>OU342792.1:10000000-20000000 GCA_910591515.1 Cerceris rybyensis
AGGGCAAATCAACGTGTAACTGTAAAGGCTTAAATCCGGTTTTTAACACTAGATCTTTAGCAGTCATCAAATGGCGGGTTCCCATTTTGTAAAAAATGTTTTTCTAATTTATAGATAAATATAGTACAGTAGATATTTCACGCGTATCTTATATTACCCAAATTTTTTTGCCGCTTGATCCATCTTTTTTCAAAATACTTATTTAATATATTTGAATATCTCATTTTATTCCTGAATACCTGTATCTTATTGTATCGTGGATCGGATAATGGTCTGGTGGTTGTTGTCGTTGTCGTTGTCGTAGACGTTGTTGTGCTTGTTGAAGTAGTTGTAAGTGCTTGGCAGATATAAGAGCCATTGGTATTAATGCAGTAATGAGTAGATCTATTGCAATTATGTAAGCTGAGAATGCATTCGTCTATATCTTGGCAGAAGTTGAGCATTCTTTGACTTTGATAGGAAGTACTATAGTTTGATAACTGGAAACCAGGTGGACATGTTGGAGAACATGTGTATCCACCGTCGTAGTTAACGCATTTTTCGCCAATTCCGCAAGTCGATGAATTGTTGGCACATTCATCGATATCTGAGGAAAGGAAATTTGTTATATGCATGTACCAAAAGTACGTTTTATTTATTTTTTTTTAGAATCGTAGCTTTACTTTATGGAAGATTAGATGAACAAAACGGAGGTTTTATTCCTTCCAAATTTCTTTCAACGAAAGACATTTAATTTTGTAGAATTTTGTTACCCATACGTTTTGTTACTTCTTTACAACTGTACTACAAGTTAAAAACTTGATACTTCGTAAAATTTTCGAAAGTACAAAGTGCATTAAAACCCAGACAGACTGGAATATTGCAGCAATATTGCAGCAATATTGCGAATCTTGCACAATATTGGCAACATTGCAGCAATGTTGCTGCAACATTGCAGTGGCAATATTGCAGCGGAACATTGCCGCAACATTGCTGCAACATTGCAGTGGCAATATTGCAGCGCAACATTGCTGCAATATTGCCGCAACATTGCCGCAACATTGCCGCAATATTGCCGCAACATTGCTGCAACATTGCCGCAATATTGCCGCAACATTGCCGCAACATTGCTGCAACATTGCCGCAATATTGCCGCAACATTGCCGCAATATTGCCGCGGGAACATTGCAATGGCAACATTGAAATGTATGCTCAACATTGATGAATATACCCCATTATAGGGGCAAACACTCAATGGTTTTTAAGATATTTGCAATTAAAGTTTCATTGCCATATTTAAGTGGAACTGTAGAACGTAACATCAAGAGCTGCCGTAGCGTAGCGGCAACGTTCTGGGTTCGCACGGAAAAGACTAGGGTTCGAATCCCATCGTGGGTAAAAAAGTATGAGTAAGGTAAGAAAAAAAAATCCCATTGCAAAGTGGCTTTTCCCAGTCCAAAACTTTAGAATAAATCGTTCGAGAATTCAAGAACGTCCAGTTATCCGATGACACCGATGGCAATTCGGAACAAATAAACAAGATAATATAATTATTAACATCAAGCGTAAACTCCAGTAACAAATCAATATTACTTCGTTTTTTTTTAAATTCAAAATGTTTTTTTTTCTATTGAATAAATGCAATTATCACAAATAAATGTTTGTTCATCCAACCAATATTCCAGCAATATTGCTACAACGTTCGCAATATTCCCGCAACGTTCGCAATATTCCTGCAATGTTCGCAATATTCCTGCAATATTCCCGCAACGTTCGCAATATTCCTGCAACGTTCGCAATATTCCTGCAACGTTCGCAATATTCCTGCAATATTCCCGCAACGTTCGCAATATTCCTGCAACGTTCGCAATATTGCTGCAATATTGCTGCAACATTGGCAATCTTGCTGCAATGTTGCTGCAATATTCCCGGCAATATTGCTGCAATATTCCTGCAAGCTACAAAGAGGCGGACATAGGAATATTGCAGCAATGTTGCGGCAATGTTGCGGCAATATTCCCTGCAACGTTTAATGTTGCACGGCAATATTGCTGCAATATTGCTGCAATATTCCATTCTGTCTGGGAAGTGGAACAGTGCCATTTAACACGTTGACTGCCATGGGGCTCACTGGTGACCGACGCTATTTAATTCCGTGAAATTTCTTATAATTTTCGAATTGAAATATTGACGAATTTTCGGACATATCGAATATTTAAATATTGGCGTTAAAAAGACAAAGGTCTGTTGAATATATATCTGCCAGTGTCTTTAAAGTTTCTATTTTGTAATTTCAATACAAATGATAGAAATAGCAAAATGCCGGTGGCGTTCAACGTGTTAAAATACCATCAAACATAACATTATTCGTAGGAAATATTTCTTCCGAAATCGCGTTTCAATGCAGGAAAATTATAATTGCTATATATTCGTACTTTTATTCATTATTACCTTTGCAACGTTCAGTATTTCGATCAAAAGTATAGCCGCTCTCACAGATCTCCGATTTATTCAAAATTGGAGGGGAAGTAAACATTTCTTGTTTATAACCCCGACTGTATGAAAAATCACGATCTTCCTCTTCCTGTTGTTCCATGGAATCCTCTTCCTCTATTAATTCGCACCTGATGCAAATACAGTAATAATTACACTTTAAATTATAAAACTATACATTGTTTATAATTACATCTATTTTCGGTATATTTTTAATTAAAACATAATCAAAACTTTTACTTAAGATAACGAAAACTTGTAATAGCTCAATTTAAGATATTGGTGATCCAAATTACAACACCGATTTCCTAGATTTCTTACCTACCGTTGGAGTTTGTTTCATTAGATTTATAACGCAAGTTATAACTTAGTATAAAAAGTTCAACACCGCTCTTTTTATTTAAAAAAAAAAAATGTCTTGCAATGGTCTTTAATTTTTCTCAATAACAGCATAAATCATATAAAAACTCGGCAAAAATGTGAATATATTTATTTTATACATACACACTTGTGTATATACGAAGTAAATGCGTAATTAAAATTTTAGTAATAAAAAATACGTGAAAAGAGTGGTGCCTAAACGCTTACAAGCGCTGGTGTATAAGTGATAATGCCAAAATAGTTCTCAATCGTTTTGTTCGAAACTAATAAAACGTTTCCATCTATGGAGGTATTTTTTCATTTGGTCCTATATAGGGAACTTTGCCTACTATAGCTCAGTTTCGCGTTAATTTAATTTAAAGAATACGCACCTATAACTACCGATTTCATTAATACATCGTTCGTCCGCCTCGCAGGAGTGCACTTGCTCCTTGCATTCGTCTACATCAGCACAAGATGCTCTTGGATTGTCAGTGGGTTTGTATCCTGCAGGACAAGTCGGCGATTCCATTCTCTTTTCGATAGGAGATCGAGGTAAATAATCATCCGGGGTTTCTACGCATTCGTAACCATCTACAGTATTTGTGCACGTAGCATTTTGCTTCGAGCATGGTCTGCTCGGATCGGTGCAATCGCCTGCATCTAAAATTAAAAAGATGCAAGATTGTAGAATGACAATATATCATATACAATTGTAAAACAAAAAGTATATTTTGTGATTTGTAACCCCTTTTTGTCAACAAGAAAATTATATAGTAATGAGATTTCACAGCTGTTAGGGACCTTAGAATAGTTTTCTTCAACTCATCAATTACTGTAATTAGTTGAGCATTAATTTAGAAAATAAATTTCAAGCGGAGAAGTGTCAGTGAATACATGGTTTAAATTTTTTAATTAGTCTCTATTGTTAACAAACATTGAGAAGCAGATCTTTTACTCGTGAGACGAGATATTATATTTGTTAACACATTGAACGCCATCGGTAATTCGCTAGCTTCGTCATTTCTACTGAAGTGACACTTTTTCTTACAAAATTATGTTTTTATAAAACAGAAACTCTAAAGATACTAATAGATAAATATTCAGCAGACCTTATTATTTCTAATGTCAATATATAAATATTAAATATGTGAGAAAAATCTTAAATATTGCAATTTGAACGTTACATGAAATTTCATTGAATTCAGTAGCACCGGTCATTGGAGACCCCCATGGCAGTCAACGTGCTAATAAATGTAGTTTCAGATAATTTCGAAATTTTTTCACGCGAAGAATATATCTTTTGTCTTGAACAATTTTTTCAATCAAGTGATGTGTACAGTAGCCATGAAGCTGCTGAATAATAAAAAATTATATTTCAAAATCCAAGTTCAACAACTATGAAATAATTATATATAATATTACAATAATTATAATATTACACATATTAAATTTTTAAAAAATCATAGAATGAATGAATGCAGCAATAGTATACTATAGGTACATCTTGCTCTCTTATTCAAAACTACTCTTTAAACATTCTAATAGTGTTTCATTTCTTATTACATTATAGAATGAAATTACAAACTGTTAAACTCCATTTCAGTAGTACTGCATTAAGTGCTGGAGGTACTACGCTTGTTTTGCCATTAGAATTAGAATAAAAGAGCAAAAGAAACGCATTGCAGACCATTCATGTTAAAAATAACAGCATAAATGAAAATAATTACATATTTGGTTTAAAGTTCGTCAATATTTACGCTTACAACTTAAAAAGTTTTTAAGTTGCGACAATTATAGTATCTAAATAGTTGAAGAATAGAGTTACTCCAAGAAATAAGACATGCAAAGGGTACATCTGAATTTTTTCATACAAAATGTTTACTCACATGCATTGTCTAACCGTTTGAGCCATGCCAGGCCAACGTAGATTTATTCGCGTTATTAAAAGATAAAATTTGTAACTGCTCAAATAGAGAATTAAAATAGTGGAGGCAAAGTTGAGTGGACAAGGTGCTCAGAACATGCATATAATACCTACAGACAGAAAGTAAAATAGAGATGTTAAAACAGTATTTGAAACTTATGTGTCCAGGAAATAGCCGTTTCTATAATAATCGTGTGACTATTAGTCTGATTCTAGCAGAACAGGTATAAATATCACTGTTTACTCTTTTCTTATAAAAATAGCAGAGTCATTAATGTCCGTCGTCACTCTGACAATGACCAGAGGAAAACATAGTGCTTTGTCCCTGCTGTACTCGAATTATAGTAACAATTAAAGCTGATACTAAAATTTTGTCATAAATAACAAATACTAAACATTTTTTTAGGCACTTTTTATAATAACGAAATAAGATTGATCATATTTTGAGTAAAAAATAAAAACAAATTTATTAATAATTCATTTTTCAAAATTATATAGCTTTAAAAAACATTAATGCTACTCTGATTCTGATAATGACGAATAAAAAACGTCATAAGTCTCACATCATTATTTTAGAAACATTAAAACAGTAGGTAGGCATCCAATCATTCTTTGTGTAAATACTTGTATGGCGTATATTCTTTCCAAATGAGACTGAAGATTCTTACCTACGCAGATGCCTAATTTAACGTCGTAAATAAATCCATTATCGCACTTTATATCGCACTCATAAGCACCTTCGGTGTTCCGACATACTTCCTTGTCTTCGAGGCAACTGTGAATATCTTCGGCACATTCATCCACATCTGATTTTTAAAAAAGAAATAAGTAGAATGAATTAATTTGGAAAGCTTCATTTAGGAAATTGATCAGTGTTGATCTCTATTCGCAGGAAATGAAAAACGTGAAAATTCATATATTATTATCCAGACATTAGTGAGTTAAGTATTCAATAATTTTTATGAATATTTTCGTATTTATCTTAAAAATTAAACGTCCCGGAGAATATTTAATAGCTGGAGATGATATAGTAGTCATTTTCATATGAAGTACATAATTAATAACTATGTATATGCTGATTGATTTCATCATTGTGATCTTGGTGATCTTATTGATCTTAATACATAATAACATCTAATTACAAATAACTAGAAATATATATTAGGGGTACCGAAATGTAATCAAAATTTTTTTTTGCTGGCGAAAAACATTTATTTACTAAAGAAATCTTAAATACTAATCAACAAAATAATTTCCATAATTTTCTAACACTTTTTACCTCTAACGTAAAGGTACTTGTTCGATTCCCTTTTTAAAAAAGTCCTTCGATTTTATGTTGAAAAACGTTTCCAATTACGCTTTGACTCATCCAATTTTGATTACTTTTCGGTACCCCTAACATTAGTTGGTAACAAAATAAGGATATTATTTTTCAAACGAAAACTTCGAAAATTACCTTTACATTGCTGTGATAATTTATCGAATTTGAATCCAGCAGGACAAGACTTTACTCCTTTCATTTCAAGGCAACTGTAGCTTCCTTGCGTATTTACGCAAAAGTTTTTAATGCCAGTACATGGCTGTGCAAGTATAATGCATTCGTCGATATCTGAAAGTATTATTAATAATAACTACAACGATAATAATAAGATAACTCAGTAGTATATTCGATATAATGACTACTCAGAAAAGTGTACTGAATTATTTTATGAAAAAAATGATAATTCAAACATTTTTTTCTTACTATTACTTTTGTTTTTATTATTATAATTACACCACAGGACCGTGCTCATTTACAAGAAATTCTAGACTGTGAAAATGCGGAGAATATATATAATGTTAAGAATTACATATAAAATCTCCAAAACATAGTAGTCATTCTAATATATAAGTAATAGTTGATGAAACAAATCTCTAGTCGTACTCTGTGTCTTCAGTGAGATACACTATTGCTCATTATGTTTAAAAGAAAATAAATCACTGCCAATTAAGTACCACATTTATATATTAGGCAAGTAATACAATAAAACATGTATATTAGTTATTCCACGATAAATTACACATTAGAATGAATAAATGAAACATATTTACTACGTTTATATTAAACTGTAATTTAATTAGTTCTAATCATACATTTGTGTTAAGTTTTAGTTCAATAGAAAAAGAAAAAGAGTAATCTAATCAATAAGACATCTCGTAATGATATTAACAGTAATAAACAAGACTCTCAGCACAGAAGTTCAAATAAAAACTATTAAGACTTGCTGAAAATTGATCAAACACAAAAACTAATGGTACACGGCACCATAAAGTTATTTTCACATCATAAAATTAATTTTAAATCGACGATATACAAAAAGCCACTGATAAATGGTCATTTCGTAATATTATTTAATTCGATTTATTTAACCCTTTGCACTCCGATGTTCTACCTGAGGGAACATCATAAGTCTACCATATTAGCATACTCAGTTGCCCCCTATAAGGAGACCTTCGAATTTTTTAATGATTACAGAGAATAAACTTGTTGCGTCGCAACACTTTCAGAAATGTATGTTTATCTGAACTTTTCTATTGAAATAACACAAGATAGCAAATAGTAAAGTGTCGCCAAGTTGTTAATAGATAACGTCAGAGATGGCTCCGAATGCAAAGGGTTAATATTCTATATTTCTGTAAATTAATGCTTACTTATGACATACACTGTAACCAAAGAAATTGTAGAAAAAGAGTAAACGTAGTGTTATCCAAAAAAAAAAGAAATACAAACCTGTACAAAGCCCAACGCGTGGATCCCATTCGTATCCTGGAGGACAGGTTTCATAAGGTGCATTCTGAAGGACACCTTCGGAGGCGCAGATGAACGATCCTATGGTGTTCTCGCAGCGACCAGGACATACATTCTTTTCTATGCACTCGTTTACGTCTAAGCCAATAGAACGCACGAAACCAGCGAAGAATAACAGAAAATGCAAGCGAAATTGCAATGAGATTTCACGATGACATACACAGTATTTTAATAGCACAGATTACTTTTGCAAACATACGAAGTAAGATCAGAAATGCGGTAAGCATCGCAGTAGGAATTTGCAAATAACTTTAAAACGAAACATTGCGCGTAATTAATTAGTAATGTACGTCGAATATGGATTTAGACTGTTAACACTACAAATTTGAAGATGGTAAAAATAAGAGGTTTTCAATTTTTTTCCAAAAGCTTCTCTAATTAAAATGGGAATCGTATTGTAAACGTTCCAAGCTTATTTTATAAAACAGAATTACTTCACTAATCGTCTTTTTCAGTTCTTGATTACCTTCCTTCGACAGAACTTATTTCTTATATTTAAATGTAATAGATATAAAACCGGTAGTTTTAGTGTTTAATTGTATGTACATATTTACGGAGGAAAATTCATATTCAAAAGATTTATGGTAACAATAAGATTCATAATTTTTCCGAAACGATTGCTTTCGTTGATAATAAATATTTCTCGATTCGAATTATTCGGATAAGTTTCACAAAGATATTATTAAAATTAACTGAGACATTTGACCAAAAACAGGCACGAGATTTTATCAGAAACTAACTCGTCTTCTTCGTCAATGCATTTTTATAAGCAACGTGCACAAATGCAGTAACAATTAAGCTTTCCTTAAACAACGAAATAGTAACACATAATTTTAAACGTTCAATGAAATTCGACGTGTCACAGTAAAAGAATAATTACGAAGAATATAAAAACGATTGGCATTATGATCGCATGAGATAAAATGCAGAGTATCATGATTTTTTCGATGTAAAAAAATGTAATTCATACCGTTCATTCGTTGAAACAAATAAAGGCATCTTACCTGATAAATAATTACTACTCACCATCACAAACTTGTTTGGTAGAGTTGTAACGATAACCCAACGGGCAAAGGGGTGAGAGATCATCGTCTTCTTCGGATTCAGATGTTCTGCCTTTCGTTGGCTGAGGATTACATGAACGTTTGTCGTCTGCCAGGACATAGCCAGGGTTGCAGCTGCATGTCACTGCAACACCATTATCGGTGCAACGTTGCTCGCACGGGTTAGTAGCTTTGCATCTAAAATTCAGGAAGAGGAACACATCAACAAATTGATTGCAGCACAACAATTATTTTTGGAGGACGAAAAGTAATGAATTTTATAGTATATCTAATATAAGTTACAATAATCGTATATAATTTAAAAAAAAATCAAATTTACACCGTTGATCAGAGAAGTTATGAAAATTCTAAAGAGAATTTATAATTAATCTCCACATTAAGTTAAATGATGCTAAAATGGTACGAATTACGTATCATTTGTTCATTGAAATATCTAACTATTTTTAAAGAATACCTATCAGATGGTAGATCTTGTCTGCAAGTTTTTCCATCTTCCAGCAAAGTAAATCCTTCACGACATTTGCAATAATAAGATCCTGGCGTTGGCACACATATGTCGGAGCAAAGTAATCCTTTCATGAGTTGACAGATGTCATCTAAAGCTATTGATAAAGATTTGTTTGAATCTTAGATATGTAAAATGTGATGCTTGAGTTAAAGAAATTCAGGGTGCAAATTGTATTCAAGTAATCGTTTCCACACTCTTGTATATAATGTGTAAAAAAAAATTGCGAATAAGAAGGAAACAGAAAATTAACAAAAAATATTGTAACATTTGCAACATAACGATCTTATATTTCTTAGGAATTCTCAAACTAATTTCTTGATTAATATGAAAGCAATAAGTATTGTTCTTTTATAATAAATCGATTAAGAATAGTTCAACTACTTTTGCGTTAAACAATGAATAATTCTAATCTAGTTTGACCCTGTACTTTTAATAAAATTTGCATACAGTTTATAGAAAATTAAAATAGATATTTCCAGCTGCTCTCTTATTCGAATGATCTATATCTAATTTCCAAATTATTATTTTCAACATACGCGGTGTCGGTATTGATGGAGAAAACGACGTCGACAAGGTCGAAGAAGATGATGACGGAGACGTCGAAGATGCCGAGGATGGCGAAAATGATGTTGAAGATCCAGACGAAGATGATGTTGGAGATCCAGAGGAAAATGATGTTGAAGATCCAGGCGAAGATGATGTAGAAGACCCCAATGAAGATGACGAATAGGACGTAGAAGACATTGACGATGGTGATGACGGTGATGATGATGACGACGACGAAAAAGTTGAATACGTTGATTCAGTTTCAGTGCTTTCACTTGACGATGTATCACTCGTATAATCTGACGTAAACGTTGATGTAGTACTCGGTGAAGCTTCGTGACAGCATTCTAAGAATGCTGGATCCCACGGAATGCCGAAAGTAAATCTTTTAAAAGCACATCCTTGGCCCATAGATCCGGTTAAGATACCTGACATTCAACATACAATTTTTACCAACGTGTATTATTAACTTTTGTACTGTTCGATATTTACTGTATTTAAATGTTTTATAACAACCTCCATTGTAGTTGTAATTGAATGAGAAAACGTATTCGAAAATTCGAATATAAGAAGAATAATGAAGCTGTTATTATAACAGTGCCTGTCATACTGAGAATGGACAATGAGGAAGTTTGTAAGATGCATAGGGTCTACCATAATTATTTGTCATGGCTTTCAAGGGCTGTTTTACACCGTTAGATCGATGGGGATTTGCGAAAAAAGCCGTCAATTAATTTTTAATTGTGCGTGACAACAGTTCGTTTCTGACCCATGGTTCCTCTAAAATCATTTTACCTACGCAACAAGACGAATGCGATGAGTGAATAAAAATATTTCTACCCTTTCGCTAATTTTGTGGCGAGTTCTTTTCCCAAAAATTATGACAAATAATTTTAATATGCCCTACACATGTATGGTATAACGTAATTTGAGAGATTGACAGCTACAGAGGAAGAAGTAGATAGATAGAGAGTGAGAGAGAGAGAGAAAGAGAGAGGAAAAATTAATTCAAAAGTATAAAGAAATCTTGTTACAATACTAAAGTGCAAATTTAGCACGTTAAACGCCATGGGGGTCATCGGTGACCGGCACTACTGAATTTAATAAAATCTCATATAGCTTTTAAATTGTAATATTTATGAATTCTTTAATATATTCAAAATTTTAATATTGGTAATAAAAAGGTAAAGTTCTTCTAACTATATGATTATTTGTGTCTTTAAAGTTTCTGCGTTGTACAGATGCGATTTTAATAGGAAAAGTTTCACTTCAGTGGAAATGATGAATCTTGCGAAATACTGGTGGCTTTGTACGTGTTAATTAAAAACGAAAGCTATAATGATGACATAGATAACAAAGATATAATAAGAATATAGCAGTGAAATATACATAATGATGAACAATAATAGAGATAGGTACAGTCTGTTTCACAAGAGCGTGGACGCGATATCTCTATGGGAAAAAACTTTTTATGAGAAATATCATATACCTAAATCGAAAGTACATCTAAAAAATTGATACGCACTTCCTTAATAAAATGTCCAATCTCCACCATTAGCGATTATCGCTTAACAACGTCTCGGCATGCTTTCAGCCAACTTTTCAGCATAAGAGAGGAAGAGACTTCCATATCTTTCGAATTCGACGAACTAGTGTTTTCAATTTGACAATATGCTTTTCTCGGAGTTTGTACTTCATAACAGACCAACCATTTTCGATTGGATTGGCATCGGGGGACTGAGATGGCCAATCCAACACATTAATACCGTTCTGTGTTTTCCATTCCAGTACAAAGACGGCTTCGATACAAATATACCTATATTACTTAGTAATTTTATAGTATACCTTTTTAATATACCTATATCTATGCCCTTTTTAGTTAAAATTGTTTGCGCTTTACGTAAGAAAAGCGTCGGATTTTTCGAAAAAAGGTGAAAAATCGCTTTATGTTCCCGTTTCGTCGTAACCCGTTTCCAACCTTGACCAGGGAGATCAACGACACAATTTGTGTCTTTATACCGTTGCACCCACTTATTTACGAATGCGCGAGGTTTATGCAGATATTTTGCTGCATCGCTAACAGTCATTTTCGGACCTTTCGGGTAATGGCACAAGAAGACCGCTATGAATCGTTTAGCATACACGGCACTCATTTCGAAATGAACTGAATTTCTCAGAGATAGAAACGATACTAAAAGAATTGGGCCTATTGCGTATTAGAGGAAACTTTGTATGTTTAGACCAGCACAGTCTTTAACAAATTGCGTATCAGATTTCACAAATATCGCGTCCACGCTCTTGTGGTACAGACTGTATTAATACAAAGATCCATTATATCAACTAATACATTTGTTTAACCCCTTCGGACCCTGTGCACGTTGTAATGGACATAATACTGTGCATGCTGTATTTTATTACGTATAAGTTTAAACTCAGTTCCAACACCTAATGAATTTTATTTTTTTATACAAATATTTCTCAAGATCTCCATAATGTTACAAATTTTGCGTAAGGACCATATGCCCATTAAAATATACATTTACAAATTATAAATAAATAAATATTTTTGTAAAAAGTATATTGTTGCTTTCATTCACATGAATGAAGTCTATTTCAGTATAAAAATAATTTTTTCTTAAATGAAAAAAAATTCGGGTCTGAAGAGATTAAAGTCAAAAGTTATGAAATGAAATAATAAATTGAAGTATTCGAAAATACAGAATTTTCTCAAGTGTTCAGACAAAGAGAAGAAAAAATTTATATATCCAAAAAACAAACTATCTACAATACTTTACATGTTTCCACTTTCATGTTTCGCTTGCGTGATTCACAATATCCATACAATATCTTTTCCTAAACTGACCACTCGTGTTAAGATTCTAATCTTTAACACTGATCATAAATTAGGAATTATTTAACTTACATTACTACTTTATGTTTGATATTGACATACCCAATTTGCATCCCTCGCAACAATCACGATGGTAATCACCAGGACCCGAGTTCCTCGGTTTCTTGCTGGAAACGCAGGCTAAACCAGCCCGCGCATCTGCTTTACCCTTTTTGCATTGTTCTTCATGATATGTTCTCACACAACATATATCAACAGCTTCTAGACAAAGGCCTTGTTCAACAGTAGGTACTCCAGTCACCGGGCCTGTGAATCTTTCGCACCTGAGACCCTCTTTGGCCCAAGAGGAACCAAGGCTACAGCATTTTTCAAATTGAGCTTCCATTCTGCTTTCAACGAAGACTCCTGTAAGGTATAAATATTATATTAGAAAGAAGTTTTTATACTGAAATGTACTTAATGAAATGAGGCGAAGAGAGATTTATTAAATCTTTTCCTTATCCTCTTGACCTACAATAATGTATGACTCAGGTGACGCGGCAAATAGAACAAAAAATTTTGAAGTTTCCTAAAATGTGTACAGATTCAAAACATTAGTGAGTCAGGAGACGTACAAATTAATATGTGCAAATTAGACCTTTGATTTCACATGTAAATATATTGAAGTATAGTCGTCTACATTATGTTCCCCTTTGTATTATTTCATGCTTTAGGATTTACCACACAATGGCGAATGTCAGGTAAACTAATTGTTATTATCGTGGTTTCTGTGTTGCCTAACTTAACTCGGTTTGATGAAGTATGTGAATACCTAAAGGTCAACCAATCATTTCTTGCAAACGAGACGCTTTTTGTTTTTTTTTCTTTTTTACAAAATTTATTAATGTTATTTTGTGTACAAATAATATGAAGAATGCAAAAATTGACAGGAAAACTTCGGCTATCTGATTTTTTATTGCGTTAAATTATAAAGAGTGGGCCATCTAACTTTTGGAATTTGAAAAGGATATAAAAAAAATACTAATGAATATTTTTTCAAAATTCTGCGTTTACTAGAAAGATTAGACATTTAAATTTAAGAATGAAGCATAACATCCTTCAAATGACTGCCACGGTTGGCTTGACAATACCCCATCCGATCAATCCAATTTTTACACTAACCACCCAGAGACGATTGATGCCTTGAAACACGAAATCGAAGTTGCAATTCATGCGATTGGAGCCCAAACAATCGAAAATGTACTAAAAAATTGGGTTGATCGGATGAGGTATTTACTGTCAAGCCAGCGGTGGCAGTCATTTGAATGATGTTGTGTTTCATTCTTAAATGAAAGTGTCTAATCTTTCTAATAAACTCATAATTGTGAAAAAATATTCATTAGCTTTCTTTTAATAGCCGATTAAAAATTCCAAAAGTTACAATGGCCCACCCTTTACAATATATCAGAAATGTCTCTAAATATTTGTAAACTTATAAAGTTGTTCAATTGTTCGAACAATGCGATCAACTGCAATTTGGCAGTAATTATGAATTCATAAAAACTATTCAAAATGGTGGTACATAAATGCAAGTTGATAAAGTTTTTTCATATTTTATCACCTTATCGCATTTGCGACATTTTTTCCGTTGTTTCTCTATATTTGTGAATTACTGCATCGCTCTTAGAATTCGCGAGGAAAGAAATGGAGCAAGGACACAGCCGGTATAGTTAGTTTCAGAACAGAAGATAAATATATCACGCAAAATAGTTATCTTTTATTTACACATCATTTCCAGAAACTCGCGTCAGAATCTAAGACTCTCCAGGAATTCTTTCCGTCGCAGTAGCAACTTGTGCGATAAGACCAATTGTTTAAAGGTAGCTGTACTTTAAGTTGCGTTATTGCGATGCAATTTCAGTTTCCATCGCCCAATTTCTATGAACATCTCTTTATTATATTTATGAACCAGGTATCAATCAAGACTATCAATATTCCTTTTATTATTCAGCAGTAAAACTAGCTATAAATTTCAGCTGGAATAACTCTTGCGGTAAGACAAATAATTTAACACTAAATCAACAATCATAACAATTATTTGGGCTGATATTTACCACTGTGTGGTAAATTCTACAGCATGGCATTATACAATGGTGAATGTAATGTAAACGAACATATTTCATTGTATTCATATGTAAAATCAAAGTTCAAGTTTGCACGTATTAACTCAACTGCGCGGAAAAAATTGAATTTTTTGCTCCCAAGTTAACTCGGTTGAATTCATTAAGGGGTTAAGTTATCTCAAGTTATGTGTACTTTTTTTGAAAGTTATACAATCTGTTCGTTTTCTTTCTGTCATGTGTGCAGACAGATTATTGCATTCAGTATACATTTATAATATATAAAAACAATGTATGCCTTATACGAAAAATTACGATTCCATCAATAAAGCTCTTCACAGAATGTAGATTATCAATATATCAATGAATAACTTTTAATACGTATATTAACACTAGACTTACGGACGAGAAACCTATTACACTGCAATAAATTAAATAAGGATTTTGAAGAAAGAGGAATCAAGCGGCAAAAATGATTATTCGTTAAGCAATTAAGTACTGTATTATAAAATAGACGTGAAATATCTACTGTGCAGCTTCTCCGTAACTTTGATAAATGTTTATAAAACAAGTAGAAACCCGTCATTTTAACGGTTTCCGTGAATCTATTGTTATTAACATAAATATAGATAATAATCTAGTGTAAAAGCCATTATGATTTATTTAGCATAAGGAATTTATGTAAACAATAAACTTATTTTTGGATCTTTAAAAACTCAATTTATCATGGGATTTATTTGAAACTACTAAATTTTTTGGTAGACTAAGGAAATTTGAACTTGATAAAAACAATTTTATGTAACAGTGCAACTTGTGCATTAATTTTACATTCTAATTAAAGAAAATAATCTTTAATATCAGCGATAATAAATAAACTATTTATTGCAGCAATATAGAAAAAGGCGAATTTGAATTTCGTTAATATTATTAAAGTTTGTATAAAACTCAGTAAATTTAATGAATTTCTATAATTTTAGATAAAGAATTATGAAAACTATTATAATAAACACTGAAAATAAAAGATAATAGACAAATTTACTAAAGAATAATCCAAATTATTCAATTTTACGCCAGCTAACAGGGCAAATTGAAAATGCGGAAATACATTGATAATCTAGAATATACAGATACGAATGATTTATTAGAAATTCATTAAAACAATACTTCAAACGATCTCACTTAAGTTTCATCTGCAACATAACAGATAGTTGAATAGAGAATTCTCGGAAAGGGTTACAAGCCGTATGATGTACCAGGAATCTCCGAGTGGCGTCGTTTAATTCGATTTCATTGACGGAAGATCTTCATCGAATAACTTGCATCGATTGTATTTCTCCCGGCGTCTCTTAAGTGAAGAAATACAATTGATTCTACAGATTTCAATTTGTCCTCATACAAGGTGACACAAAGAAAACGAACGAATTCGAACCGATGAAAAGAACTTTATATTTCAAAATGTTCAATTTATTTTAACTAGAACTACCAGTGATAAATACAATATATTTAACACTAAACCTACCGACGTTATATCTACTAAAATCTAAATATACTCAATAACGACCTTACACAAAGAGAAGTGGCGAGATAAAGAAGATAATTAATTAACTCATTTTGCTTTTGTAAGATAGGAGTGGAATATTTACTTCATGGCTACTCTATGAATTTAGATAATTTTTAGAAAATATTTTCGAATTGGTCTTTTGACCGCCTTGGTAGGTTTAGTGTTAAAAATACTAGACAAATTCTTCAAAAGAAAAAGAATGTCGGAGGCAAAGAACTTGATCAAACTTGTTAAACACGATACAGTGTTAACAATTTCAGGGCCTTGTTTAAAGAATTCAGAACAAATAATATTGACCACTTTGGTACCCCTAGTGTCAATGTTAATTCTTGTTCGTGAAGTTGCTTTGAATCCATTTACAGAAAATGATATGATTCAAATGACCTCAATTTTCAAATATGAGAGGTAAAAACTCTATGTATTTTTAAAATCATAACATTTCATTTACGCAGCTATGTACATCCGACGGAAAACATGATTGGTTAAATGGAAACTCAGTATAATTTTTAAATATATCATGTTACAAATGTGGCACCGGGTAGAATTAATGTAATTGTTACTGATAATGAGTTATAAGACCAGCCAAATGTTATATATAACGAAAAAAGAGACTCTATGTTGTAACATTCTTCTATATATCTTTCTTGCAGATATGGAATTCGTCGTTAATTAGTATTTTTATCTTTTCTTTAAATGCAATTCATTTAAGGAATCCTTTTTCATCGCCTTCACTAGTCCATATTTTCATGTTTTATTCTAAATTTTCTCATTAATCCGCTTTCATAAATTTTCCTTTGCTGTTACTTACAGCTACGTCATTTTTTATAGTGCCTTGATTTTCTTCGGTTTTATTGCATCCAAAAGCACGTTACTTTTCTGTGATATGTTTTACTGTTAATTATTTATTGAAAATTTGACCACTTTACAGTACTTTTTGACTTAAGATAATGAATTGTCTTCAGATAAATATGGTCTGTACGTCGTCATGATTTTATAAATTTGTATATTTTTAAAAACATTCTTTGGTTACTTAATAACAATAAACCGGATCCCACGAGCGTAACAGTTGATAACTATAAAATTAATGCATCTCATTCAAAGCAGTTCCTTGAATGTATTCACGTGCGAATACTCTATAAATCAGGAAGTTTACGAGTCAAGCTTGTAATGAAGGAAAAATCACGATTTGTACAGTGATAAGAACACCTATGCAGTATGTACATTTTTGTCGTTAGAAGACTTTAATATCTGTGCTATCCGGTTGGATCACTGAATTCAGAGAATTGCTACGTTAAATAATTGAATTTATTATAAACATTGAATCAAAGAAATTATAAAACTTAAGATAAACACATTGAGTGAAGCATCACAAGTTATTTCTATGGTAGAATTAAAATTGTGAAAATTATCGAGCATTCCTTGCATTTTCTAAGATTTCTCAATTACTAAAATTCACAGGCAAAATGTGAACTTGAATACATCAAATTTCTTGTGATTTATTCCAAATTTCTCAGAATGATATATACGTAATCAAAAAGATTATAGTTTAATTTCAAAATAACTAAATCAGGGCAATCAGCATTATAAAATTAAATGAAATAAATAAAGTATTTAATCATAATTATGATATAAATTAAATACATTTTTAATTATCCTTATTCGCATTCTATAATCGCTGTTTTATTCGCCGTATCGTACAAGTTGTTTTTCTTTGCAAACTGTTTCAACAATCATCAATGTAGTCTTACAGATACGTGAAGTAGTTGAATGGCAAAGATATCGAATGTAATTCATAAAGTGGCTTATCCACAAATAGGGCTAGGTCATTGCAATACCACAATTGGCTAATACGATGATTCGCTTTAAATAAGCGCGTGCATGCGTGAAACTTGTTTCAATTGCAAACATAAACAACAAATTTCAATATTGAACTATGTGATGAAGAATCAAATCGAAGTCTATAATAACACAATTCATTTGAGATAGACGTTACTTTTACGAGATCGGTTATATTTAATTTCGATTCTCTAACAAATGTGCACAAAGCGAATTATCAAATGGAAGTAGAGTAGTAGAAATGTAACGTCGTGAGATAATCCAATTTCTTTGCAAAAACTATAATAATATTCGTGTCTTTTCCAATGTGTGAACCTTTTATAATTTTTACTAATAAATTATTATCCTTTACACTCGAGGAACTTCAGTATATTTATATCCGATTTAGAAAATTGTCAATAATTTATATTCCACAATTACAGTACAGCCAAAAAATTGAAAATTGTAAAGCCAATGGAACACCATTGACCGTTGAGTTTTTCAGAAATTTAGGTTTCCCGTGTGTAATTTCAAATTTGAACTTACTGTATTCAAGTTATTTATACACAACATAAAATAAATATTTTAAATGGACAATAAATAAAATTAGAAAAAGAATTTTGCTGCAGAAACAGATATTCATGAGACACTTCAAAATTTTGACACAATTAAAACTGAATAGAAATAACGCAATACAATTAATTATAGAGAAAATTATTTACTTAACACTAGATCGAAGGTAGCCGTCAAATTGACGAGCTCCTACATTTTTTTTTAAATTCTTCTCACATTGATAAAGAAGTAGGACAGTAAATATTTTATTTTTTATGATATACAAATTATTTAACTGATCATATTTTTTACCTCATGACCCATCTTTCTGCAAGGTACTTATTTAATATATTTAAACCTACTAGATTTAGCGGCCGTACTTCTAATGTTAATAAGCTTATAAAGTAAATCGCGTTTATCAAAGAGATATTAACAAAGTCAAACAGTTTAATAAACGACTTATAACGCACAGATAGCGATATAACGAATACACGTAAATCCTTAAGTATAGGTTATATTAAATCATAACTTATACGGTCTCATAACTCATAACGCTTATATTAAAATCATATTTCCCTATCAAAACGTATTTCTCCAGTTTTAAAAAACAGAACATCATAGAAACAATACTATAGTAAAATCCTTGAAATACAAAAGTTCCATAACAAAACTAAACTAATTGCATGTACCTACAATCACTAATCATCCCGGAAGAGTTTCTACCAGCCGCTTATCCTAATTTACGTTAAAAATAACTCGCAACAAGTGTCTGCCGTCTTATAATTCCATCAACTATTAATTCATGAAAAGTCCATCTTAAGTTCAATTTCAATTCGCAATCGTACAATCACAAATGCTGAAAAATCAAATGATAAGTGAAAAACAAACGATACCTCGTTTCTGCGGAAGAAATCGCTCCAAATGAATAACCAGGAGGAAGGAAAAAATCGCACGCGGAATCATCTTCGTTTCTCAACTTCCCTCCAAGTGTCAAAGTATTCAGCACGATTATCCCGTTTGTCCCGATATCCCGATACAAGTGACAAAACTTTGGATCCGTTCACCGAAAGACCGTCCCTCTTTTGTCGCCTGCGCTCCGGGCGAGCGCTCAGCGTGCATTAAAGCATTCGGTTCGCCAGCACCTCGGTTTTCTCATCTGCACCTTTCTATGCGCATCTCCCTTCTCGATTTGTCCTTCTTCGGCTTGCATCGCGCTTCTCCGTCGGTTTTCTTCACCGTCTTACTCTTGCGCGTGAAAAAGAGCACGAGCAGCGATGGGACCGATCCGAAAGTCTTGATCTTTGAGTAAATTTCTGGGCTAGATCTTTCTTAGGTTTTTATTTATGTAACTCTTTGCAGTTTTATTGTTACGCTACATTTGACCCTGCTCCCGGTGTCATTAATGTTCTACCTATTACATATTGAATTTTTAAGTTAATACTAATCGTACCATATGCTGCCAAATGAATGGAACAGTAGATCAATGGAGTAAAATTATATGCTTTTTTGGCATTATTAATCCGAAAGTTTACATCTTTGAGTAAACTTGTAAACTAGATCTGCTAACTTAAGTTTCTATTTGTTTAACTCTTTGCAGTTCCATTGTTACACTATATTTTACTCAGCTCTCGTTGTCATTAATGTTTTATCTATTAAACTTCGAGTTTTTAATTTAATACTAATCGTACCGTATGCTGCCAAATGACCGGTTTAGTATTATCAACCTCTGACGACGTCGAGTGTATATATGCGGTCTGAGAAAAAAATTGATTATAGTTAGTTCACCGTTAGAGTTGAAAAATTGAAATATAACCGTTGAAATATTAGTATACAAATAGTAAGTTTCATCGTTTATACATTTTCATCGCCAAATAAATGATTCTTTCTCAATATTTAAAAAAGTCTCCATCCGCAAAGGGTTGACACTACATCGACGGATTTTAAGTTGTTAAATTTAAATACATGAAATAACTTCAATACATTGAATGCCATGGGGGTCACCGGTGACTATCGCCATTCAATTCAATGAAATTTCATATAGCTTTTCAATTGTAATACGTATTTGCTATCACAATCAGTGGCAATCAAAAGATAAAATCCTGCTGAATATATATCTGTTTGTATCTTTGAAGTCTCTGCTGTAGAAAGATGAGATTTTAAGAGGAAAAGAATCACCTCATTGTCAGCAGAAAAATGTCCAAAATATCGATGGCGTTCAGGATGAGAAAAAGATGATAATTTAAGTAATTTCCATTACAATATACCCTTAACGTATTTACTGTACCGCATCTCTATCTTGTGAAGTGTTTATAAAAAATATAGAAACCCGTCAATTCGACGGCTTCGGTGGGTCTAATGTTAATTAAAGGCAATCTTCTACATTTATTTCAAAAAAATATAATCGTTATTTCATAATCGGCCAAATGACAGACTACGGTTATAATAGGTATACATAAAGTGTCGGTACGGCTAGTGTTAATGATGTTCTATCTTCATTTAAATATTTCACATTAACTTCAATTATTTTTGTTACTATATAAATATGAAGAATGAACAGTAGCAAACTCTCCCAAATTATTTTCGAATAGCTCACGAACAATTGGAGAAATAATTCAGATTGCACACGGTTGATGCTTACATTACTGGTAATTAATCGAGTATAGTTAGACTTAATAGTAGATAAGAACGTTGAGAAGAAGAAAAATGAAGGCAGGTAGGAAAAGTAAGAGGGAATAAATTGAAGCAATTGATCAAAAGCAAGGGTTTCGTATCTGTGGAATCTTAAAAATTGCTTTAATGTTTATGTTCATAATTTTACGGCGTGTAAATTAGTTTGGATATTTTAGTTAGCATATTTAATTCAATTGAATGGTTAAATTGTATTCGTCGCATGAAATGCATTCTTTAAAATATTATTAAATTCATAAATATATGCAAGTTAATAATGAAGACTCGAAAACTAAATAATACTCGATTACACCAACACATAAACATTTCCACAATGATTTTCTAATCGAAACTGAGTTAGTACCAAAATGAAATGAATTAATACCACAAATTAAAATATGATATCATATAATTATATTTTGTATAATCAATAAAAAAAATCTGTTTGTATTATATAAGATATAATTTCATAATTATATATTTAATCGATAAAAATCTCCGCAAAAAATCCCTATTCGAACCCTGACACCAACATAATCTTAAATAGCTACTGATACGTCACAACTCCAATTTACATTCTTAATGAAACATGAAATGATTCGACCACCATTATGTACTTCTATAATATCAATTAATAACATTAATTTATGTAATAGTCATTCCAGATCATGTATAATCACTTCCTGGTCCCAAACGATGACACCCACGAGGGTCTTTATCCCATCACTACTAGCGATCTTTTTTCTCCCTCTCAAAAGAAGATCCCCACCAGTTCTTACGCCGATATCTTCGTCGTCGTCCTCGTGACTTCTTCCGCGGCATGTGCTCCCCGTCAGTGGCAGCACAAAGATCCTTTTTTTGTACGTGCTTCCTGGACAGTAGACGCCTTGTTGTACGCGCGAATTTCCGTGCCACCCGCAGGGGGCAAAACATGCCACCATTCACAGGACCGGGAACATGTCGGGTTGATCTCTTCTCGTATGAATTGTCGATAGAAGGGAGATTAACACAGGTATCAATTTTTCGATTTGAAATCTAAGTCTGACAATGAGATACCTTTCAGAATTTTATTTGAAATTGGCGCGTATGGGCTTACCGAAAGGTATAGTCCGATAATTGAAAGATGGCTAAGGATCGGTGGAGACTCTTGTCACGGAGCTTAGATAGGAGGAGAACGATCGTAGTGTATAAAAATGTCTACAAAATGTAAGGAAAATAAAGTTTCGTTACAGAGTGCACTGCGATCGCAGAGATCCCTTATTCAAATTTAGCGGTCAAAGTTATCAGAGAAACTAATTTATATTTAACCAAACAAAATAGATAACCATTATATTTAACACACTTTCACCATTGTTTAGATTTATTAAATTTGACGCATTAAAAACAAATTCAAAGCAACACAAATAAACAATAAACGGATAACTTTGTTTATTTATTTTATGACGTCAAGGGGATCGCTGCGATACTAACGCTATCCTGGTGGTGAAGATAGATATTATTAACTGCCGTATTTTCGATAGACACAAATTTGTCTAAAACGCCTATGTCGATGGTTCTCCTCCTATCTAAGCTCCGTACTCTTGTCTTCGACTGCATATTCCCGCCATTTCGTTTTTGGAATCTCCAAATCCTGTTTCCTAAAGTAAACGTTCATATGGACTCATTAATTTCGGAAAATGAGCTTGGGAATTCTAAAAAGTAAATGGCAGAAATAGATGGTTGAAAAAGAGAGCTGCTCCCTAGCCATCTTTCAGTTGTCGGACTGTACAAAATAGTAAAGTATGAGAGAAGGGACGATATGTTGTATGTTATAAAATAGTTTGGTCTGTTTCTTTGGAAGGTACTAAGGTAATGGTACAGAACAGCGACTGGAATGAATAGTCATATTTTAAATGCTACATTTTTGTTATAGGGTAAAAATATAAAACGTGGCAGCACTCCAAGAGGGGCTTCTCCTCTGGAGGAACATTAACTAAAAATAAATTGAGAATTGTCTGTACAAAGTAAAAATAAGTGAGAATTGCTGTTCGATAATTGAAAAGGTCTTTTTTTAATGAGCGACAGAAGATAAATGGTAACAGAAGAAATAAGGGTGAAGGAGTGAGATTGAAAAATATTAATTTTATTCCATCATCTTAGAATTTTACAATACGGGATTACATTACTTCATTGGAAGTAGCAGCCTTGTGAAGGTATAGAATAGTAGAATGTGGTAGAGAGAATACACCGCATGTTATAAAGTAGTTTAATACATTTCTTTGAAAAATACTACATTTTAATACGACTGGTATGGGAGGATACTAAAGTTTACAGTCATGTTTTGAGTTTTTCGTTTGTTACATAATATATTACAAATATAAAACATAGTACAAAGTAAAAATAAACAGAAGTTATTATTCGATAACCAATTTTGGATACGAATTTGGATCCATTTCATAATGGACGGAAAAATTTGAATTGAAATGAGACAGATATAAATTGACATTGTAAAATATTAATTTTATTAAATTGCTTTTGAATGTTACCTAATGTATTAAGGGATTATGTGACCTCATAGGATGTGGCAGTCTTTAATAGAGTAGGTTTCGTGTAAAATATGTGGAGTCTGTGAACACGTGCTTCAAATACTGTTCATTCATAAAATCCCATTCATTATTGAAGACCACGACTAGTCGTAGCACTCTGGAATTCTACTTTAATATTGAACGAAGATAATTTGTTTCAATATACTTTTACTTAGCCTTTAATAATATTCATATTGTATATGAAATACAACATTCTATATTAACAGCATTTTTTTTACTTCTAAACAAAATAATAATCGCATCAGATCAAATCTAAAATAACCTGTAACAGTTAAAAAGTTCTTACATTGTCGAAATTTTTCAAAAGTGTTATTATTAAATTTAAATAATATCGTATTGAGCTCTCGATAATAATTAAAATTCGTTTGAAATATTAAAGGCGAATAGTATAAATGATAACAATGTAGGTATATCAAACATTTAAGATGACATTCTTCAAAGCTCACCCCCATGTATTTGAATTCTGGCTACGTCGAATTACAGTTTTACAACAACAGTATAAATGCTGTACAACAAAAAGATATAAATCTAATTAGTGTTAAGAAACGATATACACTTTGACGAAGACTTATCACATATAATATATTTATACGTTATATTAATGCATATATTCCACCTTCTGTTTAGCATAAACTCGTGTAACGCAACATCGTATACACACGATCAGTAATAATCCTTTAAGAATAAGATATACGTTATTGTAATACCACATCTACCAAATCAGTTGGACAACCTCACTGCCAATCTTTTTGGAAACTTTCTCATCTTTATGAAAGTGTAACATCTTTAATATTAAAAATAACAAGCCATTCAAAACGACTTGTTCCTCAACTGCCATGAAAATTTTCCAATTTTACAGAGGAATTACATAGAATATATATTCAACGCTCGTCTTATAAACCATAAATTACTGAATTAATCATAGTTTCTACGTTTTGAACCCTCCTTTTCTAAACCGCTTATCTAATATATGTATTTAAATATAGCCGATTTTACGCCGATAGTTCTAGTGTTAATATTCGATCGCGTTAATTTCAACTTTCAAATCCGCCATTTTTCCATCCAAATATTCTACGCCATCTTTAATTATACAAAGAATAAGAAAGCTAATTAGAAAGTATCAAAGAATATCCTTAAATTAATTTCACATAGGCACTTGGAAAAGTACTTTAACACTAGATTTGCGGAGCCAATTTGGCTCACTCAAAATTTGATTACTATATATATATATTGGTTTGTTAATTCTTTAATAACAAATCTTTCATTTAAATTGATTTGGAACTATTTTCATTGCAAATAACTTCAATTTTCTTGTATGAGTCAAATTGGCTCACTTCAAAAAATAGATATATCAACATCCGTAAATGTAGTGTTAATTCTCTCTCCTTTCAAGTATTTTATTTCATACATTCAAATATACCAATCTACTCGCCGATAATTCTACAATGATATAAATAAGATCAAAATTCAACCACCTGAATTGAACAACTACTAATAATAAATAAAGAAATATAATTATAAAAATAGAAAGCCCGGTATAAAAAACAAAATACACAGTGTATGAGCATGTAGCCATGTCAACACCGTGAAAAGCCAAAAAAAAAACAGTTTTCATCTTTTCACGTGAACCATATCGGTCGTTCTCGGTACCAGAAGACTGCGAGAAACGTGCTACCAAAAGACAGAGGGCCAAGTATCATTCCAATAACGAGGTTGCGATGACCGTGACACGCGCAACACTGCATGGCGATCGTGTAACACCCGAGTGACAGTGTCGTGTGTTGTGAAAAAATGCCTTATTTCGCCATCCATATCCACATCGGATGTCTGCACGCTTATGCGTCGCGTCCTCTTCGAAGTTTGCCTCCACGTCTACGAACCTGAAGTGGCTTTTTTGCCTCGTCCACAACGGCGGCATGTGCACGGGGTCTGCTTGTAATCTAGAGAAGAGACGAGAGACCGGCTGAGACTGGCTGATGGTAATTTAACGGAAGGAACGTAAGGAATTTATGGAAGAAACTTCTTTCGATGATAGTAGGTATTCGGCGCTTTTGAGACATCGACAATCCCGGAATCTTATTACGTCTTTCCTAACACCCCTTTGCTCCGATGTGTTGCTTAATGCGAAGTCTGTTTGCCGGAAATCAATAAGTTGAATATATGATGCATTTGGTCAAATTACCTGTATTGTGTTTAACCCCTTCAGCCCCGAATTTTTTTTCATTTAAGAAAAAATTATTTTTATACCGAAATAGACTTAATTCATGTGAATGAAAGCAACAATATACTTTTTACAAAAATATTTATTTATTTATAATTTGTAAATGTACAATTTAATGGACATATGGTTCTTACGCAAAATGTGTAACATTAAGGAGATCCTGCGAAATATTTGTATAAAAAAAATAAAACTCATTAGGTGGTGAAACTAAGTTTAAACCTGTACGTCATAAAATACAGCACGAAAAATGTTATGAACATTACAATGTGTACAGGGTCCGAAGGGGTTAAGGGAGTCATCCCTTGTAACAGCTATTTCTTTTCGCTTTCTGTGGGAATTTTTTTTGACGAACCATTTAAATGTACAATCTTGGAATTTTTACCACGCGATTGTTGATACTTTTGTGGTTTATTGGAATTTTTGCAAACAAAAATAACGATTTTGATTGAATTTACACCGTTCGAAAGACACTAATGTATTTTTGACAGCTGCTATGATTCCAGAAATTCCGCTCACCTGAAATACAAAATGAAATGATATTTTAATTTGTAAACCTAAGGCTACCACCGGAATTAGAATAATTCTGATATCTGTCATAGCTTGTTTTTTTTTTTAACTAAAAAGGCCGAGAAAATATGGCGAATCTTGGTTAAAGCTGTGACAAATTTCCAATTTTCGATATTTTTATTTTATCCTAGTTCCGGCGATAGCCTTAGGTTTACAAATTAAAATGCCGTTTGATTTTTTTATTTCAGATGAGCGAAACTTCTGGAATCATGACAGCCGTCAAAAATACATGAGTGTTTTTCGAACGGTGTAAAGTCAATCAAAATCGTTAGTTTTGCTTACAAAAATTCCAATAGGCTGCAAAAGTATCAAGAAACGTGTGGTAAAAATTCCAAGATTGTACATTTTAACGGTTCGTCAAAAAGAATTCCGAAAGGAAGCGAAAAAAAATAGGTGCAACGTGGTATGACCTTCGTAAGGTCAAAAGATACTCACATCATGAAATGAAATTTTGTCGCGTTAAGAATAATTGCAAATAACTCAATTATTATGCAGAAGTATTATTTAAAATTTGTACCTGGATGGTTTATAGAGCTGAAGGGTGATAGGTGGTGATACTAACGATGTAAATTGATGGTAGAAGCTCTATTTTTTAGTCCTTGGTTCCGTTTATTATAATACAAGGAGTCTCGTTTGACAAAAATTGGTGCCTGTTAAAATGATGTATTAAATCAGCCTATGATATTTTGTAATATATCTGGGTAATATCTCATAACTCCTTGCCATATGATCTGTTTTATGTCTCCGCAATAATTCAGAATTAAGTTCGTAAAATAAAAATTTATCAGTGATTCTTGATATATCGTGTAATTTAAAGTAACATTAATAATATAGAAATAATTTTATCTTGTAGAGTTTCAGTGATATTTTCAATTTGATGTGTTTTACAAAACTTGAAAATTTTCTGTTCATGTTACCGCTTCATTAACGACATTCGTTATTGTGTGGCAAGGGGTCGTAAGTCACCCTTTATATTAACAAATTAGTCAATGCCAATATAAAAAAAAGTAAATATTTCTGAAACTGGTACATAACAGAATATTTAGTGTGATCCAACCATTTACACTCTTACATTGCTTGATGTAGTAGTACATGAGTTGAAGTTGAGAAATTAATGAATTCTGTTTGCAAGTAAATTTGGTAATTTCTGAAAAATGTAGTATATATTATTGCTGTATTTTCGCGTTCAATGCATTATTATCAGCAATTATTATTACAGAAGTATAATTACAGATTTCATGTTACAATATAAATTTTTTGGGTAACAGATTTGAGTGGTGCACTCATTGTCAATAGTCTCTTTTGATTCTACACTATTTAATACATTATTGAAGAATAGTTAAGTAATTTTATTAAGATTAATATACATGCGTGTCCACATCTTATACATTTTGAGTTTTTGCAAATTGTACATATAAAATGAATTATTGCACTTTTTCATGTAAAACGTATCTTCCGAATTGTCGAAACATCGGTAGTATCTGTTTCGACATAAAATGGCAGCAGCATTCTGATCCTTTTTTTTTAATTATATAATATTGTGACCACAAGTATTGAATGTAAAGGGTTGCATCCATTTTTCTGACATAAAACATTAGAAATAGTACATAATGAAATAGCAAATTGAAATCTGAATATAACCGTTTATTTTGATCAGTTAGTATTTTTATTACACAAAATAAATTACAAGTGTTATATAATAAAATTTATTTTCATATAACACTTACGAATGATCATAAATTGTCACATTATTTTTAACATTTTGGCCACTGAGAAGAAAAGAACGAAAGAAAATGATTATATACACTATAAATGAGTCTTATGAAATAACATAAACATTAATCATAAACTTGTTCTGAAAATTATTTCGACCGCAATTTTGCAGTTATACTTAATTAAATATTTCCACATTATAAAACATAACGTAATAAATCATGAAGAGTTAAAGAAACTATTTCTTCTTAATATTTTTTACTAAATATATTAATCTCTTATAGACGCTATATTTATTTTTACCATCTATTATATCAGTTAATAGCATAGTAATTAAAGGAATGAATAGAAAAATGGTAATAGAAATGTGTATCCTATTTGACAATACTTTTAAGTTCCAATCATATTGTGTTCCAGTAAATGTGACAGAATATTATGTCCAATTCGAATATACTGTTCAAAAACTATATTTGGTAGTTTATCCGTGTATATTCTTGTGATGTGTCTTTTAAATATTATCGGGAATTGTCTTATAAATAGTTCTAACATATTTTAACATAATTACTGAATACTAAAACTTTATGTATGTACAACTTATTCCGATAATGATTTTTGAATTTCTGAAAATTCTAGAAACTTAAGATTTTTATTAAAAACATATAAGATAAATGTTTTGCACGCTTTAAAAAATATGGAGCTATATATTGATAGAACAAAAAAGGTTTATAACTTGAAAATAACATTAATTAAGACACAAATTTGTACCAACTTCCATCTCATTTTAGCGTCATCTTACTGCAGAGCTTCTCTTCCAATGACCGAAATATACCCTGCATAATAACTATACATAAATCGAAAAATAATTTAAGATAAAGATTTATTTTCTAATTAATAATTACTAGTTTTATTTTCTATGAATGCAAAATGATAGAAATACAAATGTTTGAATTTAGTATATTTATATTTAATGAAATTAGTCAAGGCAAAACACAAAAAGCGGAAACATAATGAAGGAATGCGATAGTAACAAATAGATATTCACTAGTAGAGGAGACCGGGGCAAAATGTTATAGCGGGGCAAAACGGTACCGGGGCAAAACGGCACTGGGGCATAATGGGATAGCAAAAAATGAAGTTTCTTGGGTGCTTGATTTAGGGCAAAATGGGATAGGGGCAAAATGGGACAGAGAGGAGTGGAATATCAATCCGTTTTGCCCCGGTCCCATTTTGCCCCGCTATACCATTTTGCCCCGGTCTCCCCTATGCTTAATACAGTACTTGCTTCTTAATAAATTAAAAAATTGTCATGTTCACGTCATGATTTTTAGAACATTCTGATACTACAACGTAAAATGTAGAGATAACAATAAAATAAATTAGTGCATGCAAAATTACTTACAAAAATACATTTATATTATTATTATATAAAGAATTATTGTGCCAATTTGTAAATATAGAAATATTGCAAAAATTTCTATCTTAATTCATAAATATCAATTACAATTAAAGTAATTAAGTGTCAGAACAGAAAAAATTAATTTTGTTAACTTCTTTTGAGCAAATTTTACCATTGAATATTAATATTTTGTACATTTTTTCATTAAGTCCCTTTTGCTGTCTATTAGCTTATTCGAAATATTAAATCAGCGAAAAGTTTTATACTTATTTAAATTTACCATAAGTGCACAAAATAAATAGGTCGATTTGTTGCTAATCAACAAATTTTAGTCTCTCATTTTCGAGAAATAAAGCATGCAGGAATTAAGTCTCTTAAATATTCCAATTTAACGTGTGGATTGTTATATATCATAATATTAAAAAAAAAAAACATATTTCCAATAAATCGCTAATAAGATTCAATGAAACTTCAAAATCCATTACTGTTAACTAGAAAATCTAAAAATTCGAAGAACACAAAATCTCCAAATCTAAAAAATATTCGATTCATTTTAAAATCTGGGAAATTTGAAGGATAACAGACTTACCAGAATAAAATAACACCCGCAGAAAGTACTTTTTTTTTTATCGACAAATATGAAACTACACAACAGACTGTAAGAAACGTACGTTGCCTCCAAGTCAAACACAATTCTTAATTACCGATCTGTTTTACAAATTGATTATTTCCTATGAATTATTCGATAAAATAATCTCAAGATAAATAATTATTAACAGGTAATGTTCGTATATCGTTAAAATTACCTATATCCGCGTATTTATATCTATGAGTAGCAATATAAAACCTCATTCGTATCTCAAACTGACAACTTTATTCTGTTCATTTGCTGTATGATTGCGTAACACGAGTACGTCGATTGATTCGAAAAATGTTTACACCCAAGTTGTTCTACTACTCCTTTCCTTTCGCGCGCGCTCTCCCTCTCTCTCTCTTTTTCTTTCCTCGCTTACTCATCTCGATACACAGATACCCCCTTTGTGCGACTAAATGCCAATTCCACACAGGACCTAACGTGTCACATTAAAGATGATCCTTCTATAACATTTCCAATGAATATCTCGATATACGAAGTGGACAGTAAACACGATGACAAAGTATAAGAGAGTATATCTTGACGTTTTCTAGGAGGAATCAAATAATTGTTTACTTCGCTAACATTAAGTGTTCAGTAGAAAAATAGGAATCTTCGGTACACTCGAGGAAACGTAACATCGTACCCTATACACTAACAGATCAGGAAAAGTATCGCCATTTAACTCATACTTGTTATGTATGCAATTCTGTTTAGAACATAAAACGTATACATATTAGACTGACAGAGGGATTTTATACAGGATACAAAAAAACATATGATTGTTTTCTGTCCTATACCTTTCCTAAAAAGTGAAGTTTTCCCTTAAAGTAAAATAGGCGATCCCAGTTTCTTATTTATAGGTCTTGGAGTTTAACAAAGAAGGAAAAGTATTCGTGACGAAAATCGAAGCTTGTAAACAAATTTGTTGAAAGTTAAATAATTAAATCGTTTTTATAATAATGGACATTTTTGAAAATTTCATTTGTACAACTTCACAGCTCGTATACTGTAACGATGAGTTTATTTCATTCTGCTATAGTTTAATATGCTTGAATAAGTAAAATTGCTATTTTCAATTTATAAGGGAATTTTGATCACTTATAAGCGCAAATAACAAATGAAGTATACATTATTATTTTCTGCAGGATCCATCTGCAATTCTGCATGAAAAACAATTTGTTCGAATTCACGAGGTTCCTTGGGATCTTAGTGAAAGGAACCTCCTTCCTTATCTGCTAATGCCTAAGACAGCACACTTAATTTCCTTAACTGTACTTCAAGAAATCTTTAAACTTCGCGATAATTACGTCTCATTCAATTTAACTTTTCAATCATTATTTCTTAAGTTAATAACTGGTTCGTGCAGGATCTAAGAAAAAAGATTGATTGGAACGTATACACGTCGAATACCTTTGAATAATTAAATCAAGTGTAATTATCGTCTATCTTAAACGACATAATTATTTGATTTTTCCTAGATTCTATCGAAGACACTAAGCATATCTTTCCTTTTGTAGAACCTTTTATTCGCACCATAGTGTAAAATCGATCGCAATGTGTTGATCGTTGGCACATCGCGTGAGATATAACAGGACTGCGATTACTCCTGATTCTAACTTCACCTTTGGATCGCAACAGTAATTTAAAAAGGTGCACTTAGAATTAGAAGTGCGTAGCGAATTATATGTGAAAAACGTTTCCGATATATCATCATGTACATGAGAGTGAAAAGTTCGTGACATACGATCTGGAAGAATGAGAACGAGGTGACATAGCGTGAACTTCCTTTCTGAGTGTGACAAAACTCTATTGTATTTGGGTATACAAAATCACAGTAACCACATAAATTAAAATTCTAAGTAAATTATACGGTTTATACAATTCAGTTGCACATTATTGCAGAAACGTGATGTACGAAGATTGATTGAATCTTGAGTTTTAAGCTGTAGACACATCTTAATTGTAACTAATAAGCTATGCACAAAAATAATAATTGCAAGGTGCATCAATTACACGCTAGAAATTACATTATATATGTCTCTTGTGTGACTAATTAATGGGGTATGTTACTCTCTTTAATTAAAATGAAGTCTAACGATGTTTTATATGATCGATACAGCTTAACACACCGCTTTAGAACGTTGTATTGATGTTAAAGTGAAATAATGCTTTGACAAATGATGGTGATAAAGATTTAAAACACTGTGCATTGGTATAATGTATAATTTTCATATTTTAGTAGCGTACAAAATACAAGGAAATTAATTTAGACTTGAAAAATCACTTTAACTAGGTCAATATCAAATATAGTATCGACAAAGTTGCTTTCTTCCATTATAAATTAGTATACGCTTATACAATAGGGATAAAACTATGACGAAAAACTAAGAAAGGTGTTACCAATCATTTATGTACGTTTGAGAAGTATAAAATTACAGCGACGTGTCGAATAAGTGATAAAATGTTGCAAATTAATCATGATGATAAAAAAATAGTAATAAGATTTACGTTTAATACATTTCTATATTTATCACTAACTGCGTATAAATATCGGTGTATGGGTAAAGGCGCAATGCTTTACGATATGTCATCGATTGACTTTCAAAGTAAACTGAATTACTGACGTTACATTTATCTCTTCATTCCGATCAACTCTTCATAATATTAAATAACTTAATGCAGCTGCAACTGTAAAAGTAAACTAATTTCAGATTCTTCTTCTTCTTCTTTTCTTTTAATATATAATTTTATTTTTCTAAAAATAGTAGATCTCTCAAGGACAAGATTCCAATGATTCAATGTTAAAATATAGTGTTGTCACTCTCAAAAACCATGCTTAAAACACCTCGTTCTGGAAGTAATGTTATGGAATATATCTTCGCGAGAAACAAAACGAATAGAATATCTGCCAAGTATCTCGTCGTACTTCAATCTAATTTTTTTTTTTTTTAGTATATTCGTAACATAACAGAACTGAGCAGGTATTCCCCATCGCGCGCCTAATATTTCGAGAATGACTAGGCCATATGAATATAACTAAGGAATATTTCTTGTATTCTGGTATTACTTCAGAACAAAGTGTAAAATGGAATACGTATAACCTAATTCAGACCCTTCTTTTTCGAAATACTTTCGTCACATTTGAACAACGATTGTATGTTTAGCTATATTTTATTTTTACTCCGTTCACATATTGATAGAGATCAGATCTGCTAATTTCTATTTGAAACTTGTATCTTTGAAAAATCATCCCAAGGTTTATTCATATGGCTTAATATTTTCAATCCTGTAAACTTTTTTTCTTTTTTTTTTCTTTTCAATGAATTTGTTTGTATATTCAATGATACTCTCTCAATGTCTGTAACGGTTGTGGATGTCAAAAAATTCACTTTATACTCTATTCTGGTTCTTCTCCATCTGCATCTATAACACAAAAGATTATATTATAGTTTACCGACCATTTAGGTACATAATAATTCTGAAACACAACAGATGTTAAAATAATGTATAAGCGAATATAATATATCTGCATGTATTTACCTTCACGATCAACTTCATCATCTACCAATAAATCATCTTCCTCGTTTACTCCATCATCATCATCATTCACAGCCTCCTCCTCTTCTTCATCTTCATCTACGTCATCTTCGACGACAACTATACTATCATCTCCTTCCTCCCCATCTCCTGTTTCATCCACATCATCAGCACCGCCATCTTCTTCCTCTTCTTCTTCCTCTGTGTCACATTCTTCTCCATCACCTTCGATACCATTTTCAACATCCATATCTGGAGCCAAGTAATACTAAAAAATTGACAAATTGTTACCTTACTGTTTCTGACAAAATAATATTCTGGTAATAGCAAAACAAGCTCTCCTTGTATACTCTTGCAGTGAAAAGTACTGCAATTTATACGACAAATAAATACACTATGATCATAAATTGTAATATTAACTATAAGGAACAAACAATCTTACCTGTAAGGGATTAGGCCACATATCATCTTTGATTAATTCTGCTATTTCATCTGAACTTGGATCTCCATGGTCCGTGAACCAATCAAAAAATGATCTGTGTTTTAATGGCCTTTTGCGTCCTTTCAGTGGGGCTTTGGTCTTTGCTCTTTTTGTTAAATCTGCACCATCCTTCCAACGTATAGGTGTACTTTGAGACGCTGGATCTCCTGCAAAAAAGCAGGAGATACATCGAAACTATGACACTTCAATATAGTATTAATTTTAATTTATTCCCCGTGTTTGTTCATATAGTATGAGCCAAAACAACAATTATTATCTTAACCCTTTGCACTCAGATGTTCCATCTGAGGGGACATTGTTGTCTCACATATCATTTGTTTGACTGCTTTCAGAGAACTTTCTGATTTATTAATGATTATGGAGGATGAACTTATTGCACAACAACATTTTAACAAATATATGTCTCCTTAATGCTTCCATTGAAATGACACAATATAGAAAATTATAAAGTCCCTCAAAGTTGCTGATAAATAATATCAGGGATTGCTCCAAGTACAAAAGGCTATATAATTATTAATATATTTTTTTTATCATGAACTGTGCTCACCAGAAGAACCTAGATGAAATTCCTTTGTAAGAACATTGTTCTCAAAATATGGATTTTCATCGAAATGGAAATTAATTCTATAACCAGACTTAATATCTTCAAATTCTTCAACCTCTAATTTGTTTAAAAATCGAAGTGCATCCTCTTCATCTTCTTCCAATATTTCTGCTATTTCTTTATTGTTAACAAACTATATCCATAATAAGGAATTATATATGACATATAACATGTACTAAAAAAAGTTATATTTATCTTTAACCACAGGTATTCAATATGATACAATAACTTTTTTTTATCATAACAGTGAGAAATTATTCGTAAGAACATTTCTATCACTAGATTAAAATAGGTCGATACTTTCAGATTCTATATTTCTTCAATTACAACTTATCATTTATTAACAGTTGATACTGACATAAAAAATCTCATTTATCGTTTTCCTTTTTTCTCATAATGGAAAAACAGTATCTTACCCAGAATAACATCAAGAAGCACCCTAATGTTTTAAATCTATCAAACAGTTTGTTTCTAATAAGAAACGTTAAAGCTAGAAAAGATAACGAATGATAAAACGATTAATTATTCAATATTTGAATACACAAAGAAACGTCTCAGAGAAATAAAAAATATTTCCAATGTGTGTGTTATGATAGTATAATCGGGTATGTACAAAAAAAAGTACAGTAGGTATCGACAAAATAAGTACAACAATAAAGTTATACATTGACTCATTGTGTCGGCAGCATATAAAAAATTTTTCTAAAAATCGAATTATATCATATTCCGCGTGACCGCGTGTGGTTATACATACTTATGTACGTACACAAGTAGGCAAGATGGCGGCCAGCGCCGGTGGACGCCGGCATCACCGAGAAACGTCAAAGATATATTCGTAGTTATTATTAGCGAGAACGTAATGTCATCGTACGAAAGGATACAGCGGTGACCCAGAAATTGGGTATCCTCTTAATAATGTCATTTCGCTTTTGGAAGTAGGGCTTACGCAACTTATTATACTTTTTCTCGACTTCGAGTATCTCATCGCTGGCCTTCTCATTGAGGCCATCGATTTGATTCTGACACCCGTCAATCTCCTCCAGTGTCTTCTGTATTTCAATGTCGTAATCTCGTGTCTCAACACCTTCGCCCGAACCTGGATCCTCTAATTCTTTAGCCTTTTTATTCGGCGAAGCCATCGTTCGACCCGCGCTCTTGTCACCACTCCACTGCTCTCTGTTTATTTCCAGTACGCACTCACTTCGCGTTCGTCACGCTCGTGTCACGAATTCGCGGCGCGTAAGCAAGCTAACTGTAACCATGGATTTAATAACTGAACTAGATGCGTTACTTAACTCTACGGTTGCTTTACCAGCTGGTATTCATCGGTATTCATCGTTTACCTTATCTTTAACATAAAAACTAACAAGTTCCTCACACGAATTGAATACTTTTACGAACGCACCTTTTCCTTTATTAGTTCGTTTAACTTGAAATTTTTTCCTTGATAAAGGTTAAATTTGAATTACGAAAGTATAATTTTTGGTTCGATGTAAAACCTAGATTTGTTAAATAGAATCATGAATTCGTACCAATTGAAAAGAGAATTGTTTAAGTTATGTTATAGTCACTTGAAACACAATTTGATATTATTGCACTTAAATTTTATCTAAATTATAATGAATAAGTGCACATATGTTTGTTTGTCTATTAATACATTTTTCACTTATAATACTTGATTGTTAGCAGGTATTTTAAAATTAGTATCGTATTCAAGTCTCTATTTCTTGATATAATTTTAATGACTTATAGTAAAATGCATACAATATTTACAGAAATTATGAAGATATTCCTTGGAAATTTTTATCGCATGACAACGTAAACAACAGTTTTTATTTGGTTATTATTCGATCGATTAAATGAAAATGAACCTCTATATTCTTGTGAGCTTTATGAACGCAGTTATAGTAACATGGCTTCTGATTATGTAGGTGATTGGAACTCTTTACTCTATGTTATGTTTGGTTTAATATATACGAAACTAATAAAATACAGTAGACACAAATGAAACTGTAAATTATAAACGCATTTAAAAATATGTGTTACGCGTCACTATGTTTATTAAAAATTTACATAATTTCTCTTTTCTGAATATAACTGTTTATTAAACTGCTATATATTTCCATGTTATTTTAATAACTGTATCACATTATTCATATAATTTATTTCTGCAAAAATTAATATATGTGACCTAACACTTCTTTCGTCATATATATGTAAATATAGCCTATTTTTCAATTAATTTATTACAGTGTATACAATAATATTTGAGCAAGTTCTCAATTACAAGTACATCCTTAAACAATTATTATTTAGGTGCCCTGAATAATTATTCCTCTATCATTCAGAAATAAAATCATAGTTACAAATTTCTTCTGAAATCAAGCTGTCTTTTACATAATACTCACTTTACCTGATAACGATTATCTCCATATATAAAAAAATAATAGAATTCAAATTAATCAAAATAAACAAAACTTTCGAAATTGGCGGGCGAATACGTTTCAGTTTTCAAAGCATGTAATTTCAGTTATACATCGTGTCACAAAGTGCATTTAACGCGGTGCATTTATTCTCATGTAAATATACAGCGTGTATACGAATTATGAGTAATGTGTGCCCTTTCATAAGCGAAAAATTTCGTAGAAAACGAGGTTGGGGATCGAAGATTCCAATGGATAAAAATGTCCATATTACCTCCATATCTACTGGTCTTACCCCTTCCCTGACTACGATTTCAAGCGAATAGAATAAGGTTTCATCGAAAGGCGGCTAAGAAATATCCAATCAAATATTGCGTAGTATCGTTGCGTCCAGGATGTTGCTCACAGAATCAAGATGGCATCCGAGAATGGTACGGGTATCGTGTCAAATGAACGATGTGATGTAAATAATACCATTCAGCAAGTATTGGAGCCGCTACGAAGGGAAACAACTAACGTGAAAGTGCCCAGAACCACGTGGGACAGTGTTATCAAAGAGGCAACAGATTTTTCCAACGATCTCGCGTTACATTCGATTAGGACGCCCACGATTTTCCCTACAGCGTCATCACTTAATACAAACACAGAAGGGAATGAATTGCAGAGGAACGTGAGTTTTCGTAGCTCTTCTGGTGATGTGGAAGAACGTACTGCTTACAAACTCGCTGTCAACACCACATTGCATATATCACCCTTGCAATCACACAGCATGTCTGGTCAGAGAAATGATTTGGATAGTGTTGCCTGTCTTCCTGAGAATCCAGACGGTAATCGCATTTAACATTATATACAGTCATGTACACACATATTGTAGTTTCTTTACTTTTATGAGATATAAACTCTTGGAGACTTGTTTTTGATACAAAATTTACGTTTGTCGGGGAAACTTTTGTTTATGACTTTTACGACAAGCATATAAGCTTAACATTGTATACATATATTGCAGTAAATGTAAGAATAAACTGAATATTGTTATATTACTTATAGTAGAAAATATTGTCTACATTATAAGTTTTATGTATATATATATATATAGGTTTTAAATATGTTACGACTTTATTATTATACATTGTCATTTTGTGAGAAAAAATTCAAATAATATATGTTGCATTATTTCTATTATGTGTAGAATTAATATATTAAGCTAAAGATACAATTAAATAAAATATTATTTCTTTGACGTATATAAATATAACATGTTATCCGTATGGAATATGTTTTTCTTATATTATAAATGTTTAATATCCCATGTTATAGGGAATTCTGACCATCGCAGCAATGAATTTTTAAAAACTTCAAGAGATCCGGTTCAACATGTTATTCATGTAAGTTTTTTCCTTGTATGTCTTTTTTTACATGCCTATCTATATGTGTATCTAATTTTAATTAATGATTTGTAAACGTTATAAGTAGGCAACAATTGCAAGAAGTTAATTTTTAATGGATTATAAATTTTACTATGTACAGTATTTTCTATTTTTTTTAGGCTGATTCGGCATGTAGTAAAGATGCAACATTATCTGGAAGTATACCCACATTACCTACAAAGTTAGAAGGATGTTTAAGCTTCTCCAACAATACACCTCAGTTGGGAGAAAGTCCTCAAAGCAACGGTGAAGTCATCAGTAGTCCAAGAAGTCCAGATTATCCACCAAGAGTTTCTGGTAGCCCGAACAGTCCAGATACAACATTTCCAAGTAGCATAACATCGACAATTCCAACTTCTACTGTCACAATGGATACAGCAAAATGTGGAGAAGAAAATGCAGACAATGTATCTGCTAAGCCTAAAGAAGATCTGACAAGTTATTCATTTTGTGAATCAGTGGAAAAGACCCAAGAGTCTCAAGTAACACAAATAAAACCAGACGATGAACAAAAGACCAATAAGGAAATTGATGATATCCACAGAGAAGTAAAGACAGAAATTATAGATATTAAGAAGGAATCAGCAGATTCTGAAGATCATTTAGATGTAGTGAAACCTGAATGGATAATTAATAACATACCTTTGACAACTGTTGATCAAACGGACACCATTAAATCTCAAGAGAAATCAGTGAATTACTTAAGTACTATGTCCTCAAGCTCACATTCAAAATCATACTCGTCTTCAAGAGAAAAACGAAGTAAAGAACACGGTGAACGGCGATATTGTTCCAGATGTTATAAACGTAGTAAAATAAAAAGAGCAAGTATTGGTGTGCAGTGTAAACGAGACCGTAGTATGATTTCCTTAAACAGTAAACCAATTTCTCATCCATTGTCAAAATCTACGAATGAAAATCTTAGGTTAAATTTGCAAACAAAGAATTACAAAATGCTTCATAATCCACCAGTTAAAAGTGAATTGTTGGAGGGCCTAAAGTACAAGAAGTTTATTCACATAGAAACATACCCTAATGGAGGTGCAACAGTAGTGCACATGTATCAAGATGAAATCGATGTATTATCAAACGAACAAGTGGAAGAATTGGCACAAGAATATTTTAAGGTATGCAAATTAAACGTCTTGTATTTATACTTAACTGAATATTACCATTTCTTAATAACTTGAAGTTATAATAAAATATGTAGGTCTTGTATTATTAAATAATATTATATGTTCAATTTCCTATTATTCTATCATTAATTATTTTATGGATGTATTTAAATATAGTAAAATTTATGAAATTATAAAGAAAAATGGGAATTCATTTTCTAGGTGGTTTTTGGTGAAGATGAAAATGGTAATGCTCACCATGTAATGGGAATAGTACATAATGCAGCTGCATATCTCCCTGATCTATTAGATTACATGGCAGATAGTTATCCTACGTTAACTGTAAAAAATGGTGTGTTAGGAAGAAATAGTGATATAGAAACTACAACTATGGTCCAATATAAAGAGCAAGTTTGTAAATCATATAGTAATGGTACCATTAGATATGGACCTCTTCACCAGATAAGTCTTGTAGGAACTGTTCACGAAGAAGTTGGTGGATATTTCCCAGATCTGTTGCAAAAGCTAGAAGAAAACCCGTTTTTAAAAATGGTACATATATATACGTATTTAGATATTTCTTTTTTAATTTTATACACTAATTATATCTCGTATGAGCTTTAACACGTTAAGCTCCAACTCCTAGAGACCGGCAATACACTTTTAGGCCCTTTTTTAGGAAAGGTATCCTTCTATTTCTTTCAATACACTACATTAATTTTTGATAAAATTGTTCTACTTCTTACTTAAAATTATTAATATTTAATAATGGCTCGATCAGGCTCTACTGAGTAGCCTAGGTAAAAAATAATCGTTGATTTTCATTGATTAGCATGAACATGAACGAAAAATCGACAACCGGTCCCTAGGGACCAGTGTGGCGCTTAACGTGTTAATAAAAAAACGTTTTCTTGTTGTCACTAGGACGAAAAGAACGAATAAAATTTGTCTCTGTCGTTTCAGACTATGCCTTGGGGTCCACTGTCTGTTGTAAAAATGGATACACCCCAAGAATCAAACGATGGGCCAATTTTGTGGATTCGACCAGGGGAACAATTAGTCCCAACAGCCGATATAAATAAAAGTCCTTACAAGAGACGTAGAACGGGCATTAACGAATTGCGAAATCTACAATATTTACCTCGTCTTAGTGAAGCTCGTGAATATATGTTTGAAGATCGCACTAAAGCACACGCGGATCACGTAGGTCATGGATTAGACAGAATGACCACAGCCGCGGTAGGTGTGCTGAAAGCCGTTCACGGTGGCCAGCCATCGGAATATAATAGAATTACAAAAGATGTTGTGGCTTTTTATGCTGGTGATTTTCCTGAACTAGTCGAAAAACTGCAACTTGATCTTCACGAACCACCGATATCGCAATGCGTGCAGTGGGTCGAAGACGCTAAACTGAACCAGCTACGCCGACAGGGTATTCGCTATGCTAGAATAAATCTCTACGACAACGATATTTACTTTCTACCACGCAATATAATTCATCAATTCAGAACTGTTTCGGCAGTATCAAGCATAGCATGGCATGTTAGATTAAGACAGTATTATCAGGAGTCACAACTTAATTCCAACATCAGACACTGTCGTGTCGTGAATGAGTCTTCGCACCGCATCAAAGAAAAGAAGCCGTTGGAACCTGTTAGTATAGGTGACGAACAAAAAGAGAACACGAATCGCCAGCGTGTAGAACATAAGCATTGCATCGATTCACTCGAAGAGAAAAAAGCAAAAGAGAGAGCAGCCGAATATCAAGGAAATCTGAAGAAGTCAGATCAACATGGTAAACGTAAGGAAGAACGTAAAAACAGAGATCATACGAGGCACTCTTCTATCAGCAAGAGAAAGGATTCTGAAGACAATGATACTTCTGATCCGTACAGTAGTAAATCTACAAAGAGTAGTTCATCCGAACAAAAGCAAAGCAGCGAGAAGAGAGAAGACAAAAGACCTGAAAAGAGACACGAAGACCGTCGTCGTTCAAATGAAAAATCCAGTCATCATTCTCACAGTAGTAATAGTAGCAGCAGTAGTCATTCGGGAGACAAGAAGAAGTACGATTGTAGTGGTCATAAGTTGGATCACCATCGAAGTCATCATAGCAGATCTAGCAGTAGTAGTGCGTCAAACAAAGAAAGCATTTCGAACACCATAGAAGCTAGATCAATCACAAAGTTTAGTGCATCAGGATCTTCCGTTAAAGACGTCAAAAGGCGTTTGAGTTCTTCGGAACTCTGTCCACCAGAAGTCGATAGTTCTGATACCAGTACGGTTACTCTTGAAGAAGATGTTCTATCGCAACGACAGTTGATCGCTAAGACATATGCAACCGAAGTTGTCGACAAGGCACTAGAGATTGCAATCTACAAATCAAAGACTGACGTTGAAGAAGTTTGCCAGTCTCTTCGAACTGGCGTTGCAGAGGCTTCGAAGGAGGTGCTAGAGAAGATTCATAAAGAAAGTTTTGAAATCGCCGAGCAGAAATTCAAAGATGACACAGCAAAATTAGAAAGATATTGTCAATTATTAGAGATGGAAACTACGTTAGCCTTCACATCGAAAATGGAATGCGCAACAGAAAATGCTGTAAAAGCGCTGATAGAAATGGCTGAAGAAGAAGCCAAGGAACGAGCGAAGGCTGAAAAGTCTGTCTGCGCGGAAACTGTCGACAACGCAAACCCAGAGAATTCAGTATCAACGTCAAATATTACAAACCCATCTTCCTGCCGGTCTGTGACATCCACTTCTCCATCGACAGAAGCTGAAAGGCATAGTAGTAATAGTAGAAATGGTAGCAGCGAAGAGAATTCTCCAAAATCATCGTCGGATCCTCACACATCGCACTCAGACTCCAAACGAAAGCACAGAGACGACAAAGATTCAAGGAGCCACAGACACAAAGACAGACGAGATCGTGATAGACGTGATAGAGAGCACAAAAAACATCGCCATCGGAGCCCACAACGTAAATCCGAGAGCAAAGGGGGAGATACTAACAAAGACGACCCATTGAAGATCATTGCACTGCCTAGAGATTATAATATTTCTAGTAAAACCCATGATCGTACAGACGGAAAAGATGGCGAAAGAAAATCTGAAAAAAGACGAGACAGTCATCACAGTCATGGTAGGGACGGACAAAAAAAATCGTCTATTAGTCGTTCGTCAAAGGACGGTGACTCAGGATCGAGTCGTTCTCATTCGTCGAGCTCGAATCACAAGAGGAAGTCAAGTTCATCCGAGGAGTATAAAGAGTCGAAAAGACTGTGCGTGGAAAAAGACACAGTTTCGGGAACATCCGAACATAATGCAGTTGACACTACGACAACGATAACCGCGACGACAGTGACGACGACGGCTCAGCCAACGACAACGAGTACTGTCGAGTCGTCGACGTGAAAAGGTGAAAATTAATCTTAAAATGTAGTACAATCCGCTTGTTAGAAATGTAAGTCCGCGCTGTCGAGGTTCGTGCTGATACACTCGCTGGTGTGGACTCTAATTTGGGTGCAAGTAAAACTGGTACTGTACACCCGAATTGACGAAAATATGAGACGTGCACCAATCACTGAATGATGGCGAAAACGAAATCAGACTTTACCAAAGTAGAAGTACATAATTGCCGTGTTTTATCCAAAGACCAGTTAGAACTTTTACCGATTGAGAATTTGCTACTTCATGGTTTTCATGCAATTATACACGCCTTAGTATATAGCGAGAGAATTTAAAGTACAGAAGTAGTGGTACCATTGTCTAAAGGCACTTTCTGATACTGGATCGCAAAAATTATTTTGTTATAAAATCCCTGAGCGTCTCATATACTATTGAGAATGAAGAAAGAAAAAAAAAGATACATAGGTATTTATAGAATAGGTGACCAATGAGGTGTACAAACAAAATTTGTACAAATTTGTGATCAGAAATTAATCCGATCAGCACACGAGTGCTGCGCACTGTACATAGATTTAAACATTGCTCTATTCAGAGAATCGTCTCGCAGCGAAAATCCTTTAAGTTATTTATATACATAGGGTACATGTAAATTATTTATAATTTTATTGAAAATTCAACGTGATTCGAAAATTTCAGTTTAACTTACGAAATCTTTCCTTTATATCGATCTAAGTTTAAGTTTAAAATTGTTGATATCATGGAATCGTACTGCATTCTTCATGAGAAAGGAAGGAATGGTCATTATTTTCTTTTCATTTAAGATAAGTCATTGAATCTTTTCATTCGTACGAGGAGAAACGATATCTTATGTACTGATTGTAAAGTGAGAGACATTGTATTGTGTTACTTGGAGAGGGAGATATACATTTAACGAGGATATATGCACGCTCTTTTACATATGTTATACTGAAGTTCTTCGACTGTTGCTGGCTTAGAAACAACTGTCGTTTCTTTTGTATCTATAAAAAGACACTTTCTTCTCACTGCAGCATCGATGACGAAGAAGACATTGTAGGAAACCCCAAAATACCTAATAATTGTACATACAACACATAATTAATTTCTCGGGTGTTGATATTTAATTGAATTAATAATCAACGATGAAAGCAGCGAGTAATTGCGACAGTTTGATTGGAAATGTTAATATTTTCTCTATTTCGATACCATAGGATGGAAAACTTTAAAAGAATCGACGAATAGCTCTAGAAACTTGCCAGCATTTGGATAAAACGCCAATAAATGGCCGTGTAGATTTGTGCATACTGAATATTAATAAGAGGAAATGCTAAATGAATATCAGCATAATATAATATTGTACATATTGGACGTGCCTGGTGTTTGTCACAGCAAATTGATTTTATTTGTTCGTATCCTTTAACTCCGTTTCTTTACCTACTTTTTCTTTTCTTTTTTTTTTTAATCATAACTATAGAAATATGTGGTACGGGTTACAATGTTATAACGAGCATGATATTTATCGTATATTATTTTACGTGTAACGCGAATTTATATATAAACGCGCACCTGCCACATTTTCACACAAATTACTCCTAAGGATTTGAACATCGAGCGAGTTACATTTTCATGATACTTTAGATGATAAAAGTGCGAAGTAATTCGCACAATGAATATCCCATGTAATGAGACTCTTTACATAAATGAATTAACTTCATAAAAGGTATTCGTGTAATTCGTCTTCCTTAAGCTTGATTTACTGAGGCCTTGTTAACGTTGAAACTTATTCTTTTTTTTTCTTAATTGTCATAATATTTATAGTGATTCATCGCAATGAAACAATGTAATATTCAATATCAAATGAGTTATTAGTTATGATTAATTATTTATCGATGCATTTGACGAAGTTGGTACATTTTTGTATAGTCATACTATCTTGGTCAACTTTTTCACCTGCTTTTGAATATAATTTGCAAAAAAACCTTGAAGAATGCATGGTAATTTTTGAATTATGCCTTCAACGCGTCATTTTACTTTCTATATTATTTAAAGGCAGTATTAAAATGGAAGTAATTATTTCCGACCAAAATGTGCAATTCTTTAACGATCTATGAAAATATTAATTTAACCACCGAAGACGATTACATGAAACAGTCTGGAGAATTTGGTAAATTGAAGTATAACGATGAAAAAGACATTTTATGGTAAACAGGAAAAATGTTACACGTTTGATATATTTCCATTACACGCCAAAGCGATGTGTAAAATTGAAACAGTGTCAAAATGCGAACGGTGATCAAATAAATTTAAGTAAAACGAAGCTCTATTTTGACGTCTCTATTTATACGACTATATCAAAGACTTAAGGTTTCCTCTTTTTTTTTAAATACTCTTCATCTTCCGTTATTTTTAATTTACTCATAATCATTAAAATAACAGATTAATTCTAAAATTTCTACTAAAATCATGGGTATAACGATACAAAGTTTAATTTCAATATCGATTTAAAATATTACGTAAAGTAGTTACGATCAATTTCTTCAAACATTACTTTTGATTGCAAGTTTGCTTTTAATTCAAAACTTAATTTGTCTCGATCAATTAACCACGTCATCATGGCCGTTAATTTTGTTCTTTAATCTCATCTACGTATATCCAGCTAAGTTATCAAATTCTGTAAGTCTGTTATACTTCGCCGAATAATGAAACTATAGTTAAATATTTGTAAAACATATCGTCGAGGACTTTACATGAGAACTTTCAACGACCCTACAGAAATATTTGTAAGGTATAAAAATAAACGACAGTATCTTAATCGTTGTCATTTCATTGTGAGGAAGAATCTCTAAAAAATCTGCAACGTCGAACTTCAATTCCCTTAGACTTCGAAAGGAAAATGGTATTCAGTCTATTGCTTTTCAAGTCTGTTAAAGAAAAACGTTTCCTCCTTTATTATTTCAGTTGATAATAGATCACATTTAACATACAGACTTTCAATATTGGAAAATTTCACCGTCTTGCCGTATTAAAAGTTTGAAAAAAATACTGTCGAAATTGATAGGAATAATCATGTAATCTCCTCGCGATGAATGCAGACATGACGTAGAAAGGCACAGTCCTCTATCGGCTTTCTATCGAAACGTGTACAATTTGTATCACCAGCAAGCATTGTGTAAGAGTGAATGTAAAAGGTCATTATTATTCTAAGAGAAATCGGCACAATCCTATTTCCATCCAATCGTAGAAACCTGAATGTCCTCGATAAATTCGCAAAGGTCATAATAATACTTCAGACGTTTCATTTCGGTTGTCAGTAACGATATTGTTGATCCTCTTTATTAACAAACCATGCATGGATCCAAATCATCGACAACTTGTGTATTCAGTTTGCAATTTAAGTACCTACGAATAATTGAATTCATTTTTGAAGGATGCTCATAGTCAAAATTATCAATATTCTACACAGTAATCGCTTTACACTTATTGTTAGAATTATTTGAATAATTTAATTATTCTAAAATACATCATAATTTATACTGATATTTTGTTTATCAGTAAAAAGATGGAGAAAGTCAGGTTTGTTCCTTGTAGCCTACATTACTAAAAATATTGACGATTTATTCATGATTTTGAAATCCGTACTTTGTGGATGTTTCATCAAAGAAATCGAGGAAAAGACAATTCGGATATTGACAATAAGTAGCGATCATTTAAAGTGAATTTTTTCTGTGCAAATAGAATCCAAAAAATTCACCACATCATCGTTGATATGTTCGGAATAAATATTATTAATTTTTGGCATAAAAAATGTACGCAAAATTCCCCGATAACTTCACGATTTGATCCGATCAATTTTTAGTAGAATTCACAATCTGTTATCATGGACGTACTTGATTATTCGTCTTCTAAAAGATAAAAAAGGACCAAATTAATTCGTTAAAGCACACGATAGGCTCGTCCATAAAGTATTAAAGGAACAGTATAAGTAAAACCAAATAAATATAGGTGCTGGATAATAAATGTCATGAATTTTTAAGGTGCCTTCACTCCGTTCGTTGCAATAAACCCATAAAGTGCTACCACTAATCGTAGGTTTGGTTTTCCCGCAGTTCATCTGTAAGGATTCATTCACTCCAATTACCATCATCGTGCGAATTTACGATTTTATACCCCGTAAGCACATGCTTTGCAAGCAAATCGATACGCTAGTTGACAGATTTTGTTTTCCGGAACGAAACTTCAATTCTGTAAAACACAAATTTGTGTCGCAAGAGATAATTGAAATTTTGCCTTCAAGAGGGTACATCCATTTTTCTTAGCCAGAAAGACCGATATTTTAGCATGTTTTATACAAAAAAACTATGGTAGTAATTATTTTGAAAGTTTGTGTGCGTTTTACTTACATCTTTTTTGCTTTATTTAATTCTTTTTCAATTTGATACACTTAGAAATACTGCTCGAATTGGCCGTGAATATGATTAACGGTGAACATGACACCTCCCTTGAATTCATCCAAAATAAAAAATTATGTTGTGGTTTTATTCTGTAAATATAAAATTATAGTTCTAGTTGCAAGTAAAAATAACTATTTCGGAAATTTTCCGAAGAAGAACTTAAAATTTATACTTACAGTTTGCTCGATCACCTGCCGCCAAGTATATCATTGTGCATCAAAAGTCTATAACTTTGGAAGTTTTATAAATCTCACATTAGAATTTTTTAAAGATATTTTCGTGACGTTAATGTCCACGATTTAGCCATAAAAAATCGATTTATCTGGCTATGAAAATGGGAGGACCTCCTTAACCCCTTGCGGTACTACATAACGAGTGATACTCGTGATGCTATAAATTGGAAAGGAAATTTTCAAGTTTTACAAAACCTATTAAATTGAAAATATTAGTGAGATACGACACGACAAAATTATTTCTACAATATTAATATTACATTAAATTATACTATATGTCAAGAATCACCGATCAATGTTTATTTTACTAACTTAATTCTGATTTATTGTAGAGGCAGTTACAAAGTAAATGGCACGGCAAGGGGTTAAATTCGTTCGAATAGATGCACATGCTTCTTTTCATACAGGAAAGGCAACGATAATTATCATCGTTTGTAATGTGTGAATTCTGGGAATAAATTTGCGAAATGGAGCTATTCGATTCGACAAAGAATGCAATTAGTATAGGTTTCACAATACAATGATTACTGCGACTTGAATACGATGCTGATAAAATTGCAGAGTAAAATACGTATTGGTAGTTAACTGAAAAATACTTTGTTTTAGTGTTCGATAGCCGTTCGAAATCAGTTCGATGATTAATTACAAAATGTTCGACAATGATACCGTTTTTTCTTGTTGATATTAAACAATTGATATTTATTTTTATGTGACTTATAAATATATGCGTCAACAGTTAAAGTATTCAATTCTGATATAAAGTTGTTGAAGACATTGAATTAACTGTGCAATTAACAAAAAGATCTAATTATCCCTTTAACTGCGATAAACGTACATATTCGCTCTCTCGTTTTCATTCACATTACGAACAACGTGTATGTTCGTTCTAAGTAAATTTCATTCTATCCAACAATTTTATTCTTCTCATATTTCACGTTATCAGAGAAACTGTAATGCGGGACATAAACATCTCAAATTTCCATAATTTATGTGACGTTAATCATGATAGCGGGCTAATTAATTGTTCGTTTCAAGACACTTGTAATTCAAACTTTTTTTTTAGCTGCAATTTAATTTAATTCAATTCTATGTAACGACAGAAATATTAATTTTGTTAACCTTTAGTGGTCCCCATTATTTTTTCTACTTTTCATTTGTTAAGTGAAATTAATTGCGTAAAAAATTGTTTACCATTGATTATTCATTTCCATTCGATAACACCAGTATCAGTTTATATTTTATCTGTAAACTACAAGCACAGAACAATATTTAGATAAAGTTACAACATCATTTTGAATTGTAAAACTGAAAAAAGTAGATAGAAAATACTAAAACGGAAAACTATATCAAGTTCAGGTTGGCATAGGATTATTAACACTAGATTTACGGAGCCAATTTGGCTCACTCAAAATTTGATTACTGTAAGTATAATATATTGGTTGGCTAATTTTTTTAATAATAAATCTTTTATTTAAATTGATTTGGAACTATTTTCTTTGCAAAGAACTTCAAATTTCTTGTATGAGTTAAATTCGCTCACTTCAGAAAAATACGTATATCAACATCCGTAAATCTAGTGTTAAACATTAAACAGTTCAGTCTTTGACCATTTATTTATAACAATTCTACGGTATTATAATATACCGCAAAAAAGCTATAGTTTCATTTTTCAGATTTTCAACTTTAGTTTTATAATCAACAACATATACCCACTGAATGTTACGTTATATAAACTATGCTTCTTGGTAAAAGTGATAGTCACCGATTAGTGATCTCTTTTTGAACTTGTGACACTATGGTCATTGGTTTCTTTTTATTTTATGCCACAATTAAAGGGTCAATTACAAATAAGCTGTTATATTTGAAAATGGTACAAGTCCCTTTCGAAAGTTCATGCAGAAGCTTTTATGCTATCACTTATAACAGTTGAATATTTCAGTTATATTTATTATATTTAAATGTATTGAATAAGTACTTTGGTAAAAGAAAAAAAGGAGGTGAAAAAGATGATCGATTAAGTAATCGAAGTTTTCTAAACGCGAAACATTTACTGCATGGCTTTCCTTTCAATTTGAGGTCTTTTTGGAAAAATTGGAAACCGGTTATTTTGATCGCCTTAGTGGTTTCAGTGTTAAATACATTTTTCTCAAAAATGGATTCCTACCACTTTCAATAATAACGGCTTAACACTAAACGTACCGGTATTTTGCGTATTTCTATTATGTTCTATTGACCATAAGGGGTCAAATGAACCCTCATAATACGTAAGGTATGCAAAGAATTTTCCTCGGTAAAAAATAAGCTAAGGAAAAATGGAAAGTGAAAATTGAAAAGTCGAATAACATAAGAATTGACAAAAAGTCAGATGAGCGAAAAAAATAACAATAAATGTACCATTTTAATGTAAATTTTGAAAGATGTCATATGACCTCGCTTGGTACTTTAGTGTTAAACACCTATGTTAATACCAGCTTTAATGAATTTTACTATTGAATTACAATGTCATTGTTTAATCAAAATGGTCGTACGTACGATATACCACAGGTTGAAATATTGTTCTTGCAATTGTATATTGATCATTTTCTTTTCCATTGAAACGCCGTATCGACGTATATTAGATAATGCTGGACATGATTAATGATTTATTTGAAATATTTTGTTTTCGAACGTTGCTCTAGATAATTCGGAGTACTGTTTTATTGGATTTTTATACATACATTGTACATTGTATATTAATATGTATTATAGGGTAAGTGCACAAGAGTAACTAAAATGAACGCGTTAACTGCCACGCGAGTTCTATGATATTTTATCAATATTTGTATATATGAAAAAGTGGCATTATGAAATTGAATGGAATAAAATTATCAATTTCAAGACAATTTTTAAGATCATTGTAACTTTTTACAAAGATTCAACAGAAAAGTCTAAAACATCGGGATCATTGATTGTATATAATCAATCAAAATACAGAATACAACGTGGCAGTCAACGTATTGACAATTATAATTTCACAGTGTTATATCTGAATTATATCCTTTTCACGGAAGACGTTTTCACTGGCGCGATATCGTCGCGAAAAAGAGAAAAGTATTTTTCAGTTTTTACAGGAAAACGCGTGTGAGTAAACGATCCTTTCGTCGTTACAGGTCACCATGTATGTATGTAGATACTGTTTAAAAATGATTTTTTCGTAACGACGAAACGGGTAATCACGCCGCGAAGAGTCTGATGTCGTGTGGAATTGAATTACTCTGTACATTTTGTAAATAAAATTTCTCCTATGCTGGAGAGAATATTAATTGAGAACGATTAAAGTGTCAGATACTCGCTTGTAAAGGAATCAGTACAGGGGATATACACAATAGTTAGCACGGAGTTTAATGATTACCGCTATTGACACTGCATATGCTATTATTCTATTATTATACACCATATATTATGTTGGTCACGTAAATGCCGTAAAAAAAAAACAACATAGTTATATGAATATTGTAGTATGTAGTTTTACATATTATACCTGTCACACTTGTAGAAGTCGCATTCCAACGTCTAAGTTTTTAAAGAAACAAATAAATTACTTTGGTCAAACCTGTCGGTTCATTATTTTCAAGATTGTAGAAAACAATCATCCAAAGAGGGAAATTACTTTTATCCGGGTCCAGATTTTTGTTTTATTATTATGAAGTTGAATATATCGAGAGATATTGTCAAATGGTGTTGCTAATTGGTATTCAATTATGCTTCGAAGTTATTTGTAAAATTCAAAATACCACGTAACTAAATTTTGTATGGAAATGTTTAACAAAATTCCTCTAGCTGGCAACCGATAACACGTTCAACAATCTTATTGAATGTGTATTCAATTTTGGTAATACAATGTACTTCATTTTATTTCGAATGAACTTATTTTACACGACCTTAAATTACTAATTTTAATTTTCTCTAATAGTCGGCATTCGTGTTCAGAATAATCTGAAGTTTTGTAGTATTTAATGCTATGAGGTCAATGATATAATTTTTTTTATTAATGCTAACCGTACCGCGAGCGGTCAAACAATCGCGGTTAATTCAATGAAATAAAAATATGTTATTTTTTGTATTATCAACTAAAAACTGCTTTTTGTATTTAATTGATAATCTTTTACGTTTTTTCGGAAAAATATAATCTTTAATACATAGCCAATAAAAAGATAGGCTATGGTCAGGATAAGTATACATAAAATGTCAGTTCGGTTGGCGTTAAACAATATAATTTATGACAAACACGAATATTCTAGTATCTTTTATTCTTAGCAAATTAGTCAAGCTATACAGCGTCAAGAAAGAAGTTAAAATGTCCTTTAATATGTGACGTAAAATTGACAATATCCTAGTATTCGACTTCGCATCGTAATTTCTCGACTTCATTAACGCGTTGATTGCAATGGAAATCTTAGCAGCTCGTTTTATTACGCCCAAAGCGAATTTTCTGTCAGTTCATGCATACTTTCGAGACATTTAATGTACCTATTTATTATATCTATGAGGGAAAGATTCAATTTTGAAATAGAAGTAATTAGAACCAATAGCACAGACAGAAAAACCAATATGTAAACGTTCGAAAAGACATGTCTTTGCAAATATCTTTTACACCTGTTAAATTGCTGAATGAAAGTCATTTATAAAAAAAGCAAGGGCACACATGAAAATGATTGTTCGTGCACATAATGCTTATGCTATCTGCTTTATTTCAAACTGTCACAGCTCATAAGTGTAAATAATACATGTACGTAGATTATATGTTAGTATGGTTGTTAACATTTAAAAATTACGGGATAATCAAAGATACTGTGTTTTTTTATCTTTATACTCACCATTTAAATATCCGTAGTATATTGTTTCTGGAAAGAATGCTGTCTGCTTGACGAGTCACGTGACACAGCGGCCATGCGTCTTCTACGCAACATGGCGACCGGCAAGGGACTCGCAATCGTTTTTCGACCAAAAAATATTAATTTAATTGGCGGTAATAGTTTAAGTAAATTGTCCTGTGCTGCTGTACAACAATGTAATACTTGCCGGCGATCGGTCGTTACATTGCCGTTGAGTGTCGGCACTTTGAACTCGAGGAAAATAGGAAAAAGTAATGTATACTTTTGCCCACGACTACGAGCATAGATTACATCATGCCTTTCTTTCGATAACATTACTTTTAGTTGGAGTTTATCAATGTGTCAGTCGTTTCCTTGGCATTTGTGTGAATATCCTCTTTCAGTTTATGGGTACTTTATTTATGACTTGCGATTAACTGGATGGTACCGTAAATAGCGATCTTTCGAGATTCATAACCTCGCACTTTGGTACACATGTTCCTCGTGTTACTAAACCCTTTTGTATATAACTAATTATAATTAAAATTGTTTGAATTCTAAAAATATGATAAACCAGAAATCAGTATTTCCATTCATTTGATATTACTTTTCGTATTCTAATATATTCGATATGTAATTTTATACAATCGTTTTAATTTTTATATAAACAAATTTATAATTATATATATTTCGAACTGTACTGTGTGTTTCATAATTGTTGATTGACAGTCTCATACAGCACTTTGTATAAATATTTTTAAAGTTTAAGATTTTGCCTACTGTAAGACACAATATTACAGATGTAATTGGAAAATTGGGACAAGAACAAAGAGGGATACATACGACGAGTAGACTTTTAAAACGAAATTATTATGAAATCCTGGGTGTGTCTAAGAATGCTGCAGTGAAAGACATTAAAAAGGCTTATTATCAGCTTGCCAAGAAGTATCATCCTGACACGAATAAAGGAGATCCGAATGCTAGTAAGAAATTTCAAGAAGTCTCTGAGGCTTATGAAGTATTGAGTGATGAAACTAAAAGGAAAGAATATGATACTTGGGGAGCAACATCAGAACAAATGGGAATGGGGCAAGGTGGAGGCGGGCAGGCTCACGACTTTAATCAAAATTGGCAATTTAGATCGACAATTAATCCCGAAGAATTATTTAGAAAGATATTTGGAGATGCTGGATTTCAAAGCGGTGCATTTAGTGATATGGAGGATTTTTCAGACTCTAAATATGGTTTTGGTGCAGCCCAAGAGGTACATACGATCAGACAAATCAAAGGTGGCTAGGGAGCAGCAGAGATTCTTATTTCCTATCACATATTCCCACCATTTAATTTCTGAAATCCCCAAACCATGCCCCCTAAAGTAAACACTCCATATAATCATTTACTTTAGAAGACTGTGTTTGAAGGTTCCAAAAATGAAATGGCAGAAATAGGCAGTTGCAAATGAGAGGCTTCACTGCTCCCTAGCTATCTTTGAGTTGAAAAACTTTACTTAATATTTTTGGATATTGAGGCTTTCCTTATTTTTTTTTACCCATATATTTTAAAGCTACATGGTGCTTTTAATAGATATGATTATAATAAATATACAGAAGTTGTATTAAATATTATTTTCGAATATTTTTATTATATTTATCTCGGTATTTAAAAAAAAAATGTATTTCTACTCATTAGTTTTTTGATTAGTGTTAATTATGTAGTGAAATTCTTTAAACATATCAGGACATTTTGTGTTAATAAAATGTTCATTCATTTTATACAGGTTATTATGAATTTATCTTTCTCACAAGCTGCAAGAGGAGTGAACAAAGATATTCAAGTAAATGTTGTAGACATATGCCCAAAATGTTCAGGCTCTCGGTGTGAATTAGGAACAAAGGCTACTAAATGCCAATATTGCAATGGAACTGGGATGGAAACAATTACCACTGGTCCTTTCCTAATGCGTTCCACTTGTCGTTATTGTCATGGTACTAGAATGTTTATTAAATATCCATGCAATGAATGCCGAGGAAAAGGACAGACGGTATAGTCAAAAAATATTTTTTTCATCATTTTCATATATCATTAGTATTTAAGCCTTTGACTGCGAAGCGTCTAAGAACGAAACGAGCCAAGCGCGTAGTACTTGAGCTGTAGTAGTCGAAAATAAGTCGTACAGCGTTTGATACTCTATAACGAGAAAAAAATGTGTTAAACATTTACTTAACACTAGATCTATCGACGATTAATTCAATATATTTAAAATTATTAAGTAAATATTTTCGAATGGAATAAATGAAGGGGGAAAACATCTTAATTCATTTAGTCGCTTACGTTCTTCAAGATAGACGTAGAAAATTTGGAAAAGTAACAGCATTAGCATTTCAGGAATTTTTTGAAAAAATGTTAGGTCAAGTTATTTTGACCACTTTGGTACTGGGCTGGATCAGAAAGAAGTCACTTGGCATAAGTGAAGCGCATACGCGGTAAGTCGGCTGCTTCTTTCCTCTTTTTGTCTTGCAGCCCGACTTGTGTGTGTGGGGCTGTTTCTGCCAATAGTGCGACAGAATCGAAAATGTGTGAGGGCGAAGGATATCCCTATTTTTCGGGCGAATCAGAACAAACTACGGCTCAAATGATTTCTTTTCGATCCAGCCAATAGATTTAATATTAAGTGCAAACATTTGTTTTGTAATTATGTTCGCCTGTACAGAGTGGTTCTCACTGAATACCTATAGGCACCGCAAGCAGTCAAAGGGTTAAGTAGAGCGGATTTTACAGAAATCATAAGAATTTAATTTTTTCCTGTATCAGGTACAACGAAAAAAGGTGACGGTCCCAGTTCCTGCTGGGGTTGAAGATGGTCAAACCATTCGTATGTCCGTGGGTAATAAAGAAATATTTGTTACATTCCGTGTGGAAAAATCAAGATACTTCCGTAGAGATGGGCCAGACATACATACAGACGCGGAGGTTTCATTAGCGCAAGCTGTACTTGGTGGCGCTATAAGAATAGAAGGAATTTATGAAGATCACACTATACAAATACAACCGGGTACTTCGTCCCACGCAAAAATTCGCCTTAATAATAAAGGATTGAAAAAAGTGAATGGTCTAGGATACGGTGACCACTATGTACATATTAAAATATCAGTACCCACAAATTTGAATGATAAACAGCTAGCATTACTTCAAGCATATGCGGAACTTGAGGAGAATACACCAGGCAGTATATACGGTGTAACGCACAAAACAGATGGTAAGGATAATAAGTATAGTAAATCTTGATATTGTGAAGGTGATATAAGAAGTTGCAATGTACGCTAAAAAAGACTGAAACATTGTATTAATTACGCATTTCTTCTATAACAACCTCGTTTTTGAATTTGTAAGTGTTTTATAAATAGAGCTATTTAAATAGTGCTTGTTTTCTCTAAGATCACACCTGTGTGTCGCTTGAGTTTCCCTACGTGTACCTGGCCTTTCTAATTAAATAAATTATATAAAAATATACATATGCGTTTCAATGGCGTTCTTTAGAAATAAAGTCTAGTTTATAAAGAAAATCGGGACAAATATTACATTGCGTTAAGTATTTTTGTTTACATTATTCTATCAAAACGTTTTTATCTCCATGCCGTATATTTTTTCTAGGCACGGCAGGTTCAACGATAAAAACTCAAGCGAGACCAGATACAGAAAACCAACCACTTAATAATATTAATGGTTTACTGAAAAAAATCAAAAAAGCTATATTTGGATAAATTCATAGTAGGTGAGTGACATTCTGTCATTGCGGCTGCTTTTGTTATTTTAGTACGATCTTAACAAAATTTAAACATCTAATAAATAATCGTTTTGTAATGTTTAATGAATTCATAACGAGTGAATATTTCGATATGTATTGCTTCTTTAATAGAAATAATTATTTTTCTTTGCAGGAACCAAGCAAAGTTATTCAGGTCCACTTAATTTAATTGAGTCGATACGAATAGCATTAGGAAGTGAAGATATTTCTAATAAATCATGTGATCCTCCTGAATTCGATGGACCGGGAGATATACCGCAGAATAATCGTATAAGTAAAAATGAATCTGCCGCCAAAAATGTTGATCCAAGTAGTGAAATTAATGACGACGTGCAAAGGCGAGAGATGTCGTAAAAATGAAATTTACACTCATATTTTAATTGTAGCATAATACTTTGGTGGCATTGTCAACAAATCAGAAATATTGCAACCGTTAAGAATCAAGTGACTCTCGAACGAAATAAAGCTAATTGAAAACCTAGAAAAGGGGCAAACCTAAGGGGATCTGATGTATCGACAATATAGAAATGTTAAAATTCCATAAAACGGCTACAAATTTATCATTTGTAGTTGTAGGTTAGTACTGAGCTGCTCGTTCCTTTCTTCGAGAATTTACTTATTAGAATTCTTATGATTACACAAGCGTGATGTATAAGAAGGAAGAAGTGGCGTTGGCAGTTACCAACAACAAAACAGCTTTAATAATATCTATGTTGTACAATAAATAATACAGGCCGTTATCATGCCACTGTCCATGTTTTGCCATCAGATCCTCTCATATCCAGTTCACAATCCTACCATATAGTCATTTACTTCACCCTTCCATCTGAATTTTACCAATAACTGGAACACATAAAGAACGCGTAGGTTCCCGAGCATTGACTTGTTAATACTTAAACGGCCACTAACGAGATTTCTCGTATTGCAAAATCGGTAGCTCTTTTCTCTGAAAAAATGGCTGCACCTTTTCATAAAAGAACTTTCTTTCAAAAATATCATTTTCTGCGGAATTACTAAACTTATTTTAAAAACTAACTTTATAATGTATTAGTTATAAGGTTGACAAATATGTGGATTTTTAATTTCCTATGTATATTTGTTTTTCATTCTCAAACGAGAAAATCGCCAGTATTACAGTAAGCCTGCGGGAAAATTTAAATGCAGTCATTGAAGTGTTAATAATTTATGAAATCAACTTGTTTCGTAACAAAATGAGTAACATTTCACAATTAAAAAGAAGTTGCGACGTAGTGCTCTATCCTAAGCTAATATTTTCGATACACAGGAAGGAATTACGCAATAATTAAAGTTAACTCTGCACTTTTTAAAGTTCATGAGTATCATATTAACACCTTGCCGTGCAATTTCTTTTGTGGGAGCCACTGCAATAATTTAGAATTAAATTGATAAAATGAAAATTTACCAGTAATTCTTAATATATTGTACAATTTAACGTAATATTAATATTATAGATACAATTTTATCGTATCACGTCTAATTGATGTTTTTCATTTAATAGGTTTTGCAAAACTTGAAAATTTCCTATCCAATTGATGGTGTCACGAGTATCAATTGTTATTGTACGGCAAAGGGTTAATAAAGTCATCTTATTACTTTTTATCTTCGTACAGATTTTCTTACAATTTTTGCAGCCGTTCTTTTTGTAAGTTGTAAAAATATTGATTTTCGCAAAAGGTTTCTACTTTGCAAGCCTTCTTACTTCATTGTAAAAGTATAAAATTCTGTTTTTAATTATGCCCACATCCTGCTCTGTTGCTCCCTTATTCTGGTTCTGGTCCTCTCGATGGAAAATTTATCCTTAAAATTACAGTAAACTTGTTGCGAGAGTTTTCATCGTCAAGTCGTCGGTGTAGCGCTAATTCTTAATAATAATAAAACTTCATCAAGTTTTTTTTGCCATTTTTGTATGTAGCAGTACAGTACAAGCAACTGATATGTGCAGAACGAACTATCGTAAATTTGACTGCTGCTGTAAAAATATTATACAGTTTATGTACATATTTTCTGTTTATTCATCAATTATGAATCAATAATAGATATTATCAATTCTGACTTGTTTACTGTTTTTCAATGAAACTTCGAACTACATTGAAAAAACAGTCTCTTTATTTTATTATTCTGAGAGCTTTTTAACGTAAACAACATTAGCAAATAAATGAGCATAGTGATTATTTTATATTGATCAGTGCTTCGGTAATTAAGCGCAACAGGCATTTTCATGATTCTAAAAGCAAAAGTGTTTAATAGCAAAAATTAAGAATTCTAATTGTAACCATAATATTTTTACTTTCAGAATCATAGTACTAAATATGACGAACACATTAATCTAAAAGTATTAAAATTTTTTTATTATTCATTCAGAAAACATTAACAAAATGCACACTTACGTTTTAAACAATAATAAATGGTCTAAAATAAGTAATTGTTATATTAAAAATGTAACAAATCACAGTTTAATTGCAATCTTACTTTTTACTACCTTATCTTAATTCATCATCCTCGTCGATATCGAGTATGATAAAAAATACATAATTCAGTATTTATATTTAGTCACGTAAATTATAGTGGACCGCTTAACAAATATATTTTCAGTGACTGTGAGTTTCTAGAACTTCGTTGGATAGGATTTTTTAAACAGTGATAAGACTAGAACTTTAACAACTGTATAAACGATATGTAAAGATACTGCAACTGTTTTATATCTTCAGCAGCGGAATAACTCGAAATCATTATTTCTGTGAAGACATAATACTATGTTGCATCTTATTAATCATGTAACAAAGATATGTGTGTGAAAGTATATATCCCAATAATGTTTTTGCATCGCACGAATTACTATAAAAATGAGCACGAACAATATTGTATAATCTATTTGAACATTATAATATTTTATTACCTATTCAATATCCTTAACGTTTAGTCTTTAAAGAAATTTATTGGCCATTAAATCTGCTATATAATTATTAAACATCATCAAAGGTATTTAATGGCTCAGTTAAAAGTGATACATGATCATTACTAAACTAACTATACACTTTTATAATCTGAATTGTAGTTGGTAATGATTAAAATATATTCCATACTCTTTTCATCATTGGGTTTCATCAATTAAGTGTTAATTCACATTAATAAGAATTCATTCTTTCATTATTGAGCTACCCACATTGTAAATTTAATTCAAATTCATCATTTATCATCCTTCGATATATGCTGTTACGTTTTTATACACAATTGAATATGTCTATCATTTTAAAGTTCACGTTTATTAAAAGTGGCTTCATTCGCAGACCTTCGATCATCAGCAACAGACCGTGGCTCCTTACGCAACTGTTAAAGCAACGTGAAGACACGACACATACAAATAAAGTAAAATAAAAAAGAAATTATCTAACACGTTCCATGCCACAACAATTTTATGTATGCTATAAATCTTTCTTTTAAACCTCTATAATGTTATACGTGCAGGTCAATAAATAGACTGTGAATGCGATAGCCTCTCTACGTGGTCAAGGTGTCTATCTATACTAGTCGTATTGTTAACCTTGTTGTACAGCCAGAGAAATTAAATGTGATACCATAGACCGCTACCAAATCAGGTTCCTCCCACTAATTACAACTTCAGTTACATGCACAATACGTCTCATGATGCATAATGAAATGGTATATGTCAGCGTTGGCGAACTTTTTCAAATGTGCGTGTCCAAAATTCCCAAATATTATTTATCGACTGTCTTAAGTACATAGTAGCTCTTTTTTTATTTATTTAATTCAATAATTACAATCTGATCTTTTCTACGAGATATTTGTCAGAAAGAAATTGAATCTGTACATCGTTCACGTGGTAGTTAATTTATTTATGTGCCGTCTCTGACATGCGTGCCCTTGGTTCGCTATTATGGATATATGTGGTATTTTCTACTTCTCTTATATGTTTAGGTAACATGTTGAATGCCATCGGTATTTCGCTAGTTTCATCATTATTACCGAAGTGCAACTTTTTCTATTAACACCTTGTCTGCCACTGAGGTCACCGGTGATCGACACTATTGAGTTAATAAAATTTTATATGACTTTTTAATTGTAATATTTACGAATTTTGTAACACCTTTCAGTATTCAAATACTGACGTTCAAAAGACAAGAGTTTGTGCTTTACAAAGATGGGATTTTAATAGGAGAGGTATCAGTTCAGTAGAAATGATAAAACGAGCGAAATAACAGTGACGTTCAACGTGCTAAAATCACATCTTTACAAAGAAGAAATATTAAACATACAAATAGATATATAATCAGCAGGGCTTTACTTTGTCAATACCAATATTTAAATTTGGAATGTATTAGAAAATTCGTAAATATTATAGTTTTAACGTCATACGAAATTACATTGAATTCAACAGCACCGGTCATCGCTGACCCGCGTGGCGTTCAACGTGTTAAGAAATTGTTGAAACCGAAATTGAATTTCAATTTTTTTTAAATATATAGTTACAATATTCATAGAAGTTGTAAAATAAAACAAAGTGTTGTCCTTTATATTTTGTTCCCACATGGTCATTTCTTATAGACATTACAATTTTAGGTGGGTACTGTAGCACCGAGACTATATTATATCAGATCAGTTCACAAGTTCGTGCGTATTCTCTAACATCTGATATAACATCTAAATATTATAAAATATTCTCGAACTTATAGACTGATATATATTACTGGAATAATTTTTAATTTCCCAAATGAGACAGGAAGATTTTAGTTTAGGCCCAGTGATTATGAGATTGTTGTAAGACTTTACGTTCTTGCCCCCCATATTTGTATATGTATTATATATATGACGAATATACGTGTTATGTACAACTGAATTAATTATAAGTAAGATGAATATTCTGTCAATTTGATATTGCAGAGTTTTTCTAATAGCCGGTATTCTTGACTACCACCCATGGGAACAGTTATATTTATTATTACATGAAAATACAGTAAGAGAAATTGAATATGAGACATAAGATACCAACAATAAAACGATTTGAAAAGGTAGACCATAGTTGCTCTTATGCTGAAAGACAGAATAACATACAGAGCACGTAATCAGACCTCCTGATGGGTTAGTGCCTAGGGTGTCACATTCCTTCTTGTCGAGTGTACAGGGTGTAAAAAAATTAATGGTCATGGCTTTCAGAGGTTGCTCTACACCTCTGGATCGATGAAGATTTGTGAAAAAAATCGGCCGCAAAATTCGGGAAAGGGTAGCAAATTTTCTTTATTGGCTCATCGTATTCGTCTTGTTACGTCGGCAAAATGTCTGAGAGGAACCATGGATTAGAAACGAACCGTTCTCTCACAAATTAACTTTTTTTAATCGGAAGGCCCATCTTTTTTTTTACTTTAATCGGAGGGCCCAATTAAAAGTTAATTTGCGAGAGAATGGTTCGTTTCTGACCCATAGTTCCTCTCAGACATTTTGCTTACGTAACAAGACGAATACTACGATGAGCCAATCAAAAAAATTTGCTACCCTTTCTCGAATTTTGCGGCAGATTTTTTTCGCAAATCTCCATCGATCCAGAGGTGTAGAACAACCCCTTAAAGCCATGGCCATTAATTTATTTACACCCTGTACATATAGTGAGCACAGTTTGTCGTTACAAGAACGAAATAGCAGAAGTGAACACAAGTGAGCCGTTTATTTTGAAAGTGGCAGAAGTCACTTGGTATTTAACCAAAGATATTTAATACTAGAACTACCGACTATTAATTCAGTATATTTAAAAACGTTAGATAAATACTTCGAAGGAAAAAGAATGAATCGCGCAAGAAATTTGATTTATTTAGGTCACGTTTTACAAGACAGATATGGAAAATTAAACAGGATGTAACACTAAAATTTTGAGGAATATTTTAAAAAATTCAACACAAGCTATTTTAACCAGCTTCGTAAATCTAATAACGGTTTAGGTTTCAAGATTCTTAAAAATATTGATGTCACAACTTTCGAGAAGATTTACTTATAGATTATATTTCAGGGTACCAATATTTTTGCCAGTGTAAATAATTTTGAGTAGTCATTGAAAAATCATCATTTTTCATTACGGGAAAGTGACTTATGGTACTTTTAAAATAAACGACTCAAATATGTTTAGCGATAAGCGTAAGATCTGCTTTTTTATTTTAGAAAATTCAGTTGTCTGATAATTATTTTCTTTAGATATTGTGTTTTATATTTACGTTAAATTTTTTATATGTGCTATTTCCAAATTTATTTCATTACGTAGTTTACGTTTTATGAATCTTTGCAGATTCTTAGTATTCATTCGTTTCAAGAAGATTATTCTTAAATTTTGTGACTGGTTTTACTAAAATAAAATTCTTAAATGTATAATGTAATAAAATGAAGTAGCTATTTTTATTTTCGAATTTAAATGTACTGCAACAGTTTAGTAAAATTTTTGTGTTTCAAAAATACTTTCATTGTATATAATAATATATTTAATATCATAACTGATTATTTTAGAAATAATATTTTGTAAATTGTTATTATCGTGTTAAATCATTGAATCGACTATATTTGTTTGTAGTATGTACAACTGCAATCATCTGTAGTTTTTTGAATTCACTTTAACAACACTTTAACACTAGTTTTACCGGCGTTGATTCTATTATACTTAAATATAATAAGTAAGTATTTTGTAAAAAGAGAGATCAACCAGCAAAGAAAATGGTCAGTTAATTAATTTGTATGCTCTAAGGTATGTACATATGAAATATCTATTGTACCGGGTCTCTATAAATTGGGAAACCGTTTCTAAAAAAGTAGAAATCCGTCAATTTAACAACTTCCATAGGTCTAATGTTAATACGATACGGTACAAGAATAATTTAAAGTTTCGTGATTTTTTGAATTGCTTCTTCAATGATTTGGAATTTTCGATTTACGTGCCCAAATAATTCGAAACGATTACAACACCATTTTCAAACATGTCGTCACCGTTATGGTATATTTCGTCAACAAGAACATTTAAATACCCACAACCTAAGCTGACGTTTCAAACACAATATCCATTAAACTGGACATTCATGATTGTGTTATTTATTTCTCCTTCAATGAAGTTACAGATGACATCAATAACATTTTTCCATAAAGCAATAGACTTAAATAAATCTTATAAAAGTTTCAAGTCAAAGAAATATAAGAAAAGTTTCAGACCTGCTCTAATTAAGTTTTACATTATCACCATGTGGCACAGAACGTGTCAATGTATTTAAACATTTTTTACACTTCAAGTTGTTCCAGTTTTCTTTCACAATAATGGCAAAAGGTTTTACACACTTCACAGGAAAAAAATTACACCATTCACCTTCCGTAATGCCTAAAAATGTTCGCTGCCAACAGTGCCACAGCACTAATAGCTGCATGTTGTTCATGTTGCTATTGCAGCATTTCATAGCTTGTTAAGCTTCTATTAATAAGCCGTATTTGAGACCAATATTAGTCAGGCTTTGGCTAGCCGATACTCTTAACACGGCGACAGTAACGGCGGCGATAGTGACAGCACCTTCCAGATAAAGACCATATAATATCCGCACGTGACTAAGAGTTGTCGAAAGGCCGCCGGCAACCGTGAAATCCAAAGGAAAGAGTACACTTGCTGCGATCGGTCTAGATCTGGCCACACCGAAGCAAAGAATTCCCAGTACATAATAGGCAACTAGAATAGAAAATTTCGTTTATTATATCTCCTTTTAACCCTTTCGATAATACCGGTGACTATAGTCACCTGCCGTCTGTCACTGGGTGAGTATTAGCGATAACTGCACTCACCCGACGAAATTTTACCCGAACAATTAATTATTAGATCATATTTTGTAATTGAATATTTTTTAAATACAATAAGTTAGTCGTTAAAAGTTATTCGTCCGCGCCGGAATTGTTTCCTGCCGTGTTAGCATGCTTGCGGAAAAGTACTCTGTAGCGAAAGGGTTAATTAATTGTGCAATCGGTTTTGTTATTATACTCTCTATTGCAGCGTTTCCCAATCTTTTTACTCTTATAGGAAGAGTATAAGCTACGAGAATAGCAGAATCTTCAAATTATATTTGATGAACAAGCTGTATGTTTTATTTGCCTATTTCTTGTGGAACCCTGGTTGCGAAACGCTATTGTATCGTATTTGAATGGGAACAGAAGAAATGGTTCCATTATATGTGAATTATACAAAGATAATTATTCTAATCATATTACATATTAATATTAAAAGTGTAATTAAAAGTAGATATATCTGAATGATATTCATACTACAGGTTTTTCACTCCAAATTCACCCCTTTGCGAATCACGTATTTTTCAGCATTTTTGCGAGAAATGTAAATGAATTTTTTAAAACCCAGTTTAGCACGAATTGAAAAGTCTACTATACTATATCAACTTGAAAGTATTACATAATTTTATAACTAGTGGAATAAAATTTTTTGTTAAGCTTTATATTAACTCTTCAGCTTATAATATTTTTGGAGAACGCATGTACCATAGTCAGTGCACTCCAATATGAAAAAGAACTTTCTTCTCACGTAATAACTTCAAATGACATGATTTTAAGGAAATATTAAATATATTTACATAAGTTACATCATGGTTGTTAGGCCTGGGTGAGGAACTAAATCAAGAAAAATTAATATCTGTAATATACTGAGCTTCTATAAATTACAAAACTGACTCATGTTTTATCTCATTAAGATTATGGTCTAGAGCAGTGATAGCGACCTATGACCCGCGGCTCAAACAGTGACCCACGCAGACTTATAAAATGACTACTTAAATAATAAGATGAAGTGGACATTGGACAGCTGATTTATTTTTTGGTTTTCACTTGCAAAAATAAATGTAAAATAGAAAGGAAACGTAAGTTTTTTAGAGGATTCTAGAAGTTAAAACCAAGAAGAAATATTTTCTAACCATTCTCCCATTCCCTTTTCCAAGAGACACCACTGATTTAGTGGCCCACCGAGTTGCTATTATACTAAAAAAATAATGAACATAATTAAATCCACTTCTGAAAAAGGTTCGCTATCACTGATCTATCTAACATTTTCGATAGAAATTAAAATATTTAATGAAATATATTGGCACGCAAAATTTTGTCTCTCTCTTCTGGCCTGCTTCTAAAAAAGTTTGTCAGCCACTGATGTACCACATCATGAATGAGATTCTTTACTGTATTGTAAGTAGTTAATATTGGAAATACATCGAATGGAAGTGGGAATTACCTGAGCAAACAAAAGGTAGTATTTTAACCCATTTAGGTACCGGTGTCGAATAACTCGTTTCCGTCTGACCATCCTGGGCGCATCTCCTGGCTATTGCGTATCTCTGCAGTCGTACAGCTAACAAAATACCAAGATTCATGACCAAAAGGAAATGCGCCGGTATGCCGATAGCAGCAAAAATCACAGCCACAGTACGACCGGCCGTGGTACGAGGAACTGGAGCACCAAAGCCTGCAGAGATTTTTAAGTGCAAAGGATGAACGGAATCGAATGAGAACGTGAAATCTACATCCTTCTATTTCCGGAAGTATAGCACTTTTAAACTCTGTTATCTTATTTTCTTTTTTTTTAATTTGATAGATTTATAGAAATTTTTCAAATACTGGCGACCGTCGACTTTCGCACGCTCTACTTTCGCACAATTCGTTATTTCGAAAATTTTTAAAAATTCAATTTTTTAAAGATTTTTGTCGCTATTTCAAAAATTGCTTCTATGCAGTCAATCCCTCGGAGTGAGGCCTCCAAATACAATATTAGAGGACCCTGAGGTTCTCTACTATTGTAATATTGTCTCTAGTATTACCTACTAGATGTTGAAAAATCTCAAGATTACAAAGAAACTATATTAATATGCAACTTTTAATATTTTTCGTATATCCCTGTACTTTCGAACATTCAACATTCGCAGATATTTTCAGGAACCAATTATGTGCGAAAGTCGAAGACCGCCTGTGTACAGAATTTATTTATACAATAATATTCGAAGCAATAAAAGATCTGAAAGTCTTTCATATCTTTCATTGTTTCCGATTTTCTCATAATATTACTCTTAACGTTAATAAACTTCGAAGCAATAAAGAGATATGCGTTTAAAGAGTGTACTGTGCAAGCTATCCGTCAAAGGTTGCTAGGAACGGTATAAGTGTCTTTGAAGAGACATTTTGAAGTATCAAATAAGCATTATGAAGCTTTTCAGTGTTTAGCTATTAAAAAGGAAGAGTGAAATGGTACTGCATTAGGAATTGAATCACACGTGTAAAAAGCTGAAGCTTATCCCCAAAACGAATAAATGAAATATACGTGTTAGTAGAATTTTCAAGAGAAACACTGAAGAGAACGAAAGAAATCCAAATTTACCCAAAGTAGTGAGAAGAGAAATGGCAAAGAGAACACAACCAGGAAAAGTCCAAAGCTGACCCTCGTTTCCGCTTTCGCCATATCCAGAGCTAACTGCCATCAGCACAAGTCGTTCATGCTTGGCCACGTATTGTTGTACCTTTGCACTCCACAATGGTTCCACATCTTCATCTTTCGCTGCACGCAATTGTCGTAATTCTGTCGCCAGCCGAACTGATAAATCGTTCTGCATGTTTTTCAGGTGTACTACCTGCTCGCGCTCATGAGGACCCTCGGTTGCACAAAAAGCTGCTGCACCAACCATGGCCCATATAGTGAGTAACCATAGGAGTCCTGTGAAGCAAAAGTTTATTTTTGTAATTTAGTTCCACCTTCTTTTATGGAACTTCGGTGTAGGAGGTGTTAAAAAATGCTGCGAGTAGTGAAGGATATGGCTGACCACAGGAATCTTGCCAAGTTCATTTTTACACACTGAATAGATTTTTTTTTAAGAACTTCGGTGAAGGAAGGTATTGTTAAAACACTACTGTCTATGGTGACCGATACGGGAGACCATAGGAGCTACGTTAAGCTGAAATTTATTTTTATATTCTGATTCGACTTTTTTTTAAGTAGGACTTCTAAGCAGGAGGTGTTGCTAAAAAATACTGTGAGTGTTCAAGGTTAAGAGTGACCACAGGAGCTTTGTTACGTCTATTTTTATACTGTAGTTAGATTTTTTTACATATTTCGATGCAGAAAGGTATTACTGAAAAAATACTGTCAATGGAGAATGATATGGGTGACCATAGGAGTTATGTCAAGTTGAAGTTTATTTTTACATTCTGATTCGACCTTTTTTTAAGTACTTCGATGCAGGAGGTGTTGCTAAAAAAAATGCTGTCAGTGGTAAAGCGTGTATATATTGACTAATCACAGGGGGCTTGTGAAGTCTAAGTTTATTTTTGTACACTGATGCAATCTTTTTTTAAGTAGTTCGATGCAGGAGGCATTGCTAAAAAATACTGTCAGTGGTAAAAGATATATCGGGTAACCGTAGGTGCTGTGTGAAGTACCAGTTTATTTTTATGTTCTTATTTAACCTTTTACGAAATATTTCGATACAGGAAGTATTGTTAAAAAACACTGTCAGTGATTAAAGATATTTATTCATCCGCATGTTTTTTTTTAAAATACTTGCAAATATAATTCCCGAATAGTGAAACATGTCTAGCATATTATCTTCAAGTTTTTCTCAAGAGCATTTTTACAAATAAAATTACGTAACTCTTGTAGAATATATTTCTCTGAAAAAATATCACGTAATATTGGTAAAGGCTTAATTTTTTACGTTTGTTTTGTATAATAACACGATTAAGTGAGAACAAACAATATAGGTAGAAGGAGAATGCTATAACAATTTTTACTTTTATGTACATTCACGTTTCCCGTAAGTACAACGTTGCTTCAGAATGATGTAACAGCGTTTTCTTCAGTTTGATGGTATTCTATGCTATATTTGGTTTTATTTACTGGTTTGCTATGTTTTGATAGTAATAAGCATAATAATTCGCAGCGAAGTAGTGTATATCAAATAAAATGAAGTTATGGATCGACGTTTTCGATAATACCATTCCACTTAATGAATTAATCATTTAAAGAAACTAATTAGAATTCTCTAAATACAAGGCATGGTTAATTCACTATTACTGTGAAATATATATAATTTAAAAAACATATGATCATTATTTCAAGGTTGTACTTTGTTCGCCTTAAGGTAGTTCTAGCTGGATTCAGAACTAAAAGTTTCTTTTTTCATTAGAAATGAAAAAAATTGCGTAAGAATGAATGCAGGGGCTAACTTCACAGAGGTTTTCATTTCATTCACTTTTTAGACATTAAAAAACATCTTTCTCAATAACTATGAGGTAAAAAATTATGAAAAAATTCAATAATATTTCAAAAGCATAAAATAATACATTGCTAATTTTTTATTAGAATCCATCGACTCGTTTTTCCATTAGAAAAATAAAAAGAGATTTTACGGACTCAGCAAAAAATTTTTTCCATAAGTGCCTAGAACTACCTTAAGAAGAACATATGAACATAGAGAAATAAACTAATGTGAAATAATGTAGTAATGTACAACTAATGTTCATAATAAACAGTGTAACATTGGAGAAACTTATTTCTCCAATTTCTAAACTTTAATTCCAAAAGGCCAAATAACTTATTAATTATTAATTGCAACATTCATTAAAGTTATTTTATTATCTGATAATTCCAAAAACTATTTAACACTAGAATTATCGGCGTTAAGTCTATTACATATAAAGATATATTAAACAAGTTCTTCGAAACAAAGAGAATTAAGAGGTAGAAAAAATGATCAATTCGGTAATTTATGTTTTATGAGATGGACGAAGAATAAGTACTTGTTCTACGAGTTTTCTATAAGCTCGAAGAATTTTTGGAAAAAATTGTGCACCACTCATTAGACTGGTTTTGTAGCTGTGGTATTAATAGCAGTAAGTAATAATTTTATAATAATATTCAATTAAAAGAAATAAAATAAGACACATTGCGTGGCTATAATGGCCCTACGAAAGCCATGATTTGTTGCATATAAAATGTAACAGATGTTGCCAAAAACATGCTTCTCGGCTTAGTGTCAATTACCAGGCACAATATAAGAAGATGGAAGGAGATGTATCAATTTATATTCACCAAATTGCGAGAGAGACAGTCTTCCAAGAAATCTGAAATGCCTCCAAAACGTTGAGGATTTTTTCTTTGGGTTCATAGAGTTTGCATCTTCTTCCTCGACTATGTCTCTGATGGATGGCAAAACCCTTAATCGCAATGGTATTCCAGCTATCGTTTGAATTCCCAGGGACCTTGTTGATTTTTCGACTTCTAATTCCGCTTTGTACCGTGGGGAAATCTCTTCGGAGACTGTCGTAGGTGTATCTGAAAATAATGAATCATATACGGGGATTTATTGAAGCATCTGGTTATCCGATGAAGTTTTTACGAGGAAACTTGGGTTTTAAAATAGTAACAGTGCCTAGGATATCAAAATGTTGATAAAATTAACATGTCCGTTTGGAAGATGTATTTGTGAATCTACCACATCCGAGAAAAAAGTTTCTTAAAATTAACATTAAAACGATCTTAACACATTGAACGCCACTGGTATTTCGCTAGTTCTATCAATTCTACTGAAGTGAAACTTTTTCTATTAAATTCACGTTTTCATAAAGCAGCAACTTCAAATAATCAGATAGGTAGATATTCGGCAGACTTTTCTCTTTTTAACGTTAAAATTTAAATCTTCTGAATGTCCGAAAATTCATAAATATAGCAATTTAAAAGTTACATGAAATTTCATTGAATTCGATAATACCGGTCAACGGGGACCCTCGTGACAGTCAACGTGTTAACATTACTTACAACATTAATGTTATAATGATGGAACAGAAATGTCGGCAATTTTTCAATATTTTCAATGATTTTACGAGCTTGGGAAAAAATATTAATTTTTAAAAATGGAATTGAATGAAATCTAATTGTTGTTAGGCACTCATGTAAATCAATATTTTATCCATTCTTCGTGTTGAAGAACTGCTTTTATACCATTTCGTTTATACATGTTAATGCAGATTATGATGGCGCAGGTAACCCTCCTATAACACGGTAGATAAGTTCCCATAAATTGTCGTGTTTTAGGAGACCGTGTTATATAAGACTCAGAGCCAGTACAAAAGGAGTTACGTTCCGAAAACCTAATAAAAGCAAACATTTTTTTTTAATTCCTTATCTCTGAAACAGCAAGTTTCACCGCGAATAATGCGTAAACTGTATGCCGCTTTTCGCTATAATATCAAAATAGCGTTATAAATGAGTTAATTATAATTTATTTATATATTTCCATATAAAAGCACTGTAGTTCATTGCACCTTCACATCATCATTTGAAAGTAAGTTAGTTTGTAAATATCTTAAAAAAAAATCATTTTATCTAGCGGTGTAGAAGTACAGTGTTGTACAAAGGTGTCCGCAATTTTCTTATCGTGTTAGAGCGAAATCGTGATATAGGACGTCGTGTTGTAGGAAGGTTCCGGCAATTTATGAATCGTATTATAGCGAAAACGTATTACAGGATGCCGTGTTGTAGGAGGGGTACCTGTATATGAACATTTACAAGTTATTAAATTGCAACATTTAACACTAGATTTACCAGCGTGAAATCTACTATATTTAAATATGTTAAATATGTACCTCAAAGCAAGGAAAATTAAGATGCGGAAAAGATGATAGATTCGGTAATTTATGTTTTATACGATGGACGAAGAATATTTATTCTACGGCTCTCTCATAAACCCGTAGAATTTTTGGAAAAAATTGTGCACCAGTCATTTTGACTGGTTTGGTAAATCTAGTGTTAAATGAGTCTATTCAAATAAAAATTTCCTAAGTCCTGGTCTGTCTCCAAAGTATTCTATGTCGTTATCTATTTCATCGTGCTATCTTTATTAGCTTCTAATTTCTTATGAAAATCTTTCATTCCTCTATATTATATAAGATATTCTTGACGGAAATTTTTCAGCAACACATTTATCCCGCGAAAATTAAAGCTAATTGTAAGTATAGTTGGACGCAAACTACCTGTTGTCAAAGTCTTATTGCTTTTCCGTTACTTAGAAAGTTCACCGCTTTTTCTGTACAGTCGGACAAATGTAATAATATTGCCGGCTTCAAAATTTTTTCTATAAACTTAATCTTACATCAAATAGGGAACTTCTGAACAAGATAGAATTATTGTAATAAACGTTAAACAAGTTTAACAATTTCATGTATTATCGTACCTAAAGAAATGTACATAGTTTATCGTACAAAGTAGTTGAAGTGGCCTTTGTTATATAGAAGAAAGGTGGAATACAAAAGTTCAATGTCTATAGCTTATAAATTCTTTTTAATAATATAGATAATCCGTGAAATAGTTTTCCCTTTATCACAATCTGAACAGCTGTTTAGATTTGCTGTAAAGTATCATTGTTATTAATATTTATATCCATTAAGAAAATTTAAAGATTAAAAAAAAAGAAGAATATTATTTCAATATAATTTGCATTCGAAATCCTTCACATGTATACTTATTATTTAAAAAAACGAGGTGGATTTAATTTGAACGTAATTTCTCCTTGAATAAAAGAAAGGAGATTCTGCCATACATATTAATTTAACAATACAGAAAATCTCTTTTTTCGTTTTAAACGAATTTTGTTGTGCGAAAGAAAGAGCACTGGTACAGGCACAAATGAAATACAGGTTTTAAGAGAATTTCAAGCTACTTCATTTAGTAAAATGTACAATGAAAGGGAAAAAAGGAACAATGTGCAATTACAAAGTTCAAAGTCATGTGAAATTCTTTGTACAACTCTGTGCAACTGTTGAAACTACACTGCAAATCCAAGTGTGTTAAAAGTGGGTTATTTAAATGCACCAAAATGTGTAAGCACACTTCATTAACACGTCTAAACGTGTAAATGCAATTATGTACATTAAAATAAAACGCTTGAAAAAATTAACGTGAAGTTTTAACACATCTAATGCGTTATTTTACACGTTTTATCTGAGTAAATAAATAATGCATTTTTTTTGTATGTTAAATTTAAACACACTTCACTTTTATGCACAAAAGTGTATTAAAATTACACATTTCGTTAGAATTATACGTTTTTACGTGTTAGCCGTTTGTTTTTGATGTATTTACTGACCAGAATATTTATCAGTTATTATTACCACTTAAAAGAGTAGAAAAACAATAACTGTAATTTTTGCATTATTGGTTCGCATCATTTGACACGTTAACCAATCATTCTCATCTATAATATATCGAAATATTCTTGAATGTGGTAGGTTGCATATTAATACCGGAGTTCATGTACTCCTTTAAAATATTGAACAATCATAATAATATTTAACCTGTTAACCGGGCGTGACGAATAATTCCGTCATATCTGAAAGAAAACTCCAGTAAGCTTGTCGATTTTTTCTTCCTTAAAATTTTTAAACATAATATGTTGAACGCATTACAATTTATGTCGTTCGTATCCGTTTAATCCAGACGTAGTACTTTAGATGTAATGATATTACTTCTCACTGTAAAAAAAAAATATTCCAATGTGAAACAAGTTGAACAAAAATTAATTCCCCGGTTAACAGGTTAATATAATTTTATTCAATTCTGTGAATATGTAATTGAGTTAACTATAAATATGTAAGAAGGCAGATGAAATGAGTGAGCGAGAAAGTGAATGAATGACAGAGAGAACGAGATGATGACGTGAGAAACAAAAGACAGGGCAGAAGAAACAAAACAGTTGCAAAACAGCAGTGAAGAACGAAACGTGAAAGCGAAAAGACGCCATAACTGTTACTGCTTATTTTTATTAGTTTCTAAGTGTATGTTATAGTTATTGTTGGTTTTATCTATCTTTTTAATAAATGTTAGTTAATAGCAAGAAGACTGTGGGCACCATCAGAAAAGCAATCTCCTTACATATATGTATGTAGGATTGGAATATTTGAACAAGCGGCGGTAACATTTGTAAACAGAGTCGTGATTGAGCAGTGGTGTGAAGAAGTCGATTTTGTGTCCGAGTTGATCTGATTTGTATTGTATTTATTGTTCGAATCGTTTAATCGTTTTGTTCTAATAAAATATTCTCCTCACATATATATTTATATTTTAAAATAACCCATTTATGTATATTAAAAATAACGCACCTAGATGCTGAAAAATAACACACGTGTACTGTGTTCAATAATAACACACCGGGAAACGTCTAAAAAGTGACTACACGGAAATAATACGTTTATGTGTTTTAAAATAACACACGTGGATTTGCAGTGTATAAGAGACCTTCAGGGAAAGAAGAATGCGAAGCGTTCAATTAAAAATTATAGTTTAAGTATCATCAATCTACACATTCTGCTGGTGCGTGTATTTTTCATTCAGTTTATAACTTCTCTGGAAAATACATCGACGCAGGTATTGATTCCTTTGAGCGTACTCTTATGTTCTGAATATTACATCATTTCACGTGTGTGTTCTTTCCTTAAAGAATACGTACGGTTCGGTTTGAATCGCTAAAACTACATTTCTGAAAGATATAACAATGAACGCAACATTATCTGAATTTAATATGCGTTTATTTTGTAATACTAATATATGATTAACTAATTACAAAGGAGACAAAATGATTGCTTTTTAAGTTTTGTAAAAAGTTATTGACATTTTTATCAATGCATTTCTCTTAATTTTCTAATTGTATCTTGAAAAGTGCAACCGTTTAAATTCCTCGACTTTCATGCCCACTTCTCTTCCAAAATGTTTATTTAGTATACCCTACTATATTAAATTGATCACTAGTAGATCTGTTCGTAATCCATTTAATATTTAATTTAAATAATTTACGAGCTACACTACTTGATACAGAAGTAAAAATACAATGTTAGGATAGGTGTAAACGAAAGATTTTTTCACAAATGGGTGATAAGATTAAAAATAAAATAGCAAAATTTCAGTATGGGCAAAACGAGAGAAGAAATAAAGCAGAAGAGAAGGAATAAAAGGTAGTATAAAATTGGGTTGAACCCGATTTTGAGCGAAGGGGAGGATCGATCTAAGAGACTAATATTATTGTTAGTAATATTAATATTATTACTAATAATACGAATCGAGTTCACTAGCTTCACCTCATAAACACAATTGTAATATCCATACAAAGTGCAAAATCGAATTTATTAAACACTTTTTTGCTTGCAAAAAATAATATTTAAATAAGTAAGTACTTGAAGATTCATTTATCCAAGAACCAGATTTTTAATAATCAGTGATAACTTTACGATAATTCGTTATCACTCAAAATTACAAGTAATAAATCTTTGTCAGAAGCTGCACTTCGTCCGAAGAGTGTTCAGTTCAATTTTGGCGAAGTAAAATATAATGAAATTATGGCTGAAGATAGTGAAGATATAATTGAAAAAAGAAAATAGAAGGTGTTAACAAAATACGTTGGATCTTTGTTAGCACGTACGATTGTACGAAACAAAGGAATAGCTGGACTGTGGACCAGAAGCTATCAGCAGGAGACGAATCGATACGATAAAAATAAATTCTAGTGCAAAAATGAAATACAGTCCTTAACGAGAAACATATATAACTCGAAATTGATATATTATACATTTCCCGTCACTGATAACCAATTAGCGCTGTCTAAAGCGTTAATAATAACCGTAAAATATCGAAACTGTGTACAGGAAATTGTGTCTTACAGAATTGAAATTGTAGAGGGAACAGCAAGTAATTTAAAATCACCGTTGTTATAGAAAGAATAAAGAATGTTTTAATTAAGTTAGGAAAATGTAATCATGATTAAAAACAGCGGAAGTACTTCTCTGCACCTTAAACATGACTTCTAGCTGAGGATTGTATCTAAATGCTTGATCATTGGATAAAAAATTAGATTTTCCAATGAAAAAGTAATATAGTTTTTAACTACTCTGCGATGTTATTATATTATCCACACATTGCAGAAAATTATTCTTAATTGCAATAAAAAATAATTCGCAACAAAAATTTAAGGTTAAAAGATGCAAAATCTGAATTAAAATTATAACTCTTCAGTGTTTGAATTAAATTTCTAACCTATTAACAGTGATTGGAATTTAATTTCGCAATGTTCTATGCTATTCAAGATTTTGAGATAGTTCATTTGCATGTAAAAAATATTTATTAATTCCAATGTCAAAGTTACTGTAAGAAAAAATCTGTCTTGATAGACAATATTTCGACTAGATTTTTACACAAGGCTACAAAAAATGATGTATTAAGTTTGTTGTTAGTTGACTGTCATCAATCTGTGGAAGTTCTGTATCGGTAGTTCTTCATTGATATCTCATGATGCTGATAACTATAGGTCCTGAGGGATACTTATTGTTAGATGAAAATGTTGAATTATTTAGAGCTTTCGAAGTCTATCTAACTTAACATTGGTACTATCGGCGTTAAATCTATCAAACTTCAATATATCAACTAAGTACTTTGAAAAAAGAGGACAATACAAGGTAAAAACGATGATCAATTCAATAATTTATGTTTTACGAATGCATATGGAACATCTACTCTGTAGCTCTCCTATAAACTTGAAGAATTTAAAAAAAAAATTGGGGACTAGTCATTTTATTTAGTTTCATAGTTCTACTGTTAATAACACGAACTATTAACACTATTCTAATAACGTAACTGTTCTCTCTTCACTATTAACACTATGATCTACGGCAGTTATTAAATCGTACCTTTTTTTACATTTTTTCTCAAATCGATAGAGAAGCAATAAAGTAAATATTTCATATGTACCTTCTAATATACATATTACTTAACTGATCGTCTTTTTTCCATTTGATCCATCTTTTTCAAAGTACTTATTTAATATATTTAAATACACAAGATTTAGCGTCCGTAAATCTAGTGTTAATTTCAACGGAAAGCTACAAAAAATTCCCCCTCGATATAGAACTATTACACAACGGTCAAACACACAAAACTCTCAAACGCCGACCTATCTTAACACTAGAACTACCAAACATGTCAAAACGACAGGTATACAATTATTTCCAAAACTTCTCCAATTTCACAACAGTTATAGGATAACAATTCTCCATTCAGCTCAAAAAAAAAACATAAATCACCAAATCCATCCTTTTTCTGCTTCTTCAATTCTCCCTTTTCAGTGCACTTATTCAGCATATTGAAATATAGCAGATTCAACACCGGTAATTCTAGTGTTAACATCCAATATCACAGAAACGAAATAAGTACTAAATAACGAACAAAACATAAGAAAGGACAAATGATCCTACCAATCGCACATACGACGTCATCATCGTCCTCCTCCTCGTCGTTTTGCCGTCGTTCCGTCATCCTTAATCGAAACTCCGTAATACGATGACAATTCTGCTCCCTCGCTTTTGGGTGCACCAAATTCCTGCAAGCACGACGTCGTTTCCTGTAGATACCGGACGTCTTGCGCGCCTTCGGCACGACATGTCGCTTACGGGTGCACGACACGGTCGACGTCGAAACACGTGTCGGCGTCGCGACGTTCGATACGTCACTGAGAGGCGTCGCGGCACCCTCGAGCACCGGCGGCGCTGGAAAAAGGGGCACGTTCATCCTCCAAGGTCAGGATGACCGTTACTGTAAATCGCAGCACTGTTACTGCATCAGGTGAAGATCTTCTCGATGCAACGTTGTTAAACGATAAGATAGCTGAGGGAATAGAAGATGAGAAGAATTGCTGGTGACTATAATTTTATTGTCTATGCCTCTCGTGGTGTAATAAACTACTAGGTGGTAAGGGGTTGAAGAAATAAATCTAGGCGGGTTTTAATACTTTGCGGTCGAATGTTGACATGCGCGTGACGTTCATATTTCTTAAATCGACTATCGACGCTGAAGTGGCGGGAAGTAATTTCGTTATTTAAAAATCATTGGTGTGTATATTTATGAAGGTCTATAAGTGAGAGGGAAGATTGAAGAAGTTAGAAAAAGTTGAAAAAGTACATAAAGACTTAGAAGTTCACGATCGTTAGGGATTAAACTACTGAGGGTGTAGTGCATATATGTATATTATGTAAGACGATTTAGGGTGAGTGCAGTTTGGTTTTTGTTAAGGTAGACTTTAAAATTGTGTATTTTCAGTACGTTGCATGAAAACTTTAATATTTGGTATCGAACGCATTGCATAGTTGTTACTATTTAATTCGTATTGACTAAAACGTCAATTTTCCTTGAAAATTTTCAGTTTTATGGAAAATGATGCAGAATGTCATCCACTCTGCACATTCTCTTCATGTAAATTATGAATGCTTTGGAATCTTCTTTCATGTACCGTCAGTAGAGAGTACAATTATTAACAAGGCTTTTATAGAATACTTTTTATCACATTAAAATGTATTGTTTAGTTTTATGGTTATCCTTTTTTTTAGTAAACAGGGACATTTTTCTAAACTACATTGTGGTATACTGAAATAAAACGACAATATAAAAGATGTTATATAAATAGATGCTTAAATAATAACAAATTACCTGAATACGAGAAATACAATAAATCTGCCAATCATTCCGCGACAATTGCCTTATGGCTCGTATGGAAGTTCAATAGATTATTACATACATATTTGCTATTAAAATTTTGCTCATATCGTAATAAATAGAGTCGGTAAACACTTGTCTCCTTTATGATCTTACAATTAGCCCACTCAACCTCATATTAAGCACTAGGAGATAAGTGATTCGCAATAATTCTTGGCAGAGATTAAACTATCATTTCAAACAGTCGTTAAACTATTTCGTGTATAATATAGCTTTCGAAAGCGGCTTTGTAACAGAAAAAAAGTTGAAAAACTCTTCGTATGTATTGCGTATAGTATACACCTCGGTTTGTTCCGAGCCCATCTAATTGTAAAACAACAAATCTTATTGTTAGGCAATGTGACCAACGTAGATAATCCTCTAGAATTTCATGATTTTCACGAGATAAGTTATAACATTTGGCAAAGTTAAATTTTAACTTTGAAGAATAGAAGCTTTGACATGTCTTGCGTCATCGCAGTGTCACAGAGGCTCATAGAAGGTTAAAGAGGATAAAAAACTAAGAAATTCTTTACATATAGTGTTCTGTTTATCTTTTTGTCGATCTTCTCTATCTTGATTGGAACAGCTTGGTATTTTCACATAAAACCTACAGTTTTTAGATGGGTTGTGAATCTCTAATTCTATGATATTTGTGTACTAGTAATTATGGTAGCAGTTTATGCAATTATTCTTCCTTTGCAGAAATTTAAGATTTTGTTTTAGACTGCACGTTGAGTATAATGAACAAATTGTCAACTTCGTTTAACACTAGAACAACCGGCGTTAAATCTATCATATTTCAATAGATTAAATAAGTACTTTAGAAAAGAAGACGTCGGAAGTTGGAAAGGATGATTAATTCAGAAATTTATATTTTATAAAATAGCCGTACAACATTTACTGTACGGCTCTTCCATAACTTCAAAAAGTTTTTAGAAAAGTTGAGAAACCAGTCATTTTCACCACCTTGGTAGTTCTAGTGTTAATGGTTCAGTTTTTAATAATTTTTAAACACTCCTTATGGCAGGTAGCAAACAGCAAAATGCGAAGAATTCTAGGCCTTAGTAATTATACTATCTGTGACTTTAAGCGAATTGTACACTATCGAAACTGTAATGTACAGAACTCAGACGTAACAACTTTGTACTGATTCAAACATTTCATACTTTTCTTAACATTTTTCCGCTGATATTTGATTTACATTACATAATGAATTGGAAATTAACATGGTTAGATGGATTACATTACAGTTGTAATATGATAGCAAGTGAAATTTAACGATGTAAGAGGATTTTAATTCCGTTACAGCTTTCGACAATTCAACATTTTATTTAACTAGGAGGTTGCAATTAACGCAATCAAAATTCAATCTCGACACTTTGTAATGTTTACCGCACCAATCGAATTCTTTTTCTTGTTATTGAAATACTACTGTTATTTTTTATAAATATGAAGCCTGTAATATTTTGTAGGAGTTTTTGCAATGTTCATTTTAACATTACAGTGAAGACTATAATGGCAGCTGACAGAAATAATGAACTTGCAATGAGGGTAGATAAGAAAGCTGCTTTAAAGGCATATCAAGCGTGATGTATATATAAATTAAACGGAAGATATGGATATGTGAAGAAATGGTCTTTCTATAAATCATAACGTTATCTTAAGACTATTGTCTTAATAGGTACTAGTAATACTGTTGCTTGTAAAATAATAATTTGATTAGATGAGTATTAATAATTAAAAATCTGTTTAAAACGTAATACTTTGCAAAAATTTAATACATTGTAAGAAATAAATTTGAAGCTTGTTTCAGGGTTACATAGAAATTTTTCTTTACAGTTTTTCAAAGTCAGTTCATCAAACTGATTTGATTTAATTCCTTCAATTAAGTCTTTCAATGTTATTTTTTAAATTACCTCTTTAATTTTAAATGCACAAACACAATGAATGTTTAATCAATGGTTATAAATTATTAGGTAAAAATTCAAGCAATCTATTTAGGGTAATATTATTAATTATATTGAGAATCTAAAGAAGAGAGGTATCAAATAAATTAATTTACCATCTAGGTAATGACCAACGATGTTATGGAACACGATTAGTGAATTAATTAAGCTCCTGTTAAGTCACATAGGCTCTTGATGCATTATTACCATGTCAATGATAAACTATACATAAATTGTTCTATTTTAATGTCACGTCGTATCGATTTGCCGTTTCGTTGATAAACGTAGAACGAAGGAGAGAGATTTAATGGGTCAATGAGTTTTCCACGGCTCACATTCTTATTTTACACGATTCATATTTTTTAATTACGGCTTTTTACACGCTTCCATCGTAACTTGAAATATTTTTACATTACTATCTATAGATATTTTTTCTATCATATACAGACAAAGATTATGCAAATTCGCTTGTCGCTTATCATGCATTTTGTTTTATAATTTCTTTATCAAACAATTGAAAAGTATTCTCAAAAACAGTAAAAAGATAATAGAAGAATCCGCAATATTGCTAATAATTAGCTTACTTAGGGATCGAATGAAGTTTAATTAGCGTGTCGATAGTGAATTAATGATTTACTTTAAAAATCTGATTTAAACATTTTGTAAAGTTCAAAGAGAGTCTTTGGAAAGAAATGATTAAAAATTAGCTTGAATTTAGCATACCTATAATATTTAGCATGTAATATTTATTAATACATCAGTTACCACGTTGATCATTGATAACATCGACATTTAAGTATGTTTATTCAAAGAAGCCATTATTATATATCTTCATACGGAGTATTTGCACATGAAACTATAATAGATTCTCGTGTAACAAGAGTTTCTACAGAACGAATTCTTGCCAAGATCCAAAGATGAGATCATTTGTTTCATAGAACACGATGCCCTGCACAACATGCTATATATTTGAATAGAAGATTTAAAAAATTAGTTTATTAGAAGTTTAATAAAAAATTTGATAAACTTCAATCCATCGACATACTGTTTTCCTTCTCTTCATTGATATTTTAACTGATTTTATCCTGGCATTTCTTAACCCCTGGCCGTACCATTTTTTTTTTGTGAATGAATATACAATAACTCCGAATTAATTGCTGAAGTAGAAATTTATCTATGGTTTCTGATATACCGTATAACTTAACGCAATATTAATAAAATAGAAATAACTTCTTGGTCTCGAGATCCACTAGTATTTTTAATACAATAGTATTTGAAAAACTTCAAAATTTTCTATTCCATTTATCGTGTCACGAATGTCCTTCATTATTGTACAGAAAGAGGTTAATGTAACTGTATGAGCATTAAAAGAATGCCGAAGTAATCAGTAACGAGTAAATATCCTATCCGATAAAATATACTGAAATAAACTAAAAAATGAACATAATAATAATCATCCCAAACATATCATTTTAGAGTATTCCCGTTATACGAGAGAAATGATTGTGCAACGAGTTTTCCTGAAATATACGTGCACTTTTTCTGGTTACTATCACCGGAACACATTTTTGGATTCGTATTACGAATAAATAGTAGGATTTTCGAACAACCTCAATTATTTATACAGCATTCGTCGATTAAAGTACGATCTTATGTTTTGAACTACTGTTATACTTAAATTTCATATAAAGAAATTTGATTGTAAATATACATTTTAGATTTTTTCATACGATGCAGATGGGTTAATTGCGGCCATTAGGATCTACAGTTAACACATTGAGGCAGAGGAATTCACAAAATAAAATGACCCATATTGCACATATGTACATTTTTTTCTGTTTTAAGTGAATAAAGTTGGTTTATATTTATTGAAAAAGTTATATAATGATATAAATTTTCGAGGTGGGACACTGTGCCTCCAAGAGTTAAATGATCTTAAAATTCCCCAGATATTAATACTTCAAAATTAGATTTTGTAATACTTTAGGCTGATCTTTCGATAAAATTGCATACAATCTAAGTGCTGATTAACTTGTGAATAAATTGAACAGTAACATAATCATAGACATACCATCTTTCGTTGGCAACACTTCCCTCTGAGGTTGTACTTCCCATTTCCTTGCATTTAATTTGTTGCGCTAGAGTCCATGTATTTCCTATCGAACGATACGATTCTATTTTCGCATTCTGTCACGTTTCTCGACACGTCCTCGTTCAATTGATCTTCGTCGTTCCATCGACGAGATAATATTGCCGGAAAGACTGTGCTAATTTCTGCTTTGGCACACATTTTTCCTTTCTTGCGACACTCTACCAATCGAGAGAGTTTGCAACGTAAGATCCGAACTATTAGATACCCATAACTGATGTCCTCTAACAATAAGATGAAACTTAATAAATTTTAAGTTACTTCTTTTTGCTTGATGATCACTTTTTTATATCACTTAACTGACCCAACTTGTAGCTTTCTCATTTCATTGTGGAAGGACATTCTTTGACGTTATCGATGTGAACTTAGATTTTCTTTGATTTGAATATCAGCACTGTTTCACCGAGACTTCGGTTTATTTTCGACGATCATTCAACCGTGCCAAAAGTTAATCAGAGTGTAATTAGTTCATCGTGTTCCTCGAATAAGCAGCCTATAATTTGCATGTTTTGCAAACGAGGGCAGGAAACGTTGGTGTTCGACCATCCTTCGAAATAACAGAGCCGTTTAATCGTCGCCTATGGATACAGATCCAAATTTACTCCTTGATTCTTCACGTTTTTCGCGGAATGAATTATGAATCGTTGATTTAAAATTGGAATAAGAGGAATTCCTGTTCATTTAATCCGATGCAAATATATTTGCATATTTTATCGATCACACTTCAAATAGAACAGATTAAAGGCACTTTGACGATATGATTGATCAGTTGAAAGTCTGCATTAAAGGACTCGTAGGGCTTATACTTGAATCGCTTATATTTTTCTCTCAATCATTGACATTTGTATGAGTTGAAATGAACTTGAAGTTTTTGCAACTTCGAGAATTTGAAACAATAGCTCTAAAAGCTGAAGTCTTCCATAAATTGAAGAGATTTAATCAACTTCTTTAGAGGTCATTAAATCGAATTCTCTATAATTCAAGGTATTCTGCAGATTGTAGACACTGAATTCACGTCTCTATAAGTTCAAGACTTCTATAAGTTAAAGACATTGAATCCACTTTCCTAAAAATCGAAGTTCCCCATAAGTTAAAGACATTGAACCACATTTCTATAAGTAAAAGTCTCCTACAAGTTCAAGTCATTAAATTGATGAAATTAAATTCACGTTTGTATATGTTGAAGTTTTCGATAAATTGAGAACATCAAATTCACTCTACTATTGATCAAAGTCTTCTACAAATTAGAGAAGAAATTCCCGTTCTAGAATATCGATTCAACATTCACTGACTCATCACTCTTCTTCGATTAAAGAATGCAAAAAAACGAAGAAAAGAAAGAACTGAGAAATCACAAAGAAGCCTGAAAGGAATCAAGAAATCTCAAATGTAATCTTCAATCTAAGTTTCGTGTCGCTCTGCGGATGCTTATCAAGGCAAGTTCAAGAACTTTGAATCTGGGTCGAGCATGTCCGTTTAATACGATCAAGATTTAAGGTCACAGTTTATTCGACGCACGGAGAATCGAAGCCGATGTTAAGAAGATACAAAATGAACTTTCGCGTCCGTCTTCGAGCAGCTTTCGCGTCTTGTTTCTCGTCTTTTCGACGACTCGTCGGCCCCACGCGATTTCTGCACATGATTATGGATACACAGAACGGATCGATGCTCTATGCGTTGCGTTGTACACTTTGTGCTTTATTAATAATACCTCTTCCGCCACGTATACACAGTACGAGCCATCCTTACGACCTCGGTTGCCACAGCACTTGTCAACCGTGACATCGATGTGAAAACAATCGGATGGAAGAAGTTCCAATTAAACTCTTGATTTACGAATGATGATTTTCCGTTGAACGCGCACGTTGAGAACCTCGATTCATTGTTTGCTTTGGGAATAGTTTATATAATGCTTTATTTTTAACGGTACACTGTGGATTTTATCTACTGTTAATTTCACCCTGGGCAAGACAGTAGAGGAAAATGTTATAGAGTATTTTCATTGCTCCGAACACTGGAAAATCACTTAGACGATGGAAATATTGAATTTTGTTTAAACATTGATATTACGTTGAGATTTCTTTCTTTGGAGAGTTTTTTTTTCATAAATTTATTTATATTGTTTAATCGATCAGTATTTAAAATTTATGGGATCCATTTAAACGAGGAGGTCATTAAATTTTATTAAATTTCGATACTTTGCTGGGTTTTCTTTGTTTGAAAATTATTATAAAGATTAATTCATGTACATTCAGTTTCCACAGTATAAAATTTCTAATGCTAAGATCGAAACTACTAATATGTAGTTTGATTATATTTATTTCAAAATAACTTCAACGATTAATCCATATAATTTCTATTGCCACTAATTCGAACTCAAAAGGTCAACTTGAACAGATGATAATACTGAATTTTAATTTAATTCCATTACACTGTCAGCTTTCCATCATTTTACTAATATTTCAATGAATAACTTATATAATTTAAATACACATGAGAGCGTTCAGGCTATCGTAGAAGATACACGAAATTGCTGACTTATTTCTCACATGCGAAATTAAATTCCAAATATGCAACGCTCGAGGGATGACGCTCACGTGCTTGCTTCTATATTTGTTGATGTGTCACGTCGTGATACACTTGAAGCTTGTAAGTGATACGACGAAATAGGAAGACAGATAAGAGACATCGCTCAGAGGTCAACGTGTATGAACCACGTCAGTAACGTTCATTATTTAGTATGCGTCTCTTATTTCTGTAAAATCATTGAACTGAACATTGTACCTCGGTTCAGTCACATCGCGCACAATTCGCGGAAACAAAGCCACTTTCTTTGACGGTTAACGATGATTTCACAGCGTCCTGATTGATTTCTCATCACCATTGAAACAGAGGGGAAAAGTATAATGGTTGAAATCTATTTAAATTAAGCGAAGGAAACGGACAATGCACGCCGATTGGATGATAAGAAAATGGGAAACGAAACGGGAAGATGGAGCGTGCGCGTGGCTCTTCGTGCAATTTGGAAACTACTGGCTGATGTAGAATTGAATTTTAATAGATTTGGCGCGTTTCATGCTACTGCGAAGGGGGTGGTGGTGCGGTGTAGTCCCTATCGGGACGCTAAAATTAGAATGCAGCCTTGGAATCGATGAAGGAGGTTTTAGCGCCAACGGTTCACCATTGGTGTTATTGTTCATTAAGCTCCCCTTTTTTAGATTTCTCCTTTATGGGTCAATGGCCTTTTAACGTTATTTTGAAGCACGGTTCTCTCATTGTCAGATAAAGAAGATGAGTCAAATGTGTTTCTGTTACGTCATAACAACGGGAAAGAATAGTTTTCTGGTAAGCTTCAAGGAAGAAGCTTTATAAAGTCTTTTATTATTTCTAATTTGACTTATGATAGAATATGTTTTATAACGATAGAAACAATGTAGGACAGTGGTTGCCAAAGTGGTGGTCCGCGAAAAAATTTCGCTGGTCCCCAGAAAAATGTGGAATATACTTACTCATCACGTTAAGTTATGTTCTAAGATGCATTGAAACATAATACAATTCATAACAATACATTTAATGTGTTCTTAGATCACAATTTTTTTTATAAATATATTTAACACTTAAGAATCCTATTAGTGGTCCGAGGGATTTAAATTATGAATTTACTGATCCGCGAGGTCAATAAGTTTGGCGACCGCTGATGTAGGATAAGCGTCTGTGGTATCAGATGAAGAGATTCTTATCGGTTTTTTAAGTAAAAGTGTTTGGGTGCATTTTTAGTAAATTAAAGATAAGGATATTTATAAATTACAGTCATCGTTAGTACTGAGATTTGTCAAGAGGAAAAAATTTGATATGAATGTCGATAAGCTACCTTGTAATCGTGGTGAGATATATTTAATAATTGAAAATTCAAAATAATTATATTTGAATCGAAGGGTCTAGGCAGATAAGGATGGAATAAGTGTCCCCAAAGCAAGTTAATCTTGAGGCACACCACGTCATAGATATCTTTAAAAAAGCCCTTCTTCCAAAATATGGATCCGCTACTCCTACCGTAGGGGTAGTTGTAGGGTAAAACGTATTTTAAAGTTTTTATCCGATTGCTCCCGTTCTTTTTCATAGAAAATTTTGAAAAAAGTCATACGTATTACACGCAATTGTGTGTAAAAGAATAATAAAGTTTAGAAACATTAATTTTATACTGAAAATATGAAATGACCACTTTTAGATTTTTATAGTATTTACATCGTACCATAAACACTAATGTGTGATTTGTTCAAATTTTTAGGAGTTTTGGAACGTAGTTAAAGTAATTAACAATCAACAATTGTTTATATTTTTGATTAAATATTCATGTAACAGCGTTTATATTTCTATAGTTTTTCAAATGAAAATTCGTCTGACATATTATTGGTTCACTCCATTTTGAGCTGAAGTTCCCTTCAAACATCTGGAGTGTACACTGCTTTGCGTACGAAAAGTAAGAAAACATCATATTTTATTTTTTTTAACTATTTTCCACCACTTCGAGAAATCTGAAAAGATGCACATCAATATTTACGGTACGATGCAAATACTGTAAAATTATAAAAGCGATCATTTTACATTTTCAATACAAAATTAATGTTTTTAAACTTTATTCATTTTTTAAAAACTGACATGCCAAACAAAAAGTCTGACAAGAATTTGAAAGCATGTGTAGCATTGGGTGTAATATCTATGTTTTTTTCAGAATTTTCTATAAAGCCAAACAGGAGAAATCGGTCAAAAAGTGTGAAATACATTTCACACTGTAACTACCCCTACGGTAGGGATAGCTGATTCATGTTCTGCAAGAAGGGTTTTTTTAAGAGAGTGATATGCCTCAAGATTAAATTACGTTGAGTTACTTTTATCTGGCTAGACACTTTACAAAATCATATACACTTCTTATTTCAGAAAATTTAGAAATCCCGTTTCTTTTTATTTCGTAATTTGAATATGTTTCTTATGAGAATATTTAAGGCAGATGGGAAATCCACAGTCCAATTCCAGGACATAATGGAATATTTTTTTCACTTGGACATATGTATATAATATATGAAGCTTTTTACATTAATGTTCTTACATGTTAATAATTGACATTATACTTTACAAAGAGATATGTTGTAAATTATGCAACATTTATTATGAAGTTCATTGAAGTAAAGGTAAGTAGAGAAGTCGATAAAGTCTCCTGAAGAAGCTATCTTCATTGTCACGCAATAATTTATAAAATCGGAGATGATGACTTAAATTCTTTTTCAACAAGCCAATATGAGGAGTGAGAGGTTATTGAACCTGTATCGGATGCCTAGCCTTGATTCTTATTTGCATGTAAGTTATTCCTGAGACGAAGTGCTTAATTATTTCATTCACGTTCAATGATACGATGTCTGCGACTAGTAACCGTTAACTTAGTCTTTCTTACGTTCATCAGCGTTTCTCTCCTCTAACAAGTGACATTATCAGATCTTTGCAATTCATGATAATTTATATTGGGAACACTTATCACATTTTTATTAACTGCAAAATGGTCTCGTTTCTTGGAACGAATGACATAACAATTATTTCAAAGTAGACAATTTTCGGCATAACATTTTATTGGCAATTGAATTTTTCTGTATCGAGAATATTCGACCGTTCAGATTTGAAAAGGAAACAATAACATGTGAAACTAGGAAATGTTACACGTTTTTGTAAAATGTGGTTAAAAATATGACATTAATTCGTCAAGAAGCGCTCTGCTCTCTCTCTCTTTCTCCCCATGTAGATTTTCTAAAGAGCGTAAAATCATTCTCAAAGTTAAAACTTTTATATATATATTGTTACGAAGCACCCAGTACATTCAATGTTACTGGGAAACGAGACATGTCAATTGTTTATTAAATAAAAAGAGTTGAGATTCTACGGTCGGTGGTCCTCGTAGACGGACGTGTTCTCTTAAATAAACGTTATCGCTTTTTAATTGTGTTTTAATTAATCATGTCTGAAAGGACAAGGCGTGCGCGGTCGACTCGTAACAATATATTTGAAATAATTTAACAACTAATTTACAAAAATATGATAGAGTTTGACGTGCGCGATTATGAAGGCGGAAGAAAGAAAAGAAAAACGCGAATCGCAGACAGCCCCTAACAAATTGTGAGCGCTTCTTCTTCCTGTCTCTTTCGTTTTGTTCTTCTTATGTTTCAATGTAATATCACCTAGTTATACAAGATATGTGAAGTTAAATAAAATATTACGCAATATCAACAAAGTATCGCCTATACAATTAAATGACATAATTTAATAAATTGAATAAATGACGATATATACAACAATAATACATCTAAATTATCCAGATCGAATAAAGTGAAAGTTATATGCAACAAATACAGAAAAACTCTTAAAGAACTAACAAATCCAAAAGTATTTCTTCTTACCAAACACTTTCAACGGTACATGCTATAAGCACTTTTTACATCTCTCTCAATATCAACATTCCACAACGAAGATGGAATAAATCCATCAGAACTTCCAAAAGAAGAAAACCCAATTCTAAAATACATATTACACATACAGCATACCGTACAATTCGCCAAACAATATCATAAACATAAATTACCGCACTCCCCTAACTTTTCACCCATTAAACAGTTCAAACAACCACCCCTACCTATCCTTACCAAAATCTAAATATTTTCCAAGAATGAACAACATCCTCGATCAATCATTCTCCATTCTAAAATCGAAGAAACTATTCCCAACTCCCTTTACCAAGCATTTCGTCTCTGACCTCTTCACGCCTGCGCCACATCGATCCACAACAGACGGTCTCGCCCTTCCGGATAACACGGCAGTGCGGTAACGGAGTTTCGATGAGTTCATCGCGTTCGTAATATGGAAGATCGTTTTCTCAATCACAATTTCCAAGAGACCGAGGTTTCCGAGGAGACGCCGAGGAGAAATCGGAGCAATGCGAAGCTCCGGACGACGGCTCCTACTTTGGATGAGCCTTATACTCTCCCTTCTTCTCGTCGGTCGTCTCCTGATCAACCGTGGATTCCGTTTGCCGATCCTGGTGATCGGTAACGACGACATCCTCATAACGAGAAGCAACTCGAGTCCTCAACAGGACGCACAGCCACCTGCAGCCCCGGCTTACGCGGCAGGCATGTACATGGCGGGTCAACGACCCAGCAACGGAAGTTCTTGCAGATGGTACCATGGTCTACCGGACATCCTCTCCTATCCGGCCTCGAAAGTCACCTGGAGCCCGGAAATCGGTGAGAAGAGCCCCTACAGAGTCCTACCGTTCGTATTGCGCGGAACCGAGCCGAGGAACAAGTTGCCCCAGGTGACCCTCTGCACGCACGCCACTGCCGATCAGGTTTACGGGATCGTGGAGCTGGTCAGGAGATGGGAGGGCCCTTTGAGCCTGGCGATTTTCGCACCTGGCCTCGACGCCGGCCTCGCTGTCGCTCTTCTCGATCGGGCCTGTCGATGCGAACCCGAGATGTACAAGGTCTTCCTTTCGTTCTTGCCGTTACACGGGTCGCTAGAAGCATGATTGACAGTTAAACCAAAGTATCGTTTTTTTTTTCCGGGTCAGATAGTTTATATTGAGAGACGTTTCAGCGTTGTTTTTTTTTTGAAAGACGATTGAGTTATTGATGGACTGGTTGGATCGTGGATGTGAATTTGGATAAAATGTTATATCGAGGAATTTTACATGGGATGTGAAAATTAGGAGGATTCGTGTGGAAGTTAAAAGAATTGTGGAAATGTGTTGTTTTGTCGGTTTTTATACTTTGGTTTAAGGGTTAGCGCGCAGTACGTCGTATCGATATGCCTGACCTCGATTAGCATGAACGGCGTTGTAGGGGAAACCGGGGATGATTAATACGAGTTTCCTCGCTGTTGTTACGATAATTTTACAATTACTTGTTTAATAATTTTTAAATCGTTATGTATCCATTTTCTTATACTTCTATTCTTTGTTTTTCACATGTTTGTGACTTTAGTTACATGTTTGTATCATTTGAAATATGGCAGGCCTTTCTAAATTTTAACTAATTATTTGAATCAATAGATGTGCCACTTTAATTATGAAAACATTTGAGTATTTTTATGAAGATTTATGAGCAAGTATTCATCGTCCCTTGTTTGAATTTTTCCTCGTTTAGAAATAGCTTCGTAGTACCGTATGAAACTAATAATCGTCGTGATTATTAATCTTCGACGGTGTTATGTCAGCACTGAAGCACCGTTCTTCTGCATAATTCTATTTCCCTGACGCCACGCTATCTTACAACTGCATAAATTAGCAGTGAGATACAGCACAATGCAGAAGAGAATAGGATCTCCTTCGTGTGAACCATACTTACAATTGGCAGTGTAATAATTTTAGAAAAAACGCTTTAACTTTAGACCTAAAGTGTGATATACTATAAGGAAGTGTAGTTGCAAGGGGAACCACTTTACATCTTTTATGCAAAATATTGCTCTTTATATCTGAAATGTAACTTTTGTAAACGGCATTCTAACTCATTTTGAATACAAATCAAAACGAGTTGTAAAAGTTTAAATCTACTAGGTTGCTCCAAAAAATTGATTTCTGTTAATCTACCCTAAATGTAGAGTTACAACCTTACTTTCTTATTTTATTTAATGTTTTCCGATATTGAATACTTTTGAAGTTTGGTCAAAAATTGTTTATATTCAGATTTAGTATAGTGCACTTTTTTTATTTTGAAATAAAGTATTTCAATGTTTGATAAATGACTATATATTAGATGTGACTTCAAAATTTCGGTATATCGGATACATAAATACGTTTATGGGGCATTAGAACGACAAAAATAGAACACGTATATACATAAACACAATTGGAAAATTAGAATAACAAAGCACTGTTTGTCTAAAACAGTGGGTTTTTTAAACTAATTTCTTATACAGTTGTTATAAAACATGTTCTTTTTAAACTGAGGTAATAATTTGTACGCTATATAGGCAACAATTACATTAATTCTGCCGTATTTTCATAATTAATGAAAACAGTTTTAACGTGTTTGATGCTTCGACTAAATTCATAAAATGGAACTGATTGGATACTATCATTTTTGTTAACTCGATGCTCCACACTTTTTGAATAATTCTTCGCTTTATTGTTGGCACATAACGAAGAAATATATAATCGTGTTAGAGAAGTAATTAAAAACTGTCTAATGAGGTGTAACACCTGATTGGTAGGCGACTGTTACAAGATATATTCAATATGAAATGAAAACGGGACGAAGAAGAGCCAACTCAATATATGTAAAATTATATATCGAAATTCGACCCTTCTCCGTCTAATCGACGTTCAAAATGAAACAGTACATATCTGGGATGATTAATTTTTACCACATTCTTCAGGGTCAACGATATTTTCATCATTATATTACGAGTTTTCAAACATTTATGAAAAATGTTAAACTGTAAAAAAGTCACATTGCACATAACACAGAAAATTATATGAAATATTCAAAGTATGTCTTTCGTTAGAATATGTAATAAGTGAAACGAATACCAACTTAGGTTTGATTCTGTTAAGTGTTTTATGACAAATGTTAATTTCCATAAAAGTCAGCAATTTGATAACTATAACATCATGACACTAATTATCCATAAACTGCTGACGTTCATGGAAACTTAAATTCTTCTAAAGAAAGAAAACTTAAGCGGTTTGTTTTACGCATCTAATATTATAATGAAAACTACATTTTGAATATTCTATAAAGTTTTCTGCATCATTAGGTATCCAAATAAGTTCGGTGCTCTAACACTTGATCGATCATAATTTCAGTTTAATTTTGAATACCTTTACGGGGTTCATAGCATTTTAAAGTGTCAACCTTCATCCTCCTGAGATTTACCGCCAAAAAATTACAATGATTATTGTACAGGTGGGTTTTAGATGTTTTTGAGAGGCTATTATTTTTGTCAGAGCATTGTAATCGCTATTCAACCTGTAATGAACTTAACTATTATTCTAAAGTTTAATTTAATGTGATTCCACTCTTTTAACTTATTCTAACTAGAAAGTACCGTACATCAAACCCCCCTTCTTGGCAAATTAACCCAAAATTTATTCTCCGTGCAGATATCGACCAGCGGGACAAAACTATGCTGGAAAATTTATAATTTATTGAAAAGATGAAAAGAGAAACAATAGAAAATTACGAAGAGTACTTAGATTTTTCATATCATATAGTTACTTTGTAATCAAAGACTCCAAGATTACAAAGAAAAGGCACCCAACTTATTTTGCAACATCGAACACATAATCCAATGCATTTGCTAGTTTGAAGTTTCTCATTGACACATAAAAATCCGCAATGTAAGTAATAGAACGATCACTAATCACCGTGTCTCTCGCCAGAATCAATAATAGATTAACACTAAAACTACCGATCCGATCAAAATACCAATTTTCTTCCTTCTTTACAAAAATTCCTCAAAATAGAAGAACAGTACAATAGACCTTCCAAGTGTATTCCATAATACATAAGTTCCTTAACACTATTTCTACCACGAGGTGTAAAAAAACACCTTTCAAATTTTAACTCAAAATTATTTTCTAACTTGAATCATTTCTCCACAATTAATTTTTTGACTTTTCATACAACAGCTGTTAAATTAATTCAGCGATATGATTTTCCACTGGCACATTCTAGATCTGAAAATGTGCAGATATACTTATTTCTACCATGAAGTGTCTTTTGACACCTTAAGGATTTCATGACAGTGCCTAATTTTAAACCATTTCACATATAAATGTCAACACCATTTTGCAGCATCATATCAATTATAATCAGATTAGAGAATTCCGATTTCAGTTGTAACGGAAAATACAGGAGTTGCGGCATAACTTTGATATTCGCTTATTTCCCGCCATGTTACATTTTAGCGCTGTTAGAATTTCCAAGCTGATTAAATAATTTCTAATAAATACACATCAATGTATCAATAAGTATATTCCTCAAATCATCTACATTTAACTGATAATTTGAAATCTCAACAGTTTTGGCAATTATTTGCATTCAAGCGAAAAGGTGTCAAAAGACACCTTTTGGTCGAAATAGGTATACAGAAAATCGTGGTAGAAATAGTGCTAATTATTCATCATCTTTCCCGCTTAATTCTCATCCATTGAAATTACTTATTTAATATTCTGATACCTGTATATAACAGATTTAACCCCGGCAGTTCTAGCGTTAATCGAGCTTCTTGAAAACATCATTATATCACTCTACGGAATCTGATGTCAATTAAAATGATTCCATTTCCCGATTATTCGTAGGTCTCCGTACATCTGGTGTTTCCAGCAGGTCGTCCACCAGCTTTAAGACGAATGTATCGAAGCCAGGGTGACTGCGCCGCTTCCGATCTCCAATGGGGAGAAGCGGAAACGGAAAGAAAGCAGAGGAGTATGGCTTATCCGATTAACGTAGCGAGAAACGTGGCCAGAATGCAATCTAGTACAGCTCGTGTTCTCGTCTCAGACATCGAACTTTTACCTAGCGAAAATCTGGCATCAGGCTTCATGGAAATGGTCCGCGAACGACCACCGAAGGTTGGGGTCGTTTTCGTTGTGCCTGTCTTTGAAATAGAATCGAACGAAGAACCGCCCTCGACGAAACAGGAACTGCTGTTGGCAGCGAAAGCTGGCGTTGCTGTATATTTTCATAGGTTTGTACGTATAAGATTAGCCGTAGCCTGGTGTTATTACTGGTGGCCATTAACATGTAGTTATTCTCGTTTTTGATGGACTGGAAATAGGATAGGTATTGTAGTAGGTACTGAATCAATTTGTTGTTTAGGATGAACTGATTAAGAGTTGCAGATGTTTGTTTAAGTTGGAGATTTAGTCGATTTTCCCCTGTAGGTAGCTTTCTGTTGGAATTTCAGGTTTTAAATTTTGTAGATATTTTGTGTAATTAACGAGAGGATTTTGCAAGAGTTTGGATTATCGACGAAGAAAAAGAATATATTTATTTTCTTTCACTGTCGATAAATAGCTCTAATATGACGTACTAATAATGATAAATACTGTCCAATTATTGAGAATGCTATTCAGAATATTCTAAAATACTGATAAAAAATCTAAGGTAAAAATAATTTCTATCATTTTATTGTAACAAGTGCAAGAATGCACATTGAACTATATTAACGGTAGAATTACCAAACAAGTCAATATTAACATATTCTGAAAATTCTCCAAGTTTACAGGAGACCCATAGACTGCATATTCTATGATGATCTTATAAAATACAAATTATCACGTCGATCATTTTTTCCATCATTTGATTGCTATTTTTCCTAAGTGCTTATTTCACACGTTGAATGTCACGGGGGCAATCGGTAACCGGCTGTATTTATTAAAATTTCACATCACATTAACACTAAAACAACTGAGCAAATGAAAATAACACTTTCTCAATTTTTTCCAAAAGTTCTCCAAGTTTATAGGATAGCCATAGAGTAGATATTCTACGTTAATTTGATAAAATACAGATTACCAAATCGATCATCTTTTTCACCTCTTGAGACCTTTATTCCCAAAGTACTTATTTAATATATTGAAATATAGTAAATTTAATGTCGGTAGTTCGAGTGTTAATCCTTTGTACTCCGATGTCCCAGCCGAGGAGACATCGTAAGTCTACTATATAATTCGGCTACCCCCTCCAAAAGGACCCTTGAATTCATTAGTGATTACAGATGACGAACCGATTGCATCGCAACATCTTAAGAAATATATGTTTATGTGAAATTTTCTATTGAAATTGCACAAGATAGCACATAGTAAAGTGCCGCCTAGTTGATATATTGATAGATAACGTCAGAAATGGCTCCGAGTGCAAAGGGTGAAAAATGTAATATTTACAAATTTTCTTATACATTAAATATTTAAATATTGGCATTAAAAAGGTAAAGCCTGCTGACTACATATCTATTTCTGCATTTTAGGTTTCTGCTTTTTAAATATGCAACTTTGATAGAAAAAGTTTGACTTCAGTAACAATGATGAAACAAACGAAATACAGGTGGCGTTCAACGTATGAATATATTAAAATGTACTAGATTTAACGCTAGTACACTTTGTTTCACAAGAGCGTGTCGATAATATTTTCTTTAAAAAAGAGAATTGTTTCTAATTAAACGCATAAGATGGAAATATAAACATTATACTATAATGCATTTACTTAAAACATTGTTTAATCGCTATCAGTGTCAATTATAGCCTGGTACCGTTTAGGCATGCTTTCGGAAAAATTTTCCACCATTGTTTCAGGTAGAGATCGTCATATTTTTCTTCAGATTAATCCTCATTTTTGCCCACACATTTTCCATAGGATTAGTGTCAGACAATTGAAAAAGCCAATCAAGTGTCCTGATCCCATTTTCACGTTTTCACTCCGTGAACGCACAGCTTACATTTTTCAAGCCGTTATCTTCCTGTTTTTCATTGTTAATTTTTTCAATCTCAAGGGAGATAATAGTCCTACTACTAATTTAATCACAAAGCATCGAAGCCAAATGTTCAAACAATTGAATTACCCACATCTTAAACGAATGCGTCATCTAATGATAAAATTAGGAACGACACGCTCTTGTTGAACTGACTGTAGTTCCAGTGCTGACAATAGTACGATTTGCAAAAAGATCTGGGAAGGATAGACAAACGAAAAAAATAGGCAGAAGATCAGTCGAAAATAAATTGAAAAATGAAAAAAAAGTACAACTGATATGATGAAGCATAATTGATCCACAGGCATTAATTTCACGTGTTTGATCCGTGTACTATAATTAACGTATTGCCAGCTGTCAAATATTTTGCAGCTGTACATAAACGGAAGTGGAGGGTGACTCACTCGCTGAATTGGTATTTACAATATAATACTTTCCATTCGAAAGTATTAAATATAGAAACATATGTGCATAATACCGCGAAATTATTAAAAGTAATATGACATCTAAACGACAAGTGTCTGTGCATATTTTCATTTCTAGAATTGTTGATAGAAATTAGATTGACAAACAGAATTGAGAGAGCTGATTTTATTGTTTGAGGATTGTTAAAGCTTATTTCTCCCTTTACATATCATTCATAATGTAGATATTAGGCATATTGCCATTTTTGTTCCTCACTTCGTGTATGTGGAGTATATCTAGAAAAAAATTTATTCGTCTAATTTCATTTTCAAATTCTGTCACAAAGGCACAGTCACAGTAGAATTACGTTTAAGGTGTCAGTTATATCTAAGTTCTGAGTTTAATCAAATTTAACGGACATTTTGGACATGTTGATGTAACCAAAAAAGAATATTTCTCCGTAATTTGTTAAATAGCTTTGTAATCATCTCCTAAAATTTTATGAACTCACATTTTCTTAATAGAATCGTTAATTCCTAAGCAAAAAGACTTTTTGCAAAAATTTCAACACATTGGGAGAGTTAATAGTTTGTTAAAAAAAGCTACAAATTTTTGAATTATATATCATATTATGCATGTTATTGATTTATATTAATAAATTAATTTTACAGCGTTCGGTTAAAATGGTAAATCGAATAAAAGCATTTAACTGACTAACAATAAGATGACCTGTTTTACCAATGGAGCTTTCCAGTGTCCTCTTCTAGGTCATGAAATTTAATTTCCAAAATTAGAAATTCGTTCTGCACAACTAGTTTATAATTTTGTACTGTCGATTGCAATTAGTAAATCTAAAGATAATACAAAAATAAATTACTACATGCAAAAAGAAAGAGTCGTTCCCCATTTCATCTCCGCGCTTACATTTTTATAGGATTATACATGTAACAAATTCAAAAGAGTCCCCAAAAAATAGTTAGTACTAGTAAAAAGAACTCCATACTCATAAGAATTAATTGATTCAATCGTAAATTTGCTGACATTTGTTTTATCAGGTATATGTGTAAACTTCAATGAAGTGTAGGTAGAAAAATAAAGTAGATACTTTTCATTTACATTTCTTCGGGAACTTTTTGAACGTCAATCGTATCCCCTAAATGTACACGCTTACATAAGTTACGTATTGTATAGTCTGACAATTTAAAGATGGCTAGGCACAAAAGTGTGGGTCTGGTTAGTCGAGGTGATAGTCATGTCGCATTTATCCAAGTAGAAAATTAAGAATATGGAAGTGCTATGACTATGCGGAGTATTCACATTAGAAAACGTAGTTTCGGGATTCCAAAAGCGAAATGACGAAAATAGGCGATTGAAAATGAGAGTCTTCGCCGCTCTCTAGCCATCTTTCAGTTGTTGAACTGTACCTGTACAAACTACTCATACTCCAATGGTGACCAACAACTATGCAAAATATGTAAACTAAAATTTCTTTTTCTTTCCGAATGTAAATAATATGTATCGCTATTTATACATGCCTTTAGTAAAATTCATAGATACTTATTATCTTTTGTAGATTCCTTTGTCCACACTGCCAAAGATTTCCTGGCCTTAGTAGATGGATGATTAGGCCAGATCCCGGTAAGGTGAAACCCCTAATAATCACTCGAAGGGAGTATCCACATCACAGATGGGAACCTGTTTTCATTGGGACACGCGAAGACCCTTTTTATACGGAAGATATGTCTTGGGAAGGCAGACAAGACAAAATGACTCAGGTATCAGAGGAGTTCGTGGGTAAAATAGTATTATAAATGATATTCGACTTTCATTCTAAGCTTCGTCCAATTTTCTTGTTATATGCATTATTTTACGGTGATAACGTAATCTCTTAGGTTGTCTGTTTTTATTTTTGCAACCCCTTGTTCCACCGAGGTCATATATAACTTCAAAGCAAACTTACGATTAGATAACTTCTTTGAAGAATGCATATGGATCTCATTATCCATTAAACATTTCTTTCTTATATTTTTACACTAGTTCTACTGAAATAATGAAAATGACGGTTGCTACACGGTTCCGAAAAATTTCTCAACATAGAAAAGTATTACGGTAATTGTTCCACCTATATCTTATGATACATAAATTACTTAACTAATAATCTTTTTTTACGCTTGATTCTTTTTTTTTCAAAATAATTGTTTAATATACTTAATAACTTCCCTTACGACTTCTATTTTGATAGCGTATGTGATAACTCAACATTAATTGCAGATATAAAAATTTCGTTGTGGTTTTTAACATTTAGTATGATTGAGTACAATATTAATGTTATAGAAATAATTTTACCACCCCGTGACCGTTTGATATATTCATTTTAATAACTATTGAAAAACTTTGACATTTCGTATTCCATTTATCGCATGTGCCAGATGTTATTCTAGGCTAGAGGGTTAAATGTAACAGATTTAACACCGACAGTTTTACTATTAAATACTGAACTGAAATACTGTTTTATTATTAAATACTAAAAATGCCCTTGTATTTTTAAGTTTGTTACACTATTTATTATGTTGGGCCTTAGGAGAACAGATTTGTGTGGGGTGTATACTTATGAAGTTTGTAGTGCATTGTATTTATTTAAGACATTATACTGCACTTTATGGACCATATATGTGCCATAAAGTTTGTGGAGTACGGTGTCTATAAGGGTGAAAATTATCTTTGAGGAGTTTTTTGTAAAGGGGTAGTAAACTTATAAATTTTCTTGTCTATACTGCATTTAAATATACTATATTATTTAGTGTATACTAGATACTACAAACTGTTCGATAGTATACTTTGGAAGAATACTTTAATTCATTATAATTTACAATTTCAGGTACAGTAATTACTTAAGTTACAATAATGAACCAATTCGTCCTACATAACATGTCAGTTGCAGTGAATGTAATTTATGTTAAAGTAGAATGAAAGCTCTAAACCATAATCAAACTTTATTTTCTCCAGGTTATCCTTCAAGCAATTGCACACGTTTACAAAAAAATTGAACAAACTTCGCCTCCATGTTTTCTTATCTGTTATTCTATTATATATGGCAGTGATTTCATTTAGTTGATCACCGCGTGCTTTTTTCGAGTTGCTCCGCCTATTTCTTCCAACCATCTGTTTTACCCAACCAAGATTCTTTTTCCTGTCACTTGCCAGGCTCGAGCCTATCTTATTCGGATCCCACCACGTCGCGTGGAAGATAAAATAAATGTATTATAAGTACCGGATTGAAACTTCTTAGATGCATTCATTATGCAAGTAATTACCGCACAGATTTCGTTCAGCTGTCTGTGTTCTTCTTTGTTGCACCTGTCTAGAATTTGCGGGACAGTCCGCCTGGAATATCTTAAAATCGTAATGTCTCAATTTTAGACGCTGAAATCTTAAAATCTATCGGCAAGGCATTCGTGACGGCAACAATGTATTCTTTGATGCGAGGGCTAACGTTCTGATGCGCTGAATTTTTTAGTTATATGCACTGGAAAATTATATCGTTTGTCTTAGATTTTAAAACTATCGCATAAATCTACGCATACTTTTTCACTAATAATACTTTTATTTTATCCTACACGCAACGTGGTGCGATCTGAAATTGTTTTTCGGGAAATAACTCCAGTCGACGGGTCACGTCCATCGTTTTGTTTTCGTGATCGGCGAACGTAGCACGTCTTTCCAGTGCAAGCGATTAGATGCGAATGTCGTCCCAATACGCCACCATGTTCGTGCCGCTAAGCCCGAGCCTGGCAAGTCCATCGTGGTTGGGTAAAACAGATGGTTGGAAGAAGCAGACGGAACTACTCGAAAAAAGCACGCGGCGATCAACTAAATAAAATCACTGATATACGTTACATAATACTCTCTCATTCATTACGCCATATAAAGTTTTTAAACTTCAGCCAACATCTCAAAGCGTTTTTTATTTATCAAATGTCCTGTTAATTAACACTAGATTTACAGATGTGAAATCTGTTACACCGCAATATATTAAATAAGTACTTTAGAAACAGAGGGATCAGCAGGCAAAGAAAATGTTCAGTTATTTAAGTAATTTGTATATTATAAGATACATGTGACATGTCTACTGTAACACATCTCTATGTTGGAAGGAATTTTGAAAAAAAGTAGGAATCCGTCAAATTGACAACTTCCGTAAACCCAGTATCAATCGTTTCTTGTAAAACCCAATAAAAGATATTAATTTTACAACCGGTTAAAATAATGTATCTTCCGAGATCTCATTTCAGTGACACAAATAGATAAAAATCATAGCACGAGAAAAATTTGAAGATAACAATGATAAACCACAGGAACTAAAATCGATAGAATACTCAAAATAGTTACAAAAATGTACCGTCCAAATGTTTCATCACAAGCAAGAAATACTCGCAATTATCAAAAATATCTTTATTTACACTGCACGTTATAAGATTTCCTCACTTGCTTATTTCTTTTTACAGATGTTCGAGATGTGTCTCCTGAATTATCGTCTAGTCGTACTCGATGGTGTCTTTTTAGTTCATACACCGGGTATTAAACGTAAAACAGCAAAAGTCAGTGCTGCGAGGCAAGAATTCTTCCGCCCTCACGAGAGAAGAAATTCCAGAATATATCAGCGTGTAATTAAGCGCTTGTTAAAGCAATATCCTATTAATCGTAAATGCGGAAAATGATATATTAACACTGATACAAATCAGCTTTCAATAAATACACATTTTATAATACAGGTTATTCGTTCTTCCACGATATGTAGGTATATCAATTAACACATTGAATGTCACCCGTATTTCGGTAATTTTACAGTTTCTACTAAAATTGATACTTCTTCTATTAAAACCCGTAGATTCTTGGAGCCCAAATGTAAACCATTTGTGGTTTGAATTATTTTGTTTATTTTGTAGTGAGCTAAGTAAAATTAATTTCACATTTTCTATCATTAATTATCATTTTTTGTTAATGGTAGCAATAACTATAGATACATACAGGTATTTTTTGGTGATATTATAAAATCATTTTAAAATTGGAAAGCCGATATTAAATTGTCAGAAAATAAAATCAAGTGAAAAACTATGTCGAGTATAGCTCGACATAGGGCCGCGAAAGGTTAAATATAACAATAGTTTTATATCAAGCAGTACTTTACATTTTTAATAGCAGCAATTGAATATTGAATGTAGCAGGGAATTCGTGAATTCTATCGTTTAAAAGAATAAAGATTCATTTTATTAATATTATACGGCTAATCGATATGATTTGACACTGTCAGCTTAGAAATAATCTCGCTGCTATCAAATTCTTACAATTAGTAATTCGAGACAAATGTACACGTGGAAACATAATTTGCTACACAGCCAAGCTACTGATTTGGACAACAAAATGGAGAATTGAGTACGAAATAATCTATCTAATAAATAATAATTCTTTACTGAAAGAAATATTACAAAACTGAGTAATTCAATCTCGTTATTTTTTTAATCGATGAAAAATGTGTTGGATACCAACTCACTTCATGTTCCTCAAACTCACTATGTTCTTTAACTAGTTAACTGTGGCGGAAATTCTTTTGAATTTTGGGTCACGAAAATCGAGAGATGAGCATAAATCTATTTCAAATTATTTACACCCTTTGGGTATTCGTTTTATTTCGGCATGGCCTCAAAATATTCCAAACATCTTGAAATTTACGAATATATATTTTAGTTTTCGCCAAAATTACAATTTAAATAACCAGTGGTAGCTTTTATGCATGACGAGTATACTCGTCAAACACAGCTAACTGGTTAATAATAAGATACTAGCTTCAAATAATCCTCAACGTGATTTAAGGTCCAAAAGGGAACTATTAGTCATCTTCCAATTCCGTCATCGCTTTTCCCTCAAAATATGTTTTCAAGACCTTTGGTCTTCGTGAAAGTCGCTGGAAAAGGGAACGCCCTTTTGGCACCTTAGTCACGAGAAGTCGTAGTCATCCAAACCCCCCACCACACTAGTTTAAGGTCCTTTAAAAGGTCAGTCTTGTTCCTAAATCATAGAATTTTGTATCGAATCGCTCACGGTTGGCATCTCACGACGTCGTCACCCTTGAACTGTTACAACTCTGAGCGCGCAATAGTTCTTTCCTTAATAAACTGTTGTTAACCATCCACGGCATACAACATTAAAATTGGTGTCAGAAGTGGGATACAACAAATGGAATAGAATCGAATTACGGTAAAATTACAAGACAATGATTGATTAAATCTTACGTGATAGATACATGCATTTAGATTTTAAAAACTACTATATCTCTATGTCAATAAAGTGATAGATAAAACGTGATAACAGATACTCTAAAAGAAGTAGCATTTAGGTATTCCTCATGTTCGATGCCATATCGGTCAATTTTCTATATCATGTACTACACATTGTAGAAAGATATTCGTAGCAGATTTCTGACAATGAAAATAATTATTTGACGATTATTTATTCAGGCTCAGAGATATTGCAAGTACAACTTTTCTGCAAACTAAAAAACGTGCATCGCCAAGTGCAATTTTTTGTTCAGCTCTATTTCCATTAACGGCGATGCGTTGCATAGTTATGCAAGTGCACATCTTTGTTCGCCTTTATGCATGTACAGGGCATACGTTGCGGCACAGTAAATCTGCAGTGGTTAGAGAGAGAAAACAATACGATGCTGAATGCACCAGTCTACGTTTCATTCTATCGAACACGATTGCCGTTTGTGCGCACTTTGCGACACGTATTTCAGTGATGTAAGAAGCAAGAATCAGACCCTGTGATAATAGAAAGTCCGAATCGTCAAATTCTAATAATAAATTACACTTCGGATTCTCAGTCGTCCGTATTTAAGTTTCAGGGTGTTAAGATTTCATTGCGTCACTGAATACGTGTCGGCGAAACCGCCCATCTATATCGAAAGCATGACTAAACCGGATAATACGGTTTTTCCCACCTTTATTTTAGCAAATTAGACACAATAGATACAAACGTACAATTATTTTCTCCCTCTTCTTTAAATATGAGAGTTCAATAATAGCTTTCTATTTATTAAAAACTATGAAATTATGATTCTAGTTTATTTCTCATTTCTTTGATACATGATAGAAAGTTAAATACTCTATTGTGATACTTTTATTTGTGTTCTTTTCAAAACGAGGTGTAACCATTCCTGGACTTCGTTAAACGAGACGTTCTACTATACCGGGGTAAAAGAGAAGGTTATCCGTGGAGCCGCTGTTATCGGAATGATTATACACATGAGAAACGTGCGTTCATAAATGATTGTGTAACTAAGGGATATTAGGTGTGTCGCTAGTATTGCACATAGAAGACAAGAAAATAATGGCAAGCTACTTGTTCGCTCTGAAACGGTATTGTAAATAATAATTAACGGAGAAATTAAACAACGTGCAGCAGCACGGGCGCAGTCTTCGTGCGGCGGCGTGCCAGAACGGTAAGGTGGCTGAAGTTTGCTTACAGTGAAAAACGTTCGTGTTACAAAGGCGGTTTAAGTGGGTGTTCGTTTAACCGTTAAATTTTAACGATTTTTGAGAGAAAGTCTATTAGTCGTTCGATCGTAACGCGATATAACGTGAACGATTAATTGCAGGAACTTTAGCGATGAATATATTAAAAAATGTGTCGTCGGCTTTTTGGTCGCCTGATGTTTGGTTGCCGTCTAATACGACTTGGGCTGATATTAATCCAAATTCAGAAAACAAATATGCAAATTATCAACATTTAGTATACCCTTTGCCTATGGCATGTATTCTTCTAGTAATCAGATACGCCCTCGAGAGGTAAGAAATATTTTCTACATCTAACTCTACGATTGCACGCCTTCGTGTTTCCAGTTACGCATTTCCCACACGGAATTCCATGAAGATTTATGAGAGTTCGAAGGTTATATCGTTTTCATTTAATTACACGTATTTCATATCCTCGAAATTTTCATGCGCTCGAGGTTCCTTGCTTGTGATTCGATTAAATGTATGCTGCAACTCTACATGTATATATGCATATTCACTAATGCATGCATATATATATATATATATGTACATGCATACTGTACAACATATAGTAATAAGATATTAATGTAAACAGTACTGTATGTTCATGTACAATATCGTGAAAAGATTGTTTAAGCTTAAAATATGAAAATCAACATGTATGATTATTTTTAATAATATATTATTTTTACTGTTGCTTTACGTAGGTATTGGTTTTCGCCTATTGGAAAATCTCTCGGTATAAGAAACACAAGAGCAAAGAAAGCACCACCAAATGATTTATTAGAAAAAGCTTATGCTAGTCGTAAATTTAAACATAAACAGGTAACTTTTTTAATAACAACCATTTGGAATATTAAACTGCAATATTAAGCAGTGTTATAAGAAGAAAATTTATATTTTACTAGCCTTATTGTTTTATCATCCCTATTATATATTATTATTTCAAGAAAATTTTATAATGGAACCTATCAATGCAGAGTATCTTTTCTATTCATGTCCTGATTAATAGACGCATTATAATTTACATTAACACTAGATGTACCAATGATTAAATCAATACATTTAAAATTGGCAAATAAATATGTCCGAATGAAATAATTGAAGGGAGCAAAATATTTGATAGATTCAATTACTTAAAGTCTTGAAGATAGACATAAAAAATTACAGAAGTAACAGCATTAGAAATTTCAGGAACATTTTCAAAAAATTCAGAGCAAGTCATTTTTACCACTTTGGTAGATCTAGTGCTAATGGTTTATGGTTAGTTATGGTAATTCTATATAATTTAAATTAAAAAGTATAGTTTATATAAATAAATGGAAAGATAATCTTCCTATTGATGATCATCATGATATGAATTATTGTTATTGAATTATTTTCAAAACTCTATAGATTCTAAATTATGCATCTAATATTAGGTTCTTGAAGCAAGTTCGTAATTCTAATGTTTCTGAGAAATTAAATGCTGTGGATTTTATTTGTAATGTGTGGATATATTTTAAGATCCTGGCACTGGCTAAGCAATTAGATTGGTCCGAACGACAAGTAGAAAGATGGCTACGATTAAGACGTTCTCAGGATAAGCCATCAACGCTTACAAAATTCTGTGAAAACAGGTTGGTTATGTAATTAGATGCACTTGCACTAAATGAATACAATATTCAGTTACATTACAGTTTCTACTTGAGATGAAGTATTTCAAAATTATTAATGCTTTATCAATATTACATCTGTATTTTTTTGTAGCTGGAGATGCTTGTATTATACGTATTCATTCCTCTATGGCCTTATTGTTCTATGGGATAAACCATGGCTGTGGGACATAAATAATTGTTACTACAATTATCCATTTCACGCAGTTCCCAATGATATATGGTGGTACTATATGATATCAATGGCATTTTATTGGTCTTTAAGTTTCTCCCAATTTTTCGATGTGAAGAGGAAAGACTTTTGGCAAATGTTTATTCATCATATTGCAACAATAATTTTAATGTGTTTCTCTTGGGTTGGAAACTTAACTAGGATTGGTTCATTGGTATTACTAGTACATGATTGCGCTGATATTTTCCTAGAAGTATGTATCATTAATATTTGCGAATTTTCTAAATAAAGTATTCGGTATGTGTATATAATGAATGTGTATTTTAGGCTGCAAAAATGGCTAAATATGCTAATTACCAAAAATTATGTGATTATATATTTATTATCTTTACGATATTATGGATTATTACACGTATCGGTGTTTATCCATTCTGGATTATTTACAGGTACGTTCCATTCTAAATCGAACAAAATATATGAAAAGCAAAATCAATTCTGTTACATTTTATACGCTAACTTTTTTATTTTGTCATTTATTACAGCACATCAATAGAAGCACCGAAAATCGTGCCAATGTTTCCTGCATATTATATTTTTAATTTCCTATTAATTTTGTTACTGTTCCTTCATATGATTTGGACTTATATGATTCTTAAGATCGCCTGTAATGCTTTCTATGCCGGCCAAGTAAGTTATAAGATATAATAATTAGATAATAATTCGTATTTTTAATTTGTCCGTATTAATTATAAATGATTCGTATTTTTTATTGCCTCATCAAACTTTTTAGATGGAAGGTGATATTCGTAGTAATAGCAGTGACGATATTTCGGATGGTTCTGTGGAAAATACTCCTTTGAATAATGCTACAAATTACGTCAACAAACAAAATTCAAGACAAAAAGTTCACTAACATTTAACGTGCTAGAAAAAAAAGCTATTGTAACAGTAATACCGAGGCGAGAGTTCAGATATTTAGCCAGGCGCTAATTTATCTTGGAAAGTTTAATAAAGCCTTGCACTTTTTTGTAGTATGTAATTCAAGACCTTAACTTTGATAAAGTTATGGACTTTGACCTTAATATACTTTTCTTTTTGTCACTAGTAATATTTCTTAAAGCAATTTAGCGCTTTTATACAATATATATATAAAAGAGTCGTTCACTTGTTTCATACATCACATGTTCATTCATTATGAATTAGTATTTTTACGTACAAAATAATGAACATTGATAACTGTGAATCATTCTTTTTATCAATTAATACCATCTATTTATATGTATTTTATTTAAAAACGTATAGAAGCCTACTTGTTCTTTAAACGAACTTTGAATATTTACTCGAACAAAGAATGGACCAAAGTTTGAAAATGTTCAGTCTCTGTACTATCTCAGCTTTTGAAAGTTCTAGTAACTTATTATACTTAAACACGTTCTTATTTATTTTCTCATACTTTACGAATGTCAAGTGATATTTTCAAATTTGTGAATAAGAGACCTAATAATAACATTTCCAGTGATCTAATTCTTTTTTTTTAACAAATTTTCTCTGTTACATATAGCCATTTAATAACATATGTTTAGCTAGTAATTTATAATAATATGAAGTAATGATATTCTCTACTTCGAAATAAATGTATTATTCATATTATGCTATAGTATGTATATTAAAACTTTAGGTTATAAGAGAATAAGTCTTCAATGCTTTGCAAATAAAAATATATAAACAAACGACATTGCACATTTTTTGTATACACGAATATAATACATGCAAAACAATTATGATTATCACGTTCTATACAAATTGAATACATTTGTAAGAACATCCTTAATGAATATATTTTATATGTAAATTGTATATATTAAAATAATTTACATCTTAATGGAATATTTCTAATTTTATTTTTTTATCTGTGTAAATAAAGTAATGAGTAAAAACTGAAATATAAAAAAGTATGAATTTGATAAAGAAGTATCAATTCGAAATATAGATAGTAATTATAGGAATTAACGCCGTAATAGAAACTTTGAATTTCGTTCGTAATGATATAGGATATAACGTGTTAAATCACAGTTTCCGTTATTACAAAATTCACTTCATTATCGCCTGTAGGATTTTATTTATTTCCGGTCTGGTGCTCTTTTTCCCTTTCTTGTGGTTAAATCACACCTCGGAGAGGGGATCACCTTGGCGTGTCATTCAAATTTTAGCCGGGTTGAGTTTCGGATCGTCCATCAATTTTAATATTTCTCGCGGGTAAATAAATTAGAAGAGAAAAAATGGGAGGCAAGTGGTCCAGCATGGATCCTATGGAAGTCGAAGTACCGGAGATAAAAACTCTGTTGGATAGAGATCCATATTTAAAACAGTATGAAAGTGATATTCGCAGAAGGTACCGCATTTTCTATATATCACTAATTACGTGTATTTTTAATTCTAAACTAATTAGTTATAATTCTTTCGTAAAAGAAACATGACTTTAAACGCTAACCTTTTCATTTATTTGGCTATGATTGTATTAAAAACATGTTTGAATCTAGCTTCAATTTCAAAATGGACTTTTTAATCGAACATTATTTATTGCCCTGTGTTTTAGATATGCCGGTTTTAAGGATTATGTGGAAAAAATAGAAGCTGGAGATGGGAGCTTAGATACATTTTCAAAAGCATATGAAACTTTCGGTATTCACATAAATGAAGATAATAGTGTTACTGCGAAGGAATGGGCACCCGGAGCACAAGAACTTTTTTTGACTGGAGATTTTAGTAAGACGTTTATTCTTTACATAAAATTTAAATATTTCATAGTTACATAGTAATGTATGTTACACAATAATAATATGCTTTTTAATCTTAGATGGCTGGAACAGAACTTCCATGTCATATAAGAAACTGGAATACGGCAAATGGGAATTACATTTACCTCCTAATGGTGATGGAAGTTGCCCTATAAAACACCTTTCTGAAGTCAAAATTATAGTAAAAGATCATAAAAATGAATTATTGGAACGGCTAAGCCCTTGGGCGAGTTATGTTACACAACCTCAAAATCAAGAGGAAGGCACTACATTCAAGCAACGTGTTTGGCATCCGCTTCCTGAAAATGTACAGATATGCAAGAGCATATTTTAATATAAAACTTGTGAACAATTTAGAGTGAAAAATTTCAAATATTATTAATATATTCGACTCAATTATTTTTGTTGTATTTATAAATATAATATCTGCGATTTTATACTTTTATACAGGTATATAAATTCAAGCATCCGAAACCAAAGAAACCAGAGAGTCTTAGAATATATGAATGTCACGTTGGTATTGCAACACAAGAATTAAAAGTTGGTACATATTTGGAATTTGCCAAAAATGTAATTCCTCATATTGTAAAACAAGGCTATAATACTATACAACTAATGGCTATCATGGAGCATGCTTATTATGCCAGTTTTGGATATCAAGTATGTACTGTTGCATTCATATTGGAAATTTTATTAGAAAATCACAATTGTTTTCATTCTGCTATATGTATATTCCTTATGTAATACATTTAATTGATATTTCTAAGGTGACATCCTTTTATGCTGCTTCATCCCGCTATGGTACCCCAGAAGAGTTAAAAGAATTGATAGACACAGCACATCAGCATGGTCTTTATGTTTTATTAGATATGGTGCATTCGCATGCTTCAAAGAATACTTTGGATGGATTAAACATGTTTGACGGCACCGAAAGTTGCTATTTCCATACCGGTAGCCGTGGGCAACATCCACTTTGGGACAGTAGACTGTTTAATTATGGAGAATACGAAGTATTACGGTTTTTACTGTCTAACTTACGTTGGTACATTGAGGAATATGGTTTTGATGGATACAGGTATTTAATTTTTAGAACGACCAGCAAAATATTTCGAACGTAACATAAAGTTTGTATGCTTCTTAAACTACGTTTCAATTTATATAGGTTTGATGGAGTCACATCAATGTTGTATCATTCAAGAGGGGTTGGACAAGGTTTTAGTGGTCATTATGATGAATATTACGGCCTTAATGTTGATGTTGAGGGTGTAGTATACTTAATGCTTGCTAATCATATGTTACATACTTTGTTTCCTGATATTACTACAATAGCAGAAGATGTTAGCGGAATGCCTGCAACTTGCAGGTATTAAATTCGCAAAAATAGTACAATATACTATTTTTATGTTATAATACTTTTATTGTTCACATTATTGTTTTTTATTTTATATGTCATATATTTGTAGTTACCATAATGGGTCGTATTAGAACCAGTTTTTTTTAATTATTTAAGGCCAGTTGCAGAAGGTGGTACGGGATTTGATTATCGATTAGCTATGGCTATTCCCGATAAATGGATTAAACTTTTAAAAGAAGTTCAAGATGAAGATTGGAAAATTGGAGATATCTGTTGGACATTAAGCAATCGAAGGTGGATGGAGAAAACAGTAGCATATTCAGAATCTCACGACCAGGCTCTCGTGGGTGACAAAACAATTGCATTCTGGCTCATGGATAAAGAAATGTACACTCACATGAGCGTAATGAGCCCTCCTAATTCCGTTATCAGCCGTGGCATTGCTCTTCATAATTTAATTACTTTGATCACACATGCTTTAGGTGGTGAGGCTTATCTTAACTTTATGGGTATGTATTATAATCTTTTGTTTAATATTGACAACTACTTCTATTATTACGTTAATAATAAACATAATATGACTAATTAACAATAAACAAAGTTATTACTCTATGTCTAAAACTAATTTTGTTGGATTAATTTAGTCAAGTACGAGGTTGGCACTTATCGATAAAATATATTTACATCTTTTAGGTAATGAATTTGGACATCCAGAATGGCTGGACTTTCCTCGTGTCGGTAATGGAAATAGTTATCATTATGCTAGAAGGCAATGGAACTTAGTACAAGACGAATTACTAAAATATAAATTTATGAATAATTGGGATCGTGCCATAAACACTTTAGAGGAGAAATATGGATGGTTACATTCTAATCCAGTGAGTTGTGTCATAGTTTTATCTGGGAGATTAACCTCTTAACGCACCAATCAAAAATTCAAAAGCAGTCGTTTTTCCACCACTTTTTTATGCACTACTTTCTTAAAATAAAAAAGATCGTTAACAAATCTTAAAAAAATATTTCATGCAGAAAAGACTAAGGTAATTGCACCTACTTCGCTTAGCCGAGTTATTTTTTTAACGACTATATTCGGTTGTATTTACATAGAAAACCAATTCTGCTGATCTCACGAGTTAATTAGAATGCGCGAGAAAAAACCGTTTTCGTAAATCGGACTTAACTTGAATGAGTGCGCTGAGAAGTTAATAATTTGTTAATTGTTAGCATAACAAATATTTCTCTCACAGGGTTATGTAAGCTGGAAACATGAAGACGACAAAGTGGTCATATTCGATAGAGCTGATCTTATATTTGCTTTTAATTTTCATCCAGTAAAATCATTCCCTGATTATAAAATAGGAGTAAAAATGCCAGGAACATATAAAATCGTACTATGCAGTGAGGATAAAGAATTCGGAGGAGAAAGCCGTATCGATGTTAATGTGAAACATTTTACGAAGCCAGAACCATTTTCTGATTATCCACACAGTATGTTCATTTACATTCCCTGTCGCACAGCTGCTGTTTACGCACGAGGTAAGCTCATTATATTATTGATACATATGTATATTCTAGTTTAGTTATTTGTAATCACTGATGATTTTTTAATTGTAGAAACATGAATGTTCTGTGTGAATTCGGACACTACAGGGACTGATTACTAAACTATGTACTGTTAGCAGTAATAGATCTTATTCTTATAGGGAATTAAGAATTCATACTCTTTTTCTTATTACGATTTTTAGATTAATATGCAGTCCTACTCATAAAATACGTCGAATCTTTATGTTTATAAAGTTTTGTCATGTAATTGGCGATAATTAGATTTTACTTCGATTATTCAATAATTCGAAGTAAAAAGTGCAAAAGAAAGAAAATATGAAATATTTTTTTATTGTTCGGAAAGCTGTTCCAAATAATAATTGTAATACTCAATGTGTGTGTGGGTTTTATACTAAAGAATATTATATCATTGTGTTTAATGTGATGTTCCTTCGAAAATTCGACTGCCAAACTATCTATATAATACAGTAAAACCTGTTTTTGTGCGGTAGATAGGGACCGCATAAAAGAAACCGCACAAAAAAAGAAATATTCAGAAATTTCATAAATACTTATAACAAATAATTTTTTACAACATATTAGAAAAAATTTTTTTTATGCGGTGGATAGGGACCGCATAAAATAATTCGCGCTTGAAAAGTATGTCAAAGATTTATGAAACACTGAAAAAGTGCTTTCAAACAAAAGTAATATTTCAATTATACATGGAAACGTTTAAAAAAAAAATTAATTTCTCATTTTGTCACATGGAGAAATTTTCAAAATATACATAATTTACTGCTGCTCGTCGCAGTCCAAAACGCGCATCTTCTTGTGATGCGTATTCTACTGATAACAAATGAACATAACGTCTGGAGCCGAACAGCGTTTTGTAGTGTACATGTGCACACTGATAGAAAACTTTGCAACAGTGTATAATACCAACACCAATGGAATTCATATACCGCACAAAATAAATCGCACAAAAATAAAATCACATAAAATAGGACTGCACAAAAACAGGTTTTACTGTACTTGAATGACTATGTAATGAAAATGATAATTCTGAAAGTTATTTTTCAGTGATATAGTGCATTCTTGTAAATTCACGTTATGTAGTATAAAGTATCAAATTGTCTACTGGTAATTAGAACAATGTATAATCGTACAATTATGAATTGTATATTTAAATTGTTCTTCACAACTGATAGGATTAAAAAAGCTTTAACAGTACGAAGATTATACTAAAAGTTTAACTACAATAATGTCTTTTAACATCATATTAAAAATAATGGATTGTTTTATTTTAAACATAGTATATATAAATAATCATTGTTACACGAGATTTTATTGAGAAATAACTGTATATATTATACAGGAAGTAAAACGCGCTCGATAGATTCCAAAGACAAACAGTTCTATATATATATTTTATAGCATGTTATATTTTTGAAGATTTTTGAAACTGTATCCTAAAATTAAGTGTCACTTCGAAACATGCGGTAACATATAAAAGAAATTAATGTAGTTTATATTATTCTATTATTTTTATAAATGAGATATATACAATGTTTTGAAATCCAATTACATGTGAAACGTTAGAATAAATAACGAAGTTCCTTCACTTACTACCACTATTACTATTAGTCATAACGCTAGAACTATTAAACCAATTAAAATTACTGAACTGCAATTTTTTCCTCTAAGTACATTAGTGCCATGTATCACATATTCTACTTCTAGTACATTAAAGATCGATTACGGAATTGATCACCTTTTGCACCTTTAGATACCTCTTTTTCCAAAATACTTATTTCATATTTCATATTTCATATTATAACATAGTAGATTTAATGCCAATAGTTCTAGAGTTAAGTTAAATGAGGACACCAATTATTTAAAATTTAATAAATTTTATTTATGTTTATATATTTGCAAATTCTGCTTCATTTATATCGTAGTCAATCATTTTATTTTCTAACACCCACCATTTATCTAAGAATCCTAAATCTACTATCCTTTCGTGAAATGATAAATATCGTGGTTTTAGATATGGACAAACTGCTTTATACAAGGAACAATCTTTGTCATAATTATCCAACCATATTAAAGAAACTATACCTAAGCTAAGCCACCGCACAATTCCTTGATTATAACATTGATTTAACCATTTCACATGATGTTCTGAAATAGGATTACGTACACTTTCTCCTAAAGTCATTATTTTCATGGAATTTTTTAATACTTCATCTTGGAAGGAACTTTCATCTGGATTGTGTTTACATAGATAAACGCAGCATGCTAGAACTGTAAGAAATGGTCATTTATTTTAATCCATGAACACAAATGTAACTTAAATATTAAATCCTTGCCCTGCAATGTTTTTATGACTGCTAAAGTAATATCTTTAAATTCAATTACTAAAGCAAAAATTTATCATTGACTTTTGATACATTATATTCCTTTCAGAGAAATATTACATAATTCTGCAATTTCAACAAAATATAAAAATTTTCTGTTAGGAGTATCATACATAGCAAGGCAAGGGGTTAAACACTCTTTTTCAATGTATATACAAATTATAATCTGTATCTTTATGTACATGTTTCATTTGAACACATTCGCGGGCAGTAAAAATTTCACTGAGCTGCAGAAATTGCAACTGTTACACTTCTAATTACACAGGGAGCAAATAAAATAATATTAAAATACTCAAGGAATCAGTTGGCCATTACTTTAAAATGTGTAATAATTACAAAACATTAAGGACATATAAAATTAAATGAAATAGAATTGCTATGACATTCATGTCATTCTACATTACAAAGAAAATAAATGACAACATCTCACATGTTAAATCATAATGTCAAAATAAAATTGAGTTTTTCATTCGTTAAAATATTAGGTTAATACAAGGTTCATGTTTATGTATGAAATACATATAAAAGTTATAATGAGATTATTACATAAATATCTTTCGATTAAAAAATTAAATGTTGACACATTTTTGCTTATTATACTCTATTAGTTTAAACTTTATCGTTTAGAACTATAAATTGTAAACATTATAAAGGTATTCTTAAGGTGCAATGAATAAAAATTCTTACCAGATACATAAAATGAAGCACGTACCGGACGTTCACGGCAATCTTTAGCAACGTCAATTGCTACATCTTTGTAGTCAATATATAAATTTTTCCAGTATTTTCCTACAAATGGAAGATGAGGTTAAATACTTCTAACCTCAAAATACATTTGTCTTTATAACGTTAGCTTACCCCATCGTTCAACAAAAGTTCCTTTTAATCTTTCTGGCATTTCATAATTCCTAATTTTATTAAAAGCTTCATTGACGGTAGAATTTATAGGTCTTAAAGAAAGTTTGTATTTTTGAAGTTGGGAAAAAGATCGAGAGAACATGTTAATCCTTAGGTTATATTACACAAGAATACGCAATACAAATTACGTATAAACTAACTGAAAATAATACATCTTAAAAGAAATGGTACATAATTATTTATGCTTTTGATTAACCATTCAATTTCCCTGTCATGAAATACAGTTTTAGGTTATTCGTAAGTTAGAGAGCAAGGCGGAAAAATGTTTTCACAGGCCCCTGCAACTCTTATGGGTAAGGGTGTGCAGGCTGTGCCATGTGCCGGGTACCCGACGCCTCGGGTCGGGCCGAAGAAAGTCGGTCGGGCTCGGGCGGGTACCCGACACACTCGGGCCTAGGGGAACCCGACTGATTTCGGGCGGCCCGACTGGTCTCGGGCCGCCCGACTAGTCTCGGGCCGCCCGACTGATCTCGGGTATTTCGTCTGCTTCGGGCCAACATGGCGGACTAGAGGCTGTTCGGTGTAACTCTTACGCTCCATGAGCGTGTCTCGCACTGAATCGCCGGTATCATGAGCGTGAGAGTTACACCGAACAGCCTCTAGTCTGTCATGTTGGCCCGAAGCAGACGAAATACCCGAAATCAGTCGGGTTCCCCTAGGCCCGAGTGTGTCGGGTACCCGCCCGAGCCCGACCGACTTTCTTCGGCCCGACCCGAGCCCGACGAGCCGGGTATTTGCACACCCTTACTTATGGGACAAGTCGGTCGTCGAGTCGCAGCGCCGCCTGGTATCCTGGGATAAGAACTAACCCTGTATCTTCGATGATATTCTATGGCCAACAAGCTACTCCGGCAATGATGATGCCGCAAATTACGAAATATAATAAATTATAAAGAACATTAAAAAAATAAAGGTTTTGTGTAATCCCTTCTGTTCCTAGTTCCCATCTAAACGTAGTTTAGCGTAAAAGATGCAGGGAAACGCGTGAAATTTACTCTTCCTCTACTTTTACTCTATCATTACTCTTACTCTTACTCTTGTTTTACTCTCGCCTCACTGTGGCCTATTCTAGCTATTAGTTTGCTTAATTTTACTCGATTCTACTTGACCTGACCCTTATTGCATTATTACACCACATATTGGCTGCATTTTTCGTTATATTCTTACTTTACTCCCGCTTTACTCCCGCATTACTCTTGCCTTACTCCCAATTTACTCCCGCTCCATTCAACCCTATTCTAAATGTTATTTTACTTGTTTTCAATTGATTTTAGTCCACCTTACCATTATTTCGTCGTTATGTTTGATATTAACTGTGTTTTTAGTGTATTTCAGCTTTACTCCCGCATTACTCTCGATTTACTCCCGCTCTATTCAGCCCTATTCTAACTGTTATTTTACTTGTTTTTGATTAATTTTAGTCCGCCTTACTATTATTTCGCCGTTATGTTTGATGTTAACTGTGGTTTTGCTGTATTTCAGCTTTACTCCCGATTTACTCCCGCTCTATTATTATATTCGGTGCACTGCGCTCTGGTGTGCCTATTGTGTCTCTTATTGAATTCCATTATCACTATACTTTTGCTTTACCCTTGTGTTACTGTGACTTTATTGCTTTATTATGCCCGCACCCGTACACCGACCGCACTCATGGTCTATTCTTCTTTTACCGTCCTTGCACCGTTACCTGCGTTTTATGTCGACCTGCCGTTACCATTGGATTACCTAAAACAACTATTACCATACTTTTGCACAAACCTGAGCATAGTTTTACCGTTACTCTACTACTTTACTGTTCCCACATTGTTGCACATAATTTAATCATCATTTACTGTTGCGCGTCTTACTCTTGCCGTATTCTGGCTATAATTTTAATTTTTATTTATGGTAAGGGCAGTACCGCTTGCTAGGATTTCAGTTTGTACATTGCAACTCGCGAGTCTCTGTTAATTTGAGGCAATTTTTTGTACTGTAACCATTTACATGATCTCTTTTTACTTTCCTTTTGAACATCGAATTCCTTAGTAACAACTGCGCGCTTGTTGAACCTAATGAATACCTAATGAAACATTTTGCTCAGGTCAACCGTACATACTTTACCGTGGTTTTATTACTTCATTATGCTCGAACCCTTACTCTGACCGCATCCATCTTTACTATTACCTTACTGTTCCTGAATCCCCACACCGTCTTTATTTACGCGCTATTGTTATTTTCTTATCCCCACAGCTGTATACATGTCGGTACCTTCGCTTTACAAAGCCTGTCCGTATTATTATCCTGCTCGATATTTTTGCAAAGCAAATTTTATCTTTCTTATTCAAGTTTTGTAAAAACATCAAATGAAATGTAGATTACTTGTTGAAAAACTAATATAATACATCCACCCGTCCATTTACGCGGTTATTTTTATATGCGACATTAATTTATGCGATCTCATTTTACGGAGCCAGAAAATATATTTGCCTGTAATCATTGATTAAAGTTATTATACATCAATATCAAGCAATTTACGACAACTTAGCAGAAGATGAGCTGCTGAAAAGTTCATCGAGAAACGTAAACATTAATAATGCGAGTGAGATAAGACATGCAAATAATGTAAGGGATGAAGAAAGCAACTTTGAGTCAATTAAAAAGAGAAGGTTGATTACATTAAATTACAGTACAGATTCTGAGACTAAATAAAACCTTTTTTTTTGGTTTTATACCACAACCAAAAATTGGAAATAAATATTTTTATACCTAATATCGTGTTTTCTTATTAATATTGTCGCCTGTCTTATTAATACTGCCGCCTAATTATAACCATGCATTTATGTTTTATTCGTAGTATAAATGAATATAGGTGAGTATGACTGATTCACAAAGCGCAAGTCGTGAATCTTTGTCAGTCTGATTTATTTGTTTGAAATTGATTGCGGTCTTTGTTCAATAAAGGGCTTCAATAATCCGTACGTCAGTAGGGTGTATGCACTTTTTAAATACATGATGAAATATATTTTTATTCATTGAGCGGTGGTATTGGCGGAATTGTACGGGACTTTACTGTACATTAATTCGGGATGTCAAGTTTTATAAATTTTATAAATCAGTTGCATCGGCTGACAATGTTTCACATGTAGGGGAGACCGGGGTAAATTGAACCATGAAAAGTTTGAAGTGATGAAATAATTTATTTTTACAATCAATTCTTTCCTTAATAATTTTAAGATAAAATTTGATCTTTAGTAAACACTATTCGGTCATGATAATTAATCAGACTAAGAGAAAATTATTATTATTGATAATTATAATGAAGTAGTTGAAAAGGTTCAATTTGCCCCAGGACCGGGGTAAATTGAACTTGAATCGGGGTAAATTGAATTCATGCGAAAAAATATTAGAATATCATTATGTATGCAATTGAAATTGTTCTATTTGAAAAAGTACAATATTCTTCTGTTATTAGGCACTAAAATAACTGCAAAATATGAAAGAAATTTTAGTCTATTAATTAATAAAAAACTTATAGCACACTTTGTGTCAGACAAGACAGGCATTAGACCTATTGCGCATATTTTACGCGCAATCTTCTCCAAACGACATCTATTGAGAACAATAAAGTGGCCGGCAAAAGTGATTAAAAAGGTTAGGAATTATTTTCCAATAATATAAAAAGAAAATTAGAATTTTTATAATAACTCTTTTTAAAAAGAGTTATAAGAGTTTTTATATTTCCGAGGCACGATGAAAGATTCTAGAAAAAAATAAATAAATATTCAATTTGCATCAAGTACAGGTTTTAGGTTAGAAAACTTTCTTAATCTTACATGTCGAACACTATGAAAATAGCCATAGTTATATATATGCAAATACATCAATAAATGGTATATAATTATTATTAAAATGTCAAGAATTTACAACAATAATTATTTCAATTTACCAAAAGTAAAAACATAATAAACTTTGTGACACACGATTCGTGTCCACAGCGATTGCGCATTTCTTATGCGCAGGCAATTGCTCCGTCACAAAATCATTTTGCCCCGAATCACATATTTATAATAATACTCATATAAATAAATATATTGTACACGTTAAATATTTTTATGATAGTTAATAAATAGTTTAAACATTGTAGAAATCGGTAAAATAAATTTTAATGTATTAACTTAATGAGAAGTAGTTGCAAACTAAAAATTAAAATCGCAAAAATTATGGTTAGGAAACATGAAAACCATAATTTCGTGTTTTTTTTTTTTCAGAAACACGACAATAAGAAGAATCAATGACTTCTTTACCTTTACTATGCTATTAGACATTATTATTTTTAAATCTATGTGTTTACATGTATTCATATTGAAATAATTACAAAAATTCAATTTACCCCAAAGTTCATTATATCCCGGTCTCCCCTAACATTGTTTTACAATCTTCGTATTATTTTATGCAAAATGTAGGCGTGCATGATTACTGCGAAAAAGAATACCGTGACCAATACGGTTTTGGGAAATTTTAGAGGCATAGTGGGAGGGGACAGGTAGGGCAGGAAAACGTTCGAAACAGAGCAATAAGAGTACAGATTGTTACGAATTGTAACGAATGCGTATGCGTATTTCCACGAACCTAAGTGACCATCAGGTCGAAAATGGGGAGTGGTGGAAGGTTGCGAAGTTATAAAAGGCAAGGTTTTTGGAAATGCAAGATAATTATTACGTGACCCGTGCAGAGTGCTACATCGATTTTTCTGCTTTCACGGTAAGTTGGTTTTCAATCTTCATAGTTCATTTTATTTAGATTGTATCTGTTCGATTTACATTTGGCACATTTTATTAATTTCTACTTTTTTCCACACTAGATGCCGCAATCTTGCCGACGGTGTGCCATATGCCACAGTGCATCATACGGGGAAGAGGGACGACACTTGTCGTTCCACAAACTTCCCAAAGATGCATTATTGCGGCACCAGTGGCTGCAATTCTGCGGGCTCACAGAAGTGACATCGAAAACGTTTCTTCTGTGCAGCCAGCATTTTGCGCAGCGCTGGCTACATCGAACCAGCTATAATACATATTTAAGACGAGGAGCTGTACCAACACTTCGTAAGTATATCATTTTATTTCATTGAGCCGTTTGTAACGCTCACGTATCAGCGAAGTAAGATGTTCAAATGTTTGTTACAGTTCCACCTGCAGGATCACTGGGAGGACGACCGACACCACCCCAACGAGGACCGGGAGGCCCAGGAGAAGGAGGACCAGCGTCGAACGCATTTCATGCAATAGATGCAAGTCAACCCGGTCCTTCAACATCGCAAACGTTGAACTTTCTTGTGCAAATGAACGTGACCAGGGATGTAGCTTCTTGGCCGTGCACGCCACGGTCAAGGGCTGCAACGCCCCGGGAGCGCCATTTGCAAGAGGTAGTTCAGCGTGGGCGAAGGGACCGTAAGAGGTTGAGAAGGCAGGTGTTACGCTTGCGGGCACTATACTCCAATAAGCGTGTTTTTCGGAATCGCGTGTTGGAGTATTTGCGGCAAGTGGTGACCCCATATTTCTTTGACCTCTTACAGGCCCAGTTGGAGAACACTGGCAGAGATCGTCGAGGGAGGTCTCTGCCAGTGCGGGTTACTTGCATGGCATTGAGGAACCGCAGCCCAGCAGCGTACAAGCTTCTCCGTAAGTTTATGGTTCTTCCCTCGCCCCGGACACTACTAACATTAAACAGTAGTATTCCTCTAACAGTAGATTTGAACCCCATATACATCCGGCACTTGGGTCGTGTGATCGGGGCCAAACCCGACGATTTCAAGGTCTGCGTCATTTTATTTGACGAAATGACGATCAACAAGACGATCTCATACTGCTCTAAGCAGGATGAAATCCTCGGGTTTGAAGACTTTGGAACTCGTCGGGTTTGTGCATTTGCTGATCATGCGTTGGTGTTCATGGTCAGGGGTCTTCTCCAAAACTGGAAGCAACCCCTTTGTTATTACTTGTCTCACGGACCTGTCTCACAGGGCACGTTGAAGCAATTAATACAAAGGGTGATTGACGCAGTTCAACGAGAAGGCTTTAAGGTGGTGGCAACTGTGTGTGACCAAGGTGCAGCCAACAGAGGAGCTCTGCGACAATTGCAATCGCAATCATCGCAGGGATTCCGACGACCTTTCTTTCTTTCCGGTGGGGAACAGATTTTCACCTTCTGGGATCCGCCACATCTTTTAAAAGCTACCCGGAACAATTTCTTGGATGCCGTTGTGCACTATACCGGTGCCGACGGCTCCAGGAAATTGGGGTCGTGGGAAACGCTGAAGCGAGCCTACGCACAGGATCGCCTCAGTGTCTTCCCCTCGATGTGGCGGATTACTGAAGAGCACCTGAACCCCACGCGGAAAATGAAGGTAAAGTTGGCTGCGCAGGTCTTCAGCAGTAGTGTGGCGAAGTACCTGCTTCGCTACCATTCACAACACCCTGAGGAGCGGGCACTTGATTTGGCAGATTTTATCGACGACGTAGATCAATTGTTTGATTCGTTTAATAGCAGCCCCCGGGAAGCGTCTCGTCTCCGGATGCCTGTCCAGGAGGGCTCGTGCCACGAGACCTTCTGGTCACTCATCCGGGAACGGGTCAATTCCTGGGAGTTTACGCGAAACGGGGTGCGATTAAAAAATTTCGTGCGTGAAGGGTGGCTTAATGATATAGATGCCGTTCGAATCCTTTGGCGGAGGCTTCAAGAATTGGGTGTTAAGAAACTTAACACCCGGTTCCTGAACCAAGACCCGTTAGAGAATTTGTTTGGCATCATACGCCAGACCAGTGGCGCCAATCATCGACCCACCCCATCGCAATTCGTTTCGGGTTTGCGGACAGCGATTGTAAATGGATTGATCGGCGTCGTCGGTGATTTCAACTGCGAAGCAGATAGCGCCAATGTGCTTTCGGATATGATACAACTCATATCCGAAAGTACAGTGCCGTCCAATTCGCCCACTGCTGGGACCTCCGAGTGTCGTTTGGATTCGTGCTCTAAAGGGTACGAAGAATTCAAACGATGTTTGGCTTGGTGTGATCGCCAGCCCCACCTTCACGCGACCATGTCCCCAAGTGTCATCCGCATTCTTTTTACCACATATTTTTCTACCCATCCGTATTGCCATTCTTGTTTCCGATCCCTATTCCTTTGCCCCCATCCTGTGCCTCCCGAGGGAAGAACCCGTTGCGAATGTGCCCAGATGAAACCATCAGTTGCACATAGTTTCTTCCATTTAGGCGGCATTGTATATAATAATTTAAAAGTCTGGGCACACTCGAAAAAACTTACGGAAAGGCTTGTTGAAGCTTGCACCTCACATATGCCGCCTGTGGGGTGCAGTCTTCATTCCGCAGTAGCAAGTAAGATTATAAAGTATAAATTTTGTAAATGTTTCATTGCGCATTTTATACAAATGTGCAATGTATATATCAAAAAACATTGAGCCGTTCATTTTAAAAATCGATAGTTCATTTTTTTAATTTATCTTAATTCACTTTCATGTTTATACTTACTTTGCCTTATTTTCATTTCTCTTCATTTACTTTCGGCGATTTTTAAAATGAATAGCTCAATTTTCAATTTTTTCAGACTGTTGTATACATTTTAGATATTATATTTATGTATTATGCATTGTACTAGGCGTAGCGAAAAGTTCTGTCCATTTAGCGTATGTTAATGTACAATTTATCATTTTTAAAAATTATTTTCTATTATGGTGGAAGCGGACAGAACTTCTCTGCACACCTAAATGTTTCTATTACTTTTTGTTTGTATTTGTTTATTGTAAATTATTGAAATTTTTTTATAATATATGTATACATTCTTCCCATATGTCTGTTTATTCATTTACCATCGTTTTACTTAAAAACTGTAATAGTCATACAGTCGACCCCTGGTAATCCGGCCCCTGTCTAATCCGTCACCCCCTGTAATCCGACATGCCTATAACATGTAGTTACAATCGAGTTGCGTTATGAAAAAATATGGTAAATTGTTCGTGAACGCCTGGACAAACATTAACATAAATGGTTAGTTATTATTTTAATGTAAGTCCTAGAGCAATAATCATGTTAATTTTATGATAAACCCTAAGCTATTTATTGTGTTGTTTAATTTACTAAATTCAACATTGTATGAGTTAGGTATAGTACATATAGAATCTTACCACTTTGATATTTTATTTGTCGGATTACAAGGTACGCTTTTCCAAACAGTTCCAGACTACAGGGGGCTGTGACAGTACTCTATAGTCCGACAAATTTGATAATCCGACACCGCCTTGCAAAACGTTCGTCGGATTACCAAGGGTCGATTGTATTGTATACTAACCCTCTTCCTTTCCCAAACGGGCTTGGGACTGCCTATGGCGGAGTTACCGGACGGATCGAACCTATAATATTTTCAATCTAACTTTTTATTCCAGAATATTGTATACTATTTCTGTTCGTTCTACAACGTTTGGGTGTACAAATTTTACTGACCTTTTCCTGCTTTTCCATCCCTCGTATTTTTCCAAAACTCTCTTTTTAGATAACAAAGTCGTGCGCTCATGACCCTCATGACCACTCATGAGTAGTAGTTCCTGGGCTGTAATAAGCTCTATACAGTCGAGGAGCACGTTGCGCATGCGTTTATTGAACTTTATACAGTCGAGTTATTCACCTGTTTAGCTGTTATTTTGACAACCACACGGGGCGCATGTTATGCGGAAAAGATAATACATTTATCATATTTTGAATTGTAAAAAATGGATTTATGCAATAATTGTGATAGTAATCGTGATAGTGACAGTGAGTCTGATGAAAATAGTAATGTATTAAATGATTTAGCTGATAAAGCAAGAGCAAATATAATATTAATATAATATATTCTGGGGAATAAAATAAAAGATAAGCCAATTTATGTGTTTAAAAACTGTAAGATAATTATTAATTACAACTAATTTTTTTAAGTATGGTTGATTACTTATTCTGATCATAAACATGTATTACGTTGATAATTTCGATAAAAAGAGTGATTTAATAAAAAAATATAATTAAATATGTTATTGAAGTTTGTTATTTTATCTAGTTATGTAATTACAAATGTAATAAAAAAAAATAATGGAAAAACTATAAAACCTGTGTTGTAGCGACGTACGCTACTTATCTACCGATTGAGTGTCCTCTGCATGTAAAAACCCTCATATGTCCGCCTAGGATGAAAACAATAGATACGTGAGAATGTATTACGCAATAATAAATCGTCCTGCCTATTTTACCTTATACGATACAAAATCAGTAGCTGAATACTCTGATGGTTGTAGAAGCTGCAGTTTGACACTTGTTTTCTCTGGTTTCAGAGAACAACATGGGGACAACCATAGTTTGCCCCATACTTGTTTACTCTCGCTGGGTTTTGCGTTCAACTAGTAAGCTATTATGGCAGGGGTTGTCTTTCTCCCCTGACTTTCTGCTTACAAAAAGGAGTACAGCAGCCGGTGGAGGTTCATGAATTTAAACTATTCTGAAGACCGCTCCGAAAATTGCTGTCAACATGACTAAGTACGATGCCATTCAGACGTGGATTTTGGTAAGTTATTGTTGTATATAGTATAAATACATTTCTCCATTCTTTTTCTTCTCTTTTTTTTTCTTTTAAAGTGACGATTATGCTTCTAATTCAAAATTTTACTGTTGTTTCTAGTCAACTTGGGAGACTTCTCTCCATTGTTACATTAATGTCGACAAGATTTGAGTGATCCGGGTTTGGCGCTGGGTTGATCAGAACGAAGCAGAATATTTCTGGAGGGCACTTACAGATGAACCCGACCGCTCTAGCCTAAAACATTTGTTCGGCATGGAGCCGACTTTGAAGATATCATGGGTGTGTCTTATAAGTGCGGCAGATTTCAGCAAAATCGCTAGCATAGAGGGGTGCTTTGAGTGAAGTAGAACAAAGGGAAAAAACAAAGAAAGAAAGAAGAAATTTAGGTCTTAATTTACCGACTTTATCCCTTCCTGCGTATTTTAATTTATCTAAGTGTACACTTTGTGTTTAGTTATTGGAAAAGAAATGTTTATCGCTTTTGTTACCGAATAATTCTGTTATTATGTGTGGTTTAGTATAGTCGTTGTTTAGATTTCCGTTCATAAGTTCAATTAACAGGAATACTTAGATTATTCGGCATTCGTCAGCATTAATTTTCCGATCGTAGTATCTTTTAGTGCGTTCTTTTGCCTTAGTTAAGTTTTCTCTAGCTCTTGCGTTTTCTTAAATATCTGATGCCCGTCGAATCGCGGTTGTGAATTTAATTCTCTTAGTGCAAGATGGATAATAAAAGTACAGCAGAGCAAAAAATTTCATCTGTCACGTTCTCTTGTCACTTATACCTATAGAAGTGAATGAAAAATGTGTCACACGAAAAAATGAGATAGAATTAAAAACTTTATTTAATGATTTTTTTCTCACATTGAAAACAATAACGGGTTAATTGACTACGAATTCCAAAAATCGAAAAGATTCTAAATGTCTTGTGATCATTATTGATCTTTGAAATTACGTTAGAATCTTTCGATATTTAGTAAGATGAGTTAAGTTAGCGCCGGACTATCTTAATGAATTATATCTTAAAAAATTGCTCGCTATTTGAGTGAAGTTAAGTTAGCGCCGGACTAGAAGCAATCTTAATGAATTATATCTCAAAAAATTGCTCGCAATTTGCTCATCAAGAATCTAAAATTGCTCACTCTGCGCCAGTTATTAAAAAATCAGTTATTAAACAATTTCGTAACAAACACTCATTTGACGATTTTTAAGTTATCCGAGTACGAACGGGATACTTTCTGGGCTCAAAAGATTGCAATTAATTTGCTCATCACTGCCCCACCTTTTTATTCGCGTTTTATTAACGTTTTATGAATTAAAATTTCGAAATTCGGAACTGTTATTTCCGATTTGGATTGAGGACCGCTTTTACTGGGTGTTAGTTCCATGTTTCAAAACTAGCGGCGCTACTGTCGTTTTCCCAGGCCTTAAAACATCGAAAATTTAATTATTATTTTTAACTCAAAAAACGTTAATAAAACGCAAATAAAAAGGTGGGGCAGTGATGAGCAAATTAATCGCAATCTTTTGAGTCCAGAAAGGATCCCGTTCGTACTCGAATAACTTAGTAATCGTCAAATCAGTGTTTGTTACGAAATTGTTTAATAACTTTTTTTTAAGAATTGGCGCAGAGTGAGCAATTTTACATTCTTGATGAGCAAATTGCGAGCAATTTTTTGAGATATAATTCATTAAGATTTCTTCTAGTCCGGTGCTAACTTAACCCATCTTTATTTTTAACTCAAAAAACGTTAATAAAACGCAAATGAAAAGGTGGGGCACTGATGAGCAAATTAATCGCAAGTTACGAAATTGTTTAATAACTTTTTTTTAATAATCGGCGCCGAATAAGCAATTTTATATTCTTGATGAGCAAGTTGCGAGCAATTTTTTGAGATATAATTCATTAAGATAGCTTCTAGTCCGGCGCTAACTTAACTTATCCGAAGTATTTTACGATCATTTCTTTCATTACGTCGTTAAGTTCGTTTTCTAACTGCATTCTGTCGGTACGAAGGTCCGAACAGGCTCGTTACCGTAGTTCGCGTACTTTGAAATCTCTCAAAGCCCGAATAATTTTTTGTCTATTCTTTCCGTTTCTAATTTTCTTAACACTATTATATTACATTCATAATATTTATTCTTTCATTGGTTGTCTAACAATTTCTCTTTTGCTTTCGAGACCAATGACAGTATTCACACATTTGTTGTAAATGGCACAAGTTTAATGACACTATCGCCTCCTATTATTATCAACAGGAAACATTTCTCGAGACTTTGATAAGATTGCTCCCATTTAAGATCAGTTGAATTAGCGCTGAACTAGAAGCAATCTTAATGAATTATATCTCAAAAAATTGCTCGCAATTTGCTCATCAAGAATATAAAATTGCTCAATCGGTAGCGATCATTAAAAAAAAGTTATTAAACAATTTCGTAAAAAACACTAATTTGACGATTTCTAAGTTATCCGAATACGAATGGGATCTTTTCTGCGCTCAAAAAATTGCGATCAATTTGCTCATCACTGCCCCACCTTTTTATTCGCGTTTTACTAACGTTTTTTGAATTAAAATTTCGAAATTCGGAACTGTTATTTCCGATTTGGATTGAGAACCGCTTTTACTTGTGTTAGTTTTATGTTCGAAAACTAGCGGCGCTACTATCGTTTTCCCAGGCCTTAAAACATCGAAAATTTAGATATTATTTTCAATCCAAAAAACATTAATAAAATACGAATAAAAAGGTGGGGCAGTGATAAGCAAATTGATCGCAATTTTTGAGTCCAGAAAGGATCCCGTTCGTACTCGGATAACTTAGAAATCGTCAAATTAGTGTTTCTTACGAAATTGTTTAATAACTTTTTTTTAATGATCGCTACCGATTGAGCAATTTTATATTCTTGATGAGCAAATTGCGAGCAATTTTTTGAGATATAATTCATTAAGATTGCTTCTAGTTCGGCGCTAACTTAACTCATCTTCCCATTTAATATTAAATCCGCTGGTAAACACTATCTAAACGGATCAATTGTGCGAAAGGGGGTACTTACAATTAGTGCACAGTCCACAGACATATTTCGCTAAGCATTCTGCAAGTAGGAGAAATCACGGCGTTTCTTTATAAAAATGTAATACATTAGTTATCTCACTTTAAAGGAAAGATACTGTAAAAAGCTGCGATGGTGTCAAGTATTTTCCTTCGTCGTTCGTTAATCTAGTTACATAATTTGTTTGCTTCTTATTTTCCATGAATGTTTGCTCATATATTTTTACTAAGAAGGGAATATCCCGAAATGTAAATCACCGATTTCAATAAAATTTTAGTATGGTATAGTTTGCGTGAAAATATTTGCCACGTATTTTGTTTTATCGGCAATCGTTCACGTTAAAGAGGTGAAGACCACCCTTAAACTTGGGGTAACGAAAATGATTTATCGAATATCTCGGAAACTATTTGAAGTACGGAAATTTCGTAGAGAATGAAAATTAACGCCTTGGAATGGCGAATTCGATGGTGTAAACATTTTTTGAAAAAAACCTTTTGTTTAAATAAGTTTCGGAACCCCAAAATTTGAGGACGGTTTCCACCCCTTTAACGTGGACGATTGCCGATTAAAAAAAAACGTATCTAATATTTTAATGAGAACTATATCATACTGAAATTTCATAAAAATCGGTGATTTACATTTTGGGATGTTCCCTTGTAACAACATGAAACACTTATCTATAAGATTTATAAAGGAACTACATCGTACATTATGTGCGGTGTATTATAGTAAATAATTGAAGATATTACAGCAAATTTTTCAATTATTAACGGCACTATAGTGACACGGTATTCATTACATATAATATATAACTTTAATAATTAAGTCTTTAGTATTGAAAAAAAACAAGTAAAAAAAGGGCGTCAGAAAATTTATACCGGTGGGAATTTTTTAGTGGAAAAATTTGGCATATGAACATATATGCATATGTATATTTTTAACGAGTAAAATAAGAGTTAATAAATGTTATTAAATTAAACTTAATGGCTGTTTAAAAGCGAATGAATGGAAATCAAACTTTATTTTGAATTTAAAATTGAAATCGTCACGTTTTATGACGAAATTTTATTTCAAATTATTCATTTGCAAGCAGCCCAAATAAAATTTACGGCAAATAAAGATAAAGTATAAAAAAGTATTGGAGGTTTTAAAATTTTTATTCAAAGTCAATCGAACATTACATCCGCGTTTATTAAATTAACATTGTGAAGTTCTGTCTTCCCACATTTTAGTCACTCTATAATAAGTTTAATATTTCCAAATGAATGGATGTTAATTTATACAAGAATATATAAACTTCGGTGAACAATGAACTCAAATGATCATGTCACACAGAAAGTATGTGGTGTATTTATATTTATTTTTTACTTAACATTATTCTATTTTTTACGGAACATGATCATTTGAGTTCATTCAAGTTTTCTTCCACATTTTCATGTTAGTTGATGACTGTGGGCTTCATAGGTGACGCCACGTTGTTCTATTTCAATGGTATGTACACATTTAAATATTATTATTTAACAATATTGCAGTGAATGTTAAAAAAAAAAGAAGTAAATGAAATAACTATTTGCCGAGCAAAATTAATCTGAGTTATTCGAAAATTTTTGTCTGAAAGTCTTTCAATTTATTTTTTAAATTGCTTTGGAATTGGAACTTTTATTGTAGTTTTATTAATTCTTTTAAAATACGAAAATTGACTTTTACGTTTCAGTTAAATGAATAATGAATATTTTGTTAATCATAAAATGATTATAAATTCTGTACAAGGAGACGTACTCATCGTACAACATATATGATCAATAATTGTTGTCGATTTAAAAAAATGGTCATATTTGTTATGCAATATATATTTCTATTTTTTAGAAATTTTCAATTAACTCAACAATTCTGAATATAGTATGTAAAATTACTTTAAAACTAATTTGTAGTTTTTTGATTATTAATCGTTTATATTAGGTTGGTAAGAAATTAATGTCGGTTTTGAAGCTTTATCTTTAAATACGCAGGTTTCGATGGAGAATAAGTTTTTTAAATCAAAATAAGTGCCATTATAATCTACACATTTTTCCCAACGAAAGACAAGTTTTTGAATTCCAGCATTTTAAAATTCTGATGTTCTGGAATTGATAAATTCTGTGAGCGCATTTTCTGCAGCCTCTTGGTTCTCGATTTTCCCCCGTAAATAGTGGTCCAGGTGCTTAAAAATATGGTAATCGGTTGGTGACAGGTCCAGTGTATATCCTAGATGAGACAAAGTTTCATAGCCCAATTTATTCAACTTTCATAGCGTTGATCATGCGACGCCTCGCAGCGTCGCAACTTGCGGGCGAGCATTATCATGGAGAAGATTTGGGCACCGCCGATTGACCAATGCCGGATTTAATCGTTGCAATTTCTGGTGCATTTGATCAATTTCTTGACAATACTTCTCTGCTGTGATAATTTCTCCCAGCTTTAAGAAATTATAATGTATAATTCCCACAACCGACCACCAAACCGTCACTATGATCTTTTGATGCAGTTTCGGCGTGGGAAAGTTTTTTTGGCCGTTCATTATGATCCAACCATTGGGCAGATCGCCGACAGTTATCGTATAGCATCCACTCCGCATTGCATATTACGATACTACGCAGAAATGGTTCATTTTTATTGTGTGGAAGCAACGCAGAGCAAATTTCATAACGACGATTGGTTTGATCTTCCGTTAATTCGTGCGGCACCCATTTATCGAGTTTCTTCGACTTTCCCAACTGTTTTAGGTAGTCAATAAAATTGAATGACTTACACCTACCTCCTTGTACAAGTTGTCGAACTGTCGCATATGGATTAGCTTCGACCAAAGCCTTCAAGTGATCGTTGTCAACGACCGAAGGGCGTCCACGGCCATCTTCATCTTGAAGACTCTCATCTCCATTAAAAAAATTTTGGAACCAACGTTGCACTAATCGTTCATTCACAGTATTTTCCCCAAATGCAGCGTTGATATTACGGGTTGCTTGTGCAACTTTACGACCTAGTCTATACGCGTATAAGAATATGTCGCGAATTTGCTTCCTTTCCATCTTAAACGAAGTAACGTAAAAAGAGCACAAATTAACAATAAAAATAAAAACATACCTATCACCGTGTGGAGTAATATCTGCACTATAAAACTATATTACAAGATAAACAATTGAAGTAAATGGATATCTTATGATTAAGCGCCAACGTTTGAAAGCACGAAAACCGACATTAATTTCTAACCAACCTAATATATTTAAATATATTTATATAAATTATATATATATTTCCATTACATATAAATTTTGTGTACACAAAATATTCTGTTAAGCATCTTAAAATTTTTCATAAGTGTTGTAATAACACAACAATTTATTGAAAATTTTGAATACTATAATTAAAGAGTATCTTTAAGTTACAAATCTCTTCTTTCAAGTTGTAGACAAAAAGGAGATTAGCCTTGTTCGTTTTACAGGAATAAATTTTTAATCGAGTTTATGAGCGTAGCATATTTTACAAACATTTTTACTGTACACGATTAAGAGCCATCGATTTATAAATATTTTTAATCTGCAATCTTTAAAAGTTTGTGTTCTTAAATTTTTGTTCGAAGCTTGTATGATTGTGAAGAGTTCAGGACACATTTATCATACGAAAAGTATTACGGACAATTCCGTTGATATGAATATTACAAAAACTACTTATTCTTCTATTCAACAAAGATGAACCGTGAGAATACTGCTAGTGTACGTGTTTCAAAGTAAAACAATTTTTAGAGAGAAAAGAATTTCAATGTTACGAAGTAGACTATCCAATATCTGTCTCAACTCCATAGAGATGTTATGGATCGATGAAAATGGAGAACTAAAGCGAAAGAAAACTGAAAATATGACAGTATAGTAAAAGACTATTGCAATTATTTGCGAAACTATTTGAAATTATGTTTGTGAGTTTGCGGTTACCAAAATGTAGTTGCATAGAATACGTAAAATGCATAAAGTTGCATCTTGTATTTATCAATTTTCAGAAGTAATTAGACATTAGAATAACTAAAGCTAAATAAACATTAAACTTTTTACTTTGATTACCGATTTTATTTTGATTTCAGTAAACCTCCTTTCTGATTATAAAATGAGTAGTTCTATCATCTTCTATTAACTCTTAGAAAACATTGATAGCTCCGTTTTAATTATTGCTTTGCTCTCATCGAATCTCAATATCTCCATTTTATGATTTCTTATTAACTACCTATTATTGTACGTATTTGAATGTTACAAATACTTGTATACCTCTCATTACTTTTTTAATCAGTAAATGTTCAAATTACTTCCGAGTAAATTACGTTCAGTTAAAACGTGGAATTCCGGGTAGCACTTTGATCATCACGATCAGCAAGTAAAAGTGAGTAATTTCCTTTGATTAACCCCAGTTCAAGATGCATCAACATGACTTCGACGTTTAGGGAATGGGTCCGCAAAGTCAGGAAACGGCCCCACGAATTTTCGCTCGGCTCGTCGCATTTCTGATTTCCCAAAGGATCGTCTTATGGAACTTTCAGGACGTCCAAAGGATTCGTGCTCGTTCGTCCTTCCTACCTTTGCGACGACCCTTTTTTGTCCCGCCCCATTTCCCAATCTCTCCTTACGTTCTTCCTTGAGCGTCCTGCTTTCTTGGAAATCTGACATGACAATTTTTGCTCTTCGTTTCTGTTTGTAAATGTCAAAAGTGATTGGAAGGTATGGAGAACAAGGGTCGCCGGTAGGATAAATAGGGTTGATCGCGGTACTCATTTTCAGCTGCATAGAGCAGAATTTTTCCATGGTTATTAGAATTTAATTCGATATTCGTTGACTTGACTTCAACTGTTCGATCGTTTGAATTTTATTTTGAAAGTAGTATAAATTATTTTCCGTAATGAAACATGGCGATTTTTCAATGAATATACAAAATCATTTAGGTATACTGAGAAAAATGTGAGTACTCAAAATAACAAGTACAAGCAAATCTTCTCGAAAATTGGCATCAATATTGTTAATACTAGATTCAGGGGCGTAAACCCGTTGCGTCATAATATATTAAATAAGGACTTTGGAAAACAAGCGACAAAGACGATAATTCATTAATTAATTATTGTATTATAAAATATACGTGAAGTATCAACTGTACAACTTCTCTGTAAATTCGAGAAATGTTTATAGAATAACTAGGAACCCGTAAATTTGACGGCTTCCGTAAATCTACTGTCAAACACGTTAAAATACAAACGCTAAATATCTCAATTTAAAAATAAAATGACTTACGTCATTATTAAAATAAACGGTTCGTTTATTTTAGTTATAGGTAGTTTGATTTTGAAAACTAATTGCCTAACAGATATCGAAATATAGAATTGTATAAGTTATGTGAATCATTGCCATCACATTTGCCTATATATTTATTAAAACAGTTTTTCATGCAGACAACCATTTGAAGAAGGAAATCCTTTTTAACTCTAAAGCTATGGGCGTACAATTTGTTATATTTAAATATATTTAAATAAGCAATTTAGAAAAGGAGGAATAGAAACGCGGTAGCGATGTTTAATTCAGAAATTCATGTTTTATAGAATGAACATAGCATATTTACTCTATGAATCGCCGTTAAAATTAGAAAAATTTCATGGTAAATAAGGAGTAAGACATTTCTAACTGTCTTGCTAAAGTAGTGTTGATACATTGCTGGACTTACGATGATCATATTGCTTTTCCCCGAGAAAAACGGTAAAGTTGAGATAAAAACAGCATTATAAGATTTCTCTCAAATTGTGCATCATTTAATGCATTTATATATATTATAGATATTGATGTAAATGGTAACATTATCAAATATACAAAATTTGAGGTCGGCACAATATGTTAAAGTTTGCACTCAGAATTTGTTTCTACTCTTTAACTGCAACCCTATAGATTTTTTAACATGTCGAACGCCATCGGTATTTTGCTAGTTTCACCATTTTTACCGAAGTGGAACTTGTTCTGTTAAATTCACATCTTTATAAAGCAAAGACAATAAGGATGCAGACAGATATTCGGCAGACCTTTATCTTTTTAATGTGAATATTAAATATTTGGTATGTCCGAAAATTCATAAATATTGCAATTTAAAAGTTACATGAAACTTCATTGAATTTAATAGCCCCAGTCACCGGCGACCCCCATGGCTGTCAATGTGTTAATAATCTCTATAATTTACACTCTAATAGCAAGATACAGGAAAAAAAAACCATTCAATGTGTGTCATAAGCTCTAACACGTTGTATTGAGATTCAAAATGAACACTAGTGAGAAGCCGTCGACTGCACGCGATCTTCGGAGGTCGAAATCCTTCAAATCGATCGTATTCGAGGTCACCGAAAAGACGAAGACTCACAAATATTTGCGTTATAACATGTTCGTCTCCATATAAGATACGAGAAGGCATGTGTGTTATCCGCAAAGGTATTCGATGAAGTGAGAAGGCGTCCCGTCGTGGTGCTTGCTACGAGGACACTGGGGTTATGGTGGTCGCAGGGAATGGGGTGGGTTTCTAATGAGATTTGCGGTGACCTCTACGCAGCGTCGGGTTATTCCAACAACGTCTGGATTATTGGCTCGATTTCAGAGGGTTGATATTTATTCATTTCCTTTTTTTCGATGGGTGAAAAACAGTCAACAGATGTGGTGTTATTAATAATTACGGTTAAAATACTATTTTCGATAGTATTTCAGAGTTGTTTGAAATTTTATCGATAGTTTAATGAAATGTTTTTTGTACAACTGAACATAAAGAGATTCGTAAACTTTGAGGAGACGAGCAGTTAATATTGGTCATGGTAATAAAAGAGAAATTAAAAATGAATTTTTTGTATCCCTAATTATTGTTAATCGCGATTTCTGTCGAAAATATGATGTCTTTATTTATTGAGGCAAGGATAAAGTTGTTTTTGGCGATGGAAGGCTTTGGAATATTCAATGCAGAGAAATCCTGTAGTATGTTTTGTGAACAACTGAGTTTTCAATTTATTTTTGTTTCTATTTATGCGGTATTTAATTCTTAGCATTTTAACTCGTAAATGTTACTACCGTCAATAGATTGGTTGCATATTCAAAAAATATATTGAAATTGATTATTTCGTTGGAAATACAATAAATTGACCTAAAAGTATTAAAAAGTACATATTGCGTTATTTTGCTACTTTATATCTCGTGCTCATATTGTAATGTAAATACTGACCCTCCGCTAAAAATACTGATCAAAAACGTTAAAAAATACGAACGCAGTAAATGGCAATCAGTTATTTTTCTACAGCACTCGTATGAAAGCTGACAAAGCGAAATTGCATGTTATTGTTTTTGCAAAAACAGGCTTGTAATACTTTCAAATTTTTTTAAAAATTTCGACAATCCATTACGATGTTGATTCGAAACGTACATTATGATAGAAAAGTATTATTTTTAAAAGTGAATTTAATATAGCAACTTCACCACATTCTGTTGCAAAAACATGTAGACGTAAATCCTGCTTACTTTTACTGCGACTTGAATTTGCACTTACAGTTTCATCATCTACTCTCAGAACACTTTGTATATTCATATAATTGTACTACTGTATTATAATAGTTGAATTATCGAATTTTAGCATAAATAAAAAATAAATCGTACCTTCCGCAATTAGTAGTCCATGTGAATGTTGGTTATTACTCCATCAATGCAATAATATAAGAATTATCATATAATGCTTAATGAATCTTCATTACAAATTACACGTATTACCAAATCATCATCATTAAGCAAAATGAACAAGTCATGCCAGACATATTCTTTGTTTTTATAATATATCACATACACCCCCTTTGATTTCATTAACTTTAAACCTTTTATTCATTTAAAAAAAATCATACTCATACTTTAATTTTATCAACTTTAAATATCTCATTCATTTCTGTTAATAAAAACAATCATCTTCTGACCATTTATACAGTTTAATTGTAACACGATTCAATTATACGTAAGCTTGATTGTAAGTCAATCACTTTAGAATGATATTATAAATGAGAGGACTGTGATTACCATTGCGTTATATCCAATCAGAGTATTCCATATCCTCATATAGAAGTGATGTGGTTTTATAATTATATAAATGCTAGTAGCTGTTTGTAATAAATTTTGTGATCTCACGCACCGTCAAATATTGTTAACAAATATTGCTTGAATATTTTGATGCTGTTAGCGTGTTAATATAACTGTTGTATAGAAATTGATTAAGGTTAGATCGAAGGTGAAAATGTTTACGAGATAGAAATTGCACAAAATTAATATTACTAACACTCCAAATTGATTACAATAATCATGCAGAACTTATGATTAGTCATTTTTACATTATATTTCGGTTGAAGATAAAGTAAATTAAGGAATAAAATTGCATAAATCATTTATATTACTGATACAAAGAACTTATAAATATTCTACATTCTAGAAACTAGTTACGTTTATTTCCATTAACGTTGGCAAACCATTGATTTACGAACAAAGCATGATACAAATTTTTCAATAAAACGTCAATTAGAATTAAGCAAAAATTGGATTTGCGACAAATTAACTATGTTTTCTCACGCTTTTAGTTTCAATGTGATTCATTCGATACAGTGGGTGGGAACCCCTCGGTTCTATGAATCAGACGGAAATATCGGAAAAACCCCTTAGTAAGACTATTTACTTTCTGGTTGTTGATGACCTTGATTTCATCGCATAGTTTTGAATATTTATACTCAAAATGTGATAGTTAGATTTTAGATGCAACCTCTGTGCTCGAAGATTCATATTGAAATTTCTACCTAATTTAAGTGACAATTTGAAACATGCAATTGAAGTAACATTACATGCAGTTTTGTTCATATAAGAATGACAAATGGTATTTTCTACTCGTCAACTGAGTCGTTTATATTGAAAGTGGTTATTTTTAATGCCTGTGGGAAATTATTTATATTGAGAAAAATATGAAGTATTCAAGATAACAAGGGCAATCAATTTTCTCGAAAATGGGCATCAATATTATTAAATGACTTGCGGCAATTTCAAAATAAACGGCTCAACCATTGCAGATTTCATCGAATACCAGATTCGTTCGAGTAACGTGAATGACTGAATGATGCTTTATTTTTTATTCTTCCATTGCTAACGGTTGGATAGTTATAATGCAAAGACTGAAACCTTCACGAACTTGGAAAAGCGGATTGAACCTGTGAGATTGAATTTTTTTGTGGAAATACCGTTCTTTGTTTAACCAAACATGTTCTTAACCATGGGGTTTTATTAATATTAATATTTCAAGATGGGAATGTTGTTCAACAATGTAACGTGATACAACTGCATTATGTTTCTTGGAATATTTTTGCAATGGTATCTCGTATTCGTGGTTCATACATTTTTGTATTCATGAAAAGTGACCAAAAATGTAACGTTTATTAAAAAGTCCTAGAATATTGTATGAACAGTTATCTTAACATGTTGATATATAATCACAATGAGTTATTTAGAATTGAAGCTCTGATTTCTAGTACATATATAATTGATTTTAACAAGTTACACTTTTTAATAACTTACAGTAACACAGTGCGTTTAATAAAATCAAATAAAACACAATCATAATAAAAAAAAAAAAAAACAATTATCTGGAATATTATTCGACTAATTTTCGTACAATTATTCGAAAATTATCAACGAAACATGGTGAATTATTCGGATAATGTGAATGGAATAATTTATCACACGGTGTAAATAATGTCTGTCGATAGTACATACTATGAATATTCCAAATGTATTACTTAACTGCATGTATTCGAATTAAACGGATAACAAGAACAGTTCGTACTATGATATTTTATTTCTCTTGTTTATTTACGAAATATGTCACCATAAGAAGAATGTGTCGTTTAAGCCACACGTTTGTTTTTTTCCTTCTGCTGTAAAGTTTAAAATGGTAAATAATTTTTGTAATGTATATAAATACTTCCTTAATATGTATGTTATAAGTAGACTAATAACTAATTAATTTCCCCCGAGTTGAAAATTATATAAGTTAAGCCACACATAAAAAAGACGTTTCATCGTCTGTAACTCTTTGTACTATAAAGATAACATGCCATATTCATGTTCTATTGTCTGATAAACTTTTAATCTTTTGTGAATCATTATAAGTTTTCTTTCGAAACTCGGAAACCTTATCTATAATGAAATAATCCTCAGAAAAATTGAGATATTCTCTTAATCGTCATTACCAAGAATTAAGAATGTACTGCTTGCAAGGTAATTTTCAGGAGTCACAAAGTTTTCACATGATGAGAAAATCGGAGTGTATCTGTTCTCAAACTTTACTTCTTACAATTAGTCTCGATTACCGATAATCCTCTTAATGCCCCTTCTAGGACTGTCTGTCTCTTCCAGCCCTGACCGTCCCTTCCAGTCCTGCCCATTCCTTTCAGCTCTGCCCGACTCTTCCAGAATTTCCTGTCCCTTCCATTATTGCCCGTCCCTTAAGCCCTATACTCCCCTTCCAGCTCTGCCCTCCCCTTCCAAAATTGCTCAAAAGCTCTATACGTACGCGCTCATAGCTCAAAAGCTCATATTTGTGGATTTTGGTTGAGCTTTTTAGTTTGAGCCACCAAGTGTGAGCTTTCCAGGTCAGCTGTCGTTGGTCAAACTAAAAAGCTCACTCGGATTTGTCGAAATTCTGCGAAAAATTCGGAAACATTGCTCAAAAGCTCTACCTTACGCGCTCATAGCTCAAAAGCTCATATTTTGGAAGAAGTTTGGGATTTTGGATGAGCTTTTTAGTTTGAGCCACCAGGTGTGAGCTTGCAAGCTCAGATGTCGTTGCTCAAACTAAAAGCTCACTCGGAGTTTGACAGCAATAAAGTAATGCAATAGAGAAGGCTGATGGGATGGTACAGCAAGAAGGGTATATTATTATCACTCTTACCTTATCGTAGCTTGTAATCATATTACATCCTCCTAAACATTTTACATTAGAGTGTCAATGATAATTTCTCAGCTATGGTCTGTTTTCTATAAAAAAAATTTGTTACTTTTTCTTTTTAATAGCTTTATCGAGAATAATATTATGTATTCATCATGTACAACTTTTTTCAAATCTGATCAAATTAAATGTCGATTTGAGAAGAAAAGACATCAGGGACTAATGAAGGTTCTCATTTCTTTTAGTTTGTTGTACTCATGATGTTATTATTTCGTAGTAGTAAGATTATTTGGTAGTATTTATTGTTATTTAGTAGTAGTAGGACCTAAGTCGTCGACAGACGATTCCGAGTATCGATGTCGAACTTTTAATACCCATGATCGACCGTTAGAACGCCCTGTCGTTGTCCACGGCGAGATCCCGGGACGACGTACAGTGCGGCTCGGCCAACTTGGCACCTCGGCGGTGGAGCTTCTCGCTTTCAACCGCCTTTTCGCACCATTTTGTTTCTTGGAATCCACTCGCTCAGCCTCTTAAAGGAAGCTCCCGACAGAGTCGCAGCATTCAAATATTCTTACTAGTTTGGCTGGAGGAGCGAGACTTTGTATTACATTGTTTTCTCGTCGCGCGCTCCGTTTCATTAACACTAGATTTACCAGCGTGAAATCTAGTATATTTAACCACTTAACGCTCAGGTTTTTTTCAAACCGGCCGGCCGCGGCCGTCCAAAAACGCACAAGTTTTTTTTTTGCCTGAATATTTCAGTGTAAGATGTCAAAGGACTGAGTTCTAAAATATCAGCGGCTAAGATAAACAAACCGCAGAGTAGCGGCCGTATCAGCTATGCCCGTGAACGTCACGGGCATGCACAAATTCGACCGTTTAGCGTGCCCGTGAACGTCACGGGCATGAGCGTTAAGTGGTTAAATATGTTAAATATGTACCTCAAAGCAAGGAAAATTAAGATGCGGAAGAGATGATAGATTCGATAATTTATGTTTTATACGATGGACGAAGAATATTTATTCTACGGCTCTCTCATAAACCCGTAGAATTTTTGGAAAAAATTGTGCACCAGTCATTTTGACTGGTTTGGTAAATCTAGTGTTAAGGAGAATCCCCCCATGTGGTTGGAGTAATTCTGCCGGAGTTTATTATGTTTTTACTATAGAGATGTTAGAAATCTGGTGCCTATGCCGATGTCCTCACTATCGCCACCCAAATCGCATTGTCTCCCTTGCTTCGATCTGAAGCGTTCTCTCTCTTCGTCTTTTAGTTCGATTTGTATGTGTAGCTCTTTTAACGAATCGTGAGGTAGAACGTCAAGTGCCTTTGGGTACGTGTGACAAGAGGCATGACGCTTGACGTCTGGCGAATCAGACTCTGCTGAAACAGGCCTACCTCCCAGGTGCCAAATTGGCCGAGCCGCACTGTACTAAAGGCGCCGTACCGCGAATAGGGCTCGTGCGACGATCGGCCACGAGAACCAAGCGCTTAATAAGTATATAGTGTCACGTTGTTTCGAGCCTTTCGATCCGCACGAGACTCCTAGAGATATCGTTGCCGAATGTATCTTTGACTAGAAAGGATACGGCCTTAGAGGCGTTCAGGCATAATCCCACGGATGGTAGCTTCGCACCATCGACCGCTCGACCGAGTGCGTGAATCAAATTAGATCCAAATATGTATCTGAGAAGTCATATTTCTTGAACCTTCATTCCTTCATTCATCAATCGCAGTTTTCCTTCCGCGAGACTTTTCTCTAGCATCGTATTAATGTTAGCCTGTTTGAATCCTAGCCCAAATTTAAACTACTCTGTTTTGCTTACTGCTCAACGTTATCAAAATGAATGACAAAATTTTCACAAAAGAGGCAACGATTCTTCATAGTTTCAGTATGTTCAATTTTCTGTGCAAAAACCTTCCGATTTGTAATGATGAACATCTTTCAATATTCAAGTTCCAATTGGAAAATCAGATGGAATTAAATCTGCGTTGGATAATTCTACCGATATTCTGCCGATCTTTAATGCCATTTAGCCATTAAACAAGCATGTGACGTATTTCTGCGTATTTCGATGCACTTGATAATGATTATCGGGAATTTCTCCTCTTTTGCTGTATTTACAACTCATCCCAGCGGAAATAATAGCGAGCCATTTCCGCTTTAACGATGCGCGACGTGTAACCAAATCAGACAGGAAAACGAAAAGTGTTAAATATTTATTGTTCGGAAAATAAAAATGAACAAATTTTGTATGCCAACATCAAAAGTAATACGCTTCGTTTAGAACACTATACATATTCATGGTATAAAGGCAATTAAATTTCGCGCCATAAGTGCGGCCACTCGTTCATGGATTGCATTATCGTTAGCGCTTTCATTCCCGATTGTGGATACTCGGAAATTTACCCTTTGTTTCATTTGCTTGCCGTTAATACAAAGTTAAAACCAATTCAACCAAACGTCGATAGCAAAAATTCCAAGAATTCAATATAAGCCTATTTTTTATAGAAATTTTCTATTTTTTAAAACTTGTTTTCAACTTATGAACTTACAATTAGTATTTAATTCGTATCTCGGGATAATTGTTTAAGTCGTACTCCTAAGAAAAAGGGTTTAAAAATTGTACGTTTTATTGAATAATGGACAAAATTTTTCTATATAGAACTTGCATGAATATTGCAACTATTTGTTTAAGAAAACTTAAAGAATCAAGGCCACAGTCGAAGACAATTAACAAAAACTACAATAGTAACATCGGTATCACTGAGGGATATTAGAAGCAACTATCAGCGTGAAGATCATCATATCTCATATTTTTCATCATTTTTTTCCACGAAAAAGTGGTATTATTAAAGGGAAGTATGGAGATTTACTCATTCCTAAAGAGGAAGAATCATTTACGATTTTCTAACTTCGTCTTGTCGAAGCTGAAATGCAATTAACAAAAACTTTGACGTTTCTATCCTTGGAAACGAATTAAGTGTAAGTGCAACCTTGTAATTAATTTCGTATTGGGGTAACCTTGGTTTTCTGTGACCATCATGGTAGTTAGCATGTTGACAATTTCAAGGTTCAATGTATTTCACTGCTATTCCTTAGGATGTTTCTTTAATAAAAAAATGCAGATAGTGGCTTGATAGACTGGTTTGTTGAGAGCGAGGTTGAGTCAGGTTAAGTGGATTAGATATAAATAAGTTGTGGTAATAATGTGGTAATAATCTAGCATAGCCAATCTTTATTTTATTGGCGATGCATTGTTCTTTTCAAGTTAATTAAAGAAATGTAATGTTAAAGTATATCCAATTTTTTGCTTTTTTGCAAAATACAGATTGCTATATTCAGAAACGATTGGCTTCTTCCCTGGTATTTATTTTATTTTACTACAATTTTTGCCTTACTGGTATTTATCGGGTACGTTGCAATTTTTATAACGAATAATTTTCAGAAATTAAACTACGCAAAGAGTTCAAATTCTCGTTTTTGTTCCTGCGTTCTTTTTTGCTTACCACGAATTGAATTCCCCGATTCTCGAAACGCCGGTCACAAACATAGGAACTAAACGCGGTGCTTTCTTCCTAGATGGCAATTTTTGCGTGTTTTTTGTGTTGAGAATTGTACATCGGAAAAAATCTTTAGTTGTTCCGGGTGTTACTGCTTTTTACTAAAGCGCAGATTGCTCTGGATGTTTAGGTTTTCTGTTGCGTTTATATTTACGAATCTCTATTGTCTTAAAAAGTATTTTCTAAGAAACTCGTTTCACTTTATTAGTACTTTCCACGTCATAAATTTCAATTTGACAATTAAGTTAAGTTTTCTTGCAATATTTTTTATCCCCAAAAAAGTAGAGAGCAGGTATCTTTCAATTATAGTTTCTTTTACAAATATACATTTATTCTTTACGATTTATTTGATGACTTGACATGTTATTACATGTAGCTCGATTTACAAATACAGTTTATGTATATGAACTACTTTTTGACAATGACGCTGCATTAAACAAAGAACTGTATTTGTAACATTCGTTTATATAAATAAATAATATCGTTTAATTCCATTTACAATTTTAAAATTACTTCTACTAGCCACAGTAGTAATTATTTCCACTTCACTGACCTCGAACTACGACGACTTCCACATGTTGTCGAAATATATTGAACAGTCTGATTAATCCGGCAATTATTTATAATCACCACTAAAGGCCAATGTGATATTTATTGTAATACATATTTATTAAGTTGGACAACGAGTCTGGGTTAGATCTAGCTTGTTCTTTTCAGGGATCAGTCCAGCTCGCTGATCAGGCACGGTCTTGGTGGACTCGGGGTTACTGAGCCAGGGGACGGCGAACCCATAATGTTTCCGCAAGAAAGGAGTTATTACTAGCCCACTAAACGAAGTCACTTGATAAGTGGTTTGCTCTGATTCGTCCGATGAGAATTTTCAATTCTAACGCATGACCGACTGAAAAGCGCTTCACGACGAAATGAGTGTTTAGTTTTCGGGTGTCATTTATCGAGCTCACCTTTCAAGACTCGATATGATGGAAATGGTGGTGCAAGGATAGTCTCCTCTTACCCTGTACCTCAAAGTAAGCGACTTCATAACGTTGATAACTATATCTCAGGGGCCTGTCCAACTCGCCGGTCAGATACAGGTTTGGCGAACCTGTGCTTGCCCCAGTCACGTGGGCAGACGAGAGTTCCTTAGGGGCCTGTTCAGCTTGCTGGATTGGGTCTTGGAACTGTGGTCTGGGTTAGATCTTAGGGTATTTTCCCTCCTGAGAAAAAAGATCTAAATTTGTTTTGGGTTTTAGTGGTAATTATACATAGTAACCGGCAATTATTGATAATCACCGAATTCATGACATTTATCGTAGCATATGTAATAAAAAGTATATAATAAAGGCGTTTAGTTCTGACATAAAGCTTAGCAGTAGTGTACTAGAAGTAGTAGTGACTGCACGAATCTATCTTTTACATTTTGTATAAACGTTATTATTATTAACATAGGTTGACAAACGCTATGCTAAAATATACTGCTGTGTGCCGATTCCATACATTCCTTACATTACAACATGAATCGACACTGTTTAACAAAATATTAGGGCTACCGGAAAAGAATGTTGGTTTTTTTAAATAAAAAATGTGAGTACTTCTAAAAATGTTATTTACAAATATTAATCTAAAATATAATTTCCACGGTTTGCTATAATCTTTCTCTATTGATGTGGCAATGTTTTAATTCTTCGCTTTTAAAATGCATTAACAATAAGTTTTGATTAGAAATATTCAATGACTTCTTCTTTCACGTCGTCTTGTTTTTGGAAAAAGGAATATTTTTTCTTAGTGCCCTTAATATTTGGATCTTATTATAAAACACGTTCGATACCAAGGAAGTCTGAGAATTTTTTTTAAACAATAATTATCATCTTTTATCGCAAAGAATACAGTTGACACATATGAAAATATTAATAATATGTTTTAAGCTCAATTGTTTCGTTTATTACTCTAAACATTTATGAGCACTTAAGAACTAGTAAACTAATTTATGATTAATTTTAGAGGAGAAATGCGTGATCGCTTTCAAATATGCCTCTTTTGAGTCGTTGAACGCCATCAGTGTTTCGCTGGTTTCATCATCATCACTAAAGTCAAATTTCTATTAAAATCACATTTTTATAAAGTAGAAACCTTAAAGATACAAGTAGATATATAGTTAGGAAAGCTTTACTTTGTCAAGACGAATATTTAAATATTGTCTGTATTATTGAATTCAGCACCGCCGGTCACCAGGGATTCCCATATCATACAACGTGTTGAACGAAAGTAAAAACCATCTTTCCCCGTCCTTGAGCAACTATCGAACCCCTATTTAATTTCAAGTTCTTTCACTTTCCTAAAGACGTCTTCGACTCAGAGCGATTTCGTCGACCTTGATGTAAAAAGGCTTCTCCGTAGCAATGCGTTAACAAGTAAAAAAGATGTGCAAATAATCATCCTCTTAAATCTCCCTTTCGAGAACGGTCGAGCACATTCTCAAGGAATCCAAGGAAATCAAAACCTCATTCGTTATTCCCGGGATTGATTGATTCCGTTCGTCCATCATTCGTTAACCGAATACAATTTCATCCACCTCTGGCCCGTCGATCGAACAGTTTCGCAGTGCTATTCGCGCCATTTTCTCCCTCTTTCTTTTACCATTGGCATTGTCTCACCCTTTTGCAGCCTCGCGCTTTTACCTATGCTTCTGTTCTACGTTGTGTATGTGGCGGTCTCCTTTTTCTCTCTCTCTCTCTCTCATCCTCTGTCTCTCTGTAGGTTGTCCGTGAGTTACGTGGGCATGCAAGGGAGCCCGTCGACGGGTTACTCACCGCGGGCGACGCTCCATCGATCGTGTCGGTTGCGAGGAGTAGAAACGTCGGACGGGGTGGAAACGGTGGTTGAAGAGGGAGACCGAAGCGATAGAGAGAGGGGGAGAAAGTGGATGCAGACGAGGTGGCGTAGGGGTGAGAGAGAAGGAAGGATAGAAACCGAGGGTTGAAACGGGGTGGGTTGCAGAGACAGTGAAAGAGAAACCGACAGTAGATAGAGAGAGACAGTGAGATGGGGAGACATATAGATTGACAGAGAGAGATTGAGAGACGGAGAGAGAAAGAGAGAGAGGAAGTGACTGAGAGGGAGGAAGAAGGAGAACGATAGAAAGGGAGAAAGTAGTATATACTAGGATAGCCGAACTCCCCTATGTCGGTGTTCCGTAGTGGTGGCCCTCGGAGGGTGTATTTTATGGAGAAAGAAGGGAAAGGGAGGAGCAGAAGGAGATGGAATGGCCCGAGGGGTGGAAGGATGGATAATACGATCGCGCGCAAAAGGGGAGTGAGGGAGGAAGCAGACAGAAAAAGAGATACACGAAGGAGAGCGAAGAGTAATACGGTAGGGACAGGATGATGGCAGAGAAGTGGAAGGGAGTACAGAGTTGTAAGGTAGCGAAAAAAAATTGGGGAGAAAGTGTATGAGATGTTGGAAGAAAAGCAGGAAGGAGATCGAGAGAAGATAAAAGTAGACAGTGGCAGACACAGTAACGCAAGAACAGAAGGGTGTAGATGAAGGTGTGAAAGGATGCAGATTGAACAATTACAGAGAAGAGAAATAGATAGAATGGGATATAGAGTGAAAAGGATTAGAAAATAATGCGCGGTAGAGTTTAAACGATGCTGTAAAGTACTGCAAGATAGGTGCAGAGATTAATCAAAGAAGAGAAAAACAGAACATTGCAGAAGTTAGATGGAAGGTTTAAAAATAAAAGAGCAGGGGATAGTGACACTGCGAAAAGTGGCACCTTTGTAGGATATTCTATGATATTGAATAATATCATCTGAGCGAGGTAAAGATGTTAGAAAAAGACAAGGTCCATAGAAAGATGTAGAATAAATTAAAACGTAAGAAAACAATAGCATGGAGATATAAGGGAATTTTCCAATGGATTAGTAACGCGAGGAACAAGGAGCGTAAATAAAACGGTACACCGTTAATTAGATAAACAAAGTTGTAAAACAAATGGAAGAAGAATTAAATGGAAAGAGGAGTATAGTATGGTGAATTACAAACTATAAGGTCTATGAAAACAATGAAGCATTTACGGATAGGAAGAAGCCGAAGAAAAGAGAGCACGGTGGCAGAGGGAGTCGAGAATTTATTGGAGAACAGGTCGAAGGCTCCCACAGCAGCTTTGAATCACGGAGAACCTTGCTTTTTCGCTGATAATAATTCATGTTTTTGATTAGTACGGAAAATTAATTATAATTACATTATTCGCAGGGAATGATTGTTGCCTTTTTGCTATTTGCATTATATACACGACATGACGAAATATGGATGCAACGACAATAACAATTCATCGTATTGCAAATTGAAGTATTAAATCAAACAAGAATATTTATATCCACACTTGTAATGGATAATAAATATAATAAAGTTTAATGATATTTAGAATAAATTAAATATTGCGAAGTATTTTTACACCTTCAACTTTGTAAATGGACTTTTAAATTCAATGACTTTATGTTAATAAAAGAAATCAATCTTATTTTGCCAATACGCGATTTATGATCAACGGGGCGAAAGAAAGTGTCTCTATGATTGTTAATAAATTTATAATTGCTCGTGGAGAATTAATCGTGATAATTTATTTTAATTAACCACTGTATTTTTAAAATATCAAAATTAGAATTATAAAAGAGAAGTCGTTACTGAAAAAAATTGTTTTAGGAGGATGAAGAAATGGGACTGCTTTTTTAACACTTTACCAACTGGTAGCCTATTAATAGCCCAATACTTTTAGACTTTTAACTATTAATATTAAAATTGTTATGTACCGTTGAAGTTTAATGTGCTAAGGATTCAATGACGAGAATTTGCAAGCGACATTTCTTTTTCGAAGAGATCTTGGAAGTATTTGCGGACAAGTGATCGGTCAGAAGTGGGTAGGATGTTAAAAAAATACCGGTCGCTAAGGGTTAACGTTTACAATAACTAAAGAGAACGCGGTATTTAAATGATAGTTCTAGCGAAAAGTGTATTAACAATTTTAGGCAAATAAGCATTAGCCGTAAGAAGTACTCACACTATTCAAGGAATAATAGCAGTTTTAGTTACTCGCGATTCGGGGTAACCATTATACGATTATTGGGCAAGATGCAGTCGCTAATGCAAGCCATTAGAACGGGTAATAGGCTATCCTATAAACCTTTGATTAAGGGTACTGTTTAACTAGCACGTACTATTAAAATTTCATAATATTTTAGTTGCTCGATACTTCAAAATTTATAGAACCCGCTTCCATTAATTTTTGATAAACGAATTCCGCAATTATATATGTTGTTCTATTAAAATTTTCATATTTTACATAGCTTTTGTATTGGGTAGTATTTACTTTAACCCTTTGCAGTCCGAATTCTTTAGTTAATTTTGGTAGTGATCTAAAAAAAGTAATTTTGCAATATTTTCTATGATAGGTTATTCAGTTTTTAAAATGATATCAATAACTATTGGTATTGACGGACATTTAGGTGATATTACAAAATCATTGCGAATTTGGAAAGTCGTTATTAAATTGTCAGAAGATAAAATCAAGTGAAAATCTATGTCGAGTATTGCTCGACATAGGACCGCAAAGGGTTAACATTAGAACTACTGGCATTAAATCTATTATATTTAAATATATTAAATACGTAATTTAGAAAAAGATAAATCAAGAGGTGGAAAACATTATCGATTCGGTAATCTGTATTTTATAAGATCAATGTATAATATCTGCTCTTTGACTATCCTATAAAACTGGAGAACTGTTAGAAAAAATTAGGAGCAAATCATTTTGATTTGCTTGGTAATTTTGGTATTAATTGTACAAGGTGGAACACCTTTCCTTTGTTTATTGTTATGTGAAAACATCTTCAATAATCAAGAAGAAAGAAATATTTTATTCTTTATCAATCAAGAAAAAAGTACCATCATTTTAAGTATTATAAAAGTGTTATTTAAAAAATGGAATGTGTATTTATGATATATAAAAGTTATTTATTATGCATATGATTATGTATACTACTTATTGTGTGTGATATTTTTAGATATTTTCGTAGGATGTGAAAACATAAATTTAGAGACTTCAGTAGTACTGTTACAATTATTTAATTGAGGAGATATTGGCTTTTGAATTACTTTCTTTGAAAATCTATGTGGCATGTTAATGCACAAATTCATTCTCAAACGAAAATAATACCTGTCATTGGAACATAAAGCGCTTAAAGCCTAGTTGAATAAAAGTCATCTTTACAGTTCATTGATATTTTGCAGACATTTCTGTAATTTCATTTCGTTGGTCCTCTTTGTATGTTTAATTAAAATTCTAACTATTGATTTCCTTTTTTTACTCTGACGAAGTTGTGCAACGGCAGCTACTATTTTGATAAAGCTAAGAGACGTAAGTAAATAAAGTTTTGTAGTTTTATGGCATCTGTTATGTTTTTATGATGATAATTTATGTAACTAAATAAAAACGTTCAACTTGATGAAATGTATTTTGCCAAGAACTTGTGCAAACATAAAATGTAAATGTACCCTAAAGTAATCTCAGTATGGTTGCCATGTCGTACTCCTAAATTCACATACCTGTGTTATAACTTTCTGCGTGAAGAATTTTAAAGGGACTTTAGCAACAGCGAAAAAATAAATGCTGTGAAAGACACGTTCCTTTTTATAACGAAAGCCTGATAATTTAAAGTACATTTGCTATTTTTATAAATTATTCAATTGCAATTATTTAACCCATTCCCTATCAAATGTTTCTTGGTTTAATTGTTTCCCAAAGAAGTATTGTCACATTGTAAAAATAAAAACAATTCATGAAAATTACTGCATAAGAGAGTCTTAACCTCTTCGGACCCTGTGCATATTGTTATGTACATAATACTTTTCGTGCTGTATTTTATTACGTATAGGTTTAAACTTATTGTTAGTTTCAACACCTAATGAATTTTATTTTTTTATACAAATATTTCTCAGATTAAGATGTACATCTACAAATTACAAATAAATAAATAAATATTTTTGTAAAAATTATAGTGTTGCTTTCATTCACATGAATTAAGTTAATTTTAGAAATAATAATTTTTTCTTAAACGAAAACAAATTCGGGTCTGAAGGGGTTGAACACATTTAATCTCAAAAGCACGTCAAATATATCAATTGAATGCTAACAAATTTTGAAAATTAATAAATCACCAAATGGCGATCGTGGAAGGTAATGATGGGATAATATAGAATAATATAAGTAAATGCGAACATAAGGAAATGAGTGAATATAGAATTATTAATCAGTTACCTGTCTTTCTTAATAATATCGCACTTTTAATAAATGCCGAACGGATATCCTCAGAAAGGGAACATACAAATAATTACACTTTGCTTTCAGTAATTTTAGAAAACTTTTAATCTAGCAGCAACAAATAATTGTTTAATTAATTTGTTTGAGTTACAAATACAAGGCAAGAGTCCGTAGGAAAGCCAGCTAATATATTCTATTCGAGCACTCTTGCGGTGCATCGATTTCACTACTTTGTGTCTGAGAGCTCTCTAGTAGTATGAGTCAATTCAGGTCCGACAATAGAAACACGATCGAAAGCCGTTTAAGAGTGTATACTATGTATTGTCAATGTAAAATGCATGTTTAATGGAAGAAATTGAAATTACATATGTTTTTGGTTTCGTGGCACATAATTCTATTTTATTTATATATTGTGAACATATTTATTTTCGTTTTTATCTAAAGACGTACTTACTAATACAAGATTCTTCAATGGAATAATTAATCGTCTTTACGAATTATAACAACATGGAAAATGACTTGAAATTTTATTCAACCTCAAGAACAAAATTGTTTGTTAATGTTATTTTTTCCAAAATTTTTGATGTAATTCATGTGATTCATTATGTTTTAAAGTATATCTTTTTCTTTCCCGTATTTTCTATAGGAAATGAATATGTACTTTTGGATGAATATTAATATAATGATAAAACGTACTTTAAGATAATAATTTTTAGTCAAATGGGCTACTTATTTTTTTTAGATTTAAGATTTGAGGGACAAGAGGAAGTAATGGAGCATTGTTCAGCTCCGTTTCAAAGCGAGAATTAACGGATTGTTTCGCCAGGATCATAAAAGATTTGACAATTGGAGTATGTATATATAAATTTCATTTAAAAGAGATTAAAAACTGTTATTTTCATTCGCACGTTATTTTATGTCGCCCCGGATATTTTAAGATGTAAAGAAAATACATTTTTCTGCTAACTAAACGTAAGATTTCTCCGTTGAGGATTATTCCAGGAAGATCATTAAGTAGAGTTTCTCCTACGTTTATTTAAGTAATTATGTTAACAATTTTCGATCCTGTTTTTAAATACTCCCATAATCATTTTTTTTCATCGCCGGTTTTGCATTCTGCTACTGTAAAATTAACAACGATCTGAATTCGCCAATTGAAATATTATTTCCAAATTAATTTCAACTGAATGACGAAAGGTTGAAAAACTATATTGGTCTGCAATCATTGATATGCATGAAACCAGAATGAAATAACTATACTCACTTTGTTCTGTTTTCATTACATTATTATTTCTCTGTACTTTCGATCTTGTTCTTCTTTGTTCCACGAATAAAATTCGTCAGGTAAATATATACGTAAATGATGATTCACGAAAATTCGCCATTTTCATCTCTAAAACAATTTTTCTTGACTCGTTCTTCGACGTTGAAAACGTAATTATTTTCTTTTCCTATATAAAACATGCTATCTAACTATATACCAAAATTATGTGAATTACGGCAAATATATATTTATGTCCCTCTCTATTCTTAAAAATTACTTTCTTTTGTTTATTTTTTCATTATTTTATGTTAACTTCTCTTCATTCTAATAAATAAGAGACAAAATTCTACTTACCTTATGACTTCCTATGACAATTCAATAATTTTATTTAACAAGAATAAATAGGAATAAGGTGAAACAAGCGGAATTAAACATAAAATAATATAAAAAGGAGATATTCTAATGGTCAATTTCATTGAACAGATGATAAATTATTTTTTGAAGCAAACAAAATACTTTATTGTTAGATATTATAGTACAGTACGCGTAGCCCGTGACACATTAAAACAGACCATTTAGTTATATCCTAAATAAATAGCCCTCTTACTCCATAACCAACCTTGATATGACCTTTTAACCTCTTTCTCTCTCTCTCTCTCTCTCCTTCTCTCATTCGTTCATTCTTCCATACATGTTCCCTCTCTCTACTTCGCTCCTCTCTCTTTCTCTCATTCTCACTTTAACATTGTTTACAAGCCAATTGTTAACAGTATCGTCGATTTCGCGCGTAACAGGGTAGAGGGAGGGTAGTTTTGCACGGCTGGGACGTGTTTTCGTTAGAAAAAATATTTTTCGCTCGGTTTTGTATTCTTCCCTTCCACCTTTCCCTCTCACACACACACTCTCTCTCTCTCATACACACTTCCTCTATGTCTCCCTTATTCTTCTCTTTCATTATCTTTCTCGAAATTCCGCTCAACGACATTCTTCCGCTTCGAATTTTTAACACGTGTTTACGGGACCGTAGTTTCGTTTTGCCTTCGTTTGCGCGAACGAAGGGGAAGCGCCGCGATGGAGAATAAAAGAAAAAAGGAGAATCGAAAAAGCAGCGATGGACAAAACGATTCACATTCAACAAATACCTCCGATCTTCCGCGTTAACCTTACCCCTTCACTTGGTGCGATTATTCGGTGTGTGCCATCGTTCCTTTTTCCTTAAATTGTCATTACATCGCTAGGGGAATTTTGGGCTGCCCTTCGACTGCTACCTCCTTTTTTCGATACGAATCGAAACTCACAGTTAAGGTTTTTTTTTCTGTTTTCACGTTTTTCTGGAATTTTGTATTCAGTGATTTCAGTATTCTCTGAAACTGACAATTTCAGGTGGCTTTTAAGATTATGATACGTAGGAAAAGTTTTATGCAAATGATGCCGAATCGAACTTTAGTATGTACCATTTTCTGATAGTCTTCTTCGTTCTATTCGCCATCGTATTTTGCCATGGAGAAAGAGATTCCGATGTAACGGACGAATCGATAGATTTGATGGTTTTATCGTTTAATTCGATCCCTTTTGATTCGGGTTCTTTCTCAGGTTCTGTTTTTCCCTTCCTTTCGTGCGAGTTTCGCTCGTAAGCGAATACACTGTGAAACGCGGTCGAATTAAACGCCGCAAAATCGTGAAATCGCCTGTTCGATTGGCTAGCTCTTTCTTTCGAGGAGTCATGCGATACGAGAACTTTTGTATCTCGTATATTCTTTCAATCGGTACTCGACCTTCGGCTTTAATTACATAAACAGATCGACGATTGTTTTTACCTCGAGAAGTGTACGTTTTTTTTACATGAAACAACAGTTTTCAAGTCGCCTTCACAGCACAACGACTTTTACGTTGAAATGCAGAGTAATTTGTTTTAACACGTTGAACATCACTGGTATTTCCCTAATTTCATAATTTCTACTGAAGTGAAAGTTTTTCTATTAAAATCACATCTTTATATAACAGACATTTTTTTAAATACTGGTAGATATTAAGCATATCTCTATCTTACTTACACCAATATTTAAATATCGAGTATGTTCGAAATTTCATAAATATTCCAATTTAAAAGATGCATAAAATTTCATTGAATTCAATAGCGCCGGTCACCGATGAACCTCATGGCAGTCAACTGATTTTTACGAGATGAAAATAAGGGTGGAAAACATTTTTCTTCATTTTAGATCCTGATGTAAAAATAGGTTTGAAGAACAGTTACGATTGTAGATTCTGTTTCACATTCTAAAAATAGATTTTGTGAAAATTATTAATCCTGAAGTAGTCCCGTATATAATTGCTGTAGTCATATTAGGTTAAAGGTGAAATTTCTGTGGGGCACTGTATGGAGACACAATTTGAAACTTCACCCTTCACAGATAATAATATAAAAATACTCGAATAAGAAAATAAAACACTAAGTTTTGAGTATTGAATGAATTTAATATTGTATATTTTTAATTAATTCCATACTTCCAATAGATGTTTAGTTTCAATAAATTTCGAGGCAATGTTTACAGTTAACTGTTTCTACAGTTAATTATCTGGTATGAACACAAAGGTGTTTTTGTGATAATCAGTGTATAGCATACAAAGTGTAAATGCAGCATCCAGAGTAATAATAAATAACTGATTCCTAAATAAATTTTCACCGTATTGCAACTTGTTATATTATAAACGTTTAATCAGACTTTCCGAAGATTCCTAGTAAAATTAGAAAAATACGTATGAAACTAATATTTAATTGCAAAAATTATGATGGATAACTGTTAACCTTCGCAAACACTCTTATCTCATTGTCCATGTTGAAAACGATCACTTCAGGATTACCGTTTTTTATTAACACTAGAATTACGACTGCTAAATGTATTAAAGAAGTACTTTAAAAAAAGATGGATTAAGCGGCAAAAAATGCAATCGTTTAAGTCATTTGCGCATTATAAGATACGCGTGAAATATCTACTGTACTTTTCTATAAATGTGAGGAATATTTTCAACACTAGATTTACCGAGGTGGTCAAAATGACTTACCTTGAATTTTTTTAAAAATATTCTAAAAATGTCTAACGCTGTTTCTTTTTAATTTTCTACGTCTATCTTACAATTAGAGCCAGTAAATGATTGAATCGATCAAGTTTTCTATCCCCTTCATTTATTTGACTCTGACAGATTTATTTCACAATTTTAAATGTATTGAATTAATTGTCGGTAGATTTAGTGTTAAAAACGTAGGAACCTGTTAATCTAACTGCCGTAAATCTAGCATTAAGGTACATCTATTTTCATTGTTCTCAATAGTTTCAATTTGATATCAAAACCGAACATCGACGATATAAGAATACATTTGAAATATCAACAGTAACTATCGAAAAGCTCTTTTCACGATTTTCGGCGTGGCCCGACGATGATGCTCCCCGACGATTGACAAACTGGCACAACCTACATATATAAATACGTATATATATGTACGTATGTGTGTGATTTGTTTCCTCTTGCGTTTTATGCGTGTACGGTACGTATGTATAATAGCTACAAATATAGTCACAGGCCAACATTTCGTAGTACAACACAGCACAATCATTGTCGTATCATTATTTTTTTTTTCATGTCCGATAGGTTTCACATTATAATATTACGGTATCAAGTTCAAATAATATAATCGTAATAATATATAATATATATATAATATTAAAATTGACGAGATATATTCTATTGACTAGGCACACTTAGTTCATAACAAGAAAAAAATTGTCTCCCTTTTGCACCGTCTTTCGTTCAACCATACACGCATTTTCGCATCCTTTTCCGTTCCTTTTTCCTTTCACTATTCTGCCAATTTCACTTTCATTCATCTCGTATTTTGCCGTACAATTCAATGATTTTATAATGATTACGAAAGCATGAACTTCCTTTCCATTCTCTCCCACGTTCACTCTCGCCTCTTTTCCTTTTACTCTCACGTTTTCACCATCTCTTCGTTACTGTAATTAATAATAATAAATATTGGTATTTCTCATGCCTTGCATCTTACGTAACCGTAGCAAAACGACTCAACTTGCGATAAATATTCGTCAACTTTATCGCAGTTCCTCATTATCTTCTTTCCTGCCCTTCTTCTTCATCTCTTCAACTTCCTCTCACATTCCAAGTCGCAAGCATTCCGTTCTCACAGGCGCACACATATTCAATAGTAAATATTATCGTCCCTTATCGTATTATGGAAAAATAGAAACTTCTGACAATAAAAACCAAACAAACGTGAATCGGCAACCAAGAGGGGGTGGCGATCTCTAGCTGCGCGCGTATCGATATTGCGAAGAAATGGAAACAGTGTGACTCCGTTACACCGTACATCCAAATCCACTTTTCGTTTCAACTTTGAACCCTTGCTCTTTGAAATTTCAGAAAATTTCAAGATATCTCGCAGGATTTGTATTCTCCCAAATCCACGTATGATCTCGGTATGAAACATTGTTCTTTAATTGCCTTTCACCCATGTGAATATTGCAGATCTTCCCCAGTTTCAGTACACCTGGGAAGATTTGCTCGCGCGCCCCGATTCGCGCCCCCTCGGCGCTTGCTTAACCGTTTTACAGTATCGTCATCATTATTATTCTTATCTCCTCCTTCCCCTCGTCTTATTCTCTTTGTTTCTCTTTCCATTCTCGTTACTCTCTATTCTCTCATCTCCAACGTAACTCATTCACATTCCCGTTTATCGTCGTAACATGCAAGTTTGATTCCTCGAAGTAGTCACAATCAACTTACTGCCTACTTCTGTTTTTTTTTCTTTTTTTTTGATAATAATAAATATATTATATGTATATATAATATATGTATGTATATATATTATATGTGTGTATGTATGCATACGCGTGTACGTGTTTTCATACTTATAATATGTATATATGTACGTAAATATTATGTAGATCCTTTATACGGTTCTTGTGTTATCACCACGCGTGCGTGGGTGTTCATGTTTTCTCTTTTGTCTGTGTTTGTGTGCGTGAATGTGTACGCCCTCGCATTTCTCACGTGCGTTGAGCTGTCGATCATTCTCAGCCGCTCAATCGGCAACACGAGATTGGTTTGATTGGATTTGATAGATCAATCGAGAATTATCCAGAATTTTTTTTCCTCAATCCTCGACAATGTATCACGTCGGTTCTCCTTTCACAGAAAAGAGCGGCGAATATTGGAAAATTTTCGTGTATTCGTGTTTGCGTTTGTTACGTGTACGTTTACTTACGTGTGTTTGTGTTTGCGCTTGTTTGTTTGCTTTCGTTGGCGAGTGTTTGTTCGTGTGTGAATAGGTGTGGACGTGTGTATGCAACTGTGTATGTGTATGTGCATTTCCTTTGGCCGATATTAACGCTAAGACTTAACAACGTCAGATAAACACGATATAAAAGAATTGTCTGTGCTGTCGACTAAAACACTCCGGGCCATTTGCGGCCCGTTTCTTCACATTTTTCCTTCCCCCCGTTTTTATTTTAATCGTTTTTCTTGCAATCATTACTCATTGATATCAATTGATTCTTTTGGTGCGCCTGTCCGAGTACCACCTTTGCTTCCTACGTTCCCTAATAATTAGCGAAGCTCTACGGTTTTTCTTTCTTTTTTTTTATTATTGGTTCGTGCAATGTTAATCGTAACAAGTGCTCTGAAGATCTCAGATCATAAAAAACGTCGGTGTAAACCGTTCGCTTGCTCCTCAGACCGTCCGAATCTGCGAAAAAGGAATTTCACGAGATCGGAAAGAAAGAGAATGTAGTTTTGATTATACTTTTTACTGCAACATTCGCGATCGTTTCTGGCAGTGGTTCTCAATTTTTATACTATTGTTTTTACTTCCTGCTGATTCTCAGAAATATTAATTTAAGTCTTCATTTATACGTAACGGACATTATTGATACATATTTATGATAATTGAGGATATTAATTGAATAGATGACAAACTTTCTTGAAGAAAAAAAGTTATTGGTATTGCATCTTTGATTGGGCAATATTGTTATATCAAAATGAAATGATTTGAGTCATGAATAATTATTCTTATGCAGTGTTAAACTCTTGCCGTACAATAACGAGTGATACTCGTGATGGGATAAATTGGAAAGGAAATTTTCAAATTTAACAAAACCTATCAAATTGAAAATATCAGTGAGATGTGACCTATAATATTAATATTGCCCGAATCACTGGTCAATTTTTTTTAAACAATTTAATTCTGAATTAATGCGGACGCAGTCAGAGAAGAAATCGTACGGCAAGGGATTAAATGTAGTAAACATACATTATCTTAAAAAAACTGTGAGAATTGATTCGATATATGAACAATTAAAGTGAACATTTTTTAAACAATAATCAACGATGTCTTATTGATAACCACTGCCTGGAAAAACACGAGGACATCGGATGCAGAAACGGAAAACGTAACGTTACCGATGACGGAACATCGAGAGCAAAGCACGGCGCTCAAATTCGAAAAAACGGCCTAATAAATTCGATCCCGGCTTTTTGCGGTTTGTGCATACACAGTATTAAGATATACTTAAGTACATCCACGACGTATCGCGTACAAGATTATTAATTAAATCGATATTACGCCCTACGATCTAATCGCGCACGAGTATCAATCGAAACGCAGGTCTCTTAAAGTTACAAACGCCATGTTGGCTTCGTTTTATCGCGAAAATTTCTGACCCATCGTCATTTCGAGTAAATACCGCACGTCCGTGCACGCTCGTTGGCGCATAGAACCAGTGGCAAATTAGGAGCGATAATAAAAATAGACTAGATACAATCTTATTGGAAAAACGAGCAACGTAAATTTCAACCACGAAAAGTAACGCGTGCCATTTCCACGTTATTCTTTCTTTTTTTTCAACCTTCTTTCATTCTTTCTTTCTTTCTTTCTCTCTCTCTTTCTCTCACTCTTTCTCTCTCCGTTTTATCGAATCTCGACACGTATGCACGTGTCTAATAGATACCGTCGCACCTGTCGCCCTCTCGCCGACAACGTTTTCTGTATTTTTTTCTTTTTCATTATTAGTTTTTTTTTATCATCGTGTTTCCTCGTCTCCCGCAAGCACGAAACAGCGCTTGGTCAATTAGAGCTTACAATTCAACGTACAAATATAATTAGAAAAATATAATCGGTAGAAGAATATAGAGATAGAATAGAGTTAGAATCAATCGTTTTTTTTGTCTTGTTATCGATTAAGTTTCAATAATATTTTTTTTTCCTCCTCCATTTCCACTGGAATGTCTAAGTCTCACCATTGAAAAATTTACACAGCTACGTGGTAATAAATATACACATTAACACTTACGTCGACTTATACGATTTTTTTTTCTTCTTTCGTCCCGTTTCGTTCCGCCGCAGAAAAAAACATGCTCACGGATTCAAGCACACACATACGTACAGGCACACGCGCGCACGCACTGTTTTCTCTCTCGTTAAATCTTTTCCCTTCGTCTCGTTTTCGCGTGATTCTTCTTTCATTTTGAAAATTCATACCTCGCCTCGTGTGACTCGCGTCGAGGAGCGCGGAGTTTGAAGGAACGCGTCGCCGTTCTTTCAGTTGTTTCTTTTTTTTGGTTTTTCGAATGTAAAAGTGCAAAGTTGTGCAATCAAACGAAATTCAACGATATCGTTCTTTCTACGATCGTTTGGCGAAACGATCTCGTTTGGGTTTCAAGGTTCTTGAATTGAATAGTTAGACTTCTCGTGTTATTCGGGATAGTTGACTTGCCCTGCTCCTTTTTGCAAGGTTTTTGAATTTTCTTAACAGTTAACAGGTTGACTGCCATGTCGAGCGTTGATAAGTGATACTGCACTTTGATGTTGAATTATATTTAATTGAAGACGCTAGAATTTTAGTCTTTTGGGTTGAGTTGTTGATGGAGAAAATTCAAGAGAATTTTGATTTATGAAGGAATCGACAAATATGTGTAATTAAATTTTTTAATGCCATTTTCGTCTGATATTCTTGGTGCAAATAGTTCACAGGAAGTCACGTGGCAGTTAACGAGTTAATGGTTTTTGAAGTTAAGAAATTGCAGTTTCCTTGGGCGTAAAGTATTTTTAGATTTTCCATGAGAAGCTCACAATTCGGAATATTTGTTTGAAGACGACGTAGAAAATTATTTTGGGCGATTTTGTTTCGTCATAATTCGTGCTTGTTTATGTAAAGGTTAACGTTACGACGTTACACTTTATACGCTGTTGAGGATTTTCGTGATAATCGCACAATTTTGCATATTAAGTAGTCGCAGAAACGTGTGCGAAAACTGGTAAGTAGAACAGTAGCGTTTATTTCTTTGACATTGAAAGACGCTAAATATTGCAATTGTGCTTCTTCTTCATTATTGGTTCTCCATTATTGTAACCTGTTAACCGAGAATTTCACTTATCAACAGTGTGATAAATAACAATAAAAATCGTAGTAATAAGAGATCATTGGTTATAATAACGAGTTAATTGGTTTTCTTCCAACTTGCAATTGTTTTTCACTGACGAGTTATCTCACAATCCACGGTCTGAAAAATACGTTTGTAATTAACAATCTGACACATTTAAATTCGACAAGTCTCTATTACATTTCCTTGACAAAAATATTCCATGTATTTCCCTCGGTAGATAAGGTGTTAACAATCACTAATTTTCATATTTCTTTTCCTCTCGAAATTCTAATTTTAATGCAAACATCAACATTTGTGCCTGGGTAATGCAGCGGATTAACATATTCATCGCCATAACATTCACTGGTGTCTGTCATTGAATTTTCCGTTTAACGTTAATTAGTGTTAAATCTCTGTTTTATAACAACGAATCTCCGCTTCGTTTTTTTATAATAACACTGCATTGGAATCATCGTTTTGCAATTTCCTCAAAGAAATGCACAATGAATACAGCTAGAAAACATGGTACGTTGAAGAGTATACCATTAAAACTTATTAATTGTCAGGTTCTTAAAATGTTTATTCGTGAAACTTTGGCGATAGCAAACTTCATTTAACACGTTGAATGCCATTCGTATTTCGCCAGTTTCACCATTTCCACTACAATGAAACTGTTTCTATTAAAATGATGCCCTCGTAGCGTACAAATGTTAAAACTAAAAATAGATATATATTTCGCAGTGCCTTACTTGTTCAAAGCTAACATTTAACCTTTTGCGCTCCTATGTCAAGTGTAACTTGACATTAGTTCGTAATCCAGGAATTCCTTCGTCGAGTCTCATTCAACATTTTTTCAAGTCCAAACCAATAGGTGTTAACGTGCGAAAGAAAAGTAGGACTGTATCCTAGACATTTTTTTCAAGAGATATCGTGCACTTGCAAATTACAAGATAAAACAATAGTGCAAATAAAGCAGATATTTAATTGAATTTGTTTTTTCCATTATTTTGCCATTTTTTCAGTTCAAGTAAATTTCAAACAAAACACTTTGGGAGCTACTGGTAACAAAAATGAAATATAATTCGGGGTGCAAAGGATTAAATATTGAATGTATTAGTAAAGTCCTGAATATTATGATTGTAATATCATAAGAAATTTCATTGAGTTCATCAACTCCGGTCGCTCATGACCTTCATGACATTTAACGTGTTAAGAAAGTTCTACTTGCAGCTACTGTTATTTAAACTTTGTTGAATAACGCAAAAAATAGATGACTATTAAATTCCGTATTCGAACTCATTTGTATGACCGAAACTATTAAATTCAGGATTTCTACGCATTTGCGTGATTGGAACTATGAAATTCAGGATTTAAACTCGTTTATACGTTGTGGTTCTAAAATCAGTAGCAAGAAGTTGCATTTATACGACGCCAGTCGTTAGCCGCTCAAGAACAATGACGTTTCTAAATGACGCGGCTAAATGCGTTTACAGTTACCGACAAATTGTTAATGCAGAGTCAATTAGTTTCATGTTGCGGGTATTGCTAAATAAAATTAAGTTTTTTATATTTACAGTATTTTAGTTTGGATTTTATGCAAACGAGAAAGCTGTAATATAGTGAAACTTAGTAAGTTCTTTGATGCACTTGCAGCTTTTAACAAGGAACAGAAGTACAATCACCTCACTTGGTACTTGAATAGCTCAATTTCCAATTAATAACGAACAGAGAAAATTTCTTCGATTAGCTTGATATCGATTACTGCTAATATTCTGTAAGTTTCACGATGTTAATGATTACTTTAGCTGTATAATAGAATTTATTAATTGATGTTCATTTTAATCGATATAGAATCATTGTAGGAATATTTTAATATTTTAAATTCCATCTAGAAATAAATTTTGACAGTATAAATTTTGGAAAAGAGTACAAAGACGAGTTTTAAATTCTTTCGAAATTGATAATTTCGCATAATTCAATTTCAGAACGGTATTATAAAATTGTACGGAATTCACGAGATGCTCGACATATCAAGTAACGTTAAAATTCTTCAAAAGTTTAACTGTTAAGCAACAGTTGACTGGTGACTGAAAGAACTTTTATTTTAAAGCAATTTCCTTCCCTTTCATTCATCTCTACATCGTAATTACAATTTTTTCATAAACATGTCAGAGCGAAAGAGCTCAGAGTACGTTTGCCTTTCCAACAAATGTAAAGTGCAATTTTGAAATTATTTTCAAAGTAAAAAATTACGTTTAATTTGTCACTTAAATTTGCTTAAACCATTAAAAGTATACAACCCTGTTAACGAAACTCTATGCAAACTCAAAGATGAAGTTTCAGACGTATGAAGAGTTAAGAAATACTTTTTGAATATTACATATTCGTCATAGACGTCACTTCGTTCGTAGTTCTCGTACAGAATTATATAAAGTCATCTTAGAAAATGCAAGGAAAAAAAAAGAAGAAGCTGGAAGTAACTCGTGCTTTCTTCGAAAACTCGACGGAAGCACGTATGAGGAAAAGGAGCTTTAGATAAAAGTAGAAACGGACTTTTAAAAAGTGCAATCTTCTCTGTTCGTTTGCCAACTTTCTCATTTTGCCTTTTGGCTCGTTGCGTGTTTTCTTTTCTGCGCTGAATCGAGGATGAAACTACTATGGTTTGCCGTTTAACTAGATAATCTTCGGCTAACGTGCGATTCGCGTATTGGCAAGAACATTGTCGTGAAAAAGTTTCCTTTTGTTAACTTCTGCTTCATCCTTTACGTTGTCAATTCTGTTAAGTCAATTTGTTGCAGATACAACTGTTTCGCAGATTGAGTGGTTTATTTAGAGTGAATACATTGATTAACACTAGATTTACCGCTTTTAATTTAATATATTTAAAATAGTTAAAGAAATATGTCTGAATGAAATAAATGAAGGGGGCAAAAAATTTGATCGATTAAATCTCCTACAGTCTTCAAGGTAATCACAGAAAATTGAAAAAGAAACAAGGTTACGCATTTCAAGAAAGTTTTCAAAGAATTGAGGACAAGTCATTTTGATCAGATTAGTAAATCTAGTGTTAATTATTCAGGTTTAAAGAAATTTAACACGTTTCTTTAACATGGGGAATTTGTGACTCGATTGGCATGTAACATTTATAAAAATTTGTTGGCGTAGAGTGCATGTCTTTTACTTACGTTTAATTAAAATGCCTTAATATTGATTACGAATATTTATATAATTGAAGATATATATCAACTTATAGTATACAGGGTGTCCCACCAACTGGAACAGGCTGTACCTCCTAAACGGCTGGGAATAGAGGAAAATGGTATAAGAAAAAGTTGAATGGCATCAGACGGTGCATAATATGCAACTAATTTTATGCACTTTTGTGAATAAGTTTAGGGCATAAGTATGTTAGTATTTTTATATAGAGCACAACAAACTGCATCGATTGGTGCAGTCAAAAATGTAGGTTTCCATTTTAGAAAAAAGTGCAGTTGCATTTTTCCGATTTACCGATGTACAAAAGTGCATAAAATTAGTTGCACAGTACTTATGCATCGTCTATTGTCATTCAACTTTTTCTTATAACATTTTCTTCTATACCCAACTGTTTAGGAGATACATCCTGTTCCAGTTGCGTCGGACACCCTGTATAAATGATTTAACGTAGAAAAATTAATATGTCACATGTGTGTGAGACAGGTTGTGAAAGTGTCAAGCTTTTGAAAGATTGTAGAGTTATTGAAGCTTCCAGAAAGCGATAACTTGAATATTCTGCCAGTATTAACGTCAGAGTATTAATTCTTCCTTAATTCTATTCACAATGCCTTTAATATCAACACGTTGGCTGTTCTCACCGGCGCGGCGTACGGAGCTTCTTTTTGCACAATAAAATTGTAGTAAAAGAAAAATATCATTATTCTAATGTTCTGCAACAATTTACTGCATGAAAAAAATTGAAGACACTATTAACCCCTTGCCGTACAATTTCCTTTGTGACTGAATACGCAATAACTTAGAATTAATTGCTGAAATAACAATCTATCTCCGATTTTTGATACAGCATATAACTTACCACAATATTAGCACTAGAACTACCAAGTAAGTCCAAATTACTAGTTCCCAATTTTTTACGAAAGTTCTCAAAGTTTATACGAAAGTCACAGTGTAGATATTCTACGTTGACCTTTCAAAACTCAAATTACCCAATCGATCATCTTTCCTACCTCTTGACTTCTCTTTTTCCTAAGTACTTATTTAACATATTGAAGTATACTAGATTTAACGTCGGTAGTTTTAGTGTTAAATAGCAGAGAAATAACTTGATCGCATCCTAACTCACTGATATTTTTAATTGAACAGTTTTTGAAAACTTCTAAATTACTCAATCCATTTATCGCTTCACGACTATCATTCGTTATTGTACTGCAAGGGGTTAAAGATACATCTGAAATGAACTTTCTCAACGGCTTCAATCTATCAGTTTTATATCTTTTGAATGACACTAAGCAGTATACTGGACAGGTAACGTGTTAATAGTCATTAACTTTCATATCACGAGGAATCACATTTTTGAGATTCAAATTTCAACGACAACATTTCTTCGTTATCACCCATTGCAACAGTAATCAGGGAGAAAAACATCAATGATCATCGAATCCTTCGCATTGTGTTCTCACGATGCAGGATACAACAAACTGCGTAGGTGTAACTACCTTAACAAAGGCGTATGAAAGAGTCAACGCATGGAAATTATTTGGTCTCAACGATGAGCGGTTTTACTTTTGTACTGTGTAATTTTAATCTTCTGTCAACCGAGCCCTTTTTTCTATCTCTCCCATCCTTTCTCTCTTTTCCTTTCTCTCTCACTTTCTCTCCTGCTAATTGTAATTCTGCGTTCACTATTTAAACGTATTTGTACTGTGCTCACAGATTAAAAATATATCGAGTCCATTTCAACTTAAACTTATAGACTGCCCGTAATATACTCGTATCACCGCGTAAGCTTTCGACTAGAAATCGTGGTCTTCAAATGATACTGCACTCGGAACGTATTTGTTTAACAAGAGGAAGGTTCGAATTTCGTTTGAAACTAATACTTGTGTTAGAAGCGCCATCAATGACCACTGTTGATTTTGGACACCCAAGCAAATCTATACGAATACCTTTATTTGATGCCACTTTCGAATACCGAAATCTGTTGGGAAACAAAGGGAAGATCGGAGGATTGTGGCAGTGAGAACACGAAATGATTTTGTGCAATTGACGTGTGTGTAGGTGAAGAGTTTTCGTTCTGAAAAAGTCCTTTGCGACAGATTTAATGGCTGGTTATTCGAAACGAGAAATCTCAACATTAGTGACCTTGACATGACTTTGACTTCGTGGTTGAAGTTCTGGGAAAGAAAACGTGTACTTGTTTAAATTCTCCATTTTTGGTATCTTAGTAAGTATGGTTTAAAAGAAAATATTCCTTTAATAGTGGTCAGAACAATTTCTTTAAATTGAGTCGCTTATTTTGAAAGTGATACAAGTCACTTTCTATTTAAATCGAGACATTTAGGGCTTGTGTTTCAACGCGTTTAAAAATATTGACGCAAATTTTCGAAAAAATTTACTTCCACTTTTTATCTTGGATAAATTTTTCTTAGCATAAATAATTTCGTATAGTTATTGGAAAATCACAAATTTCTCGTTATGATAAAGTGAGTTATGCCATTTCCAAAATAACCGGCTCAATTATAACGCATTCAAATTCTTTATAGTATTAAATTAATGAAGATAAAACTTGGAGCATTTCACCTCAGCTTATTTACCATACTTTTTACAATTAAACTTGTAACCTTGTTTAAATGAACATACAAGTAATTGTATTTTTAATCACCCGCATTAGTATAACTGTAAGATATTTAAACAAATACACATTTTTCTCATAATTTCTTAGCCAGAATTGTCGTATATCTTGGAGAAAGTACATGCTACGAAGGAGCTTCACTTTTACAATATATTTTAAATTTAACAAGATTGTAGCTAACATTAAACTCCTTTTTTCCTGGTAATTGCCCTAAAAGTTTCAATTCAACTGCGTTAGGTTAATTACAAAGATCTTAATTTCGAGAATTCTTGAATGGAGAACCGTAAATTCACTTATACTGTTTTCCTATGGCATTCTATAACAAAGTATCATGTGTTATAATTTTTACATTTACACCAGCTTTCTCAAAAGTTCGCTAAGTAGATTCACGTCTGATTGTATTTTTCTGCATTTAGTAATAAGAATATTCATAAAAATGAGTGCGCTGAATTTCGTATAAAATAGCATTATCGTCTCTTTAATTAACTGTCTAAGATGAAGTAGTCAAGCACAGAAACGAAGTTGTCGCAGTAAATGCCTTAGCGTTCTAAAAATTAAAAATCGCCTCATTGGTAATAAATTATTTTGAATCCATGTATTATATGCTAGCTACTTTTGTGAATAAGAAAGTAGTTCAATTAGTCCACTGGTAATCTATTAAAAAAATGTTTCGATAAATGCATAGTTTGCAAAGCTAAAAACAGTTGTATCAACAAATTCCATAAATATCCCAATATTATTAACTGTGATAATACTGTAATCATTTCTTTTCAACTTAACCTGAGGTTTTTGTTACAGAAAAGTCTATGGAACAAAATGCATGAAATTTGAGTACTAATAAACAATCACTCGTTGATTTTCTTAATATTTTTCTCAATGTCCCGTATTATTTAATATTTTCTTATACGTATGTATACCCATGTGCATTCAATGTACTTAAGGTTCCAATAAAAAAATAAAATTTGAATGAGTTAAGAATTTTTGCACGGACCCTCTGAGATAACACTTTCTCAATTTTTTATTGCGAAGAGCGAAACTTTCGAATAAATTCGATAAAACGTAGACAGAACAAATCATTCGACGTTTCCTTCGTTTGAAAGTGTAAAATTCCATGAAGAATTCGAACTTCCCTCATAAATATACTTAGCAAGTTAGATAAATCGGTCGATCTTCAGCATGCAAATTTTCGCAATATTACGTTGACATTTCGGCGACTCATCCATATTATACAATGCATCAGAAATTTGTACTTTTGCAATATTACTTCGAAAGACTTTTGTCATATTCGGACATCATAAAACGGATCTAATTGTCTTTGGGATTTATATCAATTAAGTTTAACAAATTCTCGACAACGAATGCAAGAATGCACATGAAATTGAACTCTTTCTTCAGCTTTATTGCAAAAAGCAAAAGTGATTAGTGTTATAGAAAATGCAAAACATGAAACAGAATATAGTCCTCTTACGGATATTGCAGAGAAGTCTACAAGATTTACAATCTCCTGTTTTAAAACACTTCTTCCACTTTTTAAGTATTCTAAACACTATTTTCATTACTTATGAAGTGTACAGAGTTTAGAAAAATTAGAATTTTTTCCTTTCTGTTTTCTGTTCATTCGTATAAGGAATTTGCCTTTATCCAAGATTATAACTTGATAATCTGTTTTTGATTCTAGTATTTGAGCATGTTCTGTCATATTTCAACACTCTGTATTATAATAATTTCACAATTTACGTTCAGGCCGTTTAGGACAATGCTCTGTCTGGCAGTAACAAGTTATATCTTTAAATTACACAGAGAGAAATAGAATAAACACTCGAGTCATCGGCATATGATAGTACTTTTTCCTCCTAGCTCATTGTCAGTTAAATAGGTACAGTCCGACAACTGAAAGATGGCTGGAAAGTGACAGAGCCTCACGTTTTCAATCTCGTATTGCCGCTATTTCGTTTTTGAAATTTTCAAACTCAGTCTTCTAAATTAAACACTTCACATTGTCGTTTACTATAAGAATCTGAGTTTAATAATTCCAAAAATGAAATAGCAGGAATAGGAGTCTGAAAATGAAAGACTCCACTGTTCCCTAGCCATCTTTCAATTGTCGGACTATACATGTTTCGTGCCAGAAGGAGCTTGCGGACACCACTTATCTGTTGCGGCATATGTAACATCCTTATCCCGACTGTCCTTAAATCTTTTCTTTACAATCTCGTTATTAATGATTTACTTATTTGTGTAAATTAATTGTTTTAAGAGGTTTCAAGAAATTTCATGAACATCTTTTATGCACATACGGAATTGAAGTGTAATAAATTATTTTTATGCTGCTTTTTGCTTTCTGATACATAACGCGAGTGAAATTAGTTTTTATTCATGGCGATAAGAGAGTAATTCAATAGTTAATTACTGTGCTCATAGTTGCGAATAATAATAACAGTAATAATAAAAGGCAAGGGATCTATCATTTAATTATCGGGTGCATTTTTCATTAGATTGTTATATGGCATTTTTGCTCATTGTCAGTTTAGATACCTTCGGGCTCAAATTTATCAGTATGGTCTACAATTGGAATTTTGCTCCTCCTTTTTGAGTCGTTTTTTTTGCAATATCTCAGTATTTTTGACAAGTTAAAAAGTTGATATTAGAAAAGCACCATGGTATTTTATCGTGTAACTTCTGGGACTAACCAAGGAAAATTTCGTCAATTCAGTGAGGAATGTAAAAGTGACACATTTCTTCCCATTTTTCACTTCATTTTGGCTCTATACAATTAGCACAGATCAATGATGCAGTTTCTCATACTTGATTGAAATCTAGTTAATGATTTACTTCCTTTTTATTATTCTGGTTCAATAGAAAGTAGTCACTGATGTCCGAATGAGACGAAAAAGTTTACTTAACCCATTACCTTCCATGATTTATTCATTTTCTAAATCTTTTAGCATTCGATTGAGATATTCGACGTGGTTTTGAGATTAAATGTGCTTAAAATAGTCTATTTTAGTTGTACTCTTATGCAGTCATTTTCATGAATTATATTTATTTTTACACTGTGGCAGTACTTCTTCCAGAAACAATCAAACCAAGAAAAATCTGGCAGAGAATGGGTTAATTGAAGTACATGGCAAAACACAAATCAGCGAATTGTTCAATATAGATTATTAATATTTAACATAATCTGGGATTAATATTCATCTTATCATCACTGGAAGGAGAGTTAAAACGAGTAAATCTGTTGATCCATGGAACGGCAAATTATTCGCCGCCATGGGATAAGTTATATCATACCACGAGAATTTGCAGGCTCTTGATTAGCGGCTCTCAATGATGAAAGAAGATCGATCATTTTCGTAAAGAGAATCGGCATCACAAAATATACTCTCACAAGTGTAACATGTGTATTAATTTCAACGAAAATTGTTTCCTTAAACACTAACAGTTTCGTATACGGTTCGAGTGTTCTTTCAAAGCTCCAAAAACTCATTCGGCAGTTGACACGACTGATATTGCCATAATTAGATTGTGAAGTTTTGTACACTTTATAAGTTTTTTGAGTACAATTCAGGAAATGAAAGCTAAATAGAGATTTGTTTCAGTCAACGAATATTACAAGTAGTGTTACACTTTGAACATTTTAGACATTTCCTTGTATCGTGTGCACTCTGTACATTTTGTAGTTTGATATATTCAGTAAATGTATAAAAATCCACAGTCCAATTATAACTGTCAAAGATATTGTGGCCTTTGTTGCAAAATTCGATTTTCCTCGTGATGGCGATAGAAGCTCTTTACGTGCGCAAACTTGCGCGATGTCTTCACAGAGTCGAAGTGCTGTAACAAGTATTCTTTTCTCATAACTATCACGATGCTGTTAACAAGAACGATGAATGAGTCTTCTTAAACTTCTGCAATCATCATTGAGAAAAATATTTCTGCGAGTTTCGAATGATCGACGAAATTCAATAATAATCCCTTTCATCTTGAACTGATAAAGATTCTTTACCTAGAAACGAATCGAGGACCGCCTAACTCAAGAACAAATCGCAGGAAAAAGAGGAAAAAAAGTTTTCGTCACTTGGAATCAGCTTCGATCGCTCAAACGTCGACTTTAGCAAATCAATTCCACCGAGTGATGGTGTTTTGCGAGAGAAATAATCCTTCATCGACGAAAGAGTGTCCCACAGATGGATTCGGGCAACGTTTCACGGCGACAACATTTTTCTCTCTGGCATAAAATTGAATTTCGCTCGATGAAATTCAAAATCCGACGAAAGGAGGACCGGCGTGAAAAACGTTTACTGTGCCGATGGGAAATCATGAGCAGAACATCGAAGCGAACGTTTCTGCAACAGTTTTCCTGTCGGAGTATTTTCATGAGGTAACGAATTTCCCGCCAAATGGGTTTCTTTTTAGTATCCTTGCGATATCGAATTTTTTTGCAAATTCATATGAATATTTTGCATTCACAGAATTCTTATTAGAAAGAATTATAATTTTAAAGATCACTGTGTAGTTCGTCAGAATGAAAATGAGAAGTTGAATTATTGTTCCTCTGGGACTTAAAAAATTGTACTTTTTTGTTCGGAGTTATAAAACGTTATTGATTCAATAATACCCGGGACTTATTTGCACTTTGTGAATTAAGCAAGGCGATGAGATGGCGCAAGAAACGGTCTTTGAAAAAAAAATATGCGAGTATTGTTCAAGTTTGATCTCTAAAGAGCTAAGTACGTGTAAAGATAGAATGAAGAAGTTCTATTCGAAGCATAATAAATAATTTGAAGTGTTAACTAGCGAGGAATTAGTTTAAGTAAGAATGTTAATTGGCTTTCGAATGCATACAGTATTAAGAGATTAAAATGCTTTATCGAGGAATCGTTGAAATGTTTCTGTAATCATCATAAAAAAGCATTGTCGTTTTTAAATTTAAATATTTGTGGATTTGAGGTATTTAATGGTAAATTCAATGATAATGAAGATTATCCCGAATTTTCAGATGATACATTTGATAATGTTTTACTGAATAACATATCAGTGTCAAACAGACATTTTGAAATCTTTCTATGTTTAACCAGATTTTGTTTGTCGCTTCTCTCAAAAAAATGTTTTTTAACAGCACTACTGCATTCGAGACTTTTCTGACATGAATTAGTTTTCCAGATATAGTAAAATTGTGGAACTCGTATAACACACATGTACGTGGCATACAATTCAAAATTATTTGAATACCTTAAAAACAAGTTTGTTGATGAATTTCACCCACTTGAAAATTTGTTTCTGCAATAATATATAACAATATAAACATTTCAGAAAGTACTAGGAACTTGTTAGTCAAACAATCAAGTGCTGATTAAATTCTGAAAATTTATATTAATTTTTTTCACTTTTCTTTGAGAGAAAAATAATTTTATTTCAATTTACTTATATTACTAATGCGGATGTTATGTAACTAATTGTGGGAGCATATATGTATGATAAATAATACAAATGGGTTAATCTCGAAATCTCGTGCTTCCAAAACTGTCACTGAAAGTGATGTGTCAGGCAACGTGTTAGCAATTTAAAACCATTTTCTACCTTTTTCAATGCTTTTTACGTTCGCAGTACAACAGATCATTTAATTTCCGTGTAATTTCATGTTACTGACATCGTGTTTCCCCGCTGGTAGTTATCGCCGATTGCATGTGGGACCTGCGCTTATTGGAATTCTTTCTCTTGCTCATTTGTCGAGCTTTTTTAGTTGCCATTTTTTTTTATCGCATCTGAGAGTTAATGGAATTCACTGAAATATTGGTATTTGAATTTGTTCGTCTGTCTGTCGAATTAAATATCCTATAAAGAATTCCTTGAGGGATGCTTAAGCGACGTATCGATATTTTCCTTGCATGTGGCGCAGATGGAATGTTTATAGCGAATATCGACGGCATCGTCAATTTTTTGCAATGCTTATATCGTTAAATTACTGCTATTTTATTCCATACCCTCTCCAGGGACGTATTTTCAATTTCACGAATGATAAAGGAATCTGACATTTATTAGTCTTTTTATGGTAAATAAAAAAATTCATACTTTGATATTTTAATTAATAACAAAGAAGAAACTTTATATGAATATGGATACTTGTTGTTGCGGTGTATTATAAGCTATGAAAATTTTCCCTAAGGAATGTTATTTTCTTTATTATTTTTTAAGAATTATAATTTACGTTCACGTCACTGGATTTGATAAATATGAAATAGTTCACTATAGAATTGAAATTAAAATTTCATAATGTAACGGCCCTGAAAAGGGTGTACAATAATATTGTTTTGAATCGTTTTTCAAAAATAATCTTGAAGGTAAGTATAAGTTCGAACTTTAATATTACACCTTGCTAAATCCGTAGAAACTCAAAATTCGAGTAACGCGAATAATACCAATAAAAATGAAATTTAATCAAAATAAACTAACATTTCTCTGTTGAAAATTATCAAATTTCAATCAAGAATATTTTGAAAAGAGACCATGCTTTCTCAAGCAGATATGCCTTTATTCTTAAATTCAATTTCAGATTACCTGAGAACAAATCCCGTATTTGATCCGTCAATCAATTAGGTTTTTTTTATCATACGTAAAAGAATTCAATTTCTCCAGTTTTCTATCAGGATCACGTTCTATAAAATATAAAAAAAAAATGGAAGCTTAAACGAAGTTACATCGAAAAGCTAACAGTTTCGTAGTTCGTAATTGGATTAAAATCGGGCGCTTCAACGTCATAGACTCTTTCCTGCTTTCAAAATACATCTGCTATTGTTTTTCCATCAAAATTCATTTTCCTATCGATATTCATTCGAGATATATATACACACACATATCTCTCTCCACCAGGTTATCGAGATTTCGGAATCATATCGCACGACTCGAATCGACTCGTTATTCTCAAGGATTTCTATCGCGTGATCTTTCGACGTTGGCTACGTATATCGAGAAAATTTTAGAAATTCCAGATATCCTAAAAATAACCCTGAACAATATTCTTTCCTCCGGATTGTATGTATTCGTCGATAAAGAAATTGTTGTAAATTAAGCAGACATGTAAATCACTGTGAATACAAACGTTGAAATATTGAGTTTCAATCTCCATTTTACAGGATTCTCATTTTAGTTTTATCTGTGCAATTTTTATTCTGCAGATATGAATAATGAAATAGTATTCCTTCCTTTTTAATCACATAAGAATTTTCCGCCGAAATTCACTTCTTACGACATTAATACTAGAACTACTAGCGTTAAATCTATTATATTTCAATACATTAAATAACTACAACACTTTGGAAAAAAAGGAATCAAGAGGTGAAAAAGATGATCGATTTGCTAATCTGTGTTTTATAAGATCAATGTCCGGACAATCAACGATCCGGTGGATGACTCTTCAATAGGTTTGGAGAATTTTTGGAAAAATTTAGAATCTAGTTGTTTTGACTTGCTTTGTAGTTCTAGTGTTAAACAGTATTTTCCAAAACCTTTGCTGTGAAATTTAATCAATACTACCGTAAAAGGCAGATAAACTGCAGAAATATTGTTAAATTAAAAATTTTCTGAACAATAATTAGTCCATTCCTTCTCAATTAAGATGTTTAACCATGCAAATACTCTGACGCGAATTAACACCAGATCTACTGGACTAGTCGAGATGAGTAGTGGCCGATTTTTTCTAAATCTTTTTGTAACACTATTATTTATCGGATTCAATAATTATTAATAATATTGTTATATTATTTACGTTATTTCGATGCTGTATATTCATATTGCAAAACATAGATGATCAAATTCATTAATTCCCTTCTCCCCTTCGCTCCCTTTTCTTTCGAGATATTTATCTATCAAATTTAGAGATAATGAATTATTCATAGCCAGTTCTAGTGTTACAATAATGGACTTCCCTTCGCAATCGCTGTGGCGCGAAGTTCGAACGTAAAAACGTTATCGCTTTAAGAGCGAATGAGCGCAGCTGTTGCGAATGTTTTCCCTCGATTGCCCGTATCGATCTGTTAACACTACCGCGATAAAGCTCGTGGACACTCGTGTAACACACTTTACGGAACGGAAGAGACCAAAGGAACTGTGTCGGGGAAGGTCGAAATAAATCACGCAAGAGCAATCGAACAAACACGACACCATTGACTTTTCCGAGCGTCGCGCCACAGAAAAAGGGAAAACGAGGAAAGCTATAGAAAATGAACTGACTCAAACAGGTGTGAACCTCTTAATATTAACCCTTTGTGCTTCGAATTATTTTACTACTTTTTCGTCAGATAACCAAATATAGTCTTTGAAAATGATTTTTTGTTGATTACTTATTTTTACTTAATACTGGGAACAATTGTAAGTACCGCACGCTATTTAGGTATATTAAAATAACCAAGGCAGTCAAAATCCCAGGTTTTAAATTTTTTCGAAAAATTCCTCAAATTAGTAAGACAGTGATGCAGCAAACATTCCACTTCTGTTTTGTAAAACCTAAATTATTTAACTGATAGTCTTTTTCATTTCTTGACATCCTTTTTTCCAAATTTCTTATTAAATAATTTTAAATATAATAGATACAACGCCAGTAGTTTCAGTGTTAAAAATAACATTTGGTAGACTATCAGTCAATGTGGTTATTAAGTAATTTACAAAATTACTGAAAATTGTTATCTTGTTTTTTGTGATGAAAATGTATAACCAACTTTACTTGTATTCAGAACATTGCACGACATTTTCCAGAATGTTGAAATCTAAGAAAAAATGGAGTAAAATGGTAAAGAAAATATAAATTTGGAACTGTTAACTTTCTAATCTTTTTGTATCTAAAGTCGAGCGAAACTAAACCCATTATTATGCTAGAACGACAGTTTGAACAGATTAATTTCGACTTTTGAATCAGATAATAACTTTGTATCTTCTAAATACCTCTAATAATATTATTGACCAACGGTTCAAAATTGGATGATCATAGGGAATTCTACCAAACTAATCTCATTTAATTATCATCAAGTTTGAAATGAATTAGAGCACAAAGGATCAAATCATGTTTTGTAATTTAAAATACACCGCGAACGTACGTTACGAAAATTGTATAAAAAATGTGAGGAAGTTTGAAGTGAATTAATGCACAAAGGATCAAATAATGTTATTTGTAATTTAAACACGGCGTGAAAAATACCAAAAATGTGAGGTTCACGTAGAATCACGAGTGACCAAATAATGCTTATTGACCGATCTGTATTTATCTCTATTAAAGCTGCAATGATACGATTATGAAATCACCAAAAAAGATATATGCCTTGAGGTATATGAGTCATTATCAATAATTTGAGCAGCAGATAATCCGTAAAAGATGCCTGGAATTTTGAAATTCAACTATTCCCTTTCAAAAGTAATTAATAATTATTTCTCGTTCTTGTACAATTACTTTTTGAAGGGCGCAACGTTGAAACGAGTTGGTTCCGCTTTGAAAGTCATAGAAACATCGTGCTTAATAATTCCTGGATATTAAACATTTAATAACATGCCGTATAATTCAAAATACTCTTTGAATGTACGTTGGAAATGTCATACAGGAAAACAGGAGAATCCCAAATAATTAAATATCCGCCAACTGAACTTTTAATTATTCTAAAGCCTTTTTAAGCTTTCTCTTATTTAATTATACAATAATCCTTCAAGAAATTACGGTGCTTTGACATTTTCAAGCGACGAGTCGCGTTAAGAGCTCGACACTTTATCATATTTCAACGTTTCTCCTTAAATAATCTTAATAATCGTGACTTGGTAAAACTAAAGTATCAAAAATAATATTAAAAAATGTGGTATGAAATCTCTCTATTGCCGCGGATTAACGTATTTTTACACATTGCTGACAAATTTTAATTACGTTCAATATATATTTTTATCTTGTACGTTCACCGAGTAAATTCACCGGCACACCTTCTTTTTGAGGAAAGTCCAACGACGAATTTTACATGGTATTACTTATGTGCGTTTTGAAGGTCAAAAGTTTGCAATTGAACAGTGCGGAAGGCAGGAGGTTATATAATTTCTCTTGTTATACACGTTATCACTAAAACTACCGACGTTGAATTTATTATATTTCAATATATCAAATAAATTGAAGAAATCGAAAGGTGGAGAAGATGATTAATTCAGTAAATCATATTTTATAAGATGGACGTACAATATCTACTCTATGGCTCTCCTATAAGCTGTAAAATATTTGAGAAAAAATGAGGGACGAGTCATTTTGACCATCTTGGTAGTTCTAGTCTTATTTATATATTTTAATTAACACTTGATTTTCTGATGATTAAAAACGTTAGAGGAAAAGAATTGAAGGAGACAAAAAACTTAATCAGTTAGTCCCTTGCAATCTAGACGCAGAAAATTTGAAAATGAGACTGCGTTAAAAATTGTGGGAACATTTACAATCAATTTGGGAGTCATTTTAGCCACCTTGGTAGATCTAGTGTTGAATATGTATTTCTATATACGGGCACTCAGTAGAACAGACAATTGTACATCGTTGATTAATAAACATTAAATATTATTATATTCCATTGACTGTTTGCAATCTCAGCAATATTTTAAAAAGAACAACGAATACGTCAGAACAAGTAATAGTGAGATTCATAACAGAGATTAATGTACTTGACTGATTCTCAAATTCATTTTTTCAAAAAGGGGGCCAGTTATGTAATTACAGCTTACTCGATTTTTATTTCGATCGAACCATATAAAATCTCTAATTCTATTTATGTCAGAATTATTCCCAACTGTTAAAACAAAAGAAAGTATTAAAAAATGAAAACTGTGAAGAAAATAAGAATTCTAGAAAATGTCACTATGAGTTTTATTAAAAAGGGAAAACGATCGGTTCGACTTTTCGAAGATTGAAACATGCTCGTTGGGTTGAAATTGTAAATTTACAAACTGTTAAGTAAAGTAGAAAGTAATCTACTGAAACTCTACTGTGTGAATATATAAATTTCATTTAATTTAATTACACGTGCGGCAATTAACTTGGGAATAATTCTGAAAGATATTGGGTCTGCTTTATTCGTGACGATCAATTTTAAATAGAGGACGTTCTAAATGTAACTCCCGAAGATAAATTTCGCTGTTAATTAAACTTCTCTTCGCGGGAGAATACTGAAAGTACAGCAAATCTTGGAAATCGAAGATGCGGAAGTACTCCTAAAATTATGGGATTTCAGACAGCAGAACTTTTTGCATTTGGGTTTTATCAATATTTGCAATCGAAATGTGAAAATCTGTTTGCCGTCTCTGAAATATCTTATAATTTCATACATTTGATAAATATAGTGACTTGCAAAACTGACTGGAAGTTTTAAAAGATTTAGAAGAACCCTATTCTTGCAATATTCGAAGAACTTTATGTACAGTGAAACTTTAGAATCAATGGAATGAAAACATCTTTCAAATTTTGACTGGTACGGCTTTGAATGCCCTGTTAATTGATTTTATAGTACCGAGTTTTAGAATCACAGAAACGAAGAATTTTTTGAAGTTTCAGTACTACAATTAGCAAAACTTGCTACATCTTTAGAAGTTTATCATCGAATATTAAGTCTAACAAAAATTCACAGTGAAATTTTAATTCACTAAAAATTTTGAGAACATTTTAATTCCTCTTTCCAACGATCAAATGAGAGATATACAAAGGAAATTCGTTTTTCTCGATAATTTTGATTTAACATCGGGAGATTATAGCTGTTGGCATAATAGTCAACAAATTATTGTTATCGTTATTAATTTGTATCATTTCGAAATTAAAAGACAACATTGTTAGTTTTACGTCAATTAATGAAAAATGCAAACACGTTATTCCACTACTACGCAGCATCTCAATGCACGTAAATAAATTTTGTGACAAAGAATATAAATTCGCAAAAGCTATGGATTATGAGATATTGATCACCAATTGCATTTGCAGTCGGCAAAGCATTAATAAGCAAAACCAAGTGCACCAAATGCAACAATGCTATTGAGAAACGCTGTATAATTAAACGCCTAATGCGTCCAAATTATTGTTCGCTTAATGCAATTCTATTATTGAAACGTAATTGTTACGCGCGATTGTAACGAATTTCAGGATGTGGTTAGAGCATTTATGTTTACCATCGGCGAGTATTCGGCTAAAATTAATTTTACAGAATTAAATTTCCAGCAAAATATTTTTACAATTTATTTTGTGAGAAGTTTTTTCTCACATGGCATTTTTTATAATTTAGGTACAATGCTAATTATCCATCAACGTGGAGTTTCAGTATTTTCAAATGTGACTTCCCCTTTAACTCTGAATTAAATTAATTCTTGAAATAAGAAATGTATAATCTAGAGTCAAATGACATGGCATCCCTGCAATTTTGTGCATCTTTGTGTGTTGTATGTCCGACGATTGATTCGCTATGATTTTGGTCAACCATGTGATATTTACAACTGTTCTACTACAGCGACAATTTCACGTATGTATTACTACAAATACGAATGTTCAACGTCACCATTTTTAGAAAGTTAATGCGACAGTTTATCAAATTGGATTGCTACGTTGCTGATAGGTAGTATAAAAATTAAACGAGTACTTCGAAAATCAAAACAACCAGTAATTGATATTGAAATCCAATTAAAAATTTCTATATAACAAATCGATCGAATAAATCCACGGATTTAAAATATTGCCAACCCCTATTACAGGATAAAGTAGCCATCTACAATTCCTTGTAACTTTAAGGTATTATTCAGGAAGGTAACATTAACGTTTTGATTCTCTGATACAGTTTTTATAATTTTCTCTCGACCACTTCTCGACTTTCTTTGCAATAGATTTTCCTCGACTAAAATGAAACCCTTAATAACATACTACCATCGATATTTCAATCGATTTGCTGTCTTCTAATATTCTGGTACCACAACACAATTTATGAAGAGAATTTTAGTCAAACTAAATATGCAATAAAGGACCGTAAATCTAGTATTCATCGACAAAGTTGTTTAATTTATTACAATCATTTGTAAAAGCTCAATTGTGAGAGAATTAAAATAACGTTCTAAGCCGTTGCAGCAACTTTAAAATACAGTCACACTTTCCGTCCTGTTACTCCTGTCCATTTGCCTACCATGTCATTTATCTCCCTAGATAGAGTCGCGAAATGTAATCGGTTTGTTACCGGTAATCTTCAAGTGCATATCTAACGTTATTATCGTAATATCCATCGTAAAGAACGTTGAGTGTAGTCGCATATTTTCATCCCCCTCGGAGCAACGCATTCATCTCCCTGTCGATATTTACAATCACATATTAACTCCCGTGAGTGGTACCGCGTCTAATAGGATTTAAAGGCTTCTCGATTAATCGACAAATGAATTCCCTTCTCGGCCCTTTGGTACGATAAACACTGTCCTCGTCGATCGATCGATCGCATGATCATGTGTGCTACCCTTTGTATTTACATTTCGCTGCATAAATATCCTGCAAAGTGTTCTTCAATACGCGTTTCCGTTCTCCAATGCATGCAACATTTACACTGTCGTACGTCTCTCTGGAGAGAGGAGAGAATGCATGCTGCGGTTGATACACGAGGAACGGTAATTAAGTTTCAAATTTGCTTCGATTATGGTCTAACGATAATGGATATTAATCATGGCCATTGCGGAACGGTAATAATGGTACAGTTGCTAGAAGCTCGATGTGTTTGGGTAATTTTGTTATAGACGATGTCTTCTTGAAATATGTATCTTTTTGAGAAACAGTGAAATGTTATTATGTTCTCTGCTAGTTGATAGAATTGCCATTATTTAATATTTCATTTTTGGCTATTAACACTAGATTTACAGATGCAGTCATACTGACGGATTCTAATTTTTTTATGAACAGTTCTTACATTTATAGAGAAGTGGTACAGTACATATGTAGATATTTCACATGTATCTTATTAAACACAAATTACCTAATCGATCATCTTCATTGCCGGGTGATCCATCTTTTTTCAGAGTACTTATTTAATACATTTAGGTATAACTGGTTTAACGCCCGTAAATCTAGTGTTAATAAGAATGAAAACTTTCATAATGGTCATCATTGTTATTAGGTATTCATGTTCAAAAAATTGCACATTTACAAAACAATTAAGATACACAATAGCAGGATATTCATTTTATCTGTAGCTGAAGGATCAAACAAATACAGTTGTAGAATTATCTACTTCGTTGCACCAGTAAATGCTTGGTCACTGTTTTCTAATTTGAAGAAATAAATTTTTCATTTGCAACAATGCAAATATCCCTTTAATTCCAAGAATTCCGTATTGAAAATTGCTCTCTACCAATGTACTAAAAAGTCAGAATTTCATGATTAGCTCGCATGTCCGATTTACGTTTCTATTAAATCGACAAAGTGTCATATGTCATGTTCTGTTTTAACTTCAATGCAACACAGGAAAGGTGAATTATTATTTTGATACGGAAACGAAATATTCAATCAGAGAAATTTATTATTTCAATCAACATTGTAACACAAGGGTTTGAAAAATATTTTTGTACATCCGCAATCGAAATAACTACACGAGTATCTATATCAAAATTACCGTCTTCGATGATTTGCATAAAGGTATTAGAATTTCTTCTTTTCCCTCGGCTTTTAACAATTTTCCATGTGTTTATAAATATCTCCCGATAAAATTCGTCCCAGTTTCCCATACCGTTTCCCCTCAATAGCGCTTAATATATCACACACCAATTCGCCCTTTTTTCCACCCTTTTCGTTCTAGTGTGGTATTAATGATATTATGCCAGTATTTAAACACGCATCGCTTTCTGTTTGGCTGTTCTCGTGCTCGTGTTTTTGTTTTGCTATATTCTTCATTGAAATTTTCAATATTTACAAGTCAAATCAACAGTTTTTTTTTAACGCATTGTTTTATAATGTAACCTGATTGTAAACCTACAAAAAATACGTTAATGATAGTTATCAAGCAAATAGGTATTTGGAGTGACTATTTAAGAAGAAGACCAAGAAAATCTCTAAAAATTCTTAGGATATTAAAGACTATAATAACAGGGTAGTATTATAGCCATAGAAATTTGAAAGTAATTTTTAGCTGTGGAAATTATAAATGACTGATCTATGATAACTGAAGTCCCAGGGGTGCACAGTGGCAGAAATAATTGGAGCTGAAATTAAGCAAAGGTAGGGCAAGTGTAGTTTTTGTTAAAAGAATTTGAAAATTTGAAATTAAATGTAAACAATTTTTTAAAACTATATTTCTCTTTATAACAAAGCAAAGATGAAATTCCTGGTAATTTAAAAATTCGGGATTTTCACATTTCTCATCAGAAGTTAGGTAAAAATTCAAAATTTTCAAATTATCAGGAGTTTCAACTTTGCTTTGTTATAAAAGGTACTAGAAGTTTTAAGGGCAGTAAACCTTTTTCTATATTATCATATTTTTTTATAGTAAAAAATATAATGGAAACTAATTGACCAATTTATTTCTCCTTCTGATTTCGAGATGCAAAGCGCAATTGTAATACAATCTAACATGAAAGAAATATTTAAAAATACCGACCCAATGAATACAGGTTGAAACTAATTCCGTTTCCGTTCTGATTATTGTCGCATCTATAAAGCATCACTTTTTCAATCACATTGTACACTTGGATAATTATAAACATACAAGTAAAAACATTCTTAATTTCCAACAACGTCAAATAATTGAAACATCGCGATGTTTCGATGCATCGGCGAGAAATAATCTGGAATGAAGTTCCAAATTTCCATGTTAACTTCATGATTAAGTTTAAAAATGCAGCTGTGCGGGTTGAATGGCTTTCGACGAATAGGCGAACTTCGGCAGAACTTAATTCTGTTCTGTCAGACTTCCCCTCGAAACATCAACTCAATAATGCGTCGAAAAGTAACCTACCAATGTGTATATTACGAAATAATGAACGTTTATTCGACGTGAAGCAGTTAACGGTGCTATTCATAATTGCAAATGTATTTCGTCCTCATTGAAGTTCTGAATAAGGTATTTAACACTAGAACTATAAGCTTTATATCCATTATATTTAAATTAACTAAATCAGCACTTTAGAAAAAGAGAAATCAAGATTTTTTGTCAATTTGAGAAATTGAAAAAAAGATTGTGAATCAATCACTTTGATCATCTTGGTAGTTTTAGTGTTAAACTTAGGATCGGGACTTCTCTTTCTGCATACAAATTTTCTACGTCTTTTTTTCATTGTGCTGAATTCTTGCCATTAAAGATATAAATATTCATGAATATTGGAACGATCGATTAGAGAACAATCTGTTCCACTGAGCGAACGTGTTTCCATAGATGGGTTTGGTGATGCATACCGAGGAACGTTTAATTTCGCCTGTCTATTTTGTGTATTGGTTCCAAAGCGATTGATTGTTAGCTGTATTGATAAATATTCCTGTTATAATATACGTTCCTTTCAGGCAAAAACACGAGCACTAGAAAAGAGCGATTTAAAAGTTGTTCCCGTTTATCTTTAACGTCCAGAAATTGTGCAAATTTCATATTGTATAATATTAAAATTTCGTCTTTAAAGTTTCAAAAACCCTTATGCAATACAATTGGAGTTGCACGATTCCAAAAGAACAATATACCGAATGTTAAATTACATCAAGTTTAGCATGCATTTGAAGATGTTAAATGATTTGCAAATTCGTGTGTCGTATTCCGAATGTTGAAGATTTGATTGTTAAAGTTTAATATTTGAGGTCACTGAAAGATCCCATCGTACGAAAACGTTTTTTCTCATATACAAAAATACTAAAACTGTAACAACAGGAAGGTCGATTCCGGAACTGTTTACGATGAGTATTTATATATATAATAGGTAGGTATACATAAATTTATATGTATATTGTTAATCATCAATGAATATATTCACCGACAATAAACGCTGCTATAGTGGCAATGTTAACCCCTTGCTCTATGATTTCTTTGGTGACGGTATCCGCAAGGATTCAGAATTAAATCGCTAAAATACAAATTGGTCACTGATTATTGATATATTGTTTAATTTATTTCAATATTAGCATTATAGAATTCAATTTATCATGTCACATCTCATTGATATTTTCAATTTTAAAAAATTTATGCATTTGGGAAGTTTCTTATTACATATACCGTAGTTTCACACGTTATTGTAGGCTACGGGGTTCATAAAAAGTTGTTCTCCCTTTTCCTATTCTTCCTTTTTCCAGCAATGTAGCAATTTCTTTTTCATTCACGAGAAAGGACGATGGAATGAAAAAGATTCTGTTTTCCTTCATACCGTCTATTTAATCATTATGCAATCGAAACTCGAACTAGTGAGAGGAAATAATGGCTTTTTCACGTAATCAAGGTGTATCTTTATATTGAAGAGCAGTAGTGGAATCTTAGGTTTCTTTTGTATCGCTTAGTACAGTCCGACAACTTAAGGATGACTATTTAAAAGAATGTGGGTCTGATTCATCGAGGGTGTAGCCATCTCGCATTTATTCAGCTAAACAAACTCTACTCCGCGCTCTAGCCATCTTTCAATTGTCGGACTATATCTTATTATGTCGTTTGATATATGTATTTCAAGAATATACTGAAGAGAACTGAAAATATGACGGTAATGTATTCTAAAAAAGAACTGTAGGGAGCTGAGATTGCAATCGGCTGTTATTGGTTAAAGGTCAATACAATAACCTTGATAGTTAGACATTTCAGTGCAGAACAATTGTCTTTCTCTTACTTAGTGAAGTAGAAGTATCAATGGTGGGAGTAGGTGAATGCAAATACCTCTCTGTCTTCTGTAACGTTCTAATTGCAAAGTTTTCAGATCTTAGTTACATTTTTGTTGAGCTTTCTATTGGGAAGGATAACGGTGAAGTATTTAACCCAGGCTTAAATTTCCTTTAGATATTCTGTTAATTACCATTTCACTTGGTGATATAAACTTGGAATTAATTTTTTTTTCTCTCAGTAGAATGATACTTATGTTGTAATGCTTGGTGCATGTAGCGGCACTTTGTACTTATGAATAAAGGTCTGCAAATAATTATCATTAATGAAAAATACAACAAATAATTAAGAATCTAACAATTCTTGCAATAATTTTACTACTTGTAACGGAGACACACGTATTACTGAAATATTATTCATAACATAAATTCGTAATACAAGTGTTATAAAAAATAGCCGTTCACTGATAAATTAAATGAATAATAAACGAACATCTATTCGCTAAACTGGCACAAACAAAAGTATTTCCAGAAATACTTAACAGGATGTCATGATACATTAATCTCGAAAATTATGATTATTAAATTCCAAGAGACCCCAAAATCTTGGAAAAGTACCACTTCAGCTTTCTGAATAAATCAAGGTTTGCTCTAATTTAGTCACAGATTCGATATCCGGTCGCGTTTGATTCAATAAAATCATATAAATGTTAATAAAAGTCGATAACATTTTATATATGCATCACTTATTAGTTTTCTCCCCAGAGATTACGACAACGGCAGAAGTTAAGGTTCTGGTACCAAAATGGCGGAGGAAACGTCGCATCGCTATCACCTCGAGAAGATTATTCCCCCGTGATACATCTATTACAACCCCATTCATTCACAACACATATAAAACTGTAAATCCCGAGTGAAAGAAACCTATGAAATCCAAAAATAAAGAAAAAGGAATTAAACTCGAAAAATTGGACGAATCACGTCAGTGTTCACGGATGCACCAGATGATTTATCGTTTAATCTTCGAATTTACGATTTAATAACGGAAACGAACGACCGAGCTGGAACGCCATTAATCGTCGCAGCGTGTTGCGATTTTCACCGGCGATTCGTTGTCATGTTGCAAACGTAACGCGGGCTATTTCCTGCCATTGAACTGTCGTTCGTTTAACTCGCGAAGAGGAGTGCGCGCGGTGTCAACGAACTTTCCGTTCTCTTATCGTACGATCATTTTTACGAGACCCTTGAGAGCCGCGGAGACCGCGTTTAACGTCTCTGAAAAATACACCACGCTTCCAGAAAAGTAAAAAGAGAACAAATGGGAAATGGAGAAGTTGGAACGATGCGATTCAATGCTCCTCATGACTGTGGAGGAAATTAAGTTTGAAATACATACATTCGATTTCCGGCTCTCTGACAAACATTGGTATGAGATTTTCTGGGAATCTTTCTGTTAAGTTCTTGATAATTCATTGTCACTTTGAACGATTAATAACGAGATTGATGTTTGAACGGTTTATTATTAACCCCTTGTTTTAACCCTTTGCACTCGAGGGCTTCGGAGCGGAGCCATTTAAAATTTGTCTTCAAACTCGAAGGCTCCGCTATGGAGACAATGCAAATAATTTTCAGTTCATAACATATTTTATAAATTATAAGTTTATAATTTTTTTTTTTTATACATTATAACATTTGTATTCATAATGAATTAAAAAATCAATAACATACAACGACTTTTATTTTAATGCACATATCATTTACTTTTATGTGAATATGATCTTTCCACTGAAATTGCTTCGAGTTGCTGGTAATATGAATGAAAAAAAACTTCGAGTGCAAAGGGTTAAAATAACAAGTTTAAGTTCATATTTTGGGATGGAAAAGTATTTCTCCCAGTAGAAAAAAAGAAGTTAAATTATTTTTATGGCAAGTTTGAGTAGGTCTTATCAGTGATATCAATTGCCACTAATTTATATAATTTATCTAATTCGTAATTTCAATATCCACGAATCAGTAATTTCGTTTGTTCTCAAGACCGGTACCATACATAACCGAATCATAACATTCTAAATAGGTCTCTGGTGATGTAGAATAACTGAAATTAGACACCTTTAAACATTGACATATTTGAGTTCTAACTGTCAAAAGATGACTTCTTTAACTCACGAGAATCTATCTATCTTTAGTGCTCGTAAACACGTTGTATCTGTAATGTAAACACGTTGCAAATCTGTAACTTGCTAACATATCGTCTTCAAAAGAATCTACTGTAATGCATCATTAAGTGAAAGATAGTGCAAATAGGATTTATCGGGAACGAAGTTTCCCTTTTACTTCCACCGGAACGCAACCACGTCGCACATTTGATCTCTGAAACGGAAAGTGAGCCACTTTTTGAAATCGTGTTTTAATGGAATCAACTAAAACTGCTGCTATTTTTAAGTTTTTCCGCTGAAGGATTCTCTCGAAATTGAACAATGACATTTTTAAAAGCCGCACGAAACAATAAGCTTTGCGTTCATCGAGAGGGGAAGAATGAAAGTTCCTTTAACGCAAAGTATAACGGTTGGAAAAAAGTATCCAAGTCGAAGTAGCCATGGATACCACATTTCCCGATTGTTTCTCATTCCCTTGTTTCTCTCCAGTGGTCTCGCGTTTACTTCTTCGCGAAGAATACAAGCAAAAGAGTCTTTCTGACCTGGTCGGCACGCGTCGAGACTCGGTTCGATGAATGAGAGGAAAAAGAATCGGTCTTTTCCCTTTTTGCTACTTTGCACGGAGGAAATGATGGTACAGGATGCTCTTCTTCTGTTGGCAACTGATTGTGAGTAGAAAGAACGCGAGGACTTAAAACGCGTTGGAAAAGTGATTTTTCCAGAATGCTACTCTCTTATCAATAGTGTTAGTTTTTTAGTTTATAAGCTTGATATAATGTTAGGAGATAGATGGACTATATCAATCACTCTGAATATACAGCATCGGTTTGGAAAATACTTCAAATTGTCCTGATGATTATTAGAAGTCAGATAATTGTTGACTGGTATTTTCTTCGTTACAAATGTTTGACGATAAAACGCGTTGCAATGTTAAATTGTATGATAAGACGGTATATGCAAAGATAAACTCGTCGCAAAATGTCATAAAAATTAATTTATTTTTATCAATAGTTTAATAAAATCAATAGCTGAATAAATAATATTCGAGAATATTAGTATTTATTGTTAATTCAATGTTGACGTACAGTTATCCAGGAAAATATTTTGAAAGAATCAGAGAAGAAAGATTAAAAATTTCAAGACACTCGAAGATTTTACAAAAACACATAATTCACTACTCAGGTAATATTATTCGAAATTTAGAAAATATTTAATTGAAAATTATATATGCAACATCACAAGCGCGGAAAAGGCTAAAATACTAATACTTTCGATTACTTCATAAAAAAATTCTATATTTGCATATCAGTCTACGGCAAAAGTATAGCATGGTTCTGAACTGCAATTCACTGGTGATTTTCCGTTAAGGAGGTACAATTCACCATGACGTTTCAAACAGTCGATACAATAGCTATAACAAGAAAATGACATGTTAGCACACTTGTTACAAATTGAAACGGTATAGAGGAAAGAGGAATCATCTGTTTGTTTCTATCAATCTTCTGCACGAAATACTTGATTCGGATACACAGCAATCCTTTGATCTTTGACGTATGGCTGATTCTGACAATAATTACAATTAATGTCGATAGAAACGTTACTATTAAAGCACAGTGATTCTAATGCGCTGACGATTCTCCTTTCCCTTGCATCCTTGCAACTTGTAGCATTCCAACATCTAATTTCCAAACAGTATACCTACAATTAACGACGCCGGAACCAACCTCCTGCGATTAACATACGTTTGAAAGTCCTGAGACTGTCACTAAAATCGAAATAAAGCTGCACAAGTTAGATATTGATTGCAAACTGTCAAATTAATTTCACTATAATCCGATTCTATCAATAGATGAACCTTTTGAAACAAATTGTTTCGAATATTTCTATTAGAAAATTCTGGAAATAGTGACCAGTTTAATTTACGCGACATCAAGCGCAAAATAAACCATTTTCTTTACTTTTTAAGTGTTCGCAGGAATATCAGAAGTTATAAAAACCCAAAATGTCTTCGATAAAATAATAAGAATATTCGCATGCATTACACGCTGTCAATATATGACACTGTGCCTTGTTATTTTCCGTTAACACTCATTGCGTAATGGCAACCATGACAAAGAATTCGAATCGCAGAAGTCCCAGAGGAAAGTCAGAGATATTCTATGGCATCATTTTAGAGTGAACGCTTTTCCTTTCCGACTAGTTCTTTCTTCCTCTCCTGACGCGTTTATCTATAACGGTAGGCAGTCTGTCTTTTTCTAGTTGTGATCTCACCTCGCCGTTGGATATGTTACGTAAGATTCAAATTCCACGCACAATGACCTGCTTGCTGAAAATGTGATTGCACCTGTTCGTAGGCTTTCCTTTCGCCCGTTCAATCCAACACAGATATATCGGTTCGCGATAAACCGAACGGCTCGAATCGCCGTGATTCCCGGAGGAAATTTCGAAAGAAGTATTATAGTTCCGTTTTGAAAGACTCGTATTACTGTCTCGTTTTTGCTTTCACGGTGCTTTCGTAAAATTGGAATTTCGGTTTTGTTTGTTTGTTTTCTCTTTTTGGTATAACACGTTGACTACTTTGCAACATCTTCGTGGAGTTCTAATAACGGAAAGTCATATTGGGGAAATCAATTTTTTATCTGAGGTTTGCCTGTACGCGGAACTCTACGGTTAGATAGTGAGGAGCTGGGAAGAAGGCTATTGGAGTTTCTTTTTGGTTTTCCTTTGCTTTAACACGTTGCCTACCTCACTGAATTTTCATGGTGCTTTATCAGAGAAAAGTCACATTGCGGAATTCAATTATTTGGCTTTGGTTTACAGTATGCCAAATTGTGCCGTTGTATAGCACAGAGTTGGGAAGAAGGCTACGGTAGGTTCTTTTTGGTTTTCTTTCACTTTAACACGTTGCCTACCTCACTGAATTTTCATGGTGCTTTATCAGAGAAAAGTCATATTGCGGAATTCAATTATTTGGCTTTGGTTTACAGTATGCCAAATTGTGCCGTTGTATAGCATAGAGTTGGGAAGAAGGCTACGGTAGTTTCTTTTTAGTTTTCTTTTACTTTAACACGTTGCCTACCTCTCTGAATATTTGTGGTGTTTTATCAGAGAAAAGTCATATTGCCAGATACAAATCGTTCGCTATGTTTCGCCAGTTAATTGAACGTACCATTGAATAATATGGAGCAAGGATAAAAGCTATGTTATCTGTTTAACGAAAGAGGGTTTTTTAACAAAGTGGCCAATGATTACTATGGCTGAATCATTCAGTTGTCCTATTCTGCTCGTGCATCGATCAAGTTAGAGGTTTACATTTACTATCAGGTGTTGTCGACTAGATTATAGTATTTCGTACGTTCCCAACGACTCTTTGCGTCTTCATTCCCCTTTTTCACTGTTTGATTACCACGTGAAGAGGCTTTTAAAAATAGAGTATTATAATAAAAACTTGGTGTGCCAAAGGATCACAGTTACTTCCATTCCGACTTCAAAGATTTATATTTCTTTCGCCCAGTTTCGTTCCAGCTGCGTACAGTACGATGACAGAAAATAATAACTTAACTTGACGTTAATAGGACGATTTTTTAATAGCAGATAACTCTAGTGAACTCTAGATTTTTGACAATCGGTCACAATAATGTCGTTGAATATTCGTTCGATGAAATAGTTTCAGGGCAAAAGATGTGCTAACATTTCTGCGTCACCATGTCAAAACATTGACGATGCAGAAAGGAGACTCCTATCAATGGTGTCTCATTTCAAACAATCAGCTATGGATAAGCTATCAGAGTTGCATACAGTGCTCAATCTGTCGGTTATCCAAAATTCAGTTGCATTGTTGGGAATGTCTAATATGTCTTCGCTAATACACATTGAACAATAGAATATCTACGCTTTTTTTAAATTCAGAATCTTAAAGGGAAACGATCGAAAATTGAATGGTACAGCACGTACTTTCTGGTTGAACAAAAGTCGAAATTATTCACACATCGAAACATTGACGTTTTCAGAATTAAAAGTCATCTATTAATTATCAATTTCAATAATTTGTAAAGTAATTAATGAAAGATGAAAATTCTTGAAAATCTTACAACAAGCGAACTCAACAAGATTTAAAAGTCTTGAAAAGTTGTTGCCCATTAAAAATGAGGATTGGTAAAAACGTACAAATTTTAAGTCAAAGTGAAAATTATTTTCCATCTAATTTATTCAGAAGATGTTAAGGAAAAATTAAAAAGTAACTACATTGCCTTAGTGAAAATTTTGTAAAAATTTTATAGATTAAGAGTATTTAAATGTATAATCAGAGTTTTTTGAACAAAAAACAAATTAGTGTTTTCTAATTGTTGCATCTGAGATTTCTTTCACTACCTGTCTAGTAACAAAAATTGTATCGTTTGTATATTAAAAATATTTTATGATTATTCACATTTCTTTTTTCATAAACCACCCCACGTTGTTACATAATTTGTTTATCCTTGTAAATGACATTACAGTAACAAATATTTAACAGTAAATCTACCATGACGGATACAACAACTGATTTTTTGTTTTTTATAAAAAAATTGTCTTTGGTTTTTTTTTTTTATCTTACGAAACCTAGAAGATTAAATCTGTTTATTTTCCAATTGTGTTTTTCTTCTTTCAGGATATTTAACAAGAATGTTTAACATATTCAGGGTTAACTGTCAATAGTTGTAGTGATAAAATCATATTATCAAAAACCTCAAATTGTTTTCCTCATTTCAATGTAAGAAACCAAGAATTGTCTGTGATAACTGTAAAGTATGAAACGCGATTTATTATTGTAATACCACGATTTGCTGCGAAAGTGTTAAGACTTAAATTTCGAAGGAAATGCAGATCCATTAGTGATTGCCTCTACGCGTAGGATTTTCACGAGAAAAGTATTATTCAATTTTTGCACAATTGCTGAGTTTCTAGTTAAATGTTCATGAATATTTATACAGGGGATGAAATTCGTGGTGTCGATGATTGAAATTACCTTTGCAAAAATAAATTCACATTAAGGATTTCATTCTCGCAGAGTCTATTTTTACAATACCTCATTAAATGTGCTAACAATTATGACAGTTCATCCAAGTAGTTTATTCTTCGTTTCGAGATATATAGAATTTTGTGTTAGCCTGTTCGTTGAGCTCCGCGTATTGTGACAACTGTCAGTTTCGTTATAAGATTTAATTTTTCATCATTTTTGCACAGTTGTCCCATCATATTTTAATGTACGTTAGAGCAATAGAAAATAAGTGATCCACTCAGTTTTACATACTTTTTACTTATACGACTTTCATAATCACCGGCACGAATATCAAATGTTTTATCGCTATGAAGCATAAGTTTATTTATTAAGATCCTCGGTGTTTTTGGACATTCAGTTCCTCGTCTTACTACAATCATGGTGTAGATTACGTCCCGATGAAATGCAAAATGCAGCCGGAATTTTCAGTTTGCCCGGAACAATACCATTTGGCTTTATCGGCCCATTCGATCGAAATAATGGAATTTTAAGCATATACTTTGCACATAAAACAGTGCCGTAAAATTTGTTGTGAAATAAGTTTTTTAAATCTTACAAAGTAGTATGAAACCATTGTTGTACAATTTATTCACGACAAACGAGACACAATCATAATTAAGAATTATTTAGGAAGGATTTTGCTCTTCTCCTTAATATCTGTTATCTTTTTTTAATAAAAAATTGCCAATAAAAATATCTCGAAGACCATGAAAATGATCTTCGAATTCGAAACTGTAGTGATTAATGGTGGTATATTATAATGATAATGATGATACATGATGGTGAATGATAATGTATGATTGTGTATTATAATGTTTAATGGTAATGACGATATATGACTGAATACGATGGTGTGGAATGGTAATGATGATATATGACGGTATACGACGGTGTGTAATGGCGATGATGATATACGACGGTATACAATGTCATGTAGTGATAATAATGACACATGATGGTGCAAGGCAGTTCATAATGATAGTAATGGCGCATGATGGTGTACAATGACAATGATGTTGTATGATCATGTTTAATATTGTGTGATGGTAATAATTATCCATTATAATGTATGATGGTGTATAATGGTAGGAATGATGCATGTTGGTACATAATGGTAATGACGAAGCATGATGGTGTATAATGCCAATGATGAATGTGTGCTAGCGTATGACGGTGCATGATGATAATAGTGACAATGATATATGATGGTATATAATGATAGGAGTGATGTATGATGGCCTATAATGGCAGAAAGGTTGCACGATGATGTATAATGTTGTGTGATGGTAATAATTATCGCTGATCGTGTACGATGGTGTATAATGGGAGGAATGATGCATGTTAATACATAATGTTAATGGTAACGCATGATGGTGTATAATGGTAGGAATGATGAATGTTGGTATATAATGTATGACAGTGTATAATGATAGGAATGATGTATGTTGACATATAATGAATGCAATTGTGTAATGCCAATGATGATGTGTTCTAGTGTACGACGATGCACGATGATAATAGAGATTCTTAACGATATATGATGGTATATAATGTTAGGAGTGGTGTATGATGGCCTATAATGGCAGAAAGGTTGCACGATGATGTATAATGTTCTGTTATGGTAAAAATTATCCATGATCGTGTACGATGGTGTATAATGGGAGGCATGATGCATGTTGATATATAATGTTAATGATAACACAAGATGGTGTGTAATGATAGGAATGATGTATGATGGTATATAATGATATTAGTAATGTAGATGACGTATAACGTTGTATGGTGATAATGATTATTATGATTAAACGATAAAAAGACTGTAGATGTTTGTGCAAATCTGTTCATTAAGAAAAAGTAAATGCAAACAGAAGTTTGTGTATAATACTTGGAATATTTTACTTCTTATACTTTCACAGTTTAAAACTTTCCATAAATGCATAGAAAGCACAGATCGGTAGTGTAACGATTACATAAAACGTCTTACATTTGCATGTTGCATTTTTGCCCCGAAATTCTATCCTGTTGATTATCTATTATTATTGTAACAAGTATTAATGCACATAAAACATCTTATGCGCTGTGAGCAATAGATGGAAGTAGGTTTCGACCGAATGAGTTCAAGAGAAAGAGTTTTTTTTTACGCGCTAAATATATATTAAATTTTAAACAACAATATTGATAAATTTTCCAATATATCCATATAAAGACACTAAAAAGAAATGCCAGTGAATATTTAACTACCTTCAAGTTTATCAGTTCTGCTTTATAAAGATGCCGTTTTAATAACAAAAAGTTCGCTCCATCACAAATGAAGAAAAATGAAAAATATGAGCTACATTTAATGCTTTCTTTCTAAACAATTTCCACTCGATAGATATTAAAGATAGCCTTCGTATGACTGAGAATCAATGCTGCAATTTCGATTTACTTTTGCTCCAGGGAATCAGTCTCGATAGCACCACAATTTTTAACACGCCCTGTATATATACCAGAACCATTGTAGGTATTTAGTTATCTGCACATTCGACGTTCAATTTGTTACTTCCAAATTGTAATTACGATATTAAATATAACATTGTTGCCGTTATATTCGCATTATTTCAATTACACGAGTATTTAGATTACATTAATTTTCTACGTTCTATGTTAACGGTAGAAACATTTAAATGGCACAAAGTTTATCGTTTAATAGCAGATACTCACACGTTTCACTAACATCGTCGTTGGTACTAACATTTATACATATTCAAAACAATTCTGCCATTGGGGAACGATTTAACGAGTTTATGGATTAAATGTGAACATTCCTCGAAGCTCCTAGAAACATTGGTTCACTGCAGAATAAACGCGAGTTTCTACTTTTAAGGAATTCAAACAGCCCATTTTAGAGTGCCACTTCTTATTCGTTTCGTGTGTCGTTAATTGATCGCTGTTTTTGCACGAGACTAACAGCATTATTTCGAAAAACGTATTCTGGCATTGAGGCAAATAAAACAATAACGATCATCCCAAATCGGACAGAGTTCTTTCAATCCTTTACAATGCTATACGAAGCTGTTCTCGGTACTGTTTTTCGATGATGATTAATTCATCTTAGTTTTGATTCGAACAATTTGTAATCGTTCAGTACGTATAACGTACTCTATAATATTCATACTTGTCACTGTTAAATAAAAATGATCAGTTGTAAAGAATTTCGACAGATTGATTTCAAATTATACGACATAGATTAAGGTACATTTGTCAACGAGAATGTTACGAAAAAAGCGCAGCGAAATTCAATAGCATGTATCCTTGTGAATTGTAATAAAACAAGAATATCACCTACTGTTTAAATCGTTCGCTACCGATATGTAACGTGCAATAGAATCCTCAAAACCACCCAGTGTAAAATCTGAAGCTAGATGTGCTTTTAACTCCAAGTAATTTCAACAAGAACATCGCGGATCCAACATAGGACTCTCCAACCAGCAGCGTTTCCATTTTTATCGAATTCTCACGGAATCCGACTCAACGATAAGAACTTACAAACGTTCGATTCCTTCGACATTCTCGATATTCGTAGTTTCAATCTACGAAGAACACCGTCGAAGAATCGACAACAACCATGTACATGCCATTGCGGAGAATTCCGATTGTCCTGATCTCAGAAACAGCCGAACGAAGTTTATTCTGTCAACGTTCACAAAATTCCATCGTCGCTTTTGAAAAATCACAAATTGGAAGAGCCTCGAGAGAGACGCCCCGAAATCTCTGACATTCTCTCACGAAAAAACGATTTTTGCTTCCTCCCTCACCCTCTCTCCTTCGATTCTCTGCCAAGAAGAAGCAGAAGCAGTGGACGAATCGCTTAATAAGTGGATGCACGTTAGAAAGTTACGTTTAGGTGGTACAAAAAAGACATCCGGAATAAAAGGTTTCCTCAGTGGTGCAAAGGTTTAAGTATTACCCTTGTCTTTGATGTTCCCTAGAGTAATTGACATGAAGATACTTATAGTTTATACCTTTCTCTCTCTCTTTCTTTCTCTACCTCTCGGAACGATCCAAAAATCCTCCCCCATCGTGGATTTTCTCTAAAGTTCCTCGACGGAGATCAAGTTTTAATCGACCGTTGACTTGAAAGTCATTTATAACGGAGGATTTCGTGGAATGAAATCGACGATCACGATGTGTATCTGGTGGAAATTGTTTCTTCGCTCTTTGTTTAAAAAATAGAAAAAAAGAGGGATATGGCCACACCGTCAGTTGCGCCCATAACGAGCTCTCCCCCCCTGAAAGCCCCGAATGTCCCGACGTTACGCTTCCATCTTGGCGTTCTCCGTACCCAGTTCATCCCCGTCACTTCCGTTCACCAACGTAACGTCCACCGATGTGGCTTTGCCATTATTTGGTCGTTCGATGTTAAACAGTTGTACCAAAATGAGAAATTCGAGTTTTAAATAAGTGTGCGCATAGTTTTGAGTCAATTTGCGCGATGATTTTGCATAAAAGAGCTTTAGGTTGTTTTTAAAGTTTCGAAGGTAAAACGGCAGCAATGGAAACAGTGAAGGTTAAATAGAAGGTAAGAAGATGAGATGTTGGCGCAGTAAATATAACTTCATTTAACATATATCATATAACCGTGTCACTCAAACCCTTTCAAAAAAACGACTTTTAGGTTTTTTGAATTATTTATTACAGTCCGAGGTCATTAATTGTCGAACGTTTGGAAATCAACAGCGATTGATAATGATCGGCTGTAACGATTTAATAAATATCTTCCTTGCTGTTGATATAAATTGAATAGGATATTTCTTCCTTCAATTCTGATCATAGTTTTAAAGTCGTTATCTGATAATATTTCTATCAATTCGCTTATCTCGGCAAGCACAACATGTTACTTTTAGTACCTAACTTTGTTTACCACCTTTTTGCATTCTCGTTCAGATTATAATTGATCTCTTCCTAATTGTGACTGACTTAATTAACACTAGATCTACGGTACCCGTCAAATTGACAAGTTCCTACCTTTTTAAAAATATATCTCAAGTTTATAGAGGAGCAGTACAGTAGATATTTCACGCGTATCTTACAATACACAAATAACTTAACTGGTCGTATTTTTTACCACTTGATGGTTTTTCGAAGTACTTATTTAACATATCTAAATGCATCAGACTTGTCGGTCGTAGATCTAGCGTAAACAGTAAAGATTTCGTTAAAAAGGGACGTTACTTTTACGGAATAGTCATTGTAATAAGTACAGCAATCTTTTTTCTTTTCACTATTTCAATTTATAGACACGGCGCCAATATCTCATCTAGCAACGATACTTATTATGCAACAGAGAGAAAAAAGTTCTTTTTCTACCCCTTGACTCATTGCCAAGGAACTAGCTACGTAAACTAATTATTCTACAAATCCATCAACGGAATTCGTTGTTACGTAAAAAGAAGTTTCTACTCGAATAGGATAAAGATCGTAAACTAAACCTAAGAACTAATTGTAAGAATCTTTAACGCAATAACAATAGCAGGTAGAATTCTGACTAGAAAAGATTATTAAATTCGCACATAGGAGTATCAAAATAACTCACATATCGTATATATCCTACGTTTACGATTCACGTCGTACAGTAGCAAAAGGATTTCTCAAAATAGCAGTATCACAGAGGCAAAAGCGTGCAACTTCGTTCTAACTGCGATCCTTATTTTCCACGCGATCACGATGTTTCTAACTTCGTTCGTAGAAAGCCAGTTGGTCAAATGCAACTATAGTTCACACTTGCAAATAATCCGTTGAATTTCCTAACAAAATTATCGTTCTGGCAAGGAAGGAAATCACATTAAACAGCAACGCAACCTTTGCCTCGATGTAGTGCGCGTATTAACTTACAAGCAAAGTTTCGAATTTGGCTGTCATTGCAGGGAGTCGGGACTCAAGTTTAACAACAATCCAGTTTGAGATCACGCGTAGACACGCCATGGAGTTTGCTGTTCTAACCACTCTCTGAGTATTATGATAAACGAAATTCTGCATATCTCAGAGTTTCCTGCCGCTGCGTTTTACCTTCGTCTCATTATTGTCCTTTGGAGATACTTCTTCGACAATAATGATAAAAAGGTCCCCGAAGATAATCCCATTTTGCTATTATTAATAATAATCGAATAAAATCCATAGTATTTTAAGGAGAGAATAGAGAATGTCGTGTAGTGTTTAATTAAAATGATATTGGTCGTATGAATTAATGGTAAAAATTGTGGAAAATATATTTGGTCGATTATAATTACAATTATAATTAACGATAGTTAACTGGTCCAATCATTTATGAGACTAGCATCGATGCGAAATATTTAATAAAATAACTAAATTAAATCGAGTGTTAACTCATTGCTTGCAGGATTTTTAAACGATCTCAATTTCTTTCTCTTTCTTCACAATGAAAGATTATTTATTCAATACACGCTCAGCGATTTCAACGAAACAATCAAACACAGTTTGCATTTAAATGGTGTATACTCCACGATCGATCCATACCGCAACGAACTTTTCTGTCAATAGCCATGCAATTAATGAAATCTCGGAAACGAAACATTTCGTGACTCGCCAATTGTTTTTTTAGCACGACATGTTTCGTAGTCTGTGAGCAATGTGTTAACACTGTCCGCGGAACAAATCTTCGTAGATGTTCCCACGAGACGTTGTCCTTTGAAAATCGCGACTTTGGTATTCGCAGTAGAATACATTCGTAATTGGAATCTTCGTTCAGTCGAAAAAAAACAGGCTGTACAAACATCCCTAGCGCTCATATCGGTGGACGTCTCGAAAGCAAACCGAAGAATCATTTCGAACCCCATGGAGCACTTCCTGGAGTTCATCCTCTCTCCGTCTCGTTCGCGAGAGGTATCGGCGTCGTCGGTACACGGTAAATAGTTTAATAATAAATAGTACCTACAAATAGAGTTCTGTTCCCAGATTTTATTATAATTCTCCGCGCCCCCCTCCCACTACCCCTCCCACGCGAAACTCGCAACCCTTGTCGTTTCCTTCAGCCGTTGCTTTTTAATTTTGCAACCGTCGATACACACTCAACGCGCTCTCTCTTTTTTTTTTGTCCTCTCTGTTAGCATCAAAATTTAAAAAAATACATATATATTCTCAACCGGACCGCGTCGGTCGCGCGAGACCGCGGCCTAACTATTTTTACTTTGTTTCGCTTCCTCTTCTCCTCCCTTACATTTTTTTTCTCCTTTTTTTCTCGCATTTTTTTCACGTTTTTCGTAAAACTCGTCAAACAACGCATCTCGCCTGTGCTCCCTCCCTGTACTCACATTTAACTTGCTTAATAAAAACCTACATCAATAGCCTATCCAATAGTATTAATAGCAATAATAATGATAATAATAATAATAATAGTAATAATAATAATGATAATAATGGTAATAATAATAATAGCAATAACCCCGTTTGGGCCCCGGGGAAGTATAGGCCCAAGGTATCCCCTGGCTGCCGTAAGAAACGACTAAAAGGGGAACCCATAAAAAAATGGAGACAAGAAATAGAGAGAAATTGCCTCAAAATAGTGCCGCTATCTGATAAAGCATCAGGGCATGTTTGGAGCCGATGTTGGACACGGCAGCATGCAAACACCATTGGTGACAGTGAAGTTAGCAGACGGGACGCTGTTAAAAAACCTAAATATAATACTGCCGGCAATAGAACTCAAAAGAACGCACAACACGAAACACAATAAAAAATCACGGCGAACAGAGCCGAGTATGCTTTGCAGGGATAACCCGGTACCACGAAGTTGGCAAACAAGAGACAGGGCGTGAAGTGAACTCAAGATACGAGAAGAGCTATCATACGTTATTGAAGCGGATTAAAAATCGATACAATAGTATTAGAATACAGACCGGAAATTCCGAAATTAAAGGTCGTTATACGAAAGGTATGCAGATATCGAGTGAACTGTTTTAAATATGCCGGAATGAATGATTTCGATTTGACAGCGTTCCATCCGACTTCAATAGAGGCCCGAGTAATTAGAAAAAGGGATAAATAGAAATATAATATTAGCAATAATAATAATAATGATCGCAATAATCAATAATAATAATAATAATGATAATAATGATCGCAAAAATCGACAATAAATATAATAGCAATTGACAAAGACAATAATTACAGCGGCTTTTGTATCGATAAACACGGCGCAATCGATACCGAGAAATTTGTGTCAATAAATATAATTCATAAATATTGGCAATATTAATAATACTCAATATTCACAATTGCAATACTCTTAATAGTGACAATTGATAATGATTAAAGACTATAGTAATGTCAATAATGATCAATAATAAAATAGCATTTATATTTGGCAAATAGCATTGCTAATTGGAAATCGCCCTTTATCGACGGTATTAATATTAATAATAATAATAATAATCGCGGTGATAATAATTTAATAATTCAATAATAATTTAATAATAATAATAATAATAATAATAATAATAATGATAATAATAATAATACTAATAATAATAGTGAGGATGATGACGTCACGACGATAAACGAAATAGTAAGACCCTTATTAACCCCTTAATATTATTACTCCTATGTCTCTTTTATCGTGTAATGTAAGTGTTTTCTCACGTGTCTGTATGTAAGTGTACGTTCATGATGTCAACTGTGTGTTTTATTCTCTCTCCGTAACTGACTTCGGTATAGTGACTTAGTTTAATTAAATAGTGTCTCGTAATAATACGCTGAGTGTTAATTGTTAATTGTTACACGCAATGCGAAGTAGCAAAGTTTCGAGAGGCCATGACTAGACATTCAATCGTATAAGACTTTTTACGACTTACAATAGTAATAACAAGATGACGGGCGGCACCAGAAAAATGGCCGACGAAAAAACACTCGACTTAATGATATAGTTCTGCATTTCTTTTTGTTCGCTATACACCCCTACGGCTCTACCTTACTTTCAATATTAACTCCTTAAAACCTTACACCAAGGAGACCCGGCTGGACGCCGGGGCTCGTTTTAGCTCGTCTCTTTTGAATAAAAAAAAGATTTTCTTTTTTGTTAAAAAAGACGAAGAAAAGTAAAGAAAAGAGGGGAGGGGGCGGGGGAAACGATTCACGATTACGAATACAGACATCATAGAATACTGGAGAATTCTTAACGCTACTGTATATAGCATAACATTTCATTCGTACGTCGCCATTCTCTCCCTGAAAGCGAATTAAACGCACAATCACTCATCATCATTTTCTCTCTTTATCCCTCTCGGTTGTTCTCGTAAAGCTAAACCTTAAAAACGAACGAGACCTAGTTTCTAAAAAAATGTATCTTAAATTCCAACACACACCGTACTACGTGGCTGTACAATCAACGGATCCTACGATAACCTACGCGACATCTTTTACACCTTTCGAAAGTTCTCTTCTTTCCGCCACTTATTTTTCACCCTCTCAAAATAAGCAAGACCGAAGCGGAAAGACGAGAGAATTCCATCGAAACGAAGACGCCCAAAAACCCTGACTGGGTTCATACACGTCTCGACAGCTGTTTTGATTTTCTCCACAAAGAAACATTGTGTAACGACGTGTCCTGGGAGCCGACGAATGTAATTTTGTGCACTCACAAGAATGTGAGCAAGAGCTTGATACATAGCTCGAAGGATATGAAGAGTTTTCGTAGGCTTCAGGTTTGCATCCTCGTTTCCACGATAGAAGGAATCGTAAAACCCTACCCGCATGTCTGACAGTGAGATACTAACCACGATAAAAGTGTTTGATTGTTAATAGAAGCGTCAATAACGAGGATCATCGTCTGCTCGAATCGTACTTTGATTTCAGTCTTACCGGAGGACTTCGTTGGCGTCAACGCTCAGTTACTCGCCTTTTGGTCTTTACCGGACACTTCGTCGCGAGAAACTCTGTTTTAGCGTCTGGGTTGTCTTTCTTATCAACACCCAAAAAGACCCATAATCAGGGCCTTTTAAAGTCGCCGTATCTTTTAGAAAGATCTCGCTTTGCGCGAGCCTCGTTCGACGATACTTGCTACTTGGTAGCCGCTATATACAAGAACTTTCGCATCGAGACGCACTCGAGGATCTCGATCTTCGTTAGCGCCTGGGAGACTAATTACGAAGAACTCGCGGAATGCGGAAGAGCTATGCTCTAAGTCCCCGTGTAGAAGAATAATTTTTTGGCCCAATGCTCTTTCTCTCGAGAGTATACGTATGAAAAATATTCCATGTAGGGTGTGCTCGAGTGTGCACAAAAAATCTCGGGGTTTAACATTCGCTCCTCGATGGTCTTTTAGAATGGTGAAATTTTACTTTTTTTTTCACCATCTTTCAATAACCGAACGTTACTCTCTCGTCATAGAGAGTAAGAATTCTCCTTACTGTGATTACAGTTGGGTTTCTTTCGTGACGTTCCAACTCCCGAGTTAAGTAACGTCATTTTTCGGTCTCGTGTGCATCGGTAATCCTCGAAAATCGGTAATCGAGGAGAACCCGGTGGACGAGAATCATATTGGACGCTCGCGAAACGAGAGATAACCGATAGAAAAAGAAGTAACGAGTTCTCCCCATGATACTTCCGGGTAATCCCCCTATCTCAGCTCGTAATCTTACCCCGGCGTGTTTCTCTTTGACCGTCAATTGTTACACGTCACGTGTACTTATACGTCATGTTAATAATAGTAATAATCGTAATGATATACGTGTACGTTATTAATTAATGTGTGTATATCGTTTACGGTCTAAAGAACGATCGACCGAACCGAGAAATCGTGGGAGAACGGTTTCTCGGTGCTTCGGCCGTTCGATAATCGTTACTTCCCGTTACAGTGTGTAGTATTTCACCAGTGTTAAAACGTCATTCTCGACTATTAATATGATAACTAGGCATGCAACAATATTTCGAGTGATTATTTCCAAGTTAAAAATAGCGTTTCAACCATTCGTCTTATTCTCCTGAATTCTTTCACGCACTCACTCACTCATCTCCTTTTTCTTTCACTCTCTCTTTCTGTCTGCCTACTATCTTTCTCGCTCTATCTCACGCTCTTGTTTTCGTCTCTTTCGCGTCATCTCACTTTAGTCGTCTCTCTGTTTCGTTTTTTTTTCTTTCATTAAGTAACATTACTTGGGCCCGGGGAGAGTGTAATTTTTTGTTTTCGTTTTTTTTTTCTCTCTCAATTACACACAGAGTCGCCGCACGCCGCTAATATCTTTTGCGTGTCTTTTTGTTGCATCGGTTTCTTTGGTTCGAATGCCGTATATCGTGTTTCGTTTTGACGTTTCCTAGTTTTCTATTTCAAATACTTGAATGAAACACAACGAATTAACATTTTCCAGATATTTCAATCGTGTCTTTGTTGCTGTTAAGAAAGCATCGTTTCTTCCTATCTCTCGCTCTCTCTCTTTTTCTCTCCCTTGCTCTTCTGTCAAGTTCTCCACTGATCTCGCTCTTTGAAACGCTTTTGAACGGCGCTCGGCGCGGTCGCCACAAATGCGCACACTGCGAACGTACAAAAATATATTATGCGACATCTATAATCCGCTATAGGTTTCTAAAAACTCGTTTTTCTTTTTCATTATTATTAATTCTTCGGCAATCGACGTCGCCGAGCGCCGTGGAGCTTTGTGTATCGATCGTTCAACAATTACGGATCTCCATCACGTCAGTCGGTTATCAGTACCGTTAACCCTTTACTTGGTAATATCGTTTACTCCTGATTTTTTTTTCATAATTAACTCGCGAACGAGTATTCGATTATCACGCAGTAAATAAAATAAAATTTTACAGACACCTCGCAGTCTGGGGACGAACGATCTCGCAAACTAACTTCACTATGTTTTCTCTGTCGCGCGCGATCTTCGATATATTTATATCGGAAACGCTACAGGACGAAACAATGATGCCAATTAAGGAAATGAAAACAACAGTCGGTCTGAGAGATCGATCGTTCGCATTAAGGGTTAACATTTCCCCTCTGCCTTACCAAATAAAGAGTTAACTGTCGTTGCTAGACGCGGGAGAACATCGTCGCGTGCAAGAAAAGCATGAAGATAAACATTCACAAATCACTACGTTTGGTGTCCTCGTTACAATGATTTGAAGCGACTTTGAAAGAGAGGAAAATACAAGTTTTTTCCCTCTATTCAGCGGTACGCGATTACTTTCACTCGCGCTCGCTAATTTCCGTTCCCGAATGAACCTAATTGACGGTTAACCAAGCGTAAAATGAGACTAGTACTCTCCAGGATGTCTTTCGTTTCAAATTCCAGAGTTTTGAACTATCGTGGTAAACATTTAAATGCAAACGGTTTGTTTTTTTCCCGCGGCCACCAGTCGCATGCGCAACCGGTTTCTTTCGGAATAACTCGGGTAACATCGGGAGCCATCGAGATCACGTGACTGTGTGAGAACGCGTGCGCAATTTGGCGCAGGATACGAATGTCATTACTTTATTGTCGTTTAATTTTTGGAAGAAATGGACCAAACTTTTTCTCTTCGTAAAGGGCCGAAGTATGGAAATTGCATCGAGGACACCGTATTATTTAAATCTATGCACTATGATCAATATCTAATAAATATAAAATAGAAAAAGTAAAATTTAAAAAAAAACGAAACATAGCACTACGTGGAATATCACTGGAATGGAATGTATAGTTTAGGATCAACAAGGAAGATTGTCGTTCGATTTTCTGGTCTTACCTCGTCGAAAGCGTATCGTGGAAAAAGTTATTCGTGCTTAATGAATTGGTATTTTCAGGCAATACTTACAGCTCGTTCTCTCAGTACTTCAGTTTAAAAAACAATAAATACGAATTCGTTTTGACTTCATCTCGATTGAAAAAGTTCAGATTACACTGTATGTATATATACAACGAATAGATATAATTAATTAATGTGAAAAGTACATTATAAAAAATTGAACTGCTCGACTTGTACTTATGATACGATTAGAGATTATCGTTGATACTATTCCACCGATCGACCTCGAAGTGACAGGGAAATAAAGGAGAGGAGTTATTTTCATTGAAAAAAAAGGAAAATTGGAGTAGCATACAAGTGGCAAATAATAAAATAGGACCAAAACCATCGGTGTCGTGTAATATGAACTGAAAATATTATTAAAAAGCATTTTACAACAAAAAATAACTAAAAAACAAACAAAAATACGATTTACATTTAAATTAAGAACAATTGGGTTGTATCGTCTAAAAATAATAACATAACAAACCAGTACAAAAAAAAGGAGAAAGTGTCCGCGTATTCGTTTCATCTTGCTGATATTTCGTTTCATATCGTTTTTCTTTTACCATCCTTCCGGGTGCAAGGAGCGCGCGCGCATACAGAAAACACACAGATACACACATACATGTACACCTCGTTCCTTACTTTGGAAATAATGCGTAAGATTGAAGAAGTTCCGTTTCATTTCTCACATTCGTGCGTCTCTTCGAGGAATCGGTAAGTTGTAATACAGGAAAATAGTTATAAGGGCGGTAGTGGCGGCTAGCTGGCAAGGTGGCATTGTCTCTTTTCGACTTTCAATCTTTTGTGAGTACATAATCGTAGTAATAATAATAATAATATTAATACAATAATAATAATAATAATAATATAAGAATAATAATATTAATAATAATAACTACGAGTCAACACAGGCATACGAAATTTAAATACTAATGGACAGATATGTCGTGATGCGATCTCAGTGGAATAAACCCCCACGATTAAACCCCCCTTACCCGCAAGTACAAGGAAAAGGATCGAAATTAACGTGAATCTCACTCGATCCATATTCCGTTCTCGTCCTTCCATTAAAAAATTAGAAAGAAAATAATGTCACGAGAAGGAAACGAATTGAAAAGAGAAGAAACTATAGAGCGAAACAATATACATTCATTGAGAGAGGGTAGGGGGAATCGTATTACTGGTAGAAAAGAAATAGTGGACGGGAAACTCGAGACACGTTTAAGAACCATTTCTCATCACGAGAGATCAAAGGTAGGATAACACGAAGTCCTTCGGCGAGCTCCGGCGATCCTTTTCCTGGTTATATCGATTCCGTTTCCCGAGTCCCTGGCGTTCTTATTCGTCCGTCGAGACTTACCGTCGTTTTGGAAACTAGTTAGAATACTGCAAAGCGCATTACGACGATGCTGACAGAGAGATTCGAATATTTTTATCGAAGTATTCGGCCTCTTAATTCGTTGCGCGGACATTTCAATGTTCTTATCGAATACATTCGACGGACTAGTGCAACTAACCGGTGTCACTGTTCGTCTTGTAATTAATGATTCGAGAAGAAACGAAAGAATATGCCCGTCAACTGAATGTTACAGCGACGGACGAACGAACGAGAGATCACTTTGACGCATGATTCTATATACGAGAACATCAGTCGCTGATGACTGACAGCGCTTTCTCTGGCGTACGCGACGAAATTTTCTTCGAGAGAGAATCTCGTTTTCGGTCAACGAAAAATACGCGGTGGCGACGAATCAACGAGGATCTTCCTGGTAATGTGTCACGATTCGTTCAAACGGAGATGCTGCTTGATCAGTTCACGAAGGATCTATGGTTTAAAACTAGAGAAATCGAAATGTCGTTAAAAAAAAATATATATATGTATATATATAACTGTACGTCCAACTGATATAATAACAGATTCGTAGACTGTAAAAGCAACGAGTCGATCCAACGGTATCTCAAAGTGCATCGATTCGATGGTCCGAAAATTATGGAATGGCTTCCGAGACTTTCCAGAATTTTCGGACATTGTGGTAGAGGAATTTTAATAACGAGTCAAGAGATGGATAATAATTCGTCTTGAAGACGGTTTTAGAAGTTCCTCGAGATTCGTAGCTTCCTTAAATCGTCGACATCAAGGATCTTAATAAACGCCAGCTAGCCTCGTTACGTACCAAACGATGCTTTAAGGGAGATAATAGGATATTTCGTTTCTGGGATAGGCTTCCAAAATCGTAACACTTTTTCAGCCTCCGGTAGTGAGGCGTCTCGATAATGAATGGATAAAAATAAAAATTATAATACATCGTGTATCATAATAATACATACATACACGCATACATACATACATACACACACACAATAATAATATTAATAATAATAATAATAATAATAATAAAAAATAATATTGTAATAGTAAACATGCATGAAGTCGCGTAATAGAGTCACTTGGGACATCCGTCATCCTCGACTCATCCAACAAAATATATTAATACTATACATTCGAATGGAAAAAAACACTAGCGCAAATCGTTTTTTTACTGAATGTACTAAAAAAAAGAAAAAAGGAGAGAATGATCGTATACGGAACAAGAAAAATAAGGTGATGAAAGGTTCAGCTGGTTGACTGGGCGAAGCGGTTGGAATTTGTAATGCGGTAGGAAAATGGAAATAAAATGAACTTTTTGAAAATAGAGAGAGACAAAAGAGGATAGTAGACAGAGCAAAATATATCCTTACACTGTTACTACAAGTCACTACTACGGCTACGCGCTACGATAACACAACTATGAATAAGGAAGAGTCAGATCGAAAGAACAAATTAGGACTGTACGTTCAAATCAATAAGGCGGCGGATGTCTATCCACGAATTCTTTTTTACCCATTTAATCGACATCTATCTTTTTGATCTTTTAAGATCACTCAAGCTGATGTTTCGTGCATCGATCAGAACCACTCTGAAGGTCGACCTCGAAGAGTAAGAGATGGAAGCACGCGCTCACCCCTTGTCGTGTTTTTCTGCCGCTTCTTTTCATGATAGGTTACACGTTTCTGTAGGGTACGAGAAAAAAAGAAAAGGATAGAGACATCCTGGCCTCATACGTTCACCTTGATCTCATATCTTCCTTCACGGCAAACGGTCTTCGTGTTGCCGATCGTCAAGGACACATAAACGAAGGAACAGGTAGAAAAAAAAACTACGACACAATTTAACGCACGTTAGCATGCGTGCTCGCTGAAGGGGCAGCAGAAGATAATGTATCGGAAGGAAGAAGACGAATAAAGATACTGCTAAAACGAAAACGAAAAAAAGGAGAAAAAGAAACTAGAGAAAAATAGGAAGAAACAAGTTAAGCGAATGAGCAACGACGTATACTGTATCGCCGTTGCTGTCATACTTTAAATGCACCTCCGGTCGAATCTCCGTGGGAGTTGTCGTTGATCCTTACAAAAAAAGAACATATGCTTAACCACCTAAAAAAAAAACGACGTGTGTGAAGAAATAAGGAAGGATCGAGGAAAAAGGAAACCGCAGAGCGTCCACCTGTCCGTTGATCACGGACCATCGATTCAAGATCGATCCAGGATCAAGAACCTCGAACGCTTCTCGCAGCGACGCCGATCAACACTACCGATTGCTAATCGACCTTCAATCTGGGTGACCAACAAGGTTCGAACATCGATCGAGTACTCCGCGCGTCTTTCAAACTACGCGCTCACCAAATAGGGAGAAGAGAGAGTGAGAGAGAGAGCTAAAGAGCGACGAAACGAGCTCTCGCACGACATTTATTCTCTGTCAACCGGTGATGACACGCCGGTGAATTCATACCCTCTCGATATCAAGATAAAACGGACATTACACATTGGTGACGTCCATTTGAAATTGGAGAACACGATTGAATCAGGTTTAAAGTCTCGGATCAAAAACCGGAAGGATTACGATCGAAAAGGAACCGTGCCTCTTTTAAGTCCGTATTTGGTCTCGTCTCCGCGACCGAGAAGAAATGCGTGTACACGAATTTACGAGGTGGGCGATGAAGCACTCCTCGTTGATTTCGATCGAGAAAATGGCGTTATGGTAAAGTGGAAAATGGGAATGTCAGGATAAAGAGGATAAGGATTCACACGGAAACGGGGGAAAGGAAGAGGCAGGGGAAAGTGACTAGCGGCGGCGAGCTCTACAACTAAACAACAACAACAGTATTTTCAGTTATAACAACATTAACAAGTAAGTTTTCCGCGTGTATGCGCTTACACGTCATTCGTGTGTCTTCTTTCCGTGTTAGCGCGAGCGCGCGCACGTATTCGCACGCAACAAGATGGCCTTTTGGAGTCGCCTGCTTTCTTTTTCTCAATTTCTCTCATTCGTACGAGCGGACTTTTTCGCACGCGTGCGCGTATACGCTTTTTATTTTTTGCATTTTGTTTTTAAAGAAGAAAAGAAGGATCGCATGCGTGCGAGTCACGCGAGCGTCTTCACAATCGGGTAGTTTCTCTTTAGCCTTCGAGAACCTTTCTTTTCCATGCATACACTGACCTCGCTGAAGGGAACAGCCTGCAACGTCCGTCGTTCTCGATGGCGCGCTTACGTGCACGCGCGTCCAAGTAGAAGCACCTTGACGAGTACGTACTCCAAGGGTTCAAAGACTTCTCCCTCGCAACGGAAGCAAATGATTTGTGCCTCTACTTGGCGCGTTGCACGTGTACGGCATACGAGGTGTTAGGTGTATCATTGTATCGGCAAGGTAAATAATAATAACCTTGCGTAAATTCGACAGCTCGATTTTTCACGTATTCTCGCTCGCGTGCGCTTGCATTCCTCTTATCGTAATCGGCGTCTCGTAACGGGAATGGGGCGGGCCGAGCGGACGAAGGTGGATAGGCGAAGTGAGCACGAGCGGTGATGATAGGTGGGCGAAGAAGAAGATATAGGCGAGTGTAAGTAAAAAAAGATCGATGAGATCTCGGCTTAAGAGCCGTCCAACGATGTCGGCAAGGAGCACAACGACGGCGACGACGATGATTAGGACGGAGGAGACGCCGTTTAATTGATCATCGTCGTCGTCGCGGTGTGTCGTTGCTCTACATGCCGATCGGCGGTACTTGTACGTAGCGGTAAATGTAGAGCCGGTAGTCTTTGCTGGCCAGCACGACCGATCCGTCGTCCATGAGGGCCACGTCGAAGCACTGAGCATGCTTCACTTTGCTCTCTAACGCCGATACCAGTTGGCCATCTTGCATGAAGATCGTCAGGTTGAAGTTATTGTGATTGTCGGCAATCAGTATCTCCCCTACGGCATTGATGCCCACCCCGATGGGGTAGTTGGTAATCCCTTCTCCGCCGATTTGTCGCAGATAAGCTCCCTCGTAATTGAACACCTTCACGCAGTGTGCACGATTGTCGCTGATGAAGATTTCCTGCTTGTCGTTCACCACGACTCCGTTCGGGAATTCCAAATGCTTTGAGCAGCCAAATTTCTGTAGCACGTTGCCGGCTTGATCGAAGATTATCACGCGCATCACTTTGCACTCGACGACGACGATGCGTCCTTTCGAGTCGACCGTGACACCGCGCGGATGTTGAAGGATATTGGCTCCGAATTTACGAACGAATTGACCGTACTGGTTGTAGATCTGTATTTGATGCGTTGGCGAACGTTCAGTGACAATTATATCACCCGATGTCTTAACCACGGCCACACGATTAGGATAGAGTAATTGGCCGTCACGTTTACCACATTCTCCAAACTGGAACTTGAATCTGCCTTCTTTGTCGAATATCTGTATACGATGATTGTTCGTATCGGCAACGATAATATCGTTCTGTGCGTTCACAGCCACTCCGGAAGGTTCGGTGAATTGTCCCTCCATAACGCCGAACTCGCCAAACTTGCAGTGGTATATCATCTTCTGTCGCTTTATTTGAGATTTCGGTGGGAATATCGCTGCTGCAGACATCAACTTCGAAGTTAAATCGAGGACGGAGTCGCCAGGAGCGGCATTCGCGGCGACTGCAACGGCTGTTGGCATTGGGAAGTGATCGTTCGTCGTGACGACTGGGTAAGCGTCACTTCCACCGTTGCTCCACTTCTCGTACGGATTTGCGTTCATGCCATTCAAATTCAGATCGCTGATGGTCGTCGAAAACGGACCGAGACTGTTCGCGGAGCTGAAGCGCTTCGTTATGACGCTGCTGTTAGCGTCAAAGGACGATGGTGAGGTTGAAGATGCGCAATTCGAGTTCGAAGATATTAAACCGTTGCTGTAAGGCCGATCGAGGAGAAGACCGCCCAGAGAACCGGCACTTCCGGGTCCACTGCTGGCGTTACTTCCGCTACTACCGTTGCAAGAGAGTGCCGTTGGTCGTGCGATTGGTGGTTGCTTTCCGATCGGTCCTGCATTGTTCTCGTTGTTGCTTCGTACATAGCCGAATGTATTTCTCACACCTACTTGAATGGCTTGATAATTGCTGACGAATTCAAGGTCGACGGTTTGACTGGCAATATCGGGCGTATAGTTCAAAAGTAACTGAAGCTTCGAATCGAGAAGCTTCTTCACCGTCAAGACTTCGGTAACAGTAGTATACTTGGTCAATCGTTCAACGCATTCGCAAGTTTGAAGTATCTTTTCAGCCATTTCATTCGCCTTCTGGGTTAATACACCAAGTGATATCTGTTTCGTTGAAAACACCGATTCTAGTTCTTTTAGCAACTCTTGCTTGCGCTCCTCGAGCATCGATTTGTAGAATTGGAACGTATCGTTGATCTCATTCTGTGCTTTGTGATATTGTACTTGCAAACGAGCAGCACCATGATCAGCAGCTTTGATGGCAGCTCTCACATCAGCAGCTTTGGCTCTACATTCTTGAACTACCCTAGCCATTGCTTCGAGCTGTTGACTGGCAGCTTCAGAGATATGAGCGCAATCGTGCAAAGGACCAGGATGATCGTTAATGGTACACTCTTTGCAAACCGGTACTGTACAGGTGCGACAGAAGTACTTGAGGAGTTCTTGCTTGTGTCGTGGACAAAAGAGAACTTTCTCGCCGTTGTTGCTACCACCGTTGATCACAAGGTTGTTCTTAGGTATCTCTGTTGTAGCGGAACTAGTAACAGTCTCGAGTTTTGAGTCGCCAAGATTGAGGACACGATGTCCCTCGAAGCAATGCATAAATTGATGCGCCATCACGCAGTTTGGACAGAGGAAATTAGCGCAATCGAAGCAACGGGCTACAGCGTCGGATTCGGTGGATTTGCAGCCGGTGCAGCGTACGCCGCCGGCGCTTCCTAATCGGCAACGCGGGCAGGGCGCTTCTCCAGGTTTCTGTGCGTCAAGGCAAAGGTCACAGCTGTCGACGTCGCAGATCGCTGAATCGCTCGCAGGCGGAGAACTGCCGCTGACGGTTAGCGGGGATAGCGAGGCCAGGGACCCGATGGAATTCGCGCGCGATTCCAGCGAGAGTGTCGGCGAGGCCATCTTCAGTCAACCGGCATCCCTGTAAAGGAAAGAAAAATTTATTTTAGTTTTTTTTATAATTTGTACAATAACGGTTATGATACTAACAATTAAATGATATTAAAACATTTTTGTATAATATTACTCATGAATTTAAAAATTTTTGTTATAGTTTTGGAACCATTCGGAAGTTTTCTTGTTTGAATATAGATAGTAGATTTCCTTTCTTGTGAAGATAGGGAAAAATAATGGGAGAATTTTCATGGCAGGAATCAATGACATGGGAAGTTGATAATTACTTATAAAAAATTGAAATGCTGATTGAAATTGAAAAACTGAATGGACCCACCGATGAATATTAGATTGATTATAATGTAATTATTTAGTGGTACATGTTATTTATGATTTTTACTGATAAAAGTTAGAAAAAAGTTATTTTTATCAATTAAGTTGACGCTCGATTAACGTAATACTGGATGTTGCGATTTTTACATTAACCCCTTACACTAAGATTAGAGACTACCACCGCTATAATACAGAATTTAAGTGTTAACACTTTACCGACCGATAGTCGATTAATCGACTTTTCGAGCCCAACACTTTTGGGCTTTTAACTTATTAATTGGTCGCTACGGAAATTAATAAATTGTTATTTTTCATTGCGGTTAACTGTGCCAAGGATTCAATGAAGAAACTTTGCAATTTTGGAAGAGATATCAGTATCAGGGAAATATTTGCGTGCAAGTGACCGATCAGAAGTGAGTAGGATGTTAAAAAGTACCGGTCGGTAAAGTGTTCAAATATAAATTGATCAGTTATTCTTAATACACTGTATAATTTTAATTAATGTTGTAGAAATAATACTAGCCCGTCGCGTTTCATTAATATTTTCAATTCAATAGATTTTGGATGACTTGAAAATTTCCTATATCGTTCACCTCATTACGAATGTCACTCGTTATTGTAGGGCAAAGGGTTAAACAGTGAAATTCCTTCTGTGGCTTTTCCAGAATTTTATCTAAGAATAAAGCAGTATATCCACGCACCCCCACACTAATTTTGGAAATGTACCCAAACAGCGGCATTTCAAATACGTTTCACAGTCATCCCAAATCACCGTAATACCTCGATCACCGAACACTGCTTTGCATGAACCACCTGTATCATCTACAAAGGCCCCAATCATTGATATGGAGTCACATGATCAATTCACAGTATCTCCTAGCTTCTGCTTGCACTGCAGTGCAATCAGCGTATTTCACCGAAATCAAAGTAACCCGTCATCATGATACAAATCATCTTAACATAAAATTGAAACATTCAAAATCGATTTGAGCAATATCAAAATCCTACATTGCCTGCATCCCAGAAAAAAAAAAACAAAAATAACGTAAACATACAATAATTATCGCGTAAACGGTTTCCCATTCATTAACACATGGATGATCTTTACCACCGGAAATCAAATTCGCTCCGATCTCAAGGTCTTCGAAGTTACTCCCTTGAAAACATCCCTCTAATTAAATCGACCGAGCTAGACGGCCACGTATTTCAGGTGAGTACTCATAAGTAGAGTCACGAAGGAAGAGAGGGATGAAGAGGAAGAAGCGTCGACCCGAGGAAGAACACAATGGTGTCCTGAAAGTCTGAGATAGCGAAAGCGAAAAAAAAGGAAAATAATGTAAAAATGCAATAATCATCGATGAAACGGTTTCCTATTTATCAGATGACTAGTCTTCGCCACCGGAAATCACATTCACCTCGATATCGAAGTCTTCGAAGCTACCCCCACGCACTTCATGCATTTGCAGTTTTTCTCTCGGTCCTCGTAGTTTAGGACAAAGGTACAACATCATCCCTCTAATTAAATCGCCCGAGCTGAACGTCTGCGTGTTTCAGGCGAGTGCTCATAAGTAGAGGCACGGTGGAAGAGGGGGATAAGGAGGAAGAAACCTCGACCCAAGAAAAAACACCCTGTTGTCCTGCGAGTTTGAGGTCGCAAAAATAAAAAAGAACAACAAAAATAAAATAGTCATCCACGAAGCTGTTTCCCATTCATCAGCACGTGGATGGTCTTCGCCACTAGATGTCACATTCGCCTCGGACTCAAAGAATCTCCGAAGTTACTCCCACGCGGTTCGTTCACTTGTTCTTTTCCTCTCAGTCCTCGTAGTTCAGGACAAAGGTACAACGACATCCCTCTAATTAAACCGACTGAGCTGGACGGCCGCGTGTTTCAGGCGAGTGCTCATAAGTAGAGACACAGAGGAAAAGAGGGATAGAAAGGAAGAAGCGTCGACCCGAGAAAGAACTCGCTGACGTCCTGCGAGTCCAAGGTCGCGAAAGCGAAGGTTGTCGTACCTCTCCCACTCAAGTGAATTTACGGAGTTCTACGGCAACGGCACGCTACGATTTTCCTGGGAAAGACGAAGACGTCGCGGTGAAAAAGACAAGACAACAACGACCACAACGACGGCGATGGAGAATAAGGCGAAGAAAGAAGGAATAATCGAACGAGTAGAACAAAGACCGAACCGCCGCTCCAGGAAACACTTCTGGAGTCGCGCGAGCTACTCTCTCTCTGGTGTACGATGCCTTCGTGCAGGAATTTCGATCGAGTCCCGAGATAAAAGGTGAATGCTCCTGGGGGAAGTAACAGCGGACTCGAGGTCGCCGGAAAGCCACATTTAGCATACCCGAGACGAAGGAGTCATACTTCGGCCATCGCGCGAACGTCTTCGAACTTACGTTGCTACGAGGAAACCGAGGGCAATGCAGCGAGAAATGGTCAGAATCGAAGATTTAATCCTTTACGGTCACTTGTAGAGGTATAATCGGCTGACTCGGTGACGACATTTTGTTCAGGTAATTCCTGCTTTGGAATTTAATACTAGATCTTGTATGATGGTTCAAATTACTAGTTTTTCCTTTATTTCTGAAATTGGAGACATTGCTCCTTTTGCTAACTTTTACGCCGGTATTGGAAAATAGATGAAAATGATCAATTTTCTTTGAACTGTCATCTACTTTTTGGTATATTCGGATAAATTTGATTGGTCGTCGAGAATTCTCATATTAATAATTGTTATATGCAATTGATTGAAATTATTTGAAATAAGTCTATGAAAAAATTATTGGCTTTATAAGTGGTCAAGTTGGTGAAAAACTGTAGAGTGAGATGTACTATAATTATAAAATTTTCGATGATAAAATACAATTTGGTATTGATAGAAATTCGTTTGCATGAGTTGTAGATTTAAAGTTTTGTTGCAAAACTGTTTAACTAGTTTGCAAGTATATGTATATAAGATATCTTTGAAAAAGAAAAATAATTAATTACGTAAATAATTAGTTTGAAAAATTAAAGTTGCGTAAAGAAATATGTTTGTATCATCCAATAATCACTCAAAGTTAAATATGTGTCCTTAGTTATAACAAAAAAATCTAAAGTGTTTTCACTGCCGTAAAGTCATGTATAATATTCCTATTAATTAGAAGCCAATGAAATTTTTTAAAATACAGCGGCACTGTAAAACTGCCATCAATGAAGACACCTTTATAAACGATGTCTTTAATTTTCACATTTAATCCAAAAAATTATTTTCTAACGCTACAACCACCGAACATATTTGACTTTTTCTCTACTGATCAACAACTATAATCACCTACTCTCTACATATCTCCCTGAGTTACCAATTACCTCAACTTATAATAAATAAAATTTCTAAGAATTACAAAAAAGTTCGACAAAGTTATACAAATCAAACAGCACTGCTCCCTCCAAGAGGCAAAAAATTAATTCAAACTTCGTCATCAAGTGAAACTATTTCGCGTTACCATGACTCAACACGTAGCACTTTCCAACATCTATTTTATCGAAGAAAATTTCATTTAACTTTGAGAAACCAGAAAAACTGAACGACTCGGAGATCTAAAATGAAAAGGGAGAACCGGCAAGCTTACAGGCACGATGAGAGAGGGAGAGAGAGAGAGAGAGAGAGAGAGAGAGAAGGTAAAAGAGACCAAGAGAGACGGAGGGAAAGGGCCACGTGAAAGAGCAGTACCGAGGACAGGAGGGTGCGTGCACCCCGATCGATGAACGTCGTTCAGGGGTCACGCCGTTTCCCGCCAACCCCTCGTCTGTTACCAGTACCCCCAAGTGTATCAACCCTCTACCCCCGCCGTGTCTCTCATCGACAGACTGCCGACTCGAAAAGAGGGGTGGATAGAATACCTATAGCATAGTTTGTCCGCTACGATCTACGACCTTGGACGAGAAAGGTCTCAGAGCAGACTTGAAAGTCATGAGAAACTTCTTCACTCGAGCAGACGGGGGTTACGTCCTTTTTTTTGCAATTCAGAGAATAGTTCATTTAAAATGCTTCTTCGCAGTTGGTCTACCAATAATCTCATTCCACGCGTTCAAAGTGGAATGATAAAGGCTTCTCACTTTGCAACTTGCCTCTTTGGCGAGGAAATTGAACTGTCTGCCGTTAAAAAGTTTGCGAAATGTTGCAACCCCGCTTACAACTCTCCGTTCCGCCATCTCCTCAACTTTATTCCCACCGTTTTAGGAGCACTCTCACGACATTGTTTCCGTTAAAAGAAACAAATGCGTTAATTACAAGTTGGCCGTTGCTGTTAAATACTTGGTACAAGTATTTCGCCATGTCTCGAGAATTTGCATTTGCCGGCACGATGTAAATGAAATATTTCATTCGTCGTATTGATTTTCCACAGGACGAGGCAAGAATGGTAATATGAGAACAGGGAGGATGAATTCATCGCAGAAAGAGCGTAAAGTAAAATGTTTTCGCTCTAGGCACCGTCTACAAGACGGTGCTGAAGATTTGTGATGTTTAACTATAGTTTACTACCCTCGTATTTCATCTTTGTAATTTTCACAGATATCAATTTCTCAATATCGTTACATTTCACGGTATCAGTGAAAAAATATTTTCGACCATTAAATCGTTATGAATGACGACAAAAGTAACCCGATTCGACGTTTAAAAATTCGTTAACCTGCAAAACTCAACAGAACAAAACATTCAAATCATTAGCTCTACAGTAAAGTTTCAATATAACTGAAATCCAATACTACAACATAACAATTCCAACTTTTTAACCCCTTGCCCTACGATTCGTTTTGTGACTGTCTCCGTTATAGTTCAGAATTGAATTACTAAACTAAAAATTGATCAATGATTATTGATATATCGTATTTTTTAACGTAATATTAGTATCGTAGAAATAATATTATCATGTTGCGATTCATTAATATTTTTAATTTGATAGGTTTTGCAAAATTTGAAATTTTTCCCACACCAATTACCAGAGCACGAGTATCACACGTTATTGTAGGGCAAGGGGTTAATAATGACACAAACAGGAGTCGATAAATTTTCAAGTTAGTTGTTCACTTTCAAATCGCACGTGCATCCATAAAATATAGTTCATCACTATTTCTATCACAAGAATCATCCCCCTTTCAATCTGAATTGCAATGTCTATTCCCATTTGTCGCAAAGCTTCCATCATTCCTTCTATCATACAGAAATACATTACCAGAAGAATTTCGTAAGCATCGATTTCGCGATTCGCTTCCCACGAATCTCAGACAATTTGTATAGACTCCCGATAGATACGTAATCTCTCGCAATTTCCAGAGGCATAAGTTCAAATGCGACCTCTGAAATCACTCGGGTCGGCAGTCACTTTAATAGAATAACCAGTCGGATAAGAAAGACACGGTAATCGAAGATGGGTTCGTAAATCAGTTTCCTTCTTATTCCTCTTGCTTCCGAGGAAGAAGATAGCCGTGTATCCTGGCCGTAAATTTTTCTAAGAGTACGTACAGACATCGGTGTCTATGTACGCGCCAACGGCATTAATTCCACCGGCTGTCTAGCCGATCGGATCTCCATGGAGAGGAACACTCAAGGGCGGACCATAAATCTTGTCGCCCCTCGGCGGGTCACCTTTGTAAGCCAGTACCCGGCAATCGTAGGTAAGTGCACTGAGAAAATGCGAGAGGCGACGAGATCGTTGGTACATACATAAAACCGCGCCTCGACTCGCGTATAATTGAGAAGAGGTTCGAGCAACGAGCCCTCGCGATATCGATGTAGATAACGATGTCATTACATCCTTGTAATTAACGATATTCAAGCTTTCAATATACTAGCAACGCCTATTGCCGCGATGCAAAAACGATTTCGCGGAACTCGCGTGAAATCGGTCAAACTGGTTTCACCATAGGCGTGGACGATTAACCCCCTTCGTTAGTGGATGATTCGAGTATATTAGAAGCACTTTGCTGACGAGCTTAGGGGTTGTTTGAAAATAAAATTACTCCATTTAAGTTTCGTGGCGTTAGATCACCCTCGTTACCCGAAGGATTAGTTCTACTACTTGTAAAACTACTATCTGATCTACTTGTTTTATCCTTCTACGTACTAAATAAAAAATTCTTTTTATTAAAAACGGGCATCTGAGTAATAAGACTTAATAATCGTGAAATTTATAAAATACTTCATCCAAGTATCCAAGCTTTCACGCGTTAAGCCACTCTCCCCATCGAAAGTGCTACTCCACCTTCATCAGAAACTAACTAGAAATTCTTTCACAAAAGAATCAATAATCTCTTCACAAATCCTTCATCTTTTACGGACAATGCAAAAATCTCCAAAGTACGTTGAAATACCCTCTTAATTAGTAACGCGAATTGTACCCATTAAAATCTATAAGACGAACAATGAAAATTCAAAATATTGATGTATTAAATGGCAAGAAAATTCCCAAACTTGAATATTTCGTCGAAATAATTTGATAGACATTTTGGCAGGAGTAGGGTCAGGTAGATTATCGAGAAGAAAACTCCTGTTGCCGGGGAAGTAGCAGTGCGTTTTCGAGCGAAGACTGCAATCCTCGGTTGAATGCACTGTGGGAAGAGGTGGCGGACGGCGCGTCTGGTTTCTATGGAAACACTGCATCGACCACCCCAACCCTTCGGCCGGGGTTCCGACGAGGGTCGAGTCCGTCACCGGTGGTGGCGATGGAGGGGGTGCCGAGGAAGGAGTAACCGCCCCTGGGGAACGCTAACCGCCGGTGCATCGCCCTCCGGTGCAGCGCGGCAATGCGTACTTCTCTCTTTCGCCAAGTGCAATAAATATCGCGGGGTGGAGGTCACGGGTGAATGGAATGCTTTTATTTTAAAATTGCCGAGATAATCGAGCCAGGGGATAAAGCGCATGCTTTTTCAATATTTGCAGTGTCGAAAAAGTATGGTTGTTTTGTGTAATACTGTATAAATGTTAAAAGGAGGAAAACAGTTTAGTAACAAAATGTGTTATGATTTTTTTTATTTGATGGATTTATTACAGATTTATATTGTTTGTTAAGATTGCAGTGATTAATCGATGAATGTATTGTCCTTTATTTAGAAATGAAATACCTATGATCAGTAATTAAAAGGTGAACTATGAATTTGATTAGAAATGTTAGTTGAAAGAACTTTCTTAATTTGTTGTAATGAGAAAATGATATATGATATAATTTAACATGTTAAATAGCTTATAACATACGATGTAATATTTAGTTTTAATTAATGAATTATTTATGCTAAGATAACCAAATATGTATGAATCTATATGAGCTCCAATTTTAAGTTTCAACCCTCTCCAACATTATCATTGCGGAATGGTAAAAGTAGAAAATTAAATACGATGAATACCCCTTTCCTATCGACTAACATTCACAACACTGCACAAAGTTATGAAAAAATTTTATATTCTTACCAAACCTAAACACATCCAGAATATTCACTGAAAAAATATTTCAACGTCCGGTGAGAATTCTTTTCCACCCCTTTTTCTTAACCAAGAACTCGAACTACGGACCAATAAAGAAATCAATTCAGTCACTACTCTAAGCCCGACACGCCCAAAAACCATAACATCAAATCATTTCAACGTCTGTCGAGTACATTTTCGAATCTTTTTCGTACTCTGTGGCTCGTGCTCGTTCGAGGGGTTGCTCGAAAATTCGTCCTGACATCAGCCGCCAATTTCAATGTCACTGTCGGACTACTCTCCCCGACAACAGGAATCGAGTCAGGGCTTTTCCTCTCTTTCTCCCTCCTCCTTCATCCCTCTCGTCGGAACCCTCTTTCTCTCCGCAAACCTCCCCTTCATCCTTCCTTGTCAAGCAGCTCTGTCTCTTACTCTCTTGTCCATTTCATTAGCGTTGTTCCGCTCGACCAACGATCGTTCGTTAGTCAATATACGGGCAACGGCAGCAGTCTGCTCTGGCTATTTACCCTATTGGCTACCAGCTATTGGTTGCCGTACATTCGGTTCAGGTTGAAACGAGACGAGACTGGACGGAGAGGATGATGGACAGGCCACTGTCCTGATACAGTTGCATTTACGGGTTGCAGCGCATCGTTGCAACTGCAATACGAGACTGAGAGCGGTGCGGTGAGACAGACAAACAGACAGAGACAGAGGGCGAGAGAGAGAGAAAGACAGAAAGAGAGGAGAGGTAGACAGAAAGATGAAAGCCAGATAAAGGATAGGGAAAGAGAGAAGAGAGAAATAGAAAGAGATTGAGAGATAGAGAGAGGGAGAGAACAGGGAAACAGAGAGAAGAGAGAAGAAAGGATAGCGGCAAAGAGAGAAAGGGAGGAGGGAGAATTCAGCAGACATCAGATCGATCGTGTCTGCACTCCGCGTCGGGACGGAAACGGAAATAATCAAGAGAAGATCACTTCGAGTTTTCGAGCGTTCTTCGAGATAACAGCAATTACACTCCCCGCTGTATTATCAGGTGATATTGGATTTTCTGGCGGTTGCTTTTAACGAAGCTTACAATAACGACGATTGCATTGACGGTTTTCTTCTTTTGTCGAGCTAATTTCGTGAATTATAACGCACTAAATACGTAATGGTAAATTCGAGATTGTTCGATCTGAATTCGTTAAAGGTACAGGGGGAAATGGGGGGCAGATCGTTGGATAATTTCAAGTTGCTTTCGAGTGCATGCGGCGAAAGTAATTCGTGGATTAATATAGTATAATACGCTGTTATAATCATTGTACTGTATTCTCGCCTGAGCAGATAGACTCGAGGAGAAATTGATTCAACGAGGACGATTTTAGAAAATAATGGTTGCGCTAAATTAGTCTGAAGATGTTACGAGCTGTGAGAATTTCTGGGAGGTAATTGCAGAGTTTGATTGCAGGTCCGGAGAGTTTAGCGAATGTAGACGATCCAGGGAATTGTTAAATTAATTGAAATTCGTCGCTGGATTGAAACTAATTTGAGAATATTCCCTGCCGTTAGATAATTATTCTTCCTTTAACTATTGCAACGGCTACATTTATTCCGAGACACTTTAGTTAGATATAAAAATAGTAATTAAAATCCACAATCAGTATTGGCAAAAAGAAAATTATTTTGAGCAGAAAATTGTATTACTCGCAGTTTAACTTCAGATAGCAAAAGGTCATTTAATAAGGTGTAGAATAAATATTCTTCCAAAATTAAAAAATTTTGCGTTATTGTTAATAGTGTAATATAAAATATTAACCACAAAATTCAAGTAAAGCTATCATATTTACATCTTTCAGTTAAAAATTGATTTTGGTTACGTACAAAAATACGTTTCTCCTGTTACTAAATATACAAAATTAGTCAGAAGTTGCAAGAAAATAGTTCGTCCCCCTCAGATATTTTTCCTACATGTGTCTTTATAAATGTCTATGGCTTCACAGGCGCAGAACAGCCCCTGAAAGCCATGACAAATATTTTTGAAACACCCTGTACTACCATACTAGCATATCATACTCCAATAATAAATATCATATCATATTCTAACAAAATTGGACGTTCGAGATGAAGAAAATTAGGGATTTAACACTTTTTATGTAATTTCAATAATTTTAGTACTCTCTTGTATATTGCGTTTGGTTTACGTTCAGAGATATATATTACTTCTATCACCGAGAGCTATATTAGTGCACTATGTACTATCTACACTTCTATAAACAATTTCAGTAAATAAAGTAACAAGAATATTCATTACGCAAAAAAATTCAATTCCTTTCACTGAAGCTCCCTTCAAGGATCACTTGTCAATGCCGAAGAAACATTTGACAACAGAAATCAACAAAGAAGCATCATGAATACTCTGGAATTATTTTCGCGTGATCAAACTTGCGTGAGGATGAAGCTGCTCCCGCGAGAGCACGGCCTTCCGGAAGTACATTTCGTTTCGCCATGGAACTTTACGAGCAGCGAAGTTACGACGAGGAGCATCGCCTGTGCACTCGATGTGCTAGGGGTCACTGAACTTGGCGAACTTCGCGACGCCGGAAGGTCGCTTCAAATACCACGCGATACGGAAAATCGATCTACAGTTTCAATTTGACCGATAACTCACTGCCTAACTTCCGGTACCGCCGACCCAGCTGGCTAACATTACTTGCCAAATACTCGAGGTGCCTTCGTTCAGTTTCTAGTTCTGTGGCTTTCCGAGCTGTTTGGAACTCGTTGACCTTTTAATCTAAACTGTAGAAGCGTTGGAACTTGGATGACTGTTATGAAAGATTTCATACATCTAAGTTTTACGTGGTGGAGGAAAATTAAATGCATGTACACATGATTCGAAATTTTTGTTTTACAATTATCAACAGACTGCGGATTTGTATGCATTTATGACAAATTAAATACGGCTAAAATATACATAAAGGACATACTTAATATAAAAATATATCTAAAATATCGAAAGTATGGTATTTGTTGTAATATTTATTGAGTGCAATAAATCCCTAGATAGGTTTTCCTGTCTCACCTGCATTTGTGAAACTCGAAATTTGCATAAACATCCACAGTCTAATTATCAATTATGATGAGATTGATGAGACTTTGTCATGTTTGCTTTATAATTGTTAACACTAAACGTATCAATCGGGGTTAAATGACCCCTTTCAAAATTTACTTTAAAATCGTACATTCATTGCTACTTTTTTCGCTCCTCTGACTTTTTGTTAATTCTCAATCTGTCCGATTGTAAAATTTCATGCTTTCCATTTTTCTGTTAGCTTATTTTTTACCAAGAAAAGTTCTTTGCATATGTTACATACCACGAGACCGATTTGACCGTTTGTGGTAACAATAGGAATATGCAAAGTGTTGGAGTTAAGGGTTAACTTTGTAGGTAGAATTATTTCGTTAATGTTATAACCATTAAGTGAGGTTAATTTGGGGGTAAATTATGTAAAGTAGCCGATTTTGTTTGGGAAATAGCAGATGTCGATGAATGTTTCAATTAACCGTAGGAAGCTATCGGGCTTCAAAGAGAATTCTATGGATAACTTGAGACCAGTTCATCAGTGTTGGTAATTAACCTTCTCACTGCTAATGGCGTATATATACGTTCTTATAAGTCGATCCATATACACGAAAGGCTTATCTATACGTTCTCAAAAGTCTATCAATATATACGAAGACCGTAAAAACACGTCATTACGTGTTACTGTAACACTTTAACTATTTTAACAATTGATTCATTCTCGTTATGTTAAAATTATCAAAATAAGTTTCTCGTCATTAATTTTGAATTTTTTCCCACGAATTATTATTAAAAGAATGTGCAAATTAAGTAAATTAAAAGTAGCTTAAAAAAACACTTAAAATAGATCCAATTCTGATTATTTCGAATTTCTTTATAATTATAATTATTTATTTGTTGTTTTGTTAGTAATCAGTGGACAGCCAGTCGCGGCAATTAGCATTTGAATTTCACCGCCTCTATTGATATTTCAAAAGTAAATTACGCTGAAAATGTTAAAATGCTTTTCTAATCGTTTAACTGTTTTAGTGCCACAGTTTTTAAAAAATCTGTGTTAGACATATGCCAAGCTGTTTATTTCTTTCATAGGCAATTGAAAGTTTTCCTGCAGTAATTTTTACCACAAAACGTAAATAGTGCAATCGCCTGGCACTAAAACAACGCTCAAAAATCATTTTAATTTGTTAATATCAATGATTGACAATGCTCAGAAGTATTCTCGCGCGAATCTAAAAGGTATAAGATATTGGAAAATTACGAGCCAAAATGTTATTTTTCACGTCTTGCCATTGACAGACATTTCCATTGCCCATATTTTTCCAACCCGGCTTGATACCCAGTCACAGAGAATGAAATGCAATTTCATCTTGATATCCCAGGAGCAGAATTTCGCAGGAGTAACGTCGATAGCCATAAAACTGCTGAGAATGTACGTTTATACCTCCTGTTATATGCGCTACAATAAAAGTGGATTGCCTATTTGAAAAACCCTTTAAAACAATTTCGAAAATCACACCTGGCACGAAGCTAAAACTCGAGATATCTCGAATGAAATTCTAGTTAAACGACTGCCTCTTTTCTCTACGTTTCTCCTGAACTTCGGCGTACCCGAAAGTCGTCTTAACGGCATCCGAAACGAAAATCAATACTCCAATCACCTAGCCAACTTCAATCTGTAGAAGCCTTACAGAATTTCCAAGGGAATTAACTCTCCAACTACTCGAATACACCGTCCTATCCCAGTATCTTCAACGCCGGTTAAAAATTCCATCAAACCGAGAAGCAATCGGTTTCTTCGGTACCAAATGAACTTCCGTCCATTGATTTCAATGTAGAATAGGCCTGGGTAATTAAAATCGTTCTGCAAGATCCTTTAATTGCAATTTAACTGTTCGCGAATGAAGAGTATGCTGCGCGTTAATGCAATCACCATATCGTAGACACAAATACGTTCACGCATAATAATTGGGGTATTAACTTAGAAAAAGTTAAAGAGTTAATAACCATCTTAACTCTGCTGCTTTCTTCATTTAATTCACGTTCGTGTTCCTTCGGTGTCATTGTGATTTGATGAACTAACGTTCACATTTAAAAAAAAGTAAAATGTACAAGCAAATAAATGGTCATTTTAAATATATTGAATATCAAATACAAATGTTCAAAAATTATGTCATATGATCTGTTAAAATGTAATCTTCGTTTAGGTTAACTCCAGAGGTGAAAAGAACAGCAGGCTTAAGATTTAATTTCAGTATAACTTTCTTATTTTTTTCTGAGGGTAGGTCAAGTAACAAATGTGATTCGCAGATTTCAACAGTTCTAACTTGTAACTATTGCAATTTCTTCTAGACAACAATGGCCACAAGTATGCGATATTCTTCATAATCATTTAATTATTGTACATTAACCCTTTTGCGGTCCGAATTATTTTGTCAATTTGATAGTGAGCTAAATACAATTAATTTCCAAATATTTTCTATCGTTGGTCATCAATTTTTATTTATTGACAGCGATAACTATAGGTTCTGGCGAATATTTATGTCATCTTACAAAACTATTATGAAATCAGAAAGTCGACATTAAATCTTTAGAATATAAAATGACGTGAAAATCTATATGTCGAGTACAGCTTGCCATAGGACTTCGAAGGGTTAAAATGATTGTACAGAATGATACGGTTCTTCGAGCTTGATCTATTATCGAAGAAATAATTGTGAAATAATATCGTCTAAGGAGATAATGCTTCCCCCGACATCAATCCAGTATACATTACTTCTTCGATCGTCTAGAATTCACGTAAAATAACAACCCCCGATCAATAAGAGAAAATCATTCATTGTCTCCGTGCTCATATGTCATTCTCCGCTTCCACCAACATTTTCTCAATGTCTCACGTACATTATATCTTTGATTGGCCCGAGTGAACGTAACATCGTAACTCCTAGCCGAAACAACGACTTCAGTTAAACTCATAAATATAAAAACATGAAAAAAACACTCAGAGGCCCGCTCTGCCCTTCGAATAGTTCCACGTACAAAGCAACTAAAGGGGGGAAGCAGGTAGTTAATTTTTTTTTATTAGCAGGCACATAAAACTGAAGTAGTATAGTGGCCATCTCCGCTGGCAACCCGCCGATCCTCTCCTCTCTTTGTCCGTGAAACCGACACTCTGGCTTGAAGGAGAGAAAACGAGAAACGGAAAGAGAGACACGGGGACAAGGGCGAAGAAGAGGAAAGAGAAAGAAAAGAGCAGGGGTGAAGAGGAAGGGGGAAGAGAAAGAGGGACGGTCACAAGGACCGAGGAAAGGAGTACCAGCGCGAGAACGGCAGAGGAAAAAGGAGAGGAAAAGAAAAAGAGGGGAAAGGTTCAAGCACCATTTGACCGGTCTCTGAATCATCGTTAAGCGACCGTTACACGACGGCTCGTTAAATCATATCGCAATGTGGGTGGGTCGGATGATTCGCACGCTTGAAATACTATGTTTATAGAATTGTTTTCAAGAATCCGTCTGTCGATGGGACGCCGTAACGTCAGGTACGAAGAGATACGACCGAGAGGGAAGTAAATGTCTCGTTGGAAGCGTCATCATGCTACGTTTGACAGTGTTTTTTTGCTGTATGGGGTTACTGCGATGAAATGATCGATCTTCCGCTCAATTCGACCGGCGCGACGTATTGCTCGTTTCGTCGATTTTTCTGCGGCATTTTCTGTCTACGATGAATAACATTGAAATATACTGATTCTATTGAGAAGCTTTGAGCTGTTGTATTTGATCAATAGAGACGTTGATATGTGGATTTATTTCTCTTTCGATATTTTATGATTTTATGCAGCTCGTGTGAATGATTTGCTGCTTCGCAATCGGATACGTAAGTTTCGATACTTTGTAAAATCAATTTGAAAAGAAATTATGAATTTTTCTATCAAGTTAGTATGTTGTTTAAAAATACGTTTAATAAGTTCACGTAAGACTTTGTATTTTAATGTAGGGCAGTCTCTGCTATCAATTTTTTCAAATTTGCATTTGTAGAATTTAGTTTGTCAACATTGGAACTACCGTCGTTAAATTTATTATATTCCAATATAGGGGTACCGAAAAGTAATCAAAATTTCGTTGTGCTGACGGAAAACAGATATTTATTAAATAAGTCTTAAATATTAATCAACAAAGTAGTTTCCATAATTTTCTTAACACTTGCTAGCGTAAAAGTAGTTGTTCGATTCCCTTTTTAAAAAAGTGCTCCGATTTTTTTTTAAAAAACGTTTCCAATTAAGTTTTCACTTTTCCAATTTTGATGACTTTTCGGTGCCCCTAATATTAAGTCAGTATTTTCTGGAAAGATGTATCAAGAGGTGGAAAAGATGGTTTTTAAAATAATTTATGTTTTACGAGATAGACATTGAATATTTAATGTATGACTTTTCTCCTTTATATTTGAAAACAAATTTGGAAAAAAGTGGAAACCTGTCAATTCGACTGTCCTGATATTTCTGTCAATGTTATGCAATATAAAATGTTTAACAAAGATTTTTGTTAGAAATTAAATAGCAGCCACTGCTTAAAAATCAGGGGATTTCCTAACACAATTTGCAACATTACTGGTTTTAGTATTTGAAAGTAACTGTTTTTACATAAATATTAAATATAAGGATAAATATATTTTAATGAAAAAGGATCGCCCGGTTTAAATTTTGCTCGAAAATAAATTGTTGAAAGACAAAAAAAGTGAAACGCTAAAAAACCAAAAGAAATACAAATGTCTCCCTGTGAAGTTAAGAAGGAATCGTGCGCATTTTGTTGAATCGAGATTAAACATTGCGCCATTCCAATGTGCAACGTGTGCAATTTGTCACATTGCATAATTTCTCCTGGCGTATCGATCGCAATGTACAAAGACGTTAATAGTAAATGTGTGTATACAGCAGGGAGACGAGCGGAAGTGACTAATTTTAGAAACGAGCTCCGAGTGACCTCCTCAAGTAGAATTTCAATTAAGACCATCAATTAATTAATGTTCTTTTAAAACCCCTCGGATCGTTCCTTTTTGCCTTGCTTTTCTCTACCGTCTTGCGTTTAAGCAATCTGTCAAGTATTTATTCATAGGAAACAATACTAATTTCGCTTCAGCTGTTTTAAGTTTTTTCTGCTTGTATGAAGATAAAGCATTCACTAAATGAACGCACTACATTACCATTCAGTCATTGTTATATGTTATTTTAAATATATTACACCTACTTAGTGTTAATTCTTTTTATAAAAACCAAAAAAAGAAAACTGATTCAATACTGGTTAAACAGATCAAGAGTTTGTAACGCTTGCTTGGTTCTTCTGCCAATGTTTTTTTATCATAAAATCACATAAGATACATTCAAATAATTAGAAAAATGAAACAGATGATGCAATTACTGAAGTCATTCTAATAATTGCTCAAAATAGCCTTTTCACGTATTTGCCTGAGCTCGAACACCATCACGAAGTTTCCCATCCCCCATTGTACCGTCTTCAATGTACTTGGTCCATTAGTAAACGCCGGAAGTACTAATAAACACAACGATACGATTCTTTACACGTAACTAAAATGCCTTTTACATTTCTGTTAATAAAATGCAAGAGCCCTTCCCGAGTTTTATTTGTGTCACAAAAGGCATTTTATCGGGAGAAATAACAAATTATGGCTGAAGTTTCAGTTTGGAAAATAGAATACTTATTGCCATAATAAATGAAACTTTCTATTTCTTTTAATTACGAATTTTTTAAGCTGTGTAAATAAAACTTGTTATAATAATTATTTTTTCATGTTAAACTGCAATATTGAGTCACTTTCTCTAGGACCTATTGCTTTATACAAATTTTTATGACTCGAAACTATGATATATTACATATGAAATTAGAAAAAAAATTACAAATTTGATAGTGGATTTGAACTTGAACCAACCATAGCACCCTTTTTCTATTTTGTTAAAATTACATCAAAATTGACAGCAGCTCTTTTTGACGTATACACTGATTATTGCTCAACGTCAACCTTAAAATGTCAACAACACAATGCCATCTCCAAACTACTTAAAATAAATCTCACGTAAATGTCATTTCTCCACTGAAATCTCCCTCCTAATCCCAAAGTAATGCGATTTCATTCAAATTTTACCGCCATCTCGTCTTATCTTCTCCAAGTATTAGCATGTTCGGGTGCAAATGGAAACGGTACTGTATCTCCTTGATTCGCATCTGTGGTTCAGAAGAATGGAGCATAGAAAGGCGACCTTACGGTATTAGGTTTTCGCGTTCGAGCAACGTGAAAAGGATTGTAGGAGGACACGCCGTCTCAGCCGTTGATGGTTACAAAAGGGCCAAGTGGGAAAGGAGACGAAAGAGGGAAGAGACGGTGGGAGGAGAGAGCTTTATAAGAGGCATCGACGAAAAGCACACACCTGTGGCGTGCTAACGATTACGTAGCAACAAAAGAGGCTGTGCGAGAAAACTCGTCTAACTAGCGACCGATAGTACTCGATATGGAATACTATTTTAGTAAGGAACTGCGATCTTCCGGTGGAACAATAACTGTACACATGACATTTTATAATCGATTTAATTGACTTGTCTATTTTTAAGTTGAACGCAGCAGAGAATTCAGTAGATAGCGAATCATTGAAATTTCTTTGCGACGTATGATCGGAAGTAAATTGTTTCCTTGTTTAGATTTCGGCAACAGATCTATTACTACCATAGCAACGTTTCAAAGATTTCCGAGATTTTTTAGTCTATCAACCCTTCAACCGATCTTCCTACTTTGTAAATCTAAAATTAATCGGAAGTCGAAAAATTGAAGAATTGTTACAAAAAACAGAATATAATTTTGATAGAATAGTGATAGTTCACTTTATAGCACCATTCACCTTCCCGTTAATAATCTAAATAAATATTCACTACCCACTTTCACAATAGTATTAATACTTCACGAAATTCGTATTATACATACATGAACCGTTAAAGCCCATATCCGTTAATCCAAAATCCGATGATCCACCCCCTGACATATCGTTCTACCAACCACCAAATACCTGGAATTCCAGTTGGATTAATTTATGACCGGGTATGCCACTTTCTATTGCCCCTTCGACAAGATGATGGATTTTCCAACCCTCGTGACATTCCAGGTATCGTCTTCACCCATCACGCCCTACCACTTTTGCACGAACCATAGAGGCCGGTAATGTCGAGTGGCAGCGAGGAATCGCAAACGGGTTTTCAACAGTCCCTCCTTATCCTTTACATTTTCCCTCCTCTTTTCAACTCGACTTTTCCCTTCTTTGCCTTTAGATATACACAGTTTGTTGCACCCTCGCCTTTGTCTCGAGCCCTATCGTTTTCTGCTTTGCCTCGGAGACCGAGAAAATCTCAAACAATTTTAGGCGACACGGATACATCTATAGAGTTATAGTTCCGAGGTTTAAAAGATCGAACAAGTTTACTGACAGTGTGAGACATTTGTGAGATGCGCTGCGAAGAAATGGAACTTTGCGAATGGAAAATTTTTTGGGAATGTTCACGTCTTACTTATTAACCCCTTGACCTATAACAGTAGTTTCTAAGGGGGTCACTCAGAGGTGGGTGTCAAAGAGAATTAAGGGAGCTTTTCTGGTCCAAGGTTTTAGGGAATGTTTGGGAATGCCCCTCCTCCAGGTAACACTCGGAAGAATTGACTGAAAAAGCTTAATTAATATTAAAAATTATCGAATCCATGTTTCAACAAACAGTTTAAGCAATGTTTAAATACGTACTTTAGAAAAAGAGAAATCAAAACGTGGAAAAGATCATTAATTTATGTTTTATAAGATGGACGTGGAATATCTACTCCACAGTTCCAGTAGAAACTTGGAGTTTTTTTGTTCAATTAAAAAATCAGTTATTTTTACTATGTTAATATTTCTAGTGATAAATTGACCCGCTAAAAATTTAATAATTTCAAGCGTTATAATACATGATTTTTACTGTCTGATATTTTTTAATTCGCTGATTAATGTGTTTTATTATTCTCTAAAGAAGAGTGTTAAATCAGACATGAGCAAATTAATTCACAACATTATGTCGATTATGACATTGAATGGATCATTATCATATTGCATACAATGAAATGATATCCTATTTCCAAATATAACAGAAAACACTCTGCCCGAATGCATTCATTATTATTATAACAAAAGGATTTATCGTAAATCAAAATGGAAAAATAAATGCCATATTTGGCGCGTGTAAACTCGGACTAGCGATTTCAAATCTCCTACAATAAAGAATCAAATATATCTACGTATTGTATATTCCGCTGTTCCGGAACTTTCGTTTTAATATACCTTTACGTTGTACACTGTAATAGAAATAACAGGACAGATGTCCATAATTTCAGCAAAGCAGATTTTATGGACATATCAAGTCGATTTGAAGTTACAGTGGACTATAGTCCCGAATGTTCACTGCAATCACATTGAAATGTTTAAGCGCGTTTACATCACTTTTTTATACTTTTAAGATAAAACGAAAAACGTCCTCGAATAAGTCGAGCAGAAGCTTTATCGCATGTCTCAAGTTATTTTCTTATAAAACTGGAAAAACTTTCTTGTTCGCAAACTGATATCGATGTGTTTTTTTACTGTTAGCATATGGGCGCATATATGCGCTCAAAAGGGATCATACCGAAGAGTCCGGAGCTAATTTTAATGAGGCTTCATAAATTGTTAAGTACACGGAAATAAGCGATACGTATTTTTTTTTTGTATTTCAATCATCACCCTTCAAGGTTTCGTTTTTTCTTCTTCTTTCGCTTATAACGTCAAAACGATAAAGATTTACAACGAAGGTACGCTTTTTTGTGTACTAAACCCTAATGGAATTTAAAATTTTATTTAACGATTTTTTAATTGTGCATTAAGAAATGACATGTTCTTCGTTGTATCTTTAAAGTTTGAGATTCGGTTTAACCAAAATTTTTTTAAGTGATAGAGTAATGAAAAATAAAACTTACGTATCTTTGCGTTTTTCCGTAATTTATTTTGGAGTCGTGAAATCAACCCTTTTCTTTTGCCGGTTTTGACACTTTAAGTTACTATATCTGGTAAACGAACAGTATATGCGTTCGTAGTACCCAAAGAGTTAATATCTTGTCTTTGTGACTAAAGGGCGGTTTTCGATCGAAAAATAACTGATTAACTTCTCGTATTTAAACATTCTTCGATTTCAAAGAGTTATCTTATTTTTCTAAAATTTCTTCATGCTTTCCATTGTACGTTGTTATCGTTCGTTTACTTTTTCACGGAGACGCAAAAGACCTTGCCGCAAACATACAAGAAGTAAAGTGCTATCGCTATCCTCCCACGTTTATTATATTACTTTTACTACTTATTTTATTACTCCCTATCTTTCCCTCGCTTTACGACTTTTGTGCGGTCAGCTTTCTTAAGGTTTCACGACTTCGGTATTTCTTTCGGAGCACAAATATTTTCAGCAATTGCCGCAAAAGATACACAATTAAACTCTGGAACGTAATATTTCCAAACTTGACAGCGTATCTAAAATAAAATCATATTATAAATCTTAAAGTTCATTTTATACTTTTCGTTAGCTTATTAGAAATTCTATCACTTTTGCACATTGTTCTTTCTTATGAGGGCAATTTTCTTTTATTTATTCCAACATTAGTAGTCAATTATTATATACCAAATAGAAAATTGTAGAACTCCTTGATATGAACTATCTATAATATACGATCCTAACTATTTTAACATCAATCGATCATCCTTTTTGCTTACAATTAGAACACTTTCCCCCTATTTCTATTACAATAACTATGAATTCTTTAACACGTTGAATAGCACAAGTATTCCTCCCGTTTCACTGTTTCTCCTGAAGTAAGACTTTTCCTATTAAAATTGTATCTTTAGAGTCCGAAAATCTTAAAGGTAAAAACGGTTATGTATTAAGCAGTAATTTACTTGTTTAACCCCTTGCCGTACTATAACGAGTGATACTCGTGATGCTATAAATTGAAAAGGAAATTTTCAAGTTTTACAAAACCTATTAAATTGAAAATATCAGTGACACGATAAAATTATTTCTATAATATTAATATAACGTTAAATTATACTATATGTCAAGCATCACTGATCAATGTTTATTTTGCTAATTTAATTCTGATTTAATGTAGAGGAAGTCACAAAGTAAATGGCACGGCAAGGAGTTAATAGCAACATTTTAATATTCAATATAGTAACAAACTGGTGAATATTGTCGTTTGAAAAGCGTAAGAAATTTCATTGAATTGAATAGCGTCGTATTAACGTATTAACACGTTGAACGTCATGAAGGTCACCGACCGTCGCTGTTGCAGTCAATAAAATTTCACATAATTTAAAAATTGTAATATTTACAATTTTTCATACGCATTAAACATTGAAATATTTTCATTAAAAAGGTAACTCCCCGCAGACAACTTACCCATCTACTTTTGTTTATAAAGTTCTTGCTTCATAAAGTTGTAATTTTAATAGAAAAACTTTTACTTCAGTCACAGCGTTCAATGTGTTAAAGTAACAGAGCTACAGTGTCATGAAATCCCCCAACGAAATAATTCACATTATCATCGTCAAGCAAAAAACTCACATCTGCACACCCGCAAAATCCACAGTCCCATAACTTACCAATTAAAGCTCAAGCCATAAAAAGATCATCTATAACTCAATCATAGCCTATCATTTCCTCTTGACTACTTCTTTCCACACCCATTCCATCTTCCCTTATCACGTCCCAAACATAAGGCATGACCTACATCGACGTCCCAAAACGTACATACACGTCCATCCGTTGGAAAGCCTTACGTCAGTATGGCCAGAAATTATCGGACGACATAACACAGATCGTCGATGTCGTTTTGTCAATTAAGTCGATTTCCTCGAAGCCTCCAAGAGAAGTATGTAGCCCGATAGACGACCGTCCTTCCGGGAGTCGTCACGACGATCCCTCGGTCGACGCACAAAGGCGTCTTCTTCTCTCGCCCCTATGTTCGTGCTTCGTGGAACGAAAGAAGGGAAAAGAGCACGGCGCTCCTTAACGCCGATAGAAATGTAATACGGAAACATGGGGGAACATTGTCGGTTCACCCGCATGCGTAAGTCCTCCTTGGTCGCGCATTTTTATGTGCTTTTCACGCGCGTATGCGCGCCCATGCGTACCTCGCTCTTTAACGTCGATATTTACACGCGGAGCGTGAAGAGGGCTGACAAAGGAGGAGGAAGAACGATGACCGAGGTTGGAGGACTTGATAGGCGAGATATCGAAGGGATAGAAGACAAAGGAAGATGGGATCTTATTGCTGAAGATGGTTAGTGTCTCGTGTGATCGTCTGACACTTTAATAATGGAGCGTTAATCCCTTTTCTGTGATGGACTTGATGATGTTGAATTCTGAGTTCATTGGGCTTGGATAACTGCTGGTTTTTTGGAATGAATGATTCGAATAGAAATTTCAGTTTTGCGTTGAAATTGCACGCTGGTGGATGAGGATGTTTGGGAATGTTGTGCGTGGCATTTTTGATAGGGGGTTGATGAAGGGCTGATTTATTAATGCGTTTTGTTGTTGCACTTGCTCGTTATAGGTCTTTTTAGTTGGCAGTCGTTTTTATGCCGACTTTGGTATTTGTATAAAAGTATTGTATTTATAAAATTATTGCGTGAAAAGAGAATAATCAGAGGATGTTTCAAAATTGTCTCCATACCAACAGCTCCGAATATGTTACTTTCATTTAGCTGGTGAGAAATTTCAAAAGTAATTCGCAATGAAAATGATTAATAATATCGAAACAATTAATTTTGTATGATCAGTCCATTTTGAGTTGCTAGGATCTAAAATATTTTCAATTCTTTCTACGAAACATGGAACAACCTGTATAATTTATACCAAGAGAAATATTCAATCTTCTTCCACGAAAATTCTCTCATAATTCACAAATTTCTAAACATAAATATCCATTGTGATAAAGCAATAGGAGCAACTGTCATCACAGTATTTTCTCATCGAAATACTGGATAGAAAATATCCCTACGACTACTCCCCCATTTAATTACCGCGAGTTTCACGAGTTACAGTTCAGTTTCACGAATCCGTGCCAGACTTCCGGGAAGAAAAGATAGTAATAACAATAATTTAGCAATAATCGGAAGAAAGGGAGCCGTAAAAATGGTGATAGGAGAGGTAGGTGAGGGGAGAAGTGGGAAGATATACGAGAGAGCGGATAGTCGAGAAAATAAGGGTGGATAATTCGAGCCATCCCCATATAGGGGGTGTCGCAGGAAGTGAACCCCAGTTAATTCTCGTGTCGTCGGCGAATCAATAACCTCATACCCGCGATACTTCTTCTTCCTCGGTGTCTCTTCTGTGAAAAGTTTCAAGCTATCGTTGTCAACCTTACCCCCTTGGTACCGGGTACTCGTGACGAGAAATTTGAACAGCCAATATCAACCCCTAACCTTTCCTTTCGTAAAGAAGAGAAATTACGGAGGTGATCGATGGTTTTCCTATTTTCATTTTATAGAAACGTATTATCATTCTACTTGCGTGTATGCGCGTTAAGAATATCGACGAGCCACACGAAAGGTCGAAATTGAGGATGGTAATTTTTTAATGAGTTATCCAGAGAGAGAAAAAAAGGAGGGTGTCTCGTTGAACGTTTGCATGCGATGGACTGTGCGTCGATTAGTGGGAGGATTATTAGTGACGAGGATAATGAGGCATACTCGTTAATGAAATTGGATGAAATATTAGGTTTTACGTCGAACGACATTTGACTGAATATTCGATATTAAATGTAATAATTCAGGGGGCGGTGGTGAAGTTTTACAAACGGTTGAATCCTCTCAATCGATGCTGTTTAAGGTGGTAGACTCAACGTAGGAGACTAAATGAAAAATCTAAGTCTAATAAATAAGAAAACTAGTTAAAAAATTGTACAAATTTGCTTTCGTTTTTCAAATATAGATATTTCGAATGTGTATTTTTTAGCTAGGGGAACGTTATTGATTAATACACTTTGAAAGTTTTCTAATTCTAGGTTTCACTATAGAGAGAACTAAATCTGACATGAATACTCTTCAGAAACCTTGTAAACACTGTTATTGATGACGGTTATTAATTAATCAATATAATAAAACATCAAGCGACACACAATTCTTTGTTTTTATAATTTGTCACCTCATTAATTCCTGTTAATAAAAACAATCATGCTCGCATACACCCCCTTTGATTATATTAACTTTTAAATTTTCATTCATTTAAAAATCAATCATCCTCATAGTTTAATTTTTCATTAATTTTAAACCTCTCATTCACTTCTGTTAATAGAAACAATCATCCTCACAACTGCCACCGTATCGCGTAATTAGGATAATTTCGATGATACTGATAGACACAACGTAGTCAATAATAGAATAATATCGATCCAAGTACGACATCGCTAATATTTACACGATCGTCAACAATGGAACGAGCTGATCTAATACCATTATAATGCGAAGCTTACACGAAGAATTTTGAAATTGAAATTTCTCCAGAATGAAGCATCGAATGGAAAATCCTTCCCACACATTTACAAAATTTTCTATCACAAACAGTCCAATCATACCCGCTTGTATTACCTGGAACAATGAACTCCATATATTCATCACCTAATTTCCTCCCCTGATGAACTATTTTCTTTATCCAGCATTGTAATTACTCGACATTCCAAAGACGCTTCCTTCCCGGCCAAGAAAACAATCATATATACCTTTCATCCACGTAAATAAATGGCGCAACAGACGTGGGCCATTGTCCTCCGGTGATAAGACTTACCATATATTAATATTAATAAGCCCCGAGGGAACACCTCGTCTTCGTTTAATTTTCCTTTTCGTCTCGGCCGACGATTCGCTTTGAAGGAGACCGCGCTTTTTCTCGCCGTGGAACTGACTCACGTTTAGGCATCGCCGCGTATTACGATCGCCGGGCTAATTAACATACACCTGCTGCAATGCTAATTGCTAATTGCAATGCCATTCCTTGCACGAAACGTTTCTCACGGCGTGCCGTTAAAGCGGTAACGAAGGGGACGACCAAGACGTTGTATTAAGAAATGGTGTGTTTAAATGGTCTTCCAGGTTCTCGTGCTTCGGTTATGGCTCTGAGATACTAATTTTCTGTAGGATTTATCCGTGACGCATGGAATACGTCGCAAGAGAAACTTTTTCTATGTCGTGAAGGAAGAGGGCAGTTGTTATTAACCGTTCCGCCACGGTTGTTTAAAAAAAAAGTATAATCGTTGTCAAGACATGCGTGGGTAATCAGATTGCATAATTACTGGAATTAAGGGAAATGGTTCGTTGAAACTTCATTGGAACTTTGAGTGCTTGAATTTCATTGGACATACGATTGGTCGAATGCCGTATAGGCATATGAGAATAGTAAGAGTTAATAACAGTGAAATTGAAGGAATACTTTGTTGAAACTACGAGTATGTACTTAACTCAAACACTCGAAGCGAGTAGTATTTAACTATTTGACCGGCGGCAATTCAACTTTCGCTGCAAGATTGTGTACAATGACTGGTAACAATTGTCATTCCATCAACGTGTGATTACGTTAACGAAAAGGTTTACTTTTTATTCGTCTGGTTACAGCGTAGGGGCAAAGTTTATAAAAAAAGTGTTACGTCTGTATATGAATAAGTGAATAATTGTTGAAATTACAGGGGTAGTTTATTGAAATTTTGAATGCTTAGGTCAAGCACCTGAAATCAGAAGCATATAATTACTTTGCCGACAGAAAGTATTTACTGGTGGGTAACTATACTTATTTGTCATATTACTATTTCACTTGTACTTTGCAGAGCTATTAGAAATTTGAGGGTATTGTATTATTTCGTCGAGGGGTGGCACAAGTCTGTCATTGAACGGTACTTCATGGGCGACTATAGTTTCCCTCGCACATACACGTATTTAGTGGCTTTCAACTATAATTATCCTCAGTAATGAAAGGGTTAACGAAGTTTCTATCATGTGTCACGATCATTCGATGAAAACCGGAATATTCTAAATAACAATGATACTTTTGTGGTGGCGTAATTCAAGACAGAATAAATGCTTACATTATTTAACCGGTGAACGTAAATGTTTATATATTATAAAATTGGAGTATAATATTAATGGCTTTGTATTGTTACAAATGTGGAGGATTTTTGTAAAACATCTAGAAGAAATAATTTTAACTCTACTGGTAGATTTACTATTAATACTGTTTTCGTTACTATATCTATGTTGACTGATTTGTCTTGTTGTTTGGGAATTTCTCAAATTTACGACACAGAAATGTTGTTTCTAATGAACTTTCTCTTGGTCAAATGTAATTAACGTTGTAAAACAGTAATAATAATACGTTTTTCCGATGAGCATCTTATAAATAGTCTTTCCCTCGACTTGTAATTATTTTCTACTTATTATTTACAATCGACACATTTCTCTGTTCGTTCGTACACGATGACGAGCAATTAAAAAATTACAGACGATTACACTTCGTATTTTCGTTTTATTCACCGCAAAAGCGAAGAATATATTACCAAAGGTAAAACGTGATGCGACGATAAAAAGCAGCGATAAACACGAGATGTCTTTTTCCCAGTTTTACTGTTTCGATTTTGTTGCTTTTCCGTGATAAAACTGAAGTATCTGTCCAGTTTAAAAATACAAGCCGTAACTCCGTTCCCTTTTCCGGTGCTTCGGAAGGATAATTAAGTCTTGTACAGAGTGTTTCAAAATATGTCACAATTTACCAGTCGTTATACACCTTCGAAACGATGGACATTTGTAAAACAGCTAAGTCGCCGAATCCGTGAAAGCGTTAAAAATTAAAGTCAAACATTTTAATTTTTCTATCATAATCGTATTGTTGTGTAGGTAAAATGTTCCTTTCAAGGAACCATGGGTCAGAAATGAACCAATTTCTTGCAAATTCTCGCTCCATGCTAATCTGTTTTGTACTGGTAGATGTGAGAGATCGAGTAATGATTTACATAATTAATATTAAATAATTTGCTTGCTTCATTTTTCTTATGTGTTTGTGACCTTCCGATCCGAAGTCGAATAATGTAGATGATGGAACTTTAAAACTGATTTACAAGAAATCGGTTCATTTCTGATCCATAATTTCTTTCAGACGTTTTAACTAGGTAACGAAACTATTGCGTTGAAGTAATAAAAATTTGTTATCTTAATTATTAACGCATTCCTGGATTTTGCGACTGAGCTTTACAAATGCCCGTCGTTCAAAAGGTGGAGAACAATGTCTGGTAGGTCGTGACACATCATTTTGAAACACCCTGTACACCGTAACTAAATACAGTTGCAGAAGGTAATTCCGCGGCAAAATCCTGTCATTAGATCGTTTAAACGACGGTAAATCTTAAGAGCACGCTACCGCGGTGCATTTGGAATTATTTACTATGAAGTATTCTTAATAGTCATTCCGTATTATAGAGGGTTTTACAATTATTTGATGATTCATTGAAAAGAGGGCGACCATTTGATAAGATGAACATCATGGGAATTTGTAGACATTTGTATTATGTTATTTGACGAAATTTTAAAGAATAATATAGTGAATAGGTAAATATATGTTTTGCTTTATTGCAAATTTTGGTTTATTTCTAATGAAGACATTAACGAAATTGGTTGGCATATGGTACATGAGCTACAATAAAGGTTTATCTGTATCTATATACTTTACTGTAAAACTGCTTTTTGTTTTACTGTAAAAAGTAATGTGCATTGGATTTAATGTCAATTACTCATCAAAAGTGATAAAAATTTACAAAAGTTATGATGTTCTGCCTTTCCCACTATACAGTGATTGAGAACCACCAGCATACTGCGTACAATTTAATGACGCAACAGTAAAATGTACTACCGTAAATGTCTAGTAACGAACAGCAGTTAAAGGATATTAACTTTTTGAACATGATGTGCCTTCTATATTCAGAAAGTTTTGTCTAAGCATAATAGTTTCCAAGACACCACTAGAGGGGTTAATCTTAAGGGGATTGTCTTAACAGTTAAACTCGCGCCATTACCGTTACAGATTAAAGCTGTTCTTCACTTATAATTTATCTAGAAGTTAGATATCTTTAATAAAAAAAAATATAAGAACAAAGAATTGAGATAATCTGCAATTTCTCTCTCAGTATTAGCTAGATAATAATTTAAGTATACGTACATTACGAAATAAAAAGCTTAATATTCAAAATACAGTTCTAACATTGTTTTAAATCACTATATACTCTATAATATAGTATACATAATTTTCTCTCTAATTAGAAAATCAATAAATTAATTTGGTTCCCATCGAACTGTAAAGGCCAACACTTTCGAAAGTACTATCTGAGACTATCCTCATACCGCCTATTCCCATCATATTGATCCTTAAAACCTGAGCTCGGTGAATCACAAATCAAAACTTAACACTCGTTTTAAATGTTTAAACCTTTGCATTCTAAGTATTTTATACTATGAGCTACCAGCTACTCTAGCATTATTTGCACAGTGTAAGTGCACATCCGTGAAAAATTGAAAATCTTTCGTCTTCAGTAAAAAAGGAGTATACATTTTAAATTTATGTTTTACAATATAAAAAAATTTTTAAATATACCGGATTCACCTAATAAGAATTAATCTTCTATTACAATGTTGCTGCTGCGGTGACAACGGAGCACAAAACGTTTTTGGGCCAGTCACGAATTAAAATCGAAAGAGACGACAGAGCGATGAATATTTCTATCCATCAGACAAATCAGAGCAAACCAGTTATGAAGTGACTTCTTTCTCTGGACCAATAATACATACGATTCTAACAGCAAGTGCAACAGAAAATTAAAGGGTCGCAAGCTCCACCTCCGTAAACGAACTTAATAGACCATCAGTATAATTAGTTACCGAAAATTCAATAATAAAGCTTCTCCGGGGGACGGTCTAAAAACGAAGCTAAAATATTTCAACGCCCGCAGAAGAAAACGAAAAGAGAAGCACCTTGGAAGCAAGGAGGCAAAACCTTTAGCGTCCCTGTACATATATTTTCCCGGGTCTTTTTTCGCTCTGTTTTCCAAGTTTTGAAGCGTCTTAAAATAAACTGGTGGGGCGGTGTTTCGAGAAAATAAATTTTCTCGGTTCTCTGGTGGCGGTGAGTGCCGGAAAACGGCTAGGTTGGAAAGCGAACCGCCCAGTAATTTCGCGTGGTAATTAAGAGAGGCCGCGCGACCGGGGATGAGAAGAAAGAGCGGTGGTAGCGGCGTCGAGTTTATTTGATTTTGACGAAATTTGTGAGGAGAACCCGTTGAATTTACCGTCTCACCGTTTAGCTAACTATCTCTCTCTCTCTCTCTCTGCCTCTTCCCCTTTTTCTCTTTCTCTCCTTCTCGTCTTTACACGAGGCTTGATTGTGGTTTAGTACTGAAAATAACTTTTTAATGAAATTGAAAAATTGCATGTACTTGTGTTCACTGGTCTGTTCACAAAGTAACATCGGTACAAATCATTTCTCAGCAGTATTTCTAGCGTGTTTCCATGTAGTTTCAATTTGAAATTTGTTAGAAATTACTTGAGGTAATGAAGCATCCAAAACTCAGTTATTATGACTCGGAGAACATTTATTTTTTGCAATATTTATACATTTTGTGCAATAACTTCGTATAAATGCGACTGGAAAAGTAAAAAATATTTACTCCATAGAATTTGAAAAAATGGCACTAATTGTTTCCTGGTTTGTATCTGGAAAAGGTATTGTCACAGTGTGAAAATGAAAGTAATTCCTGAAAATTACTACATAAGAGTACAATTCAGAGACTGCTTCAAACATATTTAATCACAAAAGCACTTCAAGTATCTAAATTGACTGCTAAAAGACTTAGAAAATGAATAAATCCCAAATATGGATCGTGGAAGCTAATGGGTTAAATATCGAATGCTAAAGATAACAATAACATCGTTATTGTCAGAGGTTCTATCTGGCCTACTGTAGACTTAAAAATAATAAAATAGAAATGTCCAATTTTACTATTTGGCAAAAAATTATTTAAGGTGAGTTCCTTTTTTCCATCGATATTATAATATTTTTTTACCCGCTGCGAAAAAAGTTTCTCACCGCTGATCCAGGCCGAAGCTCGTAGATTGATGAATCTTTTAGGGTTAGAAGGCTCTTTGAAAATTTACTTGCACTTCGATACACGGGTTTTGCTGGCAGCATCGAATACTGCTCTAAAAATCAGAGCGGCTGCCGTAGGCGCATAAACACAGTATGCAATTTTAATGTGGAAATATCGATAATGTTGCTGCGCGCCGCGAATTCGGCTTCCGATTTTATTTCGTGCGTTCTCCCGATTCAATCGAACGCTGTGCACAAAACATTAAGTGTGGAATCACGTCATAAATTGTTTTTTGCACGCTGACTTAATGCGTTCGATTTAATGAACATTTTAATTCAATAAATTTGCCACGTTATACGTAATGTCGGATGACGTTAAATCCGACCGTTTTAATCCTACGTGAAATATTAGCGATTTTTAACCGGAGATGTTTATTCTGTGAGGATGAAATTAACACTTAAAGCGTTAAATCCTGTTCCTTTATAAATTTCGAAACTTCAAATCTTCGTTAAGATCCTATGCAATTTTTGTAGCGAGGGATTGTTTTGTAAAAGAGTTTTTTAACTTTACTTGTTGCACTGAAGTAAAATGCCATTTTTTCTTGGCACAAAAATAATTTAAGCAACGAGTGGAATTAATCCTTTGAGAACCACATATATGAGGCCTGAGAAATAATTTAGTTATAATTTATTACCGCGTGTCTATATAGTTAGAGTTGTAAAACTGAAACACAACCTCTAATATATAATTACACAAATAGTAACTTATAACTTGTATACATTAAAAGTTTAATTTTCTGATAAAAAGGTGGTTTTGGATTGCCAAATAAATGTTTATCTCTCAATGTTCAAAAATATCTCTTGTAACAGTTAAAACCACTTTGGAATTCTATTATATTTTTCAATCTACATTAATTCTAACAAACATTAAAAATAATTTACAAACTCGTTTTTACAATTATATTATTTTATCATATACTTTTTTCCCTTAAAATGCAAAGCAATCGGCCCAACCGAGAATAGAATGTTCAATAAATGAATCCTTTCATATACAAAGCCGCTTAAAAGATCAATGATAAGAGGATGCTTTAAAAATTCGACAATTTTTAACGAGAAAAATCCTTTGCAAAAGTTTGAATGCACCTTCATTCTTAAAGTTATTCGAGGCAGGTGCAGCACGTTCAATTAACTCGTTTTACAATTACGCTCTAGGATTTCCAACCGTAATAAAAAGATGAAAGCTATTTTTTTCAATCAGCCGATCACCCTGACAGCGGGAGAGATTGTAAATACAAACGAGCAAGGGGTAATTTACGATCGGTTTTCAACTGGGGACATTGAACGTTGAGTAAAATAACGAATTGAGCTTCAAAAGAGATTTTCACTGTGATTCGGACGACCATCTACCTGCTCACCTTAACCCAGGGTTATTTACAGAGATCGTCTTTTCCTCAGTCGTTCTCCGATTGCTGTTGTAAAATTATTTACAATGGTGAATTCTATCCATCGTAAAGTTCTCGACAGAGGTATCTGTTAGAAATTCTTTTTTCGGCACCTGTTAATTCTTATTTAGATTTAGAAAGCTTTTGGAATCTATTTGAAGGGCTCTGATATTTGAAATTCTCGGGTAAGAGGGAGCAGCGCGTATTTTAAAAGAGTAAGGGTGCTTGCGAGAGAGAAACAACGTTTTTTACAAACTCACGGTAAAAGCCAAACAGGCTCGTTTACCTTCCTTGCTGGCAAGCTTGAGAGGAAATCCCTGAATGAACAGATTTTGTAAATGTGAAAGACCAAACGGGATTTTTCTCATTTTACACGAGTGGAGGAACATCGGTTAAACTCTTTGAAAGGACGATTTGACGTCAGAAATTCCGTCATTTAACGAAAGTACGCATTTATACTGCCATGTTGGTGTATTAATATTATAAAAATTCTCTTACTGCAGATAAAACCGTCTTCAACAAGTTCTATAACATGGAAATCATCGGTACGTTTAATTCAATGATATTTTTCACAATTTTAATTGATGATACTCACAAATATCCAAATATGTGCATTTTGGAAATATCAATGTTAAGTTGTGAAACGAAATAAATGTATCTCACACTATCATCTTACCATTTTTCTAGTTCTTTAAATATCAGATTTACCCATACTTCACTTATTTTAACAAAACTCGTGGAAAATCACCATATTACGCGGTTCTGATTCAACAGTTCAGCTGTCAGCAACATACACATTACCTTTACCATTTATCCGAATATATCTAAATAACTAGAGACCTGCACCAATATCATTATTATCTTATGCCGTTTAAATTTCATTAACACTGAAACTACCGGCGTTAAATCTATCATATTTCAATTAATTAAGTAAGTACATTGAGAAAAGAGGAATGTAGTGGTGGCAAAGATGACTGATCCGATAATTTATTCTATAATTCTATAAATTTTCTATAAAGTTAGAGAATTTTTACAAACAATTTTGTATAAGTTATTTTGTCTGGTTTGGTAGTTCTAGGGTTAATTTTTATGAACTTTATAACCTTGCGCTATGGTAGAAACCGAGGGTTTCATTCCGGTCGTCGCGCCGCCACATTCCCTCTTCTTATATATCGATATTAATTTAATTTCCGGGCGAGGAAGAATAAAATTGGAGGATAATTCGAAACGTCAGGTTTGCGCCAGCACGCGATTATTTAACGGCAAGTATTTACATATTTTCGCCCGGTTTGTGCACGGACGAAAGACCGGCTCGAATTCTAGGGGTGAATCGATAGAGGCTAAATTTAGTCGGGCGCACTGATTGGCGAGAGAGCCGAAGAGCCGGAAACAAGATCAGCATCCGCCAATGACGTCGTATTCGAGTAGCAATAATTGAAAACAAGAGCGTGAGAACGAGGTAATATTCCTGCTCGTAAATAATTGCACCTTCTCTTCATCTAACGGGTCACGTCGACGCAAAATGGATTTACTTTCCGTTTGTTGCCACTCTGCTACAATGTGCTGGGAGATTATAGCTACAAGAATTACGTCATTTTTTGCAGGTTCTTTTCCACTCGGGTTTACCATGTAATTGAAATGTTTATTACAAGAATATTACCTACTTTCAAATATAATTTTCATGTAGAGAGCAAAGTTGGGGAAAATTGTTAAAATGTAATGAAATAAATAGCAGAGATGGTGGAAATATTGTTTTCATAGAGTGAAATATAAGTGGAGATGTGAAAGAAGATGACTGATTCGTAATTAATCTTTGAATTTTTATTTTTGGAGTTTTTCTATTATAAACAGGGTTTAATAGGTCAGAAATGATATTGTAAAGTAAAGGAGTTCAATAATGGACGATCGTTTGCATATAAAATCAATTTCCCTTGTCATGTACATTTTCGAATATTAATGAAATATTAACTAAAAAGTTTCTAGCGTGCATGCAAGAGTCTCATCAATATGATGTCTATTTTATATCGTGGCCTCATTTATAAATATCATTTTCGAGAAATCAAAAAAAGTCAAGAATAACTTATCACTGCAATGGCGATACTATTAGTTCATTTTCATCAAACCACATTTTCAGGTTGTTCTTGAAGTTCGGATAGTCATACTGTGATTGAAGGAATTATAGTAAAAATTTCCGTGTTTTTTAAGCTATACAAGGTGTGCCAGGTTTATTTTTGTAAAAATAATCAAGAGTAACAACTAAATATTACATTGACTCGTAGTAATTGATTGCAAAGTTATAATACAGGCACGAAATTAGAAAATTAGTGGAATGAATTTTTTATGAGTGAAAAATTAAAAAGAATTTTGTTTTGAAAGAAATAAAATGTCATAAATACGATCAATCGATTTTCGCGCCAAATCAAGCTATGAAGAAAACAGTTGCGTATTTATAATTACTTTCATTTATAATTCTTCAAAGTATTCACGAGGCTATATCCATTTACGACATTTTTAGCAATTTTAACTGTAAAGCATATCAATCACGTTTGGTGGAAAAGAACTGAAATGCACAATGAATTTTTCTGCCGAAAATAATTGACACGATAATTACGTCAAATCGATTGTACTGACAAGGGAACATACCGAGGTGTCCCCCTCCGATTTTGATGAAATTTGGCACAGTTGTTCAGTACGCGAGAATAATCGATACGTATTTTTTTATATCTGCTAAGTCGCACGTTTAGGGGGTGAAACCACCCTTCAAAGTTTCGGATTTTTTTCTTTTTTTGCTTATAACTTTGAAACGGTTAATGATAGACATTTTTGATAAATGTACGAAATATTTGTTTTTTCGTCTACTAAAGGCCTACGGAACTTAAAATTTGATTTAACGATTTTTTGTTAATTTTTTATTAAAAAATAACGTGTTTTTCGTTATATCTTTAAAGTTTACGATCCGATTTTAACCAAACTTTTTTTAAATGGTAGAGAAATCAAAAATAAAAGTTACGTGTTTTTGCGTTTTTCCATAATCTACTCTGGAGTCGTGAAATTAACCCTTTTCTTTTTTAGGGTTTTGGCACTTTACGTTACTATATATGATCAACGAATGATGATGGGAAAAATGTATTATGCAACAAATACTTCCTTTCTCATCTACTATATTATTGTTTATGTAAAAAATCAAAATTTGAAAATTTTTTGTTTTGCTTTATAATATTTAGGCTGCGCACATCCGCCAAGACGCGTCAATCACAAACTATCGTAGATATCATAAAATTTCATAAGGGAAAGTTTCATGGATTTTTACATATAAAAAGAATATATTTATAATTTATTTAAATTACAATTTATTTATAACAAAAAAATAATTTAATTTATTAATTTAATATACATAAACTATCATGGTTTCTATGGAACATATAGTCCACAAAAATGGTACTACACGAAGAAATGTTCAAAACAAAGTGATTTTTTACACCACGCACATGTTATAATGGCAGGTTGTGTTCCATAAATTTACTTTTTGTTGTTAACCATTTACGTTATATACAAAACAGCACACATGATTAATTTAGTTTAGTTAGGGTTCATTTAGGTAAGATTAATATCAAATAAAGATAATAGAGATAACAAGAATTAATAAAGAATCGCAGAGAAGAATATCATTTTTGCGAACTATATGTTTCATAGAAGCTGTAATAGTATATGTATATTAAATTCATAAATTAAATTATTTTTTTTGTTATAAATAAATTGTGATTTAAATAAATTATAAATATATTATTTTATATGTAAAAATCCATGAAACTTTCCCTTATGAAATTTTATGATATCTACGATAGTTTGTGATTGACGCGTCCTGGCGGATGTGCGCAGCCTAAATATTATAAAGCAAAACAAAAAATTTTCAAATTTTGATTTTTTACAAAAACAATAATATAGTAGATGAGAAAAGAAGTATTTGTTGCATAATACATTTTTCCCATCATCATTCGTTGATCAGATATAGTAACGTAAAGTGCCAAAACCCTAAAAAAGAAAAGGGTTAATTTCACGACTCCAGAGTAGATTATGGAAAAACGCAAAAACACGTAACTTTTATTTTTGATTTCTCTACCATTTAAAAAAAGTTTGGTTAAAATCGGATCGTAAACTTTAAAGATATAACGAAAAAAACGTTATTTTTTAATAAAAAATTAACAAAAAATCGTTAAATCAAATTTTAAGTTCCGCAGGCCTTTAGTAGACGAAAAAACAAATATTTCGTACATTTATCAAAAATGTCTATCATTAACCGTTTCAAAGTTATAAGCAAAAAAAGAAAAAAATCCGAAACTTTGAAGGGTGGTTTCACCCCCTAAACGTGCGACTTAGCAGATATAAAAAAATACGTATCGATTATTCTCGCGTACTGAACAACTGTGCCAAATTTCATCAAAATCGGAGGGGGACACCTCGGTATGTTCCCTTGTGAGAATAATATTTCCATTCTATTGTCAGTTAATTCAGTTTAACTTCATACAACTGTCTACAATTAGAATCATTGGCAAGGCAGCAATATAATTAGCAAACCCTAAAATCGAACACACTTAACTAGGAAATGAATTAGGGCAGAAAGTTACGTTATAGTGATACAACGAGGCAAAGACAATAATAAATTAGGACAAACCGCCTGAACCAGCTGCAAAATAGAAGGCATGAGCGTCGTTAATTAAAATGAAACACCTCGCGGTAAATCTTTCTTTTTTACGATTCAATTAATCGTTTAATACGTTCCCTTGGGGGGAGACTTTTCCAAGAAGCACGTTAATCCCCTTCTAATGCAGAATTTCTTCGAAACACAGCATTCTGTTCTTTTACTTCCGCGCAAACTGAATTTCACGAACTCTTTTCTACGTAACGATCTCTTAAATTAATTCCTTCCTTCTTTTAACCCCTCTACCTAAAGCGTTAAACGGAGTTCGACTAATGGCCTCTACGATAGATTGCAAAACTTTCGTACTAAACTCTTTTCTTTTTAATACCTCGGACGAAGTATGAATGGACGAGCCTCAAGTAAATTAGCTGACGTGATTCCACGATGAAGTAAAGTGGCAGACTATGTTACATTTAGCGTCATCGAACGTTGAAAAGGAAGTTTTCCAAATTCTTTCGTGTAATTTCTACGTAGGACATTTGAACTGCATATTTTGAAGCTTCATTAGGAATTGTTACGAATAATGGAATGAAAATTGAATGAGGGTTGAGGCTAATGATTATAGCAGCTGATGATTATATTAGAAAGTTAATTGTTATTTGTGATATCAAGTTGTTGGAATTTCCTTCTCAACAAATGCTATTTTAAACCCTTTGTTCTCAAACTGCTGTCAGTTAATTAAAAATAATTTAATAATGTTTATTATTCTCTGATAACACGAGTAACTGGAGATATCTATCGACGACTCCCTTAACTAGTTAGCTGTGTTTGACGAGTATACTCGTCATGCGTCAAAACTACCACTGATTATTTAAATGGTAATTTAGACGAAAACTAAAATATATTCGTAAAATTCAAGATGTTTGGAATATTTTGAGGCCATGCGCAAATAAAACGAATAGCTAAAGGGTATAAATAATTTGAAATAGATTTATATTCGTCTCTCGATTTTGGTGCCCCAAAATTCAAAAGAATTTTCGCCACAGTTAACTGGTTAATTATGCTAAAGATTTTAGGGATCTTAACTAGTTAACTGTGGCGACTTGTTTTGAGAGCGCGCATCTATTTACGTGTGTCAGTAAAATCGAGCAATGACGAGTATACTCGTCAATCACAGCTGAATGGTTAAATAGCAAATGAAACCTAAATTTCCCACATGACGGATATAGTCGTTATGACGCGAAATACTGTCACTTCTCTATGATGGATGCAATCGTCAAACACAGCTGACTTATTAGAGCTAAAGTTACTTTAGTGCAAAATTATGTTAGTTACACAAGTTGATCTGATTGTGAGACCATAAAAAGTTAATGAATATTAAAGAAGGAAAGAGGTTGCAATATATAGTTTTTGGGCTCTCAAACGTAACTAACGAATTGCAATTAACAAAAGGCAATTGTTTAAAAAACATTGTGAACTACTGTCTAGTAACGAAGACTTTTACGTGTTATAAACATTTAACATACACATAAGTAAAAGAAAGGGTGAAGAATAAACACAAGTTAACCAATTTAATTATATTAATTACTCATACTTGCTGGTGAAAAATTTTCGTAAAGAACTGCATTTTAACTACTTTAGTATTTTTAACATTAGGAAAGCTTCGAGCTGCCGCATTAAAATAATGGTCGTAGCGACGATCAGTGTTGTAAACCAAATATTCAGCGACTGATCGTATTTTCCAGACTTTTTTCAACGATTTCTATTCAATGCTTAACAGACATTGTTCGCGAAATACATTCATCACCGAAATGTCCTCAAAACATCATTCCCATATTCAAAAAAAGGATCCACGTCGCTCCGTTTTGTTCGCAGGTGTAATAACTTGCCAGGTCCTTTCCGTGCTTTCGTTAAATCTTCGACAAGAAGAAGTCTCACGGGAAAAGGTGTCCCTGAGGAAATATATTCGACGAGAAAGGAAAAAAAAAGTGAGACAGAAGGGAGAGAAGAGGGAGAAAACTGTTCATCGTCTCAAACGAGAATATTCGATGCTTGCTCATAAATTTTCATGGAAATTCTCGGGTGTATATACCCTCGTCGATGTTAAAGACCACCCTCTTTTCGAAGTGAAGGAGGCCTCACCGTCCTCCTCTTAACCAGAGGGACCCTTCTGGGGATGACCCTCGTATCACCCTCTTTTCCACCGTGCAATTTTTTCCCAAGCAACGTCAATGTATTTTTAACTGCGCTCGCGTGCACCGGAGAACAACGCCGCGGATTATTTCCAAAGTGGTTGCGCGAAGAAAAACGCTTCGGCTGAGATTTATGCTCTTAAAGGGTTATTTCAAGATATATGTAATTTATGCCGAAGGCCGAGAATAAACGAGGCGAGGGCGTCTGTAAGATGTACGTCAAAATAAATTTGCGGGCTGTATTGGAATTTTTATAGGCGCCGGAAGTGAACTTAATAAGGTTTCCATTAGCGGGACTTACGGTGCGTAAGTTATGGGATGCTTGTCATGTTTAGGATTATATTAATGATAATTGATGTTGGTTTTGATGGATGAAATTAATTATATGTAAAGAATATTAATTGACGATCGTGAAGAAGGATTTCATTGTTCACTGAGGAAATATCGCTGAAGAGTAAGCCTTTGTTTAGAAAATATTGCAATTCGCTACAGGAGCTTGTTGATGTTCATTGTTGATTAACGTATTCTGATATTCAATTACATTTAACACTAGAGTTACGGATGTTGATATACCTATTTTTCTGAAGTGAGCCAATTCGAGACGTACAAGAAAATGGAAGTTTTTTGCAAAGAAAATAGTTCCAAATCAATTTAAATGAAAGGTTTATTATTAAAAAAATTAACCAACCAATATATTATATGTATAGTAATCAAACTTTGAACGAGCCAAATTCAGTAAATCTAGTTTTAATCAATGATATTATGATACTAGTCTTATATATAAAATATCTGATAAAGAGAATGAATAAATACTCAGAATAATAATTTAGTGTTTCACTCCCCGTCAGATAATTAGTAACTGTAAAAGTGACGTGGGAATGGATTTGTTAATACGTGTCGGAACTCTGGATTTACGAATATTAGGATTTGGACGGTAGCAGAAATGCATATGTTGTTGGGGAGTGATTGTAATGCAAATGTATTCACTTTCTTCTTATTAGTAATCTAGATTTCCAGTTAATTCTCCCACGAGTGCGGAATACCTATTGCAATTTATTTTACGATCAAATGTTAAGATATCGTCGCAATTCGTTTTTCCTAGAGTAGAATAAATTAAGCGAAACACTCAGCGGATAATTACAATTCCGTTTATTACATATAAATAAGCGAATACATCGCTGTGTAATATTTTCGTCGTGGTTCAATGTTTACCATTATTTTTTAAATAAAACAAGGAATCGTCCAATGCGGCTAGATGTTTAAAAAGTAATTATCAATATAGCAAGAAGTTTTTTTTAACTTTTCCTATCGGATTTTGTATTCGTGAAGTAATTTTCTTAAATCTAATAGTAAGATAGTGTTTACAAATTTCAACCAATTTCATCTAGCCCCGAATTCTATTAGTTTACAATCTTTGTTCTGTAAATTACTATCGATTCAATGGAAACTTATTCTCAGACAGATAAATGAAAATAGTCAGGCGCAACTTATTGTTTATCGAGATTCCAAAGGATTAACCCCTTGCTGTATGATTTCTTTTGTACCTGCTCATACAATAGCTGAGAATTAATTTCTGCCATTAAAATTTCTCACTGATTTCTGATATTTTGTATAACTGCACGCAATGTTAATAGTACAGAAATAATTGGATTGTGACCGAGTGATATTTTCAATTTAATAGTTTTTGGAAGACTTAAAAATGTCATATTCCGTTTAGCACGTCACGAGTTTCACACACTAAAGGGTTAAATATACCTGAAAATTGAAGCCGAGACAGCCGTCAGATTAAACATACATGTAAACCCGATGCAGTTTCTCCGACATATAAAATAAACTTTCGTACCTCTCGCGTCTTATTGTTAGAGTTAGAACTTGATAATCTTAAAAAAAAAAAGAAAATACTGTACTGCCAAAGAAACTTACTTTTCATCTTTATTCTATAATTGTTGTTATATCCCGCGAATTTTCTATTACAAAAATCCGTCATCGCAAACTTCTATCCTATTATACATATTAAAAAAGTAATATGTAGTTGCAAGGAGGGACAAGAAAAACTTGAAATTCTTTCCCCAAAGAATTGCCGCGCCACTGCCACTAAAAGCGAAACGCGTGCAACTTCCGAGAATAGCAAGCGTTAAAAATGAAAATGCATCAGAAAGTTCGTTTCAATGTCAGCCGATGATTATCTACATGGGGGTGAGTACAAAGTCTTCTGCAGCTTAGGAATAATTAAACGACATTCGTGCTTCTCCTCTCCTTTTTCTCTTTTACTCTCTCCACCTTCTTCGGGGCGTCCCGACGCCTGGCGCCGCACGCGCCCGACGTTCTTCACGAAGACACGCGACGACGTCGGACGATGAACGATATCGCAACGAAGACAGCCACCTAAATACGTGTTTTCTGCGCGAGCACGTAGCATGCGTGCAACGAAATATGCACTCGCACGTGAACGGTTTCGAAAAAGTTTCCGGCCAATCGATTTCACAGCGGCTCCAACGTCGCGTGGACGATGAAATTAGTTTGTTGGTTTTACACCGTTGTCTGTCGGCTTAATTTTCCGTTGTTGTTTTACAGGGAACGTTTGAGGAACGCGTTATAGCAGGGATTTTGAAACTGGGTTAAGTGTACTCCTTTAGGGGTAGGTGAAAGGATTTTTCGGGGGTGAAGGTAATCTGCGATATTTAACAGTGAAGTTATTGATGTTATGTCTATAATAATTAAATATACTGAATGAGTACTTTGGTGAGGAAGTAATTGAAAGATGAAAAAGATGATTAACTCATACTCTGCCAAATTTTTCTTGGTTTGATTGTTTCTGGAAGAAGTATTATCAGGGTGCAAGAATAAAAATAATTTACAAAAATTACTGCTTAAAAGTACGACTAAAACATACTGCTTTTAATCTCAGAAGCACGTCAAATATCTTAATTGAATCGAACAGGGATCATGGGTGATAATGGGTTAAGTAATTTAGATTTAAAAAAATAGTAGTAGTGTATTTTCTTCGTGGGTTTCCTAGGAATTTGAGAAATTTTTAAGAATAGTCGGGAATCAGTCATTTTCACCGTGTCAACTTTGCCAAGTGCTATAATTTATCTCGTGAAAATCATGAAATTCATTACAATTTAGTGTTTAAAAATGATGTTTAATCTGTTCTTTAAAGTAGTACTTTTATCATTTACTAATTATGCTATATATATATATATTCAGATACCACGAAAAATTCGGACTATAGAGGGTTAACTTGAACAAGTAAATTAAAATACTTCTGGTCCGCTAAGGGTTAATTATCTCGTTCGTGTTACTGTTTCATTCAATGAAGAAAGGATTGAAATTTATAGTAAACGTATAGTTTGTAATTATAAAAGAATTAACGAGTCACTTTGTAGGCTTGAGAAGTATCCAAAAATTAGTAGATACATTATCTTTGTTAGTGGTACCTTAAGTTTAAGCGACGGAAACACCTCTTTCTCGAATTAGAAGGAACCTTGACTTTTTACATTAGCATGAATATTCATGAAGCTGAATAAAATACTTCTAGTGTATATTATTAAAACTCTTGAAACCTTTTCATCGCTACAATTACAAATTAAGTTAAGTATCTTAACACTAGATTTACCAAGCCAGTCAAAATGACTGGTACACAATTTTTTCCAAAAATTCTACGGATTTATGAGAGAGACGTAGAATAAATATTCTTTGTCCATCGTATAAAACATAACGTACCGGATCTATCATCCTTTCCACGTCTTAATTTTCATTGCTTTAAGGTACATATTTAACATATTTAAATATAATAGATTTCACGCTGGTAAATCTAGTGTTAAGGATCAATGAATCAAAACTCACAGGGACCTACGAATTTCAATTACTCCTTAAACTGTGATTACGAATTAAAAAAAAAACTCAATTTGAATATCACGTTCACTTTTACAGAACTTAACGTTGATCCTAAATTCCACGGGGCATGTAATCTTCAAAACTTCAAGAACACACTCCGTCAATTTGCGACAGACAAGCCTACTCGATTAACTCAAACACAAACAACCCGTTGCATTTCCTTGCATCGGCACACGCGAGAAATTCTTGCATCCTAATTAATCCTCCGTCCACTCATCGTTAACATTGCTTTTCCAATCTAACAAGCCACCATTAACGAAGCTTTCTTTAGTCTCACATACAAATCGTGAAGCATACTCTATGTCCATGTGCAAGTACATCAGGGTGCACCGTCAACGGTCCTCGCGATGTCAACGACGCATCGACAACGTCGACGACGACCCGGCCATTTTTCCTCCGTCACTCGACAGATCCCCAGTACACGCGATGAATAAGTATACTTTCCTTTTGTACGGCTATCAACCCTCCTCAGCGCCTCCAGGGCTCATCATCCTTCCAACCCCAGTAAGAACGTGACATATTGCGTTATCATCTACTCTTGCGTGATGCATGCATTGCACTTCATCGTTTTCAAATCCATGTTGAATTTCTCTTCACCGATCTTACGTCCCATTGATTACAAGCCATGAGTATACACTGAAGTTGTACTAATTTTCTTTTTCTTTCCGCGATAATTTCATCGGCTATCTGCAATTTTTGATGCGTTGCTGGGTACTATGCAAAGATACTAAGTTGCGGAATAACTATAAAATTAACTACACACAGCAAGAGGACAGGGTTAATTGCTCGATTTTATATATATCGACAACTGAAAGATGGCCAGGAAGGGGTGGAGCCTGTCATTTTCAACTGCCAATTCCCGCTATTTTGTTTTTGGAATCCTCGTGCATACCAGATTTCCTAAAGTAAGCGACTATGCGGAGTGTTTACTTGAGAAGAAGGGTTTGTGACTTCCAAATACGAAATGGCGGGAATAGGCGTTTGAAAACGAGAGGTTCCGCCGTTCGCCACCTTTCAGTTGTGGAACTGTATCCTCCAGTTCGGACACAATGCATGGTGATAAACTTTTGTGTCCGCGGAGGTTTATGAAAGGGCAATATTAACCCTAGATCACTAACCTTCGTCGATTCGACGACACGGATTTAATAAGTATGCCATATTAGTTAACGTTATCGTAATAAATAAATACCTATTTTTAATAATAGAAAAAAACATGTTTAAATTTTATTGAAATGATACCCTTTAACCTCTTTTATAAACACTGTAGTCGAAGAGACGAAGGTTAGTGTTAGGCGTCGAAAAATAAGGTTAGTGATCTAGGGTTAATGTAATTCTATGTATACTGCATGCCAAAATAGAGAATTCGCACGGTATGAGGTACAGGGTAAGGGGAGACTGTTGCTCCCACTGGCTATTTCCATCGTATCGGTTTTGGAAACCGATTGGGCAGCTTTTTCGTTCAATCACGAATCGTAATCGAAAATCTTGTAAGACAAGGGATGTGTTTATCCGTCGGATGACGCAGAACAAACCACTTGTCACAGGACTTCTTTCTTTTGGCGACTGGTACATGTATTCAAGTTCCAATATTTTCCTTAACGCTAGATTTACGGGCGTTGAATCTCTTTAATTTAAATACTGCAAAAATAGACGGATGAACAAGACAATCGGTTAAGTAATTTGTACATTATACGATACATGTGAAATATCAACTGTACCGCGTCTCTATGAATCTTTAAACTGCTTCTAAAAAAGTACGAATCCGTCGATTTACCAGCTTCCGTAGATGGAGTGTTAAATATATTATCCTTATGCTTTAATTACAATCATCTTAAAACATTGAAGTATGGTTTTATCCTGTTAACAAATATTAATCTTTGTTATCCTAAGGCGATCACTATGTCAATGAACCCGAATCGTTGTTCTTCATCATTTTAACTCATTCTACTTAGATACATCATAGTTGAGATTTTTCTACTTCAATACATGTTTGATGTGATTGACTCAGTTAATAGCGTCAAAAAGAAAGAAATATGAAAGACTGGGACAGGGAAATGAATTTGTTTGGACGGCAACTTACAATCTTTGCATAGTATTTGAATCCATAATGTTTGACATTTTGAGTGCATACGGTTAAGATTTCTTGAGAAGATTTCTACTTGGCCGGATATACAAATACGAAAAGAGCATTAGTCTTTGCGGTTTTTCCAGGATAGAGTCAGTAAGTTTCGGAATACTCTGAACGAGAGTTCTTTAGAGGTTCTCTTTAGAATCACCAACGAAGAGGGGGAATTCTCCTAGGATGGACTTAAGTACATTCGTTGAATCTCTGTGGTACATTTCGCTAGATTTCAAAGTTCGAATATCGATGGAATAGTCACGAGCTTGATATGGGATTTATGGGTTTCATCTCTTCTTGTTGCAATTTCATTTTATATATATCCGACACAATTCTTAAAAATTGATAGTTCTAAATTACAATTACTAAGTCACGAATTATCAGTTTGGTCTATAGAAACCGTTGCAACTGAGTTTTAGCTCATACTTGAAATTTTTGAATAATAATATTCGTTAACTTTCAGGCTATAAATATTACCGTGAGATAAAATAATAACGAGTATTTCAATAGTTTCATTTCAAATATTCCTCCCCTGCAACGATGTGTTTTAACACTAGATTTACGGAGTCAATTTGGCTCATTTAAATTTGATTACTATAAATAAAATATATTGTTTGGCTAATATTTTTAATAATAAATCTTTCACTTAAATTAATTTGAAATTATTTCCTTTGTAAAAAAAACTTCAATTTTCTTGTATGTGTCAAATTGGCTCACTTCAGAAAAATTGGTATATCAACATCCGTAAATCTAGTGCTAACAGTAAAATAGTGGAATTGACAATGCAGGTATTAATATCTCGTCCCGTATCTAATTAATTTCATAATTGACTGAAATCAGTTTGGAAGTATCATTTACATTGAGATATTTGCTTTCCTTTTATGACACCAGTAACAACAGGTATCAATGGATTCATTACAAATATCCAATACACTATCAGATTGTACTCTACAAATCACCATCCGATTTCGAGATTAAAGTAACATCGAAAAAACTCGATGTAGAACCACAAAGGTTTAATACAACCGATGTAATATGTTCTCGGTATATTCGCTTCAGTCTCGATTGCGTCAATCTCCTTTTTGTTTCAGCCTATCAGTCTCACGCTATAATCGTTACCCTCTACGATACATCCTTGCAAACAATAGGGAGGTGTAGTTTTCTCTGCTGCTCACCATACACCCTCTCTGAACATCCACGAACATCGAAGCCGGGCATCGCTTCTATTGTGAACCGACAGGCCACCCGAAGCGTCACGTGCTTCCGGTCCCGCTTGAACACGTTCGAACCATTCCCATGTAAAACGCAAACGTGAACGTATGTTCATCGTGCTAGGAAGCAATTTTATTTCTATTTAAAGGGATGACTCGATTTGCGCGCGAATTAAGCAATGTTCCGTTCAATTAATTTTTCAATTTTCAATTATTTTTCAATTTTCTCTGCAGTAATTGAATTTTACTCTGGGATTTTTGCTTGACATGTGCGTTAGGAGATAGTTTATTGGCAATAAATTGTTCAGATTATTTCTCTGTACTAATCAGACTGAACCATTTGAAATTTTTTTATGTAATGTGTACTTAAATTGCCAATTTTTAGATCTCAAATGTGACTCATTGTAAGGGTAGCAAACGAAGAAATTAGTGAGCCTGATTCAACAAAGGGGATTGTAGAATCAATCGATTGATTGTCCCGACCACGTTGACGATTTAATTTTTAATTAAATTTTTAACTGGCATAAACGATTGAAATTACAAAGTCAAAAGCACCTGTCAGCCTTCCGAGTTCTATTTTACGTCAGCCTGTCGAAATAACGCGTCACCAGTTAGTTACATTCAGTCACTATTATTTAATCAATCAATCGCAATGGAGTTTTAAAGTTCCCTGAATGTACTACACATTTTTTATTGTACTCCTTAATATCACATTAATTTTTTTTATTACTCATAAATAGTTGAATCAGAGTAAATGCAATACCTCCTGCTAATTTTTATGAAGTAACATTAAGATTTTACACAATTCATCGTGACAAGGTCCAATTACAAATGCAACTCGTTTGTACTTTGAGCATCTTTATGAATTAACAACTCTTTAATTGTGTTACTCTTGCATGAACCTGCCCAGCTCGAAAATCACATTAACCGTACCACCGGGCTAATTTGCGCGCTTATTATAATCGTAACAGCGATTGAAACGTTAATGACAAACGTCATCCGTGAAATTTGCGCGTATCTGGGAATAGAAATGTGAAAGTAAATCCCAAAAGTCGTTCAAAACGAAACACGAAAGCAATCCGCGTCCATCTCTCTCATCCTCATTGATTCGTTGATTCCCACAAAAAGGATGAATGGCAATACCGACGAATTGCTCGTACGAATGATTTACGTTGCATCGATGGAGAGTAAACTACGGGTGACAGGTTTTAAATTAATCAACGTTCACTGCATGCGTAAAAATACAAAATATATAAAATTGTATATTATCTTGGATTTATAAGAACTCGCGACACCATGGATGTTGGTCGTTTGTGCGCAAGAAAATGGAGCCAAGTTGTAATTAATGACGTTTTGCTGGATGAAAAACGCTCCGAGAGATGCTTAGATCGCATGCACGTAAAACGAGAGGCTTATAAAGTTCGCGTTGTGGCAACACGGAAACTGCGACAGAAATTACTACATTATTGGAACAGCTTCATCACCGAGACGTCGTTCGAGCTCGTTTGTAACGTACAAGAAGATTAAAGAGGTTAATTAGTTGGGTGACACGTAGTCAGGCTAGTGTCGTTTATCGACAGCCCGAGGAATTTCATTTAAAAATATAATAGGTAAAGAACTACGAATTATTAATAACGTTGAAACATTGTTTGGACATAGGGCAATATTAACTTCTCGTTACACTGAATCGTGTTATTTAATATTAACACTTTAACGATTAGTATTTTTTAAACATTCTATCCACTTTTGACCGGTCACTCGGCCGCCAATATTTCTCTGATATCGATATCTCTTCGAAAATGGCAAATTCTCGTCACTGAGACCTTAGCACAGTAAAATGCAATGATAAATAACAATTTATTAATTACCGTAGTAACCGATTAATTAGTTAAATGTCCAAAAGCATGCAGCGAGTAGTAATAGTATTAATTATGTGAAAACATAATAGGAGAATGAAGTCAACGCTCGATTGAAACTCCGAAGCAAATTGAGAAATATTATACTTCTTATTTCTATTTGTATTAACAAACTACATTAATTTTTTATAAAATGTTGTATTTGTAATTTAAAATCATTAATTATGGGTCGATCAAGAGCTACTGAATGGCCTAGGTAAAAACTGATCGTTGATTTTCATTGATCAGTATGAACATGAACGAAGAATCAACGACCGGTCCCTAGGAACCGGTGTGGCGTTTAACGTGTTAAAGAAATGATGTCTTATGGAAATGAAATGCCACGTGTTCTTTAATCGACCTGTCTTCGGGGAATTGGATTTTTTAACTTGTCACAGTAATGGAAGAAATTTCGTATTAAAACTGAAGCAAGCTGGTGCATGAGTGGAAATTATTTTTAAACTTAATACTATATAAACTTGCGAAATTCTATATTTGTATTAAAAATGGAATATTCAAAATGTGCATCATAAAACTGTTGTAGTAACTGCAAAACTCATATTTTTTGTTGGCAAAGAATAAGGAACGTTGACTGTAAAGATATATAGAACGTATATACAAGTTTCAGAAATAAGGAAGAGATTTTTGAGGTACATATTTCGAATATTCAAGATGGACATTTTATTTCAGATAGGGAAATATACTGCAAGGTACTCCCTTAACATGGAATTTCAGTATCCGATTTGCTATCGCAGTAAAATGACACCGTAGGATCATAGATTAACGTCCTACCGTTTCAAATTAGAACGTCTCAAACTTTCACGTCGGAGACAAAAGTCTAATAAATTGTACAGCAAGTAAACAGTATTTCAAATTAACAGATATACAATTTGTAATAAAAATCACTCTCACTTCGTGATTTGAGTCTCGCATATTCGGAGGAGATTAGAAAGAATTAATGCGATTACGTAGTAGTGACACAAATATCTCTTTCAATTTAAGGAACCTATTTTAGAGAAATAGAAATTTTTACATTTGTCACAGTTGTGGAAGAAATTTCAGAATAACTCGGAAGCTGACATATATTGAAATATATGCACATCGTCGTAAAATGTGATAAATTCATGGTATAAATCCGTTTGGCCTTGACCTCAAACCTACCACAATCCGAGGTATCTTCATCTCCGAGACCAAGGTTTATAGTCTATGCAAGGGAGAACTCAAATATTTTGTATAACCTTTGAAAAAATCAAATTATGACTACAAAAATAGATTCATCAATTTCCAATTAACTAATCTGCATACCAATACTCTCGCCACCCAGGAACTTTCATCATTATTTGTATTGTAAGTAACAGAGAAAATCTCGGATAAAAGCTGAAGCTACATGACAAAGGCATGTTGGAATGCGTTTAAAAGGTCACCAGGTTTTATAAAATATAAAACGAATTTCTTACATAAAATATTAAAATGAAAGAAAAAAGGTTACGTGAAATCACTTTCGCTCGAAGGCCGTATGCCAAATGTCTTCTCCTTCGTTACGTTTTATCTCCCACCCTCGTTCATTCTCGCATTAATCTGTTCTAAGATACACGCAGACACAATTCACCTACACTCTTGTTCCTTGATACATAATACAATATAAATACTACCCATGCAGATAGAAGTACAGAGAAGATCCAGATATTGCTATAATCCAGTACCTCGGCCCTCATTTACAATTCTGTGCGGACAGAATCCATCAGGATGGTCGTTGGGATCTATGAAAAATTCAGAATCCCTCGCAATCCGAAACTGCAAAAGCAACTTCAATGTTCAAAACCGAGCCATTATCCAAACTCAATGCCATGCTGTCATATTGTAATCTGCACGATCAGCGGAATAGATCCACAAAATAAAAGATCATGATTAACGAGACACCGTGTATAATCGTTTGGCATAATATTCGGCGTCTTGTATCGTTTTCGTGATAGACCGTGGCGCATCCTTCTCCAATCTAAAATAAACTCGTATTTTTAGAATCGCCGCACATATCGCGTAGGTGCTCTTTTATCCCTGTGCACGCGACGCGTCTGCTGTTATATTCACCTCCACGCGACCTTCGATCTTCCTCCTTATTCTGTCCACCTACGAGAAACGTCTCGTTTCTGCTCCCCGCGTTTCGCAAAGTGCACGAATTGAATTTGCATGCTGCTCTGCTCTACCATTATTGTTACGCTCGAGTGCCGGCTATTTTTCAAAGATCCTGCAGGAATTTTATCCTTCGATTAGGGAAACTTGTGTACCATGGAGAACGATGCACGAGGATTTCTTTACTGTCATCGACGACTTGGGAATGCTTCGTGTTGCCGTCATAGGTTTTCGTGAGACTCTCAAACTGGCAAATCAAGTTATATGTTTGAAATGCTTTTGATGCGATTTGTTTGGTTTTTATTTTTTCGATGGTGCCTTTTCAGAGTGGAATGCGGTTTTCAAAATTGAAGACTTGACTCGCTGCGAGTGGGTGGGTTTAAAAGTAATGGAAGTCAGGTGAGTATTTGGAGGTGTGTGTATGCGTGAAGTTTCTCTTTCGTATGATTTTGTTCAAGAGGAATGAGATTCATGTTTTTTTGAACTGTTCTATGGGAGATATGACCATTCAGGAATTTTGGATAGTGATCTTTTTTTGAATAAGGACTGAAGTTTGAAAGAAATCTCACTTTGCTTTCATAACTTGGCGAGGAAGACTCAGAGTTTTTTTGTTGGTGAATTAAACTTTGACGAAATAATGAAATATCTTTTCTGATGAAATAAATAGGTAATGGTCTTGCTCTAAATTTTAGAATTAACATTCATCACTACGATACGCTAATTAAAATAATAGCAATAAAAGTGAGATAACATATTTAGGACTAGACTATTATCACTTCATTCTATAGTTTAGAATTAATTATTTATCACGAACTATTTTCTTATTTTTGCCAAAAATGGGTCTCGTCGACATCGTAAAATTCTATCATCAAAATTGAAGTCGATAGAAAATCAACTATAACGGAAATCTGCAACGAGTTTACTTGCACATGTGGTTGAAAAGTCTTAAACATCAAAGTCAAGATATAATATCATCCTTTCACTGAAAGAAGTTCTTTGTTCTCTGATCAAGATACCAAAGTTATCTAGATACGTTCGTATTGTTAGCACAAAAAATTGATCATCATCCATTGAAATATCAAACGTACAATGCTAAAATTAATTATTCTCTGAGCAGAGAAAATTCCACCAACTGCTCAGTTAAATATGAAATATTAAAATACATCTTAGCTTGGACGCTCAACCCCTGAATCACACATGCAAATAATTTCAATCTGGATTTTAACATCCGAGATAAACAGACATCTATTGTCCAACTATACTCACAACTCTAAAGATTCTTCTTCATTTATTCAATATTTACACCAACATTCTAAAATCAATTACTCAGACCCACCAAGAAGTATAAAATTCCATTTCTCAGCTTAATGTAACAGCATTAAATCCCAACTTTTAAAGCAATCACCAAAACTCAAAAGGGCCGGCTACCCATATTAAAGTCAAACAGCCCATCACCATCACCCAACGCTATTAACGGAAACTCGAAGGTGTTCTCGTCCACTCGTAGCATCGGTGTTAAAAAAATCACTTTGCATTCGCCGGAACGTTCCTTAATTCCATTGAAAGCTGTTATTGGAGTAAACTTGGAGCCGGGAATGCTGCGTTTCAGACATCCGATCCAGCCTCGCGGGGCTCAATTTACAAGAGTAATTGACCTCGCGTGAAGTGCAACATTCCAGGAGGCACCGGTGGAATTACGGAAATGCAGCAGCAACGGAGCTGCACTTGGAGATACGCCCCAGCACAAATAGAAGGAAAAGGAAAGGAAGAAAGATACCGAGGAGAAGCTCCCATCGTTCGACCGTGAGATCTGATCGGGCCGCATCATAAGCTTCGCTCGAATCTTATGCGAATGGCTCTCGGCTCCGATCGGACGGACTCCATCGTGCTCGATTTCCCCATCGCTTCGAGGGTACAATTTATTCATGGTTATTTCTAAGTACGTTGCATTTACGTCACGTGACGCGGACTCGCGCATATCTCTAACCACTCGTTGCCATGCAATTTTTTTTTTTGCGAAGGGGTATGGCAGATATGAGGGGTTGTTACGCTTGAATTAAATAAGGAGTCGTTGAACTTGCATGTTTTTAATGTTGGTGGTTATATTTGAATATTTTATTGTGTAGAACATGTGTTTCCTCAACTTTTCTCATGGCGGAGCATTTTTTTCAGTTGTACAATTTTTAAGTGTAATCTAACTTATAGAGGGTGCGATGGAATAATAAATAAAAGCGGGCAAGAGGTGATTCCTCAAGAAAAGTAAGAATAGATTATACAGTGACGTTTTTTAATCCAAGTCTTAGTTTTTGAGAAATTGGAGTTTGGAAAGTAAAATTTTGAGTATATTATTTAAGTAAGTAAGTTTATGAAGTTTCTATTTTGTAGATAAATTCTTTGTTAATGAACACACATTTTTAGGTCGGTGCCCTCTTTTTAACAGATATTTAACGTAGTTTTGAATACAAGAAATTTAACGTCAATAGTTCTATTTTTAACAATACATCTTCGGCAGTAAATTGTCGGTCAAATTGACGGATTTTTACTTTCGTAAAAATATTTCTAAAATTTACACAGCAACAATGCAGTAGATATTAGGGGTACCAAAAAGTAATCAAAATATTTTTTTGCTAGCGAAAAACATTTACTTATTAAAGAAATTTTAATTACTAATCAACAAAATAATTTCCATAATTTTCTAATACTTTTCGTCAGTGTAAAGGTAGTTGTTCGATTCTCCTTTTAAAAAAGCCCTTCGATTTTTTGTGGAAAAACGTTTCCAATTACAGTTTCACTTCTCCAAATTTTATTACTTTTCGGTACCCCTAATATTTCACGCCTATCTCATAATACACAAATTCCTCAACTAATTATATTTTTTGCCGCTTGATCCAACTTTCTTCAAAGTTCTTATTTAATTTACATAAATATATAGCAGCCGTAAATCCAATGTGAAATACTCTCTGCTTTCCACAGGAGGATAACCGAATTGGTTACAAGTCATTACACCCCAAGTAATTCAGTATTGTAAACAAGCGCACGAAGCGACCGCTACTTCCTAAGGCGAGTATTGAAACGCAACTTTAAATAGCATCCTTGCAATGAGAGTCAGAAGGAAAAAAGGCACTGTGTGCATCATATGGACGAGTTATATGGGAACAGGTTGTAGAGTGGATCCGCAATGGTTTCCTAGCCCTGTGCCTGTAACCACTACGCGCACAGAATTTATACCCGGGGTAGTTTCTCGTACCGCTGCACTTCGCCTGCAGATTTATGTATTTATATCTCCGAAAAATTTCCGTCGGCTGGTGATAAAACATCTCGCCGGAGTCGGTAACTCGCGATAATGCATCGCTGCCAATTAATGCAAACACTCGGCTAGTAATCATATAATAAATTACACGTGTATCGCGAATTAATAAGTTACGGGCGCGCGGGGCGTCCGGTTAGCGGTGGCGTAAAACGAAAATGTACGATGCTATGGAGACTCGATGAGATCATTTCCATGTTTTGCGCGCGATGTATGGGGGTTCGTTGCGTTTCATTTGTCAACTTGGCGCCCTTTTGGCGGGGCTGCGGTGATTCGTGAAATTTCGCAAGTGGAAACATTTGAGCATAGTAGAATAGTTGTTTATTATAGTTACATAGTTGATTATAATAGTTAATACAATCCTTCTGTTGTTTTCCTCTTTACAAACTTTGCTAACACTAGATCCATGCGCGATAAATATGTTATAATTAAATATATTAAATATGTAGTTTCAAACAAATTGAATCAAGTGGAAAAGTTGATGGTCCAATAAATAGTTTATGTATTACAAGATGCATGTAAATTAATTACTATACTGCTTCTTTTGTAAAGTTGAGAAATGTTTACTAAAAAAGTAGGAAGCCGTTAAATTGATCGCTTCCGTAGATCTATTGTAAAAAATTCTAAAAAGGAGGCGGACCACCGGCAGAGATGATCAGATAATTAATCTGTGTATTATAACATACACATGAAATATTTATTGTGATGATTCGTGAAATTTCGAAGGTATAAACATTTCAAAATAGTACAATAGTTGTTTAGTTACTATAACAATATATTCATTATCTTCTTTTCTTTCTTTTTCTTAGACATTTACTTTATTCATAAAAGAGTTTTATGAGAAAAAAAAGAAAGATAATTCTAGAATTTCCAAGTTTTTAACTATTACAAATTTTTAGTACATTGCAATTCGCGATGGAAAATACAGATTGCTTTTTACAAATTTTTAATGAGTAGTTGAAATGAATTTTTGTATGGATCTAAATATCAAATTGGAGGAATTTACAGCAGAAGGATCTAATGAAATTTTTGGCGTGGAAGAATTATATAAAGAATACTCTGTACGTGGCGTATGAACATTTGATGTTATCTTCTGTGGATTTTCAAACGGATTTTAATTGCTGCATTAATTAAGATAATGCCGCGCATGAATGAGGAGATATTTATTTGTTGATATTACTTTAATGCGATATCGATCCGTTATTATTGTTATTGTTGCTCGATATTCTGCCACGAAATTATACGAAAGGCACGTTCAAAATAAATTAACTCAAACGATCCTATTAAACGATGTCCTCTCGAATTGGTGAAAACAATTGTAACGATTAATGCACTACAGCGTGATATACTTTTCATTCACGAAATTCCTATCTCGTTATAGACGATATTGGATTCAAAGCCAATGAAATACCACGAAATTAATTAATGTAATCGTCATTCCGATATTTCATTGCATCTCTAATCACCACGCATGAAGAAAACAGAAATTTAATAGTATAAAAACAAATGTCATTTACAAACATCACATCAAGTATATCCGAAACTATCGATACCAATAAAAATTAGTATAATCCATAATTCACGAAAACGAAACATCGTCATTTCAATAATTGTAACACGAAGCTCTCTTCGTAAAATAAAGAGATTAATTCGAAGGACATTTCAAGACAGAAATTATATTAATTAAGTTCAATTAAATCCATACTTCCAATCTCAAGCATAATTAGACAATTAATCAATTACAATGAAAATCTCCCAGCTACTTGTTTCCATCATGCTAATTTTTCCCGAATTTCCATCTAGGCATTTAATTAAAGAACTTCGATCGCGATCGAATCGACCTCGTGTTACACTCAAGTGGAAAGAACAAGCCATAAGCGAAACTCAGCCTCCCAAGCAAAGGGTGGTGGATTAAACTCTTCCAGAAGAGATCCAGGAGATCGTGTTCGGAAGACTTTAACCTCGAAAAAGGATCGTGTAGGTGCGCCGGCTCCACGTTCTCAGGGCTCGGGGAATGCAAAAGGTTGAAAAAGGAGTTGGTCGAGGGTTCGCAGGGCAACAACCAAGTTGCCACGAGGCAGAGAAGCAGGAGAAGAGGAGGAACAAGAAGAAAAAGAAGAAGACGAAGGAGAAGAAGACTATATAGGCAGACCGCAGTTGTATACGAGACTCAGGAGCGTCTCTAGAGACTTAAATGCCTTTACAGAATCGCAGTTGTTTTCCTTACAGAGAGGGATATTTTAAAATTTAGAGAACAATGATAAAGATGATGATTATGAAAGTAAAAAATGAAAAATATGAAATAGCTCAATCTGAAATCGAATAAATGGCTTTTGATGAATTTTGAGAGATGCTTTTTTGGACGAGGTTCTATTTTATATTTTGAAGGTGAGATAGGAAGGGTGAAAGTGCAAGTGAGAGAAACAGTATTGAGGCAGCATGTGTATTTACGTTTGAGGTCTACCGCGAATACCTCACAATCAGGGGCTCTATAAGTGTTCCGGATTCAATTCTTTTATCAGGGGCAAGTTCTTTGTGTCGGTGAAATAGCTAGCGAACCTTTATGGCACGTTGTCTATTTTTTTTATAGCTATTTTACTCTAATGTAATTTATATTATGTGATTGATAAGAACAATGATTATTACATTGAGAAATATTTCCTACCACTTTGGATTGTCAATTTAATTTTGTATTACGTAACAAACATTTGGCCCCTTTTTGAAATTGTAAGTTAAAAATACAAATTCTATGACGTGGAAAATTTCTATTGCGAAATTATGCCGAAGATTGGAAGAAGGGGGGTGTTTTTCACAGTAGGCACGCATGTTGAAAGGCTACGTAAATAATCTACCTTCTACGCGAATTATTGGTAAAATGCTAAATGGATATGTTTAACTTTCCTACGGTTAACTTGATTATAAATACCTAAATGAATAGATTTTTTACATAGGTAAGACTAAATGGTAATTTTCACACTTTCCTCTAATGAAGGAACACCAATTAACCCCTTTGAATCTATGATTCGTTAAGAGAAATGTCTATGTTTAAAAAAAGAATTTGTAAATGTGAGAAATTAAAAAAATTTTCATCAAACACGTCAATTATGTCTCTTTGAAAATCACCATCAATGAAACACTAAACTCGCTATCCACAGCCAAACGGTGTTCGGTTTAAATGGATCTCTGCTTCCCTCGGTGGAGAAAAAGAATAAAAACCATCCGTGTTTAATTACAACGGGATTATTTGACAGCTTCACAATTATTTACAGGGAGAAATTTGTTGAAGATAACATTAGTGTTCAGGAATATTTAAATGCGTGGGCCGATATTTGTTTTATATTGAGGTTAGCACGCGCAGGGGCCGGTTGGTTTCATGGGGGAATTTCTTCCACTCTAATTCTTCTATACACGTAAGTTTCAGCATCGATGCTTCGCGACCGGCACGATACCTTCCACCATCGTAAATAAGTTTTGCTCAGCACCCTAATTAAATGTCGAGCTCAACTGTCGGGTCATTCTTTTATTATCTCTTCACTGTCACGGATAGAAGCATCAGTTTTCTTCAGCTTGCGCTGATAATAATTCGGTGTGCTGCCACGTAAAAATATGAAAGAGTTTATCATTTTTAACGATCCAATTATGAATGAAAACAGATAGACACGTAACGTCTACGTTGCTGTTAGACTCCTTTAGTAATATCTTAATTTACGATGAATATATTATTAAATTATATTTGAATAATACATATTTTTTCGTCACTGGATGCCAGAATTTTATGTATTTGCAACATTAACTTATCTTTGCAAATATTTCCAAAATTGTATCTCGTTGTAAATAATAAGCTGAATGCTTTTATTGTCGGAAAGGTAAAGGATTGAATTACATAGTAAAAATTATTTAAAAATTCAATGTAACGAATTCACAAAAGGCAACTAATTTCATTGGAATATTAAGACTTTGTTTCAAAATGAGCACTGAAACGGGGAAATGAAATATAGTCAAAGTCTACTTTAAATTGTCGACACCCTACGGCGATAAGAGACGGCGTTAATCGTGGTAATAATAAATTCTTGAGTAACATTCGCGTATCTCTTTAAAGGTCGTCCTTTTGCTATCTTGATTAAATGTTATGTGCTTTATTTTCAAAGCGGGTACTCGTGAAATACAATACTCACAATCAGTTTGCTTGCAGGCAAGAAAAGCGATTCCTTGAATTTCACGTGGAGAAAATCTGTTTAGAGGAAAAACTTCAAATACTCTTGCACACTAGCAGTAACAAACTTAATCCTCTATAACTTCTTGCGAGTTCTAAATTCAACATATAACTATGTTTCTCTTCTCGTATATAATCTCTTTAACTTTATTAACTTTTACAATTTCGCTTCTGTATCTCAGTATCCGTCTTCGCAGTGAAACGTTTCCATTGAAGTTTATTTATTTGTTAAAATACTCTTAATGTTTGTCAATCATTCATTGTTTCATTAATTTTTGGGCGACGAAAAGGTTCACTTATGGAGGATTAAAAATCGAACTTCATTTGTACTTAATAAAAAATAAATAATTTTCGAATGATAACAAATGTCAAGTTTGTGTCTTCTTTTTTTACCGTGGAGTATTTTTGCACTTTGATTACAATACGGAAATATTGAAATTATTGCCCGAGATGGTATTTCTTAGCCTTTTTTATTACTACTTTTAACAAATCGCCAATGTGATAAGATTGAATACAACAAGTGTCCGCACTTTGATTAAAATACCTATGAACAAAGTAATTTCTCAGCGTTTTATATAAATAATTAGTACTTTTAACAAATATCAGTACCTAATACAGATTTTATATATTTTTTCTCATTTCTCTCGTTTCTAACAGAATAGAAGTGTTTAATTAAAAGAGAAACAACTGCTTTGTTCTCAGGAAAGATTCCCTTAATATAAGATGAACTTGTATCTTTGAGCTTTGTATCAAAATACAATTCAATAGAAAACAAAATACAACTCAATAGTAGTATCTAATTATTCTTTCTTCTCATGTACTTCAGGAATGGCATATCAATCATAGAAATACTAATGAAACTACAAATAACTGCAATATTTTATTTGGACGTATACAAAATCTGAAAACCACCCTCTCTTAACAGAAAAAATTTCAAAAGAGCAGTTGTTAATATGCACAATTTATGGCCGGTACCAATTTTGTATCATAGACTGGCTATCAGAAAAATTAAATACTAATAAATATCTTATACTAAATACATGAACCGTCACACAAGTTACGAAATCTCCTGCGAGTTGAAAAAGCAGATGCCATGGGGCAAAGATCGGACACGCACGAAAGAACCGTGATGCGATTGCGCTGAAAAAGCACGTAACGAGATAAACACCTGACTGCGTAACCCAATTACCGCGTTAATTAATTCAGCTAGATTGGTCCAAGTACCGCGTACGATTCAAGCACACACCAACGCAACGTAAGCGTCGTGGTCACGTTTCAAAGGCCCCTGCGCAACGAGAGGGACCCAAATGAAAAATCTCTGGTCATTAATTTCGTGTAATCATCGGACGAGTTTTCCCTGACGAGGTAAAATTGTAAAGAATTCATTTTTAACGAACTTCGAACATTTTTAAGGGAGTTTTTTAATATGGTTTGGAGCTAATTGGAACAATATTTTTCCTGTTCAGAAACGGTACTGAAGTTGAAAAAAATTGCTTTAAGAAACTTCGATTTTTCTTATATGTGTGAATACTTGTAGAATTGTATCGAATACAGAAGAAATATTTGAATCTCTAGGACTACTTGTTAGCAATAAAAGAGAGGGTTTCATTATTAGCAATACACGAACTACATTTGTGCTAAAAATTTCGATTATCACAAGTTCCTAACATTTTGTGAAACCTAAATTTAAAATTTAATCGTAAAATCTTTTGTTTTATCATTGTAATTTTATTTTGTATATTATTGGAGACATTTTCTGAGAATCAAAGCTGTCTCCCGACAAACTGACCCAATATAACCAAACACACTGCACTATGGATAGATCTATTAATGCAGTCACAATGACCGGTTTTTAATTTGTTTCAAAAACTTACAAAATTTTGAGAGTAGCATGAATGACGATCAACTAAATAATTTGTGTATTATAGGTATATATACCTGAAACATTTACTGTACTGCTTTCTAAATTGAAGAAATATGTATAAAAAAACAGGAATCCGTCAATTTGATAGCTTCCGTTCATTTAATTTTGAAAATACTAAAAATGAAAGTCAATCATACAGCAAATACGATAATCGTTTAAATAATTTGCGTATTAAAAGATGCACGTGAAGCATCTACGAAACTGCTTCTCTATAAATATCAGAAATACCATTAAAAAAAGGAAAGCAGATTCCCGTTAATTTGACAGCTCCTAGTAGATGTAGCATTTAAACGGTCATCTTCGCGGATGTCGCGAAGGTAGACATACCATGGACCCAGTGTTAATTGCAAAATTAATGGAATCTCTCGCTTATGGCGACCGGCGTGGAAACCAGTGGCGATTAAACGGCGCGTCGAGCAAGGCCGTAAAATCTCAGCCAGGTGCACTGACCTGCCCTACGGTGATTAAGGAGAGCTCTCGCGTAAGAACTGCGACCGGCGAGAAATGCAGTCAGAGTGCACCGCGCATCGAATAATTGATGCCGCTTTCCAGTAAGGCGTACCCTCACCATACGATATGCCGTGCACGTATCCACGACGTAATAAAACGTCCGCGGGTGTACCAACGGGTGAGTCGGGTATTACTTTTGCCGGCGAAATATGCGAGTATGCAAAATTCTGTTTTGCGTACCTGATGAAGCGGAACAATGCGTTATTGTGCCGCGATGCAAATGGCCCGAGAGTGCAGTGGAAAAAGCGTAAAGGTTTATCATCGCCCAGGATTTAATGTGATTAACTCATTGACGTAGAATCATTCGTGATCTCTTTTCTCTCTGCTTTCTGGGAAATGGTGGTACTTGAGGCGGCAACGTATTCTGCATCTTTCAAATTAATCCCTTTAACTTTGGGATAATGAGATGTGCAGGGGAAGAGGGTGGTTTATGGGAGAATATAAATTCGTGATGGAAGAGTAAGTGTTTTTTCTTCGTACGAGGTTTCGGGTTTGGGTAGGTCAGTTAATGATGAAAATTTGAAGAAGGGCACCTTGCGGGTAGTTACCATTTGATAGAAACAAGAAGTCACTTGGCAAGTGGTTTGCTCCTATTCGCAAGACGTTCTGACGTCATTTTCAATTTTAATACGTGACTGGCCGAAAAGGCCGTACAGTCGTTACATCGTTATGGGAAAAATGAAAAAAATGTTTTAGGGTAGTTCAGGGGTACGAAAGAAAAGTCTAGAGCAATTTTTTCGAATCCACGTGCTTGTAAAGATTGTTTCCGCAATGTAAATCCAATCAAAGAAAACTATTGTCTTATCGGCCAGTAGTGTTGAACTATTCCCATAAATTAATTTTTATAGCGATTCGTTTATTTCTACAACACCATATTTAATGCGAAAAGAAATGTTTGTTAAACGTCTGCATAAATCGGCATACACTCGATGCGTATAAAACGTTGATTAATTCGGAAAAATTTCATTTTACTTTATTTATTTCTTCGCACAAGTGCATCTCCGTTTTGATTATAACAAAATAAAATTAGCCAGTATATTCAGTTCTAGTAGAGGCAAGTGTTTTATAAACGTTTTATATATAGCTTCAGCTCTACAATTCTGTACAGAAGTAATAATTTTTTTTATTATCTGCATTTATTATTCACACTTATTACAAAGGCGGTAAAAGCAGGGCTTTTTGTTTTATATTTCAGCTTTATACTGCCGCCGTCATTTCGCACAGAGCTTAGAGTTTTGTATGGTAGCACTGGGTCTATGGTATTTCCACATATTAAGCAGGAAAAATTTCCTCGTGATGAGGTGGATTTGAAGTCATTACTTACAGGTCCCAGGGTAACTTCATAGCCACTATAGTTCCCGATGAGTGTTACAGTAATTCATTTTAGTCTCTGCATGCAGCATAGGACTTAAATGCGGCGGTAGCGTTGCAGTTATATTTCAAGTTTAATCGCCGCTGGTTTATGCACTAACATTTATTAGGTTTGTAATGAATGGGTGAAAGGATTGCAGAGAACTTAACACGTTTTATACGGAGAATTTAAATGTCGTCGGTGAATCGCGATTAGGTCGACAAATTTGGTTGGTGAGAAGGATAGATTAACACTAGATTTACGGAAGCCGTCAAATTAACGGGCTCCTATTTTTTTTATGCATTTTTCAAATTTGCAGAGAAGGAGTACAGTAGATATTTCACGTGTATTTTATAATACAAAAATTACTTAATTAATCATCATCTTTTTCGTTTCATCTTTCTTCTTTCAAACTTGTTATTTAATATATTGTAGTGTAACAGACTTCATGTTCGTAAATCTAGTGTTAAAGGTGAATGTTTTAACACTAAATCTACCAAAGTGGTCAAAATGATTTGTGCTGAATTTTTTGTAAATATTCATAAAATTTCTAACGTTTTTTTCAACGTTCTGCGCCCATGAAACTAGGATATTTTCATAAAATCTTTTAGCTTTTAAATTATTACTACACTGAGTTCCTAAAAATTATATAATATATTTACATATAATTTGACCATATCGTGATAACGTCACAAGTACAATTATAATTCAATTATTAAATACTACTATTCAACAATTAAACTACCATGACAGTCAAAAGGACTGATTCCAAGTTTTTTCTATAAAAATTCTTGAAGGTTATAGAACATAAATTAGTAAACTGATCATTTCTTTCACCTGTTGACTTCACTTTGCCCAAAATATTTACTTGTTATATTTACATGTAAGAGATTTAACGTCGGTAATTATAATGTTACAACAATATATTGTAATATGAATATAATTATGAAATTGGTGTCGCACATACAGGTATTTCCATTGAATTCACGAACTTCAAAATCTATCGTTTTGCTTGCCGAGATTATTCAAATAGAGATGTTTCCCAGATAAGTCATTAACCCAAATCTAACTCAAATCAGCACTTATTGCATTTTCTGATTTGCAAATTAAATATTGTTTTTAATGTTATCACAGAATTGGAGGTGTTACTGAACTGTTCAATTTAAGTGATACCAGACTCAAGTACACGGTTTCATGCAGTTCTGATATTTGCGTTAGTTTGGACCCACGGAAAGTTTAATCTACATCAATGAATCGATTGATCTGTTGATAATGATAATAGTATAGGTAGTGGAATTACTAGAATAGGATAATTCCAAATTGTTACTTCGAGATCGGAGCCCAATTAGTGTGCTAAATTATTTAATGGAAATATTACAGTAAAGAGGCCTTTATATACTTTACCCTCTTTGCGAAACCCTCGTAAACCTCGCAATGGGCTCTCGCAGACTTATCGTTTCGAAGCAGCACCTCTCGAGAATAGCACAGGACTCACCTGGAATCAGAAAAAGAACGAAACCTTTAACTTCGAGAAAATAAAAAAATTGTATTCAAATAAAATATACATTGTATATTTTTAAATGAATGTCACAACAAAAGTAAATGGTAGATGGTCCAGATAAGTAATATAATTGTTATTGTACAATAAAGTTTAACGCTAGAAGTACCAAGCAATACAAATTACTGGTACACAATATTTTCCAAAGATTCTCCAAGTTTATAGGAGAGTTATAGAATAAATATTCTACATCCATGTCAAAAAACATAAGACCACGAAACGATAATTCTTTCCACTTCTTAACTTCTTCTTTCTTTCAAAGTACTTATTCGGTGTCTTTAAATATTCGAGCTTTAACACCGATAGTTCTAGTGTTAAAGACATACAGCCAGTGAAAACGATCACTTATTCGAAAATACAATTTTCATTATAAATTACCGTTTACAATGTAAACTGCTGAAATATTTATTATTAAATTATTCCATTTATTAGAATAATTTCACAATAAATGTTAAGCTGGTTTTATATTAATGAAAATATTCTATATGAACCCATTCCGTGACACATTTTTTTTGGCTTGATTGTTTCTAGAAAAAGTATTGTCACAGTGCAAAAATAATTCACGCTAGTTACAACTAAAACAGACTGTTTTAAACACATTTAATCTCAGAAGTAGGTCAAATATCTAAATTTAATGCTAAAAGATTTAGAAAATGAATAAATTCCCAATTATGGGAGGTAATGGGTTAAGAAAAAGACGGCAATGTTTTAGTGCCCTGCTAAAGAAATTCTTAAAATGGACTTAGAGATAAAAATTGAGCTCGAAGACTGCAAAATGCTGCCTGAATCAGAATTTCTTACACAGCTTTGAATTATGCTTAATAAAAAAAAATTCCCTAGAATTTCCCACGGAGACAACGTGTTAAAAGACCAAGCCATTATTATTATCAAATCTCCAAGGGCTGAAAGGTGCAGCGCGTATCTCACTCGTCTAGCGTGACTAACAAAGTAATCCTGCGAGAACCAACGACCAATTAAACTGAAATTACGTAGCATCCTAGTCTCGGAAGATTTATCCCCAAACGAGTCACAACATATAGCCCGACTGGAGCTTCTACGAATGTAATTTCCCGGTAAAGACGGTGATCCGCGACAAAGAAGATCCGACACTTTACACGGACAGCTGGAAATAAAGCAGATCCATTATGCCGGCGGAATCTTAAAATGGTACGTTGAGAAAGTCATGGCCATTGAACGGTAGACATTTGGATGTATTCTTGGAGGGATTCGAGGGTATTTCGAGTGAATTCCCAATTAAATTGTATTACCAACGACATCATTTACTTTATATTAATTAATATAACGAAAGTCATAGCAGTTAAACGTAAATGCAGTAATGCAACACAGAGAGCTCAGTTTTTTGGTGGGAAGAGATAGATCATTATGATACTTCTATGTTGTATATCGTTAGCATTTATTTATTATATATTAATATTGTAATTACTCGAGACCAATGATTCCAAAGGTTGAGAAACGTTAAAGGTAAAATCTATCTATTTATTAAAACAGATTCTATTGTATAAAAGTGTGATGGTAATAGAAGAAGTATGAGTTCGGTTGAAGTTATAAAATTAGCGAAATATATGTCTCTTTCAGTGTATTAAATAATACATTTGGAAAAATTTTCTATAGATGATTAGAAACTTAAACTCCGACCTATCGATCACCAATCCTGACCCTTCATTCTCACCATAGTCACATCAAGTTCAACTATTCTGTGTAGTGATATGATGGAACAATATTATGACGTAACTTTCCCGCAGCTTCATATCATATCCTATGCAATTACCCAATTCCAATTCTGTCCCATTCTTCAAGGACAAACAACAATTCCTCCTCCTCCACCTCTTCTGAAAGCTCGCGAAAAATTTCCTCCCCGACATAACGCGCTATCAAGAGGCAAACTGTATCTCCTCCTTTCGAAGCCAAGCTCTGGAAAAGAGGTCAAAGGAAAATTCTCCGAGAAAATCGCTCTGATAGCAGCACGAAGAACGACTCGTAACACGAAATGAGAACTCCGAAGCTCGCGTAGCTTCGAGTCAAGATAGCAGTTGAAACGAGCAAAGTGTTGCGGCCTCTTACGTAGAAAATATGATGTGAAACAAAAAAGGACGGTGTATGGGGGTGAAAGAGTAAACTCTTCTACCGGATATCTAATTTTTGAGAAGCCGAAACAGACAGAGAGGAAGGGAGAGATTCGCAGAGGAGATAGGAAAACACACAGACAGTAAAATTTTGCACGGTTCGTTTCGCCTGGGGGAGGAAATTCGCGTGGATATGGAAGGCCGTGAAAAGTGAACGGGTTAATCTGATATTTCGATGCAGAAAGTGTGCGCAAACACGCGAGTATTTCTTTAAACAACCTATAACCGTGTAATTCAATTAGGTGGGCTTGGCGAGCTATTGTGACTCTGTTGTGCCTCAAGCGGGGGCAAAAAATAAACGTAAGCAACGTGGAAATAAAGTAAAAGTCGAGATAAAGATAGTGTGGAATATCGAATCTAATTAAACAGAAAAGTGACACTATTTCCACTGAAACGATGTGCTAGATCGCACAGAAACTTTTTGTAAAGTTTCGTTATTGCACACTGAATATTATAGTGGGAAATGGAAATGTAAGAAAAGTTATAATAGTTAGACTTTTATTTATTACGTCAGAGTTTTTTAAATTCTTTGATTAATGTTTTTATAAATGATCGGTGCTATTAACTAGATATTAGATAAGATAAAATTAAACACTGGCAGCTTTTAATACTGTACTGTAACATCTTATTACAAATAATGATAATTTATTTAAAATAAATTATTGTATTTATAGATGTTTTAATGAAAGGAATAAAAATGTGACCGACAATAGAAATTCAAAAAACTACGAGAAAGCAATATTACAAGTTGGACTTGAATCAATTGCAAACAATGTGTTTACTAAAATCGCCAAATGAATATTAACCCTATCAGACAGCGACTGTACCTAACTTTCGGTACGTGAAAGAAAGCACAACAAGCGAAAAATAACCGGCTAATTGTTGTCAAATCTCATGGTTAGCCATTGCAAATGTCTGTCCCCCATGCGTCTGAATTAACTTTATGTGGTGTGACGTGAAAAAATTCTGAAAATACTCCGATCTGGTAGAATTAACGAGCCATTCCACGTTGTACGTTTCGCGTAATTGTAACGCGCTGAAAAGATCATTTCAATCGTAATTATCACCCTCTTTGTCGCAACAGAGTCTAGACGCGTTGATGATAAAGGAAAGACAACATGGTATTTACCGGGAATTCAAAAAGGAATTTTCATAGTACAGTAACAAGGGAGTATAATTAGAAGCTCCAGAGACTGATTTTCACGTCGTTCTCCCTTAGGGTGTACTTTCCTCTTTCCAAAGAAGGCCGATGTACGTAAATATCGCATTCGAGGAACCAAGCGGCGATGCGCGTTGCATAAATTCATTGTTGGATCCCTTCAGATAGCCGGAAACGAGCAGCGAAGCAAAACTTCCGGCGGGACTGACGCCTATGCAGTCGCACGGGCAGAGAAAATTGCGTTAGTTTCCACGGCCCGATACATCTTATGATTATTAAATGTTTGCGTTTTTATTGTCGCTAAAACGTGTGGAATAAATGCGACAACGTGTCGGCGATGAGAAACGAGACAACGATGTGTACCGAGCGTTTTAGAATTTAGTTCGGAAAGGTTTCACTTCGAGATTCTTTTATTTTTTCAGAAGTTTTCAGTGTTGAGTGGTTTGTAGAAATATGGTGAATTATTAAATGGATTTAGTATCTTTGTGGATGTTTAGATTTTTGGCATTGAAAATTGATTTGAAGGTTGAACACTCATAATTCTGAAAATTGATATAAGAATTAAAATTGTAATAATTTCGGAAAATCGAGGAACTAGAAATCCTCCGGCTTGGAAATTTTAATGTTTGTGAATTAAATCTTTTAAACTTGCAAATTTAAATACTTGAAAAATTCAAGTGTATTTAAACTTCAAGACTTGAAAATTCGTAATGATAAAAATTTCAGGATTTTTGACAGCTTAGGAATTCATGTACTTGACAGCTTGAGGATTAGGAAGTTCCTCGCTTCGAATATTTGCCGGTTTCTAAATTTGCATGTTTATCATAACTCCAGGGTGTTTAGTATTTCGAGAATTTATAGTTGGTAGTTCAATAAATGGAGGGTCAATAAATAAAAATATTTAGTATGTTCTAACACGAAATATTTTAATAGGTACTAAATAACACAAATTTTCTGGACTTAAAGTTCGAGTGTCAAAAATTACATCATCTTATCTATTTGAAAATGTGTAATTTGAATGATGTATAATTTTGAATTGACGGTTCTGCAAATTAGAAAATATCAGAGCACAACAGCATAAAAAGAAATATTCACGTGCAGTTATCCTTTCAAAATTATATTTATCGTACAGATTTTGCGTTGATAATTGCCAATTTGTGTGCAAATATTTATCTGGGCAAACGTGAAAGGTTCAAATCTGTGTTAAAAATGTCGTGAACTTGTTAAATGCCAAAATACACTGCGGCGAATTCTCTCAGACTGGTAGTGCCTCATACAAATAAAACACGATATGTACACCTTTTTTTGTATCTTGTTTGTTTACATTAAATTAGTGGCAATAGCGTGATAATAAGTTCCAATTTGTGGTTGTTACAGAAACAAATACTTTTACTTTGGTTTAACTCAGGTACAAATTTACTGCTACCTTTTTGGAATGGTAGATAATTGCTTTGTTCATTTTCTATTTCCTTAAATATACGTCCATTTCCCGTTGTAATATATATCACTCTTGTATTCAATACAATTACAAAATACAATTATTGTTGATATATTTCACTCCAATAATCAAATAATCGCAAGGAAATATAACACAAGATACATAAATGCATACAGTAGTAACTATTAAATTATTTCAACAAACTCACTATTTTCACAAAACTCAACAAATTTTAAAACCGGAAAAAAATTTTTTAAAATAGAACACGTATCGAACATAAACTTCGCTAGATTTTTATATAAAAAATTAGCTCCCAATGGTTAATATGTTCCCATTAATCACCGATTTATTTCGATCAAGTGAATAAGTTATAGCTCCATACCGCGAATGATTTTATTTTATCACTTTTTCATCAAATTTGTTAATTGGAAATGGTAAGGTATTCATATTTAACGTAAAAAGAAGGAAAGGGAGAAATATCTTGCATCACACGAGCATATCATTACAGCAAGAATCCTACATTTCTAGTTCGTTTTCCACATTTGCATGAAAATTTCCAACAGCATAAAATCGCGAAATTCCAGCTCAGCTCGTTCGCGCTCGTAATCGTCAATTTTAATTCGCACAAATGCCATTTCATGGAATTACACATCGAAATCGAGGTCGATACAAGTGCAACCAAAATAAAACAAGCTAAGCTCTACCAAAAGTTAATTAGTACCTAGTCTTGCATTTGTTAAACAGCCAGAGGTAAAACCATCGCCACAGACTCATGATTGTTCATCAGATAACTTGCAAACCAATGTTTTATTTACTTGTATCATCACGAGGATTCATATATTTGAGATAATGAAAACTGGTAGTAATATGCAAGCATGTTAATTTTATTTCTGAATTATGCTGTACTTGCGGAATATAGTTACTGTTGTAATTAATGTTGATTTCATTACGGCCGGATCAAGACGCCAGTGGTTCATACAGAAATATAAATCGGGCACCTTGTACATAATTTTGTTTTGCCCAGGTCATCGAACAGCAGAATATTTGTTATCAAATAATCAGATTATTGTATAATAATCAAGAATGAAAATGAAATATGAAAAATGTCATGCCTTTACTGGAATTTGAATCAGAGTAAACAAGGTTAATACTACATCTACCAAGGGGGTTAAAATGACTTGTACAGAATTTTTTAAAAATCCTTCACAAATTTTGAAGGTTGTACTTTGTTTAATTTTCTATATCTATCTGGTAAACTTTGAGAGATTGAATCGATTTAGTTGCGCATTTTGTTCTCTTTCGTCTAAAGTAATTACCTTCTAGTATCTTTAAGCATACTGAACTAATAGTTGATAGTTCTACTGTTAATAGTCCCTCCGAATCATGGACCTTTGACATTTGTCTTACTTGTTAATTGGTTAACTCGACCCTGATTTTCATTAAAACTAGACCTATGGCGGTAGTTAAAATGATTGGTTGTTAATATTCTCTGTAATCCTTCAAACGTATAACGATATACTCTATTCAATTTTCTATGAGGAAGTTATAGGAAAATGTAAATGACCATTGATTTTCTGTCTCCATCCATCTTGTCCGTTTTTTCTAATATATCCAATATATTAAAATAACTGTCAGTAGTTTCGCTATCAACAATCCATCCATCAAGACAATCAAAACAGCTGGTTTTTAATTCCTTTCTAAAATCACTCAGTTAATTAACTCCTTAATTTCGTCATCCTCGCCCCTCGTTACACTCTTCTCTTTTCCTTCTTAACCCATTCAGACCCGAATTTTTACGTGTTAGAAAAAATGATTTTTATACTAAAATTAACTTAATCCATGTAAATGAAAGCAACAATATACTGTTTACAAACATATTTATTTATTTATAATTTGTAAATGTACGTTTTAATGGACATATGGTCCTTACGCAAAATTTGTAACATTAAGGAGATCCTGAAAAATATTTGTATAAACAAATAAAATTTATTATGTGTTGAAACTAAGTTTAAATCTATACGTAATAAAATACAGCACCGAAGTGGTTAACACTAGAACGACCAAGCAAGTCAAACTGACTTGTTCACAGTTTTTCCAAAAATTCCCCAAGTTTACAGGAGAGTTCTAGACTAGAAATTCTAAGTTGATTTCATAAAACACAGATTACCAAACCAATCATATTTTCAACTCCTTGATTCCTCTTCTTCCAAAGCATTTATATATATTTAAATGTAATAAATTTAACGTCGGTCGTTCTCGTATTAATATGAGCAGTAATTCTTGAAAACAATTAAAGTCCAATTTCCAGAAATAATATTTAAGTGTGATTAAATTTTACCTAAACATAGGCGACTTCTTGTCACATTTTAAATTACAAAGTAACTGGTATAAAATATCTTCACGATTCCTTCAAAAATGTTAGACTGTCACATGTCATAATATGAAAGCTTTTGTACGAACTCTCAAATATCTTAACAATAGAAAGAAAGGACATGTACCACTTTCGAATATTACAGCTCATATATCTTTTTTATATATAACAGGAACGTGTAATCGATATTTTCTCTATATCAACTCATTCTCATGTCTGTCAATTTCAATTAAATTACCCAATCTTTCCCGTTACCGCAGATTTCAAACTAAACAGTCAAATTTCCATACTCATTTGCATTGTCACGAATTTGACAGCGTATTCGTGACTTACAAGCGTATAAAATATTTATCGTAACTCACACAAAATTGCGATGTGTCCGTGACTTGCAAATGGGGGTATATGTACATGCAAGTACGTCTGCCTTGCCGCAGGGAATTAAAAAAAAAACCCAACGTCCTGGAAGTGAGTCAAGGACGCGCGCTCGTAAAACCTGCAGGTGCCCGTGTGCGAGAGAGGCTCGGGAGGGATAGGTTTTCGAAAAAGGGTTGAAAAGAAAATTCCTGCTGCAATGAGCCGTGAAATTCGTCAAATCGACATGTATACCATGGGGATGAAGAAAAATATTCAGAAAATGAGCTGCACTCGATAATTCTGAGTTTTTGGAAAATGCTTATTTTGTCGAAGTTGGAGAATTTGATTTCTGGAGTTGGCGGTGGTCGGGAGAAAGTCGTAATTGTATTAATTAGTGGAAGGTAATATTGTCTTGCAAGTACGGGAGTGGTTGAACAATGCATTATAATTTAATTAATATTGATTTGTCGACGACTTCATTTAGTTTTTATATGAAAAAAATTAGAATTGATGTCCTTGTAAGGTTTAGGGCTTTTACGTGTTAGCTACACGGGAGAAAGTTTCGAAATGTTGCGTCATATCGTGAAATTATTTGCTGACACTCATAACTGTGAGGCTGCTTCAATTTATCGATTGGCGGATAAAGCTTTTTCGTGTTGTTTGAGTGAAGCGTTAATAAACTACTCTCCGAGTAATTCATGTTCTTCTTTCGAACTTGCGGTGGTGCGAATACGAGATTCTACGACGTTTCTCCAAAAATGGATCGGTTATAACTAATAATGTGGACGAACTCTCGAATTTCCTTTGGCTTCGTTTTTTTATGCTCGTCGAGTCATTAAGAAACACACGCGTGACTTTTTAATTTTACAGGTAATTTTAATTTCCATTTACACACTGACACCCCTGTAAAGCCGTTAATAACATCATTACAAATATGTAAATCACTCTATTATAGTACCTAAGGACAAACAGCTTTACTCATTTTTTGAAATGATAATCTTCACTTTTAATTGCAACGACAAAAAGAGTCTCGTAATTGGAGCACATTTTTCAAGTATTGAATAAAATGTAGTCAAATAAGTAAGCAGTAATGAGAATAAAAGTAGTCAAAAGTCTTTGTAATTTTGTTTCTGCCGGATGTTAATCTGCGTTACAGAAATTACTGGCGAAATAGAAGAATTGTTTGCTAAAAAGAAAAGAGGACATTCAGCTGAGGCCGTTGCTAAGTTTGTTCCTATGCAAAAAAGAGGAAGCAAGTCAGTAAGTTCTGCATCTCGGACTGCTAGATCACTGATTTCTCCAGGTTTTTGAGCTGTGCTTTTTCCTGGAGCAGAGTGACAACAAACTGCAAATGTTAATATTGATTTTGAATCCGTTAAAATAGAGACATTATCTTGTAATATTTGAGTTGTTTGATTATGAAGCGCCGTTACAGTATTAATAATATTATTATAATTAAACCGATTATTCTATTGAAACGCATAGAACCAATCATAGTCATGTTGTTAATAATAATTCTAAAATTTAATTGTAACGTTGAAAAGTACCATATTGCGAACACCTTTTTAAATGTGTTAACGATAACCTCGTAATATAATTATTTATAATATTGTCGCATATGAGTCGTCCTATTTGAGAATGGTAGGTATATGTCCCTTTCTTCTCACATGGAGATACATAATTCGCAAAAAATATATAACAATTGAACTTTCTCGGATGAAATTATGAGGACATAATTATCGGCAAAAATTGAGATGGCTTGCGATATGAGGACGGGATAAGAACAATGGTAATCGAAAAGAATACACTTCTTCTGTCTTTCACATCACGACGTAACGAATGTGCGTCTTTTACGGTCACTAACGCGTTAAAATTGAAAATGACGAATCTCAATTTTTACTGCCGATATATTCTATTTACTTTGGAGTTTGAAATATGAAAAAAAAAACACCTATCATGCTCCAAACTACTAATGACTCTCAATATGAAGCACGGGGTAAGGGGAGAGTGTGGCTCACATCACCTACCCTCACGATATCGGTCCTGGAAATTTGAAAATTGGCCAAAAATAGCCGAAAACAAGACAGTTCTTTCGACTTTCATATCACGACGTAACGAATGTGCTTTTTTTCGGCCATTAGCGCGTTAGAATTGAAAGAGACGTGCGAAGGATGGATGTCTCTACCAGTCTGGCGAATCAGAACAAAATACATGCCATGGGACACCATGTGCTGGACCAGCCTTATGTTTAGTTAAAACTAACTTAAATACAATTTTATCACAAATGAACGTAAACCATATACTTTTATAAATAGCGGCTCACATACTAACAACTATCTTTTCTCATTTCCACGACGTTTTCAATGACAAACCACACAAAAGTGTCAATACTTTCCAAGCGTGGTGTAACATTCACGGAAGTATTCACATCAGTGGTCATTTGACGATGAGTGTCTCGAAACATGCGATCTCGATTCGTAATTACAACGGCGCAGGAAACAATGATGGAAGGTAGAGTGCGAATAAAAAGGAAACAGATGGAACGGATGTAAGACAATGTGTGGCGATAGGTTGGACCTTGGGGAGCCTTTCAAACTATCATCAACTTTCCACTGACCGATGATCGTAATTTCTACTCCCCTTGGTCCTTCCTTTATCTCCACCTGCGTTTTTCACTTCCGTTTATACTTCGTATACGTAAAAGCCTTTTGTCTCTTTAAATATCGTTAAATAATACGATCAATTGTTCACTTAATAATGCCCTCCAAACACGATTTTCCTTTGGTCTTGCCACTTTTTTTCCCTTTCTTATTTTAATTCTCGTTCCATGGATTTCTTTATTCTACTTCGCTTTTTTTCCGTTCCTTTCGCGCGCCTGCATTTAATGGCTCCTTGACTGGGAGACTTTAAATTCAATTTGGTATCAGTAAAATCGACACTCTATCTGTGCGTGCTTCGACTGCAGGCTTTGAGTCTGTACTTGCCTCGCTTTTGAAGAATACACATTCCATGCTCGAGGCACCCTTTTTACCTTATTTCTCGCTCATTTGAGCCCTGTTCGTTTTCACTTTGTACGTTAGGAGAGAATTAAATCATGCATTAAAAAAGATTTATTACCGCGCTCTTTTTCTTTACCTTCTCGACGTAATTTATATTCCTCATCGCGCCTTTAACTTTTTAGAAAAGTACACTCCCCGGGGAGAATTCGTAATCTCTTCTTTCTCTTGCCTACACTTTGAACCGCGTTATTTCTACCACTTTCGCTGTCCTTTAAAGGAAGAACATTATATGAATCCAGAAATGTGTATAATTTTTTATTCATGAGTTTCTCGTATATTTACTCGCTTAATAAATTCTATACGACATGGGAAAAATTCAAGATGAGATAATGATTGAAGGTAGTGACGGGTAAATTATGATCTGCGAGCCAGATCCAGTCCGTCACCGACTTTAAAATATTGATAAAGTAAGTTTGAGCTTCAGTCTTTCAAAAAAAATGTGTTTAGGGGGGTGTTTCTTTGTTTGCATATGTATAAATAAAACTATAAATGTTATACTATAAAACGTTTGCCTGTCACTGATTGACACTAGAACTACTGCTGCTAAATTTATTATATTTCACTGTATTAAATACATAGTTTGGAGAAAAAGAAATGAAGAGGCGGAAAAGATGATCGATTCGAAAATCTGTATATCATAGAACATCTGCTCTATGATTGTTCTAGAAACTTGGAGACCTTTTAAAAAAAATATTGGGAATGAATCTTAAGGAGTTAAATACTATACCTGAGAAATAAGGGGTTTATTATAAAATGGGGATTTTAATTTTCTTATCGCTCGGAGGATGGTACGTACAGTTCAAAATTCACAATACGGAGTTTTTTTAAATTCCTTAATCTTTTTCATTCTGAAAATGAAGTAGCTACTCCACATTGTTGATAATAATATCCGTTGGGCTATTCGAGAATAAGATTATCGGATTAGCCTGAGAGTCGGGAATTTTTTTATTCTTGCAAGGGAGAAGATGCACGAAAAGATAAGAAGATGAGGGATTAATGTTTCGATATAGTTGAATTATCATGTTGGTGCCTCGAACAGAAAATGAAGCAATATATGCGTCACTAACGTTAAGAAAAGTTCTTAATAGACGAAGATAACTTTTGGATTAGCAACGGATAATATAATTTCATACGTGACGCATATGCTGCGTTATCAGCTCAAAAAGATCAATATTCGGTGACGTCTGATATTTTGAATCGATTGACTCTAATCACATAACAATCAATCTTCATCTGTAATGAAATATATAATTGTTTAACCCCGTGTCATATGATTTCTTTTCTGACTGAGCGTGCAATGATTAAACATTAATTCCTGAAATCAAAAGTTCTCACTGATTTCTGATATTTCGTATAGCAGAACGTAATATTAATAATAGAGAAAAAATAGACTTTTTTGTGACCGACTGATATTTTCAATTGAATAGTCTTTGAAAGACTTCAAAATTTCCTATTCCATTTTCCAGGCCACTAGTGTCACACGTTCTTCTAGGCTAAGGGGTTAAGCTTGTGTAACTTGTTCATCTATTACAGTTTTATTTCATATTATTAAACAAATGCTATCACGATAAAGTGCGTCTGAGTGAACATAGTACTAACATATAATTACTATGCAAAGTAATGTCAGTAACTAATTGTGGAAGTAAAAGAATTTGTGTAACTAATTAACAGACAGGACGATGAAATTCGGGTTACAAGGTATTAGCATCATTCTGTCTTCCGTATTTACTTGCATAATCGCGCATGAACCTGCAAGTAAAAAAGTAAGAGCGAAGAGTAAAAGTATACATAATAAATGTCAAGGTACGCTTTCGAAAGCGTTACCGCTAGAAGTAATTTGCTTTCAATTTCATTCAGCGACCATGAAATCCTATTTCCCGGACAGAATTTTTCCATCGCTTCATTGAACACCGCTTGACACAATCGTGTACACATAAAAGAACAAAAACTAAGGTGGTCATACAGGATTTAAAAAGATTAAATTCGATTTTATGCGATCGTACGACGGAAATTATGTAAATTTTGTGCAACTCATAATTTTCTCTTATCATTTCATTCAGAAGTAGTTTTTAACAATAGAATTACCGGATTTACATCTATTATATTTAAATAAACTAAGTACTTTAGAAAAGGAGGAATTACGACATGAAAGAGATGATCAGTTAGGTGATTTTTGTTTTGTAAGATAAAAGTCGATTATTTACCACATGACTGCCCTGTCAATTTGACGAATTTTTGGAAAAAATTGGACACCAGCCATTTTTATCGCCTTGGTAGTTTTAGAGCTAACGTTTTAATGGAATAAGTAAAAGTGGGAGAGTAGGATAAGTAGAATAAGTTTTAGTACAATAGTAAAAGAGATCACTATGATATTATTATACATTCTGCTATAATTAATCATCGTTAATTTGGATTTAGAAATTTAATGGTTACTTAGTATGTAACACAATATGGTATATATGTATGAGTATACAATAATACATTTAATACTCCTACAACTCAACTGATTTAGAAATTCAAGCTGATAGATATGCGTACTTTATCGCTTTTTTTACAGCTTTAAATAGGTTCATGATATCAGGCGCAGCAATATGGGCACAAATGTATGATAACCTTCCCTTTGCCGTTCATTTTCTATAATCTTATTTATAACTTTGAAATCGGGAAATCATTCTTTACCTTTAATAAATTATTCTTCAATGCTTACACTCCCTTGAATTATCGTTTTTGCAATGACTTTAGTCATACATGTAACTATTTTTATTCATTAAAAATTAATAACTAACAGTGCAAAAATTTCTCCAAATTAATTTCGTGTTTGTTTTGGCAGCTTACCAAAATAATTTGGACATAAAAGCGTAAAAGAATCCATATCTAGTGACAAGGAAATATACGACATTAATTTCAAATAAGCAATGATAATAGATCGATGAAATTTTTCGTATAAATAAACAACAATATATAAATTTGCATGTAGCTGTTGACATATGAGTCCTCGCTGCATAGTTCAAATATGTGTGCATAATACACAAAGGTGGGAGGATGAAGCTACAAACAGTCATAGGTATTGATCAAATAAAACGTTTTAATAAACACGAGTGAAAAATTTCGTTCCGAAATTATGACACATTTATAAATATTACCTTCCGCGGCAGATGCTCGATGTATTGGTCTTTCGTTTGAATACACGAATTTCACCGGGCTTTGCTCATATTTCTCGACATCGGTTTTCGACGATCAGTTGAATTTATACATCCCTATTCCTCTCTGCTATTCTGTTTCTGACTTTTGACAGCAAGTTGCGCTTTAATTCTGAAACGAATGATTTTTCATTTCCGCTTTTTCATACTTTTTTTCTTTCGCCTTCAACATACATTTTTAGGTGAGACCTAATCACCAAGGCTATGACATATAAAATTATAAGTTTGGAAAAATTTCCCGGAAATGCGGGAGTATTTGATTCCAGATCTATTCATTGAGAGTCCAAGTCTTTAACTTGGACAACATAAAAACGTCTAACGAGCTTATCTTAATTGTAAGTTCTCTAATATGGTATACATCGTCTTGAGCCGTATAGTCAGATAAAATATAAATGAGTTAGCAAGTTGGAAGGATCAAACATTCGTCTGAGATATTGTTGGTTTACTCTACTTGTGAGATTGAACATTTTTCGGCAAAATTTTACATGGGGACAAGTAGTACAATATAAGTTTGACGGAGCTGAAGGTAGGTCTGAGCTATTTTGATTTAAACTACTTGAGAGATTGCAAATTTTTCGCCAAAATTTCACAAACGAGCGAGTAGTACAAGTCAGTGATATCAGTGTGTCGAGCACACTTAAAAGTCCCTCTGTGATATTTTGGTTTATACTAAATTACAAATTTGTAGGCAAAATTTAACAGGATAACAAATGATACCAGTCAATGATAAATCAGACAGAGCGAAAAATTCGTCTGCGATTATTTCATGTAAAACATACATTTTTATAAGTGTACCGAATCAACGGGTTGTAATCTACACATCGTATCGCAAAAACTTTCGCAATGATAATAGAGATTTGAATTATAGGCCTACTAATGGGGAGTCTAAGTTTTCACCTCCTCACCCATTATGACCCCCCTTTATGATAAATCTGGCAGCAATTAAAAACACTCAGCTCAACTTTTTTTGTATTCGAGATTTTAATTGTAATTGCAAACATCATTCAGTTTAAAGGACGAGTTTATATTGGCAAAATGTTAAGAAGAAACGCCATTTCGTTGTGTCAATGGAGATATGATTCCTGAAAAAGCTTCGATCAAGGTCATCGGGAGCTTCTATCGCCCTTTGTCGCTTAAAGCACCCAGCCATTTGCACCGGCTGGTACCAAGCTTGCCAAAGTGCATGCTCAACTTGAGGACGTCGTTTCTTGTCACCTTTTCACCTCTATATTCTACCCTCGTTTGTGATTCTTACAGAGACGTATGACGATAACGAGGAAGATATACATAGTACACTTAAAAAATGTTGTCATTGGAATTCCATAAGATCTATGATCGCGACAATTTATGCAGCGCAGAATCCGTTTTATATAATATAAATTGCTGCGAATGTTAAAATAATAGTTCGAATGCTCATATAATCGTTATGGGATTAGGGATTAGTGTATTTTAAATTAAAATCCGTCATAAGTGAAGTATTAATGTTATAAATGTGTAACAATAACAATGCTATCATTTCAACTTACAATCATCAAGAAGTTTTATGAAAACGCCTCCTCCACTATCCATTTAATTTTCCTCAGAAATATCCTGTCAGAATTTTATAGATAATTCAAACGTAGTCATGATGTGAACTGAATCAGAAATAAATAATTACGCTCAGAGCATTTTCCTCCACAGCCTGTACCTACATTTTCCTAGAATTTGCTTAATTTTGAAACTTTATTTTGGTTTTGTCTAAATTACTTTTCATCGTTTTCAATACTAAGAGTGCGCCACATCTTTTTACGAGTCTTAATGATTTTCAAACTTGCAAAAATATGTTAAATAACATAAAAATTACATGCTATCAAAATTAATGCACAAATATCAAATAATCCCTATATAAATCAATGTGTCATCTTTCAAAAACTGTCTCCAAAAATCATTCCTATCCCCAAAGTAGTTCCTGCCATCCGAAGTGTAAAAGAGTCCGTCTTTCCCAAATGCACAAACCTGCAATTTCTTTTCATCACACAGTTGTGCTCTCTACTAAAATATTCTTCACGAGACGTGCTCGCTACAACTCAGCAGAAATTTCGCGCTATGTAAACCAGCGTCTAAATCGGTGACCTTTTGACCTATCTTGAGTACTTCCTCCCTCGGTTCACCTCCTCGGAGGAGCAACGGAATGTCAGAGCGGTCTTATCACCTTAGGGACTTTCCTTCGTCATTCGATAGGGCGGCACGAACGAACCGAGCAACGATGATAACTCTGTAACGGAGCTGTGCTAACGTATATATACGTCAGTGTTGCAGAGCATACGTGAATGTGTATGTGTGTGTACACGAACGGCATTTTCCGCTTCCTGTCGCGATACCAGGCAACGCTCGGCCGGTTCTCATCTCGATGAGCAATTAGCCCGGTTAAGGGTTGCTTTGCACGATAAATTGATATAGAATGTTCCTTGGCTTAGAAAATGTAGATAGAGGCTCGCCCTCCCAAAAGGGCCTAAAGTGATTTCATGTAGGCGCGCTGAGCGATAAGCCAAGGTTGTATACTCTTTTCACGAGATATTGGAATTTTGTCGAGTAAACGAGAAAGGGATAAGAAAATTGTTCGGTGTGTTGCTGACGGTGATTGAAGAATTTATTTGTGAAGTGTATCGGGGATTTGAGAAGATTGGAGATTTAGCGGGAACAGTGACCGTGCTCATTGAGGAATGATAAGGTGAAATTTATGGGGGTGTTTCGGACCATAAGTGATTTCACGCTTTTGAGACAATCATTTCAAGTATAAGAGATCAAGTAATAATTATTAATTTATACTTTAGTTATCAGTAAAGTGAAATTTATATAATGCATAATGAAATTGACGAGATAAATTAATCGAACTGTTAGTGACATTGATGATCTCAATGTTAGCAACAAATTAATTATTATACGATTAGATTCATTAATGATGAATACCGCCGATATTAATTTTATTGCATTTGCAAAAGATGGGAAATCCTTTTAGTTGTTAATTTTGTAGGATAAATTATACTTATATTGAAATTTAAGCTTAGTAAAGGTATTCGACTCTTATGCATAAAAAGATCATTATTCCGCTTGCTGATTACAAATTGTTGTTGAATTAGAAGAAACTTTTATGTTATTTTGCAAAAGCGTAAAAACTATAAAATCAATGGAATAAATATCAACGTTTTGAAGAGTCTTTCGAAAAGAAGATAGAAACAGAGCATGGTAAGAAATTAATGAATCTAACTCCATTATGGATGAAGACGTTTTTTGATTCCCATATGAACGTAAAACATGCGGTAACAAAAATTCCACTGTCTTAACTCTAACTGACTTTTCAAAAAATTAAGATGTCAATAGTTTTTACTAGTTTACAATTAGTAAATCCCATTTTAATAGAATGTTTAAATGTAACGAATGTATGAGATTAAACCAAGTCAAATTGTTACATTATTACGCCAACCACGGAAGAGTAAAAGCGCAAATAAATACTTTTACAAATAAGGTTTACGTAAATAATGTGTCCATTATTTCTCGAGCCAAACGCAAACGATCATCAATCTTTTCTCAGGAATGCTAAATTAACGAGACATCTGTTGTGACCAATGAAAAACAGATATCCGCAGAATCAACTTGTGCTCAAGCTCGAAAAAGCCGTTCGAAAAAAAGCTCTTCATTTTCCTCGACGTTACGGAAACGGTCATCTGCAGACACATTTGTCTAGCGTCTGAAAACGGCCAGTTTCATCGATTGCCTTCGCCATTCGTACACTCCCTAAATTACTTTTCTGCCTTTTCATGGATTCTCACGGTTCGCAATTCGTAAATTTACCGCACGAGGCGAACTGAAGAGAATTGCTACCATAAATCTGACGCACACTCGAATATTTGCAAATACAGACTTTTCCGATAGCGATAACATCCTCTGCTTTGACACTGCTTCCTTTTTTGAACCGTTGCCTTTGTGGAGCTACAACGAAGTTGGAAAGATACAAATGTACACGATGACAAAATTTTTGTGACGATTAGGACGTATATGATAGGTTTTAACACTAGAACTACTGGTGTTAAATTTATTATATTTCAATATATTAAATAAGTACAATCAGCCCTCGACTTTCGCACATAGTTAATCCCTGAAAATGTGTACGAATGTTGAATGTTCCAAAGTAGAGAAATACAGGAAAAATAGGTTTATCTTATAAAATATTTTAAAAAGAATCTCAAATTTCAAGTATTCAATTATTATCGCGCTAATAACATTTTTCAACAGTTTAATTTTTAGGTGTTTGTTTTTTCCTTTACTATCTCAAACACATGATACGTTTATTATAACAGTAATCTTTAGGTGGGAAAATTTTACAAAATTCTGTCTGAGAAGCAACGGAGCTAATGTTTGGTCCAAGTTCTCATGAAAATTCCGAGAGGAGTAATGGATCGCCGGAGTATGCGGAAGGAAGGCATGGAAACTAACAATAAGTTAAGTATTGGTCAGGATGTACCCCATTTGTGGCGTATCTAGCCTCTTATTACTTGCTACATTTCACGCGGTAAGCGTCATATTTCTCCGGATATACACTAAACCGACAATACGACACAAAGTTTCAGTCGGTTAACGAATGTTGGTTGAATACTTCACCGAAGTTTGGAATTCCATATAATGAACGCGGAACTTGTCTTTCGCAATGCCTTGAAAGGCAAGTTGGAGATTTATTTCACTATAGGTCCTTGTGACTTTTAATTGCAAATTTTTCTTCATTTCTCAATTAATTTGTCCTTCAAATGATTAGAAACCAAGTTAAATTTTTTATTTGAAATAATATTTTTAACATTTAGCAGTGTGCTATTATGTAATTAATTTTTAGTTATGGAAAAAATATTTGACTATAGAAGTTTAACAAGAAAAGGTGTGATATTTTTAATTGCATTAGAGAAACACGCCTTATTTGTCACTTCTTATTACTCGTCGATGGTGTAAATGCATCAAAATGTAAATCGATTATCTGCGTGCATTTAATTATTTTTCATTCATGTATTCACTTTGAAGTTGTCGTCACGTATGTCGCGCATGGCATGCGGCAATTATCTGCTTGTTAATCGTTCATAAAGATGTAATATTATTAACATATTTATTCAATATTTTCTAGCGCAGTTTCTACAGAAGGCTTTTACAATTTATCACAACACGTATACGATATCTCGCTTAGCCACTTTTCTTACAATTTCCTCTCTGTCTGCATGTAAGATCAGTCACTAAATTGCAGAAATGCGAATTTTCTAAATGATTTCTACAGTATTGTAACCTTGATTATATACCAATGATTTTATGGCGTTGTATTAAACGGAATTTTTCAACTTGACAGTTTTTAGAACATTAAAAATTTTCGTTTAATTCATTTTCTACAGCATGAGTAAGGTTTTATATCGTATAGAAAAAGGTACTAAACATACTGAACTATCTTTAAATAAATAAGTAAAAAAAAAACTAGTGCAGATAAAGTTTTTGAGTGCGGAGAGAGAGAGAGAGAGTACACTAGAGAACTTGCGCATTTTTTTACACTGAGGAATATGAGCGGTTTTTCTTCTCATGCATCATTTTTTTCTAGCCTTCATGTAAATACGCTAGTAAATAATTTGTTGAGGTCCAATATAATTTTTGCACGTTCTGTCGGAGGTTGTCGAGTCAACTTTTTAATGGGTTAACAGGCAATCAGACCCGCCATCCAATTTATTTTAGTTTTGTTATACTTTTCTTCATTTTTTAAAATATGTTCATTGAAATATAAACGACACTTCTGACTTACGGGCAATGGCGTAGATTTGGATGTTGCGTTCAACTTTCAAACGATGTCAAAGTACTTCGCTACTGCGGTTAGTTAATTAAAATTTCCTTTTTAATGACAATCTAGCTGGAACTCACTTTAGTCAATTAAAAGTTCACGTAAATTATTTTGTATATTTCATTTATACTACCACTCGATTTGAAGTACTTTGTATTTTATAATTCACTTTGAATGCTTTGCGAGCATTTTATTTAACAGTAATTTCAAACAGCCATTTGACGATGAGGAAAAAACTTTAATGAAATTCCATTTTCCTACCTCATTTATATTTTACCAAATCGACGGTGGCCGATGTTTCGATGATATTAAATGGATAATTAATATTTCTCGATTCTGCCTCAAAAATATTTTTTAAACCAAAAGTATGGGCGTCAAATGTATAACACTTAAATATATTAACTCTTTGACGACTAAAAACGCATATATGTGGTCTGAGAAATATTTAATTATTGTTTATCGCCGCATTTGCACACGGTTATAGTTGATAAATTGAAATATAACCATTGAAATATGATTATACAAATAGTAAAATTTAAAAACTATAAAAAATACTAAAATAAAAAGTTCTGATAAAGAGGTGATTTTGCATCACCAAATAAACGATAAGAAATGATTCAGAAATGCCAGAAATAAGTACTTTGAAAGGAAGGAAATCAAAAGGAAAAAGTTATCAATAAAAGAATATATATTACAACAAACGTTTAAATATCTACTATACTGCTAGTTTACAAATTTGAAAAATTTTTATGAAAGAAAGGAACCCATCAGTTTTCCCCTTTTCTGTTAAAGCCAAATACAAAAATATTGCCAATTAATTCCTCGAAACTTGCAAAAATATTCATTTACTGAGATAAACGTATAAAAAAAATTCGCAATAGTTTAGTTTTCAAATCAGAAAAGAGAAAGGCCAGGCGCAAAGTCTCGACCTTTCTCGTGAGCAACTTGAATTTCCTTTTTCTGCGCTCATGCACGGCTGGTAAACTCGTGTACGCACATCTCGCTTGCACGGTTACATGTACTTGCTTCCTGAATACGCTCGTACGTATTCCACAATTAACCCAACGGTTGCAAATTAGAAGCCATTCAAAGAAGCCAGCCAGTAACCCGTCAGAACCACCGTTCTCGGCTCCTTCGGTTCCGAGCGCTGGGTTCTCACGGCGAGTGGAACTTGTTACAAGGGCGGTCATTGGAACAGGAAAAAAGCGGCGACTTCGAAACGGGCTCTTAAGAATGGGAAAAATCAATTTTTTTTTAACGATCGTTAACTGCTCTGACCGTTTGGAACGTTAACGTTGGTAGATAGGGCAGTTATTTAATATTGTGAAAGAACCAGTAAGTTGGAGCAGGTCAAATAGGTTTACAAATTTTATTCATTTATATGAATTAGATTACATTTATAAATGTATTCAAATTCATTTTTATTGGAATTCGTTTATATATATTGTATCCTATCTTATTTATATTTTATGGAATCAATGATAGTCGATGCTTCGATGATAATAAATGGATAATTCATTTTTCTCGATTCTGTCTCAAAAATGTGTTTAAAATTAAAGGTATGCGGGTAAAATCTTTTATATTTAAATATATTAATTCCACCTAAATTAATTCATACAAAACTTCCATTACATGGGTTCTTTATTCTTAGTAACTTGCTCTATGTTTTTTTTGTGACTGGCTTTGTAATAACTCGGAATTAATTTGGTAAAATAGAAATTACTCAGTGATTCTTGATATATCGTATAATTTAACGTAATATTAATATTACAGAAATATCTTTGTCGCATCGCGGCTCACGAGTATTTTCATTTTTATAGATTTTGCAAGACTTGAAAATTTCCTATCCAATTTACCAATGAATGACGGTTGTCACTTGTCATTGTATGGCAAGGGGTTAATCCTTTGCATTCCGAATTATTTTACTACCGTTCCGTCAAATAAGCAAATATAGTCCCAAATTGTCTACGTAAATTATCTACTGTTGATTATCTATTTTTATTTAATACTAGGAACAATTCTAGGTACAGCAAGATATTTATGTTAAGCTGGAAAATGATTGTTAACACGTTGACTGCCACGGCACTTTCAAGGATTCCGGTCCCAGAAGTTTATTTAATTTAATCATATTATATTAGTAAAAACGTTAATTGTAGTACATATTAATCAACAAAATACTTTAAAAAAAAACATGTTACGAGTTATCTCGTAGTTGGCTTATGTAATAGAAACCTCATAAATAAATAAATTAATTTATTAATGTCTTAATAAATTTTCTGTTCATTTAGGCCAACCCTGATTTTTTCTTCTCTTCCCAGAGGCCAACTGTTCATATTTACACTGGTATTCTACGACCTTTGTCATAGCTGTACAACACTGATCTGTAAAGAAGCTGCGAGATAACTCGTAGTTGGCGTCCTGGGCAGGTAAACAACCTACGAGTTATCTTGTAGTTGGCAGTCAACGTGTTAATTTCGAAAAGTTGATGATCATTAGATGACACGTTAATCCCATAGAAAGCTGTGTCGAGTGTAGCTCAACATATGAGAGCAAAGGATTAAATTATATTTAAATGTCAAAAAACTCAACGCACAAATTCTGATCAAATCGCAAAATAAAATTAATTGTCTATATTCATTACGAACAACATCAAATTATACATGAAAAATATCATTCAAAAGTTACTTCCTACAGCTACTATCATTTCATCATTATACATCTAGCGACGAAGTCGACACAACTCCCTTATATTGGCAACCAGCAGGAATATCGAGCATGTATTTACATACCACTGAATACACGTGTACTACGCACCTCGAGTGCTTAAGTACGATTCGTACAGGATAGATCGAAGATCGATACTCGGGGCCAACATTAACATTCCCGTTCTAATCCTATTCAGTGCTCCGAACCGCTCACGCACACGCACGAGTTTCCATGTGCGTGCAAGTATCTCCGAATTCGATTAGCCTGACGCAGTAGATGGGTCGAGGATTTCCCGAAAGCAGAAATTAGATCGTGACTGGTTATTGCATTAAAGTACCTCCCTGTCGAATCTGGCCACGAGATCTACGCCATTTCTGAACCGTGCACTTTCCTTAATTCTTCCGACATCGCAACGCTTCGAGTTGGCTCGGTGCCAGATGTGAGGTTTACTGCTTTCAGGAGTGCCTTGTTTATATCTCAAGCTTAGCCGCCTCAGGGAGGAGTTCTCTGCGTGTCGTTACGGGCCGAGTAAGTGCGAATCTTGGTACATTATTTACGTAAACAGATGCCTGCATTTGTTTAGAGAATCTCTGGATTCCTTTAACAATCTTGCGTTGTTTTTCATCTACTTGGGATTATGGTTTTGTTTTCGAACTTAATGGTATTGACTGCTTTCTAATGCTTTGGAGTGAATTTTTTTGCGAAGATTGCAAAAGGAATGGAGTTTCGAAGGCTTTTGATATGGGGGTGATTTTTTATTACATTTATAAATGCAATTTTTTCTGAAGATTTTTCGCGGTGAAATTGTAAAGAATTGTGGAGTAGAGTTTATATATGAGTAGTAGTTAGAAATAGTTTCTATCAAGTGTTAATGAAAAATTGATTCTACACAATTCCTAGCGAGTAGATTTATTATTTTGGTAAAATTTATATACTTTAAGGTAATATTTTCAATCTAAAACAATTCGCTGACGGTACACCAAGCGAAATCTATAAGTATTCAAATATCTTATAGAGCGTTTTATTAGAGATTCGCTAAGAGTGATTAACCCTCGCTCGATCATACTTATTCACCATGTTGAGATAAGTTTTCCTTCCTACAAAATAAAAATATTGAGCTTCCACTTTGCCAAACTATTGAGAACACATTGCTTCCATAGTAACTCAAGATTAATTCAGTACGGATCTTTATGTATGTACCATTGCCCTACAAAAAGAACTTACTTGACAAGTGGTCTTCTCCAATTCGCCCGATATCTTTCGTTCTGATCGTAGCACATCTTTAGACCACTTATGAAATGAGAAAAATATTTTTCCAAAAGAAATGCAGAACATTGTCAATTTAACACTTTACCGACCGGAAGCCTATTAATAGGCTTTTCGGACCGAACGCCTTTGAACTTTTAACTTATTAATTGATTGCCACTCCAATTAATAAATTATCATTTATCATTGCTGTTACCTGTGTTATGGCCTCAGTGACGAGAATTTGTAATTTTCGAATAGATATCTGTATCAAGGAAGTTTTTTGGCCAAGTGATCGGTCAGAAGGGGGTAGGATGTTAAAAAAATACCGGTCGGTAAAGTGTTAATGTAAGAAATGGTGCAGAAAACGATTTACACTTAAAAATACAAACAATTAAATATAATTTTCCATTCCACTGGCGGCGTATGGTACAGTTATCATTGGCCCACCAAAAGAAGTCACTTGATATCTACTTAGCTCTGATTCGCTCGACGGATAGAAATGTCACGTATTTTCTACTCTAATGTGTGAATGCCCGAAAAATTTTTTATTTTCCGACTGCCATTCGCCGAGCTCAACTTTCTGATATGGAAATAGGCGGTGCGAGCACAATCTCCTTTTACCCCTTAAATCCAAGTAACTCCATTTCTTTGGCAACTTACAGCTTAACTTAGCTTAGCTCAATAACTTATACTTAAGCATTGCCCAATCACTTCAAATCAGACAGCAGCTTTAGAAAAAGTGATAGCTTTTCGCAATAGGCCGCACCAAAATTAATCAAAAGTGCTAATTGCACTGCGAGGAAGAATAACGAGCAGTTGTTAGAGAACGGAAAAGTACTGCCCTCCTCCTTGTCGTTAAAAGCTTGTTTATCCTTCTGAATTAGGAGATCCTTCATGTACTACGTAATCCCGTCAAATGCCGGCTTTTTATGTCTTTCGTAGCTGGACATCGTCGTGCGACGCAGTGTCGTGATCGTCGACCGTTAAGCCGGTGATGTATCGATTGCAATTCCACTGACAGTGAGCGTGTAGAAAAGCATTTAATATCGAGGCGGGAAAAACTTTTGCGCGAACGATCGATCTCTGTGTACTTTGACGTGCACTTCGTAACTAGGGAGGAGCGAGGGGTTTATTAACGGCGCGTCGTTTAATGAACGGACGCGAATATTTTTATACTTTGCAGTTGTTGCATTTGAAGGGAAGTTAACCCCTTCTCGTACTATTTCTTTTATGATTATTTTTGCAGTAGCTCGGAATTAAATTGGTAAAATAAAAATTGCACAGTGATTCTTGACGCATTTTATAATTTGTGTAATATTAATATTATAGAAATAATTGTATCGTGTCATGTCTCACTGATATTTTTGGTTTCATAGGTTTTGGAAATTTTGCAAATTTTCTATACAATTTGTCGCATCACGAGTGTCACTCGTTGTTGTACTTTGATTTTCAAATGTGCAATATTTGGCGGATCTGTTTATATGTCATATTTCAATAATTAACTAAAGGAAAATTAAATTTTAAAAATGTTACTAAATTATTTGTGTTAGGACTTTTCGATGAAAAGATGAAACGTGATGTGTACTTTTCAAATCTACGATATTGTAAACGAGTTGTTGAAATATTACGTAGTGTGAGCCGTCGAGAATAAAAGTATTATCGTTGATGCATCGTTCATTCCATGACTTTGATGTAGTTTTAATTAAGAATATTGGATGATCTGTTAAAATCGGATGACCTTTATACATCGTAACGTATCCGGAATAAAAGGATTATTAACGGCCCGTCGTTTAACGCATGGACACTGATATTTTTTGTGCAATATTCGATGATACCGGAAAATTTGACGGTATAATCGGCAAGTTGCCCAGAATAAAAGGATCATTAATGTCGCATCGTTTATTACGCGAAATTTAATATTTTTTCATGTGCAACGTACGATACTCTTTATATTTCGTCACATGCTGGAACGAATCGGATTATTAAAGGTATATCGCATACTGGCATCAATTAACGTAATTGGCCTTAGTTGCAATTTAGAATAAATTATAATAAAATTAGTACTGATTTTGAACATTCGATTTTGATAGAGGAGTTAAATTTTGGAATGTTTCACAGGATAAATTTTTGAACAATTAGAATACTAATAGCGCTCGTAGTAATGCAATTAATTTTTAAAGACATAATTGGATATTATGAGAAATATTCAGTCCCGTTCCACCAATTTTTTTGTCACTTAACTCTGAATCTATCTAATAATCAAGTATTAATAACCAATTTAAATTTGTTGAATTTTACCGGTCTACATCATCAAAAATATTCCCAAAAATGATTCGGTATTCGAGAACACAGCAAAAAATACTGTGGGCTTGGCAAATTATAAAATCGAATATTTCAAATTAATGAACCATCCAATTACCAATATTGCATTCAAAAAAAAGTTACCAACAACACGGAAAGTTTAGGTAAAGGAATGAACCTTAAAATATTTTGTCTTTCCCAAATTGTTTTTTCTTTGTTGAGTTTCGAGAAAATATAAACAGAAATTCCTTGTAATCACACACAGTTCAAAGATTCTTTTAACGAAGATATATGAAAACTGCAATAAAATTGCTCACTTCTTTATTCAACGTGTACGCCAGTGTCCATCAGAGAATTCTAAGAAAAACGGGCAATGCCCTTTTTGCGAAACATTATTAAAGTCGATGGTACATAGTTGTCTCCATGTGGGACAGACTTAATGGTGATTTCAAAGGAGTAAATGACGTCACGCCAGCGGAATCGTCGAATTCCATCGTCGTGCTGATTCGCAAATGACCGCACACGACACTGTCAATGATAACTCGTCTCGTTTGTCTTCTGCAATCGCGACTCATTGCAAATTCGAATCGATTTCGTGCTAAACTATCTACGAGATGCAAGTATCTGCGAAAGATTTCAACACACTCTTTCGTCTACACGTTTTAAAGGCAACAGTAACGGGTTAGATCAAATACCCGATAACTTTTTTTTTTAAATTAACTTTGAATGAAAATGAACGATTTACTTTCCTCTATTACAATTCTTTTCAAACGGTTGTTCCGTATGCTTTGATGGAATGCTATTTTGAGAGTTAACACACTGTTTTCAGATTGATTTAGTCAAAGCAAATAACTGAAACAGTTAATCAATTTAACTTTGCAATTTAGAGGTAAGTATTCGTGATCGAAAATTTGTAAGTTTTATAGCATTTAACCCCTTCCCTTACGATTTCAACTTTAATAGCGTGCGTGATAACTCAAAATTAATTTCACAATTAAAAATTCCTCTGTGATTTGTAACATTTGATATAATTGACTGCAACATTAATATTTTAAAAATAATGGCTGACTGATATTTTCACTTTAACACTAGATTTACGGAGCCAATTTGGCTCATTCATAATGTGATTACTATATATAGAATATATTGCTTGGCTAATTTTTTTAATAACAAATCTTTCATTTAAATTAATTTGGAACTATTTTCTTTGCAAAATACTTCAAGTTTCTTGTATGAGTCAAATTGGCTCATTTCTGAAAAATAGGTATATCATCATCCGTAAATCCAGTGTTAATTGGTAAACTTAAAAATTTCGATTCGATGATTTATGTTTTTCTAGATGGACGTAGAATATTTATTTCATGGCTCTCCTATAAACGGGGAGAATTTTTGGAAAAACATTGTACCCGTTATTTTGACTGATTCGATAGTTTTAGTGTAAAAGATCACAGATGCCGATGTCACCTACGTGGCTAACTAATAAGTTAATTTTCACGTTCAGCTGATCTTTTAAATAATGCACAGAGAAATTAATTAATTAGCTATTTCGGTTGACTAGAGAAGAAGAGAAGATGGAAGAACAAAGCGAGCATACCGGAAATCCAGAATCATTGCAATACAAAGAAATAACAATAAGCCTATAAATGCAATATTATAAATAAACATATAGTTATGTATGTACTGCAGCCGCGTTGTTTGTAAATAAACATAATTTGCACTATAAGATGCATGTTGTTTTATTAAACCACGACTGCAAAAAATTTCTTTATGTATACGACAATTCTAAATTTAATAAAAAAGATTTAGTACTTCTATAAGTAATTGTTGGATATTTTGAATTTTTGGTAATGTTTTCTCCTAATGAGTTGTCCGAAAGAAATAAGAGAAACGCGTTACCAAGAAATTCGCCATTGTCAGCGCATTTGGTAGGCCGGAAGTGTTCGTACATCGGCCGAATTTTAAGGAAGTCATATAAGTAAGCATTCGTTGTTCAGTATAATAAGATGTTCCACATTTTTCGAATGAATGACTCGTCATCGTACTTTACATGTTCAGATAAAAATTCGAGACAATGACCGTGGTATCGCATGAGCAGACTTCATTCAGTCTGCTGTAAGATAACGTTAATAGTGCTTGATACTCAGAAATATTAAATTGAAGCTTTCACCAATTATCTCCCCGACACTGTATTTTCTAAATATAAAATAATTCAAAACCCGTCAAAAACCATTGTATTTTCCGAAAAGTTCTCATAAACCACGACCAAAAAGGAATATGAAAATTCTCTTTAAAATACAACGATTATTCACACCATACTACAAATTCCGAAAATTGTTAATCTGATCTTTAATAAAATTTCAAAGTTTCCACATCATAAAACCATCGCTGCAGCACAAAATCACCGCAATAATTGAATATTACTTTAGAATCCACGACATCAAAACGATCGCAATCATAACAAAATATTTCCAAGCTCTTTTTATGTCTCGCATATGATATAACAAATAATATTAATTGTAATTATTTTATCGAAATTCTTGCAAAACCACCCTATGACAAAAGGTTTGCAATACCGGCAATAAGTTTCGTGTATTCGAAGCAGGAACAAAAATTAATTGAAAAATACTCTACGATCGTTTGTTTGTCGGTAGCTCACCTACACGATTATGTTCATTCGCCGTTCTGCATCCGAGAACACAAAAAGCTGCGAGTATGCGATAGAATCGCGTCAATAATGTATTAAATAAGTGATGCGAGGCAGCGCATTATCGAGGAACTCGTTACGCTCATTATGGTAGGCGGCACGCATTTTACCGGCGTGCATGGCCTAAATGATAATAACAAAGCAAGGACTTGGGAAACGTGGAGGCCATTTCCGGTGATAATGTCGCTGGAGTTCCGACATGCGGAATCTGGTGGAACCACAAACGCCGAACGCGTTTCTGTTACTTCATTATTTAAAGCCGCAATTATTATGCACTGCGTAAAATACATTTTCTCTATTAGTCCTATCTTCATTTGTGTTTTGTTATCGTGTCTTTTCCAACTACTTGAAATTTTCTGACTGGTGTTATGCTGACTGTCCATACGGAATTTTGTAATTTTACAATAGATACATGCATCCCTCGAATAGCGCGGTACTTGAATTGCACGAAGTCTCGAATAGCACGGTTAAAAATTACAATAACCCTCGAATAACACGGAGTTTGAATTACACGAAGTCGCGAAAATTACTGTTAAAAATTAAGTCGATCACACAGTACCTACATATGTACATATACCATACATATCGTCTGCTTACGAGGATAACTAAAAATCATAACTGAAATTTTACAACTGAAAATACAAAAAAAATTTGTTCTTATTTTCAATGTTTCCTTAATTAATCTTTGGAATTGCACGGTGGTTTTGGTTTCGAATTGCACGGAACGTTATCTCCAAAATTGTATGAATTATTAGCACCGAATAACACGGAACCAATTAGTCGTGTTATTCGAGGGATGCCTGTATTTACAATCTTTTTTCATAACTTACTTTAACATTAACCGTACCATAGGCGAATAAATGATCGACTCAAATATGAAATTTCTTGTATTATTGAATAAACGCAGTTTGCAATGTTGTTGCCTATTTTAACACTAGATTTAGGGGCGGAAAATCTGTAATGTCTAAATGTATTAAATAAGTACTCTGATAAAAAATAGATCAACCGGCAAAGAAGATGATCTGTTAGGTAATTTGTATATAACAAGATACATGTGATATATCTACTGTACCACTACTCTAGAAATTTAAAAACAGTTTATAAAAAAATAAGAATCTGTTAATTAGACTGCTTCCGTAGATGTAGCGTTAAATTGGCAGTCTTCTGCGTTTCTTTTTTCTAAAATTCTTCTAGGTATCATCGTCATTTTGTAACTGGCTAAAACACCTGCTATGGTAGGAATAAATATGCAGAAAGTGTCAGTGTTAACCTGTAATATTGATGACTGATCTAATAATAAATCTTATTTCCCTAAATAAGTTCGTGTTGTCTCCGGTGTGTAGCAAAGTTCGATTAAATGATAGATCGTTACATTTTTGCGGTATCAATCAAAGAAATACATATTTCTTGAAACCGATACATTTGTTATTATAAAATGGATACTGACAGCATCATCAAGATATACTAATGTGTTCCGCACATTGGGGAAATATTAATATTTCAGATAAAGGATTGACTTAATTTAGAAGAATTTTATTCAGAAGAGATCTAATTAGGAAACAGAACGAAGTTACGATAGGTGATAAATTAAAAAGGCTAATATCAGAGAACAGGAAGACATAGATACATGCTACGTTATGTTAAATTTATTGATACAGAAATTACTTCATATAATGGGTTTTTTTAGGTGCATTAAAATCTGCTCACCGCGTAATTGGAAAACTGTCTCGATGGGATGAAAAAGTGGCTCGAAATAAATTTAACGGAACTAACACATCGATCGCACTTATCTATCGTAACAGCGTTAGATAGCGAACAATGACAGGAATTAAATCGACATTTCTGTCAATACGTCGGTCCCTCGTGTGGCGTTATGACTAAATAAAAGATGCATTTTCACTCTAAATTGGAACAACAGTAATATATAAAGTCTACGTGAGATTCGCGACTTACAGACCTCGCTTTCTCAAATACTCCTTTTATCAACCGTTGCTTCATTAGGGCCAGATGCTTTTCTTGTTACTTGATATTTTGTGAACCGTCTAATGTAAGGTCATCTTACGTCAAACTCTCTTTATCAACGTAAAATTCTGGACAAACGTTGCGAGTAAGAATTTGATAAAATGTCTTGATTTTACAATCCATCTATTATGTTTAACGGAACTTCACTTTAGTAGGATGTTAATTTCAAGCAGTATTTTAATTATACTTGACATTTTGACAGTGTTCTTTGTGAAGTACTACAACTTTCAAAGAATGAAATAAATTTACGTATTGAATCAATCGTTAAATTTGTTTTTCTGTTATAAGATATAAATATTGAGATTAAGAGACTGATTTTTTCATTACAATAGGTACTTATAATAAATCATTAGTTACAGTAAAAAATGTAATAAATCACAAAGAGAACAACGGACTTCACTTATTGAACGTATGTTTAAATTTGTGGATTACATCATCGTTATATAAAAATATGCCGTTACAACAAAAAATATAAATGTAACCAAATTCCATCTAGAATTCATTAGGAAAACTTGCCGAAGAAAACTTAAAACTCCAAAAACTCTACACATCAATACACTTTTCCTGCGCGACATCTTTTTCCGCAAAAGTTTGCAATGTGGAGGAACACACCGAAAGATTCATAAACGTACGCTCAAAATGTACTTTTATTAATTGTAAATATTAATTTCACATAAATCCTATACGACATATATTCTTGTACATTTGTTTACTTTACTAATTATCATCTGTTCAATTTGTAATTATCAAATCTTCAGAGTACAACTCCAGAAAGTTTCACCGACGATTCCGGGATCACCGATAAGATCCTTTGGAAAGCCAACGTAACGTAATGAGCGGTGTGTGCTCAATAAATAATTGCAACGAGCTAGTTAATTATTTACACGATTAAATATCGTCAAACAGCGCGTTTACTTCACGGCACGTGGATCATTGTACTCCTTCGCAACGGCAATTAAATCGACGAATAAACGCACACGATTACATGGCTTCTGCATGCTTTATCGTCGCGATGGTGTCATTAAAATTGTTCCAAATATTAACAGTAAACAGGACGAACGTTACTGAAACAACGGAAGTTCGTTTTGATGGAAAAACGTTCGCACTGGTTAACAAGCAATTCCGAGAGAGTACCCTCGGGTTTTGATGTTAACGAACTTATTAATATTGTCGCGTTAGGAGTTCCTCGCTAAATATCATTTGCATAAATAGAGGCGAAACGGGAGTTAAGAGTAGAACTGTGTCTGTTGCATTATCTCGATGCGAGTGCGAGACTAACAAGTTGGAATTAATTAAGACGGCGATTTCTGGTGTATGGAAATTTTCAGTGTCAGTATAGGTTTTTGTGTTCACGATTAAGTTACTCTTTTGTTTATTGTTAACTTTATTCTACTATTTGTTTGGAGATTGAAGAGTGTTTATTGTACAGGTGAAATGGAAATTTACTCTTTTGAAGGATGCATTAAAATTGTTTATTTTTATTTAGAACTGGAGGAGTATTTGTGGAGTACAAAAATCGTGAGATCTGAGGGCCCTAGATTTTTTAATGTGGGTTATCTGAAAGAGAAAATTTACGTGGAAAAATGGCTGGCTATGAAATAATAAAAAGAATGAAATTCTGATGGTGTGAATATGGAAACTCTAAGAGAAACTAATTGCAAGTACTATAATGTATTCGAAGAAACTCAAAATTGATATAATGAAATTGTTTAACACGTTAGAGTTTATTTATACCTTTTAGTATAAAAGTCTGTCTGTTTCAAAGTTCTTTGTATTCCTTTGCAAAAATAATATTAATTAATTTGCGGGCCTTTGTGTCTTCTTTTGAAGTTTAGATTGGCGCTGCGAGTAGAAATTTCATTTTCTCGTTACGTAGAAGCGATATTTTTAGTGCAAAAAACTTGTTGAAATAAATAGAACGCTTATCGGTTGGTTTCTCATTATTTAAACTTACAGCCTACACTCAATTTGCATAATATTCGAATTACAGGATTTTGGTCGAACACGATCGGAAAAATACGATAAGAATTACGTTTTACAAGATACAGTTTCAGTTTAACTTTATAATCCCTTTGCAATACGATAATACCATCGCCATATATCCACGTTGCTATCTTCTGATTTCATTCTCTTATCGCTGTGTACCAGTATAATTTCAAAACAATAGTACAGTTAGCGAATAAACAATTCTAGTACCTATTAATGTATTTGCCATTTTTATGGTTTCGTGTATTGTATAGTGCAATTCATATCCAGTGAAGCAAAATATTCCGAACATAAAAAATTAATGCAACATGAAATTCTATACTTTTAACCAAATTCATATTGACCGAATACTTATTACTGATCGTAATAGAAAAACTGTCCATTTATATTCTATTCATATTTATCACTCTCTGCACAAATATCAGGTACCATTTTTTCGCTACATATAAACCGAGAGTTTGCGCTTTAAAATTGATAAAATTATTTCGTGTCACTGACGAAGGCAAATTTTTTTTTCATTCCACATTTTCGATATACTCGCTGAGGCCTACATTTTGAGCCATCATTTATTAAAAAGGCCCGTTTCTACTTCCAGTTTCACCCCTCGTCAAGTTTCGTTCACGCGAAAGTTTTAACTCCGTGTATTTCGGACAAGCTGTCCAGTACTATTAGCATAAGATGACTGTGCGATATCGCAGTCAAACAGTCAAGCTATATTTCTGTCTTTACTCTCACTGTGATGTTACATTCGCATCTACTAACTGTTCGGAGATTGCAAGTTGCACAATTCCAATAGACGGTGTAACAGTCATGTTGCATGCGCAAAACATTCACGCGGGATATGTGAATTCACAGTAGAATTAAAAAATAAATATTCAACTTCTATTTTTTCCACGATACAATGAAACCGTTGTATATAACATTTTTCTCTGAAGTTAATGGTTTTCGAGTTATTATATTTCCCGCCTAGATGGTCGATTCGTTCCACTGTGCAAGGGTTGGAAATAACAACTCATACTTTTTTGTGTCATATTATAGAGGGCATCGAGACGAATTCAAAGTAGATATTACATGAAATTTTTATTTACATATTATTCGATTTACAGTGAGGGAATTATGAAATATGTGGCTTACAAATATTTCATTTTAGCCCTTTACACTCCTATGTTGAACTACACTGGTCACAGCTTTCTGTGGCATTTAAAGTGTCGTCTTTTAATTATCGATATTTTGAAATCAATATAAATTTTGCAATTTAACATAAATATCGGGTGGTACTTACAAGTCTTTCTAGTATTAACACTTTACCGACCGGTAGTCGATTAATCGACTTTTCGGGCCCAACACTTTTGGGCTTTTAACTTATTAATTGGTCGCTACGGAAATTAATAAATTGTTATTTTTTATTGCGGTTAACTGTGCCAAGGACTCAGTGAAGAAACTTTGCAATTTTCGAAGAGATATCAGTATCAGGGAAATATTTGCGTGCAAGTGACCAATCAGAGGTGGGTAGGATGTTAAAAAGTACCGGTCGGTAAAGTGTTAAGTAAAAATAAATAATCAACAGTAGACAATTTTCCGAGACTATATTTGCTTAGAATTATTTGTTGATGCAAAATTAGTTAGATAATTCGCAGCGCAAAGGGTTAACTCCTTGCTGTACAATAACAAGTGCTACTCCTGACGCGATAAATGGATAGTCAATTTTTGAAGTGCTCCAAAAATTATTTGATTACAAATATCAGCGGGTCCTGATAAAATAAACTTAATTCTACGTTATTCAATATTATGTTAAGTCATTTACTATATTCGAAATTAGGGGCTAGATTGTTATTTTAGTAATTAATTCAGAGTCATTGGGCATTTAATTATAAAAGAAATGGTACGGCAACGGGTTAAGGCAGTGTAAATGCTATTCGGTCTCGATGTCTGGGCAAAGTTTCTAGAAACCAAAATATTTGTTTCTATTTGCGGAACCCAAGGTAACCTCGATATCAACATAAAAACACATTGTGATTGAACATTTTTTCACTAATATCTATTACCAACTCCATACCCTACAATTCCTATTCTAAAATTTTCTGTCAGATGGCACCAAGTACAATTATAGGAGCAGACTGTCAAGAGTTTTTTTAGATACTTATAATTAAACTTTCTATACTAAAATAGATCTTTCGAATATAATAACAAAGCTGTTGTAACGTACGGGGAATATATGCTACTTTTATAAAGTAGGGTTCAAATGCTAGTTCCGTTGATAATTTTTCAAAATTTCATTTTCTTACATTTTATATATCAACACTGTTTAAATTTGTCAAAAAATGGCACATAACGAATACCAGTAACTAAAGCGTTATAGGTAATTCGAATGGCCAATAACTTACAATCACCGCATAGTACTCGCAACAGCGTACACGAAAACAACTCCCGCCAAGTAAAATCCAGTGCTTCGAGATATCTAAGATGCTTCTCGAAGGCGGCTCGAGATTCGAAGCTAAATACTAAAATAGCACATGAATTGCAGTTCCAGTGGCTGCAAATTGCGCGACGCCGTTTTCCACTCGGTAGCCGTTCCTGCTTATTCGCCTGGCAATTTATTGCCGTCGGTGCTGCGTCAGTCTCGCTTCGGACGGTGGATGGGTTGAATTTCGGGTGGTAAGACATCGATACATCGTCGAAACGTTAATTCACCGCGATATGAGCTTCCCTTGCGGGGCATGATTTGATTTATGGCGATGCCGATACGAAACGCCGGAGGAAGAGATTGCCCTCCATTATTTCGCGAAATAAGCCGTCCTTGATTCGACGAACGGTAACAAAAGGGAGGACGATGAAAGTGAATATTAGCCAATTTATTGTACTTCTCGGCAGACACAGTGAACTTTGATTATATCGTGCTTCGTTTGTTGTTTGACGTTTGGGAATTTGGACTTTGTTGCTGTCGTGTGTGATTTCAGTAAATCAGCGAATTTGGACAATTTTTGAATTGTGTGTTTATTTATGGAGTTAATATTTTTTAATATTAAATTTGAATGATGTTTAAACTCGTGTTGGTTACTTCGTTAAACGTTGTAATAATTGTTACTTGATGATGGGAAGATTCGATTGCCTACGGTTTGGAAGATATTTAATTTAACAACTCAATGTGTTGCAATAGACTGTTCACACATTGACTGCAATGGGGGTCACTGGTGACCGGCGCTATTGTATTTAATCGAAATTCATATGAATTTTCAATTCTGATATTTACAAATTTTCTTACATATTCAGTATTTAAATTTTGGCGTTCAAATGATAAAATTGTGCTGAATTTACTTTAAAGTTTCTGCTTTACAAAGATGGGATTTTAATAGGAAAAGTATCACTTAGGTAGAAGTGATAAAACGAAAGAAATATTAATGACGTTCAACGAGTTAAACTGTTGTTGTCAGATCGACTGCCATGAAAATTCTGCCCAATTTCATTGTCAGCTATATCTCACATAAACGTTGACACTAAAACTACCAAGTCGGTCTAAATGAGCGATTCTCTATTTTTTCTAAAAATTTCTCAAATTGACAAGGGAACCGTACAATAAATATCCTACGTTTATTTCATAAAACAAATATTTTTTAGCTGATCATCTTTCACACTAATTGATTTATCTTTCTCCAAAGTACTAAATTAATATATTTAAAAATAATATATAGGCCGTTAATACCAGTGCTGCAGTATCGAACTATCTTATAATATTACCAATTCCATGATCCTGTCAAATGGGCCTTAAACGTTTTTGTATTTATGCAGTAAAGAGTCTAGCATATGGCGTCTTTTGTCAAATATCATTTACCTTAGAACAACGTTTATCGATAAAGTACTAGTCAAAGTGCAAACTTAATATTTCTAAATTTTTCTTCTTGTTTTGAATGATGAAATTGTCCAAAATTGCCGAAGCACTCGAATAAAAATGTTTTAAACGTTATCCGATTTCCATCCCAAATGTGCCACCGAAGATACTAACATACAAAAAAGGAAAAGCAACTCAAAAATGTAATTACAGAATCAAATGTCCATTTGAAGCACGAAAGACTAACAAAGTTCGTTTGTTGATGCGCAAATTTTCTCTCCCGCCCAGGGAACTGCGACAATCAAGCAGCAGTTGTTTGCAATTTCCACTCGGTGCATCGTCGAAGTGATTCAAACCGCTGCAATACAATTTTTCTGCGAATGAATATCGCGATCAAAGCAACCTAAATCTGTTAATTCTATTTCAAACACGTAAAACGCAAGAATGACGCAACTTATCAGAAAGTACAAACATATATATCCGTCTCGAACAAACGTTTTCCCGATGTTTCTATCCGCTCAGAGTGAAACGTTCACGGTCTTCTAAAAACTACGTACTTGTCGCATTTTTTCTCTGAATGTAATTACTCCTAAGAGGTGCTGTCTGTCTGTATCTTTTGTGCGTTAGTTTTTGTTACAGAGAGTTTTATTTAACAATTTATAGCACGACTTGGACTTCAAGAGTGATATGAAATTGTAACGATTAAAATGTCGGACCTTTGATGAGATAAGATCAACATCTCCAACGTCTTCATTAATGATCGTATTGAGTCATACAAAAAACTCTTGTCGTTTTAAATTAATGGGGTATGCATTTGTCAAGTTTTCTTTTTTTACTATTATCATTACAATAAGGTGATTAATCACCGTTTGCGGATTACAGCTGAATTGTATAGCTAATTTGTTGAAGATGCAGATATCCATCGGGTGCATGTGATGGCTTTATGCGATAGAGATCTTAACATGAAAATGCAAATAATAAAATTATACCTGATGATAATATATCGTTGCTGCAACAAATTCGTGTACTTTGATTAAGAAAGGAAATTGAAATTTTAATTGTAATTAATACTCAAAAATGATATCAGTAGTTATGATATTATGGAGTCATATTTTATTAGGGGTACCGAAAAGTAATCAAAATTGGAGAAGTGAAAACGTAATTGGAAACGTTTTTCAACAAAAACTCGAAGGACATTTTTAAAAAAAGTAATCGAACAACTACCTTTAAACTGACAAAAGTGTTAGAAAAATTAATTTCTTAACTTAAGATTTCTTTAATTAATAAATGTTTTTCGCCTGTTAAAAAAAATTTTGATTACCTTTTTGGTACCTCTAATATAAAAACAACAGATTTCATTTTCTTGTTTGACTTTACTGGACTGTTTGAGCGCTATTTAAAAATTGAATGCTGGTACAATTTGGACAACGTGATTCATTTTAGAGAAATGATTGCTGAAACTTCATCAACAATTGCTAAATTATTAACTAAGAATAATAATGTTATCTGAATTCGCAGTAGAAAATGTAGCAATTACTATGGATAAACCAGCAAATTTGAATTTCGTATATATTCAGATTTACTGTAGCATCCATTATACACCAAATTAGTGTTTCTAATTTAATACCGAACATAATTAAAATATAACACCAAGGTGAGAGGCATTGCATTCTCGTGCAGATATTTTCTCATAGCATAAATTCTCAACGCAATTTCCCAAGAAATATGCAACACATCGCGCAAAAAAAAAATATTAACGAACCATTTCAGAGAACAATTTGGCTTAATCGTTGAAATTATTCACAACAGGAGCGCGGAGCGGATACTGATTTTCGAGTGGTAGAAAATGTGGTGAATTGTGCAACATTCGCATAATGCTTGAAGAACAAAGAGAGAAAGGATAATGAAGTAAGAGAAAGCGTGTCAAGGCTGGAAATTCGTCGACGAAGGTCAACGATGCGTCGAAGAGGATGAAAAATCGAATGAATTTACTGTTCGATGAGTTGAAAAATTCCAATGGAAATTTTCTTTTACATACCGGAGCACATATTGCATCGACTTCCGAGTTTTTATGTTTTCTCATTGCATGGTAATAAAATGAGAAGAAAGGGATTTTTTCAGACTGCCAAAATATTTATAAAGCATAAGAAACGAAGCAGAGCCGGAAGCACTTCAATCCCGTCCGTTTCCTCTTTGCTTGCTCTTTTCAGAAGTACGCCATTAAGACGTTGACACAAAGAGCATCCCTGGATTTCTCCTTTTTTATCCCTTTGGAGTGAAGATCAAGCATGTGCCGGATCTTTCATATTTACGTTTAGCACAAACGAGACAAAGAAAGAGAGGAGGACGAATCTTTGAAATGAGAAACTTTATGTGATCTTAATATTAGCCAAGACTTTCGTCATTTATTTGGCATCGTTTTCCTTTCTTGACTGTGAGTATCCTTTGTCGAACTAATTTCGATGTGTTCATGATAATCGTTTACTCTTTGTTTATTTTTTTGCTGTTACAATGTAATATTTGTTTTTAAATCTAAAACTTTTATTGTAGTTAAACAATTTTATATTGTATAAACATAATTTGAAAATAAAATTTTATTATTGCTCTTTATATGAAAGAGGAATCGATTGAACAGTTCCACATTTTGTCAGTTTAATAAATGTCGTCTAGAGAAATTCAGATTACTTTATTATTTGTCGAATTACTTGGAAACACTTCGAGAATGAATTTTCTGGACTATGAATTTCCGAAATTTTCGATATGCATAGTCGATTAAGAGATAAAAACGGTTAGTCTGTAATTTAAAATTTCATTGAACGAATTGGATCGAATGAAAAGTTTATCAGTTTTTTGCTGAAATTAAAGCTGATTTCCACGATCAAAAATAAATTTCAATCGAGAGCACAATTTTCATTCATCAAAATCCTGAAATAAAACGGAAACTGCAACGTCAGTTAAATTATACTTTTAATTTTCAAAGTGTGAGCTTAAACGGCGAAATTCTAAAATTTAAAAAAAAAACATTTTACTTTCTTTCAAATATACTACCAATATCTCGTCAAACCAAGCGTAATAGGTATTTGTGCAATTAAGTAAAGTTTTTCAAGTTATCGCAGGGAGAATATCGGTGCAATATTAATTTTTCATTTGTTATATTTCTTCAACGTCAACTTTATTTTTTATAGGAAAATCTATATCTTTCTTTGCAGATTTTCATTCTACAGAAGAAATGAAGAAAATTTTGTATAACTCATTTTCGTGTTGGAAGTTAAAAAGATATTTAATGGAAAAGAGTCTACTGAAGCCTTTTTCAACAGATGACAACAATAAGAACAAATAAGTAATAAAAGTGATTTTTAATATGTTTATATTGTATATCCTACATTTATATTTCAGTGTTTATTCTATTGAATTCCTTTTAAAAATCCAATTGAAAATCCTATTGAACTTGAACAAGAAAAGCGTCACCCATATTTGGGTGACGAAGTCTCCGCGGAAGTACCTATACCTAGGTATGGGTGACGTGGCGACAAACGTGTTAATGTGACTTAAAAGTTGTAAAACTTAAAAAATATTCCGAAATAAGAAAACTCTAGAACTAATTTTAATTTTAATTGAGAAATTCACTAAAAGAACTTCAAGGCTCCTTACAATTCCCACCGTTTGGCAAATAATAATTTGCCAAAAATAAGCCTGTATCCCAGGTTAAAATTTCAAATCACCAATAAAAAACGAGATACACAATTCCATCTATCTGAAAGGCTATTTCATGTCAGTGCACGTCGTAATTGCTCCTCGGAAGGTACACAGGTTGTATACACGTCGCTTCAACGTGAGAGTTGCATTACGTGTACGCGCAAACACGTTGGAAGACCAGCCACACATACAAGCTTTATGCTCTTTTATGCGCGATGTCGTCGCCACAGGTCGTTCGATTAAAAAGGACCGGTTCGCAATTAATCGATCGACTCAGGCCGACTTGGTGTGTGCCGTCCTTAACCCAGTTCTCGTCACCGTTACCCATAAAATTACGATCCTCCGCCGTTTTGCCCGGCAATTCCGCGTCAACGATGAAATTAGACGGGTCGCGGAGGGAACTTTTTAATCCGCTGCTTTCACTTTTCAGCGGATCTGGCCAACGGCGAGTGCCTAATTTCGAGATTGCGCCAGAAGAAGGAAATGAAAGTTCAAATGTCCATGGAGGATCGTAGCCGTTTGACTTCGGAGAAATTTTGTGGAAAAAATGAGCACTGCAAAGACAAAGTATCTGGACGACAATGAAAAAGGATTTGTTGAAGGTGTTAGAACTGTGGAGATCGTTGGATGATGTTTTATTGAAACTTTAGGACCAGGGTTTTTCTAATCTTCACGGAAAATTCTAACGTTTGAATTATTATTGTAAAAATACTGGTGTCATATTTATTGATCAATGACGACAGTGTTATTTATTTATTTGTGTAATTTTGTTCGTGGAGAACAATTATGTGGCACTTCCTGGTTTCTATCATACTATGTTATATTCTTAGGAGTGTTGCACTTTAAATATGCCTTACTTTGAGTTGCGTTATAAATTTACAATTGAGAACTGAAAAGAAGAAAAATGAACTACAGCAAATTTTATGAACAATTTTCTTCGTAAATATAATCAACAGAATACTGTGTATTTATATTTGAAAACAAGTTTTTGCTTGTTCTCCACATCTATTCTTTCGATTTGTGATATTTTTTCAAATGTGTTTTTAATAACATTTGCGACATATTTTTAATAAATGGTATTTTATTTCTTTACTATTAGGCAAAACATTCGAGTGCGCTCAAAGTTTGTACGTAATCCATCTTTTACCAAGTATGTGAAAAGAAAATGAGGAGGAAAATGTATGATCATTGCACTTTACATACTTGAACAAACGTTCAAACATACGATATTCAAAATTCAACCATCAAGTGCAGAACTCATTAAAACGTACATTTCCGCTGTAATATCAAACATCTACAACAGTCAGTTTCCGTATTCAGTGTTCAAGGCAAGCAATTAATCAACCGGTTTATCCATCAAACGAACAAAGCCTCCTCCTTTTGGGGACACAGGCAGATTAATTAAAGTAGCGTGAACTTAACGTTTATGTTTGTAATGGATATTAATACACTTTGTCGTTTTGTTATTCTTCACTTTCACGGTCACTTTGCAGAAAATCTATGACAAGCTCCGAACCGTCCATAATGTTTAGTCTTTTAAAAATATATGGTCAAGTAAAATCATATGTTCAATTATGTGCACTTTATCACTAAAACTACTGAAATCATATCTACTAAAATCTAGATACACTTAATTATTGTAGAAAAAGAGATATAAAGAGGAGAGAAAGATGATTAATTAACTAATTTTGGTTTTATAAGATAGAAGTGAAATATTTACTTCATTGCTAATTTGTTGGTTTAGTTAATTTTTTGAAAAAATTTGGAATCGGTCTTCTGACTCACTTGGAAATGAAAAGGTGAGGAAGATGATTAATTATCTAATTTTGGTTTTATAAGATAGAAGTGAAATATTTACTTCATTGCTCAATTTATCAGTTTAGATAATTTTTAGAAAAAAATTGGAAGCGGTCTTTTAACCCACTCAGTAGATTTAATGTTAATTTAGGACTCGGAAGAATATCTATGATCTTAGAATTTTACTTAGAATATGACTAGTGCTCGATTCAGTCTGGTGGAAGCAGTGCTTGAGGGACTGGTAATAACATTTAGTCGTAAAAAAGAGTTTACAACTGAGAAAGAAAGGTTTCCTGAATCCCTGTTGATATACTCCTTTTTCATCTAGCGCTGAGTAGATTCTGCACTAAAAGTTTGGCGAACTATTTCTCAAATACGGTGCACGTATCAAGTGAGAACAATTTCCTAGGTTTAATGACGTGAGAATATTCAAACCTGCTTCATAGAAGTAAGAGAGATTATCCACAATGCTACCATAATTTCCACTATACAACGTTTCAAATTGAATGCAAATTTTATTAATACAACAACGTAATATTAATTTAACTTCCTGTTAAATTAAAACACTAATCTTTCCACCTGTGACAACTTCGACCTCAATTCAATCTAAGCAACTCCTCATGCTGGTGACTTCTACCACTTCCGGTATATACCACCGTCTCCTGCACACCTTCTATAAACTAAAACTTCACCAACATTTGCATTAAAGCACTATAATTTAATATACTACAGACAGAACTATCAATCCCTATATCGAAAAAGAATTTCAAAACCACTATACACTATACCAGTGGTTCCCAAACTTTTTTGGCCTACCGCCCCCTTTCCAAAAAAAATATTACTTAGCGCCCCTTGAAAATTAATTTTTTTTAAAATTTTAATAGCAATTATAATAGGAAATATATATGTATTAATGTTTCTACCTTTTTCGTAAAATATAATAAAGAAAGGTGTAAATTAGAAGGTGCTGCAGCACTCATCAGGGGGTGGTGGCGCCCACTTTGGGAATCACTGCACCATACTGTTCTCCAAGTGGTATCAAATCCCTCACGTATAGTTCGACAACTGAAAGATGGCCAGAGAACGATGGATTATATCCCTAATTTACAAAGGGGGAAATAGTTCATGACACATTGGCAAATGATAATACTTCTTCTTAGCTCATTGTCAGTCAAGTACACCTCGACATCTGCAAGATGGTTAGAAAGCGGCAAATCCTCCCAATTTCAATCGCAATTGCTGCCATTTTTTCACTACAAGATTCTAAGTTTGATAATTCCAAAAACGAAATGGCGTTTCAAAACGAGAGGTTCCGCCGTTCCTTAGCCCTCTTTCAATGATCGTACTCAGCCTTGAAACCCTTCAAAAATTTTCCCATGAAAATTTCACGAATCACCAAGCACCCCAACTTAACCAGTAAAAAAAAATGGTTAATTAGTATCACACCAAGCAAATCGCTCGACGGCACGTGTAATTAGGACGTTCGTTAAAAGTTAATTAACAGCCGGGAGTCGTTAGAACACTCGGATCGTCCGGGTACATTGGCAATTAGAGTCTCGACTAGTTTCCCGTCTATTCATCGTACGATGGACATATATTCCCTTTACGCCCTTGAGGCACGGTCCTTTGACTCGGCTATCAACCTGCGCGTTATCGGCTATGCGGGAGGTTAAAGACCGTCGTACAAACGCGAGTCATGCGTGATATTGATCTCACCTCGACGAATTGGCTTTACACACGTCACATGCGCTCTATACGGGATTCGCGTGTGATACTTTTCTCTCGGTGCAGCAAATCTCACCGTTGTCTATAATGCCACGGCTCCTATAGGCACACTTTTGCGAGTATTTGCACGACAGACGGAAATCTCGCCGTGGACATGTCGATTTATCGAGCAGAGCTAGACGCAGAAACTTATGACAAATTGCTACGAGTACTCGGTAACTTACATACGACACATTGTGGCGCTTTCACACGTAACACTTCGCACCCTGAGAGGGAAAAAAAAAAGATTATCACGCTGTTGTAAAGAGAGGCGACCTCAAATCACCGGTGGTGAGATCGACTTTTCCATGACAATTGGAAGTCCGACGTTTCTGGCAAGTGGTACGGCGATTGATCACTGGGAATTGATCGGTTTTGTTTTAAACCTTCGAACACTTTCGCGTTTGTGATGCTGCGGGTGACGTTTGACGCGTTAGCTTTTACTCGAATGTGGTATCTTTTTTTTTGTTGAATGTGTCCGATTGTAGGTGTTAGGGAATTTAATCGTGAGAGATTGACAATTTTTCAACAGATTTCGGGACTGGGTGATTTTTTTGCGAATGAATAAGTATTGTCAATCGAAAAATGGGTAGAAAGGGGTCAGAAGGTTTAGTAATAGAAATATTGTGCTTTAGAAAATAAATTTATAGTGTGATACTAGAGATATTTTATAATACAATTCGTTACTGTGGGAGGTACTTTGTTCTTTTCTATGCAGTTAGAGAGATCTGTTCTTCTTTCCTTTCTGATTTCTTTGATGGCTACCAGGGTAATTCTTAACACTAGATTTACGGAACCAATTTGGCTCATTCAAAATTTAATTAATACATATATGATATATTGGTTGGTTAATTTTTTAATAATAAATCTTTCATTTCAATTGATTTGGAACTATTTTCTATGCAAAAAACTTCAATTTTCTTTTATGATTCAAATTGGCTCACTTAAGAAAAATAGGTATATCAATATCCGTAAATCTAGCGTTAATGGAAGAATGATTCGAAGATAATGGAATTTTGTGATAATGTAAACTGCTATGCATTTCGGCTTTAGTATTAAGTATAGCAGAATTAGAAGACGTATTCAAATAAAATATACTTAAATCTATGCGTTTAAAGTATTTAAATTGTTTGTGCACTTGCGTCGGCATATCTAAAACATTCGGACTATTTTTATATTTGCATTTCCCGTCGACTGTTGAATATTTAAATTCAGATATAAAAATATCCGATGAATATTCAAACTCAGGAATAAAAACTCCTTGATCAAGTCGAATTCATAAACTATGAAAATAAAATATAAAAATAGTTCGCATCCTGGTATAACAAAACCATTCCGAATAATTGTTTCAAATCAGTCATTTATAGAAATATGTAAAACCTGAAATATAAATGTTTAACACTATCAAGATAAAAATAGTAGAGGAAACTGTTTTATATCCGCGATTTAAATAATTTCAAGGTGGTCCAACAGTCTTACAAACGCTCCGGAAATTTACCGATCATTCCTTTCTAATTTTCTATAGGTACTTATCTTAAAGATCGCAAGATTAAATCGATAATTTTTTTCTATTCTCTTCCTGTCTTCGAACGTATTCCTTTGGCGTTTTCAAATATATTGAATCAATCGTCGATAAAACTAAAATTAATGAGGTCAAAAGCAGAAAGTCTGTAAAATCCACAAAAAAAAACAGCATCACGGTTTCTCAACTTTAATTTCTAAGTATTTTTATCACAAATTTTTCATGAATTTTTATTCAGCGACATATCAACACCTCTGCGATCGCACGAGAAACTGCGAATATTTTCTATTTGTTCGTGCACGAGCACGTGCACCGTAGTTCTCTATGTAAAATGCATTTCTCGCAGTAGGTCGCGGTTGAAACAGTTTGAAAAACACTGAACAGCGGCATTAACGGGGAGCATGGAATTCCAAGTATGAAAATGACAGGCCAGGTATGCGTGATTTTCGAGTAAATTCATTTTCAGATTTCAATCTGCCGTGCGAATTAAACCCGCGTTATTAATCACGAGGCTAGTTGGCCGCGCATTTATGCGCGAGCGCGCATAATTGTAAAATTACAAACTTTAGATTGTAACGTTGTAGTATGTTGAATTACAGTGCGAATGATAATATCTAAAGGGTGCTGTAATAAGACTACAGAGTCTAATTACATTTCTGCAGATTTTACGTATAATTGCAGGAATTAATTCTACCTTGTTATGAATTTCAATTTCGTAAATAGAGAAATTTTGGTCTCATAAATTAACATTATTTCAATTCTCAAGGATTTCTCAATTTTTCGGTAGACTCGATTTTTCTCCAAATTCGACTACTAGATATATTGAAAGCTATTCTTTCAAGTTGCCCAAAGAAAGTGCAGTTTTCAAATGTGTATCGCTTTCTGTTTTAATACAAGCTTAATCCTGACATAAAAATGTCAGTACGTACCATTATAGTTCAGTCTGGAATTATAAAAACATCGTCACTCTCTTATCATACAATCTCCAGGGTAAAATCAATCATCATTTTTCTTTCTTAACAATCATAACAATCATCGCTCATCGAGAGCTTTGAACGTTACGATTATTTTATTCGGTAGAGAGAGAAGTTTCGTTTTTAAAAATGAATATGAATTAGATTTTAATTAGAAATTCGCATAATATTTCGATGCAATGAATTTAAACCCGGAAAGAATCTTCACCCTTTGGTATTCCATAAAATATTGAGCAAATGAATACCATACGGTTAAACAGGAATTAAATATCAACCGTTTAACGAGTACTAATTTTCCACAACAACACACGGTCTCACGGTACATCTATGATTCGATAGAAAATAACAAAAGTCAGACTAATTATTAGTAACTTTTATCTTTATGAAATGTCATTGCTAATAAAAATTTGAAAAAATATATCAAGGTCAAAACGATAAGTAATTTTATTCTTCGAATAAAACTCCGAATTTTTACAAGAAACATATGCATAAACTGTTGGAAAACTGTTATAGAAGTCAATTGCTACTACGTTACAGTATAAAAAATCATATTTTCTTATTTTCCACAACAATGCATGGCTCACAATACTTCTAGAGTTCAAGAGAAAATAACAAAAGTCAAACGACAAGTTTTACGTCAACCTCCCTCCTTATAGTTCCGATTCGTATCTTACTGCTTATTATCAACTTTTATCTTTATCAAATTTCATTGTTAATAAGAATTTGAAAAAATATATCGAGTTCAAAGCAACAATTAATTTTATTCTTCGACTAAAACTCTCAATTCATACAAAAAACGTATATATAAACTGTTACAAAAGTCAATCATGACTACGTGTCGCAGTATAAAAAATGATATTTTCTTAAAATTCCTATTAAAATCTTGATCTAAGAATACGCAAAAACTTTTGCCGCTACGTAAAATTTCCTCGAGTACTTCGGAAACGTTAATGTTCCATGAATATTAATAAATGCAAAAGACACCTTTCGTTTCACGACAAATTCCAATTCCACAATCAGGTTCGAGACCATTCCCCGAGTCCGTAGTATGGAAAATTCTTCTAATGTGAAATCAATTTTCGACATTTCACCAAAAAGGAATTATCACGTACGTTCTCACTCGATATCGTGGAAGTGAAATTGGGTCAAAGAGAGTGAAGCACGAACGAAAGTATTATTTATTGATCTTCTCTTCCGTGTGCTACGCAATTGGCGCATTAAAAAATCGGCCGTCAGGGGGAAGAGAGAGACAAATTTAAACAATATTCAGAACACTCTCACCGTCTCGCCGCGAGAGTTGCCTCTCCGCTTGGAAATCGCGTTACCAGAGGCCTGTGAGGTAATGCGGCACGCATGGGAAGACATACCCTTTCACTTTGGCATTTCACTCTCGCGAGAACGAGAGAAGCTGCCGACGTCGAGATGGCACGAGCCGACAATCGGCGAAAGTGCAAAAACTAACAGCGGAAACGAGCAGCTCGGTATATCTCGAAATGTACCACGTTACGCTGAATTTTTTTTCTCTCTCTCTCTTTTTTTTTTACTAACTTATTTCACTTTTCTTTGTTTTATTTAACCCTTTGAGTGCTTAGTGCTTTTGGCAGAAGCGCTCTGTGTGGTATACAGCTAATGATTGAAATTGCTAATTAGAGGGTTGTTTCACTTACTATGTTTTATGAGGAGTATCGTATTTTAGAAATTTTACATGCTTTTCTGTACATTGTTACGCATGAAGCACCAAGTGAATTAATGTTACTAGGTTACGACATATGTCGATTGTTAGATGGAGAACTACGGTCTGGAGAGATTCTACGGTCTGACGATATGAAATAAACATTGGATATTTTTTAAAATAATATTGAAATTGTTAATAATGTTAAGTAGAAGTGTGTGAAAGCGGAAGACGTATGCCAATATGTATTTTGCACAGTGCTGAAGAGTTTCTTATAAATGTATGAGAATTCGAAGTCTAGTGACGAATGTGACCGTAGTTTGTACCGATATATTCCATCGGGTATGTAAAATTCAGAGGATTAAACAAAAGTTTTACGTTTCGGATTGAAATTTTGGCAAATAGAGGGTGTCTAATGGATACACGTAATTTAGAGTGCTACAGAATAGAATTTTGTGTAAATTGCAAGGCAATTTACATCATCGACTTTCAGTTAGAATTTCTGAAGTTGCGAATGAAAAGGTATTAACATTACAAAATTTCATAATTGAAAAATAATCTATGAAAAATAGTTCTGTGTATTTTTCTGAAGTGAAGGCCCCCGCTGCTCTAGAAAATCGAAAAGCGGTGATAGCCAACTGAAATTAGTCAAACGAAAAGTTTTAATTGCAAATCGAAACAATTGCATGCTACTTCGCCGTGTATTATTTGACACTTGGGTTACAGAAAACCGGAGCTATGTATATTGCAACACTCGTTTGGTATTAGAAAGCTAACTCGAAGCTTCAAAACCCACCGGATACTGTTACACAATTACTCGATTTCATTACGATACCGTAACATACATATTACCGTCTATACAGCTCGCGAAAGTAATCCTTTTAACAGAAGAATGAATCCGTTGGCACGACTAACAATAAAAGGATTATTAGGCACAAATAGAACCAAAGTTAACACTAGATTTACGGCTGCTAAATCTGGTATATTCGAACGTATATAATAAGTACTTTGAAATTAGATGGATTAAACGGCAAAAAATACGATAAGTTAAGTAACTTGTATATTAGAAAATATACATGATACATTTACTGTACTGCTTTTTTGCCGATTTTAAAAAACATTTAAAAAAAAAAGTAAGTCTCGTTAATTTGGCGGCTGCCGTAGATCTAATGTTCAATAGTAGAAGATCTTGAGTTTAATCAATAAACCTTCCTTAACCGTCTGTAATCACCAAATTAAAAAATTGTAAATAATTAAATTAGAAATATGAAAATAATTCCTAACTTTACTTTTACTAAATTTGTTTTTCGCGATCCAAAACAATTGTAGGGGCGAAAACATCTTCCTAAGGAAATCTGAACTTTTCATGTTATCGTGAATATTTGTAAAGCTGTAAAAACTTAACTATTGCTAGATACAAACTTAATCCTGACACAAAAATTTTAGTATATGCCATTATAATTCAGTATGAAATTATAAAAACATCGTCATTTTAACGAATAGAATTTTATTTTTTAAAGAGAAACATCACAATTTCTGATCTTCTTGCATACTGAAAAATAAATCTTCATTTCTTAACAAATTCTGGTCCCTATGATAATGAACTATGACTATGATAATGAAATCGTTACTCGGCGGATAGCTAATGCAACAAATAAGTAATGTGTTTATTAATTATCATGAGAAATTGCATAAAATGGTACATATAAAGAATATAAAAAGGAAGGTATAAAGACAATGATACACACGTGCAATGAAAAAAATGTCGAAGAAACCATGTCGAGAAAGATACACATATGCGTGTAAGAAGAAAGAAATTCGAATGAAATTAATGAACAATTTTAAACCTATTTTTTAACCGCACGGTGGCAAAATATATCCAAATGCAGAGAAAAAAAAGAAAGAAAAACAATGATAGCTGGCTATTTTATTATCTGGCAATATTGAAACAACTTTTAGCAGTTTGTGCAATTTAATGGAAATTTTATATAAGCAGTATAAATTACAGGCTGCAATCGGCGAAAGCGGATAAGTTACGGAACGTGTTAGAAAATTTATTAGCATAAAGTTGGTAAGTGGCATTCCACGGAATATTTCCGTATAATATATTAGTTCTTTCGCGGCATCGCCGAAATATCGGAAATTAAAGCGGGCAACCAGAACGCAAGTGGAATGATTAAGAGTGAGTAATAAACGTAAGGTGCGGCAATGCATTATCGATGACAAATCCCACGGTTTTTGGCCGAAGATCAGAATTAACGTGTTGACTAAATACCGCCGTTACATAAATAACAATGCTCCGATATCGCGATAATTAAACACCTTTTGATCTGCCAACCGGTTTCTATTTATCGGGCTAATATAGAAATAGATAACACGAATTATAAATTGACTTCAATTATATTGTAATAGCAATAAGTGTTGCACCAGTGGAACGTTTATATAAACTATAAAATCGGATATGTCTTGGTTAAAATTGTTTTTGGATATCTCTATATACTTTTAATTATTTTGACGAGATTGATGAAATTGTTCTTACGTAATAAAAGAAATGATTTTATATGCTATCATTAAGATAAAGTGGTTTCATAAGTTTGGATATCTTAAATGCAATTTAAAACGGTTCAGCATTTTTAAAACTAGAATTACCGGCGTTAAATCTATTATATTTTAGTATATTAAATAAATACTTTGGAAGAAGAAATATCAAGAAGTGGAAAAGATAATCGATTCGGTAATCTGCATTTTATAAGAGCAACGTAGAATATCTGCTCTATGTACGTTCTATGAACTTGGAGAACTTTTGGAAAAATTTGAGAACAAGTAATTTTTACTTGCTTGGTGGTTCTAATGTTAAAAGATAGCTAACACTGTGCGTTGTATTTCTATACTAGGAGTAACTGCAGCATACACAATTTCTAAAAATTATATTCAAAATCTTAAATATTATTGAATTGAAGCACTTTTCTGCTAGAGTCTATTGATAAGCAGTCAACATGTTCTTGAAAGTTGCAATATAACCACCTACTGCAGAGTGCAATTTAGCCGAATCACCTATGGAAATTCGTAATCAGAGTTATCTTTCGATGATATAATTAGACGCGTTTTATTTTAAGTATTGCGAATCATACGCCAAGCTTAACGGAAGTTTGAATTATTTTGATAATATCAATCGATAATGAATTTTATTACGTAAGTATAATTGAATGAATTGAATTCATTTAAAGCTTATCCAACAACAAAGTGGATAAAATTAGAAATATATTGGAAATTACTTTATACGATGCACGTATTGCCTCGTTGTTTAATAGCTATAAAGTAATATCAATAAATGGCGGAATATATATTTCATTATTGAGGGTAACACAATTAATGGACACAATGGGGAAAAATAATTTCACGGAATTCAATTTCCTTTCTCAAAGTTCAGAGTGTGTAATATGACGCAACATCCTCGTACATGATATTAATTAGAACTCTATAATAATACTCGCATATATTTTCTTAATATAACAGACTTTCTACGTTTAACATTAAACAAGTATTACAATATTTCGTAGAAAATAACGGCGAGTTCAAAGGAAAACTGTTTTATTTACAAAAACGGCAACTTGTAATCTCAGATATCCAACATTAACCCTTTTACGAGGCAATAAAAACGAAACGAGAATTATTTATGCAAGACTCCTCCTGAATCTAGAATTTCTCTTATTACTCTTTTATTCGCGAATGTATATTACGACCTTTTTGCAATCCGCCATTTTCTGGCATATTAAAAGGGCAAAGAATATTTTTCTTTGAGAGCAGTCCTTCAGTTCTCTCTCATTATTTGAACAAGAAAATGACATTGCATTGTATAAATTCGAACATTAGGAGAATTCAATATCGTCTTTATACAATTAATTAATAATTTATTTGTAATTTAGTTATTTGTATGTAGTTATTTAATTTTATCTTATTTAAAGTGAGTACTTGAATGAATATCAATGACATTTATTAAAGACGATGTAAAGATAATTGTGCAGCGCAATATACGGTATTATTTAAAGTATGGAGATAGATTTTAAAATGTACAATAAAAAAAGAGAGAAAAATATTGCGATTTTACAATACTGCAAATGTAGAATCGTTGCAACCACTTCGACTATATGCACATACTTTGAAATGCTTTTAACCTTTATGGTGATATTTTCCAAATTGAAATTAAACATACAAAGTTAATAGCTTCAGTACATTTTCCATCGCATTTTTTTCAATTCAAAATTGAAAATACTTCTCAATGAGTTTTATGACTGCTATTTGTTCGGCTGAATAATATTCCAGAAGTTTCCAGATTCAGAAAAAGTTAAAAAGAAACTTGCGGAATACGGCAGATTCGAGTAATTCGCGCTTTATCAACTTTCTAAATCATTACCAATCGTTTTCTTGCAGTACGCATTTCCGAAGAAAAGACTTAGAGAAAAATGTTACCGCGGTGGAAAAAAACCTCGCAAAGAAATCAAATTGAAACGAGAGAACAACTGGTCGTTATTTTACGTAGCAATTTAACTCTCGTAGAAAAGTCTACCACGAAAACGACGAATCAAAGGAATAAAAGTTGAGTGCGAGAATGTCGAGAGCTATGTCGGAATATATTCTACTCCTGCAAGAAAAATCAAATGGAAGAACTTCAATTTGAATATCATTGCAAGAAAATTTCTTAACTCTGAAATCAAATTTTGGGATCTTGAAAAATACAAGCAACTCTTGGAAAGCGTTCACTGTTTATTTCTTCTATGTATCAGCTGTAGAAATTATATTTTGTTCCGAACAAACAATTTCATCTCATCTTCCAACCGTTAAAAAACTATAAATATATCTGTTAGATATGTAGAAAAAATAAGCGGGGAATTCCCTACCAAATGTTATTTTCCCCCAACGAAATTAGAATATTCTAATTTAATATTTTTTAATTTGAATCGGAATTCGTTTTTTCCAAGTATACTTATTAACTTTCTATGAATAAAATTTTCTTTTGGTGTCTTAAATTTAAATAAATAACAGTTTCCAACGTAACAGATAAACATTAACGAAAAGAAAGTTTGTTTGATTTTAACACGCAAGTATTAGGTGTACAAATAAGTTCTCGGCCTGAGAGTAAAAATAACTGTACTGAATATTTGAATGTAAAAATTTTCCCTCCAAGTCTAGTACCATATAATACTAAACTAGCAGACCACTTTTCCGTAGCAGCAATTAACATAACCTTAAAATATACATAATTAGCACATTGATCAAAATGAGTTGCAATAACGTCCATATTAGGCACTGTATGCTTTTCGCGTTTCAATTAAAAAAAAATAGTTCCGAGGCTAAAGACATGATTTTTCAGGCATTGGGAGAGAATGCCGTATCTATCAGTACCGTGAAGAAGTGGTTTCAGAGGTTTCGGAATGGAAATTTCGATCTGGAAGATAGCGAGAGAAAAGGTCGCCCAAACAAATTTAAAGACGATGATTTGGAACAGTTGCTGGACGAAGATCCTTGCCAAACACAATCAGAGCTTGCTACGACATTAGGAGTTACCCAGCAGGACATTTCTAATCGTTTAAGGAAGCTCGGTAAAATTCAAAAGATGGGCTGCTGGGTTCCGTACATGCTTTCGGAAAGCAACAAAGCGAGGCGATGCGACACAGCTTTGTCTTTGCTGTCTCGCTACAAAAGAAAAGACTTTTTGCACAAAATAGTGACTGGCGATGAGAAGTGGGTACAGTATGATAATCTAAAAAAACGTAAATCATGGGTTAACCCGGGTGAACCATCCAAATCGACCGCTAAACCCAATATCCACGGTAAGAAGCTCCTTCTGTGCATATGGTGGGATTTCAAGGGTGTCCTATACTTTGAACTGCTGAAACCTGGTGAGACCGTCTCGTCTGAGCGCTATAAACACCAACTAGAGCGTTTAAACGACGAAATTGAGCGCAAGCGGCCATACAGAGGCAAAGGACCTAGGCCGGTCATATTACTGCATGACAATGCCAGACCACACACTGCAAAATTGACCAGAGATACATTAGAATCGTTGGGTTGGGAAGTTTTGCCACACCCGGCGTATTCACCAGACTTGGCCCCATCAGATTTTCACTTATACGGATCACTGCAACACCATTTGGCTGATAGCCACTTCAAAACGTTCGACGAAGTAAAAAATTCCATTGCCGACTTTGTTAATACAAAACCACCATCTTTTTACCGGCAAGGAATTCGCAAGCTGCCTGAAAGGTGGGAGAAATGTGTAGAAGCAAACGGGGATTACTTTCCTGATTAAAACGTACCTAGACTTTAAGTAAATAAATCATTATTATCATGAAAAAAGGCCGAGAACTTATTTGTACACCTAATATAATTATTTTATCCTTGCACCTCGAGATTCACTTTATGCCAAAATCGGGAAAAATTGTACAGTAAATACATCTTGATCGCAATAAACATATGGTAATAAAAAAAGAATCTTTTTTTAAATAGAAAATAGACTAGCGACCAAAAAAAGCTGAGGAAATATAGCGAGATTATTTTAAGGAAATAGATGAAGTTTAATAATGTTGTTATAATAGTAGATAAAACCAGTATTGACCCTTTGCGATCCTCGAGCAGTACTCGACATAGATTTTCACCTGATTTTATTTTCTGACAATTTAATATCGACTTTCCAATTTCATAATGATATTTTAATATCACCTAAATGTCCGTCAATGCCTGCAGTTATTGATATCATTTAAAAAAGTTAATAACCAATGATAGAAAATATCACAAAATTAATTTTATTCAGCTCACTCCCAAAATTAACGAAATAATTCGGACCGCAAAGGGTTAAAAAAATAGATATATAAAGTGATAAAGTCTCAAATTGCAAAGGGTTAAGTAGATGTTTCTTTATTTACGTTTAAATTTCTTTTGAGCGTTGCTTCAATACTTCAAAGTCATTTCGATACGATGATCGTGTAAAAGCGCCCAAAGCGTTTACTGAACTCAATTTTCATAAAGGTACACAATACACGCCTCCATAGCTATCAAGTTTGCCAAATACTCGACGCATGTATCCGTTATAGCACCGAAAGTGTTAACAAGTTTACCGATACGCGAATTCTAGCTGGTGGAACCTCATTAAATCAGTTTTATCTTTTTAAGTGGTATCCATTAAGGGACCAGTTTAAGATTAATTTCATACACTTGCCATAACACTGCTGCATCTCCATAAAATTTGAATATTTTAAGTAAACATTTGTTTATCTTACATATAAATAAATATTTTACACGCCGTATTATTATGGTTTTCACTGTGACATGATTAACCTGTTAAGTAGGGAATTAACTTTCGTTCAACTCGTTTCGTAATAGAGACTTTCTGCTTTGCAGTAAGAAGTAATATTATCACACCTACAATACTACGTTAGAATTTAATGAATAGGGACGTAAAATGTATTATGTTTAAAAATTTGAAGACGAAAAAAATCGTCATTCTCACTGGATTGTCTTTCTCCTTTACAGCAAGAAGTAACATTATCACAATCGAAGTACCACGCTACGACTTAATAGATTCGGATGTAAAATTTTGAAGGCGAAAAAAATTGTCATTTTCATTGTACTTATCTTTCTGATATGACGAAACTTTTCGTCGCACCCATTTAACAGGTTAATTTTAAATTAACTTCAGACATACAGTGGAATACTCGAGAGAAAAAATCGTTTGATTGTTTCACCCGAAGTAACGCAACCTTATCGTCGAGAAAGAAAATGATGATGAGTATCTATAGCCACGCTTCCTATAGATAACACTCATCGATAAATACCTATAGCCACCCTCACTAACAAGATATTCAATTAACCCTCAAATCTGTTGACAACAATAACTCCAATGTTCTCCATTATAAAATCTATAACAAATACACCTATCATACTGTGAGAAAATCATTTTCCAACTTTCCTAGCCGAATCGACTTTCATAATGAACAAGTGTCCATATTTCCCGGTACTCCGAGGGTCTCTAATCGTCCGAATCGATCTCACGGCAGCGTATCTCCTCGAGCGAGCATAACGCGTGTGAAAAGACACAGCGGCACGTAACTTCGCGAGGCCGCAGAAACTTTCCCACACTCGGTTCGAATTGTGATTAATTTAGCCCGCGCTAATTGTAAGGTGACCCAATGATCTCGAACGTGTACCATAGAGTCGTAACTGCCTTTCTTAACGTCGGCCCGATTACGCAACCGCGTTTCAAACCCGGTAAGAGGCGAGCATACGTGCGTTTGAACCTCGACACAACAACGACAGAGGTATATACTTACTTAACTGTTACTTACTTTCGTCTCTCTGCCAACCGATAAGCCGATGCCGCGAGCTCACCTCGCGACAGCCGTTTACTTTCGCTACTTAAGGCGCGTCCACACGTCGCGCTCCTAAATAAGGTGCGATCGCCACTCAAACGGGTTTCGCGCAAGGTAATCTCGTTAATTAGACACGCCGCGGGCCTGTGTCTATCTCGCGGAACCGTGTCGTGCTTTTTGTACATGCCACCGTTTCTCGCGTGCGATTTTTCGGACTTGAATCTGCGGAAATGTCTGGCGTGATTGGGGTTTTTTTAATGAAAAATGTTACGATATCGTTTGGGTGGGTGGAAAGTGTAGGATAGGATTTATACTGAGATAAGTGGGAGTTTAACTCTTTGAGCTATGGGAACGGAGAAAATAAAGTGAACTAAGGTAGACAGACATTTTTTTTCACTGAATAAAGTTGGTTTATATTTATCAACAAATTTGCAATAAACAAGAGGTGGGACACTTTTAATTTCGTGGTCCCCCGAAGAGTTAAGTGATAGTGATTTTTTTAATGTACTAGTTCGAGGCATAGGAATGGAGAAGATAAAGAGACCCATGGTAGACAAACATTTATTTTTAATTGAATAAAATTCATTTATATGTATTAACAAAGTCATATAATAATATAAATGATCAATAAGTAAGAGGTGGGGCACTTTTAATCCCGTCATGCCTCAGAAAGTTAAGTGATAGCGGTTTTATGATGTACTACTTTGAGACGTATCTAATTTTGTGATAAGGAATTCTAAATCTTGAGATCGAATGGAATATGAGAATTGAGCGGAGGAGAATATCGAATTGATTTCAATGCCTGACTGAAGATTAGAAGAATTATTTGACCTGGAAAGTGTTAAATTTTAAAACGTTTTTTAAGTAGCTTTTTGCAGGGTAAGAAATTTTAGCAGTATCAATGATTTACTTCTTAATTGGGTAGTACTAAATTAGTACTAAATTGAATACCTAATGTGAGTTTTTATAAAAAGTGAAACTAACACATCGTCTAAAAATTTCTTTGATCACTGCAAGGATCATGATATAATATAGCAAAGCATTAAAGTTACTGAAATAAGAATATTTCACCATAACCCCAATAATAATTCAATTACATCCCGATAATACTTCAATTAGAATTATGAAATTGTTGATCAATGTCCGGTATCCAAAACACTTTTCCTTTGTACCTTGTATTTTGTACAACATAATAACAGAGGAAAGATGTTAATATATAAAAATCTCGTACCGGCAATTTCGAGAATCTCGTCGAAGAATCGGCAACTCAACCGAAAAATGTGCAGCTGAGAAAACACGATAAACGAGTGTAGAAGGAAATAACGTATACGGGTTTCGAGTCACGGAGTTCTAATGCAGCTCGTGCACTTTGGGAAACTGACCATCCTGTTCCAAGAAAAACCGGTTTCTCTCGTAACAGAAGAACACTGAATCCCGGGGCCGAGGATTCTGCGCGTCATTCAGGAATGCAAGAGTCCCTTCCTGAAGGAAAAGGTCCAGAAAAAGGGCAGGAAGGGTCGTCATAAAAGATTTCCCTCTCCCATCTCTATCTCTTTTATTTTCTTCTTCCCTCTCAACTTCTCAAAGAATCCGAACGGAAAACCGAGCACAAAGAAAATTCCTAACGCCAGCCACCGTCGATGAGAGTCTTCCTCGTGACCGCGCCATGATCGCGGAAATATTTCAAAAATAATTTTCACCTTTTACGGACGATTTAACGCCATATTTCCAACGTATCAAACTTACGTAACTCCATGCGACGCTTCTACGATCAAACGTGGCCATGGAATTATTTTAAGAAAATTTTTCCACTTCTTTGCAAATTTCATCTGATGGTTGGTCGGCTCGCACATTTGCATCGTAGCTCTAAACACGTCAGATGATTCACTGTATCATGCATTTCCAAGTACAGTAGTTTGATATTGTAGAGGGCGAAATATTTCGCGGCTTGTGATAAGCTAACATCCTCATGTTCCTAATACTCCGTGTACAGTCTGACAACTGAAAGATGGCCACTGAGCGACAGATCCTTCCGCCTTCAACCGCCTGTTGCTGTCATTTTATTTTTGGAATCTTCACACTCAGTCTTCTAAAGTAGACACTACACATAGCCGTTTATTTTAGGAGGCAAAGTTTGAGAATCCCAAAAACGAAATGGTGGGGATATTCGGGTGAAAAGGAGACGCTCCGGAGCTCCCTAGCCAACTTTTGGTTGTCGGACTGTACTGATGCAAATTAGTTAATTTATTGCAATTATTTTCGTATACGCGAAACAATCATCCCTTTGTAGTCCAATGTCGAACGATTAAAAATTCTAACGTTTCAATACTCGACTTTCACATTTCACAATGATTTTGTAATATCAGTCAAATATTCGTCAGTACCTATACTTATTGCTATTATTTGAAAAAAATGAATAACCAATGGTAGGAAATGTAAAATTCGTTTCATTTAACTCATAAAATTGACAAAATAATTCATGAAGTGTTAACAGCTCGATCTATAAGTTTCCGGTATCCCCTGTAACGGTGCTGCTGGAGAACAGCGTTCTCCATGGAAAACCGTGCGCATCGAGAGTCCTCGGACAAAGAACGGCTGGAACATATATCGTCGAATACCGGATATACTTTAACGATTTAATCAGCTGGCAAAACAAGATAAAGTCGATCGATGAACAATTAGAGACTCGCTTACACGCCATGCAAATGAATCGCCACGACTACTTCGTATGTTGTGCACATGCTGGGCATACGCCACGAATCGACTAGTATAATAAGCGGGCAAATCGTGCAAAGAATACACGAGTAAATAATGAAAGTGGAATTTGTATTACGTACGGTGATCGTTGGATATGAATTATTCTTTGTTTTGATGAAAATATGTACCCCGCGCGGATGTTAAAATAAATAAACTTTGTATGTTGTTTACCGTTATCGTTTTATGTCTTTATAGGTTGACGATTATTGCTTTTTTGTGTTTGAGAGTGCAATTGTGTGGGATGTTTCGTGATATACTTCGCATAAGTTTTAATATCGTATTACATAAATACGTGAGTAAACCTATTCAAGTGTTTGTTTGAAATTGTAACTTTGCATTTTAATTCGATTTTTAACGAAGAAAATTTGAAATTTAATGATAACTGAATATTTTATTTAACTGTTACAGGCTTTATGGGCTGATATTTGATTGCGTGTCCGTTAACTTAATAAATGAAATATTACGGGAAGGAATGTCGTTTCTGCAGATATTTTGCTCAAAAATCAACTGATTTTTATTGATCCGGTACTGAAAATTTGCACACTTGATGACAAAAGATTGTTCATAACGAAGATGATTAAATCATTTATTAACAATAAAAACTTGTTACAAATGTATTTGGTTGGATTTAATGTAAAAAACGACATCAGTTTCCCTTCCCCCTAATATTAAAAGTGTTTTTAGAATTCAATTATTGCTTGAGAAAGTTGAAACATTATCAGAGAAGTTGAAGAACTGGTTTGACTTCCGGAATAAGAAAACAAAGTCGAAGAATTTTTACTGGAATTTTTATCCAAACTTGCAAAGCTTCGTGTTATTAAAAATTTGTCGATAGCTTCCAAATTGCAACATCTTTTACATTTAATGACTGTACACATCAGTACTTCAAAATCTTATCAAAATCTGCTTCCAACTCAATTAAAAGAAATATAATCACACATTGAATAATATTTACACTAAATTTACAACTGTACTCTTTCTAATGATGTAAATGTCCCTGAAAAGAACACATCAAATCTAAAACTTCAACACTTCCCCTGCCATTCCAAAAGAAGTAGAAAAGTAATTAAAAATTAGTAACATAAAACCATTGACAAACCATTAGTAAAGTTCCAAGATTTAATTTCTCATTCTTTATTATCCCATCGAGCGAAAGAATGAACGAAACTTTAGAATCCAACGTATCCATTGGCGTAACAGATGGCTCTCTCTCGAAAGAAATCGGTGAATTGGACTTTTCCCTGAAAACTGTAGAAGATCGCGGAAGAACTCGCGACGAAGCTTCGCGCGCAAAAAAATCCAATTTAGCGATTTGGTTTCTTTCCAGAGAGAGCCGTCCAAATGAAACATTTCGACTGAAGAGACTAAGGCGAATCAATTAGGTAGAACGGCGAGCGATATCCAGAACCGAACAAGAAACACGCTATCCGAGATGGGGAATCCTTTCAGGAAGGAAAAATCAATTGGCCAACATCGGACAAAGAGGATCGTTCTCGTTCTTACGGCACTATGCCGTCACATCTTTGACGAGATTAAAGAACTTCCACGTTATACATAAAAATCGAGGGAAAATGAAACTACCTACGTCCTTCTCTCCGTTTTTCCTTCGGCAATGAAACAAATCACCCGGATGTATCATGCGAGAGCAAAGAACCGAAGGACGTCGATCGAATGACCTTGCAAACTTCCATGGCTTTCGACCTATTTTCCATTTTTCTCATCGATACCGATGTCATGAATTTGTAAAAAATAATTTCCACTTTGTCAATCTTTTTTCTTTTCTTTCAGTTTCTCGTTTCTCTTTTTTTCCTTTTAATATTCCTGCCACATCCGGAAACGATACGGTTGCCTTTGGAAGTTTTACGACGTAGGCGGAAATACGGAGGCAAGAAATAATCTGGGATTTGAGAGGATTTAACGATGGAATTTTACGCTACAAAAGACTCATCGAAATTTGTTTCAATTTCAAGAGAACGAGGGAACCGAGGATTTATTTTCTGTGGAGGGAAAGTTATCAAAATGTATCGCTACAAATTTATGTAATTTACCGCATCTTCCGTGTCGCATTTTTCGATCTACGTCCTACCGATACACCTTGGAAGATGTACGCTCAGTGTCGTAGGTGTGAAATACTTTATCCGTTGGTTGGTAATATATAACACGTTTGTTTTACGACCACCTCCCTGAAACCTACAGGCTAGGGATTTATTACTGATTCTAGGACGGTTATTTGGGCCGATATTACTATTTTATTCTAGGCGTATTCTCTCAAAAAGTATTTTCAGAGAAAGGTATTTGTTAGAAGAACTTGCCGATGACACAATATTGACGAGGTGTTTTCAACGTGACAACAGGTTTGATCGACGAGAGATTTCCTTCATCATTGGTTCAGTGAATCCCTAATGCAACGGAAACTAATTAAATACAGTTACGTCACGTACTCGCCGGTGATGCATTAATCGTAATGACACGTTGATACGCAGGAAAAATTGTGCTGCATATATTGATTTTAACTGCATACATTAAGTGTTGAACCTAGAGTACCTCCTAGCGACTGTAATTAATTTCACAGAGTACACAGAGAACCGTAATTGCGATACTTGCTTTTTGCTCTTCTTTGCTCTTTGAAGATTGCATATGTGCGATCACACGTTCGCAAACAGCCTTGTGTAGGAGGAGTTTTGTGGTACATATACATGCTGAAAACCGATAGTTACTGATGCATTTAACCCTCTATAGTTCGAATTTTTTGTGGTGTTCAAAGACCAGTTTTACAATAGCACAATTAGAAAATGATTAGAATACTATCTTAAATAATGGATTAACCTGAATGATTTTCACGAGCTAAATTATAATATTCGACAAAATCAAAAGTTTGACTTTGAAGAATAGAATCTTAGATGTTTCTTGCGTTACCTTAAAGTTACAGAGACCCATAGAGGGTTAATTCGATGTACTCTTATTGAACCCTTGGCGTGAGGAGACTTCTTTGGATATTGAGGGATAATTGTTCATTTAGCGATCAAAAAACACTCTTTATCAGAAGGTTATAGTGCTAATGCATACAAATTATAAATTACTATTTGCAGAATCATATTTCAGCGATTATATTTCAATTTTTCAATTTTTATCGTGTATGCATACCTCGATAAACTATATTTAGGTTTTCTCTTAGACCACATATATGTGCCCGTAGTTCTCAAAGGGTTTATTTAGTTATCTTTTGAAATTAACAAATTCTTAAAATTTGTCGGCGAACAAATTCTATTGCAGTAGAATGGATAAAAAATCTGACGATGCAATATGCAATGCACTTGGAAGAATTGAAAATAAAATTGGAAAATGAGTTGATTCATTTAAACCTTTAAAATGTGCAAAACGTGGAAAATGAAAATCTAGTGGCAAATTTCAATTCTTTACTGTGAAATCAATATTTTCAAATCAAAGTTAATTTTCGTTCTGCAGTACGAGTAGTGCACAAGGAATTCACTTATAATAGGGGTACCGAAAAGTAATCAAAATTTGTTTGGCTAGCGAAAAACATTAATTAATTAAAGCAATCTTAAATACTAATCAACAAAACAATTTCCATAATTTTCTAACACTTTTTGCCAGCCTAAAGGTAGTTGTCCGGTTCTCTCTTTTAAAAAGTCCTCCGATTTTTTGTTGAGAAACGTTTCCAATTACGTTTTCACTTCTCCAACTTTGATTACTTTTCAGTAGCTCTAATATATTTCAAATAAATTTACGAAGCTTCCATTCCGAGCATGAAGTGCGCGCATTAAGTTTAGCAGATAGGAGAAAACCTGACGACACGCTGGTAGATTTTAGACAAGGGATAATTTACTTTGTTTGAGCTGTATGAAAAAATTATGTAAAAGTATTTCTGAAGGATGCTTTACGGTTTCATTTGTATTTTTGTATTTACTCGCGAGGGAATTCCCTGGTAGTTGGACAATGTTACCGTTGAGTCGTGTCAACTGTACTTTTTAAATCACTGAAAAATACCAATTTCTCGTTCAAAATATAACTTTGAAAAAGAAATTTACGATGTCGTCCATTGCACATAAAAAAAGAATATAAATGTATTTTTGCCGAAAAACAGAATATCTCGGTGCATTAATTTGAATTAAGAGTCGATGGATTGCGAAAATAACTTGAGCTATAAAATATGAAGAACACAAGTGGCAATTTTACATATACAGTAAAATTTTGCAGTAACATTGTTATAATTTTATTATCTTTTATCAGTCCCTTGGCTTTTTTTGTTAAAATGCACATTTAATTTGGTCGAAATCGAGATAAATTGTAAACCGTGAATACGTATTATTCTCAATGAAATTGTTATAAAGAAAAAGTAAAAAAATCTTGCATTTTTCATAAAACATAAACTGTGGTTCCGAAAATATCGTAGGAACTTTAGTGTAATCTTTTTGAAAGTGCGAATGAAGATTAAATATTACTGCTGAACGATTTTTATAATATTCTACTGACAGAATTGAATAAATATTATCCTGTGTGCAATTAAAAAGATTACTTCTACTTCCCCGTGAACTTCTTCGAATGAGATATTAAATCGACAAAAATAGCAGAAATGGAAGAACGTGATCTACGTTATCAAACGTCTGAGATCATCGCTGAATAAAAATTATTAAACGATACGTGACAAAGGCAAAGATGTCTCCATTATAGTTGGAGCATGTTGTACGGTAATAACGAACAAACTACGACTCGGGTCAAACTCAACCCACTCAGATAGATCTTATATCAGGTCTGCCAGTGATATAAAAATAATATTAACATAGAAATGTTCAATTTCAATAATTTTAAAATATTCATTTGAGCAGCTATTCCCTTTTTTTGCGATGCAACATTTTTTACAGAAACGAAAATATTTTTCACACATGCCAAATATAATTGGGAGAATTTAAGTGAGTATTTAACTTTACTTCTCAAAATCAGTGCATCCCAGTTTGAGCTAGTGTAAGAGAAAATATTAGAAATATAATTAGAGCTTCCTTTGTCGCATTAGTATGAAAGAAATGTTAAAATAATTGTTCTTAATTCGCATTGAATTTTATAATAAATTCTATTGGCACGAAAAAATTTCTTTTTCTTTTCTTTAAAAAGAACTAACATAGAACCAATAATTATGAATGTAAATATGTAGATTATATATCTTTTCACTGTATAAACTATAATATTATATCAACTGTATTTCTGTAATCATTTACTACATTTTCGTTATTTGTATTAGTTAAAGTAAATGTGTACAGCTAACAGTAGGGTACGTAAATGTAAATATAGTACATTATCTACAGACGTTGATCAACAAATGCACAGTCTCACCGCAAATGTATGGTAAGTGTGTGTCTCCGAGATACTAAACTTACACTTAACTTAACCAGCTGGCATTTGCACAAATTTGCCTGTGTAATACAACATCAGACTTTGGCAAATATTAAGAGCATTTGCATGGATTTTCGTTTGTAACATTTTTATATGAAATTTCTGCAGTTGCAAATGTTAGCGTAAAAGTATCTTCATCGTATCTCTCACTTTCATATACTTCACGATATATTACACACATTTACTTCAAAGATTTCAAGTTGCACTACAAGAATCGCTAATCTACGATTAAATTAATCATTTTTTCCGTTCCTAGTTTCCTAATATATTTATCATTTAAATTGAAACATCGATACGTTTAGCTGCATTATCAGAAGAAGTTACAAATGTTACCATGAAAGTATCTTCACCGTACCTCTCACTTTCCTGTACTTCACCATATCTCATGCCACATTTCCATACTGTAAATGTTTTACTTTAAAGATTCCAAGTTGCACTATAAGAATCGGTATGTGTACGAACAAATTAACCACTTTTTCCGTTCCTACATTCGTAATAAATTTATCAGTTACACCGTACCATCGATAACTCTAGTCGTAATATCACAAGCTACAAATATTACAATAAAAATATCTTCACCGTGCTTCTCACTTTCCTACACTTCACAATATACCTCACACCACAAGTATGTACCACAAACGGTTTAGTTCAACTACTCCAAGTTGCACCATAAGAATAGGTAACCTACGATCCAATTAATCACGTTTTCTGTTTCTATTTCCCAAATATATGTATCAGTTACATTGAACCACTGATAACTGCAGCTGCAATATCGCAAGAAGTTACAAATGTTACAGTAAAAGTACCGTGCTTCTCACTTTCCTACACTTCACAATATACCTCACACCACAAGTATGTACCACAAACGGTTTATTTCAACTACTCCAAGTTGCACCATAAGAATAGGTAACCTACGATCCAATTAATCACGTTTTCTGTTTCTATTTCCCAAATATATGTATCAGTTACATTGAACCACTGATAACTGCAGCTGCAATATCGCAAGAAGTTACAAATGTTACAGTAAAAGTACCGTGCGTCTCACTTTCCTATGTTTCACAATATACATCACACCAAAAGTCTGCACTACAAATGGTTTACTGCAAATATTCCAAGTTGCGCCATAAGAATAGGCAACCTACGATCCAATTAATCACTTTTTCTGTTTCTATTTCCCAAATATATGTATCAGTTACATTGAACCACTGATAACTGCAGCTACAATATCGCAAGAAGTTACAAATTTTAACGTAAAAGTATCTTCAACGTGCGTCTCACTTTCCTATGTTTCACAATATACATCACACCAAAAGTCTGCACTACAAATGGTTTACTGCAAATATTCCAAGTTGCGCCATAAGAATAGGCAACCTACGATCCAATTAATCAATTTTTCTGTTTCTATTTCCCAAATATATGTATCAGTTACATTGAACCACTGATAACTGCAGCTACAATATCGCAAGAAGTTACAAATTTTAACGTAAAAGTATCTTCAACGTGCGTCTCACTTTCCTATGTTTCACAATATACATCACACCAAAAGTCTGCACTACAAATGGTTTACTGCAAATATTCCAAGTTGCGCCATAAGAATAGGCAACCTACGATCCAATTAATCAATTTTTCTGTTTCTATTTCCCAAATATATGTATCAGTTACAGTGATAACTGCAGCTGCAATATCGCAAGAAGTTACAAATGTTACCGTAAAAGTATCTTCACCGTGCGTCTCACGTTCCTCCACTTCATATCGTACCAGAAACCGCAAGTCCGTACTACAAACGTTTTACTTCAAAGACCGCAAAATTTCCCATGCGAGAATCGACACGTCACGGGTATGTGACACCGGTAGAGCGGTACAGTTGAGAGGAAATCGCATAACCTTCCGCGTAATGTCAAACATGACTCGAGGTAGACACGTATACACTCCCGAGGATAGCGGATTTACGTGAAATCACGTAAATGTGACTCACCGCGATGACACGCGGCGTGTATATCCTTGCATCGTGAATGAAACTATTTTACGACTTAATGGTGCTTATCAGGAATCCCACTGCGGATATGCTAGGATCTTCGTAGTATCCAGATTTAAACGCGATCGACTTCTATTTTCATCGACCCTCGGCTGCATAGTCACGTATTGCGCGTACGTTCTGAATTTCAGGTCGTGTTACTTCGAGAGCGCGATATAATTCGAGATAAAATCGCGACGCAACCGATCTAACAATAAGTGCCGTTGGTTCACGAGAACTTTGCCGTTTACTGGACAACTTGACGGGGGGTTACGAAAACTGGATTTTCCGAGTGTTATTTTTAACGTGGTTACAGTTGGAGATTTTAGAACGATTTTAAAGTGCTACGTGAACAGTGTTGATAATTTGGAATAGAATTTGTAGTTTGAAGACAGCAAGGATTTGATGAAATAAATACGAAAATATCAACGCCAAGCCTACCAAGGTGGACAAAATGACAGGTTATCAATTTTTCCAAAAATTGTCTGATTTAATAGAGGACTCGTGTCTTAAATATTCCACTTTTATATTATAAAACGTAAATTAGATAATTCGTCATATTTTTCACCTCTCGATTCTCCTTTTCACAAACTACTTATTCAGTATATCTATATTTTAGTAGATATAACGTCGGTATCTTTAGTGTTAAGCAATACTTCTATCTGATTGGAGTTGAAATACTTTATTTAATAATGTTTAGAGCAAAATTATTCGAAAGTTAAAAGCTCGCTGTTTAAGTTGTTCAGATAAATTTATTGGAAACGAATATAATTGTTGCATTTTATTCTAGATAAAATGTTTACATTGTGTCTAATGATAACTTCAAATACAGAGGGGATTAACAAATGAACACATTGTGGCAAACTTTGTCCATTATAGCAAAATGTCCATAAATTCGACTACCATAGATTCTGATACGACGTAGGACCACACTATAAATTTCAGATCAAATGAAATTTGTTACCTCATTGGTTTAAATTGAATTACTGAGATTCTATGCTACAAGATATTAAGTTCTGTTCCCAAACCGCAACGTCTGCGGACAAGGTGATATTACTTTAATCGAGTACAGTGTAATTATTGTAAGATAAATCGTCGAAAGAATTATCACTGACATTCCAGTCAGCAAGTCAATGATTTCTGTTTTCAACGTGTTTAATTCAAACACAACTTTATTTTTTATTCACCGCCAACTTTAAAATCAGTTACCTGATTTTTTTAAAAAGTCCAAAGTTTACCATGTGCTCTTATCTATCACAATATAAAAATAACATAGCTCTCATCCTTTTACTTGTTCTTCCATAATGACAATATTCAAACATTTCTTTTCTAATTAAACGCTGTATTTCTTACGCGCAGGTTTTGTTTCGTAACGTTCAAAAATAACTTTCTTTTCCCCCCACAAAACGTCGCCACTTTCTTCGATTGGCAACGACAATAATTTCAAGTCAATTAAAGAGAAAACACTGATTACTCCAAAAAACGTAATAGCAACAGTAATACAGAATATAAATCCTTAGCGTAAACTTCAGCCGGATATAGCGCGAGCAATTTCTTGCATGAAATACGAGCATAATAAGTACGAATCTTCGTAAAACAATAATAGAAACAATAACATTAATCTATCGCCGTTACGCAAACTAAAAGTTCTATCTTCCTGGACGTCTTTCTTCCACGTCGAGTCCACGCAGCAGAAGGCACAAAGAAAATCGAGAGGTCGATGCTGGAGAACGGAACAAAGAGAGCATTACCAGGTTGCTCCGTTTGATTTGCAAAGCCGACTACTACTGGCCGGACAGAATTTTAATTAAATACTCATCGCGGTAAAAGACTGACGTTCTAGGCCCTCCTTCCGCTCTTTCTCCTTTCAAGCTATTTTACATCATTTTTTTCAGAATGGCCAGGCTGGTAGTTGGAAATCTCACCGAGAAAAAGAGAAATCAATGCAAGGCCTGCAAATGAACGAGCATCATTTCCCTCAGGAATGAATCATCGATGCGAGTGGTCGATACTCTCCGCGATGCGCATAAAATCTCCTCGTTTCACGAAAACCCTCTTGATCTCGATGGATCTTTATTGCTGTTTCTCATCGAGCGCGTTATATCGGGTGTCCTGTTTTATATCATCAACCCGATCAATGTTCAGGTCACCATTTTTTGAATGGAGTAATTCGAATGGAAATTGTACATTTTTTAAAAAATATCCTTCGTTTAAAATACCTTTATTATTATTACTGCTAAAATTACTCAATTATTATTAAACTTAATTATTACTAAATCATTCCCTGTCAAATGTATCGTGGTTTGATTATTTATGGAAGAAGTATTGTCATGGTGTAAAAATAAAAATAATTTACGAAAATTTCTGCTTAAAAGTACAACTAAAAGAGACTGTTTTAAGCACATTTAATCCCAGAAGCACGTCAAATATCTAAATTGAATGATAAAAGACTTGACAAATTAATAAATCCCCAAATAGGAATCATGGAAGGTAATTGATTAATTTAGTCTCTGTGTACTTATTAAAAATATTCAGGGATATTCAGTAAGTGTCAATGGGCGACTCAATTGAAAAATGTGTTTAAAAAACGATGAAATTAATATGTTTCCTTCATTTAATTGTGCAGGAAAGTGTGGTGCCTCTTTTTGTCACGGGAACCAATTCTGTTGAATTTGTATCATTTTGCAATATTCTTCAAATTTGTCATCAACGACGTAACTCCTATAATTCTCTACGTCTACCTTCCAGCAGGATGAAAATGGTAAAATCCGTCAATTTTCTTTATTCCTTTGGCTTTCTTTTCTAAATAACTTATCTAATATACCTAAGCCCAATTGTCGGTAGTTTGATTTCTAATATAAAATCTTCGAATTTTTGCAAAAATCCACGATAACACAAACGGTTAGAACACGTCAAATTCGTTCTTATGTTGTTCAAAATTATAATCCAAAAAATCTACCGGATTTCATCTTTTAACTCATTTGCAAAGTTATAAATACGACAGACGACCCATAGTGCCGCGTATTTTCTCGCATAACTGTTTAACAATTGAAAAGAGTGGAATATTCCGCAGCTGAGAATGACCTAACATTCTGGTACGCGGATTATTCCGCTTGCTGATCGAATGAGTTAATTGCATGAATTAGCCGACAAGCTAAACAAACAAAAAATCATTTCTGTCAACGATATCAACCGTTGTCGAACTTTGTTATCATGTATTCCTTGGTTACTGTCCATTTTCGTTATTAATTCTTACGACAGTTATGACGTTACTTCGTGTCTTTTAACCGCGAAAGAACAGGTAAGCATATCTTTGAGTCATTTAATGACGACGTAGCAGTCCTTGATACGTGCCATACGATAACTCAGATTTATAGAGCCGATCTCCTTCTTGAACAACGCAGAAGACCATTATTATTTCCATATAGTCGAAAGCATTCATCCAGAACATTAGCGAAACAATAAAAAGGGGTGTACAATAACACTCGTGTGAACGAAAAAATTCATGTAAATGAATTTATATTTGACCATAAATGAGAGAAAGTTCGATGATTTTTGTCAAATATTTCGAAGATATAATTATATTTATATTAAATGTTAGAACCTATCACAGATAAAATTGTATTGCAAACGGGGTTGCATCTAAGAGTGTCGAACAGAGGATTTTCTTCCTTTTCATATGTTATTGAGAGATAATTAGAATTTTTAATTATATCTGTTCATGCTGTTGTAATTTTGGAATATGAAGGAAAATTACTTTAACACTAGAACCACCGTCGTTGAATCTATTAAATTTCAATATATGAAATAAGTACTTTGAAAACAGATAAAACAAGAGACCGAAAAGAAAATGGATACGGTGATTTATGTTTTTCTAGATTGGTGTAGAATATTTATTCCATGACTCTCCTGTAGACTTGAAGGGTTTTTGAAAAAAATTGAGAACCAGTCATTTTGACTGGTTCGGTAGTTCTAGTGTTAATTGCAGATACAGAAGTAGTACCTATATTTTGCATAAATATCTCCAAATAACTGTATTTAAATAATAATGTAAATAAAGTGTCTTAATTCTGCGACAGACAGCCTTTGTAACACTAGAACTACCAAGCAAGTCAAAATGACTTGTTCTCAACTTTTTCCAAAAATTCTTGAAGTTTATTGGACAATTAGAGAATCGAAACTGCACATCCATCCTATAAAACATAAATTACCGAATCGATCATCTTTTCCACTTCTTAATTCATCTTGTTTCAAAGTACTTATTTAACATATTTAAATATAACAAACTTTACGGCGGTAGTTGTAGTCTTAATAGTGGAACAATATGGAGATTGCACTCACTTGCGCGGTTTAAATGCACGAAACATAAATGTCCAATGTAATAACTTCAATATTCACAAAATTCAGAGCTCGAAATTTCGTATTTCTATTGTAGTAGTAGCTCACTACTAATTCAAAACTATATTCGAATACAAACATAACAGATACATATACAACAAAGCCATAGCTACTACTAAAAACCAAACCGCAACGTTCTTTCAGAACGATCCTACATTACAAATGTATTACTCACAAATTTCAACCTATCAGATAGAATCGAAAGCGCCCGTCAAACGGAACGATGCAAAACACAGAATCAACGAGCACACGATAGAAAATCACTTTCATTCGTACACGACCGATCGAAAAAAAAAATCGGATAGATCGACCATATCCGTATGGAAATTCGAGCAGCGAAGATTGCAGAGTAACGCGGTATAATGCGATTTACAATCAATCTTCACGACGTCAATAGAGTTTCCAATAATTAGGTTGACTAAATCAGGGAGATTACGTGAAATCTCGCAGTAACGCGTGTCAAAGTGTTTAGTTAACGGAGCCGCTTCTGAATAATTAACTCCTGTCACCGACAGCCGGTAAACGTCGCGTATCCTCGAACCGCTTCAACGGCGTCTAATTAACCTCTCCTCGATGCTCGACAAACGTATCCGCCAGTATACATCGCCAACTTCGCGCCCTGATCGACTTTATAGCGAACAGAATCGTAGCGAGAGTACGATTATACGAGTTACGCTCTATCGACGAGTTCGACGTTGCATTGATTCACGAGAGGAATTCGTAGCTTTGAAGGAAATATATTTCGAGGAAGTAGCACGTCCAGGTAGAGCTGTACAATACGTTAACACGTTCAATGCGGCTTGGACCACCGGTGGCCCACATACTGTGCTTTTATTTGATTCTATGAACCATTGGTGGCCCACAAGCTGTGCTTTTATGTGACTGTGAACTACCGGTGACCAATACTTCATTTTGACATGAGGCGGAGTGAACCAACAGGGAACTGTATAATTTACATATTTGGAGAATTTTATTCAACTACACTGCAAGTTATGGTACTGTACATTTAGTACTTGGAATTAGTAAACGGTTGATTTACTGGTAATGTCAGATAAAGAGGTAAACTATTAGAAGAATGGCAATTTGTGACTACGAGCTCGTCGTAGATGTGGAAAAGTGAGTCGGCTTTAATATTAGATCTACCGACGATTTATTCAATATATTTAAAATTGTGAAAGAAATCTGACAGAATCAATGAACTGAAAGGAGCAGAAAATTTGATCGATTTAAACGCTTACAATTTTTGAGCTAGACGAAGAAAACTGAAAAAGAAATAGCTTTAGGAGTTTCCGAAGTATTTTCAAAAAATTCAGGGCAAATCATTTTGACCACATTCGTAGATCTAGTGTTAAGTAATTGCCGGTAGATTTGCTGAGCGAGTAATTTTAATCTATTTCGAATCTTGTGAGAGAAATTAGAGAATCACGAAAAGCCGTTTACAGTCCAACAATTGAAAGATTCAACCGCCAATTCCTGCCATTTCGTTTTTGGTATAGCCAAACTCAATTTTCGATAATAAACACTACCCCATTGCCATTTACTTTAGGAGCCTGGGTTTGGGGATTCCAAAAACGAAATGATAAACGTAAGCGGTTGAAAATGAGAGGAACCACTGTACTCCAGCCTTTTCATTTGTTGAAACATACATTATTTTCTAACACTTGCATTTACTTTTATCCATTTATTGAAAGAAGTTCATGTAGAAATTCATTTTCTTTACAGCCTTTTAATTTACTAATCTTTCCATCTTTCGGAATTCTTTGCGTGATATTGACGCGTGTCGATAGAGATAGGAAATATCGATGAACTTAGTGTTAAAGGTCATGCCAGTCCCTAAGGACCGGTGTTACCTTCCGTTTATTTTTCGTTAATGTTAACGACGATCAGTGCAAATTTTGGATTAAGTTGCACTGTTACGCTTGTGCGACGTCACAAATGGTTTTAAGTGAAAATATAAAATTTAATGAAAAATTCTATTCAACTGTCGTACAGCTTGAACGGAAAATATGACAATAATCACATTGCGCTTAATCCTTTGCATTTATTACATTTAAGTATACTGAATCAATACTCTCGTAAAAGAGAAATCAACAGATGAAAAGAATTATCAAATAAGTAATTTAAGTTTTGTACGATAGGAGTGGAATATTTATTGCATTAATCAGAGATCTCCTATTAATTAGGAGAATTCTTTAAAAAACAAAAATGAAATCTAGTCATTTGGTCGTCTTGGTTGTTTTAGTGTTGGCGACGGACTAACAATAAGACTGACAGTGACAGTGGATGTAATTACACGGGTGACTGACAGAATGAAATTTTGATGGATTGAGTAATTTACTAAATTGCGACACAATAAGCTGGATCGAATCATCTGCACTTTATGCAGTTAAAATATACCTTCATCGACGTGTTCGTAACACTATTGATGATTGTTCTGCTATTTTTGAGTATATTAGATAAATGTCTTGAAAGAAGAGAAGTGAGAAAATTTACAAAATCAAACGATGTAAGAATTTCCATATATTATGTCAAATACAATTACGTCAACTACATGATACATGCAGCGACAGATTGTAAATTGATTTGTTTAGGCTTTTTATTTTTTAAATTCTTATGTTGCAACGTATATCATAAACGTTAAGATTTATTAACTGCTTATAAACTGCTTGAAACCGTTTGGGCGGAGAAATTCAGCAGTAGGCTGGTCACGGCTGTCTTAAACCCCTTGACCTTGTCAGGCTCTAGTCGGCGCTTACACTGGAGTCGAATCGACTCTGTTTTCAGAAACAAAATTGCATTTAACGAATGTCGTTGAAACTTTAATGCAGCGTATAAGAATAACTGACAAAAACGTCCACTGGAATAACGTTTACAGCAGCGTCTTCGAAATGAATACACAAAAGGAAAAATATTGACAATAAAAGCTACTAGTTTATATTACTAGAAAACAATGGATAGAGAAATAGTATTTTGGTTAGATTTCAGAGTCTTCGACATATATTCATTCATAGTCGGCATTATTTTCCACTTCATTTTATTTTCTAACGATTTAATATCAACTTCATATTTTACAATGATTGTGTAATATCACCTAAACATCCGTCAGTAACTATTGTTATTAATGTCACTTAAAAAATTAATAACGAACGAGAGAAAATGTGGATAGAAATTAATTTTACTTAGCTCACCGCCAAGTTGACAAAATAATTTATACCGCCAAGGGATTAACGATGGCCTGTTTTGGATAGAATTGTACATTTTGCCTCATTTTGAATAATTTCAACCAATGCCAATCAACGTTTATATCAGCTATAACATTATTTTAAAACAGAATGTTATTTAATGTTGTAAACCGTTGTCGTTTTAGAACTCGCAAAAGAGAACGAAAGAAATTCTGTTACTTTTATGTGACACGCATTTTTATACCGTTAATCGTCTCGAAAATATCTTAGAAATCAAAGTATTATTTTTGATTAATAATTATCGACTGACGACGTCACTTTAATCCTGGCTATATAAGAGTATTCAAATTGACTCTTTGTAATTTTCTTTCTGAATTCCACAAATTTCTAACTCTGTTTTTCTACTCTCTAAAATGTATACGAGTAAATCGATCAATTTTATTCCCCTATCGTTCCTTTTCTTTCAACATATATATCTCGCGTGTCTAAATATACAGGATTAATCGTCGGGAGTTCCAGTATTAGCACCAGAATCTACCAAGGCAGTCAAAATGACCGGTTCTTGTAACTTTTTTTCAATTCCTGAGCGTAACGGTACAACTCCTTTCATTTTCTGCATCTATCTTTCAATGAAATGAAAACGATTAAATCAATTCTCTCAACTCCTTTAACCTTCTTTTCCTATTATTTCTCCAATTTTACTTACTTATCTAATTTAAATCATTTATTCAATCTACCTAAGATTTCTGAATTTATCGTCGGCAGTTTAAGTTTCAACGGCTATTACAATCTTAACCTTGAAAATCTTTAATTATTGCGACAGAAATCAAATAAATATGAATAACATTCCCAATGTGATGGTTGTTCCTAAAGTGAACTACTGAACTATCAGTGGCTCCATATTGTAATAATATTTATTATGTACTATAAAAGCAATCACTGTAAAATTTATAAAAAGAGCCATAAAATAGAATCAGTATGTTTATATAAATACTAAGATCACCAATAAACTAAAAAGAAAATTTAATATGTCTATGTATTTTTCACTTCACGATCTAATTAACAATAAAACATATCAGAATTCCGTAGATACCAAACACATTAATCATCAGAATATTGCGAAAAACATTCTTTATTAACTATGGAATTTAATAACACATATATCTATAGCAAGATAATATGTAATAAGAACTATATTTTACGATTTACGTCAAAGTACTGTATCTGAAATAGCAATTGACGTAAACAGTACACCTAGTGTATTCTTGGAGTGTGCAAGAAAAACGAAAACCTACTGTAACTCTCACTTTTTCTTCCTTAAAGTCCACAGAAATTATTGTCAAATTTGCCAAGCAGTGAAAAGATTTTATGAAGTTACTATCCCAAGCGTGTCCTTAACATCAAAACACGCTATTCATACTGGAGCAGCGTTACTTTATTTGTCATTGACGTGCGAAATGTCAGGAGGACAATAAACAGAACCATTTCAGACAAACATCGCCCGAAATAAGTCACGCGGTTTCCCTGAATAAGTCTACACTGACTTATTCTAGAAACTTCGAGCAGACTCTCCTGGCGCTTTACTCGAATCATAAATCACAGACGGCATATAAAAATAAAAATTCGCAAAAAAAGTGTATAAAAATTCCGAGGCACGCATTGAGAGAAACGCTGGATCCTTTTTTGCGAGCCGAATCACGTATTTGCCGCCTTTTCGTTCAACATGGAGTCGGCCGACGCGCCAACGGTCGCGTCTTTCAATTACAACTCAAACTTACCGTAAATACGAGGATAATCCGTGGGTAGTCGAACGGAAGAACACTGCTCACAGACGAAGGAATTCTCTGATTTTCAAGCGTGCACTCTGTTCCCGTGGCACATGTCACACAGAAACGAATGGGGGAGCAGAAAAAGGGGGGCAAACGGAAACGTCGTATGCTTCCTACGCCACAACCGGTTATATGTTGGATCTTCTAGTCACTTTCGTCTTTTCTCCTTCTGCTTCTCCCTTTCACTATCCGTTAGCACGTTCCGAACCACGCACAACAGATCGTCTCCTCTCTTCGATCCGTACGCTCCAGGATTATCGTCGTTACTGCGCCACAGCTACCCTTACAAAGTGATTGTTAGGTTAGGTCGCCGGTACGTCGGGGGTCTCTCAGAAATATTCTGCCAATCAAAAATCTGCCTCGTATCCCCTGCTTCCTTTGTCCCGTTTGGAGTAAGGCAACGGCTTCAGCACAGGAATGAAAGCACCTCGGAAAGCACACACGCGTAAAAAGTGCCGTTTACTTCTCTCAGCACTCACGTTGGAAACCGTATGAACGAACACACGACACGATACCGCGAGTATGTAGTAGAATGTACCGTAGACAGGCCGAGCCGGTCCCGATCGAATCTTTCGGTTCTATCAAGAGAGATCCTTTTGCCGTGTCGACGCACGGAGTAAATCTATGTTCTTTTTTTCTTTCGTTGAAGGAGACTACGTCGAGGATCGTTCGCAGATAAAACTCCGTGAAATGAGCACGGAGTTAGCGATCGGTACGTCCTTTGTTTTTCACCGGCGAGCCGGTCATAAGACGCACGTTTCTTCCTCGCTCTCTCTGCCGCTATCCTTCCGTTCCTTCCGTTCTTTGTTCCTCACGGCTCGGCCGCTGCTACGTGACTGACCGCTTCGTGCACGCTCGTGCCGCACGAGGCGCACCGAAGACGAACGAAGGGGGACCGACGGTTCGTCGATCGGAAACGACCCTCGGCCGAGGGAGCCTTCCTTTGTTCAGGCGAGACTGAGCGGCACGGCTCGTAACATGCTCTCTTCTCTCTCTTTCTTTTTCGTTTCCTTCTTTTCTCTTTTATTTCGATCCTTCTCTTTTCCTCCCTCACATACACACACGCACACACTACAATCTTTCTTTCTCTCTCTCTTGCTTGCTCACTCGCGATCTCTCCCTCTCGGTTCTCTCGCTTCGCAAAGTCTCCGATGCGAACGGTCGCGCGGTCTCTTGGTAACTGAGACGGCGGCGACGGTGGAAGGCGAGTTCACACATGGCGTCCCGACGTCGGTGGCGGCGGCGGCAACGTCCCTCCTCGTCGCGACGGGCTTGGAGGGGGGGAGTATGAACGCAACCACCACCACCGTCACTACCACCGGTTACTATTCCCCCTCGTATCTCCCTTCGGGATTCCGTACGGCATCCTCCACACCCCGCCGATATCTCTCCCTTGCGCGACATCACCCCGTTGCCCGTTGGCGGCTGTCGCAACGAGTGTTTGAATCCAAAGAAATCGCTTGAAAGTTAATCATTGAGAGTCTTAAACCTTTGCGGACGGAGGCATTTTTGAATATCGAGAAACAATCAATTATTTAGCGATGAAAAAACACTTTTTCATCGGAAAGACAGTCTGTTAATGTATACAAGTTGAAATTTACTCTTTGTAAAATAATATTTCAACGATTATATTTTAATTTTTCAACTCTAACCGTTTATATATGCACCGTCTATATATGCCCAATTTTTTTCTCAGGGCGCATATATTCGCCCGTCGTCCTCAAAGGGTTAAAGCCGATTTTATTTCCTCATTGAATGCCTGCGATTGCATTTGTGAGGATGTATGAATATTTTCATGATTAAAAATGTTTAGTCATGCTGTAAATTGTCTATCGATCGTAATTGGCACTTATAAGGAGAACGTAAGACCTTTAGGTCCCTGATTTTGTTCGAACTTTATATATTAGAGGGACCGGAAGGTAATACCGCCTTTTTACATAAAGTTCAAACAAATACATTTGTCGCAAGTTTTAATTCCTAATAAATGCCATAGCCATCCACGTTATCCACAATCTTTTTCCATGTAGTGCGTAAATTTTCAATGCTGGATTGATAAAAATCAATTGGTTTTTGAGCAAAACATCTACAGACACGACGTTACCTTCCGGTGTCCCCAATATTTGTAAAGTGATCAGGATTAAAAATATATTCCATTGTTAGGGCAAACAGACAATGGTTTTTAAGATATTTATAATTAAACTTTCATAGGCAAACTTAAGCAGAAGTATACTTGAAATTTCACTTCCATATTTAACCAAAGAAATACGATAAATATATAAATTTTAACACTTTGTACTCCGAGTGATTTTTAGTTTGAGCTACCACATACTGCAGAATTATTTACACACTGCATGGCTATGGAAAATTCAAAATCTTGCTTTCACATTAACAAAGAAGCGGATACATTTTACAGTTATGTTTTACAACCTAAAAGAATATAAAAATACACCTCATTTATTTGACAAGGGAGTTTAAATTTTTCTGTAATTTATAATTTTTTCTTTACAAATTTAGGACGTTGCCACAACGCCACGGCGCCTCTTCAGTAAATAAGTCCTTTAAAAAAGAGGGATCAAGAGGGAAAAAATACGAGCAGTTAAGTAATTTGTGTATTATAAGATAGGCATGAAATATCTACTGCACTGCTACTCTATCAATTTGAGAAATATTTTTAATAAAGTAGAAATCCGTCAATTTGGCGGTTGCCGTAGATGTAGAGTTAACCCCTTCAGACCCGAATTTTTTTTCGTTTAAAAATAAATTATTTTTATACTAAAATTAACTTAATTCATGTGAATGAAAGCAACAATATACTTTTTACAAAAATATTTATTTATTTATTTATAATTTGTAAATGTACATTTTAATGGACATATGGTCTTTACGTAAAATTTGTAATATTAAGGACATCCTGAGAACTATTCGTATAAAAAAATAAAATTCATAAGGTGCTGAAACTAAGTTTAAACCTACACGTAATAAATTACGACACGAACAGTATTATATACATTACAATGTGCACAGGGTCCGAAGGGCTTAAGTACAACGAAATTTTACTTATAAATATCTTAAAAACTATTCAACGTCTACCCTTATAGTGGTGTATATTAATAATGAGAACAATTTACTTCAGTTTCAATAAAATCGACGCCCTGTAGGATTTGCGTGTTCCTTGTTAATAATGTATCCATTCGTAAAAGTTAACTCGAAGTTACTCGTCAATTTAACATTTGACAAACTGAATTCGAAAATATTATATTAACCCCATGCCGTACAATAACGAGTGATACTCGTAACGTGATAAGTGGGATAAGAATTTTGAAGTTTTCCAAAAACTATTTAATTCTATACTATTAATATTACGTTAAGTTATAAGCTATATCAGAAATCAGAGACAGATTGTTATTTCAGCAATTAATTCAGAGTTGCTGTACCATCAATCACAAGTGAAATGTTACGGCAAGGGGTGAATCGTATCGAATTCTTATTTCCAAGATAGTAAAGCTTATGAGAAATTATAAGTCTAGACATTCTCGTTTTCACGTTAATAATACAAGCTTTTTTCTCCCCCCGTAATCAAACGAGCATCTACACTTCTTTATAGACTCACCGGGTTGCATAAATTCTCTAAAAATCGATGATTTCGTCAGCAGAATTCTCAGCGCGATAACACGCACCAACACACTCGGATACTCTCGCATGCAATCGGTAAAGCACGATAAAATGAATAATGCACAACTTAAGAGACGGTGTATACGAATGACATCGTAAAACCGCCTCCAATTACGAAAGGAGAAAAGTTTATCTATACCATAACCTACGATACACCGTACTTTCTCGCGGATCAATAAAACCTTTTTATCTCTTTCTCTCTCACACTTTTTCTACCCTATCTGTTACCAGGGCTCACGATGTGCTATCATATTGTTTCCCAAGATTTTCCACGCTTTACTCACCGGCATACCCTTATCTAGCGCATCGCTATAAATTCTGGACATTTACTGAGAGCAGTCGAGCTACCTTATAATAATTCCCGGGCATACGTAATTCTTGCGCGATTAACTCCAGGGGAAAAAGAACTCATCCGATAAAAGTTCACGTAAGGTCGACCCATATAGGGGCATCCATCGGCAACGTTTCATTTTACAGACCACTTCCTTCTCCCTCTACTCTTTGTCCAGTCGCGTAATACCAATCGAGTCTTACCGAAGTGTCGAAAGTGTCACGAAGCAAAATTCTCTTCCAGGTTGTTAGCCTCGAATACGATTCAATAAGGAACAACCTGTGCAGAGTAATTGCGGAAGAGTCAGGGTGAACTGCTTGTATGGATAAATTAGAGAAATACCACGGAAGTACGAAGAATATGGGTAAGAAGCCTGGAGACTTTGGAGATTATGGTAAAACCGTAAACTCCGAGGGGAAAGAGCGACCGAAGGGCAGTTTCATCTATCGATAAATAATTAAGGTCTGACGTTCGTGGGAAACTTGCGAAGATCGTATCACAGTTTTCTGCTTCATGTGAAATCGTTCTCTTCCTCTACCGTTTCCCTTGCAACAATACATTACTGAACCCCTGTAATATACTCTTGATTTCATTCTAATAGTGTAATTCTTGGCGCGAAGAATTTTGTAGCCTTGATGATGAATAAATAAATAATATGATTTATTATTTGTGTATAAAGTATATGAGATTTGTGAAAGAAGTAATTTGTTGTATTTCTGATTAATACTAGGACTACCGGCGTTATATCTAGTATAATTCAATATGTTAAATACATACTATGGAAAAAGAGAAATCGGGGGTTGGAAAAGGTAATCAATTTAATAATCTGTGTTTTATAAGATCGACGTAAAGTATCTGCTCTATGATTGTCCTTGGAGAACATTTATAAAAATTTGGGACCGGGTCATTTTGAGTTACTAGTTCTAGTTATAAACAATATTGTTGGTTTTAGTCAAATATTTTTCAATCGTTTAGTTGTTTGAGAATCGAATTTTTAATTTTAGCATTAACAATAAAACAATTTTTTAAATGCTACTTACGATGCGTGAAGGTAATTAAATATAAATAAATAAGGTTCATGTTCTCAGATTTGAAAAAGTAATAAAAAATGAAGTACAGACAAATGTGAAAATTTTTTCTGTAAGTCATTTATGTAAATTTGTTTATTTTATTAGGGAAGTAAATAAAGATTGTATGATTGTTGTTATAGTGGTTTAAACTAAATGTTCAGATATGTGATAAGAAACTCTAAGGATGTTAATTCGAATATAGTTGAGCTTAGCTTAACACGAAAAGCTTAAATGTTAATTTTAATATGTTCCTCTATAATTAATATTGAAACGGAACTTTTACATTAGCCTCAAAATTAATGTATGGATGTATTTTTACAAAATCTTATAATCTCTTATACAGCTAGCTAGCAATGAGAGTACCATTAAAAACATTTACAGTTACTCGCATTAATATTCCGAAACATTACTTCTTTTATGTTTGCTCCTTTTTACGAGAGGGTTGCAAAGAGTTCGTTACAAAAACAGACAATTCATGAAAGAATACATTCTCAGTGAGGAAATAAATATTGCAGTTTTATTATGGACGGGAAAAATAACACTGTGGAAAAAAACTAATAGAACTTTGAGAATTGAAATTTTTTAATATATTTTTGAAAAGAAAGAAAATTCTGAGACTCCAAGGCAATACGTATTAGTATTAATAAATTAGTGTTTGACGATGATAATTTAAGAAAGAATATATACCTACACTTTTTTTTTAATCTATCAAGATTTCAAGTGTTATGGAGATATGAAAAGTTTTTGAGCTTTATCGAGATAATAATCCGATGACGAAACGCCGAACAGTGAAAGGATAATTGTTACACAATTCTTTACAAATTTTAAGCACATTCCTCAATCATCAACGCAGAAGTCCATAAAGATTCTATGAGGCCAATTAAAATGGAATTTGAAAAGTAGCTAAAATTTTTCTAATTGAATTACAAATAAAAATTGAAAAAAGAATCGAATTTTACTACCCTAGAATATATATAAAAAAATAATTTCGATATATCAAAACGATTAAATAATTGTTCAGTGAAGCAGCTTGTAAGAAAGTATCGCAAAAGTTGTCATTAATAATAAATTTCATATTTCAAAGATTTGTTTTTTATAAACTGTTCAAATATGAATCTTTTCCGCTTTGAATTATTTTTCCAGCCTTTTATCAGTCAAACGAAATTAATGTTATGAAATTCTCTATCACTGATTACTATTGATGATAATAACATAAAAATCCTGAAGGACATTTGCATTCCACTTGACAAATCCCAATGTTGAAATTAAGTCGATAAACAATTAATTACACCAAATACCTATGTTGAATATAGCTTGCGTGTTAAATAACATCAAAGTTAATGAAACGATTTGATCATAAAGATGTATTTTCAATCCATAATGGAAATTTTATATTTTTGTAGATCAATGCATCACGATATTTAAATGATCCCCTCTTACATAAAGCAACGAATATAGAAACATTACCGAATATTAACATAACTGTAATTCGAATAATTCCACTTAACCCCCATATATTAATCCACGATGCCGTGCAAATATTAAATATCCCATTGCACGGACGAGCAGAACGAAGAATAACGTTAAAAATGTAATAATAAAAACTCGTCTAATTTTCGAGCGCGTTAATTTCCCGGAACTCCGAAGTTCCCCTATTTTCTAACTACTCGGACATCGACGTAGGGCGTAAAAAATGTTATCAAGTCAGGTAAATTGCTCCACGGGAGGGAGAATATTTCATAAGGGTTGATACCCGGGAGGGAAGAGACCGGTGAAGGCCTCGGGAACAAATGGTACGGGGTTTTCGACGAATTTCAAGGGTGGGTTATTTCGACTCTGCCACGGTGAATATCATTTGCTCGAAATGAGGCGAATCGAATAATTGCCAGCAGGAAGGATCCTCTTGGATGTCTGCGAGAATGGTACGCCTGTAGATGAAAATTTCCCATTAAAAGTATCATGGAACGTTGAGAAATATCGCTGGGAAATTCGAGTTTTCATTCTACAGCCAACGAAAACTAATAAACTCAGCAACGTGGTAAGTATTTCATTGGAATGCCGTGTGAAAGTATGTAACAGGATTTAATTATACCAGTGAAATTTTATTCTCAATTGGTATGTTTAAAAATTTCATTGCGCAATCGGTCAGTGATATTGACCTTCATTTTTATGTTAAATTATATTTAACAAAATATATCATTATTTTCGAATTTTTTATGGAGTTTTAGACAAGCGAAATGAAGATAATCTCCGAATACTTTGAAAATTTTTATTTTATATATTTTGATATCTTGGACTATTTTCATTTAACCGTTTGAGTGCGGAAGAATTTTCTTATGTATATGCTAAAATTGCGGAATGAAATGCGTAGTTATTTTTTTTTAAATAATAAAAATGGTTATAATTAACTCTAATTATAATAAAAAAAGTAATTTTTACTTAAAAAAATGTTTTTTATTCTCACTCATTACATGAGTGTTTTGCTGCACAAATTCCATGAATTCCTTTTTTACATACAGCGCAAATAAAGTTGGATCGTTTAATTCCATTTCCATTTTTTTTACTGCAAACCTCATACTGTCGCAAGTTTCGTCCAGGCAATTTTTCTAAAGTCGAAATCTACCTATCTTTTTACATTGGCTCATTTCTTCTACCGTACCATGATCCACGGCTCTACTATATTTCACCACTGTGTTTTATTTTAATTTTTATATTATTAAAAACCACAATTAAACGAAATTAATAATAAACTGCAATGGATATAAATACAACTGTTCTCAATTAATTCGAAAATTATACTAACGAACAGCAGCGTGGTCACTTCTCCGCATTTTTGGCATAGGACAAGCGAAGCGCGATATCGCTTCACCGCACTCAAACGGTTAAATTTGAGTTCGTTATCACCGTATTAACTTTTTGCACTACTTGTTCCGTGACTGCCTCCACTATAATTCAGAATTTAATAGGTAAAATAAAAATTGATCAGCGATTCTTCATATGTCGTATAATTTAACATAATATTAATGTTAGGGAAATAATATTATGGCGTCGCATCTCATTAATATTTCCAATTTAATAGGTGTTCGAAAATGTGAAAATTTGCTATTCCCATTTACTTCGTTATTATAGAATATTAGCTGAAAGTTCCCGTGCTTCGCTACGGTTTAATCGAAACTAAAAAAAAAAAACCTTAAAACTTCGAATTTTGAAAAATCCTTTCTTAGTGGGTGCTTACACCCTAGAAGGAACGCTTATGCAAAATTTCAAGTTTCTAGGTCAAGTGGTTTCGGCTCTGCGTTGATGAGTTTGGCCCATACTTTAAACCCCCAAAACCCCCCCTAAAATTTCGAATTTTTCAAAACCCTTTCTTAGTGAGTACCTAAGACCCAAGGGGAAGGTATGTTCCAAATTTCGTTTGGAAAAAAAGCTCAAATACCACTATATATATATATATATATATAAAGCTCAAATACCACTGACTGACTGACTCACTCACTCATCACGAAATCTCAAAAATCACAGAACGGATTGCAACGAAATTTGGATATATATATATAGATTACTTCGTTATTATAGAATATATGCGATTGAATTCAACGAAATTTCATATGACGTTGAAATTGTAATATTTATGAATTTTCGAACATATTCAGCATTTAAATAGTGACGATCAAGAGATAAAATTGAGTTGAATATATATCTATTTGTTTCTTTAAAGTTTTCAATATACAAATATCGGATTTCAACCTATTTGCATCACAAGCGCATATATGCGCGCACTTTTTCTGGTCACTATTATCGAAACGCATTTATGCATTCACATTGTGAGTGAATAGCAACACATATGAATAGTTTAAATTATTTATACAACATTCTTCGATTAAAGTACAATATCACTTTTTGATATACTGTTAGACTTAGACTTAATATAAAGAAACTTGATAGTAAAGATGTATTTTTCAATTTGTCACGTGATGCAAATGGGTTAACTCCTTAATCTACGATTTATTTTCTGATGGGGCGTGCAAAGACTCAAAATTAATTCCTGAAATCAAAAAGTTTTACTGATTTCTGATAGTTTGTATAACTGAACGTGATATTAATAGTACAGAAATAATGAGACCGTTTCGTGATCGGCTGATACTGCCAATTAAAAATTTTTTGAAAGAATTCATAATTTCCTATTCCATTTTCCGCGCTACAAGTCTCACACGTAGTTGTAGGCTAAGGGGTTAATAGGATAAGTATCATTGCGGTAGAGCTGATAAAACGCGCGAAATATCAGTGTCGTTCAACGTGTTAAACGGTTTACATTTAAATATACAGTTAGGGGTGTCCAATGACTGAATATGTTTCCCCTATTTTGTGCAATTCTAAGATTCTTTTGCTCAATCCTCGGATATTGGGATTCCTTTGAAAAGGGAAATGGGAAATACCGATTGTAAAATCCAAGTAAGAGATAGGTATGTCTTTGACCGGGCCCTCGAATTTAGGGTCTCCGCAATAACCATTTCCTATTTGGTCCTTGAGAAATTTTCTACCGTCGTTGTAAACCGTAATACAGTGTTGAATCACCAATAATTTTTTTCATCCTTTACGGACAGAGACATTCTTGAATATTACGGACAATCATTTCATTGACGATCCAGAACCATTTTTCAATCAAAAAGTGAAACTGTTACCATATATAAATTATAAATTACTATATGCGTAATAACATCTCATCGGTTACATTTCAATTTTTTATTTTTAACCGTGTATACATGAAGTAAAAAATTAGAATTAAATTTTATCTCAGACCACATATATGCGTCCTCAAAAGATTAAATAGTTAAAAAAGTAAGATTTGTTAGTGCTAGGAAAATTCTTATAAATATGAAAAAAAAAATAATGTAAAATGAATAGGAGACCTCAGAAAAAAATAAAGTGCATTTTGGAAAAACACATGGATATACAATGCTAAAAGTATAAATTCTGTTTATATTTGAAGTCATGGCTAATCCATATTTGAACCTACATTCCCAAATCTCTGTTTGTATTATTTTTATATAAATTATACAACCATCACTGCTATGAAGACGCCAGTGAATAATTTTTACACGTATTTCGAATTATTAACGGCACAAATTTCACTTTAAACTCTGGGAAATTGTACTGCCCGTATAAACACAGACTACAGCGTTCAACTTTGGCTATTGTTCTCTCATTTACCATCAGTTGCTCGTAAACTAATTTCCTTAGTAAATGGAACATCGAAGGTTACACTGTCATCTTACCAAACAGTAAACTTATTTCCAAAGTCCTAAAATAGCTCGTAAATAATATGTACACATTTCTTGCGAATTTATAATAAAATAGCAATAATATTGCAAAAGAAATCCGTCATAAATTTTCATTCGATGTTAATATGAAAAGTTAGAATATCTAAAGGTAGATGATGATAATAGCAATGACAATAATTTTTTTTGATTAACGTTTTCAAGCACATCAGCAGAGGATGCGTCTTTGGGACGTGATCGTAAATATTCATAGAAGTCGTTGGAGTTTCCGTGACTTTCATAAGCATATCAAAAGCCGGACTTCCTTCGTGGAAATCAAAAACAACTATCGACTAGAATGAACTATCACGTTGCACGTCAAAAGTAGTCAAATGCGTTTCCTTTCCATCTACCACCTTAGAGATACGAGAAAGGGGATAAGAATTTGCATGCAAGACGAATAATATACCGACGAGTTGACACGAAAAGAGTGGAAGATTCTCGCGACGCTTCCTCAAGGAAAGAATCGCAATGGATCGCATTGACTTTCAATCAGTTCTCATTGTCAGTCGGTATTTGATTAATGTAGTCCTTTTTTTTATACGTTTAGACTTTAATTGCTATGATCTTTTCGCTTAGAATCTATTCCACGTGGGTTCTGAACTATTGAAGCAATTATTTATTAAATGATAATTTAGAAAAAATTTCTCAGAGGTTACGAGTTATTTGCATCGAACAAATAATTAGTTATTTCATTACATTTCTTTTATTGATAAACCCGTTCAATTGTTATGGCCATTTCGTGTAGGACATACTGTTTCAGATAGGCTGCGAATCACCCAAGTTATAATGTATTGGAAGATAATAAAGAAAAAAATTTTCAAAGGTGCCGCGAAATTTTAATTTGGGTTCACTGATTGTGTGCTTAAGCCCTTCAATTTCTTTGTTCACCTCAGCCCCTTTAACTGTCATGGTCATTTCGCCTGGGACCAACTGTTTTAAATGGGTTTTGAACTAACAGGGCAATAACATATATATTGCACGGGAAAAATTTCCCAGATGTGAGGGGAAGGGTTTGAACTCGAGCGCACTGAGTCTTAGCCTTACCTCTTTACCTACCATAGCTTCCGAAAATTTCGTGTTTTGGTAATCTACAAAATTTCGATACGTTATTAACAGAGTTGTCGATTTATATATCAGTTCAACGTACTTCAAAGAAATTTATATGCAAAAATATTTAAATAGAACGTGGCAATGTGTACACTCCGAAAGTTATTAGTAGACTCCGGATGTTTATGCATTTATGACAAAATGAATACGGCTAAAATACACAAAACGAACATAATATAAAAATATATCCGAAATATCCAAAGTATGGTATTCGTTGTAACATTTATCGAGTGCAACAAATCCCTAAATAGGTTCTCTTGTCTTTACTGCATTTGTTGCATTTGAAATTTGCATAAACATCCGGAGTCTAGTTATTAGTATTAGGTTGGAAACTATGAAACGGGCATTTTTGTTTAATCTGTGTGCTGTTGCGACTGAGAGATATTCATTGTAGTGTGTACTCGATATTTTTATTTATAAATTTTAAAGGTATCCTTCTTACTCGTTTCGTAAAATCTTTTCGTGTTTGTATCCCATTTTTATTTATTTTTCTCCGAAACCAGATGGAAACAAAACGCGATTCACATCTACTTTCCTTGTACGAGTTCAAATTGAATCATAGCGCAGCTCAAGCTTCGAGAAACATTAATCACCCATTGGAGATGGATCTAATAATGAAAAAAATGCTCGATATTGGTTTTAAAAATGTCGTTTTGACAATTTAAGTATCGTCAACGAGCCTGGAGGAAGACCACCGAACCACATTGATAACGAGTAATTAAGGACGACTGTGTAATCCGATCCACACACAATTATTTGTGAACTTAGGTTTAAACTAGGAACTAGCCATAGGACTGTGTTAAAACTTCTGCGTGCAATAAATATTGTATTATTTTTATTCAACGCCCGTTTCATAGTTTCCAACCTAATACTTGCTTTTTCTGTAAATCACCGTAATTTATGAAAAAATATTTAAGAATTAGGTCATGTATATTTCGAAGTGCGTTTAAAGTCAAATGTTAATTTAAACGTTATGTATGCCTTGGAAAATCGCTTGTAATATCCATGCAATGCAAAGTAGTGTAGTATTATTTTCAAAGCGCTTGACGCATAAAAATATTTAAGTACAAAATGAAAACTATTTCAGAATTCATTTCACAATCCTGAAGAGAATACTATTTATCCAATGAAAGGATATATTCTCCATTTTGAATGTTATATCATTTCACCAAGGAATAAAAGGATTCGAAATGTCAGTGTCGATTCAATATTTTAATAATAAATAAAAACATTTTGGAAATTAATTATTTTAAGAACAAAGGAGAGAAAATTACATTAAACTGCTGATTGTAAATACGATGAAATAATATTTGCAATATTATAGTTCATTTACTAGTGAGAAAATATTTTGTACCTGATAAAATGTGCAACGATAAACGAGAATAATAAAGACCAAGAAATTATTAATAATATCGCAAATCGATATCTACACTGATATAATAATCAACAAGAAAATATTCTGTATTATTCGAATACAGAATATACAATTATTAAAACAACTAATAAAATCAAATGGCAAAACAAATGAAATTACAATCCTGTCTTACAGATATGAAAATTTAAATCACAGAACAATACCTGTAATGGCACAGTCATTTACATGAGATAATGCAATATTTTCTATTATTTGAATACCAAATATACAATTATTAATCAGTTACCCGCCGCAATTTAAAAATACAAAAAAAAATTAAAATACCTATATAATGAGATTCATAGTAACCGACTAGAACAAAAAAAAATGAAAATGAAAATGTCCCAAAAAAGGAACATCGGCGGATAATGGGTTAAAAGAACTAATAAAATCAAATGATAAAAGAAATCAAATTTCATTCCTGTTTTACTAGTATAATAATTTACATCACAGAGCACTATCTGCAATGACACAGTAATTTACGTAAGATAATACAATATTCTCTATTATTTAAATCTGAATATACAATTATTAAACGTACTAATAAAATAAAACAACAAGACAAATGAAATTACCATCCCGTCTTACAGATATGATAATTTACATCACAGAACAATATCTGAAATGGCACAGTTATTTACGTCAGGAAAACGTTCTGAATATGAAAATGAAATCAACGGCGATTAAAAGGAATAACGGGTACTAACAACAAAGTAGACGAAATCGTGTTGTCTCGCTCAGTATTACATGGATTTTGAAAACGAATTTCGAAGGTACCGGCACCCTTCCTACCATTGTTGTTTCTCCTCTACCTGTTCGTGCTTGATATTCTTCACAGAAGCGCAAAGTACTACTGAGAGTAGATAGGAGTGAATCAGCCTGGAAGAAGCGAAAGGTCCTGAATTGCGTCTCCTTCTTCGTCAGAGAAAACTTTTGAATCAGGCCGATTTCTAAAGGGTAAAAAATGAATCGGCTTTGCGGTCTTCTCATCCTGCATACAGTTTAAAATCCTTGCAATAATTCAGGGATTTCACGTTCCTTCGACCGTGATGCGCGGAACACTGGAAATTCTCTTATAACAATGAAACTTGTTAAAGGAAAACTTTTTGTTTTGTTTATTAGCGATATTCGAATGAAATGTTTTCGTGGTAGGTTAAAATTTCATCCTAATTCTTAACGTTTTAGATAGTTTATTTTAATAAAAAATCAAAATTCCATCGAACCCTGGGTAAAAGTTATATTTTTATATTTAAGACTTTGTTTTACATGTAGCACTTTTTTCTTGGTCTAAAAACTAAGACGAACATGTAGAAACAAATTTTTATTATTAGTAATTTAATAAATTTGTTGTTCGATTATTAACCCCTTCCCTTAGAATGACGTGCGGCACACGTGATGCGGTAAATGGAATAGACAATTTTTAAGTTTTCTAAAAACTGTTAAAGTCAAAATATCAGTAAGTCAGGAGACATAGAAATTATTTCTATGCTGTCAATATTGCATTAACTTATACCGGTGTGTCGGAAATCAGTGATAAATCATTATTCCATCAATTAATTCCAAGTTATTGTGGGTTTGGTGACAAAAGAAGTTGTAAAGCAAACAGTTAATTACCGAAAAAAAAGAACTTTAACATTGTCTCGCTATACATTGTTGACGTTTTTTGAAACATTACAAAATTCATTTCTAACTTTTGCTTGAATTAGCTGTACACATATCATTCTGTCTTACTTCCACACAAATTATAATTTCCACATATGTTTGAATGTTGAGTTTAATTAAACCACGTTTGTTAAATAATTTCTATTTGATTCTCGACTATGAATTCACACAATGTAACGTGTATACAATTTACGTGTAAAATTACACACTTTCCTGTGTCTTATTATTCATATTGACTCAAAGAAAAAAGTTCTTGTGCACAGTATTTTCTCGAAGCTTGGCTTTACGTAATTTAAATAGATTTCTAGTGTCTCGGATTAATTACGTTAACTATATTGTGAAAATTTATGTATAAACGTACATCAGAAACTTTGCGCTTAATATTTCAACTGGTGAGTGCAATAAAATACGTCAAATCGTAAATTAATAGCTATCTATGTTACAAATAAACTTTTGTATTTGTACATGGTATACATAAAATGAATGTATTGTAATTTCGCAATCGCTTTGCAGTACTTTCACTGAAACTGAATCCGGGTTTTTCTATTTCTTTCCGACGGATTTATTGAGCATCTAATCTAATTATACTCGGCTAGAACGAATGCACTATACGCTTCATTCATTATTGAAGAAAAACATCCGTTTACTGTGAATCTGATAAATGATCCGTCTTTTCTTCAATCACTCTTTTGCAAAAGTCTCTCTCACCTTTTAAATGATACAAATGAATTTCAAGGAATGTTGCAAGATTTTAGAAAAGTAGATGTAATTTGTATCCCTTCTTGTTAAGTATTTACAATTACTGAACAAACATTGTTACTGAATTAATGTTCGCATTAAAATTACTAAATGAGGCGGAAAGATTAGTGTTCATGACTTAATTACAATTTATGTCTTAACAATATTACGTTGTGCTGTTTAACACTAGATTTACCAAACCAGTCAAAATGACTGGTACAGAATTTTTTCAAAAAATTCTACTGGTTTATGAGAGAGCCGTAGAAAAAATATTCTTCGTCCATCGTATAAAACATAAATTGCCGAATCTATCATCTTTTCCACGTCTTAATTATCCTTGCTTTAAGGTACATATTTAACATATTTAAATATAATAGATTTCACGCTGGTAAATCTAGTGTTAAATAAAAATAAAATTAAACCTTCTCTCTTTCGCAATAGATATCTTTTTCAAAGATTTAATACTTCAACTGTTTGTTTTAATTTTAAAACACTTCTTACATTCATGCATTTGCGATATCATGATATATTTTTCATGAACCGTCTAAGTTCTTATAGCAAAAAAAATGTTATAACCGTGAGGATTTAACTCATTTACATTTGTTAGCGAGATAATCCGGACATAACGTTAGTTAACACCTTTTGTTCCCTGCGAATTTACCATAAAACCATAATTAAAAGAATTTATTACGTGATAACTAGTGGTGCTCCTGTGAAATCACGAAAGATAAAACAGTTTGTCTTATTTTAGTGATTATCTAAGGGAACCACCACATTTTTTTCGATTTACAAAAATTATGCCGCAATAAATGATACCACTTTTTTGTTGAAACAGTTTAATTTGAGTCTTGAAGGATTAAATTATATTTTTACATGGTAATGCGCAGTAATACAGACCGATTGTCAATAGAAATTCTCACTACAAGATGAATAACGCTTGTAACACATCCAGAACTATAATGTAAATATGTAAAACGAGTATTCCATTTCACTTAAAAATGAAATTTTATATCAGAAAAATAATAGCTCATTTTTACCATATTTAAAAACAATCGCCTCACTGATTAAGGCAAAAAGATTTTTACATAAATCATCACTAACTTCAACTCCATCAAATATTAAAAAATATATCAATCTGTCCCCGTTTTATACTCTCTTTCTTCATTTACAGCAAAAACTACATTTCACTTTCATTCCTGACAAATGCATTCGTGGCCTAATGATAATTCATTTGTTTAAAAATCCTCACATCCAAAAACAAAGTACCTCCTCACTAATTAAATCAAAGAAATATCTACATAAGTCATCACTAACTACAACTCTATCAAATATTAAAAAATATACCAATCTGTCCCAGTTTTAATACTCTCTTTCTTCACTTACAGCAAAAACTGCATTTCACTTTCATTCCTGCCATATGCATTCGTGTCCTAATGATAATTTAATTATTTAAAAATCCTCACATCCAAAAATAATGTACCTCCTCACTAATTAAAACAAAGAAATATCTACATGAGTCATCGCTAACTGCAACCCTATCAAATATTAAAAAATATACCAATCTGTCCCAGTTTTAATACTCTCTTTCTTCACTTACAGCAAAAACTACATTTCACTTTCATTTCTGACATATACACTCGTGTACCGCCGCATACTTTATTCACTTCGCCTCCACGCATTTTTCCGGTATCCGTGCAGGTTGCTTCATTTTACTCGACTTACTTGACGCAAGTAAAACTAGATGCACAACACCAACCAACGATTCTAGCCTTTATACACATCATCGTTACCTCTGTTCTACTTAAAGCAACTTTTTTTTACTTTCTCGTCGTTTCTTTAACCGTCTGCACTTCGAATTATATTTGAATTTTGTTACCAGTAACTCCCAACGTTTTTAAGTGTTTTGTTTAAAATTAACTTTATCCGAAAAATACGGCAATTTAAATACATAAACGATGAAACAAATTCAATTAACATTAGATTTCCAGAAGCCGTCAAACTTATATAATTTTCATAAATGTTTCTTAAATTTACAAAGAAACATTAGAGTACCTATATATTTCACGTGCCTTTTATAATGCAAAAATTAGTTAACAAATAATCCCCTTCACCATTTGATCCCTCTTTTTTCAAAGGCCTTATTTAATATATTGCAAAGTAACAGATTTTATGACAGTAAATATAGTGTTAAATATCTTCTTTACTTGCACAATTATTCCATCTTGTAATTTGCAAGTGTATAATGTCTCTTGAAAGAATTTCTAGGGTACAATTCTGGTTTTCTATCGCACGTTAACATTTACTGGCTCAAACTTAAGAAAATTTCGAGTAAGAATCGACAAAGGAGTTCCTGACAGAGCTGGGCATTATTTCAGATACAATATTTTAAAACTTATTTGAAATATTACTTGAAATAAAAAGTTATTTCACAAAAATATTTCACTATATGAAATAAATTATGTTACATTTCGTCCAACAAAATAATTTTATGAAATGATTATCTATTCTTTTATTTCGTGAAATACATCAGTTCAAATAATAAAATAACAAGTTATTTTCTTATTTGAGATAAGTATTTCAAATGTCAAATAACATGTTTGATGCCCTAAGAATGCAATCTCTTTGCGATGAACTGTTCGAAAAAAGGGTTTTATTGAAAGCAAATTTTCAACTTACAATTAGTATCATACATTTCTCTTAATTATTTCAAATATGTTTATTTCAAATGACTACGCCGAAATAAATTATAATAAAGTTATTATTTGAAATAAATGTACTCAAATAAATTCCTCTCAAATAGTTATTTCATAGAGATTATTTGAGATAATGTTATTTTCAATAATTAACTTATTATCTTTATTTGAAATAAAATTTGCCCAGCTCTGGTTCCTGACAAACTAATATCAAGTTACCCTCGACATAGAAGCGCAAAGGGTTAAATTCTACTCTTCGACGGATTCTTTGGTTTTCATCGTTTCTCGTGGAAAATGCATTGCCGATTGTTTCTTTCAATTTGTTCCTCTTCATGAAACAACCACATTGGTGGTTTTGGCTTTTCAACGATCGCCGAAGGAAACGCGTACGGCCCTGAACCGCACAACCGACCAACAAGGAGCACCTGCTCCGGGACCAGGAGACGTTATATGCAACGAACATACCCTATGTATTTTCTCTGGTCGGTTACGTTCCGTTTCGTTCCGGGCAAGCGGATACAAAAGCCAGAGGTTCTCAATTCCATTGCTGTTACTTCATTACACGCTTCGAGCTATCGATCAATTAAGAGGCTCAAATTGCGCGAAAATTATTACCTACCCACGGATTGTAATTCTCTCGCGCGGGATGATGCAATTAAGTGTACTTTATGAGATCGTGGCGTGAGGACGTTCACCGGTATCATTTAAGACGATGGTAATGTTATTATCGGTACTCATTGGTAATTGAAGTGTTCCTTTTCACTGTTGGATGTGATCGTTGGTCTGCGATGTTGATATGTATTTTTAGGTGATTATTTCTGTTTTTTGGGAGCACGGGTAGTGGAGCTTTTTAAAATTTGTAGATTATTTTATAATTTTATGTTGAGAATAATAATTCAGCTTTTTGGCGGAACTATTAAATGGGGTGTATATGTTTCACGGTGTTTGTGTGTTTGTGTAAATGATTTATTGGTAATTGATCAACATTTAATTTCCGTGTTCGTTAATGTCAGGAGTTGTTATTCTCTGTAGTTGGAAATACAATTAAACTTGCGGTGCAACTTTCAAATGCAGGTGATAGGCTTCAAGTATTGAGTATGTTTGATTATGGAACAAGTAAATTTTAGTTTCATCAGGACGAGCAGTTTTCAAAAAAACTCTAACTTTCTACAATCTTGAATAGTTTAACGTAGTATTACCCACACAATTCAACGTAAGTTGATAACTTCCAAGTATCGAGCATGTTCGATTGTTGAATACATACAAAATTCGAATTAAAAATTTTCGAATTTTCTATAATCTTATTATAATTTATTGTAATATTATACGCATAATTTAGTATAAGTTGATAATTTCCTATCGAGCATGTTCGATCGTTGGAGTGCTATAAAATGCTACGTCAGAAATTCTTTCTTAAATGTTGTTAGTATTGCATTTTTAATTCTATCACAACAAAAATATCACGACCTCGATACTGTTTTAATTACTTATAAACGCATGACTGATTAAACTTTTCTACCGACTATAGTCGCCGGGAACTTGCTGTATAAAATTGTCGACTCTAGTCACTGACCGGTAACTAACAGCAGCCACGAATTCTTATTCCCTGAACTATATTTAACTCTCTATGAACAATACATATGCAAGTTTTTAATTGTTATGATTTCCAAAGAAACTCCTATGTATGATATTCATTTTACAATTTTATGCTCAAACCCAGAAGTTGAAATTTCAAATACAATAGTAGCTCCAATAAACCACTAAAATTTCTATTACAAAATACTATAACGTCAATCTATACCACAATTCTCCATAAATAATTGTGCAATTTTCCTTCATTTCTCTTGTAAATAATAATCTATATTATAATAACTCTATAATTTATAAAAATCAAGTATTCGTTCTTTATGAACATTGAACTTCGACAAATAAATCCCATACCCCAACCAAGATTCTAAAACTTCAAAAAATAACAATAACTCCAATAAACACCTAAAATTCCAATCACGCCAAATACTCCAATGTCAACCGACATCACAATCCTCCATGAATAATTGTGCAATTTTCCTTCATTTCTCTTGTAAATAATAGTCTATATTATAATAACTCTATAATTTACAAAAATCGTTGCATAATTTCTCCTCATTTCTCTTATAAACAATTGTATATAATATAACTGCTCTATAATTTACAAAAATCAAGTATTCGTTCTTTATGAACATTAAGCTTCGACAAATAAATCCCATACTCCATCCAAGATTCGGAAACTTCAAAAAATAACAATAACTCCAATAAACACCTAAAATTCCAATTACACCAAGTGCTCCAACGTCAACCGACACCATAATCCTTCATATATAATTGTGTAATCTTCTTTCATCTCTCTTATAAACAATTATAACAATAATATACCAGCTATATCATTTACAAAAATCAGGTATTCAATCTTGATGAACACTAAACTTCAACAAATAAATCCCATATCCAAGTCCAGATGCTGAAATTTCGAAAAATTACAATGACCCCAATATCCCCAAAGGCCCAATCACACCAAACACCCCAACGCCACCCAATACCACAATCCCTCATAAATCAAACGATAGCCCTTATCCACAAATCGCCACCGTTTCAAATAATATCAAAGCACCGGTCCCAAAAGACGGCATCCGGCAGTGTTTCGTTTCTATTTCACAGCCGTAATCGAAATGGCGCGCCGGCGTCTCTAGCATGTGTGTCAGGAAACAGCTGACTTTTCGAGAAAGCGGCAGCTGCACGAACCTCATAGCTCGTGTTTGCTCAACATTGGGAACAAAGTCACCGCGTATTCACGCGACGAAGGCTGCCATCGCGATTTTCCAGAAATTATCGCCGCTCCCACCGTATAATGGTCCATTTGGTCGATTTGTCTGGCCGTAAGTGAATTTTTCGAATTTTATCTAAGCTGTAAAATTCTTGCTGCTCGAGGCTGCTTAATTTCTCAGGAGAAAGAGATTAATTACTTTCGTTATCGATAATATATTCATATAGGTACACTCTATACTTTTTAAAATGTTGGGAATCTTCTTACAGGTTTTGATCTTTGTATGATTCAAAATAATTGGTATACCTTTTAATTATGTACAACTTTGTTGGCAATAAATGCTCTTTTAGAAAGTATATTTTATATTTTTATTATATGAATTTGTGACTACTGTGAGGTGGTTTTTCAACAAAAAATTGAAGAACTTTTTTAAAAAGGGAATCGAACAACTACCTTTACGCTGGCAAAAAGTGTTAGAAAATTATGGAAATTATTTATTGAATTAAAAAATTAAAATTATTTTAGTTAAGTTAAGTTAACTTTAATAAATAAATGTTTTTCGCCAGGAAAAAAAACTTTGATTACTTTTCGGTACCCCTAATATTAACCCTCCTATCTCGAGCAGTACTCGACATACAATAGATTTTTATTTCATTTTATTCTCTAACGATTTAAAGTCGACTTTCCAATTTCATTATAATTTTGTAATATCACAAGAATGTCTTTCAGTGCCTACAGTTATTGCTATCGTTAAAAAGAAATTAATAGCCAACAATAGAAAATAGTGGAAAATTAATTTCATTTAGATCACTATAAAATTGACAAAATAATTCGAACCGCAAAGGGTTAATGATCATTTTTATAATTGAAGTGTATCGAGAATGATGTTGTCATACCTCCGAGAAAGCTTTAGTACTTTTATAAGTATTATTGTACTTCGCAAAGATCTGTGCTTACGATATGAAAAGGATTATTCTGATGTATCTCTATAACCCATTTTTAGAGTACTTCCTTACTTCACGAAGGAAAGTTGAAAAAGTTCAAGACACGAACGTTATGAGAAACATCCAGGATGATCATGATGCTCTGGAATATCCTTTCACTCTTCTCGAAGTTGCTGTGTTGATCAACTATCTTTTCGTGTTCTAAATCTTTAGATTTCTAATTGGAATTTACTCTAGATCGTAGCCTGGTTGTCATCGAAGTATAAGATAATTTTATATTATTACATCATTTATTATTATTATATATGCTATGCAGAATAAGTGCCAACTGATAGAATATACATAGGTATAATAAAATCGACGAGAGATTTATCCCAATAAAAATATATTAAAAGGCATAATTTTATCATTTACGATTTTATTTTGGAAAAATCAAAAGTTTCGATGCTCCGTGGATTTCATTAATATAAATATTACTAATGATTCCTAATAATAGTTATACGCAGATAACTTTTAACTTTTTACTTCAAACAACTAGCACGACTTTGCAAACACAATGCGTTTTTCTACTTTATTTATCAGAATAAGTCTTTCTTACAACTGCTCAATACTCAAATATGAAGAATCAGATTCGTATGGTTTTAATTATTGCCGGAAGGCATAGCGATAGTTTGATATCTTATAATGTTGTATACAAAGGTCGAGACGATAGAAAAAATCATAACATTGGCAATGCTTATAGACACTTTAAATAGTACCTATATCAGTGATCTTCATCATTCGAGGCTAATGTGAAATGAACTGACAATGAGCCACGATTGAGTGCGCATATACCGAATAATTTTCAAACTTGACTTTCCCGAAAACGACGCTTCGATAAGCTGAATTCTTTTTAACTTATATTTTTACATAGAATTACCATCATTCAGTTTAGTTAATAATCAACAACACTCTTTCTAATATGCACATAATATGCCACACAACAATAAATGATGTACTAATAAACTCTGATTACAGTAAAATTTAAAGAATGGGCAACTAGTTCGAGTGAAAAATTAATCAACACTTCCGCCGTTACTTTGAATATATATGAATGGAAACAACCTATTTACAACGTATTTTTCTTATAATGCCGAAATATGAAGTTTTTTTACTTCTAGCCATTTTCGTATTTAAATATAATAAAAAAAAAATAATTATGACAAAGGTCTTCTTTTCATATTTCTTTATAATGCAACTGGGGGTTAGCCCCTTGCTATACGATTTCTTTGGTGACTGCCTTCGCAATCATTCAGCATTAACATAGTAATATAAAGGTTGATCAGTGAATCCTGATATATCGTATAATTTAACAATAGACCTACCAAGGTGGTCAAAATGACTTGCTCCGATTTTGTTGAAAATACCCCTAAAATTCTTTTCCAATTTCTACGTCTATCTTAAAGACTGTAAGAAATTGAATCGATAAGTTTTTTGCCCCCTTCATTTATTTCATTCGGAGATATTTATTTGATAATTTGAAATATATTGAATTAATCGTCGGTATGTCTAGTGTTAACGTAATAATAATGTTATAGAAATAATTTTATCGTGCCTCGTCCCATTGATATTTTCAATATCACAGGTTTTGCAAAACTTGAAAATCTCCTATCTAATTTACCGCGTCACGAGTGTCACTCGTTATTGTACGTCAAAAGGTTAACAATTATAGAGAGTAAAATATTTCGCGGCTGGTGATAAGTTAACATCCTTATGTACGGATTATTCCGTTTAACAAGTTAAGCGCCAAACCGTTCATGCTGATGTTCATGCTGATCAATGAAAATCAATGATTAGTTTTTTACCTAGACTATTCACAATCAGTGGCACCTGATCGAGCCATAATTAATGATTTTAAGTAAGAGGTAGAATATTTTATCAAAAATTAATGTAATTTATTAAAATATATAGAAAGATACCTTTCCCCAAAAATGGCCTAAAAGTGTAATGCCGGTCTCTGGGAGTGGACCCTTAACCCTTTTAATGCCGGGCGAAAAAGAGATGCCAATGCGAAGACAATCGGCCGAATTTCACGATTTTACTAGAGTTTGGATAAGGGCTCATGAAAACCAAACAAAAAACAATATTTACATAATTCAAAACGCAGTGAATTAAGGACGAAATAGAGAACAAAACAATGCCACTACTTTTTCTATATTCATTGAAAATTATATAAATAACAAAGGTATGATTATAAAAAAAATAAACATTAAGTTCTCTCTTACAAAACGTATCTGCACATACGGCAAGTCATCTTTTCATCATAACTTTATTTACACCACTTATTACAAAGTATATACTTTACATTTCCAATATATTTGTAACAAAATACATAATATTGCATAATAAAAATAAGAAATAACTTCAATGTACATGGTAAAAATAACTCCAAGGTACATGGCATCAACCGGCATAAAACATAAGGAAAAGTTAAACCGAAAAACAATTTTTTTTTAATTCTCTCGTAATCAAATTAGACCATTTCTCTCGCAATGCGAATAGAAGAGTACTACTACAAGGTGCGGGCCGATATATCGTCGCTGGCACTTTTCGCCAATACAGCAAAGGCCTCCGGCACTAACAGAGTTAGCGTGTTAACTAATGTAAATGGTTTCATTTTCACCAAGGAAATCATCAAAGTAGCATATAGGTGCGAACTAATCACAAGGATGAACGGCATAAGCGCGATTACCGGTTGCTTTCGTGACGACTCTCCTTTTTCGGCCGGTTCCTTTATCACAGGCGCTCCTCCTCCCTTTCGACCGGCTTTCTCATCCATCGGGATGTCTGGAGCCGAGCAATCTTGCCGGCGTGGCACACGCCGGAAAACAGCTGACTTGTACTTTTTCGTTAGAGGAGCAGCTGGTGTTCCAGCCGTGGGCCAAGAGAGCCGTCTGCGTTCCTTATACCGGGTGCTCCGACGGTGAACGATCTGCCGGTTAACGACTCCCGCCTTTCGAGAGGTGCTTTCAAGGTGTCAGCCTTTTGAGCGCCGTTTACGTTTCTCGCTCCTCGCCACACGTATTTCGAGGAATTCTGACGCATCTGATCGGACGGTTGACTCGATTGGATTCGTCGTTTTTATTAGCTTGGCACGTATCTTCATCGTGATTCGCGTGCAAGATTTTTGAACTTTTGTGGGTTAGGGTGTGTTTTGTGTGTTTGATGTTAGTCGGTGAGGTATGGGTGGTTGTGAGAGTGAGGGAATTGTCGAGGTTGGTTTAATTTGATAATTTGTAATGGACATGAATGGTTCGCTCATTGAGCCGTTTATTTTAACCCCTTAGCCTACAACTACGTGTGGGACTCGTAGCGCGGAAAATAAAATAGGCAATTTTGAACTCTTCCAAAAATTATTAAATTGACAATATATGGTGATCACGAAACGGTCTCATTATCTCTGTACTATTAATGTCACGTTCAGTTATACGAAATATCAGAAATTAGTGAAACATTTTGATTTCAGGAGTTAATTTTTGAGTCTGAACGCCTCATCAGAAAAGAAATCGTAGGTTAAGGGGTTAAAAGTGACTTAAGTCAGTTTCCTTTTAAATCGAGATATTTAAAACTAAAACTACCCAAGTTATATCTACTAACAAGGGAACATACCGAGGTGTCCCCCTCCGATTTTGATGAAATTTGGCACAGTTGTTCAGTACGCGAGAATAATCGATACGTATTTTTTTATATCTGCTAAGTCGCACGTTTAGGGGGTGAAACCACCCTTCAAAGTTTCGGATTTTTTTCTTTTTTTGCTTATAACTTTGAAACGGTTAATGATAGACATTTTTGATAAATGTACGAAATATTTGTTTTTTCGTCTACTAAAGGCCTGCGGAACTTAAAATTTGATTTAACGATTTTTTGTTAATTTTTTATTAAAAAATAACGTGTTTTTCGTTATATCTTTAAAGTTTACGATCCGATTTTAACCAAACTTTTTTTAAATGGTAGAGAAATCAAAAATAAAAGTTACGTGTTTTTGCGTTTTTCCATAATCTACTCTGGAGTCGTGAAATTAACCCTTTTCTTTTTTAGGGTTTGGCACTTTACGTTACTATATCTGATCAATGAATGATGATGGGAAAAATGTATTATGCAACAAATACTTCCTTTCTCATCTACTATAATATTGTTATTGTAAAAAATCAAAATTTGAAAATTTTTTGTTTTGCTTTATAATATTTAGGCTGCGCACATCCGCCAGGACGCGTCAATCACAAACTATCGTAGATATCATAAAATTTCATAAGAGAAAGTTTCATGGATTTTTACATATAAAAAGAATATATTTATAATTTATTTAAATCACAATTTATTTATAACAAAAAAATAATTTAATTTATTAATTTAATATACATAAACTATTATGGTTTCTATGGAACATATAGTCCACAAAAATGGTACTCCACGAAGAAATGTTCAAAACAAAGTGATTTTTTACACCACGCACATGTTATAATGGCAGGTTCTGTTCCATAAATTTACTTTTTGTCGTTAACCATTTACGTTATATACAAAACAGCACACATGATTAATTAAGTTTAGTTAGGGTTCATTTAGGTAAGATTAATATCAAATAAAGATAATAGAGATAACAAGAATTAATAAAGAATCGCAGAGAAGAATATCATTTTTGCGAACTATATGTTTCATAGAAGCTGTAATAGTATATGTATATTAAATTCATAAATTAAATTATTTTTTTTGTTATAAATAAATTGTGATTTAAATAAATTATAAATATATTGTTTTATATGTAAAAATCCATGAAACTTTCCCTTATGAAATTTTATGATATCTACGATAGTTTGTGATTGACGCGTCCTGGCGGATGTGCGCGGCCTAAATATTATAAAGCAAAGCAAAAAATTTTCAAATTTTGATTTTTTACAAAAACAATAATATAGTAGATGAGAAAAGAAGTATTTGTTGCATAATACATTTTTCCCATCATCATTCGTAGATCAGATATAGTAACGTAAAGTGCCAAAACCCTAAAAAAGAAAAGGGTTAATTTCACGACTCCAGAGTAGATTATGGAAAAACGCAAAAACACGTAACTTTTATTTTTGATTTCTCTACCATTTAAAAAAAGTTTGGTTAAAATCGGATCGTAAACTTTAAAGATATAACGAAAAACACGTTATTTTTTAATAAAAAATTAACAAAAAATCGTTAAATCAAATTTTAAGTTCCGCAGGCCTTTAGTAGACGAAAAAACAAATATTTCGTACATTCATCAAAAATGTCTATCATTAACCGTTTCAAAGTTATAAGCAAAAAAAGAAAAAAATCCGAAACTTTGAAGGGTGGTTTCACCCCCTAAACGTGCGACTTAGCAGATATAAAAAAATACGTATCGATTATTCTCGCGTACTGAACAACTGTGCCAAATTTCATCAAAATCGGAGGGGGACACCTCGGTATGTTCCCTTGTAAGATTCAGTTATACAACTTTAAAAACATAGAAATGAAGAGGTGAACAAGTTGATCAATTAACTAATTTAGGTTTTAAAAGATAGAAGTGGGATATTTAGTTCATGGCTACCCTATTAATTTAGATACTTTTGAGGGAAAATTTGGAACCAGTCTTTGAATCGGCTTGATAGGTTTAGTGTTAACAGTAGAACTATCAAGCGAGTCAATGTGATAGATTGTCAATTTTTTCAAAAAATTCTCCAAGTTTATAGGAGAGTTAAAAATTAATTTGATAAAACATGGATTATGAAATCTATCATCTTTTCCTCCTCATCATTTCTCTTTTTCCAAGATACTTATTACTAAGTTGTTTCAACGTAGTTACGTTTTATACAGGGGGAAAACTTAAATTTTGCGGCAAATGAATTACATAAATATTGGGTTACAGATTGCATAATGGTTGGAAATATATAACAAAAAAATTTGTTGGTGGGAAAGTAATAAATATTTTATTAAGGGACTGGTTTTTTCGTGTCATTTAAACGTTAGCTCCCAGCGACACATGCATATAACGCGTTAATTTTTATAGCTGGCATAATTTATCCCCTATCAACTCAAATACATAAATTATAAACCAGGCTACATTTATCTATGTACATGATTGATACCTTGGTATTAACACATTTTAACTTCATACACATAAAAAACAAGCACTATACCGAATAAAATTGCTGTAAATATTTCATGAAAATTAACACTAAACCTAGCAAGTCATTCACAATGACTGATACCCAATTTTTTCAAAAAATTCTCTAAGTTTATAGCAAGGCCATATATTAGATATTCTACTTTTGTTTAAATAAATATAAGTTAAAGAATCAATCGTCTTTTCCAGCTTCTGGTTTCTCGTTTTCCACAGTTCTTATTTCATATGTTAACCCTTTGCACTCCTTAATTTGTTTGCTTAATTAATTTGCAAAATATTTCACATGAAGGGGGTCTCAGTAAAAAGTTATATTACAACAAAAATTATTATTATTATATTACTTTTATTAGTATTATATTATTTTAGAAATTGTATTGTATAAAGTCGACCTCATCATGACATTAAAGTTGACGTGAGAAATGTCGAGAAGTTAATCTCGAGTCATTCGACATAGGAGTGCTAAGGGTTAACACTGTATCTACCAACTATTAATTAAATACATTTAAAATTGTGAAATAAATCTGTCCAAGGCAAACAAATAAATAAAATTACTTACTGTCTTGAAGATAGACGTAGAATATTGAGAAAGAAATAGCGTTCAGCAACATGTTCAAAAAATTCAAGGCAAGTTCATTTTGACCACTAGAAACTCATGTTGAACACCTTGGCAGATATAGTGTTAAAACATAGCAGATTTAACGCCGGTAGTTCTAGTGTTAATTTTCTAATTACATCGTCATAGCAGGAATGACAATGCTATTTCCAAAGTGACGATAGCATTGACGTTCGCAAATGAAAATTTAAGAACAACCTAGCATTATCAAATCATAAATATTTTGTATACACCTTTGAAATCCCGATGGACAAGTTAATCACTATAACGATTTTCGATTATAAAGTGCCGGTAAGAAAAAATAAATAATCAGATTTACGCCAGGGAAAAAATGACCCAGTATCAAGCGTCAACAGTACCGCGATCCCTAAGAGATTACTTCAACAATTTCCTCGTCACGGCACAGCGCAGGAACACAATGAATAACTATCGCGCTACAAATCCTTCACGATAGGAAACTATTAGTCCTCTTCACGATCCAACAGTAGCTCGTGATCGAAAGCCGAAGTACCGTGAAGAAAGATCATCAATCCAAAAACTAAATCCCACCACGGTACATGTTTCTCAAAAAATGCGCATACCGTCGTAACAAGTTGCGACGTTGCAATTTAACCACCAGTTAATCCAAATTGCTCCATTAATCAAATGAAGATTCAATGCCATTTTCCTTAACACATTCGCGACCGCTGACGTGAATTCACGTCATTATAAATCCTATACCTGGTTGCCGCTGACGTGAATTCACGTCCTGCAATTTCTATTTTTGAATTCGCCAAGATTAGGCGCTTTGGATAATGGCTATCTCAATGAGACACCTTGATAGTCTTTATAGACTTTCAGGTGACATGACAACACAACAGTTGGAAAGAATTGCACAATCGGTGAAATTAAAATATCCACAAAAACGTGGCATAGTTTGCAATACTCATGGAAAATGTCGTGACACTTCTTATATAAGCAAAATATGTAGAGTTTCTTTACGCAAAACTCATTGTTTTTTTACTAATCACACTAAACAGAAATATTAAATTTTGTCTCCACTCTGCTTTTCTAAAATGCATGTAATATAATACTAAATAAACTAAGCATAGTAATAACAAATGCTCCGTTATCTACCTATAAAGTAAGTATACACAAATTATCAAATCTTTTTATTTTAAAGAACACATAATTACAACATTGATAGTTCAAAACAAATATTATAACTATCTTTGTTTTAACGATACAAGTTTGCGGCAACCAGCTTTATAATATCATTATTTTCGCCGGTACTCAGCATTAGAAACGGAAAAAAATTGCCGGTCGCGAATGTGTTAAGATACACCCTCTCTCAGCAAGGATTCATCTCCTCCCCCGTTAAATCCAGCTTCCGGAAGGTAGGATCGGTAGTTGGCTAGGATTTAATAAAGGCAAAAGCATTTCCCAAGAATCTCACTGTTATTAAGTATACATACACGTATATGTACGTTACTTAGACACGTATAAGCGTGCGTATATGACCGACAGGAAGGTCCAACTTTTTTTTTATGGTCACTTCTCCCTTTCCACTTTCCATTACTCCTAATACCATAGGCGGTAATGGTCTGATGGTAAATTTTGTCGAGGTCTTTCCCTGGCAGTTAAATAGATCTCAGAGAGAATGAGCCGAAGGGTGGCGAGCACGGAAATAACGATTGAAAGTGCGAAAGTTTCGTAATTACCGGGAGGACGAATGGCACTTCTGTTGCCTCTTTCTTTCATTTCTATGCACGCAACGTGCTTAACTTCTTGCGTTCGGTATAATACGTACTGCTTGCTTTGGAATTACGTCGACGAGGCTTGCGTTTTGATTAACGTTTCGCGTCGCGGTTGTTTTGTTTTTAGACCTTTTTGTTTCGAAAAGCTTTTGAGAAAATGCTCTTGTCGATGGAATAAAATATAGATGACCAAAGTGTGGATGGAAAGGAAGCAATAAAGATCGAGGTGGAGTAACTTTCGATCTTTTAGTCCACTAAAAGTGTTAAAAAATTGTATTATAAAAAATTAACAATTATTGGGTCAGTTTAAGATCGTTGCAATTCATTCTGTAAAGACGTAATATAAAAAGTTGAAATAATGGCATACTTGATGAATAATCTATATTTGAAATTTTTGACTTTTTGTGACCTTGAAGAATGTAGTATTGGAGGTCATTGCGTTCGTTTTCAAAATTGTTATTATTTGCGAGTTAGAAATTATGAATGAAAATATTATCATTGTATTCTGATCTTCATAAAACTATACAACTTTTGTAAAAGTGAAATATTTGTGTTTTAATGTTAGATTCTATACCCTGTATACATATATGTTGTCCTAAGGGAAAGTTCACTGGTACTTCAGAATCTTCCGAACAGCGCTTTTTCGAAGTTACATATTTAGAAATGTAAATAATATTGTTAAACTTTGTACAGATATTTATGAAAATTACAGTACGGTGTATAGTTACGAAGTATAAGTGACAATACTATTTGGCTAGTATGAACCTATATTTAATATTATAAAACAATAGTAAATGCAAATTTTTTAACACACCATAAAATAAAATATAATTCTTGCAGATCGTCGATTTGCAAACTGAAAGAGATAATTTATTTATATAAAAGTTGTTAACTCATCTTTGATTTTGATATCCTTGAAATTATACATTTTTAAGAGAGAATATAAGTGAATATTAAATTTTATGGTCGGAATGCGCGTATAACAGAGTAGATGTATTTTAACAAAAGGCTAATATGCTACAAATTCAGGATTTTAACCCATCTGCATCATATGACAAATTCAAAAATATATCTTTACTGTCAAATTTCTTCATATTAAGACTAAGTCTAACACTATTTTAAAAAGTGACATTGTACTTTAATTGACGAATGTTGTATAAATAATTTAAACTATTCATATGTGTTGCTATTCGATTACAATGTGAATGCATAATTGCATTTCGATGATAGTGACCAGAAAAAGCGCACGAAAATATGCGTTTGTGCGCACATTTTAATTTACTTATATAAAAACTCTTTTTTTTATTAAATAACTCTTCGTAGATCTGCTAAATGGAATTTTCAGCACGCAAATGCAATAAAATAATCATCAAAACTATTATACAGATATTATTTTCAAAAATATACGGTCATATCGAATCGTTGATGTATAAAAAAAATACTAGAATTACCGTAGGTAATTTTAAATATTATTTTATTGCTGTTACATGACAAGAATATAGTCTTAGGAACTGTAAATATCGATTTCAATGTTTTATCGTCATTTGACATTCTTTACGTAAACAAAACCAAAATTATCTAAGTAAATCAATCCACGCTGAAGGCAACGAAATAAAGTTCTCAAAAAGTAACTATAATATAGGAACTGTCCGGTAATTATACACCTGATATGTTTGACACACGCAAGTCCAGTTTCCCCAGTTTTCCAGAAACTATGTCATTCTTCAACGGCTAGATTGTATCGTTTTGAAAAATTACCGCCGATAAAAGCAGTCCGTTGTAGATAAGTGACTATGAAAAGTAAAAAGGAAAAAGGTACCGGGAAGACTTCGTAACCATTACATCTCTAGTTTGCCGAATTCATAAATTATCGAAATGATCGCGACTTTTATCGGCCATTTATACCGTCTAGATCGTAAAGATTTAATTTATAACGAGCCGTAAACGTGTGCACCTGCGGATATATATCGACTGGTAATATCACTAAAACGATGAGTTTCTTGACCTCGAAGTCACCGAGCAGATCTACTTAGGATTAGCTTCGTGTTAACGAACGATCGTTGATTACACTTACAGTAATTAACCTCTTGTCTAACAATACCACGTCTCTTTCGTGGTGCTGAAACTACAATGAGGAAGCTTGAGATGCTTTAAATAGCCGGCATAAAAAACTCATTCTTTTATGTAATTAATTTAACTTTAGTGTATACAATGCAAAATGAGATGCTTGCCACATTTTTATTTTAATAATTTATAGAAAATTCAATTTTTGAAACGATCACGAAAAAATGATAAGATTGATTGGAACATTTTCATAAATATTCCACTTTCTGCAATCATTCAACTATCATTGTGCGATAATGAGCAGTAATATGTGCCAACCTTCAATCGAACCTCTCATTGTTAAATCAATGACGCTTGTAGTACATACTGTTTCAGTTATGATAGCGTAAAAGGAAGAACATCACATATTTCTGAATAAAACTAGATGTCTCTTTTATTGATGGCTTATCATTGGTTTAACACTATAGATTTACGGAGCCAATTTGGCTCATTCAAAATTCGATTACTATATATATATAAAATATACTGGTTGGCTAATTTTTTAATAGTAAATCTTTCATTTAAATTGATTTGGAACTATTTTCTTTGCAAAAAACTTCAATTCCTTGTATAGGTTAAGTTGGCTCACTTCAGAAAAATTTGCATATAATCAACATCCGTAAATCTAGTGTTCAATATTATTATATCCTAAATTAACACTAGATTTACGGTATCCGTAAAATTTACGGGTCCCTAACTTTTTTAAAAATATTTCCCTTTATAGAGAAACAGTACAATACATATTTCATGCGTATCTTATAATAAACAAATTACTTAGCCGTGAATTTTTTGCCGCTTAATGTGTCTTTTTTCAAAGTTTTTATTAAATATGATTAAATATACTACATTCAACGATTCTAAATCTAATATTAAACAACAAGGAGGAGCGTTAGAATATTCGCAAAGTATGAATCAACTTGTACGAATTTCTACATCAGAGATAGTAATGTAGTAGCTCTAAATAAATTTATTACACACTGTTAATTAATTTATTGCACTCAACACTTAACGTACCAGGACTTTCTGAATATCTATTCTTACCGTACCAGGTCACTTGATCGCTATGAATCACTGATAATATTCTCCTTAAAAAAAAAAGAGAAGATTGTCAACTTTATATGAAAAGCAACGCAGAAAACTGCCTGTGGTTATTAAAACGAAAAAAATGTACATTTTCATTCACTTACAAGCTACTAAAAAGACTGAAAAAATTGCAGAAACAAAAGGTAAGAAAAATTCCAAAGAAATCAACAACTTTGTGTTAAGATACAGAAAATATTTTTCTTCTCAGAGAAGACAGTAGGAAAAAGTATGTTCCAAGAATCCCAAGGCCAAGAAGTGAAATTTATTCTTTTAAAAGCAACCAGATATTCATTTTCATTTACGTCAAATTTTTAAGATCGTCGTATTTTATCTCCGAAACTCTCACGGCACGCGTTTCATTTCAACGTAACAATTTAAAGAAATACTTACTAAATTCATATGATACTAATTCATACTATTAGGTTGTTCGGAAAGTAATTTCGTCTTTTCCCAACGGAGGACATAATTATAATTTTTCACAGCCAACTTCATACTTAATTCGCATTGCTATTATATATTTTGACAGTTGATATAACAACGCTTGTTTGTGAAAAAAATTGCTTGATTCTATACAATAGTTTTTGTTTGGTGCCCTATTAAAGATGAAAAGTCGAAAGCAGTATTTTCGCCATATTTACTTTTTTACTTTCGAAAAGGTAAAAATGCTGTTCAAGCAAGAACAAAATTATTCGATCTGTATGGAGAAGATGCATTAACAGAACGCCAGTTCCAAAACTGGTTCGCAAAATGTTTTGAACGGCAACACCTTTACTTCGAATGAGGACGTCAAAAATGGCTTTGATTTTTTTGCCAGCAAAGATCAAAACTTTTATGAGTGTCGAATCATACTACTGTCAGAAAGATGACAAGAGGTATTAGAACAAAATGGAGAATATATAATTCAGTAACATATTTATGGTCTACAAGAAAATCGTCTTTCATTCTCACCGAAAAAAACGAAATTACTTTCCGAACAACCCAATAAATTATTTCTACCGGTATTTTATTTGTGATTAAACTGCCGTTTAACCTTGTGTGGTGAAAAGCAGATTCACTGAACGCACGTGTGTTTACGTGGAAATCACAGATCAAATGTTTTCATTATTTAAATCAGAGACAGCTCGATTCGTCGTTGCACGCGTCGAGGGTCAAACCAACGTTATCGTCGATTGTGTAAACCAAAAGATCAATGCAATTCCCGTATGTGCAGAGCATATTTGCATGGTGCATTCCATTCGCAGAAGAAAAAAAAATAGGAAACTCTGGATGTATGTACATAAATATCCTTTTTTTCCAACGCTCATCACACTGGCTCGATGGCCACCCTTTTACCATAATTTAAAAAATACACAGAGGATAAATTCACTTTTGCAAATCTTCCCGTATGAGTTGCAAATTTAATCCGTATGGAAATACAGTGTAGTGTTTTAAAATAGTGATTTTGAAGAAAGACATCGGGTTTTTTTAAAGTCATATTTCATTACTTTAACAGTATATCTACGAAAGCTGTCAAATTGACGGATTTCTTCTTTTTTAGAAACGGTTTTCAAATTTACAGTGACGTGGTACAGTAGATATTCCACATGTATTTTATAATATACAAATGACTTAACTGATACATTCCCCGTAAATCTAGTGTTAATGATGTAAAACTTTAGAGAGCAAATATATTAATAGTAACTTACCATTAGTCACAGTAAAGTATTCCGACAATTAAATAATTCAATAACAATAGACGTTGGAGTTTCGTATGTATTGTGTTATAGACTAATAATAGCATTTAATTCGGTATTTAACACTACATTTACGGAGCCAATTTGGCTCATTCAGAATTCGACTATTATATATGTAATATATTAGGTAATTTTTAAATAATATATCGTCAATTTAAATTGATTTGGAGCTGTTTTCTTTGCAAAAAACCTCAATTTTCTTGTATGGGTTAAATTGGCACACTTCAGAAAAATAGGTATATCAACATACGAAAATCTAGTGTTAAATAGTTCAATAGCACTTTTTTTATATTTCTAGTTCAGATTATCTTTATTATCTCATTATCCAATAAAGCAACATGACAACAATACCATTATCCTTAATATAGTATCTCATTACTACTCTCTGCTCATGCAGCAATTTTATTTTATAAGAAAAAAGCTGAAAGATCAATCGTAACTACTTGCAAAATACCGTGGAACCTCGATAATTTGTTCAGTCCAAAAAGTATTCTTCAAATTGCAAAATTATAAAATTATTTACACAAGAAATTTGTATCTACTATTATTCAACGTAAGACCTCAAAGCATGAACCCCAATAGCCTGAATTATTTATGGTATCCAAAGATCAGTTTAGCACAATTAGAAAATGATACAAATACTAATTTAAATAATGGATAAAACCTGAGTTTTACAAATTGGATTGCAAAGAATTTCGTGATTTTCTCGAGCTAAATTATAATATTTGGCAAAGGTAAAACTTTGACTTTGAAGAATAGAAACTTAGATGTGTCTTGCATTACTTCAAAGTCACAGGGGCCCATAGAGGGTTAATTCATAGCCCTCGCAGTAGGATAAATCATTTAAACCACGCTCAGATTTACTTTCAGACGACATCGTAATTATTCAAAGGAAAACATGCAAGATACTACTTTCGGGAGTAAGCTCTACAGAACAGTCTATTAGCAACAGTGTCGTAATTTTCATATGCAAGAAAAGTTCATAATAACGGGTATATAAGAACAACCTGGACGTATGTACGACACACGCACATAATAAATTCACCGATCGTGCAAGAGCATGCATGCACAATCCTGTCGGTGATATTATATGTTCCTTTGATGTATAACGCCTGATCTACCTACTCGTTCATCGCTTATGCGACGCAACGTTTGCAAACATCTTGCCTCTAGGTAGCTATAAGCCTACCTGACATAATAATGGATAACAACGAAGATAACATAAGTATACCTGTAATTAAGTCATGATTAATTAATTCAGACCGAACGAAAGGGAGTAGACAACGTGATCGTGAAACGAATGGCGGAATTATACGGATAAAATTGGTATGTAGAACTTAAATGTTATGTAGTAAATAAATCATGAAATTTTCACAAACTGTCCGAACTAACTTCGTTACTGAGGGTATTTAAATTTTAATTAAAAGCGCGTAGAAGTCCCTTTAACAGGAATTAGGTATTTTTGTGGTGATTATGTAGGTATACAGTAATTTTAGTGTTACTCTTTTGGAGTGGGATAATGAGATTGATGAGGAGTTTTAACCGTTTGCGTACCACGAGCCACTTTCGCGCTCTTCACTTTTTGTGTCGAAAAACCCCAGGACATTTTTTCAATGTTGACAATTGAAGGAAGACTTTGTTAAGATATTTTGTTAAGAGTGCATCAGGTTTCTCTTTTATAATATAAAGTAATTCCAAATTAGGATACAAGCACGAGAAGATTGTTCTTGTTGTGCACTACATAAAATAAAACACCAACTTTAGCTTATTTTGAATTAAAATCTCAAGAGCGCAAAAGTGGCTTTTGGCTTTTTTCGAAGTAATTTTTTAAAACCCTCCCGATATTCAAACGGTTAAATTGATGTTGATAAAAAGAGTGGACTGTATATTTTTAATGTGATGGTTATAGGTTACTAGTTATTGACTCCTCTATGTTTGTAGAAAATGTTTATAAATACAAACACGTTATGATAGGCTAAGGGGTTAGAGTATTCGTCAAATTATTTCGTTTCATTAACACTAGAACCACCAAACCAGTTCAAATGACTGGTATATAATTTTTTCAAAAAATTCTCCTAGTTTACCGAAGTGTCATAGAATAAATATTCTACCTTCGTTTAAAAAAAGACATAAATCACCGAATCGATTATTTTTCCCGTCTCTTCATTCCTCTTTTTTGAAAGCACTTATTTAACACTAGATTTACCAAGCCAGTCAAAGTGACTGGTACACAATTTTTTCCAAAAATTCTACGGGTTTATGAGAGAGGTGTAGAATAAATATTCTTCGTCCATCGTATAAAACATAAATTACCGAATCTATCATCTTTTCCACGTCTTAATTTTCCCTGCTTTAAGGTACATATTTAACATATTTAAATATAATAGATTACACGCTGGTAAACCTAGTATTAATATATTGAAGTATAATAGATTTAAGGCCGGTAGTTCTAATTTTAAAGTCGATAACTTTGAATTCGCGAATTATCTTCATTAACTGTTTTTACATGAATTGTTCTATTTTGATAGTCGATTTCGCGAGAAAACGAAAGTGGAATGTCAATGGGGAGCGGGGAATTTCATTTTTGATATTTTCATCGAAACTTAACCATTTCATTATTGTCCTTATAACTTGCCTGTCGTTGATAAATTGGACGTGATATCAATGACACGTATCGATCCATAGTTCCATTGTATTATAAAATACCGAGATTACCGAAGACTCGTGAATTTCAAAGGGATAATGAGTAACACGTATCCGTAAATGAGACTCCAGTTTGCGTGAAATAAATGAAGTATCGAATACAGAAAATTTGAAGTTCCTCACATTACGTGAAACAGACACTCGGAAAAGTTGTCACGCTGTATCGTATTTCCAAGAGTTGAATTTCAATGTGTAACGCGCCATTGAATACCGTGAATCATAATTAATATGTGTAGAACAGAATTTCATTCATGAGCGAACTTTTACGAGTTTTGCCTGTGTGAATTGATTTTAAGTACGTACTTACACACGCTCGGAATTGTACTGTGATGTTTTTCGCACATTATGTTCATGCATTAATAAATTTGACTGCAGTATGCAAACAGGTTGTAAATTTGTAATACAATCGTGTGTTGTTGTTGACACAACGGTAATGACATTTTTTAAAAAAGTGGGATAATTTTTGCAAAAATAAAACATCCACAGATTTGGGCAATATTTTCATTTGTTGCTCATATTATTATCCTAAACAGCACTTTGAAAATTCTGAGCATTCACTTCTAACTGACCTAATTCTTTTTTAGGAACTTTAATGGAAATTGTTAATTTCAAAGCTTCAGCTCCATGTCAAATGTTTCAATTTGCTAGAGTAATTGTGGAGCTTGATGTTTTAGCGTGTGAGTGTGTACCATTTTCTTTTAAAGAATGCAATCTTAAAATTAATTGTTTGGCAACATTTTAGAAATGAAATCTCATAAGTCGGAAATTGAACGGTTTAACAAAATTATAATCTCAAAAAAAGATAAGAAAAAAACTGTCAAATAATCTTCATGTTACTCATTTTATACTAATATCTAAGATTGGAGATGGAACCATTAATATTTTAATAAATTAATCCTTAATTATGATATGACACAAGCAATCACCAAGAAAATAATAAGTCAAACAATTATCATTAAAGGTTGAAAGAGTCTTAGTGTACTCTACATTGACTACTTTTCTAGAAAAGTTTTGTTTTTTAGTTACTTGATTTTCTTGTGGCACAGCTAAAAATCCGAAAGTCATTAACATTTAAAACACACACGTACTTGACGATAAAACAAAGCCACAAAAAATGCTAATTAAAATTAATCCATCTACGCAAAGTTTAAAAATTATATCCGATTTTAGTCAAAATCATAATCATTTCGATTTGTTCGAAACACGAAATGTCAAAAACCTGGATTGCAGTACAATTTTTAATTACAGTTTCCTCCATCCATTTAGCAATCGTACGATACTTATGTCAATTCATTGCTAATGGAATTTCAATAACAGATTCTATTCGTTTCTAAGACAACAGTTGTTCCATTGGAAAGTTTTTTTCGATGCTTCAACCATGGACAAAAGAAATCGTAGAATATAACATCCAATTAAACCATTGTCGTAAATTATCGACGTAGTCGAGAGTTTTACGTATCAATTTGACGAGATATTTCTTATCGTTACCCTTCATGTATTTCGAGCATTTAAGACCATTAATATTGTCTCTGTAAACAGAAGGTAAGATCAGTGCCTTTATACTGTTGACATTGACTCAATAAGGGGAAGAAGTGAATTTTATAATTGAATCGTGTTTCAGAAGATTCCACTCAAATGTCTTTTCCGATAACGAACTCGCATAGCACATCTTTGTAGTAATGTAGAATTAATCTCTTTAAGATTTCTACGAGAATTACAGCGGAACTTCCTTTATTAAAATAGTGCGCGAGTGCAAAGTTTCGAAAGAGTACGCCTCGGTATTTATTCGGGGCTTCAGAGTTATGATATTCTAATTTAACCGTCTACCGTGGTAAATGTGGTTATCTGGCGAGAGAATGTTCGTCAGATAAACTATTAGAAGATTGCATAAGTTCTTGCTTAAACTTAATCGAAAAAAAGAGTATTGGTGTTTTTGTTAGCTTTTGTTACATGCACTGTTTCAGTTTCTTCATCATGGTTTTTATTACGTGTGCAAATAAGTTCCTTCCCCTTTTTTTTCTACGATCACAACTTTTGACTGTATTATTCGAATTAATTGATTGTGGTGTCATCTGAAAGAGCATTCTTTCGTTTTTAAGAAGAGTCATAATGACCGCTCTAAGAGTTCCCAGGCTTAATCAACAATTTCAAACAATATGGCGATTCAAACAATATGGCGAGTCATAAGCATCATTTGCGTCACTGCTTACGCTTTGCATTCCAGCTTAAGAAATCAGATGTAGAAGCTACTGAAATGTTTTGTGCGGCACTGAGAGAGAACGCTGTTTCTTACAGAACATGTAAAAAGTGGTACCAGAGATTTAAAGCTGGAAATTTTAATTTGGAAGACGACAATCGGTCAGGTGCCCCGAAGAAGTTCGATGACGGTGAGATAGAGCATTTGCTCAACGACAATCCGATCGAGACAGCAGCCGTCATTCTTCAGGGGTGGAATTTATAATTTACCCACAATGGGAAACGATTATAGAAAATGAGGGTGAATACTTCGAGACATAATCTTGTACCGAATTTATATAATAAAATCTTGAATTTCTAAAAAAAGGGGAAAGAACTTATTTGCACACCTATTAATTTTTGTGGTTAATTTACCTAGAGCCTGTTGTTTTAGATGGTTTCAGAAGCGCGGAAGCTATGATGTATCAAATAAAAATTTAGAAAAAAAAATTCTTACAGGAGGTTACAGGAGACTTGACCTCGGCAACATTAGCTGCGACACCGAACCTTTATCTGCTCTATTCACCGCAGTTCCTTTAACTGTTAAGGTTAATTCGTCTAACAAGGGAACATCCCGAGGTGTAAATCACCGATTTTTATGAAATTTTAGTATGATATAGTCCTCGCGAAAATATTTGACACCTACTTTGTTTTATCGGCAACCGTCCACGTTAAAGGGGTGAAAACCGCCCCCAAAGTTGGGGTAACGAAAACTATTTTATCGAATATCTCCGAAACTATTAGAGATACGAAAATTTCGTAAGGACTGAAAATTAACGTATTTTGACCACGAATCCAATGGTATAAATATTTTTAAAAAAACCCATTTGTTTAAACAATATGTTAAAAAATACTTTTTTTTCAACTTTGAGGGTGGTTTTCACCCCTTTAACGTGGACGGTTGCCGATAAAAAAAATACGGGTCAAATATTTTCGCGAGGACTATGTCATACTAAAATTTCATCAAAATCGGTGATTTACACGTCGGGATGTTCTCTTGTAAGTCCCATTGTTTTAGGTGGACTATGGTATGTTAAATAATAATTTAGGCAAATTTTCCCATAGGTGATGAAAGATTTGATCTTGGAACCACTGAGAGTCCAAGCCTTCATCTTCTTTATTCATTACGGTCCCTTTTAACTGCTATAATTAATTCACCTAAGACTTACTGTTTTAGATGGGCTCAGAAAAACCAAAGCTATGTGAAAATGTAGAAAAACGTTTCTAGGGGTGACGAGAGATTTGAATTCGGCACCACTAATTGTGACACCGAGGCTTTATCTCTTTTATTCACCACAGTTGCTTTAACTGCTATGGTAAATTCATCTAAATCCCACTGTTTCAGAGGGACTATGACATATTAAATAATAATTTAGACAAAGTTTCTCACAGGTGATGGAAGATTTGAACTCGGATCTACTGAGAGTTCGAGCCGTCATCTTCTTTATTCACTATGGTCCATTAACACTAGAACTACCAAACCAGTCAAAATGACTGGTACACAATTTTTTCAAAAAATTCTCCAAATTTATATAAGAGTCATAGAATAAATATTCTACTTCTATATCAATAAACATAAATCACTCAATCGATCAAATTTTCCGCCGCTTGATTCCCCCTTTTTCAAAGTATTTATTTAATTTATTAAAATATGATAGACTTGACGCCGGTAGTTCTAGTGTTAATTGCTACGATTAACTCACCTAAGACTTACTGTTTTCGGTAGGTTCAGACCCACGGAAGCTATGATGTATTAAATAAAAATTCTGAAAATGTTTTCCCAGAGGTGACGAACAATTTAAGTTCATTATTAAGACACGCTTGTATTCTATGGCCACCCTGATCCGATTAAACTTTTTGGTTTGCAGAAAAATTAATGATTTTCTTCTTTTCTTTGCTTCTTGCCAAAAATAATTGAATGTTATTGCAATTTTTTAAATTCGAAGTAAGCGGTTTGAAAAGCTCGTGCCTTTAACCCTTAACACTTCGATTTGAAAAGTGGCTCGACGTTACATTTCTTAGGCCAACTAGAACTCAACTGTCGAACTAAACTCAACTTTATACAACGCTATTTTTGTAACAATGGTAATAATAATAATAACAATTTCTGTTGCAATATAACTTGTTACTGATACCTCCTCTTTATATACATTTTGCAAATCAATCGAACAGTCGTTGATAGCTAATAAAAAATTATCTTTTAAACTAATAAAAGTTAATTTTTATTAATTACTAATGCAGTAGACATCAGTATTAAACCAAATATTTTTCAAAGTACGTAAAGAATAATAGAAAGTATTAAAGTATATAAAATATGAAATATTTTCCAAGATTTACAATGCAAATCGTATAAAAAGTTACATCATGCAGATCCGAATAAATATTTCATTAAATTAATATTTTTGCATATGCTCTATACGAATCACACTTTAAGCGATAAAATGTACTGTTACATATTTATTAAAAGTATTTAAATATTCAAAGCCTCACAGACACACACCTACAATCTTCTTTTTACTAAGTGAAAATGATAATTTGTTAACTGCAACTGCGAAAGCAGGTAGACTAACTTTGTTGACGTTATTCAAATGAGAAGATATATTAATGCTTCAAGAGATAACAGAAATATAAACACGCAACGTAACAGGAATATCTGTCTAGCAATATTTTCCCATCCATACAGAATTACAAATTAAAATATCGGGATGTACTTCAAACAACAGCATAACATTTGAAATACAATTTTGACGATCAAAATATAAAAATCTTCAACACTGCAAATACAATAATGTACTAAATTAAATTTATATACCAAACTCCGATTAATATGAAAGAAAAAATATTCCAATGTTTAAAGTGATCGATCTAGCCTCTCATAATTTAAAATTAAAAACGTCGCCAAATCTTTCTGAGAAATTAATTGTAAAAATTATCATCAATTAGAAATCACATTGCGTATAATGTTATTTTGTTACTATACCTTTTATACTATATTTCTAATTTTACTTTTAATGTTATTTATTACTATATTTTTAATGTGGTTATGTGAATAACATAGTAATGTTACTTATTACTATGTTTTTTAATACTATATTTCATATATTTCTTTCAATGACTTACACATTTAGAAAAAAAGGTCGGCTTAGCTCGGCCACCTCAAAGTCTTAATGTTTGAGTAAACTGTTTGAAAAAGCGCTTAGTCAGAAATCTCGAAGGTTTTGCAGAGTCTTCATACTCGTCAGCCCCTCTGGTTTAATCTTATGTTTAAGCATTTTTGTCCAGGAAACAGGTAAGCCCTCCTTGTTAGGGTTCATAGAAAAAGCATTCCTGACCTGACAAAGGTTCATCTTCCAAGTCCTCGAAGTGTAAATGAATAAATATACACTAACTTTCTGGCACTAACGTGAAGTTAATATTATTTCAACTTGTCGTACACATTTTAATGTGAAATCGTGGATTTTAAATTTAATTTTTTAATTTAAAAGTGTTCTTATTAATTCATTGTTGTCGTATTTTAATTATTTGAAATCATACATATTTGTATTATGCAAATCTGGAATTCATGTAAATTATTTCAGCTATAAGCTTGTTTGCTTGAAAAGTCATGATGCTTAAGATAATAATTAACCATTTCATTATTTTTCTTTTAATGCACCAAATTTGAATTTTAAATTTGTACGATCACGTTGTTAAGGTTCTGTAATTTTATTGGAGAGAAATGTATATTAGATTAGCATGCTACTAAATAATTATAATGTACAACCTCGTTAAAAGATTATATATTTAACACTATTTCGACCATGGTTTTGTGTATATCTATTTCAATCAAAATCTTGGTTGAATATCTTAAAATCAGAATTCAAATATCTTGGGAATAATTGTGAAAAATCAATTTCTCTCATTATTTTTTATTTCATCTAAAAGTTAATTCAACATTGTGACATTACTAATACTATCTAGAAAATAATGTTATAAACGAAATATACCAAGGTGTCTTTTGACATCTTCGATAGAAATTGCGTTGAAGAAAAGTACTGTACTATTACAATTTATTTAATACCTTACTAGAATGTATAGAATCTGTTCAGAGATGCTATATGCGCAAAACATTTTTCTAAATACCCTTTTCTTCCTTTACATGTTACCCAAAGGGATGTTTGGAAAGTTATTATAATATTTGGAATAATAAAGTGTAGATGGTAATCTCCGTATAAACTCTACAAAAGGCTGTAACCGGAGAACCATGTTTCCACTATCAAACTATCTTATTCTGCCTAAGAGCAAAGGAAGATCTATCTTTACAATCCATAAAGTTTTCTTATCCAAGATACAACAAATTCTTTTTATATAAACAATTCACCTCAGTAGTCACGTATCTATAACTGAATGTTTCATAACCAACACTTGAAGTACCAAGGCATTACAACGAATAATCTTTAAAGTTTACATTTTAACGATGCTGCTCTTTTATTTTTCTATCTATTTTGCTAAATGTAAGAAATTGTGTTACTCAATTTTCTTTCTTTTACCATATTTGCTTCTAGCATTAACACAATGCTACCACCATAATTTAACTACTATCTGTAGCAATTACACTCACCTCTAATTTAAAAACTACACCTTTGACAGCATCGTTCCATTAATTAGAATCGTTTCAAATCATTGAGGATCATTCGTACCTTTCCCCGAAAAAAAACTCAAATGCAGTTCTTAATCTCCAAAGAACGAGAATCCACGATTTCTCACGTCTAAAATACGGAAAACGAAAAGGCTTGTAAACGTTAGGACCGTTAATACAGTCAGAGTTTAAAATGCCACGATTCAACGAGATATAAATCTCCGAACTGAATTCACAGGCAACCAATAACGTTTGAGGCTCGGAAGTTGAAATCCGAACGATTTAGCGAAAGAGTGCTTTTAAAATCAGATAAAGTTCTAAGATCGTTACGAAACTGGGATTTACAGGGACCTAAACAAATTTTCGAGGTAATCAATACCAGGGAACATGATGTAGGGAACGTACTGCCATTCTACCCGCCAACATGTACAGGCCAAAGATCGGCTCGTTAAATTCTTACAGCGATTAAACGCACCCTTTGGCGCAACGCGACGACCGTCTACCAATAATAACCTGACGATCGATATTTCATGGGAACCAGACCGGAATAGAATTTTGAGAACGCTTTTCCACTTGCTGTCGTTGAGAATTTCGAAGTTCACGTTCCACGCTTGGCAGTTTTATAGTAGAGAAGACATTTGAAAGGGTATGGTGAAAGGTAAGAAACTATGAAATTTTCGTTTGAATTTTGAATTTTAATATATGAGACGTTTATTTTGAAAGTGGCATAGATCATTTTCTTTTCGACATTAGATTTACGAGCGTTGAATCTGTAATATGTAAATATATGAAGTGAGTAGTTTGAAAATAGAAGGATCAATTGACAACATATACAATTATTTGTATATTTTAACCCATTAAGGCCCAAAGTTGCGTTAACGCAACCTTATGGAAGATCTCAAAAAAATATGTATACTTATAGATTTCCTTACATGAAAAAATGTATTATGATAATAAAACTTCCATAAATGATTTTCGTATTATATTTATTTTGAATATATTCTGATATATTTATATCTACTTTTATGTAATCTTCTAAGAAATAAATAGTCGCATTTTAAACATTTCTGTTATTTCAATACTCAGTCCTTAATTGGTTAAGATATGTATGAAATATCTATCGTGTCCCGTTTCTCTATAAATTTGGAAATCCTTTCTAGGGGTAAATCTAATGTTAAATTGAAATATTTAATGGTGTAGCGTTTTAACGTCTTTAAAAATATTAGTATCAATTTTCGAAAACATTTACTTCCGCTTATTATTTCGGGTACGTATGTTTTTCGTAGTATAAATAATTTTTTATAGCCATGGAGAGGTCAATATTTTTTATTACGGTGAAGTGACTTATGACATTTTCAAGATAAACAGCTCATATCTTGAGAACCAGAGTGAAATTGAAATTTAAGGGCGACTTTCCATTTGACGTCGTTGACGATTTGGTAGTTCAACGCTTGACAGTTTTATAGTAAAAGGGACATTTCGAAAGGTATCGTGAAGTGTAAGAAATTGCGATATTTTCGTTTCAATTTTGAATTTCAATAGATCTTGGGAACCAGACTAAAATAGAATTTTAAGGGCGGTTTTCCACTTGATGTCATTGCAAATTTGAAAGTTTATGTTCTATTCTTGGAAGCTTTATATCGGAAAAGATTTGTGAAAGAGTACAATAAATTGGAAGAGATTGTTCAATTTTTGTTAAAATGTTGATTATGTTTTTTGGGAGCGTCTTCAGAGTTTGTACGATTTTTAAAGATTTTATTTGACATGGTTGATGAATAATTATTCCCGTGATTAGCAAAGTGGGCTATGTCATAAAATTGGAGCAATTGAACGTATAACTCATTTCGTGTTGCACCAAAGTGCATTATGACGTGGTAGAAGCATGTTTTAAAAATGATATTATTTTAAATTACACTCTTTAATGAAGTTGACAATTGATTATGGATTATCACTGAAAATAGAAGTATTTTATATTTTAATAACTAAGACCATTGTTAGTAACACAATTGAGGGAAATTAGGTAATTACTGACGCAATTAAGCAAAGAATATTTTTATAAATTTTTCATGGCTAGAAGGAAACGACTATCTTTCCTTGAATAATGAATTTCATGTTCGAAATTGAAAGCGTCGTAACCATGTATGTTTTAATACTTTTGTAAATTATTTATATTTATTTATACACTGTATAGTGAGCTATTAAATAAAACATGAAATCATTATAAAATAGAATTAACTTACTTCATAAATATCAATTTATATAAAGAAGCAAAGAAAACGTTATTGCCATAAAGAATTGCATAGACTATGATTAACCCCTTGCCTTAAAATAACGTGTGGCACACGTGACGCGATAAATGGAAAAGAAAATTTTTAAATCTTTTAAAAACTATTAAACTAAAAATATCAATAGGTCAGGAGATGTCGAAATTGGTCCTATACTATTAATATTACGTTAACTTATACCGATGTATCAGAAATCGGCGATAGATTATTATTTCAACAATCAATTCTGAGTTATTGCGGGTTCGGTTACAAAAGAAATTGTAAGGCTAGGGGTTAATAGAGCGTCCAAGGATTATATTATTAAATATTATACTCAGCAGGTATTAAAACTAGTGAATATTAATTTCATAGATTATAATTACTTAATTTAAAATTAGTATAATTTCCCAAATATATTTAACCCTTACAATCAGAAATAATAATAAAAACAAGATACATTTTATACCATTGTCATCTTCAAAATGAATAAAAAACGATAAACAACCATCAACAAAAAGATATTACAACAGTATAACGAAAAACCACTTTCCAGGATATTGCTAGAATCAATTATCTCCGAAACTTTATTCTTTCGCTATCAAACATTTACCTAATCAAAACTGTTATACAAACAAAGGAAAATCCCACGAGAATAATATGCACCAGATCTAACATTCAGAGACCGACAAGATACGGTGAGAATAAAGACGAACACAAGCAACGAGAAAACGAAACAGGTGCTCAAACAAAGAAACTGAACAGTCACAGAGAGACAAACGAAGATAACAACACGAAGAAGCGAATAGAAAAGAACAAGACATCCACAATAAGAATGAGAAATCGTCTAAAAGAAACGTACACGCCAAGAACAGAGAAAGAATCAAAGCGAGACACACGTAGAACAAAACTAATAAGTATTCAGGCAGCAAAGACGCGCGAAAAGCGGACCTCGAAAACCTCAAAAGAAAACTCCCAAGGGAGCCGTCATGGAGGACTTTGAAAAGCGCATATCCTATCTCCGATATCCCAAGAATACCTCGAGTCTTCTTTTCTTTTCTCGCCTCATTGTACCGTCTTCTTCGCCAAGGTATCCCACAGTCTACCGTAAGGACGAGCACGAGCAACGAATTAATAAAAAACCAAAAAAAAAAAGAAAAAAAGAAAATAACCGGGGCAAACGTAGGCGGAATGTAGACGCGGAGGTAAAGAAATTACTGTCTCCCCTCGCCAGCAAATCGTCGTATGCGCGAAGAGCCTGAGGATAATAATATATTAAACTACGGTAATTCGCAAGACGAACGGCGTTAAGGTGCGTGGGTGTTGCGAGGCTCGAGAGAAGAAACGATTGTGACGATTAGCCTTAATGCAATATAATGTAATACGGCGTAATGTTATGCTGAAATAACGTGGCACGGTGTTGAAACGAATGCCCCACGAGTGGCGCACAGGTTGAGATTCAAACGGAGAATATTCTCGTGCACGTTTGTCTCGTGGCGCACGATTATCTTGTAATAATTGCGTAATCGCTGGTAACGAGGATATTAACGGGGCATTAGAGACGGGAAAGATATCGACGATGTAGCGCAACACAAGTAAACGTGTGGGGGATATCAAGGAAGACGATGGATGAACTATCGCTGGAGAAAGTACGAGGTTTGGCTTAGAAAGTATGGACTTACGTACGTGAACGATAGAGCGTAGCATGGTGCTTGAGCTCTAATTATGTTTTAAATGTGCATTAGAATTTAGCAATTTGTTGTGGTGTTTCAGTGGTGTTAAGATATATTAGTTTTATCAAAATGGATTTCTTGATTGTCTAGGACAGGGGTGGCCAACCCAAATGTTCTTGCGGGCCATTTTGAAAATGCATCATAACTCCGCGGGCCGCATAAAGTCATATATTCCCATATCAGATTTATACGCACTATAGGCATTTTTTCGGAGTGAAAAAAATAATTAAATTATATTCTGCGAACTCGTAACTGTAAACTCATAAATAAAACAGGCAATATCTGTCACATATTTCCAAGAATATTAGTTTAAAATCAAAGTTAATTTTTTCTCATAATTTCGATATTTAGGTTTTGAATATAGAAAATAAATGTATTTTGTAAAAGTGTGATAAATCACGCGGTACGGAAAAATGTTCAAGGCGGGCCGCGGGTTGGCCATCCCTGGTCTAGGCGAATGGTAGGCAAAGTTATAGCAGCGGCAAGACAAAAAGGGAAAAATATTTTTGCAAGTCAGTGTAATATATTAAATAATTTGATTTCAATGGAAAATTTTGCATATGCAAAAAAAAGGTACATTTACTTATATGAATTTCTTTACCACTGGATGTACTGAAGCAAAATCTGTTATGTTTAACACTAGAACTACCAAACCAGTCAAAATGACTGGTACTCAATTTTTTCAAAAAATTCTCCAAGTTTACATAAGAGTCATAGGATAAATATTCTACGTCTATATCAATAAACATAAATCACCCAATCGATCAAATTTTCCGCCGCTTGATTCCCCCTTTTTCAAAGTACTTATTTAATTTATTAAAATATGTTAGATTTGAGGCCGGTAGTTCTAGTGTTAAATATATTGTTACGGAGCACCCAGTAGATTGAATGTTATTGGGTAACGAGACTTGGCAATTGTTTTTGAGTTTTTCTAAATAAACGTTCTCAGTTTTTCTATTAATTGTGTTATATTTAATTATGTCCGAAAGGATAATGCGTGCTCGGTCGACTCGTAACAAGATTAAATAAGTACTTAAAAAAAGGGATCAACCGGAAAATTAGGTAACCAGTTAAGTAACTTATATGTTGTCAAGTATATATAAAATATATCTTGCACCGTGTCTATACAAATTTGCAAACAACTTCTAAAAAAGTATGAATCTGTCAATTTGACGGGTTCTGTAGGTTTTGTGTTAAGAGACTCGAATTAAAAGTTTCTATGCTATTATTTTAAATTTGGCGGTAGACTGAATCTTTTTGTGGGGGCAGTAAATCGACCACCACTGGACTAAAGGACCACTAAATGGCTTCTAGGGGACTGGGAAAGGGTCATTCATTAGTTGAAATTTTTGCCTCCTTCAAGTAAAGCAGATGCGCCCATTTCATTGAATGTTAAATTGATGACTAAGATTTACCATTTTCTGAATAAAAAATTGTTTGCCAAAAAATGTTTTCGCAGCAATTGGCTGTGTGCTAGTTATAATTAATTAAGAACCGATAATTTTTTAAAGATTCGATACATGTGATTAATATCTTTAATAACAGAGAACTATTAAATAAATTGTGTGGGAAAATGAATTCATATTTATGTTACAAATTTTGTATCATCATTAACACTACATCTACCGAGCAGACCAGAATTTCTAACAAATCTGTTTCTTTTTCAATTTTTTTGTATCTGATAGATTGTACGCGATTAAATCGATAAGTTGTTTGCTTCCTTCACTTTCCTTCCAACTTTTTTTTTCACTGTTAAATAATTAATTGTTAGTACGAATCGCCGATCTAGCGTTATCACCTCAATTACTTCGCGAATATTTGATAAAAAGTAGCATCGTTCTATATCTATCAAAAGTATCCAGAAAATGATAATCATCTTTAACACTAGAACTACCGGCCTCAAATCTAACATATTTTCATAAATTAAATAAGTACTTTGAAAAAGGAGGAATCAAGCGGCGGAAAATTTGATCGATTCGGTGATTTATGTTTATTGATATAGACGTAGAATATTTATCCTATGACTCTTATGTAAACTTGGAGAATTTTTTGAAAAAATTGTGTACCAGTCATTTTGACTAGTCTGGTAGTTCTAGTGTTAATAAAATTAAAATAGCCTTAACATTTACAGTAGCTGTATGCGTATCCGTGAGAAATAAATTAGGTAATAAATTCACAAAGAAAATTTGTTAGGGATCCACAAAGTTGTGTAAACGCAGACGCAAATACATATTCGGTAGCCAGATATTTACATAAGCATTAATCTAACGTGAAAAGCATTATGTAACGTAAGAAGAATGTAGCTTCTATCTTTGTATTATCTCATGCGAAAACCGGAGGAGAAATATGTTTTTACTGCGCCATAAAAATCCGAAAATATAATACCTAGACAAACTGCTCTTTACGGAATAATACGATAAGCTTCTACGACAGTACATAATAATATACCATACCCATACCATATGTAATATCACTAAAAAATATACCTGAATGCATTCGATACGACGATACATGAGGAAAGACTTTTATGCGTAACCTTTCTAATCATTTGAACGAACGGGTACCTTTTAAAATTAAATCTAGCAAGGTAGTCGAAATAACTTCTAAATTTGTTATATATACTACTGAAATTTTTAATCCTGTTTCTTCATTGATTTCCTACGTCTGTCATGTATACTGTAATTAAATCGACCAAGTTCTTCGCCTCCTCCATTTCTTTTCTTCTACCGCATTTATTTTGCATTTTGGAATATATTAAAGTGATCATCGGCAGATCTACCGTTAACTTTTTGAATGGAAAAGACAATTTTCTTCTGCGTCAATTTTCTACGTTTTTAATATTAGGTTTACCGACATTTTTTATACATATATCTCTCACCACATGGACTAATAGATATACTAAATAGTCGACATCAAAAGGCGATGAGTAAAATAAATTTCGTGGTATGTTCGTCTCGTCGAATGGGTAATGTCAATCGGTAGAAATGACAGATAAAAATGTTAACAGTTTCTGTAATTTTATTCACGAAATTCGAAATGGGACAAAATTTCTTGTAATTCTCTTTAATGGAGTTCGATATTTCTAATTTTCCTTCATAAACTAACAGCTCTAACAGTAGCCTAATCGATCCATTTGAAAACAAAATCAAGTGATATATTTAAATCTAGAGCCCCATTTTGTTACATTGAATTTTACAAACTTAAAGTGTGTATACTGATTCATATACAGAAAATTTGGCTAAAATAATTTTTTCTTAAATTTACTTAATTTACTTTAAGGCTACTTAAAAGTAATAGGTTTTATTTTACATTGCTGCAAAATATTACAAAGACTCAAGTAAAAATTTAAAGAAGGCAAGAAATGTGAAAACTGTATTAACTAATATATATTTGATGTTTAGATATTAATAAGATTGGATTTACTTGATTACGTATTAATTTAATAACTCATATATTAAAAATATTTAATAGTTAGCCGTTAATGGTAAAATATTAATAATATTGTACAAAATTATTATTTAATCATTATAATATTAAAATCTATTTAACATTGTAACATCATGTTACCGCTTAATTAGCGAATACTTATAATGTTAAATTATAATCAGGATATTATTACACATTAATTGTTGTAGGAATGGGAAAACAAGAACAAGGACTAATAATAACACAAATGATTTTAATAAATTGATAACACGAACTTGCAAACACAACACAAAATAACACTAAATACATCAAAATAACACAATAATTCTTAAAAACATAAACTATAACTTGAAACAAATAAACTGCACGCTCAAAATTCAATAATTAATACGCTCGTTCGTAATGTCCATAAACGACTGCCACTTTTATAAAAAAATTATTTATAAAAAACGTATCACATTTCGAGAACAAAACCACGCGAGCCAGTTGCAGCGGCGATGAAACATACATGCTATTACATGAAAACATGCAGTTACACTCTTACATTATAAAGTACTTATAATACATCAATTATTATGCCTTTAATTGTACATGCCCGAATAACAATCATATTTAATAACGGAAAGCAGTAAACTTCTTGAAATCCCACTATATAGAGATAGCGATATATATCCCACGATATAGATTTATGGGAACAGTCAAATTGATGGACTCATACTTTTCTAAAAATATTTTTGAAATTTATAGAGAAACAGTACAGTAGATATTTCACGCGTACCTTGTAAAGCACAAATTACTTAACTGATCTGATTTCTTGCCATCTTCCTTCAAAGTACTTATTAAATATATGTAAATATGCTAAATTTAGCAGCCATAAAACTATTGGGTTGGTAAGAAAGTAATTTCGATTTTGTAGTGTAAAATGGAGTTCAATTTTTCTTAACAGAGAATTTTTTTCGATGACCTTTATTCGATAACCTTTTGCCATCTTTTTCACAAATTCATGATTCCGCTTTTATAGAAATTCTGACCCATATCAGTAAAACAACTGAATCAAGTGCGGGTTTAGGCTGTCATCATTAGTGAAAGTTTTACCAATCAAAAAGTTTTACAAACTCCACAAAAAAATGGTAATCTAATGGTGCGAGATTAGGACTATATGATGGCTGTGATATCACTTCCCAATCAAGCTTTGTCTTTGCGAAAAATAAAAAAATAAAATATATCCGAAATGTTCGTTTTAATACTCTATGTTAAAATCCACCCTAAAAAAAAACAATTACAAACGAAAATGAGCCCAATTTTTGTCAAAGCCAAGTGAAAAGTGACAACTTTTGACTGTCAGAAGAAAAAAATTACAACATTCTCAGAAGTCGTTGAGAACAAACGGAACTCAGCGGAAACCGAAATTACTTTCTTGCCGACACAATAGTGCTAACACAACAATTGTGACTTCCATATGTATAGAATAGGAGCGCTAAAGAAATAACAAAAAAAAATCAAGGAACAATCCAGATAGCCTGTCGAGAGCCATACCAGTCTAATTAAACCGACTTAATGCTAATCTAACAATTAACTCGAGAATCATAACCAATTATCCAGTCTGGCCTGAGCCACAATTTCTTCCGTCTCCATGAATGGTAATGGTGACCTAATCGATTACCATTTCATCCGCTGGACGATCGTTCCGTATGAACGATTAAGTAGGTATAAGTTTATCTCCCCGATGCCAAGGCCATCACGATCGCAAGGAAGAGGCGTAAAAAAAAGAGACAAAAAGGAAGCCACGCTATCGTGAGTGAGAGTGAGAGTGGCCGTGTCGCTTTGACGATTTTTCTTGCGGTAAAAACGAGCCAAGGTTACAACGCTTTGTTGCGCCGTTCGTGGGCTCCAATTTCTTGTGGCATTCGTTCTGCCGAATTGCCGAAGTTCCAGAAACATTTTCGTAATACGTGCAAGAGATGAATAGAGAATTCGAAATACCAACCGTTATTTTCGATTCTGAAAAGGACAGGTCACGTGTTTTCTAGATTTCGATTTACGTTGCAAGAAACTGCCCACGCTACGTGGATTTGCTAGATATTACGCAAAGTTGGCGGAGAATTTTCTTATGGAACAGCTGGCAACTGCGATCGGTTTCATTTAACTCTTTCAAGAATGCATTAAAAAGTACGGTGACAGAAATTCATCTGTTATTTTACAAATATGGGACCGCCTGTTGTTATATTTTGTATTGATTTTACAAATGTGGAGGAGTGAGGTGATGTAGTACACATATACACTGGAAAATAATTATGGAGAATGGAGATTTGTAGAATACTATTCCTGTAATTTCAACCCTCTATAGCTTGAATTTTTTATAGTATTTAAAGATAAGGATAATTCAGTAATGTTTAAAAAGGATTTTTCAGTTTCACCATAGCACAATTAGAAAATGATAAAAATACCATTTTTAGTAATGAATTGAACTTGATTTTTAAACATTGGATTGTTAAGAATTTTATGATTTTTACGAGCTAAATTGTAGTATTTGGGAAAGTTAAGAATTTGACTTTGAAGAATAGAAGCTTGGTCGTGACTTTTGTTACCTCAAAGTCGCAACGGCTCGTAGAGGGAGGGGTTAAGTGAAAGCTGGTTCTATATTTTATATTTAACTGTATCATTTAATTGCGTTAATTATTCGTGAAATATTCTAGTAGGAGGGGAAGTTGTTTCCGTGCAATTTTGAGGTAAATTAATTTTGAACCAAACTAGTGTTTTTGTTAGTCCGTGGTCCCACTGAAACAAAATTTGTATGTATTTATATACAAAGTTGTACTCAGGCTTAGGCGATTTTCATCAGTTCCACCTGTCGCGCAACTGTAGAGTATTGTTGCAGTAAGTTCGTTGAAAAAAAGGGATAAAGCAACAAAAAGATAATCAGGTAAGCACCTTGTATACTATGAGAAATGCGTGAAACATTTACTGTACTGTTTCTCTATAAACTTGAAAAACGTGTACCAAAACGTGGCAGTATCCAGATATCTAATGTTAAGTCCTTGCCCTACAACGAATGATACTCATGGCTCGGGAAATGGAATTGAAAATATTAGTAGGACGAGAAATGATAAAATTATTTCCATGATATAATTTCACTTTATAGTAAAAAACATACCAGGACACAATGATTAATTTATATTTCGCTAATTTCATTCCGTGTTATCGGACACACAGTCACCAAAGGAATCATAGAGCAGAAGGTTAACCCATTCGAGACCGTGCATTTTTTTGGAGACCATCCAGAAATACCGACAACTTTTCACTTTATATTTACCACTTTTTGTATTTCTAATGATTGTGGCTTTGGTCCACATAATTTAGTGTCGAAATTGAACCAAATATCAAATGTAATGTTTACACATTTGTAAGATACCTTCTATTTTAAGCTAGTCTTATTTCGAGGACTGTTTTTTCTATAATGAGTGATAATTGCAATTCAAGATCATTGCACACACGGTGTGCAGTCGGTCTTTTTGGCTTGGAAATGCATCGCACACAGGGTGTCAATTGGTCTCGAATGGGTTAAGGGTCTGATCGCCTGTTAACCTTCATCAGTCTCTTGGGGTCACTTTTTACTCAAATCGAAATTTAATTTGACCTAATAGAGGCAAATTTTATACAGTGAATACGAATGGTTTTCAATAAAGTTATAAAAAGAAAAATTAATAATAATAAAAAAGAAAACATTCTCCATGCTTCTTGACAAATGCTATGTGCTATAATTAGAGTTCTTAATAATCTAAAGTTATTAAATTATTTGGCTTTTTAGACCGAAATCCTGAAAATTAGCGTGGCAGTGAACGTGTGAAATTGAAAATAGATTACCGAAAAAGAAGATACTCGGCATTTTGTGGGTAATTTTTTCAAAGAGAGGACGAAAGTTAATCGAAAAGCGTCAATCCATCGGTAAAACTTTAGAAATAGTCCCTTCGTACTATCTATAGACGACTTACTGCGTGGATCTTTCGTTAACAGACATTACTGTTGCAGTAAAATACAAGAATACATGTCAAACGCATAAGAAACAACTGGGAGATGGAGTTCCAGAGAACCGAACGTTTTTGTCCCTGACTATGTACAGGGTGTTTCAAAAGTTGCTGTCACGGCTTTCAAGGGTTGTTCTACACTCTTGGGTCGATGGAAATTTATAAAAAAAACTCACCGCAAAAATCACGAAAAGGTAGCAATTTTTTTTGGCTCCTCCATTCATCCTGTTACATAGGTAAAATGTCAAAGAGAAATCATATGGATCAGAAACGAACCGTTCTCACGTAAATTATCTTATGTTAATCTTCGTCATTGAATTTTAGCTGCATAAGTCAGGTTTCTAGATCTCCGACCTTTCGGAAAGAAACACACAAGATTTCCTCACGTTATACATGTTATACGAAAGTGCTACACGAAATTAGAAAATGGAGGATTGGGCCACCGAACCAGTAACGAAAGCGCAAGTGTTTACGTTCTTCTCCCCAGGAGGGCCCTTGAACGAACCTGACACCGAACACAGATCATTGACATCGTCGTAGTTTCCGAAAAATTACATAGATAGATTTCGTTGTAAAGGGAGACATCTTCACCTCCTCAATACAGAAAGAGACCGACAAAAAAAATACGTGTTAAATGTTCCTTCGAGACTTACCGCTCAGGTAACTTTAATAAAAAATGGCGTTCAAATGGTCAACGAAGACGAAGACGATATCTAGGAAGTAAGAGGAATTTTGAAGAAAGCGAAAATCTGTCCTTTTGTTGCCAGGTATATGCGCGCAGGTACTAAAGAATTAACCTCCTTGCTTTACCTTTCTTACTAGGAGCCTTTCTTATTTACAGGTTAGGATATTTAACCCTTTGCGCTCAATTTTCATTAAAAACAAAATGTGTATTTACACTTAAAACAAACCTACTGAAATCTTAGTAAAAATTATATATACCTCAGAATCGTGTTGATTCTTTACTTTGGTGGCTGAGCGTAGATATGCAATGGCAACGGTAAAAGTGCTTTGGTGGTTGAAAGTAAATGTACGGCCACCGACTAAGGGTTGATACTGTTGTGCGGATGAATTACCAGGTAGTCCGTGAAAGAGGAGGTATTTAATGATGCAGAATCTCGTTTTCGAAAGAATTACGAGCGCACTACTAGGTGAAAATATTTGAACTCGGTCACAGAGCACTGGTTACTCGGCGGCGGTCGCGGGGGAACTGATAGCGAGGTGAGGCGAGCATCGAAATGACTTATTGTTAAAATTCGTAGAAAGGATACCTGTAGGTTACGGTTGCCGAGTTCGACAGAGTATGTTTTGAAAACACGCGGCGGTCAACGTACTTCGTGGCTAGTGAAGTGGAAATACTCATAGAATTAATCTTAAAATTGTAAATGGAATTGTAAATAGAGTTTATAAAAGCAAATGTTACAAATACAGTGCTTCGTTTAATGTAGGATTATTATCAAAAAGTAATTCGTAAATATGAACTGTATTTGTAAAGCAAGCTACATACATACATATAGTAACACATAAAGTCATAAAATACCTCATCAAAAATAAATGTATATGTATTTGTAAAACAAAGTAATAATAGAAAGATGTCTGCTCTATCGCCTCCTAGAATTAGAATTTCTCCTATACCTCTAGTTTTCACATAAATTGATTTTAAAAACCCTCCCGAATATAATGTTTCACGTTACCTTAACCTCTTAGGCACGGCTGAATTTTGCGCGGTGCTGTCTCTCTGTACTGCAGTGACAGACACCAATTATGTGTAAACGATACAGCACTGCAACGTATCACTACGCGAGTAGATTGTAATAAAGTTTTTGATAATTAAATTAGCATTTTCCTTAAAGATACGATACATATACTTTAATTTTCATTCAAATGGTGGACGAGTAAGCCACTGTAATGGCGGGTTGTTCAAAAGGATGACATCCGCGAAAGCTACTATAGTGGCGCGTAGTGCCCAAGAGGTTAATGTTGTAAACGTTTAACACTAGATTTACGGAGTCAATTTGGCTCATTCAAAATTTGATTACAACATATATAATATATTGGTTGGTTAATTTTTTAATAATAAATCTTTCATTTAAATTGATTTGAAACTATTTTCTTTCCAAAAGCTTCAATTTTCTTCTATGAGTCAAATTGGCTCACTTCAGAAAAATAGATATATCAATATCCGTAAATCTAATGTTAAACAGTGCTCAAAGGGGAAACGGCGGCCAAAATGGCCCAAAAATTGTAGATGTTTTTCTATGTATATTAAAAACCAGACGTACTTTCCTCTCTAGTTCAGTAACCCAGTTATCGAAGCCTGACTTACTCAGCTAAAATTTAATCACGAAGGCACAATTGAAAGTTACTATGAGACATTTTGCCTGCGTAAAAAGACGAATGGGACGAGCCAATACTAAAAAAATTTGCTAGCTCTTCGCGAATTTTCTAGCCTTTTTTCTTCACAAATCTTCATTAATTTAAAGATGTAGAACAGCCCTTGAAAATTATGACAACAACTTTTGAAACAACTTGTACATATACGAGAGCAAAAGCTGAAGAGAATAACGAGAGAAACGTTTATCGCCCCGATCCGTCACCTCCGGCGCACATGCTGAAGAAATTAAAATTTTTTGCCCATTTCCTCGAACGAACGAGCCACCATCCGCAGCACAGTCCGTCGTGGGATCTCAACGAAAAGAAATAAGAAGGAGAAAACGCGGAGGCGTCTGACTCCATTGCCATGCTTTCAGAATTCATTAATGGAAATTGTTTGTACTCACCAGTAACGCTGTCGCTAATGAACGCTTCTAGGCTGCTGTGCTTCTTTTCGCCGGAAACTCGACGATTAAGGGAAATGATGTACGTACCTGTAATCGAAGAGGAATGAAACGTTTATTCAACGGCGTCATTCAATAATGGTGAAGTTTTAAACGGCGACTGTTCATGATTAAACTGCGAGTTTGAGTTGCAATTCGGTACCTAGTAATTTTTGAGCGCCGGTTATATTAGGATAATTTAACCCATTTACATCACAAGCGCATATATGCGCGCACTTTTTCGGGTCACTATCATCGAAACGCAATTTATTCATTCACATTGTGAGTGAATAGCAACACATGTGAACAGTATAAATTATTTATACAATATATGTCGATCAAAGTACAATATATCACTTTTTGAAATACTGTTAGACTTAGACTTAATATAAAGAAATTTGATAGTAAAGATATATTTTTGAATTTGTCATATGATGCAAATGAGTGAAGAGAGATAAGTAATAATAATAAAAAATTTGTGAGTAAATTTATTAGAATGGCTATGTAATGAGAATTTTGTATATTTGTTATTAAACTATATCGAACGATCTTCTAAAAAGGAACGCCATTATCGTTATCTCATGATAGTGAAAATTCAAAGTCGAGTAGAGTCAAAATTAAAGTGCAATTTTCGAATTGTAATTTTATGGTTAAATATTAATTAGATTTCTTGTAATTGTTACGTTCATCCATTCGTTTAGTCTCTTTTTTGCCAAAATCGAGATTTAATCGGACACAAATAGAGACAAAGTGAAAAAACTAAATACACATTATTCTCAACAAAGATATTATAAAGAAAAATTAAACAAGATCTTGTTTTTTTTAATAGGATATGAACTATCGGTTAGAAAAGATTCTAGGAACTTTAGATTTTTTGAAAAAATAGATGAAGATTACACTGCTAAGGCAGATTTAACACAAAATTTATGAGCGAGAGGCCTGTTACAGTGCTAAATATGAAATAAGGACTTTGGGAAAAGGGGGAGCAGCTGACAAAGATACCAATTTTTTAAGTACTTATTGTATTATAAATCACACGCGAAATATCTACGGTACAGCTTCTTTGTAAATTTGAAAAGTATTTACAGAACAAGTAGCTAATTTGCAGTAACAAGTATAGAAAACAATAAACGAACCGTCAATTTGGCGGCTTCTATAAATCTAGTGTAAACTAAATTAAGAAAGCACGTAACAACTGTATCTGTTGCATAAAATTTTAAATTATTAAAAGATTTTATTACTAAAGAATTTTCCTAAAAGACGTAATTAAGGAATGAATTATTCTATCATTATTGAACTTATTGTACTCCTTTCTGCAAAGTTAACACATAATGGACCGCGCACAAGTTAACTCGTGTTTGGACTTCCATCAGCTACTTCAATTTCACCACACCAAAAATTATATATATGTTTAAACTATAACACACAGCAAATATGTACAAAGTTTCATTGAAATTAATTATCTACAAATAAAGTTTGATATTGCCGAAGTTTATTTCTATTCTTTCAATTTCATACTCAATTACGGAAATAGTAGTCGATGAGCACTGTTAGACTATGTGTTAAACAAATTTATAAAACACTATGCCCTGTTTCTATTTTTGAGAAAATTTAAAACTTGCACTCATAACATTTTAGCATTGGTCGTAATTTCCATTCAATTAAGGAATTAACAGACGACTGTTTAAAGACCGTACGGTATGAATGGTACATACAGAAACAATACAGATTTCACCGGCGTACCGTCTCAAATAAGTTGAATTCGATTAAAAAAAGTGCACATACGCGCTTCACGTTTTACGAGCACGGAGAACAGAATATTAAACCGTGGTTTTCCAGTGAAACTGCAATTGACGTATTTCCGGGCCGAAAACAATCGACCAATCGTGCCTTAACCGCCAATGTGCTTCCGCTCTCCAATTACTCGATCGTCGTGCTTAAACTCGAGGTATAATCACGTGATCGTTCGCGATAGAATATACATTATATATTTACATTACGTCTGCACAGAAAACATGATGCGAACTTAAAAGTCAAAGTCGATTACATCGAAACAAGTTACACGTTGGTACTATCGTACCTTTATCGATAATACCGTATGATTTTGAAATTCAATACGGCTGTATCGTGTCACTATTCGCTGAAATGCAGAGCGACAAAAATTATGGAAAACGAGGGAAATGACAACACCGACCATGTGCTGATTCGTTGAAAAATTCAAAGAATTCGAAATCGAAATTCTTCTGATATAACGAGTTATATTGCAAAGATATGGTGAAACTTTGGAAATTCAAATATATATCTTATTGTTCGAGCAATGATACTGATTACTTTCTCACCTCACGTGCGGCTCACAATTGTCAAACGAACCGGTAAATTCTGACGCCACGCGTTTGAAGGTTAGGTTTTCGCCGGTTCGGATGTACAAGTGTATGTCAGCTTTAATTTACGTTTTTCAGCATCACAGAGTCTCAGCTGGTTATTTTAAAGTACATAACAATAAAACCGACAATTCAACATGCGTATAATATTCAATATTATCACTGAAGTCACTTGGATCTTTAATCACTTCGTGGTTCGTGTAGCCTGACACTCTTGGCACGCTCTCGTGGCAACTTCGTGTAACTTCGTCCTTTCTCGTTCAGGTGCGTGTTTCGATAAGAGTAAGCCCACGATTTTTCGCACCCGCATTAAGTTTTATCATACTTTCTATTCCTTTCTATTTATTTTATAATACCATTGAACGTGCAAAATAAAAGTTGCAATCGCCTATTAAATTAAGAAAAATTATGTATTAAATATACAATGTATAATTCAGTTTTAGCTATGGAAGGAAAACTTGCCGGAAGAGATGTAAGCAAATGAGCCGTTTATTTTGAAAAAGCAAAAGTCGCTTTATCTTAATGACAAAATGATGATTTTAAATGACTGTAGGAAATTATTTGTACTGACAAAAATGTAAGTAGCCAGGATAACCAATCTCCTCGAAAATTGGCGTTACTAAAACTACCGGCGTTGAATCTATCATTCTTAAATTAGTACATATTAAATTATTTCAGTGATTATCCAAAATCATTTACACTAAGAAAAACATGCGTATCCGAAATAAGAAGTAGAAGTAAATCTTTTCAAAAATTGGCACTAATATTTTTACAGACGTTAAAATGCACATCCTCAAATATCTCGATGTAACACGAGATCTACCCCTAGAAAGGATTTCCTTTCTAGAGAGAAGATAGAGAAACGGGGGATGTTAGATACTTCATACGTACATACCTTAAAATATACAAATTACTTAATTGATCACCTTCTCTGTAGGTTGATCCTTCTTTTTTCAAACTAGGTACTTGTTTAACACTAGATTTACGGATGTTGATTATACCTACTTTCTAAAGTGAGCCAATTTCACTCACACAAGAAAATTAAAGTTTTTTGCAAAGAAACTAATTCCAAAACAAGTTTAAACAATATATTATATATACACGGTGTCCCATTTAAGTTGAGATTGTAAAAAATCTCGAAAACGGGTGATTTAAGAAAAACGAAGCGATGCGTGCCCCTTACTATTGCGAGTGGGGAGTCTAATGACATTACTGATTTTTCAATGCGAGGGCGTCTTCAAGGTCATTTCAAGGTCATCTTGTTTTTTTGTGTCATAAACACCTATTTTTTATTTCGGAATCATATTCTACATAAAAAAATGGATCACTTTTGTTTGAAACATTTTGTTGTAGATTTAATATTTCTTAAGATATCTATTGACGTTTCATATTTATGTCAAGGATAGTTTTCTTTTTCTATTAACCCTTTTAGTGCCGGGCGAAAAACGAGTGCCTATGCGAAGATAACCGGCTGAATTTGACAAATATACAAAGATTTGGAAAAACGCTTATAAAAACCAAACTACAAATGATATTTACATGATTAAAAAAGCAACGGATTCAGGACGAAATAGAGAATAAAGGAGTGATACTAATTCTTCAATATCAATTGAAAATAATATGAATAATACAATTATAAATTATTATAAAGAATATAAAAATTGAGTTCTCTCTTTCAAATCGTTTTTACACATAGGGAAAGGCATTCTTTCATCATAACTTTATATAAACCACTTAGTACGCAACGTATAATTTACATTTCCAATTTATTTTGTAAAAGAATTTATGACATTTCACACACAAAAATAAAAGATAACTCGATGGTACAGTGCGGGCGACAAACGGTTTTTATCTGCTACAAGACAAGTGGTTGGTGTAGGTAATACAATATTGCTGAAACAAAATTTTATTATCATAAATATATGTTATGATTATAAATATATTTATGATATAATTTTGTATATTATTTATTATTATAAATATTGCTATTTAGTTATCTGGATATTGCAAATGTGTAACATTTCCTTATTATAACTCCCCCAAATCATTTACTTAGCATTGATGCTTACTGATGCATACACCGTGTAACCCTTTAGAGCAATGAATACAAATTGTGTGTGATCTTCGCATAGGCCCACCGCCCTTCCTACTACAAACAACGTAAACTTTTTCTCTCCTTCCAGGAAGTTTGCGAATACTTGGGCCTCCGGTATTGCTCGATATTTCGAACACTGCTTAGAATTGCTCTTTATAAAAGTCAAGCAAAGACTGAAAAGAAAGATTTTAGCCTCGATGCACGGCGTGGCATACGAACTCTCAGATAAATATCATAAACATTTCGATTTCGGTGCTAGGAAATTGTTTGGTGTCGAGTCTCCATCGTATCGCTTCAGCGTAAACAGAGTCTCAGTACTCACCAGTAAAAAATGTGTAAAAAGTCACACCCAAACTGGTTTCTAAATTCTTTTGCAACGAAATTCGATCATTTACAATCTAATTAGATCATTTATAAATTTATTTTGAGATAAAACTTTCTCGCAATGCGAAGAATAAGGCGGTATTACACGCACAACGATATATCGTCGTTGGCACTTTTGGCAATTGTAGCGAACGACGATATATCGTCGTCCGGCACTAAAAGGGTTAATATGACAACATTACTTTCTTGTGGAATGTTTTTTATTTCTTTTAAGGATGTCACAACAAATGCTCGAAATTTTTACCCTCAACTTCCAGACACTTATTAACACGTTATCAGTATGTATTCGATTCGCCATAAAGGAGAATCATTTTGATTTTTACTGCGACTGTTAAACATTCCATTTCGCTCACTACGTAAACTGAACTGGCGATACACTATCTCGTGACCGAGAATTATGTCTAAGAATTCAGTCACAAACTGATCCTGTTCTAGTAGCAAACTGTTAGATACGTTTGTAAACACAATCATAATAGGTATGTTTATCTGTATTACACTTGATAGAGGGAAATGTCGATACATTGTGATTCTCAAGGTACCAATAATACTTGAAGATGTAAGCCTACCAGATGAGGTATCAGCATAAATTTTAAAAGACGTTTCGCCTGATATCTTAAGAAATATTTAATCTACAACAAAATGTTTCAAACAAAAGTGATCCACTTTTTTTTATGTAGAATATGATTCCTAAATAAAAAATAGGTGTTTATGACACAAAAAAACAAGATGACCTTGAAATGATCTTGAAGACGCCCACGCATTGAAAAATCAGTAATGCCATTAGACTCCCCACCCGCAATAGTAGGGGGCACGCATTGTTTGGTTTTTATTAAATCACCCGTTTTCGAGATTTTTTACAATCTCAACTTAAATGGAACACCCTGTATAGTAATCAAATTTAGAATGTGCCAAATTGGCTCTGTAAATCTAGTATTATCACACTTAAGTATAACAAATTCAACGCCCGTAAATCTTATGTTGAAAAGAAAGTGAGATTAATCCACTTTCAAAATAAACGCTTTATATATTGAAATTCAAAATTCAACCGAAAATTTCACAGTTTCTTACACTTCACCACACCCTTCTAAATGCCCCTTACAATTGCTACTTTTCAGCTAATAACTTTAATCCGTTGTCTCTTTACACGCCTTCTTTTTTCCACAAACAAAAAAGAAGTGACATTTGCCTGCAAACAAGACTAATTCCCCCCCAATTATCTCGGTATATCTTCTCCAACATCTTAATTCTCCCTACTCCCAAATGACATCAGAAGTCATCTCGCAACCCTGAAAAACTCTGTAAGATAATCAATTCTCCTAACTGACATTTCCGCAGGTTTATTTTCAGCTCTACACGACAAATAATTCAATTACTCCCGGTAGAATTTCTAATTTGTGCTCTTTGACATCGAAGCTTTGAAACGTATCAACGCTTATCAGAAAGAGCGTTCTACCGAGTCGTTGCACTTTGCGTCAGTTAAAAACGTGACACGTGTATGCACACGAGTGGCACGTGCACAGGACGTCAGAAAGGGCGCCGATGTCTCCAGGTCGACGGAACGACGAGACCTCGAGAGCGGAATCTCGTTCCTCCTTGCAGAACCGATCTCCGCTCGTGGAATGCAAAAGGTCTCGCGTCAACGGTGAGAAAAAAGGATCAACGCCACGGCCAGACTAGGAGATCTCGTACTTTTTTGTGACCGCCTGTGTGACAGTCTCGAAAGAAAGGAACACGTGCAACTTATGGGATACAGTGTGTTCTAAATTCGAACGCCCTTTCACGAGATGAAACGAGACCATCTTTTGCGGATCGTGCGAGGAAACTGGCAAACATTTTTTGTTTGGAAGACTTGTACGTACGATAAGTGGATGCTGAGTTACGGATGAAGTTTGAATGCGTGCATTTCTCTAACAAGGAGAACTCAAGGCCTTCGGGTCGCTGGTTTTATTGAAATTTTACATACTCGTAGAGTAAGTCGTCATGATTAAGAATAAGTATACCCTATTATGGAGATAGACGGTGAATAGTTTTTAAGATACAATACGACATTGTATAACACAGTTTCGTTGTAATACAATAAGAAAATTGTGAAAACCTTTGTATCTACAACAATATACAGGTAGACCTGTAACAGAGCAACTTATAACATGGTTTTGCTCTAACACCATAGTATAAATTTCACCATAGTATAAATTGCAACCTATAACACGGTTTAGCTCTAATAAGACTATAAAATTGCGAAAACCTTGGTAGGACATTGTACTTCTGTAGCACTGAACAACATGATTTTTCTTTAACATATTTAAAACCTAAATTGCTTTAAAATAATGGCGGGAAGGAATAATAAAGTATAATGCCTTTACATGGAAATATATGAATAAATTACAATTTATTCATTTATGACGCTATTCCGATGTTATAACGAAAAGCATCATGTAAAGTTTTCACACTATCCGCGGCGAGATTTGCTGTTTCAGATATGTGAAATTAAAAAAATGTTTATTTTTATTAAATTTCCGGAACGTAGCTCACATTTTTATATTAGCTCTGGATCTGATATAACACGGCATTTTCTAGGAAACTGCCTATCATGTTGTAGGCGGGTTACCTGTATTTATAAGTAAAGTTTTATTGGAAGTTTCCCAAAGCTCTAAGGGTTTGTGTACTATTTTTTTTAGTACTAGCTCGTGGGGCACCAACTTCGTGGGTCACTTGGAAAAAGGGAGGGAAGGATGGTTAAGGATTCATTTTCCTTTTGGTTTCCAGCTAGCTAATGTCAACTTTGTAATATTGTTCAATAAACTCGACATTAAATACAGATACTTTATTTTTCAAATATTTTTGATTGTCTGCTCTCTCTCTCTCTCTCTCTCTCTCTCTCTTTTATGATGTAAATAGTAAGTTTATAAAAATTAATGCGGGTTATTTAAAAAGCCTGCGTAGGTCAGTGTCTGACCCGCGGGTCATAGGTTCACCATTATTGGTTCACGGAAATTTGTGGAGAACCAAAGTAGAAAATAGTTGAGGTAGATGCAGTAATGGTTTTGTTGGGAACTTTAATGTAATTGTAATGTACAGGGAATAAAGTTACCGTTGAGTACCTAGTAATGGCATTATTTTATAACAGTTTCTCAGATTTATTCTGACTATAAATTGAGAATTATGGAAAACTATTTTTGGGAATGCATGTATGTGTTAAAGATTTAATAGGAAATAGCTCATCTTAGAAAAATTCAACGCTCATTTTAACGGGGAAAATCAGGTTATTATAACGAGATAAGGAATTTATCAGTCGAAGTTACTGTTGTGTTGTTATAAACAATTGTAACGGTAGATCACTTTGAGTAATAGGTCTTCCATACGACAATCAAAATTGGTCTCCAAAATATGTACCAGTTAACGTTTAATAAGTACCGTTGATGTCAGTCGCATGAACAAGCTTTTCCGCTTTTGGTTTCAACTACAACGATCATTTTGTCGAGGCTCTACAAAATTGGTCGTTCTTCTATTGAATGATGAGGTTTGACAGAAGTAATACTTCATTGAATTTTTATAGAAATTCTGTTCCAAAGTTTCACTAATTTTATAAATAATGAGTAGATGTTTCTCTTCAGGTTGACAATAATTGGTGGGTTGATTAAATATTAGTGACATTAATATTGATACAATTTTGTAAAACTTCCATCGGCTAATTTTCTCTGACATGAATTTCGCAATTCACGGAACTTTTAACAAGCAGATAATGCAATTCTATTTGTTTTCGCTCGACTTTATTTATCCTCGAGCTTCCATTCTATTTCCTCCAAATTGAACTAATTGCGTACTCCCATTTGTGAAATTAATTGCAGCAAATTCAAATATTGCGAATGGGTTTGATTACGTTTGCACTACCGCATACCAATTAATTTGTTTAATCGACAATTAGTAAACTGTTCGTTTAATGCAATACACCTATTTCACCTTTTTATTACCATTAACAGTAAAAAAAACGAAACAAAAAAACAGGAAATTCCTCGCATATCAACGTTCACTCGACAGTTAATAATTTCGCACGTTTAAATGCCACAAATCCAATTGTTTCCTTTCAAGGACCGTTCGTCGAGGTTGCATTATTGCGACGATTTAATGGTCGACCGAGCCGCTACGATTCTTGAACTTTCTACGATCGATATCGTGCATCACGTTCAGATCATAACATACTTGTGTACCAGACAATTGTTGAAAACTATTACGATTCATTAGATACATGTACATATTATTTCTCGCCTTGTATGCAACCCGATGAAATGGAATTCCCGACTTTTTTACAGCTCCTTATTTATATGCATGTTCACTGAGCGATCGCAGCTAAAGGATCAGCAATTGCAAAATAACCGCAGCCATTTCACGACGAAATTACACCGATTTTTAACGTTCGATTATCTTTGAATCAGAATTTATTCGATGAACACGTGTATCACTCGCTCTCTATGGCTGTTGGCATTCACTGGAGCAGAACTTACAGTTTGCAGCGAGCGTGGATTCTATATTTGTCAGATATTAATTTCTCACAGAACAATCGTATCCTGAATGTTTATCCAGTGGTATTTGAATTTGCGAATTTATGAATGTTTAACATTGTATTAATACTTAAACTGCCCGATACGCTTTAACACCAGATTTACCAAGGTAGACAAAATTATTAGTTTCTGACTTTTTTTAAAAAGAATTCGAATTTGTAATTACACAATTCTATTATTTTTTTTCTACGTTCATCCATCTGGCAGGATATAAAGGATAAATCAATTTTATCTTCACTCATTAATCATTTATTTTTACACACTTATCAGATATTTAAAGGTATTTTTATCGTATAATATTCTTCAAATTCAATCAATTCAATGCTGTATCAGAATAATTTGAAATTTGTAGAGAAATAAACGTTTTAAAAAAATTCTGTTTCATATAAATATGTATTGTCAGAAAAAGGAAGTTTCTAAATATGGTAAAAGTCATCGCAACAACGTACAGCACTGAAGTGCATTAATGTCGTGCATAATTAATAAAAACGAAGGACAAAGAGAAGATGAAACAATCGACGTAGTTGCTTTTGGCAATAATATAACGCTGTTAGTGCAAAAGTCAACAAGCAAGGATGTTGCCGAGGTACTTAACTTGACCCATTTAAAGTGTAACTAAAGGGGCTTAACGTTTCATTAATTTTTCAGGATAGCACTCTCACTAATGCACAACCCCCCTGGCGCTAAAGCTACACAAAGCATTTCCTATTTATTATTAAAATTTAACGTTTAATCATGACAAGAACGTAATGGAGTCCACGAGACACCTGAGAAAGAATAATGCGAGATATTAACGAATTTGCTTTTACGTTTTTGGAATGTTATCAAGTTACTTTTGAAGGAAAATGATATCTTGCAGGAAGTACATACCTATATATAACAGCAATATCGAACAAATGAACCCATGTCGTATTAAGATTATAATTTTTATATGTGATAAAATTGTTCATTTATTATGTAGAAATTTTCATCATTGGATTACCACTAATTTATGTTTCTTGGGGAAAGAAGATCGAAAATGAACTTCAAAAGAAGCATACTATAAATAAATCACGTCATTAACACTAAAACTACCAAGGAATTTCAAATGTGTTAGGATTAGGATTCCAGAGTTAACGCAGTATCAAAAAGAAACAGTCACGTTTATTTTTATATTACAATAATAATGCCATGTGGGATATTAATATAACTTTCGTCTACGACTGTGGACCACACTCTCAGTCTTTTCTACGCTAGACCGGAAGACACCACAGTGCAGTAACACACTTATGGATGGGAAGCATTGGCACCCTCAACAAAATGACTCACTTCCAATTTTTTCCAAAAGTTCTCCAAGTTAGTAAGTCACTTACACAGTAGATATTCCACGTTGATCTTATAAAATACGGAATTACTAAATCGCTAATCTTTTCCACATCTTGATTTCTCTTTTTCCAAAGTACGTATCTAATATATTGAAATATAATAGATTTAACGCCTGTAGTTCTTGCGTTAAACAATGTAGAATCACAAATTCAACCACAAGTTGAATGTTTTACATGTAAAATAATTTGTTATGTTTGAATGTTAGACAAACCTATTGATTTAAAAGATTTGATCTACTTTGTATCTGTCGACTGTATTTCATTGCAATAAAGGTTATTATTATGTAAAATAATTTTGTGTTAAATTAACTTATTTATTTTATATTAAAAATAAGTTTAATTAAATATATTTAGAGTGGCGGACAATAGCAACGGTTCTACACGCAGGCGGGCGCGATTTTATGCTCATGGCTCTGCAAATAAAAGAAGCGCAGCTTTCGAAGGAGAGCTAGCAAGGCAAAAAGAGCAGAGTTGTTTTTACAGAGTCGTAAAATGTGAGTCGATCAGTCGTGATATTGTCTATTTTTGTCCCTTCTTTTTACATTATTAAATATTGCTATTCCTTTTAACTAAACCACGAGCATCTTTTCCATTTTTATCCCTACATTTCTTTCAAAATAATTAAAGCTGCATGATTTTTGTGCCTGACAACAAAGTAGAAAAGAATTAATTATTTATATTAAAATTAAGGTAAACGAAAAATCGCTTTTAACATTTCATCTCCAAGGTGAACGCAATGACTTGTACCGAATTTTTTCTAAATACTTCTGAAATTCCCAACAGACTTTCTTTTTCAATATTGAACGTCTATCTTGTAAAGTGAAAGCAATTAAATCAATTAAACTTTGTGCCTTCTTCATTTATCTTCTTTTAATGTATTTATTCAGTACTTTTAAATATATTGAATATAATCTTTGTTAGATCTATTATTATGTTTGAATCAATCGATTAACTAAATATTTGAATGTTAAAAAATATATAGATCCAACTCTTTGAAAATTGGATAATACTTTCAGTCTACCGTATTTTTTTATAATAACACTGACTACAGTTCAAGAAATAATTCATCATTATCTGTTAAATTATGTTTTGTAGATGACCAATTGAAATTTTTCAAAGAGACATTGAAAAAATAATGTTCTTTTGATAATGGAATCAAAGACTGTAGAAAATCAATCACCTGTGAGGGACGGAAATAAATATTTTGGCGGGTTTTCGTTGCTATTTTAATATTAAGAAATCGCTATAAAATGTCTCATTAAACTTCCATTTTACATGCAAACTTTTGAGTATCACAAAATATATTGATAACATTACATCTAACAATTGACAAAATACAAAAACACAAAACATTGACTCTACTTTTAAAATCATAGTTAAATAAATAATTACTTTATTTAAACATATTCAATAATCAATTGTAACCAATTAAAGCCAATATACTTTACGTAATGATTAAACTAACACAACTTAATATCAAATTTCAGAAAAATGTATCTTCCCGTGATTTTAATGAAGAAAAGAATATTATCGCAAAATGTAGCTCGTTCTCGAACAGTAAAATTCTTTCTGAAAATAAATATGATACAACGTACGCAACTTTCACAAAACATGCACGTAAAATGCGAAAACTGTCCAGCAAAGTATCTGCTATTTCGGAGAGGCAGATTTAGCAAAATGTCAGTCGCAAACGGACACAATACCACCGTAGGCATATTACGAAGTGAAACGAGATTTCAGAACACAAGAATCCTTGATCAGAGTGTTGGTACGACACATAACAAACGGGTTTTCCTTTCGCGCTCGGCGAGAGTAAGAGTAATCCTGCAACTTTCATTTGCACTCGTTCGGCCTCGTGATGTCATAAATATAACTCCGTATCGTAATCCGAACTCGCGTTCTCATGGTGAAAGGTTCCGATCGAGAAAAGAGGTTAATACCGCAAGAAACGAAAACGAACCCCTATCGGGATGACGAAACGATATATAAAGTTGCAATCTGCACTCCGGTACTGATTGAAATGTAATAACTATTATAGAATCTTCGATTCACGCAATGAAAGGTGAATGTGACTTAGTAGCTGTAAACTTTCACTGTTTTATAATATAAATAAAGTGGAATATCGGAATGATTAACACTAGATTTGCGGATGTTGATTATATAGGTACCTATTTTTAATGAAGTGCGCCAATTTGACTCACACGAAAAGATAGAAGTTTTTTGCAAAAAGAAAATAGATCCTAATCAATTTATGAAAGATTTATTATTAAAAAATTCATTGAAAACCTTTTTTACATGGAAACTCTGTTTTTGATATACATTTTCACTAAAGATGCTCTGTTCACGCGCGATGTACAAATCGAATTGATGATAGGAATGGATAGGTATGAAAGATAATGTAGCGGAGTCGCGAAAACAAGAGGATAGGTCTCACACAAATAAACATTGTATGCAAAGAGAGACAAATTAGAGGAGAAACAAGTCACCTGCGGCTTGAAAGCTGCAAGATACCCTAGTCTGATGGAAGTTAAAAATTTCATGTGTTATGCGATTAACTGTTAAATCATTTTAGGATTCATACATTCGATAATTGCGAAGTGACGGGGTCTGCGGGGGAGAGGAATCACATTTACATATATTTCATTATGTGATTGAAAACCAACATATGTTTTTCAAAAATAATATTTAACTTTTTCATATATATAAGTAGTTAAATTAGTAACTTAGTAATCAAATTTGCAATGAGTCAAATTGGCTCAGTTCGTTTAATATATTGTTAATCTATAATAGTGAATCAAAATTGTTGAATTTTGATTTGCGATAGATAAGATACGATCGTACGTGGTGTATTCTTACAATTAGTTTTATTCAGTTAACTGCGTTCGACGTGTATACACGTCACTCCACAGTTCTATTACGATAGCCTCCTTAATATTGTATTGCCAATCTCTTATAGACTAAAAATATAATTTTTCCACATTTTGTTTTCTTCTTTTCGTAAAATTTATAATAGAAACTTTTGCCCTGTGTTTGACGGATATACACGTCATTGTTCAATTGCAATTTCGAATCCCGCAATGGATTTATGAATCTATTATCCATATATCCATATTCCACAATTAACTGGTTAATTATAGAAAAGAAATTGGCAAATAGAGGTCAATGAGAAACTGGCTTGGCGGGAGTTCTTATCACGATATTTACCTAATGCTAAAAGCATGGTAGTGAATATAATTGGCTGCCAATTTAAATAATATATTAGTTGAAATTAATAACGGTACAATTTTCCCGATTTTTCATGACTTTCTAACGAGTTATCGGAGAAAACTCATTTATAAGAATATAAAACAATTTTGAGATTGTTGAAGTATTTTTCTACAAAGGTTACGTTTCTCAAGTGTTCCTGACAGAACTTTGGAATTTTATTAGTAGCTTTTAGCTAGAATTTAAGTAATAAAATTAATAACGATTTAACAACTACTGTCGATAGTGCTGTATTGTGTGTGCAAAATTCACAAATCGATAAATTGAGCTAGTAGACTCTGTAATTTAGGTCATTTTGAAGAAGCAGTATCTCAATTTATATCACTTTCATTTTTCCAATTGAGTTTTAATATTTGCAGGTATTTTATACATATCCAGCAACTTAAATTCATTCAACGGTGATCGCAGAGATTTGAATCTCTTTTCATTCGAACTGCAGCATAGTCGAAGAATCAATCCTGATTTCGTGAAATCCAAAAATGAATCTCTCTTTCTGTTTCCTTAAATAATCTATAACATATCCACCTTCAACATTCTGTTTTAATTATAAACAATATCTACTAAATTTATCATTCGTCCAAACCCAGATTTTGCAATTTATGTTTTAATATTTGTATGTATGTATACATATCTAATAACTTATATTCATTAACACTAAATTTACCAAGCCAGTCAAAATGACTGGTACACAATTTTTTCCAAAAATTCTACGGGTTTATGAGAGACCCGTAGAATAAATATTCTTCGCCCATCGCATAAAACATAAATTACCGAATCTATCAACTTTTCCACGTCTTAGTTTTCCTTGCTTTAAGGTACATATTTAACATATTTAAATATAATTGATTTCACACTGGTAAATCTAGTGTTAAACGGTGATCGCAGAGATTTGAATCTCTCTTCATTCGAACTTTACCATTATCAAAGAATCAGTCGTGATTTCGTGAAATCCAAAAATAAATCTCTCTTTCTGTTTCCTTAAATAATCTATAACATATCCATATAAAAAACTATATTCTAAATTTATCATTCCTCTAAATCGATCGATAACATTAAATTATTATTAAAAATGTCTACAATATCCCCAAAGCACTTCAACGATCAGCAAAAAAAGATCCCGTTCACCCAACCACTTTATCTCCCATCAAAACGTCATCGAACGACCATCGATGTTGAATTTCTCCGTCTGGCCGTCTTTTTGTTTGCACTTTTTTCACCTTCGACTTACGGATTCCATTTAGTCGCGTTAACATTGCGCTTTCCATATTCGCAGGAATGTCGATCAAGGTGAATGAATAACCGAATCATGGGGCGAATAATTAAGCTCCGATCAATAAAGTCTTCGTGAAAATTGACAGGCGCATCTATCAGCTGATTGTCGAAGATAGACACTTAGATTATATTAATCGAGATGACTGTTCAAACTTTAAGTGCTCGGCGCATGTTTCCCGTAAAAAAATCCTTAATCGTTCAGTTTCATAATTAAGAATGGCGTTCCAACGTTACAGCGTGGTCTCACGTTAATTTATTTAATAATTTCATCGTATCGTCTAAACCGTAAAGACCATCAGGTTCTTCATTGTTTTTCGATTAATTAATCAACTTCCTGTAATCTCTCTGGCAATTTTCCACTTAGATCTCCACCTGAGATATCTCTTTGTGTAATAAAAAAAAGAAACAAAATATAAAAAAGAATATAAGAGTATCAAGACGTTCCTGTAATCATGCGTTATCGTACGCACACGTAAATGAACTATTAGAAAGTATTCCGAGGTAATTATGGTAGTCGGTGGAGACTACTGAAGTAATTCTTCCATTTTTTTCGTACAGACTGACAGATAAAGGCTAGCGATGTTTCATTTGTATTATTTCACACTAATTTCTTGAACTTTCTTCCGTTCGCTTACATATTCGGAAGTGGCTTTCGCCTAGGATCTCTTGTGGCGTACTTATCGTACCCGACGCTATTATGTCTCAGGAAACTCGAGTTTTTTAGCCCCGTAATTGTAACGAGCATTAACAACGTATACTTCTGATGTGGCATCGTTTTTACGGATTTATTATTCTACTGTTTTTCTTTCTACTTGCATGAGACCACTGTACTGCATTGTTACAAAGCTTGGAAACAATTAAAATTTTATTGTTTAAAAATTTCAAAGGTTCTATTCAGTACGATCGTTCACGATTTCATTTTAACGGTAAACAAATTTCATGAGCTTTATTTTATAGGATTTCTAGTCAGGTCACTTTTTAATTGGTGGCGTTAGTTTGTCAGTAATTAGATTATTTCAATGAAAATCGTGCATATGTTTAAATTAGTTGTAAAATTATGGTTAGAAGGTAATTGTCAACAATTAGGTATTGGTATTACCCATGAATAATGGATAATAATGGTTTTTGTTACCGCATTCTCTGTAACGTCCTATTACTTGATACGATCAGTGTTACTTTCACATCGGGTTTAAAAAAAATGGTTCCGGTTTGAAACGTGGAGAAACATCTTTCTACGAACTTTCAGCACGTGTTATAACACACTAACTACTTCAGGATAATGAATGGACACGATAGCATCGAGCGAAATATATCGCACGAAAATACGAACCTTTCGTTCCCAATATAATAATTTAATGCAATAATAACAATACATCGTATATTTTAAGAGTGACAAATTTAATTAAAAATATATAACAATTTATGCGTATTCAAATAAACCTTATAATTCTGTGATTGACTTGATATTTTAACATTAGCTTGTAATATAATCGTATAATATAATATTTCACCCGATGTCAGCAACTGAAAATTAATGAAACAACAATATCTATTGTGATATTATATGTTACACATGTCAAGATAATTACTAACTACCGTATAATTAATCTCATATATTTGTACATTGAAATGTATTCCATTAATTATAGGTATATATGTTCGAATAAATAATAATTTTCAATTGAATAATTTAATGCGGCATTTTACTGAAATTAATTATTTGTAATATGTACAAATTATTTGTAATTTTTAATCTCGCAGCACATGTCTTTGAAGCGAGAAATTTCATTAAAAGTATAACAACGATTCGGTAATTGATTCTTAATTCAAATATTTGTTCGAAATAGTACTGTCCCACATTAGCAGCGATGACAATTAAACATTAATAAAACATTAATATTGCGACAAACATACTACTTCCATATTTTATAATAGTTACTACCACATAATTAACTTCCTATACTATACACTAAAATATACATCATTAATATGCACCCCTTCTTTTGAAAGTGGTGTAAGTCCATTTTCTATTGTTTTGAGAAAATTAAAGATTAATGTATCTGCCGTTAAAAAAAAATTGGATAATTATGACAAGTATGACATTGTTTCTATCAATTTATCAATATGTACTTCGATTATATTAATTTCTTTTAGGCTTTAACAAAAATAATGTATTTTATATCTATGAGCGGAAAGTGGACTTGCATTATTTTCATAATTAACCAATCGTAAAAATCATTTAACTTGAATTTTAAAAACCCAAATATCACTTAAAATATATTTCATATTAATCCAATTTTGTTTAAAGATAATAACATGAAATGAAATAGAAGTAAGTAGTATTTTTTATTTTGAATGTTAATTATATTTATATACCTATTGCTAAACTCGATATAAAATATTGGTATTATTTATTTATTTCTTACATCCTTAATGTAGCAATATCCTCATCTGATGAAGATTCTACCTCTATAATTCTTTTTACATTCCATTAATTTGGTTTTCATACCGGAATAATATTCACTCTCCGATTCTCAGATTATTATTTTTTTATACTCATAAATTTTATTTCTGTGTGTATTTATTCAAAATAAAATAAAATAAATATTGTTAATCGTCATAAAAAAATATTGTTATAATATAATAATGATTTACTACTTCTTCTTACCCATACCATTATTTGATATTAATGGCTATGCAATTTCTTTTAGCCAATTTTAAATTAGACAAAGTATTAACATTTTTATAGATATTAAATATTACTTAGTTATAAATAAAAAGTTTACTCTAAGTTCAGCTTAAATTCTGTGACACCCCATTTGTTTAACAGATGGACTTACACCACTTTCAAAATAACCATTCCATATTATCATTTTTCAATTCTATTCTCTATTCCTATAACAATGCAAAGTAATATTTTACTGTCATTAACAATTCTAGATATTCATAAATTAGCAATAGAAAAGATACTGCCCTGCATATTTTCAAAGTTTAAATAACAATCATAGTAATATTACGTGCAACCCACTAATTACTTTCGAATTTAAATATTTTTCAACAACAAAACAACTTAATGCATCCATCCTTACAAATGCTACCAATTGAAAATTAACATGTTGACTACCACTGCACTTTCAACGATTCCGGTCCCAGAAGCCAATTTAATTTAATCAATCATATTATATTATTAAAAACGTTAATTATAGTACATATTAATTATCAAAAAGCTTATGGAATCTTTTTTTTAAACATGTAACACGTTATCTCCTAGTTGGCTTATGTAACAGATATAAATATAATCGTATTATATAATCGTAGCTGTACAAAATCTGTAAAGAAGCTGCGAGTTAACTCGTAGTTGACGTCCTGGGCAGGTAAACAACCTACGAGTTATCTTGCAGTTGACAGTCAACATGTTAACCCATTTGCATCACAAGCGCATATATGCGCGCACTTTCTCTGGTCACTATCATCGAAACGCATTTATGCATTCACATTGTGAGTGAATAGCAACACATATAAACAGTCTAAATTATCTATACAACACTCGCCGATTAAAGTACAATATCACTTTTTGAAATACTGTTAGACTTAGACTTAATATTGACACTAGATTTACGGATGTTGATATACCTGATTTTCTGAAGTGAGCCAGTTTGAATCATACACGAAAATTGAAATTTTTTGCAAAGAGAATAGTTCCAAATCAATTGAAATAAAAGATTTATTATTAAAAAATTAACTAACCAATATATTATATATGAAGTAATCAAATTTTGAATGAGCCAAATTGGCTCCGTAAATCTAGTGTTAAGAAATTTGATAGTATAGATATATTTTAAAATTTCTCATATGATGCAAATGGGTTAAATACGCTGGCAACAATAACAAAAGATCTGCGTTCATTTAATTAAGGACAGCTGAATATAGAAGTTGAAACAATAGACAGTGTATTCAACAAGTGTTAATACGAGTCAATATGTAATAAGTCGGGTTCAGCAATTCTCATTGTAAAAAGTCGATTAGGCGCACGCGTCAATAGCACATCCGGCTGCAGTTTCCCCTCGAGTGCATTCGAGACAGCGCAACTTGCATTCCGGTTTAATAATTTCTCCGATGGAGGTACGGCAGTCCAGTGTGCGCCGACTACGTAAGAGGCCGGAAGTCGTTTGGCACATAAAATTTCTATCTCCGGAAACCGCAACAGTGAAACGACCGTGATCAAATAATCGAGGAAATGCCGCTATACGTCTGCTCGCATGTAAAGCAGTTGAAACTCTCTCGAAGTTAGGATTAACTCTCATTAAAATCTGTCGTTGCTAATTAATGCAATTTCTTCGGTGTTACGGATTTACGTATTATACCTCTTCATGTTCGAATCTTTAACGATTCAGTTACTTTCTTCAACTAAAATAATTATTCTGTCAAGAGGTACTTTCTCGCAACAGATTGATAGATTGATGGATAGAAACAAAATGAATTAAACATCATTAGTATAAATTGTTATGATATTGTTTTGACAAGATTGTAATTCAATAATGAAAGAGTACTTCAATGAATCTGTCGACAACAAGTTCAAATGTTCTTGGAATGTTTATTATTTCCGAATTAATAAACGGTTTTCTAATTATTCATTATTAAGTGAAAACTATCAATTCGTAAGAGAAATATAAACTTTATTATCTCCATAGTCTTTTTAATGAAGTGCAGATTATTCCACTAATTGAAATTTCCAAGGAAATGTATGACGACAAGTGTAATATCTGGGATTTTCATTTTCTCTCGCATCGAATTGTCCCTTTTTTGCGTCTGACAGTTTATACGAATTCTCATTTCGACTAATTTAAACATCGTTTCTTTCATATTCATTGGGTAGAAATGGACAGTGGATATTTATCCCTTTTTAGAGAAGCAAACGTCGTAGGAAATAAAGGATACCTTTTCGTATCCTTTTCTTTTCGGAATCGAGTATCCTACTTCAAATATTTTCAAAGGGAGCTTAAAAGTTTTCTTTGAGCCTATAATCCGTGGCTCGGGTTCGGTATGAAAGCTTCAAGTAAATCTGGAAGGCCAGAAGCAACCGGTGGTTGCGAAGGAGGTCACGGACGGACACCCTGGTCCTTTTAACCCTTTAAGTTCCATGAAATTTATGTTGCAAGGTTGCCATGAAATTATCGTGTCTCGTTAATGTGGATATTTGAACTCCCTTCGTGTCCGAGCAATTCAAGCTTTCATGAAATAATAAATTATGAGTTTATAGAAAATGTGTTACAGTGATTCTAACATTTCACTCATTACAAACTGGTGGTTCCGTGTTGAGCATAATTTTTATGGCAAATAAAATTATGGAAATATTGAACATTCTTATGTCTGGTAATCAATAAGACATTTAGTTTACTAAACATTTACTCGTATGCTTATCATATTATTATTAGTATTTTTCGCAGAAAATGAACCATTTGGTAACTCTTGTTATGTACTGAAAAGGGAAAAGAGGTTTATGCACTTTTTATGCATGATAACAATAAGACATTTAGTTTATTATAATTTTAATTGTCTTCTATTATTTTATTATTAGTTTCTTCGTCGAAAATGAACCATTTGGTAAGGTTCTTATATATTGAAAACTGAAAAGATGTTTATGCACTTTTTAAACATTTTTTCAAAGAGATATTCGAAAAACACTGTCTTGTGATGCTGAACTCAAAATACTGTAGAAAAGAAATCAACTCTGAACGACAGAAACAAACGTTTTGACGTTCACGGATTTTTGCTACTATTATTAATGACATTCCAAATATCGCCATGATTTACTTAATATTCATCCTATGTACTTAATTACTTTTAAAGATTATAAAACATGCAAATAATATTGTATTTAAAACTATTTAAAGTGTTTTATCATTTTTCAAAAAGGAGGAAATAAATATTTTCAGAATTATTCACCTCTCTCAAACGAGACTTACAATTTTGTTGGTAAATATTAATAAAAGTAAATCATTTATAATTTTGAAAAGTATTGAATTAAGCAATGCATAATTTAGATTTGTGTGAAGATTATTAACCCGAAGAAATAAAATCTTATAGAAAATAAAGTCATAAAGAGTTTGATGATAAAATCATAATTGTTTAATAAGAATATTAAATATTGTTAGATAAAGATTAAGGAGTAAATCGTATCACAATTATTACATAGAAATATTTCTGCTCTCCACAATTAAAACCATCTGTTCCGTCGAAGAAAAAATTAAACGATAAAATATTAGTAAATATTAGCAATTACATGTCACATAGATTTCATATCTAAGCACTGTATTTTCAAAAAGTTTTATCGAATTCCCGAAAGAAATTATGATAATACGTACAAGTAAGAAGCTTATTTAGAAGAAAGAAAGAAGACGATGCGATTATAAAGGATTGAAAATTCTGCTTGTTAAAAGATGTACAACAAATAGAAGAGAAAAATGATAAAAAATATTCTAATACATATAAAATAAAAAAAGGCATCTTCATTAATCCTCATCGGCAACAAATGCATAGAGATATACATACAAAGATACACAATTTAAAGCTACTTCAAAACTTGTAATAATAATCTAAGAAATTACAGAAGATTAAATAATAATTAGTCGCAATCTAGTGTCGCAATAATTACTACTCCCTCCAGCCAAAACAAATCCCACCTATCATCATTAAATTCAAGATTTATTTCCTGTAACCATAAGCAAGAAATAATTTACATATTCTATTTAACTTTCATCTAACGTACCAGAAGAGAAGGGGATCAGTCTTATCAAAATCAACTATTCATCCAGAGACGAGGATTAATAGCGAAGGGAGGAGAATATCGAAATGAAATATCAATGATCCCATAATTACAAACGTGTCGAGATAAATGATCCTTGTACTAACGAGCCGAGCATCCGAGGCGCTCCGGCTTATCTTTTAAGTTGTAAGAGCAACTTCACTTCCAATCCCGATAGGGATGATTCGACGCCGAGGGAATCGCACATCTAGAATCAAGAACTAATATATCGGCATCGTATCTGGGCCAAGTAAAACTGGTTATGGAAAAGCCTTGCTTCGACGCGACTGCTTTTCTTTCGGAAGATGACCAAACAGGTTTCGGCCTTGTCGAGGATGTCCTTGGTGCAGATCCGCGATCTAACGTTAATACCAGATCACATTCCCCGCGTCAAAGAATGTGGCATGTCCTGGTTGGGAATAACAAAAAGAGAATTTCCTACGAGTCCGAATTCCGGCGATGAAATTTTCTGGGTTTCAAATTGCACTGCTATTAATCGAAACGCACAGAGGGACGTTAAAGTTACCGAGGAAAAGTTTAAAATTATATTTTAATTGATACTTGATTGTGATCATATTAAGCTGACGTCGTTATAATTGATTTAATTGAACATTTTTGTAGGGAGCGTAAAGTGTTAATTAGTTACGGAAGTTTTACTGCGACGTTCTAATATTTTCGTTAAATTGCGGATATGGATAAAATATTAAATCGAGTTGGGCGATAAAGATTGTATTAATACGTTCAACGCCACTGGTATTTCGCTAGTTTTATTATTTCTACTGAACTCAGACTTTTTCTATTAAATTCACATGTTTGTAAAGCAGAAACTTTAAAGATGCAGATACATAGATATTCGACAGACCTTTATGTTTTTAACGCTAATATTTATATATTCAGTATGTTTGAAAATTCATAAATATTGCAATCCAATAGTTACATAAAATTAAATCCATAGGGCCGGTCACCAGTGACCTCAATGGCAGTCAACTTGTTAAACAACAATCTTGATGTAAAATATTAAAGCACTATTTCATACGTTATTAATTTTTTTCTCTCGGCAATTTAACCTGTTAAACACATAATTGCAATTACTTATTTAATTAAAGTGAGAAATACAAATAATACTGAACTACTAATTGATGCAATGCGAATGTAATTTTCTGTTTGTCATTGAAATACGCATAATCAACTCCGTAATGTCTTCCAGTAAGTAGCACTTCATTATACAAAACCGATTATAATAATCTTCGAAGTGTTGACGTACTCAATCCAAATTAAAATAAATGTTTTTATAATCATCAATGGACTTATATTATATAAGTTATATACATATACTTGAAACGAGATCAAGCGACTTTGCAAAGCTCATTGACATTCCCGTTTGCATACTGTACAACAATTCTTCGTCTTATTTTCCGCATTATTCCAACCTCGTGGAATTATCAGACCGGTTTTACATTCAACGACAATTTCACACGAACGGATGAAAACTTTTCCACTATTCCACTAAGTGGAATATAAGAGTAGTCCAATTAGTTTGGGGATGGTTTCATTTAAAATACATAAAGAACGAGTTGCATTCAGACATAGATGGATACCACGGAGAATGCTCTTTAATAATTCAACGGAAGTGATTGGAGAGCTCGTCACGCTTCCACTCTATCCGCCTATTTGTATGTTACAACCGCCCCATAATCTTGTGTGCCCCTCATTTCTTTCTCTTGAAAATTCAAAAACTCTTCAGTCGTGGCGATTGCTTTTACTTTCATAGCCTGCCGGTTTCAAACTAGACCAAGGTATAAAACTAGACCACTTCAACAGTTCTATCCATCGAATAACGTTTAAAATGTTTCATTTTATTAACCCCAATTCAATTAAATTTTGCATTTTATTAACCCCTTGCAGCACCATTTACTTCGCGACTGAATGTGCGATAACCCTGAATTAAATGTTGAAACAACAATCTACCCTTATTTTCGAATATAGCATATGATTTAAAGCAGTATTAAATAACATAGAATTCAATTTATTTCATCGTGGCTGACTAATGTTTCTGATTTCATAATTTTCGAAATACTTCAAAATTGACTATTCCATTTATCACGTCACGAGTGTCACTCGTTATTGTACAACAATGGGTTAATCCAGACTTTACTATTCCATTTAACTTTTGCAAACAGATTTAACACTAGATTTGCAGAGCCAATTTGGCTCATTCAAAATTTGATTACTATATATATAAATATAATATATTGGTTGATTAATTTTTGAATAATAAATTTTTCATTTCAATTGATTTGGAACTATTTTCTTTGCAAAAGACTACAATTTTCTTGTATGAATCAAATTAGCTCACTTCAGAAAAATAGGTATATCAACATCCGTAAATTTAGTATAATGAGCACGAGCATTCAATATACAATGATTGCAATTTTTCCCAAATTACAACGGTACTTAGAAATGTTCGCCCGATGCAAGAAAACTCATGTATCTGGATTAAACCACCAGAAATACCATTAACACGTCTGACTCGTTAGTCGGGCAAAATTGATTCTTTTTGTGTCCCAGAGACGGTGGAACTTAAGATGACATTAGTTGCATAACCATATACAGAGTGTTTCAAAATTGTATCCCGACCTACCAGACGTTGTCCTACACCTTCTGATCGATGGAGATTAGTGTAAGAAGCGAACCGTACAATTCAGGAAAGAGTTAAAAATTAAGGTTAAACTTTTGTATCCCCTTATCGCGTTCATCTCGTTGTGTAAGTAAAATGTCTGAAAGGAAACATGGGTCAGAAATGAACTGGTTTCTTGGAAATTAATGTTAAAGTTCCAGTTCTGTGTTTAGCTTTCTATTGGAGAAGTTTATATTATTAAATATAAAATTATAAGATTTGTTTTGAAATATCAATGTTGCTATTATGGTATTATTTAAAATAAAAGGATTTTTATAATTTGTATACTTGCTTTATTGGTAGATATTAGACCACTTGTTATTACTGTGCTTATTGTTAGTATATTTAGCATTATGTTACATGTATTATGGAAAAGTAAATTAAAAAGAAACTATAGTATTTCTGTTTAATATGGTGAATAAAATCAATGACTTTTCCATAAAGGAACAGTACATAATTTGTATATACAGTTAGACCCCGCTTAACGCTGCCCCGCTTAACGCTGTTTCAGTATTACGCGGTAGTATTGTTATAATATAAAGGTTATATATAAATGCGCAGGACATTGATGAATTATTGTAAGTTACAATAGGTGAAAGCCTTTCTAATGACGATCTTAAAGAATTATTAGAACAACAAATGCACGTAGATGACGTAGTTAGCGTTTCTGAACATGAGGAGCAAAGGGAACTCTCAACGGATTCTCTAAAAAAAGTTTAGCCATTATAAAGAAAATTATGGATAAATTTGTACAAAATGATTTAAATTTTGATAGAAGTTCAAGGGCAAGATAAAGTGTCATTGATGCGGTGTCGTGCTATCGATAAGTGCTTGTTGAACGAAATGGGAAAAAAGAAACGTCTTTAGATGACTTCGTTACAAAAAAAAAACAAAAAATATCCAATGAGGATGAACCTTCCTCGTCACAAACATGATAAGTTTACTCGAAGTTTTTTCGATTTTCATGAATGTTTCATAAAGAAAAATGGATATTAGCAATAAATAAGTCTATAATTGATGTAATAACAAACTATCTAACAATAAATGTTACAAAATAAAACAAAAAAAGAACTGAAAAATTTTCCTATTCTTTGTTCTGTTTCACTTATCCCTATTATTTACGTGTTAAGATGTCCTCGTTTAACGCTGTTTCGTTTAGCGCTGGAACTTCCTGGAACGTATCCCCCGCGTTAAGCGGGGTCTTACTGTATATGAAGTGTCACGACGTTTTCCATAAGTTTTACAAATTCTACAACGTTTTTGTCAATATTTTGATTTGCCGGATTACGCGATTCTTTCCAACTGATGTGTCATGTCACCTGAAAGTCTATAAGTACAATAAAGCTGTCTCTTTAGGATAACAGTTATCGAAAGCGCCTAATGTTGCCGAATTCAGGAACGGAAATTGCAGGGCGTGAATTCGCGTCAGCGGCAACCAGGAATAGAACTTAACATGACGTGAATTTACGTCTGCAGTCGCGAACGTGTTAATTGTAACTATATTTAAGACGCCCGGTGATTCTCAAGATCGGATTTTCGCTCAGTATGCCATATCTTCAGATATTCCAACCATAGGAAAGAAACACACGGATTAACCCCTTCTTCTACAACGAGTGACACTTGTGATCAGATAAATGGAATAGGAAATTTCCAAGTTTTCGAAAACCTATTAAATTGGAAATATTAATGAGCCTCGACTGGATAATATTATTTCTCTAACATTAATATTACGTTACATTATACGGCATTTCAAGAATCATTGATCAATTATTATTTCACCAATTAAATTCTGAATTATAGCGGAAACAATCACAAAGTAAGGTAAAGGTACCAGTAGTTGACCAATTAAGAGAAATTTTCGATAGAAACAATGGTAACTATTTACTCTGTCAATAACTGGCGAGAGTCGATGCTTGGAGACGTTCTTTGAATATTCTAGATTATGTACCAAGACCAATTTTTAAAAAAACATAAGTTATAAAAATTTGAGAAATATATTTAAAAATTCGGCAAATGCTTCAGTAGTTGACCACTTTTGAGATCGATAAAACTAGTAATTGACCACCTTTTTTCGTTAGTAGTTGACCGCTTATATTCGAAGCAGGGTTACAGCATTAATGCTGAAAATCACTTTATTATCGTTTAATTTTAACAGTTATCAGTACAAATTAGCATTAATAATTAAATAATAAAAGAAGAAGAAGAAGAACAGAGTAGATATTGGACACTGATCAATAATTGACCGCGAATGCAGTTAATAGTTGACCGTGTCATCGACTAAAACTCAGTATACTACAATATATCGATTTACATTTTGTATTTCTAATAAAGTGAGATGTAAAACGGATACATTATAAATCGTAAACAAATTTAAATGAGTAATGTCGGTAATTAACCATGTCTGTCAAGTTCTGAAAATTGTAGAGTACCAATATCCAGAAGTTGACCATTAAAAAATTGTTGCATTTTGTGGTTAAAATAATAAAAACGATGTATATATTACTCATAAAACGTTGCAAAGTCTTAAACAGTAAATAATTCATTTGCGAAATCTTCACAATCTATGAATTTTTTACCTGAACCGTATAGCCATTCTTAACAGAAACGTTAAGGAAATAGAGATATAACGGCATATTACTTACCTTATTGAATTCAAACGTTCGCTGTTAATAGGTATACTTCACTTTACATGTAATTGTTTCAAAATATAATTGACAGATGCTGTGGTATTTGAAATTCACTTTCATCGAAAGTGCACAAACTATGCAAACCTTATTTTTTTATGTTTTCTAAAAAATGGTCAACTACATACTTCTGCTTTTACCTTAAATCGTAGTGCAAAAGGTTAAAGTTCGCAAAGATTTTGATGACCCACGGTATGCAGCACAGGGTAAGGGGAGAGTATCGCTCGCACCGCTTATGGACAGCATATTGTTTCTGGAAAGCTGAGATTAGTGAATGACAATCGAAAACAAAACACTTCTTTCGTTGTTCACATGAAGACGTGAAGTATGTGTGGCTTTTTCGGCCAGTCGCTCGTTAAAGTCGAAAATGACGTACGAACGAGGGGTGTCTATATCCGTCAGGCGAATCAGAACAAAGCACATGCCAGAGGAGATCAACATTTTTGAGGGCTTCATCCTTACTGGCTAAAATGTCATATCTACCAGTTCGAAACAAATCGATCAGTGATGGCAAATCGCGTGCTTCTATTTTTTAACGTTTCTCTGACCTTCTGATCGAGAAACTAAACACAGAACTGGAACTTTAACATTAATTTCCAAGAGACCGGTTCATTTCTGACCCATGTATACTTTTAGACATTTTACCTACATAACGAGGGGAATATGATAAGGTAATAAAAAAGTGTGACCTTAATTTTTAGACTTTTCTCTAGGTTAGGTCCCTAGACTTTCCCTAGGTGAAGAACAACTCTTAGTAGATTGTGCAACATAATTTTGTTACATCCTGTACAATATAACATGATAAAATATTTACCTCACTACCCTAAATATATCTCCATAAAATACAAATAAGCCACTCTACTCGATTCAAAGTTACTTATAAAACTCAATAGTCGTCTACAAGTGATCAAATTCAATCAAAAGCAGGACGTAAGATTGGACCATTGAAATGCGTTAACAGCAAAACTACCAAGCAAGTAAAAATGACTCGTTCCCAATTTTTTCCAAAACTTTTTCAAGTTCATAAGAAGGTCATAGAGCAAATATTCAACGTTGATCTTATAAAATACAGATTACCAAATCAATCATCTTTTCCACCCCTTGAATTCTCTCCTTCAAAAATTCATACTTAACACTAGATCTATCAAAGGGGTCCAAATGACTCGTACTGAATTTCTTAAAAGTGTTGCAAAAATGTGTAAAACTGTCCACGCTTAACTATCTATATCTACCTTGCAAAACATGAGAGATTAAATTAATTTAGTTTCTTGCGCAAATCCATTCCCTTTCTTCCAAAGTATTTATCCAGTGTCTTTAAATATATTAAATTAATCGTCGGTAGTCCTAAGGTGAATATATTGAAACATAGCAAATTTAACGTCAATAGTTCTAGTTTTAAACAGTAGAAAAAGTACGAAAGCAATAGCTAAAAGAATTTCATTGACAAGACACGCGAGAGCGTGTGCTGGAGGGTGACTGGGATAAGAAATCCAAAGCTCCTGTAACGGAGTCCGATATTGGATATCAAAGAGAGGAGTCCTGAAAACACGTAAGGGGCACTGACACGTCCCGGAGGAGTCGAGGCCGACTCCTTTGGCAAGATTAAGCGGCCTGCGCCGTGATATACGATGGGTCGCCATATAAGGGGCACAATAATATGAAGTTAAGCCATAATATCGTCCGTGCCAGGCCTGCACTCTGCTCTCCCCCCGGACGAAGAGGAGACTCGTGAGGAAGACCGCGGAGGTCCCGCTTCGTGGAAGTCCCACACGACCACGGGAGAGGCACGGTAGTTCGATCCCTTTCTATCTATCTCTTTCTCTTTTCTTCCTTCCTTCTCTCTTATCCATCTCCCTCCCTACGAGCCTGGCTCCCTTCTTCGTCCTTGTTTCCCTTCTTCCTTTTTATCCCACTTCTCCTCCTGTTTCCTCTCGCGGATTATTCTCTTTATTGGTTGTCCTCATCGCGCTAAGTAGCCCACCGATTCTACCATTCCTGTTCTTCGTTACGTTATCCCATTCTTCGTCTCTTTCTCTCATCGATACCCCTTGCTCCTCCGTTTCTTCTATTCGTTCTTCCTCTCTAGATGGTTCTCCTTTTCATCAGCGATCTCCTTGGATGTTTTCTTATTCCTTTTTTTACAGGCTTCTCTCCCAGACCCTCAGTTTTATCCTTCTATTCCATTCGTAGTCTCGTCCTTTCCTCGACTCCTCTTTATCCTCCTTCGATTCTTCTTCTTCGGATGTTGCCAGTGTACCGGCTTTGCTCTCTGCTCTCTCTTGCATCTCTCTGGCAACTCAACAGCCTTGCACTCTCTCCTGCGCATCGTTGCAGCCACCACTGGCCGACTGCATTCCACTCGTCTCCCGGTCGACGACGGATGCGTCGGCAGGCATCCTCCTTTCGAGGAAGGAGACTAGGAGAGTTCTGGAATTCTTAGACGGGAGAGTATCGTTGAAATGCCGTGGAGAGACCGCCGACTTGATCTGTTGCATGAGCTTACCTGGAATCCGAAGACTCGTTAATCTCGCGGATGAGTTCGTGCGCAGGTTTTCAGGGGTCGAGGAGGATATTCTCTGTGATCCTTACAGAAGCGGTGCTGCTAGGGTGTTATTTGAACGACGGGGAAATTATTTGAATTTTGCTGATTATCTTATATGCAATAGTGTATTTATAGTTGCGTCAAAAGTGATAATAAATCTTTGGGATAATTGCAATATTCTCATTAACCTTCTGTTATTTTGGGGTAATTGTTTTTGCTCTGTTTCGTGAATGTTGAATGTCTCTTTTGTTCGAATTTTTTTATATGAAGTAATGGAATTGGTTGTTTGACTTTGCTTCCTAACACTGCTGTCTATTTTGTATTTGACAAAGGGCACGCAAGGACATCGGCTCACCGATTTTGTTATATTTGATATGATTATGAATATAGCCTATTATTTGGGCAGACGGTCAATAGTTTTTAAGATATTTATAATTAAAGTTTTCATTTCGATACTTAATCAGAACTGTAGAACGGAACTTCAAAAGGTGCCGTGGCGTAGTGGCGACGTCCTTGACTTCTACAAAGAAAAGCTACATTCGTATCCCTGTCGCGGATAGATTTCATTTTTTTTGCATTATATTTTGAAAATTAAATGAAATATGAAGAAATTAAAATTTATATATTAACTGCATTTCTTTGGTTGAAAGTGAAAGTGAAATAATAAGTACAGTTGTGTTTAAGTATGACAATGAAACTTCAAATTTTCAAAACTATTGACCAGTAATGGATTATATTTACAATCAAGACGACTTACTCTAAATGTAAGTAAAGAGGATTAATTAACTGTAGGATTAAAAAGAAATCATTTCTTTGGGTGATGACTGATGAATACATTGATCATTCATCTCAATAAGGATTTTATGGTATCTACAATATTCCCATGATGAGTATGCTGTATTGATATTCCCTTCGATTTTACGTTTAGACGCAGATTGCTCCCTAATATTGGTGAATGTTTCGTAAAGTGAAACAAAAAAGTGCGATACACTGGTACATTACGAGAACTACTTAATTAACCAACGTCATCAACTGTTTTTGTTACATGTTCCAAGCAAAATCCCCGTTATTTACGGCTTTGCTGAATGCGTGGGTAACAGCCTGTTGTTGGGCTTCTTTGCTAGATTAAAAAATAATAATATGTTTTATGAAAATGCACGTCATAAATGTGAGTAACGTCAACAATGGCATTAAAGGAAGATACATTGGTTAAATTTTAGTTTGTAGAAACTTGATAGTATTACTTTAATGTTATTATACTATACTAAGTTTAGAAAATAAATGACATTAAGGACTCTAATTTCGAAAACAGAAGCATGACGCGATTTGTTCGGCAAAATAGAACGTACATTTTTGTAAACTTGCACTTATTGAAAGTCAAAGTGATCGCTTTACCCCATATATGCACTTCTTTTTCTTTTAATTATAATGTAATGTTTGCTTTGATTTAATGAAATGAAAATGTTTGAAGTTATGCCATACAATGACATCTAAGATCATCTAAATGTTAATAACCATGAAAATTTTAAATTGGTTGAGCAGTAATAAAAAGTCGTTTTAAACGAAATAAACAATGTATATTACCTGAAGTTTTACTATATTGAAATTTTAAATAATTAAACAGTTTGTACATTTTCTTATTATGGGGGTATTATGAGTAATTGTTTGCATTTCATTTGAATGACAGCTAAGTAAGCAAATTCATGCCAATATTAAAAAATCGAATAATAAATTCACCGAGAAGTACAATTTTTCATCAAGCAAAATCCAATCACGCTTTATTCAATGTATGCCAATTTTTAACACGACTCTATTTTCAAAGGATCTCACCAAATATGACCCACCACATAGAACTCTCATTCGCAAACATCAAAGCTTACAGCTTAAAAAAATAGACAAAAAAGTACAACAAAAACCCAACATCGTCTCATCCGGTCTCCTACTCTCCTGCAAGCAGGAAGTCACCTCTCCCCATCCACCCTTCCCACAGGACTATCGACAACAGGGTACACAAGCCCCTTGAGGCAGCATACAGCAATGGAATTACTTCGACAAGCTTTTTTTCATGAATCGCGAAAAGCTCAATTAGTAACGTTTCACCAACAATATACCGCTTACCCGAGGACAACATTTCACGAAGGATCACGATCCCCCTTCGTAGTCGGCTAAAATACAAATCCTCGTCGCAGCCCCCACAATGGAAACCATTAGTTTAATTTCCCCCATCGAATCGTAAGACTCCTGCAGAGTTGTCGCGTAGCGATCAATCGCGCGAGATCGTGAGATCTTCCGTTTCCCTCTTCCTTGTTGCAACCAAGGTCCGATGGTTTGCCAAAGAAGGGAAGGTACCGACTCGAGGAGGCCTCCGTCGAGGTCTCTTCGAGGTACTCGCCTCCCCCCCGTCGGTACCCCGAGACTCCCCGAGACACCCCGATTGGCAGAACACGAAAAGAGCGTTGACGGTGGGCCCTTGGGCCCTTGGGCCCCTCCTGATCGCTATTGGGGTCCCGACACGGACAATAGAAGACCGTTAGACGTGCCGCGGGACAGGGATAGATGCTCCGGAGAGGCATGGGAATCCCTGAACAGAGGGCAGACACGAGAAGCCGACCGACCCAGGCCGACGGTCCCGCGAGCAAGAAGAAACTGGTTTACCTGCCTCCTCCTTTCGTTTTCTTTTTGCTTCTCGCCTCGTCTTGCCTCGGGAATATACTGCAACGCAGTGGCATAGAAGCCATTTTCTGCTGACCGAAATTTCATTTTGACTTCTGCTGGAAAAATTTCGGGAGACTGGAGTTTCAGGCCTTCGTGAGAAGAGCAGGGTGATTAAATTTCAGTAGAATTGAACCTTTTAACACTAGATTGACGGAGTGAGTCAATTTGACTCATTTGCGATTTTATTAATATATATGTAGAAAAACTTAAGTAACTTTTTTTAAAACAAGTGCTTGTTTTTAATAGAATAATGAAAGGTATAGAAATATTATTTCTATATCTATTAACCACTTGTCGTGCCATTTACTTTGTCACTGCCTCCACAATAATTAACACTTTACCGACCGGTATTTTTTTAACATTCTACACAGGGTGATCGGTCACTTGCCCGCAAATAATTCCCTGATACTGATATCTCTTCAAAAATTAACTTGACAAAGTTAACCGCAGTAATAAATAATAATTTATTAATTTCCATAGCAACCAATTAATAAGTTAGAAGTCCACAAGTGTTGAGCCCGCAAAACCGATTAATCGGCTACCGTTCGGTAAAGTGTTAAGAATTAAATTAGTAAAATAAACATTGATCAGTGATTTTTGACATATAGTATAATTTAACGTAATATTAATATTAAAGAAATAATTTTATCGTGTCGCATCCACCTCATATTTTCAATTTAATAGGTTTTGTAAAACTTGAAAATTTCCTTTCCAATTTATAGCAGCACGAGTATCACTCGTTATAGTACGGCAAGGGGTTAATAAATAAAATTAATAAAATATTAATGCTAAGTATATCTATTTTGACGGATGTGAGACTGGCAATCTAGTGTAAATGAACGACAGAAATTGTTTGTTGGAAAGATTGATTTTTGTACGTGAGATCAGCAATTTAAAGATAACTGATGCAACTGGTGATCGTCGAAGGTGTTGGGAGTTGGGAAAAATTGCTACCATTCATTACATTGGAATAATTATTATGTGGGATGTAATTACAATTATATTTGATATAAAAAGAAACTTTGTAATACTTTAACCAAAATGAAAATGCAAATGATTACGGTAATTGTTCCTTCAAAATAAGATTCGAAATATTCAATATAATTGTATAGGAATTGTAGCTATATTTACATTACGTCTGATTATCTTTTCACTGGCAAGAATTATTACCGGTCGCTATAAAGATTATGGAGAAGTTTCAGACAAACATTACATTTGAAGAATGCAAATTTTCTTGAATGAATCTTTCTCAAAACAAGTAGACAAATATTAATATCATTGATTAATTCGACATTGGAATTAAATAGAGGAATAATCCTATAATATTAAATCCATAATAAATTCCGTTGCAAAGTGTAAAAACATTTGGTTTCAAATTTTCAGTAGTTTTTAGAAATAAAATTAACTCTATACACCACTGCGTGCAGATGCCGCAGCGAAGAATGCGACGAACTAATTGTAAGTCCTTCGTCGAATAAGAGAAAGAGAAATCTGAGGGACAATCGTCGAGATATCCTCGTATTTCGTGTTCGTTTTAAAGCCACAAATAATACGCGAAGTGCGTGATAATCGGGGAGGAGAATTTAAATTACTACTCGCACATGCTGGAGATACGATTGAGATTTGCTATCTTCATGCGAATTCGTTTATCGTTAACGTATTGATTCATCTCTGAAGTAATCGTACATTATGTACTAAACAATTATATATTGTATATGTATGTACTAATTCATTATTGACTCTGTACTGATTTATTTTTCAGTAAAAAATCGTGAGATATATTTATCATTTGACGGCGAGCAAAGAGTGTTTTATTCTGTCTGATTTTATTTTTTTTACAACACCTTCGCAACAAGGATCTTGTTATTTTGATGTTCAATAAAACTGTGAAAGAATATTTATTTTTATGCTTGGCAGTCCAAAACATTTTTGGATTTCTTGAAGATACTCTAACTCGTCAATTAAAACTTTGTACTCAATTCCAAACTCAAAACTTCGTGCGCATGCATAATTAAAAATTACATGCTAATCACTTTAATACTTTAAAACCGTTGTAAGTTGGAACTGAAACGTGTTAAGACACGCGTTTGAATGAATTTATTTGTATGTTCCATTTAAGAGTAAACATAATGTGTTCACACTAGAACTAAATCCATTATATTTAAATATATTGAATAAGTACTTTGGAAAGAGGGTGTGCGAGAGTCGCAATATATGATCAATTCAGTAATTTATGTTTTACAAAATAAGTGTAAAATATCTATTGAATGGATTGTTCATTGTTTTCAAGAACTTTTATAAATAATTAACACTTTGTCTGCCATGGAGGTCACCGGTGACCGGCGCTATTGAATTCATTAAATTCCCGTGTAACTTAGAAATTGTAATATTTATAAATTCTCGGATATATTAAATATTTAAATATCGACATTAAAAAGATAAAGGTCTGCCGAATATCTCTCTATCTGTATCTTTAAAGTTTCTGCTTTGCAAAAATACGAATTTAATAGAAAAACTTCCACTTCAGTAGAAATGGTGAATCTAGCGAAATACCGGTGGCGTTCAAAGTGTTAAGTACTAATAATTTTGACTGCCTTGGTAGTTCTTATACACCCTGTATAACGAGAGTGTATAGGGACAGATGGTATAACTGGACGGGAGGTGATCCTAACGACAATGCAAACCGGAAATGTGAAATAAAACTTTATCGCACAGAGACATTTATGTTTCAAAATTCTCTGTGTTCTGTATATATTATGTTCTACATATAATGAACAGACATATATTTATAATTTGGAGGTAGTGTAAGAAAGGTGTAAATTAAATCCAAAAGCAATTGCTTCCGCAAAATTTTGTACGGCTTACATACAACATTCGGCATTGTCTTTATAGCACATTGTAATTTATCTCGATAACGACAATTATAAATTACAAAGTCAATTTATTCTACATAGTAGTACATCAGAAAAGTATTTCAATAACGGACAGTATTTTAAATTTTCTGTACTGAAAAAAATTACTAAAAGTAATCGGTAATACATATATGTAATTTTACGACATTTCGCAACCTAGGGTAAAGTGTAAGCATTCATTATTTTTATCTTTATCACAGACTAGTAAGCCTGACTATATCCCAATCGTGTTGCAGTATTTCATATATTCACGATTGACAATCTGTGACTACAAAGCTACTCTGAGCATTTATAAAGAACATATAAAAAAATGCAGTTACCTTAATTTTGCACACATTAAATTATATTTCCAGCGCTGTTATTTTTAAATAAATACAATATCTTAAATTTCTGGAAGATAATTTATTTTAACATACAAAAGTGTCCCTCAGTTAATTAATTTGAATTTAAAAGTATTCTCGAATCAGATAATACTGCAGAAAATTTTGAATGCTAAAAAACCCATCTTGATTGTCATCAGAAGTTTCTACCCATGTTCATCCAAGTGTTAAAGAATATCAACTCCAAACATCAGTTAATTAATAGCAAACAGCAAAATCGATATCGTATCCGAATTGTTTAAATATTAATGGCACGTGATTAGAAACTACAACCAATCACAATCAGTCCTGCGATTTTGCCGGATTGTAAATCGATTCATTTTAATTGCATATTGATAAAGCTCCAGTCACAGTCAACGATCGAGGTATATGTAAATGTTATTACCGAGCCGTTGGATTTGTAATCGGTGATTAGTCAAATGATACGCAGCTCTCTGTTACAACACTCACGATTTTACGGCTATTCATCTAGTTAGCTTCGATCGCGAATCTTTCACATCGCGGATCGATTTACGCCTCTTTTTGCACGAACGCAAAGCGATAACACAATCATCGTCCAAGTCCATCAATCATCAGCCACGGAAAGCCAAGATCGTTTGATATGACGAACAGAAGAAAAGCACGTGACGAACGTTGGATTTCTCTGTTTGCGATTTTGCTAAAATACCCGTTCATCGTTTAACCCCCCATCGACTCGTTTTACGTAACTTCTTCATCGGCCAGAGATATCTTCATCGATTACTCGATTTCTTTATCGTACCCCATGGTCCTGCTCGTACAACGTTGAATTACGTTCGATGCATTTGGCGGTTAAACTTGGTATTAAGGCCGAATGGCTACCATTAGCTGACACCCCGTAACTCCTATAATCCGATTTTAATGCTTTGTGATTACCATTACCATCCTCGGGAAGCCTGATAGGTAGATCGTAAGCGTAGCCAACAATTTCTTCAGCTGTCTTCGATTCTCTTCAAAATTATCCAGCAAACACGACACATGTATATTTAAAATCGTAAAAGAAACTCTTAATTATTTCGATGTTCAATACTTTTTACATTTGGCCTGTGTATGCGTTAACTGTTGCGCGTGCTCCATTGCTGATATTATACTTTAGCATAAGTGATTTTTAACTGATCTAAGCTAAGTGTCTTTGATTATTTCATTACTATTTCAAACGTTGTTATCCAGGTTAATATAATCATAATCTTTATATTGGAATCGGATGGAATCTAGAAACTTTTGTTTTGTGTTAATTCTGGTCTGTCTATGCGTTGAATGTTGCGTATGCTCCATTGCTGATATTATACTTTAGCACAAGTGATTTTTAACTGACCTAAGCTAAGTGTCTTTGATTATTTCATTACTATTTCAAACGTTGTTATCCAGGTTAATATAATCATGATCTTTATATTGCAATCGAATAGAATCTCGAAACTTTTGTTTTGTGTTAATTCTGGTCTGTCTATGCGTTGAATGTTGCGTATGCTCCATTGCTGATATTATACTTTAGCATATGTGTTGTTTAACTGATCTAACGATCGTTATATTACGTACAATCGAATTTCAAAGTTTACTTTGAAATCGTACATTCATTGTTATTTTCTTGCGCATCTGACTTTCTGTAAATTCTTATACTATCCGATTATTATATTTCTCGCTTTCCATTTTTTAACGAGAAAAATTTGTTGCCGACCTCACCAGGGGTCATTTCAACCCTTACGGTAAGAATAGGTATATGCAAAGTGCCAGTTCGTTTAGTGTTAACCCCTTAGACTATAACAACGTGTGACACTAATAACACAGTAGATAGCATAAGAAATTTTGAAGTTTGTCAAAAACTATTAAACTGAAAATATTAGTTAGCCATGTAACAGTCAAATTACATCTATGCTACTGGTACTGCGTTCAGTTAGACGAAATGTGAGAAATTCTGATTTCAGGAATTAATTCTGAGTTATTACACTCGCAGTTACGAAAGAAATCGTAGGACAAGGGGTTAAAAGAAGACCCAAATTTTAGAGTCAGCAATGGATGGTTACCATAATTAAAGGAACGTCATGACATCCAACAACTAGATATTTTCCAAATGATAAAGGACATGCATTAACAAATTATATAATGCTGATGAAACTAAGTTTTTTATTATTCGAAAATTTTGTTCTTCAGCTACTATTGTGTCTTTATCATTTGGAATACGAAAGGCTCTACTGTATGTATAATTCGCATACGGGACATCACGAATCATCGTAACAACTTCTGAAATGCTTTACTAAACGATTAACCGTGGATTCGATGTGGGTGTCGTGCGATGGGTGAATGGAAATGGGAACGAAGGACATTGAAAGTTCGAGAGCATCGAGGACGCCAGCTGTAAGCCGCGTCCAACCACGCGTGTACGTGTTTTCCGGTTCTGTCTTTCTCTTTTCCTCGTTCAGCCACCTTCGTCCCAAGGTTCCGTCAATGGAACAGACGTTAAGCGTCAGGTTGTAAGTTTTGGGTTTCGGATTTCCTTGTAATACGAGCTCATCTCGGCTTGTGAGGTAGCCGGAGTCGTAACGAATGATACATTCACCGTGCTGTAATAATTAGAGCAATCGGAGTCACCTATGAATATTTGTTCCAACGGAGACTCGATTTGAACGAATTACGTTCTTGAAATGCATGTATCATATAATTTGTACCATTTTTGAACTTTCAAGGGTGTCGGTGCTTTTTTGAAAACCTACGTGAAATGTGGGACGCGAAAAAGCGTTTATATGATTTCAATACTTGACGAGTATAGTCGCCGTGCACAAAATGAATGTATGAGTTGATACTCTGAATAAGATGATGGTGCAAGGATAGAAATAAGTTGAACAATAATCAAATAATATAACAAATAAGGAGTATATTAGAATTCGATGTTTTCGTGCAATTTTATGCGTCTTCCGTAATGTACCAACCCTCTGATCAATTAATGTATAAGTTAGGATAAGTGTGTATTTTATAAACACAAATATTTTGTACATTGGCTCGACCAACATCCACCGTTCCTATAATCATCTCTGTTTCACTGCTTCAAGTCTAGACATCCTATTTTTTCATCTTAATAGTTCAACCCCCTACCACAGTTACCGTTCCTTACTCATCTCCAAAATCACTGTTCCAAGTCCGAAATCTCACTTACCATTGTGACCTTCAACTTCCAAAGATCGTCATCCTATTATCACTCCTTTTTGGAAAACCTTTCAAAACCCTATGTCTCTTTCCACCAAGGCTCATTAACTAATCTCTCCTAACAAGGGAACATATTGATCTGGAACACACCGGTTTTGATGAAATTTATGTCACAGATAGTCCTCGTAAGAATATTAGACACGTATATTTTTTTATCGGTAACCATCCACTCTGAAGAGGTGAAAACACCCCTCAAAGTTGAGGGCGGAAAACAAATTTTTGGGTACATCTCGGTAACCAGTAGTCAAATAAATTTCAATTTTTTTCAAATTGTTTGTTTTTCGACCAGGAATTTAACTGTGTAAGAAAAGTCACCAAAAAGGTATTTGTTTAAAAAATATATTAAAAAATCAATTTTTTTAGTTAATATCTCCCAGAAAACGTTCGCAATAAATTAAATAAATTTATGTACACAAACTATGGTCCAAATTAGCGGATACGTGTTTTTGGATTTTTTCGATTTTTAACGATAAGGGTCATTATTTCGCGTTTAACTTTTCTCAATCCGTGCGGGACTGGCCGGCCGAACTGGACTTTTTTCATAACAAAGCTGATTTTATTGCAGACTTGTTTTCCATGTAGTTCTACATCGTAACAAGGCGGAATTATATAAATGAAATCATAAAAATTAGTCTATATAGTTCCCGTTACTGAAACACTTATTCCGATATGCGTGGTTCAGTAGTAGTCCAGTCAAATAAGACTTTGAAGGTTACAAAAATTCCCATAGAGCTAAAAATTGGTATGAATGTTCAGAATACTATTATAAATGAATTGTGAAAAGTCCCCATCAATCCCCCTTGTGCAAAAAATTTTATTGATGGGGAAAGTTTGCAAAAATAGGTTTTTCGCGTTTTTCTGCTAAACGGTGAGTTTTACAGCAAAAATAGTTTAGACAAAAATTGTAGATCATCCGATTCTCTACAAAAAATGTATCCACACTTTTTTTCATAAGTATTGCCATTTCCGTGATACAGCGGTTCAAAGAACTGAAAAAATTATTTTATTCGTAATATGCACACGTTTCCACACCACCTATGAGGTAGTGTGCTTGGCACTTTTTTTTTAACGTGGTTTCCCCGGTAGGCCTATTCCACGATCTATTGTGATCCTATTGAATTCAAATTGAGTATTGAAAATGATGAAAGCTGTGTATTTATGTAATATATAAATGAAAAAATAATTTGGAAAAATTATTCGTCGGATTCATAATAATCCAATGGAACTTCTAGTGTACTGTCTTCGTTTTCTTCATCTTCCTGCTGGATACAAATATGTTCTAAAAGTGATACATCATATGTCTCATCACTGATATCGTAATTATCCTCATCTAGTATCGATTCAACATTGGAGCATGACTGTCCTTGACAATTGGTACATGCTAAAGAACAAAACAGTCCAACCTTTTTACAGCCGCATTTAGCATTGCAACCTTTTTTGTAATTGCAAAAGATGGTGTTAAGGAGTTTTTCTGGTGCAGGTGGGAGTAACGTATGAATTGGTTCCAATGCATTGTCAACCAACTTCCAACCCCAGTCTTCTGGATCCATTTTATTACCAAGCCACACTTGAACTTGATAATATACCCGGAATAGATGTTGTTGAGCAGCAGCAGAGGTTGGGGGAAGACAAGCTAATTGCACTTGTTTTTTATTATAAGTTTTTTTTTTGCAAGAGATAAGTATCGGAGTTTATCCAAGCAGGTAACTTTTTTTGGAGCTCCGTACATAGAAAGAAGAAAGTGAATTCCATTAGTGATTATAACTGCACATGAATTTTTACAGATGTCTGGTCTTTCAGGTACTCCGAAAACTCATCACCTCTTTCAATACTTGCATCAATTAATGCTTTCATGCCGTGATCAACAGTAACAACTCCACTTTCAGTCAAAGGTTGACTACAAATAAAGCAGAATTGCGACATTTTTTTTTAAAAACAGTAAAATGCACAAACTTTGTTACAAAATATAAGCGATAGCCACGAGTTGTCACTACGAAGGAATGCTTACGACTAACAGTATTTTGTTGAGTATGAAACCTTTGAAACGGAGCAGGTATACGAGCATCGCCACGCTGACAATTGAATGGAAGACAAATGTTACTCAAGGCCATGCGACTAAATGAAAATAGGGGCGGAGTTTTTGACGTTCATTTATATTCTAAGAATTTTATAATTTGTATGTATAAGACATAGGGACTCATATTTGTACTCGTATAACGGTTCAAAAATGTATATAAAAGTACATTAACGTGCATATTACGAATAAAATAATTTTTTCAGTTCTTTGAACCGCTGTATCACGGAAATGGCAATACTTATGAAAAAAAGTGTGGATACATTTTTTGTAGAGAATCGGATGATCTACAATTTTTTTCTGAACTATTTTTGCTGTAAAACTCACCGTTTAGCAGAAAAACGCGAAAAACCTATTTTTGCAAACATTCACCATCAATAAAATTTTTTGCACAAGGGGGATTGATGGGGACTTTTCACAATTCATTTATAATAGTATTCTGAACATTCATACCAATTTTTAGCTCTATGGGAATTTTTGTAACCTAACTTCTATTTTAATGATTAATTTGACTGGACTATAGTGGCTATATAGATGAACGACGTTTTCGCCCCTTCAGAGTGGATGGTTGCCGATAAAAAAAATACGTGTCTAATATTCTTACGAGGACTACCTGTAACATAAATTTCATCAAAACCGGTGTGTTCGGGTTCGTTATGTTCCCTTGTAAGTTGAATTGCTCTCATAGTTTTCCCATAACAACTCTGAAAAATTCATTACTCGTTCAATTGAGAATCATTATAAGTTTGGTCCTTATTAGGTCGAGTCATAAGTAACTTCCGTTTTTTCATAAGACATTTATTTTGCTCTCATTAAATAACAAAATTATATTAATTTATTATGTATTATCCGTTATTACGGATAACCTTCTCTCATCTTCCTGGCACTTTATTAATATTTTCCTTCTAAAATGTGGTTGGTTTGGACTGGTTGCAAATTTATTTGTTTGAAGTTAATGTAAAAAACTGACATTACTTAGTTTCCGATGCTCCTGATATTTCATACCTAATATTTTATTCAAAGAAATATTATCCAATGCTTTCGACTATTTTGTAGTAATAAAACAAATCTGAAATTTGATATTCTTTACAACAATCTATAACAATTTTATTACTTTTTCAGAGACAGAAAAATACTCAATAATTTTGCACACTACTTGCAATGTACTTCGTATTCAATTGCACTATGAATTATTAAATGCACATAATGCACTTCAAGAGGATTGTTTTTCCTCAGTTTCAATACATCTATTATTATTTCGTTCTATCAGCGAGTAATTGTCGAATAATTGATGAAATTCGTAACATGATGATTGTCTGCACGACATAGTTCTTGGTCTACAATTCTACCGACAAGTTTAAATCGTATCGATGCACCAGCATCGAAGGTAAGAATGTCTCTCGTTAAAGAACGTCGATATCGATATTCCCTCAGCGAGTAAAATGCTAAATGCAGCCGATGCACCCGCGCGGGTTTAAAATACGCATCACAGAGAGGGACATGGCCGCTGCATATGGTGATGTCCTTGCCCGTAAAATGCATCTCATGTTTATATGCATCGCTACCACTCCAGCCAGTCTCTTCTCTCGTACACTTTTTATAAAACTCGAATATTTATTTATCTTGTCGATGGTTCCGCGCATTAAACCCCAAGGCAATTTATTACGCCAAGAATGTAACTTTCGATTTATTGTAAATACATGCAATTAGTATTATAGATATATTGCATTTCGAGAGAATAATTAGGTAGGCTTGTTCGAGCGTGAACATTTTAGCAATTGTACATTGCACAATTTTCTAGTATAATTGTATTTTAGATTCTGAAATGTAATTTGAAAGATGTAGGTATGTTACTTAATTAAAAGGAAGATTTACTAATGTAAATTGTAAAACTGTAGAATGTGTGTTAGCTGCGAAATTTAGAAATTGGTTAATTAATTGTTTATTTGGTAGAAATAACTTGTGAGAAATTGTTGCTTCCACTTGGATAGTTGATTTGTATTGAAAGTTAACTATTAACCAATTAAATTTTAAAAGATCCATTTTTTCGATTAATGTCCTTCGGGAAAACAAATTTCACATTCAAAGTCGCAAAGAATGAAAATATAACCCCTTAACCCCTTGCCCTAAAATTACGAGAGGCGCTCATGATGAGGTAAATGGGATAGGAAAGTTGCAAGTTTTACAAAACCTATTAAATTGAAAATATTAATGAGCCACGACGCGATAATATTATTTCTATAATATTAATATTACATTAAATCGGCATGTGAAGAATAATTAATCAATTTTTATTTTTCCAATTAAATTCTAAGTTGTAGCAGAGGTGGTAGTGGAAAGGGTTAAAGGTCGAGAGCTTTTTTTTAATATTAGCCCATAAAGAGACAAAAAATCTGACGAAACGCCATTAAAAGTTTAAAGGAATGACACCTCAAATAAAACATTTAAACTGGTTTATTTCGATATAAAAGGATATTTAGTTGACTTACAATTTTATTAATCAAGTTATATTGGGTCTTTTCGTTTTCTATGGCATACCTGTTATGACCCCGTACAGGGTCCTTTCGACAGTTAAAGGTTAGTAACTACACATCTTAAGGTTAATTATTCTTTACAGAGATTTTGTTTATTTAAAACGAAACGTATAACTTACAGATTCTTGAAATTTCAATTTTCATAGATTTCAATTTTTTAAACACGGTGTTTCATCTTGTACAAGACAGTGATAAAAACGATGATTCAAGCAAAGGGGGTAATACATTTGAAATTGAAAAGGATTGTTGAATCTTTGAGATCGAATTATTCGCGTCAGCTTTGTTTTTTCAGAAAGAAATTCCTGCTAAATCTCCCCTTCTTTATCAGAGGCTTATCGTTAACCCCGGATTATCCAGAAGGGGAAGATCCATCGGATATTCCCTCTGTTTCCCCAAAACGATCGAAGAATGAGCCTGTTGCGTACCTCTATTAGCTCCCTACAAAAAGTATTATCGTGTGTACCGAAATTGTACGGAAAAATTTTACAGCATTTACACGTCGTTAGTATTGCAAGGCACAGAAGTGTAATAACGCAAAAGTGATAAACGTAGAATAAAAAATATCTCTGTTATGTAAATAAAAAATTAAATTCCATAAAAATTAGAATATATCTTAAATTTATTATTTTTCGTTAATATTCGTGGTTAATACCTATCATATTGTTTTCGATAATATTAATAATTATGAAAAATTTTGTTTTATGTTTGAAAATCCGTTACAAAGCATAATATTAATAGCTATAAAGGATTTCGATTATTGTGAAATTAACCTGAAGATGTGTAATTATTAACCTTTAACTGTCGAAAGGCCACTGTATTATAGTACATATTACTATATTTTGAAGCAATTCGAATTTTTTTTGTTTTGTCAATTGATAAGTGTAAAAGCTGTGATATGACATAAGGTCACGATCGTAATGAAATTTATTATACAATTAATAAATTATATTTTGTGCATTTTACTTAACTAGCAAAAAGCAGTTCCCGTTTAATTCCAAGATCGTTCAAATATGTATAATAAATCTATCTACGATTGTATCTTAATACCAGTCCTAAACTAATCTGATTTAACATCCGAAGTAAGAATAGAGTGTACTTCATTAGGACTATGTTTTTTATGCACAATGTGTAACTTTCAATCACAGCTGTACTCGTAAATTAACGCAAATAAACATTCCTTGCAAGCATTCAAGAAAAACCAGTAAAAAGCCGGATCGCGGTAAAGAAATCCCGTCGTTTGTGAATTACACCTTTCAACGTTTGCATTTCGAGGAAAAGCTTACCTATTGCATCGTGTAATTCGTGCTGTAGGACTAATTACAAGGTAAAATTGCTCGATCGTAAAATAAGATCGACTGCAGACGCAATTCCCACAAATAATTCGTCGGTGAGATTGCTGTCCGTAAAGTACAATGTAATTACATTCTACCGGAATCACGAGAATTCGACGGCTCTGGTTTCGCTACATTTTCCACTACGCGTTCCTACGATTCCAACAGTGGACCGGTTTCCACCCAGCTATTTCGAGTAAATAGTCTTCATGATTTACAGTGTAAAGCATCATCGGATCGCCGACAATTGTGTATATTTTAACGAATTCATCGACGGTCAACGATGAGGGCCGCGAATCACAAAAACAATTTTGGAAACGTAGAAATAACCCGAATTATGGTAGACTCAATAATATTGGGTTGTCGGAAAAGTCGTGACGCATTTTGCGAACAGGTGGCGGTCGATCATTTTTTAATGTACTAGGGACATTCACATCTATATTATCACTGTAATGGCGGATTGAGGGATCCGCACTTAAGGTCCGCCAAATAAGAGAACTTATAAACCTTTTGGACTTTTGTGTGTGTATTAAAATAACTTTACTCGTTCAGACAGCGTTCGGACAGCGATTTTGCGTATGACAGAGTTAGTGAAAAGAAATGTGTCGTGAATGATCTGAGTGAACTGAATGAACTCTTGAAATGAACTTCTTGAATGTGAACCTCTTGAAAAAGAATACGGGGTTTTTAAGGGACTTTTGGAGAAGGAGTGGGAGTAGTGATAATGATAGATGCAAGGCGAAGGTCAAAGTAAGAAGTAGGATTTCGGACTTAGAACGGTGATTTCGGAGATGAGTAAGGAGCGGTGACGATGCTAGGGAGTTGAAAGGTCGAAATAGAAAACTAGGAGGTTTGGATTTGGAGTAGTGAGTCAGAGGTGATGACGGAAGTTAGTCTAGCGGCGTCTAAAATATTTGCGCTTATAAAATATTCTTACAGTTATCTTATATACTAACTAAGCGGAGGGTCGGTACATTACATCACTATATCATTTCACAACTGGCGGTTTCAGCGCCATGTTAAAAAAACAATTGAGTCATATCGTTGATTTTTAGAGATTTTACAGTAAGAGTAAGTTGGAAGACCAAAGTACGCATTTTCGCCATATTTTTCTGTTTTACTTCCGTAAAGGGAAAAACGCGTGTCAAACTTGTGAAAAATTGCGTAAACTTTACGGTGATGATGCTCTACAGGAACGTCAGCACCAACGATGGTTCACAAAATGTGGTCCGAAAACGGTCTTGGTCCCGACATGGTAGTCCGCTTCGAACGACATCGAAAGCAGACATGCATCAGAGAAAAGCATTGCTCTCAATGTGGTGGGACTTTAAAGGTGTCGTATTTTTCGATCTCCTACCAAGGAACCAAACTATTAATTCGACTGTGTACTGTCGGCAAATGGACAATTTGAACGAATCGATCATCCAAAAACGTCCAGAGCTCGTTAATCGTAAAGGAGTGGTGTTTCATCACGACAACGTGAGGCCACATACAAGTTTAATCACACGTAAAAAATTGGTGGAGTTTGGATGGGATGTACTGTCACATCCAGAATACTCTCCCGACCTTGCACCATCAGACTTCCATTTTTTTCGTGCTCTACAAAACTCCTTGCGTGGTGTATCTTTTAATTCCGATGAGGCGGCAAATCAGCACCTTGTTCAGTTTTTCGCTTATAAAGATAGGTCCTTCTATGAACGAGGAATTATGAAATTACCTGAAAGATGGCAAAAGGTCATCGAACAAAACGGAGAATATATCATTGATTGGTCTTTGTTCTCTATATAAATAAATGACTTTGAAATATATACAAAATATGCATCATGACTTTTCCGACAACCCAATAATTTGCAATGTAGTACGGGGTATTAAATAATAAACTAACTCACAAAACAAATTAACAAAACAACTACAGAATATATAGATTTAGATAAAAAAAGAATATTGATTGGTATAATAATATTGATAGTAATTATAATAATAATATTAATAATGGTCTCTAGGCACAGTTGTATACAGGCGGCCCTCGACTTTCGCACATAATTGGTTCTTGAAAATGTGTGCGAATGTTGAATTTTCGAAAGTATAGGGACATACGAAAAATATTAAACGTTGCATATTAATATAGTTTCTTTGTAACCTTGAGAGTTTTCAACATCTAGCAGGTAATACTAGAGACAATATTACAATAGTAGAGAACCTCAGGGTCCTCTAATGTTGTATTTGGGGACCTCACTCCGAGGCACTGATTGCATAGAAGCAATTTTTGAAATAGCGACAAAAATCTTAAAAGAATTAAATTTTTAAAAATGTGCGAAATAGCGAATTGTGCGAAAGTCGAGGGTTGTCTGTATAAAATGTAGATATCAGGCACGACTCTCTTAGATCGAACCAGTGGAATTTCACTGGTTCGCCAGTGGAAACTCACTTGTTTACTAATGACACTCACTGGTTCCGCCAGTGATCTCGGCGGCCATCAAAATTCACTGGTTTACCAGTGAATCTCACTCGTCAGCATATTCAAAAATAAAACACAGCGCATGGAGCTGCGGCAGCGGACGTAAATTTTACTGGTTCGCCAGTGAGATTTGTATTCACTGGTTGAACCAGTGAAATCTCACTGGTTCGATCTAAGAGAGTACGTAGTCCCTTCTTCTCAGAAGAATTCTTTTTTTTTATAGAAGGCACTATAATCAAAATGTAATATTTAAAAAAATGGTAAGTGATGTAACTGCAGGTAGATTGTAGAAGTAATGTGTAAACGGCGTATAAAAATGATTTGTCACCACGTGCCAGACATTTTACACCTTTGAATCGGTGGAGATTTGTAAAAAAAGGAGCCATAAAATTTCACTAAAGGGTTTGCAAGAGAGGTCAAATTTTTGTATTGGTTCATTGTTGATTGTTCATGTATTCTTCTTCTTGCGTAGATAATGAAACATGTAAGAACATGTCTAATAGGAAAACAAAACAGTGATAGATTTCTCGAAACTGAAAGAAATGAAACTAAACGAAAAAAGATAGTAGTACAAAATCAGTCAATGTAACATTACTATCCTTGTTCCGGTACTAACACGTTGAATGCCTCCCGCGGTTCTTTAATTTCACCATTTTCAACGAAGTGCAACCATTTCTATGTAAATAAGATCTGCACGGATAAAGAATGTTAAAACTGAAAAAAAGTTATATATTCAACAGTGTTTTACCATTTCAGCACTAATATCGAATATTCAAAGTATTGGCAAATTCGACAGTATTAGTTGTTAAAAGTTCAATAATGCCTGTAATCACCATGGCATTCAATGTATTAAATATTCTACTTTTTATAAAACATAATGCACTTCCTTCTAATAAAGACGTATTTTACTTCATAATGTGTTTACGTGGTTTAGTAATCACACCCTTAATTTCGTATCCCTTTTTCGGTATACTCTTCATACTTTACAACTAAAGGAATCATTAATTTCCTGACAACACCACATTTATTAACATAAATGCAAAATGTAACAAATTATAGCATCACCATTTAAAAATAGTTTTATCCAAAAGTTAACCCCTATATTCATTCAATTACCTAAAAGTAATATATAGTTGTGGACGTCATTTCTGCTCCTTCTATCAAACCAAACTTTTGTACCAATTAAAAAAAGTTTTTATATTCTTGACATAATTCAAAGTAACATCTCTTTTATATAACTCCATAAAATGTGTGTACAATACCGCTAGATATTTTTGATATTTAAAGGTCGATGTAGGTGCAAAAGAAGCGATAAATTCCCGCCGCGTAATATCCATACGTGAGGCGCGATATTTAAAATGCGACAAACTTCGTTTTTACTTTCGTTGAGTCAGGCGCAGGTGAGACCTCGATACATCTGTCTACACTTACGTGTTCTTTACTTATGTAACTATAAATATCAACGTCTGGGTTACTACCTGGTTTCCGATGGTTACAATGTAAAAATAAAAAGCCCCATCCATGACGGCACTATTGCCCGTAACAAAATTCTGAGCATAAAACTGCAATATCATGTATCGCTTTATTACGATTCCGATTTTACCTGGATTTATGACCCGTTTCTTCGATACTGTGCATACATATGATAAAAAAAAGTCGACATAAAAGTAGTAAAAATCCCTCTTGCATAAAACCATACAAATTCAAATGAAATATTCGAGACGTTTACACGAATCCCAAAAATCATGACAAATTTTCCACCGGCAAAAATTGCTCTGTAATTTATATTCGGCGATACGTACCACTTAATTTAAATTAATCTGCCTAAATTTCTTTCCATTCAAAATTTCTGTTTGTATAGTCGTCGTTAGGACACTTCCATAAAAAAGTTATATTGAACGCATAAAACAACCATAAAAGTCGTACGTCAGTACGACGCAATATCCACAAAAATGGAATAAGTGACGGTATTACATAGTAATGCAAACGGTATCCTTGTTGATCGCGAATATTTCGATATCATTCAAGATTTGCAAATTATTAAGTAACCTAAAATATTTCTTTCGCTCATTCTCAGTTGCTCAAAGTGAAGTCTTCTCTTCGATGAAAATTAGTGTTACCATGTATTTCCATTTTGAAATAACCCCTATTTCCATTGAGGGTAACAATTTCACCTTGAAGAAACCGAAATTGGGTCGAATTAAGAAATTGTTCAACTTGCCATATGGAAATGAAACTCATAACGTTTATTTTCATTTAACCTTTATAAACTGCTCCGGGTGTTTCATCAATTTTCCGTTTCTAGATATTACATAATATTTAACGTTTTTCTAATATGACGTAACATCATTTAATTTTAGCGAAATGTAGTACAATAGCTTATAAATAATATTAATTAAAGCATAAAGGGGAAGTGGATAACTAACATGCGTAACTATTTTTCACAAGTGTATGATTGTTAACTCTTTGAGGCACAGGAATTCAGAAAATGAAATGATCCATGTTGAACATGCAGTTTTTTCTTCTTTCAATTGAATAAAGTTGGTTTATACTTATTGACAAAGTTGTATAATAATATAAATTTTTGAGGTGGGAAAAAAAATGTCCCACCATGCATCTTCACGCATCAAACAGGTGGGACACTTTTCATCTCACTGTGGATTAAAGAGTTAAAGGGGTGATTTGACCTTGAAAATCTAGAATTGGCCCTAAAAAAATTGTGCGAATTTCCATATGACAATAGAAACACATTACAACAATTGTTTCCATTCAGCCAGTAATTTCACAATAATCGAAATAAAATCAAAGTGTTCTTACCATCATACACAAACAGAAATGGATAAGGAATCGTAAAAAAAAACTACAAAATTCAGAAAGAAAATCTTGCTGACCCTTTGGTATGTATGCTCTTGCCTATAAAGAAAGCATTTGTTCTCGTCGCGGAAGATTCCAGGTGAGGTCCGATTTCGCGCGTTTAAGCATTCGCACCTGCGGATTCTCTGTCGTGTAGTCGCGAACACGTAAGAACAATCGCGACATTGAATCAACTGCATGGAGATTCAGCTGTCACGTTGTGGCGGTTCGCGTGGCTGGCATACGACTGTGCGTACGATATTTGCACACGTCCCGTAACAACGAACGAGCGCACGTACGCGAGGACCGAATTAACATTTGTAATTTATGTGCTCCTGAAATTTCCGCAATGCGACGTTCGAACTTCTACGAGTCATGGCGCGCAGTTAATTCTACGGGTACCTCCTAGATTGCCAGCATCGCCGTGTCTCGCGTGTTCCTGGAAACAGCCCGATGAGGACACGACTATTTCTAAGGTTGGAGATAACGTTCGGTGACCTTGGAATATAACCTGTTTAATTGTATCTGATTCTGATTAGGTATGGTGTTTGGGTTAGATCTCGGTTAGCGTGTTTCTGGAAATTGCTCAATGAGGACACGAGTATTTCTATGGTTGGAAATAAATCTCCGTGACCTTGGATTTGAACATGTCTGATTGTATATGGTTTTAATTGGGTAGAGTGTTTGGTTTAGAACTAGATTACTGTGTTTCTGAAAACTACTCGATGAGGATGCGACTATTTCCATGACTGGAAATAATTCTCCGTGACCTTGGATTCAAGTATGTCCGATTGTATGTGTGTTTAATTGGGCAGGGTAATTGGTTTAGGATTAGGTTACCGTGTTTCTAAAAACTATTCGATGAGGATGGGGCTATTTCTATGGCTACAGATAAAACTGAGTGACTTTGAATTTGGGTATGTCTGATTGTGTATGGTTTTTGGGTTAATTCTAGGTTAGCGTGTCCCTGAAAACTGCTCGATGAGGATGCGATTTTTTGTAAGGCTAGAGATAAATATTTCTGACCTTGGAATCAAGTAAGTCTGATTTTATATGGTTTTAATTAGATGTGGTGCTTGGGTTAGGACTAGGTTAGCGTGTTTCCGAGAACTGCTCAATAAGAACGCGGTTATTTCTGTGGCTGGAGACAAAGCTGCGTGATCTTGAATTTGAATACGTCCGATTGTATATGGTTTTAATTGGGTATGATGTTTGGCTTAGGTCCAGGTTAGCATGTTCCTGAAAACCGAACGATAAGGAAACGGCCGTTTCTAAGGCTGGAGATAATATTTGGTAACCTTGGATTTAAGTATGTCCTGTTGTATGTATATGATTCGGATTAGCTACGGTATTTTGTATTGAGTCTTGTTATTGGTTCTTTGATGTTTATTGGGAGATGAGTCTCATTACGTTAAATTATACGATATGTCAGAAATCATCGACTAACTTTTATTTTTTCAATTTAATTTCGAATCGTTGGGCACGCAGTCACAAGAAAAAATGTAGGACAAGGGGTTGATTGTTCAGTCTAAGACAAGAATATTTGGTCTGTTAACAAGTTGAAATATGTTTGGTATTATTTTTTCTACCTTCTATTTCTTCAGTCAGTATTTCCTAACACTTTCATTAATACTTTTAATAAATAGTCAGTAATTAATACAAGTAATTCTTATTACGCTAATTAGCATAAAACTGCTATTATTAATATTAAAATACATGTAACTCTGAACCCCAAAAGATAGAACGTGTAAAAAATAAATAGAAAGTGTTTACTTAACGGGAACTATTATATATTATCTTAAAAGTAATTAATACCAACTTGATACTTCACATAAATAAGAAGTGTAAGTTTAAAAACACCTATCCAATAATGAATAAAATTTGTGCTAAAAAATATTGAAATAAGTACTCGTCTTTTAGTTAAAGTACTGTTAAAAAATAATAAAAAATAATAATTCAATAAACAACACTCTTTTTGGTATATTCTAGAACTGATTGTTCTGTAATTATCAAATATTTCATTATTAATTTCAAATTTACGTAACATATGTGTACAGTACCTTGACTAAGAATGTATGCGGTTGAACCTTCATAATAAATCATTTTCAAAATACATTAATTTCCTTGCAAACACTAGCAGATATTTCGAAGAAAGCATAATTAGAAATTGTCATTTGCGTATTTTCAGTTGACTGAATTTGCTTACCTGACACTAATTACACAGATCTGTCGTAACTGTATATTGATGAAGCTTCTGTTGCAGTCATTAACCGTAGTGTGTGGAAATGTTAGTGCATGTAAATCAGCGAAGTGCTGCATGTGTAATTAGGCATTAATCAAGTGATATCAATGTATCGCTGGTATCGTAACACTGATTCTATTTACACCTTAACTCTTTTCTTCGATCAAGTCAAAGTTAAGAAAATTTGCATCAACAGTGCCAAATAAATATTAATGTGAAAAAATTATCGTAATCGTGTGGTTGTGCTGTTATTTAATATTGCCACAATAGCTGCACACAATTTTCAAAGTTATATGTTAATTGCAAAACGATAAGCAAAAGGTACAAATATATATAAATATTTACGTACTATTCCCTTATTATTTACAACCTATGTTAACATAAAACGTATGTACCTTTAAGTTATCTTTGTATTTTCAACACCGGAAATATCGTTGAGTTCTGCATAATCATGGTTTATAAATGTTTGTAAGAAGTTGTATAATTCACTAAATTGTTAATATTCTTTCTTTAATAGCTGGTTGAAATACAAAATAGGAATGATTACTATTACATCGTCAATATTCATTTCCTAAATTTATTTGCAAACATACTGCAATACTTGTCAAACCAATACGTGAACCAGTAACCAAACAGTTAAAACGACAGATTACTCAAATCGTACTTTTTGTACTACGTTAGAAAATAATGCTCAAAAATGAACTTTATTTCTATCGAGAAATAAAATCTGTAACAGCGAGATCCTCAATCTTCCTATAAATTTCTTTCAGAAGAGAAATACATCATAAATCATTTTTACGCTGAAATACAGTTTTACTTCGCTCATTATCAAACAAGAATCAATTCTCAATCATTTTCCAATACACCTAAGTTGTTCTGACTGTAGTGGCATCGAAGGACTTTGTTATTTACAACAAAAAAGAAACCACATACAGTGACTCCATTAACCCCCTAAAACTACAACATGTGACACTCGTGGCGCGGAAAATGGAACAACAAATTTTGAAATCTTTCAAAAACTATTAAATTGAAAATACCAGTCGGTTCCAAAATGGTCTAATTATTTCTATACTATTAATATTACATTCAGTTATACAAAATATCAGAAATCAACGAAATCTTTTCACTTCAAAAATGAATTTTACGTCACTTCACACCCCGTTAGAAAAGAAGTCATAGGCCAAGGGATTAATGAACATAATTCCACTTGCCAATTTCAAACTCTTACCTGCAAACTCTCTCTACTTACCCCCTAAAAATAAAAATCTCCGTTTCGCGCATACAAAAAGTCCCATAAAAAAACATTTGCATAGCAATGAACGAGTTAAAAAGAATTATAACAAAAAATCTTACCAAAGATCACCGACAAACACAATAGACGCCTCATCATCCAAGGGTTAATCGTCCTAGCGCGAAAGTAGAGAGGTTAACGATCGCAATTGTCGACTTTCTTCCGTCTAAACGCGGAGGCCGTCTCGACGGCAAGTGTAACGTGAAGACCAGTGCCAAGGGGTCGTTGGCAACGGCACAAAAGATTACAATCGTCCGGAATTTTGGCATGCTTACGGGAATCTAGATTCGGGGTTATCTTGACCCCCCCCCCCCCCCCCCGTTCCCCCGTTTGTTGTGTCGGCCGACTCCTCGTGTTTCTCTTTGTACGTGTGTGTGGCGTATATTCCGAGCTAGGCATTTTGTGGCTGCAGTCCGTTGCAGTTGCCAGGATCCTACAAGTGGTTGACCCTGGCCGCGACAGTCTGCCAGCGTCGAGACGCGCGCCAGGAATGAATCGTACCTCGTCGAGATTCTTCCCTTCGATTCGCACTTCAAACAGGTGTACAATCGATGGAGGTCTTGGGAGCTGGCATACAAGCACGTCGTTTGCTTTCGACTTTGATAGCGGTTTGGTTTCTTTGGTAGATTTGCTCTGTGGTATTTCATTGTGGGATTGATTTGAGGGAAAAATGTTAAAAGATTTAAACTATTGCTTTATCTGGTCGAAAATAAGTATTGACACTATCTGCTTTCATTAGATTAATCCTTTGCACTTCAGTTTCTAACGATTTAATATCAACATTGTAATTTCATAAGGATTTTTAATATCACACAAATAGCAGTGAGAAGGTATAGTTTTCTGCTATCATTAAAAAAAGAAATTAATAATCGAGGATAGGTAATATTGGGAAATTAATTTCATTTAGTTCACTACGAAACTGACTGAATAATTCGAATCATCGTAGAAGGGAGTTACAATGGGCGAAAGTCGTATTGGTTTGTAATGATATACTCAATTGGTTGTAATTATATGCACCAAAAAAAATCGGCACGTATTCCTCTATTTTTTAAGACCGATTTTAACTTCCTACGAGTTTTTGTGTAATACCTAATTTTTTTTACCAAAATCTACTGTTTTTGCTAATTCTCATTTTTTCAAAAATTGAGGGTGATCAAGAATGCTGGTGGAAAGATAAAAAAGTTCAAATTTGTTGAACAGTGTAATCGAAAATAGATCGTAAGTACTCTCATTAGGAATTACCGTAAGGTATCATTGGAATGATGAAACAATTGCAACTGCTCGGAAGATAATGCGTAGTTAATTTAATTGCCATTTTTTTAGTTTATATTTATGCTACATAATGTTTTAGCTCATCAAATTAATAACATTAATTTAAGTTACGTTCTCCAAGTGGACAATTCTATCTAAAGTAATCAATTTGTAAAAAGGACACTTATTATTTGACGGAAATAGTAAATACCTATATTTAGGTATATGCGGGTAATAAAAACCCTTTAGGGATTATAGATAAAAAATGTACAAATTATTGAGGATATAACATTGCGGCCATTAAATGGTTAACCTTAGATCACTAACCCTCGTCGATTCGACGCCACGGATTTAATAAGTATGCCATATTAGTTAACGTTATCGTAATAAATAAATACCTATCTTTAATAATAGAAAAAAACATGTTTAAATTTTATTTAAATAATACCCTTGAACCCATTTTGTAAACACCGTAGTCGAAGAGACGAAGGTTAGTGTTAAGCGTCGAAAAATAAGGTTGGTGATCTAGGGTTAAATGAAAATATAGAATCACCAAAGAAATTAACAGAATTACAAAAAGTATTTGAATTCAAACAGACGATTTATAAAATTATATATACCACATAAAAGTGATGAGTCTGAATGAAGAAAATATCATGGTATATGAAGTTATTACTTGGTACATAAATTTTTTATGAAGAAAGTAATGCAGGCCAATCGATGAGGATATTCAATACTTTGGAAATGAATAAAGTATCACAAGTTATGGGGAATGTGTAATTTGTTAAACTTACTATTTAAGTGGAAGTGCTATTAAGCAATAGTATTCAAATTATTCAGGGTAAAGAAGCATTAGGCTATTAAAAACTATTATATCGTCAAGCAACATTTCAGAACTTGAAACAAATGATACAGTTGGGTGGTAGAAAGAACTTTTATAACATAAACATAGTCAATATTAAACAACAAATGATTGATAGAAAACTGGTTTAAGGTACTTCTTTAATTACAATTACTAAAATATCCTTTTGTGCTATAATAAAAATCTGTATGACGTACGAAAGGCATTGAATATTTCAATTACGCATAATATCATCTTTACGTACATACTTGTGGATTAATCAACCGGACATTTGTTTAAAGTAGATGATACGTAAAGTATGTACATGATTACGTTTATTTAAATTACGTTTACTGTAAATATGTTTGTGACATTCGAAAGGAAAATTATGACGGTAGACAAAGCTAGAATGTTCATATGAAGAATATAAACAGAATTATGAATATTTCCGCGAAGTATTACAAACACAATGTTGAATATTTCTTTGATCGTAATATTTTCTCTGTTATTATTTGCTTTTCATTGCTTGGTTTTTTCAGCGGTAGAAAAATTGCAAGCGTTATCGTATAAAGAATCGTTAAAGATATTTCTTTTTTTATATTGTGTTACATTTCGCGTTTGGGTAAAAATACCTCTCAACTACAATAACCATTGCACGCACTAATTGTTCCTAATTACGTCCTTTGACTTTAATCCATGGAAATGTATGGACTTTCAAATCGACTAACGAGACGTTGAATCTCTACTTCATCCTGGCCTTAAATTACGAAGTACATACATGTTCCCCAGGAATACAAATCACTCACCGTGTTTCATATTCCTATTTTCGTTCGATTCATTTCGACGTTTATGAAAACGCGATCATCGCCCTTTAAGTAATTGTTATTCAAATTCAATTTAATTAGAATAATTATACCAGGTATTAGTTGTCTTGAATTCAGGTATTTCTCCATTCTACTCGATAAAAGCTCGATAAAGAAATGACGAATAGGCATCTCTTCCTTCGTGATAATTCATTTTTGGCTTTTATGTTTTCCCCATTCTTTATTTACCTCAAACATTGTTATTTTAAATTAATTGAAATTAATTCAATTACGGAGTACATATGTACTTATATCATTTGAAATGAAGGTAAAGATACAACCTTGAGGTGCATAAAAAAATGTAAATACAAATACACATAAATTATCTATTTTTAACACAGATATTGTGAACTAGAAATCAAAATTTAACCCTTTTTGTTTCAAATAATTTTCCAATTTTTTGTCAACTAAAAGAAATAATGAAGAATAACTACAGACACTGAGCGATATTTATCTGAAGGAACAAAATCATTGCAAAATTCCAGAGTTGAAATTTCATAGAAAAATATTGTTTACAGGAGAAAGGGTTAAACATACAGGCAAAGCGAAAGAAGAAAATAGTTTAGAATTTTAACGAAATTATCATTAATACTCAGGTAGTACTATTTGATACTCATTCTAGTTATAACAATTGTTACCTGCAGGAATTATCCATTCGAAAGAAGTTTCGATAAACGATTTAATAGGATAGATAAAATACAAGGGGTCGTCAAATATAATCTACTAGTTAAGTATATGATGCGTAGGAAAGTTATTTTACTTTACACAATGATTGCTGATGCTACGTTTGACCATTTATCATAGCAAGAATGTTTATTTGATCGTCTCTCTACTAATAAAAAACACTACATGTGACTACATGTGTCAGACGTAAATATGTATAATCGGTAAGAGCCCATGAAGCAAGGTGAAAGGCAAATATTAATTAATTTAATCATTATTATATAAAAAAAAAATCCCGTCAACGCGTTTTTTTGTTCGTTTACGGTAATATTTATGAAATTGCGTTTATTCTTTGTAAGACACTGATAGACAATTTTCTTTGACAAGCAGTTTTTGTTTATTTTCCTAACTTAAATTGATTTCACCAAATATATCTTTTGGTATGAAAAATTATTTAGTTTTAAAGAAATAATTAATTGATACTTAAACATCTTTCATGAAAGTCGTAAAAATATTTACATCCCTTTGGACAAGAACACTTTTTTTCCTGTGATCATATGTTCCACATTGGAAACAAACTACATCGACTTTTTAAATTATTAATGTTTTTGCAATATGTGTATATTGTAATTTAATGTTTTTTCTTTTTATATTGGATAATGTTGCATTATATAGATTACATCAATTTCTCTCTTCAGTCGAAATTTAATTATATTTCTATTAAAGGTTCTTATTTTGGTTCTTATTAGTAAGTCGAGTCCTAAATCTATAGCGGATGTTTCAATCCACATTTCTCCATTTCCTTCTTTATTATTGCATTTAAAACGTATTATTGTATTGCCTCCTTCTGCAAATAATTCACCTTTCGATCTGTTCCCCTTCATTTTTATTTTTAAGCTCTCCTCAACATAGACAATATTATTTCAAAATTTTGCAACTATTTATAGGCCTATTAACAATAGCGCATTAGACACAATAAATCCGTACACTATTTATTCACAAAGAAGTTTATTTCTTCTACCATAAAACTGTAACGTGATGAAATTGTTATACAACATTGTCGTACAACACCATTAACAAAATTGAACAAACATTATGTCACGAGAAATGGGAAAACTTAAAAATACTTTACCCTTTTAAACCACCAAATTTGACATTCTTATATACATGTATAAAACGTTAAAAATAGTAGATCGCTACAAAACTAATCAAATCATAAAAGGTGTTATAAGTGTTATAAATAATAAGCTTGAAAAGGTTAAGATACTTGCAATAAGACAAAATAATTTTTCTACTCTTGTTCCACTTTCTACAGTTTTTCAATTATAACTTTAATAACAGCTATCACACGGCCCTTTAAACATTGCGCATTCATCGATTTTGTATCACCTGAAATATGAATTACGGCAAAACGCTTTCTTAATGGCATCGTACATTTTGAATGGCAATAAATTCCAGCAAGCTTAACCGGCTACCTGCACTTTATCCTATTTTCAGGGACGAAGTGTGAAGAGTAAATTACAGCTAAGTGGTCGAGGTTGAACCGGGCTGGAAAACGGTAAAGAAAGAACAAATAAGAGTGCCGAAAGGTAATACGGGTTTACAGGTATATCGACGTGTTTCCCCAATGCCAGTTGGAATTTTGAGGCACAGAAACCGTGCGCATGCACGTGTGTAAAATTCAGAACAGAAACTCACTAACGTAACGATATTAATCCTTTGATCTTCACTCATATTACCCGTTTCCACTCTACGTGTATTTATATGGTATGATAAACTGTTTTTTAGCTTTGAAAAATTCACGTAGAATTTTATTTTATTAATAAAAGCAAAAATGGTGGATTGATAACGAAAGGATTAACGAATAAATAGGGTGGAAAAACATTGTGTTTTATGGTGATTATAGTATTTGTTCTAGGCCAGTGTTTCCCAAACTGCGGTTCGCGGTCTTCTAGGAAACTATGAAGGGGTCTCTTAGGTAGTCGGGGTGGGGCCTTTCGGAGACTTGGAAGGGGCCTATAGGTGGCCACGAAGAGGCCCGTGGGGGACTGCGGAGGAGTCACTTATTGTTACTTGAGATTTTGGGCTGGTTTAGGCCAAGCAGATGCATCAGTCCCATTGACTGTTCATTTGATGTCTAGAATTTTCTGAGTAAATAACTATCAACTAATGTTTTCATAACAGTGACCTGTACATTATGATGTTTGTTTTAAAGTCTTTGCGAACAGTGTAAAAAATTGTTAACGGACCGTCATACAAAAAATAGTATACAAATTTTAGGAACTACCGCTGTAAACCTTTCGATCGGTATAAATTTATTGGAGGAGACTGACACTCCTCACGATGACACTGATAGTATTGTAAGAATTATAGCTCTTTATGAAAAAGAAATAACAAATTGTAAACAATTGTTTAACTTCGATAAAGAAATAAAACATAAATAGAAGTTTAGAAGTTTTTAACGGGTGCCATCATTTGGATTTTTTATATATTTTTTTTACATCATATTAAATTATTACACATTCGGCACATTGTTGCAATTAGAAATTTCCAATGGATGTATGCAAATTCCCCGTTTAATAATTGCTAAATAAAGCAATGAATTTTGTATACAATGAAGAAGAAAATTATAGTTGATTGCTGTACGTCATTACTTGTACCAACTTTCGTTCGGAAACTTCTGAAAGGTGTCGTTGAGTTTGTGATTTATTAATAAGGAGAAACTAGCTACAAAAAATAATGCTTAAGGAGGACTAAACGATATTATTTGCGCGGAAGTAAATGAGAAGTGAAATGGCATAGTAATTTTCAAGTGGAAAGAATATTTAAAATTAGCTGACACTCGAAGTGCAAAAGTTCAACGATTATTTTCACGGACATAATGATATTTCCTAGAAGTAACAGTGAAATCGACGATAATAAAGCTTACAAATATAAAATTTCCTTTTCAGAAAATTAATATATCATCGAGAAACTTATTTGCACGTATTATACATATTAGTAAATTGTAAACTCTGAGAACGATGAAAAGCATAATTTTACCAATACAATTAATCATTGGCAATAACATAAATTCTAATATCCCTACGTTATAAGACATAGCCTAACTAAGCTTAGTTCTTAATTGACCATTCGAAAAATTCCTCCAGCAACCACTCGAGATATCGATTTCACGTATATCCTTTGTGGAATATTTATCGTCAACAGGCAAGACACTAACTTTGCACGAAACAAGGTCGGAATTCCAAATTAATTGCCCATTGAACATACGCTACAAATACGAACTGAGTTTAATTTATTACAAATTGTAATGCGGCAAACGTAAATTAAACCTATTTGTGCAAAGATATACAATTCGATTGCAGATATTCGTTTGCGATAATATCGACATTCGAAATTTTATTTAAAAAATTGGGTACTTTAAAACCGTTGTTTTTTACGTTAAACCTTACTATACAACATAGAGTTACATTAATAGTAATAAAATAATGTAATGTCTTATATGGAATAAATACAATTTTCATTTGTGAAACAACTTATTCGAAAAAATGGATTTGAATAAAAAGCTTATTTATGTACAAGGAATCATTCCAGAAACTATTACAAAATTTAACGCAATGTGTAGTTACATTAGTGTAATTGTTTTTATTCATAGGAATGAATCGGATTGTAACAACAATTCCTAATTTGTTGCATTAACCAGTCAGCTATCGTGTATTTTCAAAGCATGCGTCTATATCTGTCGCGAAAATCAAGTGATGACGGATATACTCGTCAAACAAAGAGTTAGGGTCGCTATTAAAATATTAGATCCAACAGCCACCTTTAGTTTAAAAATGAGCAATTTTATTACCAATATTTACTCATACACTTAATATAAACATATACTACATGAATAATAAATAAAAACTCGGGAAATATTTATAAAAGTTGAAAATTCAAAGTAGTGCTGTCGAGTGGTATTCACCAAAGCAAGGAACGACAAATAATGGCACGTTGAACAGAAATTCCTGAAGGATTGTTTGTTGCTAAACTGCCCGGTATAATCCGCGAAATGTTTCCCACTCCCCGGTGCATACGAGGATGCATGAATCCATCTCAAAATATTTATACTTTCTATTTGTTTGTTTTATTTCCTCTTGAGCCCTAAACATTCTGAAAATATAACAATTTACGAATATATTTTAATTTTCGCCAAAACTACAATTTAACACTAGAACTACCAAACCAGTCGAAATGACTGGTACACAATTTTTTCAAAAAATTCTCCAAGTTTATATAAGTGTTATAGAATAAATATTCTACGTCTATATCAGTAAACATAAATCACCCAATCGATCAAATTTTCCGCCGCTTGATCGCCCCTTTTTCAAAGTACTTATTTAATTTATTAAAATATGTTAGATTTGAGGCCGGTAGTTCTAGTGTTAAATATCAAGTCGCAACAACATTTTGCGCATCACGAATAAAGACACAAAATTCTATCATTCCTCTATGACGGATATAGTCGTCAAACAAACTGAACTGGTCGATTAATAATTTCATGGATTATTGCTTAGATAGTATTATCTTCTTTGTATTCTTTTCGCATTCGAATGCTATAGTAATTTCACGTAGGTTCTACGAAATAATCTGTGCGACAAGGGGTTTAGAAATATTTCAACTTCTACAACCCTCACTTGTGACTTTAAGCAAACATCCTGTGTCGTAGGCGTTGAAAATGTAATTGGAGGAACTGCTACTGGACTGGGAATCGAATCCAAGACCTTTCGTTTGTCAGAGGATTGCTCTTTCTGTCTGAGCTACCCAGCGTTCTTGAGAATTGAGTATTTTTCTAAGCTTCTTACACCTAATAAAATGTAGCTCTACTTTTATGCCCTGACGTCATTCTTGTACTACACTACAACACTATGGTGGCAATGTAAAGATGGATAGCTTGATTGTGCTTATTAATTATTAATGCCCTCTTCTTAACTAATGTGGAACTTTACAGTTTATTCTCAACCGCGGAACAGGAAGTTTTGCTTCGTAAAACATTTACACGCTAAATGCCAGACGTGTGTTGGTTGTTTCTGCGATTATATTGAAGGGGAACTTTACTTATTACAGCTGCACTATTACATAGAAAGTAGGATTTCTAAAAACTTAAGCATTTGCATATTTCAGTAACCGTAGTTAAAATTAAATCTTTATGGTATTTATTTCAATTATTATCTTCGTGTTGAATATAGTGGGACATTCTACAAAGTTATCGTTTCAATCTTATAAAAAATGTCGACAAACACAGTACAGTTTATTAACTAATTACTCATATTTTAAAAACAAAGAAACCCCCATAGAGACAACCATGTCCAAAAACATTTACTGACGATTAATTGCATAACTATTTTTACCCTGGCAACCAGAATGCTAATAATTTTCTAGAGTAAAGAAATCTTCACAGATATATTAAAATATAAAAATATCCATGAGGATCACCCACGCAATTGTTATTCCACTGGAAACTTGAATGTTAATAAATTTCTACCGTGATTAATGATTCATATAGTAAAAATAACGAAATCTTCAGAGAGATATCGAAATATAAAAATGTCCATCGAGAATTATCCGCTTAACCATTTTTTCAATGGTAACCCAAATATTAATTTCTATCTTTATTAATTATTCATACATTTAAATCAAAGAAACCTTCACAAAGACATCGAAATATAAATTATCCGCAGACGATCAATTGCATAACTATTTCTCCATAAACCATCCGAATGCTAATAAACTTCGACCCCTATTAATTACCGATACATAAAAACAAAGAAATCTTCACAGAGATTACGAACTACGAAAACATCCACTGGCGTTTAATTACATAACTATTTTTCCACTAACCATCCGAATGTTAATAAACTTCGACCCCTATTAATTACCCATACATAAAAGCAAAGAAACCTTCACAGAGACAGCCAAGTACGAAAACATCCACTGATGTTCAATTACATAACTATTTCTCCACAAACCATCCGAATGTTAATAAACTTCGACCCCTATTAATTACCCATACCTAAAAACAAAGAAGTCTTCACAGAGACTACCAAGTACGAAAACATCCACTGACGATCAATTACATAACAATCTTTCCACTGACAATCCGAATGTTAATAAACTTCGATCTCCATTAATTACTCACACATTAAAAACGAAGAAACCTTCACAAACATAAAAACTCCCACTGAAGTTCACCTACATAACTGTTTTATCAGTATCAATGCAAGTGTTAATAACTTTTAGCAAAGACGGCAAATTTCGATCTTTGAGATGACATCGAATCTCGAAAGGTATTCTGCAGCTTGGACCACCATTACCAGGGAAGTTTCTCCAGCCGTTCCTTACGTTAAGGTTCTTAGAAAGAAACCCTTATCGAGTCAAAATCCTTGGTTCGAAGCCCCGAAAGATACTGTTCCGTCCTCGACGAGGGTGGCCGATTGTTTAGGCTGGAATCTCGAGAGGCGTGGACGGCATTCCGGCTGGTAGTTCGTAATTCGAACGTGTTCTCGAGGACCGATGATTTTCTGTAGCACGGTTGACCATATGTCCGTCGAGAATAAATCAAATTGCTTTCAGATGCACCGGTCGAAAAATCTGACCGGATTAATCATAAATCACCGCAGAATTTTTCGCAACGAGGATGATTTATCGTTGCCGAAAAGTGGACGAAGCTTGTTGCTCTACTGATTTATTTACGTGTAACTATTTCCTGCTAGCTGCAGAGACTGCATGTCCTAAGTGACTGTAATATTTAATTTCGTGCTACGGGGCTCGGTCCTTTGATGTTGCTTTGACTTACTTAGATACGAAACGATCCAACGAGTGACGCGAGTACTTCTGAGCTGAGCACATTCTTTTTATTTCGTTAATTTTTGTTCATTTATGGAATTTATTTTCTGTTAGAATATAACGTTTCTTCAAAGTCCAATAGTTCGTAAGTATATTTATTAAGAAATAAAAGAGTGATTTTGAAAAGGTTTCGGCATGTATTTTCGTTTTGCCCATTTAATTATTTAATTATTTTGTCATGAGTAACGAAATTATCTCCTCTATATATGACATCGATTACTAGAGCGATAATGTTCAAATAGAATCGTTATTTTTATAATCATTAAGTTGTTTTATTGTGAAGCACTGTAATCAATCTATTTATACAAATGTCGCGGTATAGAATAGCTACTTTAGTTTCTTTAACCCATTCACTGTCAGAAAAACTAAGCACATATTACGCTTTGGAATATTAATTTAATGAATCAAAAATATAATATCAACGTTTATAAAAATACGAAGAACATTTTTGATCCAAAATTACTATACAGGCTCGGCTCTTATTGCTAACTTATTAATTCCAACTTATAGTGCAACCATGAGATATCTCGTAATTGGCAGTAAATGAGTTAAAAGATTTATCAATATCATTTTATTATCTGACTGAAATGTAATATTAATTCAAATTCCCAGAATGAATTGAAACTTATGTGGCGATAGAAATACACTAAACTTATCCTCAAAGAGAAATATGATCTTATAATTATTTGTTAATATTGGGTTTGTAAGAAGTGCAAAATAAAGTAGTCATTTTGCCTAAGGAAATTTGAATAACAGGTACTAGCAGCTTTAGCAATTATTTTGCACTTCAAGTACCCATGTGTAAATATATACTCTGTCTTTTCTAATTGTAAGCTCAGAGGTAACTATCTTTGCTATCGAATTAATAACATAACATTCCAGTAACTATAAATTCCCGCCATCTATTATTCTCGAATTTGTAAGTCAAGTATCACCCACAAAATTTCTCCGAGATAGATGCGCGGAATAAAAGAAATTTTAATCAATTAATCGTTTCGTTTCCGACGAATTGTGAAATCGTATTAATTATCTCTCACCTCTGAAGTATATGAGGTATTTACCTTTAAAAAGTTGACTGGATATCGACTTGATGAACGATCGAACATCGAGTAAGCCATTTATCATCAGCGAAACCATTACACAGTTTGCTCCCTTTGCGAGGAAATTAAGCTTTCTCGCGTTCGTTTTCTCGATAATCGCTTCATGGATCTTTCGAAGATCACCGTACAGTGTTCAGATTGACGCAACAATCGTATACAGGGTGAGGCATCTGACACAATCGTTTTGAATCACTTCGAAATCATTTGCATAAAACTTTGTTACGATCAGCGACAATCTGTATCGGGAATGTGCATCGCAAAAAAAATCTTTTATTCAAATGATATTTTGTTATTTGCTTTATTATTTTATATTGCATGAAGTTCTTGAAGGAACAACGTATTTAGGAAAGAAATGATTTCATTCGAAATTTAGTTATGTACCGTTTGATTTCATTACCCGATTATATTCTTTTTTATTATCTAGGTACTTATACTTAAACTTAAAATTATGATAGTTTACGCTAATTAACTAGAAAAAAGTAGTTTTATTATATATAGTTTATTAATTAGATCCAATAAACGTCAATGTAATCACGCCCTTCTTCGATATCACAATTTCTACATATAGCAGTCAATGGAACAACTAAATTCTACATTTATATAAACAAATAAATTAAAAAATTAACGATAACAAATCGTTAACATTATGTATGTGTATGTACTGTAATATTTACACACTACTGCAATTAAAATATTATTTGCGTTTCTAAATACAATAAATTTTGGAAATCGTTAATAGTAAGTTTTATTTTACATTTGACAGATTCTGTTAAGAATTATTTCACAATAAGTATTGACAATAGAAACATTGAATACAAAATCAAAGTAGTTTATTTATTAAACATTTCTACTAATCTATTCTATCTATACAGATGAAAACCTGTTTGAATATTATATTTCATAATATTAATAGAAATAGCTTTAATCATTCTCTATTTTAATCGGAAAATAATTTATTTTCTAAATACAATCAACTGGGATTTATTTATATTATTTCTCGTTATGAAATAAACTTATTTGTTTTTTTTTTATTTCGAGTAATTTATTCGTCATTTTTATTTCCCATTTCTATTGTAAAGAAGCTATGTCCATCCGTGACTTGTATAATAAATTAGAGGGAAGTGTTAAAAGGTTTGCTAGTAGAAACCAGGATTAAAATTTGTAGGAATTTGCAATGGAACATAGTCAAACTTTCCATAACACGATTTATTCATTCCATATTATGTCGAAAGCATGTTAAGGGATGGTTAGAATAATTCGAGGTGTTATCAAAGTTTATTAAGTCGAGCTATATCAAAACCTTGTTCTAAGAGTGCTGGGTTATGAGACCTGCAATTTTCGCACCGTTTTATGTGAAAACTCTGTTCTCAGATTACAGCATTATGGAAGGGTTGACTGTGCATCAAACGAAAATGGAACGATGGCTGCAACTCGAAGAAAACAAGAATTTTATCAGTATTATGAAAGACTTTTTATAAAAACGGTGCGAATAAAATTCTCTAACACACAATAATATTATTTTGAAAAAAATATTAATCCTTTATTTGTTTCATCTAAAGCTATAGCTGAAGTAACCATTTTCTAGATTTAATTCAAGTTATAGAATTAACTCTAGTGTTCTACAATATCTATAGTTACTGCTATTGCCATAAGAGAATAAGTCTTTAATAGTAAAAAATATTACCAAATTATTATCAATCGACTGAAAAAATATTGGTCAAATTATTTGAATGACAAAGAGTGAAAGAAAGCTATTTCGAATCGTTCTTTTTAATAGAATTCTTTTATTCTACTGTAATATATGTCAAACCATCGTGAACAATTACAGGCAGTCTATTACGCTGAAAAGAAATTGAATCTACTACAAACTGGATTAAATTATCAAATTCACCGAAAGAATCCCTTAAGAATGGAAAGAATAGGAGGAAAAGGAGTTCTCAAGGTAATTCGAAGTAGGAACCTATTACATTCAATCTATTCTGTAACGACACACTTCTCATGTTCCCGATGACACAGAAAGTGATCTGAACTGAAATTTATTTATAAAATTCAGTTCTACAATTTCAAGAAAGGCATAGCACAACTTCTATGCTTTTTCTGTAAGTGGGTGTATTTCAGAAAAAGGATTCCCTTTTTTACTTCAAATTGGATTTTAAACCTTTTATGGTAAAGATAAAAAAAATATGATATTTCGTTAACTATTTCATCTGACTCATTATCACTTGTTACGTATGCAGAGATAGATTGTATGTGCATAAATTGAAGATTGCCTTGGCATCACCAATATCGTTATCCTAGTAAGGCTGACCACATACTTTGCCCTTATATGTCTTCATCATCACGATCCAAGATGGTCGTTATGATCTTAGATCGTCATCGTGATGGTATCTCAGAAAATTCTACTCATACCGGTATAAAAAAGTGATGTTAGTATTTCTTGCAAAAAATAAGTGTTTTTTCGTTAGATATATTTTCTTTCTTACTAACACTAGATTTAGGAACACCGTAAAAACAGGTTCCTACTTTTTTATAAACATTGCTGAAATGTACAGAGGAGTACAATTTATATTTCATGTATGTCTTGCAATACAAAAATTACTTCACTGATCATCTACTTTACCATTTGATTTTACTTTTTCAAAACAGTTATTTGATATAAGTATTTAAGTATAACAGATTTAATGTCTGTAAATGGAGTGTTAATAATGTTTGAGGTATTCAAATCTTAACCAGCATAAATGAATGACAGTTCGACACTGACAAACAATTTGTTTGTGTCTAATTACAACTGTGATTTAGGAGATTTCGAAATTTGTGCTACTAAAGTACAGGAAAATATTTAATTTTCCAATTCATTCTTATCGTTTTGATAACTATTAAAACTTGAACTCCTTTAACTTAATTGACTATAACTCATAAATCCTGCAACAATAGAACTATCAATGATTAATCTAATGTATTTTGAATATATTAAACAATTATCTTAAAAAATAATTAATTCCGATAGAAAGAACATAGGACCGTACAATTGTTTACACTTAATAATTTACAGCTATTTTTCTGAATGGAGCCAATTTGACTCATACAAGACAATTGAAGTTTTTTTGCAAAGAAAATAATTCCAAATCAATTTAAATGAAAGATTTATTATTAAAAAATTAACCAACCGATATATTATATATATTATAATCAAATTTTGAATGAGCCGAATTAGCACCGTAAATCTAATGTTATATACTTTTCAAGGAAATAATAATTGTATATTGCCTGGCTTGATAGATTTATGTGAATATATATGTATATGTGAATGTATTAAATTTTGATCTGATTTGACATCGTCAGCATATCATTAAGATTTAGAAGTATACAGGAGGTAAAAATGTCTGATTGTAAGTTTAAATCCTTTTCCGCAAAAGTTTTTCTACATTATTCCGGTGCTTTTCAATCCACCTAAAAGTGTAGGCCCCAGATTAAATTAAGGTAGTTCTTTCACATAGGAGCGGATTTTATGGGTGCTATGAATGGGCCCCATTGAATTTCTATAAAACGAATGATAATTTATTGAATTATTGATTATAATTATAATTTAAAAAATTTTAAATGTGATGTACGCGTACTTATCGACAATGCGGCGTTGCCAAACACTCACATTCACAAACAGTGGCCATATTGTAAACGTGAAATGCATGATTTTATAGTTTTCAATTAATAATTTCTTTATTAAATATTCGAAAGCTGCAATTTTTTTTGTGAAATATCTATTCGAAAACGTTCCCGAATTAATGATCTCGTTTTTCGTAAGTATTTGCAGTATGGAAGATTGGAAAATTGAGCGATAAGGTCGGAAGTACTATTTCTCTCTCTCTCTCTCACTCTCATTTACGTCAATGTATGAAACTGTATTTTTAAATTCGATTTTTTCATCGAAATGCCCGATAACTGAGTTTTTTTTGCTTGTAACTTGTTCGTGACAATCTCAAGAACATCATATTTTAACATTAAATTTATTTGCAGACTTTGGTCAGGTGCTAGAACTACCTTAAAGTTGCAAACTTACAAACAAGTTAAATTAAAATCAGCATTTGAGGCAACACTTTGGCTTTCTTTTCTTCAAAAATCAATCTTTCATCCTCGCTCTTAAGTTAATAATTACTCAGATGTTAATTACAGTAAAAGAGAAAATCATACTTTAGACTCTTTTCTTTTTTATACTGATCGTTAAACACATGTAGATGCTAAAAATTATTGGTCACCCTGTATACAGAGATCACCTATTAAAAGTAACAAGTGAAGATTACACTCGTAAGACTTATGGCACGTTCATATATAGACTCGGAGATCGCGATACGTCGGTTTTCTAGATAAATGATATATCGAGCGGCATGATAATTAATGTTTCGTTGAACTAAGAGACTTATGGGAACAGTAACTCTATGAAGGATGGAGCTCTAACTAGAAATCGATTGCAAGCATTTGGGAATTATTAAAATTCAATGTTATGTCAAGAGTCTTTCAGTACCGCATACTTACGCAAATTAATTATATGTTCGTGTTTGAATTTATAATTAAAATTTCAAAACAATTAGCCGAAAATTGTTTACAATATTTAATAATTGTTTACAATATTGAAGACACCAACTGTGCGTTTCATAGTGTTTAAGACAGTTACTGCAGAATATTTTATAATATAATAGATTTTAATAACTAATATATTTTCCTATTAATTTTAATGTACTTTATTAATGATATTCATAACTTTTTTCCATTCTAGAAGCCTGGTACAATTAGCTGCTTTCTGTAAATAAAAATTCAATTTGTTTTTTAATGGTTTTAATGAGACTTTCTTGCAGTTTCATGGAAATATAGAAATTATACAATAAATTTCAAGTTAAAACACGTGGCAGATTTATTATTACGAAGAAATTCGAAACCATAATTTCCATTTATTATATTTAGTATTCATCGGCATACATTTTATGCAAAATATGTTAATTACCTTAATGTTCATTATTAATATTCATGGATATATCGTACACAGTGATATTTCATTGAAGAATGACAGGTATGTATTTCTGTTATTTTCTCAAAAATATAAAAATTGTTATTGCATTGTTTCTTGACTTTTATAATGAAGTTAAAGGCTTGCATGTAGTCAATATTTCTACAGTGAAAAACTAGCAAAATGTTCGTTACGCTTGCATGTAATTTTGAACTAAAGACTATTCAAGAAAATAAATGAAGTATCTCATGTATTCCTCATTTTTAACAGCATAATACTGCATTACGATTCCCGTTAAATTATTATTATTACTTGAAAACACAATGCCAATGTAAATGAAAGTCCAAGAAGTGCACAGAATTGTTTTTACGTAATAAAAGCACACCTGGACACATGCATGCATAATTTAATCTCATTCGGAGAAAGCAGCATTGTCAGTTATTATTACCTCTCTGTCTTATTATCTCTCTTTTCACATTTCACTTTCTCAAATTACCTACAGTGATTAATTTCATTATTGGCGAGAAGGTACAACAAACATTATTGACTACATACACATAATATTAACTTCCAAGCAGTTTCGATGTGTGTTTAAATAAATCACAAATCATATATTACTACATTTTTACTATCGCTATTAAGCTTAATTGTACTTATGCAACGATAAAAGTAGCATTTTTTATTCAACGACAGAGAAATTTGTACAGTCTAGAAAAACTACAAAAGGCAGATTAAAAAAGAAATTTGTTTCGTTAGCTACTGTTTTAAACGTATTGTATAATATAACATTATAATAATACAATATTAAAGATAACTGTAGCGAATATTTTGTAAATACAAATATTATGTACCCCAGCGACACCATCACTCACCACCATTCTTACTCATCTCCGAATCACTTTTCCAAGTTCGAAATCTTACTTCTCATTTTGACTTTCAATTCCCAAACATCATCATCCAACTTCCACTCCTTTTCCGAAAGCCTTTAACCCTTTGCGGTACGATGTCGAGCAGCACTCCACATAGGTTTTCACTTAATTTTATTTTCTAACAATTAATATCGAGATTCTAATTTTCATATGATTTAGTAATGTCACCTAAATGTCCGTCAATACCTACAGTTATTGATATCGTTTTAAAAAATGGATAAACAACTATAGAAAATATTGCAAAATTAATATTATTTAGCTCACTACCAAATTAACAAAATAATTCTGACCGCAAAGGGTTAAAAACCCTATGTCTCTTTCCACCAAGGCTCATAACTAATCTCTCATAAGTCGAATTGTTTTTATAGTTCTCTCATAAAAACTCTTAACAATTCATTATTAGTTCAATTGAGTCAACACAAGTTCGATTTCTAATTCTAATTCAAATTCTCACAAGTGCTCATCAGACATTCATTCAAAAATCATACCCAATCACTGTTGGTACGAGTCCAAATCCTTGAATATGAAATTCTCGAAAATGCAAGTTCTTTTACTTGGTGAATTTCGGAAGCGTGAATAGTCCTATTCGCCATTACAAGTATCGCACGAGACCGGAAGAAATGACGATCGGCTTGAAGAGAAACGTCACATGGAGAAAATAAATCGAAATGAAGTTGTGTGTAAACTACCAAAGCGAAAACAGTACGATGAGATTATTCCTTTCACTTTCTATTTATTTGTGTACTTATATTCTTATTCTTTATTCTATATGTTCTATTATAACAAATTATATTTAAACACACCTAAATCCTACATTCCTTATATATTTAAGTTAAGAATAAACTAGTCTACTATAAAGTAAAACTGAAGAACTCAACTACGAAATGTGTCTTTAACCAACTTCTACTTTCAATATTAAATGTAGGATTAAAAATAACGTTTAGCTTTTAAAAGAAAAGAACTTGACAACGTTCAAAAGTTGTAGAAATCAGGTTTCAAAAAAGTAAATGTAGTTCTTTACAAAAGTGAACTTCTAAATGTACGATGTTACAGAAATATTGCATTAAAATATAAATGATAATGCAACAATGAACTGCTAGACTGTAGAATAGAACAAAGGAAAGCTCTTACAATCTGTACAATGCACTCTCAAAATTTAAACATATTACTTATTTTACATACACCCTGATGATAATAATAAGAATGAAACTAACGTTGAATTGTTTGACTACTAAAAAAGTCTGGCAACCTTAAAAATGATAAAATGTAAGCTTTAAAAAAGAAAAATTATTTTTTTAAAAAATGTGAAAATTTTTAAACGTACAATAAGTATAAGTTTTTAACAAAAATATGAAATATAGTGAAAGAACGAACTAGTATTGTATAATGTGGAACAAAAGAAAACCTTTATAATCTGCAATTATGTACTTCAAAATTTATTTAAAGATCATTTCGGAGTGCCTTGCTGTGCCAAATGTATGCGGGACAATTCTACAGAATGCTGTGCATTCATTGTTCTGTAGCGTCATAAGTGGTTTACGACAAAAATTGCAGAAAGTGTATTGTTAAAGAAACGCTGACTCTCCCCCGATTTCGCGTTTTCAAGTACTAGTGCACATTGTTCCAAACTTGTCGGCCATTGTTTATAATTCGGAGACTCTTTGTGACGGGAACAATGGCAATTTTCAATAGCAATTTAAATAGAAGTAAGTAGATTTAATTAATAGTCACGAAAATCTGAATTTTCCTCGTTTCACTTTTGCTTTACTGAATCAGACTGTTTTTCTTAGAAAATGTTATTCAGATATATTATAACAACAATAAATAATGAAAGAAGTATTGAGGCTTTACATCTGGGTTGATGAAGTAAAAACATCTCATTAAGTACTAGTTCAATAAATGTGAGTTTAATTAATTATTTATTATTATTTAATAATAACGAAGTGAAGAACTTTGCTTAAAGAGACAAAGATGTCATTGTTAGATATCTTATTGTTAGGAGACAGTTAAATTTGTATAAGGTAAATAACTGTCCTTGAAACTCATTGTCAAAAATAATGTTCTGTATCCCAATTTACAAATCTTTATCATTCTAAAAATGTAGAATTAAACTGTCTCCTGACAATAAGATGTCTAACTATGACATCTTTGTCTCTTTAAGCAAAGTTCTTCACTTTGTTATTATTAAATAATAATTAATAAATAAGTAAACTCACATTTGTCGAACTAGTACTTAATGAGTGTACGATTTTTCAAAATATATGGCTGTAAAAAATCATGGCATAAAAAAGTAGCAATATCGTTTTAAAAAAGTGCTACAGCAAATAAATTATGTATTAAAGCCGCATGATTATTAAAAGTAACATTGTTTTTTATTAATTACATAAATAAAATTGTTTATAATGTAATATTGAAAATACTCAGCATGAGAATGATTGGCCAAACTTATTAGATTGTTTATCACAAATTATGGAGATTGGTGTAACGTATGCCAGAATTTCAATATTAGTTGTAATCCTTCTACAAACTTATTAACATGTTAGTAAATAACAATTCACCGTGCGTTCATGATTTCGCAAATGAAATCATATTAATTGCCGAGATAACTAAACTGTGATCACAATGGTATATACAATTAATTGGTTATTAAAATATTGTGTACTTGTTACAGTATTTTATAATTATTTCAAAGCTTATTGTAACCTTTCACGCTTTTGATCGCAAGTTAACAGATATTAACATTCAGGCGCACCTTAAAAAAATCGTACTAAAAACTCTAGACTCATTAGTAACCCATAGTCCATTGTCTATTTAACCAAACAACATTTTTTTACTTTTTCTTTATAGTAACCTTATTAGGAGTAATATGCATTCACTGTGTCTAATTTACCTTGATTTTAGTTACATCGAATCTCGATTTGGCTCAAAAAAGGCATCGGGGATGGAAAAACATAAAAGAAATTCAAATTCTGTGGTGAAGTTAAAATTTAATTAAATGAATCCGTAACTTATATTTAAACAGAGGTGCCGAGCTTCGTGATCATTAAAATTCAATTCCACCGTGGACAATGTACATTCAATGAACTTTGATTCTCCTTAAAAAGGATTAACAATCAATAATTGCTAAATGTTCTGCTCTATCTTCATTCGTAACTTTTTTCTATTGTCATCTGAACAGTGTGTCGTGCATACCTCTTGCACCATTGTTTCCTTTACGAGAAGAAACCAACTATGGGCAGCGGCCTGTTTCCTTTGTTTCCCTTCCTTTGTAAATGATGAACAGTTTATTGAACTGAATAGCATTTGTCTAATTAGCATGAATCGGATAGACATATTAATTTTTATTCTTGACAATTGTTTAGAGATATGAAAAGGTTGTAATAAAACAATTTCCTTTCTATTTCGAATAAGAAATGGAGGTCTTTAAAATTATCTATGGTAACAATTAATTATTGTCGTTATCATCATAAGGGAGACATTTCGCTCACCAAGTTCTCTATTCTCCCAAATGTCATTAACATAAAGTGCTTAATACATCATACAATTCTGAATAAAATGTTACGTCCGGAAAAAGTATTCAGTTTTAAAAGAAAGAAAAGTAAGTACTAAAAGAAGGAAAAGTATTTTCAAAGATAAATAGTTATTTTGTCCCAATAATATGACGTGTCTTTTTCTCAATTTCTCTCTTTCAACCGTCAAAATACAAGAAACTACATAAAACTAAGCTACAACATTCTCATAACACAGAAATGAAATTTTTGGAGTCACTTTTTACAAAGTAAGGTAAGTTTGGGTAACAAGGCCTGTCGGGTAATAAGGCCTAAGCAATAAAAATACAATTTAAAATTTCTTGAATCGCTCAAGGTCACATACGTAGGTAGTTAACACTCAAAAATAGTGTCTCAACCATGTCGCCACGTGATAGCGTGCGCGATGTCGCCAGTGCGACGTCATTCATTGTGGGAAGCGGTTGCCCAGCATGAATTATAAAAAATCGTCCGATACTTACAAACGTAAGTATTCTTTGAAATATTTCACATAATTATGTAATTTTGTATTATACATTTCTATTATTTCATACTTTTAGGACCTTTGAAGTTTAAATTATAATATCATGGTTCCAATCATATTATTTTTCTTTTTCTTTACAAAGTTCTTTTTCTTAGTAAAAATTATTGGTTTGTCCCCTTTAAAAAAAATTCTCCAAAATAAGGGAGCCTTAAAGTAAATATTCTGCGTTTATTTTAAGAAACATAAATCACTGAGTTAATCAACTTTTCCACCTTGTGATCGCTCTTTTACTAAAATACTTGTTTAATATATTTAAATGTAATATAATAGATTTAACGCCCGTAGTTCCACTATTAATACTCCTGCTGTCCTATTGTATCGCGACAATTATTCGAAAGCTAAGTGAAAATCTGTCTAATGTGTATTACACAGATTGGTTTAGAGTGCAGTAAATCGTTCAGTACGGGTAATCGGTATTGCAGCAATGGGTAGAACAACGAGCGGTGCATTTGACTCGACATTGTTCGCTCTCCGAAAGAGGAGCATTGTGACGTTACGATTCAGCGATCCTTTCCTCTATTTTCTCAATTATTTACATTCCTACGATCGCGTAATGTAATTGAAGAGAAACGCTTGCTTTGAGAACTTTGCTAAATAATTCTCTTCGAAATGTTGATACAAAAGGGAAACTTGATTTAAATGGTATGCGGAATACCACGAACACAATGGTTTCTTTGATGTTACAAGTGACGATTGATACGTGCAATGCAATCAGCCTTTCATTGTGGTTTCGATAAAACAGTTAGAAAAATTCAAGTGCATCATTGGCAAAAATTTATCAATTAACCCGAGCATATGCGGGGAAACATAATGTTGTTTGTATTAAAAATGTTATGTTATGGAAAATTGGTGGTAGAACTTTAGAATTATTTCTGGAGAATTGGACCACTTTGAACTGAATATGATTTCATTTTGATGATAATGTCTGTGGTAGTTTAATGTCTGAAATGTTTAAATACGTACGAAGTAATCGGCACTATAATTCAAACTATTTCATTTATTTGGAGCTCTTTTATTTAGAGTGTATGTAATGTTATGGACATATACGACTGGAAGTGTTTCATCATTATTTGTCTACACCCTTTCAGGGGTTGTTCGACACCCTTGGAACTTTCATGCAAATTAACTTTCAATTGTGTCTTTGCAATTGAATTTTAGATGAGTAAGTCAGGTTCGCAAGTCTCCGACCTTTCGGAAGGAAACACACGAGATATCTTTACTAGTTGTACACGAAAGTAGAAAACTGAGGACTAGTTTACCAAATTAATAGGAAAAGCGCAAGTGTTTATGCTCCTCTCCCCAGGAGGGCACTTGAGCGAACATGACACCATACGCAGATTATTGATGTCTTCGTAGCTTCCGAAAAATTTCATAAATGGGTTTCCTTGTAAAAGGAGTCATTTTCACCACCTTAATACAGGAAGAGACCGACAAAAAAAAATACGGGTTAAATATTACTTCAATACCTACCGTTCAGGGAAGTTTAATAAAAATCGGCGTTCAAATGGTTAACAAATCCGAAGGTGATTTCTGAGAAGAAAGAGAAATTTAGAAGAAAGCGAAAGTCTCTCCTGTTGTTGCCGTGCATGTGCGCGCAGGTGCTGAAGATTTAGGCACCCTGCTTCACCTTTCTCACTAAGAATCTTTCTTATTTACGGATTAGGGTACTTAACCCTTTGAGGTCATTTTTCATTAAGAATAAAATGTGTATTTGCACTTGAAACAAACCTATATAAATCTTAGTATAATAACAAAAATAAAACCATTTTTACCAGTCCAAACGGCTATTGCGTTTGTTGCAAATAGTATTCATCGCAATAAACAAACAGTGATCGAATACAGTGTCGATTGTCATCGTCGAATAACACGGAGCACGATGATAGACAAGTAACATACCACTTATACACCGATGCATATAAGTGCATCGTTACAAAAGGCCAAACATGGAAATATCAGTGGAAAAGTAAGCACCGGTAATGACATCATCCTGTCGCACGTGCAACATCTGCGGTACACCTGCACCACACTTGCACCGTGTTTGCACCGCGTCCACGAGTCGCGTATTGCGCTATAACCACGTTTGCATTACTTTTGCGGTGCTTATCACCATGCTTGTGTGCCGAACTTATGTTATATGACCACGACATTTATTTGCGTTTCGTCGACACTCTTGCAGTTGCACCGAACATTTACTAACTCGTGAGCAGTTTGCAATTACGGTGGTAACTTTTTTTGGAGGGGTCACTTTAATCTGTAAAAAAAGTTAGCGCTAGGTAGATTACTAATCGAGAATGCGATACAAGTTGCAGATGGAAGAAAAAATGAATTTATCGGCGGAATTTCAAAATCAAATGTTTTTTGTTTCAAACGACTGTTTGCCTTCTGGTCGAGTATATTTAGGTATATATGTATGATGTTTCTTGTGGAGAAACGGCGGCTGTCGAGTGAAAGATATTGTTTTAATAGATAAGGGTAATGGCTATCTGTAGACTAAGCTTTTGCCTATAGTTTTCAGCGTCTATAATTAAATACGTATATAAAACTATTCGTTTGAAGTGTATATTGTCTACTTTTAACACTGTACAACTGTGTTAACACTGTGTTATCGATAGGAAGAAAGTCAAAGAAGAGTGTTAATGTGGAAATTTTTAAAAATTTAGCATTTGTCAAGAAATATCGTAAAACATGAAAATGTATAACGAAAAATGCAGCTGAAATCAACGTACAGTAATTGTACTACTGAATTTACCGTAATTTCATCAACTGTGTAAGAAAGAAAAATACAATTAATTGTTAGGGTTAATGAATTTTCATGACGATATTTTCGAATTTTATAGTGATTCCATTTATGTATATATATTTACTTATACTTGAAGTAAACATTCTAAATCACTTTTTACTATCAAATTCCAGCAACTAATTAAATATTAAAGGGGTGATAAAAGTCATGATATCGGTAATCATTGATCGATCGTCAGCCTAATTATGATTTCTTGCTGGTAAAACTATGTAGTTCCATTTAAGCAAATATCAATGATCAGAAAATATTGAACAATACAACTCTGAGAAAATTTAAGACGTTAACAAATAACCTGGTAAAACAAACACTGACCATTTTCCTATTAACGAAGACAATTGAACTATTTAACGTGAAATCGTTACGCGCTGACAGATGTTTAACACTAGGTTTATGGAGCCAATTTGGCTCATTCAAAATTTGTTTACTACATATATAATATATTGGTTGGTTAATTTTTTAATAATAAACCTTTCATTTAAATTGATTTGGAACTATTTACTTTGGAAAAAACTTCAATTTTCTTGCTTGAGACACATTGTCTCACTTCAGACAAATAGGTATATCAACATCCGTAAATCTAGTGTTAATGTATCAACGGAAACAAAACGTTGAAACACTACTTTCGCTTTATCAATTTTTAAGCAAATGTTAATAATAATGTTTGCAGATGTTTTCAAAGTAGATGAAGAAAGATGAACATGAATCTTAGGCATATATCCAGCGATCTTCTATCATCAGCCTTACGCTTGTGTTGCACAACCAACATATTTATTTGCGTTTTCATGACATTCTTCCATTTACGTCGGACGTTTACGAAGTTGCTGGGAATTTGCAATTACCACGGCACTTTTTCTTTACTTATATAAATCTATAATACACAGTTCAAGGTGGATTACGAATCACCGGGAATGCAGTATAGTATGCGAAAGAAAAATCCAAATTATCAGCAAGATTGCAACTTGCAACAGCTTCTTTCGCTCCTTCATTACCTTGCAGTTGTACGGTACTTGTGCATTTCATGCAGCAAGAGAACTCTATCTCGGTCAAGTGGAGAGGATATGCCCACTAGATACTATTAATGATTCTCGATGTACATACGTTTTGTTTGAGTTTGCCAATGTCTAACATGCTCGCTTCTCCTAATTAAACACACGCGGGGGTGAAGCATCTAAAATGCTCGCTAAATAATTTCTACATCATGCTTTCTATGAAAAGTTACTGCATGAAGAAATTCAAGGCTCTCTTTAACACTAGATCTACGGCGACTAAATCTGCTAAGTTGAAATAAGTAGGTGTAAATAAGGTTTATTAAATAAGTACTTTGCAAAAACATGGATCATGCGGTAAAAAATAGGATTAGTTAAATAATTTCTATTTTTTTAAATACAAGTCAAATATTCACTTCTCTATCAATTTGAACAAAATTTTTGAAAACGAAGATCCTGTTAATTTGATGACTGCTGTAGATCTAGTGTTAAGCTGAATAAAATGATTATGATGGTTAAGAAGGAAGACATTTAATTACAACACTTTATAAATAGCGATGCTACGGAGATTTAAGTTTTAATGTGATGAATTCAGTGATTATATATGTATAATCGCCACTTATTATATATAATTACCACTGAAACCAAAACCAAACCCAGATATTTTTTTTTGTCAGGAAGGAAAATGCGTTTACACACCCTTTGCGTACCTGGTGGAGTGTGGGAGTTGCCAAGAGTTAAGCTCCCGGATCTAAACGAGATCTAACCCAGATCTAACCCTGACGAAAGTCTCACGACCCACTCCGGTGAATGGAACGGGCCCCTAAGGAACTTTCTTCTGTACCCTCTGCGGATTTTCCACCTGTGTGGCTCAGGTAACCCCGGGTTCGCCAAACCCGAATCTGACCAGCGAACTGGTCAGGCCCCTGAGGTATAAGGCGCCAACGCAGTGAAGTCACTTAGCTCGAGATACGGGGTAAGGAGAGACTATCCCTGCATTGCCTATTCTCATCATATCGGTTCTTGAAACCTGATCTCGGCGAATGACAACCGAAAACTAAACACTTATTTCGTCGTTAAATGCTTTTTAGGCCAGTCACGCATTAGACTCGCAAAATACGTGAGCATTGAGGATGTATTTGCCCGTCGGGAGAATCGGAGTAAACCACATGTCAAATGACTTCTTTTGGTGGGTCGATGATAACTCCTTTCCCTGCGGAATCACTACCGATTCGCCACCGCCTAACTGAAGTAATACAGGATTCGTCAAGGCAGTACTTAACCAGCGAGATATAATGGTCTTTGAAGCGAACAACAGCCAGGTCTAACTCAGACTTGCCAGTTAATTTGAGAAATATTCAAGAATTTATCACATTTACCAAATTTTGTAGTGACGTATATACATAATCAGCGTATTAATGACATTTGCTGTAACATATAGACGCTGACTTTATTCTAGTGGTACACAGGAAAAGCGTATATATACGATCTGAGTAAATTTCATTCAATACGACGCATTTAAACTTTTCTCCAGTGACGCACTACGTGAGAAATTGTAATGTGGTGCATAAGTAGCTCAAATTTCCATATCTTATCTATTGGATTCTGTTTTACATAGACTTTCTATACAGGGCGGTGCAGATTGTAATCACTGATTTGGAATTTCTTCGCGGATTTTTTACACCGCACAGAAAAGAAATCCTTGGTTAGTTAACGTTTTGAAAAGTTTTAAACACGTTTTTTGCTCTTAACGTTTTAATATTATCACTATCAAAACTTATTATTTTTGGAAATAAGTACATTTTTTCAGGAATGTTATACTCCATGATTAAAGTGTAAATCAAACTTGTATGAATGTTATGTATACCTAGATGTTAAATAAAAATTGGCAGCACTTAACCCTCTTCTTTAACTTTAATCCCCTCTTTAACCCTTTCCGGTTCGATTTAATTTGTTAATTTTGTTCTGAGCAAAGTAAAGTTAATTTCCCAACATTTTCTATTATTGGTTATACATCTTTTTCAATTATACTAATAACTATAGGTACTGACGGGTATTTAGGTGATATTACAAAATTATTATGAAATTAGAAAGTTGATATTAATTTGTAAGAAAATAGAATCACGCAGAAAGCTCTGTTGAGTACTGCTCGACATAGGACCGCAAAGGGTTAACACTAATTATGCCGTCCCTTTACGTATACTTCTTTTCACCTTAACAGATCATTTGACCGGTCATGAAGTAACGATAATACCTTTTTGAAAGAATTGCAGAAGACTGTCAACTTAATTCAGAAAATAAAGTACAATATAAACTTTGATTAATAATAAAACAAAACCATCATATTTTCATTCCATTGAACCCGTCAGTTGACCGCGCATGGTACGAATAATTTAAAAAAATTTTACTGAAGTTCTTAGGATATTTTCTGACTCACAGACTATTTTCTATTTAGAACGAACAGGACTTGTTTTTATGTTCTCTTTATAATAACTGTATTGAGAATTGTACTTTAATGAATTATATATTATTATCTTTCAACATAAAACTTGTTACACTTGTAGATATAAAATTAATAATATGTTTAACAACACTTCCATAATAGTATAACGACTAACATAATTATATACCTACAAACAAACTTGATATTTTCTTTTAAACGTACAAGAAAGAAAATGCCGATAATATCGATACTATCGTCATCGTTCACATATCTTTCATGGAATATCGAAAACTTCTATAAAAATAACATGCATTCACTGGATATAATTTGATTCGATTTGGAATTTATTCTTCTACAAGTTACGTAAGAGCAAAATGCATTGTCACAAAAAATTCAATTAATCCATTTGTCGTAATTGCATGCACGGAATTTCATCGTTGTTGTGTGCGTTTCTGTGTTATGCAAAACCACTCACATAGTCGATAGCGGAAGGGACCGTGAAAGCATAGTTGTTGATTCAGAGTCTATCTCTTGTCAAGAGAATATATTATAACTAGTTGCACTGCAACTCTGTTCACGATCGTAATGTACCATTAGAATATGTAATAAACAAAGGAATAAACAATGGATGGGAATATAAGGTGTCCCGGGGAATTCTAAAATCTAACACCTTTGTATGCTGAACATTTGCATTAGCGACTTTTGGAAGAAACAGAAAATGTTATATTTAATTGGGAGAATTCGATGGATATTATTATTGCAGTATTAATTAGCAATAAATAATGTATTGATTCTCAGAGTAGCAGGTTGTAATTTGTAATATTTTTTCAAAACTATCTTCTTCTCGTATGGACTCCCATATAGACAACCTAAGAGTATGTGGTTTTCCGAATTTTCAAGATTTGAAAGATCTGTTCTTTGTTTATATATTTCATATCGGATCAACCGCTAATAATACAAATTAACCAATATTCTTGCTTGTAATAAAAATACCGTGGAAACGAAGTACTTATATGTTTTTACGTAAAATGTAAGAAGTCATTGTCCAGAAAATTCAATTACTTTTTTCCATGTTATTTAATATCAAAGAGACAACGATGGGTATAATATCATAGGCCATCAGAGTGATCTTTCTTTCTTTCTTCCAAAAACATGCAGTCACACTTTAGAAAAATCAGAGATATTGAAATACAGTTTGAAAATTAAATCGCTACTGTAAAATAATGTTTAATATCATGATATCGGGAAAAATCAGAAGCAAGGATCATGTTTAAATACACAAATATCACAGACAGCATGGAAAATACATTAATATAATTCGACAACGATAATAAATTTCTACATTTCCCTGATAATTAGAAATATTCGATATTCGATGCATAAACATTCCGCATATCCTCAATAATTATTAAAACTTCATATCACACCATCAATCATCCCCGTATCTCACCGGCAATTAAAAATATCAAATTCGAATGTTCCATACTTTCAATTCTGTAAACTAACTAAAACTCATTGATCATAAAGAAAATATCAATTGAAAAGATTTAAAGTACATTGGAAAAAAATAGATTCAGAACAGTTTGCCAACGACACCAATCTTATTTATGACTCACCGGTGCCAACAAACGCTGCGATATTTCTTATTTTCTTATTCACGAATAATCTAAAGCTATATTACATGTGCGATATCCTTTATAAAAGATTCAAAAGCATTAAGCACACTGAACCCCTGCCAACGGTCGTTTCCCCTAAATCAACTTTGTTTGACAAGACCCATCAATATATAATTCGTATCTAACACGAAAGTCACGGCAAAGCACAGTCTCGCTCTTCGAGAAGACCCATGAGGATTCCGTACACCCATAAAAAATGTAATCGCATTAACAGAGTTAGCGGAATCACGGAAAACTTTTGGTGAAAGTCACCTGAATTTACTTAGTCCACGTTGTTTCGTGGCAATCGGAAAATTTCACTTGTATCGCACAGTGAGGTTCTTTCGCACGTACTGCAGGAATGTTTAACACTCCTTGGCCTTCGGTAAACTCGTTGACCCGTTAAATGCTTTTCCGTTGATGCGGGCCGAAGAAGAAACGCGCGTAATTCGAAGTTAAACTGGGTAAAATGATGCGCATCGTGCTTACAATGTTGGGATAACGGAAAGTTCATTGAACGTAAACGACACTGTCGTTTCAGTGTTGTTGGTATTGATAATTTGAATTTTAACCAAGTTAATTTGAAATTTTAACGAACTTAATAGGGAATATGCATTTGGTTTAAAAATTGATTTTTTTTCCCCGAATCTATATTGTCCTAACATTGTATTTAAACCATTAGTTCCTTATTTAGTTTGTTTTTAATTGCATAAAATGTTAATTAAAAAATGCAAAATAAGCGAGCGAGATTCAAATTTGCGAAACGCATCACTATTGGTCGCATCGAAACGTGATGTCACATACCACGTTTTCGGATTTATCGGCGTTGCTGTTTATATTGTGTTTCAAAGAAAAATTGTTTTTATTTGTGTTTCTGTCGTGTTTTCCATTAGCTAGTGCAATTTCTGGTAGCATTAAATCATCTAGGACGATGACTGAAAGCGGTTTTGTCAAAGCACAATCGGAAAAATCTACCAAAAATAGATGCATTCATGATGACAGCATATTTTGCATCAAATCCAGATTTTACGTCCGCTGAGATCAAAGGGCTTTAATTTTTTAAATTGTTATAATACATGATATATCATAATTTATTATATAGGTTTTTATTCATAACTGCACCCAGCAGTACTTACTTAACCATAACCTATAAATAATCTTCGGACATTAAAGCTGCTGCTCCTGTTATAATAATTTATAAGTAATATTACGTAAAGTTATTAACATTCACTCAAATCAAATTGATCTTTCGTAAATTTTGAAAAAAAACGCTCGCTTTGGTAGAGAAGTAGATACCAATTTAGATGTTTTCGCGTTTTCGCATCTTTTGTAACAGGAAAAAACATTTTATCGGGTGTACTTATAATAGTCTTCTTGCACATTGGTACCAGACAATATCTATAAAACGGTTTTTTAGCTTTTTTCATTGTCTGAATAGTTATTACAACTAAAAATCTGGCTAAAATAACCAAAAGTAACTGTTAATCTCATAGTAAACAAACACTGGACGTGGCTTGTGACGTCATTCAAAGCCCGCGAAAAATGGCGGCGTTCAAACAGTTCAAATTTATGCAATGTTTTAAATATTATTTATGAAAAAAATTTGAGCATTTGTAACAGTATTTATACTTTTTACTATGTTATAACGATGTAAAAAGTGAATTAAAAATATAAAAAAAATAGATGCATTTTCCCTATTGTGGCAACTTCGTTTGAAAATGCGCAGCTATTTACGTGTGTCACCAAAATCGAGCGATGACGAGTATACTCGTCAATCACAGGGTAAGCTTTGCTGTTAAATTATTGTGGGTGTTCTTTATAAATCCCGCGCGGATCGTTCTAGAAGATTTTACAAAGATTCGCCATAAGACAATTGACAAAAAGAAGAACATCGGCGGAACGTGGACGGCGTGAGGACGAGATTAGATTTAGAGTAGACGCAGGAGAGCGTAGACGAACGCCACAATAATAGACGTACAGACGTATAGAGTTAGGAAGTTGACAAACGAAAGAGTAGACGAACGTGTATAGACGATTAGACAAATGAAGTTACAGGCTAGACGAATACAGTTGTAGGCGATTAGACGAACATAGTTGAAGACGTTTAGACGCATAGAGAGACTAGCCGAGTAGACGGACAATTAGACGTGACTAGACGAATTTTGTACTTGCTTCATATTTTATATTATTTAGAGTGTGCGTGTGTTCGAGTTAGAATAATGTGTTCTCCATATTTCAATTAAACTTATGTTTCCATTTGTATATATCTATTTTTAGTATCTTTGTAATAAATATCCTACAATATTGGATCAAGAAGATGCTTTTATATTATAACATTAATATATCTTACTAACATTTACTCATTTACTTGATATAAAAGTACATTACATACATAATGAACGAAAAACGCAAGAAAAATCAACTTTATGTAAAATTAAAAATCGTCACGCATTTTTCCCGTAGCGAACCATTATTGAAGGAATCCTACGATAAATCACTCTCAGGATGTAGTGTTAGACTAGTTGTTTTTTTACTTTTGCTTTTGCAGATATTAGGCTAACATTTGAAAAACATTATCGTCGCACATGTATAAACTGGTTATGCAAATTGATAAGTAGCTACAGGATGATTAAATCCATTTCAAATTATGTATACTTTTTAGTTGTTCGTTTCATTTCGGCATGGCCTCAAACTATTCCAAGAACTTTGAAATTTACGAATATATTTTAGTTTTCACCGAAATGACAATTTAAATAAGCAATGGACACTAACTTTTATGCATGACGAGTTTACTCGCCAATCACAGTTAACTGGTTAACCCTTTGACTGCTATGGACGCATATGTGCCTGCTGTGAAATTTATCGATGGAGAGTATGGACGTAAATACGCGTTCAGCGAAGGCTTTGATTGTTCACAATGGTCTTACATGTATATTCGGTAATTGTTTCTGTCGTATATTCAGCCTGCACGAAAAAGAATTCATTCTCCAACGATCAAATCTGCAAATTGTATGCCGCTTATGCGAAACTTACAATTAGAACAGTCCACAGTCAAAGGATTAATGACGAAATATTCTGCTTTTATGGATTCCGATGAAAATTTTGATAGAGGTGCTCGTAATTATATCATACGAATTGAAACGATTTATTTTGACTGAAATAAAAGTTATCGGAGAAGCTGTGGAGGGAATGGAGTTAAAGGCTCGGATTCCCGATTGATGGTTCCGAGTTCAAATTTACCGTCACATGTAGGAGTTTTTTCCTATGCGATATGTGGATATATGATACCCTTTGTGATTGGGAACCCACCTATAATTGTAGGTTTATAGCGGAATGACTATAGCACTTGAAGCCGAAAAATATACCAGAAAAAAAGAAGAAAAAATTTCGTGAATGAAGGATTGCAGAAGTGTTAGGACGTTATTTATAAATTTGTGAAAAAGTGGAGGGAAATCCTGCTCTTTTAACTCTTCTGAGATATTTATCTAATGTGAAGACCGTAGTACTGTGCTGTTAACGTTACAATCATGGATGATTGATTCGTCATATTTGGAAGTACCTGATAAATATGTTAGGAAGAGGTTAAAATATAACCAATCAACTACGAGATGAACAAACTTAATTCTAACACTAAAACTTGACGGTATATTTACTAAAATTTAGGTAACCTTAATAAATACTGTAAAAAAGGGAAATAAAGAGGCGAAAAAAATGATTAATTAGCTAATTTAGATTTTATAAGATAAAAGTGTATAACTTCATGGCTACAGTATTAATTTAAATAGTGTTTAGAAAAAAATTAGAATTAGTCTTTTCACCGCCTTAATAGGTTTAGTATTAAACGGCGTCCTTAGTATATCCTTGCATATTAGCAACTTGTTGCTTTGACTGCTTTGGATAGTTACATAGTTAAAGAATTAAATTAATCCTGTAACGGATGTACATTTCGAAGGATAATGAATTAATAGAAAACAACTGCAATTGATATACTCAAAGGATTAATCAAGACTGACAAATTTGAAAAGTATCAATAGCAGAGATGGATCTCTCCTTTTCAATTATTATCTAACCCTCGCGATTTCCCTCCACTTCATTGCCTCGAATACGAGACTTCCGGTCTCGAATCTGCCAGCGATTTACTGCGTGGATTACATGGACGTTAATATCAATGAAAGCTGAAATCAAATAAAGGCAGAGCAAAATTGGGAATCGATTCGCATTAAGAGCGATCGGCCGGCAGAGACAAAACCAATTTCCTGTGACTGCGAGCGTGATTTTTCTCACAGAGCCGGATAATAAAAAGGAAGCGGTCTGGCCTGGAACTGCGAAACTAAAGTATTGGATTACATTCGACTCTGGCCATGCGGAGCAAGCCACTCCATCACGTGTAACCATTTCCTTCGCTTGCGGCTAAGTCGAACCTATTGCTCGAAGCGCGTTCCGCTTCCTTTTCGCAGGAAAGTCTTTGAAAAATCCTCTCGTCACCTCCGGCCTCGACGGGCTTCTCCCTCGCATCGTCTTTCATTCCTCCAGCTTCCTTTCCCTCGAAATTTACTGGCCACTTTTCTCTAATTGCATTTCCTGCAACCTCCAACGACACCGTGGCAAACCGTCCAATCCGGCTTTCAAACTCTCTTCGCTTTGATCTCCCGCCATATTGTCCATTTGCTTCGTCTTATAGCGAAAGAATTGCGATAAATGTAACAATTAAGTTGTATTATTTTTTTAGATGGATGTAGATGGTTTAGATACAGTGGGTTGTCAAATTATTAGGGACAGTCACGAATAAATTGTATTCGTAAAGTATGAGTCTTAAATTTATTAGATTTACACCGCTTTCCAATAATAAAAGCTTTAGTTATATAGAATAGTTATTTATGACAGAAAATAAACTCAAAAAAATGTCAAAAAAAAGAGACAAATAAAAAATAAGTAAAAAATTAGGCGACGTTAGGGCAGTTCAATATTTGGTGACGAAACCAGAGGGATAAAATAAATATATTTTTATTACTATATTTTGGTAAATAATTAAATTGTATGATACTATAATAGTAATACTTACATTTTAACTAAATTTTAAAACACAAAAATAAAAATTACTTTGTTTAAAATATTAAAACTCGTCCTTCACCCATTAGCGTTTAAAGTATACTGCGACTCTCATGCTGCTTAAAAATGTATAAAAAGAAATATATCACTTAACTTTCAATATCCACTTGAAATTTAAGTAACAGATACATGACAAGCTCAAATAACACAAATTCTGCACAGTTTGAACCACTTAAAACTGCAGTCAAGTGCGCCTAAAGTAAGAATCTGAAAAAAATGTGGCTGCCCCTAATAATTTGGCAACCCACTGTATGTTGGTTTGAACGTGATAGCTACACAGAATGCATATCATGTTGAATAATATTCGCCACAGGCCATTCCAATATTCCAAACATTCAAAACATTTCCATTCTAAACATTTCCATATAAATAAGAATTAACACATTGAATGTTACATATATTTCTCTACTTCAACATTTCTCATGAAGTACAATTTTTGCTGTCCAAATCACATCTTTATAGGGTTGAAACGGTTAAACTTAAAAGTACTTATGTATTTGACAGAACTTTATTTTGTTAACACCGATATTTGAATATTTAGGATATTAACAAATTCAAAACACTCAACCGCATTAAACAGTTGTTCATACCAGTTAAACGTGTTTTCTTAGATAATACAGAGAACTATACTCTCAGAACAAAAACACATGGACAATATATTATTAATTCTCACATTTGTATAAATATTATTTACTTTGTTTCTAACAGATTATGCGTAGCGAAGCTTAGTCGTATGATAAATACTTTATTGTTTAATATATATATATTTGTATAATACTTGGTTGCGGAAGTACCACACATTCGGCTTACAGATCACAAGAACAAGAAGGGCTAAATTTTAAACATGCGAATATATATATAGGATTGATAGCCAACCTAAGGGCTTTGTCCATTGCGATATTATGCATGCATGCCAACAGTTTCTTGATAAGTAAAGTATATGCATGTTTATTATAAGAAAAAAGAAGTTTGAATTAATCCGTTTCATTTGGAGAAATCTAATAGTAAGTGAGATGTGTATGAATAAATACATAATATTACGATCGAGGATTGTAAAAAAATCTGCGCGGATGAGAAACACTCGGTATGACACAGTTATGGAGTGTAATGGAAACAATTACGATGTAATGGAATCATTTCGACAAATCGTTGACATTCAGGAAATTATGAAGGAACGCATTCCATCAGCGTCTTTCGAGATTGTTTCCTTTGGAATTTCACGGTCACTTTTCCGTAATTACTCCTTCACGGAGGTCAGCACGATGATAAACCTGGCCCTGAAATCTACACTCTCTTACGATTGTGATTTTTTTCAGTAAATATATATCCAGTAGTTCCTTTGCAATATGATTATCATTATTTGAATCGTGGGAAAAAACAGTAGAAGTCTCTATAAAAGTGGTTTTCAATTTCTTAAAGGATTTCTTTTTGAATCTTCGGAGGCCGGAAAGCTTCACTTATTCAGCTAAAATTTAATCGCGAAGACACAATTAACAGTAAAATGTAAGAACGATTCGTTTTCGATCCGTTCGACAATACGAATACGATGAGACAGCAAAAAAATTTACAACTCTTTAATTTTGAAGTGTTTATTTAATATATTAAAATGTAGTGGATTAACTGTTGATTGTTTTAATGTTAACGGGATTCGAAGTGCAAGACATCAAAATAAACGAGCGGTCAAACTGGAACTTTGACATTGTTTATTTGATATTGAACCAATTTCTGTATTTGTTGGCATTTTCAACTTTTCACCTTTTCAATGATAAAACAACAGAATTCAATCTTTAAAAAGCTAATTTTTCTTATAAATCCACAATTAGTACGGAAACTTAAGCATTGGTGACAAGAATAAATAAAATTTCAAAATCTTTATTTTGCACACTAAAAACGAACGAATGCCTATGGAATAATGAATAATGATTGAATTGATGAAAAAATGATAGTTATAGAAGTTCAAATGACAATAGAATTTTAAGCGATCAACGAAAAAAATTAACATTTTCTTATTTTCTATATAATATTTAATTACTAAGCTTCTTGATCAACTGCATAATCACTTTGCTGATCGTGATGACAAGGATAAATAAAATTTCAAAATCTTTATTTTGCACAGTAAAAACGAACAAGTGTCTAACGAATCATGATTATCTAAGTTTCAAATGCGATAAAAAATTATAGTTATAGAAGTTCAAATGACAATAGAATTTTAAGCGATCGACGAAAAAAATTAACATTTTCTTATTTTCTATATAATATTTAATATCTTTGTACTAATTGTAAGCTTCTTACAATTAGTCAACTGCAACGTCATTTTGCTGATCGATCATAATATTACCATTTTGCTTCAACACTTTGAAGAACTACTATACACGCCTTCGTGATAAATCAGGTATGGGACAGGATTTACGGAATTAATTAATTAACGCCCGACACTAATAGGTATTGCCCTGCAAAGCCGGATGACGGTTTGTTCAAGGCGAGCAAGCACTTTGCAGAGTTAATTGCCTCTTATCGTGACATAAACTGCCCTTTGCTGTTATCGTCAAATCGTGAATTTGTCATGAACGTATGTACCTACACGTAACTTGCACCTGATGACGTTTTATTATTAATACTCAATCCTCATCTTCCTTCACAAAACGGAAATGTGTTATAGAACCAAATACAGAATGTCATTAACATTCTCTAACTGCGAACTTGTGTTGATTAGAACTACTTATATTAGTAGTTTAGAATTACATCGAATATTTCAGTACTGCAGTTAATAGTTATTTTCAATATACGATACACTTTCGATATATACAATATTTATCACACAGCCACATTGTGATCTAATTTCTGAAATAATTAATACCAAGAAATTTTATAACTTGGTGCACGAATTTCAGAAAAAAATAATATTTCTAATTTCACGTTAAAAACGTTTGCAATTTGTACAATGTTAACTTTATAACTTTTATTTATACTTCCAGAATTTTTTGTAGAAAACTAACTTTTACTGTGCATTTTTAAGTAACTAAAATAGATTATTCAAAGTGAAAACTTAGTAAAACCAGTTCAGAAATGTAAAAGTTTCGGTGCTGTACTATGTAAAAATATTGAATAGGGCTCCCGCATTTTCCTGAGAAACTTCTACGGAAACAATTTTTGTGTGCATTTAGTAGTCAGTTCAGCTGCTCGATTTAATACACGGTATAAAAATTCAAGTCAATATCAGAGGATGTTTTGGAGACAACAGCTTGTAATAGCGAACGTAAGCCACACACTGCATGTGAATTCATTCAATCGTATTTTCACATCGTGTTTTCACATCGTGTTTTCACATTTGAAATCATACTGCATATTATAAGAAGTAAAATATTCATAATAATTTTTCGAGTTTTTAACATACCAAGTATTAAAGTATTTGCAAAAACAGATTGTACTTTATTAAGATATCAATGGACAATATAAAAGTGAAAATATATTTAATTTCATCGATGCAAAAATTAGAGTAAAGACAAGACTAATTTTTCGTGCAATTGAGTGATATCATGGAAAAATGTATTCTACTTTGTAACATTGTGTTATAATTAGACTGCGGATGTTTATGCAAATTTCGCGTTTCAATAATGCAGGTGAGACAGGAAAACCTATCTAGGGATTTATTGCACTTAATAAATATTACAACAAATACCATACTTTGGACATTTTAGATATATTTTTATATTATGTTCTTTTTGTATATTTTAGCCGTATTTAATTTGTCATAAATGCATAAAAATCCGCAGTCTAGTTATAATATTTTTTATTAGGACAGTAATGACTGCCGTAACTTTTATAAATAAAAAATAATTTTTGTCTTGACACAAATTAAATAATTTGATGTTTTCCAAGATTTTCATGGCTTGTAAGAATAAGTAACTCCTATTGTTAGTAAGAGCTCCGAATATATCGAAGTTTGTATCGTTATCAAGAATTTCCGACTCTCGATAATTATCAAAGTTATTTGAAACTCTGACATGACTGAATTGTTCGAGATGTTACAATAGAAGAGACAGAATTTCCATTGTCATTTAAAAACTATTTTAATCTTATAAAAAACCACCATAAAGGCTAGTACACAAATGCATCATTTTATCTATTTTAAATAATACAGTATTGTTTCGAAAATTGCTATACTAATATTGTTGGTTTTTGCTGGTTGTGGATTGAATGTAAAACGCTTATATTGAATAATAAAGATAGTTTTATTTTAATATAGGAAAGGTTTTATAAATTTACGCAGAACACGTGGCTATATTGCCGACACCTTATTTCCGCAGAAACCAAAACAATATTGAAACTAAAAAGTGAAAGGGGCACACGCCCGTGACGCGGGCGCTCCATATATATATAATATAAGTGTGCTGACGTGGTAATTGCCGCCAAATTCAACAAATATAAATGTTTGGAACTAACAAAAAATGTATTAATCCTTTGCCATGCAATAACAAGGGAATTTTCAAGTTTTACAAACTCTGTCAAATTGAAAATATCAGCGAGACGCAACACAATAAAGTTATTTCTATAATATTAATATTACGTTAAATCATACGACATATCGAGAATCACTGATCAATTTTTATTTTAACAATTTAATTCTGACTGACTGTGCAGGTAATCAGAATAGTAATAGTAGGTACGGCAAGGGGTTAATTACATAAAAACCCATGAACATTACATTAAGATTTTAACGTTAAGCATACCGCTTTTACAAGAAAACTATATTCTTCCTGTGCGCTTTTAATTTAAAAAAGCTTTCTCCTAAACGCATTGTTAAACATTTAAAGTGCATCGTTAAACTGTCGACTATGAATAACAATTTTCTTATCGCATTATGCGAGCGAACGTACCGCCGAAGAAAAAACAGTTACGAAAATGAAAAGTGCAGGGCTTACGGTTGTTCCATTGCAAACAAGCCTGAAAAATTCATGCAGCCCTTAACAGTTTAGATACTGCGAAACGAGTGAATTCAGAACCACTGTGGCAAAGTACTTTCCTTAAGAGTGTATATTATATTTAGGTAACTATATGTCTCTCCGTAACAAATTCAACGATGTTTACATAATCAATTTCCCATTAATCCCATGTTCACCTAAATTATAGAATCAGATATAAATAGAGGTTTGCTTACTCAGTGTAACATGAAAATTAATTCACATTCACAATTTTAGACTTCTGCTGATTAAAATGGGAAGGGAGACCTTTTTAACAATATTTTAAGAATTAATATCATTATCTTACATTCTAACTTCTTTTAATTTACATTATGACGCTTTACGAATTTAATTATTTCCTTAATTCTTCGTCAGCTGAATGAAGTCCTCTGACAATAATTATTCAATTTATGGAATAGCAATGACAAATACCGAAGAATATTTAAGTGAAAATGCACAACAACTGCCAAATTCCAAATGAAGTTGATAAAAAATTAATATTGAACCTTTGCGCTTCTATATCGAGTGTAAATCGATATTAGTTTGTATCTCAGGAACTCCTTGGTCAAGTCTCACTCGACATTTTTTCAAGTCTAAACGAAATATTTTTATAATGTATCATCATCTTGTTATTTGTAATTAATATTTATAAACAGCATTAAATCGACAAAGGTTCGAAAAACAAAGTACTTTTGTTGTATTATTTATTCGTATAATTAGTTATTGATGAGATATATTCATATAATGAAACCCCAATTTATTGTTTCTTTGTTTAGACGAATTATAACATGCAAATTACAAGTAGTCTAAATAAAGCACATACTTAATTGAATTTATTTCTTCCTTTATTCATTTCAATTGTCCGATTTTTCAGTTCAAATAAATTTCAAACAAAACACTTAAAAACTTGGAAAACTACTGGTAACAAAATTGAAATTCCATTCGAAGTGCAAAGAGTTAAGGGAAACCTACGTAAAACCCGGCAACATAGAGTTGTACAGGTTTAATACATGCGCATTATCACGTAACATAATCTCTCACATTACAAAGAACAAACATCCATTCATAAATTTTGCAAACAATCGACACAAGTCCCTAGAGTAATATGAACTTCCGATCTACAGGTGTCCGAAGATTCGAAGGTCGCATCTCGCTAATAGATTTGATAATGCAAAGTCGGATCCCTTGACTACTCAGCGATTGTGCAAACAACACCACCGAACATTTCCAGCATGCAACTTCACAGCACAGGAAGTCCGAAGAGAGATCCCGGTGCACCAGCATCATTTCGTCTGGTGCATAATGTATGCACGTCCGCGGTGGTGAGGCGGTTAGTTAAGTTTGTCTGGCATTAATCATCCACTCAGCCGGGTCTCCCTTATCCCTCGTTCTTCGAGCTTCGTTCCCCTCCACGGATTTCCTTCTCGAAGGATAGAACCTTCCCTCTGCTATTCAGAATGCAGTGAAAATGATAGTGCAACTGTTCTAGGGCTGATTTTGATGGGTATACCCCTATTAATGGTAATAATTTCATACGTTTTGAACTGGATAATTGTGTTGGATTTTTTCTTTAAAATTAGGTGATTAAAGTTATGGTAAAAAGTGATGTTATGCAAGATTAATCGTCTTGACTTCTGGATGATCACACGATTTGGATAGACACGGTATATAGATCTAATTTGGTTTTGACGTTTCGTAAAAATTGCAGTTTGCTTTTTGACGATTTGTACAGGAATTTTCTTTTGCAGAATGTTTATTTGTACGTTTGGGCATCAATACGTATCAAGGCGTACTTTTTGGCTGGCTAATTAAAAAACATGGAGGAGACTTTTTATATTATGGAAAATTGTTGATTTTGTATTACAATTTGAAAGAAATCAAGTATGATATGGGCAATATGGTATAATGTGTAATTTTGAATCCTATAGAGATTTAATGTGGAAGTACTAGCACAATATACTGGCTGTCTTCTGTATGTCTAGTACGTAGCATTTATTCGGATTTTACAGAACAACATGTAATTTTATATTTTACTTTTACGTTATCTGCGAAATTTTGAAACATTATCCCCTTCATGTTTATCATGTTGTATTCTCAATTCAAAATTCTAACTCCAAATATTGATTGTTCTTAAAATAAAAAATAAAATAAAATTCGTTTTGAGTGCACAATATCCTACAAAGTTAACTTTTTTCTAAATGAGAAACTGTGAATGTACTTTTTTGTGTGTTGAGAAATATTAATAAAAAAATTTTAAATAATTTTGAAATGATTTTATTTGTGATGTATTTTCACTAAGAACTTTCCCCTTTTTTATGGTTTCTGTTATGTAGTTGCACCTGTCCGCAAACAACTTGTGTAATACTGTACACATGAGAGAAACGAGTTGAAATTGTAAAATACAATGTTTCGTATGTTTCTACGTTTCCTACAGAAGTAAGTTCAAAAATTACGTAAAAATGTTTTTCTAGACAGCAACGTATGCCATGTTCCATCGGTTCTTATTAGAAAAAATATAGAAATTGTAAGGGAACTAAATCTAAAATGTGGGAATTGAAGGAGTCGTTGAGCTTCCTTTAACATCACTGACTTTACCACGTGAAAATGCGTAAGGAAGTGGCGCTTTGACAAACATTAAAAAGTCTTTTTTTTAAAAAACGAGATAATGAGTGAACAAATTTTACACCAGAATTTCAACTTATCTCTTAGGCTATATTAACTTATATATTATAATACTTATAATATTACTTATAAATTACTTACACTTCTGAAATTAATTTACATATTATACATATTGTAACTTAGGCTATCCAAAATTGTGCCAAATGTGTGATGGGCGGAAACATTTGCAAAAATTATAAAAATATGGAAGAGTGCAAGACATTTTTTGGCTGTTAAAGTATTTTTCTATAATTGGCAAAGACAAATATTTTTATACATATGTCCAAAGTTATTGTATAACCTGCTCCAGAAACTATGATATGAAAGATATTATCTTGTACTTATAGAAATCAAATTAATTTAAAACATATTTCAAAAAACGTGTGTTTCAATTTCAACGAACTGAATTTCATAATTAAAAAATCTTATTCTAAGATTTAGATGTTTCTTCACATTTTTATTTCAGATTACAATGCTACGTATTTAAAATTAATTTATAATATAACAAAGATTTCGTTAAGTACGGAATTGGATACTTTAATTGTTTTAATATGATTTTAACAATTTATTAAGTGATAAAAGAATACTGTAATGTCGCAAAACATACGCAGGTACATAAATTTAACTAAAAACATTTGTAAATAGTAATAAACAATTTTAAAAAAATCATTTTTAAAATGAAACTAATAATTCCGATAGGGCAGCGAAAGAACTGCTATGCAGTGAGAAAACTACGTCGACGATTACATTACTAAATCCGTAAAACAGTACCTACATATTCTTTTAATTTTGTAGAAACCTTTAAATTCCACAGTCATATGTTCCTCCATGTTTCGTTTTGTAAAATTCTGCAGTCGCAATAATAAATGTTAATTATTCATTTTACTTCTAAAAACCTATACATGTTTCAATATTATAACACGTCCGTTTATTCACCGCCTGATTAAAATTTAATCAAACGTCATTCGCATACGCCGACACAGCTTCTACCGAATTCCCAAAACGTATAGAAAATATCAAAATAACATTGACTGACAGACGGTAAAAACACATAACAAAACAAAAACACATAATTGATGTATTAGTACATCAAATGTTTCACTCCGGTATAATGCAATATACAGGAATATGTATAACAAACCAGAAAAGAACAGTTGTATTCCGTCTCTGCGGAATTGCACAAAATTCACAAACGCGTCGAAAGAACTACATAATTCATGCACGCAGTATCTCCCTCTTCTCTCGTTATATCCTAGCTCCAATTTACAGTAACATTCCCCTCATTTTTCTTTCCTTCACTATCCACCACTCTCATTTCCTTTATCTTCCACCCCCTTAACATATTTCGTCCATCACACACTTCTTCACCATTACTCTCTTTCTACTGTTCAAACTTCCACCATTTCCGCTCCCGTTTACTTTTACTTGCCGGCGTGTCTTTCTTGTTGCCCAGATTCCACTCATCGTCAGTTTTGGCCTTCGCACAGAACAACGCATAGCGTGTGTACGATGCAGCCCGGTGCAGTGCGGTGCAGTACGGTGCTCGACTAGGTACTCGAGAGTTCGGAGAGCAGATTGTTTGAGTACCGACCACCCCGTGCAAGTAGCTGCTGCTCTATGCCGGAACGAACACGCCGTTCTGTTCTTCCAACCACTATTGCCCCTCGACAAGTGCATTTGGTTCTGGAATTTGTCACGAGGAATTCCGAGAGGGGATGAAAGACGGGGCGTCCTTCTTTGGCGGTTAGGTTTACGAGGGGAGGATCAAGAGTGACCCTTGCTACCGGTTTTTTTAACATATGCGAGTCTGACGTCTTATTGCAAGACTAACCCTAGAGACTGCTAAGATATTTATGGGTGTATGGAATAAGAATAGAGTTATATGAAAAAATTTGATAGATTCTGTTGTTTTTTGTTTTTTTGGGGGGAAATATGTTAACCAAATGTTTGCAGTTTTTATTTAACTATTTTGATTGCTGCTTTTTGAGAAGTTGGTGGGAAAGATAATTTTTGTGCAAGACGCACCTACTAACAATAAGTTGTCGATTGAATGATTCGGACACTGCATGGCGTATATGGTGTGTCATTGATGATAGATTTGTTAAAGAATGACAGTTCTAGTTGTAAGTGTTATTTTTGATGTATAGTACGAAATGTATTAAAATTTGGTGATCCTACGTTGTATTTTTATACTGTTTTTCGAAAACGTAGATTGGTATAAGGTTCAGGTTTAGGCGATGAATATTAATTTTTTTAAATTTATTGAATTGCATTTGTAAAAACGTTTACTGTACCGGGATTTTTAACTTTCTGTTTTTTGATATATTGTGAGTTATAATTTTTAGCAGTTATTAACAAAGAAGAAAGTCACTTATATTGCTAATATTAGAGGTAATTTAATTTAAATCCTACAATTGGCTAAATAATTTCAGCCAGGGTATTTTATACACCAGATTGTTCTTTTTCATATTATCTGCAATGTAATGAAATCTCGTAAAATTTACTCAGAGTCAAGAATTTCTAAGAATAAATTAAAACCAAAGATTTTATATTTTTTTCTGAATCCTTAAATTTGTATTACAATATTCTAAGATTCTATATAGTAAAACTTTAATTTCAGCAAATTCAAAGAGCGCAACATAATTAGAGTTTTTGGAGTGCAAAGCGAAATGTTCCTTTTTCGTTATTGTACCCCGTATCCAAGTATTTTCTCAAATTGTTTTTTCCTTTCTTCTATTATCAATTCAAAGGTCGAAGAGAACGCGAAATGTGAAGACAACTTTCATTTGTATTAGTAGGCCAATGGTGGAAAACCTCTTTCCGATTTCAATCTGTTTTATTCCCAGGTCTACAGTATTCCATTGGATATCCTTTATAGCGTTGATCTCATATCCCATAAAAGAGTATACCAAATTTCGCTTATTTATGAACTCATCAATTTTATTCGCTTGCTCAGTTATTTAACAAATCAAAAACAGGCCGTGCGAAAAATTTTCATTACATTTTCGTTTTACGACGCCATGAATCGCAGGATACGTTTTTATTCTTATATTTTTATTCTTATTTCTTTATTTTTATTCCTATAGAAAATAAAACAGAATTTCTTTTATCAATAACGTAACGATATAAATATTTTTTTATTGTAAAGGAACAAGTGCAGAGTGTTTCAAATGATTTTTTTTTCAAAACTCTAACACTAACCCATAAGTGCTGCTACTGTGCAGATAACAATACTACGTATTTGAATTTGTTGCTTTAATGTTCGTTATTTAGAGTGAGTTTAAATAGATTTTCAGAATCAGTGCTAGTCTGTTTGGCAAACTTTCGCAATAACATATACAACGCTCTAGAATCGTTATCATGGGGCTCACTACATTTGGCATTTTGCAAACAGATAGGTAATAAAAAAAGAGCATTTATTATTCTTGTTATGTAGAAAAAACTTACTATGATTTTATATCAGAACAACCTTGAATAGTTTTATCAACATTTAACAGTTCTTTATGTCGTGTTCGATAGAAATTATTGTTCATTTTTCTATCTCTTCTAATTTCATAAGTTTTAAATTACAAAATAATTGCCCTCTTCAAGTTAAAGCACTTCTCCTTTGCACCTAAAGGTTACGTTATTTATCAACAATATATATCAATTACACCAAAAAAATTCTAAAAGAAAGTTTAAAAATTTGTTTTATACAGAATGTCTCTCTTATTGGACATTCACTTGGCATTCAAGCTATGACTTGGAAGGAACAATATATATACTGTTACGAATTATCGTAACGAAATTGTCTCCCCTATATTTGATATCGATTATGAAAATGATAACGAACTGCAAATGTTTATATTGATTTAATAGAGAAAAAAAAGTTGTCTTTGAGCGAGAAGTTGGGATAAAATAGAGACATTGTTTTGTAATATTTGAGTTGTTTAATGATGAAGCTCCGTTACAATATTTTATTTTTTGCATACTTTTGATTGCCTGTTCTCTCATTTGTAATATAAAAAATAGGTTTATAAGAATCAACGCGTGAGCCATTTAGAAAGCCTGCGTCAGTCACTGTCTGACCCGCGGGTCACAGGTTTGCCATCACCGCTATAGACATTCCTGAATCGTTCCGCGTCTATCTCGTTGTATCTCCTGAAAATGCATGTTTCTTCAGCATCTTTGTAACTATCGTAAATGTACATTTCCACGGTGTAAATCATGCTCGTTTCACGTTCGACTGTTACGTCCTCTCGTCAAGAATTTTACCGGGAACCGTGTAGAGTAACACGGAACGAGGCGCTGTTATGAAAAGCGGAGATTGAGCCGAGCATAAGCGTATCGGAACAACGCGGAAGGAGCGTAATTGAACGCGACCAACGTGGCTTACGTTGCAAGCCGATCTATAAATACAAGCCGCTACCAAGTCTCATAAGCTTCGCTTTATTAATTCAAACTTCCTCGTGCCTCTCGAAACTGCTCGTTTGGCTTCGCGAATCCGACAGTTCTCGCTGGAAAGAGGGAGAACGGGAACGTTGCATCCCCGTTCTGCATCGTGGCAGTAGTTTTGGTACTATTGGCTGATGGGTTGCAGTATGCGACAGTCTATTTGACTGTTATGAACCTTGGTGAGAACGTAATGTGAAAACTTTATTAAATCCTTTTCGAGGTAAACACAAGTCCTTTTAACACTAGATTTACGGATGTTGATACACCTATATTTCTGAAGTGAGCCAATTTGACTCAAGCAAGAAAATTGAAGTTTTTTCCCAAGAAAATAGTTCCAAATCAATTTAAATGAAAGGTTTATTATTAAAAAATTAACCAACCAATATATTATATATATAGTAATAAAATTTGGAACGAGCCAAATTTGCTCCGTACATCTAGTATTCAATCATTCTTTTTTGTTTAGTCTGAATTTTTTTTGGTCAGTATGTAAACGTTTGGAACCTATTATGTTGATATTTTCAATTGATAGTTAGAATTTATTGAATGTTTATTATTAGTAGTTTTTAAGAAGTGGTTAATATGTGATGTAAGTCTTTTACAGCCACTTGGGTTTGCTGGGACTGTATTTTTTAATATTATAGATCAGTATGTTTAAGAAATGATCAGTATCACATTTTACATTGCTTTTTGTAATAAGTGGCTGATATAGAATATAAATCAAAATATTTAAATATGCAATAATTAGTCAATGTTAAGTAAATATTTAATGAAGCTGATTAAATATGGGATCAGTGTTTGTTACGAAATATTAGTGTTTCATAAATGTTACTACAGACAACAGATCAGTTGGACATTTTAAAAGTTTATTGAAACTACAAAACCTCTTGTAAATATTGATATATTTCTACAAATGCAAATAATGTATTAAAAATGCTAATAAATAATCCTAGGTAATACAAAACTAATAAATTGTAGTTTTTCCATTTCGATTTCTCTCACAAGAGAAAACTCTTTCACATTTAAATAAATTCATTCGACCTTCTGTAATTATGCGACTTCATAACAGCGTTGAATAACATAAATCGTGAGTATCCTCCATCTACATAATTTCCACGTCACAATATATTACATTCCACAATATCATTACATGTTATTAACATAATTACATTCCATGAATAAAGTAAATGTCAAAAATTTCCCAAGTATACCGAAACAGTCGAGTTAATCTCTTCAACTTTAGAACTATCACCGTTAAAACTATTATATTTAAATACATTAAATGAGCAGTTTAGAAAAATGAACCTGGAAAGGTGGAAAAGATGATTAATTCAATCATTTATGTTTTACAACATGGCCGTAGAATTTGTACCCTATAACGCCCCTATAAACTTGGGGAAAATTTCTTTAAAAAATGAAGAACCAGTCATTTTCCGCAGTTCTAGCGTCAACTTTGTTGCATTCCACGAATGGTTTACAGTACTTTAATTTCGAAGATACTACTTTTGCGTTCGGAGTTTTAACAAACTCAAGGTAAATAACGTCGTCGCGAGATGTAGACCGTCAACGATTCTAAACAGTTATCTAATTTGGGTAACAGCACTGTAGGATATTGATAACAATATACTTAAAAAATAATATGTACAAGTGGAAACTTAATTTATAGTAAAATATGGGGAACGCACACTGTAATATACTTACACACACACACAAATATAACAAAATATAAACTCTATTGTAAAATCCGTCTAGTCGTCTATAGTCTACTGTTCGTCTATCGTCTATAATTCGTCAAACTCGTCTATCGTCTACTCTATATGTCGTCTATTCGTCTACTCTATGCGTCTACCGTCTATAATTTGTCTATCGTCTACAGTTCGTCTAATCGTCTATCGTCTACTTCGTCTACTCTATATCTCGTCTATCGTCAAAAACGTCTATAGTCGATCTCGTCCACTGTCGATCTGTTTGGTCGTCCTCGTGTCGTCCTCGTTTCGTCGTCGATCGTCTTTTCGTCAGTCAACTGTCTAATGGCGGGTCCCTCCAAACGCGCGGGATTTATAAAATTCCCACAGGACTGACCTTTTAAAGGTTTTTGGACAGTGTTGTGAGAGGTTCGGTTGACACTCACTTTTCGTGATTAAGGTTCCAAAAGAACGATCACTTTTTGCGGTGACTTTCATGACTTCAAAATATGTTTTGAAGGAAAAGCCATGACAAAATCGAAGATAAGTATGTAACAGTTCCTGCTTGAACCCTGAATCACGTTTAGCAATATTTGGCTATATTGTCGTAAAGAATTAACACGGTGTCCAACAACTATTATTCGCCATTGAATTCTTTCGCCGTACTTTTATACACATTCCATATGATTACAAGACAATTCCTAGCATTGTTCGTTCTGTTTTGCACCGGAAGAGCACAGAAACGAAAAGGAGACATTCTCCGTCCAGATCAGATTTATACGGTCTGTCGTAACACGGTCACATGCCGTGTTATACTTCGACCGCTCGTGATCTGCATAAAATTCCGCAAATTCCTTTCGCCGTAGATAGTATATTGCGTAACGCCTTGCAATTTTATCGGCTCTCAAGACAACGGCGGGTGGCCGAAAGGAATGGCCGTTTCACGATGTAAAGTTACGTTTCGACGTATCGAATTCCCTATCTTTGCATTTAATGTCAAGCAAACGATGCAGATAGAAAAGCGACACTACAACGAGGCCTAGGAAACGTGAAAAGTGAGCTAAAGAGAATTGGAGAGAAAGTGACGGACAGAGAAGCAAAGCTGGAGATGAGAAATCTTTGATGGTCTCGGCGGACCAACTTTACTACCTCTAGGGAGAATTCCAAGCATCTCTATATATCTCGAGGAACCATTTAACCGGTTGTTTTACTTCATGGAAAATGTTACGGGCTGTCAACTGTTGCATTTCGAATGGTGTATTCTACGAATGGGCGATGAGAATGTGAGAAACATTTACTTTTAGTTTATTTATTTAGAATGGTGCACGCTTCTGAGTGTTATTAGATAATCCTGTAGAATACAGTTTGATTATGTAATCTTGTAGAACACTTTATTACGTGATCCTATAGTTAAGATAAATATGTACAATATTTACTGCGATGTAATGTGTACAGTCTGTTTTAAAAGCGTTTGTCATGGCTTTTAAGGGTTGGTCTGCATTCTTGAATCGATGAAGATTTGTGAAAAAGATGTCACAGAATTCGCGAAAGTATTGAACATTTTTTTCATTAGCTCATCGTATCCGTCTAGCTGCATACGTAGTTAAAATGTTTCAGAGGCACCGTAAGTCAGAAGCGAAATGTTTTCACGCAAATTAACCAGTTAACAGTGGCGACTTCTTTCGAGAGTGCGCATCTACGTGGGTCACGTAAATCGAGAGATGAGCATAAATCTATCTCAAATTATTTATCTTCTTTAGTTATTCGTTTTATTTCGCCATGGTCTCAAAATACTCCAAACATCTTGAAATTTACGAATATATTTTAGTTTTCGTCAGAATTACAATTTAAATGCAGAAAATTCTGCCCTTTCTTCATGACGAGTATACTCGCCAAACACAGCTAACTGGTTAACTTTTAATTGTATCTTTGCGATTGAATTTTAGCTGGGTAATTCAGGCTTCCTGGTCTCTGTCCTTTCAAAAAGAAACGCACGAGATATCCTTACTAGCGCTACTCGAAATTAGAAAATGGAGGATTGGATCAACGAACTAGCAGGGAAGCGCTTGTCGATTTTAAGATGCATAGGAAAACATCCATAAATTTTGGACCATTTTGGGCTCCGTTTTCCGTTTTGATTATGATACAGTGTGACCTGTTTTTCACGTTAATATTAATCCTCGAAGTTTGATGGCATGGACACGCTAAACGTAAAAAATGTTAATTGAAGTATATACTTCATCGAAGAAGATTCGCGAATTTGAATGATTATAAAACATGTTTTACAATTAGAATTTTTATCTATTATTTGAAAGGCCAGTATTATCACTTTTGTAGACACGAGTTTGCTTATTTTATAGGATCAATTTAATCATATTGGATACTGATAGATATTTTGAAGACTGTAGATGTTCATAAAGTAGGGAATATCAAATAAGACGTTGAATATTTTATAATTAATGTTAGATTTCGTTTTATTCAATGTCAGGGTGATTGTCATGGTTTCTTCTTTTTTAATTCCTGGTCGTAATGGTGGCTGTGGGATTTTAAGGTTACTGCATTAATTAGAAACAAAAGACGTAGATAATGTGAAATAAAACAGATAAAATAATATAATTATATACTTAAAAATTGAAAGATTTTGTACATATTTAATTTAATATAAGTATATGCATTTGAATATTATCTTACATTATTGTTTTTAGTAGCATCTTCAATAGATTCGAAAGTATTGTTAACAATTTATTACATTTCGATAAAATGATAGAATTACTAAGAAATATTAATTGAAATGTGCACGAAACTTTATAAAATTACTCCATGGATCTAGAAGTTTTTGTAAACACAATATAAACTTATGGTCGTCCTTTTCAAATACCATTCGTTTCGAAATTCTTTTACCACCTTATCTACTTTATAATATAATAATTATAAAATCAAATATTTTCACAAAACATAATTGGGAATTACGATCATTAATTCCTCTTCTTGTATTATAAAAAAATAGTACCTTCTTCTCATTGTCAGAAATCAATGTATCCAATCAAACCGGAACATCGATCATCAAAGTCAAATGTCACCGTATTTAACACTAGATTTACCAGCGTGAAATCTATTATATTTAAATATGTTAAATATATACCTTAAAGCAAGGGAAAGTAAGCCATGGAAAAGAAGATAGATTCGGTAATTTATGTTTTATACGATGGACGAAGAATATTTCTTCTACGGCCCTCTCATAAACCTGTAGAATTTTTGGAAAAAATTGTATACCAGTCATTTTCACAGGCTTGGTGAATCTAGTGTTAAGATTAATTACACATTCTCCAAATCACAGATTTTTCATCATTAACAGGGTACATTCGCCCGTCAAAGAATGACATCGTTTGATAATCTCACCGAGTGGCGCTATCGTTCCAAAAGGGATTTCCAGCACGCCACTGTTTCTACACGTCTGTTCAACAAGGCTGCGAAGGACGTCGAGTGTTTCGCTACATTCCAGTAATTGTAGAATTTCCCGAGTTTGGAAACTGTACTAATTACCGGAGTTCCTGTTCGTTACTGACACAAAGCATGACATCACACGTCCCCGGTGAACGGCGCGGTGTCGGCTCCGCAAGTGGATTAGGAAAGTATCGCAAAAACAGAATGAAACGTAATGAAAAGTATTAAGAAACGAGGGAAAGGAGGAAGGACTCGAACGAAAACGACGGCAGTCAGATAAGCATAAAAGGGGGCACGAACTTACGGAGAGAAGATGGAATCTTTTAAGAGAGAGAAAAGAAACTAGGACAACCCGGGAAGACTGATGTCATCGCTTCGAAGGTGAATTCCAGAGATGCCGATGAATCGAAGCCTTATTAAATCTTGACATTTTATTTTCGATATACTTCTTATTCATTTTTAGATGTAAATATATATTGTTGAAAACATGTTCTAAACTCGATTGATATTTTTTACGACTCCTTGGAAATTTTATTTAAGGGGTTGTATACAGTTAGGATTTTCAAAAAAATCGATTTTTTTTTTATTTCATTTTTGTAATGTACATATGAGCTGGTTTGTTTTAAAGTGGTATAAGTTCATTTTTTCATATATTGCGATATTTAAGGGTTTGCGTTTGAATCAATTTAAAAATATTGGCCAACTTTAATCAATTCGGGTGATGTTTTTTTACACTATACACCTTTTAAATTTTATTATGAAATAATAATTACTAAAATTATTTGAAAAAATAAACGATTTTTTTAGCTCCACATGGACTTATACCACTTTTAAAAATAACATTAGAAGAAATAAAAACAGGAGCAAATTTAAGTCCATATTTTTATAGACATAAAAGCTTTACTGAAATTAATTTTTATGTAAAATGTAATAGTTAAAATAAAGACATTTAAATACACGAATAACCAAATTTATTAAGAGTTTATTTCAGTTATATTAAAAATATAAAAATGAAAATTACATCGTTAAGATCTTTAAATAAAAAAAAGATATTTTAAACTTAGTTTTCTTTTACAGTTAGCATATTGAAGTATTTATAGTGAATAGGCGGTATATAAGGAAATAAACTTATCCTAATGTTATATTTCTCTCTTGTTATGCTCCTTGAAGTTTTATAAAGTGGTAACATATTAATTTTGCTGAGGTTTTTTGGTCTTCCCTTTTTCCAAATAAAAAAATTGTTTTAAATGGAGCATTTTCTTCCATACTAATTTTATCAAAAAAAAGTCCGAAAGTCCTAAAAGTTTAAGTTCTCTTTTGTTTGGCGGATCCTGATCGCCAGTCGCATCGTTCGCCATTACACCGTTATCTTGTTAACAATGTTGTTTTTAATACACTAGCACTAGATAAGTAATATCTGCTAACGAGCAGCCTGCACTGAAGTAGCAATAATCAATAATAATTGCAATAAGAAAGTTGTTTTAATTATAATTATTAGGAATGGACTTATTCCACTTTCAAAAGAAATATTTGTGCGATAGAATTGTACAGCAAACCTATTTTCGTTTATTTTATGTCAAGATAGAACTCTATTGAAATTATGATTGTAACTATGGAGAGAAGGTGTCTATAGCTCATTAAAATTACCGTTAACTTAGTTTTTTAAAAAAGTGGACTTATACCACTTTCAAAAAAACCAGCTCATATATTTAAGGTAGTTGCTCCACGCAGGTACCGTCGCTAGATCGGGTTCATCCCCCCATAGAAATAAAATTAGTATTTTCTACGGAATGTATTAGGAAGTTGTTCCAAAATATAAAATATTTCATTTTAGAGTTTTTGATATTAAAATAAAACTAAAATCCAAAATTAATCATAATGCAACTTGAAAAAAATTTTTAAATCTGCACTTTAATTATGCTACGTTATTGAAACACACATTGTGCTTATTCCGCATATGTACACACGTACACTAGTTATCAGGTTATCTGTTTAACGTGTACATACGTATACTGTCATATAGTATCTATAGTAATATCCCCTCCTCTACTAATAATTATTAAACGAAGACTTTATTTTTCCATATTTATGAAAAACTAACTGGTAACAGCATGTTTTTTTTTTTTAATGATTCAGAATATATTATTCTATTACACTGCAGTTTTTCGTTTCAACGTTGTTTATTTTCGCCACAATAAAAATTAATATATACTACTTTCCCACGTTTTTCCAATGCAGTATGTACAAAAGTATCATTTTTAATTGCAATTATTTAGCGTATAACGTGGTGAACGGTCATCAAATTTCACTATCATATGTATTACATATCTATTTATATATAGTTCAAGTTTGAACAACTTCTTATTTATTTCGAATCATGAGACAACTACCTTAAGTACACACCCAGAAAATTTCAAGTCAATCCTTCAGTTGTTTTCGAAGTTACACGCATATTTGTAATGACGTGGCACAGCGTTTGAAAGTAGGAGGCCGGAGTGGTAGCGCTAACTTAGAATGCTGGTCCTTTTATTTACCCGCCTATTGTAAATATTGTAAATATTTACCAAACTTGCAAATATTAACCCTTTCTCTACTACGGGTGACTTTAGTCACCGTCCACAAAGTGCCTCCTATACCCGACGGGTAACTATAATCTCCCGCTCCAAAAATGGAACCAAAAGTTAAGACAAGTGCTATATAAAAATACTATATGTACTATATGTAATGGTCCGCAGACAACACCAACTCGAGTTATTAGTAGCTGCCGAAGGGGCAGGGGGTGTACTATATAGCCCTGGAATAGACGAGTCGATGTAAGTTAAAAAAAAATTTTTTTACTCTATGTAAAGTGTTTTAATACGTTAAACGCGTTTTTCTCAAAACTGTGTTTTTAAAGTCGGTGACCAAGATTGCTCGGAAACTGCTGAACCGATCAGTCTCAAGTTTTAACACAAGTTTCTTAAGTATATTTTTTAGCAATTGATCGAAGGTTTTTCCTCACCGATAAATATTTCTTTTTTTATAAACAATTTAAAGCCAAAATTTTGGTCAAATATCGATTTTTTTTCTCTAAAAGCCGCGATTTTGTAAAAAAACTTTATTTTGCTTATCTCTTCGATTAATTACAAGATTACACATTACTTTAACGGAATCCGTTTGGTTTTTTCATTTTGGATGATCCAGTCCAAACATATTGTGGTCACCGCAAAGCGCCTTTTTTGAGAGGAGCTCCTGGAGATCAGCTACAGCAGCATTAAAAATTATTATTTTTACTAATAAAAAATGTTAAAGTACAGTTGAAAGTTACCATGACATGTTTAAAAATTTTTACATTAACAAATTTAAAAGTCTTCTCCGGAAAATTTCTTGAAAAATCGCTTTTTTTGGGCCTCCTGACTGTATATAACCCCTTAAGTGATCCTTTGCGGATGGACACATTTTTGAATATTGAGTGGTAAAGATTTATTTGGTGATTCAAAATCATCTTTGAATCAGAAAGTTAGGGTGTCTATGTGGGAATGCAGACCAAATGAGTGAGTGACAGAGAGATTGACTAATTGTAAGAATGGTGCAAGGAATTTAGAAGTTTTGAGAGAAAAGACAAAAGACGGTGGGCAGTTACAGAGTTCGACGGACGCGAAAGAACGAGAAACTACGCCATTCTTGCTGCTGCTTATTTTATTAACTAGCTGAGGTACCCGGCTTCGCTCAAGGAGTTGATATGAAATTGTATGGTTGTTGGGATAAAAGGATAAACTTTAAAATATAAGAGGTATATTTATAATGGGATATTTATAAGTGGAATATAATATAATGTTCCACATTGATCTGGGATGTTCCCGAACATTCCACAACATTCCACAATATTCTGTAATGTTTTGGAATGCTCACGAATACTGTCGAATGTTCTGGACTGTTTTAGAAATTTCTAGAGGGCGAAAATTCCAGCCCTTATATCTTCAAAATCACGCCCTTCAGGTAAAAACGGGAACCTTCTTCATGGACGATAGATAGAGGGCTACCACACCATATAACTCCCTTGATCGTACCGGGACTCATTTCTGAGTTTAGCGGCACGCACATTGTACACTTTGCTTTATAATATATATTGATTATTTCTTTTGTTACTTATATCCTCTCTGTTTTTGTAGTTTAATAAATATTGAGTTCATAGAATGTCTTACGAGCACTGACTGTTGAAGACCATCAACACTATTATTCCTACATTAATATATAAATGTATAAATTACAAAGTGTGTAATTATATTTCAACCGTTGTATTTCAATTTTTAAACTTTAACAGTGAACATGCGGTGATAGATTGTAATGAAATTTTTTCTCTGACCACATATATGCGTCGCCAGTCATGAAAGGATTAAAGGAATAAGAGTACCGTTTTGTTTTAACTATTTATAGAAATATTTACTATTATTTGGAGTGTAAAATGTATTCTTTTCGAGTTAAAATACCTACTATTGTAAAGCTACACTGTTCTAAATAAGATTTTTTTTAGAGAGCGTCCTACTCGCTGCTACGATTTTCGTTATTCTGTCGATTCGAAACAAAACGATGTCATGGTATTTATATTTATTTGGATATAGCTATCGTGTAAAACGAAAGAATTAATGTATTTTACCTTTTAAAAAACTGTGACAATTTTTAAGTTTAGGTTTCGATTTTTCAGATATTCTTTTGTTTCAGAATTGCAAAAATGTAAAGATATCAACATTTACTATAGGTTTTTATTTATAGGATAAATATCAACTTGTCAAAGGCCCTCTAAAAATTAAAATTCCATCAGTCCATTAGATTTTTAAATGACACTTCAGCTGTAAAAAAAAAAAAGAAAAAGAAAAAATAAACAGGATTTTAAATACAAAAAGGATTTTCTTTTTTCAAACATCTATTATAGAATTTCGCAATTCTAACAAATTCAAATTAATCTTTTCGCAAGCATGTTCAATATTATATTGCTACATCGAAATTCCCTTTAACTTACAATCCAGACTTACAATTATCTTAAAATACTCATGCAATATCTGCAAATATACCTCCATAGAAAAAGAACTGATCATTTTAATAGAATTTACACGACAGACGTATCGAATCGAAAGAATCACTGTTTCATAAGTTCTTATCATTTCGTTTAAAAATTATGAGCCAGTTTTTTTGCCGTGGTAGACCCACACAAAATAACTGTCATTATGTTAGTAGCGTCAAATGAACACAAAAAACAATAAGATCACGAGAACATGAAAAATTTTTCAAGAGCCTTGGAGCAGAAAAGAAGTGAGTAAAAGAGAAATGTCATGAACACCCCTCAAAGAACGATATCTCCATGCAAACTGATGTCAGAGTGACGCAAGAGAATCCCAAGGATGCCTCTCGACGAAAGGGTTGATTACGTTGCCGTGCGTAATTCGACGAGAGTTTATGAATCGTCGCTGTAGCCCCGACAAAGAAAAGTTCTTACAGCAATTTCATCGATTTGAATACCAAATCGCGCCAGCTGGCTCACTGCTCGGGACTGATGGAGAACGTATGTATTACCAGGCTTAGAAATTGATATAGGTATATATCTACGTGTAGGAAACGGCAGCCGCCTTAGAGATAACCTAGATTCGTCGTCACATAAAGCGGAATGCGATCGAAAGCTGGGAGGGCGAGAGATAGATTTGAAAAGAACCCAACTTCTGCGAATATATCAGCGTTGTCTTATCCACCAACTAAGTCGGGATGATTTTTAACTTCTACTTTTCTCTCATTTATATCGTTTCTTGGTACTCTTACTCTTTTTGTCGTCGATCTGTCTCTTTGGCAAGTCTCGTACGATCTCCTATAACGAGATAGATTTCGCGAGTTAGGAGGCAAAGTTCATTTTACGGAGGAACGAAATTGCACGAGGGGAATCTCGATTGCACGCGGAAATACTCGTTGAAGTATGAAAAATTGGTGAATCGGGATGGTTGATGATCTTGAAAATTTGATTATCGATGCTGGAATTATTGGGGGGTGGTTGAAGAATTTGCTGGGAGGAGACTCTGGAAATGTTGGATTACGATATTCTGCGAATTGGAGCTCTATGTAATAGGGGGAGAATTATTCGATTGCTTGTCATGGAAATTGAAACCATACTAAAATAGAATTTTGGAGAACGTTCAACAGCACTTGTTGATATTAAATTATGTTTTTTTTTTAAGTATTTACTACTCTAGACTCTTAACACGTTAGTGGACGTGAATGTTATAGCATTCAAATTTTAAAACCAATTTTTATTCATTTAATCAATTTGATCAATTTGATTTATATCGTCGTAGATGCTATGTCTAATCAAATTTCGTATATCAACCAATTTTTAAATAAATTGACTGTCAATTTTGGTTCCTCGCTAAAACATTTACTGTCCGCGAACGTGTTAAACTGTAGAATAAAAAACAAAAACAAGGTATTGAACACCTAACATACCGGCGCTTTATCTTTACTTGTTCTAACCGTAACAAATGTTTCAAACGGTTACAAAATAACTGTAATACATTTCCGATAGAAATACGAACCGATCCAGAAAACAGTTTATAATTAATAATAAAAAAATTATATATTTTCATTCATCTGAACCAGTCATCTGATCGTATATGGCATGGTTAGTGTTAAAATCTCGTAGAACTTTGTTATTTCGCTTGATTAAATTTTATACAGGTCTCTTTCGCGAGATTTGATTTACTATGAAAATCATCCTATAGAATTCGTATGTTATTTGTGTTAATACTTCAATGGCATCTTAGAAGCTGCATCTTTTTTAATTAATAGAGATATCGAAAAGAATTTTTTTATGCCGAATGCGATAGATGCAATTATAAAGTTTAAAAAAAATCAGAACGTTTACATATAAAATAGAATTAATTAAAAAGAAACTACTTCGATCGCCCTGACATTGAATAAAACGAAATCTAACATTAATTACAAGATGTTCAATGTCTTAATTAATATTCTCCCTACTTTATGAACATATACAGTCTTCAAAATCTCTAGCAATATCCACATGATTAAATTGATCCTATAAAATAAGCAAACTTTCCAGTTAAAAAATTAACTTCCTACGTCAAAGAAAATTGAAAATTTTGTAAAAATAATTGCCATTGAAGTTGCATCTCTCCTACGGCAGAGCCTCTGCTTCTTACGTAACAAAACGTTCCGAAGGCAATAAATCCTGGATATCAAGTAGAAAGTCGTGCAAAGTTAAACGAAACGTCAAGATCTTACAGTATTAAAACGTTCTCTCTTGTATTTCATATCACAAATGCTTGGAAATAACCGAGGATGTTATATTTCTTTACTACCTGCGATATTTCGGTTTAATACCTCAGTGGAAAGTGTGCCAGTACTAAAATTCTCGTTTATGGAAATGATAAATTAATTTATTATATTCTACCCTGACGTGACCTAGTACGAATAAAAATTCTTCTAGGTCAAAAAATTGCTAAAACGTTCATTTTAAGCAATTTGTGAACGATGTTCTTACGTCACTTTTATTATTTTACCACTAGAACTACCAAGCAAGTCAAAATGACTGGTCTTCAATTTTTTCTAAAAATTCACCAGGTTTATAAGATACCCATAGAGCAGACATTCTACGTTGATCTTATAAAATACAGTTTACCGAATCGATCATTTTTTTTCACTTATTGATTTCTCTTTTTCCAAAGTACATATTTAATATATTAAATTATAGTAGATTTAACGCTGGTAGTTCTAGTGTTACACTATATTCTTCAGTTGTATAAAGTAGACACATGTTTTTAGCATTAAAAACATTTTCAATAAATATCCTTTCCTTTATGGCAAGAATCTTTTCAAATTAATGGAACGTGTTGAAAGTGAAAAATATTTTCAATACGACCGTATACAAATCATAAACCTGAACCTAAATATGTTTACTATTTTTTTAAGGACGCGTATTTAAAATATTGGAGAATTTCTTTTTGTGTACATTCTCTTAACCTTTTGTATCGAATTAAATAATTACGTTCACGTAATTATAAGTTGCAGGATAATCTTTTATCTTACAACAATCGCTAATATAATATTCGAATTTTTAAATAAAAAATGTTTATCTTTTTGCTATTACAAATACCATATAAGCATCATGGCTATTTATAATTAGCCTTTAACACCCCAAATCTGGTGCCATTATTGTTAGTATTTTATAAACAATTATTAGATATATTTGATTGCAACAATAATAAAATATTCTTCATAGTCTTTAAAATGCACGAATTGAATTTAGTAATTACAAGACGAATAAATTTTGAATATTACTGTATATTCTATATTATATGCTTTTAATGTTACAATAATGTTGCTGTTATTAAATGTAAAATCATTAGGAGAACGCAAGCGTTAAAAACATGAACTCTTAATTAGATACGGCACGTGTACACGCTAATTAAACTTAACAGCACAATATGTGCAACTTTCGACCTGAAAGTCTTTCGGGAGATATTGTCTCGTAAGTTTGTTGAATTTACGAGGGATTCCAGGTCGAATAACATCGAAATTTTATTACTTTTCATAGTCCGCTCGGTGTCGGGAAATTTAAAAACTGAAAAATGTATACCACTGTATTTATAGAGTTCATTTCATGATAAATCAAAGTTTAGAGATGTCGAAAGTATTTTGTTCAGAATTCGACTAACTTGAACTATGTATTTTTTCTTCATCGTTTGTTACGATATTAATTTTAACAAATTGAGAAAATCAATCTGCTAAAATCACTAAATCCCGCAATTTATTTTCGGATAGATTTAAACTCTTCTATTGTTTCATAACGATAGAGCGCAAGGGGAAGTAATCTCAGAAATAGGGGCGGACTTCATTCATCACACGGAAACGTTGATACAAGGCGAAAATAAAGTTTTATTACCTGCGGTTTATAACCCTGCCAGGAAGACAATACCAGAGAAATGAAAAACTACAGGCCATCGTAGAATGTGGATAATCAGACTTTTACGAGAGAAAGCAATTTTTGCGGAGAAATTGTCTTATGGCACCGGAAGTACATCGACGTCGATGTTTCGAGTACCTATCCGGTCGTCGAAAGTCACATTATAGCAAACGTTTTCTTTTCACTTTTCGTCGTTCTTTTTATTTCTTGCTTGTAATTGTACACAAAGAGACCACCGTTTCCTTGTCTCGTTTATTATATAATTTGCTGTGGACTGGCAGAAGTTCGCTTCTCATAAATCCGGTTTAGAGAAGTTTCTCGTGTTTCAGCGTGAACTCAAAGCTCATCCAGATTGGAAAGTAATCCATGGAAACATCGTTTCACCAGTCATCCCTTGATATTTAATGATGAAACGCTATGGTTATATATGTAGGAAAAGTTTCGACATAGTTTGAATATGTACGTGAATATTTTCAAAGCTTTTAAGTATGAAATAATCGAGGTGGATTATGTTATATCAGAGTATTAAAGGATATTGGATTAAATAGAATTATATTTTTACGTGCTTAGAGGAGAAAGATATTTAGGTTATCATAGAACTTGGAATATTCTCTGAAATAAATTCTTCCTTTTGTATTTTTTCAGCTTTGATTACTATAGTACTTTTGCCTAGGGCTGTGATGACATACATACATATGCCCCGCGGGTTGAGCCACGTAAGTTTCTGAAATGGTCCACGCGTTGATTTTTAAAAACTTATTTTTATATTATGAAAGAGAGAACAAACAGTCAAAAATGTTAAAAAAATAAAGTATATGTATATAATGTCGAACTTGTAAAAAAAAATATTTTCAAGTAGGCATTGCATGGCTGAGTACAAAAAAAGTAGGTTTTAACTATCCCGTTTCAATCGTCCTTTTCAATCGATGCCACAAACTTAGTAATCCATGAACTAGTACTAAAAAAAATAATGAACATTTGACCCACTTCTCAAAAAGGTTCGCCTAGGGCAGTGGTGGCGAAACTATGACTCGTGGGTCAGACACTGACCTACGCATGCTTTTTAAATGACCCACGCGTCGATTTTCATAAACTTATTTTTTGTATCATAAAAGAGAGAACAGACAATAAGAAATACTAAAAAAGTAAAGTATATATATCCAATGTCGAATTTATAACAAATATTTTCGATTGAGAACCAAAAAAAAGTCGTTTTTAAGCACCCTCCCCTCCTCCGTTACAAAGTTATGCCATTGATTCGGTGACGCACAAAGTATTATTTAAAAAAATAATGAACAACATTTTACCTACCCCTCAAAAAGATTCGTCATCACTGCTGCGGATGATATGAAGTTAAAGGTTTATAGCAGTAGTGGCGAACCTATGACCCACGGGTCAAATCTATACATCGAATCTATAATATCTATAATGTCGAATTTATAAAACAATGTTTCCCAGTAGACACTGGCTAACTGACAAGCAAAAAAAGTGACCCACGCTAGTACTTAAAAAAATATTGCGCACCACTACTCAAAAAGGTTCGCTATCACTGGCCTAGGGCCTACTCTTTTAGGTGGCTTAAGAAGCTATTAAATCATCCAAGCTATTATATATGAAATATTAGAGGGACCGGAAAGTAATGTCGTTCCTTCAGATATTTAGCTCAAAAACCAATTGTCCAATCCTAAATGGAAAAAGGTTTGTTGATAACGAGGGTGATTACATCATTCATTGAATATAAAAACTTTGTACAAATTTATTTGTTTGAATCTAATGTAAAAAACGATATTATGTTCAGGTATCCCTGATATTAAATTTGGGAAAAGTTTGCTAGAGGTGGCGAAGGATGTCAACTCGGTTCCATTGATTTCGAGTCCGTATATACTTTTATCTCCTTATCTACTGCAGTCCTTTTAATTTCTATTGTTTTTTCGCTTAACACTTAACGGACGGGTCGAATCTGCTCTGTCTTTCCTAGTTTCCGGGCATTTTCCAGGGGAATTAAATAAAGAAGAATGTATGGATTTAAAGCGTTGTAACTACAATAAAACTTTATTAAATCAATTATATTTCTTATGATATTTCAAAAAAAGTATTTATTAAATTTATTATTATTTAGTATTTTTTAAGCGTGTGATATGCTGTAAAACATTCACCTTTATGCAGTGGCACCTGACAAAAATGGCAAACATATCTAGTTTCGCTCCTTTTTCCATGTGAGCTGCAGACTTTGCACGGTTTTTGTGGATATCTTTTCTTCCCTGTTCCCACAATTTGTGTAAGGGTGTGCTGCTTCATGTTTCCTGACAATCTACCTTCTGGATCCACTCTTGTAGTTCTTCTTGTTGGTTGAATATTAGTGCCAGTTTCCGCGAAATCAGAATCATGCATCAAACTCTTTGCTGCTTGCCATTTTTACCGTTATAAAATTGTTTAGAAATATTTCCTAAAATCAAAACTACGCCGTAAGAACAACAGGCAGATAGTACTATAAAACAATGTGCACAAAAGAAACACCCTAATGCAGCATACTAAATATTCATGCAAAAACGTAGATCTACGTGGCCCGTCCTAGGAAGTCAGAATGGAAAAACGTAAATCTACGGGGCCCGTCCGTTAAGTGTTAAGGTGTAGGTTCCAAACTCTACGGGAGGTATTATATATTGAATATTAAATTAGAAAAAAAATCCTAGGTGTCCCTCCTTATGGAAATAAATCTTTTTTTTCTATTTTGAAGCTCCCTACTCACTGGTATTGAAAATATTGTATAAATGCTGCAAATTGTTTATATTTATTCTGTTTATATCTGAAGTAATATGCAAAATATTTTGGATTACATTTGAAAATCTCTAGATTCTCATTCATTGTGAAGAGTCACGGAAACTTGAAGACTTTTAATGTCTATTCATTAAGGAGACCATTACTTTCACCATATCGTGCCCCTTAATATATAATTAAATTTTCATTTCAAATAGTGTTATCCATTTGTTGCAGTTTAAGAACCATGCGTGCAATTTTGCAAGCCCTACTTCCTACTTAAGGGTAGATTTTATCTACTAGAAGGTGCATGAGCATGGATAAAATATTCCATTATTCTCTCATTGTACCGTTTTAAAATCCCACAGAATTTAATTAAAATCTGTGTGTTCTGCTTGACGAGGTTTCTTTGCGAATATTGTATCATTCTTTATAAAATAGCATAGTTTTAATGCAATTTATTTAAATCACTGCTTGATTTTAAATAATACTCCTGCTATCGTATTGAATAATGATAATAGAAAGAATAGTAAATTATCATTATTTTCCCAATTTCTGTCGTCAACTGTTTAAATTATTTTATTGTATGACTAACAATTTTAAATGGTTCCAAAATAATAAAAGGACGACATACTTGTATAAAAAAAATATTTTACAAAGAATTCAAATGGAGGCTCACTACCTTGCTATGTGCAATTTGTTGTCAGAAAAACAGTAAGGAATCAGAACGAAAACGAAAAGATGAACGACGTGTCCAGCCATTATCCTTTATTCATTGAAATCGAAGTACCATACAGTGCGTAATTAAATTAAGAAACAAAATAAGAATTTGGAACAACTTCATCTTCTTTTACGATCTAAATGGTAACTAATTACAAATCGTGGCACAATGAATAGTACTCGACAAAACTGTCAATGAATGGTTTACAATAAAAAAAAATTAATCCTACCTTGAATTTCTATAATGATATCCTTTTTTTTCATTAATCCATTTTTGAATTCCCCCTATAAAGATGACATAGTACTCGTAAAATGTTAAATCTAAAACGGATTAGTTAAAAATATATAAAGTTTTGTCTCAAACTCCCACATATCAACATACTCATCACAGTGACTACAGAAGTTAGAATTGATTTTAAATCTACATTCAAAAACCTGATAGAAAAAGTTATGGTGAGTAAAAAAGTAAAGGCTCAGGCCCACAATTACCAAGCCCAAGTTCAAACACATCGTTACCTCTGGGAAATTTGTCCCTATGTAATATTTGATATATCATAGCCTGGGCAGTTCGAAACTTACTTGAATTGCTGGATCCTAGACAAAATAGCTACTGCAGTTGAAGCCAAAAAATATATCAAAATGAAGAAAGTGATAGAATTTAAGTATACCGCGTCTATCGTCGTTTCGGCGACGTTTAACAAGATAATTGAAGAATTTGGTCTCGTAAAGAGTTTCAGTTCCCTTTCTCATAATATTCCGATGCCGGTAATTAGTAGCAGAGTATAACACTAATAGCTGTTACATTAAAAAGTCATTATGTTCTGTATTGCAGTGAGTTACTCCGACGGAACAAAAGACTGGTTCTTTCTGCTTGGAATAATAGATCCGGGGCAAAATTAATGCTGACGGAATTGAAAGTAATCTCTTTCCTTAAACAATGTTCTATTTACGCTTTCTGATTCCGGATCTTTATTTTGTGTAATTGAGGTGAATTGATAGAAGTGCCGATGGTCCAAAGATAAATCTTCAAAAGTATTATGCTTCTTTTAAGGGCAATTTTAAAAGATTGCCTGTACCATTGAATAAAATGGATTTGATTGGCTAAAGGAAATTGTAATATTTTCATTGGGATTTCTGTAATTTATTAAGCTTTTAAGTATAAAGTTGCTGTTTTTCTTTCGTCCTGAATTAATAATTTGTCTACCGTTTTTATAAGGTAATCATACTCCTTTGCACTCGGGGGCTCTTTTGCTCTGGCAGACTAGCAACTCGAGACGATTTTGACTACATTAGGCAAGTGTTTTGTAAATACTTTAATATGACTTTATATTAAAAACGCAAGTCAAACCTGGTCCACGAAAAAACTTGAGATAAGAATATTTGATCGTAACAGAAACAAACATATAGAGCTCGAGAACTCGAGAAACACCAATGTGCCATATCGGCGTCCCTCGAGCACAAAGGGTTAATAGATAACTTCTAATCATTTAAGTTTGGAGTAGAATTTAGTGTTGTGATTGTGTAACAATTTATACAATTATTTTTAAACCTCTGATGTAGAGAGTCCTAAGCATTCTTATCTCATTATTACACATCACGAAAACTGCTTCTTCCAACGCAAATAGGACAGAACTGTTGAAACTCAGAATCAGCAAACCCGGATTTAAATCCTCTGTCATGACTGGGTTGTTCTTCTAATGTTAATTTAATGTATCATAGACTCAATAGCTCCAAACACATTTAAAACACTGAGTCCCAGACAAAATGACCATACTAGTTAAAGGGTCTATAGTGGATTAAGAAATATAGGCTCAGATTCGCTATCAGTACCATACGAATTCAAAACCCACATCGCCACTAGGGAAATTTTCTTAAATTAGCATCTAATATATCATAGGCTCCATAGCTCCAAACACATTTAAAACGCTGGGTCCCAGGCAAAATGGCCATAGTAGTTAAAGGGCCTACAGTGAATTGAGAGATAAAGGTTCAGGCTCGCTATCAGTAGGCACGAATTCAAATCCCAAATCACCGCTCACGAATTTTTTCTTAAATGATTATATAATATATCATAGGCTCCATAGTTCCAAACACATGTAAAACACTGGGCCCCAGGCAAAATGACCATAGCAATTAAAAAGTTAATAATGCATTAGGAGATATATATTCAGAATCGTTATCAGCACAGTGCGAATCTCAAATCAACATCATCGCTCGGGAAATTTTCTTTAATTATTATTTAATATATCATAGCCCCAGTAGTTCTAAACCAACTTCAAATAACTACACCCCAGCGAAAATGATCACAGCATTTAACACCAAAAAGAATAAAAAAACTCACAATTACCTTCAAATTTTCTCAAAGAAAAGATAATTACTTGCAAACGTCAAGTACATAAATACACACGGAACCTTAAGTAAAATCCTGACAAGTCATACAATTGTCAGACATACTCGAGAGATTCGTCGACGTGAATGCGCGCCGGTAGCACCTTTCTCACGATGCGCTCGCGTTTACTTCAGAAGGACCGCTCGCAAGAGTAACAGCGAAATCTTATTACGTTCTATGCCGTGGTATAGAACGCGTACATATAACCTCGAGAAGACGAGAGGAGTTACGACGGCGTGCACGCTCTCACTCTCGTGCCATGATTCATCCGGCTTTCATGAGAAAATGCAATTTTTACGGTGAGGCCAGGCGCGGCCTTATGTCACGCGCTATAACAGCCGCTATTACGACCGCCCCGGTAGACATCGCTGAGACAAAGCCAACCGGTTGCTCCTTCTCGGATGCACCGACGGCTGCATTACTGCGGGACTTGCGAAACCGACGGGATGTACACTCAAACGCGCTTCGTGTTCTCTCGAGTATTTTACCTAGAACCTCGACCCGAGAAGGGACTCTTTTATATGCGAATCTACATCGTTCTCTTATTGCTCTGAAATGAAACGTCAGCTTCAAGATAGATTTTTTTTTCCTGGGACATTTAAGTTAGGATTGAACGTTTGTCTCTGTCGGCTTGTTCTCGCATACTGTGATTTTTTTTAATGAGACTTTGTTTGATGTTTTGGTGAATGTAGCCCTTTGCGGACTTTTACTTGCGATTTGGTGGATTCTTTTTTTTCTCGTTCTGGAGTTTTTGAAAGGATTATTATTTCGAAATGAGAACGTAGTAGAAGTCAGTTTTTTTCAGGATGTTTGATTCAGGATTGAATGTTCGTTTCTATGAAGTTGTTCTCGGTTGAATGGAGCAATTTCTAGGAACCTTTTCGAATGAGAACGTAGTAAAAGTCAATTTGTTTCTATAGAATCATTCCCATGGTGAATGCGATTTTTATTATAGTATTGTCTGATATTTTGATAAACGTAGACCTTTTTACTGCATTGTTGTGACTTGATCGGGCATTGAACATTTTTAGGTTGTTCTGAAACTATTATTATTTTAAAGTGGAGGTAGTGAGAGCTGTTTTTTTTTTCAGGACATTTAAGCTAGGATTGAGCGTTTGTCTCTGTCGGCTTGTTCTCGCATACTGTGATTTTTTTTAATGAGACTTTGTTTGATGTTTTGGTGAATGTAGCCCTTTGCGGACTTTTACTTGCGATTTGGTGGATTCTTTTTTTTCTCGTTCTGGATTTTTTGAAAGGATTATTATTTCGAAATGAGAACGTAGTAGAAGTCAGGTTTTTCAGGATGTTTGATTCAAGATTGAATGTTCGTTTCTATGAAGTTGTTCTCAGTTGAATGGAGCAATTTTTAGGAACCTATTCAAATGAGAACGTAGTAAAAGTCAATTTGTTTCTATAGAATCATTCCCATGGTGAACGCGATTTTTTTTATGGTATTGTCTGATATTTTAATAAACGTAGACCTTTTTACTGCATTGTTGTGACTTGATCGGGCATTGAACATTTTTAGGTTGTGAAACTATTATTATTTTAAAGTGGAGGTAGTGAGAGCTGTTTTTTTTCAGGACATTTAAGCCAGAAATGGATATCGATTTCTATATAATTGTTCTCCGAGAAAGCGACATGTTTTTTTCAAAGGTACTGTCTAGTACTTTGGTAAAAATATCTTTTTTGAAATATTCAACTGGGTATCGGCAAGTTATTGGTGTTTTTACAAACAATTTAAAACAAGTCAATAGTTCAGGAATGTAACATTAGGAGGGGTTTCTTTATTTACCATTTACTTTAACAGTCACCACTTGATATTTAATGATGAAACATCTTATTCACTACAGACCTTTTAGCTGGTATTGTCACTTCTTTGAATGTTGGTTATTAATTAATCGATACAATAACATAAAAATTAACACATAATGTTTAATAAATCTTCGTCACAAATGAAACATATTACCAAGTCATTGTAGTTAAGCAAAATGAACGAACAAACTTCAAGCCACACACATTCTTTGTTTTTGTAATCAATCACCTCATTCATTCCTGTTAATAAAAACAATCATATTCACATACACCCCATTTGACTTTATTAACTTTAAGCCTTTTTTAAACCTTTCATTAATTTAAAAAACAATCATCCTCACATTTTAATTCTATTAACTTTAAACCACTCATTCATTTTTGTTAACAAAAATAATCATCCTACCAATTTCGCTTACTGTGTGGATTCTAAACTCTACTGTAGCTATTACATATTCAATATTAAATTAGAAGAAAACCCCAGGTGTCTCTTTCTCGCCGAAATAAATTGCTTTTTCTGTTTTAATCAGAACGTAGCACTTCCTTTCCCATTTACGTTACTATTATATATATATTGGTTTCCGTGTTTTTACTTCACTATTAATAAAACATTGGGAAATAATCCTTGCTCAGAATGCTTCTTTACGTTTCTGAATTCTTTTACTTCTTCAGGGAAACAAAAGTTGCAATGTCAACGGAAGTCAAGATCGCGTGAAGTTATCGTGCAGTATTAATTTCCAGAGATTAATTAAATAATGCGAATTGCAACCGAGGCATGTTTTGCAACTCATTACGTGCATACACATTCCGTATTATTAACAATTATTGTATTTTTGTTATCGTTTCGTCGAGTCGTGCGTATTCAATTTCCTTTTAATTATCCATAAACACATCGCTTTATTAGCTTGCTTTAATTACTACCCTTCCTGTATATTCAGCAGTATTCTTCGTCTGCGAAAATTCGAATAATTATTTATCGCGTATAAACTCGTCGAAGTAAAGTACAAGCTGACTTGTATCAGCGATGTGCATTCTATTAAATTCTCCCGCGCCCTAATTGCAAGCTCATCGTTTTAAAACGTGAAAGCAATATTTCCTTTCCTCGATATTTGCATAAGAATAATACTGAGAATTGCATCGTAACGCTACGTTGTGTATTATGAAATGAATTTTGAAAGTAGAAATTTTCATTACGATATGAATCTGAAAGTAACGAAATCCTAAGTGAAAATTTAATTTACATTTGTTCTGCGTATCGATCATTAAAGTACAAAGTAACTACAATCATTTTTTTTTGTTTAAGCAATGTCACTTGTAAATGTAAATTTAAGAAATTTTCTATTAGATACTAAAATGTGGATTTTGATCATTTTCTGTATTCTTTACAACGGCAAGATTGTCTTTCTTGAATATTTCAAAGTGCTTATTTCTCTCGACTAATTAGTCATGAACCTGTTAACATTTAATTTTGCAAATACTCTATTTCCTGTCTCTCTATTAACTGTGCGCTACTGTTTCCTTATTTTCGCAGTCTCAAAGTGCAATTCGACATGGCGTAAATGTTGCAAATGAAGATAGCAAATAAAATAATAGCAAGGTATATGATTGAAAGATCAAAAATAGAATAATTCATAGAAGAAATAAGACATAATATCGAATACTAATTAACAATTTCATCTAAAAATACAAAGCGCAACAAGCACACAAATAAAAGCAGTGAATAAAAATGCTACCTCGGCTAGTCTCGGTTACAGATCCACAGGAATTGCAAAAATTAAAAGAAAAAATCGCCACTCATATCAGACTCTTATCAGATCATTGAAACCAAGAATCATTAATTAATAATTATATCCATATTAAAAACAATTGAGTTGCGGAATAGACATAACAAAAGCTTCAACAAATTGTTCACTAAATCGTATAAAATAATTCTTCCATCTACTACATCGATTACACTTTACCGAACAGTTTTTCATTCTGATAAAACAATTACTCGAGTCATTCTATCGTCGCAATTTGCTCCCCCAAGATTAAGTTCGTCGACGACCACAAATTCCAGAATTCCACTTAACGGCGTGAGGAATCTCCTGGTTAAAAAGACGTCTAATGACTCACTTTCGTGGGAAAGTGCAGTTTTCTCGCAGCGTGACGTCGGGTTTCATCATTGTCTACACGGGAGGCTGGATATACAGCAATTATACCACGTCAAAGCGGCCTTTGTCTCTGCGGCCAGAGGCGACGCTCGTAGAAAGGGATTTTAACGAATCTCCCAGATCTCTCTCGTTTCGTCGATATTTATCGGAAGATGCAATCATCGACATGCATTTACGTATGTCAACGTGTGTGCGTCGATGATCGCGGGTTTCTGAGATTGTAGAATGTTTTGATTAATTACACGGATGGGTAAGAGACTTGAGTAACTTGCATTACGTCATCGAGGCTCATCCTCTTGTATGTACGTGACCGACCATTTGTCTCGTTGAATGCACGTTTCGCGGATGATGTCTTTTCTCGATGCTCTCTGATCGAGAGATCTTTTCCTGGCGTTGCTTGGAATGCAACTGCACTCTTTGAGTCTCACGCTACGCGGATAGGAAGGAAGTTAATGAATGGGGAAGTTGGCGGTAGCTTAATTTCGTTAGGGCGATGCTATGTTGACGAGAGACGAAAAAGTAGTTTCGAAACGTACGAATTTTATTGGTAATTGGAGCTAAATGCGATTTGCATAGGATGAAACATCGCATAGGATGTACATAAAGAAGATGTACTGTTTCTGTGCTCTTTTTTTTATTGAACGAATGAAATTTATTGAATTGAAAAAAAAGAAGTAATAAGTGAAAGTTGATTAGAATTGTTTTGGGAGAAAATTATGATGTAGAATTTTCCATAGTGGAGTTATCAACTTTATAAATGTTTTACAATAGTTAAAAATTCGGTAGTTACTATGATATTAATTATATAATTCGGTAATTAATATTTAGGATACGTTTGACATGGTGGAACCGGCATGGAGCGGTCGTAAATTAATTGGTTTGCAGAGGCAATAAAATGTCTATGCAATTAAAAAAACATTGTAAAAAAATATTTGAGATATGAAATTGCGCTAAAAATCAGTATTTTATACCATTGACGCTATAAAAGTGACTTAAACATATAAAAGGGCATTGAAATCAAATTGAAACACTGCTGAGGCTACAGCAGTGGGGAAATTCCAAATATCTTGTTATTGTTATTTTGTACTTATACTTTTTATGTAAATATGCGATTCAATTTATTTTATTGATTGATAAGTGCAACAGATAAGTGCATACACTGCGGTATGCTAGAATACCGTGACTGTATCAAACTTTATTGGGACTAATTAACAAGTTACTTTATCTTTGTTTCAGCTAATATGCGAAAAATGCCACAATTTTATTTCAAAGTTCATACAAAAAGGTATGTAAAAACAAGTACCATGTAAAATGATCCTCGGTTGTAATAAATATATAGCTCGATTTTAAAATATCATCTATCATGTGCATCTACATTTTTAGACTCTGTACTCAGTTTCCGCAAAAAATTTCAAAATGAAGAATTATTTGGGATTAAATTCGCGTAATGACAAAATGGCATCAATAAGTAGAGAAAAATTCAAAATTGTTCGAACATCTGTCCACTCCTGCCTCCCACGTTTCTCAAGTGTCCGATAAACTTTTGCAAAAGCTTTCCTTGACCTTGAAAAGGAACCAATAACCGATAGTGACTTCCGCTCGACTTTCTTCAAAACCCAAAAATTCAATTTCCTCTGTTAAGGTGACTGTAAAGTATGCAAATGGTTACAAATTCCATTTTATAGGAGTCAGATATTCATGAATGGTAGTATATGTGTTATAGATAAAATAAACAGTACTTTATCACCGCATCGAGTATCGCTTTATAGCGAAGTCTTGTAAAATACGTTATAAAAGAAAGACCTTACAGGAACTCTCTCTTCCACAAAAATTTTCAATCGTACTATTTCTCAAGATTTTGTACACAGTTGTACAGTCTAAAAACAAATACTTCAACCTTTCTTTTGATCACGTAATGCACAGTACAAATTTAGAACAGGATACAACAAATTTTAAATTAGCGAATACAAGGAATTTCAAAGAAGTTTCTCTACATGATATTTACTTCATGGTTTGCTTGGCTCGAAACTCTTCTAAATGTTGCACACTTTCAACAATATAATCGTAACAATGGAAATGAAAATGTTAACCAAATAACGATACAACATGTAAAAAATAATCACTTGCATCTCGAGTTTTAAATAGTACATCTAAAACTATGTAATTATAAACTATAATCTGGCTGGAACAAAAGCCTTCTATAAAGTGTCTACAATAATGTAATCGTACCACGCAAAAAATTGATAAAAACTACCAACACGAAATATCAATCTAAAATCATCCATATAAATATATAAAACGATTTGATTGAAATGCAGACCTTCTAAAAATTTGTGTCTCCATCGATATAACCATAGCATGCGAAGTTAAAAATAAAAACTACCGACACATAATATCAAAAATAATCTCTTGCCACTTACATTTTAAACAAAAAATCTAAATCATCCACAGAATTATGTACAACAATCTGGTTGGAACGAAGTGCTAAAAATTTGTCTTCAACAATATAACCGTAATGCGTGAGATAAAAAAATATAAAACCGTTCACGTAAAATTTCGAAAGTAAGACTTTTCAACATAATTTTCAAATGATATATCCAAGAGAGCGTGGAAAACTTCGGTACCAGCGAGCGTAATAGGTACATCGATCTCTACATATGTCAGCAAGAGTCTCATCGCAAAGGAAAATTCAATCAGGATGGAAACTCGCGTTCCATGCAACGCTCGGTGATCGCGGTCCGCAGAACAGTCGGGTCGTGATCTGCTCGATCTGACCGTACGTGCATGGGTGCATGAAAGAGTTGCAGACTTCGTAAGGCTGACTTTCTCCTCCGGCGAGCAGTACAGCGGCATTACGCAATTGCGCTCTCCTCGTGCCTTTTAGTCTTGCGAATGTGGTGAGCCCGTTGGTCAGGCCTCGTTCGTTTTTCTTTCGTGAACAACGCGTGTAAAAGCTTGTGCTCGAATACCTCGAAAATTCCTACTAATTCGGTTTCTACCACGCTGTTTCAATCCATCCATGCATCATAACAATTAATATATTCCTTATGAAAATTCTTAGCGTTTCTTCATCGAGCATTTTTTTAATAATTTCGTTGTGAACTGCTTATTCACTGGACTGATCAATTTTTGATTGATATTAGTTGCAATGATTAAGAATTTCCAATATTGGAAAATAATTATTCATTTTTCTATTGAGAACAATCTTTTCATTTAGAAGGTTAAGGTGTAAAAATTATAAATTACTATTTGCAAGATTAACTACGATGAGATTCTCGTGATGTGCTCAAAAGATTAAGACAACGATCACGTCATCCTAAGTAATGAGAATTACTCATTAAAAGAATGTGGATACTCAGATAGTATGGAACTTGAAGTAATAATAGAAAATAATTGATAAATAATAATATATGAAATAAGTATTAACGAAGTGTTTCCATAGTATTAAACTTAGCGATTTCATTATTTATGTACCTTTAATAAATAGAAGTGTACGAGTTCTGTCTAACTTTACTGTATTGTGTGCAAGTAGGTGTAGCAATTTCGTTTCTCACTTTTCGATTATTAAATCACTTATAGTTATTCATAAAGTAAGAGTCTCTATGAATTATTGAATAAATGCATTCTCCAAAGGAGTGAAATATGTATAAAATATTAAAATACATGAATTTAGGATTACATTGTGAGTTAATAGCATTTAAACTTCTTTGGGATAATTATAGTAATTAGGTAAAGTATCTAGGTATGTACTTTTGACGTTTAGTATATACTAATTTTAGTTATTTATTGCGAGCAATTGACTCGTCATCTTATTCCTTCGTTATTTTTCAGCTGTTACCGTTAACTACTTATAGTAATTTTTATAATAATACATGTATATGGAGGTGTAGTTCAGGAGGTAGCATTTTTTTGTAAGCTTAATAACGTTGTTTACCTTCGCAAAAAATATGTGCGATCGATTTAACGGTAACTCATTACTAGACTGCGGATTTTTATGCATTTATTACAAATTAAATACTGCTAAAATATACAAAAAGAACATAATATAAAAATACATCTAAAATATCCAAAGTATGGTATTTGTTGTAATATTTATTAAGTGCAATAAATCCCGAGATAGGTTTTCCTGTCTCACCTGCATTTGTGAAACTCGAAGTTTGCATAAACATCCGCAGTCTACTCATTACCATCTTAAGCATGCATGTTTTTACTTACACATTTCCCGCTCATTATCAGCGTTTTTTGATTAGAAAGAAAAAAAGTAACGAACATAAAGTATGGAAAAATGTGTTCGCACTCAGTAAAAGAAATTGTTTAATTAGAACATATTTTTCGTTACTTCGAATGACGTAAATAGAGGAACCAATGGGCAATCTGGTAATTAAATTTTCATTATTATTACGAGATAGGGAGATTTCAATGATGCCATTGTTTTTATTAATGAAAATCCCCCTTCATAGATTTAATCATCGTTAGAGCAGTTTTTTCTACCGTAAGAAGGGTAATAATGTCTTGCATTTGAAAATTGATTGTTTGGTTATACGACAGTTCATAAACTTTCAAAACTCAAAAATCTAGCATGAAGTTTTGTGCGTGATATAAAAATGAAACAAGTAATTTCAGTTTAATATCGTTATGGTTTTATTTGTTTTATATGACAAAATTAAGGTTGTTAAAAACAATTGAATTATGGCAGAGCAATTTGTTATCGAATTTCTCGTACGAAGGTACACCTTTACTTTTTAATGACAAAAATTTATAATTCACGATTAAACGAAAGTTTCACCGATAAAATATTTTCATCGTTTGTATGGTGCATTGTTTAATATAAATTGTATTAAATGCGAGAAACGAGCACCGTTAAACTACTTAACTGGATCTCCAACATTATTACCTTTCTTATTGTCTAACGTTTCATTGAAACTTCTGGATTTCCATTTCGCTCCCGTAGAGAGTTTAAGGTTTCTTCTCGGCACAAAAACACAAACTTCTTCTCGAAATAACGTATCAAAGGAATCTCTAAAGTGTACTATCGCATTAAAGAAAACCTTTGATAATACTTATACCTCAACCCTTTGAAGTTTTTGAAGTAAAGACGACGTAAATTTTTGGTATAAATAATTTTCTGTTAAGTAACAACGATCTTTAAGATTTAATGAATGGTAGAACTTCGATGAATGAAATTTCAAGGGAACGGAAGTTCGAGTTTTGAAAGCTTCGTGTTATCAACTTTTCGACTGCGAGATTTAAGGAATGGAAATTCGACTTGAACAAACTTACTTTCATCATTTAGGGCGGAGTTAGTATTTTAAACTGTTGAAGTTCAAATCCATTTTGCATTATTTAACTGAATTATCGTACAGTGCCTGTAATTACTGCTGTCTTCAAAGATGAAAATATATATTAATTGGTGGATAATGCCATGAAATAACATCATTAATTAAATTACTGAGTTGCTAATTCTACTAACGATAGATTGGAAAAACTATTTAAATTTCAAAGTGTTAATGCAATCTTCAAATCTGCACTTCGGTTTGCTTTGTTGATTAGAACAAGACATTATCACCTGAGACAATGTTTCAAATACTTTAACCGAGTAATTTTATATTTTCTCGCTTAATTATAATCAATGGCTTTTTCTTTCATCTGTAATTTCTAGTAAAAATATTTACCTTTCCACTTTGAAACAGATTTAGTTGCACGGTGACGAATAATTTATAATTGTTGACTACCGTCCAATTGACGTCCTCTGACATTAAGTTATATGTATTTGACAACATGGTGGAATTATGGTCTCTCGTATCGTGCTGTTGATACAGAGATTTAAGGACGCTCTTTAAGCTAATTATAAATTGGAAGTTTCACATAATTAAATTTTTTAATAACCCTCTTTGTAAGATACTTTTAACAAAAAGGTTGCTTAAAAGTCGCACGAGAGTTAGAGTGTGATTTTTTGTTTTGTCTGCTACTCGAAGCAAATTTAAAAGTGAATTTTAACAGGACGTATCATATTAAATACAAAGCAAATCAAAATGAAAAAGGTCAAAGTTAGAAAATGCTTAGCTAAACATCGACATATGGACCGTTTATTTTGAAAGTGGTGCAAGTCCATTTTCTGCTGTTTTGAGAAAGTTGAAGATTAGCATATCTGTCAATTAAAAAATATTAGTTAATTATGACAAGTCTAACAATGTTTCTGCTAATTTATCAATAAGTAATTTGATTATATAAATTTCTTTTAAGCGAATTTAACTAAAATAATGTATATTTATGGGCTGAAAATGGGCTTACACCACTTTCATAATTAATCAATTATACGAATCATTTAAACTCAATTTCGAAAACTCAAGAATCACTTAAAATATATGACATATTACTTCAATTTCGTTTATAGATAATAACAAGAAATAAAGTAGAAGTACCATTTTTTATATTGAACGTTAATTATATATATATATGTTGTTATATAATATATTATTAAATACATGTTGTTAAACTCAACATAATATATTGAAATTATTTATTTATACTTTTCATGTGGCACTGTTTTGAAATTTTCAGTAACTTTCTCTATAATTCTTCTAAAAGAAAATCGTAACTTTCGACACATTGAATAAAACAAATGTAGCCACCAATGACCACTCACCCCGCAACCTGTTTATGGCAATCAAACTTACATCACTTTCATAATCAATGGCTATGCTTTTTCTTTTAGCAGCCAATTTTAAATTAGTCAAAGCATTATCATTTTTGAAGGTATTAAATATTAACTACAATAGTTATAAATAAAAAGTGATACTTCAGTTTTTTCAAAAATGGACTTACATCACTTTCAAAACAAAAGTTCATACAGTAATACAGTCTATAACATAAATCGAGAACTACAAAATTAAATATGCATGTAGGCATGTAACAACCTTATAAAAATAACGGTACATTAATTTACACAATTAATATTTTCATTATCCAACAATTTCCACTAAAAATCCTCGAATTAGTTTCTTAAGAAAGTTACTATGAAATTGCAGCAAACGAGGTGTGCAAGCGAAAAGCGATTTCGAAAAGCCAGTAAACTATTTACCCAATTTACCTAAATTGCTTAATGGATGCCGCGATGCGGTAGCGATACACGGTCAAATCTAATTACACGGCAAGTATGTCGCGGATGCATCAACCCCATAGAGAATCGCGTGTAAACAGAGTAGTATACCTTAGGCTTTGAAATACAAACGTCGAACTGGAACGTCATCATCCGGTTGAGGGAATCTACGGAAAGCCACAGAGATAGAGGAATGTTCACCTGAGGAGAGTGTCTCGGACTCCACCGCTTGTATCTTTCGGTTGAATGCACCGCTGATTCACCGTACTTCCGTTAACCTCACGTAAAGTCCGAACTTGTAAACATACCGTGGACCGAAATAGGATTTGCGTATTAATAGCTCATTTCGAGTCGCATCTGGATGAGAACTTGCACTATGAACAAGGAGGATCCACGACTTAAGTCGAATTAGAGCCATTCGAGGTATACGAGTATAATTACCTCTAAGAGTGGCAAGTAGATAAATGGTGTGACCTCTACGAGTGGCAAGTAGATAGCGTGACCTTTTAGACTAACAAGGGAACATTCCGAGGTGTCAGTCACCAATTTTGGCGAAATTAAAAGTATAATGTAGTTTTCATTAAAATATTTCACACGAACTTTTTTATTGGCAATGATTCATGTTAGGAGGGTAAAAACCACCCCCCAAAGTTAGGGCTATAAAGTTTATTTCGGCAAATATCTAGGAAACTATTAGAGATGGAGCAATTGTGTAAATTGACGAAATTTGTGTCTTTTAATAAGGAAGTTAACGGTAGATATTATTTTGTAAAATTGCAATTAGTTGAAACAATATATGAAAATGTAGAATTTTTTTGTTACTTTTTCCACTTTAATGTCAATGAGTTTTCTTGATTTATTTGTTTAGAGACACTATATGTCCATTACAAAATTATGGATAAATTGGAATTTTGATTTTTTCATAAGAAAAAAAGTTATTTCACTTGAAATTGTATCGTTCGGTGCGCGAAACGGAGTGGCTGCATGAATCGTTCTTTGTTCATGATAGTTGCTGTTTCTTAAAAGAACGGACTTTATTAATTTATATTCGTTGTTGGTAAAAATGGAAGTCTTTTTGCTTACTTTAAATATACTTTATAGCCTTAATTTTGGGGGTCATTTTCATCCTCTGAATGCAATGCAATTTCAGGTAACGTTTAATTGTAATATTTATGAATTTGCTAACAAATTGAATTTGCTTACACATTGGCGTTAGAAAGATAAAAGTCTGCTGAACATCTATTTATCAATGTCTTTAATGTTTCTACTTTATAAAGATGTGATTTTAATAAAAAAATTTAAATTCGATAGAAGTGATGAAAATAGCGAAATACCGGTGGCGTTCAACGTGTTAACATGAATCATACCCGATAAAAAAAGATGTGTCAAATATTTTATTAAAAACTACATTATACGTGAGTTTCAGTGATTGACACCTCGGAATATTCCTTCGTAAGTATGAAATGTTTTCGTAGTTTGTATTCTAGATTGTGAATGTCTTCGTTATTTGATAATAATCGATTACGTCGCTATCTTTCATTGCCATGTCCATCTTTAAATGGTTGGAAGTCATCATATAAGACACATAGTTGTGTTTACTAGATAGAATATTTCCGGTAAACTGATCACAGAATAATTTTATTATTTTAACAGGCAGATAATGCAGATATGGGCTGTTAGATTCTTGATGAACGTCGTGAATACTCGGGTGAAGTTAATTAACCGAGCTACAGCTATGTTTAATTCGATCGCTACGTGATGGTCAGATCGATACTCGCCATTATCTCAAAATTCCAAGGTGTACTTGGACATCCGTTTTGTGGATAATAGACAATGTGATTTTTATTGGTTCACGTGTCTTGGATATATTTAGATTAGTGGATGTTGCAATTGGCTACATCTTCGTAGATACGAATTTTAGGAAACTTGGAGTTTTACGAAGCATCCTAAAACGTCTTTCATAATTATTGTTGATAATTAGTAGCATCGCAAGCTTAGCGAATTGATTGTTACCTCTTTTACTGCGCCATGAAGTATGCCATGTATGTACGTATCGAAATGCAAACGAAATAAGCCGGTGAGCATCGTTGTTTCTATAGATTAGAAGGACTTCAAGAAGTATAGATTTTAGAATAATTTAAAAAAGAATTTCACGTCTTGGTCGCGTAGACGTGCTTTTCATTAGCAGTTTCAAAAGGTGCCTCTTAGTATGTGGCATGTTACAAGCAAATTCTCAGACCGAAGAGCTTCTTCGAAGTTACATTACGTTGTTACAAATTGGTGCAAAGAGATCGACAGACTGAAGAAGGGGCAAACAAGTTCTTCGAGGAACTGCCACCTTCCAAATGGATCGGAATTTTTCTTACTTCGCTTCTTGTACTTCTTCGAAGATGCACTGCGAAGGGTTGTTATTTGTTTGTACGATTGAAAAGCGAAGAATGTGTTATCGTTGACATTGTGTCTGTGAACCTTTTTGTACCGTTGTTTTGACGTTGTACTTTAATAGCTTTACAAATAGGGTATTCTCTTGGAACATTGACCATGTTAAATCAAATTTTTTGGTAGCATGTGAGAAATAGCTATGATTTACTGTAAAATTGTGATTTTCAATAATGAAGTTACAGTAGTTTACGACGCGACGTTGTGAAACTTATATTTCAGAATGGAACCACAGACTAATGATTTGTTTTGAATTTTAATTTCAACCCTTTGCATTATAATAACCAGCTGTTGCACGTTGTTGGCACAGAACAAATGAGAAAGGTTTATAGCTTTTCAAAAATTTTGCTATTACAAAACTCTACGGTATACAATGTTGTCAAATTAAATGCAAATAGTAAATTAAAGATAGGTAAAGCTACTAAGTGAATTTTTATTTCAGCAATTTAATGCTTAAGTAGAATATGTGCAGCCATAAAAGAAATTGCTAGGCAAGAGTCTAAAGTGTTAAGTATGGAGATTTGTAAAAAAGTTTTTTCTTCGATTTAAAACGTTGCAATTATCTGGAATAGTATCATGGTACTGCAACACGTCTAATAGTGCCTGCTTTTTAAATAGCAGATTATCTACCAGTTTACACTACTGTAACAAAATTTGCATTATTTTACAAATATAGAGCATTAAAGTCCACGTTTCAATGTAGTTATTTAAGGCAAAGAATCATATGTCTATTATTTTAATAATATCTGTCATTTTATTAATATCTATTATTTGAATAATAAAAATGCAGGATAACCGTCGAAGGAAATTCAACAATAATTTATATTATCCTTGACTTCAATTTTTCAACATTTAAGACTTTATTTCCAAACGTATTATATTTTGTACTAGAAATAAGTTGAAATTCGTTCACTGTTAAGATCGTGAAGAGCAGTTTTTCTCTAAAATTTAAAAAAATCTGACACAATTCATCATGAAACGAACTACTCTTAATAGGAGCATCAGCAAGCTTTTCACTGAGAACTGGAAAAAAGAGAGGATTGGAAAAATGCTCAAGCAGGAAATGAGAAAATGTCCACACACGACGGAAGTAAAGAACAATGAAAAATATCATGTTAACCTTTCGCTAACGAGCGTATACTCGTTTCACCACATTGTTTCGATAGGTCTGACGTCCAATGACGAATTACGTCCGCTCGTTTCACGAACACTCTTAATCATCATCATGTCGAATTAGACGCCTCGACAGATAGAGACCCTCGGGGCTGTTCAATTGAACGTATCGAAAGATCGAATCTCGATGTGATAAGATATCGACGCTTTGTAAAAATGAACCTAATCGAGCGATTTTTAATTTTTGCTTTGCACTTCATTTACACTGAGTTCCCCTATTATCCGCATTTCTGTAGAAATTCTTTATTGATAATTGCTTCTCTCTTTTATAGATTTTCATTCGATCATTTTAAAGAGTATCTATAAACTTTGCTGATAGAGTAAATATTCTTGACCATAATAGTTAGCAATTGAACTTTTTATAAGATTTATCGTAATTTTTCCTAATGTCCATATTTTGAGTTTATCAATTTCATGTACGAAATGTTTCTATATTTAAAGTTTTTTTGGATATTTTCAAAGCTTACAAATACAGTGAAACTTTCTGCAAGTAATTTCAACTGACTCGACTTTTAAACAACTCTATTTAGATTATTAAAAATGTTTGAAGTAAAAGTTATCGAAAAACATTTCATACAATGAATGCAATAAAATAGCTACAAAATTTTTAAAGCAACATCAAAGCTCTGATTGTAGTCGAAAAATTAAAGTATGAAACATTTACGTTTATTTTCCAAAGAAAAAACATTGCTCCATACGACGCTTTTTCTACTTGCAGCTTCATATTTTTATCTTTTTGCCCCAAACTTCAAGCCGATTTCTGTGTTAATTTTATGCAACCAGTTAAACCATTGTAAATCTCATTAGTATCCCCCCCCCCAAAAAAAAAAGAATTAAAATCCCTCAATGAAAGTAAAGTCCAACAAAATCAATCATCCCCCATCTCGAACAATGATGTAACAAAAAAATCTAATCAACATCACAATTATCCTCTTCGCAACTCTACTAATCCCCCAAATTGACCTTGAACTTGCTCACCTTGAACCAGCCATGCGACGAAATTCCTTCGTCAGCTTCACCACGTGACGATCATCCAAGGCAAACCCCCTCGAAAAATCTCAATTCCAAAATCAGCAATCGGCACACCGTTAACGACGAACCCAAACGAAGAAAACGGTCAACACGAAGAAACGACGAATGTTATTTCCCCACTAGAAAAATATCTACGACAGCAAGAAACACCGAACGTTTCAACAACAACGAGGAAATTTTTAAAAATATTTTATGTACCACGAGTACCCCGAAATAGTCGAAGGTTTAGGTCTCGCGCTTTTTTTTTGTTTTTTTTTTCCAAACGAAAACAAACGGAACCACCGTCAACGAATCGCGCGTGTTCGATGTACACGAATCATTCGTGCAGAAGCCGCGGGTTCGTTCTCCACCGACGGTAACAATCACGTCGACGACGGCGACGACGACAACAACAACGACGACGACGACGCTGAGGACGCCAGTCGACGGAGCCCGGATGCAAGGCAGGAATAGAGGACTCTGAGGAAGGTGTACGAGGGGATACCGCCGACGCCAGCAAGGGGGTGGGGGATGAAATGAACCTGAGCGCAGGTTCCTGCGCTCGACAAGTACACTTGCTATCGAATGCACTTTATCGCGTTGCAGGAATATTTTGACCGATAAGTACACGTTAGTTCTTTCAGCCGACTGTCGTCAACGGTTAGGAAATCTCTTTTCCATCGGGCTTTTGACGCTGGGACGTGCTCGTAATGCACAGTGATTGGATTAACGTTTGGAAAAATGCTTTCGGTGCATTTACGTAAAGATGGCTGGAGTAGTAAGTTTTTGTTTTTGCAGAAAGGATTTGCTTTAATATTACAACTACCGGCGTTAAATCTATTATATTTCAATATATTAAATATGTACTTTGGTAAAACGGAAATCAAGAAGTGAAAGGATGATCGAATCGGTAATCTGTATTTTATAAGATCAACGTAGAACATCAGGTCTATGACTATTTTATAAAATTGGCGAAACTTTGGAAAAAATTAAGAATGAGCCATTTTGACTTGCTTGGTAGTTACAGCGTTAAGTTAATGGATATTTTAACCCCCTACAGTCAGAATATTTTTTGGTATTTGAAAATCAGTTTCACGATAGTACAATTAGGAAATGATAAAAATACAATTTTAAATGATGGATTAAATCTGATTTTTAAATATCGAATTGCTAGGACTTTCATGATTTTCACGAGCTAAATGATAATGTTAAAAATTTTACTTTGAAAATTAGAAGCTGAGATGTGTCTTGCGTTACCTCAAAGTCACAGAAGCCCATAGAGAGTTTAGGTTTGGGGAATTTGGAAATGGTTTTATGTGACGCAAAGTTTCATGTTAACCCATTAAGGACCAAGCATTGAAATGAAGAAAGAAATTTATAATTAGTTTTTGGGATACATAATGTTGCATTAACGCAACTTTGAGCTTACGTGGTACCTTATAGTGCATAAATTAAGCCTTTGGTATGTTCTTTTACTATGACATAGGTTAAATTATAAATTAAATTAATCCGATTCCCCGAAAAAAATTAGAAGTGAAATGTTGCGTTAACGCAACTTTGGGCCTTAATGGGCTGATGAAGTTTTGGACGATTTTTTGCGGAAGTAGTATTCGTAGACGTTTCTTAGAGATATGTTTTTTAGGATGTTATTTCTAATTATTGGGTGGCATCTTTATCGTTTAGTATATATAGTGATGTATGTCTTTGTCGCTGAATTAATCTAATAATTGAGTAATGATATAAAAATGTAATTTTAAAGGATTAGATAAAATTAAAGGTGTTTTAAATCTAACGAGGGAACATATGGAACCCGTACACGCCGATTTTGATGAAAATGATGTGGTAGATAGTTCTCGAAGAAATATTTGACACGTGTTTTTTTATATCTGCTGTCGTCCACATTGAAGGGGTGATATTAACCCTCAAAGTTTGGGGTTGAAAACAGTTGTTTCGAAATATCTCCGCAATTAAAGGGTGTAGGCAAAGAATTTTTGTTTCAAATTGTGCGTCTCGAAATTACGAATCCATCGATATATATAATAATTGCAAAAGATTATTTGTTTAAACAATATACTAAAATTTCGAAATTTTTGTTAACTTTTCGTTAGTTTTTCATACTAAATGTTGTTCTTTTCTCGTGTAAATTTATATGTGTAAAGTATAAATATAATATTGTTCGCCAGGGTACTCATGGCGGAAGTTAAACGTTATATAATTATCGTTAAATGTTAGAAAACAAAAAATTCCAAAGACACGTATTCACTAATTTTGTCTATACTTTACACATATAAATTTACACGAGAAAAGAACAACATTTAGTATGAACAACTAACGAAAAGTTAACAAAAATATCGAAATTTTAGTATATTGTTTAAATAAATAACCTTTTGCAATTATTATATATATCGATGGATTGGTAATTTCGAGACGCACAATTTGAAAACAAAATTTTTTGCCTACGCCCTTTAATTGCGGAGATATTTCGAAAAAACTGTTTTCAACCCCAAACTTTGAGGGCTAATGTCACCCCTTCATTGTGGACGACAGCAGATATAAAAAAACACGTGTCAAATATTTCTTCGAGAGCTATCTACCACATAATTTTCATCAAAATCGGCGTGTACGGGTTCGGTATGTTCCCTCGTAAGTTATTTTGAGATACCTACTATCAAAATTTCATTATAAGTGACGTCTACCAGTTGGACGTTGACAATTTGAATTTTATGAATTAAAGAGTTGTTTATATTGTCCTCTCAAACACTAATTAAATAGATCAATTTATTTTACTCGTTACATATTTGTTACGTTACGAAAATGCAAAATCTTATAGTAAATTATTGTCTCAAATAATAAAATTTAGTTCAATCGTTAATTACATTCAGGGAAGAAGCTTCACCTAAACGAACAATTACATAACGAGCATCTGTGAATGAAACGCGTTCGTCTACAGTTAAAAATAATCTACATTTCAACTTTCAATTGCGACGGAAAACTCGATAAAACTTTTCATCGCGGAACGAGTTCATTTCAATGGAAGAAGATCCTTTCGTGTCGTCACTTTAACCAATTTTCTATCTGCGATTTCACTTCAACTCTGCAATTAATTACGTATGAATAAAGAGCGGTAAGCAAACATTTTCATACGTTGGACTTTTAAACTTTAATAATTAAGAACTGCATCATTAGGAAATCTAATATTTTCTTTTTCAAAATTGTCATTAAGGATAGACGAAAGTTATATTTAGCAAGGGTCATACACGAAGTGTCTAAAGTTAATTTTGATAAAACTGGCTTCATTTGAAGAGAAGACAAAGTTAGATGTCACGTGTATTATATACTTTACTACCAACGACGCATATTTAAGGCATGAAACTACCTCCGAGTTTTATTCCACCCGTGTTATTTAGATACTCTTAAATATAATTCATATTCACTGGTCAATTTTGCTATTGTACGTCTACGAATTATTAGGACTGATATGTTTTAATTATAACAATATAGACATTTTAGTCCTTATATATTTATTCTGTGGTAAGGAAGAAAAAAGAACGTACGATGTACGCAGAATTTCATAAAATTCTAACGGATAATTTTTAGGAAATTGTACACAAATGTGTTTTACAATTGTTTACAAAAATTACTTATTGTAAATATATATGATACACGCTCTTGTCTAGAAGTACTTTCATTTTTGTGAAAATGTAATTATTTAAAAAAATTGTATATTTATCTGTGTAACGGTTACGTAATTCCAAACAGTGTGTTTTATAGGATTTAAATAAAATATCTACCTATATCACAACGGCAGCCAAGTATTTAAAATAATTCAGAAGTGATAAAGCAGAGCGGATAATTTCACCTCGTTAAGCTTGAATTTTAAAAAATAAATTCCTATATAGTAGTAAATATATTTTAAAGCAAATGAATCAACGTAATCGTTTACATACTCCCACAATCAAATTGAAAGTTACAAAAAAGTCATCGAGAATTTTGAAAAATTTGCACAAATACAAATTATTTTTCAGTACTGAAAGCTATCAATCATTATCGAATTTCAATAATTGCTTCATTGTCTCTCAGCTTGTAAAACAATTTTCGTTCATACAACTTTTAAAAATTCCTGAATTCCCAGATTTAAGTAATGACTGAAATCTCCAACTAGGGTTGAATGCAACTAATCGTGCGAAATTCACGACACAGCAACTTCATCGTGACAATTCACCCCCATTCTTAATTTGTTTTCACATTTGCTCGTTCGCATATTTATATTTCGCATTACCCCGGGGATGCTTTTAGCTAATAACACCCCGCAACGACACCCTTGCTTTTCACCCTTCTTCTTTCTGTTCACCTGTCGTTGTATTATCCACGGGGAAACGGTGCATACCTCTCAAACAAGCGCATCCGTATTTAACGAATATTTCTTCTTTTTTTTTTAATCGCAATCCACCTCGCTCGGAAAAGCCTCTTTATAAAAGCGCGAGTGATAATGTAAATTGCCGTACAGTGTCCGCGCAATCTGTGTAATTCGATACTTTTGTTTGCCGGCGCACAATTTGTCCCGTTTTCGTCGTATTGAGTGTAATTTCGTTTCCATCGATTAACGAGTAATCTGGAGCTTTAACGCGTTTAACGTCAAACACACGACGCAAATCAGTATTTCGACTTTTATTGCATCGCTATGAAAACTCGAGCTGGGGCTTTTATTGCTTTATAATTTCAATGACCATTGGTATATGATAACGCTTTTTATGAGGAATAAAGGACATTACAATGACGCTTTTAATTAATGAAAAGTCTTTATAATTATTGACGATTCTTGTTAATTTGTCGGGAATCAATGGACGGAATTTAATACATCGTGTTTTGGATGTTTTACCACGGGACTGTATTCGATGTCGTTTTAACTATAGAGGCGGGTATATGATTGTATGAACAGTCGAAGTTTCTGCATAAATTACTTTTCATTGTCTTGGATACCAACGAGGATACAAAACAATCATTGCACGCGGAATTATCACGGTGAGAGAAAGCGTAAGAAATATTTTAACTGCAGTATGAATGTTGGTTGTTAATTAATCACTGCAATAATATGAGAATTAACATATAATGTTTAATAAATCTTCGTTATAAATTACACGTATCACCAAGTCATTGTAGTTAATTGCAAGCAAAATGAACGAACAAACTTCAAGTCACACACGTTCTTTGTTATTATAATCTGTCACTTATTTCGTTCCTCTTAATAAAATGATCATACACACATACAGCAATGTTATGTAGGTATTTATTACTAGAGGAAAAAATATTTAATAAAATCTTTATGTCGTGCTTTGAATAGAGCAGATAATAAACTATTTTGGCGGATTTATTTAAGAATTTTAATTTAAGAGAAAAAAGATAATGTTCTTTCCGAGTATAAATTAATTTGTTTTTATTTACGTTTGGATAAAGAACAAACAGCACATGTGTGGCTTGGAAAATTCTAGAGTGTTACAGATATTTCGTATTACTATATACATTTAAAAGTATAATGAACTGTGCCAATTATTTAACACTAGATTCACGGAGCCAATTTGGCTCATTCGATATTTAATGACTATATATATAATATATTGGTTGGCTAATTTTGTAATAATAGATCTTTCATTTAAATTAACTTGTAACTATTTTCTTTGCCAAAAATTTCATTTTTCTTGTATGAATCAAATTGGCTCACTTCAGAAAAATAGGCATATCAACATCTGTAAATCTAGTGTTAAGTCGCTGTGAGAACATTTTTGGCATACATTTTACGTAATAATTTCAGTGCAATTATTGTTAATAATTTTTATATCCGTAGTGTTATTACACTACTGAACAGGATAAATGTATGTTATTTTGGTCTCTATTTCGAATTCAGTGCCCGTGGAATTAAAATACTTGAGAATAAACAACTTCTGGTTTTCTACAATAAAATAATTAATTTCAACTACTTCTGTGCCTATATAACCTTTGACAGTTAATCACGATTCTCTGAAAGACTGTCTTTTCAGATTTTGGCGATTGATTATTAGTAAAAATTTATTTGTTAGTAAAAATAATATTTGTACGTGTTTGACCTTTAAATTCCTATTCTATTAATATTTTTGTATTTCGAAGGTGCCTGCTTCTAAAAATTGATTCATATATAACGGATTTAGCTGACAGTACATTAATAACAACATCGTATAAGTATTAACAAAAACATTAAATAAGTTTTTACAATGCCTCAAATATTGTGGCATTGAAGTAGATACCATATTTTGTGCACTTTTAACATAGAAATACAAAGAGAATAATAAACAAAATGTTGAACATTAAATTAAACAACACGATAATCATTATATTATTAAGCGAAATTTGTACTGCGTTTAATTTACAATTGCACGACAACGATGAAACTATCTCGAAAGCAGAGAGTTAAAGGTCAACGTCTTCAAACTCCATCTGATATTCACGAGAACGTAGCAAGAAGTAAAAGCCATTTCAATAGAAGATCCTAATACTATTGTATAACCCTTTCCAGTCTACGTTGAAATGTAGTCAAGATGATTTCCCCATCCAATTTACATTGAAGTTCATTCGATGTTGGTACTTGACAGCGGTTTCGTATAATTAATTCCTTCTTGTACTCCTTCTGTACCCATCAAAACAAAAACAAATACGTGTCACCCCTCTATCGAATACCGAGATAAAGAACACTACTCACCAATAAATACGAACAAAAGGACAAAACTAATTTAAACCCCATACTATTAACAGCAGAAAAAAATCCTCCAAATACATCAATCCCCATCCACCGCACAACAAAACCTCCGACAGAAGTTAATAAAAAAATAAACCAAATCAACCGACCCCATCTATACGTTCAGACTCCCCTACCCTCCAGCAACCCTCCATTCCAATGCTCACATCAAAACCACCCAAAAAGTCAAACAAGAGAGAAAAATCCCGTTGGAAGAGAGTAGCAATCGCGAGACAATAGAAAATTGGTTAACACAAGTTCCAGATGCGGATACGGGAAATTCCGAAAATTTGCGAGCATTCACGAAAGCTTTGTTACCGAGGAGAGGTCGACGTGGAACCCCCATGCAATTCGGCCTTTTCCGAGAACCGGCCAGGATGTCTGGAACGAGTGAAACAACTCGGTAGGGCGCCTGCGCCCCGTCTAGCAGAGGCCTGCATCCGGGAGGTCGTTTTTGGAGGGCGAACAGCGAATATTGACGTGTCGCAGGCAAGCCAGGGGTTAGCAGGTGGCAGGAGCCTCACCGAGGCCAAGGGCTTCCAAAGGCACCGGGGACACGAAGAGGAACGAGCAACGCAAAGAGAACGAAGGAAGGTTAGCTTACGGCGACAGGAATGAATCTCCTTTACCGGATAGAGGCGGAGCGAGATGAAAGTTTCAAGATCGTTAGGTAATATGCTTGTTTGTCGGGGTATCTTTCGCATTTAATTATGGAAAGTTCATTCGTGCTCGGGTTGCTGCGTTTCGTCAGAGCGGAAGTACAGTTTTGGATGATTTCGAAGTTGGAGCGGATGAGTATTTTTAGGGAGTTTAGAGACTTTGGAGAAGGATGTTTGATCCTTTTGCGGTACTACCATGTGCTCGAGGTCGGTTTCCGTTGATAGTTTAATGGCGAGTTTATTTTAACTTTGAAATTGGATGGATCTCTGTGATTGAAATTATTTTTATATTATTTAATGTAAAGGAGGAATTATAGAATATTTCGTGAAATTTATTTTACTTGTGTAGAACTGAGGAAATCTGGAAATTCAAATAATTGTGTTTTTGTGCAAGAAAGCACCTCGCGCGGATCATAAGACGATTTTAGTTGATGCCAAAGTTTAATTTCAAAGAGCAGAATCATTTTTTTATGATGCAATATTTGAAGAATATTGAGAGATTCTGGAAGAATATTTAAGGAAAATTGTATCGTTTCTTTGCGTCTACAACACGGTGAATTTTTGATGCGTTTGATGTATGCTTTAACGGTATCAAGTTTGAGTTAGTACGAATGTTAAAAGTTATATGCAAATGTGACTTTTCATTGTAATAAATATTATTCGTTTAGATGTAGGATGCTGCGATTAACCTTTGCATTTATATGCTGAAGCGAAGCAAACGATCGATCACTCATATTCTGCTCACATTTAAGTCACAGAAAAATATCATTTACATACGACAGGAAATACGGAGTGAAAAATACCAGTTAAATATTATCACTGGCTATGGAAATATTTTAACTGTAAAATCATACATTTAACTGTAATAATCATGAAAATCCTTCGATTTCCCGCCTTTATCTTAATTATTGTAATCAATCAAATCGATCGATTATGTTTCATTCTTATTTTTTTTTCTTTTCAAATATTTGTTTTATACATTTACATTACTTAATTGTTAGTAATTCCAATGTCAAACGAAACTGTAAAAGATCTACGTAGAATTTCTGAAAAGTATACCACTTGTTACAAAATATTGCACCTTTAAATACACGTGTTAAATAATAATAAAATATTTCTCTTACAATAAGTAAGTCTGTCATGCAAGTATTATATCCTTCTAGATAACATTTTGTTAATTTACGATACACTAATATAGAATTTTTTTTTTATAAGAGTTGAAAAATATTCAATGTTTGCAGGATTTTTATTCTATTAAGTTTCAATTTACAAGAGAAGAAGACATATAGGTAAACTATTTAAAGAAAGAAATATATCATATTGCGGAGAAAGTAATCAGCCAAAATATTGAAATTCAGAGGTACAAATGAAATTAATCAACGAGTCTACAGTTACACTATCAATAAAATAATATTCTACAAAAATATCAGATTACAGTGCACGCAGAAATTACTAGGGCACATGTCACGTCATACGTCGATATTGGATTTTCAATTATCGTTATTTATTTTACGCGTACATGGTGTTTATACTTTGCCCCGTGTTCAAATATCGGCATTTCAGTTTACTCTATAAGGACTACGAATTGAAATTTTCATTTAAGGCGAGAGATTCTATTGCAATAAGATTAGCGAATAACGTCAAAAACGAGATGAAAAATGGTTCAATCATTGATGCAACTGCGTATTGTATTTTTCATTACACTTGTCTAGTTTTTTATATGACATTTACTTGAAAATTTATTTGAAGCCAATGCACCCTAATCATTGAACTATAATTTCGTTATTAATACATCAATGAGTTACAAAGTGAATTTAATAAAAAGCTACATTTCTATTAAAACGAATAAGTGAAAAATCTTTGCTTTTCATGAAAACAATTCAACTAATATTCGTTGCAAAATTTTCGAGAAGGTCGGACAAAAAGCGCATTTAAAATAATTCGTATAAAAAAGAAACACAGATGTTTACCAAGAGTGAGAAATAAATAAATATTCGCAAGAAGATTTTCTTTCGGCAGACAGTGGTATTGTTAATTCTCATCTGATGCGATTAATTCGTTAAAACTCCATTCATCCACTTCTCGTCTTTCCTTTCTCTGCCATGAAAACGTTTTAGCGTAATATGCCGAGAGGAAGCCATTGTTTCCCGTCTGCAAGTACTTGTGGTAAGACGTGAAATATGCTTAATGGCGTACCGGCTTAAATATTAAATGGATCAAACGAGCTTCATTTCAACATTCACGATTCCTTATTAATCGCAATATTCTCGTTATCTTTCCAACGTTTCTTCCGTCTCCATATTGTGACAGATGTGCATATATTTTACATCTCTTGGAAAGTGCAAAGAGGATAAACATACCCTGTTTTATACTTTTCTCTGTGTACCAAAATTTTAACCGTGTACAGGGGTATAATTACACCCCATGCATTTTTGGTGCAAAATGTACAGAAAAATGTATGGTATATGCATATGAGAAATTTTATTAATTTTTAAAAGATATGCGTGAAGAATTTACAAGTGTAATTTAATACTTAAAAATTAAAAAGTTTTAAAATTGCTGTTCATGTTACTAAAAATTATGACTAAAAATTGTTAAGTTCTAAACCATTTTCGTTTAGAAGATTTTATCTTGCAATTGCTATTGAGAGTTTCTAATAAGCCCTTGTCCTTCAAGCCGGATTCGCGAATTTCGAGAAATCCTAAACTTTGTCATTTTTTTATGGAAAATATTGGGACGGAAATGCACTCCTGTAAACAGTTTTACCCTTACAATTAGTTCTTCTTGATGCCTCACTAGCCTATCCAGATACTGGAATTTTAATGAAGTTTGTTAAAATATTGTATGAGACATATCACAGATAGCATTTCTGACAAAACGTTGAAAGTTTTCCATTCATTAAGTTTGTTATTATTATTATTATGAATATGTTTACTTACTCATCAGCTAGGGGTGAATTGGTATCCTATTCGTTAAATAGACGACAATATAATTGACACTAGATCTACCGACAATTAATTCAATATATTTAAAATTATCAAATAAATCTGTCCGAATCCAACAATTAAAAAATTTTAAAAAACTAGATCGATTCAGTCGGTTATAGTATAACGGTTATACTATAGATTATAGCCTTCAAAATATACATAGAAAATTGCAAAAGAAACAGCGTTAGAAATTTCGGCAACAATTTCAAAAAATTCAGGGCAAGTCATTTTGATCCCATTGGTAGATGTAGATGTAGATGTAGTGTTGACCATGGATAATGGATTTCTGTAAAATTTGTTTCACATTTCTGATATAGCTTATGACTCAATACAATATTAACAGCATAGTAATAATTTGATGCTATCGTGAACCACTGATACTTTAAATTTAATAGTTTTCGGAAAATTTCAAAATTTCCTGCTTCATTTATCGCATCACGAGCATCACTCGTTATTGTTCGGCAAGGGGTTAATACAAGAATACATACGAGAACAAGGAATGTAGAACGTTTGAGGTTTTTTTTACTATAATTTTTCCTCCTATTTTTATTTTACTATGTTAAAGTATCCCAATGATCTCTTAAGTATGTTACACAAACTGTTAATAAGTCGCAAAGCATATAAATACTACTTCATAGGTTGTAGTTTATTTTTACATTAATAAATGTACTACTATAATTATTAAGTCATGTAGAAGAATGATAATAAAATTCGAAAATAATATTTCTTCGTCTTCTTTTGCGCAATATTCGCAAACATCAAGATTTTAATTGCATTAATATATCGTCCGGTGTTGTTGCGAGATGAGAGGCACGAAGGGAAAAAAAATCGTATAACCTGACTGATTGTGAGAGACTGCGACGTAACAATGATGCCCTTATTCGGACAAATTGTCATTATTAGTTAGGTTGCTCACGTGTAAAAGTCTAACGCGTAATAAGGAACGATGAGAGGCTAAAGCCAGGACATCTTGGAGGGGAGTAAGGACGATAGGAGGGTGGTTCCCTTTCTCTCTCAACTATTTTAGAATATAAATGGATAGAGTGCTAACATCTTAGTTTACAATTTTAGGACAAAACTGCAATTTCTGTACATATAGAGTCATTTGGGTTCGACGAATTTGCTTAAACTTCTATAAAAGAACTTCTGTGTAACAATTACAAATGAGGAAGACAGACAAAGTGCCAATTTGAAGTTATCGGCTTGAAATTATTTTGCTTATTTGTATATAGTTTTATCTTATGATGTTGGTAACTATAAATAGTGAGAGACTTTTAGATGAAGATACGAAACCATTGTTGAATTTAAAGACCAAAATCAGAAGGTATAAAATTAACTACAACTGGCATAGCAGAAAGTAAAGGTGCAAACACCTTTTAACACGTTGAACACCACCGGTATTTCGCTAGTTTCATCATTTCGACAGAAGTGAAACTTTTTCTATTAGATTCACATCTTTACAAAATAGAAATTATAAAGATACAGACAGATAGATATTCGGTAGATCTTTATCTTTTTAAAGCCGATATTTAAGTAAATATTCAGTGTGTCCGAGAATTCATAAATATTACAATCTAAAAGTTACATAAATTTTCACTGAATTCAATAGCTCCGATCATCGGTGACCCCCACGGTAGTCAAAGTATTAATAAATGAACGTTTATCTAGATAGAAGTTACTTAACAGTATAAAACGATTGGTCGCTGTTATTTAAGTGTTTGAAGCACAAATGTAATTTGGTTATTTTCAAAAGTGGCCACGAGAAATATAGCACAATGAATATTTAGATATGAAAAAGTGGGATATCTTTCAACCAACAATGCGGCAGTCAGTAGAATGCATAATAATATTTGCTACTTTGAATTATCTTGAAATCGATATCAAAATATCTTCTTTAGTATTAATTTTTTAATAATCATTATATCAATTTAAATTTAACGTAGCTTCAACAAAACTGGGTTCTTTCATCCCATAATAAAATCCTAGCTAAAAGAAATTGATAGAATCCTAGCTAAAAATTGACATTAGATAACCCGTACAATATTCCCGAGGTTGCTCAAATCGAAAAGTACAAAAACAAAGGCCAAGAGAAACAAAAACTCTCATGATATTCGTCTTCGTCCATCGGAGGAAGCAGGCCAAACATTCCTTCAAGTTGAAGAAGTAGTTGAAATGTTTTTTCTCCGCTAACACATTATTCCTCTCCCCCTTTCTCCTATCTAATCTTTTACCGGTATTTATCCTCGGGTCGAACGAGAAGTTCCTTTCAGAAACGTACGTCCATTGTCGCAGAATGCTGAATCCGTAAATGGACACAATACGGGACCAATACACGAACGCTAAATCCACATCTTGAAGAGGGATATTGCTTTCACGTCTTACACGCTGCCTTTTCTGGGTCTCCGCGAGCTTCCCGATGAAGTTTCATGGAGAAGAAGAGTCGTTAAGAAATTGGTATATCTCGGGAACAGTTTACTCGCCGTATCCTCCAAGTAATGGAGATGAACGACGAAAACTTCAAAAGTGATTACAACGTTGACACTTTTTCGTCGTATTTAATTTCGCGGAAGGAATATCACTTTGGGAATCTAAATAAATCTGTATCGTACGACAATACTGTTTTTGTCTTTTACTTTCTACTAATTACACGTGGGAGATATACATATTTCACATTGGAAAAGCTGATAACTATTTTTGGATGTTTAGAAATAGTAAGCGAATTTATAGGAAAAAATGGGAAAAAGGGATTCAAGAAAATTGGTGGATTTAATCGTTTATAATTCGCAAAATATACGTGGAACATTGTATAATTGTTTATGATCCTTTTTTCACTGTGCTGTAAAAGTAGACACCATAATAGGGAATTTTCTTTTTATTGTAGCAAAATAGAAAAGTTTGTAAATCTAACAAAATCTTGTAAGTTTATATAATGTTTATTAAGTACTCCATATTGAAGAATTGAGAACAAATATCAATAACAATATATTTTGATTACCTGAAAGACGATCGTTATTACAACCTTGGTATATAGCAGGAAAATTTAATTCTGTCCTAATTTCTATCTATATCCTTTCTTGTTTCCTCGCATATTTTGGATTCAAAATCTTACTTTTATGCGCCTCGACGGAATTTTGTTTTCTAATGCTTTTATTTTCAATGAGAAATTGTTATTAACTTTTTGTAAATTTTTTCGCGATTTTTTAATTACAGAATACGGTTATATTAAACAATTCCAAGAAGGATTGCATTATTTTATGTACATACAACATCCGTTTGCGATGCAGATTAAAATTAATATTGTTCTCAATCCGTTTCAATATTTAAGCCCTAAATATTTATGTCCATGAACGTTAAGCCCAGAATAAAAAGGTATCGGATCGTAAGAGTAAATATTAATATTTTTTCAATATCGTCATTTTATTGAAAATAATTCTACTTTTCACAACATTCGAATTTGTTATACACCTATCAATAGATTCATAACGTCATTTAAAATATCCAATCGACCGTAGTAATTTCATATCTTGAAATAGAATCATGGATAGGCATCTATTTCATTTTCAATCGATGCATAAAATAGGAAGTATTATGACGTCACTAGCGTTATCTATAGTTAGTTTATTGATCCAATGAGAGTTCCGTGCCGTTGAAAAGACCATTTTGATTATGATGCCAATTCCGATAATTAACGGGTATTGACGCGAATAAAAGAACCCGCTTTCCAATTTTAATGCAATTTCATTCCAGTCAATACTTATTACTGCCATCAAGAATCAACTTGATACATTGATTCATGACAAACCATTGGTATATGTAACTGTTGTTCCAATTTTCTGTAAAACGGTACGAATGAAAGCGAATTTTTTGATGCTACATGCATGTTATACGTGTTACATAGGTATATTATGTAATAATACTTTCATTAAATAAAATATACGCCACACTTTCGACAAACAATGGAACTAACCGTAGACATTTTGTACCTATTCTTTGCACTAACACGTTGTACTTAATCGGTTAGCTGACTGATTCTGGAATAGAGATAATATTTTTCTGAAATAAATTCAGCAGACTGTTAATTAAATATAGAGAACAACACAGAAACCAGCCATTTTTTAATAATAAAAAAAAATTACATATTTTCATTCCATGAATCCGGTTATTTGATAACGCATAATACTATTAGTGTTAACACGTTGACTCCAATGGGGGTCATTGGTGACCGGCGCTACTAAATTCAATGCATATGACTTTTAACCCCTTGCACTGTAATTTCTTAGCTGACTTCGCGTGCAGTAACTCAAAATTAAATCCAGAAATCAAAAGTACTCACTCATTTCTGATATTTCGTATAACTGCACACAATATTAATAGTACATATAGGGATAATGAGACAGATTAAATTGCAATATATACGAATTTTCTATCATAATCAGTATTTAAACATTAGAGTTAAAAAGACAAAGTTATGTTGAGTATAGTTTTCTGTGTCCTTAAAGTTCTTACGTTACAAATATGTAATTTTAATATAAGAGGTTTCACTGCAGCAAAAATAATGAAACTAGCGAAACACCGATGGCGTTGAACATATTAAGGGTACCGAAAAGTAATCAAAATTAGAAAAGTGAAAATGTAATTGGAAAGGTTTTTTAACAAAAAATCGAAGGACTTTTTTTATAAGAAAATCGAAAAACTACCTTTACGTTGACAAAAAGTGTTAGAAAATTATGGAAATTACTTTGTTCATTAGTATTTAAGGTTTCTTTAATAAATAAATGTCTTTCTCCAGCAAAAAAAATTTTTGATTATTTCTCGGTACCCCTAATATTATCGAAAGCACTGTTTCACTAAAAAATTATTTATAAAAATGCCTACACATTAAAACTGCACGCATTTTCCATCCTAAAATCATTAAATTACCCCACCACCATTGAAGTTACAAAGTGTTAAATATCTTCACACAATAAAAAGCTGAATGGCAACACTTGAAATAAAAGGTGCACACAGAGACGTATTTTTCACGTTAAAATTGCTTCCCATATCTATGCTACAGATAGATCGCCATAGAAAGCTAGCAGCACCCCTCAAACCCTTCGTCTTGCCATGTACAATTCCACCTCGACACAATCTAATCCGCTTTGTCCGTCCTCGCGAACAATTTGTTAGAACAATCGTCCGTTATTTGCCGAAAGCTCACGTCAGCCGGACAACTCTGTCGCGATAAGAGCAAGATCACCGAGCAAAACCGAGATTTTCCTCGGTCGAACGAAGAAAGTATTTGGAAGGCAAAGAAAGGTGTTTTCTTAGGATCCCTTCGTGCCTGACCGTCGCGAGACCCCATGGAGTACGTGTGAAAATGATCCTTTATCGCAGCAGAGGGGAACCCCGGAATTCTCCTAACGAGCTGTCACTCGCAGCCAACCACCCTCTGCAAGAGCAACGTGTGCAACGTGCACACACGTACTCAATTCGAGCAAATCGACCAACTGTGACAAATAGAACTCTCCCCTTTCTCGTTTCAACCTACGACGACCCTAATCATCCGCGTTTCTGTTCTCCTACATTTTCTCGCTTTTCCTGCACCCCTCATTTTCCTTTCTCAGGACATTAAGTACCTTCGTGTATCCACTAAGGATTCTGGGACCCGCACTTTTTCGATTTTCGTTGCAGACGATCGTTGCTGTTTGAGACATTGCTTGATAAAGGGCAGTAATTTATATGTATAATATTATGATTATTGTTAACACTAGAACTACCAAGCAAGTCAAAATGATTCGTTCCCAATTTTTTCTAAAAGTTCTCCAAGTTTATAGGCAAGTCATAGAGTAGACATTCTACGTTGATCTTGTAAAACACAGATTACCGAATTGATCACCTTTTCCATCTCTTGATTTCTCTTTTTACAAAGTACTGATTTAACACTTTACCGACCGGTAATTTTTGATATCGTACTCTCTTAGATCGAACCAGTGAGATTTTACTAGTTCAACCAGTGAATACAAATCTCACTGGCGAACCAGTGAAATTTGCGTCCGCTGCCGCAGTGCCATACGCTGTGTTTTATTTTTGAATATGCTGACGAGTGAGATTCACTGGAAAACCAGTGAATTTTGATGGCCGCCGAGATCACTTGCGGAACCAGTGAGTGTCATTGGTAAACAAGTGAGTTTCCACTGGCGAACCAGTGAAATTCCACTGGTTCGATCTAAGAGAGTACTCACTTCTGACCGGTCATTTGGCTGCAGAAACTTCCCTCATACCGATATCTCTTTGAAAATTAGAAATTCTCGTCACTGAGTCCTCGGCGCAGTAAACCACAGTGATAAACAATAATATATAAATTGCCGTGACAATCGATTAGTCAGTTAAAAATCCAAAAGCGTTGGGTCCAAAAAGCCGATTAATCGGCTACCGGTCGGTAAAGTGTTAATATAGTGAAATATAATAGATTTAACGTCGGGAGTTCTAGTGTTAAAACTGTAATAATGGAATTAGAAAATGTAGGTGGTTTTGGTTGTAAAAATGGAATTGTGAATTATGAAGGCTTAATTGTTATATGAAGGAGCGTTATTGTTAATGGTGATGTTTTTGAAAGAACTCAACCCTCATCTATTCGTCAAAGTCAAATTTTTAACATTAAAAATCATGAAATTCTCTACAATCCAATTTTTAAAATTCAATGTTAATCCATTATTTGTAATGGTATTTGTAGCATTTTCTAATTGTGCTATAGTGAAACTGATTTTCGGTTGCTACAAACAATTCGGAATATAGAGGTTTAACATGTTGAATGTCACGTAGGTGATCGATGCTTTACTCTGACAGTAAATTATATTTAACCCTTTGAACTATGAGGTCACTTCTGTCGTGAGCACACTGTAGTGCACCAGAAGTCTTAAGTCACTTTTGACGTGAGAATTCAAACTGTTGATAACAAAATTTAGAATGTATAAAAATAATCGTATAATTTTTTAAAGGTTTAGTGGTAAAGATAGTTTGAGAAATATAAATTATTCGGAGTTGAAACACTTTTACAATTTGGAAAAAGCGATAAAATTTTTTTTCAAGCTGTTTTCGATGTCTTTCATCGTTCTGAATGTGTTTTATTCTAAATAAAATTTAGCATTTTTTAAAACTGATCGGAGATAGAATCAGCGTTACAAACAAAATTTAAGGCCATTTTATTTCCGGAAATGAAGTAATAATGAAAAGAAAAAAATCTATACGCTTTAGACAGAAGTTATTTTACTTGCACACAAGGTTCCTTCTTGATTTATTTAATTTCTGTCATAAAGTTCGTAGTACTTAATGTTTTGTCAACTTAATTTCGAGTTTCAAATAAATGTAACTTCTCCTAGATATCCCTTAGTACTTAGATACCTACAATTACTTCTATCATCAAACACAAGAGTCAATGAGTGTAGAAATATTCTGAAAATTAATTTTTTTACCTATTAAAGAAATCGAAAAAAAAATAAGAAAAATAAATTGCTGCCACAGGTTAAGTTCCTTCGTGATTTACAATAAACATCAGTTGACTGGGTGTTCCACGTTTAACAGTTGAACTCTCGATTATGCGCATAATTAAAAGACATGAGAAGACTGTTTTTGCTAGAAAAGAAATAAAGAAAGTCGAAGAACTTTGAATGTTGAGATATAGATATAGAAAACAAGAGAAGTTACAACGTTATTTTTTGTAACTCTCTGAAAAAATGTCATTTTGACTGCCTTTATAGATTTAACGATGTAACAATAACAGTTTCCTGTTTTTTCAATAACAGCAGCGCATTTCCATTAGAAATATAACATAATCTCCGTTCATTATTATTCAAACGTTCAGAGACATTCTACAGATAATCTGTTCTAAAGTAACACGATGAAATTTCGTTCGAAGTGGTTGATCATTAAGTTTAAACAATGGAAAAGACGATGAGTAGAAATGAATACGTAGAAATTGTCACGTACCGAGAAATTTGTACTGTAACAGTCTAAAGATCTGAACAGTTTTGACCGATTATTTTATCACTTGACTTCCCTGCTTTCACGATCCTTTGTCATTTCATGACAATGCCCTAACTCGTTCACGATTCTCAGAAAATTTTACTGTTGCGCAGAAGTCTCTGCCATTATTTTCACGGAAGCCGAATAAAACTTTGCTCCAACTCGATTCACATGCAACTTCCAACGTCATTTTCATAGTAATAACTAGTTCTGTACGTAAGTCTCCATATTTATGATTGTACATTGGAATTCGTAATCTACAGCGTGCTGCGAAGAGTGCCGAAGATTAATATAATTTCACATGACGTGGGTATGTACTTACGGGCAAATTATTATGTGCTATCTGAATAAGATTAATTTGATAAATTCATTATACCGCGTAAGAGGCACTTATATTCATGAGTTTATTTCTGGTTTCGCGCTGAAATTAACTGCTTTGTTTTGCCGTGAAAAATAATTATTTGTTATTTAACATTTCAACTCGTGTTCGCTGTTTGTAATTTACCTAGAGATCCTTTCTATCAGGATGTTCCTCTTTTATTAGAATTTGATGAATAAATTTTTATTTTAATATTGAAAGATGACAGTTTTGTGTAAAAGCATCGTTATAAAGTTTATTTGCTTTCGAGTAATCAACATTTTTCTATAGTAATGATATGCGAAAGAACTTTATGAAACAATAATACCTTTGTTACGTCTGGATTAATTTCAAATTCAAATACTAAGCAACGCATTAACTTTTTTCAGTTTTTTTCTAATAATATGAAATTATTTTATGTAATATCATGAAGATATTGTTATTAGAGATATGTAATTTTTTAAATAATAAGCCCAATAAAAGATATGTGTTTATAATAAAATGTCACTTTTAAATAATTTAGGCTGTTAAAAAAGAATTATTCGAGGTTTCTGGTAATAGATTGAAAAAGGTCAGCTTCAAACAAGTTGTACAAAACAGTATAAGAAATTAATATAAAAACAAAAAATATCTCTACGTAAACTTTCTATCTCATACTATATGTTAATATTATTTTATCAATACTGCTTATTAATTAAAAATTCGAATTTAAAATGTTACAAGCAACCAAACCAATAAACACTTCCTATTTAACAAACATACCAATTAAAAATATTGCAAAATAGGGACTCAATAAATAACAATCACAATAAAATATCCACCCAACCTATGATTCAATCCAATAACTGTACTTCTCTCGATCAGAACATAATTTTTAAAATAATCTCCTGCTATCACTCTAACATTTCATCCACAAAGTCTTTTTCTATAACTACTGTGTTCGGCGAGCAATCGCTCATTAAGCGGAAGATAAAATTGAGATAAACGAAACATTGTTTGTCTTTAAGTATTTAACGATTTACTCTAGTTTTAAACTGAAATAAACCAACCTTATTTTCATGTTCCTTAACACTAGATCTACCAAGGCTGTACTTGGAGGGACTTGTACTGAATTTTTCAAAAATGTTAATAAAGTTTGTAGGGCTGTGTCCTGCTTGATTTTCTATATCTATCTCGTAAAACGTGAGAAATTAAATCAATTAAGTTTTTTAAGCATTTAACTCTCTTTCTTCTGAAGTATTTATATAGAATCTTTAAATATACTAGGTATATTTGAGAGGCGCAAGCATCGCGCGGAGAAGAGAACAAAGGAAGAAATAAAATTACTATGGCTTCTCTTCTGGTGTAACTCTATAGAGAAAAATGACTAACAATTAGAATACAGATTTCTGTATTTCCTCTCACAATCGGTAGTGTTCTTATTGTTAGTACGTTTTCATATATTAGGTCGAGTGATAAGTAACTTCCGTTTTTTTATGAGACATTTATCTTGCTCTCATTAAATAACAAAATTATATTAATTTATTATGTATTCTCCGTTATTACGTATAACTTTCTCACTTCTTCCTGCCAGTTTATTAATCCCTTCTTTGTAAAATGTGGTTGGTTTGGACTGGAAGAAGTTTTCGACGGCCTGTTCGACTTGTCCTTCGAAATTAAATGTTTTTCTATTCAAAAAGTTTTGTAACGAATAGAAAAGGTAGTAATCTGTTGGGGCAAGGTCCGGGGAGTAAGGTGGGTGTGGTAAAACAGACTATCCAAGCTGAAAATTTTTTTCTTGAGTCACCCTTGCCGTATGTGGTCGCGCATTGTCGTGTTTTGCAAGTATCTTCCAGTCCAAACCAACCATATTTTACAAGGAAGGGATTAATAAACTGCCAGGAAGATGAGAGAATGTTATACGCAATAACGGAGAATACATAATAAATTAATATAATTTTGTTATTTAATGAGAGCAAAATAAATGTCTCATAAAAAAACGGAAGTTACTTATGACTCGACCTAATATTTGTATTGAATAAAGATCAAGCTTTTGTTCTTCGTAAACGATACAAATTATTTGCCACGCCAGTTGTAATCCAACAAAATTAATAGCCGGTAGTTCCAGTGTTAAAAATATGAGAATACAAAAAATGTTTCGCGATGAGAAACGTTTGGGAAACACTGCTCCATAGGAATAACGCTCTCTGAATTTCCACTCGTTTTTCAAGATCTCACCCATGCCCGTATGCCACCAGTCAGTGGCCATTTGTGTAACAGGTCCGTCGCAGGTTACGATGAGGGCGTTCTGATAATTTCACCCTTGCGCCACGGTCAAGGTCATTGGCTCCAAAAGATCGTGACGGAGAGATCCGGTGACCTTGGAGCACTTGGTGCCTACGCGGTTGAGGTTCGATGACCTCCCTTTCCTGACCTACGACGTGCATGTACGCGCGCGCGAGATGCTGCCTCTTACATCGTGTAATTATCGTCGATTCTTTGCTAATTGAATCGTCAACGTGATGATAAAAAAAGCGCTCATCATGATTCCCTTGCCCATTAACTTTTTTACTCTTTGGCAAATCTCACGGGGATGCTCGCAAAATGACCCGCTAATTGCCGCACACGGACGATTGAAATTACTGCTAATTGTTACACGTCGATGTTCGCATTATTGCGTCAATGGTTATCGATTTTTGCTTGAACTTTTGGGAGTCTGATTACAGTGTTGTTAGGGGGAATTAATTAGTGAATATCACGTTGATTTTTAATGAGTAGTTGATCGTATGTTTTTCATTCGTTCGGTGTTTTTTATTATGAAGGTAAAGTTCACTTTTACTAGGATATGAATGCTTTTTGATGAATATTATTTTAACTGGTTGATCCCAAGAATGTTTATTTTTCTTGTTTTCCGTATTGTGCATTTTTTGGCACTTTGTATGTCACGCGCATTTTTTTGGAATTTTTATGTTAAATGTATTTGAACGAATGTGGCTTTACAAAACTGAGATATGAGAAATATCTTATTGGCATTATTTGCCTGCAATTCATCATAAAAGATTAAATTATTAACATAATTGGATAAACATATTTTGATGTTAGAATGTAATGTCGGCGTTCATCTAGTAATCAATGTAATTATATTTATCTATGTAATTGTATTTAATACTTAAAAGTATAGTGATAAAGAGTGGACATTACATTTAAATAATCAGCATATGCTTACTTTAAACTTCAGTTTTTTCAACACGATGTCGTAAAACGCGAATATTACGTAAAATAGTGTCATATAGAAATATGACAATTTTTTTTATTCAAGTTTCTTATAGTCTTAATGCCTGGCAACAAAAATATCTATATAAAAAGTATTATTCCGAGTTAACTCGGATGAAAATCAAAATTAAAAATATTAGTATAATATTTAGATGCTCGGGTTAATATTGTTAGTGCAAAACAATTGTCACAAGTTAGTTAACGAAGCATAATTCTATTATTACTTTGCAAGGTGAATCTTTCTTTTAAAAATACTGTCATTTCTATAATTACTAAGGCAGTCAAAATAACCAATTTCCAATTCTTTTTTTTCTAATTTTCCCAAGTTCTAGGGCAGATATAGCGTAAATATGTTATCACTATCTTATACAGTACATATTAATCATTTTAAAAATCAATCATTCAAAATTAATCATTCTTTCCGCCTTTTCATACTTGATTTTCTAAAATAGTTATTTTAATAAATATAAATATAATAGATTTAACACCCATAGTTGAAATGTTAATGCATGTAAGAAATCTTATCAACTTTTATCTTAATTTCCCAGAATTCTCGAGAATTTTCTACATCGAGCTTATGTTTAGTACGTCTCATAGAAAGGCTTCCCCTTGTCTGAGAAACGGATAGATTACTCTTTCTATCCCTCTACCCCGTATGTCGTTCTCATCCACGTCCTTTTCTCGATTTATTCCTAACCTACACTTCCTCTTCCACTTGGTGGAAAAAACGAAAACGAACCTCTAATGGATTTAACTCCCTGTGGAGACCGACGGGGTTGGTTTAGAAAGGAAAGAAGATTCTCCTCGGTTTTCGGATCGTCGACCATGTTGCACGATTGGAAATTGAATAAGTAAAATCGTGGGAAACTCTTGGAACGATTCCTTCTGATATAACGATGAAAAGCCTTCGACAAATATTTCTCGGAACTACGAAGTTTCGAGTAGCTTCTTTTTACGACCAGAATGTCTGTGTTCCCGTTTCGGGGTCAAGACCGTAGTTTCGTATACGATCCGAGGGATAAAGATTTTACGATTTTAATTTTCAGCTGCTATCGTATCTCTACGTTGGTAGAATACCGAGTTCATTCGTTGATTCACATGGATAAGGTGTGATTTCTCAATTTTCAAGGTAAATTGCAAAATGTAATTTATCGCGATCTCAGTAAGAAATTTTCCTGCTTGTAGGAAAATTTGGGCGATTTGCATTGAAAATATGGCAGTGCGATGTATTCGGGAATTTTAAACATCGTAAATGTTGAAATCATTCAATAACATAAATTAATAAATTATATGATTAACACCTTTCCGTACAATAACGAGTCCTACTCGTAACGCGATAACTGGAATGGTCAATTTTGAAGTGTTCTAAAAATTCTTTGATTACAAATATCAGTGGGTCCTGATAAAATAAAATTAATTCTACGTTATTCGATAATACGTTAAGTCATTTACTATATCCGAAATTAGGGGTTAGATTGTTATTTTAGTAATTAATTCAGAATCATTGCACATCTAATCACAAAAGAAATGGGGCGGGAAGGGGTTAACTGCGGCAGGCGTCACGCACTCATAGGATATTAACTAACAACTGCAAAACCGATTTCAAGTGGAATTGGACAAATTCATATGGAGCAGAGAGAAATTAAAAATAGTTTAAGATTAAAAAATGTAACAAATATCCTAGATTTAAATACAAATGTATTATCAGTTTCTAAGTTTAAAGATTATGGGTATAATGTTAACACGTTGACTACCATGGGGGTCACCGGTGACCGGCGGTATTGAATTTAATGATATTTATATGACTTAATTTTTACGATTAACGATTTTCCTAACGCATTATCCTCCTGAACACACATTTATCTATTTGTGCCTTTAAAGTTTCTGCGCTACAAACATAGGATCTTAATAGACAAATTATTACTTCAGTAGAAATGATAAAACGAGCAAGATGTCAGTGGCGTTCAACGTGTTAAATTTGATAAGTAGAGAGCTGATATATATATATATAAGAACAGGGATAATGGGTGATGTAAGATGTTATTGTGTTCTCATAATTATGAGAAAACAATAAGAATAAATAATGAAGTTGTAACAATGGCACAAATTACGACATATGGCATACAAAATTAAGATATATAAATAACAAGATTGTAGGTGAAATGAAGAAAAAAGAATTGGTAATCAGACATGAAAGACGAAAAGAAAATAAATGTCCATTGTGAGAGCTGTGTCGAAGGCAAATCTTGTAGAAAAGTATGTGCGAGATTGAATATTAAAAAAACCTTTAAATAATGGAATATTGGTAGTTGAGTTTTGTTGCAGCTATAAGTCCAAGCTAGAAGATAAGAAGAAGGTATTTGTTGATAATAATTGACGATTATTCCAGGATACATTTTGTAATATTGTTAAAAGGAAATGGAGATACAATTAAAGAGGTAAATACAATAACAATGTTAAAGGAAAATCAAACCGGGACAAAATTTAAAAAAAATACGTTCAAACAAGGGTGGTGAATCGTTTCAGTAGAGGTTTAAATTTTTGGTTGAAAAATAAAGGCATTCAGCATGAGTACAACCTATGTGTGAATGCTGTCCGCAACAGCTAATTGCATAATTTATTAATTCATGTTAATAAATGGTTTGAACTGCAAATAGAAAATTTACGTGTATTTTGTTCCACATGAATTTTAATTGTGGATATTTGTTTATATTAAATGTAAAATGTTCGAATGATAAATATACTAATTCACAAGAGTACTACAAGCGCTTGTAATAATTTTCATTTACGATTTAAATTAAATATCAGTTAAGATTCTCATGAGCGCAACTCGGCAAGTACAATTTAAACAGTTAATTGTTTCATTCTCTAAATGTTATGTATTTCGTGCCGTAGAAACTTGTAGTCATAATGAGAAATCCGCTCTTTACGTGCAATTACCAGCCTCACATTTATCTACGGCTAACTGAAATCATGACAAACATTGCAAACTTTTACAATCCTCCCACGACTACGAGCATGAAAAAACTTAGGTACATTCAACCTAAACGTATCTTGAAAATAACCGATGATAAAATGCAAAAATATAACATAACAAATACCTAACGGAAATAAAAATTAACGCTGGCTAAAGTAAGACATTTTAATACAAGAATAAATGGATCTACACAGCTTTCAAACAAAATGTTTCATATATTATGATAACTATTAATTGTAAAATAATTTATTTCAATAATACCGACGTTCGGGCTGTTGTCAATTATTTCTTGACCTACGTCCATTGCTACAATCGTTAATAACGATTAGCAATCGAGGCGATCAAACAGCCCTTGCAATCAAATATCACACGAGGGTCATAGAAAAAGATCTTACCCTTGGTAGCAACGATCGATATTCGATGGTGCAATTACATATACCATGAGGGTGTACCAAACAACCTTGATTCCCAGGAGATCGAAGATTCGAATTCGGTAGGGTGGCTTATCGAATTTCGGCGGCCGTAGCCCCCAGAGAACCTGCCGGGATCGAATTCACCCTCCTCTATACATTCCCTCTGCTCTTAATACATATATGTATATATATATCTGAACGCCCACAAATATACGCACCCGATAAAATGTGTTCACTTGAGTAACGCACTGAGAAGAAAAGAGATTTTTGCCTTTGTTGTTCTTCATTTTCTTTTATGTCCCTGATGGATTCAGGATTTGCAGCCAAGTACTCATCTTGGGGTAATGATGGCACGGCGGGGATTGATAAGATTCTTATTACGTAATTATACGTTTGCCAAAGGGAAAATTCGAATTAGATTTCGCAACGGCATCGGGGATCATCAAATGATGGGGACCAGAATGTTCCATTAAAGGAACAGACGAGGCGTTCGAGTAATTTTTGTATATAATGGATAGAATTTTATTATTTATTAAATAATTTGTTTATTATTTATGAAATTTTTGTTATTATTTATATGCATGTAAGGGATTGGAGGATTCTTCTGAATTTAATATCTATTGGAGATTTTAAAAGATACTTTGATTTAATTTATTTCTAACGCTATTTATAGTTAAGAGTGTTGCAACGTTGAACTATTTTTTTGATGAAATAAACAATATTAGGCGGAAGTTCGTTTGCAACAATTATTGTCAAGATATTTGCAATGAAGTGCAAAGTTGTCGGAAGGCAATTATGGTCGAAATAGGTGTACACATATCGTGGTAGAAATTGTGTTAAGGAATGTAGGTTCATTATTTTAAACCCTTGCAGTGCCATTTACTTTGTGACTGCCTCCACAATAATTCAGAATTAAATTAGTAAAATAAACATTGATCAGTGATTCTTGACATATAATATAATTTAATGTAATATTAATATTATAGAAATAATTTTATCGTGTCGCATCTTACTGATATTTTCAATTTAATAGGTTTTGTAAAACTTGAAAATTTCCTTTTCAATCTATAGCATCACGAGTATCACTCGCTATAGTACGATAAATGGTTAACCAATGAATTTTTCCCATGAATTTAATATGTCATTTCATTCAACAGAAAATAAATTGTAGAATTATATTTTTCTGTGGTGGAGATCATAATACTAAATCTACGAAGAGGATCAATTAAATAATTTGTGTACTATTAAAAACACGTGAAATATCTAGAAATTTGAGAATGTTTATAAAGAAGTAGAAGCACAAATTTACAGTTTCCGTAGATTTAGTGTTAATTTGGCAATTATTAAAGGTGTAAGAATTTTTGTTTTACTGTTTGAACTACGCATGCGATTTAATATTTTAAACCAACCGTTTAAACGTTAATTTGTTGTCATATACTAGAAATTGCAAGACAACTTTGCCTGAAGAAATATTCAAATTTTTGTTCAATTCACCCTGTTATTTCACATTCAACCTTCACAACGAAGCTAGCTCCATCTCGTATATTTTATTATTGTAAAAATATAAATATCAAGTTAATGTAAGAAGTGTATATAAGAATTAGACATTCAAATGTTTAAATCGAGTTTAAAAATGTCAGAATGCACCAAGAACACAATGTACTTAAACCATTGTAATATCTTATATCTGGCTTTACGCAGCGATCTTTTAAGATACGGGAAAGATCGCAAAATGAAAAGCTCGAATTTCCTCCCTTTTACGTTACCTCGAGAGGCGCTTCGAAGATTTATCGAGCAAACAGAAATGCAATTTTCTGCGATGAGACTGGCACGGTTAAGTGAATCGGCTTACGGGGTATCATGCGCAGTGCCATCTAATCGCAAGCTGCAACTCAACTATGTACTTGTATTTATGCCCTTGTGGTAGTTCTGCAATCTCTTAATTATGAATTACGCTGAAATTTACAGGAACCGCTTCGATATTCTTTTCGTTTCTCTTTATTATTGTCGCTTAAATAATCTCAGCTACTTGCATTCTATTTTTTGTTGTGAAACGTTCTGTGAGAGAAACGACACGATTTTCACCCTCATACGTTCTTAAAAAATAGTTACACCAAGCATCCTCGGGTGATATTTGACCCACTTTCTCTTCACACTTTAATTAATTGTATTTGTAATCTAATATACTGTATTTTCTTGAAATTAAATTAACTTGCAGCATATTAAAAAGACATTAAATATTATATAGTATGTGGGAATAGAGCTTGGGTGAAATTTTTCACGGTGGAGAGTATCAGGGTTAAAAATTCGCCGAATTGTTTTTTCTCATTCTTAACCCATTTGCATCACAAGCGCATATATGCGCGCAGTTTTTCTGGTCACTATCATCGAGACGCATTTATGCGTTCACATTGTGAGTGAATAGCAACATATATGAACACTCTAAATAAGTTACACAACACTCGTCGATTGAAGTACAATATCACTTTTTGAAATACTGTTGACTTATTGTTAGACTTAATATTAAGAAATTTGATAGTATAGATATATTTTTGAATTTGTCATATGATGCAAATGGGTTAATTTATCAATTTTGAACAAATTATTTCTAATAATATTCAAGAACTAGATTCAATGTTTCCTTTTTAAAATAATTTGATAGCCAGTGGAAGTAATTCTTATAATTCAAATTCGAAATGCCACTTTTAGCCCTTTCAGTGCTGAGTTGTGTAACGTTAAACGTCTTCTGTGGTCTGCCCACTTTTTACGACGCAGCGCAAGGTGAGTGGACTATAATTTCATTGGAGAATATATTGATTCTAACTAAAACAATTTGAGCAGGGACTGCAAAAACCTTAAGCGAACCATTTATTTCATTAAGCATTGATAACATAAACGATATTAAAAATATTAAACTATATTTTTTAAAATTCTTTTTTGTATTCGTAGTCCAGACTGAATAAGAAAACACATATATGCGTTCATAGCGCTGAAAGGGTTAAATATTATTTAACAACTTATTCCTTTTGTCAAACAATTTTTTATTTAAACTACTACCTATATAACTGTTCTCATCTTTACTGTTTTTACTTCAGAATGATGTTACTTAACAGAAAAACTTTCACTTTAGTTTTCACTTCAGCGGGAATGAGGAAAGGCGAAAAATACGGATATCATTTAATGTGTTAATATGATAACTTACACAAATCTAAAATGTGTTCTTATTTTTCTTCTTTCTTTGCAAGAGATTCCTCCGATTAACAAAAAAAGGTCATATTATTAACTGTATTTTCGTCATATGCAGAGAGACAGATTACTTTATAATTTAACCCTTTACCTTACGATTTATTTTCAGATTGTAGACGCAGTGGCTCAGAATTATTCGATAAAATAAAAAATTATCACTGATTTCTCATACAATGTATAACTTAATTCAGTATTACTAGTATAGAAATAATTTGATCCTTTCGTGATCGACTAATATTTTCATTTTAATATGTTTTGGAAAACTTCAAAATTTCCCATTCTGTTCACCGCGTCACGAGTGTCACAATCTTGAAGGGCAAGAGATTACATGATAAAAATTTCTGAAATATTTTATGCAATATTGAATTACAATTTATGCAATATTGATGACGTGACGAAAGTGTCGTTCTACTTCGATCTTCTTCTCCTATCGTCTAAAAATTGATAAGAAATATGAGATAAACTACATTCAATGTAGCTTACAGTGCATATTCATACATTTTTGGTTGAAGATACGATGTTGATTGTAGATAGGATATGCATAGAAATGAGTTGGGTCCGATCTGTATGCACAAGGATATATGCGTGTGTGTAGATCGTGTCTGCGATATCCAAAGAAGCGGAACATCTTTGCAGAAACGTGTGTAAACTTATTCGTTTTCCTCGTAAACCGTGGAAATATCGCACCGCGAATGTCAAGGATGATTCAAATATTACTCTTGCGGAAATCAAATTTGACAGGGCGTAATAAAAACTCAGAGAAGAGAAACTAACACGTGAAAGAGTCACACGAAAAGAGACATATAAAATCACTTAGTAAAGTAGAAGTAAATTTTTATTCTGCGAAATAAATATGCATTCTTTTCACATAATGTTACTATTATAGGTATATATTTATGTATTATTAGTATATTTCAGTATAGTATATATCATGGCCAACTATAAATTACATTTTATGAAATACGAATAGTGCAGTGTCAATTGCAAAATATTCTACATAAAAAAAATCTTCTTACTGTTTTGTTTTCAAAATTAAGAACTAATAAAATTATGTGTTTGGCAGTGAACGATAAATAAATAAATATCGTCCAGTATGCAAGCATTGAACCCGTAGAAGATAAGGACATTTTTAAAATTAATTATAATATTATACTATCAGTTGCAACATAAATGAGTTAAATGTCAATAACATCTATCTACAATAGAAAAGTAGTAACACTATATTTTTTGGTTTACTTCTAATATTATTTTGAAAACCCTCGTAATCCCATAAAATACACAGCACTTTCGTCGGCTTCTGTAATTGTGTGGCCATTGTACTCATAGCAGTTACATTTGCGTACAAATAAATTATTACATTCTACCCAGCCAAAACACTGTTTCAGAAGCTGAAGGTGACGCCATGTGCAGCAACGTAACATCGTAATTCCGTGTACGCTGTATAATTATGCGTTATTGTATTGTACAATATGACAAGGAGTTCGAGCAGAGGGTAGTAAATGAGATATTCGCGTATATGGTCAACCCAGTGAATCGTGTTAAATCGTTTATCATTTTGAGAAGTAAATTAGAATAATGTAATAACTACCGCAGTGATTGTAACATATTGCATCGGGGAATTACATCTACATCGTTTACTCCAAGATTTATTCATTCTGCGATAATATGCACGATTATATGTAAATGAATAACAACGAAAAAGAAAATATAGACATACAAAGCATATTTATGTTGATGTAGATTCCATAAAAAAATCGTAATTTATATAGAAATTAATATCGCGCAAAAAGGCTAGAAGTCATAGGGAAATAATTGAGGTGAATATGGAAATGAAAATTGCGGGTGAGCTATGAGCTTCGTAATTAAAAATTCCCGTAGAAAATAGTAGAGGAAGAAATCAATACGAGCAAGATAAAATTGAATTTCTTAATTACCCGAAAAAGAATGTTAAGACTAATCACGTCAAATACGGTCTAACGAACGGTTCACGTGAAATGAAAATATATGATTTATTGTATTATTAGCTTAACACTTTACCGACTGGTAGCCTATTAATAAAATTTTTGGTTCCAATTTTTGGAATTTTAATTTATTAACCGGTAGTTATGGCAATTAATAAATTATTATTTATCATTGTGGTTTACTGTGCCAAGGACTCAGTGACGAAAATTCCTAATTTTCGAAGAGATATATATTAACAATGAGTTAATAATCTCCTTTCGAAAAGGTACAGACGTTATTTCGTACCCGGTTGAAAGAGATATTACGTTGAATATAGATATACAAAATACACTTGCACGGTTAGCGTTAAATGTTTCATATATTTAACACTGGAACTATTAACGTTAAATCTATTATATTTCAATGTATTAAATAAGTACTTTGGAAAAGAAGTACTGAAGAAGCATAGAAGATGATCGATTCGATAATTAGTGTTTTTAAGACTGGCATAGGATATCTATTATATGACCCTTCCATAAATTTAGACAATTGATAAATAGATAAACTTAAATAATTGGGGTACCAGTTTTTTTTGACTGGTTCTGTAGTTTTAGCGATTACTAAATACTTACAGTGCAACGTATGTACATATGTAAGTATAACCAATAAATATCTTTCATCTTATTTGATGATTTAAAAAATACATATTGCGAACTATTATTACGAAAAGCAAATGTACATGAAAAAAGGGTCAATGAAGTGGTAATGATATGTGCAGTTGTAAAAATCGTATCAAATTCATTGCGTATAATTTGCTCTCTGAATTTCCATGATACAGCAAATTATTTACAATCTCGTTACCTAGTTTACATGTTCGTGTTTCTTTTTTTTCAGCTGACTAATAGCGCAGTGCCGTAAGAACAGTTTCACCGGTAATGCGTTAAAGCGCATGCGGTACTGCATTAATTTGTGCGGTGCACGCTAAATGCTCGAAATAGCAAGGTTTAATGTAACACCACGCACAAAGCGTGTACTAGTAATTACACGTTGGACGTAATTAAACGATATTGCATTGAAAGCTAAGAGGAAAAATTTCTTGTTATTTCGAATATTCTAAAAACAATTTTCAGGAAATCGTTACAAGGCGGTATTTGATTCGCACTCGAACTAATACGGTGATCAAAATGACAGGCATTTAAGTTTTTGTTACAATTTTACAAGTTTATAGCACAACAATAAAGTACATATACTACTTATTTTATGAAATTTAAATTACTTAATTGATTATTTATTTAACTTTTTGATTCTTCTTTTTAGACAGTAGTTATATTATAATGTATTTAAATATGAAAAATTTTACACTGTGAGTTTTAATATTAAGACTGAATTTCTGGGCGAAAATTAAAAGTTGGTGAAGGCATGTTTACGAAACGTAGAAGGAATAGTATTAACTATACAAAATTGAATTCTATATTAACACGACCGTCAACGGGATTCTGTATAGAGGAATAGTTAATATACAATGTAATATTTTGGTAGATTTAACATTAAAATTATCGATAATTAATTTCCAAGCTGTTATTAGTTTATGTAATTGAAATTAAATTGATAATATTCTCTGCTAATGGATATTTATCTGTTTTGCAAAATCAGTAGCTAAAAATGGAATAGAGAATTTTGGTTAAAGATACATGAAATGATTAATTATATTTAAGGTTGATATCAGTTAAACGGAAAATTTTCTGTAATGATTTTGGACCTAAAGCTATAAAGGGTAAATGTGATGTAATTTCGCTTACGAGATGCATGGAATAAATTTAAATTGCCTCTCAAAATGACTATATACTTAGAAATTAATTCTGTAAAATTCTTAGGAAAAAAGTTTATCAATGAATTTGATTTTTTGAATCGTAAACGAAATAATTATTATTTACTTACTGACTTAAAAAAAGTTTTACTTTTCTATTATCTCGAAAGTTTTGAAAAGTGCAATAAAGTCTTTTTTATAAAAAAAATTGCTGTTTACAGAATTTCGAAACTCGTTTCCCCTTTGCACAGAGAAAAAGACTTTCCTTTAAAAACTTTCCCAGTACATCCGATACTTCTAGAAATAACATTTCTAAACTGCAGGTTTGGGTTTCAACTTCACCCTTTAAAGTTACGACAGATAAACTAAAAATAAATGTGTATAGATTACTTTCAACTTCTAAACAAATCTATAGAGTTTTATTAAAAATTGTTCTCCAACTAACATTAATTTCACGATATATTCTGTCGTTAAGTAGTTATATTTGTATCAAGATATATACCTCTATTTATAAAGAAATCAACATACGAACTTTTTACATGCCACTGTAGAGTATAAGGAGATGAAGGTTTATTGTTAGATTCGTAATTAGTAAAGGTGAAGATAAAACAATTGACAGAAATGATTAACGTCGAATATACCATGACAATTACAGTTCTGAGGATTTCACTGTTTAACTTTAATCCTTGCGTTAGTCTTTCTCATATACTGTACCCTTTATCCAAAATCATCCCCTGTAATTTGCTGTCTTAAGGGGAAATCTCCTGTCATTTACACGTGTTCTACCTCTTTCAAAACTTCCTACAGCACGGCTAAAGAACACATTTCCGTTTATCTTAAGACAGTTGACAGCCCCACGGATACACGTTCCTATTAATTGTCTGAAGATAAATCGCACGAAATATTTGTTAATTTAGATCTTTTGCTACTTTTATATCCTTTAGCTTTAACGATTTTTATCCTTTGAAAATCTCGAATTAACTAGGAGTAAAATTCAAACGACATCATTTTCAAAATTTAAAGTACAGATTCTTCAAACATTAAAGTATTTTATCTCTTTAACTTTCTATATATCCCTTTACTGAAAAAAATATAGCGACCTTATATTTTTATATAACTTTTAAACCAAGACTGTAATATACCCAGAGAGTTTTAAACTTTTCGGAGATAAAAAATACTTGTTGTCGGTAAACAAAACGGTATGTTAATAATTCATTGGCACTTCAAATTGGTACCTTATTAGATTCACTGGCTTTTATTAACATTTTGTAGAATTTTTTGAACATGCTTTATACCTGTGGCAACAATTGTAAAAGTGGTTTAAGTCAAAAATTTGAAAGATAGAATGTATCACTTATTATGTGTTGTAAAATTAAAATTATTTAATTGATCATCTGTTTGTGTTGCTCTCCGTGTATAACTGCAATGCGTATTGCAAATGACGAAACCACGTTGTAGAAATAATTAGAAATAAAACATAGTTTAACCTTGACACTTTATTGACCTGTAGCCAATTAATAGGATTTTCGGGCTCAACACTTTTGGACTTTTAATTTATTAATTCGTCGCCACGGCAATTAATAAATTATTATTCACCTTGCGGTTTACTGTACCAAGGTTTTAGTGACGAGAATTTGTAATTTTCAAAGAGATAGCAGTATCAGGAAAGTATTTGATATCAAGTGACCGCTCAGAAGAGGGTAGGAAGTTAAAAAAATATCGGTCGATAAAGTGTTAATATTATTGAAACAGATTTGATCGTCTCATAACCGACTGATATTTTCAATTTCATAATTATTGGAAAACTTAAAAATTTCATATTCTATGTATTACATTACATGTGTCACACGCTATTGTAAACTAAGGGGTTAACTCTTTGAGACATAGCGGTATTAAATCTGTACCACCTATTTGATGTATAAAGATGCACGATGGATATTTTCTGTCCCACCTCAAAAATGTATATTCTTTTATACCTTTGTTAATAAAATTAAGCCAACTTTGTTCAATTAAAAAGAAAAAAAATGCCTGAGCAACGCAGGTCATCTTATTTTCTGAATTGCCGTGTCTCAAAGAGTTGAAGGGTCAATGATGTTACTGTCTGCCTCATAATATAAACCTTAACGCAAACCCCAAAGCAAAAATTTGAATATGTCGAAACAAAGAATAAATATCACAACTATCGGCACAAATATCACGTATGTAAGTTTTCCAGAACAAATGAAGATTCGAATTCAATGATCCTAGTAGAAAGTCTTTTTTATATCAATCTTTTATCATAGATAGCCTCGAGCAAACGGAACTTAATGCTAATTTCAATTCTATTTCCACCTCTGGTATTGAATCGAAACAAATTCACCTTGATAAAATACTGCGTCAAATTTAGCTTGACGTAGAGTCGTGACGGAATAATTGTTCAGTGGCATAAAATAATAATCGAACACAACGAAAGTCTGGGGATATTTTCGTGCTCGCACGTTACATTGCACGACGAGGAATAAAACTGTCACGAGTACCAAATATTCCCTACCTATCGTTGAAAAAGTGAATATGAAAGTATCTATAGGGCTAAAAATAAATCACGGGAAGCCATGTGCCGTGAAAGCGATAAGATGCTGAAATACTGTTCATTGTCAAACGAGACTCGGATCTTTAATTAGGTATGTAGGTCTCGCGTGTTTCTAATTCTTATCTTATAATAATCGTACGAATTATTCGATAGAATAAAAGACCAATATAAACATAGAGTGTCATTTGACACGCATATTGCCCTACAAAGCATAAAAAGGGCTCTGAATGTCGCAAAAAGATCGTATTTCTGCGATAAAAAAAAACATTTCAAATGGAATTGTGTTATTCGTACTGTACTACGTTTTATCGGATAAATCTTGCTTTGGAGTTTAACGATACTTTCGTACGCAGTGTTACTGCTGTTAATTAATGAACGAATATATGGAAATTAAACGAGATATGGAAATGACGGGAGATATATTTAGCTTGCGCGATTGTTTCTGATTTTAGAACTGACAAATGTCGTAGGAGTTATGGTTGAACATTTAATTTCTTTGGAAAATTTGGTACGTGGAATATTTATGAAAATTATTGAGAGAATTTCGTGTCACATGCTCATGTTTTTAAACTTATAGGTAATGAAAATTACGCTTACGTAATTTAAAAATATTTTAGAGTTAATCTTACATCGAAAAGATGCTCAACAACTATAATATAATGTTTTTGGGCTCAACACTTTTGGACTTTTAATTTATTAATTCGTTGCCACAACAATTAATATATTATTATTCATCTTTGCGGTTTACTATACCAAGGATTTAGTGACGAGAATTTGTAATTTTCAAAGAGATAGCAGTATCAGGGAAGTATTTGATAACAAGTGTACTATAATGTTTTATGTAATATTTAATGTACGAATATTTATGCAAGTATAGATTTTTTGTAAATACAATGGAGAAAATCTATGTGGACAGTTTCTCTCGTTAATATATTATATTTTTGTACCTGAAGTTTTTTCCAAACTGAATTCTAGTTAATATTTTCCTCATTCGACGTATTCTGTGTATTTTACCAGTCTATAATTTAGCATAAACCAAAATATTTATAAATTAAAATGACTTTCAAATGAATTCAAACGAAAGTTAATTTAAAGTCCATTTCAAATTTATAGATGCGCATTTAGTAGACACTCTCTTTTCTAATAGGTGTTTCAAAAATTGTTAATTATTCCCACGTTTTTAAAATACCAAATATTCTTATAAATTCCTTTTTGAAGATATATTACCGCGCTTCATAATAAAACAACTTGATGATTACAAATATAACGATTCTATTTGAACAGATCAGGCCAATCTGACAGCTCATGGACAACTCTCTCACATATTATTATAAACATTCGTTACTCGTTGCTATCGCTTTAGTAATCAATAACACATAGAGAGGAAATAATTTCGTTAGCCATAATAATTCGTAACACCATACATTATCTGATTCGCATCAATTGAAGAAAATGTACTAAATAACATTCGTACAACCTTTGCGTTATTTCTGCGAACATTTAACCCCTGCTATTAAAATAGAAAAATTCTGTAATTGGGGAAGATCGTCACAATTATGTTAAAGCTTACAATATAAAATGTAAATTTCCCATAATTTTGCAATCACAGTGAGTGTTTTACCAAAAACAAAATTATTAAATGATGCGCAATTTATTTCTGAATAAACCACGCTGCGAAAATTCTGCATAAAAATTCTGCACTTCCATGACTGCGCCTATCTCTAGCAAATTGCGCATCTTTAGGATGTTAAATAAAGCATAAAGTAGAATCGAGATAAAAGAAGTTGGGATATATAGAACGTAAACGCATAATTAGAAATGTCGGTTTTACTGTTTCAGTCATATCTCTTCTCAACGAGAGCCTACTGTGAATCACTCGCGAAATCAAATTATAGCGCAGTCTGCACAAAATGGGGACAGCGAAGATCTGCAGTTATCCGACGAAATTTCATTCGAGTCCCATCGACGTCACGAGAGCCCGCGAAAAAACCTCGGCAAATACTGCAATTTCAAAAATCCCCTTGATTCCAACAAACATTAATTAATTTTTCTCTCGTGCACTCTCGATATTTAAGTATTATCTTATATATCTCCAACGTTTAGAACATACCTAAAAAAAAATTCTTTCTAAACGAGGACATCGAATTGAATATGGTTTTATTAATATTTGGAAATTTAGAGATGGGTTGTTTTTGATGTATACCCTTAAAAAATTAGATATCAAGTATTTATATTTCTTAACATATTCAGCGCGGGCTTCATTTTCTTGTCTCCGGACAATAAGTAGCTAAAAAGATATTTGATACTTTATACATTTTCGCAACAATTTTTTTCTCTGACCTAATGATTCTAATACCTTCATAATTCTTTATATCACGCGAAAGTCTCTAAGGACGATCATCTTTTGATCTGCGAGGCATAGAAATATGTATATGAAGAAACAAAAAATCCCGCATTATTGCGGGGCGGCGCTCAATGTGTTAAGTGGGAAGATAAAACAAAAAATTTCATTTAAAGATGTCCACCTTGCATGATGTTGAGAATGTAGATGCTTTGAGTGTTTTAGGTAATAGAAAGACAATACATTTAAAAAGTATTATACAATAAATTTAAAAAGGACATTGTTCTTATGTTCATGATGAAATTATTGAATAATTTTAAATTGAATGGATTGGCCGTTATTTTTCGTTCCCAGCAAAACAGGGCAACTATCTTTTATTTTCAAGCATGTAAGTTAATAATAGAGTTTAACATTATAAAGTAAATAACAAAGAAAATACATTCTAAATTTGTAATAAAATCTTGACGCACATTCTACAATTCATAATAATTTGACGTTATACATTAGTGAATAGAAGTTCAAGAAAAAGTGTGTTTTTCCAAGTAATTAATTTCAGTATTTATATATATTACGGTAAATGTGTTAAATCCGGCGATTACCTATAATTTCCGTTTATTATATATAATTACCACTAAAATGTAGATCAAACCCAGACCTTTTTTTTATCAGAAAGGGAAATGCGTTTATACACTCCTTGCGTGAGTCTGGGAATTGACAGGAGTTAAGCTTCCGGACCTAATCAAGATCTAACCGAGACTAAAGACTCAAGACCCACTCCAGCAAGTTGAAGACGCCCCTAAAGTTCTCTGCTCTGCACTCTTTGCAGACTTTTCACCCATGTGGCTCGGGTAACCCCGGGTTCGCCAAACCCGTACCTGGCCACACAACTGGTCAGGCCCCTGAGGTATAATTCGCCAACGCAGTGAAGTCACTTGGCTTGAGATATGGAATAAGGAAACACTATACTTGCACCGCCTATTCCCATCATATCGGCTCTTGGAACCTGACCACGGCAAATGACAACTGAAAACTAAACACTTATTTCGTCCATAACATGTTCGTCGCCCAGCGCGATTCGATTGAGTTTCTCATGGGGCCCAAATCCGACTGTCGCACAGTGGAAAAAAATAATAACTCTAGAACCATTGATTTTAGAGAAAAATGTTATATACAAAAGTTTCATAGTATCGTGGACAGAATATCGGTGCAATATTAATTTTTTATTTGTTATATTTCTTCAAGGTCAACTTCATTTTTTATTGGAAAATCTATATCTTTCTTTGCAGATTAACATTCTACAGAAGAAATAAAGAAAATTTTGTATAAGTCATTTTCTTGTTGGATGTTATGTAAAAAAGATATTTAATGGAAAAGAGACTACTGAAGCCTTTTTCGACAGGCGACAACAATATGAACAATTAAGTAATACAAGTGATTTTTAATATTTTTATACTGTATATCCTATATTTATATTTCAGTGTTTATTCTATTAAATTCCATTCAAAAATCCAACTGAAGATCCTTTTGAACTTGAACAAGAAGACCGTCACCCAGATATGGGGACGTTGCGACGAACGTGTTAAACGCTTTTTAAGCCAGTCACGCATTGGAATCGCAAAATACGCGAGAACGAGGGATGTCTCTATTTGTCGGGTGAATCGGAGTAAACCAATTGTCAAGTGACTTCTATTGGTGGGCCAATGATAACTGCTTTCCTGCGGAACCACTATGGGTTCGCCGTCCCCTGACTCAAGAACCCCCGGGTTTGTCAAGGCCGTACCTGACCAGGGTGTTATACTGGTCCTTGAATGGAACAAGCCAGATATAACTCACAGTCTCGCCGATTAATTTGATAAATATTCATAAATTCATTACCTTTACCTTTAGTGGGGATTATACATAGTCACTGGATTAAACCCTTGCCTTATAATGACGTGCGGCATACATGCGCGGCAAATGGAATAGAAAATTTTTAAGTTTCCCAAAAATTATTAGATTAAAAATATCGGGAGGTCAGGAGACGTTGAAATTCTATTCTATTAATGTCTAATTAATGTTAATTTATGCTATGTAAAGTTCTATGCTGTTAATATTGCATTAACTTATTATTTTATAATTATTTATTCCAAAGATTATTATTCCAACAATTAATTCTGAGTTATTGTGTGTGTAGTCACAAAAGAATTCGTAAGGCAAGAGGTTAATCTCATTTACTGGAACATATGCATATGGTATGTATGGAGATAGCACATAGTGATTTCCACATGAAAAAACTTCAGAAGAAAGAGATGTGAACAATTCTAATTCGAATACTTTAAGTAGTAATTATACAAACCTCTTGCGTTTGGAATTAGTTTTTTTGACTTTTTATCAGTTAAGTGAAATCCATTTCGCACAATACTATATCATATGCTATTCTTACCAAAGAATAGCAGTAAATACAAGTGCCGGGGATGTTTATGTATCCATTCAACATTACTATTACATTCCAAAGCCGAAATGAAAATGATATATCAATTAGAATGAAGACTTCTATTAAATACAGTCCGAAATAGAATTGCAAAATGGTAAAGAATTCTTCATGTTCGACGAAAGTTGGAATAAACGTCAGCAACTTTCCCAAGGTTGAAATATCAAGATGCTACACGCTTTTCGTAGAGTATTCAATGTCCCCCGAAATCTCGTGAATCTTTACCATCCTCCTCCATGATCCTAGACGAAATCTAATCCGAGCAAATAGAACGTAAGGGAATTTTTATTAAACGTACGCAACACGGTGCACGAAGGGGCTAGATAGAAGAAAAAATGTGAGTCGTAAACGGCCAAGCTACCATGGTCGGATATCTTCAACGATTCGTCAAATATTTAACGAAAATCTACCCGGGGTGCTTTTTCACCCTGTGGAAGAAATTCTCGCCCCTGACGCTACAAGTCATTCGATTCAATTCGGGCCGAATCGATTCGATTCGAAGGGTGGTCTGATTAAATTCCTTCCGGAATAAGAGCACGGGAAGAGATCGAGGGAGGAGCGTGGGAAGATGGCGAACGAACCCTCGAAATCGCCGGAACAAGGGAGTCTTTTCGATTCCTGCCTCTGTCGATCGATTCAACCCCATACAAGGAACAAAGACACCCTAGTGACGTCGGGTTATCATTTTTGGATTATAGTAACTCTAATAAAGTGACGATTTAGGAAAGTATAAATTATATTTGAGTTGATAATTTGCACGAGGGAGTGGAGCGAAGATACTGAAGTTCATATATGAAGTGACCTTAGAGATAGTTCCGTTTGTAAAGAACTATTGTTTCTAGACCTATTACCAATAGTAACTATTTACATGTAAGTTATTATTTATGTCAGATCAGAATTTGATAATATTGTTATGTAACATCCAGTAGAATAAATGTTACTGCGTAACGAGCTGTGCCAATTGTTCATAAATAATTAAATAAGGATTCTACGGTCGATGGTCCTGGTTGACGGACGTGTGCTCTGAATAAAACGTTCTTACTTTTTTTTTATAAAAGTGTACTTTATTTAATTATGTCCAGAATGATTATCTGTGCGTGGTAGACTCATAACAGTATCATAAAGTATGCACAAACCTATGGATTGACCCGATGAAACTATCTTATTTTAAATTTGCATCTATTATATAATTTTTACATTGACGAGATTGCTATTTGTCGGACAATAAGTCTCGAAGAATTATATTCCCATATGAGATATGACTGATCGCGTAGACAACAGCAATTATTTACTGTAATGTTCACGAATACACATTGTTTACTTAATTCCTTAACTTCTCATGAGAAAAGTGGTATCTTAGGGGATTCCTTTAATATAATTGTGCGAAAAGAAACAGTAAAATTATAAATAATTTTAAATCACCTTAAATTTTTAATTAAGGAGGTACTATCATCCAGACCACTGCAAAGAAATCACATTTTTAATTCTGTCACTTTGTTTACAAGTGTGGGATACATCTTTTAATGTTTCGCGGAAAACAAAGTAAATTCGATGATTTGAAATTGACATAAAAGTTTAGATTCTAGGTAGAATGATTAAAGCAGATTATTCGCAAAATACAATATAACAATGCTAATTAACTAAACTGCTAATTAAATAAACCTCCGTGCAACGTTATTGATTGTCGAATAAAGTGGTTAGTCGAAACATGCATAAAAAATATACGAAGACGGATGTTCTGATAAGAAGTTGTTCATCATGCTCGATCATAAGGGCGAACGCCGATCGAAGTGTTACCAACTGGCAATTGAGAATCTTTAAGCACGCACTGTGTCAGGAATTATGGGGCCCCCTAACGATACAACAGTTTACTTTGACGAAGGTATTCAACGACTTAAAATATACTGATTTACATACAAGAATCTGCGAACAGCACGAATTTCACGAAATTTGAACGCGATGTTTTATGGAGATGAATATTTCACTAAGGATTGACTGATGTGCAATTGTGTAGAATTTTATAGAAGCAATTCTATAAACATAATTTCTTAATCAGTGACAATTTTGTGGTTATTAGTATCCTCTATTAGTATTAATTACTGGCTACTTCTCCAATTTATTATTATCATTTGATATTACTAGCTATAATTTATTATTACTAGCTTTTAGTATTCTTTTGACTACGAAATTTTTTTGCAGTCACCTATCAGTTTTTCACCTGAATAGGAAATGTCAAAGGTAACTGTAGACAATTTCGAAGAAAAGAAGATAGTTATGGGTAACTAATTATAAGAAATTGTCACTGATTTAATTGTCTGACTTTTTGAGTTTTCTTAGAAGTTGTCGCGGCGCATCGTCGCGAAATAACTTTTTACATTGACTGTCAAACGCGGAAACTTTCTGCAGGATCTGTCCCTAGGTACGATCATAAAACCATACCTGGGCGCAGACCGACAGAACGAAAAATCGGCAACGTTCGTCAAGTGGCGACCAAATGTTTCCGCGTTTGGCAGAAAGGTTGTTCCCCTTCTCCAAGCATAAGCATACCGCCCCTTGGAAAACACGTATATATAAGAACCGAGCACATCGGCTCGGCCTCTCTCTCACACAAGCAAGCTCAGCAGAAACGTCACGTTATACATCACATTCACACAACCATTGAAACCAAGTTGTACAGTAGTGCTAAGATTTTGTAAATATATCAAGTTAACCTCAGTGGACTTTAATTCAACTACCGATCGAGCATCCGCGATCGGAACGCCAAGAAGCACCTTCTACGGCGTAACATTTGGTCCTTCGAGCCGGATTCAGCGGTCTACTGGAACTGCAGCCCACTGATCCGAGTCTACTGAGAAGCAACAGCATCCGTGCATCAACGGAAACATCAACGCAACTAGAAGAAACTACCTACTCGAAACAACCCAGACAAGCTGAGCAACGAGACAGAGAGCAGCATCGCCGAGACCAGCAACATCCAGTCATCGGTCACGTGAGTCGTATTATCGTCTTCCTAGATCATTTCCAAATCGTTCAAGATGGTTAGCGATCTCAAAACCCTCGAGCGTCAACGCGCCGTAGTTAAGGGTAAGCTAACGCGATTAATCAAAACGGTCGACGATACAAATGACTCCGTCGGACTCAAGAGTCGTCTCGACACACTAAAACAATTAGAAACACAATTTGACTCGGTACAATTCGAAATTGAGGGTTTGGATCAATCGTCCGACCACGAATCCACGCGTGCAGAATTCGAAACAAAAATGCATGAGACCACGGTTAATATCCACCGAAAACTCACCGAGTACGATCCAACCGCAGCAGGGGTTCGAACGGCTTCGCGAAGGGAAACTCCAAAGGGGGCAACACACAGTTTACTGTCGCGAGTAAAGATACCGATGTTCTCCGGAGAATACGACGAGTGGGCCAAGTTCCACGACACTTTCAAATCTGTCATACACGACGACGAATCTACACCCGCGGTACACAAATTCCATGTTTTAAAATCACACTTGTGCGGGCCGATAGCCTCGGTGATGGCCGATCTACCAGCCACCGAGGAAAATTATTACGTCGCATGGGAAATATTAAACGAAGAATGCAGCAAACCCCGACTCGAGATACACGCACATCTAAAGGCTCTATTAGATTTAACGAAATTAACGCAAGATTGCCCGATCGCTCTAGGGAAACTAACCCGCGTAGTCGATGCGCGAGTAAGAGCATTAAAAGGTCTCAACGTCCCAGTCGAACAATGGGATGACATACTAGTATTTTTGATAGCTAGAAAATTAGATCGAGTCACGCGCAGAGTTTGGGACCGCGGTCTAGAAGACACAGACCGTCCATCGTTCCCGCAGCTCATGACATTTTTAAAACAACATTCGCGAACCGATGACGTAGAGCCGGGTAAATCAGGTAAAGCATCGTCGGCAGGCGACAAGGGTAATTACAGGGATTACAGTCCAGGTACGCGTGAGGCGCAAACGTACGTAGCAGTCGCACCAAACGTAGCGTGCGTTGTTTGCAACAACAAACACAAAATATGGAAGTGCGCACAGTTTTTAAAAATGACCGTCGGGAAACGTTACGAAGCAGTAGAGCAGGCACGGATCTGCATCAATTGCTTAAAACCGGGTCATACAGCAAGCGAATGCCTTAGTTCCGGCTGCAAGAAATGCGGGAAGGGGCATAGTACGTTATTGCATACGCAAGAAACGAATCAAGAAAAATCAATACATACGTCACGGGAAAGTCACGATGAGATGGTCGGTCATTGTTTTCTGGCTCAGACGAGCGTGGAACAAGAGCCGTGGAAATTCGGGAAGGGCAAGGAAACGGTCAATTCATTTTCAAAGCCCGACCAACAAGCGAAGACCGAAGTCCAATACCTGCTAAACACGCGCCGCGAACCTCCGGAGCAGGTACCGAAAACACGGGTAGCTACAACACGAGGTAGCATTGAAACGAAGCCGCACAATGTCGAGCGGTCTTACAATATTTCGCAACGTCCAAGCCGTTATTCGCGTTCAAGAAGAGGCCATCTTGAATTCCCTACCAATTTTTGTCGATCCCAACGTCCGCATTACCCTCTCCCCAAACATTACCTCATAGGCGATAATATGAGGAACGTATACGACTACACTGCAAATCTAATGTACGATCTCAGAAACGTGCCTATTAATCAATCGTCTCAGCGGCAACAGATCCTGAAGGCGCAACAATACCTTTGGACCCGCTGGAAACAGGACTACTGTACGTACTGCACTCGTGCAGTAAATAGTACGTGGGGAAACCGAGGAACGCAATAGACAATATTCACAACGGTACTGATCAAGGAGGACAGCACATCTACGGTCCAACGGAGGCTTGGAAGGATTGCCGAACCACATCCATGGCATCAGACGAGAGGCCATCGTCAAACCCTGCTCGAGCATCTGCGAGCCCATCAAGACCTGCGCCCCTTCCTCCTGAAGCCGAGACTGTCCCTTAACAGTACCACATACACACACACACACACACACACACAGACCCATCCGTACCGGGATGGAAATAGTTGTTTAAGCATCATCAACATAATCAACTCTACACACACGAACATAATTAATCTCAATGTAATTCATACAATCTTACAGAAGCGTGCACATCATGTTATTGAACATAACCGTTCAAGGGCGGCGGTATGTCGCGGCGCATCGTCGCGAAATAACTTTTTACATTGACTGTCAAACGCGGAAACTTTCTGCAGGATCTGTCCCTAGGTACGATCATAAAACCATACCTGGGCGCAGACCGACAGAACGAAAAATCGGCAACGTTCGTCAAGTGGCGACCAAATGTTTCCGCGTTTGGCAGAAAGGTTGTTCCCCTTCTCCAAGCATAAGCATACCGCCCCTTGGAAAACACGTATATATAAGAACCGAGCACATCGGCTCGGCCTCTCTCTCACACAAGCAAGCTCAGCAGAAACGTCACGTTATACATCACATTCACACAACCATTGAAACCAAGTTGTACAGTAGTGCTAAGATTTTGTAAATATATCAAGTTAACCTCAGTGGACTTTAATTCAACTACCGATCGAGCATCCGCGATCGGAACGCCAAGAAGCACCTTCTACGGCGTAACAGAAGTGGATATATTACATAAAACAAAAAGAAATGTCGTTTCTTTTACAATGTGAACAAATTCATTTACAAAAAATGCATAATATCAATGCCTTCTAATTGCACACAGTAGACATTGTCTGTGATAGACTAACCCAGTTTTTACAATACATAATGAATCACACTCGAAATATCCGACTAGAAGCATACAAAATTGGCACTTTATTTATATTCATAACATGAATATAAACACAGTAAAAAAATACATATAATACACAATAAAAATCATACTATATAGTTCATCGCCAATGCGAAGATAAAAACTTTTGCAATTTCCTTTTAAGTTTTACTTTTTTCTTCATTCATAAGTAATAGTGTAAAAGTTTTCGTTGTACGATTTTTATAATATTATAATATAATGTTACTATAATGAGATCTTCCTCTAGATTTACAGTTTAAGGAAACAAGAATTATAATTTGAACGATTTCTTATTCAAATTTGAAGGGAAAATGTGTCGTGTTTGTTCTTTTCTTTTGATGGTAATAAGAACTGCAAAGAGCTAAAAAGACTGCTCTGCAGATGTTCGTGCCGATAGTACCACACAGAACTGAGAAGATGACAATCAACTATAATTTATCCTAAGTTATTAGCACCGTATCATGTAATGAGCAGAAGAATTAACATATCATTCCTCTTAACAAAGCTAATCAGAACGTTTTAAGTAAAAAATACAAAGAAAAAAAAAAACGACATACTTGTATGTATCCATAGAAAAACCACCAACCTAAAAATTCATTTATCCCAAATGCATCTATATCTACTTCCAACTTCCAACGATAATCCCATTCGTTAGCGTCAGCCTATAAATCATCGAAAATCCGCACACGAAACACTCCGTTAGTAATTGTCGATTGAGAACCCCTCGTCACGTAGCGTATCAGCAATTACGGGGTACCACGTTAGCACGATGTGTGTTCTCTCATGGCGGTCCGGTACACGGCACCGTGGACCCACAGAATACCATATACACACGTAGCAGCACCGACCATGGAGACAATGGAGCATGGTTACACCATTAATCGGGGCGATTCTGCTGCATTGTGCCGGCATCGACTACGGACGTGGAAACGATCGCAGGGAGGTCACAGGCTTCCTCGAACCAGACAGAGAGAAAGAGAGGAAGGTAGAGAGAGAGTGAGAGAAAGAGGGAGAGTACCTCCTTGCTCGGTGTACCCGATAATGCAATGCCCTCCTGCACGGATTCCTACGGTAAGGGAGACGATTATCTTCCACGAGAACAAAGAACGGTTTGTCGTCCACGCACGATTATGTTAAGAAATTGTGGCTTGCGGTGTAAACCCTCGCTTTCATGACGGACGATTCGTTAAGATCGCGAAATTGCCTGTCGCGATGCTTGGAATTCACGGTATCACGCTTATGCGTTTTACCGCTGGTGTGTTTGTTGGGTGTTGCTTTATTGGGTGTACTTTGTTGTTTCGATTAATTTTCTGAATGTTACAATTCAATGTTACTGTATATTTCCTTCTAATATCGATATTATAATGAGACCAGCAATTTTTATTTTGGATGTAAGATTTATGAATTGAATTATGCGTCGTGTTATGACATAATATTTCTGATAACTGAAGTGTAAGAAAGCATGTTAATATCGATATATGCTGATTCTTGGTGTGAATTAAATTAGTAGAGTCAGAATTATGGCAAAAGTTCCCCTGGAGATTACAGTTATTGGAAGTAATTTGAAAATTTTCGAAAATTTGTTGTGTATAATAGAATTTTACTAATATTAAAACAATTTGAAATAAATAGAACTGGCAAACAAGAACGTTTAGTGAACAGCGATCTGCGCTAGTCTAATTAACGCCTTGTCCTACGTGTGACACTCGTGATGCTGTAAATGGAATGGAAATTCTTGAAGTTTCTCAAAATTATTTCATTGTAAATGTAAATGAGTCCAGAGACGATGAAATTATTTCTATACTATTAATATTGCGTTCCATTATATGAAATATCAGAAATCTGTAATAAATTGTTATTTTTGCAATTAAGTTGGAGCTATTACGGATTTAGTCGCAAAAGAAATTGTAGGTCAAGGGGTTGACATGAGTTCACTTTCAATCACTGCCCTCAAGTTCAAATTAACATCACCATCACAACATTTTTCTGTTGTTACACGTCAATTATGACTTCGATGGTTACAGTTGCCTAAACTCGTAAAATCTGACTAACAATAAATAGTGTTGCAGCCATGGAAGTTAAAAATATAGAAATAAATAAATATAAAAAAATATTTCCTATTTCACACGTATATCGTGGATCCAGTTCAGAGTTCATCTAACATTACATTTTTCACTGAAATTCGAAGCTAAGTATTAGGGGTACCTACCGAAAAGTAATCAGAATTGGAGAAGCGAAAACATAATTGGAAAGGTTTTTCAACAAAAAATCGAAGGACTTTTTTAAAAAGACAATCGAATAACTTTACGGTGGTAAAAAGAGTTAGAAAATTCTGGAAATTATTTTGTTGATTAGTATTTAAGATTTCTCTAATAAATGTTTTTCGCCAGCAAAAAAGAATTTTGTTTACTTTTCGGTACCTCTAATACATAGAACAAAAATAGAATGGTACAGCCTCTTGGAAAGTACTATTGGGGAATCCGATGTTAGCACAGTACCTCCAAACGGAAACGCTACAATAAGAAGGGGAATCTTCCATCCACCTATCACATTATCCTCCAACCAGTGGATGGAAGATAGCAGTCACCCCTATACAGATAAATTTTCATTATTCACTGAATTGGTCACGTATATAAGCCCATTACGTAAAGAGCAAAGCTTTCAAACTGAAACCAAGATTTTTCGGAAACGTTTTCCTGAATAATGAATTTATTCTACAGAAAAACACAAGCGTACAGTTCCCGTTTACCCCGTGTTAGAAATGTAGGTAACTTTTACTATGCTACTATTTTTTTGGTAACCGTTTTGTTTATCGAGCCATGTCTACCCCGAACACAGCCTTAGAAAATAAGAATACTTGGTAAGCACGTAATGACTAAGGGTGGAGGAGGCTAAGACAAATATTTTTGGAGCGTCGGAGAAGCAAGGACCGATTGTACTGTACAGGGTGTTTCAAAAGTAGTTGTCACAGCTTTCAAGGGTTGTGATACACCCTCGGATCAATTGAGAATTGTACAAAAAACTTATCACAGGATAGCAAACTTTTTCTATAGATTCATTACATTGATGTGGCTACGTAAGGAAAATGGCTGATTGTGAGAGAAGCCATGGGTCAAAAACGAAATGTTCTGAAACAAAGTAACTTTCAATTTTGTCTTTGCGTTTGAATTTTAGCTGAATAAGTCAGGTTTCTAGGTTTACGACCTTTCGGAAAGACACACACGATATATCCTTACTAGTGCTACACGAAATTAGAAAATAAAGGACTGGGTCACCAACTAGGTAAGAAAAGCACAAGTGCTTATTTTCGTCTCCCCAGAAGGGCCCTTGAGCAAACCTGTCACCAAACGCAGATCATTTACATAGCCGTAGCCTCCGAAAAATTACATAGTTAACTTTCATTGCAAAGGGAGTAATTTTCACCACCTTAACACATTGCGTACAGCACTCTACTGTTTCAATGTGTCCGCAAATTTTTAAGTACTCCAGAGACTTGGTATAACTTATATATCTGACTATTTTGTACTCTTTTGGAAATTCGATATACATTTATTTCGCTAGGTATTTGTCATAAGTAGACTCCGGATGTTTATGCAAATTTCAAATTCAACAAATGCAGTTAAGACAAGAGAACCTATTTAGGGATTTGTTGCACTCGATAAATGTTACAACGAATACCATACTTTGGATATTTCGAATATATTTTTATATTATGCTCGTTTTGTGTATTTCAGCCGTATTCATTTTGTCATAAATGCATAAACATCCGGAGTCTAGTCATAAGAATATTCAAAGCTACGTTGCCTTAGTAAAGTAGCAAGAAGTTTCGAGTAGTCGGTTTACCGAATACCAGATATCTCGTTACCTGTACGCAATGTGTTAATACAGAAACTATACCTAAACTAGTATACCTATACCTAAAAAAATACGTGTTAAATATTCCTTTGAGACCTACCGCTCAGATAAGTTTAATAAAGAGCGACGTTCAGAATAATTCGGCACTTAGCTTTACCTTTCTTGCTAGGAGACTTTCTTACTTACGGGCTACGATATTTAACCCTTTGTGGTTGCGTTTCATGAGGAGCAATCTGTGTAATTGTACTTAAAACAAACTTACTAAAATCTTAGTGAAAATTATATATACCTCAGAAACTTGTTGATTCGATGGCTGAGAGTAGACTAACGATTGCAACGGTAAAACTGCTTTGCTGGCTGAAGGCAGACGTACGGTCACCAACTAAGGGTTGATACCACTGTGAGGATGAATTACCAAGTAGCCCGCAAAAAACAGAGGCATTTGGTGATGCAGGATGTCGTTTTTGAAAGTATTATACACGCACTAATATGTGAAAATTGTTGAATTCGATCGCGAAGCACTGCTTACCCGTCGGCGGTCGCGGGGGAACTGATAGCGAAGCAAGGTGAGCATCGAAATGTCTTATTGTTGAGATTTGCGGAAAAGATACCTGAAGGTTACAGTCGCCGAGTTCCGCTGAGTATGTTTTGATCTGACACGCGGCGGTCAACGTACTTCGTAGCCAGTGAAGTGTACATAATTCCTCTTGTTGCTCATCGTATTAATCTTAAAATTGTAAATGTAATTGAACGATATTATTTATTTATATAACTAAACGTTACAAATACTGTGCTTTGTTTAATGTAGCGTTATTTTCAAGAAATAATTCATAAACATAAAATGTGTTGGTAAAACAAACTACATATAATATACTAAGTTGTAAAATGACACATAAAGAATATATATACAGTCGGTGTGGAAAGTATTCGTACAGCGACCTATTCCAAATAAAATGTTGTGCATAAACATCAGTTATAAATTTTAAGCGAAAAAAATGATTAATAAATATTCTTGGGTATTTGTAGAAAAGATTTCGTGAAACCTAAATTTTATTTTCTTCAAAATTGACAAAAATATACATCCAACATGGCTAAACGTAAGAAATAGACGCACAGAAAGTATTCGTACAGTTATAGATAATGAAAAATAAACTATAAAAATACAATATATTTGTTATATTTTAATAATTTGTAGGATTTCCTTTGGATTTTATAATAGCTTCGAGTCTTCTTGGCATTGAATTTACTAAATTAGATGTTACAGCCGGTGTTATTTTGTTCCACTCCTCTAATAAAGCGATTTTTAGACTTTCTTTTCATGTAATATTATGATTACGTATTTTTTTTTCAAGATAATCCCATAGATGTTCAATGGGATTGATATCTGGTGATTGAGGCGGCGTTTGCAAATATTTTGGCGTATTGTATAATACCCATTGCCTTGTATTATATGCAGAGTGCTTTGGATCATTGTCGTGGGTGAATATAAAATTGTCCTTAAGACCCATTTTATTTGCACTAGCATGGAGATGTTTTTTCAAAACATCAATATAAACCGTATGGTTCATAATACCGTCAATAAAATGTAGAGATCCCACTCCATTTGCACTCATACAACCCCAAACTAATACAGATCCACCGCCGTGTTTTACCGTCGGTTGCAAATTTTCTTTTCTAATTGTGTACATTTTTTTCTCCACACTGTAAATTTTTTTTTAGAGCCGAATATGTCGAATTTGCTTTCGTCAGTAAAAATTACTTTATTCCAATATTCGATGGGTGTATTAATATGTTGCTTCGCGAATTCGAATCTTTTCTTACGATTAGTTTCGTTTACAAAATACTTTTTTCGTGCTACTCGACCATGATATTCGCTACTTCTTAAATAGTCACGCACAGTACCAGCTGACACATTTATGCCATTGTTGTTTTTAAGTTCTGCTGCAATTTGTTCGGCAGATATACGTGGATTATGTTTCACTTTTCGAATGATTAGTCGTCGATCATACACGTTTATCTTACGCGGACGCCCACTTCTTCTTTTATTTGAAACAGTTTTTCGTTCTCCGAATCTGTTAATAATACTTTGAATAGTAGACCTTGCTCTATTCACTATAGAAGAAATTTCACTAAGTGATTTACACTGATTGTGTAATCGAATAATAATTGTTCTCTCTCCTTCCGTCGTTTCGCAACTTTTACGACCCATGTTGTAGTATATTGCAAATTTCGAACTTGCTTCTATTGGTACTCAGTACAAACTAATCATCTTTGTTGTTATTCGTCAGATTCAGAAGGTCATATTATGTTTACATCTCAAGTAAGCGGAAGAAATGAGAGATGTACGAATACTTTCTGTGCGCCTATTTCTTACGTTTATCTATGCTAGATGTATATTTTTGTTAATCTTGAAGAAAATAAAATTTAGTTTTCACGAAATATTTTCTACAAATACCAAAGAATATTTATTAATCATCTTTTTCGCTGAAAATTTATAACTGACATTTACGCACAAAGTTTTATTTGAAATTGGTCGCTGTACGAATACTTTCCACACCGACTGTATATACTTGGAAAACAAACTGTAATAGAAAAATATCTGCACTATCGCCTCCTACTATTATAATTCCTTCTGGACGTCTGGTTTCTTGCATAAATTGATCCTAAAAACACTTCTGAACATAACGTTACATTTTATTTTAAAGTTATAAACGTTTAACCCTTTGCACTCCGATGTCTCACCTGAAAGGACATTATAGGTCTATAATATCACTCGATTACAGCGGATGCACTTACTTCACCGCTACATTTTAAGAAATGTATCTTCACTTGAATTTTTCTATTGAAATGGTACAAGATAGCAAACAGTAAAGTCCCTCCAAGGTGCTAATAGATAACGCCAGAGATGGTTCGGAGTGCAAAGGGTTAAACATGGTTAAAATGTGCTTAGAGGGAAACGCCGCCCAAAGTTTGTCGATATACACTTAAGTATCTCCAAAACCAGTGCTTTCCTTTCTAGTTTGGTGACTTAGTCCTCAATTTTCTAATTTCGTGTAGCAAATAGTAAAGATATATCATGTGTTTCTCCCTGAAAGACCGGAGACCTAAAAGCCTGACTTATTCAGCTAAAATTCAATCGTGAAGACACAATTAATAGTTAATTTTTGAAAGAACGGTTTGTCTAAAACAATTTACCTACGTAGCAACAGGAGGCAATAAAAAAATTTGCTTTCTATTCGCGAATTTTGCTGCGTTTTTTTCACAAATCTTCATCGATCTAAGGGCGTAGAACAACCCCTGAAAGCCATGAGAATTACTTTTGAATCACCCTGTACATCGGCAATCCTAAGGGATATAAAAAGGCAACCCCAAAGCCGGAAAGGGATTCTTCCCTGTGATACCCTGCTGAAAAGTCATCCTACATTATCGAGCTATTGTATCTTGATTACCAATCTATATCCTCTTATTATTATTGATTTGTTGCACAAAGTTTTATCAAGTTTATCCACCGCAATACATCCAATTCGTTCTTCATCCTACACAAATGAACCGTTAACATCTCATCTCCCAGCAGCACTCTACAGAGGATGTTGGACATTTCAGTATTATAGAAATTTTGTTGTTAATAGTCCTATTTGGTGAATCATAAACAACCAAACTTCTGTCACTTGAGTTTCTACATAGTGTGCTAACATCTAATCTCCCTGCTATACGCAATCTATTTCCTCCATTCAAAGAAAGATATACTGCGCTTTCCACTTTGTACAACACGATTGAAAAGACGTGCACACAAAAAAAACGTAGATGATTTTTACATTTAAATTCAAATTACCAGGAACATCGGTCATTCAAAGGAAGACACAGGAGGGTGCGATATGCGATCGCGGTTTAAACCTGTGACCGGAACTCGGAGGCTCGGTTGCTGCCGGTGACGTCCAGTTTCTTTCGCGAGGTCGTCCGTGCATGCCGCAGTGCGACATCCTGGCATAACCTGATGCAGCTGCCGCAACAAAAAATTCGACCTTCCGCGGACAATAAAAGTAACGCGATCGCCTCGAGTCTTTCCTGGAAATCTGTGCAGCGAAGGTGTTACACGCGAATAAGCTGCCTTTGTTACTTACCGGCGATTAATTTTCGGTTGTAATATTTTTACGGTGACAAGATAAGTGTCTTTGATTTTCTTTCTTTGCGTGATGTACTATTCGTGTTTCGAGGTTCGTATATTTTTCTATGTTAACCCTTATCTTTCGGTAGCTTTTTATACGTGATTTCCTGCTAGGTTGCAAATGATTTATTTTCTGAAGGAGCATTACAAATTATTAATTTTGTAATGAGTATTTGTAAGTCTTTAATGTATATTTTTTTAAACAATCTTCAACGTGAAGGTATAGTTTTCTCTTGCACGTTTCACACAAGTATACTGCTGTCGCTAAAGTATTGTTGTCACGTGAGGGGTGACTACAACCGTTAAGGGTTAAATTTTGTTAGAGTCACGGCATGAAAGAAGATGGTGAATATAAGTTTATGAGATTTATTGGAGATGGAAACTTGTGTATGGAATATCACTTGTTATAATGGATGTAGGTTCTGTGCAATATCGTCTTTATTAACACGTTGATTGCCATGGGGTTCACCGGTGACCCGGGCTATCGAGCGCAAAGAAATTTCATGTAACTTTGAAATTGCAATGTTTATGAATTGTTGGACGTACTGAATATTTAAATATTGACGTTAAAAAGATGAAGGTCTGCTGAATATTTATCTATCTGTATCTTTAAAGTTTCTACTTTATAAAAATGAGAATTTGATAGAAAAAGTTTCACTTCGCTAGAGGTGATGAAACTAGCGAAATATCGGTGGCGTTCAACGTGTTAAATAATACTGCCGGATTTCATAACCGTTTGAATACCGGGAAGGTTTTAAAAAATTACTGCGAAAAAAGCCAAAAGCCACTTTCGCGCTCCTGAAATTTTATTTCAAAATAAGCTAAAGTTGGTGTTTTATTTCATGTAGTGCACAACAAGAACAATCTTCTCGTGCTTGTATCCTAATTTGGAATTACTTTATATTATAAAAGAGAAATCTGATGCATTCTTAACAAAATATCTTAAAAAATTCTTCCATCAATTGTCAACATTGAAAAAATGTCCTAGGGTTTTTCAACACAAAAACTGAAGAGCGCGAAAGTGGCTCGTGGTACGCAAATGGTTAATAACACGTTTAATGTCTATTATAAAAATTACAAATAAAAGTATGGAAAATAATATAAAATAGATTATAAGTAAAAATATGAAGAAGGATTATAATGTATCGCGTATTATCTAAACAGTATTTAGTCACACAGGATTCTAACCACTCAGTATATTCACAGAGGATTCCAACCACAGAGTGCCTCGATGAACCGAGTGCCTCGTTGGCCTCTCGAAAAACAAAGTGCGATCGGCACTCACATTCATACATCTTATATAAAATAAATCTTCACACATTCGTATGCCACAATACCAATAGTCAGATGATTAGTGACTAACAATTACGGCGAACAAATTCATATTCATCAGATATTTTAAAATTTATGTAGCACTAATTGTAGCAATATAGATGAATGTAATTACATTGCGTCATCAAAATATAATACACGACATAATTATAATGTAGACAAGAAGAGTATCTAAATAGTAGTTCGATTAATTGTCGTTTAGTACATGTACTGCATACTCGTTCACTGACTTTATTATTACGAATTATTGTTTTAACTCTGAATTTAGAATATATTTTGATTTGGAACATATTATCAATATTGCAACATTTACAGACAGATTGCATTTGATGCTTTTAAATTCTTCTAAAAATATTGACACTTGTATGTTTTATTCCGTTTTTAAAATCACGGAAACGTGTACGAACGTAGCAAACCATTCTATTTATTTCGACATGTCAGAAAAAGAACGAGCAACTCGGCAGCTGCAAAAAGTTCCAGTAAACGCGCTAGTGAAATGTTTGATGTTGAAAAAATCTGGAAGTCAATCAGCACAACGTTTTGTATAAAAATGGAGAACGAATCAAACGAACTTAATGAACATATCAAATACGATATACTAGTCTCCTACAATCGTAACTAGAGCATTATTCTCTTTTACAAAGAGTACTCATTATTTAATACGTTTCGACGTTCTACTCCTTTTCGGAGAAATGGCAATTTCTTATAGAACCAACAACTCGTTTTGGAGAATTTGACTTCCAAGAAAGGAAGCTTGATATCTCGTTACTTCTGTGCTTTGTACTTCGGAAAATTGTTATATAGAAAACAGAATCTACCGAGGAGAAGGGAAGATCGATGGGAAGAGTACCAGCATTTAGGTTCACGTAATAAAATTTCTCAGAAGCATGTACGACAACAGATAAGTAGAATAAAATAAAAAATAATATCTTTATCAATATTACCAAGTGTCAACCTGGCACTTTATTAACTCAAATATTTCTAAAAAAACATATCCATAAAAATATTTCTAGGTAGAATTTTCTGTAAATCGTCATTATGTAAGTAAATACAGTATTAGCGATCAATATTACACTGGCTTATAAAAAGAAACTGTCACTATTTTTTTTTAAATTTCTTTAAATCTAAATAAATTGTCAACACCTTAAATAAATAGTTGTAAAATGACAATGTATAAGAGGGAAGTGACTGTCAGAAAATACTGCTGCAGCCTACGAATTGTTTTAATTCATTGAATAATTTTGGGACACTCATAACTTGCTTGTTGCATATTGTGCCTTCCGTTTTATCAGATTACGGTCGATATCCTAAATTGTTACATAAAATCTTACAATTAGAAAACAAATTTTACAAAGTATAGTTATGGTTGAAAGTATTCAATAAACGGGTTTGAATAAAGAAAACTAGGGAACCAGAGAATTTTTAGTATCTCGTAAACATTGCAACAACAAGTTAAATAACTAAAAAAAATTCATTGTTATAAGTTTGTAAAATTCTTTAATTTTTCTGTACTAGGTGCAACTTAATTGAATTTTTCAATGATTCCAACAATCTCTCTAATAGAAAATGCATTGGAACTGGTAGTTTTTGCCGACGACGCAATAATTTAATGATAAAACAACAAATTAAGTTACGAGGCGTTGTCCCGCTATCTTGTATTACCTAATGAAATTCTATTATAAATATTGGACACCCGAGTCGAAAAGTCCAGCCTAAAAAGAAACTTCAAATCCTAGATTCTTTTGATCTCTCATTTGCCGCTTAATTATGTATACCATTCTGAACCTCAAAATCCTCAACTAGTGTGTCTACGCGCCTCAAAGTCCTGTAAATATGATTTTTAGGAGTTATATGGACTGATCAGGTAAAATTTTTATTCCAATTTAATCTGACACCCCCTAAAAATATTTCAGAAGTTCCAAGTCTGTCGACTCATATTCTAAAAATAGGGCTTTCAGGAGCAAGTTGGAATTAAATTATCATTTTATTCCATATAAATTCTAAATCTCGTAAACCAAATTAATTTTTAGTATATCGAGAATTTTTTTGGACCTCGATCATTCCACTCCAATTCCAATCCAATTCTAAAGCTCCTCATTATAGAATGCTGAGGATTATTTTGGGCTGTATGAAGCCTAAATTGCTCCTAAACTAGGTAAAAGTGGCAAAAAGTAACAAGTGTAGGGCGATTGTGGAATTAAAATTTGCATTCTTTTATATGTAACATATTTTTCCATCTTCAGCCTAAATATCCTAAGTTATTTGATAATTTAGGAGGATTTTGGGCTGAAATTTTCGATTCGGGCACTTAATAAACATACTAATAAATACTAGAAAGAAACGATGACCTACTAAGTACTGCCAATTTATTAAAAATACTGATTAGAACCAAGCGTAAATAAATAGCTGCCTCCATCAATGTTCTATATTTTGCTAATTCTACTTCTAGTTTCTTCGAGAAAAATTATAAATACAGTTGTAAATAATGTTTAACAAATCGTTAAAATGACGAGTAGTTTTTCCCCTCTGTTCTTATTGCACAAAGTAGATAGAGATTTGAATAGGCAAAAAATCACCGTGGCGAGATTTTAATCTCTGGAATTCATTTGAAAGTACACCAAATGATCATACCCATTTGTATGTGGCCACGTATACACCAATCCGTGTGTAGTTATCGTTGCACTGCAGAAAGGACTGCATTTCGTTCGATATCACCTGCATTTCTGATTTTTGCCTCGAATGCATTACTCGGGATAACGAGGGCAAGAATTAAAAAGTGAAAGCGCGTCTAACTCATGCCTATTGATATGAATTTGAGCTTTGATATCATTCGATGATATTGTCATTCATTCTTTGCCATGCGCGGAAAACGTCAATATATGATTTTGAAAAATTCTCTTTAAATACCATAATAATCTGTTAATTTTTTGTAACTTAAATTTTTGCGACGTCTGAAGAATAATTGGACAACACTACATCGGAAAATATTAATAACAATGTTTTAAACGACGGATAAATTTCTTTTAACACTAAACCTATCAACCTGGTTAAAAGGCCGGTCCCAAATTTTTTCTAAAAAATTAGCCGTGAAATAAATATTCCGTATCTATTTTATAAAATCGAAATTAATTGATCAATTATCTTTTCCGCCTTTTCATTTCTCTTTTTCTGCAGCAGTTATTAAGTATCTAAATTTTAGCAGATATAAACGTCGGTAGTTTTAGTGTTAAAGTCGTTTAATGTCATTTTTTAATAAACTGTTTTTAATTTATTTCTATACAATTATGCTATGCTAATTATTGTGTTGCAAAATCTACATCAGAGAATTCTTTATTTACGCTTCCTATTAAAATATAATTTATTTTGAGAAAAATGTTGGCATATTAATTTCTTGATTTGATGAGAATAACACGTGCACATTATCCAATTAAGTAAGTTATATCTGGTAACAAAGTCGCAAGAAACTATATTGAATCAGTTTTGATCATACTAGGGAACCTCTCGAGTTGCGAATCATCGATTTTGATGAAATTCAAGTATGATGTAAGTAGTGCTCGTAACAATATTTGATACGTATTTTTTTTATTACTCCCTTTGATCTTTTAATAGAGATGTTTAACAACGATATCATCTAAATGTAAGAATTGTTAATCTTTTTCATCCACTATAATAATAATTTTTTAAATGGTCCTGAAATAATTTTTTCCTCGCAGCATTTTTTGTTTCCTTCGAGAAATTCAATCTTTATATTTTCCCAAGTAAAACCATATATAAATATATTCTTTTTGTAAAGACCAAATTCTTTTAAAGTAATTTCAATCATTTAGACTTTCGCAGTTAACGGTGTTAAAACGATCGCTCAGAGTACTTAATTACAAGCTACTCAGAGAATAAAATTAACATTCTTCTGAAAGCGAGGCAATTTTCCTCTATTCTCGAATTAAGAATCAATTGAAAGACCCCGTTAAAGTTCGATCAAACGGATCTCTCTGCGACGGTATTCCAATGATTACGTACGTGAATGCACGCTATGACCTTCGTTTTTTAATGGAACGTGAGTTCAATTTGGATGAAATGACGTCAAGGATTTCTTTACACGTTGCACGGATAATACTTTCCTTTGAGGGAAAAATTTATCATACAAACAACGGTCTTACGTCTTACTTATTACGTCCCGGGAAGTTTCTAATTTAAATTTCTTGAAATACTCAAACTTGGATAAATTACCCAGAACTTGAGATTTTACGAAGAAAGTTCCTCTAAGAAATCGTTACGTGTACACTTAAGTTCCTGCGTTACCAAGTTACCTTAATGTCTCCTTTGCATGAAACACATTTTTCTAACGCCAGAAATTATTCGCGAATGTATACATCCTCTCCCAAATGATATATTTTGTGTAGATTAACATATTAAATGGCACCGGTAACTCGGCAACAGTTAATTTCTACTAAAATGAAACTTTTTCTATTAAAATCTAACACAAATAATTAATAATTATATACTTACTGCCATTAGGCCTTTAACATCTTAATACAAATATTTTAATATTGATTGCTTTAGCAAACTTACAAATATCACAATTTAAAAGTCATGTGAAATGTCATTGCGTTGAACAGAGTAAATCACCGCTCACCTCATGCCAATTAACGTGTTAAAATGTTTTGGTACAAAAATTGGTACCTAGATTGATGCAATTATAATTAGTTTTATTAAACAAATTGTAGATATTTTAATTAGATATGTGTGTAGTACTTAAACTGTAGACGTTTGAGAATTTTTGGAGGATCTTACAAATATAATAATCTTTATTGTCATTTCAAGAAATAATAACACCATATAAAATAAAAAAATTATTATTCCTTAATTCGTTTGTCATTAATAACATTAATGAATGTAATTTCAATACTTTCAATATCGTATGTTATTATTTCGATACCGGATTTCGAAAATATTCTAATGATTGTATTTTATATGTTTTAAAATAATTTTTTTTCAGTTGAGCTTGAAAAGAGTATAATTGAAGATTATCTTGCGTAATAATACTTGGTTGTGTTTAATCTATACTGCTCATTATACTTTAAGCTCTCATTATACGCAAAAAAGGAGCACTCAAATGAAGGATAATGTCAAATTACTCAGAAAGTGTAATGATAAAATTCTTCAAGTTAATGTTACAATTAGTGAGAAGCATGAAGTCTTTGAATCAAATGTTTTTGCAAATTCTACAAAGATTTTCCTCTCTAATCACATAAATGGAAAAGCATATTAAAAACAGCAAGGGGAATAACCGTTTTAATTGCATTCGCTCGTTATTCTTGTCCCTTAAACTTGTTCTTATCTCTCTTAATTAATGCAACTAATAATTACGATCCACCTACAGCTTTTACTACGTAAATAAGCTGAAAAATTTGCCGAATGAAAACTTGCAGCCTCGCAATTAAACGCTAAAAAATTTATCGTGCAATGCAATGAACGAAAGGAAACAGTAATAACAGAATAATTGGTTTTTACCCTCGAAATATTTTTATGTGAAACATTCGCCGACAATAGCGTTAATGGAAATCGATCTATCGGCTGTTATGAAGTTAATTGAAATCAAGCTGCATCAATTAATAAATATACATCGTTTAATTGATATTAGCAACCGGATAGATCTTGCGTGGGGGACGGAGATAATTGAAACACATCCCACCGCGAGAGAAACGTATCACAAATGAGACACACATTGGAGATACCCTCATTGAGCTACCGTTTAATTAACACTGGCAAGGGTATTGTTAATTGAAACCAAAGTTCTGCCGAAATTCGCTGTATGAAGCAGGTGCATTGCAAAATATAATCCAAGTAAAATTACAGGCGGCTTTGTTATTTGAGAAATTGAATTAAATATTTGATCTATGAAATTTAATATTTTCGAAATTAATAGGATGAATGCTATTATTGATAATGATGACAATGGAATTTTTACTTTTGCAGTCGTCCTTATTTTGTTATGATTGTACTGAACGATGGCCTAAAGTTACCATAATTAGAATTTCATACACTGTCATTTATAGAATCGGTATTTTTATAAAATATCTAACATTCCTAATAAACGATAAATGTAAAATCCAAGATATTAGAATAATGTTTAATCAATGTCCTTGTATCTAACAAGTAACCATAGCATTTATTTAACCCTCTGGCCTATGATTTATTTTCTGACTGGGCGTGCAATGATTAAAAATTAATTCCTGAAATCGAAAGTTCTCAATGATTTCTGATATTTCGTATAACTGAAAATAATATTATTAGTATAGAAATAATTTAACAGTTTTTGGAAGGCTTCAAAATTTCCTATTTCATTTTCCGCGCCACGAGTGTCACACGTTATTATAGGCTAAGGATTACATAAGTTAATACATTTAGTGATATTTGCATTAAAATATTGACAATTTTAGCATTAAATAATAAAATTAACAATCGTTTTATGTTCTTGCGACTTATTAAAAATGCTGATATAAAATGTTAAATAATATGAACTGAATAAATAAAACAGTAATATGTAAATTCTATTTTTCACTTCTAAATCTCATTCCCTTAGTTACTCTAATAATAAGACATCAAACTCATTCTTTCAATTTGCACTTAATTTCATTTTGTCAGAATTGAAACAAATTTATAATTTTGCACATTGCCGTACTTGAATTTAAACATGGAAATATTCTCGTAAATATCTTCCTAATAGGTGCATGTATTATTGTCTTTTCGAAGATAGGACGGATCTCCTGTTTATTTCGATGAAACGGGAAAAAACGAACTTGCGGTTTAATCTTCGAACCGGATATCCGAAACCTGTTTCGCCATATACACGGAAATCCGATTTAGTACGTTTTCTCTTTGGTCAAGAATATCATCGTTCGTCCGTATTGCTTCCCCTTTTTTCAGTTCAAATATCGGAGGGAAAGCATAAAATTTTGATTTTCCCTTCTACAACTATCGATTCAATAATTCAGGAACGATATTCGTAATTGGAATGAAAACTAATCGATGTATTAATATTTGAAACGTCTCATCTTCAACGAGATGACGTCCCTTACGAATACTAAAATATTTATAAAACAGTTCGATAGACTGTGAAAGTTCACGGAAATCTCGCCGAGGCAGGCAGAATGGCTGATTGGAATTTTCTTTAAATAATTTAACAAACTTCTAACAATGAAATTTTTTTAGTTATTTAAGTTGATGTTGTAATGTTTAAGAGAAGCTAACAATTCTCTGGCACCTTAGTTTTCTTTGTTGTAGCATATTTATTTAATACTTTTAACTGTAGTTTTAACTTTGCAAGATTTGTTATCGGTTATTCTTGCTTTAGCACACAAATAATTTTAGTCATCGGCGAAGTACAACGAAATTTTGTATTAGTCACTTTAAATGTGAAAAATAATTTTTACCTACGTCTCAGTTCTCCTTTGTAGTAGATTTAATGTAAAACGCTATGATATTGTTGTTCTTTTATAATATATGTTGTAATATCTAAAAACCACGTTATCAATGATAGAATTATAATAATTTAATTTTAGAAACTTTTTTTGCCTGATAATTATTATCAATTATCGCACTATTAATTATACTTAATACTATGTTATGCTCACTTGTGTTTCTTTTACTTTCCATGATCCCCATTTGGGGATTTATTTATTTTCTAAATCTTTTAGTATTCAATTTACCTAGATATTTGACGTGCTTTCAGATAAAAAGTGGTTCAAAACAGCCTGTTTTAATTGCACTTTTTAGTAGTAGTTTCCACCAGTTATTTTTATTTTTATATTGTGATAATACTTCTTCCTGAAACAATCAAACTACTGTAAGAAATATTCGACAGCGATTGGGTTAATATTGACATTGCTAAAATATATTAGTATCGGTCGACCGAACGATTTCCTATCTCGTTTTTAAATGCTAATTTAAGCCTCTGGCAATTATTGCCGCACGAATAAGATTTGTCGTCGTAAGAATAGGTTTAATTCGAACACGACAAGCAGACTTCGAAGGAAACGGTACTCGGAACATTTGTCACGCAAGAGGCGGAAGGTTGTAAATCATTCAATTAGGATAATCTAACCGGCATTGCGTGCATTCAGGTCACTGCTAGGTGAAGTAGACATCCATTATCAAATTCTGCGCCGATATACGTTATGTCGATAAAGCAACGTCGCTTGTGAGACGATATTAGTCAAGCTGGGACCGTGGATATTCGTTCTAGCTTTGGTAAGGAGAAAAGGAAAAATGTATCAATCTAACATGTTGAACACCACTTTTTGGGTCGTTTCGTAATTTTTATTGAAATGACATGTTTTCTATTAAAATTGTAGTTTTACGAAACAGAATCCGTAACACTAGATTTACGGAAGCCGTCAAATTGAAGGGTTCCTACTTCTTTTATACACTTTTATGAAATTTACAGAGAATCTGTGCAGTAGATATTTTACGTATATTTTATAATACAATAGTTATTTAACGAATAATCATCTTTGTCGCTCAATTCCTCTTTTTCCACAGGCCTTATTTAATATATTGCAGTGCAATAGATTTTACGTCCGTAAATCTAGTGTTAAGACATAAATAGATACATATGTTGTAAGCAGGAATTTTTAATGTCAATATTGAAATATTGAATGTATTAAAAAATTCGTAAGTATTACAATTAAAAGGTGATATTTTATAGAATTCAATACTGCCAGTCACCGTTGACCGACCCATAACGTTCAATGTACTTTCATTCTACAATATTTTCTTAAAGCCTTTTCAGGTTTACGAAATTATACATTTTTTTTAATTGAAAAATGTGGAGAAAATTTGATATAAAAGGAAGAATGCAAAAAATAGTAGACTTCCCGAAAGTTATTTTAGCATTACTGTTAATGCAATACATCCCTTTCATTTATATTAAATCCCAAAATTATTGGTTAAACTTTACAAATCTCAAAACAGTCGATAAAAATTCGGCTATTCATTGGTTGAAGTGAATTTATTAACTTTTTTTACTGTAGGAAAGTACTTCTATAAATAATTTGTCAATTTATAATTTTCATTGAATTTCCTTCTTATTCAACATTTTTGAAACCTTTAGCTTCATCATTACGTTCGTATAATGTACATAATTTTACTTACTCATTTCAGCATCACCAACTACAAATTTTATGAAATTTGATTCGAAAATAAATCTTTCTTACACGAGTAATCTTGACTTTATTTATTTTTTTAAATGCTCTACCTATTGAAAATAATGTAGAAAAGTTTAAATACGAATATTGATAAAAAAAGAATGTCAATTTAAAATCAACATTATTCTATGAGCAGATAAAATAAAGTGCACATTATAAATACACACGTAGAACGCCTGCACCGTGTAAAAATATTGTTATAATGCGGCAAAATAAAAACACTGTTAAACAAAAAACACGATAGCTGGAGAATGTGTATAAAACATGTATATTTACTGTGGTATTTACTCGGATAGACGGCGGAATGTAGATCCGAGTGTCATAATTAAATCCTGTTTCCTGCACGGATCTGAAATGAAAAGATTAATATTTTAGCATCAAGGTATTATGTAATTACATTTTAAATCTTCGAATTTGTGTATACGAGGCTGTGCTTTTTACGTTCCTATCTTTTAAACCATCTACTCATATACAAGCTTTTACATCAGCATGGGAAGTAACGCAGTTACACATGTACCTTTTAAGAGCGTGCCATTTAAAACGCCATATGATGATACGATACGTTATGGTTCCGCGAACAATATTTCCCTCTCTGTTCGCATTTTCCCATTTCCCTTTTGATATAATACTTACAGTGTTTTGATTTACTTCAATTTTTATACGACTTTCGTGAATTTAATGCTGAAAGGGCTTTTAATTAATTTATAAACGTAATACGCTTTAAAATTAGTCAACTTAAAACTTTTCCTTCAAAATATTTATCCTCCGATATTTCTCTGGTTTTATTTGAAATTTTTTGGAAGTTTAATGTGCTTGGAAATTTGCAAACTTTTTAATGTTGATGGTACGTTTAGAAATTATAAGCGTATGCTTTAAAATTACTCGATATGAAGTACTTTTCAAGTTTATTACACTCAGTTCTTGATTTTAACATTTCATTCATGAAATTCTAACTATTTAACATTCAATTTATTAAAAAATGTATCTCTAAAAATCTCGTTTTAACGCAGAACCAGTTTCTATGATACTCGAGTTTTTATACTTAAATCTGCGAAAAAGACTTCAATGATCAAATAATAAAAAATTAGAAAAATTGTAAATAACTTCTAGCGGTGTATGTAATTTGTCGGATTAATAAAGTCATAAACATTCTGTCTTTATTCATTTTTTTCTTCAACATATTTATCTAATATATATTAAGTTAATTGTCCGTAATGATACACCAAGTCATGATATTACATGTTCCTATGTCAAATTATACTTTACAAAGCTTTTCATTACTCCTAATTTTCTATAAATTTAGATAATTGCAATGAATTACTCTTGTTACATAAAAATGAGAAGAAAATATAATACAGCATACTTTCAAATAAATTCTAATCAACCAATAAATTGAAAATTAATCTGCACAGCAAACTATTGTTTCGTGATTATTATTAACACATATTTACAAGTTTATATTACAAAAAGACACACTTCGATATGGGAGAAACTTCCTTGTGCTTTCACAAAACGGGTACGTGTCATTCCTTCAGACATTTTCCAGCCATCATTTTGAATTCCTAAGAAATTCACTTCGCCACAAACTTATGCGAAAATTCTACCCCTCAGACAATTACCAATTTCCACGTCATTTAATTTCTTCACCCTCTCAATTGCCTTAGACATACATTTCAGCTTTTAGAATTATCTCCAAGGAAAATACTAAATATTCAAGATTATACAAACATAATTTTATTTTACGAGATTTAGTTGTTTATTTTGTTATTTATCTTTACGACACGGTTAGCATTATAACAGACCGTAACATATCGATTGCTACAGTGGTCATAGATGATCAGTGATATATTCTGTTACAAAAATATTACTGAAATCTCTGTTAAAGAATACACAATATAAAAAAATTATGTTTTTATATACTTTAGCTAGGAGATATTCCAAAAAGTGTAGTTTCAACACTTTTCTTTTAAAGGCGTTTTCACCCCTTCACACAGTGGTACAGAACGTGAATTTAGCTGTTCAGGCACCTCGCACAGTTTTCGATCTTTTTCAAATCGTCGAAAGTGACATTCAAAATGAAAGAAAGATAGCATATTTTAGAGGTCTAAAAGAGATCATAATGTTACCATTATCATAATAAAACAAATGTCATAAAGATAACATTTTTTGAGGTCTAAAAGAGATCATAATGTTAACATTTTCATTAGAAAAAAGATATCATACAGATAACATATTTTACAGGTCTAAAAGAGATCATAATGTTAACATTTTCATAAGAAAAAAGATATCATAAAGATAACATATTTTAGAGGTCTAAAAGAGATCATAATGTTAACATTTTCATAAGAAAAAAGATATCATAAAGATAACATATTTTAGAGGTCTAAAAGATATCATAATGTTAACATTTCCATCAAAAAAAAGATGACATAATGTTAACATTTTCATCAAAAAAAAGATGACAATGTTAACATTTTCATTAAAAAAAAGATGTCATAATGTTAACATTTTCATCAAAAAAAAAGATGACATAATGTTAACATTTTCATAAGAAAAAAGATGTCATAAAGATAACATTTTAGAGGTCTAAAAGATATCATAATGTTAACATTTTCATTAAAAAAAAGATGTCATAATGTTAACATTTTCATCAAAAAAAAGATGACATAATGTTAACATTTTCATAAGAAAAAAGATATCATAAAGATAACATATTTTAGAGGTCTAAAAGATATCATAATGTTAACATTTCCATAAAAAAAAAGATGACATAATGTTAACATTTTCATCAAAAAAAAAGATGACATAATGTTAACATTTTCATAAGAAAAAAGATGTCATAAAGATAACATTTTAGAGGTCTAAAAGATATCATAATGTTAACATTTTCATCAAAAAAAAGATGTCATAATGTTAACATTTTCATAAGAAAAAAGATATCATAAAGATAACATTTTAGAGGTCTAAAAGATATCATAATGTTAACATTTTCATAAAAAAAAAGATGTCATAATGTTAACATTTTCATAAGAAAAAAGATGTCATAAAGATAACATATTTTAGAGGTCTAAAAATTATCATAATGTTAACATTTTCATCAAAAAAAAGATGTCATAATGTTAACATTTTCATAAAAAAAAAAGATATCATAAAGATAACATATTTTAGAGGTCTAAAAGAGATCATAATGTTAACATTTTCATAAGAAAAAAGATATCATAAAGATAACATATTTTAGAGGTCTAAAAGATATCATAATGTTAACATTTCCATAAAAAAAAAGATGTCATAATGTTAACATTTTCATCAAAAAAAAGATGACATAATGTTAACATTTTCATAAAAAAAAAGATGACATAATGTTAACATTTTCATAAGAAAAAAGATGTCATAATGTTAACATTTTCATAAGAAAAAAGATGTCATAAAGATAACATTTTAGAGGTCTAAAAGATATCATAATGTTAACATTTTCATAAAAAAAAAGATATCATAAAGATAACATATTTTAGAGGTCTAAAAGAGATCATAATGTTAACATTTTCATAAGAAAAAAGATATCATAAAGATAACATATTTTAGAGGTCTAAAAGATATCATAATGTTAACATTTCCATAAAAAAAAAGATGTCATAATGTTAACATTTTCATCAAAAAAAAGATGACATAATGTTAACATTTTCATAAAAAAAAATGACATAATGTTAACATTTTCATAAGAAAAAAGATGTCATAAAGATAACATTTTAGAGGTCTAAAAGATATCATAATGTTAACATTTTCATCAAAAAAAAGATGTCATAATGTTAACATTTTCATAAAAAAAAAGATATAAAGATAACATATTTTAGAGGTCTAAAAGAGATCATAATGTTAACATTTTCATAAGAAAAAAGATATCATAAAGATAACATATTTTAGAGGACTAAAAGATATCATAATGTTAACATTTCCATAAAAAAAAGATGACATAATGTTAACATTTTCATCAAAAAAAAGATGACATAATGTTAACATTTTCATAAGAAAAAAGATGTCAGAATGTTAACATTTTCATAAGAAAAAAGATGTCATAAAGATAACATTTTAGAGGTCTAAAAGATATCGTAATGTTAACATTTTCATCAAAAAAAAAGATGTCATAATGTTAACATTTTCATAAGAAAAAATATGTCATAATGTTAACATTTTCATAAGAAAAAAGATGTCATAAAGATAACATTTTAGAGGTCTATAAGATATCATAATGTTAACATTTTCATAAAAAAAAAGATGTCATAATGTTAACATTTTCATAAAAAAAAGATATCATAAAGATAACATTTTAGAGGTCTAAAAGATATCATAATGTTAACATTTCCATAAAAAAAAAGATGTCATAATGTTAACATTTTCATCAAAAAAAAGGTGTCATAATGTTAACATTTTCATAAAAAAAAAGATATAAAGATAACATATTTTAGAGGTCTAAAAGAGATCATAATGTTAACATTTTCATAAGAAAAAAGATATCATAAAGATAACATATTTTAGAGGACTAAAAGATATCATAATGTTAACATTTCCATAAAAAAAAGATGACATAATGTTAACATTTTCATTAAAAAAAAGATGCCATAATGTTAACATTTTCATAAAAAAAAAATGACATAATGTTAACATTTTCATAAGAAAAAAGATATCATAAAGATAACATATTTTAGAGGACTAAAAGATATCATAATGTTAACATTTCCATAAAAAAAAGATGACATAATGTTAACATTTTCATTAAAAAAAAGATGCCATAATGTTAACATTTTCATCAAAAAAAAATATGACATAATGTTAACATTTTCATAAGAAAAAAGATGTCAGAATGTTAACATTTTCATAAGAAAAAAGATATCATAAAGATAACATTTTAGAGGTCTAAAAGATATCATAATGTTAACATTTCCATAAAAAAAAAGATGTCATAATGTTAACATTTTCATCAAAAAAAAGATGTCATAATGTTAACATTTTCATAAGAAAAAAGATGTCATAATGTTAACATTTTCATAAGAAAAAAGATGTCATAATGTTAACATTTTCATAAGAAAAAAGATGTCATAAAGATAACATTTTAGAGGTCTAAAAGATATCATAATGTTAACATTTTCATCAAAAAAAAGATGTCATAATGTTAACATTTTCATAAAAAAAAAGATATAAAGATAACATATTTTAGAGGTCTAAAAGAGATCATAATGTTAACATTTTCATAAGAAAAAAGATATCATAAAGATAACATATTTTAGAGGACTAAAAGATATCATAATGTTAACATTTCCATAAAAAAAAGATGACATAATGTTAACATTTTCATTAAAAAAAAGATGCCATAATGTTAACATTTTCATCAAAAAAAAATATGACATAATGTTAACATTTTCATAAAAAAAAAGATGTCATAATGTTAACATTTTCATAAAAAAAAGATATCATAAAGATAACATTTTAGAGGTCTAAAAGATATCATAATGTTAACATTTTCATAAAAAAAAAGATGTCATAATGTTAACATTTTCATAAGAAAAAAGATGTCATAAAGATAACATATTTTAGAGGTCTAAAAATTATCATAATGTTAACATTTTCATCAAAAAAAAGATGTCATAATGTTAACATTTTCATAAAAAAAAAAGATATCATAAAGATAACATATTTTAGAGGTCTAAAAGAGATCATAATGTTAACATTTTCATAAGAAAAAAGATATCATAAAGATAACATATTTTAGAGGTCTAAAAGATATCATAATGTTAACATTTCCATAAAAAAAAAGATGCCATAATGTTAACTTTTTCATCAAAAAAAAATATGACATAATGTTAACATTTTCATAAGAAAAAAGATGTCATAAAGATAACATTTTAGAGGTCTAAAAGATATCATAATGTTAACATTTTCATAAAAAAAAAAGATGTCATAATGTTAACATTTTCATAAGAAAAAAGATGTCATAATGTTAACATTTTCATAAGAAAAAAGATGTCATAAAGATAACATTTGAGAGGTCTATAAGATATCATAATGTTAACATTTTCATCAAAAAAAAGATGTCATAATGTTAACATTTTCATAAAAAAAAGATGTCATAAAGATAACATATTTTAGAGGTCTAAAAGAGATCATAATGTCAACATTTTCATAAGAAAAAAGATATCATAAAGATAACATATTTTAGAGGTCTAAAAGAGATCATAATGTTAACATTTTCATAAGAAAAAAGATATCATAAAGATAACATATTTTAGAGGTCTAAAAGAGATTATAATGTTAACATTTTCATAAGAAAAAAGATATCATAAAGATAACATATTTTTAGGTCTAAAAGAGATCAATCTGACGAGATCATAATCTTAACATTTTCATTGAAAAAAATAGGTTTCAGAAAGATAACATATTTTAGAGGTCTAAAAGGGATCAATCTGAGGAGATCATAATGTTAACACATTGCCGGCCGCTCTCGCTTATGCGTGACATCTCTTCCTTAAGTGTTATCGGCCACTGTCACGTTTGCGTGACTTTTTAGAAACTGCGAGAAACTCGCCGCCGCGCGCCGCTTCAGTATGAACGAAGATCTGTATAAAAAATACGTGACAAATATTCTTTAAAGAACTACCTATTTTGCAAGTCTCATCAAATTAGGGATACACGAATTCGATATATGTATTGTCTTATAAGTTGTTACTGGGAAAACTAGTGTTTTCTTTAATTCTATTGAATCTGCGACAATGTATTGAATTTGCACAATCTTCACGATAGTCAAATGTAAGTAAATCAGACCATGTTAATTACAATTAAAAAAATAAACAAAAAGACAATTAAGTAGTCCAACGTACGATATTGTAAAGAACTTTTCAATTCTCTAGAAAATTAACTAAACTACACAGTGATTTCCAGCGACACCATGAAATTCATTTAAGAAATAACAGCATGAATATAGAAAGAACGTTAATTTCACAAGTACGAAGTGAAACCAGAGGTAATCTTTCTACAGGATCTGCATTTCTAAAGTACTTGTGAGTTTTTAATCCTTCTTGGAATCTAATAGGACCTTTTCCTTTTTTGAGCAAAGTACGATTGAATCTCTCTGGATATTCCTAAGGGAGTAGCTCGGTCCCTTCGTGCTTCGCCTGCGGAGAAAGTTTGCAGTCGGACTACGAGAGGGTAAAAATTTCACGGCCGCGTAATCTTACAGTCGGCGCACGAACATTCCGTCCCTCCATTTTTTTCTCCTTTTACCTTCTTGAAAAATATATTAGTAACGGAACAAACGGCTCGTGCGGTTTATTGGTCGATTAATGTTTGAAATTTTTACACAAACATACACATGTGTAGTTTAAAATTATTGTACGAGTAGTTCATTTTGACAGTGGAATAAGTCACATTGCTTCTGAATCAAGGTATTTCAGGGTTTTGGTTTTAGGATGTTTAAAAATCTTTATGCCAATCTTGGGGAAAATTTATATTCCTTTGATTCATTTTGGGTACTTGCACTTTTCTTATGAAAAATCTATGAAGAATCACTATTTTTCACTATGGTATGATTTACGCAACTTTCAAAGTAAATATATTTGTTGCAGTGTAAGATTAATAAAACGGCCTCCTTACAAAATGTAACCTGTTTCTATTATATTGAGTAGAAAATCTTAAAAAATGACAAGATCGTGTTACATTGTAATTGATAAAATCATTAATTTGATTTAGAATAATGATTTGTGTTATTTCGATATAAACGCTTAAAATCTAAGCTTGTATAATGTAATAATTATTACATTAAATATTGAATGCATTTGACTTCATTTCTTGTTTTTAAATTTCTATTTTAGTTTTAAGTGAATTTCATTATATATCTGATGGTGATTACAGTCATTCATTGCAATTTATTCTAAAGGGACAGGATTACAGATATATTTCAGTTGGTGAAATTATCAAATGATTATTTCTTTTATATTTTATTATTTAAACGTCATGGCCGTTTCCCCTAGAACATACTTTTTTAGGCGGATTTCGGCAACGAGGCTATGATGATAATGACATAGGAAAAATTTTCCAGGCACCATAGATTTGATTTCGGGCTCTTGGAAGTCTGAGCCTCTAATACCAGACCCACCATGACTCCTCAAATGATTCTTATTTTCATTATTTGATTGAAGTATAATACTTCAAATTTTACTGAATCATTTCTATGATTTCAAGGGCTACATTTCACTCTACACATATAGTTTCATGACTACAGCATTTTCTTGCCTGAGATTATACTTTTATTAAAACTAGGAGTACGCATCATCTTTTTCTCTCAAATTCGTGTATTAACAATAATACTAGTATTAGGAAGAATACATGACATTACCTTTAAAGTACTACAAGTAAGAATAAACGGAATGGTCCACCTAAAGTCACTGTTATGGATTAAATTTATTAACAAATCTTGCTAAAAAAAATATTTCATATTCACACATTAAGTGCCACACGTATTTTATTATTTCTATTAAAGTGAAACTTTTTCAATTACAATTGCATTTTTTTAAACGAAAAATGTTGAAGATAAAAATACTTGTATATTAAGTAATTCTTTACTCTTTTAACAACACTATTTAAGTATTGAATCTAGTTACATATTTATAAATATTTCCAATTAAAAATCATAAGAAAGATCGTTGAATCGAAATTTTTTGGAACAGCAATAATTACAATTTCAGCGAAAAAAATTCGGATTAAGGAAGCTTGCAGATCAAAATCTGAATAATGAAAAAAGATAATACATTTTATTCTTGAAAGGATCGTTAATAAATCATAATCGAGTCAGATATTGGGGCGAGTATTAAAAAATAATCTCGGAAGATACCCAATTCGCGATTTCGGAATCTGTTTGATGAATGAGGAAATTATTGGATGCGATGGAATCAATACAGCCTTGAATATGTATCGGAGGGTTAACTGAAACACGGGATCACCACCATTTTGTTCCCGGCGAGAAGGATGAGTGTCCCGAAAGAAATTTATTTTGATGTCTATTGAAATAAACGTGAAAACGGAAAGGGAAGTAAGAAAAGATCAGTAGAGCTCGTTTTCAAATATTTTTAAAGAAGAATAGTCAAGAAATTTATCCTGTTCAATAAATGATTTGAGAAATAAGTATGAATTATTATAAATGATCTTTTATAAATTCTTAAAAATTTTTGTGTAAGCAATGTTTGCCTGTTTGTACATTTAAATATCACGAAACTGATGAAGTTAACATCTCGCAAAGAAAAAATATATTTTCCCTCCTGCTGAATATTGTTGAAAAATGCTGATCATAAGAAAATAGATTTTCGATGAAAAAGACTTTAAAGTATGGGAAACGAAAGTTCAACGTTAGTATGACTTGAAAATTTATTCTGAAAGGGCAGCCGACACACAGGGCGTATCAAAAATCCCTTATGGAAGAACTCTTTTGTTATTTTTGCCTTTTGAACCAAAAAACTTTTAAAAAACCGACACATGTTGCATTACTGATATGTCGAATTTTATCTACTATGTGTTTGTTCTAGATGTCCATGATTTTCGTTATAAACTCTTGATCAATCATTTACAAAAAAAATTGTGCTATTTTTTGTGATCATTAATTTTTGTGGGTTATGTAGTGTTGTATAGGTTTTTAGATGTTTCATATTACAGGTTGCAATATGAGTCGCCGTTAAGCATAGTATTTTTTAAAGTTAAGTCTCCTCTAACAAGAGAAGAACGACTCCAAAACGATTATTTACAGAAACAAAATTTTTTAAACTATTAGTTTCACTATTTCGGAACTTTTCTATAAAATAATTAAATTGCGAAAAGGAATTATTAAGTAGTTTTAATAACAATTTGATCTAAAAGTTAATTCATGAATTAAATATCCAAAAATAAAGATTATTACTAGTCGTTTTATTATTTCAAGCATCGTTTTACATACTGCAGCACAACTTCCCATAATTTCCCCTACTTAAATCTAAATACTGTTTACCATGCTAATTACATAACCTTTAAAAATAAAGGGATACCGTTACATTGTAATTTATAGTGTCATTAACTTGATTTTCTTAGCGCTTTATGCTACTTTCGCAAAACAAGCGGCTTGTATAATGCAATAATTAATACATTCAGTATTGAATGAATTTGGTTATCTCTGCTATTTACAAATTTTTATTTTATATTTACATAAATCTCACATTTCTAAAGATGATTACAGTTATTTAGAAAATTGAAATTTATTCCGTGGAGGTAGGATTATATGAGCCGTTTATTTTGAAAGTGGCCTAACTCCATTTATACTTAAATTGAGATATTTAAGGGTTTGCGTTTCAATGCAATTAAAAATATACGTACAGGATACTAATGAGTCATACTGCGTAAGTGAATCTGAGGGTGTTAAATTTATAGTTCCTATTAAAATAGTGGCAATTATTAAGTGAATAATATGAGTCTTCTTATTAAGAATGGAGTTAGGCCACTTTCAAAATTAACAACCAGATTCATTATAAAATTTGGAGGTGCCCATGTGCATTCAACATAATTTAAGATGCTTCAAATTGAAAAAAACAATACTCAATTTATTTTACATATCTTTAAAACACTTCGTAAACATAATTTATGCGATTCAAAACATTTTTTAACTACATAACGTACAAAATTACAAACATAAATTTCTTACAAAACAATTTACTACTCAACTACATTTTGCGTGTGTGAAAGGGATTTGAAGAAATTATGATGTTCCGGTGGTATATGTCGTAATAGGTCAATTATGTCTTTGAATTTTGCTGTTGTAATTTGTCTGATATTTTTACACAGTGGTGTCAATACAATATTTTCGAACTTTCTTGGTCTACTCCGACGTGGTAGTAAATTCAGGACATAAAAATTTTCATTCCCATTTATTGATGTCTTATAGAAAATTTTATACGGTTTATTTCTGACAAAACGCATCCAACATATTTTTAACAAGTTTATTGATTCTCCATCAGAATTCTTTACCCTTTTAAAAATTGCGTCTTCTGATAAGTTTGTTGATACAAAATCTGCTTGTCTCATTTCATTTACAATAAAGTTATTACCTTTCCGACACTTTTTAATAATATTGTAATAATCTTGGGGAACGACCAGTAAATTTTTTTTTTAATGACATTTCTACCACGCCAAAATCTCTATCATTTGGTAAAAACGAATGTCCTGATAATAAAAATTTGCGATCTATGATTTCCACATTATTTTCCAAAGTTTGGACAATTTTTAACCACATTAAAACTGCTTTAATGTTTCTATTTTGCCCGGCGCACATGTCACTGCAAGCTATAATGTGTCTTTCACTTCTGAAATTTTTAATATGTTTTAGGATGCATGAAATTATTTCTTGAGCACCTCTGGATGCAATAGTTACATCCCAAATGTACATGTAAACATTATTGTTATGAAAATTGCGAATACCCAAATTTGATAACTTGATCGACTAACAAAATTTAAATCTTGATTTAAGTATAAATGGAGTTAGGCCACTTTCAAACTACACGGTTCAATTATTGAACTAACTCTGAAAACTTATGTGTCAAGAATTATCGTATTTGCTCGGAATATAAGCAACCTGAAATGCTTTACTGATAAATAACATAAAGTTGTACATGTAACTATAGCAACCGGAAAAAAATTGACAAATGGAGTTAGGCCACTTTCAAAATAAACGGCTCATATAGCAACACAGTGAAATATACAAATAATTCTTTTCTCATATTTCTTTGTGTGAATGTAACTTTGTAATCCAAAAGTTATTTTGTATGCTATAGCAAACTTCAGAGAAATAAAATTCCTCGCCGAGAGTCCGACCTTGATTAAGTTTTATATTCAGGAATTGCCAAAGAAAACTGCGTACCCTGGGAATCTGAAGTTCAAGGATCAAGACCTGGCAATTGTAGCGGGTGCTTTTAGAATCCGAGACAATTCGAAATAAAAGAAAGGAAAACTAAGGAAAGGGATCGTTTGAAAGCTCGTTCTCGAAGGACGGCTTAAATGCTTCAAGTATCAAAGATCCCTTTGCGAAAGGCACCTGGGGCCCTTACAGCACCGATCGTCTTACCATTTTCTTACCCTAAGAGGGTGGAATTCCACCTACGAGACAAATAAAGGTAAGATCAATGTCCACCCTTTATTAGCTACCTACCCGGAAGTTGGATTCTCACGTTCGACTTTCCCTCAAAGAGGGAAAAGAGAAAGTCTTTTGGGAGACCGGTATTCCACCTCGGTTCTCCACCTTCGTTCGCTCCTTGCTTTTGGGGTGGAAAAGTAGATATAAAAAAAAGGGACAATCACCGTGTTTTCCAGCTTTCACGACTCATCGAAACTCATCCGGCTAATGAGACCGGAAAACTTTTTTCGAGCTTCGTCGTCGAGGTCATCCTTGATTGGCGGAAACATTTAACACTAAAAATACCGGACTTATATAGATTATATTTAATGCTCGATTTACGGACTCTAAATCTGGCATATTTAAATATACTAAATAAGTGCATTGAAAAAAGATAGATCAAACGACGAAATTATGGTCACTTACGTAATCTGTATATTACAAGATACATGTAAAATATTCACTGTACCGCTTTTCTGTCAATTTGAGACAAAATTTAAAAAAACCGGGAACCCATCAATTTGATTTCTGCCGTAGATCTAGTGTTAGATATATCAACTAAGTACTTTGGATAAAGAGAAATTAAGATGTAAAGAAGACGGTCAATTACATACTTTAGGGTTTATAAGATAGAAATCGAATACTTATTACAAGACTTTCCTATTAATTAGGGGAATTTTCAGAGAAATTTTGAGACGGTCATTTTGACCGTCTTGGTAGCTTTAGTGTTAATAATGTGGTTCGACAGCTTGTTAAAGAGGAATATGTCGATTGTTTGTTATGTTCTTCATTTTAACACGTAAGAATTTCCTTCATTATGGAGAATTATTATTATACATTGCATATTTCTTAGATTCTATGCATTGACCTACTGCATTCTCCATATATAATGTTTATAATATTGGCGTTCTCTTTATCATAGTATCAATTGTTTTTGTGCCTAACAACAATTTGTTATTGTTAATAACATAAAGAGGAAAGTTACTATTAGGCTTTGGTAGAGACCAAATCTCCACCTGTGGTCTCCATTTCCTTAAAACACATTACAGTCGGCACTAGACTTTCGCACATAATTGGTTCCTGAAAATGTGTGCGAATGCTGAATGTTCGAAAGTAGAGGGATATAGGAAAAATATGAAAAATTGTATGTTAATGTGGTTTCTTTGTACACTTGAGATTCTCTAACATCTAGTAGGTAATATTAGAAACAATATTACAATGTTAGAAAACCTCCAATAGGCAATGAGTGAGCGCGAGTTAGAGCGCTCATTGGCAGTGATTGCATGGAAGAAAACATTTTTTGAAATAATGGCACAGCTCTTTAAAAAATTTAATTTTTAAAAACGTGCCAAATAGCGAAATGTGCGAAAGTCGAGGGCCACCTGTATTGTTATTGTATAATTATACTATGTTATGAATCGCGCAACATTATTAATATTTATGTCAAGTTCTGCGTTAATATTGATAATTAGACTCCGGATGTTTATGCAAATTTCAAATTCAAGAAATGCAGTTAAGACAAGAGAACCTATTTAGGGATTTGTTGCACTCGATAAATGTTACAACGAATACCATACTTTGGATATTTCGGATATATTTTTATATTATGTTCGTTTTGTGTATTTTAGCCGTATTCATTTTGTCATAAATGCATAAACATCCGGAGTCTATTGATAATACATGTAATGAAAACCATTTTTACCTATATTTCAAAGAGGCTTCATTAATTGATCGTGGGTCCGACGAGTCAGTAGGGAGCACGGCCCGCAAACATCCCCTCGATTGTAATCGATCCGACCTTCTCTTTGAAATATATTTTCAGACCTGATACTCATTTAAGCAAACCATTAGTAATGGATATTAAGTTCCTCTCTTAACAGTGATCCCCTCGTTAAACGTTAAACTATTTTTTCTGGCTCTACGATGCACCTTTGAAGCCGCATCAACTTTCGAGTCATCATGATTATATTTAAAATAAATTTAATTGAATGGAGATTTGGTTATCAATAATTTTTATTACCCCTTGGAATGCCGCATTACGAGTGTTTTTTTTATTCAAGTGAAACTTTTTCTATTATAATCATATCTTCTCAAATCAGTCTCATTAGAAGTTAAAATAAATATATAGTTTGTAATACTTAATATATTTTACATCAGTGTTTTAATATTCAATTATATTAGGTAGCTTGCGAATCTTCTTGCGTGAAAGCAATTCAAAAGTTTAACTCTGACTTTTGAAAATTTAGTTCAATATTGCACATGTTGAAATACGTGATATTAATTATAACATTATTTTTGGTTATTATTGCCGTGGATTATTAAATACTACTCAATAACTTGAGAATATCCAATACAACTTATCCTGAAATTATTCCCTACCATGCATTTAAATCATAACGACAATCTGTCACATAAAATCTCTCCCTCACAAGAAGATACATTAATTATGGGTTGCATCTCCAATAATTTTGAATAACTGATGCACCATAAAAATACGCTCTTATAATATTTCAACGTAAAACAGCCATAGAACGGCTTGCGAAACTTCACAGACAGGATGAAAGGTACTCGGAACTTGCGATTCCCTTGCGTTTCACGAAGTGCTCTTGAATTATGCTGAAACTTTCACACGCCGAAGGTTGCTGCAGCCAGTCGCCTTGATCTGCATATTATAAACGAAAACTTTACCCTCTGCATATGATAGTTCCATCATCGCATCACGTTGCTCATAATTCCCTCGACTCCAACGAATGACTGCTAAAATCTTATTCCATTAAAGGTCGATTTAAGTGTCACTTAACTTCAGTTCACGAGGGTACAGAAAGAAATATAGAAAAAAGATATAGAGTGAACGTAACTGAGTCAATCGAAACGAAGTTTTAACCGGATGAATAATTCATTAGATCCCATCCTACACTTCTCTTATAGAACATCCTTCATCATTCCTGAACATAGATTCATGCAGAGATGATTCGTTCGGAGTCAATCAACGAGGAATTCTATCGTAGTAAGTTAATACTTCCACATTTAAACTTCATCCTGAACTTTCAGACTCACCCTGAAAATTTCATCATGACATCCACTCCTGGAATTCCAATACTTTTTCTATTTCTCGTTTGGCACTTTGCCACAAACCATAAACGAGTTGACCGGCGTTTATCGCGCCTGAGGAAACGCTTTACAACCTTCCCATGGAGATCTCACCTGTGAGACTACCATGGTGCTATGTACTTTTTTTCTGTTTCTATTTTCTTTCCTTTCGTTTACACGTGCATTCTTCGATTGCGACAGACAACGACGAAGGGTATTCATGGTTGGGAGGGTTAGCAAGGTCGAAGGAGGGGACGAAATGAGAGGAAAGGCGATATTTATCGACGTGGTAAGCGGAAATAGAATTTGGACGCAAGATTTTTCGTCGTACTAGGAGGGTTGGTCTCATGGCTATACGCGTTCGCCAGATGGTTTTGCGGGGATAATAATAAAAAAAGGACCCTTCCAGTATGTGGATGATAGAACACGTACATAATTCCGTTCTGCTGCTTTATGGGTTATCGCTGGTACCTTTACCGATATACCGACTTCTTTTTAGGCGTGACCGAGTATCATAAATTTTGCCTCACTAATCCGCTGAGAAGCAATAAAATATACGGCTTTGTGCAAAAGTATTGCGCCTAGGGTGAATTTTTTTTTTCTGGAGTGAATTGTTTCTGATGATTTTCTTCCTTTCTGTTTGTGATTATTGAACTTTTCGCGTGGCTGAATTAATGCAATTAATCATATGTACTTAACACTAGATTTACGGATATTCAATCGGTTATATTTAAGTATATTAAATGAGTACTTTGGGAAAAAATGGATCAACCGGCAAATAAGATGATCAATTAAGTATTTTGTGTATTACAAGATACATGTGATATATCTACTGTGTCGCGTCTCTATGAATTTCAAAACCGTTTGTAAAAGCATTAAAAACCGTCAATTTGATGGTTTCTGTAGATCTAGTATTATTTGTGCTGTAAAAGTTGATTCATTTAAGTGTTAAATATCCTTTAAATTCTCAATGATGATAAGAAATGTTTTCCGCGAATGTTTAATGCTTTTTGGGTGAATATTCTCTAACTTGCGCTACAATTACGGATGGCACTCTTAGTGGGTACAATGGAAGAGGATGTTTTGAAATTTTCCAAAAATTGTTAAATTGAAAGTAAATGTTAGTAAAGTCATAATGAAAATTGATAATGATCAAATTATTTCCATGCCATTAATTTTACTTTAATGCACGTAGTACAGGAGGAACCACTTAACAATTTTTAATTCATCAATTAAATTCTGAGTTTTTGGCATGCACTCAAAAGAAATTGTAGGGAAAGGGGTTAACTTAGCGAAGTTTGAGTATGTGTAAAGGACGTAGCAAAGTCAATTTTGATTTTTTAGTTGAACACAAACGTTGTAAGCTACTTATGGGTAAAGTGATATTTATGGCTTATAGGACACTTTATCTACAGCATTGAAAAATAGTATCATATTCCGATTTATGAATAAGTATAGTATGTATTATTCTTATTTTCTAGTGCAGATATCCATATTTAACCGGAGTTAAAAGGTTAAAATTCTTTGGGGAACTAACGATTCATTGTCAGAAATGATTTAGGATTCTTCCATTAATAATGACAAGGTGAATTAAGAAATATATCATACTATCAAAGAAACAAAGTTAATTCATATGTTTGATTTATGCGACTACATGGAAAAAAAACTGATGTAAAATAACGTAACCCCTAAAACTGTTTAAGTCTGTCTGCAAAAACTTTTCATTAACACTAACAATCATAAAAATACTTGAGTAAGTCGATTTAAATGAATCACTATGTGTAATTAATTCATTATTCAATTTTCTCCGCACAATCTTACGCAATTACAGCAATAATTCACCCTATGTTTCACGTTCTTTCTTTCTTCTATCAAAGCGTAAAGTAAGAGCGATAAAATAGACATAAAACTCTGAGAATATCAAGTATCATATGAGTCGCTCAGAAGCTAAAGCAGTTAAGTCCATTTCTTGATTTTCTCTGATTCTTGTTAATTTTAATGGAACAATTTCATTCTATTAGAACTTACAAAAATTAAAAAACCTTGAAAAAATAGACTTAGACTATTGCTTTTTTATGTTACAATAATAAAAACGATATATTATATATACCTATATTACTTATAAAGCATTGTGAGCATTTAAACAGTAAATAATTCATTGCGAAATCTTCACAAAATATGAATTTTTTTATCTGAACTTTACAACTATTCCTAACAGAAACGTTAAGGAAATAGAAATATGACGGCATATTACTTAACTTATTGTATTCAGACGTTCGTTGTTAATTGTAGTTAACACTAGATCTACAGCAACCGTCAAATTAACGGGTTCTCATATTTTTTTAAATATTTCTCTTTATAGAGAAGGACTACAATAGATATTTCACATGTATCTTATAATAAACAAATTACTTAACTGATCATATTTTTTTGGCGCTTGATCCACCTTTTTTCAAAGCACTTATTTAATATATTTAAGTAAGTAACGGCCGTATTAATCTAATAATAACTACTAATAATATTAACACTTATTAGTACTAGATTTAGCGCCTGTAAATCTTGTGTTAATAAACACACTTCGCTTCACAATATAATTGTTTGAAGATATAACCAACAGACACTGTGGCACCTAAAGATAGCTTTTATCGAAAGTGTACAAGTTATAAAATCCTTATTTTTTTATGTTTCCCAAAAAATATTCAACTACTGGTATGTCGTCAACTACTAATACTTTTACTTTAACCGCATCGGCTTTTGAGCAATTCATATATCACACATTACCATAATAATATTACATCCGAAAACGGCATAACAACAACAAAGAAGCAAATCGCATTATCAGATGCTGCGTTGCGTTAACTAAGTTAATCCAACAGCCTGCATCGTTCGCCTTTCACCGGTGTGATAAACCAACCGTTTCATAATTCGCTTGCTGTCCGTTCTCGTTGAGAATTTTCCGGAATTTTCACGGAACGCGATCGACTGTCACCATCCAGATGGAGGCTTGTACCGTGTAGAAAGGAAATACAGAAGGAAGGAAGACTTAATAACGTCCGGAGGGACATTGTGGCGCCATTATCTTTAAGAGCATATTCCTTCTAAAGTGCTACGAGTCTCTTTCTCTGCAGTGGCACAATACCAACGGTATGAGGAGGAAGGAGGATGAGCAGAGGAAGCGAGAAGCCCGAGTCCTCCAACGGTAATCACCTCGAGAGGATAAAAGTGGCCGTACGTCGTGCACCTTTCTCTTTCTCTCCTCTTATGGTTCTTTTTTCCTTTTGTACTTGGCAAATTTTTACGCCAGTCCGAGAAAGAAATCTGTCACTTTATGAAGACATTTGCGATAATATTGCGAGTGTTGCTAAAGAATTTTCACGCGACGTGTTTATTATGATGTTTCACTGAGCATCGATGAAACTCATCGAAAGTAATGGAAGTTTCTCGTTTCACTAGCGAAATCACGTTTCGCTTTTGTTGGAATGTTTTCGTACGAGCAGTAAATTATTTTAAGAAAGTTTGAAATGAGATAAAAATTCAGCAGCGTTTCAGAGAATCATGGTTAATGTGCAGTTTAAATTGTGTCGACGAGAGGTTTCTGGGTATTAATTCTATGGGTATTGAAGATATAAGAAAAGGGTAAGTTATGTATTAATTGATGTTAGAGTTTAAAACATTACCGTTGGTTTTAATGAAAAGAACTGTACAAAAGAGACTTTGCGTGAAGAACAGAAATATTGAAACAACGATGACTCTTTCATTTAGGTTACACTTACTCTCACTTTAAGGTAGTTCTAGCTGGTTTCAGAACTAAAAGTTTCTTTTTTCATTAGAAATGAAAAAAAAATGCGTAAGAATTAATGCAGAGTCTAACTTCACAGAGGTCATTTCATTCACTTTTTAGACATTAACCCTTAAATGCATGAATTTCTATTTTTATTTTTAAAGTAAAAAATACATTAGAATTGATATCAACTAAAATAGGAAAAATACTAAAAAAAATCTAAGCTAAGTTTTTATTTCAATTTTTGAAAAAATATTATTTTTGCCAAATGGTTACATTATGCATTTAAACGAAAATTACAAATTGCGACAATTTTTAAAACAGTTATTGTTTGTGTTTAGGCACAGTTCAATACCACATTTCTCGCATTTGGTTCGGGTACAACCGTTTACAGTTGAGGTATTTGCATCTCATTTTTGATTCCAGATGATCAGGCCAGTGACCAGTTTGTTCTGTAAGCACTTCTTTCGGGGGAAGATGTTTGGTTGACCCTTTCTTTGAAAACTATATACGTAAACAGTATGTATTCAATTAGTTACACTATACAGTAAGCTAAAATTTGTGTTTTGGTATGATTTACATGACTAAATATGAGTACGTTGCCAAATTGCAACTACATGCATTTAAGGGTTAAGAAACATCTTTCTCTATAACTATGAAGTAAAAAATTATGAAAAAATTCAATAATATTCCAAAAGCATTAAGTAATACATTGCTAATTTTTTATTAGTATCCATCGACTCGTTTTTCCATTAGAAAAATAAAAAAAGACTTTACGGACTTAGCAAAAATTTTTTTGCCCATGTTAAATATGTTATTTTTAAACACGATTTATTCATAAACCGTGTGGACGAACTCGTTGAGATTCCGGTTATAATTATAAAATATCATGAGGAATATATTTTCAAAATTTTAAGGAAATCTATCGAAAAATGATAAGTGTCTAGAACTACCTTAAGCTTCTCTTTTCAAGTAAAATGGCGTATTGTCACTACTTTCCGATATACTTACTGTGTAATTTCGATATACTTATCTCGATATAACACTTACTGTGTAATATAATTCAAAAGACATCCAAATGAATTGAGTTTTTTTAATTGAGTGCTAATGTGTCTTGATCCAAGTAATAACTACAATTCGTTTTACTTTGATAGTATTAGGCGTACTGGAAAAGAATATCGTTTTTTTCGTACACATAACGACGTGAAAAGAAGACTCATTGAGTGTTTTGGATCAAAACCCAGTAAATTTTATGAGGGAGGTGTTAAATCCTTGCAGACCGATGGCGAAAATTTATATCAAACCGTGAACATTATATTTTAGATTAATATTTGTAAATTAAATTTCTTATAAGTATTCAGATTTTATACTTAAAAAACGACATCCGTATATTTGTATCAAACAATATGCACTTATCAAGTTGTTATTTTTTTTAAATTAATAGTCGAGGTTTTTCCACATAACCTTTTTCCTTGAAAAAAATTCTGAAGTAAGATTGTAAACTTTAAGAGCTTAATGTAATTTTCCTTTGATACGTTACATAAACTAATGTTTAAAAACATGTATATATTTTTCTGTATAAGTCTGATCTATTTTATATACAAATAAAGTAACAATTACTATTATTATTATTTAAATTCATGATCAGCACTTTTAACAAATGTTCAAAATTTACGATAAATTATATATGTGGGGAAGCGGAATTTTGCTTTAACGCCGGTTTCGCTTTGACCATCCTTTTTAGAACACCTTTTGGAAATTCGTGTGCCCAAACCCAAGTGGTAAACCCTCGTTTGTACTCTGTTCTGCGGCACCGTACTTGGAACCAATTATAAATGTATGATAGTAGCATAAACTGTCAATTAACACTGTCGCCGCCAATAAATTGATAGCGTTTACAAAAGATATATGAAACATGATTATTTACCTGAGAACGCGACAATTTAACTGAAAAATAATAAAAGCATGGAATGACATTATATAAATAAAAGACTGATACAAGCGCTTCGTATATTATCTTAAGCCGTTGTTGGGTAATCTAATATTATCTTCCCTAACGCAGATATATTATCTATAAATGTTAAATATTAATTAATCAATGCAATAATATAAAAACTAATATATAGGTAATGTTTAATAAATCTTCGTTACAAATTACACGTATCACCGAGTCATCGTCGTATGCAAAAAGGATAAACAAACATCAAGCCACACATATTCTTTGTTTCTATAATCTGTTTCCTCATTAATTTCTGTGAATAAAAACAATCATATTCTCATAGGTATTTACACTCCTTTGATTTTACTAACTACACACATTTTATTCATTTAAAACCCATCATCTTCACATCTTAATTTTATTAACTTCAATAATTTTATTAACTTGCAAAATCATATAAAATTATGCAAGTTAGCAACTTTACTCTTATCCTAGCCCGATATTTCCATCGTGGAATTTTTTTGGTTAAATATTCCATCTTCAAGATCATTCACCGGTTAGTAACGGTGAAAAGATTATGTAAAGATCGTTCGATCTTCACGGCAGATTAGATACCATAATTACGTGCTTTGGCCTGAAAAAAGAATTAAGGAAAAATGAAAGATAATTATTCCACGTTCATAGCAACGGTCAGGTTTAATCGACTTTCTATTAAGATCCTAAACATCTTCTCGCTTCGACGTTCTCATAAAAAGGTACGATAACAAGACTTTGAACAAATATTTATGAGAATCCGCGACGACGAGGCTGTCGGACAAATCGAAGACATCGAACCAACTCCTGTTCTCTCGACAATGACCGTCCCATTCCTTTCGTTCGTTTTCATTCGTATTTCTAAACGTTCCTCCGTTTTCTCGTCGTGAGAATAGAAATAGAGGAAGCCAGAATATTTTCCATGTCACGACAATGAAGAATACGTATATTTGACTCTCTTTCTTTTTCGTATATTGCGGAGGTTTCAGTAATAAAATATTTAGCAAGTAAAGAAAGAGAGATAACAGTTTTAAACACATACTGCAAACGAAAAATGGAGGAAATAAATATACTGCGGGTTGAAACTCTATTTAATATATTGGAAAATAATATTAACTCGAAGCGGTGAAATAAAGTGGGGAGGTTTTTGTGAGCTTTTCGTCCCGTTTGCTTTCATATAGCGGTTTTATAAATGATTTTTGTGTTATTAAAATATTTGCAGTACTTGATAGTGATATTAAAATTGTACTACAATGACATGTAACAATGCCATGTAAGGGGTAAATTTTATTAACATTTCATTTCAAGAAAAACATTGAGAGTGATCTATGTAATGTATGATAATTGGTAATGTTGAAAAGGGTACCTCAAGAAATAGAGATACAAATATTTTGCAAATAATTTTAATGTGGTAATTTAAGTCATTTGAATAAATGTCATAGTCATTCCTTCATAATTTTATTAAGCAAGAACCATTTGTCCATCAAACGTCATATCTTCAAGGTGGATTTTTCATTCTGTAGCTATATTTTGTATTTGTATTTATTCAGTTTTACCTACTATTGTTACTATGTCTAGAATTTTCAGATGAGCTCCGAACCATCGAGTAAGAATATTTTTTTAATGCATGAACTATCGGCATTATATCTATTATATTAAAACATACTAACTAACAATAAGTACTTTGGAAAAAAAGAAATCAAGAAATGAAAAATATAATCAATTTAGTAACTTAGGTTTTAGAAGACAAAAATGTAATATTTATTGTATGGCTCCACTATTGTTTTAGAGGGTTTTTAAAAATAATTGAGAGACGGCAATATTGGCCACTTTCATAACTTAAGTATTAATCCCTATTTTCCAATTTTTGTATCAGATGAAACCTTAATATTTTTACAATCTTCCGATTCTATTCTCGTACGCCAATCAAGATTTCGTTATACTACAATTGACTCACAATTGATGTACAATTAACTTTATAAAAACCGCTGGGTATACTTAAAATGACTATACAAATAAAACCCACACCGATGCAGTAAGCATGAATATACTGTAACGAAAATGAATGGAACAATACATGGGAGTACAACAGCCAGAAACAAGGTGGATATGTTCACTTATATACGCGTGTACTATGTCGCTTCAGCTTGAGGGGTTAAAGTCACAATGCATTATAGGGGGTTGGGAACAATTAGTAAAACAGAAAGTCAACCGACCTGTCATGACGCTCATAGACAACTCTTTTAGTGCAGCCCTATATCATAACAATGACATACCATTACGAGACAATTTAGAGATCAATATTTTATAGGAAAACATCCAATAATTTGTAACAATATTATTATTTTCTTCAATCGTTCATTGTTACCTACGAAATACCAAGCAGCTTATGCTATAAGTTTTAATGAATGATTTAGTCAAGGACCAAGTCTGGACCGCATTTTGGAAGCTAAATGTTGTTTGTACCATTACAAACGCCAAGATTATATTTATTATTAATTAACATTTTAATTCTAACAATTTTCTTTATTCTCTTCAATCTTTGGCACCTAAATGAAACTGTACCTCATTTATGTATATTAATTACACGTATATATTATAAAAACATACGTTAAAAAAAGATCTCTTCATGCGTTTTTGCAACGTTTCTTTTATGTATAACATTCTTACGCATGAAGTGCTAAGTAGAATTAACGTGGCTAAATTACGAGACAAATCAATTGTTACAAATATTAGACTAAATGATTATACCGTCTGATATCTTAATTTACGGATGGACTGTACATAAAAGTTATATATTTTTATAAATAGTGTTGACTCATTGATAATGATTAACTGATCTTTGCGAGCGCGCATGTGTTTAATGATACAGATACTTGAAACTTTGATTAACATTGCAACCACAAACAATTGAAATTATGATGGTTTTTTTACAAGCAGTGATTATCCAAGTTTTCGTTAATATGTTGATTTACAATGCAATATTATTCTAATCATTCCGAGAAATGAATCACTTTTCGCACTAATTAAATTTCTATTCCCACCAACGCAACGCCAGGATTACAATTGATTAATGCATGCACACTGCGCAACGATAATTCCAAGTACAAAATAATTGTACTGCTTTCAAGAGAGCTACTGTTACATTGAAACGTATTATTATTAACATGACAAGCAATCTAATCTATTTAATTACTTGCTCATCATTGTAAACCTTTTACGTATCCCAATTAGGATGTTCACAAAAGTTCTAATACAGTGTTATATCGACTTACGGCCTTAACTCTTCTATCACGGACAAAGTGCAATTTGCATTCTGAGTAAATATACATTTCCTAAAAATAAAAATAATATCAATCAAATTTTGTTCTTTTGTTTAATCTTTAATTTATCTAACTCTAAGATCGAATCTACTTAATCAATAAAGCTAGTCTGCAATTTTACACTGAAACATCAAAAACTCGGTCTCTTTTAGACGGTTAATTTCTGTCTATTCGCGAAAAAGTTTTGCGTTTTGAAAAATAGCTGTCCATTTTATCATATGATAAGTCAATTACATAATTTGTAATTACATAACATTTTCCAAAAAACAGATTTTCCTTTATTATTGCTCGCTTTAGAAAAGCATCATAGTTTGTACCTCGAGAAAAAATTTGACCTTATACACAAAAAAAGCATCGCAAAAGTATATCGAAGGTTTATTGTCCATGTTATCATATGAAAAATCAATTACATAATCCATCTCCAGCAAACAGACTTTCCTACATCGTCGTGCATCACAGTTTACGATTCGAGAATAAGGTCACATCTAGAGGTCAATGTGATATATGTAAAAATTTAATTCGCCAAATAATTCGTACTGGAATAAGTCTGGACACCCCAAATCTTGTTGATTAAATAAAAAAATCCTCCAATTCACGAGGCCAATGTAAATAAAGTAATTAGAATAGAGAGAGGAGAAAATACCAAGTGCTTCTTTCCAATAAGAAGAAGTTAAGCACGCAGAAGCCAAAGTTTCCCATGACCTTCTTCAAATGTTTTTTCATCTCATAGAGCGTGGCCCTATGGCTGAAAATAGAGTTACTTTTACGTAGTAGCATTAGCCAAGGCGGTGACATGTGTTAATGTTTACGTCAACGAGAAACTGTTTAGAGCCCCTCGTGGGTGGTTGAGATAAGAGACCTTAAGAATTACCAGCAGCGGTGGCTGGAATACGAGCGGTTATCCTCCTTGACAGGATTCTGATGAAGGACGCGCAGCTACTTTTTAACTTTTAAACACTCACATCAGACTAGGAATAAGATAAGCTTCGAATGTTTGGGAAGTCAGGCATAAATCTTCATTTGTTTCTCTTGTAAATATGCAGTTTTCCAAGATGCAGAGAAACAATAAACTCGTACATGGTACGGAACAATACTTGATACGAATTCATAAGAAACGAGTTAAAACTAGATTTACGGAAACCGTCAAATTGTTACGGGTCTCCACTTTCTTCATAAACATTTTTCAAATTTGCAGAGAAAAACGACAGTAGATAGTATACATTTTTGCTATTTGATCCCTATTTTTCGAAAGTCCTTATGTATTAACTTACAGTGTTACAGATTTCACGCCTGCAAATCTAGTGTTAAATAGTGATGTTAGAAGCTCAAGACATTGCATTAACACTAACACTACCGATTATTAATTTAGTAGGTATATTTAAAGATACTACATAAATACTTCAGAAGGAAGACAACCAAATTTGTGAGTAACTAAATCGATTTAATTTATTACGTTTTACAAAGCAGATACCTATAGAAAATTAAACAGGACATAGTCCTTATAATTTCCACAACATCTTTAAGAAATTCAGTGCAAGTCATTTTGACCCTTTTGGTAAATCTAGTGTTAATATGGGGTGAGAATGAAGAAATCGAGTTTTCTTATTATAATATAAAATCTTTATACAAGTATTCCTGCAATAAGGTTCTATCAGGAAAGCAAAAGAAGCTATAAAAACATATAAAGAATTGTTTAATTAATCTGGTTATTTTATATGCAAATTAAATTGCATATAAATCAATAAAAATTTATATATGTTCAAACTTTGTTTCGCGAGACGATTTTATGTATGTAAAAAAACGATTACTGCTTTGTTTCGAGTGGTTAAAATATGTGGATAGTGTCATAGTACTTACTTACGATTAATAAAACATTTCATCAAGTCATTGCTGTACGAAGTCATTTCAAATATGAAAACGCTACTTCTCTCTAGCACTCTCAACTCACCTTCAACATGACACTTCATACAGTCAATAAAAAAACATAGAATTTTTCAGATCCAAGCTAACATGTAAGAACGGAGGTGCATTAATACGGAGCAGGCCGTGAACAAAGTAGAAGAATAATTACAAGGTAAAGAGTTAATACTTTGTAATTGCCACTAAAAATGTAGAAAAGGTTGGGTGAGACTTGTATAATCTATAAGAAGATATAAATATCGAATTTTAAAGTAATATGAATTCCAATTATGAAACAATGGTGTAATATTTTGTACGATTGACAGGAGTGTTTAGCAGGTTACGTCTCGCATTTCCCCGAGTTCTGTCAGTTTACATTTACGCGGTCGGTTGTTGCCAATATGCTCGTAACATGCAACTGACATGTACCTACATAATGTAAACGTCAGACTTAAAAATGACTGTGCACCCGAATACTGATAGTAATTGCATATACTTTCCAAATTGATTAACAAGCTTGATTCGTCTGTTTGACATACGAGAGAAAGAGGAATAGAACGGTGTACTTTTGTAGAATTCATTTTCCTAAATTTTTCGGGAGGTCCTTTGTTATTTAGCACTAGAACTAACGACGTTAAATCTAGTATATTTCAGTATATTAAATAAGAACTTTGGAAAAAGAGGAATCAAGAATTGGAAAAACTGATCGCTTCTGTAATTTGTGTTTTATAAGGTCCACGTAGAATATCTGCTCTATATAAACTTGGAGAATTGATAAAAACAATTGAGAACAAGTAAGTTCGACTTGATCAGTAGATTTAGTGTTAATACGGCTTTGTCACGTAATGCGAATTGTTATAACTGATCTGGTACTTGGTTTTTTAACTGGATTGACATAGTATGCCATTTTTAACTATTGTGATAATTGACCTTCACTATTGAATAATATGAATATTGTTATTTTCATTTTTGTTATAGATCGATTAATTATTAATGAAAATTTCAAGACCTTGCTCTATGGTATGATTTATGATAATGAGTATATTATGATGATCATATTTTGTTCGATTTTATTATTATAACGATCAAACTGTGACTAATTTAACAAGCATGAATATATGACAGAATAAAAAGGGGTTCTTGTAGAATTAATGGCCGTTTGAACGTTACAAAATAAAATCTACCATATATAATCATCGCATTATACTAGTTATCTTTAATCAGATCGTAGAGCAAGGTCTAAAAATTTTCATTCCATCCATTTGTTTAAAAAACGACTTAAATGATTCCAAATATTTAACTTCTTCGAGACTGAAGGTGACTATATCTAGTCTGTCGTTCGTTCAGTACTGTTAGTGATTATAGCCAACCATTTTCTCACAAAATTCAATTATTAACACTTTACCGATCGGTAGCCGATTAATCGGCTTTTCGGGCCCAACACTTTTGGACTTTTAACTTAATAATTGGTTGTTACGGCAATTAATAAATTATTATTTATCATTGCAGTTAACTGTGCCAGGGACTCAGTGAAGAAACTTTGCAATTTTTGAAGAGATATCAGTACCAGGGAAATATTTGCGTGCAAATGATCGATCAGAAGTGGGTAGAATGTTAAAAAAATAGCGGTTGGTACAGTGTTAAATTATATTGTTTCATTGAATCTTTTCAAATACCTCGAATTTTATTTTATTACGTGTAATATGTATTGAAATTTGCATAAAGAATTAATAATTTACATTACGTCACTAGTTACATTCTAGCCATCGTGAAGTAGATACGTCAGCTCTGCGATTACCTCGTACCACAGTAGACCATTTGCAAAGAAGTTCTACGTAGTGAAAAGGTTAACGAACATTGATCTCTTTCATAACAGTTTCATGTTTGTACATATATTCCGTAACTTGCAGTTGTCATCACCCTAACTTAAATAATGGGACTCTAAACTTATTATTAGAAGAAGGAATTACAGAAATATTCCAAAATATTGCAAACTTGAGGCTTCAATGTCAATTTTATCAACGGGTAATATTATTTATCATTTATTTTAAAATCCAGATATGATAACTATTTTATATCTTATGCTACTGGTATTGCCAAAGGAAACGAAGAATTTAACACTAGATTTACGGAGCCAATTTGGCTCATTCAAACTTTGATTACTATATATGTAACATATTGGTTGGCTAATTTTTTAATAATAAATCTTTCATTTAAATTGATTTGGAACTATTTTCTTTGCAAAAAAACCATAATTTTCTTGTATGAGTCAAATTGGCTCACTTCAGAAAAATAAGTATATAATCAACATCCCTAAATTTAGTGTTAACAATGTAAAATGTTATTAAACTGCTGTTATTTACCTGTCGATAAATTCGAAACATTGTCCGAACCCCAAAGACAGCCGAATGATCTCTAATCAATTAAAATCATCCAGGATGATCAGAAATTCAGGGAATAATTAATCAATTAAACGAAATAAAATTTAAAGCCCCTAAGCTATTTAATTAAAATGATACACATTAATAGGAACTTCACTCTGTTTCGCGTAAATTCTACGGTACAGTTAATAGGACTTGCACCAAAATATCGATAATTATTCTCACCAAGAGGAACAGGAAACCGAAGAAAACATTCCAAGGACTTAATAAATTTGAATTAACAGACCTCGAGGGGGAAGTAGGTAACGCTAATGCAGAAATCAATACAACATGGACCTCTACAACGCGCATTCTTGTCCGATACGATGCAATTGTACATCTCGATACACCTTGTATCATAAAGCGGTCTCTCAGTTTGCATTCACGCGGTCAGTTGGTAGCGATATGTCCGTCAATACGTGACGAGACACTCAGCAGCAAATATTCACGTACATATATCCGGACACATCAAAGAGGAATGCTGGGGGCTTGTTAGCATGACCGACCTTACCTATCGGCATACGTAAAGCGACGCGTACACGTACAACTATGTGTACGCTAAAGTATATATAACAAGAATCAAACTTGTATAGGAAAGGGAAAACAAGGACAGGAACTGACAATAACACAGATGATTTTGATAAATTAATAACGTGAACAGGTTAGCACAGCACAAAATAACACTAAATACATAAAAGCAACACAACAAGTCTTAATACATAAACTATAACTTCGAATACATAAATTAAATACAGGTAACCCTCCTATAACACGGTAGATAAGTTCCTAAAAAATGCCGTGTTGTATGAAACCGTGTTATATGAAACCCAGAGCAAGTACAAAAAGAGGGGTTACGTTCCGAAAACTTATTAAAAACAATTTTTTTTTTGTTGAATTCTACATAAAAAAACTTAATTTTTATTAAAAATATATAAATGTATATACAACACAAAACAAAAAATATTATTTCAATTTGATGCAACTATAATTTAATAAATTTCTTCATCGTCACTGTTCAGTATAATCAATCGAGAACGTTTTTTTTGGTGGAATGATATCAACATCAATTTGAGAACTTTTTTCTTCATTTAAAGATTTTGTATTTTCTTTCCTCTTCAAAGAATCTGTCATTTTACTTTGCTTTCTGGTTCTTACCGGATCAATGTTAATTTTTCCTTAATATGTTAAAGACGAAAAAGTTATTCTTTGACACACCGTGGCTCGACGCAGACTGTCGATCAGCAGCGTGAAATACTTTTCTTTTCAAGCCACGGAGATGAAACCAAAATAGTTTATGCAGCCCTGTATCTTTAAGACGGCAAGCCTCGTCACGGCTATAGAAATACAGTGTTGTACAAAGGTTTTTGCAATCTTCTTACCATGTTACAGCGAAACCGTGTTATAGGATGCCGTGTTGTAGGAGGGCTACCTGTACTCGTAACTCAATAATTAATCCGCTCGCTCGTAATATCCACAAACGACTGTGACTATTGTTTATAAAAAATGCTTCTCGTCGATCCGGCAACGGAATTATGCGAGCAAGTCATCCAAGCGGTGACAAAACATATAGCCCGACAACTTCGAGATGGCTAGGCGAAAGAATGTGCGTCTGATTTGTGGAGCGAATAGCCGTATCGCATTTATTTAGACGAACAAATATAAACACGAAAATGCTACAACTATAAGGAGTATTTACTTTAGCAGGCTGAGTCTGAGGATTCCAAAAACGAAAAGATAGAATTAGAAGTTTGATAACGAGTGGTTCCGTCGCTTGCTAGCCATCTTTCAATTGTCATATCGCACACACTTTAGAATAGTACATACACCAACATTTTTACACTTATAACTCTTACACTTACCAATATAACAATATTTCACAAATTGGATGTTGCTGTTGCTTCTGCTGTTGCTAGAAGAGCCAGCTGAAGTTGCTAGCAGATCAGCCGCAGTTGATGTTATTGTTTCATGTAGCAATAACGAGGCTTGTTAATTGTTATAATATCGAATGTCGAAGTAGATAGAATTTGGAATAGTATTCTTATTGTTAGCATAGGAAAAAAAGAGACTGTGAAATATGAATTTGGAAAGAGTTCCTCGATGCAATGCTGATTTTAGAAACGATATCAGCTTGATGTTATTGTTTCATGTTGCAATAACGAGGCTTCTTGATTGTTATGATATTTAATGTCGAAGTGGATAGAATTTGAAAAAAAGAGATTGTGAAATATGAATTTAGAAAAAAGTTTCTCGGTGCGATGCTGATTTCAGAAACGATATCAGCTCGATGTTATTGTTTCGTATTGTAACGGCAAGGCTTGTATACTTTTTTAATACTGGGTGTAGAAAATTATGCGATTTAGGATAATATTGTTGGCAGGGGAGCAAAGCCACTAATGGAATTAGATTTGGCTAAAAAGCTTGTTATTGCAGTGCCTGATTGTAGAAACGATGATAATGCGAAAAAGATGCAGGATACTTCGCGAAGATGCAGACAGCGTCGCTGCTCGGGCACAGTTAAGGGGGTATCCTTAATTATTATATGAGGCCTAAAAAAAAACGTTTTTTTGGGAATTATTTTAGGATGGAAAAAAAGAAGTAAATCTATCGAACTTTTTATATTGTTTTAATATATATTTGAATAGTCTGTAGAAAAATTTTTATAAACAAATATTGAAATTGAGCCGAGTGTGATGCACATTTGTAGGCACCTTACAATTAAAATCTCGTATCTGCGAGCAAGATACAGGTCGTAATTTTGGTGTGAAACAAAAAACCAAGAGAAATTGTATTTTCATGCATTTCGCTTCTAAGTGAACTAAGAAAAACCCGAAAAAATTCTGAAACTTTGAATTACTTCAAGTTTTAAAATTAAAACTTGTTTTGCGGGAAAAAATGAATCACTTTAACTTGATAAAGAAGTTCTGTAAACAATTTTTTTTATGAATCTTTGTAGTTCAAATAGAAGAGAATACAAAACTGAAGATAACAAGCTTTGGTTGGTCTCGGTAAGTCGTCTAGTTTTCTTGAAATCATGCTCGCCAATTCATAATAATCGTAAAAATAAAAACACGACAAAACGCGCTTTAAAGTTGGCTCTGGTCTATCCGAGCGCTCGTACCTGCCCACCGCTTTCAGTCCCGTATCTTCGAAAATATTGCGAATTAGCTTCTATAACTTTGACTACATGTACTTAGATATATTAGGAACAGATTTAAGCAATAAAAAAAATCGACTTTTTTGAACCTTCTAATTCAGGATACTGCCTTAATTGACTCGTTGACGGTCCGATAAGTACTGACCACTTTCTCAAAATTTTAAGACGTGCTAGGACGGCTGTTCCGCAGTGGTGGGGGAAGCCAGATGTTATGGTCTTCGATTGGTCCTTATTTTCGAAATTTTCGGAGCGAGTCTTAGCCACAGCGTTATAGACCCGAATTCTTGGAAATTTCAAGTTCTAGGAAATCCTCCAAGCTATTTACAATGAGTACTGTTGATGGTCACTGACATTGTCAACCAAGCGACTAGATCTCCAGACGTTACATTGAATCGTACAATACGAAGTATGTACTGGATGCTATAAACCCTGTGAATCTGTCGTCTTTGTGGATTAGAAGATCTCTTTATAACTTTTTTTTCTAAGACTTTGTTTTTTGGGAAAATTAACTTTGGAGATTTGTGTCAATTTATCATGTTATACGTTTATATTCTATATTTTTGATTTATTTATTCATATAATATCACTTTCTACTTTAACACTAGAAGTACCAAACCAGTCAAAATGACTGGTACAAAAATTAAAAAAAAAATTCTCCAATTTTACGTAAGAGTCATAGGATAAATATTCTACGTCTATATCAATAAACATAAATCACCTAATCGATCAAATTTTCTGCCGCTTGATTCACCCTTTTTCAAAGTACTTATTTAATTTATTAAAATATGTTAGATTTGTGGCCGGTAGTTCTAGTGTTAATACACCATGAGCTACGTAATATCCTGTACAACCATTGAATCTTGCATTTCTTTGTATCCTTGTATAATTAGGAATTAATAATAATATGGCTATAAAAGTAGAAAGGTCTTGACTTTTTTACTGACGTGTTAAAATGAAAATTGCAAAATGGGAATTACTTTGCACATGATATTCACACGAACATAGCGATAGAACTCGCACGTGGCACAAATTTTAATGAAATCCCTTAATCGTTTTCGTTTACGAGTAAAGCCTGTTAAATCTGATCATACGGCAATTAAAACAGCTCCGAAGTAAAATCGAGCGTCACGGCTGGCAATCGAATAAAAAGTGCAGTAACAGTATAAACGTTATGACACCCTTACGAATTTATTGCTGCGGTTAAAGTGTACAATAATGACTTTAGCGTAATGCGCGATTAATTGGTATTGATAACAACAATTTTACCAATCTGCACTTGTTGCTGTTTCTTAGAAAATATGAACACTATTGTCAGTAATCGCTCTTAACCCAGCTGATATCCTCATTTATATCTCATATTTGTATTCCTTTGAGTCACACTATGGACCCCATGGACAGTTCACACTTTCAAAAATGTAAAATAAACAAACAAAAGTAAACTTTAAATACATGAATTATGAAAAACACATACTCAAAAATATAGCATCTGTTAATACATACTCTTCATGTGGGATCATAGAAACTCGTTGAGTATAGTACGTTTCTTTCCTTGTTTCTTTCAAGTAGTTTATAGGTTTTTCTTTCTTTTCCTTAGTTAAGGTAAAATAAGTTTAGCCCTTTGTTGTTTAATCATTTTCGCACCTATCATTCTAATCATCATCATCCAATCACTTCATTAATTTATAAGATAACGTCGGCCTTTTTCTTTATTCTGTCTATATTAATCGATTTTTGTTTCTGGTTATTATGACCGTACATAAATAACGTCACTCTATGTAAAGTAAATTTTTGACATTTTCTTAGTTTATAATTTTCTAAGTAGTTTGCAAGAAACAAATATTGTAATAGTATGAGAAGCAGCGGCGCTACCATGTACTATATATATACGTTGGAATGGGTTAGAAGGGCACCAGATTAATAAAATATACAAGGAAAACAGTAAAATAAAAGAAAAATGGATTACATAAAAAAACCCACTCTCAAGCTTTACAGTCATATGCCAACTAATTAACTCCTTCGTTGCGGCCATCTCCTTTCCTCGATCATTCTCGCATTAATCTGTTCAGACACGCACAACCACGCATATTCCACACATTCAAATAAACGAATTTAACCCTTTTAGTACCGACTGGAAAAATGGATTGAATGAATAAAAAATGTAGTTGCAAATAAAAAGAATTGTCATTTAGCTGTAGTATCATATAGAACATACAACATAAAGCATAGATTGTGTATTTTCAATTACCTGTCATAAAATTATTAATATCGTACGAGAAAGCAAAATAATAATCCCAAAGTGACGACGACAAGACCCTTTCGAACGACAACATATCATCGTCCGGCACTAAAAGGGTTGAAAAAAAGAATAGTACAGTTAAACTTATCTATATATTTCTATGTACAGTATTCTATTATATAATTTACGACCTGACATCTCAAATATACAGTTTGGACATCAAATAAACTAATAAGGATTCCAACGATTCCATAGAATGAAATTAGAAAAAGTCCATGATAAATATCACGAAGAAAAAATCCTCCCAGAAGTGTTAATCCCTTCAAGCCCGAATTTTTTTTCGTTTAAGAAAACAATTATTTGTATACTAAAATGAACTTAATTCATGTGAATGAAAGCAACTTATAATTTGTAAATTTACATTTTAATGGACATATGGTCCTTACGCAACATTTGTAACATTAAGGAGATCCTGAGAAATGTTTGTATAAAAAAATAAAATTCATTAGGTGCTGAAACTAAGTTTAAACCTATACGTAATAAAATACTGCACGAAAAGCATTATGTACATTACAATGTGCACAGGGTCCGAAGGGGTTAAGGATTCAACCTCGACCTCGACCTTCCCCTTTAAGTTTACCCTTTCATCGTCACAGCCACCACAACTTGTTCGTCTCTTTGAAAAAATTCTACCCAGTACAACTTTCAATAAAACCGACTCACAATTGTAAGAAAGACCGAAGGAGATTGCATCCCCAATAAGACTCTTAAACGTCTTCAGCAATAACGACGGTAAAATTAGTTACGCGAGAGCGATCTCAGAAGAAACTGCAACAGCCGTAACAAAAACGACAACGGCAATTGCTTAACGTCAGGTAGACGGCGCGTCGTCTCATTGAAGCACCGACGAAGCTTGTTTACCAGCACTGTCTGATAGCAGGACAAGTGATGGCAATTGTCGTCGACGTTGGCAAAATCGTCGAATGGACGGTATTCCAACGTAGAGAAAGGTTATAAGGAAGAACGAATCGAGGAAAGAGAGAAGCGGTACGACAAAGGGACAGCGTGAAAAGGACGGAGCTCATGAATAAAGTCGCGACCACTCGAGAAAGTGCAGTAGGCGGACGGAAAGGTGGTGCATAAATGTACTTTTTAATTGCATTATCATACACGGTCCTTTCCTTTCGTCCTTGCTTACCTCCTTCCGCCGGTCTAGACTGGAAAGTGACGCTGGTCTCACTCCAGTCATTATCTGCACGATGCACCAGCTGGATCGTAACAATGAAACCGTAATGAAACGTTACGTTGGTGCACTTTGCAGTCATCCTTGGCATCAGTTTCGTGAGCGTGCAAGAGGGAGAAGGCTTTCGCTCTTGCGCGCGCGCAGATTCTTTTTGAAAACGCTTAACGTATTCGGAGAATATTCTGCGAGTGAAATGGCGCAATGGGGTACCTATGGGGTGTTTTTAACCAATTAACTGTTGCGACTTCTTTTGAACGTGCGCATCTACATGGATCACGAAAATGGAGAGATGAGGCTCTATCTCAAATTATTTACAATTTTTAGCTATTATTTTTATTTCGGCATGGCCTCAAAATATTCTAAACATCTTGAAATTTACGAATATATTTTAGTCTTTTAAATTACAATTACAATTTAAGTAAGCAGTGGTTGCTAACTTTTACGCACGACGAGTATACTCGTCAATACACAAAATTCTGCCGTTTCTCCATGACGAGTATAGTCGTCAATCACGGTTAACTGGTTAAATTATGTGTCATGATCTAAAGGGCGCGCATAGCAAGAAGTCACTTGATAAGTTTGATCTGATTCGCACTGATAGAGACGTCCCTCACGCACTTTTGATTCTAATGCGTGACTGGCTGAAAAAAACACTTAAAGACGAAATAAGAGTTTAGTTTTGGGTTGTCATTCGCTGAGATTAGGTTTTAAGGGTCGATACGATGGCAATAAGGCGATGTGAGGGTAGTCTTTCCTTACCCCGTATTTGAGACCGAGTGACTTTTTACTAAATTCCTTCAGTACCAGAGGTTGTTCTACAGAATTGAATCGTTGGATTTTTGTAAAAGTAACAGCCGCACAATTTGAAAATTTTTAAGATTAATTTGTAAGAAAATGGTTCATTCTTCATCCATAGTTCGTTTCAGTCATTTTATTTATGTAATGAGATGATTACTATGTCAATAAAAAAGTTTGACTTTAATTTTTAAACCTTTTCTGAATTTTGCAATTGGTTTGTTCCACAAATGGTCATTGATTCGAAGATATAAAATGACGGCTGGTAGAGCGCAACAAATAATTTTGAAAACTCTGTCTATATAGAGATGTATTCTGTGACTGCGATTACTTTAATTTGACGAAATGTGTTTGAGTACGATGGAAAATAAGCTTTTAGTTATTTTTTAAATGAGGACTTAAAAATAGTCGAAGTAGGTTCACTCTCAAAGTTTTTCAATGAAGAAAATTCATTTCCAGTGAACATTATTATTTTGTTGAATCAATACCGTAGTATCGCTTATACAAATTTTAAGAATTTGTTCTGAAATGCCAGTTGTGTTAAACTCTTAATGCTTTTTGTTTCTATGGCGAAACTAAGATTTGTCTTTTTTGAACGTCAAAGGTTTTCTCTCCTTGTAAGACATGTAAGAAAGAAAACTTGTACGCTTTGGAAAATTTATAGTTCAAATACGTGCAGAGTATATAGTTCGCCTATTTTGTGGCGCTGGTTTTCGTAAATGGAACAATTGTATTTTTCAAAATCGACGTATTTTTAATATTTATATTATTCTGCTAACAAGGAGAACGCAAGGCCTTCGGGTCACTGATTTTATTGAAATTTTACATACTCGTAGAGTAAGTCGTACTGATTAAGAATATACCCTGTTATAGGGGCAGACGGTCAATAGTTTTTAAGATATTTGTAATTAAAGTTTCATTGGCATTCTCATCAAAAACTGTTGAATGCAGTACCAATATCTACCGTCGCAAAAATATCACCTGCATTTTTGTATCTCCCGAATATTTTCTTAATATTTTTAAAATATTTATCTTATATCTCCTGAATGTTTTCTTGATATTTTTTTTACCTTTATTTTACATCTCCTGGAGGTTTTCCATACCTTTTTTTTACCTTTATTTTATATCTCCTGGAGGTTTTACTGACCATTTTTTTACCTTTGATAATACTTCCTTCAGGGACCCTTCAGGGGTCCTGAAATTTAGGTCAAATTAGGTCTAACATAGGTTGAAAATAGCTTTAGAGGACCTGAAATTTAGGTCAAATTTAGGTCTAAAATAGGTTGAAAACAGCTTCAGGGGACCTGAAATTTAGGTCAAAATTAGGTCTAAAATAGGTTGAAAACAGCTTCAGGGAACCTGAAATTTAGGTCAAATTTAGGACTAAAATAGGTTGATAATACCTTCAGGGGACCTCAAATTTAGGTCAAATTTAGGTCTGAAATAGGTTGAAAATAGCTTCAGGGGACCTGAAATTTAGGTCAAATTTAGGTCTAAAATAGGTTGAAAACAGCTTCAGGGGACCTGAAATTTAAGTCAAATTTAGGACTAAAATAGGTTGATAATACCTTCAGGGGACCTGAAATTTAGGTCAAATTTAGGTCTAAAATAGGTTGAAAACAGCTTCCGGGGACCTGAAAGTTAGGTCAAATTTAGGACTAAAATAGGTTGATAATACCTTCAGGGGACCTTAAATTTAGGTCAAATTTAGGTCTGAAATAGGTTGAAAATAGCTTCAGGGGACCTGAAATTTAGGTCTAAAATAGGTTGAAAACAGCTTCAGGGGACCTGAAAGTTAGGTCAAATTTAGGACTAAAATAGGTTGATAATACCTTCAGGGGGCCTTAAATTTAGGTCAAATTTAGGTCTGAAATAGGTTGAAAACAGCTTCAGGGGACTTGAAATATAGGTCAAAATTAGGTCTGAAATTGGTTGAAAATAGCTTCAGGGAACCTGAAATTTAGGTCAAATTTAGGTCTAAAATAGGTTGATAATACCTTCAGGGGACTGACCTTTTTTTACCTTTATTTTATATCTCCTGAAGGTTTTCTTAACATTTTTAAAATATTTACTTTATATCACCTGACGGTTTTCTTAACATTTTTTAAATATCTATTTTATATCTCCTGAATATTTACTTTACATGTCTTACATATCTAGTTTATATCTGAATCTTTAATTAACTATTATAGTTTTATACTAAAAATGAAACTTTAATTATAAATATCTTAAAAACTATTGTCCGTGTGTCCCTATAATAGGCTATATTCTTAATCAGAACGACTTACTCTACAAGTATATGAAATTTCAATAAAATCGGTGACGCGAAGGCCTTGCGTACTCCTTGTAAGATTTCAGATCATTCATGCAAATCACAATTTGTAATTAATTGCATATTATAAAATACTTATGGCTTACAAAACTTATGATTTATAAAAATAATGATTCTATTTAAACAATCTTCAAATTCTATTTAAAAGTCTCACAACTTGCGGACAATGCTCTGACATATTAATACAAATATTAGTAGCTCCTTGCTGTCGCACTAGCAATCGATAACATGTAGAGGGAAAAAATTTTGTTATTCATAATATTCGTAACAATATAATACTAAGATTAAGAAATAAAAACCGTTAATATTTATTTAAATGAGACACGAACATATTAACCTCTTGCCGTGCCATTTCTTTTGTGATTAAGTGTGCAATGACTCTGAATTAATTACTAATTGTAAGATAACAATCCAGCCCCTAATTTCGCATATAGTAAATGACTTAAGGTAATATTGAATAGCATAGAATTAATTTGATTTCATCGTGGCTCACTGATATTTTTCGTATAATAATGTTTGGAATACTTCAAAATTGACTATTCCATTTATCGCGTCACGAGTAGCACTCGATATTGTACGGCAAGGAGTTAAAAATATGGTAGACGTCTTTTGCACGTCTAAATACAAAATTTGTATGCTATGAAAATTCCTTTTTCATTCTACTTCAACGCTCTGTTATTTTACCACATACAACATTACTTTTTTAAAAATACAGTTTTTAAAAATTATTTTAATATGACGTTACACTGCGTTTTAACAACGAGTCTATCTTTTAGCGTAAAAAAATATTATGTTACTTTCTAACAATATGCATTGTTATACCACAATTTTTCGGAATTTAATTACATTCACAGAAATTATGCACATGATACGAATGTACAAAATTCTTCGCACTCTGAAAATGTATGCTGCCATGAAAATTCAAAGTCTTCAATCCTTTTTCATCTTTATTATTGCCGTTTTTGTACAGCTGCAACGAATAGAGTATAAAAGATAGAGCGATAAAGTTTACGCGTTTTTAATGCTTCGGCCGTATATCACAGATGGTACCTATGAAAAAGAAAGGATGAGAGAAAAAATGATGACGACAATCTATATCAACGTATCCTCTCTCTCGCGTCTATATGGGGAGAACGTTATAGGCAGTTTGCTATAATTATTCAAAAAATAAATGTTTTGTTATCGTACTTATGCAAATTTGGAAATACTATTAGAAATAATTATCGTTACAAGTTTTTATTCTTAAATGTCTACTAATTGTAATAGCGACAAAGTTAAGCTACTGAGGCTTCAGAAATAGAGACAATGAACCGATTTAAAGGATTATTAATTATATAAAAATGAATGTCATGTAAGTTAAATGACACGATTATTCTTTTATAAAATACATAACGTTGTCTCTGATGAAGTTGCTCCTTGATTTTCATGTTACAGTTTCACATTATTTAATCTCGACCTACTTTCGTCCTAGATGATTTCTCTCCTGAAATAATTTCGCTTATAAATAAAGGAACAATGCAATCAAACATTTCAAGTTTTAATATAAAATTATACGAGTGTATTTCAAACGGTAGATTTTACGAAATATTGAATTTAAAAATTTAATCTTTATCTGACAAAATGAAATAATATTTATCACTCGGTCGTAAAACAGCACATCGACATCTTGCTTTTTTCCATTTATCGATGCAAAATGAAAAAAGCGCGAAAGTAGCATTACTCTGTTAGATTTTTGCAAAGACTCCTGATACTAAAAAAAATACGGTAATGTTCTCTGGGGGAACATTAATTGAAAATAAAGTAATCCTCGGCAAGATTTTTCCAAAGACTCCTGCAACTTAAACGGTTAAAACAATGAAAATTAAGTATGACAAAGTACAACAGTACGTGAACCACAGATCGACATATAATTTCAAGCGGTTACCATCAACATCTGCAACATGAACAAGTTGTTACTCGACATTTGCAATATGAACGAGCTTTAACTCCCATCAAGTTAATCCGTCCATCTCAAAGCAGTTCCATTCCCTGGCATCCTTGCATATATATGAAAACCGATGAACCGCAATATATCGGAGTGTAGAAAGTAGCCAGGAAGTGGCGCGATCGATGCAAGGACCGAAGAGATATACCTAGATTGCAAATGTGTATCGCTGTGACCGGTTCAGCATATGTGTAACAAGTGGATTTAACTTCACCCTTTTCCCATTCGTTGAACTACAGTTACTTGGTTCTATTTCCCTTGTTTGCGCTCTACGTACTGGTATATTCATGAAGTTACGGACCACGTTCGCAAATGAAGTTACGTTCTACACTCATGGCACTCGACAAAGCGCTTAACTGTGCGAAACTACTTTTGCGATAGATTTATAGCGACTTATCGTTGATGTTTGGAGACCTTTTAAACCGGTTTGTATTTTATTTTTATGCTTACACTGGTGATTTTCGTGGCAGGTGTAAGCTACGCTGATTACTGCGAGTGAAATGTTGTTGAAGATTCGTTACTCTGTATAATGTCGTTTAATGAGGTGAGATTTTAATAGAATGATGTTTAAAGAGTTTTTATAAAATCATTTAACCCATTCACTGCCAGAAAAATCAAGCAAATGTTATTTCACATGGTAACGTTTGAGAAGGCGCCAGTAAGCTTCTAAAACATTAATTACACTATTCAAAATATAATCCCAACATTTGTAATGATTCTAAGAACATATTTGTTCCAAAAATGGTATATAGGTTTGGCTGTTATTGCCAACTTCTTGATTGAAATTTATAGTACAACCACGAGATATCGCGTAGTTGGCAGTGAATGGGTTAAGGTAGTGGGAAATAATTGATGTAAATTGTTTTAAGAATTATTTGAAACGATCGTTTTAACGCGAGGGATCTTTAAAATTAAATTCCGCAGTTAAGTAATTAACACGTTGATCGCTATCGGTATTTCGCTAGTTTTGATCATTTCAACTTACGCGAAATCTTAATCATTACTACTCTCTATTAAAATCACATCTTTATAGATCAGACACTTTAAAAAACACTGATAGATAGATATTCGACAGACTTTTATCTTTCTAACATAAATATTTAAGTATTCAATATATTAGGATATTAATAAATATTGCAATTTATAAGTTACATGAAATTTCATTGAATTCAATTACGTCGGTCATCAGTAACCCTCGTGGCAGTCAATGGACAAAACGATGATGACCAAATTACACTAATAATGTGCGAACAATTTTGATAATTATCTGATGTAATGGAAATTATTTGGAAGAAGTCGTTTCGGATATGCGATTATTGAAAAAAGAGAGTTTTAGTAATTATTTTAAACCGACATTTTATACATGTATTCACCCACTTCAGCTTTTAGGGGAATTTTATAAAAATGTAACTACATTTATTATTTCTACGAAATTATTAAAGAGGATAGCATTTATATATGAGCAATTGATCGTCGCTTATATTTTAACACTAGATTTACCGATGTTGATATACCTATTTTTCTGAAGTGAGCCAATTTGAATGATACAAGAAAATTGAAATTTGTTGCAAAGAAAATAGTTCCAAATCAATTGAAATGAAAAATTTATTATTAAAAAATTAACTAACCAATATATTATATATGTAGTAATCAAATGTTGAATGAGCCAAATTGGCTCCGTAAATCTAGTGTTAATATGTATGAAACATATTTAACAAAATGTTCCGAATTGCATACCATACTTCTAAAATATACCTATATCACAAATAATTGTTGAACATAAAATAAGGAAGTACTCAAAAGTGCGATAATTGTAGGCATACTTAAGATAATAAATTCTCTCGACAATGTAAATTTTATAAATCACGTAATTTTTGAAACAACTGAATAATATCTATTTCAAATATTATCCCAGCTGTGATTAAACTTTCGAGTAGCAAAATTTACACGCCACGACTTTTTAATATCCCAATACCGGTAATTAATTCCCAAATAATCGGCATGGGACGTCAAATAATTTAACGTTATTGCGTAAATATGTAACACGATGTTATAAATCACTGTTATACTTTCTTAAAACTTTATCTGCCTCTCAACCTTTTGGATATCGCATAGAAGTGTATGAATCTCACTCTCTTTAACACGTTGACTGCCATGGGGTTTACTGTTAACTGGGACTATTGACTTCAATCCATGTTACGTTTAAATTGCAATATTTATGAATATTTAACCCACTTGCATCATATGACAAAGTCAAACATATATCTTCACTATCAAATTTCTTGACATGAAATTTAAGTATAACAGTATTTTAACAAATGATATTACACTTTAATCAACGAATGTTGTAAAAATAATTTAGGCTGATCGTATACACCCATATTCACTCACAATGCGAATGCATAAATGCGTTTCAATGATAGTGAGTAGAAAATGTGCGCGTATATATGCGCTTGTGACGCAAATGGGTTAAATATTGACGTTAAGAAGATAAAGATTTGCTGAATATCGATCTATCAATGTTTTTTAAGTTTCTTCTTTATAAACATGTGACTTTAATCGAAAAAGTTTCACTTGAGTATAAATGACGAAACAAACGAAATATCGGTGGCGTTCAACGTGTTAAAATTAAAATCGGAAGCAATAAAAACAGTCGACTGATAGTCTATCAATCGATCAGCCTTGGTAGAATAAAAAGCCTATTAAATAATAGGCTACCGGTATATCACGCTTAAAGTATCACATACAAATTAAAAAACTTGTATTATTATAAAGTTATAACATTCTATATTTTTCAAAAATGTTACACATTAGAATTACACTAATTTCCGCAAAAATATTCTAATTCTGAAAAGGTAAACGATGCCATGAATGTAGACTAGGATGTAGTGAAAGGAACGGGAGTAAATTGGGTACGATCTGATTGCATAATTTCATTGCATTCAAATCAGCATTCAGTAGAGAGATTTAATTTCACAATTTGTATCAGAATTCAGAATTCATTTCTTCTTATCAGAAGTCACTACATTGATTCACTTTTGCCACACTTTGAATACATCTCTATTGCACTCAGCAACTTCAAAGCAACACTTATAATACTTCATAAAGCTCTTAGGAAGGTAAAGTTACACTTGTTGCCGCTTACATCGCAACAAAAAGAGCATTCGAGCGTTTAGATCTATTTGCGAATAATATCGTACGTTGGAAAGAAGCTATCCAGCCATGTACATTTTTTATACTTTCAGACATTTGTAATTTTTTGATCATTATCATTTTCATTTTAAATACCTGCTGTGGGATTTGCCGGTGCTGAATAAATAGTAATATTGAAATATCAATTTCTTTTCTTCGGTATTACATTGTTTAATAATATAGAGTCTTATAATTCTAAAAAGATTTTTAGTTTGAAAAATATGATACGGTATTTAATTCCACTGCTGCCCAAATTATTTTTCGAATTCTCGTCATAATTATAGTTACTAATAAATATTTTAGTGAAGTGAGATATCATTATTTTAAACGAGTTTTTGAAGACTTCCAGAGCACTCGGTGCTGTATGTCACAAGGCAGTTCGGTAATTTGTATAGAAATATACGTTGCAAATAGATTGTTTAATTTAAAGAATGAAAAACGTGACCAGGTACGAAACGATAATACTTACTATGAGTAGTTTTAATTTGGTTTTTAAAATGTTTGTTTATCGGGTCTATGAAATACGAGAGACTACGAGAAAAATCTGAGACACTATTTTATTTATATTCACCTAAAAAATATTGTAACTATGCGTCTCTTTTGTACTCTACATTATCAAGTCCCAAAATTAAAACACTAAACCCTAAGCATCATATGCAATCGTATGTGAAATTATTTTTGCACATGAAATTAGATTTTTATGCTGATTGTGAGAGTACATATACCTAAACTGCAAGATAGACTATACCTAATAAATATTCTAACACATCTTAATCATTTACGAACCAAATTAAGTATCAAATTTTCCGTCAAGTAACTGAAAATAATTCTGCATATTTTTTGCTGTTGATTCTTCATTATTATTTAATAATAGGAATACTTGTAGATACCGAGAAATATTTCGGTAAAGATGCAACGTCATTTTTACATCCTAAAGTTTAAATGTCACCACATTAGGTGCAAATTCTTTTAAAATAAAGATTTAACGTTAAATTGTAATTAGCATTACCATTAGCTTAATTTTTCTTAAAAAGTGACTTATACCATTTCCAAAATAAGTTGCTCATACTATGTTCAAAATAAATAAATACATCTATTGGAAGAAAATATGCATATACTAAACCGGTACACGTGAAGTTAATGTAGAAAATGAAATGTGATATGGTATGCTAATATGTTATAAATAACAAACACAAGTGACTATAGCCATTCTCAGTAAGGAAAGGGTTAAAATCCAACATGACATTCAGGTCTCTATCTACACGACACGAACAAGCCTATAGGCGCAAAATAATTGACGTTATAATGCCAGAGAGCGTGTAGATATGAAACAGTTGAGAACTCGGAAGTAATACGAGTGTTTAGTTAGAAATGGTACCGATATGGAGTGGCTATACAGTCCTTCCTGTGTTTAAGACGGCACCCAATAAGCAGGTTTAACTTCACCCTTTTCCTGTTCACTGACCATAAGTGCATCGATCTATTCCCTGTTCTATGCTATGTATCTACGTATACATGCAACCGCTTCAAATACTCAATAGGTTGTAAACTGCTGTGAACTTCTAAATTGAAATTCCTACGGACTTCAGTTTCAAATGTTCGAACCTCTTACAAAAGATAGAAAGTGCCGTTTGTGTTTAATATGTTAAATGTTGAAAAATTAAAATCATTTTCATCATGACAGTTATCCTATTTTTTTCTAGTATTTTAATGTCATAAGGGCAGCGATTTTAAGATTTACGAGACTTTACTAGTAACAAGGGAAGTTATTTATACAAATTTACAAAAATTATGAGGTCAGTTTGGAGATAAAGTAATTCATAAATTAATTTTTGTTCATGTAGTTAATCGATTTGAATGGTTCAGACTGTGGATAATTGTTAACAAAAGTGAATGAAAGTTTTAAAGTTGATAAAATTAAAGTGTGAGATTGATTGTTTTTAAATGAAGGAAAGATCTAAAAAGATTTGAAGTTAATAAAATCAAAGGGGGGTGACTGTTTTTAATAATAGGAATGAATGCGGTGACATGCAAAAAAAATGTTTGTGGCTTGAAGTTTGATTGTTGATTTGGCTTGACGATGATGATCTGGTGATACATGTAATTTGTAACAAAGATTTATTAAATATTATATGTTAATTATTATACTGATTAATTCATAACTAACATTTACAACAGATTAGTAACTAAAAGAATACAAATTTTTTGACATGATAAAATTTCTTGGATATAGTGAGAAATATGGATGAAAAGTTAAAATAAAGATTATATTTTATTTTCATATTTTTAACACGTTGAATGCCATGGGTTCACTGGCCATCAATTACCAATTAGTGGTCCACAATTAAATTCGATCAAATTTCATATGACATTTGAATTGTAATATTTACAAATTTGTTTATAAATTCAATAGTTAAGTGTTAAAAAAGTAAACTCCTACTTACTATATATACGTGTATATAACTTTAACTTATATATACAAGTAAAACTTATGCTTTGTAAAGATGTGGTTTTAATAAAAAAAAGTTTCACTTCAGTAAAAATGACGAAATCATCGAAATACCTGTAGCATTAAGTGTGTTAAATATTTCGTTGAAATATTTTCAAAAATCTTACCATTGCATGTGAAAAAGGGTCACATATAGCCAAAGGAAGTATATTGAGTGGTGGAAACAAATATAAAATAGTTCATTTTCCAATTTAACTTTTAATTCTTTAATTAAGATATTAGATTTAATGGATACATCTGTCGCAAGGAATATTTGCTCAGACGTCCCGCCAAGTTGCATATTTATTCAGCACCGTTATGCAAAACGTGTTTTTAAGTTAATTAATTTAGAGACCTTTTTTAATAGCGAAAATTAAAAGCAATTCCCCCTTTCATAACTGATAATCGTTCACATAAGATATGCATCATGTAATCATAAATAACAGCTATTATCCATTACCTTTGACAACTCACTATTAATATGTCACTACAAATTTCATACAACACGTGTAAAATCTAAAACAATGAATATGAAATTAGTTCTGAAAGTGGAATGTGATACTTTATGCTAGAACATCGGTAATAATGAACATTTAGTTGAATTGCAAAATAGAATGTATTTGATAAAAACTATTATAGGTCTGTGAGTTATGTAAATAATCTTGTTCAAGGTGTTGAAAGGAATGCAAATAATTTATAATAAAAGACAAGTAAGCGTTGTGCGAACACATTGTAACTGACGTTTAGAATATGCAGATGAATTGCAAAATAGATAACAGATGATAATAATTATTGCAAATCTCCATAATGCTAATGTGATTTTAATTGTAAAAATTCCATAAGTTATTTTATACCGAGATATTAGAAATAATAAATACACGGTTGAAGTGTGAAATAGATTGTTCCTCGTACAAATATTTTATATGTGGTTATTAATGTTAAATTTAGTTTAAAAAATGCAATAAACTAATTTACATTAAGGTATCAAAAATGTGAGTACGTATTTGTAAAGCTATTTGTAAGCATCATTTATAAAAATTCGTGTACATGTTTATAACAACAAAAAAATTACTTATCATTGTATAAAGAAATAAAGATGAAAATGATAAAATGACGACAGCGTTGAAATTGCACCTATTAACACTAATCGTTTGCAAATTGATTTTGTTATCGCTTGCTATATCGAACATACAAGTATCTGTTCATATTATTTATTCTGTTGTGAGAAAACAGTAATTTTATCGCAGCCCGTATAATCATATTATATGTATGTACAATTGCAATGTACAGTATTGCTAGGTATAGAAGTACAGAGAAATCGTTGCAATCTAAAGAATTCTATAGATGTCTATAGAAATCTATAGAACATTCACTAGATATACGTAGTAGGGCAGTAGTTTTATATTCTTATGTTAGAAACACTATAGTTTTATAACAGTTACACATTGCACATAAAATATAATCCGTATGAATAAGGAACTTGTCAACGTTCATAGATTTACCAGGTTACTCATTTAAAACGCTTTATGATGTAATTGTCGATAAAAGTTGTTAAAGTAATAACTGAAAATATTGTATACATTATACATATCGTAAAAAATACCTAGCATTCGACAAAAGCAAGAAGACTTGGCTAGTGTATATATAATAATAGAATTTTGATTGATTTATTCAGACTATTTTCAGTGTAATTTCAGTTTCTTCCTTTTCTTATTTAATTCAGTATCATATTTATTTCAGCCTATTTCTGTCTGAATTCAGTGCTTAATTTACGATTAGATTTTAGTTTAGTTTCTGGATATTTTCAGATCGTTTTCAGTTGTTTTTTTTCGCTTACGATTTTCCGACTTTTGTTCACTACCTCAGTTTTCTTTAAGTTAAGTTTCCGGCTGTATATTAACCCTTTGCGGTCGTATGTCTTCTCTCAGCCACCAAAGCTTTTTTACCGTTCCGGTCGTATGTCTTCTCTCAGCCACCATAGCAAGGAACCATGCAAATCCTATACTGTATTCATTCATTTATCAGTTTACACTTTCTCTAGACGAACCTAAATGCCTAAGGAACCTATTCACGAACCAATTCGGTACTCCTATCAATTGGAGATAACGAAATTCAATCTAAACAAAAGCTGTCACCCCGCACTCGCCATGCAAGATGCTGCGCTGTGGCGAGTCAGTCGCCTTTTAAGCGTAAAGAAATCGACAACGTTCGGCGATACCTTGTAGAATTCCAAAGAATATTGTATAAATTGTATTTAACAGTAATAAGACACTCTCGCTTGTTAAAATATTTCAAAATAATACTCCAAAATGGCAAAAAGAAAGTTACCGCAAGAAGTGTTCTGTGAAACTGAAAATAGCGATGAAGAGTTTTATTTTGACCCCTTCAATACAGACTCTGAATATAAGGCGTCAGCTAGAAGAGAGAACAGGACGCCTATGACACATTTTATGTTTTTTCCGAAAATTGGTGGGACAACTGGTTGGTGGTTAACGTGATGGAGCACAATCAAAACTAGGGAAACCATCGACCTCAGATAAGGAGGAAAGACTGAATGGAAAACTGCACATATTGTGGCATTGTGAAGACGTAAAAAGTAAAGATTGCGCAGTATGTTCAAACAGAAAGATTAAGGGCGGAAGGCGCCAAACCTATTATTTTTGCGATACATGCAATCGAAAACCAGACCTGCATGTTGGAGATTGCTTCGAAAAATACCATACGATGGAAAACTATAAAATATAATTTTTATACAAAAACGTGACATTAGATCACTTTATTGAGTAAACATACATCTAAAGTTCACAAAAGAACTACTAAATCTTGTTTATACTTCGTAATCTTGCATGTTATGTATCCCTGCTGTTTCGACGGAAATTAATTCCGACCAGTACGATACCCATGTCCAAATTTAATACGACCGCAAAGGGTTAATATAGAAAAACTACTCGAGTTTTCAGTCTGTTTTCAGTTTTTTATTTTCACCCGGGTTTACATGACGATGTAACGAATTTTGTATTTTTCAGCTAGAAGGGCGTTAGAATCGAAAATGATGTGCGAATGAGGGATGTCTTTATTCGTCAGGCGAATCACAACAAGGCATATGACAGAGGACATCTTTATTTTGCCGCCGGTATAGGGTATATGTTCTCAACAGGGGCGTTACCAATGGACGTTGAGGAGATCTAAGGGGACTTTTTGGTAGAAGGCAATTTTAGAGGGTGTTCAGAACCAACCGCCACCCTCCTGGCCAGCACTGGCAAGAATAAGCAGAATAGTTTTATTAATACTGAATATCATTGAACGCAACAAATTGTTCTAAATGTTTTTTAACCCTTGGACTCGGTTCCTATATACTCACTAATGCAAATTTAAAAGTCTGCCTTTGTTTTGCAACATACAATATGTTATACTTCACCTAAGACGGGTGCAATTGAATCACAGTTTGGAAAAGTGGACTATGAACCAAAAACATTCGGAAACTATGAGTCATATTATTTGTTGGAACTCGATATAAATTTGGAATAAACACAATTTATTAATTAAATAAAATAGAATTCAATATAACGAATACTTTCTGCCATGTTACAACATTTCTGTAGTATAACAAAAAACAATACACAATATTAACATTTGAACATTTCGGATTACAGGGCTGTATCCTCAACACCCCCTCTTAATCCGAATGCCAGTTAAATAAGAAAGTACATTATTTAATTAATGCGATACGAATTCTATCTAAACAATAATTATGTTTGGGTCCACAGAGACTTTTGGTAAATATATCTGCTATCACATTGTCAGTTGACATATATTTTACAGACAGCAACACTACTCTGTAATATATTATTCATTTACACTAGATTTACGGAGCCAATTTGACACATTCAAAATTTGATTACCACATATATAATATATTGATTGGTTAATTTTTTAATAATAAATCTTTCATTTCAATTGATTTGGAACTATTTTCTTTGCAAGAAATTTCAATTTTCTTATATGATTCAAATTGGCTCACTTCAGAAAAATAGGTATATCAACATCCGTAAATCTAGTCTTAAAGAATCGGTGTCAGTTTTTTTTTTTTTAAAGGAGGCGGTAATTTCTTATGGAAAGAGGTGGGTACGCCAAAAAGGTTGAGAATCTATGATGAAAGGAATGATACAGCCACGACCCTACGTTTGGGTATTCGATAAAGGTACAGTCCGACAACTCAAAGATGGTTAGGTAAAAGAATGCGAATCTGATTTATGGATGGAATGTCGCACTTAGCCAACCAAGCAAATTAAAAATTTGAGAATACTACAGCCATGTGAAATAGTCACTTTAGGAGTTTCATTTCGGGAATTTCAAAAACCAAATGGCGGAAGTATGTGATTGAAAACGAAAGATTTTACCGCTTGCTAGCCAAGTTAGTGTTGTCGTACTATATTTATACGATCCTCAAAAAAACAAAATAGCGCTAGATTACACGAAAGTATTCATCAGGTCTTATAGATATATTGTATTATTTTACCTTATACTTGTTCTTGTTATTGAATATTATACTTTTTTGTAACGCACTGTGTGCTTCCTCCAATTAACCTACCACCAAGCCCATATACACACTATAAAAAATGTTAGCATCATAATAACATATTACGTACCTTTATTTTTTGATTTTATTATTTTCTGATCTCATTATAATACAAAATGAAAAAGAAAAATTACCCGTTACTTTATACGTCTTTACATTTATCAATATTCCCTGGAATGATTTAATTTGCGGAAAAGAACAAAATTTGGGTTGCAGAAAATTAAAAGAAGCTACACAAATATCAATCATTATACGTAATAAATATTACACGAGTATCAATTAACCTCTGACAACAAAATGAAAGTATTTCTCATGAATCAACTAATTGCACAGGAAATTAACCGTTCTCAAAACTTCTTACAATCTTGGTAAAACAAAAAAAATATTTTATTTAATCTATTATAATATTTTCGGAATTTTATAGTATTAACACCACGGTGGATTCCTGTCTTAAGTGGTATACCAAGCACAAACTACGACTGTATATCTCGATACGATTTCCGCGATTATTCTGGTATTTCTCGTGATTCTAGGTGCTTGTATACTTGTCAGTATAATTCATGGAGGGTAAAGGTATCGGAAGTTGTAACTACGAGCTATAACTTACGTGTCTATGTACATTCGACGATACCGAAGACGATACTTAGCGAGTGAATTTAAATTCAACCTTTTTATGCTTATTGACAGTGAAAAATATCGTTTTCCTTATCATTTATCTGTGTGTCTCATCTGTACAAGTATACTGTTGAGTTGTGGCTCCAATGAAATTAAAAGGTACGTTTGCAGTCGTTAATTTAAGAGTAGATTGCGATAAACATTAATTTTAATATGATTTTATAATCTTTTTGTAATTTCTAGTATCTGAGGACTTAATGATTTTGCTACGATAGTCTTTAAATATAATGTATAACCACCTTATTATTATAACCGTATTAATTTATAATTAAAAAGCAGAATGCGATAAGTATTGGTTGCGACGTGGTTTGGTAATTCTTCTTTGATTTCCGGTAACAGAGGATTCAATGATTTTGCTGCTGTGGAGCTGAAGTTATAATTACCGAAATTTTTCGTGTAATTCGTTTTTTCGATATTCCGCTCAGGTACTTTGGTTAAGAAACATTTAATTCTTTTAAAGACGCATCTTTGTAACGGAACAAGCTACGGTTAGCTGTTATTGAAGATATTGAATACAAAAAAAAATTAATAGCGGATGAGTACTGTCCTCCTTAATAATAAAAGGGTTAATAAATCGATAATACTGACAGGCTTACCATTGCGTGTAACTAAAATTAATCTCTTTCCAAGCCATCAGTTCTCCAATCCATTTTGACCGACTCTTTTAAATTAGTTTAGCAAGTTGACAGCCATGGAGTTCATCGATCCAAATTGTTTTTAATCCTTATTGACTTTTCTAATAAGTTATATTGAACCGTCAAAATTTGTTATTTTTTTTATTCTCAGTATATAATTCACTACGCGTACAGTGGATAACGTACAGCACGCGTGTAAGAATAAGCATCTATTATACAATTAAGTTTAGCTGGAACATGAAGGATTTACAGGTACAATTTTATTTTTAAGAGATAACTCATGGACAAAATCTGATTGCAGTTATTTAATCAGTTAACTGCGAAATTTAATTTTAAAAATTCCACGCGGAACACGGGAGTAAAATTGAACAGTGACGTGTATATGCGTTGGACACGGGGCAAACGTTTCTCTTATAAATTTTGCGGAACGTGGAAAGCAAAATGTGAAAGAATTACATTTTTCGTCGATAAGGGTATGGGAATTCAGTATTCAAAAAGCTATCGCAATAGATTGACGTATATAGACGTCGAACGCAGTTAATAGGCGAAGTGTATAAATAAAAAAAATCGCTCAGCACGTCACATAGTCCATAAATAATATTTGCAAATTTTTTAGACACACACGTAAAAAAGTTCGTCAATATTTTCTTACACAATTAACTATTGAAGAGTATCATAGTCGATCAATCTTTGAAGTTCGAATTCGTTTTTCGTTATAGTAGAAGAGACAATCTTGTAGAAGTATAGTTTCACCCTAACTGCATACCTGTTTCTGAGTTATATGGATACTTCTGCCAGCTTATAACCTGTACTCACGATGTCAGATAAAGCTTTCAGAACGAACAGCTCTACCTACCACTTGTTGCTGGCTACTTTTATAACCGATTAAAGTCGCTAGGCCTATATGTCTATGCATTCTTCATCATACAGTAGCTTTAGATAATATTGAGCTGTACGTTGTATGAAAGATTGCTTACAAAAATTATTTGCTTTAAAGACAATAGTGTGCAATTTGCATATTTTTTCTTGTAAAGGAAAGCGTTTCAGAATTTGATAGTTAACTTTGTAGGATAAAAGTTATTTAGCTAAAACTAAAGAATTGTTTTAAGCGGAAGAGAAGAAAATATATTTATTACTTACATTCATTGTAGGGCAACAAATTTTTCTTCATAAAATATTATGTGTAAGTTAAAAAAAAGAAGTTGACCTTCACGTGTTCAGAGTGTTGCTTATAGAAATGGATGAAACAGATATAAATATTCAAGAAATATAGGTATATAGACATGTAGTATGTAATATAAATTTTAAAATAATACTTTTTATAGCATATAATTCTAAAGTTACTTGTCTTGCTGATAAAATCTTTATAAGATTAAGACATTTAACATTTTGTAGTCCTAGATTTTGACTTCATTTTATTTCCTAACGATTTAATATCAACTTTCCAATTTCATAATGATTTTGTAATATCACATAAATATCCTTCGTGACCTATAGTTATTGCTGTCATTGAAAAACAATAATAGCCAACGATAGAAAATATTGCGAAATTAATTTCCCAATTTCGCAAAGGGTTAATGTCAATATATACTTAATGTCAATATATAGGAGAAAAATTGAATATAATTCTGGAATTTTTCGAATGCATAGGGGAATTTTGCTTGATTTTACTGTATTTAATTCTTGCCTAAATAATAATTACTCGACTTTTGCGAAGAGGAAGCCGTTAAAATGCATGCGTTGTGTAACGCTCATTTATTTTACTATATTGTGATATTAATTAATTCAATGTTGCAAGAGAGCAAACGCGATTCGATTCAGCGTCCGATAATCATATTAATCTTCGCGAAATTGGTATATTTCTCCACATTTTCTCCTGTATACTTTTGTTATATAATGCATTTAACATGAAAGCGTTGCAATACGTAATGCTTTCATACATCGGTACATAATGAGTTTACACTTCGGCAAAATTAGTTGAAACTGATTGCAACAATACGGAATCGAATAAACATTTGTATTCTGCACGTCTGCAACTTCAACAATGAGCTACTATACTTGTTATATAATAATTAAAAAGGAAACATTCCGAAATCGATAATAAAGATACGATAATTCCTTTTGAAAATTAATTTGTCGAGATCAAATGAACTTTTATTTGCAAATTCTATAAAAGATTCGAATAACATTCTTGTTGACGCACTGATTAATAATAGAACTTAAATTTATTTATTATCTATGTCCATATTTTTTATACGTGGTGGCATGACAATCCATTTAATATCTATTTAACCAAATATATTTGCCGATTCTAATTTTTATTTCTAAATAGGATTTACATTAGCGACTTAAGGATAATAATAACAGTTTAATAAATGATAACATCAAGACTCTGATTTACTGATGTTATATTTGTTACATATTCTCATACTGATCAAAATCATCAAAGGTCGCCGTCATAAAAAAAGTCAAATTAACAACTCCATTACAAACTGGAAAAAAAAGTAGAATAAACTTCCAGTCAATCGCAAATAATTTTCCCATCCAAAAGTCGCATATTCTCTCTTTTACTTAACATGTATTAAAAATGACAAGCATTCTTTCATTAAATCACAAAAGAATTAATCCAATCATTATCCTTAATCTCCTAATCTCTATTCCAATATACTTTGAATAAAATTCTCGTGCCTTTCTCTCAAGCACCGACAATGAGTACGAAAAATCTTGCCATTTTAAGTCAAGCGATCTTCTTCTACATCATACTGAAACCTTTTAATTATCGAAGCTCGTGGGCGTCGAGTGGTTCAGGGGAACAAACGAGATTCGATCTCTTTGATTCAACGGATATCGCATTTAACCGGTTCAGACAGGACTTTCACTCTCCGCCAGTTTGGCGCAATCGACCCAAGCACATCGTATTCTCGTTGCATCGTCGTTTATATCCTAGGAACCATTCGTTGAGCTTTATTCGCCCGTGTGCACATGTATGAACAAGCAGCTCGTGACAAGCGCGACAGGCTGCAATGCCGATTTCGTCACGTTTTTCCCACTTTATTCTCTTTCCTTCTAACCGACATTGTTACTAGACGATGCTGTATGTACAGTAAGAGGGAGAAAATAAAAGAAAAGACTAGGATAACGACTCACTCGATCGGAATAACATCGATGCTTCCATGGCAATTTGCCGCGGAGAGAAAGTACGCGGGGGCGATAAAACTGAATCGTGGGTAAATTGCACACGTATTTTCACAGAATTAGTAATTTGGAGTAAAGTTAACTTTAATTGGAGGTCTTTCGTGGAAATAATCTTTACAGTTTTCACGGTGAATGGAAGCGTTCTCGTGTAAACGAAGAGAAATTCAAAGCATTGGTTTCTTGTGATGTTTGAATCGAGATATGTATCTCTATGCTCGTTTATCTGTTATTTAATGATGCGCAATTTTTTTTAGTAGAAGTAGCGTGATATTTTATTTAACACGGAAATTTAGTTATTTCTTTTGACATGGAATTTGATTATTTTATGTGAAATAATAGGGAATAATTTAATTTGTTTTAACGCTTTCGTTGTTTGGGGTAATTACGGTTGTTGATATTTTTTTTCTTTTCGCTTTCTCTTCTATTTTTTTGGTTTTGACTGTTGTACTAATTTTGTCTAGGCACTTACTGTTCTAGGTGATTTTCGAACACCCGAGGCTACGATTTATTAAATGATAATTTAGGAGACACTTGTCAGACATGAAGCGGGGTCCGAATTCAGACCTACTGATTGACTGTAGTCATTTAAAATGCTACGGTCATTTTTTCTAAAGATCTACTGTTTTATAAGATTTCTGAAACACCAAGATCATAGGATGCATGTTGTATAGAAACAATTTTCCAAACGTGATAGTGTATTTGTACTTGGGGTCACTTGTCGCGAACCTAAAGTTTTACATCCATAACCACCATAGTACTTTTATTGATATTTATGTGATTGCAATACGAAGTTTTAATTTTGTGTTGAAATAGTAATTTGATCTTTTTTGAAATAAGTGATATGTTACTAATTTATGAACACATTTAGACAATTAAGCGTAGAAAGAAGAATTGTATGAACTCTCATTATGTTAAAAAATGTGATAAGCTTGTTAGATGAAACTTACGTAGAAATTTTAAATACTTATAAATTTGGGAATAGAAAAGTTACAGATATCTCAGTAAAAGATATAAGGATAAATGCTTCTCTCCGAATTAAAAACAATAATGAATGTCGTAAAACCTTCTTTACGATATCACAAAAGTAAAACAAATGATTTCAAACGATAATTAATTACTTCTTTCAGGCAATCTGAAATTGTAATAACATAAGCAGTATTTCATATATTGATACACAGCATTTGATTAATTTTATTTTTCCTACATCATCAAGATTAAATATTCCAAAACTCATCTAACAAACTCGCACCAAGTGCAGCACAATGTCGAAAGTATCGAGCGTTGAACGCGCACTGCAATAAAAGCGTTAAATGAAAATGTAAAATGTAAATTGCCTCGGTAGCTTGAACTTTTCCTAAACGATTGATGCACAACACATTCCGCCGGGATATATATCTTCGAGTCTTTCCCTAAATCTTCTAAAGTGTTTTGCATGTTACGTACTTTAAGTGCAACGTAAAGCGTGGAACGGCATTGCAAGCTATATATTTCCCGCTTATTTAACGCGTCTAAATGTACCTTCAAATTCCTCGCAGTGTCTACATAGAATACACTTTTAAATCGAAGATAAATTATTATTGAAACTGAAAAAACTCAACTCAACGTGAAGTTATTTCTACATATTGATATTAATTTCTTGAGATACATATTTATGGAGAATTATGAGATTATCAATATAGATTGATACACATTGTTCTTCAAGTGAGAATAATAAAATTTTATTTTTTTTATGCAACAAAACATTTTTCTAAAATGTTTTTCTTTCCCGTTTATGTGTCAATATACTATAATTGTCAAGTAATGTAAAGAATATGCTAATAAATAATTAAAAAAATTTATCCTTTTATCAAATTTGATAATAAATAATAGTGCGAGTTATTTCTTTTAATTTCTAATACGATTTTGAAAAATAAATAATATTTGCTTGTAAAGTGTCAAGCAATGATGTTATTCTGTTATTAATATAGATAATGTCAAAGAACTTCAGTGACCTCAATAAAGCACCGCGAAGATCGTTCGACTTCCTGTACGCAAAAAAAATAACTGAAACATGGAAAAATTACTATTCTAAAGCTTACCACATGTAAAGCGTAATTATTACTTTTAACCCTTTGCACTCCTATGTCGAGCTACACTCGACACAGCTTTCTGTGACACTTAATGTTTCATATACTAATTATCGACTTTTCAAAATCAACAATAATTTTGCATTTTAACAGGAATACACCGCAGTGTCTACAATTGTTCCTAGTATTAAATAAAAACGAATACAACAGTAGACAATTTTCCGAGATTATATTAGCTTATCTGACAAAAAGTTAATAAAATAATTCGGAGCGCAAAGGGTTAAAACATCTACTTTCCCTCATTTATATGCAGAACATTTGCGCACTTAATGTGAAATCTACTCAACGAGTCATCATCAACGTATTGTTTATTGAACTCATATAAAATTTTTCACGAACGTGTTTCCCAAAAGTGCAAATTATTCAACCAAAACCAACAGAGGCTGCTAGCACTCTCGTGATATTATTCCAAACCGCATTAAAAAGAAAAAAATCGCAGTGGCAGCCACTATGTTGAAACCATTTCATTGCCCTGGACATTTTATTGTCGCCCAATTTTTCTTCACACGCCAGACACAGAAACGCGAATGGTCAGTCCCTCGGTGAAACACCAATGAACTTGTTCAATCCCCCTGTCCTCCCTCAAAAAAAAAGAAAAAAAAAACGATAAAATGAGAGACATGCAAACCGTTCGGAGGACTCGTCTGCACAAAAATTATTCCCGATAGAATTCACCGATTCGTTTGCACGTGTACGCGAGTGCATTCCTGTGCAAGCGCGAGCGTGCATTACGACGAGAAAAGGACGCAGAGTTGGTCGGAAAATGGAGAGGAAAGAATAGACTGTAAAAGAGCTACAAATAGATAGAAACAGAGACATGGTGTAAAGGGAGAAAATAAATTTTAAACGCAGCAGAAACGGCAAACGGTAGAATGAGAAAGATGAAAGACAAATGAGAGAGAAGAGGTAAAATCAAAGAGTCAGAAGGATATAAAGATGAGAGAAAGAAAGAGAAAGAAAATATAGAGAGAAAGGAGAGACGAAAAGAAAATGATGGAAAAAGAGAGAGAGAGAGAAGAAAATAAGATAGAAGAAACAGAGAAGTGAGAAAGGAAGGGATGACAAAAGAGGACGAAACGGAATGAGACAGGTGATATCGTAAAACCCTGGTGGAGGCTAGTAACGTAGTCAACATTTCCCTATGTTTATGGTCCACCGTAAAAGCAGGATGACTTGGTCGGGAAATTTAACGGATCGCGGTTCCTCCCTACGGTATTTCTCGTATTTTTCCTCGCCTCGATAAGCTCCAACCGGTGGCGTAGTATGTAACCGAATGGATTTATTGGTTTCCACGATGGCGTCCGTGTCCACTAAGTTGCCTATGAGCTACTCTCGAGTACTCGAATAGAAGCTTATAAAGGATTATCGTGAAAAAGCGAAGAGTCGCGTAAGGCCTCGTTTTTCCCTGGCAAATAACTCCGCTCTTTCGAGGCTATCGAACCGACGATTGAACCTTTCAGTATCGAGCCAAGTATAATAGCTTCGATTGGCAATAATAGAATGCGAGAGGGACTAACTTTCCCCTTTCTGATCCCGATTCGTTCTCCGGCTGATGAAATCCTCTCGCGGAATGAGAATACGGGAATACCGAGCACAGTACTTGGCAAAAGAAGATAGACGTGAGAAACGATGAGGTAATACTATTTGAGAAAAGGCACAGTTCTAGAAGATCCTTGCAGAGTTATTATTCGGTCTTGGTAGAACGTAATGGGAGACTGTGAAAGGAAAAATCAGGGACAGTCCCTTTTGACTTTGAGAGATAAAGAGTAAAACCTGATGCTTTTATCGGGAGAACGTGGTTTTTAGTTGACGGATAATCTTCTTACAATTGACGGCTTTTCCGCTCGTTTTTTCCTGCGGGATTTCATGTACGTTTTTTTTTTTGAACGCTGAGGTAAAATGTTTAAATATGTATCGAACGAGTCGAATGAAGCACCAACGACTTGATATTTTTTTTTATTTTGTACGGTTACTGATTAAAGATGATATTGCTTAATTAATTAATCCCAGTGCAACTTAATTTATATATTAGCGGTTTTTTACATTTTTAGGTTGTACGCACTAGCGGAAATAAAGAAATTAACCGTGGGTTTCGAGAATTTGAATTTTCATGTGGTAGATTAAGAAGTAATTAAATTCGTAAGGCTGTCGAAGCACCAGTTTACCTTATAGAGAGGCTAGAACTTCACTTCTTTCCACAAAATTATCATGTAATTAAATTGTACTAGAGCCAATTTTATATTCAATACTTGTCTAATAGATCTGAGTATCGCTTAATGGGATTTACATAACGAGGAACCTGAATAGGACGTTATATACTCCTTATATAATCGGTACATTTCATTACATACCAGTTACATCCGTAAGAAAATTACGATTATTAAAATTAAAGACAACACGGATAACTAACCCTGTGACATTTTTTCAAGTTCAAATCAATAAATGTTAACGTGCAAAAGTGTGATATTATTTTTGTACATTGTTACATATTTGCCAGCATGGTTATTGTATGTTTGTATAATTTAACAAGAGATGACTGTGTGTGTGTGAATGGAGGCATTGATTATGAGATGTGGCGATCTACACCTGATAAAATCTTCGTTATCGATTTAATATTGTATTTTACGTTTATGTTATATGGTTTAAATAAAAAACTATTCTTCCGCAAAAAGAAAACTAGGATTAAATCCTCGAAATTTTTTCAAGCGATGTTACACACTTGCAAATTACAACATACAATAATAGTACAAATAAAGCAGAATTCAATTTGTTTCTTCCTTTATTTATTTAAATTGCCCTATTTTTCAGTTCAAGTAAATTTCAAACAACACACTTAACCCTTTACGGACGGAGGCAGTTTTGAGAATTCTAAGATAATCACTTACTTGGAGATCCAAAACCACCTTTTTATTAGGTTGGTAAGAAATGAATGCCGGTTTCCAAGCTTTATCTTTAAATACGCAGGTTTCGATTGGGAATAAGTTTTTTTAATCAAAATAAATGCCATTACAATCTACATATTTTTCCCAACGAGAGACAAGTTTTCGAATTCCAGCATTGTAAAATTCTGATGTTCTGGATTTGGTAAATTCTTTGAGCGCATTTTCTGCAGCCTCTTGGTTCTTGAAGATTTTCCCCCGTAAATAGTGGTCCAGGTGCTTAAAAATATGGTAATCGGTTGGTGACTGGTCCAGTGAATATCCTAGATGAGACAAAGTTTCATAGCCCAATTTATTCAACTTTCGTAGCGTTGATCATGCAACGCGTCGCAACGTCGCGACTTCCGGGCGAGCATTATCATGGAGAAGATTTGGGCTCTGTCGATTGACCAATGCCGGATTTAATCGTTGCAATTTCTGGTGAATTTGGTCAATTTCTTGACAATACTTCTCTGCTGTGATAATTTCTCCCAGCTTTAAGAAATTATAATGTATAATTCCCACAATCGACCACCAAACCGCCACCATGATCTTTTGATGCAGTTTCGGCTTGGGAAAGTTTTTTTGGCCGTTCATTATGATCCAATCATTGGGCAGATCGAAATGGTTCATTTTTATTGTGTGAAAGCAACGCAGAGCAAATTTCATAACGACGATTGGTTTGATCATCCGTTAATTCGTGCGGCACCCATTCATCGAGTTTCTTCGACTTTCCCAGCTGGTTTAGGTAGTCAATAATAGTTGAATGACTTACACCTACCTCCTGTGCAAGTTGTCGAACTGTCGTATGTGGATTAGCTTCGACTAAAGCCTTCAAGTGATCGTTGTCAACGACCGAAGGACATCCACGGCCATCTTCATCTTCAAGACTCCCATCCCCATTACGAAATTTTTTGAACCAACGTTGCACTGATCGTTCATTCACAGTATTTTCCCCAAATGCAGCGTTGATATTACTGGTTGCTTTTGCAGCTTTACGACCTAGTTTATACTCGTATAAGAATATTTCGCGAATTTTGTTTCCTGTCCATCTTAAACGCAGTAACGTGAAAAGAGCACAAATTAACAATAAAAATAAAAACATACCTATCACCGTGGAGAGTAACATCTGCACTATAAAACTATATTACAAGATAAACAATTGAAGTAAATGGATATCTTAAGATTAAGCGCCAAAGTTTGAAAGCACGAAAACCGACATTAATTTCTTACCAACCTAATAATAAATTACTATTTGTATAATCTAATTTCAACAGCTATGTTTCAATTTTTCAACTCTGGCCGTGTAGATGTCGATAAACTGTAATTAAATTTTTCGCAATCCACATACATGCCTCTTCGTTCCTGAAAGGGTTAAAATCGTTGGAGTTCCTGGTAACAGAATTGATAATTCGGAGTTTAAAAGCTTCACACATAATGTACTCACCCAAAAATACCCTCATTAACTGTGCCTTAACGTGACACGACGGAATAAAATTTAATATAAAAATACAAAAAAGAAAAATGTCTCTCTCCTACAAATAAATCGTCCTCCTGCCGTTTATTTCGTTCTTCCCCTTCCTTCAATTTCTATCTGTAACACGATTTATAAACGAAAAGGAGGAAACAGAACTCGTGGCAGGGTGGCGCGTCATCCTAAAACGAGTCCTTTGGTCTCGTCGATTAATTTGCATGTTGCTGCGACAGATGTCTGCGCACCCCAGAGTCTTACCCTCCCTTTTCCACTCTCTCATTCTCTCTTCTTTCTCTCTGCTCCTATATATGCCAATCTCCTACCGCTTCCTTTTTTATTCAAATTCCATCTCGCGGAATAATAAAGCGCGGGCCCCTTTACCGGGGCACGAAGAAAATCAGGGCGACCCTCGTCGTTCTCTCGTCTGCCCTGTCGAGGGAGAGCGTGGCTTACGACGAGTTTAAAATGGTTTTCCTTCGCTGAAAATCATTCGTGAAATCCTCAGAACTTTACAGAGGTATACCTGTAAAATATGTGACTTCTTTTGGCGATTATTTATAGTTGGATTAATGTTTAAGTTGATCCTCAAGTCACTGGTAATTTTGGGATTTGATGTAGCTTGTAAAGGAAGATTCTTCGGCAGAGAATTCGAATTTTAATTAAACTTTTGTGGAAAGGCACAAAGGACGAAGGGAGAAGCGGAACTCTAAGATTGAAACCATCCATCAAAGTTTGCTGAAATTTCAGCTTTATAGATATGACGAACTGACTCGAAGCTATGGAAGGAAAGTTTGTGTAGAAAAACTACATTGCAATGAGTAATTTTTTAAATTAATAATGTAGTTGCAAAGTTTTAGGTGGATATTCGAAGTTGTTGGTCATTTTTAGAATAAAATTCTTTTAAAAAATACATAACTTTTTTGTCTAAACCTTTTTGTTCCTTACAGCTTGTTAGTTACATGAACGAAATTGAAAAGGAACCGTGGATAATATTTATCGATTATTATCTAATTAGGTTGTGCAATAGTAAGATTCATTAACTACGATTTATGCACTATTATTTTTTCGCTGTGCGTATTTAATTATTATTTTTTGAAGAACGTGTTTCGGTTAATTTTTTAGATAGAATTAATTTAATTACTATGAAGGAATAGACATTTTATAACCACTTTCAGTTTTTTTATACCCATATAATACACTTACATACATATTTATATATGTACTTTGAGTGTTTTCGACAGACTGCGCATCTTTTATTTACATTTTATTTTGTAGATAGTATAAATTACGTTTTAGCGATAAATGATTCGAATAGCAAATATAATATTAATGCCTCCATACCTTTCACGGTGTACAGTCTCATTGCAAAAATAATGAGCCCACTCACATATCCGTCTTGGTAATAATAACGACGAAAATTCCCCGCAGATACATGCTAATGATGAGAAGGAGTTAATACGTCAATTATAAATTAATACAGTCTTATGTCAATCTGCATCCGATCTCCTTGGAACGCGGTACCATAATATCTAACTTCTCATTAAAGCCATTTCAACTTTAGAATTTACAAGTATTTGACATATTTAACCCAAATTGCCTATAGTATATACATATATACCTCTAGTTAGTATTATTTAGAGTAATATTCAGTTATTAATTAAACATATAACTAATTTTAAAATATGAGTAAAGAGTTGCAAAAAATTATTCCGATCATAAGAAGATGAAAAAAGTATGCCATAATTTTAAGTGTCACAGAAAGAGGAATATTCAACGCTGAAGAATATAAGGAAATGAATGTAAATTAATCAGGAACAAGTTGTGAAAAATATTTCATATCGAAACAATTTGACATAAGTAAGCTACACTTTCTATAATCTTGTTTAATACTGTTTATCAGTTAACATTAATACATCTTTAAGCAGTGACCTCTTTGTTAATAATTCCCTTGTATGATCTCAAATTTAACCGAGCTAAGTGAACGGAGAAGGATGCAATTGTGACAGTAACACAATATCCTGTCTCGCTACAGAATAGGATAGCTTCATAGGATTAGAGGATATCCCGTGAGATATGATCCAATCGCGGTCACTCCATCATGCATCATTGGATGATCTAATTAGATCCACATGCTCCACCTGAGAAATGCATAAATCGGCGACATACTGCGGAAATTTCCTATATCATGATAAAGTAAATATATTATTATGGATATATTTCATCCTTCGATCAGAATATTGTTTCGCCTTAAGCTCGATCCAAAGACAATAGACTATTCAAACGCCCGTTTAATCGTTACCGTTTTAGTGCTAATTGTAGGATGTAATTGTGAACAATTTTGACGTTAAGTTTAAACGCCGTCTCTATAAAGGATATTTCTCTTATAAATATCATACACTGGAAACTTTATAAATGTCAGAACTGTATGCGGCAAAAAATGGTTTAATTTGATATGAAAAATTAACACTTTAATGTCCGGTAGCCTATTAATAGGCTTTCCCAACGCTTTTGGACTTTTAACATAATTTATAATTTTCGTAGAGATATCGGTATCAGAGAAGTATTTGCGACTAAACAACTGGTCAGAAGTGGGTAGGATGTTAAAAAATACCGATCGGTAAAGTGTTAATTCATTAATACCATGTAGCGAGAAATGAACTAAGCCTTTGGAAAGAAAGATCCCCATTTTGAAAGCAGTATTCGTTCATTACGAACAATGGCAATCTAAAATGATATATCTCGAATGAAAAAATCTGCTAAGAATTATTCTGACTTTAAACTTAATTTATGTACTGAATTTAATATTGAAGATTATTAAAAAAATTAGTTTACTGTTTTATGTTTGGCTGTTTCCATTTAGATCATGAAAGTTACTGATCATGATACACATCTACAATGATATGTGTCTCTAAAACAAGAAGTTTTTATTTCTAAAAATGTAAATGTAACACCTTTTCCTATATTTTCAATAATGATAATAAATATCTTCGTTTCTCTTTGTAAATTCATTTGGTCAAATTAATTATTCTTCTGACATTCCTAATATCACACCAAGCAACACGATATGTATAAAATACAAAATATTCGTAAACCACAAAATTCTGCAGCATAAAAAGTTGCATTTTTTAAATTAAAAACCTTCCGAATAAAATAATAACAAACTTTTACGTTTTTATTATTCCAGTCACTTTGAAATCCCATAAAACATTAACATTATTAATCCATTTGCATCACAAGCGCATGTATGCGCACACTTTTTCTGGTCACTATCATCGAACGCATTTATGCATTCACATTGTGAGTGAATAGCAACACATACGAACAGTCTAAATTATTTATACAACATTCATCGATTAAAGCACAATATGACTTTTTGAAATACTATTAGCCTTAGACTTAATATAAAGGAATTTGATAGTAAAGATATATTTTTGAATTTGTCATGTAATGCAAATGGGTTAAAACTATTAAAACTAAAATTTAAAAACATTATCAAAACTAAAATATCATGCACTCATGAATTCTTCCTAAACAAAAACTAAGTCTAACTAATAAACTAAGGTCACTCTATAACTAGCATTTAGTATCTGCATTAATGGTCTTGATATTTCTGTTTCTATTCTTTTTGATATTTCTTATCTTCTCTATTCTATCTATCTCTATTTCTATTCGTTTTGATATCTCTTCATTCCGTATAAAATAGCTAGATGCTCTTATACGTATTACAGCTACACCTTCTCGACGCTTCGAAGGAATCTGGTCTCAGGTCTGTCGAGTGGAACCAGAGGTCGGTGAGGTCAAGGCAGTGAGGGCGTTCACCAGAATTATTCTTCTCGTATCTTCCTCCTCTCTTTAACTGGCTTGCCGACCTCCTCAGCGCACGAGCAACCTCTGCGCTTACAACCTCTTTGATTCAATCAAATATTTTTCTCACTAATGAAAACTTCTCCGACGAAAAGCCTACGCTAGCCTGTTTGTCTTCCTGCTATCCTCGCTCCATACTGCTCTTTTATCGAATAAAGATCGATTTTTCTTTTTATGGCTGGCTTTAACGTAGACATCATATTTCGTACTAGTATAAACGTATGATTCTTTAACTTTTGTAACGTAAGAACAAGTCCGTACGTCTTCTTGTTGCGTAACGAGAAAAGGAAATAGAAGCTCTCAGAGTAACAAAGTAAGGTATGATTGATTTCAAGAAGGAATTAACACTAGATTGCCCAAGGAAGTCATTTTGACTGTTTTTTAATCTCAATTAGAAAAAAAATTGTGTATATAATGATACGATTTCTTAAAATTTTGTGACTTTTTGTACAACATATAAATGCGTTTATTAATAATTGTAGTTACCTCCCCCCTCCTTCATTTCCGGTATATAGAGGGTGTCCCGTAACTGGTGGTACAACCGAGCGTGGGGTGATTCTACGTGAAAAACTGAATCAAAAATATAGAATAAAATTTTTTCATATGACGCTTCGTTTTTGAGAAAAATAAGTTTGAAAATTTATCGAGTACACGGGCACTGGATCCACGTTTCAGCTCGACGGATTTCGCTATCTTACTTTTACGAGTAGAAGAGCATTTCTGTATTTCGTGCAGTGTTTACAAACATTGTCAGGATGATGATACCTCTTGTATCAGTTCTACGATCTCCTTATACTGATCGAGCAAGGACCTTTAGTTTCCGAAATACTGTGAGTATATATAATACTCGATAAATTTTCAAACTTATTTTTCTCAAAAACGAAGCGTCATATGAAAAAATTTTATTTTATATTTTTGATTCAGTTTTTCACGTAGAATCACCCCACGCTCGGTTGTACCACCAGTTACGGGACACCCTGTATATATAGATGTTATACCTATATTGTCCAAAAGCAGTCATTTTGACTGCTTGGGAAATTTAAAATAATCAAATGACTCTTATTATTGAATTGTGAACATTTCTTATATGACCAGTTCGGCTCTGTATTGAAACAACATTTTTCATTTTTTTCGATTACCGTTATATGATAACATACAAGTACATGCGCTTCTTGATTCCGTAGGTTAGGTGGAAGTTATTTTGATGCTAGCATCACAGCTTCTCCTCTTTCCGCGTAATGCATAAATTATTTTTTTTTCCAAGTGAAGTACATTTTTTTTATTGTTAATATTTACTAACAGCCTGTTATATAACTGTAAATAATATAAAAAAATATTAAAAATTAATTTTAAATAAATTTCTTTATACAATTAGTTGTTCTTTTATAATGCAGTTATTTTGACTGCTTTTGGGCAATATCGGTATATATTATACTAATTGTAAGTTTCAGTCTTTCTAGTGTTAAAGGAATATCAAAGTATAGAGGAGAACTGTGCAGGATTAAAACATTATTATTGGTATTAAAGATAGTGGATGGGAGGGATGCAACAACACAATTTCAGGGTTTCAAGTTAATGGAAAATTCAATGGTGTATACAATGGGTCTCCTGGATGCTATTGTAATATTTCTCGACTATGCTGTGCGATCGTATTACTCATTGACGTTCCTATATACGCTTTTTGTTATAGAGAAAGGGAACTGTCTGTCGATATTATCTTGGGATATTGAAAATTGATATGTTAGCTACAGAATTTTGTTTTAAAATCAGGTTTTTCGTTTCTAACGAGCTATATATATAGGGAAGAAATTAACGATACGAGTCAATAGCTGCACATATATAACTGTTGTTGAAATATTTAAATGTAATCGTTAAAATATCATTACAAAAATAGTTTACTAGTTCTATAAAAATTATTTATAACTTCTATACATTAACCGTATGACTTTCTGATTAAAAAAGTAATTTTCATCGCCAAATTAATGATTATCTCTACCTTCAAAAAAGTCTCCACCCGCGAAGGGTTAACAATGATTTTTTTTCCATATTTTTCCTTCTCGTTTGAAGAGCCGCGAATGTAAAACAAATAAATTATTACTTTTAATTATTACAAAATATGTTGTTGGAATTGCTCTGAAAAATTTATTTTTTTATTTTTGTAATAATAGACGTTTTTCCTTCGTTACACTCAATTTTTCATCTTTTTTAAATTGGAGGATTCCGTTGTCAGCTGTCTAATCGTTTTTAAAGAAAATTACAGGTTTCTCCTCTGGATTTTTTTCAGAAAGAAAGGTAGAATCCGAAAGAAATCAGGCGACCGTGCTTAAAAGAGAAATCTCTATTTTCAATGATCTTGCAACTCTTTGTTATGTATGACATCGTTTAATAATGATAAAAAAAAGCTTATATCAGCAAGCATTTCTAACGAAATAGATAAGTTGCAATATTACATGAAAGTACTGTTGAAAAAGATTTATTACATGAGATTTTTTTATATTTTTCAGTTTGTTCAAAATACACTTTACAACCGAAAATGTAATTATTAAGCATTAAAGTGCGTCTATTTCTTTTTTATGTAAACATTAATATTTTAAAGCGTCTGTAAATACGATCTTGCGGAAAACAAATAAAAGTAACGAAAGAAAACAGTTATAAAGAAAATTATCTTACCGCGAAAGAAGATTCATTTTTACGGAATACATTTACTATGCTAACCAGTTTCCTTGGAGAAAATGTCTCAGGATATTTCCTGAGAGGAAATTGCACAATTTTAATTCACGAACTCCCATACGCTCTCGGAAGGCGTTACCTTGCCTTCTTTTTCTTTCCTCTAGAAGTTCTAGAGTATTTTTATGACAATAATTTCCCTCGAAATCCCATTTAAAAGGCTGCGCGCCGTAATTAAAATCTGCTCGAATAAAAAGATTTCACTTGAAGTAAAATATCGTAAAAATGTTAATATTGTCATAAACTTTAGTATTAAACATTCTTATTTGTTGACGAATAGGATGATTATAATAATACTTTAACACTAGAACCAATAAGGAAGTCAATATGACTCGTATCCAATTTTGTCCAAAAATTCTCTAAGTTCATAGGAAAGCCATAGAGCATATATTCTACCCTCATCTTATAAAATACAGATTATATAATCAGTCTTAATTAAAATACTGAAATATAATAATTTCAACGACAGTTGTTTTAATGTTAAAAGAGTATGATAATTTAAAAGTATATGATGCGAACTTTTACATGGTAGACATTTTTAACAGTATAATACGATGATACTTAAAATGGCCATCTACAGGACATGATTACTTTAGAAAACATCAAGTTGGGGCATACCCTTATGCCAAATTTTCACAAGTCATTGTAAGACAGACCTAAACTTAACCGTCTTCCTTCATACGATCGATACAAGACCTTACGAATATGTCTCAACACAGGAGTACAAACACGCATATACAGGGTGTTTCAAAAGTAGTGTTCATGGCTTTCAGAGATTATTCTGCATCCTTAGATCGATGGAGATTTACAAAAAAAACGCCGCAAAATTTGCGAAAAATTTTTTTGTTGGCTCATCGCATTCGTCTGCGTTTGATGTCAAGTTCAAGGGCACTCCTGGGGAGAAGAACATACATACTTGCGCTCTCCTTACTAGGTCGGTGACCCAGTCCTTCATTTTTTAATTTCGTGTAATATTAGCAAGGGTATCTCATATGTTTCTTCCTGAACGGTCGGAGACCTAGAGAAACCTGACTTACACAGCTAAAATTCAGTCGCGAAAATACAATTGAAAAATAATTTGCGCGATAACAGTTCATTCCTGACCCATAGTTCCTTGCAGACGTTTTACCTGCGTAACAAGACGAATGCAATGAGCCAATAAAACGATTTGCTACCCTTTCGTGAATTTTGCTGCTTTTTTTCCGAATCGCTGTGGATCCAATGGTATAGAATAACCCCTGAAAGCTAGGACAACTACTTTTGAAACAGTCTGTACGTATCACAAACTATAGGTATTTACTCGGGTTCAAATATTTGTTTCTTTCATCTTCGATCCGCCAACATGGCAACACACGATTTAGTTTCACGAGCCGACAACGGAGCCAGCTTCATTGATCGTACGGACCTTCATCTCTCTGTCTTTCTTTCTTTCTATACCTTTTCTCTCCCTTTCTCTTCCCCTCTCTGTCACTCATTCTCTTCCTCTTCTTTTCTCTCGCTTTGTCAAATATCCGATAATTTCGACAAAGTTTAATATTCGTCCAGTTACGTGGCGAAAGATAGAAAGAAGATAGAAGGACACTAATACGAAGTGCGATTTTAAATGTCCCAGATGAAAGGGACGGTGTCGATGGCAACCGAGTGAAAAGACACGTTCCAATAACGGATCGTTCTTCTCCTTTTCAAAGCAAAAACTCTCGAGATAGCTTTTCCCTTCCATCGAAGCCCTTTCATTCGCAACGTTGCTTAAGCCACCCTTGTCGTCCCTCCATGAAAATCTGTTCTTCCAAGTTGCGGATCAGCGCCTTAAACGCTCCGCTGAGGATAAATACAAAAAAAAGAGAGACATGAAAAAGATAAATCTCTTAAACCTTATCGATGTACGTTATATGAGTATCTGGGTTGGTAATGGATAAATATTGTATACAATTAATGAGTCATTATGAATATACAAATAGCAATGTCGACTTTGATCTTTCTCTTTAACCCTTTCAGCGCTATGAACGCATACATGTGTTCTCAGGCAACCATTCAACTTGGACTATGAGTGCAAAAAAATGGTTAAAAATATAATTTACTGTTTGTAATATCGCTTATGTTATCATTGCTTAATGAAATAAATGGTTCTTTTAAGATTTTTGCAGTAACTTCACAAATTATTTGAATTACAATCAATATATTCCCCAATGAAATTTCAGTCCGCTCAGCTTGCGCTTCGTCATAAAAGTGATCATCTCACAGCAGATGCTTAACCCTTTTAGTGCCGACCAAAAAAATTGATTGTATAATGACAAATATAGTTGCGAATAAAAAGAATTGTCATTTGGCGATAATTTTATATGGAACACGGAATGTAGAGCATAAACTGTATTTACAATAATTTGTCATAAAATTACTGATGTCGTATTGGAAACTGGATATTAACCCTTCGTTGTCGAGTGTTAGCATTATTACAAACGACAATATATCATCGTCCGGCACTAAAAGGGTTAACGTAGAACAACTCAGGGCTGACAGGGTTAAGGGTTTGGGAAAGAATCACTGTCAAGTGCTTTTTGTTTCCTTCGCATTTTTATTGTTTGCTATGTTGATTTCGTCTAGGACCAACTGTTTTAGATATATTTTACACCATGGAGGCTATGACATACATATCACATTGGAAAAGGGTCACAGAAGTTAACGGCAAATTTATACTTGTGGCCAAAGATTGCGAGGTAGATTCTTTACGCACCATTGTCCCTTTAGCATCTGTTTTACGTGGATTCTGAACCATTGAGTCTATGATATAATGAATATTAAACAAGGAAAAATTTCTTAAAGCTGATAATGGACTTGAATTTGGGCCTACTAAATATGATTGTCAACCCTCAAAGCTATACTTACACCATGGGCTCTTAAATTGCTATCGTTATTTAACCTAGGACCTTCTGCTTTAGGTGGATTTTGTACCACTGAGTCTATGATATATTGAATATTAAATCAAGAAAGATTTCCAAAAGCTGACGGTGGATTTGAACTTGGGTCTACTGACTGCGAGTTTAAGCCCTCAACGCTGAACACACGATAACCCCCTTACATTGCTATGGTTACTTTGTCTAGGATCTCCTGTTTTAGAGGGAGTCCAAATTACCAAGGCTATAATATTTTACATATATGTGTAGGATATTTATAACAAATACAGGTCGTTACAAATATATATAGTGGAAATAGGAATATCGTGAAATATAGAAAACGCGTTACTGTCTCACACACGCACATACAGTTAATAATTTTAAATATGCACTGTAACGATCGTCCAGTCACGTCTATTCGTCTACTGTCTATTTGTCGCGTTTAATTGTCCGTCTACTCGTCTATTGTATTACCTTATCGTCTATTCGTCACTGCTCTATGCATCTACTCGTCTATTCGTCTCTGCTCTATGCGTCTACTCGTCTATTCGTCTCTGCTCTATGCGTCTACTCGTCTATTCTCTCTATGTACGTCTAATTGTCTATTCCCTATTCGTCGATTCATCTATCTCTATACACGTCTGTCTTCTGTGACGTTCGTCTACTCTCTGCGGCGTCTACTTCCGTCGGTTGTCTGTCGTTTATTTTAGACCGGATCTTTCTAGAGTGATCTAAAAAGATCCTCATAAGATTTATACAATTTCCACAAATATTAACACACTGAACGCCACCAGCATTTCGCAAGTTTTATAATTTCTACTGAAGTGAAACTTTTTCTGTTATATACACATCTTTATAAAGCAGACACTTTAAAGATTCAGATAGATAAATATTCAGCAGACCTTTATCTTTGTAATGCTAATATCTAGATATTAGTATGCTCGAAAATTCATAAGTATTGCAATTTAAAAGTTACAGGAAATTTCTTTGAATTCAATGGCGCCGGTCACCGGTGACCACCATGGCACTCAACGTGTTAAATTAGGAAAAATTTTCAATTGGTAACACGGGATTTGGGAAATAATTATAGATAACAAGGGAAATAATTATACACAACAATGAACTACCTTGAATATCTTAAAAACGTGCAACAAATTGTTGTTTGTAATAAATATAATAACGTAATTTCCGAAGATACTTTTTCAACAGTAAAAAAATCTCTATAATGATGTCACTTACACTTGTAGGACAAATAATCTCATCAAATTAAGACAAATAAGTTCTGTATGTCTTAAATAGCTGTTTAGTAATGACTAATGGCACATCGAAAGAAATTTGCATTTAAACAACTTTAACCGCAGTGTCTTGTGAACAGCGACATAGGAACGATAATAAATGGTTGCTACGTGAAAGAAAGGTAGCAACGTTACGCACGTACCATGGAATAACCTCATCCTAGAAATAAGAAACAAAAAGAGAAAAAAGAACGTAAATCGGAAAACAAATCTTCAAACGTGTAGAAACACTTTCCTTCATTTTGTAAAAAGCGAAAACAAATGTCTCCAAGAACTAAATTCCTAAAATTTCAACCTGAGACTTATTTATTTAAATATTATAATCCTAACTAAAAAATAAAATAATTGAAAGTAATACGGAATGATATTATTGCTCGGACGATTTCATAATGCAATATTAATCTTTGTAAATGACGCAACTGGTATATACGTCATGGGTTAAATGGGTGAGATATAGTATGACTTATACGTTGGCTCATCGATATCGAGTGTGTTACATCGCGATGGGAGGTGCACGTGTACGGAATGAATATTAATGCTCGATTTTTTTAAAAACAAAGCTTCATTCGAACAATTGTATTGGACATTTTCGACATACTTTTTCATGTAGTAACGCAACTTTACATATAGTTCTGCCGCAATAGAGTTTTCGAACTATTTGGAACACTCATTATCAGTTTTTGACGTATTATTATTAAAGGAGAACATTTATTTTAACTTGTAACTATTAAGTCTTTTCAAGTCTATGTCTACTATTGTTTGAATTAGAGTCAACGCACTGTTATTTCAAACTGTTATGATCACATTTTTGTATTTTTTTTGTCAAAAACTAATTAACTTTATGCAGAATTGTGTGTAAAAAATGATTAACACCTAAATACAAAATATTTGCTGTTAAAAAATCAACAGACAATTTACCCCCTTTACCTACGATTTCTTTTGTACCTGCGAGTGCAATAATTCAGAATTAATTCTTGAATTAAAAAATTCCCATTAATTTGTGATATTTCGTATAACTGAACGCAATATTAATAGTATAGAAGTAATTTGATCGTTTCTTGACCTATTAACATTTTCAATTTAATGGTTTTTGAAAGACTTTAAAATTTCTCATCCCATTTGTCGGGTCACGAGTGTCACACGTTGTCATAGACTAAAGGGTTAGTATTATACAGGGTGGTCCACACAACGTGTGCACCGTTAAAAACTACCAAAATATGCGTTGCACAAAAAAGTTTTTATATAGAAGTTGCATGGTCTGAAGGGGCACATTATATAGTGTAGTTATTTTTTTTATAGGTGGAGGCGTTTCGGAGATTTGAAGGTCAACTTTGTTTTTTTAAATGGAATGCTATATTTTTTATATCAAAATATGGAAGAATGTCGAATTCTGAGTAAAAAAGTATTGACATTTATTTGCCCTAAACCTAATAACTAACGAGTAATTTCACTTTATTTCCTGAAAATTTTCTTCGCGTAATATCAAGTTAGAAATTCGACCTTATCACAGATTTCCGCAGGACAGCGATGTTTACGTGACAGTGTTTATCAACACAACATCTATCATGATTCGCAATCGTCTTCATATTCGTAATCCAGTATTGAAGTTACCTTCGGTGTTGTGTGTATTTACCAGACAGATAAAAGTAAAAATGAAATTTTGTAATAGCGAAAAAGTTGATATGCTTTTAGTTTATGGTGAGTGCCATAAAAATGCAATAAGAGCCAAAGCCATCTATGCCGAAAGGTATCCTGAACGAAATCAGCCATCTCGAGCCATATTTGAGAGAATGTGTCAATCGCTTCGACGAACCGGAAGTCTTAATGTTACTAAACGTAACTTAACGAAAACTGCTACTTCTGATGCAAATGCTATTGCGGTCCTAGCAGCGGTAACAGAAAACCCCCATATTAGTACACGACAGATTTCACGAGGATCTGGAATTAGCAAAACAAGTGTACTACGCATTCTTCATAATGAAAAACATCGTCCCTATCACCTAGCACTTCATCAGGAGCTCCATGGAACGGATTATGAAAACCGCGTTCGGTTCTGCCAGTGGTTCCTGCATCAAATGAACAGTGATAATTATTTTTTACAAAAAGTTTTGTTCACTGATGAAGCAACGTTTACTAAACCGCTAGAAATTATCTAGAACGAAGACAGTTGACTGACGACAAGACGATCGACGACGAAACGTGGACGGCGCGAGGACGAGCGAATAGTTCGATAGTAGACGAGTTCAAAAGTAGATGAGGTGGACGACATATAGAGTAGACTTATAAAGTTCGACGGTAGACAAGTTATAGAGTGGACGAGGTAGAGAGTAGACGGGTTAAAGATAAACGGACGTATATAGACGAATAGACGAGTAGACAAATAAACGTACAGACTATATAAACAAATAGAATTATAGACGATTAGACGAAGAGAACTATAGACGATTAGACGCATAGAAGGACTAGACGTATAGACGAACAATTAGACGGGACTGCACGGATCTTGTATTATAGTTTGTATTTTAACACTAGAACGACCGGCGTTAAATCTATGACATTTAAATATATTAAATAAGTTCTTTGAAAAAAAGAAAATCAAGAGGTGGAAAATATGATCGGTTCGGAAATCTGTGTTTTATAAGATCAGCTTAGAATTTCTAGTCTAGGATTCTCCTATTAACTTAGGAAATTATTGGAAAAAATTGTGAATAAGTCATTTTTACTTGCTTGGTCGTTCTAGTATTAATATCATCTAGAGTGTGTGTGTGCGTGCGTGTTAGATGATTGCGTTCCATATTTGCGTTTCCACTTGTATAAGCTATTTTTAAGTATATTTGTAATAAATATCTTACATAACATTAAAGAGGAAATATAACAAAAATCTAAGAACGTGCAAAACGCTGTAAATCGTAGGGATAATGGAAACCTTTCTGCAGGAACAAACACCCGAGGCGTCGCGACATGAGAACCGTATCGCGCTAGTTAATATACCTACAGACGAGTTTTCACTTTCCCAGAGACTGTCTCGTTTTGAGACATAATTCAGCGAATTAGTCGACGCTGTTTTTCCAAGAATTTCCGAGAAACGACGAGCTTCTGGTTGACAAATGTACGTTGCTCGCGTATCAAAACAAATCATTTCAAAAGGGTCGCTTTATTATCAATGTGTCATAGCCGGAAGCAGACGTGTCTAGACGATTCCAGTGGAATTTCCGACTGGATCTCGTAACACGATTTTAGACAGTGAATATTATTTATATAATGCATTCAACTTTCGGAGTTACCAACTGCAGATGGGCGTATTATCGTGTACACTGGCAAGGGATGATAGATGAACGCTCTCCACTTGGTGCTCATAAATTTGAAGGCTGCCACGAGGAATTAATTTGAATAATCTACATTCTATATCGTCGCGGCGCTTCGAGTGTGCTCGTCGCCATCAGAGTGCATTCATGATAAGCAAATTCTATTAATCCGTAAAATTAGGTGTCATTGAAGATCTGCAGAGGCCAATGAAATCGTTACGTTGAATACACCAAGTTTAATCATTTCATCATTTTTTATGTAGGTATATAGTTGATTTATGGTGGAATCAGTAAGTGTGTACGATTCGAGCTTTCGATATTGCTGTTCGAATTTCATGGAGTGAGAGGTGTTGTGGAAATAAGATTATGGTTTATGAAGCTATAAATATAAACGTGACTCCAGGTAAAGAATTATTTTATGTTGGATACCAACCTAATTCTATAAGATATTATATTCAAATATCACTAAACGTGATTTGGGGTTCAAACGGAAATTGTTACTTATCTCCGATTCCGTCATCGTTTTTCCTTTAAAATATATTTTGGAGATCTTTAATCCTAACGAAAGTCACTGGAAAAGTGATTCCCTTTTTGGAACCTTACTCACGAGAAGTCACAAGTCATCCAATCCTCCTACCACACTCTATCAAACCTATAAAATATCAATTTTGTTAACAAACACAGAGAGATTTTGAGAAAATTGAGCAGAGTTGCTGAAAGTCTGTACTTCGCGACGATGTAAACCTTAAGTTTGTTAAAACTTTAACCGCTTCCTAAATAAAGTGCTGTAAAGCACTACACGAGATACAACACATAAAATTGGTGTCAGAAGTGGGATATAACATTTACACACAGATATTCAAACAGCCTTTGCGGAAACCCGCGGAAACGTTTGTTTTAACGTGATCGTGTTTTAATATACCAAAGTCCATCGTTTCATAATCATCTTTGATTCACTGCCTCAAGTCCAGACATCCTATTTTTCCATCTTGACCTTTCAACTTCCTAACACAGTCACCGCTCCTTACTTATTCCCGAATCACTGTTCCAAGTCCGAAATATTACTTCCCATTTTGACCTTCAACTCCCAAACACCGTTATCCTACTCACACTCCCTTTCCGAAAGCGTTTAACCCTTTGCCCTACAATAATGAGCGACACTCTTGATGAGGTATATGAGATAGGAAATTTTCAAGTTTTCGAAAACCTATTAAATTGGAAATATTAATGACATGCGACGTGATAATATTACGACATATCAAGAATGACTAATCAATTTTTATTTTAGCAATTGAGTTCTGAATTATAGCGGAGGCAGTCGCGGAACAAATCGTAGTACAAAGGGTTAAAACCCCTGTGTCTCTTTCCGCCAAGGCTCATAACTAATCTCTCATAAGTTGAATTCCTCTCACAGTTCTCTCATAACAACTCATAACAATTCGTTCCTAGTCCAATTGAGAGTCATCACAAGTTCAATTCCTAATTCTAATTCAAACTCTTACAAGTCATTATTGTTCACATTTATTTCCAAAATTATACCCAATCGTTGCTGGAACGAGTCGAAGTCTTGAATATAAATTTCTCGAAGGTACAAGTTCTCTTGTTTGGTGCATTCCGGAAACGCGAATAGCTCTATTCGTCATTACAGTGTTTCGCATAGATAAATATTATTTTTATAAAAGTCATGTATCAGTATTTTATAACGGAAACGCTAATAACTTAATATCAGGATAGGACGTAGTATTTTTTTTAAACAATTTGTAATAATACAAGTGATTTTGCAAGCTCATGAATAAAAATATTTTAACACCTAATTTGTGTACCACGAGAATTTCTCGGAGTAAAATAGTAATTTGATAAACTATAAACTATATTTTTCTGTATAAATACAGTTTCACGAAGAATCAATAACGTTTCTGCACATTAAATATCGATCATCTTCAAGGAGAAAATAAATAATTCATAACAATATGTCCTGCATAAAAAGCAATTATAATATTACATAGTTCCGCGAAACATTACAAAGTCAAAGTGAAAGAGTTTGTATCAACGTTATCAGCGACATAGAAATATTTGTCATTGATTGCGAAAGATCCGATGATAATCTGATTGTGTAGAGCAATTCGTACGATTATCAGAACGGAAAATTCAACAACTCAACTGACGGCTTAATAGCTCAATTCAAACAAAATTGAAATTACCGATGATGCAATTGCACGAATTTTAAACCCGCTACAACTAGTAAATAAAAATTCATTATGATATAAAGAAAATTGCGACAGCAATAGCGTATTATGTACCTTTGTTATTATACTATTTAACATTCAAAGCGGCTCCTATTGTTAACTAGCAATAGTATTGAGTGTAATATAGGTAATATCAACTTTCTATCATGACCTGGATTGCCTTTTACCCTACTAGGTAATAGATCCTTCAAACGCTTTCGATCATGCAAACTCACCCGCTTATCTTACATACTATCGTACAGTTTGCATCAAAAGTTATTACACTTTTTTCCTCGATTATTTCCTTATTTCGTCATACCTGAAGTCCTCGTTCCAGTTGTTAATAAATATCCTTGAAATTTAAATTTTCAGGACTTTCATTAAAATTTTTCAGTGTAGTTTTAGAATCAATTTTCAGTTTCTTTGAGAGTGTACAAAATTGGTTTATAATTATCCTATCTTCTATGTGAAACATGTAGAGTGAGATGTCCTCCAAATTACTTTTTAAATAGATAAAAAACTCAGTTCATTAAAGTTAGATTTACAACGCTATGGTATTTACAGTGGATCGAATTCTCATTACTTTTGGAAAATGTTTTCTACACGATGTACATATATGACTTAGTCTTGGTAATTTGGAATTCATTTAAAACGTCTTAAACGAAATCGCAGTAGTAATTAAAGCTCAAATACAAGCGCAAGAAATATCAAGGCACTTAAAGTAACTGAATTCAAAATATTTTAACGAATTTCTGAATTGGATGATAAAATGTGAAAAATAAAATTCGTTGATTTTCTTATCACTTTGTATCTGTTCTTAAGAAACACCATTTTATTATAGTTGAATATATATTTCAAGGTAGTTATGCTGCTTATTTGAAAAAACATTTCGAAAAATGCATATAATAGATAAATTTCGAAAGTCTTATGAACATATTTTTGTAACATTATAAATTAACAATATTATTAATACGTTGATCATTATACCACTGATCGACGCTATTAAATTCTATGAAATTCCATATAACTTTCAAATTGTAATAAATATATTTTTATAGCATTCTATAGCATTGACTTTTGCAATTATATAATGAATATTATAAAATCTCATTGTCAATGACATAATATCTCAGTAATCGAAATCCTAAACTGAAATTACCTGAAAATGCATTTTCAAAGATACATAGAAATAACGAAACAGATATGTAATTATTATTGGTCTACTTAAAACAATACAAAATCTGTCGATACTTATGAAAAAAACCAAGAAATTAATTGAGTGAGGAAAATGTTACATTCAAAACACATATTAAAAATAACCGAGATAATGAATGTTACTCGGAGCTTGCTTTATTGTTACAGCAATGAAACTTGAAACGATAGAAAACTTAAGAGTCTTAATTTAACATATGATTCATGAAAGGTAATGTCCCACTCATCAAATTCCCTGGTTTATTAAAATTCATTAATCTCACAAGCCGAACGATTAAATGCCTTTACGCAATAATAGAAAGTGTGATTCGAAGGTATCTTTATATAACAAACTCTCTGATTGCAGTATAATGCATTTGTTTAAACAAGTCAAACGACCGGCCATTACATTCTATTTTCACGAAATGGCATTATACGTTTTGCCGAACATTCCCGAGGCTCTGTCCTGTCCATATGTAAATACCGATTCGATCCTGATGAACTTTAGACAAGTAAGGAGAAACTCGATTGGGAAATGATCTTTCTTAAGATCACGTAAGCGAGAAATAAGGAATGAGCGGTGAGAGAAAAAAGGAAAATTACTGCATGTAAACATTGTCGATTTTGAAACTAGTTCGCATAATTTGCTCAAATGAAGATGATTGCTGATAGTATTATATTCTGAGAGTTCCATGTTATTCCAAACTATGAAGAAATTTTCTGGATTCTTTTTGATGGACCCTTTGCTTGATGTTTCATAGGTTTCAGAATGTTACAGCTTTATTCTATTTTTCTTTGAACAATTACGATTCTGAATGTCGAACTTAATTTTCAATATGCTAAATAATTTCTTTGGAAAAAAGGAACCAAGATGTGAAAAAAATAATTAGGTAAGTATGTTTTGTTATATGTAATAGATGTGTAGTATTAATTGTGTGACTCGCTTATCGATTTATGTAATTTCTCGAAAAAAAAATGGGAACCTGTTATTTTGACCACCCTGGAAGTTTTAGTATTTAAGAAGTTTCTCGTGGATAAGTGATTTTGCTTAATGTGAAAGCAAAGTAATTTTAAAGCTGTTAGTCTATAATTAAACTAGAAACTTGTCAGTAATAGAAAATAGTCAGTATTAATAACAGAAAATTAATTCTCTCTGACGTAGGAAGTATATGAATATTTACCAATATTATGCATTTTTTAGTCGTGAGATTTAACGTAATGTTTCGTATAATATTGTATTGTGTGCAGTGTTTCGAATGTGAAAGTTTAAACATTCTTAATTAACTAATTAAGAGGAGTAAACATTTCGTAATTTTGAGTACGGAATCACTGATGAAGCAGTCAATACTTTACCGAGGTACGTAAATAGCTGCAGTGTAAATCAGCGCTGAGAGTAAAATCATATTAGCTTAATTTTTTAATTGCTTTACTTATTTATTTTTTGTGAGCCGATTTGTAAGTAAAATTAATTCCGCGAAATTCTCTTCCATTCATTAATGCTTCTTATCCGATTGCAGAATAAATATGATGTATTAGGTGAATATTCAGAATCATTGTAAAATTCCAATGTCAAAATAAAGTCGATCGTTAACTACAATAAAAACCTACATCAAATAGTCGTCGACATATTACTATAAAAGTTTAATTTCAAGCTTCATTAAGATGCATAGTCAAGATAATTGGAAAATTCAATATATTTAAAAATTTACCAGACATATGAAAAACATTTAGTATCGTAATTCACTTAAATAATTTTATTAAAGGGAACCTCATATTTTACTCAATGAACTTTATATCTCATTACCAGCACTGGTCTCTAACATTAAACTATGGATTTTTCTGTACATTAAAGATTCTCTTTGGTTCAATTCAGTGTATTTGACGTAACACATGAAATGCAAAAAATTAATAATAATGTACAATAGGTATTAAACAAATAATAAAACAGTAAAAACTAATTAAGCTGGTCTTATAGAATTGAATAAGAACTAAATAGAATAAATTAGAAATATTTACTGTCTAGAGAAATACATCGTGTATATTGTAATTTTAATTTGTCCGAAACTTTTAATGCATTCCAATAATTACATTAAAAAAGATTCACTCACATACTACAAGTACAAACTAAAGTTTAAAGTGTCTTTAAGTGTACGAGCTACTAGTAAGCTGTCAGAGGCTCATAAATTTTACATTTCACGGTACTTGCAACGTAAGCACAGCGTTATACTTATCGTCTCGAAATTCGACGGAAGTTTCTTACTTCGCTGGAAGAATAACGAAGATAGTTTGCTACTTACAATATAAGCAACGTAATCGATGAGACAGTCTGCGTGTTATTGATAACTTGCTCGGATGAAAGTATTAAAGAGAATACAAATCAAGCTTTATATATGTGTCTACGGATATTAGTATGTACATACATATGTTCGAATACTTGGGAATATTTGGAAAGAAATTGTTGGAACTTAAACAATTTTAAATTTTGTAAGAACTGCCGCCTGAGAAATGACGATTGTATTATTTAATTTTCATCAATGAGAAACAATTACGTTGCTCTGTCTACTTTATGTACACCTGTGCTTCGTTCATAGCTGAGTTTTATTATTAATTGTCTTATAGTTTTAAGAATAAAAATTAAGAATATTTTCCACTTATTTTATAAAAATAAATATTCTTATTCTTACGTTTGATTGACAAAGTGTCTGCTGCTGTTGAAAAAGAGTTTTGCACTTGGGTAAGAAAACACACCTTTTTGCCTTTTGCTAACCTTGTCTTTCCAATTGTCTAATATGGTTTTTAAAAATTATCCAATCGAGATATGTATTAATTTGGAAATTATACTAACAACAATTACTCTAACAATACATGAAATTCTTGCTTATTGAAGCATTTAGTCTCAAATGATGACAAGCTTAACCCTCTACAACCCTCTGTGATTGTAACACTAGATCTACGACCGCGAAAACTGGTAGGTTTAAATATATTAAATAAGTATCTTGCAGAAAGATGGATCAAGTTGCAGAAAGCATGATCAATTAAGTAATTTGCGTATTATAAAATACACGGGAAATATTTACTATACTATTTCTCTATTATCCCCTTTCCGCATTATTTCTTTTCTGACTGTCTGCGCAATGACTCAGAATTAAATGGTTAAAATAAAAATTGACAGTGATTCTCGATATATCGTATAATGTAACGTAATATTAATATTATAGAAATAATTTCATCGTGTTGCCTCCTGTTGGTATATTCAGTTTGATAGATTTTGGAAAACTTGAAAATTTCCTATTCAATGTATTGTATCACGAATGTCATTCGTTATAGTACGACAAGGAATTAATTTGAGGAGAATAAAACAAAATAGATACCAGTCAATTGGACGACTGCCATAGATTTAGTGTTAAGGATATATCTGTGTTCCTGTTTTCTGAAATAAAGCTCTCAACTTCGTCAACTACTACAGTTCCACTTCTTAACCTCATAACTTTCTAATAATAAAATTTTCTAACAATCGCAAATGTAAAATGTATCGTGATGTTTAAATTGGTGTTATTTATAGGTTTCAATATATAATCGAATAATTGATTTTTAAACATGTCAAATATTTCAATTATATAGAGTGGAGCAACTAATTCTGCAGTCGTTACATTATTAATACAATTACGTGCGACATGGAAAATTTTGTATTACATGAAATAATATACTTTCCAAATATGCAGTAATATATTTAAAAAATAATGTTCCATAAATTTTACATCACTTCATTTTGCAGCTTCCAAGAATCTAATCGTTATCGAAAACGAATTTTACCCCTTTTTTAATTCAACTAACTGATAACTTGTAAGTAATATTTACTCCCTAGAATCATTCTTCAAATCCTTATTCAATTCAAAGCATTGTCTTTTTATGTCAAAAGAACTTTCATGCATACGTATTTAATTCCGTCTCTTCACTTGAAGTTGACAGAAGAAAATATTATTTCTTGGAAAATAGTGATCATTTTGTGAAGGAACTACTTTTGAAGTTCTACGAGGAAGAATAAAAGAGGAGGTAGTTTCTTTCACCAAACGACCGGAATAATCTCAAGTAAGTGCACATCAACTCGAGAGATACGAAATCCTGGTGAATAAGAACGATCTAAGAATACTTCACCTATGCATAGTATATTGTACATACAAATACTAACGCTGATAATATGTTAGGTAATGGGTAATATCACTCATTCTTGCCGGAGTTACATAAGCTTTAGAATTTGCTCGTGAATATCTTTGAATTCTAGCTAAATTTATACATGGCTTGTCCGACCTGCATTTACTCTGGCAAAGTACATTATTAACAATTCTCTTCCTGCGCAATTTTGATTTATTATAAAATAAAAAAAGAAATCCAGTGATATTTAAGTACACTTGCAATTGATTTTAATTCCGGAAGAAGTTTTCTACATGCTTTTCTATGAAATATTGAATTTTATCTGTCCAAGTGTTGATTTTGTAATAACAATTCTCACAGTTAGCATTTCAGTTTCCTGCATCGAAGTAAATCCTGCTAGATTTGCATACGTAATTTAAATTTATCTTTTACTGCAATGCCAGGTGGAATTTCATATTTGCCGATTTATTAAGTCATAAAGAGCATAAAAGTGAATTAACATCGTGAAGCAATGTTTCTTAAGAAATTAAATTATTTATGTTCAAATTAAATTTGCTTTCGTGCAAATTTGTCAATAATGTAAGGTATTTACTTTAGAGAATTAAATTCATTTATGGGGAAACATTTATCTGCAAACAATATAATTGTCGTGATTGGAAAAAAAAACTCATAATGAATTAAGGAAAAAGTTAAATGACATAAGTGATGTAAAAGTTTGGAGTTCTATTTTTGTCTTTACGATGACATCAATTGATCGATGCGAGAGTTTTCAGTAACTGTTTATTCCATTATCTGATAACACACGTTTTACAATCGACGCGACCTATGAACACGAGGTGCTATCGATGAAATGCTATCGCATCAATTACTCATGAAACATTCTGTAATGGTTGCCAATCTATTAAAATATTTCTGAAATGCGAATGTCATGAATAATATTAAAGTAGATAGAATTGAACAAAGTTGCATGGGTTATTTTAATATCACACATCCATTAAATATTTCTGCCGTATTTTAAATGTGAAATATTTATAATTCTGTATAACAATTATTTAAAGTTGGATATAAATAATCAGTTTTATGCGAACAGGAAATTTTCTATATAGAAACAAATATGATTTTTTATTAATAATGCCAAATTGGAATCAATAAGTTTTTGTAATAATACACTTCCTAATATTAAAAAAGGAAAATGTAAGACAAATTCTTATATTTCTACTTCTAAATGATTATTTAATGAATATGTATTAATCGCAGCAATACCTTGCATTAGAACTAACAACGAATTCATTATTAAAAAAAATACTCTATATTTGAAAATTTGACAATTCTTCTAGACAAGTTACAACAAAGAAAAACAAAGAACAGAAAAACGTTATAACAAGCCGATTTATATTAATTGCAAAACATACATTGCCTTAAAAAAAACATATTATTGTTTATTATATTCGTCATATCGACATATATTGTATTCCCTGGAAATTTCGTAAAATTTCTCCCGTACGTCGTACCCATTCCTTTAGAGATTCTTGCCAAATAAAAATAAAAATAAATCATTAATTATTCTGTTACGAGTCGACCGCGCACACATTATCATTTCGGACATAATTAAATAGAACACAATTATTAAAAAACTGAGAACGTTTATTTAAAGAAAAACGTCCGTCAAGGAGGACCACCGACCGTAGAATCTCATCTCTTTATTAATAACAAACAATTGCCAAGTCTCGTTACCCAGTAACATTTAATCTACTGGGTGCTTTGTAACAATACTATACAAAAATATGCAGAAAACTAATTATTTTACTCAAATATTTTATTAGGGTCGGTTTACTTTACGTCGAAATTAATGCTTTTCGTGATTGTAATAATACCACCGTACAATTATGTTTTGTACAATTATCCCATATACCACAGAAACAATGTAAACGTAGATAAGGAACCATCGAATTTCCATTTTGTATTCTCTTAGTTTACCAGAGTGGCACGAAATCCTTGACAATAATTAAACCCCGAACTAAGCTTAAATAAGCCATTGCACCAAATGTGCAAGAATCGTTTCGAAATACGAGAAGTCCTTGCGAAACGTTTCGAAATAATCCCGATGGAGGCCGTGACGTAAAATCTAAACCATTGTTAACGCGCAAAAGAAGCAGAAGAGGCAGAAGGCACGTCAAGAACGTGACAAAAGAAGTAAACGAAATGGTTAATGCATTTCAAATGAAACGAAAATTTAATGGTTACATTTGCTTCGGAAGAATTTTCTAAGTGACCTTGAAGTTTGTTTTGAAAATCTTAGTATCCATTTATGCCGCGGGTGTAGCAATTAATCCCTTGTCCTACTATTTCTTTTGTGATTTCGAGTGCCATGACTCAGAATTCATTTTTAACATCAAAAGTCCACACTGACATCTGATATTTCATATAACTGAACGTACTATTAGTGCTATAGAAATAATTTCACCGTTTTGTTATCGACTAATATTTCCAATTTAATTTAAAATTTTTGGAAAATTTCAAAATTTTCTGTTCCATTTACCACGGTACAGATGTCCCACATTGTTGTAGGCCAAGGGTAGCCAACCTGCGGCCCGCCTTGAACATTTTTCCGTACCGCGAGATTATCATCAGTATCATTATTATTATATTATTCATGTTTACATGCAAGAGTAATAGTTAACACAATAATAATAACTCATTATATTTCAATTTTTCACTCTGAAAAAGTGCCTATAGTGAGTCTCAATCTAATTTATATATAATTTTATATGCGGCCCGCGGAGTTATGATGCATTTCCAAAGTGGCCCGCAAGATCATTTGGGTTGGCCACCCCTGTTGTAGGCTAAGGGGTTAAAATGATTGTTTTTAAGTCTCACATATGTACGTGTTGCATGCAGTATTTGCACACTGCTTGGAAAAAATGTTATACTTTATTGAAGAAACTACCTTTACTAACTAACTAAAGTAACTAACACGTTACACATTATGAAAATTATTCTTGTAGGTAACATTTCAAATTTTTTTTTTAAATTTCTACTAATATTGGAAGTGAATGAACAATTTCAACATGTAACACCTCTATGTTTACATTTGATATCTATGTATACATAGATGTGTTCCTGTCCCACAGTTTATCGACTTCTTCACTCCGAATAATTACGACAATGCTAATTTGTACTATTTGTTTCGAGAGTGGCATTAGTGATTTTGTTGTAACAAAGAATGGCGAATTTTCAATAATTATACGAAATTGTTTATACTTAGGAAAATAAATATCCTAAAATGGAAGTAAAAAATAAACCTTCTCGAAAGCTGACGCAAATGTTTTTTAGAATGCTAACACGCCAGCCCTTAAGTATCTTGATTTAAGCCAAAATGACTTATGTCACATTGAAGATATACAGCTCATTTATTACACAAAAATTCTAATAGATATACAATATATAGTTCTACCATATATTTGTAATGAACGGCCATTGATCAAAGAACATTTAATCAAAGAGAATTTACATCACCGTATGAGGCTCCATAAATATCCAAATTAAATCAGCTACATGTAATTAATAGTAGCATGTAACTACAAAGCAGCCATTAACCCCATGCCATAGGATCTTTTTTGTGATTACCTCCGCAATGATTCAAAATCAAATTAGTGTAGGTTCGTGAAAAAGAAACTAGAGGCGCGCGGCAACCCATCCAAGGCAGGAACTCGGCCAGAGTAGCTTAACGTCGACGATCGCCTGGGTCGGCGCAGAACCACTGCACGTCCTTTTCTCCTAACAATAAGTTCTTTTTTAGGATGACTTATCCTCTCAGATCCCACATTAGTAAACTAACAATTGACCTCACAAAAAATTGAATGATGTGATTTTTAATATATCGTATAATTTAGCATTATATTAATCTTATTACGCAACACTCAGTAAAATAAATTTTACTGAGTTACGGGACATGTCAATTGTTTTGAAATAAATAAATGAAGATTATATGGTCGATAGTCTTGGTTCATGGACGTGTGCTTTGAATAAATCGTTGTATCTTTTCTATGAAAGTGCATTCTTTGTTCACTATGTCCAGAAGGATTTTGTGTGCCTAAGTCGTAACAATATTATGAAAATAAGTTTATCGTGTCCCGTTTCGCTGATATTCTCAATTTGATAGGTTTTACAAAACTTGAAAACTTCCTACCCAATTTACTTTAACACAATGATCACTCGTTATTCTACGACCAGAGGTTAAGAGAAGAAATTCAATCCCAATCTTTGACAAAGATTACGAATTCAATTGAACAAAATAGTAGCTACTTTCCGGAGAAAAAGTTCTATCAAAGTACTATCGAAGTCCAATTGAAGCTAACTATTGGAATCTTGGAGAGATGTATTTATTTACGTGAAAGCAATTTTTCACGAACACTTGAACTTCAAACTCGTTTCACGACGAACGAGGCAAAGAAAGTACGATAAGAGGAAGCCTCGCAAAGTTCGTTGTAGTTGGACGCGTGATGATCTCCCAGTTCCGTTGTTGCAGAACTATAAAAAATAATGATCGTTACGGTGCCGTGCGTCTTCCTTGAAGTCTCGCTCGCTTGCTTTTTCTCTTTTATCTTTCCGAGTTTATTCTATTGTTACAACGCACTTGACGGCAAGTGTACCAGAACGTTCGTCTCTTTGTTACGGTCGTCTTAAAGAACAATAGTGACTGCGGTAAGAAAGGAATAAGATTAACGGCCTCAAAGGATATTTTTACATACTTTTCAAATATCGTTAATTTACTATCGAGTTCGAAAAAAAACATTGACCTAAATGCCACCTAAGGAAATATACATAATTTAATAATTTGTGTATATTTATTCGTTAGAGTACACGCATTCGCTATCACGATCTATTTAAATAATTCAACGCCGTGGGATATTTTAGAAACTTGTACGTGCTACAGTGATAAATATATTAATTTTTTTCATGTATATAGAATTCTATACAATTTAAATATTTAAATTTGCGAACACGAAGCGAAGTGGAGTACGAAAATGAACGTGGTGGATATGTATGAAGCTGATAGCGAAGATATTATTGTCAATTTGAAATTTATTTAACGTAATAATGGCATAATTTTAAGTTAATATCATTATAATTTATTAACTTGAAGTTCATTACGTTGACTTTAGTTTCATTGAATTATCGTACGCTACATTGTAAGAACGAGAACAGTAGGAGAGAGTAAGCACTTAGTTTTGTAAAGCGCTTTCGAATTAATACCTATTCAAGTAGTAAGTTCCTGCCTCTGGTCAGACGGTCTGATAAACGGTCTCTAAGGAACTAGTTACGTACTTGGAAATGCATGTAACTCATATGTGTTCCGTTGATGGTGAAAGTGGATTAAATCATTTGTTATTCCCTCAAAGAAATTTAACCTTTCATATTTATGTGAAACATAAGTTCAATAGAATTCACAGATATCTACTCTATTAAATGGTTCAAGTGTTCACTTTTTTAAATATTTATTTTGACGATATTGTTTGTCCGCTCTCATATACATTCGTGTAATACAAAATAAAAAATGAACGTCATTTCTCTTCACTTTTATAATTACCGGCACATATAGTTTTCATCGCGTGTAATATTTTTAGTGAGATTGTGAATAATGTGTTATTTAAATTTGCTAGTATTTTATTCAATTTTATAAATAGCACGTTATTATTATTTTTAGCATGCAATTTTCAGGATTAGTTGTTTATACAGGATAGTATTGGGAACGGCAAATATATTTCTTTTTGTGAACCTTTTGCAGACCTTTTGAAAGATAATCATTTATTTGGAGATTGAAAACCACCCTTTAATGAAAAAATTAGATTATTAATATATACAAATTATAAGTTACTGTTTGCATAATCGTATTTCAACCCTTGCATTTTAATTTTTCATCTTAACCGTATATACATACGACAATAAATGTTTAATTTTTTCCTCAAATCGCATATACGCGTCGTTAGTCCTCTAAGGTTTAAATGTTGAAATATTGTTAACGCACATCTTTATTTAGATCAATAGATAATCTTTTACAATTTCATCCTAACAAGGCATAACTCTTTCAATTGACGTAGCGTTAATTAAATAACGGAACACATTTCGAGCAGTGCCAATAGCATCCAATAAACATAAACATCACGGTAATTTAAATATCATATACCTTCCCACACTATCTATATGCTTTTGTATAACACAACTTTATTCTGCCGCATTCGCTTATAATCCTCGCAGTTGCATTCAGCTCGAAGTAAACAAATCAAAAAGCAACAGTCATCCAAATCAGCAATTTTCATATAATCAATGTAGGATATTGATAACAATATATTGAAAAAATAACATGTACAAGTGGAAACTTAAATTTATCGTAAAATATAGAGAACGCACACTCTAATATACATATACACACACACACTAAATATAACAAATAATAGAATACAATATAAAATCCGTCTAGTCGTCTATGCGTCTATAGTCTACTGTTCGTCTATCGTCTATCGTCTACTCTATACGTCGTCTATTCGTCTACTCTATGCGTCTACCGTCTATAATTCGTCTGTCGTCTACAGTTCGTCTAATCGTCTATCATCTACTTCGTCTACTCTATATCTCGTCTATCGTCAAGCACGTCTATCGTCGATCTCGTCTACTGTCGATCTGTTCGCTCGTCCTCGTGCCGTCCACGTTTCGTTGTCGATCGTCTTTCCGTACGTCGATTGTCTCATGGCGGCTCCCTCAAAATGCGCGGGATTTATAAAATCCCCACATCAATGTTCAACTGCAATAAATTCTATACCCAACAGCAAAGACTACCCCGTACAAAAGCAATACTAACGTATAAGGAAGGAAAGAACTCGGAAGCGGCGTTAATCGAAGTTACCATGGACAAAATATAATAAGAAGCCTAAAGAGAAGAGGAAGACGAAGAAGAGAACGAAAACGACGGGGAAAGATGTCCGAGGGTAGCGTCCGCCGGCTGGAAGTTTAACGAACTCGAACAAAGAGAAAAGGCCTTCAGAATGAGGGAAGAGGATTGACGAATGGGGTGCTACCACTGGCTCTACCGTTGGGGTGGAGCGGAGTACACGTACATTCTCTCTCTCCACCATCGGGAAATGGCAGCAACCCCCGTGTATTACGAGCAAGCCACCCCCATAACACTACCCCTTGGTGCTGTATCGATCCATCGCCATGCCGGATTCGAACCCCTCCACCGTGCCTGAAACTTCGGCACACCGGCTGCCGGGTACAGTTGAACAAAGGAAACGCCAAGAGGAATCTTTGGCTTTTCTGTTTTGTTTCATCACGTCCACGGCTTTCGCCGTCATCGAGAGGCTGGTTACTTTAGGGTGAAGATCGCCGTCTCGTTTTTTTTTTCTACTTGACGCGCGATGAATTGATACTTCTGTAATTTAGAGGTGTGAAAGAACATTCGAGATGGACGGCTTTGTGTTTGAAATTTTTTTATTGTACTTAACACTTTAATGTCAGGATGGGTGAACAGCTTGGCACGAAGTGTCAGCACATTAGGGATGGATATGTTTGACTGTGGTCGCTCGCTATGAAATACTGTTGTTCACTCATTAAAAGTACAGGATCTTTTAACACTAGATTTACGGAGCCAATTTGGCTCATTCAAAATTTGATTACTATATACATAATATATTGGTTGGTTAATTTTTTAATAATAAATCTTGTATTTAGATTGATTTGTAACTATTTTCTTTGCAAAAATCATCAATATTCTTGTATGAGTCAAATTGTATTATAATAAATAAATCTAGTGTTAATAAGAGCTTTGAATTGAAATAAAGAGAAAAATATAGAAGATAGTCTAGTGTTCACTACTTTATTTTAAAGTATTGGGGTAAGGGAAAAGAATGTCGTTTTTTGGAGTACATGACTAGATGAAAAAAAGACTCATTTAATATTCTGAATCGAAGCCCAGTGAATTTTATGAGTGAGGTATTAACACTTTGCAGATCAATGGAGAACGATTATATCAAATCGTGGAAATTATGTTTTATATCAATATTGGTGAATTAAATTCTTATAAGCATTCACATCTTTTATTTGAAAAACGACATTCCTTTCCGGTACCCCTAATATCTTTCATTACATATGAACTGTAATATCAATTAAATGACCATCATGATTGCATTTAGTGGTGTGAATACGACCAATCGAAGTTTCGATGACTCTGGCTCGTAAATCAGGTCGTATCGTACCGATAACACGAATTACGTTTAGTTTAAGACCGTTAACAGTTTGTGGTTTAATGGAATAAACAATACAGTCGCAACATCATTATTTTCAAAAGCATGTGGGTCAATAATTCCTCCCGTAGAAACACCACACCAAACAGTAACTGTCTTTGGATGCAACAATCGCTCAATTACTGATTGAAGATTATTATTTCCCCAAAATTCGGCAATTTTGTTTATTGACAAAGCCATCCATCCAAAAGTGAAACGATCAAATGAACAAAAGTGAAATGAACAATTATTTTAATAATAAATTGTAATAATTCCAACACCAAGCAGTTCAGTAATTTCAACAGTTCAGCAGTTTCAACAGTTCAAGAGTTCAGCAGCTTAGTACCTATTCACGATGATTTGCCAATCATGTTTGATTGTGAGTACAAATAACATGTGGCACTAACAAATTGAAAGATCGCTTTTAATGAAAGACCCTTCATAATGATAATTTTTTAGATGAATTGAAAATAAGCATGCATGTCAACAACAAAATCCTGATTGTACATGGGCAACGTGTAAACTTTCAGCACATCTTCAAGTATGACGTTCTAAAGATTAAGATTATGGTAAGAAAAGGGTTGAACGAACAAAACGTCAAGAAGCTATGGAGATATTACTTCCTTCTCTCTACGAGCCAGATGTTTCGGAATTACTGTTTTTTTAAGGAAATATTTTACTGAGAAACTAAGCGGACTGACGAGGAGAAAAATGTATGGCCAACGACGGATGGTGAAATGTTTCTGCTTTGTACATTTTACGAGAGCGCCATCTGTATTTTATTGCACCGGAGATAATAACGAAGGATCTCGCGTCCTTTTTCGTAATAGAAATTCTAGCTTTCTGAGATATGCTTGAAATGAAAATTTTGTAACTTTAAATATGTACACATGCGCGTGAAGTAATTATTTTCTTTTTGCTACTATATTGTATATTACTTTTAGAAATTCCTAATTGCATTACTGTGATTCATCACTAGCACAGTAACCTTTGAATACGAATTCACGGAATTTAATGAAATCTTCACGAATTGCGGCGTCAAAAACGACAAATACGACTATATACTGCATTAAAACCCACACAATTTCAAAACGATAAAATCCACCATTGCAACAAATGTGCCACCCTCACATGTTGCGCAAAACACGTAAGTTATTAAAAAAAGCTGTTTAAATACGACTTTATTTCAATTAAACATTTTACCAGTAACATAAAGTGCATAGCATTTCGATTGAAATATTCTAAAAACTATAAAAATTCTCGCTATTTGATCTTCAAAATTCTTTACACACACTATTATAATGTTTATCGTAATCTTATTTGAACATCGAAGACCCTTCTCAACATTTTTATTCGTACATGAGAATTTACAACGTCCTAAGGGATGCATACTTAATGCACACCCAAACTGTTCGTCGTAGAACATTAATCACTAATCTGTCAGCTAACCAGAGATTTTTCAAAGCGTCACGCGATAAGTGCGGTTGAACAAAGAAAACGCAAAGCCGGCGGAAAATCGCATCCTTGGGCTCCTCGTTTTGTGTTGTCAACGACCTTTACCGATCTCCTTAACTCCTCCAGGCCAAAAGGGCTGGAAGGGAGTGAAAATCGCTTTCCCGTGATGTATGTGGCAATCTGCCGTTATAGTCTTTTCCTTCGAGTCGGAAATTCTGTACATGATTTATGATGTCTGATGGTTATTCCGCACATTTCATTTTTCATTCGGATCCTCGCAGGAACGACTGAATGTCTCACATACTTGAATCTATCATACTGCACACTCGATGGAGTAAAAAAGTAACGGTATGCGCCGGGAATCTAAACGGTATTTCTTCTTGTGCATCGTATTCGAATGTATTTACGTTTTGTACTCACTTAGTTTGCTCAGAAAGTGAAATTCGATTCTATAAATCTTTTTCGATATCAGAGATAACTGTTTTGTCTTCCATTTTTTATGAGAATTTTGGGTATGTAATCTGTAATTTTATTTCAATTTTGTATTAATTTGTATTAATTTGTAACTAAGTAATAAAAGATGTTGAAAGCTATTCATATTTTCAGTTTATTCAGAATGTAGATTTTTTTAATGAGTATTAAAAATTTGCCGGTCTTCTTTAGTTGCAATTTCATGTAAGGCTATGAATTACTGTTGCAGTGGAATTTGCGAAATGTTTAGAGGAAGTCCAGGAATCTTTGTACAAAAAATTCTATTTACAGAAGGAAATGTTAATTGAGATATTTTGAAAATTCACTGAGAGACAAGAAAGATTAAGAACATTTTTTACTTTTGCGAAAATGTAAGGGATGAATTTCTAAAGTCGCATTAATATTAACAATGTCCGCGTTTGCCCCATTCCTCTCACGCTCTGTTTAATGTTTCTCAAAAGCATATTCAACAAATTTAACAAACAGATATTCGTAAAACAAAATCTTCCTTCATAAAGAAGAATATATATATATATCTTCTGTAGTTTATACCGAAATAAAATTTCTATTTATTATTTTAGTACAATTATTAAGCTGTAATAGAAATAAAGCAGGCAAGATAATTTCAAATTAAGATTATTTTCGTGAAAATCAATAGAATTATTTAATATAGTCTGAATGATTAATTTAAGTCACGAAAAATTTGCTTTACACTGTACTAAATATAATATCTATAAATATCCCTTGACATTGTAACAGGTTGAATGCCATAAGGGTCACCGGTTCCAATATTATTGACTTCAGTGAAAGGTTATAGCCGGATAAGGATAGCAGAAGTGCCCCCAAAAGTAATTAGCCTTGAGGCATACCATTCGATAGGGCTAGGGGTATAATATTTGTGATTTTTTTCAGAATTTTCTATCAAGCCAAACAGGAGAAAGCGAGCAAAAACCGTAAAGTACGTTTCACCCTATAACTACCCCTACGGTAGGGGTACCGGGTTCATACTTTGCAGGAAGGGTTTTTCCAAAGAGCCCTATCGAATGGTATGCCTCAAGGTTAATTACCTTTGGAGGCACTTTTGCCATCCTTCTCCGGTTATATCCTTTCTCATGACTTTGATGTGATAATATTAACAAAATTTATTAATATATCAGAAAAAAATATATATGCACATACATTCCAATAACCCATTCTTTGCCAAAGTTTTCTTACAATTAGTTTGATTGTTTCTGGAAGAAGTATTGTCGCAGTGTAAAAATAAAAATAATTCACGAAAACTACTTCTTAAATGTACATCTAAAACAGACTATTTTAAACACATTTAATCTCAGAAGCATGCCAAACATCGAAATTGAATGCAAAAAGACTTAGAAAATGAATGAATCCCCAACTAGGGATCATGGATTCTAATGGTGTTATTAAAGAAACAAAGTACCACCGAATGCACAACTATTTTTATATTTAACACTTTCATTTTCTAAAAAGATAGCGATATTTTAATAGCAAATAGTACCTACATACAATATAACAGTTTTACAGATAATATTCTATCAAACTATTATAATAGAACCACCCTTCAGTAGAAACAATGAATCTAGACAAATGCGGGTTGTATTCAACATGACTATAAATATTAATGGAAACATAATTGTTATTTTACCACTATGTGCTATTCAGTCTCGTATTCATTATAAAAAAAAGACTTAACAACGAAGCCAAAAGTAATAAACAACGGTACGAATAAAGTAAGGAAACACGACCTCGAATTACAATGAACGTCCTCGTGACTTCTAACTGAATTATTTAATACAAGTAGAATGAACACGAAGTCAGTGCAATCGAGTCGACGTTTTGTCATGCGGGACAAATGAATCCTTTTGGAACATTGACTACCGGGCAAAGTATTTACCAGCCGCCACTGTGCGGTCGGAATTGTTTTGTCAGCTTAGCGCAGTGCCCGCAATGTTTTGTTCGTTCGAGTGCACTGCATTTTCTCTTGCCTTGGCTTTAAACCGGACTCCGTTTAGATTAAGATCATACGCACAGAGAACTCCGTCGAGCATGATACTATTAAATGCCGCAAGTTCTTCGTTACTTGGAAATTAATGTGCGGTAGAATTGAAGACTATTCAGAAAAAAATACTTAATTCGTGACAATTGTGATATTACGTAAGAGGAGTCAAAAAATTGCTTGACAATTACATTAAGAAACGTTAATTAATGCTGTGGTAAATTGAGAAAAGTTAATGTTTGTTCTTGGTGTTGAATGACTTGATTGATGTTTTAGGAGTTTTTCAATTTAGTGAAGATGTGGAAGGTTTTACAGGTAATTGCAGTTACATTGTTTTTTATTTTCTGTAGTAATTATAATAAAGATTTTACTTAACACTTTACCGACCGGTAGTCGATTCATCGACTTTTCAGGCCCAACACTTTTGGCCTTTAGCTTATTAATTGGTCGCTACGGCAATTAATAAATTATCATTTTTCATTGCGGTTAACTGTGTTAAGGACTCAGTGAAGAAACTTTGCAATTTTCGAAGAGATATCAGGTAGGATGTTAAAAAGTACCGGTCGGTAAAGTGTTAAAATACTTTGTGTTAAATTTTTAACACGTTGACTATCGTGGCGGTCACCGGTCTCCGGCGCTATTGAATTCAATGACATTTCATTTGATTTTTCAATTGTGATATTTATGAATTTTCTAACACATTCGGTATATAAATACTGGCGTCCAAAGGATATAATACTGCTGAATATATTAGGTGTACAAAAAAGAGTTCTTTCCGGTAAACTGCAAGTGAATGCTACAATCATATGCTGCCAACGATGAATCTAATTTTTTAACAGTTTCGATTGCTGACTTTGACGAAGTGGATTCTCTATGTTAATGTGAAGAAAAAAAATCTTCGGTAAATTTTGACCAGTCTGAGAGTTCCATTGCGAAATCAAATGTGCGCTTGTATTGCGAACTGTGAAATGCGAGAAAATGCAGTCCGTAGAACATTATCAGCAACAATTACAAAATTAAGCAACGATATCGATAATAAGACAAAAAAATCAATTGTATTGTCAAGGAAGTTGTAAGGTTATTCTTCTTCACGATAACACTCTCCCACATGCAGCAAAGACGATAAAAATTCTTATTTTCAAAAAAATGCTTAGATAACTTTATTGCTTCTAAGCTACTAAACTTTAACGAACCAGGATCTAGAAGTTGCCATAAAGGTGACGAAAATGAATTGATAATAACAGTGAATGCTGCGAAGAATGGAGTGTGGTATCTTTTCTTAACTAAAGGTTTCGTTTTATGGAAAAATCGGAAAGTATTCACTTCTACACCTAATATATCTATTTGTGACATTAAAGTTTCTAATTTGCAAAGATGGGATTTTAATAGGAAAAACATCAATTCGGTAGAACTGGTAAAACGAGCGAAGTATTAGTGGCACTCAACGTGTTAACGTTGTGTTAGTTTGTATTTAAATTAATATTGAAGACTGTAGCACCATCGTTACAACCATGCTTTAATCACATGAGCAGCCTTTTTTTACGAAAAATTGAATTTCCTCATAAGCTTGTCAACAAAATCAATAATATTTACTTTAAATTCAATTGTTCAACGAATGACATTCACAATTTCTATGCATACATATTTAGCACTACATATTTTATTAGTGAACAGTAAAAAAATAAAAAATCTTATATAAATAAAAAAATATATATATCAGTACTAACGAAAGACATATATATAGAGGATGCTGTGTGCGTGAAATGCCGATTGAGAAAAAAAAACGAACGTCGACCGCGTGACGGACAGTCGGAAAATGGCAACCGTCGAGCGAAGCAGAGGTCCTATTATTTAGTTGTGTACTCAAATTTCTTCCGTTTTTTCCTTTTTGTAATTTTATCAATATTTTTATCAATAAACTATTTAACACGAAAAAAACCTGTTGTTAGTACAACCAAAATCCTACATATGTATATGCTCACGCAGATTCAACACCTACGAAAGGGTCTGTGTCAAATCTCACAGAATTGTGTTAATATTACGCTTCAATCGCAGTTTTGTTGCAATATAAATGAAGCGTACCAGCCAGTTTCAACGACCGCCATGTAAATATCGTACCGTATTTTTCTGACGGTTTTTAGTTCAAGCACGCCACAGCCAATAGGTTAATATGTCAACGTCAACATAGTTTATTTAGCTTCTTATGTGTTATTGAAAATGCTGTATCTGGTTTTCCAATAACTTTCGCCACCATTTCATCGGTAAAATTTTAAAAACATGATAAATATGAAAATCTAAAAATATCGACATAATTCATGTGATAATGTAGAAGATCGTGTATCGATCTTAGCGTGAGAAGATAAATAAACTATAAAGTTTTATATTAATCATGTAAAAACGTATTTAAATATATTTGGTGAGTAAGATAAGGAAACATGGGATAGAAGAATTATTGGCCCTTATAACAAAATGCATCAGAAGCAAGACCTACTAAAATATTTCAATGTGTTGTTTCTTTTGTTGTTTCGCGCCAGATTCAACTCTCCAACAGATAATAATAACAAATACTCATTATTATCGTATATGTAATAAATATTAGAATTTTTTCTTTTCGTGACGCAATCCCGAGTCGAAAATTTTAAGTCCAAAATCCTCCTAAATTACCAAATAACTTAGGATATTTAGGCTGAATATGGAAAAATATGTTACATATAAAAGAATGCAAATTTTAATTCCACAATCGCCCTAAACTTGTTAATTTTTGCCAGTTTTGCCTAGTTTAGGATCAATTTAGGCTTCATACAGCCCAAAATAATCCTCAGCATTCTATAATGAGGAGTTTTAGAATTGGATTGGAATTGGAGTGGAATGATCTAGATCCAAAAAAATTCTCAATATACTAAAAATTAATTTGATTTTAGGAGATTTAGAATTTATATGAAATAAAATGATAATTTAATTCCTACTTGCTCCTGAAAGCCCTATTTTTAGAATATAAGTCGACAGGCTTGGAACTTCTGAAATATTTTTAGGGGATGTCAGATTAAATTGGAATAAAAATTTTACCTGATCAGTCCATATAACTCCTAAAAATCATATTTACAGGACTTTGAGGCGCGTAGACACACTAGTTGAGGATAATGAGGTTCAAAATGGTATACATAATTAAGCGGCAAATGAGAAATCAAAAGAATCTAGGATTTGAAGTTTCTTTTTAGGCTGGACTTTTCGACTCGGGATGTGATGGAAAGGAGGCTTTAACCACTTTCATTAGCTGTATGACTAAATTATATTTAATAAGAATCATATTTAAATAGAGATACAAATAGAATTGAAAAATATACGTCTTAAAATTTTCGTGTTAAAATTCTCGTCTTTTCTCATTCATCGTTCTCTACGCACTTTTTGAACCTTCGTCGTCCCTATGCATCGTCACTCGATTGGCACACTCACTCACCGAATACAAACGCACATACACACTTTTTGAAACATCGTTAAGAACGATTCTTACATAGAGGGTCCGTCAGCAAAATCCGGACAAAATTCTATTATAATTTCCCGCTACATGTAATGTCAGCAGTAGATGTTTCTTTCTTTTCAAGCAAGGCAGATATATGTATAATACGTATGTAACATCTAAATGGCAGAGTTTATTAGATACTGTATGGAATATAATCGTAAAGCAGCAATAACTGAAACGCTCCGCGCTGAGCGTTCAGCTATTGAAATTATTCGATTCTTTGGATACCCCAATTCTACTGTTTATGATATTGTACGAAGGTATGCGGCTGTAGAAAAGTTCGTGGAAGGCTCCGCTAATCGGTCAAGGCGAATTTATTCCAAAGAAAATTCTGTAAGCACAGCTGCTGCCGACGAAAGAGCTCAGCAACCCGCCACATTTCTTTAAGAAGGGTGAAACTATTAACATTTAAACTGTACTTCCGGATCATAATTTCGATAGTGAAACCAAAGATGGAAACTGTAGCATCCGGGAGATCCTGCATTTTACAATAGGTTGACGTACAAGCTCATACGAGTCATTTAATGCAAAACTGGTTTTCCGATAACGTCGAAATATTTCGGTCAAAAGTCTTTTGGCTTCCCAATTGACCAGACTTGAAGCTTCTAACAATAAGTTATTATGTTTGGAGCGTTATTGAAGGGGTGTCTAATAAATCCAGGCACCCCAACGTGGCATCCGATCAGGTGAAAAGAGCATGTCGTGCTTCGGATCAAGAATCCAAGAAGTGATCGCAGCGGAAGGAGGCTATACTGAATGATAAAACTTAATAAGGATCCCCTAATTAATTTACACATATTTTTTTTTCATCAATACAAGTAATTTCTAACTAAACAAGTGTTTGAATGATCTCTTAATTTTGTCCGGATTTTGCTGACGGACCCTGTATATGCAATATGTTCGAACGTAACAATCATTGTCAGATTACATTACAAAGTTAAAAAACTAATCCAAATAAAGAATCCAAAACGCTGAATCTATCACAGAATATCTGCAAGCCGACAAACCTTGCAGAAATCAACAATCTGCGCCTATCAACAAATTGCTATCACCATTTATCCATTTGCAAACACGAACCTCGTAATTTCCACAAGTAGCTATCGTGTTGCAGAATACGCCAAGGAACGTGAAAAAAGGAAAATAAGAGAGAAAAGCAAGAAAAAAAGAAAAACTCGTGACTATAGGCAAACGATGTACGTGAAGGGGAGGATGTATATCCCAGTAAATACAATCCGCCTTAGCCGACCCATTAAAGCACCCTCGTCGAGCTTAAAACTACCCCTTGGGGCATGTGGCTCATAGACATCGTACTTTCGTGGCTGCTCCATGTATTTTCCAGAATTTTTCACCGTTCCAACGTGACAGAAACAAGCGACTCTTATTTGCGGTTTTAGCTGCCAAACTGCCCTAAATATACCTTGGTTCCAGTAACACCTCAACTCCCGTCTATTATCGCATCGTGGCTAATCAATTAAGGGACTCGGTCGCGATCGATTTAATCAATAGAACGCCGCGCATCGAGAAACCCCGGAGAAGGTAAACACCTTCCACGAAAGATAATCGTCTCTCGTACTTGACGAGGGATTTGAAGTCTGATATTCCGGCAAGGTAAGCAGATTGTACCGATACCGTAATGAAACGAGTGGCGACTCGGATATCGTGAAACGGTGAGAAGAGAGATTGAATCGTAAGTGAAACGACTTCGGAGGGAATTTCGCTTGATATCTGAGGGAAGAATTGCACGGAATTGGTTTGGTATATTTTAGGAGAAATATTATCATTAAAATGGGGGCTATTTTTGTATTATAGTAAATTGAGGGATGTTCTTGTGTCTAGTTTTAGATTGGTGCTAATGCAAAAATCCCCGATGTGAGAATATTTCTTGTAACGAATGATATAAAGTGGAACGTTTAACGAGGTTTTCTCGTATTTCGATTACAGTTATAAACTAACGGCAAAATGCCAAAAGACCTAAACGAGGGTTTTCACATATATTTCATTAATTCAAATGTTACGGGAAGAAGAAGAATTTTTGCATTTATTAACGACACAATTAATACGCTTAAATAACGGAATATGTTTTAACACTTTTGATAAAAAGAAACGATATATTATGAGACTCGAATTGTTTATTGAGCCAGACTCCTATGACAAACAATCTATTTATTTTATTAAAGTATAATTGTAATCCGGAAAAATAACTATGAAGAAAACAATATCGGAAAACCTAAGTGGATGACAAGACAAAAATTAGATCAAAGTTGTTGACGTTATGAAAAATTAATTACAAAAATACTATTACATGTTAATTGAATAATAAAATAATGCTATTACATTTTGATTGAATATTAAAAATATCTAATCAACCAAATCAGTTGTTGAAGACTCACGTGAGGATTCTAATTGTAAGAACAGCCTAGCTCAGAATAAAAATAGTCTACCTCAGCTAACGTTGTAAGGATGAGAGTTCGCCATCAGAAATATTGTTCTTCTCATTATATACTTATTTTTAATTATATTATATATCAATGTATCCATATTGTAGAAAGGAAGTCAAACAAGATCCAAAAATATTATCGTCTAATATTGCAATCTCTGAAAAACTTTCCAAAAATTCCTTCCATACCGTAAAATCTACTAAACTTAAGATGAACAATTACGTTTGGAAAGGCAGAGTTAAGGATAGCAATTGCAACAAATTCTATTGAGACGTATATAATTTTTAGTTCGATAGAGAACACTATTCCGTTTGGTCGGTAAACCTACGGTAATTAGGTCTCGGTTGATCGCGGTTTCATTATCGAGTAGTAACAGTTTATCGCGAGTTACATCATCGATTTATCGCGAAACGAGTCGCTCGGTAATCGTCGTGAGTAATTTCGAAGGTAATGCTTGCCTTGCGACAGACAGTGAACAGCTAAAATTACGCTGTGATTAAGGTCTCCTTCTCTCAATATTTTCTGTGTTTCACGACTGTCGCGTAAGCTATTTCAACGAATTTTCAGCGGATGTGGTTGTTGATACGCTTAAAACGCAAATAATGTTTGAAACTTTAGGCCGATATGCAACGATTGCACGTGTGTACGTTAGGTAAACTTTAATTACATTCAAAGCGCTAAGCTAGAGGTATAATGTGGGTACATGTAAAGTGTATCGTGCTTGATGTAATTAACAAAGCAGCTAATAAAGAGTATTTAGGGAACTAAGCTTCACGGTATCAATATTGTATACAGTTAAGTACTAATTAAGATTTTATACGTAGAGTTAAGCAATTTTTAAAATAATAATATAACTTTAGATTGATCTTTTAAATATGACTTTCGATAGTTAAGTTTATTTATAAATTTAAACTTGTGAATTTACATTTAGGTAAAAACTTTCATAAAACATTAGGAAAGTTTTGATAATAAATGAATAATTATGATTGAAAATGTAATAGAAAACTTAACTGAATTATATGGAATAATTTTTCGTTTAAATGGAAAATAAGAAATGATATTGAACTTCTCTAATTAAGCATTATAGTGAGAATGAATTTGTAATATTTTACAATATTGAAATCATTAAGGAATCATAACATATTTTGATGATATTTCGCAAGAATTTTCCACATCTCGTTTTGAAAAGATTTTTTAATATTGACAAATGATAGTTATATAATGTTATTTACGTAAGAAATGAAAATATTCATTATCAAGCGTAGAAATGTTTCTCCATAACATTTTTCCTCATTTCATTTTAATATTTAGAATTCGCAATACGCTTTAAACTCCTTTCCTTTAAAATATCTATTACATTTGCGTAACACAATATTCTAAACATATTACCACTATAACTGGCAACATAGAATATGTATAGATTAATAATTAAATTATTACCGTACATTTAATTGCATAGTTTCATTTCATGTCAAATTCAAATCAAGGTTTATGATTAGAATGTCTACCTATAGTCTGGCAATAGTTTGCAAATGGACAATTAAACGTCATGTGGTTGAAGCGTTGGAAGAAATTTACCTAAAAAACTATGAAATGAACTGTAAATTTAAAAATCACATACCATATTCAAGTAGAGACGTTTCCTGTCGGATCCGGTCCATTGATTTCCTGAAACATGACAAAACTATAACGGTTATTACACAGTTAATTACACCGAGCTGCATATCCGTGAGGCAAATGAAATAATCTTGTAATTTGCCAGCGTGCAACGGATTACGCAATTAATCCAGATTGACTTTAAAGAGAATCGTTAGCCGGAATAATTTTCGAACGAGCCCGTCGCTAACTACGGCGGCCTTTCTTTCTACCCTCAACCTGCGCGGTTATTATACGTCTCATTAAACGAATAGACCACCTCTACAAAAACATATTATCCGCGTTACAATTAACTAAAGTTCACCGATTAGTCGTAGATTCCGCAACGTTTCACAAGAAATAGCCCATTCCGTTGATAAATACATTCGGCTAGAAGAAGCATTTAACGTTCATTGTAATTTTCCTTTGTTAAAATTTACTTTTTAAGATTTCTAATCGTTTTTAAATGAATGTATATTATTATTTGTACTATAATTAAATGAAGAACAGAAATTTCGCTATGTTTTGTAAGTACAAACTTACTTGTTATTTATTGATAGATTCGGTTAAAATAAGTATTTAACGCGTATTATTGAATTTCTTTGCTGATTTATTTTTTATACTTATGTCACTTTCAGAAGAATGTATAACTTGTATTAAATAAAATTTGGTGCTTATTTATTGATTTATTGTTAGTAATGTTTGACATGAGGCAATCAAACTCACTTAATAATGCACCTTACTGAATGAAGTATTTCGTGTTATAAATATAATTCTTCCTTACAAACACATCTGTTATCTTATTGTTAGTTAGCTATAGTGCACTCAAATATTTCAAAAATTATATTACAAGAGTAAATTGAAATATACAGAGCCTCTGACTGTAAACGGTATTTCTTTTTTAATTTTTGTTTACATGTTCTATAAATGGCAATATTTTTTATTAATAAATCGGTACCTTCGACACCAAGTAGAGCTTGTTATCTCCAATTCATTATTAAACAGTCGTTACTTTTAATTTCATTACTATAGTAAAGTTAAATAATAAAAGAGTCAAAACGTTAATCAATCAAGGTGGAAGCAGTCAGAGTAACTTTTCGTATGTCATATTTTGTTAATAAATGTAAAACTTTTAATTTAATAAATTTTCCAGTGTTACGTGTAGGTGAAAAATAAAACAAGTACAACCGCAACTAACAACTATTATTTTCGGTGTTGCATTCGTATTTGTATGCAGTTTCAAGGGATTCCAGAATAAACGTTTACATACTTTCGGTAAACATCACAACATTCAATCAATTATTCATTACAATATTTCTGTACGCTGGAATAATAATAAAAACTTTAAAAATAGTTACTTTATTATGCTATTGCATTCTTTGCTTGGCATTATTTAATACTTTCGATCAGTAACCCTAAAAATTGATTACAATATTTATATTGCAAATGGTTATTTTACACTTTATGGTAGTAATATTAATTAAAATTGTAGATACAATTACTTGTTACGGCTGTTAATTAGTGATTAATATTTGTAATACAACAACAGAATGTAATATAGAATGTACTTGCTTCGGCATTACATATATTAAAATCACATGAAGTGGTATCAGCTATATAACCACTTCAATATTTATTAATAACCACTTCAATATCTATTTTTAGAGGATTCAATAAATTTTCACTCGTTGAAACTTTATCATACAATCGAATTTTATTTTAAGGTTGCATTACAATACCAAGTACGACAGACTCATTATTACTAATGAGCAGGGGCCGGCAACCTGCGGTTCGCGAGTCGCATGCGGCTCATATCAGTAGATGCTTGTGGCTCTTGAGCAGTTTAATAGTACATATGTTTTGATTTCACAATAAATACATGCTTCACATCAGATAACAGTTATATTATTTTTTCTAATACATATTACCGATGTATGTACCTATATTTGGGTCTTTAAAGAAATAATTTATCACATCGGGAAAAAAATGGCTCTTAACTCCAGAAAGGTTGCCGACCCCTGCTAATGAGTGCTAAGAAAGATACGAGCAATATATTCTGCACTTTGCTGAAATCAACTTGTACAACATGTTCCCACAATCAGGAAACACGCACTCACATTGCCCGAATATCCTATTAATTTAATAATATATTGTAACATCAAGAAGCATAAATAAATAATACCAATATCTATTATTGAGTTTAACAATATGTACATATAACTAACGTTCAAAATAAAAACTTCTATTTTATTTCTTGTTATTATCTATAAACAAAATTGGATTAATATGAAATATATTTTAAGTAATATTTGAGTTTTCAAAATTGAAGTTAAATGATTCTTACAATTAATTAATTATGAAAGTGGTGTAAGTCCATTTACAGCCTGTAAATATACATTATTTTAGCTAAATTCGCCTAAAAGAAATTTATATAAACCAATTACATATTGATAAATTGATAGGAACATTGTCAGACTTGTCATAATTAACTTTCAAAATTAACGGTCCAATTAATTCTAAATTATATTATGCATTCAGTCAGAAAAGAAATGGTAGGACAAGGGGTTAAATCAACCTCACGAAAGGATAACATTCCTACGTTCATAACAACTCAATCTAAAATACCCAGACGTCCTGGAATAGTGAACAATTTGCATTCAGCATTTCGTGAGGAATCTAAACGTTCATCCTCGTTATCCTTCCAGTCCTTTCTTCCTCTCGGGAGAAATGCAAGATTTATATTTTCTCTCGTTACGCAATGCGCGCCTTCGGACAGCTCGATTCCGCCTGACGGTAATAAGCGAATGTCGGGTTTAAGTTTGCCTTAGGCGCGAGCTCTGTGAGGACGTAACACGAGAACGAGAGTTGAGAAGATGTCTACTTATAAGTAAGTGACGTGCAGAACTCTTTACTCGAGCGATGATCGAAGCGAATCGTTCGCTTCCTGTCCACTGGATGAGAAAGTTTGTTCTTCTTTCTCCAGATGCATTGCTCGCCGTTATGGTGAATTGAAATTCAGGGATGCTCTCGCAACTACTGTTTGGGTTGTGGTTATCGATGGATCTGTAGAGAAATTCTTGAGAAATTGAATCATGTTTGACGTTCTATAGAAGACATTGACGTATGAGTCTGTTGGTGTTGATTTTTTGGCGAGTTTGTTTACAATTTGGAAAGTGATATTGCGGTGGATTTTGTCTTTGGAGGAAAAACATCGTGTTTTGGGATGATCAGTTGTATTTGACTTTAGCGTTGGACATTAATTTTCGTTTGTAATGCACCGACCCTCCGATTAGGATCGATAATATCCTTACAAATAATTTGTTATTTTAAATATTGGTAAAACACCAATACCAATAAAATCTTTTGTTAATAAATTTAAAATTTTTTACCAATAAAATTTTCTGTTCTCGACTTCCTAACACAGTCACTATTTCTTACTCCTCCTGGAATCAAGTCTCAAGTCCAAGTCTCATTTCAGGTCCAAGAATCCTTACTTTCCTATTTTGACCTTTCGACTCCCAACCATCGTATCTTACTCCCACTCCCTTCCCAAATGTCCTTAAAAATCGTTTGTCCCCTTCCGCCAAGTCTCATTCTCTCATTGGGTTCTAAATATTCATTACCCAATCGCTCATTTTCTAATTTTCAAGTTTCAATATTCAATTCTAAATTTGAGCTATTTCCGTAATTACGTTGTTATGCTAAACAACGTATATACGGCAAAATAAACCTTCTCTTAAACCAAAGTTCGAGTCATTGCGAACCCGAGTCGAAATATTGAACCTATTTTCATGGTATTGTGGGGATTTTATAAATCCCGCGCGCGTTTTGACGAAGCCGCCATGAGACAATCGACGAACGAAAAGACGATCGACGACGAAACGTGGACTGCACGAGGACGAACGAACAGATCGACAGTAGACGAGATCGAGGATAGACGTATTTGACGATAAACGAGTTATAGAGTAGACGAAGTAGACGATAGACGATTAGACGAACTGTAGACGATAGACGAATTATAGACGGTAGACGAATAGACGACAGATAGAGTAGACGATAGACGAGTTTGACGAATAATAGACGATAGACGAACAGTAGACTAGAGACGCATAGACGATAGACGGATTTTATATTGTAGTTTATATTATTTGTTATATTATTGTGTGTGTGTGTATATGTATATATTAGAGTGTGCGTTCCCCATATTTCACTATAAATTAAGTTTCCACTTGTGTAAGTTATTTTATTAAATATATTGTTATCAATATCCTACAAACTTTGGGGGCTCGTCCGGGATACAAGTGCCGAAACGTAGTGAAATCGGGAACGTGAGGAATTTAGAGACTTTTGACTTTTTTGACGAACAATATTATCAAGGTGAAGTGTGGTTGAAGAAAAGTGATCGAGAGAGCTGCGTGAGTCGAACGCGAGGTGCAACATTGTATGCGCGACTCGCATCCGCACGTTTCTGAGAGTGAGAAACGGTACAGTCGAGGTAAAGACAATTTCGAAAGAGATTTTTATTCTTAATTTTTAATTGTTCGAGAAAATCGATAAGATGGAAAGCTTGGGAGAAATCGAGACCATTCATCGTAAACTTAAGACGGCATCAGCAACTTCGGTAGCCGCTTTGCATAAATTTGTTTTTCGTCAAGAAGGTGATAGAGGGAATCGTAAACGACTACGCGAGTTTAGAGGGTTTGAATTTAGCGATGGTTCGGAAGAGCACACGAACAAACTAGAAGACGCGAGAGGATTGACGGTCGGCGATTTAACATCGTGTTGCAATATACTTGGCCTTGATTACGCGGGAACTAAAGAAGAAATAATAAAACGTGTTTGCAACGGTTTAATGAATTTGAATTTATTGGGAAAAGTTGACGATGAAGAAACCGAGGACGAGGATGAAGAAGGCGATGTTGTAGTTGAGCATGTAAAAGAGCGAGACTTTGTAGCGGAGACAGTCCGCGCAAGCAACGATGTAACAAGAGTGCCACGTGGAGAACGAGACGACGCAAGATTTTCGATGGGGTATAAAGACGTTGAAGATATTTTACGTACTTTTGACGGAGGGGATTCGTATCCAGTAGAGCGATGGATTACGGATTTCGAAGAGGCTGCCGCATTTTTTAGATGGACCGAATTACAGCAAATAGTATTTGCGAAAAGGTCGCTTAGAGGTCTTGCGAAATTAGTGGTGCAAAGTGAAGGCATTATTAAATCGTGGAAAACAATAAAGACTGTGTTGTTGGACGAATTCGCGACGAAAGTGAACAGTGCTGAATTGCATGAGATGCTCGCTAGACGGAAATTGAGGAAAGAAGAAACCATCCAGGAATATTATTTGCAGATGAAGGAGCTGGCGATGCGTGGTGCGATCGAACCAGAATCATTGATGCGGTACGTAATTACCGGAATACAAGATGACTCTGCTAATAAAAATGTGTTATACGGTGTGGCAAATTTAAAAGACTTTAAAGAGCGATTGAAGATATACGCGGAAATACGGAGAAATCAAGAGAAGCCGAAGAGCAGTCATGAGAGACCTAGAGACTATCGAGGAAAAGATGTGTGGACGAAGAAGACGGAGAATTCGAAGATTTTGCCGCGCGAAATAGAAGATAACCGAAGAATCGAAAAGTATTGTTTTAACTGTGGTGAGAAGGGACACCGATCATTTGACTGTGAAAATAGGGCACTAGGTAAAAAGTGTTTTAAGTGCAAAAAATTTGGACACATTGCTGCAATTTGTGAGAACGGTGAAAATCGCGAAAAGCCGTCAGTGACGCGACTCGAAATGAACACTATTGTGACCGCTGAGAGAAACACTATGTGTAAAAATATTAGATGTAATAATTTAGATGTAGATGCGTTGATTGATACTGGTAGTGAAGTAAGTGTTATGCGTGAATGTGTGTATAGAAGAACTGGAGTGTGTGAGTTGCATGCGTGTGATGTTATATTGACGGGTGTAGGTAAGTGTGAAACTAGAGCGTTAGGATACTTTAAAACAACAATTTCGATTGATTGCAACGAATTCCCATGTACGATGTATGTAGTAGCGAATGATTCGATGTTTGTAAATATGATTATTGGACGTGATATTTTAAATTTAGCTGAAGTTAAGATAGATGTAAACGGTATTACAGTTATTTCGAGAAATAGGTCTATAGATGTTGACAAACGCGATACAGAAAGAGACTGTGACGAAGTCGACGGATTAATTTCGAATTGTGGAGTGAAAAAGACTGAGAGTACCAGTGTAGAAGTTAACGTTATTGTTAAGGACAATGAATCAGATTTCGATAGACGACAAGATTCGGGTGAAGTCATTACGAATTATCAGACATTTCAGGAGCCTATAGATAAGAAGGATTCCACTGCGAGAGGAATTAGACAAAGAGAGAAGATGACGCATATCGACGAACGGAATAGACGACCCGCTACGTATATGCAGCATGAAGGCGCAATTGGAATAATAAGAGGAGCACAACAAAATGACGATTCAATTAAGACGATTACAAAATTATTAGAAGAGGAGCCTTATGATGATTATAATTTAAGAGGTGGTATTTTATATAAATTTGTTTCAGGCCGCAATTTATTAGTTGTTCCTAAATCGATGGAGACAGAAGTGATACGGCAAGCGCATGAGAAGGGTCATTTCACCATAGAGGAGACGAGAAAATTATTAGAACGAGATTATTACATTCCAGAATTGATACAAAAGGTAAAAGATTTTAATGATAACTGCGCGACCTGCATTTTAGGAAATATGTTAGCTGACAAGCGAAAGCACGACACCAAGATGACCACCGCAATAGACGTGAGAAGAAAATTAGAAATAGAAAAAACTGTTTTTGAAAACCCAAATGATACAATGAGCAATAGAGGTACAATTTTCATTCAAGACGAAATTCAAGAAAATTACGAAGGAAAAGACGTAAATCCCGAGGTGATAACGACTGGATTGTCACGAGCGAAATTCAGTGGTACGAAGACGAAAGATTTAGATTCCAGATTGAGAGGAACAAGTACTGATCGAGAGACTGCTAGGATTCGCGAGGAAAATGAGATTTATAATTTCCGACGACGAAAATGTAATTCTTACAGAATTGTTAGAGATAAGGGACGAGATGCGTGTGATTTGCGTAAGAGAAGTGTGCAGGAGGGGCCAATGATGACCTCTACCTATGAGAAGAGTGTGAGATCGTGGTGTCAGGATGATGTGTCATCCGAGGCGGATGACTTGTAGGATGGCCGAGTGTGGGGATTTTATAAATCCCGCGCGCGTTTTGACGAAGCCGCCATGAGACAATCGACGAACGAAAAGACGATCGACGACGAAACGTGGACTGCACGAGGACGAACGAACAGATCGACAGTAGACGAGATCGAGGATAGACGTATTTGACGATAAACGAGTTATAGAGTAGACGAAGTAGACGATAGACGATTAGACGAACTGTAGACGATAGACGAATTATAGACGGTAGACGAATAGACGACAGATAGAGTAGACGATAGACGAGTTTGACGAATAATAGACGATAGACGAACAGTAGACTAGAGACGCATAGACGATAGACGGATTTTATATTGTAGTTTATATTATTTGTTATATTATTGTGTGTGTGTGTATATGTATATATTAGAGTGTGCGTTCCCCATATTTCACTATAAATTAAGTTTCCACTTGTGTAAGTTATTTTATTAAATATATTGTTATCAATATCCTACAGTATTTACTCCTATTTGAACCTAATATGATACTTTTCAATACTAAAACTCCTAATTTAAACCTGTAACTTCTTCTCACAAGGGAACATACCGAGGTGTCCCCCTCCGATTTTGATGAAATTTGGCACAGTTGTTCAGTACGCGAGAATAATCGATACGTATTTTTTTATATCTGCTAAGTCGCACGTTTAGGGGGTGAAACCACCCTTCAAAGTTTCGGATTTTTTTCTTTTTTTGCTTATAACTTTGAAACGGTTAATGATAGACATTTTTGATAAATGTACGAAATATTTGTTTTTTCGTCTACTAAAGGCCTGCGGAACTTAAAATTTGATTTAACGATTTTTTGTTAATTTTTTATTAAAAAATAACGTTTTTTTCGTTATATCTTTAAAGTTTACGATCCGATTTTAACCAAACTTTTTTTAAATGGTAGAGAAATCAAAAATAAAAGTTACGTGTTTTTGCGTTTTTCCATAATCTACTCTGGAGTCGTGAAATTAACCCTTTTCTTTTTTAGGGTTTTGGCACTTTACGTTACTATATCTGATCAACGAATGATGATGGGAAAAATGTATTATGCAACAAATACTTCTTTTCTCATCTACTATATTATTGTTTTTGTAAAAAATCAAAATTTGCAAATTTTTTGTTTTGCTTTATAATATTTAGGCTGCGCACATCCGCCAGGACGCGTCAATCACAAACTATCGTAGATATCATAAAATTTCATAAGGGAAAGTTTCATGGATTTTTACATATAAAATAATATATTTATAATTTATTTAAATCACAATTTATTTATAACAAAAAAAATAATTTAATTTATGAATTTAATATACATATACTATTACAGCTTCTATGAAACATATAGTTCGCAAAAATGATATTCTTCTCTGCGATTCTTTATTAATTCTTGTTATCTCTATTATCTTTATTTGATATTAATCTTACCTAAATGAACCCTAACTAAACTAAATTAATCATGTGTGCTGTTTTGTATATAACGTAAATGGTTAACGACAAAAAGTAAATTTATGGAACACAACCTGCCATTATAACATGTGCGTGGTGTAAAAAATCACTTTGTTTTGAACATTTCTTCGTGTAGTACCATTTTTGTGGACTATATGTTCCATAGAAACCATGATAGTTTATGTATATTAAATAAATAAATTAAATTATTTTTTTGTTATAAATAAATTGTGATTTAAATAAATTATAAATATATTCTTTTTATATGTAAAAATCCATGAAACTTTCCCTTATGAAATTGTATGATATCTACGATAGTTTGTGATTGACGCGTCTTGGCGGATGTGCGCAGCCTAAATATTATAAAGCAAAACAAAAAATTTTCAAATTTTGATTTTTTACAAAAACAATAATATAGTAGATGAGAAAGGAAGTATTTGTTGCATAATACATTTTTCCCATCATCATTCGTTGATCAGATATAGTAACGTAAAGTGCCAAAACCCTAAAAAAGAAAAGGGTTAATTTCACGACTCCAGAGTAGATTATGGAAAAACGCAAAAACACGTAACTTTTATTTTTGATTTCTCTACCATTTAAAAAAAGTTTGGTTAAAATCGGATCGTAAACTTTAAAGATATAACGAAAAAAACGTTATTTTTTAATAAAAAATTAACAAAAAATCGTTAAATCAAATTTTAAGTTCCGCAGGCCTTTAGTAGACGAAAAAACAAATATTTCGTACATTTATCAAAAATGTCTATCATTAACCGTTTCAAAGTTATAAGCAAAAAAAGAAAAAAATCCGAAACTTTGAAGGGTGGTTTCACCCCCTAAACGTGCGACTTAGCAGATATAAAAAAATACGTATCGATTATTCTCGCGTACTGAACAACTGTGCCAAATTTCATCAAAATCGGAGGGGGACACCTCGGTATGTTCCCTTGTCAGTAAAATGATACTCCTATTTAGCTATTAACAAAATCTTTATCCCCTAAATTGGAGCTGTTGGGTAGTAAATGTTGGGTAGTAAAGGTTCAATATTTCGACTCGGGAAGCTTCGTTTTTCGCGCATTACATGTTTTTATCATTTCGGCGTTTGGTGTTGAACGGCAATGTTGCATATTTGTCATCTTATTAGTACTAATAGACATTTATCAGCGTCGCGGGTAATTAATTCACTTGATTTCAAATTTCAAATTAATTAGGTAATATTCGACGATAAACTATATTGTTCCATTATTGAATTATTTTTGATGCTGTTAAGTCATTTTCTATCGACTATATAATTTGGACTGGATAATTAGGTAGTAGTATTGTACAGTTTGATGTAAACATGTATCGTTGCCGGTGCTAATTTTCCATTGACTTAATTTCGACTTCAGAATTAAGTAGTGATATTGTAAAGTCTTACGTCAGGCAGAGCTCGACGTAAATCGTTGTCGGTGCTAATTTTCTGTCGATTTACTTTCGACTTTCGAATTGGATAGGCGCACTATACAACTGCACTGTTATCTTGGCAATATTCAACATAAATCTCTGCCATGACTCATTTTCTATCGACTCAGTTTTAGCTTCGAAATTGTGTGATAATTTATATAACTACTTAAGTATCATTTTGAAGCAGTTCCTATCGTTGTTGAAAGGTAAAAACGGTAGGGATGACTCTATAAAGGTTTAAGAATTACTATTATATATTGTCAATTCTACGTAAGTGTCATTTTTAATTACCTAGACATCTACTTATCACGATTATTTACACCCTACCATTCAAATTTACATACCAATTATTTTTTTTTATATAAATAATAGACCAACTATTTATTTGTTGCATTATGTTATTCTTCTTCATATAGATTTTTTCTTTGTACTTGTACGAAAAAGAGAGTACACACTGCAGTAATTATCGTAATTATATTCATATCATTATATTTATATTGTTACATTTTTTTTATAAAATAAGTAAAACGCCATTTCGGTCAAGGTCTTCCATTAAAAAACATGTATCAAAATTGATAATCATCTGTCAGATTCCAAGTGTTGTTACTAGGAATTTATGTTATTATTTTAGTTAGTTAACAACGTTTGTTATGTCTTGTATAGGAGAACGAAAAAAGTTTTATTTGCATAATGTATTAATTAACGATACTTTCACGTGGAAGTCCATTCCGTGAAAAGGCTATTCCATTTATGCTCTTCCATTTCAAAGAAAATTATTTATTTCCTCTAACAACACGCGTGTCATACTAGATCATTAATTATGATTTATTTTAACCTACTTACTACTGTGTATGTACCTACTTCATGGTCTACTGACTATTATAAGTTACCTCTCAAACAATTAATTTTAATGCTATGCTCAGAATAAATAAAATAATATTAACACCAAAAATTCTCCGCTATCTAATCGCTCAACACTCTGCGTGACCCATTCCGTCAATTTCAATTTCTAAGAATCCAGTACAATTTACATAATTTTCTGTCGAAATTGTCAAGTGACCGTGTACTTGCTTCAAATTGTACGAAGTGTTAAAAAATCAACATCTTCAACTCGTATAGTATTTCTAAATAATAATATATTCAATGTAAAGACCACATTAAGACAACGAATAAATGCAAATAGATAACTATTCATTTCGTACTTTTTTGAAAATTTTTACAAGTCTTGTCAATTATAATTCACTTGCTGTCAACTATAAATTTTAGTATTTTAACTCTAGCAATTATGCATTTGATATTTCTCCATCAAACGAGGTCACATAATTTCAAAGGGTTAAACAGAAATTCAATCACTCTTTTCTTTACTTTTTAATTGAATACAATATTAATATTTTGTCCTCTATTACTACTTTTCAATACTGTTGTGTATTAAAAGATCCCGATAATTTTACTCAAGTAAATGTATAATAAGATCAGTTCATATTTGCCTAAAATAAACATTTTTATTTTCTTTTGCAATCAATTACAAATAAATTAAGAGAAATAACTGGTTCAAACAAGCGCAATAAATTATTCTCCATTGATTCCCTATTTCCATAGAATTTTCTTCTCAGAACATAAAACTATAATAATCACCCTATAAATTACCATCGTAAAAAGTAAAAAGTTATTTTTTATTTTGCAGTTCTATCGCAAAAAGATAAAGTAGCGTTTAAAAGTAAAATCATAAGGACAACACTTGAAGTGATTTTTCAATTTCTACACCTGTACAGCTCGTATGTACATACGTACGGTACGCACTTGTAGGCATTTCTACTCTGATAAGATTAATAAGAACGGAAAGAGCGTTAATTACGGTACACAGTCGCGTTTACGCCCATACGATCGTCGGTTCGTCTGCGACATTAACGTTACGGAATCACGCGCAGATCAAACGAACAGGTGACCTTTGTCAAGTGTTAGTCGAGTGTAAAATAAAAATGACCGGTGAGTGGTGAGATCGTTTGTTACGTTATTTTTCGATCGATCTATTGTGCAATCTAACGGATTACTCATCTTTGTCGGTTATGTTTACGTTTTACCGTAAATCGTCGCTGGTGAAATTGTAGAAAGTTTACCCGTTTGTATGTACGTACACGGAGAACCTGAAACGAATTGCAAAATATTTGAAAACTCGGTGCAGTTGAATAAATCATACCGATTTACGAGCATATAAAAGCCCGTTTCACGATGATTTATTTTAATTGAGGGATTAAGTGAATGGTCAAAAAATGGTCGGATCGTTGAATTTGTGCTGTCTTTTTTTAAACTTGGCATTTATCATCATTGAAATTGAAAGAGAAAATGTCAGATTGGCGAATATAGAATTGTAATGAGTACATTAATCATTTACGATTTAAAAAGAATTTTGCAACCTGTCGCAAGATAATTGAAATTAATTTGATGATATTATCTAGTGCTAGATGTATGAATGCCTTCATCCGGAGGCAATACAATTTCTACGTATTGGAGCATACTAAAGTAAAATTTTAAAAATAGTTATCAATTCTCGAAATCAAAGTAGTTCTAAGAGAAAATTATTTACAACAGAAAGTTACATGTAAATTATGGTTCGATGTAAAATCGCAAAAAGTTTATGGAGATAATTATTATATTTGTTCTTCTAAAAGTGTTAATTGATCGAGATAGACAGTATTTGAATTTTATGCTGAGTTTAATCGTCTTGGAAATTAAGTAACAGTTCTGGAAAATCTCTTTATTCATTATCAAGTCATGACGATGCGAGATAAAACCGACTTTGACATAATTGTCTTCGCATTAAATCTATTTTTAGACAAAAGCATAGAATAATCTTCGTTTAAAATTTTATAATAATTGTGCAATGGAGATTTTCCGAAACTGATCAAAAGCAATTAAAATTGTGGCAGTGAATATGTTAACTCGTTTTAAAGTATATGTAACATCATAATGCTGTCAAAAATATTACAGCTTGACGTGCAAAGTGTAGTTGATAATAAATAGTGAATGTAGTGAGTAATATGTTAAAAAGCTAAATTGTAAAATAATTTTTTCGTTGGAATATGAGCACAGTTAGAATCACGCATTGCGATAAGCTGACAAAACATGATAGACAAGTCGGATAATAGACCTGACAATGAACGAATAACAATGTAGCTAACAATAAGTCTAGATATACAAGTATGAACGGTAAAAACTTTCTATGAATAAATATATCAGATATCACTTCAGTTTTGCTATTAATTTTCTATACTTTCGTAATTTTCATAAAACAACATTTGAAACTGTTCCACTCACAATCAGAAACGAAATCTTGCACGAAAATAAAATCACTTCAAACTCGTATTGCAGAATTGTGAAGAAAGCGTTGCAACTGAAAAGAGTGCATCTACGAAGAAATTAAAATTTAATTTCTACGTGAACAGATATTATCGTACTATTCAAATTGGAGAAGAAGTATAATATTCGTAAAACAAATTACATTTCCTTATACTTCATTTTTACTTTATGGTAGTAAAAATAAAAGGCAGCAAATAGCAAAGCGGATTTATAGAATGAAATAGTTTCAAAGATATCAAGAATACCGACATCATTGTCCTATACCAATGAAGTTTAAAAATAACTAAACGCCACTTTCAACATTTTCACACAAATGCCTCCCTAAAAAAATTAAGAACAATACCTACCTCAAAAACCAAATTTCTAAAACCCCGCCATTTTCTTCTCAACGCTGCGACATATTTTCCAAAAACACAATAACACTTCCCCAAACCGTGAACGTTCATACAAGCAAGCCCTATAACTGTTCCAAATTCAGATGACAAATCACATCAATTTTCCTTCAAATCTCAACCACCCGGCATATCCAAAATGCCGAAAGCATGCGACCCGACTAATGTAAAATCGAAATTCAACATCGACACAATACCTTATTCTGAATATGAATTCACCTGCTGATTATTCGGTTGTAAAGCAGTAGTCTAATTTAACAAGATTCGTAGATGGGTAAAGCCAAGTCTCGATATACAATCAGAGGCGTCGTCACCGGTGACCATCATTTCCACCTACACAGGACGTTCTTGCGTTCAAGTTTACTGATATCGACAATTCCTGTCGCAGGGTACAAATGGGTTAGGTACACGGGTGCTCGTTACTGGGTACCAGGAATGATCACGATTGGTAGGGACTTGGATGGCATGAATCTTGTGGTGGGACGTGCCATGCACCATGGTGATATGATTCCTGCAAAAGTCAAACCGGAACATGGTGTGGCTTATGTTTCTCACAATGGAAGTGAACACATAAAACATGACTTTGAGGTAAAAAGCTTGTTCCATACCGTTTGGAAGAATGTTTTGTTTTATAAGTACAGGTAACCCTCCTATAACACGGTAGATAGGTTCCTAGAAATTGTCGTGTTGTAGAAAACTGCGTTATATGAGACCCAAAGCCAGTACAAAAGGAGGTGTTATGTTCCAAAAACTTTAAAAAACCAAACCTTTTTTTTTAATTCCATATCTCTGAACAGCAAATCTCGCAGCGGATAACTCGTAAATTGCATAACGCTTTTCGCTGTAACATCGGAATAACGTCATAAATGAGTAGATTATAATTTATTTATGTATTTTCATGTAGAATTGCTGTATTTCATTATATCAGCCCGTCATTATTTTAACACCTTTCACAGTTTGGTAAAATTACGAATTCAGGCACAAAAAATGTCTAGTTTTTTTTATGTTCGAAAACATTTTGGCATGCAAATTAAACCACGCCTCCTTCTTCAGTTAGAATAACCTTAGAAAACAGATCAAGCAAAGAATGTAGTCATAGACTTAGATATCTTTGGTAGACTAAACGGAATAAACTGTCAATGGGTTAAAGAAAATAAGTTTTTAAATATCTTAAACAAAAAGTCGCAGTGATATAGAAGTACGGCGCTTTTTATCGTGTTAGAGCGAAACCGTGTTATAGGAAACCGTGTTGTAGGAAGGTTCCAGCAATTTATGAATCGTGTTATAAGGAAACCATGTTGTACGATGCCGTGTTGTAAGAGGGGTACCTGTATATTGATCAGCATTGGGTACTTGATTGTATTTGTTAACTGTTTGTTCTTATCGGTATTGGTAGAGTTTGGATTTGTATGTATTTATGAAGTGTTTGAAAGTGTAATGATATATGGAGTAGGTACATGTAATACATAAACTATCAAAAGTATGATTCTTATTGGAATATTTAGTGAGTGATATTTATTTTTACTGTGGTTGTTTTTCGGTTATTTTGAATTTTCAAAAATTATTAATAGATGTGTTTGGATGTATTAGATAAATGTTGGAATGGATAGAACAAAGGGTGGAATAAAATTGATTTAGGCAATTTTTTATACAGTGAAAGGTGGACATATAAAACGAAAACCTTTTAATTATTGGACGATAATGAAGTTGACTTAATTAGAGAAGTTGCTTGCAATACATACAAATTAATATTAACATACACAAATAGTTAGACTTTGATGCCACAAGATATGAAAAGATGAAAAAAGACACATGAGAAGTGTTCTAAACACTCTTGCTTTTCGAAGTGTAATTTTTTCTAAAATTTTGGGAAGTTGTCTGATTTTTAATTTTGCTTGTAAAATTTTTAGAAACATCAAATGTTTGATTGTACCATTTAGGTCGGAACTACATTGTTCATTAAAAAAATATTTTTAAAAAAGAACATAACAAGATTTTCAATATTTCTTCAAATCCTGAATACCTTCAAAGATTTACAAATCTATTATACTAAAATAAAAAAAATCATCTCGGCCTTAAGAAAGCAATAAAATTCTTCGCAAAGATGCTTCCAAATTTTTTGCAAATTAGAGGTAATTTGTTGTAAATTGGCTACGATAATTTGTTATAAATAAATATTCCCAAGACTAGACCACAAACCGTTCACCAATACATTCACCTAAACTCCTGTTAGAACTAAAACACCCATAGGATCATAACGGGGATGTTAAATAATACAATTAAGCGGATACATGTTAAACAAGCTCGAATTATCTACAACATTATCAGCGGTTTTACATTATCTATCCTTCCTGCGAATCTCATCGCACGTAAAGATTAGATTATGATGTACTAAAATATCGATCACAAATATCAGTAGGAAAACATACGATATTCTTGGAAAACAGTTGAGCGTCATTTTATTGCATATATGTTCTTTCTATTAAAATGCAGAAAGAAAGAAAATTTGCTTTTGGAATTAGATTAGTAGAAGCATAAAAAAATATTACACTAAATGTTAATATACATGCGAAATTGAAACTATTGTTAACAGATAAATATCGACAGCATCAAAATTTTGAAAGTGAAAGAACGAAGGTCAACAATTCATTAATTAACCGGAGCTTAAAAATTCAATTATTCTAATATCATTAGTCGTATAACTTGAAACATTATTGAAAGCTAAACGACTTTTATTTAAAAAATTTCGTTAAATAACGTACCTGCTTGTAAAAAGTTACAAAACAGCATGTCAAAGGAAATCGCTTATATTTACTCGAAAAAGAGAAAAGTACTGTGAATATTTCACATGTTATTCGAAACCTTACCCGTACAAAGACCGTCAATCCACACATCAATGAAAAATATTTACAACATGAATCACAGAAATTTTATGCATTTCAATCGTTCCAATCCAGTTATAACTTTTTATACTTACACAACAAAAACATTCAAATAAACGTTATCGAGATAAATTCAACATTCAAATCAAGTACTTTAACCAGTTACCACTTATTGTTAGAATATCAAAAAGCTTCACACTTTCAATGCAATAAACTTTAAACACTACGAATAAATAACGATATACCAATATACCCAATAAAATATAAATCCCACATAAATACTAATTCCTCATAATTTCTATAAACCGTAATACTTCCAATTTCACACCTTGTACATACATCCACTCCTCGCTCTCTTTTTTACCGTTACTTGAAATCGATTGCTATCATTCGTCACGGTTCTTGAGTACACATTCGAGCGATCCTACATTAATCGTCCCTTGTTTGCCTTGCAATACACTCTATCGTATTCGGCGAAATCAATTTCTCCGGGTTCGGTTATGAGAACAGGCGTGACTGCGGCTAATTACGGTCTCGCTGAGGCAGCAAGGGATAATTTATTTGTCGGTAGTATCAGGAGGATTAAGAGGGTGAAAAGCATTCCCTTTGATCTGTCGTGACCTCTTATCGAAGTGTTTCGGTGGGCGCGCATTTAACAGATGTTTCTGAGGGCCTTCTTTCCTCTTCCGACAGATTCTGATGCCTGCAGATTTCAAGTGGATTCGATCAGCGAACGGACACGTGCCGCCGGACGCTGTTGAGGCTGGAAGAACTAGCAACGGAGAAATACTTTTCGTTGGACGTGCCTATCATAACAATGCACCCTGTGTAGGAAAGGTGAGACGAAAAGAATTATTACAGCGATATTGTGCGCGTAAATGTGGACGTTTATGAAATTCATCGTTAGAAACGTTAAAATATTGTATTAGTTCGGGGGCTATAATACGTTCTGTGTCACGGTAATTTGACGTTTTCATTGAGACACGTGCTTCGCAAGCTTTTTTAGAATATCTTGCGAGACGATCTGTTTACAATTTTTTATATTACTCGAGAACTATTTAAAATTAGGAACAATTAACATATAGACCACTGTTACCGAAACCCTTTTATAGCAACGTTTATTTACTCAGGAAATAGCATATCTTAGTAATTAAGTTTACGTTTAATGGGATTGGGGTATTTGTTTTGTTTTAATCAGTTCTTGTACCCAATTAAGTGACTTCTTCGCGATCCCCTAGAACATGTCTGGCCAACCCAAATGATTTCAATTCCGCCCGTTAGCATTATAACAATGACGCATGCAAATATTTCTTATATATGCAATAAAAATAAATGTTTCAATAAAAATATAAAATAGTGAGGCGGGTCGTACAATTTAACGTTGTGGGCCGTACGTTGGCTCAGCATATTCTAGAAGGCCCCTTCGCGGTACCTTCGAAGAACTCGAAACCCAATTTGAGAACTACTGGCCTAACCCATAAGGTCATTTATAGCTATTATAGCTTTTTATAATACTATGGTAGGTCATTAAAACTAGATTTACCAGCGTGAAATCTATTATATTTAAATATGTTAAATATGTACCTTAAAGCAAGGAAAATTAAGACGTGGAAAAGATGATAGATTCGGTATTTTATGTTTTATAGGACGGCCGAAGAATATTTATTTTACGGCTCTCTCGTAAACCTCTAGAATTTTTTGAAAAAATTGTGTACTAGTCATTTTGACTGGCTTGGTAAATCTAGTGTTAAAAAATTTCTATCGTTTCGGAAGTTAGAATTATACCGGTTTAACCCCTTGTCTCACGATTTCTTTTATGATTGAATGCGCAAAAACTCAGAATTAATTGTTGGAATAATAATCTATCACTGATTTTCGATTTATCAGTGTAAGTTAACGCAATATTAATAGCATGGAACTAATTTCAAGGTCTCCTGACCTACCGATATTTTCAATTTCACAGTTTTTGGAAAACTTAAAAAGTTTCTGTTCCGTTTATCAAGTCACGTGTGCCACACGTGATTGTAAGGCAAGGGGTTAACACTAGATCTACGGATATTGATATACCTATTTTTTTTAAGTGAGCCAGTTTGACTCAGACAAGAAAATTGAAGTTTATTTGCTAAGAAAATAGTTTGAAATCAATTTATATTAAAGATTTATTATTAAAAAAATTAACCAATCAATATATATTATATATATATGTAGTAAACAAGTTTTGAATGAGCCAAATTGGCTCCGTAATAATACTACTAGTGGTAATAATACTGTTACGAATTGTTGGTGTCTCACCTGTACAATATCGATTGAAAATGTCTAGAAACAACATGTTATTGTTATAAATACATTCTGACACAGAAGTGTCTGTGAGGTTTCGTCTAGATCGGATGTTTCATACACTTACTCTTTGTAAAATATAGCTCTTACGTTTATAAATAATGTACCAGATCATTCTCGCGGTAGTCACCATAATCGTAATAATATCATATTCATCCCTAGCTATTGTGTTTTTCGTAATGGACTAAAAAAACAGCGAACGAGATCTTTTGAATAATATAATGAGTAATAAAATTTCTACATTTTTAGTCTTTTATTTGTTACGTGTGTGAAGTAGATGTCAATAAATTGTCGGTAAGATTATCTTCAAAATATATTCTATCAAAATGTTTGATAAAAAGTGGAGGAATTTTTATCGCCTGAAAGTAACACCATTTATTAGAAAATTTAATAATTGCTTTTGTGTTATTCTCACCTGTTTAGTTGCGTGTTTGGCACGTGTACAAAATGGAAATAAGCCAAGGTGTTATATTCTCATATTAGAGGAATTTATCAATTTAATTCTCAAGATATGAAAGACTTATTTGTAATGCATAAAAGCATATCAGCTTTTACGTTTTTAATTCTGTATTTAATACGTGTATAAAAGGGGAATAAATCAGAATATTGTAAGCCATCAAAAAAGTGGGAGTATAAAGGATTAAAAAGGGAAGATCGCTAATGGCCTAAATGGAAAGTCCACTGTATTTCACCGCTAGCTGACGCGGCAGATCTCCCTTTAAACGTTTTTAATGGTGCATCTCACCACGTCTGTAACGTTACAAGTCTTGTAGTATGCAATAGGATTAAATAAATACACCTATTTTAATATTTCATCATTCATTAAGTACGTTATTCCAATTAAAGATACGATGAAATATTCAAAGTAACATAAGATCTATCATTAAATAATGTGGCACAGAACGTTTTAATACAAACAAAATATAATTTGACATACTTCCATTCTCAATTTTCAATCTACAAATTATTAATAGCAGTATATAAATACAATCGCACATACGAATAAATAAATATTCTGTTAAATTGTATTGGACGAGATATTACTCAAATACATTAAAGCATTTTCCGTTTAATAGCTGTATTCAATTTAAGTTATTTTTTGTGGAAAGTGGTATAATATTTTTGATCTTTTATAATATATTTATAAAACTTCTAGAGTTTAAAAAATCTCTAAGAGATAAATTATTCCATTTGTTAATTACTTAAAATTTATATTTAATACAGTATACATTAAACGTGAATGCAAATACGCTTCTATAATCAACTGATTAATCAAAGTTTTTAGTATTACCTTCTAACTTTTTTTTTACTCCTTTTACAGGTTCATAGAAGTCACGGTTGTTTGTACATACCTTTCGACGGCAGGGAAATTTCATTCCGAGAGTATGAAGTTTTAGTACAAAATTAAATCCTACACAACTAATTTCAGAATTAAGAAACTTTAAGTAACCACCTTGTACTTTGTGATCTTGTTACTTACGTATCCGAACGTGCAGCTTTAGTGCATAATGATTAAATACTTCTATATAATAATATGAATAAAAATACATACAATCTTCTATAAACAGCAGTCATTATTATTAACATTTAGTGGGTAATTAAAATACGATACACAATGGCGTAAAATAACAAAAAATTGATACTAATAACTGTTCTGCGGATTTTTATGCGTTTATATCGAATTTAACATTGCTAAAATGCACAAACAATGTTATACAAAAAATATCTAAAATATCCAAAATGTGACATTCGTTTTAACATTTGGCAAATAGAAAAAAACTTTACATAGGTTCTACTTTCTCAGTTGAATTTATCAAACTTGAAATTTTTATAAACATCCGAAGTGTATCAATAATTATTTCTCGTTCGCTCTTCGACGATGAATTTGATTAATTTCTATATACAATTTTTAATTTAACGTTACAGTTACTTTATCTCAATAACGATAAAGTAATTTTTTTTTTTCAAATATCAAATATTCAATACTATTCATAGCTAAAAAATTCAACATCTACATTTTACAAACATTTGATCAATGACTATCTCTGCAATTTTAAACCCCCAGAAATAAGTCTGCAGATTTAATGTGCCATGGAGAAAGGTCCAAAGCAATAATTCCAAAAAAAGGGCCGTCAAGCGAGCTGTTATCTACCCACGGGAAGCTCGATTACTATGCGGAGAAAAGTGATTTATCGGTCCTTCGTTAACGCGAAGGGAAAAAGGGAGTTTGGCTTCTGTAACCATCCTACCAACCGACGAGTGCGATCTCCCCTCCTTTCATCGTTCAACCCCTGACTATGGTACATTATAGCACAATTGCACTAAATTGTCAGTGGTTGCGTCGTACTTTCACTCTCAATGCTAATCGATCTTGCGAGTTCAAAAAGATTGCCGATGCCCTTAGGTACATAATATTTCAAGGAAGGGCGATGGTCCTCTGATGGATCCCTTCGTATCATATCATGAGAAGCAGTGATTGCAAAAATTAAACGGATTCGTTAAAAGCTCGGAAATTAAATTTCACGACAGCAAAGATTGGTAGATAAGAAATCGTCTGTTTGAAATACATTTTTAGGTTTTCTTTTTTTAAATACTTCTCCGTTGGATACGTTCAATGAAAATAATTTATTTGAAATGTTTGACTGGACTGAAACCCAAGCTTTTTATTTTACCTACAATCCTTTAAAAGTCATACTGTTTTAGTGCAGAGTGTTTCGACAAGGTTATGGTGCCACAGGAAACCTCTGGGTTCATGGACATTTTGAAAAAGAAATCCTGAATTTCAAAAATAAATGAAACTTTGCTTTGAATTTTCATTTTGCAAATGTTCATCAATTAAGACGTCTAGACTCACGCCTGAGGTAATACGACGATACTTTTATAATACTAGATTTATGGAAACCGTCAAATTTACGAGTTCTTGATTTTTTTTATAAATATTTCTAAAATTTACAGAGATTCAGTACAGTAAATATTTCAAGTCTATTTTATAATTCAAAAATTATTTAATGAATTCTCGTATTTGTCACCTTATCTCGCTCTTTTCATATTTAATATATTGCAGTTTAACAGATTTCACGCCTACAAAATCTAGTGTTAAGCATTCTGTGCTTAGAAATTAAAAATTAAACGTGACTATCTTTAACAATAGCAATAAACAATAGCGTATAATTGTTAAAACATAGTTTGAGGCAGTGTTACTGCATAAATCTAAATAGTCTATATCATATTGAATTCTTGCTGTCCTACCTCGAGTTACACTTACAATTATCTGTCTTTTGTAGTTAATATTCCATCAACTTAATTTCAACTTTGAAGTTCGATAATAGTTTTAGGTAATCATGTAATAATAAATATGCCTCATTAGCACTAAAAGTACCAGTGTTAAGTCTATTATATTTTAATATTTTTAATAAGTTCTTTGGAAAAATAGCAATCAAGAGGAGGACAAGATTATCCATTTCCTGTTTCATAAGACCAACACAGAATATTTACTCTATGGTTCTCATGTATGCTTAGAGACTTTTTGAAAAAAAGTGGGAACCGGTCATTTTGACTTTCTTGGTAGTTTTAGTGCTAAATTTACTACTAACACTGAAAAAAATGAAAAATTAACCGTACAATATTTCAAAACATTAATTTTCCTCAACTGACATAAAATTAGCTCAATAACTGCGACTATAAGGACCAATCTTTACCTCTCAGCATATTTCATCGCACGAAGCTTCTCACTATACTCGCAATTACACACAATGCCACACGTTTAATTTCCTTAACACTAAACATATAAATAAAATATTATCATAAGTCAATAAAGTATCATTATATATAATAGGGTTTCAAATTTCTTTTAAAAATCATTTAAATTGATAGGGCAACCGGGAAGTAAATATTCCACTTCTATCTTATAAAACCTAAATTAGTTAATTAACACCTTGCCTTACAATTACGTGTGGCACACATGACGCAGTAAAAGAAATAGAAAATTTTTAAGTTTTCCAAAAACCATTAAATTGATAATATCAGTAAATTAGTAGACCTTGAAATTAGTTTTATGCTATTGATATTATGTTAACTTATACCGATATACCAAAAATCAATGATAGATTATTATTTCAGAAATTAATTTGGAGTTATTGCTCATTCGATCACGAAAGAAATCGTAAGGCAAGGCGTTAATCACTTTTTTCACCTCTTCATTTCTATTTTTCTACAATAGTTATTAAATGTATTTAAATTTTACTAAATATAACATCGGTTGTTGAAGTCCCACATATTTCCTCCCTCTCCCAATGCAAACACCATCTTACATTTCTACCCTCCTACAATTAAAAACTGTCCACCATAATTCAATAAAGGACAACACAAAAAACTCTCTCGTCATCTGCTTATGAAAAAAAATTCCAAACTCAAATTTGCACAGTGTCAAAATAGAGAGAAAAGGGAGAGCTCATTATCAGTTTTGCGCCGCAGGAGCGCAACCAGTGGTCGTTTTCTTGGTGGTCACCCGTTAGGTATCGGGCACGTGGCCGTTGCGGCATTATATTCCCATGGCTGGCACGTGGCTGCGCGGGGTACCCCTGAATCCCTCCCTAGGCCAGAACCCCGCCACCTCTCATTGTTAGGGAGCCGCTGCCCCCGAGGGTTGGTCTCGCTATTTAATATTTTGATCGGAGAGAAGCGTCTGCGTTTCGTTCGAGCTGGCAATAGGGGTTGCTCACGTGCTCACGATCGTTCCCTTTTGATTAATTTCGGTACGGATCGACTGGCACGAACGTGAATGATGCTCGACAAAGGAGAACGTTGGAAGGAGGTGGAAAGAGAGAAAAGGAGAGAGAAGAACGAGAGAGAGGACAAAAATAGCAACAGCTGGCACCGAGACGAGAATCGGCGGATGGACACAATGCAACCTCGATATGGGAGTGAAACTACCCCCCTGTCCTACCTCGTTTTTAACACGGACCCAATTGCGACACACGGTGTGCACGCGCTCGCTCGACGATCATCCTTCTATATTATATAATCGCGGACGTGGGGCAAGTTACGCTCGAGGGAAGGAATATCGTTAATGGTGCTTCATTCTCGATGAAATGTAGGGGGAGGGAGTTAATTATAATAGTAGGAAGTATTATCTCGTTCATGCTTGAAACTCGATTTTGTGGCTTAATCCGGTCTCACTGGAGAACGGTTTTTAGGTGGAATTATTCCGTTGATTCAAATGTTTTTACGACTCTCGTACGTTTTCTTTCTTACTCTTTTTTTTAAACAAGTTTAACACGTTGAATGCAATGGGGGTCGCCGGTGACCGCTGTTGAATTGAATGAAATTTCATATAACTTTGAATTGTAATATTTCGAATTTTTCTTTCGCATTAAATATTTTAATGTTGGCATTGAAAAGGTAATTTTATATATTTTAGGATATATATTTAATTCTGTCTTTAAGGTTTCTGCTCTGTAAAGATGTAATTTTAGAGAAAAAGTTTTACTTCAATAAATGTGATGATACAAGAGAAATACCGGTGATGTTCAACGTGTTAATGGATTTTAACACTAGATCTGCGAAAGCCGTCAAATTGACGGGTTACAATTCTTTTCGAAACGATTTGGAAATTCACAGAGACGCGGTACAGTGGATATTTCACGTGTATTTCGCAATGTACAAATGACTTAACTTATCGACTTCTTTGCCTGTTGATCCTTCATTTTTCAAAGTACTGAATTTAATGTATTTAATTATAACGCGATTCAACACCCATAAGTTTAGTGTTAAGTAAGGTAATCGTTGAATATTATATAGATTTTAATCCCTTGCCTTGCAATGACGTGTAGCACACGTGACATGGTAAATGGAATAGAAAATTTTTTAATTTTCCAAAAACCTTATCAATAGCTCAGGAGAAGTTGAAATTAGTCCTATATTATTAGTATTGCGTTAACTTATACCGATATATCAGATATCAATGATAGATTATTATTTCAACAATTAATTCTGAGTATTTGCGCGTTCGATCACAAAAGAAGTAGTAAGGCAAGATGTTAAGTAACATTTCAAGTATATTGCATTTCAGTTGTATACTTTGCATGTTTGTAATTATATGAAAGATGTAGAGGTTTCTTCCGGAGGGTTGAAAAGAACGTTCCACCATAGTTTCGTCTCCGCAGCATAATTTAGGTGCATAGTCGATTAAGCCAGTCACCTTCATAACACTAAAGCGTCTCCTGTCCATGGTATTACCAAGGGATACCACATTTCGGTTATAATGCGACAGTCATAAATTAAGGGAATTTTCGATAAAGACAATTTATAGACTGTCGAACGTTAATCCTTTTGGCTATCTCAATTTACATGGTGGGCGCGTATAACGCATTATCGAATATTAAATTACTCTATCATAATTCTCATGGTGTTGCGAAAATGAAAGCTTTTTTAAAGACAACGCTGTCTGCCATCGTTTAGTGGGAAGCAATTACTCGACATGGATTGGACTATACTGCGGAAGTATTTTATTTTCTCGCTTTATGGTGTTCTATTGATTCTCTCATTCCTCTATTTGACGTTACGAACGGGACGTGTAGACACGATGTCTTTCGTTCATATCGACGATTGGATAAATCTGGGCTTATTGCAACTCGTGACAAATATATATCGGCTATCACCGTTAAAATGAGTCGAAAAATTCGATAGCTGATGGTTTCACTTGAGAGAGTCTGAACATTCGATTTAGACTGATACAATTATCGATACGTTTAAATACTTTATGTGTGCGCTGATCGAAAGTTTATTGTATACGTTTTATGAAGAGAGCATCCGAATGTTTTCAAAAATTACTTTCTGTGACGAAGATACGAATTGATAATTGAGCATTTCTTTCAAAGTACATAAACAGTTTCAATTCGTTCCAAAAGAGAATACTCGTAATTACACCATCATTTATTTCGTATGAGAATGAGTGAAGTTAGCAAATACAAAATTATCAAGATCACAACACAAAAAACAGAAAAACATATATAGCCAGCGGTGCTTTTTTAATGCCAACATTAAAATATTTAATTCGTTAGAAAATTTAGAAATATTACAATTATAAAGCCATATGAAATAATTACTATATTACTAATTTTCGCACCGTTGATCATCAAATATATCGCACTTAATTGTGGATTTTTCTAATCGAAGTAACATAAGTTCTTTAAATCATTAATTTTTTGCTCTACGATTTATTTTCTGGCTGTATGTACAATTCTTACGTACAAAATTGCTAAAATAGAATTGATCTAACAGTTCCTTCTACGTTGTCAAAGCTCAAAATATAAGTGTTTGGAAAAAAATAACTTTATTTTGAAACTCGACAGTGTCTCCAAAATCTCATGATCTTTTCATTCCATTTTTTTTTGCTACAAGTGCCACCCCTTATTGCCCATCAAAGTTAAACATAAATAATTTTTCGAATATAAAAATTCGACTATTCCTAGCCCAAGGACTGATCTTCTGCTGTCTAATTATAAGTATCTTTGCAACCTCATCTCAATTAAAAGAAATTAGTTCAGCAATATTTCTTACCATAAAATATTCAATTGTCTCAATAATACCTATTTATACTTATTGTACACCTCTGTTTCAAAATTAAATATTAAACAGTCGAATACACCCAAAGTAGTCACGAAATGCCAAACACAAGAAAGTTAATGTAACAGAAAACAATGTCAGCCACACCTCGCAAAATAATTACATAGCCAATCGAATTATAATTCCTGAATTACACTACAGTTATCAAAATACTGGAACATTTGAAAAATTCGAATACACCCGACAATGCTCTTCAATGCCAGCAAAGATCTTAGAGTCCTCTTATAGCGTTATGACAAAATGTTGGAGCGATGCAGCGGTTATTATATTTCGAGAATGCGCTTCCTGGAATCTACGGGCCTACTTGGAACAAGCTCATCCATATGGCGCGGGAGACACGAAAACCAGAACCAGAACCAGAACCCGAATCGAGATTCGGGAGCTGCGAGAGAGGACAGCTGCTCTCTCGTCGATCGAGGAGTCCTGCAGCTGCTGTCGTTAGTGTTGCTGCTACCACTGCTACTGCTGCTGTTGTTACTCCAACATCGAAATCCCTAAGTAGCACGGAGTATAAGAATGTAACAATATCGAGTTTGACAAGCTTCGTTACACATTGGGTCGAAAATGTATGAGCTGGTAATCATGACAGTGAAAGAAGCTATTTGCTCTTTCTTTCAGGATATTTTGTTCTTTGTTTAGTGCTAAATGTTCACGTTGGTGCAACAAAAAGTTGTCAGTTTCATTAAATAAATTAATTTTGAATGTATTTATGTAAATTTAATTTTTAATATTGTAATATAAATTGCTATCAAATTCAATAAATACAATAGTGCAAATTTGAATGTATATGTTCAATGTTAATTTAATTTTTAATATCGTAATGCAAATTATAAATACAAAATACGAAATAGGTTCAATTTTTCAAGTTTTTGGGTTCGATATTTTCATAATCAGCGGCACACAAGTATAGAAATTTCATTTTTTTTTCGTTATTGCAGAAAACTGTTGATGAACGAGGCCATCGAGTATCCGGTTACGATTGTATTTGAAATTTCAAATTTACTGCTTTTAAATTTACAGGTAGTCTTTTTTGAAATATAAATTTACTTCGTTATTGAAATATTCATTTTGGCAGTAAATGTTTAGAGCTTGGTAGACTTGAAATCCGGATAAAAAAATGTAAAGAAATTATAGTGTTGTGTCTGAAATTTCAAATTTACAGGTAGTCTTTTTTGAAATAAAAATTTACTTCGTTGTTAAAATATCCATTTTGGCAGTAAATGTTTTGAGTTTGGTAGACTTGAAATCCGGATAACAGAAAGGTAAAGAAATTATAGTGTTATTACTACAGTTTATGTATTTATCAGAAGTTTGTACCTATTTTCCAAAAATCCTAGTATCAATGATCTATACATTGAATATTATTTCGCATTGATAAGACAATTAATTGGTCGAAGTGTTATAAAGTTTAGAATTTCAGTTTTCAAGAAATTGAGATTGACCAATGATTGTAGTGCTGCGTTGCTATTATTATTTATAACTTATGTCATTCGGCAGATACAAATTTAAAAGAGGATTCCATAGTAATCCTGACATAAATTTGATGTTGTATCCGATAAACGCAAGGGTAGAGAAAACCTCTCACAATTTTAAATTCATACTTCTTTCTACACACATTGCGGCAATATATAATTCAACATTACCTTGCAAAAATGAAAGTCTTTCAAGCGATTCAGAAATAGATGTTTTTGTTGGAATGTATTACGTATTTTCTGTAACTCTTCAGTACTAATGCATTGTAACAAAAACTAGAAGCGCCGGTAAATTGTCAAATCAATTTCATTGCGATTTCTAAAGCGGCAGAATTCTCTTGGTTACCTAATATCAAGAATGCTTGCACATACCTTAAGTGATCAAAATTACAAAGCAAAAAGACGAGAAGCGTGAAAATTTGCTTTAGTAACAAGAGAACAGCACACGAATACGCATCGAATTAAACCATGAAGCATATCGAATTGTAAATTGTCAGTTCATATTTCTTTCAAATGCCATTGAAATCGATAGAAACCACATAGAAAGCTGCAGTAATATCAGTAGCATTTTTATTACTCATTACCAACACTACCTTTAACCCTCTATGAGCCCTTCTAACTTTAAGGACACACAAGACATATCGAAGCTTCTATTTTTCAAGTTCAAGTTTCTAACATTACCAAATATTGCAATTTTTTTCTTAAAAATCATGAAATTTTTAAAAATTCCATGTTTAAAAATCTATTTATAGGTGTATTTGTATCATTTTCTGCCATCCTGCCGTGCAAATAAATTTTAGATACCTAATATAGAGGGTGAAATAAAAATGTTTATGATTCTAACAGTTAAAAATGTTGATACCAAAATTTACCATTACTTAAGCGAAAATTGCTATACCGTTATACAGTTAAATATAGTTTCCAAAAATTCCAGCACAAGTCCACTCAGAAGAACAATCCATAACGAATGAAAGTACATTTCCCTAAATGTACCATAACGAGAATTAATAGGTCCCATAAAGAATGTCGCAGTATGCATAACCGAAGTTATAGTTACCCTAACTTTTTTCTCTCTCGTACCGAACGACCGCTCATTTCCGTTTTCCGGTAACCTTTTCAAGGGCAGGACAATCATTAAGGTGGCGGCACGGATCCTGCCACGGACAGGTTCCCTTTGGTAGACTTTTTCAGACAGTAAAGTCTATGCATGGGGGCTTTTCTGCTCGATCACGAGGGGCTTAGTGGTCCTCGTGATATGAGCGTGTCATGGGGTTTCCCCCTTCTTTCTTTCTTCTCTTTCTCTTTTTCTCCCTTGTTCACTCACTCACTTTCGGGACTGCAGCTGCTCGTCACACGGGCCCCATGCCATCTGCCATTATAGGCTACACATGCACACGCGCCTCCAACGAGATCCCATGGAATATGCGTAATAGTTGCACGACAATACTGGGTGTACTGGAGTTCGCGATGGGATATTACTATGCGGTATCCCTCGGTGCTTTATTGCGATTTTGAGAAAGTAATAAAGTACTTTCAGCATTACGGACGAAGTTGATATCCCGCTTTGGTAACTTTGTAATTGAGCATAAATTCGCAGTTCTCTATTTAAAATTGCTGCAGTATTTTACGAGGGGAAACATTGTAGATTAAACCTGTCTACGGTTTAAGACTGTATTTGATTGCGAGTAAGCAACGCTTGGGTCATGTAATTGGTAATCATTTTATGTATTAGAGACCCCACCTTTCGTTTCGCTCTATTGTTTCATTTAAACCTACGTACATTTTCTTGTTTATTTTGCGGGAAGTTATTGTGTAACTTATATAAGTAATCGATAATGATCTCGCAATAGTAAAAAACTCAGAATTTCTCACCTTTGAATTTTTCATTATAATTGATTGGTATTGTTATATTTGTTGACTTATCGGTGCTGTTACACTAGGGAACATATTAATTAATTCGCCAATTTGTTCGCCTATTACTTGTACTATATACTGCACTTTTCGAATATTATACGCCATTAATTCTAGTTGCATAATTTTTAACATAATACGTATTATTATAGACCTTTTTTCATCGCCAATGACAACTTAGGGCGAATTTACGTCGCCATTATGGTGATTGCGCTTTTCACATTCAATTTCTTGTAATCAAGGGTATGGGACTCACCATAATACATGTTGCTATTATAATTATATTTCGCACATTCCTCTATTCCGATATAATACATATCTTTTCGGTTCGAGTATAATGTTTACCACGGCACATTGCAATTAAGAAATAAATAGATTAAATTAATTTATTTAGGGACGTATTTCAAGCGATTGTGAAATCTTAAATTTTCGCTTTTCGGAGAATTAAAAATATTAAAGCTAAACACTGCCAAAGTAATTGTGCAAATAAGTGTGCAATTCAATTCAGTTACCATGCAATAATTCACCCCTGTTCATCCAATACACATAAGTACACATACCCGGTCATGCAGTACATTTCCGGATTCATTCTATTTTGCAATACTTCACATTTTCGACTTGAATAACTATTATTATTCTAGTAATAAATTATATTGTCTTTTAACCCTAATTATATTTGCAGTCATTATTTATGACCCGCAGTCTTCATTTTCTTTTACCACTATAACATTTGTCTTATGTTTAGTCGGTATTCTTGCTGTTGGAATAACTTCTAAGAAAAGTATAAATGATAAAGTTATGTTGAGTCGTTGCTGATGAGATTGGAATACTGATTCGTTGAATGTGTTTGTCAGGACTCGAGAGACTGTGCAAATAATTTGATTTACATAAGGCGCTTTCACATTTGTTACGGTACTTCAACCGGTGCTTACAGTTATCCTGTGTTACGTATTAAAATCTCCAATAATCAATAGGGAAGATTCGAAAACACTGCGCTGTTTACGGAACTGCTTATGATAAACAAGTATTTGCATCTCAGCTTTCACATGGTTATCGATCATAATGTTATACGTACATGAAAATACGATGTTTTTCTGAAGCAAAATATATATCACATTTCTCCATTGAAAAATATGGCTTTCTTCTACAAAATAGTGATATCAAATTGCTACATTAAAATTCGTATTAATTAATAAGTTTGAAACGATTGAAAATCTACAGGGAATGAATCGTTGTGGAATTATATTATTAAGTTCATATTTGACTTTTGCCATTCCATTAAGATATCATAATTTGGAAACTTAATTTTAAGTTCAATGCAATTACCTTTGCGTTTTTATTATTCAAAGCGTTAATTGTTACCTTAAACCTTGTAACTGAGAAGTGTTAAAAAAATTAATTTTCTATCCACTGAGAAATTTTACGAAATTTGGAACTTTGCAGAAATGTACATACTTGCACATAATGCTAAGAACAGAATATTTTCCCTTCTGTTGAAAACCATTCTTATAATGCAAAATTCAATTCTATCAAAAATGTTTAAAAAACTGCATCAGATGCACCAAGAAAAACTAAATTAAAAACTCTACTGTTTCCTACAGTCCCTATGGTGTTACAGAAACATTTTTAAAGCAAAATTCTTTTCCAAAATAGAATTTCTTCCGTCATTAGAATAACACGGATTAGATTATAAAAAAGTTTCAAATTTTGCAACTTCCAGCCGCCAATTCGTCCTACTTGTAATATTACAATCAAAAGGTCATACGTTACCAAAATTATTCCTACACTTTTCACACTATACTCGAGCATAAACAGTCAATTCTCCCGCTTTCCTTCATCCACAAAGAAATCCAGCAAACCACCCCCATCAGGAAAGCCGTTAAACAATCCGATTACTTCCACATCGTATCATTGTTTCTCAGCACAGAATTTTATCAGATATCTTCATAACTCCGGCAATCGTATAGAATATATTCATACCAACCGCCCTAATGTTTTCACGGGATTTCAGGCTGCAACAATAGCCCCGAAATCGCATTCATCGTATCCTTCTTGCGTAACGTGTCCGAGATACAGTTTTATGACTGCTGCAGAAACATTACCATAACGGACACCGTACGTAGCCGAGAGAATAGAGGGATAAGGGAGAAAAGAGACATGGGGCACGCAGCCGGCACGCGACATCAGGGTAACAACAACACCATGATCGTCGATCCTCTCTTTTCGAAGTTTCAGGCGTGGCTGCAGGCGTTTTCGAAAAAAAGCTAGCTCGTGCGACCCTCGTTCCTGCTCCCCTTGCGTTCAGCTGCAGGAGAGGTTAAATATAGATCTGTCAATTTGCAAATGCACCCTTGAATCTTTCACGAACGATCGCACGAGCCGGACATCGCAGTGGCCTGACGATCAATGAAAGATCCGGCAAAAGGATCTGGAGAACTGGTAATCGTATGTCCTTTTACTGCCGAAATAAGAGACAGGAATGGCAGCTTCGAAGGTCGGGAGAACGTACTGAATAATGCAGAGGAGGTCACATTTTTCGAATGCTAAGAAGCCGGAAATTTGGTGAAAACGTTGATAGCACAAGGACCACGCTTGGGAATTTCAATGGTAAATGGAATTTGGTGAAAGGTTTTTAAAACTTTCGCAAATGTTGGGTACACTTGTTTTAGGGCTATGGGTGTTTGGATTTTTGGAATGGTGATAAAGAGATTTTAGAGGGATTAGAAGTTTAGTTCTTTTATGTTAAGCGGTATAACTAACAATAATGGGATCGTTGAATAAATTGTGTTATTGAAAATACATTAAATTATTACGGCATAAAATATGAACATGAAAGTGTAAAATGTTCAGTTACTAAATTGTTTACATCCTAAGGTCACAGTTTAATCAAAAGTCTTCTACTAATTATAAAGTAGGAGACTGGATATCTTTAAAAAATCTTATTTCTAAGTTTGTATTTAAGAAAATTATTTTTACCTAAAATGACGTGCATATTGCACAGGATATAAGTAAACTCATTTAAAAGTTCACAAACTATGATTTGTAATAAACGTAATAAAAATCATGATTTTTGTAACGACTTTCATATTGCTTACAATTTTGTAATCAACATTTTTAACATTCGAATATCAAATTTCCAGTATAAAAAAATGTCCATTATCTTTTTATAATAGGCAAAATTACTTATTATTTGAAGGCACATTGCAATGTTTGTGGAAACGCGATTTCATAGAGAAATAGACGTTCAGTGAATTATCTAAAAAGTAACACATTCAAAATTAACTCTCATAAACATATAATAAGCATATAATATGGTTGAATTTCGCGAATTTACCACAAAGCGAAACGCATAATCGTATATTTCGGTTTCAATTAACATAGAAAATTGCGCATCCAACATCGGGGATAAACATCCCGTGTAGGATTAAGCGCTTTGTACATACACATGCATTACGAAGATTTTCAGTACACCACAGCCTCTTAATTTTACCGGGATCTTTGTGCGAATATTGCGCGTGGAATATACGTTTCCCTTTCCGTTGTTATCATATCGCCATCATTCGGTAATACCTTTATAATGCTTGCACGTAAAACGAACGCGTGGTTTTCTATAGCGAAGCAACTTTAACCAGAAAAATTTCAATGTTTCATAATTTCTAAAATGAAATAATTCTAAAAAGAAATTCAAGCCGTATCAAATGAACGCAGGAAATTGAAAATTATACGGAATTACCTGCTCGATTTCCTAATGGAAAATATTTACTTAAAAATTCGTTTTTAATAGGAATTTTGTTTAGGATTTTACACAATTTTTCTAGAGAGGACTTTGTATTATATCTATTTACGTATTAAAATTGATAAAAAATGCAGTATCAAATTTTCTTGACAAATATGTCATGTTTCAAATGAAACTTCGTGATAAACTTTGTAACAAAATATTAGGTGATTTATGAAAATTGTAAAGATGTAAAACGAAATAAAATTTAGTATTCTTCTAACGATGGCTTTCTACATTAAAATACACATAGAGCATGTAATATTTGATATTATATCGATACGTTCTTTGTGATTGTTACTAATAAATACTTCTAGTTAAACAATTTCTTTCTTGTTATATTTTGTACTACTTCCCTTTACAAATTCAGTTCATTTAAAGAACTTTAAAAAATATTGATTATAGCCTTTAATTGTTTCAGTAATCCAAAGCTATAATTCAAGAAAACAATTGCACTTTTTGTTCTATCTTATAAAAATGATAGCAACAAGGTATTTTATTCTTAATTTAAAGTCAGAATTAACACGTTGAGTGCGGCGCCGATCTTGCTGTACTTTCAACGCAGCGCGTAAGGTATTCACAAATTTCAAAAGAAAGAAAAAAGGCGCATAATGTTTGGAAATACTGTGCTGAATATTATAAAACTCACAAAACAAGTTGTTACTTGCTGTAATATGTGCAAATCTGAGCCACTTAAAATATTTTAATAACCTTCATTAAATTTTAACATAAAATTTGTAATCGTCTTTAATAATTTAACACTTGACAATGTCGATCTCACGCACCGATATCGAACGAACGAAAAATTCGCTGTCAGTCCCCAGGAACTCACGTAGCACTCAACGTGTTAAAGGGGTAGTTAAACAACAAGCGAAAAATTTCTAATATTACCTCTAATTTTTTTTACACTTATAATTTGCTTCGAAACACAACATATAGCATAAAAATTATTAACACTAATCGTACAGTACATGGTCAAATGACCGGTTGAACCCCTTGGCGTACAATAATGAGTAACACTCGTGATGTGGTAAATTGCATAGGAAATTTTCAAGCTTTGCAAAATCTATCTAATTGAAAATACCCCTGAGACATCATACCAAGAAATTTTCCTATGATGTTAATATTACGTTAAATCATACGATGTATCAAGAATTAGCGATCAATTTTTATTTTACCAATTTAATTGGAAATTAATGTGGAAACAGTTACAAAAAAAAATATTACAAGAGATAAATGATGGATGAAAGTGAAGAATGAAAATATGAAATGAGAAATGAAAATATGTAATTTTCTATATTATTTAATAAAAAATATTTTCTACGTTGTGTTCTATCTTAAATTAACAATGTTCCAAATTTATTTTGAAAAAACATAATCATTATTTTATAACTGGTCCAATGATAAGCTACGTTCGAAACAGCTTTACATAAAGTGCCTTCTTCCGGAACGTTCTGTCCGTTTTTAAATTAAAAGAGAAAAATACATTTATACTATTATGTACGCTATATGCAATAAATATTAATAAACATGTTGAAATTACACTATTTTCGAAAATTGACAGAACTTTCCAATTATCCTAATGTATCTGAATCTGCGCAATCTGAATTTTTGTATTGAACACAAACGTATGCACGGGTAACACAAGATTAGTAAAAAATCAAACATAAAAACGGTCACGATGAATTTTTACGGGCTTCACGCATTTCACTCCCCTAACACGATGACTAACGGTTTGCAAATTAAAAGTTAAATGCCTTCAAGAATCCATTTCAGCTTCGTTAGTGCTTCGCCAGGAAATGAGCGCAGTGGGAGACAAAAATGAAACGGGCGGATGACAAATACCAGTTTATATTTCACGTTGCTTATATGCCATGTGTTCAGTATTCTGCACGTGTAGTATTTTATCATGGATTCCGATTTCCCGTGCAATACAGAAAGGAAGAAGAGACATTAATTAATTGCTGCGTTACTTCCTTGCACTAGTCAATTGCGATGCATTAATATTAGATCAGTCAGGGCTGTACAAATCATAGGTTTGCAATTATTTTGATAAATTATTAATATTACATGATAAAGTTCAACAATTACTTCGATGCTACTGATTTTCATCACTTTAGATAGCTATTTGATTTGACGAACATAAAAAATTAATCATCAGTAGTTTTTGTTTTAATACAAAAGCTCTTTTTTGTTTGGAATATTACACTCGTGGCTTTAAAGATATTATTACGTTGATTTTATACTTTGATATTCATTTAAAGAGAGTCTTTTGAAATATTGATTAGATTTCTTGAATTTTTTAGAGTTATATTTCATCACATCTTTATCTAACACTAGAACTACCGAGTTGACTCGTTCCACACTACTTCTAAAGACTTTTCAGGTCCATAGAAAAATTGAAGAGCAAATATTGTACGTTCATATAATAAAATATAAATTACTGAATCAATCATACTTTTCACCTTTCGATTCCTGGTTTTCTAAAGTACTTATTTAATGTGTTGAAATATAATAGATTTACCGCCGGTAGTTCTAGTGTTAATGTACCTTATTATTATCTAAAGGTCTTGGTTACCTACCACTTATACAAAACTAAACACTTATTTCGTTGTTAAACAATATGTCGAACAATCACACATTAGAATCGAAAATATATGAGGTTGATAAACGTCCGGCGAATCGGAACACACCACTTATCAAGTCACTTCTTTTTGTGGACCATTGATAACTCCTTTTTCTGCGGAACCACTGTGGGTTCTCCGTCCCCTGGCTCAGGTAACCCCGGGTTCGCCAAACCCGTACCTGACGAGCGAGCTGATCAGGCCCCTGAAGTATAAGTTGCCAACCCAGTGAAGTCACTTGGTTTCAGGTACAAGATAAGGGAGACTGTACATGTACCGCCTATTCCCAACATATGGGCCCTTGAAACTTGAGCTCGGCGAATGACAATCGAAAACTAAACATTTATTTTGTTGTTAAAACGTTCGCCGCTCAGCGCGATTCAGTTGAGTTTCTCGTGGACCCCAAATCCGATTGTCGTGCAGTGGAAAAAAATAATAACTCTAGAACCATTGATTTTAGAGAAAAATGTTATATACGAAAGTTTCATAGTATCGTGGAGAGAATATCTGTGCAATATTAATTTTTTATGAATAACATGTATATAAAACATAAACTTCATTTTTTATAGGAAAATCTATATCTTTCTTTGCAGCTTTTCATTCTACAGAAGATTAAAGAAAATTTTGTATAAGTCATTTTCTTGTTGGATGTTATGTTAAAAAGATATTTAACGGAAAAGAGCCTACAGAAGCCTTTTTCGACAGGCGGTCTGTCTCTCGTCAACAATAAGCACAATTAAGTAATAAAAGTGGTTTTTAATATTTTTATGTTGTATATCCTATATTTATATTTTAGTGTTTATTCTATTAAATTTCTTTTAAAAATTCAACTAAAAATCCTATTTGACTTGAACAAGAAGCGCGTCACCCATATTTGGGTGACGGGGCCTCCGCGGAAGTATACCTGTCACCCAGATATGAGTGACTCGGCGACGAACGTGTTAAACGGTTTTCCGGACAATCGCACATTAGAAGCGAAAATACGTGAGAACAAGGGATGTCTCTATGCGTTCGGTGAATCCGAGCTGAACACTTATCAAGTGACTTCTTTTAGTAGGCCAATGATAAGTCCTTTCTTGCGGAACCACTGTTTGTTCGCCATCTCCTGACTCAGGTAACCTCGGGTTCGCCAAACCCGTGTCTGACCAGCATGCTGGATTGTCCCTGAAGGGAACAAGTCATTTAATAAATATAATTTAATAAATATTCAAGAATTCATCACGTTTACCAAGAGTTGTGAGTATACATAATTACCGGATTAATCACATTTACCGTAACATATATAATGCAGTTAACATACACGATCCGTCACACAGGAAAGGTGACTGATTTTATATTCGCGTAAATATTAATGCTGTCTGTGAACGGATGCATAAATTGACTAACATGATATTTCGACTATCTTTTGTTTTAAATTTATCAGCATTGACATGACAGACAGCTAATAACCGAAAGTTTAACAGTATGTTTTGAACTTTGGGTCGTGGAAGAAGCAATGGAGCACTAGCGCAAGAAAACAAGATCGTATGCTATTTCTTCGTTGAAAAATGTATTGTGATGCTTCAACATCCTCCTTATTCGCCTGACTTGTCTCCGTCCCATTTCTAGTTACTTCTAAAACTGAAAATGACAATGAAAGGAAAACATTTCGCAACGATGTCAAACATTCAGAAGGCTACGATCATGGTACTAAAGGCAATTTTAAAGGTTGAGTATCAGAATTGTTTCAAACTATTTTCCCAATGTTTCCAGTTGTGTATTGTCTCACAAGGAGCCTATTTTGGAAAAAAAGTCTTGTAAACTAAAAGTAAACAGCGTCTTATATTTTATTTCACATCAGTCACCTTTCCTGTGGAACGTACTGTGTATTGGTAAATAAATGCTCAAGAGATGAATACAACGCGATGTTCTGCTTTTACAAAATAAGTTCCAGAAGAATGCCTAAAAAGTAGGACGAAAAACATAAATACTTTTCTAAAAATGTACTGCTACATACATGATCCCCAATCGTATACCTTTAATGAATGGAGAGTTGAACGGAATATTGTAGTAAGAAGTACAAACGTAGAAAGGGAATCCGAAAATGTATTCACTACGGAAATAATAAATAGAAGCCGTAGCATGTAATTCGAGGATAAAACAGGAAATCAAGACAAATACGATGCATCTACGTAAAAATATCCCTTTACTTAAATTTATCACCAGCAGTATTCCATCCGATCGAGAGCAACGGATGGGAAAAGCAATACAAAGACGGAAGCTCAATATATTGTGTCCCATAAATTCAAAATCTCTCGAAATCGTGCGTACTCGTGAATAAAATTACGATAGTGACTTTATATCCTCTCGTTTGAGGTCGAACGTCATGGCGTTTCTCATAGCTTAAACACAGAGCTGTTGGAAACTGCCAGATGTACACGCGTGTGAGGAACCCTCGCATCGCATTTGCCGTGCGTCATGTATAGGCAGACGCGTCGAAGGGAAAGGGAGAGGCACCGAGAAGGGCACGTATATAATGGAAATAGAAAAAAAGATAGAGATAGGGAGAGCAAAGGGGAGAATTAGAAGCAGAGGAAGACAGAGGAAAAATAGGAAATCAGAGAAAGAAAGGGGGAAGTAGGGCAAAAGTTAGTGGAGGAGAAAGAGACATGAGGAGGAGAGAGAGAGAGAAGAATCGAAAAGGAAAATTAACAGGACGATACAGAGAAAGCCAGAGAAAAGAACATCAAAATTTGCAGGGTGAAAAAGAGAAATAGAGAACGAAAGATGGGAAAATTTACGGGGAAAGCGATAAAACAGAGAGGGAAAGAAAGGAAAATTGACAAGACGATATAGAATAAGTCAACAGAAAAGAAATCAAAATTGGCAGAAAGAGACAAAAGAATAGAAAGGGAAAGAAAGGAAAATTGCCAAGGCGAGACAGAAAAGTAGACAGGGTACGAAAGGAAAATTGGTAGGGCGGGACAGAGAAGTATAAAAGGAAATGAAGGGAAAATGTATGGGGGAAGCGATAAAACAGAAACGAAAAGAATGGAAAATCGACAGAATGACACACAGAAAGCCAGAGGAAAAGAAATCAAAATTGGCAGGGCGAGACAGAGAAATAGACAGGGAAGGAAAGGAAAAGTGACAGGGCGAGGCAGAGAAGTAGGATGGGAAATAAGGGAAAATCTACGGGGGAGACGAAGAAGCAGAGAGGGATAGAGAGGAAAGTTGACAGTGAGAGACAATGAAAGCCAGATAGAAAGGAAGGAAAATTAGCAAGGAAGACAGAAAAACAGCGAAAGAAAGGAAAATTGGCAAAAAGAAACGGAGAAACACAAATAAAGAGACTGAAAGAGACAAAAAAATATTAATAGAAGCAAAAGTGCGAGAAATAAAATAAGAGTCAATAAAAAATTGAGATTCACGGGAATAAAGAAAAAACAAAAGCGAAAAATCGACAGAGAAAGTAAAAATACAGAAATGGATAAAGTGCAAGGAGGGCGTGCAAAGGCAAAGTAAGAGAGACAGAGAAAAATACAGAGAAAAGGGCCACACCAAGAGGGTGAGAAATAAAGGAAAAAAGAACAGGGACGCACATTGATCAGTGCCTGGTGAACGTGTAGAGAAGTGCGTGTATCTGTGGCGTGGATACCAATCGATAAGAATCGAGAGGGTGAGTGAGAAAAAGAAGGCTGCATATGTCACTCACCGTATCTCTCTTCCGACGTAAACGGGATCTTTTGTGAAAAACGGAAGGGGGATCCTTGTTTGCACAGCTAAACCTCGTTCATTGTGACTGCATGGATTTTAAGGTTGGAGAGCATCATAAAGAGACCAGCGTGCCAATAGAATCGCCACGTGATTTGGCAGAATGTTCACGACCAACGACCGGAAGGTCGTCTGAACGAGGGAGATAAGATTTAACCCCGTTGTGTAATGTTTGGGGCTCCAGATTGATACTCGAGTGTCGACCAGTAATTTGTCCGTCTTACCTTAAAGTGCTTTTTCTACTTGTAGCGGATGAACTGTAGAGGTGGGGGAAAATGTGTGAAAAAGATCGCTTTAACCCCTTGCCGTGCCATTTCTTCTGTGATTAAATGTACAATGACTCTGAATTATTAGGGAGACCGGGAAGAAATATTGTTTCTTTTTTCGTTAAATTCGCACAAATGAATTTGTAATAAGTTCGTATTTTTAATAAATGATATAATTATTCTTGTTGTCAACAGCCTTTTTCCATCTAATGTGTAAATTTTCAATGTCGGCTCGATAAAAATCAATTGGTTTTTTAGCAAAATATCTAGAGATACGACGTTACTTTCCGGTTCCCCTAATAATTACTAAAATAACAATCTAACCCCTAATTTCGGATATAGTAAATGACTTAACGTAATATTGAATAACGTAGTATTAATTTTGTTTTATCAGGACCCACTGATATTTGTAATCAAATAATTGTTAGAGCACTTCAAAATTGACTATTCCATTTATCGCGTCACGAGTAGCACTCGTTATTTTACGGTAAGGGGTTAATTGTATGTGTCGGACGACGATGTATCGTCTTAAGCAATAGTGCTAATACTGGGCATCGAAGGGTTAACATTCAGTTTTCAACATGATATAAGTAATTTTATGACAGACAATTGTAAATACACAGTTTATGCTCTATATAATGTGTTCTATATGAAACTATCGCCAAGTGACAATTTTTTTTATTTGCAACTACATTTATCATTAATTCAATAAATTTTTTCGGCCAGCACTAAAAGTGTTAAAACTACGTTGTTATATCTACTAAAATTTAGATATACTGAATAAGTATATTGGAAAAAGGGAAATGAAGAGGTGAAACAGAGGATTAATTAACTAATTTAGGTTTTACAAGATAGAATATTTATTTCATTGCTGCCCTACTGATTTACTTAGGTAATTTTTAGAAATTAGTAGGCATAGGTGCATTTTAACCCTTTCGCTACGGAGTACTTTTCCGCAAGCTTGCTAACACGACAGGAAACAATTCCGCTACGGACGAATAACTTTTAATGACTAATGACGTAATATAAATAATTAATTCTTTATCGAAGTTACAACGCATATAATACAGGAACAATAAGAACCTATGGCATTTAAAAAATATTTAATTACAAGATATGACCTTATAATTAATTCTTCGGATGAAATTTTGCCGAGTGACTATAGTCACTGCTAGTACCCAGCCAATATCAGGTGGCAGGTGATTATAGTCACCGGTAGTAATGAAAGGGTTAACCGGCTTGGTAGATTTAGTGATAAACAAGTTTTCTGTTCGTGTTGGTTACAAAAAACTTTAATTTTGATAAAAAGGTAGGTTTATTTCGCAAATGAAAAGGAACAAGGACAAGGGTAATTAATGATTTCTTCCTGATACTTAATATTTTTGTGCTAGGTGGTCGCAAAGGTATTAGTTATGGGATACGAGTTCGATATGCTTGTTTTACAATAAGAGAAGTTCCTTATGGTATATTACAAGTTTTACCATCACCATTTTTCTCATCGTTAGAATTAAAATTCTTTCTTTTGCGATATAAGGCAGTTATCAAAACTTTCATATGAATTGAATTGGTAGCTGATAATAAAAACACCCAAAATCAATATACCTAAATTGAAAATATAACGATGACAATCGAAGTTGAAGCACACAGTAAGAATAAGATTATGAGAATATAAATGTAGCGACATAGGAATATGAAAAATATTCATTTTTGCAAAGCTTAATTATTAGGGCGGGTGTCACCCCAACTTAATTTTGTGATCAAATAAAGAACATTCATAAGCGCATCAGAATTTAATCAATAAATATAAATTCCTGCAAATATCATCGTCTGATAGCGGTCATCGTTATCCACTTACAACTTGGATGCGACCATATGCATTTGTTATATTAAATGTGCAAACGTGTTAAAAGATATGAAAATATTATTTTCCAAAAAAGAAAATTAATGCACGTCTCGATAGGGTTTCTACTGATCTTCTCATCTTTCAATTATAAGACAAGCTATGCTTGCGAAACAAGATCAAGACATTCTCTGAACATTTTTTCGAACCGCAAATTTTTTATAACAATAAAAAGAAGAGAGAAAAGTGTAAATATTAATAATCTTGTTGGTCTACATTTAACATTCCGTGCCAGGAAATATTCCACTACTGTCAATTACAAAATGTGCGCTAAATAAAAAGCTACCACAAATATCCACTTAACAATATTATCAAATTCATACACTTTTACACAGTCAACAATGTTAAACCGAAATTTTCCAGGGTGCTTGAAAAAATATTACCCGGAACGCCAACTAATCAAAATATACGATATGTCTGTACGCCCTAGTAGCTCAAAATGCACATAAATATCCATACTAACTCAACGTAAGGGAAAAAAGATGAGGAGTAGGGTATTAAGGATCATAAACTGACGATCTGTTTTAAATGCATAGCTTCTCCATCATCCGCTGATAAATCATAATAAACTGAAAGTTTACAGCATGCTGACTACCAACAGTCTCCTCAACTACCATTTTCCGTAATCATAAAGAAAACGGAACCGTACTGATAACTCCATTACTTAATTATCAATTCCGGACGCCGTTATCGTAAAGCTGCGAGGTCTTACCGATCCCTTTGTCACGGTACTCATTAAAATTCGTGGAAGCTCCACCCTTCGACTTTGATCCCCATCGTGAAATAAAAGCGACGGACCAGTAGCTTCGAATATTTCCAACAAGAGGACCAATCTTAATTAACTAGGGCTGAGTACAACGTGGCATCGTGATAGCGAGATAAGATATCCGAAGCTCGTTACCATCCATGCTCGAGCGGGGATGGATACTTGTCTTTTGGTGCTCCATGCTCACGTAACAGACAACGTCTATTGCCGAGCTAGCGATGGTTGCGATTCGAATGTAAATTGCACCAAAATTACTGGAGCGAAGTCAAGCGTATAATCTAAGCCGCTGTCTCTTCGGCAATTGGTTTCGACACAGTTGGCCATTAGCTGCGCTAGAATTCAAATTTGCCTCTTTCGTCGGTTAGCGCTTTCTCCATGGAAAACTTGAAAAATCATATTCTTTTTTTAAACGCTTGAAAACTTTCTAGGAGTGTTTCTTAATACTAAGACTACTAACGTTATATTTATTAAGATTTAGATAAACTTAATAAATACTACAGAAGAAAAGAAATGAAGAGGTGACAAAGACGATAAATTAACTAATTTAGGTTTTATAAGATAGAGATGGAGTATATACTTGAAGGCTATGAGGTTACAAAATTTTTAGAAAATATTTTTGATTGGTCTTTTGTCCGGATTGATAGGTTCATGTTAAACTTATTCATGTTAAGTGTTTATGTTAAATCAGTAACTGGGACATTTCACAATATTACATGTCATTATGGTGTTATTTTACGAAGAAAACAAGAACAACTTTAACACTTGACTTACGACGATTAATTCAATATATTTAAATTGTCAAATAAGTATGTTAGAAAGAAATACATAAAGGAAGGAAAAAATTTGTCGGTTCAGTCGCTTACTTTCAGGGTCTGCACTTTTCGGTTGCAATACTTAAACTCTGACGGTGATTTCCGTCGACGCCACCACATTAACAGTTTTACGAACTTGGTCAAAAGACTGGTTTCAAAGTTTTTCTAAAAATGATCGAAATTGATAGAGTACCTAACCGTGAATTAGATATTCCACTTCTATCTTATACAACGAAAATTAGTTAATCATCTTTTTCACCTCTTCGTTCCTCTTTTTCTACAGTACCTAGTTATTAACGCATTGCGTACAGCACTCTGCTGTTTGAATGTGTATAGATTTTTAAGCGCTCCAGACATTTGGTGTATTTTATATATCCGATTATTTTTTATATTGATTATTTTGTCATAAGAATATTTAAAGCTACGTTGCCTTAGTAAAGTATCGAGAAGTCTCGAGTAGTCTGTTTGCCAAATACGAGATATTTCGTTACCCGTACGCAATGTGTTAAGTGTATGTAAATTTTAGCAGATATAACGTCGGTAGTTCTGGTGTTAAGGACAAATACGCAAAGATTTCCGTCAGTAGCATTAAACATGTTAAAGAAGAAGAAATGAAGTCTAGAGAAGGATTCGTCGTTAGCGATAACAACCTGTGTGGGATTAAAAGCAGGTGGCTGTGTATATTCTTAGAAATGTAGGTGCATGTAGATCTATAGTGCTTTTTAGGTAACAATCTTCCCACATAGCCTTAAACGTATAAAATATAGAGCTATCTATTTTCAACAAAGATGTAATGATATAAAACCAATAAAGCCAGGTAAATATTCTATTGAAAATTCAAACTAAAACTACCGACGTTATGTTTACCAAAATGTAGATACATTTAATAAATACTGCAGAAAAATAGAAATGGAGAGGCGAAAAAGACCATCAATTAACTAATTTAAGTTTTATAAGATAGAAGTAGAATACATTTTTGAGGGCTACCCTATGACTTTATACAAAGTTTTAGAAAAAATTTTGACCGGATTTATAGGCTTAGTATCAAATAATTTTTGCAAGTATCTACTAATATTTTCTAATACTTGGAGAACTATGAAAGTTTAATTGATGGTACTCTTTCTACTACAACTGTGTTCCCCACTTTTTTATCTTCGTCTTACAGTTGCAATTTATCCATCAAAAGGTTTGTAAATAAAGAAAACAAATACATTTGGTTTTTGGCACATGAGCACTTTGGAATTTTACAATACTTCATGCAAATCGCAGTATCTGTGTCAACGAATTTTTGATATGAACAGACTGGGAATTCTCCCTGTTTTCTAATACTTAGGGTGTCAGCTTCCGTGTCCTCGATTGCAAATACACTTGGGTTTCGCTTGCGTATGAATTGCTACTCTAAATTATGTTACTTAACGATCAGCTATTCTCTGACACTCGTGGAAAATTACTTCGTAAATGTTCAAACTTCTCGCGAAATGTGTACCATCGAGGAAAACACAAATCTAGTGTATCACTGTGGTTGAGAACCTAGCTGTTAAATGATTCCAGTCCATTTACATCGGATCATTGCTTCGATGGCGAAACGTCGAGTTTATATGCCACTCATGAATTATGTACGCGGAAAATTGTGGCCCAAGCGAAATCAGGATGATTCCTAGAGTAAAAATGAAGCGAAATTGTGGAATAATTTCCATGCGAAATGAAAGGATTCCAAGAATTCTTTGTACTTTATTCAAACACTGTGTATACACTTTATGAACCTTATTAGCTTTATGTTTGGATTTTAAAAGAATGATTATATTACAGCGAAAAAATTGAGGGAGAAGTAAAAACTTAGTCGATTATGTAAGTAACAGGATTAAAAAAATTAATGACTTCATAGCTACGGCTTTTTAGACTTCACAATCTTTCTTTATTCATCAGTTAAGCTCTGGGGTTAATGATCGAAGTAATCGCTATCCACGTATTTAACACTAGATCTACGGCAGCCGTTTAATTGTCGGGTTTGTAAGAGGGTTTTTGTGAAACCCGCGCAAACGTTCGAGGTTCCGGGCTGTAAGCGCGAAGACGCCCTCTTCGTGTATAGTAAGGTAAAAGTACCAGTAGTTGACCATGTGCCAGTAATTGACCATTTCTTAGAAAACATAAAAAAATAAGGTTTGCATAAGTTGTGCACTTTCGATGAAAGTGAATTTCAAATACCACAGCATCTGTCGATTATATTTTGAAACAATTACATGTAAAATGAAGTATACCTATTAACAGCGAACGTTTGAATTCAATAAGGTAAATAATATGCCGTTATATATCTATTTCCTTAACGTTTCTGTTAACAATGGCTGTACGGTTCAGGTAAAAAATTCATAGATTGCGAAGATTTCGCAAATGAATTATTTACTGTTTAAGACCTTGCAACGTTTTATAAGTAATATATACATCGTTTTTATTATTTTAACCACAAAATGCAATAATTTTGTAATGGTCAACTTCTGGATATTGGTACTCTACAATTTTCAGAAGTTGACAGGCATGGTTAATTACCGACATTACTCATTTAAATTTGTTTACGATTTATAATGTATCCGTTTTACATTTCACTTTATTAGAAATACAAAATGTAAATCGATATATTGTAGTATGTATACTGAGTTTTAGTCGATGACACGGTCAACTATTAACTGCATTCGCGGTCAATTATTGATCAGTGTTCAATGTCTACTCTGTTCTTCTTCTTCTTTTATTATTTAATTATTAATGACAATTTGTACTGGTAACTGTTAAAATTCAACGATAATAAAGTGATTTTCAGCATTAATGCTGTAACCCTGCTTCGAATATAAGCGGTCAACTACTAACGAAAAAAGGTGGTCAATTACTAATTTTAACGATCTCAAAAGTGGCCAACTACTGAAGCATTTGCCGAATTTTTAAATATATTTCTAAAATTTTTATAACTTATGTTTTTTTAAAAATTGGTCTTGGTACATAATCTAAAATGTTCAAAGAACGTCTCCAAGCATCGACTCTCGCCAGTTATTGACAGAGTAAATAGTTACCATTGTTTCTATCGAAAATTTCTTTTAACTGGTCAACTACTGGTACCTTTACCTTAGTTCCTTTCTAGAATCCTTTGTGTCTCCTTTCCTTCGCAACGTGCTATGAAGCTTAAGAGCTATGAGTTAAGAATATGTAGTTTATATTGTTGTATAATTATCAATACAGTGTACCATAAGGAACAAATGGTGTTTATTTACTTTAGACATTAAGAATAACCTAACAGGGTTACTACTTTTTTAAAAATATTTCTCAAAATAGAGAAATAGTACAGTAGATATTTCAGACATACCTTATAATACACATATTACTTAAATGATCGTATTTTTTAACGCTTGATTCATATATTTTCAAAGTACTTATTTAATACATTAATATATTTAGTTATAATACCAGATTTAGCGGCCATATATCTAGTGTTAACAGGCAAACGTACTATTCCGGTTAACTGTACACTTATTCAATTTTTCAGAAAGAAAGATTTTTTCAGTCAAAATTCTTATACAATTTTTAAAGTTATTTAACATTAAATCTATCGAGGATATTAAAATGAGTTGCTCCTGAATTTTTTGGAAATATTCTTCAAATTTTTAAAGCAGCTCCTTTTCCAACGTTTCACGTCCATCTCGAAGACCATAAGCGAGTGAATCAACCAATTTTTTTACTTCCTTTGTATATTTGTTTCTGACATGTTCGTTTGATACTTTAACCAGTTAACTGCGGAATTTAAATCTGAGAACCCCTCGCAGGGTGCGGAATTAAAGTGGAACAATGACGTATATATACGTTAAAGACAAAGCAAATGCTTCTGTCATTTTTACGAAAAGAGGAAAGCGAAACGCGGAATTTTTACACTTTTATTCGATAAGGAATTCACAATTCAGTGTTAAAAGACTACCGCAATAGAACTTTGGATTGATGTGTATACACGTCGAACGCAGTTAACAGGTTAAATATATTGAATTAATTGTCGGTAGATCTAATGTTAAAGTTGTTCTTTTTCTTCTTCTTAGTATAATATTTTAAGTTATACTTTTAACACGTATAGATATAACTTTATTAGAATTTCAACATAAATCGCAGAGAAGCTGAACAGATGGAATATTCGATTGCAGAAAATATATTTCCCCTGCAGCATTATAACGTATCATTTCTACGCATACGTGAAAAATGCGATTGAAATTTAAACCTGGGGATCGACTAAATGTGAGATTCCAACGGAACTTTGAAGCCAACGTTATTCAGAATATTGTAGATCTTCCACTGATACGTAATACGTATCGGAATAAAAAGAAATATGGCGTAGAGTGTTAGGAGAGGATTTATATTATTAACTTTACGTGCTACTTTCATTTTATGATTCTGTGAGGGGATTTTCCTACTTTATTATTCGTACTTTCGTTAATTCTACGTTCAAAAGTAAGCCATGGTAGAATATTATTATTTTATAAATGACTTAAACATTATAATAATTTTTTCGCCGTTAGAAATAAAAAATTTCGAAAGAAAAATTTTGGTTATTTGTATATCAACTTTTTATACTTTATAAAGTCTATCTTCATTAATTATACATATATTGCGTAAGGAAGCCAATTTTTGTATTTTCTAAGGATTAATTTTTAATAATTCTTTTTCTATGCTAGAGATAAGACACATTGATTTAAAAAAAATGTTAGAAAATTTTCGTTTAATATTATTTGAATTAAATTTCATTATATGCACAAAATAATTATTTCAAATAGTACTCGTATTTCATTTTTAAATTTGATTAACACCGAAAATGTATAAAAATTGAAGGTAATCCACCGTAAAACAGATTTATTTGGAACAAGATATTTAAGATACGGAAATAATATTTTCTCTTGCAAAATTGTAACTATTCATTTTTTGAGATACATTCAATTCGTCAAAAATATTGAGAATAATTAAGTAAATGAATGAACAATAATCTGATCACTTAATACTATATATAAATATTCATTTCCAAATATATTCTTTATTTCTTTAACTCTGAAAACACATTGATTGTTTAAATCTCCTCCCTCTTTTTTCCCCCTAAATTCAAGCAGGATACGTTTTGTCGCCTTTGACATTTATTCAAATAATTAGCTCGTTCATTTCAACAACATTGAATTACTTTCAAACATTTTAAAGAACATAACAGCAGCTGAATAATGCACTTTAAAGCGATTCTATAGAAACTTCTATCCAAGCAGAAACGAAGACAGAAATCATTTACATAATAAAGGAGACTAAAGTTCGTTTGATGTTGAGATTAGTTCAAGTGCAAAAGAACATTCTCAAAGTGCAACTACAGTTTCTTATAGAATTTTAAATTACACCTATCAAGAACGGAATGCTTGATGCTATTTATCATAAATGCCGTGAATATCACTTCTATTTACATACGTACAGCTTTCTGTCTACGCATATAGCTGAATATACATTAAACGTATATAATTAGTACAATTCCGAACCTAGCCCAAAAGCAAACCAACTGTTTGTTCTCAGCATCCTGTGTATTCAGATACACCGAAGGTTATACTCAGACGATAAACTTCTCTAGTTATATGTACAATAACACGATAGAGACGGAAATAATTTGTATAGTTGATCTCGCTTTTCCTGCTGCGACAAACAATGCTCTTTGATATACAGTAAGAGCGTAAAAATAAATTGATTGTACAATTGAGCGGATTAATTTTCGAGATTTCACTTAAAGCTGTGTTTTATAAAAGAAACATTATTCAATGAACTCCGAACAACTTTAGAGTAAGGCTAATTGGTAGCAGTAAAAAAAAAGAAGTAGAATGAGGACCACGCGTTGCCAAGGTAAAAGTGGAAGGTCTCTATATTGGATTGACTACTTGTAAGTTTTAAATTGGCAATTTCATCGTAGATTGATAATGTTGAAATTAGATCTGGAGACATTGATACATTGTTGTTGCCAATACTGTAGAGAAATTCAATCGTAAAATATTCAAGATCAGTCTATTGTTGCAGAACTTTTTTCTACAAGCGATTAATGTATATGTGGATTTAAGATTTGTATAAACAGAAAAATGATAGATTTTGATTTTCCAATAGCTATATCTTCTAGATGGTTCGCTAAATATTAACACTAGATTTACGGATGTTGATTGTATACCTATTTTTACTGAAGTGAGCCAATTTGACTCACTCAAAAAGATTGAAGTTTTTTACAAAGAAAATAGTTACTAATCAATTTAAATGAAAGATTTATTATTAAAAATTCATAGAAAACCTTTTTTTATATAGAAACTGTTTTTGATGTACATTTTCACTAAAAATGCTCTGTCCATGCGCTATGTACAAATCGAAATGATGACAGTAGTGGGAAGGTAAGAAAGATAATGTAGCGGAGTCACGAAAACATAAAAAATAGAAGAGAAAGAAATCACGTGCGGCTTGAAAGCTGTAAGATACCCAGTCTGAAGGAAGTTACAAATTTCGTGTGTTATGCGATTAACTGTAAAATCATTTTATGAGTCAAATTGGCTCACAACCGTAAAAATAGGTATACCACATTCGATAATGCGAAATAAAGGTGTCTGCGGGGGAGAGGAATCAACATTTACATATATTTCATCATGTGACTAAAAACCAACATATGTTTTTCAAAAATAATATTTAACTTTTTTATATTTATAGTAATCAAATTTTCAATGAGTCAAATTGGCTCAGTTCGTAAATCAAGTGTTAAAATAAATAGTCACTGAAAGGATCAATAAACGTCAGAAGGTAATCGAAAAAGTGAAACGTCTCCAAAGCCTCTGGATTTTTAATAACATCCTTTATACCGGTTATTCCATGGAATGCAATAACCAAGATAGATTAATTTTCATTAAACCACGTCCTGCGTAGACTCCTTTATACGAATCCTTTTAATTCCCCTCTATCGTGAGAACGGATCCAATAAATTCGTAAATAAAACATTCATTCACCGGCAAAGCGTCGGTACTCGAAAAGCCCTCGAGAAACCGTGACAAAAGGCACAACCTCGTGGAGGGTTATCGAACAACAAGATCCAACTTCTTCCAGAGGAGGAAAGGCTCAGACCGATTGCTTGTTCGCTCGTTGTCGGGTAGGGACGGATAAGTCACTAAGGCAAAGGGCTTGCGCTCTACCACCCCCTTTTTCCTCTAACGTCTGTTTTCGACCAGGGAACAAAGCAATCGGCATGGCCGCGTATGTTATCGCGTGAGATTTAATTAAAGAAGTTTTCGCGCCGGTGCGAGACTTATGTTTCCCACAGGAGAACTTTGTGATACCGTCCATGAAAGACTACAAATAATATTTCCACCTGAAAGAGATAATATTTCTACCGACCGCGATGAAAGATGTAATGATGCTTTTTATTGTTTTAATACACTGTTCAAAGACTCGGAAATGGAGAATCGGAAGTTTGATAGGGGTAATTTTCTCGAAAGTTTTCGCGGATATTGGAGGAACTGTGATATTACTTTCGTTTTTGGTAATGAATACTGGAAAATAATACTGAAATGGATGAATGATGTAAATGTTAGGTAGTTAACATAATTACTACGACAATTTTTTTCATTTTTTTTATAGCTGTAGCTATTGCAAGTAGAGATTATTAAATTGTATTGGGTGAAATTAACACATTACCTTTTATAATCCCGTTTGGGGATTCATTTATTTTCTAAATCTTTTAACCGTTTGAATACCGGGAGGGTTTTAAAAAATTATTTCGAAAAAAGCCACTTTCGCGCTCTTGATATTTTATTTCAAAATAAGCTAAAGTTGGTGTTTTATTTTATGTAGTGCACAACAAGAACAATCTTCTCGGGCTTGTATCCTAATTTGGAATTACTTTATATTATAAAAGAGAAACCTTATGCATTCTTAACAAAATATCTTAACAAAGTCTTCCTTCAATTGTTAACATTGAAAAAATGTCCTGGGGTTTTTCGACACAAAAACTGAAGAGCGCGAAAGTGGCTCGTGGTACGCAAACAGTTAACATTCAATTTAGATATTTTGTGTGTTTCTGAGATTGTTTAAAGCAGTCTGTTTTAGTTGTACTGTTAACCAGTAATTTTCGTGAATTATTTTTACTTTTACACTGTGACGATACTTCTTCCAGAAACAATTAAGCCATGAAAAGTTTGGCAGGGAATGGGTTAAGATTTACAGAGCAATTTTAAGATTCATTAGAGAAATCTAAAATGTTAACATCTTTGGATAAATAAATTATTGTGTCAGAACACATTGCCATTCACGCTGTCGCGTAAAAGTATTAGACAAAGTAAATAAAGTAAGAAGTATTGTGATAGATGTTATAATAGATATGTTGTAAAATATTATGTTGTTATAAGAAATTATATACGTTTCCTTCCTTGTCTTTTCTCTCGGATTGAAAATGTATTACAATAGTTTAACGTTGAATAAATATAAAAAAAAGTGATTTTATATTACTTACTATGTTATGATCCTATAACATAACTAAAGATTGCCAATTGAAGTGAAATTCTTCGTGCACTAGTTTTTTTAAATTTCCATTAATTGTAAGAAAGAGAGGGTAACATGACGCATCATCTGTTTGTTGTATTCTTAATGTTTTTGCTTGATTATACATTTTTCTTCCTTTAACTGATATTTCCGTTTCAATTACGATCACCCTCTTTAGATAGTTTCCGAATCATCGAAATTGTGATCAATTAAATGTTACATCGAATTAATTTCTAAAAGTTACGGAAGATTTGAATTCGGGCCTATTGATAACAAGTTAGAGCCTTTCCCTTCATAATCACCGTAGCACCTTATTTTCTTTGTTATCACCAAAAATAAGCGGATCTAGGTGATTAATAATTCATGTAAATGAAGAATAAGGTATACACGTAAAGAAAATGAAGATTACATCTTTATTTCCGTGGTCTACTATTATTTGAAATAATCAAGCACGATTCATGTACCTAAGCCAATTTATTTAATGGATAAAAATCTAACATGGTGTTATTCAGCATTTAGTTCCTTCTCTTTTTACAAAAATAGGCTTAACATGAAATATTTACATATTTTTGTAACGCACAAGTTACAATGGTTACTAAGGTTAAAATAAAGTCCGCGTAATATTGATTATATTTCCCGAATCGTACTAGCACGGTTTTAAAGATAAACATAGCCTCGTAAAGTTTGCAGGCATTTCCACACATGAAGTAACACAAAAACCACAGGTAGACTGAACAAATAAACAAAAGCCGTCAGCATTTTAACGATCCGATATTGCACCGTGTTCCTCTTCAATGGACCAATACTGGCCATTAAACTGCCAATATTATTATTTTATCGTCCATGAGCTTCAGCTTCTACATTCGAAATAGATGTAATCATTTCAATGTGTGCAACTGTGTTGAAAAATACGTGTTTAAAAATAGGTGTGTAAACAATGTATCATTCTCTTTCTCTCGCATCCTCTCACTCTCACTTTCTGTTTTCCTATTTCTTTCCTTTTTGGTCCCCCGTTTCCCTCTGTTTTGCGAATTTTTCCTTGTTTCTATTTTATAAGGAGCATTATACTATATCAGAACAACTGGCAAAAGCATTTTATTTGCAGGTATAAAAATAAATAGTTTCCAATGTATGACATAATATAATACCGAAGTTTAATAATAAACTCCAAGCGATGAAGTCTGTCGGTGTAAAAATGTACACAGGGTAGAATATTTTTAGCCTTATATTTGCTATAAAAACAAACATTAATTAATTTATTTTTTTTAATAAATGACGATTTGCTGAGCTGAGTAAAAGTTCAATTTATTCTTGTAATTGTGATTAGGAGTAAAATTGAATTTGCAGATTACTTCAAAATTATACTTGGCACTACCTTGAAACATTGAAACATTTTACAATCCCTTATAATTGTTTCACTTAACCACTTTGTTTTATAACGTGGAGTTATCACAATGGCGTAACATATAAAATGGAGAACTTGCAATACGAGAAGTCAGCAAACTGAGATATTTACTGGCACCCAAAAGCGTTAACCCATTATTAATTTTATTTAAATATTTAAATTCTTTTTTTCAGCTACAGCTTAAGCATAATGTAACAGAATTGGTACTTTGATTTCAGCTACTCAATATTTACCCTTAATCAAACATTACCATCTTTTTCATAATCGAAATTTTTTCGCTAGTTATTATATAAAGTTAGTATAAAGAAAATGAAAAAAATTGTTTCTTTTTTTTAACAGAAGACAGACTACGTGAGAGGAAAGATGATAGATACTTTAATCAGTGATTTTGTTTTTAAGGATCAGATGAAGATTAACAAGTGCAATATGCACAATTGCAAAAAGACAATAACATAAATGTATGTAACATAAATGTATCAATCCGCAATTACATGTGTAAGAAATGCTGACTACCAAAAATCGTGCAGACCGATTTCCAAATATAACTCCCGAAGGAAATGAACAAATTAGGGATAAAATTGAAAAAAATAAATGATGGAAGATTGTATTATACAATTATCATATATGAGTCTTGTGTGAATTACAGTCTCCCTGTCTGGCAATTCGGTATGCCGCACTGTCAACGAGGTTGCGTGATTTCAGGCACTTTTCTTAGTAAAAAGCAACGGCATCGGCTCAGTGCTAAGAATCAAGTGCGGAGAAGCAGACTGAAAAAGACACAATGGGCGGAAAAACGGGAGAAAAAACTTGGGACGATAGATAAGCAGAATAAGCAACGTAGACAGACAGTCGTAAAAAAAAAAGAAATGTTGCTAAACAGAAAAAAAGGGGCGGCCGTAGAATACAGAAGTGGAAAAAGCGAATGGAGAAATGAAAAAATAAAAGCGGGAAGCAACACAATAAAGCAGAATGCGTTGGAGGCATATTGAGAAAAAAATGTAAAAACTTAAAATAAATGGAAACGAAGTAGGGAGAAATTTGATGGCAAAAAAAAACTCATGTAGGAATGAAATATAAAGAAGTAGTTTTATAAGAAGTAATTCGGAAAAAGAAGAATAAATAAATGAATTGTTAATAATGTACAAATGCAAAGTAATTGTAATGTCTTAATTGTTGCTACAAAGATATGAAAATGCAAATGCCCAACGATTTAAACATAACAGTCAACTTCCAAGAAATGATTAAAAATCAAATGATTCAGTAACAAACAAGAGCGTCGAGAATAAGACAGACTAATTATAATAACAATTACAATAACGTAAATCTAAATAAGAATACTGCGAGATAATGATCAAACGAGGCAATAATTGCAAATGTACCTAAGACGAATTGAACATAACACAGAGCTATAAGACAAGCACAAAGAAACCCATACAGAAAAGTTATCAAAGGAAGCAAGAGTCACGAAGAGGAATAAGACAAATTCACAATAACGTAAAAATAAGTGGTAAGAATACGTAAAGAATTACTAAACCAGAGAGAGCAAAAGAACCGACGAATTCGCGCTAATGCAAAGATAGGCAATACACCAAAGAAGAAGAGAGAAAAATGAACAGAAGCAAAGAAAAAGAAGAAAAGAAATGAACATTGGAGAAGGATCGTTAAGGTCGAAAGGAGAAGGATGGACGAAGAGGTGGTTAGATATTACAGAAGAGACGAGAGAAGGTAAAAGGGGAACGGAGCAAGTTTATGGGGAGGGAAAGAGACGTAGGAGGGAGGAGGGGTGCTGCAGACGCGCCTCGACAAGGGTAAATGTACGTACGAATGCACCCCGGATTGGCTTTGGGGTGGTTTCCATGGAGACCAATTCGCTCGGCCCGGGAGAGTCGCTGTCGTCAACGCCGGAGGTTTCCTGGAAAATCGCACTGCGTCCAAACTCCAAAAAGTTCAAACAAGCTATTCAGCCAATGCAACAGTCCTGATTCGTCCTCTGATCCGTAAAATGCCATTCGGTAAGTAGCAAACAGAAAGGGAAACGGTATATGGGAATTCTCCTAGAAGACAGACTACATGACCATCGATTTTAAACGATAATTTGGGCATGTATTTTAATTTTGTTTTATTGTGAAACGAATTGTTTATTAACCCCTTGCTGTACAATGACGAGTGACACTCGTAACGCGATAAATGAAATAGGAAATTTTGTAAAAATTATTAAATTCAAAATATAGATGAGTCTTGATAGGATCAAATCATTTTTATGATATTAATATTAAGTTGTGCGCTGTATGAGTAACTAAGTATAGATTGGCAATTCTGTAATTAACACGTTGAACGCCACTGGTATTTCGCTGGTTTTTACTGTTTCTACAGAAGTGGTCGATTTTTTTTATTAAAATTCTATATTCATAAAGCAGAAATATTCAGGATATAAATAAATATATATTTAGCAGAATTTTATGCCAGTATTTAAGTACTGAAAGTGTTAGAAAATTCGTAAGTATTATAATTGAAAAGTCATATAAAATTTCATTGAATTCAATAGCATCGGTATTGGTGACCCCTGTGGCAGTCAACATGTTAACCCTCTATGGGCCGAATTTTCTATGATATCTGAAGATTAATTGCACGATAGCACATTAGAAAATAATAAAAGTACTATTATAAATAATAAATTTTATTTGATTTTGAAACATTGGATTGTAAAGAATGCCATGGTTCTGAAGAGCTATCTTGATATATTTGAGAAATCTAAAAAATCGATTTTGAAAAGTAAAAGCTTAGATTTGTTTTGTGTTATTTCAAAGTTACAAGGGCCCATACAGGGTTAATTATGATTTGTTGGACATTCAATCACGAAAGAAATCGTACGGCAAGGGGTTAATTGCGAAGATATCTGTGTAGGACGATGCAAAAGTGGATGACTGAAAAATAGATGTATTTGGAAATATATTGTACACGCTTTGTTTCATTGTAGCCAGGTTTCGTGAGAACTAAATATTTAACTTGAGCGTAAAATTTGCAGGGCAATTGCAATTGGAAGGATTGGAAATAAGGAAAAGTAGCTCGTGTGTGATGCTTTACAAGATGTATGGAGTGTCCCTTTGTGGAAACACTTCAGTAATAATTGAAGAATACAAAAACACCGAATAAGTTTAATTATAAGTACCACTTTCGGGTAATTTAAAAAAAAATGCTTTCTGTAAAATGATAATTCAATATGATTATAAAATTGAAATTCTTTGCTGTGAATGTTGGTTATTAACGCTAGATTTAGGGATGTTGGTATTTGACTCATAGAAGAAAATTGAAGTTTTTTTCGAAGAAAATAGTTTCAAATCAATTTAAATGAAAGAATTATTATTAAAAAAATTGACCAACCAATATATATTATATATATAGTAATCAAATTTTGAATGAGTCAAATTGGCTCCGTAAATCTAGTGTTAATTAATCATTGTGATAATATAGGAATTACAAATTACACGTATCACCTAGTCCTCTTCGTTAAGCAAAATCAATAAACAAACATCAAGCCACACACATTCTTTGTTTTCTAATCTGTCGTCTCATTCATTCCTATTAATAAAAACAATCATATTCACGTAAACCCTCTTTAATTTTATTAACTTTAAATCTTTCCTTCATTTAAAAAAAATCATCGTCATACTTTAATTTTATTAACTTTGAACCCCTCAATCATTTCAGTTAATCCATTAGTCTATAACAACGTGTTACACTCATGGCGCAGGAAGTGGATTAGGAAATTTTGAAGTCTTTCAAAAACTATTAAATTGAAAATATCAGCCGGCTGTGAAACGATCTTATTATTTCTACACCGTTAATATTACGTTCAGTTATACGAAATATCAGAAATCAGTGAGAATTTTTGATATCAGGAATTAATTTTGAATCATTGCACACTCAATCAGAAAAGAAATCGTAGGTCAAAGGGTTAAAAAAACAATCATCTTCATTTCCTTGATAGAAATAGCATGTATTTACAATAGTTCTAAAGTATTAACGGACATAACTCAATTTGAATTGCAAAATTGCAGAGATGACTTGATACATAATCTTACCCGAGTCGAAATATAGAAGTCCATTTTACTCTACAAATACTTATTTCTTTCAACTTCATTTTTGCCGCCTGAATGTAAGTAGCTGTTTTACCCTAATACTTCTTTCAGTAGGTGGTTAAGGTTGAAATAGATATTAAATTTAAAATGACTCTCTTGCCTAGTACAAGGATCGGCCACTAGATTTCATGCTTTTTGAAAAGAATTGTTCGGAAGTACTTCGCACGCCGATTTCTATATACATATACCGTAGATTCACCCATAATTAGCATCCCTTGGCTTACAATTAGTGTCCATCGGACGCTAACGACATGATGACATGTAGCAAGTGTTTTTTAGTTCGTTATGGCTATTCGTTACGTATGTTTTTCATTTGGTAATAGTAAAATGTTATTTTATGTTTTTTAGAATTTCTAAATAAAATCTTTATTTGCAATGAAAAATAATTATTATTAATTAATTTTACTTTTAACCTTTGTAAATTATATCTTCGTAAAAGAAAATTTGTATGGTTAAATAGACACTATTTCAGAATTTGTAGAGTTAAAAAGACATTAGTGATTTTATGGAAATAAGAAGTTGGAGAGTTAGAAAAAGTTTTATAAGTGTCTTTTTTAACCTTATAATGTCACATGTGGACATTTCGGCTAGTTGGAGGTTTATAATGACGTTTGTTTTTATCATTCATATATATATAGATAAGTTAAGTTAGCGCCGGACTAGAAGCAATCTTAATGAATTATATCTCAAAAAATTGCTCGCAATTTGCTCATCAAGAATATAAAATTGCTCACACGGCGCCGATTATTAAAAAAAAGTTATTAAACAATTTTGTAACAAACACTAATTTGACGATTTCTAAGTTATCCGAGTGCAAACGGGATCCTTTCTGGGCTCAAAAGATTGCGATCAATCTGCTCACCACTGCCCCACCTTTTTATTCGCGTTTTATTTACGTTTTTTGAATTAAAATTTCGAAATTCGGAACTGTTATTTCCGATTTAGATTGAGGACCGCTTTTACTGGTGTTAGTTCCATATTTCAAAACTAGCGGCGCTACTGTCGTTTTCCTAGGCCTTAAAACATCGAAAATTTAATTATTATTTTTAACTCAAAAAACGTGAATAAAACTCAAATAAAAAGGTGGGGCAGTGATGAGCAAGTTAATCGCAATCTTTTGAGCCCAGAAAGGAGCCTGTTCGTACTCGAATAATTTAGAAATCGTCAAATCAGTGTTTGTTACGAAATTGTTTAATAACTTTTTTTTAATAATTGGCGCAGAGTGAGCAATTTTACATTCTTGATGAGCAAATTGCGAGCAATTTTTTGAGATATAATTCATTAAGATTGCTTCTAGTCCGGCGCTAACTTAATTTCACTTATATATACTTTTTAAAACTCTTCTTAGCGCTATAAACCCTTAGAACCTTTTTTTTACCATTAATAGGTTCAAATGGAGTTCTATATTTCGACTCGGGTATCCTCTACAAAATACTTTGTTCTTCGGAAATCAAAAATTCGCACAACTATTTATTTTCTTATAATTAACAAAAAATCTACCTCTAAGAGGACCCTTGAGAGTAAAATATTCGGTGTAAATTCGATATCATGTGTCAATTTAAGGCACTTAAGATGCATTAAACGATACTGCGTGTATATCAAAGCAACCCCCCGAAATATCTACTCGTGGCTTCAGGAAAAGCTCTTAGATGTAGGAATAGTCTCACTAAGTAATCCTAGAATCGTGCCAGCTTGATCTCTTCCGACCCATCTGGCTTGATTATCCAACTGGTGCGAACAAACGAGGGTTGAAATTGCGAGGCCAGCGAAAACCACCCTCGATATACCGAAGTATCAGGACATCTGCGTTACAACGTACAATCGGTGGGGGTTTTCCCAAAGCTTTGAAAATTCATACCGGCTCAATTTTTCGAAAGTGTATTTCGAACTGCAGCTCACTCGGGTTTTGAATCGAACTATTATAAAGTTTAGAATTAATTTGACATTACTTTTATCTCTGGAGGAATTTAAATCCTATTTCCATTATATACTCTAACAATATTATAAAATGTTTGCGAGCTTTTCATATTTTGATTACTTTCTATCAGGGCAACAAGTACACAAAGTTAATTTTTGATATTAAGCGTTAAGTGATATTAAATAATTTTTGATAATGTATTTGTTCAACAGCAAGAATAATAACGAATGCTTGGAAGACACAAAGTAGTGTAAAATATAGAGTTTGCAATTTTCCTAACTTATAATTGACAGTGAGACAGCTGATTGAAGTTGTAAGATCTTTTTTAAGTCAGTAAATTTTGAACACGTTGACTGCAATGAGGGTCACCGGTGACCGGCGCTAGTGAATTCAATGAAATTTCGTATAACATTTAAATTGCAATATTTATGAATTTTCGGACATACTATGTATTTGAAATTGGTGTTAAAAAGATAAAAGTGTGGCGAATATCTATCTATCTATATTTTTAAAGTTTCTGCTTTATAAAGATGTGAATTTGAAAAAAAAGTTGCACTTCGCCAGAAATTATGGAACTATCGAAATATCGGTGGCGTTCAACGTGTTAAAAAGGATAAAAATAATCTTTTTTTATTTTTTTTTATAAACCTATTAGCAACTTTGAACTGTTTCTTTTTATGTTACAGTTTTATCATTAAGTGTAGGTATTCTATCACTGTATATATACAGAGTACACATACTCACGTAATATATGAAATTCATTTAAAAGATACCATTGCAAAAGAAATTTACAAACAGCAAGGAAATCATGAGAGGTGTCGAAATTATAAAATATTATAACTAAACTGCTGATTTGTATGTAATTATGAGAGATTTAAAACGTTAGAACTATAAAGAATGCATATAATATGAAAAATAATATGAAATATTTCAAATATGACGATACAATATTCAGCGAATGGAGTAACTCTTTTCCGAGGTCCTCTTTGAACGATTAATTTCAGAAAAATTTAAATCTACACATTTACATTTACAATTAAAAGATGAATAATGCATTATATCAAAGTTCCAATGAGATACAGCGAGTTAAATTCATTTTGAACGAATGCGGTGAAATTTGCTCTCTCAAACAAATTGCAACAAAGTAATTTCTTTCATTTAAGCAAAAACAAATTCGGATTTATTCCTGTATATAATTAATCCCTTAGTCTACAACAACGTTGTGAGACTCGTGGTGCAGAAAGTGGATTTCATTATTTCTATACTATTAACCCTTTGCGATCCTATGTCGAGCAGTACCTACTCAACGTAGATTCTCACTTCATTTTATTTTCTATCAATTTAATATCGACTTTCCAATTTCACAATGTTTTTTTAATATCGCCCAAATGTTCGTCAATACCTATAGTTATTAATGTAATTTAAAAAAAAATGAATAACCAATGATAGAAAATATTGTGAAATCAAATTTAGTTACCTCATTACTAATATTAACGAAATAATTCGGTCCGCAAAGGGTTAATATTAAGTTCAGTTATACGAAGTATCAGAAATCAGTGAAAACTTTTGATTTCAAGAATTAATTTTGAGTCTTTGCACGTCCCGTTAGAAAAGAAATCGTAGGTCAAGGGGTTAAAGAAATCGGAATTGTTGGAGAAGTTGTTATTTCATTTGCTGAAAACGTCTCGGCGGAATACGCGTTAAAATAAACATAATACAGAAAACTGGTACACGCCTCGAAGTCTTTGCTGCTCCCGAATCACAAAAAAGCTTTACTGAGAAAATATTCTTAATCAGATACTAAGAAAAACACGAAGTATCGTCTTTTAACGTGCAGCCGTAAATTAAAAAACGCGACTTGGAAAAAGATAAACATAAGAGTTTCATCGTTTTAAGAAAATGAAAGGTGTGCAGCGAGCGTTTTCTAGCTCCGGGTAATCTTCCTTTGAAAACGATGAACGAGAAACATATAATTCATTTAGAATATTTTCTCGGCTAATAGAAAGAATAACAACTATTGAAACATTAACAGTAAGGTCGTTTTTAGGAATGACATGGAAAATTCAATAAAAATGCTCGTGAAAGAGATAATTGAATAAACAGTTTTAAAAATCAAGCGTTACAATTAAATATGTAAAGTATGTACCTGTTTGCGAGGAAGACATAAAAATTAAAATAAAACTTACTCGTTTAAATGTAGCAAAAAGCATAAAATACTTTTTAAACCGTTTAATATTTACTTTTTAATGCATAAGTACATCTAACCATTAGCTCTTTCCGCTATATTATAACTTACTTATAACTTATAACTCAAAATTAGGAAGACATGCAAAATTTCAATATTTTATACACACTGCTGTTTCATACGACGATCCAATATTATTATTCTACACTTGATTTACTTTATAACTACTTTTGTTAAATATCACTACTTTTAAAGGCTGCATTATTTCTTCCGTCATTTAGCCGCAAATACCAAGTGAAAGACCTACATTAATATGATTATACCTACAATATGTATAATATTATGGAAATCATATTATGTAATTATCTAATACACAAGAGTAATTAAATCACTGCAAACGACGGAGCTATGCGAATATTGCAATACTCTATAAATAACATTTTCAAATTAAAAGTAAAAATAGATAGTTCAGAATCATTGTAATTAACATGTCAAAAGCAGTTTGCGGGTTACTCAGTTGTTTACGTAAAACGTCCTAAGACTGCGGAGGAGCTCTTATTAAAGGGAAGTCGATATCTATAAAATGTTGATAAAATAGTAAAGGTTGTAGCTATTTCAAGCGTCAATTTTCCTTGGAGCTAATATAGAGTTCAACACCGTGTGCTATTTCTTCCAGAAATCGATTTATGATCTTCTTGAATTTAATCCCCATTATCTCAAAGCTGCTTACATATGAAGTAAATTTTCTTTGTACGAACCGCTTGTCAGAAAATCGAATGTTCTTGTATTAAAGAATCGAACGATTTTAACACATTTTATGCGGGCCACGTAAAAATACGTTTTTTGGACTGTGCATAGACAGTTTAAAAAAGGCGATCCGTGGCAGTAATTACTTAGACTTGAAAAGTTAAGTACATTTTCGAATTTAGAGAGAAAGCAGTTTCCAGCTTATATTAATTTTTTGTAAAAATCAAATTCATACAAATTTTTCAACAAGTTTTCCTCTTGAGCCTTAATGAAGCGTTACAAAACACCCGCATATAATGTGTTAATAAATGGCGACGGGTAGTAGTAATTATTTAACACTAAGTTTACGAGCGTGAAATCTGTTTTATTGCAATATATTAAATAAAGACTTTGAAAAAAGGAGAACCAGGTATTTAGCAAAGATGATAATTCGTTAAATAATCTTTGTATTAGAAAATACATGTGAAATATCTACTGTACAGCTTTTCTGTGAATTTGAGGAATATTTATAAAAAAAAGTTGGAGCCCCTCAATTTGACTCTAATTCTCAATATAATCTCGTGTTACATATCAAACAAAATTGTGTATTAATATAAATAATGGAAACATTTGTTAATGACCATTTCACAAACACTGATTAGTCATTGTATTAAATGTTTAATGATAAAATTGCTCCAATTTGGGAAAGACAATGTTATGAATAAAATAAACAATTCGACAATAAACAATTTCGAGTCCTAATTTGTTCTATAATTTATAATAATTATAGAGGAATATTGGATACAATCTGCAAAAATTACTCATAATCCTAATCACTACCGGTACAATTAGTAGAAGTAGTAAACTGGTTTCGGTAAATTAATAAATTAAATGAACTAAAAATTACCGATTGTGTGTGTTCTAGTTAATTATGGAAAAGTATCTTAATATTATTACCAAGGCCTAACAGTTATCGTAAACAATAATATAAATCAGCATGTCGATTCACAGTGTATAAAAAATATAATGTAAAATAGTATAAGTAATAAACTTTTTGTAACTTTGTTCTATACCGTACCACTCGAAATGTTTCATGCACTTAATTGAAAATTACAATATTTCGCATTCCACCACTTTGTTCAAACACCCAGGAAATACCAACAATCATTTGCACGAAAAGTACAAGCATGTAGGTACATACTACGAGAACTACAGTTCCAGTTGAAAGTTATGTTTCAGTTGTGTTGAAAGCTGGAAACTTTCAAAAGGAAAAAAGGAGACAGACAGAAAGACAAGGTAAATCACAAAAGTTTGCTGGAACTACATGAGAGAACAGTGGCAGATTAAAAACAATGTAAAAGTGAGCAAGAATGTAATTCATTGCTAATGCTTCTCATAAAGCAAAGTGAAGCCATTTAAATCTTTCGCCAAGTGTGATTTTTCTAATTTTAAACTTTTTTTTTAACGTTTATAAATTGAAGCCGCTTACCATACAACATAATTAAAAATGACCTTTAACATATTTAAAAAAAACGATAAAATACTTAATATACTTGAAAATAATAGGAGTGAAATTTAGAGTAACATGAAAATTGTATAATGAGTAATGTGAAAAGTACTTTAGGACAAATATTGAATTTTTGAAAATAGATGTTCAGCAAAGGCATACTATTAAAAATAAATAAACTATAGACATTTAAATAACTGTAGCTATGTGCGTGAAATTGCAATAATAAATGAAAAAGAAAACAACCTATATATATATATTTGAACGATAAATGAGCTATAACATTGTGAACATTAAACATACTAGATAATTCGTGCACTTAAAAAATTCCGTGGACAGGAGACATTGATAGAAAAATAATAAGTAGTGAACACTTCGCTATGTAATTACATACTGTGTTAAATTTAAATTTGTGTATTAATGTTAAATTTGTTGATACTATATTTTATGAATTTAAGCTGATGGACAGGAATGTTGACTTTAGAGCGTTTCCTATGATATCAACAAAGTATGTACCCGTATGACATCGAAACAATCCCATACAAAAAGAAACCCATTTTATACACAGAGAACGGAAGCATCACTGCACAAAGTAAAATTTGTTCAGAGCGGTAACAATTGGTATTCATCTAGCAACAATCGCAAACCTCGCGCCTCACGATACCTCTGCAATAATTCTTTTCAATCGGATAGCGTGTCCGTTCGTCCAAATACGAATCGATGCTGCTTCCTCGCAACAAATCTTTCTCCGCTGAACGATAAAAAGTGGAATGACGTATGACAAAAAATATCGAAAAACTTCAACGTTCTTACCATTTTACAAATACGTCTAAGATGTGAAAAATGTAGTTTTATAGATCAATCTATATATATCTTTCCATTGAAACCGAAATAATATCGAGAAAAGTATCTCAGCAACCGTCTCTAGGATTTATAATAAAAATAAAAATATTGTATGAGAAAAGTATTTAAAATTTCTGAAGGATAGAAAAACAAGGTTCTTGGTGCAGAAAAAAGTTTCACCAATGTTGTTAAAAAATAATTGCAAGTATTTGTTACTGGAACTACATTGCTGTGAATTAATTCTTAGGAATAAATATTAAAATATGGATGTACATACCTTTAGTATTTGTTATGAAAACTAAAATTCATTTTAATATAGGGAAAGTGCGGAGACAAGTTCGTTAACCCACCAAATGATTTTTAAGATTATATAGCTTACACCCTGTACCCTTTAAACTCCGAATTATTTTTTTAACTTGTCATTCGTGATGTAAAATTGATTTTGCCAAATTTTTCACGTGACTTCATCGTTCATTTTTATTCAATTACGTTGATCACGCAGAACAACACAATTTTTTACCCAAATAATATTTATACTGACTCCTATAGATTTGTGATGCTAGCTTTCAGAGTTAACTGTATTTTAAACAATGGTCAGAGGGAAAACGGCTCCGAAAATTCCTCAACTTTTGTGAATATTCTCCTATCAATCTTAAAATCCATGCATCCCAGAGGGATTCTAATAGAAGGAGGCGATTGTGCAGACATTTGTTTTAAGGAAAACGTAATTGAAAGTTGCAATACAAGTTTTGTTTTCAGCTGAAAGATAAAATGTCTCCGCAAGATACAAGGTACAGTGCGACTCGGCGGACCTGGCACCTCGGCGGCGGAGCTTCTCGTTTTCAACCGCCTTTTCGCACCATTTTGTTTCTTGGAATCCACTCGTTCAGCCTCTTAAAGGAAGCACCCGACAAAGTCGTAGCATTCAAATATTCTTACTAGTTTGGCTGGAGCAGCGAGACATTGTATTACATTGTATTCTCGTCGTGCACTCCGTTCCATCAAGGGGAATCTCCTCATGTGGTGGGGGTAATTCTGTCGGAGTTCAGCTTGTTTTTACTATAGAGATGTTAGAATCTGGTGCCTACGCCGATGTCCTCACTGTCGCCACCCAAATCGCGTTGTCTCCCTTGCTTCGATCTGCAGCGTTCTCTTCGTCTTTTAGTTCGATTTATCTGTGTAGCTCTTTTAACGAATCGCAAGGTAGAACGTCAAATGCCTTCGTGTACGTGTGCCAAGAGGCATGACGCTTGACGCCTGGCGAATCAGACTCTGCCGAAACAGGCTTACCTCCTAGGTTCCAGGTCTGGCGAGCCGCACTGTACTTCCAGCGATTCTCAGCGCAGCCATTTCAGCCGAGCTAGTATTATGATAACATGACTGATCCAGCACAATATGTCCTTGTGTTTTGCTTTGATTCGCTTGACGGATAGATACATTACCCGTTCGCATGTCCTTTTACATTCTAACGCGCGACTGGTTCAAAAAGTCGCATATTTGTTACGTTTTCGTGCCAATAACAAAATAACCATTTTGTTTTCAATTATTATAAGCCGATCTTCGGATTTCCAAGACCGATATTTTCTTACCCCCTACCTCATACGTGAGTTAGCAGTACTTTGGCTCACGACAGCTTGTTTTACAGGTATATTTATTGTTTGTAAATTACTTTACGACAATAATGCTACATTAAACAGTGAAGTATATTTATAAAATTTCATCATATGAGTAAACAATTTTGTTCAGCTGCATTTTCAGGTTCAAGATTATACGACTAATTAAATATAAAAGTGCTCATCACAAAACAAAACTATATGATGCAGGCACGCGGGTTACTTAATAGAATTCGGCGAAAAACACTGCCAGAATTGCATATTAAAGCTTTAGTACCGAAAGAAATACTTTACTTTTCTTCTAATACATTAAAATCAAAATACGTGATCGGATTTAAAATAAAACTAGAAAGATTTTCGTAAGAATCATATGTACCTTAGAAACGTGATGATTCCTTCGATTTTGTGGTTGAGACCGGATATAGGGCTGCCAACTAAGGGTTGATACCACTTTGAGGATGAATCATCAAGTAGCCCGCAAAAAGAGACGTATTTGGTGATTCAGGATTTTTTCTTCGGAAATATTATACGCGCACTAATAGGCAAAAATAATTAGACGCGATTACGGAGCATTGATTACTCGTCGACGGTCACGGGGGAACTGATAGCGAGGTGAGGCGAGCATCGAAATGGCTTATTGTTAAGATTCCTGGAAAGTACACCTCGCCGAGATTCGCAGAGTTTATTATGACAACACACGACGGTCCACGTTAATACTTCGTGGCCAGTGAAGTGGAAACAATTTCTCTGGTCGCCAGTAGAATTAATCTCAAAATTTGTAAATGAAAAATTGTTTACTTATATCACCAAATGTTACAAATACAATACTTTGTTTAATGTAGCATTATCGTCAAAAAATAACTACTGAACGTAAACTATATTTGTAAAACAAATTAGATATAATAAATCATAAATTTATAAAATAATTTATAAAGAATAAATGGATACTTTTAAAGCAAACAATAATGCTAATGTGGGTGAAGCGGCTGTTCTGAGAATTACTGACGATACCATGCGGAACTATTTCAATTCTTGGCCGAAAACAAAACTTATGTTAAAACTTTTAATTATGGTGTATTTTAAAACTGTTATTATGGAATTATCCACATAAACGGTCCATTTTGGGCACCGTTTTGGCTTTGAACATTTTTTAGAAGCATATAAAAGAAGGTTCACAAGGGGTACAAATAATTTTAGTTCTTGACTTTAGGAATTTTTGAAAAAAAGGCAATTGATTAACTGTTATAAAAACGCAAGAATTCTGAAATTCTATTGATATAATTTATAACGGACGCAACTTATAAAGCTCACAGTATTCGCAGAAAAGTCATTAAATAGAGGCCTAACGTGGCAGTGTCTGTCAATCGAGTTGAAAGTTGTTCACTTGATAGATACAAACTTTCCGCAATACACAAAAGCGCATCCCATGATAGCCTATAAAATGAACTACGAAAATTTGAAATCGAAAGAAGCTCTGTAAACAACCGTCAGTCGCCCGTTAACGCAGAAGTATTTAGTTCGTTGAGATTCACGAAACATACAAGTGCTGCAAAAAAGCCATGCTATACTACATATGGGGGTAAAGATTTGACTCGGAATCAGTAGGACCACGTTCAGATCATTTGTTATCCCTTTGAAGTTTCCCCTAATCTAATGTTTAATATATAACATCCCCAATGGTTTAAAACATGTCGAAAATAGTAAATACGAAAATATACAAATATAAATACGAAAAAATATGACAAAAATATAAATAAATTCTTTGAAATCATTTTTGATGTGTGTAATGCAAAAAACCGAATGCACCGATGCAGTATAAACAAGAAGAAATATATGTATATTGATATATATCTGTAAATTGCAGAATCGCAGAAAGAAAAAAAAATATTTTAATATTTTAGCTCGTAGGTCTACGATTTCTATTCCAAGTGCCAACGAAATGATTTAGAATTAAATTGGTAAAATAATGCTCGTGATATGATATATAGTGATTCTTGATACATCGTATAATTTAACGTAATGTTAATATTATAGAAATAATTTTATCGTGTTGCACTTCACTGATATTTCAGATTTTATAGATTTTACGGAATTTGAAAATTTCCTGTTCCATTTATCGGGTCACTCGTTATTATAGTCTAAGGGGTTAATAGAAAAGTACGGAAGTTGCCGTATTAGAACTGCGAGTAATTGTGAGAATTAAGTTGGAAAACAGTCGTTCTAAATGTTTTTGGTAAATCTAATAGGTATCAAAAGCGTAGGAACACTGCAATGCGATACAGAGTGGAGAAGTCGCATTAACAAAAGTTAATGTAATCTTCTTCGTTTACATAAATAGCCGTAACTGTTTCTAATGTTCCTACTTTGGGTCAACGAACTAAACATAGTTTAGCAAACATGAAAGTTCACTTTGATTCTACACCATGTACTGCTAAACTTGTTGAAAACTTGTGGCAGTTTAACTGTTTGAAAAAAGTGTCAGAATTACGGAAACCTGTTGGCATTAATTAATTCCACTTTACATTGCATTGAGAACTTGAAATTAACGAAGGATTTTTCTCATTTCGGTTGTAAATTCAATGTGAAAGAATACTCGGTACTATGATAGAAAAATTTGTAAAAAGTAATGATATCACAAAATACAGCCGTATTTATGAAGATGTCTAATTTCAATTTATTGATAGTAAATGAAATATAAGAAAAATAATGAAAACTGTTAACGTGGAATGTCGAAAATTATAACGAAGGAAGAATGATTCGATTATTTTTCTAGGTGTATCTTTTGATATTGATAGACATTGATTAGTGATTTAATTGTTTTAATTGAAGCTATTTATTTGTACGTTGGATAACAGGACAGATACCTTCGAAATTCTATTTTCAATACATGGCAAGAAGGACCGATATATACGACGCTGAAGCCTTCATAATCTGTAGAAAAATAGATTTAAATGTTATTAACTATAAATAACTCTGTACAAACAAAAATACATATCTTGTGATCGACAGTTCTATAAATATTTACAAACATGTTAATAAAAAAATTATTTCGTTCCTGCCGGGGCGCATTATTAATAATTTTAAATAATGGAAGTTGGACAAATAATTCGAAATGTATCTTACAGTCATAAAGCACTCCAACGAAAGATTTGTAAATTTTCCAATTGAGATTGTCAGCTCCTTTTGAGACTTCAGCATCACGAATAGTAGAATTCGAGTCTGGCTGGGACTTAAATTGTACCAAAGCGATTCATATGCCGCAATGCCAATTTTTCTAGTCTAAAAGATGTAATAGTAATATTGTAGTACAAACCGACCAATTATAATGTATTCTCTAGATGAAATCATTATGAAATATGAAGGAAATTTATGAAAAGCTTTTTGTTAACAGCCACGAGCCTTTTTAACCCTTTGCAGTGGAAATTACTTTTTCAATTTGTTATTAGCAAAGAAAAATTAATTTTATAAAGTTGTATCTAATTAGTTACTCATTGCTATCCAATGATAACAGTGGCTATATGTATCAAAGGGTATGTAAGTGATAAGACTAAATCAATGTCGATCAATGTCGATCAATGTCAAAGTCGAAATTAAGTCGGTAGAAAGTTTAGTATGATATATGACAGATAGAGATCTTATGACTTTTTAAGTGAATAGTAACAGTTTTTAAATAAGGGCAATAACCTTTTCACTGAGATATTCTCCAACGAAGCAAAAGATAAAAGCTTCTCCAGTGATAACGACATAATACAAGACACATTTTGCAATCGTCACAGCTCCATTTTCCATGCCGATTGACTGAGAAATTAAATTAATAATACTAAAAGTCTCATTGTCGCCAGGATAACATCTAATTGTAAGACCTTTGTTCAACTTATGAATTAGCAAAATTCTTATGAGAGAATCGTGCTGTTTCTAACTCTGGATTACTTCAGCGGTGAAAAATTATCATATTATTTATTATTATTAGACTGCGGATGTTTATGCAAATTTCGAGTTTCACAAATTCAGGTGAGACAGGAAAACCTACCTAGGGATTTATTGCACTTAATAAATATTACAACAAATACCATACTTTGGATATTTTAAATATGTTTTTATATTATTTTCTTTTTGTATATTTTAGCCGTATTTAATTTGTCATAAATGCATAAAAATCCGCAGTCTAATTATTATTTCCTATAGATAGTATGTTCTGTAATATAATGTTTTCTAATGTTCCTAAATTAATACATGTATTGCCTTTTAAAAATTATATTAATATTCAAACGAATCAAATAATTGTAAAATAGTAATAGTTCTGCTGTAAACTATTACATTTTTCTTTATAGATCCTTCGCAAGTGCGATCACCTCATATAATGCAAAATTCAAGTACATTAGACAAGTGAAATAATCCGTATAATCACAGTAACAGAAATCTAGATCAGCGAACCCATTAAAAATAAAATTATTTTTTCAATTTATATTATGTCATTAGAATTCATTTTTTATAGTAATAACAAGTATAATTACTGAGGGACACTTTCATAAAACATGCAAAATAGTGCAAAATGATTAACGATATAAATTATGAAAAGAATCATGTTAAAACAAATATTTACCGATGCTACTTACGATTACCATAAGAAACCCCAAACAACAGCTAATCAAAATGTTCGATATGAACTGCATTAACGCAATGTTCATAAATACTTTATTCATCTTCTCTATAAAGGCTATAACCTCTTGATGCCCAACGACTAATAATTTTAGTTGCTTTCCATCTTTGGAAGAAATTTTAGTCAGCTTCCTGCATATGATATCAATTTTACAACCTGCATGAAGTGTCTAAAAGTAGCGATGCACACTGTTCTGACACGAGAAGTAAAGTTGAAACGAAAAAGTGCACTTCAAATTTGATTTCAGAACGAAAAATTCTTTCTTTTTAAATCTGCTAATGGAAAAATGAACGGGAAACATTTTTTGCTTGCGCCCACTTATTTGCGATGAAAAATTTTATAAATAAATCACAATGATGAATTACTTAGTTTAATTGGTTACACAACAGAAAGATTGTTTACGAAATTTTTGTAGTTCAAAGTACATTAACAACAGAAATAAAGAGCTTTTCTTGGATAATAACACTGGTCAGAATAATTTTTCCCAAAGAACATTTATGCTGAAGAATATGGTAATTTTTAGAGTTCAGGACTTCTTATATTTTAACAGTAAGCATTATTTAATTTTTTTTAAACAAAATAATTCTCAAAACCTTCGCGAATATAACGATACATATTATTTTAATATTATAAACGTTCAACATGTTTAAACAACGTTTAGAGGGAAAATGGCGTCGAAAATGCCTTATCTTTTGTGTATTCTCATATCTATTTTTAAAATTAGATGCCTAGGATGAATTATAATGGAAGGAGACGATAGGGCAGACATTTTTCTTGGGGACAATATAATTGAAAGTTGCAATATAAGTTTTGTTTTCGGCTGAGAAAATAAAATACTCTCAGCGCACCCGTTTCACCCGAGCTAGTATTATGATAATTTGTGTTTTGATTTGATTCCCTTGACGAACAGATACGTTCTTTTACATTCTAACGCGTGACTGGTGGAAAAAGTCAAAAACATTCGTTACGGCGGCATGTCAATAACAAAAGAAGTATTTTGTTTTCGGTTATAATTAACTGATCTTCGGATTACCAAGACCGATATTTTCTTTCGCCCTACCTCATACGTGAGTTATCAGCACTTATTGTTAGCCCAAAACAGCTTGCTTTACAAGCACATTTATTGTTTATGAGATATTTTACGACAGCCATGTTATATTAAACAAACAAATATATTTGTAAAATTTCATCATATTAATAAGCAATATTGTTCAATTGCATTTTTCATTCAAAAGTTACACAACCTATTAAATATAAAAGTGTTTGTTGCTAAAAAAGCCCTTCGTGCATGAAAACATTATCAGAATAACATGTTAAAGCTTTAAATGTCAAAAGAAATGCTTCACTTCTCTTCTAACACTTTTCATTATGCCTTCGTAGTCGTGTGTCATTAATTCCTTGACCTATGATTTCTTTTCTAATGGCGCGTGCAAAGACTCATAATTAATTCCTGAAATCAAAAGTTTTCACTAATTTCTGATATTTCGTGTAACTGAATGTAATATTAACACTACATTTAGGGATGTTAATATACCTATTTTTCTGAAGTGAGCCAATTTGACTCATACGAGAAAATTAAAGTTTTTTACAAAGAAAATAGTTCCAAATCAATTTAAGTGGAGGATTTATTATTAGAAAAATTAACTAACCAATATATTGTATAGGGTAATTCCGGGGGAAATGGCCGTACGGGAGAGATGGCCAATAGAAAAAACTTCAAGTAATAATTCATAAATGGCAGTACTTTAATTTAGTATCGATTCCTTTTGGCACGGGCAAGAAGTGTTAGTGGATTTTTTTGCGAAATAATTACGGAAAGTTGAGAAATTTGACTTTGTTTTTTAATAACACGTTCGATCTAAACTAAGCGGTTGACATATTAAATGGTCACAAAGAAGTTTTGAAAGTTTTGTCCGTTTTCATGCTTTCTATGTGAAGTAAACAAACTTTCTCGTGTTCTAACTTCAAAATTAACTACAAAATTGAGAAGTTGCTTTAATTAAGTAATGTGGCCATCTCACCCGAACAATCGGGAAAGATGGCCATAGTATTTACGGGAGAGATGGCCATAAAATTTGGACGCGGCCTGAACGGAAAGTTCAGTATCAGTCACCGATCACTTTTGACATCTGAAGAGCATATTAAAAAACGAAAATTGAAAGAAAATGAAAAAGAGAAAAAGGAAGAAAAGTAAAAAAAAACAAAAATAAAAACGGAAACTAAGACTGATAGACCTAAGAAAAAAAATACTGTTCAGAAACGAAAGGCAATTCGTAGGTTGTCTTATAGCAGTTGCGAAGAAATTCCCATCGTTTTCTATGATACCTCTGAAAGTGAATCTGAAGATAGAGAGAAAGAAAACTGCAGAGGTTGTGGTGATAATTATTACAGGACACAATTAGCTGAAGATTAGATACAATGCAATATTTGCATGTTCTGGGTGCATGAAAACTGCACCGAGTTTGAGGATATGTGTTCTTACTGCAGTAATAAGAAAAAAAAGGGAATTAAAAGATCTCAAGGGCAAAGGGAAAGGCAAAAAGAGTACTGGCCATCTCTCCCCGATCACTATGGCCATCACTCCCGGACACTCTGGGAGAGTCCTAGTTTTTTTTAAAAGTTTAAAATTACATTGTTTGCATTCTTTAAAGTAATTTATCGTTAATGTTTGATAAAAGTAATAAATAAAGTTTATGTTCTATATTAATTCAATGTTTTATTCGTCATAATTCCTTCACAATAGAGTCTTAAAGTTACTAGGGCCATCTCCCCCGGACTTACCCTATATGTAGGAATGGGTGGTGCAGAGGTATAAAATGAACGTTGCACCTATCCTATTCTACGTTAAAATATAATTATAATAATAAAATGGATGATTAAAATACAATATAAAAATAACTCTACGCAGCAATACACACTCTTTCTCAACTCTCGTTTTCGACTTCTCCTTTCCGACTCTATCTTCCGACTAACTCTCCACTCTACCAAAACCCTCTTGAACACTCTCTCTGTGTCACACTTCATACACTCTTTGTCTCTTACGCACATCTCTCGGTCCCAAACCATATCGGCACTTACTCATCGCATCTCAGTCACACATACACACAACACACCCCTACATATATAGTAATCAAATTTAAATGAGCCAAATTAACTTCGTAAATCTAGTGTTAGGTAATAGTATAGAAATAATGAGACCGTTTCGTGACCAAAAAAAAAATATTATTTTAATTTAATGCAAATATGATTTAATAAATTTCTTCGACGTCATTGCTTAGTATAATTAACCGAGAACGTTTTTTGGTGGAATAATATCGCCTGCACTATCAGAACTTTTTTCTTCATTTAAAGTTCTTGCATCTTCTTTCCTCTTTGAAAATTCTGTAATTGTACTTTGCTTCCTGGTTCTTACTAGGTCATTATAAATTTCTCTTTAATATCTTAACCCATTAAGGACCAAGCATTGAAATGAAGAAAGAAATTTATAACTAGTTTTTGGGTTACATAATGTTACGTTAACGTAACTTTGGGCTTACGTGGTATCTTATAGTGCATAAATTAAGCCTTTGGTATGTTCTTTTACTATGACATAGGTTAAAATATAAATTAAATTAATCTGATTCCCTGAAGAAAATTAGAAGTGAAATGTTGCGTTAACGCAACTTTGGGCCTTAATGGGTTAGAGACGAAAAAGTTATTCTTTAACCGTTTGGCTGCTGACGGATTTTTTCGAACAAATACCAAAACTGCGAAGCTAATTGCGCGTGTATGGGAAAAAATGGAAAAAAATTTCATGCAATAAAATCACTTACATTGCATTGCAACAAAAGTTTAAAAACAGATACCATTTATTCACTTAAATTTGTTTTAATTAATTTCGTGGATAAAATTGGTAAAAAAGCACAACTTTTACTGATTAAGACAAGCGCTACCGCTCTCTCCGCAATTTTGGTACAACAAAAGAGGGGCGCGATAGAATTCTTCAGCAGTCAAACGGTTAACACACGACGCACAGTGGTCGATTTCGCCGAAATCCTGACCAAAACCCCAAGGACTTTTTCAATTTAGCTGAAAATTGGTATATTAGTATTATTTCGGTCGCTGATTAAGAATCCGAACTCAGAATTTCCAAAAACAAAATGGCGGCTCTAATATGGCGGGTGCGAGTATCGAAAATCAGTAGTCTTATGATAGCCCGGCCCTATGTCATAAATGCACTTCCCCGAGCATGGCGCGCGCGACAAACAAATAACAATAACTCGAAGAATCGCAAAAATTCGCAAGAAAACTCAACGAGGTCTTCTTCGGGAAGCTTCAAAGTTTAATTTAAAAAAAAAATTACCATGGACGTTTGTGAACTTCACAACTATTTCACTAGCAAAAGGAAAAAAATATATAGGATTTACATTCTGTACCATCACAGTTGTAAAATATTAAATAAAAAAATGAAACCAAGATATTTATAAATTAAAAGTATGATAAATAGCTACCAATACTGAAAAAGTGGATCAAACTTTAATTTCACATTGAAAACGTATTCTCAATTTCGACGTGGAAACGTTACATTATTCAAGTGCCAACTTTGACATTGCATATCTCTAAGAGTATTGTTCAATAAAAATTTGTATTAATGGAAAACGATGCTCTGATGTGTTACAAATCAAACGCAATTGCTAAATTTTGAAAATCGTGAAAAAAAATGTTGGGGTTTTGGCCAGGATTTCGGCGAAATCGACCACTGTGCGACGGCTCGACGCAGACTGCCGATTAGCAGGGTGAAATACTTTTGTTTTCAGATCATGGAGACGAAAACAAAACACTTTCCGTAACACTATCTTTAAAACGGCAAGCCTCGCCGCGGCTATAGAAGTACCGTGCGGCTCCACGGCCGTGTCACCTAGGAGGTAAGCCTGTTTTGGCAGAGCCTAATTCGCCAGGCGTCAAGCGTCATGCCTCTTGTCACATGTACACGAAGGCACTTGACGTTCTACCTCGCGATTCGTTAAAAGAGCTACACATACAAATCGAACTAAAAGACGAAAAGAGAGAACGCTGCAGATCGAAGCAAGGGAGACAACGCGATTTGGGTGGCGACAGTGAGGACATCGGCGTAGGCACCAGATTTCTAACATCTCTATAGTGAAAACAGAATAAACTCCGGCAGAATTACCCCCACCACATGGGGAGATTCTCCTTGATGAAACGAAGCGCGCGACGAGACAACAATGTAATACAATGTCTCGCTCCTCCAGACAAACTAATAAGAATATTTGAATGCTACGACTTTGTCGGGTGCTTCCTTTAAGAGGCTGAGCGAGTGGACTCCAAGAAACAAAATGGTACGAATAGGCGGTTGAAAACGAGAAGCTCCGCCGCCCAGGTGACACGGCTGTGGAGCCGCACGATACAGTGTTGTACAAACGTTTTTGCAATTTTCTTATCGTGTTAGAGCGAAACCGTATTATAGGATGCCGTGTTGTAGAAAAAGTAACTTTACTTTGTTTAATGTATAGCCTTATTGTCAAAAAGTAACGAATGAATGTAAAATGTATTTGTAAAACAAAGTAGATATAATAACTCGTAAATTGATAAAATAATTTATGAAGTATAAATCTATACTTTTAAAGCAAACTATACTACTAACGCGAGTCAAATGGATTTATAAAAATGTCTGCCCTATTCGCCATTAGTTGCTCCTGCTATTAGATTTTTAGGTGCCGTTTACGCTTTGAGTATTGTTCAAACATGTTTAAACGTTTATAACATGAAAGTATTATGTATCGTTATATTTGAGGTGACTTTCAGAATTATTTTGTGTAAAAAAAAGTTAAATAATATTTATGATTTAAAGTACAAAAATTCTGAAAGTTGAAAATTTGCCTTTTTCAAAACTAATTTTCTTATAAATGGAGTCAAACGGACTTCAGATTCGTGTTGAGCATCACAAACTTTATAAGAAACAGCGTAAATATTCTTTGGGGGAAAAAAACAATTTTTCAGACCACTGTTATCAATGAAAAAAGGGTGAATTAAAATTAAAAATTCTTCTTTTTTTCTTAAACAAGGAAACAGTGCATCAAAACTCACCACCATCAGAACAAAAGCAGTTATTGAACCAAGAGCACTAGAAGATGTTATTTCGTGGATGAATTCCACAAAGAAAATGAGTTTGTACTGAAATGACGAACTGATCTCAAATGGTAAAGCCATTCTCAATAGATTATCTTGAGACGATAGCGGGATATCCTTTTCAAGCTGAATAAGAAACCCTATGGCATAAAGGACAACGCATCCTGATGCTAAACCAAAAATGATATTTGTTAAAAGATGAGTAATGTACGAATTTCTTGAAAACAGCTCATTCGAATCAGCATCAGTGTATTTTTCACGATCTTTTGCCATAGTTTGTAGAAGATCACGAAGTGTTCTGCTAAAAAGAAATTCATTGAACGTTTATCTGTCCTTTCATCGAAAGATATTCATTGAAATCATTTTTCACAATTTCAAGCATCTTACAATGTACTAAAATGAACGAAGATTAAATAAACCTTTCTCTGACATTAACCCATTTGCATCATATGACAAATTCAAAAATATATCTTTACTATTAAATTTCTTTATATTAAGTCTAACAGTATTTCAAAAAGTGATATTGCACTTTAATCGACGAATGTTGCATAAATAATTTAGACTGATCGTATGTGTTGCTATTGGCTCGCAATGTGAATGCATAAATGCGTTTCAACGATAGTGACCAGAAAAAGTGCGCGCATATATGCGCTTGTGATGCAAATCGGTTAAACAAAAAATTACATGCGCATATTTTTTATTCCATTCGTGTGACTTTCCGAAAATGTAAACACTTTTATTGGAAGCGAAATGTTGCAAAGCTAAAAAAATTATCCACAGTAATAAATAATTCCGTTCAGAATGAAGTTCAGCATTTACGAAGCTGCATTGCAGTATAAAAATCAAATCAAATATCACAGCAAAATATTCTACTTTATAGTAAATACTCATATTTAACATTTTATGCAACGCTTTCTGTTTGAAAAAAAACCAAACTTCGGCACTAGTAATCTCACCATATCTAACACGTTCACAAATATTTCCATTTGCACAATGAAATTTTGGAAATTCATTCTCACCACTTTGCACATTAAAAAAATATATCAAGAAGAAGTACCTTACCCTTCATTGACCCATGTAATTATCAGTTCAAGGAAGAAAAGAGAATAAGATAGAATGACGCTCAAACAATCCATACATTGCAGCATATGCTCGGAACCGATACGCCCAAGAAGATACCGGTATTCAAAAATGATAATTGTCGTTATTGTTGACGCCCAGAAAAATTTGAATAACCATGAGTACGGTATGTCAGGCCAAGAACCGGTAAGGTGAAGAAGAACTTTAACGGAACGGTTAATTGAGTTCGTTGATTGCATTACTTTCAATTTTGCAACTGTCTTCTGCTTATCAAGTTCTTCAATTTATTCTCTTTGAATGCAAGCTGATAACAAACATCAAGCACCTTCTATCGTTAAACATCGAACGTTTGCATGAACTGGGAAAAAATTTTCCAAAAGAAACGATCCACTCTACGTGAAGACTCGGACGAAACTGAAGTCTCTGGAAAAATCTCGAGAAAAAGGTAAACTCGTATCGACCATCGTTCGAATTATTCATTCTACTCTCAAGAACTTTGTTATAAAAGTTGTATACATCATCGCACTGATTGTAGGTTTGGGAGAGATGTAAAAGATGATGTACGTTATTCTTGAAAGTTCTTACTTTGTTGCTGTTGGGATCGCAAGTGATTTCATTTAAAAATGCAATGACCTGTAGACGGTGCGCGCAAATGCATAATGTTCCAATAATCTGCAGTTCGAAGAAAACTCGAAAGTTTTGCTTCATGTAAAACTATTGAGGGTTGAAAGTTCTTTGAATCTTTGTGAGTGTACGCCACATAGTACATGTGTTGAATAGGTGTCTTCCTCTATTGTCTTTCTTTCAGTTACAAATTGATGTCTCAACTTTGTAAGTCCAAGGGAGAACAAAAATGACGAACTTCATTTTTTACGAGTACATTTGACACACATATCGACGATATTTGAAATTAGTACGATTGGACTCTTTCTATGTAGTATTCATTCAAAGAAAAAAAAAGTCTTCAATAGCAAAAAATGAACTCTCCACTAATCTCCATTAAGGAATCGTTTCGAAATTACAATCACTGAAAAATTTCCTATATTTTTAAAACGTTGAACGCCTTTGGAATTTCGCTATATTTTCATAGTGTTATTTTTTTCTCTTTTTAACTTTACCTTTTTGATGTGTAAGAAGCTAGGTTATTTAATATCCGCCTTAAACAGAGGCAATATGTAAACGCCGTTTTACGAAAGAAAAAAAAAGAAAGGCGCGCAGCGTGCGCCGCGAGGAGCCGACGAGACAACGGAAAAGAAGAGTCGGCCATTAGCGATTTGGCGCTTCGCGAGACAAGAAGCGATCTTACTGATGGTAATATTTAAATATTGAATATGCTAAAAAATTTTGAAATATTACAATTTCAAAGTTATATGAAATTTCATTGATTTCAATGGCGCCGGTCATCGGTGACCCCCGTGGCGTTCAACTTATTAAATTATAATACATGCGTTGATGGACGGTTGAAAACAGTTGAGATATCGACCCCGGTTCTTGAAAAAGTTACGAGAACCGACAAAATGTTAAAACCGTTATAGATATTTTAGTTCTGCCCCAGATCGGTTTCAGTTTCACTTCTGCAGAACCGATTTTATATCGGTTTCATAGCGATTCTATAATTGTTATTTTTCGATTCTTGTATCGGTATCGATATTGGTTCTACATACTATGCTGCAACTTATATTTGTTGGTTCTATGTCAGCTATAGTCATATGATAGGTATATATATCAATTTAATTGCCTTTGTAGAACTTATAGTTTTCTCGAACAATGTATTATCGCTTTAGGAAATAAAATTTGTTTTGCTTTATCCGTAAATACCATTTGGTTAACGGACATTAATTAAAATGTGAGAAAAGGAATGAAGATCGTAAGTATTAAATGCAGGAAATAACAACGTAAGGAAGTATGCCTCGAGGACATTTCTTACTTAGATTTCTTACATCCGTCTATTGAAGCTGATAAGCATTTTCCACTAATTGAAGTGTCTACTAAAATTGAAACTATGTATTTGTGTGTTCGATTATCCCACAAATATTTTTAAAATTCTACTTTCAGTACATGGCAAGCAGAACAGATATATATGATGCAGAAGCCTTCATGATCTGCTGAAAAATATAGATGTTTCTGATGAATGCTTGATCAAGAAGAATGTTAAAATCGTTAACACAAAAACAATTGTATAAACATAAAACAATAAAGTAGGAGCAAAGATAAATTTAATTAATTATTGTTATTTAAAATTGCGAGATTAGTTTGACAAAGAATTTAATTTGGTGAAAAAATTATCGCTTTTTCCTTGTAAAACGATCTTTTGAAATACAAGTAAGAAGAATCGTACGAAGAAACTGAAATATATCTTACAATCATAAAGCATTCCAAAGAAAGATTCATGAACTTTCCAATTGAAATTGTTAAGTCCTTCTGTGACCTCAACATCAGAATTAGCAAAATTTGAATCTGTCCAGGTTTAAAGTTATACCAAAGACACTCGTAGGCAGCGTTGCCGATCTGTCTGCTCTGAAAAGCAAAATAATTTCATTAAAGACAAAATAAGATTATTAAAAGTTTCAGTTATGTATACCAATAGAAAATAGAATTATTATTTGCGATGGCATTTTTAATAATAGTGTACTTGGTCAAATTTGTATAAGTCATTATACTTTTTATTATACCGTGTAATAAGCGTAATGACCTTTGCACTGAGATACTCTCCAGCGAAGCAGAATACAAATGCCTCTCCAGTAATAACAACATAAAACAAGACGCATTTTGTAATCATTACGACACCGTTTTCCATTCCGAGTGACTGAGAAAGAAAACATTTACTTGCTATCATTGTAAAATGAGACGTCGATTCTGGTAGTTATTAGAAATAAAAGTGTGCACAAAGTGCAAAACATCTCGTTATTAGTAGAATGAATTATTTATTCATCACTAGACTCCGGATGTTTATGCATTTATGACAAAATGAATACGGCTAAAATACACAAAACGAACATAATATAAAAATATATCCGAAATATCCAAAGTATGGTATTCGTTGTAACATTTATCGAGTGCAACAAATCCCTAAATAGGTTCTCTTGTCTTAACTGCATTCGTTGAATTTGAAATTTGCATAAACATCCGGAGTCTATTCATCACAGTATTCTGAAAATTTCTGTTATGAAATAATGTGGCATAATATTGAGGTGTCAATGCCCTTAGAATGACTTCTCCCCTTAAATGTGTAACCTAGAGAGAAGTGGGGGAGATCATCCTAAGAGGTTACGTCTCAGGATACGGAAGACAGTAGAGTTTTTAGAGGAACTGTGAGACGTACTACTTTAGAAACCCTTAGATTCATTAGATTATTAGTTATTTAGTATTTTGTTCTTTTTTTCTTGTATTCTAAATTTTTCCATATACTCAATATATATCCTATTTATTCATATTATATTCTTAGTGTGTTCTATACATTCATTAGTCCTGACATTTGGTTTCTTCCTTCTTTATTCTTATTTTATCCACGCCTACACCTTAGTGCTATTTCAGCGAATCCTACTACAATAATTATAAATCAGTCTTTTATTTTCTTTGAACTACAACTGTACACTTAACATTTCTTTCTTATCATTGATCATTTACATTAATATCCAAAGAATTAAATAATTATAAATAAGTTATAAATAAAATTACACACTATGTCCTTAATCCTTCTTTTTAATTCGATTATTTGGCATAATACAAACTTTATGATAAAATAGTTTTCTTAAACTTTTGTCGTTTTATTGAAACTGCTTTGTTATCGTTAATTTTTATATCGTGAGAATACCTACAGGAAGTATAGATCCTAATGGAAATTTCTCTTTCATCTCTCAGTTAATTGAAATTGTTTTATCGATGATACTTACGATTACCATAAGAAATCCCAAGCAACAGCTAATCAAAATATTCGATATGAATTGCATCAAAGCTATACTCTTAAATATCTTGTTCATGTTCTCTACGAAGACTATAATCTCTTGATGCCCAAGTATTAACAATCTCATTTGCTTTTTATCACTGGGAGATATTTTAGACAACTTCCTGCATATGATATCAATTTTGCAAGCTGCATGAAGAGTCTAAAAGCAGCAATGGACACGTTCTATATATCTGTTTTGATGTGCAGACGTCAAGTTGAAAACACAAAATATATTTCCAATTTTACTTTAAAGCAAGAAAGTTTCTTCCTATAAATGTGTCGCCGGAGAAAAATTTATAGAAAAAAATAATCTGTGCTTACTTCCGTCACCACGCGAGTTTGAATTAAAAGAAAAATTCCGTTAAGAAATTACTTATTCGACCATTTAAATGTCGTCAATTATGAAGTAAATTACCTATTTAACTCTTATTTCTATTTTTGTATTTTTAAAATATATTTCTTGATTATCCATGCAATAAACCTGTAGATGCATTCTATCATTTATTTAATATTATATTGATAACCATGTAATTTTGTTGTACTTCACTGTAATTTACAAAATTCTTCTTCAGTTATGTGAAAAAATAAACGACTTCGTATATTCCATTTCATGAATGGAAAAACGTAACGTCATAAAGAATAATTCATTTACAAATTATAACATAAAAAGACAAATGTAAGATAGCTTTACGATTTTAATTCAAACCATTATCGCATATCTGCGATAAAAAACAAATATTGTCTTTAACACTATCAACAAAGTTGTTTAACGAGCACTTGACACTAACACGTTGACTACCATGGTGGTCACCTATGACCGACGCTATTGAATTCAATGAAATGTCCTGTAACTTTTAAATTGCAATATTTATAAATTTTTTGACGTACTGAATATTTAAATATTGGCGTTATAAAGATAAAGGTCTGCCGAGTATCTATCTAAATATCGGTGCCTTTAACACTAGATTTACCAAGCCAGTCAAAATGACTGGTATACAATTTTTTCCAAAAATTCTACGGGTTTATGAGAGACCCGTAGAATAAATATTCTTCGTCCATCGCATAAAACATAAATTACCGAATCTATCATCTTTTCCACGTCTTAGTTTTCCTTGCTTCAAGATACATATTTAACATATTCCAATATAATAGATTTCACACTGGTAAATCTAGTTTTACAGTTTCAACTTTATAAAGATGTGGATTTAAAAACAAAATTATATATATATAAGAAAATGTATTGCGTATTTGAAAGAAAAAATTTCAGTACAAATGCTGAAACTAGGGAATTACCAGTGGCATTGAACGTGTTACAGAAAATAAATCAGAATAAACTTCCTTCTCTTTTTTGTGATCGAATGAAAATGTATGAAAACTCACCATCATCAAAACCAAAGCAGTAATAGAACCTAGAGCACTAGAAGCGGTCACTTCGTGGATAAATTGTACAAGCAACATAATCTTGTATGCAAGTGACGAATTGATTTCAAACGGCAAATGCATTCTCAACAGATTATCTCGAGAAGATATTGGAACATCCCCTTCAAGCTGGCTGATAAAACCGAATGCATAAAGAATCACGCATATCGCAAACATGCTGATAATTGTATTCGTTAACAGCCGAGAGAGATGCGCTGTTCTTTTAAGCAAATCGTTTGAATCTGCATCGGTATATTTTTCACGATCTTTCGCCATGGTTTCTAGAATGTCACGAAGCGCTCTAGGAAAAGAAACTTAATTCTTAGCTGGCAATGTGACTGGAACATTATATTAACACTTGGCATGCGGGCAACGTATTTTTACGTTTTTTGCAGTCTGGCACTGGAGCGCGGGTCACGTAAAAATACGTATTTAGCAGATTTATGTTGCTGTTCCTAGAAGATTATCAATGGATATGCGGAAACACATATTAGAGAAAATTGTAGGTGCCGGGAAGAAAAAAAACCGCAAAGACAATGTCATGTGTACGCGACCAAAAAAATACGGAGTGAAACATGTTTGTAACTGTTACGTGAATGTAATTTCTACGGTGTTCCACTCCACATAGGAAGATGTTTTGAACAGTACCACACGGTGAAGTATTATTAAAGTTGTATCAATGCTATTTGTACTTCAAAAAATATTTTCGAATATGTATTAAATTTATCAATATGATCTATTTTCGTGAATTTGTAAAAATGTCATTTTATTTTGTTAAAATAATCATATTGTATTATTTAAGTGTAAAATGAAACAAGTTTTGTTTCGAAACACAAAATAGTTTTCGATTTATTGCGATATTAGTGAATAACCAAACTCCTGCGAGATTCGCGAAAAACACCTGCTGCACGCGTAAGTCCGCGGCGAAGTGAACCCGCATGCCAATTGTTAATTATCCTATAGTTAATACACCAAGTGCTGGTTAAGACAATGTAGTTTTATTTCCATTATCCATATTTAATACGATTTAAGATATTGGTTGCAAAAAGAGCATTTTTTCATTGATAAACAAAAATACAAGTTGATAATGTTGAAAAGTTGAATCTTCCGCGAAACAACAAGAGAAGCAAGACATTAAAAATATTGTAGTTGTAGTAGGCCTTGCTTCTGATGTATTCTGTTAAATCAATAATTATTCTGTTTACTGTTTCCATATTATTCATAAATATATTTAACGTTTTTACTGATGCAGAAGCATATAAGTTATTTATCTTTTTACGCGGAGATCTATGTACGAACTTCTACAAATAGTAATAATAGTAGTAACTTACATTAACATTTAAACCTAGAAGGCGATCAAAATGACCGGTTCACAATTTTTCTAAAAATTCTCTAAATTAATAGAGAAGCCATACGGCAAGTATTCCATGTATAACTTATAGAACAAAAATTACTTCACCGATCATCTTCTTCACCTCTTAATTGATCTTTTTCCAAAATACCAACTATATTTAAATGTAATATGCACCCTCTGTCCCAGAAGTAACCGAAATAGATTTAAATAAACACAAGCACTTCAGAATAGTTAACAAAAATCACTTTATTCACTCGAAATATTCTCCCCTAGTAGTAATACAATGATATGCGCGTTCAAAAAGTGCATGAAATGACTTTTTTATGTCGCTGAGTGGAATGATGCTGAGGTTGTTCGTTGTTGACCATTGAATTGATTGATGTGTAACGATTTCCTTTCGTCGCTAAATGCAGCTTTGGGAACAAAGAATAATCACAGGGAGCCATTTCGGGTGAATACTAGCAATGTTGAGGAAAAAAAAATTGATTTTTGAAACACCACGTCTCCTTTCCAGTTACAATCGTTTTTAAGAAGTTATCGAAGTCATTCAACGGTAAACGACGAGCAACCTCAGCATCATTTCAATCAGCTACATAAAAAGGTCATTTGATGGACTTTTTGAATGCGCAAATCGTTGTATTTCTTCTGGGGAAGAATATTTCGAGTTATTAAAATGATTTTTGTCAACTATTCTGAAGTACTTATGTTTATTTAAATCCTTTCCGGTTACTTTTGGGACAGAGAGTGTATACTAAGGCCGTACTTTTAGACTTAAATAATATATTTTTAACAGCTGGTATTATCACAAAATATTAAAAAATAAATCATTCTATCACTTAATTATTAATCGTATATCTTAGAGATACGATTTTAAGAATTTTCCCCTACTGAGGTGTCTTACCCTTCATTGATCCACGTAACAATCAATTCGAGAAAGAAAAGTGTATAGGATAGAGTGACACTCAAACAATCCATGCATTCTAGCATATATTTAGAATCGATATGTCCTAATAAATACCAATATTCAAAAACAAGTACGATTGCTACTGTCACGAACCAAAAAAATTTCAATAGCCATGAATACGATACATCTGGCCAAGAACCAGTAAGTTGTAGAAAAGCTTTAACAGAACGACTAATTGTGTCCGTTGAGTGCATTACTCTCAATTTTTGCATCGTTCTTCTTTAAAATTCCTTCAATTTATCTCATCTGGATGAAATATTAAAATAAACACAAAGCACGTTCCACCTTCGAATGCTGACACAAACTGAAGATTAAATTTTCAAGGGAAACAGTCTACTTCAGACAGGGGCTCGAGGAACACTGGAATTTCAGGAAGAATTTTTGGATCGAGGTAAACTTGTATCGACCATCGCAACAATTATTCGTCCTAGGCTGGTGCACTTTGACATAAATGTTGCAGACATCACCGCACTGATTGTGGGTTTGGCAGAGACGGAGTAGAGGAGGGAAAATATTCCTGGAAGTTCTCACATTGTTGCTGTTACGGTCGCAGGTGATTCTTTTTAAAAATGCAATGACATCTGTATACGTTGCACGCAAATGCATAATATTCCAATAAAGTTGGGGTAAACTCGAAAGTTTTGCAGGATATGAAACGCGAGAGGGTGGAAAGTTCTTTGAGTCTTCGAGGGTGCGATGAAAACTATAACCGTCCAAGAATTTAATGTATGTTATTCTCTACTATTCCTCTAATTATAAATGACTCATCAATAATGTGTGTAAAAATGAAAACGCAGGTAAGATGATCCGTTTTTGATGAGTATGGATAAAGCATGTGCGCAAACATAAGAGCCTTTACAAATTGAAAAAAAATTTTGTGTTTGTGAAAAGTGCTTTAATATAGTAATGTCGTAGAAAACGTGGATAATAATGAGAAAATACATTTCCGTAATTTAATTTAATAATATTTACTGTAATTGATTTTGCTCTTGATTTGATTTTTGATTTTCTCGCAATTTGACTTTCTTATTTGTAAGTACTTTCTAGTTTAATAGCGCAATAAAAAAATGTAAATAAAATTTACAGCTAAAATACAAAAAAATGCTGAAAGTTGAAAATGTCCATTTCATCTCAAATCTGATTTTCACAAAAATCGAACCCAATATGTGAAAAACGATTTCTATATTTATATTCACCACCACAAAGTACATAAAGACCAGGGTTAAAGTACGTACTTACAATAAATGTTCTATTTTTCAGATCAGTGTAATTCATTGTGAGTTGATAAGTGACGAAAAGAAACAAACAAAGAAGAAATTAAGAAAAATTGATAATTTCAAAGTATTATTTTTATTATTCGAACTGCAGTAAGTTACACATATCTGAATTATTAATTATTTTCTCAGTATAACGCAAGGAGTACCGATACGTACGAAGCAGAAGCCTTTATCATCTGTAAGAAGATCATTTTTTCAATTGAAAATCAGTCTATTGTAATAATTGAATGGTACAAAATTATCTTTATTAATTAATTCTCTATAATTTCAATGTTTTTCTTATACTCTAAAAGGTTGGGACTTAAATATTTAAACTGTGACAATATATCTTACAGACATAAAGCACTGAAAAGACAGATTCGTGAATTTCCCAACCGAAATTACAAGCTCTTTCTGAGATCTCATAATCAGAATTAATAAAATTCCAATTTGTTCGCGTGTTAAGTCGTACCAAGCCGATTCGTACGCCGCGTTGCCGATCATTTTGCTCTAAAAATAAAATAACAACGATAAATTCTCAAATGCGCAAATAAAGTGATATTTCTTATCAATAATATCATCTACAAAAATATATAAACGGAATAAACATTTCTGATACTATCTGAATAATTATTTTATAATGACCTTTGTAGTGACATATTCTCCAGCGAAGCAAAATACAAATGATTCACTAGCAAGGACGATATAAAAGAATATATACTTCATGATCATTGGAAGCCCATTTTCCGTGCCGATTGACTAATTAGTTGAAACAGTATACAACGTATAAAATGTGTCTATAAGATAATAAAACTCAAATACACAATAATTGACTTACAATAGCTACTAAAAATCCTGAAATACAGGTAACTAACATACTCAACATAAACTCTATCAGGGCTATGTTTGAGAACAACTTATTTATGTTTTCCACAAAGATTATTATTGTCTGGTGCCTCATAATTAGTAATTTTAGGTCGCTCTTATCTTTTGAAGTAATTTTTGCCAACTTCTGGCATACGACATCAACTTGAAACCCTGCGTGAAGAGCCTGAAAACAGCATTTTATAATTAGTTTTACATTATATATTAATACTTTATCATAAATACTAATCGTTTTCCAAAATGCTAATTAAAAATGTTTAAAAATACTGGCGGCGTAGTCAGCCCTATGTGCTATATAATATCAAAAGTACAGTATTTTTCGATAGATAACGGCCACCTATTGTATTAAGCGCACTTCTATCTTTTCGGCATTCTTTTTTTTATTAGTTAAAATCCCATCATAGTTTTATTATTGAATTTGACATCCTTCATGTCACTTTCTAATGTATAACGCCCAGGTTTTTATTTTATCAAATTTTAACTTTTTTTTGTAGATAAAGCGCGCGTTATCTACAGAAAAATACGGTACATCAAAACTAGTAGTGAATTTCATTCTATGTTGAATGTAACACGAAAAAAATTAATTATGCATTAAAAGGGAAAGACAAAGACTATACAAAGAATATAACAGCCGTAATGCTTTAATTCTTTACTATCTCCAGCTTCAAGAACCACGCCAATATGTACATACATAAATTAAACAATAATTCCTTTAGAAACACTACGGTCGGACTCACCAGAACTAAAACTAATGAAGTTATGACACTAGTCGTAAGAGAAATTGCCATTTGATGAAAAAACTGTAGAAATAAAACAAGCTTGTAAACAGAAGGAGAATCGATCACGAACGGGAACTCCATTTTCAAGAGATTCTCTGAAGACTGCGTATCAACCCCATTCTCCGATAGAATAAATCCAAGGCCATAAATCACCACGCAGGATGTATATAAGGATATAATTATACACGTTAATCGACGAGAGAGATGTGTCACTTTCGTAATTAAAACACACGAATCGGTATTAGAATATTCCTTGTAATCACTATCCATAGTCCTTATGATATCGCGAACCGTTCTGCAAGATAAAATTTCCGGTGTAAAATACATTCCTACGTATTTCGTGGTTAATTTGGTGAACGTATAACCGAATAAAAATTATTATTTTCCGCTCCTTTCGACACTAATTGATATGTATTGTTCACAAGAGACATGGATAATTATACAATTTATTAATTGAACAAATCTTATTCAACATTTTTTCTTTATTTAAGTAATTACAGTAGAATTGAGAAATTTCGTTTATGCGTTTAATAATCGTTGGAGAAGTTAAAGTGAATTTATATGAGTATTTAACACATTGAACACCACCAGTATTTTACTAACTTCGTCACTTCTGGCACAGTGACTCTTTTTCTATTAGAATCACATCTTTATAAAGAACAAACTTTAAAGACACTGGTAGGTAGATATCCGGCGGACTTTTGTCTTCTTAACGCCAATATTTACTTACTCAATTTGTTAGAAAACCCATAAATATTGCAATTTAAAAGTTACATGAAATTTCATTAAATTCAATAGCACCGGTCACCGGTAACCCCCATGACAGTCAATGTATTAAATAGTTAAGGTGGTGAATTGGCAACTGAGCCCAAAAAAGATCTACCTAGATCTTTGTTAAAAAACACAAGGAAATATCTCACCCTTTGTTAAACCAGAAAATCATGAATTTGAAACTCGTAAGGATATATGCCAGAGACACAGAAAAAACATCTAAACACTGTGCGATGTAGTTGGCGCTGAAGTGGACAACCACGTATCGAAACTGAAAGCTTATAACGAATGGCAGAGTCAGGAACCAAAACAACTTGAAGAAGTCCGTACTGCGCGTATCCGGCCATATACCACTAGTGAAGAGACCAAGTTCAATTGATCGGCCGAGAGCTTTTGTTTGCATATCGTTTCAAATTTATGGATTTTCCTTTATCTGTCGCTATTTAATCTCCTATATTTCTTCGCAGATTTATCTTGAACATCGAGAGTTCCGTATTATCGAACATCGATGAATAACACTGATGATTTAAGAATAGATTATTAAAGGAACGATGTTGCTATTCTTTGTGTTCGCTCGCAATAGACTGAAAACTCACAAAGAATAGTCGTAGAGAAGTAAACTTGCAAAAACTAAAAAAAGGAACTGTTCTTCGTGTACTTGCAAATTTCATCATAAAAACTGCATGGAACAATGCACTGATTATGGGTTTGAGAGAGGGGGCTCGATATTCTTGAGAATACTTGGATTTCTCGATGAAGCATGAAAGTGATTTTCTTTAAATATGCAGGGATGTACGCGTGACACAAGCGTGCATAATATTTCCGTAGTTGCGAGAAGGGAAAAGTTGAAAAGTTGCACCGGACATCGCTGGAATGGGAAAGGCACAAAAAAACCTCTTGGAGTGTTTCCAATTGTAAATGTGCTACAAGAGGAAGAAGAGAGAATATCTGTGTTTCAAATTTATTTAATGACTTTGTATAATTAAAGATGGATGACAATTAAATATTTTCTCATTTTATATTAAACTTTTGAGAATTATGGTGCAAATATTACGAAATAATGCTGAAGTGCAAGTAATTGTTTTAAAATAATTTCTGTTATATACACTCACTGTATAATGTAAATATGTTGACATTAAGACAAGTAATATAATAAAATAAAAAAATGATTGGTGAATTTTCAAGTGTTATAGATAACAATTCTAATGACAAAGTTAGAGATCATATTTCGAAGGAATAAGTGGCTATTATTTGTAAAAAATGTTAAGCGATTTAATTTTTCGTTCTGTAGAGAATGAATATTCTACGAACAGCCTATTCCAACACAGTAACTTTTAATAGGACGTATAGAGATTCCTCTACAATATAGCAATCCTTAATTACCGTGCGTTCATATTAACCCTGCAATTGCGAAGAGCATGTGCGCGTACATACGTCTATTGTATAATACATTAGAATTATTTTCTCAGACTTCCTATATAAAATATTTCTCGGAATTGAACATTGCACAATATTTAAATATTTTAGGATATTCAAATATCATGAGACATTTATCTATCGATAGAAAAATTTTGATTTTGTAAACCTTTGCAGGATCCGATTATTTCTTACGATCGGTGGCCATAGTCCATGAAATGTCAAAAAGTACTCTGTGGAATAGGATATTAGTGAATAAACTACCATTATAAGCACGTCATTACTGCTACACAGATGGAAATAAATAGGGATTTCCACATAATAACGATAAGAATTATTACTCGAACAATTACAATGCTAATAATAATAACTAGAATGACGATACCTATCTCCATGGTGTTCAATACTGTCAGACTGATAAAAAACAATTGCAATCAACATTATATCAATCATAATAATTATCATACCAAGCAGACAAACAATAGTTAGGTCAATATGAAATAATTAGTTTCAGAAATGTAATTTATTTAATTATAATTATTTTATATATAATTTAAATGTTCCCGAAATGTGTTTTTGTTCATTGTCAATACCTTCTACTGTAATGACACTGTTAACAGATTTGAATAGCCTTTAACACTTTACCAACCGGTATTTTTTTAACAATCTAATTTCTTCAGGCCTTCCCTGATACTGATATGTCTTCGAAAATGACAAGTTCTCGTCACTGAGTCTTTGGCACAGTAAACCGCAGTGTTAAGTAACAATTTATTTATTGCCATAGCAACCGATTAATAAATTAGTAATTAATAAATAAGTCCAGAAGCATTGTGCACGAAAAGCCTATTAATAGGCTACCAGTGGGTAAAGTGTTAAAATACAAAAAACGTTGAAAGTAGGGAATGTGGATTTCTCTTAAAACTAATTTTCTCAGAAATGAAGCCTCATGGAGCAAAACTGTGTCCATATGTGTGTTTATCGCTACAAAATGCATAAGAATTAGTGCAAAAGTTCTTTGCGACAAAATAAAAGATCAACTTTGCAGAACGGTGCAATTCATTATAAAAATTTAGAAAAGTGATAATTCCGAAGTATTATTTTTATTATCCAAGCTGTAGTTATCTACAGGCATATGAAATATTATTCATTATCTTAATATAACGCAAGAAGTACCGATATATACGACGCAGAAGCCTTCATGACCTGCAAAAAGATAATTTAAACGTTTAAAAATTATTTTGATTAATTAATGCTGTATGATATTAATCGTTTTCTTAGTCTGTAAAAGGTTCGGAATTAAATATTTAAACTATAGCAACATATCTTACAGACATAAAGCACTCAAACGACAGATTCGTGAATTTTCCAACCGAAATTGCAAGCTCTTTCTGAGATCTCATAATCAGAATTAATAAAATTCCAATTTCTTCGCGTGTTAAGTCGTACCAAGCCGATTCGTATGCTGCGTCACTGATCATTTTGCTCTAAATGTAAGAATAAAATAACGGCATTAAATTCTGAAATGTGCAAATAAAATTGTGCTTCTTATTGATAACATCATGTGCAGAAATATTAAAATATGTAATCGCAACAAATGTTTGTTATATTATCTTATTGAATGTTCTATAATAACCTTTGTAGTGATATATTCTCCAGCGAAGCAAAATACAAATGATTCGCCAGCAATGACGACATAAAACAATATATATTTCGTGATCATTCCAAGCCCATTTTCCGTACCGACTGACTAATTAGTTGAAACAGTGTACAGTATAAAATGTGTCTGTAAGGAAAATAAATTCGAAATACACAATAATTGACTTACGATAGCTAATAAAAATCCTGAAATACAGATGACTATAATATTCAACATTAACTGTAACAGTGCTATGTTTGAGAACAATTTATTTATGTTTTCCACAAAAACTATTATTGTCTGGTGTCTCATAATTAGTAATTTTAGGTCATTCTTATCTGTTGAAGTAATTTTTGACAACTTCTGGCAAACTATGTCAATTTGGCAGCCCGTGTGAAGAGTCTGAAAATAGAATTTTATAATCATTTTTATTTATTTGTTCAGCGTCATTAAATGTTTTTGAACGGTGTTTTTCATAAATAATCTACGTATCCTAATTATTAGTATTGAACTAATCAATTGTTTATATTTCGAAGAATTCATTAGAATTTATTTATGAATTTTGGTATGTAATAACGTAAGCTGCCACTAAATGTTGCTGCTACAATCAAAAGATCGCAATTCTTTGATTATTTCAGCGTTTCAAAAATTTAGTGAAACTAGATTAGCCAGAAACTCAATAAACTAAATCACATGTAGCAGCATGTGCAACATTATTCTGTCAACTTATATGACATATTAATACTTTATGATCAATAATATTTACAATGCTAACTCAAAATGTTTAAAAATGATGACCGGTTAGCCAGCAGCCCTAAGTGGTATATAATTTCAAAATTATATCAAAACCGGTAGTATATTACGTTCTACTTTGTATGTAAAGTGCAGAGAAAATTATTTATACACTACAGCGAGGAGACAAAGCCAAAACAAAAACTATTGCAATTGCATTGATATAGCCGTTTACTATATCCAGCTGCAAATACCGTGACAATAAATATACACACATTAATTACTGATCGTTAAATTTAAATTTAAACGGGAAAAGTTTAAAATATTCCTAAGGTTTCAGGAAATTAAACTAAATCAAGTAAAAATTCCATTGTAAACATTGTGTTCGAACTCACCAAGGCTAAAACTAAAGAAGTTATGACACTGGCCAAACTGGCAGTTCCTAATTGATGAAAGAACTGCACAACTGAAACCAGCTTCAAAATGAGAAACGAATCGATCGTGAATGGTAATTCCATTTTCAAGAGATTCTGCGAAGACACCGTATCAGTTGTCCCATTTTCGTATAGAATAAAACAAATACCACAAGCCACGGCACCGCCTACGTACCCGGAAATAATTATATACGTTAATCGACGAGACAGATGCGCCATTTTTGCAAGCAAAGTATACGATTCGGTATTAGAATATTCCTTGTAATCACTGTCCATAGTCCTTATGATATCGCGAACCGTTCTGCAGAATAACATTTCTATTGTAACGCATATTCCGACGTATTTCGTTGCTGTCACGTCGGTGAAAATATATATAATTAGCTTGAATTTATTATTTTCATTTCCTTCGAACATTAATTAATGTGTATCATTTATGAAACAATATGACGACCGTGTTTTTATTAAATTTGATCCAACAAATAACATGATCTCGAATCACATTCAACATTTTTTTGTTATTTAATGATTGGAAAATTAAAATGGTATGGATGTTCTAAACTTTTTTTGTTCTCCGAATATCATTTTAACACTAGATTTACGGACATGAAATAAGTTAAACCGCAATATATTCACACATCTTGCACGGGTGCTTTCCCGCCAAATTTTCATGGTGTAGCGGGTGATTTTTTACAATTCGTGCGCTAAATTCCTTCTGCACAAAATAGCTGTAGTCTTTGAACTTTAAGTTTTCTTTTAATACAAGTTTTAGTTTCTCTTTAAAAATCAATTTCTCACTTCACTTCAAAAAAATAAAAATACTTTCTCAGAACTCAAAAACTGAGAAAATCAAGAATTTGAAAATGCTTTAATTAGTGATGTCTTTCAAAGCACTTTCCTTTGTGTAAGTGTACATAGCAAAATTTATACGTATACGTATAATTTATGTCAATGCATATCTGGAAGCACCGGTGTCGAATACGCTTATCGTAGCATAACAGCACCAGCAAAGCGCAATTATAGGAATGCATTTTTGCAACGCACGTTTTAAGTTGAAGTGTACGGACGTCGACCTAGTACTCATGTGTACCTACCCGATCTTATTGTAGAAACATTGCACAAGCTCACTAAAACCAATAATCCACCAATAATTCATAGAAAACGACTTTTGTCGTTATCCGCGCTCGACTGCCAATGCGTACAAAACGACTTTAGTCGCTTCCCGCGCAAGATGTGTTAATTAAGAACTTTGGAAATAGAGAGATCAAGCGTCAAAGAAGATGATCATTTAAGGAATTTGTATATTATAAGATACATATGAAATATGTACTGTACCACGTCTCTAAAAGTTTATAAAAAGGTAGGAATCTCTCAATTTGGCGGCTTTCGTAAACCTAGTGTTAAAAAAGACATAAAGTGAATTTTAGTGAAAATTGAATACTTAATAAAATGATGTGGGAGTAGAGCCCAAAAAGATCTACCTTTACTATTGTTAACGACACAATGCAACGAAATATCTCACCCTTTATTAATCCAGAAAATGATGAATTTGAAACATGTAAGAGTATATGCCAGAGATAGACTTAAAACATCTAAACAATGCGCGAGATAACTGGCACTGAAATGGACAATCATGTATCGATACTGAAAACTTATAACTAACGGCAGAGTCAAGAACCAAAACAACTTGAAGAATTCCGAGCAACGCGTATCCGGCCATATACCACTGACGAAGAGGCCAACTTCAATTAAGCGACAGAAGGCTCTTCTTCCTTGCATATCGATTTTTTATATTAAATCTCCTTTATCTGTCGCTTTTCAATCTACTATATTTCTTCGCAGATTTATCTTGAACATCGATAGTTCCGTATTATCGAACATCGATGAATAACACTGATGATTTAAGAATAGATTATTAAAGGAACGATGTTGCTATTCTTTGTGCTTGCTCGCAATAGACTGAAGACTGACGAAGAGTCGTCGTAGAAAAGTAAACTTGCAGAAACTAAAAAAGGAACTGTTCTTCGTGCACTTGCAAATTTCATCATAAAAACTGCATGGAACAATGCACTGATTATGGGTTTGAGAGAGGGGGCTCGATATTCTTGAGAATACTTGGATTTCTCGATGAAGCATGAAAGTGATTTTCTTTAAATATGCAGGGATGTACGCGTGACACAAGCGTGCATAATATTTCCGTAGTTGCGTGAAGGAAAAAGTTAAAAAGTTGCACCGGACATCGTTGGGATGCGAAAAGCACAAAAAACAACTCTTCGAGTTTTTCTCTTTGTAAATGTGCTTCAAGAGGAAGAAGAGATCTGTGTCTCAATTTTAACCGATCACGTTGAAAATGAAGAACTAGAAGATAATGGAATATTTTTCTCATTTTACATTAGCCTTTTCGTAATTACAGTGCAAACATTACGGAACAATTCTGAAGTGCAATTATTTTGAAATAGTTTTTAGTTTATACACTTGCTATACGATTTAAAAGTGATAAATATTGCAATATTAAACCAAACAATATAATGGAACGTAAAATTGGTAGCTGAATTTATATTTATACTAAAAGCAATTTCAATAATAAAATTAGTTGGAGATCAAACTGGGAATTAATAAATGACTGTTATTAAAAAATGGCAACTTATTTAATTGTTTATATAGTTCATAGAATAATAACTATTTTCTATAGAGAATTGTTATTCTATGAACATCCTATTACAACACAGTAACCTTTAATAGGGTATATGGAGACATTATAATACAGCAACCCTTAATTACCGTGCTTTAATATCAACCCTTTCATTCTGAAGGGCTTATATACCTATAGGTATACATTATATTCATTTTTTCATACTTCTTACATAAAACATTGGTATGACCTACTATAAAATATTGCTATAAATTGAGCATTGAGCAATATTTAAATATTTCAGACATTGGGCTGTCATGCAACAATTATCTGGCTCACATGAGAACTTTGATATTGCAGCCCTTCGGTACAATTTGAATAGAATTTTGTTCTATTGGCACGACAGATAATTCTTTCAAACGTCTGTCTGAATAAAGGGATGAAACTACAAAACAATAATAAATATTGCTGTAGATCGGAAAAAAGTAAAACTGAAAGAAGAAAAAACAATCTTTTTGGATTGCATTGATTTTTTTAACATCAACGAATAACATCAAGTATGAAATATACATGATAATACATCATGAGTAAACATGTAACAGATCGGCAATTAATCGAACAATGTAAATTGGACAAACATCGAGATATTAGGTTTATCATTCAAATTGTAATCCATTCAAGATTACAAATTACAAATACCTGCAAATTCGTTTCCTCAATACATCGCAAGAAGTACCGACATGTACGAAGCAGACGCCTTCATCACCTACAAGAAAATAAGGCTCTTTGTTGCGAGAAACTAGAATAATGATTATTTAAAAACAATTACGAGTGAAAATAGCGCGAATCATTAAGTTACAAGACATCGATTATAATTTCATAAAATTACTATTCATGAAAAGAATAATACTTCTGAAAACAGTTTCAATTTTCGTTGTGCACGAAAACTTACACAGCTCAAGTTTAACTTTCATCCATTCCTGGGGTCTTTTTTTAATGCAATTAAAGACTTAATTTGATCACAACCAAGCAAATTATATACAGTGAATACGTATTGCTCTCCATAAAGTTACTATGAAGAAAAAGTAAACAAAGATCGCGTTTTTAAATAGAAAATAGACTACTGGTCAGAAAATACCCTAAGAACTTTTGTTAGAATTTACAGGTACAAGAAATTCTAAAAATGTACATCTTACAGCCATAAAATGCTGGAAAGAGAGATTCGAAAACTTCCCAAGCAAAATCGCTACCTCCTTCTGAGATCTCATCATAAGAATCAAAAGAATATCAGTTTCATCACGATTCAATTTATACCAAATCGATTCGTATGCTGCATTACCGATCATTTTTCCCTAAAAGTGAAATGATAGTATTAAAAACGATGGAGATTAATACTGAAACTATCAACGATTCATTTAATTTTCAAGATGGAAGATATAGGGTAAGTCCGGGGGAGATGGCCCTAGTAACTTTAAGACTCTATTGTGAAGGAATTATGACGAATTAAACATTGAATTAATATAGAACATAAACTTTATTTCTTACTCTTATCAAACATTAACGATAAATTACTTTAAAGAACGCAAACAATGTAATTTTTAACTTTTAAAAAAAACTAGGACTGGCCATCTCTCCCAGAGTGTCCGGGAGTGATGGCCATAGTGTTCGGGGGGAGATGGCCAGTACTCTTTTTGCCTTTCCCTTTGCCCTTGAGATCTTTTAACTCTTTTTTTTTTCTTATTACCGCAGTAAGAACACATATCCTCAAACTCGGTGCAGTTTTCATGCACCCAGAACATGCAAATATTGCATTGTATCTAATCTTCAGCTAATTGTGTCCTGTAATAATTATCACCACAACCTCTGCAGTTTTCTTTCTCTCTATCTTCAGATTCACTTTCAGAGGTATCATAGAAAACGATGGGAATTTCTTCGCAACTGCTATAAGACAACCTACGAATTGCCTTTCGTTTCTGAACAGTATTTTTTTTCTTAGGTCTATTAGTCTTACAAGGGAGGTTTCCCAAGTGTCAATTCCCGATTTTAATGAAATTTACAGGGTATATACAATTCGATAAAATATTTGACACGTATTTTTTTTTATCTGCTGATGTTCATATCTAGGGGGTGAAAACAGCCCTCAAAGTTGGGGACTAATAAGTTATTTTTTTAAATATCTCGGAAACTATTTGGTGTAGATCAAAAATAAAAAATGCAAATTGTTCGTTTTTCAAAGACGGATTTAGTGGGAAAAGTAACATTGCTTCAAATTTATTTATTTAAAAAATATATTAAAGAATCACATATTTTTGAATTTTTTTTTAGTAAAACGTAGAGTTACTTTTGTCATGCATTGCAAGATGAAACTATGGACCAAACCCAAGAATGCGGATAAATCAGAATTTTACGTTTTACTAAAAAAAAATTAAAAAATATGTGATTTTTTAATATATTTTTTAAATAAATAAATTTGAAACAATTTTACTTTTCCCACTAAATCCGTCCTTGAAAAACGAACAATTGGCATTTTTTATTTTTGATCTACACCAAATAGTTTCCGAGATATTTAAAAAAATAACTTATTAGTTCCCAACTTTGAGGGCTGTTTTCACCCCCTAGATATGAACGTCAGCAGATAAAAAAAAATACGTGTCAAATATTTTATCGAAATGTATATACCCTGTAAATTTCATTAAAATCGGGAATTGACACTTGGGAAACCTCCCTTGTTAGTTTCCGTTTTTATTTTTGGTTTTTTTGACCTTTCTTCCTTTTTCTCTTTTTCATTTTCTTTCAATTTTCGTTTTTTAATATGCTCTTCAGATGTCAAAAGTGATCGGTGACTGATACTGAACTTTCCGTTCAGGCTGCGTTCAAATTTTATGGCCATCTCTCCCGTAAATACTATGGCCATCTTTCCCGATTGTCCGGGTGAGATGGCCACATTACTTAATTAAAGCAACTTCTCAATTTTGTAGTTAATTTTGAAGTTAGAACACGAGAAAGTTTGTTTACTTCACATAGAAAGCATGAAAACGGACAAAACTATCAAAACTTCTTTGTGACCATTTAATATGTCAACCGCTTAGTTTAGATCGAACGTGTTATTAAAAAACAAAGTCAAATTTCTCACCTTTCCGTAATTGTTTCGCAAAAAAATCCACTAACACTTCTTGCCCGTGCCAAAACGAATCGATACTAAATTAAAGTACTGCCATTTATGAATTATTACTTGAAGTTTTTTCTATTGGCCATCTCTCCCGTACGGCCATCTCCCCCGGAATTACCCTAGATCTACTGGCCACAAAGGATCTGATGAGCCGCGATAAATATTTCTTCAATACCATTGCTGGAATCCTCAGATACAAGCTTAGCCAATAACAACGAAAAACAAAACACTTCTTTCGTCGTTCACAAAACGACATAACGAGTGTGCCATTTTTTGAATCGAAAATACGTGCGATCGACAAAATTCACTACCCGTCTAGCGAATCAGGTATAAACACTTACCACACGTCATCAGATCTTCTGATCGAATCGTCCATACTTTCAAAAATTGGCGTAAGATGTCAAAGAAATTCAACTGATATAAAAAGAAATTTTTTTTGTAGCAATTCTATCACCGATAAGGTTGAACAGACACGGTAGTTCCAGCATTAACACTAGATTTACGAAATTCGATATACCTACCTATTTTTCTGAAATGAACAATTTGAATCATACAAGAAAATTGAAGTTTTTTGCAAAGAAAATAGTTTCAAATCAATTGAAATGAAAGATTTATTATTAAAAAATTAACCAACCAATATATTATATATGTTCTAATCAAATTTTGAATGATCCAAATTGACACTGTAAATCTAGTGTTAATAAATGGCATCAGTCACCTTTAAGATCGTGCGTAAAATAAAATAAAAGTATATTGTTTAAATAAATATTTCATAATGACCTTTGCAGTAACATATTCTCCAGCGAAGCAGAATACAAACAGTTCGCCCGCAATAACGATATAAAAGAAAATACACTTTATAATCGTCACCATTCCGTTTTCCATATTGAGAGACTAAACAATTAAAATAGTACGTATTATGAAATATTTCAATGATGTTGTAGATTACACGTCAACATTACAATTTGCTTACAATGACTATTAAAAAACCTATGCAGCATGTAACCAAAGATCCCAAAACAAACTGTATCATTGCTATGTTTGCAAACAGTTTATTAAGGTTCCCTACAAAGACAATAACCTCTTGATGCTTGACAACTAATAGCTTCAATTGTTCCTTATCGTTCACTGAAATTTTCGTCAATTTTTTGCATATAACGTCCGCTTGGCAACCTAAGTGATAAACCTGAAAGTAACGTAGCGTAAACTCCGCTATACAAGTATTATTGGCCAACTAAAAGAAGTCACTTGGTAAATGGTTTGCTACAATTCGCCCGAGGGATCGAGACATCGATTCCAATATGTGGCTGGCTGAAAAATGCGCACACTTGTCACTTCGTCATGTGAACGACGAGATAAGTGTTTCTTACCCCGGTACCGGTAGTCTTACCCCGTACCAAGTGACTTCTTTTACTTGGCGAATGATATAGAGCAGCGTTTCCCGATTTGAAATTTACAATTGATTTAATTCATTTAGTTTTTAGATTTGGAATAGATTTGGAACTGTGTTCCACAAACAATCGCTAAAAATGACTTTCATAAAAGGCTTCGATAAAAGGCTTCGAGACAACACACTTATTAATGACTGATAATTACATGGTACATACAATATGGTAACAACGATAACGACAGCAAAGAATGTTTCCATTTCCAGAACTCACCATTAGCAAGAGTAAAGCAGTGATCATACCAACTGTAGTAGCTGTTGTAATCTGATGGAAGAACTGCACCGCAAATATGACACTATGAATGATAGACGAATTAATCGTGAAGGGAAATTCCATTCTCAAAAGATTCTCTCGAGGTTCCGTACCGACAAGTTGGATCTCAGATGCAAGGAAACCAATCCCATAAAACAACACGCAGCTTGTATACAATGCAATAATAATACCCGCGAAACGATGCCACAAATGCATCGTTTTTGTTATCAAAGGGTCCGAATGTTCTTTACGATAGGTTGCCACAGCCCTTAAAATATCGCACAATGCTCTGTGGAATGGTAAGTTGTCGAATGAGCTACGTGCAGAAGCACGCTGTTGTTGCTAAACGAATGGAAATGAATTTGCATTTCTATATAATAACGATGAGAACTATAACAAGAACCATTACGGCGCTAATAATAACAATCAGAATGATGATATCTATCTTATTGATGTTAATGTTGATCAGAATGATGATAAAAACCATGAGATTTACATTAACAATGATGGGATTCATATTAATTACTGTCAAGAAGGCGATCTCAGTAATCTGATTGAAGTTGCTAATAATCGAGGTGTAGTTAATAACCGTTGAAATGATAAAAAAAGATTGCAATCACCAAACAGCATATATCAATCAGAATAACGATTATACCGAGCAGAAGTAGAATAATATGATTGTTTTTATTAAAAAAAATTAATGAGAGATTTCAAGTTGATAAAATTAAAGTGTAAGGATGATAGTATTTAAATGAATGAAAGGTTTCAAGCTAATAAAATCAAAGAAGGCGTATTGTGAATATGATTGTTTTTATTCACGGGAGTATTTAAATGCGGTGACAAAGAGAAACAGTATGATTGTGACTTGAAGTTTGTTGATTTGGCTTGATGATGAAGACCTAATGATGCATGTAATTTGTAATAAACATTTATTAAATATTACGTGTTAATTATTATACTAATTAATTAATAACCAACATTCACAATAATCAGAACGAGATGGACAGTAATATCGATCATAACTATGACAAAATCGCTTTGCAATTTCGACATCAGCACTCGTTAGAGAGATTTGAAAGAAAAAGATGACAAAAGCTGCAAAGCTGAGAAATTCAAAATTATGTAAACTTTATGTAAATATGTGTAGTTTCAAACAATTGATGCATTTTTATATCAACAGTTACACGGTTAATTCTGCCACATCGCAGAAGAAATTGTAAAGCAGTAGATTAGCAGTGGATTAGATTGATTCTTGCAGATGTAACAATACGTTACTTAACCTTCCTCCGAACCATTCAAAATCCAAACTAAAGACCCTAGGATTTATTCTGATCCGTGTTCTATTTTCCATTAAAAATCAAGATTTCCTTTGTACTTCTTCTATATAATAATTTTGTTAAGAATAATATATATTCACTGTATAAAAATTATCTTGAATTTGATCAAAAAAGATCCCAGGGACTGACGACATCTAAATAAAAATATTTTTATCTGTATTGTTGTTCGGACAAAGAAATAAGGCAATTAGATTGGTTTAACCCTTTCGCACCGGACGGGACATGTGCTGTCCCAGTCTGAAAAATTTTTGATATTACGGCTGGGACAACATATGTCCCAGTTACTGAAAAACATCTAGAGCAGAAAATAACGCCAAGTTGGGCCTCCAAACTAATTCTCAATCGTTCTGAGTCCATAAATTTCTCATCTCGATCGTCCCCGATCTAATCAAACAAGCGACAACTGTTAAGGTTGCTCAGTTTTCGGCATAAAAATTATTTTATTTAATAATCGCTTGGAGGAGAAATAATTGATCCCGGTAATGGGGCGCACTCGGACTGGATTTCTCGCCGTATTGAAAGGGTTACATGGGAAATTCAGCAAAATAAACATCACATGGAACATGGTAACTAATGCACGTTACTTTAATTGCCCATTCTTATGAAAAATTATTTTTAAATGTATATTTTAACAAAATTGTACTATACAGACTATTACTTAGGTAACAGACAAATAAATAAACACTTTAAAAATAAATCCATTTCCATCAGTTGAAAAAAAAAGTGATGTAATACGGAACCTTACCTTTTGTGGACCCAAAAACAAATGAGTTTCGTCATCGTAAGGGTATAAGTCAAAGCAAGGCTCAAGACGTCTATACAGTTTAGCAGATAATTGAAGCTTAAATGAGCAAAAAGGTATTGATATTCGAAAAATATAACCGCAATTATCGACGTTGTCCAATATAATTTAATTACTACGGAAAATCGTGCATCCGGCCAAACAGCGGTAGAACGAAGACCAGCTTCAATGAAACGATCCATCGTATTTACTGACTGAAAACAGTTGAAAATCTACAACTTCCCATTTTCCCTATAATTTTCACTTTTTATTTATATATTCACGTTAATCATCGAGTATTCCGTATACCCGAACATCGAAATATCGACAGTAATGTGAAAGCAAATTTAAGAGAACGATCCACTCTTCGTGTTGGCTCACAAAAAACTGTGAACTTCCGAAGAATTCTCGAAAAGAAGAAAATACGTGTCGGCTATGTATTACTGTTCTTTCTGAACTTGTAAACATTGTCATAAAAACTGCACGGAATATTGCACTGATTATGGGTTTGGAAGGGACGGAAACAATCGATATTCTTGGAAGCACTTAATAATGCATCGAAGGTGATTTCCTTTAAATATGCAGAGATATACGCGACTGTATGATATTTTGTTAGTCACGAACTAAGAAAAGTTCCGAAGTTAGCTGGAATTGCAAAAAACAATGAGGAAAGATAGATTGTGAAAGTTCTTCGAATTCTTTCAAGTGAGCATCGAGAGGTGCTGAAGAAAGTGTCTTTCAAGTAGTTAACTTTTTTAATATAATTAACATTTAATAACATTTCTCTTTCTATTTTTAGATTAAGTACTTTCATTTATTAGACACTCTACTCCATATTGTTAATTACTTTGCTCCAGAATTCACGTATAAGAACTATAATATTTGCATTGAATACTATCATTTTGTCTTCAATCTGCAGACTTATTGTTAGTTTAGGAAACTTTTTCATATTTCTTTAAACGCAAATGAAATAAAAATACAAAACTTAAATAGAAATAGACAAATATTTATCCGAAAATGTTAGATTACTGTGACAAATATTTCTATGGTTCTTGAAAATAAGTTTGAATTGCAAAGTAATTAAAAATTTCATTACATTTCCATTATAAGCGCATTTAATATATAGCAAGATATTGTTAGTGCCACGTACAAAGAAGTGATTAGTGAATTAAAATAGTGATTACTTCTCAAGTATTTATTTTATTTAAAAAATTATAACAGTATACCAATTCGGTGACGTTTATTATGCAATTTTGAGAATATTACATCAGTACATTGCAAGTAGTACCGACACATACGACGCCGAAGCCTTCATTATCTACAAAATAAGAAACTTATTGCAGTCAGTTCAGTAAAAATTATTTAATTACCGATTTCTTCCAAAAGTTATGAGTATTTCAAACAGGCAATGTCATTACACCCGTTACATATAAATAATGAAAATTAAATAACGTTTAAAAGAACAGAAAAATTGAATTATAGAATTAACATTGAAATTCGAATTAAATATCTTACGGCCATGAAGAATTGCAATGAAAGATTCATAAATTTTCCAGCTGAGATCGTCGTCGGTTTCTGAGACCTCAGAATTATCATACAAAACAGTCGGGATTTCTCAGAGCTCAGCTCATACCAAGGAAAACAATATGCCGCATTACCAATCATCCTACTCTAAAAATTAAATGCAATTCATATCAAACACATACAAAATACTGAAGTATCACACCAGCAGGAAGAATTAATGTTTAAATAAAAGAAAAATGGTAATCCAAGTAACATAATTAAATCTATATTATTTTTGCGCAATAAAATAATAATCATCAAAGAAAGATATTGTAGTGACCTTTGTCCTGAGGTATTCTCCAACGAAGCAATAAACGAATATCTCTAAAGTTATCATAACATAAAATAAAAGACATTTTGATATTGTTACCAGAGCATCTTCCGTACCAATAGACTGTGAAATTAGAGAAATATATACTTTGACAGAATCTTGTTAGAGAAAGAGAGTGCGAAACAAGAAATTCGAACGTTTTACTTACAATTAGCATGAGAAATCCTAAACAACATATAATTAAAGTGTTTACTACACATTGCATCAGTGCTATACTTCCAAAAAGTTCATTCATATTTTCTATAAACTGAATAATTTCCTGATGTCTAGATACTATGCGTTTCAGCTCAGCCGTATCCTGGCAACAAATTTTGTTTAACTGATGACACATTATGTCGATTTGACAGCCCGCGTGAAGCGTCTGAAATTACCATGTTATGATGTGCAACATTTTAAATGAGCGCTCACCGAATTGTAAATAAAATGATTTTTTTTTGTATTACGTACACCTTAATTTATAGTTAACTGATAACTACTCAAGCAAATTCACAATTTAATAATTTCAGATCTCTAAGTAACACTGCGTATTTTTCACAAAGTCCTATACGAATATTTATAATAAATAAAGTCCTTCTTGCAAAAATTCGAACCTGCGGTAAGAAATCACCTAAATATCAAGTTAAAATTACTCATATCAAGTTATTCACCTATTAATATCATTTGAATGTCAAGTAATACGTGCATACAAGAACTATTTATTGCAAATAAACGAATACGACTTCAGAAAATTTCAGTCAATGGCTTGAGAAGAAAAATCCAGACACTAGAAATTTAAAAAATGTCGAAATATTAACAAAATGTAATCAACGCGACTCTAATACAGAAGGCTTAAAAACAATGTTGTTGGCAAGTATTCACACAAACAACCTCGGCCATAAGAAACAGTATAACTTACAAAAATAAAATAAATTGCAGAAAATGTTTGAATTCAAACATAAGAAATTGTTATAATTATATCCACCAAACAATGTACCGTGGGTCTCAATGAAGAAAATATCACGATACCTGAAATTTCTGCTGGGTAAATAGATTTTTAATAAGGAAAGTAACTCAGGACAGTCAAAAAAGTTATTAACCAGTTAACCTGTTAACCGGGCGTGACGAATAATTCCGTCATATCTGAAAGAAAACTCCAGTAAGCTTGTCGATGTTTTCTTCCTTAAAATTTTTAAACGTAATATGTTGTACGCATTACATTTTATGTCGTTCGTATCCGTTTAATCCTGACGTAGTACTTTAGATGTAATGATATTACTTCTCACTGTAAAAAAAAATATTCCAATTTGAAACAAGTTGAACAAAAATTAATTCCCCGGTTAACAGGTTAAAAAATAAATAAAGTATCAGATACTACGCGTCTATTACCAAGAAGTGGAAGGTTAAGCTCTTACTTTTTAAAATTTCTTTAGATAGTTCACCCCACATCTACAATTATCAGCAACAAAAATGGAATTGTTCCCCTATTGGCATTATCTAGGTAAACTACACTTTTAAAACGTATTAAATTTTTCTTAATTTTCTAGGTGTCGACCTTTCTTTCTCAAAAAAGTGTCCTTGCTTAAATCCTAACTATTATTTATTGCCTACTGTTTCATACAGAGTGTCTTTACTACCGATATGGGGCCGTAATCACTGGTTTGGAATCCCATCTTTAATTTATGGTAATTAACTAATAACGATATGTAACAGAAAATATAATATAAAACAACTACAGCAGTGGCTTACAAAGAAGGTCGTTCTGTCTCCTGGTGAACACTTTAACAATTCGACGGAGCATCGTTTTTTTTTTTAATATATGTATCATATTTGCCACAATTAAATATAATTGTTACATGCAATTAAGCTAAATAGACATCCAATCAAAGAAATTAATATGGTAGGGGTTTAATAATTTGTTTACTGCAAACTTATAACTTTTACTTTAAACTCACCAGAACTATAAGTACAGAATTTATCATGCCAACCGTAGAGGACGATGCAGTTTGATGGAGAAACTGTACAATTATGACGAGTTGATAAATTGGGAATTTATAAATGTCAAACGGTAATTTCATCTTCAACAGAAGCTCTCGAGAGGCCATATCATCCTGACCAATTTGAGTCAGGAGGAATCCAATCGCGTATATGACAACGCATGTCACATGTAGAAAAATAATTGTATTTGATAAACGATGACAAAGATGCACCGTTTTCATTGTCAAATCATGCGACTCCGAACTCAAGTATTTCAAAGTGTCTGCGCTCATTGTTTCTAGGACATCGTGAAATTCTCTGTGAGAAAATGCTTTATTAATAGCCGCAATCTCTTTCTATTACTATTATTGTACTTATGTGCTTAATGCAGAAGTAGAAGTGAAAAATCATAATGATACTCTTCTGTCATGAAAATTCAGCATAACGTGGAATACCTTTTACTGCAAGGATACAATAGAATTTCTACAATTGAAAAATTGATGTAATTTCAAAATATTCTTCAGCTTCATCCACTTTGAAGAAAAACATTTACAACTTGAAATAAGAAAATTCTATAAATATACAGGATATTATCCGAAAAATTTGTGTTCCAAGTGTCTTCTTTGTTAACGATTGTACGAGAATAATTCATGAAGTTGATAGACTGTTTGAAGATACGAATCGATGTGAAAAGGAAAATTCTCTCCTGTTCACTCTTTTTTCGGGCCTTTTTATGTGAAGTTCGTAGTAAAAATTTTTAAATCAAATAAACTTTAAATGAACTCTTGAAATAATGAGCATCGGCTGAGAATAACAACGGGAAAATTTTCATTTGTTAAAGTATTTTATTCAAAAAGTCGTTCAGACAAAATAAGTCTAAGATTTTGCCTATTTCCTCGAGGTTCAAGGTATCGAGATTCAACTGTATACATTTATGTTAACCGAGCGATTTCTGATATATAAAAAAAAATAAAATGATAAAGAAACGATATTTATTACGACGAAGAGGAAAAACATGCACAAAAATATTTTGAAATACGCCTCATAAGATGTAACCTGCTCGAAAATATTTTTAATTTCGAACGCGATTTCCACGATATATCATAAAAAAAAAATAAAAAATACCTAGAATATATAATTGCTATACACAATTTGCCATAATCAACGTGACACGTATAATTTAATTCTTACATATAACAGTTGACTTTATCACTTCCTCTCTCGTCATAGCAAATGCAGAAATTCGTGAAAAATTCTCCTTGCGTTTCATCCTACACATGTAATTTCAAGAATCTATACTTTCAGATGAGAAAGGCGAATCATAATTGGATTTTTCACCTGCGATTGATCCAAAAAACAGCCAGTTTAAAAAGAAGTTGACTGTAAGGCAATGCTACGCTCAAGACGTCCACCAGTTCCGAAAGATTCTGCGATTGAACTTGTATAATGAAGTAACGATATTCAAAAATTAAAAACAGAGTCATTGATGTTATCCAAAAAACTTGATACAGCACAGTGTACGATGTTTTTGGCCAGATCCCAGCGAAACGAAGACCGATTTTGACCGGTTGGCTAATCGCGTTCATCGAGCTCATCTTGCGCAAATCCATTTCTCTCTTTTGGTTCTTGTTTGCATATAGCTAATATAATTAACTATCGCATATAATTAATATTAGATTACATTTTATTAATTTTGTGAGAAAGGTTAATGAGCATCCTTTGATGGCAGTCGTAAAAAGCAGCCTCGCTTTATCTTCTCTTTGATACTTTCAGCCAATTGACAGTGCGTCTCATCTAGTGGCGATTTTACAGTTTTGCTTAATTAATACGGGGTTTTCGGCCGGGTAAAGTTTTCTTTAACATTTCTCTTTCGATCCCCCGTGTAAATCCATATTTACAAGTTATTGTGAATTATATGAACGGTCCCTTGTAAAATTGATGATGACTTTAAATTGATCATCGGATTGAACGTCTGATTTCTTATAGAACCTTTTTTATAAACGTTGAATCGGATCTTTCTCAAACTATATCTATTTGAGACCAGCAAGAGCATAAGACACGTAAAAATATGATTAAGCTTAACTTCATGATCAGTCAATGTTTAACATTAACATTTAATTTTAATTTCTTTCTTGAAATTTGGAAAACACGTGATTATTTTTCATATTCCCCACTATTCACATAGCAAAACATAAAGATCTTTCAGTTAAGGAACCTGACTCCCTTCTCTTATTGTTCTCTCAGTTCTTTTATATATAAATACACATCAAACATATACACCACAACGGTCTGTGCTACGAAACATCGAATATTGTAACCGGAAAATAAATTTTCAAAAGAACGATGTGGTTTGACCGACAGCTTCCGAGAAAATGAAAACTTTGAAAGAATCGATAAAGAAAGTAAACTCGTACCGATCAAGTAGTATGTGTTATGAAGTATAAGAAGTATGCATTATACTCCTCTGATTATGGGCAGTGAATGGATGGAAAGGACCAGGGTCGATACTCTTGAGAGCGCTTACTTTCTTGCTAATGCAATCAAAGTGATTACCTTTAAATATGCAACGATGCACTCAATACGCCTTACATGCAATTGAACAGTATTTCAAGATAATAGAAGTAATTTCCAAGTATTGTGAGTGTAGAGTATAGCTTATCAAAGAAGAGCTAGATTTATTCTTGGCGATCTGAAGTTGTTTTGAGTATGAACAGTTTCACGGTGGTGGAATGAATAAGCGGATACATAAGTGCACAGTGGTAGCAAAGTATTTTCTGTTAACACGTTGAATGTCATGTGAAAATTGAATGCTAAAATTTCCCTTTTTTTTAAAATTGTAATATTTACGAATTCTTTAATACATTTAATATTTGAATATTGGTGTTAAAAACTTAAAGTTCTACTAAAACTATGTAACTGTCTGTAGTTGCTGCTTCGTAAAGATGGGATTTTAGTAGAGAAAGTTTCACTTAAGTTGAAATGATGAAATTAGCAATATTCAATGTGTTGATTGATTTTGACTGCATATAAATTTGCAAGCTATTCTAAAATTATCAGATATGCAATTTTCTTACTAACCTTCACAATATTTGAATGTTTATATCATGATGTCAATCAGTTTTACAAAAAAAGTTTCACTCTACTGTGTACATGAAAATTGAGGAAAATATGTGACGATAAATTCGAATTATAATTTTAGTTGGTATAAACAATCATCGAAATTAAAACAAGCGAATTTTTTAATTATTTTGGTAAATATTAATAACGATAGTGTAACAATAAATTTCCAGTTATATTTATACATTAATTATTTGAATTTTGAAGTCATCATAAATTTTATAGAAAACTATTGTAATCGCATGAATGCAACTATTTAAGAAAATATCTTACTATTTCGCCCATTATAAACTATATTTTTAGATAACACGACTCTACAAAAAAATGTTCGTTCTTTGTCCTAAAGTTTATTTTAGGATTTTTCGGTTAATTATGTACAAAAACGAAAAGAAAATACCTTTTTTTTATATAAAGTTTGCTTTTGTGATTGTTATAGTAATAACACTTATTTTCGAGTTTTTTTTTAAATTTTAATTAATTCTAACACATTCAAAAATACCGCGAGATCACAGTGGGGTTTTTACGTCCACGCATGCTCATTTAGATAAATTTAAAAACAACATGGGAGCGTATTCAGAAGACCAAGGAGAATGATTTCATCAGGACATTATGAACTTCGAACAACGTTATCAAGGCAAATACAATGAAAATATGATGGGAGACTATATTTGAGGTTTATTAAGAGAAAGTAGATGAACATAAAAACAAAAGTAAAAGCGTGCACTTTTAAATTATTTTCCACTTTTTGTAACCTATTTTGATAGTAAAACTTCAGAAAAATGATAAACATATTTATTTGTATGGTTTCATCTTCAATTAAAAATTAAAGTCACATATTTTGGAAAATATCGTTCAAACGGTCTTCTAGATACAAAAGCAAACTTTTTCATGCCATATATTTTTTTTACGTCTAATTACGACCTAAACTATCGAAATTTTATACTTTAAAGTCAAAGTGGAATTTTGTTTTGACCCGTGTAATTAATGATTGTGTGTGTACATACGTTGAAATTTATACTTGCATACCATCTATCAAAGAAACTGCAGAAAGCAACTCGTTCTCCAATTTATTATCGAGAGTGCGTGTGCACATCAGACGGTGTACCGTAGCGTTTGGCAAAGTTGGCCGAATTCCAATTTCAGCTAGACTAATAGTACTTATATGTATTATCTTATACTAACAATCTGGTTGTGCACTTTCGCACTCTAATTTGCTGTCACAACGAACCAAATAAAACAACCTCCACTAACGCAAAAATGTCAGCACTAAATCAATTTCTTTGCTGTTATATTATATTAATAGGAAAAATAGGAAACAAACTGCACGAAATAAATCACTCTCGAAATTCGCAGATATACTACTTTACGTATTTTATCGGATGCTTATAACTTTTCCAGTGGATTTCAAATAGAAACATGCAAGGAGTTAAAATTGTGATAGTCCCCTGCATAAAAAGAGTTCCAGCACTTAAATCATAATGGGTATGTTTACCAAAAAGAAATTTGTCTCTATGACAATTGACTTCAAAGAACTTTTAAATTCTCCAACGTTAGCAAATAACTATATGTGGTAAAAAAGGTCTTTTTATGCAATAATACGAAACATTCTTATCTCTATTAGCAGTTTCGTCAAATGTACACTCTGGAAAATAGAGTATGACATCGTCGGTACTATATAACTGACAATGAGGGAGATAACCCCCACCACAAACTCAAGTTACGTCATATAATGCAGTGGTTATCAATCTCAGGCCCGCTAACTTCTAGATGACCGCAGATAGATATATACCTTACAATTAATTAAAATTGTGGGATGGTTCAAGCAAAATAGTTGAACCCATACTATTGGATAAAATTAAATATTAACATTTAACCCATTTGCATCACATGACAAATTCTAAAATATATCTTTACTATTAAATTTCTTAATATTAAATCTAAGTCTAACAGTATTTTAAAAAGTATTATTTTACTTTAATCGACAAGTGTTGTATAAATAATTTAGAGTGTTCGTATGTGTTGCTATTCACTCACAATGTGAATGCATAAATGCGTTGCGATGTTAGTGAAGAGAGAAAGTGCGCGCATATATGCGCTCAGAATGCAACTGGGTTAACGTTAAGACACATTTTAAATCAAACACAACAGTTATATCCACCACTTAATTTCTTTGCGACGTGTTCAATTCCATTGATAACAATGACAAGTTGAATTATATGTATCTCAAATTTCGAATGAAGAAATATGTATACTTCCAGATTTCATAAAAAGTTTAAAAAAGAAACTGTTTGATCAATCCCAGCCGTCATATATAATGTAGTAAATTTAACTATCAAACAGACACGGCTATATTGTTATGGAAAAATATGTGTCTCCAAACTCACTAGTTTTATTTTCTATTTACGAGATCAAATGGAGAAAATAGTTCAGAAAATACTTTAATTGTGATCGTTTAATATCTCCAAAATAAAAGATCTAAGTTATTAAAATTAAGTGCATGGCTGTTGGCACAATTGTTTGTGATATATCAGCAACAATTATTTATTTACAAAATATAACTTCAAAAATTTAGTAACAATATTTAGACTATAAATGCAAGTGTCAATTACTTCTACTTCTTCTAGTGAAATGTTTTCTATCAACTGCACCTATTATGGTTATTAACACGTTGTATCATTGATGTTAAATACAATAAGAATTCAATTAACCTTTCATTACTATAAAGATGTGGTTTGAATAGAAAATATGAACTTCAATGAAATAATCAGACTATAGCGAAACGATAAGTATTCAATGTAGTAAAGTGTTCGATCGTTTAACTTTGCCAAATATCTTCCTTTGTCTCTACAAAAAGGAAAACTACACATTACATCGGAAAATATTTCCATATATGATGACCATGTTTCTGGCCCATCAGGAGGAGATATCCCTTCCACGCGTCATTCAAAGAAACGGTTGTACGTCCATGTGTGATTTCCTTTTGTGCAAACTTAACACTTAGCCGACCGCACGCGCCACAGAGATCTGTACAGTTTCCACCGCGCTCAGGAAAGCCAAACTGCGCTGTCCCGCGCATTTTTCTGCGTAGAGCCATAATAATGGGAAATAAAAGCCTTAAAAAATTGGTGCATTTTATTATATGTTGTAAAGGGTGGGCCATCTAACGTTTGGAATTTGAATCAGCTGTAAAATAAAAACTAGTGAATATTTTTTTAAATTTATGAGTTTATTAGAAAGATTGAACCTTTCCATTTAGGAATGGAAGACAACATCATTCAAATGACTGCCACGGCTAGCCTTACAATACCCCATTCGATCAGCCCAATTTTTCAGTACATTTTCGATTGTTTGGGCCTCTATTTTGTCAATGGCAACTTCGATTTCATGCTTCAAGTCGTCAATCGTCTCTGGATGGTTAGCGTAACACTTGTCCTTAACGGCTCCCCACAAAAAAAAGTCTAACGGAGTCAAATCGCAGCTTCGAGGTGGCCAATTGACATCAGCGTTTCGGCTGATTATGCGATTTTCGAAAAGAGTGCGCAAAAGATCGATTGTTACGTTGGCTGTGTGGCACATTGAGCCGTCCTGTTGAAACCAAATGTCGTCTATGTCATCCTCTTCAATTTTGGGAAACAAAAAATCGCTTAGCATGGCGCGATAGCGATGGCCATTCACTGTAACGGCGTTTCCTTGCTCATTTTCGAGGAAAAATGGCCCAATAATGCCGCCAGACCAAAATCCGCACCAGACAGTCACTCGTTGTGGATGTATTGGTTTCTCCACGACGACGTGTGGATTTTCTGAGCCCAAGATATGACAATTTTGCTTATTGACGTTTCCTCCGAGGTGGAAATGCGCTTCATCTGAAAAGATGATTTTTCGGAAAAAATGCTCATCTTCGATGAAGCGGTCTTCGGCCCATTGAGCAAACCGAAAACGCATTGGATGGACATGCGGCTTCAGCTCTTGCAGTAATTGAACTTTGTACGCATTTATACCGAGATCTTTACGCAAAATTCTTCTCAAAGAAGTGCGTGAAATGTTTAATTCTTGAGAACGATGACGAGTTGATGTTGATGGTTGTTCACGCACACTCTGAGCAACAGCAGCGATGTTTTGGGTTGAGCGCACTGGACGAGTACGTACACGGGTTGTTTTATCTAATAACGATCCAGTTTCACGAATTCGCTTCACAAATTGATCCACAAACTGCGTTTTTGGTTCATCCTTTTTGTCAAATTTTTTCGTAAATTTCTTAGAGTTTGAGTAGAAGACTCACCACTTTGGAAATAAGTTTTTAATATTTCCCAACTTTGTTCAAGCGAAAAGCGACCCATTTCATTAATTTCAAACATAAATCTAACTTTCTGTCACATCGGAAATGTCATCAAACCTTCCAACCTCAAAATAACCTATAGTTCAAATTCCAAACGTTAAATGGCCCACCCTTTACTCTATAGAAATAAGAAGCTCTATAGAGAAAGAAGCGTTCCTCAGGTCAAAAGTAATACCCGATCGGTCGGCCATCGACTAGCTTGGAAATGAGTAGATCTACCCGATCGGTCGGCCACCGACTAGCTTGGAAATGGGTAGATCTACCCAATCGGTCGGCTAAGTGTTAAGTCAATTATACCAACATACATGCAATTCAACTTTATGAATCAGCAAAGAAATTAGTTTACCAACTGATAATAGTCAACTAAACGAGTTGTACGAAGAATACGCATTCATAAATCGGCGACTGAAAATTCGGAAAAGGAAGTTCCATAGATTTCTTAATATTCGAAAAAGAAGGCAGTGTAACAAGATAATTGCTACATATCGAAGATGAAGAATGTAAAACGTCGAGTATCTTTTCTTTGGACATGCCAGTGCAACTTTCAAGGTACTTATGTTAATAATGCAAAGTTACAGGCATGGTACGACACGAGAGTGCACTTGAGAAAAGAATAATGAGGAAGAAGTAGAGATCTCAAGCGACGACATTATCCAAGAAAAGAAGAAGTGCACATTTGCAACACATTAAAGCAGTTTCACGTACATTACACTTTTGCAATATTACCATATCGAGCTACAAAAGATATAATGCAGAGATATAAGTACGATGAAATAAGAATATCATTATAAAGTAACTTGACTTGTAAATGTCGTTGTGTTATAAATGACAAAAGCGTTGATGATTCCCTATAAAGAAAATGAAGAAGATTAATTGTAAGGACACTAGTTTTTGGCACAAAGAATGCCACGTTTTAGAAGATTCTAAGGAGTTTGTGTATAATTATTTATAATGATTTCATTTTCGAGTGTTTGTCTTTGAATTGATTATCCTCAAAATGAATGAATCTTTTTTCCTTTCGTGAAAAAAACACTGAAAATAATATTCCATTAAAACAAAAAATTGTGGAGATATTTGAGTAAATAAAAACTCAAAATTAGTTCACTTAAAATATATTGCGCTCATTGAATTTCTGCTGTTATTGACAAACGCAATTTAAAAAACAAAAGGGATCATCTTAATCACTTACAAATTGCTGACAATACAAGTAAAATATATGTTATTTCATTCTTGTATTCAGCTTTGTTATAAATAAAAAAATAAATGCACTATTAGATTTTCCCTAATTTAATGTAACATTTTTATTATAAAATAGTAGATAACGATTTCTAACAAAGACTACTATGACAATATTAAAAAAGAAAAAGAATTCTTTTCTACGCTTTTCATTTATTTTTCGAAACACGGAATAAAAGTTTTCCACTTATTTCCGAAATAAGAATCATCTCTTTTCAATCCCGCCACTCGTTTCATCCCATTTTCTTTACTTTTGCAATTAACATGTATGGTCTACCATTGAAAATTATTTTGCTAGAACCCAATAGCATATCCGTAGCCAATTTTCATAAAGAGATAATAAAAAATTCAACTCACGATCAGAAAAGGAGAACTAATTATTACATCTTAATAGAACATTATGATCAGTAACGTGAGCTGAATGAATAATAATTGTACATTTATAATTACATATTGGAATAATGATTTTTATAAGTTTTTATATTATTAGGTCATTAAGTATGAGACGTCCGATTTGAAAGTAAAAGTTTGGTTCATTACATCTCGGGCAAAAAGTAACATAATTAATAAAAATACAGGGTCCGTCAGCAAAATCCGGACAAAATTAAGAGTTCATTCAAACACTTGTTTAGTTAGAAATTAGTTGTATTGATGAAAAAAAAAATATGTAAATTAATTAAGGGATCCTTATTAAGTTTTATCATTCAGTATAGCCTCCTTCCGCTGCGATCACTTCTTGGATTCTTGATCTGAAGCGCGAACATGCTCTTTTCACCTGATCCTTGTCCAAATTCGCAAATGCTGCCTCTATAGCGACCTGAAGGGATGCCACGATGGGGTGCCTGGACTTATTAGACACCCTTTCAATAACGCTCCAAACATAATAACTTAGAAGCTTCAAATCTGGTCAATTGGGAGGCCAGAAGTCTTTGGACCGAAATATTTCGACGTTATCGGAAAATCAGTTTTGCATTAAATGACTCGGATGGGCTTGTGCGTCAACCTATTGCAAAATGTGGGATCTCCCGGATGCTACACTTTCCATATTTGGCTTCACTAACGAAATTATGATCCGGAGGTACAGTTTATTGTTAATGCTGAGCTCTTTCGTCGGCAGCCGCTGTGCTTACAGACTTTTCTTTGGAATAAATTCGCCTTGACCGATTAGCAGAGCCTTCAACGAACTTCTCTACAGCCGCAAACCTTCGTACAATATCATAAACAGTAGAATTCGGGTATCTAAAGAATCGAATAATTTTAATAGCTGAACGCTCCGCGCGAAGCGCATCAGTTATTGCTGCTTTGTGAATATATTCCGAACACTATCTAATCAAATCTGCCATTTAGATGTTACATACGTATTGTATATACATATGCCTTGCTTGAAAAGAAAGAAACATCTACTGCTGACATTACATGTAGCGGGAAATTAAAATAGAATATTGTCCGGATTTTGCTCACGGACCCTGTATATCATAATAATATATATCATAATTAATCAAAATAAGTCGTTTCAGATGACTTCGCTTCCACTGCAGCTTTCAGTTCATCGTCATCCACCTCACTTTCAGGTCGACCGCGTGGTTCATTTTGAAGATCAAAATCTCCAAATCAGAATTTTTCAAACTATCGACGTACTGTACGTTCATTAGCCACATCCTTGCCAAATACTTCGTTAACATTTCGACTTGTCTGCGCTGGATTAGTTTCACGACGGAACTCATACTCAAAAATAACGCGAATTTTTGTCCTATCTATGGCTTACAATATTTAACCTCCACACGACAATACGATAGATTATTAAAAATAAAACAGTGCGTCTAAAAGCCATATGGCGTACCTTCTCAATGCAAAAAAAAGGACGGATGATGTGAAATATCAGAGATATCCAGCATCAAACTTGATGCTTTAGGTCAGTGAGGCGCAGTAGTTGATCGTTTCGGCGTCCTTCGAGCAATCCCGCCTGCTTCTCCCAACCGTTCTGTTTCGGCCAACCAAGCTTGTCTTGCCTTTCACCTCGCAGGGTCGAATCTATTGGCGCGAGCGTGGCAGCATACTGGGACGTCATTCGCAACTAAACGCTCGCGCTGGAAAGATGTGCCGCGCTCGCCGACGACTGTAAACAGATCGATGCGCGTGACGCATCGATTCAGATTATAAAAAACCCGATGCCTCAAGGTTGGTTAACTTTCGGGGTACTTTCACCATCGTTATCCGGCTATTTACTTTAATATTGAAAAACTTATATTGTACTCCAAATTATCCCCTGGCAACTTTAAGGGAATTTAGTGCAAATCACGTAGAAGTGACTCCTGCAAAGATCGGCTGCGCCTACCTGCGTCTTTTGTTTTCGTGCCTTTCTAAAATTGATGTAACATAGTACTGGTGCCGAGTCGCCGTCGGGCTCGTGGTCAATAAAAACCCGGATTTCTGAACCGACAAAATCCCATTGGCGTTAATATGGTCGAAGATTTCTTAAATATTACTTTTATTACTTAATTACGCTTATTGTTAGTTTCCTAGTAAAGAGTAGCGAACTAGGTAATCAGGGTGGAAGGTAATCATGTTCCCATTATACACGGTTCATTTAAAAACTGAATAACTAAGAAGTACCGAAAGGTACCGGATTGGAATTTCTCATATGTATTCAGTAATTTCGTACTAATCGTTCGTCTACCTGCTCTTCTTTGTTGTACCTGCCTGAAATCTTAAAATCTATCAGCAAGACAATCACGACGGCAACAATGTATTGTTTGATGCGAGGGCAAACGTTTTTACAACGCTGAATTTTCCATTTATTTGCGCTGGAAATTAAATTATATCGCCTGAGACTTAGATCTTTAAGACATATCTGAGCATACTTTTTTACGAATAACACTGTTATTTTATCCTACACGCGACGTAGTGCAATCTGAAACTGTTTCTCGACGTATAATCTGAATCGATGCGTCACGCGCATCGATCTGTTTACAGTCGTCGGCGAGCGCGGCACATCTTTCCAGCGCGAGCGTTTAGTTGCGAATGACGTCCCAGTATGCTGCCACGCTCGCGCCAATAGATCCGACCCTGCGAGGTGAAAGGCAAGACAAGCTTGGTTGGCCGAAACAGAACGGTTGGGAGAAGCAGGCGGGATTGCTCGAAGGACGCCGAAACGATCAACTACTGCGCCTCACTGCTTTAGGTAATCGGACATTTCATACCTAATAACCTAATATCAAAAATTCACGTTTACGTAAATGTTTCGTTGTCTTCAATGATTCCATCGACAAAATACCCAACAAAGTTGCGAATGATTTCAGTCTAAAGGCTGAAAATGCTACCACGCATCATCACGCGTGAATTCACTTTTTCACTGTCCCCCTCGAAGAATCAAATAAATCGACATCTGTCATACGGATATTACTTTGACAGAAATCTTGAAACAGTCGCTCAATCTACAGTACAGAACACCCTCGACATTTGCAACAGTTGCTGTTGTATGAAATCCGTTTTATATTTTTAACGCTTCCTGTAAATACCAGGAAACAAACGCCAGTAAAAGTTTAAAACAATTGGTTCATTTCTTGTTTAACATGTTGAATTCCGATAAATATTTCACCTATTTGACAGTTCTATTGAAGTGTGAGTTTTTCTGGTAAAATCGTATTTTTTGGAATAGAGAAAATATTAAAATAGCTGTACATTTAAAAGCACTTTACATCAGTATTTTAATACTGCATATATTAACAAATTTGTAGATTATTTCAATGGGTTAACTTAACGATAAAGTATTAAAAATACGTTGTTGGCAACCAAATATATAGAATACGTCAATTTCTTTAAATTCTACTAAATCAATTTCACTAAATCATTAATTTAAAACAATAAAGAGAAAGTTTATTCGTAATAAATGTAAAAGTAATAGGTATAAGTGGAAGAAACGTGAAAATATTAAATTAAGATTGATAGAAAATATTTTAATATGCGCTAAGTCTGTTGTGAGGATTTCAATGCAAAATTAATAATAACGTGAAACATTTACAGATTGGGTTATGCTTCCATACATATAGGGGAGGGTGGGGCAAAGTGGGCCCCTTAAAATTTTGGAGCCCAAAAAAATAAAGATATGACTATTTTTTGCTGAAGGGGCCCACTTTGCCCCCCCCCCCCCCTATAACGAATAAAAAAAATAAAGATATGACTATTTTTTGCTGAAGGGGCCCACTTTGCCCCACCCTCTCCTATAACGGAATAAACTATACAAACTCGTTTAACGAGATAAATAGATGAATAATTGTTATCTATATACTAATCATACTCACAAATAACGAAGTACCACGTTACACGAAATTTATGCATAGATAATTATGGAAATATCAAGTGTTAACATGTAGTATCTATGGAAAATGAGTTATACTTTGGCTAATAGTTTTGCTAATACTTGTTGACGCGAACATTAAGCTGACGAGTTGTCTACATTTGGCTTGTAACATACATATATTCCGGAGGATAAAAGCATAATTAGTTGGGATTTGAAAAAATCGCCATAGTACACCATTCATTTCTTATACAAGTAAATTATTCTTTTTGTCGAATACAACAACTTCGGTGATTATATTAATATTGTGAGCGTAATGTTATACATTACAGTAATCAATTGTTTTAATATGTAAAACATACACGACGCTGTTAACATATATGAATGTTGTACGTTCAACTTACATCATTTTCGTAATGAGCTGTTTAGAATTATAACAATGTTTGCCAAAAATAAAATTAAATAAAGGAAAATATAAATGTGAACGTAATTAAATATCAAGTATTTATGAAGTAAAATTAGGTTGAAATCACTCAAAAACGTTTGTAAATCGGCAGTACCTTTAGAACGATTCAATCATCATTGAAGTTGCCATGAAATAAAATATTAACACTTAACATTAAGACATATTTTTAATCAAGTCCAACAGTTATATTCACCATTTAACGCTAGAACTACCAAGCAAGTCAAAATGATTCATTCTTAATTTTTTCCAAAAGATCTCCAACTTTGTAGGTCAGTCATAGACGAAATATTCTACGTTGATTTTACAAACTGCAGAATTACCGAATCGATCATATTTTAAACTCCTCGATTTCTCTTTTTCCAAAGTATATATTTAATATATTAAAATATAGTAGATTTAACTCGAGTAGTTCTAGTGTTAACGTCTTTGCGACGTATTCAATATGTGCTTATAGAAATGACAAATTGAGTTATATTAAATATTATATTATACGTACCTCAAATATTTCCAAATTTCACAAAAAGTTAAAAAAAAGAAACTGTTTGATCAATTCCATGAGTCGCCATATATAATGTAATATTAAATTTAATTATCAAACAGACACGTTTAGATTACCGAACATAAATAAAATTATCTGTCATAAAACAATATTATCTTGGACAGCAAAATCATTTGCAACATTAGAAATACCAATCATTTTTATATTGTAAAAGAAAAGAATTCAACAAAACCCATTAACATCAATAATCATTATACTTGTAATATCAATAAAATATGCAATATCAATTTTTTCTCAAATAACTTACTATTATTTGCTTTATATACAACTGGTTTGTTATAACATTTATCATCCAGAAATTCACATGAACTGTGAATTTTCATAACGTATACAGTTTAGTAATCAGTACAGCGCGCGCAATATTGAAATGTAAGATGCTGAAGTTTTCAAGATCTAAAAACATATACATTTTTAGAAAAAGAATTTTTTGTAGTTTTTACTTTTGTAGTCGTTAATTGAACAATGTTCTAAAAATAATCTTACACTAGTAAAACTCTCCAAGGACAAGTCCACCAAGTTTCCGGTAGTGAGGGTTAAACGTTTTTGTGATCTCAGGATAAAGAGTAAAACAGCCCGACGATCGCTGGGTTTTAAAAGATACCAAAGTGATTCATATGCAGCATTGCTGACCATTTGACTCTAAAAATTGAAAGTATCGTCATCCCAATGTACATGTGACACGTATCTCTCATTTTCGGTGAGAATAATTGTAAGGAACATTAACACTTTGAATGTCACCCGTATTACTCTCGTTTTGTTATCACTGTTAGTATGAAACTACTTCTACTAAAATCACATCTTTGTAGAGCAAAAGTGTTAAAGGTAAAAGGTGTAGGTTTTAGCAGCAGTTTACTTTGTATAATGACAATATTCATTATTCAATATGTTAGTAAAATCGTTAATATTCTCATTTAAAAGTCATCAATTTCGTTGAATTCGTTAGCACCTGTTACCAGTGACCTTCATGACATTCAATGTGCTAACGAAATGTTTAAATAACTACTGACCTTAGTACTAAGATACTCCCCGGCAAAACAGAAAACAAATGCCTCCAAAGTCATTGCAATATAAAAGAATAACATTTTTATCAACACTTTGAACCTCTGACTAGTATCAAACGACTGCAGTGGCATTAAATAAAATATAATTTGTTAACCTTGTGGTAAATTAAATAATGTGGTAAATTATTATGCATCTATAAACTTATTTGCACTAAATTTGATTGTGTGCGGTTCGGCATAATTTCATCTCTCGAAAATTTGTGAGGAAATATTAAATTCAGTGCAAATTATATTCTCCATATTATAGGTGTTGATTATAGTCAAATATTAAACATAATAATCATAAGATATTAATTAATTATCGAAAGAAATAATACGAAATACAAAATAATAAAATATTAAAACTACAATGTGCAATGTGTTTATAATATACAGTGAAAAATATACTCTCGATAATTATTACTTACGGCTACGATCAAGAATCCTATGCAACATATAATGAAAGTGTCGCACAAAAACTGCATCAATGCGATATATGTATAGAGTTTCTGCATATTTTCTGTCAAGGCGATAATTCGATAGTGTTTCTTAATTATGTCTGCCATGGAACCATACCACAGTTTACTTTCTGCATCTTTCGCACAAAAATCTTTTATAGCTTGGCGTATAATATCTATTTGACCCCCGACATGTAACATCTAAATATTGTTGGATATTGGAATAATTAGAATCTCGCAACATCTTATATTTTTAATAATGATGCCATTCTTATATCGCCTGTTTTGATATAAATACAAATCAAATAATGGAAAAAGACTTAAAAAATGAATAGAAATGTTAACAATATATTAACACTTGCAACGAAGAAAAAATTAACTTCAATAAAGTGGTAAGACTGGCGAAATACGAATGGCATTCAACGTATTGAAAACAGATAGAACCAAACAAAAATTGAGTGTTCAACTTTGTCAAGTAGCTTTGGCTGTTTATAGAGCGGGAAAACTACACATTACATTGCAAAACCCATATATGATGAGCATGCGTCTAACAATAAGCCATCAAGAGGGAGGTATCCCTTCCACACGCCATTTAAAGAGACGATAGTACGTCCATGTATGATTTCCTATTGTGCAAACTTAAGTCATAAACACCAACATATATGTAGTTCTATTTTATAAAAACTCACCAATGTAATCATCAAAGAATTTAATACACCAATAGTAGTACCAACAATAACCAACTGGACGAATTGTACGAAGAATACGCACTCATAAATCGGCGACTGGAAACTCGGAAAAGGAAGTTCCATTTTTATCAAGAGCTGTCGAGGTTGAGCCTCGATTTCCTTGTTGCGAAAATATTGGAAGCTTGTACCACTATACAAAAATGTAGCTGCAGCATACACACTGATTATCAATTTAGAATAACGTTGAGAAAAAGCAGCTTTGTATAGCATGCAGTTCATGTTGAAGTCGTTGACTGACGAGTCCATCCAATCTTCAGAGAGTGTCAGCAAAATTTTATAGAATATCCTGTTAAACATTATTACGGTATTATAATACTTCTGAAATTCAGAAAAAGAGGCAATAATATTTTGAATCTTTCTTTTTTAGGGTTTAAAGCATTAGTTTCCAAACGGCAGTTATGATCCTCACAGGAACGCGAAAGGGCCTCTAGGAGACAGCGAAGGGGCCCCTCGGCAACCGTCAACAGCAGAATGTAATTTCAAGGGCTGCAGTGGTGCAACAGGAACATATTGGGTGTTACGAGCCGGTCGAGTGGCAGAAACGCGATCGTAATGCGTTATTGCAATTTTATATGCGAGAATTCAAGAGTTGCAACAGTATAGGGGGAATATTCCGGGGACCGGACTAGCCTATAACAGAACTATAGAGTTGCTGTTTGCCCCAGTCGAAAAGTCCAGCCTAAAAAGAAACTTCAAATCCTAGATTCTTTTGATTTCTCATTTGCCGCTTAATTATGTATACCATTTTGAACCTCAAAATCCTCAACTAGTGTGTCTACGTGCCTCAAAGTCCTGTAAATATGATTTTTAGGAGTTATATGGACTGATCAGGTAAAATTTTTATTCCAATTTAATCTGACATCCCCTAAAAATATTGCAGAAGTTCCAAGTCTGTCGACTCATATTCTAAAAATAGGGCTTTCAGGAGCAAGTAGGAATTAAATTATCATTTTATTCCATATAAATTCTAAATCTCCTAAAAACACTTCAATTCCAAAACTCCTCATTACAGAATGTATGGCTTAATATTGGGCTTATTGTTAAATTAATTTTCTAAATAAGAATGCTGAGGATTATTATGGGCTGTATGAAGTCTAAATTGATCCTAAACTAGGCAAAACTGGCAAAAATGAACAAGTTTAGGGCGATTGTAGAATTAAAATTTGCATTCTTTTATATGTAACATATTTTTCCATATTCAGCCTAAATATCCTAAGTTATTTGATAATTTAGGAGGCTTTTGGGCTGAAATTTTCGACTCGGGTGCTCGTTAATAACGAATATACCTTTCGGTAATTCGCGGTAGTATAACGGATAGTCCTGTACCAAAAAATACAGTGTTACCGCCACTAGCTGGTATAAAGGAAATGGATTTTATGTTGCAATCTCAGGACTCTTGCTTCTATTGTTACCCGTAACTTTAAATAATCTTATTCACTCCGAGCGGCTTGAGTGAATAAGGAAGATCGGTGCTCGGTTACACAATGATGAAAGGAAGTAAATTGAAAATAACTAGAACGTTGAAATACGTATATTAAGTTATTAACAATGAATTGGGTTCAAGATACAATTACAAGAAGTGATTCTGAAATTAAACTATTAACACGTTGAGTGCCGCGTCAGTTATCGGTGATTGACACTGAACTTTCCGTTCAGGCCGCGTCCAAGTTTTGTCTGGAGTTTGTGTTGTTGTTTTCTACAAGTTGCAATACTGAGATAAGAAACAATGGCCCTAATATGTTTATAAAGCTGCATAGAGTAAATTAAAATTTGTTACTAGTGCGCTTCCCATTGCTGTACCATGATGCCAGAGCGCGTGGCCTGATGGCAATTTCCTTATAAAATTGCGTGACACTCAACGTTTTAAAGTTAAAATGTTAACCGAATGTCACGCGTCGGATCGCGCGGGTTTCTAAGTCTCGTAGACTTTGAAAATTCACCTGTTTGACTGGTAGCGTAGCGTTCTATGGAAGAAATGAACCACAGAGGCAGAAAAGTATCTCGCTTATATAGGGCTCTGTTTCGGGAAGGATTTGGAAAAATGAGTGGAGGTGGTAGGACTCTGGCAGGGATGTAAGGATTGAACACATATAGAACACATCTGGCCAAAGTGTAAAGTGTCATGGTTTGTACAAGTCTGGATAAGTCGAAAGTAGCCCTGTAAAGCGAAGAACACTTGTTTTGAAACCTTTCCTTTTTCAAGAGCGGCTGACTAGCATCAAATGAAGAATTCTTTAAAAATTCTCAGAGTCGAATGTAACATGGGTTTATATAGAAATGACCAGGATTGGTTGAAGTTTTTAGCGGGTTCTGGCAAAGAAAATGTGATCATCCCGTTAATTATAAATTAATGACTGAGATTAAGCACCTCCTAAATAGATAATTGTTTGACAAAAATGTTTCAAAATGTTTCGGTACAAAAAATTTGTCAGGAACGATAGTTCGTTATATTTCATGTTAACCAGTTTGCTGTGATTGGCGAGTATACTGGTTATGGAGAATTCTGTGTATTGACGAGTATGGTTATTTAAATTGTAATTTTGACGAAAATTAAAATATATTTGTAAATTTCAAGATGTTTGGAATATTTTGAGGCCACGCTGAAATAAAACGAATAGATAAAAAGTATAAATAATTTGAGATAGCTTGATTTTCGTGATCCACGTAGGTGCACACTCACAAAAGGAATCGCCAAAGCTAAGGGATCCGAGGGGAATTTTAAAAAATGTGAAGAGACCATAACGCAAAAAATCGTAACAAGACTGGAGAACCACTGGTCTAAAGAATATATTAAGACATTCGAACAAATAGAAATTTAGAAAAAGTAGCAACATTTAGTGTCGTTTCTACCACTCGAATACTTGAATTTTTATTTTTAAGGGCTATTTTTCTCCGAACTTCACTTTCATTTCATCTTTCCCATGCAGCTGCATGCTCAGTTAAAGAACACAACTTTTAAAAAATTTGTCTGTCCTCTAGTCACCTAGGTATTTCAAAAAATGTATTTTTAACCTTGAACTTGTAGGAGTACTTTCACTTCTTTAATACTAGATCTACGGCAGCCGTCAAATAGACGGGTTCCTGCTTTTTTCAAATTTTCTCAAATCGACAGAGAAGCAGTACGGTAAATATTTCATGTATATCTTATAATATACAAATTACTTAAATGACCGTATTTTTGTCGTTTGTTCCATCTTTTTTCAAAGTACATATTTAGTACATTTAAACATGCCAAATTTAACGGCCGTAAATCTAGTATTAATATGAGCGATAACCGCTAAAAAAAAGTACGTTCCAAACATTGTTGCAAGGTCTATCTCTCGTATAATCTTCTTAACAATCGACGTCCACGTATTCAATACATTCCCCCATAAATAAATATACGAAAAAGCAGAATGTCCCTTACCTACGATTAATCCAGAAGATAATCAGTTTAACGAACAGTAAACTGTACGGTAAAGTAGTGCTCACTCCGTCTATTAAATCGGACAAACTATTGAGGCTAAAATGCGTTATAATATACCGATACTGGAACACTTGCGTCAACCCCATAACGATCACCCATACAACTCGCAATAGAATGCCGTGGAACGAACCCGGCCAAATTCCAGTTAAACGTAAACCAATTTCCACAGGACGACAGATGCAAATGACGGGCGTGATTTTCTCAATATTTATCATTTTATGCCCGTTCGTATGCTGACGTATACTCAACATGTTCTCATAAATTCAACGAAATTCTGAACAATCGTGCAACGGTCGCTGAACTTAATGGACTGAAAAGGATTCCACGTAAGCGTGAGAAAAAAATAAAACTTTCGAACGTAGGGCAGTTTATCATAATATATTCATACGATATCATGAAGAATAGAAGAAACAAAGTTACAAATAAGGGGTTTGACAATCGGCAGGAGAAAAGAAAAAAGAAGTTGCATGCAAGATTCCTAAGTTGCCAATGCAATTGTATCATTTACTTTAAAAATTTAACAATTCAAGCAGGTGCGCCACACGCGAATTCGAGGCCGGAAAAGTTCTGACGGACAGGAAGTAAGAAGATTGGAAAGTTACAAAAGAAAAAAGTAGAGCGAGACTGAGATTGCGGAAGACCGGGACGAATCAGAAAAATACGTTAGTACAATGTTTTGTCACGACAAAACGTAGAATAGATGGAAATAAGTAACGCTATTGGCTGCATTTCATCCTGAAATTGTCAGATAATATTTCCACTCGAACTTTTCCATTTTGAAATAGAAACTTTAACGGAACTGTGCTTTGTGCGGGCTCCTGACATAAATTACGTGAGATTACAGGAAAATAAATCAGGTGGGAGGGTGATGTTTATAGATTCTCATCTTTTTGAATGTATTTCTATATTTACTTGATAGTTGTTACTTAATTAGCTCCTAATTTTTTTATTATACTCAGTCTTTCAATTGATAATTTCATTAAGTTCCGCTTAACAAGGGCGACAGCAGGTAATTCATAGTTTTAAAAATTTCTTTGTTTTAGAACACTAAAATAACGAAATTAGCGATGAAGGGCGACGCAATAAATTGTAATAAATGAAACAGTAAATTGGAATAATGCAGAAAATAAGAGAGAACATTTTTTATAGGATTATGAATGAAGAACCAGGTTAAAATGAACTTAAACAACTGCAGGAAGAACTCCATAAAGACACTGGCAGAATGAAGATCGGCTCTTTGCAATTGGAATTATTTCTCTCTTCATTTTCAAGTGAGTGAAATTAATTTAATTAATTTCTTCCCCGTAAGATACATATTTTTATCTAATGGTAACAGTAATTAAAAATATAGAATATCACTAGATGGCGATGACCATAAGTATTTACTAAAGGGTATTTAAATTAAAAGGTAATGTCATTAACTGCTTCGAACGACGAAATTAACACCATGACATACCTATTAACTACTAGCTGAGGTACCCGGCTTCGCTCAGGGAGTTGATATGAGATTGTGTGGTTGTTGAGATAAAAGGATAAACTTTAAAATATAAGAGGTATATTTATAACGGGATATTTATAAATGGAATGTAATATAATGTTCCACAATAATCTGGGATGTTCCCGAACATTCCACAACATTCCACAATATTCTGTAATGTTGTGGAATGCTCTCGAATACTCTCGAATGTTCTGGACTGTTCTAGCAATTTCTAGAGGGCGAAAATTCCAGCCCTTATATCTTCAAAATCACGCCCTTTAGGTAAAAACGGGAACCTTCTTCATGGACGGTAGATAGAGGGCTACCACACCATATAACTCCCTTGATCGTACCGGGACTCATTTCTAAGTTTTAACGGCACGCACATTGTACACTTTGCTCTATAATATACAGGGTGTCCCGTAACTGGTGGTACAACCGAGCGTGGGGTGATTCTACGTGAAAAACTGAATCAAAAATATAGAATAAAATTTTTTCATATGACGCTTCGTTTTTGAGAAAAATAAGTTTGAAAATTTATCGAGTATTATATATACTCACAGTATTTCGGAAACTAAAGGTCCTTGCTCGGTCAGTATAAGGAGATCGTGGAACTGATACAAGAGGTATCATCATCCTGACAATGTTTGTAAACACTGCACGAAATACAGAAATGCTCTTCTACTCGTAAAAGTAAGATAGCGAAATCTGTCGAGCTGAAACGTGGATCCAGTGCCCGTGTACTCGATAAATTTTCAAACTTATTTTTCTCAAAAACGAAGCGTCATATGAAAAAATTTTATTCTATATTTTTGATTCAGTTTTTCACGTAGAATCACCCCACGCTCGGTTGTACCACCAGTTACGGGACACCCTGTATATTGATTACACAAGCGAAAACTATGTGGGGGTACTTTGAACATAGAACTGCAAAGTGATGTTAAAAGTGTTGATGATATTAATGTGTGCTCACCAAGTATAAAGATGTGGTCTGAAGAACTACAAAAGTTACATTCATCAAACGACTGCGATAAATCTTTTAATATCTCGTCGAAAAACTGAATTTGGAAAGAGAAGAAAATAAGAGATGAAGTTTCTCAAAATAAATGGCTCATGGTTGACTACACTTTACGGCGACTTAACTTTTCGAATATTTTTAAAGTAGTGTCGAATGCTGACTTTTTGAAAATATGAACAATAAAACGAGATCAATGGGCACAGTAAGCGACAAGGAAGAAGAATTGTGCAAAATGAAAAGTGAATAAAGAATAGTAATGTCTCGAGTTATGGCATCAAAGATTTATACATGTCGAACTGGATACTCAGAATTTTGCGAATGAACCGCTATACTTCTAAAACTACTTTAATTATTAACCTGCCGAGTTATCCCCGGAAAGTTAATAACGCGAAATTACCACCGTGTTCGAATTTTATATAGCTTTTATTTCGATTAGGAGTATCTATCGATAGAAAATATACGCAAACACGAACGCGATATTTAGGCTGAAAAAATTCATACCGTTTTATTCTGACTGGCAATAATGGAATGATTTTTGTTGAGAATACAGGGAATCAGGTATAATTGTAACCGAATACAATATGTAACCATCACAGGGCGAATACAGCAATAAAAGCGCTGCAATTTATCGTGCAATACTATCATCGACATTCTCTGAGCTTTTAGTACGAATTATTAAATAATACGATAGAAACAAGAAAGTAATGCTATAACGCACTGGCTTACTTTCTTTTACTCCATCTGTGAATTTTTTGATTAATAATAATAAATTTCATTATAAATTATAATCTTTCTAATTATACAGATCATCTTCAAATAACGATGATAGAACTGTCATCTTCAATTTTGCAGCTTAAATGTTTTTGATGTCAGGAATAGTAAAAGAGTGTCTACTAAATAATTACAAACTGAACTATTAAATTGAATTCAACGAATAGATACTCGTAGACATGTTCATTCTGTACAAACTGAAAGTATCGAAGGTATTCAACCGAATTAAGTTGTTGAAGTCTGATTTTATAAATTACATAGATATCCCGGTTTTGAAATGCATATTTGCTAAAAACTGTTATTCATTCTGTAAATATTTTACGGCATCCAGTGAATATTTCCATTAACACAGAAAAGCAGCTTATGCATTTAAATATAATATTAGTAACGCTATTGTAATGTACAATTATCGCGCGAACTTAATTTAAATCGATGGTATTTACGGTCGAGTTCAAAATCATATTCGGTAAGAAGATTAAAGGCTACATTAAAAAAGTATGAAATACATTCTCAATAAATTGTGAAACTTTCTTATTTTTACGAACTCGTTTTAAAACACATTTTGCAGAAACTTGTATATCTGTTAGCATTATCTATATTTTCCAAAATTTAATTGAAGTTGTATAGTATATACATCGATTAATACTTATGTATAATATTAATATACACTTTGCTTTCAGGCATGTATTGCTAGTGCATTAAATACTCCATCCTACACTTCATTGTATGCTTCATTCTATACTTCATTCTGCACTTCACTCAGCACTTCACTCTATAATGGGCAATTATTTCAAGTATTCACATTATGCAACCAAACTGAAGATTGAAAGCGTTTACAGCAATATCACAAGAGTACCAAGTGTTTGAAAAAATGGAACTTTAAGCGTTTTTGTACCTTTATTATACTATATAGGGGAGAGTCTGGTATATTGTACCACTTTTCAGTTTCAACAAAATATCTTGTTTTGATATTAATTAAAACAAACTATTTCTCCAATGTCACATAGTGTAGAGCCTCGTTTAACTTATACCGCAAAATCAACACCATACTCTTAACCGATTTCTTAAAATATTCGTTTTTCTAAACGCTTTCAGTTGGTACAATTTACCCGACCAGTCGGTTTAATTGTACCACAGGTTCGGTAAATTGTACCACTAGGAGTTAAGGGACTTTCAAACATGATAAATGATTAATTATTAAATAATATGGTTTTCATAATAGACAATACTCTTAATGACAATATTTTAATAATTATTGAAAAAGTGTTAACAAAAATTAAATCAATATTTCTTCAATAAGTAACATTCATAATTATGAAGAAAAAATTAAACAAAAGTATCAAAAACGAAAGAAATTTAAACATTTATCAAACTTAAATACCTACTTATAAAAGTAAATGATTGCTTTTATGAAAACGAAATAAACCATTTTTACTTAAAATTATTATTTGGTCAATTACTAATTATTTATTATAATTGTTTTGTACTGAGATCGAATTATTTATTTTCTTTTAACCTGTTTTAGTTCAAACAATTGTCGCAAACATTTGGATTCGATGTACAAGTTTCGTCTTGTTGAGTAAATTGTACCAGTACAATTAAGACAACTACTGGTGGTACGATTTACCGAACTAAGAGATTTAAAAAATAAATATTTGTCACAAAATGATCTCAAAACCTAATACGTTCATTTCTTTATAGGTTGAGAGGTGATTATAGACCTGTTTAATAAAAAATATAGCAAAATTCTAACTTACCATTTTACTGAGTAACGTCCTTAGGTACACGCGTCAAAATTTACATCAAACACTAACAAAAACGTTTTTTTTCTCTCAAACTGAATGCACTTGTCGGATGCCGGTACAAAACGAAAAGTAGTTGTGGGTGCTGTCTGTGCTTAGTTTCGTGTTGCCAGGAAAGAAAAATAGTGGCATTTAGTTGGAAATTTTAAGGTGGTTCAATTTACCAAGCGGTACAATATACCAGACTCTCCCCTATGCTATATTTTACTTGCTCTTTATTAAAGAGTTACTAAATTTCTGTTATCGCAGTAACCTCAGTCAAGTAACATCATTAAAAACCATATTAAATACTGTTAAGTTATTCAAACAACGTCAAGTTATCATCGACCCGATTTACAAATTTAATCAGCGCAAATCTGTTCAAATTAAGACCTTGACGCACCAATTCAAAATTCAAAAACTGTCGTCTTTCCACAAATTATTTTATTTTCTATCTTCTTAAAATACAAAAGAATATTGACAAATCATAAAAAATGATATTTTACACAAGAAAGGCTAAGATAGTTGAACCTAATTCGCTTAACCGAATTATTAGTTTAACGTGTATATTCGATTCCATTTATGTAGAAAACTAAAATTGTTGGTTTACTGTTATTAAAATTTTACTTTAATTTTAGTTGAATTAAATTAACCCCCCCCCCCCCCCTCAGAGCAATATTAATATGTATTATCACAGTAAACAACATTATTATTTACATTATAATTATATTATTCAACGTACATTGACCCGAATTATCAAAGGACAAGAAGGTACTCCACAATATTTTTTAAGATTTAATTATGTACAATAAAATTCGACAATTTCCAGATGCTAACCGGTATACAATTGATTCAGATAATTCCACCCAACCATTATCGACCATCGACAGTCCTTCACATATACTAGTCGACTGATAGAGCAGCAATAATACCATGTGGTTGCCCATCGAAGATCGGTTAACCAAACCGGATGGTTAACCGATTCATTCAAATTACTGATTCATCGAATTAACCGTTCGAGCGGATTAAACGATTTCTAGTAACGGCAGTTGTCATTCGATTATTTTCCGGTAGAAACAAATACTTAAAGCGAAATGACAATGTTTGGAATAGTTTCTCCATTAAAGGTAAACGCTTAATTTCATATTTTTAATCTGTTGGAATTAACAATGGCCTATTTACTAATTTAACGATCAACTGAACTGTACGGTTGAAATGGACAGTTATATTACTCAAAGTGCAATTGTGCATTAAGAGAGATTCTGAAATTTCCATCAAAATACAGCAAAACTTCGTGTATAATTAAATGGTCAACCAGAAACGTTCAAGTGCTGAATGTAAAGTATTTAAAATAACTAGTATGTTTAATATAAAAGTGTACATATAATTTTATGTTAATTTAGTCGTTTTTCAAACATATACTTTTCAATATTTCTAAAATATTACACAGATGGATATTTAGATAAAAAGAGAATCTTGTTAAGGATTCTATTAATTCAATATAAAAGTTTATATACAATTTTATACTGATTCAGTTATTTTTGATATCCATATTTTTCAATATGCTTTCAATGTTAGATGGATTTTTAGATACAATCAGAATCTGATTAAGAATTTAATATAAACTGATGTCGAAAATGACGTACGAAAATTAATGTGAAGCTTCAAAGAAATTACAAATTAAGGAAAAATTGAGATTCGTTAAAATTTGTTCATCTCGTCCTCGGATCAACAGAGGAAGCGACGTTCAGAGAATAAGCAGAAGTAAATATGTGTAATAACGCATTGTTGTAATTTAATTTAAAAAATTGAGACAATTTTAACAAATATATTTCTACTCTGTGTGATATTTTTTGTCTTCTAATTTCCTTATAAATTTTACTTTAACGGTACGAATTCTTCAAATGAACATGTAAAATCATCAAAATGTAACCGCCAAACAAAACAAAATTTTATACCTATAAGTATAGATTATATATGATTCTCTTCCTTGTGTAAGTTTCTATGAGGAAAAAAGGATATTTAAACAATTTTATTCTATGAAGATGTAATATCAATAGAAAAGGAATTACATCAGTAGAAGCAGTAATTTAAAAATTTATTTCTGTAAGACAAATGCTATCATAAAAGAAAAATAACGAACTCGCACATTTGAAACGAACTCCATAAAATTAATTTTGACAACGATTCCCCTCCATTTCTCGTATTAGAATTATTGCATGCAAGAAAAATTATCATTCCAGGTTAATATACCGTTTAGATAACCCATGACAATTGTGTATCATAAAAAAAAATTCCTGGTACGATATACCTCTAAATATACCCTCCCCATTCATTTTATTCCGTCACATCGACACTCGATACCTTTATATCTCGGGTTCTATTTTTCGGTTTTAGGCGTATAAATTGACAAGCCACCCTTCCAACAATCCAGAAGAATTCCCAGTGCGAACAGTTGTTCACGGGAAATCGTTTCTACAAAAAGCCACCATCATCCGTCCGGGTCTTCCCTTTTTTTCTCAGCATGCCTGAAAAGAACCTACAATCGAATTCGGAGTACCTCCGAATTGGATGAGCTTGTACACGTGAGATGCACACCCTATGAAGGTCATCAAATTATTGGCACGTGCCAGGGATTCGGAAAATGTCCAATCAATAACACAATCTACAAACGAATTTAGGGATACTTGTCAAAGAGATTATTAATTCATTGATAAACTGAATTCGAATTTATATATATACATATGTGTGTGTGGTATCGGGGTGGTACCCTCGTATAAGAACTTAGGAGAAAAGGACGTGAAAAGGAATTAACATCAGAGAAAAGTCGGTGGCTCATTGTCAGATCTTCGATGTTAAGCTTCTCAGGCCGAGTACGTTGCCTTGAATGAGTTACCGTGCGCATTTCTTTCTCTTTCACGATTCTATCGCTGCCCCACGGAAAGAAGTCACTTGGCAAATGGTTTGCTCTCATTCGCCGGACTGATAAAGTCATCCTTCATCCTCACGTACTCTGGATTCTAACTCGCTATTGGCCGAAACAGTCACAAATTTCAAGCTATAAGTGGAAATAGATGATATAAGGGCAGTTTCCTCTTACCGCGTACCTCAAGCCAAGTGACTTCATAATCTTGGATTTGGGAATACTTGTCAAAGAGACTATTTCGATGTTAAGCTCCTCGGGCCGAGTACGCTGCCTCGGATGGGTTACCGTGCGTCTCTGTTTCTTCTTCGCGATTCTATCGCTGAACCACCGAAAAAAGTCACTTGATAAGTTAACAAAGATATTCCACGTCAGCCACAGATTTAAAGCTATAGGATGGAAATAGAATAGCAAACAGTCTCTCCTTACTCCGTACCTCAAGCTACAATAAATGACTTCATAATCTTGGCGATCTATACATCTATATTATTTCTTTCTTACAATTAGTGTAGTAAAAGTATCTCATATCACTTCTCTTCTTAAGTAACGTACTGTTAACGTGATAAAAAATGGACCAGTCAAAGAAATATGATATGACTGTTTGAAAAATGTTTGAACATACAAAAACAGTTATTATAACGAAACATTACGTCCACGAACGAAATATTCATTAGTTACCTCTGCGCATACAGTCTTCCTACATATTTGCTTATAAGGTTCATTATCATTGCATAAACTTGTAATATGCCGTAGCGCGAAAGTTGGTGTTTTAGGCAACCTTTATAAAGCAGAACACAAACACAGTTTAACGTTTTAGCTACGGAGTATACACTTTCGCAAGTAACGTGCTATGTGTACAATGAAGATCCTTTTTACTTATTATAGTTTATAATTAAAGTAGAATCGCTTATGGTCTTTCTACAATAATTGAACATATTGTTATGCATGAAGCATCAAGTAAAATGAATATAAGTAACATACATGGCATGTTAATTGTTGTAAATACTAGAATAAAAGATTCTACGGTGTAACGTCCAAGAATACAGGCGTATTGTAAAGACTTAACTTGAAAAAAAAATTATATATTTTTATAAAGAATGGTCATCCGTTCATGATAACTAATAGAACTATGATAACGTGCTGAATGCATAACAATATACACATTGGTGATGTAGGTAAATGAAAAGAGACTATTTATCTGAAAAATAAATGTTTATAAAACATGCAGTCGTTAACAATTTTTTCATAAATACATCCATTTTTACTGATTTATATAATCAGTTATTATAAAAAATATAAAATGTGTATGTCTTTGATGTTATAAAATTCTCGGTAATTTTTCTATGAATAACATTTCACATTCCGTTGTAAGCTGGACCACCTCCGCCTTCTGGTACAACCCAGTTAATGTTTTGACTTGGATCTTTAATATCGCAAGTCTTACAATGAATGCAATTTTGAGCATTGATTTGTAACCTTTCTCCATCTCCAGATTCGAGGGGTACAAATTCGTAGACACCTAAGATTAAAGAAGGTAATAATTACAATAATTCAAAATTATAGATATATATGCAAAACTTTTTTATATTATTTCAGAGAAAGAATGATACAGTCGTGAGAATGTATATGTACAGATATCATGGGTATGTGTATTTAATTCTATAAATTTAAATATTGAATGTGTTGCAAAATACTTTCAGGAATTTTAATCTGCCATCGCCTTAAAAAGAAATATCACAAAATTCCATCCAATTATTTTCAGAAATTCTTCGTCGAAAACAGAAGTTTCTGTTTATTCTTCTCCTTTTGCAATAAAAGGATATAGTTCTGTGCTTTCTAACATTGGTGGACGTATACAAGCGTATTTTAGTAATTCCTATATTCTTTCATCTTTCGTTAGAATTTAAAGGAATAAAAAAATTGCAAAACACATGAAATATAATGATATTTTACTCTACGGCTGTAATTAAATTATAAACAACACGCGCTTTCAGCTTCACTGATCTCGTAATGCAGAGAATAATTGAAAATACAATATCTAAGTACAATAATTCCATTTTATAATTATTTAGAATTTAAAATATCAAATATATATGAGAATTAAGCGTTTACTCTCTACTAGTTATATCTTTTGCATAACATTTAATAACGCATTTGACGGAAATACAAGTTAAACCAAATTCCTTTATATTTCTATTTTTTAAGTAGTAAAAAAAAGTGCAGTAATGAAATTTAGTCAATGAAGCCTTAACAAATAAGGTAATATACGAAAGTATTTAAAAAAGTATTAGGGGATGCACCCTGGTTAGACCTCGTCGCTCCCTCTGTGAGATTTTTTAGGAACCCCGTAAACTTGAACACCTTGCAGAAAATCATGGTCTTAATAATTAACCATTTGCAACAAATCCTGCTAATATATTTAATAATTATTTATGTTATACAAATATTTATTGCACCTAGAAGACAATCACAAACAACTAATGATCCACTCAATCTTGTGCGAGCTACAATATAAATAAATAAATAAACTATGCAGAATCTACGTTATTCTTTACAGTCATCGCAACAAGAATAATATAAGTTCTGATCAAGTATTGCATATTATTAATTACAAAAGAACACCTGCAAAATTCCACAAAAATGGCAACGCATAAAACACTGAATCAACCCCTAAAAAGAAATGCCTTCTTCCAACTCGTACTATCTTCCCACTGCATTAATGTTCAATTAAAATAAAAACACAAAATCTTGATTTCCTGTAAATTACATTTCTAAATATTTCAAAGAAAAATATGTAATATATTTATTACAGTCCAAAAGATACAAAAATGGTATGCATTCGTGTACATTTTCCCAGAGAAAGATCTAGAGAGGTGCATTTCGAAGGTCAAATCGTGCCCTCCGCCAGACAGTCGATAACCCGATCCCCACCACTTCCCAGACGTCGGGGTTATCCTGTAGGAAAACAACTCCCCGGCGAGCTCCACCCCCATTTCACCGACGACAAGTCTGGGGGAAAGGAAGAGCCCGGCAACCGGGGGTGCACGGCAGAAAGAAGATAGAGGATGCAGAGGGAATCGAGAAGGGGTGGTAAAAGACTGAGAGCACCGAGAACGGCAGACATATAAATTTGTCTGACTCGCAAATTCTAGCTTGTCACACTTACATAAAACAGTGCATACTGTTGGACTGAGGAAGCTCGCAAAATAAAGTGATATCCCATTGTCAAGTAGGCCTTGTATTCTGATTTATAGGCTGAAGGTCATGTCCATGAAAGTCTTTCATTTTTCTTATATTTATTACTGATTAGAGATGATAATGACAAATGATGATTTACGCAAATTTAAGATTATAAGATTTAAAAATATTTTGACACTAAGGGTTCAAGAAGGGATGGAATCGTTTACATTTGCACGACACTGGATATAAAAATCGGCAGTAGTAATACAAATTTAGCAATAATCTATTATAATCATGGAAATTCAATTTTTCTGCTTTTCTTTTAAATAAACCTTTAATCACGAAAGAAACATTTTTCAGTCACTATTAGCAAAACTGAAGGATTTCAATGTATTAACACTAGAACTACCGACGTTAGATCTGTTACATTTAAATATATTAAATAGGTACTTCGAAAAAAGTGGAATCGAAAGGTGGAAAATGTAGTTAATGCAGTAATTTAAGTTTTAGGAGACTAACAAAGAATTCCTATTTTATGGCTCCCCTATAAACATAGAGAATTTCTATAATATTTGGCGAACCAGCTACTTTGACTGTCTTGATAGTTCAAGTGCTAACATTAAAACAACTGACGTTATATTTACTAAAATTTAGATACTCTTGATAACTACTGTAAAAAAAGAGAACTAAAGATGTGAAAAAGATGATTGATTAACTAATTTAGATTTTCTAAGATAGAAGTAAAATACTTACTTCACGGTTACCCTATCAATTTAGATAATTTTTAGAATTTTTAGAAAAACGCTAGGAACCTGAAATCGATAGGTTTAGTGTTAAATCAGTCAAAACAATTCCAGTCAAGTTTGCAATAACAGAGGGAGTCATAAAATAAATCGTTAAAAGAGAAAGAAACGGGAAAAAAATCGTTTCATAAAGCACTCCATTCGGTACTTATAAATACAATTGACTGATTGCTATTACATTATGAAAGCTACCATCAAGATGTCCCAGAGTTTGTGCGCTACGAAATAAGTAAAGCCTCAAGATACTGCCAATTAGAAAGCTTTCGTCGTATATTCTAGAAAAATAGTCCCCACTTCAGATCTTTGTGAAGAAATGAAAGAAGCAAAGACTATTCTACGGCGAATATCTGCATTCCGAGGAATCGGTGGAAAGAGAAAATTCTGCGGTAAGGTTGTTGGCCGGAGCTACGTGCAGAGCGCTCCCCGATTTGGGGGGTTGAGCTTGGTCGGGGGTAGTCTAGCCATGAGGGGGTGTGTTCGGGTGGTCCAAGTTCAAGGACACATCGGTCGATAAACCCAGACGAGATTGGGGAGAAAGGGAAAAAGGTGGAGATAGAGGAAGTGAAGAAGGTAGACTCGAAGCAGAGAAAAGGAGTTCCTGCAAAAAGCCGGAAGAGGAAGAAAATATTCGACTTTTATTACGCAGAAACTAATTAAATCTAATTAATAGAGACGTTCAAAATGGTAGAAAGTAATTCAGAAAATTCTGTCAAAAATATCAAGGTAAATATTATATCTCAAAGGTTCATTATTTGATTATAATCAAAATTAGTGGCTCAGTAAATATCATCTTTGTTGAAAAATTATGGAACTAATTGTTAATGTAAAGAATAAATCTACAAAATATTAACACTAGAACTATTAATAAAAAAATATTAACACTAAATCCATTGTATTTAAATGTGCTATGTAAGTAATTTGGAAGAAGGGGGATCAAGTCAAATCAAAGAGGATGAATCGCGGAATCAATTGAGTAATTTATGAATTACAAAATACAGATTGAATGTTTACTGTACTGTTTCTCCATAAATATGAAAAATAACAGTAGATATAGTAATTATTTTATAATAAAGTAGTTTAACAGGAGAATAAAAATATAACGGATAAGCGAAATAAATATTTCGGGAAAAGGGGGGAAGATGTAAGAAAATTTTGTTTTTTAAGGTTGGTATGAAAGATTCTAGCAATTTGGATAATTTGCAGAAAAAACTGAGAACCAATAATTTGAACAAACTTGGTACTTTTAGTGTTAATGCGTGCAGAATATTTAAAAGCGATTGAACTACTTGTTTTTTAATGCTTGTCTTTCCAAATTAATAACAACTGATTGCAATAATTCAAGAATAAACAATATTACAAACAGTATTTCAAGCACACATCATAATTTTCATACATTATGGTGACTAATTCACTGAACTTATAATGGCGAAATTTTCATATCTCTGTTACAATTAAATATCAAAGTGATACTGATATGCATGGCAATGCTAAAATGTCTAAACTATTTTATTAAAACTTATCTATTAATCGACTGGTAAATATTCTATTGTTTATATTTATTTCTGGAACATTCTATGTACTGTTACGTTATATCAGTACAATAGTAGAATTTCCTTATTAAGAATTCGTTTTATAAAAAGAAGAGTACTTTACACAGTACTATGTTGTGTTATATATGGATGCCATATTTTGTTAACATGCAAGAAAATTGCATTAAAATTCATTTAAAAAGTTATCAAGCACAAAAATATATAACACAAGCATCAAAGGCCGCAATGTAGTCCAGTCAATAGAGCAGTAACTTTGCCATTTTGAGGTGAGTGGCTGAAACCAACGCGAAAATTTGCGTATATGCTTCCACAATAATAGTTCAAAAATTCAGGCTCCTGAACCATCGGGAACATTTGCAAAAAAATTGCAAAAGGGGGTAAAAATGACGTTTTCCTTAATATTTCTTTAACTGTTAGAAATATGTGAAGAAGCTTTAAACAAAAGTTATAGAGAATTAACTTTTCTACAAAAAAGGTTCTATACTATATTTTCGTATTTCTTATAGTTTTTGTACAAATCGCGTTTTAAGTACTAAAATTTTTGAAAAATTATTTATCAGTTATAAGTAATTCTTTTCTAAAAAAAACAACTCTGAACGATACTTTATTATCCTCCGAACATCTTCAGAAGGTTTTTAACTTTATTGTTATTGTTTATTATTATTTAATACCAATTTAAAAATTTTATATTAATTTTTTTTTTTGTTTTAAGTGTGACAGCATTGTTTTATTGAAATTTTCACGCTGAATCTAATAGCGTGAGAAAAAAAAACAAAGTTAAATTATAATAAAAAAGAATTAATATAAAATATCTAAATTGTTATTAAACAATAATAAACAATAACAATAAAGTTAAAAACCTTCTGAAGATGTTCGGAGGATCATAAAGAATCGTTCAGAGTTGTTTTTTTTAGAAAAGAATTACTTATAACTGATAAATAACTTTTCAAAAATTTTAGTACTTAAAACGCGATTTGTACAAAAACTATAAGAAATACGAAAAAATAGTATAGAACCTTTTTTGTAGAAAAGTTAATTCTCTATAACTTTTGTTTAAAGCTTCTTCACATATTTCTAACAGTTAAAGAAATATTAAGGAAAATGTCATTTTTACCCCCTTTTGCAATTTTTTTGCAAATGTTCCCGATGGTTCAGGAGCCTGAATTTTTGAACTATTATTGTGGAAGCATATACTCAAATTTTCGCGTTGGTTTCAGCCACTCACCTCAAAATGGCAAAGTTACTGCTCTATTGACTGGACTAATGCGGTAAACGGCCAATTTCTTTCTCGTCATCACGCTAATATCTATAATGTCTGCTTTTCAGCCACTGATTCATCCCCCATGAAGGAGTTTTTTGCATTGATAATGAGTTTTCAGACCTTACCTTTTTCCATGGTTGCTTTAACTTATTCGAAAACTTAAAGAGAAGAATTCAATGCTTAATTTATGAAAGAAAATTTTAATAAATGCAGCATGCATGGTTTTATATATTTTTTTTTAATGGAGAGGTCTAAAAATTTCAACGTAAAGCGCATAAACAATTTTTCTAATTTGCAATTAATTAAACTCATGAAATTCATAAATTCTAATTTTTAAAAATTCGTTTAACGTTTTATTACAAAAGGTGTTTTCTCAAACGCAATGCTTAATTTTTCATCTATTTGTAGCCATCTAACAAAAAAGTGTTTAAAACAAAAATTGCAGGGTATACAACGCAAGATACAAGTAAAAAAATTTTTAAAAGAATTATTCTCCATGACGAAATCAAGGTCACCTTAGGTTTTACAAATGGGAACACATACTTTTTTTTACCTTAAAGAGGATATTCAGACGAATTGAAAACACATATGAAATGACATAGAAATATATTTGGATATATTTGCTAACATATTGCAAGAGTATCGACAGTTTTCTTCAAATGGTATATAACTGTTCATGCCGTTACGTGGATCTCCTAACGTCATTCATTTGTTTATCTTAAGCCATTAAGGTCATTTAATATATATTTTCAAGATATGTGTAAGTGTAATAAAGAATGAAGGAATGAGTGAGGATGGAAGTGTAAGGCTAGTCCATTTTGTAGCCGACAGGCAAAAAATTATAATAAATATATATATAATATATATTTTCAATTCGCCTCTACATACTCTACAATATGATTAAAAAAAAACGCTGTGTTCCTACTTTTCAAACCCAAAGCGACCTCAATTTCGCCACCAAAAACGAATAGTTTTTGAAACTTGTTTTACTGATGTTTATTGTACACTCGTACAACTTTTGTTCTAAACTTTTTTTTCTCAAATAACTATAAATGCATGAAAAATCGTACGTCACACTTACTACATAAAATTTAAAACAATTCTAATTGAACATTGGGGTTAAATTTCTTATTAAACTTCTTATGTTCTACTATTAAAATATCGTTAGGTATTAAATACACATAAAACGAAATGTATGAATAGATGGTATGATTATTCATTGTAAAAGAGTTTTTGTAATGATCCCACTACAAAAGAAGAATTATATTACTCACCAGCGGGGCAGAATCGGCCTTCTGGTCCACCAAACACTGCCAAATTTCTTTTAACTGGAACAGTATCATCGGCTAAAGTAAGATGAGGAGGCTGATCGGCTTCATGATTAGTACCCGTTAAAGCTACCGAGGACAACAAATCAAAGGACACTTCATTGTCTGGTTTAGGATACTCGATTGGTGTACATTCCGTTGCTGGCTTCAATTTCTTATAATCCGGACCTAAGAATATCATTCACATAATATACAAAATCTAAAATGAAATAATACATACTTCAAACAAATTTGTTATAAATATGATACCTCCATGAGAGAAAGTCCACGGTTCTCTGCCTCCAATCATCATTGAAAAACCAGAATATAGTAGACCTCCGTAAACTCCAAGTTTTGTATGGAAACTTGGCCTCATATTTCTAACAGCTTTTAATTCTTTATAAATCCAGCTATTTTTTATTTTGTCTGTATAAGTCTTTGGTTCTAAACCTTTCGTAGGTGAAGGATTACTTTCCGCATCGATTATAGCTTCGATCGCACTTTCTGCTGCGAGCATTCCACTTTTCATGGCATTATGAGTTCCTTTAATTTTGGGAACATTAAGAAATCCGGCAGAACACCCAATAAGACATCCTCCGGGAAATTGAAGTTTAGGAATGGATTGGAAGCCACCTTCTACTAAAGCTCTTGCACCATATGCAATTCTGAAATAATAATCAAAGAAGATTAACATTGAGAGAAATACTGGAATACAGAAATAAACATGTACTCGTAATAAATTTTACCGTTTTCCGCCTTCAAATGTTGGTCTTATACTAGGATGCTGCTTAAATCTTTGAAATTCTTTAAATGGATGGATATAAGGATTCGAATAATCAAGCCCAATAACAAAGCCTACAGCAACGAGAGGTGTATCTTCATTAAGGTGATACAAGAAGGAACCACCATAAGTATCCTTTCTCAATGGCCACCCAATTGTATGTTCAACAGCACCAGGTCTATGTTTTTTAGGATCGATCTCCCAAACCTAAAAAAAATGTTGTTTGTGTATATTGTATATTTATCATTCAGCTGCGTACAAATTTTACACCTTTTCCTAAGTACCTCTTTCAAACCGATGCCATATGTCTGAGGCTCACAATCTTTTCGTAGATTTAATTTTTTGGAGACTTGTTTTGTGAGGTGGCCATGGCAACCTTCTGCGAAGATTGTACACTTTGCGTGAAGTTCCATTCCTCGTTCGAATATTTCTTTTGGAGAACCATCTTTAGCAATACCAACATCATTTGTAGCTATTCCTTTAACTGATCCATCTTCATGATAAAGTATTTCTGACGCTGCATATCCAGGATATATTTCAACACCAGCAGCTTCAGCTTGTTCTCCTAGCCATGCCACGACATGACCTAGTCTACAAAAAGTAAGTACAATTAATATTAAAAAGTTCTAAAACGAGAAGTATATTTGTATTACCAGTATTACAATATTACTATTTACCTAACAATATAATTTCCATGATTGTACATTGGCATTCCTTTGAAAATTGGTATTGATATTTTACCTTTGCTAGTAAGAAAAGCAAATTTATCTTCTGTAACGGGAGTTGTTAACGGTGCACCCAATTCTTTCCAATTTGGAAAAAGTTCATTCAAAGCAATTGGATCTAAGCAAGCTCCACTTAATATATGACCACCAACAGTAGATGCTTTTTCCACAACGGTGACCCTAAGTTCCTTGCCATGTTTTTCAGCTAATTTACGAGCTTGAATTGCTGCCGAAAGACCCGCAGGACCACCACCAACAATTAAAATATCTGTCTCATCTACATATCGTTCCATGTTTACCTCTGAAACAAAGAAATAATAATTTTTCATATTACATCTGTAAATATGAGCAATATATGAAAATAGATTACGTACCTTTCCATCTTGAATCTGTTTCTCTGGGTATAATTGTATAATGTGTTGTAATTTTTGGAAACTTTGAGTCCGAAAATGCTCTGTGAAAAACCCATTGCAGCCTCTGTACTGCCAAGAGAGGTAAATATTGTGATTAAAATAAAGTATTAAAATACACTTCATATATACTTGAAGTTCATAACTGTTACAAAGTTCAAATTTTTTTATTTGCACCGTTTTTATAGTTTTTAAACATGTTGTCACAATACTCAAAACAGTAATAATTTTACATAAATTTTATTCAGTAATTTTGTTACATTTCTCTTATTAATACAATATTAAAATAATAACTTTACAACACTAAGAATAGCATTGTAATACGTAATATTATAGAAAAGTAATAAGACAAAACCAAATTCAAAGGTGAAACAATCTCGGACACCAATTGTTTAGCAACATGTAATTCAATAATTATCGATTACAAACATGATACTAGCAGACACTCGAACATTAACCTATAATAGAGAAAGCATCAAATGTGACTGACCATAATAATATATTTTCTACTTAAGGGGTTCAAAAACCCACAACATTTCGAAAGGATTTATAAGAAAGTTTGTTATACAAAATATTTACGTCACTGATTAAACTGCAAAATGTTAAAGTACAACAAGTTTATTATAGTAAGAACAAAGTCCAATTATGTTACAGATACATCATTATAAAGATAATACTCGTGACTACTTATATAATAAGTAATAATTAAAACATATAAAAAATTTCGCAATTTAACATAAAATAAATCTATAAATATAACTGTATGAACTAGATAACTTTTAGCATACAAAAAACACGTATCAACCTTAGTAAAGAAAGATCATATGATATTCTGTGACTACAATGAAACATATTCTACTTAATGTACTTATAACTTACAATACCAAATTTTTGATTACATTTTTTACAAGGGTTCATCTAATACTACTTTTATAAAAAGTAATTAGAATATATTTTTTTAAACAAAATATTAAAAACTATGTTATTATAAGAGATAGAGTGCAGATCGATTGATTGATCATTGAATGAAACTAGTTGTAAGTTCCAATGCAATGAGCTATAAAAATAAATTGCAGCGTATATATAAGGAACAAAGTTATTAAAATCACAATAAACTTACGATTGTTAGGAGTATTAAATATGGCACGAGCCATGATTGCGACCTACTAATGCAAGAACTATATACTCAGTTAGTAAAATATTAGTTAACTACTTCGTCCATACAGTCAGCTGTTGCTGCTAGAGATGGCGCGCAAAATCACTAATGCTGATTTATCATTTATTACAGTGGAGATCCTCTTAATTCGAAGCGCCTAATTCGATTTTCCCTCGTTTTTTGGGCGGAGTTATCTCCCCACTCTTTAAGATTCCCCTCATTTCGTTACCCGTCACGTGATGGAGGTTGTGTATTCGTGTTGGAGGTTATGTTTGTCAAAACCAAACCACACACGAGGAAAGGAGAAAGAATATCATTTGTCTGTCTCTTTTTATCCTCCCTCTCTCCTGACGGAGGACCATTGGAGGGGATGGAATTAAGAGGAACTTTGGAGAAACGACATTGGAAATAAGAGGATCTCCACTGTAATTAACAATTAAAAATCATTATATGTGTTACTATTTGTGCTTTAAATATCAATATGCAATAAAACAGTGGTGTGCTATAACCGTACGATATAATTGCAATTATTTGATATGCGATAATGGAAATGATCACAAATCTATGTGAAAAATCACAATGATTGAGAATAAATGTGATCAAATTTAAAATTTTGAATCAATCATTATTAGCAAGTGGCATTTACGTTATCTTTAGTAGGTAGTGTAGAGCATGACATGAAACCTAACCGCCAAACGGTAGCCGAACTGAGTGAAGTTAAGTTAGCGCCGGACTAGAAGCAATTTGAATGAATTATATTTCAAAAAATTGCTCGCAATTTGCTCATCAAGAATGTAAAATTGCTCACTCGGCACCGATTATTAAAAAAAAAGTTATTAAACAATTTCATTACAAACACTAGTTTGACGATTTTTAAGTTATCCGAGTACGAACGGGACGCTTTCTGGGCTCAAAAGATTGCGATTAATTTGCTCATCACTGCCCCACCTTTTTATTTGCGTTTTATTAACGTTTTTTTAATTAAAATTTCGAAATTCGGAACTGTTATTTCCGATTTGGATCGGTGACCGCTTTTACTGGGTGTTAGTTTCATGTTTCAAAATTAGCGGCGCTACTGTCGTTTTCCCAGGCCTTAAAAAATCGAAAATTTAATTATTATTTTTAACTCAAAAAACGTTAATAAAACGCAAATAAAAGGGTGGAGCAGTGATGAGCAAATTAATCGCAATCTTTTGAGCTCAGAAAGTATCACGTATTAGTGATTGTTACGAAATTGTTTAATAACTTTTTTTCATAATCGGCGCCGTGTGAGCAATTTTATATTCTTGATGAATAAATTGCGAGCAATTTTTTGAGATATAATTCATTAAGATTGCTTCTAGTCCGGCGCTTAACTTATCTGGATTTTTGAACTTTTCAACAATTATTTACTACTTTGATCTTGTGATCTTATAGAATTCGGTGTTACCACGCGACGACCTTGCAGTTGGAGAGATCCGGGAAGTTAGCGGAACGACAACACGGCGCACCGTGTGTAATTTGGCCAGACTTACGAAAATTCAATTTTCGTAATGGTCCAAATATATAAAAGTTTATCGTAAATTAATAGTACAATGTCCACATAAACAGCAAAATGTAAAAATTATTTTAAAAAATAATTTGCAATAGTTAATTAACAGGCATCAAAAGTTGTACTTGCTATAGATTATTTTTTTTAAAAACTCTTTATTGAAGTCCAAGTAATAACGAGTACAGTTGCCAGATGGCGTAGGAAAGGTAATGAAGCTCCCTTGTGGTCGGTAACCCGACTTCTCATAGGAGATAAGTACATGAAGACAACAGTAAGGGCGCATGATTTAAATTTTCGAACTGCGCGGTTATTAGTGAGCCTCAAAAAATATTACAATTAGACATTTGAAAAAACAGGCTGCAGTCGCATGAACAAACACAAGAACAAAGAAGAAGAAAGAAGGCGGGACTTAGTCCGAATTTATCAGACAGTGGAGGTCTATAGATTGTTTTTACACACACGTATGGCCTAGATATACATAGGCATACATTTTCGACAATTGTATCGTAACGGAATGTGAGAATGGTATTTGTGTATATGTATGATTTTCACTTATTTTACTCATTTAACTTTTTATTGCCATTTTAATCCGCTCAAACAATTAACATGTAATTTAAATTATGTTTCCCAATAAATGTAGACTTTCAACATGGAGTATTATGTATTACAGTTCTGCAATTTTGTATGTCCAAAGTTAAATATATAAACAATTGAAAATGCGTACAGCTATGGCAAACAATTAATGATCTCTGTGGTATTTATTATATTTTTATCTATTTTCATATCTTCACGGCAGTGTGTTACAATTTATTCAATAGCTTTATTATTTGGTATCGAATCGAACAACTGACGAGTTAACCTTTTAGGTACGGCTGAATTCTGCGTGTGGCTATTTCCCTGGACGGCAGAGTCTGATGTGAACGATGTATAAACGATACAACACCGCAAAGTGTGACGGGCAATGCCGTTCTGTGCACGAGTACATTCAAATGAAGTATTTGATGACTAAATCATAATTTAAAAAAAAAATATATATTACACATACTTTAACTTTAATAATTCACTTTAATAATTAATAATATAATTGAGTATAATATATTTTGAAACATGGTACAATACATGTACCTACGTCACCATTTTCATATTCATAACGAGATCTTCGCCTTGTATCGTTTTTCGAACACACTATACAATTTCGTAAAGCTTTTTCAGAATTTTTAGATTTGTAGTAGGATGGAAAGTGTACATACCTAACGCTGTGTTATACCTGGCACTACCGTATTAAAAACAAAGACTGTATATTCTGTCTGTCTATTGTTAGTACTGTTGTAAATTGATGTAAAGACAAAAGAAGTGTGAAACAATACATATGAAGACAGCTATTCAATTCAAATGGTGGGCGAGTGAGCCACTATAGTGGCGCGTCGTTCAAAGATGACATCCATGAAAGCCACTATAGTGGCGCCTCGTTCAGAGAGACGACATACACGAAAACCACTATAGTGGCGCGTCGTATCTAAAAGATTAAATCTTAATTCTTACCAATGAATACGGCTTTACGAAAACATGCAATCATTAAAATCTTTCGGTATTACTTTCAAACCTTTTACAGTATACATGTCAATGTTTACAGTACAATAGTCAACTTCTAACAAATTCGCCCCGTAATCTAGCAGTATTTATCAATTCTGTTGTTAAATTTCGACAGCTACAATTCTATGCTATAAATAAATCGCGAATCGCTTTTACTTACAATTAGTTTCGTGAAATACTACAATGAATTGTGTTCTGTGACTTTGAAGAAACTTTCTCTTACATAAATAAGCTTAAATAATAACATTATATTTAATTGATTAGCCAATTTTTTATTCACAAAACTAAGTTCCTTCACATTAACAACATTCGTATATTATCAAATTGACTAACACACGAAAAAGCTGATTTTGCTCGCTATACGTTCAAAAACTTGGAAAACCCTGCCCACATGCAAAGTATTAGTTGCATTGCGAAATTAAATAGTATATTTAAGTCGAAGACCTCAAAATTAAATTGAAAGAAAAAAGGTCAAACGCGTCACATTGACGTTCTGTACAAATTTTAAACGTGATAGTAAATTTTGTTACTGCTTTACACAGCGATTATGAAAATGATGAAACTAATATTATTTAAGTTATCGATACCTTAATGATTTGCACTATGAAACAAATAATACATTTCTATAGGTACAAATAAAAATATGCTCAACTTGGAAATAGAAAAAATAACATATACACATATTATATGCATTTATATTTCGCATGCTCCGCGTTATCTCGAGTGCTAGCACAGACTAGTGCAGCACTGAAAATACATCACTCGTGACACCTCTATTAGCGTAGATCTTAAGTATCGATGACTAATATAAATAAAGGAAGTACTATCGCATGTTCTCTCGTCGAGAACATCGATAAGCCCCGTGTGTCACTGACCTATCGCAACGCTGCCCGTACGACTATTTCATTCATACGAAAAATGACAAAACGGCACCAGAGAGGATTAATAGTTCATTGATCCTAAAAATCTGCAGATATTACCTATCGATCTGTAATTTATGTTCTGTAAAGTTCAGTGCACTGCGAGAGATACGTAGAAATGCAATTCATACATTGGTATCTGTAGTCATTGACATTCAGTCCGTAGCTACTGCTATAATTAATGGCAGAAAATTTTGGCAATGGGAAAAACTCTAACTCCTAATTACCATCAGAAAAATTTGTTGCATCTTGATCGAATTGTTAATTAAATTAAATAAGAACTTCTGTTAAAAATTTAGCACATTCTCTCTGAGATGATCCTCCTCGAGAATCGATTTTGTTATGTGGTTTTTGTATCACTTATGCTGCGATATATTAAAAATTAAATTATGAATAATTTCTCAGAGTCAACGGACGATTTGAATTTGAGCTCAACAAATTCAAACTTTTATGTCATTATCAAAGAGGGCCCCATTTCTTTCGCTCTTTTCTTCTTCTTTTGTAATTTTTCGGTTCTAACTGCTGCGATAATTTCTTCTGGAACCTACTGTTATAAGTGGATTTTAAACAAACGAGAAAATGATATATTGTACTAACCCCTTGACTTACGACTTCCTTTCAAGTGCAATAACTCAGACGTAATTCCTAAAATCAAAAGTTCCCACTGATTTGTGATATTTCACATAACTGGAAGCAATATTAAGGCTATAGAAATAACTTGAATGTTTTGTGACCGATTGATGTTTTCAATTTAATGGTTTTTGGAATACTTCCAGATTTCCTATTCCATTTACCACGGCGCGAGTGTTATTTACACGTTATTGTAAGCTAAGGAGTTAATAATTCGATAATTAATAATAAGAAGCACCGCATTCCGTCAATATGAGACGCACATTTTTATGTGTTTTTAGCTCATAAGAATACTGTCTTGACTTATATTTTTCAGTTCTTTAAGTATATACATATTTTTGTTTATTCTACACTTTATAATAAAAATACTTAATTCAGTTTTTTTTATTTCTAGCTTGAAATATATAGGGTACGTCTTACAATCAGTGGCGTCTTATAATCGATGTAATACGGTAATTAATGATTCCTCTACATTGTAGTGTAGGGCCTACACCATAATCCTACACTGTAGGATTTGAACCTCGACCCACTGGTCGGAAGTCCAAGCTCATTTCTCCACACACCCCATAGCCATAATGTTACAAATTTTACACAATTTTACAATTTTCTTTTTCATCATCATAAATAATATAGTGACATTCGAAATTATAGAAAAATAATAGCGTCTTCTTTGCTACATTTTTTCAACTACTTTGGAAAGTATTGGCGCTGTTAAGTATTGAATTATATCAGTAATTCTTTGTTACAAGTGAAATGTAGCAATATATGTGTATTACGACATATCATTTCGTCGTCTTTCTCGTTCGTTTAAACTGTTCTCATTTTCTCTCGCCGAGTGTTTTACAGGATGTGCGCATGCACACCTACGCCGCTCATCGTAATATATGGCCATGTCTTTGCGTGCAAATTTTGCACGTTATCGTTCCAGTCTTTATTTTCTGAAAACGTTATGCAAAACGTGTCATTATCGCATCCTGCACATGTACTCTGACATACAGAAATTCTAGTACTCCCTTGAAAGCCGTATCACTGACAACCATATAATACGTAGTTGTTACCAAATGTTTACCGTTTCTGTCACATTCATGCAGACATTCTAAACGTTTCTCATTTCATTTTTTACATCAAACCTGCGATATTGTTCTGACAAGTTTGATCACTTCACATTACTTTCTCAATGATAAGAAAATTTCTGATACTAATAAATAACGGTATTCGGAAAAATATACAAAAATATAAGAAAAAGATTCTAAAAATATTAAAGAAAATATAATCAATGCATATATTACATGTCGTATACTTCCAAATTTCCAAAGTGGAACCGTTTAATATTAATTAAGAAAGAAACTTTCAAATATACCCAAAAACTTATAAATCAGCTCAAATAATTTTCAATATACCAAATCTCAAATTTGCATATAACAAGTTGCACCTCGCAACGTCCACACACTTCATAATATTATCTCGAAAAGTACCCACTTGTATCCTATCATAAACAAAAATCATGTACCTAATTTCCCCAAGTCTTTCATCCATCACCGATGCACTCTCTTAACTTTCGGTCTCCTTTTCCAGAAGGGTGTAAAGGGAGGTAAATTCCATTCGGGCGGTGTGCGATAAGCAGTGCAAATTTGTCGTCGCACTACAACCGCGTTCTAAAAAATTTGCGCGCTAAAATATTAACCGAGAGTGCGATGCCCCTAGTGTCTCAGCACGCGGTGCAAACATCTCCTATGCCTCTGACAAGGGGGATCGCGGTGCCAGGTCGTTTACCCAACGGCGGGTAATATGAGTATAAAGGGACCCTCGGGTTGCACTAGCAGGCTATTTCGTTAAAATACCTCAGGATGGAGTCGCGGACATTCTGTTTTATTGCTGTCTTCTTCGTTGGCTCGAGCGCATTTGCTTTCATCGCCCTTGCAACTCCGGTTGCGGTCACCGAGGCACCCTTAACTGAGGAACAAAAGATCTTATTGGATTGTCGAAATTCTGACTATAGGACCTACATAAAGTGCCTCAAGAGACAGAAGAGGCATCATCTTCACCATGGAGACGGTTATCCGGATAGTGGTACTTTTAGTTGAGATGTTGCTTAATTTGTGGTACAATTGGGCGAGTGCAACGTTTTCGTGGAAATTTTGGGGTGAAGGTGAATTTGAGGAAGATGGAGTATTTGTATTTGGGTATTGAGGTTCTTGGTGTAAAAGACGAAGATAGATTGGACGGTTGAGAGGGTTTCATGAATAGTAGACTGATGTAAGGGAAGTGTAAAATGTATGAGAATTTTTTACATAGCGTAGTTTATAAGGGAAGTAAAATAGATAAACTCTGATAAAGGAGGAGGAAGGGAAAAGATTTTTTCATGTTATTGAATTTTGTTCCATTTCTATTGTTCTCTTACGATAAATAGTTTCTGTAGATTATGTTTTTTTAATGAATTGTATTTTAGCCAGTTAACCGTGGCGACTTCTTTTGAGAGTGCGCACCTATAGTCCAACAACTCTAACTTGGTTAGTAGCGAGCGGCGCAGCCTCTCGGGTTGAATCGCTTAAATTAGTTATTTCGTTTTTGAAATTCCCAAACCCAGTCTCCTAAATTTTGAGACCTAAAGTAAACACTCAGCATAGTCCGTTACTTTAGGAAGCTGAGTTTGAGGACTCCAAAAACGAAATGGTGAAAATAAGGAGTTGGGATGGAGAGACTTCGCTGATCGCTAGCCAAGTTTGACTTGTCAGACTATACGTGAGTCACACAAATAGAAATATGAGCATAAAGCTATCTTCAATTATTTCCCACTTTTTAGTTATTCGTTTTATTTCGGAATAGCCTCAAAATATTCCAAACATCTTGAAATTTATGAATATATTTTAGTTTTCGTCTAAATTACAATTTAACACTAGATTTACCAAGCCAGTCAACATGACTCGTACACAATTTTTTCCAATAATTCTACGGGTTTATGAAAGAGCCGTAGAATAAATATTCTTCGTCCATCGTATAAAACATAAATTACCGAATCTATCATCTTTTCCACGTCTTAATTTTCCTTGCTTTAAGGTACATATTTAATATATTTATATATAATAGATTTCACGCTGGTAAATCTAATGTTAAATAACCAGTGGTCGCTAACTTTTACTCATAACGGGTATACTCGAAAATACACACAATTCTGCCGTTTCTCCATGACGAGTATACTCGTCGATCATAACTAACTGGTTCAAAAGGAATTAATACAACCAAAAACTGGAAAAACGGATGTCTATATCTCGCTCCGTTACGAACATACGATAATATTCCATATATGGTTTCATTTTTTCCCAGTTTACACTAATATTAGTTAATTCGTCATAACCAAGCGCATTCGCAGAAAAAGAATTTTTTCAAATCCCATGAAAACATTGCCATCCCAATTCTACCACGAATCAGAATACACCTTGTGCACTGACTATCAAGCAATTTAAAATCCTTCATAAAAAATATCACTCAAGGCAATCATGCCAAAACTTTCTACAAAATCCAGCCAACTGATTTCTCTAAAAATTCCCTCAAGATGGTCACTGTATGGAAGCTTGTATGAAGCAATGTGAGCCTGAACTCGACTGCGACAAAAAATGTAGTCACTGTTTAAAACGGACGAAGCACAAGCATCAAATTATCACAGAATACGAAAGCGAATGTACCTCTGGAAATTGCGAATCCAATAACAGCGGTTTAAGCACTACCAACATCACTACAAACATCGACATTAACAACGTTATCAACAACTGTGGACCAAACGTACCCGGTGGGCCTTCTTCGTGTGGTCCCGGTAAAAACGGGTCCGATTGTAAGTAGAAAAATTGTCTTTTTTGCTCAAACAAATTTCACGTTGGCTGTAACATGCAAATACCGAGTATCATTCGTATAATTTTTTGTGATAATTAGATCCCTGCCAGCCACCGGGTCCGTGTCAGCCCCCTTCTTTTCCATCATGGCCCATCGTTCCGCAGCTTACTTTGGTACCACAGATTACTTTCGGATTAGGTCTCGGACCTATCGGTGGATGCTCGTATCCGTTTCAGTGGCCTTGTATTCAACAATACCCGGTAAAGAGATAAAAATGATCTTAAGCAATCGTACGATTATAATTCTTCGTGTGGTTGGTTCAATTATCTATGTATTTTCCCACGCTGTCGTGGAAGCTGGCCTTTGTGCTATGAGATTTTTCTGTTCACGTTTTATTTAAATTCTTGATTCGTGATATAAAAAGAAAAATACAGAATGCAAGAACGGTTGGTTTTGAGTATTTTTCTGTGTTGTTTTAATTCTTGTTACTTTCGCAACAGATACTGTAGGCTCGAGTCATTGACCTTTAGTTGTACACTTGGGAAAATTGAATGTGATATGTTGGATATTCGAAAAATGGTTGTTTTTGATATTTACAGTAGTTGTGCTTCGTGTAAAGGAATTGTATAAGTATGACGCAATTGATAGGAAGTCGTTATTTATCTAAATATATTTTTCATCTGTTAATACGTTAAACGTCACCGGTATTTCGCTAGTTCTATCATTTCTATTGAAGTGAAACTTTTTCTATTAAATGCACATCTTTATAAAGCAGAAAGTTTAAAAACTGATAGTTAGATATTCAGCCGACGTTTATCTTCTTAACGCCAATATTTAAATACTAAATAGACTAGAGAATCCATAAATATTCAAATTTGAACAGTACATGAAATTTCACTGAATTTAATTGCGATGGTCATAAGTGACCCCCAGGATAGTTAACGTTTTAAAGTATAACGTGTCAGTTTCAAATTCCTATACGGTACAATAACTTTATACATGACAGTTCGATGAGTTACGGTAATTAGTAAACAAAAAATTTATTTTAATTGTTAAACCCTAGATTATCAACTTCAGATCTAATCAATTTTGTAAATCTTCCATGTTACGCCTTATTATACGTTTCTGTTACTTCTCATATGCTAAGATGATTGATAAGAAACAATTTTCGACCTTTAAATTTGTCTTATTTATTACAATCTAAAATATAAGTTTCAAAATTCCCATAAAGTGCAGTTATTTCTCTGTGATAGAATGATTCAATTTTTTTAAGTTTTCGAATAGAATAACAATTTGACAAGAATCTTGTAATTTATCTGCTAATACCAGGTATTACCCTGTTTGATAAAACGTTTTAGCATCCAAGACCACCACCTAACATCGACTGTTCAGGATGTGGAAATCCCTTTTTGCGGTACAGGTGTGATGTGTCTTGTTACACGGTGCAAGGTACGCAATCCACTGATTACGGCCATACAAGGAACGTTAACGCGGGAACGACTTGTCAAAGCCCATATTGCGTGGGCGGTGAGTTAGTCATGTAAACAGAAAGCGATAACGTTTGTTATCGTAACAATATAATGAAATGATAATCAGAATTGTCACACTAAAGTTACGTTAGATGAACTAAAGGAATTTTATGCCACTGGAAATTTTACTTGAATGAATGTTATTGATTATAACATCAAAAAGTTTTATTTTACGATTCAATCCTTCGACTTACGATTTCCATTTACACATCGTACGTAATAATTCAAAATTCTTTTTAGAAATAAAAATTTCTCTTGGATTTTTAACATTTGGTATTTTTTATTGCGATATAAATATTACAGAAATAATTTGGCTGTCTCGTGGCCAACTAATATTTTTAGTTCAATAATTATTGGAAAACTTCAGAATTTAGTATTTGAACACGTTATTGGCAGTATTTGACACTAAAGGTACCACTGTTAAATCTATTATTTTCAAATGTATTATTAAATAAGTACTTTGGAAATAGAGGAATTAAGAGGTGAAAAAATGTATGTTTTATGTGATAGGATTTTTATACAAAAATTTGGAATCCATCATTCTGATCGCTTTGGCGACGTTAATAATTTATTTTACTAATTTCCTCGGCTGTTGGATTTCCTTTATTTTTAAATAGTGTTCGTGGTATCTATGAATCATTGGATTTCTAGATAATGAATTCGAGTATTACTTACGGAGTTTTAAATTAACACGTTTAACGCCACCGGTATTTTGATAGTTTCACCATTTCCGCTGAAGTGAAAATTTTTCTGTTAAAATCACATCTTTATAGAACAGGAATTTTAAAGACACTGACAGATATAATAAGTGTTCAGTAGACCTTTATCTTCTTAACGCCAATATTTAAATATTCAGTATATTCGAAATTTTTAAATATATTAATATGAAATTTCATTGAATCCAATAGCGCCTGTCACCGGTGACCTCCATGACAGTAAGCGTGTTAATGATTACACTGTAAAACAATTCAGGCGTTTTATTGTGAATTAAAGAGAACTCAATAAGTAGCTAATTAGTTGACGACACGACATGACTGAACAATAGCGAGTGAGTTTACAGAAATTGTATACTCCAGTGTGCTCAGACATTACCGCGCTAATTGCGTACGCCTAATTGCCTAATTAACAGTTCCGGGGTACGACGACGATTAAGATTACGGTTACGGTTTTTCTCTCTCGCTCTATAACTTTATATTCCGCGTAAGACGCATACGACCACTGTTCCTCTTTCAATATTCAGTCTTTTTTAATAGATGACAAAATTTGCAATTTCATGGTAACATTCATTTTTAACACGTTAAACACATCCCTAGGGACCGTCGTTGATTTTTTGTTCATATTTATGCTGATCAATGGAAATTAACGATTAATTTTTTACTATTACATCAAAAAAATATTTTATCAAAAATTAATTTAATTTATTGAAACAAATGGAAAGATATCTTTCCCAAAATACGGTTTAAAAGTATAATGCCGGTCTCTAGGAACGAGTGCTTATCTTGTTAATATTTTTCTAGGATACTGAATAGTTTAATTAAATAATGATACTTAATCTTTTATTTCTAGGTTCTCAACACACATGAGTCCGTCATGACTATATTATATTATGCATTTAGGAGTTAAAATGCAGAAAATACGGAGGCTACTATATTAATCATTTATTTATAATTTGTATGTCGTTTTAGAGTATATTATAATAAAATTATTATTTAAATAAAGGTAAAACGATGAATACTTTCTTCGGTATCCGATTTTTTTGAAGAGGTGAAATGATTTTGTGAATTTGAAATAATGTATTGATAACATTAAATTGCAATTTCAATTTGTATTAAAAAATTATTGTAAAATAATTGTGATTTCATGAATTACCAATTTTACGTGCTCCGAAAGTGAGCGTTGCGCTTACGAAATGCAACCCGTACCGCCTGTGTTAAATGCAGTTGCATACTGCGATGGCGCAAACTTATTTTAGATAAGTGAACACTTTAAAAGTTCAAAAGTGCTTCTTAAATTAATAATTTCTTTAAAAACAATGTTATACCAGTTATTTATTTTATAGTACATACCATAGAAATTGCCAACAGATCCGTTCCTTATTTCTATCATCATTTAAGACTCCATGAAAAATGTCTTTTCAGAAACCAAGAGATTCCTCGAAGACGCTTGTAAAACGGTGATACTCCATGACGATTTTACAACCATCTCGTTAACCACTAAATTTAAAATCCACCCAAAATACCGTTGCATCTAACAAACCTAGTGGTACAATCGAGTTCCCGGCACACCTGTACATTCCTTTGATCCTTCACATTGCAACCTCCGATGCACCTGTAACCACAGCCTAGAACCAGCGCGTGTCATTCACAACCTGGCCAACTCCGTCAATCAATCGCCAACATCTGTTTCGTATTAACCTTGGAGAAGATACTGTAACAGAACCTCTCTCAAATCGTCGCATTGTCCATCGATTTTACAACATCCCCATAACCCAGAAATCCGAAAATTTCCGGAAAAATAAATTTCACGAACAGGTACAATCAGCCCACCTGTAAGTTTGCTTTCTCCTTCTCATTATCACCTCCGATATACCTGTAATCGTAGCCTACTACCTGCTCTTCTCGCTCACCGCGTAAACGCAAATTTTCATACATACTTGCAATAAATTCGAAAAATTTTTTTTGTTCAGACGTTCTACGACCTACTCGGACACTCTCGGACATATTATAATATCGATATCAACAAGTCGGAATAAACAGTACGGCACGAAGGTGTATAAGTGGTTCATTCAGGGTACGCTCTTGGAACAGCTCGGAACTGCTCAAAATTGCGCGGAACCCAAGCAGATTCGACCGGGTTTGAGATAGTTTGAGAGGGTGCAAATGAGTCCAAGCGAATTCGACCGGGTCCGAGAGAGTTTGAGAGGGTGCAAATGGATCCGAGCGGGTCTGACATAGTTGGAGAGGCTGCAAATGGATCCGAGCGGGTCTGAGATGGTTGGAGAGGGTGGAAATGGATCCGAGCTCGTTCGAGATAATTTGAGCAGGTGAAAATGGGTCCGAATGGGTCCGAAATTGTCGGAGAGAGCGAGTTCAAGCTTCTACGAACCGAGCACATTGCCACTGCGCTACTATAGCACTTTAAATTCTTCACTTCTCTTTCGCTATCGCAATGAAAACTTAATTATAAATAATTTATAGCCTTGCTCTCGAAGTATGTACAGTTTCACAATATTGGTGACCCGAAGTCTTTTTCCTCAGATGCACCTCTAACAACAGGGTAGAACCTGCTCTCTCCCTCATCCCATTAACGCAAATCCCCTCCTCCAATAAATCGACATTTCTTTTGCATTTGCCCTCTACATCATACAAAACTACCTGTCTCAATCCCACCCAATCACTTCAATACACGCTAACAAACTTGCAACGTGCTCATAACCCAGAAATCCTAAAATTCCCCCAAAATACATCTTACAAACAGGTACAATCAGGCCACCTGTAAGTTTACACCCTCCTTCCCATTGTCACCTCCGATCCACCTGTAACAACGGTCTAGAACCTGCTCTTCTCGCTCACCGCGTAAACGCAAAACCCTATGCATTCCTCCAATAAATCGGCAACATCTGTTTTGCATTAACTCTGTCCTTACAATAGATCGAAGTAGGTGCACCATTTGAGGGTGTGTTTTTAGTATGAGTGGTCGTCGCGGTACGACAATTGATGTTCCTTTTATTGTTTGTACCAGTGAACCCCCGCGGAGAATCGAACCCCGACGTCAGGTGTCTCGGACAGGTGCTCGAAGTACGCGATCGTTCCATTCAGGTGCACCGTGGCGAAGTACTGTGCCATTACAGTTTACGACTCGGGGGTTAAGAAAACTTGAGGGTGAATTGTTTCTTGCGTCCGGAGAACGTGCAGGTGAAATGGAACGCGTCGTTGGGACTGTGTCGACTCGCGATACTTCCATAAAATTGCTAACGGTAATCGATTCTGTTTCGTGCTTCGGGCTACCACTTTAAAAGTCGCGAGACTTAAATGCTACCGTACTCGTGACACAGTGGAGGGGAAATTATGACGGTGCGTAAGTGGTATGGAGTTTTTACCGGATTAACGTAGCATACGAATATTGGACGTCTGTAATTCGAAGGGTCAACGGTCTGACTTTTAAAGTGGATAGAATAATGTGGTGTAATTAAATTATACGCTTTGGAATGTCTTGAATTATTGCTGTATCGTGAAAAAAAGTGCGGTACCTGTTTTTCTAATGTTACTCGGTTCGGTTGAAGAGGGTATAGCGATGTGGAGCTTTTTATGGAAGTGCTACGGGGCACTAAAACCTTGTTAAGGATTAACTTTATAAGAAGGATTAAAAGGGATACGTTTATCCAATTTAGTAATATTAACCCAAAGTAAATAGATTTTAGACATGTCGCTTTCTTACTTCAGGTATGGAAAACGGTACAGTTAGTTCAACACAAGCGTGTCGTTCCTGATTTGGCCAATAGATGACACATTTGTTTAACATTCAGTTACTTCAATTTATTGAAAATTTAACATCAATATTTTGAAGTTATCTGCTTTACAACTGAGAAAATTAAGAAGATAATGACCCGAAAAATGTAAGCCGTTTGCGCACACAGTAGAAGCGTGAAAATGGGATCAGGACAATTGATTGGCCTTCTTAGTCGCTTGACGCTAATTCCATTGAAAGTGTATGGGCAGAAATGAAGGTCAAACTTGGGGAAAATCGAATATTCAATGTCAATCAGCTGGCACGTCATATTCACCAAATATGACGGTTTATACCCAAAATTATGTCGAAAAATCTTGCTTAAACGGTGCCAGGCTATAATTTTGACGTTACATATTTAATTATAAACAATTCCTTTTTTTTTAACGTATGATCGACACGCTCTTGTAAAGCAAAGTATATTGTAAAAGTGTTCCCCACGTGTTTGAACTGTTAAAATAACTTTTTAGCAGCACCAAAAACAATCTAAATTTATGAAAGTAACGTTTCAATAATTAACATTGAATGTAACAATTCAATAACAATAATGAATCTCAATTCTACTTAACCCTTTGAGGACTACGAATGCATATATGTGAGCTGGGAAAAAATTTAATCATAGTTCACCGCCGCACAGTGTGTAATTTTAGGGTTTTAGCTGGACAAAAGTCAATTTTCGTAATGGTCCAGATGTATACAATTTTATTGGAAATCGATAGTAGAATGTCCATAGAAACAGAAAATGTAAAAATTATTTGAAAAAATAATCTACAATAGTTAATTAACAGGCCTCAAAGTTATACTTTCTTGCTTTTACACGCTCCCATCATGCCCTAGACATTTTCGTCAATTGTTTTGTAACGAAAAGTTAGAATGGAATTTGCGTATATGTATTCTTATCTCCACTTATTTGGGATATGTTTACAGTTTTTTATTTTTCTAAACGACCTTTCATTACCATTTTAATCCGCTTTAACAATTAACAAGTAATGTAAGTTCCGTTCCGAAATGTACGTAGACTTTTAACATATATTACTATTTGTTACAGTTTTGCAATTTTGGATGTTCAAAACTCAAGGAATAAACAATTGAAAATGCAAAGATCCATTTCAGACAAATGATGACATCTGTTACTTTTTTATTGTTTTATTCCGCGCGGACTCTGAATTTCGCTTCCCTTCGGAAAGTTATTTAAGTTTTGACAAAGTGTACCGTTTATTACACTTTTGCAATTTTGCATGTTCAAAGCTAAAGGTATAAACAATTGAAAATGCGAAGGGTTATTGAAGATAAATGATGACATCTGTTACCTTTTAATTGTTTTATTACGTCCCTAACGGACGGGAGCGACGTGTCACAGTGGTCTATTTTGCCGAAATCCTGGCCAGAACCCCAAGGAGTGGCGAGGCATTTACTTACAATTAGTTTCGTTCTCTCAGAAGACACAAGAAAAATGCCTCGCGAAAGTTTTTAAATTTTTCAGCCAAAAATAAAATTTATATTGCAATTTTTTTGCTTTTCCCAAGAAAAATGTCTGACCTATCGCCTCCTGCTATAAAATTTTAGAGTAAATCGGAAACTATTCATAAATTTTGCGGCATTTTGGACGTTGCTCCGCTTTAAACATTGTTCAAACATATTTAAATCTTTACAACATTAAAATGATATGCATAGTTGAAATTGGTAGAGTTTACAGGGTCATTTTACACAAAAAAACATTAAAATAAGCCTTTAGATTAAATTACAGCAAATTTTTAAAGTTGAGATTCTCTTATTTTACGTATAAATATTAAATAACTATTGAAATATGTATTATTATTAACGCTAAGTATAACAATATGTTGTTTACTAGTAGAAAAGTCAGTAAAAGTAACGAAAACCATAATTTCTTTGAAAAAATAGTTTTGTCCAGCTAGAACACTAAAATTACACACTATGCGCCGTATGTGCACACGGTTAGAGTTGAATAATTGAAATGTAATCGTTCAAATATGATTATACACTAATAATTTATATTTCCTATATATCAACACTCTGAATTTCTTATAAAAACTGGTTTTGAATCGCCAAATAAATGTATATTTATATAAATAATGATCTCTTATTCAAAATGCCTCCGTCCTCAAAGGGTTACTATCAAATTCCACCCTCTGATACGTGGGATTAAGTCTCGCATAGTGGAAATGTGATAAAAAAATCTCAATGCGCTGGGTAAAAGATGTGCATCTGCAGTTTGGCATTAATGGCTAGGGAAGATTCTACTCGGCTGACCCGCCCGATTGGAAATATCTCACAGACACGAACCTATTACGCGTTTCGCAATGCGTTGGATAAGGTTGGATAATAGCGAAAGTGGTCGTACCATCCCGCCGTGGGAATGGCAGCTTGTTTCTCCTACTCGCGCATTCATCTTCGATACAGACGTATGACGATACTTTTCTAAACGTTCGTCGTTTATTAGATATTTGTTCGATCGTTTACATTCAAGTGGGATTTACTATCACTGAATTATGTTGGAGTTTGAACGCAGATTCCGACTCCAACGAGAGTTCGTTATTTTTCCTCCTACGTCGTTTATTTTGATTTTGTAAAATTTGATATAGCTTTTTTCTAGATTATTGTATGAAAGTTGGTGGTTAGGTGATAGGATGATAATTCGATATAAATTGAACTCTGAATCTCTTATTATAATTAATATATTATATCTGAATTATTGACAATATTTGAGAGGATTTTATTTAAATACTGGGTAAGCTGAAAGTTATTTCTAATTCTAAATCGTTAAGCGATCGTTTAATTGATACAAGTGTGTATACCTCGTTGGGAAAAATACCATTATAATTAACACTAGAACTACCAAACCAGTCAAAATGACTGGTACATAGTATTTTCCAAAAATTCTCCAAGGTCATAGAACAGCCATGAAACAAAAATGCTACGTCAATCGCAAAAGACATAAATCACCGAATTGATCATTCTTTCCGCCACTCGATTTCTTCTTTTTCAAAGTAATTATTTAATATATTGAAATATGATAGATTTAAAGCCGGTAGTTCTAGTGTTAATATATAATCTTCTAATTAAGATTTGAATTTATTTTTACCAAATTTAAAACAAAAGAAATCTAGAAATGAAGCTAGAGCTACTAAAAAGTAAAATAGAAACACCCTATTATTTCAAATTTTCCAGAAATTATACATAATTATATATTTCTACGACATAAACCCAGATTGCAACGACTCTAAAAAATTACAATTTCAAACCGTTTCAGGTACCAGAAAAGAATGTCTTTTTTAAATAAAAGGTGTGAATACTTATAAGAATTTAATTTACAAATAGTAATCTAAGATATACCAAATTCCACGGTTTGATATAATCTGTCTCCATCGATTTACCAAAGTTTTAATACGTCGCTCATAAAATTCACTGGGTTTCGATTCAAAATATTCTATGACTTTTTTTTCAAGTCGTCATATGTTCGAAAAAAAGCGGCATTCTTTTCCTGTACCTGTACCTGTGTACATTAATATATTTTTATTGCCATACATTTTACAGAGAGTAACAATTTACCAAGTACAATCGAGTCGTTAAAAAAAATTTCAAAGCGATGCTCTCGAGAGCAGCTACAAAGTAATAGGTGTCGTTTCAAAGATATCCTCGAAAATGGAGGTATACATGGTAATTGTATTGCTACAAGGGACAACTGTTCGATACATAAGGAAAGCCCGTTAGTGTACTAACCGCGCCAGTTTCATGGAAGATAAGATTTTATTTTCCTGTGGGCAAGCCGGACAGCGTGGGTCGTCTTGTCCCCGGCCAATAAAATTTACTGCGGAAGATCGTCCATCGTGATCGAAACCGAAGGACCTTTTCGTTTTGTCGCGGTATAGCTTTTGCGAAACGTGCACTTGATCCTCGCTTCGACATTGCCATTCTTGGACAAGTGACGAATCAATGATGGTTGCTTTCAAGGTTTGGAATCTGATTCTGATATAATAAAATATTTCGAATATACATTATATGTAAATCGAATATCTGTGTATCAATAATAGTTTTGCGAGATGACGAAATTTGTATGAATTGGAATTTGATTTTTGTGTAAATGTAATTACGATATTTTTTTTTTATTTCAAATATCTGTATATTAATAACAGTTTTACGCGACGATGAAATTTGTGTGAATTGGAATTTGTTTTCTGTGTGAATGTAATTACGGTATTTTTTTTAATTAAAATATCTGTGTATCAATTTTATTATATATTATATATTTTATAATATTATTATAGTTTTCCACGACAAGGAAATTTGTATGAATTGGAATTTGATTTCTCTGTGAATGTAATTACGATATTCTTTTTTATTTCAAATGGTAGAATACTTGTGTGAAACAATTTTATTCAGGGATGGAATTTTGAAGATTTGAAATTGATTGTTGTGTGACTCTTTTTACAAACTTCTCTCAATAACACAAAATATCTGATTTAATATATAGGTAGCAGAAAAAATCGATAATATTTAAAAATACCAGGTTTTTAAAATTAAAGATATAGTAATTTTTTCAAACATATATTCGTTGTGAAATTGCAAGTTTATTAACACTATATTTACCAGCGTGAAATCTATTATATTTAAATATGTTAAATATGTACCTTAAAGCAAGGAAAAATTAAGACGTGGAAAAGATGATAGATTCGGTAATTTATGTTTTATACGATGGACGAAGAATATTTATACTACGGCTCTTTCATAAACCTGTAGAATTTTCGTAAAAAATTGTGTACCAGTTGTTTTGACTGGCTTGGTAAATCTAGTGTTAAATATTATATTTCTGTTAATGCACTTGCATAATGTAACAATGCGGTGAAGAAAGAATTTGATGTAAAACTGACAATTATTCCTCACGGATGTACAATATATAAATTTCGTAGCGCACAGAATATTTCAAATTGCCTTTTTGATTGGCTCGAGACGATTGTAGCACCTTGCGGCTAATGTTAATGATTTCAAAGAGGAAGTGCCTATCCCTAGAATGCACCGATGCATATAGATATTTATGTCGAAAAAATTTGCATCGAATAGTAGGTTTAGCATACCAATAACATTTATCGGCGAACAATCTCTCTCAATCATCCTACACTATTTTCTCGAACATCCTTATAAACTATGCACTATCTAAATCATATCGCGCACAACCATGAAATTGATAACCGGCCCATTTTATTATGGCAAATGCCATCCTTATCGCATGAAAATATCCGTTTGGTTTATAATTCACTGTATTCATGATATCATAGATTACGAACATTACATAGATGCGATTGACATAACAGCCTCGTTATCCACAAAATCGAAGTACCCACCCATATTATTACTACTATCACAAATATTACAAAATTTTTTAAATCTCCCAAAATTGGAAGATATTGTTATTAGTGTTATAATTTTTTTGTAAATATTTTCCAAATAGCACGTCCGTTACAAAATTATCTAATTTTATTATTAATATTATACAAGCACAGTAGAACTGCACTCTTAACCCTCTGAACCCTCTGCAGTCTGAATTATTTTATTAATTTTATAGGGACCTAAATTTTCCATCATTAATTATACAGTTTTTTTTAATGACATCAATAACTACAGATACTGACGGGTATTTTGGTGATATTACAAAATCATTATGGTATTGGAAAGAAGATATTAAATTGTCAGAAAGTAAAATCAAGTGGAAAGCTGTGTCGAGTACAGCTCGCCATAGAACTGCAAAGGGTTAAAATTCTTATTGTTACAACCAGAGAATTCAACACAAAAGACGAACAAACTTCAACAAATATTTTCCTACACACTTACAAAGATTTCCCAATTAAATAAAAATATTATCCTACCATTGCAATCTCTCAGAAAGCACATACCTAATTAAAATTTTATATCTCAAAGTTTAAAAAACAAATTCAAATTATTCAACAATTCACGACACCAAAAAGCATCCAATAAACAGTGCGACCCACCTTCTCCATTCTGACCATCAGTGTAGTTCAAATTTCTATTTCCAACTGCTCTAATCTACACCTGGTGTGCGATTTAACTCCTTGAGTTTATAGAGCAAACGGACATCGCCTATAGACCACCCACGGGTCCGTCCACCTGGGTTCTTCACCGAGTGACTTCAAAACTCATTGGGCCTCTACAAGATCCTGGATATCCTAGGATCCAACTTCCGTCATGTTATGCGGTAACAGTACACGCCTCCTTGCCCCCTCGAAGAACTTGGACATTAAATTTTCACGGTTCAGCGCGATCGAACGTAAATGTTTCTGGAGGACTACTGCAGCGCTGATGTTCCTGGGGGACCCTAAAGAGGCCCCTCGAAGACGTCGCATATGGCACCCGTTTCCAGGCCCGAGGAGGTCCCAATTAAACCGGGCACTCGTGTGTCCTAATACCCACGTACCTATAGGCTTCCCTTTCTTCCGGACTAAAGAAACACTCGAGTGCAGAAATTTAACGGAGAGGGAATGGCAAGGTCCTTTTATCCCTCGGACATATGGCTTCGATGTAGGAACTACTAAATGTTTGCAAAAAATATGCAACGTTTGTTGCAAAAAAAAATTGGATTCAATTTAAAAAGTAATTTAAGCGTCACAGCAGGCGACGTTGATTGCCAATATGAAATGTCTATTAAACGAGTCATTCGAGTGTTCTTATTGAGTCGACTTCCTTGCGAAGTTTGAGTAATAAAACGTGAACAAATAAGGGTGAGGGGGTATATGGAAACCTTTTACCGTACAGGAAGTTAGAGACGGTCGGTGACGTATCCCATAAGGTGCCCCCGAGCATCTCGTCGATGTGACGACTTCGTTGAATCTTCAATTTGGAAAGCTGTTAGGCTGCAAAAAAGGGTGGAAATGTCTCCGGTTATTGCCGAGGGTACGTCTTCCTAATCTCACGGAAGTTAATTTTATCTTTATAGTCGTTTGTACCAACTACCTTTGTAATTGAGTGTTCGTTCCGCGGAAAAATTCAACTTTGCTCGAGGATGGTAGAAGAAAAATAGAAATTCTTCGTCTTAACTAAGAATTTCATTGTATAATAACATACTAGAAAAGCGTGGTATTCGAGTCTTCGCATTAAAATAATATTTAATTACATTTGGATATCGGTAAAATTGTCTTCTATTGAGATTCAACAATTTTTCAAAGTACTATCCTTTAGAATCGGCATGGCGATTTATCCTCTTCAGTAAGATATTAATTTATCATTTAAAAAATACAGTAATAAAATCATTTTCGGCATAAGTGAAAAATTATATGAATGTAATATATTTTGAGACGAACGAAACTATATAAATATGATATAAAAATTTAGATGAATTCGTTCTCGCCTGTAATTTATATAATATTTATAATCAGCTTTGTATATTATTTGCAATCAAGTTCATATAAACCTAGAACTAACTTTCTACGTGAATACTTATGTGTTCAATGCGTCGACGAACATTTAAAACGAACATATGCATTTTTCAATATTAGCAATCTTAAAGTAATCGTCCCACACGGACGTGGGTAGCAAATCTCCGTTCGATATTATTCAAATTCCCATTCAATCAACGGTAAGAAAAATAGTCGCCTGAAAAGTAGAATAGAAAGCCATTAACGTAGAGGAAGACAAGGACAAGCCTTGATGACTTCCATAAGGCGCTCGAGGCGTCACATCGCCGAGACGACGTCGTCCGGTGGAGAATATAAGGATCCACTCGACCGTAAAACGATTGGTTATATTTAGTATTGTTAGGAATGAATGGAAGTTCGTTGAGACTCGCCAGAAGGGTTGCACGGGCGTTTTATAAAAGTACGTTGCTTATTTTCTAATTCTAAACGCGTGTTCCGATTCCTCGAGCTATTCGTTCAAGTTTCGACATTTTTAATATTTTAAAAAATAGTTTCGCTATTAAAGTAATAGTTTTCATCAAACAAGGATGATTTTTAAATTGAAAATTTTAATTTTTGGTGAAATTTTAGAAAAGAATATTTCATCTAAACTTTACTACTCTAAAATGTCTAAATCTAAAATTTCTATCTAAACTTTAATGCTCTAATATTTTCATTTTAAGAATCATCCTTGTTTGATGAAACGTATTATTTCAATAGCGAAACTATATTTCAAATTTGAAAATGTTAAACATAGTAAAACTTGTACTTTTGTGAAAATTTGTTCGCAGGTCGTACAAACTGGCCGCAAATAAAAAAATACTTTACAAAACTATCCTTTGTTCATGAACACGATTCTAAATTGACGTTTCCAAAATTCTAAAATTGCATTACAATATTTCAAAAGCAAGGAAATCTTCTTATAATAACGATAGCTAAAAAAATTCTTAGAAAAATTTATGCAAAAAAGATTTTCACTTAGAAACTAGATTAGACAATAATATTAATAAATAAATTGTTTAGAGGATGTAACAACAAATATTCGAAGAGGCACATATGCAGAGGCATTTATGACGTGTCAATAATTCTACGTGCCGAAATAATTTAAAAATTATACGATTGGAATTTTTAAGTTCTTTTCGAAAGCACATCGTAAAACGATATATCTAAAATTAGTCATAAAAACATCGACAAAACGACGACTTTAGAAAATTGTAACGGCGATGGAACAAAACAGGCTGGAGAGTTGTAAAAATTTGTCAGTTCATTTTACTGCTTCTACAACGGTATCTCGGTCAGCTCGCACGCATTTCTGTTTCTTCGATAACAATGCATTCAGGATACTTGCCTGACCCAAGTCAACCCTGATCCTTTGGTACATTGAAGCACCGTGACGGTCACGGTTAAATGCACTGCTACTTTCTCAGGATGATTTATGCATCGAAGATCGTTAATGTCTTTATTCGCGAAATTTAATTGATTCGATATCCACGTCAGTATCATAGGTAATAGAATATTTTTTGAGGTAAGAAAAGAATTTCGAATACTGCAAATGTCGCATTAAAACGTGATATCAGATTCCGATAGGAACGTCTAAAATGTATTAAATTAAGATGATATAGTGCAGCCCGAAGAAGCAGAAAAAAGTGGAATTCTATTTTTCAATTAATAGAATCAAGTTTTTTTCAGTAGTAAATTTTTCATGAAAATACCAGGGTTTATTCTATGTTTCTTTATCATCTATATTGTATAAAATTCGGAGAATTTATATATGTTGGAGTAGCATTTTGAGGTGGTTAAATGTGAATATATAGCACATCATGATTTGATGACCGTGTCAGTATCTTAAATAACAGAATATTTTTTGAGATAAGAACACAATTTTGAATATTGCAAATGTTGCATAAAAAAGCGATATTAGATTTAAAGAGGAATGTCTGTACTGTATTAAATTAAGATGATACAGCGCAGATTAAAGAAGTAGACAAAATTGGAATTCTATTTCGCAATTAGTAGAATCAAATTTTTTTCAGCAGTAAATTTTTCATAATAAATACCAGGGTTTATTCTATATTTTTGTATCATGTATATTTTATACAACTCGGAGAATTTAAATATGTAGAGTAGGATTTTAAATGGTAAAATGTGAACATATAGCACGTCATTGAAATGTAAAAAAATAAAAGACAAAGAAAAAACATACTTAGGTAATAATGAATGATATAACGAAGTCAATTTCCTTGACGGATTTTTGAAAGAATAAATTGTAATGGTAATAGGTTATATAAAAGATAAAAAATTTACATTCCATTTAAACACAGTAAAGATCAGATCGTTAAACCAAAAATGATTAATAGAGTATAGAAAGAAGAAAAAAAACCTTGGAACTTTTTACTGCCTTTTAAAGCCTTGTCCAAAAAAAATCGAAAGCGAAAGTCTCTTAAAACTCTCTTGAAATTTTTTAAACATCCAACGAGAGCATCGTAAAATTTCTAAACCACTGTGAGAACTAAGACTTTCTATGACCCATCGAGACATTCCAAAAAAATTTAGATGCACAGTTAGGTGCATACAATAGCAGCGTAAGATCTGCAAGTCGCAGCAGATTAAAGATGAAACTCCATAGAAATATCTTTGTCATTCCCACTTAAAAAACTACTTCAATCTGAAAAATTTCAAGTTACCCGTCACCGAGCATTAAATTTCAAAACTCTCATCGTGATTCAAACCAATAATCCACTTTTCCATGTTTCACAAAACGCACTTTTACTTCCTCCACGCTAGTAAAAATTAACAAAAAAAAGCAAAATCCCCAAGGAAAATTGCAAGATTAAATAATACAAATTAAAATCTATCAAACCGTCAGGTAAAAACGATATCAAATCCACCATGACCGACATCGGAAATAACGACTCGATCGTGAAGAAGCACATTCCAGAAATCGCCCGTAGGATCTCGAGTGCACGCTCGTGTAGTGAAGAAGGTTGCACTAGGTGTGGCTGGTAGAAATATTCATTGCTGCAAAACCGTTCTTACAACAGGAATAAAATGTAAATTCGGCCTCTGCTACCTGAGAGTCATCGTGGATCGCCTGTCCACGAGACAACTCGAGGTGAACAGTTAGCGGGAAAGTTTTGAAAAGAAACGAGCTCTGTCGGTCGTCACGACGGCACGCGACGTTCCGCTTGATCTCATCTACTCATTTCTATTAAAAATCGTACACTCGCTTCCGCCTTGATTTTATTCTCTTTGAAGAGTTTATTGTACCGTCTAACAATAAGTGCCGCCAATTGTTTTAACTAATTACCTGAAGTTAACTCTTGGGAAGTATGCGGAATTGTGGTCAATTGTGTGCTAATTGCCCTTCTAATGTGACGCTTCGCGAAACTTTCTGGAATGACTTTATTTCTATGTTATTTTACGATTGAGTGAACTGTAAAAGAATAATGCTTGTAGATAATTAGTTTAGACCCTTGTCCTTCGATAATGAGTGACACCCATGATGCAGTACATATATAGAATAGGAAACTTGGAAGTTTTCCAAAAAGTGTTAAATTGAAAATAATTTGTAGGACAGAACAATTTATTTCCATGCTAATTGTGACATGGTGCATGCAATAGGAAAATTGGAAGTTCTTCAAAAATAGTCGAATTGAAAATAATTTTTAGGACAAAACTCTATAAATTAATTTCCACGACAATTATGATATGGTGCGTGCAATAGGAAAATTGCAAGTTTTCTGGAAACTGACATGTTGAAATTAAACATTGTGATACGCTGCGATATAAATATTTTCATTTTATTTATGGTTACGTTAAATTATTCCATATATCAGGTACGTTTTTATTTTAGTAATTAGACTCTGAATCATTGCGCGTACTAGAAATTTCGCATATTAATTAAAAACGTTGGAGTGTCACAGTTTGAAGAGATGGTAGAAAGTAAAGATTTTACCGTGCTTTTACTGCATTATTCCCTGTGATAATTCGCACTGCAAAGTGAACATGTTTGCTTTTGTACTTCAACTCCTTGATTCTTCCCTAAACTTTTACATCCGTTGAATTCCCGTCTAAACGGTGCAAATTATGAATACCATACATTACATAATTTTTGTTTATTTCTATATGAAGACGAAATTGAATTAATAGTCTCCCAAATCTGTGCAAATTAAAGCTGATAATTAAGAATTAAAATTAGTATTTTAAATCCAATTTAAAATTGAATTGGTTACTTTCTTCGTCATTCTTAAGTGTCATAATCAAAAAAAGTTAACACAATAACTACCAATCATTAATTTATGATCCTAAATGAAGCAGAACAAATTTTAATCCTTTATATTTTGTAAAAAAACAACTAGAAAATTAAATCTAAAGCGAGTTTAGAAAATTACAAAATGTTTCAAAAAAATTAATAAACTCATACAGCACGTAGATAAATCAAGCATTAATTAAAGAGAAAAAGAGTTAGTTTAACATCGAACGCAATTCTAGCATCAACCTAAGTAATAAAATATTCCGAACAAACAAACAAATCATTCCGCTAAGCGTTGAATTAAACGCAATAAAGGGTTTACTGAAATCTAATATTGACCACAACTCACAAGATTGCAAACGTTTAATCATATAATGATGGACTTTCGTGCAACTTGCAACCCGTAGAACGAAAAGTAAATCGAGGTACACTTAAGGCGTTCTTTCCGGTCGTTTTACGAGGCTATTGAAATACGTCGAAGGTATAGCACTTCATTACGTTACACGATACTCGGTAATAGTCGGCGATTATGTATGTCTTACAATTAGATCTAATGAACTCGTAATCTTCGTCTATGCTTGTGGTCGAGCTTCGAGTAGGTGTTCCCTTGTAAGGGGACCGTTACACCATGGAAGTTATCATTTTGTAATAAACGAGCACTTCGACATTATCGCAGTTTATTACCGTGGACGTAAGAATGCGTGGAGGATCACTCTAACACCGGCATCCTGCTCTTTGTCCTCGCAAAGAGACGACACTGTCTCGAAGAGAATACAATGCCTGTTATTTGCGAGCATAAATGTAATCTCGATGCATGGAATTTTCTTATTGCATGTATGGAAATATCTAGGAACTTTCCTATGACTAGAAGTGCGATTGGAAATATTTCAAGCGGTTTATATTATTAGGGGCACTGGAAAAGAATGATTTTTTTTTCGAACACATGACGATGTGAGAAAAGGACTCATTGCATATTTTGGATCAAAACGTAGTGAATATTATGAGTGAGATTTTAACACTTTGTCAAATCGACGGAGAAAGATTATAGCAAACTGTGGAATTTATAATTTAGATAAATATTTGTAAATTTAATTTTTATATGTATTCACATCTTTTATTAACCAGTTAATCTTTTGATTTTTTGGTCACGAAAATTGAGAGATGAGCATAAATGTATTTCTAATTATTTATACCCTTTAGTTATTCGTTTTATTTCGGCATAGCCTAAAAATATTGCAAACATCTTGAAATTTACGAATATATTTTAGTTTTCGTCAAAATTACAATTTATATAACCAGTGGTAGCTTTTGCGCAAAAAAAATGATATTCTTTTTCGGTACCCCTAATATTTATTTGATGAAATTTCGTTGGCGAAATTTTGGTGATTTGAATTGTACAAGTAGTTTCTTTTGCTAAAAAATAGGGTGACAATTTGGAGTTAGGCTAATAAGGGAATATATCGAACTCGAACACACCGGTTTTGAAGTTTAGGTGGTGGGTAGTTCTCGAAAGAATGTTTGACACGTATTTGTTTTATTGGTAACCATCCATTTTGAAGGTGTGAAAATACCTTCCGAAGTTGAGGGTAGCAAGTATGGTGTTAATGACTCCAGGTTAATAATTAGGTAGTGTAATCACATAAAATTGTGTGTGCTAGATGTAATTATCATAGTAAGTATAGTCGGAAAATGCACAAAGGAAGAAAAATGTAGTGGTAATTTTGCAGGTCGATAGATATCGGTAATAGCATTAAATTGCCGAAGATTGTCGTCTGCATCTAGATAGAAGTGGCAAGGAATTTTTCACTGGCGACTTACAAAATGAGATTTAACTGACACATACGGCAAATTTTCTTTTTTTTTGCAGTTCCTGTATATATTTTGCAATTTATCATTAGACAACATGTTGCGAATAAATGCTAGATTTCATTTTTACAAAAGAAACATTAAACAAGAATGATAATAAGAACGAATAATCCCCTCTATTTTTATCAATCAGGCGGCACATATGAAACGATCTCAGAACGATTCAATGAAAATGAAATGAATTAGCACATCAAATTTAATTATGAAAATTATCAAAATCACATCCAATTATTCCTTACATCCAAAGAAAGAAATGAAACCGGTACTGCGTTGCAGGACAACATTACTTTTTGTTTTAGTTCCTTGCACCGTCGATTCACGGACTGTAAGAAAAAGAAACGTTGGCGAAATTGAAACGACTGAGCGCGATAAACCTTTTAATACGACAGGATGGAGAGCATGGCATGCCAATTTTGGTAAGAGCTTACTGGCTCTCGTTATTGCGAAACGGTTCACCAAATTAATCCGACAATCTTTATCAATAATTTGGAGTTTCGACTCAAGAAGCAGAAAGAACTACCTGTCTTGGAGTTATCCTAATTTAAAAAATTCTCAAATGCCGATACGATAATTCCAATCAATTTTTATTACAATTATGCCGATAGATTTGTAATTACCTTTGATTTTTTCGAAATTTAATAATTGTTTAACACTAGAATTACCAGCTTTAAATCTATTATATTTCAATACATTAAATAAATATTTTAGAAAACGAGGACTCGAAAGGTGAAGAAGTTGATTTATTCAGTAATTTATATTTTATAAGATGAACGCTCTTTTATAAACTTGAAAAGATTTTAAAAAATAAGGAACGAATCATTTTGTCCACCTTGGTAATTCTAGTGTTAAAATTTAAATGCTTTTAAGGCTAGATTGGCAAGCTTTAAATATATTATTCTTAAATATATTAAAGAAGTAAAAAAAGGGGTCAAGCGGTAAAAAGATGATCGGTAAAGTACCTTGAGTTTTACAAGTTGCATGTGCAATATCAACTGTACTCCCCCTTTCAGAATATAAACGAATAAGTACATATATGTAAATAGGTATTGTAGAAAGCATGAGCAAAAGATTGCAGGTACATAGACCCCCCATGTTTTTAATATAATAATACTGTTCCATTGAAAACATCTGGTAGAAGTTATTACATTTGCTGCAATGCAGCCAGGTGTGGTACAATTTGCTCTAAACGATACCAAACAAGACACTTTTCACCCTGACATCCTACGAATGAAATACGTTATTGTATGATTCAGTATTACTTAACACGAATTAACAATTTTGACAATTACTCGCATGCACTATTTTACTTTATATTTATGAAACTGTCCTTCAGTCGTTTTGCATCAATTGCTTAAATAACACAACCTAAGTATTGTCACAAGAAACACTTGTAATTCTTATAATTTCGTTAATTCGTATAAGTTTGAGCTATATAATGAATACTATAAATGAGAATCGAATAATTACATTAGAGGTCGCAAAAATGAACAGTGCCGAGGCAATTTGCATAACAAGAATTACGCAGTCGGTGAATATAATCATTGACCATAAACGACCTGCTCGTTCACATATCCGGACAGTCTGCGGCGGATGTGTTTCCGTCGAGGACACCTATTGCCACAATTAATTCTAGTTTTTTCACGCAGCTGAGGTGCCAGGAGTGCAAGTACTCATCGTCAGTTAAAGGTGCGCAACGAGGGTCAGCGGTTGGACACGTTGCAGTTGATGAGACTCCTCACCTGTCCTTTGCTGCTCGCCTGCCTAACCACCCTTCTATTTTAACCTGTTAATTATTGTTTACAAACTTACGCAGAAATTTTAACGGACTATCTAGCAGTCTGGCAATTCTCATAGTGCACGTGTGTTCATTAACCTTTTTCCCTAGAATGACGTGTGAGACTCGTGACGCGGTGGACGAAATAGGAAATTTTGAAATTTTCCAAACACTAGGTGTATTAAATTGAAAATATTAGTCGTTCACGAGACGATAAAATTATTCCTATATTAGCGGAATTGCATTAAGTTATACGTTGTATTAGAAATCAGTGACAATTTTTATTTCAGCAATATAATTTGGAGTTATTGCTCATTCAGTTAGAAAATAAATCGTAGGGCTACGTTAGTATCAGAGGGCTACGTTATTCGTTGTATTAGAAATCAGTGATGATTTTTTATTTCAGCAATGTGATTCTGAGTTATTGCGCCTTCAGTCAGAAAATAAGTGATAGGGCTCGGGGTTGTTTTTACCTCGTATAGTCATTTGTTTCGATGGAATAAGAATAGTGAAAATGGATGAAAATATTTGGGACTGTATCTTTATCAAATGCTTATTTAGGGAAGTTATGTAGAAAAATAAATATAAGAACTTCCATAAAAATTCCATAGATGTCATAATGTATATATAATAAATAATATATAATATATAGTAAATAACGCTTTATAAAAAATTATCTAGGATCATGGATTAGATATTAGGGATTAGGGATTATGAGACAGATATGGGGAAACAGGTATGGGGATGTTTTAAAGGATTCAGTATAAACGTCTTTAAAATTGTAGCATTTATGCAATGGAAATTTCGTAGAACACTTAGTGAAGACCTATAATTAAAATTTTCCGAGGAAATGATCGCACTGTATATTGTATACCACAAAGGTCAAAATAGGGACAACCGTAATCTGTGAAATACAAAATTAACATTAGAACTACCAAGCAAGTCAAAATGACTTGTTCCTAATTTTTTCCAATAGTTCTCAAAATTTTTAGGAGAGATATAGAGCAATCATCTTTTCTACCTCTTCATTTCTCTTTTTTCGAACGACTTCTTTTACCCTTGACGGTCGTAAGTCACTTCTCACGTGACAACAATACTTTGGCGAGGCGGTCGTATGTCACGTGGGAGGTGACAGGTCGAACTTTGTCAAAATTCACTGTCCATAAGCAACGGTGCAATAAATATTTCCAGTAACATGTCAATGCCTTCTATAGTTAATTTTTAATATATTAGGCCCAAAAAATGGATGACGAAATTTCATTAGAATAGAAAAATAACAGTATATGTACTTCTGTGAAACGTGCAAGACAAAGCTACTCCTTCATGTCAGACGTTGTTTTAAAAAAATATTACATATACATTAAAAACAAAGAATTAATTGAAACTAAATGATCTATAATGCTCCTTCAAAAAATAAATAATTTCCATTAAAAATGTTATTCTTATAATAATAAAAATTTTCACATATTTACCGAAGCCAACTGCAACCTATTTTAGAATTATGTATAGGTAAACAGCTAGCGACCGATAAGGGTTAATATATTGAAATATAATACATTTAATACCGATTGCTCTAGTGTTAATAAATCAACGCAAATAGAAAAGATGATACAAGAAAATTAAGAACGCCATTAATGATGCACTGTTGAAACACAGTATTATTAACATCAAATAGAACCTGTTACTTTCTATTGACTCACCATTACATCTCATATTTCTTAATCTTTTGTAACAAATAATTACAAGCAAACTAACAAAAGCTTCAACAAGGATATTTTGCAAACGAATCTGCCATTATCAAAATCTATTTAGCGGTACTCTTCAGCAAACCATCAATGCCACTCAGACTTGCGAAAATATTCTCAGTAAATATTTAACCATCCACGAACCTCGAAACGGAAGATTCAAAATCATAAAACATTACACTAACTATCTCAAATATGCACCAAAGCTCTGCAAAATTTTTCCCACCATCCCAAGTACTCGGGATTTCCAAAGTGTCTTCACCAAGGGATAATCCCACGGAGTAAAATCTGCGAGTCTTTATGAGACGTCTCGTTCAACCCAGGTATCGAAATTTTCACCGGTCACTTTTCTCCGGCAGAATTTCACCGAGATATTTATGGACGGGGTTTCCTGACAAGGGTGCCGAAAATAAGAAAAAAGGAGGAGCCAAGAGTGTCCTTCGGAACATTGAAAATCGGTTCGTTTGAACGATCTCTTAGACGAATTCGCAAACACGAAATGTCAGCAAGGACGATTGAAATGTCGATGAACGGAAACTTGGTTTGGTCTCGATACACGCACACGGGAATAAATTAGAATAAATTTTGAAGTCGATGACATTGCCGGGAATATTCAGTAGTTGGTGTATGCTAATCGTGCTGCTGAAGTGAAAGGAGCATCGCGATTAAGTCTTTAGTCATTGTTCCCATAAATTAAGCCATCCTACTAATCGGGCCTACGTGCAACGAGGGTAATTAAGGGAACCGAGTAATCGCTGTTCACACAGATGTCGTGTAATGCGAAGAATTGATCTTGTATTATAGCTAGGGAAATATGAAGCTCTTTATGTAATTATGTCCATCATATTTGAAATGGATGTATTGTAGATTGGTAAAAATAATTGTTTAGCAGGAATATATTAGCGAAATTTAAATGTATAATTTGGATATTTTGTGCATTATACTTGAAATATGTGAAGGTCAGTGAAGATTAAATATACGGTTCAGATCCCGGGTCGAAATGTTGAACCTATTTTCATGGTATTTACTCCTATTTGAACCTAATATGATACTTTTCAATACTAAAACTAATTTAAACCTGAAAGTCCTACTCAGTAACATGATACTCCTATTTAGCTACCACCAAAACCTTTATCTCCTAAACTGGACCTGTTACTCCTTCTAGGTTAAATAATAATTTTTGTATTCAATATATATTTAATACGCGTAAAGAACTTTAATTTTTTTTTATAATTAATTAATAAGGAATGTATATGTTACTGTGAAAGACCGAAATTGGAGAATATCGACTTTCACCGGTGAATGTCAACATATACCAAATACGTGAAAGATCGAATATTTCATTACATTCTTGTACATTCGGACCCCCACCGGTGTATGTCGACAATCACAGATATACTCTGGTGGAGGTCCAAAAGAGAGGAGCCGACAAACTAGCTCTCTCCCGCCAAATCCTTTGTTCTGCTGGGAGTCAGTCAGCTTTGTCAGTCTTATACAAGTTTTGATGATGGAGCAACGTTTTCTTAATTTTTTTTTCCGATACCGTAATTTATATTGAATAGATACTGCAGTATATCGTGATCTATTTCTTGAAAAGTTAAATGCATTAATTGCGGGTAAACGAGAAGACAATTGTTTTTATTTTTCTCAAGAAGAGCACTCTAAAATACTTGCTGAAATGGTTTCTGCTAAAACTAACAATAAGTGCAACACACCTTTGGATTACAGATGATTAAAACGTTTTGACGTTTTAAAAATTAATTTATAATAAATAAATCCATAAATAAATGCAGTTGTAAAAGCAAGGGACTCTTGTGCAGTTCAAAGTGTCATAATAGTTTAAGTTGTTGCAATACATGAGATTTGAATCACATAATTAAGTAATTTTTTTATTACTATTATTTTCTTTTCTCATTTAGAATGTACTGTATGTTTTAAATTCTTAGTCACTCCTCTCATTGTCAGAAAGAGAGGCGAAAAAGTTACATCACCCTTGTAACGTTTTATAGCGACTGAATTACGGAGAAGAAAATATAAATCTCCGACATGTTCAACATTCACCATCAGTGCATGGTGAATGTCGACATTTAACGGTGTAAGTCAGAAATAAGGGTATTTAGCAAATATTTCGGACATACAGCAAGCGACTATGTGAATGTTGACATTCACCGGTGAAAATCGGCATTCTCCAGATTTCGGTGTTTCACCGTAACATATACATACATAAATGTAACTAGTGGATAAATACCTTAAAAACAGTCATTATTTATTGATTCCACGTCTTTTTTATTAATAGGTATTTAATGAAACATACATTTAACAGTCAAAATTCATTTATATCAATTCAGATTATATTCAAGACTATGTGCATTTTATTTGAAGTGTATGTATATTTGGTAAATAATAATTCTTACGTAAAATTAGCTCAGTAAAATTTAACTCTTTGCACTACCAGCAATCTGTAATTTTAACTATTAGCAACTTAGAGACACTTTACTATTTGCTATCTTGTGTCATTTCAATAGGAAAGTTCAAATAAACGTACATTTCTTAACACTAGAAGTACTGACGTTAAATATGTTATATTTCAATACATTAAATAAATACTATACATAACAAGGAATCGAAAGGTGGTAAGGGTGATTAATTCAGTAATTCATATTTTATAAGATGGGCGTACAATATTTACTCTATGGCTCTTCTATAAACATAAAAAGATTTTAGAAAAAATGTGGAGTTTTGACCATCTTGGCAGTTCTAGTGTTAAAATGTTGCTGTGCAATAAATTCATCGTTTGTAATTAGTTATAAATTGGAATGTTCCCTTAGAGGGAGCGATCGATTGATCTGATAGACTTACAATGTCCCCTTAGGTGGGACATCAGAGTGAAAAGGTTAGATACTTTTGGATATTTGAGATTACTTGAATTGATTTATAACGTTCTTTACTGCTATAACAGTTTCGTTTTAAAGTTATTATGCTCTTCTAGTATCTCTCTTCATTCTAATAACTATTCATGATTCCACCCAACGTATCTGACATTATATCAAAATATTTCGTCATTACTACACTTTATTCAAATTTATATCTCTTGAAACCAGTATCACCGACAAAAACCCTCATCAAACCGACAAATATCAAATCCTCGACCTCTCCACTCACTCTATTCGCTCAATGTTATAAAATAACAAACGATTTAACACAAAATGATTATTACCATTACAAACCAAGTTCTATTTTTACTTTGACCTATTAACAATTCATCCGCCACAAAATCTTCAAACATCTCATTCCATTTACTCGAATGACATCTTCCCTTCGAACGTCACCAACGTCAACCCCAAATAATCCTTCCAACATCCCAGCTAACGACTCCTCCCTAAAATTCTCTACCTCCGTTATTTCCTCCATCAAACGTCACAAAGGACAGATCCTATCCGAATGGCGACAAGTGTCAAACCATCCAGCGATCCTTTCCAACGTCGCGAATAATTAATCGCAAAACGGAAGAAAAAAATCGAGGTCTCTTACAGTCGCAAAACAGGCCCGCGTAATTTTGATGCGTATTATTTATGCATCTTGCGCAAGTACATACGTTAAGAGTGTCAAAATCCTTCGGATCCCTCGATTCATCATGCTTGACCACATGTGAGAAAGGCGTAGGCACTCACAGAGAGGTGTTTCTTAAGCGCCGATGTTCGTGCATACCCACGCAGCCCACGTTGAAACATTTTAGATTAGTGCTCCCAGATAACGCGCATACGTGTTCAGGAGCGTATATTATGCGCGCGAAATTGCCAGGGAATTCTGGACTTCCTCCCGTTCGATTCGCGATATTCTACGTCAGCGTGAAATGCGTGGTACGTTCACGTATATAGAAGCTCGGGTTTATGGGATTTCGCAACCGTTCTGATCCGCGATCTCTCAACGATCATTACGATGATAACGATCGAGCTTTTTTTTTTGCCGGCTAGTTTGTCCAATGAATCTTACATACGGGTTTTGCTCGAATTAATTCTTTATCTTGTCGTATTTGTCTTCGCGTTTGGGACAGATTGATTTCTTACTGGGTACGGGGATTAATACGTTTGCGATGTTTGACGAGGTGTTCTACGTTAGATTGGTATCGAGATCCGTGAAATTGAAAGTTCGCGGTGGTGAACTGATCTTAATTGGACACTCTTTTTGCGAGGTGGTGGTAGTTGGCTTGAAAATTATGAGTGATGCAGGTGCTTTTAGAGATTTTGTAGTTTAATGAAACAAGTTATGATGACGGTATTAGTTTAAGCATTTACGTTGTGGAATTTTTTATCGACTGTCGAATAATATGTCAATTTTTTTGTTTTATATTTTTTAAATATCTTTGGATTTCTTTAAATTTTATTAACTTTGATAATTTCAATATCTTGCTGATAGAGCAGATAGATTAAATACATCATCCAAAAATCAGAATTATTTTCCTCTTTACTGAAATCTTTAAACGTCAAGTTTAATTAAATCTTGTAAAATCAAGACAATACAACGTTTATTTTAACACTAAACCTACCAATCCGGTCAAAAGACAGGTCCCAAATTTTTTCTAATCATTATTTAAAGTAGTAGGGCAGCCATGAAGTAAATATTCCACTTCTATCTTACAAATTCTAAATTAATCAATTAATCATCTTTTCCACCTCTTCAATTCTCTTTTGCTACAGTGGTCATTAGGTATCTAAATTTTAGTACATATAACGTCGGTAGTTTTTGTATTAATTTCAGATTTATGAATAAAATATCCAAAGAAGACTTTCCCAAATTTTGCTCCTGAATACAGCAAAATATTCATATGTATGTATATTCTTTGTAACAGACTTTAAACAAAGAAATATTATATTTTGCAATAAATTAACATTATTATAAATTCCATTGCTGAGAATCGCGGCACCTTCGTTAGCAGCAACAAGAAAGTGCTTTTGCACCGTCTTCCAGTAATTCTCAACAACTGACAATAATTACAGGAACTAAAAAGGGATTTAACGAAACCGAAGTTTTTTGCCAAAACATCCATTGGTACGTCTTGGTCGACATTTACGAGAAGAGTTGGTACCTCAGGGGCATTGGTAGAATTCATGATGAGTCTACGGTAGAGGAACTGCATAGAATGGTTTTTGTTGAGCTCAAGGTCTCGGCGAGATGTGAATGAATCTAGAACCTGTTCCCCTCTGGTTCTTCTTACGCTTATTCCACCTTCTTTTAGAAGTCAAGTACAGGCAATAGGCTCGTTGAAAACAACCTTAGAACAGGGTTGAATCAAGTGTGTTGCATGTACTGAAATATTATCTACTTCGTGCTCTTCTACGATGTTCTTTTGGAAAATTGAGTCGTACATGTGGCCCTATAATTAAAAATTGTATTTGTTGTTTATTATTATTTTATATTGAATATTATCTACTTTGTGATTCTTTATTAATTGTAATTCTTGTTTCATAATCTTCTCATTGATTTTAACACTTTACTGAACGGTATTTTTTAACATCCTACCCGAGTCGAAAATTTCAGACCAAAATTCTCCTAAATTACTAAATAACTTAGGATATTTAGGCTGAATATGGAGAAATATGTTATATACAAAAGAATGCAAATTTTAATTCCACAATCGCCCTAAACTTGTTCATTTTTGCCAGTTTTACCTAGTTTAGGATCAATTTAGGCTTCATACAGCCCAAAATAATCCTCAGCATTCTTATTTAGAAAATTAATCTAAGCCAAATATTAAGCCATACATTCTATAATGAGGAGTTTTAGAATTGGATTGAAATTGGAGTGATTTTAGGAGATTTAGAATTTATATGGAATAAAATGATAATTTAATTCCTACTTGCTCCTGAAAGCCCTATTTTTAGAATATGAGTCGACAGACTTGGCACTTCTGAAATATTTTTAGGGGATGTCAGATTAAATTGGAATAAAAATTTTACCTGGTCAGCCCATATAACTCCTAAAAATCATATTTACAGGACTTTGAGGCGCGTAGACACACTAGTTGAGGATTTTGAGGTTCAAAATGGTATACATAATTAAGCGACAAATGAGAAATCAAAAGAATCTAGGATATGAAGTTTCTTTTTAGGCTGGACTTTTCGACTCGGGTACCCACCTTTGACCAGTCACTTAGTCGCAAATACTTCTCTGATACCGATATCTCTACGAAAATTAGAAATTCTTGTTACTGAGTCCTCGGTAGAGTAAATCGCAATGATACATAACAATTTATTAATTGCTGTGGCAACTGATTAATATGTTAAAAGTCCAAAGGCGTTGGGTTCGAAAAGCCTATTAATAGGCTACCGGTTGCTAAAGTGTTAATTGTTTGCTGTGATATGTTGCTTTCTTTGGAATTAACAATTTTTACGGTGTCATGGTGAATTAAGCGAATCGAAAAAAGTAATATTTTGGAGGGGTGTTAAGTAATTTTATTAATGATTGCTGTATTTTAATCGTGACGCAATGGAGTGCAGTTAGACGTTGCACATAGTGCTTGCAAAGTGTTATAATGAAATGTATCAGCAATATGACCGGAACTTTTCATTTTATCTATTTTAATTCTCCGAAGTCATGTGATTATTTTTTTGAACCAGGAAATTAATTAATCACATCGTCACGTTTGATAGAGGCATATCTGTTTTACTCATTTCCATCGTGTTCATTGATGGCGCAACCGGATACAGGATATCTCCCGTACTTCCTAATTATTCATTTATTTCTCCTCGAACAAATTTCCTTTTTCCTTTACAGTCCCGACCTTCTATAGGTGTGCTTTATTTTGTACATCTTGATTGATCGACTAAGAAAGCAAGCACAAGAGTGCGATTAACTTTGATTTTCAAGAATTTTAAGACTTCAAAGACTTGCCAGAGTTATTTTGTGAGTTACTTCATTTTAAATTCGATTTCATTTTCCCCATAATTACAAATAAATTGATTTCTTCGTATTTCTATCATTTATCCGAAAATTCTTCCGAAGTGTTTTAATTATTAATAAAGAGATGAGATTCTATGGTCGGTGGTCCTCGTTGACGGACGTGTTCTCTTAAATAAACGTTCTCAGTTTTTCTATAAGTTGTGTTCTATTTAATTACGTCCGAAAGGATAATACGTACGCGGTCGATTCGCAACAATATATTACGGGGTACCGAAAAGTCATCAAAATTTGAGAAGTGAAAACCTCATTGGAAACGTTTTTCAACAAAAAATCAAAGGACTTTTTTAAAAAGGGAATCGTACAACTACCTTTACGCTGGCAAAGAGTGTTAGAAAATAATGGAAACTATTTTGTTGATTAGTACTTAAGATTTCTTTAATAAATAAATGTTTTTCGCCAGCAAAAAATAATTTGGATTACTTTTCGATACCCCTAATATATTATTGGGGCATAAAGGGATTAATTTCGGCTTTGTAGTGTGAAATGGTATTCTATTGTTCTTAACAAAGAATTTTGTCGATGACCTTCGTTTGATGACCTTTTATCATCTTTTTGGCAAATTCATGAACCCACTTTTATAGAAATTCTGACCCGTATTAGCAAACAACTGAACCAAGTGCGATTTTACGCTATTATTACTAGTGAAAGTTTTACCCTTCAAAAAATTTGAAAATTCAAAAAGAAATTGTAATCTGGTGGTGTCAGGTCAAGGCTATATGAGGGATATGACATCACTTCCCAACTAAGCTTTGCCTTTACGAAAAAAAAGTAAAATATAACGGAAATCATGTTTTTTTTACAATTCGTGTTAAAATTCACGCTAAACAAATAATTACAAACAAAATAAAGCTCAATGTTTTTCTAAGTCAAGCCAGTTTTCAATTGTCAGAAGAAAAAAATCATAACATTGGGAGAAGTCGTTCAGAACAAACGTAACGCTGGCCCTCAGCGAAAACCACAAATTTCTTTCTTACCAACCTTATAAATATTAAATTAGAAAAAAATTTGTCAGAGGTGACGGTGGATTTCAAGACGTGCATATAATAAACGTTGCAAATGGAATAAACCCTTTGCGCTTTTATATCGAATGAAGTCGACAGCATTTCAGAAACTCCTTTATTGAGTATCACGTGACATTTTTTCGAGTCCAAACCAATAAACGTTAACGTGCGAAAAAAGCCAGGATCCCATCCTAGCAATTTTTTCAAGAGATATTATACACTTGCAAATTACAGGATACAACAATAATGAAAATAAAGCAGATATTTAATTGAATTTGTTTCTTCATTAATTATTTAAATTGTCCTATTTTTCAGTTCTAGTAAATTTCAAACAAAACACTTAAAAACGTTGGGAGATACAGGTAACAAAATTGAAATGTACATACTTCGGAGTTCAAAGTGTTAATAGAAATTACAAGTTGGATTTGAAAGTAGTTCGAATATCACACAAAATATCATTTCTGAATTTTTTGAAGGAGTTGTTCGTTAAGTATGAGAAGTACGATGAAATTTATCTGGTTGCAATGATGGCAAAGGTTAATTTAAGTTCAGACCGGTTGGTTGTACCCATAAAATAAGATAATATTTAATAACAAACAATTGCCAAGTCTCGTTATTCAGTAACATTTAATCTACTGGGTGCTTCGTAACAATATCATATTGTGACTCATAATACTCCAAAAACCAGTAGGTCGCTGGTTAAATAACTATAGTAGTTGGAGCCGAAAAAAACTTCCTTCCCGCACCCACCCAAGTATTAAAACCATTAAACAAATATCCTACGCGCGAACAGATAACTGCCTATAAGGAAGGGTTAAAAGTCGAAATATCGTCTCGTTGTAAGTACTATTTGCGGCTACGTACAACCTACGGCACCCTCGATATTCCTGTCGGTCTCACTCCCCACCCCATAACCCACGTGCATCGGCGCGTAGGCAACGTCGGAGCTCTCTGCGGTACCGTCTCTCGTTTTGCCAGTGCTTGGCAGTTTCGACAGAGTCGTGCCGGTGATCGCTTCTCACGATCCGATCGCTCGTCGATTTATACATCACGGATCGCGACAGTCGCGTTGATCGGCGTCGAAATTATCTTACGAGTCAAATTGTTTCGGTGCGAATTAAAGACGAGATTCGACGGTGTGGTTTATATGTTTACTACCCCCTTTGTGAATTTCTACCAATCATCGTCAAGAACAGGTCGTTCTCTCTTCGAGCATGCACTGATTTATTATTGGAAATATCTTCTTGTCAGAGGTGAGTTCTATTTTTTTTTATCGTTTGAATGATGCGTGGAGCGACGTTTTGATTAGGACAGATTGAACATGTTTAAAGGATTTGCATGGAGATCATTTTACTTCTTGGTTGACGTTGTTAGATGTTTTTTATTTGCTGTCATATTATTCTACGTTAGATATAGTGAAGTTATATTATTTTGTGGAATTGATTGAATATTGTGCTTATTGTGAGCGTAATTTTTTTCGGATGTTGGCAGTTTCTTTGAAAATGTTTGCTCCGATTCGTTCTGTTATGTATGTTGATAAACGGTCGTTATATTTTGATAACGGAGTAACTTAAAAGTGAATTTAGTCGTTTATTTTGTATGCTGAATGATTATATTCTGACAAAATTCTTTCATGTCAATTATGTAGCCGTAAATGGAGTGTGATTGTATTCTCCCTTAGTTATTTTATTTTGGTGGTTAAATAACAGGAATTATAGAACGGCTTACGGTTCTTTCTCGAGTTTCTCCGCCTTTTGAATATTTTTAACCTTTGTTCCGCGTTGCAGCTAAGGGAAACTCGACTTAGCAACCGCAGAGTTTCATTATCAACTGTCGACGAGACTTTTGCGAAAGTATTCGCGACTTTTTTGAAGATCGGAGTATTATGTTATTTCCAAACGGAGCGACGTTGCTTTTGTTGTTTACCGATTTCAAATTCTTGGAGGTACGGGCACTTCGAAATTCTACGAATGTAAAGGACGTTCTAACAATTCAATTTGTCGAGTTTATAGTGTTTACAACGATTTGAATGTCGTACGAGTGACGGCCTTGAATTTACCGGAATAAAATTTCGAGTTGCCTCGACGTGGTTATACGATGAGGTCTATAAATTCAAGCGCAACTTTTTGTAACTCAGTTTCGCTATAATTGATTACAGTTTCGGAGCTCATTTGCAGGATAATTCTGACACATTAAGAATGTTATCGCAATATATTTTTCATATTTAAAGAAACACGTTAATGTTGATAGTTCACTAATTTTCTTTGAGTTTTAATACCCCTTTTATTTAATACGCGTTTGTAGAATGAAATTAATAATTCAAGTAATCAGGAATAAAACTTATTGAACTTAAAATACGATTGAAATATATCTTTCAACTATAAAAAAATTTAGCAAAACTACTTCCGCAAAATTATTAATATTCTGCAATATCATTCTTTGCATTTTTATGGAATGACGTCTTCTCCGCAGGCAAATTTAATACTTCGAGGAAACAATTAATAATATTTCCTTATAAATTTTACCAATTTCCATATATATTTTCCACACACTGCGAAATTCAATGCACCTGAAATTTCAGAGTATTGATTTTACTCGTAATATTAACAAATATATATATATATTATTTTTATTTCTATGATTTCAAGGCGTAATCGCAGAAAGAAGCTGATGCTTCAAGGAAACAGTAAACATTATTGAACAATAATAGTTAATGGTTGCATTAACTTAAAAATATTTAATGTTTAGTGCCATAAACAGTTAATGGTATTAAATCATTAATTAGTTAATGATTATAATAACAGTTACTTAACAATAGTTAGTTACTTTTAATACTTAACAATATTTCCTTCCAAACCTCAAACATTATTTTTATATATGTTATAAATACAAAGAATCTTAATAAATCTCAAATTTTATTCCATAATAATACAAACATGTGTCTTCTAAATTTTTATATGTTTTCCAAACCTTTCGGCAGTTTACTAAATTCGTCTTCGAACCATTGATACTCATCTTTTATTAACTCTTTCTTGATAAGCCTATCCTAATGTACACAAACGTTTTCGTAGCACGTCGATAGGTGTTTAAAGGTCGTTCATTTGGTAAATGTTGCCGAGCCGTATAAATTATGTAAATGCGTACGTCTTGTATCCAGAGATGCATATAATGTATTCGCATCAGTCGTAATCGTAGTAGCCAGCGATAAATCATACGTGAATTCTTTTCGAAGATATGAGTACAAGGATTCGCGAAGCGAAAAACAAACTTGAATTATTAGCCATTCGTCTCAGAAATTACACATATAAATTACATCGCTGATAATGCCCCCTTCCAAACTTGCCTTTAATCAATTCAGACGCCTCTCTCGTACGTCGATTCGATGTATCTTTCTGTTTTGTTATCAAGACCAATAAATAAATTCATCGGGGAATTTATTCGATTAGAAAGTGAAACCGATTTTATCTCTGCTTGTAAAATAGTACATCTAATTGACATCGTGGTACAAATTTGTCGTTAAATCGTAACAGAAGAAGGCAGATAATAAATAAGAAATTATTAAGTTCTTGTAATACATTCAAAAACTCTCATAAAACAAAATTGTTAATAATTATAGTAGATTAAAACTGAATCTATCTTTCGGTTCTTTATTAGTGATAGTATGGGTTGAACTTTTGCAATGTGGATTTCTGGAATGAATATAATTCAAACTGACTTCATTGTTTGGAAGGAAACGTTTTGTTTTACGAATGTACCGTTAATAAGAGAGTTGTTTTTAATAATAAGAATTGAAGACACATACGTCGACCGTATAGCCCGACAAATATTTAAAGACGTAGAACGGTTAGGTTTCGGTGATTTTATTGTACCTCGAAAAGTAGCATTACCTGGAAAGAATCAGGTAAATAGCTCTTACCTGAGTTCACTTTGCGGGGCACATCTAACTGTTTGACAGTTCGCAGGATTTTGCATGCAGTTCGAATACAAATTTCTTAGAAAGTATTGAGGATAATTGATGTCATGGTTGTAGTGTTGGCAAAAATTTGGAGTAGCGAAATATTGCAAATAGAAAATAGTTCAACAGTCAGTTTAAAAATATTCAATGATTTTGATATATTTAATACTAGATTTATCAAAGTAGTCAAAATTATATGTTCTAAAGTTTTTGCAAATATTTCCGATGTTTCTGGAGCTATTCCTTTTACAATATTCTACGTCCTAGATATATATTATTTATGTTAAATAAGTTCTTTCAAAAAGGTGGATTAAGTGGCAAAGAAGTTGATCCGTTGAGTAATTTGTATATCAATATCAAAATATCTATATTACAGCGTCTCTATAATTTTGGAAATCGTTTCTTAAAAAGTGGAAATCCATCAATTTGATGGCTTCCATAGATCTAGCGATAATAATTTTTCTGTAAGCAATTGAATCGATCAAGTTTCGTGCTTCCTTCACTTCTTCCGATGAATTAATTTTGTATCGTCAAATAATTTGGCTCAACGGCCGGTAGATATAATTGTTAAATAATACAAATTTAACATAGACGTTAAAATATTACAATTATCTTACTATTTTAAAATTGCCGTGAAATATTTCTTTGCTAGTATTATTTTTTTAAACCAAAAGAAATTTCAAGTTGTTGGAATTTCTTCAGACATTTCTGTTAACTAATTCTCCTTTTACATTACAAGTTGTTTCAAATACAGTATTAAATTATTTGTACAAAGCTTTGCGTTTGTATATTTTTCAATCTAAAGAACAACGGGTGACAATTTGCAACAAACAAAAATGGCAAGCTTCAAGTTACATAATGAGTGACTTCTAACGTGTATCTCATAGAGATAGTTTCCTCCGTTCGAAGTATAAAAGGACACGGCTTTAGCGACAATTGCATTGTGGGATTGCTGATCTTATTGTTAGAATGCAACCTCGGATGTCGCATAATACGTTCCCTTACATGGGCGTTAATAGCACGTAACGCCTGATGCATCCAATCACGGATGCAGGTTTCTGACCCGCGATTATAATCCTCATTTCCATACTTGATTTTTGTAGCTGTGAATTTTTTCCACTCGTCATTGTTGTTACTGCCACGATGCCTCATGCTAACGAGATTAAATGCTAATGTAAAATAATCCGGAGGATACTGATGGATCCAATGGATGATACACGCAAATGTAAATGTAAAGTAAACGGATAAATCGCATAATGCAGGTTACCTCGTTTCCGTTGAAATTTCCGCGTGAAATTTTTTTCAGCCTTTTTTTCCTTCTTTTTAACGTACAAATATTAACGTTGCATGGAACGGAAGATCGGAAATTACAATCGTAAATTTATTGCTCCGTGTATTACAAAAATGTAAAGATTGTTTGACCAGTTGAAAGCATAATTAAAGATAAATTTAATACTAACTAAAGGGAATTTCATATTATATAAAATTAAAATGTTTAACTCGAACCGTAACACATGGAGATTGATTATTCAAGGAATATGTAATCGTTAAGTGTATTCACATTTATAGAATTTTAGTAGGATATTAATTATTTGAATGAATGAATTGTCCTCCTGATAGATTAAGGGTGAATAATGCATAGAGGTTGAATTATTGACAAATTCAAAATAGTAACCTTCCATAGGAATAATGTAATATAGAATATATTATTTATACTATATTACCTATTACATTATTATATTACATTACATATTTATACTATATTACATTATTCCTATGAAAGGTTACTATTTTGAATTTGTCAATAATTCAACCTCTATGCATTACTCACCCTTAATCTATTAGGAGGACAATTTATTCGTTCAAATTCCCAACATTTTGTCCCTCTTATTTGTTCTGCAAACAAAATAGGCATCGTATCAGCAAAGAAATTAACTATCATTATGCTATTAATCGTCAGACATACAGGAAACACATATTTTCGTTAAATCTCGATTTAAAGCGAATTTCGGGATCGGCAACTTTGACGGCAGTCAAGCCGGTGCTACGATTGACCGGAAAGGGAAAGAAGAACGGTGGTCCCAGGAGGCAACCTGAACTCACCTCGGTAGATTTGTCGATCGGTGACGTCACCCTCGACGGTACACACACTTCTCTATATGTATCTACCTGTTCCTGTACGTGTATCCGATGTTGGTGAATAAAAAAGGATAAAATGGACGGCAAAGAAGAGGCACGGTGAAGCCAAGCAATCGGGCAACGAACTCTGCTAGCTGATACACCTCTTTCTCCCTTCTCTCTGTCATTTTCTCTCCTCTTAACTTCTCGCTCTCTCGCTCTCCAATCTTTCTCCTTTTCTCCTTCTCGATCCGAGATACTCATCTCTCTCTGTTTCTCTCTTTTCGTTGGCCATCTTTCTTCCCCTCTTTTTCACTGCTTCAGCCACCACCGGGACTTTTCTCTCGTTTCATCTAATCTCGCTATCTTCATTTGACCTTCCTCCGGCGTAACCGTGAACGTGTGTCATCCGGGCCCTAGATAAGGGGGAGCAAATGAGAAGTTATCGCAGGTGCTGGTAGCGCTAATAAAAAGGGGGATGCTAGTATGGCGGAGAAGGCGCTCGCGGGCAATGCAAACGGTAATAGATCGGGGAGAAGTTAATTGCAATAAAGGGTCCTTTAATTAGCTGCATTCTACGAACCTTTTTTTTCGCTGGATATGCAATTCAACGATGGGAGAAGTCGAGGGGGAAGGTTTTGTGAAAGCGTTAGAAGTTTTTCGATGGTGACTTAGCGGGGTTGTTGAATTTTTATTGATTATTGGCTGACGATGGGATCGAGATGGGTTTCATGGTGGTTGGAATTTATGGATGTGTAGCAATGGAATGTGGATATACTTTGCGATCGAATGATGCTGATATTCATTTTTAATGTGGATAACTTCCAAGATCGTGCGATTTCTTGTTCGGTACCTCTTTTCAATGATTGATTGCAGTATTATTGATAATTTCAGCAACAATTTTATAAAATTGTATTGTAATGATAAAATCTTAGGGTAATAATTAATTAGATTTGAATTTTGATAGAAACAAACAAATTAAAAAACTGATATAAATTTTTAATGTGGATGACTTCCAAGATCGTACGATTTCTTGTTCGGTACCTCTTTTCAATGATTGATTGCAGTATTATTGATAATTTCAGCAACAATTTTATAAATTGTATTGTAATGAAAAAATCTTAGGGTAATAATTAATTAGATTTGAATTTTGATAGAAACAAACAAATTAAAAAACTGATATTAATTTTTAATGTGGGTGACTTCCATGATCGTACGATTTCTTGTTCGGTACCTCCTTTCAATGATTGATTGCAGTATTATTGATCATTTCAGTAACAATTTTATACAATTGTATTATGATGATAAAATCTTAGGGCAATAATGAATTATATTTGATTTTTAATAGAAACAAACAGGTTAAACGGTGTAAAAGGAGATTTGACATGAATATGACCTCGAAGTTAAAGTAACCGGAGTAATTGTGTTACAATGGGAAGTTTACAGTAAAAATAGTATAATTATTCATAAACAGTTACAACAACGCATTATAAGAATATTTACAAGAACGATCGTTCTTAACTTTCTTAAGATGTCGTAATACATGCTCTTTATCCGTTGAATCTCGGTCGCGCGCATCTGGTATAATTAACGAGGAAGCTAATTGTGCAGTTCTGCGAACATCGCATTACATACTACCATTCTAATTATGCGCCTTTTTTTCAAATAAACATTGCGAACCATGCTTCGCCATTTCACATCTAATCATCGCGACTTTTTCCTTAACGAACCGATTAGCACTTCCTCTTTACTGTTAAACATCCAATCTAATGTTAATAGAACAATACTCCAAAGAAATTTACTCTGCATTCCGAGTGATATCAAAGGAATCTTAAGATATAGAATCTCAATTTCACTCATTTGATGGAATACTTGACTGTTCGAGCCGTAAAGGCTGATAACTACCCAGCTTGTCAACAAGCAAGTACCTAGACAAAAATCAACAAAATTAAAGTCTCATAATAAATGCTAATAATTACTATGCCTGAAAAAATCTCTCAAATACTGGATTAATTCTGGCAGTTTCCAATCAGTCATTGATTATTGAAAATAACTTTGAATCTTTCAAAACTAACTTTTTCGTTCATAAAGTCGAAATCGTTTAACGTTAGATTAAAGATAGTTAGTTATCTAGTCAGTTAATTAAAACTACCTCTTTCGAATTTGCTTCAAAATACTTTTTAAATTTCTAACACTTCTAATTTCGTTTCAGAACCCCTTCTGAACCTGTGCACATTTTAATGTACATGATACTTTTCGTACTATATTTTATTACGCATAGGTTTAAACTTAGTTTCAATACCTAATGATTTTTATTTTTTTTATACAAATATTTCTCAAGATCTCCTTAATGTTACAAATTTTGCGTAAAGACTATATGTCCATTAAAATGTACATTTACAAATTATAAATAAATAGTTTTGTAAAAAGTATATTGTTGCTTTCATTCGCATGAATTAAGTTAATTTTAGTATAAAAATAATTTTTTCTTAAACTGAAGTCTGAAGGGGTTAATGTGGTTGATTCCTCCTGAGATTTTGTAGTAGTTTAATTGCGTCTTTTTAAAAAATGCTTTATAACTGGTTTTGTTAACTAAATCTATTGAAATTATAGCGTTTACCTGTAGTTTGTTTATCTTACACAACAATAGCTTCGGCTATGGGTTTCACCGTATAGATCTAGTATTACGGAAAAAATTGGAACGACAGAAAATTCTGACCGCGATACCTAAACGCAAAACCGTAAAGGATTAAGTCACATAATGAATCCGCACGTATTCCGTCCACCACGAGGTATATTCATCGAAAACTACAGGTAAAAGCTCGTGTTTCATGAGCCAACACAGGTTAAAAATAACCCGAGAATTTCGTTAAAGAAGTAATGTCTCCTTTTGGAGCACGTACTTTATATACGTAACAATTTTTCTGACCGTCACGGACTTCGAGCAAGGACGAAAATTTATTTATCTCTTTGGTCTTTAGCGCGCAAATGCACTCACGCATCTTCTAATTGAGAAACGCATATTTCTACGTCCTTGAAGTATGCATTGCACGACGCGTATCCGTAAATCGTGAATTTTTCCTTTGCAATAACCAATTCCCGGCTGGGAGGAATTTATCGAAAGGCATCGATTGGGATAACAGTTAATTAAATAAACGTAAACGAAGTTAATGTATAGCAGCAATCGTGAACAGGGAGACGTTCGATAAATGCACTATGCACTTTATACAGATCATTGCTTGCGATACTGGTTTCTCGATACTGTTAGAATCGTGCAAGTCGAGTTGATTAATTGGCCCTGCGTAAGATCGTCATTAAATGTAGAATAGTTAAATTTATTTGTTCTGCAAAGAGGAGCGGTTGAAAAAGATTAATTTACCGTTCTAAAATGGGAATTTTTAATTGAAAAGTATCGCACTTACTCTGCAGAAATAATATTCTCAAGTATCACTGGAATTTAGTTTAAACTTTATTCAAGTTGTGAGAAAGAACAGTTAAAAAAATTACCTTAACTCTAAACCTTCCAAACCGGCCAAAATGTCCGGTATCAGAATTTTGCTAAAAATTTCCTAAATTGATAGAGTCACGCAGTAAATATTATTATATATAACTAAATATATTAGATATATTGGTTCGAAATGGAATTCTTTAGCGAAATAAAATCCTCAGTTGAACATGGAACACCTTTTTATATCTCTTCAGGTTCTCTAAATTCAAAAATACATGGAGCTAAATTATTTTTCAATCTTTATTCAAATTTTGACGGGGTGATTTTTTTCTTTTACATCATTTTATTGCACTTATTCTATTATTTTATTAAGTTCCTATTATTATTCTATTACACTTATATATATTTTGTTATTATTCTATTACATTTATCAAATTGTACCTACTAATCTAAAATAATTAAAAAATCAAAATAAATATCTAAACTTAAAATCCATACAATCCAAAATGATCTTCCAATTTTTCTAGCGTTTTAAAAAGAAGCAACCGTCAAGAATAGAAGTTATTGAATTTTGCCTATCCTTTTCTTCATTCTTTTTTTTCAACCTAACGGAATACCTTTTACCGAATGCTCGTTTAAAGTGATTCTCGAGTATGGGTCATTCGGCTCGTTTTAAATTACCTCACGTTAATGTATGCTTTTGAAAACTTAAATCCCTGCTCACATTCGTCGAGTGTTATTAGAGCGAAGCCACGATTCGTCGTAAAGTCTAAGACAGAGGTAGTACCAGCGTAATATCCTTTTGAAGTAATGGTATACATGCATAGTTAAAAGTAATGCCTTGTCATTTCAGGTAGGAAAAGAACGTTTGTCTAGAAGCTATTGCCCCGCGTCTTTTCTCACGGGCGTATTTAATGCGCCCGCTTAATTACTCCTCGTCAAGCCGATCATTAGGATCAAACCGTAATTACTTGGGATTTATCGAGCGAATATCGTTACTTTGTAATCATGTACATTTCATGAGACTCCATTTCCAATGAATATTATATGAAATAGATATTAGATGTCGAGAGTATAAAAGTATTTTTCATATAAAATGAAAATACTCTGATATTGTTTAACAATAAAACTACCAGCGTTAAATCTGTTATATTTCAATATATTAAATTGCTACTTTGGAAAAAGAGAAATCTAAAGATGGAAAGGATGATGGATTCGACAATTTTTGTTTTATAACATTAATGTAGAATATCTGCTCGATGGCTCTTCTGTAAGCTTGGAGAATTTTTGAAAAATTTAGGCACCAGTCAGTTTGACTTTCTTGGTAGATCTAGTGTTAAGGATATATTGAGAGGGAAAATTATTTCTCAATTAAAATGAAGATTTTGTAATTTTTTGAATTGATTTGCATTGGGAAACGGAATATTCTGGGAAATATGGTCATTCTTCAACTTTAAACGCGGAATAATTTATGGGAAAGAGAATTCTTCTAATGAGAATATTTTATTTATTGATATATATTATATTTTTATATTTTATTGTAATCAATTAGTGTTGATAGAGCGTTCTACTTTAAAGAAATAGAAAAACATAGGAGTTTGAAACACTTTCTAATTTAAGCACCATCAATCATTCCTGTATTAATGATAAGATCCTATCACGAAGATGTTTATTTCTTTTCTTCCATGTTTTTCAATTTTAACTGCCAAAGTTATTTCGTAAAACCGCGATTGTTGTTGAAAAGGGATACAATACAGTCTAACTTGTTTTACAAAAAGATTGCGAGTATAATGTAAATCATTTTGTATATTCAAAATATTAGAAAAATTCTCTGAGAAACTCCGTAGAGTATAATTTGTTATATAATTTCTAAACGTTTCAATAGAATCCCACTAAATTAAAAATATCTTCTTTTTCACCAGGAAGATTTCACGCAGTGATTACACGTTCTATTAAAGTATAACAGCGGACATTTCGGTTAATTATTTCTGCAACGCATAGTACACAGACCATAGTTGAGAACCTGCTTCATTAAAGCGCAAAACAATAGCATCGCGTAAGTTAGATTAATGATTTTAAGGGTCGCGTCCTATGTAGCACAATGTATCATTATGATAATGCAGATGAAAGCTGCTCCACGATCGGATATTTCCCTCGTTCCTGCAAGACGTTATAAATTCGGATGATCCATTTGTAGTAAGCTTATTCACGGACTTATATATTGCGCTGTGGCAACCAGTTTGCCAGGAAAAATTCAAGGATTCAGAGGAAGGCGAAAGCAGATAATGTTACAATGTTGCATTTGGATGCGTTCCGTTGAAGACATTTTCATATACATATTTGCGGCAATGTGAAATAACGTTAATTAGATTTAACGTTTTTTAATACAGTTAATTTATTAATACATTAATAAATAATATTGTTATAGATTCTTATTCAGTTGCTTTCATTTCCATGCCCAAGAATTTATAAGTTAACATTTTGAACGCCACCGGTATTTCGCTCACTTCATTCAAACTTTTTCTATTGAAATCACATCTTATAAGATCTATAACAAACACAATAGATATATCTACAAAGCAGAAACTTTAAAGACACTGATAGATAGATATTTGGCAGACCTTTATATTCTTAATAACAATAGTTAAATATGCAATATGCTAGAAAATTTATAGATATTTATATATATTGCAAAGTTACATTAAATATTATAGAATTCAATAGCGCCGGTCACGAGTGACCTCTTTGGCAGTCAATTTGTTAATATAATTTGTATTGTGAATGTAAATTTACTTTTACTTTAGTTCAATTATAATTTACCGTTTCACCCAGCACGCTGCTTCCTTGAAAATTTAGTAGAGAATTGGTGGCAAATTTTATTATGGCAAAAACGAACGATACAATTAGGTTATTCAAGATCATTTTTAGCAACTCTGAACTATATAACATATTCGTATTTTTCAGCAATAACTTAACATCTCCTTCCATCAATTTTCATTCACGTCAAGTTCTATATTATTTTTCATAAAATATCCCCCTGCAGTCTACACAGGTCTAAAGAAAACCCAAACCCAAAGGCTTAAAGTCTCACCTACTCCGACCATTCAAAATGCGTGCAGAAACATACAAAATTCATGGCATCAGAGCGTAACGTCGTAGCGAACAACGAGTTCTAGGTACCTGAGTCAACAATAGAAACTATCTACCTCGCGGACGATCGACTTAATTGCGAAAAGCCTGTACTTTTGAAAAGGGCCTGCCTCGTCGAGGGCCAGAGCACACCTGACCAACCTGGCCAGAGTATACCTGCCCTTCAGGCCATGGGAACCTGCCCTTCAGGGAGCTATGGCTAGGGTTTCCAATGTGCCACGAAGCAGATGTCGATTGTCCTTCCTCTTTGTCACTCCAGCAGGTTACGCGCACCTCCTGCACGTTTTCTGCGATTCTCCCACGCTGAACTTCGTAGGAACGAACGTATTGTGTATGTTTGTGTTGTTTTTTTTTATATGCTTTTACATTGGGACTAATTCATTGTACGTTCGAACATATGCTGACGTAGATTCGACGCTTCGTACGAGCCTGATTTTTCACTGCGGTCGATGACTATCGGGTAATTACACGGATGGGTTTGCAGTCACGTTTGAGCAGAGATGTAATGGCGATATGAAAATTACTGGGCAACGGGCAGTCGGGATGTTTATGGCTTATGCGAGGAATTCAGTTTTTTAATTTTCAAAAAAGAGATACTGCGATATGAGTGTTGATAGATGTGCCTTCTTATAGGTCTTTTTTGTTGCTATGAAATTGAATCATCAAGCGCTCGTTGTTTCATAATTAACGCTAGATCTACGGCTGCGAAATCTGGTATATTTGAATATATCAAAGAAGTACTTTGCAAATAGATGGATCAAGTGGTAAAAAATTCGATCAGTTAAGTAATTTGTGTATTACAAGGTATGTGCGAAATATCTACTGTATTACTTCCTTATAATTTTTGCTTCTAAAATAGCAACCCGTCAATTTGACAGCTGCCGTAGAACTGTTATTAATGTATTTATACATTAAATTTTACTATGCAACAAAATTTATAAAAGACGGTAATATTAGCGTAGTTTTATTTATAGCACTGTAACGCTGAATTTATTTTACTTTCTCCGATATATTTCATAGTTACCATAAACCTCTGTTGCAACAATACTTTCTGCATAATATTATCGTGACTTCGAACATCCCGAAATTCACATTGTGCCACTCCTATTAAATTACAGGTAACTTCTCAGCCAGTTTTACTCTATTTCTCATTTCCTCCGATAACAGTGCATTCGAAATACAAGACTTTAACCCGTTCTCCTAGAAATGCTATCTCGCTTGAAGTTTCATCATTTATTTCCACTCCCATTTAACGCCTCCTCGGTAACTATACCGTAACAATGAACACCAAATGCGATCACGATGTGCCTAATATTTTTACCCGCATAAAGATTCGCACTGTCTGCGTTAATTCTCGTTTGCCATGTAGATCTCACCTACGATTTTCGCGATTCTCCCACGTCCACATGGAACACCATCGATTCACGGTTGAATCGTATGCAAAAGGAGCGTATCCTGGTCTCTGTGAGTTTGCATAAATATCGCGTCTTTTGCGCGCCCTAAAAAGCTTCGGTTGCTTGCTACCTTCTTCGATTTTTCATGGTGTTCACGAATCGCGAACCGGTTGCTGGTTGTTACGTATCGCGAATCTCGAATAATAAGGTGAATTTTCATGGGCATGGGTTCCTCGATTCTAGCTGATTTATTTCAATGAGTGGCCGATAATGCGGTTATTATCGTCCTCTTTTGGTTTCTCTTGCACTTTCATTGAATTTATATGGTCTGAGCTGAATTTGTATTATGCGTTTATATTAATTTGTGCTCTGTCTTGAGTAGTTTGAATAATTAATATTATTTTTTGAATTTTAATTCTGCATGTACTAAGTGAGTACAAAGAAAATATTCGTGTTGGAGTGGTTAGATAAAATAGTCATTAGCAAGTGGGAAGAATTAGATCGAGAAAGGGGAATTGGTTATAATGAGAATGCACATGTTATCGTCTTTTAACCATAATTAGAGTGAGCACAAAGGAATATCTTAATCTTGATATTATTATTGCATTTATTTATTCTAATAATACCGTAGGTGTACAATGACGGTCATTCAGAATATTAATAAAATAGTAATTTTTTTCAAGTACCAAAATAAATGATCTCCACATCCACGTAAAATATAATTACACAACGGAAATGTTATAAAATGACGGTATGAAAAAATCAAGTTACATAAAACCGATCTCTTTTGCTGCCATCAAATCAGCGAACCGTAAGGACGATCAATGAAAGAAGAAAATGATTTCATCGATGAAAAAGAGTTACATATTGTATTCCGATGAAACGTGTATTTTTGCAAGATTATCTCGTTTGAATTTTTCTCTTTCAAAAGAAAAAGTTCTTCTCATAAAAAGTTGTGGAAAGAATTTTTACTTTCTTCATGTAATTTTAACTCGTCCAATTATTAACGTTTGACACTTCCAGTATCTTTGTCTAAAAGTGTTTGTTTTCTTGAAATAACTTGTGCATTTATTGGTATCTCTCATTTCTAATATATTTATGCAGAAGAAACTTTGCTGTCTCGAAACAATTTTAATTCATGCAATTATTGATATCTGACACAATTAGCATTTTCTGTACAAGAGTCTTCGTCTTTCTAAAATAATTTTATCTTGTGCAATTATTGATATCTCTCATTTCTAATATATTTATCCAGAAGAAACTTTGCTGTCTCGAAGCAATTTTAATTTCTGCAATTATTGATAACTCGTACAATTAGCATTTTCTATACAAGAGTCTTCGTCTTTCTAAAATAATTTTAACTTGTGTAATTATTGATATTTCCCATTTCTAATATATTTATCCAGAAGAAACTTTGCTGTCTTGAAGCAATTTTAATTCTTGCAATTATTGATATCTCGCGCTTCCAGGACTTTTTTTACAAGAAACTTTGCCTTCACGAAATAACTTTTACTCACGTAATTATTGATACATCGTACTTGTAATATGTTTCTACGTTTGGATTCTATGTTTGCTCATTACAGCTTCAGCATATTCATGTAATTACAGTTCCTCCGAGCAAATAATGCCAGCGATGGGATAAGCTACTTAACGCAAGGACAGCTTGCGCTTCAGTCGTGCCATGATTTTCATTGGGGCGAATGATCGCATTAGATTTGGTCCGTTTAAGACGGAATGTAGGACTCTCCATGAAACATACGGCGATAATACATGCGATATTACTGTACCTGACTTGCAATTGCTATCTTTGAATTTTAGTTTTCTATTCAATAAAAACATTGCATGCACAGAACGTCGTTTTGAAGCATGGAGACTTTGATACTTCTTGTAATATTGAAATAAAAAATTTCAAATTTCATAACTGTAATTATGATTAGAATTCGTATCGTTCCAGGAAATTTGTTCTTTTTGTGTTACGTATTATAGAGTCCAAGTGTACACTTGTTGCCAGACTAAGAGAATTTTAGTATAAACATTTGCTTTTTTTGCAAAGATATTCCTCATTGGTACTTTCCTTGATGGATATTATGAGTCTGGTGTCCGACTGGTTTGGCGAGATTCGCATACTTAGGTAGAAATCGATGTGACTTTAAAATCGCAAGGTATTCTTGATTGGAATTTTTCTGGATTTCTCGTTAACCCATATTTACACAATTTCTTCTCAAAGAACCTCAAAATTTGCATTCTCTTCAATTTTATTAGAAGAGAGTCACAAAATATTACTGTAATGTAATATTATACGCATATTATAATAAATAAAATAATTATTTAATAAGTTTAGTAATTATCAAAAATATCATTACTAAATATTTAAAAAAATATTGGAAATCAATGGTGTTGGATAAGTTGGTAAAGATAGTTGGAATATTTGATTTTTAATTTTCATTTTAAATGTACTGATTTTCTGATATTCCAACTTCCATGGCTCTTCGGTAATTTTCGCGTTTCAATTGAGGCGTACAACTCCATTAGCCTCGGCACGATTTCGTCGCAAGTTATTTGCACTTCACTTTCTTACAGAATACTGATAAGCAGTTTCATACAACTTTCCACTATCTGTGCGACATTCGGTGAGAAAAGTTTACAGAGATGTTTTTCTTGCAAAACTATCTCAAAATCCTGTAGTTATAAATAAATTTTTGATATAGAATCACCAAACAATATAGTATTACACTATTTCACAATAAATCTATTATCTGCATTTGGTTTACATACTAGCTTAAAAAAGTTTCTCATTTAAATTGAACCTCACAGAAAGGTTGACAATCTTAAAATCTTTACACTATTTTTTCATCTTACGTCGAAATCAATGAAATCTTCCAACATTCTAATACTTCATATTACATCACCAAAAATAATTAGAAAGCACATCAAAATAGATTTTACACAATCATAACCAGCAACTCAACATTTTTTTCAAATATGTCTGACAAAGATTGCCCCCATCTCCTAACCATTCATCGTCGTCTTTTCCATCCAAGCCATCGTCCGTAATAATTCTTCAAAAAATAATAAAGAAAGAAACGAAAGAAGTAAAAAAAAAATGTAAATCTCAGCAGAGCGACGACAAAGTCCGCTTTCTACGGTGCTCATCGCCAAATTCGCCGAGGGCCATCGGTGATCCTTTCAAAAGAGATCAGCCGAGGACAGGAGAGCTCGCTTGCACGAATCTGTGTCAGACGACGAGCTCTCGAGGACGCTTGAGAGCCATAGTTTTACTTTCTACGGGGCAGCGATCGAAGGAGAAGAAAAAAAGGGAAGATAAAAATTGAGAGGAGAGAAAAAAGGAGGAGAGAAGCACCGTGGAGAGCCGTCGACCGAAATACCGTAGCACCGATTTCGTTCCTGCATCGCGCGAACGACGCTGAATCGACGAGGATGATGATGCGGCTGTGTTTGCGTGCAGATCCTTGATTCGAATCGTTGTAACTGTTTGTTAATGCTCGACGATTTGTCGTGTAATAATGTGGAACCGGTTATTTGAAATTTTCACACTGTAAAAGGAAATCGCTGAAGGACTTGCTCATGAGGTTGGGACAATGAGTGAATTATAGAACTTTCGATGGGTGGCGACATAATTTTGGCTCCTTACAATTATCGTTCTTCTTTTGTTATATACATAAGAATTTCTAAAGTTTATGGATTTTACAGGTATTAGTTTTTTAAAAGCGAAGGCTTTTGTGTTGACAATTTGCATAGTTAGCGGTGAGGGATGGGAGGGTTGTAAGGGGCGTTTCTAGCTGTTTGTTAGAGACTTTATTCTACAACGAGTTTATTAGTGTTTATGGCAGAGAAAATGAAGATATTAGGTTCGCATCTAACGGAGATTTAATGAAGAAAAGTTGGGTCGAGGAAACTTTACGGTGTCTGTATGTTCCGTAGAGAAATGAATGTTCTAAGATATTTGACGCTTTAAAATGCGGGGTTTTCAAAGTAAATTACATTTTTTAATTAATGATAAATGTAATATTTAGTTTCAATAACTGGTTTATGCAAAATGCAGACAATTAAACTGCACAATTTTCTGCTTTTGTCCATTTTTTTCTTGGAGACGTGTGGCTAACAATAATGTCTGCAAATATATCGAAATAGTCATCAGGATTTGTGCTGTTAATTACCTTGGATAGCTACATTTTTAATTTACACTATGAACAAACGTAATCGTCTCATCTTGTCACTTTAATTGCGGAATCATTATCACCACTGATAACAAGCCGAATGATGTATCATTCTTAGAAGAGCTCAACGTAGATCCTCAAAAAGTTGCATCCCTGGCCTGTTGCGTATTTTTTCACTGTGGAGATTAAGATCGCCATATGCAAATCAGGGAGCCAACGATGTCGATGAACAAAGCGATGCCTGATTAACGGAACACCGTAGAATCAAATGCACGTTTCGACGGTAAATGGACACCGTATTCTCCATGGTCGTTGAAATACCGTTTCGTTTCTTTTTTCGTCTTCTTTACTCAAGGCATTGAAGTGCAGAGACCCAATCACCCACATTTTACGGTCAGGTTACTTTCGAAGTGTTTTAATAGCGGAGGAAAACGTGTACAACGATTCACGAGCTGCAATTAACCTCTCGACTTATGTTGCACCTTTTCTAAGTCAGTGCGATCGGATTTGCAAAGTAAACAGCAGGTGGAACAGGTGCTTTTAAGATTGATTTTTATAATCTGGTCGTTGGAGGAGAAGATAGTTGATTTGATGCTTTGATTTTATTGAATTGCTTTGCGATTGATTATTTGCATCGATGAAGCGAATTTGAAGAGTTTCAGGGACAGTGTTCACTCCCAGAAAAAGTTGCATGATCTTAGGTTATTTTGATATCTATGTTTCTGTGATTTTTTTAAAATTAGAATTTTAGATGTATAGTATAAAAATGACTGAATTAGAAAAAAATAGTGTTGGACTTCATTAAGTATTGTAAAACGTGTATTTATAAAATAGATTTTTGCAAACAGATGCAACATATTAATGGGGCAAAATAGATATATTTGGTATCGCATCATCTATGTATTTTTCGAATCGTTTGTTGCAGCGGTCGCCAAAATGGTAGTCGGCGAGAAAATTTCGCTCGTCTTCAGAAAAATGTGGAATATACTTACTCATCACGTTAAGTTATGTAATTTAGTTACAATTAATAGTTTCATTTTATTAACTAGGTACATTTTATATGTTCTTAGATCACCATTTTTTTTATAAATATATTTAACACTTAAAAAATCCTATTAATGGTCCGCGGGATTTAAATTATGAATTTACTGGTCCGTGAGGTCAAAAAGTTTGGCGACCGCTGGTTTGTAGCATATTTTATTTATCAAATTAAGATTTAGATTTTTACCGTATCACTTTCCTGGATTTATAATAGGCGTTAAAAACCTCTCGTATACTTTTCTTTGGTATACCGGAACAGAAACTTTTTACTATCCAAAAAAACGCGAATGATATTTCAATCGAAGCGACGTGACCGTTCGATCCAATGGATTATCGAGAATGCGTTTTGAAGGACGTTAATTGCTCGAAGAAAGTTGAACTTTTTCCATTGCGCAATATGTTTTATTGCGTAAAAACAAAAATGCGAATTTTTTACGGGAACTTTCGTTGTGGGGGAAAAAAAGAAATTCATGGATTATATAAATTCTTCGCAACCCTCGGAGTATTGGATAAAAAAGTTCGGCAAGGGAACTTGTGTCTGATGGGCACTGACATTGATTGTGAGTGTTATATAAGCGCGAATTCTCGAAACGAAACAAAGTTTGGGGTGAAATGAAGTTAAGGTGGTTATTTAAAGATGAAATTACAACAAGTAAACTGTGGAGATCTAAGAAAATGACATTTATTTCTCTATAAAAACGTAAAATCTCTAAAAAATTCATTTTGTCTATTAACGTAGTTACTGCCATGCATCTTCTGAAGAAATGTTTTTACAGAAATCTCTAACGAAAAGTTTCATTACATCACCAGTTTCTGTGCAATTAAAAATGTTTCAAAATCAGAACTCACTTTCAACTACTCATGATTGCCAATACAGTCATTCTATTAGAAAATATCAGTTAAAATCCTATAACTCTAAAATTTCAATCTAGTTTTGTAAGAAAAACCAAACGATGGAACCAAAGATACTAAATTGGATAAGAACTCCCAAAACGACGAAAAAAAATGTCACTTAATAAATTCGCTATAATCATATAGTTATCAAAAATTTAATTAATGCACTACGATGACGATAGAAAATTTTAAAAATAAAACACACAGACAAACGAAATCCGTCAATCTCCTTAACACTAGAACTACCAAGTCAGTCAATATGACTGTTTCCTCAGCCTTATTAAAATTTTTCAATTTTATAAGAGAGATTTTGAGTAGATATTCTCATAAAACATAAATTACTAAATTAATCATCTTTTCCTTCTTTTCATTCCCCTTCGTCTGAAGTACTTATGTAATATATTTAAATACAGGAAATTTAACACCAGTAATTTTATCGTTTAATACTAGAACAACCGACATTAAATGTATTATATTTCATCATATTAAATAAGTAGTTCGGAAAAAGACATAACAAGAGGTAGAAAAGACGATCGATTCGTAATCCATATTTTATAACATCAACGTAGAATATTTTCTCTATGTCTCCCCTATAAACTTTGAGAAATTTTGGAAACAAGTTGAAACAAGTCATTTCGACTTACTCGGTAGTTCTGGTGTTAAAGTAATTCGAAATGTGCATTGTCGCAAATGATTGAAACTCACTTTCACGCGGTGCATCCTTATCGTCATCTCCTGAAATGGAATCAGGCGAAAGATGCAGAAGCGCATTAAACGTCGGCGTGAATAAAGCTCGTCGTGCGCGTAGGTATAACTGTAATGCATCTCCCGTCACCTATGATCTCGTACCGTTACCTTGAAATAGGTGAGCCGCCAGTTGGTGCAGGCCGCTGCATTTCGCGTGAAAAAAAGGCAAATAACAGGGATTCCTCGTTGTTGCTCGTGCCGGCCCGATTTTCTTGGGAACAAAAACTCCACCGGAAGCTGCCACGACGGGAAGCGACTGTTTCCGGTGTCCGGGACAGTGTATCCTGGTGCATCTATTTCTGGAGGGAACGAAGGAGGCAGCGTGGAAAGACGTGGAGAGAACGGAGTTTTCAGAACGATGCGTGGAATTTAGTTGCACTTGACGGACTCTCGCGTTTGATGTTACAAGTTGCTTTGAGTCGACGAAGACAAAATGTTTTTGGAATTCCATTTCGAAATCTTACGATATGCAGAGTTAGGAGGTCCAAGTAACTTCAGATGAAGATAGAATTTTCTTGATTCGTTTTATGAAAATTGTCATTAACACGGTGCATTTTGTTTTGTATTATATATCACATCTTTATATAGAAACTTTAAGGATACAGATAGGCAGCTATTCGGCAAACCTTTGTCTTTTTAATGCCCATATTTATATATAGATCTTTACACTCGAAGTGATCTCTGACGTTATCTACCAGCAACTTTGCGGCCCTTTACTATTTGCTGTATTGTGCCATTTCAATAGAAAATATCAGATAAACGTACATTTCTAAAAATATTGTGGAGTAATAAGTTCATCTTCTGTAATTACTAATAAATTTGAAGGTTCCCTTAGAGAGGGCAACCGAGTGATATGGTAAACTTACGATATCCCTTCAGCTGGGACGTCGGAGTACAAAGGGTTAGTATGCCTAAAAATTCAGAAATAATGCAAGTTAACACTTACACGAAATTTTATTGAATTCAAGAGCAGAAGTCACCGGTGACCTTCGTGTTAGTCAACGTGTTAACTGTTGTGCTTATTTAACGTTATTTCCGGATTAACATGTATACATGATGTGCTGCTGTCGATCTTAAACCCTTGCCGTACTTTAACGAGTGATACTCGTGATGCTATAAATTGGAAAGGAAATATTCAAGTTTTGCAAAACCTATTGAATTGAAAATATCAGTTAGATGCGACACGATAAGATTATTTCTATGATATTAATATTACGTCAAATTATACTACATGTCAAGAATCATAACACATAATCATAACCATGATCAATGTTTATTTTACTAATTTAATTCTGATTTACTATAGAGGCAGTCACAAAGGCAGTAAGGGGTTAAACTATTCGATTTGAGCTGTTCAAACTACAAGCCTTGGCACTAAACACCATGGTTTTATTTTGGTACTTTATATTTAAAAAAAATCAAATTCCTTAACGTAGCTAATTATGCGGAGGAATTTTTATTAAAATCGATAACATTCTCATATCTCCGTTTGATGTTATATCAACTTACAAAATAATAACTTACTTCTAAAAGCAAGTACCTGTTTTACGAAACTGCACTGTTAATAATATCAGTAACAGCATTGAAAGGCGATACCTTATATCTGATACTCGATATTATACAACAATTACGTTCAATCCATACTAGCAGATGCAAGTAAGAAATACTAAAAAATATGTACAATCGATCCCTCGAAAGTGGATGCACTAGGAAGGTGCGTATGAATGAAGAGTCAAGGAGGAAGCCCGTTATACCGTGTATTCAGTCTGGCTTCGTTCTACCTCGGTGCGTTTTCTCAAAGAAGACGTGGGTGCTGCCCTTCTACTCTTGTAATTTGATGCTCTTTAATCGTTAACTCGCTCCAGTCACGTTACACGTTGCTGCACGCTGACTTTCCAGAGAATCGTGACGATAAACTTCGCTGTTTTATGGGGACGATCGCACCGTTTGTCGTGGCTCCGATTCTTTACGGCTCGATGGCGAAGATTTTTCCAATCTTCGTTCGACGATGTAGGAAAATTTATCAGTTCATCGTGATTGAACCTGTTTTTTTTTTCTCTTTTAATTAACTATTTGTGTTTTGCAGATGGTTATCAGAAAATTGATGACCATTCTGAAGTTTGTGCATAGTAAAATTGCGAAATGTGGTTATGAGAGGGAAAAGAATATTATTTATAATAAAGTAAATGATAGACTTTTTAATTTGATAAAATTTGTATTTAATGATTTGAGTAGAAAGATGAATGCTTTAAGAAAAGTTGATTGGTGCTTGTAATATTTTATAAATAATTAATACACACAGACTATTGACTCCGATCTGTATAGATCTTGTTAAGTTTTAAAAATTATTATATTTGATCGTCAAAGAAGCAGCAAAAATATGACATACATTGTTAATACCTACTTAGCACTATTATCATTACTGATTTGAGACACAGAAAGATATTAAAAATAATTTTAACTCTATTTCCTTGGTAACAATTTGATATCAAGGATACAAAATTGTCCTTCATGCCCATGAATTTACTAATCGTTATAACTTTGTTAAACGCGACAAAAGAATTAATTATTCTCCATCATTTTTATCCAACGATTCGAGCACAGAAATAGCGACAGCATTTGAAGAACCCTCACGAGAATTTCATCATCGGATGTATTTTCGGTAGCCGTTTTTGCGCTACGTTTTTTCTGAGAGATATAATTACTCCTTCATTTTTTGTCGCTGACATAGATTACAGTCCCCGGTAAGAAGTTCTCGTGAAAACTAATCTTCTAAGCTAGCAACACACTCGGAATATAAACGACAGGTTTGACACGCTGTAATTAAATTTTCTACGCCGTATGTTTTTTCGCAAATTCACTTCTTACAGTCATCGAATATCACGCCGAATATCTTGATTCTCGCTTAGCGAAAAACGTAACGAAAAGTGTAATTCTCTAGTTGGCAAAGTGATTATTACATTTTATAATTATGTATGTTCGATGATCAAAGATAAAGAGCTATCTGGACATTGCGATAAAGTAAAGGCGAGCGAAAGTGAAGAGAAATTTTATTAAGGAGTAATTATATCGCCTCGATCGAATGAATAAATTCCTCGCGGATGTTCGTCCTGATGCTTGCTTTCGGTGAAAGTAAAAATCGATTTTGATTTAATAAAACGATCTAGAAAGTTAAAAGTAATACTCGAGCAGAGGATTACAAGCATCATCGAATCAAATTAATCGCAGCTCGTTTCGAATTTTTTAAATTGCAACGTCGTACGAATGTCTAGAAAATAGAACGCATACTGAGATCATTTCATTGCAGAAATTTTCTAATCATACATTTATTACATTTTATATGGTGCAATGAATCTATCGGCATTAGTGCTCTGTAACTGATCTCTATTATGAAACTTAATTAGACCATTCATATTTCAATGAAACTTTAGATTTTATCCTTTCTACTGGAATGGATTACTAAATGAAACTAATTTAAAATTCTCTGTCTATAAAGTCTTAAAATTCTGTACTAACTTAAAACTCCCTACGGACGTATGTCATTTTATAAAGTTATATTAACACACTGCACGCTTGCTAAGAAATTTGTCATATTTGATAACATCGCCATTTAAACCAATAGTAAAGTTATATGCAATAAATAATGTACAATTTAACACCTTGAACGCCACCGATATCTTGGTAGTTTCATCATTGCTACTGAAGCGAAACCTTTTCTATTAAATTCACATATTTAAAGGAAAAACTTTAAAGTTATCGATAGATCGATATTCGGCAGACTTTTATCTTCTTAACATCAATATTTAAATATTCAGTATGTCCAAAAATGTATAGATATTGCATTTTAAACTAGAGATTGGAGAATTTCAAGATTACAAAGAAACCACATTAACATGCAATTTTTCATATTTTTTGTGTATTTCTCTACTTTCGAACATTCAATATTCGCACACATTTTCAAGAACCAATTATGCCGGAAAGTCGAGGGCCGCATGTAATTCAAATTCTGCTTTAACGCGGTGCCGATGTGCAATGTGTAAAAATTCTTCCAAAGCAACGATACAAAAATCATGTACCACTATTTCTACCAAGCCACCTTCCAAATTTTAATTTAAAATTATTCTCTAAGTTGAGCATTTCTCCACAATTAACTTTTTGACTTTTCATACAGTAGTTGTTACATTAATTCAGAAATATCATTTTCCACCAGCACATCCTAGATCTAACAATGTGCATACGGTATATTTATTTCTACCATGAGGTGTCTTTTGACACTTTAAGGATTTCATGACAGTGCCCAATTTTAAACTATTTTACGTATAAATCAACACCATTTTCCAGCACCATATGAATTATAAACAAATTAGAGAAACCCGATTTCAGTTGTAACAGAAAATACAGGAGTTGCGGCATAACTTTGATATACGTTTATTTCCCGCCATGTTACATTTTAGCACACACCACTGCAGTGTCTTTACAACTAGCTGCACACCGCTGCTAGAATTTGCAAGCTGATTAAATAATTTCTAATGAATACACATCAATGTATCAATAAATATATTCCTCAAATCATCTACATTTAACTGATAATTTGAAATCTCAACAGTTATGTCAATTATTTGCATTCAAACGAAAAGGTGCCAAAGAGACACCTTTTGGTCGAAATAGGTATACAGAAAATCGTGGTAGAAATAGTGTTAAACTAAACAACAATGCATCTAACAAATGTTATAAAGGCGATAATCTATCCAAAGTAAGTTACTTCATGCCCACGAAATATATATATAATCTCTAATACTCAAGAACATGTTACATAAATTACAAAAGTCCTAGAACATTGTAATTCCACCGAATGCGATGCAACCACGATACAGCATACCACAGAATAACCACGTTACATGTAGAGTTCACCCGTGCAAATCTTACTGACAGAAGGTTGAATACCGCCTATCACATTTAGTCCAGTCAAATAAGACTTTGAAGGTTACAAAAATTCCCATAGAGCTAAAAATTGGTATGGATGTTCAGAATACTATTATAAATGAATTGTGAAAAGTCCCCATCAATCCCCCTTGTGCAAAAAATTTTATTGATGGTGAAAGTTTGCAAAAATAGGGTTTTCACGTTTTTCAGTTAAACGGTGAGTTTTACAGCAAAACTAGTTGAGACAAAAATTGTAGATCATCCGATTCTCTACAAAAAATGTATCCGCACTTTTTTTCATAAGTATTGCCATTTCCGTGATACAGCGGTTCAAAGAACTGAAAAAATTATTTTATTCGTAATATGCACACGTTTCCACACCACCTATGAGGTAGTGTGCTTGGCGCTTTTTTTTAACGTGGTTTCCCCGGTAGGCCTATTCCACGATCTATTGTGATCCTATTGACTTCAAATTGAGTATTGAAAATGATGAAAGCTGTGTAAATTATGTAATATATAAATGAAAAAATAATTTGGAAAAATTATTCGTCGGATTCATAATAATCCAATGGAACTTCTAGTGTACTGTCTTCGTTTTCATCATCTTCTTTTTCTTCATCTTCCTGCTGGATACAAATATGTTCTAAAAGTGATACATCATATGTCTCATCACTGATATCGTAATTATCCTCATCTAGTATCGATTCAACATTGGAGCACGACTGTCCTTGACAATTGGTACATGCTAAAGAACAAAACAGTCCAACCTTTTTACAGCCGCATTTAGAATTGCAACCTTTTTTGCAATTGCAAAAGATGGTGTTAAGGAGTTTTTCTGGTGCAGGTGGGAGTAACGTATGAATTGGTTCCAATGCATTGTCAACTAACTTCCAACCCCAGTCTTCTGGATCCATTTTATTTCCAAGCCACACTTGAACTTGATAATATACCCGGAATAGATGTTGTTGAGCAGCAGCAGAGGTTGGGGGAAGACAAGCTAATTGTACTTGTTTTTTATTATAAGTTTTTTTTTGCAAAATATAAGTATCGGAGTTTATCCAAGCAGGTAACTTTTTTTGGAGCTCCGTACATAGAAAGAAGGAAGTGAATTCCATTAGTGATTATAACTGCACATGAATTTTTACAGATGTCTGGTCTTTCAGGTACTCCGAAAACTCATCACCTCTTTCAATACTTGCATCAATTAATGCTTTCATGCCGCGATCAACAGTAACAACTCCACTTTCAGTCAAAGGTTGACTACAAATAAAGCAGAATTGCGACATTTTTTTTTAAAAACAGTAAAATGCACAAACTTTGTTACAAAATATAAGCGATAGCCACGAGTTGTCACTACGAAGGAATGCTTACGACTAACAGTATTTTGTTGAGTATGATACCTTTGAAACGGAGCAGGTATACGAGCATCGCCACGCTGACAATTGAGTGGAAGACAAATGTTACTCAAGGCCATGGGACTAAATTAAAATAGGGGCGGAGTTTTTGACGTTCATTTATATTCTAAGAATTTTATAATTTGTATGTATAAGACATAGGGACTCATATTTGTACTCGTATAACGGTTCAAAAATGTATATAAAAGTACATTAACGTGCATATTACGAATAAAATAATTTCTTCAGTTCTTTGAACCGCTGTATCACGGAAATGGCAATACTTATGAAAAAAAGTGTGGATACATTTTTTGTAGAGAATCGGATGATCTACAATTTTTGTCTGAACTATTTTTGCTGTAAAACTCACCGTTTAGCTGAAAAACGCGAAAAACCTATTTTTGCAAACTTTCACCATCAATAAAATTTTTTGCACAAGGGGGATTGATGGGGACTTTTCACAATTCATTTATAATAGTATTCTGAACATTCATACCAATTTTTAGCTCTATGGGAATTTTTGTAACCTTACTTCTATTTTAATGATTAATTTGACTGGACTAATTGAGTTTGGCTTGTTTTAGCACGCGAATACCTGAAAAACAGCAAAAACGTTTTTTCATCCATAACGCAATAAACACAGCCGGATGTACGGCAGTGAGCATTTACGTGCACGATCCTCAAGGAGGAGCTCGAACACCGTTTTCACGCGAGCTCCCGTGCACGCTTCGTCCCGGAAAAATGCACGGCACTTCGCCGCGGCATGTGGTGTATGTGATATGCACTTATACGGCTGGCCCCGGACACACGTGGGCACACTACATGCACTTTTTTCCCTGTCTCCACACCCTGTTCTCTCTTCTGGGGTCCAGACCGTTCTGCCGATGCTGCAGGCCTACCGGGTGACTCGTGATAAAAGCAACTTGCAGAGGATCTCCAATTTTATTAGTAGAATGTTTTAATATTATATTGGAGGTATCGGAAAAGAATGTCATTTTTTTTAAATATAACATGTGGATACTTATAAAAATTGAATTTTCAAATATTAATGTAAAATATAATTTTCACGATTTAATATAATCTTTCTTCATTGATCTAACAAAATTTTAACTCTTTGAGTCACGGCGGGATTAAAAGTGTCCTACCTTTTTGATGAGTCAAGGTGCAGTGTGAGACATTTTTGGTCTCATTTCGAAAATTTATGTTATTTTACAACTTTGTTAATAAAAATAAACCAACTTTGTGCAATTAAAAAAAGAAGGGTCTGTGCAACGTGGTCCATTTTATTTTTTGAATTCCCATGCCTCAAAGAGTTAGCTTCTAAAATTCACTGGGTTTTAATTCAAAATATTCAATGAGTCCTTTTTTCACGATGTCACTTTTTAAAAAAAAAAACTTCCGGTATCTCTAGGACATATTTACCAAAGTATTTAAAATGATTTGTGAAAATCGTGAAATTTGCAAGGCTTCTTCTCTTTCAATTTTTTAATTTTCTTGAAGTAGTTCATAGAACCCGTTTACAAGTGTCGACACGATACGATGTAAATTATAGAGTTTTTCAACAGATTTAACTTACAATATGCTCAACTTCACAAGGATCTCCTATCAGTCGATATATTTGAAGTAATTGTCACAGTCAAAACCCTTTGAGAACGAGTGACACAATATGTTGTCTGAGAAAAAATCGGGTTATTTTTTATCGACGCATGTATGAACGTACAAAATTGAAAAATTGAGATAGTACTCTGACTTTCTAGTAGAAAGGTGGCACTTGTTCGCCAAATAAATTATTACTTCTTGATATTCAAAAAAGTCTCCGTCCGCAAAGGGTTGACATAAATCACATACAACAGAACCTCTTTAGAGCCACTATGGGTACAAACTTAAAGCTGCAATTTCCAATTAATGGTATTCTTTTTTGAATCGTGTTTTTGTAACGGTATGTTTCTTGCGTAAGTAAAGGAGTGGATAAAGTTTAATTTCTAAGATTAGATAATTGCACTACTATTTTGCGGGCTTAGAAATTTCTACTTTCGCGTATATTGAAGGTTCGCACAGTTTTTCATACGCAAAATTGAACACTGAAAGTTATGAAAATTATAGTTTTTACAAGGTAGTTAAAATTTTGCAGAAATTGTACCAGTCTAGTCTAAAATTATATCTCAATCGCCTTATTACATTATCGACTATGCAATTGCTTGCAATTTGCGTGGTAATGCTACGGTTAATAAATCGATGTAAGACATTTGAAAAAAGATCGTCTTATCTAAGTGGATGCCCATGAAACGAAAGCCTATAATTCATTCGATTCAGTTAACGTTTCGGTCTAATAAAAAAGCGGGTCAAGTTTTAATGAATTAGAAAAGAAGGAAATCCCCCTGAAATTTCTAACTTCACGTAAAACGTTCACGATTGAGCAAGTACGCAATTGTTCTCTGAAGATTACAATGTAATTAATATCATACTTTCCGATTACATTTTCAACGAAAATATAACAAATGCTTTTTAACTTTTACAGCCATCACTTACCCCTTACCTTTTTTTTCTTTACACTATATACTTAACCCCTTACCCTACGACTTCTTTTATGACTGTCTCCGCAAAGATTCTGCATTAAATTGTTAAAATAAAAATTGATAAGTGATGCTTGATATATCGTCTAGCTTAACGTAATATTAATTTTATAGAAACAATTTTATCGTGTCGTCTCATTAATATTTTCGATTTTAGTAATATGAAATTTAACTTCCTATTCCATTTACCGTGTCTCGAGTGTCGCACGTTCTTGTAGGCTAAGGGAATTTATTAATTAACTAATTCTTTACTATCAACCACTTAATAACCAATAAATGAACTATTCCAGTATACAATTTTAATAACTCCTTACTTTATGTCTGCATCGAGAAATAATATAATTATTTTGCCATGATAAAAAGAATTTGTTCCACAAAATTCATCAGAGACACACAGTTAATGTGCAATATTATAATTGCAATTATGAGCCACAAGCGACTCCCTTTTTCACGTTCAGCCTCTGCATTGACTTCGTGGCTACCGTGATTGCAATAACAATACATAATAACCACGTTACATAATGGTCCCTCACGCACGTTGGTACCCACATTAGCAGAATTTTTCGCATACCAGTAACCTACACTCCCGCAAATAGAAACCAAAAGGATCTAAACAAGGATGAAGGATAAAGGGAAAAGGGAGATTGCGGTAGATCGACTGAACATCGAAGGACGTTGTAATGACAGTTACTAAATTATACGTTTTCTTCGAAATTTTTGATCAATTCATTTATCGTTTACCGAATCATTTCGAATGTCATTGGTAATTAATTAGCTTTAAATGTTTCGAATGGTTCGATTGAAGAAAAATTGTTTAAATCTTCGAGTTTTGTAAATGTTTCGCGTTGTGTCATGAAGATAGTGATAGGGAATTGATGGATGCCATTTGAATTATAATTCTGCTTCCTCTAATTATTTATCTTCCTGTTTTATTTAGGTGCTCTTTTTATATTTCATTGTTTATGTATGTTGTTATACAATTATTGTTGTTATGTAATATTTTAAAAGAAATTTAGTTGATCTAAGCTCTCGAACTGTGAAAATTGTGGGTTTACGTGTGGTCGTTTCATTAGCAAAATTATTAAATAACTTTTCACTTCAGTTCAACGGAAATGTATTTCGTAAAATGCAAAAGTGGCTAGAGAGCGGCGGAACCTCTCGTTTTTAAACGTTTATTCACGCCATTACGTTTTCGAAATACCCAAACCCATTCTCCTAAAGTGAACGCACCGCATAACCGTTTATTTTAGCAGAATGAATTTTGGGATTCTAATAATGGAATGGTAAGAGTAGGCGTTTCAAATCGAGAGGTTCCGCCCCGCTCTAGCCATCTTTCAATTGTCGGACTGTAGGTCTGTTCATATCTCCGCTATCTATCATCAAAAAATTGATTTTAATTCCAATCACATATCCAATTGCACAGCTTATGCCCTCTATTTTTTCTAATTGACCTTACAAGTCCTAATAAAACAATTAACATCCTCAACGCATCCAAATCATTCAATAATATTTTCAAACAATTATCAAAGCATTTCAAAATTCCACATCGACCAAATGCCTTCTAAAACTTGAAAGACAGTGTATAGAACAAACCGTCCCTATAATCGAACCCATCCCTACGGTGTATTTCTCGTCGATCGCAGTGATCAGCGAACAGGAAGTGATCGATGCGGAGGATCGGCCGGTTTTCGAGTAGTTCGATATTAGGTTGACGTAACCTGAGGCTAGAAATGGCGCACGCATGATCGTAAAGGCGTAAGCGTGGTAGTGATGGGGTTGGCGTAAGTAGGAGAAACCTCTCCTTTTTCTTGGTGGACCTGCGGGCGATGCCTGCCGGAGAAGTTGTTGCTGAACTGTCCCTGGAATGCTGGGAAAGTGATCGTTTACTGCACGAAGCCTGTATCCGATCGCCGTGGATGTTTGTTAATTCGAAGATTTCTTTTTCTGCACATTCGAGACCTGACCACTTATGACCTTTGCAGGTTCGATTCGTTCGATTTGATTTACTTACCGACCGGTAGCCGATTACTCGGCTTTTCGGGCTCAACACTTTTGGACTTTTAACTTATTAATTGGTTCCTATGGTAATTAATAAATTACTATTTTTCGTTGCGGTTAACTGTGCCAAGGACTCAGTGAAGAAACTTTGCAATTTTCGAAGAGATTTCAGTATCATGGAAATATTTGCGTGCAAGTGACCGATCAGAAGTGGGCAGGATGTTAAAAAATACCGGTCGGTAAAGTGTTAATCATTTGTGAACGGAGACGTTTTTGAGTATTGACAGATAATTTTTTTTTATCGGAAGTTGGATTGTTAATGTATATAAATTATAAATTACTATATTTTAATGATTTTAATGCAAATTTGCAACTTTAACTGTGTATACACGCGGCGATAAATTATAATTCAATTTTTTTCTCTGAACGCATATATGCGTCCCTGGTCCTCAAAGGGGCGGAGTAATATTTTTTAAAGTTGAGAGTTTGGATGAAGAAAGATAGATTTAGGAAATAATTTAGAATTCATAAAGTCTCCCTGTCCTCTGCGGCAATAATAGAGACAGATAGGATGACTCTCAGATCTATAATACCAGATATAATTAATAAAAGGAAATCTAAAATTCCGAGAAAATGAGTTAATTTCCCGCGGAGTCTCTTGCCTTCGCCTAAAATATTCATTTTAGACGAATTCGATAGACTATTCAGCAATGAATTAAACTCTATATCTAACACATTTTTAATGAACACAGTAATTGAGAACTTTTTATTGAAAATGACAGATTAAAATTAAACTTCATTAATTTTGATACTAATCCATAAGAATAGTTGTAACAAAAACCACATTTTGAAAAGTTCCACGTTAAAACAGCAACACGATTTTGATTGTATCGTTCCATCTTTTAATCTCATCATTATTTCTCGTCATTATACTGTGAAATTGCAGTTATCGTAATGTTTGCCAGATGATCGCAGTTTCTACAAGTCGACATTTTTATTATCTTTGCAGGATATCACAATGCGTCTGTTTAAACGGCAGTCCTCTGATACGAGCCCACAGTTAGTTTCGGCGACGCCGATATCTCAGGATGGAGCCGCGCCTCTCGGTGCCGTCGATGTCGAAAACTCTGACAGAATTAACAGAAGATCTCAAAACGAAAACGATGCATCAGGACGAGTGTCCAAAGACTGTGTCAACGAGATGCCAAAACCAACCTCGTCGCAACCATGTGTTTCGAATCGCAAAGGTACGATCGTTTAATTTAAATTAGTGTGCGTTGTATTGACCATTTTATAGTAATACATTTTTCCTTAAATAAATCATTAGTAGTCTGCAAATAATATCGATACAAGTATTTTCCTGCAAATTGTGTTCATGTATTAGGGGTACTGGAAAATAACGTCGTTTCTCTAGATATTTTGTTAAGAAACAAATTGATTTTTATCAATCCGACATTGAAAATTTGCACTTACTATGTGGAAAAGGTTGTTAATAACGAGGATTATTATTAAGAATGAAAAATTAGGACAAAATTTGTTTGAATTTAATGCAAAAAACAAGTTTACTTTCTGGTCCCCCTAATAGATAATTATTTTATTATTACCATGTAACTTAAGATAAAGGAGTCCATTTTTAAAAAATACGACTCGATGTAATACAATGAAATTGTATTTGCAATGAATTAATATCGAATTAAGAAGTTCTAGCCGAAGTAATAATTCGTAACGATTGTTATCTTAGGAATTTCAACATGGGGTAGAAAAGTAGGTCGGAGATGGGATCAGCTAAAAAGATCAGACAGCTCCGAGTTGCTCTCTGTGTCGGGACGAAGGAGACGGTGGAGTCCAAATCGGAAAAGTTGCGGAGATGCCACGGATGAGAAGGAAAATGTAAATAATTCACTTTCTACATCACTTTTAATCATTTTTTTCACACTCAATAATTCATTTATAATTGTCGACCCCATTTCATCGTTTTAATAGGATAAATACTGGACATGTTTCGCCTATTTTCCCACTTATATAGAATTGGTACCTTTCTATTTAAATTACATATTCATGGAGCAAAATCATTAGATACAAAAAAAGGTACATATTCAATCACAAGTCGAAAGAAATTTCACTAAACTCATCAACGGGGATCACCGTTGATTGATACTAAAATTCAACATGTAAATTACCTTTCATCAATCGTTTTATACTATTCCAAATTGTAATTTTTAATCGACATTTTTAATTGAAAATATCGATTGTTTTCAGGGTAACATCGGTTCGCCAGAATTACTGAAACCAAAGAGAATTTCCAGGGTGGAATCTTTAAGGAACCTGTTTAGGAGTAGCGAGAGAAATAACAACTTTCTCGGAAACGATGCATCGAAAAACGTTACCATTCAAGAGGAGGATGTCACTTGTATAAGCCATTATCCCATGGAAAAGGCACTCAGTGAGGGTGCCATCAAAAATGTCCCCTTTTGTGTCAGTTCCGACGACAGTCGAGTTAATCGTGGCAGTCTTCTTCAGGAGAAGAAGAAACAAATCAGTCGTAGCATTCAAGATCTTCAGGAGCAACAGAGAGTTCTAGATTACATTCTGAAGAATCAGGAAATGTTGAAAACGCAAGAAGGTACCGCCTTTGCCAGGGAAACCTTGGACAAGGTTAGAAGAAGCGCTAGTCCGAAACGTCGGCCAAGTCAATCGTCTTCGGATGGTAGCAAGAACACTGTCTCGACGCAAACTCGAGACTTTTTCAGCAATCTCAGTAACATCAAGAGGAATCTCTTCAATGCTCGTGCTGGTACCAGCGAATGCGATAGGTGAGCATTTTTAGGATTATCATTTAACCGTTTTAGTGCCACATGGCGTGATCATGATGTTCACATGATGTGGTAAAAGTTACCGCAGCGTTTAGCAGAAATTCTTCTCAGTCCCAGTTCTTGATGAAATAAATGCTCGGCATATGTCGTCGAAGAAATAGTAGAGCGACGTTGCACCGCTGAGAATTATTCGCAATTAAATGCAGACAGTTTTATCGCAAGTAGTATTACTTGCTATGGATAGTAGAACTATGCAATACGGATTTTGAAAATTCTCTGACACTAAAACGCTTAATACTTGGTGTATTTTATCAAAATACAGATCAGAATTATTGTTCTCGATAACTGATACTTTATAATTAACGAATTTCTTCAAAGTGTTATATCTTTTAATACCGTTATACTTCATCTACCACTAGATCTGCGGTAGCAACAACATTTACGGTTTTCTATTTTTTTTTTTTTAATTGTTTCTCAAGTTTATAGAGAATCAGTACAGTAGATATTTCACCGGTCTCTTATAATACACAAATTACTTAACTGAAGTCCAACTGAACAATTATGTGCAAGCTTAGAAACAGAACATTTTATTTTGAAATTTGCATTGCTATATAACATGGAATTAGGTTGCGTAGACCGTAATTAAGCAGCATTATAAAATAATAAATTAGTACTTCTGTTGGCGCACAAGTGAAACAATGAAATAATCTAACAATATACTGTACGACGTCTATCGGAGACAGTTTCCAACTTTTTGAAGACGCCAAAGTCTACAATGGCATATGCAATGAATGACGTCTACCAGATGCCATTATATATCAAGGGGTTAATATATTTAAATATACGAGACTGAATAGTCGCAGGTCTAGTGTTAAGAATTTTTACATTTATTGCCTTATCGAATCTTAACACTTTACCGACCGGTAGTCGATTAATCGACTTTTCGGGCCCAACACTTTTGGGCTTTTAACTTATTGATTGGTCGCTACGGAAATTAATAAATTGTTATTTTTCATTGCGGTTAACTGTGCCAAGGACTCAGTGAAGAAACTTTGCAATTTTCGAAGAGATATCAGTATCAGGGAAATATTTGCGGGCAAGTGACCGATCAGAAGTGGGTAGGATGTTAAAAAATACTGGTCGGTAAAGTGTTAAAGTTATTTTCGCTACAAACTACAAACTATAGATACATAAATCATTTGAAGTCAATGAAACTTTTCATAAAGTCAATCTCATCAAACTCTTCTTCATTACATATTCAACCGATTGAAACCTGAAAGCTATTTCACACTGGAAAGTACATGCAGCTACTACACAACATAAATCTTCTGTTTCAGAACCGATTCGCAAAGATCCTTCATGCCAACCGGTATCGAAGACCTTATGAGCAATTTACGGCTAGGTTGTGACGAGAGTGGCTACGACTCCGACAGTACCCGCGCAGGTGCAGATTCGCCGGACAGTGGAAAATCCGTGCCGCCTATGTTGAAACCTCGTAGTTTCTCTATAACATCCGATGATTATCACGGAATCGATTTATCGCTTCCTATTAGTACACCGAAGAAGAAGGATGCAACAACAGGAACCGATGAAAGCGCAACAGGACCTTCTTGCCTCGAAGACACCGTTATTATCGATAAAGATATTCTAAACGAATCCGTAACTACGGTTACAACGGCGCTAATGTCAGATGGCGAGGATACGGATAGTTGTGACGAAGAAACGTTCGAAGGATTTGCAGAATTTCAATTGAGTTTTAACACTCCATACGTAATGTCTGAAACAGTCTTGCCAAAATGTGATACAGGCTTGTCGAAAGCCACTACTATAGCATCCAGGATAAGCGAGAATGTAAAGTCACCTAGGACGCCGATCGTACACCATAAAGGTATCGATAGAATAGCGAAGAAACCACTGACGAAATCCGAGCAAACATTATCACAGAAACCTCAGAAGGAAACGAAGTCTCAAATACCCTTGAAAACGCGCAAGCATGCTAACTCAAGTGTTTTGAATTTACTGGAGAACGCAGCGTCCCCGTGCAAGGACAGTCCTCCAGCAACAAAGATCTATTCTTCCTTAGTCAACAGTCCATTGCAATATTACAGTCCAAAGAGAACGCGATCGAAAATGGAGTTAAATTCCGAGGATCCAAACACGAGGAACAAGGTGAAAAAAATTCAAAGTAAAGTCGATAATCATCCAATCCCTTCCTCCTCGTCAAAGACACTCATTCGTCGTGAATTAAAGACCATGAAACTATCCGTCGAAAAGTCAGGAAATCTAGGTATCTCCGTTGAAAGACGCGAAGCCGTGAGACCTTTCTACGTGATCTCGAAAATGGACGCGAACGGTGAGGCTGCGAAGTCGAAGCAGTTTCGAATCGGCGACGAGATCGTTCGCGTCTGCGGTCGTCGGTTGCGTGGTATGTCGATAATGGAAGCTAGAAGTGCTCTACGTGGTTGTTTAGGCACGGTAGAACTACAGATCGCCAGAGAACCGACTTTCACTTTCGGCGAGGAACTTGGCGACACTTGGGGCGACGTTTTGGTCCGCACTCGCAGCGACTCCGAGGTGTGGACGTTGAAGGAGGCAAAAACCGAGCTTCCTTCGTCTCACGGTGCGATTTCACAGGAGGAACGTGATTTGAGTTGCAAGATAATCGGTGCGCTGATGAAAGACGGCAAAAACTTGTCGGTGAACTCGATGGATCGTATGGAAAGTGAGTCCGATGATAAAAAGGAGTCCGATCAGAAGATGACGGGCATGAGAAAGTTTCACGTGAGGAAACGAGGCGGCAATCCGGTTTCCTGTCCGCGTAGGGCGACTAGTCTCTCGATGGATCTGCTGACGATTACATTGGAGAAAGGCGCCGCGAAGAAATTAGGTTTCTCGATCGTCGGTGGATCGGACAGTAATAAAGGATCGATGGGGATATTTGTGAAAGACATCATGGCTGGGGGACAAGCAGCGGAGGAGGGAACTCTACGTGTTGGTGATGAGATTTTGGCGATTAATGGATTATCGATGGATGGCCTTACACATGGGAAGGCATTGCAGACTTTCAAGGCTGCCAGAGCGGGGAAAATGATTCTTCACGTTGGCAGAAGGGATCCGACTCACAAACGGTTGGGTTACAGAAGAGTACTGTGAAATGGGAGAATAGGGCAAAACATAATTCTGGGTTAGTTCTGGTGCTTTGCTTTATTAACGCTTTATTTATTAATGCATCCACTGTCTAATAATCATTCAACTTTATTGAAAATGCTGCTTATGGTGAATCGTGGCTTTATTAATACGTTGAATGCCACTCGCACTTGTCATGTTTCATTGTTTCTCCTGAAACAAGACATTATAGAGGAGAAAATATTAAAGGTAAAAATGACAATGTATTCAGGAGTATTTTGATTTTTCAATAGGAATATTTAAATATTGAATGTAGTAACGAATTCGTGTATGTTGTCGTTTGAAAGTCGTAAGAAATTTCATTGAATTGAATAGCATCGATGAACGCTGACCTCTGTGGCATTCAATGTGTTAATTTTTTCTGCTTTTTTTGAAATTTGAAGTTGGAGAGAGTTTTCAGTTGGTTTTTCAGAAATAAATTTAATATCTGCAATTGATATTCTTGCAGTTTCCAGTTCATCTATTCCTGATAGAATTAGAAACTGAATTTTAACATCAAAAATATTAATTTTAAGTATACAAATTTCAGATATTAATCAGAGAAATCAAATTGAAGTGAAAGTAAATATTCAAATCCGAAATCTATTTTAAATCTCTTTGTAGTAGGTGCCCAACTTTGGATTTTCAGAAATAAATTTAATATCTGCAATTGATATTCTTGCAGTTTCCAGTTCATCTATTCCTGATAGAATTAGAAACTGAATTTTAACATCAAAAATATTAATTTTAAGTATACAAATTTCAGATATTAATCAGAGAAATCAAATTGAAGTGAAAGTAAATATTCAAATCCGAAATCTATTTTAAATCTCTTTGTAGTAGGTGCCCAACTTTGGATTTTCGACTATAGCAGCTTCTACTAAAAAATAATCACTTAAATGTACTTAACTTTTACAATAATAAATTATTATTTTACAGGTATATCATCCAATCCAAATCGTACGATTGCCTGGACAAGCTGACGGAAACTGGGGACGAGTGAATAATTCTTGAAAATTGTAAAATTACGTTTGATTTAGTCACCAAGTTCATTTGTGTTTATTGTGTTGTGACGTATAGATTTATTATATTGAACGGAGAGATTATTATTCTGATTATCCTAAAGTCGGGGAAAAAATGTACATATATATTTATATATACATATATATATTTCGCGTGTAAATCGAAGCTCCTTATTACGTTTCACAAGCTACTAATAAATTACGAGTAACAGTTCTTTCAAGTATTCCAGTTCCTGGGAAAAAAGATCAATGAATTTCGTTGAATTTCATACTAATTATAAATTTGTTTTCATCTAACATTATTCATAATTACGGTGACCATATTTTCTGGGAGAAAATAAAGTACATATCAAAGAAAATAAAAAAATCCCTTATAAAATTAATAAGCTTATAACATTTATTACGAAAATAATAGAATACAACAATGCTTGCATTAACATTTTAAACAATCTTAATTATTACATTTAAACACACATTGTAAAAAGTTAAATAACATTAATTTTGGTACTATTCGATAGAATTATTTTTTTTTTAATTGCGTTAAAAAGTCATAAAGGCCCATACAGTTTTACTGATTGTGAGTTTCATCACTCGTTTACATATTATTCAAAACAAATGAAGTTAGAGGACAGAACACTGAAATAAAGGACTATCCTCTTAAATAAAGAACGTATGGTCACCGTATTCATAATATAGCTACACATGACTCGTGTCAACATCTTTTGTTTTGTGTACAGAATTCTACGCGAGAATGAATTTAGATTTATACAGATAATTTACGTAAGAATAACATGTGATATCGGTTAATTATTTTTTACTAAAGAGCGACATAAGCTGTATTATTTCTCTACTTTCGCTTTCCACTAATGACGTTAATTATTTCTCGTAAACAGCGACATCGACAACTTCCAAACAACGAGAACGCTGCTCAATAATATGTATCGCGAATTTATTTACTTCATTTTTGTCATGGAATACATTAATTTTTCGCAAAGAATACATTAAATTGTGTATTCATTGCATTTTAGCAGTTCGAGACACGTTATATATGTTTTCTTTTATTGGGAAATACAAAATCATTAAAGTTTCTTGTAATATTCAGCTTTTAAGAGAAACAATTATTTCATTGATTTATGTCTCATGGTAATCGTGATGATAAAGTAAATTAAAATAGAAAATTGTTCGTTGGTCATGTCCCGTTAGATGTAGAACGCTAACAAGTTGGATTATGGCTATCTCTAATCAAGGTGTAGCGCGAATTTAACATATGTTTTGCAATGAAACATAATATTTGTTTAATACGAACTATACACCGCCGTTTCCGGATGCGTTAACTGGAATGATTACTTGTCGTTTACTCACTACTCAATTAGTGCGATAAGAGTAGAGTTTAGTTAATTAATTATTTTTTTTTAAGCTACTGAGACTGACATTCAGAATGTCTACCTGAGAATTGCTGTGATATTCATTGTAGTCGCATTAGCTGATATCGTACAAAGTGTATTTAAGAATAAAAGTGGTTTTGTTAATAAATGTATGTAAATGGTTAACACAATTCTTTTTAAGCGACCTCCCGAACGATTTTAATTTACTGTGGACCTTCCTTCATGATTTATAAAGTTCATGGCTTTTTAAAATAAACAGACAGCGGATTTATGAGAAATTTTAAGCTGTAAAATTGTACAGTTTATATAATATAAAAATAAAATATCTAGAATATGGCACTCGTAATATTGAATGAGCTGCGTTTCTACTCTACCTTAACTTTTTTAATTAGGTTCGTAATAATTTGAATTTGCATAAACATCTGCAGTTCGTAAATAAGTTATGAACAGTGTTTTCAATTTAATTTAATCCAAAGACTGTGACAATTTTTCAACGATGTAACTATGCTTGAATTTATGTGTTGCGAGTTAGTACGATGGGAATTCCAACATGAAATAATATCCACAGTACATTAAAGTCAATGTGCAATTTCATTATCATTTGAGGATTTTTATGAACACTCTAACTTTGGTAAAGATTCTTAAGAATATTCTAACTCTGTGTTTTTTAGACTAGCTTCATGTTGAAAACCATTGCAGACTGCGAAACTTACCATTTGTGTTAGAAAGTTAATACTTTTTCATTAAATGACTACTTTTTCATGCAGCGCTATGAAAATTATTATCATCATGACAATTACTTATAAAATATAACTTTTAAAGTCCATATTTCCGCAGAAAAATAATTAACACATCTCGAAAAATTAGACAGTGCTGATTTACACATTTATTTTAGATCCATTCCTACTGGCCATCATTTTACAGGACAACTATTATTCTTACAAACAATTTTCGTTAATTCAACAAATCATTTTCAATTTAAAACTTTCAATTCACTGTCTTCCAACATCACGAAACGTTAGCATTCCTTTGTACAGTTTCGGAAAGTTTTCCTCCAAACCACCAAATATTTCCCCAATCAACGTCATTACCAGAGTATTTAAATCCATTATCCACTTAAAGGAGGCAGATATCTTCTTTGTGGCGGTGGTGGCGGTGGTGGCGGTGGTGGCGGCGGTAAATATCTTCTATTCTGCGGCGCCGGGGGATTCTGATACGTGGGGTAGTTATAATTCGGTGTTCCTGGACTTGGATAACTGGCTGGTGGACTGGGCGTAGTCGGCGAAGGGTAGTTATAACCAGATGTGGGAGGGGTTGGGCTAGGATATCCTGGCGTCGGAGATGGTCCGGTAGGATAAGAGTAGCCAGGGGTAGAAGGATAACCAGGTGTTGAAGGGTAACCAGGCGTAGATGGATAGCCAGGGGTAGATGGATAGCCAGGAGTCGATGGATATCCAGGGGTAGATGGATAACCAGGGGTAGACGGATATCCAGGAGTAGATGGATAACCAGGGGTAGACGGATATCCAGGAGTAGAAGGATATCCAGGAGTAGATGGATATCCAGGGGTAGATGGATATCCAGGGGTAGAAGGATATCCAGGAGTAGATGGGTAGCCAGGAGTAGGATAATTGTAACCAGAATTATAAGATGGTCCACCTGGCGAGGGGCCAGGATAATAATTATAGTTCGTCCCTGGCGTGCTGGGTGACGGACCAGGAGTAGGATAACTGTATCCAGCAGTTGATCCGCTCGTTGAAGATGGATAACTCGGTGGTGGTGTGGCAGGATAATTTTGTGTAGAGGCGTAATTGTAAGCCGACGTAGCATAGCGTCCAGGTGTAACAGTTACGGATGTCGATCCTTGGACAGGGCCGCTCAGTCTTATCACACTCCCGGCACCCCCTGGTGACGCGTACGCTGCGCTGGATGCATAGTTTACGGGGCCTTGGGCATATGCGCCCCCACCTCCGCGATTGTATGCTCCTGATTGTTGCCCGATGGGCGGCAGGTACGTTGGCGCGGGTGTCGAAGGAGGAGGTGGGGGGGAGGGAGGAGGAATATAAGTTGGCGGTGGTGGAGGAGGCGGTGGCGGTGGCGGTGGCGGTGGTGGTGGCGGTGGTGGTGGCGGTGGTGGTGGTGGCGGCGGAGGCGGTGGTGGCGGTGGTGGAGGTGGCGGCGGAGGTGGTGGTGGCGGCGGAGGTGGTGGTGGTGGAGGCGGCGGTGGCGGTGGTGGCGGCGGTGGAGGTATATACGTTGGTCTTGGTTGAGGTGGCGGCGAAGGAATATATACTGGTCGTGGGGGTGGACGTGGAGGCGGCGGCGGTGGTGGTGGTGGCGGCGGTGGTGGTGGAGGAGGCGGCGGCGGTGGAGGAGGTGGTGGGGGTGGTGGAGGTGGAGGTGGCGGCGGTGGTGCCGGCGGTAGGTAGACTTGTACAGGTGGTCCAGCCGGACTTGGCGCCGGTGCGGGATAACCCTGGTAAGGTGACGGGTTATAACCCGTGCCAGGTAACGAAAAGGGTACTTGAGGCCTGTCGTACGAGTATCCAGCCTGCCGAGCAACCCTCAGCTTCTGCCCAGCGATGCAGTTGATCAACAATAATATCCTTAACTGCGTACACGAAGTGACTCGTGAGTATCGAAAAAAACAATGATACTTAATGTTAACGGTTTACATACCCATTTTAATGGCAGCATAATCACCTTGCGTATACCGAGAAAACAAACATCCCGCTGTCTTTTATACGAAGAACTGCCATTGCTAGTTTTCTACTCGTCGTTCTTTGACGCGCAATCGTACGTTTAATAGTATTCTATTACATCCATTATATTCAAGGAGCACCACTAAAACGTGGAATTTTTCGTGTCCCAATTGTACCTGGGATTATTACACCCAACTGTGATTATAGGAGTCGCAGAGGGTGATTTTAGTTTCGACGCTTATTTCGCTTTGTAACTGGAGCTCGTTATGAAGCAATCGCGGACGAAGAAATTGTAGTTTCGTTATAACGACGTTTTTCAGGTGCGTAATGCAACTGCGTGATGTAAATTTACCTAATTCTTCGGAGTAACAAAACAGTTATGTGGTTGCAAGAACTCTCGGACCGGTAAGTGCTAGAAGTGACTTAGGAGGATTTAGAACTTAAAATTCCATAAAACTTTTTGCATCAATTTTCTCTTTGACCGATGGACACGTCAATTTATTCTGTTCTTTTGAATCTTCAATAATCATGTGTACCTATAAACATTCCTACTAAAAAAGTAAATTAACCTACCAACATATCTAACAGATTTTAAACTATCAAATCAACGTAACGATCCGCAATGCAACTACCACGCACGTAACTTCAAATCGTTGTAATTTCTCGAGCCACTGACACAATTTTCAGTGCAAATTCATTCCGTTCCATCGATCATTTTCACCTTACCATATACCGTGACATCGCTTGGTACACGACCAAGCAGAGAAGAAACTTTTACATTTCAAATGACACGAGAACCGCTTATGTTCCAGATCCTCTCGCATTATCCTCTGGATGACCGTTCTGAGGGATCTCCCGATTACCTAAGGTCGTCGGTCGAATCTTACCGATTCCGTCATGGTACATTCACTATGCAGAACCGCAACGGCTGCAGCTGGAACAATATTAAGCCCTCCTCCTCTAAGATATGACAGAACCAGCGGAAAATTGCATCGCCGTAATCGACGATCCTACGGCGTAAGTTCGCTCGTGTCGTGGCAGATGTACACCGTTGTATTGCGTTTGATTCCAACATTGCTATCGTTGGTAATCGCACTTTGGTAGAAACGGGAGCTTGATTTTCCCTTTTGTCCTTTTCCACGATGACGCGTACGCACGACGGATGCACGTGCAAAAGTTGGACGTAAAATCTCGCAGTCTGAAATGCCGCGACAAATTGGAACACACGTGCACTTTCGATGAGCGGCTACGTTGAAACTCGTTAATCTTCTTGTGCAAACTTATCGGTGGACAGGTGAGTTAATGCACTTTTTATTTTCGTACCTGTTATTCGTATGATTAATCACGATGAGAGCTCGGTAATTATAATCATCTCTTTTTCTATCCGCCACCCAATCGCAAGATTTGACACTATATAATTACGATTATGATTATTTTAACACTTTGGTACCTTACCTGCGGTCGAAGAGTTGCAAAGCGACAAATTAATATCTCGCGTGTGCATTACCAGTGGAGTAATTAACGATTGCATAGTTTTTGAAAGTTTGTCATTTAATCAGTATCGTTAATGTACGAAATCCATTCTGAGGAATTAATATTGACATTTTACTATGAGTTTTTAAAGTCTTTGTTGTTAACTGAATGTAGCGTGAATAATGAATTACCAATTAATTACAAAGAGCACAAATTCACTTGAAAAGTTGATTTCAAATGTGAAATATTAGAGGGGAGAATTTAGTAACTTACCCTGAGTCAGTCTTTATCTTGGAAGTCTAACAACCTCGAATCTGCATTGATGTAGAAGATTAACAGACCTTGTCAGTGTCAGGTAATAATTGAATTTGAAAGTGAAGGTGAAATTGAGTGTAATCTGCAAATTGTGTATTTTGAATGTGTCTTCTTTGTACCTTAACTTGTCAATCTTCTAGCAAGTTGTATTTAACACTATTACTACCGGTGTTAAATACATTACATTTTAATTCATTAAATAAGTACTTTAGAAAACGAAAAATCAAAAGGCAGAGAGGATGATTAATTCAGCAATTCATATTTTATACGATGGATGTACAGTATCTACTCTATGACTCTCCTATAAACTTGAAAAGATTTTTAAAAAAATAAGGAACGAGTCATTTTGAGCACCTTGATAGTTCTAGTGTTAAAAAAATCATAGATTGCATCTAAAATTAGGGGACCAACTAATAAACCTACTAAATAGACTAAACTTTCTTAGATTATCGTATAAACTCTAGGAATGAATACAATCAATTGCAATTCCGATCTAAAATCATAGAGAACCGTGTTAAAGAACTAAAATGATTGAAACCAACGATGAGAATGAGGCTATAACAGCATGAAAGTTTACATTTGCTCAGTATCCACATCTGTAAATCGAAGGAAAGGTGCATAACAGGTGGAAATACGCGACCGTTCGCGCAAATCGTCTTCATTTCGAGCGAATACCATGCCAAGTCCACCGTGATCGCGTGTGCAGCTACGAAGCAATGCACTCTGCAAAAAGCATGAACGTAGGACGGCTGTCGCTTTGCAGTCGAGTGCATCCACCTAATCGTGCACCGGAGAGCATAACGTGTTTTAAGAAGCGCCAAGAAAGTGACGACGCGCTTATGCACCTAGAGCATCTAACATAGCAGAATCCTTCGCCCTGGAAAGTCTAATTGGATTATTTTAGTTGACGATGGCATTAACCGTGAAGATACTTTTCTCGGAGTACCATTGTTACTTGAATCGGCTGTCTGAAAGAATCGCACTAAACTTTTCTTGGCAGAGCTAACATAAGAAAGATCTGTTTAATCCCTTAATATACAATGACTTCTTTGAGATGTCATTGTAGACTTTAACATCCTCACAAAATTAGAAACTGTCTTCGATAGACGTCGTACAGTATATTGTTAGATTTTTTAATTTTTACACTTGTCCGCCAATAGAAGTACTAATTTATTATTTTATAATGTAGCTTAATTACGGTCTATTCAACTTGATTACATGCTATATAGCAATGCAAATTTCAAAATAAAATGTTCTGTTTCTAAGTTAACACATAATTGTTCAGTTGGACCAATTTAAATAGTGTTTTTCGGAAGCGTCAAAGACCATTTTATTTATATGTCAAGGGGTTAGGTCTGGGTTACGTCTCGAGACAAATTCGATGAGGTAATAAAAGAATGTGATCTTAATTTGTGTGGCTTTTGCAAAATTTTGCGGTATCTTTTTTCTGTAAATGCCCACTAATCGAAAGGTATAGAATAATACTTGGGAGCCCATGGCAAATAATATTCATACACCTTGTACGAAGCGGGCGGAAATTAAACGTTACGTAATTATCGTTAAATGTTAGAAAATAAAAAATTCCAAAAACACGTATTCACTAATTTTGTTTATACTTTGCATATATCAATTTACACGAGAAAAGAACAACATTTAGTATGAAAAACTAACGAAAAGTTAACAAAATTTCGAAATTTTAATATATTGTTTAAACAATTTTATGCAATTAATATACAGATATATCTATGGGTTCGGAGTTTCGAGACACGCAATTTGAAAACAAAAATTTTTTGCCTACGCCCCTTAATTGCGAAGATATTTCGAAAAAAACATTTTCGACCCCAAAGTTTGAGGGTTATTTTCATCCCTTCAATGTGAACGACATCATATATAAAAAAGCGCGTGTCAAATATTTCTTCGAGAGCTATCTACCACATAATTTTCATCAAAGTCGGCGTGTACGAGTGCGGTATGTTCCCTCGTTTGTGTTTTTGGGCATCATCGATCGTAAGAAAAAGAAGAGAAGAATAGGAGATTTTAATTGAGACAAGCTATGTCAAATCTAATTACTAGACTGCGGATGTTTATGCAAATTTCCAGCTTCATAAATGCAGGTGAGACAGGAAAACCTATCTAGGGATTTAGTGCACTCAATAAATATTACAACAAATACCATACTTTGGATATTTTAGATATATTTTTGTATTATGTCCTTTTTGTATATTTTAGCCGTATTTAATTTGTCATAAATGCATAAAAATCGGCAGTCTGCTAATTACATATAAAAGTGTACCATCACCATGCTTTTAAAATTTAGTAGTTACTCCACGATTTTAAAATTCAATAATGCAAAAGATACTTTAGACCGAACACGAAGAATTCAAAGTAAGGGATGATTAAGTCCCTAACTTACCTCGCGATCCAAAGAAGATATGTTCTTTCTCTAAAGGAAAATAATATTCCGAAAATATTCAGAGAAAAGAACAAGAAAGAAACCGCGAGAGAAGAACGGCAGACAGGTGTGCGGTTGTGTCTTCGACAGGACATTATATTCTACCGATTTGTTTTGTGGTACAAACACTATTACGTCTGCTCTGTAATCATTGGCACGAGAGAACCTAAGACCCCTAATGCCAGTGCCAGAACTCCAGGAAGGATCACGCGAACGATCATTATCCTTCGCATAACTAAAGTTTACATGCGCCAGATGGCCAGGAAGAAGACCTCTCCCTTTCTTTCTCGCTTCGTCTCCTTTTTCTTTGAGCAAGCTTTCCTCCATTTTGGCAGAGAGGACTGAAACGTAATGACCTCGAAACTCGCTGAAACTGCACTTCCTTTCGTCGATGACATGTATTTTAAGGTTTCCATTTCCTTGCTGAACACTCCTCCCGTTTTTATTTGCTTCAATGAAGTACCGAGCCAATTATTAAATGTTGGAGAATCAACTTGGAACGAATAAAGCTCATTGTCAGAATTATTCGGAGCTTCTTACAATTTGGAAAACAATTTCAATATTCTCTAAATTTTCTTCAAATATTCTTTTGAGTCAAATCTTGTTGTTGGAAGATCATCCTATATTATCTACAATGTGTCGCCTTGTGTATTGATTCAGACCGTGTCAACCTAATGTTTCAGTATTCTCGAGCTTCTCTTAAAGTTGTGATAGCAAACCTATGACCATCGGATCAAATACTGACCCAAGAAGGCTTTTAAAATGACCCACGCGTTGATTTTCATAAACTTATTTTTTACATTACAAAAGAGAAAACAGATAATCAAAAATATTAAAAAAATAATATATATATATAATGTCGAATTTATAAACAAATATTTTCAAGTGGACATCGACTAGATGAGAACCAAAAAAAGTAGTTTTTAACCATCCTCCTTTTCCCTTTTCAAGTGAGACCACTGATTTAGTGACCCACGAGCTAGTATTAAAAAAGCAATGAACAAAATTTGTCCCAAAAAGGTTCGCTATCATTGTTTTAGAGAATCACCTTCGAACCCTGAAAGAGGTTGACTAGGGTTCACCTCTAGCAGTTGAGCATCATAACCCCCTTCCTTTCTTAAACGTCTTATTTCTAAAAGATGTAAGTATCTGAATTATAAGCAACCGGTCATTACCCCATCTCTGAATGTCAGTGCCGAATCTCTATCAAACTGACCACCCGCACGAACCGTCTTTAACGCATCTTGCGCGGGTACTTTCCCGCCAAACTTTTATGGAGTGGCGGCCGATTTTTTGCAATTCGAGCCCCAAAATTACTTCTGCACAAAATAGCTGTAGACTTTGAACTTTAAGTTTTCTTTTCATAAAACTTTTAGTTTCTCTTTAAAAATCAATTTCTCTATTCACTTTAAAAAACTAAAAATACTTTCTCAGAAATCAAAAACTAAGAAAATCAAGAATTTAAAAATGCTTCAACTAGTGGTATCCTTCAAAGCACTTTCCTTTGTGCAAGTGTACATAGGAAAATGTATACACCTATACGTTTTTTTTTGTTTAAATGTGGTTTATTTCAAGTCTGATATTTGTTAATACATAATACAATTTTGTAAACGAAAATAAAGATATAGCTGGTTAAACAAACAGTGGGCAAACAAACTAGACAGTAATACTACTGTATCTCAGTTATTAATAATAACATGGTAGGTACTTAAAAAAAACTATAATTACAATCTAACTATGTTTTAATTGAAGATACAGAGAGAAAGAAGAAATTAGTAGAGACATAGTAAAAAGGACAATCAATTTATACGTATACGTATAATTTATGTCAATGCATAGCTGGAAGCTCCGGTGTCGAATACGCTTATCGTAGCATAACAGCACCAAAAAAGCGCAATTATAGGAATGTATTTTTGCAACGCACGTTTTAAGTTGAAGTGTACGGACGTCGACCTAGTACTCATGTGTACCCGATCTTATTGTAAAAACATTACACAAGCTTACTAGTAACAATAATCCACCAATAATTCATAGAAAACGACTTTTGTCGTTACCTGCGCTCGACTACCAATGCGTACAAAACGACTTTAGTCGCTTCCCGCTCAAGATGTGTTAATTTATACTATTGCAATATCCATGCAAGTATAAGTGTTCCAATACATTGATATACTGTCTACAATATCTTTGTACTGTGTTCATAAATCTCCCAAACTTTGATCGAATGGTAACCCGAGTCGAAAAGTCCAGCCTAAAAAGAAACTTCAAATCCTAGATTCTTTTGATCTCTCATTTGCCGCTTAATTATGTATACCATTTTGAACCTCAAAATCCTCAACTAGTGTGTCTACGCGCCTCAAAGTCCTGTAAATATGATTTTTAGGAATTATATGGACTGATCAGGTAAAATTTTTATTCCAATTTAATCTGACATCCCTTAAAAATATTTCAGAAGTTCCAAGTCTGTCGACTCATATTCTAAAAATAGGGCTTTCAGGAGCAAGTTGGAATTAAATTATCATTTTATTCCATATAAATTCTAAATCTCCTAAACCAAATTAATTTTTAGTATATCGAGAATTTTTTTGGACCTCGATCATTCCACTCCAATTCCAATCCAATTCTAAAGCTCCTCATTATAGAATGCTGAGGATTATTTTGGGCTGTATGAAGCCCTAAATTGCTCCTAAACTAGGTAAAAGTGGCAAAAAGTAACAAGTGTAGGGCGATTGTGGAATTAAAATTTGCATTCTTTTATATGTAACATATTTTTCCATATTCAGCCTAAATATCCTAAGTTATTTGGTAATTTAGTAGGATTTTGGGCTGAAATTTTCGACTCCGGAACTTGACCAAAAGGTGTAATTTGTAAGGTAGATGTATTGACGAGGCAAAAAGCTTGAATGATTCAATCCCTTTCAATCCTGATGGATGTAAAAAGATGGAAAGGAAACAGTATTATAAATTTGACGAACAAATACAAAAAATTCTACTGTTAAAATGTCAAAATCTACCGCCTACGATAAACAGTGTTCTTACGACTTTCGGAAGCCGTTCTTTTCTTTTAGGAGACTTTTGCAAATAACAAAGCAGATTACAGTAAACTGCATCGAACGTAAACTGCTTCCGTTGAAATGGCCCTTTTCACTTTCGCCAGGATCGACCTCGTAAAGTCCCATCACGCTGGAAGAAAAAAAAGGAAAGGAGCAGCGACGATTACTGTAGTTGTGGCGCAAAGTCGAACATTCACATTTGAAATTCCCTCGGCTGATAAAAAAATCTACGACCATGAATATTCTTCCGCATCCCTGCTACCTCATGGAGATATCAAATCGCATTTTGCGACCTGCAGTTACGTGCAGTTAATGCGCAGTTTATGTATAAACTCAAACAAATATTAACTCGATTTTTGAGAGCAAGTGGAGACTCATTTCTTTCCCGATGTTTCAACAGGACTTTTTTAAAGGATCCTGCTTACGCTATGGTAGTAAGGGAATACAGCCCGTCGAATGTCTCCATTATTATGAATTTATTGGAAATCGTGCAGACTGGCTGAATACGCAAAATGCACGAAGGGGACGCTCGTATCGTCCTGGAAGTGGATGCACTTCGTTATGCACGGTACTGCAGTGCTTTGCTGGAAGGTTGTGTCGCATTTTTTATTTGACTTTCGAAGCGAATACCGTAGAAATAAAAGCGAAAAGAACTTTTAACGTTCCCCCTTTTTTATGTGGTTCAAAGCACAGCGCGATTACTTGGAGTTTGTTAAGGTCGTTATAATAAGTTTGACGATGATGGAAGATTTATTGTAAGGATTAATTCGACGGGTCAATTAATTAAGGTAATTAAATATGAATTTAAAATTACCTACTGTTGCAGGTTACAATTTTTTCTGTAACTTATATGTACAATATTTTATCAAGTTATTAATTTTCACTTTTTGCGCATACAGTTAATTTACTCGTTCCAATTTGTTATAAATAATAGCAACAGCTTCAATCGTAAGCCAGTAAAAATTCGAATCACCAACGTCCCGTCTCTTCGAATTAAAAGCAGGAGTAACCCTTATTAACACTAGATTTACGGCTGCTAAATCTAGTATATTTAAATATATCAGACAAATACTTCGAAAAAAGATGGATCAAGTGGCAAAATGTACGATCACTTCAGTAATTTGTGTGTTATTGTTAAGGATTCGAATACTTGCGTCCGAACAGAGATGACCTGTGTAATCGGTGAGCGACCGCCTTACCGGAAGGTCGTGTTCAAATGAATGAACTTCTGTTCTCCATCGTGTCTAAATCCAACGTATTGTACCACGCATTTGATCGATCGCATATTTTTGTATTTAGTAATAAAGTGGAACATCGGTGTTTGTTAAATACTGTCTTTTCACACTACGGCAAGACCCTGCTCATCAGTTGTAACATACGCATGAAATATCTACTGTAATGCTTCTCTATAAATTCGAGAAATATTTTGAAAAAAGTAGGAACCCATCAATTAGACTGCTGCTGTAGATCTAGTGTTAATTTTCTGTTTAATTCGCAAAATTGCGAAAACGTTGTTTTTGATCACCATAAACGCATGACCTCTTCATCCGTTAGGACGCGGGATATTAATATTCGAAACAGCGGAAGTGTATAGTTGGAGGTAATCACGAAGAAACTCTTCTCGGATGAAATAAAAACGTAGCAAGAGAGAGGAGAAACGTGAGGATCGCAGAGCGAACGGATAGAGAGCAGAGAGTCCTGCAACAATTACTATCGCAAGGACGATAATGCTACTGCACTTGCTGCAGACCAGTTGCATGCCAGATGGCCGGGACGATTTTGCCGAGAAATCCTACCAACACTTTAACAAACGATCGCACTTTTAATGCGCCGTGTCGAAGCATTATCGTGGCGCGAAATTGAAAAACACGAGAAAAGGAAGAAAAGTGAAGATGTAGTCAGAAGATGCTGCACACTTAATGATCTCCGTTTAAAATTGTGTATCTTCGAAAGTCATCCGGGTACGGTATACGGAAACGAGACGAAAAATATTTGTAATAATGTTCGGGTGGTGCTGGAAAAAGTCGCAGACTCGCAGATAAGTTTCATAATTTACGGAAGGTCGGCGAAAAAAACCGCGATAGCCGGACAAGAAGAATCGGGGAAAGGTATTAAAATGGGTGTTTCCAGATACGTTCTTAAGAAGATAAAAATCGGAATGTTTAGCATACATGTATTCGCTTTTTCATCGACGTTGAGAAGGTTGAATTTCTGGAATATTAAACACTCGGTGGTTTACCTTTAACAATAGGTATTTAGAATATGAGATGTACGATAAAGCTGCATTATAAACTGGGAAACAATCGTTGCAAATTCTGTATCTCGTCTGACGGTCGATTTCACTGCGAGGCACGAAAGGCCGATTGTTGAAAGACGAAACTTTTTCTGATTTCCTTTTTACCTTCTACAGAAGTATAAACTATAAATCACCGTAGATAATATCGTACGCTAGTTGAGATACAACGATTTATCGTTTGTTTTGTACCTTGTAAGTTCTCCTTTTCATTAGTTTGCGATTAATAGTTTTTCATTGAATGTTAAGAAATTATTATTGTAGGATTGTGAAAAAGAAACAGAGTCGCGGCAACTCATCAAAAGTAGAATACTCGGCGTGAGTAGCTTGACGTCAAGATGACTTCACTCCCTCTTTCCTCTCCCTAGTGACACTTCTTTCTCACGTCCTCTGGTCCTAAGTTCTTTTTAGGAGAGTACTATCCCGATCCCACATTAAGTATCAGTCTTGTTTGTCAATACATCCTTTTCATCTAAAGTTGGTTTATCTCACCAGTTGACTGATACCGTATGCTGCAGTAAATTTTAAAAAGTGAGATATAAAAATTGCTAATTCTTTATTTTATGAGTTGTCAGGTTTCTTTCACTCTAATTATTTCGTCAATGACAATTGACCAAAATAACTTCGCTCAATACTAGATCTATCGATGATTAATTTCACCCTTTATCCTACGACAACGTGTGACACTTGTGGCGCGGAAAATGGAATAGAAAATTTTCAAGTCTTTTACAAATTATTAAATTGAAAATATCAGCCGGTCGCGAAACGGTGACATTATTTCTATACTATGAATATTACGTACAGTTATACGAAATATCAGAAATCAGTGAGAACTTCTAATTTCAGGAATTAATCTTGAGTGATTGCATAGGTACCTCGTCAGAAAAGAAATCATAGGCTAAGGGTAGGGATTGCAATACCGGTATACCGGGATACCGAAATTTGATCAAGTTTATAGTAAATTTTCTTAAAATTTTTTACCCACAAACCTATCCACATTCAGAAGAATTTGATACAGTTATTGAAAATGATAGTGACACTAATGTCGACAGTGAAAAGGAATTGTTTCTTGAACAATAATTAGAATAAGCGATGAGTAAAAAAATGTCAACAAACTAAAATATAATACAGACATCAGTTATATCCAACACCATCCGACGAGAAATCGATTTACATATTTGAAGATGAGGGATATAGAGGTAAATACTTCGAAAAAGTATATCGCGCATTGCTAACAGTACCACCAACTAGCGTAGATGCTGAAAGAGCGTTTTCGACAGCTGGTAATTTTTAATTTGCACAAAATTACGTTCCAGGCTTAATGACAGTACAATTGATGCATTATGTTTTTTAATACCACATTTCAAAAATTTGTAATAGTACCACAGACTGAATAGTGATATTTTCATTTTTTTGTGATTTAAATACATCAGATGTTCCTGGTTCCTTTACTTTTCTTGTCACTCTTTATATACTGTTATAATTTATAAGTTTCAAATGATTTTTTGTGATATGTACTCTCTCTAATAAAACTGGCAAATAAAACAAAGAAACACCTGTGTTTTCTTTCTATTTCTAAAATTCCTACTACCGGTATTGAAACCGGTATTCCGGTATTAAGATGTAAAAAATACCGGATACCGGTATTGAACTTTTGGTCCGATATTGCAATCCCTAGCTAAGGGGTTAAAAATCAAATAAATGAAGGGGGCAGAAAACTTGATCGCTTCAATCGTTTATAGTCTTTAAAATAGACGTATTAAAATTTAAAAAAAAACAGCCTTAGAAATATTAGGAACATTTACAACAAATTCAGGGCAAGTATTTTTGACCACCTTCGTAGATCTAGTGTTAAACAGTAGAAACACAATATCTTATCCTTCATCCTTTATCCCATCAATTCTACTTTTTTTTTTAAATTTACCAAAAATCCTTTATTACTGAACGCCCAAAATTTATTAAGCTTCAACCTTCTCTAACAACCGGACCTAATTTCTTTGAATCTTATTTTCCCAACAACAAAATTTGTCTTTTACCTAAAATTCTATTCGTCTCATTGATTAATTATTACCAAAATTAACTCCCCCAAATAATTCTAACATAAACATTCGTATCTAATTTCTTTCAATCGACAAGCCATCTTCATCTTCTAACATTAATCCAATTTCTAACGATCCTAAGCCTACATAACCAGTATAGGATAGGTCGGCGTGTCACCATCGTTCCCAAGGGAAAACTAGGCGGTAGTTTCACTCTAGAGAGAGAAACGCAGGAAAGAAGGGCTGCAACTGGCAGAAGGGAAAAAAAGGCTTAAGGTAGCAGCGGAACGTCCAGTTTTTGCGTTGTAGTTAGTTACCTTAGACCGGCTAACATTCTCACATCGTGCTGCCAAGATGAGAGACGAAGCACGATGCTTCTGGCGAACGAACCCAAGTCCTTTCGTCCTCGACGAAGAAACGAATCAGGAACGAAGTTAACGCGATAATCGCGGTATCCGTTCGCAGAGACCGGATTAAGTTGCGAGTTCTACTTGTAAAATCCAATTTAATTCGATACCCGAGTATCATCAATGTGTCATTAATTTTATGTTATAGGAACAGAAAGCATTGAGTTCTCGTTTGACGTTGCTGCAGAATTGACTGGATCGGGCAGCCATCGAACCCTAGAGATCCTGGGGAAGGAACTTATACGGATTGCTCGGAGGTTTTATCATCAAAGTTAGATTAGAATGTTATATAAATTGCGATAAGACAGAGATTGAATATTAATTAGACATATTGCACTGGAATATGTTATAAATAATTATTCAATGCTCTGTGAATTGTAGATGAGTTATAGATTTTTAAGGAGTCTTTCGGAAAATTCTAGGTGTAAAGTTTGTTATAGCAAAATGTGTTATGCTGTGTACTGGTTTACAACATTTTATTTATTGAAAAAATACTTTCGCGTTCGACATTCTAACACTCTTAACCCCTTTAGTGCCGACTGAAAAAATTTATCTAATTAATGAAAAATGTAGTTGTGAATAACAGGAATTGCTATTTGGCGATAATTTTATATAGAACGCTCAATATAAAGCATAAACTGTGTATTTACAATTATCGTTCATAAAATTATTGATATCGTATTGAAAACTGAATATTAACCCTTCGATTCTCAGTGTTAACATTATTGCTAACGATGATATATCGTCATCCGGCACTAAAAGGGTTAATCCCTTGTTTTACGATTTCTTTTGTGACTGAACGCGCAAAAACACAAAATTATTTCTTGGAATAACAATTTATCGCTGATTTCCGATATACCGTACAACTTAAGGCAATATTAATAGCATAGAAGTAATTTTAGTCGAGCCACTGATATTTTTTTGGAAAACTTAAAAATTGCCTACTCCATGCATCGCGTCACGAGTGGCACACGCAATTATAGAGCAAGGGGTTAATAAACGCAGAGAAATATTTGTTAAAATTATAAAATCAACTCAGCGGGGAAAGTTTCCACCACCTTTCCTTCTGTTCAGCCTGCTTAAAGTGTCACGTTTCGATCTTCCTTAGGGGGAATATCGTAGGTATAAAGTTAAAGGGTTGAACCCCAAATTAGTAAGTCCATGCTCAAATTCCCGTCGTCTCTAAGGAATATTGGCAATGTAATATGTAATATCAGAGTCTCATTGGTTTTAAGGCCATCTAAAGCCATAGAACTTATATAAAATGACCGTAACCTCCATGTTGTACTTTATATTAATTCAAAACTTTTTTAATTATAAAAAGATCGAAGCACCTTCTTTAACCCGTTGCCATACAGTAACGAGTGCTATTTGTGACACGATAAATGGAACAGTCAATTTTGAAGTGCTCCAAAAATTATTTGATTACAAATATCAGTGGATCATGATAAAATAAAATTAATTCTACGCTATTCAATATTACGTTAAGTCATTTACTATATCCAAAATTAGGGGTGATTGTTATTTTAGTAATTATTTCAGAGTCATTGCACATTCAATCACAAATGAAATGGAACGGCAAGGGATTAAGTTTGATATCTGCCATCTGTCGTATCCTTAGTGTTATTCACATCTTCTACGGATGTCCTAGGATACGCAAGAATCTTAGGAAAAGAGAAATCCGGACAATTCATGTCTTATTTCCTTGTCCATTAACAATCAACTTACCTCGCCACATTGCCGGTCCTTAATTTCCTGTTTACCATCCGCCGATTTATTCTCCCGCCTGCGGGACGTGCGTGATCTTGATTAATCCATGACGAGATATCGGGAGCACGTTTCGAGGATTATGCACCGGTTAGCCTGATCGCTATCGCTTTTAAGCTTTATTTGGATAAGTGCTTTTCTCGATGTTACGTCTTAAATTCAAATGCTTGTCAATGCGAGGTAGTTTCCCTTTTTTACTTTATTTAATGGGTATGGTAAGTTATGGGATGTGAAAGTGTCCTGCTTACTCGGGTTTTGCAAAAATACTAATGTAATAGCAGAACAAGTTGTAGACGTTCTGGAATTAGTGGGTTTTTTAACTTTTCCTTGTTCCATATGTCTTATTTGTCTTTGGCATTGCGAATGAGGGTAAGTGGATAAAATAATACGTGATTACTATTCATGTGCTTGTAAGTTGTTATTAGGGATGTGGGATAAAGATGTGATTTTTGAGGATGTAGTAGATTAACTTCATTACTCATATTAAATATTTTTTTCTTATTTAACGTACAGTTTCAATAATATGTTCACATACTTCTATTGCTAATATTCTTTGAAAATACTTTACACACTGTGTCTTTATGAAGATTTTTCCTACTGTAATACTCAAAAATCATAACTTCGATGGTTTGGAAATGATCTATTGTTAGTCGAAATGATCATAGAAGTTGAAATGGAAAAAATACAAATTAGATAATATTGGTCTGGGATGGCTAACAAGATAAAATATCAGATTTGCTATTAGTGCGACTGAGCTCAAACCCCGCACGATCTTTATGAAACTTTTTCTAATGTAATAATTAACATATCCTAGCCACAATATTTCGCAATCCACCTAAAACAGTAGAGTGTGGGCGAAATTACTATACGAATTGGAGCAGAAAAAAAAAATACGATTTGTACAATATAGATCTATAGCGAGTCAGTCGTTAAAGGCTCAAATTCGCAATTAATGCGACCGAGTTCAAACCTCATATGACCTTTGCGAAGTCTTTTCTAATTTAGCATGTAACATATGGCAGTCTCAATGTTTCGAAGTCCACCTAAAATTGTAGAATCTGGGCGAGATCACTATACGAGTTGAAGCAACCTATAGAGAACAAATCAAACAATATTGGACTATGGTGGCTCAAGAGTTAAAGGCTCAAATTCGCAATAAGTGCAACCGAGTTCAAACCTCGTATGACCTTTGCAAAGTCTTTTCTAATTTAATATGTAACATATCACAGTCTCCATAATTTGCAGTCTACCTAAAATGGTACGATCTATACGGACTCACTATACGAATTGGAGCAGCTGAAAAAATATGAATCAAACGATATTGAACTATGGTAGTTTAGGAGTTAAAGGCTGAGATTCGCAATTAGTGCGGCCGACCCTGCATAACCTTTGCGAAATCTTATCTAATTTAATATTTAACATATCATACCTTCAATATTTCGAAATCAAACTAGTACAGTCTGGGTGAAATTACTATAACTGTTGAAACTGCAAAGTATAAGTTACCCGAGAAAATAAAATTGCTTTCCGAATACAGTCCACCTTTCCGGCATACAGTTACGGTCTTTTCTCATAAAATTCGATAAGGTTTTGCCCGTTATCGTAGTAAAATCATTAATTCGCGATGTTACGGCCGTTAACTTCAAAATAAATGTTTCTCTCAGCAATTCAAAGGCGTCACCGTAGTAAAGACCGATGAATAATGTATAATGAAAGTAAAATTACAGATTACATATATCGAGCACCGTTGAAATTATAATGTTGAGGATTCGTAATTGGGAATCATTAACTCGTGCGGAATTTTGATTTTACCGAAAGATATCTTTACGGCTAATAGAATAGCAGGAATAATCTTAACGATATTTCCCGGGGCGAGAGACGGCTATTTTCTCCTTTCGTTGATTAACATTTTCATTAATGTAGCCGATAACATCTCCCGCGTAATAGATGCCGGCTACTTTCAACGGCTGCTTACCGGAGATTCATAAATTCGTTCGCGAAACGTTGATCGATCTGCAAAAAGAAAATTATGACTGGACGTAAATTTAACACGATAAACGCTCGAAGGTGTTTCGCTTGACTCATTTGCATCGATATGAATCTTCTTCTGCTGCCAACTGTATCATTGTAAATTAAAAACATTAGAACTGAAAATCACAGATTAAGCAATTATTTTATTTATCTTTCACTATCATCTTAACTTCAAATATGTTGGGAAATGCATAAATATTGTTATTCAAAGTCGCATAAAAGTTCATTTAACGTTGTAATGAATTATTGCGAGTTACGAAATTGTCTCTCCTTCATATGTTATCAATCACTGGGGGGACAACAATGAGATGCGAATGTTTATAATATGTCGGAGAGTTGTCCATAAGCTGTGAAATCGGCCGGTTGTATTCAAAAGTATTTGCTATTTTGATAAACCATAAGCTGATTTATTATGCCGCGCCGCAACAATATATTAGAACCCATCACCCCACAGTATTAATGTATCACATTTATGTTAAAATAATAATAAAAAACCAAAAAGCAACGTGAAAACTATGGGGACTAAATAATTTAAAAAAAAAAACTAAACTCGGTGATTATTCATTTCAAATTGTCTTGTTAGACAAAATGACTATAGTGATTGAAGCCAAAAAATGACATTTTTAACCCTGCTGGGTCTAGGTGACTCGAAATGGAGATTATATTATAACAGATACTCTGTTTCTAAATATTAGATCTTGATATTCAATGCATTTAATGTTTACACTTACGTGTGTATATATTTTATGTTTCTTAACACTTTACCGACCGGTAGCTGATTAATCGGCTTTTCGGGCCCAACACTTTTGAACTTTTAACTTATTAATTGGTTGCTATGGCAATTAATAAATTATTGATTATCACTGTGGTTAACTTTGTCAAGGACTCAGTGAAGAAACATTGCAATTTTCGAAGAGGTATCAGTATCAGGGAATTATTTGCGGGCAAGTAACCGATCAGAAATGGGTAGAATGTTAAAAAAATACCGGTCGGTAAAGTGTTAATACATTAAGCGCCGGCCCCGCGATAACGCGGGGTTTTTTGTTTCTTTATATGCATATTTCTACACCTCGCAGATCAAAAGATGATTGCCCTTATAGACTTTCACGTAATATGAAGAATTATGAAGGTGTTAGAATCATTGAATCAGGAAAACAAATTGTTACGAAAATGTATAAGGTATAAAATATTCTTTTCAGCTAGTTATTGTTCAGAGACAAGCAAATGTAGCCGGCGCTTAATGTGTTAAAATGTGACCCTTTATTCGCCGGGTCACTGTGACTGAAAGGAATACGAACGTGAGGCATAAATGAACAGCAGGGTTAAATGCTCCAATTAAAATGAAAAAGGAAGTTGTTTTTCATATTGCCTTGTTTTCGTAGTGGATTTAAAAATCAATGTCTTGGGATTATTTGTTATTTTTCAAAGATAAAATATTCACAACGAATTAACCTGTTATACCGGATGCGCGGTCATTTTCAACCTATGCGAGTTAAATCGTCCTGTTCGGTTAGCAAGTCAATGTCGCGTTCCTCGAGAGTATATCGGAATGGAAGAGAATGCACTTTACGATTGCGAGAAGGATAAACGAGCAGTAAACGTTTCACGGTCGGCTAAGAAACTGTGCTGGCAAAAATCATGAAATCCATATGAAAAGTAAAAATTTCAGGTCCATAATAAAGCGAATCAAGGTAACGGGAAGCTAATTTGATAGCCGTACCGATAGGAGCGGAGACTTTATTGCTTCCTGATGGATGCACACTCAGTTCGTTGCATTTTGATGAATATTGATGATGACGTTACTGGGATTAGATGCATTATGGAAATAACGCGGATCTTTGGAGATTTAGACTTTCGATAGGTTACATCGTCCCCTTGAAATTCTGAACTGCTCACCTCTAATTTACTGACTTCAGAAACCAGATTTCCAGTACTTTATAATTCTGATTTTCTTTGCATAATTATGAGTTTATTATTCTTATAAATATTATTCCCTCTATTCTAAATTACTTTTTACAATCAAAATAATATTTCTACTCCAAATATATAAGGAAAATTGAGAAGAACAAGGGAATAACTTTTAATCCATGACAAAATGTTAACCCCTTGCCGCGCTATTTACTTTGTGACTGCCTCCACAATAATTCAGAATTAAATTAGTAAAATAAACATTGGTCAGTGTTTCTTGACATATAGTATTATTTACCGTAACATTAATATTGTTACACCTGGCGGAGCGTCTACAATATTATATATTGTAGGAGGCGGAACAATATTATAGAAATAATTTTATCGTGTCGCATCTCACTGACATTTTCAATTTAATAGGTTTTGTAAAACTTGAAAATTTCCTTTCAAATGTATCGCATCACGAGTATCACTCGTTAAAGTACGGCAGGGGATTAACAAGAATTTCGTGTTTAACACTAATGAAAGCCGTAGAAGTCCGTATATAGATCTTCGCGTAAAAAGATAAATAACTTATATATTTTTATATTTGCAAAAAACATATTTTAATTATATTTGTGAATAAGAAAGAAACAGTGAACAGAATAAATACTTACTGATTTAACAGAATACATCAGAAGCAAGGCCAACTATAATTACAATATATTATCAATGTTTTGCTTCTTTTATTGATTCGCGCCAGATTCACTTCTTCAACAAAAACAATAATCAATCATTGTATAACAGTATAAAAATGTGACAGCTATTTTGGAGCAACTGGACTATTCTGGTATTTCTAAGGTTTAGTTTCTTCCGAGATATATTTCCAAAAATATAAAATTTTATATAAATGTATTATCGAACTTTCTGCTAACAATAAGCTTAACCCCTTAGCGTACAATTACGTGTGAGACTCGTATTGCGGAAAATGGAATAGGAAATTTTGAAGTCTCCCAAAAATGATTAAATTGACAATATCACCCGATCACGAAACGATCTCATCATTTCTGTCCTATTAATATCACTTACAGTTATACGAAGTATCAGAAATAAGTGAAACCTTTTGATTTCAGGAATTAATTTTGATTCTTCGCACGCCCTATCAGAAAAGAAATCGTAGGTTAAGGGGTTAAAACTACAAAGTGATTTCGATTTAATTGTAATGGGAAACAAAGGATAATGCTATCCCGAATTTAACGGGAAATATTCGTGATTACGTGACGACGATTGTCGAGGCATCTTATGGTTACGTTAAGAGTCTAGAGAGTGCAGATGACAAGAGTCATTAAGTTCTTAAAGTACTTTGCAATCTAATGACACCTACATACTCTTTACAAGGCGTCGTCGTTTTATATTCAGTTTCGTTCACGACATTCTGCGACTCTTGACTTAAACGCCTCTGCAATACGAACTCTTGCAATGTCGTGTAATTAAAAAACTGTTAACCCTTTGAGACCCGATGGTACAAACAATTTTTTGCCAGTGTCTCTTGTGTACATTTTATTCTCTTGATTGGCTCAACCTGAATGCAGTATGAGTAATTTATTTGGCGTGATACTAATCAGAATAAAAGAATATAAAATGGTACAGAACAAAAAGTCACTGGATCTATTTAAAATATAAGAACTTTATTTTTGTTAATTTTTTCGCTTCAACCCGTTCACTGCCAATAGTAATACGAGATATCTCGTGGTTGCACTATAAGTTAGAATTAATAAGTTAGCAATAATGGCTGAGTATGCATAGTAATTTTGGAACAAAAATGCTCTTCGTATCTTTATAAATGTCGATATTATATTTCAGATTCATTAAGTTAATGTTCCAAAACCTTTCTTAGGCTAATATACGCTTAGTTTATCTGACAGTGAATGGGTTAAGAACAAAACAGTAACTATTTGAATAATTGACTAATTCAATAATCTACAATATAATTTAAAGATTATTTTTGAGAAGAATATTTATTATTTAGGTAAGAATACACGTGAATTTTTAACAGATGGTTGCAAGATGACTTGGAACCACTTTGTGTTAGATTTAGAAATATGACATAAGTATTAGATTCTTTAAGTAGTGCAACTCAGAGTTTTGAAACAATGAAGAAAAAGTATTTAACTTTATTTTAATTATTTTTTGTGAGTGTTATCTCCAATATGTTCCTATTCCCTATAAATCCTTTTTCACTCTAAATTTGTAATACCTAAATAATAAAAATTTTTACTTTTTTATCCTAAGAATGAAAAATTGCGTTACTTATGAGTATTTTTCGAGAATTAATATAATCTGCACTATAAAAGCAAATAGAGGGAAACAAATTCAAATGAAATATTTGCGAAAGTCCAACATACTTTTGAATCACTTATATAAAACAGTATCTAATTAAATAATGTCATATTATTATATTTTGGACACGAATATTCCTGAAGCTTCGCCAGATTTTTATCGACTCCGTAGTATAAATTCTGAAGGTTTCTCCGAATAGGAAGTCCGTACCGTTTAGTATACTTGTTTTGAAAAAGACTGTGTTTATATGATCGTGAATATATTTTCGTTCCACGGTTTACGGAAAAGTTTCTTCAAAAATGTGTGCTCTCAAGTGTTTATGGACTGTGTCTTCGAGGACTTTGTTGGATAACATCTTCGTAAGTGCAATATCTTCTGGATATATGCCAGAACGTTTGAAGATCTCTTCGCACATGTTTTGGCAACTCGCAAAGGGTAAACAAGAATCCAAACACTTAAACGTCCGAGTAAGCTACATCAACCAAAATGGTTTAAAAGACTTAAGGATGTCATATGGAGCAGTTTTTTCTAAGAAAGGAAAACATTCATTTCATAGAAGTAGGGAAAATGTACTTTTAAAAAAATGTGCTTACAAACTGGCACTTGCTCCTATAAACATAAACTTCTACAATTTTCCATAATAATCTTCCAAAGTAAAATTTCCAAGTTGCTTCAATTGTAGTAAAATTTGTCTACCTTAACCGTTTGCGTACCACGAGCCACTTTCGCGCTCTTCAGTTTTTGTGTCGAAAAACCCCAGGACATTTTTTCAATGTTGACAATTGAAGGAAGACTTTGTTAAGATATTTTGTTAAGAATGCATCAGGTTTCTCTTTTATAATATAAAGTAATTCCAAATTAGGATACAAACACGAGAAGATTGTTCTTATTGTGCACTACAAAAATAAAACACCAACTTTAGCTTATTTTGAAATAAAATCTCAAGAGCGCGAAAGTGGCTTTTGGCTTTTTTCGAAGTAATTTTTTAAAACCCTCCCGGTATTCAAACCGTGAAATAAAATAAAAGTGATGAAAACTGCTTTATATTTGATGGGAATAACTTCAGAATTCCACGTTTAATAATTACCGAAAAAAATTGCGATTTTCATTGCATAAACACAGTAAAATTGTATTAAAATGGAAATACACTGCTCCAAAAGACCGTTCCCATTAATCACCTCAAATACTCACCCTGCCCAAGAAAGCCATAAACTACTTAATTAAAAAGAAACCAACTGAAAAACATTCAAACCACTCTCAAAAATTCCACAAAAACGTACAAACATCCTCTCAACCCCCCAAAATACAATAGCATCACTAACAAAAAACACGTTTATCTCACATTCCCATATAAACTCCATCACTTTATTTACCATCACTCCGTCCAACAGTCCCATAGAATTCTAAACGATCATCGTTCTCAGTAGTTCGCTGAATTACTCCAGAATTCTTGCCCTTCCAAAAAAAAAGTAGACACCCACACGCCCAACAGTTAATAAACACATCGCGGTCCGTCTTTATCGGGTTACAATATCGAACGACTTCCCGAAATATTTTCTCCGCCCTTTTGTCCTTCGCTGTGGAAAAGTACCTACGTTGCCGTTCGAGGACGCACTTGAATACGCTACGACGAAGGGTCATTAAGATTCCGTGCATCGATCCCGAAAGCGACGTGCATTTGTCTCCGAAGGAGGAAAAAGAAGAAAGGGCGCGGAGCTGAGGTCGCCGTAGATGGTCCCGAATGGAGAACGCTCTGTTCCTCGTTTACAATCGAAGAGAATGGCACCGCTCGTTGTCGCTTTCGAGAAACAGCTGTAACGACTCCGTGGACGAGCTTAATATGCATGTAAAGTGGCTGCGTGCGCGGCGAGGAAAGAGAAAAATTGAGAAACGAATGAAAGAAAGAAAAGGGAAAAAAAGGATACGAACGTTGATGTTAACAGTACAGTTAGAACGTCTAAGTTTGTGGAGCAGTACTGTTACAACGATAGGCCGTTATTCAGACGGTTTCGGCCGTATAAAATTTCAATCTCTTTGAGCCCTTCGTAGGAGAAGGGCTCGCGCGTGTGGCCGTGAAGTACGTGACGCTTTTGCGTGCGAAACTTGTGGCCTTTTTCAGTATTTAGGGATAATGGTGAGGTTTCTACTTCTGTCTGCTCCGTTTTTTTAAGCGTTGTAGTACTGGAAGTACTAGTAGTAGTATTGGAAAAATGAGTGAAAGCTTTGATTGAATATGGATGACTTATTTTCAGAGTTATAGATTAGACGTTGAGTTCACACGATAGTTTTCACAAACTGACTAATACAGTGAGTATTAAAACGAGGATGTAACGTAAATGAGTTGTTAAATATACAATTGGTTTTATTTTTAATGGTTTTGATCTATATGAGATTTTAAGAAAAAGCTTCATTTTAATAGAAATTACGTGGTAGGTGGAATACAGTCAATTTTAACGTACACAATAACGATGTGAATGGACTAGAATAACCTCATTTATTTCTAAAAATGCAATTTAATTATTAATTTTTGTTGCATTTTTTACGCACATACATCTCAGGATGAGAATAAAAGGATTTGTTTAAGTTTCAAATATAACAATGACTGGAAAACGTCGAGTACATATTTCAATGAATTTTGGAGAGGAAATGCCAATTAACGCTTTGCTTTTCACCTGGCTCTTTCATTAATTTGCCTCACTACCCCCGGTTTATATTTACCGCGAATCGATAACCGAGCCATTTATTTGAGTATTTAACAAAAATACACCCTCACCACGTTGCTTGTTTTTATTTAAAAAATTAACAAATTCCTATTACTTCGTGCTGTGCAATTAACACGTTGAGGGTTGAACGTAACGCGGCTCTATGGAAGTTGCAATTAACCCCTCGCCTTGAGATTTCATTCGTGACTGTCTGTGCGGATAATAATTTCTTTCAAAGTTGAACCGCTGCAATCTATGATATAAAATGCAAGGAAACTGACGATGTATTAAACTCGAAGAATTACAGTTTAATTATCGCTTTTGTCTTACGTTATTAAAGATATTGACCAAAAACGGTATTACTTGCAGAAATGATTGTCGTATCTACCCAAAGCCATACTTCTATTAAGGGGGTCATACCGTGTCACAGCTATTTTTTTCGCTTCCTTTGGAATCTTTTTTTGACGAACTATAAAGATGTACAATTTTGAAATTTTTACCACACGTTTAGTGATACTTTTTTTATTTAATGGAATATTTGCAAGCAAATATATCGATTTTAGTAGACTTGACACTTTTCGAATGACACTCATGTATTTTCGACGTCTGCCATGATTCCAGAAGTTTCACTCATCTGAAATAAAGAAATCAAACAGCATTTTAATTTGTGAACATAAGGCTATCGCCGAAACTAGAATAATTCTGATATCTGTCAAAGTTTTATTTTTAAAGCTGAAAACGTCGAGAAAATATGACGTTTCTTGGTACTTAGCTTTTAAAGCTGTCCCAAATCTTTAATTTTTTAATATTTTTACTTTATTCCAGTTCCAGTGATAGCCTCAGGCTTACAAATTAAAATGCCGTTTGATTTTTTTATTTCAAACGAGCGAAACTTCTGGAATCATGGCAGTCGTTAACCCTTTGCGGACGGAGGCATTTTTTAATATCGATAAACAATCAATTATTTAGCGATGAAAAAACACTTTTTCATCGAAAAGACAGTCTGTTAATGTACATAAGTTGAAATTTACTCTATGTAAAACAATATTTCAACGATTATATTTTAATTTTTCAACTCTAACCATTTATATATGCACCGACAAACTATAACCAATTTTTTTCTCAGGGCGCATATATTCGCCGGTCGACCTCAAAGGGTTAAAAATGCATGAGTGTCTCTCGAACGGTGTTAAGTAGGGATTACAATACCGGTATACCGGAATACCGAATACCGATATTTTGAGTCATTTGTACAATTTTGTAATACCGGTATTCACAAGTTTAAATACCGTTTTTTCGGTATTTACTAGAAATTTTTTAAATTCTCCGCTATATGTTCAGAGGTCGCCAACATAGAAAAATAGTATACATTTTTGTGTACGACATGATCAAGTTTATAGTAAATTTTCTTAAAATTTTTTACCCACAAACCTACCTACATTCAGAACAATTCAGTACAGTTATCGAAGATGATGATGACACTAATGTCGATAGTGAAAAGGAATTGTCTCGTGAACAAAAATTAGAAATAGCGATAACTAAAAAAACTTCAGCAAACCAAAATACAATACAGAAATCAGTTATATTCAAAACCATCCGACAAGAAATCGATTTATTTGAAAATCAGGGATTTAGAGGTAAATACTTGGAAAAAGTATATCGCGCATTGCTGACAGTACCACCAACTAGCGTAGATGCTGAAGGAGCGTTTTCGACAGCTGGTAATTTTTGCACATAATTACATTCCAGGCATAATGACAGTACAATTGATGCATTATGTTTTTTAAGATCACATTTCAAAAATATGTAATAGTACCATAGACTGAATAGTGATATATATACACTTTTTTGTGATTTAAATACAGAAGATGTTCCTTGTTCCTTTACTTTTTTGTTATTCTTTATATACTGTTATAATTTATACGTTACAAATGATTTTTTGTGACATTTTCTATCTTTAATAAAACTGGCAAATGAAACAATTCCTACTACCGGTATTAAAACCGGTATTCCGGTATTAAGATCTAAAAAATACCGAATACCGGTATTGAACTTTTGGCCCGATATTGCAATCCCTAGTGTTAAGTCAATTGAAATCGTTATTTTTGCTTTTAGAAATTCCAATAGACTATAAAAGTATCAATAAACGTGTGGTAAAAATTCCAAGACTGTAAATTTTAATGGTTCTTCAAAAAAAATTCCTAAACCAAGCGAAAAAAATAGCTTTCACATGGAAAGACCTCTTTAATGTAAAAGTAAAACAGTAAAAACGGCAAACAAATAGTACCTTTACTCTAACTAATAATAACCTGCATTAACAATTATTTCAACAAATAGCTTTTTGACACCAACAAAAGCATCAAGCTCAATTACACATCTGCTTTGATTTCTAAGTAATCGACAATGAAATAAAATATCCTCTGAAACACTACGAACAACAGCTGCACCGGAATGGTTATTTATCATTTCGAAGTTCAGTTGAATCTCAAGAAACTTGCTTATTAGATCGACGATAACAACTTTAACATCCGACACGACAAAATCCAAGTGTATTCAAGCGTTAACGCAAAAACACGGTCACCAAAGTCATTGAAGACATCGTTCTCCTTCGCTAAATCCAACAAATCAGTGTCAAACTCCGAACAACAAAGTTTCCAAATGTTCCTTGCCATCTGCTATCATCGTGTATCAATTATGAATGTCTCACAAGTAGGCATTTATCAAAGTGAGACGTCGATTTCGCGTAACGAAATACAACGAGCCCTTCGAACCTTTGAAACACCTTGCGCGCAACAATGGACATGTCGTCGCCATTTGTTCCACTCGGTTTGTCTTTCCTCGCTGCGACACGTTCAACAACCTTTCGCCTAGTGAAAACTAAAAAAAGGAAAGAAAGAAGGAGAAGAAAGAAGGGAGACGGGATAAAGAAAGAAAAGGCGACTGGAAAGCCACGAGATCGTACACCGGCAGAAAAGAATTACGACCGCAATCGCACGGTTTATGGTCGCTCGTACCACATTTATGATTGACCAGGCTGCGAATAAAACTGAAAGACAAAGACAGTTTTGAAATTGAACGTGCTGCATGGTAATGCCAATTATAATTGCCTTTGGCTTTTCTTGGCATTTAATGTGGATTTTTGCTTTTGAGGGTTCTGACAAATGACGAGTCTGCGGTTGGATTATGATAATTTTTTTCGGGATATATCCAGCTTGTTGTTTTTTCAAGATGCTTTATTAGGGAATGTGTATATTCGTTTTGATTTTCATCATGATTTGGAACTAAATTTTTGAACGTAAATGTCAGCCAAATCAATTTGCTTTTTTTAATTATAAGAAATTTTGTAATGGTTATTTTGGTCGTGATAAATAATACTGTAACGTTGAAAATATGTCGCGAAACTTTTAATTACTACAGCAATATAATTTTCATTCAGTAGCCTAAAGTTTTAATTTTACGAACTTCCATCAGAAAAGTCATAGTTTCACAATAGCTTTTGTTAATTAAACGTGGCACCTATGGAATTTATTAACTCGAAAAATGTCCAATTTAAATACTGCCCTTAGCTTCATGCATTTCCTCTATTATTTGACATTTCTAAAGTACATTTTGACCTTTCTACCTTTCGAAGTACATCTCTCTACCGCGATTGCAAAAATGTAAAAAAAAAGTCTGGAAACATAAAAGGCCAGCTTGAATCCTTCGTAGAAATAAAAAAAGAGAGACTCACAAAAGAAGTACTTCCGTTCCAAAGCTCGTCGAATTTTATTCAGGTTTCCAGTTTTCTGCCAAGTCAAAAGTATCTTCCGTCCTTCTGTAGTTCTCTGTATCTCTAAAAAACTGAAAGGATATCATATCCATTGAGAACGTTGGTGACACTCTCACAATGGAGTCTTTAAAATGTAAAAGATCGTGCGAAATCTTATCGGAAGGATTCCTCCTTTCGTTTCACCACAAACTTTCCCACATTCGTTCGGTATTTCGTCAGCTTCTCTCTCCGTCCCTTCGCCTCTCCGTAACGAGCACGTAATGGATTGCACTGCACCGAGCGCAACGACAAGTGCATGTTGCACCCGGAAGCCTCGTGGGGTCTATTTTTCTGAATTATACCGAGACGAAAATGTCTCGAATGCGTAATATCGCGATTACAACTTACGCGTACTCTCTCTCGTTGTCGAGATGGGAATTCGCGATGGAAATTGTTTGTATGCACTTGTTGACCTATAAATGAAAATGATCTGGCCTCCGATGCATTCGAGAAGATCGAAGCAATCGATTGCCTTCTGTGTGAAATTAAGTTAGTTGTGAAGGAATTTTTCTACTTCACAGTAGAAATAAATCGGCGTTAAATGAATTTTATTTAATTATAATAAATAAGTAAATTGAGAAAAGAGGAATCAGGAGGTAAAAAAGATTGTCTGTACTGTAATTTATATTTTGTAAGATAGGAGTGGGATATCTGTTGTATCATTTCCCTATAAAATTGGAAAATTTTTAGAAAAAATTCGAAACCTCATTTTGGACTTGACAATAGAGGAATATCGGTGGTAAAGGTATAGTATTTTAATATATTAGATAAGTGTATTAACACTAGAACTATCAAACCAGTCAAAATGACTGGTACTCAATTTTTTCAAAAAATTCTCCAAGTTCAAATAAGAGTCTTAGAATAAATATTCTACGTCTATATCAATAAACATAAATCATCCAATCGATCAAATTTTCCGCCACTTGATTTCCCCATTTTCAAAGTATTTATTTAATTTATTAAAATATGATAGATTTGAGGCCGGTAGTTCTAGTGTTAAGAAAAGAGAAATCAGGAAGTAGAAAAGATGGTCTGTACTGTAGTTTATATTTTGTAAGATAGGAGTAAATATCTACTGTATGGCTTCCTTATAAACATGGAAAGTTCTTATAAAAAATTAAGAAACAGTCATTTTTACTGCCTTGGCTGTTTTAGTGTTAATACTAGAAGTACTGCCGTTAAATGTATCATATTTAAATATATTAAGTCAGCTCTTTGGGAAAAGAGATATCAAAAGGTGAAAACTATGATTGATTTGGTAATATATGTCTTATAAGATAGACGTAGAGTATTTACTCTATGGCTCCTTTATAAACTTGGAGTATTCTTATAAAAAATTAATATTGTCGTTAAGAGATTTTATACGAAATTGAAACATCCTAACTTGTTTTATTACATAATCATAGCAGAGATTTAAAAAACATTTAATATTCCAATTCTATATTTAGAGACTTTTTTGAGTTAAAAAATAATTTAAAATATAGAACAAAATTGTTGAAAAGAATTCAATACCATATCTCTCGTCGACAACTTACCAGACAAAATCTATCCCTCAAACCATGAATTTCCGCGCAAGCCTTTCCAGATGCTTGCTCAAATATCGCAAATCCACTTGCACGACGAAAAAGCGTGCCCGTCGACGAACAACGTCTGATAAAAACCTCAACAATGACGCAGCCACTCGGCTCAACACAAAAGCCAATCTCACAGCGAGTGCCGCATACAAAATCCACAAAAAGATAGAATTAGGTCGCGTTGCTTTTGTGCCTGGAAATACATCTCATTCGTTCAGTTCTTAAAGTGACGATTGAACCTTTGACACCGTTACATCTTCCCTTTGCAAATCGGTCGGAGCTTTATCAACGCGCAACGATACACCGGTCGTTTAATCGGCCCAGATATGACAACAATAACATCCGCGAATCGTTTCCGTATCGAGAAATCGCTGACACGAAAGTGCGCCGAGTAAAAAGCGTGTCGTTTTAGCCGCAAATAACACATGTGGGGAGGAAGCGTGGCAATCTTTTCTTTCATCCGACGACCCTTTTATCCCCCTCGATTGGCCGACGAAACGGCAGGAGTTGTTGAGAGGGTCGAATCGAGGGAGCCCAGCGATTATGGAAACTGACTGGGAGGGGTCGTCATTAATCAATGAATTGCGCTGCTTCGGCCAATTAACGGGATCGCGAGAGCAGAGAACAGAATGAGTAAACATGTGCCATTAAGTTCTTGATGATGGCGAGTGCCAGAGGGAGGAGAACGCTCCGATGAAAGGAAAGGTATGCATTAAACAATTACCGGTAGGACAGATCGAGGTGATGGTTTATAGTAGATTACAATTTGAAGAGTTTCTGTTGGAGGGAAATCTGTGGGAATTTTCTATATAGTTTTAAGACTTTGTGGTTCGAATTGTTTTGTTAATTTTGTAATGACATAAAATTAATTTTCTAACATTTTGTATCATTTGTTATTTATGTCTTTTTAATGATATTAATGATTAGAGGTATTTACGGATATTTAGGTAATATTACAGAATCATTGTGAAATTGTAAAGTTTATTTTAACAGTAGAATTACGGCTGTTAAATCTAATAGGATTAAATATATTAAATGAGTACCTTGCAGACAGATGGATCAAGCGGTAAAAAATATGATTTGTTAAATAATTTCGATATTATAAAATACACGTAAAATATTTATTGCACTACTTCTCCATCAATTTCAAAAGTTTTTTAAAAAAGTAGATACCCGTCAATTTTACTGCTCCCGTAGATCGAGTGTTAAATTGTTAACGGTGTTAAATTGTTAGCCATGTCGAATATTGATTGACATAGGATCGCAAAGGGTTAAGAAATTTTTATGTTAGGATTCTTATCTATACAAATAAAAATGCAAATGTTCGTTCAGAATCTTAAATTTACGAAATTTTTTTATCGATTGCTTTGACATTTTAACACAACATTGCATTTCGATATGTGCGGGTTTTATATACCTATTATATAAATGTCACACCTGTGCCAGGTAAAAACGTGCTTTAACCAGACTGGGTTAATGCGTGACTGGGTACAGCGAGTTAGAAATATAACACAGATATGGTAGACAAGTGTATTGGAGTAAAGTAAATGAAGGGAAAAGAAAAAGTTGATTGATTTAATTGAGGCCTGTTTACAAGGTAGATGCAAAAAATTGAAGGCGAAAGAATGATCGCTATTTTACATAATTTACAGTAAACTTAACGTTAGAACTGCCGGCATTAAATCTTTTACATTTCGATATATTATTATAAATACATACCTTGAAAAAATAGAAATCCAGAGGTGCAAAGGATGATCTATTTAGTAATTTGTATTTTATAACATCAACGTAGAGTATTTGCTCTATGACTGTTCTATAACCTTGGTGAACTTTTGGAAAAGTTGGGAACGAGTCATTTTGTCTTGTTTGGTAGTTCTTGTGTTAAGCACTTGGTGCTTTCAGTAACCTGGTGAATTGAGTGTTAAGGTAGAATTTAGTAGAAGTACGTTTTTCTAAAGATTTTTGAAATGTTAAAGGTATTTTAACTTTGGTATTACGGATGACACCGTTTTTTCTCCGTTAGTTATTTCATTTCTAGCTCGTGGGTAGCAGTATTTTTACATCAGATTTTTCATTTGAGTGCTAATGGAATTATTATTTTTATAAATTTAATTTCTTGATGTGTCTAAGTGATTAACAAGTTTTTGTATGCATCGAGGTTATTATGTTAAAACACGTTTTGTCATCTGCGCGAAACATGGACCATTTTTCTCTTCTTTGCAGCGATCCAATAATGTGGATTTAATTGAGTAAATATCTCGTGATGTTAATCAGAGATGATTAATTTGACTGTAAAAGATTAAGCCGATTTATGAGGCACCTCAATCCGAAGTTAATCTTAAACTTTTAGTAAGACGTTATTTCGAAATACTTCATCGGCGAAGGATTGTGCAATACCTTGTAATAATCCCTTCGTACGAAAAATTCATCTTCCGAAATGCAGTTTCGCTGCGCAATCGAGTACGTGTCTTATCTCAGTTTCGCATTAGTCTTTCAATACAGGAATTCGGAGTACGTCAGCGATTTCTCCGACATTAGCACAGTTTTTAACAGAATTCCATTATTCGATAATTTATTACATCATCTTCATCACGTACTCTTTTCTTAGTTTATGAAAAAATAATTATCCCTTACCGTTAAATTGTTATATATACCTACTTATATCGAACAACATCTCCCTTTTCCTTCAGCAAGGTAAATCCAAAGATGCTGTGGCTATTAATAAATTTTTGGTGCATTTTAAAAAAACTATATTCAAGATATTCCTAAACATTTGATATTAACATTGGATATAGTAAGGCGTTCAAAATGACTTGTTATCAATTTTTTGAAAATGTTCTTGAAATATCTAACACTACTTCTTTTTCAATTTCTTACGTCTATCTTGAAAACTGTAAGCGATTGAATCAGTCAAATTCTTTGTCCTCTTCATTTACTCCATTCGAACAGATTTATTTGACAATTTTAAATATATTGAATTATTCATAGATCTAGTGTTTAAATATTAATGCGACATTCCTAAAATGATATGATACATATCTGTAATCTTTAATATTTCTGCACTTTAACAATGTAGTTTCAATAGAAAAAGAAATATGCTAAATACCTTCAATCATCAAATTATTACGATACCTCGTGTTTGTACTACAAGTTTGAATTAATAAATTAGCAATACTGGCAAAGCTTGTATAGTTATTTTGGAACAAATGTGCCCTTTATGACATTAAAAATGTTGAGATTATATTTTTCATTGATTAAATTAATACTCTAAAAATTTTCTATCGACCTCGCAAATTTTAACGCGCAAGGTAGTATTTGTTTAGTTTTTCTGACAGTGAATGAGTTAAATACAAAACAATTTAGCTCAAGGAAGTTCCCATCAATGCACACTTACAAGATAAACATCCTATCGCTCACGTAAATATAATCGGCACCAATTTAACGTCAAGATACATAACATATTATCGACCAAATAAAAACCAAGTTTCGAGTATAATTAAGTTCTCAGCTGGACGCAGCACCAGAATTCTAGACGGTATCATCTAATCCAAGGTAGACATTAAAGACAATTTAGCCCGATGGCAATAAAACACGTTGATCATCGTAGAATTAAACAAGATATTCTTTCAAACATCGAACCTCGAAAAGACCAAGGCAGGAAGAACGTTCTGAGTAACAGGAATTAATTGTCTCCTATTGGAAAATTATTCGAAATTGCAGACCCGACGTGTCTGGGTTGCTTGTAAAATTAGATCAGACCCTGGCGAGTCCAACCGGAATATTTCGAGCGTGTAGATATAGTTTAAATGTAGGTTTATCGACCTCTCGAAGTCGATAAGACCCCAGACGGCAAGGTCGTGTCTTGTTCTTGCAAAGAGGAAGCGTTTAACAATCTATGGTATACGTTTCACGCTTTCTCTTGACACTAGGTCTTGTTTGTTGGTTAAAATTGAACAATGTTTGATCGGTAAAGGGATAGATAGATTATGTGTTCCTATATACGTATGGTGTTTGGAAGAACGTAGATCAGGAAGAAATGGAAGGCCGATTCGTGAACAGTAGGTAAGCCGTGAAAGGGAAATACGGAGGCACCAGAATTTTGTTATCAATATGCTCAATCGAATATGTAGAACAGGGGAAACTTATTTACTCCGAACAGTACCATAAATTATGGCAAATACAGCCGCCGAATGGAAATGCATGCTATGTACATAGAACGTGATCGAATAGACAAGAGGAAGTCGAATATGGGTTATAGTAGATTGCACTGTGAATGCATACGTAAATGTATGCATGGTTGTAGGAATCTATGGAAAAGAGGGAAACCCTTCGATATTCACCCTTCGAAGGGGGAAACCGTGTGTTGTTTTCGTCGAGAATACGTTAGGGGGAATGGAGATAATTAAATATTATAAAAGGAGAGTGGGAAAAGTGAAAGAGAAAATGGAGAACAGACGGTAGAGAGTTCGGGGAATTTTATGGTATAGAAGTATTTAAAATTGTATTGACGAAAGAAAGACGAGGATAGGGATGTTATTATAATGAGAATTGTGAAAAAAGATGCAGAAGCGAAGGTGAGATGTGAAATTGCTGGATGGTAATGTCAGGATACAGTCGAAACATTTATCCTCGATTTTGTCTAATTTACCCAACGATTTCGCTTACAGATCTGCGTGTCGAATTAATCGCGCGTCTTCCGACGACCATTGAAAATGGCAAACATTGCGTAGATTACGGTATACCGTGCAGATATGTGAGGGGATAGAAAAAGAGGAAAAATTGGCATTAGCGATTGAACGGTGGAAATGTGTTGAAGGAAAGCTGAATGCTAAGAAAAATGAATATTTTTAATAACAAAGAAACAGTTGCTTGATATACCATCATATTTTTCTTATTTTTAAAAATATTCGCTGAATCATTTCTTCCAATTAACGTTATTTTTCTTCTTCTACAGGTCTTTACCAAACATTATTTAAATTCTATAAACAATCTACCGATCATACTTACAAATATTGGTACAATCACACAATTTTTCCATAACTTCTCCAAATTTACAACAACCAGCAAGTAAATCCTCTCGAAAATCATATCAAACCTCTAATTGAACTTTCTCTTCGTCGTTACACTCATTAATTAAGCCTATTCGAACAAATGAAAAGTCCTATTGCGGTAGCATTGTTAATACTGAATTCTCAATTTCTGATCAATTAAAAATGTAGTTCTTCCCCGTTTTGCTTTCCCTTAAAACTACATTCCACAGTTCACCAGTTAATCCATTTTCATCTTAAGGAAATATGAAAAGCAAGCCTTTATCACAATTTTTTTTTTATTATATTTAAATACAAAAATTGCTACAAGTAAAAAAATTTTACAATTCTTGCGCCGATAAATTGTTTTTCTTTTTTTATTTTGAGCCAAACATCACGAATTAACTGTCACTCTCATTTTCATTATTTCAACGATTTCCCTCCGTTTCAGTGCTCTAATTTCTTCTTCATTACAATCAGAACTATTTCCTTCATTTCCAATAACACCCTTCACTTCTGTTTATTAACTAACGGATAATGATAGTGACCAACAAAGATCAGCGTATGCATATGATTCCGGTGATAGTGCCCACTAAAATTGAGTGCATATATACGTTCCGGTTAGAGTGACTAATTCGGTTACAGTCACCGGGAAAATTAAGCGCAAGTATACGCACCGATACAGTGACCAGGAAAATTGAACGTATATGTACGCTCCGGTTACAGTGACCAGGAAAATTGAGCGTATACATACGCTTCGGTTGCAGTGATCACGAAAATTGAGCGTATATATATGTTCCGGGTGCAGTGACCAGGAAAATTAAGCGTATATATATGCTCCGGTTAGACTGTCCAGGAAAATTAAGCGTATATATACGCTTCGGTTGCAGTGACCACGAAAATTGAGCGTATATATACGTTCCGGGTGCAGTGATCAGGAAAATTGAGCGCATATATATGCTCCGATTACAATGAACAGGAAAATTAAGCGTATATATACGCGCCGGTTACAGTGTCCAGGAAAATGGAGCATATATATATACTCTAATGATGCAAAATCATCAACCTAGACTTCAAGAAATGTTTCCCCCAATAGGAAATTCGTCCGGACAAGACGTCCAAGCGTTCGTATCGAATTAGCCGCGCATGCACCTCCGCGACTGAAAACGGAAAACCTCTCTCCCGCGAATTACAGTGTACAGTGCGAATTTATGGAAAAGGGGGGAAAACGTTCGATGCTCGCGGGCAAACGGCGAAACCGAGTGTTATCCCTAAGGAGAGGCCAATGAGTCGGACGAGGATGGTGTTATGGTGTAAAGTGGGGGAAACGTAGGTAGAGGAAGAGGGAGAACGAATGAGCGAGCGAGAACGAAAGAGACCGCAACATGACGAACGCCCGGCAGCAGCGAGGTGCGGGCAGTCTGCGCACGGACATCGATCGAAGCTCACGTTCCATCCACTCCCCGAAATTCCCGGTGTTTTCCTTTCGATACGAGGATACCTCGCGGACCTACGCCGCGATAAAAGCGAACGTAACGCAATTTATGACCGGCAGCTCGTGTAAATCGTGCCTCGGTGTGGTGACAGTTGTGCCTTCCGAAGAAAAAGACTGAAAACTTCCTGGGGTGATCGTCCGCAACCCTGCAGACCTCCTACGCTCGATTTACATCGTTCATCGTTTGCTTGTCGATTCGTGGACTATGGTTTCCTGTTAACATTCCTCATTCTTTTGGTGAGTAAGATTCATAATTTTCAAATTCATCGTTTTTTGATACATTTCAAAATGAGGAACATAGAGGATGCCTCGTGGGCCGGTTTAAAGCCACTCCGTTTAACTTTGTTTTTAGTATTACTCTGTGTCATTGACACGACTTTTGCGGTTATTTAATTCGTCGAGAAATTCTCTTATACGACATCGACAGTGTGAATAGGTTTGTTGTTTACGTCGTGTATGATTTTTGACCGGTAATATTGACGAAGTCTGAGGTTGACCTTGCATTGTTCGATGGGTGTACACACGACAGTCGCTATTCAAAACAGTGTCCGTACTCTCCGGCCGTTTAAATTACATTCATAATTGACGTTTGACCGAGACGTTACAACAAGTCGTATTTTTCTTTCATCTTTCGAATTTAAAATCCTCTGTATTACGTACGAAATCTACAACTTTTCTGAGTCAATTACCAACATTACGATTAACCCATGAACTTTTCTCCATCACGGATTTCACGTATTATTCATCGAATATTAATAATTCGAGATCGTATGTCATTTTTGTTTACCGGACATTTGGAGTGTCCTTTTGTTTCGGAAGTCCGCAATGCGTCGCGACAACAACGACGACGACGACGGTCCACGGTACGAGAAGCTCTCCAGACGCGGCAGAAAGGGCTAACCTTCGGCTTGACCTCTAAAACGATTACGAAATCAGCCCACGAGACGTGCTTTCAGTGTTTCTCTCTCGGGACAGTGTTTACGAGGCGCGATACGCGACAGACAATAAGCGCGCGACAATAAAACAACATGGACACATCGTCGTTGTGTGTGCGAGTATTAAGTCGCGGATAAGAGAATATGTGTGTTATACTCGCTGTATAACGTAGAGAACGATTGAAGGGCTGAGTGGAAAATCAAAGGTGCTGAGTTTACGGAGCAAATGGCCCGTGAAAATGTGAGCGCGCCTTTAAAATTCGTGAGAATTCGAATGCGTGGATGTTTACTGTCTTTTTAAATTGAGATGTATTTGAAAGCGACGATAATTCAATTCAATTATTTAAGCATTTTTTAAAATATATTTTGCTATATTTTAATTGGGATTTTAAAATTAAAATGTGAGCGCGTTGAGCGCGCCTCTAAACTGGGGAGAATTCAAATGCGTGGATGTTTATTCTTATTAAATTGAAATGTATTTGAATACGACAACTTTCTAAGTTAATTGTTTAAACATTTTTTTAAATATGTTTTGCTATGTTTTAATTAATCTGTTAAAATTAAAACATGAGCGCGCTGTGAAAATTGGTGAGAATTCGAATGCGTGGATGTTTATTGTGTTTTTAAAGTGAGATAATGCAATTTTTTAAAATACACTTGACATGTTTGAATGATTTTAAAAGTAAAACTATCTAGTCGGCTGAAATGACTTGTTGCTAATTTTTGTCTCAAACTTCTCCAATCAATAGGAGAAACAGACAATTAATATTTCACGTTTATGTTATGAGACAAACATTGTTTAAGTGATCATCTTTTTCATCTGTTCATTTCACTGTTTTGAAGATAATTATCCTGCATACTTGAATGTAATATCGACATGGGTAGTAGAAGTTTTCGCTCCAAAACAGTTTATTTGATAGACTTTTATCGAATTTCTTTTTCTCAAATGACGAAAGTGACGGAAATTATAATTTCGCTTCAAACTATTAAAATTTATTTTATAGGTTCTTTGTTATTTTCATTTGTATCGCAATATTTGTTTACGACTTGTTTTCGGAGTATTTTAAGAATGACAACGTTAACAGCTGGCAAACTACACAAATCACATCTGTTTATGACATGTAGAATTTATAGATACCTTTTAATTCTAAATTTAAGTTCATTAAATTTGTATACATTCGGATTTCCATCATCTCGAACAATATCCATAAATCCCAATATTAAAAAGATATGTGTATCTGATGACAATGTTGAAAACTATGTTCCATTCGGTTTAAAATGGCAATTCTCGAGTGAATTAAAAATGAAAGGTGCTTGAATCGCCTTAGAAGCCATTGACCAATCAGTTTTGTACAAGAAACTAAAAGAACAGATTGATTTCGTTACACATTGTCTTAGATAAGAAAATATTGCGGTATGCCGGCTTTTTCTTCGCGGTAGGCTGATTTTTATTGTTTTGAGAAGAGGGGTCATTGACCCGAGAAACTTTCAACTTCGTTCAAAAGTAAATACAATGTGGAAACTCGTTCATTTTCCTTTTTCGTCATTTTCCCACCCGTCTCGAGTTACTTCCAACTTGAATTTCCCATCGTCGTGAAAGTATTTGTGTTCGTTTGAAATTTCAAACGTTCTTGTTTCTAGCTTTTCTAGATAAATAATCATTTATGAATCGAACATTATGTGGAATGTCATGCGACGCAGGTATTAATGGTATGGGCAAAAGTAATTTCCATAAATTATCGGCGAAACGTTAGCTTAAGTTAATTAAGACGCGCGTTTTAATATGGAAGTGTAAATAGAATATAAGCAACTGTGAAAGCGGTCTTATCTCTACGGTTGCTCCGTTTCTTGATTCAAATTATTTCTGAAAAACGAAATCCCCGTATTTGCATATTCATTTGACATTAATTACATTTCAAGAAGAAATGATATTTTTTGTGCGACTGTGTTCGTCCATGCAGAAATTGTTATGTTTTAAATACTAGAAAATATTACTTCTTAATGATTCTCAATATAGAATTCTGTGACTCATGTTTGCACATGTAATTGTTGCTATTTCACGTATGTAACGAAGTCACATTTTGAAGAAAAGTTTGAATAACATGAATCTTTTTTAATATTATAGATTTGAAATCTTACTTACTTCAAGATTGTACTTTTCATCGATAATAGTAATAATACATTCACGTAACAAGTAGTTACATAAATACAAGAGCTACTATTATACCTGTTGCAAAATTCAGTATCGCAAACGATATTAAACAATTTCAATAATCCACCTTTTAGAAAAATAGCATTAATTACATACCTTTAAACTAAACATTTCAGAAATACTACAATAACCAAGGTAGTCAAAATGTCTGGTTCCCAATGTTTTAGAAAAATTCCCAAATTCGTAGGGCAGTCAAACAGCATATATTCCACGTATGCCTTATAAAACATAAATTACTAGCCTCTTGATTCCCCTTTCTTCAAACTACTTATTTAACATATTCACGGAGCTAAATTTCTTAGAAAACCGCGCAAAAAATCGTGTAAAAAAATTTGGGGATATGTCCTACAACTTTATAAAATCATGTAAGATGAAAAAAAACTAAATATTTTCCTAATAAAAATGAAATGGTTGTTTCATACAAAATTTGTCATTATTAACACTAGATTTACGGCAACCGTCAAATTGACGGACTCCTGGTTTTCTAAACATATTTTTTAATTTATAAAAAAACAGTACAGTAGATATTGCACGCCAATCTTCTAATATACAAATTACTTAACTAATACTGTTTTTTGTCGCTCGATCCATCTTTCTTCAAAGTACATACCTATGTAATATGTATAAATAAGCTAAATTTATCAACCGTAAATCTAGTATTAAATCTTACCGAAAGAGAAAATGGAACAGAAATTAGACAGAACTACCGAGCGGAAGCATAACACAACATGAAATTTGTCACAATCAACAAATCGTCGGAAAAGGCTTCAGTGTTTCGTACTCAACCCAAGAGGAATTTATTCTCTCGACGGCAGTTTGTTCGACAAAGTGTTCCTTGTTCTGTCTTAAGTGTTAGCGCGATTCCCAGTATCGAAATTACCGCGACGACGTTAAGGAATGCAATGGTTTTAGTACCTCTGCCTGGTCATACGTCCCGCGAATATTCAATGCAATAATTCACTCCGCTAAACCGGCAAACGTTATTCCCTCGATTCGATTGAAAAATAATTCCCGTCTCGTCGTTGGTATCCCATGGAATTTACCTCTCGCGACGATACTGTAACACGTTCCGCATTCACTTGCACGTTGCCGCAACTCCATGGTTATCGTCGTTTTCCTCGTTTCTTGGAAATTGTCTAATCACATGTAGAACCCACCGAAACTTTTATGAACCGGCGATTAAGTTGTTGCGTTATCGCAGAGCAGATTTACTTCGTGAGATTGAACGAGGGGTTTTAATTCCTGTCTCACCTTAGATCCAGATCTCTACGGTGTTTGGAGAGACGGAAGATTGGATGGTGTTTAACGTAGTGTTGCGCAATTGCGCGGGAAACGATAAGATACGGGCTCGGGATGCTCACCTCGGTGTTTTAATGGGACGAGATTTCGTTTGGTGTTACGGTTTACGATTATCGAGAGACTTGGTGCTGATGGAATAATTCTAGTGTTTTAGTGTTCTCTGGAGATGTTTTTGCGAGTTTGTGAATTGTTTGTAGCATCTATTTTTGTCGTTGGGAGATATTTTTAATACTGGAACTGCGGACGATTAACTCGGTATGTTTAAAGATTGTAGATTAATATTTCAAGAAGACTGGAATGAAAGAGGCAAGAAACTTTATTGATTTAATCTATTATATTTTATGTAACAAATGTGGAAAATGAAACAGGAAGTAGATGATTTTAATGTTTGTTCGTTTCTACCATAGGAATTTATGTTTAATTTGTTGCAGTAAATGTGTGATTTCTATTCTGCTATTCTAGAATTCTCTGTTAGTTCAACTGTAAATTTAAATGTTGCATTTTGCAATTATTTTATATTTTTTTATGAATGAAATAGTTCTATGGACTGGTTAGGTTCTTTAACAAGTTTTCAACCGTTTGAGGAAGCTTGAACTATTTGCCTCGATTCTTAGCCTTTGGATTGTAAATTACGAGTTAAATTCCTTTTATACATTCCGAACTTGTATAAAAATTCCTGATTGTAATTAATTATGCAAAGAGATTCATTATGAGATAGCAGAAGAACAGCATCTTTCATAAATAAAAATCAGTTTTCAATTTTCCCAACCGTTATTGAACATTGCCTGAATTTGGTGTTTCAGCAATTCGAGTAATTTTCTGAATTTTGATCTACCTTGCTCTTTTCATTTCAAATTGCGATTTACCTGACTATTTTTATTTCAAATTGCGATCTACTTTACCCTCTCCAATCCAAATTGTTATCAACCTTGCCGTTTTCAATCCACTATCGAATAAGAGACAAATAATAAAGATTTATTTACTGACATTCTAAATGACAAAACTGTTTATCAAAAATTAAATTTTTGTAAAATTCAAATATAATTACTACAAGTCGAAATATACAATGTAACAATTTTCAGTGATCGCATATTCTCTTGATAAGCATTATCTTTCCCTAGTTTTGCAAGTAGATAATTTGCCGTTAACCAGATTATTTTATTAACTTAGACAACTCATAATGTGATAACAGATCACTGAATGATAGTAGTATATAAATAAAATCATAGTGGTAGAAATCTCATATCGGTAGATCATATATTGCAAAAGTACCGTTCTTCGCCAATTGCAAAAATCTAGGATAATTATAATACCATCACATTGGCAGAAATACAGATACATATGCAATTAGGATCGATTCAACCACCATGAATCTTCGTATTTCGAACGTCGAAGGATCTACCGCGAAGAAGAAGAAGAGTGAAAGTAATTGAAATAATTTGTTACTCCTCGTCTCTCTGCACGCGAATCGAGCGATCATCGGATGGATAGGTACCATAGAAATTACGAGCTTTCGCGTTTGAGTCTTACTTTCGAGCGTGGACAAGGTTAATACAGCGAGTAGAAATTTAATTGAACGTAAATATGTTATAGGTAACGAAACCGTGTCTCGTGCTGGCATACTTTCCTATTGGCACGTTAAAACGTAGATTTTCACTCGTACAATTATTATTTCGTTGAATTGCTTACTATACACTTTTGTGTTCATTCGAAATATTGATCGTGATGATTTATCAGTGATTTTAATGAAAAAAGTAAAGAAAGAAGGATTTTGCCTGGTATTTATTAATCGCGATGCAATTGAATTTTTAGATGACTACTATATTGATATACACTTTTGGGTTCATTTAAAATATTAATGGTAATGATTTTTCAGCAATTTTATTGAAAAAAGGGAAAAGAAACAAGGTTTTCTCCTGGTGTTTATTGACCTCGAAGCAATTGCATTTTGTAAACAATACTATTACAATGTTAAATTTTTAAATCAATGCGGGATTTTAGCTTCAGTAACTGATATTATTCACTCTTCGATAATTCCTCCTTCATCAATTAGTATTACTTCTTTTTGGCAGAATATGCTAGTGATTTAATTTTTAAATGATGTTATTTTGTTGTAAAATGTGTAGATCAAGTATTTTACTTTTTAGAAATGAAGTTCTTAATTGTAAGTGTGGAATATATTCTCTATGCAGAAATGACTTTTATATTTAATTGATAGTGTACTCCATTTTGCGAAGTAGAAATAATCATTTGTTATTCGAAGTAAAATACTTGTGAAAGCTAAACTGTATTTGTAAATTTTATATACTTTAGAGTATTAAAATTTAAAAATAAAATATATTATACATTTAAAAAGTAATATCACTGAAAGAAAAAAATTTAGAGATAAAGTAACACTTGTTACTTGATCCCAAACATCCAACAAACTCTACTGCTCTGAAGCTTGAACATCGCTATAATTGAAACATCGTTAACATTAGATGTACAGGCGTTTAATGTATTATACTTAAATATATTAACACTAAATCTACCAAGCCGGTCAAAATGATCGGTTTCAAATTTATTCTAAAAATTTCCTAAATTAATAGAAGAGCCACGAAGCAAAAATTCCACTTCTATCTTCTAAAACGTAAATTAATTAATTAATCATCGCTTCACCTCTTGATTACTCTTTTCCCAAAACACTTATTCGGTGTTTCTAAATATGAGTAGATATAACGCCGCTAGTTTTAGTGTTGAATAAGTACTTTGAAAGACGGATTAACTAGCAAAGAAGTTGAATTTCTATATTATAAGGTACATGTGAAATATCTATATTACCTCGTCTCTATGATTTTGGAAATCGTTTCTAAAAAAGTGGAAATCTGTCAATTTGACTGTTTCTGTAGATCTACTGTTAAATAAAACGTCACTAGAATTGACTCTACTAATGTCTCCTGACGAAAAAATACAACAAACCTTCGACGCTAAATTACAATCCTCGCCACTATTTGCTCACAAAATTTCGATATTCCAATTACAATTCTCTCTACTTAATCATTAGAAACTCATATAAACTTCCCATTATATCCTACCTACTCATTATATTCTTATTTTAATAATACCAACATTTATATCTCGCACTACATGCTCTCTACAATTTTAACACATATATTCCCCTTAATTTACAATAATTCCAGAAAAAAAACTCTACGAACAGCCATTCCCTTGAAATTTAACACCTCATAATCATCGCAAAATCCAATTCTCATCTTCGTATTCCCTCTCTTAATCATTCCCCGACATCGTGTTCCGGTGTATCAGTAATTAACACGACTCGTCATATACTAACTATTCCTCTCGTTTGGAGAAAGTAGTAACGTTACTATGAAAGAACACGAAATCCATGGTTTTCTTTGGTGGTGTCTTACAAGGAAATCGCTGGTGGGCATTTATCGTGCGAGAGCCCCGGTCTTCATACGGTCCGATGGCTTTCTTACCAGTTCTTCCTGGACGGGGCAAGGAAACCTGCTTAACATGCTTCTGCATCTCTAAATATATTAGTCGCGTTATAAGTTGTCGATGAGCAATATCAAGCGTTTAATCCGCGGATGAGACAGCCTGCTGGTTGCCTTCTTTCCTTGCTCCGATCCGCGGACGTGCTATATAAGGCGATGATAAAATCTAACCGTATCTACTAGTCGCTTCGCCAATATTAGATATTCAGGCTTGCACTATCTGCTTTTAGAATTATCAGGGATCCTTGCTGAACTGGCTTGGTAATTATTTTTTAATGATTTGGTTCATTTTTTTCTGGCTTCTAGGGGGGGGGGGGGGGTATTGTTGGTTGGCTGAGGTGGTGGTTGTTTGGTTGAGAATGGTATAGAATTTTTGATACAGTTTTTAATGTGTGAGATGTTTGAGGAGAAGATGAATTAATTTTTGTTGCATCGATGTTCATTTTTGGGGTGAAATCTTACTGGCTTGGTAATTATTTTTCAATGATTTGGTTTATTTTTTTCTTTTGTTCTCTGAGAGGGAGAGTTGTTAGTTGGCAGAGGTTTTAGTTGTTTGTTTGACAATGGCGTAGAATTTTTGATAGGGTTTTTAATGTGTGAGATTTTTGAGGAGAAGATGAATTAATTTTTGTTGCATCGATGTTCATTTTTGGGGTGAAATCTTACTGACTTGGTAATTATTTTTCAATGATTTGGTTTATTTTTTTCTTTTGTTCTCTGAGAGGGAGAGTTGTTAGTTGGCGGAGGTATTAGTTGTTTGTTTGAGAATGGTGTAGAATTTTTGATAGGGTTTTTAATGTGTGAGATTTTTAAGGAGAAGATAAATTAATTCTTGTCGCGTCGATGTTCATTTTGGGGGTGAAATCTTAATTAAAGATTTGATGTTGAAATTAGAGTTGTGATTGAGAATTATGAATCGTAAGAAATATTATCGAAGTTAGTTTTGTGGATTATGGTAATTCCATTTATGTATTATTGAAATTCTCTATGATACAAATTACCGATGATGAAGATTTCTCTGCTACTGAGGACGTTACTGTTAATACTTTCTGATGTTCAATCGTATCAGTAGTTTATATGTCAGACAAGATATTTCCGTTTATGGGGAATATCTTATTTTAATGGAGTGTTCAAGATGTTTAACATGACTAGGCTAAAAATCTCAGCTCTTACTCGGGTAGTGTATTTATAGTAGTTTATATACCGAATTATTCATAGTTCTTCGTTTTGCTCACTCCAAATACCTTCCAAATAGAACAACTCACAGCGACAACTTCCAAATTTGGAACAAATTTTAAAATAAATGTTTAAGCAAAAGTTAAAATAATGCAGTCATCATGGTCTATTATTTAATGAATATTGCCAATTTATCATGGCTACCTAGATCATTATTTCTCTCACTCGAAATGTCATTAAAATAGGAAATCCCATATCTACAATTTCAAAATTTTCGGCTTACTTTTAAAAATAGTAGTTTAAAGGTAGTAGTTTAAGGTAAAAATCATAAATTGACAATGTAGGTATAGTACTTTACATTCCCAATTGTACAAAGCTACTCGGTCAAAAGTATCTCACTTTTTTTTACTCCAAATAGTTCTCAAGTAGAACAATCCTCAGCGACCACACGACAATTCTGAACATTAAATCCGCCCATGTTTCGCAAAACGTTACCTTATTTCGGAGACTCTTGTTCCACACGGGTGAAGCGACTTTGCCCGGTCGTTTGTTTAATTCCTTTTATTCCGTTAATCTCTCTGTAAACGTGGCACGTCGTGAGGTGGTCGGGTCGGTTGAAAAGTAACACTAAGTATACTTCGCGGATTCATTTGCGCCCACTTGAAGCAACTTTAAGCAAGAAAATCTTGCATAGCCGGTCAATAATAATTCATCGACGTGTGTCTCCATTTACGGAACGGGGCCAGTTTTTCTTTGCCGGTCGACGAACCCGTAATTGTCGCGGATACGCGTTGAAGATTACTCAAAATTATTAGTAATACAAACATCCAGGGAGTACTTGATCGTTAACGGGACCCGATAAATGTCATGCTTGTCGTCAGCATTCCCTTATTAATCGAGTTCCTTAATTGCCCGGTAATTAACACTATGTTGACAAGAAATCAGTTTGTCTACCTTGGTAGTTCTACCGATGGCTCTTAATTTTTTATTAACATTTTCCAAATTTTAGGGAGAGACTTGTAGTGGATATTTCCGGCCAATCTTATTAATTCCTTTCCGTACAATTTCTTTCATGACTGTATGCCCAACAACTTCAAATTAATTGCTAAAACAATAACCTTTCTCGAATTTTGGCCACAGCATATGACTTAACGCAATATTGAATAGCATAGAATTAATTTTATTTCATCGTGGCTCACTGATATTTTTCATTTAATAATTTTTGGAATACTACAAAATTGACTATTCTATTTCTTGCGTCACGAGTGTCGGTCGTTATTGTACGGCAAGAGTTAAACATAGATTACTAAATTGATCATGTTTTTACTTTTTGATTTCTCTTTCCTCGATGTACTTATTCGAAATTGTTCTGAATTATTGCCCTCTTATATCACAGATACTTTGTCTATCTCTAATAATATTAAATGAAAATGAATAAATAGAATAAGATCAAGTCTTCTATTCAGGTCGTACGTTTCGTGTAAATCATTATTCAGAAAATAGAATAATACTTTTAATGTTTTTCGGTATTCTACGAATTCATAATGACTAGACTGCAGATTTTTATGCATTTATGACAAATTAAATACGGCTAAAATATACAAAAAGAACATAATATAAAAATATATCTAAAATATCCAAAGTATAGTATTTGTTGTAATATTTATTAAATGCAATAAATCCCTAGATAGGTTTTCCTGTCTCACCTGCATTTGTGAAACTCGAAATTTGCATAAACATCCGCAGTCTAATAATGACCCAAAGAAATTACCAGAAGCGTAACATATTTATTTAAATACAATGGACCATATCTCTCGTTTTCACGTGAAAAACGTATCGATTGGGTCAGTAACAGCGCGAGTACGTGAGATGATTATTTGATAGATATTTGGAATGATGAAGTAGGGATTAAAAGGTCGTTTAATACATTATATACGGGTGTTTTTCAGGTTAGGGAGTAACTTGTTGCAAAAAGTTCCACGAATTTTATTTTTACAAAAAAGAAGTATAAATTGCAAACTACTTGCTCTCTAAATTCGAAAATACATTTAGCTTTTCAAATATAACTGATTAATTACCATTTTTTAAATTGTCTATGCCCAGCTTTCGAAAAACTTACTTGAACGTGGCCCGCATATAATGTGTTAAAAGATTTAGTATTAACAATTACGTTCCTTATCACGTTACATTGTTGTGCGCCAGCTTTCATGGCTGTCGACGGTACTTGAAGGCGAAGATTAAGAGCGTCGATAAATCACCACAGAATTCGACCCAAAAAGTGCAAACGAACGGAAAGAAACAGCGAAATTTCGAGGTAAGGCCCGAATTTCATGGGCTGTGGCTGCCTCGATAAAGTTTGGCAAGCGAAAGAGTGAGAATAGTGAGTTACAGAGAAGATAATCAAGAAAAGGGTGGAACGAGGTGGCGAATAGGGGGAGAGATGAGATGAAGCGAAAGAAGAGGGAAATTAGATGGAACAAAAAAGAAAGAAAGAAACAGGATAGAAACGATACGGCATAGTGTTTTGCTACAAAGAGAATAATAACAGAGAGGTGAGGCGTAGGGGAACGAAGAAGAGATACAGAGGAGGGAGAAACAAGAGAGGAGAGAGTGATAGATACATAAGAGGAGCAGAAAAGCAACAGAGAACGAAAAAGAAGAAAATAGAATGAGAATAGAAGAGAAGGGGTTTTTTCAAAGGGGGAGATAATAAGAGAGAACGAAAAGAGATGGGGTGAAGAAAGATCGAAGAGAAGAAAAAGAGAGAGGAACAGAGACACGAATAGACTACGAAAGAAGTGGACATTGAAGAGAATAACGAAGAAAAGAAGAGAGTGAAAGATAACAAGAATAAAGAATGGAAGAAATGAAGAAACAAAAAAGGCGAGAAAAGGAATGAAGACAGAGGTGAGAGGGGATGGGAAGTGACAAAAAAGGGTGAAGATTAAAATAAAAGCAGAAGAAGAAGAAACAGAAAGGCAGTCCTTCCTATCATAAATCATCGACGAAAATACAATAATGCAAGAGAAGAAGAGGCTCTCGCTCGCGCCATAAACCAAATCGCATCGGTTGACCCGTCTTGACCTCTTTGGAGGGGGCTTTTGTGCGACACATTTTCGTCGTTTTATGTTTTTTCGACGGGGCCACCGGTTCGGTCCTTTAAACGGGCTCCTCTTCGGGAATTCCTCAAGGTTCCTGGTCCAGGAGACGACGGGTTAGACGCAAGGAGATCCTGTCACCTCACCATAGGGTGGCCTTGCCGTGGTCGCACAAAATAATCATATAACGTGCCTGACTGCATAGCTGCATACCATAATATGCTATCCCGTCTTTGTTAACCAAGCTGACGTTTCTGTTTCTCTCTTTCTCTCCTCCTCTTTCCTTCTCTCTTCCTCTTTTTATCTCGCTCGTGCCATTGTGCCAAGAGCGACGTATCCGAAAATCAAAAATTACGACTGCAATCCGTCGTTTTTGGCAGGCAGATCCTTTTTGTCCGAGTTTTACGACCCGTCGAATGTGTTCGGTCAGCTTGTTTTCATTGATAAATTCGATTTAATGTATGGGATGTGGAGGAGTCATGACAGAAGTAGGAATAGGGTGGAGAAACACGTTGAGAATGTTGAATTATTTTTTGTCGGAGGATTCAATTCAGAGGAAAACGATTTTGAAAATTGTGAATTAAAAGAGAATTTCTTTTATGAATTTTATTTAAGTCGATGGGGCAAAGGCAGGTAGGGAGAATTTAGCTCGCAACCGGGGGCATTGTAGGATTTTTTAAAAATGATTAATACTTGGAAGTTCTATTTCAAAAGAATATTTTTAAAAAGTGGAAAGTTCGTCTTTGTATCGTTGAAATGGAAGAAAATAAGGAAGAGCAAAAAGAAACCTCTTTAATATGAGTACAGATACAGTTTAAGTGTTGATCTATTCTTGGCAGTAATTTTGATAGTTGGGTAAATTAACAATTTGTAAAATCGAACTTGTGAAATATTACGAGTTACATCCGGGTCCATTACAATATAATGGAATTGCTTTGTAGAAATTATGAAAGATTAAACTGTTTAACAAAGTTGACAGAACAAAAGTTTCCATTCCACAAAACGAAGATTCTCAGGAAAAATATTCTCCAAATTGGATCTTATTTTCATGCAAGAATTTATTTTGTGCTGTCTTGGATCAAGATTTCTCAGATACTTAACTCCTGACTGTTTCTTTAACCTTTTAATGTTATCGTCGACATTTTAACTATGTCTGACAGCAAATTTTTGTTTTCTACGGCAGACTTAATATATAGATGACCTTCTAGCTTTACATTGAGTAATTTTGGTAATTAATATGCGTCTTTAAAATGCAACTTCTCGAAAACAACTGACGATGGGATAATTAGTAACTTGTATGTAAATTATTGAAATAAAAAAAAATAATTTATCGTCATTCTCTATGAATGTTCAGTAATTTTGCTAAAATTGTAAAAACTATTCTTTCATAATTGCTGCGAAATATTTCGACTCTTTTACGTAAATTTTTTTTCGAATTTTTTTTCTCAAGGATATTTATGTCTCGAAAGCTTCGTAAATTATTTGAGATTTATTAAATACGCGGAGATAATTATTTCTTAATTAAGTTTAAAATATACGATTCTGATACCGAATTAAAAAATTTTTCGATCGTCACAAACGTTCCAATTTCATAGAAATTCTCTTCGTCCGGTCTCGTAACATATCCATGGGACAACACGCAAACTCACCATGAACATTGTCGACTGCATATTTGCATATTATAATACCCTCTCAAGTTTCTCTCTCGTGATACCGTATTCGTTTCTTCGCGGAATTGTCCCGGCTGAAAAATTAAGAAGAATAACGAATGATTTATCGATTATTTTTCACAAAACGGGTTTTGTTTTACGTAACATATCGTGTTTTAATTTTCTTATTTCGAGGCAAACTCTTGTCGCTGAAAAAGTATGAATTGCAATTATTACAAATTTTTGAATTCACTCTAAGAGGCGGTGCAATTTCTTATCGCTAGAATTAGCGGCGGATAACACTATTTATAAAAACGATTTAATTAATTATGTTAAAAAGAAAGCAGTGAAGAAGGTAACAACACTGATTAACACTAGATTGTCGGAATCACATCCGTCAAAGCAAATATACCATTAATATTTTAATAATTTCATTTTTTATTAAATATTGAATTAATATTTCGGTACCTTTCATTATTCTATTAAAAACTAGTGTTAAATAGTAAAAACTAGTGTGAAATCTAGTGTTAACACTAGGTTTATGGAAGCCGTCAAACTGACGAGTTCCTATTTGTTTTATAAAAATTTATTAAATTTGCAGAGAAGCTGTACAGCAGATATTTCACAATCATTTCTTGACGAATTATCATTTTTGCCGCTTGATCCCAGATTTCCCAAAATTCTTATTTAATGTGTTAAAATGTAACAGATTTCACGCAAATCAAGTGTTAATTCAATCGCTCACATATTAACAAAGAAACAGTAACGATTAAAGAAAAAGAAGCGTTAAAAATGGCAAGAACGTTAGGAAAAAATTAAAAGTAAACCATTTTGATCAGCTTGATAGACTTAAAAATAATCTAAATTATATAAAATCCCAAATAAACTCAATGTCCAACAAATCATCCGCCGAAGCTCACCATTCTCAAAACTATACAGCACAATGCAAAAATAATGTCCTAATAATTCACTGAAAGAAAGTTCAACACCTCCACATATTATCTTATGAATAAATCCAACCAAGACAGAATTAAAGCTCGTATCAACATGTCAGCTAAACCTGGCAATTACTCGACACACGTTAAAAAATCCTATCGATACACTGGTGCACTACAATCCCACTGGCATTTGTATTATCGGTACAGCTTCGCCTAATAACAGTCCACGGTGAGAATTTGCAGAATTAATAGATACGTTTCGCTAATACCACGAGAAGGTTGGCAGTCTGGTAGCTCGCATCAAAGCACAAATCAATGTCTCTTTCCCTCTCTTTGGCACCGTGTACTAATGGCCTTTCGCGTATAACGGAGAGACCCTACGATCTATCGATCCTCCATGTATTTGCAACTTATGCGACAAGTTATCTTTATGCACGTGACTCAAGATGTAAATTGGCTCTATAGAGGTGAAACTGGCAACGTAAATAAATATCTCTATTGCGTGTGAATGAATGCGCTTATCGTTTCATCCCCTTTTTCTATGGGATCGTTTGTTTCCTCGTAGATTTCGTATTATGCATCTAGTAGGACTCTGTGCATTCTTAAGAAAAGCAGATCAAATATAAAATTAGGAAATATGATAAAAAAAAGTATTCAATAATGCACAAAATGTTTGGCAAATGACTTTGACGTACAATCGGTGAGGCCGAGTAAATATCTTGCTACGTGCAGTTTTGTAGGCGTTTTTTCTAATTTGCTTTTTAACACTACACCTACCAAGCCGGTCAAAAGAACGATACCATTTTTTCTAAAAACTATTTAAATTAATGGGATAGCCATAAAGTAAACATTCCGCTTTCTGTCTTATAAAACCTAAATTAGTTAATTACTCAAATCTTTTACCTCTTCGTTTTTCTTCTCCTACGATATTTATTAACCCTTTGAGGACTAGCGACGCATATATGTGGTCCGAGGAAAAATGTAATAATAGTTTATCGAGGTATGTATACGCGGTAAAAATTTACAAATTGATATACAATCATGGAAATATCATTATACACATAGTAATTTATAATTTACGCACATTAATAGTCTAAGTCTCTGATTAAAAAATAGTTTTGCAACGTTGAGTAAATGATTATCTCTCAATATTCAAAAATGTCTCCGACCGCCAAGGGGTAGGTGTATCTAAATTTTAGTAGATATAACGTCGGTAGTTTCAGTCTTAACACTAGAACGACCAAGCAAGTCAAAATGACTTCCTCACATTTTTTTCCAAAAATTCCCTACGTTTACAGGAGAGTCCTAGACTAAAAATTCTAAGTTGATCTTATAAAACACAGATTACAAAATCGATCATATTTTCCACCCCTTGATTTCCTCTTCTTCCAAGGTTCTTATGTAATATATTTAAATGTAATAAATTTAACGTCGGTCGTTCTAGTGTTAATGCTCCATAGCCTTTATAGTTAAAAAGTAAAATAATTGAAAGGATAAAACATGCAGAAGAATCCATTACCATCCCATTGTGAATCATACTGTCAGTTTAATCAAATTACTTGTCTAATTAGCAATGTCAAATAGTGAACTATTAGAGATATGGACACAGTGCATTTACACGAAGTCGACATTTGTACTCGAATGTTATCGATCGGATTATTCACTTGATACTTTATCACGAGATACATTGGTAGATTTAAGTAATAGCGATAATGAGTGTAACGGGAGCTTGGATTATTACCCTTGTAGAATGGGTTTTTGAACACCAATCAGACCCATAATCATTTGCGTGTCTTCTTCTTTTCTTCGATATATAATATAATCGGCATCGCATTATGAATCGATGTTGGATCGAAGGTAGGCCGTGATTCAGCGGCATCGATCTTTCGTCAGGAAGTTTTTCTTGAGTGATGAATGGATCAATTGACCCTTGTCAATCGTATGGCATCATTGATGCTGCAGTTTGATTTTATTGTAGGAGTAGTGTGTCATAAAAGCGAAAGTGAGGATATACTTTCTTATATTTTAACACTAAAACTACCAAGCAAGTCAAAATGACTGGTTTCAAATTTTTTCCAACAATTCTTCAAATTCATGCAAGAACCATCGAGCAGATATTCTACATTGATATTATAAAACACAAATTAACGAAACTATCATCTTTTCCACCTCTTGATTTCTTTTTTTCCAATTTTTTCCAAAAATTCTACGGATTTATGAGAGAGCCGTAGAATAAATATTCTTCGTCCATCGTATAAAACATAAATTACCGAATCTATCATCTTTCCCACGTCTTAATTTTCCTTACTTTAAAGCACATATTTAAAATATTTAAATATAATAGATTTCACGCCGGTAAATCTAGTGTTAAGAAAATTGTATCTTTAGTAATGCGGGAAGTTTTTAAAAATTCAGGGCTTGTGATTTTGAGTACCTTTTATTTTTTATGGTTATATACTCTGTTTTGTGGAGATCAAGCAGCGACGATTAATAGTGGAATATTTGTTGCTTCAGGAACTTTGATAAAGACCTTGATATATTATTAAAGTTTTAGCAATTTACCTTCATAATTCCGTAATAGCCTTGGTGCATACATAAATATATACGGCTATGGTTCTCTACTGAAAGTTTTCATCCAGGGACATATGGCTAATGTTATTTGGTAGAATAATTAAACACTTGTTCCGAGAAGTTCTGCGAAACTCTCGAAATTTCAGCCAATTATTTCCAGAATTTTCTAATAGCCTATGTACTTAAGCGACTATAGTCATTTACCGAAAGTCTTCATTGAGCGGAATATTTCAAGTGTAATGGAGTGAAATATCTAGAATCAAGTTGCAGTGAATCTCAAATCAGTTCCGCAGTGTTAATAAATTTCCAGTTTGTTCTTTCCGGTTAACTACGATCCAGTTCAGGCATGTTGACAAATTAATTTATTCAATCTATTATATAAAGCTCAAATACCACTGACTGACTCACTCACTCACTCACTCATCACGAAATCTCAAAAACCACAGAACGGATTGCAATGAAATTTGGAACATACCTTCCCCTTGGGTCTTAGGTGCTCAATAAGAAAGGGTTTTGAAAAATTCGAAATTTTAGGGGGGGTTATGGGGGGTTAAAGTATGGGCCAAACTCATCAACGCAGAGCCGAAAATACTTGACCTAGAAACTTGAAATTTTGCATGAGCGTTCCTTCTAGGGTATTAGCACCCACTAAGAGAGGATTTTTCAAAATTCGAAATTTTAAGTTTTTTTTTTTAGTTTCGATTAAATCGTAGCGAAGCACGGAAACTTTCAGCTAGTAATAGGATAAAATACCGCAATAACAAGTTCTCTAGTAAGGTAAATTAAGTTCTCCATTACCTTTAGGTGATCTGTCTGAAATTATTATTTAACATATCAAAGATTTCATGATTCGGAATCAACTAAGACAGTAGATCCTAGACGAAATGGCCATAGCATTTAAATTTATATCGAAAAACTACATAAGAAAGTAAGAAAGAAATAAAATTATTGTGGATAATGAGTCTTGGATTCTCGACCAATGGGTAGAAGTTCAAATTCTCCATCAGCCCTAAAAAATTTCGCTTTAATTATTATTTTATATACCAAAAACTCTATGGGTCAGATTTCATCTAAAACAGTAGTTCCTAGCCGAAATGACCATAGCCATTAAATTTAAAACATTATAACCGAAAGAATAAGTAAAACTAATAGTAGATGTAGAATTGAAAGTTCACACTACCTATCAGTGGACCCGAGCTCAAATCCCCCATCACCTCTTGAATATTTAAACAACCAGATAATTCTTTCTGTGTTCCAATGATAGATTATCGAGAATACTTCTTAAACGAATGCACTATTAATAGCAGTAAATTCGCACAAGATCAAGATGAAATGAAAGAAAAAGAATACTTTCAGTATTATTTTAAAAACAACAATAAATCATGGTTTGCAAACAAAGTCCTTTCACGAGAATTCATTGTCACAATTAATCGCTGTAGGTCTGATCATTACAATCTGGCTGCGTCTCTAGAACGTATTGGCATAATAAAAGATGCAAAATGCAAGTGTAATTGTGAGAAAGAAGATTTAAATCACCTTATTTGACAGTGTGACTTTTATAATAAAGAAAGAATAGAATTGTTAAAAAGTATTAGCAACTACAAATTCTACCTTCCACTGAACATGAGATGTCTGCTCTGTGAACCAAACGTTAGAGTCTGCCTTAAAATATTTAGTTTTCTTAAAAAATGTAATCTTCGCATCTAATTACCTACACTTAATATAAATTACAACGTAAACCATATAACTCTCCACTGAGAGTTGCTTTTGGATAATAAAAAAAAGAAAAACCTCTAAAATATTTCTTCTTATTTATTATTTAATATATCAGACTCTCGATGATTCCAAACTCACATAAAATAATAGATCTTAGACTAAATCATTGCAACATAAAAACTTGAAAAACTACAGAAGAAAAAATCTAACACTCCTTAAGTTCAATCGGAATAGAACCCTGAAAGAAATGATACGAGGATCTTTCACTGTGCATTTACATGCTCGCCTGTGCAGCGTACAGTTTGAAAGTCGGCGCATGTCTCCATTGACGCATCCGCCGACGTTTCCGCTCGGGGGTTGCTTTGCTCTCCTCTTCGCCGATTCGAAACGCACCTGCATGGACATCGTCGAGGTTCGATCCGGAGTGATCGCTTGTAAAACGTCAAACGCTCAAGTGAGCAGCGCGACGCTCGCGCGCTGATTTACGTCCGGCGATAGAGATCCGTTGTGCCGTTACGTCGGATCGAGTACGGTGCAGAAAAAATGACAGAGGAGCTATGCGGAGTAAAGAGGTAAATGCTCGGACTGGTAATCAGTAGATTTTGATTTTAAATTCTTCGTCACCTCTGTAAAATTGTCATGATGTGTATATTCTTGTTTTGGTAGTTCAGAACGCAGCTGAAACGGGAGATCTTACGCGAAAAGTCGATGGCAGCTGAAATCGAAAAAGTTGCAATCTGATGATAGCATAGAACAAGGGTGGCCAACTGCGGCCCACCTTGAACATTTTTCCGTACCGCGAGATTGTCATCAGTATCATTATTATTATATTATCTATGTTTACATGTAAGAATAATAGTATATACAATAATAATAAATCATTATATTCCAAATTTTCACTCCGAAAAAATGCCTATAGTGGGTCTAAATCTAATATGGGGATATATAATTTTATATGCGGCCCGCGGAGTTGTGATGCATTTCAAAAGTGGCCCGCAAGATCATTTGGGTTGCCCACCCCTGGTGTAGAACTACCTTCTTGCGTTGCTTAATAATGGATGAAATTGGCGTATTTTTTTAACTTTAAGGTTTTCTTGGATTTTAAGGGGGTGGGGGCGTTGTTGGAGAAATAATTGCGGAAGTACGGTGGTGGAGAAGATTAGAGAGTTTTGTTACTTTATTTTTGTATTTTTCAAAGGTTTTATTTTAATCTTTGAAAGAAATTTGAAAAACGGTGGATAAAGTGTAGGTTTTTGTTTGTGATATTTGTAAATTTTATGGTGTTGAGTTGAGCAGACTTTCTGGGAAAATCGGTGTTGGAATGTTGAGAATCTCAAGTGTAAAGCTGGATCTATTCAAATGAGAGTCTCATATTGCGATAGTAATAATATTACATGATGTACCAATAATTTATACTCCAATCAAAGAAGATGCCATGCATCAAAAAATTTCTATTTTCCCCAAAAGCCAATAATGTCATTGATTAAATATCCTAATAATGCAAAGCTCGAAAATAGCTTCCTATTTTTAATATCATAAAATTCAATTTTCTTTGAGAGGTTACATAACAAAAGGTGCCTAGATAACCAAATTGATTTCAACACCGTGGTCATAAATAACGCCTATGAGCACCCTGCAGGATTTATCGTTTCTTATCTTTTGAATTTTTCAAACAGCTTCTACGGCGATTTTTCTCTGCTTACCGTGAAAACAGATCTCCCATCGCCTCGCGAAAATTCTATAAAGCGCATCTTTAGAAACATAGCGTGCAGTCTTTAATGGGCCCCATAGCCAGGCACAAAAAATTATACGGCGCGTAACCGAGAGTGGTAACTGGCTATTTAAACGCGCTGTCCCGGTTCATTTCCATTTCATGGTATCCGTGCTGCAGGGCTTAAAACTCACCGATTGAATATTCTTAATGGATTTACAATGTGTTATTAGTAACAATCTCTGCTGATCGTAAGATCGCGACGCGGTATGCGCGGATTGTCCTATACTTAAGTTCTGTGAGATAGTAACTGCTCGTTTGAGGAATAAATAACGTTTTATGACTCAGTATCTACTGTTTTTGCACGTTCCGTGTTTATTTTTAACTTTCTATAATTTAAATCATTTCTTTAGACTGAAAATAGATTGGGCGATAGAAAGATATTAGAAACACCATAAAATTTGGTATTATATGATATAATAAACGTCCTTTGCTTGACACTTGTAACAGTTATTTCATCGGAAGCCTAATAGCAAATTAAGTCTATCTAATCTTTCGACATACGATAATGAATAGCACTCGTGATGCAGTAATTGAAATGGAAAATTTATATGTTTCCCAAAAACTCCTAAACCTTTATGGGCCTCTGCGACTTTGAGGTATCCACCACTAGTCTCACCTAAGATTGTATTGTTCGAAGGGAATTTTTTCAACTCTGCCGAACATTACAATTAACTTCTGGAAAATCGAGAAATTCTTTAGAATTCACTTTTTAAAAATCAAGTTAAATCCATTATCTAATACTTTACCGACGGGAAGCCAATTAATAGGCTTTTCGGGCCCAACGCCTTTGAACTTTGTATTAAATAATTGATTGCCACTCCAATTAATAAATTATCATTTATCATTGCGGTTACCTCTATTAAGGACTCAGTGACGGGAAGTTGTAATTTTCGAATAGATATCTGTATCAAGGACGTATTTGTGACCAAGTGATCGGTCAGAAGGGGGTAGGATGTTAAAAAAATACCGGTCGGTAAAGTGTTAAGATAGCATTTTTATTATTTTTTCATGTGCTATCGTGCAATTGATCTTCAACTCGCAGAAAAAATTCGAACTACAGAGGGCGAAAATGGAATTATCAGGGTGCACACATTAATATAGCGTTACGTAATACGGTATATTAGAAACCAATGAGAAATTTTTAATTAACGAATTTATTTCTAAATTATTTTGCAAGCAGTTACAAAAAAAGTCGTACGACAAGGGATTAACGGAGGTTTAACCACTTCCGTCGGAAATTTATTTACAAATGCGCGAGCCAGAAATGAACACTATATTTCAGCTTCAGGCATGACACAGTGTTTGATTTCGCCAAAACCGTCGTCAGAAATTCAAAATCATTATAATCTATTAATCATGTTTATTAGAAAACATATCTGTGCATACTTTTTCACTAACAATACCTTTGTTTAATCGTAGACGCGATGTGAAACCGTTCTTCGATAAATAATCATGTGGCACGTCATCCAAGCGCAATTAGATAAACTAACTCTCAGTAATTAGAAGCCAAAACCTTTAACACTAGATCTATGGCCGTTACATCTGCTATATTTAAATATATTAAATAAGTACTCTGAAAAAAGATAGATCAAATGGCAGAAAATACCGTCAATTAAGTAATTTGTATATTACAAGATACATGCGAAATAATTCCCGTACTGCTTCTCTCTCGATATAAGACAAAATTTTACAAAAGTAGGAACCCGTCATTTTCACGGCTGCCGTAAATCTACTATTAATTCCGTTCACACTACAACCCTTCCCCATTGCTTATATGTCATCGCTTGCAACATCTTGTTACCAATTTAATTGGAAAATTTTTCAACATTGCTAACAAAATTTCTAAAAACATTTTCTACAATTTAACGACTGGCCACCACAGACATGAACCTGTTAAACCATCGGCTTCCGCCATGCACCAAGACCGTTCGCCATATTCAACCCTTATCTACACATTCCCCCAGTGTCTCTAGAACTCATATATTAGATCGAGTCACAAGTAACTTCCTTTTTTTCATGAGACATTTATTTTTCTTTCATTAAATAACAAAATTATATTAATTTATTATGTATTCTCCGTTATTACATATAACCTTCTCCCATCTTCCTGACAGTTTATTAATCCCTTCCTTGTAAACTGTGGTTGGTTTGGACTGGAAGAAGTTTTCAACGGCCTGTTGGACTTGTCCTTCGGAATTGAATGTTTTTCCATTCAAAAAGTTTTGTAATGAACAGAAAATATGGTAATCTGTTGGGTCAAGGTTCGGGGTCTAAGGTGGGTGTGGTAAAACAGACAATTTAAGCTGAAGAATTTTTTCTTGGGTCACCCTTCCCGTATGTGGTCGCGTATTGTCGTGTTTTGCAAGTTTCTTCTAGTCTAAACCAACCACATTTTACAAGGAAGGGATTAATAAACTGCCAGGGAGATGGTAGAAGGTTATACGTAATAACGGAGAATACATAATAAATTAATGTAATTTTGTCTTTTAATGAGAGCAAAATAAATGTCTTATAAAAAGCCGAAAGTTACTTATAACTCGATCTGATAATTCGAACCGTTCCAACTACCCTATGAAAAATCCGCAAACTCAAGCCAGCTATCTCTTCCTTCACCAGGCGTAAGTTTCATCGTTCCCCAATGGCGTCGCGCTTCTGGCATAACTTTCATTTAGCAGGGAATCTAACGGAGTTTCTCGTGTCACTCGTTCGAGCTCGTTGCCGATAGCCGCTACTATCGTGGAGCGTGCGCTGATTTTTCGCGAGCAGTGCACTCGGACTTTACGTGTGTGTACGTGCACCATACGTGGTGCAACTAGTAGAGGTAAACTAGTTGTTCCAGCGACACTACGGCATTCCAATACCCGTAGCATTAAAGTCCTTGGCGATATTCACGTTGTCGTCCCAGCAATAATTTTTCCCCGTTGACAAGAGCATCGATGCGCGATATCGTTTCGATGTGTTACGATCGACACTTAGCAGCGTGCAGCTCGTTTCAAAGACCGGAAGCGCGTTACACTGGATTGGCATTTTTTTTACTTTGTGATATTCTTCTACTTCTACGACTTCTTCAACATCTTTTTTTGGTTACGATAATCTGCTTTTCTCCCGCGATCGAACAGAACTATCATAAATCCTTTCGTTAATGCGAAAAAGTGGATTTGGTTTTCCGGGGTTTGCAGGGTGTAACTTAGAATGGAGCGTGACGGTTTTAGATGTAGAAGACTATTAATTTCCTTGGACGTTTATTTCATGGGATTTCTGCTTGTCAGAGAGGAGGGAAGATTGCCAAGGCGAAGATTCTGATTTTAATGAAATTTTAGTGACGCGCAGTGGCGCGAGTGGAGAACAATTCCTGTACGGAAATTAATTTTGAGGGGATGCGACTACCCCTATGAAGTTTGACGCTTTTCGGTTCTGTTGGTATAAATATCTGATGTGGTTTAAAATGTTTGTCTAACGCTTAATCAATTTTATTCATTTGCAGGAATAATTTAATCCTTGAGACTCTTTAACACTAGAACTACCGGCGTCAAATCTAACATATTTTAATAAATTGAATAAGTACTTTGAAAAAGGTGGAATCAAACGGCGGAAGATTTCATCGATTGGGTGATTTATGTTTATTGATATAGACGTACAATATTTATTCGATGACTCTTATATAAACTTGTAGAATTTGTTGAAAAAATGGTGTACCAGTCATTTTGACTGGTTTGGTAATTCTAGTGTTAAGTTTCAATTAATTCAAATTATAACTATGTTTCTACCTTTCAAAATCATGTTCTTATCTCAGCTGACTGTTAATTTAAATTTCAAAAGTGACAACCACTCCTTCCAATTAAATCCTAATAAGTCAAGAGAGATTCATTAATTGAAGTTTCACTTACAACATTTGCCACTGTATTATTATTTAATTAATAATCAAGCGCCGCAATAAATTGTTATATTCATCAAATTGCCTTTCCAAAATCGAATTCTTCGCAATTTTAAACATGAAAGGATCATTCATTAATACGATAAAGTAATATTTCTTATGTCCATCTGTATTTAACACTAGATTTGCGTACGCTAAATCTGTTATACTTAAATACGTTAAATAAGTGCTAAAAGGGGGATCAACCGGCAAACAAAATGACCAGTTAAGTAATTTATTTATTATCAAATACCTACATATAAAATATTCACTGTACCGCATCCCTACAAATTAAGAAACTTACAAAAATAGGAATCCGTCAATTTGACGGCGTCTGTAGATCTAGTATTAAGTTTGATAATTCCAAATCTATCTAAAATGGTACATTCCACGTGAAGTGATCGTAGCAATTGAAGGTAAAATACAAAATAATACTATTCAAATTGCAAGACACTCTGACATTCAGCTGAAAATACTTCCTCGAAACTCCAATGCACGTAATAACTGAAGGAAGCTCGTAAAACAAGGCTTTCATTTTATTATTAACGCGAACAGAAGCGAAAGATCCAAGAATCTTATCCATACATTAGAATCGGATATTATGGCTTAAGTTCCCTGAAACGTATATCCCTCTTGGATGGAATCATGTTATTTAATTTGATCATTAAACTACCTGTGCTACTTGTCTCGAGGTTTCTTCAGTTGGCACTCGTTCTAGCGTATTTACGCTGATTTCCAACCGAGTGGCAGCCACTGCACGAGTGGTCCGGTCGGTTGAAAAGCAACCGGGTTTAAGTGCACTTGCGGATTCACTTGCGAGCACTTGCATTTATTATTTAAGAGCGACACCTCATTGCGTGGGTACTATCTGTCCTGGTACGTCTAATGCGCCTCTTTTCGATCGATCGAAATTCTATGCCTGACGTTTCATCGCGATATCCTTTTGGAATGTTGAATAAATGTTAATATATATTTTTTTCAATGCCGCTAGGTTGCCGCATCCATAATTATTGTGAGATTTATTTGCCCTTGTGCTTGGGAAACTAGTTTATTCGCGGTGCATTAAGGAAGAAATAGTTTTTTACAGGGCTTTTAGTGCTTCGTATGGTGAAGTAAAGTTTGCAATGTAACGCATTCTGTTTTGTTCAGCTGAGGTTTTTTTACGGCAGTTTTTCCTCTATAATGATTTCTAGCTTAGTCATAAGTCTTTAAGTACTCCATTATGTTTGAATGTTAGACAAACATATTGGTTTAAAACATTTGGTCTACTCCGTATGTGTCAACTGTATTTCGTTGCAACAAAGGTTATTATTATTATTGTTATTATTCTATTTTGTTGTATTTGAGGAAAATTGAGAGTAACGAACGATTAAATCAGGGGTGGTCAACTTTTTTCTTCAATCGGCCAATTACAATTTTCATATAATGGCCGAGATCAGAGTAAATTGAATGGATTAACCAAAATTCATTACTTCAAAATTGTTAAATTATTTGAATAGCCAAGTTACTAATATATTAAAAAATACACATAATAAATACAAATTGACCGTTTATTTGCAGCATCACTATGTGTGAGGAAAGTGAATTGCTTGTTTCAGGGGCTGGAGGTTGTCCATGCCTGATTTAATTATTCCTTTGAAGTTTCTTACTCGTGAGTTAGAAAAAATAATTTCTTATCACGTTATAAATCCTATTACTAATTTTGATCTTCATCATCTTGATGCGAAACGAAAAAAGAATGCTATCACTTCTAGAATACTCATAGTTGTCTATAAAATATGTGTGGACCGTCCATTTCTTACAAAAATGAGATATCACGCGATTTATGCTTCATTTAGTGCAAACTTTTTATTTATAACTAGTTAGTATTTAACGTCTTGGAAAGTGCTAATGCTTTGTCCAATTTAAAATTGGCCTCTAAAAGAAATTGAGTTTTACAGTTGACTAATTATGAAACTTATGTAAATATATATTTGTTTAGTTAAATTCGCCTAAAAGAAATTTAAATAACCAAATTACATATTGATAAATTAGTAGAAGGAGTATAAGGCTTGAAATAATCAACCAATATTTTTCAATTGACAAATATACGAATCTTTAATTTTCTCGAAACAACAGAAAATGAACTTGCAACACCTCCAAAATAAACTGTCCTTACGATGCCAAAACTTGATTTCATCAAAGGTAACAATGCATTCTCTGATATTTCACTAAGCTGTCCATGCACTTTTGCTACACCCGCCACAAACAATTCCTGTTTTGCATCCTTCCAGCAAAAAGTGCCGTTTATCCACCAACAAATAGGGATTGCAATACCGGGATACCGCATACCGGTATTTTGAGCCATTTATTCAGTTTTGTAATACCGGTATTCACAAGTTTAAATACCGTTTTTTCGGTATTTACTAGAAATTTTTTGAATTCTCAAATTTGATCAAGTTTATAGTAAATTTTCTTAAAATTTGTTACCCACAAACCTATACACATTCAAAAGAATTTGATACAGTTATTGAAAATGATGATAACACTAATTTCGATAGTGAAAAGGAATTGTTTCTTCAACAAAAATTAGAATTAGCGATAACTAAAAAAATGTCAACAAACTAAAATATAATACAGCAATCAGTTATATCCAACACTATCCGACGAGAAATCGATTTATTTGAAGATGAGGGATATAGAGGTAAATACTTCGAAAAAGTATATCGCGCATTGCTAACAGTACCACCAACTAGCGTAGATGCTGAAAGAGCGTTTTCGACAGCTGGTAATTTTTGCATAAAATTACGTTACAGGCTTAATGACAGTACAATTGATGCATTATGTTTTTTAATTTCACATTTCAAAAATTTGTAATAGTACCACAGACTGAATAGTGATATTTACATTTTTTTGTGATTTAAATACATCAGATGTTCCTTGTTCCTTTACTTTTCTTGTGATTCTTTATATACTGTTATAATTTATAAGTTTCAAATGATTTTTTGTGATATTTACTCTCTCTAATAAAACTGGCAAATAAAACAAAGAAACACCTGCGTTTTCTTTCTATTTTTAAAATTCCTACTACCGGTATTAAAACCGGTATTCCGGTATTAAAATTTAAAAAATACCGGATACCGGTATTGAATTTTTGGTCCGACATTGCAATCCCTACCAACAAATAAAAAACACATTGGCAAATATATTGAATCGCGATCCAGTAATCAAACCCACAGAATCTGCCTTCGAATGCTGACAATTTTTCGCGACTGCATTTGGAGGCCGAAGCTCGCTCTTGCAATTACAATCGACGATCTCTGAAAACGGCAAAGTACGCAGGTACATACGTTCGAAACGATCCTGCGTGGCTCCGGTTAGGTATTATTTCCATTTGCAAAAATTAAAAACGATCCCTCGGAGGCGTGCCGGAGATTGCAAACATGTTTTGCCAGGACGATACACAAAGAACCGAAAAATCCATTCGCGAGTACCGCCCACTTCTAATTGCTATCGGTGGATCGCGCACTGCGAGAAATAAAACGGCGGCGCGCCACAGAATCTGGATTATCGCCGGTTTTATTTTCTATTATAATTTCATGGAAAGTACCTCCGATGCCCTTCCCCTTCGCGTTTGCGATCGTGCGGATACGCACGGGGTGAATTGTTTAGCGATCGGAGTGCATACTCGATGCAACGGTGCATCGGATAAACAGGTTGGATAAGCGGTATTTTTATTGCACATTTGTTATTTCTATAGGATTAATTAATTCTCGTTAATGTGGCCGAATTTGGTGGAATTTTAGGTATATCTTTCTAGGCGGGAGATATCAGACGATTTAAATTTGCACGGTGTTTAAATATATGTGCGATTATAAAGGGTAATTTGAAAAAAATGAGAAAGATTTTTGTGTGCTACATTTAATCTTATGATGGAGAGGATCTTTTAACTTTTTGTGGTCTTATCGGGCAGTATTCGACATAGTTTTTCATTTGATTTTATTTTCTGGCTATTTAATATTGACTTTCCAATTTTATATTGATTTTGTAATATCACCTAAATATTAGAAGTACGTACAGCTATTGACACTATTAAAAAATGAATAACTAATGACAGAAAATGTACAATTACTTTTATTTAGTTCTCTACAAAATTTCCAAAATAATTCGGACCGCAAAGGGTTGAAGAGTCACAAACTTGGCGAAATCCTCCGAGTTTCTAGTATTAGGGGTACCCGAAAAGAAAGTCTTTTTTTTTAATAAAAGAAGTGGATACTTTTAAGAATTTAATTTACAAATATTCATCTAAAATATAATTTCTGGCCAAATTTTAATATCTCGCCCATTAAATTCACTGGATTTTGATTCAAAATATTCAACGAGGTCTTTTTTCAAGTCGTCATGTGTTCGAAAAAACGACATTCTTTTCTAGTACCCCTAATATATTTATTTCATTAGGTTTATCAGAAACATTACAAAATTTATGTGAAAAGTGTCACTGAAATGAAAGTTCTAATAGTTCAAAATTGAGAAGAAAGAATCGATAGAGTGAAAAGCAACCGTCGACCAAAGAAGTGTTTTTTGTCTTACAACATTATATCCATTAAAATAGTTCTGCTGGCATCCATGTCTACATCTATTTCCACAAAATTATTATTTTCCAATAATTCTGCGAAATGCAAATCTTGTTGCACGTAGGAAGTGCTTATTTCTTACTAAACCAACGCAGTATACATCATTGCACATCTGAAATACACCACTACGAGCCCGAGTAACTTCAAAAAACGTGATAAACGCCTCTCAATCCTTCGGTGGTCCCAACCTGAAAGCGCACAGGTGGAACATCGGCGTGTTCTGAAACAAAAAAGAAGAAAGTCCAGTGCGAAGGCTATTCTGGTGAGACGAAGAGTCGCCGATCGTGAAGGTGTGCCAATAAACAGTTATAAATAGCAGCCAATGCGTAATCGGCGAAAAAGGAACAAGAGATCGAAGAGACACCTGAGAGGTCTCAAAAAGGACGCCTATAAGATAGGAATTAGAAGGATACAAAAGGAAGAATCCAGGAGGATGATCGGGTCGATGGAGAAGATCGGAATAGAAGTAGCAGGGAATATGCAGGTAGAAAAATGAGAGAACCCAGCGTGCAAAAGGCGAATGATAAAGTTGAAAGAAGACAAGAGGGAACAAGAATTGGAAGAAGAAAGAAAGACAGAGGATGAGAGAAAGAACAGTAAAGCAAGAGAGAAAGAGAGGAACAAAAATAAAGGGAAGGGAGGAAGACAAAGGCAAGGCAGATAAAAAAAGAGATGGGAAAGGAGAGAGAAGAGGAATTAGAAAAAATGATCAAAGAGAGAGAAAGAGGAGGAGGAAGAAGAAGAAGAATGGATGGAAGAGCCTCTCGAAGTTTAACGGAGGCAACTCGGTCCAGCGGAGATCCAGAGAGGCACGAAGCGTGTCTGGAACCTATTAAAGCCCATCTACCTGACCCTAAAACAATACGAGTCTCTTGTAGACGCAGGTGCAACGTGGCAATGTTTCCATCGGGGCCTTTCCGATCGCAGATCACTGCACGGTGTCGTACGTCACGAGCAATCGGCCGTGGACCTTTAATCTTCGTAGCTAGTCAGCCTTAACCTGGGCCAATTATGCACGTCTACCGTAATTATGGGTTTAATTAGACGGTTCGATGCGTTCGGTGAGAAGGAAACTTTTGCTTTGATCTCTGTACTTGGGTTGCACCGATTAATTCTGCTCCCTTTTGATCGGGTTGTTTCGTGGCTTCGAGCTCGATAATGGATTTCATTATTGTTTGATTTTATAAACAATGAACTTAGAACTGTTTTACAACAGTTTAATACATTTACTTCTATGCGGAGTAACACAGAAATATTCAACCCGTGAAAGTTTTACACCATCACAGTTATTTTAACACATTGCACGTCGATTCATCGATAATGTGGAATTTCGAATATGATATGATTGTAGATTCTACCGGCTATTATCAGTTATATTATTCTCTCTTGAGGAAAACGGTAGAGTGGGCGAAAAAGGCAGTATTATTTCGTTCAAGTTGTGCATTACTGAATGCGTCTAACACGTTGAATGCCACGAGTATTTTATTCGTTTCATTGTGTCTCTTGAAGCAAGAGATTTTCTATTAAAATCGTACATTTATGGAGCGCAAATGTTAAAAGTAAAAATGCTTATATATTAAGCAGTACTTTACTTTTTTAATGGCAACAATGAAATATTGAATATAGTAACGAATTTGTGAATATTGTTGTTTGAAAGCCATAAGAAATTTCATTGAATTTAATAACGCTGGTCACCGATGGTCCCCGTGTCATTCAACTCGTTAATTTTGACATTGATTTAAATGGCAAAATTATCAAATATAACAAATTGCATTGGTATTATTTAGTCGACGTGCAATGTGGAAACGCATCGATTACCATTCTATCATAAAAAGTATCGCCTTCTCTAAATCTTGCAGTTTCTTAACCCCTTGCCCTACGATCTGTGTCGTGACTGCCTCCACTATAATTCGGAATTTAATTGCTAAAATAAAAATTCACCAATGATTCTTAATATGTCGTTTAATTTAACTACCGGCGTCAAATCCAACATGTTTTAATAAATTAAATGAGTAAGTACTTCGAAAAGGGGGAATCGAGCGGCGGAAAATTTGATCGATTTGGTGATTTATGTTTATTGATATAGACGTAGAATATTTATTCTATGACTCTTATATAAATTTGGAGAATTTTTTGAAAAAATTGTGTACCAGTCATTTTGACTGGTTTGGTAGTTCTAGTGTTAATGTAATATTAATGATATAGAAATAATATTATGGCGTCGACTTACATTAATATTTTCAATTTAATAGATTTTGGAGAACTTGAAAATTTCCTATCTCGTCTACCTTATCACGAGTGTCACTCGTTATTTTAGAGTTTAGTTTCTTTTTGAAACCAATCACATACAATACCATCAGTACACTCAAATGGTACAGCACGATCAAAGAACCATTTCCTTTAATAATTCTTAATAAATCCACCAATCAAATGCATCAATTTCTCGTGATTCTTTTATTAATACCTCCTTTATTCTCGATTTCCGCAATTGACGTTACACCTGCGCGTACAAATCAACGAAGTCGTACACGACGGCGGAAGGACGTATCAATTTTATTTTCTCGTAAAGTGACTCCATCGAGGTAAATTTGCATTCCGTGTGCTGCACTTCCGCAAGGGAATCGTGGCAGGCTTGGCATAGAGGCACCCCGGGGGTATTTCCGGTCGGCGTACGCACTATGAAGCTTTTTTTTCATGCGGGCGGACAGAACGTGCCAGAGGGTATTCGAGTCATCCTTTCTCGTCCAAGCGGAAAGAAGCGGATACCACGGAGAGAAGGTGGTTCTGTAGGATGGACCTCAGGATACGCGTCATTGCTTCTGGCACATTCTCCGCTATATTTTTTGGCTGGAAATCATAGAAAATCATTTCTTATCGCGATCAGCATTGATGGCGATATTAATCGAATGGCAGGGAACACGCGTAGAGGAAATTAACCTCTGAAAGTGCTTTCAAATCTTCTTTTTAAACCTGTGCTTTCGAGCATGCAACACTTTGCTTTTACTGTGGAATTAATATCTTTTCTATGAACGTTTCATAAGTGGAGGGATTTGTAAGATGGTGAGAGAGAAAGGTTCGTTGTTTGAATGTATTATTCTGTTGATTATTATCTTGTTACGCTAACGATCTTTGTTTAAAGTCGAGCGAGACTGCTGTAACTTTAATTGATAGAAAGGAAATTTATTTACAAGTCAATTTTGCAACATTTTAATCAGTTAACTGTAGCGTCTTCTTTTGAGAGTGCGCACCTACGTGGATCACGAAAATTGAGTGATGAGCATAAATCGATCTCAAATTATTTATACATTTTAGTTATTCGTTTTATTTCGGCGTAGCCTCAAAATATTCTGGACATCTTGAAATTTACGAATATATTAGGAGTATCGAAAAGTAATCAAAATTGGAGAAGTGAAAACGTAATTGGAAATGTTTTTCAACAAAAAATCGAAGGACTTTCTTAAAAAGGGGATCGAACAACTACCTTTACGCTGGCAAAAAGTGTTAATAAATTATTTTGTCGATTAGTATTTAAGAGTTCTTTAATAAATAAATGTTTTTCGCTGGTAAAAAGATTTTGATAACTTTTCAGTATCCCTAATACTTTAGTTTTCATCAAAATTACAATTTAAGTAACCAGTGGTCGCTAACTTTTGCGCATGACGAGTATACTCATCAACACACAAAATTCTGCCGTTTCTCCATGACGAGTATACTCTTCAATAACAGCTAACTGGTTAAGGATCTTCATTTGAAACAATTACATTCAAAAATATTTAATCACCTATAATTTCAAACTTTCAAAGTTCTCCTTACAGAATTTTCTATCCTTCCTCCACAACGACAACACCAGCAGAAACCAAAATTTCATCATCTTCTTTTACTCAACTCCAAAATGAAAATTTCCAAAAATCTCATATTTACTCCAAGACCTCATAATTCATCTCTCCCATAACTCTTTCTCTAAGCCCGCAAAACTCAGCGACCGCGAGAAACTCCCAAGCTCGCCGTTTCCGGTGACGCGATGTCCTTCCTCCTGGTACCCTAGCATCATCTATAACCTTATTGCTAGTCTCTGCTGGTATCTCTCTACCATAATCGTGCCAGCTTATCACGTTCGTTGCATTAACGTCCTTCGAATCCTGAATACGTACAATTAACAGCACCGACAAATCGTCCCGACGTCATTAAGATCAGCGAGGGATTGTCGCGTTGCAAATCGTGTTATTAAGAACGTACATCGATACGAAATATTCGCTATCAGCCACGGCCGCATGGTATCTGTCGTGTGTAGGCCGTAGAACAAGTATGTTCTCATTCCTGCATCCGTTTCAAGCGGACGAGGCTGCAGAACGATTGCGAGCAGCCATAGGTCGGTCAGAGTAGAGACTCTTCCATCGATAACGCCAATCCGGGCGAGAGGATGTTTTATTCAAGGGAAATTGATCTTTCTCGGCTCTACATACGTCTATGTCCTTGCTACTTGTATGAGTGCTATTCGCATAGACGCGGGAACGCACACACGAGCAAACAGTGGCGGTCAACCGCTGAGGATTTCGGATCCCTTTGGTGACATCATGGAGGGAGTTATCCTAGGGAATTAACTCGAGTGGGATAACGCGACGATGGGTTTCTATTGGGGGTTGAAAGGTATCATTTATGGAAAATTGTGCGTTGTAGGATCATCAAAGAGCGAAGGGTTGATGTGCCGGTGGTAGTTGGTATGAGAGGCTACTGAGGTAGGGTTTAAGCTTATAGAGGCTGGGGGTGGATTTTGGGGAAATGGTTTTTAGCTGATCGTTTTAGGATTTTGGAAGATTGATGTGAATAGATGCATCTTTATTTTGGACGTGAGGATTTTTATGTGGGTGGTATGTAAATGCGGTAGGTATTGTAGAAGATTTAGGGACGAACTGTTAAAATTTTCAAATAAATATGTTACAAGAAAATAAATGACGGGGGTAAGAAACTTCAATATTAATTAAATTACTTGCAGTCTACAGATATGTAGATGTAGAAAAGAGACAAAGAAACAGAATTCAAAAGTTCGGGGAAACTTTTAAAAAATTTAGAACAAGTAATTTGGACCTTTGTAAATCTATGGTTAACGAAGAATAAAAAATACTTCTCTGCGAATAAATTTTTATAACTGTATCTTTGTATAATAATATCGTTATATATTCCTCAGAATTATTGTTCATTAAGAAAAAGCGGTCAAATTCGGTAAATAACTTGGCAGTTTCTATTTGACCTCTACGACAAAAATATTGTTCTGAATGAATCAACAAGGAAAATAGTTTCCTAAATACACTTATTACCTCATTAAAAACTTAATATAACCCAATACCTCTACAGCAGCGGTTCTTGACCTTTTTAGTGGTCAGCATCACCTTGAATCTGAAAATAAGCTCTTGCACCCCATTAAACAAATTTTGGTATATTCTTTATTTAAGAAAAAACATGTATTACATAAAATGCCGTGTTTATTTACAATATATATTACTACATATATAACGTAAAAAGCAACATTTAAATTTTAATATCTAGGTTGTTATCGTATTTCATCATAAAAACTCTTTATCGTCCGATATTTTTTTAATATCCTACCCACTTCTGATCGAACACTTGGCCACAAATACTTCCTTGATACAGATATCTATCCGAAAATTACAAATTCTCGTCACTAAGTCCTCAACACAGATAACTGCAATGATAAATGATAATTTATTAATTGAAGTGGCAACCAGTTAATAAGTTAAAATTTCAAAGGCGTTGGGTCTAAAAAGCCTATCAATAGACTTCCGGTCGGTAAAGTGTTAAGAAACGGTAGAGTAGTGTTGGATTGAGACGGTAGAAAGTGAAAAAATGGGGATGCTGTCTTGCTGAGTACCACAGTATCTAGGAAACATAGTCGCCTCCTACGTATATATTTTTTTAAATTTTTTAAATTTCTTTCGCACTCCTGGAACTGCTCTCTTGCACCCTGAAGGGTGCACACACCCCAGGCTAAGAACCACTGCTCTACACATTCAAATCTCTCAATCTTTTAATTTCTTATTCATCAAACACTTCCCGGGTGAAAATAAAAAACTGAAAACAGACTAAAAATTTGAATAATTTTTCTATATTAATATACAGTCGAAAACTCAACTTAAAGAAAACTGAGGTAGTGAACAAAAGTCGGAAAATCATAAGCGAAAAAAAAAACAACTGAAAACGATCTGAAAATATCCAGAAATATCTAAATGAGTCTCAAATCTGTCTGCTTTCCGATAGAGATGAATCAATGTAAAATTTTCAGTCCGACTTCAGTCTCGGTTTCAAGTGAAAAATTCTTCCGTCTCGTTTCAGTCTCAATTCCGCTTGAACTTTCTCAATAGCATATGTCTTTAGTACATTTTCAGTGGCAATTATTTGTTTCGTCTTATTTCCGTTCGAAATTCGTCTAAACTCCTGTTTTTAGTCTTATTTCAGTTTTTTTTCCGTCTTTTATTTTTACTCGGGTTCGCTACCTCAGATAACCATCCCCTTCAAATCCTCTCTGATATTTAAATACCAGCACCCATACCCCATATTTTCACAAAATAGAACTTCAGCGATTATTCCAATGCCCCGGTTGATCGCCACTGTATGTGCACCCATGTGCACACGTGAGTGTTTGGTCACCGGACCGTTTTATTCGCACCGGTTATATCACAGGTGTTATCTTACATTGTCCGCATACGTAGGAGCATCGCGAAGCGGAGGAGGAAGAAGAAAGGTATCGGATGTTACGCGGCATAAGGGCAACGTTAGACAGGACCGAATTACACGAGGAAACGTTGCTCCTTTTGCTCCACTAGAGTATCCTCCTTCCCCTTCATCCTTTTTTTTTCTTTCTCTTACCGCGCCATCGGGAAGGCTGTTTAGATGATTCCGGGTTCGGACAGGCACCGTATGGTATAGCAGTGGGTAATTTTCGTGGCGATTAACTTGCGCGTTCTACTTCCATGGGGGCCGTACGTGTCGTGGATATGATGAAAACCAGGATTAATCTTGAGCTGAGTTATTATCGATATTTTTCACTGAAATGGATAACACTTCGAAGATTTGAGTATATGGGACTTGAATAATTCTTCAACACTTTGACTGCCATGTGGGGGTCACCGGTGACCGGTGCTATTGAATTCAATGAAATTTTAATGTTTAAATTGCAATATTTATGAATTTTCTAATATATTAAATATTTAAATACCAGTGTTTAAAAAATCTGCTGAATATCTTTAAAATTTCAGCTTTATAAAGATGCAGTTTAAACAGAAAAAGTCTCATTTCAATAGAAATGGCAAATCTAGAGAAATACCGGTGGCGTTCAACGTGTTAAACCTGTTATTGGTACTTGTCATGCTGAAGAATAACGCGCCGTTTTTGCTGTACTTTCGAAACGTCTTAACGACATCTAAAATACTTTGTATCGTTGCGCAGGAGTCATAATATTAGAGTTGGTAGAAGTTACTAAAGTTAGTAATATCGTTAAGAATGCTAATTTCATAATTACCTCCTTCTTCTTAATTCCTGACACTGTCACCTTAAGTTTTCACACTCTATCGCCTTATCTCACTAGTTTCTAGACAACGAGACACCAAATTGCGGCATAAAGTCCAGGAGAACTCCGATGGTCCCCTGTTAATCGAAATTTATTAATTTCCTTAAATTTATCCTTACCTATAGAAGTTTACAACGGCAACCAGCAGGATGTACGATAACCGGAGAGAGTGTAATCTCATTGTAAGCCCATAAAACCTACGCAACAGAAGTACTCGTTATTAGTACTTGTGGTGCGTTCACAGTGCTCGCTGCTCGAGGCAACAACTACCGTTAAATATGCTACAATGTTGTAGCGATAAACTACATATCGCGCATAGGTACGCATCGTATAAGGAACATATATGTTTATAATAGATATTAGGCGGTACAGTTAGTTAAGGATAGAAGGCATCGTAGAAAACAGTATTACGCTTGTAACTGCGTGCGCGCTTCTCTTTATGCTTTTCCAAGGGGCAACGAAAGTAGTGCTTAGACGATTCCGTCTAACGGATAGTATGTGTAGCTTGCAGTGCTGTACGTTGCTGCGTGGTATAATTTTCGAAACGATTAAATCCTCGTTCCCTTACTCGTTCGCGGTCCTTAATGGCGCGACGCTGTTTCTCTCTTTCTATCTATGCGTCTTCCTGTCTTTCTGTTTTTCTATGTGTTTATCTCTCCAGTTTTTAGCCTCTATCTGTTTATTTCCATCTGGCTTTCTGTCTGTGATTTCCTCTTCTGGTTTATGTTTTTCAGTTTTTTAGTCTTCTGATAATCGATTTCTTTCGTTCCTGAGTCTTTAGTACTTCAGGCTTTGATTCTCCTCAAACCTTAGCTGCCGTCTGACTCTGGTGACCGTCAGAGTTTGGTCCTTCGTGATTTTAACCACTCTCAGACTTTGGTTCCCTGTCAGACATTGATCCCCCTTAGACTTTGATCCTTCTCAAATATTGGTTCCCTTCAGACTTTGGAGCATTTATATTTTGGTTCCCCTCAGATATTGCCCCCTTTAGTCTTTGGACCATTTCGACTTGGTTCCCCTCGAACTTTGGCCCCCCTACGACATTGATTCAAAAGTCTACTTTCTCAATTCTTTGATTTTTCAGTATTACAATATTTCGACCGCCTTATTTCTCAGTTTTCTGCACCTGTTTCTTCATTTTTCTGGAAATCGTTTACTTTTTTTCTTCCATTCCTTTCTCCCTTCCTCCAAATTTTTCCGCTTTTCTCTCCAGTCTCTCTTTCTCTCTTACCCTCTCCACGATTCTAAATAAGGCCTAGAAAAATCCGAGAATAAGATAGCATTAACGATCAAGCGCGAGCATGTCGATAAACCTGACTGTAGTTCGAAAAATGCCCAAAGCCTATCTACCGTGAACAGGCAAGAAGAATGGAGAAGGCTACCGTGGACTGATAAGATTACAGGCGAGTGGGGTTCTTACTCCAAAAAGGGAACATCTCGGAAATTGTTATCAAGCCGGGGTATTTCTACAATCGTTCCTAACACGATGAGAATGCCATTCGCGTACCACCGAACGTCGCTTTTACGACTTAAAGGGACGAGAACCTTTGGGTGATCCATCGATAGGAATATAAATTGAGAGATTTCTATCTTCGCTTTTTCGTGCTTCCGTTCTATCTTCATAATCAATATTCGAATAACCGACGTACCATCAATACCGAACCTCATTGAAAATCAACGACATCATTCAAAGGAATCCGCGTCAGTCTAAGAACAAAGGCTGAGAATCTCGCGACCTTTTTAATTCCAATCTCGGAGTGCGAATTACCGATGACGTTACGACAGAGTAATACGTTACTCCACGCACGAGAGACATAAAACTCACGAGAAAGATCATGATTGCCGTTGCCAGACGATCCACCGCTCGTTATATTTGCCTCGGCGCATTATTTTGCATCCATTACGATCCCGAGGCTTACAAAATCCTTGTGAGTTGGCGGTGAGGTGTACGCCTAAATGCACGCGCGATCAAACGCCTCGGAGCGCTTAGAAAAGCCAGACGTCGTCGTTGTATCGCCTCTGCCGCCGGAGGAGGAAGACTCGAAATGTTTACGATGGAAAGTGGAGGCGTACTCCTTCGCCGTTATCGCTGTCTGCCGAGAAAGCCGATGTGTGTTCTTCTCTCTCGTACGTGGCTCATATCGAGTCTTCCTCTTCCTTCTGCCGATACGTCTTGTCATCTTTCTGACTTCTTTCTCTCTTCTTCCTCTTTCAAAATTGAGGAAAAATCTGGTATCCCTTTTTATTCCACCTGTTTTTCTTTCTTGTAGCGGTGTGTATTTTGATTTGCTTTTATTCTGATTTAAAATTTATCTTTGACTTTGTATTATTTTCTGCTTTGAAGTTCATCGTTGATTTGTGGGTCAGTGTTCTGCTCCGCTAGCTACTGATTTCTGAAGAAATCAATATATAGCTTATTATATTTATCTCTTTTTTGTTCTCATTCTTGCGAAAATTATATTATGCAGTATGAATTGCTATTATGTCGATACGCCTTGTCATATTTCTGACTTCTTTCTCTCTTCTTCTTCTTTCAAAATTGAGGAAAAATCTGGTATCCCTTTTTATTCTACCTGTTTTTCTTTCTTGCAGCGGTGTGTATTTTGGTTTGTTTCTATTCCGACTTAAAATTTATCTTTGACTTTGTATTATTTTCTGCTTTGAAGTTCATCGTTGATTTGTGGGTCAGTGTTCTGCTCGGCTTGCTACTGATTTCTGAAGAAATCATTATATAGCTTATTATATTTATCTCTTTTTTGTTGTCATTCTTGCGAAAGTTATATTATTAATGGTCAGATCATACAGATTATAATTCTCTTTTGATTTTCTTCAAGTGTAAAAAATCGAGAGAACCAACAGAAAATCAATTCTTCGACTCGGGTTATGCCGTATGAATTGCTATTATATCTTCTGACTCCCTTCTCTCATCTTCCTTTTCCAAAATTGAGGAAAGATGTGGTACACCTTATCATTCTACTTGTTTCATTTCTTTCAGTGGTGTGTACTTCGGTTTGTTTCTATTCGAATTTAAAATTTATCTTTAACTTCACTTTATTCTCTGTTTAGAAGATCATCGTGGATTCGAGAATTAATGTTCTGCTCCGCTTGCTACTGATTTCCTCAGAAATCAACATCTTTATCTTTCTTTTGTTCTCATTATCTCCAAATTTATATTCTCTAGGATGAATTACTATCATGTCATTCTGTCTTTTATATTTCTCTACCTCCCCTTTCTTCCAATACTCGATCCATCTACTCTGTTTTACTCAAACCATATCTTCTCTCTTTCAAAAACCAACTTTTTCATAAATCACACAAAATACATCACAGATCCCCTTCATCCTCATTCTTCCTATCTCCATCGCACTCTTCCTCTTCTTCTCTCTGTTTCTCTCTCGCTTATTCTTTGTTCCTCGATTTCTTCTCTCTCTCCCCCACGGTTTCTCTTCCCCAGTCGCATCTGGATTCGCGTGGCGCGCGTTATCCGCCGGGGGAAAATAATCGTATAAGGCAGAGAAAGAGTAGCCTTAGATGGTTTGAAAGACTGCTGGCAAGGAACAGCGGTGCAGCTCGTCCAGGTTCCACGCAGCCGGATGGTCTGGATAGGCAAAAACTAGGATAGGCCTAGATGGTTCTCCTCGACTTCAGAGGGGAGAATAAAGGGAGAAAAATGCTGCGGCCAGAGTGGAAGAAGACCATGGAGACGCATCAGCCGATGGACCTCGTACGTTCCTAGAGGCCTGTAAGTGCGTACAGAGAAGGAAAGAGGTTGTAGGATTGATCGTGGGAGAAAGAGGAAGAAAGAGAGGGAAAGAGAGAGAGAGAGAATCGGAAGAAAGATAGCGAGGGAAGACGAAGGATGTCGAAGGAAGGAGAAACGAAGGTGGTAGATAGTGCCGGGGTAGGTATATGTTGGACCTAGCCGGCTGGACAGTGCACTGAACTTGGCAAGAAATCCAAGGTTGCATGGCTTAATGATCTAGTTTCTTCGTCAGCGATATGATTCATCGTTATGCATTCGCTCATCCGACTGGCTTTTCGCATTCAGTCATGTTACGTTTGCAATGATCGCGGGAGATCGTCCATCCCTTGCAAGGATTTTATTGGGCTCGCCGTAGGTTGCGTCATTTCGACTATCGTTTTCATGGTGTAATGATGTAGACTCTTTGCTATGGGTGGAATGCAATTTGTTACTATTTTACATCGAGTTATGTCGTTACATTTGCGTTTATGAGATTTGCGAGAAGTCATCTTTGCCATGAATGTTGAATGTAAATGTAGAAGATTCTAGAAATTGATTTGTTCCGCTTTCTCTTCATTTGTAGCAGATGTTGAGACAATCTTATTCGATTGGATTATTTCTAAATTAATTTTTTCAATCATTGTCATCGTCTGTGCGTTTTTCTTGCTTTTGTCATATATTTGAACTACGATTTCTCTGATTTAAAAGAATTCTTCCAATCTTAATCCTAGTTTCTTCGTATTACGGATACCACATTTGCAAATTTCGATAGCATTCCATTTTGTAAATCACCGTAGGTTCGACCTTGAGAGGTTACTGCAAGGTCATTCTACCTAACAAAATTGCAAAGGTGACCTTGGATTTACCGAAAGCATGGTATTTCAGAATCTCATGGATAAAGTCTTTTTATCGTTTCGCAGATGTTCGAGAGTATGTCCCGAGTCATGTCTAAATTTTTTGTCCATCTTGTCTGTTCATTTTGCAAACGTGCAGAAGTCATACAAAGTGCTAAGCAAACGCGCATGTTCTTATCTTTATTTACTTATTTGTACAACAAAAATAATCAGATTTGATCAACTTCCATATCTCTATCATTATAAGTACAAAAAGGATTGAACTTATTTCAAGGCATAAGAAATTTCCTGATCCCAGTGACATCAAAGCTACCGACATGAGAATTACCGTACAGCCCGCATCTTTGTATCTCTTCTCGTTTCTTCGCTAGCAGCAAACTTCATTTACTTAATGCAAGACGAAATCGCGAAAAAAGCAGCGTTTTTCCAGCCGACGTAGCGTTAAATTGCCGACTCGGTTTGTCGAGGGTCCCGCTTGAAATTTCCCTATAATCTTGGAAGCTTTACGGCGCATTAATTAAATTAGTCGTCGCGCATAATTAGCCGAAGAGGGGAGAAAAAATAATTAATAAGAACATACGCAAGCTGTTGCTTCTGCGTGGCCGATCCAAGGACACGCTGCCTGCTTAATGATCTAATTTCGTTGGAGGAGATATGATTCACCATTATGCATTCACTCGGCTGGTCCTTCCATCTGGCTCCGAAGTCTCTTGAGAATCTTCTTCATTCTCGATTAACTCTTATACTTATTTCCCTGTTTATTCTACCGCGGCAAAAATTATTCTTTAATTCAGAAACTAAGAAAAATTGATTAGATATAATAACACTAGATCTACCAAGTGGTCAATATGATTTGAGTGAATTTTTTGAACATGTTCCTGAAATTTGTAACGCTGTTTTTTTTTCAATTTTTTACGCCTATCTTGAAGCCAGTAAGTGATTGATTTGATCAAGTTTTCTGCCCCTTTACTTATTTCACAGTTTTAAATACATTAAATTAATGGTCGGTAGACTTAGTGTTAATTTATTCTAAATCTACCAGCGTTATATCTGTAATGTTTAAATATATTGAATAAGTACTTTAGAAAGAGAGAAATTAAGGGTTGAAAAAATGATCAAACAAGTAATTTAGATTTTACAAGGTAAAAGTGCAATATCTGCGTCTCCTAAAAATATGGGAAATTTTTAAAAAATAGAGTCTGGTCATTTTAACCCCTTGCCGTGCCATTTACTTTGTGGCTGCCTCCACAATAATTCAGAATTAAATTAGTAAAATAAACATTGATCAGTGATTCTTGACAGACAGTATAATTTAACGTAAAATTAATGTTATAGAAATAGTTTTATCGCGTCGCATCTCATTGATATTTTCAATTTAATAGGTCTTCTGAAACTTGACAATTCCCTTTCTAATTTATAGCATCACGAGTATCACTCGTTATAGTACGGTAAGGAGTTAACCGTCATGGTAGTTTTAGTAATATTCAAAGAAAATTAATTAATAAATTTACTTATTTATATTATGCAAGATAAAGAAGAATGATCAAGTGCTCTCCACTGCTAGAAATTTGAGTATTTATTAATAAAATATATATTTACAGATACTAATATTTCTGTAGCTCATTTAGAAAAAAGTAACTTCTCGGGAACGTGTTAATCAAGCGAGAAATCAGGAATATTTTAAATTACCACGACTTCCCTACGATGATACACTCTTCAGTAGGAATTTGCAATATCGTACGCACTGTTTAACCCGAGAAAAAATTGCAAGGAAAACGGCTCTCAGTTATTAGCAACCCGAAGTAGCTATTAAAGATTGCGTTTTATTTAGTCGGAATTGCACATCTCCGTGGATTCTAGAAGAGAGAGATATAAATCAGGTCGCATGGTAATCGTTTCATATTTTTATCATTTCTTTTCTTTTTTTTTTTTCATTTCCATTACCATGGCCATTAGTTTAACCCGTGGTACGTCGGGAACGGTAATTATTCTGAGACTAGCCACCGGAATGCAGTCTCGATTGTCAGTAACGGTATACACCTGAAATGGCTTCGTCAATGAAGTGCGCATTATTTTAAATTACGGTCTAAATAAAGAAGATTATCCAATCTCGGAAATTATCATTCTTAGAATGGCCTCCGGAGAGCATAATCCTCTCTCAGCCCTTTATTTGGTAACGTTGCCATCCAGCGTGAGATGGCTTTGCGCAACTCCCGCATGATGCTCCTTCGTTCTAATTCCTTCGATGTGGAACTCGCGGCGATTTTTTTTGCTCGGACAATGCGAAATTTCTTGTGCTAGATTGACTTACGTAAGTTTGCCATACTTGGCTTGTCAATTTGCTGCTGATTCTTGCATTGGATGAAACTTATTAGTAGACATTTTTGAAGTTGATTTGGAATAAATCTGTGATTGATTAATACTTTGAACGCCACTGTTATTTCGCTAGTTTCATCATTTATACTGAAGTGAAACTTTTTCCTATTAACCCTTTGACTACTATTGGCGCCTATTGGCGTCTGAAACATGTTGGCTTATCGGTACTGTAGGCGCCAATGGGCGCTGGACTTACTTTGCTCCGCTGGTACTGTTGGCGCCAATAGGCGTCCGGATTATTAGCCCTTTCAATACGGCGAAAAATCCAGTCCAAGTGCACCCTATTATCGGGATCAGTTATTTCTCCTCCAAGCGATTATTAGATAAAATAATTATTATGCCGAAAACTGAGCAACCTTAACAGTTGTCGCTTGTTTGATTAGATCGGGGACTATCGAGATTAGAAATTTATAGACTCAGAACGATTGAGAATCAGTTCGGAGGCCCAACTTGGCGTTATTTTTTGCCCTAGATGTTTTTCAGTAACTGGGATATATGTTGTCCCAGCCGTAATATCAAAAAATTTTCAGACTGGGACAGCACATGTCCCGTCCGGTGCGAAAGGGTTAAATATTGTGAAAAAAGCTTAAAGTTAATGTTCACTTTTAGTGCCCTAAAAATTTAAAGCAGAATATTAATAAATAAATAGTATTGGTCTAATGTAATAAAATTCAGTATTTTGAATATTTTAATATATGTACTTCGTCAGAAATGCATGCCTAACGAAAAACTTCGCTGTTCTCGGTGTGCGTCGCGACTTAATTCCTACCGTACGGTACGACCAGTGCGCGTCAAAGTTTGCCGTAGTCAAAGGGTTAAGTTCACATCTTTACAATGCAGAAACTTTAACCTCTTGCCGTACAATAGCGAGTAATACTCGTGATGTAATAAATAGAATAGTCAGTTTTGAAGTGGTTCAAAAGTTATTAAATTAAAAATATCAATGAATTAAGATGAAGTAAAATTAATTCTATGCTATTCAATATTATGTTAAGTCATATGTTATATCTGAAATGAGGGATGGATTGCTGTTTCAACAATTAATTCAGAGTTATCGTACATTCAGTCACGAAAGAAATGGCACGGCAAGGGGTTAAAGATACAGATAGATAGATATACGGTAGTCCTTTATCTTTTCAACGTTGATATTTAAATATTCGGTATGTTCGAGAATTTATAAATATTACGATTCAAAAGTTACATGAAACACTGAATTTTATAGCACCAGCGACCGATGACCCTCATGGCAGTCAAAGTTTTGATACTAGATTTATAGAAGCAGTCAAAATTCCTTCTAGTTTTATATATATTTCTCAAATTTACAGAGAACTTGTGCAGTAAATATTTTACATGTATTTTATATTACTATAGTTACTTAACGAGTTATTATTTTTGCCGCTTCATTCCGGTTTTTTAAAGTCCCTATTTAATATTTTGTAGTGTAACAGATATCGCGCCTGCAAATCTAGTGTTTAATTCGTATAGAATCTGGTTTTACGTGATATTTCTGATGGCAAAATATCGATACGTTTTGGGTGAAAGTTACTGTAAACTGTGCGATGAAATTATATTTTTAAGAAGTTAGCGTCTGATGTTGAAGTTGCAATTGAAGTGATATTAAAGAGAAGTCGACTATTTCAATAATTCTGTATGTTGAATATAACATAATATTTCATTTCTGTTGCGGTTTAGAGACATTGAACGGTTAGATTACACAGACAGAGTTTAATAAAATTGAGCAATTCACTGAACTTAATACGATAACTGCTTCGTAAATTGAATGTCAGGTATCTCTGATGAAAAGAGAAGTCAGAACATTTAATTTTCATATATTACCAATTTTCTAAGAATTTCATGATTACTCTGATATTCTCCTTCAGACATCCCACACAATATATTCCTAGATTACTGTCTTCACACATTATTTTTATCGAGCTACTATCTCAATCAATGCATTAACGCATCTGCCCATCCAAAACTCAAGTCGCTAATTGGCCCCAGAACTACCAGAACAGTAAAAACGGCTAATTTCTTATTTTTTTTATAAAAGTTCTCTAATTTTATAATTAAGTCATACAGTACACATTCTAAATCCATCATATAAGACATAAATTGTTGAATTAGGTATCGTTTCTAACTTTTGGTTCCTATTCTTTCAAATTAGTTATTTATAATAATTAAATATAACAGATCTACCGACCGGTAGTGCTAGCATTAATTACAATTTTCATTACGACTTTCCTATAACGAATTTTGTTGCAGACTAATGCTGAACGTTAGTTGATAAAATTTAAAAAAAAATACGTGGATTTACAGATGTTTTTATAATATAGTATGATTAGTATAAATACGATCCTGAAGTTCCAATGAACATCATTAGTAAAAAGTAAATTTCATTGTAATCTCAATATTACATTTCGCTCAAATCGCTGCAGAATTTTTTAAAAATGATTTACAATCTATATATCCCCGCGGTATTGAAAGGGTTAATTCTCCAAGGTTGAACACGTTACCGCAGTGTTAATAAACGACAATAAAAAGGAAATTTCACTGTAACACCAACTTTGAATTTCGCTCAAATCGCTGAAGAATTTCTTAAAAATGATTTACAATCTATATATCCCCGCGGTACTGAAAGGATTAATTCCCCAAGGTCAAACACGTTCACGCCGTATTAATAAATATCAGTAAAAGGAAAATTTTCATTGTACCACCAACTTTAAATTTTGCTCAAATGTCTGCAGAATTTTGTAAAAATGATTTAGTACCTATATATCCCCGCAGTACAGGAAGTGTTAATTCCTGAAGGTCAAAAATTCTCACAAAAAGCAGATTTCGAGATCCAGCAGTGGCGGCCAAGTCCGATGGTGTCACTGGAGCACTGGCTAAACTTTTTGCCAGGCATATGTCTTCATTTTGTAAATGTGTCCTTGTTACTCGAGTGTCCCAGTAGAGATCCAGTCGATGAGAAACCCGAGCGGATTTCTGGTGGGTCCAGGGCCCAGCTGGTAACACGATCATTGTTCCATGCTCGCTACGTTGCTTCTTCGTCGTATTACGTGTTCCTTATGTCCCCAAAATACTTCGTTTCGTGGGACACCTTGTCTCTGTCTTTGTAATAAAGAAAAGTCACGTTATCCTTGAATCCTTCGACACTTAAACCGTCCGAATTCTACGAAAGAGGAAGGAATATGTAACAGGGTGTTCTGTTATCAAATTTCTGAACGATTGTGGTCTTCTTTAACTCTCTGCCCTACGATTTGTTTCATGACATCCTCCGCTATAATTCAGAATTTAATTGCGAAAATAAAATTCTAAAATTAAAATGCCGTATAATTTGATGCAATATTAATGATATAGAAATAATGTTATGGAGTCGCGTCTCATTAATATTTACAATTTAGAGATTTTGGAAAACTTGAAAATTTTCCCATTTACTTCAACACGAGTGTCATTCGTATCGTAGGGTAAGGGGTTAAAATCAGTGGATTGATTGATTATTAGGGGAGATATCATTTTGTGAAATAAAATTATTTTTATAAAAGACTCACAGGGAAAGGATATTTTTATAGGAACGAAAGGTATCGTTTATTTTGATTTCTCGAATACTTTTTCTGCTGTTTTTCTGCTAGGTGATGATTAAATTAACGGTAAAAGTGCTATTGTTATAGTTCAAATCAGGTGCAATTGCAGGAAAAATTGGCGAGGAAAGAGCATATAATTATCACGAATCATGAGCATCTCGACTTTCTCTTTATTACCGTAATTCATATTCGAAAGTGAAACACGTGTCATTGAGAAAGATCACGAAACAAAAATGAAAGGATCATCATATTTAATATTGATGCCAAGTCAAATGAAAAGTAGCCTTAATAATCCTTTACAAAAAATACACCGTTCTTTGTACCTTTGATGGTCTTCTCCTGACAAATTAATGCACGGTCATCTTTTTTAAACTGACTGTTTCAAAAATTACCAAAGTTACTTGAAATAAGTTCATCTACTTAACTGTACGAATCAAAATTAATTAAGCTTTTACAAATCTCTATTGCGTTCCAGCAATATGGCACATGTATTCTACTGTGCTCTAATTAAACTTATAAATGTATACTTTCTTATTAAAAATATATTTCTGTAATCGCATGAAATTCATCAATAGAATAAAAAAGTACCTCGACGAGTAAAAAGTCAAAGACTGGCTCACAACCAGTGAGCTCGAATTCCGATCTTCTTTGAAAATTTTTCCCAAATTATAACTTAACATTTAAACTGCGAAACCAATAAAAATGATTTGTACACAATTTTTCCAAAAATTCTCCAAGTCTATAGAGGACTCATAGAATAAATATGACATATCTACCTAAAAAAGAACATAAATCACCAAATCGATCATCTTTTCCGTCTCTTCACCACACTTTTTCCAAATTACTTATTTAATGCGTGAAACGCCACCGGTATTTCGCCAGTTTCATAATTTCTATTAAAGTGAAACTTGTATAATTAAATCACATCTTTATGAAGGAGAAATCTTAAACACACAAATAGACATAGTCATCATGAATTTACCTTTTCAATGCCAATATTTAAGAATTTAATGTATTAAAAAATTTGCAAATATTACAATTTAAAAGTTACATGAAATTTCATTCAATTCAATAGCGTCAGTCACCAATGACCCCCATAGCGTACAATGTGTTAATATATCATAGTCTCGGTTGTTTCAAAACCCATCTCAAACACTAGGTTCCAAACAAAATGAACAGAGCAATTTAACACGTTGAGTGCGGCGTCAGTCCCAGGGGACTGACAGTGAACTTTCCGTTCAGGTGGCCTCACAATCAGTCCCAAGGGATTGACAGCGAATTTTTCGTTCGGTCGACATTGGTGCGTGAGACCGGCTTTGTCAAGGGTTAACTTATTAATTCCAATTAAAAATTTTATGTTTAAATTTAGTGAAGGTTATTAAAATATTTGAAGCAAAGATGTGTTTGAGATTTGCACATATTACAGTAAGTAATAACTTGTGTTGTGAGTTTTATGGCGAACTTACGTCCGAATGTTTGTGTGTTTGTGCTATAACATTCAGCACAGTATTTCCAAATTTGTATGCACCTTTTTTTCTTTCTTTTGAAAGTGAATATCTTACGCTCTGCCGCGTGAGTGAAAACTATGGCAAGATCGGCACCGCACTGAATGTGTTAAGCAAAAAAAAAAGTACAAAATAAAAAAAGAACAAAAATGATCCTCCAGAAAGAAATCGTCCACCCGGTAAAGGCAGCGATTTATTCTAAGATCCTTTCATAACCACTTCTAGCGTTCTATCTCGAATCTCATAAAAACGTCTTGCGATCGGTGGACACGCATACACGATTCACCGGTTTTGCTCTATGAATGCGCCAGTGGGTACAAAATAGCGTAGGGGAGGGCAAGGCTGCCTGGAGGACACACGTGCAGGAAGTGGCACACCCTTCGGAATGCAGTTTAACACCGCGGACGGCTGCGAAGTACAAAACAAAAGAAATCCATTCTAATTCGTTGCATACACGCGTCACGCGGCCCTTCGTGCCACGACTACAGTGCATTCACGCGGGATGTTTCGTGGAAAGGGAGGGAAATAGTGGGCGAGGGCAAAGTGTAATGAAGTTACTACGAATTGAAAGCGTCAGTGATGTTTTTTAATTGGTTTACTCGACGTTGGTTAATTAGTAATTAGCGTCAGGTTAGCTTAGGAATGTAAGTTGCTGTTTGATGAGTACGTGATGGAATGCAGGATCTCGTTTTTCTTTGTTTTGAGAAATTAGCAGATTGTTATTCAGAATGTTTTTCATTGATTCTGTAGTATTCTTTTGAAATTTATTAAGAATGAGGTTAAAAAGTTAATGGATTGGCATTGAGTGAAGCTTCGATATATGTGTATATTTTTATCGTGTAATTTTCGTTCCTGTTTTACAATTTTTTATACAAAAAAAACGGAATGGTTTATGCGATTATTGTGGCAAACTGGGAGATAATATATTTAAATATGTAAGAATTACTGGAGGTTCTGACAGAAACGATAAATAATACCGAGTCCATGATTACCATAAATATGCACAATCGATGGTTTCGTCATTCCTGCGATTGTGCGTCTTATATCCTGCTGAAAGTATTATACGAGAAGGATTTCTGTTGAACACGCAACTTTTTTAATCCCCAAATATTTGTCAGAAGAAGAAAAGAATACTGGCCTTTATAAATTGTAACTTAAAACGAAAGATGACACAAACGTTCGATAACAATGAATTTATTGGAGGATATTGAAAATTAGCTGTATGAATAAAAAATTATACAAAGTTTTGCAACTAACATAAATATACAAGGACAATTAACCACCTGCTTTACAATTTCTATCTCACCAAGGTTCACGATAAGTCAAAATTAACTACAGAAATAAAAATTTCTTGATAATTTTTAACATTTGCTATAGTTGATTGTAATATTAATATTATAAAAATAATTTCACCGTATGGTGATCCACTGATGTTTTCGATTTAATAATAATTGGAAAACTTAATATTTTTGTATTCTATTCATCGCATCGTGTGTGTCACACGTTACTTTAACCTAAGGAGTTAACAACTCCATATTTCGTACAATAATGTCTCTTCAACCCAATTGAAATACAAATACGAAAGATAAATTCTTTATCGAAAAAAGAAGAAACTGTAACCATCCACTTTAGCATGCAAAATAGCCAGCGCTAATTTAAAACACGTAAAGATAAAATCGAAACTCCACCAAAGCTACCGAAAATTATCCGTAAAAATAATAAATAACAGGGACTTTTATGATTAACATAAGCATAAAATCACTATCAATAATTACATCCTTCCCATAACGATGTTTCGTTAATGAATGCAAAAAAAAGGCTCAACAAGTCTAGAAGCAGCAATCTACGAATTTTACAATCATCGACAAAAAGAAGAAACTGCACCCGTCCGATTTACCGTACGAAATACAAGATCCCAATCAAGATTTGCCCGGAGGAACAGAGACAGACAGATAAACTTGAAAATCCATCGAGGACGTCGAAAGTTCGTAGAAGAAATAATAAATTACAGTATCGGCCGGAGAATTCATAATTACCATAAGTATGCAAGCGCAATCGTCGGTTTCGTCATTCCTCAGAACTTACGACGTCTTCGCGATCGTGACAAAAGAATCTTACGGCAAGGCTGCTTGGAGGACACGCACACAGGAAACGACGAATGGCCTTCGGAATGCAATTCGACGATACAAACGAAAATTCATTCTAAAACCGAAGCATACACCACTCAAGCCCTTCGTCCACGCTTTGTCTGCGTGACCTGGCATGACGGGATGACCGGTAGGGAAAGAGAAAAGGGATGACGAAGAGGAAGCAGAGAATGAAGACGAGGAGAAACGACGATGAAGAAGGTGAGGAGGAAAACGAAGAGGAAGGCAAGGAAGACGAAGAAGACCCCGTCGGAGACGTGATGTGCCTTTCGATGCGAATTCTAAGCCTCCAGGGCTCCGGCCTTCGGCCCCGAGGGCTTTTAAAATCTATGAGAGCTGCCATCTTTTCCTCGATAAGCTCGATACTTACTCACCCGGTGCACCGTCGAGGATAAGTGGAATGGACTGCTTCCCTCCGGATGGCGAGATTTGCTTCTTTTGCCTTTAATGCACTTTAATTGATAGTGTTTGCTTGGCTCGATTAAAATTAAAGTGATTTTAAAGTATACACCGGGTATAACTGATTCCAATCTTCCGGTTGCTGTATTTTAAACGGGCGTTAGTGGTGAGACGGTGTTTTGAGGCGTTTATTAGTTTGCAGGTGGATGATTTTGGAGTATCATGTTGAAATGGATTTATATATGTTCAATGTGTTTGTTTTATAGTCATTTTATAGGTGCAGCGTGGAGATTAATTGATGCAGACTATCTTCCGGTTGGGGAGGTTTGCTTATTTTACCTTTAATGCCGTTTTATTGATGGCGTTTACTATGTACAATTAATATCGAAGGAATTTTAAATATTCGCTTGGATAAAGATTCTAATCTTTCATATTCTGCGTTCAGAGCCGGGGTCTTAGAATGAATAATGATATATATAAATTCAACCAGAAATACATACTTCCAGAAGGTCTAATTATTTTATCAATAGTATAGTATTAATATTATATCGTATTAATTTCTCATTGCTCCATAATCCACCTACTTTTCTTTTTTTCGTAATATAAATTTCTAACAATTTAATTACGTCATAATATTTATATATTTAATACCCGTAATATTTACAATCATCATAAATACAGTAGGTAACAAAAGTAAGTTATAAATTAAACAATTTGATCACATATTTAATATGTAAGAATTATTACGATTGTTACAGTAAATTGAAGTTTTATCAAGACATTGATTTTTCTATATTAAATACACAAATTTTTGTGTGGCAATAGTTAGTAAATATATCGTTTAATAACCATAGTGTTTGCCTCCCATTTTTGACATTTTACAAATTCTTTTCGGAACTGGCAGAGCATACATTCTACATTTTTCTATTATAAAGTATTGCCATATTTCCGTAATAGAACATACTAATTCTTCAATATTTTTCGGTTTCTCTTCCGATATTCGTAATTTTAACCCTTTAGCCCACAACAACGTGTGACACTCGTGATGCGGTAAATGATATAGGAAATTTTGAAGTCTCTCAAATATTATTAAATTGAAAATTCGAAGAAAAATTTGTATTTCAGGTATTAATTCTGAGTTATTGCGCTCTCAGCCACAAAAAAGCCAAGGGTTTAAAATTACCCACATCTTGTCTATGAGGGTAAGTCGAGGCTCGGTGGAGGCTACTTCTGTAAATTAATACTATTACTTTTTATAACTTTCTATGTTTGCATTACCCTGAATGATTCAAACAGAAAATTTTATCAATTTAATTTTAGTTTCTTAGAAAACAAATCAATTCAAATCGCAAAACCTTAACTGCACAAATAGAAAAAAGTGCCAGACAGTAAAGTCAGGCACGTGCAAAACGTGCAAAGTGAAAACGCGTGCGCGACAATTCAAAAAGGCTTAATATCACGTACATACAACCGGCACAGCACTGAATTGCAAAAAAAGATGAAAAAGAAAATTCACCCTGGTGAGATATCCTCGTCGAATTTTTCTTCCAGCTCATAATTGTGAACTGCACCGCACGACGCTACTAATTGCGCGGCGATTATATTATCTGTAATCTGCTTTAAACCTGCCGCTTTATCGTTCCCGCAATTTCGCGGAATATTCGTTTCAGTGGAGGAGAGAGAAAACGTAGTCACAGAAACGCAGAATCAGGTGAATCAAGGTAGACCAGGTAGAATCCTTTGTTCGCCGTTGCATGGAACGCGCTGCATCATCCATTCGGATGGATGGCACGAGCTGTCTCGCGTGAAAAACTAGGAAGGATACGTAGAGATAGAAGTTTTATCACGGTATACAACTTTGAGGCGTCGTGTTTCTATATACGGCGAAAGACACTTTCGGTATCTGATTTTGCGATCGCTCAAATGCGCCTCCCAAGACGAGAGGGCTTTCATTGATCAATTTCTCGTATTCGTGCTGCTCGACGAGGCGAGTACAAGTTTCGTTTGTATCTCGAGAAATTTATTGCAGTTTTGTTCGTGAAATGTTTGCAAAAGTCTCATCGATAAAAATTCGCACGGTCGCTCGCGGTTCTTGCGATTTTCTGGGTCGCGTTACAAAGAAAGTTTGGAGCATTAATCATACCGAAATCACAGGATGCAGTATCGGTTCTCACAGGCCACTCGTATATCATCTTGAAGCGGTTGCTTATTCGATACGATGTTCTTGCTTGCTCGTGGAAAATAACAGTTATCTTTTTATTGAAAAAGAAAGAACCTCAAATCGGATGTGCAACTTCCCTACGCTTTCACTTGGACGATCGTTCCATCTCGTGAGAGCCTCTTCATCGTCCCTTTAACTGAACATGTCGTTTCACTTTGAGTTGAAAAAAACAGAATTTCCTTTCAATTAACCCACTGACCACGCCGATCTTTCGTCTCGTGAGATGGCATAATTATCTCGTTGGAAAGATATCTTTATCCACTTTGCGGTCGAATTTAAATCTAAATTGAGTTCTTGGTGAGTCGAAGAATTTATTGATTGACTTTCTTAGATAAAAGTTATTATTATTAAATGCATACTCTGTCCTCGACAATAATGAGGGATGTACATATCAACCTTGCTGTTCTCTCCGGGTCTGTATGATTCCATGTCTTCTCGCTTATTCCCAGAATGAACATTATGTTCTAACAGATACTATGTTCTTAATTTTCAATATATGTATTTAAAATATATGTTGTTCGTATATTTTACATTTTTTTAACCCTAGATCACTAACCTTATTTTTCGACGCTTAACACTAACCTTCGTCTCTTCGACTACGGTGTTTACAAAAGGGGTTTAAGGGTATTATTTAAATAAAATTTAAATATGTTTCTTTTCTATTATTAAAGATAGGTATTTATTTATTACGATAACGTTAACTAATATGGCATAATTATTAAATCCGTGTCGTCGAATCGACGAAGGTTAGTGATCTAGGGTTAATGTGAGCGGTTCATCGGGTTACCATGATTCAAATGAACCCGAATGCGAAGTACAAACGGGGAGAACAGTAGGATTAAGGTGAATTTCAGAGGATTTTTCTCAGAATTATACCTTTATTATTTGTGACAAAGTTTAAAGCATTGCACATTTTACATACAATAAAAAGGACGATGAGTCACTCTAATTAAAGTCATTAGACAAACGAATACCACGTAAGACCGGGGGTTGGTATAGTCGGATAACTGAAAGATGGCTAGGGAGCTGCGGAACATCTCGTTCTTAACTGCCTATTCCCGCCATTTTGTGTTTGCAATCCCCAAATTGATCCTTTTAAAGTAAACGACTATATGGTTACTCCAGGAAACTGGGTTTGTGGTTTCCAAAAATGAAATAGCAGGAATCGGTGGATGAAAACAAGAGGCGCCGCCCCTTCCTAGCCATCTTTCAATTGCCGGACTGTATCCTAGTTCCCTCTAACGCTAAGGAATACTAGTTTTTATTTCCATATTTCCTTCTTTGCTCTCTACATCGGCTTTCTCCATCAATTCAAAACAGCTTTTACATCATCGAAACTATAAAACTTTTCCTCTTTACTTGGTGAATTTTACAAAAAGCCATGAGCAGACAACTATAATCTTATAAATATTAATTATAACATTAAATCGAATTAGTCGACCCCTATGTTAGAGAGGTTCCAAATCTGCAAAAAAAAAACGTCACCCATATTCCAGTATTTTGCAATTTCTCGCAAGCTCATTTGTACAATTCGATTTATCCAAAATCGATAGTTAAGCTTTATTACAATTTTACTCAACAGAACACCCCTTACGGTCAAAGTAACTCCACGACCCATAGGGAAATAACAAGCAAAACGACGAAAGTAATACTTAATAAATAATATCCTTGTAAAATCCGCTCGGTCGATTCACGTGTCACAGAATCGCAATAAATTCTACCTCCCACCGGTTGTCCAGGGATCAACATCGTGTAAAGATCACGGATTTACGAAGTCTATGATCCATCCACGTTGATGGTGATTCGCAGGAGAGCGATTGAGCGGTGCCGAATGGGGAAAACCATGGCGTTACTAGCATCGACGTATCGCACTCGTCGTTACTATATCGGTGGCACGTGGGCGTCTTCCTTTTCCAATCGTCTCTCCTATCTTTAGTAACTTCCATTTCGTTCCAACGTTGTTTTGGATTCGAGGCCTTCCCGTATGACAGTGTCGATTCGCAGAACCGCGAAACTTTTGGCACTGGAAAATTTATTTTGCAAACGGGCGCGTTGCGAGCGACGTTTATGATATTATTCGATGGCACGACGATTCGATGGTGGAATCGAATGCGGGCGGGTCAAGAATAGAATTTGAAGGGCCGCTGGAGGGCTACGTTATTCAAATTCCGCGATAAGGGACACAGGATAGGGCTACGTTGGAATCGCTGTTCATCCTTACGCTTTATCGTCGGTTGCGTTTTAACCCTTCGAACGAGATATGGTCAACGTGCGAGGGTGTTTCGATTTTCGATAGGCGAGATTTCTTCGCAGGGATATACAGCGGGCAGTTTTGAAGAATTCCATGAATCGCGATGCTGCTAGATTTACGGCTTGCTACGATACACAGATTTATCAGGTTTTGGAATATAAATTGTTGGATGGGACCAGTGACGAATCGTTTGTTTGTATGGTTTGGATAAGGAAAAGACTTCTTTCTTTTACGTTACCATTGGGATGTTTTTGTAAAATTAGAATTTATGAGAATCGATATGGCGTGCAAGCACACAAAACTTTATTGAGTTTTATAGGCATTCTATCAGAGATATTTTAACTCTTTATGGGCCCCTGTGACTTTGATGTAACACAAGTCACATCTAAGCTTCTAAACTTTGACGAAGTGAATTTTCCTACTCTGCCAAATGTTACAATTTACTTCTGATACATCGTGAAATTCTTTAGAATCCACTCTTTAAAATTCAAGCTAAATATATTAACCCCTTAGCCTAGAACAACGTGTGAGACTCGTGACGCGAAAAACGGCATAGGAAATTTTGAAGTCTTTCAAATACTACTAAATTGATAATATTAACCGGTCGCGAAAAGACCTTATTATTTTCATACTATTAATATTACGCTGAGTTATACGAAATATTAGAAATCACTGAAAATTTTTGATTTTAGAAATTTATTTTTAGTCTTTCCACGTCCCGTCAGGAAAGAAATCGCAGGTTAATTAAAATTGCATTCTTACAATTTTTTTTATGTCACAAAAAATTCAGACCACAGAAGGTTAATACATTATATTTATGCAGTTTGTGATTTGTTTTTATGTTTTAGCTTTTGCATACTTTTTGATCACTGTATGCTAGGGTATTGTATTTAAGTCTGTCACTTTATTATTTTGTTTAGATTGATTCTCTGAATAAAAGGAGAAGAAATTTGCGATATTGTGTATCATTGAACTCATATTTCCAATGAAAAATAAAAAGAAGTTCTTCGAGGTTGAAGAGGCACGCGCAGACATAATTTACGTTGGAGAAAAAAAAAGCGAGGATGTTCCGTTGGACTATATTTCAGAATATTTTCATAACTCGAGATACACGGAAACTCATGAAGCATTTTATCGTGCACTTTATTTTATATCCCACATTGCACGATTCGATGCATGACTTCAATCGCATCGTATTACCCGATTTCACGGTCGATTTACTATAATTCTTTCGAGCGAAGTTTGAACGCCGGGCACGTTTAATCGAAATACCAAGTGATCCTCTGATTTCTTCGTTTGACGATGTTCGTTCTTCGTTATTCCAACTGTAATTTTTATTGTGAAACATTCGCATTCTGTTCTCGTAAATTGTGAATACTTTGTTCTTTTTCTGGATCAGTTGGACTGTGATAATTTCGCCGCTTTGAAGCAACATTTGAAGAAATATTTTAAAGGAAAAGGTAGATCGAATAGAAAATAAAATTGCACGACAATGGATAGCAGAAAATACTATTGTGCAATAGTTTAAGGTAGCAAGTTAGTTCATTGTTACAATAGTCTAAATTATTGTGCAATTAATATTTTGTATAAATTGTTCGTCCTAATTCTAACACGTTGAACGCCACTAGTATTTTGCTAGATTTATCATTTTTACTGAAGTGCAATATTCTCCATTGAAATCAGAATCGCCCAAACATTTCTTCTAATCAGATCTTTCCAAAGCAGAACCCATAAAAACACAAATAGATATATGGTTATAATGGCAATGCTTATATATTGAATATATTAGAAAATTCATTTCCAATTTGAAAGTCACATGAAAATTGAATTTAATAGTACCAGTCACTGGTGATCCCCATTATTTTTCAATTAGTTATCTCAATAAATCACTGTTGGAAGATCGTAATATTATGATTTACAAAAAGTACATATGAAACTATTTCTGCATCATTTGAAGAAGTTATTTATCATCATGTATGCTTATGTCTTAAAACTCCTCTAATCCATTCGTTCAGCTAACTGGATTACCTTCTGCGTATCTCAAAACAGACAGGAGAAACATGAGAAAACAGCAATCGACAAACGAATTAATCGAATCAGAAAGTGATTCGGATAAGCAATAATTTACAGATATACACGATGTCTAAGAATAAGAAGAAACAAACAAACTTAATGCACAAAGAGAACGTACTTTCCTACAGTCCCGTTCAGCGATGACGTACGTGCAACCGCTCAACCAGATCTCAAATTACATTAACTCAACGTTTTACAATTCAATTTCCACATATAGACTCTAATAATTAACAACTATTTACACTAATTTATAATCATAGCGGCGATATACACAGTATATTTAAAATGTCAAATAAATATCTATAAAAAAATGAAAGAGAAAAGATACTCGATTGATTTAATTCTTTGCAACCTATGTAGAAGTAAAAAAAAAAAAACATTTACAAAAAATTCAGGACAATTATTCTTGATCATGTCGGTGGATTCAATCCGATCACAAATCAAATCATAAATCAAAATCTCGATCGAACAGGGTTATATCTTTTTAAAAACAGTACTCCGTAATCTCTCTAAAACGGACGTTCCTAATTGAAATAGTATCAATTAAATAAGAAAAAAAATTTTCTTTAAATCCTTTACAAAAATTTTCATTCACCACACGTTGGATAGCAGTCTAGTGCACGGATCGTCCAAAGGAATTTCTCTCTTTCTCCCGTCGCATTTGAATTCTATTCGTTGCACGTGCCGCGATGGTCCGCGTCCGAATCGTTGAACCGCAGAAACTCAGAAACGTTGAATGCGCATGAACTGCTAGCAGAAGCCGCACAGGAAAACTGGATTCGCGCTGTCTTATCTGACAGCAAGTAAATTAGAGGAGGCGCATCGTGCGCGGTCGTCGTCGGTGGCTCGATAAAGATGAAAACCACGGCGCGTGCCGGTTGACCCCTCGGGTTATCTGACAGCGTTGGTCAACAGGTGCAACAGGTATTTGACGAAAGATCGTCCCGCGACGAGGAAACGTAATCGTGATTTATGCGTACACGCCTCTGTTATATCCTGTCTGCCGGTGATTATGCGAGTTTCGAAATCGCTCTTGCGGAAACCAACGGCCTGAAAGTAGATCTTGCTCTGCTACCGGTTGTCGCCCTTAATAAATCGCTGGCTCGTGGACAAGGCGTTTCGCTTTTCGAGCTAACGAGTCGAATCTGGATTCTGACTTTTTCTACGTCGATTGAAATGTTCCAGGACTCGATTGATGCCTTTGTTTTGTGGTAATGTGTCTCGCGAAGCGGATCCAAGGGAACGTGGACCAAACGGAAAGAACGGCGATTGGAGTTGGTTGTAGTGGTTTGAATTAACGCATTTACGTCATTCGTGAGTTTATGCGCTTGGTTTACTTGGTGGTTATTGCCACAGTAGATTTGTACGATTTTAGATCGCGCTTGCAGTGTCAGCGAGTATTATTCGGACTGAATTACAGAACAGGGGAATTATAGGTTTTATGTTTCCTTCGCTGATGATGGCTTATGCGGGGAAGCAGGATTCTTAAGCTCTCAGATCACAATTAGCATGAAGGTTTTGCGTGATGTAATCTCTTTTGTTGTTCAGAAGTTTTTGATGAATTGGATTTTTTATATCTTTTGAAGTATCTTTACTTTAGAATTCGATTCCTGTTAATTTTCGGCCTTTTATCTGAACATTGATTTAGCGTTCATGATATTCCTTTGATACTCTGAAAATAATTTCTTGAAACTTGAAATGTTCGCTGAAACACTCCAAATGATAGCACTTTAATGCAAGAAAAGAGCGCAACTCTATACGAAAAAGAGCTGAGTGGCTATTACATTTTAATCTCGGTAGCAAAATATTTTCAATTAATTTGGAGAACTCCAGAAACAAAATGGGATTTTTGTGAAAAATCTGACGAATTGCGTACAATCTCTTTCGAACCAGATAAATTTTCAAAGTAATTTGAGAGTTATTAGCTTTGTTTTTCTGCTCGATATTTTTAAAAGAATTTTGTTGTTCGAGTAAAGTTATATTGAAATCAGAAATTCAATAGGACTGTAGACAATCTGACTAAATATCATTTTATTTTTCAATTAATTTTACGCACTTTCGAAAAAATTCAAGTACTTTCTCTATAAGCAGCGTTGCACATATAGAAGGAGAATAATAATACGTTACAGAGATATTTTTTGTTGGCATTTCAAACTGATAAGTCATCCCAGGAATTAACTGGAATCGACAGGTGTAAGGCCTTTAATCCTTGACTGCCTGTAATTACATGCAGTTATGTTCCACTTTTAACGTAGACAACTTTTAAAGCAAACATAAGAAACCGCGCAAGAAACTATGTAGTCCGGCGTGAAGTTATAAGCGTGTCCTTGGCATAATTTCGTTCATGTACTTCTTTTTAATTGCGAATTGTTCGATCGTTCGATTCTTTTACATTTCTTTATCTACGTCATTATTCAATCGAACTTTCTTCTTGCAATTATTTCCACACGTTATGTAAATTTGAAATAGTAGCGAAATTCAATGAACAGCAATGAGTCACGGAATCTTACAGTTTCGTAATTTGTTAGATTGCAGTTCGACTGAATCGATATACGCAATTCGTCACATTTTCACAAAAATCTCATTTTGTTTTTTTAAGTTTTACAAATTAATTTAAAATTTGTTGCCATCGACAGTAAATATAATAATCATTCAACTCTTTTTCAATTAAAGTTGTGCTCTTCTTTTGCATTAAAGTGCCTTTATTTCTAGTACTTCAGCGAATGCTCAATGTTTCAACAAATTATTTTCAGGTCATCAGAGGGTCATCATAATATTAGGATAACAAACACTAAACTAGAGCTCATTGTCAGATGAGGGGGAGAAAATGAATAAAAATAAAATCCAGAAACATTGAGAAAAAAATGAAAAGATAGAGATAAACTGTTAAGGGAGTCATCTCATGTGACATATATTTTTTTCGCTTACTTCGAAAAATTTTTTTTTATGAATCATTAAAACGTATAATCTTGGAATTTTTACCACACGTTTATTGATACTTTTGTAGTCTATTGGAATTTTTGCAAGCAAAAATAACGATTCTACATCACATGATCACATGGTATGCCCCACTTAACCCATTTGCATCACATGACAAATTCAAAAATATATCTTTGCTATCAGATTTCTTTATATTAAGTCTAAGTCTCAACAGTATTTCAAAAAGTGTTACTGTACTTTAATCGACGAATGATGTATAAATAATTTAGACTGTTCGTATGTGTTGCTGTTCACTCACAATGTGAATGCATAAATGCGTTTCGATGATAGTGACCAGAAAAAGTGTGTGCATATATGCGTTTGTGATGCAAATGGGTTAAGAAACCAATTTCAAGATATCTACCAAATTCTATAACTACAGCGCTTTTCCGGAAGAAATAAAATCCGCAAAGATCATCAAGATAAATGGCCACAGCATCGAGTTCGAAAACCTCAAAGAAGTTATGAAACAAAAGAATCTCCTGTAATTTTCAGTAAACCTTAAATTTTATCGAAGTTCCCTCTAATGAAAGAACTGAAATAACACCGGAAACTAAAAGACAGTAAGAGTCACCGACCATTGTCTTTGCAGACATTTTTATTCCACACGACGCCTACGTATCTCCGAGCCCCGAAGAATTCCAATTCTCGTTGGTCGCAAAGGCAAAGTCATATTCTCGTCTTCGAAGCCAAACACTCTTACATCCTTTCCTTAAGTAAAGTAATAAAATGTAGCAGAACGACTCGTTGCTCGAAGGAAGCACTTCGTTCTTATTCTCCCCTAGATTACGTCGTTTCCGTCTAAAGTACTCGGTATCCAGCGATCATGTTCTGCCTCTTCCTGCATCCTGAGGCAGGACATTATAATTTTCGAGTCTCCCGACATCATCCATCGATGCTCATACATACATTCATGCTCCTTAGATAATCTGTGCAAGGAGTTGAAGGATACATGGACGGTGGATGCTCGATTCGTTCACGTCTACGTTTTCAGTATTCTTTTTCAATTCCTTTGCACTCTTTTCTATTTGAAGTCTTTTTCTTAAACTACTGATTTTGTATTTTCAAATTTGGTATTTTTTGCGGTGCACGATAGTTAATTGTAGAGATCGTAATATTAGATTGGGGAAGTTGGAACATTATTTGGTTTTGGATAAAGATTTGTTTTAGAAAAAAATTTGGAATATTAAGGAGAAATATTTAGAGTGCTAATTTTTAAATTTATCGATTGTACATTTGTGGTGTACTCTGTGCAAGGAGTTTAAGGGTACATGGACAGTGGATTCTCGATGCGTTCACGCCTGAGTTTTCAATATTCTTTTTCAATTCCTTCGTTTTTTTGTGTTTAAAATCTTTTTTAATTACTACTAATTTTGAAGATAAGTAGAGTAATATTAGAAGATGTTGGCAGATTATTTGGCTTTGTTCGTGGAATTGTTTTAGGCAAAGTTTGGAATTTTAAATGGAAGTATTTAACATTCCGGTGGTTTTGTAGCACTGTCAGAATGGCAGTTTTTAAAATTAGGGATGGTATATTTGTGGTACTGCAGTGAATATTTTTTAATTGAAAAAATTTCCTTCGGAAAACCTCTCCTCGTCTCCTCATTTTATCACCAATGTTCAACACCTCAATTTCATGTCAGGTATCTCTCACATCTCAATTTTCAATTCAGTTCTTCTCAAAAATAAATCACTTCACTTTAAAAAACCTACAAATACCACTCTCAATTTCGATTACCCCATCAGCTAAAGATTACCATCCAGTAGAATCTCCCAACTTAGCCCAACATCTGCTTCCACCCCCAAACAACTGCTCAATGGGACCGTAATGAATATTTCATAAACTCTATGTTTTGAAATTCCCTTTAAAAACGATAAATCCCAACCTAGACAATCGCATCGCTTAAACGAAAGGCGAAGAAGTAATACATTATCAGGTGGATATAACAGACATATTAAACATATTAGACATATTAAATTATTCAGTCCAAATTCAAACCACAATCACTTCAAACAAACTTTTTCTTAAATTAACACTCGAACTACCGGCGGTAAATCTAGGGACACTAGAAAATACTGCCGTTTTTTATAGTAAATCCAAACAATAAAATTTGTAGAAAGTCTCTATTTTTAAAGAATGATGCAGTCGCCCTCGTTATCAACAATCTTCTTCCATCTACTGTGCAAATTTTCAATGTCAAACCAAAAAAATAAAAATTGCTTTTTTAGCAAAATATTTGCAAAAACGACGTTACTTTCCGGTCTCCCTACTATTTCAAAGTATTCAATACTTTCGTTGAAAGAAGAAAAATCAAAGAATGGAAAATATGATCGATACGATAATCTGTATTTTATAAGATCAATGTAGAATATCAGTTTTATGACGGTTTAAATCTTTTGGAAAAAATTAGGAACGAGTCATTTTGGCTTGCTTGGTAGTTCTAGCATTAATCAGTACAACATATTCTTCCAATACATCCTTGCCTAAAGCAGTAACCCCTGCGCTAAATGACCATAAATGTAAAATGTGAAAAAAAATAATCATTCCAACGAACATCTATGATCTCCTATAACGTCATCAAGGTTTCTCAACTTTCGATCCTCTCCTCTCTCATCCACCGCGAAATTCTACGCGGTTATATCTCATTGCACGGATCTCCTCTTTCCTCCTCCTTTTGCACGGCATCGAACGTGTTCGAGCGTCCTCGTCGTAGATACACCTGGTGATTTATCGCATCGCTGGGACGCATTAACGTTTCCACCCGTGTTACGGCATCGCCGTACGTCGTTCCGGAGACAGAAACGGTACGGTGAGGTCGGTATTACGCTGACATGCGTGCCACCGATGGCAAGAAGCGGTCCTTCGTCTTACCTGAGGCTTGGTTAAAGTAGCAATGATTTATTGGGACATGTATCGTGTCTAATGTGTAACACACTTGTTAAAGACTGGGACATTAGCGCGTAGAATGGTGAAAAATGGCCCGGAATCATGCGCGAAGTCTGTTTTGGTTGGATAAGTTTCTGCTTGTTTTATGTGATTGGTTGTGTGTGTTATTTGGATGTGTTGAAAGTGATTGAGAGTATCTGGATATGATAGTACGGTTGTAATGATAGTTTCCTCTTTTTTTATTTTGGAGTCGAAGTACTGCTGGATTGAAGTTAGAAAATGTTTAGAGGTGTAGTACACCTGTTGAGGATTAGGATATTAGCGCGTAAACGGTGAAAAGTAGAGTGCAATTACGCGAGTTGTACAAGTTCTGGTTGGATAGGTTTGCGCACGGGTTGGACTTTTTGGTGGGAGAGGAGTAATGGAAGTTTGTATGAGTTTTATGGTTTCGATGATTCAGAAGCTGTTTTGAATTGGAGAAGGCGGTTCGAGGGGACACTGAAGGAAATATGAAAATAAAAAATGGTGTGTTCTTTAGCGATAGAGGGAACGAGGATACAGTCCGACAATTGAAAGATGGCTAGAGAGTGGCGGAACCTCTTGTTTTGAAACGCCTATCCTGTCTTTTCCTTTTTGGAATCTTCAAACGCAGTATCCTAAAGTAAACACTCCCTGTAATTGTAGCATTATCGTGTCTCTTCTTGGTTGACTCAATAAATGCACCATAGCAATTTCCTCCCTGAATCAGACACGCATACTTTTCCCTAGCCATCTTTAAGTTGTCGGGCTATACAGTCTGACAGTTCCAAATAGCCGCGACTCAGAACCTCCTCTCCTTCCAACTATATTTCAAGTTCAATATATAGAAACAATGGTAAAAAACAATTACCCACATTTATAACTCGAGGCATAACAATAATTCAGTATAATCTAAACAATTCAGACTAATAAATTCTAAGCCCATCTAACCTCTTGTCTTACAATTTCTTTTGTGACCGAACATGCAATAAATCAAAATTAACCCTTTGCGGACGGAGGCATTTTTGAATATCGAGAAACAATTAATTATTTAGCGATGAAAAAACACTTTTTCATCGGAAAGACAGTCTGTTAATGTATACAAGTTGAAATTTACTCTTTGTAAAATAATATTTCAACAATTACTTATATTTTAATTTTTCAACTCTACCGTTTATATATGCACCGACAAACTATAACCAATTTTTTTCTCAGGGCGCATATATTCGCCCGTCGTCCTCAAAGGGTTAATTATTGAAATAATAATCTCTCACTGATTTCCAATACATCGGTATAAGTTAACGCAATATTAATAACACAGAACTAATTTCAACATCTCCTGACCTACTGATATTTTCAATTTAACAATTTTTTGGAAAACTGAAAAATCTTATATTCCATTTGCCGCATTACGTGTACCACACGTCATTTTAAGGCAAGGGTTTAAAAGCCTGAACACTCCATAGAATAATTCAATAATAACAAAAATCAAAGATATAATACTAACAATAAGCAAGGGAATATTTTCCATTTGATTTGAACTCAATAATTTAATACTAGAACTACCGAGCAAGTTAAAATGACTGGTTCCGAATTTTTTCAAAAAATTCCCCATGTTAATAGGAGAGCCATAGAGTAGATATTCTACGTTGATCTTATAAAATACAGATTATCGAATTAATCATCTTTTCCATCTATTGACTTCTTTTTTTCCAAAGTACTTATTTAATATATTGAAATATAATAGACTTAATGTCGGTAGTTCTAGTGTTAAATGATCCGAATGCCACGTGAAATTACAAGTCTCTACAGGATCTTAGCAATCGTAACCAAAACCCTAATAGAAGAAAGAAAGGAAAAAGCAGAACTACATCCCGTTACATTCCTAATCACTCAGCTACCGAATCTGCCGCATCTAAATGCTCCGTGTCGAGCAAACGGATAGACTGCGCCTCCGAGAAATAATCCGAGGAAACGTTCCTGTAATAATAACGACAAAACCGCTATCTTTTCAACGACATCGCAGCACGTCGCGGCGAAGATAGAAACGATACAGGGACTTTGGTATTATGCTGACAAGCGCGGCAGCGCTATAAGAAGAGAGGCTGTCTCCTATCGGGGTGCGTTTCAAGCGGAAGGGAATGATTTATCGAAACACGTAATATGTCTAATGTCTGATAAAAGGCCGCATAGAAATGTTCATTCGGTAGAAATACGGCTTCATAGGTTTTACCGGTTAACTCTCTCTCTCTCTCTCTCTCTCCGTGTGTTCGTACACGTCGGGGAGTTTTAAAAATGTAAATCGATTAATGTCTCCCCCTCTGGCACGGCTTGATTAATTACAAACGGCCTAGGCAAATATTTGAGTGTAATTTTATGTAAGTTAATCCCTCGTCTTGTAGCGCCGTATTTCACGCGAGTTCAAGACTCGCGGGAAGCTTTGAGGAAATTCTGGAAACACGCGCGATAGTGGAAGGGTGTAAAGTATCAAAGAATCACTGGAGTATCGGTGAGAACAGTGTTTTTGTATTGGTGATTGAATTTTATGGGTTCCTTTTTAATTATTTTCGAAGCGACAGTTTTTTTTTCCTTGAGATCTTTGTACAAATGTCTTGCCTTGGAAGAGTGTTTAGGTAACTGCGAGGGGATTACTTATTAACACTTTGAACGCCGTAAGGGTCACCGGTGACCGGCGTTATTGAATTCAATGAATTTTCAAATGACCTTCAAATTACAATATTTACGAATTTTTTAATACATTGAATATTTAAGAATTGACATTAACCTCTTAGATTTCTACAAATTGTTTGCTCGTTGAATTTGATAGGACACGACGTTTTATATCAATGTTTTCAGATTCCTGTTGTGACCGCGCGTACAACTTGGAAGTAATTGCTGAAGTAAGAAATCATCACTGATTTCTGGTGTGCCGTTTAACGTAACGTAATGTCAATAGCATAGAAACTGGGCCACTGATATTACTTTCAGATTAATTCTAAATGAAAACTAACTGATACCTTCCTCCTCTAGAAATTGAATGCTTAACCATGACAAAACCATTAAAAAAGAAACCATAAGAACGAGGGTTAATTTCTCCGAGCGAATACATTTACAAAAAACTCAAGCTTCTCAATTTAATTTTCTTTCACCCAGCATCTTAATTACCACGCCACTGCCACCTCCATCCTATTGAACTAACCCAAACTGCAATTCGTAAGACAAAAAATCGTATAAAATTCCCGTCCCTCACAAAACTCAATATGTCCTTCAAGCATTTCAAATCTTACAAAATTCCAGGATTAATTTGCCCAGAATACAGCGATTCCAATAATCTCAATTTCCAAATAGTCTCAACAAAATTCACCAAAACTGAAGAAATCAGTGCGATCAGCCGAACACCCACCCTGTTGCTAAATTCCTCGATAACTCTTTATTGACGTAACTCTCGTAATAAAGGCCTTACAATCGATCGTAGAAAAAGAGAACAGATCCAGTTAACTGGTAGGAAAAGAAGAACAAAGGCATCATTCGGACGAGACCGGACCCTCGTCTGGGATCCGTGACGAGCAGGCTGGTTAACGTTTTATGGAATCGCGGCGAGGCGAGTCGAACAGGTGCACGAATCGGGTCCATTCGATAGCTCCGTTCTTTCTCTCCTTTCGCTATTACCCTTCCTCCTCTCTCCTAGCTCTTTCGGTATCCCTCGGTCCTTCGTTCCTTCGTCCGTGGAGCTCCGCTCGACCTCTAATTCTCGAGGGAACAAAAACTTAATCGGCTGCTTCCTCTGCTCTCTACTCTCTGCTCTTCTCTGCGAATAGAACGGCTGGAGTCGCGGCTGGATGATCGAGCCCGGAGGCAAGCAGAGAGAAACGGATGCCGGGCATGTCGTATGGAAACGAGTTTTCGTTTGATGGTACAATCTTTGTGTGATCATTTGGTTTTGGACATTTCTTTTAATAAAAAATGCGATGAGGGTGGCAGTGGTGCGATGGTTGACGCAGTGTGAGGGTAAATTGCATTTGGGATTTTGGATGGTTTGCAAATATGCTTGCTTGTACGGCAAGTGAAGTTTTGTGTGGTGTATTTTCTTTTATTCTGTGATAGTCATTCGTATTATTTGAAAAAGCTAATGCCGTAGGTATATGGTTCTTTGATGTATTAATCCTACTCTTTTCCTAGTGTCTATATGACTCGAAATAGAGATTATATTTTAATAGATACTATGTTTCGTAGTGTTAGTTTTTGATATTCAATGTATTTAATATTTACGTATGTCTGTTTGTATATTTTATGTTTCTTTAAATGTGAACCTTTGTTTAGCGGGTAAGTATGACTGGGAGAAATACGAATGTGAGATATAAATGAGCAGAATAGCAGGATTAATTGTAATACGAGTTTACGATTAGTTCGTGATTGTGCATTTTGCTATGTAAATCATGTAATTCAATCTCCAGCTGATAAATTTTGTTTGTATACAATCCAAAATGAATTGCTAACATGTTCATTCTTACTCATTGCATCGTGATCGAGTAAAAATTAATTTTTCATTCCTATTATATTGATAACCTTAGTAGCTGTTATCGCAGAAAGATTTTTAGATTTTTAAATAAACTATTATAGAAAAGATATAAGAAGAAATATCTATTAGTTGAGATTATATTGTTTTCTAGGTGTTGCTATACTTCATAATGTTATATTCGGGGATTTAAATCTGATTTCTTGTTGTCAGTTAACTATGTTGTTATTTAAATTCGACGTTATTGAGTTAAGTATTTAATGCGAAATTGAATTTCGTTGTCAATCTGGGTTAAGAAGAGATTAAAATTTCGCATTCAATGATTAATTATGATAGAGGTATTGAAAACAAAGCAGGTAGGAATTAGTTTTTTTACTAGGAAATAAGTTTACAAAAAATTCCAACCGTCGCACCACTGACATTCTCTTTACGTTATTCATTTACAAAATTCTCAAAACCAAATGATCACGCAAAAATTGTAATAAAGTTCAACGTTATTGACAATTGCAATTGAAATAACTTTCTAAATAGATTTCGACAGTTTTGGATAATCGTATGTGTAATTGAACATGTAAGAAATGTTATATAGATATTTGTTTGTTGAAAATTCTTCCTTAATATGCTTCGAAGTAATTCTAACAAATATTTATGCTTCGTTATAGGGTAAAATCTAATGTATGTAGGATAAAGGTCAGCGCACCACAATTACGTTAAGGAATTCGATATAATTTAATAAACTTATCGCTACTTTCGCCCTACGCATAGTCCTCGGCAGAATCCCAAAATAACCTCTCGAGTAATCCCGAAATATTAAAATTCCACTACAATTCCAACTATACATTTATCCCACGACATTACGTTAGAGAAAAGAATTTTGATGGCCCATTAATTTCCTCCAGGTATTACCCTCTGAAACGAAACACAATCTAACCACCTGTTGATTACTCCCCGTTGCATGGGCAAGGAAAACGTAATATTTTAATAAAATATTAATTCCACACGATCATCGTGCGACATGTAAAATAGCATCCCAATTATCCCTCGACTTTATGCGTCTTCGAGCCTATAGTACTGGACGATAATACAAAAAGAAGAAATGGAGAAATAGAGGACAGGCAGCGCAGACAAAAGAAGAAAAATCAATAAAGAATAAATCGACAAATAGCGGGAAGGAATTAGAAACGGGGAGGATTGAAAAAAAATGTTAAAAAAGAGAGAAAAATACAGATACAAACAGCTGAAAAAGAGAAGAACTGAGGAACAGGGGTAGTTGGAAGAAAAAACATGGAAAAAGAAAGAAAATGGAGCAAGAAAGATTTGAGCAAGTAGAAAAATTGCGGAAAAGAAAAGCTTGAGAAGAAGAAAAATTGAAAAGCAGAGAGACTCTAGGAAGAGACAAATTGTAGAAAAGGGCAGACAAGGATAAAAACAAGAGAAGAAGGAATCAAGAGAAAAAGGGGAACGAAGACTGAGAAGAACGAATAAGAAGGGAAAATCAAAATAGAGTAAAAGGCTGAAGAAGGGGGGAAAGTGGAGATACAAACAGCTCAATAAGAGAAAAACAGAGGAACAAAGGAAATTGTTCTTCTTTCTTTAATTCCTTCAATAATTTTCTTATTGAAAGAAAAATCATTGAAGACAAGAAAAAATGGAGCAAGAAAGATTTGAGAAAGTAGAAGAATTAAGGAAGAGAAGAACATGGGAAGAAGAAAAATTAAGAAACAGAGAGACTACGGGAAGAGACAAATTGTAAAAAAGATCAGACAAGGATAAAAACAAAAGAAGAAGGAATCAAGAAAAAAAAGGGATGAAGACGGTGGAGAACGAATCAAGACTGGAAGATACCCGAAAGAGGTGATCTCTTCCAGAGGCGTACAATCAGGATTACCTTCGGGGTAATCTCCGTATCCAGTAGCTATAAGCAACTGAATTCATTTAACCGACAGAATGTGCGTGTAGGTGCAAGTAGTCCGGTTGCAGCCGGTTTCGCGTTATTACGGGGCACGAGCCTCGAAGGTCCTTAAGGAGGAGCTTCTGAAATATGCTGATAATGGGAGGACGCCGCGAAATTTGAGGGGCTGCGATTATGGTAAATACTTATTTGCCGATGTAAGTGGTACTCGGTCCATTATCGGTATCACGGTCCTGTGATGGATGAACTTTGGTGTAATGAAACTTGAAAGATGAGTTTTTATTGCTTGACGAAAACGGATGAGATACGTTATGAGTTTAAGTCTTAAACTTTAAGGAGCTAAGGCAAAGAGGAAGAAATTGTGAGGATCGTTTACAACCGAGATGAGAATACCTTTAATGTCACCCTTTGCGAATTTCTTCCGGGTGACGGGTATATTATGGTTGTCGTCGTTCGGAAGCTGTATTAATATGGGGGTTATTCAGAAGGATTTGTTTGAGTGGGTTGATAATGGGAGGATTTCGTGAAATTTAGCAGTGCATATGTCTTGGAACGTTATCGTTATTATACCGTGCGATGGATTAAGTTTAATAACACGAAAGATGACTTTATTAAGTGGTTATGATTGATACGATTATTATGAATTTAGCAGTTTAAGACTGACGCTTCAAATTTCCGCACAGTCTGAGATGGAATCGTGTTGGTGAACTTCGTGGACGCGATAGTTTCCAAAATATTAAAATAAGATAATTTGCAAGTTGGAAACTTTGATAACTACAGACTCTCTAAATAGTTTGTACTTTAAAAAATATTACAATATTTTGCAACACAGTAATCCTTTTCTTTGGTAAGAATAGCACTTTCGCATAAATAATCATATCGATAAAAATGTATCAAATACATATCATTATTCGAGTAAAGAAAAAAATATAAGGAATTAGGATAGCAGTATTTGCAACTGTATTTTTTTCAATTTCACGTCGCCCCTTTTAATTCATAATTTCTAACAGTACTTTCACGCATCAATAAAGTAGTAAGTATGTAAATTGCCTTAATAGGCTTATATTGTAGTAGTTAGATCTACTTCCTGGATTATTATAAAGCATAATGAGAGCTCTCAACGAGGGTTGAAACGTAGTCGACAAACTCTATAAGGTTCATTGAATCAGATCAGCTTGATCGACAGTATTGTTTAACCTGAGTGCATTGTGCTTACTTTTACCTCTCGTAACATTGTTCCCTAACGCATCCTGTTTTATATCGAAACAAAAAAAAATCTCCCATAACGCACCATACATTCATTACAAAGTACATCACATCCAGTTTACAAGATACACAGCGCAGAAGTAATAATAATCCTAGCGAGAGTAAGCAACGTAACGCAATACGTCGTGTACCAGCAATTGGAATTTTTTCTACAAATCTCTGGTCACAAATTCACATTTTTCCAAGTACGAGCGAAACGGCCCTTTGCCATTCCTCTACCAGAAACAGATACTTTGAATCTAGATAGATCCGCTGGCCATTTAACATAGCTGGTCCTATCCAGCAGGCATCTAAGATAGTCGAAGGAGAGTTCAGTCAGATCTTGAAAATGCAAGATGATTACAACGTATACGCGCTCGCGGACACTTTCTAAGGCCGTCGAGAGATGGTAAAGTGAGAACAGTTACTTGCTAAATTTATGACTCTATTGACGGTGATAAATGGGATAATTCAGTCTATTTATAATTTGGAGTTAGCTCCGACATGCAGTTGCGTAGAGGACACTTTAGTGGAAGTCGTGTTTCCTATCCTTCTACGGGGATTTATGGAATTAACGCGTGTGCGTCGCGCGCTTTCTTGAGTTAATTATTTTGTCGCGATCGTACCTTAGTATTTTATCTTTGATGTCCCGAGCCCTTTCGGCGGACTTTTCTTCGAGGATTGTCTTACCGGAAGTGCTGGTTGAATTTAATTTATAATACGACGATGAATGAATCGCTCGGTGAATGAGATATTACTGAGGTGTATTGAGGTACTATTATATTGCTATTACGAAGAGGAAGAAGGAGAAGAGAAAATAGATAAACTAATAAAGGGGAAAAATTGTAATATTGTTAGAGTTCTAAAGATTTTTAAATGTAAAGATGTTTAAGTGAACCGCTTCTCTTTCGAATGTTGTCCGAAGTCTACACGAAGACTGCTCCTGTCTCGAGAGGGTCCGGAGGCCGTAATTTACTATGGGGTTGAAGGGACCACCCTGAATCCACGGGGAGTCCTCTTCCTTTTAAGCGTTGAGCCTTACAAGATGATTAGTTCTAGGTTAACTGCATCTGGAACTATCTTATGTAAATGACTGGAAATATTTTCAAAATTGAAGTACAATTCCACAAAGATTATATCTAACGGAATTTAATTTTTGACGTTATATATTTTCTCGCAGTCAATACTCCTGTTAACTCTATAATAAAAAATACTTGTGCAAATATTAACCCTTAGCAATTTTACGTCTGCTCTCAGTCTCCATAGCAATTTTACCGTTGCGATTATAAGTCACTGAAGCAAAAAATCAATACTTTTTTGAGGTATAAATGATTGTTAATACAATTTTAATGGTTTTGTTTTAAATGCGGTCACACATTCTGTTTTTAATTAAATACAATAATGCAAAAGTACTGGAAGACACACAAAGTACCTATTTTGACGCAAAAGCTTTGGGCCATTTTTGGCTCCGTTTCCCCTTTGAACATTGTTTAAACATATTTAATCCTTTATAATGTTAAAGTATTGTATTTTTCGGTAGATAACACGCGCGTTATCTACACAGAAAAGTTAAAATTTGATAAAATAAGAACTTGCGCGTTATACATTAGAAAGCGACATGAAGGATGTCAGATTCAATAATAAAACTATATTGAGAATTTAACTAATTGTAAGAAAGAAAAGAATGCCGAAAAAATAGAATTACGCGTAGGACAATAGGTGCGCATTATCCATCGAAAAATACGATAACATGCAACGTTATTTTCCGGAGGATTTTTAGTATCAATTTATGCAAAGAACTAGACGTCCGGGAAAAATTCTAATGGTAGGAGACCGTGGGGCAGACATTTTTCCATTGCAGTTTCTTTTACAAGTATAAATTTATTTTTTATGCATTGTTTTGTGACTTTATGTCATTATATGTAGCTGGCAAATACATTTTATGTTCATGCGTTACTTTTTGTCAATAACGCTACATTAAACAAAGCACAGTATTTGTAATATTTCGTCATATAAATAAATAATATCGGTCAATTCCATTTATAATGTTTAGATTAATTCTATGAGCAACGAGAGCAATTATTTGCACTTCACTGGCTATGAAGTACATTGATCGCCGCGTGTTGTCAAAATATACTAGGCGTAACTCGGCGTCCGTAACCTACAGGTATCCTTTCCAGGAATCTCAACAATAAGACATTTCGATGCTCACCTTGCCTCGCTATCAGTTCCCCCGCGGCCGCCGACGGGTAAACAGTGCTCTGCGATCGGGTTCAACAATTTTCTCATATTAGTGCGTGTACAATTCTTTCAAAAACGACATCCTGTTTGACAAAATGCCTCTCTTTTTGCGGACTACTTAATATTAGGTGTACAAATTAATTCTCGGCCTTTTTTGACTAACTTTGTCATTTATTTATAACAATGTTGATATAAATTCAATATTAAACATAATCTTCTTCATTTTCTATACGTTTTTGCCATCACTCAGGTAATTGTCGGATTCCAGATCGGAAAAATGATGGTGGTTCACATCAATGAAATCATTGAGGCATTTATAGACCTGTTCAACTTACTTGAATTGAGAATCAGTTAGGTGGTGTTGTAGAGATCGAAATAGGTGGTTATTTGAAGGAGCTACGTCTGGAGAATATTCGAAACTGTTGAAACCATTTTTTACAAGTGGTGCACGATATTGGTATCTGACATGGGGGCGGGGCTTAATAAACGTGGCGACTACAAGATTGCATTATATACATATCTAGATAGGTTATTTGTGATAAAATTTAATTAAAATGATTAGTATAAAAGAAATATGTGATTGGGCGAAAACAAAGCCTTCTAATCGTAATTTTGTTGAAGCTGAAAGGATTTTAAAAGCGAAACATATTATAAAATGTGGAAAAAAAGTAACTACAAGTGTTAGTGATACTAGTCAAGCAAGTAATGTCGAGCCAAATAGAATAAAAATTACTGCATTTTGTATGCAAACGAGTGATTTAAAAGGTGAACCTCACGAAATCAATGCAGAGATTAGTGACAAAGGGAAAATAAATTCTGTAGAATGTACTTGTAAAGCTGGCTTAGGGCAAACGTGCAAACATATTGTTGCGACACTTTTACACTGCAACAGGTAAATCTAACCTCTAAACTTGCTCTTACTATTTTGTTGAAGGTATTTTTCTTTAAACTGTACAAAGTTCTGCTCCTAATAAATTCATTTTTTCAATTTCAAGGACTCCTGAATCTGAAATAGATGAGTTTTCATGTACTGATGAAGCGTGTGAAAATTTATGAAATCTTACATTTAAATTTACACTTGAACGACTTGTACAATTTTTCACGATACAACTTAATCTTGCTTTGGACTTTTTTCTGGGTGAGAATCGGACACTTTCCATCGCAAACAATTGCAATTTTTTTTAATCAACTAATACGCTGTAATGCACTGGATTGTATTTAATGCAATCTAAGATTACTTCTATCGTCCGCCACCAGAGGTCATGTCCGATTTTGTCAAATCCCAATAGCGTTTCTTTTTTTTAGTTGAAACGCGAGAAGAAGACAGTGCCTTAAATGTTGCTTATCGAACGACATCGCTTCTACACATGATTTTTCACGTTATGTCTGGAGTAGAGTCATGCGATATATCTTATTTTAAAGCTAACAAATGACGCTTTAGAATGACTATTCAAATTTGGAAAAATTCTAATCTGAATAGGTTTTGTGGTCGATGAAATCTGGGGGCCGAGAATTAATTTGTACACCTAATAATTCACCCCCACAATGGTATCAACCCTTAGTTTGCGGCCGTACGTCTGCTCTCAGCCACCATGCACCTTTCCCGTTGCCATTGCACGTCTATTCTCAGCCATCGAAGCAAACAACCAACAGGTTTCTGAGGTATATATGATTTTTATTAAGAAACCTTTAGTAGGTTTGTTTTATGTGCGATTACACATTTTGTTCTTAATGAAACACGATCGCAAGGGGTTAAATATCGTAGTAAGAAAGACTCCTGCTAAGAAAGGTAAAGCAGGGTGCCTAGTTTTTCAGTACCTGCGTGCATATGGCTACTAAATGTTGGTTTAACAGTTTCAAATAGTACAATGTCCGGCAACAAAAGTAGGACAGACTGTAGTTTTCTTCCCAATTCTTCTTTCTTTTTAGATATCGCCTTCCTCTTTGTTGATCTTTTGAATTTCCATTATTCGATTCCATTAACACTAGATGTATCGTTCGACAACCTCAAGAAGTCTCCTGAGCGGCGGAGCTTCTCGCTAAATACCGCTTTATTCGCACCGTTTTTTTATTTAATCCACCCTGCTCAGCCTCCTGAAGGAGGCACTTGACAAAGTCGTAACACTAAAATATCTTTATGACGCCTGGCGAATCAGATCCTGCCGAAAGAGGCCTACCTTCGAGGAGACTTCTTGAGGTTGTCGCGTTATACCAATGTGGTCAAAATGACTTGTCATGAATTTTTCAAAAATGAAACTTCTAACGCTGTTTCTTTTCCTAATTTCTGTGTCTATCTTGAAGTCTGTAAGTGATTGAGTTGGCTAAGCTTTCTAAGCCCTCCTCATTTATTTGATTCACACAGATTTATTTGATAATTTTAAACATATTGTATTAATCATCGGAAAATCTAGTATTATACTTACCTAAGTGGTATATATCGAAAGAATATTTATCGCGTATTTTTTTTATCAGTCTCTATATCAAGATCATCAAAATGACCGTTTTTACAACAAAATGTATCTATGTAATGTTTCGGAGACAATGAAGATGAATATGATCCGCACTCGGTCTCAAGTTCGCCCAAGGGCTCTCCTGGGGAGAAGAACGTAAACACTTGCGCTTTCCTTACCTGTTCGATGACTCATTCCTCCATTTTCTAATTTCGTGCAGCACTAGTAAGGATATCACGTGTGTTTCTTTCCGAAAGGTCGAAGACCTGGAAGTCTGACTTATTCAACCTAAATTCAATCGTGAAGGCACAATTAAATATTTATTTGTTGACTCATCATAATATGACAAATTCGATGGACTAATAAAAAAAAAAATGTTCGTGAATTTTGCGACTGGTTTTTTACGAATCTCCATCGACCCAAGGTTGCAAGCCACCCCTGAAAGCCATGACAACTACTTTTGAAATACCCTGTACATACGAAAGCTTTCGAAGCATGCAATAAAAAATGCTCGATTCCACGCGTGAGACTCGTTGCTCAATATCGGCACATGTGAACAGCCTCGATACGCATGTGACTGTCTATCAATGGAGCCACTGTCAACATGAATTCAGCGGAAGTCACGTACTGAAAAGAGTTGTTTGGCTCGGTCAGAGAACGACGATCTTCCCTTATCGGAAAAGGGGGCTACTGACGTTCTAATGATACGTCGATACGTGAACCGCGGCAATAGAAGATACACGGTGAACATGAATGTACTATTAGCGATAATTTGCATCTAATTTAATGCTCGTCTGATGTAATTCTACGTAAAAATGTAGCGAGGAGCTGTGTGAGCGTTAAAAGTCCATAATAACTCGAAATAACGTAGTGCAGTGCGGTGTTGTGCAATTACTGTAATTATTAGATGCCTGATATGCTCTCGGAAACGCGTTTCGGGAAGGGTGAAAAATATTTAATAACTTAATGCGAGGTATTATTGATTTATTGGAAGGAAAATACCGAGACAAGAGGAGACAGGATCGACGAGAATCGGTTAACTACCGCGCGCTGATTTACGAGTGGTAAAGATTAATTGCATGAAACTGTAATTATTGGAGGGCATAGAGATTTGTTTATATAAGTACCTCTGCCAAATTGATTATATCGGCACGATGTAATTATGCTCACTGAGAATTTCCGGATGTTTTACAATGGTTCGCCGATACACACCGATCTCTATCTATTTAACTCATTTCAAGTACTTAAATGTTTCGTTCATTTATTGTCAAAATTATATTTGATACCAATTGACCCGATTTTATAATAATTAACCCCTTGCACTACAATTTGTTTCGTGACTGCCTGTGCTATAATTCAGGATTGAATTGTTAAATTAAAAATTGATCACTGATTCTTGATATTCCGTATAATTTAAAGTAATATTAATATCACAGAAATGATATTATCGCATCGCGCCTCATTAATATTTTCAATATAGTAGATTTTGGAAAACTTGAAAATTTCGTACTCCATTTTTCTTATCGCGACTTTCACTCATTATTGTAGGGCAAGGGGTTAATGGAACAGGATAGAATATTTTGGAGTGCGTAAAATATTTTTCTTTCAATTTACTTTGGAAGAGCGTGATACACGGTAAGTTAAAATACCAGTAGTTAACCGGTTAAGAGAAATCTTCGATAGAAATAATGTTAACCGTTTTCTCTGTCAATATTTGATGACCATATTGAATGACCACTTTTTATAAAAATTAAGTTATACAAATTTGAGAAATATATTTAAAGATTCGTTAAATGCTTCAGTAGTTCTCCACCCTTGAAATCGATAAAACTAGTAATTGATCGCCTTGTTCGTTAGTGGTTTACCACTTATACTTGAAGTAGGGTTACAGCGCTAATGTTGAAAATCACTTTATTATCGTTTAGTTTTAACCCCTTAGCCTACAACTACGAGTAAGACTCGTAGCGCGGAAAATGGAATAGGAAATTTTGAAGTCTTCCAAAAACTATTAAATTGACAACATCAGCCGATCACGAAACGATCTCATAATTTCTGTACTATTAATGTCACATTCAATTATAGGAAATATCAGAAATCAGTGAAACCTTTTGGTTTCAGGAATTAATTTTAAGTCTTTGCACGTCCCATCAGAAAATAAATCGTTGGTTAAGGGGTTATCAATTACCAATACAAGTTCTAATTAATAATTAAATCGTTAGACGTTACATAGAAACAATCTGCATTACATACCTAGATTTAATCAACACGTTCAAAGACAATCGTAATAAAAAGAAATACATATACAAGGACACTGATTTTCTCTAACAGTTTAATATTGAAAACTATCCAAAGTTCGCGCAACCAATAAAACCATCCTATCTCCTTCGATCATCGAACACCAAGTTCTCTTATTACAACCTCGCACTTTTCATCGCGACATTCGTAGGTCTTCGCTCCGTATCTTCTCTCTCCGCGTTCCCCGATGAGAATCGCAAAGTGCCGACGGAATTCATGCTCGCCACGAAATTCGTCTTTTTTCGCGAAATTCCGGCGCTCGGTCTGCGAAGTCTGGGGCAAGGGACAGACGGTGAAACAGCGTCCACGATCTTGAGACGCGAACGTCTGAACCCAGTTTAGAAACGAGTCTCGCGAAAATCAAGTAAGTCGCCTGATACGAGAAAAGGACGTAGAGTACACGCAAATGCGAAGGATGGACTTTGAAAGGGCGGGAAAAAGGGAGATTCAAGTGGAGTTTACACCGCGGCGAAGTCGTCTACGGTAAAGAGACTAAAGGGATTGGAATCGAAAATTAAGAGTATGGATATATAACTAAAGGAGTCGAAAGAGGGACGCTGTGCAAAAGGTGTCGATGAAGGGAGGAGAGACAAAGCGAGAGCGAGTAGAAGATAGAGATTCAGTTAGAGAAAAAGATAAAGAAAGAGATACAGAAAGGAACAGCGAAGGTTATAGAGAGAGGAATAGGGATAGGAATAGAGATAGGGATAGTGATAGGGGTAGAAACGTGGATTGAGGAAGGAATAGAGAAAGGCTTTGAAGAGAGGTTAAATTTATTGCTAGAGAAAGAAACCGAAAATGTGATAGAGGATTGGATAGTGAAAGGGATCGAGAGATGGATAGAGAAGCAGCTAGACGGAGAGATAGCGATAGGGGTAGAAACGTGGATTGAGAAAGGAATGGAGAAGGGGATAGAGCAAGACTTGAGAAAGGGTTAGAGAAATTGAGAGAAAGGAACAGAGAAAGGGATAGGGAAATGAACAGAGAAAGAGCTAGAGATCGGGATAGAGAAGGGTACAGAGACGGGAATAGGAAAAGGAATGCACATAGGGATAGCAATATGAACTGAGGAAGAAATAGAGAAGCGGATAGAAAAAGACTTTGAAAAAATGTTAGATAAATTAATAGAAAAAAGGAACAGAAAAGAGGATAAAAAAATGGATAGAGAAAGAGATAAAGATAGGAAGAGAGAAGTGTACGAAAACAAGAATAGGGAAAGAAATACAAATAGCGATAGAAATATAGATTGATAAAGAAATAGAGAAGGAGACAGAGAAACACTTTGAAAAAAGATTAGAGAAATTGATAGAGAAAGGAACAAAAAAGAAAACAGTGAAATTGATAGAGAAGGGATTGAGGAAGAGGAAGGAAAAGAGATAGCGAAAGATATAAAGAAAGAAGTAGAAAAGGGGATAGAGAAAGAGACAGAGAATCAGTTTAAGAAATGAATAGAGAGTTAGATAGATAGAGAAAGAGTGAAAGGAGAGTGATCAGCAGAGGAGAGACCCATTTCGCATTCTGCAGCAAGCTAGTCAGCGGCTAACTATAAGAGGAGCTAACTATAACCCGAAGTCCCTACCCCCGGCTGCTATTTCCAGCACGGTGTGCTTGTCGCACTGCCAAAGCCCTCCGTTCCTCTCGTTACCCTCTCGATGGCCACACTCTCGTCAACGTTGCGTTCCTCCGTGCTTTCGTTCGCGTAAAGAACGTGCCGTTACGGTCCGGTGGCCTCTGCTTGGCAGAAAAGTACATTCTTCGACGGTGTACGGCTTCCTCGAGAGAGGGTGGAGGAGGAGAAGGTGCTCGTTGGTGATCCCACTCTTTTTCTCGCCCTTCTCCGGTACTGTTTATCGAGAGTACGAGGCAGGAATGAAACATACGAGGTGCACGTGCGCGAATACGTGAAACGAGTGATAAGAGATTAACGCGTTAGGTCATGGGGATTTGTTAATATCGAAGAGATTTGACAAATTGACGCTCAATGATATGTGACTCGATTATTTAGGAATTTCAGGCGGAGCAACTATGCAGTGTGTTTGAAATTGACTGAAATGTAGATTTTGATTTCTAAGGTATAAAAGTTGGGAGTAAGAAAAGAATTTATTATGGAAATGAACGAGAAGTAGGAAGAAATTAGCAGCCAGATTGTATAGATTTTCTAACTATAGTGTTATTAACTTATTACAAGGTGCAAAATACGTGAAAATGAAAATTAGGAAGAATATGGTTCTTGCTTATAAACCCAAATCGAAAATGGTAAAAGAAAACTACGCAGTGCACGTGTGCTAACATGCGAAACGTGTGATAAGAAATTAGCCCCGAGGTCGTGCGGATTTGTTAACGTTCAGCTCTGACAAATTGGCGCCTGGTAATAAATATCCTGCTTGTTCTGAGGCTACCTTTTATTTCGGTCTGGTGTATGCGAAGATCTTCAGTTTATTTAGGCGTCGATAGATTATTTAACACTTTTACACACGTTTCGCCACGCAAATGTAGGGAAAGAGTTAAAGAAACTCTACGGGCTAGAGATTGAATTACGATATGCAGGAAACATTTGCTAATTTGAGCCTGATTTTAAATTGGACCATGATCTTTATTCACGTAGAGATTATTTTACACGACCTTTCTTTGCATGATTTCACAGCATATCTACTTATAAGAAGAGTTGCATTAGTCGCAATATCAAATTCATTTTTATTCCTTCTTCCATGAATGTATAAAAACATTTACAATTTAATAAATATTTTCTTAAGTGATCAGACGCAGCGAACGTTCTGTAACTATTGTTTATTGATACTTTAATTTTAGGTCTTGCTTAACTCCTTGTCGTATAATTTTCTTTGTAACTGCATCCACAATAATTCAAAATTAAATTGAAATAATAAAAATTGAATAGTGATTCTTGATACCTATATCGTATAATTAAACGTTATATTAATATTATAGAAGTAATTTAACGTGTCGCATCTCATTGATATTTTTAATTCGATAGTTTTTGCAAAATTTTTAAATTTCCTATAGAATTTACCGCATAACGAGTATCACTTGTTATTGTGCGGCAAGGAACCAGTTAGTTAAGCTTTTCTTACCGTCGTTAGAGTATGATTCATTTTATTTTTTGACATTGCGAAGATTTGTACTTTTATATGAAATAAACTCAAATGATTTACACTGTTGAGATATTTACGTTCTTGCGCAAAATAGGTTCAGTCTGTTCGCTTAAACCAATTTGTCGCGGAAATTAGATTCCTCAGAGTAATCTAGGTGTTCTGTGAATACCCATTCGCTTCTGATCGAATAGTACGAGTCATCGTAAAGCGCTAATTTATTCCGTGACTGAGCAGTTACGTCGACATCTACAAAAATGCCGACCGGAAACGGATGAAGTACGGGCCGTTCTTGCACCGAAGAACTCGCAATCGCGCTCTAAATCAACCCAATAAATTATCGATAATTGTGCAAAAAATGTTTGGTTATTGGATTCATATGAACTTGCTTATTCCAATTTATTCCTTTCAATTAGAGTACTATAAATTATATGAATATTGCTCGCTTAATTAATTTTCTGTAAGAGGCTTTCGGGATTTTGTAAGAACCCGCTTCCTTAATCCGTACTATTTAGTTGGTAAATCCTCTTTGAAAACATTTTGTAATGAATTTCGCAAACTTATCAAATTCACAAAGATACAGCCTACCTTCTAAACTAACTTTTTTAGCTGATCTTTATGAGTTTTTTGTTTGATTCATTCCAGTTAATGAGTACATGACTAACCACCAAAAACTAATAACCAAAAGCTAATCTTCTATCGAACAAAGTTTTGCGAAAATCCTAAATTTACCCTTTGACCTACTATTTCTTTTCTGACTCATGCAATGATTCAAAATTAATTCCTGAAATCAAAAGTTCTCATTGCTTCCTGATATTTCGTATACCTAACTGAAAGTAATGTCAATATTAGTGGGACCAAGAAGTAATCAAAATTCTTTTTTGTTGGAGAAAAACAATTATTTATTAAAGAAATCTTAAATACTAATCAACAAAATAATTTTCATAATTTTCCAACACTTTTTGCCAACCTAAAGGTAGTTGTTCGATTCCTTTTTTAAAAAAGCCTTCGATTTTTGTTGATAAACGTTTCCGATTATGTTTTCATTTCTTCAATTTTAATTACTTTTCGGTCTCCCTAACATTTTGCAATTTAATAGATTTTAAAAGACTTCAAAATTTCCTATTCCATTTTTCGCGCCACTTTAAAATTGAAATACCCACAAAGTATTACAGAAATTCTCCACCAACTGCAATAAACCTCTGTAAAATCATATTAGCATTGATAAAATGTATTAAACCAAAAAGAAAATACAGAATAACAACTGCAAGCTGTGCATAACATTGGCACAATTGCTGTTTACCCAAACGTGATAGTACCTTACGCAATTCACACGCGCATTATAATTAACACCCATTCTCCATATCAAAGTTCACGCGAGTAGCAATTCCAACAAATGAGTTATTAATTATGAAACGGCTACCAACGAACAATATTAAGCATTCGTAAAACGAGCTATCGTTAATCCAACCGCACAAACATCTGGCATTCTCGCAGCGCAAGTTCGTTCAGTTGGAGGTAAAATAAAACCGGCGCTTTCTATCGATACGGCAATGCAATTACGATTGTCATGCTTCCCTCCCTTCGCGGTTCTATCTAATTCTACGTGTAAATAACACGTTAATGTACTTCCGCCATTAATCATAAGACAAGTATTTGCAGAGGACGTTAAGCAGAGAGTTATCGAGTAATTCATAGTGAAAGCGCGATCGTGCGTGTTCGGAGGATTCTACGGCGATCGCCATCTGCGTCGTGCCATGCCGATCTTCCGCATTGAAATAATACGATAGGTGTAATTGCGTTATTAATTATGAAATAACTACCCACCGAAGATATTAAATTTTCGTTTAGATCAACACTGATCGTATCTTGCTTGTGTCTTGATAAGTATGGGGCAGAAGGGAGGATAAGGTGAATGGATGTGGAGGAAATTAAATTTTGAGAGCCAAATTACTACTAATTTGACAATGATACGCAAAGATATTAATTACTGGTTTTTGAGATTTACGGCAGTGATTATGAAAGTAGTCTCAGAATTTGACCTTATGGGACACCGTAGATTGTGGAGAACATCTTATGTTCCGCTTTTGTAGTTATATTTAAATCTTCTCTAATTTTAAGTACAGAGCTAAAGAGTTTTACGACTAATTAAAAAATGTTGACGTTGAAATTTATACAAAATTTTGTAAATAGAACTATCGAAGCTGTCAAAATGAATTTTTATAAAAATTATCTTTTATAGAAGAGCGGGGCGAGATACAGTAGAAATCTCGTGCCTATTTTATAAATCATCAAGCACTGAATTGATCATTGTTTTCACATCTTGGTTTTCCATTTTGCAAAGCACTTGTTCAATACATTTAAATATAATACTATTTCGGCGCTTCATAATAAAACAACTTAAAGATTATAAAATAACAAATCTATTTGAACAGGGCCAATCTCAGAGCTTGCAGACAACTCTTCTTGACATATTATTAACAACATTTAGAACTCGTTGTTATCGCTCTAGTAATCGATACCATATAAAGGGGAGACAATTTCGGTACTTAAAATAATTCAATAACAATACATTTGGGACGTTAGTTCCAATATCAAAGAAAGTTTAACTTCCACTAGTAAGTCACTTTTTTTGGCCCATACATAAATGACTACCAAACAGTTAATGAATAGATACTGCCAAATTGAAGTGTATTAATTTAATCCTAACGATCTTACTTCGGTTGCAAAGTGCCGAAACAAACTCATTCATTTTTCCAGCAACATTATTACTCGCGAAACGAGCCTTCGATGCACCCCGTGTAAACGGCATGCAAAATTACTTCACGACGCTTCTATCCTATTGACGTGCTTGTACTGTTAAATGCAGGCACGCGAATAGATTAAAATTGCACGCATTCGCCAGACACACAGACGAATACGTGCAAACTCTGCACCGATTAAGTCCAGAGACGAGCATTGCAGTGGATCGAAGCCCCTGGGGTCAGTGTTCGGACCTATTTCAACGAGATTGAGCTGCTTTCATTGGCTAAATTCTATTATTTATTTACGACCGTGCTTCTCTATCGAGAAAGAGGGGGGAACTGCAGTCTGATGTTACTATGGCTTCGAAAAGACTGACGATAGCCCCGTTAATCTTGATGTTAAGCGCAAACTGTAGAGCGATGCTGTGATTGGGGAAATTTGAATTGTGAATTTAATGGTACCGTTAATTAGTGTTTATAGATGCTATTTGTTGCTAGTGTTGTAATTAGTATTTGTATCAGGTAATTAATGTTAATGGTACTTTTAAATGATCCTGCTTAAGAATAGAATTACTTGCTTGAATCTATTGTATTTAACCCTTTGCGGACGGAGACTTTTTTGAAAATTAAAAAATAATCATTTATTTAGCCTGCGAATGCACCTTTTTTATGAGGCAGTTATAGTGTTAATGTATAGAAATAATAAATTACTATTTGTGCAATAATATTGTATTTCAACGATTACATTTCAATTTTTCTACTCTAATCGTGTACACATGCACTGATAGAGGCTAATCAGATTTTTTCAAAGATCACATATATGCGTCCGTCGTCCTCAAAGGATTAAGTTTAATAAATAAGTACATCAGGAAAAGAGGAATCAAGAGGTGAAAATGATTATCAGTTGGGTCATTTTTGTTTTGTAAAATAGTGGTGGCATATTTATGTATGGCTGCCCTATCACTTTGGGGAATTTTAATAAAAATTTGGGAACTAGTTATATTGATTACCTTGGTAGATACTTTCAATAGTAATGATAATTTAATGGGATAATTGAATTGTTTGGATATGTTTTAAGACTTTACCTACCTTTCACTTTTTTGTAATAATTTATTAATCGGATAGCAGAGAATGAATTATTAATATTGGGCACATTTAATAGAAATTACTTCTTAGTAGTTACAAAATTGCGGGGAATTAAGAATGGTTACAAGCAGAATTTTATATTGCGACTCATTAAATTAGAATGACGTAACAGTCAGATAAAGAATGAAGATTCAGTAGATAATTGGGTTCGGATTATTTCGATATTTCCAACTGAATTAGACAACTCGTCCGGAATTATAAATCGATCAAATCACACCGATATAACATACATGACGCTTAAACTATAACAAAACTGTCATAAAATTTTAATAACTTACTATCATCGAATAATTGACTTCCAATTAATTGGTATTTTTAAATATTCCACCTCAAGCGATACATTTTTTTCATAATACTCAAAAATGTTTAAGGAAACTATCAACATGAAGCCTTTAACATTAATTTATTCATCAAATTTCTTTTAATGCCGCACACGCGTGACACGATCCCAATAAATATTCCTACAATTACGAATACCGACATCGTATGTACTTGCGCAACGAAAAGTTACCGTAACGATCTAATTACAGGTAGGTTCTGCCACGAATGAAGTCAGTGTTGGAGGCGTTCTGGCGAACGCCAAATGAGAACGTTTCTCGGAGGTCTGGAATCGAACTGCACAGTGATTTTCAAGCGATTAAGCGGCCAACGCGATTAGAGCCGAACGACCGTCCGACCGAATTAGCCTCGTAGACTTGCCGTGGCTAAAGAATCAGGCTCTCTCTTGTTCCGTGTCTCATTCGATCGCAAAAGGCAGCCTCGAATGCAACCACGGCCGTGCGGGAGATCGCGTGCATCCGGTGCATCGCCGGAACAGCCTCTCCGAGTCTGCTTGTCTTTCTACTCGCTGATTCTCCGAGACTTTAGGCGCCGTTAACCTTGTTCGTTTCCTCGACGAGGAGGAAAGGTAAACCCTACTTTCTCGATAGTATTGTATAGAAGATAGACGACTTTATATGTACGTGGGACGGAAGTAAATGTATGGTCAAATTTTGAAATTGTGTTAGAGAATTTTGAGGAATATGTTAACGGAAACTTTGGAAGATGGAACTGGAAGTTGCTAAGACATAGATTTTTTAGCAGTGTAACTATTGGCGATATATCTGTTATATTTAAATATACTCGATGAGTACATTGGAAAAAAGGATGTCAGGTGGTGAAAAGGATGGTCAATTAACCCCTTGCCGTGACATTTCTTTTGTGATTAAATGTGCGATGATTTTGAATTAATTACTAAAATAACAATCTAGCCCCTAATTTCGGATGTAGTATATGACTTAACATAATATTGAATAGCATAGAATTTATTTTATTTTATCACGACTCACTGATATTATTCATTTTATAATATTAGGAATATTTAAGAATTGACTATTCCATTTATAGCGTCGCGAGTAGCACTCGTTTTGTACGGCAAGGGGTTAAGTAATTTGGGTTTTATAAGATAGAAGTGAAATATTTACTATATGGGTCCGCTATTAACCCTTTGCGAGACGTTTCTGAATATTGAGAGATGATCATTTATTTGACGATCCAAAACCACCTCTTTATCAGAAAGTTAAGCTGTGAACACATTAAACGCTATCGATATTTCGCTACTTTCATAATTTTTATTAAAGTGAAACTTTTTCTACTGAAATTATATCTTTAGAAAGCAGAAACACTAAAGATATAAATAGTTATATATTCTGCACTATTTTACCTTTTTAATGCCAGTATTTAAATATTGTATAGGAAATTCGATAACGTTTCAATTTAAAAGTTATATTTAATTCAGTAGACCCGGTCATCGATGAACTCCATGGCTTTCAACGTATTAGTGTATATAAATTATAAATTACTATTTGTTTAATCATATTTCAATTTTTCAACTCTATTCGTGTGTACATGCGGCGATAATCTATAATTAATTTTTTTCTCAGGCCACATGTATGCGTCGCTAGTAATCAAAGGGTTAATATAGGGGATTTTTAGAAAAAAATGAAGTCGCTCTTTCTGACCATCTTGATAGTATTAATGTTAAATCATTTATTTGCAAGGTTCTTTATTATAAAACTGTATGGACGGTGAGGAAAAATATATTTAGGCAGAACGGTGGTAAATATATAGAGACATTCCGAGGTGATGTCAGAGAATTTTCAGAAATATATTTACGAAAATTCTGACAGCTTGAGGAATAACCCGCCAAGATATATATTTTCCTTACCTGCAAAGTTTTAATGGTATTGCAAAGGATTTGCAGGCACAGGGATATATCTTCACCTTTTCTAATATTTTATTAAGGATGAAAACGGATGTACAGAATAATTCTAGAACTGTGATAGATAAACGAGAATATATGCTTCCGCACAAAGCTCCATGGGATTAGAGGATTTACAGTCTAGTTGAACCTTAAAATTAGGTATGCTACACGATTTTCACACGCACGGGTGAGCTCATTTGTTTGCACCTCTTTTTGAACTCTTGAAACTGAAACCTCTGTACATACTCTTCCTGTATCGTCGAGAAACACGGAAAAACTTTCAAATTACTATCACAATTTTAATTCAAAACTTCACAAATAATCCTACAGACTGAAAAAAAGTTCTAATTGAAATGCGCAAGAAGGAAGCCTTCATAAAAAAGTCAAGTTCCGAATCGATTCGAAACAGAAACACAGTAACTAATAACAAAACCGTGTTAAAACCTTCACGTTTCATTAAAACTATTAGCAAACTCTAAACGAAACAATTGTATCCGCATTGCGGCTGTTCGATAACCCCTAAACAGTTTTAATTGTTGGCGCGAAACTTCGGCGTTAATTTAGCTTCAATTTCGAACGAGAATCGAATCGTTCACGAACGCGATTAACCCAGATTCCAGATGCTTCATGGAATAACAGGATCAATGTTGAAAAATTGTTTCTCGTTCGGCACATTACAGAACAAACGTAAATGGTCCAAAGATACGATCGCTTTACTCGGTCGAGTAAAAATCCTGTTTTAATTAGTAGCGTTCGAATCGAAAAGCTGCACAGCCGGTGCAGCAACGTGGAGGGCGAATTTAAACATTACGAAATTGCCCCCAATTATCCGGCTATCAATTAAGTTAACGCGAGAACGAACGTTTTACTACGAAGTGAACTGTGCGTGCTTTTGCGTATGACTCACGATGCCTTTAATTACTTTGCGTGTATGTTAGAAAAAAAGTCATTTTTCAACCTTCGAATTGTTTGGATTCTCTGATCATTCAATCACCTGAGATGTTGCTTGCGCGAATGACGTTTCGCAAACAATGGCGATTGTTGTGCAAATAGTAGAGAACGTTGCTGGAAAAATAGGAATTTTATTATCGAGATTATTGATACACTGTTGTAACTTCGTATGTGGAAAATTGAATGAAACAGATATTTATAAAAATGCGTAATGGCACGAACCGTTTGAGTCCCAGAGGCTTTCAAAAAACACGATTGAAAAAGCCCGAAGGGCGTTATAGCTCTGATTGTGAGTTTTCCATAGCGTTTGAAATGTACTGGGATTTTCCGACACAAAATTCGAGAAGCGTGATTGCGCTGCTTTGGATTCAAACCCCTTGACATACAAATAAAATTGAATTTGTCGTGTCCGAAAAATACTATTTAATTTGGCGTAACTGAAAAGTTATGTGCAGGCTTAGAAACAATATTTTATTCTGAAATTTGCATTGCAATATAACATGTAAGTAGATTGAATGGCCAATATCTGAGTAACATTATAAAATAATAAATTAATAGCTCTGTTGACGCACGAGTGAAAATATTTAATTATTGCACGAAAACAAAGGTTTTGTACTCATAGATAGAACGCGTCCCGTTGTATTGTCGTCAACAATAACTGTTAACAAACAAAACTCAGGTAGCAAGCAAACAAAATACACACCAGGAATCACGTCAGGTGCTTAAAAAAAAAGTATTAACGAGATTTCAAGCTTCAGAGCTTCGACTGCCAATGGAACGACGGAATTTCTAAATCGAACGATAGCTACCGGTTTTCCCTTTTTACACGCAAATTGTCGTAATTTTCCAAGCCATCCTGGAGCATAATCGTCGATGCTAAATGTTTTTTTTACGACAGATCTCTTATCGATTTTGGCCGTGACGACGATCGTCTCAAGTCGGGGATGAAAATTTTATGCAAATCGTAATGGCCTCATGGAACGTTCGAATTCAGTTGCACACCGTTCCTGTAATACCTAAAATTATAGATGTATCGCGCTTTGACGAGGGTCAGGGAAAGTTAAAGAGACTTTATGGCACGTTATGTCATCGCCGATAGGGGAGATTGTAAGTGCCGAGCGAATCGAGAATACCGGAATACCGTGAGCTGCGATTCGAATGGAAAATCAGCGAATGTTGCTGCTGGAGATAAGTAAAACGTTTGAAATTCGAGGGAAAAATTGTCAGAGGAATTTAGGTCAGTTTGTACGAGGATTTCGAAGCGGAAATGTACTTGAGTACTTTGTAAAAATTCACTTTGATCATTGGACGAGCTTCTGGAATCTGTTTGATAAATATCTTTCTATAATCTTTTAGGTATTTGTGAAATGTATGACGGGATTTCCTTTTGATGAATTTAAAATAATGGAATGAATGTTTAGTAGCAGCGAGTACGTCTGTACTTCGTAGTCAAAATTATTTGAGCCATTCGTTTGCCAAATCGATTAACTCCAGGAAACGAAATGTGGAGAAACGAAGTAGAGTACACTCTGTTTTAAAATTCCCTTCAAAGTATAAATACAAATAAACATAATAGAATGTATAATTGCGTGTAGCAATAATGTAAAGAAATGTAAAACGAAAAAAGTAGAACAGTCTTGGAGTTAATCAGGTTTACTTTTTATATTATTTATTATTCGTTGGCGAAATAAATTTCGTCATTTAACGATGTTAATTGTTATTATTGTGGATATTTTTTATAAACATAAAAGTTACTTACATTTAAAAAAATTTAAGAGCTACGTGAACAGTTCATTTTATTAATTAGATGGCTTTTAGCAAATCAATAGGATAAGGGTGGAAAAAGAAGCAATTCTAATTATATTAATAACTTCTTTTCAATACCATGTAATTTTCAGTTACATTTCAGATAGTTTCAAGGAAAAGGTGCTATAAAAGAGACCATTTTTGTAAAGGTTTTATTTCTGATACCATGATTCAAAATTTGCCGCTTTTATAGCACCGCACCTCTGCATTAAACAACATTTTTTTTTTATTAACCCTCTATAGTCCGAATTCTTTATGGTATTTGAAGATAAGTTTCACCATAGCACAATTAGAAAATGATAAAAGTACAATTTTATATAACTGTCTATGCTTGAGTTTTAAACATTGTATTATAAAAAATGTCATATTTTTCACGAGCTAAATTATAATATTTGGCATAGTTAAAAATTCGACTTTAAAGAATAGATGTATCTTGCGTAACTTTCAAGTAGTAGGGGCCCATAGAGGGTTAAAATAAATAAATAAATAATTTTCACTTAGTGTTATGGTGGATAAGAAGATAATGACTCAGCATCTTTGTCACCTGTGGAATATTTTTCCTACTTGATATTGTAGTCTATATTTTCGGTGATTACAAACCCACCTAAAACAAAGAGTCTTAAGTCAACCATAGCTGTTTAACTAAAAAAAAAACACAAGAACATTGTCCCTTCCGCCGAAATCTTCAGCACCATGAAAATATGACTCAAACAGATACCATGAAATATTCAATGCAGTTGTATCTAGTTGAAGGTATGGATTCTTTAGCGATCTGTCAGAAGAATTTGCTTTCAGATAGTTAACTTGTGCGTGTAAATTGTCGAGGAATTTTATAGGAGAATTAGCAGGATAGAAACATGGATTACTCATTCGATCCTATTTCGCGTCATTCATGGACCCTTTTATTTCCCCCTTTTATCATTGCATTATTCACTGACTTACCTCCGTAGATACCGTACCTTACGTCAATAAATACTTCATTTATCTCACCTCTCTTTCTCTCCTTCCTCGTAGCCAGTCTTCGACTTCGGACTCTCGCGGCTTTTACATTCGTTTTACTTTCGGTATCGGAACATTATTACCGCTGTTATGGACTACGCTATTATACCAAGCGTACTAAGAATTTAATCGCCGTGATTTTTCTTGGTTTGTCATACTGAGAACGGACTGAGTAATAGACGGACTTTGGAAAATGCTTGGAAAATGTCGATACTTCAGAGACTCGAAGGCAGGCCTTCATTGCGAGGAATGCGACTTTAGTTTGAGTTTATTGTGCCGTTAGGAGCATTAGCTAAATATGCATCGAACTAATTTGTACGATCGCTAATGTATAATTGTGAGTTTAGAACTTGGTATGAAAATAAATGTTTATTACCGGCGAGTTTATGGAGATAGTACTGTAACATTGAAACGGTACTATGCTACTGTACAATGTAGAATGTTACAAAATTAAGAATAGACCGTATTTTTATTTAAAAAATTCAAAAACCTGCACTATTGCGATCATTGAAAATTATCAGATTGAAAAATTATAAAATCGTAATACTGCAAAACTTTTAAAATTTAAAAAAAAACATCACATCACAATACCGTCTTATTAAAAAGAAAAATTGTACATAACAAAAACTGCGCAACGATTCTCACAAACAACCCCCACAAATTACCGTCATTCTTCAGAAAAAAGCTGAAAAGAGCTTTATTGTCAAAAAATTAAAGCCTTAATTTTCCAAACAATAAGAAATACTCCGTTCTCCAGAAAACTTCGGTTACGCCGTTCTCCAGAAACCTTCAATTATACCGTTCCCCAGAAAACCTCAATTATGCCGTTCTCCAAAAACGTAAACAAGAAACCTCCATTCTTTACAGAGCTAAAAATAAAACCTCCGTACAGCTAAACAAAAAACCTGTATTTTCCATTAAACAGTAAAGAAAACACCTTCAACCGGCCATTTCAGCACAGCTCATATCCGCCCGTTGCCTTTTCACGTTGCGTGAAAGATAGCACATCTATTTTCACTCCAAATCATAATTTTTCCACTCAATATGTTTGCTTAATTCCCCCTTCATGGTCTCTCTTTCTCTTATGGTGTATATAACAAGCTTCTCTCTCCTACTCACGGCGTCGTTAAATTGTGCTGCATATATCGCGACACCTCCTCGCCTCAGCAAGGAGTGAAAGTACTCGGAATTCTTGCGGCCAGTTTGAGCGGAGGGTTCGCCTCTGAAGAGGGTTACGCAACGCGTATGGTAACAGGTGTATTACCCGTGTAATAACGTGTCCGAGGAATCAGGGCTCGTTCACACACGCACGAGGGAAAACGTATCGGTTTGACTTGTACAACGTTGCGAATTAAAAAAAAAGTAACAATAAAAGGAGAGAGAAAGTAAAGAAAGAATCGTAAACGGCTGAGCTGTTGAATTACCAGAGGCCCAGGTGAGATCACGCGAATTCGCGTGCTTGGAAAATTTTACAGAATTGGATAGATGGACGATTATAAAGTATACGGGTTTATGAATTGCTCGGTAGTTTGGATTTAGAGGGATAATGAACGGTTTAGAATTAACACATTGATCACCGGCTCCGCGATAATGCGGGATTTCTTGTTTCTTTATATGCATATTTCTACACCTCGCAGATCAAAAGATGGTCGCCCTTAGAGACTTTCGTGTGTTATGAAGAATTATGAAGGTGTTAGAATCATTGGGTCAGGGAAAAAAATTGTTGCGATAATGTATAAGGTATCAAATATTTTTTTTAGCTACCCGAGTCGAAATATTGAACCTATTTTCATGGTATTTATGCCTATTTGAACCTAATATGACACTTTTCAATACTAAAACTCCTAATTTAAATCTGTAACTCCTCAAGTCGAAATATTGAACCTCATTTCAACGTTTTACTACCCAACATTTAAGAATTAAAGGTACAAAAATAGGTCTAAATTCAATGTAAAATAAGATATCTTGGGTAGTAAAAGGTTCAAATGAGGTTCAATATTTCGAGTTAGGACTGGATAGAATGTAAATCCTCAACGGAAGTTGAAATTGATGTCCTATTTTGCGCCTCCAGATGGCATAAAGGGAAATTTGTGCCATTTTTAGGCGCTAAATAGGATCTTATTTTATATTGAATTTAGGCCTATTTTTGTACTTTTAATTCCTAAATATTGGGTAGTAAAAGGTTCAAATGAGGTTCAATAGTTCGACTCGGGTACTTATGGTTCAGAGACTTGCAAATAAAGCCGGCGCTTAATGTGTTAAGTGAGTGGATTCTTTATGGGACGGTGTAATTTCTGGGGATTTGGTGTTCTTTTTTAAAGAGATTATTTATTGTGAGTGATAAAGGAAGTGTTTTGTACCACGGAATTAGATATGTAGACTTGTATGATTACAAGGAAGTTATACATAGTGAATTGTTGGTGGTGTATGTATGTTAGGGACGATTCTGTTGCTGTTGTGAACGTGTGCTAAAACGGGAATGTGTAACGTGTATTTAATGGATTATAGAATATACTGCTATTGATACTTGGACACTGTAAAAATTAATGAAACTAGTTACACCTATGTTTCATTGATTCTAATGTAAAAGTCTCGCTACTGCTAGATGGAGCAAATGAAGACTTCTAACAATAAGTTTCACAGTACTACCGTACATTATAACATATCGAAATCAGGGTTTGCTAATTTCCCTCAAGGTAATTACATTTGCGTTTCATTAACTTCAATATAAGCATTGGATAAAAAAATATCATTTTTGGCGAAATGAAAGATTTGTAAAAGAAAAGAAGGCTTTAGAATTGCAGAATTATAACATACCTAAATCAGGATCTGCTAATTTGCCTGAAGCTAATTAAATTTGCGTTTCAGTATCTTCAATATAAGCATTGGATAAAAAAATATCATTTTTTGCGAAGTGAAAGATTTGTAAAAAAAAGAAGCCTTTAGAATTGTACAATATTATTTTAACATTATAATACACCTAAATCAAGATTTGTTAATTTCGGTGAAGTTCGTTACATCTGTGATTCATCAATTTTAATTTAAGCATTGAAGAACTTTTTTATCAATCTTCCAAAAATGGATGGAACAAAAAGAAACGAAGGCTTAAAAATTTCACAAAACAATTTCTATATTATACCATAACGTAACACAAGGTTTGTTAACTTTCTCGCGATTTGACTTAATTTTCCAATTTCTCATCGGTAGGCCGACATTAATCGAATGAAATTGTCTGTCACGTATACCAGAATTTATTTAAATATACATTATCTTAGACGTAATTAATTCCAAGTCGAAATTAGTTGCATAAAAATTTCCATTCGAAATTCTAAGAACACATCCACTTAATTATGTGTGTGTTAGTACCGATAATTATATCTAAGCAGCTCCCTTTTGCAATTAAGATAACACCAATTAAAACAGGAATAAATTATATCACCGTATCGTAGTACACTTAAAATAGAAAGTTCCAGCTAGTAATTGTGTTCGACAAATTTGCACCCTCGGCTTACAACGTTCGCGACGAAGTGAAATTCAATTGCACCGATACGAACTTGGCGTCATGCATGAAGAGATAGGTGCAAATCGCAAAGGAGAAGAAGAAAAAAAAAGCCATTGGACTTGATTTTGATTTACGTGTCAGTGGAATGCGTGACTTGATGCATGATTGATTCTCGTGAATTACGTCTGTCGCATTACACCGCCTATAGCCGGTCACTTAAATTACTGGTCGCGGCAGGAATGCATCTGAATCTCGGCCCACAATGCGCATAGTTTGTCTGACGTATCTATTGAAAGCTCGGTCATAAATCTCAATGTGATCGGATCGTCCGTGGCAATTCTGCATCGCTCGAGCGACGAGGCGAAATTCAATGGCAACAATGACTGAGAAATAAGAAGCTTTGTAACGCGAAAAGTGCTCACAAGTTGGTGCAATAGTATTGGAGGGAAATTGCACTAGAGTGGTAAAAGTTGGAGATCCTGAAATTGTACTTGCTGGTAATTTTGTTGGGAGTAAATTACACCAGGTATGTAAAAATGTTTATACTGATGGTGTAGGCTTTTAGAACTTTTTGTAGAAGATTGCAATTGTAAAAGAATCAGCTGGTTGGTAGCTTTATCACGAAGAAAAACTCCTGAACAAATTTTTACTTATATGGTGCAATTTCTTCGTCATAAAGTTACAATAAGTACACTCTTTTACAATTAGAATCTTAAACGACATGATCAATAAGCCTACACCATATTATTAACACTAGAACGACCGTCGTTAAATCTATTACATTTCAATATATCAAATAAGTACTTTGAAAAAAGAAGAATCAAGTGGTGGAAAATATGATCGGTTCGATAAACTGTGTTCTGTAAGATCAACTTAACATTTCTAATCTAGGACCCTGCTATAAATGTAGGGAATTTTGAGAAAAAATGGCGAACAAGTCATTTTCACTTGCTCGGTAGTTCTAGTGTTAAAACCTCCACGAAATTTTTACTTAACCAATGTAATTTTCTCCCAATGAAAATACCAAGAAGCACTACGTACTTTCAAATTAAAATCTCCCATAAACTTTTATCTACTCGATGGAACTTCTTCGTGATAAATCTACCAAGAAGCTCATTCTTTTATCATTATAATTTCCTACAGAAAGTTCAATAAGTCTACACCTTTAATGTTAAAACCCTCGATGAATTTTTATATAAACGAAGCATCTTCTTGATAAGCATAAGTGATAAGCCTACCGACAAGCTCATTGTTTTATAATTATAATCTCCTACATAAAGAACAATAACCCTATAACTTTTATATTAAAGTTCTCAAGAAGTTTTTATGTAAACGATGCAACTTCTTCTGATAAACCTATCAACCATTTCACTCTTTTACAATTAGAATCTCCTAAAAAAGTTTGTACCTTTAATATTAAAACTCCCAATAATCTTTTATATACACAATGCAACTCCTTCGTGACAAGCCTATCAGCAAGCTCACTGTTCTATAATTAGAATCTCATATAAAAAGATAATCTGAAAATTTGACTTGCTCGTAATTTTATCACAGAAATTCTCATCGGTCAAATAAAAGATCCAATGGGACTTGATTTTAAAAGCGTGCATTCGTTGATGTCAATGTTAATTGAACGAAAGGAGTAAAAGTTTAGACGAAGACTTCAATTTCAAAGGTCTATAACTGTTGAAGCTACTTCAACGAGCAAAATTTATAACGAATCAGTATATATTAATTATAAATAACATTTAGAAATGTTCCCACTTTGCAATAACATCGACAAATGAAAATTACACGGCACAAGTAAAACTTACATGCAGTACCTAACGTAAAAAGTGTATGTTCATCAATGCGGTCTAACTGGCACCATTTAATCGTAGAAATTATTACCAGATTATATTATTAAAAGTGCTCACACCTCGATGCAATATAACCACACAAGAATTGCACCATCCGTGTAAACTTTATTCGCATTTCTCAACTTAAAAAGCCCGCTCACCTCAATGAATCCAAAACCGTACCAGATAAGTCAAATTTATCCGCGGCTTATAACTGTAAATTGAAAATTATCCGACACTGAAACTCCATGAATGGAATATTAATAGCCGATATCCACTTTGAAAACGATTCCAGCTACTTTCACTTTATCAATAGAATTTATAGATTACACTTTAACGACGGTCAAATCGGAATCTCGTACGTTTATCGCGAAAGTCCTGTCGTGTCGCATAATTCGCCGGAATTCTTTTTCCCACGTTCTTATTCGTATCATAAATTCAACATCTCGGTTCATATACCTGAGAATACCACAGCCCATGCTAAAACGATCGTACCGAGTCCTCCTCGGACATTCGATAATTTATAAAGGAAACTGAAAATTCGGCCGTTCAAGTCGCGGCGAGCTCAAACGCGACGAAAACGCATAACTCCTCGGTGTTCCAAACGAATTGAATATGAATAATTAATACAACAGGGACACACGATGCCCCTTTATCGAAAAGGAAGGAGAAAAAAGGGGAAAAAAGAGGATACCAATAGGACGAAACTAAACGAAGTGAAAATAGAAGCTGAAAAATAATCGGCACGTTTTATTGCTTGTATCACTTAACCAGTATCAACATCATTAGCGCGTGTCTCGGCGAATAGAAAAAGGAAGCGGGAAGAGGAGAAAAGAAAAAAATAGGAGAAGAAAAGAGAGCCTACCAAGGAATATGAAATATCGACGGAAGCCGGTAGAACGTTGATTATCTATGGGACAGGTAAGCCACGTAAATAACCGTTCGGGTAAATTCCTTAAGAGACGAGTGATTAGAAACACCGTGACCGCAGGCATTTCATTTCTCAGCTGCGTGGAATTCGTGTTAACGAGTAATTGAACGTAAAGGGGCGTTCACGCAGTCTGTCGCCTCCTAACTGCTTCAAGCTCCTCGTAATATTCCTCGCACGAGTCATAGTCTTCGCGCATAGCGGGATTTTCAAGGGGATTTGCCGAGAAGTGTAACTAATCGTTTTGCAGAAGTGAAAGGAACGAAAGAACGTGTCTGGCACGCGTCGCTTCGACGAGGAAAAAAAAGAAGGTGACGATGGAAATGGAAGCGGCGATGAAATTGATAATGTCAATTTTTCGCGAGAAACTTTTCTTATTTTGAAGGAAATACTTGACTCTCTTGTAGAGATGCGAGAGAAGAGTTGCTTTGCGGTCGGTGGATGTCGTGAGACGTTTCTTGGGGGTTTTGAGGGGTTGGGGAAGTTTGAGATGTTTTAAGGCGTGTAAGGAAGTGTTTTTCCTGATTGTTGTCGACACATAGGATATTTTAGTGTTTTTATTGAGGTAGAGACTTAATAAAAGTATTCTTGAACATAATTATAGATTTGTGTATTAATCAAAGTGCGACATTTCCGTTGTGAGAAAGTTTTCATTTCTTGTTTGGTCAGGGTGGAATAGTTTGCTTAGAAAGTACGCCGTATAAAAGAAATTTGTGAGCGGATGAGTGTTTTTAATGAGAAGTGACATTTATAAAAATTGTTCCGAGATTATTTGTAACTTTTCCAGGTTTGAGTGAAATTGAGTTTGAATATTGATTACATATATTAAAATACTACAGTTTCTAAGGATCTTCATGTACTTTCACACAAGCGTAAATATTATATTTGTTAAATCAAACATTTGTATCTTATTCTACCATAACTCCATGAGAACGGTAAAAAGAACTCCCCAAATTTCATTAGTAAAACGAAACTAATTCAGAAATCCGATGACCTCCAAAGAAAGCAAACTCCTACCTTCATTATCAAATAAGAATTGATAAATATAATAATGACTCTAATTATTTATATAAATAAAAATATAAATATTCATTTGTTCAAAATTTTAAATCTCTGAAAGTCTTTGTTTTGAAATTTTGACAACATCGTTCCATTCGAATAGATGCATGTTTTTATATGCCTATTAAATTAGGGGGACCTAAAACTACTGTCGTTTTTCCAGATCTTTTCCTCAAAAGTCAATTTATTTCTACCGATTCGACACTGAAAATTTGTACAGTAGATGACAAAAGGATGTTGAGCACGAAGTTGATAATATCATTCGTTCAAAATATAAACTAGTTCCAAATTTATTTGTTCGGATTTAATATAAAAAAATACGACATTAGTTTCCAGCCCATCTGCTGTATCTGTCATACCTGTGACAGATAACAACATGCTTTTACCAGATTAACGCCACAATAACGCGTGGTCAGGTGCAACTAGTTAATTAATAACGAGGACACTCTCGTCTATCAAACTCAGCTCCCAGCCGGAAGTCAAATCTAACATTAGCCTTTATGGCCGCGAAAGTCTCAAAGTATTATTATATACACAACTCAAAAATACAGAATCAACCATAGAAAATCCTCATTAACCAACAATAAATCAAAACGATCGTACAGTGAATCAGTACGACGTGCATGGACCACCTACAAGCTCCATTTCCGTTTTCGAAATTAATACCCAAGGATTTACATTCGTTGTAACGATAGCATGACAAGAAACGCACGGGTATTACTGGAAAGTTAATTATTGATCTTCGGATACTTAAGAGTAACGCTTGGAAAGTTGTAGCCCGTTAATGCGTTGTGTAACTTGTGATTAGAAACACGTAACGGAGTTGGAGGTCTGCGAGAGGGCTTCAAAGGAATACGTGGTAATCGTGGATTATGCTGCGAGCAAGACTGTAATTTTCCCTTGTAAAAGAGACTCCGAGGGAGACGGTTTGTTGAACTATACGTAGAGGTGGAAGAGAGATGAAAGTCCGATGACGTCCTACTTAACGTCCCCTCGGAATAAAAGAGTGTGTACTTCCGTGATAAAATCTTGGATTTCTCTCAGCTGCTTAGAAATCTTCTTGAGGTCAAGTACTGTAATGCGTTTGGACTTGATTATAGATAATTGAAGGAGATTTTAAATAATTATGCGAAAAGGTTAATGTATAAAGGATTAGGACAAGGGGGAAGTTGGAGCAAGGTGGATGAAACGGTAGTGCAACTTGCACGATGCGCGGGGATTTTCATTTAAATGGTAGCTTCCTATTGCACATAATTTCTGTAATTGTAAGTTAATGGAGTTATGTCATCGCGACGCTTTTAGCGAATGGGGTTGCGTAACAATAAGCATTGAGGAGGATCAATGTTCGTTGCGCAATGAATTGTTAATCGTTAAGTATTTCTGAAATATGAGGAACTGTAATTCCACATACCTACTTTGACTTTAAAATTTGATACCACATTTGGTAACATATATACTGCTTTATCCTACAAATTTATATTTCTGTGTATAAACTTACCAGGCAGATATTAACACTTTAATGGCCGCTCACACAACATGTGTGTGATGCTACCGAAAATTATTGGCCAGTACCACACTCTCTGTGTGATGAATTATGAATGTAAACAAGTGTGGATATTGCTATTGGATTCGTAGTTTTTTTACAGTCTTTGATCTTGTATTATTCTCTTAATTGTAATAAACTTATTTTAAATTAATTCTTCAAAGATATTGCCAGCCCCTGGCAACGTGTGACAGCGAAGACGTGCGGCCATTAAAGTGTTAAGAAACCTCGCACATATCTAAATTATGTTAACACGTTGAATACCATGGGGGTCACCGGTGGCCGGCGCTACTGAATTCCATGTAATTTCATGTAACTTTTAAATTGCAATATTCATGAATTTTCGGACATATTGAATATTGAAATATTGGTGTTAAAAAGATAAAGGTCTGCCTAATATCTGCCTATCTGTATTTTTAAAGTTTCTGCTTTATAAAGATATGAATTTAATGAAAAAATAGTTTCACTTCAGTAGAAATGATGAAAATAGTGAAACACTGGTGTTAACACGTTGAATGCCACGGAAGTCACCACTGATCGGCGCTATTCAATACAATGAAATTTTGTACGATTTTCAAACGACAATATTTACGAATTCGTTACTATATTTAATATTTAAATGTTGGTATGAAAAAAGTAAAGTACTGCTTAACCTCTTGTCCTACAATTTGTTTTGTGACTGTCTCCGTTATTGTGCAGAATTTAATTGCTAACATAAAAATTGATCAGTGTCATATAATTTACCGTAATATTGACATTATATAAATAATGTTATTGCGTCGTGTTTCAGTAACATTTTCAATCTGATAGATTTTGCAACATTTGAAAATTTCCTATCCCATTTACCTCATCACGAGTGTCACTCGTCATTGTGGGGCAAGGGGTTACTAAATAAACATTATTACCTTTAACATTTTCGGTGTCAAACGATACGATTTTAACACATTGAACTCTTTCGCTTGTTTCATCATTTTTACTCAAGTAAAACTTTTTCTATTAAATTTACATCTTTACAAAGCAAAAACGTTAAAGACAGAAATAGATATGTAGTCAGCGGGGCTTTACCTTTTCAATGTCAATATTTAAATATTTAATGTTTAAGAAAATTTGCAAATACTACAATTTTATATTCATATAAAATTTCTCTGAATTCAACAGTGCCGGTGATCCTGTGTCCCCATGACGTTCAACATGTTGATAGAAAAAGTCTTTTCAAGAGAAACAGTGGCATTCAACGTGTTAAAAGTAAAAAGCTAAAATATCAGAACGACGTACTTCTCAAAAAACATCAGAATCAACGAAACAAAAAACGACTCTAAGGTTTTAAAAGGGTGACATTAATTTTTCAACTCCGACAAAAACTCCCCTCATCTTGCTTCAAAATGAATCCTATCGTCGACAAAACAAAAACCGTCATTATCTTCATTCTCTCGATTTCACCAGACCTCATAGAGAGAACCGGAAGTCAACGTCCTATAACTATGTTGGCCGATCTTTCTTCCCGTAGGAGAGACACATCGTCCTCGATGCATCTGCTCAAACCGGAGCCGAGCAACCTGAACGTATACGCCGAGCACTGTGGCACGTGCGTTACGTGAAACCGTGCAATATTCCTTGGCTGCATAAAAGTGCATACGTGCGAGCGTGCAGTTCCTGCATGCACCGAAGGACTTTCTCCAACCCTGGGGCGTAGTACGCAGCACGTATGTATCGTAAGTTTGCTTACTCGCCCGTGAGGACTGTGTGTGTTTGTTTCTTTCTTTTCCGAAAGTTAATGTATTTTAATCTCTTTTCGCTGCCGTATCCTTGCCTGCACTCTTATTAGCGCACCCTTAATTAATGGGCAAGTACATGGATTATTATCCAATGAGAGTTGAAGTTTCCCATTAATAAAACTACGATTCTTGGATGCATTTAAAGAAAATGATTGTTGGTGGAGATTTTGTGGTATTTTTTAAGATTTACTCTTTGAATTTTTGATATTTTTGCAGTGGTCTGATGTATGTATGTGCTTTGGATTTTTCAAATTAGGAATTGTATTAATTAATGGCACTTTTTCAAGGTATGGATATCGTTGGAACTGACATTAACTCGAATCTCACAATCTCTCGAATATCACAATGTGACTCTTACAATTAGTCACTGATAAGAATCAGGAAATAATTGAAATGGTATTGTTTTTGTTTCTAGTTTAAATTCATTTAGTTATTGAAGCAAGTTATATATAAACATGGAACATTATACACAGGTTATTTTTAAATTAAAATGGACTCAAAATTATATTGTTGTATGATTAGAGTTCAATTCAAATTTGACTCACAATAAGAGTCACGTCGTGGTACGATTAGGGTTAATATGGGAGTTTGGGAGGTTTTAATGGACTCTAGGGGTTGATTTAAAAATTTTTAATTTAATTAAAGCACAAAAGTCATTTAATATGAAATAGGTTATTTCCCGCAATGTTTGCTGCAAAATTAACCCATTGCGCTTCTATGCCGAGTATAGCTCGACATTAGTTTGTATCTCAGAAACTCCTTTGTCGAGTCCCACTCGACATTTTCTCAAGTCCAAATCAATAGATGTTAACCTGCGAAAGTAAACCAATATTGCATTCTAGAAATTTTTTCAACAGATATCATGCACCTGCGAATTACAAAACACAACAATAATGCACATACATCAGATATTTAATTGAATTTGTTACTTCCTTTATTTATTCAAATTCCCCTATTTTTCAGTGCAAGTAAATTTCAAGCAAATCATATAAAAGCGTTCGGAGCTACTGAAATATAATTCGAAGTGCAAAGTGTTAAGTCCAGTCAATTATGTCCAGTTTGAGTAATTTTATAATAATTAGCATCTTAATCTCACTATTTTTTATACACTGAATTTCTCAGCAAACTTTCAATTAACCGTCTTCCTTTGCCTTAAAAGTTACTACAATTCCACGCACCATGCACTTCACCGTTTCTAATCCTCCGAATCTCCCGGATACTAAATTACATTAAGTGAAATTTAAGGAAGCCGTTTACAGGCACGTTTTATCCCTCCATCTGCATGTACTTACGCGATCAATTTCATCGAGAATCACGAACCTCAGCGCAAGAAAAAAAACTACCATGCTCGCGATACTCGTAGAAACTCCGCAACCCATTACTATTTCCTTTCGAAATTATGGAAATAGAAAATTACAATCGGCGTGAATCCTTCCCCATGGTAATAACTTCCGTGAACCTTTGCGTTCGTAACGACCAAATAAGAGCTGTGGATTAACGCAAATCTAAAGCAATGGTCCTCATTAGAGCTTGGTCACGCGCGACAGGTGTCTGAGCTGTCTGAACGCGCGGACGATTCTACTGAATACTACGGCTCCTTCCTTCAACATACTTTTATGGTGCCCCATGCTCTAAGTACACAACTAATATTCGTGCAAACCTTCCATCAGCAGTGATCGATTTTACGCTTCGTTATTTTCAGCTTGTTTCGTTGTTGAAAAGGTTGATTGAGGCGCCAATGAAATTTGTTCAACGTGCGAAATTTTTGCGAATAAAAATAGAATCCACTATTTTTCTTATCGGTAGAATTTTAGTTTACTTTTTCGCTAGATTTTTTAGTTGTTCTTTTCTCTTTATGTCATCGGATATTCTTCTCGATCTGTTTTTTTTAACCCATTAGAGGCGGACTGCATACCGTCTGTGCAATGCGTTTCTAACAATGAGCTAAAAATACTGGTTGCACACCGTGTGCGCAATTATAATATATTTAATTGCAACTATCAGACAGTATGGAGAAATACTGCCCTTGAAATATGCCTGACTTAACACTAAACCTACGAACCCGGTCAAAAGACTGGTACAAATTTCTTTTTAAATTATCTAAATTAATAGAATAGCCATGAAGTAAATATTCCTTCTTATAAAACCTAAATTAGTTAATTAATCACCGTTTTTCCTGTTCATTTCTCTTTTTCTAAAGTAGTTATTAAGTATATTTATTTTTTAGTAGATGTAACGTCGGTACTTTTAGTGTTAAAACACAAAGTATTTTAGGAGTGTGTAAACATCAAATTTGGTATTGAGTTCAACTTATTGTTAGCCCGTAAAATGCATGACCGAATGCCAGGGCCATCAAGAATGCAGGAAATGGTAAAAGTAAAGCGAACAAATTATCGGTATCTCTGGATGATGCCAAAAAAAAACACCGTCTCGAATAGGTTACTTGGAACGATATGGGATTCATGACCGATCGAAAACAAAGAACAGTTAAAAATAAAGGGAGACTATTTAAACAACTATTTTGCGACATTTAAATAATATTAACTTTGTAGACTTGATAAACGTTAAAAGAATCAGTGTCGCTTAATAATTTCATGGAATACATGCATTTGTAGTCTCATTGTCAGTCAATTTGACCAAAATGGTACAAGTCTGGGCTAATAATAATTATAGTAATTATTAATAGTTCAAATTCTAACGAATCAATCTACCGTCATAGAATTAATTTTCCTTGAAAACTGCAAAAGTTTTACGAACGTGCAACCTCCTCTATTAGTTTTTTTTTAATGTTATGAGCTGTTAAAATGATTTTGACAATAATTTTTCGCTTTAGATTAATAATATGAAATTCAGAGAATGAGTCTACGTTCTCTGAACAAGTTTTATACACAAAAAATAAACGATCCACAGACATTTCCAGAGATAAGTATCTAAAAATAAAGTTCATCGAAGCGTGTTCCACGATAGAAAATCGTGCAACATAATAGACATTATTTTCCAGACCACGATAAAATAATATAAAAACAGAATCCTGTGTAATGGACCGAATCTACCGACAGTAAAATAAAACAATCAATTATCTACGCTGAACATCCCTCATAACCATTTCCAATCGATTCTCTCCAGAAAATAACCCATTATCTCAGTAAAACACGCATGGAAAATGTTCAAGTACCAAGAATATCGTCGTCAATTTTCATGTCGATCGGTCACGACCTATTAATCGTCCCGTGACAAAAAGAGTGTCGCGTTCCAGTCTCATGGGGCGAAGATCGAGCGCGACGATTTTGCAGCAGCTTCTGGTCCCATGGCGACGCGATCGACGATACACATTTAAGGGGACCGGTCACACGTCGTTGTACCAGGATTGCGACACAAGAAACCCATCGTCGACCGGTTGACAGGTGGTTCCCGCGCGAATTAACGAGTTCTGACGATTATCTTTTATATAGTTTTCGAGGGTAACAGCAGATCTCCGCCAGCGGACAATTCCGCTCTCTTAATTGGCGGGTCAACGCCGGAGAAGAGCGCGATCGGTTGGTTTTTCTTATGAGAAGAGACGAGCGTTTAATTCCCTGACGATGGGAAATACGTGAAATGGAAGATAATTATTGCTTGACGTTCTGTTGAATTGTTATGCTACCTGCGAGTGTTGGGTACTTTTATAAACTTTGTTTTTAATTGTCTTTTCAAGCTGGAGAACTTTGTGGGCAAAATAATATTTTATTTATGGAACTTTAATTAGAGTTGCGGTACAATTCTTTACTGTGAAATATGTTCCCAATAAAATTTGAGACGGTAGTTTATGTGATAATATATTTTATTTATGGTTTTATAGTATTAAAAAAGATGGTTCGAAGTTGATAATAAATTGACACATACAATTATCATTTGCAATCTAAATTTAAACTGTAAATTGTGAAAAACGGAAAAATAAAATATGGCGAAATCGATGTACGTCAACATTCAATTCATTCGTATAAAAAGAAGTTGAATTGTTATTAAAATGCAAATAAATTGAAAGCATGACCAAAGACTGTCTCATTGCAGTATTATTATAAAAGGGAAGGTAAGAAAAGGAAAATTAAAGCTCCATAGAAAAGGATTGATTTGAGTATTGTATTCCGCAATTTCCGCCTAACATTCAGCTCTTTCTTAAAGCGGAAACATTTCCCATGTATAACGAAATCAGTCAACAGTCGCGGACCAAAAGTCGTCGTTCAGACGTGCAAAATTTCTGTACGACAAGAGAAATCTCGCGACCGCGAACAGTTAAAGTCCCATCGGGTGGAAAGCTTCCACTTGTAGGAAATCTCTCTCGAGACTCGTCCTCTCGTCACTTACAAGAGCTACAAAGTCTCGTGCATTATTCTCTATCGAATAGTTCGTCGACATCTACGCATTTAAGTACAGATCTTCGCACAATTGCGATTTCCTTCAATGTGCATCCGCATGCGTATTCACAGCAGGCTTAATACTGAAACAAACGTCGATCTTTCCTGTAATTTCTTAACAATTTTTCACTTAATTCATTACTCAAAAAGAAAAATTGTGGTTCTTTTTTAGCACCAACTTTTTCCGTCAAAATACTATTGTTTATTTATTATTTACGGGTTAATAAGAAATCTTTGGAAAATAGAAGAAAAAAATGTGCAGACTATTGTTGGATTAATTGAATATTTTCAATTAATGATTATAGCGACAATTGAATGTTTATATGAATATCGACAATTATTGCCAAATACATTCGCAAAATTACAGAAAGTATTCAAATTTAAGCATAAGCTGTTGATACGATTATATCTATCACATAATGAACTATTTTTAAATACTTTAGAATGTACGAATTACTTTGTATTTACCTTTCATATTGCTGTTGTTTCATTTATCTTGTAGCACGTAATCCTTGTGATGAATAATTAATTAAAACTTGCGAATTTATCCAATTAGAATTGTCATTGACAATGATTGATTCCATAAGCACCGCGCAAAATTGTAGTAATTGATTATTTTCTTGATATTACACGATCATCTTGCAATCATGTTTCATTATTGGGAAGAAGAAATTGACGAGATCCGATCGTTCTCCGAGGTTGAGTGATACGAATATTTGATTCGAAAATTACTGATCTACGATTGAAAATCTATGCTCAATTCTGTGCGCAATATTGCGTTTTCTTTTGCTTCATTGTGCTAAGATGATCTTGGGTTTGCTTGATTATCGCGCAATCTTTGCTTAGCCTGTTATTTATGTTTGCTCTATCACGTTTCCCCTTTTTTTTTTTACTTTTCTTGAAATCCCCTATAATTCGCAATGACTTCTAGTCAACATTACTCGAGTGCCTAAGTTTCTTTTAATTTTCTGCATCCTATGCGCATATCAAGTTAATTGCGCTTTTAACTTCTTCCTCTACAAGATTCTTTTACTTCTCTCCCTATTATTTAGATATTCCCCTCTTTTCTTTATGCATACTTGCATTTTTCTACTTTATTTGTAATGCAATTTTTTCTAATTTTATGGTATTAAAAATTTTAACTACACATAAATTGTTATCTATAAAGAGGTGAACAAATCAATACCTTTATTTGAACGTATGTCTTTTCAGAATTCAGATGATTAAATATCAGGAACATAAGATATTTTAAACTAATGCAATTAACAAATCAATATCTTCATTTGAACATATCTCTTTGAAGAATTCAAATGATTAAATATCAGGAACATAAGATATTTTAAACTTTAGATTCCATTTCTGGAAAATGTTAAGAAACAAAATATCACATAACTTCACAACCATATGTTACTCCAGGTATCATCAATTCACAAGTAAAAACTAAATCCTCATTCCACTATGTCATATAATTTCTCTTAAAACCATTAACATGTTACGTAATTCAATTTAATTACCGGCATTTCCGCCGGAAGATCTCTCGCATCGTGAAAATCGTTCAGTTGTTTCCTACGATCTTGATTCTTCAGACAACTTAATTCTTGTGTTCCATGAAAAACAAGTCGTTTCAAATGCATGAATTTATTTTTCCATGGGTATAAGTCTCTGGCAAAGACAGAAGTGACGTTTACTAGAAATTTTCTTTTTTTGACTTCTTCTTGAAGTACAGGTGATTTGAATTATCAGAGAGTAGAATCGTGTAGCCATTAAGGAAAGGATGCGCAGCTTCTGATAAAGATTCCCGAGAGTAATTAGAGCTGGTTTAATCGAGCGATTACCGGTCATTAAGCAATCCAATAGTTCTTTCGGTGAAGCAAATAGTTTCCTACAGAGACACGTGTAAGGATCAACGGAAACTCGAATGAGACAGTGCTTTGTGTTCTTTGAGATTATTCCTCTTTTTAATGTTTAATATTAGACAATATAAATAGGCATTATTGTACTCAGCGACGTTTTGGTTGCAATCTCAAAGATTCGAACGTAAGGTTGAACTTTAATCGATAAGAGCTACCTGATGATTAAAAATATAAGAAGATATTCAACGACAAGTGGTACTAAAAGATTTACTTAGGTATACCGGATCATTGACTTTTTAATAATTTTATCAGTGATAAGCTTAAACTTATTTTTGTTAATTGGTAATTTACTAGAAAAGATTAAACTTTTGGCATCTTTGATGAAATAAATTTAATATCAGAATTCAGCATTAATCACAATAATCAAGTGCAAGTTAACATGTCCAGATTGTAAAGAAATACATTTTTAACAGTCAGAAAATTAAATAAAAAATGTTAGCAATTATATTATATAGTTTAATCTGATGACAATGTTTAAACACATCGATAACTGGGGCTAGGTGGATAAGGAGATCAAGTCTCGGAAATTAAATTCACACGTAATCTGAGAAATTAAATTTACACGTCATCTGAGAGAGTCCACTTAAAACAATAAGTCTTACCTGAAATGATTAGTTGATGCCGATAAAATAATACAGAGCAACAATAACGAAAGTAACTACTAGAAAAAAAAATTTGAATAATTCTTTAACTCCACCAATATTAAAACTATCAACCCAATCAAAATGACTGATTCCCAATTTTTATCAAAATTCTGCAAGTTTATAAGAAAAATATAGAATAGATATCGTACGTCTATCTGATAATATACAAATTACTGAATCGATCATCTTTTGTACCTCTTCATTCCCTTCTTTCCAAAGTATTTATTTAACATATTGAAATATGATAGATCTAACAGCTGTAGTTCCAGTGTTAACAAATCCATTTGCCGTTTCAAAGATACACGAAAATCATTCATTGTGAGATACACGAATATTCACACGAATTTTGCGTGCAAAGAGGAGCGAAAAGGTTGGGGAATTAACTCGAGGCGAGTTAAGAATCTCGATTTCAATGCATGCGCTGCTGCCCCGCGAAATCACGGCGATCGGCACGCCGAAGAAAGGGATCGGGGCCGACGGATCTTACTGGTGGTATTTATGTACAACGCAAGTATCTATGTAGATAATTGAAAAGAAAAACGAACATCGCAAGTGTCTATCGTCATTTGCCGTTTTCTCTTTACAATCACCACCGTCGTCCATAAAATGTAATCGCTTTACTTCGATTAAGAATCTGCCCATCAGAAATAATATCAAAAGAGTTCGAACGAGTTGCAATTTTTTTCTCAAGTATTTTCACGTTGTCTCATTGTTGCATTTATTACCGTGTTAACATTAAAGCTACCAAGCAAGTTAAAATTACTCGTCCTCAATTTTTTCCAAAAGTTCTCCAAGTTTATAGCATAGACTAAATATTCTACGTTGATCTTATTAAAATACAGATTACCGAATCGATCGTCTTTTCTACCTCTTGATTTCTCTTTTTCCAAAGAACATATTTAACGTACTGAAATATAACAGACTTCATGGGAATTTAAAAAATTCTATGTTTTTACGCTGTAACTTCATTTTCAATATTCCATATTTCTGGATTCGGATGTCTGGCATTTTAACATTTTGGGCTGCAAATTTATAACGACTCGGACATATTTTACCTGTCATAAATAATTTAGTTTAAAGCGAAATTTATAAATAAAATGTAGGAGTAATGCCCTAAAGTTCAACAGTCCTCAATATGAGTACTTAGAGCGTAACGAGTTACATGTTTCCATTTTTCAAAGTGTTTTCAACCCTCCCATTTCAAAGTTCGTGCAAAAAAATTATTCCAACAAGGATTAAAACACTGATGGAGCTATATTAGTGTTAAATAAATAATCCCATACATTTCACACTTTCTATCCTCATACAATAATCGTAACAACCGGAATCTAATAAAAAAATGGATCAACCCTAAAACAACTGTAGCCATTAAACCCAAAACAACGTGAACACTTTCCGGAAGGTTTCTTCCATGCTTCTTAAAACTCAAAGACACAAAGCCATTATTTTCTCCACACCTCAAAGCCTGTTAATTGAGCGAAACCCCTTGTAACACCATCACCTCGTCACCGGACGAGTCGTGCACACAACGTCGATTCTCCGCTATCTCATTAAAGGCCTCTCCTGAATACTCATTTCGTTGATAAAATCAGGCCACTTTCACTGCAAAACGGTTAATTTACGAGCAAAACCGACGCGGTGTTACAACCACCGTCATGATAACCATGGAAAAGTGTGGGAGGGGCGGACGGGACGTGCGACGGCCCCATGAAAGAGTCAGCGTAGACGAAGAGGACATGGAGAACAAGAAATAAGCGAGTTAAGAGGCGTTCGCTTTCTTCTCGCTCATCGGGCTAATTGAGCGCATCGAAAGATGAGCGTTACCGGTGAAGTGGCGACAGAAGTCACTCCCTTTCTGTGACTTTCTAAAAGAAAAAGAGAAGGGGAAGAAAAAGGAAGAACAATCGCGAAGGGTTGAAAGAAGAAGCGTTGACGATGGAAAAGGAGGAAAGGGCATTCGCATGGAGAAAGATGTTTCCTCGTATCTCTCTTTCTTTCTCTTGGCACTTGGATGTATTTGTACACACGTGTGTACGGGTTTCAGCCACCGTAGTAAGTACGTGGCTGGAACTCGAGGACCTTGGCGAGGGAAAATAAATAATAGCGAGCGGCCTTCGTGCCGACCGCGAGAGAGAAGTTAATTGCTCTCTACGCGCTCGCTACCATTCGCGAAAATAATATCTCGCGATCGTCGTAATGGCACTGTTACACGAGATGTTTTGTCGGCCGCGACCTCGCGGAACGTTCTTGACCGTGCGGTCTTTTATGGTGGCCCGTTGCATGCAGGAGACGGGACCATGGGGATCGAGAAGGTGCGCATTGTGCAACGTTTCGGAGGAGGTTCTCGTTCGATGAAATATAGCGGGGGAATTCTTTTGTAAGAGAATTTGTAAATTCGAGTGCACTTATTTTTGAACGTTTTCATTCGTTGTGAATTTTTCTTTATTGGATTCGGAGCTTTACGATTTTATTACGGTCACAGTTGACGTTATTATTATAACAGGTATGTAATTATTATTATTAGGTGAGAAAGGACGTTGACATCAGAACGGGAGGAAAGATTTAAAATGAATTTTTAAATTCTGTTTGAAATTTGTAGAATCTTGAAAAAATTGGGAACCAGTTATTTTTAGTTAAAGAGCTATTTAATTTGAACCATCAAGGACATAATGGATAAAACTTCAACTTTTCGTCGTCTGACTTCAAAGAAAGTCTATATTTAATCGCCGACCGTACAAGTTAAAAATATCTGAAGATACTTAAAAAAATCTTTTAAACTTCAAATATTCGCAGAAATGAGCTTGACAATTTTTATTTCAATTCCAATAATCAACCTACCTAGAGAAAATATCCATACCCCACATTCATCAAAACTTCATCGTTCAACAAGCATTTCAAAATCGAGTCAATGATTTCTCTCCTCAAAAGAAACACAAAAGCTAACAATAAGTTGCAGCGCACGAAACACCATACTTATGCATAAAACCATATCTTCTCCACACAAAAAACCCATTGACAATACTAATCTGAAAGGTAAAATTTCCTCGTCAGTTAATTATCTGAAAATTGAAAAAATCGTAAAGTGCAAGGGGTTAATATGTTTACAATTGATTATATCGCGAGTTCGAGTATCGGTTTAGCCGTCGGGTCGTTGTATTCGACACGACCTTCGGAGTTCATTGAATAGGTTCTTGCTCTTGGCTTTATGACGAAGCTTTATACGGGCGCACGAAGCAACGGGAGAAACGAGCGGCGCGGAACAAGTAAACGATCGAAGAAAGAGTTTCAGCACCACCGCGGTTCATCGTTCCGTTGAATCGACTTTCTCGTATCAACGAGAAGCCTCTCTTATTTTTTCCATGTTGGTAAAGTTTGCCAGTAATTAAAGTCGAACATTATCTTGCATCTTTTTATCTCGTCATGCGTTTCTTCCTTAGCAATTTTTCTGGCGGGAACTGAATGACATGTTATAGATACCAGGTTACATTGTGAAATACAATGATATATCCTATGAAAGGATGAATAGTAAATTTGAAGAAAAATAGATTTGATTTCAATTGATATTTGTATTTATTTATTGGGGGAATAAATGTAGATTTTTTATTAATGTGTAAATGGAATATTTTGATTGAAATGGAAAAGGATGGTGTTGTTATGGTAATGTGGAGTTTTTAGAGATATGGAAATACTTGTTAATACTTATTTATGCAAAGATTATCCTGCAGATGTAATGTTCGAAAATTATGGAAAAATTAGGTGGAACGTATCGCGGGAATACTCTTTAATTAATCTTGGGATTTATGAACTCCGCGCTGTTAGCTTTCAATGGGCGCTTAGTGGTATTGAAGTATTTTATGTTAAGTAATTTTAAGCTTATTTTATGTCTCGTTAACTATGCCGTTTTGAGGGAATTTTACGTGTTAGTATGCAGTTACCGTTAAGTATTTGTTAATTGAGTATTTTTACGACATGTGGTTCGAAAGTTTTTCGAGATCACTAAACGACGTGGCGATAAGAAGAAACTATTCTACTATGTCTACATGTATAATAATAATAACTCTAGAATAAATAATATTTCATTAACTGAAAATAAAATTTTTATGGTGTAAATATTTAACTCATTTTTAGTGTGATTATAATAGAATCTTAAATTCGATAAAATTTGCTTTAAACTTGATATAATAAGATATAATAAAAAGCAAATTGCAGATAACAAAACAAATTCACCAATCTTAGTTTTTCCTTTTTTTTCAGAGACTGAGTAAAAACATAAAGCTTTAAAATTAACAAGAAATTAAAAATTACTCAAATCTCAAATTCATCCGAGAATTTCACTTCGCTTCATCCACTTTTAAAATTCGCCTATCCAGCAGATAAAGTCTAGGGAATTCCACCATATGCACAAAACGCTAAGTTAATATGTAAGTAACCACCATCGCAGATTTGAATTTTAACTCTTTACGATCCAAAGTATTCTTGAATTTCTTATCAGCTAAGCAAAAATAATTTTATATAATCTTCTAAAATGACCATTAATTTTTTATTCATTAATAACAATAACTATAGATACTGAGGAATATTTACGCAAAGATAAAGGATCATCGTTGAATTCCAAACTCCAAAATTTAACAGTTGAACATTGACACTAGAAATACCAAGGAAGTCAAAACGACATGTTCCCAATTTTTCCAAATGCTCTCCCAGTTTATAAAAAAGTTATAGACCAGATATTCTACACTGATCTTATAAAATACAGATAATCGTATCGATAATATTTTCCACCTCTTAATTTCTCTTTCTCAAAACTATTAGGTATAAGGGAAAGTTCTGTCGTTTTTGAACATGTGCAATTTTATGCGTTGTCTTTCCTTAGTAAGAATTCTGATCCGACTGAAACCAATTTAAATACTTAGATTAGTATATGATTGATGATTTATACACATTTTTTTGTATTTTAGTCACTTTTTTAAACTTGTAAAACTCTTAACATGAGTGAAGAAAAAGTGCACTTAAGACATTACATGTTGTATGAGTTGCAAAAAGGGAATAACGCTATGGAAGCAAAAAACAACTTGTGTGACGTGTTTCGAGAGGATGCAGTAACAGTTCAAAAATGTCAAAGACGGTTTGCAAAATTTCATTCGGGTGATTTTTCTTTGAAAGATGAACCCAGATCAGGAAAGCCGTCGCAGTATGATCAGGACAACCTAATATTATGAGTAAGGGAAAATTCTGTCGTTTTTAATTCATATGGCATCCAAACAGAGATTTTGGACAGGAAGCTAATGTGAGTCTTTTAATGTGATCCAAAGCAGTAGTCTGATGAATTTCATGCTTGAAGCCCATTTCTGTGGAAGTTAACGTGGGATTTGTCCTGACCATACTGCGATGGCGTTCCTGATTTGGGTTCATTTTTCAAAGAAAAATCACCCAAACGAAATTTCGCAAACCATCTTTGCCATTATCGAACTATTACTGCATGCTCTCCAAACACGTCACACAAGCTTTTTTTTGCTTCCATCGCGTTATTCCCTTTTTGCAACTCATACAACACGCAATGTCTTAAATGCACTTTTTTCACTCACGGTAAAAGTTTTACAAGTTTAAAAAAACTAACTAAAATACGAAATATGTGTATAAATCATTAATCATATACTAATCTAAGTGTTTAAATTGGTTTCAGTCGGATCAGAATTCTTATTAAGGAAAGACAACGCATAAAAGTGCACGTATTCAAAAACGACAGAACTTTCCCTTATACCTAATACTTACTTAATATATTAAAATATAATAAATTCAATGCCGGTTTTTCTAGTGTTAATTACACGAGACTTTTTGTAACCCCAGGGCATAGAACTACAAAGAATTAAATTGCTACTTTTATAAACAACTTCCGGAATACTCAGCTCTCGATTACCGCGCCAGTATCTTTCGCGATTTGTGATCGCAAGTTTTACTTCGCGAATCGAGTCCACCCGAATCTTCGATCCTGTCGTGCACGTTTTGCGAATGTGTGACAGATACGTCGTTGTTCTTTCGAGCATAGTATGATCCTCTTCTCTCCGGTTGGTCGGTGATTTATGTCGAGTTCATTGCTGCCCGGTCGAAGTTGCAAAAAGCGCGTCCGTATCGCCCGTGAACCGTCGAAGGATTGAACGGTAAATCGTACTTGGAAACTTGTGGATCGAAGTGCATTGGCTGTTACGTTGTAACGAATATACCGCTTCTTCGTTTCGTGTTTTTACGGCATTAGTTTTTAGGTTGCAAGTAAATTTCCAGGTAATACGTATTCGTTCGCTGGCTTGAGTTTCTTTCATTGCTATACATTCCGAAGTCGAAGAATTTGACCTGACTCAAATATACTCGCAACTTAACATATACCTGACCGTTACTTTCAATTGATTCGCCAATCCTATTGATGCTGATGCTGATTTCTGCCTCAATGAGCTTCCGATGTATACAATTAGCAGTCTGCCTCTTTGAGTTCTACTTTTTGCCGATTGTTTTGGAATTTCGATGATGATGTTTATTGTACAATCGGTAGAAGTATTTGGTTGGATGGGTTGTGGAAAAATTACGATACAGTGGAAGTGCACTGTATCAAATGAGTAGAAACGATTGCTTGGATTGAGAGTAGATGATGTATGTGCCAGTAGATCGAGGAAACCAGAGAAAAACAGCGGATGAATCGGCGTTTGAACCGACATAGAGAAACTAATAAACAACGATACAGGGCTTGCGAGAGGAGTTGTGAGCCTCTATTATCCGAAGTGTTCAATTATCAGAAACTTTTTGCTCCTATATACGAGTGTAAATGTAGTTGTACAAGTTGGACGGAACGATAGGAGTTCGTGTAAGTGTTGTATCAGTTGATTGTGGTTTAGACAATAAAAACGTTATGGTTCGGAATTCTAGCACTTGTGAGACACTTTTATACAAAAATAAGACAATGATATGGTGTTATGATTTTTCTACACTTCTACTATAAAGTGATAAATTTCAATCTTCGATTTTACGATCCAAACGACTTCATAAAACGCCGTTAATCATTGATACTCGATATTGTGTTCTTATATTAAATTATACTTCACCAACGATGTGTTGTAGGCTAGTAGTTGTAGATGTTCTACGCTAATTATATTTTAAACGTATTTTAGGCATTCATATCGCAAACATAGAGAACAATTACAGCTCAATAATACAAAATGAAAGGGGAAATTGTTCTGATACTATGATGGATGTAAAGTTAAAGGTCCTCATTTCCAATTAGTAAGCCCCAGTTCATGTCTCTATAACCATTGACAATGAAAGGTTTTCCCTTAACTTTCATCTCACATTTTATTCCGTCTGTTATTAAATCATCTGAACCCACTCAAAATCGCATCCTCTAAGCAAGACAACCAATGAGTGGGCTCTAGTCAATACCAAATCATCATTTAACATATCACATCCTAAGTATTTTAAAACGCTCTAAAAATTGTTTCTTCCAACCAAAACGACAAATTCGTCGGCTCCACCCACCTCTTGAAGATATTTTTCAAATAATCTTTCACCACAGCACTCCCTTGATGTTTCAAACTACATCAAAAATTATATCTTCAAAGCGAATCGACCAAATGATAGACCCTAGCCACCTCTCGAAGATATTTCTTAACTTATCATTTAACATATCACACCCTCCGTATTTTAGTAAGCACCAAAAATTGTATCTTTCAACCGAAACGACAATTTCGTCGGCTCCAGCGACCTCTTGAAGATATTTCCTAAATAATAATTTAACATATCACATTCTCGGTATTTCAAAACGTACGAAAAATTATATCTTCAAGGATGAATTAGTAACCCCCAACCACATCTCAAAGATATTTCTCAAATCATCATTTAACATGCCACACCCTCAATATTTTAGAAGGCACCAAAAATTGTATCTTCCAGGCGAAACGACAAATTAGTAAGCCCCAGCCACCTCTCAAAGATATTTCTCAAATCATCGTTCAACATATCACACCCCCAATATTTCAGAAGCCACCAAAAATTGTATCTTCCAGCTGAAATGATGAATTAGTAACCCCCAGCCGCCCCTCGCAGATATTTACCAAATCATCATTTAACACTAGATTTACAGATGTTGATATGCCTATTTTTCTGAAGTGAGACAATTTGACTCAAGCAAGAAAATTGAAGTTTTTTTACAAAGAAAATAGTTCCAAATCAATTTATTATAAATGAAAGATTTATTATAAAAAAATTAACCAACCAATATATCTATTATATAAAGCTCAAATACCACTGACTGACTCACTCACTCACTCACTCATCACGAAATCTCAAAAACCACAGAACGGATTGCAATGAAATTTGGAACATACCTTCCCCTTGCGTCTTAGGTGCTCAATAAGAAAGGGTTTTGAAAAATTCGAAATTTTAGGGGAGGGGGGGTTTGGGGGGTTAAAGTATGGGCCAAACTCATCAACGCAGAGCCGAAAATACTTGACCTAGAAACTTGAAATTTTGCATGAGCGTTTCTTCTAGGGTATTAGCACCCACTAAGAAAGGATTTTTCAAAATTCGAAATTTTAAGGTTTTTCTTTTAGTTTCGATTAAATCGTAGCAAAGCACGGGAGCTTTCAGCTAGTTATATACCTATATATGTAGTAATAAAATTTTGAACGAGCCAAATTGTCTCCGTAAATCTAGTGTTAACGTATCACACTCTCGGTGTTTCGAGACCCACCAAAAACTACATGTCCCAGAGAACAGAACTTTTACTCCTCCCATCGCAAAACTTTCAAGCCAGCACACAGTGGTCCCAAATGGCCAAAACATGCGAAAAACCTCAAAGTGTGCTTCAATTTAGCTGAAAATTGACATACCGGGGTAATTTGGGTCGCTGATTACGAATCTGAACTCAAAATTTACAAAACCAAAATGGCGGATCCAATATGGCGAACACACATATCTAAAAATTGCTGGTTCGGCACGAAAGTTAGTATCCCAATATTTTTTCGATCGCTGAATACGAATCTGACCTTACAATTTGCAAAAACAAAATAGCGGTTTCAATATGGCCGACGCGTGTGTCTAAAAATTGCCGGTTTCGCGCGAAAGCTAGTATGCAACTCATATTTACTCTAACAAGTAATTAAATATGTCACAATAAATATTTTTCGTTAATAAGCACGAAAATCTATCACAAGTGAACAATTTATTTAGTAATTCCAATAAATTCGTTGACACAGTGAATTTCAAATAAATAGTCTCCAAGCACGGAAAAATATGTTCGCTTTGAAAAATTGTTCGCCATCAGCAGATGCTGAAATGCACTAAAGTCGCAAAATGATGCATTAGTGATTATAATAGATTTAACATGTAGCATAGTTTAACATGTAGTCTAATAAATAGAAATATTCGCATTCAAAGCTCCCAAGATTCACATTCAAATATCCCTCAAAGTAATGTTTGCTTGGTGCAAATCATTCAATAATTTAATAATATAGAAAAATAATAAATATTAGAAAGAATTTAAACATTTTTGATATATATTAATGAAATAAAACGAATGGCTATCGTAACACTTATACTTGCAAGAAAAAAATTAATTTTACCTTTTTATGAACTATGTATATTAGTTTAAACAAATTGTATTATGATTGAATAATAAGTTACTCTCAAATCGTAAAATTTATATGAGAATTTTTTTTCTATCGTCCACGGCTATCGATGAAACGCGCTTGTAAGCTCAGAACGCGAGTATACCGCTGCACAAAAAATTACAAAAATACCCTAATAGCGCCTAATAGCACCTAAACCTTGGAGATACAGCAAGTTGAAAGTGTAACCTATAAGCCTAAACAAGAATCATAGTGGAACACTGTAGAGCACTTAACTTTTTCCCTACATGTGTGAAATTCTCACATAAAGATTGACCCCATATTTCGTACTATTTGCATTGCAGTTTTAAAACATAACCATTAACAATTTTAATTTTTCTTTTATCAATAAATGTTGTACTTACTTCCATGAACTCCATCCATTTTGCAGAATTGAAATAGACTCACTTTCACAAAAGTTATTCACTTTATACTGCGGTCACCAAAACAGTGGTTACGCTCACGATTATTGCGGGACTAATGAACGCGATTTTCAAAATGCGACAACGTCGCAGGTATACGTAAAAAAACCCTGCCCTTCCAGGTTTTCATAGACAAACTATCTGAGTACCAAATGCAATAATAAGAATGGCCCTAACGAAAAGTTCATTATTGAGGTTTTTCGCATGTTTTAGCGATTTCGGACCACTGTGCAGCACTTCGACTCTGCTCACCCTATAGAATCCCACGCAAGAATCATCCCACTGACGTTCCCGCATCTTTTCTGTTTCCAGGTGAAAGATGTTCAAGCGGCTGTCGAAGTCGAGGCGCCATAGCGCCGACGATGTCGCTCTCTCGCTATCGAGCCCGACGACCCTGGACGAGCCGCCGGGGACGTCGACGCCGCGGGATAACTGCCAGGGTATCAGCCCCGCCGCCCTGCTGAGGGTCTCGAGGACGAAGTATTCCAGAAGGAGCTGCGGAGACGCGACCGCCATGCAGGCTCTCCTCGGCACGAAACAGGAGCAGGAACAGGACGTCGTCGAGACCGATTATCAGATGGTTACTGCCGTGCCGGCCTTCATCGTCGAGCACGAGCCGGAGAAACAGCGAGGTAATTTGTAATCTCATTCTTTTCACGGGAACCGACGAGTAGCGAATGGAGGAGCTCGATTTAATGGAAGTTTCGAGTTCGATTTGGTATTCGGAATTTTTATAAAGTGAAGGAATGTGGCTGTTTCAGAATACACATTAATAAGTTTCCGATTTTTTTCACGTGGAATGGGAAAAATTGAGAGACTCGGGAAATTATGATTATTGGGGGAACATTAACGACACTTTTATGGTGGATGGGATGGATAATGTCTGAGGGGTTTTATTCTTAAGGAGAATGGTTGAGGGGCCTGCTTTTCTGGAGTTGTGGGTTGAATTGGGGAATTGGGATGAGTCTGTTTGACACTGGAACTGTCTACAATTAAATTAGAATATTTTCAGATACTAGATATATAGGTACTATTATAGAAAAGAAAAATCAGAACGAACTATTTTGTTCACATTGGTACACCCTGTGTTAATTATAAAGTGTCGATGGAGACAAAGCTTAAACTGTTCTGTATAGAATTTATTCGAGTATTTTATACTTTGCAGTTAGTATTTATTGCATGTTGAATATTCAATTTTTAAGAATCATCTATATATCTCCATTCTGACTATCTTTAAAAATTTCTTTTTACCTGCGACTCTTTATACAAGAATTTTCATCCTCGACAAACGGCACAATGTGTTCATCGGTGAAAACAAATTGCAAAGAATCGCATTTACATATTCTCGCGTGCCTCGAGCGGAAAAGGGACGCAAAATTCTTCGTAAAGTACGTATAAACTGGTTAGCATTAATTCGCTATACACTTTGTACTTATTTTAACGCAACGCTACTTTTACACGTGAATACACCTCAGGGGAATTGATTTTTACTACTTTCCTCCAACATGACTGCAAACGGCCGAAGCTTCTTAAACGAATTTCGTGCGATTGGTTGTAATTGTGTATAGCCATCGGATGAAAATATAAAAAAAACATTTCAAGGGTAATAAGACGTTATAATATTGCCGATAATAAGACAAATTATGGTTCACCTTGATGGGAGGGTACATCATAGCTGACGGCGCGATTCGTTACGCCTTGTGAGGCCGAAATTCCGTGATTGTTCGAGCGAACGAATAATGAATGGTAAGATGTCGATCCTGCCGCTATAATCGTGCGATCATAAAGTATTAATAGAAGTTCGATGGTTGAAATAGCCTTAGTTTTGAAATATCGAAGAATTTCTATACTTTGAAATAACTGTTAAAGTGTAATTTATGAATGATGAGAGAAAAACTAATTATTTTTTAGAAAAAAGATCGTTTGTCAAGTTTGAAAGTGTAATTAAAATAGTTGAATGTTCGACAAATATCGCTGTAATAGTGGCAGTATATTTAAAAGCTTTTTAACACTAAATCTACGGAAGCCGTTAAATTGACAGGCCCCTTCTTTTATAAGCATTTCTGAAATTTATAGAGAAGCAGTACAGTAGAAACTTCACGTGTATCTTATAATACACGAATTACTTAACTGATTATTTCCTTTTCAGCATTATTGCTCTTTTTTCAAAGTACTTATTTAACAAATTTAAATATAACAAATTTAATGACCGGAAAATTTTATGTTAAAGAAGAATATTTTATCATACTAGGTGTCATTCATAAATTTAGTTGGTACTATTATGAAATTTAATGCAAATTTCTTATCAGTTTCAAATCTCATAATCTGAAAAAGTAGGATCACTTACTTTACTTTAAATTTAATGTGTCCCGTCGCAGTGTGTAATCTAATTTTTATTTTCCAAAAAAGCACAAACACTTAAACACTCTTTATTTTATAAATTTAAGTTTTATTTAGTTTATCACAATTATTAATTCAATTTTAGTGCCGATTTAAAATAGCACCCTCGCAAATCACAGCAACATTACCCTCGAATATCGTCCAATGGAAAACAGTCCATTATTGAAAGTTTTATTTTCTAAATTAAAACTGAATCTACTGTATCTCAGTACCTGATCCAAATTTTTTTGTAAAGTCCGGATCGCACGGTTCGCGAGTTCCAGCGCTGTTACACATTCTTCGCGAATTTCCACGAAACGAGTACAGTTAGATCTTCGACGAAGAATACCATCGTGATTTCACAAATACGACTCACGATTCGCGATTCGGCTCGGCTACAACTTCATCTCGACAGGCATCTTTCAGACGGAGAAACGTTTCTTTGACTTATCTCGCGCGAGCTTTCTACACGGCGAAGAAGCGAAACGCTAGCGGCGGATGCAGGAATGCCACTCTTATGGGCGTTTCTTCTCGGTGCATCGCGATGCAACCGTTGTGCAATTTGTGGATTATTGTTCACCGTCATTCAATTAGAAACAGAGCATTTTAACCCGTCTCTTGCCATGTTTTTCGATAATTTTTTCCAATCTTCTTTCTATTCGAAATTCCAATATTCTGTAAAATTATTGTTCAAAAAATTGGTAACTGTAAGGAAATCATGTGTCCTAAAAATTTTTTGAGAGAGAAATTTGGTCTTCTGCATTTGAAATCAGGTTTCTAATTTTTTTCAATTATGCTGAGGTTGTGACCTTAATTTTGTTAGTCTATTGTAATTATATTACATTTTATAATTAACTAAAAATATTTATATTAAGTATTAAATTGTATATTATTTATTATTAAATTATGATTAAATTATATAATTCATATTAAGGTTGGAACCTCAATTTTGTAAGTCTATTGTATTAACGCAAAAACAAGTGCTTTTTAGAGATTATCCTTTTTATCAGTCCATAATTGTCATGCTTTTTAGTCTTAGTTGAAAAATTTATTTAATTTAAAATGAATTTTGTAAAATACTTTACCACTAACGATTAATTTTCATTCGACACTAGTAACGTGTGTAGACACCCAAGGATATTTAAATTAAGAAGCAAAAACTGTTTTATATTTCAACATCGTAATTAAAGTGGTAGAAAAGTAACTAAAACTGAAAGTCCCGCAGAGTACAGCATGACGTAGAAAACGATTAACAGAATAAGTAATGGCAATTAAACTTTGCAGCAATTATTAATATCAGTTTTCAAGTATTTTTTTGTTTGAATAGTCAATTAGTAACAAAAAACGAATGAAAATATATTTTAAGTCTTCCATTTAATAACTCTTCCGCTATAAATATTATCATCTATAAGACCGCAAATATTTTCAGTCAATTACCCTTCCTAATTACAATCTAACCGATATTAAAACAGCCAAGAATATTTTGCAAATTCAAAGTATTTCCAACAAAGAAAACTTCTTTTACTACCTTTTTTCAGTGCACATTCTCCGAAGGAAAGTATAACACCGGTTTCGTTTCAGCGGGCAGCATTGAAAGAAATTTAATAACATAAATGTATTAACATTCCACACGAAACGCGAAGAATCATAAAAAGTTTCAATGCACCATCCGCAAAAACCATCCGAATGTCTCGAGCGTAGAAATAAGCCTGGAAAGAATGTAGGCAAATTGCGAAATCCAAGTCCAAAAAAATAAAAGAAGTGCATCGTCGTTGCAGGACGTTTCATAGAAAGATGCAAAAACGACATTAACGTGCACGTTTCTTTCACGAAGAAGAAACGACGAGCCGGTTCGTTCGAGCGAAAGCAATCCTTTTTTCTTCCGCGACGCGGTGAGACATTTTGTGTTTTAACGTTCATTCACGAAATCGTACAAAATTCACGAAAAAAAAAAACAGTTAGAAAAATAAATTAAAAAAAAAACAGAAACTAGCAGCACTGGTTGCGCTTTTGAGGAGGCAAACGCGAAAACGAACGGGAGACATTCCAGCCGGAGAAAATGTGTATCTAGAGTTCTCGTAGACCTCGTCCTTTTTCTTGCTCCTTCAAAGGGCAGTCTCATTAAAAGCTTTAGAAACCGGCGATGAAACGACTGCGTCGTTAATTAATTCTTTGGAAATAGCTACCCGGCGAGGTTTCAACTGGTAACACGATTCGTCACAGGATTACGTCGTCACGATGTTTCCTATTATGATACCCCTCGCCAGGTCGGGACTTTCGGGATGATTTCTATTCTTAATTCGTTTAATTGCATACTCTCGTGTGCCCGAGGAAATTAATAGCTCTGGAATTAACACGGTGTCCTGGTTACGTCGCGTTTGATTAATCCCTTCGCCGAGACAGCCTTTTTGTGATCGACTAGCAGCCAGGGGAAAATTATAATCGATTTTGCGATCATTTCTGTATAATAATTGACGAAAATTTGCGAGCAATTTTGAGATGGATTGATTTGACTGAGACACATCGTTTGAACGTTAAGAGGCTTTTTTGTTGAGGAGATACGAAGGTATGGTGGATACATGTTGCTTGATTCGCGAGAAGATTTATGATTGACCGATTAAAATACCACTAATGGGTTCATCGGTGGAAATATCAAGGTCTCAATGTTTCTTTGGAAATCAATTTCACGGTTTCTTATCTAGTGTTAGTGGCGTAGATGTGAATTCAATGGTTGATTAGTAATCGTTGATTATTAAGGTTTGACAAGTGTTCATTAACACGGATATGTTTATTTAGACAGGTATTTCATGTTATACCTGTTATTCGAATGTTTTGAAAAATGTAGGAACAAAATTTATTAGAAATTTTCATTCACGAACTCAGAACTATTAATTTATACTCAATCATAAAAGCCCAACAGGAAATATAGAATGAACCATATTTTTCTGAGTTGCTATAATAGAATCTCTTAGTAGGAAAGTAGAATCTATTAACAGAAAAATATAACTTCATAGTATCAAAACAGAATCTCATACTATCCAAATAGAACACCACAGTACTAAAATTAAATCTCATAGTAGCAAAATAGAATTTCTTAGTTTCACGACAGAAACTCATATTATCAAAACAGGACCTTGTAGTGTCAAAATAGAACCTTATAGTATCAAAATAGAATCTCATAGTTTCAAAATAAAACTTCATAGTATCAAAACATAACCTCATAGTATTCAAATAAAAGCCCATAGTGCTAAAATTAAATCTCATAGTAGCTGAATAGAATTTCTCAGCACCACAACGGAAACTCATACTATCAAAACAGAACCTTGTAGTGTTAAAATAGAACCTCATAGTAGCAGAATAGAATCTCTTAGCAACAAAATAAATGCTCATAGTTTCAAAACAAATTCTCACGGCATCAAAACAGAATTCCACAGCATCAACATAGAATCTCATGGCATTAAAAGAAATTCCGACGGCATCAAAGCAGAATTTCTCAGCATCAAAATAGAACCTGACGGTATCAAAATAAAACCTCAACGCATCAAAATAAATCTTTCCAACAGCAAAATAAAATTGTCCACTAGCAAAACAAAATCCTTCAAGAACTGCACAGAATCTACTCTCCCAGCCCATCGATCTCAAGCTATTCCAACAATTCTGTCTGGATTCCGATGCATCGCTTCGTCACTCAGTGCCTCGATTTACTGTCCATAAAATCAGCATAACAATTTCATACCCCTTCGGAGGCGCGTCACGTTCGCGTTTATTCTTAAACGGTTCGCCCTTCCGCGATCGCCCGGGCGTCGAAAGGGCTTCGTGGTGCATTTGAATGTGAAAATCGTACTGTTCATTTTCCTTCGTATTTTTCCTTTTTTTTTCTTTCTCCTGGTCTCTCTCTTTCCACGGCAACCACGTCCCACGGTCAAGAGAGACGGTTCGTGGGTTGTGGCTCGTTCTGGTTCGAACGTGCCGCGCATACGCGGCTTACCGATCTTGTAAATGAGACACTTTTGTTGCCGATCGGCGCATAGGTTTCACCGTGACGGCCGAAAATGTGGCCTGGATTAACTGTACTCCTTTCGAGCCCGTTATCACGCCTACTAATGAATGCATTTAACGCGGATGGAAGATGGATCGTTGTAATTAGCATTGGCTAGTGTTTCACTTTGTCCCGAGAGACGGAAATTCTTGACGTGTTTCGCTGAGAGATTGTTGGTTGGTTTATTTTTAGATCATAAGTTATTCTTAGTGGGCTGAGAAATTGTAGTTTCCATAATGAGAGCTGATATATGTTCCATAATTTTTTTATGTAATTATGGGACATTTTTAACACTAGATCAAGTGGTCAAAATGACTTGTTCTGAATTTTTTATAAATACTTCTGAAATTTTTTACGCCATTTTTTTCGATTTGCTACATCTATGGTCCATCATATGAACTATTAATTGATCAAGTTCTTCACGTCCTTCGTATTTTCTCTTCTACCGTATTTTGTATTGCGTATTATAGAATAAATTAGAATAATCGCCGGTAAATCTAGTGTTAACCCCTTGCACTACCGGAAAACTCGCAAGAATCCATGCCTATGGTAAACCGAACGCCCGATATACGATATGTTGCGACTAATAAAGATTATCGCGCAAGTATTTACTTCACGCAATCGAGCATTTGTGAAACTCAAATGAATTTGAATTAAAGTCTAAAATTAATAATCCTGAATGGGAACTCACGATCTCATTCGAAATATTAATACTTGGCCCGAAATTAAGACCACGAGTCAAGCTCGTGATATTCAAATTTGGCCTAAAATTTTCATCATGAGTTAGACTCGTGAAAATAGTGCAAGGTGTTAATTGCCAAAATGCATAGAGTGTATAATATTAAGAATATTCCATATATAAAACACATTAAAATATTTAACGAGCGACTAACATCTCTGTTTTGCGATTCATTAAAAGATTTAGCACTGGATTTTCTAAGGGGGTCAAAATTACTTGTATAGAATTTTTTAAAAATTATGTCTGAAATTTTATAGTTTGTATTCTGTTTAATCTTCTATGTCTACCTTGTAAACTTTGAAACATTGAATGGATTTGATTTCTTGTGCATTTCGTCCTCTTTCGTCTAAAGTATTTATCTAGTATCTTCATATATACTGAATTAATAGTCGGTAGTTCTGGTGTTAAGAGAATCGATAGTTTTTGTAAGAATTGAACATCTTCAGTATGATGATTACTTCTGTAACAATTCTGGTATGATAGCATAAAATAAAGTGTCGCTATTAAATGGTCATACATATGTAACAATAATCACTTATAGTTTTACTAAATTCGACAAATTTTCAATGAACCTACTAAGCAAAAACCACTTTAAAGAATACTTTTTTACAAACTTTATTTACAAATTTCTAAACAATAAAATCTATCCAATAGTTAATATTTGACTACAAAATTTCCAAATTACTTTCTAAATCTACGGTCCTCCGAGTACAAGAAACCTCGATCAAAATTGCGTGAATTCTGACGCGAGTAATTTACCTCCACTTTCTCTGTTTCATTATTAAAGCGTGAAAAAGCACGTAGAACGTAAAAACTTCAAATATTTCTACAATTCTATCAAGTCCAGTCTTTCGAGTATACATCCTGTGATACTGTTTCTAACGTCTGCGAATAGTCGTCGCATAATTAGTACCAGGATGCGAAGTTCGAACGTTAGCGATGTTCCTTGGGGTCGAGTAAACGCAATACCAAACACCATAAGCAACAGCCACGCACGGTGCTTCGTTGTTACGAGGCAAAGGACACGGAAGCCATCAGAGCATGGAGTTCTGTTGGAGAGTACTTAGACTCGCCACATCAGGAAGTTCTGTCCTCCGTACGTAATAGTCGAGAAAGAAAGGAACGGACCGCCGAGCAGAGTGGCCGATACTATCTACCGGTGTTTCGCCAAACCTCGAGACATTATTTGCAAAACGATATCGGTACGGACGTAATACAGTGCAACGTTAGATCAGGTTTTGATTAATGGTCTCTCGCTGTTTTGGCAAATGCAACTTTGATTGTAAAACGATGCAAGATGGTGTACAGTTGGAGAAAATGTGGCAATTTGGTATTCGATGAATGGTATGAGAATTAGTGAGTGTATGAGATGTATGTTGGAAGTAGAGGGATTGGAAATTAAATTAAGATTTGAATTTAATGACTTTATAAGTTAAGATGTAGAATCGTTTTGAAATACGGTACAGTCCGACAATTAAAAGATGGCTAGGGAGTGGGGAAACCTCTCGTTTTCAAATGACTATCTGTGTCTTTTCGTTTTTGATATTCTCAAATCCAGTGTCTTAAAGTAGATACTCCGCGTAGTCGTGGCATTTCAGTGTTGTTACTTGTTTGGCTGAATAAATGCGACATGACTCCACCATGAATCAGACTTGCATTTTTTTGCCTAGCCATCTTTGAGTTGTTGGACTATAGTACGGGGTAATAAGAAGGAATTGAAGTAAATTTACACTATGGTCTGAGATATTTTATTTTTCCTGTAACTTTAGAGTTAGTGGACGAAGTCAACTTTAGTTGGTATAATAGATTTGTTTCTGATGTGTTGGAAACTTTTAAATAAATTTGCATATATTGGTTTTGAGTGATATAGGTGTGATGATGATATTGTCGGTGGATGATGGCACACGGAATGTTAATACTAAACGTACCAAGCGAGGTCAAATGACCCCTTTCAATGTTTACTTTAAAATCGTACATTCATTGTTATTTTTTTCGCTCGTGTATCTATAAATTCTTATATTATCCGATTATTAAATTTCTCGCTTTCCATTTTTCTTTTAACTTATTTTCCACCGAGAAAAATTCTTTGCATACCTTACGTACTACGACGGGTCATTTGACCCCTTATGGTAAGAATAAGTAGATGCAAAGTGCCGGTATGTTTAGTGTTAAAGCAATTGCTGTTAAACTACATATACACTAGATTCTTTTATTTGGAATATTAGATTTATCTTCGATGTTTATTATGTTAGGGCGACCGGGAAGTAATGTCCTATTTTACGTTAGATTTAAACATACAAAGTACCAAGTTTTTATTTCTAACGAATGACGTAATCACTCTTGTTATCAATAATCTTTTTTCATTTAATATGCAAGTTATCAATGCCGGTTCGATAAAAATTAATTGCTTTTTGATCAAAATATCGGGCGGAACGACGTTACTTTCGGGTCCCCCTAATATATATTTGTCACTTAAAAATAAAGCTATCTTTTAGTCCAACGGAAATACCCTAATTACAAAGATTGCAACAAATTACACTTGAAAACATATATGCTAACACAAATTTTTGAAGTCAAATATTAACCTTTTGCCGTACAGTAACGAGTGACACTCATGATGCAGTAAATTTGGAAATTTTCAAGTCTTGCAAAACCTATGAAATTGAAAATATCAATGAGACGCTATACGGCAAAATTATTTCTATAATCTTAGTATTACATTGAATTATATAATATATCAAGAATCACTGATTAATTTTTATTTCACTAATTTTACTCTGAATTATTGCGGATGCAGTCACAAAAGAAACAGTACGGCAAGGGGTTAAAGAATCAACACCATGAACATTCCAAGCAGAAACAAGAATCGAAAAACAAAACTCTTAGAAGATTCACGCACCAACCATAAATCTGTATCGTGCAAAAATGTGCAATCTAATTTCGCCATCTCTGCTGATGATCACTTTACCCCAACAAAAAACATCGCACCGAACGCAGATGTCGGAAACGAATTTCCCGTAATTTGACCAATCACGTAGAATTCATTTGTCACGCGTATATATACCTGGTATTCTCCGGTCATCCGCCATAATAATTCTCAGTGGATTAGCCTCAAGGTGGTGCGTTTAAATCAAAGAAACAGCCGGGTATTAAGTTCGCCCTGTATATTTGCGGATCGGTTTAAAATCCGCCAGTAAAACGCAGTCTTTGCAACATTATTTTAATAGGCCACGGTTCTGCTCGTGTCACGCTATCTTCTTCTAGAATTAAATTGCGGATTGTAACGTGTCGTCGGCTCGTACCGTTCTTCTTCTCTGGACAACAGTCCTTACCGAGGTACGAACGGCGACGTGTCGTAAATTCTTCTTCTAATTTCGTTTCTCGATCCTTCGGGGACCGAGTACGCACAATGAAAGGGAATAAATCGAAGGGAAAGACACATTTGATATTTGGGACGATGAGTTGGTCGTGATTGCGGTGCGAGTAGATTGGTCGTTTGGCAGAAGTGCGATTACAGTTTTGCGAACATGCTGACAAGAAGGATTAACCGATTTTTTTACAGTACAGCATCGTCGTTTTTTGTTAATTGATAATTGTGGGTGATGTAGGAAATTTTCATGTGATGATCTGTTGTACCGGAGACATTTTTTGAAGTGTTTGTAAGGAATTTGTGTTTGAAGGAAAATTGAAATGTTGGTAAAAATCTATTTTGTGGTAGGACGTTGACATGTAGTCGGAGATGAAGCATCTGATGTTGTAACGTAAGTTTGTTAACACTTGAGTGCCGGATGTTGCATATATACCTATTTTGCCTGAAATGAGTAAATTTGAGTCAAACATAAAAATTGAAGATTTAAAAAAAAATAGAAACTTTATTGAAAACGATTTTTACATGTATATTCCGTTTTTAAAATATATTTTTTCGCAGACTTTTTTTGGTACATTTAACACAAACGGCTTTACTTCTATTTCTTTTGCATGATTCTTGAAACTTCAAAATTCGACCGTGTTTCAATATTCTTTATAATAGATAGAGGCGTGAATTTATTTTCGGCTTCATTATTAGTATTTACTGTTTGTAAATTTTCAAGTTGGACATGAATATTCTCAAATTAGATTGTTCGCAAAATATTTCTGTGCACTAGAAATAAGTTACACGTGTGTAAAACAAACAACTGTAAAAATATCTTTTGGAACCAAGAGGGGGGAGAGGAAAGGAATTAGTATTTGTATACATTTTCTAGTTTTATTAAAAACCAATAAATGTTTTTTAAAAAATTATTTTGGTTTTTCCGAATATATAGCAATAAAATCGTAAATGAGTCAAATTAACTGACTTCGGCAATCTAGTGTTAATATCATTTCTCGTTAGAATAGATTGTTAACTGTTAAGAGAAGTTTGTAAAGTCAACTCGGTATTTCAAGAGTCATATATATCATTCTTTTGAAAAACGTTACCAGCTGGCTTAATTGTTATTGAAAACTAAATATGATTACGTTCTTCGGATCGTTTCTATTACAATGTGCAATGATGTAGACAACAGGAAATTACGAAACATATAAAATAGTATAAAACCCCTAAAGGGCCTAATCCCAGTTCTGAAAACATTAATATCATTCGTTACAGTAGAAGTTTAATAACCCGAGCTGCTCTTATCTCAATGCAGACGTAATATTCTTTATGTCTCGGCTAATTAATTCAAGTGCTAATTAGTGTCAGTCCTTTGACCGACCGCGACAATATCCTCCTGTTTTACGATCACTGCGATGCATCCGTGCAACAGGGCAAAGAGCATGCATTATACTAATGAAATAATGAGAGCATCGCGAAATGTAATTCCGGAAGCATAATGCAATGAAAATATGGCAGTAACCGACTTTCAAATTCTCTTCAATTGGCATTTGCATCTAGTTGGATGGGAGCTTAATATAATTATCCTGGACGTTGGAGCTGACATAATCATTGCTATATCGAACGTCTACCGAAAGGATGGTTAATTAATGGACTAATTAATCAGCGATATAATGTGAGGACGCGAATGCGACAGCATGCTCTGACAGAACATGACAGCTGATACGTGCACGCACAAATACACGTGCGCTTTGATTGCTTACGATGATCCGAGGATGCTACTCGTTACCTTAATGAGACCATAACGAATCGCCCTTGTCACCGTTGCCGTTTCTTTTTCTTCTTTTTCTCTCCGCCCCTGCTTTATTTTACGACGCTGCTCCAAAAATTGTTACGCCCGCGAACGAATTATTTTTAGCGTATTTTTTAAATAAAAATATCTTTCTACTTCGTACTGTAATTAGTAGAATTTGAAGTATCGTTAGTTTGCTATAATATTCTCCCAGAAATTTTGGTGCCTTCGATTTTAACACTAGAACTACCAAGCAAATCAAGATGACTGGTTTGCAATTTTTTACAATAATAGATCATCTTTACTACCTCTTGCTTTCTCCTTTTCTACAAACAAACATTTTTTCTACGAACATATTTAACATATTAAAATATAGATTTCACGCATTTAGGTCTAACATTAACGTGGATAATAGAAGTACGAACTAAAAAATTCTATGGAAGTTTTTACGCTCGAATTTCATTTTCAATATTCTATATTTCTGGATTCAGACTGTTGGCAGTTTAACGTTTTGGGCTGCAAATTTATAAAGACTCGGATATGTTTTACCTTTCTTGGGTGTCGTAAATAATTTATGTTAAAGCGAAATTTATAAATTAAATTTAGGAGTGCTGCCCTAAAGTTCAACCTTTTGATTCATCTTTTTCCAAAGTTTTTATTTAACCGTTTGAATACCGGGAGGGTTTTAAAAAATTACTTCGAAGAAAGCCAAAAGCCACTTTCGCGCTCTTGAGATTTTATTTCAAATAAGCTAAAGTTGGTGTTTTATTTTATGTAGTGCACAACAAGAACAAGCTTCTCGTGCTTGTAGCCTAATTTGGAATTACTTTATATTATAAAAGAGAAACCTGATGCATTCTTAACAAAATATCTTAACAAAGTGTTCCTTCAATTGTCAACATTGAAAAAATGTCCTGGGGTTTTTCGACCCAAAAACTGAAGAGCGCGAAAGTGGCTCGTGGTACACAAACGGTTAATGTATTGGAGGATAATAGATTGAACGCCAATAGTTCTAGTTTTAAGATACACTCCTGCTGATACATGTTTAGGTACTCCTCTTTTCATATATTTCTTATTACCAAAATTCAAAATAATAATTTTACCTTTCCCACTTATATATTAGTATATTTTGGTGAATATATGCGTGATTGTACATAATAAACTGGTATTATCACATTTTTCTGAATTTCTAAATGATTTATGCTGTTATTGAGAGCGCCTAAAGACTTATGAGCAGTAGCTAAGCTGATTATATATCACACCGTCAGAATGCATTTAAGTAATTTTGCAAATTTAAATGTCCGCTAATTTTAAATAATTTGCAAACACACGAAGTTTCTCTAAACAACATATCGATTAAAAGTCTCCCGTTAAAAACAAACAATAAATAAATCTACTACACCAATATGGAAAATATCTAATTAGAAAAAGTTATATAACTTATTCTACATCAGTTGCATACGCATTGCTCTACAGCAAAATCAAAATCAAACCTTTACGAAACAACGTGATACAAATGAAACTAACATAATTAATATAAATAAACAAGTAAGAAGAAATTAAAAAAAATAATTATCAGCTCAAGCTCAACAAATAACTCTTCACTCTAATAATCCACTCAGCACAAAATTACCAAGTATAAAAGAAACAAATAAAAAACGTGGCCGCGAATAAGACAGAAGCCCGAATCCGTCAGTCTTAACGAGGCCATAACGCAACCCGGTAGTCCGTCTGTTATGTACCACCGTGCGCGTTATCGCAAAACACGTGTACCCGATACCTGAGCGGCCTGACAATCGTTTCCCATCGTATAGCCACCGAATGGCCCGGCCCCGTTAACCGGGGTGACACCTCGAAAAAGTAGTCCCAAAATACGCGGAACCACCGCTCGACCTGATCATCTCTCTTGCTCGGCTTCCTTCGCCCGGGATGTCTTTCCTGGGGGCGACCATATGTCGAGCGCGAATGCGGATGCCGTCGGGTGGTTTTTCGTCCTACGAGGATGGCCCGGTTCGTCTTCTCCCTTTGCGTCCTGCTTTCTTTCTTCGGATGAACGCGTGCAACTCGGTTTCTGACTGTTTGCGAGACGTGATTGAATTCCGGGGAATACTGGAGATTTCAAACTTTGGATGCATTTGCATCCTGGCGAAGAATATTAGAAAGAAGGATGTTCTGTAACCTTTTGCTTTACGATTTCTTTTATGACTGAACACGCAGTAAGTCAGAATTAACCCCTCGCCGTACTTTAACGAGTTGGCACTCGTGACGCAATAAATGAAATAGTCCATTTTGAAGTGCTCCAAAAATTATTAAATTAAAATATCAGTGGATCACGATCAAATAAAAACTATTCTATGCTATTTAATATTGCGTTAAGTCATGTACTGTATCCGGTATTGGGAATGGATTGTTATTTCTGTCATTAATTCAGAGTTATTGCTTATTCAAGCATAAAAGAAATTGTACGGCAAGGGTTTAATTGGTGGACTAATAATCTATCACTGATTTTCTTTTTCAATTTTAACGTGTCCTGATCTACTGACATTGTCAATTTAACCCTTTGCAGTCCGATGTCGAGCTATACTCGACACAGATTTTCACTTCATTTTATTTTCTATCGATTTAATATCGACTTTCCAAAATCATAATAATTTTGTAATATCATTAAAAAATAATGACCAACGATAGAAAATATTGGGAAATTAATTTCACTCAGCTCACTATGAAATTGACAAGATAATTTGAATCGCAAAGGGTTAATAGTTTTTGGAAAATTTAAAAATTTTCTATTCCATTTACCGCGTCACGTGTGCCACACGTCATTGTAAGGCAAGGGATTAATTCGTGCCAATCTATATCACCAAATGTGGGATAATTCGAGTGAAATAAGAATGTTCATGAAGGATTTTGTATCTGGTGATAACAACCGTGCCATACACCGTTATTTGATAAGTTCAATGAAATGATAACATTGTTATAAATTATTATGAGCTACGAAATTATTTCCTCTAGGTATTGTATCGATTGTTAGAATGATAGGAGTGAGTTGCGAATATTTATCATAATATGTCAAATATTGACCCACGAGCTGTTATTTCGGGCGTTCGTGCCATGTAGAGGAGGTTGTTCCTGAGCTGTCGGATCGGCCGGGCATTTTTTAACCCTCTATGGGCCCCTCTGACTTTGAGGTAACGCAAGACACGTCTAAACTTCTATTCTTCAAAGTTAAATTTTTAATTTTGGCAAATATTATAATTTATCTCGTGAATATTATGAAATTCCGTACACTTCATTGATTAAAAATCAAGTTTAATCTACTATTTCAAATAGTATTTTTGTCATTTTCTAATGATGCTATCGTGAAACTGATCTTCAGATACCACGAAGAATTCGGACTATAGAGGGTTAATGTTATTGTTGTTTTTATAAACTATAACTTAATTTATTATGACGCACCGCAACAATTTGATTAACGCCATCGCGGTCACCGATGATTGGGCTATTGAATTTAAGAAAATTTCATATGATATTTAAATTATAATATTTACAAATTTGCTAATACGTTCAATATTAAAATATTGACACTTAAAAGATGCAAACTCCATGTCTACTTGTAGCTTTAAAGTTTTTGCTTTAATAACCTGAAATTTTTATAGAAAAATATTCGGTTTAGTAAAAATGATGAAACTAACGAAATACGTTCAATGTGTTAAGTAAAGAGAGCTTTGTACGTTGTTTCCTGTAAAATTGACAGGCTTCTGGATTTCTATCGGAAATATATTATTATTATTTTATAATCGATAAAAAAGCTTGCCGTGGTAAGAAAAGAAGAAATATGCATCAAGTATTATTACTGTATTGTTACTGTTATTAATATACGTGTAACGTAGGTTCGTGGTTCATTGTGAGGAGCTAGTATTAATGAGAAATTGCAAATGTTGAAATTCAAGAAAATTAGGAATGAGTTTGAGTATTAAGTGTTATCACTTATATGGGTTTTAGTCATAAGGTATCGCCATGAGATTATTTCCAGGGGAAGTAAATTGACTAATTTGATTGTTAGAATTTTGTAAAATAACCGGTTAAAATTAAAAAGGAGAAGACATGTCAGAAATTGGGGAATCTTTTAAACAAATTAAGAATCAATCTAAAGTACCTTGGTAAAACGATCACGAATTGAAACAATTCCAGAGCATACAGAGATAAAAAAATAGAGCGTGATAATTGATTAAAGATTTTACAAAGACTTTACATTGGCTCCGAAAGATAAACGAACATAGATTAACAAAGATATAAGAAAAACTTATTGCTCTACTAAATATATAATACTATATAGTTTTCATACTACTTTTCACCAGAGAAAGTTACACAATAGTGAAACCATTGCATCTCGTGCCTATAATGCACAAAATTGATCGTAAAGCGTTCCTTTCCATTTATATTGATCCGTTCATCGTGCTTTGTTCCACCACGAAAAAATGAATTACATTTTGCACGCAGGCTCGAGTCTAGGAGTTTGGGGACGCAGGATGAGCAAGAAAATAGATTCGTTCCGTCGGGCTGGCTCCCGCGAGACGATCTGCTCGATTTCCGAGCGCTCCGACGGTACAAACAATAATAATAACGACAATACCAGCAACAACAACATCAATCCGAAGTTAGAGAAACCAATGGACCCGAAGCTCGACTCTAAACTGGAAAAGAGAATACCGGGAAACTTTCACAGATCTCCGTCCCCTTTCAAGTCCTTCTTCATCCGCATGGGCTCCACGGGGATGCTGAATTCAACCAGGAGCAATCGACGCTCACAAAACATGGAGGATAGACTGAAAACCCCGGAAAAAGAGAATTTATTCCGAAGCTGCAGCACCAGTCAACTCAACACCAGTCCTACCTACGTGAAAGGTGATGATCCTTCCGAAGGAATCGACCTACAAATTGCTGGTCGCAAGGATAAAACATTATCCTGTGACAATCTAGCTGGACGACAAAACGATGATGTTTTCGACGACCACATCGGTGATCCCTCAACCTCCCTGTATCCTTTGGGAAGTCCATCCATGACAAACTTCAGCTCCTGTGACTTCAGTCAATCCCGCACCGAGTCGCCAATGCGAAAAAGTAGCAGTTGCGATTTCAAAGAAGCAAAAAAGTCTAGTTTCCCCTATGCCTTCCTCCGTTCGAAACTCTCAGTTCTACCTGAAGAACGTCACAGTACGTTTGCCTCGAAGGACGAAAGGCTCTTCAAAACCGCTTCCGAGGAACATTTCCCCACTCTCAAGATAGAAGACAGTACTTACAATGGTACAACGACACTAGGTAGAAGACGTTCAAGAAATGGTACCTTGGGAAGAGGAAATTCGAACAAATGTCAGGAACCTTCAACTTCAAAATCTGGAAGAAATTCGTACACCGAACTGAGAAAGAACTCTAGTAGGTGCGAACAAGACAGGTACAGCTTGAATCCTAATCATCTCGAACGTATCGAAGATACTTTCCATCAAGATGACACTGGCTGCTATAGCGCCTACGACAGTAGTCCCATGTCCTTACGGGGTAACACCAGTATCCAGCACTCAGATTCCGGCCATGACAGAATCGACTTTGTTGGTAGAATGAACGAATCAAGGTTCTCCGAGACATCGTCCCTTAACGTCGACCTCGATGTGGTAGCAACTCTGAGAAATCACAGGCGGAATTCTGCGCCTAGCGGCGAACAGAGGCTGTCCTCCCATTACGTGAGTTCCAACGAATCGGGTTACGACAGCGATGGACCGAGAGGGGAATCTGCCGCTGCTTCGGAGAACGAAGGATTGAGTCTTAAGTGTACGGATAGTTCGGATACCAGTAGTGTCGTTGACTCGGAACTGGAAAAGCCTATGCGAAGTTCCACACCCAGCGAATGCCAGGATCAGGAGGCTGGACAGGATACAAGGACCAGGAAGAATTCTGACACGGAGTCTGTGAGGACCTGTAACGTTGAGATCAATGATGGAATCGATGGTCTCAGGTGGCATCAGAGCAACTCTGGTAGGATGTTGCCGAGTATTCATCAGGCATACGACGAAGTAACGACGAACGCACAGTTTCCGATTTGCGGAGACAGTTTGAGCGTTCTGCCTAATACCCCAAAGTCCCTTGACGTCTCGCCACATCGCATGAGACTGCAGCAGGATAAGAGTAGATTTCTGAGTGACATCATCAAACCACCCAAGAGGGTTAGACGATGTCGACTTGTGCAGCTGCAGAAGAGGGACCCCAAGGAGAGCTTGGGTATTCGACTGGCGCAGCAGAGGTTGGGAGAGCTGCGATATATCGTTGTGCAGCTGGAGAGCGATGGGATTGCTCATAGGTATGTGTTTAATATTTGCAATTTTGAAATGAAATTATTATTTAATAAAGAATAATAAATAGTTTATTAAATATAAAATAAAAACAAAGACACACTAAAACACACAAAATACACGAAAACTATTCTCAGCTATTCTCTAAATCGCTGGTCGCTGTTAAACTCTGAATATTCTATTCGCTGTGATGCTGGTATAAAACTCTGTTCTCTATCGCTTTAAAATATACTCTGGGCCTTCTTACGCATTCGGATTCCTCCGAAGGCCCTACACCCCACACACACAAACATACACAGTCATACACCCTCATCATCTCGCAAGCACTTTTTTCTACAACCCTCTTTCACTCTCTCTGACACATACACGCTCCTTCGTTGCTCTCTCTCTCTCTCTCTCGCTATCTCTCGCTATCTCTCGCATTTATTCCATCGCGCTTTTGCATCCTACAGTAGTGTAATTATCCATATTAGAAGTTTGATTGAAATTTTAACGATGACGGGAAGAGCTGTAAAGAGCTGGCTCTTGTGAGCAAACAGTTTTCGGTTTAATTAACACATTAAGCTCCGAATATATTTCATTCATTTAACCCATTCGAGACCGTGCATTTTTTTGGAGACTATCCAGTAATACCGACAACTTTTCGCTTTATATTCACCACTTCTTGTATTTCTAACGATTGTGGCTTTGGGTCACCTACTTTAGGGTCGAAATTGAACCAAATACCAAATGTAATGTTTACACATTTGTAAGATACCTTTTATTTTAAGTTAGTCTTATTTCGAGGGCTGCTTTTTCTATAATGACTGATAATTGCAATTCAAGATCATTGCACACACGGTGTGCAAACGGTCTCGAATGGGTTAAAGCCTAAACGTCGGCTTCGTTTACTCTGAAGAATAAGTAGCTATAGAAAATAATTAATACCTTATACATTTTCTCCAAAATTTGGTTTCCCTGATACAATAATTCTAGCACCTTTATAGTTCTTCATATCACTCGAAAATAAATAAGAAATAAAGAAACAAAAAATCCCGAAATCTCACAGGACCGGTGTTAAAGCAATAGAGCGAGGCAAGTTGTTAGTTTCCTTAATTCAGAACACTTCGGAGAAAATTAAATTTAGAAAGAATGATTACTTTAATTTTGTCTTCTTACGGAAATTTAGTGAACCCAGTATATAGTGAGGTTCAAATTCGGATTCCCTTGCATCGACTTCATTAGAGTTCTGTACATTTCACTTCAACTATCCGTACATTCTCATAAGTTCCTCCATAATGCGAGAGTATAATCTGGCAGGCAGCTGCACAAAGTAACAAGTCAAAATGAACCAAAAAAAGTTTCAGTCGTCGGGTAATTCCTATAGATCGTCGTGTTTCTTATTTCCTATTCACTGCTTCGTCTGAAGCAGCTTCGTCAGAAGTCATCCAAGCATCGATAGCAACTTTGCTCCGATCATCGCATATTTCCATCAATGTATAGAACCTTTTGCACGAACGTATCGAACAGCGAACAAAGTTGAAAATTGAGAGGATGTTATCTCTTCGCAGAGACGGCAGGTTGAGGCTAGGCGACGAGATCGTCGAGGTCGAGGGCAAGGAGCTGAGAGCTCTGGAGAGCCTCGAGGAGGTCCAGGATTTTTTAAGATCCTTCACCGGTAACAAGATACGTTTAATGACCGCCTACGAGGAGACGGTGCCGCAGGTGTACGTCAGTCCGCCGACATTACCTGGGGAGTACGAGTACCTGGAAAACGCGAAGAATCTTTCCAATCTGTCGTTGATCGACAGTCAAACGAAGGAGGGTGTACAAACGAAGAAATTGAGCAAGACCACCGATGTAACGATTCCGTCCACCAAGAGGCCAGACTTTTTGCCACTTTCATGCTTGTCGAAGGAACGAAAGGAGACGGAAAGTAATCTTGAATCTGCGACGGAATCGCAACACTATATCACGAGGCACGTCGCCAAATTTGAGAAGGGCTACGGCAAACCGAGCCTCGGTTTCAGCGTTGTGGGTGGCAGAGACAGCCCACGGGGTGAAATGGGGATTTTCGTGAGGAGAGTCTTTCCCGGTGGTCAAGCTGATATTTCGAAATCGCTGTTTCAAGGTAAATCGTGTTTTTGATATTTTCATTTAATCGAATTCTTTAAGATTTACAAGTTTTATCTATGAGATAATAAGATTTTATAATATGTGAAATTTAAGTTCTTGTTAGAAACTTTTGCGGCAGAAACTTATTTAACACTATTTCTACTAACAAGGGAACCTCCCGAGGTGCCAATCACCGATTTTGATAAAATTTGAGTATGATGTAGTACTCGTGAAAATATTCGACACGTATTTTTTTTTATCGGCAATCGTTCAGGTTTAAGGGGTGAAAACCGCCCTCAAAGTTGGGGTGCTAAAGTATATTTCGTTGATTATCTCGGAAACTATGAGAGATAGAGTAATTGCGTAAATTGACGAAATTAGCGCCTTTCCATCACGAATCTAATGGTATACTTTTTTTTTGCAAAACCTTCATTTGTTTAAACAATATGTTAAAAAATAACACATTTTTGGCAGTTTCACCAACTTAATGTTGATCAATTTTCATGAAATTTTTTTTATATAAACTAGATATCCAATGCAAAATTACGGATAAATAGGAATTTCGATTTTTTTATTAACAAAAAAGTTATTGCACATGAGATTTTATCGTCCGCCGCGCGAAATAGAGTCCCTATATGAGTTGTTCCTTGTTCATAATCACTTGGTAGTTCTTAAAAGAGCTGATTTTATGAATGTATATGTATTGGTGCTTTTAAATTAATGATGGAGCTGCAAATAATATGTGTTATTGTATATAATTTTGGCAATAATGATACTCTTGAAAAAAGTGTTGAAAACACAAATGATTTTTACACCATGAGCACCTCAATGCAACTACGTCGTCACAGTCGAAACAATTGTTAATATCAATTTGTAAATCGGTAAAACAAAATGTAACGGGATTTATAAATTCGTTTGGTCTATTCTCTGTGTAGCCGCAGCGAAACCATGCATATCTAAACATGTCTTCATATCTCGGAGAGGACAGCTGATTGTGAATCAGTGACTGCAATTTTATTATATTGTCCCTTGCGTATAAATTTATATTAATATTCAAATTTATTGTCAAATCTGATATTTTTCGTGCAAAATTTTTCCAAACACGAAATCCAAACACGTCCAAAGGCTGGGTCTGTCCTGTTGTACCTTTTGGTATCTTTAACAACTTTATTGTTTTTCCTTCTGGAACTGAATTGTTCAGTAACTCTTCGTCGTATCCAGTCCACGCATCAAGCAAGAGGGCAGCACAGTTTGACACTTGAGGGAGAAACACATTTTCAAACCATGTCTTTAAGTTCTCTTTATTTAATTTTCCTGACGTAATTGCTCCAATCACGATGTTGGGAGCTTTAAATACATTGTGCTGCACACGAGGTCCTAATCGCCCACTTTGTTCTTTTAATACAATAAAGAAAGGAGATAGAAGTTTTCCGTCTGCTGATACTGTGGGTTGTATCGTATAACTATGCGTGATTGCAGATGACGATTGAATCATGCTTTGAGTTTCTTTTTCACCTCTCCATGATAAACTTCTTCCCGAATGCATTTCTAACTGAAAACCGCTTTGATCGGTATTAAAAATATTTTGTTTTCCATATTCTTCAAAGAATGGTTTGGCGTTTTGGATAAAATTGGTTGCTGTTGCCGTTATTTCTGATAAATTTTCCGTATAATTTCGAGTTATAAATTTTGTCGTCTTTCTTGAAACAATGCCATATCTCGTTTTGAAATGATCTAACCAATGCGGTGATGCTCGAAACCCATCTAAATTCCATTTTTTATTTCCTTGTAGAGACCATCTGCGAATGTCAATATCATGAACCAATACTTTTCTATTTCTTGCCTCTACGAATCTGTTTAAGGTATTTGTTGTAATTTTTTTCATCTTATCAGCATAAGATCCGCCTGCGGCTAGTTGTTTCTCCCATCTATACAATTACTTCAGGTTCTTCACCTTTTTATACCGTCCTCTCACTGTTTCGACCGATAATCTTTTCCTTTTTCCACTCTTCCAAAAATTGATGACATTTTCTTTATATTCTAAACCTACTTCGGCAGGATCAGATCTTTCCTCATCTTCGATATCGGGCGAGCTCCCAGATCCTGCACCAGCCGGGTGTACTTCGGAGGATGAACAGGAAGCAATTCCTTCTTTTTGTTAGTAACCAATAATTAACTGTAAAATCAACTCATTTACGAACTACCAATTGATTATGAGCAAGAACCGACTCATGTAGGGACTCTATTGCGCGCGGCGGACGATAAAATCTCATGTGCAATAACTTTTTTGTTAATAAAAAAATCGAAATTCCTATTTATCCGTAATTTTGCATTGGATATCTAGTTTATATAAAAAAAATTTCATGAAAATTGATCAACATTAAGTTGGTGAAACTGCCAAAAATGTGTTATTTTTTAACATATTGTTTAAACAAATGAAGGTTTTGCAAAAAAAAAGTATACCATTAGATTCGTGATGGAAAGGCGCTAATTTCGTCAATTTACGCAATTACTCTATCTCTCATAGTTTCCGAGATAATCAAGGAAATATACTTTAGCACCCCAAGTTTGAGAGCGGTTTTCACCCCTTAAACCTGAACGATTGCCGATAAAAAAAAATACGTGTCGAATATTTTCACGAGTACTACATCATACTCAAATTTTATCAAAATCGGTGATTGGCACCTCGGGAGGTTCCCTTGTAAGAGGTGTCAAAAGACACCTTCCATTGAGTTTACAACTAGCTGCACACCGCTGCTAGAATTTGCAAGCTGATTAACACTAGATTTAACAAACCAGTCAAAATGACTGGTGCACAATTTTTTCCAAAAATTCTACGGGTTTATCAGAGAGCCGTAGAATAAATATTCTTCGTCCATCGTATAAAACATAAATTACCGAATCTATCATCTCTTCCGCATCTTAATTTTCCTTACTTTGAGGTACATATTTAACATATTTAAATATAGTAGATTTCACGCTGGTAAATCTAGTGTTAAGCAATTTCTAATAAATACACATCAATGTATCAATAAATATATTCCCCAAATTATCTACATTTAACTGATAATTTGAAATCTCAACAGTTTTGGCAATTATTTGCATTCAAACGAAAACGACATTCAACTTTTGGTCGAAATAGGTATACAGATAATCGTGGTAGAAATTGTGTTAAGAGATCGATAAAGTTTGAATTAAGCATTTCTTTCAAACGCAGCAACTAGATTAATTTAAAAAAAAAACTAGTATGACACTTTCGAAAATGACACAAACCAATTCCATTCTTCAGATATGTTGTTCAAAAAGCAATTGATCTTTGTCGATCTGATATCGAAAATTTACACACTAAATGACAAAAGGTTGTTCATAACGAGGGTGATTGCATCATTCATTAAAACTATAAACTTGTTACAAATTTATTTGCTTAAATTTAAAGTAAAAAACCAATAGTACTTTCCGGTCCCCCTAATAAACGAGTTCCCCTCATTGTTCCCAATTAACACCAGAATTATTGGCATTATATCCGTTATATTTCAATATAGTAAATAAGTGCTTTGAAAAAAGGGGGATCTAGCGGTGAAGAAGATAATCGATTCTGTAATCTGCGTGTTATGAGATCCACGTAGAAATTGTACTCTATGATTCTCTATAATTCTCCTATAAAATTGGAAAATTTTTGGAAAAAATTGGGAACTAGTCATATTGACATGCTTGGTAGTTCTAATGTTAAAAAATAAAAGAGATAAAAGTCTAAACTGCCCAACAGTATACGCCAACACGAACAACATTTCTTCATTCTTCGCATAACATATCTTCGCTCCCATAGTAAATTATTCTATCACTAAAAAGTGCACGAACACTTGGATAATTACGTATAATCGGACCATAATCTCCGTAACTTATCACCCGCTCGATATCGAGAGAAGGGAAGAAAAAGAATGCATCTAGGCTCGATGCATCGAGCGGTGCAGCTGCATTGGATGATCTCATTCTCTCAGGATCTCCGTGTCGCTCCTTTCACGGTCCTACGTCCCTGGAACGTAATCTCTCGCGTTAAAGTTACTCTTCTCACGTGAAGGAAATCCATCACGCGAAACCTTCGTACGCGAAGGGCTTCCCTCAGTTGGTATACTTCGCTATTTCAGGATCAGAAACTATCGAGCGCAAATAAAGAAGAGAGTACGCATAGTACGTCACGTATGTAACGTCGTCGTTGTCGTTATCGTCGTTGCTCGTGCATTCACGCCGTGGACACCTCAGACACATCTCGAATCTTTAATCCGACACCTAACGTCCTGTGCATTTCTAAACAGCCAGTCCTTCCCTCTTTTCCTACCTTTCGCGCTCCTTCTTTTTCTCTTTCGCCCTTTCTTTACCCCGGCTTTTGTGACAGCTTGCATGCCACTGAAGTCGCCTCGACAACGTCAGCTTTTACACGGCGATCCATTGACTTGTTCTTTTCATTTTCATTCTTTTTCTCGATTATTTATTTGCTCATTTTTCTCGCCGAATTGCAGAGGGGAAGATCATTACTTTGGGTACGACGAGAGGTTCGAGCAGTATGGGGTGGGAGGAAATCGTGACATTGTGTGGAAGGGTTTTTTGGAAAGTTTATTTGACAAGGAATTATGTAGTGTGTTGATGGAAAAAAATTTTATAATGTTTTATTACTTTGTAATTCAGATTTTGTTTTTCTGCGTTTATAGAATTAAATTTAGTTGGTAGATATTATCTGAAATATTAATAACATTATGTTGCTTTAGATAGTATGTATTGAATTATTAGAGGACAAGGCTGCCGAATGGTGAACAGCTCTGGAAACTTGAAATCTTGGGATTAAATTTTTATCAATGCTAAAACTACCAAGCAAGTCAAAATAATTGCTTCTCAATTCTTTCCAAAAATTGTTCAAGCTTATTGGACAGTCACAGAATAGAAATTCCACATCTGTCCTATAAAACATAAATTACCGAGTCGATCATCTTTTCCATTTCTTAATTCATTTTGTTTCGAAGTACTTCTTTAACTAGTTTAAATATGATGGATTTAACGCCGATGGTTTTAGTGTTAAATAGCTCCCAATTTCTATCACATAAAATTCATTCAGTTGTGTTACGTATTAATTCCACTGATTGCTTTACACGTAACAATAAGGTCAATCGAGAATATAGTAAGGAGATAGAGGCACAGAATCCAATCAGCGGTATCAAATCTTCATTAATCTTCAGCCCTTCATTGAAAATTCAAAGTTTTGTTCAGCACTTCGGATTTCACCATGAATTATATTAGGCGTAGAAATGAATTCTTTCCGATTTTTTCATAAAATGAAAGCTTTACTTAAGAAAAGATACCATATCTCATAATTCGCAACATTCACCGTTATTATCAATGCATTTTTGCTACCTTTTTGGAAACTTCTACATTCTGATTCGGTAAAGTTTCGTAGCTTAGAAACAATAAAGTCACCTAAACTTTTCCATACCTTATCCTGTGCTTTAAAATGTATCTCTACTAAATAACAATGAAGAGACCTGAATAAATAAAAATCAGATAGGCCCATATTTCGAGAATAAACTGCATAACGTAAGATTTCCTAGTTCAATGTAAAAATGAGAATTTTTTATCGTCTTTGCTGCATATGGGAGTGTGTTATCGTCAAGGAGGATAATTTTACGACTTCCTTGACAATACCATTGCCTTTTTTGTCTTATTATCGATATCGTTGCTTAATTTTAATAATTATTACTAATAATATTCTGAACACTCCATTTTTCCTGATTTAACTGTTAGTAATACAAGACTCCTTCCACATCTATCAAATGCACAACTTTGGGGTGAACATTTGACTTCGCAATGAAAGTCGCAGACTGGTCACATTTTACCGAAAATCTCTTTCTCTTCACATTATCATAGAGAATTTCTTTCGTCAAAGTCAGCAGTTGAAATTGTTAAAAAATTAGAACCATCTTTTGCAGCATATGACTGTAAATCACCTGAAGTGCACAAAAAAGAACTCTTTTCTACACCTAATAAATCCTAGGCCAAATCCCGATAGCGCCTTTAGTGAGAAAGGCAAACAAAGCAAACAATACATTTTCAAGTTTTCCACTTGCAAACATGACTTACTAAAGTAAACATCAGAAAAATCTCTCCTTCCAATCTCCCCTTTAAAAAAAAATGCCAACAAACATCCAAAAGCACCGAAGTGCACTCTCAGTCAGTCGAATCTTCAGTTAGTAGCCGAGAGGACAATATCGCGATCGCGATCGCGTTTAAGCGTCGCGTTGGATTTCACGTGCACGCGTGTCGTCTCGGTCGCGCGATTTTTGCGAGGCTCCTGTCGCGGTAGGAGGCGGCAAGACGTTATATTATAGGCAGGTTTCACGCAACGCGTCTCGCGTTTCAACCGATCACGGCACTTTTTACGAGCACGCGAACGTCCGCGGTTTCCTCATGCCTCCGTGCACCCTGCTGCATGCTTGTATAACGGATCGGTGGTCGTTTCGGTTGCATAACACCAGGGGCAATGCATTTCGCTGCACGGGCCCCCAAAGGCCAGTCCAGTTGCGTTATGCATCGACGCTGATTGCATAAAGACTGTTATGAGAGAACGCGGATCGGTGGAGGGTGATTAATGTACGGACGGCCGATTTCAGGAATATGAAATGGTGAATTGGATAGATGGATTTTAAAAGTGGAGAAGGGTGTGACTTGACTGATGTTAATAACAGATTGAGTTGGAATTTGTATTGTAGCATGGAAAACGTTTAATTTCACTTTGTAGTGATTTCTTTTTTGTGGAGAATGTGTCTGCAACGTTTCGTTCTAGAGGGATCTGATGTAAAACTTTTGCAATTGCAATTCACTTTACTGCGGGCAGATCATTTAATTTCACATTGTTGTTACTTTGTAAAAATTTGGAAGGTAGTTTGAACTTTTCGTTGGGAAGGGATCTGATGTAATAATTTTGCAATTAGAATTTATTTTACAACGCAGAAATAGTTATATTCTTCATTGTAGTTAGTTTTTAAAAATTTTGGGAAGTAGCTTGAACCTTTCGCTGGGGTGGGGTCTGATGTAAAAGTTCTGCCATTGGAAGTTATTTTACTGCGTAGAGATGGTTTAATTCCTCATTGTAGATGGTTTTTAAAAACTTGGAAAGTAGCTTGAACCTTTCGCTGGGAAGGCGTCTGATGTAAAAGTTTTGCAATTGGAAAATTTTACTGCGTAGAGATCGTTTAATTCCTCATTATAGATAGTTTTTAAAAATTTTGGGAAGTGGCCTGTACCTTTCGTTAGGGAAGGGTCTGATGTAAAAGTTTTGCCATTGGAAGTTTTTTTACTGCGTAGAGATCGTTTAATTCGTCATTGTAGATAGTTTTTAAAAATTTGGAAAGTAGCTTGAACCTTTCGCTGGGAAGGCGTCTGATGTAAAAGTTTTATAATTTAAATTTATATTACCGCATAAAAAACAATTAATTCTACTTTGTAGTAATTTCTTTTAAGTTTATAACGCATCCTGAACCATTTTCTATCGTAGCATTTTGACAAAAAAAGTTTGCAATTAAATAGGTAAAGGAGAATAAGATGTAGTAGTCACAGAGATTCTAACTAGAACTTGTTGAAAATTTCGCAAAATTTTTTAGTACTCATTGTTTCTGAAGTTCTAGGAATAAGAATTTGATTGTTTTATTAAAAAGTAAAGTAACTTTGCCTCGGGCTGACAATTTTTCAATATAAGCCATCCTTACAAGAAAAGGCATCAAGCACAGATGTTAGATAATCTTGAATTTTATGAAAAAAGTTTCAAGCAACTTTTTCTGCGGTTATACACTCTTGAAAGGTTTTCAAAGTCTTAAAAATAGACAGCTGACAACACCATAAAATTACAAATAGCTTTTACTATAACTATAATATATATTTTCAAATCTCCATAAACCTTGAACTTCGAAAGTCGATAAAAATTGTTTCTTATCCAAATAATAATTAACGCAGTTAACACTAGAACTACCGGCGATAAATCTATCATATTTCAATATATTAAATAAGTACTTTGAAAAAGAGGGAATCAAGCGACAGGAAACTTGACCGATTGGGTGATTTATATTTATTGATGTAGACGTAGAATATTTACTCTATGACTCTTATATAAACTTGGAGAATTTTTTGAAAAATTTGTGTACCAGTCATTTTGACTGGTTTGGTAGTTCTAGTGTTAATTATGCACTTTAAAAGTTCTCATCATTATCGTAATATCGATAATTCCAATTATAGAATTGCAAAAGAAAGAATTATTAGCACAGGATCTTCTGGTGCATTTCATGAACAGGAGAAAGAAAGGAACCATGCGACTCTCTTAAAGGAGAAAGATCTTAAGTCGCGAAGAGGGAAATTTTTTGCGGGATCAGTGACTATCGAGAAAGTCTGTAATTTAATGAACGTCTTAAAAGTTTGAATATTTTGGACAGGGAAAATTATGTTTGTAGGTTGCCGTATTTGCCAGTAAGTAGTTTTACTGCGACCGCATAGGCAGAAGTGAAAATCAGGTTGGCCTCTCTAGAATATGCATGAAAGTATGCAAATCCAGCCTGCAAAAGTATGATACACTATGCTCCATCACGGAGTTATTAGAATGTAAACGAAACGACCATTTTCCCCGAACTTTCTGCCGTTAAGGTTTCATAAATCGAATGACTACCTATGTCCATGAAGAACTGTACAAACTGAAAAGCAAGATATAATCAAATATTATCTTATTGACAATCATTAAATCATTGCGAAAATATTTTATACAAATTTCATAATTATGCTGTATTATAATAACGTCATTTTTGAGAACTGTTTTCCACCAATAAGAATATCTAACAATGAACTACCGGCGTTACTAAATAAGTATTTTAGAAAAGCAAAAATGAAGAGATAAGGAAGACAATTAATTAACACGTTGAATGTCACTGATATTTCGCTTGTTTTATCATTCCTACTGAAGCGACAATTTTGAGAAACAGCAACTTTAGAGGCACAAATAAATATATATTTGGCACAATTTTATCTTTTGAACAACGGTATTTAAATACTAAATGTGTTAGAAAATTCGTAAATATTACAATTGCAAAGTCATTTAGAATTTCATTGAATTCAATAGTGCTGGTCACTGGTTACCTCCATGGTAGTTTACGTGTTAATAAATTTAGGCTTGATAAGATAAAAGTAGAATATTTAATTCATCACTCCTTTTCCAATGTGGGTAGTTTTTGGAAACAAATTGAGAACCGGTCATTGTGACCGGCTTAGTTTATTGTCAACATACTTTTTTTGTGGCATAAGAAGATATTAAATTAATTAAAAATGCGACTAATGACTCGATCTCTGATGTAAATCCTTGGCAAATCATAAAGTTTCATAAGTTTCGTCAAAACGAGTAGCATAAAATTGATATGTGAGTTATGAATTTGTTCGTAATAGAATTGGGACTTATCCATTTTGTTAAAGGTGACGAAATTTTGAGTTTAAACGGAAAGGTTCTCCGGGGTTACACGCATCAAGAAGTCATCGAATTATTCAAAGCGGTGAGAGAAGGCCCCGTCGAGTTAGAAATCACAAGGAGACACAGGTAATAAATCATCAACACCGATAATTATTGAACGTTTTGTTTTTATTTAAAACAGCTTTCGCATTTTTCCTCTACATCGATATTTCCAGAAAATATTTGCAAGCCTCATCTTCATTTCAAGAAGAGCCACTAATTTATTTTCTTTTTCACCGCCTCTGCTTAGCACGATCCTTCATTATCTCACAGCTGTTCCTGCCATTAATGATACTTAATAATTGGCACGTTTCCTGCCTCTTAATTTATTTGTAATTCTAACATTTTCCTTAAATTTTAGCGATGGAAATTTCCAACTAAACTCACATAAGTGCAAATTTATAACATTAATGAGATACTAATCTTTTGCAATCAGCAATACCTCGACTTTAGATCGCAAACAGGATAATTATAGTATTAAAAATAGCGTATAAATCAATTCCCTTTCAAAATCCCAAGAACCCTTTGCCCTACAATTTTTTTTGACTGAATGCTCAATAACTCAGAATTAATCGATAAAACAAAAATTATCATTGATTTTTTATATAACCTAGATATATCTCAATACAATACTATTAATATAAAAACTACTATTTTCAATTTCATAGTTTTTGAAAAACTTGAAAATTTCCGATTCCGTTCACGAGGTCACGAATGCCACATGTCATTCTGGGGCAAGGGGTTAATAGTAACAAAATCCACGTTCTTCTCGAGGTCACGGCTTTAATGAGGCACCAGCTTCTTCAGCATGCAAGACAACATTTCTCCGCGGAATCTGTCGGCTTTCCAACGCTTTTCTTTCCTTAGATGTCGATTAACCCTTTGCACTCCGCTGTCCCCTCTCAGGGGACATCGTAATTCTAGCATATCACTCAGATGTCCCCTCTCAGGGGACATTCAAGTTTACAAGTGATTACGGGGAATTGAGTTATTTCAGCGCAACTTTTTGAGACATGCATGTTTCCCTGAAGCTTTCTCTTGAAATGGCACAAGAAATCAAATCAAAATATCGTGAAATTACTAAGATATATAAAAAAAATGTCACGACGGTCCGAGCACTTCTCGGCGCCATGGCGCGCCACTTGAAAGGAGCGATAAGAAGAGTTTGTAAATAGAAGACAGTTCGGTATGCGAGCATACCTCGCACTGTATAGTGAGATTTATAAATATAAATAAACAAATCTACAACTGGAGGAAAAGATATTCAAAGCTGAGCTCATGTTAGTCTGGTTTGAAGTGTCGAGCGGTACAGGTAGATCTAACAAGTGAAAAAATCAAAACAATGATATTGTTTTGGTAAATATCATACTCCTACATAATTTAGCGCATCTCAAAAAGAATAATCAAACACAAATGACGCACTACAAGTTCATTAAAGGCACTTATTGATGAGTTGAGAAGTGATTTTCGTGTAAGACTCAGCGCCAGCGAGGCGTCGAGCTAGGCGTTTACACGCCTGGCTTTCGTCACGAGGACAATTCCTCCAGCGAGGGAGGAAAATGACCCTCACCCCTACCGGGCCTTGTCGAGGAAAAGGAGGTCCTCGAAGGACCCAGCAATAACAACGAGGGATAGCAAGGCAGTCGTTACGGAGTCGACGCCTTGCATACATCGAGGGAACACTCTTACAAGAGTGACGTCGCGATTAAACATTATTTATATTTGTATTATTGGCACGAACCGAGATTATTGTACATTGTATTTATGAGCTTAAACATTTATAAACGCCCGTATTATATTATATGTATAAAAGGAGAAAACGGTGTCTTACATTCGTTAATCGAGAGAGCGTCCATCCACATCTTCGGCGGGTAATAGATTGAATAATAATCTACATATTTTCGATGTGGGAGAAAGAAAACGGGATTCCATTGTTTGTTCTGACAGGTAAACACCTGGTGGCAGGCGTCAAACAACTTATTATTGTCAAACATGCACTAATCAACCTGCAATGCATATTGGGGAGTGTTCCAAAATTTATCATTCTGCACAAAATTATAAACAATAAAATATTGATTTTTTTGCAAATATACTTTCCTCGATTTCAACCAATTCATATAAGTCCAATATCATTATAATACGTTACTTAGTTCCAAAATTATAATAAATAATACGAGGGTCTGTAAATGTTCATTTCTGCCGTAAAGTGGCGCTGAGTAGCTGGTAGCCAACGTCCAAAATCGTTCGGAGTGCAAAGGGTTAAAAATGTACGTGAAAACTCTTCTCTTCTAGGTATCCAAAAAACACGTTAAAATCCGCGCCATGCTGAAGGGGAGGCGACGAGGACGAAACTGCCCACCGGAAGTGCTCTTTCGATTTAATTAATTCTAAGCGACCACCCCATTGTTCATGAACGTACGAAGTTTTAGGATTCTAGTCTATCAGAACGAATCTTCGATCATTTTTTTTTGCTATTTGTTTCGATTAATTTATTTCTCACGGCATCGCGGTTGCATAGTGCTAAGTATATTATCAAAATGGTTATTATTATTAATATTATTGATATTGATTATTAATATTATTATTGATATTATTATTATGACTATAAGATTTTATACAGATACGTTAAAGGATGAGCGTGAAATCATTGTATGGGTTTCTTTCTTCTTTTCTTTATCTCTTGTTTCTCTTTTAATCGTAGATGACAATAAAGGAGACGTAATTTTAAGGTGGTTGGAGGATCTGTTCTGAGGATTTGGGGTAATGACGTATAACGTCGTGTCGAACGTTATTAAATAATTATTTTATTTCCATGAGACTTTACAAATTTACAGTATATACAGATTTCACGATTGATGATTTTTACAAAACTGAACGAGCAATTTTTATCCTCTATCTTACAATCGTCCCGTGGCGAGGATTTGAAATCAATTTTACGAATCGACGAGCAAGAGGTCTGCGCACGACTTAGCCTTTGTCGCTCTGAAAAGAGAAAATGAAATGTGTTTTATGAAATCAATATCATCGGAAATTTAATATTATTAACAATAAGATGCATCGAATCCTGTTTTACACTGCCGACAATGAAATTATTAGAGAAGTAGTCAGATTTTAACAGTTTTTACGATGAGTGTTTTAGGTTCATAACAATAAGTGCTCGTCCTATAGAGTATTTTAGATAAGTGACTCTTTTGCATCGACATTGTTAATCAACGAATCATTTTAGCCCGTAATAATGCGAAGGAGATAACGTTAATTAAGAAACGGACATAATCATTCAGGAATCAATTTATCGTGCAATTTTTCGTTTCTTCGACAACAGTCGATCAAACAATTATTATTTCCGCTCTAAATATTTATTACAATAAATCGTGATCATTCACACGTTCATTGTTAAGTTAAATCAATAAAAAACATTTTCTCATGCTACAAAAGAACATTCTCAAATTAACGAACAACTTAAACTAAGATATATTAATATGAAAATAAAATAATCCATCGATAACGACATTAAAATTTAACGTTCCTAAAATATCAAACAAAATGTTTAATAGCATCACTCTCATAGCTAACACAATTTCACAAGCGCCGTTTCCATGAATGAAACGGTGTCATTCGCATTATTAATCATCTCGAAGTTAATAATAAATTTCCTCTCATAGAAAGAAAAAACATATTACGTCTCAGGCTTATAAAAAAACGTGTTAATGATCACTCGTACGATAATGACTAGAATAAAAAAAGAAGCATCGTAAAAAGTCCGGTAGTTTCTCGCGTAAAGGGTCAATAATTATACAACGAAATTAGACAGGGGCACGTTTTTTTTCCAGCGGTTAGGCGACATTGGAATAATATTCTACTCACTGTAATTCCCTGTTCTTGACGCGTCTACATAGGTGCAGGGCAACCGGTCCGGTTTTAATATTGCGAAAAAGCTGTACGGCTTTTCGGTGCGTCAAGTCGTGACAGACGTGACCATTCACTGCCAAAATCTCGTCACCCGCGCGCAAACGTCCATCTTCGGCGGCCTGCCCCCCGGGCAGAACCGATTTTATGAAGATGCCTGTAACAATGGCGATATGTCCGATTTTAGAGATTGTTATGATGTTCATGCGATCGGCCATTCGTAGCATATACGGAGGACTGAGCGATGGTAACGCGAATGGGAGAATAATAATTGAAAAATGGTCAATTTGGTAAATGGGAAAGTGTAAATTGAAGTGGTTTTATATGCTACGATTTTGAACGTGAAGATTACAGAGTATTGTTATTTATGGATTTTAGGTATTTGAAGAATAGAGGATGTAAGAAGGTGGGCAAAGTTTATTCGATCTTGCTTTCAAATTAAGGCCATTTCTGTGTTCCAAATTGTCAGTTTGACAAAGGAAAGGTAGAAATTGCAAGGTTTTGTTCTTCTTTGATTTTTACATGAAAAATAGTAAATTTTGAGATATGTGGTATTTAGATATTTGGGAGACACGAAATGTAAGAAGGTAGATGAAATTAATTTTGTCTTGCTCCCAAAGTGAGACCATGTTTCCGTTTCAAATTGTCAGCTTGACAAATTAGAAGGCAGAAATCGAAAATTTTTCTTCTCTGATTTTTTACATGAAGAATGGTAAATTTTTAGATATATGGGATGTAGTTTCTTTCGGAAACAGAGGATGTTACAAGGTAGACGAAATTTATTTGATCTTGCTTTCGAGTGATAGCAATTTTGGTGTTTGAATTATTATCAGAACAAACCGAAATATAAACAATTTTCATAAACTAAATAGCATACCTGACATCTTCTAAAATTATTAACAGACTGAAAAAGCTCAGAAGTTTGTATATTACTGTTTAGACTAAAGGCTGCCATTTTAAATGTTTTTTGTGAAGGTAAGCTTGAAGATCAAATAAAATTTTCCCTCGTACGAACTTTATTTTCAAATTTGTGGTATCACCTACAATATCGAGTATTTAAGAAATTAGAATATTGTACTAATTTCGTTAAAGTCTGGCAAAACAGTTATAATAAGGGTGTATAAATGTTAGAAACTTTGAAAGCAGAAGCCTTCCTGGCATTTCACGATTACATCAAACGTTTTTACTACTTCAGTTACATTCTTAGAATGCAGGGAGTAAGTAAAGTGCCATTTTATGAGTTGTACAACATCTACCCATAAGTGCGATGCAATTGGAATGCATTCGTTCAGGGACACTTGGTGTAAATTGATATTGTACAAAATAAAACGGTAATAAAACATTGTTTTAACGGAGGAATGCTAGGAAAGTTGTAATAATAAGACATATCAGCTCAGAAACATGTAGAATCACGACACTTTCTTCTAATATCGTGAAAGATCAATTTACCTTTTATAACTTTCTTATCAGATTTGTTTTGAATTTGAATTTAGCTTTACTTACAGTTTGACTGTTTCCCTGTGTTTTCAAATTGACCATTTTTTGCACTAGTTATTTGCAGTTTATGGATAGGCTCTAAAAGGTTTGAAATTCCGCTAGGAGATATTAATGGTTAAAACTTGCAATATTTAACATTTCTGGAAAAATAATTAGAATAACTGAGGAGCAATATTAGTTTCTTGAAATGTAGATTGAGTTTAAAAGATAATTTCCGAATTCGCGATGGCATCGTCCTATAGTTCTCCTGTTAGCAGACATTTTATGAGAGTTTCTTGGAGGTGAAAGAGTTGTACAATAAATAAATGCTTTAATGAAGTATAGATATTGCATAAAATAGAAGGAAGATTCTATTCGCGCCTCGTAAATTAGTGTTAAAAGTATTGTAAATAGAACGTTGTCCGATAAATTAAATTTAAACGTACAATGATGACACTGTAATCGCATCGAATTTAATAATCGATATTCTATCATTTACAAGTAAATAACTTAGCAGAATTTAACGGCTAATTCATTTACTTTCCGTCAAATATACGTGAAATATTCATGTGTGTGTTTCTTTGACTACAAAATTGCATCAGCACCTCAAGGCTCACGAAATATCCGCTTCTAATAAAGATGCAAAGATAGAAATTCATAAATAAGCATTCTATAATATTTCTTTTCGCTTAACAGCGATTTTAATATTGTATTTCATTGTTATTTCCATCGGGAATGAATTTGTGACATTAATTGATATAAAGATGAAATATAAAACTTCCTCTTGCAGTCAACTTCATGTTTTTCAGCTTACTATTGCACACAATTTTAAAATGAAAAAAAAACGAAACGTACAATTTTTTTCCAAAGTATTAAAATTTTGTAATCATGTATCGAATGCTTGATTTCGTAAATACCAAACTTGATGATGCTGAAGCAATATTGGTAATGGTTCGACCATTTTAACATGGACATACAACATAACTCTACAATTTTCTTTACTTCAACACCTTCCCCTCTTTCTCTTTTCCGGAGAAAAAAAAGAAAAACAATTCCAAATACCGAACAGTCCAAGCTCTACTTCGACTTCATTCAACAGTGATAAAACAATCCACAAATCCATAAGGCCTCTAAAACACCTCCTAAACCATCACAACTGCCAGAATAACAGTTTCCACCAAACACCAATACACCTCAAACTCAAAATCCTAGAAACAATCTTGTAAAACCACACCCCCAAAAAAACCGAAATATTAGATGTTATGGAAAGTTCTGTCGTTTTTAATTCGTATGACACCTAAACAGAGAGTTTGGACACGAAACCAAGCCTTTTAATGTGGTCCAAAGCAGTAGTCTGACGAATTCCAAGCTTGAAGCCCACTTCTGTGGAAGTTAACGTGGAATTTGTCATGATCATACTGCGTAGCACATCGTCATTGACATCTAATGGCCTTCCAGATCTGAGTTTATCTTGCAAAGAAAAATCACCCGAAGCTGTTACTGCGTCTTCTCCAAACACTTCACCCAAGTTTTTTTTGCCTTCATCGCGTTATTCCCTTTTTGGAACTCATACAACATACATTGTATTAGGTTGGTGCATATGAAATGTCGGATTTTCTTTACATGTCAACGTTTGTCCCCCTGTTTTCATTATGCTTTTGCTTTTAGCATAACCGCGTTTATAGTCATATTATCCATTGCCAGAGTCACATTTCAGCAAAGAAGATTTTCTCAAAAGTTTTCCCTTTTGTTAATTGTTTTGAATTTTTTACCGATATGAATTCAATCGATATTCGTTTAATTTTTTTACATGAGTATAACCTTATCAATAAAGCTGCAAAAGTAGCCATTTTTCGATCGCATTATTACGTGTAATGAAAAGTGGGTACTTTACGACAATAGGAAAAGGTTTCCTCGGTAGCTCGATAGGAATGGGGCCTGTGCTCATACTTCAAAGCCATCACTTCATTCACAGAAAATTTTAACAACAGTTTGGTGGAATGTTAGTGGAGTAATTCGCTACTCATTACTTAGAAATACGGATACAATTACAGGCGAAAAGTACTGCTACGGTACATTGATGAAATGCATGAAAAATTGAAAATTATGCGCCCATTACTTGCTAATCGACATGATCCAGTACGTCTCCATGCCAACGCTCGGCCGCATACGTTGTATAAAACAATTTCGAAATTAAATGAATTAAAATTTGAAATTTTGCAACACCTAGCTCTTTCATCGGATCTTTCGTCAACCGACCTTCTTTTTTTTTAAACATTTAGACCAGTTTTAACGGGCTAAACAGTATGAAAATAAAGATAGTCTGAAAAATTCCATATCAGAGTTTATTGATTCTAAAGATCAGAATTTCTTTAAAACAGGCATTTCTTCATTAAAATCTCGTTGGGAAAAGTGTATTGAAGCAAATAAAGCATGTTTTGATGCAATAAACAGCTTTTGAAAAAAGATATGCAATTTTATATATTCACTTAATAAGCCGACATTTCATACGCACCAACCTAACATTAAGTGCACTTTTTCTTCATTAATGTTGACCTTTTTACAAGTTCAAAAAAACTAACTAAAGTACAAAAAAATGTGTGTAAATCATCAATCATATACTAATCTAACTGTTTAAACCGGTTTCACTCGGATCAGAATTCTTGATAAGAATCGACAACGCATAAAAGTGCACGTGTTCAAAAACGACAGAACTTTCCCTTATACCTAATATAATAATCAGAGTCCCCAACAACGTGCATCAAAAGCAATTCTAAAATTCCCAAAGTCTATAATAAATTTCTCTCCTGTATATTATTCCTCTCTCGGATTCCAAGTCCAAGTTAGAACGGCCGAACTATATACACCGGCATCGCGGATTTCCTCGGCGATATCCTCGGCCAGCTTGAAGCTGAGCTTCTACACGCTCTCGTGCGACCGCGTTGCGGGCTCGTAACGAGCGCGTAAAACTCGAAACCGCTTGTATACATGCAGAGGCAATTTATCGACAACGCGTACATCGGTCGGGCGAGCGCGTAAATGTTATGGCAGGAAACCGCTGGCATTTCTAAGCGGCGAGTTGTGCCGCGCGATCGGCGCTATTTCTGCCCGCGCGCCGATCTTTTCCGATCTGACGAGATGCCGGGACGAGAAACACGCGACGTTTCTTTCACAATTGTCGATACCAGGTAGCCTCGAAGTATAGAGCATGAAGGTTTGTTATTGGGGAAAGTATAACTATACTGTCAGTCACTTTTCTTTTGCCGTTTGCGACGCGTCACTGAAAGATTGACGTGATTACTGAGATTTATTTTAATTTTACTGTTTGTTATATCTCTGTGAAAATTCTGATGTCTTGAATTATTGCGGTGGAAACGTTTGATATTTGTAATTTAAATAGGATCATTTAATGGAGTGGTTTTCATGGTGGATTTACAGTAGTTGAGAGTGGAAGGCATGTCTTTTTTCGAGGAAGAGATAGTATTGTTAATGATGATTATTATGAGACGGTTTTTGAGTTTAGAATATTCTTAGGTGTTTTCTTGATTAGTTTTTGTTATATGTAGTTAGCTTAGATGATAATTAGATTGTATATATGTAACGGATTTGATCGAGCATCTGATGATGTTGGAATATCATGTTTTAAGAAATAAAATCTCGAACGTTACTCAAAACAAGTTGAACAGATTTGTCATTGTTGAAATGATAAGAAGTTTCAGCATTGTTTAGATTTTATCGTATCTTTGATCGTACCTCTTTCATTGTTGCTAATTGTATCCAAACACCCTTATGTATCCCAGCCCCCATAAAAAAGGTAATATTTTTCCCAGAAATTTTCTCTCGATACGAAGAAAGAAAATACTATATCATTTTTAAGAAAAAAATTGTGTTATTTGATATTTTTATACAATGAACTTACCGATGCTTCCTTTAGGACTGTCGGTACCACCCACGATCGTGAATCCCAGGGACTTCTTTCCAGGTCCTTTTTGAAAGACAACGGTAAGAAACGTCGAAACAGTGTTCCTCGGTCTTCGAGGTAACGTGCAAAAATTCGAGACACTCTGAGTCGACGATCCACTGTTGTCCATAGTCACACCTGATTTTTCTGACGAGATCGACCTATTAGAATCATTCTTCCTATCTCGATGATGCCTCGTCTGATGCTTCCTAAAATGCGACGCCGGTGAATTCTCGACGATAATTCCATGCCCATTCTCCATATTAACGTTCTCATAATCGACACTGCTCTCCTTCAGCTTCTTCGCTGGTTGATCCACCGCGGAATACCTCGAAACAACGATATCCACTTCTCCAGAACCGCTGCCACTTCCCAAAATCTTCCTAGCTTCCGCCATACTGAGACCTCGCAGTCTTTTACCATTTACAATCAAGATTTCATCCCCAATCCTCAGTGTTCCTTCCTTATCAGCCAATCCATTCGGTACAACATGTGCCACTAAATATCCTGGACTCGATTCTGCAGTTTTAGCAATAAAAATTCCCAAACATTGATCCGAAGTCTCCCTTGGAAGCTTAACTACCATCGTTTCAATTGTATAAGGTCTATTTCTCACCACTGATAATCGAGAACAATGATTCTCCGATTTAGACAATTTACTCTCGAGCCTCTCGATAATCTCTTTCCGATCAAATCCTTTTGTATCCTCTCCTTGTTTCTCTATCAACTCACTATTCGCTGCCTGGCAGATCTGATTCGATTCTTCGCTCGTATTCGATCTCTCCTTTTTACAAGCTTTCCCATCCACTCTTCCGCAATAAATATCCAAGCTGGAGAACAGTCTCGTGGTTCTTTCTATGTCCACTATAGAAGAAGATGGCTTTCTCGGTGGAAGTTGCGGCGGTGAGTTCAAAGAGGACTCACTTAGACCGGTAGTCAGTAAGCCTGACGCGCTGCTACTACATCTGTCGTCGAGAAGAGAGCTAGTCGCGGAATCGTTGTCTAAAATTCCGGAATCGTTGTCATCCTGATCCTGCTCCTCGTACAGTGGATTCGTTCGAAGTTCCTCGAGGCCAGGTAGAGTGCCATAGGAGAAACTCCTCAGTCTTCTTCTTTCTCTATCTTTGCTATCTTTCTTGTAGATCTTGGCGATCAGTTTACTAGTGGAGCTTTTCAGATATCTGTCCTGCATCGCTCGAAATTTAGCGGCCAAACAACTCGAAGGTGTTATACTATCAAATTGAGAACCCTCTTTGTAAGCTGGATTCTCAGGGTTAGCGGGCACCTCGAGTACTTGATCTATCGATCTTCGCGATCTTACGTTATCCTGAATATAATCTTTACTTTTCCTCCATCTACGATTCGGAGGTGTAGAATTTTCAACGAAAATCGCCTCCTTAGGCGAATTCGATTGTTTTTGAGGTGTGGATGATCGAAAACCTAAAATGTTAAAACGATCTTCTTGATGCTTTTTGTATGGCAGCCTGTTTTGAGATTTTGAACGTCTTTTCCTCTTAACTTGAGTCTTCTCTTCCTCCGTGATTTCTTTCAAGTCTGATTCGCAAACGGATCTTCGAAATTCATTTCTTGTGAGACCTCGTTGATTTAATTCGGACAACGAGCGAAATTGTATCCTTTCCGATTCGTCCTCCTCGTCTTGAATCTCATCGTCGGAATGGCGATCTTTGAAGAAGCTTAATCTCGTGTTTTTTACTCGTTCTAATAGGGGATTTCGTTTCTCACAGATTCTTCGCCTTTCTTCCTGAATCCTCTTCTTGTCCTTTTTGTTGGGACTCCGCTCGGTGGTCACCTGGGATGTCTGCACGTTGTAGCAGTTCCTCTCCGACTCGGAACTCGACGACTTCCGGCGAGCCCATCGCACTGGGGACATATCTGTAAATGCCAAGGAAATTATCGTATTAAAACTTTGAATGAATACAGTTTTAATAACAGCATTACTGTTTCATATTTTCTCACGATATTCTCATAAGACTGAATTACTTCAACTGTGCGCAGGATACACTTTGTCGTAGCTTATTGCATCTTGAATATTATAATTTTTATTTATTCTTTTTTAATTAAGTAGTATGCCATTTGGGGTAGAAAGAATAGCTTTATTGTAATTCTTTAGCTGTATTATTGTATTTATTGTATTATTGTTAGTATATTAGGTTATTTCGTTTTAATATTGCATGTTAAATGTTTCTTTTTGAAGAAATTTAAAAGTTTATTTATATTGCACTAGAAACAATATTAATTCCATTTGTATGAGTTTACCATGTTTTTCAATGTTACCTTCGACTAGAAACATTATAGACGTTAAAGTACTCATAGAAGTATAATACGTCTTTTTGTAAGTTTATTGTATTATTATTATTAGTATCACTTTGGTTATTTCGTTTTAATATTGCATGTTAAATTTTTCTTCTTGAAGAAATTTAAAAGTTTATTTATATTGTACCAGAAACGATGTTAATTCTGTTTGTATGAGTTTATAATATTTTTCAATATTACCTCCGATTAGAAACATTATAGATATTACAGTAGTCATAGAAGTATAATACGTCTTATGATAATTTAATTGCACATTATAATGTTTGAAATTACGACGAGTAAAAGATCGTGATTAACGACGTGTCGCATTCTTCGCTGAAAGAAGAATATTCATACATCACTGCTAAACATCTTGTTAGATGCAGCATAGATTCTGCATTCTGCGTTCCGACATGCATCTAAACAACCTGCATCAGTTGCATATTTTTACGTAATTCATCCTGTGAAAGGCAATTAACCAAACGCGATGATCTCATCGGCCATTACCATCGAACGTCATTATTGAAGAATGCTACAAGATGAACCGTGTGCAAGTATCCAAACATTTCTCCCATAGACGCAAACGGTACAAAGAGAACTCTATACACACACTCCACAAAATTTCACAAAATTTAAATACGGACCTTTTTTAATTTATATACTTTTAACGCTTTACAATCCTATGTCGACCTATACCCGACGTAGCTTCTCCCTTTAGTCAATTTTCGGACAGTTTAATATTCACTTTCCAATTTTGCAATAATTTTGTAATATCAACTAAATAAGTAGTTAGTACCCATAGTTATTGCTATCATTTAAACAAATGAGTAACCAACATTTAAAAAAACGTGAAAATACTTTCATTTGAGTCACTAGAAGGTGAAAAAGAAATTCGGATCGCAATGGGTTAAACAAATTACTCATTTGGCTAGGAGTTGTAGATATTATTATTTACAACTCCTGGCTAAATCCTGGCAATTAATCGAAAATAAGTATCATCCTCTTTTACTATTTTCTTTAACCCCATGTCGTACAATAACTTTCAATTTTTGCAGAATCTATCAAATTGAAAATATCAGTGAGACGCGATATGATAAAATCATTTCTATATTATTGATATCACGTTAAATTACACGATATATCAAAATCCACTGGTTAATTTGTTTACCTAATGAATTAATAATCACCAAAAAAACCGTACATCAAAGGGTTAATAAGTATTTCAATTTTGATTTCGCCATCTGAGGTTTCATTGATGATGAGAATAACGGCTTTCCGAGACTTCCTGATAGTAGATTCCACCTAAACACCCGTTATCACAGTGAATGCCGTCCTACGTGACATTTATAATAGGATAAATGGTAGGATTTCCAGATAGTGGAACCGACTTCAAAATCCTACCATCTTGGCAAATGCTATTCTACAATATTTCTATAAATGCTATACCCTTAGCGTCAGTTCCAAACGGAATCACCGTAACAGTTAAATTCACAACCATAAAAGACAAGTTATTTCACACTTTCTGATTACTATCTCTACATTTAAACTTCTAAATTTATTGATCGTACAGCTAAACAATCACCAATAATAAACGTCAAGTAGGTGCATTGATAACAATATTCACAATTTTCCCAAAGTTAAAATCACTTTCCAAGAAACCGACATTTATTGTTAGTAACAAATAATAATATAAATTACATTTTATGAAGAACAGAACTCCAAAACCACTGGTTGAATCGATTGTCCGTATGGTAGATTCATCGTACCAAATGTTGGACATTTGTTCACAAGGGGAATCACTTCTCAAAGAAACGCAAGACATTCGCGAATCGGAAGTTCGTCCGGCAACGACACGACAGAACTGATCGCCTTCCGCCAAGCGTGACATTATATGAGTTCTAGCAGAGACTCGAGACAGTCGTGCAGGATGTGTGTAAGCCAGGACATCCCGTATGAGCAATTCACATGGCAGAAGTTAGCTCCGTGGTTGTAGATGCAACCGTAGAAAGAAGGTGTAACGATCCACTGAAGAAGTGGAGCTGGAGAACGGAAGGTGAGGTGTGGTTGCTCTGGTTTGCTCGTGGAGCAGTTGGAAACTGCGAAGATGATGATGAGTAAACTCGTTTAAAGTGGTGAAGTAAGACGTCAGTATTTGGGTCTGTTATGATCTCGATTTGAAATGTATTAACACATCTTGCGCGAGAAGCGACTAAAGTCGTTTTATACTCATTGGTAGTCGAGCGCGGGTAACGACAAAAGTCGTTTTCTATGAATTATTGGTGGATTATTGTTACTAGCGGGCTTGTGTAATGTTTCTACAATACGATCGGGTACACGTCAGTACTAGGTCGACGTCCGTATACTTCAACTTAAAACGTGCGTTGCAAAAATGCATTCCTATAATTGCACTTTGCTGGTGCTGTTACGCTACGATAAGTGTATTCGACACCGGAGCTTCCAGCTATGCATTGACATAAATTATACGTATACGTATAAATTTTGCTATGTACAAATGCACAACGGAAAGTCCTTTGAAAGATATCGCTAGTTAAAGCATTTTTAAATTCTTGATTTTTTTAGTTTTTGATTTCTGAGAAAGTATTTTTATTTCTTTAAAGAGAATAGAGAAATTGATTTTTAAGGAGAAACTAAAAGTTTTATTAAAAGAAAGCTTAAAGTTCAAAGACTCTGCAGAAGTAATTTAGCGCACGAATTGTAAAAAATCGCCCGATACAACCATGAAAGTTTGGCGGAAAATCACCCTGCGCAAGATGTGTTAAGATGCTGACTGGTACGAGTCCTGAGTATTTATAAATTATCGAAAACTGAGAATACTGTATAGTATAATGATTGAGTGAACTTACGTATACTTAGGTTTTTAAGGTAAAAAAAATTAAAATGCTGTGTTCGTATAGTATGGTTTAGCAATTTGAGAGTTTTCACTTTGTTATTTCTCCAAATTGAAAGGTGTAGTAATACTGACTGAAAGAGGCTGCTAAGCATTTAGAGATGGCAGAAAACTGTGAATTTCTTGTTTATAATAATTGAGTAAGCTGATGGTGATTGAGATTCGAAATGTTAAAAGTTAGAAAAAAGTAAGTACTACTTTTGTATAGTACAATTCGGTAAATTGGGAGTTTTGAGTTTATATGTTTCGAACTTGAAGTATATAGACTTATTGAATGTCGAGCATTTCAAAATTGCACAATCATGCAAATTGGCTGTCTACAATGATTATATAATTCAAAAGTAAAAGATCCATTACACTTGTACTTTCGAATATTTACAGGTACTGTCTGAATGCTATTTCTGAATCACTGTATCGCATTTCTCTTTTGGTCTATCAATGCTCAACATCCAAGTCATATACATATATCCCCATATGTTTCTTATTCGCTTAACGCGCCAAACCCAAATTTGGATCCCAAAGAAAATATAAGATAGCTTTATATAATGAAATTCATTGAAAGTAAGTCCCTTTTAGTTTATAACGTTGACCGATTTGGAACTAACTGTGGATATATAGGAAATGATTTAATAGAGGCGAAAGGAAGACGAGCAAAACGCCTGAAATGGTAACAAGAGTAAAAGGAAGACGTCTAAGATGGTATGTATCGAAACACCATGAAGGATCACGGCAGGTGCGTAGTAAGGAAGTGGTAATGTTAGACTTGGCATAAGGACCGATGAACTGGGAAGAAGGAAATAGAAATAATGAAAGGATGCACTATGGCTTTAAGCTGAGTGTATATGTATACACGTTCAATACGGGGAAATAAGAGAAAATCAACCTTTTCCGGAACATGCACATGTGATAAATAAGGAATATTAATTCTTGTCGATAAATGCGGGTGCATGTGCACAACAATTATTTTGTACTGTTAACCCTTTGCACTCCTATGTCGAGCTACACTCGACACAGCTTTTTGTGACACTTAATGTTTCATATACTAATTATCGACTTTTCGAAATCAACAATAATTTTGCATTTCAACAGGACTACACCGCAGTATCTACAATTGTTCCTAGTATTAAATAAAAACGAATAATCAACAGTAGACAATTTTCCGAGATTATATTTGCTTATCTGATAAAAAGTTAATAAAATAATTCGGAGCGCAAAGGGTTAAATATTTGTTCTTCATGCTTTCTTCCCCGTATTTTCATTTTAACCCGTTGACTGCCATAGAGATCATCGATGACCGGCGGCAATGAATTCAATGAAATTTGATGTGACTTTTAAATGCAATATTTATGAATTTTCGAACATATTGTTCGAAAATTGTATTTACATAGTGGCGTTAAAAAAATAGAGGTCTGCCGAACATCTATCAGCGTTTTTAAGGTTTCTGATTCATATAGATACGATTTAAATAGAAAAGGTTTCACGTCAGAAGAAATGATAAAATTAACGATATACCGGTGGCGTTCAAAGTGTTAATTGGATATTCTATTTTTTTTCATAGATCTTTGAGGCTGCTATAGTCTAATCGCATATCATTAGTTAGAAAATCAGCTGTATTCTGTTTACCTTTGATATCAAACAACTCAAAAAAAAAAAATAAAGTAGAAGTAATTAACGTAATTTGTCGTTTGAGAATATTTTCTAAAAGAAAGTCTATTCTGTTTTACCTCTGGTACCAAATAACTCAAAAACCATGAAGAATAGAATTGATTAACACACCATTTGCCTTATAAGAATATTTGCTTAAAGAAAGTTCATTGTATTTCCATTTGTGATTTCTACTTAATCGCAACAAATTAAGAACATCCTCCGTAAAAATATACCAAACATCTATCTTAGTCCGATGAAAGTAAAATTTCAGTTAGAAAAAGAGTTAATCGAGCACATCCGTTCGGAGTGAAAGCGAGGAAAAGAAATTCCATTTCGAGGACGTAAAGTACCGGCGTGATTGTAACGTAACACGTGCAGTCCTGCGCGGAAAATTTTCCGTCCAATTTTCATCATGTCGAAGGTTCTTTTTGCAATTTATGCAGGAAGGGAGGCACACGCGAGTGATATCAAGGATAAAGATAGAGAGCAAGCCGATGATCTACACAGTAAGTAGACCTCGAGGTTTAGAAAGACTCTAAGAAAGCCGAGAGCAATAAAAATGAATCGACCATCTTCTGCGAGATTACGAGTTATTTACCGTTGAAATGTACGTATTTATATTTTTCTTGCCGTTAATTGTCATGATCATTTTCAGTTATTTTCATTTCGCCCGTTGAATTTAACTCGTCGGTATGATTCGTGGTATTATGCAAATCGTGAAAGAGGTATGCATAATATTTCGTGCTGGGTATTCAGCATACCAGCACTGATTGTGTTGAGAAATTATTATAAATTTGATTATTATACAATTTAAGTTTTTTGACTTAAAAAAGAGTGGCAATAATTATACTTTAAAATGAGCTATTTTGTACGATTTATGGTATTTAAAAAATTCGTAGATATTCCTGGTACAGACGTAAATTTGCAAGTAGATTGTATTTATTTAGAGATCATCGAACACGCTTGAATTTTATCAAATCATATTTTCGGATCGGAAGATTGCTAATAATTAATCAAATGAAATTATATTACGATTTTTCTTTTATAAGTTTCAAGACTTGTTTCAATTCTGTTACATGTATTTTACTAAAATTTCTAGATTTCTGTGTTAATTGAACTTAGTTAAGTTAATACTCGTTATTGCTTTCGTATAAAGTTGACTACTTAATTTGTATAAAAAAGATAGAAACCCAACTTTTGTCCTCTTCGGTAGTTAAAGCATTAGACAATTCGTTTATCGTCATGGAATGAAAACAGAGAATCATCTTCGTGGTATTTTTCCGTGCAATTTGCGGTTGTTATTTTAGGTAATATGCACTTTGCCTCTGGTAAAACGAGGCAGCGTTATGAAATATTTAACCACTGTTTTTTTTTTCGTGAAATGAAGAAACGGTTTGAAATCCGGGTAAAGTCGCAGAATCCAGCGATAATTAGCCGTCACCAGGCTCTGCTTATAAATTCGAAAATAAATGCACAAAATTCTGTTATCTTGTTTCTTATCTAATCAGAAAAATATGTAGAATCGTACAAAGTCCAATTCGCCCTCTTCGTTCAATTATGTAAGTCATATTTCGTGGAAGAAATACGTTTTTTTTTATTTATGAAGTGAAGACATAACCTTAAAAATCATTTCGTTATAATTTATTAGATTAATTTATATCATTAGCGATTCAAAATTATAATTAACGCCACAATATCTGATGGTTAGGATTAATTAGAAAATATTAATTTTGCAAAATCTATTGGTAGTTCTTAATTAGCGACAATAATAAGGGATAAAAACAATTAGGATGCTTTTAGAATAATGAGTAATTACGTATAGATTGAGAAGAATTACGCGATAGTTGTAAAAATAGAACAACTAGCGCGTCAACGTTTCAGTATACTTAACTCTCATTTCGCGCCGAAAACCACAATGACTTTGTCACAGTAATTCAGAGAAAAGCGTTGACTAACTGCACCACAAGTTTCCTGCAAGAATCTAGACGATAACAAACGCACGTAAATTGTCCGATCGCGTTGTCGTTAAAAGATTAGTATCATTCATTGAAACAAATTTCTTCTTCGACACTACAAACATTAACCCTTTGCCTTACAATAACGTGTAGCACACGTGACGCGGTAAATGGAATAGAAAATTTCTAAGTTTTCCAAAAGCTATTAAATTAGAAATATCAATAGGTCAGGAGACGTTGAAATTAGTCCTATGTTATTAGTATCGCGTTGACTTATACCGGTATATCAGAAATGAGTGATTGATTATTATTCCAACAATTAATTCTAAGTTTTTGGGCGTTCGGTCACAAAAGAAATCGTAAGACAAGGGGTTAATAGTCAATCTTGCATATTTAAATATACTAGGAAAATATTTTTCACTTTGCTTCTTTACATGTTTTAAGGTAGATATAGAAATTAAATAAGATTGCACACTTAGAGAATTTTAAAACGTAATTGAAAAATCAATCATTTTCTTTATTCGGTGTCACTATCACAATATCACACAAACTGAACAACACAGAATTTCTTTCTCAAGAATATTCTGGTAGTATCTGAAAATGAAAAACTACCATTTTAGGTAATGGATTTTACTTGATTTTTAAATATTGAATTATAACGAATTGCGAGATTATTGAGAACTAATATTTGTGAAAGTTAAAGTGTTAACTATGACGAATAGAAACATAAATGTGTCTCGTGTTATTGCAAAGTCAAAAGGCCCCAGAGAGGGTTAATTAAACAGAATTTTCTGAACGTAATTTAAAAATAATCGAACGTGAGGCTCAATTTGAAAAACCGAAAGAAGAATTTTCATGCTTTCAAAACACCCTGTCACTTTCACAAACACTTTCTCGAGAGAACTCTCGTATTTCCGTCCTCAGAAAATTCCCTCGCGATGGTTTCGTCTCAAGAGCGAATACGTCGATGGGAAAACGATTTTCCCGTGGCGCAGACCGAATAAAAGGAAAACTGAAAGGGAAAAAAAGAAATCCCCACTTTGGAAAGTCTAGGCGATGGAAATAAAAAAATAACACAAACGTAAACGACGATCGATGAAGAAATTGTGCGTGTACTGTATGCACCTGTTGCTACGCGTATTCGCGAATCCGGAGGACGGTTCTCGGTGTGCCAAGGTGCATTTACGACTGTAGTCGAGACAGTGAGGCTTTTCAACCAGTCACTCGACTCTCGTCTTAATGTAACCTTGAGTTGTAATCTTCACACGCGGGATGCAACTTCGATACTCGGTGCATGCGTGCAGCCTCCGATGCAAGTTGCAGGTGACTTTCGCTGGGAAGAGAATATAATTGTCAGCGGAAGACAATTATTGTTAGCACGGAGATTTTTCATTTCGACATTGATTTATTCTGCGGAGATGTAGACGATTATAAAATCTCATAATTAATTCTTTATTTAAGACGTTTTGTTTGGAAATGATATAAGTTTATTTATTCTTCTGTCGGGATTTTATGAAGGATTCCAAAGTAGCTTTTATGCAATTATATTTAATAGTTAAATTTCATTTGATGAGATTATGAAGATTTTCATTGTAATTGAGTAGTTTTTAATTCCAAATATGCGAGGGAGGCATTTGCATTTACATTAAATTAACTTAACACTTTGCACTACGATTTGTTTCGTGACTGCCTCCGCTATAATTCAGAACTTAATTGTTAAAATAAAAATTGATCAGTGACTCTTGATATCCCGTATAATTTAACGTAATATTAATATTAGAGAAATAATATTATCGTGTCGCGTGTCATTAATATTTTCAATTTAATAAGTTTTCGAAAACTAGAAAGTGTCCTATCCAATTTACCTGATCACTAGTGTCACTCCTTATTGTAGGGCAAGGGGTTAAATTCATTATTTTTAAACATTGCACTGATGACAGTTGAAATAAAATTTTTTGCCAACTTATATCTTCACTTTGGCACACTGATCAAAATTCTCAGCAAATCTTATATATAAAGCTCAAATACCACTGACTGACTCACTCACTCACTCACTCATCACGAAATCTCAAAAACCACAGAACGGATTGCAATTTTGGAGCATACCTTCCCCTTGGGTCTTAGGTGCTCACTAAGAAAGAGTTTTGAAAAATTCGAAATTTTAGGGGCGGTTTTGGGGGGTTAAAGTATGGGCCAAACTCATCAACGCAGAGCCGAAACTACTTGCCCTAGAAACTTGAAATTTTGCATGAACGTTCTTTCTAGGGTATAAACACCCACTAAGAAAGGATTTTTAAAAATTCGAAATTTTAAGGTTTTTTTAGTTTCGATTAGACCGTAGCGAAGCACGGGAACTTTCAGCTAGTTACTTTTATAAATGCTTCAGAGATTTTGTAAAAGGTATTAGTCAAAGAACAGGATTTTTTTGTATTTTTTCAGTTTTAGCTATTATAGTAATTTTGCGATAATAGATAGTTATGGAGTCGATTAGGAATTGCAAAATAAGGACCAAGAAAATTTCACTTCAATGAACAAATACAGGAAAGATTTCCAGTGAAATTATGCTTTTCATTTGCCTAACCATTGGTCACGGTGAAAGTGATAGAAAAGAGCGCTCAACGACGAGTCGTAAGCGAATTACTTAAGCAAATTGCATCCAAGAAACTCGCTGACGCAGTTTCTATTTCTCTCGGATTGCATCGCATGCATACTAAACCGACTGCACTTTCGACAATGAACCACCATGGATTATATTCGGAGCACATTCATAGCCGACAGCAAATTCTGATGTTCTTTTGTTTCAGCCGATCGTTGAAGATATGCCACGATTTAATCTTGAATTGTGATCTCAATTATTTCAATCGGGGCGTGATTTTAATTCTCAGAGAGAACAAAGGGAGAGCAATCTCTTTAAATGTTATTAATGGATTCGAGTTAACTTCGAAGCATAGCGCTACCAAATAAAACGAATTCGAAATTCTTAGAATTGTGAGTAGATTTGGAGATTTGGATTTTAATTTTTATTAATTTATTAATAATGCAGTTAAACTGGAATTGTAATGGTTTATGATATCAATTACAAGTAATTTAGTAGAATTAATGTTGTAAAAGTTTAGAGTATTAATTAGAAACAATTTTGAAACTTAAATTTTGTAATAATCATATCTTTTTTGAAATCGAGCTTTGATTTCTAGGATCCCAAAAACTTATGAATTAAATGGCAGTTTTGGAGTCAAATATCGCAAAATTATTTACGCCCTGACAGCTTAGAAAGTTTGCACGCACGGTCGTAATACGATATCAAAGGAGAAACAAAAAAAACCTTAAAAATTCTTGTGAAAATAAAAATTTGAAATATTTTTAAATCTCCTTGAAATAAATATAAATCAAGATTTAATTCCAACAAAACTGAGAGAACACGCCGCTGCACTTTAATCCATTTACTGTGTGATTACTCTTAGTGATTAACCTTGAGCGATAATTTATATCCCAGGATTGGAATTTCGATTTCAGATATCGTGAATATTTCGATTTAAGAATTGCGCATACTCGGCGAAGAGAGAAAATCGTGAATATTGGTAATCAGTCAGAGTCTGTAGAAATACAGGGAGACCTCGAGAACTCAGTGACATGGAAACGCCTTTAGAATTTCTTGACAATAATTTCGTGCCTCAATAAGTCATGCAGAACTTACGAACGAGTAAATCGATCAAGTATTTCATGCAGGATTCTCTTAGCTCTCACGAAGAGAATGTGTTCCAAATTACGAATTCAAAATGAAGTAGTTTCAAACAAATCTTGCTGAGAAAACATTTTTAAATGAGTTACAACAATTAACGTAATATCGAAAGTATTTTCAATCTAGATATGATAGATTTTTGACCCTGCTGTTCTTTTCGGGTTTATGTGACCTGAAATGGCGATTATATTTTAACAAATAATAGAATTCTAAGTATTAGTTTTTGATATTCAATGTATTTAACATTTACGTCTACGTGTTTGTGTATTTCACATTTCATAAAATGTGAACTTTTGTTCGCCAAGTCACTATGACTGGAAGGAAAACGAATGTGAGGTATAAATTTTAATGAGCAGAACAGCAGGGTTAAAGAATGTTATTTTAAAAATATACATTCAAATTTTATATATTACACATTGCATTACTATAAATTAATATTAATCATTGGAATGATAAAAATGGTTTCGATCATAATTAACGAATAGTGGTAATACAAGGGTGAAGATCAAATAAAATCATATCACTATTTATTAATAAAATATTGTTTGATAAACGTATCTAACATCAAAGTAAATAAAAATGATTCTATATGAATATGTATCATACATAATAATACATAATTCTTCTCCATTTACGTACAGGTAGCCCTCCTACAACACGGTATCCTATAACATGGTTTCGCTATAACACGATAAGAAATTTGCAAAAAAAGCTTGCCGTCTTAAAGATACAGTGTTGCGTAAACTATTTTGATTTCATCTCCGTGGCTTGAAAACAAAAGTATTTTACGCTGCTCATCGCCAGTCTGTGTCGAGCCACGGTGTGTCAAAGAATAACTTTTTCGTCTTCAAGATATTAAGGAGAAATTAACATTGATCCGGTAAGAACCAGAAAGAAAAGTAAAATTACAGAGTTTTTAAAGAGGAAAGAAGATACAAAAACTTTAAATGAAGAAAAAAGTTCTAAAATTGAAGACGACATCATTCCACCAAAAAAACGTTCTCGATTGCTTATAGTATAAGCCTTATACTGAGCAGTGACGATGAAGCAAATTTATTAAATTAAAATTATATTAAATCAATTTATATTTTTAATAAAAATTAAGTTGTTTATGTAGAATTTAAAAAAAAAATTTGTTTTTAATAAGTTTTCGGAACGTAACCCCTCTTTTTGTACTGACTCTGGGTCTCATACAACACGGTTTCACACAACACGGCTTTTTCTAGGAACTTATCTACCGTGTTATAGGAGGGTTACCTGCATTTAATTTATTCATTTAATTCATAAAAATCCCACCACATCGAGAATAAAATAAAATATCCTCGCGCTGTTTTGTACCTCAAATAATCTCTTCAAACCTCAACACGGACTATTATTTGAACATGTTGAAATAATCATAAGCATTTAAATAACTTTTATAAAATTTAAATTACCATGATAAAATGAAATCTGTACATTGCAAAATGTAAAGCACGAAGAGTATACATTATAAGTGGTATAAATCGAGCAAGAAACATTTCCATGAGATCGTCAGCATCCAGGAGGAATACGTTACCGAGCTATAGCCTTTGGGAACGACCAGTTCGGTTTTGAATCTTCCCGCTAATTAACGGCGGCAGAACGCTCGTAATTTGGATTATGAAAGTTTACGTCGCATCCTGTTTTCGCGGCGGAGCAATTGTATCGGGCAGTTTCTCACGATTCTTACCTCTGTACTGAGAAGTCGCATGAAAGTGGTAAGATGCTCCGTCAAGGTCTTCGTCGGCTTGAAGAGGACTTAGGCTCAAAAGTCTTGGCGCCTCGGCGTTGCCGCGAAACCAGCGCATTTCTGAAAAGGGAGGATAATTTTGTATTCACTGTCGATCAAATGTTAGTATTTGCATATTAATTAATATGGGTTGAAACTTTGTACGATGACTTAACCCGTTGCCGCACACTTTCAATTTGACGAAAGTGCTCAGAAATACGCACGAAAATATTTCGAACTTTTAAAGCATGAAAAATCGCACAAATAGAACAATTGATATGTTATCGGGAATGTTACATATTTTTTTTCGGTGTATTACTGAGTAATTAACAAATAAATACATTAGTACAAAAATGTGCAGGACGGCTATAGCCGTCATTTGCGGCAACGTGTTTAATAGTCAGATTTATTCAGTTTGCTATAGCGGAAATGAAGATGGAATTTCGGTCTTCCAGTTGAGAAACTGCATTTTCAAAACGAAACAAAAATCCGTCAAGTTGTACTATTTGTATTTTTATTGGTGTCGGTTTAAAAGTTGTATGATTTCTTAAATAGTAAAATTTATTTAGTTTGTCATAGCGGAAATGAAGATGGAATTTCGGTCACCCAGTTGAGAAACGATCGCATTTTCACAATAAAACAACCATAGGCCAAATTGCATTATTTCTACTTCTATTGGTATCGACTGAAACTTTGTACCATTTCTTAAATAGTCAGACATACTGAGTCTTCTATAGTGGAAATAGAATTTCAGTCTTACAGTTAAAAAACGACCGCGTTTTCAAAACAAAACTTCGATCCGTCAAATTGCATTCTTTGTATTTTTATTGGTATCGGTTGCAATTTTGTACGACGACTTAAACAGTCAGATTTATTGAGCTGACAATGATCCAAATAAAATGCAGCATTGCTCTCAGAGTTGAGAAATCAATACATTTCTGAAAAGGAACAAAGATGTTTTAATAACTATTCATGAAGTTTCAATATCTACATTTTTATTAATATGGACTGAAGCTTTCTACGATGACTTAAATAGTTAAAATTGTGTCAGCTATGACGGAAATGGAGATGGAGTTTCGGTCCCGGAATTGAGATTTTCCCACAGTCGTCCGTGCAAAATTTCTGTTATTCGATGCGTAACACAAAATCACCGATTTGGAACCTTCCTAAAACTGTAAATCCTTAATAAAATAACCATAAATACCGGATTCACTGACAAAAATGTGCAAAGCGATACTGTGCCAATTAAGCTATTTACTACAATTTTTTAACTTCCTCAACAGCATCTATTAGAATATTTATAATAGCTTTGTAAGCTACATTTCTACTAATAACGAAGAAAGACAATTTTCAAAGCGTATGTAATTAAATAGAACAACAGAAACTTAATTGTTCAACATTAAGTTGTTTCAACATTCTTTGCGTAATTTTCAGAGTTATAAAAACAGGTTTTTTTATCGACAAAAGACATAAACGAGGCAAAAAATATAGACGAACGTTTCGATCGACTTCAAATCAGAGTCGTAGTAATAATATCCATAAAAGCGAAACGGCTACATTCGCGGTGAATGGATTTCGCGTGAACGAACGGCGACAGTTTCCGCTGCGATCGCTGAACCGCGTCCATTTTTTTTTACCTCGTGGTTGCACTTGTTCCTAATGCCAAGTAGCGTGAAGACGAAAAAAATTGATAATTTAATGATTACTGACCTTCACAAATTTAACACGGTAGAGGCTAATGAATTTTCAAATCACTTTTTGAAATTTTCAATTCCGGCATATTCGACTGTTTCATCGAATACTTGCAGGTCTTTTATAAATCTCTTAGAATATTGCGTGAGAAATGGTCGTAACGAAGTAAAATATTAAATGATTTACAGATATGTAAAATGTAAAATGCAAACTTTATGATAAAATAGAGTGAAGCGTTTGAGAGATTTTCATAATGAAAAAGAGAAATTAAGAAGTTGAACGCCACTGATATTTTGCTCGTTTTATCATTTTTACTGAAATGATAATTTTCCTACTGGAATCCCATTTTCATAAAGCAGAAACTTCAAAGTTTTGAGCGTCAGCATTTAGATACTGAATGTGTACAAAAATTCGTAAATATTTGAATTCAATAGAGCTGGTCACCAGTGACCCCATGGCAGTCAACGCGTTGAAAGTCTTACGAATGTTTTTTAAAATGAGACCGTTTTCAATTAATTAATAAATTTTCTAAATGGTATAGTATATAAATTATTATATTTAAATGAGAGGAAGTAATAACTTGCAAAAATATAATTAACGGTGAATTAAACTCCACCTGTTAATTACGAAAAGCCTCTTTATTGCCCCCTAAAAATAATTTAGTTTTTAAGTAATTTAAAAATTATGGTTTCAAAATTCTTTGTTTTATTGATAATAAGTAACGATAGAATTTTCCCCGGTAATTTTGTAATTTGGAAAAAGTATAAAGAGCCATTTGCAGTTTATTCTTCAGGTCGAATTACATTTCGCGTTAAACATTTTTCTGCCGAGAAATGATGAACGTATCTCCGTCATATCCCTGAGTTTAAAGTGAATTCCTGCAAAGGCCGTAAATATTTTATCTCCGAAAGTGGATACATTTAATCCTGACATCATCTAGCCCGATGAGCTTTATGGTTGTCCTTGAGACGAAGATCTCTGACAAGTGGCTATAGTATTAATTGTTATTTTGTCGTGTAGGCCTCTTAGCTTCTTATTATTATTGAGATTCTTCTGATTCCATAATTGCATGTTGAAATCAAAAGAAAATACTTTAATACCATTTTTCCATTCTTCAAAATTTAAATAAGGAAGAAGAGAGTACAGAATCATGAAATTTTAAACGAGAGGATGCAATAAACATATTTTCTATTTGTGTAATTTAGACTTTCTTACTTTCTAATATTTTTAAATAGAGAAATTAAATGGACTTTAGAGTCTTTACTCAAACTTGCCTACGAATCTTAAATCCTTTAAATTTCTCCTACAAAGAGTCCAAATCTATGTACACATTCAAAGTATCTCCTTAATACGGCATAACTCCATTTTTACCCACACAAATAAAAAAAACACAAATCCTTAATTCATTATCAATGAATAATTACTCATTGTCATCTCATTATTCACCTGATGTACCTTCCCCAACGTACTATTAAACAAGTTAATACACTCTTCCATTTTCGCATTTAACAATTTACCCTTTTATAATATACTTTAACACTAGATTTACGGGCTTTAAATCAGTAATACTTCATTATATTAAATAAGTAGCTCGAAAAATAAGTTATCACACCTTAAAGAAGATGATCAATTTAAGATTGTATTACAATTGTATTACAAGACACAAGATAAAATATCTACTGTACCCCTCCTCTATTTTGAGATACGATTTTAAAAAAGGGGGAACCCATTAATTTGACGGTTTCCATAGATCTAGTGTTAAATACATAACAAAATTAAATCAAATCTGAATTTCTCTCAATTTTTCGCTTAACATTGAAATTAACAAATATTCACACCAACCTCTAAACATCATCCATCAATAATTTTGCTCTATACACCCCAAAGTAACGTTCTCTGAATCCAACACCAATATATCATCTCTCCATCCAAGTGATTTACCTTCACCAAGATATATTCCCTACATCAAATTTCCTCAACGACCACGATATATACGTATTTATCATTTCCTGTCTCGTCTACGTTAATCCTCAACAGGTTTATACCGTCCTTAGCCTCAAGATCGACCCAGATTCGCGATTCTCGCTGCAACGACAAACTAATATTCACTCCGATGGAAAAGCGAAGTATTCGAGCCCATCTGTTGAGAATATTGTCCTTGTTCTGCTTATCGATACCGTTGCAGAGGCAACTGTTGGCAATAAACCTGTCCCTCTGGAAGTGCGTTCATCCGCGCTCATCTTCCGCGCGACTCCGGCAGACGAAGTCCTCACGGAGGCGTTACCGTTCATCTGTTCCACATAGAAACCGTAATCTCTAGCTGTTGCTGCCAGAGACCCATGGAATAATATGAAATGCTTCGTTTTAACGGTTCCTGCAACGTCTTCCGTAAATCGTAGATTTTTTCGCGGGGACGTTAATGACGATTACAGCGCTTTGTTTTCTTGGAAGATTATAAATTATAATTGACGTGTAATGGGGAAAGGGACAATTGGTTTTAAGGTAGATGATGGAAATTCTTAGAATTTTTGAGGTGGTTCTTTGATGGTTTAAAAAGGTGTTTGATATTGATGTAGTATTTTTTTCCTTTTTCGGTTGTAATTAGGACGGTTATTTTACATGGAGTCTATTGTTTTAGCAGCAGACGCCAAACTTTTAGGCCTCACGGACCAGTAAATTCATAATTTAAATCCCGTGGACCACTAATAGGATTTTTTAAGTGTTACATATGTTTATAAAAAAAATTGTGATCTACGAACACATAACATGTACCTAGTTAATAAAATGAAACAATTAATTGCAACCAAATTACATAACTTAACGTGATGGGTAAGTATATTCGACATTTTTCTGGGGTCCAGCGAAATTTTCTCGCTGATCATCACTTTGGCGACCTCTGATTTTAGGTAGATCAATTTATTATATAAGGATAATATGTTGGAGGTGATATTTGAATTGGAGTTCAGGTCTTTAACACTAGAACTACCGGCCTCAAATCTATCATATTTTAATAAATTAAATAAGTACTTTGAAAAAGGGGGAATCAAGCGGCGGAAAATTTGATCGATTGGGTGATTTATGTTTATTGATATAGACGTAGAATATTCATTCTATGTCTCTTGTGTAAACTTGGAGAATTTTTTGAAGAAATTGTGTACCAGTCATTTTGACTGGTTTGGTAGTTCTAGTGTTAAGTTCGTATGTACCATAGCTCCCATAAGAGTAATAGAAATTTTTCAGGGTTATAGGAAATACGGACTTAAAGGCTAAGGACAGTGGATCTTTTCTAACTATGGGATCGCGTACAAATTTGTGTTGCCTCCGGGACAATATTTCTGAATTAACGCTTAATACACCATAGCCTAGGTTGCTTGGGACCCATCTAAATCTCCTTTCCCGCAAAATTTTGCGACATGAGGACTATAACTGTTATAGCTAATACACGAAAACATCAAAGACGTTGGAGAGAAGAAACGAAAATTTATTTTGATAAACATTTGTAAATCAAAAATTTACATGAAGTAAATTATTATCAAGTCTTATTGTTAGAATTACATAACGCTAATGTTCATGTAATGTTAACAACTAGAAATATATTTGTATCTGATGCCCTTTATCCCGATATTTATTTTTATCTTTATAGTTTTGGCATCGATATGCATTTATGGATTCAAAAATTTTCAATTTAAATTCCCGATGAATAAAATATTTGCTACTCTTATATTGAGCGATCATATTGCACGTACAGAGTTAAAGTATTATCGTGCCGATGATCGCACGGAATCTCGAACAAACTGAAACGGTTCGCTGAACGTTTGGCACGCGAAAAATGTTAAAACTCGTACCATCGATTCGAGAGATCACTGTATGTAATGTTGAAATTATAGAACACCGTGCTGCCATTCACGAGGAAGTTATGATGCATTGCAGCGATTAGATCTTATCATGCTCTCTGCGCATTTTAGTCCGATTTTTCTTCGCTGTCTAAAGTCGTTTTTCTAACTTTCTTCGCCGGGAAGGCTCGTCAGATTTAAATTTATATCTTCGATTCTCTTGTAGTATTCAGTTAAAAGTATTATACCCTAAGCAAGCATCATTATTGATAATAAATTGCAACGATTCGACCTTTCAAGTCAAAACAGATATTTGTAATCAGCCCACGTGAAGTTTTGAGTAAGTAGGAATGTCGTGTTCAATAAAAAATCAAGGACACCCTTTTCAGCAAGTAATTGTACTGCAAAAAATTAGAACAGAATTTGAACATTTACAATTGTAATTTAATTAATACGTCACATCCGTTTTCAATTTCTAACTATTTCATCGCTGCATGCTTCTTTAACTTTAGATTGACGGCGAAATTGCAGTATACTTATTAGATAAGATTTCACTCTATTATTTGCACAATTTCGTTATCAGATAGTTCTCTAAGAGAAAATTGGAATAATTAAAGTCTTAATCGGCAACAGTAATTTCACACAATAATTAAATGCATCCTGCCGCGCAAAGCTTCTTAAAACCGTCAAATTTTGCATTTTATCGTTCACTAACTCTCTACAAAAAAATTCTAAACACTTTTTCTTAACCCCTTGCCGTACAATAGCAAGTGCTACTCGTGACGCGATAAATGGAACAGTCAATTTTGAAGTGTTCCAAAAATTATTTAATTACAAATATCGGTGGGTCCTGATAAATTAAAATTAATTCTACGCTATTCAATATTGCGTTAAGTCATTTACTATATCCGAAATTAGGGGCTAGATTGTTATTTTAGCAATTAATTCAGAGTCATTGCACATTTAAGCACAAAAGAAATGGCACGGTAAGGGGTTAATACTGGAACTGCCAATATTATATCTACTATATTTCAATATATGAATACTAAACGCCTTATAAACTTATAGAGACGTGGTACAGTAGATATTTCACATGTATCTTATAATATACAAATTACTAAACTGATTATCTTCTTTGCCGCTTGAGACTTCTATTTTCAAAGCCTTTATTTAACACTAGATTTACGGAGCCAATTTGGCTCATTCAAAATTCGACCATTATATGCATAATATATTACTTAGTTAATTTTTTAATAATAAATCCTTCATTTAAATAGATTTGGAACTGTTTTCTTTGCAAAAAACTTCAATTTTCTTGTATGAGTTAAATTGGCTCGCTTCATAAAAATAGGTATATCAATATCCGTAAGTCTAGTATTAATACATTGCGGTGTAACAGATTCCACGTCCGCAAATCAAGTGTTAAGTACGTACTTTGGAAAAAAAGAAATCAACAGGTAGAAAACATAATCGATTTAATAACCTGTATTTTATGAGATCAACGTAGGGTATCTGCTCTGTGTCTGTCGTATAAACTTGTAGTACTTTTGGAAAAAATTGCGAACGAGTCATTGTGACTTGATAGTTCAAGCGTTAAATCCTTGTCTTCCAATCCCTCAGAGTAGCATTTCAAATAAAAAAAGAAATTTCCCAAAAGTATCATCAACAATGCAAGGAAGCGCATCAATGAATCTCTTACGTCTAACTGGCTTATTTCCCATCTCACAGCGCTGCATTGTCGCGTCACACATGCTGGAAAGCATCCACGATGGAATCCATTTTCCACGAGTGCATAATGCTCCGAGATTAATACTTAGCGTTATGCAAGGTGTTAATGCATCGATTATGTGTACGCAAGTAGCAGACCGCGAGAGAAAAGAGAGCGAGAGAGAAAGAGATAAAGAAAGAGGTGGGAGAGAAGCGACTTTCTCCGATGCAAATATCTGTGCCACCGGCACATTTACGGGGACGTGCTCCCATGGTGGTCGCTTTTCGCTTTTCATTCGGACGAACGGAGAGTGTCAAAGGATTCTGGGCTGAATCGACCGCAAGGATCAAGGATTCTCAAGAGAGCGGAAGTTCACGGTCACCGGATTCTGTTCCGGGTGTCGATGAGGAATTTTCACGTCATTGTACCTTTAGTGTGCTGATTGGAATAGTTTGTACTATAATTAACATGAGTTAAATGTTTGTTTAATGTTTCTGTAACCTTGTTACATAGTTCTGAAACTTTTAGCATTGTGGATGTTTAACTGATCAAGTTTTGTGGCTTGTTCCAATTTTTGTGTTTTGACGTTTTAATTTTACATTTGAAATATGTTGGATTAATTGTTGGTAGATCTAGTATTAATTGAGATGGAATTTTTGAGAGGTTTGCAAGGTTTTAACGGTTGCAGTCTATTATTTTATTTTTTGGGTGATTAATCTTGTCATAGCTAATATTTTGCTAAAGTATTTTGGACTTTGGCTTCCTAAATACTTGTACTTTGTGCTACTACTAAAGAAAACAAGATATTGAATAGAGAAGGACATTTTCGCATTAATTTTTATTAACCGACAGTCGAAGGATTTATTCATTTTAACAAGTTAAAGCTACTAGAAATAAAAGAGATATACAAGCAGCTCTCGACTTTCGTAGATTTCGCTATTTCGCACGTTTGTAAAAATTCAATTTTTTAAAAATTTGTCTCGCTTTTCACGGATACTTCCACTCATACGTTGCTTGCCTACGTTATTCATACGTTATAATGTCGTCTCTACATAGTATTGCCTACCATATCTTAGAGCATCTCAAGTTCACAAAGAAACTACATTAACATTCAGTATTTAGCACTTTTCCTTTATCTCTCTACTTTCGAACATTCAACATTCGCACACATTTTCAGGGACCAATTATGTGAGAAAATCGAGGGCCAACTGTAGTCACTTTGATGAAATAAGAATTTCAGGATAAAATCTATATGGAATGAAGCACACTCTGGTAGTTAAAAAAAGCAATTACTAACATTTTTAATTACAGCATTGTTTTAGTAACCCACCGTACCAAATATTTTACGCGGTCTGATGCATTTATTTAAAATTGTTTCATACTCAAAATCTGCGAAGCTCCTTTAAAATATATTTTTCCTCGGCAAATGGCATATTAAAATGCATTCTTAATACTAAAAGTACCATCAATTTAACACACTCGCACCTCAGAATATCATTTAGTAAAATTCTTAATCGCTTAAGAAATTGAAAAATTATCTCCGTCTCATCGTGTCTCAATCACGACAACGTCCACCGGGTATACAAAAAAGGTTGAAAATATCGCGGGGCAATTTTTATCGAAATGCCAATGGCATTATTTGAATAGCGGTTTATGTTAATTTCGTATGCAGTCATCGCAAAGTTTCGACACGTATCTCAAACTAAAAGCAACGACGCGATTGCACAAGCGAGAATTCTCGGAGATCCTTAAAATGTCAGAAGTGTGTGGAGCGCATATTACTTGCGTGTCACTGCCACTGAAAAGACGGACTTTGCGAACAAGATAAAACTGTTCTACCTGGCTTTTAAATATGTTTTACGCTCACTTTGACTTTAAACACGACGATTAAGAAATTATTTGGACGAAGAAATTGGCCAACCGATTTGCCACGCGAGCGAAATGCTTGTTTTGCAAGACGATAACGTTTTTATGCGAAAGTAAGATACTTTGACAGAACAAAAGAGAAACGGTACTCGCGAAATTAGTTGCGTGTTATTAATTCTTGGTTTCTTTGATCGAAGTTTTAGCAGAAACAGGAAAATTGTTTGTAACGAGATTGGTATTGCTTTAAAAGAATTTACAACAAAATTTTGAAACGAGTTGTTTTGATCGATTTGAAGAAATCGATTCGTTCGTTTAGAGGACGAAAAATAAATGTTTCCGTAGAATGCAAAGAGAACGAGTGGAAATCGTAAACGATTTATTTCATTTTGCTAAATCTTAGCTTCGTTTACCGAAGTTGTAGTAGAAACAGGAAGATTGTTTGTAAGGAGATTGGTATTGCTTTAAAAGAATCTACAAAAAAATTTTGAAATGAGTTAATTCGATCGATTTGAAGAAATTGATTAGTTTAATGAGAGTACAAAAAGTAGAAGTTTCCGTAGAATGCAAAGAGAAGGAATGAAACGCACAAATCGGTTTGCGATGTTTTCTTGTTTGTAGTTTGAATTCTTGGTCGAAACATATATAAATACCTCGTAAAGATTACGTACATACGAGGAAATTGAGACCACTTTAAGGAAGTTCGAGCGTAACTAATGACTCAAAATAGTAATTGAATTTTTCTGTATTTTCAATTCTTGTAATAGTAATAAAAATTCATTATTTCAATTTATAATAACATATCTAATCCAAAAATTGTTAAATATTATTTATTTAATTAACAAAAGTAACGAAATGACTACGTGACTTTTGACTCATCCGTTTGAATAAGAAGATCTGGCAACAGCGTATTGTTATTCCTATGTACTATAGTTAGAGAGGACGGAGAGAGCATTATCAAGTTTAAGTGTTTTAGTCCATGAGTGAATGGAAATAATTTGCAAAAATGCACAGATTTAACGGTCGATTTAAAAAAAAAAATATTGTGAAATGGAGACAAAATGTTATCAAGAGTAACAAAGCTCGGATTGATTACAGGAACAATAATTTCAAAATAAAAAATTGCAATTATTGTAAAAGAAAAGAAAAAAAATGTATAGGTAATTATTTACATTTTTATTTAATTTGAGGTTATACTCCCGTTTTCATACTGACATCGAATATTTTAGTTTTTAAAAACATAAACACAGTTGATTTTCTTTATAATATAATTATTGTGATATTATTTTCATTAATTTATAACTTTATATATTTTATTCATTCATTTATTCAAGAACTAAAATTATTCTAATTTGCTTCAAACTACAATTTTTGAACTAAGGTGACAAAATAAATTTTCTATCTTCTCTCTTTCTCTCTATCTCTTTTTCTATCCTTATACTTTTCTCAGCTGTTCTCGCAACGTTGCCAAACGTTCAGTAACGTGTACGGCTACCAATAAGCATGAGTAACAAATAAAGTTTATGTTAAATTATCAACGAAACTACATCGGTAAGGTTATATTATTGAAATCTAATCTTATTCTACAATTATTCAAGTTTATTACACATAGTTTTGTTTTCCTTAAAGTTGGGAGGTTAATATCGAAAAAAATCGAAAAAGACGCGAGTACAGCTTGTCAGCCATAAGAGCCTGTGTATAAGGACTTAAAAAATGTAATTTTTAACATTTTTTTTCAAAGAAACTAGACGGAGGATCGTTTCAAAATTTTTAGGATATATCAATCGACTATTTAATTACATGTATACAGAGTTTCAAAGCTTAAACTTGGAAAAAGTTTTTTTACATTAGATTCGCTCGAACTTCCTTAACGTGACGAACATTAAAAGCGAACGATACGATCAATTGGTAATTACTTTCACTTATCAGTGGAGCGTTAGAAATGTTGCAAAGTTTCTACATTCTACGTACTATGCTAAATATCGATTTTCAGCAACCTTTACTTTTCATAGTTATCGTAAATCCCACATATAAAAATGCAAAAAGTGTTTAGTATTTCTTAACTCATCAATACTGCAATTAAATCGAAACCAAAAGAGTTGAAAATAGTCGAATACTTTGAAAACATGTTATCATGAAAGTTCTAAAAAGTCTGCGAAGAATTTCATGTGAAACATTTCTCTCATTTTATACATCTACCATGTTATTTCTTCGCAAATAAAAATTGATGGAATTAGCACATAGATTGGAAGAGCAACGAGTTTGCAAATCCATTATTACATTCGCATTCAAGGAAATTGCATTTGCGATGATTCGATGCGATAAATCGAAATGGGATACTTTCTATGAGTTGTCAAACACGTTGGCGATGAAAGTAGAAAGTACTCAAAGGGATTGGAGGGTGGTAGTACCAAGTATCGGCCGTTGACTTTCCCCTGACGATGAAACATATTACTAAGTAATTGGCTTCGATCTTGCTGTTAAAGATCAAATGCAACGAGTACAATTTTAAGATATTCTCCGTCTTATATATACGTATATATGAATTATTATCAACATTCACTACAAAAAATACAAAACTACAAAAGACTAAAACACGTATTGTCGTAGATTCAAATTCTTACTGACTCGATCAGCCAAATAGCACAGTCACCAAGCGTTGAGGTTTTTCTTTTTTTTCTCAAATCGATATTCTAACACTAATACCGCAACATTTCAGCGCACTTTAATATTTTCTTACCATGTTATATAAACTGTTCGTTTGAAAACATGTAAATAACTTAGTATTAGGGGTATCGAAAAGTAATAAAAATATTCTTTTGCTGGTGAAAAACATTTATTTATTGAAGATATCTTAAATACTAATCAACAAAATAATTTCCATAATTTTCTAACACTTTTTGCCAGCGTAAAGGTAGTTGTTCGATTCCCTTTTTAAAAAAGTTCTTCGATTTTTTATTGAAAAACGTTTCCAATTACGTTTCCACTTCTCCAATTTTGATTACTTTTCGGTGCCGCTAATATAAGGCTGATTTACTGTATTCAATAAAGTTATTATTATCATTATTATGAATTATTACCACAAAAGTTTTTGTATACTCTTCCTTTTAATGATTTTAAACACGCAACATTAATAGCGCTACTATTTTTTAATTGATGGAAAAGTTCTTAATGGGTACGAAATTTTACTGATACTTAATTCTGTTAACGTTACAATCAGGAACTGAATTTCTAATTATGATGCATAAAATTTCGTTAAAAGTGTTTGAGTAAAGGAATGCGAGGTGGTGAAAGTTTCCGAGGTTCGCGAATTCTTAAAATTGCGAGTAATTTATGGAATCTTCGAGATACTTCTCCATGCTCCTGTTCGTCCACTAATTGCGATATGTATAAAAAAATCGTTCTAGGAGTTGGCATGGATTAAAGTAATAGAGGCAACGATATTGAATGTCTGGGAGAGTCAGACACTATATTGCATATTTTCGAAGAAAACGGAGTCAATGGGTTCCTGTTCTAATCCGTCATCGTCATTGACACATTTTTTCTAATTTAATATTTAACACTAGATTTACGGATATTGATGCGCTTATTTTTTTGAAGTGAGCCAATTTGACTCAAGCAAGAAAATTTAATTTTTTTCCAAAAGGCATCGTTACAAATCAACTTAAATGAAAAATTTAATTAAAAAATTAACCAACCAATATATTATATATATAGTAATAAAATTTAGAACGAGTCAAATTGGCTCCGTAAATCTAGTGTTAATATGTCATCGCTTTGGTGGTTTGGACCTAGTTCAAATAATAGACGCTATGGGGCTGTGGCAACTGGAAGTGCTCCTTCGTCTTTAACACTAGATTTACCAGCGTGAAATCTATTATATTTAAATATGTTAAATATGTACCGTAAATCAAGGAAAATTAAGACGTTGAAAAGATGATAGATTCGGTAACTTATGTTTTATACGATGGACGAAGAATATTTATTCTACGGCTCTCTCATAAACCTGTAGAATTTTCGGAAAAAATTGTGTATCAATCATTTTGACTGGCTTGGTAAATCTAGTGTTAAGATATTTGTTCTAATTTAATGTTTAACATAAACATCACCTTGGTGATTAGATCTACTTAAAATATTACGTCTTATGACGTTATCGCGGATAAGGAAATAAAAACTCAAACTTTCAATCAATAGGAACAAATAGAAATGTGCCACTATTTCTGAAAAATTTTTCCCAATGTAGTATGTAATATCACAGCTCCGTTAATTTAAATCAAACTAAAATACTGAATCCTATGGGCAATAGCGAATAAGGAAATAAACTGAAACATCCGGTCAATGGCACCGAGTTCAAATACCCCATCGCCTCGGCGATATTTCCCTAATTCAAGGGAATAAATGATATTTAACATACCACGGCCTAGAGGGTTGGAATCTACCTAAAACATCAGATCCCAAATTAAATGACCATAGCAGTTAAAGCCGAAAAAAATACAAATAATTTTATTCTTTAACGTTCCCGTTTTTTTCAAACAGAAATATTTAAATGGCAAATTTGTATTGTCTGAACCACGGACGTCACACTTTATAGTGCAAGGGGTTAAGTGTGGTACCACAAAGCGACCCACTTTAAAGCGACGACGGACGGTATGCGTTGCACGGACTCACGATCACCAGCAGGAGGTACGAGTACAAGTTGCGTACAACCTGATTCTTTCGGGACAATCGTCTTGGGAATGCCGATCGTAAACTACTTTCACGTTGAAAAGAATTTATCGCCGATAATTGCGGGCGAGAATTTTCATGAGACGAAAAATTCTGATTAATCTGTGACCTCGTATCACGTTTTTATTAACACTAGATCCGTGGTTGCTAGATCTAGTATATTTAAATATATTGAATAAGTACTTTGAAAAAATGTGGATCAAACGACAAATACAGTCAGTAATTTGTATACTATATGATACACGTGAAATATTTTCTTTCGATATAAGATAACATTTTAATACTAGATTTATGGAAGCCGTCAAATTGACGGGTTCTTACTTTTTTATAAACATATCTCAAGTTTATAGAGTAGTTCAGTAGATATTTAAAGTGTATTTTATAGTGCAAAGAATACTTAACGTATTATCATCTTTGACGCTAGATCCCTCCATTTTTCAAGTTCCTATTTTATATATTGCAGTGTAACAAATTTCACTTTCGGAAATCTAGTGTTAAAAAAGTAAGAACCCGTCAATTTGACGCTTGCCGTAGACCTAGTGTTGATGGGGGTGAGTTTTGTTTCTGGATTAAATTCGGAGTGTATCGAATAATCTATTGTAGGAATATATTCTGAGGCTGTTTATGAAATATGTAAGATCTTTGGAGGACTTCTCATTTGAGTGATAAAATGAAAATTTACCGTGTAGTCTATTTAAAGGGTTGAGGTCGTTTGCTGAATATGAATTTGGAACTCATGAATATTTATTGAATAGATTTCAGTTTGATGAATAAATTGTTGTGGTGAGAAACTGAATAAATGCAGGTTTAAATAGTAAGAAAGAAGAATGGGGTTGACAGTATTTTCAATGAATAAGTTCATTGAAAATAATTATGAAAAGAACTCTTTTACACTTAGAAGAAACCGTAAAGTGTTAAAGCAACGTATATGGTATAACTGTTAAAAGGAACGTAACAGGGAAAGTAAAATTTACAAGTAATTGACAGCGAGTGTTACAATTAATTAACTTAATTTTTTTGAGTTCTATATACACATTTTTAAAAGCCTTATCGCCAATGACAGTTAAGGAAGAATTTCCACAAGCAGATAATGGAACATTAAATTACTTACAATTAGTTAATTGCCGATGAAAAGTATAATTAATAAAATTACATTAACCTAGCACGATATTGCGATAGTGAAAGGTGAACGAGATTCTATTACATAAGTGGGTTTCTTTCACGATGAAAATGATTGATCGCTGATAAAAGGATAATTATTAAACTATGTAATGGAGAATTTTAATCATCACCCTAATCGATTATGTCTCATTCCATTCAATGCTATTTAATGAAACATTCAAACAAATATGATAACGAATGAAATAAAAATTTCATGACGTTTCACCAAAGCAATTTCGAAAAGATCCACTAAATAAATAAATCTATCTAAAAGTCAGCATAACAATAAGATAAAATATTAAATACAACTTCATTACTTATTAAAAAATATTCAATTAAACAACATACTCTAATTACAAAACATTTTAAAGAAGGAAATAAAATAAAAATCTCGAGATATTTAACCACGAAGGTTCCTCAAACTAGATCCCATAAATTTAAAACCACCCAGTAGGTAAGAAAATTGCATCGAATGAAAAATAAACTAAAAAATTGAATGGATCAAATCATTACAACGATGCAACACAGCAATTAAAAAAGATTTCTTTGAAACACATCGTTACGAATCCGAATAACTTTCACAATTTGACGAATCCATCCTATCAATGGAGATTGGCACAATAGCAACGATGTTAACCATCAGCAACGAAACTCATCACCCTTATCGCGTTCTATAAATTGCCGGTGTTAACGGTTCGCGATAAAGCATGGCATTCAACTATATTATCTATGTAGGACGTTGCATAGATTCAAAAGGGAAAGAGGACCGATCGATTTATCGAGTAACATACGAGAGATGCATAATATATATGTAGATGCAACCGGATTACGATGCAACGATAACACGCATCGTCCATTGAGATATAATTTATATTCCACCACGGTGTTGGCAATAAATTCGGTCACTTGGTAGAACATGCACTAAAGAAATTATTTTCGCAAAAAATTCAAGGACTACATTCAATTAAAACACGACAAAACTAATTACAGTTGCGCTTTTTGCCAAGAGCGTACAAAGTCTAATTGTACCTGCAATCTTTATATTATTAGCAGAGACTTTATACCTTAGAACTGTATCCAGTGATTGTTACATAGAACAGTTCCGTTCCAATTGTAAATAATCTCAGAAACCTCCTTTCGAACGTATTTCGAAAGACGATAAAAATGCGAGCACGCCTTGCAACAATGTATCGCCTTAAAGGCCTATAGTTTTCAGATAATTATGTGCTTGAACCTGGAGGCGGCAATTTTCGAACGTCAGGTAAATCTTTGAAGAATTATCAGAATTAGCTGCTGTTTGAAAAATGTACTCAGTCTAGGCTGTATTTAGCACCCTTGCAATGTATATCATCCCTTTGCTCGTCGAGACTTAAAAATTGACAGAGTTATGTATTTAGTTAGAGCGCGGGGGGATTTTGTGAAATAAAACTGTTGAAAGTAGTGAATTTTAGAAATCACTGGATTACGAAATAGTTAAAATGAAATTAAAGTTAAATCAACCGAGATAGTTAAAATCACTTGTAGTTAGTGTAATATTTAGCTAGTATCTTTAAATATACTGGATTATTCGTCGCTGGATCTAGTGTCAATTTGACGTTGGTATTAATGATACATTAGTACTCTATTAACAATCACATCGATATTATTAATATATCAACAGTGCATTTTAATACAAATATTCTGAGAAGTGGTTTAGCATTATCTTAACAATTATTAGAAACTTTATTTTACACTATCGAGTTTCATTTATCTATTTTAATATCCAATTTGCAGATTACCAACCTCGAACAGTAGAAAATTTGTCAAAACATATAAAAAATACGATAACAATAAAATGTAAAGATTCCGAATTATTTATATATTTCATGCTTTAAATCATGAGTAATACGTACATCATTTTTCGCCTAACATTCGGCAAACTGTTAAAGTGTGGAATCCTTCTGAATCGTTGCAATTTTTCTTTTCAGTCCGATTTTTTAAAATTCAAAAACAGAAGAGAAACCAAACCCAGCAACATTCGATGCATGTCTCGCCTTTTATTGAAACCGGAAAATATGGAATGAAGGTAAATGTAGCTTCACGAAGAAAGCCGTATTTTCAACGAGGCAGATATACGTGTCTTATCGCATTTTCCATTCACGGAAATCGCGGATTCTTGCATACGCGGCATGTATTCCCGAGAGCACGTAAGTATTGTACCAACATTTCCATGGGGCGGCTATAGTCGTAAACCTACGGTTCACCCTCAGGTTGCCAAGAGGTGCGAATTATCGTTGTTCGTTTAAATTGCACGAGATTCTTTTTTTTCTCGAATATCTTGGATGCTGTTGGAGGGTCTCTCGTAGGAAATGTATTTTACTGCGATGGTAGTGCCTTAAACATCGTAAGTTAGACACAGAATGGTGGGAAATTATGGGGCTACGATAGTTTCAACGATGGTACAACTAGTTTTTGGTAATATTTGAATTTTATCCACTTTTTAAACGATTTTTTTCATAGGAAATTTCATCGATTTTTGGAGACTAATTGGATTATTGGCTGTATTAATAGAACTTTGATATTAACATTTTCTATAATATTTCTAGTATTATTCAAATCTTATAAAACTTACCAGTGTTTCGAGATTCATGATACCTTAAATTTTTTATTTTGTAAGAACTTAAATATATCATTAAAGTTTCACAAGTTGATTTACAAAATGACAGCGTTAAGTGTAAATCTATTTAATCCAAAAGTAATTAAGTTACACGACTCTAATTGCTATTTATCGATAGGTGAGTCTTCTTTTTAGTTTAGACATTTACTAGTTGCACATGACGGTAATATCGAGTCGCATAATTTTCGATAAACTTGTGACTTTAAGAGCTTCGAAGTTTTCAACGATTAGTCATACGCGGAGCATATGAGAAAGTGGGTCAAACAATACCGGAATATCGCCAGCGTGCATGTTCCTCATTTTATGGCAAATGACAGTAACGATTGTCTGCATTACTTTAATTGCTAACGGTTATCTGAAACCGTAATTATTGCTGGTTCGACATATAGCGAATTATCCTGGAATGTTCAAGGTCTTAAAGCTTTGTACTTTATTTATTTCACGTATGAACGCACGAGTCATTCAGCTAATTATCCAATCAGAATTTACGTCGGATGCAAAAGTATAGAGTGAATTTTAATTACTCTTCTCTTTAAATAACCACATTCTTGTATCTTTCTTTATCGAACGTGAATTACTCGCTGATCGCTATAAATAGAAATTGAACGTTTACGATATTCAATATATTCTGTATCTTAATATTTGAATTAATTCGAGACATAATGAAATTTTGTCATTTACGCTTTTTGGCTGATATTTTATCGGATAAATTTTGAAAATTATTTTGTAAGTAGCGTGAATCTATTTTATCAAGGTAAAGAGTTAAATTCTAATTGTATTAGGTTGTTCGGAAAGTAATTTCGTTTTTTCCCGACGGAGGACATAATTATATTTTTTCACAATTAACTTCACACTTAATTCGCATTGCTATTATATATTTTGACAGTTGATATAGCAACGCTTGTTTGTGAAAAAATTTGTTTGATTCTACACAATAGTTTTTCTTTGGTGCTCTATTAAAGATGGAAAGTCGAAAGCAGCATTTTCGCCATATTTTACTTTTTTACTATCGAAACGGTAAAAATGCTGTTCAAGCAAGAAAAAAATTATTCGATTGTTATGGGGAAGACGCATTAACATAACGCCAGCGCCAAAACTGGATTGCAAAATTTTTTTTAACGGCAAAACCTTTACTTCGAATGAGGACGTCAAAAAAGGCTTAGATTTTTTTGCCAGCAAAGATCAAAACTTTTATGAACGTCGAATCATACTACTGCCAGAAAGATGACAATAGGTATTAGAACAAAATGGAGAATATATAATTCAGTAACATATTTTTGGACTACAAGAAAATCGTCGTTCATTCTCACCGAAAAAAAACGAAATTACTTTCCGAACAACCCAATAAGTACGGAATGCAGAAATTGCAAGTGGAAATTGTGATTACAGGCTAATGATTCCTCGACTTTCGCACATTCTACTTTCGCTATTTTGCACTTTGGTAAAAATTCAATTTTTTAATGATTATTGTCGGTGTTTTAAAAAATGTTTGTTTCCATGCAGTCACTGCCACAGTGACACAGACACATTCTAATATTGTAATATTGTTTCTGTTATTGCCTACTAGATGTTAGAGAATCTCAAGTTCACGAGAAACCACATTAACTTACAATTTTTAATATTTTTCCTGCATCTCTCTACTTTCGAACTTTCGATATTCGCATATATTTTCAGGGATAAATTACGAAAGTCGAGAGCCGACTGTATTAAAAATTCTGTGTTATTCATCTTCTAATATACCAAGATAAAAATTATACTTCTCCCATTAATAACAATTATAAATCATATAGCGAATCGAATTCAAAATTAAACCATTGCCGATAATAATTATGTGCAAAACCAATTTTAATTGAACCACTTTATCATCGTAACATAGGTAATATCATATAAATATCACGTCGCAAGTCTCTCACTAAAAGCTCAATATAAACGTCCACCGAATGAGTTAATTTTCAAGATCGTAAATCCATTTAATGAATTTCACATTCATTTTCGATATTACTGTTGCATAATTCCTGCTCGAACGGCAAGATCGTAACGATCGCAGAGATCAGATCGCAATCTCGGTTCCACGATGACATTAACTTAAAATCATGCGATCGGTAGCCCTTCAAAATTTTTAACAACTACGTGGATAATGACTCGAAAGATATTATCTGTGCCGGCATGGAGAACGGTATGCGTCGCATAATTTAACGAACCACACCAAAGCTAATTACTCCGTGGCTAACGACAAATTCAAACGCTTACGATAAGTAAGTATTACGGAGGCTGTGTGTGAAATTCTAGAAGCTGTATCGAATGCAATTATCTGCCTCGATATATGAAAAGGGAATAAATTCGATATCTTACTGTTTGTTTTTTTCATTCAACATTCCGCGGACAAACTTTGCTCAATTTGTCTGCTACTTATGTAATAACATTGCGCAGTCAATGCAACATTGTGAAATGTTTGGATAATTTCTATCTGATTTAGGCATTTGATAGAATTACCCAAGCCGGTTAATCGGAACAATTTCAAAATCCTAATATTTAAAGTAATTAATATGAAGTTAGCCTAAAAGTTTAGAAAATTGCTATCTACACATTTATTAGAATTACTCAAGCCGATTAATCGAAACAATATCCAAAATCCTAATGTATAATCAAACTTTTAGGCTAACTTTACTTTTTTTCAAATTGAGAATGATATAATTTTCTAAAATTGAACTTATTCTTTTTTCAAAGTTCCTAGTATCATTTCCACGGAAAAACACAAAACTTCATCTAAAATATTCTATGCCTAAAAAATATTTCTAACTCTAAAAAATAGATTGCATAAACTTTTTCTCATTAAATCCACCAAATCTTATTTTGATCAATTCGAAAAACTTCCTAGTTAGAATTCTCGGCGTTCTCCAATTCCACCCTGAACCTCGTAACGATTCCGCGACCTCTCCCCCTCTCTTCAAGCTTTTAAAATTGCTCATACCGTGATAGAAAAAAAAAGTATAATCAACTCGTCCAACGAACTTATCTCAAATTTATTGAGCGCCTCGAAGGTCGAGCTTTCTTCGATGCAAATCTTCCGATTCTGTAACGTGAGCAACGCCACGCTGACTTCGGTATGCGATACGGACGATTAAAGCTTGTTCCACCGGCTAGTCAGTGCTATTTGTCATTTGTCGTCGCATGGCCCCGTGTAGTTGCACGACATGCGAAATACACATTTAAGGAGAACGCCTTGCATAGATGGTGCACGTTGCACCGACGCGATGCAACGCAATGCAACGCGGGATACTCTGCATCCTGTGCGCCCTGGGTAGGTTTATCTGTTGCGTCGTTACAAATAACTCTGTGTGATGTATTTGGTATTCCCGTGCAGCAGGGTGGCTATAGGGTATCTTGGACGTTTGTTCGATTTAATATGAAACTTTTTCGACCACGTAAATACGGCTGTTGTTCGGTTAATTGATTCGTTCAAGGGAGTACGCGATGGTTGGATTTAGTGCGATGTAACCGGTTGTAAGGGTTTTCTGGATTTTTTGGGATATTGAGATAATTGGAAATTAGTATCCAGGTTTTAATGTTATTTGATATTTTATCGAAGTCTTTCTTTTCAGTCGTTAGAAAGAAGGAAGGTAGTTATGGGAAAATAGCTAATTAAGTCCCAAGGTTTACGCAAGATGTAATTTTGTTTGAAAATATAGTTTTGTAATAAAAAATTGCAAATTTTTTAGTGATTCATAAAGTATACAGTATAGCGTTATCTGTGGAACAGTATGGCGTGTAAATGAACTCCATAGATTTGATGGAACATACACACTCTTTTTCTTTCAACTTTTTTTGACCGTTTTGCATAAATGTGGCTGAATTTCGTTGATACCGTCCTCAATTTACTCCTTCTAGGCGTGGGTGGTCGTGGGCTTGTTGGTATGAACCTTAGACGTCAAAAAACTCAAAGAGAAATACGCTATTCTACACATAACATTATACTTTATGAATCAATAAAATATTTACAATTTTTAATTATAAACCTGCGTTTTGAATCAATTTCGTCTTGCGTGAATTTTAGGACACCCTTTATAACTATCTTTAGAAGAAAATGAATATACTGTGCTTCGAAGAAAATGATTTTATAGAAGTGTATAAACTTCTAATCATTGTACTAAATCTTATAGGAGAAAATTTAATGGATCGTATGGTGGGTGTAAAATTAATGATCCGTTTTAAATTACCAGTTAATATAATAGGTCTTTAGTGTTTCAGGATGTATCGAAAACTTAAATTCGAAAGAAAATAGCAATTGAAACTAAAGTTGTAAGCAAAATAACAATAACAGTTAACCAAAATAAGTATAGGCTCTGGAACAATAATCATAGTAAAAGTAAAAAAACTAAAATTGAATGAAATATTATATATAAGTGTTGTATTTGTAGATCTTCAGTACATTATTTTGCAAGGTTTTCTAAATTGCAATCAAATTTTGCTGTGTTACGGGCGAATAATTTCTTATGCTTTTAATTGGTTGGAATCAATCGTGATTATTCCAGAAAACGGAATGACAGAATTTAAACGATAAATCTTAGAGTCTTACAACTACATTCTATATTTCCTGAGTACATCTTGCTTTCGTTTAACTACGAGGCGCTACAAATAGCACCAAGTACTGCATAATGTAAACTCATGGAAAAGTAAACGCCTACGTTTCAATACATGAGGAATGAGAAACAGAGATAATAGCTGTTGAAGTACTGTATTTTACTGCCTTGCTTCCACTGCGATCCAATCTTGTGAAGCAGTAGTTTACTTCCTTTGTAATTATTATTTGTATTAACTAATATAACGTTAATTTTTAATATTTTCCTTTGAAACGATGCTCCATTTATACCATTTTTCTTTACGCTTTTTGGCTTGAGTTTCGAGGAAATGTAATATTATAATTCAATATTTAATCGCTAACTGTTTTATTATTATTATTAAATTGGGTTATTAGAAAAATTGGCTTTCTTTTTAAGTAGAATATCAGAATTGTATAATTTTTTACTATTTAGTCATTTATAGTAATATCTGTTTTAATAATTGTTATTAAAACAATTATTAAGTAATTTCCTAAATTACTTTAGTACATTTGTTTGAAATTATGAGCAGTTTAATATAAATTTCAGCATTAAATTACTTGCTGTACCATTAGATGGTGTGGTAGCTGGAAGTAATTTCCTTTTTAAAGACGATACTTTATTTATAAAATGGTTTATAATCATATTTTTTTTTAATTATGAAATTTAATGATTAATAATAAACTTATATATTTAAATAAATTCCATTATTGTTCTACAGTTAATTTCGATTAAATATCGCATCTTTTTATGGTAAATTTCGACAAATATTTTTCAAATGTATTCCGTTGTAAAATAATCGATGTTTTTTTTCAAACGTCAGCACATGAAGAGTCAAATTCGTTAAACCAAGGAAAACATTTAGCGGTGTGTTTCACGATCAAAGCAACATCGTCAAATATCATTTATAATGGCGCTACAGGTGTCTGTGATTTCAGTTAAGTGCACGCGAAGCATTTCATTGCCAATGACATCATTCTACTCTTCTGCAACGTAATTTGTCGTGTTTTCGAACGTATTACGTAAACTCATGCACTTTTTAATGTTTTGAAAATACATGGAATTCAGAGTCAGAGTGTCAGTCAATCACGTGAAAGATATGCAAGGTCGAAAATAATTCTTACTTTGCAAAACAACTCGTATCCATGTGAAATTCTTAAGTTCATTAAATGTAGAGTTAGTATATTTTCTAAAAAAAATTATATTTTTTAAAATTACATTATGACATACTTATTACATTATTAAAATTACGTTATTTTAATATTGCATTGCTGAGATGATTTTTGCTTTGAAGAAAGAGACATAATAATTAGTCCATGTACTTATAATCAGAAATTAGCAATATCATTGTTTCATGTATTTCCATTCACTCACGTTTGCTGATAGTAAGTCCAATAGAAATACCATGGATGTAATGAACGACGAGTTCATCTCATGAAAACATATTCATCATTTCAGTCGAGCAACATTTACCGGATATCATTTATCTTTTGGAAGCACTGGTATTCACGAAAAAAAGGAAACAAGCGCACGATACACCAAGTCTTAATCGAGAAACCATAATATTTGTAATCTCAAGCACGTTTCGAAACGTTGCAATACGATTACCAAGAAATTTCTTATTCGTGTTTCCTTAGGCAGGTAGTTTTAGAAAGGCGTTTGTAGTGCCGGATTTCTCATGCTGTATATAGAGCTCAAATTTGAAAACTTGTTTCTGAGATAATAGAAAGAGTATGTCACTGTTCTACTATTGCTATGTTCTACTATTCTACTTTATTTCACTACTGTTTTTACTTTCGAAGATTAGAGCATTAGAACATTGTATAATCGAAGTAAGGTGATTTAAAGATTTGATACAGTACATATTAATCCTTTTTGTGGTGGACGACGATATATCGTTATTAGCAATTGTGCTAACACTGGGCGTCGAAGGGTTAATATTTAGTTTTTAACACGATATCAGTAATATTATTACAGATAATTTTAAAACACCCCGTTTATGCTCCACAGTGCGTGTTCTATACGAAACTATTGCCAAATGACAATTCTTTTTATTCGCAACTACATTTGTCATTAATTCAATCAATTAAATAAGTCAATTAAGAGGGATTAAATGAGATATTAAAGTTCTCTTAGCATCGTGTTGACTTTATGAGATCATTAATCTTTGCAACTTTCATCGCAAACAACTGCCTAGAAATGTTAATAGAATATGTCAAGTAATTGTCAATAGATTAAGAACACGAGTTACAAGAGAAGCCTATGATAGATGTCAAGAGAGATTAACTATCAAATGCATCATCGTCGCAAATCATCAATGAACATCACAGAAATTCTTGATGATCAGGATGATGAGCAGAATAATGTCAAGTCTACTATTACTCGTAATTAAAAATTTTGAATTGATCAAGATTGCAAATCTCTTGATAATATTAAATCTTAAATCACTCAAAAATTCAAACTTCCTATCAATATCAAATAATCGATCGCCCTTGATTTAAAATTTTCCAAAATGTCAAATCTTCAATGACTCAAAATATCAAATCTGCTATAACTAACAGATACCCGATCACTCCTAATTTTAAATACCTCCAAAATTTCAAGCTTTCCATAAACGTCAACCATTTAAATTTTTTAACTTTTCAAAGATATGAAATCTTCAATCGTTCAAGAAGTCAAACTTCTCTTTAATATCAAATGTCCGAACGCCCTCGATTTAAAATTTCCCAAAATGTCAAATCTTCAATGACTCAAAATGTTAAATCTCCTATAACTAACAGATACCCGATCACTCCTACTTTTAAATACCTCAAAAAATTCAAGCTTCCAAAACGTCAACCGTTTAAAATTTTTAACTTTTCAAAGATATGAAATCTCCATTCGTTCAAAAAGTCAAACTTCCCATTAATATCAAATGTCCGAACGCCCTTAATTTAAAATTTCCCAAAATGTCAAGTCTTCAATGACTCAAAATGTTAAATCTCCTATAACTAACAGATACCCGATTTCTCCTAATTTTAAATATCTCCAAAATTTCAAGCTTCCAAAACGTCAACCGTTTAAAATTTTTAACTTTTCAAAAGACACGAAATCTCTAATCGCTCCAAAACTCAAACCTCCTATAAACATCAGATCCCCAATCACTCCAAATTTGAATTATCCCAAAACACCAAATCTGCAATCCCCAAAACTTTTGAACTTCCAAAAATATCGAATCTTCTTCGACAAAATAAATATCAAGCTAAAGAAATGCCATTTTTTCAAAAATGCCAAGCTCTCAAAATATCTATTTTCTAATAGCTCAAAATTTTTAATTTTTCAAAAACACCATATTTCCAGTTGCTAAAAATTCACACAACTTCCCACCAAACTTCTATCCATTCGATTTGAAATAGTCAACACCCAGAAGATCATAAGTCTGACACGTGTGCGTGACATTCTCCTCGAGCTCGCAAAGTATTCCGCGCCATGTGGCTACCGCGTTGTAACTCGGTCCGCTTCCTAGGTATTGTTACCTTACCGAGGGATTCTTGGATCTCGGTCCATGTAGTACTTACAAAGCGGGTGCGGAAGAAGCGTTCCGAGCAACTTCTTGCTCACCACCTCTCGACTCCATCTTCTCGTCGTAGAAGATCTAGAATATAGAGCTCTTAGAGATCGGGAGCATCTCACCGTAACCGTGCACAAGTACCGAGGGAAGATACTTTTTATAAATTCGATGGATGGTTGATTTATCGCTTCCGTTTTAACTCACCGATCCAGCATTCTCTTTTGAGATTTTGCCGGCGTGTTGCTCGATACTGAACGGCGTGACTAAATTATAGGAGCTTTACTGATGTATTAATGGAGTTGCTAATATTATTACATATTTACGGTGGTTGCCGATAATTTGACGTAATTACACGTTCGGAAATGTTTGATGTTTTGTAGATCTTTTGTTAGCTGCTTTCTACCTGCGGTTGTATTATTTGATATGGACTTCTGTAGCAGTAATTAGAAAGAAATATTTTGATTGATAAATTGAGAAAATATTTTCTGTGGATTGCCGACAGTATATAGTGTTGATTGTTTTGTTTTTTTTCCCTTAGAATTGTACTTTTGTGATATCTGGAATGCTTTAACAACGTCAGTGGTGAAAGATCAATAGTAACTTCATTTAGTAGATATGTTCAAGAGGTATTTAACATAAGAACGACCAAGAAAGTCAAAATGACTGGTTTCTAATTTTCAAAAAAGATTGTGTCAACCTGTAGGAGAGTCGTACAATAGATACTTTACAATTTATTTTGTAAAGCATAAATTATAGAATCAATTATCTATTGTATCTCTAAATATTAGGGGTCCCGGAAAGTAACGTCGTTTCTCTAGATATTTTGCACAAAAACCAATTGGTTTTTCTTAATCTGGAATTTCAAAATTGGCACACTAGATGGAAAAAGGTTGTTGTAAACGAGGACGGTTATATTATTTATTAAAAATTAAAACTTGGGGCAAATTTATTTATTTCAATTTAATATAAAAAGACGACATTACTTTCCGGTCCCCCTAATACCTTCTTTGTCGAAAGATTTATTTAACATATTTAAATATATGCAATTTAATGTTGGTAGTTCTAGTGTTAATGTAGGCATAAAAATGAAGAAGTCTTCCACTATCAAATTCAATACCATTTTTGCAAAACTTTCCCCGGAAAAGGACTTTATGACTTTAATTTTCGTGCACTTTTATTCGAGTAAAATTGATCGCAAAAATGTGTATCAATGTGTAGAACAAAAGCGCAGAAATACCGAAGGTGCAGTCATGGGACCGTGTGGAAATACAATTCGAAGGCATTTGACCATGAACAGGTGAAAGGGTTAAGCGGCTTCTACGTTACGCCCGGTTTCTCAAGCTTTGTTAACTGCGTCGAGGTAACATAATGCGACTCTAATTAACTTCTTGAAGGCTCGCTTGTATAAACGTTTCTGTTTCTGTTAATACTTCAATATGAGTGCAACCTGTTTATAACAACAAATAAATACCCTCCAATCAAAAGTCCCGGTAACGCTACAGAATAATGTTCACATCGCAGAAAATCGTGTTGATAAAATGAAAGGCTTTGAGTTCCAACTTGAAGTATTCCTTCCTTTTTATTTTCTTTAACAATATATTAATCCACAAAGTTGAATTTCAGACGTAATTCGTTTGTTTTACCAGTACAATCGACGTGAAACTTTTCTGTTTAATCAAATGGAAATATCAAAGATAGAAATAGTTATATGTTCAATAATTCTTTATTAACACGTTAAGCGCCACACCGGTCCCTAGGGACCGGGCGTTGACTTTTCGTTTATGCTGACGCTGATCAATGAAAATGAACAATTAGTTTTTTACCTAAGCTACGCTGTCGCGCCTAACCGAGTCATAATTAGTGGTGTTAAGTATAAAATAGAACATCTTATCAAAAATTAATGTAGTATATCATAACAAATAGAAAGATATCTTTTCTAATAAAGAGCCCAAATGGAAAGTGCAGTACCAGTCTTTGAGAACGGGCGTGGCGGTTAACGTGTTAATTTATGTCAGTATTTTAATTTTGAATATATGATTTAAACTTCGAAATGTTATTTCCTATAAATGATAAGAGATTCCTTCGATTTTTACGGCTCCAGTTATAAATGACATCCACGGAATTCAACGTATTAACACTAAAACTACTAAAGTGGTCCCCATTTTTTTCGAAAAATTCCCGAAATTGTTAAAGCACCGATTATAGATACTCCACTTCCATCTTCTAAAACCTAAATTACGTAATTGATGTTTTTTTTTCACCGCTTGATTTCTCTGTTTCCAAAATACTCATTGAGTATATTTACAATATATTTGTTATATCAAATTCAGTAAAGGAAACGATGCAAAAAACAGTCTTTAGTTAACCCATTAGATTACATGATCCCCATTTGGGGATTTATTCATTTTCTAAGTCTCTTACCATTCAAATTAGATATTTGACGTGCTTCTGATATTAAATGTGTTTAAAACAGTCTGTTTTAGTTGTACTCTTAAACAGTAGTGTTCATGAATTATTTTTAATTTTACACTGCGACAATACTTCTTCCACAAACAATTAAACCAAGAAAAATTTGGCAGGGAATGTGTTAATAATGCAAAAAATTATATATTTTTAATCCAATGAACTGATCGTATGGCCAAATACGATACTGTTGGTGTAAAAGGAAAACACGATGCTTTACTTATTTCTGAATATTACTAAAATTGCATAAATTCACTTTGTCCAAAATCTAATTAACACATTGTATGCGGGCGTCTTAAAAGTACGTTTTCGAAAATTGTGCATAACCCATTTAACACTAAATGAACCACGAGGGGTCGTTTTAACCCCATACGAAGTTTACGTATTTTTCGGCATTTTTCTTCAACTGGAACCTTAACTCTTGTTCTAAACTCATTGTCAGATACGCTTCTCAAGTGAAGGTTTCATTTATTTCAATCTGCTATGTGTGTTTGTTTTCGGTGTGAACACTTGGACGACCCGATTGGATCCACATGACGCGTTATTCAAGTCCCAACTTTGAGAATACATATCTCTAAGAATGTTGTACAATAAAAATTTTTATTAGTGGAAAAGGATGCTCTGATGTGTTGCAAATCGAACACAATTGCAAGATTTGGAAGACCGCGAAAAAATTTTTGGGTGTTTTGGCCAGGATTTCAGCGAAATCGACCACTGTGCAAAGTAACCCACAAACAGAAAAAACTGTTTTCGAAGATGCACAAGAAACACTCCCTTCAATTAGTTCTCTATAGCTAAACGAATAGAAATAGAAATGCAGTTTTATATTGAGAGTCAGAGAGTAAAGATCAGAGCCTACAAGAAATCAAGTTCGACAAGGAGTGATAATACACGACAGTTTCCGTTACATTCAATTAGCCTTGTGTAATTAATTGATTATTTCGTTTATAGAAATAAAAATTTGTGTTTGATTATTTTATTAGAAATGGGAAATTATGTTGTAAATTATTTCCTTTAATAAATTGGGTATTTCTTTCTGAAAATCAACATTTATTTCATAAGGGGTCAAGTGACCCCTCATGGTAAGATTAGGTAGGTGCAAAATGCCAGTACGTTTAGTGTTAAAAAAGGCGATTCCTGGCATTAATCATTTCGTTTTGAAAACTTAAGTATACTTTCGATTTCAGAGAGTATGTATTTTTCAATTTATATCAATTTTTTGTAAATATAAAATTCGTGCCAATTTTTCAACAAGTTTCCCTCTTGAGTCTTAGTGAGACGTTAAAAAACATCCGCATACAATGTGTTAACAAAAATCTTGGCGTATACAGCCGACCTTACAAATAGCTTCGTAATAATCACCAGCGACCACCGTACCAGCCAAAATGTTATCCACGACACAAGTAGACTCAAAGAAAGGATCGTTAATCAAGAGGATATGATCGTACAAGCGAAAAATGTCTCCTGGTGCAGACGCAGAGAGTGCAGACATACCTGAAGTGCAGCGACGGGGACGGTAGACAGAAATCGAAGGTATTTGACCATGAACAGGTGAGAGGGTTAAGCGGCTTCCACGTTACGCCCGGTTTCTCGAGCTTTGTTAACCACGACGACGTAGCATAATGTGGCTAATTAAGGTGCGCCGAGTGAAGAAAGAGAGAGCCTCTTCACCATCGTCCTTCGTCGAACGTGAAACGTCGAACAGCTTGCTCCCGGAGGTTCTTTATACATACATTACACACGATACCAGTGGCGAGCCATGGAGTCGTTCGAATTATTCGAACGATTCGATTTATTCACGGAATTCGCGCTATCTCAAGTATTTCGAGAGCTGGAGACGGTTCAAGGAACGAACGAACGATCAGAATTCTCTAGGTGCGCGCATTAACCGACTTTTTCCGTCCTCTTAGGACCAGGAAGTTGGATTTCCACGTATGGAGAAACGGCGCCGGTAAGTGACCGATTTAATTGCAAACGTGTGTGTGTCGGTGATTGATCTTTTCATAGGAGTTTCAATGAAGATAATGCTTGCATTGGAAGAAATTTAAAATTTATACGAGCTGAGGCGCGATTAATACTTTTACTGAATGAGAAACTGCTGCAAGTGGTTCCGTATTGGATGGTGTGGGGATAAAGTACACTTTTAAAGACGAGGCACTCTATGGGAGAGATAATTACTGTTAGGGCGATCAGAATTCTGTAGGTGCACTCATTAACCGACTTTTTCCATCCTCTTACGACCGGGGAATTGGATTTCCACGTATGGAGAGACGGCGCCTGTTTGTTTTCGATTTAACCCTGCTGATCTGCTCATTTGTATCTCACATTCGTGTTCTTTCCAGTCATAGTGACCCGGCAAACAAAGATTCACATTTTAAGAAACATCAAATATACAAACCGGTAGACGTAAGTATTGAATATATTGAATATGAAAAATTAATACTTACAAGGGAACATCCCGAGGTGTAAATCACCGATTTTGATGAAATTTTAGTATGACATAGATCTCGTCAAAATATTTGACACGTATCTTTTTTATTGGCAACCGTCCACGTTAACGGAGTGAAAACCACCCTCAAAGTTGAAAAAAGGTATTTTTTATCATATTGTTTAAACAAATGGGTCTTTTAAAACAATGTTTCTATCATTGGATTCGTAGTCGAAATGCGTTAATTTTCACTCTGTACAAAATTTTCGTATCTCTTAATAGTTTTCGAGATATTCGATGGATATTTTTCGGGACTCCAACTTCGAGGATGGTTTTCACTCCTTTAATGTGGACGGTTGCCGATAAAAAAATACGTGTCAAATATTTTAACGAGATCTATATCATACTCAAATTTCATAAAAATCGGTGATTTACACCTCGGGATGTTCCTTTGTGAGAAACATAGTATCTACTAAAATGTGATTTGCATTTCGGATCATATAAACCCGAGCAGAACAGCAGGATTAATTAGAAATGGATTTACGTCGATGATTGACATTTTCATAGAGATTTCAATGAACGAAGTACGAGCATCGGGAGAAATTGGATATTTAAAAAAGCTGATGGAGGCTTGCTATTTTTATTGAATGAGAAGCTGCTTCACTTTGTTCTATGCTTAATAATTATGGTGCGGGGATGAAGTACACTTTTATGAAAGAAACACTCTGTAGAAGAAATAGTTACTGTTTGGGCGATCAGAATTCTGTAGGTGCGCGTATTAACCCACTTTTTCCGTCCTCTTAGGACCAGGAAGTTAGATTTCCCCATATGGAAAAACGGCGCGAGCAAGTGGTTGATTTAATTGGAAATGGATTTGCGTCAGTGATTGACGCGAGGCGTTTATTGGTCTTGCTTCTTTTGAGCTAACGATGCGATGGATAAGGCTTTCGGTATTTTACTCCTTTTGCATTGGATTTTGCGTTGAGTTTCACGTTGCGTAACGTTAGGAAGGTTGTTAAGGAGTAATTGATCTTTGAATGAACCTCGCTTTGCATTGGTTTCTAATTGGCGTGCGGTTTGAATGTGATTGATATATCCATAGCTGTTTCAAAGGAAGAAATACGTGCACACAGGAAGAAATTGAAAATTTATAAAAGCTGACGGAGCACTGCTATTTTTATTGAATGGGAAACTGCTCCAACTTACTTCACGTTTGGTGATTATGATGTTGCGATGAAGTAGATTTTTATGAATGGAATGCTCTATGCAAGAGGTATTTACTGTTAGTTAGGAATGTGCAATGTCATTTGTTACAAATAGTAATACAGATTCTTCAGTCAGACGTCAAATTATACTGACATGTTTGCATAACGGCTTGACGCTTCGTTAATAAAAGATAACGAAGTTAATTTTAGCAACTTAATTTTACCGTTATTCCTTTAGTACATTTAAAAATGTAATGATTTTAATTGAATGTTTCATACAAATATCTGCAAAGTGCAGTTCAATAGAAATTCGAGATGATCGAAACGCAGCAAATATTCGGTCGTTAGAGAGATAATGGACATCGTTTGACGCGGTAATTATATCACGGCCGAATTACATTCAAACGGTAAATTCAACTGCTTCTTGGGTTGTTTAAAATTAACTGTAATTTTAAAGCAGATCGTAAAGTACGAGCAATTTATTTCATGAAATTAAAATCACGATAAAAATGATTTTACGTATAAAACGTAACAGATATATTGAAGCGTATAAATAATTGCTGACGTTGCCAAACAAATATTCGCAAACGTATGCAGAATGAAGTATAAAATGTGCAATCATATTTGCTGAAAACACCGCTATCATATACGTCACATTTCGAGATAGAAATTCGAATAATTCTCTTGACTTATTGTGCTCAATTTTTGCAGAACTAATAATGAATTCCATTGAGAGTCAGCAAACGACTTCTCGTTTCAGATATGCATTAATTAACGAGGAATGCAATTTTATTTTAGTGAACAGTCACTATAATTCAAAATATGATGACGCAAATTGTTTTGAAGCTGAAGAGGAATAATGTAGGATCACCAATAAATTGTTTATAGATTTTTCTTCATCTTAAGTCTGCTTTTAAATTATAAATTTACAAATTAAAAAAAGGATCGAACAATCTTTTCACATAATGTCTCCTCACTTAAACCTTTCAAAAATATGATATTAAAAATTCCAAAGTTGCTATTAAAGTGGGATGAAATCAGAAAAAAGTAGGTATATAAAATGCACTTTGAATTACTACAATCCTCATTACTGTTCAACAACATTTAAACACCGAAACACAAGTTCATACCTGTCCAGCCAACTGCGTTAATTACACTTGTTAAACCTGATCACGATGTCCCTCATTCCCTCGTTACATCAATTTCACACTAATTTGTCGAACGAAGAACCGCACCGAAAACACACTTACTAAAATGATGCCGATGTGATCCTCTGAAGAAACATTTCAAGTCAAAGAAAGCCATAAATATCAGCATGTTATAGAAAATATAGAAATCGGTCAAAAGCTCTCCCCATTATCATTGTTTTAAAATTCACTTCACGAAAATTATCAAAAAGAGACATCGATTAAGACGTTAAACGTCACCGGTATTTCAATAGTTTTATCATTTCACCTGACGTGAAACCTCTTCTATTACAATCACATATTTATAAATGGGAAAATGTAACAACACTGATAGGAAGATATCGGCACACCTTTATCTTTTTAACACCGATACTTAAATATTGAATGTGTTAGAAAATTCATTAGTATGACAATTTAAAAGTAACGTGAAATTTCATTAAATCCCATAGCGCCGGTCATAGGTGACCCCCATGGCAGTCGACATGGCAAAGCATGCACTTTTATAACATTTTGCTAACGTAAAACCTTGTCGTTCACCGTGCAGATCAAGAAGATTGGTTTATTTTAGTACATTATAAAAACATTTAAAACAAATATAAACCCATGTTTCTGCTCAAATCTTCTCGCACTAATTCAAAATCTGTTCTATCAGAGCTATAAGGAATATACGTCAATGAAATTAGAAACGTCAATAAAAATTACCCAAAGAGAACCTCAAAGGAATAATTCTCCAGCCAGCTCAATTTCTCCTGGCCCAACACGTTGCAAAAAATATTCAAATCAATTAACCCTTCGCAGTCGATGGCGCCAAAGTAGCGACATTTCAAAACTGTCGTAAATTACAAAAATTAAAATTTTTGGCTTTTACGTAGTATAAGAGCTATTAAACACTATAAATCATCTTCAACATATTTTGTGATTTTAAATTAATCTATATATCTGCCTTAAGGTAGTTCTAGCTGGATTCAGAACTAAAAGTTTCTTTTTTCATTAGAAATGATAAAAATTGCGTAAGAATTAATGCAGGGGCTAACTTCACAGAGGTCATTTCATTCACTTTTTAGACATTAGAAAACATCTTTCTCTATAACTATGAAGTAAAAAATTATGAAAAAATTCAATAATATTCCAAAAGCATAAAATAATACATTGCTAATTTTTTATTAGAATCCATCGACTTGTTTTTCCATTAGAAAAATAAAAAAAGATTTTACGGACTCAGCAAAAATTTTTTTCCATAAGGCCCGTGTTAAATATGTTTTTTAAAAACACGATTTATTCATAAACCATGTGGACGAACTCGTTGAAATTCCGGTTATAATTATAAAATATCATGAAGAATATATTTTCAAAATTTTAAGGAAATCTATCGAAAAATGAAAAGTGCCTAGAACTATCTTAAATCATTTGGGGAAAAATGACTCCGAAAAGTTAAATTTGCTCTGGCTAGTTGGTATTCTCATTGGAAAAATCTGCCGACCGCAAAGGGTAAAAAACTCCTCATATTTTCTCGATATCTGCCCCATTAGAATCGACAGAAATAAGCACACACATCGTTAAATCATTAGCTGTTCCAACCCCTAATAAAGTGTTCACCATCCAGGTCAAACTCACTGACTTCAACACATTACACAAAATATTGGAATGAAATAAAAACTCACATTATTCCACCGATCGATACGTTTCGGCTTGAAATCGGTCCCGCGAAAATTCCTCGGTAAATCGAGACGAAAGGAGGTAGTTCAACGATCTCGACGACCAAAGTGGATTAGCTAGTCTCATTTCCAAGCGAGGTATTTCAGCCGGTCAGAATCCAGCGTGCGGCGCAACGTAACGAGACCGGTTGACGAGGGCAAGAAGTTAACTGGCTGTGCGATCTTAACGACCGTCACTTTATTAAAACTTTGGAAATACGCGCTGTCGGCAATTAACGTCGCTCGTATGTAACACCTTTCGCGATCGCCTTGTCAACAAATCCACCGATTGTGGCCGATCAAACGTTGCGAGAGGCCATGCTCGATGTTTTTAACTGGAAAATCTACACCATGCGAATTCGTACATTCTTTCCGGGCATTTCTCTTTAATTAGAGAGTCATTAATGTAGCATGTGCTGATTTCTATAGAATGTTTCTAATACGTTAGGGATCGGGTGGTATTCCTTTATAATCTATTTCTTAATATTTTGGATAAATGGTAAAAAATTATGATAAAATGGTAATGAATGATGTATACTTAATTTGTGTGAATGGAATTATCACACTCTTGGATAAGTGACCTATTGTAATACTGATTTGGAACCACTCACAGCTTGTCATTATGTGATTAACTTTTTAATTTGCGTACTAACAGATTTTTTAGAATACTGGCCAAGTAACTGGTAATAATTGCTTGTTCTAAACTAATTTTTGTATGTTTGGAACGAACTATCTTATTGCAAAGTATGATTATGCCAAATCGACTATTTTTAGGAGAGAAATCGCATAACCATTTGTAGACCAAAGTTGTGATGTATGAATAAAAAGTACAAACGATTTTCAAGATCTATTGATGGTTGAAATTAAATGAATTATTCTAAATCCACGTGAATGTGGTATAGAAAATTCTTAGATAGAAAATCAGTTAAAATATTCTTACAACTAGTATTAATTTCATGTTGACGTTAAATTGCAATCCATTAAACGGTATAACGTTACGGAATACATAATAAAAGACTGACCATCAAGTACCTCGATAATAAATAATTCCATGCTTTCTAATCCTCTAGCAAATACGAGCAGGCGCAATAATTTCACAGATTATATTACTTATTTTACATACTTTCTTATTTTGAACGTCCATAATTTCTACAGAATACATCGTTCTTCGGCAATGAACCATTCGATCTATTCTTCCCTGAACTGTCGTCTTTCATTCCACAATATCGATGAATTACAATTAACCACATTATGGTATCGGGTGCATAATAAAAGATCGTACCTTTAATGGTTCGCCAATAAATAATTCTATTCATGTATTCGTAGAAATTGAGCAGAAATAAAAAGTGCACGTTGACGGGTCTGAAATAACGTTACCTTGATAGCTCAGTTTGACCAACGGCATCGGAAATTTTACGAGGATTTCTTAATGGCGTCTTAAAACGTGGCAGAAACTCGTGAACTAAAATGACCTGTTTTAGCAGCCAGTTAAAAATACATTTCCTGCGCCAGACATCGGTCAGGAAGTGCAGAAAAACACGTATACTTGGAACCTCTTTGGTGTCTGATACGAAAACTTTTATTGTCTGTCCCGTGAAACCACCCGGTGACTCACATTCCGCAATGGGTGTTCGGAGGGTTGCCAAATTTACGTTGTACCCAAGTACGAAACCCTTGTTGCAAGATAATTTGTGTCGGAATGCGGAATAAAAATTTTATTTCTCAATATAAAGAAGGCTGTAAGCTTGAATCGTATAACTTGCGTTTAAGCAGTGACCTGAAATTTTGAATCTTTACACATTTGCATCGAGAAAGGAGACTACGTTTTATTCTTCATTTACAAGAAAAATTTGGCTGAAGTAGCTCGATGCAAATGTGTTAAATGAGATATACTCGAATTTTCAACTTTCGCTTTGGGTATTTCGTTAATTTTCAATATTTTTATAAACTATGAAGAGTTCAATGGAATTTAGCTGTCTTAAGAATATCAATTTAATATTTATTACCCTATATTGACTAGCAACCTATAAAAGTGTCTTTTGTCAATTAAATTTGAATGCCACGAGTTACTGATTATTTTACATATTAATCAAAACTATTATTAAATATTTTTATATAAAACTATGAACACTAGACTTACGGAGCCATTTTGGCATTCAAAATTTGATTACTATATACATAATATATTGGTTGCTTAATTTTTTAAAAATAAATCTTTGATTTAAATTGGTTTGGAACTTTTTTCTTTGCTAAAAACTTCAATTTTCGTGTATGAGTCAAATTGACTCACTTTAGAAAAAAGGTATATAATCAACATCCGTAAATCTAGTGTTAAGTAAGTATCTTAAAAAATAGAAAAATAAATGACATTAATTTTTGAAGAACATAACAAAATTTCTAAATCTGCTGTCACTTCATAAGGTATTTAAAAAGATATGGAAAATATCGAATTTTATTTCTCTTATAAAATGAAAGAAACTCTTAATCTGAAAGATCGACAGATATTCATAAATATAATAAAATATAAAATTCCAGTGTAATTTCGCATATAGTGTTCAGCACGTACTGTACAATCACGCACCCTTCGTCGTTGCGGTAAGAACTGCATTCGATGCAGCGATCTCGCGCAATGTTTTCCACGAAGTGTCTCGAACCAGTACAAAGATACTGCTTCGTGAAAACTCATACTTACGATTTTATCTCCTCTTAACACCACGCGTTTTAAGGACGCTCCTTTAAAAGAAACGATCTTACGAACCGTCGTTGTACGCCTCCCGTTTTTTGCTCCGTTCAGTTGGAGAAATAATAGGGAGCGATTAAGAGGGAAGAAGAGAAAAGGAAGACTGCAGAAATTTGCAGCGACCCTTATACACTGCTTGCACAGTGTGTAAAGATATTAAATCCAAAATATAAAACCATTCGACAAAAATAAAAAAAAAATAAGAAAGTTAGAATAAATGTAGATTTACAAATAATTTTCTCTGCAGTTTGTGCACTGAGGGAATTGTTTAACCTGAGATTAGTAATCTGCGAGACGGTGGCATTTTCTATTTAATATTTTGTAGTTCGATTCATAGCTGTATCTTTAACAACACTTTTAACAATTTATATACCGCAAACATGTTAGTAGGATTTTCGTTTGGCAATATCCTTTAATCGACAGCCTATTAACACGTTGATTTCCATGGGGGTCACCAATGACCGGCGCTACTGAAGTCAATGAAATTTTATGTAACTTTGCAATTGTAAGATTTATCAATTTTCTAACACATTGAGTAATGAAATATTGGCGTTAAAAAAATATATATCTGCCGAATAATTATCCATCTGTATCTTTAAAGTTTCTGCTTTTTAACGATTTGAATTTAATAGAGAAATTTTATCTTCAGCAGAAATGATGAAAAAGCGAAATACTGGTGGCGTTCAACGTGTGTTAATCGATTACTTGAAATGGAAATAGAATGCAATTACACTGGTTTAACTCTTTGAGGCACAGTGGGAGAAAAGTGTCCCACCTCTTTGATGCGTGAAGATGCATGGTGGGACATTTTTTGTCCCGCCTCGAAAATTTATATTATTGTGGACAATTTAAATTAAAATAATATAATGGATTGCCTTACTGGAAAGAACTTAATGATAACGAAATTATTACAAAATTATCTGAAACTTTATTGTTCTCTTTTTACATTCTTTAATTTTCTGGAAATTTGATTGAAAGTTTGCGAATTTTTGTGCTAACATTCCTGCTTTCAGTGTTGCAACTTAATATGATTTCTTCCACAAATAATTTTCGAAATTATTACCAGTTCGAAGAAACTTTCACTTGATTTTACGATTTCTGTGTAAAACGGATGCTGCGAAATTGCGGGGTTTCTAAAGAACTATACGAATTCAGATTGCACGGCTGAAAGTTCAGATTCCTTTAATTGCCATATTTCGTTCGATTGCGATAGATACGCCGATAAGGAAGACGAAGAAATGTAGAATCGTTCCCTCATTTGCAATTACGTATAAATTTACACAGCCTCTGGAATTGTACCACATAAATTTTACGAGCCGATACGCTTTGCAGGTTTAACTTTCAGTTTCCATCAGCATTTGCAACTTTAATTAAGACGTTCTACGGAAAGCCATAAACAGAGCCCAAGATCATTTTCTCCAATGATATTACTAATTGAATTATATTATATTAAGCTATGATTTGAAGAATGCAACTGAAATATAATTCCAAAGATGCAAATTAGCAACATGTTAACAAATTTTTGAATAAAATATTTAATATATTCAACAATATCGTGAAAGTTTTGAGATTAAGAAATTAGCTACTTTCTATTTTCGCCAATTGAAACTCGTGGAAGATGTGATTAACAGTATTTTTCATTGCAGCAACAATGCAGCTATTCATCGTAGAAAATCGATTTTTCCGCGTTTATACGGCAACCCAGAAATACACAGCATTCATTGCAATGCTACTTCATTAAAGCATATAGAAATTATTAACTATTATCTTATAATGCACAGAAGAATTAATCATTACTTTAACGCTAAACTACCATGGTGGTGAAAATGACTTACTCTGATTTTTTTTAAATTTCTAACGCCGTTTTTTTCTATTTTCTGTCTATCTTGAAAACTGTAAGCGATTGGATCGCTCAAATTTTCAACCCCTTCATTGATTTGACTCAAACAGATTTATATTTCAACTTTAAATATATTAAATTAATCATCAGTAGATCCAGTGTTAAATAATTCTTAAAATTCTCCAGTCCCGCTGTTCCTTTCGACACAAAGTTACCTTCAAAGGAATCTAAATTCGTTGATGTTGAACGAAAACGAAAGGCATTGATACCGAAAAGGAAAATACGATGATAATTAACTAACTAAAATGAAATCGACAATAATTAACTAATAATAAGTACTTCAACTTGAAACTCTAAATATATACATCCAACTCGATCGATCTTTCGAATTTGAAAGGTTAAAATATCGAAAGACGTAATTATATCGTGCACCGCTATGCTTCATATGATACTAGAGTATGCATGACCATACGATCGTAATAATTAAGTGTTTCATTCGAGTCGAGAGTTTTGAGAGAAATTAAATTCGATAGTAATCCGTGGTTCGATTCAACGCTATCGATAATTACGGGGAATTAATGAATCTAGTATAGGCCTATCGACATTCCTCGACATTCCCCGATCTTTGATCTATCGTAAATGTTTTCGCGTGTAAGCTGACTTGAAAATAGCCAATTCGTAGAATTCGACGGTGGAAGGACGTAATCAATTTTCGATGGAGAATACTTCATTACAAGCAGTATGCTACAGTAGTCAAAGCGTGTCTTCAATAATAAGAGACAGTAATGCGAAATTACGTAACATTCAAACAATTTTGCTGTAATTGTTAAAATTGAACAATGAGATTGCAAAACTTGAAAAAATATTTGAATTACAAAGTATTAGGGGGACCAAAAAGTAATGTCGTTTCTTCAGTTATTTTGCTCAAAAACCAATTGATCTTCATCAATCTGGTATTGAAAATTTGCACACTAAATAACAAAAGATTGTTCATCACGAGAGTGATTACATCATTCATTAAAAATATAAATTTATTACAAAATTATTTCCTTGGATTTAATGTAAAAAAAACGACGTTACTTTCCGGTCCCCCTAATATTTGAATTTCAATGTTGAGAATATGCAACTTTTTCAAAACTTAGATTTGAATTGATCTGAATCCGATTTGAATTACATAGATTCTTCTGATAGAATAAATGTTTACCAAGAACTAAATAATTATAGACTGTTATAAAAAGATCGGTATTCTCCAAAAACGTCTCAATTTCGAAAAATAATTTCTATTCCAAACCTTCCCAAAAATTCGAGTGCAAAATTATCTGCCTACAAACTTCTATTCTCATTCAGACATGAAAATTACATATACTAAATTTATTTCCAATAAACACTAAAAATACACAGACAGTCAAAACGATAGATTCTCAATTTCTTTTCAATATTTCCCAAATCAATAGAGAAACCATACAGTAAATAATTCTCGTATAAAATAAAAATTATTTGACTCATCATCTCTATCAGCCCTTTGTTCTTTTCTTCCCAAAGTACTTATTTAGTATAATTAAATATTAGGGGACCGGAAAGTAACGTCATTTCTTCAGATATTTGGTCAGCAGCCAATTAATTGTTATCGGTCCGACATTGAAAATTTGCAGACTAAATGAAAGAAGGTTGTTGATAACGAGGGTGATGACATCATTCTTTAAAAACAAATACTTCCTACAAATTTATTTGTTTCGATTTACTGTAAAAAACGACATTACTTTCCGGTCCCCTTAAATATAACAAACGCAAAGCCGGCAGTTCAAAACTTCAATACATAGAACCACAGTCACATTTCAAATTCAAAATAAATTCTATGTAAAATTACCTACAACAGAAACGTCTCCATGCAGACACCATAAATGGTTAAAGCCCGATAAACTGCGTCACAGCGAGCAATCAAAATCGCCATCGAGCTTAACGACGTGAAAAAACAAAGGATTAAAGTCACACACAGCCGAGAATGCAGAATTGCAGCCTAAGTAGTTCAAGCAGTTCAGAAACAATGCAAGGGGAGTCTCGAAGTCCAAGTCGCCACCGATAACTCAAGCACACTTCTCTCGTTATCCAAACAAGGAAGCAATATAAAGCAACACGCTCACGCGCTGTACCAAACGATTTCTATCGTATACCGGGGGTACATGCCATTTCTAGGCAATGTTTCGAGTACACCGACCTTCAAGATCTCGAATCGATTCCTTCCTCTCTTCTGCCGATCGCGAGAAAGACCCGAAGGCGTTCGATATCCGATAAGGTAAGCGCAGGTGCAAAGATCTACGAACGTTGAGAAGCATCGATGGTGAATTTTCACCATGCAACTTTCCAACATGCACGATCCCTGTGCCACGAGAAAGCTGACCCTTTTACACCGAGCCGGCTGATCGGAATCTTACGACGTTCCTTTGGAAGAGCTATCAAGGCCAGGGTCGTGGATGCTCTTATGTTGCAAGGTGAGACTTTCGAGGATAATCGAGAGTACCTTGAAACGATTAATGAGGAGAGTAGAGGAAGAGCGATTTTAATGGGGAAGAGTAATGTAAAGGAGTGGTGAGATGTGAAAGTAATGCAACTGAAGTATTATAATACTAGCTGTACCCGATCACGCGTTATTGTGGCTCAGTTTCTTTGAAGTAAGTTTTTACCGGTCGCAGGTGTGACATTTATGTAATAGGTATACATATAAAAACTCGCTCGTATTCAAATGCAACATTGTGTCAAAGTTTCTGAGCAACCGCTGAAGAACTTTCGGACATTTAGCCCTTTAGGGTTCTATTGGGTCAGGAAGAAAGTAATTTCGGTTTTTGATGAGAGCCAGCGTTACTTTTGTTCTCAATGATTTCTGACAATGTTATGACTTTTTTCTTCTAACAATCGAAAGTTGTGAAACTTTTGACTTGGCTTAGAAACAAATTCCGCTTTATTTTGTTTGCAATTGTTTGTTTAGGAGAATTTTAACATAGAGTGAAAAACGAACATTTCTGATATGTTTTACTTTTTTATTTTTTGCAAAATCTAAGCTTGGTTGGGAAGTGATGTCACAGCCTTCGTGTAGCTCTGATCTGACACCATTAAATTACCATTTATTTTTCAGCTTGCAAAACTTTTTGAATGGTAAAACTTTCAATGGCAATGATAGCCTCAAATTGCATTGGGTTCAGTTTTTTGTTGATATGGGCCAGTATTTCTATAAAAACGGAATCACGAATTTGTCAAAACGATGGCAAAAGGTCATCGAAAAAATTCTTTGTTAAAAATATTAAGTTCCATTTCACACTACAAAACCGAAATTACTTTCTTGCCAACTCAACTTGTCGAGAACTCTTTGGCATAGTTTTTCATTTGATTTTATTTTATGATAATTTAACCCTTTCACAGTGAAGTCAAATTACGAATTCCGGCCCAAAAAGTCTCCAGTCTTTTTTTGACGAAAATACGTCGGCATGCAAACTAAACCTCTTCTTCAATTGGAATAATCTTAGAAAACAAAGGAACCAAAGCATCTAGTCATAGACTTGGATATCTTTGGTGAACTGAACGAGATAAACCGTTTGGTACTTGACACTCTGCCCGTGACTGTCACGGGATCCACTTTCAATGGGTAAATATCGACTTTCCAATTTTATAATGATTTTTTAATATTACCTAAATATCCGTCAGTACCTATACTTACTGATATCACTAAAAAAAAATGAAAAATCAATAATATAAAGTGTGAAATTAATTTTATTTAGCTCACTTTCAGTACAAAAGTAATAAAATAATTCAGATCACAAAGGGTATTGATTCGGAAAAAACCAACATTTCTATCTTTATTTATATAGATTTGATCATAGAAATAAATGATATTGTTCAATTGCATTAGCAATATCAATGTTAACTAAAGAAGTAGCGAGGGTAGTTATTTCCACTTCACTGACCGAGGGGTACGACGATTGCCGCGTGTTATCAAAACATATTCGTCAACGATCGCACCCAGCAGGTGATCGTCTAGTTCGTCCTGTAACAAGTCGTTTTTATTTTCACCTCGGTCTCGTTCGGCCTCTAACAAAACCAAATCGTTTCGATATTCGCCTCGCTATCAGTTTGTCCTCGACCGCCAACAAGTAAACAGTGCTCCGTGATCGTGTTCAAGACTTTTCACTTCCTAGTGCGCATATAATACTTTCGAAATCGAGATTCAGAATCACCAAATACCTCTCCTTTTCTGGGCTTCTTTGTAATTCATCTTTACTATAGTACTAACCACCAGGTAGTGTCTATCCTCAGTCCTTTTTTGTACTCTCAGCCACCAAAGCAGTTTTACCCTTGCGATTGTATGGCTACTCTCAGCCACTAAATGAAAAAATCCACACGTTTTTAAGGTATATATAATTTTTAGTAAGATTTTTATAGTTTTGGTTTAAGTTCGATTATACATTTTGTTCTTAATAAAATCGAATGTAATGCTAATAGTATTTTTTGTGCTGCATTCAAGTATGTAATTTGTTTGTCGTCATCACGTAGGTTTTTTTGCGACAAGAACTTTTACATTTGACTAGCTCGGCCACGCGTTGCTATGTCTCAGGCCGCATGAAGTAAGTTTTGCCGGGCGCAGGTGTCACAATTATATAATAGGTATGTAAAAGCATTCCCCCATTCAAATGCAACGTTATGTCAAAATTTCAAAGCAATCGGTAAAGAATTTTCGGATATTTAAGATTTGGAACAAATGAATATTTACATTTTTATTTACTTAGATTGGATTATTTTGGGATCAATGATGGCGGGGGAAGGAAAGTATGATTTATGTACAATGGAATTTTGTATAATTTGAAATGTTTTACGGATTAGTCACTACTTCCATAATTATTCTACTTATTTTTTCCTAATAATGCAATAAGTAGTTAAAGGAATGCAATTTTATTTCCGATTTGAGTGACAATAACGAAGAAAACCGATGAAATGTGACTTCCCTATTTCTTCTCAGTATATCTCCGAATATAGCAAACAAATCCTTCAGTAGTACAAAGGAAATCAATCATATTAAAATACAGTTATGAAGCACGAAAAAAACAACTTTCCATTTAAGTTCACAGACCCCCCAAAGCAAACATAGACCCCTGGGGTCTTCCCTAAACCGCAGGTTAAGAACCTCCACGATACACAGTGAAAGGTATCGACAGTAAAAGGTGTAGAAAAATAATAACTCGAGATCCATTACAGAATACAAATGCAATGTTTCCTTTTTATTTTCTAAAGTTTATCGATGTCATTTAATTTTCAGTTTTTTTCTACGGCAGCAGAAAGCAGATCGGCAAAGAAAATTTTTAATATTCTTTGGATTCGGTCTTATTCGGATTGATTAAAAGAATCAAAATTTCACATATTGTTTAATGCAATTTGATCGTGTCTGTACTCTCTGTCCTCTCTGACCTCTCTGACCTCTCTGTCCAATCGGCCCTGTCTGACTTGGTAATTTCTATGTTAAGTGTATATTAAACAGAAGTTACCTTTAACATTATTTAAACGACATGTCAAATGATTGTAAACATGATTCTTATCAAAGATTTTGTCAACTTCGCAAGTACAGATGGAATTTGCAGTCTATACATAAAGATCACAAAGCTTTAATTTATAATTCCAATGCAACAATTAAAACAATTGCATACTTCAACCCTTTGTGGTCCTATGTCGAGCAGTACTCGACATAGCTTTTCACTTGATTTTATTTTCTGACAATTTAATATCGACTTTCCAATTTAATAATGACTTTGTAATATCACCTAAATATCCGTTACTACAGGTAGTTGGTGATATTTAAAAAAATGAGTAATCAATGATAGAAAATGATACCAAATCAATGTTATTTAGCTCACTACCAAATTAAAAAAATAATTCAGACCGCAAAGGGTTAACGCGCTGCTGCACTCGTAAGAAAAAAATGCTTTTATCGTTTCACAAACTAGGAAAAAAATGACAAATCTATTCCCTCATATAATTTTTTTTCCCCCCAAGATTACCCATGTTGTTCCAATGTGTAATTGGCAGAAAACTGAAAGGACAACATGTCCTAAATACATAACTCTCATCAACAATCACACATTCATCAACAATCTACAAATTTTCATTCAAGTTTCCAATACTTTTACTACCGCGGTATAACAATACCTGCAATCTTAGGTATGGAGTTAGACAAAGAAATAGCATCATTTCAAATTTACTTTGAAACTTTTCATAATGTTCCTACGTCAAAGTCTATCCAACAATCATCTCAACAGAAATTGAAAACATCTCATCAATGATTGTATTATTCAAAGCTGGAACTCTTAGTTACCGAGCCCAAGTTCAAACCCACCCTCACGTTTGTAAAATTTATCCCACACGATATGTACATCACCCTCAATGATTCGGAACCCACCTAAAACAGTAACTACCTCTAATAATCATAAAAATAAAAATCGCAAAAGTACAAAAACCTAAAACACCTTTCTCTCCAGCCGTATTCCATGTAATCCTAAGCAATTCCCTTCATCGAATAGACAAACGATAAAAATGATCCAACGATTTCCTCCGATTAGACAAATGTTCCATCAGAGTAGCTATCAATCTCTATAAGAATAATCGATCGATTGGTCAGTTGGAGGTTCTCTCGTTGCGCTTCTAGAATAACTCAGGAGAGATATTCGAGCGTGTACGAAAGGCGGCAGCTGACGTATTTCATATCTTGTCATCTTCGAGGAAGGAGCTGACCATTTAAGACTGGTGGTAGCTGACCGTAGGGAACCCGGTGCCCGAAGGAAACCTTCTATCAAGGCCGCGGCCGAGGCAGTCCTTTTATTTTCTGGGCATTTGACGAGAGCGACATGCCAGGCATTCCTCGCTGGAATAGCCGTGTAACTATGCCCTCGGCATGGCCTACGTGCGTGTTTGGACGTTCCAGCGTGTATGAACGTTTACTCGTGTGTGTTTGTACCTATACAGGGTGAGCATAAGAAAGTAAGCGACTCGATTTTCTGCCGGATAGCGAAAGCCCGATGGAAATTTAACGGTTGGTTAGATCGCTTTGACCGGAAAAGTACAGAGACTTTGACACAATATTGATCTTTCCTGCGATTTTGATCGATGGACGTTGCAGATTTGAGACTTGAGACGACCTCAGAGTTAAGATAGATAAGATGAGATGGGAGTAATTGGATAATTTAAGTCGAGTGATATTTGATTGAATTTTTAATTGGCGTTTAACACTACAATTACCAGCGTTAAATCTACTATATTTCAATATATTAAATATATAACTCGGAAACGGAGAAATCAAGAGGTGAAAAAGACCATCGATTTAGCAATTCGTATTTTATAAGATCCACGTAGAATATCTGCTGTATGGCTATTCCATAAAGTTGGAGAACTTTTGGAAATAATTGGGGACGAGTCATTTTGACTTGCTTGGTAGTTCTAGTGTTAAGTCACGTTAGTTTTTAATAGGTTGAGCAGTGGGATATGTTGGTAATTTTTGTTTAGGAGGGTCTAATGAAAAATGGTCTTAATAAAGTTAATTCTACTGAGATATGAGCTTGTGTGGAATTTTAAGCTCGATTTTGCTCTTTTTGTCGGTAAATAGGGATAAAATATTGAAGTACGGGGATTGATGGTTGTTTGAATAAGAAAAGAGCGACTTTCTCCTGTACAATCTCTATTAGTCATATTGCATGCGTACGTGCGTGTAGAACATAACGTCGAATTCTTGTATAAAATGATTAATCTTATCTTTTGCAATTCATTCTGCATATGTGTGTCAGTCAATGTAAGCAAGTAAACATGTAAGCCTGTTAAATATTTCGGCAGAAAATCTCGGTGTTCACTTTCTCTCTTTCATCCCGTATGTATTTACACATAAGTGCGTGTACACTCAGCTGCACAAATGTCGGCGTGTTCTTGAATTATTTACAGAAACTGTGCTTTCGTATTTCACGCTGTGGAAATTTAGCACCGTTTCATTTGAACTGCTACTTTGCACATTTTGTAAAAGTTCCGTTTGCTGATTGCCCACTGAAGGAGATAAGTTGTCTGCTAAATTGAACATTCGCGGTTTCAATTACTTTGTAATCTATCGATATTTTATGAAAATTATTCTAATGAATGTCTTAGATGCATCAAATTCACTTTATTGCAAAATTAAATGTAGAAATTAAAGAATTACCGAAATAGTGCTATTTGATTGTTACAGTTATCAAATTTCAAAGCACAGATACAGTGAAATCAGATAGCAGAAAATATACAGGCCGTATCTCAAATCAGAAAATGTTATAAATCGAAAAATCTATTATCACGTTAAATACTTCGACACAAATAAATTAACTTTGCCCATTAACCCATTCCAGACCGATTGTACACCATATGTGCAATAAATTTCTGAGCCAAACAGTGTGTTCAATGATATTGGATTGCAATTGTCAGTCAGTATGGAAAAACCAGCCGTCGAAATAAGGCTAGTTTAAAATAAAAGGTATCTTACAAGGGTGTAAACATCAAATTTGGTATTGGTTTCAATTTAGACCCTAAAATGCCGGACCCAAAGCCAGGTTCATCAGAAATGCAGGAAATAGTAAATATAAAGCGAACAAATTTTCGGTACCTCCGGATGACCTCCAAAAAAGTGTACCAACTCGAATGGGTTAACACATTGTAAATAAATACATTGATAAAAATACCGTACTTTTTAAAAATCTTGTGGTACCTAAACCAATACCTAGCCCAAGTTTATGGCACATTTTGAAAACAGATTGTAATATGGAGTGGAAAATCCATTGCGAAAATCGAGTCAGCTGGCATTTCTGAATCCGATTGTACGCATATGCGTATGCATAGAGGCGCGATACAAAATCCATGCGTGTGCGTAAAGGACGAGGTCTCAAGGCCGATCGTCGGCCAACCCTTTCTCCGTTCTCAGCATGAACCGAAGGAAGACAATTCGAAACCGTCGAGTTATCACGAATCCGATGTATCTTTATCAAAACAAGGCAGAACGACTGCGCCGACAGTCGAGAATAATTCGAAACAAAAGAGTCCAAGGTAAAGATTCTTCATCGTGATACATTTCACCTGTCGACATTAAAATCCGTGCAAAATCTGTCGAAGAAAATTTCAATGCAAGATTCTTAGATGTAATTTCTAAGAAACCGGTATCAAAGCTTCACCGGAAATTTGTATAAAGTCATCAGACAAAATATCACAGTCAGTGGAGTTGAATACTTCGTTTCATTTCATGGATTTCTGGTGAAGAAAAGCGATCGGTTCGAGGCATTAACTTTTTGTGGAATCCGGGAACTTATTTTTTTGGAGATCGATGCACAATGTGGAGGATAGGATCGATTCGTTTCGGTCGACCTCCGTCGAGGCTTTGAGAAACGATAGGTCGTAGCGGAACCGCGATCGGATCGAGCAAAGAATCGAAAATGTATGCTCCATCTTCGAGCGTGGAGTTTACGTTGGACGTGACTTTTCGAGTTAATGCTTTCTACGATACGACGACGGATAGTCGTTTCTCTTAACACTTGTGCACGTTGTGCAAGCGGCGAAAGAATATTAATGGCCTTTCAGAATGAATTAATCCGAGGAAATACTATCGACTGTGATGTGTCGTTGGCCGGGTGTGAAGAGGACATGTAATAGTTCTTTGTTTCATGTACTTTTGTAACATACATACAATCGATCCTTTCCTGGACTGCAATTCATCTTATGTTAACTGATTGTGAAATACTGTTCAATAGTGCTTTCTTTAGAAGCTTAATATTTTTGAAGTGTTGTTGAAAAATACGATAAAGACTAATTATTGCTGTCATGAGGAAAACAATTGGAGATACTTGTTGATCAAATGAAACTATAAACATTTAGGAAAATAAAAGTCTTTAGTACTAAATTTCGTATGGAAGTTCTCAACATTATATTTCTTGATAATGCTTCAAAAATGTTAAGCAACCCCTGTAAACTCTGTTGAATGCTATTTTACAATGAATTAACATAATATTTATTACAGTTCAAGAACGAATCGAGTTCAAGTACGTTACAAAGGTATACAAAAGAAAAAATTATTCCATAGTTAATTTATAATTCGTGAATTCCATTTGTTATTGTCCTATTACTTACATAGTATTTTCTGATATCATTTAATATCTTATATTTTAACACTACAGCTACCGACGTTAAATCTATTTACATAGAGAGATGGATTAGATCTGTTTAGATTAATTCAGTAATTTATATTCTATAACATGGACGTAAAATATCTACTCCATGGCTCTTCTATAAACTTGAGAAGATTTTAGAAAAAACAAGGAACGAGTCATTTTGAACACTTTGGTAGTTCTAGTGTTAACTCTCAACGAACGAGCGCATTTTTCTAAAACAATAACCAGTAGATCAACGTATTTTAAGAAATTAATTGCTTTATTTCCAGAGCGAGAATATGTGCATGATTAATCCCTTCAGATTTTTTTTTCATTTAAGAGAAAATTATTTTTATACTAAAATTAACTTAATTCATGTGAATGAAAGCAACAATATACTTTTTACAAAAATATTTATTTATAATTTGCAAATGTACATTTTAATGGACATATGGACCTTACCCAAAATTTGTAACAGTAAGGAGATCGTGAGAAATATTTGTATAAAAAAATTAAATTCATTAGGTGTTGAAACTAAGTTTAAACCTACACGTAATAAAATACAGCACGAAAAGTATTACGTACATTACCATGTGCACAGGGTTACAAGGGGTTTATATCGCTTTATTGGATTTTATGGAAATTTTCAGTAACGATAGGTAGTATATGAACAGATACAGTCGGCCCTCGACTTTCGCACATTCTATTTTCGCACCATTCGCTATTTCGCACCTTTTTAAAAATTCCATTTTTAAAGATTTTTGTCGCTATTTCAAAAAATGTTTGCTTTCATTCGCCACTGCCAAGGAGTGTTGTAGCTCGTGTTCATTAATTGCCTGTTAGAGGTGTTCTAACATTGTACTATTGTTTCTAATATTAGCTACTAGATGTTAGAGAATCTGTAGTTTACAAAGAAATCACATTAACATACAATTTTTCATATTTTTCCGGTATCCCTCTACTTTCGAGCATTCAACATTCGCACAGATTTTCAGGAACCAATTATGTGCGAAATTCGAGGGTCCGTTGTAAATAAATTTTTATAATTTTAAAATAATTCGTACAAATAAATTATATTTTATTAAAGATGTCCATTCTGAAGTGAAATTTACAGAAAAATAATGGGAGTTGAAATAAACGAATAGATCTATGTATATAATGTATAGCTTTGTGTACGTTATAAATTAATTTTTTATAGATTTACAATGTATCTATCCAAAATTACTTCTTTTTTTTTGGGTGTGGTACTTCTCCAACAGTCCTCTATGTGGATACCAGATTTTTTAATACAAGTATCGCAATAATTACGCGTTGTCTCCCTTCTTCCTGGCGTTTTGCTATATCACGTCAGCCGGCATTCGATTTTTTTAGAATATTTATAACGTCGCGAATACGGCGGCATTCGCTAAGGGTTAAGATTCCACGATACCTGTAACAATTGATGCACCACGAGGCACATCAATATCGCATGCCAATGGCGTGCAAGGACATATTCTACCTGGTACTTGACTTTCTTGGGAGTTCATGGAGAGCGACCGGACATCCAGCGCATAAAGATCGCATCTTCTCAGAGAACTGGTTATGTGAGATATAGGTATATCAAATCTATCTTATTGTGACTGCATAGTTACCAGTCGCACTTTTATTATTTTTTAAGAAACATAATTATTATCATCGTCCCCTCAACGTATTGACATTAACATTTATTAACGTAATAAGCCACCTACCAATTACTATTAGTTCATCTATTTTTATTCTAATGTGCCATTCATAGAGGACACTTAATTTACAATAAAATAATAGCTTCAAAGCAAGTACAATTACAGAATTATCTAATGATCGACTATTCCAAAGTCTGACTAACGCTGACTAAATCTACTTGCAACGTTTAACACTGTGTAGATTTACGGCCGCTAAATCTGGTGTACTAAAATATATTAAATAATTACTTTGAAAAAGGATAGATCAATCGGCAGTAAATACGATCAGTTAAGTAATTTAGTTATTATAAGATTCATGTGAAATATCTGCTGTACTCTTTCTCTATACAGAGAATTATTTTGAAAAATGTAGGAATCCGTCAAATTGACGGTTTTCGTAGATCTAGTGTTAAAATCGCTGTGACTTAATACTAGATCTACCGACGGTTAATTTAACCCCTTAACGCACAGATTTTTTGTAAAAAAACGGCAAAAAAATCAATTTCTTTATGTAAGAAAAACACACTTTAGAACATTGTCTTGGCAAAAAAATTAAAAAAAATGAATTAAAATGCTTATTATAATTTTAAATACAACGCCGCTCAAATTATCTCGAGCTCACAAGTTAAGGGGTTAATATATTAAAATCGTCAAATAAATCTGGTCGAATCAGATAAATGAAGAAGGCAGAAAACTTTATCCATTCAATGGCTTACAGTCTTTAAGATAGACATAGAAAAGTGGAAAAGAAACAGCGTTAGAAATTTTCAGAAACATTTTCAAAAAAATGGGGGAAGGTCATTATGACCATCTTAATACATCTAGTGTTAAATCCAAAAATTGTCACCTATTAAATTAGTGTATTTCAAGATACTAGGTAAATGTTTCAGCAGGAAAGGAATGGCAGGAACAAAGAACTTGATTCAGTTAATCTCTTACAATTTCACAATATACCTACATGTAAATAATTAACCTGTCTATTCCTAGCAGTTTTACCATAAAATCACCATTCAAAGAATTTGTTACGTGATAACCTGTGGTGAGACTCTGAAACCACGACAAACAAAAACATTAGTCTTATACCCCAGCGGTTATCTAATAGGACCACCACTTCTTTGTCCATTTTGCAAAAAATAAGCAGCAAGAAGTAATTTATTTTTTTTTGTTGAAAGATTTTAATTGCGGTCGTAAAGAGTTAAACAAGCTATAATGCTTAAAATTTCAGGACCATTTTCAAAAATTTTACAACTAGTAATTTTGTCCTGGTAGAACCAGTATTAGATGCTCGTTTGAACTCGATTGCACTTCATAGTAGTTTGCAAAAAGTATCCACAGTAGAATCCTCTTGACACAGCATTATTTCCCTCTTAGGACGCGTGCAAGGACACGCGCCATTCCTGGCTGGACCACGCGTCCTTCTTAGGATCCTCACGACCGGAAGTCCGATATGTACGTAAGCAATTACGGGGGTAATCATGGCTGCTCAGAGAACTGGCTACGAGTCTCGTTCTTGGATCGTTTTGCTCTGGAGACCCTTCGGGCACGCTCGACTTTCCGGTTTAACCGCTCCTTCTTCTAATCGCTCCTCTTCCTGCCGAACGATCTCTTCGTCCTTGGTCTTTTCCACGCACCCGGAGTAGTTCAACGCTTGGGAAGTATAGTGTTTGTTTAATATTAACTCTATCGACGTCTTACTATTTGAAAGCTCAATTTAACGTTTCTGTATTGTGCCGTATTTTAGTGTCACCTCTATCAACTTACAAGGGAACATATCGAACTCGAACACACCGATTTTGATGAAATTTATGTCAGAGGTAGTCCTCATAAGAATATTAGACACGTATTTTTTTTTATCGGCAACCATCCACTCTGAAGGGGTGAAAACACCCCTCAAAGTTGAGGGCAGAAAACACATTTTTGGGAATATCTCGGTAACCAGCGGTCAAAAAAATTTGAATTTTTTTTCAAATTGTTTGTTTTTCAACCAGGAATTTAACTGTGTAAGAAAAGACGCCTAAAAGTTATTTGTTTAAAAAATATATTAAAAAATTATTGTTTTTTGTTAATATCTCCCAGAAAACATTCGCAATAAATTAAATAAATTTATGTACATAGACTATGGTCCAAATTAGCGGATACGTGTTTTTGGATTTTTTCGATTTTTGACGATAAGGGTCATTATTTCGCGATTAACTTTTCTCGCTCCGTGCGGGACTGGCCGGCCGAAATGGACTTTTTTCATAACAAAGCTAATTTGATTGCCAAGAATAGTATTCTAATAATTTATGTGAAAGAATGTTAAACATAAAATAAGAACAGCTAGTGTTAAAAACCAAAAAATTCCAATCTCACGTATCCACTGATTTAGATCATAGTTAACGTACATACTATTCGATAGCGGAATAAGGCTGATATCTGATAAGATAAAATTAACGAAAAAATTCAATTTTTTAATACACGATTTGTTTAAATGATATAATTAAATTTGAATTTTTTCGTTAATTTTTCCTGATAAGTGTTATTCTGCTATCGTATAACATGTACAAAAACTATGACCTGAATCAGTGGATACGTGATTTTTGAAGTTTTTGGGTTTTGACGCTAATCGTTATTATTTGATGTTTTAACAAGATTATTAAAATTCTGGTCTTTGCCATAAGAACATCTATGTCCTGAAGGAAGTCCACTTCGACTGGGCAGTTCCGCACGGAGCAATCAAACGAAAATGTACTCCTTTCAAAACAAAACTGGTCTACTTGTAAGGACTAAGATTCTACGTATATGACAAAAGGAAAAATCGAGAAAGTATAAAAAAAATAATAAAAAACTTTATTCTGTAGCGTTCACAGTAATCGTATTGTACGAAGAAGTGCGTTAAACATAAATGTTCTTTGCACCAAGAACATTTAAGTGTGATCACTAGACTGCGGATGTTTATGCAAATTTCGAGTTTCACAAATGCAGGTGAGACAGGAAAACCTATCTAGGGATTTATTGCACTTAATAAATATTACAACAAATACCGTACTTTGGATATTTTAGATATATTTTTATATTATGTTCGTTTTGTATATTTTAGCCGTATTTAATTTGTCATAAATGCATGAAAATCCGCAGTCTAGTGATCACACAATTGTACTGGAAACATTTCATATTTTCTAATTGCATGAAAGAAAAGTCCACAGGATGTTCGAATTCTTCAGGTCGTTCATCTATATAGCAACAACTGAACCACGCATATCGAAATAAGTTTTTCAGTAACGGGGACTATGTAGACTAATTTTTATGATTTCATTTATATACTTCCGGATTGTTACGATGTAGAACTACATGGAAAACAAGTCTGCAATAATATCAGCTTTGTTATGAAAAAAGTCCATTTCGGCCGGCCAGTCCCGCACGGAGCGAGAAAAGTTAATCGCGAAATAATGACCTTTATCGTCAAAAATCGAAAAAATCCAAAAACACGTATCCGCTAATTTGGACCATAGTCTATGTACATAAATTTATTTAATTTATTGCGAATGTTTTCTGGGAGATATTAACAAAAAACAATAATTTTTTAATATATTTTTTAAACAAATAACTTTTAGGCGTCTTTTCTTACACAGTTAAATTCCTGGTTGAAAAACAAACAATTTGAAAAAAAATTCAAATTTTTTTGACCGCTGGTTACCGAGATATTCCCAAAAATGTGTTTTCTGCCCTCAACTTTGAGGGGTGTTTTCACCCCTTCAGAGTGGATGGTTGCCGATAAAAAAAAATACGTGTCTAATATTCTTATGAGGACTACCTCTGACATAAATTTCATCAAAATCGGTGTGTTCGAGTTCGATATGTTCCCTTGTTAGTTTGGATGACAGACTTCTCATTTTTTCGATCAATTCCTTGGGATAAAATATTTTTTGCAAGTTGGAAAGGATTTGGCGAATGAATTTTTTTACTTTTTGTAGGAGATGTTGAGAAAGTTTTCAATTACTGAGATACATTTTTTTGAAAACGTGCAAGCATAGGGTCTCGTTGGTTTCCTATGCCGATTCTGCAAAATGCAAATTTGCGTCAATGAATTTTGTTTCCCATTACATGATTCCAGTATGAACAATAGGTTCTTAATTATTTGAAACATTGTAATCGTATGATTTCTATTTTGCAAATTATCAACTATTAAATTAATGGTCAGATGGGCCGACTTAACTGGCTTTTGATTTTCCTTAAATGTCCGTCTGATAAAATCTCGACGTTCAAATTGATTAATTTTCTTCTCGTGTTATGTCTTACTATATCACATTAATCATCGGTAATTCTAACGTGGATATTAACCTTTTGCACTCCAAGTCATTTTCACTATGAGTTACCAGCTAGTCTAGAACTATACACGATTGTGTGAGTGCACATTTATGGACATTTGAAAGCCTTTCTTCGTCATAAAAAAAGAAGCGTATACATTTTTGAAATTGTTTTACAATTCAAAAAAAAATTTTAAATACACTGGATTTACATGACAATGGTGTTATCAATTTCTGTTGCAATGTCGCTGTTGCGGAGACAACCGAGTGCAAAGGATTAATATTATTTCTCACATAATACCACGACAAAAATTTCTCCAACGTCTTAGGATGCTCCCATTCTTAGTTTCCCACGTGTAGAAGACAGTTACATCAGCCGATCAGACGAATCTCACGCAACAACGTTAAAGAAGCGCAAGCTTTTTTCGCGGTCACCCGATATATCATATGAACTACCGGAGAAGAAGAAACGAGATAGGACGAATGAGATCACGAAAGAGGATCCACAAAGAGGCGTCGGAGGTGTCGATCATTGAACGGTGTCCAGTTTCATTCATCGAACAATAAGTCTGAGGGAATCAAAAGTTGTGTTTCTAGATGCAGAAAGGAATTTTTATGAATGATAGAAGGAATCCTTTTCCCTGAGTCACTCCACCTCAACGTGGTCCAGTACCACGAAATGATTGCTCGCTTGTCCAATGACGCAAACTGGTTGACCCATGACTTTGACATATAAATCTTACCACTTGCTCGTCTACACATAGGCCAAGGATATATTGCAAGTCCGAAAAATATATTTTCTTGCCTTGAGTTTTACGTTGCAACATAGTTTAGAAAATTTTGTAAAATTTTCTTGTTAAAACTAATTCTCTGTAATTAATTTATTTAACACTAGGGTTATGGAATCCGTCAAATTGACTGATTTCTACATTCTTAGAAATTATAGTCTTCCAAACATAGACGTGGTACAGTAAATATTTCACATGTATCTTATAATGTACAAATTACTTAACTCATTATCTTTTTTGCAGTTTGATCCCTATATTTCTAAAGTCTTTATTTAATATATTGCGGTGTAACAGATTTTACGATTGTAAATCTCGTGTTAAATTGAGAATTTTTAAATTAGGAGTTTCAGAGATGAATTTTAATGGTGGTAATCTACTAAAGGAGTTTGTTGTTTCGGAACGTGTTGACGTTAGATATTTTCATAGAAATTGAGATTTTAACGCAGTTCTCTTGTCTCTCATGATCGTAGCCTCATTACTCCATGGATCTTTATGAATTCTCTTAGCTTCGATTCTTAAATAGTCCCTTCCCTTCTGAATTATTCAGAAAGAGATGTCCCCTTTTACGATCGAACGTTTCGAAAATAATAACAGAAATCTACAATTTAAAAGATGAAACTCGAGGCTGCGGCTCATTAATAAGTATCCTCATTAACCCGGAGATCGGCATTATCCCATATGAAATTTCAATCCGCGTGTCCTCGGTCTGCACACACGGTCGATGTCTCGGAACCTTTTTTACCTTTCCCGAACGTGGTAATCTCATCCTTACATAACGAAGCTATATGATGACTCAATCCTGGGAACGTTTACAATACGAGAAAATCTATTACAATGGGAAATCACCGTGCGCGAATCTTCTCGCGATTATCGTACAACTGTACCTTCTTGTGTTCGTGTTCAAACGAAATTCATGCAGGGTGACGTATAATTTCACTGTTCAACGGTAAATATTATTGTGTAATCCTTAGACCATGCAAAGAGTGTAATAATTAAGAGTAATTTCTTTGTTTTCTTTATTTTTTAATTTTCTTATGTATTTTCATTTTATTTAGGACCTAGATTTCAAAGAAGTTTATGGTATATGATGTAATAATTTAGAAAGAGTTGTTCAGAGCTGACAGAAGATTTTAAACTTGGTTCTACTGACTATCAGCCCGAGTTTTTATCTCTTTATCAATTTATAAATTTATTTATTAATTTTTTTTTATTGCAGTTACTTCGAGAAGGATACTCGAAATTTATAATTTTCAATGAAATGAATGTGAGAAATTACAAAGTAGAAGTTGCGCAAGAATGAAGAACTTTCACGTTTGCTTCATATTAGAGTAATTCATTATTTAATAGGATCAAGAGAAATGTATTGTCTTTGCACAATGCTAGGAAAATATGATTTTGCTGTCGTACTATAGATCTAAAAAAAATTTGAAAGATAATAATAGGAAACGTTTATGGTTACTGAAATTTTCAGTTTCATTATCTGTACATAAAACACAGAATGGATATTTCATTGAGGATCGGTGGATTTTACAGTCTTACTTGTAGAATATTCCTACAATCTTCTTACTGTTAGTCCACAACTGCTACATTATGAACGTATTTACCTCTAATTAAATTTTCCTACAATTTCTTTACGATACAAAGAAACTTAGAGGTAAAAACTGTTTGACAATTCTACGAGAAAATCTAGTACACAAAACAAAAACAAAATAATCACAAAAACCAGACAATTACAACAACAAAACAATCGTCCTTAATAAATTTTTTATCGCACATAACCGACATTTATATTTCTAAGCATTATTGCAAAAAAAAATAGTACCATAATCCATCGCTAAACTCCAACTACTCCACTTTTTCTTAATCCGTCCGTCTCTAAATGATATTACGGTAAGATAAACGGTGCTACAAATAATGTATAACAAATGGCATGTTCTTCTGCTTTTAGACTTTGACAGTCATTGCACTTAGAGCCTACAATTTTAGATTGGTTACGAATCATAGATTCTCTACGATATTAACCCTCTATGGGTCACTGTGACTTTGAGGTAATGCATGACACATCTAAGCTTCCACTCTTTAGAATGAAATTTGTAACCTTGCCAAATATTTTAATTTAGCTTGTAAAAATCATAAAATTCTTTACACATCAGTATTTAAAATTCAGGTTTAATCCATTATTTAAAAAAGTATCTTTATCATTCTCTAATTGTGCTATCGTAAAACTGATCTTCAGATACCACAAAAAATTCGGAATATAGGGGAATAAAGAATAAAACGGGACAAAAGAGTTAAATTAAAGTTTGCATTTACAACCAGATTAATTAATTAAGTATCTGGATCATCAACTTTATACTCATCACGGGTCCTCCTAAGTTTCTATTAAATTGATTTTTTTTAGCAAATTATAAGACTAAAGCACCGAAAACAGTTTAAACCTAGAAAAGAATTTAAATAATACTTTAGAGAAAAACATTCAAATTAAGGCTGTCTAATTAAAAAATCCAATTTATCAACTGTTATCGTAGAGCCCGAAGTAGTTCTTTCCGCAATCGTTTTCACGAATGCAGGACATTGCTTCGTTTATACATTCTAATCACAACACGTGCTCATTCGTCCACTCTAAGCTCTGACCACCTTTTCGAGGATGAAATGCAAAAAGACATAATCGACCCCACCCGTCTTAGTCTTTTTGCATCCTGATAAAACCCGCTGGAGAACGAAGCCAAGGCTTGTTCCGTGATGAATACGAAACAAGATTTTCCAGCGTGTCGATGGCGCTGAATTTAACCGTGTCGAATGTCGGTCGTAGAAATGGGAATGGCCATGCAGGTAGAGGCTGATAGCGATTGAGGTCGTATGACAAGGATGGGGGAGATCACGAAGAGTTGGTTGTTACCGGGTTAAACCCCACCCGCGGATAAATACATGAGCTAAACGCGTCTTGAGAATTGTTTGAACAGATTGATGCGAATGCGTAAATGAATGCTCAATGCCGCACGAAGAAGATGTGACGTAAAGCTGATATCTCAATGCGAAGATAATCTACGAAAATACGCTCGTTTAAGTATTTCTTTTTTGTATTTTTTTGAAATTTATGTTATGATCATATTGGAATAAATGTTTTTTTGTGTGTTAGGTTTATGATTTTTTTTTTAAATGATGCGCCATTGGTATTTTCTAGTATTCCGCAGTACCGACTGCTCCTCGGTGAACTTTTGTTTTCTGTTTTAGTTTTTTGTTTCTTTTAGCTTCCGTTGTTTCTTCAGTAGAAGGTCTCTCGTGGTCGTCCGATACGGTGTGTTTATTCGGTTAGTCGGCAATGTGTAATTTTATTTTTCGTGTGTGTCTGTAATTTTTTATTGTTTTAATTATATTTTCTTTGAACGTTCATAACATAAAGTGTTTCTTTACTGAATCAGCGACCGCCCACACTAAATATTCCAATAGATCATTTTATCTGGAATCTGCTGTTTCAGATTCATTCCGAACCGGTGCGGTGAGACTATGGTACACATATCGCACAGGACAAATATCTTAGAGGTGGACATGAACTCAGGCCCACTGATTACGAGTCAGAGCCTTTTCCTCCTTATCAACAATAGAATCCTAGGACGTACTATTTTAGATTGATTATGCATTAGTTAGTTTTAGTTAGTTTTAAGAAATTTTAATTTAAGACCCACTGATTGCGAGTTCCAGCTTTTACCACCTTATCAACCACAGACAGCTGGGGCCTACTATTTTAGGTAGGCTTCGAATTACTGGATCTGTGACATGTTAAATAGTAAATTTTAAAACATTGTTAAAAGGCGAGAGGGAATTTTAATCTAGGTGCCACCGATTGCGAGTTTGAGCCTTTACTTCCTTATCAACCATAGACCCCTATAGCGTACTATTTTAGGCGGGTTCTGAGTCACTGAGGTTATGGTGTATTAAATAGTAATTTTCAAAAAATTGTTGTATGGTGACAGGTGATTTTAATATAGAATCCATTGGTTACGTATTCAAGCTGTTAGCTTCATATCAGCCATAAACCCCTAGGACTTACTATTCTAAGTGGATTACAAATTACTGAATGTATGATGTATTAAATAGTAATTTTTAAAATCTTGTCAAAAGTTTTGAATTGAAAAAGTTGAATTGGAGCCTTTAGCTCCTTATCAATCGTAGACCCATAATTGCTATCATTTTAGATGAGTTTCGAATTTCTGGAACTATGGTACATTAAATAATAATTTAGAAAAGGATTGTTTAGAGATTATAATTTCAAATTAAGTGATTGCGAATCCGTGCCTATAGGTTCTTATTAATCACAGTTCCCGTATCGTTAATTTTTAAGAGAATTCAGTACGATGCACTTCAAGAATGCATAAAAGTTTGATGAAAAGTTTGTTTGCTATTGCTGACTGTTTAATATTCTGACGTACTGCATTTCGGTGTTGCTATAGTACCGAAAGATTTCCTGATTTTCGTTTCTGATAAATTTTAAAGATATTTTTAGATATGAGACTTAGTATATACGATTAGATATGTTTCTCGCAGGCTAAAGAATCTTCACAAGTTTAAGAATCTTAGAACGATTAGCGCGTTACGTGAATTTCTATAAAAACACGTGCGCCATCGTTTCTCGAGCTTAAACTCATCACGTTGTATCGCATGCCCGTTCAAGGACAAGGACAACCTCTCTTGAAAGTCATGCACGAGCGGCATACAAAATATTCTTTTAACCAAGTAAAACAGAAAAACGGAAGACCGACACTAGCACCATTGTGGTTACTTGAAATTCTGGATATAGAAATGTAAAATCTATATTCAAGGTTGAGGATTAAATAAAATTTCTTCCTCGAACTAGAACTAGTTGTCAACGATACGTTTTGGATCAACGACTCTCTAGCCGAACTAATCAAGTCCAGTATGTAGATTACTAATAATTTTATATGAGCTTGACCATGATTTAGTTGGGCAATAATTAATACATTGCGTTCTGCCCTTAGCATTGAAAAAGTTAATATTCGACTATTTATTCGTGTAAGTGTAATTAACTGTAATATCTTACTGACAATTTGCCTCCATTCACATTATAAGCTAGGTCAAACACCTCATTCTACAATAGACCAGTGATCATGAACCTTTTTCAGAAGTGGGTCTAATTTTATTAATTATTCTTTTAGTAGAAGCTCGTGGGTTACTGAATCACTGGTCTCACTCGAAAAGGGGGAGGGCAGGATTGTTAAAAACTACTCTGTTTTTGGTTCTCCTCTTAAAATTTACGTTTTCTTTTTGTTTTACAGTTTTTACTTCCGCAAGTGAAGAGCTACAAAAAAGTCAGCTAGCTAATGTCCGTTTAGAAATATATTTTTATAAATTCCAAATTAATTATGTATACTTTATTTTATTATTTAGACATTCAAAAAGTCTGCGTGGGTCAGTGTCTGACCCGAGTGTGATAGGTTCGCCATTACTGCTTCAACAGTGCTAAAGAAATATCATCTTGGACTGATAATTTAAAGATCATGTATAATAATATTTTTAATATATTTAGTCTTTCAAATATATTAAAAATATAAACATATAGTTGTTCAACAATTACACTAACACCATGTACTAACACTAACTAACTTAATACATTAACTGTCATGGGGGTGACTGGCGCTATTGATTCAATGAAATTTCATGTTACGTTTAAATTGCAATATTTATGCATTTTCTAACATATTGAATATTTAAATATTGAAAATATAAAAAAATCTGACAAATATGTATCAGTGTTTTTAAATTTTCTCATTTATAAGATGTCATTTTAATAGAAAAGATCCCGCGTCAGTTGAAATGATAAAACTAGTAAAATACCGGTGTTGTTTAATGTCTTAACTAAAAATCCGTTATCATCTGAACCATATTCTGTATTTCTTAAAACTCAACAAGTTTTACCACTCGAAATGACTTTATATCAATCCCACAAGACTTCTAATAACCCAGAGTACAAAAATCCTTCATTCATAATCTCACATCCGCACATATATGTGGAAATGCAGATCAAATGAGAGAATGGTGCATCGAGTAAGGATAGTGCATCGAATGGAGAGGTCTTGCGAGAAAAGACCAAAGGCCTGACTAACAGAATTAGACAAGACGTGAAAGTACGAGAAACTACGTCATTCCAACTACTTTTTTTTTACTTTTATCTTTTCTGTTTTTTACAGTTTAATAAAAATATCATTTTCATAGTACATCACAGCCAGTATCCCCACATATATGTAGGAATGGGTGGTGCAGAGATATGTGATGAACGATACCTATCCTATTCTACAATAATCATATAATTACAATAATAAAGTAAAAGAAAATACAATACAAAATATAATCTAAATGCAGCAACACAGAATTCTACTCTTAACCGACTCTCTATTCGGACTGACTACTGCGCTCTTCGAAAACCCTCTTGAACACCCTCTGCCACACTACATACATTCTCTCTGTCTCTCACGCGCATTTCTCGGTCCCAATCCAAATCGGCACTCACTCATCGCATCTCATTCACACACACACACACACACACACACACATCCCTACATATATAGCTTTCACAACAAACTAGCTATTTTGTCACACAGCATACAAATTTCACCCAGCTGAAAAGTTAATTGTAGACCATACCATTCACATTGAACCATACAATTAAAACTCTACCACATTTAAGTAAAAAATACACCGACACACCGAAGTACCGAATACCTCCGAGGGTTGACATAGGTGAAGCCCAATCTGCTTTCCGACTTTCTCGGCTGATTACGTAACCCCGGAACGTTGGCACACAAGAACGGCTGCCGGCTCACGAAATTCATGCATAATAATAATCTTACGATATGGTCGACCGTAGACGGCCTTCCCGGCTGTCCACTCGAGGCTGTTCTGATATCTGTCGGCCGGATTACTATCAGACCATAAGAACGGCGAGGGTAACGTTAACATGAGAGACAGAGAGGCGCCGTGGCACACGTGATACGAGTGTATGAGTTCGTTCTACCGTGACGCGCGGCTCGATTAAATTTAAAGATACAAAACTGGTCCGCCATTCCTACTAACGACAAGATAAACGGTAATACGCGAAACTATAGAATGCCGTTCGTTTTTATTCTATCGCCGTAGGTAGAATTGCAATTTTCAACCGACCCTTTGTCGAAAGAGAACATACGATTGGAACAGAAAGGTATGCATCGTGCCTTGCAGCAATTTGAACGGTAGCGGGACCTTGTTCAGTGATTGTTGTAGTATATATTGAAATTGACACGGTGGTATTTTATTTATGTGTTTTTGATCAGAGAGAAATAGCGTATGGATGAAATTTATTGAGCCTGGAACGTTAAAAGGTTTGCAACATTTCCGATCAATTGAGAATTCGTTGCGTAAGTGATTTCAGTTTTACGGAAAACGAAATCCATCGGGAGAGGTGTAAATTTGTACAGACTTATGAGATAAGGCACGTGTACAAAATCGGCATTAATCGGGCAGTTAAATGGAATCGTAGCCCAGCGAAATTTTTCATCTGTCCGTTTAATGGAACGTTAAATGCAAAGTTATCGGGATATTTCTACCTCGTCGTATAAATTAGCAGTTATCGTCGTAACTTCGTAATATCATTGCCGTGGCGATTCGACGTCTATGGTTGAACGTTTGCGCGCTTTTCCGCGGTAAGGCGTTCCACGTCGAGCAGAGAGGGAAAAAGAGGAATAGAGGAAAAAGATCATGGACAATATCGCGTAAGACGTTATTTGCGAAACGGAATTAATTATGCGGCACGTAAAACAGGTATCGGCAGGACTCGTGCACTCGTTTATACTCGAACTTTCACTCCACGCGCTACTTTAATGATATTATCTCTCTTTCTCTCTCTCACTCTTTTCTCTTTTTCTTTTCTCTTTTTCTCTGCCGCTCTTTTCTTTCTCTCGTAAAGGAACGTAAGTAAATGGAATAAGCGAAGACAAGTTACTCTTTTTACATTCCTTCCGCTCGCGGTAACACGGTACAGCTCGACCATGGAGCGTTTGCGCACAGCTGTTAGATCGAATTACATTGTTATGGGAAATTCGCGAGAGACGAACGAAAGGGCACTTTCACTCTAAAGTATTCGTTTTGACGGAGCTAATCCGACGATCGTGGAATCGCGATTGTCACGACAGATCTACGCTCCAATGAGCCCAAATTACCGTCAGCCATTTCAAGTTATTTTGTTGAAAGCTGTCAGAGTGATTTGTAGAAGTTTGAAACTGTGTATGGTATTTTATTATATTTCTATATGTCTGAAAATTTTGATATATATTTGTATAAATAAGATTATTTGTATAATAGTCAATTGTTTTTGCCTAGGTTGCAAAGGATTTGAATTGAAAGAAGAAATTATAATATGCAAAGGAATTATATCTTTTTTAGGAAAGAAGAGAATTATGGTTAAAAATAATCGTTTCTGGTATTTCTACAGCTGGAAATTTGCATTTAATGAGTCTCAGAATTAATACTGTGTACTCTATTTTAATTGCGTGGATTCCGGTATGAAACGGAGTATGTTTGAAGATATACAGGATTTAAGTAGAATGAGACGAACATATGGTATAGTCCGATAATTCACAAATGGCCAGGCGAAAGAATGTGGGTTTGATTTGTGAATGGAATAGTCATGTTGCATTTATCCAGTCAAATAAGTAAAAATACGGCAATGCTACGACTTCGAGAAGAGTTTACTTTAGAAGGCTGGATTTAGGGTTTTTAGAAACGTTGAAAACGAAAGATTTCGACACTCCATAGACTTTTTCGAGTTGTTGGACCGTACCAAATGCACTTAAAGATTCATTATCAATAATTTTCTGTGTCAATTTTACATTACCAATTTATCAATTCGAATTTATCAATCGATTATCACATTATCATATATTTATACAAAAAGCGTGGCCAGTTTATTCGAAAAGTGTAACAGCGCGAAAGAAAGTTTTGCTATTATAGCTTACATTTAGCAAACAGTCGAGGATATGCATCATTGAATTAACGACTTCGTTCCTCATTTTTTCCCATAGTTATTCGCCGATTTATCCTTCCCGTGTCATTACGACGATTTCCTATCGATCATTGTGCACAAGAAATGAAAGCCTGCAGAAAATAGATGAACGCTAGAATGAATAGTCCCTACAACCAGCCTCAACCAATAAAAGAATAATGATGCAACAACTACTCGTACAAAACTCCACTTTACTATTGCCGATCCCATGGCAGTGTTATTTACACGCATACTTCAATGAACCTGTTATCTTTACAAGCTGAATTACGTATTTGAACATCCGGCAAGTGTAGCTGATAAAAAGAACAACATCCACTATAAACTGTTCTGTTAACGTAACGTTACACAGTAGTGTACTGACGTAACAATTATATCAGACTAAGAATTGCTTTGTGTCGTAATTCAATCCTTTGATTCAAAGCTGTGCACTTGAAATAGTTCAACTACATGCCATATTCATTGTTACAAATGAATCTCTAATTGTGGCAGTCCTACATGAAAAACACTCGATATAGTTTTCCTAATAGTTAATTTTTTATATTAATTTCGACTTAGAAATTAGATAATTATTTTTTACTTTGATCTAGATATCTCTTAGTCTTTATAGTTATTGACGGATTTGTATATCTGTGGTGTTAAAATTGCAAAAATGTAGGCAATGCATTATTATGTAAAACAAATATATAAAATAGTCATTTTATGGCATCCGTTAATAGTTAATGAACGAGAGATCTGCCTATATTGATACTCAGTGTTCTTTTTAAGAAATTGCAGTTTCATAAACACTTTTAAAAAATTGAATAACAGATGATAACATGGATGTGCAAAAGTATAAACTAATCACACTTCCATTCTGACACCACTTCTTCCATAGATGCTTCATCTTTATCACGTTGAACGCCAGTGATATTTCGCTCGTTTTATCATTTCTATTGAAGTGATACTTTTCTTATTGGAATCCCATTCTTTTAATGTAGAAAGTAAAGACACCAATACATATATAGTCGGTGAGATTCTATCTATTAAACGCCAGCAATTAAATATTTGATGTGTAAGAAAATTCATAAATATTACAATACAAAAGTCCTATAAAATTTCATTAAATTCAATAGCGCCAGTCACCGGCGACCCCCATGGCAGTCAACGTGTTAAGAGTATATCACATACAATAGAAAAATTGCATTTTTCAAAATGCAATTTCTCAAAATTGATGGACCATTTACAAGAACGCCCGTACACGACACAAATATTTTTCGATGTACTTTCGCCCAATATGCAGCTCATCAAAATTCCAATGTCTACGAGTATAAATTCTCCTTGTTAGCTCACAAATAATTAGAAAACTATCCCCAAGTGTTAATCCAATTGCAAGTTTCTCAATATCCTCCGGCTAAAATCGCAATCTCATTAAATTCCATGCTTCAAACGTTGCACAAATCTATGTTAATAAACTCACCGTGACAATTCGTAACAAGCAAATATTCCTCAAACCATAAAAATACTCGATAAATATTCATTCACCGCAGTGAATAATCCCTCTCTTTCCACGAGGGAATACGATTGAAAACGGGGAAGAGAGAGAATTCCCAAGAAAGAAGAAACGATGGCAGTACAGAAACTCGGTAACGGTAATTGAAGAAAAATCCTGTATTTAAATGAATACCAAGAGATCTTTAAGGGATCGCGTTTCCATCGTCGAAGCTAACGAAATCTCGAGAAGGGAATGGCGGTAAGGAGACTCGTTAGCGTGGAGAACCATCGAGCTCTATCGAGCTCTATCGAGACGTCGACCTGGCACGAACCACAGGGGACCGAGAGAGGCACACCTGAATCATCTTAGGAATGTAACACCATGGACAGTTCAGATTTACGGTGTACCGTCCTACGTTCGCCAGGTTGCGATGCGGGCCCGAGAAAAACGAGGGACCGCTCGAACGGTAGCTATCGCGGGTCCCCTCGAATAATTTCACGTGAATGAATCAATTTATGAATCTACTTAGCTCGCCGACTAAGACGGATCACCTGTGTCACTTTCGTCAATTCACTACTGTTTGGACGACTGAATTCTTCAATTAAAAGATGATTAAAAGACATTTGACCGATGTTTGCTAGCGTCAGAAGATTCCATTTTCAGAAGCGTCTGCTTTTTTTTTATCTTTTATGGTGAAGAATGAAACGGAGGCGGAATGATGGTGGTACGATAAGAATGGAATATATGTTTAAGGAAATAGTACTTGGAGAAGGAAGTTCTACGAGGTATATGCGTCTGAAAATTGCTGATTTTCCCAGCTTGTGAAAAACGACCGGTGCTTTTATGGTGACAAAGACTCTTGTAAACGATCGCGTGAAAAATAACGGGTACTTTCTGAGTTTTAGGATTTGTCGTGGGTGTATCGCTTACGGTATGGTTTAAGACTTTGTTTGCAATGTAGCAGAGTGAATTTGAAAATTTTCTGTTTTCATGAATTTAAGGAATTTGTGTAGTTATAATGATTATAATGAGTTTGGATTGAAATTGGACTCGGTACGGAATTTCAATTATATATATATACTAGGGGGACCGGAAAGTAACGTCGTTTCGCCAGATATTTTGATCAAAAGCCAATTAATTTTTATCGAACCACCATTAATAATTTGCATACTAAATGAAAGAGGGTTGTTGATAACAAGAGTAATTACGTCATTCGTTAAAAATAAAAACTTAGTACAGATTTATTTGTTCAAATCTAATGTAAAAAACGACATTACTTTCCGGTCCCCCTAATATATGAGTTGTTTATTTTGAAAGTGGTATAAGTGTAAGTTCCAAGTTCTAAGTCGAAATATTTAAAAGTTTGCATTGATGCCTTTAATTTTCGTGAGAATTTACGTGTTCTTGTTATTTTGAATACTTATATTTTTATAAATAAGTGCGTATAGCCATTAAAAAATTATCATATTTCATTACCGCAAGGTGACTTGCCACTTTCGGAATAAATGAGTCATATATTAATATTAATCAGAGTTTAGGTATTTTATTACACGTTATATGTTCATGATACTTAGAAGTTAACACTGGAAGTACCAAGCATGTTAAAATGACTGGTTTCAAATTTGTTCGAATAATTCTCAAAGTTTATAGGAGGATTATAGAGCAGATCTTCTAGATTGGTCTTACAAAACACAAATTACCGAATCGGCTATCTTTTCCACCTTTTAATTCCTCCTTTTCCAAAGTAGTTATTTAATATATTGAAATATAATAGATTTAACGCCGGTAGTTCTAGTATTAAATAAGTACTTTACAAATTCAGAACAGATTTTAGGAAATGTTACATCTATTTTATTATTTTCCATATATCTCTTATTCTACCTTTTAAAAAACTATGTGGATGTAAGTTAATGTATATACATAACCATTTGCAAATGTAAGTAATTTATAACAACTCTCCAAAGCTTTCGTAAATGAACAAAAACTGTACACTGCATCCGAAGAATGAAAATAGTAAAAACCCGGAGGGTCGTTAAATTATTACCCAATTACATGCGAATGTTTGACGTGAAAGTTTTATAACTCTGAAATTATATCGTGCAAAACATTTTACTGTTCTACGGTTAATTGATAAATGTTTTAAGTCCAATAAAATATCCGCAAGACTTGCGTCAAAAAAGCGTTGCAAGTATGTGATAAATGTTACGACACTTAACAAAAGTGTATCTATATAATGTCTGCAAATGGAATATTCTCTGTGCTTTCTTCGTCGTATAAAACAGATATATCATCAACAGTGCACACTTTACGTCAGAAAACTTTGAGAGATATTAATCGGCAGGATATTCTTAATTGCCCTTCTTGGAGGACTAATTTGCGGATGAGTTTTTCACGCGTTTTTTGCTGGTATCATTAACTATAAATATAAATATTTTTGTTCATTTCCAGGTGCTATTTGCTTCACGATACAGGAAACGTAAATGTTGGCTTCGCCCAAGGTGTTTTTACACAAAGAAAGTAGACTTTTAACCATATAGGTAAATGCTAATTGATACATTCACATAGAGTATAGAAAAGACATCATTTTGGCGGCATTCAGAACGAATGTTACGTCAGCTAGACTTTGGAAATAGATAGAATTTTTATAAGGTAAACTTTGGCATAAAGTTTCCGTAGTAATTGTTCTTGAAGGTCCACTATTTGATAGTTTAAATTTGCATGTTTATAGGACACTATTGTTTATTAACATTAACACTAGATTTACAGAGTCACTTTGGCTCATTCAACATTGATTGCTATATATATATAATATATTGGTTGGTTAATTTTTTAATAATAAATCGTTCATTTAAATTTGTTTTGGAACTATTTTCTTTGCCATAAACTTCAATTTTCTTGTATGAGTCTAATTGGCTTACTTTAGAAAAGTAGGTATAATCAACATCCGTAAATTTAGTGTTAATTATACCATATGGTTGAAAGGATTATTTAATTTCTTACTTCTTTATTTTCTCATGAAATTAATTTCTGAAAGCCTTAACCATGTCTCTTCCTTAATATGTTAATTCTGTCGTGCAAAATTTCAACTGAAATAGTTAAATTTGTAAATTTACCAAGTTCTTTTTCACTTTTTTTCCACTTACTTATAAAATACATCGATATCGGATGATGTATTGATCGTATTAAAAGCTGACCATGCAGACAAAGTGGTAAATTTGTTTTTAAGCATCCAAGAAATAAAAGTACAACCTTTGTTTATACAAAGTATAATCAGACTGTCTTAATTACTATTCAGCGATACCAAATAAGAAAGAATGCTAAGTTTTCTTTCCACTGCGTTTCAGTTTAATCCCCATATTTGTTAAGATCCAGGATTAGTCACGACGATGAGATCAGAATGCATTCGCAGAAGAAACTTTATTGAATCTACAGAAGCCAATATTTATCCCATAACTTTTATATCATTATCACCGATTTATGAAATCCAATTTCCTTCAAGCATCCCTCCGTTATTCCTCTTAAAGATTTACAAAAATTATAATCAAATTAACACTCGTCCCACAATTATCTAATTATACATAGAACGATCCACGTACCATTTAAAAATAACGTAAACCGTGAAGATTGTTCCGGCAGTTAAAAGAAATTATACCCCTAAAAAAGTGAATCCATTGCAGAATGAAGTTAGCAATATACTTAACTCATTATTTTACGAAAATAAAATCTTTTTCCCTCAAAATAAGAAGTTAATGGAAGAAGATAATTTTACCAATTACGGTATTCTTTTTATTGTAAATTGATCGGTTACAAAAACACTTGCTGTTGATTAAAGCGAACATCACCTGATTCCTTTCACGTAACACTATTTTAGAGAATGAGAATAAGTTACAAAGGATAATTATTTATCTCATCGAATAATCGTTCTCTATGTGTGATAAATTTCAACAAAAGCCTATCGAATAAAGGGGAAAAAAGGGAAGGAGAAAATTCAGTTGGGAATCTGACCGAAAATCATCTGAATAGAGATTTTTAAATCGGCAACATCGAATTCGAATTCGCGATAATATGCTGTTCACATCGTTAAAGTGGCGTCTATGAAACGACGTAAAGCGTTCACGTTAATTATGAATAATATGATTACGCGGCACTTCCCATGGTTTCCCTTTTGTGAGACCCGACACACGATTTAAGAGCAGAAGCAACGAACTGAGCAGTGATTCACAGACTGCAACCGCGAGAATAACGTTTCAGAGATCATCTTAATTTGCGGCACTTTGGCGAATTATACTCGTCATTTCTTTCCGTTGTAAATTATTTTGATTTTGAAATTTGATGATGATATCGCACATTTGAACAAAGTGCTAATTGGTACTTACTACTATCGTGGTCAAATTAAAATTGAATTTGTATGAGAATTTTATGAGTTCAATCTTTATGATAATACTCATGTATCGATTAATAATAGTAGAACTGTGAATAAATACTTGGATTGACTAATTAATTATAATAGCAATATAATTACTTAACACGTTGTATGCGAAACACAAAAATTACGTTTTTCGAAAAATGTGTGTAGATCTTTTAACACTAGATCGACCAAGGGGGTCGAAATGACTTGTACTGAATTTTTTAAATACGTTATTGAAATTTGTAGGGCTGTATCGTGCTTAATTTTCTATATCTATCTTGTAAAACATGAGAGATTTAATCAGTTTAGGTTTTTTCGTATTGTATTCTCTTTCTTCTAAATTCCTATCTTTTTAGAAACGTCTTCGAAAGTTATAGAAAGGTGGTACCTTGTATAATATACAAAGTACTTTACCGATCATCTTCTTGCCGCCTGATCCCTTTATTTTCAAAGTTATTTAATATATTGTGGTGTAACAAATTTCACGTCCGTAAATCTAGTGTTAAGTATACTGAATTAACCCCTTGTCGCACAATAACGAGTGCTACTCGTGACACGATAAATGGAATAGTCAATATTGAAGTGCTCTAAGAATGACTTGATTACAAATATCCGTGGGCCCTGATAAAATAAAATAAATTCTACGCTATTCAATATTACGTTAAGTCATTTACTATATCCGAAATTAGGTGTTAGATTGTTATTTTAGTAATTAATTCAAAATTATCGCACATTTAATCACAAAAAAATGGCGCGGCAAAGGGTTAATAATTGGTAGTTGTAGTGTAAAAAAATGGCGATAAGTGGCATTAATCAGACAGATTTTAATAATTAAGTATATTTTCGAACTTGGAGAGTAAGAAGTTTCCAATTTATATTAATCTTTTGTAAAAATCAAATTCTTGCAAATTTTTCAACAAGTTTCTCGCTTCGGTCTCAATGAAGCGGCACAAAACACCCGCATACGATGTGTTAATAATAGATAACTACTTTACGAGAATCAAATATTTTATTCACAGTGTAAATTAGAGTATTTTGCTCTGGAAAAAGTAAACTTCAATGGATTAAGGATAAATTAGAATTGTTTGCGCCACATTAAAACTGTAGATCAAAGAAGCAAAGAAAGTACACAGATTGGAAAAACAGTTTTAACCGCAAACTACTAACACTTCACCGCACAGGAATGTTAATCGGTTTTTCCCTGGCAACATTTGTCAACCGATTTCTCCACTCTTGACCGAAACATTACAAATTTACATTGTTTTCAAGTAAATAAAATTTAAAAAACTCAAAAAATGTCATGTTACATATATTATTCAAATTATTCGTGTGTGTAATGTAAAGTTGAACTCTAAATAGTTCAAAGTGCAACTCATGTCGAATCATCTGTCCTGGATAAATAATGTATTAAGATCATAGAAGCCGTGAAACAGGTCTCGTTTTAATCACATTTTGTGATTAACCAAATTGTCAAGAATAATTTAAATTTCATCCTACATACGTGAAAATAGAACTCGTTTCTTTGTCCCAAAACATGATGTCCCATGTGATAATTACTGTTCAGAATATTGCGCATTGTACTTCACATAATTCCAAATATTTGAGATATAAATCATTGAATGAGTTTTAATCTCAATTCAAATCAATCACCGTCACCTATTGTAAATAAATACTACTGATAATCCTGTTATCGAAAGATCGATTCCTACAATTTTGCAATCAGTACATCGAATATTAATCATCGCATGCACGAATCATTTGCATCACTATCAACCTTCATCGACCCGTCGAAATTGTCACATTTCAAATCCCCCGCCAAGTTAATTTAGTCATCCAATAAAGAAATTCATCAGCTCCAAAATCGCATCAATCTCGCGCCTCCACCGAACAATTTATATTCCGCTCTCCAAGGAAAAACCCATTCCCCGACAGCGATAAATTCCCATAAACAACTCAGCACGATCATTCACAAAGAATTTTAACAACCATCCGTTCTCTTAATCCACCGAAATCATTCACTCCTCGTTACAAGAAACGTGGCAGTCGCTCCAAAGACCTTTCAAAATTCCTTGCAGAAACTAAGCATAGAAATAGCCGGTAACACTCGTCAACATCAACCGGAATAATTCACCTTATCATGTACAAGCTCGTTACGTAGTTCGTTTAGTGATAAAAAATTTCAACAAAATTCCATCGACTTACCTAATACCTGTCCTCGCAGAGACTCGGATTACTCGACGACAAAGAGCTCCCACTGAATCATCCTCGGTGTCTGCCTTCGTTCCACTCTCCCTTCTGCTTGATTATTGCTATTTTAACTTAGCAGGAGCATCGACAATATGAAGATTTTTAACACTCGATCGAAGACCTGACAGAGCCACGATTTCGAACGGACACACGAAGTTCGTTTCACACCGGTGTGCTTAGACCGACCGAGCGGGTCCGGACGACTGAACGTACCTCTCGTTGCGCCTTCACCGAGAGCCACAATCCCTACCTTCCTCTTTCTCTTTCTCTCCCTCTCTCCCACGTACGTGTTTGTCTCTATCGAAATTAAAGTCACGCAGCGAAAGCTGTTTTGTTATTGAGACTCGCTGTTTTGGAGTCTCTTGGTCCCTCGATGATACATCTACGGTGTCGTGGAGTTAACGTTGAATTCAGCTATTCGTTGTTGGTTTTCCCTTCTTTTTTTCTACTCACCGGTCCAGTTGGGATCTAATGCGAGCTCGTTTTCGTCGAATTAATGGAAGGATTCAGTAATGGGGACCTTTTAGTGTGATGATATATACCAATCGAGTTTTGTATTGTTGATCTTGACAATGTGGAGTTTACATGTGAATTTACACTGTGTTAAGTGAAAGTTCATTGATTTATGGACATGGGCTTTGATTTTGAGAGAGCATTGAGGAGAATTGTCGTGAGAATTTCGAAGAGGTACTTCGGCTGGGAATTTTATACTGAGTGGAGTAAAGAATGTAGTAATGCTATGAAAATATGAATTTTCACTATGTTTTTGAGGCGGGGTTAATTTAATTTCTGAGAATCTTGCATTTTTTTCTGATGAAAGTTTGAATTTCTGAAAAGTGTGGTCTTGTAAATTCGATTATAGGAAAGTAGTAGTTTCTTGGTAATTTAAAAGTCGCTGTAGTTCTTCTTGGCAAGAATTTTGCCTTGAAGTCTGGAATATTGGCAGTTTTGATTAAAAGTAATTTAGAACATTCAAATACGCACTGAAAGCATTGAGAATTGCAGCGAGAACAATGAGAGGTATTTTAGTGCAGATACAAAATCACTACCTATTAAATATATAAACTGCAATATTCACGTTTAAGATAAACTGTATTTTTAAGTTTGTCATACAGAAAAATTTCACTTAGCTCACACGAAATTTAAAAAATAAGTCACACCTTAAAGAGTTAGGAAAGTGTTTACTTTGCAATGTCCTTGCGAATTTCTCCTTTTACATTTCCCAAAATAATATTACGATAAACAAGACAAAATGATAAATATAATTCTTATCATTCCCTTCGAAATATAATACAAACTCGCCCCAGGTCTTTGCCCCCGCCAAACATCTCAGGGAAACTGATCTGCCAGCCTGTAATAAAGACGTGTTCCCATCATTGCTACATAACTCCGGTTACGACTGCCGTCATGCACTATGATCTGAAATGTCACAGTCTTCGTCTTCATTTTTTCTTCTATTTATATCTCTTTACACGGATTAAACTTATACCGTAATGTTGAATAGGCGTGGGTCTGACATTGAACGCACAAAAGAGTACATTCTTTCTGCCTGACGTTGAATCAAGAAAGACATATCACCAGATGCGTTTGGCACTACATTTACGGCAGCCGTCGAATTAACGGGTTCCCACTTTTTAAAATTTTTCCTTCAATCGACAGAGAAGCAGTACAGCAAACATTTCACATGTGTTTTATAATATACAAATTACTTGATTGACCGTATTTTCTGCCGTTTGATCTATCTTTTTTCAAAGTACTTATTTAACATATTTAAATATATCGGATGTAACGGTCGTAGATCTAGTTTTAAACAACCATAGAATCAAAGGATTTAATTATTTTATATGTGCGTTAAAGCGATGTGTCGATAATCTAAGTTTCTGAGAAGAAGTGATCCCGTTAACGCAATTATCATTGCAACTTTCAACAATCGAAGATCCCGTTAACCCGATTCCGGTTAATCGGAGCTTTCAATATTCTGACGTTTTGTGGATATGAACGATAGATAACTTAATATCTGGTAATTTAAACTTCTATCATTACATACGTAATAACTCGATAACCTATGTTTCCATTTATTCGATTTTTTTGTAATCAAAACTGCTGATAATCCAAGATTCTATTGCCTTCACTTCAAAGTAATCGATTCCAGGGATATGGATTAGATATGACACGACTTTTGTGTCAATATAATTAATATAAAATAATAATAATAATATATATAATATATTTACGTGTAAGTTTAATTTGCATTTTAAGATAATGTTAATTTGGTGGGAATTAAATTTTTTGATATTTGAGTTAATTGTCTTGTTATTACAGTAAACGGAGTTTTTAACGGTGCAGCATCCTGTTAATTTCATTTTTTAGTAATCGAAGCTTTCGATAAACTGTAATCATGCTAAGTTGATTTCACTGTGATAGGAGTTTCCCATAATACTAATTCCCGTTAACCCTATTTTTCTGTAATCGAAAGTTTCAGTAACCCGTAATCCCGTTAACTCGTGCTTCCGATAATCGGGACAGGCGATAATTGAAATTTTCAATGGTACAAGCTCCCGTTAACCTGATTATTCTTCGCTTGGATCTTCCGATAATTTGAGATTCCGTTAATTTGATTTTTCTGTAATCGGAAATTTCGACGGTCAGCGATTCTGTTAACTTCCTACGTCGATAATCTAACTACTGACTAATTTAATACTTTCAAAATCACCGATATTTCGTAAGAGAAGTAGATATAATAAACAATTACAATATTAGATTGTAAATTTTATAAAATAAGTAGCAACAAAGATTGACACTCATATGAGACCTTGTTGACATAGCGCTTTAGGAATTTCATCGAATAAGAATTGTATATTTGCAAAAAGGAAACCTATTTAATTTTGATTTAGACAAAATTCCACATTTTAACAATTGATATTTCTCTGAAAGAGGTACAATTATTATCTTAATAATTTTACAATGATAGGCAAATGATAATTTAATATTTGAAAATGACACGTTGAATGTTGTGGGAGTCTTTGATAACCAACGTTACAAAATTCAATAGAATTTCTTATAATTACACTGGGGATATTTATGTAAATTTTAAGTTCAATCGACAGAGCTAAGAAGGAAGAATTCAAGTAGAAATCTCTTTCATTTGCTAGACGTTTAAAACATTTCTTTTTACATTACATGCGTTTTGTGTATTTTAGTAATAGCAAATTTTTTGTAAATGTATAAAAAACCACAATCTACTCGTAACAAAGAACAATATTCACAAATCTGCCAATACACTCGACATTAAAATGTTATTATAAAATGAATAAGGTACCAATGAATACATAACTAGTTTCACCTTTAAAACTAGATCTACAAAAGCCGTTAAATTGATTTTTATTTTTTTTATAAACAGTTCTAAAATTTATAGACAAGTGGTGCAGATTCCTCTTTTTTCAAAGTACTTATTTAATATATTTAAGCATAATAGATCTAACACCCATTAATCTAGTGTTAATGTCTCAAGCCTATAAAAATGTGACTTTAATACAAAAAAATTTCACTCCCATAGAAATTGTGAAATAGGCAAAATACAGTCATGTTTCAACGAGTTAAACTTGTAAATGCACTTTAGATTAGGGACACTTGAATGTAAGATTGTATTCAGCAAAAAATTCAGATAACTACCTAATCTTTCGCAATTCCAGAAATGATTCAGAAACTTCGTTTCTGCGGAGGATGCGATGTCGTTACATTTGTACGCCTCCAGTGTTTTCCCACCCATGGTTCATGCAAATGTGGGCACCGACATTGAACAGTTGACATTGAGTCCCGGGAAACGGTCATTAAGCTCAATATCGGTGTACACCATGCTCTGTTGTAATGTCAGTAACCCCAGTAAAACACTGATTATTTTTAACACTAGTAAGTACGGTATTCTAATGATCGTTCCAAGAAGTGGATTACTTTGATTGCAAACATTAATAGGTCATTGAATTGTTGTAGTCTTAGTCATTATTCTTATTGTTAATTCTACTAGTTATTGATAGAAATATTGAAATTTTATAGACAACGAAGAAGGTGCACTATTTCTTATTAAGATTAACTATAATGTGGATAGAAAATTCTTTAAGAAAAATTGATATTAGAATTTTTAATTACTCTATTATGGAAATAGAAGGAAGTAGAAAGATAACTTTCTACAGAAAATTACGAATCTTCTAAAGTAATTGTTAAAAATTGCGAACATTAACAGATTACTGAATTTCTGAAGGCTTAGTCATTATTCTTATCATTAATTCTAGTAGTTACTGATTAAACACAATGCGAATTGATAATTAAAAATATGTCGAAATTTCTTCTCGACCCAACGTCCTTCTAATTTAATCCATAGAATTTTCACAATTTTTCTTAAACACCAAAACTACTAAAAATTCACCAGTTCTCAATTTTTCTGAAACATTTATCAACCTGAAACAATAGATATTCAACGCTTATCAAACAAAAATTTCTCTCGATTCCTCTGTTTCCAAAGTTTATTTATGCAGTACATTTAAATATAACAGATAAGTGGCCAGCAGTTCTACTGTTAATATACAATAAAAAAAATTACCAACTCCATTTTTTCCCATGCACCTTTTTCAAATACAAAGTAACATACCAAAATAAAATTCCACTCAAGAGAGAACAAGAAATCGATCGCAAGCTTACAAGAAATTGGAATCGCACAAAGACCAAGAGATTGACAGGAAGATATCCTTACGGCACTTTAATGTGTATCATTTTCAATAGACTTACTCATTACCTGTTTTCTCTCGGATCCACGTCAAATAGTTTATCATCGTACGAAGCACTAAACCTCGCAAAGTGTCACGCATCGTCGAATGATAATGCAAACGTAAGTACACGTATCGCTTTATTGGCACCGTTGAGGACACGTGCGTGGTTTAACTGTAAAAGTTAATGTTTCGGGTCCAATACGACCAGCCACGTCGAGGCTGTAATTTTCGTTTCGTTGCATTGTTCCCAAGCAATAAAAATCGGTAGTTACCGCACGCTTGCAAGCACGAATTTACAAGAGCAAGAAGAAGTTGAGCTCAGTCTCAGATGGTTTCCTTTATACAGCCAGTTTCCGTTGGAGTATTCGCTACATACCTTTTATCGAGAAAGGATGGAGTGATAGGGTATGCTGAAATACCCAGAAATATTCGTACGTATTCGCGTATGACGTTGAATGTACCTTTCAGTTATTTCTCATATAGTAAAACTGGTATGACCAAATGCTAACGTTCGTTGTGCTATTATCGCGCGAGAATGCTATCGGTATTATCAGATGACTATGGTTTTCTCCATGTATCGCGTTTAAAAGAAAATACACGTCCGATAAGCTGTTATATACTGCAGTGACACGGCTAAAAGTTATTTCAGTGAGTTAGTAAAGCTGAATTGTTGGCTAAATTTAATTATAACTTTGTAACAGTAACGTGTTTCTTTCAGGTTTTCAGTTTAAGCGTAAATTGAGTGTTAGTTTCTTAGATTTATCAAAAAGTATTATATGTTCTATAGCCGATGATAGTTTGCTTTTCAATGTTTGTGTGCGATTTAATGTATAAATTGCATTTTTTATAAATTGCTTTTATTTTTAGATTCAATTTGAGCTGATATTTCAGGAGAATTCTCAGGAATCAAATCTACGGTAGGCAGAGCGCGTTAAAAGAAATCTCTCGTGATACTGATGGGAGATAAGAATATCAATCCGATATTTGAGAAGTTCAAATTCTATTTCTGTTTCCGCTGTAGTCCCACATTGATTGGCAGCATTCAGTATTTTATTCTTTTTGAAAATAATTGGGTGTGAGCATGGTAGATAATAGATCTAGGAAATCGAGTCTTATTGATCACAATAGGAAAGAATACTCGTTTCATTTGGAATGATTTATTCCGTTATCTGACGAATACGGGAGCACGCCTACATTATTACAGTATTTTCAATACGAAGTCTATTCCGATGGGAGTTTATTGCATGGTATGCGGTATGGAGTTATTGTAAGCAATGGAGCGGGTCTGAACACAGTTACCTCCTGCACCGTGTAACTGCATCGGCGCTCTATTGTAAAATATACAATACCATTGCGAATAAGTTTCTTTTGTGTATTCACAGTCGCAACTCGTTTAACTTTAACCGTATCCTTTTATGTAAAGACATAAAAAATAGATAGTCAAAAGCAGCTATGTAAAATAAGTAATTTTCTCCTTCGTTTCTTTTACTTAACACTAAAATACCTCATAACCTATTTCTTTCCTAAATATACATCATAAATTGCTTTATACCATGAATTATAACCAATGCTTATTTAAGAAAGAAACTTTTATCCATTTCGTGGACATTTCTCCTTAAATCGAACAATTTAGGTTTGAAATATCGCGCGAGTCTTTTAGTTTAATGTGGCGCAACGATCGCGAAGGAAAGTGCCGCCAGAGCCACGTGCTTTCGGTTTAAGTACAGAGTATGCATTCTAAACTTTCACATTCGCAGGTGCATGGTTCGCCTTCTAGGCTCGATGATGTCGAGATGGCCTCGGTTGTAAACCGATAGATTTCCTCTCGAAAACATTAGCGCCGAAGTGTACGCATCGCCGAAGTAACGAACTACACCGTCGTGATCGGCGGTGTTACGTGCAAGATATCAGAGTTCCTCTCGGTTGCGCGCAGTGTAACGAAGATAGAAGTGGGCATACGTTGGGAACAAAATAGCAACGTTTGCAACGAACTGGCCATCTTGGAAAGATATGTCGTATCATCTGAAACGTCAACAGTATAGCGTTTATTACTCGCTACATGCCGTCAGGTTGCTTTAACTACGGTTGACTACGCGTCTAATCAACGGGAGTGGAGGCGACACGGTGGCGTATCTAACACGCGGACGTAATCGCAAGAGAAGCACAGCTTCGTCGAACGATGAATCGCAGTGACGGGTTGGTACAGCGACGACGTGTTGTTAATAGTAGCAGTAGTAGCAGTGGTCTTGGTCAGGATGGCTCGAACGACATCGGTCACAACGACAAGCTGTCCGGTCACGGCCTCGACACGGACACTTCCATGCAAAAGGATCTCAATTCAAACCCCACGATCGACGATGATTCTGATAAAGAAACACGATTAACCCTTATGGAAGAGATTCTATTACTTGGCCTGAAGGACAAGGAGGTTTGTTGACATCGTCAGTCCACTGTCTTAGTCCAGAGATCAGTGTCATATTTATGTCCGATAATGACTCATGTTATGCGGCTCGTGCTCTTTTGCAGGGTTACACATCGTTTTGGAATGACTGTATAAGTTCAGGATTACGAGGCTGTATCTTGGCAGAACTTGGTTTTCGTGGTCGGGTGGAATTGGAGAAAGCTGGTATGCGTAAAAAGGGATTGTTGGTGAGGAAGCTTCTGTTAAAAAATGATGCTCCGACAGGGGATGTTTTGTTGGACGAAGCTTTGAAACATTTAAAAGATACCGACCCACCAGAAACTGTTCCCAGTTGGATTGAATATCTCAGTGGTTAGTTCATCGTTGTACGATTGACAATTGAAAAAACACTGACGATTCTTATGAGTATCTGAAATTTTGTACAGGAGAAACATGGAACCCACTCAAATTGCGATATCAGCTAAAAAATGTCAGAGAGAGATTAGCGAAAAATCTTGTTGAAAAGGGAGTTCTGACAACAGAGAAACAAAATTTCCTACTGTTTGATATGACAACTCATCCTCTCACTGATAACCTTGCCAAAAGCCGTCTTGTGAAAAAGGTAAATTATTATGATTTGTGTAAATTACAGTTATACATTTGTTGTAGCATTGCTAGTCAGTGCTGGGACAGATTCCCTTATCTCTTATCAGCTTCCTAACATAAGTGAGTTATCAAGCAATTTACAGGAAACACATGAAATAATGCTGAAATATATTTTCAATTCTATCTAAATTGAAATGTAGATATTATAATAAAGAAGCATCGATTTCAAATAAAAAAATTATCAACTTAAAGAGTGCGTTTTTTCTCTATTACAGATTCAGGAAGCTGTATTAAGCCGATGGGTAAACGATGCTGGTCGCATGGATAGGAGAACGTTAGCTTTAGTTATTTTAGCTCATGCAGCAGATGTATTAGAAAATGCATTTGCACCTCTCTCGGACGAGGATTACGAGGTGGCAATGCGACGAGTACGAACATTATTGGACCTTGATTTTGAGGCAGAAGCCACTAAACCTAATGCCAATCCAGTCCTTTGGGCAGTATTTGCTGCATTCACTAAGTAACAGCCCTTTCACAAATTTAAAAGTGTACGAATTGAATACCGGATACTAGCGTGAAATACTGGGACTATCAATTTTTGCATGACTTTTAGTTGCAATCCAAAAGAAAAGAATAACTATAATCATTGTTACTATCATACAATTCAGACCAAAAATCTCGAAACTCGACTGTGTAAAACAGATATAGGATGTTAGTTATTTCCATTATTGTTATTTACTACATTTGATAGCCGGATTATAAATGTCCGTATTTAAATATTACAAATGAAGTAACAAAATTTCAAGTGTGAATGAGTATAACGAGTGCAGGGTAGTGCCATGCCAGTTTGAGAATGTAAAATCGCACCGTATTGAACTTTCTGTCCAGTATCTTCTTGGTATCCATTACGTTTGCAAGCAAACTACATACACCTATTTGTAGATACGATTTTTATGTGGCAGACATGTAACGTCATTTCAAGTGCCACATTCCTGCAAGTTGTCTGCATTTTACGAGCAATGAAAATAATCCTTTTCATTCTCGTGACAATTCCGGCAACGAGTTCACTATTCCTTTAAGATGTCCGTACGAATCTTGAATCATATTGAATTTCTAAAACAAAACTATCGAAACGTTTTTACGTTCATAGCTTCACTAGGTGGCAGTATAGTACTCTTATTTCGAAATGAAAATTTCGTTCGCCGGCATCATCGTTATAATTACATCTACGAATCTTCTTGATATCGTTTCATAATATATGGTCAAATAGAACGCGACATTTTTCGGTGCATTATTCCGAGCGAAGGTTTATTTAACTGTGAAGTGTAGATACTTTTCCGACCGTACATTCTGTTGTTAGCTTATCTTGTATATGTTATTAATTTGTGTAATGTGATATATAAGTAGAAAAAAAAAATGAAATGCAAAGTCGGGGATTTGAATATTATAAATAGTGATCGTAAAAAAGAGTAACTCAACGTATGAGTCGAAAAGACAAGACATTCATCAGAAGCAGGCATGGACCTTTTTGCGAATGAGTACAGTTTCTTGAAGGATATACAAGGAAAATGTACGTAATATCAATAATATATATATATATATTATTTCGTCCTGAAATTTTTCTTGTGGATTACAATGTATAGGGTGAACAAGAAGTACTTTGATACTTTGTAATAATAATTTTAACTTCAATATGTTAGGTAAAAAGAAATAGTTATACTTCGATATTTATTTGTCAGTAATTTTACATCGATATTTTGGTAATAAAAGTATCTATCAATGATGAAACAACGTTTACGTAATTGTATGAAGTAAATAGAGAGGTTTTATTTTATTCTCTTCGATTGAAAACTTAAAGTCGTAATTCTCCACAGATGTACACATAGACGAGTTGATGTCGACTTTATAACGTATTTTGAACGATTAATATTATCGTAATGGGAAAAAAGTAGTCAAAGTCACGTTTAGATATTATTTTATTTACTTTAAACTTATGTACACTCTCTTTGCAATTTTTAAATCGAAGTATGAGGCTTTATTTTACTCACGTATCCAGAGGTTTTAGTGCAGTATTAGCTGATAACGTTTATCTTTTAGAATTACAATTTTCTTCGTTAATTTATTATTTTTGCTAATATAGTCATTCCTAAATTAAGGACAAATGGTATTGTTTATAAGTATTTCTTGAACGCCCTGCATTTAAATAACATTTTATAGACGTGTTAATTCCGTATTTTTTTATTACTGTATTACTCATTATTTCGAGAGACTATAAGAAAGCCTTTAGACCTAATAAAATTAATTTATATTTTAAAGTAATTGCGATCGGTATCCTCGTTTATTTAATGCAAAATTCATTTGTCCACATAGAGCTCAGAAGTAATAAATGAGAGGTAATTTAATAAATACTTTAAAGTCCCTTACTATTGCTGCCTTAGAATTACAAGATTATAGCAATTATTATATTGTTATTTCATTACAGTCTCATTGCAATGAAATACGTACACGATACACTCAAAGTAATATAAACTTTCACCAGAGAAGTTCAAAAGGTGTCAGATATTGTTAAATTTCATGTAATGAGATTACCAATTAATAAACACGATAATTTTATACTTATACATTATCTGAAAGTTTATTTAACAATTCTTACAGTAATTATGCAAGTTGCTTTAAATGTAAGCTTGCTGGACAAGCGTGTCTCACAGACGTACACTTTAGCATTTATTATTGAAATGCTAGAACCAATTAATGATTTTCAACTAAAGCAAACTTACTGTTTCCGTAAAATATATTTCATATCATTGCACAGATATTAACTGACATAATATTCAGAAATTTGTAAGCACTCTACTGCCACTTGGGAGACTCATCTTATTACATTTCCTAGTTTGAAAGAAGGGTGCTAGATGTAACTACTAGATCAGAGTAGGAGAATTGTATCATATTTTACATCAGGACCGACAAATATACACAACCGATACCATATAGAAGCCTTGCAAATTTGTCCATATAATTATATATAATTACATTGATAATAATGCATATAACAATATGATATACATAATCAAAAACTGTACTATGCAGAGTACTCATGACATTACGATAAATATCATTCCTTGAGAAGCAGTTGTGATAATTCTGTATAAACGTTATAAGGAAAATGAGAACACCAATGAAATATAGCAATTTATTCTGAGTGATTTGTAACTTCATTCATTTTTACATATTAAATAAATGTTACATAAATGAATCGAAATTATATCCAATGAAGAAAGTAAATTTTTCGAATGAATGAAACTATCACTAACTAATCTATTTCATTCATTACAATTTTGATGAAACATAACTTAATAATTAAATATAAGTCAGACGAATTATAAACTTGTACAGTGCACAATTCCATACTTTGATTCTGTTCTCATTTCCTTATATGCAGCATTACCATTGTAAAAGAAGTGTCGATGATATCAATTTAATAAATAGAGAAACAATCACGTACTAGCATTCTGGTAATTCCAAAAATAAAGCTATAACATGTAAAACAATTTATTATATAAATCAGAGGACATCCACTTGTAATTAATAAGTATATATATATAAAGAAAGGAAAGATATAATCATTTAATAGTTATGTGTTTTCAAATATAAGAATATAGAAGAGAAATACTATAAGTAAAATATTATTTTCCATTATTTGATATGAATTATAAAGAATACTTGTACAAACATTTATAAAACAAAAGAATATTATGTAATTACAGATTATAGGAAATTATTATCACTGTTGATATAAATTGTATCGTAATTAAGCGTAAAAAATAAATATTGAAAATATTAACGATTGACCCGATAAATCATTAAAAAAAAAAACAAATGGAAGGTCGAACCTACACATTAAAATTCGTATTACATTTTATTTTATAGCATAATTATGTACAGGATCAAGTAGTCGTTTAAATTTCAAACAAAAGGCCACCATCTCATTACAATTTTATTCAAAGACAGAAGACGTATATATTCAGAAACCTATAAGATGTATCATAGAATCATGTCAATTAAAATGATTAATACGCTGACTGCCGCGCTGGTATTTTCCCAACATCAAATTAAATTCTACAATTAATATTCTAGCGTTTTGCACACAATCATATCCAAAGAAAATGAAGAGATTACTCAAGGACACGATACTTTCAAGTAATTATATTTTGCAACGATATTTTTCCTTAGCCTTACGAGAAATGAAGGCTGCATGTAGAGAATTTACTCTGCAGGCAACGTATTAATATAGATATATATATCGATAGTTTATTATTACTTTCATACTTTTTGAATTTGAATCACATTGTCGCATAATTTCACTAATTTTGTGCTTCAAATATCTAAACTCATAATGACAATTACAATTTTCTTCATAATAAAGATAAATTTTATAACTTTAATCGACATGTGTATGTACAATCAGATATGTACAGAGAATATATTATAGTTGAAAAATAGTAATATGGAAATAGTATTTATATATATATATTATTGTAGGATTTTGCAAATAGAGAGTGTATGGAAATGTGCGTGAAATGAATGTCCTGTAGAGAAAAAATGCGTTTTTGGGGAAACGCGGAGCGAATGTTCGCAACTTAATATCCACAAGAATATATATATATGATAGTTGACAGAAGCACACAAAAAGTAGATGGCAATCGCATAAAAGCGTTTAAATACATTTGCAAATTTAGTTTTCATTACCCCTCCATGCTATTTTTATTTATGCCCGGATTGTATAATGAACATGCAATGGTACATGCAACTTTTGACTATTCTTTCATATTCATAAAATCTTAAGTTTGCCGTATTAACATATATTGTTAGAACATTGACAAGTACGAGACATAGTCGTTTGGATAAGTCCATATTCTCCAGTAAACATCCAATCTTCACTTGTTTCAAATAATTTTTCCGCCATACCAGGGGCTAAACCAACACAAACATCAGACTTCACTGTTCTCAAACTTAATATATTTGTTGGGTGAAAACCTCTTAGTGATGTAGCGAACTCGGTCGTGTATTGCCAATTTATATCACCTAGTAGTTTTCTGTAATTCAAATCACCCTTAAATATCACCAATTTCGCATCTGATAATTTTGCATATAACGATCGGTCGCGCTCTTTCATTTCTGCAAAGTCATATGGTCCCGTCCAGTATAATTCATCCTGCATAAATATAGAAAACATATAAAACGTGCACAATGAGTGTACATTTGTATAAATATAAATAGAATAAATTATACCTCAACAGTCCACACATTATCCTTTAGAAAACTGTATGATAGTTTTGCTAATTCCTTTAAGTCATTGTTTGTCGAGTTGTTCATATATTCTAAAGTCCAGTGAAAATCATTGTTGGTGGTATCACTCACGTACCATGGATAATGTTTAACATAAAATCTCACTTTTTCAACGAGTTTTTGAGTAGTAAGAAATATTGCTAGGCATAAATCGGTAAAAAGCTCATATCCGGCATTATCAAGCACTATGTCTACTATATCTGTATCATTAGATCCTTTTTTCCGAAGTGCATCCCAAACAGAGTCTGAATCATCACATAATATGCATTTATCTAAAGACTGCAAAATTTCTATCGGATTGGCACTTTGGCTAACTTCAGCTCCTGCACTCAGTGAAAGATCACATCTACAAAGAAGATATATATATATCTTAACCCCTTCCTGTATAATTTCTTTTGTGACTGCCGCCGCAATAATTGCGAATTAAATTGGTAAACTAAAAATTCATTAGTAATTCTTGATATATCGTATAACTTAACTAAATCTTAATGTCTCAGAAATAATTCCATCGCGTTTCGTCTCAATGATATTTTCTATATGATAGGCTTAACAAAACTTTAAAATTTGCTATCTAACTTACAATATCACGAGTGTAACTCGTTATTATATGGTAAAGGCTTAATAAATTTTTTTATAGTGTATAGAGATCTAAATATACTAGGAATGTACATACTTATTTCCCCAGAGGTTCAGCTTCAAAAATTTGATTAATTCATTTTTGGTTTCTACTATTGACAATGATGGTGCTCGTATTAGAGTCATCATATGAGCACTTAGTGCCTCTATACTACTCAATGATTGCACAAATGCATTTTGTTTTTGTAGCTGAAATGGATCGTATTTGCACAAATATTCCCTGAAAGTTACAATATTTCAATATCCAGATACAAGTGCCTATGTTTCTTTGATATTCTGTAGACATACATGGAAGTAAATTCTTGTGCAAGAATGCGGTACATGTAGCATTCGCAATACAACCATGTTGTGTTAAACCACGTAGGTGTGCCACCTTCTATCTCTGTTCTCTTTTCTAAATATTTGTTCCATTCTGCAGCATCATTGTCCGTTACATTTGGCAGCACTTTCAAGGGTTTTATAGTTTTATTTGTGGTTATTTCATTTTTTAGTTTACTTATAAATCCTGTCATAAGCTTAATTTCTTCTGTTGCATTCTAAATGATTTTTTAACCATATAAAGAAACATTGTTATTATTATCTGTAGCTTACAGAAATAATCTCATTAAGTCCCAAGTTATTTTTTTTTTCAATTTTCATAAAGATATATAAATTATCTTAGGTCAATAGTTGTTTAAGAAATTTATTAAAAACATCATCAAATTTACATAGAGAACATAAGTATCAGGTGCAATCATTTGATGATGAGTTAATGCAACACTTATAACTAGACTACTCATAAATAAGTCCTCTCAATATATGATATTGGGTCTTAATGAATTAATACATTAAAAGTACTCAGTACAAACAATGCACAAAATACATCAGTTTACCTGTCCGTACTTTTCTGCAATCTCTTCCTTATTTCTACTAAGTACATCAATTATTTTAGTTAATATTACTGGTAATCTGTCCTTGATTGTTATATAAGCAAAACTTCTGCAATAAGAATCAGTAAACATTATATTCATTTTTTGCACATTAAACATAATTATTAACAAAGTGAAAATTTCAAGAATGATGCAGTATATAAACTCTTGCGTTTGTTAAAAATGTTTCTAAATAACAACTTAATTGACGATAATTATTCCGTCAAGATGACTAATCATTTAAATAAACAAATATCTTCATTTGGAGGTTAAACGTAAATTAATATTTACCGTTTATAAATTCCAGATAAAGGAACCCCAAAGGGTGTCTTTATGTCCTGTAAATCTAGGATGTCTATCGAATTTGATCTCTGAGCCATAATCACAATATTTGTGTTCGGTATCACGGATAGACTACAATAGATTAGAATCAGCTGTACGTGTATCATGAAACCTCAAATAAATTAAGAGGGATACTCTATTATGTTGGCCACACGTAAATACTCTTTACGTAATGGTCTAATGCTTCTCTCGTGTACCGTACTCTTCACATTTTTTATCAATTTCTGATAACGGCAATACTCAATTCTCAGAACATTCCCTATAAGTGTCACTGCCACGGTCGAGCAGTGAATGGACCAGTGCAAGTGCAAGCATGTGATTTCAGCCACGTGCATCGCGCGTGCGTCTTGTATCATTCATTTTTCTGTCATTTCTTACTATGTATATTCCTTCCTATCTTTTTATAATGCTATATAACAATAAACAGATTAAATTTGTATAGATTTTCTAAGATAGAATAAATTATATTTGAGTTGTTCATATATTGAATTTAGAGACGATGCTTATTACCGTTAATACCAGAACTATCGGCGTTATATCTATTCTACTTAATGCGAGAACTTAAATATATTAAATAGATTCTATAGAAACAGGGGTATCAAAAGATGGAAAAGTTGATTAATTTAGTAATTTTTATTTTATAATATGGACGCAAAATGTCCATTCTATGGATACCGTATAAACGTGGAAAATATTTATAAAAAATGGGGGCGAGTTATTTTGACTGCCATGGCAGTGTAGTGTTAAATATACTAAAAAAAAGAAGATAAAGAATAAACAAAAAGAAATCTGTAGAGGAGAAAGTTGATCAGTTAAGTAATTTAGGTTTTATAAGGTAGAAATGGAACATTTACTTTACTTACTGCTCCTTTATCAATTTTGGCAATTTTAGAAAAATTTTGATGCCGGTTATTAATCGTCTTTTAATAGAAAACTAGAGTAATTGATATATAAAAATTACTATTTGTATAATCATATTATTATGGTTGTACTTTAATGTTTCAACTCTAATTGCGTATATATACATCGATGAAATATGTTCAGATTCTTTCTCTGATCACATATATGCGGCGGCATTAATCAAAAGAATAAAGTATAAACTGTTAATTTATACTTATACATAAGTATGGCTATTCTGTATTGTAATTTTATTTAATTTTGATTTTATAACAAGCATGTATCGTTAGTGTAATTCCAATTGATATTTCACGATTAGTGAAAGTAGAAAAATGTATTTAATTCTATGTTGTTGATATAATTGGAAAAAATGAATTATTAAGATACCGACTGACCCAGTTTGTTAATTTCGCTCATTAACGTGTTCGTTATCACAGTGCAAATGGAAAATGTTCCGTCACACGACGTTTTCAGTAGTTTTATTTAACATGCCGCACGTTTATTAAATTATGTAAAGTGAAAATAGAGGCTATAATGGCGGTGCAAATAAATTTTTTCCTCTGAAATATTTCCTCCGTGTTACGTTTGTATATAACATATTTCTACATCATAGCCTGGCTAGTTTGAAACTCACATAAAACTGCAGAAATGTACTAATACAAATGTTTATTGATAACAATTCACTTGATAAAAGTTATCACGAGAAAGTTCCTTATCTTTACACAAATAAATATTCTTTTAAGCAGGTCTCTTAGCACTAGAACTACCAAGAAAATCAAAATGTCTGGTTCCCAAATTTTTCTAAAAATTCTCCAAGTTTATATGAGAAGATTATCTTATAAAACAGAGATCACCGAATCTATCATATTTCCACCCCTTGTTCCTCTTTTTTCATAGTATTTATTTAATACATTAAAATATAATAGACGTAACACCTGCAGTTATAGTGTTAAGTTATATATACAACAACATTTATGTACATAAAATAATATAAATAAGAGTGTAAATATTCATTCGTTCAAAATCGTAAATCTCCGAAATTTCTTCACCGGTTGCTTTGAAATCTTGACATAACGGTGCATTTAAATTTGCGTGTATTTTATTATTACACCTATGAAGATTATATATAATTATTATACAGGGTGTCCCGTAACTGGTGGTACAACCGAGCAGGGGAAGATTCTACATGAAAAACTGAGTCGAAAATATAGAATCAAATTTTTTTATACAAGGCTTTGTTTTCGAGAAAAATAAGTTTGAAAATTTGTCTAGTGCGCGTGCACTCGGCTTACTTGCGGCTCAACGAATTCCACTGCCTCGCGTCTGGGTATCTCGGAAATTGCCATCGTACTTCTAGATATGTTTACAGACACTGTCAGTATAATGATACCACTTCTATCGCTAACAAAGGTTGAGGTAACTCAGAATAGGGTATCTCAGAACTCAGAGTAGGTAACTCATTGTCAGAATATCATGAGGTAATTCAAACCCATTTTTCTCAAAAACAAAGCCTTGTATCAAAAAATTTTATTCTATATTTTCAACTCAGTTTTTCATGTAGAATCATCCCCTACTCGGTTGTACCACCAGTTACGGGACACCCTGTATATCTATTGTATATCCTGTGTAGATGTTCCACATGCGGCCTGTGACAGTCTTTAACCCCTTAGCCTACAACTACATAACGTGTGGGACTCGTAGGGCGGAAAACAGGATAGGAAATTTTGAAGGTTTTCAAAAACTTTAAATTTACGATATCAGCCAGTCGCGAAACGGTCTCATTATTTCTATACTAATAATATTACATTCGGTCACATGAAATATTAGAAATCAGTGAAAACTTTTGATTTCAGGTATTAATTTTGAGTCTTTGCACGCCCCGTTAGAAAAGAAATCGTAAGTCAAGGGGTTAACCAGACAGAGCCACAGTAATACATAGCCGGATACAGTTAAAAAGTATTAACTCGAGAACAATCCCTTTTAGATAACTCTACTTATGAGCTGAAGCTCATTTTGGCAAAATTTGACATGAATTTCGTGTCAGCGACGAGTCAGGCATATCGAAAATTCGTCTGAGATGTTATTAGTTTAGACAGGATAGGCAGGAGGCAGGCAGGACAATCATAACAGACAGGAAACTGGTAGAAGAGCCGTAGGACAACTTTTAGTTTTAGAAACACACGTTTGTATTTTATGAATATTATACCTTACATGTTTATGTTCTGTAATGCAAATGATGAGTAAAGAATTTGTTAAATCGGAAACACTGTTAATCTATACAAATAAAAATGTAAATGTTTGCTTGTTCAAAATCTCCGAAAGTTATTCATTGATCGCTTTGTAATTTTGACAACGCTGTATTCGAATACGCGCGTATTTTTATATACCTACTATATATCTAACAACATATGATTGAAGTACTATCATTTAATAGTAATTAATTAAATGACTCTAGTACGCAACTCTATATAACATCTATTAATTATAATTATCCAATGTATTATTTATTCGTTTATGAAACTTCATTTTAATCGAATTATCTGACTAAAAATATTAACATTCGAAAAATAATAGTAATATCATTTTCACTAACGATATTAAAAAAATTGCCTACAATCCAATCATCCGATAGATTTTCGCAAAAATTCCTCCTACAAGTAATAAGTGAAATTGGCAAATTGTACGGCAAATAAATTGTGTGCACTCGAAATGCACATTGATTACCTCCTGACGCAGACAGGTTGGTATCATACGCGAAAAGCGACGGAATATAAATTATTCCTACGGAATCTATGAATAAATGTATCTCTCGTACCAATATCGTGCTCAATACCACGGAGATTTATTAACGTGAAATGTGAAAGTGGAAAATGATAAGATATAGCATCGATGCGATGCTCATGTAAATGGAGAAATCTTATCCAGATTCTCGGTTAAAGGTGTTGGGGGAGCTTTTGTGATACATTAAATTTCACCGATGATTTCGATCCGCGACAATTTTGAAATAACTTTATGGATAATCTCTTTTACGTGGTTATCGCGAAATATGTTCGAAGTGGGGTGTTCGATGAAGTTAAATTATCAGGATTAATATAGACTTACCGACAGCCAGTCTTTATGAGCTTAATTACAAAAGTTTACGCTAGGTTGCGCGCCTCTTCTGATTTCTTAGATAAAGGCGGTTGTTTGAATGATTGGATTTGGAGAAAGTGATAATAATGAATCCTTTAAAAAGATTTGTGTTGGCAGAATACTTTATTAATTAGCGCTCTTTATTCGTAGTCTTCTGTTCTTTTTCGCATGCAGGAGTAGTTAGAATTAACGGCGATTTTTTGAATGATTGTATTTCGAAAACGGGATAATAATGAATCCTTTAAAAAGATTTGTGTTGGCAGAATTTTTTATTTAATTAGCGCTCTTTATTCGTAGTCTTCTGTTCTTTTTCGCATGCAGGGGTTGTTAGAATTAACGGCGATTTTTTGAATGATTGTATTTCGAAAACGGGATAATAATGAATCCTTTAAAGAGATTTGTATTGGCAGAATTGTTTATCTAATTAGCGCTCTTTATTGGTCTCTTGCTTTTGGCATGCAGGGGCTGTTAGAAATAAGTGTTGTAATTTTTACATGTTATTCTTCTTTGGTTTGGGGAAGAAAATTTGTTTCAGCCTGTACAAAAAAGAGTTTAGAACTTGCAGACAAGTAATATATACACATATATTCTATATAATATTTACATCTTTGAACGTAGATATTATTAGCAATCAAATTAGAATTTTGTTTTCAATATATTAAAATTGGAATTAGAGTTTGAAACCAGGAAATAAATTTTTACTACTGCACGAAAAGTTAGAATGAAAGTCTGTTTTATCGTAAAATATCGCAAAACATGATTCTAATTTTGTAAACTAAATTAATAAAAATAAACAACAATAACGATGTATATCAATTAAATATATTTAATTTCAGAGTTACACATCTTAAGCTTAAACTGTTATATCATTTTTTCAATCTACTCTTTTTTTATATCAATCATCGCATATTTTCTATTAACGTTTATCGATTACAGTTGAAGCGACGTCATTATTCCGCGTAGCTTTTATTATGATTTTCCTCGGGAGGAAATCTGCATTTTAAGCTCGCTCATTACGATCTATAAAGTTGCATCAGCGCCGTTTCCACCGCAAGTTTTGTCGAAGTTCAGTTAGCGAGTAAAAATATCGGAAGGAGAGGGCACCGACAAAGAAGGTTGGATTATTTCGTCTCATCGCGTTCGTCGTGGTTTTTGTTCCACCTCGAAATAGCAAACTAGAACGATAATTCAGCTACAGGTGCTCGGGACTTTATTAAATTTGATATTAAGGAACATCGTGCGGGGGAGAACTGCATTTGCGAGACGGGTTGGAAGTGTCTTTCGAGGTTTTATGGCTTCATGCAAAATATTAATTTTCTTAACGTGTTAATAATTTTATCGCGACGAAGAAATTGCGCTAAAGTGCTTCTTATTTGTCTTTGATGCATCGTATAACCGTGAACTTTTTATAGATACTTGGAATTCTTCTGGAAAGTACATTAAAATAGATTATAATATTTTATTTATATTTTAAGGCAATTTCACCGTTAATATCAGATTGTTAATTTGCAATTCTTAAGTTGGTATTTTCCCAAGAGATTTTACCGAAGTTACTGCTATATAGTATAAAAGTATTGATTGAAAACTTTGTTTTTGTAATTTAAAATTAAAAATGTTATAGTCGTTCGATTATAATTACACCCACTTTTTAATTATTGCAATTTAATCAGGTGTTGCGGATTAGAACTTAAACTAATTGTGTATTTGAAACTCTTCTATATTTTTGAAGCTTTTCTATATTTATTTCCCCACCAAAAGTAAAAGCTGGAAAAGCAATAAATGTTCGAGTGTCGACTTTTCGGAATAATCGAAAGCGATTTCGCAAAACCGACTGTCAAACTAGCAGAAGATTGATGTTATCAAATTTAACTTTGAACCTTTTAAGGGATCAACTTGCCAATCCACCCTCACTTAATTGTAATTAATTAAGAATCCTCTGCCCTTCGAAATTTACTTCTGCCTAACGATATTAAGACTTGTGAATGTCTCACATGAATTTTCGTATTTTTGGTTACATTGTTTTCAAGTATCCGCGAAATTTCTTGGGCTTTCAGTATCGGTATTCAGAATAAAACAATTTAGCAATAAATTCACCCACTGATATAATAATTTTCAAAAAGCGAAAATCCTTAACCGATTAAATAAGTGACTTTAATAAACTTGATTTGTTTACCATATGTGATTGTCCAATTTTTCTAATAAGTATAAAAAACTCCAATTGCTAACTCGTAAGTAAAATTAACTCATTAAAAATTACACGCAGTTAATTCTATACATTAACAACAAACTCTCATTAAAATCTACATAATCATAAAATCTCATAACTCAAATCAACTTCCATCTCAATTGAAAGGATAAACCATAGAGAAACAACCATAAAACAAATCTCTAAACATCACAAACATTTTAATTCCAAAAACAATTATCATACTTTCATTTTCAAATCCCATTTCTCTTCACCCCACATTACAAACTTCTCTCAAATAAAACTAAAAGAGAAATGGACAAATCTATTCAAAATCCCGCACGAAATCCTCTTCACCATAGCATTTCCGCGAATTCACCGGAAGACGGTACCACCAACAAAAGCGATGATTGTTTTACAAGATGAGCACCGGCACGATTGCCAGTTTCCAACGGGCCAATCGATAAGCCGCATACTAACGATAATTGGCAAGATAATATCGCGGTTGCAGGTTGTATTCCTTCGAATGAAATCCGCGTTGGCGATACCTCGAACCTCCCAGGCTCCCGCCCTCCTTCCACCTTTGGGATCCGGGAGCAATGTTGCTAATTACTACATACCACCGAATGCGGCATAACCCGCGACCCATGAATTCCACCAGCGTGGCCGAGGCTGTACAGTCGCGAGAGTCAGTTTTCGTCCGTGTAATCCGTGGAAATTGCGGTTTCCTATGAGCGCAGAACGAACTGATAATATGCTCCTGAGCGCTTCCATCCGGCCGCCTCCTGCATTCTCTGACGTATTAAAGTTAAAAGTACGCGTTCTCGTTCCTTGCTTAATAGTTCAAATATGCAGACTGGGCCTTAACTTTCGCGTATGAGATTTTACGGGTTCTATGAATTGCGTGATCACTTTTCGAGAGGGTGCAACGTCTTGTGTTTAGAGGTGCGATGATTTGGTATTGGGAATTAGGGATGTTTTTTTTTCTACTTGGAATTATAAAGTTTTTTTTTTTCGTATTTTTCGGGATTGATTGATAATTAGAATGAGTCTTTGATATTTGAGATTTTTGGGGTGTTTTATATCGGGGGTGAAGCATCTGTTTTGTGGTATTTGAATTTGACATTTACTGATATGAGTAATGTTGAGTGGAACTTATGTTATGAAGTTAATTTATTTGTAATTGACTTGAATGTCATCTGACTAAAGTTAATTTTTAGTTAAAGTTACAATGCTTTTTTTCATATTTGCGATTTTTGTGGTGTTTTACATCAGGGGTGAACCTTTTGTTTTGTGGTATCTGAATTCCACATTTAGTTATATGAGTAATATTGACTGAAAGTTAAGCTATGAAGTTAATTTAATTGTAATTGACTTGAATGTGATCTGACTAAAGTTAACTTTTAGTTAAAGTTACAATGCTTTTTTCATATTTGCGATTTTTGTGGTATTTTGAATGGGGGGAGAAATACTCGTTTTTCGTTATTTGGATTTGGATTTGATAGCTGTTATTTTGATGTGTTGGTTTGACGGGTTTTAAAGCTATCGAGGTTATAGAATTTGTGAATATTTCATCAAAAACACTTTCAGAGGTGATGGCGGTTTTAAACTCTTAGCGTTTAAACGAACTAATAAACTTGAAATTAGTTCTAACCAAGGACCATTGTGGGGCTTTGTGTCTGGCATTATCGTATATATTTTCATAATTAAAGTGAAACATTTCTCCCATCGTAATGCACAATTTATTGTTATCATAAATTATTCATTTCTTTCATATTATATCTTAGTGTGTTTTTTATATTTCATAAATATTAATTAATGCTAAACTTGCTATAATAATTTATCATTTCTATTTCATTGAATAATTCTTACATTTTCGAAAACACATAGTACATCTCTCATTTACAATTAACTTTCAATAATTTCCTAGTTTGTTTCACCGTAAAACAAATCTGGAAATTCAAGATTAACAAACAATAACTATAGTAAGAAAGCTTCATTTACTTGTTTGGCCTTACGGCCATTATCCAAGATGTTTACATTTACATTTCAGTTTTACAACTTTTTGTAATTATTACGTTAATCAGTACATCCTCGCATTCTTAATAATTGTTGTCACTCATACTTTCAATAACTCAACCTAATCAAGTACTCAAATACAATATTTTTCCCCTTTTGTATTAGCTTTAACAGTGTCTCGAAATTACAAATTCTATTTTTAAATAACTATACCTACTTCACTCTTTCATATTCTTGACTTCTTATTATTGTCACCCTTATAAATCCACTCACACACTTTCCTTTCATTATATATGCTTTTTCTCTTTCTTTTCACATCTATTAATTTATTTATTAATATTATTATTATTCATTAATATTACATTCTTTCCTTTTTTCTCGCTCTTTTTCTCTAAATACACTCATTCCTATTTAACTTCTTCACATTGTTTTTCTGCTTCTCTGATTTTTTCTACTTCTCTCACATTTATACAAACAGTTTTGTCTATTTCTCCTTTTAATTTATTTTCTATCCATTCTTTTTTTCGCTCACTCCAATTTTCTTCTATTTCCAATCCATTCACTATGTCCTCACTTCTTCTTTCTCTAACAAACAATAAGTGTAATAAATACTTGAAACACGTAACCACGATGCGATAAATCCGCGTCACTCTGTAACCTCACGTTCGCGAAACAATGGTTAATAAAGAAAGGAAAAAAAAGGTAGAGAAATAGCTGGCGGAGAGTTATCACGGCGGCATAATATACATACTAATTTCTCATTCATAATAATTCCGCTAGTAACTAAAACTTCACGGGCATGCTCCGAATGATCTACCCCGGGCGAAGAATCAGCACGGGCTGTCGACTAGACAATATGAAATTAATTATAATTAACTGCCATTCACTGAAGTTCTGCGAACAATTTTGCAGTCTCACTATGTCTCTATAATGAACTCGCAGCTCCTATCATTTACATTCTCTTATATTCGGACCGAGTTTTCGTCCGGCCGCAACGCTGCTTCGAGAAACGTCAAAGAACTTTCTTAAATTAATTATTACATCCAACACAGACGAGTCGTGGAAGTCGCGGCTATGATAAGCCGATTACGAAAAACTTTTTTACGGTTTAGCGTTCTAGCGAGTGTATTCTCCAACGTGATAGCGCATCGCATAATGTGGGCGATTTGAGAGAAAAAGGGTTGGTTCTATAAAATTTTTAAATATCCTTTACAACTTCTTTTGAATTTTCAATCAGACATAATGGTGGTTTTTTGTGAATATTTCGGAGCGTTAATGTTTAGTTGAAAATGTTGTTAATATGAGTAACAAGAGAGAGTCTAGCAGGGGAAGCATGAATTAGATGTGCTTAATATTAAATCTACCGACGGTCAATTCAGTATATTTGAAATTGTCAAATAAATACCGTATTACATCGAATATAAGAGGCACATTTTGACGTGTTTTTGGCTCATAAGAATACTGACGTGACTCATATTTTTCAGTTCTTTAAGTACATACATATTTCTGTTTATTCTACACTTTATAATAAAAATACTTAATTCAGGTATTTTTTTATTTCTAGCTTGAAATATTTAGGATGCGTCTTATAATTAGTGGCGTCTTAGAATGGATGTAATACAGTATATCCAAATTAAATCAATGAAGGAAAAAGCTTGATCATATAATCGTTTTCAGTTTTTAAGATAGATGTAGAAAATTGAGAAAGGAACAGCATTATAAATTTCAGGAGAATATAAAAAAATTCTGAGCAAGTCATTTTGACCACCTTGGTAGATCAAGTGTTAAGTAGAACCTTATTCTCATCATTTTGCAAATAATATTCTTAACTCGTAATATCAAAGTGTAAATCTTGAGATCGCTACACCCCTATTTAATGGTAATATGGGGCTAAAAGCTTTAAGTGTTATCATATTTTTCTCGAATTTCTGGCGAGGGATTCCAAAAAGTCAACACGAGAAAATACTTATCTAAATATTAATTCTACTTTACACGTTTTTTCCTAATTTTTTAAAACCATTAAAAGGATAGAAAAAAGATTTTTCTTTTCGAAATGGTTCTCACTAAAAACCCTTGTAATGATTCGTTTAAAAAATGATAAATAATACTCTGTTATTTAACTATCATATATGAACGTTTCTGGTTGTTCGTATTAATGAAACATACCTAATTTGAAAAATACCACTTTCTGCAATTTATACTTGATTTGATAGACTCTTTGGACGATTTTAATGATTATGACTTACTGTTAATGGGCGATATGCCTTCCACGATGGTCGAGCAGAAAGTGGCACATAGTATCGAATACATAATGTGAGAAATGTTATTATACGATGTTATCTCTGTTGTTGTATCTGCAAAACAAGACAGACTTTAGCGACTGACCATCTGAGTTTTAATGCGATTACCCTCGACGTTTTCCGCCGTTCATTTCTGAAATTACTGCTAGCCATCTGGTTCGCGTATTTACGGTGTTCCGACAGTAACGTTAGCTGCGATGTTCTGCTACATTAATCAATTTTGTTACCAGGTCTCCTAAAGGAGTTACTGCGTTGAATTTTGTCGAAAAGAAAACAAGAAAATTCGCGGAGACTGGCGTAACGAAGAACGCTATACTTCTTGCAATTTATTATGCTTTTAGTTCGCAAATATATCGATTGTACATTTTCGATTGTTCTTATGTTTTATCTTTTAATTTTTTGAAAGGTTTCCTGAAATTATTGGACAATCATTTGATTGTAATTTTTATTTCAATAAAGTTTATAACAGTGTTGGCAATAAACATAATTATCAGAGTTAGTAGTTAATGTTATAAAATCCCCAATTTTCATGGGCTTTTCTCATAATTGAATCATGTGTTTCATCTTATAAACTTTTTCACAGCACGATTGATTAGTTTTAATAATAGATTTACGGCAACCGTCAAATTCATAATATCCTACTTTTTTAAAGATATTTTTCTTTATAGAAAAGCAGTACAGTAGATATTACTAAATATTCATATTAAATATTCATATATTTAAATGTACCAGACTTAACGACCGTACATTTAGTGTTATTTTGTTTCTAATGGAAATTATGAAACAAATGGTACATTTTACAGAATTATACAGGTAGGCTCAAAATTGACTGAATCATTTAAAGATAGAACAACTCATTCACTAACGTAAAATTCAAACTTATTCCAATGCTGAACGATATCAATATACTACTAAGAAATTATTGTTAATCACTTTTATAAATCACATCCTTGAAATAATCACCACTGTCTTCCTAATTTGAAAAAAGTAATTGCAAAAATGTTATTATATTTGAAAACGGTCTATTGACTTTTGCACCAACCTATGTCATATCTCAAACAATCACAATTACTTTATTTATACTTTAATTCTTTGTATTCCGAGCCATCTCTGACTTTATCTATTAGCAATTTGACAGCACTTTACTATTTGCTCTCTTGTGCCATTTCAATTGAAAAATTCAGGTAAACATACATTTCTTAACGCTAGAACTCCTAAGAAAGTCAAAATGACTGTTTCCCAATTTTTCCCAAAAATTCTTCGAGCTTACACGAGAGTCATAAAACAAATATTCCATATTGATCTTATAAAACACAGATTACTGAATCGGTCATCTTTTCCATCTCTTGATCCCTCTTTTTTCAAAGCACTTATTTAATACATTGAATTATAATAGACGGTAGATTATTTTATAATATAATTTATAATAGCCGATTAAATATATGTAACGCCGGTAAGTAGTCTGGTGTTAAAATGTTGGGGAGCAGTGTAATGTATTCCTGTGTAAACAGTTGTTCACAGCGAAGGTTTATGCAAATGCATATTTTTATAGAAAATAGGTAGACCACTGGACCTGAACAGAAATTTATGTCATGATTGGATGATTCCAAAAATATATTTTTTATTTTGCATATTCAGCATATAGCATATGTTGTGCATATATTTTGCATATTGTGCATATTGTGCATATTTAAATTGCTCTACTGCTTGCCGCTCTCTGTATTACTGCAGCCTAAGAAACAGGTAATAATTATGTTGCGTGATAATATTATCATCATTAGTATATAAATCATGTCAACATACGATCATTCGTTCCATTGAACCTAAACAACACATCCCCATTGACATTCGTTTATGAATCGAATTCGTAAACATAAATTTTAAACGGACATTTATATTGCAGTATCATACCGTATTCAGTTGCCTTATAACGCGTTGGTAGTAAGGAGAAATTCATCATTCCATAATTTCCAATTCAAAAATTTACTTCACGATGCCGAAATTCAGTGAACAGTGTGTGATGGTAAAGAAATGGATATCTGAAGTGTAGCCCAAGAAATTATGAAGAATGAAGATCTTACTGACGATTTAGCATTTATTAACGCTAATTTTTCCAATTTGCCAATTACGATAAGGAAATTAGAATCGAATACGTTAGCATTAAAAGATTTAATTAAATTTATTAGAGATTAAATTAGTTAGTGATTACACTGTTCAACAAATTTTAACTTTTTTTATTTTCTCCAATATCCAATGGGTGATCCTCGTAGAGTTAGTCATCCTAAACACGAATCCGTCGGCAGAATTGCTCCATCACGCTCAGTTTTTTAGTAAAATGAGTTTTTGTAAAAACACCAAATTTTGGCAGAAAATGAGGTATTACGCGAAAAGTATAAACGCTACGAAGTTGAGATTGGTCTCAAAAGATAGAGGAAATCATGCCGAATATTTTAGTGTATATATTTATTAAAATTGGTTGTTGCAAATAGTAACAAATGACCGTCAAAGTTTAAAAAAGTGCGGATGCGCGATCTTACTATGCTATACTTTTACATTTTTATGAAAAGTTATTTATCTAGCACGAATTTGCTATACTGGATCGCATTCCTTAGACATTTCTGAAGAGAAAACTGCCCCCAAAAGTTTCGGGAACAGTTTTCAATCCCGACGGATCGAAAAAATATCCGTCGAGAACGTGTAATCGGCGTTCGACGCCATGCTGCTATTCTACGCGGGCCGCCAGTGAGACAATGCTGTAACTACGCGTTATCGACGCCGATCTGACAGTACCATCTGAAGGGCGCTCAACTCTGACAAATATAAATGATCAATTATTTTTCATTCATTGTTGTTTAAAAATATTATTTATAATTTGATCACCGCAAATGTTATTAACGGTGATATACTTCGTCGTTGCGATTTTGGTACCACTTCTCCACAGACATAACAAAACGAGTCTGGCTGATTTTTGCACTTGCGAAACATTGCAGTAAACGACACACACTTAAGACTTGATACAAAACGATTACCACTTCACACTTAGTATGAACCATTTGCTACTTAAATCTGCCTATACATATACACAAAAAGTTTCTCCTATAAAGTTTAAATATAATTTGTTATTAATTTATTATTTTAGAATCAAGTGTATAAATAAAATAAGATGAATATCGATATGTATATATATTGTAGTAAGGGGGGAATTAAATAGTCAATAAATGCACTTCACCAATTAACAAAAACAAAACTAGAGTATATATATTTAGATAGATGAGAATATTGAGTAATATAATATAACAATGGTTATAATAGTAATAATAATAATGAATAACAATAATAATAATGGTATTAATAATGGTGAATAAAGGTATTAATAAGCGTTTCGCATCCTACTCGAATAGATGCTCAAAACGAACTGCCTAAAACGAACTCCAACGACGGTCGCTAGCACAGTTGTTTATATTAAATGTAAACTTAAGATATCTCGCTCGAGCCTACTTCACTCCTTCGACCTGAAAGAATTTTTTTCCTTCTTAAAGGGGCACTACAATATATATAGAGATATGTCGATACTTATTTTATTTATATGCTTATTGTTGACGCGTGATAGCGCAACAAAGATAAACGATCCGCCTAAGAAATCGGTGGCCTCGCGAAGCGGTCACCGGGGGCTGCATCGCGTACCGTTAGGCGCGACCTGGCTGGTCATTGTTCGGCAGGATTACCGAAAATACAGGAATCGACAGGCCCATCTGGCTACCAGATGTTCCAAGTTCAGTCGTCTGGTTTATGACTCAAGTCATAAACCTAGGCGACTGAAAATATTAATTATATTCAACGTTCGTACATCATTTCTTAGAACCGAACCACCGGTTCTTGGAATCCTGCCGCCTACAGTGACCAGCCAATCACAAAATTCGATTTCAGTGACCGACGTCACTTCCGTTCTATCTGCCAATCAGAAAATCATATTCTGAGAAGTACCGAACCCTCCAATCGGAAAATTTCTAATTTTGCACATCACCCCTTCTCACTACGAACAGTGAGGAGGAGGGGGCCGATTGGAGGGCGATTCGGACTTTGGCGGATAGAACGGAACCAGAACTGCATTAACTACCAAACGAATCAGAACTGTTTTGGCAAACGAACACATTAGATCTTTTTAACTGCAACGAACACGAACGGCTTTTCTAACAAACGCAGTACATCATCATTCTCGACTGAGAAATTAATTAATCCACGTGTAACATACATCTCGACCAAGAGATAAAATAGTTTAAGTGTCGTTGTTTGACTATTATTTCATTTTAAGTGTAAATAAAGTATAACTCGATTCAAATCAAGACTCAGCTAATTCGGGAGACCCAAAAAAACCAGGTTGCGGCACTTTAATTAGTCCCGCGCCATCACGTCAACCTCGCAACCAAGCGAAAGAGACGTGCGACTCAACATTTTGGTCCTTCGAGCCGGATCCAGCGTCTGCATCCGATTGTCTCCCGAGTTGCAACAGCAACAAAACTTATACACGACACTAGTTGCGCTCAAGCAAGAGGCAACTCAAGCAACGACAGAAATCCACCCACGGATTTTCATCATACCAACGCAAAGTTGCGCTCAAACAAGAGGCAACCCCAGCATCACAGAAATCCACTCACGGATTTATAAGCCGCAACCAAGCGGAGTCAAGCAGTGCAAACCGGAGCCAAGCAGTGCCAACCGGAACACAGCAGAGCCGAGCAGTTCTCAGCATCACGCAGCCAAGCAGTGCCAACCGGAGCCTAGCAGAGCCACGCAGAGATACGCAACCAAGCGACTCAACTGAGAGATTCTCCAACATCACGCAGCCAAGCAGTGCAAAACCGGAGCCAAGCAGTGCCAACCGGATCAACTGAGAGATTCTCCAGCATCACGTGGCCAAGCAGTTCTCGCAGCTAAAGCATCATCGGCAGTCGTCAAACAAGAAACAAGGTCAGATCGTACGCTTATTAGTCGCATCACCATCCTTTTATTAATCCAACCACGTTGCGCAATATCCTTGAGCGCCGATAATGTCATTCCCTGTTGAATCCAACATGACTACCGAGCAAATAGCCAATACCCTTCGTAACAAACGCACGAGTCTAAAGGGGAAACTGACCCTTTTTAAAAAGTTTTTAGACGGTTGCGATGAAAACACAGATCGCATAATTATTCGAAACAAACTAAACCGCATTACCCAACATTTCACAGACGTTTCTAAGTTACATTTAGAATTAACATGCGGTAACGATACGATCGATTGCGCGGATGAAGAAAATCAATTAGAAGACGAATTTGATCTCTTAGACTGCCGAGCACAGCATTTAATCATCACCGCGACTACAACAACGACGTCGACTCACGGCGCGATTTCTCCGCGAAGCGATAATACCAGTAACATGGGTGAGGGCGATATCAAATTGCCACGAATAAACCTACCATCGTTTAATGGTCAGTACGAAGACTGGCCAGGTTTTTCCGAACAATTCATCTCCTCGGTCCACGAAAATAACACAATCCCGGATCATAAAAAACTTACATATTTACAGTCGTGCTTGACCGGTGAGGCGGCAAGGGAAATACAATCTCTCGGGAACTCAGCAGACAAGTATCAGATCGCGTGGTCCATGCTGAAAAAGGCCTTTGACCGACCATCCATTCTGGTTGACAACCATATCAGAGCGCTAGTGTCATTATCAACCAATAGCAAAACACAAAATATTCCTTTAAATCGATTTCTCTCCGAAGCCGCAGCACACTATCGTTCGTTACAAACGTCGGGACATCTAACAGTCGATACGATATTAATACATTTGTTAACATCTCATCTTGACCACGACTTAGTAACGAAATGGAAAGAATCGAAGGGGGCAGAATTCCCGGACATCGATAGATTTTTCGAATTCCTTCGCGAGCGGTGCGATATCATAACATCGGTAAACGGAAAAGCCGCTGCACAACAGACGCCGCGAAGTCATAATCAGAATACGCGTTCAAATCCTCACGCATTGCAACACGTCGTATACCGCGAAAAACCGCGTAACACTTACGTAACCCGAACAAGGGAACATTGTAACATTTGTCAAAATGCTCATTACACGCAAAACTGCGTTCAATTCAGTCAAGCAAATCATCGCGAGCGTATTGAATTAATCGAACGGTTAAATTTATGCACGAATTGTCTGCGCACCGGGCACAGAATCAACGAATGCACCGCCTCTTCGTGTAAACGATGCAATCGTCGGCATCACACGCTTCTCCATTTCGAGCCTGACGGGATTAATCCTTCATCGCAAACCGAAAAAATTCCTGAGAGCGAACCATCGACGTCGCAAGTACTAACAACTTGTCTCAACTCATCGTCACAAGCCGAAGTATTACTATTTACCGCAATTCTTAATATCACGGACCGAAACGGAAAGGCTCACTCCTGTAGAATGCTCTTAGATTCATGCGCACAATCAAATTTCATCAGCGAGAGACTAGCGAGAAAATTAAACTTGACGCGGACTAGCATCGATATTCCCGTGAGCGGTATCAACCAAGTACAATCACGCGTAAACCATAAAGTACGCACAAATATCGCGTCACGAGATTCCACATTTGCTCAGAAACTTACATTCTTAGTCGTGCCGAAAATCAGCGACACGCTTCCATCGCAGCACGTAGATCGTAGACAGTTAAAGATACCGCGAAACATAAAACTGGCCGATCCAGAATTTCATAAACCCGCCGGTATAGACGGTCTGATTGGCGCTGAATTATTCAGCCGATTACTGTGCGTCGGTCAGATCACGTTGAACAATGGAGCAGTCACACTCCAAAAAACGAAGTTCGGATGGGTCGTGTCGGGCACACCACATCCGAACACAGTCATTCACACTACAAGGTGTCACTTATCGACAACCGGGCAATGTAGAAGTAACGCGAAGATCGTGAACCGCAAGGAGTACAGCGAGCAACAGCTCTTAACTCCAAAGAGACAAGCGTACGAAACGCATCACGCAATGCACACCAGTCGCGCCAAAAATCCAAGGCGATACGTAATAAATGCACCCTCTAGGAAATCGAATTGCAGTAGCGGAAACTTTTACATCGGCGCGAAGAAATTCCAGTCGGCAACCCAGTCGTTGGATTTCTCTCGCGAAATCGGTCCAGCACGACCGTACGAGTCCAAGGGATTCCAAAACGCGATCAACCATAGCGCTAAACATAATCATCCCATACTATTTCACAGACTCTTTCACTCCAGGCAAAATACATTTTCTAACTGCGCGAAGAATCAATCGATAAACGTAGAAGACTATCAACACTAGCAGCATTTTTAACAATCATAGCATCATCAGAGTGGGAGGTCGGATCAAACGTACCAGTATAGCACCAACGCCATCCGATAGCTTTGCCTTCTCTGTATAATTTTTAACTACCGTTCTCATCCACGAAATTCACACGAATCATTATCATGCCGGAGCATCCACAATATTAAGCGCCATGCGCCAGACACATTGACCATTAAACGATCGAAAACAGCGGAAACACCACATTATTTTCGCAATCGTAGATGCTGTGCTAAGCAACAAAGCTCCGTCTATCATGTCTCGTGGAAATTGATGCGAATCTTGAACTCGCGACCGCGCATCCCAATTTCCCGTATTCCTAATGACTCCTGGTCCTGTCCTAATCGGTGATGCGACAACAAGCACATCAAATCGAGATCTGCGACCTACGACAATTGCGAGCTTGTCTCGTTCATCACTACTAGCAGTGAGCGAAAACAACCATCGCGACGGAGTGAAAACTAGCGCGAGTGTCCGAGAAGCATCCGGGTACCAATACTGTCCTTCGCGTTATTGCATACGTTCGGCAACAAGCGAATAAGCACAGCGTAAATTTAATATCGCCGCTTCTGTTAGATATAGAAAACGAATAACCACGAGCGCGTTTTATCTTCTATTAATCATTATGTTCACATATTATCTGTAGCTCTATCATATAGATTATGTAAATCATCAATTCTATATCATTCAGTAAGTTTGCATATTACTCTTAGCTCTATCGTATAGCGTATGTAAATCGTCTTCTTATAATCACATAACTATCGTATAATCATCTTATATTAACCATTAGCATTATCATATAACACGGCATGCTAAATGCTACGAATTTCCGAGGGCGTAATCTTCCCTAGCAAATCTTGGCGCATTTATACAAGCACGTATATCACATTGAACGCAAGCCGTTCAAGGGGGGGAGTATGTTGACGCGTGATAGCGCAACAAAGATAAACGATCCGCCTAAGAAATCGGTGGCCTCGCGAAGCGGTCACCGGGGGCTGCATCGCGTACCGTTAGGCGCGACCTGGCTGGTCATTGTTCGGCAGGATTACCGAAAATACAGGAATCGACAGGCCCATCTGGCTACCAGATGTTCCAAGTTCAGTCGTCTGGTTTATGACTCAAGTCATAAACCTAGGCGACTGAAAATATTAATTATATTCAACGTTCGTACATCATTTCTTAGAACCGAACCACCGGTTCTTGGAATCCTGCCGCCTACAGTGACCAGCCAATCACAAAATTCGATTTCAGTGACCGACGTCACTTCCGTTCTATCTGCCAATCAGAAAATCATATTCTGAGAAGTACCGAACCCTCCAATCGGAAAATTTCTAATTTTGCACATCACCCCTTCTCACTACGAACAGTGAGGAGGAGGGGGCCGATTGGAGGGCGATTCGGACTTTGGCGGATAGAACGGAACCAGAACTGCATTAACTACCAAACGAATCAGAACTGTTTTGGCAAACGAACACATTAGATCTTTTTAACTGCAACGAACACGAACGGCTTTTCTAACAAACGCAGTACATCATCATTCTCGACTGAGAAATTAATTAATCCACGTGTAACATACATCTCGACCAAGAGATAAAATAGTTTAAGTGTCGTTGTTTGACTATTATTTCATTTTAAGTGTAAATAAAGTATAACTCGATTCAAATCAAGACTCAGCTAATTCGGGAGACCCAAAAAAACCAGGTTGCGGCACTTTAATTAGTCCCGCGCCATCACGTCAACCTCGCAACCAAGCGAAAGAGACGTGCGACTCAACACTTATTTTTTATATTATTTATATTATTATATTTATATTCAATTGCATAGCATGAAAAACTTAAACAATTTTAAGAACAGATCAGAGTTCTAACTAAAACATAAAAAAAAAACAATCATTTATTTGCATTTGTCAGAGTTGAGCGCCCTTCGGATGGTACTGTCAGATCGGCGTCGACAACGCGTAGTTACAGCATTGACTCACTGGCGGTCCGCGTAGAATAGCAGCATGGCGTCGAACGCCGATTACACGTACTCGACGGATATTTTTTTGACCCGTCGGGATTGAAAACTGTTCCCGAAACTTTTGGGGGCAGTTTTCTCTTCAGAAATGTCTAAGGAATGCGATCCAGTATAGCAAATTCGTGCTAGATAAATAACTTTTCATAAAAATGTAAAAGTATAGCATAGTAAGATCGCGCATCCGCACTTTTTTAAACTTTGACGGTCATTTGTTACTATTTGCAACAACCAATTTTAATAAATATATACACTAAAATATTCGGCATGATTTCCTCTATCTTTTGAGACCAATCTCAACTTCGTAGCGTTTATACTTTTCGCGTAATACCTCATTTTCTGCCAAAATTTGGTGTTTTTATAAAAACTCATTTTACTAAAAAACTGAGCGTGATGGAGCAATTCTGCCGACGGATTCGTGTTTAGGATGACTAACTCTACGAGGATCACCCATTGGATATTTGAGAAAAAAAATCGTGTTGAACAGTGTTACCAATCATCGAATTGAAAAGGGTGGAAAAAATGGAAAATTGGTCTAAGAAATCGAATTGCAAAGGGTTAAATAGAAAAAAATGATTCGTTTGCTCGAAAATCTCGTTGAAAAATTACTCTTTAAGACTATAGCCCATAAATTCAGTCCGAGTCGTATTCTCGTGACGGATGAAATTTTTTCAATCGCCTCGGTTGTCTTGTAACCTCACGATCGTACCGAAGGCTCTTCGCGGCGGGATTATGCGAATCCTCTCGATCTCGGAATTCCCAAACGCGAAGGGGCTGCCTTAGCTATTCTTCCAACGACTCGCCACTCCGCCAATTCCTTAGAACTTCGACGTTTGTCCCGCTCCCGTTCCTTTTTCTTTTCTCTACTCGCCTTCCTGTCCGATCTTCTACCCTTCCTCCATTTCCCCTTCCCTCGTTCTTCCCTGAAGACGTCGGGATGAACTCTCGAAATTTCCGGAGTTTCCCCGTGCACGGAGAAGAGCCAGTTCCGCGCTTCTAATTCCGCCGAATTAAACTCGCCTTTGGGGCTAGGGTCGTTCTAATTGCACCTACGACCTCTGCGAATAGCGCGAAACGAATCGCACCGTCACGCTGTAACGCTCATGGTGTTACAACGTTTTTTCTTTCTTTGTTCTTTTCTTTTTTATTTTTTATTTTTCTTTTTTTTTGGTGTAGTTGGTAGCCGACGGACACGTAAATTTAATCGTTACTTTTGCACTTTCACGGCGAGTACGTTGATTGTATCGACTGCTCAATGAAAAGTCTTGATGCCTGTTACTTGGAGAACGGAAGTTTCGTTACCGCGAGAATTAAACTCGGAAACTAGCTTCGGTGAGGAGAGAGGTGAAGGTTTTTGAGATGAAATTTCGAATTTGTAATAATTCTTGTAGGAAGATTTCAATCATTTTTGGAATGTGATTCATTACTGTGACTATTTGAGGAAGTAGTTGGAGATTTATTTTTATCGCTTCTTATTTCTTTGACTCTTTACAAACTTATGTTACTGAGGTACACTCCAATCACCTATCCTCGTCATTTCGTTTTTGAAATCTCTAAATCTGTAGATTTTATTCTAAAGTACTTAAATTCTAAGATTCTAAAGTAAATACTTCGTATAGTCGTTTATTAAGAGGTTGGGATCGAGGATTCCAAAAACTGAATGACTATTGGAAACGAGATACTCAGACGTTCCCTAGCCATCTTTTAGGTGTTGGACTGTATGACGAGGTATATCTACATATGTCTCTGTTCTTTGAAATCATTTGTTTTACTTTGTTGATAATTATAAATTTATTCTTGAAGGTCAACAATTTCCTTTGCAATTAAGTGTTTGTAAATTAAATGTATCACTTGAAGTTTCGTATTTTGCATTTTCCTATATGATTTTCAAATTGGCCGAACAGATTAAGATCTCGGGCTTTAGAAAGTTAACAGATGTATTAGCGATTTCAAATTTTGGAATAATAGTTGCTTACGATCAGCTTGGATAACTTTGACAACATAAGAATAGTCGATCGCTAAAGATATAATCCTATTGAAGAATCGGCCCACGATGATGTATTCAACACCTAAAATTGACAGCTATTTCATTTGTCTAATGACTTACTTTTATTGGGCATACAATATTAGTATTATTATTATTTTACCAGTTTTCACCACTTACACAAAGCAACCCCAGCGGCAGCCTGTGGCAAACAGAAGATGCTGAAACTGTTAAAGGCAAAGTAGATCAAGCAAACCTTAGATTCAACATTCAAACTTCTCCACTTCTTCATTCCAATTCCAAATTTTTGCATACAAAGTCACCAAACGATGTAGAATACAATATTCCAAAAACACCACACAGCATATTAATGCAGTGAGTGAGGAATGAATCTATGTGTGAGGTGGACAGAGTGTATGGATCGAGATCGGAAAGAATAACGATCGTAAGGAGAAACGCCACGTTTCGAGAAGAAGAGTCGAGAGAGTCGAGTGTGACCGATGAACACGCAAAGAAGTACCACGAGTGTACCCGTTTTCACGCCAGCGTTGCAATTTGTGTTTTTCTCCTACGGGCGGCTACTCTAATTGTAAGACCGCAATTTGAAAGATACTGAAGCGTGAGCCATCAATGCAAGCACGGATTTTTGCATTTAGATGATTGTAAAATCAATTATTATTGCTATCACTGGTCTCAGCAAACATTCTAGATTAAGATAAAATTATTAACATTCAAATCCCAAACTTGATTTTTTCCCACCTAGATTACCCATTTCGTTCCACTGTGCAATGGTACACGCCGTCCTATGAGACTGTGATGTCAGATAAACGTGTTAATTTGTATTTATCTGTGTACCTATATCTATGTCTCTTTATTCTATTTCTATCTATAATGTGGGGATTTTATAAATCCCGATGGAATTATTTAGAAAGATCCGCCATGAGACAATTGAACGACGGAAAAGACGATCGATGACGAAACGTGGACGGCACGAGGACGACACGTAGACGAGCGACAAGTTCGACGGTAGACGAGTTCGACGATAGACGAGTTCGACAGTAGACGTGTTAGACGGTAGTAGAGTTCGACGCAAGACGAGATCGACAGTAGACGTGTTAGACAGTAGTAGAGTTAGACGAAGAGACGACAGAGTAGACGAAAAGACGAACAGACGAGTTGACGAATAAACGAATAGACGCACAGATTAAACGTAAAGACGCGAGTGGGCGGATTTATTTTACAGTTGTGTTATTTTATTATTTGTTAATTATATTTAGAGTGTGTGTGTGTATATGTGTGCCTAGAGCGTTTCCTATATTTCACAATAAATTTAAAAAGTTTCCACTTGCATATACACACATACACGAAAGTATTCGACGCTTGCATTTTTCACATTTGACAAATGAAATATGTATATTAAACTAAAGTATTTGAAATAATTTGACATATGCAGTTTTAGATGGGTCTTATTGTAACACAAGTAAAATTTGAAAATAATTCAACGACGTATGTATACAGTTTTTATAACAGATCTATTATGGACATGCACCATAAGTAGCTCACAAAAGTATTTGAACGTTGTGGAATTTTTGCAACAATGTAGCATTCCCGAAGATTGCGAAATGTAAAAAAACATTGTTTCGTTCACTGAAAGACACTGAAAGACACTCAAAGGGAAGCACTGTTGAAAATTTCGTTTTTAAGTTTCGTTATTTGTGAAAGGACAAGATGAATAGAAAGAAAACTGAAACAAGCAAATCTGTACGAGAATTGATAGTGAAGTGGTATAAGGAAGGCAAGTCATACAGTGAAATTACAAAACTTGCGGGTAGGAGTAACTCTACTATTCATTATATTGTGAAAAAATTTAATACGCAAGATAATATTGCAAACAAACCCCGTTGTGGACGACCAAAAAAGCTGACTATAAGGGAAGAACGGATAATTATACGGAAAATCAAAGCAAGTCCTTTTACTTCTCGACTACAATTAGCATCAATGGTACGTACACAGTTAAAAAAAGAAGTACATCCAAAATTGTGGCGACGATTGTTACGAAACAATGGTATACATGCACGAGTTCTAAGAAGGAAATCATTTATTAGCAAGAAAAACAAAATTCTTCGTTTAAAATTTGCTAAAGAATTTCTTAATAAAGATAATTCGTATTGGGATACAGTATTATTTTCTGATGAAAATAAATATAATATCTTTGGTAACGATGGACGTAAAAGTGTTTGGCGACAACAAAATACAGAATTAGAAACAAGAAATCTACAGCTAAATATTAAACATAATGGTGGATCTATAATGGTATGGGGGTGTATGACAGCTAATGGTGTAGGAAATCTTGTTTTCAGCGAAGAAAATTTTAGATAAGATGAAATATTTAAAAATTTTGCAAAACAATTTGAAGGACAGTGTAGCAAAATTGAATTTACCGACTAATTTTTGCATCGAATCGGACAATGACCACAAAGCATTCCGCAAAAATAGTCAAAGAATGGGTGCTATATAACGTTCCACACATGTTGCCACATCCTCCGCAAAGTCCCGATTTTATCCTATAGAGCACGTATGGGATGAAGTGGAAAGAAGATTACGAAATACAGTCATTACTTTGAAAGAAGAATTGAAACGAAAGATTATGGAAATATGGCAGTCAATAGATGCAAATATTATTACCAAGTTAGCCCACTCAATGGGAAATCGGCTTAGAGCTGTAATAAAAGCAAAAGGCGGTTCAACCACTTATTAAAATTTTGAATTATTTTATTTAAATCAGTATTAAATGCATCGTTCGAATACTTTCGTGCATGTGTGTATATATTTGTAGGTATATCTGTTATCAATATCCTACAATTATAAACCATAATTTAACCCAAGATCACTAACCTTATTTTTCGACGCTTAACACTAACCTTCGTCTCTTCGACTACGGTGTTTATAAAAGGTGTTAAAGGATATTATTTAAATAAAATTTATACATGTTTTTTTCTATTATTAAAGATAAGTATTTATTTATTACGATAACGTTAACTGATATGGCATACTTATTAAATCCGTGTCGTCGAATCGACGATGGTTAGTGATTTAGGGTTAATCAACATAAATTCTACATTAATACAAATCCTACATCCACAACACCACCCCTATTTCCTCACTCCTTCCCTAACCCTTTGCTAACAATTTCCTCCCTACGATCTCTCTCGACGAAAAATCCCAACCGCAACAGCATTAACAAATTCGCCGACTCAGACGTAATAATAAAATCCACTTTCAAGCCTTATCACGTGGCAAAATAGATTGTAACAATTGTTTCCATGTTAATTAAACGCTGCGTCAACTTCACGCGGCCTGATATTCAGCCGAGTAGAAAAGCTGAAAAGATTTAATAAAAGGTGTCTGCCGGATATCGCGAAACGGAAGCAAGAGAGGAACATAGGCCCACTAGGCTTCATGGGGTGTGTGTGGGAAATAATAGGGTAATTGTTATGCCACGGCACGGTAGGCGGAGGATCAGAGCCACGTCTAGCCGATAAGACACGAATCCGGCCATACTTAACGAACTTAACTTTCTGGATCGTATGGGCATCTGCTTTCCGAAAGCACGCTCCTTCTCGCTTTTGGTGTACTTTTCACTTAGAATGAAAGGGGGGTCGGTGTAAAAGATAATCTTTAATAAACAAAGACCGACGAAGTCGACAGACACGTGGGACGAAATCTTTTCAAAGAAAGTTTCACGCTCGGTGGCAGATGTTAATCTTTCGATCGCGTTTGCATTTGGTATTTTGCTCTTCTTGTGATACTGCTACGGGACGATACGGTGGACTGTATCCTTTGTAGATATAAGCAGCTTTTCGAAAGAGTACGGTACGCGTTACTTTCCATCACATCATGGAGTTGATGTTTGAAATTGCCGTTTTATGGTGAAGTTGGTTAATACTTGAACTACTGGCTTTATATCTACTACATTGAAATATGGTAATTGTAAATAAGTACTTTGGCAAAAGAGGTATTATGATGCGGAAAAGGTCGTCGATTCAGTAACGTATGTTTTACAAAATTAACACTAGATTTATGGATGTTGAATAAATACCTATTTTTTTTAAGTGGACCACTTTGACTCATACAAGAAATTGAAGTGTTTTGCAAAGAAAATAGTTCCAAATCGATTTAAATGAAAGATTTATTATTAAAAAATTAACCAACGAATATATTATATGTATATTAATCAAATTTTGAACTGGGCCGAATTAATGGCTATGTAAGTCTAGACTTTACATGAATTATGTACATTATTGTATTTTTTATAGATTTGGAATCATTTTAATGGTGTTGTTAGGATAGGTTTTAAGTACTTTTTTTTTTAAGTTTGTGATTGGTGGGCGTATTTTGTATCCACCTTTGTAGGTTGAAATACTTTTGGAATGATGCTTTAGTTGGTTACGATTTTGATTAAAGCAGTATTGATTTTTAATTATAGACGGGGTGGAAATTTGTATCCGATTATCAAATATTTGAAATTGTGAAAATATAGACAAGATATGTAATGTGAAATGATATATGAAATTACGAGACTATAGTAGTTGTGACATTTGGTACATAAATGAAAGCTGTGCTTTAGATTTTTTTGTTAATCGGATTTATGAAAATCGAAATTTGCGATAAACAATGGCAATTTAATTATGATTAATTTGTACGTCTTTAATTTCCATTCCAATAACGTTGAAATTGGAGTGTGTTTTTGTTAATTTAGCTGAAGCATCTTTCAATCGGTGGAATTATGATTATCACTCAACAACTTCGAATATTGTTACACGACTTTTCTAATTATTTTGTCCTTCGTGAATGTTTTAAAAAGTAGTTGTATGTCTTCAATAATTTTTCCTAATTTTTCTAAAACATAAATATTTATGTAGGTATATGCGAGACAAAGTAAACACTGCTCGTAATGTTAATTAACTATAACATGGAGTTAATTTCTGTTTATTAATTATTTTACTTCAGAAAAGATCAACGTTTGATTGTTCGAAGAGAAGTTGTCGTAAAATTTTGAAAGAGCTGGCGGGTATTAATAATTCTTTTCTGATATAACAGCAAGTTTAATCGTAACTATAATAATAAGAAAATATGAAAAGTTAGAAGAATTCCTTATTACATTTAATGCAAATTCTTCTCTCGTTAAAGAGAAATAATAACATCGTGTACGACTACTTTTTCTACTCAGCAGAGAAAGTTTGATTGCGAAACTCCAATGAGAATTTTTTTGCATTTAATAAACGAAAAGAAAAGAATTTTTTTGAAATATATTATTTGTACATATTTTTAATCACTTTAGAGGAGAGATTGAGGATAGGAGATAAAGTAGAAGTATGAAAAACCAAGATTTTTATTTGCATTCACAGGTTTGTTAATAATTTTGTATCATTTGTTATAATGACTAAAATTTTCTTCCATGACAGAAGTTACAAACAAATCTAGTACTTTTGTTTTACAAATGCTCCTGGTTTTCATCTTATTGTATTACTGAAGAAGCAAAATGCAGCAAATGGAAGAAGCATTTCTCTTTATAACAAAATAAAAGAAAGCGAAATGAGATATTTGTGGCAATATGAAGTACCTTATTGATGGTAATGAGACAATCTCATTCAACCCTTTGAAAACGACGGGGCGCATATATGTGGTTACAGAAAATAAAACTGATTACAGTTTACGGATGCACGTGTACACGGTTAGAGTTGAAAAAATTATAATATAACCGTCGAAATATCATTACGAAAATAGTAATTTATAACTTCTTTATATTAACCATATGAACTTCCGATAAAAAGGTGATTCTCATCGCCAAATTAATGATTATCTCTCACTCTTTAAATGTTCTCCGCCCGCAAAGGGTTAAATTACTTAATAAATCAATTCATTATTAATAAATGAAATGAATTTCAATTGTTCCATTACGTACCACGAAAAAAGGCTAACAAGAACAGGAGGGTTAAAGAAGAATTATTATGAAGAGAATATAATAAAAACTATTAAAGTTTGTGTCCGCGCTCAATGTTTAGGCTTAACCTGAAGATCTAACAATATGTCTAAATAAAATGGAACCATAAATGTGGTTCGACACCTGAAAGATGCCTAGGGAACAGCGGAGTATCTCGTTTTCAGCTACCTACTCCTGCCATTTCATTTGTGGAATCTCCAAATCTAGCCTCCTAAAGAAAACGATTATACGGAGTATTTTCCTTAGGAAACTGGCTATGGGAATTGTAAAAACGAAATGGCCGGAGTAAACGTTTGAAAAGGACATGTTTCGCTGCTCCCTAGCCATATTTTAATCGTCGGACTATACAGTGCGGCTCGGCCAACTTGGCACCTGGGAGGTAGGCCTGTGTCGGCAGAGTCTGATTCGCCAGGCGTCAAGCGTCATGCCTCTTGTCACACGTACACGAAGACGCTTGACGTTCTACCTCGCGATTCGTTAAAAGAGCTACACATACAAATCGAACTAAAAGACGAAGAGATAGAATGCTGCAGATCGGAGCAAGGCAGACAACGCGATTTGGGTGGCGACAGTGAGGACATCGGCGTAAGCACCAGATTTCTAACATCTCTATAGTAAAAACAGGATAAAATCCGGCAGAATTACCCCCACCACATGGGGAGATTCTCCTTGATGAAACGGAGCGCGCGACGAGAAAACAATGTAATACAATGTCTCGCCCCTCCAGCCAAACTAGTAAGAATATTAGAATGCTATGACTTTGTCGGGTGTTTCCTTTAAGAGGCTGAGCGAGTGGATTCCAAAAAACAAAATGGTGCGAATAGGCGGTTGAAAGCGAGAAGCTCCGCCGCCGAGGTGTCAAGTTGGCCGAGCCGCACTGTACATAAGGTCCGGATTAACGATAAGTTTGAGACAGTGTATCAGTCATCCAAACAATCGCAAGAAACACCTGACGAGCGACGATTCGCACTTCTTCCTTACGAGATGAAGTCGCTCGCAAAGCGCTCAAACGTGTAAACTCTACCGGATAAATGTATCCACGTTCGAGACCATCGAATTATGTACTTCGATATAAAAGTTCAAATATAAAAAAATATATTTTATAAAAGGAAAAGATTCAATTTTAAAAATGTATTAAAAGGCCGTATCTTACAAAACTGTATATTTATAAAATATTATTTTAGTTCGTTCAATTTGTGCAATGTCCAAAGAATCCTTCTTCGTATCTCAAAATTCATTTGGTTCTGGTGCATCGCATACCAATTCATGTTTAAGTGGAAGAGCATCTTTTCTCAATTCGATGAATTTTTCTAACGGGCAGAAAACGTCGCATCCTGGAATTGTTAGTTCCACCATTTCCTCGGGGATTCCTTGATAGAATAGCGCCTACACGAAAGCATAGATAAAAAATATTTAGAACGCAATGAGATCATTATCGCCCCCGTAAATCATACGACGTGATTATCACTGTCAACTTTCATTACGCTTGAAACGAATCGATCAATTTCGAGAATTTATCGTGGCACGAGATCGACCGAGACTAATATCAATCGTTTATCACGTACTTTGACGTAGTATTTGCCATTCTTAACGTGCAACTCCATTATCACGCCGCTAGTGTATTCAGGCATTTCCCCATCGTAAACTCCAAGTGCGTGGAGAGCAGCGATGACGGTTAAATCATGAGCAGCGTATAGATTAAGTTTTGGAACATGCGATGTTCCTTTGATTAACTTTTGCATGTCCTTTATCACTCGGTGTAAAAATATACCTAAAAAATGGTGTAACTTTAGTGGTTCAATCAAAGTCGACCTAGGTTTAATCCTCCAACAGGGGCTAAGCTTTTGTTTTCGCGGTACAAAATTCTAGGCTTACTTTACTTGCTATTATATATGCATATAGACTCTATATTATAGAGTATGTATATAATATCTCTATATATCTCTATATAATGTATATAATATCTCTATATTATAGAGAATAGCTAGGACATAAAGAGAGAAAGAAATACTTTCAAAGAAAATAAAAAATTTCTTTGCTATCATCTCCCAATTTGGGGAAATAGGTATTTATACTTATAATTATATTTAGTATCTATATTTTTCTACATCTATATTTATATTAATCTTAATGCAATCTCTTTATGTAATCAATATTTATATTTCGAATGACGCTTTGCTCACTGTTGAAGGGTTAATCTCAATGTTTGGTGTTAACACTAGATCTATCGAGGTGGTTAGAATGAATTGTTCTGAATTTTTTATACATGTTAGAAATTTTTCATTACATTGAATAGATCATTTCGTTGACTAATTAAGTTGATTTTAATCGAATTCGTCTCCTTCATTTACTTTATTCTAATGCATTTATTTGATATACCTTAATATTTATGAACAATTTTCGGTTTTAATGTTAATGCGCCAGCTGTGTAACGAGTGTAGAAATTTTAGATTGTATCTTACCTCCATTGTTTCTATTTAATTCAGGAGTATAACTGAGCACATTATATTGTAGAATCGAAGCATCTCGAAGTGGCCCATAAGGGTATACTTCCTCCGTCCACGGAGACAGAGGAACGTCCATGCAAGACAAAGCATCGAGAGTGTGATATAATGTATACAAATCCCATAAATCCTTGATTTCGATTCCACTTAATTCTGTCATTTTCTTTGCCAGGTCATCGTACTCAGCAAAAATTTCCTTTAATTCTTTACTCGCTTTTACTTCATTCAAAGTATCATTGTAGCTAAAATAAATGTATACTGTTATGGTGTTTGGCTATAAAAACATGCACAGTTTCATGTTAATATTAACTGTCAATTTTGCCCATTTTAATAATAACAAATGAAATAAAAGTTTGTAGCATGAAATAAAGGAATAGTGGAGAAATAAATTAATTTATTTCTGGGGAGAAATTGAAGAGACTAAGAAGGTTAATTATTATTTAATAAATACTTATGATTATCGAATTATATGTGATATTAATTAAATTAAAATTCTTACATTGGACAACTCAATGGAAGTAAGAGACCATCGATATCAACGGGCAGGCTTATGGCGTTAATCGGTTGCCAATCCAGATCTTTGTTCCATACTTGTTCAGATTTTGGTGGATAGAGAGCAGCGAGCACTAAATGTAAGCTCATCTTTGATCGGATTATCGATGTACTCCGAGCTTTTATGTCCTTTTGTAAATATATGTCACCAAGGAAGTCATCGTATCTGTCCCTTAATATTTCTCCTAATCTATATGCCCTTTGCCTTCCACGCTAAATAATACAAAATATAATTGCTAAAAAGTGATCATAATCGTAAGAATGATTTATGTAAAAATTTTACCAATTGAACACGTGCTATGGTGAATGTGGATTTTTAATAATTAGTTTGGGAACTAGCAAAAACTATAGATTCTAGATAAAATGACAATAGTATTTAGAATCGAGAAATACAAAAAAGCGAATCTTTCGGAAATGTACCTTCCTTCCGTCTATATAATTTAAACCCAGTGAAAAAATAATCTAATTGCAATGGAAGGATCCAACAAGAGGCTCACTTAGCAATACTCCTTACTGCTAAGTTTTACAATATTTTTTATTGATAAGTTGATCAGTTATCATTAGTTCTCAGTGCTAAATTGATCACTTTGCAATATTCCTCAGTGCGAAGTTGTTCACTTTATAATATTTTTTACTGCTAAGTTGCTCACTTATCAATATTTCTAAGTGCTGAGTCGCACACTTTGCAATATTTCTCACTGCTAAGTTGCTCAATCAACAATATTAATTACTGTCAACTTCCTTCCTTAGTAATATTAATCATCGCAAAATTTCTCACCTAAAAATATTTATATCGCTACTAATATTTATCAAACTGGTATTTTTACCACCAATGAAATACAGTTAAAAATCGTCTAAATTCGCAGACGTCCCATTTTCCATTCCCGTCACGGATTTGCCATTATAATCGTCCATTATAAATTGTGCTCGTGAAATCAGGACGTTTCATTCGTTAACGAGCAGTACTAATTCCCAGTAATATTTACCCGCACCGTCCCCATGCAAGATACACGCCGGAAACCGCGACATCAATCTTACCGGTGAAATCATTTCGGTAACGTGAATTTCACCGTTGAACCGTGCGAAATTTTGAATGCGATGCACACTCTTGCACGTGAAACATATGCACGTGTATGTATACGAATAGACGTGGAGTTCCGACATCAATCTTTTCTCAGATAGTTATTTTTTGCATTTAGACGTTATCACTCAAGTGTGAACAGTGGATAAGATGTGACGAGAAAGGTGTGAAAGGTTTCACTCGATACGCGCGTTATATCGTGTACATTGATGAAAATTTGACGTCAGAGAAAGTTTCTTCTGATTCTGAAATAATTATAAATTATATAATGAGATATTGTGGTATTTAACTACAAAGCGTAGCTGTAATTGTTTCTTTAACGTTACATTTATGGACGTGAAATCTGTTACAGTGTGTGCGATGTTGAATGTTCGAAGGTAGAGGGATATAGGGAAAATATTAAAAACTCTTTGGTAATGTGGTTTTTTTGTGAACTTGAGATTGTCTAACATCTAGTAAGTAATACTAGAAACAATGTTATAATGTTAAAAAACCTCTAATAGGTAATGTATGAGTGAGCACTTCTTTTCTCGCTATTTCAAACATTTTTTTGCAATAGCGACAAAAATCTCTAAAAAAATGGAATTTTTAAAAACGTGCGAAATAGAACATTGTGCGAAAGTCGAGCGCTGCTTGTACACTGTAATTTTATTAAATAAGAACTTCGGAAATAGAGGGGCAAAGAAGATAATTAACAAAGTAATTTGTGTATTATGAGTAGACTCCGGATGTTTATGCATTTATGACAAAATGAATACGGCTAAAATACACAAAACGAACATAATATAAAAATATATCCGAAATATCCAAAGTATGGTATTCGTTGTAACATTTATCGAGTGCTACAAATCCCTAAATAGGTTCTCTTGTCTTAACTGCATTCGTTGAATTTGAAATTTGCATAAACATCCGGAGTCTAATTATGAGATACATGTAAAATATTTACTGTACCACGTCTCTATAAGTTTGGAAGGCGATTCTAATTAGGTAGGGATCCGTCAATTTGACTGCTTCTAAAAATCTACGATTAAGTAAATGTTGATTTGATTTTAACAAATGACAACGGTGTTGGAGATGTCAATTGAAGTTATTTAATACAGTTTATTGACATCGGTCGAGAGAGCCGTAAAAGGATTTTTGTAGAGAGAAATGAACTGTGTTTTTGTGCAGAGACTTTGTATTTAATTGAGGCAAGAGTTAATGTTATCTAATTGAGGTAATAATACCTGATTTGTGAATATCAAAATATATTCGATTAATAAAGAACCAGTCGTTTAACCCGTTGCCTCACACTTTTAATTCGACAAAAGTGCTCAGAAACACACACGAAAATATTTCGAACTTTTAAAGCATGAAATATCGCATAAAAAGAACAATTGATATGTTATCTGGAATGTTACATCTTCTTTTCGGTGTATTACTGAGTAATTAAGAAATAAATACATTAGTACAAAAATGTGCAGGACGGCCATAGCCGTCATTTGCGGCAACTTATTAACTGGATTACATATTTTCTACTGTAGTCTAAAACTGTAGCTACTTGTAAGACAAAATTAACAAGTAGCATAATATAAAAACGTATAGTAAGGTTACTTATAATATTTCGAACCTGATTTATCTTTAAAACCTTGCTATACGTTAACGAGTGATAGAATGCAGTAAAAAGACTGGTGTCACCAGTCTCATGCGTCATTGTACGACAAGGGGTTTAAGTAACTGTAATTCTTTTACAATAGAAAAACCGGAGATTATAAGAATGATATGGGAGAGAATGTAGAAAACAATCTTAAAATGATAATATAAGGATAATATTATTTTTATATTGTATATTATTCGGCAGAATTGATTATTTGACCGTGCACGGAATGATTAGTGTTAACTATGGCAATACGAAATCATAAATGAAATTGTAACTTATCGAACTTAATCCATTCCCTGCCAAATTTTTCTTGGTTTGATTCTTTCCGCAAGATGTACTGTTCTAGCGTAAAAATAAAAATAATTCTTAAAAACATCTAAACAGACTCTAAAACAGACTGTTTTAGACACAAATAATCTCAAAGTATCTCAAATATCTTTTAACACATTAAACGCCACCAATACTTCGTTAGTTTTATTATTTCTACTGAAGTGAAACTTTTTCTATTAAATTCACATCTTTATAAAGCAGAAATTTGAAAGATGCAGATAAATATTCGTCAGATATCTACATCTTTTTAACGCCAATATTTAAATATTTATTATGTCCGAAAATTCATAAACATTGTAATTTAAAAGTTACATGGATTTACATACTGAATAAAAAACCCAAATGGAAATTATTGAAGGTGATGAATTAAAATTACGTAAAAAAATAATGGATAACAATTATATCTTACATTTGTTAATTGTCCACTGCCATAGGGATAAAACGTCAAATTGGCACGATAAGCCGCTGGCATAAGTCGGCCCAGATTTGAAATCGGTGTACGATCGCCGTGTCTAAATACCTGCAATAATGTCCGTAATAACGTAGATGGAATTTACACAAACAATCTGACAAATCAGATAATCAATGACAATACGTATTATTTCTATGTATCTTCTGTAGCACCATTAATTCGCACGAATTCCCAGGAGTGATCGTATGGTCAAATCCACGGGAATTAATGATTGCCCGAGTACAATCGAAATTTTGCTTACCATGTTCACCATTACAAGCGAATCCTCTGCAGAATCCGATAGCACATCCGCGATACTGATCGCGGCGATCATCAAAAAGCAGATGAAACGTATTTCCCTCGCCATGATGCGGATTAGTTTAGAAGGTTACGGAAAAAATTATTCTGAAAGAAAATTGTGACATCATAGTATAGTTGGGCGGAGTGTTAGAACTTGAATAGTCGATGAAAAATGGACCGTTTATATAGAAAGTGGTGTAAGCCCATTAAAAAAAAATGAAGTATTACGCAATTTATTCTTAATTTATTGGGAGTACAAATTAGTTCGGTCCGTTTTCAAACTATAGCTCTGGCTGTTATGAATGTTTCATAATGACAGCTGATTTTAGTTGTTCCAGAGCGGTTGGACATCTGTCAATCATATTCAGTTTGTATCGCTTTGAGTTTCATTGAAAAACCTTGTTTTTTACTGTGTTGAATATGTTAAATTTTGTGTTAACACTTTATTGACCGGTAGCCTATTAATAGGCTTTTCAGGCCCAACGCTTTTGGAGTTTTAACTAATTAATCAGTTACCATAGCGATTAATAAATTATTGTTTATCACTGCGGTTAACTGTGACAAGGATTCTGTGACGAGAATTTATAATTTTCGAAGAGATATCGGTATCAGGAAAGTATTTGCGGCCAAGTGACCGCTCAGAAGTGAGTAGGATGTAAAAAAATGCCGGTCGATAAAGTGTTAAGTAAGCAGCATTTGCGGGAGGTTTTAGTTTTCTGCTTTAATTGGAAAGAAAGTGCAGCTTTTACATCGGATTGTGATTGGGGATGAGAAATGGATATTCTACGACAACCCCAAGAAGAAAAAATACTACACTATGTCCGGCCAATCGTTGCCATCGACATCAACATCAATACCAAAGTCGAATATTCATGATTCGCAGGGCATGTGTATCTGGTGGGACCAAAAGGGTGTTGTATACTATGAGCTGCTACAATCTGGCAATTCTCTTACTAGCAATCGGTAAAGGCTACAATCGATGCGTTTTAGCCGTGCATTACGAGAAAATCGGCCGAAATACGAGCAAAGACATGACAAAGTTATTCTTGTGCATGACTCCGCTCGGCCTCATGTCGCAAAAGTCTTAAAAAAATATTTAAAAATGCTCAAACGGGATATTTTACCGCATCCGCCGTATTCACCGGACATTGCTCTTTCTGATTACTGGTTGTTCCAACGGATGCAGCACTATTTGACAGGTCACCGGTTCACTTCTTTCGCAGAAATCGAAAATTGGCTCCGAACTTAGATCGCCTCAAAAGACGAGACATTTTCTCGAGGTGGAATTCGAAAATTGCCTAAGGGGTGGGAAAAAGTAGTAGCCAGTGATGGACAATACTTTGATTAATCTGTTCATTCATTTTGTACTGAAATAAATGAATTTTTTTGACCACAAAAAAACGGACCGAACTAATTTGTACTCCTAATAGTGTAAACTTTTTATTCATAACAAGATAATATTTAATATTTTAAAAAATGGCATTGTTTTGTTCAGTTTAAATTTGACCGCTGAAAAAAATTGCATAGCCATTGATTATGTGAAAGTGGTGTACGTACAATTTCCATAGACAGGTTGCGGGTCAGGGGCTACTGGTGGCTACATTCGTTTTATTTAACATTTCGAAAGTTACTTTAAGATTACTTACTTCATTTTTCTCCAAAAATGAATAATTTCGTATTAACATTAAATAGTGATACAGATAGGAAGAAGTGGTAAATCAATATCATGCTATAATAATATTATTTTACGGCAATTAAAAATAATTATTTTGTTTAATTTTGAATAAATACACGCAGAAGTAAAACTCATGAGTATAAACAAAAGAGTAATCTGAGAGCCGAAGGATAAATATAATTCCACTATGAAAAACAAATTAATGAAACTCAAAAAGGGAAAAAAAATTATAGAGGTAGAATCTACGTCAGACGAGAATATTGCTACTGAGAATTTCAAAACACTGTCACAAGAAGAGCAAATATAAATAATACCAATATCTTTTGTCGTGTTTAGCAGTATATAAATATAATTAACGTTCAAAATGGAAAGTACTACTTCTATTTTATTTCTTGTTATTATATATAAACTATATTGGATTAATATGAAATATATTTTAAGTGTTATTTGAATTTTCAAAATAGAAAATTGAATGATTCTTACAACTGATTTATTATGAAAGTGGTCTAAGTCCATTTGCAACCTGTAAATATACATTATTTTAGTTAAATTCGACTAAAAGAAATTTCTATAATCAAATTACATATTGGTAAATTGATAGAAACATTGTCAGACATGTTATAATCAACCAATATTTAATTGACGGATATGGCAACCTTTAATTTTCTCGAAACAACGAAAAATGGAATTGCACCACTTTTAAAATAAACGGTCCAAATAATAATGTATAGATGATAATGCACGAAGATTTATTGTAAGGGGACAATTTGAAGAATTGAATTTATGCTCTGCTCTCTACAATATGGAGAGATTAACTTGTAAAAATGATCATAAATAAAATTGTTCAATGAAGTTGATATTATAGTTATCTCGTTACATGAAACTTAATATGGAACTCCAAACAAAAGTTTAAATATCTAGAGACACTAATTATTAAATAAAAAATTGAAACCACTAAATAGCTAATGATTAAAAAGCATCTAAAAACTTGATACATGCTAAAATTAAGTAGAGTTTAGGAGCACTGATTATTTTACGATGCAAAATTATTTTAAAGCACTGGACGATAAATGATTAAAAAGAATCTAAAGACACTAAATAATTAACGATTTAGATTTGGAACAGCATAATCTAGTCTTACAGATTTCAATCTTTTACACTTTTACATTTTTACACTTTGCGGTTAGCGTACAAGTAACACAGCACTACGAAAAGCTATATTAGAAATGAATATTGCTCACAATGCAACGTTTTTAGACGAAAAAAATAATAGAGAGAATATAATAACCTTGTATCATCACAATAACGAAGAAATCGTTCTGAAGGATTCACAATTCATATATTATTTGACAACAACAAAAACAATTATCTAAAGACGATGGCGTCTGTTGTGACACTACGATTACAATTAGCGAACTGTTAAAAAGATAAATGTCATTTCGTTTAAATACTTGTCACTAACTCGTTGTCACATAATTGCTAATTCCATTAATAACATTCTGTAAATAGGTCGTAAATGACTTTAACAACGTGCCTTACAGCCAAGTGTACAAATACCCGTCTAATTTCACGGCTAATTAGATTAATCAGTTATCAGATCGATAGCCGCAAGAGCGCGCTTCTTCACTTAATTCATTTCATCGTAATTTCCAATTGCAACGTGCTATTTTAAGCCTTTCGATGGGGAAATACCGAAATTCCGCAAAGATCAATCGCGATTTCAATAATGCTGGGAAATTCCAATGGAATTCACAATCTTCGTCGAATTATGGATTGTTATCCTTGTCATCATTTTTTTTTTATTAGAAAATGCGAACTATCTATGAGTCATTTAAATATACACATTCGTTTTGCATAGAACATTCACATTCGTTCGTATAAAAAGGTTTGTCAGCTTTATAAAAAAAATCACCATTTACACAATAATCAGTAGGAATGACAAATACGACGCACAGAATTATTAATATTAAGAATTATTTGATTATTTTTAATGAGTTTCATAAGGGCACGTGATTCGAAATAAATAAATTAATGCACATTGTGAGAAACACTGCGAAATTTCGCATTTATAAACACTTCCGCTTTTTAATCAACACCCATAAATTATCGTGTTCCAAATAGGCGTCCCTAATTCCATCGTAACTCATAAGCAAATGTACGTAGCAAAAGAGCATAATATTTTAATGAGCTGCAGTACAGACTTTGCACTGGTTAAACAAGCGAATCGGTGTCATACGTGGATAATTAATTCTTAGACAAATTGATATAAGAGCTGTCATTCATTATTGTGCAATTTAGTTACATTGTGTATCGGTTAATAAAACAACTTAAAGCTCGTCATAGATTTACAGGTTATTGTATCAAAGATGACGTTAAATTATTACTCTCATAAGTGAATTCGTAACATTCGACATTTTCCTTGATTGTATCTTGCGCTTGCAAAATAGTATTATTAATTCAGAATAGTCTAACACAGTCGTAAATAGATTTCACGAGTAATAAAAATTACCACTCCATTTAAAATATTGTACACATATTATAACGAGTTTAGGAGAAAAATCGGAAATTATTTTTTTATATGAATTTTTATGGTATTGATTAGAATCGCGAAAATCAGTTTGAAATGAGAGAAATTGTAATTTGCACTGTCTCACCGATGAATTTTCACGAACTGAGTGTATCTTTTACAGTAGCTCGGCAAGTTTTAAATAAAGTTTGCGAGTCTAGTTCGATTCGCAGATGCACAGAACCCAATGCCGACCGGTTTCTCACTGAAAGTGTAAAACAGCCTCGTAAGAAGCTATATTTCTTTTTGTTTGCAGAGAGAATTCTTTTCAATATCTTTAATCAGGAATTTCTCGTTCTTTCAGTTTCCATTTGCCGCCGTTCTTTCCATTTTCGGCGAAAAATTCATAAGAAATTGGACGAGTTATTTATTCAGTTGCAGTTATAAATAATTCCGTTGTCAGTGGCAGAAGCTTAACGAGTGCCATGGATTAAACCTCTTCGTCATTTCTTTGTTCATCGTTTACGTAGAAAGCAATTAGGGAATTACGATTTCGATTGTTTGCTGTAGATTACGATAATGGGATTAGGCTTAATGTGCAATAACTGAGTATTTTTAAATAAAGAAAGGTGTGCTGTGTTTGATCATAGAATTCGATAATCTATTTTTAGACATAATATTTCACGAATAAATAAATAAGAGAATGAAATTTCTGAATTTATAATGAAATATTTTTGATCTTAAAGGTGCAATGGCAAATTCACAGTTAATGATGTACTATTATACTTTCTGATAAATCATTGCTAGGATCTTCGAAAGTAGTAATACGATTTTCCGCATTTCCAGATGACAAGTGACAAATAATAATGGAAATAATATTTTAAGATAAATTTCACGATTTTGAATTTTATTTTAAAAATCGTATTTTGCGATGCACCGCTTTCGATTTCAGTTATTACAGACATTGAAGTATTTTGTTTAAAAACAAAGTGTTTCATAGCTACAACAATTTTTTTGTACAAAATTGATGCACAGTGTACTTTCTTTCGAGATGTAATATTATATACATTGCAAATATTGACCGGCTTACTTATCATGTGCATAGCGTCAAAAACATGATTATCCTCGAGCGATCGAGCAAATAATGCGATAAATGAATTAACGTTATGTGTTAAGCGCTAATTGTTCATTGTATGGCACGTGAAATTGATGTGAAATGGAATTAACCTTTAAAAACATCATTCTCCTTCGCGTTTCTTTAAAACTAATTTATAGTCTCTCATCTTAGAAATTATATTAATAAATATATATATAATATATAACAATAATAATATACAGTACTTTATTGATTGGCAATCTATGACATGATAAATACAGATAGCATTTCATTATATAATTAATTATATGATTAATAATAATAATTCAAAAATTTTACAATCACAAAAATATATAGAAACTAGTCTTCAAAGTTGTTTCAGTTAAAAAAAAAAGAATATAATGCTACCTCGTGTCTGAAACTAGAAGATTTTCGTTCAAAAAGCTTTTTCTATTTGTAATAATTTTCAAGATAGCATAAAAAAGGTCAAACTTTGAAAGATAACTTACATCACTTAAAAAAATATTACCCTTAATTTTGCCTTTTTTAGAAACGTTCCAAGTTTTTTAAAATCGCTCCCAAATATTTTGAAGATGAGTCTAGCGAAGGAAATTTTGTACGAACAATTTTCTCAGAATAAAATCTTCAAATACAATAGAACGTTCGAGGAAATCGTGGTCTGTGGAGGCGAAGTACAAACTTATAATGGTCGACAAGTAATTTGCAGTTAGTTCTAAAGTGGTCTGTTCAACTTTTTTCATCTCACGCATCGTACCGTAAGATCTTCAGGCACTACGTGTGAATCGACGTCCACCGTGTTCTATTAAGAGGTTCGAGCTTTTGCAAATTTATTACTACCTTCATCTTTAATTAGATCATTCTAAATTTTGTTTATAATCTTCTTTTTGCATCGGTATATAGGCGGACCTCGACTTTCGCACATAATTGATCCCTGAATATGTGTACGAACATTGAATATTCGAAAGTAGAGAAATACAGGAAAAATATGAAAAATTGTATGTTAATGTGGTTTCTTTGTGAACCTGAGATTCTCTAATATCTAGTAGACAATATTAGAAATACTACAAGATATAATATATAAAATATTACAAGATATTGTCAGATATTACAATGTTGAAATGTCATAGGCAATGTGTGAGTGAGTACGATACAGGGACAATATGATCAATTGTATGTTAATGTGGTTTCTTTGTGAACCTGAGATTCTCTAATATCTAGTAGACAATATTAGAAATACTACAAGATATAATATATATAATATTACAAGATATTGTCAGATATTACAATGTTAGAAAATCATAGGCAATGTGTGAGTGAGTGCGGTACAGGAAAAATATGATAAATTGTATGTTAATGTGGTTTCTTTGTGAACCTGAGATTCTCTAATATCTAGTAGACAATATTAGAAATACTACAAGATATAATATATAAAATATTACAAGATATTGTCAGATATTACAATGTTAAAAAATCATAGGCAATGTGTGAGTGAGTGCGATACAGGGAAAATATGATCAATTGTATGTTAATGTGGTTTCTTTGTGAACCTAATATTCTCTAACATCTAGTAGGCAATACTAAAAATAATATCACAATGCTAGAAAACCTCTGATAGGCAATGTGTGAGTGAGCATTCCTTGATAATGACTGCATGAAAGCAAACATTTTTTGAAATAGCGACAAAAATCTTTAAAAAATTGAATTTCTACAGAAGTGCGAAATAGCAAATTGTGCGAAACTAGAATGTGCGAAAGTCGAGGGCTGCCTGCATACTCTTTGAGAATAAAAAAAACGTCTAGTTCGGACGCAGAATTTATACGCCTCTCTTTTGTTCCCCAAGTTACCTTAATCATCTTTACACGTTTGAAGATCTGAACATATCATCATTGATTCAGCAATTTTGCACGTCAGTTTTTTATTTGTACAAAATTGTAATTTCATGGTGTTCATAACTTTTGTAAAATTGCAATTTCGTGAATCACTTGTGTAAAATTGAAAGACATCACAATTTGATTTAGGAGTGCAAATTAGGATAGTAAATAAATTTCAAAAAGACATGATATATTGTTGTACCAAAACGTTCTAATGTCAATGTACACAATTTATTTAATACTCTCTTAAAATATATTGAAATGCAAATGTAGTTTGTGCCCTCGGACTCTATCATTTAATTGGAATTTAATTTAATTGAAATGGCTCGAATGCGGAGAATGAAATAGTATTCCGTGCACAATAAAATTCTGGCACGTAACACCAAAAGAGTATTTGACGCAATTTTTGCAAATGCGACTGCTAAAATTCCCTGCAATCACCATAAATTTTCCGCGTTGTAATGCTTTCACCATAATCATTGATGTTATGGAGAATAATGTTTCGGATGAAAAAAAAAGAAATGAAGGTACTTAGGACATTTTTTTTTAAATCTGTCAAAAATGATATTTATACATATATTTGCTTTGGAGATTATTCAGGGCTTTGTAAAAATTTGGCAAATAAAACTTAATGAATAGAATAGCTATTTCATGAAATAGAACATAATCTTCTATTATATAAAGCTCAAATACCACTGACTGACTGACTGACTCATTCATCCACTCATCACGAAATCTCAAAAAACACAGAACGGATTACAATGAAATTTGGAACATACTCTTGCCTTGGGCCGTAGGTGCTCACTAAGAAAGGATTTTTCAAAATTCGAAATTTTAAGGTTTTTTTTTAGTTTCGATTAAACCGTAGCGAAGCACGGGAACTTTCAGCTAGTCAAGTATATAATAAAATAGCTATTATATTAAAAACCTCTTCTATTCATTAAATTTTTGCCATGAGCATCATAGAGCATGCTGTGAATTTTTAATATATCTTCGTATAGGTAGTCTATATATTTGCGTTTGACTGTTTACATGATAAACTCCGGCAAACCTTTGGCCTTCAAATTTATGGTTTTTTTAGTCCTACCTCGCAAGACGAACTTGTTACTTATTGCTGGTTTTTGAGCTACCTTTTAGACGTTCTAAACATTCTAAAAATAAGGTAGAACTATATGTTTACCATTGTTTCGTTTTTTGCTGAAGAATTCTTTATTATCATATGTATATAATTAAATTTCATATTTCATAGAATAATATTCACAGTGTACAGACGCGTTTGACGACATTCTGTGAATTTAAATAATTTTTAAATATTACGTATCGCATTCAGTTACCTATACCAATTTGCCAGAACAGAATGAAGACTTTCTTACGATACATCGATATGTCGAAAATCCCAATTTTTTATTTCTTATTTTTACTAATAACACTCTCCGCAACATTATAAATGCAATGATTTTTTTAAAAAAAGAAATCTGTACATTGATTACAATCGTGCGACGCAAAGTATAACTTTCCACTTCCAGTATCGATTCACTCCAAGATTCGTGATTTACGTACGCGCTAATAAAAACAAGTAACTCAAACGAAGGAACAACGAAAGCTTCCAATCAACTTCTTAAACTTCATCAGAAACTCTAGGGGGCAAATCGATACGCCAAGAGATATCAGAATTCGCGGGCAACTTTCTGTCGGTGGCGATCGTTAGAAATTTACCTAACGAAGCAAAAAGTACGAAACCTCGTGCTGAGTCCTGACTACTCGAGGGTGTCTCTTCTGATAAAAATGCAAATCTATTTCTACGTTCGTCAGTTTACTTTCCTTGGTCACGAGTAATTGCCCAGCGTCCACAGTCTACGGGGTTTCCTCCGGAAGATGCAATTCACGGAGTTTAAACCCGACAAACTATTTCCAGCTTCCCCTTCTCTATCTCTCTGTCTCACATTCTTTCCTTCTCTTCTCTATTTCTCTCTTTTCGTTTTGGACCTGTAAAAGTCTAGCAATAACAGTAATCAGGATGCAGGATTAAAAGTAATAGCAGGTGAGCGTACAATGTGTATTGAAATTTCATTGAAAAGTAATCGTAAAATCGAATCGTATTGCGTGCTGTCTCTTGAAAAAAGATCTGTAAAGTTACGAAGAAATGAAGAAATGAAAAAATTATACGGTTTGATGGAACTGCGAATTTTTTAAATTGACTGTAAAATCGGAGAAGGAAGATGGTTGTTTTAGGAGAATACCCAGGAAATAAAAATGGTGAGTGGTTTTGTGAATGTTTCCTGAAACAATTTATGAAGATGAATTGAAACGGCCAAGCATTATTTTTACTTCGTCACAAATCTTTTAACAGATATTTCAGTTTTTTGTATTGTCTTAAAAGCTCTGTTCACCGTTGACGTGATGCTTCGAATTTTTAATACGAATTAATAGGAACTAATTACTCTGCTAGTATGTAATCATATTTTTACCAACACACCTACTCAAAATGCTGTACTCTCGGCTACTTATCAAAAATTTCAGATCCAATAATTTACACTCAAATCTATTTTAAATTTCATATATGTTTTCTGCCAAAGTCGCAATCTACAGTTCAATGTAACAAATCAACAATTACTCACAAATGAAGAATAATGATTTTAAACGTCAACTAAATATTAGGAATTTGTGATTTCCTCAATTAAATGAAAATTGAGTTTACATTTTATCAAAATATTTATTACAAGCAATTCTTTGCCAATTCATTTCGGGAGGGAAAATTCGAATGTTGTATACAAACGGCAACAATTTTTTCTTTTTGCAACAACTCCGTGGCATTTATATTCGAACTTCTGGAAACATTTGCACCCATCTGCACGAGAGATCAAGTACAGCATTTTGTAGAGCGACGAGGCGCTTCCGGTTGGAAGCGTGCCTGTCGGGCAGGAAGTCCATTTTTTGGTTTTACCGGTTCGCACGGAACGTACGTATTGTTGATTGATTATTAAACGCGCAATATGGTGACTTCTAAACGAGCTACGATCGCCATTTTTAATCCCGTTTTTCCTCCCCTTTCTAAAATACCGGATGAAGTTCGGAAAAAGCCCTTCGTCGGGAAAACAAACAAAACTCCATGAAAGCAATACTCTGCCTTCTTTTCTTCTTTGTCCTTTTTATCCTAAGCTTTCTGTACCAAAATTGTTATGGGAATTATTTAATTTTTCCTCCGAACTGCTTTAATTTACGAAAACATGTTTTAAATATTTTAAAACAAAGAGTAACATTGTAAAATTCGATGAAATCAGTTTTCAGAGAAAAGGATAATCTGTTATTGTTGCTGTATTATACACAAATTCGATAGTATCATAAATAAATAAACGATGTCAGTTTAACCCTTTGCAGTCGGAATTATTTCGTCCATTTTTGTAGTTAGCTAAATTACTTATATTAATTTTATATTTCCTATCGTTTCTCATTGATTTTTTTTAAGGATAACAATAACTGCAGGTATTATAAAATCATATGAAATTGGAAAGTCGATATTAAATCGTTAGAAAATAAAATGAAGTAAAAAGGTATGAGGATTCCAGCTCGACATGGAGGTCATTGCCCCAACTGCAAAAGGTTAAACATCTTTCTCTTCTTCCTGTGTATTAACACTACAACTACCAAGCAAGTCAAAATGACTAGTTTCAAATTATTTCCAAAAATTCTCCAAGTTTATAAAAGAGTTATAGAGCAGAAATTCTACGTCGATTATACAACACCGATTTCCGAATCGATCATCTTCTCTACCTCCTGATTCCTCTTTTTCAAAAGTACTACTAACAATAAGTGTAATAGATTTAATGGCGGTAATTCTAGTGCTAAGCATCATGCATTTCAATTCTTTTACAGAAAAAATTCGCGTAAGTGAAACGATATTTTAGTACGATGAAGGAACACTTTAGTTTTGTATTCTCTCGGGGTAGTTGATCTTTTGAGACGTATGTTTTCACTCTCTATTCAATATCGTTCTCTTGTTTCCCACGTTTTTCATATCAGCTGCTTAAACAACTGATTCAAGAATGATTTCAGACATTGTTTAAACTGCGACTAATATTCGCATGTAGGTTTTATCGGCGAAACCGCTTGTGATTTATGAGCACGTTGATTACCAAGATGATCACAATGCCATCGATTGAGAAATACTATTTTTCACATTGCTAGTTGAGTCAGTATTTTATCAAAGAAAGGCGCACAATCAGTGAACGATTATTTTCACTGTGAATAATGCTATTTTTACATTCTGACAATTATTTGTATAAAATAAAATCAATAACAAACGTACGTTTCATTATCTGCAATAAATTTTAAGAAAGATGAAAAAATCTGGACATTCGACAATGTATTTAAATTGTCAATTATCTTGAATTAAGTAGTTATATTCTGAATCATAGATAAAGTCGTAATTAATTGGCAGAATTCGATTTGCGATTGGTATCGTTTAATAATTAAGTTGTAGACATAGTCGTTGACCTACTTATTCCCCCAACGTATGTTGAATTCGATTGAGTATTCCTCCTACGCTCGTCAACAAATTGTATCTCTTTTTTGCTTAACCCAAATTGGATTGAATATCCGATATATTTGAGTATTTCGCGAAATCAAATTATTTTATTAGACTTGATCGTCAATGAAATTTCATTAAACTCGATGTCTATATTCACATACGAGTGCTTATGCTACGTTTTTCATTTCAATCATTACTGATTTAATCTTTCTTTATCGTATTACAATAGAAAAGAAATTTTTCAAAAGAAAATCTAGAAAAATGTCTACATTATATACTAAGCAGAGTGATCCGCTGTCTAGATTCTTTGTATTTTTTTCTGAAAATTTTCATTACACCTAGAACTCATAGTTTCTAAAAAGCGAACCTGTAGGCATATTACAGAGCAAAGTTCCTCTGTCATTGCCAGGGCTCAAATATACCGATTGGACCTCATGGCTACACAAATTTAATGAATATTCAAAGTCCGAGATTGCTATATTAATTGTAGTAGGTTTCGAACTTGTACGAATAAGAAGAAGAAGGAGATAAAGGGGCTATGTGGAGAACGAAATAATATGTCGGATGGTCTAATGTAGGCGTGGATAGAGTTGATGGGTAGAAAATGATAAATGTCGGGATAAGATAAAATAAGGATAACGGACACGAAGTTATAATATAATAATAAATAGAATATAGATATATAAATAATAACGAAACAATAAAATACATTAGATATTGATACAACTAAGGTTAACCAAAACATCTAAGGATACAAAAAAACGTCTCTAAGGTGTCTCTGTAAAGAAACTCTAGAGACGCAACCTTTTAAGACGATCCTCTTTTCTCTATGTCACGCATTTTTATAAAGAGACGTCGCTCCAAGGGTTTCTACGGCTAAATATTATACCACATAATTACATCTATTATCTTTAATAAATAAAGTAAATAGAAATTACTGTCAATTTTGAATAGAAAAAAATACTGTAGTTTCTTCAGATTACATAAATTTGAAGCTTAGCAAATCGGTCCCTATATACCAAATACGTTTACCTTCCACAGTTTCAGACCAATATTTCTTATCCATCCCTACAAAGCAATGATCCTTGCCTACCACCTACCCTTACAAACATGAACAATTTCAGAACTATTGTGATTTAAAATTACAAACTACCTTTTTTTCCCTCTCAAATTCTTATCCCATAAACGTTCTCCAAAACTTCAATTCACCACTCGCGCAAAATTGAACATTCACCTTATCGGCAAATCATATTTGCCCGCCAACGGACGTCGTAACGATAAATCAAGCGTCACTGGTGACGTCTTTGTGTCATCAAATAGGTAGAATCGAGGAGATTAATTAAAACGGAATTTAACGACTTGGATGCGTGCGAGAAATCGAGAAGATCCATAGCCGTTGGAAAATGAGATCGAGAAAGATAGATAGACAAATAGTGTCAGTGTTCGTAGCAGCGATTACAATTCCAGAATGCCGAACGGGTCGAAAGCACCGTGATATCCGCACGAGGGTCAACTGCCACTCCGACCCGGTTACCATTCTACATTGCCCTCTGCCCTCGCCAATGGCCACCTTTCTCCAATAGCGAATTGAGGGGGAGTTCTCACGCGCCAACCTACGGCTTTGGAATTCGAATTGTAATTTCTAACCGCGTGTCTCCGTACGGACCATTGCCTTGCAGTTGGAAATTCGTAAACGGATTGCAGATTCCGGGACCAGTCGCGGGGAGCTACTTGGAGAACGTCTTCGCTAGGACGACACTGTGCCGTGCACGGATATGCGCGATACGTGTTGTAATGAAGTCATGGTGCTTTGATTAACGCTCGGGGAATGTGTTCATGCTTGAGAATTTGCTGGGAATTTATAGATTCTAATTGAAGGTGGATGGTTTGAGTTAAAGAGAAGTATTAGAGTACGGTTGGATGGGATAATTGTCGAGATTGAGGACGAACGTTTTGGTGGTAATCTTGATGGGACGATGGGAGTTTTCTTTGACTTGGGATAGATGATTTGTTGGTGATGATTTAGTGGTTTTTCTGGGTGGGAGATGATTGTTGAGAGTTTACATATTTTTGGCAATTCGTTTATGAATTTCATTATAGGCAATTGATTTAACTCTTTTAGTGCAAGACGACGATATATCGTCGTTAGCAGTAGTTCTGTCGTCGAGCATCATAGGGTTGTTATCTATTTTTCTGATACAATATAAGTAATTTTATGACAGATAATTGTGCCCATAATTATGAAAGTGGTCTAAGTCAAAATTTAAAAAAAATGAGTTTATTAGTTATTTCACACTACATTATTATAAACTAAATTAATTCAATGTAATTTTTATGATATTGTCAAAAATGAACCATTAGATAGTGGTTGTAGTTTTAACATTATATGGAATTTATTTAGTGTTGATTATGAAAGTGGTCTAAAAGAATTTTTAAAAATTAGATAAACGTACCGTTAAATTTTTGGTATCTGGTAATTCCGTTCTATCGAATGACCGTGATTTTGGGTTGATAGAAATGAAAATAAGAAAAGTAAATTACTTATACAACCCTGGGCATTATTATGAATTGATAGAAAAGTGTAGAAGAAGAAATACATTTTCGGTAAAACGAATGACGTAGTTGGATTTTATTTGAACGAAACCACTGGAAGAGTCAACGACAAAGAGAGTAAAAAATACCGCGGGCGAATCTGTCTCTTCGCTGCATATTCAATGGATGAGATTCTTGCAAAATGAACCTTATAAGATGTTCTATAAAACTTCTTTAGATAATTCTAAATTCCACGTTTTGGATCCTTCACCTAGAAGAGGGAGACCAAAAATATACGGAAATATTAAATTACTTCCATTATACACCACCACTAGACCAGTAACGGAAGGAAAACATAGAGATATTGTGTGTTTACTACCATACACCCTTCCAATTTTTCAGGAACATTTTAAGGATCTTAAAAACTTATAATCATAAAAGCCTAAAATTATTAAAAACTATTACTTTTCAAAAATAATGAATAAATGTTCATGAATTATTTCATTAAAATTATTGTTTCTAATAAAATTCGTAGTTTTTTATTACTTTAAATCATTTATAGGACATTTAGTTAATTTTGAAAATGGTCTAAGTCAATTCGAACTTTAAAAACAACATTTCCGTATGAAATGCACGCAAAATTTCATATTCATAATAAATTGCCATTAATCAAGACTAATAAAATTCTAAATTAAGATGTTGCATAATATAAACATATTTTTTAAGTCAATCAAATGCAATTCATTAAATATCTCGAAACAAGAAATATATGACTTAGACCACTTTCATAATTATGGGCACAATTGAAAGTAGACAATTTATGCATTATATTACATGTTCTGTATGAAGCTATGGCCAAATGGCAGTTTGTTTTAGTCTCAACTACATTTGCCATTAATTCAATTAATTTTTCTGGTCGGCACTTAAACTTTAAGTCTTAAAGGGTTAAGATTAGATAGTCCGGTGATTCTCCGACATATTTCAAATTGTCAAATGAATATGTTAAAAGAGAATAAATGAAGGAGGGGAACAACTTGATCAATTAAATTGATTGTAGTCTACGGAACAGCGTAGAAAACAGAAAAAAGTAGCGTGGAAAATGTCGGAAACACATTTCAAAAATTTGGACAAGTGAGTTTGATCAACTTGGTAGATCCAATGCTGACACGTTCTGTGCTGGACCGCTTTTTCTTATTACATCGCGGGAGCAAATTTCTTACTGACGTGTTCCTTACAATTTATATTTGTCTTTACAATAAATTTGCAAAAACTATTTCATCTACCAGTAAGAATTCCAAACGGCTCGAACGGATAGTTCAACGAAGGGTGTAAATATAATGTAGGAAATGATTTCTGAGATTTTTAAATTTACAAACATATTAACTAGTTAACTGCGGAATTTAGTTTTATGAATCGCTCGTGAGATACGGAATTAAAATCGGACAGTGACGTATATATTCGTCAAAGACTGGGCAAATGTTTCTGTTATAAATTTTACGAAAAGAGGAAAGCAAAATGTGGAAAAATTACATTTATAATCCATAAGAAATTGACAATTCAGTATTAAAAAGGCTACCGCAATAGAACTTTGGATTGACGTGCATACACGTCGAACGCAGTTCAATGGTTAAAACCAAAATCTGAACCGTCTGATACATGATATATTTCATCAGAAAAGAATAACGAACTATCAAAATAGAAATTTCTTAGCACAATCACGAGATTCCTTGTCTGTATATCTACATAAAAAGATTTTACAAAATTCCCCAAGTATTTAAAAAAATCGTCTCGTGAAATGTTTCTAGGGTTTAAACATTATTGTTCCACAATGTCGAGAATGCTGATAGACAAGGAAAAAATGCAGCTGTTACCGTGGACGAGACTCATTTCAACTGTTCAGATATCGAACTACGAAACAATCGTAATATTCTATAATCTCTATAGTCCATTAGGAACTGAGATTCTCGCGAAGCAGGAACTATTTGAGGACTTCGTCGAACGACTTGGTTTGCGTAACCTATTCGTACAGGTAGGCCACCGTAGATACAGTTACCGGAGATGCGACGTTAAAGAACCACTTCCGTGGATTACACTTACAAGGGAACATACCGAGGTGTCCCCCTCCGAATTTGATGAAATTTGGCATAGTTGTTCAGTACGCGAGAATAATCGATACGTATTTTTTTATATCTGCTAAGTCGCACGTTTAGGGGGTGAAACCACCCTTCAAAGTTTCGGATTTTTTTCTTTTTTTGCTTATTACTTTGAAACGGTTAATGATAGACATTTTTGATAAATGTACGAAATATTTGTTTTTTCGTCTACTAAAGGCCTGCGGAACTTAAAATTTGATTTAACGATTTTTTGTTAATTTTTTATTAAAAAATAACGTGTTATTCGTTATATCTTTAAAGTTTACGATCCGATTTTAACCAAACTTTTTTTAAATGGTAGAGAAATCAAAAATAAAAGTTACGTGTTTTTGCGTTTTTCCATAATCTACTCTGGAGTCGTGAAATTAACCCTTTTCTTTTTTAGGGTTTTGGCACTTTACGTTACTATATCTGATCAACGAATGATGATGTGAAAAATGTATTATGCAACAAATACTTCTTTTCTCATCTACTATATTATTGTTTTTGTAAAAAATCAAAATTTGAAAATTTTTTGTTTTCTTTATAATATTTAGGCTGCGCACATCCGCCAGGACGCGTCAATCACAAACTATCGTAGATATCATAAAATTTCATAAGGGAAAGTTTCATGGATTTTTACATATAAAATAATATATTTATAATTTATTTAAATCACAATTTATTTATAACAAAAAAAAATAATTTAATTTATGAATTTAATGTACATATACTATTACAGCTTCTATAAAACATATAGTCCACAAAAATGGTACTCCACGAAGAAATGTTCAAAACAAAGTGATTTTTTACAGCACGCACATGTTATAATGGCAGGTTGTGTTCCATAAATTTACTTTTTGTCGTTAACCATTTACGTTATATACAAAACAGCACACATGATTAATTTAGTTTAGTTAGGGTTCATTTAGGTAAGATTAATATCAAATAAAGATAATAGAGATAACAAGAATTAATAAAGAATCGCAGAGAAGAATATCATTTTTGCGAACTATATGTTTCATAGAAGCTGTAATAGTATATGTATATTAAATTCATAAATTAAATTATTTTTTTTTGTTATAAATAAATTGTGATTTAAATAAATTATAAATATATTATTTTATATGTAAAAATCCATGAAACTTTCCCTTATGAAATTTTATGATATCTACGATAGTTTGTGATTGATGCGTCCTGGCGGATGTGCGCAGCCTAAATATTATAAAGAAAACAAAAAATTTTCAAATTTTGGTTTTTTACAAAAACAATAATATAGTAGATGAGAAAAGAAGTATTTGTTGCATAATACATTTTTCACATCATCATTCGTTGATCAGATATAGTAACGTAAAGTGCCAAAACCCTAAAAAAGAAAAGGGTTAATTTCACGACTCCAGAGTAGATTATGGAAAAACGCAAAAACACGTAACTTTTATTTTTGATTTCTCTACCATTTAAAAAAAGTTTGGTTAAAATCGGATCGTAAACTTTAAAGATATAACGAATAACACGTTATTTTTTAATAAAAAATTAACAAAAAATCGTTAAATCAAATTTTAAGTTCCGCAGGCCTTTAGTAGACGAAAAAACAAATATTTCGTACATTTATCAAAAATGTCTATCATTAACCGTTTCAAAGTTATAAGCAAAAAAAGAAAAAAATCCGAAACTTTGAAGGGTGGTTTCACCCCCTAAACGTGCGACTTAGCAGATATAAAAAAATACGTATCGATTATTCTCGCGTACTGAACAACTGTGCCAAATTTCATCAAAATCGGAGGGGGACACCTCGGTATGTTCCCTTGTTAGAGCTAACTTCCCGCTGGCAAACTTTGTCAAACTGTAGGCGCATGCCATCACACGTTGAATTCCATTTTAGCTTTCTATACTCCGCGATTGATGCGTCAGTGCTAAAACTTTTTTTCTTTTCGGAGAACTTTTTTTACATTTTGCAACATATTATGTGAAATTCTGTACGTTGGGAAGTTGGAGTCAGTTTGCCTGTTTTATTGAGAATTGATGGTTTAAATAGCAGAAATGAGATGGTTTGGAGTCTAAACCAAAGAGCCTAATTATCTAAAATTTAGACAATTAGTATGATGAAAGTAGCAACAAAAATGATCGTTATTTCTATAATGCTGTCTTCTGATATTAAATTATATTTGAAGAGTAACGTGAACATTTGAGCTGTTTATATTCAGCTTTTGACAAAGAGAATTTGGGTAATGTTGAAATTATCCTGTAATTGATAATTTTGTGTAACTTAATTTCGTATAACTTATTTCACGTTGCAAGTTTTAATGTGATACAGACTTCAAGATGTAAAATCAAAGAGACACATCGTCTCTTTCGTTTCTTCATTTAGTTAAATTTTGTACTAATTTCCTTGTATTAACAAGTACTTAACCCCTTGACTGTCTCCGGTGGACGCCGTACAGTATATTATTACGATATTTAATTATTTCACTGGTGCATCAACAGAACTCCTAATTTATTATTTTATAATTGTACTTAATTATTGTCCATTCAACCTAATTACATGTTATATGGCAATGCAAATTTCAAAATACAATATTCTGTTTCTCAACTTGCACCTAACTGTTCAGTTGGACCAAATTTAATAATATTTTTTGGATACTACAAATTCCATTTTATTCGTATGTCAAGGGGTTAATTTTCATCTTAAGAAGTACACTTTATTTCACTCGCAAATCCAACTTGTTTCCTACATTAATTACAGTACACATATAACTTAGTGTTTTGAATAAGAAAAAAGTCTTACAAAAGGACAATAGATAATTTCATTAGAGCTATTTAAAATAGAACTTCATTGAGAAGAAGCATAAATTACTATTAAAATTATTTGGAAATGTTTCTTTCAGGAACGGACATTAGTCATTAAGAAAGGAAAACGTTAACTCCTTCCACTGACGGGTTGCACACGTGACATGGTAAGTGGAATAGAAAATTCTTAAGTTTTTCAAAAACTGTTAAGTTGAAGATATCAGTAGGCCAGGAGACGTTGAAATAAGTTCTATGCTATTAATAGTGTGTTATTTTATACCGGTGTGTATATCAGAAATCAGTGACAGCTTATTACTCCAACAATTAACTCTGATTGTGAGTTAATGCGCGTTCAGCCACAAAAGAAATCGCAAGGCAAGCGGTTAATAAAATAATCAGTGAAATTATTGCTTGAATTATAACGTTCCGAATTATAATTCGAAACAATAATCCTCCAAAATAATTAATAGCATTCCAAAATGAGATTCTACTTATACCCACATTTGTACATTATACTATACAGATGAAATCTTTCTGCATTAGAAACAAAAAAAAATTTCTACATTTGAATCTTTCTACATAAAAGAAAGAAAAGTTAAGTCTCACATCTGAAACAAATCGAGTACACACTGCTACTTCATTGCGAAATGAGAATGCAATAAAATGCATATAAAAAGACTGTGTTACCATAGAAAAGAAAATAACTTGCAGGTCTAATAAGTTCAGAATTTTCGCAATATCATTTCCATCCTATTTAAAAGCCACCCCTTTCACAGAACCTCTTCCCTACACCCGCTAAAATCGTTAAAAATTTCCGTAATACACGACCCATTCAAAACCGCACGATGTTCAGAACGATTAACAAAATAATTATTTCTCCTAATTGCAAAACCTTCATTCTGAAACTCAAAAACACCAAAGCAAATAATTCCATATTCAATTACTTTCATTACTTGCTCCATACAAGGTCCGTTCAGAAACGAGCTGACACGTAGCACGTTGGATTATTGAATAGCATCGAAGGATTAAAGCAATTCTACGTGGGTTGTCCGATCATTCCTGCACCGATACGCCTTTCAATCGGTCGTGTTTGCGTCGGGTTTACAGCAAAAGCGAGTGTAACTTCTTTGGAGGGAACTAACTACATCGAGAGAGCGCTAACTTCTTCCTTCATCAAATCCCATATCCATCGTCCCGACCAAGTTCCGTCCATCTCCGAGAAAGAGATTTCGGTCCCCCTTTACCACAATCGAGATAACGAATCCTCGCCAGGGGAGTACGATTATATCGATCGTTTCATCGGCACGTACGTGACGTCCAGTAACTTCGTATCCTATCCTCTCACTTTGTCTACTGACTGGACTCTTCGGTGGGAAAACTCCGTTTACTTTAGTTTTCTTCTCTCTCGTTTCTTTTATCTTGGGGAAAATGTTTTTTTGCAAATTAATCGAGAGGTTGTACTTTTTTATACCTTTTTGAAGCTTCTATACTAGACATACCGATGGATTAACCCTTTGCGGACGGAGAATTTTTTGGATATTGAGGAAGAATTATTTATTTCACGATGGAAAACCCCTTTTTTATGGGAAAGTCAGACTAGTACTATGTAGAAGTTATAAATTACTATTTGTGTAATAACATTTTAACGGTTATATTTCAATTTTTCAATTCTACCCGTATATACATGCACCGATAAACTATAACTAGATTTTTTTCAGACCGCATATATGCGTCTGTCGTCCTCAAAGGGTTAATTTAGTGAACAGTAGATTTGTATGTTAAATCAGTTTAGTGAACGGTGAATAGCATTGGTATGTTGATAGTTTCATCATACTTACTGAAGTGAAAAGTTTTTCTCTTAAAATCACATCATTATAGAGCAGAAACCTTAGAGATATTAGGTTGGAAACTATGAAACGGGTGTTTCTGTTTAGTCTGTGTTAATATTTTTATTTATAAATTTTAAATGTATTCTTCTTACTCATTACGTAAAATTTTGTCGTGTTTGTATCCCATTATTATTTTATTTTTCTCCGAAACCAGATTGAAACAAAACGCAATTTGCATCTAATTTTCTTGTAAGAGTTCAAATCGAATCATACCGCAGCTCAAGCTTCGAGAAACATTAATCACGCATTCGGAGATGGATCCACTAATGAAAAAAATACCCGATATTAGTTCCAAAAATTTCGTTCTGGTCATGTGAGTATCGTCAACGAGCCTCGAGGAAAATACCGGCCCATATTGATAACGAGCAATTAAGGACGACTGTGGAATCCGATCCGCACACAACTATTCGTAAACTTGGGTCTAAACTAGGAGCTAGCCATACGGCTGTGTTAAAACATCTGCGTGCAATAAATAAAGTATTATTTTTATTCAACGCCCGTTTCAAGTATTATTTTTATTCACCGCCCGTTTCATAGTTTTCAACCTAATACAAATAGATTTATTGTCTTTAGGATAAAAGTTTTTTAATGCCAATTCTTGAATATTATGTATATTATACAATTTTGTAAATATTACAGTTTGAATGTCATATGAGATTTCATTGCATTTAACGGTGCCGGTCACTGCTGACTATCATTTCCTTCAACGTCTTAAATATATTTAATACGTAGTTTAACACTTTAAATGCGGAAAATGTATATATACGCTGTTGCAGTTCCACCAATGATTACAACAGGTGCTCTGAAAGATCTCTCAGTGTTTTGTTAGTCATGCATCTCAGTCACAATTTTGTTGCAGCATAAATGCAAGTAACGTAGTCATTTTCTAATCGTTAAGTAATTTTATATATTATAAGGAAGTACCTATTCTCCTGATTCTCTATAAATTTGGAAAATGTTTATTAGAAAGAAGGAATCCGTCGATTTTACGGCTTCTGTACATCTAATTTAGCGCATAGAGATCGGCAAAATATAAAGAAAATAACAAATAATTCATACCAATGTTTATATAGTATGTTCCGTTTTCCATTATTTCAAGAGAAGCATTATTCAGGTTTAAAAGTTCAACACAATAAAAAGTCTTCATTTGTACAATACCTAGCTACATAAAAATATCTCTTGTAGATTCAATTCCAACGAGTTAAGTCAATGATTAATTTTCTTAAGTATAAATATTTCAATTCTATTTGAAAGGTGGCGATAAATACATTTAATTAACACCATCTAATTTTTACGCGGCACTATAGGAGACGTATAATCAATGACAACTTCAAAAGAAAATCCCAGAGCATCTGATATTAACATTCCCTTGTATTCGCATCGTGAGAAGGAAGGCACAAAGACGACACAGAGTTTAAATACGAAAAGAGGAGCTAATAATGCCAACTACAGTGTACAGACACTGGCTAATGCTCTTCGCAGTGGCCACTTTCTCCTGGGAGGTCTATCAGGGTTTAAGAGGAAACCGAGGAGAACTGTGGAAGCAAAGGAGGACTGAATCAAGAGGACGACGAAATTGGATAGAAAAAAAGTTAAGAACGTGAGAAAAAAAGAGGACGGATCCGAATAAAGACAGAATGCTAGAGCGTGGAAAGACGAAAAAAGAAAAAAATAGGAATTAACACTTTGCGGACGGAGAAATTTTTGAATATTGCCAGATAATCATTTATTTGGCAGTCTAAGACCACCTTTTTATCAGAAATTTGGACTGTTAATGTATATAAATTGTAAATTACTCTACTTCTAATTTTATCTCACCGGTTATATTTGAATTTTTCAATTTTAAGCGTGTATACATATGGCGATAAACTATAATTACATTTTTTCTCAGACCGCATATATACGTTGCTAATCCGCAAAAGATTAACACGTTGACCGTCATGGGGGTCACCGGTGACCAGCACTATTGAATTCAATGAAAATGACTTTTCAATTGTAACATTTACGAATTTTCTAACACATTTAACACTTTATCGACCGGTATTTTTTTAACATCCTACCCTCTTCTGAACGATTACTTGGCCACAAATACTTCCTTGATACAGATATCTAGGGTAAGTCCGGGGGAGATGGCCCTAGTAACTTTAAGACTCTATTGTGAAGGAATTATGACGAATAAAACATTGAATTAATATAGAACATAAACTTTATTTATTACTCTTATCAAACATTAACGATAAATCACTTTAAAGAACGCAAACAATGTAATTTTAAACTTTAAAAAAAAACTAGGACTGGCCATCTCTCCCAGAGTGTCCGGGAGTGATGGCCATAGTCATCGGGGGGAGATGGCCAGTACTCTTTTTGCCTTTCCCTTTGCCCTTGAGATCTTCTAACTCCTTTTTTTTCTTATTACCGCAGTAAGAACACATATCCTCAAACTCGGTGCAGTTTTCATGCACCCAGAACATGCAAATATTGCATTGTATCTAATCTTCAGCTAATTGTGTCCTGTAATAATTATCACCACAACCTCTGCAGTTTTCTTTCTCTCTATCTTCAGATTCACTTTCAGAGGTATCATAGAAAACGATGGGAATTTCCTCGCAATTGCTATAAGACAACCTACGAATTCCCTTCGTTTCTGAACAGTATTTTTTTTCTTAGGTCTATCAGTCTTAGTTTCCGTTTTCATTTTTGGTTATTTTGACTTTTCTTCCTTTTTCTCTTTTTCATTTTCACTCAATTTTCGTTTTTTAATATGCTCTTCAGATGTCAAAAGTGATCGGTGACTGATACTGAACTTTCCGTTCAGGCCGCGTTCAAATTTTATGGCCATCTCTCCCGTAAATACTATGGCCATCTTTCCCGATTGTCCGGGTGAGATGGCCACATTACTTAATTAAAGCAACTTCTCAATTTTGTAGTTAATTTTGAAGTTAGAACACGAGAAAGTTTGTTTACTTCACATAGAAAGCATGAAAACGGACAAAACTTTCAAAACTTCTTTGTGACCATTTAATATGTCAACCGCTTAGTTTAGATCGAACGTGTTATTAAAAAACAAAGTCAAATTTCTCACCTTTCCGTAATTGTTTCGCAAAAAAATCCACTAACACTTCTTGCCCGTGCCAAAACGAATCGATACTAAATTAAAGTACTGCCATTTATGAATTATTACTTGAAGTTTTTTCTATTGGCCATCTCTCCCGTACGGCCATCTCCCCCGGAATTACCCTATTCGAAAATGACAAATTCTCGTCACTGAATCCTTGACACAGGTAACCGCAATGATAAATGACAATTTATTAATTGTAGTGGCAACCGATTAATAAGTTAAAAGTTCAAAGGAGTTGAACCCGAAAAGCCTATCAATAGGCTTCCGGTCGATAAAGTGTTAATATTTAAATACTGGTTTCGAAAGATAAAATCCTACTGTATCTATTTATATCTTTAAAGTTTTTGCTTTACAGAGATGGGATTTTAATAGGAAATGCATCACTTCAGTGGAAATGATAAAACGAGCGAATTATCAGTGGCATTCAACGTGTTAAGAAACTGATGGAATGATGAATACGACGAAAGGAAAACAATAACGGAGAGGAAGATGATGAAATGCAAACCAAAGAGCGAGGAAAATGAAAAACTCGGTATAACAGGAAGAAAGAGTAAGATCACGACAGATAGAAAATGAGAGTGGCAACCTAATAAACAGAATTACAAAGAATTAGGAAAAGACAGAGAAAAAAATAGAGAAAAGTGAAAAAGCAGTAAAAAAAAACCCCGAGGAAGACGCGGAATAATTTGAAAAAAGAGAAGACTAAAGGAAACAAAATACACGCGAAAGACACGATAATAAAATGAAGGACAGACAACAAAAAGGGAGAAAGACACAGTATCCTGAAAAACAAACAAGGTAACCACGAAAGAGAGAATACAATAAGAAAGGTAGAATGATAACAGGAATGACACAAATTGAGGAAAATGTAAAGAAAAAGGTGCAGGGAGTTGAAAAAGTGAAAGAAAAATGGAGCAAGACACACTATCCCTGAAAAAAGACAAGGTAATGACGAAAAACGGAATACAATAAGAAAGGAAGAATGATAAAAAGAATGACAAAAAATAAGAAAAAGACAGAGAAAGAAATAGAAAAAGACGAAACACGAAAGGGAAAGACAGAGAAGTCGAACTGAATGGTCGAGAAGAAGACCCCGCGGGGCAGCCGCGAGCTACGGACCGTATTATGAAGTAAAGTAAAGGGGACCAAGTGCTGGCACGGACCTAGTCGAGGGTGAATTTAATTCATAATCCGCCACAATGCCTACTTGCCGGCAGCTTGGCTCATCAAGATTTCACGAGGTCTTTTTCTTCGACCATTGCCGACCGCGAGCTCGCTTCTCTCGAGGATTCTGTGAAGCAACCAGCGACTACACGATGTTGCGCCTTCAATGGCGGTTGCAACCACCGGGGGATGAGAATCCTCGTCGTTCTGTAAACACGTCGCGATTGCAACAGCTATGAGGGAAGGGCACTCAATTGATATTTCATTGTCGTCGTGATAGTTTCTTGCTTGCAAAAATCCTTCTAAATAGAAGTTATAGGGATTGTTTATGAAGGGGATATAATTCCTTTTCGTTGACTGTAGAATTAATAATAATGGAAGGTAAAGTAATCGAGGAAATGTCGCTTTGGAAATTTAAGAAAAACTTGTTGCATTCTTTATGATGCAAAGGGAAATTATATATATGAACGAAATGAGATAGATTATTTAATAAAGTTATTTAATTATCGTGTGATGAATTGTACAGCGAATAAAGTAAATTCGAAATAATAGACGAAGGATTTTATTGAATAAAGTCAGTTTTGATTATGAGGGATGAAGTATACCTAGCAGCCAGGTTTGATAGAAGCACTAAAATCACATTTCTCATTTTAATCGTTTCTTTCATCAAGTATTTTTATTTCCAATTATACGTAAATATTTAAACCTAATTCAACTACGCCAAGAATGAAATCTATTTAAGAGATTTCTCCGTTCTTCCGTTATTAGCCTCTCTCAAAACCTCTAAAAAAAAATTGTTACACCCCTTAAATGAATTCCCATGAAATATTAACATGTTCAACGGGAGAATAATTTTTACAAGCTAAAGAGAGAAGTTCAAAGCTAAATCCTTAATGTGTCATTGTCTGCATGAAGTCACACGATCATAAAATATGAAGTGTGCGGAAAAGAATAATTGCCTTCAAAGACTACAGGCTCAAAATACAGGTAAAACTACTGTAATCTTACTTTTAGAAAAGAATCTCAATATTGGCGAAGTCAGGGCCACAATAATAATTATACAGAGTGTTGTATTTAAAAGGAAGAAATAATATATTTGTCACTGCATGCTGCTGCTCAATCAAGAGTATCTCGTGGTACGGTCACCACAGCTTAATTACCGAAAAGAAAAATGAACGTCGATGGTAATCGACGTCTTGACGAAGTGACCAAAATCATACAATGTGTTAAATATTAACACTTTCCCGACGAGTATTTTTTTAACATCCTACTCACTTCTGACCGGTCACTCGGCTGCAAAGACGTCCCTGATACCGATATCTCTTCGAAAATTACAAATTCTCATCACTGAGTCCTTGACACAGTAAACCGCAATGATAAATAACAATTTATAAATCACCGTGACAATCTATTAAAAATTTAGAAGTCCAAAAGTGTTGGGCCCGAAAAGCCTATTAATAGACTCTCTCTCTCTCTCTCTCGGTAAAGTGTTAACATGTCGAACGCCACCAATATCTCGCTAATTTCATCATTTCTACTGAAGTGTAACTTTTTTTTATTAAATTCACATCTTTTTAAAGCAGAAACTTTAAAGATAGATAGATATTCGGCAAACCTTGATCATTTTAACGCCAACATTTAAATATTCAGTATGTTCGAAAATTCATAAATATTGCAATCTAAAAGTTACATGAAATTACATTGAATTCAATAGCGCCCGTCACCTGTGACCCCCATGGCAGTCAACGTGTTAAATAAGTGTTGGCTCTTTCAGGTTCTTACATTACGAACACCTTCCAACCCCGTAATTCCCTTTTTCTTCACAGTTCGATTTATTATCGCATTTTCGAAGTTCTTTCGACGAAGTCGCGGTTAGCGTTCGATCGTCGGAGGAGATCTTAAATTTGCGTATGGCTCGTAAAGAGAGGAGGGTCTTCAAACGTGGGCTCGATTTTATGGATTGTAACGCGGTGCTTCGAGAACGCCCAACTGCGTTTCTTCCCTCTCTTTCGTTAACCTGTTTTACCTTCGTCAAGGAAGAAAACGTAAAAAAACCCGAACGAACGAACAAAGGAGAATCGATCGACGGGGAAAGCCTTCGTTACACTCTGGCTGAATGGGGGAGGGGGAAAAAAATGTGTTAAAAGTGTTGCCCCATAAAATCCAAAGTACTCCGAGACTATGATGTATCGAGGGGGTATTTTTCGTTTCATGGCTTTCACTGGCTATTATCTTTTTTTCCCATCTAATTCCCCGGCAAAACGTTTCGCGGCTTTGAACTTTTAACGAGTCCCTATCTACGCGTTGTTGCGTAACGTTTTGTCGGCTTGGCTGCAGGAATTTATTGCAACGATGAATCCGAGAAGTGTTTGTTTAACACTAGAACTACCCGCGTCAAATCCAACATATTTTAATAAATTAAATAAGTACTTTGCAAAAGAGGAAATCAAGCGGCGGAAAATTTGATCGATCGGGTGATTTATGTTTATTGATATAGACAGTCATTTTGACTGGTTTGGTAGTTCTAGTGTTAAATTTTCGTGGATTTTTTTTTAAAACCTCGGAAATTTAATGGAATGAATCTTTTATGAAGCAGAATTTCATTGATAACAGTGCATGATAGAAAGATCATTCACAGTGTAAAAATAAAAATAATTCATGAAATTTACTGCATAAGAGTACAACTAAAACAGACTGTTTTAAACACATTTAATCTCAAAAACACGTGAAATATCTATATTGAGTGCTAAAAGACTTAGAAAATGAATAAATCCTTAAATGGGGGTCATGGAACGTAATGGGTTGATGTTAGTATGTTTGCCATGAGGTATAAAATAACCTCTTGTAAGATTCAATTTTCATAAAAAATTTGAAATCGATGGTTTCATCTACTTTAATAATTTCACTGTGGTTATATCGGTACAATTTGTTATGTATTACTATTACCTATGTTAGTAGGATCTTACAATATATTGATAAAAATAATTTGAACAATTTATACCAACGTTAAAATAGTATTTCTTGAATTTCGTGCTTTACAGTACTCTTGAAGTTCTTTCCCTCTTGTCAATATATTATCAACATATTTCTCGTTTCTTTGAAAATTTTCGAGAACAATCGTCCCCTCCAATTACCAACGATAACAACAATATTTGTCCTGATACCATTGGACAATTCTTTTAGTTTTACACTCCCGTGAACGTTCGTCGTTAAAGGTTGATTTTCTATGGTGGATTGAGAAAGAAAGAGGAAACGCGTGCCAGTTACCGTGCGGAGGATTCGTTGTAATTTTAAAGAAACCTGCAGACCGGTGCATTTCCGGCTGTGAATGCGGAAAAATGCAACCCCGTTTATCGGCCGCATTGCGGGAAAGTATGATGCCGGATGAAAGTCGTTGGAAAATCGACCGAGTTACAAAACCGAGTCTATATTTTCGGCGCCATATTATTTATTCTAAAATGCCCTATTATCATTTTAGCGCATTTCTTTTGTATGCACAATCAAATTTTCAGATAATTATAGATAGACGTACGAGTTTGGATTAGCAATATCAAAGATTTAAATATAAAATGATGTATAGAAATTATACGTATATATGTGGGATTTTTGGCTGAAGTAAACTTTGTGTGTGTGTGTGTTTTTTTAAATCGTGTATATTTAATGATATAATTGTAATATATTTGTTCACTACATCATCACATCGCAGATCATCATACTGCGTTTTTTCTCCACTGATCTCTCCTGCTTTCATTCGATCTCCTTTCATCCACTAGTCATGCGTCATTTTCTCATACTCTCATCTCACATTTATTCCATTCCATCATTCACACAATAACAATCCTATATATATATATACAGGTTGGAGCAATAACTATTAGCACCTTAGATATTTTCGAAACTATAAGTTTTACAGCAATATTTGCAGAAATAAAATTGCACAGTCCGAAGGAGGCCATCCGATGGCGACAATAGTTTTTTTTTTGCAGTTGGAGGTACTTCGGATATTCGAAGGTCATAGAAAGTAGAAAAATGCGATAATACTTACAGTTTTGGTAGCAAATCAAACATACGTATTGTAAACAGTAGAGGAAGATGTAATGCGCACCGTTTACTTCACTGAGAATATAAACACTGATTGAATGACACTTTAATAAGTTTGGAGGATAAGATAAATATGATAAGATTAGTATCGATAAATCGGTCATTGCGGCACGATGTATCCGTTTGAAGAGCAGGTCGATATTTTTGTTATTTATGACGAATGCCAACAAAAATCTGTAAGGATGAAAAACGATATCCACGTCGGTCTCAGCCTTCGCGTTAAACAGTTAAAAATGTGTGTGATCAACTTATTGTTAGTCGCCTTTCTCTTCTTTCTGTGACCTTCAATAACCTTGTGTAATAGGTCGTTAAACTCGTTTTAACATCTGCTATCATGATACGGAAGCAAAAACATGCCGATCTATTTAAAAAAATGAAGATGACCTTCAAATGTCCGAAGCTCCCCCGTCTGTAAAAAAAAGTATTATCGTCCCCCTGTAGCGCCCATCGTACTGTGCAATTTTATTTCAGTAAATATCGCTACGAAACTTATAGTTTCAAAGATATCTGACACGCTTATAGTTATTACCGCACACTGTATATTAAAAAAAAATTATTTTACTCCGACGTTATTTCATACTTTGATTTTTTTTCATCATATATCTGAATTGGTTATCATTAATTAAAAATAAAAATAATAAATAGTTTGCTGTCAGCATTGTTTAGCAAATGTATATATTTCTGTGTACATATATGTTTTTAGTATAAACTGCAAACCAATGTGATATTTAAAAGATCTCATCCAGAAAATTTCATTAAAAATGCATTAACTAATTCCAAGCAAATGCAAAAATTTGCCGTATATTTATTTTTAACAAGAATTAGCCCGCATAATATATGAAGAATAGTTAAAATCACATACCTCCTACTTTCTGTACATCCACACATATCAAAATACCAAGTAAATGCAGTTTTTTATAATCAATAAAATTTCATTGTCCTAATTCCAAATCCCTTCTGAAACATTCGGAAACATTGCAATCATAACTCAATGAACATCATCGTAGATACGTCACAATAATAATTATCCGCCCTCGGGATCCATTAGCAGATCTACCAAAATGTACCAAGTCCAAACTTATTCGAGGAAGATAGAACTCGGAATTCCAGAAAATCAGAGATTCCTGCACAGACACCATAAAACTTCTAATCACAAGTCCCCGTGAAGCCCTCTCTCTCTCTCTCTCTCTCTCTCTCTCTCTCTCTCTCTCTCTCTCTCTCTCTCTCTCTCTCTCTCTCTCTCTCTCTCTCTCCGGAAGTTAATTATACTTTCGCAAGAACGGTTACCCCCCCCCCCCCCCCCCCCCCCATAATGGCCCTATGGGGTCCGATGAAGGAAACTCCTTTAAATTCAAAACGATCGGCACATGAAAGACGACCGACACTGTGTAATTCAATTAATTCCTTCCGCCTTCCTGATGAATCCTCGCTGAAATGACAAGTGTAATCGAGTTGGACCGAAAGCCGAGTTTTCATTAGCAAACGAAGAGTACCTGCTGGCTTCACAATGTGGAGAAGCAGATAATCGCCGACCAGCAGCACAATGGAGAATCGTCTTTTCCCGATTCGTATTGTCTTCTCGTTGCGCTTGCAATTCGAAGGGACCACTCGAAATGGATTGCGAACAGGAAATAAAATCATTTCGAGTATGGCCTGACTAACAACTCGCGCTTGAGAATTTTGCCGAAGCATCGCTCTTTTTTCTACTTTTTTTGGCTTTTGAATCTGTTTGAAGTTCTTGTGGAAAAAGGACAATGAACTGTACGCTCGCCTTAATAGACGCTTTTGATGCGTCCTGCGATTACGATGGCGAGATGATGAAATATTCTAACTGATGAATTGTAAAATGAATAATAATCATAAAATGAAATTATGGTGTTTTGAGGGGTGTTTGAAGATTTTTTTAAATATTTTTTGTTTAAGGCGAGTTTCTTCTTGCTGGATTATTATCGATTGGTTGAAAGGTTTGAAAATTAGGAATATAATTGTGGAGGTTATGACGAAATTGATCTTAAAAATTTGAATATGCAATTTACTTGTTTTCAGGTATGATAGTATACATTACAATATATGATGGAATTATTTTGTAGAAATAATAAAAAATTCAAGAGGAATAGGAATTGATTGTTGCCTTGTTGCAGAAAACTTAACGTACAATAAAAATTGAAAAACAAATTATAGTAAAATTGTCTCCATCTTTAGATTTTATTTGGATATTTTTAATGTATCGTTATCGATGTGTTAAAAAACGTGAAAACGATTGGTACGATAATCATTTAGAAGAATATCTATCTTCAGACGCTACGCAGTGTTCAGTCATTACAAGAATTTTTATTGTTTTGTCTTTGAAACGTCGATTGTTTAATAAATATGTCTGGTTATTTCAGTAACCGAATAAAATTTATCTTCGTATGCTGGTACAACAACTTTGAATTATACTTATGATGTACATACATTTAGTGAAAGCTTGTAAAAATTTGTCTACTGATAACATTCTCATTTATTTTCTTTATACTAAATACGTTCGAACATTTCTGACAATATAACGACAACTGGTCCAACGTGAATCTATAATATTTAATCATCTGTTCTTTTCTCAAATCTTTAGATAAATTCTAAACAATGAACAATTGTGATTCCGGGCCCCACACGGTGCAGCATTCTGAGCAAAAATTTCGCGATCAGTCTAACTCTTTAAATGTGACTAAAAAGTTATTCAATACAAGTAACCCTCCTATAATACGGTAGATAGGTTCCTATACATTATTTTCTTGTGGGAAACGCTCTTATATGCGACTAATTGTCAGAATCAGTACAAAAGGGGGGTTACGTTCCGAAAACTTAACAAAGCAATTATTTTTTTTTAATTCCATACCCCTGAAACAGTAAATCTCACCGCGTAGAATGCATAATCTGCATACCGCTTTTCATAAATGAGTAAATTATAATTTATTTATGTATTTTCATTGAAAGGCACTATAGTTCATTATATCTTCCCGTCATTGTTTTAAAGTAATTTAGTTTTTCGATATCGTAAACAAAAATCATGCTATCCAGTGATATAAAGGTACGTTGTTATACAAAGGTTTTCGCAATTTTTTAATCGTGTAATGTACCGACCCTCCGCTTAGTTAGTATATAAGATAACTATAAGAATATTTTATAAGCGCAAATATTTTGGACGCCGCTAAACTAACTTCCATCATCACCTCTGACTCACTACTTCAAATTCAGACTTCCTAGTTTTCCATCCCGACCTTTCAACTCCCTAGTATCGTCACCGCTCCATACTCATCTCCGAAATCACCGTTCTAAGTCCGAAATCCTACTTCTTACTTTGATCTTCGCCTTGCATCCATCATTATCACTACGCCCACTCCTTCTCCAAAAGTCCCTTAAAAACCCCGTATTCTCAGCCTACTCGGTTCACTCAGATTATTACACTATTATTTTCACTAACGTACAATACGCCGAATCGCTGCCCGAACGCTGTCCGAACAAGTCACGAAATTTCAATATATATAAATCTCAAAAGTTATAAGTTCTCTTATTTGGCGGACCTTAAGTGCGGATCCCTCAATCCGCCATTACAATCGTGTTAGAGCGAAACCGTGTTATAAAATGCTGTGTTGTATGAGGAGTACCTGTATTTAAAACACAAAACTAATCATTGACATATCATATAACATTAAAGCAAATATATAATTGGTATATTAATAAATGCTACTATTCTAAATTGTACGTATTGTACTATGTACTATCCATTTCCCACCCCACAGAAACAGTCCAACGAATTTTATTCTATTCTTCCCTGTGTTACATACAATTGTATAATCAAAACAGAAATTTGAAGTTCCAGAATATTTCAGTTCATTTTAATCATCATTTATTCGACTTCTCGATTTTCCTTCTCGAAATATATGGAATTAGAATACGCGGGCGAGCATTATATTTCACCGCGGTTTATTCTATCGTGAATATTGAGCACCGATAAATGCACCGCGGTGGAAACATTGTGTCGGTTTCGAGGAGGTACGTCGAAACGTGTAAATTTCTGCCGGAGAAACCTGTTAGCTTAAATTTCAATGTAATAGCTGATCGCGAGTTATGTCATCGTAAAACTCCGCTCTCGCTTGCATATGTATGCGTATCGATGCACATATCGACACGGGAGTGTGGCGTTCTCGTATCACTTTTTAATTCCAGTACAAACACGATGGCACGTGTGTCGACAGTTTCGCATAAACGTGACTGAACTTCGTTTGAAATGTGTACGTATGACAGTGAAGTAACATTTTTTTCGGTTTCCGATGATTTCATTAACTGTAACTATACTTGTTGGAAATTACTTTTAATTAGGTTTGGAGATTATGTCTTTTGAAAAAATTAGTAAGGATAGAGGTAGTTTCTTTAAAGTTAAAAGTACCCTGTATTGCTGGGATATCATTTGCGACACTTCTAGGGGTGGTACAAAAGTCTTCTGTTAATTATCCATGAAATATTTAAATTTACATTTTTAATAACAATAAATATACATCTTGAAAATTATTTTTAATTTGTTTTTTACATTATTGATCAAATGTTCATAATACTTAGAATTTAGAAACACTGGCCATCTAACAATGAGATCCATCCGACTTGTTAACCCTTTGCCCTACGACTTCAGTTTTGATTGAATGAGCAATGGCTCAAAGTTAATTGCTGAAATAAAAAATTATCATTGATTTCCAACTTAACTGAATGTACTAGTACAAAAATAATTTTATTCTTTCATAATCCATTAATATTTTTATTGTAATAGTTTTTCGAAAGCTACAAAATTTCCCATTTCGTTCTCTCCGTCACAAGTGTCACACGTTATTGTATGAATATGGTTATTCGCGCTTCCGGAATTCACCAAACAAGAGAATTTGTACTTTCGATAATTTAGTGTACAAGAATTTCGGCTCATACCAACAGCGATTAGGTATGACTTTGAATGAAAGAATCTGATGACTTGTGAGAGTTTAAATTAGAATTTGAAATTGAATTTAAAATTGAACTACTCTCTTAAATCGAACCAGTGGAATTTCACTGGTTCGCCAGTGAGATTTGTAGTCTCTAGTTAAACCAGTAAAATCTCACTGGTTCGATCTAACAATAAGAGAGTAGGAATGAAGTGTTGTGAGTTGCTACATGAGAGAACTATGAGAACAATTCGACTCATGAAAAATTAGTTATGAGCTTAGTGGAAAGAAACATATGGTTTTTAAAGGCTTTCAAGGTTGAAAGGTCAAAGTAAGAAAGTAAGGATTTTTGAACTCTGAATGATGATTCTGAGATGAGTAAAGATAATGGCGAGTGGTGGGTGTCGCTACTGTAATGTACCGACCCCTCGCTTAGTTAGTACATAGGATATCTTGAACAAGTATTTTTGTATTAAGCTAAACTTCCGTCACCACCTCTGATTCACCACTTCAAAATCACCGCTCCAAGTCCGAAATCCGACTTCTTACTTTGACCTTCGCCTTACATCCATCATTATCACTACTCCCACTCCTTCTCCAAAAGTCCCTTAAAAACCCAGTATTCTCAGATCACTGACATTATTCATTATTCCACGTCGAATCGCTGCCCGAACGCTGTCCGAACGAGTCACGAAATTTCAATATATGTATATAAATCTCAAAAGTTATAAGTTCTCTTATTTGGCGGACCTTAAGCGCGGATCCTTCAATCCGCCATTACACTACGGTACATAGTATTTGTGTTTGTAAAATATTCGCGAAAGTTATCTCATATACTAGTAATAGATGGGTAGGTCGTTACATTACACCATCATCCAACGTGATAACTGAAACAATTGTCGACAAAGTACTATAAGACTCAACGCCAGCGAGTTGTCGAGTTAAACATTTACACGCTTGGCATTCGTCAAGAGGACAATTCCTCTAGCGAAGGAGGAAAATGACCCTCACTCTTACCGGGCCTTTTCGGGAAAAAGAAGGTCCTTGAAAGACTCAGCAATAACAACGAGGGATAGCAAGGCAGTCGTTACGGAGTCGACGCCTTGCATACATCGAGGGAACACATTTACAAGAGTGACGTCCCGAAGAAGCACTATTAATATTTATATTATTGACGCGAAAGCCAGTTTATTGTATATAGCATTTATCGGCGCAAATATTTATAAACGCCCGTATTATATTGTATAGATAAAGTGAAGAAATCGGTGTCTTACAGTATATTTATTACCAATAATGATCAATCATTATAGCACAAATTATCATTTAAACCTATTGCCCACTTTTCACCCCTTAAACTCTCCACCCAGTACCACTAATCACAACTCCCCTATCTTCTTCACGGCTGCCATAACTCTCAACTTCAAGACCCCAAAAACTCCATTACCCCGTTCATAATTGCTGGAATCTGTTGAGATCCCGCACGGCAAAGCCTCGAAAACTCCATTCAAGCCGGCCGAGAAACGTCGCAGGAACTATTCGTAAGCCGACTCGGATCCGCGTAAAATTAATCCTCTGGTTAGTATGCCACTGGCGAACCGGGCTGTTACAACATCGCCAGCAATAACCAGCGAAATATTGTGTAAAGGCCGATATACCTCGCGGCGAGCTCCCATCACTGTACCAGACGTGTATCCGCTGTTGAACTTTCACGCATCTATCTCACCAGGGCAAACACACCGTCCTCTCGTTTAATCTGCCGATCTTAGATAGAGACTCGACCGCTCGTTGAATTTCATCCCCGAAAGACGGATATTTTCAGTTAAATCCTGCTCTCACGAGTTTGGTTCTGGTGCCTCTGAGATACATACTTGAATTTATTCGGTGGCTCTTTTTGAATAATTAGTTTTGTAACTTTAGGATTGTATGTGGTAATTCTTTGAGGCTGAGTGGATTTATCGTTTTGTTTTTATGCTTTATGAATATAATAGTTATAATATTGTTTTGAAAATGATATACCATTGTATAGCTTTAAACTTATCTCGGGGGAATGAAATGGAAAGTGTTGCAAGTAAGTTTATGCCTTGGAGGGTTTAACATGGAGAAATAGAATTTTTAAGGATTTTAGGCAGCACTGATTGTGAGATTCTTGGGTTTTTAGTTTACTTTTTACTTTGAGTGTTGTAGTTATTTTGCTTAGAGCTTATAGCTTTGCAGAGGGGTAGTCTTCTCTGGAGAGTTCGTTTTCCATGTGCATATCCTTCCTTTGTGCAATATTCAAATGGGTTATTAAAGATTCTATGCTAGATTCTATTTTGTACAGGGCATTTTAATAATGGAATTTTTAATCCTCTGTGTTGTACTTTCCATTGTTATTTCTCAAGTGTGCATCATATGTAGAAATCACAGTTCACAATTAATTGAACTTGAAGAAAAATTTAAAAATTATAGTTAGTATTGCGCAAAATTCTTTAATAAAGCTGAATCAATAATTTTTGTTATTTCTGTCAAACTGTATGTTCGTCGGATGTTGAAATGTAATTTTAATTACATTACAGTACCTGTGCTTATGTTGAAATTTTAAAAAATATATTTGATTCTGAGAAAGCATCACCTACGCATTACTGACGGTATTCTAACAAGGATTTTTAATGTTGAAATTGCAACACAAGCTTTTCCTTTTAATTAAAAATATGAGAATGAATTTCATTAAAATTCACATTTCAGAAATCGCGTCCACTGTGTTTATTCTCTCGGTGGAATTCATATGTTATAATAATTACGGAATCTGTTATTTTGGTTGACGCTCTTCAATGTTGTAATACATGTACAATACCTTTAATTGAACAGTGTACTTTCATATTATTATAAAAAATAATGATCGTTTAATATAGCATTGTAATTCTTTAGAAAAATAAAATTAAAAATACAGTTTAAATTTCTTAGCTGTAATGGGAAATGCTAATATGTAAAATAATTGCAATTTATTTTCATAAATTACCTCTATAGACGAGTCTCTAATTATCATATGCAAATTAACAGCTGTCGTGAACACTCGTAATCACCTCATGATGATTTTATTTCCAGTAACAGATGATTACATAAAATAAATTAGATTATACGAAATAAATAATTAAATAAGTACTGCAATCGATTCACGAATAAGAACACTATCACCTACTAAAATAACGATTTACAGATATCGATAGAAAAACAGTTTCTAAAACACTCATAACATTCTAAAAAATATTTTAAACAAGTATAAAAACAACCGAACTGTTATCTAACTTAATTTAATCTAAAGCAATAAAAAAGAAATTTAACACTAGAACTACCAAGGCGATCAAAATAACTAATTCCTTATTTTCCTCTAAAAACTTTTCAAGTTTGTAGGCCATCTGTAGAATAAATATGTTGGATTGTTCGGAAAGTAATTTCGTTTTCTTCGGTGAGAATGAAAGACGATTTTCTTGTAGTCCATAAATATTTTATTGAATTACATATTCTCCATTTTGTTCTAATACCTTTTGTCATCTTTCTGGGTGTAGTATGATTCGACGCTCATAAAAGTTTTGATCTTTGTTGGCAAAAAAATCAAAGACATTTTTGATGTCCTCATTCGAAGTAAAGGTTTTGCCGTTCAAAAAATTTTGCAAACCAGTTTTGGCTCTAACGTTCTGTTAATGCGTCTTCTCCATACACATCGAATAATTTTTTTCTTGCTTGAACAGCATTTTTACCTTTTCGATAGTAAAAAAGTAAAATTTGGCGAAAATGGTGCTTTCGACTTTCCATCTTTAATTGGGCACCAAACAAAAGCTATTATATAGAATCAAAGAAATTTTTTCACAAAAAAACGTTGCTATATCAACAGTCAAAATATAATAGCAATGTGAATTAAGAATGAAGTGGGCTGCGAAAAAATATAATTATGTCCTCCGTTGGGAAAAAACGAAATTACTTTCCGAACAACCTAATAGTATGTCCATTTCATAAAATATAGATGACTGAATTAATAATCTTTTTCACCTTTCGAAATCTGGTTTTCTAAAGTACTTGTTTAGTAAATAATAACAGATTTAACGCCGATAGTTCTAACGTTAATTAACAGCTAGAACTTTATTCATGTGATATTAATTTTGTACGCGTAAAAATTTGTTATTTAAGTAATAACCCCATAAGTATTTCAAACGTACAAAGCATGCGAGACAACTGTAATGAAAATCTTACAGATTTCGGATTTGCACGAAACACTTTGCGGGAATTATAGTCACGAGTATTTTGTAATTTCCGTGTAATTGTTCGTACGGCGAGAATTTCGCAGGACTTCACGGTGCACGGTGGCTCGTGTAACTCGATGTAATGTAAATGTAGTTTGTCGACTCTCCATTTGCGGCCAACATTTCAGTGGCCTCGTTCGTCGGGGATATATAATTATTTATCATTTCGCGTCTCGGTATTTTCCACCGTTTCATTGTTCAATCGATATCTGGATTCTGCAAATGCTACGCACGAATGAATCTCATTCCTTTCATCCTTTTCTTTTTCTAATAGCACAATGATCGTGTTATTTCTCGTCTAACAATCAATAAACCGAATTATCAGGCGAGAATTCCGCTACACGCTGCTAGCAATTCTAGTGAAAATTCCTGCCTCCTGGTCTTTGTTTTTGCGATATTGCAGTTTCCCTCAGCTACGCATAAAATTGCTGCATTTTACCTCGTTGAAATTATCTGAGCAATCGTCACGCAGTTAAAACTGCTTTGAATTTGATGAAAAAACTAGAAGTTATTTTATTGTTTATTTTTTATTTATTTTCTAGTAGAGGAAAGTGCTAGATAGAACTATAAATTTAAATAATAATTTTAAATAATTCTCCATAGGATATAAACATTTTGTAAAATTGATTTTTCTATTTAAGTGAACAGATAGAAATTTATTTTTAATCTGGCACTTAAATCTTTTTTACTTAAAGCTTCAGTCAGAGGAGCGTGGTAGAAGTTTTGGTTTAATGGCATATGAATTATTTAATAACGTTAATGTGGAGCAGAAATAGTCACGGTACGCTTTTTTAATCAGTAATTTATTCTACTTTTACTGATAATTACGTTTATTTATAATTAATTTATTTCAATACATAAACCTCATTTGATAAACTGACACAGAAAATATAAAAAGAATTTTTATGTCTTTTCTATTCAGAAATATTCTTAGATTTATTAGGTGAACGATAGATTTTAATTTATTCAGTTAAATTGATTAACGTTCCATAAATTTCTCGTACGTTCTTCAAACAGTCGATCAGTAACTATATCTTTTGCTGATAATTTCGCAATTAAATCAGATAATATATCAATTTGTGTAAAGCATCACTCAAAGTAATTGTACTTACAAGCTAACGCGATACTTGGAACTTTACTGGAACCCGTGGGTCTATTGAACTCAGCGAAATATGCTGAAAATGAAGCAACGATTGCTCGCGTGCAGTAATTAAAGACACGGTGCCGCTACCAGGACGAAGTAATTAAATAGAAATCCACGTACGGACTTTTCTCATGGTGTTCGAGTTATCGTGGAATTAATTATAATTCTTTCTACGATCATTAATATCAGAGCGACGTCATTATTGCACGGAGTCGAGGCATGCGATTCGTGGTAAATTTTAATGCAAATCAGACTGCCGTTTCGTCTGGCTAATTAATCCAATTTTATATCGTCGGTAGCTTAGTTTCATCATGTAGGATCAAAAGGATCAAAAGCTTTAGATAAATCTATTTTTGAAGGGACCAAATTCGCTTGGAGAACTAACGTGAATTTGAGAAATATATTCGTCATGAATGTTTGATAAAAAGTCACGTTATCAAACGTGATTCCGCAAAATTCATGGATGAATTTGATTTCTCGTTAATCCCTCTTTGCTAGGATTTTATGTAAAACTTGCCGGAGTACTGTTACTTTGCGTTCCTTTTTGAAAGAACGTAATTCTGAAACGTATATTTTTTTTATTATTTTCACGAACTTGCAACGAATTATAATAGCACTTTTTAAAAAATTAAATTTCCAAACTACACGAATTAATACCAAATCTTGCTTTCATTATTTCTCATAATGAAAAGTTACATTTTTGGAGAGTGAACATCCAAATATATTACTTTTCGCGATATATGAACATAATTTTAAAATAACAATCGTGTACGCGTGCTAAAATAATGGAATGATTACTTACCATAAAACTCTTGCTTTTTAATATTGCTGAAATTTAAAAAAAAATAATTTCGAGGGGAATTAATTAATATCAACGCAGAAATTTTCCGGGCGGCTTCCTCGCCCACATTTTATTACATATGTCGAGTGTATCCATAAGAATCTCTCATTTCTTTTTTCTCATGTAAATAACAACATTCAACTCAACGGCGCAAAGCATAATAATATAATAATATATCATGTAACATACAATATATATATTTATGATATATCATTACTCAATAGTCCCTCTTAATTCGTATATTTATATTTATATATTTATATATTTATATTTATATTCTGTGTTATGTATACATATATACCTTCGCGTTTAATTCGTTTTCTTTCTCACAAGTTACGACAGCACCGTTTTTACTTGAAATTCGAGCGGAGCCAACAAAATCGCAACATTGAAAACAAATCTCTTTGATATTTACATATTACCCTTTAATGCGTGATCCGATTTCGCAAAGCTTCTGTGCTTTTAAATTCTCTCGATTTATTCTCTTTTTTTTCATCCACATTTATATCGACTTGTACAAAAAAGGAGCATTGTTCAAAGCTAATGTCATCTACTAACTTTGCCAATAACGAAGAAAAAAGAACTTTCGATTTGAAAAATCGACGATCGCCAAAAGTTAATACTCGATATCGAAATTTGCCTTGTACAAGTGAAGTCGTGTAGAAGTTTTGACTCTTTCGCTGCTGACAGTCACAGTGTTGCCTTTGTTTAAAATAGAATCGTCAATAATAATGTAATTATCAATAATTACGTTTTTTTAGTGACTATTATAATTTGCCATTCAAGTGAGACTTTATTAAATGTTATGTTTCATTAGAGTTAATTTTTATATTTCGCTTCATCAATTTTTGTTGGAAAGTTTATGACTTTAGTAAAAAGTACCTCTTTATTGATAAAACGCCATAAACATTGTGATTTCCTTTACGTAGATACATTAAATTGAATGATACGACCGCAGTTGAGATATAAAAAATGTTTCGACGTATAAAACTTTGTCGATTGTTGCGATACAAATAAAAAAGATTCTGTGTCAGCATTATAGACTTTTTATATTTTATTAAAAATCTTATCCTTCTCACAGACTTTTCAAATTTGTTATATAATGTTTCCTAACAGTTTTCGTTGAATTTTCCATCCATAAATTTAGGTTTGAAAGTTTAATTTCGTATCGCGTCTTCAGAAAAAAAGATAAAACTGTAACATTATACAGGTAGTTTCAAAAAACTATCTCCGTTAAAAAGGGCGATCGGTATGATGAAATGACACATAGAAAATTCCTTTAAACCGAAGAACACAGCTTCAAAAACATAGATTTCATTTCAAACCCAGGCAATTTGTCTCCAAAAATTGTCACAAATAGGATAATGTAAATCCAAGCTAAGTAATCTTTTAAATCATCTAAACAAAAGAACACAGCTTTATAAAAATATTTTTCTTTTCGATTCTCGCTATAATTTACCTCTGAAACTTTCACAAATATGGTTAAATTAATGCGAACTAATTAAACCTTTAAATCATCCAAAAGAAAGAACACGCCTTTATAAAAATATTTCTCATTAAAATTTCAACTAATTTGCCCTAATTTTTCAAATCTTTAATTTACGTTACAAACTTATTAATTTCATCTTAAAATGCGTCCAAAATAAAGTAACATCAACCGAAATTAACTAAACCTTAAATCATATCCCAATTCTTAAGATCCACCAAAAAGCCTTGCCCATACCAAACCCAATTACACGATTCACAGGTTCATTGTTCAATTAAGTGCCCCAAGGTTTACTACCTCTACACTTCGCACGCTTTCCGATACTCTGTAACAGCGAAAGGTTCAAGTTCGTCATCGAATTTGAAAGCTCGCCTCGAGTTTCGCCTCGAAACGTTGCGATCGGCACTTGAGCCCGTTTAAACCACTTAACCACTAAGACGACCAGGACTCGCCACGATTTGGTTATCACGCCAAGGTCAAAATATCCTTCCTATGGTAAATTTACCCTTCTGTTTATGTCTGTGTGTATGCATGTGTTCTTGTATGTGTGTGTGTGTGTGTCTCTCGTTATCGAGAAAAGCCGGGGAACGAGGAGAGAATGAATCTTACAGCTGATTTTCTAACCGGACGCTTCGGTGGACTTATATCTAGATCAATGTATTTCCCGTGTTACACTTATATAATCTATTTACTCGTATTTACAGGATCCGAGTCGAACGCGTTATTATACTCAGGCCGATATTCGTATAGCGTGGATGTGCGTCATCGTTCTCGTTCGGTGGAGAGTTTCTGTTATTCGGGGGTGCGCAACCCCCGTGAAGAATGGAATTTTACGCGACCACGCTGCGTTTCCTTTCATGGTGAACTCGAATTGTGATAATATTGTGAGCTTTGAAATTTTCGATTTTGTTGCGCCACTTTTTTTTTTAATTGAATTTCTTGATAGCAGATTTTACAATAGAAATTCTTCAGCAAGGTAGAACTATTAAAAGTTAAGTATTTTTGATAACTAAAGAATTTTGAAAATTAAATAGTTACGGTAATTGAAAAATGTACAGTATAAATGCAATAATTCTGATAGTTCAAAAATAGTAATGGAACTTTTTTAGAAAGGGTTATGGTTGGAGGACGGGTCTGTTTTTTAGGACAGTGGTATTGATGAATTTCTCCTAAACTACAACAAAAGTTGCATCTTTTTTTGAGAAATTGAAAGAAATTGGATTCATACAAATCTTTAGTAACGTAATTTTACAATTCTGTTTTATGCAATATTGAGACAAGAAGTTGGATTGCAGACTTTATTATTTTTCTTTGGAAATAATAATTCTTACGTAATTTCGCGAGAAGGACAAAAATGTTAATACTTCTGACTATATGAAAGTAAGTTGAAAACTGATACAAAATTGTATTTTATGGAGTCGGCGATAACAAGACAAGTAAGGACACAATAGTCACACTTTGACTTTTTAGATAATATTTGCACAATATCAAAGCATGTAATATTAGCACAATTAAGTTTGTTGCACACATACTACGTGAAACCTAATAATTAATTAGTGCGACACGTTGGGCGGGATTTCATGAAATGCGACTGGATTTTCTAGTTCTCGTTACTTCTGTTAATATTTTGACACACAGAGGCTCGTAAAAGCATCATAACTTATTTGACAAAGTTTCCTTGTAAAATGAAAATCCAAAATCTACGAGCCATCCACCACTAGAAAATTCCCTTTTATAATTACATTAAAAGTTCCTTAACATTTAAACAAATTACACATTAGTAGAAAGAACAAACATTTACAGAAATTCTTTCCAACACAAAACCACCACACACCAATGTAGTCACATTTTCTATTTACAAATACCTCAAATCGTACAATACAAATTATTCACAATCCTCCAAAAATGTTCTGAAATACAATAAAAATATAAAAGTCAACTATCCGCACAACACAATAAACACTTCGATACATTTTTCCATTGCCTTTCTACTTACTATATAATTACAATTAATCTTTCCAAATCAAAAGCTCGACGGATCTTCACTCATTGCTAAAATACCGCAAAAATATACAAAATCCTATAAAATAATGGTTTTAAATTTAAAGGTGTCGAAGATAACGGTCAGTGTAATATTATCGTTCTATCTCTCTAGAGATATTTAGGACAATGACGAAATGAAAGATCCGATCGCAACAAAACCCCCATAATCCTCGAGCCGGCCGTGCCCTTCTTTAATCCATCATGGCCGTTAACCCCTTCGCGGCGAGTGTCGGAACTCTCGAACCTGTTGCTTTAAACAAGATGTACGCTGAATAATGGATATTCCTAAGTAGTTCGAAGTCCGCTTAAACCGGCACCCTGGAAAGCGTGTTTGCGCATTCACGGATAAATTCCAAACCCGGTTAATTAACACATGAATAAATTAACCTTGCAACCTGCGAATGAGCCTTCATCGGATGCCATTCTTATCGTCGATCGGCGAACGTACGATACAACTTGCGTGAAAATCGATTGCAATTTGGAGGGAATTATTCTATTTGAGTTGTTGACCTTTTCCTTTCAAATTAGATTGAGTGATTTTTTTTCCTTTAGAAAATCAATGAGTGTTCTTTCGCGGATTTGATTGAATACGAGAGAAATAAGATACTGATTTTTATTGCGATTCATTAAGCTAATGGAGTGTGGTAAATTCGATATTATTTTGAAACGATATTTAATCTTTTAATTGCAGAAAATTTAATAGTTCAATTTGAGCAACATTTTCAAGTAGACTGAGCTGTTTGGATGTTTTTTTTCTTCAGAAAATGAATGAATGTTTTTTTTCAAGGATTTTATTGAATATGAGAGAAATAAAATACTAATTTTTATTGTGCTTGATTAAATTTGTGGAGGGTGGTAGAATTGTTTGATACTTAACTCATTAGCTTGATGAAAAATTATTTCAGGATCTATGGTAATTCAGTGTTTTTTATGATCCCTACCTTTGAGGATCAAGGTATTTTTTTGTATCACCCTTAAAAATTAAGATAAAGAGAGTTTCCATTAATGATGACAATAGAAAGCCAAATACAAAAACAAATAGAATATTCAATAGCACTGCAATTATTAAAAGAAAAAAACTTGTAGAATTTACGTAAAATATGAAGGACGTATTATCAATTAGTAATAATGACAAGTAGGCCAAGAGAATGGAGTTACTTTTGAAGCATTTCACGCTTCTCCTAACGTCAATGAAATTCGACAGGTCACGGGGGCATTTCTGCGAATGCAAAAATTTAATTAAAAGCCAGTGATTGATATCGAGTCGTTGCTTTTCCACGCTTATTTTTTCAGTGTGTTTTAGTACACTCGTGGATTAAAATAAATAGCGGCCCGGAGGAACAAATCGGATAATACGCTTGCCGGATTAAAATCGATCAAAAATCTGCATTCTGCGAGGTGTTTTGTAATTTTCATTTTCACGTTACATATATTGCCTCTATGAAATATGAATACTTCAATGTTACTCTGCAAATGGAATCCGCCGAATCTACGGTATGAATTTACGGATATTTGAAAATGTGCAAGTGGTATCGCGCGTTGTCGATGACTTTGGAAAATCGCCTGTGAAAGGATTTTGATTGTTTTATACCGTGGAAAATAAATGCTCCATTTGTCAATGAGTGATGATTAAGAATTAATAAAAATAAGAATACAGTATTGCTACTTATATAGAAGATAGATTTTTTAGACGCAAAGAAATTTGCGAGTTGTTATAAATAAAGTCGAATCTTTTCATTTTCAGATTCCTGTCCTGACTCTTGAAATCTAAAACAACACACTGAATTAAATGATACACTTAGAATAAACTAATAGTTCATGCTACAAATGTGCCAAGGTATTTACAATAATAGTCGCATATATAATAAAATTAATATGAGAATTTAGCGCCTCAGTGTGTCAAACAACATTCATTTCTAATTATTTTCTGATCGCGGATCCTTGGGATAAGATACTCTAGGATTACATTGCAGAGGCTGCTTGAGGGCGGAACGTCTTTCGTAAATTTCAGAGCTTTAGAAATAAATTATATAATTAGCATTTCCTAACATTTGCATTTAATGCACTGGCTATTCACACAAGAAATACTTCATTATTTTCTATTTTTCCTCCTCAGTTCAAATAACAAATTATTAACCACAATTTATCAAATACAATCTAATTCTGTAACAAAAATTTAAAATAAACCTGAAATTTAATTTCACATTTTCGATCCGTCAAATAAAATCTCGCAAACATTGTTGCTCGCTAATAAGTCGAAAAATCAAAAACAGGCAACAGAACTGCATTTCCATCAGTCTTCAACCAAATTCTTAATTGCTCATTATTGTTAGGTGTATGGATGATTACAACAGCTGACAGATGAAACATGTATTATATTAAAATTAATCTTTACGGAAGCACGTCTGTCCCTTGTAGTTCGCACACCGGCGGTTTCCTCCGGCAAAAATACGACATGGGAAGCTAAATAACGCAATAAAGTGTGCAACAAAAGTGCATGAAACAGGGTTGGCACAGAGAGCGCATGTTGTCCGTCGGGGCTTGATTTTACACCGAGTATCCTCCGAGGACTCTCCTCCGGCGAGACAAAAGGCAAAAAAAAGTTGTCGCTTTTTCCGCGTGTAATTGCCACTCTTACGAAAGATGCAAGTCAGTTTTTATAGACGTCCTACGGCTTCTAGAGTTTTGCGCTCTTTATGATTACTTTCGCTGATGCTGGATTATATGTAGATGTGGATTTTTTTTCACAAGATGCTTACGTGACTTTCACTGAACATAGTTTCTTTCTTATTATTAGCACACTGATAAGTATTAATTTCTATTTTTATGTCTCTATGACGGTGATCAAAACTCATTCGGATATTGACATTCCTTGTTTTGCTTTTATTATTGTATTAAGGTAATTTATGCATCCTTGACTTTTATTATAATATTACAAAACATTGAAACTTCAGTGAATAGTAATTCTAGTAACAAATTATAATCACTGAAGGAAATGCCGAAGATTTTTAACACGTTCCGTGCCGGATTATTTTTAAAGTATTTCTGTTCAGACCGCGTGGGGCGCATACGACCCACATTTTTACGATTAAATAATTTTCTTTGCAGTATACATGATATTAAGATGCCTATATTTAACTTTATAATATATTTTTTACAAATAAATTCTTTATTTTGCAATGAGAAATGCAAGCGACTTGAACGGAAAGTTTAGTGGGGATCGTAGGATATGCCCCACGCGGCACGGTACGTGTTAATATTGTAATTTCATTAATACCAGAAAGTAATTTATCCAACTACATTCGATAAAACTTCCTATTGTAGTTTTACTTTCTATCCCTTAACCCTTTTCTCCGAATTATTTTACCAATTTTGAGTCAAATAAACAAGTATATTCTCGGACAATTGTCTACTGTTGATTATTCACTTTTACTTAATACTAACAAGAATTGTAAGTACCACGAGACATTTCACACTTTACCGACCGGTATTTTTTTAACATCCTACCCCCTTATGATCGGTCACTTGGCCGTAAATATCCCCCTGATACTAAGTCCTTTGGCATAATAAACTGCAATGATAAAAAACAATTTCTTAATTGCCGTGGCAACTGATCAATAAGTTCAAAGTCCAAAAGCGTTGGGCCCGAAAAGCCTATTAATAGGCTACCGATCCAGATATTGTGTTAAGACGCAAAATTATTGTTGATTTCGTAAAGTCAATAGTTAATAAATGACACGTCAAGTGTCACAGAAAGCTGTGCCGAGTGTAACTCGACATAGGAGTGCAAAGGATTAATGTGACTTTGGCATATGAAAACAATTCGGTATCGCCATCAAAATATTCTTTATGTTCTATCTATACTACTTTCGCTGAATAAAAATGAACAACAATCGCTATAGAAGTTCACAAAGCTATGATAATACCACTTATTTATTCAACAACTGAAAAAATAGCTCAGACCACAAAGGTTTCAAAAATATCTCCGACATAAAAACATAATCCCCGACTCCAAAGGAGTGTCACCGACATGGTAGCATGAAACAAGGTAATATGAAAACGTGTATCGAGCTCTAAGAAAATTCATTCTTATAAGACGTTACAGTCGAACAAAGGGTTCGCCTCGGTAACGAGGAAAGTCTTTGCTGCCTCCAGAAGGCTACGATATCAGGACGAGATCGAAGATGCTTGCAAATAATAATATTCCACTCTTTAATATTCTTCCACCCCCCTCCTTCCTTCCGTTCTCCACTTCCTGCTTCTATCTCCCATTTCCCCTCGAACCCTTCAGTTTCAACCTCTAATTTTTCTTCTTTCTTTTCCGGGTGCCTCTTGATGCAAGAGCATCTTCTGTACCGAATCTGACGTTTTAATCTCAAGTATCCAGATGGGATCCGCGATTTCGTATATAAGAAGCGAGGAAGGACGAGCGGGCGAAGGACGGGGGTGAGGAGAGAAAGAACACTTCGCAGACGAAATAAAAAGGGGAACAACGGGGAGAGTCATTGTCTAGAGGGAGCGGAGAAAGAACCGGAGGACTAAATCGATGCTGGAGATAATTTCTCCGCTCGTCGTTTCGCATACTTCGTCCTGGTTCATTTACGCCGGAGGATTAACCCTTAAAACGAAGGCGTTCGTTTGCGTGGCCGCGGACAGGTTGGATTAGCGAATTCATTTACCCGGGTGTTGTTCCATTTTTCTTTGGATAATGATTCTTGCTTTTTAGCTGGTTATTGTAACTTCTTGTTGGAGGATACTCGATTTTGTTGATGTTAGAATGAATCCAATTAATTTTCTTTTTCTCTATTCTTTTACGGCTAAAACTATCGACGTAATAGCTGTTATATTAAAGTACAGTGAATAACTACTGGGGGGAAAAAGGAAACTATATAAGTGGAAAATATGATCAATTAAATAGTTTAAGTGTTTTAATATTGAAGTGAACTATTTCTTGCATGGTCCTCCCAATAATTTGCGAATTTTAAATAAAGGAATTGAAAACTGGTCATTTTTACCGGCTTCTATTTTCTTGTAAATATTGTCCAAGTTGATGGAGATCATGTAATAAATATTTCAGTGGCTTTGTAAAACCAAAATTACTTAATTGATCGTCCTTTCCATCTCTTGATATCTCGAAAGTAGTTATTCAGTGTATTTAAATGTAGTAGATACGCTAGTGGTTTTCTGGAAGGTTTATGAATTATTCAAGCTATGCTATTTCAAATAATAATTTAGGAAGAAGTTCCCGTGCCTGATGGTGCAATTGAATTTGTGGGACCATCGATTATTAATTTGAGTTTTTATTTCCTTATACAATGTAACCCCTTTTATCTGCTATGGTCTTTGTGCCGGGAATCTACTGTTTTAGGTTGTTCTGAAACATCGATGTATATTAAAATTGAATAATTAAAAGAAGAATTAAGAATAATAGTTAATACTAATAGTTAAAAGAATAACCCATTGGTAATCATTGTATAAATTGTTCCTCTATAAGTATCCAATTTTGCAGCAGTTTTTCATCTCGCTACTGGAAAAGTTTTACACTCGATTACTCAGGTTAATCCTTAACGTTCGCTCGATTAGATTTCATCATCAAAAAACTGAAAGATTACATTCGCGAACAATCGATAAATTAAATCGAGGAGATAAGAGTATCTAGAATAAAGCAGAACCTCCAAAAAAAAAACGGTAAAAAGAAATTTTCCGTGAATAATTAGAGTGGTACAAAACAATTACAATTTTTCTACAGCTCCACGTGCTCTTAAACTATGATACATGTATATTTTACTTCCAGATACAATCTTCTTAATTTTGCGAAATATTACAACTTTAATCCCAAATGTCACAAAGTGTCCTTGCAATAAAATACCTTTGACCGAAACTTTCCCGCTACTTTAAATAATATTTCCAATATTCACCAATTCACCGTCTCGCATCTAAATTCCAAATAAAACCAAAATATTCCAATACAATTTACCAATAAAATCTTCAGTCCATGGGTGAAAAAAATTCCAACTATTTACAACAAACCTCACCACAATTTCTAAAGACCCGCCAAAACGTAATCTCTTTCTTCTTCCAGTCTTAACAGCACATCCACCGTGATTTAGTAATTCACAAAATAGTTATCTCCATTCCCAACGAATTATATTTAACAAAAATTCTCCCCTATCCCAGGAAAAATCGTAAATAAACCGTACCCGGTAGCAGTAATAAAAAGACGGTCGGAAGTAAACGGGAAAAGGAGAAACTTACGTAGAAAACCCAGTAAAATGTTCCGCCCTCAAACAGGCTCGCTTCTCGGCAAAACTGGAGATCGTTGGCGCGGTCTCTGCGGCGACATTACGGCGTTATACAATATGTTACACTGAAAGCGATAGTCGTTGCACTTTGTGATTTGCCTTCCATGCCACGTACGTTTCCTATTATTCTGTAGAAGTTCCTTCCATCGCACCGTCTTTCACCCCCGTACGCTCTTCTTTGGACACTGCGCTACACTGACTTGGCACGCGTAATTATAAGTATTTTTATTTTCTTTCCTTTAATACGACACTAACTACTCAGTCAATTTTCGTCTTGCTGTTTCGTGTATAATTGTTTTATCTTGTGTCTGTGTGTACGTGTACTTTGTTTTAGTGCATGTATGCGTGTGCTCCTTTGTAACCATTAGTTGCTACTTTCTTTTTTTTTTTCATGTTTTCTTCGGTTTTCTGGTTTTTCTTTAAATCGAGTCCGTAATTACAGAGGATCGACGACTCTGCCGTCTCCTTTTGACTCTCCTTATCGTATGATGGAAGCAGCAATTAGGCTAAACATTAGCACCATTCCTGTCGTTCTGACTGCTGCGGCTGAGTCTGAAAAAAAAGAGAGATTTGTTAGAGAATGTTCGAGGGATCGTTTTAATTGGTTATGTTTTACGAGGGGTGTATAGGTGGGAAAATTATATAAGTATATAAGTATAGATATAAAAGTTCTTTTGAAAATGATTTTGTGGATTAGTAGTGTATTAGAAATTTATTTCTAATTAGTTGGGAGAGGACAAAGAAACTGGCATTGTGGGAGTGAAAGTTCTTACAAATAGGAAAATGTATATGCGTTAAAGCCAATTGACATGACTTCTACGGGCCGAATTTCCGAATTTGAATTACTATTTTGCAGTAACAGGAATTTTATTTCCCATGGGAGAATTAATTTGGTAGAATTAGTAAGGTCTATAGTAAATTAATGTTTACAAGAAAAACTATTTCTGTTTCTCTTGCGAAGCCATTAACACACTACAGGATTTTGTGACTTCGAAATAACATGAAATATATCCAACCTTCTATTCCTTTAAATTAATCAATCTCAGATCATTGTCATAATTAACTGCTCATTTAACACTAAACCTACCAAGCCTGTCAAAAGATCGGTTCAAAATTTTTTCTAAAAATTATCTAAATTAATAAGTTAGCGATAATTAAGTAAATATTCCACTTCTATGATATAAAACCTAAAGTAGTCAATTAGACATCTTTTTCAACTTTTCATTTCTTGTTTTCTAAAGTAATTATTAAGTATATCTAAATATTAGTAGATATAACGTCGGTAGTTTTAGTGTTAATTCGTAAAAGACACAAACTTTTCTTTTAATAAAATGTCTACAACTCAAATTCAATTCATCAAGAAAAATGTTATTTTAAGCATTTGCCCGTATAACATTGCATGACTGATCTTCACAACTCAAGCAATAATCTCGAGCTACCCAGGGTTAAATTTCTGCTAACTGTCCAACATTTACAATCGCCAAGGAACGAAATTACAGAAACAGAACTCTAGTCGTCCGTTTCACGTCCGACGAAAACACCCTGAAGCTCCGTAAACCCATAGCGCCATGGGGAGCGCGCGGCGGCCCGTAAGAATCGAACCGGAAGCCCCAAAAGGTCGATGCACAATCAAGGAGTCCCCACAGAAAATCTGCAGTTATCTCGATGGCGAGAGAGCTTTCCATGGACGAAGAATCTTTCTCACGAGACTAGAAGGCAGACGAGGAACAAGACCGTGAAAAAAAGAACGCGGTGGAGTGAAAGGGTGGAAAGGAGGGGTGGTAAAAAGAGCGAGGCACGAGACGACGAAGGAAGAGAATGAGAAGTCAGTTATTCTTCCGGTTGGGCTGCCCTATACTTTTAGCTATTACTCGCTCCGAGAGAGATGTATTCTCCGAGTTTCTCGTGGCCTCACTCATCTCTAATTACGAATCAGAAACAACCCGGTTGGGCCTCCGCCTCCAATCATCCCCTACTTTCCTCTGGCCGTTCTCGTTTTTCTCCCTTCGTTTCTCATCCACCTTGCTCGGTCCTCGCGGTACGCGACGTCTACGCGAATTCCCTCCTCCTCTTGCTCCTCTTTCGCCGAATTCCCTCGGGAATCTCTCGCTTCGCTACTTTTATGCAGCTTTTTCCGTGCGCGTTTCTTCGTTCCGCTTTATTCTTCGTTCGTTTGCTCTCTTTTTTTTAGTTCTTTTTTTTCCTATTTGCTCGGTCCGTTTGCATGGTTTTTCTTGCCTTTTTTTCAACGGCTATCAGTGGTGGGCTTTTAGAATCGAACTTTTGACGGGATAATTTGCAAGGTATAGTTATATACGGAGTTACGTTGTACTGCTGGTAACGATTGGATTTTTTTCACTGCTTGTATATTTGTATGATTTTTGTACTGGAACTGAATTTCTGGTTGTTTGTGAATTCTTAGAACTGGATGTATAAATAGAATTTCTAACAGAATGATTTGTAAATTATGTTTGTTCTTTTATGTAAGTTAGGTTTTGTGAATTTTTTAGTTGAAGATAGTCATAATGAATTTTATGACGATTTTAACCCTTTGTGAAGTAGCGATGTAGATATTTGGCTTGAGAAAAAATTTATTTACAGTTGATCGTTGCATTTATACATGCTTAAAGTTGAAAAATTGGAATACAATCTTTCAAATATGATTAAACAAATGGTAACTTATAATTTATATACATTAACAGTCTAATTTTTTTATAAAAATTAGGTTTTGGATTGCCAAATAAATAATTATATTTCGATATTCAAATATGTGTCCATCCGTAAAGGGTTAAGGAATCGTGTGTGTTTGTTTTATGTTTAAAAATGAAACGAATTTTTCAATGGTTTATTTTAAATTAAGTACTTTCTTTGCAATTGGTATTATTTTGACCACGGTATGTGCATGTTTATGTTGACAAGAAGGTGGCTTTTGACACCTATCGGCTGAATGCAAAAATCATGGGAATAATTGATAAAAATTAATTTCTGTTTAATATGTTGCGTTTTATCAGAATAATAATTCAACATTGTAGCATTATTTACTAAAAAAGGCGGTATAAATCAAATATATCAAGGTGTATATGGACACCTTCGATAGAAGTAGTGACACGGTGTACCCCGTTTTCTACTTTGCGTTACTTCTGTACAAACTTATCACTGTAATTTCATGTAGAGTAAATAACATGTTCAGCTTGATGGTTGAAAAAGTACGATATAATTAATTAAAATGACACGTCCAGAGAAACATTAGTTTAATGAAGTGATCTTAATCCATGTACGTTAGTACCTTTAAACACGAACTTTCCGGGTTTACTGTAATACTTCAGGAAATCTATAACTTCAGAGTCTTTTTCTGCTATTTCCCTTCCTTTTAGACAAAGAAACTTCCAGAAAAATGGAAGATTAATGTAGTTATTAATTTTTTTTTTAATTTATCCAGATACTTAATTAAGTTATTTAAATTGTAGAGCTCTCCACTGTGTGTTTTATAAGATGCAAAGAAAGATTTAACGCCGAACTAACCAAGGTGGTCAAAGCGGTCGGTTCCCAATTATTTATAAAAATTGTTTAAATTGACAGGGACGCCAAGCAATAATATTCTATCACATAAAACAAAAATGATTTAACTAATCATCTTGATTCTCCTCGTTCCAAAATACTTATTTAGTGTATTTAAATATACCTAACACATATAAGGCCGGCATTTCTAGCATTAAATTAGTGTTAGAAGAGAAATTATTTAACAGATACGAAGAAGCAGTCGATAGATACTTCAGGAAAAAATTACGAATTACAGAAATTAAATGAAGCCATAAAGTCATACGACCACAATTTCCTTATATCAGGGGTACCAAAAAGTAATCGAAATTGGAGAAGAGAAAACGTAAATGGAATCGTTTTTCAACAAAAAAACCTAAGGACTCTTTTAAAAAGGGAATCGAACAATTACCTTTAAGCTGGCAAAAAGTGTTAGAAAATTATGGAAATTATTTGGTTGATTAGTGTTTCAGATTTCTTTAATAAATAAATATTTTACGAAAGCAAAAAAAAAATTTGGTTACTTTTCGGAACCCCTAATAATATCAAATCCCTCCGAAATGATTCTTAAAAGCAAGCGAGTAAAATTTCACAATTCCCTTAGTAATTTAATTGTTATGAGAAATTAGCTATTAGGATAGTCACTTCTTTATAATACTAAATCATCTATGTTTCCATCTACACGTGTTACATAAAATCGTCACTACGCAAATGCAATTCAATCCCACTTGACATACTTCATATCACCAATCAACCTACGAAAAACCAATGATTATGTTTCCTATCAGATATGAAATTCAACCGCGGTCTAAAATCCTGGAAAACCATTCTATATGATCCTTAAAACCGAGCGAGTGAAGTTCCACAATTCCCTTAGTAATTTAATTTCTACGAGAAATTAGTTATTAGTACAGTTACTTCTTCATTGTATTAAATCACCTGCGTTTCTATCTAAATACACATGCGACAAAATCTTCACTGTGCATCAGAAATAAAATTCAATCCCATCTGACATACTTCATATCAACAATCAACCTACAGAAAATCAACGATAATTTTTCCTATCAGATATGAAATTCAGTCGCGGCCTAAAATCCTAGAAAACCGTTCAAAATGATTCTTAAAAGTGAGCGAGTTAAATTCCACAATTCTCTGAGAATAAAACCGCGAAACCTCGACCATCCCTCGCAGTATCGGGGTCGAAGAGTCGCAGCTCGAAAACGAATTTACCCGAGGACAAGTCGCTTCGGGAAATCGTTCGGTCTTCGATACAACGGCGTTCAGAGTACCAAAGAACTGGAAGTACTTATCAAGTTGCGGAAGCTTGCGACGCAGTTCTAGTCGAGTCTTTCTCGTCGCCATCCCTCTGTCCACCCTTCTTCCCCTCGAGCGGAGCCTTTTTTTCCAAGCGAAATTACCTACTTCAACGGGACTATCGAGATCGACCCCGCGGAGAAAACGGATTTTCACACTTTGCCATTATGCAAATTCCTTTTAAAAAGAAACCACGCCTGAGGAGAGGGGACTCTGTATCGAAGACCGAAGTGCAGAAACGAGGCCGAAGGGTCTGCCGGGAAAGGAAGGGGATCAATGTGCAGAAAGATCGACGAAAGAGGGGAAATTTAAGGGGTAATATTATACGAAGTGTTTTATAATTATATTGTGGACGAATGTATCTAGTATTTTATTACGAGGGCCGAAAATTAATGTCAATTTTTTTCATTAAATTCAAAAATATTAATTTGTAACCAGTTTGTATTTAATAAATGATGTAATTATCTCACTTAACAGCAATCTTTTGCAATCAAGTGTCAAAATTTGCAATGGTCGGATGGATAAAAGTCAATTGGTTCTTGACCAAGATATCGCCGGTTTTCTAAAATAACGAAACATTTCGAAAAAGACAGTTTTAACCCTTTCGCGCCGAGCGCCGCATATATGCGGCATCCACTCGACGACCTGCGGGTACGAGCGCCGCATACATGCGGCATCGAAATGATCTGTACAAGTGCCATTTATAGTCGATGGCGACATTTTTCTTTATCGGCAGAGCTTTTTTCGTTGATTTTATTGACGTATTGGATTAATCATTTCTTAAAACTTTTTAAAATTGCTCTTTGTTGAAACAACATCAAAGCTTATTACTTCTTCAACTTTAAGACTTAGAAAAACGTATATGTAGAAACTAGTGCACTGTGCATATTTCTGGCGCGAGCGTCCGTTCAGTGACGGTACTTCGGCGGATGGGACTGCCGGCGCGAAAGGGTTAAAGTAGGCCCTTTTTAGTTTTTTATTTTTTTCATCCTTTGATATCTATAAACATATCAAATATGTATTATACTATGTATTATATCATATTATGGGTTTTATTCACAATTCAATAAAACTTACGTACCTAGATTCTTCGTGCGTAATTAACTCGATAACGACACAAAACCAAATGTGTCATTGTTCTTGAAAACCGGCCATATATAGAGAAACATTATTTTCCTATCCTCCTAATAATATGAAGGTGGAGGCGGATGAATGTGGATGGTGCAAGTTTTGGTCTTTTGTTTTTCAAGATATCGAGATGAAATGTAAAAATGGCAGATAATTCTGGAAGAGCATATAAATCGAAACTGTGAAATATAATTTGATTAAAGGAGGCTTCGTTTTTGAGGAAATCGAGTTTAAGTGTTCTCCGGAAATCCGCATACAGGACTGACGTCGGTTTTACTGACAATGAGAGAAAAGACGGTGCGACTTTACTTTGTCGCTGCCCTTGTTGCTTTGATCCTTGCTTGTAATATTAAGGATACAGGAAAAAATGTCGTTTCTGTTTAACTAAAAGATGTGGATACTTATAAGAATTTAACCCTTTTGCTACTACGGGTGACTATAGTCATTAAAATGGATGTCATTTAAAAATGGAACCAAAAGATAAGACAAGTGCTATATAAAAATACGTTGATGAAAAAAATAGGAATACATTGTTACGAACACAAATCATTTTGTTTCTAAATACAATGTCATTTTTGAGACAAAATACTTGACCACGACTCCGACCGCGCGCTCTTAATGTTTCCACTTTCGGCGCGGCGCTCTATAGTGAAAGGATTAATCTACAAATATTAACCTAAAATTTAATTTCCACGGCTTGATATAATGTTTTCCATCGATCTGGTAAAGTTTTAATATCTTGCTCATCAAATTCACTCGGTTTTGATTCAAAATATTAAATGAGTACTTCTTTCACGTTGTCCTATGTTAGAAAAAAAACGACCATCTTTTCCGGCACCTCTAATAGATGAAGGTCATGAAAAGATTCTCGTAAAACACACACAAATATGAAAAATAAGGCTCTTGAAATGGTTAACTCAAAAATCAACTACAAGTTGTAAGATTTTTTGACTTTGAAAATTTTCAAAAATTTTCCAAGACTTTGTAAAATTTGCCCAAATTTCTTCTAAAGCCAAACTATAAATCCGCCATAAAATCATCGAAGTCATTGTGCCGAAAAGTACAAATACAGAACAGTCCCTTATTCAGTTTCCATTATGTACTTAAGTTCGCAGTAATTGCAAAACTCTTGAGAATAAATATCGAACGACATAGAGGCTAGAAAGGAGAACCGTAAAGCGAAACAGAGAAGACTATCTAAAAAGGGAGAATAGAGAAAAGAGAAAAGTATAAGCGGAGAAGTATTCCGATAATGCCGGAGGCCCCGAGGAATTTCGCAGGGTGCTAAGCCTGGTCCCGCTCTCGGAGGTTCGAGGCTCTGTCATTTAAATGCCACTGCACAGCTACGAAATGCCGGATAAACCGCAACTTCGTTGGAAATCCGCGGAGGTTTTGTTTCCTTCGGTTTGCTCATTTGCCACGTCGCCCCTATTCAAGCTAGATTTCAATGGCTTCGATGTCAAACTTCGAATCAGGCACTGACTTCGTCTCACTTCGTGTCCTTTCCTCCCTTGCTTTTTCTCCTTTCGTCTCTTCCGATATCGATGTCCGAGATATTATTAATTTTTCTGACTGAACACGAAACAAAGCTGAGAGACACTGTTGGAGGAAAAGAGTGGAGAAACGAGAAAAAAAAGCACAGACGCGAGGGAATGAAACGATGACACGGTTAATGAACCGAGGAGAAAGAATTGTCGATGCGTGCAAAATGTTTTTCGCGATGGAACGGCGCCTCTTTTATTATTTCGACTGATGTGAACGTGGAATTGCCAGCTAAATGTAAATTATATTCCTATAATAAGCTAAAGCAACGGTGACGCGATGGGATTTCTCGATCGTGATGGGATGGCGATTAAATTATGCGATTTAAATGTTCCATTGTTTAATTGATACGTCAGAATATCGATTTCCGTCAGATTTTTCTGCATATTTAAGGATGACTGATGTTATAAGTCTGATTGACGTCGACGAAATTCTCGCATTGGTTTTATTGATCTGTTGATGAAGTTTTAATTAGATACAGGATACGATAATATTGAAAGACCGGCGGATAATTTAGAATGTTTCCCTTTTCGTTATGATCTTTATTTGAATTGAATTTAATTTTGTTTTTTTGTGTGGTAAATGTTGTTGTGATGATTTGCGGTGAATGTTTATATGGAATATTAACATATCAAAGAATGAATGTTTAAAATTTATTAATTTTTTATAATCTTTCATAATAATGAGACAGTCAAAGAAACAATTTAAATATTAGCGATCGAAAATGAAATAGGAAATTGTTATAAATTCTATTCGACATTTTCTCCTACGTGTATAATATTTTACAATTGGTGAAAAAGGTAGTTTAACGAATATTTAACGATTCGTATTTCCATTTTGAAGAAATTACCTAAATCCTAACACATTCTCGATAGAAAATCGTTTGATGAATTTCACAAATCGCGAAACAAACTACTAAGAATTCGCGATATAAACGGAGACCGCACAATTTCACGGCTGTCAAAAACACAGAAGCACACAGGCATACACGCAATTAAAGGGTTGCCGTTAAAATGACAAATTCCGGGGAGAAGTGAAATTAAATAGCCTCCGGCTGAAAATTAAATGAAAATCAAACAACGCAACGCCCGTCTCAAAGAGTCCACTATCATCCTTTAAATAATCAACGTACCAAAGAAACAAGAGACGCAGAGCATCAGCGCTTCGAGGCAGTTCAGGAAGAAACAGAGAGAGAAAAGGAGTAGGAGAAAGAACGATAGATAGTTAGATGGAAAGAAAGAGAGGCCAAAGAAGAAAGAAAGAAACAGATAAAGAGAGGAAGAGAGAAAGAGAGAGCTGTCACAGTGGAAATTACTATCGACTCCTCTTCCACAGAATAGCTTCGGAAAATAAGGAAGCAGAGACGTTAGTTAGCAGTATCTATCAGGACTGTCTCGTTTAAATTAGCCCGTGGTTATACATAGCGACGCAAGCTTACCGATGTCTGGGGTCCAATTGTAATTCCTTTTCCTATCTGAGTCGCTCGATTTTTGCTCCGACTTCCCGATCTCGCTGAGGTTCGACTGGAATTTATTACCTGAAAGCAAAATACCGCCGTCGATTTAAACGCAATGAAATTGTTCAATTACGAATCTCGAACGGCGATTCGTTAACGTAAATTACGCCGGAGTTCGCACGTATCGGTGAGAAATAATGCGGATACTACTCCCACTTTCGAAGGAGACCGGAAGCGGGACGAATGCAAAATTAAATGCAAATTTTCTTAAAACTTTTAACGCCGTCCCCGAACAGTAGTGGGCAGGGAGTTTTTATTTTCTTCTCCTCGTTACAGCCGCCGGTACGCCGAACTTCTTCTGGAATTTTTGTGCCGCGAATTTCAACGAGCCGGTGTAACAAAATGTTTTGTTGCGTGTATTACGTAACGAGGGACAAATATTTGTTATGTATCCGGCTTCATTAGAGGGCAAACGTGGCTGGGAAGAAAGTATAATTTCAGTCTTTTCGTTGGATGGAAATACCTTTGGCTACGTTCGCGAATTAATTGAGAAAAAGTTTCCTCTCAAGGAAATTGCTAAATGCTAAACAGTCGACGTCGACGTGGCGCAACGATGACCGGGCTGGCCAGGAACGAAGTTGAAATTTTTTGCTAAGTTTGCTATTATGGAATTTGTATAAGTGGCGGAATGAGGCAACTGGTTAATAAATTGTATAAAATAAGAATGAAGATAGGGGAATGGATATTGTAGAGTAGATTAAGCTGAACTGAATGAGTAAGGTATGAGAAATAGAATAATAAGAAAAGTAGAAAATTCATTAGGGAAATAATGAAATTTCCCTAGGGTTATAACAATAAGGTGAGTGCAATAATTTTTAAATGTTTCAGAAAAGCATAAAACTATGAGATTAAATATTATACATTTAGATACATTATTGATTTCCATAAATTCAAGGTTTCGCACCTTGAATGACTCTCCACTTCACCCTTCGGTATTTTACGCTCGCTCAAAATCATCCGCCTGTTATGCGCTTTTAGGCAGTTTCCGTTCATCCGTGCAAATTTTACTTGTGTATTTTGATTCATTCGAAACATCAAGTCTCATTCACACGTTAAATAAGCACAATATTCATCTTAATACTTGATTTATCTCTTAATATTTTGTACAGAGTGTTTTAAAATTATTTCTAATGGCTTTCAGAGGTTGTTCTACACCCTTAAAGCGGTGGAGATTTGTGAAAATGCCGGCCGCAAAATTCGGCCGGTAGCACATTTTTTTTATTAACTCGCATTCGTGTCATTACCTAAGCAAAATGTTTGAGAAGAACTATGGGTCGGAAACGAACCGTTGTCACCCGAATTAACTTTTAATTGTGTTTTCGCGATTGAATTTTAGCTCAATAACTCAGTTTCCAGATCTCCGACCTTTCGAAACAAAACGCACGAGATATCCTTACTAGTACCACACGAAATTAGGAAATGGACAACTGGATCACTGAATTGATAAGGAAAGAGCAAGGGTTTATGTTCTTCTCCCCAAGGGAGTCCTTGAACGAACCTGGCACAAGAAGCAGATCATTTTATCTTCGTAGCCTCCGAAAAATCACATAAATAGATTTCGTTATAAAGGAAGTAATTTTCACTGCCTTTAATTCAAAAAGAGACCGATTAATTCAGAAAGAAATCATTAAGAAAATGTGTAAGCACTTAAAGCAATCTAACTAAAATCTTAGTATAAATGATATATACCTCAGAAACGTGTTGATTGTTTGCTTTGGTGGCTGCCAACTAAGGGTTAATACCACTGTGAAGATGAATTATCAAGTAGCCCGCAAAAAGAGAGGTATTTGGTGATTCTGAATCTCGCTTTGAAAGTATTATACACACACTGATAGGTGAAAATAGTTGAACCCGATCACGAAACACTGATTACTCTTCCGCGGTCGCGATGGAACTGACAGCGAGGCGAGCTTCGGCTTATTATTAAGATTCGCGGAAAAGATACCTGAAGGTTACAGTCGCTGATTTCCGCCGAGTATATTTTGACAACACACGGAAGTGGTTGTACTTCATGGCCAGTGAATCGGAAATAACGGCTATCGTTGCTCATATTGTAGAATTAATTTTAAAATTTTTCGCCGAATTGAACGATATTAATTATTTGTATAACCGAATGTTACAAATAAAATATTTTGTTTAATGCCTCCTGCATTAGGATTTCTCCTGAACTTCTACCTTTCTGCATAATTTAATTCTAAAAACGTTTAATTATAAACGTTTAAACATGTTTACATCGCGCTCAAAGGGGAAACAGCGCTCAAAGTGGCTCAAAGTTTGTGGATGTTTTCCTATGTATCTTAAAAACCAAATGAGCTTTCCTTTACTAGAATAGTTAGATAATCCAGTCCTCCATTTTCTAATTTCATATAGTACTAGTAAGAATATCTCGGGTGATCCTTTCCGAAAGACTGGAGACCTGGAAGCTTGATTTAATCAGCTAAAATTCAATTGCGAAGATACAATTAAAACTTAATTTGCATAAGAACGGTTCGTCAGACATATTTACAACGTAACAAGACAAATACGATGAGCCAATAAGAAAAATTTGATACCTTTTCTCGAATTGTGCGGTCGGTTCTTTCGCAAATCTCCATCGCTCCAAACGTGTAGAACAACCCTTCAAAGCCATGGCCATTAACATTTTTACAACCTGCACAAATCGGTCCTCGATGGAGAACTTGCGAGAGTAAAACTTTTGTGGATACATGGCGATCCTTAAACTAGATGCATGGGAGTAATGGCGACTGATAGATCGGTGACGGAGTACTAGATCGTGCCTCTACAATCCTAATAACAGTCTACCGGTACACCCACCGTTAATTGCCCACATCCTATAACTTCCCTAAACTCAATCCAAATCTGAAACAAGCTATAATTTAATAAATTACCATACCCAACATTAATGCAAACATTCCATCAACCAATACCCCATACACATCAATTAGCCAAACTGTACTCTATTACAACTTCATCAACGATTTCAACCTCACTCAACCAATTTCACGCCCCTTAGAGCTGAATAATGCAAAAACCGCAAAATCAAGTAAAACTGAAATGTTAACCCAAGCAACGAGACAAAAGGGTAGAGGGTGTATACGAAAGAGAGGTAGAGATAAAGTGCAAGATGCCAAGAGAAAGGTAGAGAAAGAGAGGAACATAGTCAATGGAAGGGGTATAATAGAGGGTGAGCTAAAGAATGAGAGGAAGTGTGGAGGTTGTAGAGGAAGCACGGACAAAGGGACGTACGAGGAGTGGCCTATCCACTGAAGATGTTTACGGGCCTGTTACGCGTAAAGTGAGTGGCAAATGCCGTAACTAGTATGCAAACTACGAGTAAACACAATTCCCTTATCCGGAGCGCAGTAGACCCTTCCATGCCGGGGCGTTTGTCGCGGTCCAGTCTGGTGTATCAAATCAAGTAATGAAACTAGCTCACGCTCGCCGCGTTTCGACCAGAACGGAAGTGCTTTTTCGTTGGGTTTAATCCACGCGGAGGGCGCGTAACCTCGGTCGGTTTACGAAGCTGGTTAGACTAGAAATTTCTAGTTACAACGCCGGATTCATTTGCATACATCAACCGACAACGGAATTTCGCTTCTCGAAGAGTTTCCTTCGTGGGGATCTTGCGCCGTGAGTAAATACGACACTCTGGTCTCCGGTTCGTCGATTAGATTGTCTCGGGCTGTTTAACATTTAATCGGCTGGCTCGTGAATGATTTTATATGTTATTATTTCGCGTGGTTGAATTTTTATTATTCTAACGTGATTGGTTTTATGTTGGTATGTGTAGTATAGTTTCGGGGACTTTGAAATTGAGTGAGGTTTTGGAAATTGGTGGGTCTCGGTTTGCTAATGGCGCAATATGAAATATTGGAAGGGTAATTGGAACGAATGGGAATACGAAATAATTTGACGTTTGTGGTCAAAAGGAATGTTCTGAGCTGTTGCAATTAATATGTTCCTAGTATGGAGAATTGGAAATGAGTTTGTAAAAGCGACTAGAAATATAATTTTAATAAGTCATCGAATTTTCAATAACGAGTACCACCGGTTTTAAATGTATCATATTTCAATATATTAAGTAAGTATTTTGGAGAAAGAAAAATTAATAGGTGGAAAAAACGATCAGTTCGGTAATCTGTAGTTGTCCTATAAACTTGGCAAATTTTTCGAAAAAATTGTGGACTAGTCAGTTTGACTTGATTGATAGTTATATTGTTAATGTAGATACACCCTGGGTGTTACGAAGCACCCAGTAGATTAAATGTTACTGGGTAATGACTTGATGAGACTTGGCAATAGTTTGTAATAAGTAAAGAGTTGAGATTGTATAGTCGGTGGTCCTCGTTGACGGACGTGTTTCCATAAATAAACGTTCTCAGTTTTTCTATAAAATTGTATTCTATTTAATTATGTCTGAAAGGATAATGCGTGCGCGGTCGACACGTAACAATATATATTTATTTTGAAACGTATTATTGAAAGTACTAGAAACAAAATTTGACAAAATTTATAATGATGCAAATCTAAATGTTAGAAAAGAGGAAATTTCGACATAGAACCTGCACGGGGAGGCACTTTTTTCAATTTCACGAAATAGACGAAGTTGTTAAAATTCGCCGATGATTATTATTTTTTCAATGCAATTATCAATCGTACCACCGGAAGAAGGTGTGAGAGAAAATGGGTCATTCACGTGATAAGAAGTAAGCTCTGAAATAACCATTGGAATTAAAACCAGAGTATATAATAATGCGTTAACGTGCATTCTCTGCAGAGAAATCGCGAAGATATTCTTGGGTATTTCCATTACTATTTACGATTGTAATTTGTCTGGGCTGCGAAAACATTTGATGGGTGAAATTTGAGGGATACGAAGGTGAATCGTATCTCTTGAAAATATTGGTTAAATATACTTTCGGTATTTTTCCACACCTTGAGCCATCGGCCAACGGGTGATTTTCCGTTTCATGGATTCCACTGGGAAATTGCCGAGTGACTTAACCGAATCTGGAATTAAATGCCAAATAATGGTAACTGCGATAATGGCGATGGCAGTAGCAATAGCAGGAATGTCTATTCTAATCGATAATCCATTCGGATCAGCAGTTCGGGTGCGTTTAATGTTATCTCTTTTTCCAGTCATCGAATCCTAATTTCCTTCATGATGCTCCTTGAGAATTTAAGCTCTTATGGTGCATCGACGACGACGCTTTTCGCGTGAAAATTTTTATTTTAAGCGATGATAAAAAGAGGGAAGGAATGTACTTTGACGAGAACGTCAATGAAGTTTATAAAATACGTCAGTATGAACGTTTATTGATGGAAAGTAAAATTATATTCTACGTTTTGAAGAAAATTCGCGCCCTATAAAATATAATTACTCGCAGATACCGTGCATTCTGGAGAGTGCACATGTTTCTAGAATGAAGTGCATAATATTTAACATTATCGTTCCATGAGATCGGTAAAAAAAATTTTAATTTGTTGCTATAATATCACAGTAATGTTATTAATCCTTTGCACTATGTCAAGATACACTCGACACAGCTTTCTGTGACACTTAATGTTTCATCTACAAATTATCAACTTTTTGAAATCAACAACAATTTTGCATTTTAACAAAAATATGCGGCAGTACCTACTATTGTTCCCAGTATTAAATAAAAACGAATAATCAACAATAGACAATTTTCCGAAACTATATTTGCTTATTTGATGAAAAGTGAGTAAAATAATTCGAAGCGGAAAGGGTTAAGAGTCTCGCAAATTAAGACAATTTCTCAAGATTTTTACCGTATTATAAACAAATGGTCATGAAAAATAAATTGAAGCACAACCACTGTTCCCAACTGTGATAAAGCAACACCAGCTCACATTATTATGCAATTAATAAATATTTTTTAAATGAACAATCAACGAATCCTCCAGTTTCCTTAGTAGCAACCTACTTAATTTTCTTCTCAATTGTAAAATAGTCACTTCGCGCACGATGTATCCAACGTCAAAGAAATGCTCTTATGCAAAATGCGCCTCGCAAATAATAGTAAAGACGATCGAGTCATCCACCGTCAGGTAAAACTTCATTTTCTCAAAGCAACGCATTCTCACGGCATCTTCTCTTCGCATATCTCGTTGATTAGATTTAGCCTGTGCCCCGAAGGCACCCTAAAGGTGTTCATGGTGTCTCCATCCCTGTGAGCGCAAGTGTGAACCTCTTAAATGCACCGCGCAACATTAGAACAGCGATCGTTGTGCATAAGGCGATAATTACACGTTCGTTGTTATTGCGAGCAGTAGGTATAAGCAAAAGTTAAACGTAATGACGTATTAACACCTTATCGACCGTTATTTTTTTACATCCTACTCACTTCTGACCGGTCACTTGGCCGCAAATACTTCCCTGATACCGATATCTCTTCGAAAATTACAAATTTTCGTCACAGAGTCCTTGAGACAGTTAACCTCAATGATAAACAATAATTCATTAATCGCTGTGGCAACTGATTAATTAGTTAAAACTCCAAAAGCGTTGGGCCTGAAAAGCCTATTAATAGGCTACCGGCCAATAAGGTGTTCAGACTTTTGGTGCCCTGTACATGGGATTTACGATGGAGAGAATTTTTGTACAGGGGTGAATTAGATGTAACAGTTAGAAGCGCAATCAGAAAAAGGGACGAATTATGTTTTGAGTAAATGTATATGAATTTTTTGATAATTAAAAATTTGCTGAACGGAGGTGAAATGAGACTTTAGATGAGGGAAGATTAAGTGTGACTAATTGTAAGCACAAGGGGGCAATCATATTCTAGGGAACTTAATCCTCTATAGTCCCAATTTTTTGTGGCGTCCGAAGATCAGCTTTACAAGAACGCAATTTGGAAATGATAAAAATAGTGTTTTAAATAATGGATTAAATCTGGATTTTAAATATTGAATTGTAAAAAATTTCATGATTTCCGCGAGTGTGATTATAATATCGGGGAAAGTTAAATATTTGACTTTGAAGAATAGAAACATAGATGTGTCTTGCGTTACCTCAAAATCACAAGGGACCCATAGAGGATTAAAATAATCGCTGCTATTTTCAAAATGCATAACTTGCCAGGGCCAACTTATTGTAGTCCTAAGTTCAAAGTAAAGAGCAATATCGACTTTTTCAAAAAATGAAGTTTTATTGTATGAAGGAAGGAATGATAGTGTAGGTGCGTATGTGTCTCCTAAACTGATGAACGCAAAAATGAACAACAATGAGTGATAATTTCCATATATTAGATGTGCAAATTAATTCTCGGTCTTTTTTGACTAACTTTGACATTTATTTATAACAATGTTGATATATATAATATTTTTGATTTATATATATTTATTTATATGATTGATATATATATATTTATATTGATATAACAAATTCAATATTAAACACAATATTCTTCATTTTCTATACGTTTTTGCCATCTCTCAGGTAATTGTCGGATTCCAGATCGGAAAAATGATAGTGGTTCACATCAATGAAATCATTGAGGCATTTATAGACCTGTTCAACTTACTTGAATTGAGAATCAGTTAGGTGGTGTTGTACGGATCGAAATAGGTGGTTATTTAAAGGGGCTAAGTCTGGAGAATATTCGAAACTGTTGAAACCATTTTTTACAAGTGCTGCACGATATAGCGTTTCTTTTTTTTTAGTTGAAACGCGAAAAGAAGACAGTGCCTTAAATGTTGCTTATCGAACGACGTCGCCTCTACACATGATTTTTCACGTTATGTCTGGAGTAGAGTCATGCGGTATATCTTATTTTAAAGCTAACAAATGGCGCCTTAGAATGACTATCCAAATTTGGAAAAATTCTAATCTGAATAGGTTTTGTGGTCGATGAAATCTGGGGGCCGAGAATTAATTTGTACACCTAATAGTTCTTTTCTTTATTCTTGACATTTTTCGTAATAAATACGTTTTATACTTTGTTCAACCTGGCCTCCTTCTAAACCCATTCCAATATGTATTTAACCAGTCGGCTTTACGACTATATCCGTCACGGAGAAATGACAGTATTTTGTGTTATGACGACTATATCCGTTACGTGAGTTTAGTTATCATTTGCAATTTAACTAGTTAGCTGTGATTGACGATTATATTCGTCATCGATCGATATTCGTGAGACACGTAGGTAGATGCGCACTCTCAAAAGAGGTCATCACAGTTAACTGGTTAAAAATAAAAGTAAAGCAAAGGTATTAATTCCCTAAATAGAAATTGAGGCTAAATCATATAATATTTCTTGTTCCTTCCTGCTTTAATTGTCATTCGAATTCGAACAATAATTTACTTGACAGTTTCACCGTGGAAAGTGAAAAAAGTGCAAAATAGAATGATCAAGTTTCTCTCTTTAATTTTACGATTGCACAGTAAGAGAAGTTGAGAGTGATACCCTAAGTATTAAGAGATAAGGTAGAGGCTTTCCGAAGCTTAATTACGTGAACAATACGGATACAAGTATTACAATACATGTCAAAATGGTGTACCAGGTAACCAAGACAACTGTGGCAAAGCTTCTCGTCTGTTAGCACCTAAGGTGTCAGATTCCGTGTCGTCGAGTATACAGTTTAACGTATTCCTCATTAGCAATATACTATTGTAGGGTGTCAACAACTTCCGATGGAAGTGTATGATCCACTAATTGATCGATAATATGCTTTAGGTCGTCATCAACGGAAGACAACGACGAATGTAATTGCACAAATGTTGTCTATTCATACGAAATAAAAAGAAAATGAAGGAATGCAGAAGATAAAAGCTGTTGACAGTACAACGAGAATTTTGCTTGAATAGTATTAAAAAGATAAAAATCATTTTTCAAAAATGAATTATAGCATGATGATGTGTACATGAGTAATTAATTTCTGATTAGGCTTTACATATGCCCTGTGGATATGCAAATATTAATTTCATGCATTGGGACCAATAGGGTTGAGTAAACGGCCTAGTTCCCTTGCCTCTGTGATCTCTGTCCGGTACGGTCTCTGCAACCTACCACATCTGCAGAGTAAATAGTTTTATTTACTCACATCTAATAAGAGCAAAGAAACAAATCATCGATAAACTCCAATAAACAAGTCCAACGAATTAATATCGTCTTACGTCAGTAACTTCAACGATTCTCCATGCAAAACATACCAAAGAGTAAACTTGTACTTTTCAGAAGAAAAAATATCAACATTACCAAGCAGAACTACTTAACTCTAAAAGTAGGGTAGACTGGGTACGGTTGAAACGGGGGACGATTGAAACAAAGCGTATATCTCGACACCGTGTATGTTGAGGTGAGGGGTACAAGGGGAAAACGAAGCGGGCGATAAGTCGAAACACGAATTTAAGTGTTACGTCGCTCTTCGCGCGTTGGGTTTTTGTATAGAAGGCCTCATTGTGTTTTTTGAGGGAAAAGTAAGTATTTTTTGTTTGTACATTTTCGCAATTATTATAGTTTTATTAAAGTTAGAATATTGAGAGTTGTGTATCGTTTTAATTGAAGTTTGTAGAATATGGCTGCATGATTAGTTTTTATTCAAATTTGTTATCATTCTTACTGTGAACCGTTTTATACCTAGAAAGGGGTTGGGGACAGTTGAAACATTTTTTGTGGGTACGGTTGAAACAGTTTATTTATTTAATTTTCTAGTTTCTTAGACGCGAAGGGTACGCCAAAGGAAGACTACGAAAGTATTTTTGTTGAAAATATTGATTTTTATAGAAATAATAAGTCTTTAGTTTTTTCTTACCCTATTTTATGGCTGAAGTGCTAAAGTTTTAATTAAAACTGTTAAATTTCATTATCTTAAACAAAAAGCATTGAAGTTTTGTTTTGTCATTTGTTTATCTATGCATCAAAATGTAGATGTTTTTAGAAATAATGTTTTGAAGTTTCACTCAAAGTGTTTTGTTAGCTGGAGTGCTTAAATCTAGTTAATAATTAATGCTGTTGAATTCTGAGAAATATAATGGCAAGTAAGTAGTATACAAACATTACAAAAAAAGTAATCGTCACCAACATCTGATTAATTAATTTAAGTTGTACTTAATATTAATCTTTGAAGGCTGATTAAAAATAATGTTAGATTATTTTTAAGCATCGTGAAAGACTTGAATATTAATAAAAATATATTTGTAATGTTCAACTGTGCCATTATGAGTCGTAAAATGTTATTAGACGATTAATAAAACATGTTCATTTATTATATTTTGTATTATTTGCATGTGTTTCAATTGACCGCAGGCACTGTTTCAACCGACCCCGGCATTGGGACGGTTGAAACAAATTACACTTTTTTTTTAATTTGATTTTACACATAAAATACAATACAGTGATCTCAAATAACATTGCCTATTAGTAAACAGATATATGGTCTTTTATTTAACATATTTCTTACATCACTTGCTTAGCTATTCCCGATGCAATGGACGATAAACGCTAAAATGTTTCAACCGTACCCAGTCTACCCTACCGACGTTATATGTACTAAAATTTAGGTACACTGAATAACTACTATAGAAAAAGAGAAATGGAGAGATAAAAGGAATGAGTAATTATCTAATTCTGGTTTTATAAGATAGAAGTAGAATATTTACTTCATGGCTAACTTTTATATAACTTTTAGAAAACATTTAGGACCAGCCTCTTGACCAGCTTGGTAAGTTTAACACTAGATCTACCGAGGTGGTCAAAATGACTTATACTGAATTTTTAGAAAATATTCCTAAATTTTCTAATGCAGCTTCTTTTCCAATTTTCTCCGTCTATGTTGAAAGCTGTAAACAATAGAAAAGATCAAAACTTTTACCCCCTTCTTTTATTTCATTTGGACATATTTATTTTACTATTTTAAGTACATTGAATTGATCGTCGGTAGATCTAGTGTTAATGTTAATTATTAAAATATTCTGTAATAATTATTTGCGTTGCACTCTCATCCTATAAGAATTCTTATTTAAAAAATCAGTGCTACCGACAGCCACCAACTATTGCAGCAGCGCCTCTTTGTTTAACTAATGTTCACTAAAATACATTTTATGCAAATATATATCTTACTATTTCATTTTAAATTTATAATTTACAGCTACATTGGTTTTTAATTTGTTTCTTTAAAAAAAGTGTACAATTTCTTTAATGCGTCAAATTCACGCGTTCCCGTAGAGGTAGGTACGTCAAAATGTCCGTAAACTTAGTATTAACCCCTTGCCTTACGATTTCTTTTGTGACCGAATGCGCAGTGACTGAAAATTAATTGTTAGAATAATAATCAATCACTGATTTCCGATATACCAGTATAAGTGAATGCAATAGTCGAATTGATTTCAACGTCTCCTGACCTACTGACATTCTCAATTTAACAGTTTATGGAAAACTTTCAAATTTTCTATTTCATTTACCGCCTCACGTGTGTCACGCGTCATTGTAAAGAAAGGGGTCAAGCTACATTAAAAAACTTCCTTGCACCATACCTATACTCACGAGCTACATAACTGTCAGTCTCCGTCCGACATCATGTGCATACATTTACGATTTAAAATCAACACGCAACAGTTTCACGTACGCTATAGTTAATTACAAAGAATAAGAAACACAAGGAACACAGTCTTGGCACAATAGCCTATTTCAGTGAGGCGATCATGCAGATACAAACGCCTGCGCTGAGAGTCACTTGTACGGGGGCGCGTGTAACGCAACCCCCGATAGACAGGGTCTGCCAGTCGGCCAACTGGTCGACCTGGCGTATGTACACCTACGGACAACGGGACACTGGCGCACGTAGGAATGGACAGGCCAGACAGACGTATGCAAATCTCGACCAAACATTAGCAGTGACAGTGTACCGTGCGGTATACTATGTATGCACGTCGGTGATGCGAGATCGGACCACGGTTGCCATTGGTGTGCGTTGGGTTTCGATCTTCCCTCTCTCGCTGCTTCACCCTATCCCTCCCTCTGTTCTCTCTCCCTTTTCTATGTTATTCCTCTCTCTCTCTTTTCTCCCTGTTACTTCTTCCTACTCGCAAATTTTATCTCTCTTTTTCCGTGTTTCATTCGCTCAATTTCTCTTTCTCTATCATTTCCTCTTTGTCTGTTCTCTCTGGGTCTTTCTTCCTCTGCATTTTCTTATTCTCTCTCTCTCAATTTCGCGTTTACCTCAGCTTCTATCTCTTTGTCTTCGTCTCTGCGTGTTCTCTCATTCTCTACCCTTCTGGGTTTCTCTCTGTCTGTTCAGTGGGCGAAGCGGATACGTGTGAGGGGGTTGCACATGGGGTTGTAAGCGTCGACGTGTACAATTGAATGCGAGTACGTGGATACCCTGCTGCATTCAGGAGGACCTATAACCGGCTATCGCGGTTTACCATCTTGGTAAGGACTAGCTGAGCCTCTTCACCTTGTTCCTGAAAGCTGGGTAGGTCGTGTGCGAGAAGTCGCTTGGATTTATGGTAATTAGGCGACGATGGAACGCTGGTAGGGTTATGGTGTCGCGCTAAGCACTCGTTTGAGGGGTGTTATCGAGGAGATACAATCGAAAGAGGGTGCAGTTTTGTCGATGGACAGTCGAGGAAGTAGTTTGGTCTATGGAGAACCGTGGGGGATTTCTTTCTATACGGAGAGTTAAGTTTGGTTTTAAGTTCAAAGGGGTGAGTTTGTGTTTTATCGAATAGTTTTTCAACAATATGTAGACGGGAAAAGAAATATGAATTTAATTCTAGAGTAAAGAAGTATAAATTTAATTGTAGTCTGTATCACGAAATTACATACACTTCATTTGAAGAAATGATTATTCTATTTTGAAAATTACCTATTATAATTGCTTAGTACTTGCAGTATTCTGATGTCGAGGAAAGACTTTACTTTGCAAGCTAAAGTAAAGTGTACGATTGATTTTTCTTTGTATTATTCTTGAAAGTATTTCCTGGAGATTTTACAATTTTTAGAAATTGGAATAATGAGACTTACTCGTGCTTCCTACGTTGGGAAATACACGCAATTCTGTTTTTACGTGAAGTTCTTTTACACGATTTTGATTTAACATGAATTAGAAAAAAAATTAATGCTCTTACCCGACGTGTTTTAATTTAACACGATCGATCTAAGTTATAAGAAAATTTTGCTTTACTTTTATTGTTATAGCTGCGGCATTGGAGACGTGGGTTGTCTGAAGTCATTAATGTCCCCTTGCAGAGGGAACATTATACAATGCCCGAGCCAAAACACAAACACAACGATTAATTATTGAATTTGTTCTTAAATCCACTGAAACATCGGCACTACAGGATTCTAGTCCTAACTTTGTTCAGGAAATTATAGAAAGAATTTCAACAATCGAGCACGAAGACGACCACTAAAAGATACTTCTAGTGATAGCAATAACACGGCAATCTTACGCAAACGTATTCGTTCATTATCAGAAAGTGACAACCAATAAAATCTTTTCATGTGTAACTCATATTATTTTGCCTAACTTTTGTGTTCATGAATTAGTGATATGTTTCTTTCCTTCTCAAATAATTTATTTTGTGTGGTACATGTACAACCTTTATGAAATAAAGTGTTTGAGACTCTAACATGAAAAGTCATGGTGTCTTGTATTATTTTCGCTGATTCCTTGGATCTAGAACCAACATTCTATTTTTCTATAGATGTAGTATATTTTTTTACATGTATAAAATGACAGATGATTCAATTTTCAATTTCTAAATGTAAAGCAATTAAGAAGAAGCTGAAGAAGACATTTTACGAACCCTTCTCCGCGATATTTCATATTTTTTCTTTTTACTACCATTTTAGAATGCACGACAATGAAGTTGAATTTTTTTTTCAAGTGTTCGCATTAAATACTAATGTTAGACACACTTTGATATGCGCCGGCCACTATGTGTTTCCGACATCATTAGCTAGAAGCTTTGCATTTTCATTTCCATTTGTTCTGCCTTGCAAAGTACCTTTTCGTCAGCCGTATGCATCAAATTTGAAATGCAACGAATCTCCAGGACTTGAAATTAGAACATTGTAGCTGCTGATAGTAATATTTATGACGTGTGTTCGCGTGCGTGATACCGTAACGTGCATTAAGTACGACATAAACATATCACACATGGCGGAATGCAGCTATCGGCCGTCCGTTCATTCAGCATAAAGTCATCCTCGATGTATGCGCATCCCTGAGCGGGTCGAAGACACGCGTAATGCGTGTTAGCTGTGAAATTTAGCTGTGCAACTTTTATTTGACAAGTTGTTTAATATGAAACAAATTTAATCCATCCAAAGAATAAATTATTTGAGAAGTTTTGTGCAGCTATTTCGTGCAACTATTTCTATGTAAATTTTCGATAGTCATTAATATGTTTAGTTCAAAATATTTTTAGGTGTGAATGTAAAATATTTCTGAATTTGGCAAGAGTAAAATAATTTAAAATTTTAAGGCATTGCGCTGTTTTTGCTAGTAATCAGTTAAATTGGTCAGCGATTCATCTTTTAGACAGTAATTCTTCTATTTTCTTGCAATAAAAAATTTGTATTCACAAAAGTCTAGTTTTAAGTATTAATGTAATATCGATTGGAAATTCGAAATATTTGGTACGATAATCTTATCGTTAATTTAGAAAATTTAACACAAATTGTTGATTCATTATTGTAGTGCTATCAAGTGAATTTTAAATATTTTATAAAAGTAACTTTGATGTAATATCTCTTTGTATTCAGACAAGTTATTCGAAAATGAAGGAGTACAATTCATGGCTCTTGTACATGATCGAACGCATTCATGTACGGAATGTATGTATGTACGTAAATGCGTCACATAGGTTTCAACCGCCTCTGCCTTTCCATTTTGCGAGTATTAAACAGGTTCCCATACACTGAATGCAATAATAATCAATGAGGAATCTGTTGACAATATGTAGCTCTGCACTTCGGTCGATCTCCATATCCAAGGCTCTCGAAATTGCAAATCAAAAATCACAAACCACTCGGTCTGCTCATATCGACCCACTATCCTAGTGACAATTAAATACCATAAAATGATCGTCTAAATTTTACTATAAATTTTTACAAATTTATTAACACAACCTTTTACACAAATAAAAGTACAGTTCAATGTTAACCCCTTATCCAACCACAATGTGATACTGATGGCGCGGTAAATGGAATATGGAATTTTAAAGTTTCGTAAAACTTATAAAATTGAAAATATTAATGAGACGTGACATGATCAAATTATTACAATAATATGAATATTACGTTCAATTATTACAAGTACTTCAATTACTATACAATACTAACTATCACTGATCAATTTAATCGTAAATTATTCCAAAGGCAGTCACAAAAGAAGTCACAGAGGCTTAATTCTTAGCTCTAGGGATCAAGACATACTACTCTTCATGTAGTTAATAAACAAACTATCGATTAAGGTTTGAAATCCAACATAAATTTCTTCTAATAAACCAATTAACAACTAGCCAAAAATAGAAGTAGGCTCTACAAAAAAGCTGTCAATTAAAACATCCACTCAAACCGAATAATCGAAACACCCTGTATTTTTCAGAGTTCTATTTTCCTTTTCGTATCGATGAACATTCCTGAATCAGCATGCAGACTGATATTTAAATAAAACCCTGTCCCGCTGAATAAAGTGCCCGAAAATAATGCAAATTCCTGACAAAGTAATATTTTATCGTCGACAGAGTATCATCATTTCCATGCTGCATATCCCAAATACATAATATCGTAACGTCCGCTATGATCGACTCTTCGCCGGTAATGGCAACATCGATGACCCGATTTAACCAGTCCTTCCAACCCCATTCACCGAATATTAAGCCAGCCTGCACGCATGTACGCGTACAATAGTATGTAGAACATGTTGACAGTGCGTACGTGCGCGGTTAAGTCAATCCGGCTACCTACCATTCTCGAAATACGACCAATCGAAGGCACCACGGAGATGCAGGCAAATTGGGCCGCGAGCTACGAATTTCTCCGACGGTACGCTTTCCATCAGGGTTTTGGCTGATCATATTTTCATCATGTTTGTAATTCTGAATTATTGCGGCTTTGTAATACCTCATCGTGGCGGAATGAACAACGAGGTGGAAAAAGTTCAATTTATGAAGTTTAAACTTTAGTATTTGGATTTATTTTCCATAAGGATTTTTGCACTTCATGGGAAGAACGATGGAGAATTTATAATTTGCGAATGTTGTAATGTTGGTAGGTAGTTAATGGTAGATCTGTTGATGATGAATTCGATATATTTAAGAATGTTGAATAAAAATGTTAGGAGAGAAGAAATGTAAGAGCTAAAATGATTGAGGGATTTAGTTTTTTGCAGTTTAGAAAGTAGACTTAGAAAATTGAAAGGGAAAGAATGTCAGAAATTTTGTAATATTTATAAAAAATTTAAAACAAGTTATTTTGACTGATTGATTGATCTGACGGTATAATATTCAATGGTAATAGTATTTGGGCTGTAATATCATTTATACTGGACTTATCATTTCTAAGAAAGTTATAGTTTTATGGAGTGATAGTAAATGTAAGATGTCTAGAGTTATATATTGATCTATATGTACATATTGAGTACTTAATTTATTTTTGTGCTGTTACATCAATGTTCTGCAAATTTGTAAATTCGTGAGTGCTATTGATTTTAGGAATCGCAAGGAATTTGATTCAGTTTTGCAAGGACAGTCATTTGTGATACCAACGGTATTTGACGTGCGAAGAAGATTCTGCTTTCTGTTAGAGATTACCTTTTTAATTGTAAATATAAATAGTAATGATGCAATGTATTATAATCAACAACTAAATAAACTAAACTAAAAAAAAACTACAACTTCTTACAAATTGACGCAATTAATAAATTCATTATTTGTCTCTGGACAGTAATCAGAGTTCATACAATTCTTTAACCCTTTGCACTCCGAACGATTTCCGACGTTGGCTACCAGCTACTCAGCGCCACTTTACGGCAGAAACGAACATTTACAGACCCTCGTATTATTTATTATAATTTTGGAACTAAGTAACGTATTATAATGATATTGGACTTATATGAATTGGTTGAAATCGAGGAAAGTATATTTGCAAAAAAATCAATATTTTATTGTTTATAATTTTGTGCAGAATGATAAATTTTGGAACACTCCCCAATATGCATTGCAGGTTGATTAGTGCATGTTTGACAATAATAAGTTGTTTGACGCCTGCCACCAGGTGTTTTCTTGTCAGAACAAACAATGGAATCCCGTTTTCTTTCTCCCACATCGAAAATATGTAGCTTATTATTCAATCTATTACCCGCCGAAGATGTGGATGGACGCGCTCTCGATTAACGAATGTAAGACACCGTTTTCTCCTTTTATACATATAATATAATACGGGCGTTTATAAATGTTTAAGCTGATAAATACAATGTACAATAATCTCGGTTCGCGCCAATAATACAAATATAAATAATGTTTAATCGCGACATCACTCTTGTAAGAGTGTTCCCTCGATGTATGCAAGGCGTCGACTCCGTAACGACTGCCTTGCTATCCCTTGTTGTTATTGCTGGGTCCTTCGAGGACCTCCTTTTCCTCGACAAGGCCCGGTAGGGGTGAGGGTCATTTTCCTCCCTATCTGGAGGAATTGTCCTCGTGACGAAAGCCAGGCGTGTAAACGCCTAGCTCGACGCCTCGCTGGCGCTGATTCTTTCACGAAAATCACTTCTCAACTCATCAATAAGTACCTTTAATGAACTTGTAGTGCGTCATTTGTGTTTGATTATTCTTTTTGAGATGCGCTAAATTATGTAGGAGTATGATATTTACCAAAACAATATCATTGTTTTGATTTTTTCACTTGTTAGATCTACCTGTACTGCTCGACACTTCAAACCAGACTGACATGAGCTCAGCTTTGAATATCTTTTCCTCCAGTTGTAGATTTGTTTATTTATATTTATAAATCTCACTATACAGTGCGAGGTATGCTCGCATACCGAACTGTCTTCTATTTACAAACTGTTCTTATCGCTCTTTTCAAGTGGCGCGCCATGGCGCCGAGAAGTGCTCGGACCGTCGTGACATTTTTTTTATATATCTTAGTAATTTCACGATATTTTGATTTGATTTCTTGTGCCATTTCAAGAGAAAGCTTCAGGGAAACATGCATGTCTCAAAAAGTTGCGCTGAAATAACTTAATTCCCCGTAATCACTTGTAAACTTGAATGTCCCCTGAGAGGGGACATCCGAGTGATATGCTAGAATTACGATGTCCCCTGAGAGGGGACAGCGGAGTGCAAAGGGTTAAATACATTCATCACACAAAGAGTTTAAGAATATTCATTTATCATTTACGTACTCTAATCTATATTAATAAAAATGTAAATGTTCGTTTGTTCAAAATCTTAAACCTCCTAAAGTTCTTCACCGATTGCTTTGAAACATTGACACAACGTTGCATTTGAATACGCACGTTTCACGGCTTTTTTTCTTTCTTTTAATTTTAACCAGATTGATTCACAGCAATGCGTTGCCGGGTTAGCTAGTAATAATAATAAATTGGTAATAAAAAATTTGATATTGAATAATATTGTAATTAATAAAATGATATATTAATACTAAGAAGCAAGAAAAACAATGGTGCAGACAAGTTTTTAAACCTTTAATATCTCCCTTTGCGTGAGGTGAATAAAAGAGTCAATTAATAATCACGAAGCAGCGATGGAACGGAGAAAAAGTGAGGATAAAATCGATGTTTCCAATGTTTTGCATTACCCGGAAAATTAATGTACGCGCACGTAAAACACTAATTGTCGCGTCTAATTATAACGAGCTCACTACATCCACTATATTTTTATACCCCGTTATAATTTCAGCTTTCAAATATTCCACGGCACAATGAAGGTTACATTCAATATCCAAACGTAATCAATTTTCTTATTCCTATTATTTATATCCCTCTAACAATGAAAATATCTTTCACACGATTTTTGATTGTTGTTTTCCATCGCCGCTTAAAGTAGAAAAGTTCAATCCAACAAAAAACATGAGACTTCAAACAATTTACACTTACTTTTAACATTCAACTCAAAATCACCAATATTAGAATAAATACCTCGTAAAAACCTACTATTAAGCCAGTGAATTTCATCATTTTCAAAAATACAAAAGAATAACTACAATAAAAAAGTGAATCTTCAAGAATAAAAGCACCGTCAAACTGTAAATAATTAAGTAAAAAAAGAAATAAATTCTAAATGACATCCACTCCGTTTTGACTTCCTCTTAAGATTAGAGCTGATGTACAGTACAATATTCTCTGGTTCACCTATTGAATCTCAGCCCCTCTCGAAGTACAAAAAATGAAGTTCAATAAAAAATTAAACTGTCAACAAAATTCTTTCCTTTTTCACTTCAACTCAAAATCAACAATATCAGAGCGAATGTATAGAATAATATTCTCCAATTAAGTCATTAAATTTCAGTACCTCTTAAAATATAAAAAAATTCGGTTCTATAAAATTAAATTCTTAACAAAATCCACTCCCCTTTCAATTCAGCCCACAATTCCCAACACAAGACCAAATGCACGATCAAAATAAAAATATTAGGGGGACCAGAAATTAACGTCGTTTCTCCAAATATTTTGCTAAAAAACTAATTGATATTTATCGATCCGGCATTAAAAATTTGCACACTAAATGGAAAAGTGTTTTTAATAACGAGGATTATGTCATTCATTGAAAATAAAAAATGATTACTATTTTTGTTTGAATTTATTACAAAAAAAACACATTACTCTCCGGGCCCCCTAGTAATTAAATTTAAAAAAAGGTGATTTCTAAACAATATCTACCCCCTTAGCACTTCAACTCAAAATCATCGGGATCAGAGTGGATGTATAGAACAATATTCTCTAATTAATCCATTAATTTTCAGTACCTCTCAAAATATAAAAAATAGAGTTTTATAAAAAAGTAAATACTTAACAAAATCTACGCCCCTTACAATGCAGCACATAATCCCCAATACAAGACCAAATGCATCATTAAAATACAAATAACAATTTATTTTAACCTGTTAACCGGGCGTGACGTATAATTCGGTCATATCTGAAAGAAAACTCCAGTAAGCTTGTCGATTTTTTCTTCCTTAAAATTTTTAAACGTAATATGTTGAACGCATTACATTTTATGTCGTTCGTAGCCGTTTAATTCTGACGTAGTACTTTAGATGTAATGATATTACTTCTCACTGTAAAAAAAAATATTCCAATTTGACACAAGTTGAACAAAAATTAATTCCCCGGTTAACAGGTTAAAAGAAAGAATTGGATTCTAAACAACATCCACCCCCTTTTCACTGTAACTCAAAATCATCGGTCTCAGGACAAATGGTACATCATCCTCAACATTACAACATTCTCTCGTTAAAATGTTAGAATCGATTGTCCACGATCACGTATTCGAAACGGTACGATTATTCACCGTTGGAGGTTTAATCGGTCTAGCGTTGATCTCGTTGACGCGTCCGAGGTATTCCATCCCTCCGTTTTCGTCGTCCTGGCGGCCCTTCATACATGCGAGCTCACGATAGCACAGTAGTTGCTTTATCTATATGCAAGCATGCGACTAAGGCAATCTCTGTATGTTCCCTCCCGGAATTACAGGCGAACAACGGTTCCCCGGGGAATTAAGGGACACCTAAGGGCATATGTGGCCTGGAAGATGTCAGGATAGCGTGCCTGACTACATCTGCTGGTTTAACTTCGGCCTGAAGCATTACCAGCTGATGCTTGTTTTGCTTGCATGAAAGTTTTGCGAAACAGCAGGAAACGAATTTCTTTGTCGGACGAAACGTTTTGATGATTATCAAATGTTAGGTCTCCTAATGCTCGTTTTGTTGGAGGGAAATTTTAACGGGGTTGGAAAAAAAGAGTTTTGTCGTGAAGCAGAAAAAATTGGTGACTATGAAATTTTGGGATTTGTGATGCTTGGTTTGTTTAAGCGACATTTTCATAAGGTTGGAGAACAGGATTTTACTGTGGAACTAAAATTTTTCCAGATTCTTCAATTGAGCCGTTCAGTGCACAGATCAATTAACTCCACTTCTCAAAAAATCTTAAATTTAACTGTCACTTGGTATAATCATAACTTTTTATATTTATAATAACGTTCCTGAATGATGAAGATTAACACCATTAAATGACAAATCTTTTTTGGCCATTGAATAATAAGTAATTTATTTCAGACGCCATTTTGATTAACTCCCTACTCTAATGTAAGTCATTGCATTAAAGCAACTCAAATGCACTAGGAGGCGATGATTGGAACAATATAATCAAAACATGTAAGAAGAAAGCTCCATTTAATCTAATCCAAATTACTCATCAAGATTTTTTTCAACAGAACCTTTAGAAAGTGCAATCATTAACAGCAAAGTAACCGTCACAGGATTTCCAGTAAATTGGCTCTAAACACGCTGAATAAAGTCAGAGAGGTCCAAACCCTACCTCGTACAATTGAAATATGAGACTAATGAATATTTAGAATTTAATGCTATAAATATAAAGGAATCTGTAGCAGGTAGATCACAAAGTTTTAAAAATGTAAATCAGCCTTTATTATATCCTAAAGGTAGACCTGTGACAAGGGAAGATAGAAGAAACATGATGGACCTGCTAAAATTTATTCCTCCTGTTAAATGTAATGATGACAACAAATCGAAATAACGAGCCTTCCTATACAGCTGATGAAGATGATATAATTTATATTGCTTATGAATCAATCACAAATAATATTATAATAGAACTGTCAACATTCATTTTTATGGAACATCTGTAATAAAAGTATATAATAACTAACTTTGTCTGTAATAAAAAACATAGAAATTTAAACACCAAATTCAACTTTATTACTTTTTTTCAGTTGCCAAACCGATTAACTCCACCAGCTACATAAAAATTGTAACATTACTGACGATTATTTTTTGGCTATTCTTTCTCATTAATTTTATATACCGTTAGATGAAAGCTATATCTGTATTTATGCATTCTACAATATGTATTTGAATTTATATTATAAAGGGAATTTTAAAAAACAATGTACATTATTTCGTCGCATTTTTCGACTTCTCATTTTATGGAGTTAATCGATTTGTGCACTGAACGGCTCAATTACGAATCTCCTAATGATTGGTTTGTTTAATGGACATTTTTGTGGGGTTGAGGATAGGAATTTAGTTACGGGATAAAAAATAGTGAAGATTATAGAATGCAGGATTTCTTGATGCTCATTTGGCTCAAATGAGTTTCTTTGTGAGGCTGTAGTTTATTATTTATAGAAACATAATCGTGGTAATGAAACTTTCAATCTCCTAATGTGTGCTTTATTAGAAGGAAATAATTACAATTCTGTGGAAAAGGCATTACGTTGCAAGAAATTTAGATAATTATATTTTGAATCTTTTTACGCTTTTTTGTTTAAAACATTTTTGGCGTAGAAGGGGAAAAGAATTCATTGTAGGTCGAAATTATAATATTAGGTATAATTATAAAATTTTGGAATCTGCTGATGTTTATTTTGCATAGGTGAAATTTTGGCATGGTTGCGAGAGTGGAATTTTTTGTAAAATTAAAAATATCGGTAATTATAAAGTTTTGAATCTGCTGACGGTACATTGTGTGTACAAAATGTTTTCGAGGTTGTAGAAAAGGACGTTTCGTATTACAGGACCAAAAAGGATCTTGTCTAACATCTCTTCACTCTACAACATATCTTTAAATATTTAAGCCGATCTACTATATCGATTTAACAATAACAAAGATAAAACTGCACAGTAAAATGAAATCTTAAAATGAAAGAGGAAAGCTTCAGAAACTCATCCACCCACAATAAAATAAAAAGAAATAATAAACAAATTGTGCAATCGTTAATTAATTTAATTATTCAATTCAATACTATCAGAGCTCATTAAATATATTTCTATTACAGAATTTATCAATAAACATCAGTGAATAACAATAACATACATTACCGTCAATTATATTATCTCCACAAACTCCATAACAATCTCCTTACGTCAAATCTCTCACCAACCAAACATTTTTAACGAACAATGCACAATATCTGCACAAAAAATCTTCCAGCTAGCATTGGAATTTCTTTTTATCTTAATTTGAAAAATGTAATACCCCAAGAAAGAGACAGCCATACACGTGTTCAATTCCCGAGTATTAAAACGAGTACAATAGGCTTCGATTCGTCCGGTAATTTTCGATAAAAGATGAAAAGCGTATATAAAATCGGTAGATTCCCGTATGAACGGGCATTCATGCAAATGAATTAATTAAATATCGATAGCGCACGCTCGGATAATTTCGATGGAAGGCAGGAATGCCCCAGCGTCTCTTTAACATTCCGTCGATTATAATAAGCGCCACTTTCCAACGACACTTAAACGAACATTCCGTCGAACAGATAGTAGAACGACGAGAACCCGTTGCTAATTAAGTTTTCATTCGGCAAATTATTCGATTGAACAATCATCGCATCCGATAAACGGTTATGGGAGGGTAATTAATGGGGCGGTGTATAATTTCGTTATTACCCGACGATCTGTTAGTTAATACGCGACCGACGTTTATGGATGGAACGTACGATCAATCGAATACGGTAATGTTACACGATATGAAAATAATTATTAATTTTCGCTCGTCCTTACTTTCTCATGGAGGATGTAAAACAATTCGGAATAAATCGCTCCTGGTAACATGGGGGTGATAGTATAATTTAATCGTCGATTTGCAAGTATAAGAGGGTCTTGTAAATGCTTATTAGAAAAAATCTGCGCTTTTAATCGAGATAAGGCGAGGGTGAATGGGCGGATTTTTCATGAAACGATTTTGTTATTCACATAATTCTATAAGCCTGTAATTTGAATTAATCGAGGGTCGTTTAGTCGGATGGTGAAATTATATGGGGTTAGAGACGGTTTTTTGAAATTTTCAGAGCGATATGTTACGTGGAATTGAGATCTGGTTGGCTTAAGGTAGTTCTAGCTGAATTCAGAACTAAAAGTTTCTTTTTTCATTAGAAATGAAAAAAATTGCGTAAGAATTAATGCAGAGGCTGAGTTCACAGAGGTCATTTCATTCACTTTTTAGACATTAAAAAACATCTATCTATAACTATGAAGTAAAAAATTATGAAAAAAATTCAATAATATTCCAAAAGCATAAAATAATACATTGCTAATTTTTTATTAGAATCCATCGACTCGTTTTTCCATTAGAAAGATAAAAAAAGATTTTACGGACTCAGCAAAAATTTTTTTCCATAAGGCCCATGTTAAATATGTTATTTTTAAACACGATTTATTCATAAACCATGTGGACGAACTCGTTGAGATTCGGGTTATAATTATAAAATATCATGAAGAATATATCTTCAATATTTTAAGGAAATCTATCGAAAAATGATAAGTGCCTAGAACTACCATAAATACTTTTTTTTTGTGGAATTAAATATTTGTAAATGAAATAAGATTTTTTAAGTATAACAATTATTTCGCGTGCTTGAACAGTAATGAAGTCGGCATTGTAAAAATTGTGAAATATTATCTAATATTTTTTACAATGTACTTTATCTTTTTTCTTATTCTATGCATTGTGTACTCGCTGATGGAATGTACGATCTCTCGAATACTTTTATTTGTAAGTTAACCAAGGAGATTCGATAATTTTTTTACCTATTAAACATCTGAAAATTAGCCTAGAGCAATTATAAATCCGTGCTTTAAATATTCACATTATTACCAAACTTTTCCTGTTTTAATTATACAATTACAACGACTATAACGTCTGACTCAGGAAGACAAGTAAAACTCTTCGAAGGAAAGGCAAAACTAAAGGATTCCTGCGAGGAAGGATGGATGCAACGGAAGGTAAATCAAAGTACGTGAGTTTATATTTCGTGAGAAAGTGAAACGAGGAAGAAAAAGGACCAACATGAGGTACAGGCTTGCAGACAACAGTCCGAAGAGATTCAGATGAGCAACGGCGAAGAACAAGTGGTCAACGAGTGGCAAGGGTCAGAAAGTAAAGCGGAAAAGAAAGCAATCGCTGGAGAGTAAACGAGAAACCAAAAAGATCGACGAATAAACAGCAAACCGCGTTGCTTACAGTGGAAACTGCGTAAACTTGTCGGAAGAATCGCGCGCGAATTCTCAAAAAGAAGAGTTTCCGGTTGAGCACGAAGGAAGACAGAAATATCATGAAAGAACTGCAAGACGCGTTAGAAATACGTGTCCTCCGGAAAACTACCCCGTGAAGAAAAAAAAAAAAAAAGGAAGAAACGAGGAAAGAGGAATCGCTGGAAGTCCGATAACCGCGAAAAGAAAGACAGAGATGAAAAGGGACGGGACGAACGTGGTAAAAGAAAACGAGGGGTTTGCGAAGAAAAACTGGATAGCGAAAAAATAAAACGGGCAAAAAGGTAGCAGCACAAATAAAGAGGAGGACAGAAACGAGTTTCGAGAAGCGTCGAGGGGTTGAGTGTGCGAGGGGAGCAAACATTAATGCCACCCCGCAGACCGCAGATGTTGCACCAATTACAAACCTCATCCCTCTGTAGTCTCCCTTCTTCTCCATCCCTCCTCTCTTCTCTCACTATACACTTCTCCCTCTCTTTCTCTCCATTTTCCTCTCTATTTTCTCTCTCAACATCTCTCTATCCACATTTCTCCGTCTCTGTCCTCCTTCACCGTTCAACCCCTTTCTCCAAAAAGGGAGAAACAAGGAGGAATATGCCGTATTCCGACTTACGAGCCCGATGTCGTACACCTTCCTGCCTCTCTTTGTCTTTTACCCCCTGTCTTTCAGGCAGCCGACGACACCGCATGCAGCTTAGATGCAACCCTCGAGATGCAGAGGGGTGAACAACGGCAGCGACTCAACGAGACACGAATTTTCGAAGAGGCTCTCGCACTTTGTTAGATTAAATTTAGCACAAGGCGCAAAAGAGCCTTCTCTCGCTTTCTCATTTATGTCTTTCTCTCTTTTTCTATTTCCTTCTCCCTTTTGCTCTCTTCCGCACGATGAAGAAAGAAAGGGGTACGAACGTTTACGTTGGAAGAGAAGCGGAAGAACGAAGAGAGAAGAAAGGGTGGACGAAGGGCGAGAGGGACGAAGAACACCGAATACGCTGGTGGTTGGATATTATTCTTGGGTCTTCCTCGCTGGAGCATTATTAGTTCTGGCGCGTTAGCATACATGAAATATTGATGTTACAGGGCCCTCTACCTCCTAACCTTCCACCCTCTTGCGATCCCCGCCCTATGATCTTTTCTTTTCTCTCTCGCACTGTCTCGATTTTACACGGTTACGGGCATCGTTTCTGATTGCCTTCGTGTTCCTTTTTTTCTCTTCTTTTGCTACTTCTTTTGCGGTTCAGGCAGACTGTTCCTCGTGAGGGGTGTTCGAGATTTGTTCAGACTTTGGTTTGTTTATAATTCAAGGAAAATTCGCCGGTTTTAGAATGTTTTTGGAAGATGGAGAAAGGAAGTAATTTTTGTGATTTTTTGAACGTCAGATTTCTACCGTCCTGATTCGATTAATCTTCTTCCGGAGCTTTACTGCCTTATTATAGATTTGACAGGCGATTGACAGTTGAATTGACAAATCTTTTTTCGGCGTTTAATTCTGTCTGTCATATTAAAAAAAGTAGATCAATTTTTCAAAGTACAGTTCATTCAATTAAGCAGTGTTTCTTATCAGCTATATTACTCCATTTATGTGGAAAGATTCATATATTATTAAATGTTTATTTCCAAAGTAGAAATTTCAATTATTTATATTATAAACTAGGAACTGTCTCAAATATCTTTCAACATAGCCTCACCTGTTGCAATAAATTCATTAATATTTATTCAATTATAGAAATGTAATTGTACGTCGTTCTTATTAACCTTTATCGTACAATTTCTTCTATGGTTGCCTCCGCAAGAATTAAATAGGTAAAATAAAAATTGATCAGTGATTGTTGATATATCGTATAATTCTACATAATATTAAAACTATAGAAACAATTTCATCGTCTTACGTTACACTGATATTTTCAATTTTATAGATTTCGCAAAACTTGAAAATTTCCTATTCCATTTACAGCACCACCAGTGCCACACATTGTTGTAAGCTAAGATGTTAATATTCAAATTTATTTTTATTTATGTAAAAGATTTTTGTAGTGAAATTTAAACGATCATGAAGAGTGTAGTAAGAAATAATAAAAAAGTAATGTAAAAGAAATAATTTTATCGTGTCGCGTTCCACTGATATTTACAATATGATAGGTAGACTGCGGATTTTTATGCATTTATGACAAATTAAATACGGCTAAAATATTAAAAAAGAACGTAATATGAAAATATATCTAAAATATCCAAAGTATGGTATTTGTTGTAATATTTATTAAGTGCAATAAATCCCTAGATAGGTTTTCCTGTCTCACCTGCATTTTTGAAACTCGAAATTTGCATAAACATCCGCAGTCTAGTGATAGCTTTCGACAAGGGGTTAAGACAATTACATTTCTATAAATGAATTAACACAGATGAAGCTACAAAGGAATAATACTCGTATAATGAAGTATCTCAAAAAAACAAAGGTTGGTCTTATACACTGAAAAGCTCGATTCATTTTCATCGTCGATTTCGTCTCTGTTTATAGAAACCAGTCTTAACGTGCTGACTTTCGAGGCAAGGTAATTTCTTAAAGCTACCCTCAAAGCCGCGATCGATCTCCTCGGATTTTCGAAAGGGGTCTGGGTGCTAGTTAACATCGGAGTTAATCACCGGAAATTTCATGCTTGTCGTACGAGAATGTACCACGCGATTAAGCGAAGGTACTTGATCATAGATTCCAAGTAGGTAAACTTCTTAATGAGCCTGGTTGTTCGATCTCACTGACGCTGATAGTTTTAATCGTATACTATATTTTTTTTTAAGAGGGTTCAATGTCTTTCTATTTTACGTTATTTTTGAAGACGAAAGGACTTCAGATTTTGAATAGTATTGTTTACCACTTGATCTACCGATGTCCATACATTCCAAAATGCGGAATAAGTATGGTAAAAGGAAAGAAACGAAGGAGGCGAAGATCTTGATAGATCTAATTGCTTGCAGTATTGTAGGATCAGCCTCAAGCTCGTCCAATATTTATTGATAACCAAATTTATTGATAACAAAATGAGCAAACCCGACGCGATTTTACAGGTAGTGTAGAAACGGCGTAGTTCTTCTTAGGTGTCGTCGTCACCGAATGCGCTCGCTTTTATTTTTTTACTCGGACTGCCTCGTTTCCCTTTCAGGGGAACCTCTACCCCGCGCCTAAGCGGCACCAACCTCGTAAACATAACATCCCACAGTATGCACGATAGAAGCAGGAAATCAAAAAAGGAACAATGTCAAAAATTTCAAGAGAATTTATAAAAAGATTCAGAACAAGTCGTTTCGACCACCTTGGTATAGTGCGACAACTTAAAGATGGCAAGGCAAAAGAATGTTTCGCATGAGGAAAATAGTCATGTTGTATTCATAGAGCCAAACAAGTAGAAATACGGGAATGCTACAATAACGCAAAGTGTTTACTTCAGCATGGGTTTCAGGATTCCGAAAACGAAACAATGGAAATGGTTGATTGAAAATGAGAGGTTCTATCGCCCCCTAACCATCTTTCAGTTGTCGGACTGTAGATTTAGTGTTAACACTTTACCGACTGGTAGTCTATGAATAGGTTTTTTGGACCCAATGCTTTTGGACTTTTAACCGACTAATCGGTTGTCGCGGCAATCAATAAATTAATGTTTAACACTGTGGTTTACTGCGCCGAGTACTCAGTGACGAGAATTTCTAATTTGCGAAGGGATATTGGTATAAGGGAAGTTTCTATAGCCAAGTGAGAAATGAGTACGATGTTAAAAATTACCAGTCGGTAAAGTGTTAATAGTCGCGTCGATTTTTTTAAAGAGGGCCTTTTTGCTATTCTTTCTTAAAATACAGAGCAGTTATGATATAATAGCTATTATAACTATCAGTATACTATAATAGTTAAAACATTTATATCATTATCATCCTTTGAATTAATACCATTCACGTTTGTATTTTTGTTCCAACTCCGCCATTTATTTTTTCACCCCTCAATCCGAGTTGGACTTTATAAATTTCTTAATTCTCAAGAGTCTACTGGAAGAAAAATATTTAAAATCCGTTTAAAAACAGCCGCATAGAAATTCAGCAAAGCGTTGGCATTTGAAGCGATTCGATGAAACTGACGAGAGAGAGAGAGAGAGAAAATAAATGTATAAAAGTGTAAAACTCTCCGGGATCTTTCCGTAACGACAATTCAATTCCCGAGAATATCATATCGAGGGAATTTTCTTTTATTTGTCGCGGGACTTTATCGCGTTATTGCATTTTTGTTGTATTTCCGCCTCTCTACTCTCGCCTACTCCCTTTCCTCCGAGTTTCCCACGAGAGATGTCTGGGTGATCGATGCGTTCTTCGCAAAAAGATCAAGATTGAGGAGAATGCGTTTCACCGGGAGGCTTAGGCGAAAGGAACTTTTGTGTCATTTACATTTGCTTTTCACGTAGATTCGTGTTTTCACGTGTTTTGCTTATTTCCGTGCATTTCTTGATAATTTATCGCCTATTTAACGAATTCTGACCCTTGTTTTTGTGCAAACTTTCTGGGTTATCGATATTACCGATGAATTTGTGCAAAAACAGCGGTTAGAAATTTGTGTCAGAATCAGGAAATTGATTTGAATAATTGGTTTCGTTTGACGTTTCATTATAAAAGAATTTTTGTATGCATATGACTTTCAATTTACACAGATTCTGCTTTAACTCCGCTTCTTCTTATGATATTAAAAATTTTTTGAACTGAGTTGGTATTCGTAAAAATATGTAAAAGGGAAACATAAGTCAAGGAAATTCTGTTACGTTTGAAATTAAAATTATATCACTTTCTTCTTCCCTTGCAATGAATGTACAGTGAAGTGTAACAACAAAGAGTGCGTAACATAATTAAAAGTAGAATTATAAGCATTGCGGTATTGTTACCTGATATTTACATACAAAAATTATAATAATTACAGTTTTTACGATAACAAAAATGGTATAAAAGGAGGCCTCATCATTGAATCAAAGAATTATGTATAATGAGTATTGTGTTAATTAACGTTGCATATTTTACTTATTTTTGTATAATTGGATAGAAATACGTAACTTCAACATAATATTTCCGCCGCGAAATGGTACAGAATAAATGATCTGCCGGTTTGAAATTGTTAATGAGAATATAAATTACAACTGCGATTGGTTTTAACGAATAAACGAGTCATTTCAGACCTAAAGTCATAAAAATCGTGAAAAATACGAAAACTCACCTGTTTTCATATTCTTCTCGTTGTGGATCGTTAGAGAACTTGGATTTCCGTAAACAGAGTTATTCATTTCTGCCATCAGCTCCCAATCTGTAAAGAAGACACTATTATATACCAAGTGTTCCCATATGTGGAATAATTGTGAAAAATAATTCCGATTCTCATTTATTTGCTCTTCGAACCGTGAAACTATTAATATCGCAAACTCCTATCATATCCTCTTCCGTACTCAAACCGCAAATGTTTAAACGACTTTCCCTACATGCACATTCGAAATTAATTAATTTACGCGTCTGCAACGTGAAAGTAAACAAGTCGATAAAACGCAAAACTCGTTGGTTCATTTATAATTGACAGATATTAATCTCCATGTCTAATACCTCGTTCACTTATTAACACTTTCGCCATGATAAGCACCAAATAGAAATGGCAAGATTGAATAATTATTTGCGACTTTGGATATAGTCAAAGATTTGATAACAATATAAATCCTTACGTAAGTCTTCAAATTATAAGATACAGTATTACTTCATCAAATTAATCGAAACTTTGTCTCAAAAAAATGTCGATACATGACTATGAACATCTCTAACAGGAAAGAAGTCGATTGTCCGCCACGACTACCCTATCTGCTACCCTTTCATCATTTGTTATGACACTTTGCAAAGTCTCTTTCAATGAAACCACTCTTCCATTATAGATAAGCCCGCGTAAAAACTAAATGTGTGAAAATCAAACAGTGAGTAACTTTACTGAAGATATTCTAAAACTATAAAATAATAAAACTCGGTAATCATAAATTAATTAAAAAATAACTCTAAATGCTTTAACTGTCAAAAATCTCAAAAATCTCCAAAACCCTCTCATGTCTTATTCTCCTCTCTATAAAATTTCACCTGACACTTTTTCTCACAGTATGCACTTTTCTATTGCATCAACGTATTTTCTCCTCATTCATAGGCAAAACATTCACTCCAGTCCTTTCATTCATCACCTTCCAAAACACATATTTTCAAAATTCACTTTCGCTTATTTACAACCAATCCACACTCGATATTTCTAAAATTAAACTATTCCTTAACACTAGAACTATCAAGGTGGTCAAAATGACTCGTCCCTCATTTTTTCATAAATCTTTTCAAGTTTCTAGGAGAGCCATGGTGTAGATATTATACGTCCATCATATGAAATATATTTTACTAAATTAATCATCTTCTCCACCGCTTGGTTTCTCATTTTCTAAAGCATTTTTTTTTAAATATATTGGAATATAATAGATTTGACGCCGGTAGTTCTAGTATTAACTCTAAAATCCCATTACTACCCCATTAACAAGCTAATCATCGAAAATCAGCAAAAATCATTTCTAAGACGTCGATCAATCAATTTTAACGATCCAATAACGTCGACAAAAAGGTATCAGAAAACGTATCACCAAAAAAGAGACCCCAACCGAAGAGTGCAAAAAAAAATGCCGCAACTCCAACGAGACCATCTAGAATGAAATATTATTTTCCCCATGATTAAGGGTAGTTGGCCAGAGCTCACCTTTCTTCGGGATCTCCGTGGTGGACGGACTGGGGCTGGTACTCGGCGGCGTGGACTCTGCAACGAAAGAAATAACTTTTTATTTTTAATTAAAGTTTCTTCCCCTCGTAGGCGCGTGTGCAGTTAGAGGTTGAGGAGATTGAAGGTGGAGGATGGAGAAGAGAGAGGATAGGTGTACCAGGACGGGTTAGGAAGCTGCAGGGACCGTTATGGATCGCGCCACCTGTTACTAACTTCGCCCTCAAACGTATTAGCCACGGTGGTGCCGGTCATGCCGGCCAAACTCTAGATCATATTTTACCCCCCTTTTGCTGCTGCTACACTCCGACAACCCTGTAGTACCTTTCTGTCCTTTGCAAGTCCACCTCCGCATGCAGAACGACGAATATAGTTGAATAATTATTCGTAATATCGTCATTCGTCCTGCATACTACTATCGTCGTCGTTCGTATCGTCGAGCTTGTGCCAGAGAGGACTTAGCGAAGGATACAGCTCACTGTGGATTATCGTGTTCTCGTACACGTGGGTACAAGATTGTAAAGATGGTAACGCGCGAAATGAGGATACTGTTATGGTTCACTGATTACTGACTTGTTGTTACATTTTAACCCTTTGCACTCCTATGTCGAGCTACACTCGACACAGCTTCCTGTGCTACTTAACGTGTTATCTATTAATTATTGACGTTTCAAAATCAACAATAATTTTGCATCTTAACATATCCCATCCCACGGTAACACATCATAACACATCCCACGGTAATTACAAATCTTTTTAGTATAATGTAAAAATGAATAAATATCAGGAGACAATTTTCAGAGACTATATTTGCTTATCTGATGGATAGTTAGTAAAATAATTCGGAGCGCAAAGGGTTAACCCATTGCGGTCCTATATCGAACAATACTCGACATAGCTTTTCACTTGCTTTTATTTTCTGACAATTTAATATCGACTTTCTAATTTCATAATAATTTTGTATTATCACCGAAATACCTGTTAGTACATATAGTTAGTGATATCATTTAAAAAAATGAATTATCAATGATAGAAAATGATGAGAAATCAATTTTATTTAGCTCACTACCAAATTAACAAAATAATTTTGACCGCAAAGGTTTAAGAACTGTTGAGGATACAGCCCTATAATACGAAATATTCATGTGTTAATATTGTGTATTGTTTTTTGTGTTATAACTATGAAAATGTTATGTGGCAAACGTCATTGATTAGATTGAACTATACTATATTTAATTAATAAATTATTCCAAGTTTATATTAAGTTTGAGTTTTAATAAGAACACGTGACTCATGAGGATAGAAATCTGATATTGTAAAAATCACGAATTCGGCTACCTTTTTCAATGTTCTGTAACTTCTACTTTAATTTGAGAGATTTAAGACTAGAATTATTGACGAATTTGCTATATTTCGATATGTTATCACGTTGGCTGCTATTGGGGTCACCGGTGACCGGCGCTATTGAATTCAATAAAATTCAATGAAATATTGAATATTTAAATATAGACGTTAATAAGATAAAGATCTGCTTAATATCTATCTATGAGTATTCTTAAAATTTTTGCGTTATAAAGATGTGATTTTAATAGAAAATCTTTCACTTCACTGGAGATGATAAAATTAGCGAAATACCAGTGGCGTTCAACGTGTTAAATAGGTATTTTAAAAAAGAGGAATTAAGAGGTAGAAAAAGTGAACGATTCCGTAATCTGTGTTTTATAAGAAGAACGTAGAATATTTGATCTAAGGCTCTCCTGTAAACTTGGAGAATTTTTGAAAAATAGGGTACCAGGCGTTTTGATTTGCTTGGTAATCTATTATTAAATGAATAATTCAGTAATTTTTGTTTTACGAGATGGACGCAGAATATTTATTTTATGACTCCCATATGAACTTAGAGAATTTCTGTACATAATAAGGAGCCAATAATTTTTACTGTTTCGGTAGTTGTAAATTTAAGGGAGGTATGTTCTGGGAATTGGTTCTGTGTTGGTATTTTTGGACTTAATTTCTGGGTTGTGTTGGGGGTTAATTTTGATTCGTTGGAAGTACGACTTACTACAGGAAAGAGAGAAACTACATTTTTAGAAATTATATGTCATTTGGCTGTCAGAAATTTTACAGAGTAATGTACATACAGTAATGGATGGTATATATAATTTGAGAAATGTTTAATAAATGAAAAATACAGGAGTATAATGTGATTGATGGAAATGTTATCTTATATTCTCCACTAATAGCTGACAATATTTATTATTTAAAAGGTATTTCAGAATACTTTAGAGTGGCAATTAATTCGAAATTGTCTTGCACGATGCAGTTTCATTTCATTTTTAGAAGAAAACTTATCGTCCATAAAAAACCTACTCCAAAAAGGATAACCAATTTGCAGTTTCCAAATACAGTTACCAAAGTATCCATTTTCAATATCAATCACCAAATCCCTCCAGAAACATGTGCCGTTCACAATAATAATATTCTTTACAACCTGTCATCTCATAAACAAACATTAAGTTAAATTAAATTACCATAAAAAATCTCCAAAAATCTACCACAAATTTTCCTCTTTTCCAATCCACCATCCATGGAACACAACCTGTCACCGACAACATCCGCCTCATTCGCGATCGACAAGTAGGTCACACGACTTTTCAAAAAGTCTCATCCTTCGTAATTCTCATTTCCCCGTGATGCATCGAGGTGCGGCATTTTCTGACCTTTGTTCCTCGCCTCCCCGAAACCAAGGTAATTTCCCCGTTGACACGTCAGCGTAGAAACAAATCGTCAAAATTACTCGCATGGAATTTCACAACGGACACAAACAAACTAACTCACGTTGGGGTGATGTGCTCAGCAGCGGAATAAAAAAAAACGTCATTGTTATTTGTCACGGACCGTCTGAGCGATCGCTCGTATGTTGAAGGTGCATGCCGCATACCGCGGAAGCATTTCCCCGCCGGCCGAAAAGCAAATAGGATGGGATGACGAAGTGTGCTCCTTGTCAGACGTGTTTACGCACGTGGATGTAATGCAAATATGTGGCTGCCGGGTTCATTGCGAGATAAGACTCCAATTACTTTCACTGTCTCTTCCGACGTGAGTTTCGCGAGTTATATTCTCTCAGTATTTTTATCTCTTTTGTTGGACAAATGTGGATATTAGGATGAGAACGCCGAAGGCGTTAGGTGTCGTGTTGGTCAGTGGGCAGGGATGTTGTATTTTGGATGTTAAGTTATGTTTAACACGTTGAACGCCACTCGTATTTCGTTAATTTTATCCTTTTTACTGAAGTGAAAGATTTTCTGGTAAAATCACGTGTTTATAAAGCAGAAACTTTAACACTAGATTTACGGGGCGAATTTGGCTCCTTCAAAGTATGATTACTATATGTATAATATATTGGTTGGTTAATTTTTTAGTAATAAACCTTTCATTTAAATTGATTTGAAACTGTCTTGTTTGCAAAAAATTTAAATTTTCTTGTGCGTGTCAAATTGGCTGACTTCAGAAAAATAGGTACATCAACATTCGTAAATTCAGTGTTAATACTAAAACTACCAAGGTGGTCAAAATGACTCGTTCCTTATTTTTGTAAAAACTGTTTTTCATAGGAAAGCGATGGAGTAGATATTTTACGTCTATTTTATAAAATGTAAATTACTGAATTAATTATCCTTTCTACCTTTTTATTTCCTGTTTTATAAAGTATTTATTTAATGTATTAAAATATGATAGATTTAACGCCGGTAGTTCTAGTGTTAAAGACAGTAATAGATATATGGACCGTTTATTTTGAAAGTGGTGTAAGTCCATTTGCAGCCTGTAAATATACATAATTTTAGTTAAATTCGCCTAAAAGAAATTTGTATAATCAAATTACATATTGATAAATTGATAGGAACATTGTCAGATTCGTCATAATTAATCAATATTTTTAAATTGACAGATATGCTAACCTTTAAATATCTCGAAACAAGAGAAAATGGACTTACACCACTTTCAAAATAAACGGTCCATATATTCGGCAGACCTTTATCATTTCAACGCCAATATTTAAATATTCAATATGTTAGAAAATTCATAATTATTGTAATTTAATAGTTCCGTGTTTCATTGAATTATATTGTATCGTCATTACTGTTAACCCATTTGCGTCACAAGCGCATAATATATGCGCGCAATTTTTCTGGTCACTATCATCGAAACGCATTTATGCATTCACATTGTGAGTGAATAGCAACACATACGACAAGTCTAAATTATTTATATAACATTCGTCGATTAAAGTACAATATAACTTTTTGAAATACTGTTAGGTTTAGACTTAATATGAAGAAATTTGATAGTAAAGATATATTTTTGAATTTGTCATATGATGCGAAGGGGTTAATGAGGGGGGGGGGGGGGGGGGTGGTAGTATTAGAAAGATATCATTATATTTTATCATTTTTGTTGGTCGAATAAAATTATTTCTGCAGTTGTTTTATTTTTAATTCTGATGTTAAGTGCAATTTCTGGAAGGTTGTTCACCAATCCTACATATAGTATTACTATACATCAAAGTAACTTAGAGGCCAAGATAAAGAGAACTTCTTCTACAAAGAAAATTGTTAAAATTACTGTTCTTTCATGATTTTTTCAGACTGCTGCATGAAAGAAGATGGAGTACTGATGAGACTCAAATAACAATAAATATTTATAATGCAGAACAGTTCCGACAAAGAGCCATGGAAAATAAAAGTACTGCTGCGCAAGTTTGCTGGTAAACTGCGTTTCGAGAGAAGAGAATAATCTTATCTTTTGACTTACAATAGACCGAAGTATTTATTAATGCTAGATGACTCCTTTTTAGAAATCATGGTTGTTACAGAATAAAATTAAATAACGCACTACTTAATCCGAAAGCTTTAAAACTCAAAAACAGGATGAGAATGTCATCGATTATTAACCTCCTACATTAACATTTATTAACCATTTGACTGCGGATTCTTCTAAGTTGAAGTGTTTGACGTGAGTGACATGCAATCTGCAGTTGCGATCGCTGGCGACTGAATACTTTTTCGAGCAGTCTTGATTTACGGCAGAAACAATTGCCGAACAATACATGTAAGATCATAGAAAACAATCGAAGTCTTCGCTGGACGCGTATTTCCGTCCATAGTCTCCATCGATAGATTTCGCAGAGCGCATATATGCGTCCATAGCAGTGAAAGGATTAAAGTAAGATGTAGACATTCGTAAAAACTTGTACAAATAAAAAAGAATAAAGACAATTAACAGCAACGTGTCTCACAATCAATGAAATCCATGTCTGATCCTACTTCAAACAATTACAAATATCTAAACTGCACTCCTCTCCACACTCTAAATCCCTAACGGCAACAGAGAACAATAAAAGCTCATTTGATCGATTCCTCGACAATCGACTCTAGCCACGAACGAGAACTATTTAATCACGCAATCAAAAGCCTGAAACTCTTAACCTCCCTCTCGCGATACCATCGAGGGTCTTCTAATTAACGTTCAACTTCCAATTAATATACCCCATCAACTTCAGCGATTATGCAAACGCTCGGAGAAGTCCAAAAGTGTCTCTCATTACCTTAACAGCACTTTCGAAACTGACGCGTTCCATACGAAAGTAAAAAGAAAATAAAGCACGAAGAAGAAGAAGAAGAAAAACACGGAAGAATATTTCCGAACCGGCAGTTGTCGTTATTACGAGAATATGCATACATCTATTACCCATAATGCAAGCGCGCATAGGACCCGAGTTGGCGCGATAATATCTTTATGTGCATTACAGGGTGTCTTCCGGGACTTTCGCCTCGAGCAAGACGGCCGAGCTGGTAATATCGTCGTATTATCGCGAGGAAATCAATTGCTAGAAGCGTACGGTTACTCGAAAGCGACCTACTTTGTAAGCGGGGGCGAAAATTACATCGGCGAAACGAGACAGCCTCCGGTTAAAGGGGGGCCTTTTCACGACGAGTTATAATGTTTTTAAGCGCATCGCTGATAAGCCTAATCGTCGACCGAACAGGGAGACGTTTTATGATGAGAGCTGTTTTGAATTATGGATTTAACCTTAGAAAATGTAATGAGGGTTGCTTGAGTATGGCAAAGAATAGCTAATTTTACTGCGATGGCATAACGTAGAGTGTTGCTTGTTGAATATTTTTTTTTTTTAGTTAGATTGGTGAGGTTAATTTGTATGAAATGTTACAGATTTTAGATGTTCTTTTTTTATATATTTGTTTCTCTAATGGTACTTTTATATATTAAATGTTTGATTTGTTTTAGCTAAAATATTGTTAGTTTTTTATGGAATTGTAATTTTTTAGATGAATATCGAATTATAACTTTAACCCTTATCGGTCGTAAGTCACCTCTGTCGTGACAACAGTACTTTGTCGCTCCGTTCGTATGGCAAGTGTGCGGTGACAAGAGCAATCATTTTCAAACTCCCTGTTTGTGGAATGGTTGGACAATTGCCTTATCAGTTGAACATTACAAAGGTATATTGCACATGCTCCATGGTGTAATAACGCCTTCTTTATTCAAATTTTGATATTTTAGTGCCAAAAAGTGAACGAAGAAAGTTTGATGAAGTTGGATAGGGACATTTCTTTGAAGGCAGTTAATGATAGTGTCAATTTTTTGAAAATAATTAGTGATAGTGACATTTGTTTGAAGATAGTTAGTGATAATAACAATTTTTTGAAGATAGTTAATGACAGTAAGAATTATTTGAAGATAGGTAGCGATAATGACAATTTTTTGAAGACAGTTAATGATAGTAATAATTCTTTTAAGATAGTTAGCGATAATGACAATTTTTTGAAGACAGTTAATGATAGTGACAATTCTTTGAAGATAGCTAGCGATAGTGACAATTCTTCGAAAACAATTCTGAAAGTGTTTCTAATAAACAAAAAGAAAACATAACTGCTTAGTATATTCAAATCGTAAGTTATTTGGAGGAAGAAAAATATCAGCATACTTTTGTGAAACGTCCAATAGATCTTATGAATAATTATTGGAAACTCATTTTGTAATACCTACTCTTTAAAGAAATAAATAATTTTTAATCAAAATAGTGTTATTAGAACTCTGAGAAACTTTCCCATATTCATTGAAAACAATTACAACCTAGAGAGAATCATGTACACAAAGGTAGCATCCGATAAGAATTAACTTTGAAAAGTATAATAAAGACTGGTGTCTAACGAGTAATTGCAAGGTCTATTGCCATTGTAAGAATTTAGGCATTCGTTTATATATTTTTTTAGGTAAATTATCTGGGTTAATTTACAGAAAATGTCAGAGTTTTTGATGAATTATAGTCCAGATTTATGCACGGTACTCTGTGATTTATACATTCGAGAATAAATAAGCGGGAAGTGTAACAAAAAATGTAATAAAAATTCTAAGTTAACCGTGGCGCGTATTTAAATGAAGATTTGTCGAAGTTTCTTATTTCAGGAGTAGGGAAAATAACGACGAACGTCTGATTTAAATGCAATAGCTCATACTTTCCTCAATAGTTCCCTCACCTTTTAGCCGCCGACGTAAAAAGTTTTACATTAAAATTCTTCTCTCGGTTCAGGCTCTGCAAATCAAGTATTTGATTTTTTATGCTGCAGACGCCCAACTTTCGCGCGTTGTTTCAACGAACGTCCAATTTGTACATTTTTACACTTTTTAACGTTTATTCTTCTTACAATATGCATTCGATGAATTTTTGAATATTTTTCACGGCAGAAAATGAATCGCTGTCGGCGTATCTATGTGACCTTCACACTAGATCTACCAAGGTGATCAGAATGACTTGTTCCAAATTTTTTGAAAATATTCCGGTTTCTAACACTTTTTCAATTTTCTACTTCTGTCTTGAAGACTATAAATGATTGAATCGATGAACCTTTTTTCCCCTTCATTTATTTATTTCAACGATATTTAATTTTAAAATTATTATTGTGGGGATTTTATAAATCCCGCTACAATGAATGACTATGAGTTTACTGCTCTCTGGCTCAGGTAACCCCAGGTTCGCCAAACCCGTACCTGACCAGCGAGATGATCAGGCCCCTGAGGTGTAGGACGCCAATGGAATGAAGTCATTTGGATCGAAATACAGGGTAAGGGGAGGCTGTCCTTTCCCTGTGGATTTTATAAAATTCCCACATTATAATTAATAATTGTGGGAATTTAATAAATCCCGCGAGATAGAATGATCCAGAAAGATCTGCCATAAGACAATTGACTGGCGAAACGACGAACGTCGACGGAACGTGGACAACACGAGGACAAGAGGACAGTTAGAGAATCGACGAACAAGAGACTAGATGTATAAAGTTAGAGAATAGACGAACGAGAGAGTGGACGAACGAGAGAGTGGACGAACGTATATAGACGATTAGACGAACAGAATTATAGACGATAGACGCATAGAGACACTAGACGAGTAGACGGACAATTAGATGTGACTAGACGAATTGTATACTATAGTTCATATTTTACATTATTCGAGTGTGTGTGTGTGTGTGTGTTTTAGAAGAGTGCGTCCCTTATATTTTACGTTAAACTTAAATTTCCATTTGTATATATTCGGGTACTGAAAAGTAACCAAAATTTTTTTTTCCTAGCGAAAAACATTTACTTATTAAAGAAATCTTAAATACTAACCAACAAAATAATTTCCATAATTTTCTAATACTTTTTGCCAGCGTAAAGGTAGTTGTTCGATTCCCCTTTTACAAAAGTCTATCGATTTTTTGTAGCAAAACATTTCCACTTACATTTTCACTTCTCCAATTTTTATTAGCCTTCGGTAATAAATATCCTACATTATTATTTATTTATTGAATCAAATTCTTGAATTGCAGAGCCTGAACAGATAGAAGAATTATAAATATATTGAATTAATCGTCGATAGATTTAGTGTTAATTGAATAAGAGAAAGGAAAAGTTGAATGAAAAAGAGACAGCAAAAGAAGGAGAGAAAAAAGTGTCTAAAGGAAACAAGCCTGAAATAACAAGAATTGCTCGATCGATGATCACACGAGAATCCTCGCAGTTATTACGAAGAGATTATCCAATTTCAGGGGTGGCCCGCTCGTTCCGGGCCATAGATATAAATAGGAAAGGGGGAAGGATTCATTTATCACTTTTGCAAGTCGTCGATGGAAGGAAGAGACATTAGACCCTGAGAGAAGGACGAAGAAAAAGGGAAAGAGAGAAAAAGAGAAAGAGAGAGTGAAGACTTGCCATTTTGTACGTGGTTGAGTGGCAGACGGAATGAGGGAGTAGGAGGAAAGAAGAAGGAGAGGAGGAAAAAAAGGGGAGAGAAGAATATAGAGGACAGAGAGAAAGAGAGAGTCAGGGAGACTTTTCACTTTTGATTTATCGCGCCAACTTTTATTTCTCTCGGGAGATATTAAAACCCGTTGTCCCGACCATTTAACTTTGCCGAGCTGATTGATGATTCGACCAGGTAACGCGCCGACTTCTCTACGATGCATTCGACCTTTCATTATGCGCGATTAATACGCCACGTGTCTTTAATCTTTCGGGTAAATAGACAGCAGAACATTTACGCACTTTTTTCACGATGTATTTGATCGAATATTTATGATTTGCTTGCAAATCAAAATAACGATTATCAAATTGACGAATATTTCTGGGAGTTAGGATTTATAATTTGCTGTTTGAATTTCCACATGACGTAACATTATGTCTTTCAAAATAGATTTATGGGTAAGCACGATCAATACTAGTTTCGTTGTCATCCGATTATTAAGCCCTTCCGGTAAAATGACGAGTCTAGCACGTCACTGTCTTTCATGCCATACCGCACAATGACGAGCTACACTCGTCATGCGACTAAAGCTACTGTTAAGTATGGTAATAATTAATTTAACATATGTAAAATTTAGATATAATTTTTAGAAAAGTCAGTTATTTTTTAAATGGAATTCGGAGAAATTGTAGGATTCCTCGCACCTACCAGAATTTTTTAAATATTCCACGATGAATTGCAATTCTATCCAAATCAATAATATAATTTTATTAGAAATATGTAAAAATTGTAAAATAAAACAAGTTTATCAAAATAAAAATTAAGTGGTTGTTTTATGCATCATTTTTCATTATTAAATAAAAAAACAATTCAATTATTACTAAATCCTCAAATTGCAAGGGTGAAACAATAAAAGAACGCGTGACTATTAACCCTTTGCTCTCTTATGCCCAGTGTAACTCGACATTAGTTAGTATCTTAGCAACTCCTTTGTCGAGTCTCACTCGGCATTTTTTCAAGTCCAAACCAATAAATGTTAACGTGCGAAAGAAAACCAGGATTGCATCCTAGAAACTTTTTCAAGAGATATCATGCACTTGTAAATTACACTAGGTACTGCTAATGAAGCAAATATTTAATTGACTTTACTTTTTTAAATTGCCCTATTTTTCAGTTCAAGTAAATGGCAAACAAAACATTCAACACTAGAATTACCGCCGTTAAATCTCTTATATTGAATTTCAATATATAAAATAAATAATTTGGAAAAAGAGGAATTAAGTGATTGAAAAGATGATCGATTCGACAATCTATGTTTTGTAAGACCAACGTGGAATATCTGATCCATGACTTTCCTATTAACTTTGAGAATTACTCGAAAAAAATGGAAACAAATCATTTTGACTTGCTTCGTAGTTCTAATTTAAAAGCGTTGGGAGCTACTGGTAACAGAATTGAAATATAATTCGGAGTACAAAGGATTAATTTAACTTCTCCAAGAAATCCTGCGTGAGACATTACAATTAAAATTTCCAAATAATGAACCATCAAGAAACTTAACGAAGTAGTAACCAATCAGATTTCAAATGAAAGAAAGAACGAACGAAACACCAAAGACAGAGAGAGAAAGGGAGAGATGCAAAAGCCAATTCACTTTCGTAAAGTTTACACGCCACACGCGACTATTTCGAAGTTCCGCCGAGGAAGGGTAAGTGAACTCGTTAAAATCTTAAGGCGCCTTAATTAGCCTAATAGCATCATCCTTTTTCGTCGGTCCGTCACGGACCCTCCGCCCGTCGTTCCATCCAATTTCTTCTTCCCGTGGCTCCTCGCTGCTTGCTACTCCGGACTTGGAAGCTGTTCAAATATTGCCCGGTGTACTAATTCCAATTAGTGCATTTCGGCTGTAAGCGTCCACCTCTTTCTTTCCACCCTCTCTCTCTCTCACACGTTTTTTTTTCATCTTCTACTTCGAAAGACTGGCGGAAGTGTCGCATGCTTTACGAACGACGGACGGAAAGTAGCGGACCGTGTAATAAAGTCGAATGGTGCTTTATGCGTGCTAAGTGAATATAAATTGGAAATTATATCGCCTCTTAATCAGCTTCACGGTAAGTGGAACATCGAGTGCAAAGCATACCCTGAGAGGACGACGGTCAAAAGTATCCTTAGTCTGAACGAATATCGTTTCTGTTTGAATTTTCTTCCTTGGAAATATTGCACAGCCATGGAAAATGTTTGTAAATTTTTCAGAATCTTTGACAAGGATTTTTCCTGTTAATTTCAATTTTAAATTAAAAATAATCTCATTGTTTGTATTTTCTTGCCCACAGAAACCGCAGTAAACGAATACAGAAGTAGTTGAAATAAGTCGACCATCATGTAAAAATTATTTTTGCCATCAAATTGTCTACTATTTACAATTGCCAAGTCAGTTTAATAAGTACAAATTACGCCGTACTTTTTATTAAGTTACAACGTCGACTAGAAACACGAATTATCCAATAAATCACCTGCATTCTTCAATCGTCTCAAAAATATTTACTAAATCAGCACAGATTATTTTCCTGGTCCTCAAAAATGTAGAGGCCAATTAAGAAATCAAAATCTACTCGCAAAGAGAAATGTAATCTACGATGGAACGTTCCTAACAGTTCAATAAGTACGATAAATTCTCGATCCCCACGAACTGTATCATCCCGGAAACTGGCGGGCGTAGTTCGCCAATAAAAAACTATACATTTATCACTTTTATCCGCGCTTTATCACACACACTACCGTCGAGTCATAAAACTGCATTATCCTTGTACGTGTGCGGCAACTCGCTTTTTATCGGGGATGCCGATGAAATTCGCCCCCTCGCCCCTTATCCCATCGTCCCCGTTCTCGAACCCCATCATACAACACCGCTTAGCTTCCACCACCAAACAAATTCCCTTGCTCGTGTAAATCTGATTACGGGAAAGGCCGCCGTTCGAGCAGCAATTCTCCATCGTGGAATCGCAAATCGAGTAATACTTTTCACCGATCCTCCTGTTTCCCTTCGAACGATTTTAATCAAACACATACGCTCGTATTTTATGTACTCAGAGTGATAGTTATGCATCGAATGTTGTCAACGATTAATTAGTTTTTGTTTTAGGTATCTCGAATATTTGAAACTTTTTTTTAAAGAATTTTTATGATTTTTGTTGAACGCGGAAATGTTTTCTGTTCTTTTGGTTTTTATTTTGTAGGGTTTTGTGTGTAGCCTGGTGGTAATTGGTATGTAAGGGTTGTTTAAGAGTTTGAGGGTTATTAAATAAGCATACTTAATTATTTGTAGTGGCCTTTTGGAATATTTTCATATTGCTTAGCCGTTGTGAACATTTAGATTCTTAATTACGAGTAAACAATTTATCTAAGGTGAAACGTCAGGTTTTTTTAATGGAATTCAATTTTATTCTAACACTAGTATTACCTGTGATAATTCTAAATACTTAACGCTATATTTACGGGCGTTGAAACTCTTATATTTATACTGATTAAGGACTTTGCAAAAAGAGAGATCAACCGGCACAGGGGATAACCAGTCAAGTAATTTGAATATTATAATGTACATATGAAATACCTATGGTATTGTAGGATCGTGAAAAAGAAACAAGAGGCGCGCGGCAACCCATCCAAGTCAGCAACTCCGCCAGAGTAGCTTAACGTCGACGATCGCCTGGGTCGGCGCGGAACCACTGCGCCAGCGACCTCTCCCTGATGACAATTTCTCTTCACGTCCTTTTCTCTTAAGTTCCCACAGTATCGAGTCTCTATTTTGAAAACTGTTTCTGAAGAAGTAGTAATCTATCAAGTTGACGGCTTTCATAGATATAATGTTGACGAAAGAAGATCAACGGAATGAAAAGTGTCCTTTATCCTCTGTTTCTGTATTCAGCAATTTCAAAAAGTAATTTAAAAAGCAACATGTTTCCTACTTCAATAACGATAGTTCCAATAGACAATACTATCAGTAATCATTAATCAAGCCTTCGATCTTGCAATGTAACTCCATTCTTACTATTTATTTCATTCCAACAAACAACCCCTGCCATGATTACACCGACAACCCTACTTTTCCTGATATTCCACACCGCAATCCTCGCATCTGAATATTAAAAGAGTCCCAACAGCATTACACATATTCTCCCATCGTTCAGAATTTGCGTCGTCAATTTTCATCGATTCCCTCGACATCCACCCCATCAATTCCTGCCACTGTACCCCAATCTCCGCCATCGGCGTGGCTGACAATCAGGAAAAATGAATCCACGAGGACAAACCGCTACCTTCCGCCCTCTGTCTCACCCCTTCGTTGTCCCTTCACGTCGCAACGTGAAACACTAGAGGCCAGGCATAATTTCGCGACAACGATGATCGCACAATGCCGAAACCGCGATCGTTAACCGAATAGTCGACGGATACGCGGGAAATAATTTGTCCTGTTCCCGTCATCCTCGAATCACGGCATGGACCGTTGGTTATAGGACAACCGGGAAATTGCCAGCTTCGTTGGCTCACCGATGGATTATCCAATTTCTCGAAACAATGCCGATTCGCATGGTGCCCTTTTGTAAGCGCCTTCGGTGCGCCTCTGTAATTACCTCGAAACGGCAAACCCTGCTGACATATCGCCCGAAGATCCTCGCTCGTTTGATCCAATTAAGAACGGACCTTTGACTCCTACAGGCAGCCTTGGTCCTTTCCGTTCGGATCTGCACATCCTCTAACCATCGTGGAGCTATCCCTTTCTAGAGGGACCACTCGAAATGGTTTATGCTCGCGGCCTTCCTCTTTGATAACCCTTGCTCCTGCGTTCTATGCTAGATCGAACTATTAACGCAGATCTGGGTGAATGAATGTATGTTGGTCCTACTTCACTGCTTTTGCTAGACCTACTTCTCTGGCGCTTGATGCTGAGGAATGAATGAAAAGAGGAATATTCTAACTCTATCGTTAATCGTTTTACATAAGTTTGCGATAGTGTCGCGGTAGTGTACCGAATGAGCTTTTTCATTGGAGGGAATGTTTAACACTTTGAGTCACAGGAATTCACAAAATAGAATGACTTTTAAGTGAATAAAGTTGGTTTACATTTATTGACAAAGCTATATAATGGTATAAATTTTCGAGGTGGGACGAAAAATGTCCCACCATGCATCTTCACTCGTCAAAGACGTGGGACACTTTTAATCCCACTGTGCCTCAAAGAGTTAAATGGAAAATTTGCAGAATGCTGATATATACTTTGTAGAAGACTTTGTAAGTGTATGAAAGGGATTTCGAAGTCATGTTAAAAAGTAGTATGTATCTTTATGAAGTTTTTATAAGTAAAATCATTCCGTATCACTTTTGCAGGAAATGAGAAACCGGTTTGAAGGAACATGTACTTATTACAGATTTCATTTCAACGTATAGTTTTGGGAAGTTGTCATGAAATGCGCGTACAGTCTTCTCTTCCTGGTATAATATACCAAGATTGGGATATTGAAAGTATTTTCTATAATCATTTGTTTCAACAATAGCTATTAAACTTTCTTTAGGTAATATGTGTTCCAGTGGTATCGGGAATGTTAAATTTTAAACTCAATGTCTATAATTATAAATCTTTAAAACAAATGACCTATTAACCCTTTGTCGTACGATTTCTTACTTTCTGAAGTAATTTTTGAAATAATAATCTATCCCTGATTTCCGATGTACCGTAGAACTTAAGGCAATATTAACAGTTACAATTATGCAACGGAATGAAGAGGTTTCCCATTACTACCTTGCTAATTCGTGTTACTTCTGAAAAGTGCGCGGTGTATAAAGTATAGTTTGTTTTTTTTCTCGGCAGTTGTCTAAGTGTTAACAGTATAGAAATAATTAGATCGTATCGTGACCTGCTGATATTTTTCATTTAATAATTTTTAGAAATCTTAAAAATTTTCTGTTCCATTTATCGGTTCGCGATTTTCATTCGTTATTGTAAGGCAAGGGACTAAAAAGCTAGCACCGTACAACTTAACGCAGTACTAATATTACAAAAATAATTTTACCGTATCGTGACCCACTGATATCATTAACACTAGATTTACCAAACCAGTCAAAATGACTGGTGCACAATTTTTTCCAAAAATTCTACGGGTTTATGAGAGAGCCGTAGAATAAATATTCTTCGTCCATCGTATAAAACATAAATTACCGAATCTATCATCTCTTCCGCATCTTAATTTTCCTTGCTTTGAGGTACATATTTAACATATTTAAATATAGTAGATTTCACGCTGATAAATCTAGTGTTAATTTAATAGTTGTCAGATATTTTAAATTAATAATTTTTAGAAATGTTCCGAATTCCCTGTTCCATTTATCAGATCGAGAGTGTCACTCGTTATTGTATGGCAAGAGTTTAAAAAACTAGGAGCGTTCAATTTAACACAATACTAATACTATAAAAGTAATTTGATCGTATCGTGACCCACTGATTTGTTGAATTTACTAGCTTTTAAAAAATCACGATTGTCACTCGTTGTATTATGGCAAGGAATTGAAGAACCAGTGCTTCTCCTAAGCCAAGCATTTTTCCCATGAAAATTCCGCCTCAATGATGTCTGTCACATTTGAAATTTTATTCTAAACGAATGTTTCAATAATCACTGTCATAAATCATCTAAAAATTCTTTCAAAACCATCAAACACCAAAATTTTCAAGCAGAGCATGTTCTCGAACGGAAAGACATCGGTTCAGAGTCCGAGGGCGTGGATGAGCAGTTAAGATCGGATAAAACAGTCGATCGGTGGTGGTGTCGAGGAGAGAGAAGCCAAGCCAGTGGAGGCTAAGAGATAGAGAATTAGTATGCGGCGGCTGTCACGCTCCCCTCGACGGCGGCGCCTTCCTGCACCTTTCTCCGGGTGAACCCTGGACCACCTAGACTAGACCGTTAATTTTCCATCCCGTGACTCCAATCAATCTTACAGCCCGTCACCAGCTTCTCCCTTATGGCGATGCCCCGTAGCCCCGTAGTCTCACCTCCGGCCTTGATACGTCAACGCCTTCCAACGCCTCGATCCTTCCCATATCACCGTCATTTCGCACCGATTTCTGACACCGTCACGGACAATCCTCTAAATGCAAACCGAAGTGTCGTTTGTCCATGATGACAGGAACTAGGAAACGTAGGCGTTTCCTGTCGGTCAGGAATAGATTTTAGATCGGTCGATGCACGTATGGCGGGACTTGATGATAAGGCTAATTTGGTCATCCAGAAAATTCACCGTCCGCAGTTCATCACTTTTAGTTTACCACCGTGTTAGTTTAGCACATAAAAGTTTATGGCTTATAAATGACACACTTATTATTTATTTAGGATGATTAAATAATGAAATGGAAAATAAACATGGAAACTAATTTGTTTTAACAATAAGATAATTATAATTCGGTATTATTAATAAATTCGCAGCGATAAATGAGTAATTTATTAACCCCTTGCCGTGCCATTTCTTTTGTGATTAAATGTGCAATAACTTTGAATTAATTACTAAAATAACAATCTAGTCCCTAATTTCGGATATTAGTAAATTACTTAACGTAATATTGAATAGCATAGAATTAAGTTTATTTTATCAGGACCAACTGAGATTTTTTATCAAATAATTTATGGAACACTTCAAAATTGATTATTCCATTTATCGCGTCACGAGTGGCACTCGTTATTGTACGGCAAGGGGTTAATTAAGGATTTATTTTGATAATTATGGAGAAAACGTCCCACATCACCGATTTCAATGATTTTTGGTTGCCAGGATTATAATATTCACATTTTATATACATTTCGTACCCAATAATTGCCCTCAAAAGATCTGGTTTAAATTGGGTGAATGTAGCAAAAAGATAAATTGGGGTTGGTTGAGCATAGTTTTAAAAGAGGGCCGACTAATAATAAACAAACGGTAAACTACTGGCGATGAATTGCGAATGGTGGATTTTTCTAGACTTGCCGAATTAACTGCTTTAAATGGGTGATTTAGGGTTGAACTGGGCTGCTTTTGGAGATTTTTGCTGTCAATGGATCATTACGAAGTTTTTGGAGGGAGGTGTAATGAGGATTTGGAACGGTTTGTTGCTTGGCGGTCATTTGTAAGTTTGAGATGTGGTAATGTTAGTGGAGTTGTCAAGTTGTGAATAGTTAGAAATTTTTGTGGGTTCCTTCTTTTTGAAAAATACTTCTCGAATGCATAGAGAAGCAGTACAGCAGATATTTCGTACGCATCTTATAATACACAAATTACTTAACTAATTGCATCTTTTGCCGCGAAATCCATCTATTTCAGAGAACTTATTTAATATATTTAAACATACGAGATTCAGCAGCCGTAAATCTAGTGTTAAATAAGAACTTTGAAAAAAGAGGGATGAAGCGACAAACATGATAATTCGTTAAGTAATTTTTGTATCATAAAATACACACGAAATATCTACTGTACTCCTTTGTAAATTTGAATAATGCTTATTAAGAAAGTAGAGGCTCATCAATTTGACGGCTTCCGTAAATCAAAAATATTAACTAGGGAAACCTCGGATCAGTTAAATCGTAGGTCATCTGCACCAGGATCTATTTTATAATAATGATAAATTCTACAGCGGGACATTCAGTTTTATCAAAGACGATATATTACTTTCACAACTACAAAGATTATTTCACTCTATGTAAATCGATATCTGTTGCAATAGTGTACGTCCTTCTAGATTATGTATGCTTCCCCCAAACAAAACTTCGAAGACAAAGCGCCGTCGAGCCGTAGACAATGTGTCGTATCATAGAAAACAGTTTACTAAACTGTATTAATAAAAGTATCTTTAATTATAACTGGAACTGTATTTCTAATAGTTCCACTTCCGGTATTAGTTGAATCATTAACAACAATACCTGTCCAGGAGACAATTCTGCGCAGACAGGACTCTGCCAGAGCGGAAAAGTTAAATGTGCTCTCGATCTCTGCAAAAGATACGCGTGTTTCGAACCTTCTAATTAATTACTTGCCGTGTATCCATTAACATGTCCCGGTGTACTTGGAAACGTGTCAATTTCTCCGTCGAGTCGCTAATACTTCCCTTTATCCGCAATCGATCTGACGGATTATACATTGCTCTTCCTGATGGCTGTGCCACCTGGCTCACACCTCGTCTCACCTTTGACCTGGATAACTCGTGACTTATGGCCCCGATTCTGCGTTCCTGTCGCGTTTGTTACGACTTCGATGCGTCGGGAGATCTCGTGTTAAATGCATCCTCAAATGCGCCCGCAATTAGCTGCTGTTAGCCAAAATTCAATTAACGCTGAGGAAGCATTTCGAGAAATGATCAGATTTCACGGGGATTCAACGTGGTGGACTAGGTGTTTCTGCATTGACATTTACTCCTCTATTATCTGAATATTTTCTTCACTAGTGGAAATTAATTGTGTATCGATAAATTTTAGTAATAGTATTTTAATAGATATATTTCATTTAAAAGTAATATATGATATTTGTCGTTTGGGGGTATACAGGATGTAACATCCCATTTTATCACTTCACAAATTAATTTTATGGCAGATTGAGTATATTAATAACACGTAACATTAACAGTTATCAGGCCGACTCTTTAAAAATAAAGTTAAAATCAGTAGTCGGCAAAGTGTGTATTTTAGAAGCTGCACTTGTACTAGGAATATTCATATATTATTTGTAAAAGATATTATTTTTGACAAAAAGTATATAAGACGAAAATATGTAGAACACAAACAACGTGAAAGACGATAGTTATCGTTCCCTTTGTAGTCATTTATATTTAGTTGTCTTTTACAGACAAATAATTATATAGAGAACTAATTTTAATTAATTTCTTTTAATAAAAAGTTTTGTTTTTATAGTTATTAACATTTTGCAATCCGATGTCGCACCTGAGGGGATATTGTAAGTCTATCACATCACTCGATTCCTTTTTCTAAGGGCATTTTCAAATTTATTAGTGATTACAGAGGATAAACTTAATGCACCGCAGTATTTAAAAAAATGAATGTCTACTTGAACTTTTCTATTGAAATGGTACAAAATGACAAATAGTAAAAGTCCACTAAGTTGGTAATAAATAATGTCAGAGATGGTTCCGAGTGTAAAGGATGAAATATTTTATGTATTTTTCACGTTATATTGCTCCCGATCGTAAATATCTCTATATATTTACTATCGTTTTAAATGTATAATATTCTATTGTTACCTTGTTAAATATAGGTAAACGATCATTTCATTATATTTATTTAAAACAAAAATAATTGATTTGCTTGCCTTTTCAGTTTCAGTTCATATTGTTCCTATTTACGTTAATATTGAAAAACACATTTGCCGATAGTAGAAAAAGAACACATTAATGTTCAGTCAGACGGTTAAGCGTTAATATATGATAACATATTACTTTATCATTATAACAAATGTAATTCAAAGTATTCTGAAATAATAAAAATCTCTTGCGCGTCGAAAATCTGTAACGTTTATCGAACCATATAAATAAAACTCTTGGTTACATTGACCATCGTTCCTCTACTTTTCCGACTTTAATTGCATTGAAAATATTCGTACAATACTCTCGATTTGTGTATCGTGAAATTTTAACCGAATTATTTCTCGTTTAGCGCCGTGAATTTATGTCTTTTTATTGCCAATGTTTACGGATTAAACTTAATTTTCCCATGCCACTGCTTACAATTTTTTCCTCACGTGAACCGTTGCATTAATACTTTCAGAGGGTAAATGGAAAATTCGGGTAAAGAGGATTAAACGGAATGCCGCGAATGACTTTCGCCAAATGTAATTTAATCGTTCGATAATACTTCGAACTTTCGGGAACGGGCGCAGATTTAATTTTCATCCTCAGAAACATTTCCCAATTAAAAGTCCGGTAACAGAACGGCATACTTGCAGCAACTTTATACGAGATCGCTAAACAAGCTGAAGGTTGGAGCATTTATGAATTAATAAACTCGTCCCATGTTTTTAATAATTTAAACTGCCCCGTCGCAGCCAACATCAGACTAATAAAACGAAGAAGCAGGGATTAACGAAAGAGAAAGAACGGGGAAGAAAAGTGAAAGAAAGAGGGAATGAAAGAAATAGACAGAATGATTCGGAAAGCGATTGGAACACAAACATGGAAAAGGAAAAACAATAAGAAAACGATAGAGACAGAAATATAAAAAAAGAGGCAGAAAGAGAAAAAGAGGAGAATAGACAAAGAGGGAAAAATATAAAAAGGCACGGAGAGAAATGGAGAAACAAAGTCGGAAAGGGATAGGAAAAGAAACATGGGAAGGAGAGAAAAATATAAAAAGATAGAGACAGAAAGAGAACGAGAGAAGAATAGACAAAGAGGGAAAAATGTAAAGAGGTACGGAGAGAAACAGAGAGACAAAGAGGAATAGAAAAAGCTAACAAGCAGCAAAGGCAGAAGAGGGCGGAGAGAGAAGAATAGGAAAATGTAGAAAAGGGCAAGGAACAGAAGAAGGTACAAAAGAGAAGGAATGAGTTAAGAAAAGATAGAAAATAGGGTAAGAAATAAAATAAGAGAAAAGGAGAGACTGAAAAAGAGATAGAAAGGGACGGAACACCAAAGAATGTAGGGAAAACAATAAAAAAATAAGGAAGAAAACGAGAGAAGGAGAGAACTCGTAATAATTAGCGTGAACGGAAGATGCCAATTTAATTAGCACCGCTCGGAATTACTGTCACCGTCACGGTTAAGCGAGCGTTGCTGTTCCAAGTAACAATTACCAAAGTTCCTCCTCGCCGTGCGTTATTATTGTCTCAGCTTTCCGGCAGTAGTTGTGTCGCACGCCTTCGACAAATCTCTGCCTCGGCTCTGATTTTCTGCCAAGTGAAATCGTTCCACTCGTCGAAAAGCCCAGTACTAGGAACACGGAATGCTGCAATGTCGAGGAGGCAGCGAAAGTTGCCAGAATTCCAAGGGAAAGTTCAACATCACGATACACGAACGATGGAATTTCAAGAGCTCAGATTCTGTGGGAATTCTGATAGGGTAAGAAGACGTAAAATCGTAACCGTTTTGAGATTTTGAAAAATGCAGGAACAGTTTTGAAAAATGGAACAGGTCGCTGTTCCAGTCCGAGTGTTTTTGGGAAAATAGAATACGACTGAAAAATTGTAAAGAACTTGCTGAATAGGTAAAAAGATGGAGGAAGATTTCTTATTGTTACTTTTATTTTATGTGTTTCTAAAATCATTCTGTATTAATATTCGCGCAATATCTTTGTTAATTGTGAAAGTAAACTAAATAATATTGTAAAAAAAAATTGATTTGTATCAAGGTTTCCCAAATTATGTCAATTTTCTGTGTAAGGAAAAAAGTATATTTCTGTGCACATACTCGTTTTAAGTTCATACAATTCATACTATACAATTTTTGCACAAAGTGTTAATGTGGTAGCCTTTTTAATACTGAATTATCAATTCTTTATCAATTAAAAATGTAATTCTTCCACATTTTGGTTTCCTCATTTCGTAAAATTAATAACAGAAGCATTTGTTCTTTGTTCGACATATATTTTATGTCCGATTTTAGTTTCGTATGGCACGAGGGATTCTTAACACTATTTTTACCACGGTTTTCTGTATACTTATTTCGACTAAAAGGTGTCTTTTGACACCTTTTCGTTTGAATGCAAATAATTGCCGAAACTGTTGATATTTCAAATTATTAGTTAAATATAGATAATTTGAGGAATATATTTATTAATACATTGATGTGTATTCATTAGAAATTATTTAATCAACTTGCAAATTCTAGCAGCGGTGTGCAGCTAGTTGTAAAGTCACTGCAGCGGTGTACGCTAAAATGTAACATGGCGGGAAATAAGCGAATATCAAAGTTATGCCGCAACTCCTGTATTTTCTGTTACAACTGAAATAGGCATTCTCTAATCTGATTATAATTGATATGGTGCTGCTAAATGGTTTAAAATTAGGCACTGTAATGAAATCCCTAAAGTGTCAAAAGACACCTCATGGTAGAAATAAGTATACTATATGCACATTTTTGGATCTCGGATGTGCTAGTAGAAAATTATATTGCTGAATTAATTTAATAACTACTGTATGAAAAGTCAACAAATTAATTGTGGAGAAATAATACAACTTAGAGAATAATTTTAAGTTAAAATTTGGAAGTTGTCTTTTGACACCTCTTGGTAGAAATAGTGTTAAAGCTAAATTCCGCAGTTAACTGGTTAAAGTACAGGTAACCCTCCTGTAACACGGTACATAGATTCCTAGAAAATGCCGTGTTGTATGAGACCCAGGGCCAGTGAGAAAAGAGGGCTTACGTTCCGAAAACTTATTAAAAATAATTTTTTTCTTCAAATTCTTCATAAACAACTTAATTTTTATTAAAAATATAAATGTACTTATAACACAAAATAAAAGAAAACAAAAACAATATATATTATTTTAATTTAATGCAACTATAATTTAATAAATTTCTTCATCGTCACTGCTCACAATCAGTATAATCAATCGAGATCATTTTTTTTTGTGGAATGATATCGCCTCCAATTTCAGAACTTTTTTCTTTATTTAAAGATTTTGTATCTTCTTTCCTCTTTCAAAAATCTGTAATTTTACTTTTAAAAAAACTGTTAATTTCCTAAAGACGAAAAAGTTATTCTTTGACACACCGTAGCTCGACGCAGACTGCCGATCAGCAGCATGAAATACTTTTGTTTTCAAGCCAAGGAGGTGAACACAAAATACTTTCCGCCACACTGCATCTTTACGACGGCAAGAATCGCCGGGGCTGTAGAAGTAAAGTGTTGTATAAAGGTTTTTGCTATTTACTTATCATGTTACAGCGAAATCGTGTTATCGGATGCCGTGTTGTAGGAGGGTTTCAGCAATTCATAAATCGTGTTATAGGATACCGTGTTGTAGGAGGGCTACCTGTACTTCAATATTTCTATGTATTCCTACAATCAAAAGAAACAAAATGTTGGGTACACAGAGAGAGAAAGAAATTGAACACGCAAATTTCTCGTCGTCGAAACTAATTTCGATTTGGTACTACTTGAAATTATTTTGCTTTTCGTCCAAATCCAGCCGGAGGAATAGGAAGATAGAAGGTGCAGGCACGAATGAAAGTTGAACTTGACGATACGCGAAGAATGGAATCGCGAGAATGTAAGTTTCAAGGAAATCGTGATAGGGCAGTGATGCACAGTTGCGCGAATAAAAACGAACGAGTCTGGGGCTTTTAAAAATTGTGCGGAATAAAGGAGATCGGAATATCGGATGTACGAAGGGATCGGCTTTCTGTTTGGCTGTCCGCAAAAATGCCGAAGAGTTTGGACAAAGTTTGAAATTCGGCGTGTACAGTTTTTTTTCCATTGTATCTTCGAAAAACCTACGGATGGGTGTCGTTTTATAGGAATAACTTTAATGTTTATGCGTGGGCAAGAAATATGAAATAATGATTTATAAATGTTCTCGGTATTTTACACTATTTATAAAATGACATGGAATATTTATACTAACAATAGAAAATATTAGTAAGACTCTATTTACCAAGGTCGTCAAAATAATGCTTTAAAGCTTCCTGACGTTTATAACACTTCTTACTTTCTACGACTATCTTAAAGACTACAAGCGACTAAATTGATAAAGTTTTTTGCCTACTTCATTTATCATTTTTTAATATATTTCTTTAAAATTGTTTAAATATTGGATATCTTGTCGGTCGATTTAGTGTCAAGTATTATTACTTACATGATATAAAATTTTATTTATCAGATACATGAATCTATTCAAATAAATTTCTGACTTCAGATAAATAAAGTTAGAGTAAAGCAAGGACCAAAGAAAACTCGGTAGTACAGCGAGAAAGTTTTCAGCCCTCGAAACGACTGGGTTTGTGTATAAAAGTAGTGGAAAAAAATGAAATAAAAGTTTCTGTTTTAAACGAATATTAGTATAAAAAATTTGTAAATTGGACGGTCACATATTTTCTGTCCTGCACTTAATAATTTCATACACTAAGATTTTGGGACGGGTTGTTCGACGTAATTTCAACATAGGAAATATCGTTGAAAATTTACACGACAAGGACGTAGTTGAATGCTTTGAGTTACATATTTAAAAAATGTCAAATACATAATATTTCATTTGCATTTCATAATACGACGGCACGTTTCAGCGCTCTATACATTCAGCCACACATCGTCATTTTAATATTTTATTCTCACAGGTCACAGGAGAATAAAACAAATGATTTACGTAACTGGCAAAATTTTTGCACAATGCAATTAACACTAGAACGACCAAGCAAGTCACAATGACTTGCTCACATTTTTTTCCAAAAATTCCCTAAGTTTACAGGAGAGTTCTAGACTAGTAATTCTAACAATAAGTTGATATTATAAAACACAGATTACAAAATCAATCATATTTTCCACCCCTTGATTTCTCTTCTTCCAAGGTTGTTAATTACCATATTTAAATGCAATAAATTTAACGTCTGTCATTCTAGTGTTAAAGGTGTATGAAGCAAATAATTAATTCCATTAATTTTATTCGATTCTCATGTTCTAATTGTCCTATAATGAATAATTGAATATATATAATAGAAAATATATTGTATTAAAAAGAATACTTGCTGTTATTACATTTTAATTTAAGGGATATTTCACATTACAAGTAGTATTTTCCAAAAATTTCGAACTTTCAGTATATAGTACCCTGAAAAATGATTATTTCCATCATATTATTTGAAGAGTATAATATATTAACAAATTAGCAAATTTGAAAATCTGTATGGATGATCAAGGTGTCTCTTTGAGATAGCAGTTGTCGAAAGCGCCTAATGTTGCCGAATTCAGAAACAGAAATTGCAGGACGTGAATTCACGTCCGCAATCGCAAAATTGTTAATATACAAGCTGTATTTTCTCAAAACCGAGATTGCATTACATATAAAAATAATCTTTATTTTACCCTCAATTATTATACTCTTAAGTATAATTCAAAATATCAAGGACACATCATGTCATTAGACAAATTTTTCCGATAAACCGCAATTATGTGTCCAATATAAATCCATCAAGTAAGATAATTCCATTATCATCCAGCTAAAAGTTTTAATTAAAAACTACTTACAACCTAATGAAATTATCATTTCTACCCTGGCGTCAGAGCAATAACTTCGAAACATGAACCCTTTCGCCCGTTAACTGTTACATTCCGTATCTCTTTAAAGCCTGTTCTCTTAATAAACGGAAAATTAATAACATAACTAGAACTGCGAGAGCGAGTGACTCCTATAAAATCGTTCTAGGCAGCGTCGCTTATTCGAAGTAATTACTACCCAATCTTGCAAGTATGCAAAGAGAAGACTCCTTGGAACTTTACAAAGTTCGTTCGTGAATATTGCACAAGACACGGAGATAATTTAAGAAAAGGCAGAAAAGATAATTTGACTCGTGCTACGTGGAAATTCTGATCGCTTCTTTTATCTCGCCGAGGGTAATAATGCGGTGAGCGTCGTGCAAAGTCGTACGACGTTGTTATTCCTTTAAGTATGCGCGGGGAAATTGCTTGGAAAAGAAAATAGGCAATATTTCGTGGCGTGAAGTAATTATCGATGGAGAATTGCCTGAAAGTTGGCAATAAATTTTGACCTGGAAATATTGATCTTAGAAAAAATGTAAAATTGAAATACAAGCGACCCTCGACTTTCGCATGTTTGTAAAAATCCAATTTTTTAAAGATCTCTGTGGCTCTTTCAAACAATATTTTCTTCGATGTAATCACTGCCACGGAGTGATGTAGTTCGTACTCACCCACACATTGCCTATGATTTTCTAACTTTGTAATATCGTTTCATTGCCTACTACATGTTAAAGAATCTGAAGTCCACAAAAAAAAACATATTAATATACAATTTCTAATATCTTTCCTGTATCTCTCTATTTTCGAACATTCAACATTCGAACACGTTTTCAGGAACCAATTATGTGCGAAATTCAGGGGCCAATTGTATACTGATTGTGAGTGACTCGTGTTACTTGGACACTTTGATTGTTCTCTCATCTGAGAAAATGTAAATTTTACAAAGTACAGATTTATGTAAAAAAAAATGTTAGCAGGGCGTGGATAAGGAACAGAAATAAAAGACGACAGCTATTCCTTAATGAATGTATATGTATTTTGATATGTGTTGCGTCTGGTACGGTGGGTTACATGGGACTAATGCTACGGCCCATGCATGACACTCTATGGGACAAAGGTCAAAATGACATCGCGTCATGGGCCCCATCTACTGTTCGTTATCGCTTTAACCCTTTGCGGACTAGCGACGCATATATGCGGTCTGAGAAAAAATGTAGTTATAGTTTATCGCCGTATGTATACACGATACAAATTGAAAAATTGAAATAACACCGGTGAGATATGATTAAAAGTGGAGTAATTTATAATTCATATACATTAGCAGCCCAAATTTCTGATAAAATAGTGGTTTTGGAACGCCGAAAAATGATTATCTGTCAATATGCACAAATATCCCCGTCCGCAAAGGGTTAAAGAAAGCATCTTACGGCTGTAATGCCCGTTTGCTTCCAACAAAAAAAGTAAGCAATATTTGTTTGCATTAATTAATTGTCTATGGAAAATTGTTTGGAAATTGGAAAGAATTTTTTAGTTTAGAAAATTTTAAAACTAATTTAAAATATCTGAAGGTATTCATTAAGCTGTGCCAACTGGAAAGTTTGGTTGCTTCCATCTTTAGAATTTTTTAAGTGATACAAATTGCCTTGAAACAGGCAAATTTGATCTCAGAAAATTTAAGAAATAATTCAAAAACTCGAAATGTGTCTGTCCAAGTTAAAACGCTTCCTTTATCGTACAAAGTGTGAAAATACAATGAATTTCGAACAATGTTGTTCGACGTTGATATTTCTTTAATTATCAGCCCAGAATTGCCTGGAAATACGTAATGAATTTGAAACTTAGAATTTCCATCTCGAGAAATTCGCCGCATTTCGCCATTGAATTCCTATTCGCCCATTAGCACGGACCGGAGATTTATTCCTCTAACTTGGTTGCACTTAAAATTGCGTAAATAAAGTGTACTCTCCAAGTTCCTTCAACTTTTCCAAAACGACTACTAGTGAAAAATAGGTGAACGCGTATACATACCAGGATGAAGTTTATGCTCGGGGATGTATTTGGGATTGTCAAACGAAACGAGAGTTTTAGTGAAAGAGTGCAAAACGATCCGATCGATCGTAGCAACAAGTTTGAAATTAAATTCCATCGGCGCTTGTACAGATTTTATCGATCAGTAACTAGAATTCTTCTTTTCAGGATTTTTTTTAGTGCGCTCAAATTGTTACGCAATTCAATCACATTGGAATTTTGTTGGCTAAACGAAGACTGTTACATATTCAGATACATGAAGTTTATTTGATATTGTTAGTAATCGTACGTCAATATATTTTTATTCGTGCTCAATTTTTTCTAATATTCAAATTAAATGACTATTTTTTATTGCAATAGGAGAAATAAAATTGTCAATTTTGAGCGATTTCCAAAGTATGTGAAATATTCGTTAATTTGAAAGTGTGTTGTATTGAATTCCTGTAAAAATAGCAATATATCGTCTCATTTCTATCTCTATTCCGCAATTCAAAAATGTTACTTTTCAAACAAGGTCTGAATTCAGTAATTTATAAATACTTTAGAATTCTCAAGTACCTCAACACTAGATCTATCGAGGTGGTCAAAATGACTTGTTCCGAATTTTTTAAAACCTTTCTGAAATTTCTAACGCTGTTTCTTTTTAAATTTTCTACGTCTATCTGAAAAACTATAAGTGATTGAATCGATCAAATTTTTTACCTCCTTCATATATTTGTTTCGAACAGATTTATTTAACAATTTAAAATATAGTAAATTAATCGTCGGTATACCTAGTGTTGATTTTCTTTTATATTACAGTAATACAAATATTCCTAAATAATACAACTAATGCTACCACTGTCTAAATTCATTGTAAAACGAAAAAGATTTCCATGAAACCCAAAACTGACAACTCCAAATTGTTATCTTCACCTAAAGAATAAGAAACTAAACTTCAATCGTTATAGAACATATCCTCGTGAGAGAACGAAATCAAAGTAGAAGCTCGTGTAAGTAATTAAAGAAGCTAGTGAAAAAAGAAACGTTTCTCTCACTCTACGTATTATGAACACGAAGTCTCAAAAGAGTCAAAAGCGACCGTACGTACGGAATAGCGGGAGTTTAGCAATCGTTTGAAATTGTTCGAAACAACAATTACGGAAGTTGCCGGGGAAGCTTCAGCCGTATCTAGACTTATTATTATTGTTCTATGTTTCAGCCGGTGAGGCTTACCATTGGCTTACCAGTTCTCATGGAACTGTGCCATTTGCAAATGTACGAGTGCAAGATCCACCTGTACCTCGCCAACTTCTTCCACAAATATCCGCATGTGAGCACGAACTATGACGAGAAAGCGGAGAGCACGTCAAGGGATGGAACAATAAAACCGATTCTGTTGAAGTTTGCGCGAGCGTATCACAAGAAGATCATCCAATGATCTGTGCGTGTCGAAGGTGTCTCTTACAATTTCGAAAATTAACACCCATAAAATTTTGAACAATTTCTGTGGCTAAGAATTGTCTAAATTATAATTTACTCATATAATTTCATTCTAGTGTATTGACAATTTTAGGCTTTTGAGAATATCATAATTTTTGCTTAAACCCTTAGCCTACAACTACGCGTGGGACTCGTTGCGCGGAAAATGGAATAGGAAATTTTGAAGTCTTCTAAAAACTATTAAATTAACAATATCAGCTGATCACGATACGGTCTCTTTATCTCTGTACTATTAATATCACGTTCAGTTATACGAAATATCAGAAATCAGTGAAACATTTTGATTTCAGGAATTAATTTTGAGTCTTTGCACACCCCATCAGAAAAGAAATCGTAGGTTAAGGGGTTGATAGTAGAACTAAGAGCCTTAAATCTATTATGTTTCATGATATTTAATACGTACATTGGAAAAAGAGAAATCAAGAGGTGAAAATGATGATCGATTCGGTAATCTGTATTTTCTAAAATCAACGTGTAATATCTGTTCTATGACTGCCTTATAAGTTTGGAGAACTTTTGGAAAAAATTGGAAATAAGTTTTTTTGACTTGCGATGTAGTTCTAGTGTCAAATGATGAGAGGGACTTTTTGGGATTTTGTGAAGGTATAGGCGCTTTCTTTAACATTAAAATTACCAACGTTATATCTACTAATATTTAGATACACTTGATAACTAGTGTGCAAGAAAATAAATAAAGATGTGAAAGAGATGATTAATTAACTAATTTAGGTTTTATAATGCTGATGTGGAATTACTTCATAGCTACTGTATCAGTTTAAAAAGTAATTAGAAAAAATTAGGAACCGGTCTTTTGGCCGGTTTGGTAAGTTTGGTGTTAAGTAATAAAAATAGAGGAAAGATTTTATGAGGGTAGGAGGTATTCCCCATTTATATTTAGAGATGTAGACGTGAAGTGTGTCTTAGAAACGGGGGAGGTAAAAGAACTATAAAAAAGTGCTATGTATCTGTTTTAATGATGTATAAAACGACAAAGATATAAGCTAGCATAATACTGATATTTCTTATCAAACATGATGTTGTGAATCATCTTGCAATTTGAGTAGAAAATGGAAATAGTATAAAGGTACATAGTATGAAATTTCCGACTATAAACAATGTACGGATTACAATATTTTACGAATCCTACAAACACAGCTAATTGCTTTAATAGTCGGCGCTTTTTAATTTAAAAAATCCTACAGATGTCATACAAGAAAGTATTGATATTTCCCATAAAATATAATACCCTCGGTCAATGCGCCAACGTTTGATAATTTAAATAAAAGGGAGAAATCAAGCACAAAATCTCTAGCTACATTCGAAAAAATTACTCGGTATCGATTATAACAATTTACAAATTCTACATGAGTAGCTAATGGCTTTAGCAGTCGGCGCTGTTTAATTTCAAAAATTCTACAACTGTCAAACAACAGGGTATTGATATTTTTCATAAAATATAATACCCTCGGTCAATGCGCCAACGTTTGATAATTTAAATAAAAGGTATAAATCAAGTATCAAATCTTTTGCTACATCCGAAAAAATGACTCAGTATCCATTATAACGATTTACAAATCCTACGGCAATAGCTAATGGGTTTAGCAGTCTGCGCTGTTTGATTTAAATAAATTCTACAGCGCAATATACCAGAATATAGATATTTTTGATGAAATACAATTTTATTTGCGACCATATAGAAGTTTAATAATGTAACTAAAACGTATTAATTACAAATCTATCACTAAAGTAGATAGACTGATTAGTTTTCAATTATTCAATTTTTTTGTATAGATAATCCAATAATTTTTCTTCAATCAGCTCTGACCATAAATCAGAATTTCCTTAGTGAATTTAACAAGCTCGATGAAATCTGAAAAAGTGTCAACGAATTTGTTGTTGAAGGATATTGCCATCACGCGTCAATCTTTCAGCTTGATAACGAGAAGGAGCAATTGGATCCCCGGACGGTCCCTCGAAGAATAATCGTGGATCTTTTTGTCCGAAGACTTTAAGGACAATGAAACGAGAGGCGAGGGTGGGGCAGGAAAATTAATTACGTTCTGGAAAGTTGCGTAATTGCATCGATCCCTTCTGCAGGAACTTGTTTCGCTTAATCTTCATGCGTCAAGTTTTTAGCTTTGGATACCTTCTGCGTTTCTGCCTTCTTCGGTCCGAATTCGGAATTAACGTTCGATCAAACAACGTCTATTTAAATTTATCGATGTCAAAAAGTACATTAATGATTAGCAAATATTATCATTCACACAGTACGTCGTTAAAAATAAATCATCGTTAAATTACAATAATATAATTGATCAACGTATCAATTATCAATTTTTCCGTCTAACGATAAGACACCTTCCTCTTATAACATTTTAATTTAAAGTCGACAAGACGTTTTCACAAATATAATTCCCTAGCAATTAAATTGACGAATCGAGCTAATTATAAGGTAAAAGTTCAGTCGCCTACACCGTGGAGAAATATATCTCTTTCTCCTCATAACTTCCCACCTCATATTTTCATCTATCACTATGCAAGTTTCAAGCAACTCTTGAGATCATTTACAAATTTTCAGCTCAACAGTTCTACAATTTTTCTATGTAGTCCATCAAAAAATCCAAATTCGAATCGCATACAACGGCCTCTCGCAAACAAACTTCTCTCCAAGTGAAACTCGATAGCCAATCGTCCCTTCTCGTCTATCCCACGGCGACACGGAACTTCCTGATAGAACCATCGAGCAAATCCAAGAGAGAGGTGATGTCCAGTCTAATTAAAAGCCACTCTAACACGAGAACCGATCAACCACGGCGTTTATTGGCGCTGCCACTCAATCACGAAAGGGGTAGCAACGGATAACTTTAAGTCGTTTCTGGCACGCATCCGCCTCTCCTTCGTCGTTCTCAAGGGGTTGTACTCCCATCCTCTCCTTGCTTTCCCAAGCACGAAAGGTGGAAAGGGCAAATCCGGGACGAGAGAGAAGGATAACGAAAGTGAAAGAAAGGTAGAAAGAGAAACGAAAAGAAAGTGGTAGACTAGAGCGAGGGAGAAAGAGGAAAAAAAGAAAGGGAAAAGAGGGAGTGACAAAGAGGAGAAAAGAGTGTTAGAAAGAGCAAGGGAGGTAAAGTAAAGAAAGAATGAGAAAACCGACCGAAAGAGAAACGGAGAAAACGAGAGAGCCTTGTATAATTCATGGGATCACCCGACGTTCGTGGTCCATGGGTCCACCCACGTCTCAGGCTTCCGCCCCTCTCGTTCGCCACCCCCGTGCCCTTCTAGACCGTCCTGTAGCTCCCGCAGCATCTCAATGCTGACCATCCACCAGATTAGCCCCAGGAAATTGCCAAACTTCTCCTCGCTCCGGCAGAAAAGTCGATTCCAAAAGTCGTTCCTCAAACGGCCAGTAACCTCCTCAGACTTTTAGACTTCAGCGTCTTTAAGGTGGCTCATCATGGGACACTAGAAACTGTCTCTTAATTTAATGCGCCATCAAACGATCCTCTGGTTATATTTCCTTTTTATCCAGCATGATAATTTCAGCTGTTTTTCTGTTGTTTTTGTTTTTTTTTATATAAAATACATTCTGTTCTTTCTTTTTCCCGTTTCGGCCGTATTCGTTGTGTGCAATTTAAACATACCGCTTGGATAATCTATGTCGTTCATGCGTTTCGTTCGTAGGCGTCTTAGGTCGCCGTTTTCTTCGGGTGCACAATAGCCTATCGATTTACGGCTTGCAAAGCTTGGAATGAGAGTAGTTTATCGCGTTGCAGTGATGTACGGAGTCCGTGAGTTATAAATAGGAAGGCTTCTCGAATGGACGTTTCGTTAATACATCGTTTCTGCACGTGCCTCCTCGTTTGGGCTCGAACGTGCGAAAATTTCGATGCTCTCTTGAGAACGCTGCAAAGTGGACCTCGTTTTTGTTCAACGGGAGAAGCAGTATTTGGGAAGATAGATTAGGAAAATTGTGAAAGCTGAATGGAGATAATTAGGATTTGAGTGAAATTTTACAGCTTAATTTCTTGTTTTGATTGACTTTTTAACCTGTTGCCCCACAATAACGAGTGACACTCGTGATGAGATAAATGGGATAGGAAATTTTCAAGTTTTCCTAAATTTACTAAACTGATAATATTAATGAAACACGATAATATTGTTTCTATAACATTAATATTACGTTAAATTATAGGGCATTAATTGAGCAATTATTTGAGCAACTATTGCATGATTAGATTCTTAATTATAGCGGAGGCTGTCACAAAATAAATCGTAGTACAAAAGGTTAAGTATTTTACTTAACACTATTTCTACCAAGAGGTGTCAAAAGACACCTTCCAAATTTTAACTTAAAATTATTCTCTAAGTTTAATCGTTTCTCTACAATTAATTTTTTGACTTTTCATACAATAGTTGTTAAATTAATTCAGCAGTATCATTTTCCACCATCACATCCTAGATCTAAAAATGTGCATATGGTATACTTATTTCTACCATGAGGTGTCTTTTGACACATTAAGGATTTCATGAAAGTGCCCAATTTTAAACAATTTTACATATAAATCAACACCATTTTGCAGCACCATATCAATCATAATCAGATTAGAGAAACCCGATTTCAGTTGTAACAGAAAATACAGTAGTTGCGCCATAACTTTGATATTCGCTTATTTCCCGCCATGTTACAATTTTAGCGTACACTGCTGCAGTGACTTTACAACTAGCTACACAGCTACTAGAATTTCCAAGCTGATTAAATCATTTCTAATAAATACACATCAATGCACCAATAAATATATTCTTCAAATTATCTACATTTAACTGATAATTTGAAATCTTAACAGTTTTGGCAATTATTTGTATTCAAACGAAAAGGTGTCGAAAGACACCTTTCGGTCGAAATAGGTATACAGAAAATCGTGATAGAAATAGTGTTAATCCTTTATAGGTCAATGGGACTTTAAAGTAACGCAAGAAACATCTAAGCTTCCATTCTTCAAAGTAAAATTTTTAACTTTGCCAAATATTTTACTTTAGCTCGTGAAAATCATGGAATTCTTTATAATTCAATATTTAAAATTCATGTTTAGTCCATTGAATGAATTTTTGAATTGTGCTATTGTGAAACTGATCTTCGGATACCAGAAAAAATTCGGACTAAAGTGGGTTACATTGTAATTAAGATTGTAAGATCGCTAAAACAGTATATCTTCAACGTAGCGTTAAATTAAATATATGTTATACTTTATAACAAAAATTATACTTCAGATTATCTCAGAAGTTTGCAAGAAGAATATACAATGCAGTATCAACATACTATCACATTTATTCATTATTGAGCATCAAAGTTTTGGCGCGTGTGCCAAAATGTCAAAAAGCAGCACGTTCATCCCCTTTTAGTCGTCTCTTACGACAAGCAGGGCTTACTGTGAGTATATTCTATCCCCTACCCACAGGGGCAAATAGCTATATTATAAAATGATATGACTTTTAGCCGCACCATTTTTTTTTATCGTCATATCTGTTAGGGATGAATGACCCATGAAGAAAAGCAAAACAACAGTAGCCCTACATGCAAATTACAAATTTTCAACTCTGAATACAATTTTAATAAAACTTTAAATTACTTAACACTAGATTTACGGATGTTGATATACCTATTTTTGTGAAGAGAGCCGATTTGAATCATACAAGACAATTGACATATTTTGCAAAGAAAATAGTTCCAAATCAATTGAAATGAAAGATTTATTATTAAAAAATTAACTAACCAATATATTATATATGTAGTAATCAAATTTTGAATGAGCCAAATTGGCTCCGTAAATCTAGTGTTAGTATCTGTACTCAATTAAAACTTTCATCAAGTCACAGGTCTATTAATAATTCAATTTTGTTTTATTTCACTACAGTAGTAGTAATTAACACATAATGAAAAACAATAAGGCTTCTTCGCAACGTACAGTTAGCATTTGGAAATGCAAAACAGGAACATCGTAAAGAAACTTTTAATAATTCGGTATTGTAGAGACTCTCAATAAATACGCAAATGATCAGCATACGTGTAAAATTGCACACTGATGCAAGTTAAATATGTTTAATATCGGAATAGTAGAATCGAAAATTAACCCCATTGGCAATTCAGGTGCAAGGTATGGTTGTTAGACGGAATAACAAGCAAAAACGTAACAACAATTTAACGAACGAACTTTAAGTGATATTTCACTTTTAATCCTATTTTAATCCGCCATTTTCACACTGACCTACTCCTAGAAGTACGTCTCTCGTATCCGCATATCCGTTGTTGTATTTTTTCCCTTTCTTTCTCGCCCACTGAAACTAGGTAGCCGCGAGAATGAGATGTTTAACGAATTTAACTTCCGTGCACTAACGAAGCAGTGTCTGTGGTCCGCAATTAATTCAACCGAGAGGTACCATACAGCTATTAAAAAAACAGTCCGTGTAATTTGCACGGTAAAGAGACAAAAATTCGCCAAGGAAGACAGGGGCCCTTCGCGCTAGAAAAAACGGTAGTGCGGGACGCTTTATAATTTCGTGAAAATATAAACGTATGGCAGAGTTAAATGTTTCGTTGCTGAGTGAATTTTTCGAAGTTTCATAAATATTTTATTTACACGTTTCATCCTGAGTTAGTTTAAAGAATGCTTCTCGATAGATAGAAGAACATATGTAGAGGGTATTTTAAAAGTAGTTGTCATGGCTTTCAGGGGTTGTTCTGCACCCTTGGATCGATGTATAATACGCGGAAGGGTAGCAATTTTTTTTAATGGCTCAGTGAAATGTCTGAGAGCAACCATGGGTCAGAATCGAACCGTTCTCGCGCAAATTAACTTTTAAAGGTGTCATCGGGATTGAATTTTAGCTGATTAAATCAGGCTTCCAGGTCTCCGACCTTTAAGAAAGAAACACACGAGATATCCTTACTAGCGTTACACGAAATTATCTAGACCATATCTAGGAAGAAAGAGGAATTTGGAAAATGCAAAAGTTTCTTCAAGTCGCTCCACTTTTTGAAATTGTTAAACCAACATTTGGCAACCATATGCGCGCGGGTACTGAAGAATTAGGCATCTCTCTTTACCTCTCTTACTACAAGTCTTTCTTACTTATGGTTTCGGATAATTAATTATTTGCGCTCGTGTTTTATTAAGAACAAAATGTGTAATCGCACTTAAAACAAACCTACTAAAAAGTCTTACAATTAGTACAAATTATATATACCTTAGAAACGTGGCTCAGAATAGACATACAATGGCAACGATGAAAGTACTTTGATGGCTGAGAGCAGAGATATGGCCGCTAAGGGTTGATGCCACAGTGAGGATGATACCAAGTAGTTCGCAAAGAGAGAGCTATTTGATGATACAGGATTTCGTCTTCGAAAGTATTCTACACGCAGTAATAGATGAAAATAGTTGAACTCGATCGCGGAGCACTGATTACTCGTCGACGCTCACGGGCGAACTGATAGCGAGGCGAGGTGAGCATTGAAATGTCTTATTGTTGGGATTCGCGGAAAAGATACCTGAAGGTTACAGTCGCAGAGTTCCGTCGAGTATGTTTTGAAAACACACGCAGGTCGTTGTACCTCTTGGCCAGTGAAGTGGAAATAACTGCTATCGGTGCTCATAGAATTAATTTAACCCATTCGAGACGGCGGTTTTTTCGAACTCGGTCCCTAGGAGCGAAATTTTTTTTTCTTCATATTGTTCGTTTTGAATAAACAAACTTGTTTACTATGGAAATCACCAAATTCGTAAGTGAATTCGCACTACATACCAAAAAAGTCTCACTTCGATGACTCCTTTCCTCAGAATAACTGATGTGAGAATTGCTCATTACTATTATTGCACACATGGTATGCAACCGGTCTTATAGCCTCGGAAATCAATTGCATACCAGGCATGCAATCGGTCTCGAACGGGTTAAAAATTATTAACTGAATTGAACGATAGTACTTATTTATATTTCCAAATGTTACAAATACAGTACTTTGTTTAATGCCTCCTACCATCAGAATTTAGAATTTTTCCTGGCCGTCTACCTTTTTGCATAAATTAATTCTGAAAACGTTTAGCTATAAACGTTTAAACGTGTTTACAGCGCTCAAAGGCGAAACAGCACCCGCAGTAGCTCACGTGAATGTTTTTCTATGTATCTGGGTTACGTCTGGGTTTCATGTATCTTTAAAAAAAAAAAACTATAATTGAAAAATGTCTACTGTATCGCCTCCTAGAATTTGAATTTGTCCTGGACGTCTAGTTTTTTGCATAAATTGAATCTAAAAACTCTCCCTAATGTAACCTTGCATACTACTTTAATGTTATAAACGTTTAAACATAGATCAAAGGTGGAAACGTAACTCTGTTATTTTCATCTGATGCATGTTAACAGGAAATGTACTATGAGTTGAAATTGATAGACGTCAGCAATAAATTAACATACTGTGACAAAGTTGAAAATTTTTTGAAGACATGCTTGTCTACAGAGTGTTTCAAAATTCTCCCGCCAAATTGTGAGAGTTCAATGTGCACGAAAAAAAATGAAAAAGAAACACTATATAAATAATAATTACCTACGTAGTATTTATTTCACTTTGCAATTTGTCAGAAAAATAGTATATGAAACACATGAATAAAGTATTCTGAACTATTTATTTACATTCCCAATTAAAGTTCTTTTTGTCATCGCTACCGGCAGCTCGTTACCATTGCATCGTTAAAACGGCAAAATCGCAATATGAAATATGTACAAATCGTCAACAAAAGAAATCTTAATTTTTCTACCACTGCAATTGGAATCGGTCTTTAATGCTCGATTTATCAGAGAAACGTCAGTACACCTGAGACGTTTTTCAGAGGCACAAGAGGAGCCGGTTTAATTAATTTACTCTATCCCTTTACTTATTCTATTTATTCTCCCAATTAATTAGTACTCTTGCAAGAAAGGAAGAAAATTCAATAACAAATAAGCTAATTAAACACATCGACCACACCTAGATAAAAAGATTTCTCCTTGAAAAAAAAGAACTTTACGATGGAGTCTCGAGAAAATAATGAAATCGAATAATTCATTTAAAGCTCGCCTTTCTTCATTACTCCTAATTGATTCATTTATAAAAATGAATTGCGTTGAACAGTGCATCTCAGACTATGATATATGTACATACAATTAGTTGAAACTTACGAAAAAAATGCTCCACTTGCAAAAGCATGAGAAATTTAATACAAATTGCTAATGTCTTCATTCTCGCAATTACACCATCCTAAGATTCAATAATTACACATTTAATTAATTTTCAATTACTTTTGAAAACTTCAAAATATGAACTGCTATTTTTTATATTTTTTTATTTACCCCAAACAATCCAATGAATATTAAAATTTCAATACTACTGCATAAATAAAAAAATCAGCCGCAATATCTTCAAACTTAGAAACCAAAAACAATGTTACGCATTAATGAACAACATCTTATAAATCACCTTTATTGTACAGTATTTTAAGTTCTAAAAAATGCACATGACTGTCAAAAGTTTGGGAGACACTGCCTCAAGCGAGGGAAAAAAGCAACCCCGATAATTCCAACGGAAAGAATTAAAATCCGCGGACACAGCTATCGATATCTAAAGAGGGTGAGTAGACCGTGCAACGAGAAGGGAAGCACGGAATTAATGAAACAGTCTCGTTATTGCAAATTCTCCTCCGTTGTGTCTTCGTCAACGCAGCGAGTCGTCGACGTCAAGGGATGTTCATGCAACCTAAGAAGCTCGATATTTTATCCCCAATGAGACACACGTTCGAAATTTTCTACTCTCCGTGCAGTCGAAAAGATTTTAGCTAAATTAAAAACTCGCCAGACGTCACTCTCCCTTTTCTCGCCTACTTTCTCCTCGTTCACCGGAAGTGGAATGTTACCACCCTCCGCGTTCACCGGAAGGGAGAGTGACAGCGGTCTTTCCCGTGCTCGACGATAAGAGAAAGTTTCTCCACAAGGTTTATGCGGCTGCACGACGACATTCATGGTAGATATCGCTCGTCCTGGCAATTATAATCGACCGATTAACGAGTAATTAAAAAGTTGCCATCGCATGGAAATTAATGGGACGCTTTTTACTCTGCGATTTTTATTCTTGCTACTCGATCGCGAAAGTGAACGTGGCTTTCATTGACGGTATTTTTTTTTAACTGTTCGAGGAATATTGCGAGAAGGGCTGTTAAAAAGGTTTTTCCTGGTAGTTTCAAAGTGGAAAGAAAAATTTGCTGCGGTGAATTTGAGAATTGGGAAAATGATTGGAAAGTATTTTCGATGGTTAAAATATCGGACGTGAAAATAACAATTGTTTTAAATGATAGAATATGGAGTTTGCAGTGTTTAAAATTTTGTTCTCTCGATTCGGTTATTTTGGGAATTCTATTCGGCTTGTCGTTCGCATTTATGCAATTTCGTGCTTTCTGATTATTACAAAAACTCGGATTTTAAACTTGGAGGGGGATTTTACCAAGTACCAAGTATGAAGTTTTGAGTTGCTTGAATTTTCGGATTTTCTAATTTTCACAAGTGGGTTAATGTTCTGTGAAAGTTGCAGACAGAATATTCTATCTAATATTCTTACCAAGTTTTTTACTTGAAACGCAACAAAATATATGCAGATTCGAATTGTAGTTATACTTCTTGATTATTTAAACTGTTGTAGAAAATAATCGAACTAATTGTATCTAATTGTCTTATCTCATGCGTTAGAACTAGACTGCGGATGTTTATGCAAATTTCGAGTTTCACAAATGCAGGTGAGACAGGAAAACCTATCTAGGGATTTATTGCACTTAATAAATATTACAACAAATACCATACTTTGGATATTTTAGATATATTTTTATATTATGTTCTTTTTGTATATTTTAGCCGTATTAAATTTGTCATAAATGCATAAAAATCCGCAGTCTAGTTATAACATATAAATAATGACATATAAATCGAATCTTCTATATTTTACGTTTCACAATAAGTCTTCAAGGAAATCTATATAGGTACTCAATGTACAATATTATAATTCTGTTTTATAACCATAATTTTCAATTGAACCATAGCTTCAAAAAATTACACAAATCTTTACTAAAAAGTAAAATTACGGACCGTAATTAAATGTTGCCTTCAATGTTCATCTCCAAGAAAGTATACTTTTCCGTATTTCCAATTTCAATTGGTGAAGTCGATTGCCTCGGAGCTACAGTTTTAAATATTCATCAGTTGAGAGTCCAAGCTTCCATAGCCATAATAACTACCTCCTCGCCCATTATAGCCATAATTTCCAAAGAACTTTCTTACAATCACTGGCACAATAAAAACGTCTGACAATAACAATACCAATAATTTATACCCCAAGGCATCCCCACATTCATCTCATCCCTATTAACCCCAAACTTCCCTACCAATTACCGTCAGACTTCCTCTTCGTTCCACAATCCTTTATACCTCCAAAAGCCATTTACCTGCGTTTCAGCCGCAAAAAAATTCCCCGGTAATAAAGGTCTAACAAGCGCTGGAAAAGGGTTTAAACGACAACACAGAGGCGTTATAAATAATTTATCGAATCACGTGGTTAGCAAGAATCGCTGCTAGAGTGCAAAAGGGGTCGAAAGTTTCGAAGGGTACCCCGGGGCCATTTCGAGCGGGAAACTTTCGGTCACGTGTCACCGTGAGGGTGACCTTTTAACCATCGCGGATACAACATTTTTACACCTCTACAGCAAGTTACACAAAGGCGTCCCGACGTCACCGTGTCTGTCGAGTTCGCGAAAGTCTGATCAAATTCATAATTAAAGCCAGCGCCGCGGCGAACCGGAGGAAAAGACGGAGGAACTTCGATATCGCAGGATGGAGAAGGAGCCACCTTTGGAAGCTGTTTGCGCGCGTATCGTGGTAAAGAATTCATTAGCCGGATCCTCGGGCAAGAAGGAAAATCTCGGCGAAAGTTCCGGCGTGCTGGTAAATTTCTAAACGACCGATAACGTACCGTGTTTTCGTTCAATTAGCGAAAAATTCCTCGCCTCCGGGGGAACGGGAGTTTTATTGCATCGACTCATAAATCATACAGCTGTATCGTCTCCTATTTTAGATCGATTTTTAACAGTGGAAAATACTCACCATTTTGACGCTTTCATTTCTTTGTAGGATTTCACATTATTTTTTTATAGGAATAGTGTAATATTAATAATTTTCCTTATACTAGTTTTAAAATTACTTCAGGAGATACTTCTAGAGGAATTCTGGAGTATTATACTTTGTTGGTAATAAAGAACTTTATGTAGCGAAAGCTAAATTATGGCTGTTATTTATTATTTCCTGCTTAACCAGTTGCAAAACGTAATATAAATTCGAAATGATTTATTCATTGCACTGAGTCTAGTCAGTTCGTTTGTATTGTGTAATGTGAGGTCATACCAGAGTGACAATAAAATAAAAAGAATACGTAAATATCTTTGATGTTTCGACATATCGTTACCGCTGCTGCATTTAAACTTTCCCGGTTGTCGTGATCACCACGGTTCAACAACCGAAAAAAGAAACGATCGGCAATGGCAATCGACGAATTGACAACACGATTAGTCGTAAGGCATTGTTTCTCTCACAAATCTCCATCGATTCAAAGGTGTAAAACGACCTCTGCAAGCCATGACAAATATTTTTGAAACACCCTCTAAGTATCTGTCTTCTTTTCCAGGCTCTTACAATTGTGTGATATTATATTTTATGTATTTACCAACCTAATTACTGTATGTTTCTATATGATAGTTACGACGATTGTTGTTTAATTCATGTCTGTTATTAATATAATTTTGTAAGACTCGTTTCACATTATAAACGGAGAACTGTTGCTTCACATGCAGAGAATTTGATATCATAACATGGATTTTGTGCAATGTAGCAAAATATTCATTAATTTGAAACTCATAAATGTGGGATTACTTATTTTGAGATGGTTCCAACAGTCTTCTTACTACTAACTAACGTTTATTAAAAATACATAACACTAACAATAACTATAACAAACACTTACAACTAATAAAAAAAAAACAATAGCAGTATGGCGTCTTTTCACTTTCACGTTCGTTCTCTTGCTCTCGATCCTCACTACTGTTTCTCGTTCTTCCCTATCGTCACGCGTTCTTCTGCCCTGCTTTTGTTTTACACGTCATCATCTCGTTTTCTCTGTCATTCATTCACTTTCTCACTCACTCTCTCACTCACTCATTTCATCTGCATTCCTACATAAATGTTATTAATCATCGTTTAAGAAATTTAAACAATTTAAGGTATTAAAGTAACACTAATTTTAGGTATATGTTAAAAAACTATCTCCCAAAGCTCGATAAAAAAACTTCACAACCTTAAATCAGGGATAGTCAACGTTTCTATATCTACCGCCCATTTTTGTATCACCGATTTTGCAACAACTTAATTTAAAGTTATTGCAAATTATACGTGACTCTAGAGTGATGGTTTAGTGAAAATATGACGCATTTATCTTTTTATTTAGGAGGATAAATAAATTCAAATCCTGTGATGGACGCTGTTAAAAAAAATAACTTCGACATCGGACAAAATTTTCACCGTTTATCACAGAGCTTGAATCGCCCACTACTGGATGATAGGGAGCTGGTTGAATACCATTGGTTTAAATATTTCAATTAAATGAATAATAAAGTCCCATATCGCATTTACCGAACGTTCAAATTGCTTCGTGAAGAACTTCGTTTACAGTTCGAATAATTTTCTTCTCGTTCATCGTTGAAGGAAAATCGCGAAGAAGAAAAATCTAAGCAACGAAGGAATTAAAAGAAGAGGACTTTCAGAGCGAGGGTAATCAGTTTACCGAGGTGATTTTAAGAAGTTAATGCACAAGTTAATAAGATTATTGTCATGCTGCAACTAGAGTAATTAAGCGGTCAACAATTCGCCAACTGTTCCGTAAAAGACACGCGCCGCGGAATGCCGTTTGTTTCCATATCGTCGGAATTGGAGTGGTATTCATTAGCAAAATTATCAAGGAAGGAACGTTCCGTGGGAGTTCGTTTAGCAATGATAATTCGCCCTCTTAATTTCGCGACGGCGTGCAGCGACGTGTTTATTCGGCGAAGCGGCTTAGCGTGAATATTCGCTAACAATTTAGCGAATTAGTTGCTTTAACGGGGCTAAAGAAATGTATAGGAAAGAAAATCACCATAGTGGTCGATTAGCAACGTATGCAGAAATTTCAGGAAATTCGAAACATCAATTGATGAAACATTAATAATACATTCGCACGAATTGTTTGCCTATTTGGTATGGTTTATGGAGAATTAAATGTGTTCTGAATTTGCCTCGAGCAATTTAACAATTAGTGAATTATTCCAATTTTTATATAATTGCATCTGTGTAATTGAAATGTATCATTGCTAATTTATGCAGATATTAATTAACGTCTATAATGAGAGGCGACGAAGTAGCAGTTAAAAGTTACAGGAAATTCAAAACTAGGAGCTTGACTTTTCCTTTCAGTTGTTTCGCTAGGTTTCATCAACTACAAATGTCGGTCAAAATGAATTAAATAGTTTGCCGAATTTCTGGAAGCGCTTTTCATGGTACGCAAATCTCGTGTGCAATTTAGCCAGGAAAACCGTGTAAAATAATTTGCAAGTAACACCGAATGAAATTTACGTGCTTATACTATTTTTCGTGGTCGAGCCGATGGCTGAAAATTTTTACTAACAGCTCAGATGAGATGTTGAGTAGAAAAAATTTACGTAACTCTTTCGTCCGAAAGTTTATTCACTTAAACACGAAAAATTGTATTGTAAATTGTTTTATGGAACTTGTTTATTTCGACAATGGAAGATTCGACGTAGCATAACACTCATATGTAAAAAATTTAATCAAACACGAAACCTAATTGATAAACTTTGAACGAAAATATTTCTCCTTCATATTTCTATGATATTAAACGAGATTGAATAACACGAGAGTGCCCTCCGAAACGAAATAAAAGCTTTCATTTTCGCTTAATTCGTTACGATTTCATTTGATTGAAAAATATTCGTTTTCGAGGGAGAGATTCTTGGAAATCTATGTGTCTGTAAATTTGTTCAATTAGTGTACCTGAAACACTGATGGAAAGTTTGTAACAATTCAGTTTGTTCTGGACCAAAAGTAATACAAAGTATTATAGATATTAAACCATGATTTTTAATATATCTATCCAAAATGTATACTTTCTAATATAAAGATGTCCAAAGAAATTTCACCCTAACTCCACCGTCCCTTGATTCTATAATAAAATATTCCTATTTTGTAAAAATTTTTAACCCCATTTACACAGAGAAACTTGATTCTTTCTTGTTTTCCTTAATAAAAACACTTTTCTATTTTTTACTTCTACTGAAATCAACCCCTCTCACTCTAATCATTATAATTATAATAATCCCAAAGTATAAAAATGTAAAAGACATAGAAGCATGAACATTAATCAAATTATATACCAAATTATCACAAAGACATCCATTTTGCATTAAATAAGAAGCATCATGGGAATGCATAATATTACATTGGCCATAAAGACGGGGTATACTGCATTTCTATCCAGATTAGCATAATTAATACCCGTAATTAATCTCTACTATCCATTGTGTATGCATCTATTACGGTTCATATCCGCCCTATGCAGAAGCACATCAAACGGGACGCAACATGACGATAGTCGATGGATTTCGATACCAGCCGATTAAGTTTCCTTTCTACCCTGAGCATACATTAATTGAAATTGTAGGTGGTACAACTGTCTGGGTTCCTTTGTGCCATATACCTTGAAACGTGAGAAACAATTGGCACAATAAGGGCAAGTTATCGCTGGAACACTTTGTGTAATGAACTTGAAGCTTCATTCTGAGGATTTTACGTTTAGACAATTGTACAAAAATTTCTATGCGTTCTAGTATTAATTCTGAATGTAATCAACGTTTTCGTACTTGTTGAATCTATAAATGATAAGCAATTATGTAGAAATATTGGAAAATTGTAGTAACTGCTAATTGTCAGATCAGCGTGATTGGTTAATTTGTATGTTTGAGGAGTATTCGATAATTTTGCTTTATGTAAGAAGTTTAAGAAGACGTGCAAAAAATTTCCAAGTTTCTCGTAAATAATCACGAGTTTAGTGTTTTGAAATTTGCCGAATTAATTGTTAAATTGAAAATGTACTTTGATTTTAATTTTTGCAATTAAGCAGTTAACTGTGGTGACTTTTTTTGGCAGTACGCATCTACGTGAGCCACGAAAATCGAGAGATGAGCACAAATCTATCACGAAGTATTTATACTTTTTAGTTACTCGTTTTATTTCGGAATAGCCTCAAAATATTCCAAACATCTTGATATTAACGAATACATTTTAGTTTTCCTCAAAATTACAATTCAAATAACCAGTGGCCGCTAACTTTTACGCATGACGAGTATACTGGTCAATAGGCAAAACTCTGCCGTTTCTCCATGACGAGTATACTCTTCAGTAACAGCTAACTGGTTAGTGAGACACACGTACATCCAATAATTTAAAAAAAGGGAACGATTTTTCTCCTTTCGACATCAAAAGTGGTAACAAGAATGAATAGTAATTAATATCACTAAATAAGATATGCTCTGTTTACAGTTAATTAACAATTATAGCAGTTAATGCATGAATGGAGTGAACGATAACTGTTACATTTAAAGTTTATCGAATACGTGGAGATAAAATAACAATGAATTTTCTGAAGCGTTCCGTGAAACGCCACGATACATCGACTGTGAATAAAAAGTGCGATAAAATTGCACATTGTGTATCATCGACAGCCGGTAGGAGTTAATTTGCAAACATAAAATTTTACCTTCCACAGAAGGGATAATTGAAATATTCGGTGGACGTGAAACACCAGTCAATTGTCGCTCGATGCAATTCCTTTTCAGCTGCCACGGTGCAATATTTGCGGAAACTTTCAGGTATTTTTTATTAGCCGCTCGAATGCAACGTGGTAATTTCGCATTGTAATTTGCTAAACAAACGGCTAATTTAGCACGTGGTAAACAGGAAACGCGGGAAAGGGGTGAAAACGCGAGTAGCCAGACACCGTCAGGAGAAACGAAAGATTTAATGTTACGCGTGAGATTAAATCTACAAACACGTACGAAACTCGGTGTAGAAAAAGTATGGGGCTCCTTGCTAGAAAATTAGTCCAAGTATCGTCGACAAGTGGTGGCTAATTGGATTGCTTTTTGCTACTTTTACATTTACCAAGAAGATATATTAATGGGATTCAAAGTTATAGAAGTCATTGACGGAGCTAATAAGATTAACAAAATTCTTTGTAAATCTTAAATAGTAATATTTAATATACTTCTCATTTTTACTACGATTATAATGATATTAAAAGTCTACTGCCAAATTAATGAGACATTGTCAATTGTTTAGCTACCTATTTTGCTCCAATTTTTCAGCAATGCGCTTTCAATAATTGAATATTATTTTAATGCATATAGAAGGAAGAGTGAACCATGCATTTAACAGGTTAAGAAATCTAGAAAATGAATTTACAAAATGATAACAATAATCACTGCTGAATAACAATGTCAGTATAGCTCCCTTTGATCGAATATTTTAATTTTAAATTTAAAAATTATTTAAAGCTCGTACAAAGAAAACATTTTAAACATCGAGCTATATTGAGAGAAAACGATGTTTTAATATGCGAAATTAAATCTCAACATTTTCAAAACTTCTCTTGATCTGAAATTAAATTTATGGATAGGTGGAATATTCGTTAATTATTTTATCCTTTGTTTTGTTACAGCTGACATGTTGTTACTGATTAAAAAAATATATTCGTGCTATGCTTACAGGTAGTTCGCAAAACTGTAAAAATCTATATATGTTTGCTCGTTATTATTGAATAGTTATCCAGGGATAAATGAGGCAACTCACGAGAACATAATTTTATAGGAGTTTATAACACACGGAGGCGAATTAAAGGATCAATCGTCTAAGTTTTACATCTGAGTTTGTTTTACAATTTTCCGCATTAAAAAAAAACAAAGTCCCAGCTGAAACAATAAGGTAAAAACCATTCCTCGAGATATTACACAACGTGAGAACACTGAAAACGGAAGGCAGTACGTAAAATTGGTATTCTCTTCTATTCTAGTTGCCGGAAACAATTCAGAAAGACCAATTATTGAAAAGGGAGAAAAGGAGAATTCAGTTTGGAATCACTTAAGATCACGCAAGAAAGAGAGACGAAGCCTTTTCTCGTGAAAGTGCTAAGGCAACGATTGTACAAATTCAATTCTTATGCGGAAACAAAGTTCCTACGGGAATTGTATTTCTCTTTGATAATTTCATCCTCCTTTTGTTAGCAATACTATAATATATATATATAATACTATAGTAACTACACGGATAAATTGACAGAGCGAATTCCTCTTACAATTGTAAGAAAATCGACCAATCTATAATAATAATAACCTTAAAGCCTCTGCAAATTGCAAAAACACCTTTATAATATACAATAAAATATCGAGAAACTCAAATTACAAAGATTCACATGCCATTATAGTGTATTACACAAATATTTTCACAATTTGTAAAAACTTTCGAGTAATTATCATATCCATTAATTTTTTGAAATTCTACAAGGAATACGGTCTATCATTTTATTAATATAACTGGAATAATAAATAATATTTGTCTTTGACACTAGCACTACTGGCATAAAATTTATTATACGTCAATATATTAAATAAATACTATGGAAAAAGAGAAATCAATGGGTGAAAAAGATGATCGATTTAGTAATCTGTATTTCAAAAAATCAACGTAGAGTTTTCGCCCTATGACTGTCCTATAAACTTGGCAAACTTTTAGAAAAAATTGTGAACGGGTCATTTTGACTTGCTTGGTTATTCTAGTGTTAATAATGGTCAAACCATTCAAGGTCAAACTCTGTGGAATGAGTTTCTTAATGTTAAATAATATATTATAAAAGCACAAATATTATTTTAATCCATTAAAATATTTATATTGTACAATAATTCCCGGCAGTATCGATAGTCGATGAAATTCTGCATTTATCGTTCACCAAAATGAACTTTATATTGAATCACGCGTCAAAGGGTTGAAACTACAGGTCTTACCCTCACGACAGGCCGACAGGATGAAGTATTACGAGAAAAACATCAGCCTTAAATCCGACAAATCCCTCCAGATCACAAGCTTGTCCCGTCGCGGGATCAACAATGTTCGATTAACAAAGGAACTCAAGAGGAAGTAGCATAAAACGCGACGACGACGTTTCAAATGCCTATAGAAAGGCCGCGTAACGACCGACAATTAAATCCTCGTTTCAGTAAGGGTGGTGAAAAGGAAGAAGCGTTGCATTATGTATACGAAGCTCCGTGTCTGAGGAGAACAAGAATGAGAAGAGGCACAACGGAAAGTGCCAGAGAAGAAAAGAGAGCAGACTACAGAATATATAGACAAATGCAGAAAGAAAGAGAGAACGGAACAACCGAATGAATACGATACTGTTGCTATCCGCGGAACGCCCGCAACTTTCCTCCCTTCGCCCTTCCACCCTCGAGAAGAGGAGCCTTCACAAATAGCAGTTTGAGTCGACTATGGAATAAATTAGCTGTGCTCCAGCTTTCCTACTAAACGATGGAAAAGGAGGGCTGCTCGTGGTAGAAAAAGCGGAGGATTGCGCACGGGATGGGTGACTGAGAGCAAGGAAAAAGGGACGTTGGCGACGACGACGTGGTGGTGGTACGGAATGGTTGGTTATCAAGAAACAGGGGTACTTTGGCCCTTAGGCGGTCCTTAATAATAAATTCATATCTCTACGACCTCCTGCTCGAGCAAGCCCCTTCTGTTCGTCCTGCTGTTCACCCCCTCCAACGGGAGCACGAGTCCCGCAACCAGATCAACCCCTGCCCACGGGAGAACCACGTGGAGGGCCAGAGACGACGGCTGCCGAGGATTTCCCTCTCAGTCAGACTACAAATCTCTTTTTTATACCGCTTAATAAAACTCGTCTGACATATCTCTGACTTCTACCACTTAATTTCGATCTCCCCTTGCTAGTCGTTGATATTTCCATCCCTTTCTATCGCTTCTTCCTTCTAACTTCGTCCGTTCTCTTCGTTTCGTACTTTGTCTCCCTTTGGCTGCTTTGATCTTTGGTACTTATTTCTTTGCTGTGCTGTATTTTTTTTTATCTTCGATTTTGTTTTATCCTTTCCCCGTGGACGTTTTCGAAAGTGCTGTCGCTTTTTGAACTTTCCGTGGCCGGCTTATTTAATCTTCTTGGGGTGGAATTAGTTTAAAGTCTTCTTATATTTTGTCAACCTTTCTACTCGGTGTTTTGTAAGGTGATTAGAATTTGTTGGAAAAAGAGGAAAATGAAGAGTGGTGGACGAGGCTGATTTTTTGGAAAAGACAAACAGATGTTGATGTGTGTGCTGAGCTTTTTGATTTTTGCTTTCGGTGAGCTTTGTGTGTAATGTTTGAGGACTTTCATTAAAATGAAATTTTTAATTGTAAACAAGTATTATTGTAATGAATTATGACGTCGATGGTGCATTTGTTTACACATTGTGGCGGATTTGTTTCTCGATGATGTAGAAACGATAATAAAAACGACAAAGTAATCTCGATTTGTTCTAAGTGAAAGATTAAATGCGCTAATTTTCGTTACAATTTTAATGACTTTTGAAAATGTTTGTTTCTTAAAGTTCACTAATGCAACAGAATTTATTACGTTTTACTACTAATTCGCCATCCTCGTTTGCCATACTTGTGCAAATTTGCAAATTGAAATATTTGCATATTCGTGGATAAATTTTAAACCTGCCGTCAGTAGATTGAAATTATTTTCGAAACATCCTCTTGCGTTAGATATTCAGTTTTACTTTATGATAACAGTGATTGCAATTATTTACATGGATTATTGCCACACTCTCTCGGATACATACACGAAATAATTTCCAAAATTCCAAAGTCGATGTTAATTCAATACAAAATCAATTGACAACAGGTGGCATTACACGACGCCATTTCTTTTCCCAATGAAAACAAATATACAAATATTTTCATGCCTGTAAATTAATTAAACCTAAATGTAACAAAATTTAAAAAAGAAAAGATATGTAAGCCGCGCCATTTTTGTGTTCCTATTTTCTGTTTAAAGAATTATTATTTTGTGAAGTACATATTTAAAATTCAACAGAAAATGCGCTTGGACAACAAACAATTTGGAATAATTACGAACAAGCATAATTCAGGGCGCAGTAAAATTATGTTCTTAAACACCTTCGTTTGTGAAAAAAATCAGCCAGTTTGTAAGCAATACACATCTACGGGAATACAAAGTCCCCGTGCCCTCCAGACTTTTTTGAAATTTCTCCAATTAGAAAGCAATTTTGCCAGAACGCGCTGAGAATTTTTCTACGGTTTAACGCAGGCATGTTTACGCGTGTTTCGTTTCACGCTAAAATTACTCGGCTATGTACTTTTATCCTGAAACTTATTCCACGTTTGCGGTTACAGCGATGAAATTCATGCTCAGCGATTACGTTAGCCAAGTAATAAAAGAAAAGAAAAAACTTAAACAAAAGTAATCTTAAACGCGTGAAATAGTGAAAAAAATTCAAAGGATTTCCACCAAACATGAAGTATCTTTTTTCCTTTAAAAATCTCGCAATAAAACAGCAGTAACTATTTACACGCATCAACGATCATGCGTTACCTTTACGGGAGAGTTGCAATTAGAGAAGCTTGAGCATTGAATCGCTGATGATAACCAATCACGATAAAAGTTATTAGCTGCGCTTTGCCCACTGAAATTAGCGACGATTCTCAAATGCAAGTCTATAACGCATTTGATTATCCGGTGTGGCTTTCAGCGGACGGCTAATTCCGCGACCCCTTTGCCGGATAATAATTCAAAATTAGTGCCATACCAATGGCCCGGCGAGTCAACCACTTGGAATATGGCTCTGCCTAGGTCACTAACGATGAGCCTACTGTCAAAGTCTCTTGTGTACACATGCTGCTTCGAAAATCATTGCACATACGAGGACATCATGATTTCTCGTGTAACATTAACAGGTAATACCGTACACGCTATCTTCTTCCTTTTTTCTTGTAACAAGAGATTAATCACTTGTTGACGAAGAAAACACGTGGCAAGATTTGTTTAACTATAGATCAGTTTAGTAGATTTCTCGTAATGAATAATTTGTTTCGGAGGGTTCTATTATTTTTCACTATAGAAGAAATGAAAGAAAATAAAATATATTCCATACGTTTCAGAAAATGAATGTCTAATAAAATTGCATAATCACATTATTTTAACACGTTGACTGCCATGGTGGTCACTGGTGAACGGCAGTATTTAATTTGATCAAATTTCATATGAGTTTTCAATTGTAACGTGGGGATTTTATTAATCCCGCTAGACTTATTTAGAACTAACAATAAGAGAGTTGACTGACAAAAAGACGATCAACGACGAAACGTGGAGGACACGAGGACAAATAAACAGTTCGACAGTAGATGACATATAGAGTAGATGCATAGAGTAGACGGGTTAAAGAATAGACGAGCATACGAGTAGATGTATATAGACGAATAAACGAGTAGACGTATAGACGAGTAGACGAATAGACGAGTAGACGAGTAGACGAATAGACAAGTAGACGAATAGATGCACAGATTAGACGTATAGAGGGACTGGACGGATTTTGTACAATATAATAGTTGCATTGTTATATTTAGAGTGCGTGTGTGTGTTTTAGTGCGTTCCCTACATTTTACTACAAATGTAAGTTTCCACTTGTATATATCTATTTTTAAGTATATTTGTTATAAACACACTACAGTAACTTACTAATATTTTGACGCATTCAGTATTTAAACACTGGCGTTCAAAAGATAGAAACCTGCTGAATATACATCTATTCGTGTCTTTATAGTGTCTGCTTTACGAATATGGGCTTTTAATAGGCAAATTGACACTTCAGTAAAAATGATAAAACGAGCGAAATGTCAGTGGCGTTCAAGCTTTTACAACCTTAATAATCAATACCAATTTTACCACGTGCAGCTATCTATTCCCGAAACTCATATTATGTCAAAGAAATCCGATAAAATCTCAATTTCAAAACTTGCCCCAAATGGTCAACAAATTTTCCAAAAGCAACAGTTTCCCTCGAACATATTCCCAATCTTATTATCGATATATCGAGAAGGCAGATCGCGCAGAGAACAGGGCATCCTGTCATACGTTTCCCTGATTCCACTACGGCCACCCGATTTCCGTAGGGTGGTTCTCCACCCTTTTTCTCGCCGGTAGCCTTTTATGCTAAGCGCTCGCTTCATTTGAATGTCGCTAATGCGAAAAACCGATGCATACTAATGGAGAGTCCTTCTCTCTTTCCTCCACGAGAATTGGCACTGTGCACCTGAAACCACCCCCGTCGAGGGGGTGCAGTCGCGCGCGCGCCGTTGCACGTTTGCACGTTTTCGCGTCGGCTATTTCTCTGGCGGCCCTTTATATCATGTGCATACGTTACGAGCGTAAAATCCTATCTTTAGCACGTGTCTTCGATATAGCGGGTGGTGTAATAGTCGCTGCGGTTGTTGAAAAATTGCCTTGTTAACACTACATCTACCGATGTTTAATTCAATATATTTAGAATTGTCGAATAAATTTGTCCGAAACAAATGAATAAAGAGGATGAAAAATTTAATCGATTTAATCGCTCGTAGTCTTAAAATAGATGTAGAGAATTGAAAGAGATGCAGCGTTAAAAATAGTAGGAATAGTTTCACAAAATTCAGAGCAAGTCATTTTGATCACCTTGGTAGATTCAGATTTAACAATGAAAATTCTTTCTCATATTGATAGCTGTAACACGCTTTTTCCTTTTTGTGTATTTTCCGACTTTAAAACTATTTTGGTATTATCGCCGACTATGGCCATCAAACGATGTGTTCAATCAAACGTCGACTTCAGTCGAGAGCCACACATTTTCTACTTTTTTCCTATACTGTTGTAATGTGTGTATAAAGTTAATGTTATTTCTTAATTTGATATTGCTACCTGCAATGGAAATCAAAGTTTCAGAGGTACCTTGCAATGCTTTTGCTTTCGACTGTTAGAAGGGTTATATGGGCGGCGAGTGTCGTACCGAAGTCGTTAGCTGGTATGGTCATTTCGCCTGGGACTTGTTCTTTGAGGTTAGTTATGAAGACGATGATACGTTAAAATGGATTAAAGTGGACAAATTTCTTAGAAGTGATAGAGGATCTGAACTTGAAGCTACTAAATGAGAGTCAAAGTCTTTACCCCCTTACGTTCCTTTCTCCTCTTTTTCTATGTTTTCTTTTAGCTTTAACTGCTATGTGCATTTTGTTAAAACCTACCGTTTTACATAGACTCCAAACCGTCGATACTATAATATGCATATCACAGAGGATTATTGAAGAAGTGGCGGGAGAAATTTGAACTTGAACCTTACTGATTAACTCCTTGACATACAAATAAAATGGAATTTGACGCGTCCGAAAAATAGTATTTAATTTTGTCCAACTGAACAGCTATGTGCAAGCTAAAAAACAGAACATTTTATTTTGCAATTCGCATTGCTATGTAACGTGTAATCAGGTTGAATGGACGATAATTAAGTAACAATATAAAATAATAAATTAGTATTTCTGTTGATGTACAAGTGAAATAATATAATAATATACTGTACGTCGTCCACCGGAGACAATTCCTGACGTCTCAGAGACGTCAAAGTCTACCATGGCACATGAAACGAATGCCGTCTCCCAGACGTCATTGTATGTCAAGTGGTTAAGTGTCCAAGTTCTCACCTTCTTACTCACTATAGCTCATTTAACTGCTATGGTTATTTCACGTAGGACCTTTTGTTTCAGATAGAACCACCTAGGCTACGATAGACATATAACGAAGGAAAAATATCGCAAAAGTAATAGGATAGATTCGTATTTGGGCCTATTAATTGAGAGCCATTGCATTCTTTCGCACCATAGGCACTTAGGTGCAATGTTTATATTTTTGATCGACCTTACGACTAAAATTTTAATTGTTGCCGAGATACGTAGGACGTTATTTATTGAAATTTTGAAAGTCCGAAGAATTAGCGATGTTCCTAGAGAGCTAAAACTCGGAAATATTCATACATATATAATATTAAACACGTTGAATGTAAATGGGGCTGCTGAACGGATTTGCTTAAATATACGACATCTAAATACCACTGCAAAATAATTAATAAGATACTAAATGTACAGCTATTTATATTTTTTACCTTTGCACTTTACAAACATGTAACTTTAGTGATATAAGTTTCACTTCAATGGGAATGGTGAATTTGAAATCAAAATAACTCTAAACCATCATCATTATTATATGAACTGTGTTACGATGAATTCTTCAATGTACAGCCTATACACAGACATCTCCACATCTTCCATCTCCCTAATAAATTTTGAAATTATCCTCAGAAAGAAAATCCGTGAAATAATTATCGTTTCCACAGAGCCATATCCTTTATTCCATCCTTTCAAGCCATATCAACTTAAATCACTCATTTCTAAAAACGTATCACATAGTAGAAACACCATCAAAAGATTAATACCTAACAAATAAAATAAGCCGATCAAAAGCTATCTCAAAGCATCATGACTTCAACGAAACCTCACAAACATCATTGAAGATCATGGCCTCTTGCAAAAGCGATACCCGAGGCCCTTCGTGGAGTTAATTAATTACACCCATACATATTTACCGAACCGCTCGAATTACCGTGATCCGAAATCCCATGATGGTAACCGAGACGTTTGCACTCGATCACGAGACTCTACCGGCAAATAGGACGAGTTCTCCTCGACTACTTCGTAAACACCCGTTATGGGGGTTGCGGAGGGTGTTGCACGGAGAACGGAGTGCCTCCACGATCCGTCATTAGCTCGGCAAACGCTCTTGCGGGATGGTTTAAAGCGAGGGTAAACAAGCGACACTTACTGTACAAGCGAATGGTGCCGTCGGTCTCACCGCGTGGATTTTTCGCGACACACTTGTAGCTCCCGTAATCCTCCTCCTGGAAAAAGAGTAGTAATGACGTTAGACGAAACGTGGACGCGAAATGGGAGAACTTTTAGTCATCCGGTGCTCAGAGTGTCTTTGTTGATCTTTCTCCATTTTTTTGTTTCATGGAATTTCAGTATTGTCTGACACTTTTCACGTTGTGACTAGAATCTCTTCATAGGAAAGAGAAAAGGTGCAAAACAACGTGAACAAAATTAAAATTGCTATTATGTTTCTGAGAATTATTTATCAGTGTGCTGATACGAATTATTTGTATGTGGTTTATAGATCTATAGGCTTTTGGAGATTATTTTTGGATCGGTTAATTTATTGTTTTATATTGTAACGGTGTAATTGAAGAAGATTAATGTGTCACATATATAACGTATTTTTGCAGTCAGATATAAAACTTTCTTACGTCCCTAGCATAATTCTAATTATATATGTATTGTATTTTGTTTATTATTTATCTGCTTTTTCAAATGGTTAATTAAAGTTAATTGAACCTTAAGCTTATCAGTCTTTTAGGATTAATATTAAAGTCAACTTAAATACAACTACAACTTTTATAGCAAATTACAAATTTGCGTATAACAGAAATCATCGAAAATTTGTATTTAACACACAATTCACGATAATTAAAATTAGATAATTAACTGTACTAATTGAATGTAAATTCGATGTTTTTTCTTAAATTCACATCAATAGTTATTACGACAGTATATATTATATATAAACATTCAAGTAGGTTCGAGTTCTTTTGAATGAATCACTAAAAATGATATTTTATGTAACTTTTAATAAAAGTAACGACACATTCACGGACGTCCACTGACCTCTTATACTTCCGAACTTCGAGTCCAATCTTTCATTACTCTTGTTTAAAACTTGCAAGATAGTTTCCTCCCTGACTTATATCGCGGCTGAATTGTGAGCCATTTTGATTTATAAAGAACCGCATGAAACAAGCAAAAGTAACTTTACTCGTTGCACTTCTGAAATTTCTTCTGACATTTTTACTGTTTTTACCAAACTAGCAGAATAAAGATTTATAGAAATACAAGAAAAAAAAAGGAAGTATATCTCCTCGAGTCAGCGACAGAGAAGTTCTTTACGACAAAGCCAACAAATTTACTTGTCCTTTAGTTGTCGCATAAAATGTCAAATAAACTGTTACAAAAGTTACATTTTGTTTCGTATGTCATTATTATGTCTTTAGAAAAATAACAATTTCTATTAGTATTTTTATTGAGTATCGAAAAATGATACATTACGCCGATTTTAAACAAATTTTATCTATCGGAATGATGTGAAATATTTATTGTTTATTAATTCGAAAGTGTATTTTCATTTCATGCGACCAGTGATTTCTCATACGAAATTTTTGCAGTCAGCAATTATCTGCGATACAATGTATCTTCAATGCTAAATTCAAATAAAATTTTACGTATGAACATTTTTCGAAACGTTTTGATTACACGTATCACTTAACTACTTTACTTAACGAAGTGTTATTTTATTTGTTCACATAATTTATAAATATCATCTAATACGTGAATGAACACGAATACAGAATAAAAAGGAAAATACTTTGTAAAATCAAATTGAATTATTCAAACGAAAAACGAGGTTGTCCTACAGCTGAAGTGCCTGGCAATTTCCTTACTTTAATTTTGCACATTGAGAAAACGTGTTTCAAATATTGACAAATCGTTAAAAATTCACCGTAGGGAGTAAAAAGTGTATTCTGATTTTTTACGTATCACCTGTTGATCGTGAAAGGAGAGTAGGCGTCGGTTTTGACTATTCACGGCTTAATTTAGAGTTCGCACGTCAAGGGATTCTCCTCTTCTAAAGACTTCATTAACGATTTACACCGTTCTTTTTATCTCCCGTTTATAATTAAATAATATAGCACTTAAATACACGAATAAACAAAGAAAAACGGAGAATTTTTATCATAAATATTATTTCACATTTTGTTTCCCTTTTAGTCACTAAAAAAAATACTTCCATCAATTATTCAATCTCCAATGAGTTTCTATTTGAAATTCCAAAATTTTCTGCCTTCATTTTCAAATTTCACTTTTCCAAATTAAAGGAGAATCATTAGCTTGAATTTTTCATCATAGTATCACTTTCAAATAAAACACAAAAATATCACGAGTTAAAAAATTCAAAGATTCGATACGAATAGAATGAACAAAGAGAAACTAAGTAATTTTCAAGAAGAATAGTCGCCAAAAATTTGCAAAAAAAATGTTCTCTTCCTATGGCACTCGTAAAAAGAATAACGCGTGAAATTACCCCTTCCCGTGACTACGTCCGCAATTTCGCTGTCGTTCCATGTAAAGCCATTATTTATTCTTAATTTCGGATGCCGCGACAACTACTTTATTGCGCTTGTTTTCCGTCAGCGCGAGGCGATCCTGATTTATGATCAATATTTGCAGGCTGTGAATTTCAGCGAACGATGTGCAGCCGTGGCTTTTTAGAGCCGCTGCATCGCGCTTTAATACAGTTTTATAACGTCACTGTCGTTAAATGTATCCGTCCCTCGTGTTTGCCGCGGAAAGCGGGGAAATAAATTTCTTCGATCGCGATGAATATATCTGCGACTCTTCTCTAATGTGCTTTGGAAATATCTGTATATCGGGAAACAAATTTACTGTTATACTAGATCGAGAGTTTGTTCCAAATGCAAGGCGAAGGTACCTGACTTTATGTTACTCTCAAATGAGTGCTATTTTATTTGTAACAAAACAAAAGAGATGGACTTTGGTATCTGAATTTGTATTGTTGTGGCTTGAGGACATCAAACAATTTTCAGTTAATCTTTCTTGCGTTGAAGTGGTGTTGAAATGAAAAGGAAGACACGGAAGAAGATCAAATATGAGACGCGAAGAATTGTAAGATCTATTGTTTACTAAATAATTAGTTATTACATCAGATTATAAACATGATGTGAGAGATCTGTAGCCGCGTTTTGTTTTACAACTTTTGGCATTACTCGAGAGCGATCAGTTGATATCGCGATCAAATTAACACTTTGACGGCCGTAGGCGTCAGCGGTGACCGGCACTATCGAATTCAGTGAAAGGACCCCGCACAAACCTTATGGATTTTGGATCCCGGTGAAATTGTTTAAAAATTTAGTATGTTGTTCTCCTTACTGTCCTGAACAAATGTCTCAATGGACATAAAGTTCAAAAATGCTTAGGGACCGAGTTATGGATAGCTAAAGAATGAAGATCTATCTCTTTCAAGCCTGTGCAACTGCTGCTCTCGTGCTCTTGAAGGCCACCGCTGGCCACCGCCGAATTTAGGAGAAATGTCCCCTTCCATCCACCTATCGGGACGTCCGTCGTCCGACGCTTCCGTACACCCCCCCCCCCCCCCCCCCCCCACTAAAAAACACACTGGTTGCTAACGCTTTTGCTACCTTCTTTTGCTTACAATTAGGATTATTGCTTATTATACAATAAGTCCTTTTCAGGGCTACTTTCTGCTAATCAATTTGTTCTAAAATTCCCTTTCTCTTCTGAAATATAATACGTAAGTCCTGTCAGAATTCTTTCTCAATTGTTTCTTCACGGAACTATCTTTTTTGGTCCTCCTCTTTTCCAAAAGTTATCATTTATCAAAACTATTTGTATTGTTACGTATTTCAATAGCTGTTTTTCAAAAATCTGTTCTTATGGTATATCAGCTCAGTAGAAAACATGGCTCAAAGAATCTATTCACGGTGTTACGTTTGCGATAAACGGTTCATGCTGCAAAGAATGTCTCGAATAGACAGAGAAGAAAATGCTGACAAACGTGAGATAGCCATCCGACGTCGAGAGGAGTTTCTTAGACTCCCTCTTAATGTAACTGATCAAACCAGAGTATGTTTGAACTGCAATCAATCTATATTGAATGAAATAGCTTTAATCGAGCAGGACCCTTCATGCATACGGCTTGAAGTTCTGACACAGAGTCGAAATAGTACTTGCCTGATTTGTAATGCTGATATTAATTTGACTAGGTTATCAGATGAATGTAAAGCGAATGTTTTTGTTCTACGAAACATTTATATTCCCGATAATGTTAAATCATGCAAACGTCATTTAAATAATAGAGGCTATTTGTTACAACCTCTATTATTGGGCTTGCGTTCTGTTAAACGACCTTATGTTATCAAAGGGCCGCAGCTCCATTTATTTCTGCAAGGACTTCGCGTTGTTGCACAAAATCAATCGAGGATTGTTGATGAAGATAGTATGTCTAATGAAGATTTCGGATGTTTTTCTCCAGTTACAAAAGAACAGTTTCAGGATCTTTTCACTTACTGTGATCGAGTGCCTCATGAAAATGGTTACAGATATGTCTCTAAGAAAGATTTACTTGTGTTTCTGTGCAAGTTACGCCAAGGATTATCAGATGAATTTCTTAAGGTCATATTTCAGTATTCAAGCAGACAAGCTATTAGTATTGCAGTCGCTACCGTTAGACAATCTTTAATGTTACGTTTTGTACCCAATAATATTGGATTTGATGCCATTACTAGAGATAATTATGTAGAAAGACATGTTACAGAGTTTGCCAACCATCTGTATAATCCACAGCCACACATTCCGCGAGTGATTGCTATAATAGATGGTACTTATACTTATATACATAAGAGTAGCAATTTTCGAGCTCTTCGCCAATCCTATAGCCTTCATAAGGGAAGACATCTACTCAAACCTGCTCTAATCGTCGCTCCTGATGGCTATATACTGGAAATCCAAGGGCCTTACTTTTCTGATGCATCCAATAATGATGCAGCTATGTTGCAAAATGAATTTGATAATGATGCAGCTAGAATGAATGCATGGTTTAGAGAAAATGACATCATTATCGTTGATAGAGGCTATCGGGATATTAAGGACTTATTGGCACGGTTAGGTATTATATGTAAAATGCCTGCATTTCTTAAAGCTGGTGAGCATCAACTCTCTACGGAGGATGGTAATGAATCTCGATTGGTGACGAAAAACAGATGGGTAGTAGAGGCTAGAAATGGACACCTGAAATCCATTTTCAAATTCCTGGTACAAGTAATGCAAATCCAGCATCTTCCAAATCTGGGAGATTTCTACCGAATAGCTGGAGCTATCATTAATAAATATCATAGTGTCACTCACATGAATGAAGGTAATGCCGCACTAGCTCAACGATTACTGGAAAAGGCTAAGGAACCGAACGTTGTACAGGCGCTAGTAGAAGTGAATAATCTCCATACAAGAAATGCTCAGAGATGGGTTCGATTGAGTGCTGATCAATTATTTGACTTTCCAGTGCTTACTTTGGAATTCTTGAAAGACCTAACTTTTGGCATTTATCAATTGGAATTATCACCGTCATACATACAAGATAAATTACAAAGAGATCAGTTAGAAGAATTCCAAATAGAAATGTTGCGAAATCAAAACCGATTGCCGGAACCAGGATTGATGAGAGTGAGAGTGTTTTCGAGGTTCCGCAATGTAACAAAACATCAGTTGTGGATCTCATATAAACCTATAAGTAATAATGAAATGAATAACCAGTTAGAAGAGAATGATGGAATAGAAGTAGATGACAGAATAGAAGATGATCCTCTCATACAAGGTTACTATTGTACATGCAGATCTGGTGCTCGGACCCTTGGTACGTGTGCACATGTTACAAGCGTTCTATGGTTCCTAGGCTACGCACGATATCAAGCAAGTGTTCACTTTCCTTCAAGTAGATTGATCGAAACTATCAAGGATGCCAGAAACAGACCTCAGCAAGTGAATTTAAGATAATTCCATTACATTTGACCAGTAGAGTATGTGTGGAAACATGAAAAGACAACTTTCATCTTGGCCTAGGATAGGAAAATCTAACATAACCTAGGGAAATTAATCTTGCCCTTAACCAGTCAGACCACCTTCGACTCGCCTTCGTCAACTAGACCGATTCCTGGTCTCACACACATATGTGAAGGCATTATAATTTTACCGGTAATCATCGAGCAAATTAGATGTATCTTCATTCTTTGGCGCTCCATAACTCGGTCCCTAAGCATTTTCGAACTTTGTGCCCATTGAGACATTTATACAGGGCAGTAAGGAGAACAACATATTAAATTTTTAAACAATTTCACCGGGATCCAAAATCCATAAGATTTGTGCGGGGTCCTTTCGTGTAACTTTTAAATTGTAATGTTTATAAATTGTCAGACATATTGAATATTTAAATATCGACGTTAAAAAGATAAAGATCTACCGAACATCTATATATCTGTATCTTTAAAGTTTCTGATTTGTAAATACGTGAATCCATCCTTCACCCATTTTATCACAATAGAAACCTATAGAATGGTTAAAGGGTCACTACCCATTTTAACCCTTTGGTTTAACCCCTTGAAAAAATTCTGATTATAATTTATTGGCGCAATTATATATGTACATGCAATTAGAGTTAAACAATTGAAATAAAACTGTTGAAGTATGCTTACGCAAAGAGTAATTTACAACGTCTATACATTAACACCGGGACTATCTAAAAAAAAGGTTTGCTTTTCATCGCCCAAGGAATATTTATTTCTCAATATCCAAAAAAGTGCCCATCCACAAAGGGTTAAAATATAACAACATTCTTCCTGTTAATTTCTCCAAATTAAAAACAGAATGGTAGCGATTGGAAATAAATACATTAATCCCCAAAACTAATTGGAATTAATTTCCAACAAGTATATTTACATTATTTATGAAAAAATAAACCTGAATTTATTATAGATAAAAAATTTACTCTATTTTTAACACTAGATCTACCAAGGGGATCAAAATGACTTGTGTTAAATTTCGTAAGAAAGCCGCTGAAATTTTGTGGGCGGTATTCTTTTATATTCGCTTTCTTCTGAAGCATTTATCTAGTATCTTTTAATATACTGAATTAATAGTCGGGTGGTTCTAGTGTTAATTGCTCAAGAGACCATTCATCCGCCCTATTCTTCTGTATGCCAAATTAAACTAAAAAGTCTTCTAAATATATATACAGTTATATCAATATTATTATTATATATTTATATATTTAGAAGATTTTTTAGTTTAATATAAATCCTCTAAAAAATATCTGCTATTGTCAATCTCAGAAATTCCATCCTAAGCAACCAGTGACAAAGTAACAAACACTTCTATACCTGCAAGTCATTAATGGTAAGTGTCATGTGCGTCTTGTAAGATGGCTTTTCCGGAGTCGAGGTTGCTTTGTATTTGCTGCTCTCGTGAATCATAAGTCCATCTTCCCTTGTCCAGTAATTCAAAGAAGTCGGGTGAGCCTCGGTGTAACATTCCAACGTGACGGCGTACCCCAAGGGCGCGCCGACCAATTGATGCGGTATCCACAGCATGGGGGGAACTGCAACGAGAAAAGTGATTGATTGGCTCATAAATGTTCCAATTACTACCGATACACGGCATGGAGTACGTAGAATATCCATTGTCTATAAATCTCGCAACGACGGAACTGTGTTTCCATGCTTTGAGGCGCTCAAGGCGGAGAACATGGGACATCGATGTCTATGGTGAGATTGAGTGAACTCACTTGCAAAACTGGAGACTATGCAGAAACTAGGAAAGAGCAAATAGTATGCCTTAATTTTGCTATTATTCGGATTGTAAGAATTTTGAACAATTTGGGGGAAGGTCATTTTAACGATGTGTATTTTTTAAATTTTACATCTGGCAATTAAAACAATAGAGCAGGGGTGGCCAACCCGCGGCCCGCCTTGAACATTTTTCCGTACCGCGAGATTATCATTAGTATCATTATTATATTATTTATGTTTACATCAGTGGCGGACTAAGGCTAAAGCGGGCCCTAGGCAACATTGTAATTCCGGGCGTATTTTTCAGTCATGACACATTCTTTGCATTGGTCCCAAAAATTACGGGCCTTAGGCACGTGCCTAGGTTGCCTAGGCCTATGTCCGCCCTTGGTTTACGTGAGAATAACGTTGGTTTATGTAAGAATAATAGTAAGCACAATAATAGTAACTCATTATATTTCAATTTTTCACTCCGAAAAAGTGCCTATAGTGAGTCTAATTGTAAGTCTAATATATGGGGATATATAATTTTATATGCGGCCCGCGGAGTTATGATGCATTTCCAAAGTGGCCCGCAAGATCATTTGGGTTGGCCACCCCTGCAATAGAGGGTATGTTTTTAGATAATACAAGTATGGATGTATGTTATCGGTTACTCAAAAGAATTTAATTTGGGAAATGATGTATGACATCAGGAAGTTCGTTTATCGAAAACTGCGAAATATTGTAATAATCTAATTGTTCTCATTTTGTATTCCTATATTTTTTAAATTTTATTGTATATTTATGTAGGAATGCAGATTGAATGAGAGAATGAGTGAGTGCGTGAATGACAGATAGAACGAGAGGCTGACGTGAAAAACAAAAGACAGGACAGTAGAACGCGAAGTTACAGAGTTGGTAACGAAACGTGAAACAGTAAAGACGCCATAACTGCTGCTGCTTATTTTTATTGTTCTTTTAAGTGTTCATTATAGTTATATCTTTTATTTTTAGTTTTATGTATTTCATATTAATAAATGTTAGTTAGTAATAAGACTATAGGCACCATCGAAAAAGTATCCTCACATTTATATCTTACATGATATTTATATTTATATTAGATCATGATTACATTATATGCGCTTGCAAGAAGTTCGCTTTTTGAAAACTGCGGAATTTTTTAATAATTTGATTATCCCAATTTGTATTCCTACATTGTTTTATTTTATTGTATATTAATATCTTACGTAGGTATTATGTGCGTTTTTCTTCTGTTGTCTGAAGCTATATTACATTTATAACAATTTCTACATTTATAACTAATTACTTAATTCTTCTCTATCTGCAATCTTCAGTGGCCCAAACTAATCCCATGTCCTACATCATTATCACTGTTACTATTTTAATGATTATAATAAAATTCCCTGTTACCTGAAGCAAGTAGCATTATTTTTATTGCATCGATTATAGATTGGATAACAAACATTAAATTCATTTCATAGATTTCAAACTATACGAACTAAATGTTTAAGCTCATATTGTTAATCAAATACTAACATAAAACACCAATACACTACTGTCAATAAAGTCCTTCCACTGTTGGACTGATTTGATTAAATCATTTACCAAATAGTACTATAAATTCTTGTCGTTTCTAACAATAAATTTTACCTTGCAAACAAACCAACGGACAATACACATTTAATATTCCACAGCACGTATTACTTTATCAGACTGTCAATTTACGTAGTAACATTTATTACTGTTACCGTGCATCCGTAGTTCAAATCGGATAATTGAATTACCATGTTTTGTGCCATTTTAATTAGCATACAACGTTGCAAACCACGTTCCCAAACAAGTATCCTAACAAAAATGATAATCACCCTGAAGATCTGTAATTGAATTCTTAGAGTCAACAGAACGGAAAACCTATCATCCTAAATTTCCTGAATCTACAAGTCCAAGAGGACTACTTCACGATTGAGATATTTTGCGTATAAACATCCCTCCAATTTCGCAATTCCGACGTGCAAACGTTACGAAGTAAAATTAACGGTTCGTACGTTTTCCCGGGCAAATATAACCCAGGAATATCCGTACGACCTACATTCGCTATTTTTTCCTTCTACACGTCCAAGTAATTGCCGGTATTTTTCAACAACTATATCGAGCGTGGAGAATACCATTGACACGGTTCTTTGCTTAACAAACGAGTGAACATATGTTGCCTGAAAATGCGATCCTTCGTAGCACCTGCAAGACATTCGGTTTAACGTTTATTCGATAAATAGCATATGAAATAAATGTTCGATTTCACGGGGAACTGGGATAACAGAGGCATTAATATGCTTTCACGACGCGTACAAATTCCCTACTTTTTTTTACATCGTCGAATGTAATAATCCATTAGCGAGAGAAGCTTTCGGAGAGACTGAAACATTCTTTGCTTTTGCAACGAATATTTTCCACTTTATTGAACTCTGTCAATGTCAATCCATTTATTATACATAGTTCCATACATAGTTTAATAAAACGGGATATTCGAGATTTATAAATTTCTGCTTTAATGTAATGCTAAAGAACTGCGTGGTGGTTCTAGGTTTTTGTTGTGTTTATGGAAAAGCTTAAAAATAAAAAGATCACTCTTATACAGGCTGTGTAACATTTATCAAGTGTCATTAATTAACCCCTTCGGGTACGATTTAATAATGACAAATTGTGCATAAAGTAACCATTCCATTTTTATGTAAAAGAACTTGTTTTATTTTATAATTCTTACATAGTGTTAATTAAAATTATATTATTGACTTGGACACAATTGGAATTCAGTGTGGAATATTAAAAACGGCTAAATTAAAAAAGAAAAGATCAAAGCAGAATTTTAATAAGGTATATAGCTAATAGTCCTCAAGCGTATGGGAATTTTTAACACATTCTGGTAGGTGCAAAGGAATCCTACGATTTCTCCGAATTTTGTTTAAAAAATGGCTGACTTTTCTGTTTCCTGGAAATCTCTTATTTTATGAAATCCTTCACATAAATCTAGCTTCTGTGTTCGAGAAGGAAAACCTAGTACACTAAAAATTTCAAGTTAAATTATTTATTATCATATTCAACAGCAACTTTAGTCGTATGACTAAGAAATCAGTGACGTGTTAGAATCGTCATTTTATCAGAAGGAGTTAATGATAAATAATTAAAGCTTGAATATATAAATAACAAGTATAGAGACTTAACACACTATTTATTCCCATTTTGTTAATGGTGTCCATACACTGGACCTATGAACGACAAAAGAAAGTACAGTGAAGAAAAGCGTGTAGCAAAGTTAACGATTAAGATTTAGCCCTAGATCACTAACCTTCGTCGATTCGACGACACGGATTTAATAAGTATGCCATATTAGTTAACGTTATCGTAATAAATAAATACCTACCTTTAATAATAGAAAAAAACATGTTTAAATTTTATTTAAATAATACCCTTTAACCCCTTTTGTAAACACCGTAGTCGAAGAGACGAAGGTTAGTGTTAATCGTCAAAAAATAAGGTTAGTGATCTAGGGTTAGATAAGATTAAATTTAATAAGAAGATCAAATTTAGATAAAATTAAAGATTTGGATGATCAATATCTATCGTATTATTCTGCCTTGAAGAAAGTAGTAAAGTTGTAAAAAAGGCGGGATTACTTCTTTTAAATTGTGCATTATTTAATACATTTTTGATATTGACTTAAAAAATGTAAGACCGGCATTCAGGGTTTCAGTGGCTGTTATTTAACCGGCGTGCAATGTGTTAAAAAGGAAACACAATTACACATCAGCTGTTTTACTAAAAAAAATAATTCAAAAGATTTATACTTGTAAAATTTACAACTTAGACTTTCAAAAGTGTACTGAAATTCAAGTTTCTACCTTCTGTAAAAAAAATGTTCCCACACTTTTTCCACTGTTTCTAATCACAGCTACCAAAGTTTAATATCTACTTAAAACTGCAGTACCTACGCTTAAAAATCGCGCCAAAATGACGATAATATTTAAAACCGAAATACAGGACAGCTAAAAAAGTAATTTCACGACAAGGAACGATTCTCCATATTCTTGCTGCTGATAATGCTTTCGCGAGACCGGAGCACCTCAATTTAACTTAAACCTCATAAGAATATACCTGCCGACCTCGAACTTTCGCACAGTCATATTTTCTGAAGAGCTGGGGGCGAGACGACCCCAGTTTACACAAGAACATTCGACGTCGGCCCTATGGGAGGAGGAAATTATCTGAAGCAGCAGATGAGGGACAACGTGTTTAAAATTTAAATGAAGAAGGGAGATGGTCACGTATCGAATGAATCGAAGAAGACAGGAAAACTGAAGGAACTTCTTCAGCGATTTTCATTGCTATGATGTCTCCTTTTTCACGATAATTTGTGTTAATACTTTCTACGGCAATTTATTATTTTGTTCAAATATATAATTATGTAAAGAGACATTAGAAGAATTTTCAGGTTGTTACATATGTGCCGTTCACTGCACAAATAGATTGACTCTATAACACAGAAAGTGGAGAAATGCGATTTGACATTGTTTTTTAAAATTCCCGTTATAATACAAATTCAAATAAATATTGTAGAGTTAATAAATGCAGATGTAGCTTTCATTTAACGGTAAATAAAATTAATAAGAAAGGATAGCCTAAAAGTAATCTTCAGTAATTTTACAATTTTTATGTGGCTGCGTGAGTTCATCGACTTGGCAAGTGAAAAAGAAATAAAGTTAAATAAAGTGTTCAAATTTTTTAATTTTTTATTATAGTAAAAGTTAATTACAATATATTTTTATTGCAGATTTTTCATAAAAATGAATATTAACAGTTCTATTATTATATATTATTTGTGATTAATTCATCAGTAATATAAATAATATCTTCTTCATCAGCTGTATGTGAAGTCTTATCATTTCGATCTATTCTCAAGTTTTTATACTAATCATGTTTAATAGGAGGGATGAATTTTAGCAGGTCCACCATGCCTCTCCTTTTTTCCCTTTTCACAGTTCTACTTTTAGTATATTTAGCAGCTACTACTGAATTTGAGTTGAATTACTGCAATGATTTACATTAGAATACGGAGTTAATCAAAATGGCTTCCGAAATTCATTATTTCTTATTCAATGGCAAACAAAATTTTATCGTTTAGTGGTGTTAATTTTTATTATTTGGGAAAATTTATCATAAATATACAAAGTTCTGATTGAACCAAGTTCTTTGACATTTAAATTGAAGATGTTTTAAAAAGTGGAGTTAATCGATTTGTGCAGTGAACGCATGCAGTGAACTCATATGAGTGTCACATCTATGACGTAGTCTTTTTTCTTTGATGAATGTGACGGTCAAATTTGAGTTTTAATGAAAGAGATGCTGTTGTTACTACGAATCCATCTGTTTAATTGAAATACGTTACGGCACTGCAAATAAAGTTGATTTACACAATTCCTTGTTTTATCGATAATGTTCGAAATGTGATTTTCGCGATTCTTGAGGATTCTCTCAGTCTTCTCTTGGCATTGTACCGTAGATAACTCGATTTCCGGACATTACGTTTTCCTCAAAGAACGTCGATGAATAAATTCGTTTATCTGACGCCAGCAATACACTGTCGACATGCCGATTCGCCGAAGACAATTGTAAAAACATCGATAAATCGCTATCTTTGCAAAAGCACACCAAGAGAAACGGAAAAATACGGCTGATGTTTTATCGTATCGCGTAATACAACGTACATTCGTTATTTTCTTTCGGTGGTAGATGAAACAAATTTTTACCCTGAAATCACGAAAATTTCAACGGGAAATTCTGCACGAGAAAAAGACGTGGCTTCGTACGACTTCAAGGAAATCCTTTACCCTCGACTTTACGAATAACTTACCGAGGATGTTCCACTTACTTTACAGGAATTCAAACGTCTTTTTGTTTCTTCAGTTTCCACGATGACACTTGACATCGTACTTTCAAGACAGACTTTTCGGTCTTGAGTAAATTAACTTTCAGTTTCTAGCTTTCATCATCGCCCTACGCTTCGAAATACCAACGGGAGTACATTTCATTTCATGAAAGCGACACTCTACATACATTCGCAATTTAACATCGTATATTAATTAAATGCTCGAACTTAAAACGATAATTTAGGATACGAGAAGGAGTTTTATCTTCTTTTTTTTTACTTTGGAATCTTTTTTACGTAGAATCTTATAGAACGTCTTAGTATTCAAAGTGATGACTGTATGAGGGATGGAGAAATTTGAAGGGAGAAATGAACATTTTTACGTTACATAAAAAATATGACGGAAAAAACAACTCTACTTTAAAATGGAGAATCAACATTTTACATAAATATATAGAATATGATCTCAAGTCTGAAAGAATTGGTGGTATTTTCCGAGAGAAAAGTTTAATAATGTTCCAACGATAAGTAATCTCAAAAATTCACAAAATAAATTTTATTAAATTGGTATCTCTTAACAATAAGAAATGATTCATTTGTACAAAACACTTAATCAGAATATGAAATAGGAAGTAGTCTTACATTAGACAGTCGAAAACAATCATAATTACTCTAGTATTTTCCAAATCAGAATATTATTAACGTATCAACGACAAATACTTTCAAAATGTCACTAAATGCATCTTTATTGTCTTCTAACAACAAAAAAAGATTTATAATTATAAAATACTTTATTATATCACAGTGAAATTAATTTCTCGCAGTATAATATAACTAATAGTCTAATAGTCCATGTATCTATGTAATGTATATGTCTATGTAATAGTCGATGTATCTCATATGAAATTCAAATCAATTGTGAAAATATTAAAGTATCAATATTCAAGCGCACCATCGGAAACAATTAAAATTTAAGGATATGACAGATGGAAAAGACTCTTGATTCCGCAAAAGAGACCCGAAATTAACATCAAGATAGAAGGACGAAGATCGATATAAGAGCACGTAGATAGTGAAGGACTTTAAAATTTAAATAAAGATCCTCCATCGAATAGTCTCAGGAAGCAACTTTCACCCCTCTCATTCCATAGGGAATTACATGGCTCCCTATCTGGCTGCCTTTAGCAGCACCTCGAAGCTTGATTTTCTCGATCCTTTAAGATTCTTCAGGACATGTTTTATTTAACGATTGCGAAACATCTCGTAAAGTTTATCTTTGATGGCAAAGAGATACATATTAAATAGTTTCTCTTTTTTAAGCGACTTAAAATCCCTTAATTCCCTTCGCCCCGTTACATTCACTTATCTCTACGGTGGCTATCTATTTCTGCCTTCGAACTTTTATATCTTTTCATGAAACTGATGGTGCTTTTTTCAAAGCTTCCAATACATAAAATAATTTATGACTTTAAGGGCACTTAATAATTTATCTGACTTTCTATCGAAAAATCGGCGAAAGGATCTTGTAAAAAAGTTTGTCTTTGAGCCACAAAATGTACATTGAGGAGTTTGTAGTTTTTAAATATTCAAAACTTTTTTAATCTGCGGCGAATTTACAAGAACGTTTCCCTTTTCAATTACGTCAATGTCTTTTTATTTAATTTTACATAAATTAAGTACTGTAGGATAAAGGCTTAGCTATAATTTATTTTATTGATAAAGTTGAGAAAAAAATTGCACGATATTTACAATATTTCGGATCATTGATTCGTGACTTTTATGCGAAGTCTCTTCATCCTGAAAAAGATCCGAATAACACGAAAATAAATGGTACAATTCGAAAGAGCAAATGCTCGTTTCACTGTGAAAAAAGAAGTGAGAAGAAAAATGATCTAGCAGCAAGTGGATGTGAATTACCTTAAAATTTAAATAAACATCACCCCCGAATTGCTTCAGAGAACAAAGTGCATTCCTTTGAACCTTCCGTTATCCCACTGCTTTCATCGATTTCCTCACTCCCTCAGAATGGCTTTCATTTTCTACTGTTCTCGACATTCAAGGAACGTCCTTAACTCCCTTTTTATCTTTATAAAGAAACACATGTAATAAATTTCCATGGTTAAAAAAATGTCGATATATCATTTATCGTTACGTATATTTATGAAGCTGTCGAATCCATTTTCGGGTTTTTAGGCACCTCTTTGAAAATTTGGATTTGTTAATACATTTCGTTCCCGTTTTAAACATGAAAAATGTGTTTATACCACAGAATAACGTAAACAATGTTTTTTTTAACACGAGACCTACTGACAATGTATCGAATAAAAAAATTTAAAAGTTAAATATATGATACTACAAAACATTAACTAAATACTTTAGAAAACAAGGAATTGAATAGAAGAGAAGATGGTTAATTCAGTAATTCATATTTTATAAGATACATCATAGACAATATCTAATCTATGGCTCTCTTATAAGCTTGAAATGATTTTAGAAAAAATAAGAAACGAGTCATTTTGACCACCTTGGTAGTTCTAGTGTTAATTCCTTGCAGTTTAAAAGAGAGATGTAGAAAATTGAAAGTAAGAAAATCGTTAGACGTTTTGGAAACATTTATTTGTTCAATTCATAACATTCATTGTAACCATCTTGGTAGATTTAGTGTTAAACAGACATATTATGGCACTATTCTTAAGCCTTATAAATTATATCTTTTCCCTAACTGATATATCCTTTTCAAATTAATCCAAATGAATCGTTCACTTTGTCCAACTTATAAATAAGAAACTGCGACGATATAGACTTATTCTTATCTTGTAAGGGAATTATATTTTCTCGTTATTATAAGAAAAAAAAAACGGTATAAAAATAATACCTTGTTAAAAAGACATCATATTACTCATCGTTCCACCGTGAAAATATGTTCCAAGGTTGAATTCCCTATTTTCAGATTTGTAAAAATTTATCCGCACCCAGCGGGAATTCCCGTGGAAATTTGTATTTGTTAAGAAAATAGAAACACAGGACATCCGCGAAACAAGATGATTTTATGTGCATTCTGCGAGGAAATGTGGAGCTATCCAAATGTCCTCCGCTCCGATATAAATTGGATAAAGTTCCCTTCGCGAATTCCTTTTCAGATTTCTTTTTCCCTTGGATTTTTGTCTTCTACGTATAACTTACACCGGCTGGCAGTTTTATTTTGTATTCGCTGGTCGTGTCTCCGCGTCCTTTTCTCGTAAATCAGTTACTATGCAGTGTCTAAAGCTATTCCGACATATTGAAACTGCTTCTTAGAGGAAATATTGTTTAATGTAGCGGCGATCGAATTTTTGCGTGAGAAACATTCCGCTAAACAGCTGATGGCAGGTGTTGCTTTCGACACCTTTTTAGAAACAGAATTAACAAAGCAAGACTATAGTGATAATGATAAGTAACTGATAAGTCTGCTAATCATTTTGAAGTTGATGTATGTCTTATTATGCATATTAAAGTTCGTATTATTATTAAAATTATTTATTGATGTGGTTGTATCATTAGAAAATTTTTAATTAATTTGAATATAATCTATTATATAAAGCTCAAATACCACTGACTGACTGACTGACTGACTGACTGACTGACTGACTGACTGACTGACTGACTGACTCATTCATCCACTCATCACGAAATCTCAAAAACCACGGAACGGATTACAATGAAATTTGGAACATACTCTTGCCTTGGGTCGTAGGTGCTCACTAAGAAAGGGTTTTGAAAAATTCGAAATTTTAGGGGTGGTTTTGTGGGGTTAAAGTATGGGCCAAACTCATCAACGCAGAACCGAAACTATTTGACCTGGAAACTTGAAATTTTGAATGAGCATTCCTTTTAGGGTATAAGCACCCACTAAGAAAGGATTTTTCAAAATTCGAAATTTTAAGGTTTTTTTTTATTTTTTTTTTGCATGAGCGTTCTTTCTTGGGTATCAACGTTAAACTTAACTTTTATTAATTTAAGTAGTCCTTAATCCTAATGATATTAAACCGTAGCGAAGCACGGGTACTTCAGCTAGTTTTAGTATAATTAAAAATAACTGTAATACAATTTGTAAGAGGATAGTTATGCAAATAACTAGATGTGATTTAGTTATAGGGAGGAAATGATAAATTCGTTAGAGCACAGAGATGAATCGACATATTTTGAACGGTTCAATAATTACTTTCATATTACTTTTATAATTTATTATTATATTTAATATTCCCACCCGAGAAGAGAAATCAATCTTTTCGCTTACGGTGAACATATATCAGAATGTAAGGAGTTATAATACTTGTAACGTGGTGGATCTTCATATTTGTTGTTACAACGAATTGTTTTCTCAGAAAAATAAAATATTTATGATTACATTACAATAATGTGATTTAATTTCTGCTGGAAAAGATAACTGAAACGAATGATGGAATGTCCAAAGAATTAAGACATTTTGAGCAGGTAATATAAAAATACGCTCTTTTGTTTTTAGCATTTTCAACTTGACGCTGTTGTAATATTCATGAAGACATTTTTAGTCTTCTTTTACATTTAATTGCAGTAAAATTTAGATTAAAATTTTTAATTAAAATAGAAGCATTTTTCTTTAGACTACAAGCTAATTTAATAGCACGTTGATAGTGTCTACGTATTATTAAATTAATTACTCACTTTTAATAATCACAAAACATGAGAATGAACATCGACGAGCTCGCTATATACTTTGAAGTCTTGATTTTCATAATACAAAATCATAACCGATGATTATATTACGTTGCTGCCTTTCTTACGGTACTCTGCTTTAAAAATCTAATTATCGTTTAATTTACCTCGAAGAAAAGAGTATGAAAAGCATTGTATAAAATTTGTATGTATTTTTCATAAAATTTCACTCATTTCCATATTAGCAAATTCTATGTTTCCTCCCTAAAGCTTCATATTCACATTGCTTCATATTTTCCAAAACATCAAATTTTATAAAACACAAAGCATTTGCTACATCCTGCAAATTAAATTTTAAAAATTTCTCTGGATTTCCACATCGAGCCGCCCATACCCATGAGAATTCAATAAAAAAGAAAGACCTGACGAAACCAAGGAGATTTTCTGGACTAACAAATCTCAAATCGTAATATTTTCACGCGATTAAAAACAGCTATCATGCAAGTATGATATATCGAAAAATCGTCTGGAATGAAATAAAAAATGTTCTCCCCCCCCCCCCCCCCCAAAAAAAAGAAATCTCAGCGCAGATAAAAATAGAAAAATCGTCAGAACAGGAATGTTCTCCCGTCGACTCTTTTAACCAATTGCATTAATATAGAAAAAGAAGATAAGGAAGAAGAGAAAGACTCCTAAAGAAGAAATTAATGAGTTACCAAATCGTCGCTGTCAATTCTTCCTTCTCCTTGCATTCTTTCCGTTGTTAGATCATTGAAAGCGAAACACGAATTAACCGGAATTTCTATCTCGACTCTTTTCTACTCATTGAGGAGGATCCACGCTCAGAGAGCTTCTTTGAAGTCCCTTCTACTCTGATGCTTTTTTACGCGCTAGAATTCCCAAGATATTCAAACAATTTCGCGAGCATGTAAATACCGAACGATGAAATAAAACGCTACAGTCTTTATCGAAGAGAATACGTGGTGCATTTACCGCGCGATTTTAATTTGACGAGCTGCCGGCCTTCTCCTTTTACGTTGCTTTAATAGACCGCTCTTTTTTTAGAGACTCTCTAGAGCTGCCTTCGATATCCGGTTCCTGAATTTTTTTCATACGGCTATTCGATACCCCACGAAGAGAGTGTACTGTGATGACGCGACGTGGAATTTATTTTTTAGACGAGGAGATTTATGTTTTTATTAGAGAGGGATTAATTATTTCGCTAGTTGTGCATTTCTTTCATGAATATGCAATTATTTCATGTTAGAATTATCCGGATGGAGAGGAGCTTGAACGAAACAAAGAATTGAAATGAGACGACATTGATATTATAATTAGAAAACTTGTTGATGAGGAATGATTAACGAAAATTGATATCGGTGAATTTAGTTTTAGAAATTATTTTTTATTTTTATTTTTTTAGAAATTATCGTAGAATCTAATCCTTAAATTGTATTGTGCTTGTCAACAATTCAATACCGGTAGCCTCAAAATATTGGGTCAGCAAGAAAGTAATTTCGGTTTTTGATGAGAGCCAGCGTTACGTTTGTTCTCAATGATTTCTGACAATGTTATGATTTTTTTCTTCTAACAATCGAAAGTTGTGAAACTCTTGACTTGGCTTAGAAACAAATTGCGCTTTATTTTGTTTGTAATTGTTTATTCAGGAGAATTTTAACATAGAGTGAAAAACGAACATTTCTGATATGTTTTACTTTTTTATTTTTTGCAAAATCTAAACTTCGTTGGGAAGTGATGTCACAGCCTGCATGTAGCCCTGATCTGACACCATTAGATCATCATTTATTTTTCACCTTGCAAAACTTTTTGAATGGTATAACTTTCAATGGCGATGATAGCGTAAAATTGCATTGGGTTCAGTTTTTTGTTGATATGGGCCAGTATTTCTATAAAAACGGAATCACGAATTTGTCAAAACGATGGCAAAAGATCATCGAAAAAATTCTTTGTTAAAAAAATTAAGTTTCATTTCACACTACAAAACCGAAATTACTTTCTTGCCAACCCAATAGTTTGCAATTTATCGATCTCTATCTTAAAATTCGAAAATTTCTGTTAGTCCGTCTAATTAATAGTAGAACTACCTAGCAAGTCAAAATGACTTATTCCCAATTTCTTCCAAAAGTTTTCCAAGTTTATAAGACAGTCATAGAGCAAATAGTCTACGCTGATCTTATAAAATATAGATTATCGAATTGATCATCTTTTCCATCTCTTGATTTCTCATTTTCCAAAGTACATACTTACAATTAGTATATTGAAACATGATAGTTTCAGTGTTAAGAATAATTGGATGGAGCCAAATTTTGATTGTTTTCTGAATCGACGAGTCATGCCGGGGACACAATAAAATCTAACTATTGAAGGATATAGTCTAATAATAAACTAGCCAAGTGATTTTCCTGAACATTTTAAAATCCTACTACTTTTGAGGCTCTCGTGTCCATAATGGATAATGTTAGTATCTTCTGGATGGAGCCGAATTAGGGAGACGAGAATATCCAAGATTTCGTCAGCATTACAGCTGGCTTCATCAGGGCTTTGAAGAATAAAACGAAATTCAATGCGTCCGAAAAATACTATTTAATTTTGACCAACTCAACAATTATGTGCAAACTTAAAAACAGAACATTTTATTTTGCAATTTGCATTGCTACGTAACGTGTAATCAGGTTGAATGAACGATAATTAACACTAGAACTACCAAGCAAGTCAATATGACTGGTTTTCAATTTTTTTTTTAAATTCTCCATCTTTATATGAAAGTCATACAGCAAATATTCAATGTTGATTGTATAAAACACAGATTACCGAATCGATTATCTTATCACCTCTTAATTCCTCCGTTTCCAAAGTACTTATTTAATAATTTTAAATATAGTGCATTTGCCAGCGGTAGTTCTAGTGTTAAGTAACATTATAAAACAATAAATTAGCATTTCTGTCGATGTACAAGTGAAATAATTAAATGGTATAATAATATACTGTACGTCGTTCACTGGAGACAGTTCCTGACGTCTCGGAGACGTCAAAGTCTACCATGGCACACGAAACGAATAACGTCTCCCAGACATCATTGTATGTTAAGTAGTTAAATAACTTATAGATACATCAAATTATCAAAGAGCTTGTTTTTACTGTTAAACTTCTATGATAGGCAAAACTACTAACGGCGTATGGTATTATACAGGAGTAAGTAGAGACTGTCACTTATACAGCCTATCTCCACCATATCGTTTCTGTAAACTTGAAGCCAAGGAAATAACAACAAGAACAAAACACTTCTTTCGTCCTTCACATGACTACATGACGGACATGTGGATTTTCCAGCTAGTAGCGCGTTACAAAGTCGAAAATGGTGTACGAACGAGAGATGTCTTCATCCATCAGGCAAATCAAAAGAGAACACTTGCCACGGGCCATCATGTGGTGTGCCAGCCATATAGTACTGGACCAGAGAAAGAAGTCACGTCATAAGTGGTTTGCTCTGATTCGCCTGACGGATAGAGAAAGCCTTCATTCTGACGTCATTTCTGATTCTAATGGGTGACTGGTCAAAGAAGCGCTTAACACTAAAACCACCGACTATTAACTCAATATATTTAATGATAACTTTACTACATAAATACTTCAGAAGGAAGAGAATCTAATTCGTAGGTAACTAAAACGATTTAATCTATTACGTTTCAGAAGGTAGATATAGAAAATTAAACAGGACATAGCCCTCAAAATTTCAACGTCTTCAAGAAATTCAGTACAAGTCATTTTGACCCTCTTTGTAGATCTAGTGTTAATCCTTTGCGCTCCTTGCATTTCTTGCGCCTGCTGGTAGTCTACTCCACTGAGTTTTAGGCAATATTTTGTAATCACAATACTTTGAAAAAAATGCTGAAGTTTTTAGAAAAATTATTTTTTTATTAACGAGAATTAACTCAAAAACTTAGTTGACTTAAATGTATCTTAAAATAAACTCAGATTCAAAATATACAACTTGGTTGACATTTTTTTATAACATAAACGGTAAAAAGCCATTTTGATGAAATTTTTGTAGAAGAGTAATAAACATCGATTAATTACTTAAATATTGATTAATAATATGAAATTTATTCATATATTAGGTTAAGTTAATTTAGCAATATAATAATTTATTTCTTATAAACTTTTCTTGTATGATAATTCAAGAAACAGGCGCCTACATGTAGACCGGGTTTTCTTGTACATGTATCACAATAGAAAGTTGTTCTTTTTCTTCCAGGACCACCAGGAGGTGAACAAACCATACATATTTTGGTTCGTTTAGGGTCGCTTCTAATTAGTAATAATTAGAAAATAAAAAGTTGTCAGTAGAGCTGGTAGTTGAAGTAGATCGTTTTTACTTGTTATGCCAGCCAGACTGGTAGTTGGAGCGCAAAGGGTTAACAACAAAATGAGCGTTTAGTTTTCACTTGTTATTCGGCGAGCTCAAGTTTCAAGAACCGAAATGATGGGAATAGGAGGTGCGAGGACAGTCTTCCCTTACCAGGTACCATAAGCTAAGTGATTTCACTGTTTTGGTGGATGAATGCATAATGGATCCAATAGTGATAATACAACTTTTTCACATTGTAATCTTTCGTAATATCCGTAAGAAATTACTAAGAAACGTTGAAGCATTATCAGGATGGACTTTTCACCTACCAGGAATTAATTTCAAACTAGTACCAAACGCAACGAAGAACAGCGGCAACACGAAGAGAGACACAAAGAGTACCGGCAGCTTATTACGAAGCTGTCACTCGGTAACAAAGGAAATCTGCCATTCACGATAATCCACGGAGCTGGTTTGCGCACCCACTCGCCCCAATGAAAAACTCACCCCCTCTGAGTCCTCCTTGGCTGCTCTCCTCAGCTAGGAAACAAAGTTTACCGGCTTCTGAGCATTGGAACGAGTGGATCTCCTCGTCGCTTCATCTTGAAGCTCTCTTCTTTGAGGTGAAGCCACGGTAAATAAAGACTCGATTAAATTCTACTCTTCTCCTTTCTTTCTCTCTTTTCCTCCCCTTTCTCTCACTTCTTCAAGTGGTTTAGAAAGTGACCACGACCAGAAGGATTTCCTCGTTCTTTCGTCTATGCTATACGACTTTGGAAAAAGCTTCTTATTTACGTCGATCATCGTAGAAGAAGATTGCTTCGGAACTCAAGAGTCTTTCGTTAATCATACGTTTCATGTTCGGTTAACTTTCAATGGTCTTTTTGAGAGTATTTTGTGTTTTTATTGGTGCTTTAAAATCCTTTTGCCATTGGAGCGCTTTTCTTTTGACTGAATCTCTTTGAATGGGTAAGGTACCGTTCACCCTTTGAATATTGTGATTCCGAATATGCGGTCGGTGAAAGTTATCACCGTGTACGGTGAATTCTAGCATTGCAAAATTATTAAGGGTCGCTCGGATTGAAGAGTTCAGATTGAATTTTCATACGGTTATTTCAGAATTAAAAGCTACTTTACCGAAGGGGTGGATTTCGATCGATGTTGAGATCAGTGTCAGTTTACTCTTTTTATGGGCAAAAAGTCATGTTTAACTTTTTCATTAGCTACTTGATCGTATGAATGTAACTATCATTGATTTATCAGGATGAATAATCAGTAGGCAATTAAGTAATTGCAGCTTTTCCCCAAAAATTCACGCTATGCTAATAATCTCTAGAGGGATGTAATATCGGAAAAAGTGTTTTGAATTCTGTTAGCTGTTTGACATTTCCAATGAAGTTATACTATGAAAATGATAATAACTTTTCAAATTTTCGGAATTGAGATGTATGAAGAAAATGTATCTCAAGAGAAGGTGCTAATTTTAAAGTCATTTACATTTCTCTGCTGGAAGATCTCTAGTGGGTGATCAAAACCAAATTTTAATTACAATTACAATTTCGAAGCAATAAATCAATGTACCATTAAATATCCTTAAATCCTTTCAAGCAATCTTCAAGTATAACTGTTATACTCGATGGCGAGGATCGTCGATAGAGCTCCCCCGATTTTCCAGGATATCCCGGCAAGAGTGTCCTGGCACGTAATACAGGGTCGTGAATTACTTTGGATTTCAAGGGAGGCTTCGCACTCCTTCCTTCCCTCTCTTTTGAAACGTCCCTCTTTCTCTCTTCTGTGTCCCACCCGTTACTTCTTTTCTTTTTTTACGTATCCTCTTTCTCTCACCCTATTTTTACCACCCTTGTTCTTTTTATTAGTTTCTTTTCTTCTTTGTCCTACTAAGTCTCTTCCTCCCTTGTTATTCCTCTCAGCCTTTCTTTCTCTATTTTCCTTTTTTTACCCCTTACTTGCTATTCCCCTCTTCCTCTCTTTCTATCTCTCTCTTCCCCTTTTCCATTCCTCTTCTGCTCTCTTCCTCTCTTCCTATCTCTCTGATCTTCTCTTCTTCGATTTCTCTCTCCATCTTTGCTCATCTTCTTCCCTACCTATCTTTCTTCCTTTCTCCCCCATTCATACTTCTTCCTCTCATTCCATCGTTCTCTCGTCCATCTCTCTCCTGCTCTCTTTCTCTCGTTTATCTCTCTAATCCTCTCTTTTTCTATTTCTATCTTTCGCCATCTTTGCTCATCTTCCTCCCTACCTATCTTCCTTTCTCTCTTCCCCATTCTTTCTTCTCTCTCTCCTTTTCTCTTCCTCTCCCTCTTTCTCCCTTTTTATTTCTCTCTTCCCTTCATTTTCTTATCGTTATCTATCTACCTATCTAACTTTCTATCTGTCTATCTATTTATCTGCCTATCTTTATCCCTTTCTCTCACCTTTCTTCAGCATTCTCACCCTCATCCCTGTTTCTCCGACCTCCCACGCTTCCAAATGTTGGCCGACGAGGGAACCCTGTCTTCGGATAGCGCAAAGGATATCCGACACCTTCTTAAAATGCAAAACATTCCGTCTGAGAGTGAAACGGGAGTGAGAAAGGGTCGGAGAGAGGGTGTGAGGGTTGGGCGTGATGCCTCGGATCCTTATTGCAAGGACGAGGCCTGGTATACGAAACCTTTCGACGGGCGTTACGGTTCGATGTTCTCCACCTTCTCCTCGGTCTGCTATTTCAACATCATCCCCTTCTAACACCCCTTTTTTCTCCTGTCTTTCGCATACGATACCGTAAGATAAGAAGTGGCTGGAACTGCGGCGTTCTGTTTACGTTATTCCATCGATGCCGACGGCATTTCGTTCTGTATTTACATGAGACGTTGAAATCTGATTTCCTTGACGATTTTCATACTCTTTTCTGCTCTACTTTATCCGAGTTTTGAATGTCGGGACTGTTTTTAATTCATGCTTTCTTCCCCCAGATCTTATCGCGTATCATGGAACCGATATCATTGAATCGGGACGAGGTGAACTAGGACAGGATATTTGTGCTATTTTAAATTCTCACATTTACTACTTTCATGAACATACAAACCAGAAACTTTAAACAGTATTAAAATATTCTCACAAATCAGTGTCATGAAATAATTATTATTCGAATAAATAAGAGTAATTCAAAATTAAGTTATTACTGTACTAATTTTGCTATTTCTAAACTTGATAATATTAGTCATCTTAAATAATTACGTACAATTAAGTCAAATGAATTAGTCAATGTGCTACCAAGAAGTGCTCGCCATCAGTTAAAGATTGAAGTAGTGAACAAGAAATTGTCGATAGAAAACGAACAACATAAATGAAACAATAATAATGAAATTAGTACTCATTCGTTGTTTTGTGTGCAGATCGAAATAATTGTAGTCACCTTGGAATCAAAGATTCACTTTATTGTTCGTGAGTATGTTTTAAAAATGGAATATGTTAAAATAAATTAAAAGTACAAAGATCGCAGTGGATTATTAACAAAAAACAAATAAAATAGGTGCGAGTGGTGGCACGTGCTTTTATCTGGTCGTCGTGAGAGGAACTGAAGAAAAACGTGGCGTTTGCAACGCGAGCGGACCTTCGCGATCGTCTTTTATCTTTGCCCGAGACATAAAATACAGGGCCGTATTTAGTCACTTAACATTCGTTATTATGCCTAATCTTTCTGTCTTTATTTACAGGAATGATTCCAAAATACAAAGATTATCACTATTCATTTAAGGACTCAGAATTTTATTCTGTGAATATCTCAGATAATTAATTCCGTTGCACAGAAATCGGAAAAGTTACCTGTAATGGTAACATTCCACGGAGAATTAACCCGAGAAATTGGGCTGACGTATCCCATCAAAGATTGTTTTGACGGACGGGCATGAAAAACATTAATTATTCCTGCCTAATAATAATTATGCTGCATGTATACTGAGAAATATTATAAACAATACGAAAAGTAATATTCTCTTGGTGAGTCATTATAGGATGATATTATAACGGACCTAAACAACCGGAAACTCCCATCAAATTTGCAGCACGGAATAATTCATAGCCCGGACGATCCAAGGGGCTCGTTAATTCTATTGTAGATTTCACCGACCCTCCGAATACGTGTAAGCAAATATGAGCAGCATTACGATCGTTTCGTAATCTGTATTACCGGGTAATCGACATTGCGATAATAATAGGTTACCAAAATGGCGAATGGTATCATCTTGTTGGTCATTTAGACTATGCATGTTGTGTGTTTCGTAGGTAATACCATTAAAAGGAATATTAACGCGTTATTATACAGATTTTGAATAATTAGAATGAAATTTTGCTGTTAAAACTTTTGATTCTTTACAACTCTTTGTTGTATGCCTCTTTGCATTTTGTTCAATTTTAACTTCTGTGGTTAATTTATCTGGGAACTGATATTTAAGCGAAGTTTCGATCCATTGATACAATAATATATAAAATATTATATATTGAGAATATCCAGAGCCGATGGGTGTTTGTAACCCAGACCTAATAATTAAAAATTCAAGATTTTATCTCCGTAACTACCATAGTGTCTTCGTGCACTTTTCTGTTTTCGGATGGCAATTTCATATACGGTGCACAATGATTGGTTAATTGGCTGATACAAATAGGTGTAATAATTAATGATGGGCTAATAGAGAAATAAAAAAGTTTCTAAGCAACATTTTAACTTGATCATTGATAAATGATAGCAAATTACTTGTGAGCGAGGTTTACATATTGTTCAAATATTTGAACAATTGTTTAAATGTCTGTTAAAAAAACGAATTGAGCGAGTAAGAGAAGCAATACGTGCAGACTTTTAGAAAGATTCTACGATGCACTAACTCTAAATTAGTATTTATATACAATAGAAGTTGTACTATTTGTATTGATTCGTTTTATTTAGTGGAAACATTGATATGAATTATTACGATTGGTAGAAGTTTTTAAAGAAATTGATACATAGTTAGTGCGATATAGAATTTGTCTGCTTCTGCAACAAAATATAACAGGCAGCGTCGGTTAACAATGAAAAGCGTGGCACAAAGTGGGCGAGCTAAAAGTGACGACTTTCTCAAATGAAACTCGGAAAATTTTTTTTGCAAAAGAATTCTTTTCCGTATTTCAGAATACTGCATTTGGAACAGAAACGTTGTACCAGGATACTGTGTTTTCCTGACTTTCATGTCGTACAAAGGAAGAGACTGTTTTGCAAGGACAACAACGGCAACGTGCTAAAAAAAACTGTGAGAATTGTAAAATAATTCTCAATGAATTTTACATTTTTATTCAAATTGCAGCCCTTACTATAATATCTTATCCATTCAATTTCCATCTAAGTATATGTAAATTTTGCAAAAGTAATATTAATATAATTGTAAAGAACATATCAACTATCTTTAAATAATAATATATTTAATACAGTAATATATATTGAGACACAGATTATATTAAATAAAGTAAATAGCAAACAGTCTCAATCAGAATTCTTTTAAAATTCACACTTTTCATTAATCTAAACTTCTTCGACCACCAAGTTACTTAATATCAATGAAGTAACTAATTGTTCTTTAAAAAGCGTCTACCATATATAACGCACTTATATTAAATAAATATTATATTATACCTCAATTCAATTCTATAATATTCGTAAAAGTTTCTTAGAGTTGCATCTTCCCTTAACTAAACACAATAAAAACTAATAACATCAGCCATTCAAAATAATTCTTGTGGAGAATAATAAACTTACCCTAGGTACCAATTCATCCCCTCTTCCTTTAAATCACCCGTCAAAATAATTTCTCAAAGGTAGACCAACTCTAAATTCACCAAAGGCAGCGTTTACTCAGAAATCCTTAATTATCTTCGAGGAAAACAAAATTATTCGATAATCTAAACGCGAAACCTCGCTCGAAGGTACGCAAGGACGTCGTTTCCCAAGGAAAGTGATTCAACCCGAGCAGCCTAAGGTTTAAATATTAGCACGGGCCACTGTGAAATGTAAACGACGTCGAGTTAGATCGCAGAGAACAATGTGCTGAACAACTCCGGAGGTGGATGAAAGCTAATTCAGGTGGAAGTTAAACATTGTTAAAGGTACGGCCCGACGGGTTAATGGGTTAGACTGGGTCGGGTTGGGTTATGGGTTTTCGTCGGGTCACTCTTAAATTCATCGTTGGTACCAGGTATGCTTTAACATCCCTCGGTTCTTCGATCAAAAATATCTCGTTAAACGTGCTATACTTGGCACGAGATGCATATAGAAAATCTTTGACGATGGTAAAAGGCATGATAGAATGTTTAGAAATCGTTCGTGATTTTTGGAGTCTGTATGGTTTTATGTATCGTCTGATAATGTTTCACGTATCATTTGGAGCTGCCGAGAATTAGAAAAGGAAGTGCATCCGGCCACGAGAATAGATCTGATATTGTCGATGTGGTTAAAAGGAGACTTTGAAATTATTAGATCTGTTGCCAGACAGTATACACTATCGCTTATAAGTCTTTAGGTATTCTCAATAACGCCATAAATCGTGTAAAAACTGAATAACTATGTGAAAATATTTATTTATTATGTAAATCTTAACTTAAATTATTGTAATAAAAAATACATAAAAGGCGCAGTGCTTTAACAGTTACGAGCGGTAGTGTATATTCTGATGGCTTATTTCAAATGATTTTACCGAGTTAAACTGTAATTCTATATGGTGACTAAAAAATCACTGCACCATTTTAAAGTATAATAACTTTTTTGCTATTAACTTCTTCAAATTACGAACAAGTTGATAGGAATTTGGGGGACATAATATACCAAACTAATTGAAAATAATTTTCAATCAATATATCTATTCCTTATAAGAAAATAAAAGTGAATTTTTAATAATTAATTAACAGATGGCTTTCGGACTTCTCTGTATAATTTTCAATTTCACGTTCAACATTTATCGTAGATTCAGCTTTTTAGAAAATTTTTGAAACATCAAGAGAGAACGGTGTTACTAATACCTTATCTCAAAATTAACGATTTCAGCAGGGATTTCCTGTATCATTCTCTTCCCGAGTCAAAAATTTTAAGCCCAAAATCCACCTAAATTACCAAATAACTTAGGATATTTAGGCTGAATAGAGAAAAATATGTTACATATAAAAAAATGTAAATTTTAATTCCACAATCGCCCTAAACTTGTTAATTTTTGCCAGTTTTGCCTGGTTTAGGATCAATTTAGGCTTCATATAGCCCAAAACAATCCTCAGCATTCTATAATGAGGAGTTTTAGAATTGGATTGGAATTGGAGTGGAATGATCTAGATCCAAAAAAATTCTCAATATACTAAAAATTAATTTGATTTTAGGAGATTTAGAATATATATGGAATAAAATGATAATTTCATTCCTACTTGCTCCTGAAAGCCCTATTTTTAGAATATGAGTCGACAGACTTGGAACTTCTGAAATATTTTTAGGGGATGTCAGATAAAATTGGAATAAAAATTTTACCTGCTCAGTCCATATAACTCCTAAAAATCATATTTACAGGACTTTGAGGCGCGTAGACACACTAGTTGAGGATTTTGAGGTTCAAAATGGTATACATAATTAAGCGGCAAATGAGAAATCAAAAGAATCTAGGATTTGAAGTTTCTTTTTAGGCTGGACTTTTCGACTCGGCTTCTCCCTCTTTCCTTCTCTGACATTAAAAACGAACTTTTACTATTTCGCGAATATTTTAATACCCACCTTCCATCACGACGTTCTAACACAAGCTACAAGGGCTCTTTACACGCAAAAGATAGAATATTAAAAGAGAAAAATTGTAAAAATTGTAGACGAAAGAACCCGCGATTTTCGAACAATATAAAGAACCATAGGAGCACTAAATTGTTTCGGTTCAATTAACAATTGTAGAGATTTAAGTTCAAAACTAACATGCTGGTTTGTTCCCACGAATTAAATAACTCTGTCTACAAGAGGGCGGGAATTAACTAGCGTGAAAGCCGCGGAATCCTCGCGCGGCATTTCGTCTCCTTGGCCAAAAGTTTCGGCGCTTCCTTCCTTACGTCGGAATTTCGCGGAATTTTAATCTCCTCGTGGAAACCGGCGTGATTTAATAAGCGCCGGCATTATTATGTTATGCCGTATGCTATTCGAGTCGCTCCTGCGGTAACCTTTTGCAACCTGATTATTTTGAAACCCGGTTAAAGTTCTATAATTCCTGAAACGTTTGCATTGTTGTTAGAGATTTAGGGAATCATGTTTAAAATCATTCATTGTTTTCGGGAAACTTGTACATTGGATATGCAGCAATGTTAAATGTTTTGATATTTATATTTTTTAAATTATATTTTATAAATTAAAATACACAGATAAATTTAATATAGTTTGATAATTATATTAAGTTTATCTGTGTATTTTATTTTATAAAAGATAAGTTATTTCTTCGCTGGTAGGTGAGGAAAAAGATTCTATTCTTTTAATATTTGATTATTATTGATTTGGTTTGGACTCAACATTTGGTTGAATATTTTTCAAACCACTTTGAAGACATGAATTGGTCATAATATGAACATTAATATTTTAATTCATCTATCCAATATAGCTGGGTAATTTATAAATAAATAATGACTCGGCTTTAGTAGAAGTAACTTATAAAAGCTATAAGATATTTGCCAGACAGTATAAGTGTTGGGACACAGGTTGAACCATTTTGAAAAAAAAATTGTGTGAAACTTATAAGAAATAGGATAGTCTGGCTTGTGTTATTTACTTTTAAATTCATGGCTTTAACTTTATAATAAATAAATAAATATATGAGTTAATACATGTAAAATATGGAAATATCTGGTTTTTCTTTATACTCGAGAACCAAGCCCATGAAGTTTTCCATTTAATCTACTTTCTGGGTCTGAAGTTGATGGCTTTCTACATGGAACTGAAATTTTGATTTCCGTCTCGGAAATTGCTTTTTAGTTGGTCTACTAATAGCCTTTCAGCTTTTAGATGACTCACGAGACGAGATATGTACATTCGCTCTTCATAAAACATTGAAATTTCACGCTGAGATTCGTGGAGCCACGAGAAATCAATTATTTAAGTGCGAAGAATTTAGAGCGGTCTGAATGATATAGAGCTAAGCGGTTAGCTATGAAAAACCCATGACAGTTATGTTTACCTAGATTATTATTGTAGCATTTTTATTCCAAACACTCAGAAAAACGATATACTGAAAGCAAAAGCATAAAATTGATGGCATAATTAGAACACGCACTCAGATTTCTACGTTTACTATGACATATATATTACAGAAACTATGATGAATCCGTTGATTATATATAATTGCCTAGACCAGTGATGACAAATCTATCGGTCAAACACTGACCCACGCAGCCTTTTTAAATGACTCATTTCAATTTTCACAAACTTATTTTTTTATATCACAAAAGAGAGAACAGATAATCAAAAATATTTAAAAAATAAATCATACACATCTAATGGCGAATTTATAAAAAAATATTTCCAAGTGGATATTGGCTAGCTAATAAAAAAAGTAGTTTTTAGCCATCATTCCCTTCCCCTTTCTAAATGGCGTCACTGACTTAGTGATCCAGAGGCTAGAACTAAAAGAAATAATGATTAAAATTTGGCCCACTTCTCAAAAAAGTTCACCAACACTGATCCAGACAATCAACAGACTTAACTCAGATCTTTTTTTGTTCTAAGGAGGGGAAATGGGTTTACACATTCCTAGAACACCTGGAGGAATATGGACCTAAGTCCCAAACCTAAAAGAGATCTAACGCAGACATAATTTAGACCAAAGTTCCAAGGTCTGAGTCAGCAAACTGAACAGGCCCCTGACATGACTCTTTTTCTATGGAATCGCTATGAGTTTGCCGTACCTTGGCTCAGGTAACCCCGGGTTCGCCAAACCCGTACCTGACCAGCGAGCTGGTCAGGCCCCTGAGGTATGGGTCGCCAATGGAATGAAGTCATTTGGATTGAAATACAGGGTAAGAGGAGGCTGTCCTCACACTGAGGAGTTTTATCAAATTCTCACATCATTGTGGTGATTTTATAAATTCTACGAGATAGAATGATTTAGAAAAAACCGCCATAAGACAATTAATTGACAAAAAGACGAACATTGACGGCACGTGGACGGTATGGGGACGATACGAGGATGAGAGGGCAGTTAGAAAGTAGACGAATGCCACAGCAGATAGACGTGGAGAATACGAGAATAGACGAACGAAGGAGTAGACAAACCTGTAGGTATTGACGATTAGACGAATAGAGTTATAGACGATTAAATCGACAGAGTTATAAACTATTAGATGCATATGGAGACTTGACGAATAGACGGACATTTTGACAATTATACGTAACTAGACATAGTTTATAGTTTACATTTTATATTATTTAGAGTGTGTGTGTGATCCAGAATAGTGCGTTCCCCATATTTCATATTAAATTTAAGTTTCCACTTGTACGTATCTCTCTTAAGTATATTTGTAATAAATATCCTACATCATTAACATTATATTGATATTATTATATGAGTGATTTGTATACATTAACGTAATGATAATGTAACAAAATCACTTCAAGCACAAGTTCAAGCGCAAATTTGAATAATTTTGAAGTACTATCCATGAGAGTGTACGAACTTTTATGTAATTTACAATTTGAAGTACCACATTTGTAGAGAACTTCAGTTATGAAGTACTGTCCGAACTGTTAGCATATAAAATTACTAATTTTTTACAAATTCAGCCATTTTCACAGAGATATGACGCAGCTCTGATAAATTGCCGATCTATACCACAATAATTACGCCAATGATTCTTAAAACTCATCAAATGATTTATAATGGTTCAACGAAAACCACTAGATTGACTATAATAATACTCTTCATCCACGGTCGTATTCATCGCCAACAATCGTCTAAATATACCTCGAGATTTTATCAGCAATAGTAATTATAAATACAAACAGAAAGTCCCGTTAAAACGCCTCCGAATAACACATGCTGGAGCCAAGTGCAACGTGTGCTCCATGTAGATAATGTCAATTAAATTTTCGCCAATTACGTTGTCCAATGTGGCAAACACAGCCATACACACGGACACGCACGAAAACATTGGAAAACCAACGCGAGTCCACGAAACAGGACGTGCAGTTTCGAAAGCTGTTTGGGTCAGTGAAGTTAATCGTTTCGAGGCCCTTTCGCCAGTCTGAACGAACTTTCTGCGTACATATAGTTTCGCGCCTTAACCGAATTTACCGTATGCAGAATTTCTCTGTGTATACAGAAGTTGTTAAAACTTCGATATTACTTGTTTTCTGCACTTACGTCCGCTTGCAAAATATTGTATGGTTTAAGTTTGTAGAGGTACGATTCTTTACGGGCTCTATAGAGCTTGTTGAGGATACTTTAAATATCTTACGGTTCATTTGTGTCACAGTTAGCGGAGTTTCTATGATTTGATGTTAACCCCTCGTCCTACGACTTCTTGCCGCGGCAATGATTTAGAATTGAATTGTTAAGATAAATGTTGATCAGTTATTCTTCCTATGTTGCAGAATTTAAAGTAATGTTAATTTTATAGAAACAATTTTTTATCGTGTAGCGTCTGACTAATATTTTCAATTTTATAGGTTTTATGAAGTAAGACTAATCTACTTACTATAAAATCAGTGTAATACATTATAGTAGACTGAGGGGTTAGTCCTTACTAACTTGCACTGTGTTTTAACACCAACTGTAAGACTTGATAAAGAGATTAAAATGACCTGTTCGGAATGTGTTAAAAACTTTCCTGAATATTCTAAAGCTTGTTGTTTATCAATATTTCATGCCCATGTTAAAAAAATTCAAACAGTTAAGTCGATAATGTTTGTTTCTCTCCTTAACCCTTTGTGGACGGAAACATTTTTGAATATTAAGATATAATCATTTATTTGGAAATTCAGAACAACTTATTCATTCGAAAATTTGGCTACTAATGCATGTAAGTTATAAATTAGTACTTATGTAATCATATTTCAACAGTTGTATTTAAACGTGTCAACTCTAACCATTTATACATGCGGCTATAAACTATAATTCAATTTTTCCTCGGACCGCATATATGCGACACTAGTTTTCGAAGGGTTCATATTTTTTCTTTTAACACGTTTATTTTTAAGTATATCGGTTTAATGGATGGTAGATCTAGTGTTAGACATATGAATATAATTATGAATATAATATTATAATATCTTAATTAACAACGTTAGTGTCAGCTAAGGGAGAATGTTGTTAACTAAATTTAATTTTATTCAACCCGATTTGTACTGACAATTAAAGTAGCCTTTGACTAGCACTGTTTATATTACTTATGTAAATATAGGTATTGACCATACAGTGTCAGCTAAGATTTAATTTATAAGGAATATTGATCAAATTAGGTACTAATTATTTGTATATGGGATGTTGAAACTATGGGGTTCTCTGTTTTACTATCAATGACACTTTAGTGGTTAGGAGAAAGGGAAAGTCATAGAAGGAATTGTTTATTTACATTAATTATGATGACTATTCGAAAGGAGAACAGTAGAAGTTCTGAGATATAATTCAGTGCATTGGTCAGAAATATGCCATGATTTTATAAAAACTATTTTCAAGCTGCTTTTCTGCGAAGTTTCTGAAATTTCGGGTCTATCTCATTTAAAGATAGTTTCACGTAAGACTAACTAGGTCACAGTTACCTTGTTTTTTTTACATATTAAATTTTGTTAGATTAATTTTTTCTTCGATACATTACATTTCGCAATTTTTTAATGGTACATTAACTCAAATGCGAAAAGTTAAATACGCGTAAAGGTAAATTTTAAAAATAATTATTATAATTAATCAAACACATTTCAACAGTTTAGCAGTTTGATAAATAACGAGGAAATTATAAACGTTATTTTGGTCAAGTATATAGAAAGATCATTTAATTATAAATGCAATGCAAATTGTTGAGCATGAATGCATATTCCTATGTTTATCGAACTCTGCTAATCGAATCAGCTGCTTTCGATAACTAAATTATAATGTTATAGATATTCATATAAACACTTTTCCATCTCCAAAATTTTCCTACGTAGTATCTATATAAAAAAATGCAGTGACTTTGAAATTTCCAAGCGACTATATATTCCAAATTAAATGTACGCAGCATTCGTAGCTGGTATTTAAAACGAAGGCGAGGAAAATTTCGGAAATAGTTTATCATTCTTCGATAATTAACCGAAAATTAAACAGCATAAACAATTTTACAATCCACTAATTTATTAACACTTCAAAACACAAGACAATTAAAAAATCCTAATACCAAGAACATAACAATATTTTCCTCTTTCTTTCGAATTGTTGTTTAGTGTTGACACATTTGTATCAATATTCCGGCCGCAAAGTCGATAGGTATAAAACGAATGGCCGTAAGCAAGGCACGAAACAAATAGCCATAAAGTGCCAACGGAAATTGGAATATAGCGTTCTCAAGCAAGAGTATCTGAGAAAAAGCGTCGAATTCCGAGCGATCCTGTGGGGGAAGCCTTCACAGGAGTCGTGCAGAAACAATGTCGCGTAATTCGCGAAACTTTAGGAAAAGCAGCCATTTGGTGGATGTAAAGGGTGACAGTTACGGCGATATATCGCAAATCGCAGGTATTTGCTCGATCAGATTGTCTCTTGCGGATAGAAACCGAGGCTATTACGTTTAACGAGATGGACGTTAGAGTGCGATAAGCAAACAGCTGTTTGGCAACTGTGATAAGAGCATTATCGTTGACCTTGCCCTTCCTTAATGCCCTTACGAGCTTTCGAATCGTACTCCTTGAAAGAACCCCCATGACCTGGTTTCAAGTTTCGCGAAACTACACCAAGGTTTCGAGGAATTTCTGTCGGGCCCTTTACTATGGGATTGTGCTGTACTCTAACAAAAATTAATGATTGAAATATAGACAATTTGTTTAACATGCTAAACGCCACCGGTATTTTCCTAGTTTTATCATTTCTACTCATGTGAAACTTCTTCCATTAAATTCACATCTTTATAAAACAGAAACTTTAAAGAATCAGATAGATAGAAATTGGGTAGACCTTTATCCTTTTAACAATATTCAAATATTCAGTACGTCCGACAATTCATAAATATTTCATTTTAAAAATTACATGAAACTTCGTTGAATTCAATAGCACCGGCCACAGATGAACCCTGTGGCAGACAAAGTGATAAGAAGGTTGTCTTCTAATCTGGTTTTCAGTGGCATGTAATTTTGAGATGATTTTGACGTAATACAATAACGTGTGTAACGCGTACAATAATGAAGATTTTTTAAAAGTATCAATCGGTTACGAGTGGATCGAATTATTTCTATATTGTTAATGTTGCGTTTAATTACATGAGATATCAGAAACTTGATACTCAAACTACCAAGCAGGTCGACAGACCGTGTCCAAATTTTTTCTACAAATTATTTAATTTGATAGGGTAGCCGTGAAGTAAATATTCCACTTCTATCTTATAAAACTTTAATTAATTAATTAATCGTCTTTTCCACCTCTGAATTAATTTTTTTCCACAGCAGTTATTGAGAGTAATATTAAATAATTTTAATAGATATAACGTTGGCAGTTTTAATGCTAGTTCTGAGTTATTGCGGAAGCAGTCAAATAGAAATCGTAAAGCAACAGGTTAAGGGAGAATGAAATTTGAATAATATTATAACGATGGAAAGTTGAACATTGGGTTCATTAGTAAATTAGTATTAAATCTGTGCTATGATTTGGGAAATTTCCATGGAATTTCGAGGATTACCTATGGAGCTTTAGATGTCAATCTTTATTTTATTAAAGTAATGTTCTTTAACAGAATTTAAATAATTTTTCAAGAGAGGATTAATATCTTAATATAAATTAATACCAAAATCGAGTCACAAAGTTTATGTTCCAAAAAATTCGGCAACGGTGTCGAGGCCTTCTACATTGCTATTTTTATTACAATGGGAGAGAATTAATTTTTCACGCATAAGCAGACGAGTGCATTTATTGCGGAAGTACGCGTCAAATGTGCCAGGATTTTGCACGAATTTACGGAGCGCTTGTAACATGTTTGCAAGCCATTTTTGCGTTAATATCGCGTGGGAAAATTTCATAAATTGCGAATGAATGGTGAAAGAGGGCAATCCATGTAAAATATTAAACTTACGATATCGCTGTTAATTTTCAATAAAAATTATAATTTTGAAAACTTCCTACGTAACTGAAATTAACCATTGCTATTGTAAAATTTAAGAGCTTTGATTGTATAAAAATCAAAACTAAATACTATTATAAAAAGAATTATTAACTTTAAAATAATTTCCAGGAAAAATTAATGATTGTTCTTAAATTCTAATTTACAAAGATCTTATGTTCTCTGTATTGAGTTAATATTCCTGTGATTCGATAGTATGGAACGTTTTATCGCACATTGGGTAATCAATGGAATCAAATAGACGATCCTCTTGAAACTTAGCTAATAGGCGCCTAACTCCAAGTTGGATTAAGACTCAATAGCGGTTAACAGAACAGCAATTACCGTATCTGATTCGCAGGCACATTCTGTCAACAGCCTCTCTATCACGAAGCATTGTACGGACGATAGAGTCAAATTTGCATTTACTATAATTCTTATTCGCCATTGAGATTATCTGTTCTGCACAACATTAATTTTTGTTGGCAGGTAATACGTAGGGAGGGTGTTCGGGGAACTTGAACAATACGTACATGTAATGAATACACTTTAATTATAATATTGCATGGTTTTACATTAGCGAAGCTTACAATATCTTGTGAACAATTGCGCCAGAAAAGGGCGCGTTTCGCAGACCGGTGGTGGTGCGTAGTGCAACCGGAAATAGCACTAAAGAAGGCTGCGTGTCGCCTATGTTTAAAAACACCCTATTATTACAATTTTCAATTAAGATAAAAATTGGAGAGTATTGATTGCTAATTGGAGAAAATAATTAAAATCAACAGTAGTAAATTCAAAATAGTCGAAGAAATATAAATGAGAGATAATATCGCATGTTAGTTAGATATGATTGAATTTTAAACAAGAATATTTCCGTTGGTAAAGCTAATTTCATTATTAAATTTCTGGTAATAAAGAAGTGTTTAACTTGGTTTATTTTTATATTACGAACGACCCGGTTATCTTCTCTTTATGTCAAATTATTTCCAGACAATGAATTTACACTAAAAATTATTTAGTTGCTAGAGCATAATTGGAAAGTTTGAAATTAGAAGTTTTCCATAATATCATCAAAATTAATTACATTCTTCCCTGTTGCAGAATAAAATAAATATCAAAAATCAAATATTTGGCACACCTTTAAAAGCTAAGTTCCAGGAATTGTTCTAATTCCGGCAATAGCCTTAGGTTTACAAATTAATATACCGTTTGATTTCTTTATTTCAGGTGAGCGAAACTTCCAGAATCATGGCAGCCGTCAAAAATACATGAGCGTCTTTTGAACGGTGTACAGTCAACTAAAACCGTTCTTTTTGCTTGCAAAAATTCCAGTAGACTACAAGAATGTCAACAAACGTATAGTAAAAATTTCAAAATTATACATTTTAATGGTCCGTCAAAAAAAATTTCCAGAGAAAAAGAAAAAAATAGCTATAACATGAGGTGACTCCGTTAATACTAAAACGTCTTTGACGAACATAACAAGAAGAACAAGAGTTTCGCGTGTTACCATCCACTTAGATGTCATCCACATAATTTCTAGCAAGCCCCGTAGATAACGTGGCTCCTAAAGGAGGGAGGGAGCTTAAGCGCGGTGTAGCAATCAGCGGCATTGGATTTACGGGTGCATAGGGTCAACTGCATTAACCGGCGCCAACGAGCCCTGCGAGGGAGTGCGTGGAAAGCGCTATCAGCCGAAACACATTTTCCACGTGCGACTGCTCGCCATTTTTCACGGTTCGTTTCCCGCGAAATCGATTTATCACCGCGAACGAGCGCGGTCCTGTGCCGTCGGTTTTCGAACGCCCGTTAGTCTCACTCCTTTTCCGCTTTATTGGCCCTAGTTCACCCCGGCACACCCTTACGGCGCATTCCAGATCGTGCCAATTACCAGACAGCCCGTGTGATTTCGAAAAGTCAATGCTCTGATTAAGGAAGCGATTCTGCTCGAAGTGAAAGCGTTAGCAACAGGCTTTGCTCCTTTCGTTATCATTTTGACCCTTTCATTGCGAAGTATTTAGGCGGGGAGTGGTGTTACTGATGTGTAGTTAATGAATTTAGAATTCAATAGGTGATTATTTTTTGCAACTACAATCTTTTCTACAGTGACGACATAAAAATGAGAATATATGTACTATTTAAAAGTAGTAAGTGACCCAACTCCTACAAACTAAACGACGCAGGAGCAAGGAGACTGGACTCACTCCAGTCCGGATAGAAAGCATACGGATAAAACTTTCGTATCTGCGAAGGTAGGTATATGAAATGGCAATCTAAATTTAATTTAAACCCCTTGCCGTACAAGTTCGAGTGACATTCGTGACGAGGTAAATTGGGATAGGAAATTTTCAAATTTTCGAAAATCTATTATATTGGAAATATTAATGAGATCCGACGCAATAATATTATCTCTTTAACATTAATATCATGTTAAATTATACGACCAATCATTGATAAATTTTTATTTTAGCAATAAATTCTGAATTGTAAGAGAGACAGCCAAGAAACAAATCGTAGTGCAAAGGGTTAAATATACATGTTTTCAAGTTACAATTTTTTTCTTAAATATTTTGTTACTCCTTTTTAATTGCTGATAAAACATTTGTATCCTGTAAACACAGTGCATGCGATTAGATTTCGCCGTAGACTTACGCGTGTAACGGGACTTCTGCGTGAATTTCGCGGGAGTTTTGTCATTCAGTAAAATTGTAATAAACCGAAAACTATAATACTTCGTACTACTACATGTCTCATAACAGTTGGCGCCTAATTTTTACGGTACAAGTCCATTTTACATAAAGAGCCATAATTTAAAAAATAATAAAATAAGTTAAAATATCGCAATTACAGTTTGGAAATATAATTTATCTCTCAGGAAGGCCAAATTCGATCCATTTAAGTATTGAGGTAATGTTTTGACTTTGTATTCTTCTTTTACTGTTAATTTTGATGTTAAGTTTTAGAAAATTGCTAAATCATTACGTATAATTTTTTTCTCTATAAATCGGAGTACGTTGAGAAAAATCACGATACTCGAATTTTTCTTTAACTTTTCAGCACTATAAACTTGAAGGGGAAGGCGCGCTTCCCGGAAATATAGTTATGAAACTTTCGAAAATCTACATTTTGTCATTCAAAGTTTCAAGTCAAACTTGTTTGCCAAGTGAGATGCGCTGAAATTTGCGATCCCAAAAACGGATTTGGAGAACTACGGGCTTCCTTCGTATAATGAGATGACATCACCGTACCACTGTAATATTAATGCATTGTAGAAATTAAATTTCCTCGATGACATTAGTGCATTGCAGTTAAATATGTTTTTGAAATAATACGATTTCGTTGCGTTTTCACGAAAATACAAAGAGAATTCCCTGAATTTATCTGCTTCATCCTTTACTTGATCATGTTTACCTCGTTTTAGCCTTTATTTAATCATTCCGTACTGAAAGCATTTTCATTTATTTGTTGCAGACAAAGTAGACAAATATTTCCCATTATAATTTTAATTTATTATTACGATCTTTGTTATTTTCCATTCAGAATAAATAATGGAAAATATTCTTTAGTAATTTGAGAAAGTATATAAAATATACTCCACTAATCTGTGAATCATCGATGAATTATGAATCACAGAGAATATTATATATCTGAATTATGAGTTAAATTATTTCATTATCAAAGTTAACTTTAGTAAGCCATGTTTGACAAGAGAGCACCCAATGCGAAGAAAACTCAGTTGAATTCTGGGAAGAAATACGAAAACTGATGTAAGATATGAAGGAAAAGGCACATCACTAAAAACAGAGTTGCCAATCATCTCAGTATTCGATGAGACTCTAATCATTAAGTAAACAAAATAAATAAAGCACAGGACTGTTTTAGAAGTTGAACTTTTCTCTTTAATTTGAAACTTTTGTCCATCCATTTTGACGTCACGATGATTCTTGTAATAATGAAAGAATACCATTCAAGAGGAATCTTAAAAATTATGCTTCACTTAATTGCTGAGGTAAGGAGTAAGAGCCGATAAGAATGTCGTGTCGGATGCCTGTCCAAACATTACTTCAGAGTTCACGTTAAACATTCCTTAATCGAAGATCAAGTAGACTATCGTGAACCCACACATAAACACTATAAAAGTTCAGTATGCCTATTACAAAGTCATTAAATATGTACAACATTTTAATAAAGTCTTATTTGTTGATTTGCACATACCATTTTTTCTTATCTTCGTGCATAGAATACGCTAACAGCATTTGCACAGAAAAGGCATTCTCTATGCATCGAGTATAATTTATTTTAACCTTTAACATTGGAACTACATTTGTCGAAACAGTTATATGTAAACATATTAAATAAGTAGGTACTCTAAAAGAAGAGGACTCAAACACAAAAATAAAATAAGATTTAACTGTAGATCTACAGCACCTGTCAAATTGACGTGTTCCTACTTTTTAAAAAGTATTTCTCTTTATAGGGAAGCAGTATACTAGATATTTCACGCGTATCTTATAACATATATAGATCTTTTTTCGAAGTACTTATTTAACACTAGATCTACGGCAGCCGTAAATCTAGTGTTAAATACAAAAGATTTAGCTGCCGTAAACTTATTGTTAAGTAATTTGTATATTATAAGATAACTACTGTACTGATGTTCTACAACGAGAAACTTTTATAAAAAAAAAGTAAGAACCCGTTAATTTGATCTTCCTTAGCCCGACTTTTAACCAGTTAAGCGTGGCGACCTTTTGGCAAAGCGCGAACCAGTGTGTGTCGTGATACACAAGCGATGACGGGAATAGTCGTCAAACAAAAAGTAAGTGGCACTGTTGAAATATGGGGTCAAAAAGATGACTTTATTTTAGAAAAAGAACAATTTTATTGGGAATATTTACATAGTCGCTTAATATGATCATTTATTTATACATAATGAACGGAAAACTTAGAAAAAAAATCGAATATTTATAAAAGTTAAAAATTTTAACTCTTGCTGTCGTGTGATATTCACGAAAACAAGGAACAACGTATAGCGGCACTTTGCACGAAAGACTATTAAAAAAAAAGAGGGGAGATAGCGCGCACATGAGTTCTTTCCAGGAATCACCGCAGATAGAGAATCTAATATACTTTTTTTTTGGTTTCGATACATCAAGATGAAAATCGGGATAATTAAAGATCCAGTGTTACTGCACTGTTTATGAGTTAGCTCTCAGGAAGTTATGAATCCAACTCAAATTATTTATAATTTTTAATTGCTTGTTTCATTTCGTCTTGACCTCTAAACATTTTAAATATATAAAAATTTGCGAATATAATTTAGTTTTCGCCAAAATTACAATTTAAATATCAAATTGTATGAAAATTTCACGCATGACGGATATAGCCGTCATAACACAAAATTCTGCCACATCTCCATGACGGATATAGCCGTCAAACACGCTTAACTGGTTAAAAATCACAATAACCAGTATAATTCCAAAATCCTTACACTCCCCATCTATCCACCAAACGGTAATAAAAATTCATCAACCCAAAATTCCTTATCGCCTAACTCAGTGACTAATCGACACGTGTTCCGACATCAAGGATACCCTTAATATCCACTTCCGGAATCGCGAAACCGAGCACGGCTAGCTTTCTGACAAAGAGCACCACCTCTGTAGGAGAGCCCTTCTTCTTCCCTCCTCCCGAATATGTCGTCCGGCACGCGATGAGGCGTGATCCTCGTTTTCGAGAGTCGGAATTCAGTGAGCGGTAATACGTGGACTAAGACCGGGGCTTAGCTGTCTCCGGGGTGCCTTTCGAGGGTAGCCGGCAGTTCGATTTACGGTAATTCGACTGGTATTCGCCGGTGCTGTCTCCGTCCTCTCGGATGTCAAACGATCGTTGAATGGAGTAAGAGACGCGTGGTAGGAAATTGAGCATGGGTAGAGACGGAGAAGTTGGGAGGGAAAGGGAAACATTGAGGGTGGGAAAAGGAGAGAGAGGAGAGAGAGAGAGAGTAGGAAGAAAGAGGGATAGGATGAGAGCGAGAAGGGGTGAGTTCTTGAATTCGAGTCGCAGTGACTTCGCCTTTAACGAGCAGAAACCACCAAAGGCTTTGCATACCTCAGGGTCACCTGACCGGGTTACTGCTCCGCTTAACACCCGCATAACGGCATTAATTACAGACGGCGTGGATTACATTGTGCCGTTCCGTGTCGTTTCATAGACTCTTTGAAATTTCTTGTTCTGATTCTTTCAGTCAGTGTTTTGTTTTTCTGGTACTTATTTCGGATTTTGTTCGATTTTTCGTGACATTCCTTGGGATACTGATGGAGTTTTTTTTTTCATTGTTCATAGATTATATGGAAAGAATTAATGATCACGAGGATAGCATTAAGTATAGTTTGTGTTAATGAATTTGAAGGTGCTGGATGTGTAATATATTTTAGCAATTTATAATTTCAATAATTTCAGTATTTTTCATTTCACGATTGAAATTAAATTAATTAATGACAGCTGGTATCTTTTAACGGAATAGAAACATTGGTAGGTGTTTACCTACATCTTATTAGAAGGTTCTAGATACCATTTGAAAGTCGGATTTAAACCTCGTCATTTCCTTTATGACTGCATACATCGTAGGTAATTATTAAAATTATATTTGAATAATTAATTAGTTGTAGCTATACGATAAAATTCAGGATGCATAACACTGATGATTTGAAAATTTCCTATTTGATTTTGTGACTTTGCAGAAACAATACAAAAATGCTCTGATTATAAAGCAAGAAGTTAATTATCTCTTAGGAAGTTTATATTTCAATCGAATATAATTCTGCGAATCTTTTCATTAAAAACAGTAATAAAGACCTGCAATAATAGAGCAGTATCTTAAAGCAATTTTTAAAAATCAACATCTTTCCCGATTCATTTCAGCTTTCCATTTAAAATACATATGAGTTTCTATAAAAAGTGTAAGTAAATGTGGAATCTACAGGGGTAGAAAAAATATCAGCAATCAACAGATAACTTTAACATTAGAATAAACCAGAAAACGAACTATGCGCATTGAATTAGGTGGAAAAAAAGTTACATCGTTATTTGCCGTCGTTTTAAAGCTCCTCGCAGAACCTTCCCAGAATCGACGAAGCGGAAATTAAATTGGACTTTCGCTTCTTAGATTGGCTGCGAGTGTGTAAATCCGCGATTGAAAACCGTATTTACTTGGAGAGAGAATTTTATCCATGTGTGAGTTACCATCGAAAATCCATGATATTCTTGGCGTAACAAGGGAATTAAAAATGAATTACGTGTTTTAGCAATAGTCTAATTTTTTATCAACAGTATTTAAATCTCAAGCACATTAATAAATCCCAGAATATTAGAATTGCACGGTAATAAGAGTCTTTATCAAACTCTGTTGCGCAAAAACGACTCTAAGTTTTAAGAAATCGTATTCTAAACAGAGGCCCCTCTGCAAAGCAGAGAAGAATTGCAATAGCAGTTATTTTACAAATTGTAAATGGGCTCATGTTCGTCTTTCACAATCAATACAAGTCGTTCTAAAATCTAGTGTCATAAAGACGTTTTTTCTAAAGTCTAAGAATAAAACTAATATTAACTCTTTTGCACTCGAGAACTTTTCGCTTTGGTGAACTAGCAACTCAAGACAATTTCAGCTAAATGAAGCAAATGTTTTGCAGGTACTTTCAAAAGATATTATATTAAGGCAAACCGAGCCGGGTCCACTAAAATAATTGCGATAAGAATACCTTATCGCTTTGGAAACAGACATATAGAGTTCGAAAACTCGAGAAACGCCAAGGCGCCGCACAGTGTGCAATTTGGCCGATCTAGCTGAACAAAACTATTTTTTGAAAGAAATTACGGTTTCCCGTACATCTACTGACTTTTCTACTAATAAAGAACAATGTTATGCTTAGTCTCAATAATAATATATATTTTAATAGATATTTAATATTTATACGTAAAATAAGAAACTCTCTACTTTAAAAATTAGTTTTATTTTAAACGCAAGGCTTATTTTAATTTTTTAAAACGCACCATAGTAGCGCCTCTAAAATGTAAGTGAAAGTATAATATAAAGACTTTGATTTACTTAAAATACTCATTTCAAATAAACTCAATAGCATCGGTCATCGGTGACCCTCTTGACATTCAACGTCCTAAGATTCTATAATTTTAAAAAATTCCATTCCTCACCCTCCAATTCATTATAGATGATTCAGAAATCTGAGAAAACTCTGAGTACAAGATTTCCGATTTACAGCCACTGAATTAAAAGCGATGCGCCATCAAAATCACCGGTGCCACCGAAGCATCGTACGTATCCCGTCTAAACATACGCCATGGAGCTCGTTGCCACGATTTTCGACGAGAGATCCTCGAAGCATGGGGCAAACTAAGTTAACGACGCGATGGAACTTGACTGGTACAAACTATCTTCGTAACGACAGCTGGCAGAAACATCGCCCCCGTAACTGGCTCTGTACGGAAACTGCACCCCACCCCATATCTCTCTTACATCAGTCATGCAGGGTTAAGAGAGTGAGGTGATACGTGGAAAGGATGGCATGGGGTATAGAAGGGCTTTCATCGATTACAATCGGAAGAAGGAAATAATTTCGAGGGTGAAACGGGATATTGAGATAATTAAATTATCTGTTTCCCGAGATATTCCAATAGTAGATTGTAATCGGGAATTGGGATTAATGACATTATCGATGGAATGTATTGCATGCGACCTTAATTGCAGCAGGAATATGGTAATTAAATTCGCGACAGTTGTCGGAAATATTCGTGGAATTTTTTGAATTTTGAATGCATCATGAATTTTGGTGCGCTGGTTGAAATGAAGTAGAAAGTTCTGTGAAAGAAAGTGTTTGTATGATCTTTCTGATTTTCGATTTTGCACTTTATACGACGTTGAAATAGTTTGGGGTCTTTTAAGGAAAATGTTTATGAGACAGTTAGGTATTATCTTGATTCTCGAGTTAGATATTTTACGGTGAACAAACGAATGATTTAAGGGGGAAATGAAGTTGACCTTCATATATTTTGTTAACCCCTTTGCAGCCCGAATTATTTTTGCAATCTTTCGTCAGCTAAGAAAAACAATTCCCGAATATTTTATTACTGATAATCCATTTTCATTCAATAACAGTAATAGCTATAGATATTTTACACGTTGAATTCCATGGGGGTCACCGCTGATCAGCGCCATTCACTTCAATGAAATTTCATGTTATGTTTAAATTGCAATATTGATGAATTTTCGATCATATTGAATATTTAAATATTGACGTTAAAAGGATAAAGGTCTGCTGAATATCTATCTATCAGTGTCTTTAACGTTTCTGCTTTATAGAGATGTGATTTTCATAGAAAAAGTTGTTAATGGACCACCTGTTAATGGAACATTTATACGAAGGTACGAGGTCATTTTTAAATTCCAAATAGGAAATTTAATAGGAAAGTGATGCCTATTATAATAAGTAATAGGCAATTTTATAATATAGTGTTGTTACAATTTTATCGTGTTTAACATTATCTCTCGTCGTATACAGTGTTGTCTTTCAAATCATAAACGTTCCGTTGTATGAATATATCGTGAAAAGCAAAATAATTATTATCTGAATATCTCAGTGATTATTAGTTTTAGAATATACATGGCGTAATGAGTTTTTATGCAGAATAAATGGCAGACGCTTATGAGTAAATACAAATCATGGTAAAGAAAATTAGCAAGGTAGTATACACTAAATATCAAAATATGTAGCCAAATATAGCAATTTTTCAGGCATTTTGTTAGATATTCAAGTACATAAAAAAATAGTAAACCGAATACAAAACGAGTATCAATTAGCACCTCAAAAGGGAAGTCAATGTCCGCCGTCTAACGTCATAACTCGCCAAGGGCAGTGGTCTTTCGAAGCTAAGGTCCCCCAAAAGATATCCAACTCTGCGGTCTTCTTTGTATACCTCCTACGTTCCCCACAACCGCAAAGTACTTCGAAATAAGATAGTCCGTCGTGCTCTTCTTCCATCTAGATGTTTCAGTTTGAACTTGACAGTAGTATGGCCTCGGGGGTGGACGAGGATCAAAGGACACCACGTTTACTTTCTCGAAGAAGAATCAGAAGGAGGGTCGAAGGAAGGAAAGGACGAATTCTCGAGAGGTCCTCGTGAGATTTCTACGACATTGCAATGATGTCTTATGGAAAGAAAAAGGAACTCTTCCGAACACCAAATCTTCGACTTTAATAGAACTTTGTAGTGCTTTGTAACGTTACTAACAATGTGTCTGTTTTGTGTGTGTTTATAAGTTTCTTAATCCCTTCACTCCCAAATTGTTATATACGACCAATTTGTTTTATGCGTAAAAAATTGAATCCTGATGTGATAAACAAGTTTACTAAAATACCCATTAGCAAGAAAATATTTCTAACATATTGTTATGAAGCACCCAGTAGATTAAATGTTACTGGGTAACGAGACTTGGCAATTGTTTGTTATGAATAGACTGCGGATTTTTATGCATTTATGACAAATGAAATACGGTTAAAATATACAAAAAGAACACAATATAAAAATATATCTAAAATATCCAAAGTATGGTATTTGTTGTAATATTTATTAAGTGCAATAAATCCGTAGATAGGTTTTCCTGTCTCACCTGCATTTTTGAAACTCGAAATTTGCATAAACATCCGCAGTCTAGTTATGAAATAAAGAGATGAGATTCTACGGTCGATGGTCCTCGTTGACGGATGTGTTCTCTAAATAAAGATTCTGAGTTTTTCTATAATTGTGTACTATTTAATTATTCCAAAAAAATAATGCGTGCGTGGTCGACTCGTAAAAATAGTTATAAGTTCTTTGTGAACAACATCAACGGTAAATAAATATATGATTTTAACAATAAAAATTAATTAATTTGAAAAGAAACAATTGTATCATTAAAAAAATGAATAAATAAATTAAAAATAAACAAGTACCTGAATTGGGACTGAAGGGGTTGAGGGTGCAGTTCTCACACAGAATCGACCCATGATGTGAATCCACATTCAGGAAGAGTCACTATTATTATTCCACGTATGTAGTGAAATTATGATGATACACTTTAAAGCATTCATTGATTCACATTGACGATGCGAACACAACGAAAGTCAAGTCACTACTACTGTACAGGGTGTTTCAAAATTATTTGTCATTGCTTTCAGGGGTTGTTCTACACCTCTGGATCGATGGAGATTTGCGAAAAAAACTGCCGCAAAATTCGGGAAAGGGTAGTAAATTTTTTTTATTGGTTCATCGTATTCGTCTTTTTACGTAGGCAAAATGTCTAAACAATAAGAGGAACCATGGGTCAGAAACGAACCGTTCTCTCGCAAATTAACTTTTAATTGGGCCTTCCGATTAAAATTTCGAATTTTCCGGCACGTATTTTTCGCAAATCTCCATCGATCCAGAGGTGTAGAACAACTCCTGAAAACCATGACAAGTAATGTTGAACACCCTGTACGTCTGATCATCGTACGCCGAGTAGCCGATTCTACTGGGGGGAAGTCTCTCCTGAGTTTGGGACCTGACGTCAAAGTGATAGCAGCAAATAACCAACATTTATGCGTTCTTGGGGTCTCCTTAGATCCAAATTGAGATTTAATTTCAGCCAAATGAAGACGTTTTGTAAATATTAAATATATATTATTTGCGAAAAAGTTATTATGAAGAAGGGATGGAAAATAAATCTTGTTTTTAGTAGAAGGTAGACTATGAGTCAGAAGAAATCCTGGGGTATCCTTGGACCCAAATTGAGATTTAATCTGAGCCAAATCAAGACATATTGTAAATATTAAATTCATATTATTCGTGGAAAAGTTATTATAAAGAAAGAATGGAAAATCAATCTTATTTTTAATGGAAAATAGACTATGGGCCAAAAAAGATGCTGGGGTCTCTTCAAATCCAAATTGAGATCTCAATTGAGCAAAATCGCAAAATCGCAAATTCGCGAAAAAGTTATTCTGCAGAAGAAGAAATGGAAAATTAATTTTGTTTTTAATGGAAAGTAGACTATGAATGAGAAAAGATCCTGGTGACTTAAGTATGATCTTTTTAACAATCGAATGAGGGGTAATACTATTAAGAATATTGTTTCATTACAAATGAAATTAATACTTATGGATGTGGAAACGAATAGATATCGTAAATGGTTTCAGATGGAAAAAATTAGTACTTTTATTACTGGAAGATTATTGATCTCGATATTTTATCTGTTGTTCGCTTTTTTGGACGTCGTACAGAAATGTTTGTATAGGCTTGAAAGGTCTATGATTTTAAAATTAAAATGTGAAGTAATACTCATTGTTTATTTTGTTTCAGCTGGTTTGTGTAACTACAGTGTAACTACGTTATATTGTTACGTTTAATAGGCTATTAGTTGATAAAGTGTTAATTTCAACAATTATCTATGACGGGGGAAAAATTTCTATTCTTATATAACTTCATAGAAGTATTGAATATATTGTAATAGACAACAAATAATTTCCCAGAAACACTTAATCGAAATCTGATAAAAGCACTTTTTAAAATTTATTGAACTTGCAGCTCTTTTAACTCTTTGAGGCATGGGAATTCGAAAAACAAAATGACCAATGTTGCATAGACATTTTTTAAAAAATTTTAATTGAATAAAGTTGGTTTATATTTATTCGCAAAGTTATATAATAATATAAATTTTCGAGGTGGGACAAAAAATGACCCACCATGTATCTTCACATATCGAAAAGGTGGGATACTTTTCACCCCACCGTGCTTCAAAGAGTTAATACAACTGCCTAATTATAAGCAACAGAACATTTTTTATTTAAATGAGACTGGTATAATTCTTGGTTAAAAAAGTAAAGGTAAAACTATATGCATAGAAAGTGCAACCTTGCAGCAACGTATTGAAAAGCTACGCAAGACATACAATGGAGCAACTATATTGGTGTTGTCCTGTAAGGGCTGCTTTCAATTAGAAGGAAGCCACTATAATGAAGTTTCGTTCTAAACAATCGCTTACAATTAGGAGGAAGCCTTCATATTCGCGTTTAATTGAAAAAATCGTTTAGTGCGAAACCACCGTAGTGGCGTCTAATCATCAGTGGAATAAACTATACCTTGAAAAAAAAAATTGCACACTATAAGCTTATTACTGTATTGTAGGATTTTCATACAAAGATTGTAAAAGAAACTAACGTGTTTCAAAGAATGGATGAAAGCATCGCAAACGAAAATAGGAAAAAAGAGTGAAGAAGATTGCAGAGGAACAGCAGAACAATTGAGTTTCGACAATTTGCGACGTCAGTGTCGAGTAATTCACTATTTATTACTTTTTCTAAATTTTAGCAGTTCTTAATAAATATAGTTTCAACGACAAAGTTTATTTTAATAGAACATTCCGCTGTATTAAAACGTAAAAGCAACCCTAAATAATATTTAGATTAAGTTTCCCATTGCACTTAAGGTCTTCAAAGCAGACAAATATACTATTTTTTCATGTCAAAAGTACTTAATTATCTATTTATTACACCAGAAAGAAACTAAAGAGACTTGCAAAGCAAGATTGAAACGGTGGGCGGATAGTAAATCAGGGGATGAAACGAAGAAGGAAACAACGGAAAAGGGTAGAATCCAAGTGAACGAAAAAAATCAACGTACTGAGAAAATGTAGCTAAGAGAGATGAAGAAAGAAAAGCAAAAGTATAGAATGAAAGAAAACGTATAGGGAAAATCTGGGAGGTTGGAGTAAAACGGGATAAAAGGAGAAAACGAAGGAAGAAGAGTAAGGAGTCTCGTTCCTGGCGCAGAGACAGTGTCTCCACGGAGGACCTACTATCCCTACCAGTTGAAAGAGAGGAAGAGGAAGAAAAAGATAAAAAGAGGACAAATGGAAAGTCGAAAAGAGAGGGGAAGAGAAAACGAGAAGGAGAAAGAGAGTCAACCACCGTCGCAGTAAAGCGAGGTGAGTCAGAACAGAGGCATTGTCGCATTAACATTCCTTTCGTGTGAAGAAGGTGTAGAGGGAGGGTTGAGCGGTTAGGGTGGGATTTGATTATGGAGGGCTGCTAGTGGCCCGTCGGGAAGCCTGGGGCTTGAAAAACCTACGGGGCAAGGGAACAGGGAGGAATAGAAATAGAGAGACACCGATGGGGGAGAATACGAGAATTAAACTGGCTCTTCTTTTCGCTTGCAAGTGTTGGAACTGGAAAAAGGGGTGAATCGTTTTCCGTAACGAGGATATAGGAGAATCAGAGAAGTCTCAGATACGTGGAAACCGATGATCCGGAATCACAAGAATGTCGATGGAAGTTTGATGCAAATTGTAAATTTACCATCAAATAGAAATTACAATACTACAGATTTATCCGATAAATTGATACGATTCTCGATGTGTACTTTTAATTCCGAACGTTTGTAATTATTTTTATGGTGGATTGGCGCGAATTGGATTTTGCGGCGCGTTAAACAAATATCAGTTTTTTTAAGTGCAGGAAGAGCTGGTTAAATTTGATATTTTTTACAATAGCTATTATACGTGACGTTAAATTTCAAATTATACGATCTTATAAACAAAAACATTTCGTCGAGTATTGTAGAACGTTGTAAATGGATGTCAATATCTATTAGGTATAAGGGAAAGTTCTGTCGTTTTTGAACACGTGCACTTTTATGCTTTGTTTTTCCTTAGTAAAAATTCTGATCCGACTGAAACCAATTTAAACACTTAGATTAGTATATGATTGATGATGTATACACATTTTTCTGTATGTTAGTCAGTTTTTTAAACTTGTAAAACTCTTAACATGAGTGAAGAAAAAGTGCACTTAAGACATTGCATGTTGTATCAGTTGCAAAAAGGGAATAACGCGATGGAGGCAAAAAAAAACTTGTGTGACTTGTTTCGAGAGGATGCAGTAACAGTTCGAAAATGTCAAAGATGGTTTGCGAAATTTCGTTTCGGTTATTTTTCTTTGAAAGATGAACCCAGATCTGGAACGCCATCGCAGTATGGTCAGGACAAATCTCACGTTAACTTCCACAGAAATGGACTTCAAGCTTGAAATTCATCAGACTACTGCTTTGGATCACATTAAAAGACTTAGCTTCCTGTCCAAAATCTCTGGATGCCATACGAATTAAAAACGACAGAACTTTCCCTTACACATAATATTAGGTTGTCCTGATCATACTGCAATGGCTTTCCAGATCTGGGTTCATCTTTCAAAAAAAAATCACCCGAACGAAATTTCGCAAATCATCTTTGATATTTTCGAACTGTTACTGCATCCTCTCGAAACACGTCACACAAGTTTTTTTTTGCCTCCATCGCGTTATTCCCTTTTTGCAACTCATACAACATGCAATGTCTTAAGTGCACTTTTTCTTCACTCATGTTAAGAGTTTTACAAGTTTAAAAAACTGACTAACATACAAAAAAATGTGTATAAATTATCAATCGTATACTAATCTAAGTGTTTAAATTGGTTTCAGTCGGATCAGAATTCTTACTGAGGAAAGACAACGCATAAAAGTGCACGTGTTCAAAAACGACAGAACTTTCCCTTATACCTAATATAAATGCAAAATGATTTCAGTACAATTGGAGGAAGAATATTTTAATCTATAATTAACAACAGCTTTCGGTAGAATAAAAACCGATGAGATATTAATTAACTATTAGCTCGACAGAATATAAGTATTTATATCCACAATGTACTCAACTTCCCTCTGTGATCCACTGAAAAGACGTGAAAATAATCGCAATTACATTTTTAACGTAAAATTCGAATTAAGGTTAACGTCCATTTGTAACGATATTCTAGAAAATGACATCTCATTTCGCATAAAGTACCGTCGGCTCGGCGTTCTCCTGGCGGAAAAACGGTTGTTTTGCAAAAAGATCAGAATGCACCGCGAGACTCAAAGGACAAATGTAAAGAATGTACGTAAAACGACGTACACAGGCGACGTACACCGAGCACGGTTTGTCTTGCAATTACAAAAATGCACAGGGACATGGTTTACGTTATCTTTCTTTTTTTTTTTCTTTTCTTTTCACCGGAGAAACTTTGTCCGCAATGATGCTTCGCGAGGCGGATGCGATTCGGAATACATCCGGGGAGAAATCTTTTGCATTAAGCAGGAGAAGAGCGACGTTAAGGGAACAAAACCGTGGAGACGAACATCGTGGTATTTCTGACACGCTGAGGAAGATCCAAATAGCGTCTTGAAACGCTGCAAAGCTGCACGGAAGAATACATTTTCCCGACAAGGAATTTTTTATAATTTAACACGGTGGTGGAACTTTGTTGATATGGGAGGAATGATTGGAAATTAACACTACGCTTACCAAGCTGGCTAAAAGACCGGTTTCCAAATTTTTTCGAAAAATTTATTTTCTAATTGTATTAAAAATTATTTAAATTGATAGAGTAGCCGTGAAGTAAATATTCCACTTCTATCTTATAAAAATTAATTAATTAATCATCTTTTCAGCCTCTTCATTTATCTTTTTCTACAGAACTTGTTACAAGTATATAAAATCTGAATTTTAGTATAGTCCGACAATTGAAAGTTGTTAGGGAGCGGTGAAAATTTTCGTTTTTAATCTCCTATTCCTACCATTTCGGTTTTGGAATTCCCAAATCGAGTTTTCTAAAATAAACGACGATGCGGAGTGGTTACTTTGGGAGACTGGGTTTGGAAATGCCGTAAACGAAATTACGGGAATAGGTGTTCAAAGAAGAAAGGTTCCGTTGCTCTCTAGCCATCTTTCAGTTGTCGGACTGTATAACGTCGGTAGTTTCAGTGTTGAGCGAAAAGCATTTTATCCAAGTCAATAACAGAATATACAAAAACTTGATGTCAATTTTTTTGAGCCTAAAATTCGCATTTATAGTAGCCAAAAAGAAAAATTGTAACTTGCTGATTTTAAGGGAATTCTAGATTGTTGTATGTAAGCACAATGATTATTATAGATATTGAAAAAAGAAGATATTTAAAAAATCACAAGTAGAATATTTCTACTAATATTTCGACAGAAATATCGGTAACTTTAACCCTTTGCCGTGCTATTTACTTTGTGACTGCTTCCACAATAATTCGGAATTAAATTAGTAAAATTAACGTTGATCAGTGATTCTTGACATATAGTATAATTTAACGTAATATTAATATTATAGAAATAATTTTATGGTGTCACATCTCAATGATATTTTCAATTTAATAGGTTTTGTAAAACTTGAAAATTTTCTTTCCAATTTATCGCACCACGAGTATCACTCGTTATACTACGACAAGGGGTTAATGGCTCGAAATTCGTATATGAAATTGTAACTTAGTAATTTTAAGAAAAATCACGATTGTTGAATTTCAACATAATGATTGTGTTAATTGTGAATGACTGTGAATTTACAAGTAGAATATTCTCCTTAATACCTTGAGAAATGAAAATAGTAGCTTTATTGGTCCGAAATCTATATAAAATTATACATCCCTGCGAAATGACGATTAAAGATGTATTGCAAGAAAATAAAAACGGCAACCTGGGAGGTTCTAAAACCGCATAAGGCTCCAGATCTGCAAGATGACTATACCAGTTAAAGTCGAAAATATAAAAGCAAACGGACATAATACTCACGTTGGTATTAAAAAGAAAGCATAAACCACAGCCTCCGTGGTTCTTAACCCTCTGAAACTTCGTTTAAACGACCACAACACTTGTACTCTAAAGAAGCAACGAATAAGAACTCCTCGTTGACCGAAACTACAAATAAAACTATCAAAATACGCAAACAATCTTACTATTTTCATTAAAAGCTAAAATCACAATCTCGTTGATTTAAAACTCTAAACCACCTTTAAATCTCAACATGAAACGGCCCCATAAACTTTCCAGTCGGAGACGCCACAACAAATACAATTTCACATTATAATAAAAACAAAGCTAAACAAATAATCAGATCGATAATACCAGTCAATAGATAAACATATACTTCAGCGACATAACGTTCACAAACAGTCGAAGATTAATGTAATAACTTAAGACGGGAAGCTTGGAAAAGTAAACATGCAGAATCGTACTTCCGGGCAAGGAAGCAAATGGGATGGTATAGGTCCGTGAAAGACGCGAACCGATGTATCCGCTTCTTCCGTGTCACTGGATTACTGTATTTTTCAACGTGGAGCTTACCCACGTGTAATAAATAGCACAGTTTGCCCGAAGCTCGAGGCTACTTAAGGCACGCTTTCTCACTGTCATAGGTAATGTAACAGATTAATGTCCCATTTTTCGAGGCTCAGTATCTCTGCCCACGGTGCATACTAATGTACTCACTGATACGCAGCTGGAAAACCACTCCAACGGTGTTCGTGGTTAGTTTTAGTATGACGTTAAGTCACCTTTGCTTTTTCACCGAGATAAAAAATACTGCCGACGTTGGGATACGCTTTGGGGCGGAAGTCAACGTCGCGAAGACGCCTCACAGTAGAACGAATCGACATTCTACGTTGAAGAAAATGATTACTGGGAAACCATTTATTTTAGAGAGAAATGTTGTAGAGCAGAGGGTTGATAGTTTTGCGGAGAGACCGGAATGACCATATTTACTTTTTATTTGTTATATTTCTTCAATGGAAATCTATGTAATTCTTTGTGGATTTGCATTTTATGATATTAAGAAAAAATGTTTTGGATAAGCCATTTTCTTGGTGGACTTTTTATTACAGGGATATTTTGTTAGAAAGAGGTTTTTTAATTTTTGCTGCTGTAGTGGATAGAAATTCATACGGTGGAACAAAAATTGTTGAAAATACTACAGTAGTTGTACAATATTAAGATTATATTAGTAAAAATTCCATTTTTAAGACGATAATGAGTTGATCACATAATTAATCAAAATAGTTTTTTGTTCCACTGTGAAACGATAGTTGGATGATCTTACAAACATTTTATTAGATGATTCTTCGACAATTTTCCAACTCATAGTGTCTCACTTCGTCATTATATGACGAGGTCATACATATAATATATCATTAAATGATAGGATCATATCAATTTTAAGTATTATTAATCCGTCTCTAACATGTTCCTGCGTATAATTTCGGTCTTGTGCTGCTGAAGTATTTTGTACATTTTGGACGCAATATTTGAAACTAATCCGCTGCTTTAAAACCCATTAACACGTTCAATCCAGCGTTCATTTCGATGTGCGTACGAATAGGTAAATTTCGAAATAAATTCCATTTATTTCCACTTTTCGAAAACCTACCTTAGCGTACGAAATAATAAACCATCTCCATAAATCTATATACATAAAATCTGTATATAGATTTTATTAATATCCAGCTCTCATGATATTTTATACAGGTGGACTGGTGATTATAAATGTACTCATAGCAGAAAAACTTGAAAAATGGAAAATTTTTATTATTTCGTGCCGGCCCAATTTACATTACAATATGATTGAACTACTTTAAAGAGATGATTAAAAATTGAATCGTTTAAAAGAGCTGATAGTTATCTCATTAAGCAAAATTCAATCCGTGCGTCAAAACAAAGATCTAAATAAATAATAACTGATTCACTGTCACGACTGTTACAATTACTGTCAAAATTGGAAACAATGAATTCTGAGTTGCTTCGAGAAAAATAACACCATTTCCGATCTCAGAAAATCTTCAAAGATTATCGCAAGACAAAAATATCTACAACTTTCGAACAAGGTCAAACAGGAACATTCCCTCACATTTCTACCTTTTGTTACTTTTCTCTCTTTTTTATCTTACATATTATTAGGTATAAGGGAAAGTTCTGTCGTTTTTAAACACGTGCACTTTTATGCGTTGTCTTTCCTTAGTAAGAATTCTGATCCGACTGAAACCAATTTAAATACTTAGATTAGTATATGATTGATGATTTATACACATTTTTTTGTATTTTAGTCAGTTTTTTAAACTTGTAAAACTCTTAACATGAGTGAAGAAAAAGTGCACTTAAGACATTACATGTTGTATGAGTTGCAAAAAGGGAATAACGCTATGGAAGCAAAAAAAAACTTGTGTGACGTGTTTCGAGAGGATGCGGTAACAGTTCAAAAATGTCAAAGATGGTTTGCGAAATTTCATTCGGGTGATTTTTCTTTGAAAGATGAACCCAGATCAGGAAAGCCGTCGCAGTATGATCAGGTCAACCTAATATTATGTGTAAGGGAAAATTCTGTCGTTTTTAATTCATATGGCATCCACACAGAGATTTTGGACAGGAAGCTAAGTCTTTTAATGTGATCCAAAGCAGTAGTCTGATGAATTTCATGCTTGAAGCCCATTTCTGTGGAAGTTAACGTGGGATTTGTCCTGACCATACTGCGATGGCGTTCCCGATTTGGGTTCATTTTTCAAAGAAAAATCATCCAAACGAAATTTCGCAAACCATCTTTGCCATTATCGAACTATTACTGCATGCTCTCCAAACACGTCACACAAGCTTTTTTTTGCTTCCATCGCGTTATTCCCTTTTTGCAACTCATACAACACGCAATGTCTTAAATGCACTTTTTTTCACTCACGGTAAGAGTTTTACAAGTTTAAAAAAACTAACTAAAATACGAAAAATGTGTATAAATCATTAATCATATACTAATCTAAGTGTTTAAATTGGTTTCAGTCGGATCAGAATTCTTATTAAGGAAAGACAACGCATAAAACTGCACGTATTCAAAAACGTCAGAACTTTCCCTTATACCTAATATAATACATCACAGTAAAAGATTCTGCGAAAGTACAACTTAAAACTCAGAATAATATTTTCCAACCCTTCAAATAACAATTGTAAAAGCGTTAAACTTTCCTTCCACCCCTCAAACAAAAAATTCACTCAAGTAAATAATAAAAATCCTTACAGCAGCACTAACAGGACATCTCGTTGACGGCGAAATTGTTATATATTCCGAGTCCCGTGATCTCGAATATTCTCTGCGATCGGGAGTTGTTGGCAGGATGACATCGTACGTAACCGTACGAAACAGCGTGCACGTCAATCGTGACAAACGTGCCGAATCAGCGGCAGTTTATGGGGGCAGTCCTGGTTTACATATGCGCGCAAACTTTCATCCAGGAAATTGAGAGATAGACATCTGTCGGCAGTGGCTATTGTACTCGCCGATTGGATTTCCAGCCTTAAAACGCTCTGCGAATTAAACCATGTCCTCGATCCTACGGCGCGAGCCACTGATAAATCCTTGTCTCGTGTTGCGAGTTCGTTCGTTATCGCGCGAATCGATTGGATTAGCGTTCAACACGGATACACTTTCTCACCCTTGCTACTCTTTCTCTCGTCTCTCTTTTTCTTTTAACTCTTTTTGTTCTATGTTCAAATGCCGTAGATGCTAAAAGATCTGGGGTTGTGTTATTGTTTTAGGCTGTCCTTCAGGGTGAAATTTTATGTCAGAACGGTGAGTATCGATAATATGTTATGTAGAAAGTAGTTACTTTTTTTATATTTATGTATAGTTTGTGATTTTATACCTATGATGGGGATTAGATTAGTGTTGAACATTAGTACACTTTTTCACCCTTGCTACCCTTTCTGTCGTCTGTCCTTTCCTATTAAGACTTTACCGACCGGAAGCCTATTAATAGGCTTTTCGGACCCAAGGCCTTTGAACTTTTAACTTTTTAATTGGTGACCACTCCAATTAATAAATTATCATTTATCATTGTGGTTACCTGTGTTAAGGACTCAGTGACGAGAATTTGTAATTTTCGAATAGATATCTGTATCAAGGAAGTATTCGTGGCCAATTGATCGGTCAGAAGGGGTAGGGTGTTAAAAGAATACCGGTCGGTAAAGTGTTAACTCTTTTTGTTTTATGTTCAAATGCTGTATAGATGCTAAAAGTGCCGGGATTGTGTTATTATTTTAGGCTGTCCTTCAGGGTGAAATTTTATGTCAGAACGGTGAGTATCGATAATATGTTATATAGAAATTTGTAGTTACTTTTTTATATTTATGTACAGTTCGTAGTTTTATACCTACGATATGGATTAAATTCGCGTTCAACACTAGTACATACACTTTTTCACCCTTGCTACCCTTTCTCTCGTCTGTCTTTTCCTATTAACTCTTTTTGCTTTATGTTCAAATGCTGTAAATGCTGTAGATACTAAAAGATCCGGGTTTTAGGCTGTTCTTTAGGGTGGAATTTTATGTGAGATCGTTGAGTATCAATAATCTATTATTTAAAAATTCGCAGTTACATCTTTTATATTTCTGTAATTTATTTTTATGGTTTCTACATTATGTATGGTTTATAATTTAACACCTATGGTAGGAATTGGAAATCCGTGGCTTGTTAGCTCCATGCGGTTCTTTTATGTAAACTCTCTGGGTCTTAACGCCATTTTCCTTTTAAGGAAAAATGGATATTTACTCAAAAGTGGTTAACGATTTCTGGATTAGGATTTACTGATTATTTACTATTAGAATTTACTAAAAGTGTAATATACAAATAGTGAATGGAGAGTGGAAAGAGTCCGCATCCATCATAGACCCTTTTTTAATTCTATTTCGAAATCTACATTAATATTTTCATTGTAAAAAACTTTCTATTGAGTAAATTTTGTCTTTCAAACAAACAATAACGTTGTATCTTGACCTAAACATTCTTCAGTCCCTATAGTTGTATCGCCGAATAAAGCTGAATAACAAAAGTGGATACACAAATTAGATGACGAAATATTGGAATCGAAATACTGATTGCAAATGGTTGAACGGCTAGGAAGAAAGTAGAGTATAGAATGGCAAGGGTGAGACAAATTATGAATGCAGTGGTTGAAAATCACAGCTTTAGAATTGCAATTAAAGAATTTGGTATTGAGTTCGAGGTGAAGCTTGGTGTTCGAGAACTGGGAAGGGTGTTGACTTCTCTTTCTCCTAGTGTACGGTGAATAAATCTTGAGAACCGGACGAGGGGTTATGGTGACTGTGGAGGAAAGGCTTGGATTCCCTGCTACTAAGATTTCTGAATTCAAGACATGAAAGTAATTAAGTGGTTCTTAACGAAAGAGACACAAATTAAATTGTAAATTTTCCAAACTCGAGAAAACGGGAATGTACACGTGACGTGGAGTTACGTTTGTAGAAAAAGATAGCTGGGGTATTTAATCTATGGCTGCTTTACCATCGGTGAAGAAGTTTAATTGAACTTAATTTAGTTTTATTAATTGACTGGCATTCTAGGTACCGGTAAAATAATTATTAATTGTAAGTGATACTTTGCAAGTTGGTTCTAAAGGTTTAAAATTATTCATTTCGTAAGATGCTTTCATGAGACAGAACTCATTAATTTTACAATAAATAAAAGAGAAAAATTAGTATTCCAGATAAGTAATCTTCAAAGCATTCTTAATTGTAAGCCAAGTAAGAAATTTATATACTTAATATTAATCTTTCAGTTTGCGTTGTACGCTGTTGCGATACCTTAGTAATAATTTGTTAAAGTAATATTAAAGTTTCTTCGATATGTATATATGCAGCGATGTAAAACGAAATTAATTAGCGAGTAGAATTAATTAATTTTTGAAGAATTTCAAAACCTTAAAAATCGCGAAAAGAAAATGGATGTTTTGCTACGTAATTTCAGCATTATTTTTATTTGGACCATATAACTTTAATTATCAATGATTCCGCAAGACAGTGATGAATTGTTCTTTTCTTTTTCTCACTGGATTCACGTCGATCCTCATTTCGGTTTTATTATTGGGTACCTCACGTTGAATTTAATTATGACGAAAATAATTAAAGCCACGTATTACGAGATATATATTCCCAATCGTGAAACAGTGCAAAGAAGATAAATGAATTCGGGGAGTTACTTTTTGCAAGGAGTCCAATCATAACGAGAACGATTAAAATCAAATCTAGCATGCTCCGTGATACACTCGGATCCGAGAAGCTGTCGAAAGAAAAATTAATCGTTCCATATCCGATTATCGTCAATAATTGCATGATATGTAATACCAATTTATCAGCTTTTATGAAGAAAACAAGGAAACAGACATCGAAAAGTATCAATGAAAATTGTGAAAATCCATCGACATTTTAAAGGCAATTGAAAAAACATGGAATTTCAAAGTTAATTTTCACGAATCTAATAACATTCCTGATTCAGAATTAATCAACACATTATATTGTCTAAGTTCTAAAAATAAAAATCCAACAAATACACCAACAAAGTCAACAATTTAAATGCAAAATTTTGTTAATACTAAACGCTATTATCGTAACTACTATGAAAAAATTAAGCTTTAAATCATAAATCTGTCGTCACTATTTTTCCTTCTTCAAATGTGTTACTCTATAAATCCACTCTATACAAAGTTTCAACATATCACCATAAAAGAAAAATACTATCTAATTGTAAGTAAAGTAACTCCACTTGACGATAATTCTCATCGTCTAAACGAGTGACGATAAACTGATAAACTTCGTGTCGAGGAAACAGACATCCAAAAGTATCGAGGAAAATTGGGAAAATCCATCGACACTTTAAAGACAGATGAAAAATACTTCATTTCAAAATTAATTTTCATGAGTCTAATAACATTCCTAATTAAGCATTAATCAACAAATTGTACAGAATTATATTGCATAATTTCTAAACCTAAAAATCCTACAAACACCAACCAGGTCGACAACATAAATGCAATTTTTGTCAGTATTCAACAATAACATTGAAACTACTATGAAAAATGAATAAATTATATATTAATAAAAATAGTATGAACCTTTAAATCATAAATCTATCATCACTATTTTTCCTTCTTCAAGTTTATTACTCTGTAAATCCACTCTACACAAAATTTCAAGGTATCACCGTAAAAAAAAAAACATAATCTCTAAGCAAAGTGACTCTACAATAATTCTCATCGTCCAAACGAGTGACGATAAATTGATAAATTTCGTGTCCAGGATCGACACGAGTATAAAACTATGGTAGGCATCGGGTACGGGCCGGAACGAGGAAATGGGCAAATTGGAACGATCATCCGTGGGGATGGAACCGTGTAATACATTTCGGAAATTGCAGGTGATGTCCTCCCGTACCGATGCAACCTCTGTTGCACATTTCGTCCACGCATCGTTCTCGAATTGGTCGAATTCCGCGACCGAGTCCAACGAATTGCCGACTGGTTTCGCTCGTTAGTTTCGATGAATCTTTTCCAATGCCATCGGCATCTAATTATTCCGTCTATTTAAAATCACCATATCTCATCTACTTCATTCAAACAAAAGGAAAAAAGATAGAAAATCGTGGTTAATATCGATGTTTTTTTAGCTTTTAAAGCAATGGAAATTGTAGGAAAATCAATATGTCTTTTTGATAGAACTAATGAAGTTTGTTTGAAGAAATATTCAGAGGAATGGAAAACTAACGTGAAATTACATTATTAACGAGAATGTCAATTAAATATTGAAGTAAGCGAAACTTGCGGAAAATATCACTTTGTAAATCGATTACGTTCTGTATAAAGATTTCGCAGAATTGCGACAGATATTTCTAATAAAATAATTATAATTTTAATCTACTGTTACTGACAAATAAAATTTTGATTTATTAAAATTAAATTCTATTAAAGGAATTTCATATTATACATTAACTCTACTAAGTTATTCATCGAGTGTATCTCGATGTAGCCTTCACTGGTAATTAATTCCCCGTCGAATTAATTTCAACGTTAAAATTTTACGGGACTTTTAAAAATGAATATCCAACGACAAAGAATTTTCGCGAATTAATTTCAGCAGAGATAGATTGAAAAAATTAATCGGATCGCAAAGGATTAAATATCTTCATATCTATCGTGTCGTCCACTCCGCTGAAATTTATTTTCTTCCGTGTTCGTTTATGGGAAATTTTCGTGAATTTTTGACAACGTAAAAATAAAAATCAAAGCGAGAAAAACATATGTATGACTGAAATGCTTTTTTTCGCGATCTATGCCGCATTTGTATGCGTTCCCATGAAAATATTGTTTAAACTCTTCCCTGTGAGTTCGATAAATGCGTCGCATTCCACTGGCGGATAACGCGCTGCAGAAATGAAAACGCTACTCAAATAAAGTGTTTTTGCGCTACAATCCTCTTCGATGTTTCAATATGAGTCAGAATCTTGCGGGAATATTGTCATTGGGCTTTTGTTTTGTTTGGAGCATTTAATACTTCTCTTATGCAAATGACATTTCCTTTTGTTATGTTTTATGCGGTGAACGATTGAAAAAAAAAAACATTGTGTGCGTTCATGAAAATTCTGGGTGATGGCGATTTTGAATACACAGAGTCTATATATTACAAAGTTAATCCCTTGCCCGCAATGAACAAATGAAACTCATGGTGCAGGAATTGAAATAAAAAATTCTTCGCTTTTCCTAGAAACAGTTTAATTACAAAAATTAATGGAACACGATATTGTAAAACTACTTTCATACTATTACTTTTATTATAACTATATGATATAGAAGAAATCAGTGGTCAATTTTCATCTTATTAATTTCGTTTTTAACTATCGCAAAGTAAATCACAGGGCAAAAGGTTAATCTTGTAATGAGGAATAGTCAGAAGAATGTTATTGCAAAATATTTCTTACCTATTCAAATTTAAAATTACCATAAAAATGAAAAATAAGTGACGACTATATAAACCCAACTGATTCTAATTACGAAAAACAATTGAGCGAATGACCATAAGGTGTCTGACTAAAAAGTCTTTGTACTCCTCACAGTTTCCAACAGGGTAGAAGAGGCACTAAACCTCAGACGTTAGTTACCTCCTATAAACCTATACTACCGTTGAGAAAAGTTACCTATCACATAATTGTATTTATCCTACAATTTCAAATCATTCAAGTTTAAATTATTCAACGATTTTCCTGATAATTATGTAAAAATTTGATCAAATTCATTCAACGAACATTATAAATCATGAAGATGAACTTTCTACTCCTCAATCAGTACTGAATGTACACATTTCCAGAGTTTGCTTGCGATAGTTTACTCGTAGAACATACCTGCGGCGTATTCGAAATAACTTAGAACCCTATCGAAACGCATCGCCCAGGTAAACACAACGACGGAACCCCATAATTTCTGTCCACCGTGTCGAGTTGATTAGCCGGAGGAGGTATCTCGATGGCAAATGACCGGCAAATGATTCTGAATCAAGTTCGTAGTATCTCAGTTACAAACATCATCGTTATTGCCGTTTCTTATTTGATGCGCCAATCAAATATAAAAGTCTATTAAACGAAGTTGATAATAAGAATATTGTCCGACTTTCAATAATATATTTAATGTTTATTTAGTTAATATAGATTACCGATAAGAATAAGGAAAAAATAATATAGGGGAGGGTGGGGTAAAGTGGGCCCCTGGGGGCAAAGTGGGCCCCTTAAAATTTTGGAGCCCAAAAAAATAAAGATATGACTATTTTTTGCTGAAGGGGCCCACTTTGCCCCCCCCCCCCCTATAACGAATAAAAAAAATAAAGATATGACTATTTTTTGCTGAAGGGGCCCACTTTGCCCCACCCTCCCCTATCATGACTTATTTACACAGCGTCTATCCACGCAGCCGTCTGTCGACAGAGTGCCTCGAAGACCTCACGAAAAACAACAGACGATCGGCACTCACATTAACCCATTCGAGACCAATTGCACACCGTGTGTGCAATGCATTTCCGAGCCAAAAAGACCGACTGCACACCGTGTGTGCAATGATCTTGAATTGCAATTGTCAGTCATTATAGAAAAAACAGCCCTCGAAATAAGACTAGCTTAAAATAAAAGGTATCTTACAAATGTGTAAACATTACATTTGGTATTTGGTTCAATTTCGACCCTAAAGTAGGCGACCCAAAGCCACGATCATTAGAAATACAAGAAGTGGTACATATAAAGCCAAAAGTTATCGGTTTTACTGGATAATCTCCAAAACAATGCACGGTCTCGAATGGGTTAATGCTTCTTCTCACATACAATATGTCTACAGGCATTCTCATCTCACAATACAGTCGACCCTTGGTAATCCGACAAACGTTTTGCAAGGCGGTGTCGGATTATCAAATTTGTCGGACGATAGAGTACTGTCACAGCCCCCTGTAGTCCGGAATTTTTTGGAAAAGCGTATCTTGCAATCCGACAAATAACATATCAAAGTGGATTCTATATGTACTATACCTAAATCATACGATATGGAATTTAGTAAATTAAACAACACAATAAACAGCTTAGGGTTTATTATAAAATTGAAGTAATTAATGCTCCAGAACTTATCCTACCCCCTTTCGTGGCAGATTCATAACGCAACTCGACTGTACCTACATGTTATAGGCATGTCAGATTACAGGGGGTGACGGATTAGACAGGGGCCGGATTACCGGGGGTCGACGGTATTGACAAAAAATTATCGTCGTTGCAAATTGCAAATTCTTTTCCAAGATTTGAAGGAAAGAGTAAATGAAGTTTTAAGGGCTATAGTTAGTAAGAAGGTGGAGGATCAGACTCTGAATCAGCGAGCTTGAATTCGAATTCCTTGATGCCTTTGAGAAATATTTAGTTGTTTCTATGCGATATGTCTACGACAGCCTCAGTGGTTCGAAAATCAACTGAAAATCTGGCTACTAGGCGAAACGACAATAATTGTCGAAGCCGAAATGCAGAATGACATCAACGATATTGTATGGATATCTTTTTTCCCCTTTTCTTGTGTACTTTTCGTCTTTAACTGTTACGATTATGTCGCCGGGGTCCTACTATTTCGTGTGTTCGGAACCATCGGCGCTATGTTTTCTAATTGCATAGAAAAAAAGTAAATTTCTCGAAGGCAGGCATTTTATGATGGTTCCACTAACTGGGAGTTTAGGTTTTTACGTCTTTAGCCACTCTAACACCATATTATGTGATTTGTATTTTTTCGACTGCAACTGTTATAATCATTTCGACCAGGATTTACTCTGTTAGCTACCGAGGCAGTGATATATTAGATATAAAATTTGGGAGAATTTCTAAAAAGTACTGGGCAATTCGAACATGGTACTTACGACTAATAGCGAACATGGATCTTTACCTTTTTAGTTATCAGAATCCCGTATTATTTAATTTGTTGTCTTTTTGCTGCAACGGTTATCATAATTTTATCAAGACCTTACTGTTTTTTATGAGTGGTGAACCACGAAAGCTGTGACATATTAAACAGTAAACTAGGAACAATTTTTCTAAGGAGCCGAAGTTTGAACTTGGAGCTTTTGATTGAGACGCTGAGCCTTTATCTACTTAGCCACCATAGTCAGCCAATAATTATGATCATTTTGTCTATTATCTACTATTTTAGATGGATTTCGAACCATGGAGGCTACTTTATTATAGAATATTAAGCCTTTGCGGTCCGAATTATTTTGTTACTTTTGTAGTGAGTTAAATAAAATTTGGGTCCCAATATTTTCTATTATTGGTTATCCATTTCTTTAAAATGTTATCAAGAACTATATGTACTGAGGGATATTTAGATGATATTACAAAATTATTGTGAAATTAGAAAGTTGATATTAAATTGGCAGAAAATAAAATGAAGTGGAAAGCTATGTCGAGTACTGTTCGACATACGACCGCAAAGGGTTAAGGATTAACTCTTTATCGACCAAAAGTTTCAATTTCTCTACAAAATAATTTGCACCTCCAAAAATTGTTTTTATGTACGATAATGAGTCTTACTCATAGATTTAATTTGCGCATTTTTAAATTGCTGGCCACCATATTAATTACAAATAGTAAAGTCTTAGAAAAATTGAATTACATCGGTAAACCATCACGACGCAGATAGATCGTAAAAAATGCACGTTCGCTTCTGCAATTTACACGAAAAAATCGTGCTAGACATGCAGACAAGCCGAACCGCAATTCAGTGTTTCTAACACCGTTCAACATCGAATTACATGCCATATCGAACGCGATACGGTGCGTGAAAACTAACGAAAAAAAAATCGGAAATATCTAGTCCCAATTTGTAACTCCTTCCTTCGTAGAATTCATCGTCCGTAGGATCAATTTCACGACTGTTATAAATGAAAAAAAAATCGTTTATTATTCAATATAAAACGCCACGTTTTATCATGAATGTTTGTTATTTAAAAAAAAAAAAAACTCTTTTTAGATGAAACAATTATAAATTATCACGGGCAGTGTAAAGGATTAACTTGAATGAAAGTACCATCCTCCTCTTTCGCTTCGGTCATTCCGAGCTTGGCACCACGAAACCCTTACGGGATAATATAATGAAACTTTTTAATATACCCATACAATAGTCTTGGTGTCAAACAACGCGTGTATTTTCATTAGTTTGAAGGCGTATTATATTCGTAACCACGTGCCAGCCGTGATGGAATTAGTCTCACTCGAAGGAATGATTTATTCTGTAAGTAGTATAAGGTTAGTGCTTGGCAGACCTTTTATGAAAGCAATTTAAACTTTTCGTGTTGTAACGTCCTACGCTTCCGAAGAGCGTAATTTCTTTTAAATATTTCAACAATTAATTGTCTGAATATTTCAGTAATTGATTTAACGCAATTTTGCATTATTCAGGGTGAGAAATGATAAATGTGTCATTTCCATAACTCTTTCGGTTTTGGGGATGCTAAGATATGTTTAACACCAATTGTTTGGTTCTTAGGACGTTATTATGAGGTGTAAAAATAATTTTTACTCGCTGAAATTAGCATGGAAAACAATTTTCATTTTTAAAATGGAAATCTATTTTTTGGTGTATACTCATCGATTTATTTTGTAATCTTACTATCAAAATAATACTATTTTAGGAAATGTTTCAATACACATGGAATTCTGTACTCTTAAAATTATATTGAAATAATAAATGATCATTGGGGAAAATTATTTTGTAAAATTCTTCTGCCTCTCCTAGAAGCGGAGAAGAAGACAAATGTTATCTTCAAACCCTGTATAATTTATTAGAGTTAATAAATGATCTTCGCTTTATTCTTCACTACTTTTTGTAACAGTTTTGCAGCCGGTTATGCGCGAAAGTAAATTCATCATACACCGTATTAGCAATCTTAAAATCGTATACCTTTCAAGCGTTCTAAATTTATAATTCATTGCTTTCATATTAAATTAATACGTTGACTGCCATGGTGGTCACTGGTGAACGGCAGTATTGAATTTGATGAAATTTCATATGACTTTTCAATTGTAATCTATATTTATAAAGCTCAAATACCACTGACTGACTGACTCACTCACTCATTACGAAATCTCAAAAACCACAGAACGGATTGCAATGAAATTTGGAACATACCTTCCCCTTGGGTCTTAGGTGCTCACTAAGAAAGGGTTTTGAAAAATTCGAAATTTTAAGGTTTTTTTTTTAGTTTCGATTAAACCGTAGCGAAGCACGGGAACTTTCAGCTAGTTTACTAATATGTGAACGTATTCAATATTTGAACACTGGCGTTCAAAAGATAGAATCCTGCTGAATATATATCTAATTGTGTCTTTATAGTGTCTGCTTTACGAAGATGGGCTTTTAATAGGAAAATTGACACTTCAGTAAAAATGATAAAACGAGCGAAATGTCAGTGGCGGTCAAGCTTTTACAAACTTAATATTCAATAACAATGTTATCACGTGAAGCTATCTATTCCCGAAACTCATATTATGCCATAAAAACCGATAAAATCTTAATTTCAAAACTTACTCCAAATGGTCAACAAATTTTCCGAAAGCAACAGTTTCCCTCGTCAGGGGTCACCGGTGACCGGCGCTATTGAATTCAATGAAGTTTCATATGACTTTTCCATTGTAATATTGACGAATTTTCGAATACATTCTAATATATATCTATTTGTGCCTTTAAAGGTTCTACATCGCAAAAATAAAATTTGAATAGGAAAAGTATTACTTCGGTAAAATTGATAAAACGAGCGAAATATCAGTGATGTTCAACTTCTTAAAGAATTAAAAGTAATTTCGAATTCTATTGGACTTACAAACTGATTAATTCTAAGGCTCTCACAAACGTTTTAACATATTCAAAAAGAGGAAAGAGGAAATACAAAGGAGAAATAATTTAATACTTTCTTAACACAGCAAATATCACAAATTCGCAGTACATCGACAGTACAAATGAAAAAATTTGTCTTTCGCCTCATTGCTAATTAAAACCTCATGAAAAATTCTACAACAAAGTTTCTATTTCAACCTTTTGCGAAAGTAACCGCAAAAACGAATTCTTTCGTTTATCGTTTGTACGTATCAACGTTTCATTTTGTAGTTTCATGGAGAAGGCGTAAAGTCGAACAGCTTCCACAGAGGGTGTACAGTTTATAGCGAGTGCATTAATTCAGGAGGTTAGAAAACACCGTCGAACGAGGAAGAAACGTGGTTTCACGCTGCTCATTCACGGATGAGAAATGTTCTTTCTACGTTGCATGCGATCCACGCTATTGCGGTAACTCTTTTTCCAACTGGAAGGCATTTCCGGTGCGTGTTTTATATTCAAAATGAACCGGGTACCGAAATATATAAAATTTCGACGAAGTTACATTTCTAATCGAACGTTTCCTTCTTTTCATTATGGTCTTTGCAATATAAATATTATACAATGTGGGAATGCAGATTGAATGAGTGAGTGGCAGAGAGAACGAGAGAATATGATACGAAAAGACAAAAGACGACGAGACACAGATAGTTCGGGAAGAGAAGTGAACGTGAAAAGGCGCGAAAACAACGTCATACCTGCTGCGGCTTATTTCGTTACTATTTTCCAAGTGTTTATACTTATACTTTTTTTATTTTTTTGTTTGTGTACTTTATTCGAATAAACTTAATTAGTAATACGTCTGACAGTTGTCACCATCGTAACAAGTATCCCTACATACAATAATATTAACTTTCTATTAGTAGAGATGTATATAAGTAGAATATATTAACTTTCTATAAAGAAGAATATAAAATGTTCCTTGTATATTTTTAAATATACTTTAATTCAAGTGTCCTGACGAAGAGCAAAGCTACAAAGTTTGTTTAGCAATAGAACTATCGGCGCTGTGTCTATTATATTTTAATGTGTTGAATAAGTACTTTAGAAAGAGAGAAATTAAAAAATAAAAGAGTAAATCATAATCAAACAAGTAATTTAGGTTTTATACAATACCTACAAATTTGACAAATTTTTTGCAATAATTAAGTACCATTTGGACCGCTTTAACCGATGAATAAACGTTTTTAACGATATTAACCGCTTAGCCTACGATTTCTTCTCTGACGGGGCGTGCAATGACTCAAAATTAATTTTTGAAATCAAACTTTCTCACTGATTTCTGATGTTAATAGTATAAAAATAATGAAACCGTTTCGCAACTGGCTGATATTTTCAATTTAATAGTTAGAGAGACTTTAAAATTTCTTATTCCGTTCTCCGCGCCACGAGTGTTAAGTCCGCGCCAAAGGAGAAAGCGGCTTTCTCGAGAAACGTAATTGCATGGAAATCATTGATGCCATTAACGAAGAATCGAAAATATTGGATGTTGTCGGACGAGAAAGGATAATGCCTTTGCGCTGGGAATTTCAGAGAATACGTTTATGGGGCGCGAAATACCGGCTGGCAAATAACGCATATTTCAACGCATATTCAAAGTTCACCAATGAGCCATCGAACCATTAAGCCGAAATTACGTTTCGAATAGCGAATTTCGTTCTACGGATCTATCTGTCGGATGGCTGCGCCCGAGCTCGTGCATTCGATGCATTTCGCGCGAATATTTTTCACCTGATATTTTCCTCCTTCGTGTTCCGTCGGGCGTTTATTACTGCGTCGAAATAATGGAAATGGCGAGGCGACGGTACTTGGAAAGAAAGGACCAAATGATTTTACTGATGTGCAAAACGTTTGAACGCGAATTTTTCTGTAGTTTTTAATGAAATTTCTATTTTAAAGCTTCGTGAATTTTATGAATTTATTATATGAATTTTATTCGTGAAGTCAAGGTTTTAATACCTTTTTATGTTGAATTATTCATATTGAAAAATTTTATCAAATAGCTGAAATATAAAAAAAATGATGGATTTTAACATAAATTACAGAAATACATGTATTAATTTCATACATTAATTTCCAGATACTTGATATTCACTTTTATATTTCTCACTTTAAATTTGCATTAACTGTAAGGTTATTGAAGAGATGTTATTAACGATAAATATTACTTAATAAAATATTTTCAACTGTCGCTCAGATAACATTAGGAAAAGTGAGAAAAATGCCGCTTCCCGTTTACAATTTGAAATAATTTATTTACAAATAAAAATATATAATATTTGCTCCTTCTAATGATCCAATTATAATGAATAATACTCGAAACAAGCTACCAGACATATAGAAAGAAACGACATTTCTTTTCGCTCTGCCTAATAACATCAATGAAGTCAATTCTTCTCCAGGCAAACTTCTCCAGACGTTCTATTTCAACAAGGGTTCCAGAATTCAAACAAATTGTAATTACATTCCATTTAATATAAATCTGCCGATGATTCATTCAATATATTTAATATTGTCAAATATTCGAATCAAATAAATGAAGGGGGCAAAAAACTTGATTGATTCAATTCAATTGCTCACGCGAAAAGAAGCAGCATTAGAAATTTCTGGAACGTTTTCAAAAAATTCAAAACAAATCATTCTGGCCATTCTTAGGTAGATTTAGTATTAACCCTTTCATTTCGGCAGTCCAGTCCGCCGAAGTGCCGTCACCGAATGAAAGCACGCGCCAGAAATGTGCACAGTAGTTTTTGTATATATGTTCTTTCACGTCTTAAATAATTACTATTCTTAATAAAACAATTGTTGCTCTAATATAGCACGTATTCTTCACATTTTTAATATGAAAATACCTTATACAAAATTATATTAGTTATTCAAAAAACACTAGATCAACTACAATTGGTAATTATCATATGGATGCCGGATATATCCGGCACTCGAAGCGGAAGGATTAAAGAGCCCACACTAATATCTAATAATCTCCCAAGAAAAATCACTTCAATGAACAATTTTGTTAACGGGACAAAAAAGTCAAGTACACAAACAAAACTCGTAAAAACACAGGCATCCGAACAACGCTCACGAACCTATCAAAACACCCCCCGTTTTCTGTACTTACACCCTGATAGTGCGCTCACAAAATGCGATCGTGATACTTCAAACGGGCGCATCGGCATTCCAATTTTCGTATAAAATTCGAAAGAGTCGATTACTAGGCCGCCTCGTTGCCATCCCCATAATTCCAATCCCCAAGTTTTCGGTCTTTGTGGAAGGATGGCGCGCCACAGTGAAAGTACTTCATTTTAAGGAGCCGTTTCGGCATCCTCCTTTCGAAAGACTTTCTTTTTACCCGAAGGCTCTCGCGCTGCTACGCAATATGCTTACGTAACGAGAAAAGGCTGGCGGAGGCATATGCATATAAACAGTTATATTCGTGTCCCTACACCCTTATGACTTTATACCAGTATCGTCGTCGAATACGAAATTCCTGGCGTGCGCCCTCTCTTTTATTTCGTGCCATTCCACCACCACGTCGGATCTTTGAATTTCCAAATGGTAAAATGCGTATTACCCCTACGTAGAGAAGGATAAAATGATTTCACTTTGACGACCGTACGATGGTGGAGGCCTTCTGACGACTCTCGGCCACACAGAGGATCAACGGGTACCCGGTTTATATAGGTTGCATGGAAATGGCCTTTATTCGATATCGCGGAAGGGACATTCAGTAAGAGTGCACTTTACGAGAGACAGACTGCGAGCTGTTCGCGAAAAGTTTCGCAGACGCGCGAGTTTCACGGGGAAAATAAATTTCGGGCGGAGCGATTACGAATACACTCTACTCCACCCGATTTACACGATTCGGAGAATGCGACTGGATTTGCATTGCATTGCTAGGAGCCGTGGTTGTTTTCGGGATGTGGAGAGAGTGATTATTGAACAGTCGAGATGTTAGAGTGAAGATTACGCTGTGATTGTGTAATACATTAGACACTTCTATAACAAGGTAAATACGTTCTGTGTTGAGTAAATCCATGTTGTTGCGGGTCACTTAAATTATAATACATGAACTATTCATCAATCAAAGGGATTGACGCTAATTATATTATACAATGCTCGGTCAAATGACCGGTTCAATAATAACAAATTTGCAATTTTTGTGTTATTAATACTTTACCGACCGGTAGCTTATTAGTAGGCTTTTTGGACCCACAGCTTTTAATTTATTAATTGGTTATCACGGCAATTAATAAATTGTTATTTATCAATGTGGCTTACTGTGCCAAGGAAATTTTTCATTTTCGAAGATATATCAGTATCAGGGAAGTATTTGCGGCCAAATGACCTGTCAGAAGTGGATAGGATGTTAAAAAAATACTGGTCAGTAAGGTGTTAAGGAATGGCTGTTTTTTATTTTGTTTTCTGTATTAAGTTGGCAGCCTCCTACTTATCTTTCAGAAGGGTATTATTGTTATTTCATAACCGGTCAGAAAATCTGCTACGGTGAGAATAAGTACCCATAAAATGTCAGTACGGTTAGTATTAATTTATTCGTCACGTTTAAAATAATTTTCTTTAATAATCCGGATTAAAACACTACGTGGCAACAGTATTTATGGCTATTGGATAATAAATAACTTTTTTGCTTAAGAAATGTATACAAAGGCAATGTTTTATTTTTATACTTGCTTAGCAAAGACGTGAAATAAATATTTAATACGTATGAGTTAGAATGTTTTTTATTTCTCTTCACACAAACAAATATTGATATTGAAAACGTTTTGCTATTTGTGAAGAATGCAAGATGTGTGTGTGTGCCGGGAGGTTACTATAAACGCAATTTTACGCGTTTATAAGAAGTACCAAGAGGTTGAATTTGCAATAGAAGAAGATTGAGGCGTGACCCAGTTTTAGTTCTTAATGCGATCTTCACGATTAAACATCTTTCTATTGGTGCTATGTGTTTCAAAGCATTCAGTGTTATTTTTACAGTATTCAGTTGTATGCACATATATGTATATCCATACAAGTTTATTATATTTCTTTGCCTTTTTGAATTTAGAATAAAGTTATTATTAAAATTATTATTACGTGAGTTTTTATTTTGAGCCTAGTGTTAAATGTGATTCCTGGAAATCCGTTCATCCAATCCCACATTCATTTTGCGTTAAATGTAAACACTACTTAGAATTTTCTTGTTGATCAGAAACGACATTCACTTTTAACCCTTTTAGCGCCGACCACAAAAATTGATTGAATTAATGAAAAATGTAGTTGTGAATAAAACGAACTGCCATTTGGCCATAGTTTCCTATAGAATGCGTAACATAAAGCATAAATTGTGTATTTTCAATTATCTGTCATAAAATTACTAATATTATACCAGAAAAATAAATAACAATCCCATTATGTCCGATGACAGAACTATTGCTAACGACGATATATCGTTGTTCGGCACTAAAAGGGTTAAATGCTGGTTACATTAATTATTGGAGTTAAAATGTAATAAAATCACACGGTTATAATTTTTTCACTGTATTTTAGGTACTCGCGTTATAGTTTCGGTGTTAACTGCTTCGAGTAAATACTATATAGGGGTACCGAAAAGTAATCAAAATTGAAAAGTGAAAATGTAATTAGAAACGTTTTTCGACAAAAACGCGAAAAAATCTTTTAAAAAGGGAATCGAACAACTACCTTTGCGCTGGCAAAAAGTATTAGAAAATTATGGAAATTATTTTTTTGATTACTATTTAAGATTTCTTTAATAAATAAATGTTTTTCGCCAGCAAAAAAAATTTTGATAACTTTTCGGTACCCCTAATATTAACATGTTTGACAAGTGCTTTCTGCGTTCAGTTTTGGTTCCCTAACGTTTTGATCAATGTTCAAAGTCTTTGAAATTTGTTAGCTATATACAAAAAAAGAATTGAAATAGTTAATTATAAGGTACTAGAAAGTATTGAGTTTTATTTATGCAATTGTTAATATAGCAATTGATATTTTGATCTTTGTCATTCTATATATTTTATACAGAAATGTCTCTTGCAATTATTCTTTCAAACAACATATTTTTTATTCTATTAAATAGTATACCCACCATAAATAGTCTTCAAATCAATTATAAAGATACTATTATCCAAGGCAAAGAGTGTGCTAAAGCAATAGCGAAACTTTGAAATTCTATCAGCAGAGCTAGCGAATCGTCAAAGAAATAAATAATGTTATCAACGCATAATTGCAATATCCACACAGAGATCCGTGCAGAACGTATACCGCCTGTTGGAGGCAGAACTTTCGTGCCTTTAAGGAAATTGAAAATGCAGAAATAAAATGCCCGAATGCTCCTATACGCTGGATTTCGAGGGATAAATTACGCGCGGACGAGGGAAACAGTGGAAGGATAAAATTGCGATCCAGCCGGGAGAAATAGTTTAAACAGCTTTCCCTGGGTTTTCCTCTCGGCTTGGCGAAGGCCAGATCTTAGATACTTCCGTCGTATAAAGAAAAAAAAAGAAAGAAAAGAAACTCGCACATCTCGGATACTCGGGGCCCGGATAATTTTAAAATGACGATCTACCAGCGTTTCGCCTTACGGTCACTTTATTTTTCTCCCGTTGGAAAACGTCGGAATAAAAGTACGACGACCGTGAAATAAATACAGCCCGGGAACGGTCAACAAAAATCACGCCATTGGGAACTACGACGGAAATCAGTTTCGGAATTTTCGTTTTACCGTTCGATACAATGTAAACAGACAGATTAAATCTTGCTTTGAGTTTCAACCGATTCCAGCGAACGGACACAAATCATCCGTCTCTCGGACTCGCGAGACAAAAAGTGATTTAAGCCGATTCATTCGAATGGTTGTCGCGTTGTCCTAAGTGTCAGATAAACCAGCAGGAAAAAATTGAAAGAGTTGGAAATTCTCGAAGCCTGTTTTCGAAGTTTTTAGATTTGTGGGAATGGTTTACAGTTGATTTGGTAGATGGAACATCTATTTGGTTTGGTAGAAATGGAAATTGGTTTTAACGTTTTCGTTGTTGTGGGAATTTGGGTGATGATAGTTTTTTCTAGCTATTCTTCTCTTGCAGTTTTTGGAGGTACTAACAGTAAATAATAAATATTGTTAAAAATAATTTTGGGAAATGAGAACCAATCACAAGCTGAATACATTGAAAACATTTAAAAAATCAGGACGCATAGATCTGTGGATGCTGTTAAATTTCCGGCATTTTTTTGCAAACGTTTCCCTAATTGATAGCAAAAGGAGTACAGTAAGTATTTCACATCTATTTTCTGCTTCATACTGCATCTTTTCAAATACTTATTTACTGCATTTAAAAGTAACAGATTTAAAATTCGAAAATCTAGTGTTAACAGTGTTCTCATCAAAGGTGTGCAAAATTTTAGATAAATTATTTTCCGAGTGTCTTGCTGTAATTCCTTCAACTCAGTTTTCAACATAATAAATTGTTACCTTTGTTACTAATTTTTGGGATGCGAATGTCTGTAGAGATATTAGATATGAAAAAAACCATGAATGTGAGTATCGATCGTCTATAGTGTTTTGTGAGGTCTTCGAACCACACTGCAAATAGAAGCCTGTGTGGATAAGACGTGATATAATTTTTCCCTTATTTTTATCAGTAATCTACAATAATTCGATAAACATTAAACGTCTTACTAAAATTCCTACAATTTTTTCCACATTAACGCTACCATTTAAGATCTCTTCGTGCAAACAGGTATATAAGAAATAGTCATAAAAGTGATCTTAAAACAAAACAGCGCATAAAAAATTTGCATATGCTCCTCCCAAACTTTCGTTCGCCCAAAACAATACACTTTCCTTTCCCAAACTAATAACGACAGCAATCGACATCCTCAATACCAAAGCAAAACAGAAATCTGGAATCAAGCCATTTATCGAAAGGCAAAGGAAAACGAACCATCGATATTCGAAGAAACGAATAAAATAAGGATAATACAAGACAAAGTTGAATGAAGAAGAAGAAATAACATTTTAAACAGTTTACCAGCGCGAGAGTCGGGCTTTATCTGTGTCATCTCCGTGCATTTCACGGGGATGATCCGTGAGACCGTCGGACTAGCAGGGGGTGGTGACTCTTCCAGCCACTTTACTTCCCTCCATCCGGCAGGAAGAGGACGAAATAAAAGAAGGGACCTCTCCGTGAGGTGACGGTGGGTAAGGAAAGCGCGTAATCGCTCGAAACGACGAATGAATAAAATAGGCCCGTGCCGGGAGACCACCACCGGCGAAAGGGGTGCGCGAGGATGATTATTTCAAAGGTTAGTAATTACTTCCCTTTTCGTTTTACGGTCCAGAAGGGTGAACGGAGAACCGGTAGACTTCCTACACTTTCAAGGGGAGGTAAAGGGAACCTGAGGAAGGAAGAGCAACATCTTGCACGGATTAGAGATTCTCAGGGAAGCTGCTTCGAAGGGATGAAGATGGTTAAAGAGGAGGGGTGCAAGGAGAGAGAAATGGGGCTGAGAGTGCACGGAGGAGCCACGTAATGACACAGTCAAATTCATACGGAGAGGAAAGAGAGGTTGGTGCAAGAAGGTGAGGAGACAGGAGGAAGACGAAGTCAGAGAGAGAGAAAGAGGGAGAAACTGAGGGAGAAAGAGTTTCTCGGATGAAAAATTGCGAATGATAACGAACGCTCGCGCGGAAACCACGCTAAATGATCGCTCGACTCCTCCGTCCTTTTGTGCGATTTGCGTCAGCTAGCTCCCTATTTTCCGCGATCCCTCTGAAAGGGTGGTGCGCGGAGGAAATTAAGCGGCAATTCTGTTTTTGTCCTTCCAACGGACACTGTAAACACTGTAAATTGCAACGTGCTGCTATTTGATCTGGAATTGTTGTAGATTGTAATTGAATCTGTGTTCAAGAAGGATATGTAGAAGGGGGATTTCAAAAAGGGGTTTGATACAATGGGGAGTATGGGGATATAAAAGAACGAGGGGATGATATCGGTGATAGTAGAGATGCTCCTGCCAATTTGTGCTAAATGATCGATCTGTTCTCTCAGACTGTCCGGGTCTAGGATTAGATTCTTGAATTATATTGGGATGACTTTAACCCTTTGCGATCGTTCTTAGAGTTGACACTCGGCGGATGCTTTTAGCTGCATTATTCTTTCGGATCCGTTATTCGGGGTATTATTATTTACGTCGGCGAGTGATATGAAAGGTTTTGACGGAAGGAAGAGATATAAATATGCACACAAATAACTAACAACTCATATTTTCGATCTGTAATATGGATACTTATAAATTACTATCTCTGTGGTATCAAAAATTTTATGATGATGGAATGAAATGTCCTTTTTTAAGTAAAATAGAGTGGAGGTGCATGCAAAAGTATTTTACACGAATCTTTATATAAAGGAGGAAAAAGGTATCAATTATTAAATATTTAAATTAATTATGAAATGAATAACGCGTGAAGAAATGGTGGTGTCTCACTGTGGCTAATTGAAATTTGTTAATGTAGAAGACGAAGATGTGTTTAAAGCTTTGGAATGTTCTAATTTAATGTTCATTAATTATCACTTATTCTGCTGTCTTCAATTATTTAATCGCATTCTAACGTAAATGTGTAGCCAGGAATCATAAAACTTTTAAATTATAAATAGTAATATTCTTATTATTACTACCCTCTTTCTTAAGTTCCCACATAATAAAATCTAATTGATGCAATTCTAACAAAATTAATATAAAATTATGACGTAACCTTTAACGTCATACATTATAGAAACCATGGTTAAAAGTAGCTCAAAACAATTGATATCTCAGGAATGAACATTGTTCCGCCGATAAAATTCTAGCAGACGTACAAACTATCGAAACGGATAACATAAATGACCCAAAAATAGCATAATAACTGCGCCACAGTTTTTCAGGATAATGTGACGAGGTAATTTGGATATAATCTTGGCTAATTCAAATTTGCACGATCTGCGTTTTAGTTTTGAAAGGTTCCATCTGTGCCGCGGGTGTACGACGTTATCGGGAGGATTTATGCCTCGAATATTAAGTCATTATTGTACGCGCTACGTCCAGAAGCGGCCCTTCCAAATTAAAGGACCGTTTAACTCATGATTCATTGGATCATTCGTATACCCGCGGCTCGTGGAGTTCCGCAGTATCGTAAATGCAAAATTACCGGAACTACCTCGAAAGTATATTGAAACCGCGCAGTCCATTGCTTTCTCGCATTTTACAAATAAATTTGGAAATTTTAGCGAATTCCTCTAATTGCAATATGTATTTAGACACTCTGATTAGTCTTCGGAAGATTCTTGTGATGAATGTATATACGTCTTACATATTTCAGGATAAAACAGTAGTGTTTTTTTTTTATTTAAAAAATGATATTGTGCAAAGAAATACATAGTTATAACTATGAAACAACGACTGGCGGTCTACAATATAATACGACCCAATTTCATTTCTAGAATGAGATGTCAGGATCTAAAGTAACTCACAACTCCCCACCGACAATTGACGACTGACCTGAAACCGTAAGTTGGACGGTAACTTATACATTTTTATTAATATTCTAAGTCTTGGGAGACAAAACAAATGATCCACTTGCCAAATAAATCTCCGCTTCCACTTTGCACCCGTTCACCGTCTTTGTAATTACAATTTTGATTTCATCCGGCACTATAAAAGAAACTAGTATCTCCCTATAATTATACATGTTATCAATCCACTATTCTGACCTGAAACACTAATGTCAGCCTAATTTCATTAGTTTATACTACTCATATCAAGTTTCGGGATCCCAGTAAAGAAAGCACATGTAGTAAATAAAATTTGACTGAAATTCTTCTTTCACCTTTGAACCCTTTTGCGGTCCTTATAATTATAAAATCGGTCTTTTCATGGCAGTACAAAAAAAATAGTATATTTGTATAATTATAAATACTATTAACTTACTACTCCGACCTGAAACATTCAGTTCTACAGTAATTTATACTATTAATTTGTACTAGTGATATAAATTTTTGGAACCCTAGTAAAGAAAGCAGATGGATTCAATAAAATCTGACTGAAACTCCTCTTTCGCCTTTGCTGTCGTTAGATGTACAAAGTTGATCTTATCCTGGCAGTACAAAAGAAAGTAGGATATTGGTATAATTATAAATGCTATCAACTAACTATTTCAAGCAACTGCATCTGATACAACATCAGATGCAACGCACGTTTTCTCGTGATTCAACAAGCAGGAATATTATTAGCGAGAGAGGGAATCCTCGAGGAAGAAATCTTAAACTTGGCGTATTTCAATTTGTTGCTGAACGGAAATACGAGAAAAATGTGAGGGGCGTGGGAGAATAAAGAGGGCAAGAAATTTGATACGTTCAACGTGAAAGAGTTCTTCGAGGCGGAGATAAGCGAGCTTACGTACGGTAACAGTATGATCTCTAAATCAGACAGGAAACACGAAGAAAGGATTAAATACAAAGTGCATAGGATAAAACGTAGGTCAGGACGGAAACGTACGGTAAAACGTAGGGGAAAAAATGGCTGTATTCTGAGCTTCTCTTGGAGATCTAGGATAAAATTGGATATATCAAGAACGACAGAGGAGTTAAGGGAGCAGAATGCGAGGACTCGGAGTTCCGTCACAGAGATTTACCTAAATTTTCTTCCCATATCCTTCTGTCACTTCTGAACAACCCTGCAACCATCTATTCTTCGACTTATTTCAAACGTTTGATCATGAAAATTACTTCCTAACTGATGTTTCTTATGCAATAATAATAGCAAAAAAATCGACTCGCTATTGTTAAAGTATACCTGCTTGAGAACACGCTCAAAGTTTTTTTTATCATATTTGGAGATAATGCCTTTGATGGATACTAAAGTAAAGATTTCAAGCATATATCTCCTTCGAGTATTAAATAATTTATAAACGCGTGAATAATGAAACAGTGAGTTGTGCTATCATGATGGGTCTGAAATAAGTAAAACCCTCTCCGTGAAAGTCTCTTAGAAGTCAATGTTAAAAATAATAAGATCTAAGGCAATAGAAATAAGAATAATGATTTTATTTGCTTAGATGCTAAATAGTTCTAACAATAAGTATCTCGCTCTGAAATGGCGTGATGCATGTCATAGGTATCTTTTTCTAAAGAGTATCTACCGCAAATAGCACGGCGATTAATTACACTATTTTATAGAAGTAAAGAGTGTAAATGAGGATGCGATATTCACATCGTCTTTAAAAAGAACTACATCTTTTACAAAAGTATTCTAGTTTTCTGGAAATATGATGATTTAACCAAATAATTACAAATAGTAATTTAAAAAATATACAATTTCTTAATATACCTTGAATCTATCATGAACCGCAAGTAGTGTCTTGTTATATTGCATATTTACGAATGTTTTCAATTTGTACATACTGTTACGAATTATTATCAGTAACAAAACTTGTCTCCCCTTTATATAGTCTCGATTACTAGAGCGACAGCAACGAGTTGCAAATTTTGATACTAATATGTCAAGGAGAGTTGCTGCGAGATTGAACCTGTTCAAATAGAATTGTTATTTTTATAATCTTTCAGTTGTTTATTTATGAAGCGCCGCAACAATACTGTGAATATGATTGATTTTTATCAATATGAACTAATGTAATTTGCGAATGGTTAATTTAATAAATAATATATGTTATAAAATTCATTACTTTTCTCATATCACATATAATCAACATCTCGTTAACGTTGCTAAGACAACACATATTCAAGTTTCTACATTCTGTTGAACAAATATATGATTACAGTAAAACATGCTTCAAATGAAAACATGACTGCAGATTGTTTAAAAAAACCATTAAGTAGACCAACTTTAATTAAAAATGTTCAAAGATTTATGAAAGTTTAATGTTAATGAAATCAATAGGGGTGCATAGGAATGATTTATTTTTTTTTATGATTGATTCATAAAAAAAATATTCTCTGAATTTAATTTTTAATAACTTAAAATCTCTCATTCCTCTATGTTAATAAAATCAATAGGGGTATGTGGAGATGATTGATTTTATTAACATAGTGGAATAAGAGATTTTAAGTTATTAAAAATTAAATTGAGAGAATATTTTTTTTATGAATGAAAGGTATAAAAAGGTTTCAAATTAATAAAATCAAAGGGGGTGTATGTGAATATGATTGATTTTTATCAATATGAATAAATGTAGAAGCTGAATGTGTGTTGCCTTAGCAACGTTAACGAGATGTTGATTAGATGTGATACGAGAAAAGTAATGAATTTTATAAAATATATTATTTATTAAATCAACCATTTACAAATACTGTCCAAAATCACCCAGACACCTCCGTCACATCTATAATAAACTACAACTTCAAACGTTTTACAGAAATGATTGCAGTTAATAGGTCATTTCGAATCCCTATCGATAGTTCGGTTACGCTGATTCGTACATCAATTTCCAGCACAAGAAGTTAATCGTCCGCAAGCAGCGCAGAGTAAAAAGCTCCGAATAAACTCGATATTTCATCCTAAAAGATAGGAACAAATTCGATTGGATAATTCGTAGAAAAATAACAGAATCTCCATTAGAGTAGTGCAAGAAACGCGAGATCAAGATAGCACGATAAGTTGAAATATAAATAGAAGAATATGAAGCAGGAGGAAAATTCAGCGGTCGTATCGTCGTTCATTTACGAAGAAGGGTGTTCGGTAATTTGACGATGTTCCACGGGGAAAAGCACATGTCCAGAAGTGCGAAGAGAGGTGTGGCAGCCCGGCGCTTGGAATCGCGATAAAAAGCCAATTGCCCGGCCTCGGACGAGCGCTTTCCCAGACGACGACGTATTCGCCGATTCATTCGTCTACTTTTTCCTTCGGCACGGAGCAAAAAGCGAGGTGCCGGATATTCTTACGGGATGCTACGTGACGTGACTGCGAAGATGCCGTTTCAATCAAACGCGACGAGCTTTATCACGATTATCGACTTCCATCTGCGGGGCATAGACAAGCTTTTAATATACGAAAGACGATGCTTTGTGGATGAGGTATCGACTCTCTATAAAATAGATGGGTCCTTTTCTATTTTATAATTAGCATATTAAATGATAACAATAACAGATGCGATTTCTGGGGAGATTTTTTGATCGCCGGGTGACTGATGACGTCAATTTATTTTTGTTTGACATGTTTGATTTAAATTTGAAATTTAGGATGATTGTTAGAGTATTAATATTTTGTATTCGTCATTTTTTATGTGCGGCCATTTATTAGGGGTACCGAAAAGTAATAAAAATTAGAGAAGTGAAGATGTAATTGGAAACGCTTTTCAACAAAAAATCGAAAGACTTTTTTAAAAAGGGAATCGCACAACTACCTTTACGCTGGCGATAAGTGTTGGAAAGTTATGGAAATTATTTGTTAATTAGTATTTAAGATTTTTTTAATAAATAAATGTTTTTCGCTAGCAAAAAAAATTTGATTGCTTTTCGGTATCCCTAATACTTAACACATTGTGCATCGGCTACATGTTGTCCACTTCAAGCTTAAAGGATGGCCTCGTTTGCTTATTTCTGAACAATAAGTAGTTAGAGGTAATATTTAAAACCCTATACAATTTTGTAAATTTTTTTTTTCCTGGACAAATAATTCTAACTACTATATGGTTCTTCATATTACCTGAAAGTCTGTGGCGGTGATCAAATTTCATGTGCGAGATGTAAAAATATAACTACAAAGAAAAAAATCTTTCTAGCTTCTTGTTGAATAGACCTTGTACACAATGAAACCGTGCGTAGAAAAGTTGGTAAAGATATTAGAATATTTCTGTGTAATCTGAAAAATATCTAGAACCATTGTTTGATACAATACTTCATTCGCTGCGCTATTTAAAACATAACACCAGTTGTAGAAGTTCATTCTACAAATAGATTCAAATTAAATTTTGTCAACGACTTATTTTATATAGTTCTGATATTACAAAATAAACATTAATGAACGCATTGCTTTATACTTTTTGTAACATGGAAATGAAATGGTGGTTGCATTACAGAACTACTGGGTCATGGGACAAACATTTTCACTTTTCGTGTTTCAATAGTATCACCACTGGTTATCATGTGACAAATTCTTGGAAATGTGGTTCTACGGTAAAACCACTAGGATGAAAAGGGTTAAGAATACACGGTGGAGAAATTTACGTCTAAAGAAGAAATGAACAGTTAGTAAAAGTTTTATCGAGTCATACGTTCTCGCAGGACAAGAAAATTCAAAGTGCTGTTTTTCTTTCGATGATTAGAAAGGATGATAAAAAGATAAAATCAGATAATATACCTTATACATTTTAATTAGGAGGATTCATCTCTTAACTGTAAAATTCACAGTCAGCAAAGATATGGCAATGGAATTGTCATTCTAGGGATGGCAAGGAGTTCGGTTGGAGTAAAATTACAAGTTGCAAAGATCACGAGTAATTCAAGATTAATGAAAATTAAGTATTCGTCTTGATTTTTATTCACTAATTATTGCAACGATGTAGAGGGACGTAATCAGTGATTTAACTTCAAAAGTTGCATAGTACGTTAGCTTTATAATTACAAAATATTAGAATAATTACCAGTCAGCTGTAAAAGCGGTCGCTCAAACATCTTCCAGTGGATGCAAGGAGAAAACTTTGTAAGTTTCAATGGCGTATTTTATGTATGATTTCATGGAACATCGAGGGAAGAGTTTAACTCGAAATCTCAGGGTGCAACGAAATCTTCTGCTTCAAACTTCTCAAGTTAACCGCACCGTCTCATGCATCACGTTATACTTGTACGCTTTAATAATTCGAGCAATAATTTATTTAAGAAACATCTAAAACTTTCCTTTCGCATTCACAATTAATGTACTATCATATGACTAAGGTCTGTGGGAAAACAGCTATGTTTTTGGAAGTATACAGTGACTCATCGTTCTACGCCATATGAATAATCAGTGACCGACGATCAATTTTCTTTTTAATATATTTGCCATTTTTGTACTACATCTGTTACGCCGTAATCGGAGGTGCTTCGTGGCGTTCTGATCGCGGGTGCTCGATCAGTAGTTAAATAAGTCCACTGAGTTTACTTGATCTGTATTTACAAGGCTTAACTACTACTATACAAATGATGTACAAAACAAAAATGAAATTCCGAATAACGTGACGTTTTCCAATGGCAATACTGTAGTGATAGAGAGCGAGCCGATGCGCTCGCTCCCTTTTATAGAAGAGTTTCTATGGGGAAGTGTTCGTGAGTCAGGAGAAGGGCTACAAATTTTCTGCCAAACGTGGAAACATTTGGTCACCACTTGGTGACGATTCTGCCGATTTTTGCCTTGCTGGTTTGCGCCTAGGTACGGTTTATGACAGTACCTAGGTACAACATCTCCTATGATACAAGTATTTAAATTAATTAATCCACCTTGTTTTACACCGAACTTTCCATATTATTACTTCAGTCAATCTTCTCCGCTGTTATATAGATATTAGAATATAAACATAATTGTAGAAAAATCAATTCTTGTTCATCTGCTTTCAAATACAAAAGATAAGGGTTGAAGAATTAATGGACAAAGCGACATTATTCGCCGAAGTTATACAAGCTTCAATAATAAATTGATAACGTGTGAACACATTTGTAATGAACAGTTAAAGAATCATTGCAAACATTGATTTTTGTTCGAGCACACAACATCATAATTGGACTCTTCATGGTTTCTCCAACCATAAACCGGTAATACCGTCAATAATGGTGTCTGCAATTATTTCAAGTAACTCAGATATCTTTAAAAATATAACATATCAACATTGCAAATCTCTGTGCAACATGCAACAATCTGTCCGACTGCACATTACTTTAGAAAAAAAGAAAATACATCTCCATATAACTGTCATTTAAAATGTATATCTGTGCTTCTTTGTACCTCCACAGCTTTTTTCTCAGAATTTGTATCTACAATTTCCATATCTAAACGCTCAACTATAAAATTCCGTTGCATCTCCTTCAATAAAAGACAGTACGCTTTTAATAGTCTTTCAATGCATTCTAAAACAAACACCGACTTTTCGTTCTTTCAAAGTCCATCCCCTTTCCTCCCCAATCTTCCAGCGATTTCATCTTTCTGTTTCCTCTCCATGAAAAATGCAAGTTTTCAATACTGACACAAAGAGACGAGGATTTCCCAATCGTCAGAGAAGATGTAGGGCGACAGGACGATTAAAATAGCCGCTCCATCAGCGGAATGTAAAAATCTTCGCGATTTGTGCGCAACTTGGAAAACTGTTTTGTTCAGCGATCTTCGAAATGTCTCGGAGGGCGCGGGACTCGATAATTCGAACTTCGTGTTTCCTTTTGATTCATTCGTCTACGTCCGCTCCAGAGACAGATGACATCCCAGCGAGACAATAGATACGTGCCTGGAATGCGAAACTTTTCTTTTGTTCCGCCGCGGTACGATTCTTACGCGGTAACGCCAGTGACTTTGACTGCCGCACCTGCGCCGACTGAATTTCGCACGAGAACGTCAACGATGGTGGCAAAAGGGCAGAACTTTTCTTCTCTACCTCTTTTTTCTTCATCTCCTTCTTCAACGCACCCTCTTTATCGCGGAATGGTGCTCGTTACGCGGCTTAAATCTCGAGTCCTCTTTTTAGAGCGTTAAAAACATCAGACGATTATCGCAATTAAAAACGAGCCTCGACGAATGTATGCAATGTTTGTCGTTAATCGACAAAGAGAAACGTTTATCTCAAACGATAATGCTTGTGCAAATAAAAATGCTTATTAGATTGGATAATGTTTTTTATCCCCCGAGGATCTCATTGATCCTGATTATTTCATCAGGCACTTGAAAGTTGCTTTCTTGTTACGACCCGCACGCGAGATGTTCTTCACCGATAGTTTAGATTGTTCAAATTGAGAATAAATAATCCGTGTATTTACAACTTCACAGATGTACTACTTGGCAGAAAGAAGAAGTCAAGTGGTTCGGTTACGAGGTAAGGGGTGAGAGTGGAAGCCTGAGATCAACGAATGACAATCGAAAAGAAAACAGTTATTTCGTGAGGCTTTTTCAGTCAGTCACTCATTAAAATCGAAAATGACATTAGAACGAGAGATGTGAGAATTTTTCTTCTAATGTAGAGTAACGACTCCAATCACACGTTGTATTATAGATGCAGTAAGCTGTATTTTATGGAGAGCGAGTATGGTCGCTCGTAGTATTTCAGTGGCATTTTATGGAGAGCGAATATAGTCGCCCGTAGAGTGTCAGTGGCACTTTATGGAGAGCGAACATAGTCGCCTGTAGTACGTTAGTGGTATTTTATGGATAGCGACTGTGGTCGTTCATAGTATTTCAGTGGCATTTTACGAAGAAAGAATATAGTCGCCTGTAGATTATCAGTGGCATTTTATGGAGAGCGGACATAGTCGTCCGTAGTACATCATTGGTATTTTATTGAGTGCAACTATAGTCGCCCATAGTATTACAGTGATATTCTATGAAGAGCGAACATAGTCGCCCGTAAGATGCAGTGGTATTTTATCGAGTGCGAATATAGCCGCTCATAGCATGTCAGTGGAATTTTATAGCGAGCGACCATAGTTGCTCATGTAATGATAGTTTTCGGTTTTCGGACGCAAAGAGAGGTCGAGCTGATGGTCTCGGTTTTTTTTATATCATTAGTTTTAAAAGGGTGGGTGGTTTCCTTTTGAGAAGAAGATGGAAAATCCCTGAAAGCGCGGGAAAACATTTTACATGCCCACGGCCTGAGTTACTAGGTTTGTATGTCATATACTTTATGACTGTACATAGGTACAGAGCATACAGAAAATTCCTAGTTTGACAGTCTGGACGAAAATGAATTTCGCACAAATTTTAGGCCGCGACACTGATGTTTAAGAGTGTTTGTAATTTTAAAAATCACATATTTCTAAATTCGAATATAAAATATATCTAAACAGAAGAAAATTAAATTTTAAGAATATTTTAAGTATAAAAATAGTAGTCAAGCATTCTCTGCAGTTGCACAAAAGTATATTAATCTTTTCCAAGTAATTTAATTACATTCTTAATTATATTCAATCAACGCTATATATTTCAACTAACACCTAATATTCTATACTGAAAAAAACACATATCCTCGGATTATATTTCAAACTTGGCCAATATTTAAATTCCACTAAATATTTTACAATTCTTGAAAATAATCTTCAAAGTTGCACGCAATCGTAAATAAAAAAAATTTCGTATCGACAAATCTTCATCCAAGGATCAGCACTAATCACCCCTTCGTAAAAACACGAGAATAAGCCGATAACCAAACTCGTTAGACTCGATTCCGATAGCGTCGTTCTATGAAACGACTCTGTCAATTTTTATCCCACCCGCATCTTGTCGAAATAAAGACCCGACACATTCGCAATCGTAAAGGATACGTGAAACGATTGGATAAAATTTCGTGGCGTAGTTGCGTTTCTTATACGCAGTTTTCAACCCCCGTCCGGCAACTCGAGACACATCCACCCTGTTTGAGCTCGTAGAATTTGATAAGGGACTAGCGGAGGGATTTTCCTGTCCGTTACTGACTGCAAAAAAATGACGTGCTGGTAGACGACGCTGTTTTAACAAGTAGCAAAGTGGATAACCAAAAAGCAAACGTTCCACGATAGCAAAAAATAAAGGGACGTGAGAAAAATCCGAACAACACGCGACACCGAACATCAATTTCCCGCCATGGAGTTTCTTCGATGTTTCGAACCACACCCCACTGTGAATTTCTTTGAATTAATTGTTTCAATGATCCTCCTTTTTTTTTTTTAATTTTAATGATGGGAAAATTTCAAATATGTGGTCCGTGAGATTGGAGGACGGATCTATTTGTTTTGAGTTAAACGTAAAATGTTAAGACAGTTTTCTGTATCGAGCTGAAAAGAATATTTCAATTTTGAGTCAAAAACATCAAACTCGAGATATCAGTGTAACGAGACACGAGAAAATAATTAAAATGTTGTAATATTACGTAAAGATATATGATATATCAAGAACATCTGATCAATTTCTATTTTACCAATTTAATTCTAAATTATTGCGGAGGCAGTCAAAGAAATTAATGAAAAAGTTATTTGTTTTAAAGCTTGCTAATTTTTTTTTTTAAATACAACATTCAAATTAGTTAATATGTAATATAGAATAAGTGCTATTAATGGGATTAGTTTTGAAGGGAACAAATTCCAGTATTAAAATTATAAATACGTTACTCTTTGAAATTGTGTTAATAACACATTTTTAAAAGAGGACTGGAAATCTAAAAAATCCACCAACTTTTACAAAATTCTGACTAAGGCTCAAGGATTTTCTGCATTTACCCGCTACACTTCAATTTGAAAACGTCGGCAATAAGTCGATGAATTTTTAACTATTTCCTTACAGAATTTTAAACACCGCGGTAGTCGATGTAAACGAGCATAATTGACGAAGATTTAAAAACACTATAACATGGCACAGGCGACATCCTCGTCGAGCATAAAACCTATACCAACGTTACAAGGAAATAGCATTTTAAAAAATAAACGCCCCAACTTTCATAAAGTACGAATTCACGTCAACATAACCAATTTCATGAGCTACATTTTCTGACAACGCCGTTTTCACAACCAGCCGAATCGTATTCCGCATAAATATTAATACTTAAATCACAATTCTCCCCACCCCTACAAAATTCCCTTGCCATCCATCTTACAAAACCTACCCTACGACACGTACATCGAAAATTTATCCATTAAAAAAAAATCTGTAAATCCCGTGAAATAATTTAATTGCTAATTAATGTATCTATCAACGTTGTCAAAATGACATGCACTGAATGTTTTATAAATGGACCTAATATTTTTACTCTGTTTCTTTTTCGATTTTCCACCACCATCCCCTACACATCAAGCAATTAAATCCACCGTGATATTTCCCTCTTTCCTTTTCTCCCACAGCATTTAACATTTTTAAATATATCAACCACCGACAGATTTAAAATGCAAAAAAAAACGTCTGCTCTTCACCAATTAACCCGTGAATTCGAATTCACAAGAAGCAGTTCCAAAGCGTAACTCCACTCTACTGCTACAGAATTAAATACTCCGATTAAACCATCTCCCTCGTGCTATGCTCTCTGTTCATCCTCTTAGCCATCATCGACAATAACGCATCGTTAAAAAACTCGGCTACCATTCCAAGTTTTTCCCGCGGGTCTTCCGGTCTCAATCGACAGGTCATTAAAAATTTCGCGCGATTATCGCTCGCGCACCTGGCGTATAATTGAAATTTTCGAACGACCACCCTGACACGCGTGCTCCAAAAACAACAGCGGCTGTAACCTGCCGTTGACACGTACCAACGAAGGATGCAAACTAGTGCTCTGATGGAATTGTACGAGGACTTTATGCGTGTGCGCATCGGAAGCCGATGCACGCCGCGTTAAAGGCTATAACGAGTCCTCGTGCGGCGCACGATAATTACAAGCTTCGCGTACACACGACGGAAAGCACGCGCGGATTGCGTTATGACATGATTATTGTAGCCTACCGCGGTACCGGTATAGTGTAACATCCTGACAATACACCCTACAGTGATACGTCACACTGTGTCCTCTCCATACGCAATTACAGCGCGTTATAGTTCGTCCATTCATATAAAGAGAGTACACTTGGTTGTAAAATGAAGCTGCAATTAGAATAGTAAAATGTGTTGGAATGAACTGTGTTTTATTTTGCCGGGAAATGAATTGTTGGGGTGTTCTGGTAGCTTTTAGGGTGTATGGTGTAGGTGATTTTTGATTGCGGTGCTGGTAGCAGGTAGCTGTTTGTTTAGGAGGTGATAGGTGTTCAAGTATCTGTTATTAACGACAAATGCCAAATTTGAGTAGTGTTGAAAAATAAGGGTATAGGTGGCAAGGTTGACGGTGATTAAGGGTAGGTTGGGTAAGATATACTTGGAATACTGGAGAAACAGAGGTATGTTGAAGAGTATTTTTGAGTATTCACGAAGGGTGCGAAAAGATAGTCTACCGAGTTGACAGAAGTCTTTGGTTATACAGGATAAAGTTAATTGTGTGTTGCGTGAATTGCTACACTGATTAATATATACTGTGTTGTTACTCTTTGTTATTACTACAGTTTTATTTAACTGATGCTTTGCTGTATATATTATGAACTCTCTATCCTACAATGGGGTGCTTATTTGGATGGGAATCTGTTTTGACAAATCTGATTTTAGAAATCTAATTTTAGAAATCTAATTTTAGATTTTTAAAGCTATGGTTTTGGGAGATCTTTGGATAGCTGAAATATATAGATAGATAGATAGATAGATAGATGTAGTTCAGATCGGGAAATTTGGTGTACGTAGCAGTATGTAGTTTTATTTTGGGATCGTTAGTGGGATAGATGTTATTGTTAGCATTGTAGATTTGATGCATGAGTGTAGTGTGCATCCAGCTTCATGGCGTTAAATATCACATGTTTGCATGAAGAAGGGAAGATTTTGATGTTATGGTTGCATGGATGCTGAAGTAAGGCGAACTGGAGAACGAGTAATCTTTTTGATACAGATTTTAAGAATTTTCTACAGCGATTTCATTTATGAAAGATCTTACTTCATCCTATCTGTATTGTTATCAACGCTATATTTAGAGGCAGTGCTAGACGCAATTAGTGAAGCTCTACCTAAAATGCACTATTTTAGTTTAATTTCCAAAATGAATTTGACCTCGTTTTTAATCATTCTGAATATGTCCCATCGCATAATAATGTTGTAAAAACTACTTTCATGTTTCTCATTACAAAATTTGTGAAGGAAATTTCAAAAAAATTAGAACAAATATTAATAAAAAAATTAAATGCCAATAAAGCAATATCAATGCAGTAGCTTGTTCTAATTTCCGGATTTTTGCAACATAATCATTCAGTCGTATAGTTCACTTTATTATGCTTCCCAAGAATTCTGTGTCACCGAATCTATTTTTACTTAATTTTACGACTGTAATAATTACCAGATATTGTGAAATATATTTCATCAGATACCCAGAGGTGCCGTAAATTCTTACGTTGAGTTCAACCCGACATGAGATTTGCTACGATGAAATACGACCTCGAGTGTAGCGCGACATAAAACCGCGAAAGGTCGGGCCGCTGATGTTTTATGGACTTCGATATGAAGATTAACAATTTCGTAGAAATTCTGATTGAAAACTCTTCCAAAAGGTGTTATTTCCATATATATATACAGGTAATTTGATCAAATAACAGATAGAGAATTCTTAAATTACTTTATTCTTTCACTTTGTAAACCGTATCCTAGCAAAAACGAGAAACATATTCACGAAACACGTAATAAAGTCACAAATGGAAATCACTCCGAATAAAATTGAATATTGTTCAAACAGTTTCAAACAACGGGCTAATGCACTCCGTAAATGTAATTCCTTTCTGGCTGGAAAGTAGTGCTTCACCCGAATGCATTGTGGTTGAAAAAACGATTATGAATTTTAGATCGACGTTTAAAAAGCAGATATTTTCGCACCGTTGACCGCGCTTCTTCGGACGACAATGTAACTTTAACGTGCCATTTTCAAATAACACGTTATACGACGTGTCCACTCTGTTTGTAATTACAGTGGGTCACAATTTACCCATTCATACCTCGAGCCACCATTTGGATAGTGGCTAGTATGTAAATGGAACTCATACTGAAAATAAATTACCCCTACACGTTATTGTCCCACTCTCCACGTACCAGCGACGTAATTATAACTTCGATAAAGTGATTATGTTTTTGATTCGATAGAATATTGTGGAGAAATTACTTAAATAGCTTATCGAAATTTGTTTTTTCCTTGGAAAGAAATTTTCCATCGTTTCTTATAAAATCATTTCTTTTTTTTCTATAGTAATTTACTCGAAAATATCGCCCTTGTAATGCTGCATTCACGTTACGAACGTTCGTCAATTGAACTCTACGGAATTTTTAAATAATTTGAAAATCTGATAGCATTTAAATACGACCAATATAAATAAATTGTAACGAAAGTCTATATATTTAACTCTTTGCGCTACGATTCATTTCGTGACTGCCTCCACCATAATTCAGAATCTAATTAGTAAAAAAAAAACTGATCAGTGATTCTTGATATGCTGCATAATTGAACGTAATATTAATGTCGTAGAAATAATATCACTGCGTTGCATCTCATTAATATTTTCAATTTAGTAGATTTGGGAAAACTTGAAATATTCCTATCCCGTTTACCCTATTTTACGAGTGTCACTCGTTATTGTAGGGCAAGGGGTTAAGTTAATTTCTTTTATAAATATTCTCTTATAAAAATAAAAATATGAATTATTTTATAATTGTTAATATTGTCTCCACCGAAAAGTTGTTTATTTATAGTATTCCATAAGATATAACAAGCCCAAAATTCGCTATGGAAAATTCAGTATTTATAGGAGAATGGAATCAAGCTCTTAGAAGGACTTCCTTGTAACAGTATCAAGGCATAAATCAAAAGGGCACAGGAATAAAGACAGATGCGTCGTTTCGACAATTCTGTGCAGAGAAAGGCGAATTGCACGATGACGTGATTATTATGTGTGGTCGGTGTCCCCGTTGTAACGGCACTGTTACAATATACTCTGAGGCAATACGTCACCCCATACGTCTACTCCATGCGCCGGTGCATGCTAGCCATGCGTATCAACGCGAGCCTCTCTCTTGGAGAGGGCATCTGGGAAGAGTACTGAGAGAAAGAGGGAATGAGAGAGAGAGAGCGAGAGGGTGGGGTGAGAGAGAAGAGAGCAAAAGTAGCAAAGTGTGGAGAAGCTCGCAGAGAGAGAATTCACACGAAATAATCCCGAAGCTTGGTGCACCTCTCTGCATGGGTCAGTACGAGCCATAAAGAGAGACTTCCGTCCTCAACATATATTCCAAGCTTCCTATTCTGAAAGGATTCTTCGTATATTTTTATTTCACATGTGCGCGCGTAAATATTTCGCGGAAGGCAGACGAATATTCGGTAAATATGAGTGCAGCTGGATTTTTACAGGACTGCTTATATGCATGGATTTTTTTAAGTACGGGAAAGAATTATTGTATGATGCTTTGGATAATTTTTTAAAATAGCTTTTCATTGTTGGTGGTAGCTGGGATAGATACGATTTTTGGGGGTATTTTTTTAGGTATTGCTATTGACGGTCGAAGTAAGAATTGTTAAAGGGGGACAATTGTTATGAGGGGTGTACGATCAGTTTAGTGATAATTTGTTGGCTGAATTAAGTTAATTATAATTTATTATTTCATTTACATTCATTAAAGTGTCACGACATTATTCAGTTTATAGTAATTATTGTTTTTCATGATTCAACAATAATGATACGAAAACTAGATTTACCCTTTTACTTTTCATGTATTCTCAGGCTTATTGATTATATTGGAATCTACCCTAGAATTGTTTTCATGTAATGATTATGACAATTGTAAAATGCAAAGGGTGTTTTAAAATTATTTGTCATTGATTTCAGGGGTTATTCTACGACCTTGGGTCGACGGAGATTTGTGAAGAAAAGAAATACACGAGATATCCTTGCTAGTGCAAGACGAAATTAGAAAATTGAAAACTGAGTCACCGAACTAGAAAGGAAATATTTAGGAAAAAAGGGAATTTCGAAGAAAACGAAAATCTGCCCTTTTTTGTTGTCGGGGGCTACAGTTTTGAAACTGTTAAACCAACATTTAGCAACCATATGAGCACGGCTAATTAAGAATTAGGCACTTTGCTTTGTCTTTCCTACTAGGAATTTTTCTTACTTAGGAGTTAGAAATAGTTACAGGCGTGTTTCATTAAGAATAAATTCCTAATCGTACTTACAACAAACCTGCTAAAATCATAGTAAAAATTATATATACCTCAGAAAGTTGATTCTTCGCTTTGGTTGCTGAGAGCAGACGTACGACTGACAACTAAGGGTTGATGCCATTGTGGGGATGAATTACCAAGTAGTCCACAAAAAGAGAGGTATCCAGTGATACAGGATCTCGTATTCAAAAGTATTAGACACGAACTAATAGGTGAAAATTGTTTAACTCGATCGCGGAGAACTGTTTACCCGTCGGTGGTCGCGGGGGAACTGATAGCGAGGCAAGGTGAGCATCGAAATGTCTTATTGTTGAGATTCGTGGAAAAGATACCTGAAGGTTACAGTCGCCGAATCCCGCCGAGTATGTTTTGAAAACACGCATAGGTCGTTGTACTTCTTGGACAGTGAAATGGAAATAACTGCTATCGTTGCTTATAGAATTAATTTAAAAATTGTTAACCGAATTGAAGAGTATTACTTTTTACATAACCAAATGTTACAAATACAGTACTCTGTTTAATGTATCGTTATTGTCAAGATGTACCCATAAATATAAAATGTATTTTTAAAGCAGCTTACATACATCTAATAACGCATAAAGTTATAAAATAACTCATGAGGATTAAATATATGTTTGTAAAACGAACTACAAAAGTAAGATATTGTCTCTATCGCTTCCTACCGTTGGAATTTCTTCTGAACGTCTAATTTTTTGTACAAATTAAATAAAATTGCAAAATTGAATTAAAATTCAATCGCGAAGACACAATTAAAAGTTAATTTACGTGAGAATGGTTCGTTTCTGACCCATGGTTCCTCTCAAATATTTCACCTATCTAACAAGACGTATGCGATGAGAGAATAAAAAAAGTTGCTACCTTTCGCGAATTTTGCTGCGTTTTTTTCCACAAATCACCATTGGTCCAAGGGTGTAGAATAACCGTTGAAAGTCATGGCAACTACTTTCGAAAAAGCGTATACATACATCTTACATCTTCAATTATTACTATTTTTTCAGATCAAATAATAGTAATGTATTTTAATCACTCAACCATTAATGTTTACAGAGCAACCAGGAAAATAGCACGAACAATGGTGAAATTCATTACTCGTTTGCTTTATTTATAATATACGTTACAGATTGTGTATTTACGCGATACCTTGGAACATGTAATATGCGTGCAGCGTGGGTCGTTGTTTATAATAATCACACAGTGTGATTAATTACGAAAACACAGTTATCCAGGGTGTACAGAGAACACGCGAGGACACGCTTGTTCCCTTTTTTTGTTTTCAGTCGCGTAAAATAACAGTGGTACACGAAGCCGACGACGAAGTGGTCAGAAAAGTGTGTGAAAGCAAGAACATGCGCGAAATAATTTCAAAAATCGCACGTCCTCTATTAATCACGTTGTGCTACGAAGAAGAAACAACCCCGTACAAGTTTTCATCTCGCATGATTAGTCGTCGTTTAAAACCGTGCATCTAATTACACACGATATTTGAAATTTTCATCGTTAATTCTGATGCTAATGCATTCGCGTGCATCGAAACTTTTAACGTGCGAAATTTATCACTCCTTTAACGAAAAAGAATTTGAACGTTCCTCCTTTTTTTTTTTAAATTCACTGTTCATTACGATATTTAAGGATGAAGTATCACCGAGGCAGGTGATTTTAAAAAGTGAAATGAAAAAAACGTGTAATAATCTGCGACAATTTGAAGCTCGAGAAAGATCAAATTAAATGCACTGTACGCGAAGAAGGCAATTATAGAGAACAATGAAAAAAGTTCGGATGAAATTTAGTACAGTATATAAAAACTTCGGGCACACATTCAGCAACGAAATTGTCATATTCTATAAAAACTCTTGGGAATCAAAATTATCTTAGTGCTTTATATTCCACGAAAGCGATTGTAAAATTGCAGTAATAGAGATTTAATAGTCTTTTCACTGCATTTTTGAATATCTTGAACGTTCTCGTAGTCTGATAAAGTTTTATTAACAGTAAAAACAAGTCTGCTACGATTCATTCTTGAAGTCGTCTAATTCGAGATATTTAAAAACAATTCTAGTCACTTTTCAACAGTATTCTTTAGAGTTTGCGAAAATTCTAATTCGTTAGAATTTGCAATATTTAATAAAGAAATATGGAAGCATTTGAAAGACAGTCATTGAACTTTTAAGTTTACCTTTTTATACTACCAGATAACACAACTGGATCTCAAAAATTTTCTCTTACATTAATTCTTCAACAACCCATGTCAAAATGCAAATTAGATCAAGAGGAAAATTCAACTCCTTTCTGTGCCATTTCTTTTGTAACTAAATGCACAATAACTTTGTATAAATTGCTGAAATAACAATCTATCACTAATTTTGGATATAATATATACTTTAACGCAATATTGAATAGCACAGAATTAATGTTATTGTATCACGATCCACTGATATTTTTTATTTAATGATTTTTGAAGTACTTACTTCAAAATTGCCTATGCCATCTATCGCGTCACGAATATAACTCTTTATTGTACGGCAAGTTGTTAAGAAAATTTTCTTCACTTTTGCCCATCTTACACGGAATACTAATCAACTAATTTCAAACAAAATTCTACTTTAACCCAAGCTAATTTTCAAGCTAACTAACAACAGTTGTTCCAAATATCCATATCCAAAAGTCCCAAAGCAAATAACGGCACGAAATGTCAACTAACAACGCGAAGTAGCATCGAGTTGCCACAAACTCTCAGTATTTTATTATTCACGCAATCTCGATCCGTCATGCAATCCAAAAAAGCATATGACTTCGTGGAATAAACATCAAGCGTATCAGAGCAGGCAAACACGAAAATGTTCTCGCGTTCCAACGGGAAATAAAGGAAGACGTTGGACGCAGAGGACGCATAGAAGCGAGGTATGCAAAGCCAGGAGACACGCGTGGAATAATCCCGAAAGCCATCCCTCTCGGTGGTCCTCGTCGGCAAAAAGACATGAGGCGAACTCAGAACCTCTCTCTCTCTCCCTCTCGAATGTCCCATGGGTCTCGTCAGAGTACGTCGTGCCGTGATTTGTGAGACACGTGTCTACTCATTTTTATTTATTCTTTTATTTATTCCACCCTCTCGCCTATCGCGGAGGAACGAAGTCGAGGAGTCTGCCGGGGTTGTTACAGGGACGTCGCGGTGACTGTAGAGAGAAGATAGTGGCTCGTCGTGGTGCGAGAATCTTCCTGAGATTCTATGGTTTTTATGGGATGGTTGCTTGGCGAACCGGAAGATATCGTTCGCCTATGCGATCAACGAGAAAGCTGAATGGAAAGGAACAACTTGCCGTCGCGAAAAACTATGTTTGAAGGGCGTATAGTTCGAGCTCTTTTCGAAGAGCATCCCTTTTTTCATTGAGCAGCTTTTTCGTGAAAAAATATCGAGTTATCGGCAGCACGATAACGGCTCGCGAAGCGAGAAGTGAACCGGGCGTCGAGTCGATTTACAGCGGACGAGAAAGTCCCTTTGTAACCTTTGATTAAGCTCGTTTAATTAATATCGAGGCCAAAGCCACCGGGGCCTGCATGCGATCGATTCCGGGTGGAAAGAATGCGGATGAAAAAGCTCGACTCTTCCGTCCTGGCTTTTTTCGATTTATATTCAAATTCCCAGCACGTCTACTTTGTTCCCCAATCGTGGCGAATATCAAACCGACTCTCGCTTTCTGCTGGGCACGGATACACTGGTAAGCAACATCAGTTTTGGTCCATCTTCGTAGTCATCGTCGAAGGATCGACAGATGTGGAAATGGTGTTTCGTCGAGGAAGAAAAATGGGACGAAGTTTATGGTGCTTAAAGGGTTTGCGCGAACGACTTTGACGCAGAATGATTAACCTCTTACACTACGATTTGTTTTGTGACTGCCTCCGTTCAGAATTTAACCAGTTAAGTGTGTTTGACGACTATATCCGTCATGAAGAAATGACATATATTTCGTGTCATGACAACTATATCCGTTATGTTGGAAATTTAGTTATCATTTGCTCTTTAACTAGTTAGCTGTGATTGACGTGTATACACGCCATCGCTCGATCTTCCTGACTCACGTATAATAAATAGGTAGATGCGCAGTCTCAAAAGAAGTTGCCACGGTTAACTGGTTAATTGGTAAAATAAAAATTGCTCTGTGATTTTTGATATATCGTATGATTTAACGTAATATTAACATTATAGAAATAATAATATCGCGCCAAGTTTCATTAACATTATCAATTTTATAAGCATTGCAAAATTTGATAATTTCCTATGGCTTTTATCTCGTCGCGACTGTGCTCTTCATTGTAGGGCAAGGAGTTAATATATAGGTATGTTACGGTAAATGTGGTAAATCCGGTGATTGTGTATAATTTTCCGTTATTATGTATAATTATGACTAAAAAATAGATCAAACCAAGATCTTTCAGGGGCGGAAATGCATTTACGCACCCTCTTGTGTGCTCGAGGAAATGTGGAAGTCACCGGAAGTTAAGCTCACAGATCTAAACGAGATCTAATGTCACTGAACAAAGTCTCAAAACCCAGTCTAGCAAGCTGAACAGGAACCTGAGGAAGTCTCTTCAGCACCCTTTGCAAGCTTTCCAGCCATGTTGAATTGGTAACCCCGGGTTCGTCAAGGTCGTACCTGATCAACAAGCTGAACTGAACCCTGAAGGGAACTAGCCAGATGTAGCTCAGACTTGCCGGTTAATTTGATAAATTTTCAAGAATTCATCATATTTACAAAATTTAGTGGTGATTATACATAATTAACGGATTAATCACATTTACCGTAACATAAACATAGACAGTGTGAGGGAGATTTGCGAATACGTGAATGATAGCAATTTAGAAATGATCAGTGACGAAAAATATTTGTAGCCATTCTTATATTTCTTTTGAAAATTAATTTTGCACAATATAGTACTTTAATAAAGTATATTCTAGACTTGAAAAACTCTGGCCTCCAATTCGTTTTTGACCGAAGAGTTTCATTACTCTCTTCGTTCTAACCGTTATCTTTTCTGCATTATTTATTGACCGAAACCTCGGAGACATAATTTTATAAAAATCAGCTCTCTTCCTCTATTTTGAACTATTATCTAAAGTTTTCCAAACTTAAGGCCTCCATTATGTATCACCAGAACAAAAAGTAATTTTTAAGCAAAAAACCTCAATTTTGTCAAATGCCAAAATGAGCATAACTTAATAAAAATCCCATTTCCTCTCTTATTTTGATCTATTTTCTAAAGTTTTACTAACTTAAACTCTCTATCATCAGTACAAAAACTAATGTAGGATATGGTAGTGAAATAAAACGATGATGTTTGTTGGTTAATAATAAAAATAAAACAAAAGTATTTAATGGTTATTAATAAAGTAGAATAATAAAGAACTATTGACAACAAGCACGCTATACAAGGGATCGAGGAGAACTGCTCTTCGTTTCTTTCTGCAGCCACACGAGCTCGAGAAACAATCGACGATCGCATTCACACATGCATACACATCCTCACACACTTGACAGTCATACACTCACGCGAACTACACTAATTTTTAACCAAAAACCTCAATTTTTTTTAATGCTAAAATGAGCATACTTTAGTAAAAATTCCCTCTCCTCTCCCATTTTATCTCTTTTCTAAAGTTTCACTAACTTAAACTCTCTCTCTGGCCAGTACAAAAACTAATTTTTAAGCAAAATACCGGAATTTAAAAAATTAAAGTCTCGCCTTCCAGTCTCTCCAAGAATTCATTTTCCCTTGGTGCTAATTCTAAAACAGCGGTTACCAATATATCTGTAAGTAACCGTCCGGCACTACATAAAAAGTAGACGTTGCAGACTAATCCGCGGCATGCGAGCTCATAAAAATTCAACGCCTCTCGGAATTCATACGCGTCGTCAGGGCGGCCGCATTTAAAAAGGGAAAACAAAAGCACCTCTGCCGGCTTAGCCTGCATTCAACCCCTCTGGCATTCCTCCTAGTGGCTTTCTGTGGGGTTTTTACGCGAGCATGAACCATACGCATGGAATGCACCGTTCACACGCATTTTCAACGAAACAACGAACGAAGTAGATCAAAAACATTGTCGCAGTGTCTTTGATTTCAGCTTTCAAGGTTAAAATTGCCGAGTGGGCTTCGCTGCTGGTCGGTTTAAGAAGAATAGAAATAATCCTTTGATGGTGCTTCGAGTCACTCGTGGAGAATAAAAGGGAAAATATGAAGGAGGGAATGTATGAGGAAAATTGCATTATGAAGCAACTGGTATTTCTCTTGAACAGTGAAAGATCACTAGCTGTAAATGAATTAACATTTATTGTAACATACACGGTCAGTTAACCACTAAAAGAGAAAGGAAATATATATTTCTTGCTTTTATTAACACTAGAACTAACAAGTCAAAAAGACCGATCCCTAATATTTTCAAAAATTCTTCAAGTTAATAGAAGAGCCATAGAGCCTTTCCATCATTTGGTTTCTCTTTTTCTAATGTAGTTATTTAATATATCGACAAATAATAGATTCAACATCGACAGTTTTAATGTTAACTAAAGACATTTTTCTGCGTCCTTTTCAATATTAAACTAACAGTATGCTGCATTCTCTTTAGAAAAATATCGTTATTTCATAACCAGTTGAATGACCGAATACGATAAGGATAGATCTACGTAAAGTGCTGTTTGCTAGCATGGAGAAGGATTTTTAAAGATTTGCATGTTTATCCCTTGTCGCATGATTTCTTTTCTGACTGGGCGTGCAATGACGCAAAATTAATTCCTGAAATCAACAGTTCTCCTTGATTTCTGATATTTCGTGTAAATAATCGTAATGTTAATAATATGGGACAAATGAGACAGTTTCTTGACCGATTAATATTTTCAATTGAATGGTTGTTGAAAGACTTAAAAATGTCCTATTCCATTTTACGCGTTACAAGTGTCGCACCTTCTCGTAGGCTAAGGGGTTAAAGTTTGCGCTCGATTTGTGTTAGGCAAGTAGTATTACTCGAAGGTTTTTCAAAGCAGCAGAGCTTCATTTGAATTCGGAAAATGATCTATAACATGTTCAAAGAATTCAGAAGCAAAGTCTCCAGAGTGTTCAATTTCATTAGAGAATTTACAAAAGCTGCTGCGAAGGATAAGCACCGCTCCGATAAAACGCATCGTGAAATCGTGATAAAAAATGAAATATCACAAAATTAATTCCCATCTATTTCACTAACTTCACTCTGACCCTCGTAAAAAGTTAAAGTTACTAAAAACTTTCAAGCTCGTCTCGAGTGGAATCTTTTTACAACTACTATCATGCATACGAAATTTTCACAATATAAAGAACAAATACGATTATTTACGCTCTAAGAAATCAACCCCCTACAAATTTATAAATTTACCTACAATACGTAAGATACAATTATATTAACCATCTACGAATACCTTCTATAATTCTGTGAATTACTTTCATTATTCTCTACTTACATTTCAACAATTAAATCTCCCTAAGTTAATATGTACATCAACATTGTTTTCTTCACACAGTCTTGCAACTTCCAAAGTGTATTGCTCACCTCATAAACAATAAATGCAAATAAACAACCAAATAGTAGATAAAACACGATTTTCAATTAGCTACTTTCGAAAAACGTCTCTTAAATTCTCCATAAATATTCTTTCCTCCTAATGTTACATTGTTACAAACAAAAATTCACAAAAGATAAAAAGAAAAACACTCACCAAATTTAAATCTATAAATAAAATTCACGTCACTTCGAAAACGTGTTTACATCGCGAAAAATCTATCGGAGGAAGCGCGCACGAAGAACAACGACATCCACAACGCGACCGAAATCTTATTCCGTGCGGTGTTCCAAACAAAAATAATTCTCGCACAGCGCCGACACCGTGTAAACATGTTCCGCGGGGGAAAAGCTGAGAAAATCCCGGCGCAACCAATATTTCATCGTATCGCGCGACATTCGCTTATGAAAGTTTCCTCTCGCAGGATGGCGTCGGTGCGCAGAATGCGCGCCGGTGTTAAATGTAACGAGTGCCAGGAATGAGTCCTGGGAACCTATTTAGGTCTTCCGAAATTGCACGAAGCTCCGTTCGACCGAGACGATCGTCTCGTTGCTCGGTGAACCGAAAACAATCGGTACGATGTTCTCGTTTCGACCACCCCCTAGGATCCCTGCGAGGTATTTATCCTTATATTAAGCGAGGGGGATGCCGACTTGCGTCGCAGCGGGGATGACGGTTCCTCTTTATTTTCGTTGACGATGTTTGTTACTTTTATCTTTGTAATGAAACTTGTGTGTTAAAAGAATAGACATTTTTGTGGTTGATTGATTATGTGGGTGAATTAATGGTTGACGCTTCATAGGCCGAATGCTTCGTGATATTCAACACTAGATCTACCGACGATTAATTCAATACATTTAAAGACATTATGTTGTAAATAGACTTTCCCTCTCTAAATAGAGAATTAGTAATGGGTTAAGACTGCGATCAAGTTAGTGATAAGATAGGATAAGGCCAAAATGTAAAAGGAAAGATAGAAGGATGTAATTTTGGATTTGTAACCCCAAGAGGAACCAAAGAAAGTTTATTTATAGATAAATATTTCAATAGGAAAAGGATGATGGGGGCAAGATACTTTATCAGTTTCATCTCTTTTCGTAAAATAGTTGTAGAAAATTGATCAGGATAGTGCGTCAGTAATTTAATTTTTAAGTATTCTTTACATTTGAAAATTTACTTTAAAGAATAGAAATTTAGAGTGTTGTCTCAATGCCGTTATGACTCAGAGAGTTAATTCAGTCTGGACATGTTTTGGATAATATGAAATGAGAATTTTAGGTGTCTCATACTTTTTATATTTAGAAGAATGGTACTGGCTGTATTCTAAACCATATATTCATCGTTTCGTTTAATAAGATATCTATTATCTCTGTTAAATCGTTCAAATTTCTTTTGACATATCAAATTAGGTATAATATTTGTAATATTTGGATAAGGTTAGTAGACCACCTGTGGTATTTATTGACACAAAATAAATTAAATGATATACTCAATGTTTCAATTTTTGATTTACTATTAGATTATTTTTATAATCATCGACACATATTTTTTATGCATCGTTCTACGAATTTGGAAGGTAAAAAAACCTAAAGTTTCACTCGTTGGACATTAAACACGTCTAAGTATTAGCTTCAGATATCGAAGTCATCGGAATCACAGGAAATTGTTTCAATAATTAATTAACTTATACAACATATTTTTTTCAAAGTACGTGCGATGTTTAACAATTGTATTTTGCACAAATATGAATATTAAGATAATTAAAGTACTCCATTTAGTTTGCATAAAATCGGTTTCATCTGCTTCATAATATTTCCAGCAATTCCTTCTAATAAATTATTTCGCAATTATATAAATATTATATTAATACCGAGTCGTCTCAGTAAACTGAAAATTTTCCAATAACCCGAAAGCCCGACGCGCCGTCGTTAAATTCATAACCGCCAAATTTCAGTTCTTCCGCTCGAAACTCTCTGCCTAAGCAAACGAACGCCATCCGCGCAACTTGCTTAGATTCGAAGTAATTAAAGGCTCAAAATAAATAATTACTAGCAGCAGGTGTTTCGCCATGCAAGCGCGGTTTCTTTGGCGCATAATGCGCCGCGAGTTCTTCTCGTATGTGCACCGACTACTGCAACGCCGTGAATAAAATATTTCACCGGTGCATTCGTTCCTTCTCTCCCTTTTTCTCGTATTATATAATCCTTCTTTTCTAACGATCTCGAAAAGTCAAGAAAATTTTTCACTGCTAAGATATCTTGTATTCCGTGAAAACGTTGTGTTATAGAATGCGCATCTTTGTTTCAACATTTATCAGAGCCTGATAGAAATGTTTTTCTGCCGTTGAATACTCACAATAATTAACTTCAATAAAGTGTTTATAATTCCCACCGATAAGATTGTAGCAATCTTTTGAAAAACAGAAGATTATTTTTTCACCAGAGAATTCCTCTGTTATGATTTTCATGAAATGGTTACTTAAATAATTAAGAAATAATTGTGTGAAAAGGTTAATATCTTTTTGAGATGTTTGAATGCGATAAATTTTGCAAATTTAAGGTCAATAAATGCAACAAGTTCGGCGTGAATTTCTCCGAATGATATTTGATAAATTTCTGAGGAACGAGAGAATCGAGATAAACGACGAGATCATTACAATCACGCGACGATAATACTAATTGGATTATCACGCAGCGAGGCCGGCGCATCATTAAATTCTCCCGCGCAAAATTAAACCGATCATCGATTATCAATCGCATTAATTATCACGTTACGTGTATTACCAAATTATTTCATATTAAAATTCTACGTGCACCATTGTCGGACGTTTAACAAACTGCGTTGCGATGCAATTAGTACAATTAGGAGGAACACACTTTTATGAGGATCGCTATGCTGGTTTGCAATGCGACCAGATAAATGTACAATGCAGATAGTACAATCAATGTGAATAAAATCGCTTTTATGAAAAAATTCTCGTGATGAATTAGTTCGCAAAAAATTCTATTATTCATTTCTGCACTTTGATTCACAAAAATGCATATAACTTTAATGATTATAAAATACAATTTAATCAAACAAAGTATTGGAAATGTATTCTTCTTTTTCCATCATCCACATTTTTCCGTCTCTAACTCATTTCTCATTTCTACCTTAACACGTTAACCCCATGACGTACTATCTCTTTTGTGACTGCATCCGCACTAATTCAGAAATAACACTCGCCGTTGATCGGCGCTACTGAATCCAATGAATATGTAACTTTTAAACTGTAATATTTATGATTTTTCGAATGTACTAAATATTTAATTATTGGCGTTAAAAAGTTAAAGGTCTGCCGAATACATATCTATCTATCAGTGCATTTAAGGTTTCTGCTTTATAAATATGTGATTTTAGTAGTAAAGGTTTCACGTCAGTAGAAATTATGAAACTAGCGAAGTACTGTATAATTTAATGTAATATTATGATTATAGAAATAATCTTTCTGCGTAGCGTCTCATCGATATTTTCAGTTTGATAGAATTTGCAAAATTTGAAAATTTCCCATCTAATTTATTGCACAGCGAGTGTGACTCATTATTGTACGGCAAGGGGTTAAGTGCGACGTTCACTCCTAGAGCTCCATATTACACTTTCCATTTAAACCCTTCATCAGGAAAGGTATCCTTCTATTTATTTAGTAAATTACATTAATTTTTGATAAAATGTTCTATTTCTTACTTAAAACTACTAATTATGACAATGTCAGGCGCGATAGTGTAGCTTAGGTAAAACACTAATCGTTCATTTTCATTGATCAGAGTCGACGTAAACGAAAAAAACAACCGGTGCTGCGCTTAACGTGTTAATAATTATCAAATTGTATTCTTTTACTTGATATCTATCTCATTCCTACAATTGTAATTCGCTTCAGTTAGATTCTACCACAACGAAAGTATTAACCCATTACCTTCCATGATCTCTATTTGGGGATTTATTCCCTCTCTAAGTCTTTTACCATTCAATTTAGATATTTGATGTACTTTTGAAATTATATGTGTTTAAAACAGTCTCTTTTAGTTGTACTCTCATGCAATAATTTTTACGAATCATTTGTATTTTTACCCTTTAACAATACTTCTTCCAGAAACAATCAAAGCAAACAAAAATTTACTACGCTCCACAAATAATCCGCAACAAAGTCTTTCAACGATCGCATAATCCATCACTGAATTCTCTGAATCAAAGTGTACTTTACAAAGAAAAGAAAAGGTCAAAGAGGCAACGAAAGAAACTGAAAAGAAAAGGCATGACTTTCGACACGCGACCCAAGCGTTCACAAGCAGCCTCACGGAGGGGATGCACTCCTCTAGGAGAAGAGGCACCAACGACACGAACGAGAATCGCGAATCTCTCGTTCCGTTCTCCAACCCCTGACTTCCTGCGAGTCGTCGTTTTCTCTATCGCGTGTAGGGGATGAGGCAGGAAGGAGAGGCGCACCGAGACACGTTAATGAGTTTTTCGAGGGACGTGCCGGGTGCGGAGACGATCGACAAGAGCCGGGAATTAGAAGTGCTGAGATGCGAGAGAGAGAGAGAGAGAGAGAGAGAGAGAAAGGGAGGAAAAAAGTGAGAAAGAAAGACAGAGAGAGAGAAAGGGTCGTCTGGGTAGGAAAAAAAAGAAAAGCCAAAGAAGCACACGGCGGAGGACGTAGAAGGGGCTCGCTCGAGATCGATCTTCCAGTTTTAAATTTAAATAAACGCCAGCTCGTAGCCGATAAGGCCCTCCTCGCAATAGAAAGCGTCCCTCCTGCAGTCTCAACGGCAATCTTTCTTCCTACTGGGTTATACGCGACTAGGCAGGAGGGTAGGTGCTGCGACAGACGTGGAAACACGCTCGTAAGATCGATATCGAGAGAAAATCCGATCATTATTGTGCTTCTTTTCACAGTCCTAAAAGGTTTCCGTGGAAGCTCTCGCTCGATTCGACGTAGCGAAACTGATTGAAATTTTCGACCGACCGATAGCGCTGAAATCATTCTCTCCTTTTTTTTCATTTTTTTTTTTTTTTAGAATTGAATATTGCGAGCGGTGCCGGCTCTTTCGTTTTTGACGTTACGTTCGATTTTTCTTTTTATCAGCACTGATTTTATCAACGCTCGAACATGAAACTGAGCTGTGGGCTAGGATTTTGGAATTATTAGAAAAATGTTCTGTGGATTGTTTGGAATTTCAGCGAGCTGCTTTTACCGCAAACTAGTGATCCTCTTGATCTTTTGAAAATAGGATACATTTTGAAATAGTACTATTTATTTAAACATACATAATTGACTTTAAATAAGAATTTTAATACATTTTAAATAATGAGATATCAATGAAACTTGTAAGAAAACCCTTCATTCCTCATCCTAAATAAAAGAAAACTCTTAAAATCTGAAGATACTTAACACTTCATTGACCGGTATTTTTTTAACATTCTATCCACTTCTGATTGGTCACTTGACCGCAAATATCTCCCTGATACCGATATCTCTTCGAATATTACAAATTCTCGTCACTGACAATGAGTCTTTGGCACAGTAAACCGCAATGATAAATAACAATTTATTAATTATGGTGGTAACGCATTAATAAGTTAAAAGTCCAAAAGCGTTGGGCCCGAAAAGCCTATTAATAGCCTACCGGTCGCTAAAGTGTTAACACTAGAACTACCAAGCAAGTCAAAATGACTGGTTCGTAATTTTTTTTCAGGAATTCTCCAAGTTTATGGGATAGTCATAAAGCAGATATTCTACGTTGATCTTGTAAAATACAGATTACCGAATAGATTATTTGTTCCACTTCTTCATTCCTCTTTTTCCAAAATATGTGAAACAATGGATTATCATCTTCATTCGAAAGTATATAATAATGGATTTAACGCTGGTAGTTTTAGTGTTAACAATGTTTTAAAACAATGATAAAAAGTCCTTTCTACGTTAAAACAATCCGCCATAATACGCTAAACTGGCGGAATTTTATCGCAAAAACTGTACCATGGGGAGAGTTCACGGCAATGGAGGGTGTGCGTGATGCTGGCACGTCCAATTTGCAGTCCAATTAAAATTACTTCGTTTTTACGATCTGAATTACACGGATTGTATCTCGGAATCTGTTAACGCATCTACAGAAATTATAAGAGACGCGACGATTGATCGTAAGTTCGGCCAGTAGATTAACGTCTGCTACGAAATCGTATTTTCGTTGGTTCGAGGAGCAGATGATTTCGAGGCTTGAGCCGGATAAACTGAAATCGATGGATTCAAATGCCGATCTGTAATGTAGGCTGCCACGCGGTATGCGTTTCAAGCAGAATTCCAATTTCCTCGGCGCCGGACAATTAAATTACAATCGACAAACGCGATAAGCACGCTGCTACCGGTAAAATGAATATTTCAAGGTGGAATCGTTTAAATCAAAATGTCGAAACGCGAAAAACTGGATGTCGCCGTGTATGAAAATGTTTGTGTTGATTGAACAACGTTAAAAATTTTCTTTGACTTACAAGAGAACCTTTCGAGGTTCCAATTTTATGCTCATAATAAAATAATAATTTCAATTCATCTGTAATTTTATAATGGATATATAACTTTCATAAAAAAATAACCAAAATTCATTGACATTAAATCGGTGGAAATATCAAAAATGTGTTATCTGTTCATTTTGAATATGTTACAAAATAATTTATACCATTCAATTCTTCATACAAATGTGGTAATTTCGTCAATGTACACAATTACTCTTATTACATAGTTTTTGAGATCTTTGGTAAAATATGTTTTATTACTCTGATTTTTAAGCGGTTTTCACCCTTCTGCAGTTCCATGTCAAGTAGTGCAACTTGATTTTATTTTCTGACAATTTAATACCGACTTTCCAATTCCATAATGATTTTGTAATACCACCTAAATATCCATCAGTGCCTATAATTATTTATTGTCATTAAAAAAATATGAATACCCAATGACAGAAAATGTTGGGAAATTTATTTTATTTAGCACACTACAAAATTAATAAAATAGTTCGAGCAACAAAGGATTAATGTGGACAATTGTCAATAAAAGAAAAGATACAGAAATAGAATAGGTATACGAAATATTTTCATAAGAGTTACATTATACTTCAGTTTTATCAGAGTCGCTGATTGGCAGCTTGTTAGAATGCAATCTTAGGTAAGTTAAATTTTGTATGATTATGATAAAGAAAAAACAGGAATACAACGAAAGAAATCAAAAGATGAGGATAGAAGGCATAAGTAATTGAGTTTTCAAAATCAGATAGATACTGGGAGATTTTCTATTTGAAGTAATAACTGATAATTAATCTTCTATTCGGATACATGCGCAGAACTTACAACTGTGAATAATTCAGAGACAATTTAAAATATTCTGGTTGTAGATCTTTGCTGATAAACGGCAAATATTTGTATCCAAGAGGAAAGATCAAGAAAATTTGGAGACGGAGTTAATGTAACGTTGGACTTCCAACGAGAAAATTCGATTTATGAAAATCTTGGTTCGCCACTGAATAATACCATCCGCGAATACATAAAATTAACATAAGGATGAAATAAGGAAGAAAAACGATATAGAAAAAGAAGACGACCAGCAAGTGACCTAAAAAGATCGTCAAAAGTCTTATTCATGGAACCGTCGCTTACACCCTCGTACGAGCAATCTCTCCTCACCCCTTCGACCAACCAATTTCATTTCTGTCAATCCGCGGCGAACCCAGAAATCCATGAAAATCCTGAAGTCCGTGAAACGTTCGATTTTTAATGCGTGCAACAATATCCGCGAATATTCCCTCACTAACGATCAAATTCCCACGTCAATTTTTTTATATAAATTTTTCGATCGTTAATCAAAGATTTTCATTCCATTATCAACTACAATATAATAATCTTTCAAATTTATTTAAATACTACCAAAAGATATATTAACACTAGAACTACCAATGGTACATCTATTAAATTTCAATATATTAACACTAGATCTAAGGCCGCTAAATCTGCCATATTTAAATATATTAAATAAATACTTTAATCCCTTGTCCTACAACTTTTTTGTGTGACTTCCTCCACGAAGATTTAGAATTAAATTTCTGGAATAAAAATTTACCAATGATTCTAGATGTACCGTATAATTTAATGTAATATTAATATTGTAGAAGTAATTTTATCGTGTCGTGTCTCATTGATAATTCCAATTTTATAGTTTTTACGAAGTTTGAAAATTTCCTATTGGAATTACACAGGCACGAGTATCACTCGTTATTGTAAGATAAGGTGTTACAAGCAGATTGATCAATTCGCAAAAAATGCGATCAGTTTAGTAATTTGTATATTATAAGATACGACCGAGATGTCTGTTTTACTGCTTCTTTATAAATTGAAAAAAATAGGAACCCATCAATTTAATAAATAAATAAATTTGACGGCTGTCCTAGATCCAGTGTTAAATAAATACCCTGAAAAAAGAGGAGTCAATGAGTGGAAAAAAGGATCGGTTCGGTAATCTGTATTTTATAAAATCCACATAGTATATCTGTTCTATAACTCTCCTATAAACTTTAACACGTTAAGCGCCACACCGGCCCCTAGGGACCGGGCGTCGACTTTTCGTTTATGTTGACGCTGATCAATGAAAATGAACAATTAGTTTTTTACCTAAGCTACGTTGTCGCGCCTAACCGAGCCACAATTAGTGGAGTTAAGTATAAAATAGAACATTTTATCAAAAATGAATGTAGTATGTTAAAACAAATAGAAAGATATCTTTTCTAATAAAGGGCCTAAACGGAAAGTGCTTTAAGAACGAGCATGGCGCTTAACGTGTTAAGAATTATTCGAAACAATTGAAAACCAGTCATTTTTACTTGCTCGGTAGTTCTAGTGTTAACCAATACCATAACAATAATTTAAAATGCAGTTAAAACAGCACGTCCTATAGGAAACATCCATACCTCAAAAGATACAAAAGAAAGAAAGATTTACAATAGCCTTCAATTTCTTCACATCCAAACAACTACAACCCCTGAGAACCGAAAGATCCTCCCATCCTTCAAAAACTATAGAGATATCTTAGAAAGGACTACGTAATGAATCTTCAGCTCTTTCGAAATAAAAAGGATAATCGTATTTTCTCGTTAAATAATACTATAACGTGAAATCTGAATGCAAGAATATCAAAGTGTCGATTAGACGATGCCTCTAAAAGATCCTCAAAAACGTAGCTCCCGGCGCGCCGTTTACGTTACACCCCCGTTACGTCCGGCAGTCTCTCCTCTTCCCTCCAGGGGGTAATTTCATTTCTGAGTTTGCAGGTGGCTTAATTTTTGCCGCAACACGTCTGTCGGTACACGGCCGGCTCGGCTCGTCCCGCATAGATACGGCACGGATTTTTCTCGTTGCTGATTTTAATAACAGATTGCCACTGGAGCCGCGAGAAGGAGGAAGGGCGACGAGGGCCGAACACGGAGGACGTTTCAGGGGTGAGAGAAGGGTGGAAGCTGAGTCACTGCTTATACGTGACTACGCTGGCTATGCCAGCCCTCCTTTCCACCCCCGATTTAGCCCTCTGCATTCACTGCAGCGTCTTGCCGTTACATTACCCCCCGAGCCAATACGTACGACCTGTAACATCGGCGAGGATTTGTTTTTTTTCGAATAAATTAATAGGTGGGATTTTTTGAAGGTATTATTCGGTTTTATTGGCAAATTTTTGAAAAGTGAGGATAACGGAGCGATGAATGAACGCTTTTAAAAAGGTTGAAGGGGACGTGGTCTTTTGATGTAAATTTTGGTACATTTGTTGAAGGTTCAGAATTGTTAGGGGTGTTTGAATATGTTCAGGGATTATTGGAGCTTTGGGTATTGCAGTTTAACGCGTTGAGAGCCACAAATATTTCGTTCGTTTTATTATTTCCAATTGTTAGAATATGCCATATGTTCGGCGAACTGTATGCTGGTAGGAGTGTGGATTTCGGAATGAATCGGGCGAAATCGGTTGACCCCGCGAAAAGATGAAGATCGCTCGATCTTTCCTGCTTCCTGTAAAAGCATGAGTGATGGAGTGGACGTGGTTTTTGCTTAGTGTTAATAAAAATGTGTTTAATTAGTTCTATAATGCATCCAATTCTTTAAAATCCCAACACCAATGAATTGATACTTTTCCTATTAAAATCTCATCTTTAAAAAACAGAAAGTTTAAAGTTTAAAGAAATTCAGCAGGAATTTTATCATTTAGACGCCATATTTAAATACTGAATGTTTTGTGGTATTTAAATACTGAATATTTAAATACTGAAGAAAATTCGTAAATATTAGAATTGAAAAGTCGTATGAAATTTTATTGAATTCAATAACGTTGGTCACCAGTAACCACCATGCCAGTCAACTTGTTAACTTTTGATCGTGACAGGCGAGTTTTTTAATAAATTCTTTTTAAATGAAAAACGTTAATATTTCTTTAATTAATACTTTGTGAGTAAATATAAAAACAGGAAGTTAGAGGTTGTTGTAGTGGGCAGTGAACGAAGGACTATCTAGCAAACAATAATAACTGAAGCTGAGGCTTCGTTTTCTAGAGTACTTGGCAAAGTATTCCTCTAGCAAATACGGGGGTGGCTTTGATCGTTGCATAAAAAGTATGACATATCTGCTAAGAGCAGATACACGTACAAAGTCCATTCACGAAGAATTACAAACGTAGACAATCAGTTAGATAAACAAAAAGAAAAACACTCTCCTACATAATCCAAAAAAATAAATTTCTTCGCATCAATCCAAATTTCACCCCGACATCAAAACTTAGTTGCACGACAATAAAAATCACTCCATGTAATAAAACACCCTGAACACCGATTCCAAACACCCGCAACACTTTCCTTCCATCAAGAAAAAGAAAGCAAACCAAAGGATCCGTTTAATTGTTCAAACCTCAGTGAAACAACCCGAGGATTTAATTCCGCCCATAGAAAAGTTCACCTGTAGGTTTGAGATTAAGCAAAATTAATGTGAGTCCCGTTTCAAACTTATAATCAGTACGTAAAATATTCCGTGTCTGGAGAGCGCAATAAACCGTTGTTTTAAAACTCCTTTTCACGATACGAGTGGGGAATTATAAATCGAAGCGCAGTTTTCCGTAGAATTTCACCGGTGCTTCTGAATAACGCTTTTATTCGCGCCCTGTCGCTCCTCGATGCCGTATGTTTCACTGGTTTTACGTGTCTTCGAAGTTCCGTATGTATTTCGCGAAAAAATTGCCAACGATTCGACGGATTTGCCAGGACGAATTCAACCGACGTCCCTCATTAACCGCGTCTAAATTAAAAACGGCGACGTTCGAGCACCGCGAAAGTCTCTCCTCTTTTTATCTCGGGTTTACGGAGCTTCATATAGATTACACGCGATCGATAACGAGTGCTTTGCAGAATGACACTCTTTGATACTTTATGTACACGATACCGACGTATGAGCGTTTTTAAAAATGAATGGACACACTCCGGGCGCATAAATGGCTCGGAGTTTCGCCGAGCAGTTATAAAGGATTGATTAAAGCGAAGTAGGGTATGAATTTGCACTGAGAGCGCGGGATTATTATTACTTTTGTCAGCTTCAGAATTAAGTTGATTGTCAACGGAATTGGAGCGAATTCGGGAATAACTGGGGTTAAAAGTCGAGAGACTGTTAAGAGTAAAACTGTGAAAACGATGAGGATGACAGATTACCAATTTTTTCCAAAAATTCCCTCAATTAACACGTCGACTGGGTCACTGGCGATTTATATTACTAAATCGATCATCATTTTCACCTCTTGATTTCTGTTTTCCTAAGGTATGCATTCAGCATATTTAAATATAATAGATATAACGTTGGAAGTTCTAATGTTAAGAACGTTTCTCGGAGTAAGTAGAACATTTGGAGCATGTAGATTTAATTACTGGCATATTTCTATTTCATTTCGATGTTAATAAGTTTTGAGAATATCGTGGAATCCTTTTTTATTTTATACTTACTATTTCGCTAATGACCGGTTTAATCGTTTGTACTATTAATTATTTTATTAAGCTTCTGTTCACTGAGTGAAATTAATTTTGTAGAATTCTCAAGCTTCTAGTTATTCATTTTTAACAAATCATGGCAATCATAAATACTAAGGACTATTTTGCCTATATAATCAGATGAATGCAATGAGCCAATAAAAAATTTTGCTACCCTTTCTCGAATTTTGCAGTTGGTTTTTGTCGCGAATCTCTATCGATTCAAAGGTGTACAATAGCGCCTGAAAGCCATGGCCATTAATTTCTGTTACACCCTGTACGTGTAAAATAAAAGAGATGATATTGATAGAACGTAGTCACAGAAGTTAAAGCCGAAAATGGGAATGAAAAGAAACGATTAAATCGAAAAGAAAAACAAGTAGAAAGTTGGAATATGATTCGTGATTGAAATTGTTGTTTTTCATGTCAACTTAAACCAGTTTCGTGTGACAGGAAATACTAATATAATAAAATAAAGCTTAACCGAAAGGCGAAAGTTTTGCATTGCAAATGTTTTTATGAAACTTTTACTCATAGCACCGCACGATTTACATTTTGAACCGAATATCGTGCTGGCTGCTTCACATTGAATATCATCTTGGAAACAATCTGAAACCACGAAACACAACGGGAAATATTTGCATTGATATAGAAACTAGACACACATTCGGAATACAATTTGGAATACTAGACATTTTTTGGAGAAATTTATAAAGAAAAGTAATTGAAAAAAAAATTAATCTCATGGATTACATTCATAATCAACTTATATTTCTTTTGTGAACCAACTAAATCCTTCATTTGCAAAGTGATTTATTTAATTATTATAGCTACAAACTATTTTCCATTGCATTATATCAATATACTATTATTATTATATTAGCTAATTTAAATAATAATACTTATACTTATTTTCTAATAGTTCCCCTGCCGAGCCTACTTTCTTCTTTCCATTCCTCCACGTTCTATATTTTCAAATAAGTTCTTATTTCCAAAAAACTGTCCTTCCATGTTTCATTTCGAACAAATTTTATTCAACCCTCTACGGTTCAAATTTGTTGTGATATCTGAAAATCAACTGGTCGATAGCATATCAGAAAATAATAAAAATCCAGTTATACATAATGGATTTATTTAATATAGATTTCTAACCGCGGAATTTTTTAGAATTGCATGATTTTTAAGAATTAAATTGCTATTTTTGATAAAGATCAAAAATTGACATTAAAGAATGAAAACTCAGGTGTTTCACTACTTGAAAGTTACACGGGCCTATAGAAGGTTAAGAAACTCTGGAGAAATCGCCGAATCCAAAGCAATAAAAAATATATGCTGCAACATTTTGACGAACACGCATCTTTGCCTTTGGATTATAACGCATCTCCAAACGAAAAAATGAATGTTCATTGAATTCAAGAATTAATCTTTTAGTGTTCGTTAATTTTACAAACTTTAAAAAAGCAGTTCCACAGTAATCCTATTTCCTCTCGCTCTAATAAGAAATGTACCATGACATTAAAGCAGATCAATAAAAAATCAATCAAGTCAACCAGCCCTAATCCACATCGATTTGATGTTGAGTCTACATTTTCACTCAATTCAATAACCACAAATCGTAGTTCGCCACGCACAGATTGGTAATGGCTAAGAGGAAAGTCAAACATAAAGTCATAACAACGTATTTTTCCGAAGAATTCCAATCAATCTGTATAACATTAAAATACAAGTCGATTAATCATACTATTGAACATAGATCAAATACGTATAAATCAGTGTAACATTGCAAAAAATATTGCAAAAAAATGGAAATATTTTGATATATGAATTTTTTAAGCGAATGCACTCCATTAGTCTTTTGTGAACCGAAATTTGTTCGGATACTGAAAGATCATTCATTTAACGATCTGAAACCTAGTGCGTTAACGCATACAAATTATAAATTACTATCTGAAACATTATATTCCAACTTTTCACTTTCAATCGCGCATACATGAGCCGATAAAACAGAATAATTTTTTTATAGCGAATAATATGCGTCCCTAATCCTCAAAGGATTGAGCCTGAATTGTTGAATTCAGAATTCTTTTGTCATTTTTGCGAAAGTAGCGATTTGTTATTTGAGTTTTGCAATCTTTTAATCTTTGAGTTTCTCGCGATCTGAAGTTGGTATGATTGTGAGTTTTTAATAAATTTAACTGTTCTTTTTAATAAAATCGTATAATATTGTAGAGGTTGTCGAAATGATTTAATGAGGGCTGTATAATTATCGAGGTATAATATTACGAAGATGACTCCAAAGGAAGGACGAGACGTCCGATGGACAGGACGGTATGAGAGAGGGTAGTTTTTCAGGTCGTAAAGTTGTAATGTCATCGGGCAGAGGGTGAGATCAGCGGATGGATGTAATCTGTCGAGGCGTTTAATTAATCTCCGGCTGGGCGCATAAAAACGCGTGAAACGTGCTCGAATTATCGGCTTTAATTTGATAATTCGTGGTACAACGTGGCTGCTTTACCCGCGCATCGATTATAACCCCGGTGAAATATTTAACCCTTAACTCGTGACACGTTTCGCGGTAATTAAATAACAAAAGCGCTCTGGATTATGTACATGAATATGATGCTCGAAATAATAAGTGAAACGATGCTGTAAATGTGCTGTGTGTTACGTTGAAGAAGATGCATTTTTTACAAAATACAATAGTATTCGGAATTTTAACGAATGTATAAATGTTTGTGTACACCATTGAAGAATTAGATATAAAATTTACATTTAGATGTCAAAACAAGTTACTTAGATATAAAAACATTAACGCATGAAATGTTAAAGCAATAAAACGATGATAATGAAGAATGATGCATTCATCATGTCTGTACGACTAAAATTCCCATGTCTTTCACTTGTTCTATTTTTCTTTTAATGAAGCACCAAATGGAAACTTTTCCATGCAATATAATATATTCTGTGGAATATGAAATGGACATAAATTTTAAAAAATCTAATTCGGCAGGTAATATTATCAGATATAATATGTTATACATAATTCTCAACTTGATTCTTACAGTAAATAAAAAGACATAAAACATTCTGTAATTTGCTAATTAAGATACAAAAACATATTTTCTACGTTGAAATTCTCTCGTTCAACGTTTGGAAGTAATCAGATAACATTGCAGTTTGAAACCCATCGTCGAAACAAATAATTCGATGTTTAATTCCCTTTAGATTCATCGTGCTCAGCAATCTAACAATTTATTAAGTGTCAAGTTGTAAAAATTACTGCCCTGCATCACTTGATTTACCGTTATAACGATCATTTTAATGTTTCTCCATGGGAATTTTCAGTAGCATTGGCTATTCTGAAAATATGGGAGAGAGCACGAAATCCCTCGCAGAGATTCAATGTTTTCACGGAGGCTATACGTAAAAAAGAGTTAAAAAACTCAGCCACTGAAACTTCGTAAGCCATAATCTTTTTTTGGCGTCGTCCTTTCATACTGTTTTTACAATATTCAGATACATCGACGTCGTGGTATATCGATTTTATATGTAGGGCCAAATTTAAATATAGCTTCCTTGAAATGTCCCGTCGCAAACAAAATTGCACGTTTCCTGTCTGCACGGAGACAGAAATAGCGAATCCCAATATGCCGAAACGTCTATTCCCTCCGTCTGTACGTAATTATAACATAGCTATAGTAATTCCAGATTTTTACAATTAAACGGATAATATTTGAAAAATTATTTTTAAGTTACAGCCGAATTTTCTAAAAATTTTCTTCCTGATACATAGAATTTCCATCCACGGCGAAAATTGAAGGAAAAAGAATGTTAATATAGAGTTGATTTTAAAAAATGCTACTGTGATAGCTGAGCTTCGACATTAAAAGTATTTACCAAGGTGGTAAAAATGACTTGTTTTATTTATTTTTTGAAAATATTCCTGAAATTCCCGGCGTTGTTTCTTTTTCAATTTTCTATGTCTATGTTAAAGACCGTAGGCGAGTGAATTTTTCAAAGTTTTCGCCATTTTGAATTACTTCATTAAGATATATTTATTTAATAATTTTTAATACATTGAATTAATCGTCACTAGATCCAGTGTTAATCTTCTGTCCTGAATTATTTAAAATTTATATGATTGTAAAAATAACATAAAGAAAATTTAATAATGAATCAATGTGCTTAATTTTAACAACTTTAAAACTCTCATTGATTTTATTGATAAAAGCAATGTGATTGCTTTTATTTTAAAGTTGTTAAAACTAAAGTTATTAAAATTAAAGTGTCAGGATGATTTTTTAAATGAATGAAAGGTTAAAAAAGGTTTAAAGTTAATAAAATCAAAGGGTGTGTGTGTGAATATGATTGATTTTTATTAATATGAACGAATGTGATGATATATAAAAACAGAATGTGTGTGGCATGAAGTTTGTTTATTGATTTGTCTTAACGACGTTGACGTGGTGATACGAGTAATTTGTAATGAAGATTTGTTAAATATATTATACGTTAATTATAATACACATTAATTAATAACCAACCATTCACACTTAACACCATTCCACCTCCTTACGTTGCCGAGTTTGGCTGATTTGAACACAAACATCGAGGAAAATGCCTGTATTTTCACAAAACGGCATAGTTTCACGAAGGGAACGATATTTTGTTATTACCACTTTCTTACACGTTTCCAGTAAACGTCAGTAATACGTATCACGAACAGAACTATTGCATTACTCGATCGTAATTTGACTTCAAAGGATTCAGGGTAATACTCGTTGACAAAAGGCTTTGCCAGGAGCACCGGCTACAAATGGAATTAAAGGATGCCTAAAAGGATAATTCCCCGCGCATTCGCGGAGAGACCTACAGCAAAAACATCCCTTTCCCTTCAACTCAACTCCCTTCACCCCCTCGTACTCTGAATCGCAATTCGACGCTTCTTTGCAAAGACGTTAAATTAATTAGACTCGTTTTAACTGAAAGGATAACTCTTTGATTTTCATATCCCTAAAGCGTGGATCCTTGCTTTTCTTACGATGAACACGGGAAATAGAGGGATGGAAAATTATATTTTCCGTAACCCTCGTCAAACTTCTTGCCCCATGTTTCGTCACCTCTTTTCTCAGCTTACCACCCTCACAAGGGACGATAATTCGATGTTTTTCATACGTCGAAAAGTGCAAATTTAACGATTTAAAGTGAGATTTAAAGAAAGTATCGTGAAACGATGAGTATTCCATCGATAGCGGATTAATACCGAAGATTTTTCAACGTAGAAATTTTAATCATTAATTAATCGATAATTAAATCATAATAAATAGCATAATTAATCAAGCTGCCTAACGTATTTTATCAACTTTGATTATTAACTAAGAAGTTAAAGTATCCAAACACCTTTAACCTTATAAAGCACCTAAAGAGAAAAAACTGCGTCTATAGTGCAAAATAATTCCACACTTACACCATCTACAAATAAATAAAATAAAAATATAAATCAAATTCCAAAACAAAATTCCGGAATCGACACACCATAAAAAAAAAGAGAGCACTTTAAAATATACCGACTACAACTCCACGCATCAAAGACTTAAAACTTCCCAAAGAAGACGAATTCCAACCCCCGTGCATCGAAGGAATCATCTAAATTCCAATGCAAATCAATCTCCCCCTCGGCCGAGAAAACGAGACTCGGATAAGCAATAAAAAGACGGCGAACGTTTGATTCGAGCATGCTTCGGTAATACAGCAACGTTTAGACGAGCAAGGAAACCGGGAGAAAGGAAAACGAGTATAGAGGGTGAGAGAAGCACGTCAGAGAAGCTGCACCGAGAAAAGGCACGCGCCCAGTATTTAGGAGAGGCAGTAACGTAACAATAGGCAAGTACAGGGGGTGGAAACGGTAATGGTGTGTCGCGGTTCGCCCGAGCTTACTTTTATGTCCCACCAGTGCTGCTTCACCCTCTGCCTTCTCTTTCCATCTTTCGTCTGATTCTCGCGCCACTTCGACGTCCCTTTTCTGTGCCCTTTTCTCACTCTCTCTCTCTCTCTCTCTCTCTCTCTCTCTCTCTCTCTCTCTCTCTCCCTCTCTCTCTCGCTTATCCTCTCATTCTTGCAACCCTCCAGCGGGAGAACGAGGGGGAGTAACCAACAAAGACTCGCTTTGTCGCCAGGCACCTTTCTCTATTATTAAATTGTATGTTCTTCAACCCCTTAGCGCGGCGCACAACCCCATTGTAGATACTGCGGCTGGTACACGGTAATACTGCCAAGTCACCACTCAGAAGCCATCATAAGGCGCTTCCATGTTTTTGCGCGTATGTCTCATCTAGGGGAATTCAATTTCGCCAACGGCTATTTTCAAGCTAGCGACGGATGTGTCGTGAAATTTCGTTTTGTACTTTCGTTCGTATGGATCGAGAAGATTTCAGGAGAAGTCTTTGTAAAGTCTTGGTTATTCGTAAGGATGCTTTCCGATTGAATTTATAGCATTGTCAATTGAATTTCTATGGTTTCAGGGATTGTTTAGCTTTGCGTCGTAATATTATTTGTTAATCGTCGAGTTTTATGGGGTATTTGGAATCTCTAACGAATTGTAGAGGATTCGGGAAGGTTTTGAGATAGTTAATATGATATGATTTTGATTTTAAATTTAGTTTTCCCAATTTAAATAGAGTTAGAAACGTCTTCAATAGAAACTGCATCCTAGAACTGAGATTTTAAAAAAAATTGACGTTACTGGAATATCGCGAGACCCTATTTCTATGATTTGAGGGATTGTTTAGCTTTGCTCTGTAATGTTATTTGTTAATTGTCGAGTTTTATGGGGTACTTAGCGGGTCTCACGAATTGTAGATGATTTGGCAGGGTTTCGAAATTGTTAATATTATATGATTGTAATTTTAAATTTAATTTTCCCGTTTCTAAAAAAAATTGACAGAGTAACTGGAATGTCCCGTTGTACGAAAATCGTACCATAATTCTATTAGTAGATCATTTCAATAAACTGCGTATCTGTGGTCACCGACTAATTGAAAAATCTCAAATTTCTCTTAATGTTAAATACAAAACTTGCCTCAGTGTTTTAACTTTAACCCTTTGCAGTCGGCAAAATTCGCTCTTGGGAGTACCAGTACGTCGGAGCATATTTAGCATGTCGCAGTTACTTTTCGTTTAATACTACTTATAATAAGTAAAAATAAAAAATTAATACTTAAAAGCAATTTAGCGTTACTGTAATAGTTAAACGAAGCTTTAGTTTTAGAAATTCATTAGGAAGCGAATTAGTAAGCTGACTTCCACGGCAACTTGGGAATGTCCCCGTTACGGGGACACCGACCGCAAAGGGTTAAAACGTAAAGTTAGTAAAAACTGAAATGTAAAAATCTATGTAAGCTTCACCAAGAATACTCATAAAATAAACTCTACTACTATACAGAAAGAAATGTATGAAAAAAAGTGCACTTACAATCGACGGAGACTTTGATCTGCTTGCTGACAGTTGGTGGTACACCATTCGTGGCGATGCACAAATACACCCCCATATCGAGTCTCGAGATTCGCGTAATTTCCAGTGTCTCCCCTTTCCACTCCGCCACTAAAACGAGAAATATCATTTAATTATGACGGACAATTTTCATATCTCACTTATTATTCACCATTTCTTTTGAACGTGTTATCTGATATCTTTTCGTGCATTTAAATCTGTCGACGCCACGTCAAAAAATTCCGGCAATTACATCGAACTTTATTGGATTAAGTCAGCTTTGGTGTCCATTTAAAGCTTAAAAGACAAGCTACGATGTGCTAATTGACGCTTCAACGACTCCGCAGTCGCCGTTGAGATATTTATGAACCAGGAAATGCTAATTCAATATCAAGGTGACACTTTATGAAATTTAGAATCTCGTGGTATTTATACTGGACAGCTTCGAATGTTATTTTCAAGCGAATTCCATCTTTGTTGTGCTTTCCTTCTTCAATGAATGACAAAGAAGTTAATAATCGCAATATTTGGCCTAAATATTTTTCAGAGATTTTTTAAATTAATATTTCATAGGATCTTAATATTTCATCTTTTCTCATTTGAAGAATTATTGATATTTCATAAGTTCGAATGGAAAGATGAGAATAAATATTAAAAACCTTTCTGTTATTTAATTTCTTAAATTTTTTTTAATTTCAATTTCAGGAGTTCATTAAAATTGAAAATGAAAATATGAGAAGCAAAAAGAATTCTGAGAGATATTTTACAGAAAAACAGACAAGTATACAAAAAACTTAACACTTCTGCTGTATAATCTCTAGTAATTTTAATTTAACGCTACCAATAAAATTAAAAAATGACGACTTATACGAAGTTATTCCAAATCGGCGCGGACTTCCGCCCTATTTCCAGTGACTCTAATCAGTTTATCTCAAAATTCGCGTGCAGCTGCTTTTTGAATTTTCGCGATTAATTATACACATCGGAATTTTAATTCCATTACCACTAACGACGTAAAACACATCCATTCCCGTGCACTTCTTCACGATTTCAAAAATGTACAGCACGTTAATGACGAGGAACCAGTCACTTTTTTTTTATTTTTTTAAACGAGTTCTGTCATTTACTTTTCTCCTCGACGGCGAGTCATTCGAGCTCTTCTGGTAGCGGTAACACAGTTTTCGAGCCGTCACGTTTGATCTTAGAGAAGAATCTGGACGAATGTCATTATTTTTAATTGCCGCGAGCGCGTCGTACTCACTGAATCTATCGCAAATACCGCCTAGAATGGGCCTGCCGGATGTCACTCATGCTTTAAGGATGTCTCGCCGACGCAGACAAGTCTTCTCGAGCAAGGAAATCTCTGGAGAGATCCTTCACGCGATATAATTAAAACGTTTCGTGAAAGAAAGAACGCACAGGTTGACGTGCAAACAAACATTCCATGTATGGCACGTCGTTTGTGAGAAGCAACAAAATCACAATAAAATTCAAATACAGTAATACCTCGACTTATGTGAACTCAGGGTCATGTTCTTGATTTTTTCATTCAGCAAGAATTTTTCCTGTTATTTTTTACATATTTCTTGCTGCGATACACATCGGATGCGCTACACGCAATTTCTAGGTGCATGTAACGATTCTACAATTGACGAAAGTTAAGATTGCTTTGTAATACGTGTTGCTACCTTTGAAAGGGTGGCAATGGTTAATAAGAGGGTCGTATGGAGGGATTCAATTGTTTCACGGTATCTTTTATGTAAAAATTGATCACGTATTGACATTAGGGAGCAGCGGAGCCTTCAACCGCCTATTCCCGCCATTTCGTTTTTGAGATTCCCAAAACCAGTGTTCCAAGGTAAATACAGCACATAGTCATTTACTTTATGAGATGGGGTTTGGATATTTTAAAACTGAATTAACGGGGACAATCGGTTGAAAACGAGAGGCTACCTAGAGAGATTTCCTATTTTGGGAAATTTTTGTTTCTGATTTGTAATTAGTGACTCAAAAAACATTAGAACATCAATTTTAGCGCGCAACCGAACATTTTTTTAGACAGATGTCTGTCATTTCATTTTTAAATATTTTAAGTTCGGATTCCTAATTAGCGACAGGAAAAACGTAAGAAAACTAATTATCGTCCCGATCCTACAATTTTTCGATACTCGCATCCGCCATATTGAAGCCGCCATTTTGTTTTTGGAAATTCTGAGTTCGGATTCTTAAACAGCAACTCAAATAATACTAATATACGAATTTTCAGCTAAATTGAAAAACTCCTTGGGGTTTGGACCAGGATTTCGGGGAAATCGACCACTGTGCGTCGCTCCCTAGCCATGTTTCAGTTATCGGATCGTGTGTTCAGAAAGCGGTAGTGTCCAAGGTTAACTGGAGGACAAGTCTATTAGCAGTTATTCAAAAGCTTATTCCGAGAAGGCAATAGACTTTTTGTACTATTTATTATTTTATATTTTATGCTAACACTTTATCGACCAGTTTTCTGACTTCTGACTGGTCACTTCCAGATATCTCTTCGAAAATTACAAATTCTTGTCACTAAGCACATTAAACCGCAATGATAAATAACAATTTTTAATTGCCGTGACAATCGATTAATTAGTTAAAAGGCCAAAAGTGTTGGGCCCGAGGAGTCTATTCATAGGCTACCGGTCAGTAAAATGTTAATGTGTATAAAGAACGTCTATATTGTTAAGTATTTTTATTTTAAACTAGTGTTTTTATTAGTTTAAATTTATGTATATTTATATACAAAGTGATGCTTCAGTGACAGTATTATAGTGCTAAAAAAGTGGTTGCTTTCGCTTGTTTCGAGGAAACTGAAAAGTTTTATCATTTTTGTTTTGAAATATTATAATCAACATGGTATAATGAACAATGTGACATTTTATATGGCTATATTATTAATTATGAAAAGTTTACTTCTGGTGTTCCTCAGAGGCACGTACGTTTTTCATGAAAACAGTTTGAGTTTGAAAAATTGTGAAAAGTGTGCACATGTCGCGTCGAAATTGCATTTGTTATAAATGCATGCTTTCAGTGTTTCGACTTTTAATTGGGTTTCGCCACTTGTTCATATATTATTCGCTAATGAAAATACTCTTTCAATAAAGACGTCAGATTCAGACTAGCAGAAGCAAAATACCATTATATTCTAAATATCTTGTAATATATAGAAATAATTTAGCATGCTTATAATTTACAGTAAAATTTAAACGAATAATTATCAGACATTACATCATTAAAATTATAGTTTTTCTTTATAGTGGGATTGCAATTCAATCTTGCAGCTGCATCGATGCACAAATCTTCATAGAAATTGTATCGACATAGGCACTGGTTAATATCATTTAATTTTGTGTCATTACATTCTTCCCTGATTCTTTCAAAGATATTGTGGAGAATTAAAAACAAGAGAAACTATTGAAAGAAATGCGGCTCTAATTCACACATTCAAATTGGACCATGTAACAAAAAAATGATTGAGCTACTTTTCAATTAATTAATTTATAAGTAAAAAAAAAATATCTTGGAAACAAATATTTTATACCGTAATGACACGATGATTCGACTATCACTCACCAATATACTTATTCATCCCCAAATCATAGTTCCTAGTCAAACGTCCTACTTTCTGATTTGATTCTTCGATTACCAAAAACCATCATCATCCTTCCACTCCTTTTTGCCTAAAATCCTTAAAATAATTCCTTTCTTGTACATTTTTTCCCGCCGTCTCTCATTTGCTCCATCAATCCAAAGTAATCTTACTCCATACAATCTTATTGTACGAACGTGTCTAGATCCGTAAAAATAATCTTAAAAAGCAGAAGTTCTCTTTCCTTACTGAATCCAACAAACGTGAAACAATCGCGAAAAAAATTGTATTACGCAATTTGACTCGATTTGAGTAAAATTAAATCTCGATTTGGGTAAAACAGACACCAGAGACGAGTGAAGGTTAATACCCCACAATAAAAGTTGGATTAACCAACGGTAAATCTAGCTTTAATGTTTTCACGAGCCACAAAGAGCTACCATAATTCTAAGACGAAGGAGAAAAAACGCTTACCAGAATGTGTTTTGTTGATCGAAATCTTGGAACCATCGTCCCTCTTCCAGCTGATATTCGGCATTGGACTTCCAGTCGCCTTGCACGTCAGACTCACGTTGGCACCCTCCCTGACGATCGCGTCTGACGAGGTTTGATAGTCCTCGATATTCGGTGGCACTGCGAACAATGACACGTTTCTGTATACACTGCGTCCACAGGAAGGTAGGCGTAGGTCGCGAGTTTGCACGAAATATACCGATGATTCAAATAGCTACGTGTTTCCGAGAAAGAGTTTAACGTCGGGGAGTTTGTTTACGTTTGAATTGCACAGGTAGAAGGAAGCGTTTGAGGTTGCTGACCTCAGTTGTCGAGTGCTAACAATAAGTAAAAGTTATAACAGATATTTAACGAGGGAATGGAGCATTTATAGGAGAAATGGAATAATGTTAATATTAGCAGGACCGGAAAAGAATGTCGCTTTTTCATATGGCGACGTGAAAAGAAGACTCATTGAATATTTCGAATTAAAACTTTGCCAGATCAATGAAGAAAGATTATATCGAATCGTGGAAATTATATTTCAAATTAATATTTGTAAACATTTGAAATTCTTGTAAGTATTCACATCTTTGAGTTGTAAAAACGACATTCTTTTCCGGTACCTTTAATACTTTCAGTGTTGAGATGAAATAGTGGTTTTGAGCGTATACAGGCCAGAATAATTGATGTGATGAGATTTGAAAATGAAGTGATAAAAACTGCAGTGGTACGCATTATTTACGAATTTCGAAGAGGATAGTTATACCTAATGTATTATGTTTTGAAAGTCTATAAATAGGCTTTTCAGTTTCTAATGATCATTAAAGTGCAACAGCACTATCTCGCGCACTGTAACCAATATATTCGCCGCCATTGTTACCTCGCTTACAATTATTTTAAAGATTAGCTATTAAAATTCGTGTCCCTGCGAGAGTAGCTCGAAAAGTACAAGATATCGAACGACAATGAAATCTCAACTGCATAGATGGACAGTCCCAATCTGGGTTAAGTCAAAGTTGTTACGTAATTAGCTATTAAAAATGATAATGAACTAAAGCTGCACCGTTTTGACCATTTTGGTTTTAAAGTGATAAATAAAGCTAATGACAGACATGTAAAGTGTTGGGAAATAAAGAGACAACGAATTTGCAGCTAAAGTATTTCTATCTAAATTTCAATCAACATATTAAAACTCTCTGTCATCAATGTATCATCGTCGGAACTTTTTAAAAGTGTCAAAAACTGCCACAACTCCGAAAAAAAAGAATTTTTTAAATAAAACAGTATAATCGATGCTCGAGCATGACTTCGTAGCCAGTTAAAATTTCTACACATAAAAGTTCTAATAAAAAATCTCCCATTTCCAACACAGTAGCACCATGAAACAAATATTACTCATAAATATACAATCTTCCAACTCAACTATATTGCAACTCAGCAAAAGTGCAATGATTCGATTAAAATTGAACGTGTCCCCTCACCTAAAGCCTTGGTCACAATATTAAAATTTCCATCACAGAAACTAGAAGCATCCTCGAGTGGACTTAAGAACGTTTCAACAGGGGAAGAGGCATCAAGAGGGATGAAGGAGGGCTGTAGGCTCAAGAATAGCATTCTTTCACATGCAAATCAATCCGAATGAAAAAAGAAAACAAAGAAGAAGAAGAATCCAGCAAGGTTTGAAGAAGGAAAGTCGAAAGAGCCGGTGTTGGAAATGGAAGGAATCCAGTTACAACCGCGGAAACGTTCGAAGGCGGTCTTTAAGGGTGGTAAGAGCAGTCGGAAGGGCAAAGGAAACGAGTACTGCGCGCAGATAAGACGAAAGCGGGAGGAAATCCCCGTTAAAAAGTCGTAATCACTGGCGATAAGAGGCCTTTTTCGCAGCGAAAGAAATGTCCTCGTGGTAGCGCGTCTCCGCCTCGGGAATGACGAGGTTTGGGGTTGTTCACGGGGGAAAGTTTTGACGGGCTTTTGCGCGCGCGCATCCGAGAATTCCTGCAGCCGTTGGAACTCTCGAACACCAACGGACAACATTTTTTCGCGGAGATCCTTCTTTCTGATTCTTTCTCAGCGTTCTCCTCGGGCTCTTAAAACTCCGTACAATGCTTTCGAGTTTCTCTCGTGTAAATAAGGTGTCAGATACCGATGCTACAAATGAAATTTTATGCCGCTGAAATTATCCTCAAGTTCTCGACGGTGTTGGTCGGAGTGCATGGAAAGAACACTTTTCTTCTTTAATAAACTTTCAGTGTTTTTCTTTGGCATTATTTCGCGTGAGAAAAATATCGTTGGATTACATCTGTTAATATTGTAAATTTTCAGGATATATTTTCACAATTTATATGAAATTGATGGAATTTTAGAAGATGTTGAAAATGGATATTAGGGAAGGTGAATGGTGAAATTACTTTCAACTTCTTTGAATAATTTTAGTTTTATAAAATGATAAATACTATTTTTCGATGAGTTTTTCTCGAGCGGGAAGATTGGAAAGGATGGGGACAATTGTTATACAGGGCTGATGAGGACTGCCGCCTGTTTTACCCTCAATCGCCATTCTCTCCCCTTCCCTTGACAATTACTAACCCGGCTGAGCGGCAGGATTACACGGAAAATCCCGTGCTCTCGTAATAACCGATCAAAAATCTCGGCTCCCGTTGTGCAAAATACTCATTATAAAAAAACAAAGAGGGTTTACGACAGAAAATATGTGCTGCAATTATGAGATTTAAATGTAGAAAATATATTCCTATTAATTGCTGATTATTTCTTATTATTATTTTCTGCCGTCGATTTTTACGTTTGACATATTTAAATTTTTAAATAGTTGAAAAGAAATTGAAAATATAAGCTTGCAAAATTTGTTACACAATGAAATTAATGTTCATAATATAAACATTTTTATATTGATTTTTTGTCGAGCAGTTTCAAATGATTAATATTTAAGGGAATTTTATGTTGTATTGCTCAAAACAAATGTTCAAAAATTTGATGTCACACATTGAAAAATTGATTCTAAATTATAATTATCTAGTAAATGAAACAAGGTTTTCAATTTCTTACAATTTTAATTTCATGAACTACACAATTCCTTTTCGTGGCGTCTATAATTTTATTTCTCAACTTTATCACTTCTACAAAGCAAAATCTTTCCTATCGTGTATCATATATGTCAATACTTGGATAAAATGGCTACAAATCAATAAATAAGCTTGTATCAATCACCAATTGATGGAGTCATTCGTTGTAGGAATTCTCCTCAAAGGAGCTAAAATACTCGCGAAATATCAAGGGACCTCGAAGCGGTCAGGGATCAATTTTACGGGTCATTCCCATTTCAAGATCGAGACACGTTATCCCAAACCCCATGGCAGTATATCTGAGACGTTTACCAGAAATCCGACTGCTTTTCCGAGAGTTAGCCATCGCCAAGGAATTCGCCGATTCTTCCTTTTGATTCCACGGAATTTTTCAACTTTCTATGCTGCTCTTTCCAAGCAAAGTTTTTTCACGCCATACGTTTAAAATGGAAATTTGAAAAAGTATTTCTACATCGATATTTCTAAACTAATCCTCCTAGGAATTTAATAATTCCTTTGTTAAATTTCTTTGTTACAAGTACAATTATTCAATATATTTGACACTAGATTTACGGAAGCCGTCAAATTAACGGGCTTCAATTTTTTTAATAACCATTTTTCAAGCTTGCAGAGAAGGAGTATAGTAGATATTTCACGTGTCTTTTATAATACAAAAATTACTTAACGAATTATCACCTTTGCCGTTTGGTTCCTCTTTTTTCAAAGTTGTTATTTAATATATTACAGTGTAACAGATTTCAACGTTCGTAAATCTAGGGTTAAAAGAAATTTATAGAAGTGTATGATGTATGTAGATAATTCTAAGAGATTAGAAAATATAAAATGATTGAAATTTAATAGTGGTAAAGCTATTTATATTTTATACAGGCTTGCATATTCCCTTGCCCTAGAATAACGTGTGATACTTGTGAGTGCCGTAAATAGAATATGAAATTTTGAAGTTTTTCAAAAATTATTTAGTTGAAAATGTGAATGTACCCAAAAACGATTAAATTATTTGTATACTATAAATATTTCGTTCGCTTATATGGAATATCAGAAATCCGTGATAAATTTCTATTTCAGCAAATAAATCGGAGTTACTGTGCATTCAGTCGCAAAATAAATCGTAGGGGCAAGGTGTTAAAATAATTGAATAAGGAGAGGCAAATTTAATGAGAATTAATTCCAGAAATCAACATTTCTCTACGATTTCTGATGTTTCTTATAATTGAACGCGATATTAATAATATAGAAATAAATTGATCGCCTCGTGACCGATCAATATCTTCAATTTTAAAACTAGATTTACGGATGTTGATACACGTGTTTTTGTAAAGTGTACCAATTTGACTTATACAAAAAAACTGAAGTTTTTTTGCAAAGAAAATAGTTCCAAATCAATTTAAATGATAGATTTATTGTTAAAAAATTAACCAACCAATATATTATATATATAGTAATCAAATTTTGAATGAACCAAATTGGCTCCGTAAATCTGATGTTAAAGATTTGGAAAATTTCAAAGTTTTCTATCCCTCTTACCACATCACGAGTGTCACTCGTTATTATATGGCAAGGGGTTAAGGATAGACCCGAAATATTCAATATTTTTGTGTGTGATGAAACTGCAATTACGGATCGAAACGATACTAATATTAATTCTATATCAGCTTACAACGATGAACAATGAAAGAGGACATAAATGTTTTAAGAATGCCTCGGAGCTTCAGCAAGACAGCAGTTGAGCTTTCTTCTTTGTGAAATTAATGACGACAACAAAAATTCATAAGCAGATAATATCGGAGGTAAGAGAAGGCACTTTCGTGTTATTAAAATCACATCAACTCGGTGGCATTTTGTATTGTGCATAAGGGACGCCGGTCGTTAGTCTGCGAGAAACTGTGTGCGTCATATTCAGATAAGATACGTCATTAAAAATTACTGTGATGTCAAGAGGAGGAATAAAATCGAGGGAAAAAGAAATCCTCTATTGTAACCTTCTTATACACGACGAAAGAGAAACATCGAAGAGCAGGTAAAACTTGTATGGTATTCGTCCGTTCTCCAATATTTTCCTTCGGCATTGCATATTAATCGTTACATTTTTAATGTAACCTTTTACGCGCGAATTATTTCGTTTCCTCCGTACTTTGGCGGCAGTCTCGACGTATATTTATTCAAGGTTTCCTTCAGTTTCTTCAGTTCACTTTATTCTGTTCTACGATGTAATAATATCAAATTCCAACCATCCATTGCTACAAAATATAGTATCAATTTCTTATGAATTATGTAAACACACTAATTGCAAAGATACTTTATCCTTTACCATTAACCAGTTAACTACAAAATTTAGTTTTATGAATCCCTCGCAGGATACGGAATTAAAATGGAGCAGTGACGTGTATATTCGTCGAACACGGGGTAACTGTTTTTGTTATAAATTTTAGGAAAAGAGGAAAGCAAAATTTGGAAAAATTACATTTTTACTCCATAAGAAATTGAAAATTCACTATTAAAAAGGCTACCGCAATAGAACTTTGGATTAACGTATATACACGTCGAACGCAGTCAACTGGTTAAGTATAGGTACACTCTTAGATCGAACCAGTGAGATTTCACTGGTTCAACCAGTGAATACAAATCTCACAATCACTGGTGAACCGGTGAAATTTGCGTCCGCTTCTGCAGCGCCATGTTTTATTTTTGAATATGCTGACGAGTGAGATTCACTGGTAAACCAGTGAACTTTGATGGCCGCCGAGATCACTGGCGGAACCAGTGAGTGTCATTGGTAAACAAGTGAGTTTCCACTGGCGAACCAGTGAAATTCCACTGGTTCGATCTAAGAGAGTATACTATTTATGTGGGGATTTTATAAATCCCGCGCGTTTTGACGGAGCCGCCATGAGACAATCGACGGACGAAAAGACGATCGACGACGAAACGTGGACTGCACGAGGACGAACGAACAGATCGACAGTAGACGAGATCGAGGATAGACGTATTTGACGATAAACGAGTTATAGAGTAGACGAAGTAGACGATAGACGATTAGACGAACTGTAGACGATAGACGAATTATAGACGGTAGACGAATAGACGACAGATAGAGTAGACGATAGACGAGTTTGACGAATAATAGACGATAGACGAACAGTAGACTAGAGACGCATAGACGATAGACGGATTTTATATTGTAGTTTATATTATTTGTTATATTATTGTGTGTGTGTGTATATGTATATATTAGAGTGTGCGTTCCCCATATTTCACTATAAATTAAGTTTCCACTTGTGTAAGTTATTTTATTAAATATATTGTTATCAATATCCTACATTTATAAGTATACTACTTATAGTAAATTACCCTTTTAAAGAATTTCTTTTTTAGAGAATTGCTTGGAACCTAAAAGAGCGGTATCTTTGAACACATTATTTACCAGTCTACCTCTGTTTCCAAAGCTCTGTATTTTTAAGCGCTAGATATGAAAAAATAATCAGTGTGTTATTTTGATTTCAGTTGCCTCGAAGCAACTTGACTTTTTTGTCATTCACAGTAACGTATCACTCTTCTTTCGTTGAATGAGCAATAGCAAACGTAAAGCTCATTGTTAACTTGTTAATTAATTTTTCATTAGACCAGAATCGATATTTATCTAGCAATTTTCAGAAAATCTATGTAAAGCTACTTATATCTAATTTTTATGAGATAAGAAATATTACAAAATTACTTGAATGTATGAAGAATCGAGCAACTTTAAATTGCATTATTTTGTTGCTATCGGTGAATAAAACAAAGTATAGAGTTCTTGAAATTCTTGAAAACGAACAGTCAAAAATGCGTAGGATTAGCTAAAATATCGACGATATAAAGGAAGAATATGATGTGCACTGTTGCACGCGGCATAGCTTTCATGGGCTACTGTTAAAGCGGAAAATGCGAAATTGGGGATTGGATGCACGGCACAAAGAGAGATTCGTATGCAGCCAGGCTGCACCTTGTCCTACGAGTCATTACTTCGCTGGGAATGAATGAGAAATCGATAATTATACTGGGGATTGAAAACGAACCGGGGATCGATATTCAGATGAACAAGAATTAAGGGAATTACAGGCTGGGCTCGGTTTTAATAGCGGCCACTGCAGAAAATCAAGGGTTTTATTTCCTTTTTAAATTCCTATGAAATTTAATTGCAAGGATTAGCAAATTGTCAATGATATCGATAATCGTGAGTAACGAATGATGATTTTCAACATCGCTGGAATAACGATTCGTATTTTTTTCCTCTGATATTGTTACACTGTATTTTACATTGATTGTGAAGATTGAATTTTTCAAAATGAAATAACATTCACGGAATTCATTTGCTTTTTTTTCTCTTGTTGGTGTACCAATTTGTCATATTTCGCAATAAAATACAGATCGAAGGTACGGTCATTTAATTCTCCAATTTTCCAGTATTTTTAACGTAATTCTAATTCTTCATAGACAGAAACTTAATTTTTATGGCAATATAAAAAATAGGGATTAAACGTGAATCGGCAAAAGGAACCGACTATTTCGGTTCTATTTCGGACTTCTATTCTATTTCTTCTATTTCGGACTAAAAACAGTTTTTTCTTTATAAATTACCAGCATTTAACAACTACTTTTTCCTTCTTATTACAAAATATACATCCTTAACTCTTTCAGTGCAATGAACTTATATATGCGTTCGGCAAAGTTGGTCACCATCGGCTATGAACACATATATTGGTTCTCGGGCAATTCAATCTGGGTTCAAATCGCAAAAAAACAAAAATAAATAAAGATAATTAAAAATTTAATTTCACTATTTTTAATATTGTTTGTATTATTAGTGTTCAATAAAAAAATAGTTGAACTAAGGTTTTCGTAGTCATTGCTCAAATTATTTCAATTACAATCAATGTATTCGACAAGAAAATTTGTATCCGTCCATTTTGTTCTTCGTCGTGAAAAATGGACAGACCACAGCAGACTTAACGTCGCACAACATAGCGCTGAAAGCAGAAATTTTAAAGATACAGATAGATAGATATTCGATAGATCTTTATCTTTTTAATGTTGATATTTAAATATTTAAAATGTACAAGAATTCATTAATATCATAATTTCATAGTTATACCAAATTTCATTGAATTCAGTAGCACGATGACTGATGATTCCCGTAGCAGCCAAAGTATTAATAACAACAAATGCCTTTTCAACAAATTCCAAGAAAACAAATATTCAAAAGTCATTTTATATAAAATGCATCGAGTAATTCTTTTTATATAATATACATTTTATTTTTAAATGAAAGTTTCAAAAATTTCAAAAGTTTCTACAACTGCTAGTAACGCGGAAAGAATCAACGTCACTGAAAAACACGAGAAAACAGCAAATTTAAACATCTCGACACGAGATTAGAATTTAGATCCATAAATCGTCCATCAGCGAAAACTTTCGAGTACAATGGCAATCATTCTGGACGGAACGTCACATATAAATCTCCGTCCGACGTTATTTCCCCATTGAATGTATATATGCAGAGAGATACGGGGTAAAAATAAATAACAGAATACGCTTAACTCAATTATATCGCTGTCATATTAGGGAAAAATATCATATCGTAGCGGTGGTCTGACATCTGTCGTCTGCATTGCCATTTTCGACGTCGATCGAAACCGACATCGTGATTCGCATGATTGGCAGACACACGCGGAGAAATGAGAAATATCCAGAATGTGCTTTTCAGCACGTATATATGTATATGTACATGTATATCGTATGGGACAAATTGTTATTTTCCTCCGAAAGTTGATTACTGCCCGCTGATAGCGATAGACGTGCAATCGATATCAGCGATAACGAAATCACCATAACGTATGAACATTTATGTTGTCGATCATGATCGAAATATGCAAGGGAACAGTTCTCTGAATAGAAGCAATTTATATAAAATTAAATACGCTCTTTGAGAAACTTTGTGTATTCAACATATAGATATTTCAATACAGTATATTCCACTTAATTGGGATTAGTCAGATATAGGATACGGGATGAAAGTTGTCAATTAATATTTTGCAAATTAACTTATCATTGGTCCAGTAGTGGATGAAATTTTCAAATTAACTGCAACCTCTTTATGTGGGTATTTATTGTAAATAAATCTGGTTTGTACTTTTTTCGAACTTAACCCCTTGCTTTACGATTTCTTTTCTAACGCGATGTGCGATTAGTTGGAATTACTTGGTGAAATAAAAAATTAGAACTGCTTTCTGATATACAATAATATTGGAATTCATTTTGAAACTTTAGAGATGAATAAGTGAAACGAAGATTCGCATTACATGTATTGTTGAGTAGATAGTTCGTTGTTAAACGCGCTATGAATATTGCATTTCTACCGTAATTAACTAACTATATCACGCAGCTATACACGATTAAACAATTCGGTTACTTCAATGCGGTGGATAAATCATAATTCTCGGTCATGATATCGTTATACGGAGGTTAATAATCAATTGTTTCCCGTCGATAAACTGAGAAAGAAAGTCAAATAGTATCATTAATCGAATAGAAAATTTGTAGAATTGCGTTATTCTTTTAAAGAAGGGTCCATTAAGCCATTGGAAATTAAATTATTTATGTGTGAAATACGTCAATTTACAATATTTTTCACTATTGTATACTCAATCTTCGTGATTATTGAAAGAAATAGTCATTTTAGGATACCTGATACAATATAAATACATAAACTATTTAGGAATAATTTGTATTAAAATTACATTAGAATAAATTATAGTAACGATCGAGTATTACGAGCATTATAATTCAGTGTAGGATAGTAAAGGCTTATAATTAAAAATTGTAATTAAGTTAATAAAAAATGATCTACAAAAAAATTCATCCTAAGTATATTTTGGCGTAAGGCTGCCAATAATTAAGTATGCCTTTAAACATTATTTAACAACCTTTTAATTAGGTCACTACAATATCACCAAAAGATTATTCTCGTCGATCGCTGCTCTTAAAAGCATCAAATCTTTCAAAAATATTATCATCCAAAACAAACACATACTGCCTTAATAATAGAACTACCAAACCATCCAAAAAGACTAGTACAAATTTTTTTTTATATTCTTAAAATTTATTTAACATGAAAGATGCATAAATATTCTACATCCATCTGAAAAAATACAAATCGCCGAATCGATCACCTTTCCGACCTCTTAACCTCTCTTTTTCGAAAGTGCTCATATTAACCCCCTATAGTCCGAATTTTTTGTGGTATTCGAACATTAGTTTCACGATAGCACACTTTGAAAATGAGAAGAATATTATTTTCAATAATGTAGAAACCTGAATTATAAATATTAAATTGTAAAGAGTTTCATGATTTTCTGGAACTAAATTATAATATTCGGCAAAATCAAAAATTTGATTTTGAAGAGTAGAAGCTTAGATGTGTCATGCGTTACCTAAAAGTTACAGGGACCCATAGAGACTTAATATATCGAAATAAGATAGATTAACGCATATAGTTCTATTGTTAAAAATACTGACAATAAGCTATTAATCGCATGAGAAATTCAAAAAATTAAATTCACATAAAACCGTCCATTAACTCCAACACATATCTTCAACCAACAAAGGCTTCTCAATTTACTTTAAAAATATCCATTTCCTCTAACCAGGTCAGCCGTCATACGAAATCATCATTATACCCATCAATTTTTTTCGGCAAAATGCGAATGTCAATAGTCCCGAATATACCGTTCGTCTGGCATAAATGTGCGAGCTTGCATGCAGTAAATCGATACGCCATTGACCGAGCCGTCGTAATGATTCTTCGGGATAAAAAAAAAACCTGAAGGGAGAGAGAAAAAGAGGTAGAACCGCGGAAAAAATTGTCCCCGCGGGATGTACGACGTTCCGTGAGACAGAGGGACGATAGCACCACGAGAGGACGAAAACGCGAGCCGATTCTTTCCCTCGTGTTGGCGTATCAGTGTAACCAAATATCGAAAGTGTCGGTTCATCGAATACGAATCGCGACTGATACGAATCGCGCGCCCCACTTTTTTACTGAGAATTCTTTCCGGAGATTCGCGCGTCGAGATAACGACAGTTAATGCTTTTAGAAATATTCCACGTTTGGTACGCTCACTTGGATGCCATCGTTTCAACGAGGCTGCTGCGGTGCAACTTTTTATGCTGGTAATTATTATTATTTTTAATGTTAGACGTTAATTGAGGGGAATTTTGTGTCGGTGCGATGTTTGCTATGGAGTGATGCAGGATTTGTGTGTAGGGATATTGAAAATTAGTGGATATTTGATGAAGTTTGGGAATACGATTTCTATGCTTGTATGAACTTTGACTTTGAGAGTATTTTTACATGTGGAATATAATCAGTTGTTTTTGTTCTTGTAATTGGAAGGGACTTCGTTTTGGAGGCAATTATTTAAAAAGAGTTGGAATGTATTGCGGGGATTTTATAAATCCCGCGTATTTGGAGGGAGCCGCCATGAGAAAGTTGACTGACGAAAAGACGATCGACGACGAAACGTGGACGGCACGAGGACGACACGAGGACGAGCGAACAGATCGACAGTAGACGAGATCGACGATAGACGAGTTCGACGAGTTATAGAGTAGACGAAGTAGAGGATAGACGATTAGACGAACTATAGACGATAGACGATAGACGAATTATAGACGATAGACGAATAGTAGACTGTAGACGCATAGACGACTAGACGGATTTTACAGTGTATTTTATTATTTGCTAATTATATTTAGTGTGTGTGTGTATGTATTAGAGAGTAGAGCGTTCCTTACATTTTACGTATTTTATAAGTTTCCACTTGTATATATTTTATTTTAAGTATATTGTTACCAATATCCTACAGTACTGATTTTGAAGGTGATATCTAAAAAATGCCGTTAACACTAGAACTACCGGCGTTAAATCTATTAAATTTCAATATATTAAATAAGTACTTTGAAAACCGAGGAATCAAGAGACCGAAAAGAAAATGGATACGGTGATTTATGTTTTTCTAGATTGACGTAGAGTATTTATTCCACAAATCTCCGGTAGACTTGAAGAATTATTGGAAAAAACTGTGTACCAGTAATTTTGACTGGTTTGGTACTTCTATTGTTAATTATGTAGATGTAATGATTTAGAGATCAAAGATGAATTATTAAATATATTAAAGATTGGGAAGTTCTTTCTTATTATTAATTATTGCAGCCCTTGCCTTATTAAAATTTTGTTTTAAACCTTGATGATGTGGAAGTTAATATGTTAAATTATTAATCTCTATAGATGAACAACTACTTACTTTTCAACTAAACAATAAGTGTAATTTAAATTTTAGCTGCTATAACACAACGGAAAATAATTACACGATCAGAATTTTCAGTTTAAAAACAAACTATAAGCAAACTCTTGAAAATTTGCCCAATTTAGTTAAAAATTTCAAACAAAATTCCAAATAAAATTAAATATTGTGAATTTCGGATCAAACATAAAGTTTTACCTTTCCAAAATAAGTGCAAAGATCTACAATCAAAAAACCAACAATTAGAAAAATTCTCAGTATTTCTTTCATACTAAAACAGCTATTAAACTACGTAACAAATTCAGGAATCCAAGTTTAACAATGCCAGTGAAAAAACGATTGAAAAATGCAACTTAATCCGATTAAAGTTTCCAATAAGGCATTCCAATTAGCGCGCCTCGATTGTTGTCCATTGCGTTAAAAGATATTAAAAGCAGCTAAAGGATAGCATAGATGCTTTTTCATAATTTTCCCATTATTTTTCTCATATCAGGTCAATAGCACAAGAAGCTTGCTTGTATCGGCAATATGCACAATTTGCATTTCGCATTGCTGTAATATCCTCAAGCAATGCTCACTGCGATTTCCCATAGATAGTTCCACCTTTGTAAGTACGTATGTACTTACATGACTGATGCATTCTCAAACAAGAACATCAGCGCATAGTCCATGTATCGATATTCCTACTTCAAAATATTTGCATTAATTTAATTAAATAAATACTTGGCCCACATTTCATCGTCGAATCAACATTTATTTCTATATTATTTTCAAAGTCTTTGCATAAACTTCAAATTTTGCATAATTCTATGATTAATTCATAAAGTATCCAAGAATGCGGTAATTGGTTCGAAGTTCTACATTGATCGTATCATTGCATTTCTTTCGTATGTTAAATTTTGTTATAAAAATAGAGAGATGATAGATATCGGAATATATAATATAATAGAGAGCAATTAATAATTGAACTACAAAGCGAATGAATATATTAAAATGTGTACGTTTATTTTTGTATTTCTCTAGTCTATAAAGTTTTGTAGTAAAAATGTTCTAGGAAAAGGATAGAATAATGTAACATTCTAGTTCGACCGGATGCCTGAATGCAAAAATAATTAGCAGATATCAGCGAAACGGAATCGTGACGAAGCAATGATTTGGAACACGATTTCCGGTGGAACTCATCGTATAAATAATTTCTAATTCAAGGCAGGCCACTGAAACAATTTATACGGCAACTAATTAATAGCGTCATCGTGCGTAACTAATAATTATGCTTCGATGGCACGAATTATTGTTATTTAACGTCCGAACAATCAATATTCACGGAAACAAGCAGTTCATCAAGCTGAAAACTGTTATTTGGTTAGCCAGACATTCTCTGTCGGGCCTCGCGAATAATGAATAATGAATGAAACTATTAATGCTAAAATACCACGAAGCGTCGCAGACGAGTGCCAGAACGTTGCCACGATTTATTATCCCACTGGAGAATAACGAAAATTACTAATGATTACAATTGCGGAGAATTTCGCGCCGAATAAATTACGACTCCTGGAAGAAAGTGGTATAAGCTGAAGAACTTTGATATTAAAATAAGAGCGAGGAATTAAGAAATGGTACTTTGCCTTAGAAAATAATAATACAAAAAAATTTCGTTAAAAACGTTCAATAAGTCATACTGGCATTAGTAACTTATTTTTGGTTTCTTTGCTCTAAACAAATTTAATAATTTATTTACGGTAATTGGGATGGTTTGAGAAATTCTTTAAATATTAGATACCTATATAAATGCATGAATTATTTCTAAACATTTTGTTTTATAATAAAACAAAATAATTTTGATTCGTGTATTAAAATTCAATAAACTTTTTTGTTAATGTCATTACTTGTAATCTAAATATTAATTTCTCTAGGAAAAAATACAGTTCTGATAATTAGTAACAGGAAATAAAGTTTCTGACTGAAATTCTTAATTTTTTTTTACTTCCAACTAGATCACAATCAAAACCAACTTACTTTTCATACCGAATAGTGAAAAGTGTGACAATAAAATATGTCATAATTCCGATAGTTGGGAATTTAGAATATAGTATTTACTAATTTGTGTAACAACAGGTTCAAAAATGTCATTACTTGTAATCTAAATATTAATTTCTCTAGGAAAAAATACAGTTCTGATAATTAGTAACACGAAATAAAGTTTCTGACTGAAATTCTTAACATATTTTTACCTCCAACTAGATCACAATCAAAACCAACTTACATACCGAATAGTGAAAAGTGTGACAATAAAATATGTCATAATTCCGATAGTTGGGAATTTACAATATATGATTTACTAATTTGTGTAACAACAGGTTAAAAAATGATCATTCTATTCTTAAAGTCCATAAGTCATGCACAAAGCCAGAAAAATCCAGTGAAACTAGAAATGTACGTGCATTTTTCCCACAAGTTTCAATGCTCGAACGTATACCACTTTCCCCGAACATCTGCCAATTATTCGAGCAGTCAGAAATTTATTCGTAGAATTATCCTCGGTAAGATGCACAGCTTTGGTTGAAATAGCAATGGACCCTTTGGACGGTTCGTTTAGTACTCCAAATGCCGAGTGAAGAGGGTCGTCCTACATATTCATATATAAACTGAGTCCGAATATCAAGTCGTCCCTTTGCGGCGTGCGTTCCGCGACATTCGGACGAAATGGACGATGGGATGTATTTAATGCACGAGAAAATATCCACAGTGATGGTAGAAAAATTTCTCTTGATTTATTCGAGAAAGAAAAGTGTAATTAACTTAAGTGGGGTAATTGGTATATCGGTAGGAATTTAAAAAACTAAAAATATTATATATAATTAGGATGAAGAAATTCAAATGGAAATTATGAAGGGTAACTTGATAGACCGTTGATACATGAGACATTTTCTACATTGGATAATTAATATCGCGACGAGGAAATGTGCGAATTTTAGAATTTAATATGCAAAGGTTAAATAGAATATGAAGAGTAGAATTTTAGATGACACGATATTAATAATATTAATGAAGAAATGATAGTTTTGTTGGAGCCATTAACGGAGATTTTAAGAATTTATAAATATCAAGTGTAATTGGAATATCGATACAAATGGGAAAAATTAAAAATATTATATTCAAAGTATGTAAAAAAATTCAAATGAAAATTATGATAAGGTGAATTATTGTTATAATTAGGGGCATAATGGGAAATTTTTATGCATTGAATAATTAATATTATAACGAAGCGATGTACAAGTAGTGGAAAATGTAATTAAATAATAAATAAAACTTGCAGAGTAGAAGTTAGGAAGATATAATATTAATTATGTTAATAAAGAAATGAAATTTTCATTGTAGATATGATGAAAGCATATAGAAAAACGTATAAATGTTAGGTTCATATTTGTAAAGGAAGGTTTAAAAAGGTCTTCGAGCGAATTTCGCATACTGACAGCTTTAGCTGGAAGAACGAGAGGATTTCAGTATAGGCAGAGTTATCTACGTCGTGGTCGGCGATTTTATAAATGATTTGTGATTCGTAAGTAGGAGAACGATGGCCAAAAGGAAATTTACTCGACCTTTCTCAACTTATTTTACGCCATAGGTCACTGATATAAAGCATCGTCCGGTACTATATAATGATTATTCTTTATTAATTGAAAGATTTCAAAAATTATTGACCAAATGAAATTCAATTAACCTTATGTGCAAACTGTATTAATTATAAATATTGAAATATTGAAGCAGTATAAAAAGGTAGATGTTAAAAATAAGAAATCAACTTATTTGTATATTCATTTATCATTTAATATTTCTGGATGCATTTTTCGATTTTAAAGAACCATTGGTACACCAAAGATGATATTTTAATTATAATAATTGATGCAAACATATTACCAATGGAATAAGACTGCTCTATTCTGAATTTTTTGAAAATTAGTTCAGTTATCTTTAATCTGACCTGAGAAGGACCATATAGATCTTAATCTTGGACCAACCCTTGTCCCTAAGGATTAATATATTCAGTAAGGGTTCGGATTAAGCGTTCGATCAATTGGACACTTTAACACGATACAATTTGCATTTTTGATTCGTCCAATTAAACATTCCAAGCGTAAACATTATCACGATATTAATTTCAATGTTAAATCATTTAACAAAGAATATCTACTTATATTAGGAGGACCGGAAAGTAATGTCATTTCTTTACATAAATTTCAAACAAATAATTTTGTCACAAGTTTTTACTTTTGACAAATGATATAATCAACCTCGTTATCAGCAACATTCTTTCATATAGTGTACAAATTTTACAAACCGATAAAAATCAATTGGTTTTTTAACAAAACATCTGGAGAAATGACGTTACTTTCCGATCCACCTAATATAATTTCCTTTATAATTATATTGTTCACAAAAAATTCTACTCTACATCGCAATACTCAATACCTCCCCTTCAGCAACAATTTAACCCTGCTCTTCTCCTCGGGTCTATATGACCCGAAATTGAGATCATATTTTGACAGACATTACATTTCTCAACATTAGATCTTCATATTCAACTTAATTAACATTTACGTCTACCTGTTTGTATATCTTATATTTCTTAAAATGTGAACCTGTGTTCGCTAGACCACTATGAAAACCATATGAAAGTGGGATATAAATTTTATTTCCTACCATTTCCTCCTTGTCTCTTCATTTCCTATAACTATAACACTACTACTACTATTTCTCTAAAGTGAGCCAATTTGAATCATACAAGAAAATTGACATTTTTTGCAAAGAAAATAATTCCAAATCAATTGAAATGAAAGATTTATTATTAAAAAATTAACCAACCAATATATTATATATGTAGTAATCAAACTTTAAATGAGTCAAATTGGCTTCGTAAATCTAGTGTTAATCCACCCTAATAATAAACACTACAAAAGAACAAACATTTCATAGCTAACTCACTCCCAAAAGAAAACAAATAACTACCTGAACACCCATCATAGTACAACCCCAATATTCACCCCAAACGAGAAGCATTACCGCAATACTACTAAACTTCGTTGCAATTCACATACGAAATTCGACTAGCGCTAACTAAAAACAAACTACGACAAATTTGAAGCAGGAAGTCCTCGGAGTAGCGCGAAACGGAAGAGTCCGACACGTGCGAGGTAGCAGCGTCCAGTGATCGTGCCAACTGGGAAGCTCCGTTCAATCCTATGAATTACCGCAGGTGTCCGCCGATATCCTACATTAATGCTAATGCGGGGTGTTACCGAATTGTTCAACAAGCGCAGATTGAACGGCGCGGAGGCGAGTAGCACAACCCCATCGTAGGTGGTGGGCCGTTATACAGCAGCCGCGTACGGACTGTTGATGCATTATTCAAGCGCAAACGCCGCCACCACCACCACCACCTTCACCATCGTCATCCTCGGTGGCGCGTGTGTTGTTGCCCCGTCGTTGTTGCGCGTTAACTTGCTCTAAACTCTAGCAACATGAGACTGAACTGCTAGTGAGATAGACAGAGGGAGGAGGGAAGGAGAATCATGGCTAAAGAGAGATATAGAGAGGGAGAGACATGAAAGACAAGGAATTCAAGAGAAATAAAGGGTGAAAGGAAGAGAAATAAACAAAGAGGATGAACTGGCAACAGAGAAGAGTAGTATAAACGGGAAAGCTTGTGTTCGCGCCTTGAAGGAGAGGTAACGTGAAGTAGAAACGTCACGATGGTCCAAGTTATTATACCACGACAGAAAGGAGGATGAGAGTAGTAGTCAGAGACGGGGGGTTGGATCCTTCTTTATTCTCGATCGATATCCGGCCGAGTGTTCGTTTACCCTCCACTGGAAGTCTCTGAAATCTCCGTTGTCCGTAATTGGCCACTCGAGAAATGGAGAAAGAAGGGGTAGGTGGTGGAGGCAGAGAAGGAAACGCGAATCGAGCTGGTTCTCCAGATGGTGGCTGCCGCTACTCGAAGAATCGAGTAAATATGTAGGCACTTAAGTAAGTAGCGGACCTCGTGTAGATTCTCCTCTGGTTTCCTAGTTTTATTGCTTCCTTCTGGTACAAGCCAGACGATTGAATTCTCTTTCAAAGGGACTATATAGATGGCTGGGATAATTTTTTTTTTCTTCTCTTTTCTATGGGATATACTTTACGATTCTTAATGATCCGCGACGTAATTGTGTGTTGCGAATACGGAAGATCGTACGAGGAGAATGATGAAGATCTTTTCGCGGTGAGACGAGGAAGTTCCAATTAGGAAAGTTCCTCGTTCCTCTCGTTGCAATTCGGCTTTACGTTTGCTCATGAACAGACAATGAAATTATTTGAGCTAATGAATTAGCTTCGGCGATGCTTGTTACTTGGAGGGATGCTGCTAATTTTTATGCAAATTTTCATGCAGAATTCTGATGGGTTTGGAAGAAGTTCCGTGAAATTAGTTTAGAATGATGGCAGGATCATTATACAACATTTTACGGACGCTGTGTAGAAACGCTAATTTTTATAGAAATATTTCTTTGATTAGTAGATAGACAATATTCATTTTAATACTGATATCAGATTGCTACCGTGTTTTAATTTGTCGATTCTACAAATTTTCATATTGACACTTTACCAAAATCTAACTACTTAATATGTCAATAATACATTCGAAGTTTAGTACGGCTTTTTTAACATTCATTTTTCTGAAATTAATTCATACAATTGTAAAAAGTTAGCTGGTGTAAAAGTAATATTTTTCCAATCTTTCCAATAAGACATAAATTTCGATTATTGAATTAAGAATCTATACCTTATCGTTTTAGATAATAAAGTTCTTTCTGTTTTTCCAGTGCTAAAAATAACAAACTAAGAAATACACGAGTAAAATTCATATAACCTCTTAATTACAAATGGTTTTGAAGGCTTTCTGTTAGTAAGGCACTAGCTTTAGAGCGTCCGATTACTTTTTCGTAATCCATTAAAGATTGCCGGGGTAATAGAATTTTAAATTGGCTAGATGGGGAAACTTCAGAAATTTGTTTTACTAAGAAACAAAAGAAATTCTCTCTGACCCATTTAAAAAGTCTGCAAAAATTATTATTACCCTTGCCACGTTGAAAAACAACAGCGAAGAAAGGTCTCCCTAGAAAGACATTTAATTGAACTTTACGTAATTACATATACTTTAATATGAAATTTTATGGTTAACTCTCTCTGACAATGAGTCTTCTTCAGTTTGAGGTAACACCAGATCTTTATGCCACAAACTCTCAATTTTTAAATATCAGACATCTCATAGACAGATCATATTCTGACCTGATTAGGCTAATTCATTTTTATCAAAAATTCCCAGATAATTCTATTGATACATACAAAATTTACGTAGTTTCATTGAAGAAAAAGTTGTCTCCCATTACTGACCCTGTAATAGAATAATTCACAAAGTGTGATGTATCTTTTCGTACCAAATACCATTCGATGATTCATTTGCAACTTTTTTTCACAAGATATTCCACCGTTGTTGAACATCATACCCCGTAAATAAATGATAATTTATTTACTAAAAAGATACCAATAATTTGTTAGTTTTTCAAGGCAAATTGACTTATAATTTTTTATTCTAATATTATAAGTGACAACGACAAAATTACCCTGAATTGCAACAATTAACATAATGAGGATTTCTTTAAATTTTAATTTTAACGTTAGACAGATTACAAATAGGTGCCTACACTTCTACGCAGCATCAAAGACTGAACTCTAAAAGTGTAAGAGCATATTACAAAAGTCTCTTAATTCGACGAAACGAAAGAACAATTTTTCTCATTGCATTGACAGAAATTTACAAATTAAACGGCAAATGTCAGGGTCGTAATTCACTTTCAGACGTAACGGGGCGCGTTTCGCGTACAAAGGCGCACGAGAAACGCGTGTCGAAATGACTGTTATGTGCCTCGGTGAATGAAGCCACTGGAACTACAAATTACTAATTACACCGCTCCCTTAGGGAATGCGGTGCCGAGGTAGTGTAATATATGACGTACGTTTGCGCCGACACGCGTTCAGTGATACAACACCGAAATACGTAATGTATACATGGACCTAGACGAATTCTCTTTGTGCAATGTTATGCGAGGTCTGGAAGAGTTCTTGAATTGAGGACTACGAAATTTCATCCTACGAAGTCGAAGATGCACTAATTATTCGACAAGTTAAGAAACTTGAAAGGATGAAAAATAAGGAGATTCTGAGGGATGTTTCTGCAAGCTGGTAAAATTAAATGGTCGGTGGTTTGCGACGATAGAATGTTTTTATGAATATCGTCTTGCAAAATTTGGTTTTTAACACTAAAACTACTGGCGATTAATTTAATATTTTTTAGCATATTAAATAAGTAGTTCGGAAAAGGCAGAATGAAAAGGTGGAAAAATGATTGATTCTGTAATTTTGTGTTTTATAAGCTCAAGGTAGAATATTTGCTCTGTGACTTGTCTATTTTGGAGAATTTCTGGAAAAAATTGGAAACTAGTCATTTTGACTTGCTTCGTAGTTCTAGTTTTAAGATATATTTGGTGAAGCGAAAAGAAATTTTGTGTTTTTCTGTTTTTGTTAGAATATTCAGAGTGGAATTCATCATGAACCATTAACCCCTTCCGGTAAAATAATTTTTGATTCTTCACACGTGGCTATATTAGGTCAGAAAAATAAGGGTGGAAAAGAAGCAAATTCGAGCGATATTATTGTACGAGTACAATTTGGGGCCTAAAGCTGCGGAAAATGCTCGTAGTATTAATAAAGCCTTTGGCCAGGGAACTGTTACTGAGCGTACAGCTCAACATTGGTTTCACAAATTTCGTAAAGGCGACAAAACGCTTGCAGACAAAGAGGGTCGCGGATGTCCTTCTGTGATTGACAATGACGAATTAAAGGCCATTGTCGAAGTAGATCCTCGCAAATCATCTCGAGAGATTGCAGAGGTACTATATGTTGATATTTAGTAACAAGAAAACTAACTTCAAATCAATATTTCAAACTTTTAATAATGGAAACCGCAATTAATTTTGCACCAACCTAATACATTTGTATTTCGTAGATTTTTTTACTTGAGATTATAGCTTTTTCCATTTACGACGATAGTAGAATACTATCAGTTTAATAGGCTATCATGTATCTGTTTCATATCATTACACTAAAAGTGTCCAATTTCTGCAAATTGATTCCTCACGTAACAGTTCGTCAAAATGATAATTCTTTTTTTGAAACTATCTTCTAATTACAGTCAAATTTCTTACAAAAGTACTCACATTTTGAGAAGCTATTATAACGTTTTAATTCAGTCGCAAAGATATCGTTGGCATTTCTCGAACTTCACCTTCCTATAAATCTTTTTACGATTTAATCTTCTCTGGTATCAGCGCATACGCGCCTGCAGGGACTTTAATAAAAAAAGTCCTCGAGAAAAGCAAGATATGAAATCGCGTACAAGTTCACAAGTATCATAACACGCTCCTTTCACTCGTTACAACGGGACACCAATCGAATCGGCAACAACTCGTCCAATCGTCCACGGGGAGGAACTCGATAACCGGCAAAAACGCAGCGGAATCCGTATTGAAGTCGAGATACTCGACTAGGGTGAAGGTGAAAAGGGGTGAAACGAGTTGAAAGAGTGAAAACTCCAAAAGAGAGATAGGAAACAGAACGAAAAGACAGACAGAGAAAGCATAAGAGGAAGAGAAAAAGACGCAAAGCACTAAAAGATAGACGGGGTGAATAGAAGTGGCAATAAAAGACAAGAAAAGAAAAAGGGACAGGTGCGAAAAGATAGACAAAGTGAAAGAACAGGTAGTAAAAGGCAGAGATAAACATGGAACGAAAGGAGAAAGAAAAGGAAGAAGTACAAAATAAAGCTAAAGGAAAGAAGAAGCAATAAGAGATACAGTCAGAAAGGCTAAGATAGTAGGAATAAGAATAGGGCAGAGAAGAGAAGAAAGAGAAAGAAATAGAACGACACGAGCCTCGAAAAATGTACGACAAGGGTCGAAAGCTCAGTGTCACGTTCCGCAGCTTCCGCAGTGTGCGCTTCTCGGCTCCACTCGAGCTTCTTTACCGGTTAAGCTCGCAGAGTCGCCTCTAAATCGAATAAAAGTCAGATAGTCTCGAGCTTCCGCCTTATTTACGAGAAGACAGAGGACAGAGGGAGAAGAGAAAAAAAGATCGGAAGAGGGAGAAGGGATGAGACCATGGAATGAAACATTGGGGGAGAGAGAGGGTGAGTAACCAGACGCCGCGAAGACAGGGGTAGATATACGTTTGATGGAGTCATACGGTCATGGGGTTGGACGTCGTTATCACCGATCCTCGAAATGGCTGAATTTCAGGGTGAATTAGAATATACTACATGGTGAGATTTCGGTCTTTACGGAATTTATATCTTTTTAGATTCGCCAGTTCGGGTATATCGTGGATATTGGAGAATTTTAATCGAATACTCTATTTGTTGGGAATTTTGTGTTATTAGTTTGAGTGGGTGCTGCTGGGAGATTCGAATTTTAAATGAGAAACTGTGGAAATTGTGAAAAAAATGTTTAAAGTATTTTCACGTCGTTTTCAATTGTGAAATTTTTAATTAAAGAAAAAAGGGTGTGCGATGGTGAAGCGAATTTCTTTCACGAACGAAAACGATATGCTGAAAAACTGGTCGATGTATATCCGTTTAATTAAATAGAATTTAATAAAAGGGTCTTGTGAAATAAATGTTCGCCAGTATTAATGTTAAATTCAGTTTCCTTGGACTTTTGATGTTGTATTAATAAACATCAATAGTTCCAATGTCTTGTAAAACTTCGAGTGAGCTATCATAAGTAGGACATTTATCGAATAATTTCAAAGTTATATTATCATTTCAAGACTTCGATTGTCAAACATGAAATTAGAATTTAATTTATACATGCAGTCTTTCCAAGTTTAAATTCTCCAGTCATTCTCTGTGTAAAATGTATCAACATCAACATTAAACATTATTACTTATCAACACCTTTGATTACATAAAATCTCCTATTTTTAATAAACTCAGAATAAACAATAGCAACACTACAAACAGTAAACATTAATATCCAGTTCTACTTTCTCCTCCTAAACGTCAACCTAAATCACGCCATACGATTCGTACGACTTTAAATGTCCGAACACCAACAAAAGGAATGAAAAACATTCTCAACGTGCAACAATATACAACTCCAACCTTCTATCAGTAGAAAACGATCGGCGATACCAATTGTAAAAAGTTATCCGGTGAAAAGAGCGAGCGATCGCAAAGAAAAGCTTGTGTAAGAGTCCAGTCCTGACCAAAGGTTGAAATTTATTTCTTCCAGTTTATTCTTCCTTTGTTCTTCCGGATGGTCTTTGTTATGTAAAACAGGCCCATTCTTCGTAGACAAACACGGTGCACAACGCGACCTAAATACAAGACAGACACGGAGCAGACGCTTTGCATGTAAATCCCACGGCGGAGCCTTCGAAATCGTCAAACTCGTCGAAAGCCTTTATTAGCTCAAGAGGAAGGTAAACGCCTCAGGTGGTAACTTTAAGTGACTCAGACCGTATGGAATATTTACACGTGTACACGTTGCTCTCGCATGCTCGACTCGAGTAGATTCGAGTCGAGTCGAGTGCTTGAGTTATGGCAGGTTGGCATTGTGTCTGTTCTGCCGGCATTATCACGAAGTGCCGCCACGGAAGTCTTGCCTGTATTTGTGCAACGGCAGGGCAAGAGTCCCGTGGAAACAATTAATCTAGCCCTCTGATTACTCCTCCGACTACTGCAACATCCCCCCCGGTTTACCAGCCTGCCACCGAGTCTCGTTTCGCCGACGACCTCAGACGTCAAAACTCGAGATATTAATATGTTCTCCCGAATGGCAGAACCGAGGCCACCCCTTGCATCAACCTCTCACCCCCTTGTAACACTTATAGATACACCTCGGCTGATTAAGTTATTATTGCTCTTTATGTAGGAAATTTTCGATATTTTTTTTAGAGTTACTTTTAACACTTTCAGCGCTCAGTTTACTGTAGGCTGCCTACTTTTTATGACGAAGCGCAAGTTGAACGGACTGAAATTTCATTGCAAAATATATTGCATGTAACTAAAATAATTTGAGCAGTGACTGAAAAAAACCGACCCGAATCATTCTTTTTAATTAAGCAATTCAAACATTAAGAATAGTAAATTCAATTTTTAACTATCTTTTTTTATTTTTTTTTATTTTATAGTACAGATGAGATGTTTGTCTGATAACCCAAATATACGTTTATAGTCGATGGTGAACACTTTGCTGATCGCATATATGCGTTCATAGCTGATAGTAAACAACTTTTCCGATTGCATATATGGGTGTATAGCGGTGAAAAGGTAAGATGTCTTTTTTGTATGGTTGGAGAAACTTCTGGGGAGGAAGTTTAAATAGTGTTGAAAGGTTTGAAGCTAACAATTTTATATTACTAGTATGGCATGTGGATTGTTTGGTTTAAAATGATAGACAACATGTAACAGGTAGTTGAAAGGATGGGGAATGACATGTATTTTGAAGATTATGGTAAAGGTGAACTTGAAGAAAGTTCTAATTAATGGTACTCGATTTCAAGGTCAGTTACTTCTACATTTTTCATGCACGATACATTTATTATCACATCAGTGGTTCAGTGGAAATTTTGAAATGATTAACATTTAAATGTTTTGAAAAAAAGTTTTGGATTACGTATTCAATATTTGATTTAAATTATTGAATGTGATATCTCGTTTTGCAGAAATCAAAATAAACATTATCACGTGTTAATGCATTAAGGAAGATAAGATTTTTAGAAAAGTTCTAAATATTCACAACTTAGGGGTTGTTTTTCTAGTTGTTTGTTTGTTGATGATTTAGAATTTTTCGTTTTAATTTTCAATAGAGAATAAATAGATAATAGCAAATAATGAATCGTTTCGCAGATTGGTATGCTTGTGTATAATTAGATTATTTAAATAATAATTATTACACTCGCACTAGCAGAGTAAAATTAATGGGGCACGTAAAATTTTCGGCTACCACGTTATAAAGGCAAGGTTGTTGTTACATAATTACATAATTAAAGGGGCACAGAAAGCGGAAATACGCATATTAATTAGATCGCAAAACAAAAGGTAAACAAACATGAGATAATTATAGTGGTTTGCATCGAGGTTGCGACACAATGGGATGAAAATTAACTTTCGGACTGCTGAATGCGTCGTAAAAATTCTCGATATCTACGAACATTTAACGAACACGTTGTCATACGTATCTAAAATCCAAATATAAACAGATTATCCGCCAAACTAGCAATTTAATTATATTTACTAATTAAATTTGAAACACAATTAGCAAATGGAATCTCCTTTCCACAAAATTTCAAATCATTTCTTATTAAAATAATTTCCTATCCTTTTCTTAATTCCAAAATTTTAATCCTTATATCCTTTCTTTCATCTTTACACTTCCCAGCAATGTAAAGAATTATAAAAGTCAATTTTAACTCCATAAAAATGATGTCTAACAACACGATAGATTCTATCAACATTTTTTCCATAATCCATAAAGCACTAATCTTACAAATTCTCCCGCCAATTTCTCAAACGCTCCTCAATAGGACAACGATCATGAAAATCTCTTACCTACGACGTGGAGGTATCCATATTGTGTTTTGGCAGTGGCCGTATTAATCTGGCACATGTACCTTCCCTTGTCGTCCTCCTGCACCTCTTTGATATGTAGGAACCAGGTCCTATGCTTATCATGCGACACGGATATCCTGGGGTTCCTGGTAATAACGTGATTCTGTACCGTCAGGATAGCGCTCTTGTCGAAAAGCATCCAGGCAACCTGAAACGAAACGAGTACACCGTTACACCATAAACACGATTTACGGTCTCGCGTCGATTACCATAAAGTCGTAATTCTGCCACAGCGTTGATAATACTACGAAGGATATCCGCGGAAACACTACTAACTGTTTACTGTATAGAGAACGAAGAGCACGTTAGATGTAACGGGTGTTTCAGAAACTGCTGGCTGTTCTTTTATGGCATATTCTACTACTAGCGCGAAGAAGAAAAAAATGTAAGGGTGTAATGCATATTGCTTGGAAGTTTGGGAGTTTTAATTTATGGGGCAGTGTTTGAATCTTTGCTACTTTTGAAAGATTTTTTCTATGTGAGGTGTGTAGACTGGATCTCGAGGAGTCACTTAACCCTGTGTTAAGTTTAGGCTTTTATCTAGTGAGGACCATGGATGCATATATGTAGTTTGAATCAGGAAAAATTACAAAATTAATAACTTTTGGTTAGAATGGAAAACTTGAAATAGAACTGTTAAAATGTCATTACGCAAATAGTAATTTATAACTTCTGAACATTGACACAACGACTTTCTGATAAAAGTGTGGTTTACGATGGCCAAATAAATGATTATTTCTCAATCGAAAAAGTCTCGGTCTGCAAATGGATAACACTGTAGGTTTTTAGATCACATATTCGTGATACTTAATATTAGGGCCTGCTTTTTATCTAGTATTTCTAAATATACTGAATAAGTAATTTAGGCAAGGAAGAATTAAGGACAAAAAAGATTTGATTCTTGTTTTACATATAAGATAATCGTGAAACATTTACTGTATGTTTCCCTGTCTGTTTGAGAAATTTTTAGAAAAAAATGGCTGCCGGTCATTTTGATAGTTTAGTGTCAAAATAACAAAATACAAAAAGAAAGGATGAAATTGAACTCGCAAATATAACATTTCTAAATTTTGTACTTTATATATAATATGATTCAGCAAGTGTTCAGTAGATTTCGATTTACTTATTTATTTTTAGATAGAAATATTTTTTTTTTACGAAATTCTCTTTACTAAATTGTGTTGTGAATAAATATTGTCCAAAATTCAATAGACGAATAATTCTGCAGCGGAGTTTATTCTAACAATGAATAAAGTGTGCACTTAAGTTCGACCAGCCATTTCTGAAACACGTTGTATACACCTAGATGCACCTACTTGCTGTTATGTTTCCTTTTACTCCGTCAAAATTTCCCGATAAAATATGTGAGTACATCCTACGTGCAAGAATGTCGACACATTTCAAAGATTCTCCGGTGGAAATTCCACCGTCTCAAGTAATGGGGATGCATTGTAAAAGTTAAATAAATTTCAAACTTAATTTAATGCTTTGCACTCAAATCATGCAGTGGGAGTATCACTGAAACTCTATCTACTTTCTGTACATCGACCATCTTCAAATTCTATAACCATCACGTCATAGAATCACAAAAAACTCACTAACAATCGACTAAACATTCACCAGTAGAAAAATCAATGTATCCCCACACAATCAACTACTCTCCATTAAACCAAAAACTGCCACACCTTAAATTTCAAACAAATTTTCACCCAAACTTTCCATCTTTATATCATAACAAATACATCTTCCGCATTCAGGCAACCATCACCGATACAAATCGCAGTCTACCTATGACCCATTAAAAATCTTCACTCTAACGACGGACCGTTCCTCTTCCGCTCTCCTCTAACCACGTTTCGCAAACAAAGGGCAAATTCCCCTGTCCCCGAGCGTTTCAATGGCGAAGCATCAGGATCGAATAAAGCGGATGCAAATAACGTGAGAAAAATACGGGATGAGAATTCGGAGGAGGGTCAGAGTACGTGCTTAAATTGGAAATCTAATCGTCCCGAAGCGGACGACGAGAAATACCGAAGTGAAGTGACAGTAAGAGCAAGAGAGGAAGAGAGAAAGAGAGAGAAAAAAGACAGAGATCCAAACGAGGATTCGCAGACGAGATGATCTACGATGCTTTCAAGCGTCCCGGTGATCTACGGACCCGCCGCCAAGGTTATGGATATTCATCGGTAGAATGGATCGCCCGGAGGATTGCGGGTAGCCTCCTTACGGGTAACACTCTATACCATGCCAGACTGACGACGTGTATGTATGTATGTCCTACGTGCAATGCTGTTTTACGGGGAAAGTTTTCTGCCAACCCTCGACGAGCGAGCAAACAGGACCGAGTCGACGAGTTACCGAGTATCCTGGGCTACCACGGTGCGGGTCGGTTTTGATATCAGTGATAAGCCTGACTCGCTATTGACTCGTGAGATAGAAAATACTAACGATACTGTGTTTGATCTTTGTGTAATAGAGCTAGAAATATTTTGATTTTGAATTTTCCTTTGTAATTGGTTATATTTTGGTTTTTCCTTTATGGGATAAAAAATAAGGGGTGGATTTTCTTGAGTAGTTCAATTTAACCAGTTAGCTGTGTTTGACGAGTATACTCGTCATGCGTAGAAGCTACCACTGGTTATTTAAATTGTAATTTTGACGAAAAGTAAAATATATTCGTGAATTTCAACATGGTTGCAATATTATGAGGCCATGCCGAAGTAAAAGGAATAACTACGGGGTATAAACAATTTGAAATAGATTTATGCTCGTCTCTCGATTTTCGTGACTCAAAGTTCAAAAGAATTTTCGCCACAGTTAACTGGTTAAGAGAAATCGTACCATGAATGATGGAATAATCGATTCGGAATGAAGTTGGAATGAAAATATATATACCTAATTTGTTGTATTATTAAGTGAAGATTGTTTTGTACGTTGTTTTTGTATTAAATTAACGGTCTTCTGCATTTTTTGCAAAAATTTATTACCATTATTTTATAAACGGTCGAAAGATCTGCTTTGGTGGGGATTGGTATCTTAATCGTATTAAGTGATATTATATGTAACAAATTATTAGCAAAAAAGTCAAGGTAAGAGTAAGCGTTGTAATACAATTAACTGAGACTTGTGAACTGTCTTTTTATATTCTAAAATGCAATGAAACTTGCATTTGCTTCTTCGGAATTTTAAGGATATTTTTCCAGAAGAACACTACGCTTAGTTATATGTTTTTTCGAAACGCAATTGTACTTTCGAAAATTGTACTCGAACGAGTCATTGCTAGACGAATGAAACGAATAGAATGAGCATTGCGATTTAAAATTGTCTATAAGTAAGATGCCTTAAATTGTTGACAAACAAATTAACTCGTCTCAGCTACTCTGGTATTTATTATTCTTCACTATGTTAAATATTCATTACGTTTAAATACGTCAACATTAATTATGTTCAAATATATGAAGAAAAAATCTGAAATAAAAAGACTGAAATGCACTAGTGTAGAGTCAACTCAAAGTAATATCTATTAGCAGCATAAAATGGAAAAATATGCTCTAATATCAATAAATTTGAGAAAACATAATAATAGTTTCTCGCAAAGAATTGTACAGACAAATAATATATGTAAAAAGTTAATTTGTAGTTAGATTGTGTATTAGATAATTTTGTAATCAAAGAAAATCCACAAATGATCTTGATACTAAACTTCTATTTTGACGAGAGAAATGTATAACATGTTTATAGTTTAAAAATATGGAAAAATACTGAGATTACTGCAATGGCAATACGAAATTGCATATGCAATAACTATTTTTCAATGAATCAGCGAATGTCGAAAAATATTTGAACGTGCCAAGAAAAATCCATAATAAAATTGTTGTGAAACGAAATAACGCTACAGAAAATTCATCTATATATTACGATTTCAAATTAGCACCAGGATGAAATTGATTGTAACATAATAATATTAAAAATTATAGTAGTAAAATCGCAGTGGTCGTTTTTCCGTAAAAATCCACACAAACGCAAATGTTAATTTACCGTCTACTTCGATCTTTTCATCTTCACGAAGCGAAAATTGGAGGAAATGGCACAGCAAAAAAATTGCAAATTGTAAAAAGAAAGTGTCTCTCTTGACAAAAGCAAGAAAATCTTTCACCATCTAAAGAAAATCCCCGGAGAAATAAGGGTGTTTGTTTCGCGAGGGTGCACGATGTTGTTAACTTCCGGTAGCCCTGTATCGACATAAGGACACCTATTTACAAAGATAGGATGTACCAATGCAATAGCATCCTGATAAGTCGGAGTTCTGCCAACCAATAAACGTTTGCGATGAAACGGAAGAGAAAATAAGAATCAAACAAAGCGTACGACTTCCTTCAACGACTCTTTAAAGTTACATTTAAACGAGAATCCTTTCAGATCCTTATTCGATTTTCTTATGCGCAATCGTCTTAAAGAACAAGCGTTAAGAAAAATGAAAACGAGTGCTGAAACGACAATACGGTAAATTTAAAGTTGACAATACTTTACTTACTTCCAAATAATTTCTAATTTCATAACTAGTCTATTTATTGTCGTCCCTATTGACCATTGACACTGAATCTACGGCCGCTAATGCTCATGTATCTAAATATATAAAATAAGTACTTTGAAAAATGTGGACCAGACGACAACAAATACGATCAGTTAAGTACTTCATATGTCATCAGATATACGTGAAATATTTACTGTACTGCTTCTCTATCGATTTGAGAAAACAATTTTAAAAAATAGGAGCCCGTCAATTTCACGGCTGCCGTAGATCAAATGTTAAGCATCTCTCTCTTTGGCCAATCCAAACATTCAGTATTGCTTAGATTACATTTAGTTTACCTGCTAAAGGAAAGTTATTAATCTCGCAAATTTTTTTCCATTGCATTTTAATTTGCTAGATGTCATGGAAATACAAAACAAAAAAAGTCGATATATAGAAGCAGCTATGAAGCTTAATCCACATAAATCAACCCAAAACCAAATTTATTCCCAAAGACATTACATTTCCTACAACACACTAACCAGAATCAAGGGATACACCATAACCGAAAATTCTCAAACGAAATAAGAGCAAGCAAAGCACCATAATTTTCGCCGATCGAAACTAACGGGATTTATCGAGGAACGTCGGGCTTTGATAAATCGCGGAATAACAATAAAACGACACCGTCCAATATCTCTCTCCCGGACACAGACGACCCAGAAACTTTGGCCATCTACGTATTGCATTCTCGGGACCTCTTGATTTTTATTATTTCCAGTGGAGTCAGAGTTTTTGAGAAAGAAACTACCGCCCCGTCCGAGCCACTCCTTCTCACGATCGGTACCGCTCGGCAACGCTGGCGTAAGGGCTGAATGCGACTCCATTGTCATAAGTCTCGGTGGCCATAACCACCGGGACAACGTCGCCACCGACTCGTGACAGTTGCGCGTTTTGTCCCCTCGTTTTTCGTATTCCACGCTGGAAATTTTCACCTCGATTTATCCGGGCGCCTGTCACCGTAACAGCGGTTACGTCTCTAGCCCGCAACGACCCACGAATTTCACCGGAGACTTCTGGCGTCGATGCGATTGCACGTCCCACGAAAAAACCTGACCGACACTTTCATCGACGAACCGAGATGTACGTGTATGTACGTACGGTACTACGTTTGTTTCTTTGCCGTCGCGAAAACCGTTCTGATCGATGAAATCCATCGTAACTCATCCACTTATGCTAGACGTGCAGAGATATACTCCAAGTTTCCGGATGTTTTGGAATTGTGAATGGATTTTTCGAGGATACTTCGAGGAATTGGGGGAGACTTTGAAACATTTTTAGAAATAGTTTTAACGGCTTGGAAGTGGTATTATTTAATTAAATATTTTACGGTAGTAAAAATATGTTCGAGCTTTTAGAATGTACATGGATTTTTGGAAATTCTCAAAAAATTAGGAGATGGTGTGGAGTATTTTACGGGTAACTTTGAATGTTTAGGTGCGGATTCGTTTAATTAAATATTTTCAGGTGGTGGAGGTAGAAATATGCTCGATGGTTTAGATTGTAGAGGGTGTTTGAAAAATAGTTGTCATGGTTTTCAGGGGTTGTTCTACACCCTTGAGCGATGCAGATTTGTAAAAGAAAACCGGCGCAAAATTTGTTTTATTGGATCATCGTGTACTTCTTGTTACAGGGGTAAAATATCTAACAGGAATTATGGGTCAGAAAGCAATCATTCTCACACAAATTAACTTTAAATTCTGTCTTCGCGATTAAATTTTAGCTGAGTAAACCAGGCGTCCAGGTCTCCTACCTTTTAGAAAGAAACAGACGAGATATCTTTACTAAAGCCATACGAAATTGGAAAATGGAGGATTCGAGCAACACAAGCGCAAGTGTTTATGCTTTTCTTCCGAGAAGTGCCATTGAACGAACCCGGAAACGAACGCAGAGCATTGGCATTTTCGTAGCCTCCGAAAAATTACATAGCTAGATATAGTTGTAAAGCGTGTTATTTCCTCCACCTTAGTGCAGAGAGAGACCGATAAAAAAAACATACGTGTTAATTATTCCTTCGTAATCTATCTCTAATTGTAAGTTAAGTTTAATAAAAATCAGCATTTATTCGGTTGGCAAGAAAGTAATTTCGGTTTCGTAGTGTGAAATGGAACTTAATTTTCTTTAACAAAGAATTTTTTCGATGACCTTTACTCGATGACCTTTTGCCATCGTTTTGACAAATTCGTGATTCCGTTTTTATGGAAATACTGGTGTTGAGGCGTAATTGCAGCGCGGGCCTTGAGGTTGCGAGGGCAAGATTTCTAAATTCTTTATTTTAGTTTTGCAGCTGTGTAGACCCGTCCATCTGGCAAACACCTTCGAATATCGAAGGATGGCACGTGGCTACCAGACTTGCACTCAAGAATTCCTGCGCTAGATTTATGACAGGTGTCATAAATCTAGCAGTTTTCATCTACACCTGGGTTACCCTCGCGGCCCAAGGCCCCCCTCTGCCAGGGCCTTCCGTGGGTTTTGGCAAAACCAATGCAAACGCTGCATTTTGGTAACCACCCACGAAGTCCAGGCAGAACCAATAACATTTCACCAAGGCCCAACATTCTCCTCCCTATCAAGCCACCCCTTCCTCCTCGTCGGGGTTGCCGACAGAGGAAGGGGTGCTTCCGAAATTTATAAAAGAACCAAAAGTGAGCCAAATCTTCAGATTCTCTCCGTAACTATATTCTCTGTAACATACTATTCGCAAGAAGTTTTTTCCATACACATTTGGCTCGCTCATATTCATATTTGTTATCTATTTGTTATTCTCTTTTTGTTATTATTTGTTTCCGTGTAAATACTTGTTCCCCGTTATAATAAACAAACACAAAACCATTTCGGGAGTGCAGTGTTTATTAATTCTCCGAGAGAAGAAAACAAACTAGACTCCAACGACTTAACTGTCCGACGAGTCGCAACAACTGGCCCATATCAACAAAAAACTGAACTCAATACAATTTTAGGCTATCATCGCTATTGAAAGTTTTACCATTCAAAAAGTTTTGCAAGCTGAAAAATAAATGGTAATCTAATGGTGTCAGATCAAGGCTACATGGAGGCTGTGACATCACTTCCCAACCAAGCTTAGATTTTGCAAAAAATAAAAAACAAACAAAATAAAGCGCAATTTTTTTCTAAGCCAAGTCAAAAGTTTCACAACTTCCGATTGTTAGAAGAAAAAAATCATAACATTGTCAGAAATCATTGAGAACAAACGTAACGCTGGCTCTCATCAAAAACCGAAATTACTTTCTTGCTGACCCAATAGATGATCAGCGGAGACGAAGGCGATATCTATATAAGAAGAAAGAAGAATTTGGAAGAAAGAGAAAGTTTAACATTCTTTTGTTAACGAGCGCTGCACTTTTTGAAACTATGAAACAAAGATTTGGCAACCATATGCACGCGGGTATGATGACTTAGGCACCTCGCTTTACTAGGAGTCTTTCTTACTTACGGGTTAGGATATTTAACCTTTTGCGACCGTGTTTCATTAAGAACAAAATGTATAATCGCACATAAAGCAAACCTACTAAAATCTTAGTAAAAATTATATGTACCTCATAAACGTCTTGGTTCTTTGCTTTAGTCGCTGAGAGTAGACATACAATGACAAGGGTGAAAGTGCTTTGGCGGCAGAGAGCAGACGTATGGCCGCCAACTAAGAGTCGATACCACTGCGAAAATGAATTACCAAGTAGCCCGCAAGACGAGAAGTATTTGATGATTCAGGATCTTGGATTCGAAAGAATTATACACGCACTAATAAGTGAAAGTATTTGAACCCGTTCTCGGAGCACTGGTTACTTTGCCGCGATCGCGGGGGAACTGATAGCGAGGCGAGCTTCGACTTATTGTTAAGATTCGCGGGAAAGATACCTGAAGGTTACAATCGCTGAGTTCCACCGAGTATATTTTGACAACACGCGGAGGTCGTTGTACTTCATAGCCAGTGAAGTGGAAATAATTGCTCTCGTTGCACCTAGGTCTAATGTTAAAATTTTAAATGGAATTGGACGATATTGTTTATTTATATATCCACATGTTACAAATACAGTGTTTTGTTTAATGTAGAGTTATTGTCACAATGTAACTCATAAACAGGATATGTATATGTAAAGCAAGGTACATATGATATTACTTAAAGTCATTAAAAAACTCGTAAAGAATAAACTCGTACATTTGTAAAACAAATTATAATAGGAAGATGTATACTATATCGCATCCTACCATTAAAATTTCGGTACCTTTCCGTTAGCGGGGCGCAAATGTCGCCAATTGGGAACCAAACGCGAGCTTAGTCGCCAAGCGAAGCGAAAGACAAAACAGTAAACGGAATAAAAGTCGAAAACATTCAATTATAAACAAATATTAATGAATATATATTTCTCTAATCAATATATATTAATGAATATATAATGAATACAATGAATACATATTTCTCTTGAAAAAAAGAGACTGCCAGAAATTTGGTTGTAAAAAATAACCTTTGTAAGAAAGAACGTTATGGTTGTAAGAAATTTGGCGGAAATCTACTTTGTTTTTTGTGCCCGGCTAACGGAAAAGTACCAAAATTACTACTGGAGATCTAGTTTTTTAATAAATTGGTTCCCAAAATCCTCTCGGTGTTTTCATCCGCGAATATGTAACTTATGAATCTATGTATCTTAAAAACTTTATTTTTTAATTTCGAATAGCACTAATAAGGACATCTTTATATAAGAATGGTTTCAAATTATTTTTAATGTTTGGCAGTGATTTCGTTTAATGAAATAGTTCAACATGGCGAGGTCTGTTATTATAGATTGTGTGAAACAAATATGAATATTAATGAACAATTAAATGAGGCAATATGTTCCAATTAATGTATTATACCTATATATTTTATGCATTGTATGGTGTTATTTAGTATCTGAATTGCAATAGAATTATGCTACTGAATATTTTATGTAGATATTACATTGGTTCAAACAATAATTAATTCAACCTTTAAATGGACGAATGAATAAAAATTACTATTGACTCTACAATGTACAATTAATTTTATTCAATAAACTAACATTTTCCTTTTATCATCGTTACAATGTTCAATATTCAAGTAATTATTCAATATTGAATAATGAATATTCAATATTGAAATAATTTTATTCGAACTTTGCATGATGTTCGATCACAGAATCTCTTCCTTATAATTATATAGAACAAAAATATCTGTATATTTTCATCAATCGTTTCTCCCACTGTATTCGTCGTCCTAAAAATTATTATTGCTACTTGTATCTATAGAAAGACGCAAAACATGAAGTAGTAAACACCAAAGAAAAAAGATTAAGAAATTCCTCAAAAAAGTGTAAATTCCAGAAGCACATAGAAAGGTCGGAAATCGAGCAATAAGTCCACCGTCTGCAATATATCATACAAAAACCACTAAACGTAACCTTGGACTCGACTTAACCACCTTTGAGGGCTTAACCATGGCCGCTGAAATAGTCTCACCCCAACCCCCATTTCCCACCCTTGTAAAACCTTCGTCACGAGCGATTGACCTCAGTGTACGCTGCCAAGTGCTCCACAGGTTCTCCCTTGGTGGTTTTCACCTCAACATCATCGCTCAAGCAACCACAAAAACCCGGAAGGACTAATGCTACTTGTTAAGTTAAATTTTGCTTTGTTTGCTTAAATACCAAAAATATTTTTTCCATTCTACGTGCAACAAATATATTTAAATATTTAATTTTTTTATAGTGATAATATTAATTTCACCCCGTTACACTAGAACATTTATACATTGTCGATAAATTAAAAACAGAGACGGAAAGAGAATTTATCAATTTCACGAGGTTCCTCGTAATACGTAATGTGATAATTGTCAATTATTCTGCTTTAAGTAATATTGCAAAAACATATGACTATGGAGTCTGGAAATTTTCAAAGCCGTAGAACTTGTATGGGGGCACGACACCACGGTGCATCGTGGAACGAGGCAGATGGTTTCGAGTGGTCATAAGATACCTACTTATTTTTTAAATATATTTTATTTTTTTTTATTTCAAGCGACTCTATTACTTCGACCCCGTTAGAAGTCCTATATACCTAAATGAATTATTTTAATTGCTTCAGCAATTGTAGCATTAACGTAATTGAAAAATTAAAGCTGGACGGTAATTTCTTTTTCATTTTCTGAAACCGTGACATCCTCATTAAGTGTATCTAATCAAATAAAAAATCAGGATTAATTCCATTTCCTGATAACTTATTAATTTAAATATCTGTCTTGTTTAAATTTTGAAAGAAAAGTATTAGGGATAATTATATTTGTCAAAAATTAAACCTAAACAAACGTCAAACAAATAAATCAAGTAAACGAGTCCTGCAAACTACAATATTTGAACTATTATCCTCAACACTATTTCAAAAAGCTATACCATTCTGATTTTGACTTCTCACAAACATTCCACTCTTGTGGATGTGAAAATCGTCGAGGAGGATTTTATGCACGAAGTAAGATAGACGTCGGAGAAGAGATTTGCTGTAGACTCACCCCTTGGAATGCGAGGCATTCTCAAAGTTTCCCTGAATCATTAATTTCTCGCTGTAAAATCACTATTCTGAATCATTGCTTTTCGTTTCGGTTGCTCGAATTTCGACTAACCCATCGCACTTGAAGGGAGCCCGATGAGTGCATTCGAGGAAGTCATCGCGAATGCGTTTTATTTCGGTTATACGACTTCGAGTAGAGAGAGTTTGAATTATCCATTAAAGTAGCGGAATCATATAGGGAGTTTTCAGCACAGTATAGATCCAAAGTTCTACTTTGCTCATGCATTCGTTTAAACTGACTCTTATTGATAAATACTATGGACATATATTACCTATCGGCACTTTGTAACGTAATAGTATATTACTAATAAAATAACCATTTGTTCTTTCTCTGACATATATTCTATCTTCTCCAAAATTCCTCGTTCGATTTCCAACAGAAACAGACATTCCACTTTAACACTAAATCTACTAAAACCATTAACACTAAGTTTACAGAAGCCGTCAAATTGACGTATTTCTACCTTTTTAGAAACGCCTTCCAAAGTAACAGAGACATGGTACAGTAGATATTTCTCACGTAACTTATAAATAATATGCAAATTACTTAACTGATCATCTTCTTTGACGCCTGATTTCTCTATTTCCAAAGTCCTTATTCAATATATTGCTCTTTAATAGATTTCATGCCCGTAATTCCAGTGTTAAGAGACTAGTTTCCAATTTTTTCCAAAAATTCACAAAATTAATAGGAGTACCATAACATCAATATTCCATTTCCATGATTTAAAATCTAAGTTACTTATTTTATGTTCTTTTCCCCCTCTTGAATTCTCAATTTGCAACTTATTCAGTACATTTAAATATAGTAGATATAACACTGTTCCAGGGTAAAAATCATATCCAGCACACGAAGTCCTCTCCAGCCTCTCCCAATAATCAAACCATTCACATCAGAATCCTAAAAGAAAAGAATCCGAAAGAGCAACCTAACGGCGACACTTCCTATATCTCCTTTCGTCTCCTCAAAGTATATCAACATGCACGCAGCACCGAAAGTAAGATGGATGCCTCAAAGGGGGTTTACACTCCCCAGGAGTTTGTTCCTCGAGAGGTCGGTACGAGGCATTGATTCCTCGGTGCGAGAAGAGAGTTACAGCTTTGTTTACTACAGGGGCGACGAGCCCAGCGCCGTCCAGTCTGGCTCTGTTCGCCTGTGTTGTTCAAGTCTCTTCTTCTTCCTCTTCTTCTTCTTCTTGCTCTCCACTTCCTACCAACCCCCGGTTTCACCTCTTCCGCTCCTCTTTCGTGCATTCTGTGGCTTTCTCTTTCCTCCTCGATCCTGGTCCTAGCCCAAAGAACTATATTTAACGTCAAGATCAACCCTCTTCGTCTTCACCGGTATACGTCTTTCGCGCTAGTACTCCATCGTCCTTGCGTACGCAAACACATCTACCAAAAGGGAGGGGGTTGTATATAGCACCATAGAAGCCGGAAGTACCTCCAGGAGAGCCAACCGTGTCTCTCTTCTATCTCATTTCAGCCTGGCCTCTTCACCTCTTCCTGTGTACGCGGAAAGTTGGGCCACATTCCGCTTAAACGTATTACGACCACTTAGCCCCGCAAGCTGTCGAGTCCTTTAGTCTACCGTGCGAGTGGCCCGCACCAACCTGACGCACCAGATAGTTCGTTTAATTGTCATACAGCATGCTTTCGACGCTTACACAGACTAAACGAGGGGAAAGGATTGAGCAGCGTCTTTCTGCGTTTGGCGCTTTGTGATTCTGGGATTGTTGGGAATTTCGTTTACGGATTTAATTTGTTGCGCGATGTGAATGGATTCAGTTAGTAGTGGAGGTTTTTTTGGAGGGTTTGAAAGTGTTGCTTTTATTTGATCGTGAGTATTGTCTTTGGTGGTTTCATTGGGGAAAGTATCTTTGTTTGGATATTTCTTGTACTTTTAGTATTAATTGAGTCTCAGTTTGAAATTAAATGTTTCATGTTTTTAAGGAACATTAACCACCAGCTTATGAAACTTTGATGATTGGAGTGTTTTTAGTCAAAACTATTGGTTCTCAATTTTTTACAAAATTCTGCAAGGTTATAGGAGAGTCATAGAGCAAATATTCTATGTTCATATTATAAACCATAGAATACCGAATCGATCATCTTTTCAAGCCCCTGATACCGCTTTTTACAAACTATTTATTTAATATATTGAAATATGATAGATTTAACGCCGGTACTTCTAGTGTTAAAAAATTGATTTTACGTAATTATAGAAATAAATAAGCACTTGATAGCCATATGCCTTTAACTTTTCCTATAAATTTCCTAAATACTGTAATTTCCATTGTCATCAGCAAGATTTGTAATAATCCGATGAAATGAGTACAAATTATTTTAATCTATTTGGATCAAATAAATGTGCATACTTCCAAAAAGTAGAATATTTATAAATCTCATGGATTACGAAGCTTACGATTCTATATCCGTTGAAAAGACTACTAGTCAAAATCCATGAGCCGGAACAACACATACACATTCGTCGTTATTCAAAAACACGTAAAGCTTCATCTCCATCGAACTTCGGCTTACATTAAATACATTTCGACTGTAAAACTTGCAGATTTTATTCGTACAAAAATAATCGTAAATGTTTCTATATCTCGAAGCTCAACTAAGTAATTAAAATTTATTCCGTTCCATCACAGTCCCCCTTCTAGATTTATGTTTCATCTCCGTTACGTTTTTTTCCCTCCGCACTACGTCCACCCCTTTGGTCAGGTTAAATAGCTCGGAAAAACATTTCTCTTGGTTGTTTCTTGTTTATCCTATTTCTCGGTAGAATGCACGCCGTTCGATTGCGTCCTGCCGGAGTCAGAGGATTTTTGATTAAGATTCCTGTAGCCCGATTGATTTCAAACCGGTTCGGAATACTCTTTTAAGATTAACAACGTGTCGTCGCACGCACGGTGGAAAGAGCTACACTCGAAAACTACTGTTTCAATTACCCTGCCGCATAGAAGTTCGGAAAAACTCACAAATTAACTCGCTTTAACTTTCGCCGTAATTCTTCATTTACGAACAAAATTGAGCTGCGCCGCGCCAGAATTCTTAGTTCACAGAATCAAGCACTTACGGCGTTGTAAATAGTTCCATGACTTTCTTGGAGTTTTTATAAAGTCGTTGATAATACAGGTTTAAAAATGATAGGAAAATCGATTTTTATCTTTGTGGTAAATGAGCCGATGTGTTTTTCTTCTTTTTAGGCTGATGGTTGATGGCAATTGTCCTGAAAGTTTGATGGCGTATGGTAGCCATTATCAGAGGGTCTGCGTTCCGGAAGTTGTTGGAGGAACGTTTCGAATATATGCGATTAATGTCGACATAGCTCGCTGGTAATATTGCAGTCATAAGAAATAAAATATGATCGCAAGAAGTAACAACTGTATAGAAATAATTTATTTTTGTATTCTTTTAGTGTTTCAAATACAATTGAAATGTTTATTGTAGCAAATAGTGTAACAAATACGTATAGCCTATGACGGTTATTGTATTACTGTTGTAATATTAAATAACTATATTTGCATAGTAATAATCAACATGATCAAATATTATTAAATGTTGCAAAATAGTTTAATATTAATCACGTATAACATTTATGTATAAATTATAAAACTGTAACCATTGTGTACTAGTAAATAAAGTTTTTTAATGTAGTTAATTTAATGCCTTTCCTAATTTGCCATTGCTTTGCTAAAATTAAATTCACTAAAATTATTTTCATTGAATTCCCGCCCTTGAAATTCGTACTTTTACTAAAACTGTCAACAACTATTTTTTCAAGTAAAAATTGACATGGAGTGAGACTGATTGTGGAAAAAAATATTGAGCAGTCCACGATGTAAAATTACAGATAATTAAGACGAAACAAAGTGACGATATTTCAATGATCAGATAGTGTTAAAAAAATGATTACCAGAAACGTTTCATCGGTGCCCTTTTCTCGCTGTAAAGAGTATTTTCCCGCTGAAATGATATAAATAATTGAATAAAAAAATTTAATGAAACACTCTTTGCTGACGACACTTTGTCGCATGTATATTACGAAACTATGTGGCTCAACAAATAACGGTCCCGTGCTTCAAATGGAAAGCAGAAAAAAAAGGGGGAAATACTGCAAAGGGAACCCGTTTCGTTCTTCCGACTTGGCCTGCACTTTCTCACGTGCGCGTAAAGTTGGGAGATATTCGTGTACCTCGGTGAAATATATGTCACGAGTACTTGACTTTGCAATTTAACGAGTATTCAAAATACAAAACCCACTAAAACCTGGTAGTATTTTGACCCTGGTAAGAACCGACAGTTCGTTTAGCTGTCATGAAAAGCTTCTTCATTTTAAACGCTTCAAGAGCGCAACGTCATCTATGTACGAGTCTTTTCAACAATTTTTACTTCCTGCTTGTCCCGTATTTCTTTGTATTTATGCACATTCATTTCCATTGACGTTTCGGGTAATAAATTTTAACAAAATTGAGTGCCTGCCGAATAAAACTTTGTTGCGCGCGAAATATATAGATTCTAATATTTTAAATGAAATAATTGAAAAAAATTAGTAAGCAACGTGTGTGATATTATTTTTGTACATTATTATATATTTGCCAGCATGGTTATTGTATGTTTGTATAATTAAACAAGAGATGGCTGTGTGTGGGAATGGAGGCATTGATTATGAGATGTCGCGATCTTCACTTGACAAAGTCGTCGTTATCGATTTAATATTGTGTATTTTACGTTTATGTTATATGGTTTAATAAAGAATTTATTCCTCCACACAGCGGATTTTCAAAAATTTAACGTTGATAGTACAATTGTTATTACAAACAAATCGATGGATAATCAAATAATTTGAAAATTCGTAAAGAAACAATGAATATAAAAATAGTATTTCCAGTATCGTATACATTCCTTAAACTGAAGCAAACATCGAGCATTTTTCTATGTCTTATCAATTTTACGATACGTCATATTCCTCGGGTAAACTAAAGCCAGTATAAATGCACGATAAAACTGAAATTCCAAGGAAATCGTAAAAAAGCGGACTTCACCTTTATCATTACAACGCGACTGACCCCGTGGATTTTGAAACTTTTATCTGGAGCGCGATATAACAAAAGAAATCTCACCCGCGAATGTCACTGTTCTTGGTCTGATCGATTGCCAAGTCGTTCATGCGACGGTTTCTCTCGTTTTTCGAAGTCTTTACGCCCGCGAGATACCATTATCTAGCTCGTTTGAACGCATAATGCGCCTGGGTATGTAAATACCCGTGAAAAAGAAGCAACGTGCATAAAATATGAGATGGAGAAAGAACTACGAATGGAGTTAAATCGTTAACTAGCCTTGGTCTCTCCTTGACTCTTTCTCTGACTCTCTTTGCCTTACCCACAGTTTCCTGTGCTTTCTCTACTTCTTACATCCACTGTCCCCTGTAACCTTCTTTTCCTTTCCCGCTTCCTGACGTTCTTGCTTCCTTTCTTCTTTCCCTGACTTTCTTTTACTTTTCCTCTTCCATTTTCTTCCAGTTCTTCTTACTTTCTGGACTTTGTACATGCACTGTTCTCCATTCTCAACGTCCTCCAGCTTTACTCTTATTCTCCTTCTCCTTGTCCTTTTTGACCTTTTTAACGTTCTTCATTTCTTTCTTCTTGTTTCTGACTTCTCTGCTCGTCGTCGTCTTTTCCATCACTTTCTTCGCTTCCTAAATCCGTTCTTCTCTCACGGAAAAGACGACTCCCACCTACACATTTATTTTCTGCGTATAGAGAAAGTTTAAACCTCTAACTAAATACGTATTATAGTCATTTAACTCCACGAAGTCAGAAACTTCTTCAATGTGGTTTGCCATTAGAGTCAGCTTAATTGGAATTCTTCCATTTTTCCCCTCCCCCTGCATTCATCATTCCATTTTCCTTTTTCGCCGCCGCCGTGGAAAACGAATGTTTTGCTTTCTCAATGAAAATCGAACCGTCAAGAGATAAAATATAACTTCCAAGCAACTCATCTAACCGATGTTAAGAAGACGATTGTAATGGTCGTTTTGATTTACGTCCAAAATCCAATGCTATTCGCTCTGTAAAATTTGCCGCCACTAACTTCACGATAGTTTCCTTTACCCCTACCGTGAAACTTTGGCCGAGTTTTCCAGACCGCGCATGGTAAATAGGATTACATTCCGGCTAAGTACTTATTACAATCACTTAGAACCGTTGAACCTTTTACTTAAGAGACTTGCTCGGTCTTCTGCTGCGTTTGCCTATTTTATAAATTCATTTTAGCATCGTGTAACGCGCTTAGAATCTCAGAGTGACAGTAAGAAGAAGATAAGGATCTTTGGAATGATTCTAGTTCAGGTGTATGTTGTAATGAACTTAATGAAATTGTTATTACATGTTGACGATTGTGCGTGATTCTTCAGCGAAAAAAAACGATACGATTTGGCAGATTTTTGGACTTTAACACGTTAATTGCCATGGGGGTCACCGGTGACCGGCGCTATTGAATTCAATATTTCATATAACTTTTCAGTTATAATATTTGCGAATTTTCTAACACATTCACTATTTAAATACTGACGTTCAAAGGATCAAATCCTGCTAAATATATATATATATATATATATATCTGTTTGTATTTTTAAAGTTTCTGCTGTACAAAGATGGGATTTTAATAGGAAAAGTATCAACATGTTAATTAGGTAGAACGTTGGATACCGATTATGTGATTGCATTGCTATAGTTTTTAGTAATAAGAAAAGGATGAGAATGGCAGTATGAAGCGTGAAATTATATGTTTAATGACACTGAAGACAGTGTATTAGATGAGTTTTGTTAGTTTTTGTACAATGTCATCTGCGAAACTATCTTTATAAAATTGTCATATTCGTTTGTTTAGTATTAAATATTATAATTCTGTAAAATTGCAGAATCCCATTTCTTATCCGATATTCATCTGCTACCACTAAAATTGTCATAGTCATTAATTCCTTATTGAATTGTATAATTTTGTAAAACTGTAGAAACCTATTTCTTATCCAATATCCATGTACTATCAGTAAAATTGTCTCACTGATATTTCTATGGTTAATTTATCATATCGGAAAGTATAAAGCATATATAGAGAAGAAAATTACGAGAAATATTAAAAATAACATCCACTGTAGTTTTAAGTTCATAATCCCATTTATGGAATAGGACGGCAAATTATTCTGAGCTAATTCAGCTATATCGTTTTCCATTTGCAGAAGCAGAAGACTTTTGATTTCGCCTCTATGCAGAAGTTGGAGGAGATTCTGGTTAAAGGTATTACAACCACTTAGCCCACAAGCTGTCGAGTCCTCCAACCTCGTAGACATCCACTTAATTGGCACAGAACGACACCCTAAGCCATGGTGCTAGCCGGAAGTATGCGCACCACCCACGCTAAAAGCATCTGGAAACTCCCGTCGAAGACACTAAATCGACGTACATACAACCAAAACTATCTCGGATTGCATCTAAGACCAAGACTGTTCCCGATTTCCGCCATTTTATCAATCACTTTTGATACAATTTTTTAAATATTTGCAACTTCTACATTTAGCCATTTAGACGTTAAAAATCACAGCAAAAAGAGCGGAAATATTTTATATTTATAAATGTGAACAGTAATCCCTTTGCTATTATTATTATACATACAAATGGTCTGGAAGGACTACACTGTTCATGGAATGAGACAAATGTCGAGGAACAAATAAACATTTAAAAGAGGTAAAACTTTGTTTTAAAGTTAACAGTTGTAACCCATTGTACGATATTACATTTGTTCTAAAAATTTGACCATTTTAACCTGGCGATAAAAAAATACCGAATGCTGTTTCACTTGATTAAATTACGTTTCGAATAAAAGGCAAATGCTTGTATAAATTGATACCACGTCAATTGTAGAATTTATTTTAGCAACACTATTTTTCATTTAGCTTTTCTCGGCACTAAATTTGTTAGAATCTACGTGGGTATTAATAATTTATTGTTCTGTACGTCTGCTTAAAAACTTGCGGTCATTTCACCTAAATTAACAAAGTAGCTCGTTGATTATCAAATAAATCCTACAGAACTTTCGCAACATTCGCATCTAACGAAGACAACATTATAAAATTGAATGATACAGATCGATCAACTTCTCTTTAACTATAATACGTTGAACACCATGGCGACCAACAATAACCACTGGTACTGAATTGAATGAAATCTTATGACTTCCAACTTTTAATATCTACAATTAATACATTCAATATCTAAATATGTACATTAAAAATCTGCTACCTACATAGATATCTACTTGTCCTTAAGGCTTCTGCTTTCTAAAGATGTGATTTTGATAGAAAAAGTTTCAAAACAGTAAGCATGATTAACACATTGACTGCTGTATGGGTCACCGGTGACCGGCGCACAGTGGTCGATTTCGCCGAAATCCTGGCCAAAACCCCAAAATTTTTTTTCACAATTTTCAAAATTTAGTAATTTCGTTTGATTTGTAACACATCAGAGCATTGTTTTCCATTAATAAAAATTTGTATTGAACAATACTCTTACAATTAGAGATATGCAATGTCAAAGTTGGCACTTAAATAATGTAACGTTTTCACGTCGAAATTGAGAATACGTTTTCAATGTGAAATTAAAGTTTGATCCACTTTTTCAGTATTGGTAGCTATTTATCATACTTTTAATTTATAAATATCTTGGTTTCATTTTTGTATTCAATATTTTACAACTGTGATGGTACAGAATGTAAATCCTATATATTTTTTTCCTTCTGCTAATGAAATAGTTGTGAAGTCCACAACCATCCAAGCTAATTTTTTTTAAAATTAAACTTTGAAGCTTCCCGAAGAAGACCTCGTTGAGTTTTCTTGCGACTTTTTGCGATTCTTCGAGTTATTGTTATTTGTTTGTCGCGCGCCCCATGCTCGGGGAAGTGCATTTATGACATAGGGCCGGGCTATCGTGCCTTAATGAATACTGTTAATTTTATTCTACAGGCACTCTGGAAATTTACAAAATAATTTATTTATTTCGTCGGGTTGAAAATTCAAATGGGGTTAAGTAGACTGGAAGTCTGATAGCTTTATTTTGAGTCAGCAATAGGTAGAAGTGTATAATTCTTCCACTGACCGCCATCCGTGAAGCAGTGCATGTATGACCTCAGACCCGGATATCGTGTTTCATTTATTGTTATTTCGTAACCATCAGTATATTTTAGGAAATTTTAGTTTCAGGTTCGTAAGAAGTAGCTCAAAAAACATTAGAATACCAATTTTATGGGGCAACCAAACATTTTTTATACGGATGTCCGCCATATTGAATCCGCCATTTTATTTTCAAATATTCTGAGTTCGGATTCTTAATCAGCGACCGAAATAATACTAATATACCTATTTTCAGCTAAATTGAAAAACTCCTTGGGGTTTTGGCCAGGATTTCGGCGAAATCGACCACTGTGCGGCGCTATTGAATTCAATGAAATTTCATATGACGTTTAAATTACAATATTTATGAATTTTCTAATATATTGAAAATTTAAATATTGCCCTTAAAAAGATCTTTGAAGCTTCTGCTTTATAAAAATTTAATCTCAATGGAAAAAGTTTCACTTCAGTGGAAATTATGAAATTAGCGAAATACCAATGGCGTTCAACGTGTTAAACCAGCGAAATACCGGTGGTGTTTAATGTGTTAGCCGCAACAACCACAACAAACCCCGTTCCATGAAACGCACGTATCTTCTGAATGCTCTAAAAGCGTATCACTAAATTCCAGACGCGCGGGTGTAAAAAGTAAACACTTTCCTCGATAATCCACAGTTTAAAGCTGACCAGCCACGGTATATATCATCCAGCTTGGAGAAAATTCGCGAAAATCGCCGATAAGCGCGCAAACACTTCGATCCGTCCTTCTTCCTGCGGAGGCGTAATGCGGAGCTGTTGAACTACGTGACTATTAAAAACCGACCGGTTGTCAGCTACAACCGGATAGCCATATTTCTGCGTTGAAACGCCGACCAGGGAATTCATGGCTGCGGGTGTCCCGCCAGGATAACGTGAATTAAAGCGTGAACTAAATGGACGAGCAAGGAATGCCGGTGTTTTCTCGATAAAAAAGGATGCTTCCGGTAGCAGCACTTAGGGAATGATTTTTAAATTGAATCATGCCTCCCTTCTCGACTCTCTGCTGTCTTTTACTTTCTTTCGTTCGTTCTATTCCTTTTACAGTTCCTTCTCGCACGATGTGGCCAGGCAGAAGAACGTGTTGACAAGCGGAGGTAGAAATGGAACAACTGTTCCGGTGGTTTCCTTGGACGAAAAGAAGCAGAATCCGGATTTTTTTTGCCACATTACGAGCTGGCAATTACAGTCGATTGTTTCGAAAAAGAGATTCGGTTTCGGAGGGTTTTGTGTTTTTAAGATTATTTTTATCTGTGAATTTCATCGTGGTAATTAAAAATGTAAGACTACTAGAAAATTAGAAAGTTTTCGTTACTTTATAGTACTTGTCAATTTACTTAAATTTGAAGTAGTGAAAAGTTCAAGATAGAAGTTTGCTCCGTTTAATCCGCTTTTTAGGTAATTTAAAGAAAAAGTTCAAGTTTTCAAATATTTTTATATTTTTAGTTTCTATGGTGAACTCGGTTGCAGTTTGCAGTTTTTGGTGGATTATAAGTCATGGATTCTATTGTCTGTTCGGTATAATGTAAAACGAAGTTTTTTGTAGGAAGATTCGCTCTGAGAAACATTAATTTAAAGTTTAAACACTTATCTTTGTAGCCATCGTGGCGTTGTCTTTGGTGATTTTACAGTTGCTATCGTTAGGGTTTTGATTCTTTACTTTCTTACTTTTTGAGGTTTCATTTCGTTTTACAGACCGACCAATTAGCTTCCTTTTTCTTTATCGGCGCGAAGGAATTCTACTTTCGACACACGAATTCTCGTGAAATGCGATATTGGTAAGTTTCGTGGAAGTTTGATGATTGACTCTAATTTAGATAAGAGTGGCCAATTGCAACTATTATCTTGCACGAAAGTTTACGTGCTCATAAATATTCTACTGTTTTACGCTTTTTTACTAACAAATTTGAATTGGGGCACTTTGACATGATACCATGCTACACTGCACTTGAACATAACATTGCTCATTAATAGAATCGTTCATTACACACAGAAATGGCAACCATGTGATACAAATTAGAAAAATAAATTTTTAAAAATAATTTTCCTAATTAATACAAACTTTAGCGTAACTATTCTACCACAAAAGTGCATAAAAAACTAAAAATACAAAAAAAAATATTTAAGTATGATTCCGAATGTTAATAAAAATATTTTCAAAACTCTCGACTCAAACTATATGAATATTTAACACTAGATTTACGGATTTTGAGTATATACCTATTTTTCTGAAGTGAACCAAGTTAACACATAGAAAAAATTGAAGTTCTTTTTTTCAAAGAAAATAGTTCTAAATCAATTGAAATAAAAGATTTATTATTAAAAAACTTAACCAACCAATATATTATGTATACAGTAATCAAATTTTGAATGAGTCAAATTGACTCCGTAAAACTACTGTTAAAAGTGAACATTTCAAAAGAAATTTCTCTTTTTCTTTATTCAATTCGTCCAGACAAAGCTTTCATTCCAAACATTATTCCTTTTCCTTAAAAATTGCATTAAAGCGACTAAGAAATCCATTTTAGAAACGTCAAACAAAATTAATTGAACCGATACGTTCTATTAGAACAACTATTACTTGAAAATAATGAAACAGCAGCATTACAAGCATGGTAATTGACAACGACAAATCTCCTGCCTAAAAGTGACATCAGAAACGAAGACAATTCTCCCCATTGACGCGCTATCTTTACGTGCACATGGTATATCAATTCCGACCGAAAAATTCTGCAAAACGAATTGGATTCGAATCGTTAGATTATTCCATAAAGCACCGATCCCGACGTCCCCATTCGTGAGTTATGGGGTTCGAAAGTGCAAGAGTGAATTCCGCCACTTGGAGCCGGATCAGCGGCTAACTTTCACGCACCACCGTAAATCCACTCTTGTACTTCGAAACTCCGTAACTCACGATCGGATCATCGGAATGATACATTATGGTGCGCCATCGAGGCACACGCCCGCGATTCTCTCACCCTTCGCGTTCGTCTCCCTCTCAACCCTTCGCAGCTTTTCACCCATCCTCTACCTTTTCTTCCCTTCTTTTCTACCTTTACCCTGGACTTTTCCACGATCGGAGAAAAATACGCGATCCGGGGGAATGATATGTGCTCGGCGACTATCGGTCCAAATCTATATTTTCTCGCATTTGGTAGTGAAATCGAATAAGGTAAGTGGGAGAGATGTGAAACTGCATCGAAAGCAACGGTGACGGAAATGGTGGCTATCATTTGTCCGCTGAAATATCACACTTTTCTCAATGTTTGCACCACTCTTGACTGATAGCTTTACGACAGCTATCGTAAGGTTTATCGCAAGGGGATGAAGCCTATGTTCGACGGGGGAAAATCGTTTTTATGGGCATAGTACAATTTCGTTTCTGGGACTTGATTTTTTTAAGGACTTTTTTTCTAATCGTTTTAATTATTTTACAAGACCTTTTTTTCATTGAAATTTTAATGCATAAGTGTTGTTGGATATTTTAGATAATAGTTTATAGTTGTGAAATTTATAAATGGAGGGTAATACTATAAAACTGTAAATGTTAAAATTCTCGAATGTTATTGAAATTGAAATGTAAAAAAAATTTCTGAAATTCGTATAATTTATATATGCAGAAACGTTATCTTAATATCAGTATCAAAATATTATATATATTTTATCATATTGCGCAACTCTTATGTTATTATATGTAATAAACTTTATTTTGCTTAATGTTATCATATTATATTCTCTCTCTACAGATATATTTTTTGTTGTATGTGTGTTATTTTAATTTTTTCTTTACATTCTAGTCTCATGCCTACCATAATTATTGATGTTTTTCGATGCATACTAAAGGGCAATTTGCTCGTTAATAAAGATCAATAATAATAATAACTGCTATTACAACAGAAAATTGCAGTAATTTTGATTGAAAACTGAACATATTTGCAACGACTGAACAATATTTTTTACAAAATTGTCTTGTTCAAATTGAGCTCCATTTTCAACATCCGTTGCTACATAAAAAGAGTAATCCCGAATTGATATGCAAATTGGGAATAAGTGCATAAAAAGTTCACAGAGAGAATTCCCCGAAAACTTTCTATAAATGCTTTGTGAATCGCGGAAACTATCCGTGGAAGTATACTAATCGGAATAATTTTCCAGTGCAGGTATCAGTATTCTAATTCCTCGAAATTTTCGTATTTGTTTCACTTCCCCGAATTCTCATCAAGTTGTACGCGAGCGCACTTAAAGTGATTACAGAACTTCTCGTGCTCGGCACTGTGTTCTCTTCCACATTTACAGATTAAAGTTTAAGCTACGCCAATTATTAAGATCCGTGTAAATTCGTTAATTCCGTTATACTTAGAAACACAGACATAATATTCCCTGTTTGGAGATTTCAGAAGTTTTATTCTAATACTTACATCCGCAATAGAACATCGTCTACCCTGTATTATATTTTCACCATTCCTTTCATCATTTTTTTAGAATGAATTTTAAGAAGGAAATTTTATAAATTGTGGGAAGAATTCCTAGAAAATAAATTATATAACACGAAATTTGATAATTTATACAACCTATATATTATCATATTAATAAATCTAATTAATATTAAGAATATACTTAAAGCTAATACTGTCTGAAAAATATTAATAAATGCGGAATTATAAAGTAAATATTGTTGCAAGTACTTTTAATTATATTAATTGAGAATTTCTTTTACTTCGCCGACTTGTAAATGTTTAATTAAGAAATAGATAAAACTGTAAAACTTATTTCACTCTATTAACAAAATATAATAAATTTGAAACAAATAACTTGTTAATCAATTAGTAAACAGCCCGCTATACAAACTATGACGTCATATAAGTCTATCTACGTTGATCAAGTTTATTTTTTTATGTAACCTCAAGAAATACTTGCCTTGAAGTTGTAATCAAAGCTTTAACGGTATATAAAATCATTAACCATAAGCTGCTATAAGCGACGTTAGAAAATTTGTCGCTAATTCTTTAAATTCTCGCAAATAATAATATCGAAAAATATCAGCCAGAATTGAATGCTCTGGCATTATCGACAAAATATCCTCGAAACTTCGAACACCGCTTATATGGGAAAGGGGCACAGAAACGATCACCCATTTCGCGTTCTATCTACGAATGAGTATTGCCCTACACTAAATTCGGCTTGTACCATTTTTGAAACACACGTAAACACCATAGCACACCAACGAAGGAAGAACGGATAAGTTCGAAGGTAGAGGAAAATAGAGGGAGACGTTATGCGAAACCTGTACTGTTTAGTTCTGCAGCATCTGGCATACCGAAGAGCACAGAGCAGGTTTCAGTCGTTGTGTTAGCACTGCTGTCGGATGTATCAAAGGTTGAAACGAGAACCAAACTGTAAGGAGGATTCGTGGATGAACAAAGATGAAAAGTTTGAAGCTACTTAAATAGTGATAAAGTTAACACCAAGATCTATGGCTGTTTAATTATTTTTAAAATAGAAGCTGTCAAATTGATGGGTTCCAACTTTTTTTATAAATATTTGTCTTTATGGAGAAGCAGTTCAGACGATATTTCACGAGTTTCATATAACAAACAAATAATTTAACTTATCATCTTCTTTGCCGTTCCATCCCTCTCTTTCCAAAGCACTAATTTAAAACCTTTGTGATCCGAATTATTTTGTTACTTTTGTAGCGAGCTAAATAAAAGGAATTTTACAACATTTTATATCATTGCTTATTTATTTCTTTTAATGTTGTCAATAGCTATAAGTACTGTCTGATATTTAGGTGATACTTCACGTGTGTCTTTTAATACACAAAGAACTTAACTGATCATCTTCTTTGCCATTCCACCTTTCTCGTTCGAAACGACTAATTTAACCCTTTGTGGTTCGAATCATATCGTTAATTTTGTATTGAGCTAAATAAAAATAACTGTACAACATTTTCTGTCATTGGTTATTCATTTTTTTAATGGTGTTAATAGGTATAGTGCTGACTGCTATTTAGGTGATATTACAAAATCATTATGAAATTAGAAAGTTGGTATTAAATTGTGAGAAAATAAAATCAAATGAAAGGCTACGTCGAATACTGCTCGACATAGGACCGCAAAGGGTTAACACATTGGGTTGTGATTTAATTCGCCCGAGATAAATAGACTGAAAATAAAGGGAACAACGTTGAATGTAAAGATGAAAAACAATATTGGCTGAAGGGGAAGAAAGATGACTGGAGGATCTAACTAGAGACTTACGTTGCAGACGAACCGAGGCAGACTTTTGAAAATTGCACTTAAACCGGATTAAAAAAATGATGTACTAATGAATGGTAAAAGAAAATGTGGAACGGTTGGAAAAAACAAAAGTTCAATAGTGATATTAAGAAAACTACCGTAAGTAGGCCAAAGTTACCCAAATTTTTTCAACAAAACACCAGCATTGTTTGTAAAATTTCTATCGATAACAAATAAAATTGTTTATTTTACATAGATTTTAAAGATTGTTTCATTTATTTTTTTCTACTGACCGCTACTGAGCCGCGGACCAGTTTGAAAAGCGCTGCTACAGCCTCTAATACGAAAGATAAAAGCAAAATCAAAACGAAAAGAGCAATAGGAGTGAGGAAAGGATCAAACTCTTCTATCCAGCACTCGACTGACCCATGTCAGACAGTCAAAACCTGCCCAGTTAAAAGGAAGATATAGCAAAGAAAGTCGAAAGCCGAAGAAAGACGAAAGAATCAGGAAGAAAAATATCGAAAAAAGAAAGTTACCAAGCCGAACGTAGTACGAAAAAGAAACAGAATCAGAACGAGAGAGATAGAGGCTACTAGAGAACTCGAGGCAGTAGTTGCGAACGACTCGAGTCAGACAGTCGGAAGCCTCGGGTAAGAAGGTTAGCAGTAGAAACAGAGAAAAAGACGTTCGCGGCGAAACAAAAGGAGAAGACGAAGAAGAATACGAAAAACGAGTGCAAGTAGATGAACCAGAAAGAGAAGCAGAGAACGAAAGGAATTTACCAAAAGCTACAGAGCTAAAGAGAAAGAGAATCCATAGAAGAGAAGCAGACAGAGAAAGAAAGCAAAAGAGAGTGAGAGAAAGCAGAGGGAAGAAGGATATTCGGGGTTGGAAGAAGAAGAAGAAAGTGCTTGCTTGGTCTCCGTCTCTCGGGGATTGCTAGTAAGGGAGGGTAGTTGTGGTGTATGTTTCCCTAGTCAGAGCACGCGCGACGTAATTGTAAGGGTGGTGAAGGGTGGCACAGGACCGCTCGGTAGCTGAGGTGGAACAGAAAGAGAGAGATAGAGGGAGAATTCGAAAGGTGGAGGAAGGAGGACTGGAAATCCGAGGTCGTACGGAGGACAAGGCAAGCGAGAACCTGGTGGAAAGCTGGAGGAAGGGGAACGACTCATTAAACCACTCCCGTACTCACATGGCATACGGGATCGGCAATAAAATCATCCCTCGATCATCAAGGTGATAAAAGTACGGTGCATGACAAAGACTAGGAGAAATTAAAGTGTGTTCTGTTCGCGCTCTATAGGTTTTACTGCACATTTTTCTATTGTATTTGTTTCGGTTTTGAAGTAAAGACACATTTGTACCGAAAAATGGAACAATGAAAATAAAGAATCGAGGAGGAAAATGTGTACGGTGTGATTTGTAATTGTTCGGTGATGACATTTTTATTGCGCGTTGCGAATTGAAGAAATGTAAATTTCCTTTCTCAAATGGAATCAACGTTTTATGTTATTTAATCGGTTTTCCATGAATTTTCAGCGCGGAATTCTCATTACATATTGTTATTTTGCAATTTGCTAATGGATCAAAGAAGAAAGGAATGGTATTTCGATAATTTTTCCGTGAATGAAATATAAACATTTGCATCGATATCCATTAAAATGAGAAAGAAACGCTGGGTGAATTATTGACTAAATGTATTTTCAATTTATCTAGTGAAATATTATTTTCATTAATTTCGATGGAATACCTTCCAGATGAACTGCTATGAAAATCAATTTAACTCATCGCACATACATAAATCGTATTATAATTACAAACGGAGTATCGAGAAAATCAGATAAAAAAATACGGTTATCTAAACGTCGACCATTTAGAATATACTGTATCATCCATGTTTTTAATTAAAATCGTTCAAGCATTTCGTGATTAAAATAATTTCAACACCTCTTTGAATTTTTCACAAAATAATCAACCCTCCCAGAAATTATCTCTCGACCGAAAAGTCACCAAAAAAGAAGAAGATAAATCACACCTATGGCTAAATCACTCTTATAAATCTATCAAAAAGCGGGGTGAGCTAAAGAGTATACTCCCCATTGCGAAAACCTGACTGCAAGAAACGTCGAAGTAACCCGAAAGAAGTTCTTCGGCGCGAAACACGGGAGAATTTAATAAAACGATCGATAAAGCGCCATTAAATAAAGCTCGAATTTACCAAAGTTTCTCCCTCTTATTGTGTCAGAAAATATGACCGATACGACGAGGGTCATACGCCGTGTAAGAACAAGAAAACTTCGTATCGTGGCGATATTGAAGAAATTCGCAATCTCGATGCCCCGAACACGTCAGCCAGCAAAAAGCGTAAAATCGAGAATCGGTCTTAACTTTTTCCATGATAGTAGCCCACCCCCTCCCCGATCCCCCCTTTCTCTGTGGTCACCGAGAAAAAGCAAACTTCCGAACAAAAGTTTCCCTTAATTCTGACCGCGAGTCACTGGACGTACGTGACGAGATATTCCCCTCGGCATCTTCGTAAGACAGAAGTCACAGGAGAAGATCTTCCCAGAAAGGACGCCAATTCCCTACAACGTCAAGCTACTGTCCTCGGAGACGGATGAAAAACGAGTGGCTGAGAGGCCATGGTTGACCCCGACTGAACGAATAAGCCATAGGATAGCGCAGAGAAATAGGCGGCTGCGTTTGGAATACCTTAGCTTACCCGTCTGACTTCCTATGATTGCCTTTGACTTCGAAAAAACCATCTGTATGCGCGTCTCTTCGGGGATCTTTGCTGTATGTTTGTTTGTTCTACGTCTTATTCGTTGACCGTAGAAGAGGATGGATTTTGGAGGTTTTGATGGGTATTTAAGTTGGCAGATTTATGAGTTGCATCGTGAAGTAGACTTGAGAATCCTGTATGGACATGTGAGCAAATTTCAAGTCGTTACTCTGAGTTGAAGGACTGCGAGGAACGTGAAAACGACACGTGGATGGTTTTATTTATGATTTTCTTAGGCGAACTGGAGATTTTCTAAAATGCAAGATAACAGAGGGTTTAATTTCTTATGATACCTAAATTGAAGGTTTTAAGAGGGCATGCTTTGACTAATTGTAAGACTCAAAGATTGGCACTGATAAGTGTCAACATCTTTCATCAAACGGCGGGTCTTTATGTTAAAAAATGGATGATATGAAACGCGTAAAATTTGCTCCAAGTATCATATCGCTGTATTATATATACAATTCTTTCAACACTAGAACTACCAAGCAAATCAGAATGACTGGTTCCTTATTTTTTCTAAAAATTTTCCAAATTGATAGGAGAGCCATAGAGGAGATATTCTACATCCATTACAGAGTATTAATTACTTAATTAATCATATCTTCTACATTTTGATTTCTCTATCCTTAAAGTCTATATTTAATATATATTAAATTGAACGCCGGTAGCATTAATGTTAACTTCAACTTCCATTATCATCTGACATTCACAATGGATAAAATCTCCGAAAGTAAAGACTTCAATCGTGACCTAATTATCTTAAATTTTCCAAGAAGACTTCCCATTATTATACTCAAATACAACTTTTAAAATGTTCCTCTGGCAAAAAGAAAACTACTCTCTCCCGATGAAGAGATAAAATCCGAATATCCAGCTCAAATTTGAATTTGCCTCCAAATCCACCGAAAACCAGTGCTGCCCGTGCAACAAAATGAAGTCGCACGTACGTGGAACAATCCTTTCCTTCCCGGAAACGCGTATGATACTTTTCGTTCTCCATGAGCATCATGGTGTCACCACAAAGCGGTACTCTTTTCCATCCTCCATTGTCGCTCCGTTGTTGCCAGTCTTTTCCCGAGCGAGGGTAAAACAAACGGGCCAGACAGGTTACAACGAAGCATCCGTATAGCAATGCGAGAAGCAAACCGGGCGAGGCGTTGAGGTATTTATATTGGCTTCTCGCGTCCTGACAGTGATCTACTGGGAATTCGACCCTCTTGTCCTCCTCTGTCCCTTTGTCTCTCCTACTTTTTCCACGAGCATCGGCGTCTCGACCGCGTTTCTCCTGCCGTGGAAAGCAGAAAAGACCAAGTGCCACTGGCGTCGAACTAATAAAAGCCATGCTGATCCTAGAGATGCTCGATAACCGTCTCCTGGCGACCGGATGTATCGGCTTGTCCGTGTTACCGGAAGGACCAAGGCAGCGTGTTGATTAGATGGCTGAATCGAAAGTAAAGAGAGGCTATTGACGGCGTTAACCTTTTGCCCCACAGTAACGTGTGACAGTCGTCAGGCGGTAAATGGAATAGGGAATTTTGATGTTTTTTATAAAGCATTGAATTGAAAATGTCAGTGGGTCAGCAGATGGAGAAATTAGTTCTGTGCTATTATTGTTTTAGGTGGTATGGCATGTCAGAAATTGGAAATTCATTTTTATTTCAGTAATTAATTCTGTGTCAATACGTACTCCGTCACGAAGGAAGTCGTAGAGTGAAAGGGTAAGTGTCATGGAAATGTTAAAATATCTTTTTATGGAATCTTTTTAATGAGAGGGGATGTTGTAAGTTTGTATTGTGTAAAATGACTGAGTTGTGTATAAAAATAGTATTAAGTAATTCTCGTTGTAGATATTTAATAAAATATTCATTTAATATTTAGCTAACCGATCAGAAATCACCCCGTTTTGAAGTACGTTATTTAGTTATTTATTTATTTAGTTATTGTTGAGTTTCAGTTGCAAGAAGTTCATCAGGTCTTCTACTATTTGTATAGAACATATTTTCTTATAAGAAAAGACTGCACTTGGCAAAGTATTGAGAATTTTTGTTTAGAGTATCATTGTTTAGCTTGTACAATTTATTATATTATAGAGATAGACATATTGAGAAATGACCATACTCGAACGAAATACGTTTGATTGTCCAAAATACTCGATAATTCAGTAATTGTGCGATTAATTAGTTGGGATAATCGAGGTCCTCTAGTGCAGGAAAGCATGGCAATTGATTGGGGCAAGGTGTACGAAATGGCGTTGATACTTTTAACACGGTGCTTCGTGATTAATGGCTATTACGGAAGTAATCGTGATCGATGATGCTGCGAGCTGCTTGAAATTCAGATTATGTACGGTGAATTCAAAATGTTCTCGCTGGTTAGCATTCTGATTGGCTTACTGTAAACTTTTCCACCCAAGATTTATTCTGTAAAGTTTCTTATACGTTTCTTGTACCATTAACATTTTTGTCTCGTTCCCCGGTTGCTTCTTTGTTTGTCTTGTTTTCAAGAGCTTTGCGAAATTCTTGCCAGGATTTAAACAAATTCTTGAGAGAAAGAGAAATACAGAATGTATGCGTTCCAAAAACGAAAAATTACAAAAGTCGTTGTTGAGTCGCACAGGTCAGAGAACTTCGTCACTGGCCACGCCACTCCCGCAGAGGTTGCAAAGTGACTAATTTTAAAAGAAGAAGTTTGAAGGGGAAGTAAATAATTGGCATATATTCAAAACAGTCACGCTAAGGAATACACGAATCCTTACGCGCCTCTTAACTAAAGAATTAATAATAAATGAATGACCTCTAAACGCAATGTTAAAAGTACGACCGTTACAGTAACCATGTATTAGCAAAATTTTAACAACAAGAGAGACCGAGTCGATGGTCTCAGCCTTTTTACCCCTATAAAATTTCGTAAGAACGGTTGGTCATGGTGGAAGGTGTAGAAAATTAGGGAAACGCACGGGAGAAACTTTTGTATGTCCATGGTCTGACTGGTCAAGTTTCGTTCCTGTACATCATACTTACTTTTTATGGTCGTTCCTGCGGTTTATCTATAGGACACGCAGAAAGTGTCTTGTTTGACAGTCACTTTTAAAAATAATTCGCGGTGAAGTTAAGCCACGAGACTCACAAGGGAACATCCCGAGGTGTAAATCACCGATTTTTATGAAATTTTAGTATGATATAGTCCTCGCGAAAGTATTTGACCCGTATTTTTTTTATTCGCAACCGTCCACGTTAAAGGGGTGAAAACCACCCTCAAAGTTGGGGTCCTGAAACTTCTTTATCGAATATCTCGAAAACTATTAGAGATACAGAAATTTCGTAGAGAGTGAAAATTAATGCCTTTGAATTTTGAATTCAATGGTATAATCATTTTTTTTAAAGATCCATTTGTTTAAATAACTTTTTTTATCATTCTGTCAGTTAAATTTCAATCAATTTTTTAAAATATTTGTTTGTGAATACTAAATATCGAAACACAAAATACGGATAAATTGAAAATTTGATATTTGTATTGCAAAAAAATTTATTGCATTTTCAATTTTTACGCTTGCATACTTAACAAGTTATTCTTTCGTATATACATGTATGACTGCTCTGAAAGGTCAGATTTTATTGTCAGTCATCCATATTGCTTTTATATAAATTTAAAAAATGCGATTGATTAATAAATAATTTTTAATACTTAATTATTGCAATACTGGTATTTATTGTTATTGGCATAACAAATATTTTCTACCACCACGAGCATTCTAAAGCAGCTATATATCAGTTAAAGCAGTTTATGTTTGAAAATTGTAAATATATAAAGCACACCTCCCCAGAATTATTCAATTTTTCAGGTCAGTCGGCTGTAGAGTCACATCAATACCATGTATGACTATCCCCAACTGTAAATCACCAATTCTTATGAAACTATAGTAAAAGGTGGATTTTGTGTAAATATTTGACACCTAATTTGTTTTATCGGCAACCTTCCACGTTAAACGGGTGAAAACCGCCCCCAAAGTTGGGGTAACGAAAACTATTTTATCGAATATCTCCGAAACTATTAGAGATACGAAAATTTCGTAAGGACTGAAAATTAACGTATTTCGACCACGAAAACGCATAAACATTTTAAAAAACCATTAGTTTAAACAATATGATAAAAAATACTTTTTTTTCAACTTTGAGGGTGGTTTTCACTCCTTTAACGTGGACGGTTGCTGATAAAATAAATACGGGTCAAATATTTTCTGATGAAGCCTATATGAATAGCCTATATGAGGGCTATGTCATACTAAAATTTCATCAAAATCGGTGATTTACACCTCGGAATGTTCCCTTGTCAATACAAAATACATAACATGACAACCTTCATTATTCACGTTTTAGAAGTACGAATATATAAAACACCCTTCAAGTGCACCTTTCTACAATTTTGTTATTAACACTAGAAGTTTTCAGAATGACTTGTCCTGAATTATTTGAAAATATTCCTGAAATTTCTAACGCTGCTTCTTTTTCAATTTTCTACGTCTATCTTGAAGACTGTAAGCCATTGAGTCGATCAAGCTTTCTGCCCCGTTCATATATTTGATTCAAATAGATTTATTTAACGATTTTTAATATATTGAATTAATTGTCGGTAGATCTAGTGTTAACATCTGAAAAACACAATACAACGTCGTCAATTTCAACATTTAAAAAATTTCATCTCTAACATAATTCAGTCCCAACCCTTTTACCGATTAAGTATCCTCCAACATCAGAAGCTCACAACCCCAAATAATTCCCTCTAACCCGTCCTTTCCAAACTCCACACCAACCCTAAAATCGTAGCAACGTTAATCATGTCCAAGTACCCCAACAGCTGGTTACCAAGTTGCGTTCAGAATCATAAAATCGAAGCCATCTCAAGGAGGCCATGCCGCAAATCCAAAATTTATAATCGTTCACTCTTACGATAATCTCCATTAACTTCCATCATTGTACTCATCCCAAATATACCCCCTGTGTTTCTACCGTCGCGTACTACCAACTGGAATACTCGGGAACAGAGGGAAAGGTTTGCAACGATTGTATTTACCGCATGTTTTCGTTCGATCGTGAAACAACGCAGATTCATTTAATTTCGGAGCGGCGCTTAAAACGAGCATACGAGCGTGTACGTACGGTGGCTGCGTGAAATGGTTTTGGGGGCTGGGTGTGACCGGATGTGGGTATAGTACCGCGAGAATAGTCGACCATAAAAATGTCCGATGGAAACGCAATTAAAAAATTACTGGTGCGCGTATATATCCGGCTACAGTCCGTACTGTGCTTGTTTTTTGGTGGCGGCGGATCGCCGGTATTAGTGAGCCTTGTTTCGTTTATCTGAACGTGTCATCGTCCAAGTTTTTTAATATTCTTAATTTATTTGAGGATAAATATCGTGGAACGTATACGTGTTCGGCTCGAAGAAGATGTATTTTGTGCAACTTTAGTTGTACCGTTGAGTCTATGTGTATCGCAGTATTTTTTCTATGCAAAATTGCTATGAGATTTGGCATAGTTTTGGAGAAGATATTTTAAGGGAATCGTGAAAAATTCTTAATGTTTATGAAGAAGGCGGAGAAATGCAATTAAAAAATTACTGGTGCGCGTATACCTATATCCGGCTATAGTCCCTGTTGTGGTTGCTTTTTGGTGGCTGCGGATCGCCGGTATTAGCGCGCCTTGTTTCGCTTATCCGGACGTGTCATCGTCCAATTTTTTTAATATTCTCAATTAATTTGAGGATAAATATCATGGGATGAATCAGTGTGCGGCTCAGAGAAGATTGTGTAGCGACACGCGGTTTACTGTTTCTCGGAATTCCTTAAGCCGACTTGGAACTGCCGAGGGTCAAAACAATGATCCTCAAAAGTAGTTACAAGTCGCAGATGTTTTTGACGACAATGGACAATAAATAAATAAATTCTTGCTCGCGTACGGTTGTGTCTAGCCATCTGCTGACCACCTGGAATGCACCGTCATAAACCGCGGGTCGCGAGGAAGCCAAAAATCCTCGGCCACGGCGTGACTCACCGCCGGCCAGGTTTTCCCCAAAAACGTCCTCTCTTTTCCAGTCACCACCTTCAAAGTGGAGGGAGTTTTTCTCTACCAATCAGGTTAATTAACCAATCAAACTGTAATAGAGAAAAACTCCCAAAACTTCGCTCCGCCTACAAGAAGTCTACGTCGGTGGAAAATTCGCACCGACTAGACACTTGATCGCGAGCAGTCACACAGAACTTCTGAAATAAACGGTGTAGAAGTACTCACCTTCCACCTCAACCAACCAGGACTTTAATCTACACTTCGTATCCACAATTGATTTTGTACGATTTTGGTTGTATCGCTGGATCGCTAAATACCGCAGTATTTTTTCTGTGTGGAACTATATTTACCATACAAAAATAAAAAATTCCATTTTCTTTGCAATTTTCACGGTCAGTGTGCTGTTCTTGTAATCATTATTCGAATAGTTAGAAAGAAACTGATTGTGAGTATGATTTGACCGTTTCGAAGTAAAAAGATAATGGTGCAATATCATCAGTATTTTTTATTCAGTTAAAAATGTACTAATATTCTGACATTTCCGCACAAAAAAATGTTACACTGTCGATATTAACATTTCCATTGTTCGAGGGGGAAGAAGAAACAGCATGTAGTTTGATTTTCCTGAAATGGCCCATGTAAATTTACTACTTTTAATTAAAAGCAGTTTATTTTTTTATAATTGAAAATAAACTTGGGTGTATGATGAAATTTAATCATTTTTTCTATCAATGCTCCTGCCTCTCTTCCCGTGTACCCTTTTATCTGTTGTGTATCTTTTATTTAACCAGTTACAATCAAGGTCAGGAGCCTCGAGCTATTCCGTAATTTGGAAATAAACAAACTCGTGGCCTCAGACTTTTTCTACGAAATATTGACTTCGGATACAAACACATTTCTTCGTAGAAGCATCGTAATGAATACTCCAAATACCGTAATGAAAATAATGCTCTTAGCTGATACATACGTCTGGTACCAAAAGTGTTAAACGTGATCGGTCAAAGGTCACCCTCAAAATGTTTCCTGAGGCATCAGGCAGAAATTGTGTGAAGCTTAATGCTCAAAATTGCTTTATACATTAATAACATTTCGTCCAATGAAATTTGCTGAACTTCAACAACATATTTGTTTTAAGAACATTTCATAAAATCTATAAAAACTAATATAATTGTTTATATAGATATATATATAAATGACAGTCATTTCTGGCGAGCTGTATGAAAAATGTTTAACGTTGTTGAGGTCTGTCTTTTTGACTTGTAAAGCGAATCATGGAAAGTAGAATGCATTTTAATGTTATATCGTTTTTTCGATGATTGAATTTCCCTTGCAAGATGCAACGAAGCTTTGACAACGTTTAAAAATATCTAAGAACTCTTTCGGACTGCAAATTATTCCGCGAAGGAGTTACAGTAATTTTGCGTTAAAATTAGCAGAGCTTAGTGTGAAACGTAAGTACTCGGCAAGAAGTTTCTTATTTATAGCTTCGAAACTTCATCCTCATCTGGAAATTCTCGCGGAGATAAATTTTCAACGATTAATCAATTCTCAGAGGAGAATGTTAATCGATACACCTGATAATCAACTTTTTAAGAAATTCGCCGAACCGGGTCAAACCGCTTTCCACTTTTCACCAATCATAATACCTTACGGCTAGAAATAATTTTTCTAATTAATTTCCCAAAGAAATGTACTCCACATTATTATACGAATTGATTAAAATGTAATACATCGTCGGACAAGTAATTAAGAAAACGCTAACTAACGAATTCTCTTTATAATCGTTAATTTTTCTCTCGCACAGTAATAAACTAATTACATTACATAATTATCGAATTTGATATACGTTGATTACGATAGCCATGCTATCTAATTACGATGTTATTGGTTATTTCAAAATTTCCATATTAAAAGTTTACTGTAAAAATTATACATAGTATTGAGATAATGAAATCACAGAGATCGTATTACCAACACAAATAAAAAGCATCATATCACAATGTCTCGTTTGAAACAACGGCAATATTTTATAAAAAGGAAAAAGAATTTTCATATAATTTATCTATAGTATATACGATCTCTGTAATAACGCGAAAAGCCCTAGAGTATCAAGTGGAGCAAAAATTTCAGTACATTAATCATCCAAACGAAAGTGTATTTCGTTAATGACCAGACCTACTTCAGGTTTGAATGCTCAACGGGAACAGATACACGTTACCTCAAAAACTCAAAAGTTCTTCGGTACGCCACTCATCGACGTTGCAGTAATAACGTAAATGCACGAAATTCTATGAATACTAACAACCTCTGTATTTCTACCCTCTCTCATTTCCCATTTTTCACCCCCATTAGTCTTCATTCTGTCCACTTAGCCTGACGATCAACTTCGTCTTCTTGACGGCAGAATACGAGGCTCGTTATTTCGTTGAATAAAGATGACGTCAAACGAAGGATTCGCCTATCCCCGCGATTCCGAGCTTATAAAGAACGCAACGACCGAAAGCAATTCGATCGGCATCGATTATAACGAGCTATGGATCGAGATATGGTAAAACGAGGTACTATCAATGTAAAAACGAAGAAACGTTAGGAATTATCTCGATGAGAATTTTATCCTCTATATGGGACGATCCATTAGGTAATTAAGGTAATAAGTTTCCATCGGACGTTTCGAAAAATTTCGAGGATCTATTTGAAAATGTTTTTACGGACTTAATGGAGCATTTTGAACGAGAAAGTAACAGAAAGTAAAAAAGTAAAAGAAAATATTGTTAAAACGTTAATTTGAATCTTTGAAACTTTATTATATATTGTTAATTATTATTTCAGAATCAAAAGTTGCTAATAAATAGATGAAGTTTATTGCTTTGATGAGATATGACAGACAATTGAATTCCTGTCTGTAATTAATTTGTAGTATACTTAGCGTGTGTGTTTTCAGTTATCCTGCAAATAAAAAAATAAAACGCCATTACAGACGAACGGAAACCTTGCATTACATCAAATTTGTTATCAAAGTCTATTTTAGGTATTGACTTATCCGTGACAATGTTAAGGATCATTGACATTCATATCACTGAAATCCGGCCATCTTAAGATTTCTATTAAACCTTAATAATTTGACAGTGAAACAGATTATCTCTTCAATCCAACACCATCAAAAGGCAATGGAAATCTTGTACAAGAATCTAAAATAAGAACAGTCATTACATCATCAACACTCATTGATGACCAAACCAATATAACATCACTAGACTAATACTTTCTTTTAATTTCTATTTAGAAAGAGCAAAGATAATCTTCCACGAAAACAATTGCAAAAATCTACAACATCAGCAATCATCACTTCATCAACAACCATTCACATCCAAAAGAATAAAACATCATCAACCTAACATTTCTATTAAGTTTCCATCTTGAAATAAAATGGAGTACTTCTTTCATACATCCCCATCAAAGTGCAAGAAAAATTTTGCACAGAAACAACTACAAAAATCCACAACAGCAACAATCACCACATCATTAACAACCAGTGACTTCCAAACCAATAAAACATCAACAACTTATCGTTTCTACCAAATTTCCATCTTGAAATAAAACGGAGCACATCTTTTATCCGTCAGCATCAAAGTGCAATGGAAATCTTACACGAAAACAACTGCAAAAATCTACAACATCAGCAATCATCACTTCATCAACAACGATTGACATCCAAAAGAATAAAACATCATCAACCTAACATTTCTATTAAGTTTCCATCTTGAAATAAAATGGAGTACTTCTTTCATACATCCCCATCAAGGTGCAAGAAAAATTTTGCACAAAAACAGCTACAAAAATCCACAACAGCAACAATCACCACGTCATTAACAACCAGTGACTTCCAAACCAATAAAACATCAACAACTTATCGTTTCTACCAAATTTCCATCTTGAAATAAAACGGAGCACATCTTTTATCCGTCAGCATCAAAGTGCAATAGAAATCTAACACGAAAACAACTACAAAAATCTACAGCAACAACAATCTTTACGTCGTCAACAACCAGTGACTCCTAAGCCAATAAAACATCATTAACCAAACACATCAATTACATTTAGTGCTTGAAATAAGATAGAGCGCTTGTTACATCCATCACCATCAAAGTGCAAAGAAAATCTTGCAGGAAAATCCACAAAAGGCTACCCCACTGACAATCATCACACCATCAACGACCATTGACACCCAAACCGATCAAACATCGCCAACCAAAGATTTTCATTGAATCTCACCCTCCTTGACACCTCGGTGTTCTCCATCCCAATATACGCGATCATATCGCTTTATCACGCTGCTCCCTTTTCCTTTCGTCCCTTCAACGAACCCTTTAACCGACCACCCCTTCGTTTTTATTTCTCCAGCAGACTTGGCGAACCTCTTTCGAGAAAGTTGAGAGACCGCATCGAGGTTACCAAAGAAGAAGGAAGAGCCGAAGAAGTGCGCACCGTAGGATAAAGGGTGGGAGAAAAGGCAACAGCAGCTGGGTTGGGAATTCTGCTGGTACGAAAGGGTAGAAGGGGGCTTGTTGGAGTTGCAGGATGTCGCGTGCAACTTTACCAATATCCAACACGATGGGGCGGAAGAACGTGTGTGCCGGATGTGCGGACATGTATATACGTACGCGTACGAACGTATTCACTCGTCTCTGGTTGCTTGGTGTCCGAGTGGTCGATGAATTTACACGACCGATGAGACACCCTACATGCCAAGCTGTTGTTTTAGTGTTGATGGAGGGTCGTAAGAGAATTTAATCATCAAGACATTCAACATTTTGGCGATTGAATGGACGAATCGATTAAGTTCCTCTGTTTTCAAATTGTTGCATGCGGACGATGGAAATATTTTAGGGGTGGTGTTGTGTATGGAGAATATATTTTGTGTAAATGTCCTCAAGTTATTTGACAGGTAGGCTCAAACAATTTGAATCGGGGTGTATGTGGAAAATCCACTGTTACAAGGCTTTTAAAACTGACGGAACAGAAACATTGGCGGAAAAAAAGGAATTCCTTGGAATTTATATGTCTCCTGTATGATTTATCGATGTTGTAACGGAGCGGATGAAAAAATATGGGGTTGTTTGGCAGCGACCAACGGTTTGACAAGATGACAATGTAATCCGCAAAATATTTCATTAATCATGTATCGAAAGTGTTCGCGTATTAAGAGAAATAAATATAAATGGTTGTGAAATCAACGATACAATTCTGTATTGATTAATTAAAAACATATTTTACCATTTTAAATATTTTTATCGATATATCTGTTCTAATATTCTTTATAAATGCCTACTTTCTTTTAATTTGTGCATTGTGACATTTTAAAAACACGTGATAGTTGATTTAAATTAATTTTCAAGACAATTGTTAATACACTCGACAAGTAAACTACAAGCACAAAGAAAACATCTACGGAATTAAAATTAAATTGGATTCCCGATCAAGAATCCTGTTCTGCGCTTTACGATCAAGTTGTTTACTTTACATACATCTCGCTCACTGTATCAAGTACCTTGTTCTTGTCCAAGTGGTCGATAAATTTACACAACTCGAACAACATATCACGGAAAGCTGGATAACGGTGAACGGTTTTCATGTCGAGATACTGATCGGAGGTATCCATCTTCGGAAATTCGAATATTTACCGCAAAAATAAACTCAGATTTTGTTCACGTGAAAATTTATCAAAATAGAATATACCGTTGAAAAATTATAATTGAATTTGAAAATTTAAAAAGAAAATGTCATATCAATTATATCAAAATTTCAATACTTTCTAATTAGAGGAAATTATAATTATGGCTCTTCGTTGAATTAGCAATTAGAATTGTTCACAATTGCAACGTTATGATATTACAAATTTATAATAGGGTAGTATCAGTTAAGTATTAGGGTACTGGAAAAAAATATCGTTTTCTAAATAAAAAATGTGAATTCTTATAAGAATTTACATTATAAATATCAATCTAAAATAAAATTTCTATTGTTGGATATTGTCTTTCTCCATCTTAGTACCTCGCTCATCAAATTCATGGATTTTTATTAGAAATATTCAATGAGCCCTTCTTTCATGTCGTCATATGTTCGAGAACAAAAACGACACTCTTTTTTCACTATTCCTAATATTATATCCAATAGGTATTTTTAATAAATTTTCTCTGTGAAGAACGTAAGACGTAAAATGCACGCGAACTTCAAACATCAATGTTCGATGATAAAGCAAGGAAAAGTGTCTGTGAATTTTCAACCGATGAATTTCAAGGCTGGTCGATGTAAATCAGAAGATTGTTCGGATGTTGTTTTCACGTCGAAGGGACACGAATTCATCTCGAAGTTACTTCTCGTACGGTCGTTCAGGGTGATATACGAAAACAGGCAGAGAAAGAACGAAAGTTACGACGTTACGAGACACGGGCAAAGTATTCGAGACAGGACGAAGGTGATTCTTACGGCAGAAATGTCGCGTGCAACTTTTCCAATATCCATCAGGAAAATACAAAAATGCACGACGAGCAACCCTGTAAATTTACAGCATCAACGAGACGTATGGAATGTCTGCAGGATGTTTCATTAACTGAAACATATTGCTATCGCGATATCGAGCGATTTTGCGATTGAAAAATTCAGTGTCCGATGTTGATTTCATTTATGGCTCCCTTATAATTGCAAAAGGAGATAAAATTTATATAAAGTATCGTAATCTTTTAGGAAATGCATTAATCATTGACTATGGAATACCTATAATATTGTTCAGAATACGAAGATAAGTGGAAATATTTTTCGGATGGATTTGTTGTGTTTATTGCGAATTCCATGATACTTTCAAAATAATTAAATACAAAAGTTAGATACTGTAATCTGAGTTCCTTCACCGATGAATAGAATAATATAGAACTGCACTACAGCTTCTAATTTTTCATAGTGTATATTGAATATAGTAATCTACTATAAAATGTAATGTAAATAAAATTCAGTTCTAAGTTATCAGTGTTTTTGGAAACGAAGAAACTGCATATCTCAATTATCGTGAAAAGTGAAAAAATAACAGAGAAGATTTAATTATTTCAAGAAGAAAATACATAATATAACAATATTCCTATTATTTTGGAAAAAAAAACTTTTCATACTCTTTCAAAGGAGAAACAAAATTCTTGCAAAAGCGAGTTGAAACAGAATAGTAAGAAGTTTCGCGACATCTCGGAATCTTTTGCATTTCCGCAATATTCATAGATTTCGGGACTGCCGGCACGTATCCGTAGAAACGATTAAACGACAAATAAATAGCGCTCGTTCTGCATCTAATGGTTTTTATGCCTTTCGGTCATATTCGTTCGGCGATCCATGTGCTGGGAATGGCACATCCTCCCTCGGAATACGCGATATGAATATTTAGGAAGGCACTAGCTGCGATTACATAACGCACACCCGAGACCGTATTTGCGAAATTCGTAGACCCTCTTGATTTTTATTCGACGTTACTTTCATCCTCCGATCGCTTAATAATCATTGTATTTTCGTTTATTGACTACCTAAGAAAAAGTTAACATTTTCAGCCTTATTTAACACTTGCTTTACTATTCCTTCTATCGTAAATACAGCGTCAAATTACAGCAATAAAAATATAAGAAATTTCGATTTGATTCTTGCTTCATCGCGTTCCTAAAAATCTGATTCTCTTTCTTGCAGAGTTATTGAACACATTTCTCTTTCAATAATCATCTGGTACAAAACACTAACATAATTCAACTTTACCCCATAGCCTGCAATAACGAGTGACACTCGTTAAAATGAAATAGGAAATTTTCAAATTTCGTAAAACCTATAAAATTGAAAATATCAGAGAGACACGACAAGATAAAAATATTTTTATAATATTAATATTACGTTAAATTATACGATATATCTAGAATTACTGACAAATTTTTACTTTAACAACTTCATTCTAAATCTTTGTGGAGGAAGTCACAAAAGAAATCGTAGGGCAATGGTTTAAATAAAAAGTTACGTAAAGTCAAAAGAAACACAAAGTGTAATTACTTGCTGACCGAATAAATATTTCTTCAATCGAACCAAATGATATTCCTTGACGCATTTATCTCGCTAAAAGATCTCCCTTCCTCCTTTGAGTTTCAGATATTAAGCTCGCAAAATTGTCATTATTATAATAATACGAATTCGTATGCTCGACCCACCCAAATGGAATTCACCATTACTCGTGCAACAGTGGAACCAAAAGTTTCACGTATCGGCCGCAAACTATTTCTTCTCCCATGCTTAATTTCGCTTTATCGCTTGCGGGGGTGATTTTACAATTTCCCTTGGAATATATCCTTTTACCCGAAAGATCGTTCTCTTTCGACAAGAGGAAGAAGAAGGGTGGAAAAGGGAGAAGTGCAAAAAGAGCGATAGAAGACAGAGAAAAAGATAGACTGGCGCTTTCAGACGCCTCCATGGTGTGCTCTTGCCCTCGAACGTCCCATAGAATTCTCGTAATTCTCATCTCGGACCCGTGTGTTCCGATCCACTTGATCGGCTCGTTTCTCACGCAGACGGGGACAGAGACGAAGAGGGGAAAATATCCGACGAAAAGCGGAATTCCGGCGAACGTTCAGACCGAAATGTACTCCCGAGAAAATGTTGCTAACTTTATTATCCTCGCTGTTGTTTACCGTGCCTTCAATAATAAATTGAGTCGGGCTACTGTGATAAGTTGACGCTTGGTTAACGCGGCTTCGTTATAACGCGAAAAAAGATGAGGGGTTTCTTCTTTAACAAGGTATTATAACACTGCTATTTACAGGAAGATACAGAGTTTTTCTGAATTGCTTGCGGCAAAACATATCAATGAGAGTATTATGTGTGTAGGGAGAAAGATCGAATTGACACTAGATTTACGGACGTGAAATCTGTTACACCGCAATATGGTAATTTAAGACTTTGGAATTAGAGGCATTAAGTGGCAAAGAAGATGATAAATTAAATAATCTATATTCCATAAAATGACTGAGAAATATGTATTCTACCACCTATGTATAAGTTTGGAAGTCGTTTATAAAAAGGTAGGACTCCGTCAATTTGACGGCTTCCGTAAACTTAGTATTAAACAAGGTGAATGTTCTGTTTTTTAACATTAGATCTAACGACGATCAATTTAATACATTTAAAAATGGCAAATGAAAAAATTAGAATAAGTGAAATAGAGAAGACGAAATACTTGGTCGATGTAATCGCCTTCACTCTACAAAATAGGAGTAATTTAATTTAGAAAATGGGAAGTTAGAAGCACATGTTATTTTGACCACCTTGGTAGACCTGGTGTTAAATTTATAATGCATTATAGAATATTAGAGGTATTATGTGGAAAAAATATTCTTTTTACGTATGATAATTCCTTGGAAATTATATCTCACAATTAGATAAGGAAGATGTACTGTAATATCGAAACTGAGATTAACACTAGATTTACCAGCGTGAAATCTATTATATTTAAATATGTTAAATATGTACCTTAAGGCAATGAAAATTAAGACGTGGAAAAGATGATAGACTCAGTAATTTATGTTTTATACGATGGACGAAGAATATTTTTTCTACGGCTGTGTCATAAACCCGTAGAATTTAAAAAAAAAAATTGTGTACCAGTCATTTTGACTGGCTTGGTAAATCTAGTGTTAACTTTGGGATAGTATTTGAAGAAACGGTAAAAATTAACAGAACCTTCTTCCTCTTGGTTTTGGAGCATCCTCGTTCAAAATCATAGAAATAGAATAGAGAAATGTATTGTATTGCGAGTGTCAGTTCCAAGATAAGAGTATCGATTTCGCTACAAATAGATCGACATTATCGAATACATACATTTCTTTACACTGAAAACAAATAATGGAAGATTCTCGAAGTAAAACCATTTTCTCACAACTTTTAATATATCTCCAAATATCTAAGAACAAATATAAATTTTACTGGTATGAAATTTACTTACTGTCAGGTATCATTAGAGAGTTCCAGATTCCATAAAAGTATGGACACTTTAACACTAAAATTACCGACGTTGTATCCTCTAAAATTTTGATACCCTTAATAACTACTGTAGAAAAAGAGAAATGAAGAGATTAAAAAGATGAGTAATTAACTAATTGGCGTTTTGTAAGATAAAAGTGGAACATTTACTTCACGACTAATTTATCAATTTAGATAAGTTTTTTTTTTTAACTTTTCACCGTCTTGGTAGATTTAGTATTAACCCTTTGCGGACGGAGCCGCTCGACGAGCGAGCGTCGCTGTGGACGAGAGGTATTGGAGTGCTCAGTAAAGAAAATAAATACGTTAAACGATAAAAAATTAAGGCTTTATTTAGTACAAAAAAAAATTCATAAAATCAAAAAAAAATTATAAACAAATTGAAAAAAAAACAAAAAGAAGTTTGGTTGTGTTTATGTGTACGTTTTATATTCTGGCATTGTGTATATATAAAAAGCCTGCTGGTTCATCTGGCAGTGACACTGAGAGACTAAATCGAAGAACTGAAATTCGTTCTGACTCTGCCATCGTCTCACATCGTAAGTTTACACTATAAGGAAGATAAAACTTCATCGCTAAAGGTCCCTAATTTCTTTGAAAGGAAACGAGACTCTTTTACTACACCCATGCGTATGTTGTCGTTCAGAACGACAGACGTCGCGAGCTACTTCATAATACGCCTTGCACCTAATTGTAAGAACTAACGATAAGTTGGACGGCTATATGCCGACACGCGTCCGGAACGGTAAAAAGACTTGGGTGGCTATATGCCGACACTCGTCCGCAAAGGGTTAAAAGCAATCGATTATAAAAAGTTACTCTGTACACAAGCTCACCAGCAATTCCACTTCTACGACTTTATTTAACACGTTGAACAACACTAATATTTTTCTAGTTTTATCATTTCTATTGAAGCGAGACGATTTTATTAAATTCACATCTTTATAACGCAGAAACATTACGGATGCAGGTAGATAGATATTCGATAGGCCTTTATTTTTTTAACGCTAATATTTAAATATTCAGTATGTCCGATAATTCATAAAAATTGTAATTTAAAAGTTACATGAAATTACATTGAATTTAATAGTGCCGGTCACCGATGACCCCCATGGCAGTCAAAGTGTTAACAACATTATATCGTTTCTATTTTGCTGTTCCAGATTATACAAAGAGAAAGCCAATAATTCGTAACATTTCTTTAACGATTTAAAATCACCAAAAATTCCATTACACAACACAAATAATAATCATGAAACCAAAGCGTAAAAGCAAACAGTTACGCTTAATTAAATCTCATTTATATATTCATTGCATAAGCAAGCTTAGCTAGTAACGCCAATTAAAAATAATGATACTCAATCCTATCATCCTATACCATCATGCAACAGCGAGATCCATATTGGCGTAACATTAACAAATAACTCTCTTAATCTCATTCGAACACGTCGGGCGAACTTAACGACAGTAAGTGTTCCTTTTGCGATCTTTTATGGGACTCTTTTATGACCGAAGGTACAACAACGCACGTATCCCATTCCCTAAAAGCAAATGTGGATTTGCATTGGATATTGGTAAAGTTGCGCGAAACATTTTACAGAACAACCCTTTCAATAGCACTGAAACCAGTAGAAGACGAGGGTGGCGGCACTATTTGGTTCTCTCTTGCTCTCTTCCTCACTCTTTCTCATTCAGTGACTTACTCTCTTCCATACTCGCTTTCTCTCTTGTTGTACACTCGAATCTTGGAAGCTTTCCCTTTGCAGCTCTTTCGTGCATTCCGAAATCCGCGAAACCGTCCACGAGCGATTTAACCGCGCACCGTATTCATACCTCGTTAAACTAGCTCGATAATTCAACTGCAGCTGCTAAGGGAGGAAAATAAAGGACGAGGGAAAATGGAGAGAAAACGTGGCGAGAGAGAAGGAGGATTGATTAGACGAGTGGAATTCTGTGCATTGTGTATTTATGATTCTACGAGGTTACTATGTGAATCTGAGGAAATCATTTGTTTTTGATGGTTTAAGATATCGTTATTGTAGACCCGGGAAATATTCGAATGGGGCTTTAACCCCTTGATGTACGATTTCTTCTGTGACTGCGTCCGCAATAATTTAGAGTATAATTAATAGGAGATAAATTTGTCAGTGATTCTTGGTGTATCGTATAATTTCATGAAATATTACTATTAGGTTGGTGCAAAAATAATTCCGGTTTCCATTATTAAAAGTTTTAAATGTTGATTTGAAGTTATTTTTCTTGTAAGTAAATATATAGCATAAATATATCTAGCATACCATTTGAAAGCGTGAAGTTGGCTCTTTCGATATATGTTTATCATTTATTTTTGATTCTTCACACGTGACTACATTAGGTCGGAAAAGTAAGGGCGGAAAAGAAGCAAATTCGAGCGATATTATTGTACGAGTACAATTTAGGACCTAAAGCTGCGGAAAATACTCGTAGTATTAATAAAGTATTTGGCCAGGGAACTGTGACTGAGCGTACAACTCAACATTGGTTTCACAAATTTCGTAAAGGCGACAAAACGCTTTCAGACGAAGAAGGTCGCGGACGTCCTTCTGTGAGCGACAATAACGAATTAAAAGCCATTGTCGAAGAAAATCCACGCAAATCGTCTCGAGAGATATTTAGTAACAAGAAAACTAACTTCAAATCAATATTTCAAACTTTTAATAATGGAAACCGCAATTATTTTTGCACCAACCTAATATTATAGAAATATTATCGTGTCGCATTTTACTGATACTGTTTTTTACATTTTGCATATTTGAAAATTTCCTATTCAATTTTTCGTATCACGAGTACCACTCGTTATTATACGGCAAGGGGATAAGAATTACGAATGGCTGAGAGGGTGTAAGTCAGGTTGAATCAGTTTTGGTCAAGAGACCAAGTCGCTTTCTACCTCAAGGCCCAATATTCTCGAGAAGTTAGTTAGTGTGATTACCAATGAGCGATAGGTTGAGAAAGATGTAGGATTAGATATAAGCAAGCGTAGATTTAAAGGTCGTGGCGGAAGAATAGTTGCGAGAGAGGAGTAGTTTTTGAGTAGTCGTTAGAGAGATGATTCAGAAAAAGTAGAATTCAGTCAGTTTGACAGTGCATATTTTAAATACACAGTCAAGAAATTTAATATACTCAATTTCATTTTCATTATCACTAATCTACAGTTTGTCAAATATAAAAACAATTCTAGAACTTCACAATTTGTTTTCCGTAATTTTGCTAAAATATTATTCTCCACGATCCCTCACCAAATATAAAAATTTCTCCAAAAATTTGGCAGTATTTCTTCGAAACTCCTACAGCACAAAATTGATTCAACTCCCTTGCACCCCATTAAATATCACAAACAATTCAACACGAAACGTCCCACTAAACTCATCCAAGTAAGAAATCCAAAACAACGCATGAACCCCAAGAAAAACGAAGTAAAAAAAACAAACAGCAGACTCCTGAGTAAGAACGGAATAACGGTTTGCAAGAAACGCCATATAACAGATTTCGCAAAAACAAAAACAGAAAGTTTCCACGATCTAAGCGATCGTAAATCAGAAAATCACGCTCGACGGAAAGGAGATCGGTGGCACTTCGTATGGAGGACGAGGAAGACGAGAACCGGATCGTTCTTAAGTCGTCCAGAAGAAACGAGAAGTCCCACGACTTTTCATCCCATCCTCGTACGAACAAAAGGGATTCGATAAATTCTCTTCACGGTACAGATACCCGGTGCGCGATTCTCAGCAGAGCTGGCTCGATGGGTGAGAAAAGCAGAGGGATGGTGGAGAACGGAAGGAATGGAAAACGAAAGCATTATCGAGTCCGAAGAATCGTGGAGGCGCATGGAATACGGGTGCTTTATCCCCTCGTCATACATCGTTCGCCCTTAGAATCGTCGGGACTTATGCTTTTCGCGGCTTGGCCCGGGGCACGGGAATTTTCGCTCCACATTTTAGCGCTACACGATCGTGCCAAAACGCAATTTACTTCTGACATGTCGGTGGAAAAATTAGCGACAACGCTGGAACTTGGACAACGTGAAATTCCGTCTGGTAAAATTTCTATGCACGACTTTAACATAACTTTAACGAAGATTCTTACGGTATAAGACTTCGGAGAATTTTGTATCTTTGGTTAGTATTAGAATTTGTATTATGCTTTCAATTTCGAGTCTTAGAAAGTGAGCGAAATTAACACTAGATTTGCGGACGTTTAATCTGTTATATTTAAATATATTAAATAAGTCCTTTGAAAAAGACGAATTAATTGACAAGGAAGATGATGCGTTAAGTAATTTGTATATTACAAGGTACATGTAAAATATCTATTTTGCCGCGTCTCTATGATTTTGGAAATTATTTCTAGCAAAGTGGAAATCCGCCAATTTGTCGACTACCGTAGATCTAGTGTTAAAGACTAATTGTAAGTATTTAAGACAAAAATTCGGACTTCATTTTTTATGTACCACTTTAACACTAGAACTACCAGGAAAGCCAAAATGACTGGTTGCCAATCTTTTCCAAAAGCTCTTCATATTTACAGGAGAGTCATCGAGTAAATATTCTACGTTGATTTCATAAAACAGAAATAACTAAATCGATCATCTTCTCCACCTTTTCATATCTCTTTTTCCAAAGTATTTATTTAACATATGAAATATGATAGATTTAAGTTCGGCACTTTAGTGTTAATAATCCTGAATATCGTGCAAATGGACACTCGTAGAAACGATTCGGCTTTTGTAATATATTTATTATCAAATTTCACGTTTAAAGTGCGAGCTTATCTGCCAACTTCGAGTAAGAGCGCAATTTCGTAAGAAAAGTACGAAATGGAAGGGGACGAAGTAGGAGGAGGAAGAAGAAGAAGAATACCAGGATTCCGTAGGACGTCGAGAAGCCACGCGGGAGGATCTGCCCGCGGTAGATAGAGCACGTTGGGTAGGAACAAAGTGAAAGCTAAAAGCTTACGTATTTAGGATCGATGGCGGCTCGGTCACAGTAATTTATCGCGTCTTTTCCATCCTCGGTGGCCATACTCGCCGGACCCCACCACCGATCATCCTTTTTCCTACGCGGATTTCGATTACTCCGGAGTGCTCGGCTGGCTCGGCCACTCTTGTACCGAAGCTAAATCTGGAGTCCTTTATGTCTCTCCCTCTCTTTCTCTCTCACCTCTCCTGAGAGCTCTTATCCATCGCTTCTACCAGTCCATCGGCCGATCGGTGCACCCTGCAAAACACACACCCTTCTCGACCATCCCCAACATCCTTGCGACTATTCCTCTCATTCCCTCTCACCCTCTCTTTTTCTCCTGTATCTCTTCCGTTTTCTGCCTCCCGTATAAACTCTTCGTATTTCTCTCACCCTTCTAACGATATTTTTTCTGTTTGCCCATCCGTCTCCCTCTCCCTCTTTTTCTCGTTTTCGACGTCCACCTTTCGGACCCTGCACCGAATTCCCAAGCGATCGTTTCTCCACGGACTTCGGCAATCCTCTGTATCAACACTGTCGGACAACAATCAGGAGCCCTGATTGATTCTGCAGCTCCGCGGACTGCACCCTCTCGGTTTGCCTTCGTTCTTCCATCTTCTCTTGTTCGGCCTTTAACTCTTGCTTCTAAGTCTCCACGTTCCTCGATAGCTTTCTTCGTCCGACAAAGTCCTCTCTGATCTCCGATCGACGCGTTAGACCTCACCAGCAAGTATTTTATTTCTGAGACAATGGAATCCGAACGATCTCCTCTCTCTTCGCGTAGAAGAGGAGGAGATGGTGGAGGATTTGGAAGCGAGCCGCAAGTATGCCCGGTTGATTCGACAGAGAGAACTCGAACTCGACTTAAACGTCTTGGGAACGAGTGTTTTGTACTGTCGGATACAAGGAGAAAATTGTCGGGCCTTGTGTCTCTTTGTGAAGTTTCGCGTTTAGAAAAGAAAGAAGAATGTTCACCGCGAATTTCGTGGCAGACATGCCTCGCGACCATTGTAATTTCTCAGAGCGTTTTATCAACGCGGGAGTCTAGTATCGACGAGCTTGTAACGTCGAGAGATTCGTTTTTCCTGCCGCGAATGCTTCGATGAGACGATCTTTGAAGGTAAAATGTTTCTTTGTTGTACACCAATATTGGAGAACGGAGGCGGACTTTACGGAGAACCGAGTTTGCTACATTTTTTTCGTAAGAAAATAAGCAGCGGGAGAATTTTAGGTATTATGTTGTTTTTGAATACTGACTGGTATTCCTTTGCAAAGTCGTCATTTAGATCTTCAGTGAGACAGAAATATACTTTTTTTAAATCGATCTTCTCTATGGTCTTAATACTAGAACTATCGGCGTTAAATCTGTTATGTTTCAATGTATTAAATAAGTACATTGGAAGAAGAGGTATCGATAGGTGAAAAGAATTATCGATTCCTAAATCTGGGTTTTATAAGAACAATGTAGAACATCTGATCGAGGAAACTCCCAAAAAGTTATAGAATTTTTGGAAAAAATTGGGGACCAGCCATTTTGACTTGTTTGGTAGTTGTAGTGTTAATTTGAATTTGATATTTCCTGTATTTCTGTGAATGATAACTTAGAAATTGATAACAAATAAAACTGTGGCAGTAGATTTTGACACATACGAAAATGAAACCTCAGCAAAATAGTATTGTAGATTTAAATTTTCCATCTAACGATTGGGAAAAATGAAAAAATTCCGGAGGAATTATAATCCGAAAGTTATCAGTGTATTCTATTTTTTTCAACAGTTTAACACTAACCGTACGGTGATATGGCCGTTTCGGCGAAAATAAAATATGTAATTTCTTGTATTATTAAATAAAACCAGTTTGGAACTTTGTTTTCTGTATTCAATTACCTGTCTACAGTTCTTTCAGAAAGGTACTGTCGTTATTTCATAACCGGTGAAAAGATCTGCTACGGCAAAAATAGATCCATAAAATGTCGGTACAATTAGTGTTAAAAGTTTCCACAAACGCAGCAAAATTAACAGTCTAACAAACCAGAAAACTCTAAAAATCCGAAAAGAGTACTGCTTCGAAAAAAATAAATAAAAACGACAGTAAATCTCAAAATATTCTCATAATCGTCACCTCAGCTTCACCAGCGCAAAATAAATCTCGCATCACTCAGCAAAATAAAAACATTAAAAACAACACTTCTCCAAAAACGTGCATATTCGTTAAAAACATTTTAAAAACGTGCATATTCGTTAAAAACTAACAAAAAGCAAACTTTGCGAGAGAAATATAGAGACGAATTTTGAACCTCCGCAAAGTCAACGGAACGTGTGAGCACTCTAATAATAGGTACAAGGTTGAATAACGAATTACACGAAATAAAATGAAGGGAGGATAGGTGGGATGAAAAATGTGTTTCGTCGTGCCTCGTTTCAGATACAGTAATGTTACAGTAAAAAATACGTAGCTGGCTACGTATTGCTCGTCCGATTTTTGGTTGAAAAAAGAAAGAGGGAGAAGGATAGAGACGGTGAGGAAACAAAATAAAAAAATACACTCACGATACCATACACCACGTAACCCCGTCGGTTCACAGGCCGACGTGTGCGATGCATTTTGCGACTGCATTCAAAATGGGCCGAGGACAAAAATTCCCGGGAAAAAATAAAACTGCTGGCACGATTTTTTTTATTGGCCCAACGGCTACGCAAATCGTTACCACGCCATTTGCCACAGCCTGATAATAATCCATTTGATACATTTGCCGATGATGGGGACGGAGCGATTTTACATGAAAATATTTTCGTTCAAAGCTGGACGTAATTATCGTGATGGAATGTTTAAAACGTTGGATGAACATTCAAATTTTATTCGGAGAAGATAAAAAAAAATACAGCAATACTTATTGACTTGTGTCGCGAAATTTATCGCGGAAATAATTGAACGAGTGTCACGAGTATTTTCACTCTGAATGCGAATGCAAAACGTAGATCGATATGAACATCAGAGTGTATAGAAAAAATGCAGTTGATGGAATATGTTTTTCGATGCGACAAATTATACGAATTATATAGAGCTTTGCTTGGAACATGTTATCGAATGCTTTTAACGCTAGATTTACGTACTGAGCCAATTTGACTAATTCAAAATTTCGTTACTATATATGTATAAAACTTAAATATTATTTTTTTAAAACTTACTGACCCGTTCATTTCGGCATTATCGAATGTGTTATACCTATTTTTACGATTCTGAGCCAATTTGACTCATGAAACGATTTAACAGTTAATCGCTTAACACATGAAATTTGTAACACACGTCAGGTATGGATAACCGTATATTTAATATATAAATATAATTAATATAGAGAAGATGTCGAGAACACTTCCCTTCCATTATCAAAAATTCATACTACTGGCGCACGGAAGAATTGTCAAGTTCAAAAATAATATGACAGAGATAGATGTAAGAGTTTTTGTGTTAAATGTAATAGAAATGTTTGCAAAAAGTGTATTTTAATAACAGAGTCTATATGCAAAAAATGATTTCAATGAATTTTTTAACACTAAATCTTTCATTTAAATTGATCTGGAACTATTTTCTTTGCAAAATACTTCAATTTTCTTCTATGAGTCAAATTATCTCACGTCAGTAAAACTGGGTATATAATTAACATCCGTAAATCTAGTGTTAATAAATAAAAATCTACAGAACTTCAAAAATCCACGTAGAAAGAAACACGTTAACGGTTAGAAAATAGGTAGTAACTCCGTGGCTTGATAATTCTTTAAAAAAAGATATTATAACGGTATTAAAAATTCACCGGAGTTTATTAAAATCCGCTGTATTTCATCGTGTCTATTTCATCCACGATTTTCGAGAGCTTCGGTTATCGCGAAATAACAAATGATTCCCGTCGTCAAAGCCGACGCGACCGAACGGACCCGTTTAACTAAAAACAATTTAATGGCACAGCAGAAAATTATATAGCGTCAAACGTATAGGATTAAGTGAGCATCGTGGCAGTGGGTGAGTGCAAAAAATGGAGTGCCTTTTTGCCAGGTTATCTCGAGCGAATGCGAGCACCCAACAATCTCACGGTAAAAAATTCTGGGTACTTTTTCGCCAAAGATCGGGCTCCCATGGAGCCAGTTGTTTTTAGACGTGTATTTCAGAATTTAACACATTGCCACCAGTAAACCCCCTCCAACGTTGCATCGTCGACGTAACGCCCTTGCTAACGTGCATTCTAACGTGACGCGTTTGCCCCTTTGAATATCATTATTTTCTTACAACTTGTACCGTGCATATTCATAAGATTCTCCTGACGCATGGAAATGGTTCGAGGTACGAAGCAGGGTTGTTTTTCACAGTGAAGTCGATTCGGACGAAAATATTTCTTTGCAACTATTTTGTAAGACTGCCAAGCATCGTAGGATGGGAGAGTCTCTGTTGCACGTAATTAGGAGAATAATGTAGGAAATGATGATTAGTCTATTAAAAGTGAAAGTAACACTAGAGATAACAAGATTGTCAAAATAACTTGTTCTGAATTCCGTTAAATATGTTTCTGAAATTTTTAACGCTGTAGCTTGGTTAATTTCCTACATTTATTTTATGAAATGAAGGAAATCAAATTGATCAATTTTCCTGTCCCCACGGATCTTTTTCTTTTGAAGAATTTTTCTAGCAATTTTAACCCTTTTAGTTCCGGACGACTATAATATTGTCGTTCTCAATACTAACGCTGGGCATCTTATGTTTATTATTCAGTTTCCAATAAGATATCAGTTATACTTTATGACAGATAATTGTAATTAAATACACAGCTTATATGCTATATTACTCGTTGTATATGTAGCTATGGCCAAATAACAATTCTTTTTATTCGAAATCGCATTTGTTACTAATTCAATCAATTTTTTCGGACGGCACTAAAAGGGTTAAATATGTTGCATCAATCGCCGGTAGTTCTTGTGTTAATGTCGTGTGTTACGTGATGTAGGTAATAACGTTTATGGAACTGTACGAGCGAGGAAGAAATGAAATTTTAAATTAGGGAAAATAATTGGAATTGTTAAAATATAAGCGTTGCTTTGTGAAGGGTAAGAGGGACATGATTTTAGTTTGTATTATATAGTTTAGGAAATGTAGGAGGCTTGTGAGAAATCGTTATGAATTATTTATGGAATGTTTATGTGTAGCATGTATGGAATTATGTAAATGCATGGACTGTTTATTTAATGACAGACGAAAATTTCTGAATTTGAATAGGATCCTAAATTGGAGATATTTTCTAAAGTAGCCCAGCATTGAGGATATTTTACTACATTTAATCAGTTAACTGCGGAATTTAGTTAGAACCCTCGCGGGATGTGATATTAAAATCGAGCAATAACATATTATATGTATACGTCGAACAGAGGGCAAATGCTTCTATTAGAAATTTTACGAGAAAGCAAAACGTGGAAGTATTATCTTTTTTGTCGATAAGGAATTGACAATTCGGTATTAAAAAGTCTACCGCAATACAACTTTGGATTGACGTGTATACACGTCGTACGCGGTTGTCAGGTTAAAAGTTTTTTAATAAAAATTGAGTTACAAAATTTAAAAGTTTTTCAATTTACATCGTTATAAATTCGAATAACTTTTTCAATGAGAAATAAAGCAATCCCTTTAAAATTTCTATTTGAACATTAGACTTGCGACAGCCGTGAAATTCAAGTGTTCCTATTTTTTTTTAAATCTTTCTCAAAATTATAGAGAAGCAGTACAGTAGATATTTCATATATATTTTATAATTTACAAAATTTTTATCTGATTGTATTTTTTGCCGCTAGATCAATCTCTTTTTAAAGTACTTCTTTGTCATATTCATATATACCAGATTTAGCAGCTATAGATCTGGTGTTAACCCTTTGAGGCGCATATAAGTGGTCAGAGAAAAAAATTAATTATAGTTTATTGCCTCGTGTATCCACGGTTATTATTGAAAAATTGAAGTGCAATCGTTTAAAGTATGATTCCACAAATAGTAAATTATAATTTATATACATTAATAGTCTAACTTTCTGATAAAAAGGTGGTTTTTGATTGCCAAATTAATGATTATCTCTCAATATTCAGAAATGTCTCCGTCCGCAAGGGGTTAAAGAAAAACTATGATATAAATTTTCAATACTATTGTAATAGATACGATGAAACGTTTTAAATGACTTGCTCTGGATAAACTATATCGACCAAACCGACGGAATAGTCAGCCTAGAAAGGGGAGGAGAATTTTTGGAATTCAGAAACGAGAATGACCATAGAGAGCTGCTGCCGATTGGCGGTAAAAAAGCACCCCATGCAGGTCGCGGTTTTCGATCGGCACCCGTGATTTTTTCCTATTCTCCCTCTTTTTTTTTCAACCTTCGCATTCACCCTGTCATTCTTTTTTTCGCCACCGGAAACCCCCGCGGTCAACGAAACATTTTTCCATGGACATGGACGAGCGTCGACGCATGAAATGAGATGCGGTTCACCGGTTGAAAGCTTTTTAATGACCGGCCAAAACGACAGATTAAACCTGGTTTCGACCCGGGGCGACATGCCACCGAGAGGAGTGGAGAAACCTCGACTTTGTTATCGTCGATTTGAAGTTACGACTAATTTCGATGTCACTGCTACCAATAGATTTTTTATTGCTGGCAATTTGACTTCTTAAGTCGAAATTTTATTTCAATGTCACTCTACAACACTGTTTTATTGGCTAATTGGTATAATTAATTAGAAAATACTTTTCGGTGTATGTATTTTTACTGGTGGAAAGGAATAATCTTTTTTAACGTGTGATACCGTCGTTGAAATATAATCTTTGAAAAATAGAAAGAATACTTTTGGTAATGTACTTATGATTTGTCTTGTGATTTAATTTTTAACTACGTAAGGCTTAGAAAGAGACTAAATTACTTTTAATGAAATTGATATGAGAATGAGGTAATTGTGACATATCCTATCGACATTTTTAAGCTCGCAGTTTTTAGAACCTGGACTTATTTAGTGAAATTTCTACTTTATGAATATGACTCGACGTAAAGCAAAGCCTTAATAGAAGATTATTTTAAACGTGTTCGTCAATGATGTTACTCATTCATACGTCTCTTCACTTTTGGATCAAGAGACTAATTCTATTTTAAACGAATTTACTTCATAATTGCCAATTATTTTACGTAACAATTACCCACTTCCATATATCAGCATAACGTTTGGTGTATTCAATGTAAAAATTTCAATTTCAACTCAATATAGGTAATCATTTCTTCAACAAATCACACGATATACATAATCACGAGTTATACATTTTACCCATCACTATGGGATCAATACAAAATCAATATTGTTGGAACATAACAATTTCGCGCCCTGTTCTAATTAAGACAGTACTTGCCAGAGGCGCACTCATCTCAATATGGCTGGTCATCGACCATGATGTCCTCCACTCCACGTTGAACTGTGCTATCGAGCACACGAGTTCTTTTTCATTGTAATAAATATAAAAACGCTTTTCATAAGTTGCGTATTCTCAATCATTCGAATTCACAACAAATATTCATATGGTTGATACATCCAAACCGCACTCCCAATCTGCCAATAAGCACAAAATATGACACTATGCAAACACATAACTTAGCAACTCGCAAAATAAAGTATATCATCTATGCTAAAAAAAAAAATTCGCGAAACCAACACAAAGCTCCGGCCCTCGAGTTAGTCAAACGTAGAGAAATCCCCGTCAACGAGTACATCCACGAGTGAATGATTCCTACCCGACCATAGACAATTTCAGCTAGCATTTTAATCTGATTGCATCTACAGAATCGAACCTAAGTCGCACGGGGAGGGATCCTAATTGAAAAGTTGGTTTTTCATTAAGACACGAAATGGACGGTACATCGTTGAGTTTCTCTCGATCGGGCCGTTTCATACGTCGACGTTCTTCACCGTTACACAAATTCGCGTTCGTGTGCCGCACAAAGATCGGTGTATTGCACAGGAACAACGGAAATGCACGGTCATTTAGCGACCGAGGGGGATGAAATGACTTGCCCAAGGCTAACGCAATCAGCATTCCCAGTTTAATGAGCCCGGTATCCACTCTCGCTCCTTATCACTCTTGGGAATCCCAACAGTCTCCACGGTCCTCCCTTTTCATCATTCGCGAACACGGGACACTTTCATTGCTTGTCCCCCACGATTCTTCCATCTCTTCTTCCATTTTATTCCATCGGTGACTTTGTCCTGGCAACTTTTTCCTGTCGTTTTACAGGAAAATACGCTTCCCTTTATCCCTATTGACCGTCTCTCTCTCTTCAACGAACATCCGCATTCCTGTTGCGTGAATCGCCTCTTGACACATATTCGTAAAATGGACTTTGCCAGAGGAAATGTAACAGCAAATACGCAGAAAATCGGTGGATTTTCGTGTTCAAGTGGAGAAAAGTGTTTGGTCTTTGGTTTTGGTAAGTTCTGTGTTCGTTTCAGAGGAAAATACAACATTTTGTTACGGGGAAGATCTGACTCCATTGTTGTCAATAGAATTACTCGGAGATTTTTGCAGTTTTTTGGGATTCTATGAAAACAGTATTGGTACTGTGACAAGTGCAGTTTAAGATTCGAACTTGTAATTAATGAATTGGAATGTCTAGATTTTTCTGTATTGTCAATTCATATTCCATGTTCTGGCTGGATGGAAATTAAAGTAAAACTATACATTCTTCTAAAACTATGACGTTAATATAAATAAAGACCCATTTTTTATTTTTTTCTAGGCGTGTCATTTAAAAAGATTAATTATCGTAATAAACCACAGAAATAGTACAAATATAAACGCGTTTGCTTGGACAATTAAAACAGTAATATAAGCAACTATTGATTTTTAATATTTTTGTCTATATTCTCGAGAAATCTGAAAAATGTACACGTTAATATTTACCCAAACACACTGATATAAAGATATGAATATGGTTTTGCAACCGTGTCAAAACAAATTTGACATTTTAAAGCTCTTTGAGATTTTAAAAGTCGGTATCAGAATCAAAATATCGTAAACAACTTACAAACATTCATTGAATATAATATTTTATGAAGCGAATCAAAAGAAATCCTGCAACTCGTTTCACAATCAGTTATACAGGGCGAGCATTTTAATCTTACAATTAGAGTAACCGGAAAGTAATGTCGTTTTCACGCATTAAATTTAAACAAATAAATTTCTCACAAGTTTTTATTTTCAATGAATGATATAATCTTCCTCGTCATTAAAAACCTTTTTCCATTTAGCGTGCAAATTTTCAACCCGCATCGATAAAGATCAATTAGTTTTTGAGCAAAATATTTGGAGAAACGACTTTACTTTCCGGCACCCCAAACACTATGCAGCAATGACTTTCTTTTTTAACAAATCGCATGGACTAAGGTAAATTCCTCTATTCAACTCTTCTTCAACAACTTCCTCCAGAAATTACAATCTCTTCCCCCTTTTTCTCCGTTCCAAGATGAAAAGAAGAGCATCAATCAACAAAGTAACCGATACTCTTTCAAAACGGACGCGATTTCCGTCGTCGCAAAATCCGACGGCAAACGTGGATTTGAAAGCGCGAGAAAATCGGCCGGTTTCGCGTGGAAGTGCAGAAAAGTGTTTCGGCTTGGCCGAGTTAATCGGCCCGTTAAAGCCCTTCTTATTTCCTATCTCGCCGGCGGAAGCCGTCTTCAGGCGCCCAAGGAGAAGGGGAAAGAAACGGAGGGATTTCACGGCGCCCGACTGCCGGAACTGAGCTTAATCGTTTAACGTTGTCGCGTTGTCGACTAAGTCGAAATGATTGAGGGATCGACAGAGGTTCCCTGTAATACGTTAGAGGGGGATCCTGTAGATACAACGCCCTGGGGGAATTTATTCGGGAACGATAAGGGGATTAAAAGAAAGACCGGGAGTTTACGTTGGATTTTTTTCAGGGCTGTTATTAAAAACATTGTTAAATATTAATTTTAATTTGTGACACAAAGATATATCTTAGTGTGTTATTCCTGCTTTGTTTTGTCCAGAATTGTGTTACGAGATACACACCACTTTGTCTTCGCGAGGTTTAAACTCGCGAATATTATATATATATATTATATATATTTATATATTTATTATATTTGATAATATCTATTTTATTTCTTTGTGCTAATACTAGTTTGTAATATTTAACCCTTTGCGGACAGAGATTTTTTTAAATGTTGAGGAAGAACCATTTATTTTGTGATGGAAAACCACTTTTGTATCAGAAAGTCAGATTGTTAATATATAGAAGTTAAAAATTACTATTTATGTAATAATATTTCAACGATTATATTAACATTTTTCAACTCTAACCGTATATACGTACAAGTACTAACAAATTTTACCAGATTTTTTCTCAGACCGCATATATGCATCCGTCATCTTCAAGGGGGTTAGTGTGTGTGGTTCGTTGAAAATCAAGAACGTAAGTGTGAAGTTTTCAGCAAAGTCTACAGTGTGGAAAATTAGGAGAAGTAGGAGTGGGGATCAGGGGCCTTGGTAAAGTGGGGATGAATTTCGCGAGGAGTGGGATGGGCCCTTCGGACCGTTTGTATGCAGAGTTGTAGATTTATAATAGTAATCACAATGATAATTATAGTTATATTAATAATAGTAATGTAAGAATGCATCTCTCTTAGATCGAACCAGTGAGATTTGACTGGTTCAACCAGTGAATTCAAATCTCACTGGTGAACCAGTGAAATTTGCGTCCGCTGCCGCAGCGCCATGCGCTGTGTTTTATTTTTGAATATGCTGACGAGAGAGATTCACTGGTAAACCAGTGAACTTTGATGGCCGCCGAGATTACTGGCGAAACCAGTGAGTGTCATTGACATACAAGTGAGTTTCCACTGGCGAACCAGTGAAATTTCACTGGTTCGATTTAAGAGAGCAGATTGAATGAGTGAGTGACAAAGAGAACAAGAGAGGACGATGTGAAAAGAAAAAAGACGGGAGAATAGTAGAACGCAGAGTTCGAGAACAGACGTAAACGTGGAAAGACGCGAAAACGACACCATACCTGCTACAGCTTATTTCTTTATTATTTTCCACGTGTTTATACTTACATTTTCATAATTTTTTGTTTATGTATTTCATGTTAATAAATCATAATTAGTAATACGCCTTACTACTGCCACCATTTTATGAAGTATTCCTACAATAATAATAATAATAATAATAATAGTGGTAGTAGCAGTAATAATACCAATACTGATAATAATGATGATGATAAATATGATGATAATAATAACAGTAATAATCATGATGATGATATAATGCGGTTAGAGTTAGGACGTAATACTTGTATTTTGTAATTATTGCTTGGGTTGTTATAAAAAGTCCAGTAAGTAAAGTAATTATGAAAAGTTTAAGGTGTATTAAAAGTATTATAATTTTTGTAATAAAACTTCTGGTATCCTTGTATCGTTCTCATGCTAATGAACGTTTAGAGGGGCAGGAGTGAAGGAAAAACAAAATAGCATAGAATATTTGTGATCTTCCAATTATGTTTCAGTAAAAGTGAAATTTCGCTTGTTATCTAATGGAGGCGGAGAAATGCTTGCAGCCGTTATTCTCTGACGAGGACGATAAAACAAGAAAGAACACAAAGAGTAAACGGTGGGTAGTTTTCTTCGTCGACTTATAAAACTTGCTTGTTTCGCTAAAATTACTTTGCCGTTCAATAGTAAAATTATTACCGTCCCTTCTTACACTTCACGTACTAAAAACGACATTAGAAGATTTTCAATAATTCTCAACTACTTGCAATATAAAAGGAACAGGTTAAAATATGTAATACACAAAATGAAGTTTAAAATATCACAATCGATAAATGTTCGCCTAACTTTCCAACTTCTTTCATTTCTTTCATTAATGTCCAATCTAAACCCCAAAATATTCACCACCATTAACCCCTTGACATACAAATAAAGTGGAACTTGACGCGTTCGAAAAATACTATTTAATTTTGCCCAACTGAACAGTTATATGTAAACTTAGAAACAATATTTTATTCTTAAACTTGCATTGCTATATAACATGTCAGCAGATTGAATGGATAATAGTTAAGTAACGTTATAAAATAATAAATTAACAGTTCTTTTGACGCATGAGTGAAACAATTGAATAATTTAAAAATATACCGGAGACAGTTTCTAATATCTCGGATACGCCGAAGTTTATAGTGGCGCAAGAAACGAATGACATCTCCCAGAGATCATTGTATTTTAAGGGGTTACAAGAAATCTCCCCTCACTTACGTTCCAGCAAACCCCCAAAAATTCAAAGATCTTTAACAAATTACACAAACTAATACCATAAACTCTCACAACGATCAACAATCTTCCACACAAAATTTCTAAACCACTGCAATGAAAATCATCACCAATATATTCAAAATCATTTACCATCCCGCGCATCCCCTAAAATCCGATCTCCTTCAAAAACGACGATATACCATGGCACACCAAAGACAAAGCATCTCGTCGTTAATTAGACCGAGGAAAGCTTTAACGACGCGTAAAGGAGGCAGCAATAATTATGACATTATCCGTGAACCAATAATTGATCCACCATATTCGCCGGAAATCTCTTGTCTCGAATTCGCCAACGGAAGCCAGCCATAAACCCTATGGTACCCATCTTCCGTATTCCTCCGGTTGGTCGAGCGGGTCCTCCTTCGTCTTCGTTCCCCGTAAATCGATTACTCGTCGCCGGCTCGAGTGCGGCGTTCGTAAATTAGCACCGGGGCGAACAAGCGCGAGCGAGAAGTGGTTCGACAAGATGGTACAAAGTCGAGGGTCGCCTTCTTTACGAGGGGTGAGCCGGCGGGTGTGGTTAAGCGGCGGGCTTTAGTGGCACTTACCATCGCAAACATTATTTTATCATTTTAATGGCAACCAGGCCGTGCGATGGAGGGCAAGTCGAAGGGGTGGAGACGTTGGTGAACGGTAGCATAGAGGGAGTTTCGAAGGGTGGTACAATGGTGGAGGATGTGGTAGCGGAAGATGGGCGAATTGATACACGATAAATAAGCCGATGGACAAATTAGATACGATGAAGAAGGAAGGGAGATAATGTTACGATATTCCAAGAGGGAATGGAAATTGAACCGAGGGTTAAAAATACGGATACAAGAGTACACGCTTTTTTAAAATATCCGAATGGGATAAGTAGTTGGATAGATTCGGTGAAAGAATAAAATCAAGTCCTTGGTAACGCGTAGACGGATGAAAAGATGATACCGGAGGAAGCTACGTAATTCAAGGCAGATAAACGGATATACAAATGTAATAGAGAGTAAAAACATGAGAGGAAGGTAAGAAGAGCGTAACAGACGTTGAAAGCGTAATACCCCTGCTGAGGGAAGAAAGAAAGAAAGAAGCATAATTCGAGCTGGTGGTCTGAGGTTTCTTGGTAACCTCCCTGTAGATTCCTTGCTCTGCTTCCAACCCCCATCCGGCTGCCTACAATTGACCCTCGCTCCCGGCCCGCCGCCTTATATAAGATTACGCTTGTTACGACAGTCTCCGCTCGACGAGGCAGCCTCATCCGTCCGCCGGGCGTGTTGACTTCGTTAGGAAGGACGAACCGCTTTAATTCACTACCCTCTCGATTCCCCTTCTCTTGCCATCTGCACTCCAAACCTTCACCCCCTAACCCAACCATTCCTGCGCATCTACAGGCTGCTTCTGCTTTCTCACGACGAAGGATTTCATTTTTCTCCTTCCACTTACGATTCCTTCTTCTATCCATCCCCCGCTCCTGCATTTTCGCGTCTTCTATCATCCCCTAGCTTTTGTTATCGATTTACTTCCCATCTTTTATTCCACTTCTTTTCCTCTCTTCTTGATTTAATGATATTCGATTTACCATTTGTTGCACTCACGTTTAAAAGATTTCTGGGAATTTCAAACGGGGTATCTTGAATTTTTAGACAGCGATTCTTTGATTTAATGTGGTGGGATGGTGTTTTGTGTTTTGTTGGATGTTCTATCTTGTTTTATCTTGTGACTTCTTTTTTCTTCTTTTGTGAGTGTGGGTTTGGAAAGAGGTGAACAGTTTAGTTCTTTTGTATCGTGACTTGTAGTATTGTTGACGGGGAGGCGTTTTTAGTTCTGGAAGTTTGCGAGAAATCTTCAAGAATACAAATATTTGAGGATTTAATCTCTTCGTTAACTTTCTCACGATTGAAGAAGGTAATTATTTTTAACAGCAATGAAAAATTTCTATAGAGTATTTCATGCTTGAAGATAAATCTCTTCCAAGACGGCTTTGGATGATTTATTGGCAGCAGCGAGTGCTGACTCAATACTGAAATCTTTCAATTGCAAAGATGTCAAGAATTTCGCAATAAAATACCATTTGAATTCTATGTAACAGTAAGGAAGTGCGAAATTCTGTTACGATCATCGGCGAATTTAATGAAAAACTCGTCTAAATTCCCGTAAACGTTGAAAATTCACATCTCCTTATCCGAAGTACAAAACACCAATACAACGTCTCCCAAAAGAGCCAAATATCTCCGATCGCCCATCATTCTCGCATTTAATTGAACATAATACCATTCCACTCCCAATTGTCCCGAATCTCATAACAATTTCTCACCTGTCGAACAACTCGATGAAAAACCTTAGGAGCTTTCGTTCCTCGATCTTTAATCATCCCTTCTGTTCCATCACAAGTTGCGATTTTCCTCTCAAAGTACATCCCTCCCCCGACGATCCACGTCCCAAAAAGAGTTCACCTTTATTTCGATTCTTCATTCTCAGCCTCATTCATTTGCGTTCAAGTCTTTCTCTTCGTCCGCGGCTTCTATTTCCCCCTGACTTTAAGAAGGCCGTCTTTTAGCGCAAGGTCGATTTCTGCCTCGGCTGCCAAGAAATATCTATCATCCTTCAGCCCAGATTTTTAATAAAACTTCCACTAGCATGGCTGCCGCCATTCGCTGGGTTCCTCTGCTTTCCTTAATATGCTTTCATCCCATCTATAGCGATCATCTACGGTCTCGCTGATTTGCCTCCGACACTCTGAGCCATCTTCCTCTCCCTCTCATCCTCTCTGGTTTCTCTTCTTCGTAGCTAAACCACCCCGTGCACACGCAGACCCGATCGATTCCACAGCGGGATCCATTGTGGCCGACACTCGACCCCCGGACAATACATCGGCAGGAATGTATACACGACGGGTGTACACGATGTTATAGCATCGCAATCGAACCTGAACGTAACAATGCTTGTCTGAGAACGCCGTGACTTTGTGTCTAACAAGGAAATATTTTACTTCCCAATTTGTACGGATGAATCGACTTTCTTGGTATCACGAGAGTAACTTTTCGTTTTGAAAGTTACTTAATTACTAGTTTCATACATGTTTGAATTGTTGTGACGATGGTTTTGGGGTTGAATGAGATTTTTAAGGGTGGATTGATAATACTGAGTCTTTGAAAGGAGTTTATCATTAACGTGATGACTGATGGGTTTAGGTTGGAGATAATAGAATTATTTATATTGTTACTGAGCGCCATATTTCATTATGTTATTTGCTATTATATTTTATTATGTTAACCCTAGATCACTAACCTTCGTCGATTCGACGACACGGATTTAATAAGTATCCCATATTAGTTAACGTTATCGCCATAAATAAATACTTATCTTTAATAATAAAAAAAACGTGTTTAAATTTTATTTAAACAATACCCTTTAACCCCTTTTCTAAACACCGTAGTCGAAGAGACGAAGGTTAGTGTTAAGCGTCGAAAAATAAGGTTAGTGGTCTAGGGTTAAATAGCTACTTTGGAAGAAAAGGATCAAAAGGTGGAAAAGATGATAGATTCAGTAGTCTGTGTTTTGTAAGATCGATGTGATGATTGAATCATTTATATATGATCAAAAGATGATAGAGTTATTTATATTGTTGCTGGGCGTTATAGTAAATTAACACTAAAATTACCAGCGTTACATCTATTATGTTTCAATACATATTAGGTAGCTGCTTTGGAAGAAGAGGAATCAAGTGGTGGAAAAAATGATAGATTAGTCTATGTTCTATAAGATCAATGAAGAATATTTGCTCGATGGCACTTGTATAAGCTTGAAGAGTTTTCGGACAAAATAAAGAACCAATCATTTCGATTTGCTTGGTAGTTTTAGTGTTAACTTAGGACTTACAAAAATAGCAATTGCATTTATACATGGTTGGCCAATCATACAGGTCATACACAACTCTCTGATGTATTATTATTGACAAGTACATCTTGTTGCTTTCTTTCTACCAATCGATATCACATAGATGGTAAACAATTTTGTAATATACAATTTGTAATAATGTAATAGATAAACATGTTAAAAAGAAATAATTATGAGAATGTCATAATTTGAAAAACGGATATAGAAAGTAAAAAAACATTGTAACTTTGCAAATTTAAATAAATATAATGGAAAATCTTAACTATCTTAAGTCGAAAAAAATCTCTTAATAATTTCGATCGCTTCCAGCAAAATTGTATTTGAATTGAAGCGCGTGGAATTTTCTGAGAAATTCTCTTTGCCCGATGCAATTGTTCGACTACAATGATCTATTATCGTGGCGGACACTCATGTTGGAACAATGCATCGACGGACGGAACAAACAATGTACACGCGTCGCGTTGAAATGCTACGATCTAAACCGAAAGCTCCTCTTTGAGAGGATCCAGTCGAGTTAGTTGCAACCGGTAGTTATTGAGAAACGAGAAAATCACTTCGAAGTGTTGTCCTTTTAATCCTTTCCGGTCTACTATCTTTTACAAAGCTTTGACAAAATATGTGAGATCGACGAGAGAGAGAGAGAGAGAGCTCTTTAATTTCGGATTCATTAATGTTCCTGATAACAAAAAATCAACAACCAATAAATATTTATCTGTTCGTGCTGCGAATTGTAAAAGAAATGTTTTTCTCTTTCGTGAAATTTCGATGTAAGGATACATAGAAATGGTTCTTGCAAACAATTCGGCATTTTTTGTAGAATAGCGTGCACCTATTTATTTATGTAAAAATTAAACGCAAATATTTTTGCACTCTTGTTAAATTTGTTACGTTTTAAATTTGATATTTGCATATAACTGTGAATATTGTTTTTGATTAATCTGTAATATTATCTTTTATGTTCGTATAAATATTGTTCTGAAAATATGTCTAATTAATTTATCAAAATTATTAATTTCAGTGTTAACATTTTTTTGCCATGCTAGTTAATTGTTTCATTTCAGAAATTAAGAAAATTTCGACCTTTAGTCGATGAAACATTGTTCAGTTAAGGAAGTATTCATTAAACTTTTTATGAAATTGTAATCGAAATTATTTCATAATACTAAAGTTGTCGAAGAAATATACTTTTTACGATACTATCAGAGATCAGAAGTATTTTAAGAGCACGTCATCCACAAAGTGCAAAACCTGTGAATTTCGTAACAAGATTCATTCTGCAGGAAACTCGCGTCCGAGCGATACATCATCGGCGTCGTAGTCACGTTGTAAAAAACAATGGAAAATGGATACAACGACGATTGCTTGAAACTGAAACGAGTTTTTGGTTTACGAGAACGATATATTTCAAATTTCCCGCACTTACGGTCATTTAAGTCAATTCGTAATGTTTTCACCGGTGCACATTCCACGAGGAAACATGAGAATTTAGAGTACAGTGTAGTTATTGGTACCTTTAATGCGAGCATTAATTTCTGCAACGCGTTACGCGAGAACGATACTGATTTTTACAAAGGAAATAAACAAAACAAACGAGAAACTACGGACTTATTCTGACCTCTTAACATTTCTGTTCTTTTTTATGTTTTCAACTTTAATTGATACGGTAATTACGCCAAGGACCAACAATTTTAGGTGACTTCCAAACCACCAAGGCAATAATATATATACATATCACACAAAAAAGTATTTTCCATTGTTGCTGGGGAATTTAAATTTGGGTTCACTGATTGCAAATTTGAATCTATACCTGATTAGTCGAAATAGAATTTTTAACTACAATGACGATTTAGCATCAGCATTTAGCTTTTGCATCACCGAAGACATGATGTACAATAAATAAAACAGTTCTTATATGTCCTCTCGTTTCAATTGTTATACAAAAATTGTATCTTTAGTACACAACGAGTCACTGCTAATTACTATTTTCCTGTTAGCTCATTTTGGCGGGACAACATCACAGAATCTCAACGTGAAAAATAATAAAGGTCTTAGAACTTTAACACTAAACCTACCAAGCTGGTCAAAAGCTCGGTGCCAATTTTTTTCTAAAAATTATCTAAGTTAATAGAATACTCATGAAGTAAATATTCCACTCCTATTTTATAAAACCTAAATTGGTTAATTCATCATCTTTTTCGTCTCTTCATTTCTCTTTTCCTAAAGTAAATTGTTACTAAATATATTTAAATTTTACCAATTTTATCTAAAAATTATCTAAATTGATATAATATTCATCAATTAAATGCTCCACTCTATCTTATAGAACTTAAATGGATTAATTAACCAGCTTTTCGCCACTTCATTTCTCTTTTTCTAAAGTAGTTATTAAATACACTTCAATTTTAGCATATATAAAAAATAAAAATCTTTTTGTCTTAAAAGTATCTTGAAAACTTAATTTTGAGTAACGATATTGACTTTATCTAAAATTACCTTCCTGCTAAGTTAGCTGTCACGTTTGTAATCGCTTGACGATATTCGAAAATAATAACTACTTTCGAACAGAGGGAGTATAGTACTATCTAATATACATCGCGTCCAAAATTGTTTCAAAACCGTCAAAATGAATCAATTACGAACTATAAATGGTCGACACGGTGTCGATGCACGAGCACTAATTCAAATACTCTAATATGCGACGTGTATCGTCACATAATACTCTTTACAGGCCTACGCTCACAGCTCGTATCGCGATCTCTTTCGTAATCTCGACAGGCCATTCCGCTTGATTGGATTCACAATTCAATTATCGTGAGTCCTCGCGAGCTCCGATCGATGGAACCATGCAAACGAGCACTATCGTTGTTCTACAAAATAAACAGGTAGCTATTCGCAGATATAAAGCGAAAAAGGTATTCTATGAATTCAAAAGTACCGGCCAAAAAGTCGTCTCTAATGCGCTCTAATTGATTGTACATATTCAACTATTACTCATTGAGGGCTATTGTGTCTAACATGAGTAATATAATATTTATTTTATTTCTTACGTTGATTGTCATAACTGCTAAGTAATATTTTTTTGCAAGTACCTCTGGAAAAGTGGCCTTAAAATTGCATTATATAAAATAGAATTGTTAAATAGTTGGTACATAAACTTTAGGTCTTTTATCACTTCTATAATACAGAAGATCAGAATTCTAAGATTTCTGATTAATTAATTATGGTTCAGTGCTAGTTAATGGGTTAAAGACAAAGTATAATAAAGTACAATACGGATTTCGTATATTTAAACCATCTATAGTTTCCTGATCTTTAGAAAATTCCAGAATGCCAAAATATGCAAAATATATGTTAAATATAAAAAGAAATTAAATTTCTACTTAGATTTTTTCCATGTCTGTAGTCAAAAAGCGAAAAATGTCTATAAACATCCGCAGTTTATTTATCATGTGTTAAATTACTAAATATTCAAGAATTAATGATTTGTTCATACAGAATATTATTAAAATTCGTTATTATTTGAAGAACAACTAGTACACCATTGTCACTTATAAATATATATGACCTTTACTACAGAGATATTCAACAAACTGGAATGAAGATGACAGAACATCATCCGTTAAACTGTAGCTTCTTCAGAGGCTAACATTTGTCTCGCTCTAAATACCGCTATAATCACCATAAAACCCACGTTCCCATCGTGAAAGCGGATGTAGCCTCTTTCAGCGTTCGCGGAACAAACAGGTTGCCATCGTCGAATACAAAGGTAAAAAGATATTCAACGAACTGAAACGACCGAGCGTAAATATTGTCACTAATGCGTGATAATTCATTGTAACACTTTGGTCATTGAATGTATAGCATCTCGAATCGCTGACATTTGTTGGATTCTAAAGAGCACCATAACCACCCGACAATCCATGCTCGTCGTGCGCCGAAAGCCGCTATAGGCTGTTGTTATTCTCTGTACAGAAATGTCGTCGCCATAAATTGTCAACGATTTAGAATGCTTTGCGCGAGCGAAATGAATTGTCCGATATAGTGGAATAACGCGTTCAATGGAATTCGGGGGATTGTATGAGCGATCTGTTTGGAGAGGATCTTCTAACGAGATAGCAATAGGGTGAAGGGATTCGGGGAAAAAGTAAATGTTGTCTTTTACTAAATAATTAATTTTAGTAACTTCAGTAGGAGGAAGTAAATAGTCGATTAATGAAGTTTTGTCGAATTTAACTTTCTAATGTAGCTTAATATTAAAACTGCCAAGGTGATCAAAAGAATTTGGTGTTTTTCTAAAAATTCCTCAAATTGATAGAGGATCTATGCTGTAAGCACTTTAGGACTATTTTATCGAATAGAAATTACTTATCTGATTATCTTTTTCACTACTGAATTTCTCTTTTCCCAATATACTCGTTTAATATATTTAAATATAACAGAAACATTTACTATACATAGAAAAATACAGATTCTATTAAACCATCGATGGGCTTGATCCACATTTTCTGAAGCTACACTCGAAAAATAAGGTCAAAATGCATTAGTTGCTCGTTAAAATAAAATAATAAAACATGTTCCAAAATACAATTTTTTCCTCTCTAAAATTGAATAACCAGCAGTTCAAAATAGCACTCAAATTTTCTTGATCCATAAGTACGTATAACTCAAAGAAAACGTATAATAGATCAAAATACTTTATATCTCAACCACCATAATTCTAGATACTAAAAAACATTTCTCATTGTTGTCAAATAAACGAACTCCTTCCCTGATTTCTCAGCAACCACAAAACTGGGTTAAAGAACATCCAAAAACGTCATGGGTCCGAAAATTTTTATACTGTCCCTCAACGGAATTACATAGGACTTTACAGGGATACTTTTCGGAGTCGAATGTTGAATATCAGCAAAAGAGTAGAATCGAGGTGGATACCAAGAGAGAAGGAGAGAAAAGGGGAGAACAATTCGGAGATTCGCGGCACTAAAATTTCACGACTACGCCAGGGCAATTTCTGCTGATCGAGGGGGTGACGCTACAGAGTCCTTGTCTATTCCCGCTCTTAGAAGCAGGCCAAGGGATTTCGTGAAGCCATCCGGAATCAACGGTCGGGAAAATGAGTGCCATCTCTTCCGGAACACGCACCCGTAGACGTCTCACCATGGGAGAGAGAAATTCACGAAAGGCTCGCCCCTGAAACCGAGTGTCGAAATTCCGTGACTTACGTTTCCGCGATGAACTTCCATCCCTTTTTGGCGAGTGCGCGCGGATTTCTTGTCTGAGACGGCAGTGTTTTCTCATTAGGGAATGTATAATTGATGTGGCGACTGTGTTCAGTGAGTGTTGGGGGATCTTGGATTTTACCACGTAAAATGTGATTTGTGGGATGTCGCAGAATTTATTTAAGCGAATACAAAGAGTGGAAAATGATTAATCTTAGATTGCCAAATGTTTCTGTAAAGAATGTTGGAATGTATCTAATTGTATTTAAGGGGGTCATTCTATGTGACAGCTATTTTTTACGAACCATTAAAATGTCCAATCTGGAAATCTTTATTACATTGCTACTTTTGTAGTTTACTGGAAGTTTTGAAAGCAAATTGAAGATTGGCACAGCTTTAAAAGCTAAGTTCCAAGAATCGTCATATCATCGTAATATCATCATATTATTTGAGCTTAAAAGAAACAAACTATGACAGATATCAGAATTATTCTAGTTCTGGCGATAGCCTTAGGTTAATAAATTAGAATGCCATTCAATTTTTTTATTTCAAAATTTCTTTTACTTTTATTATTTTATTTCAGAAGGTTCTAGAATCATGGCAGCTGTTAAAAATACATAAGTGTTTTTTGAATGGTATGAAGTCAAAGAAAATCGCTGTTTTTGCTTACAAATATTCCAGTATACTGCAAAAGTATTAATAAACGCGTATTAAAAATTTAAAGATTGTACATTTTAATGGGGCGTCAAAAAAAATTCTCAACGCTCTGACTATGATGATATTTGAATATGATGATGACGCCCTTAACTAGCGAACTTAATTAGACTATTTCCGTAAAACAATGTGTGGATATGCAAAAATATGTTTTGTTTGTAACTTAATTGTTCTAACAGTAGAGCTACCAAGCAAGTTAAAATTTTTTTGTTTCCAATTTCTTCCAAAAAAACTCTAAATTCGTAGGTGAGACATAGAGCAGATATTCTACGTTGATCTTATAAGAATACAGATTACCGAATCGATCATATTATCTACCTCTTAATTTCTTTTTTTCCGAACTACTTATTTAACATGTTGAAATGTAATACATTTATTGCCGGTTCTAGTGTTAAAGATGTCTCTCAGAGTGTTCCACTTTCTCTGCACGATTGTTTGTCTCAAACTCCATGACGGAGGATTGTACGTGGTTTTAATGTTTTAGTTCCGCTTTGCATTTGTTTGTCATGCAAATTAAAGGGGGTGAAAGTTGCATGCTGCCGGTACTTCTTTTATCAAATCTTGTTAGAAAGATTATACGTTAAATTGTGGAAAAATGCTGTTTTCCTGGGTACTTGCTTGTAATTTTTTGTGCAGCACACACAGTACAATGTTGCACGTACATAAATATATTATATATGACTTAATTAATTTTCCCAATTTTTAATTAACGTACGATTAAACACACAACAGAAATTATTTTATTATCGTGCATACCTTAAAATAAAAATATTAATTCGATAAATTGACAGTGCTAAATATTATAAATGAGTTTTAGACAAAGAAAACAAATAGACCAGATTTAAAATTTGTAATTTTACTAATTAAAAGTAAAATTACAAATTTTTCTTTAAATGATAACGATTTTTTTTTAAATGATAACGATAGCTACAGATGATGACGAATATTTATGTGATATTACAAAATCATTATGAAATTGGAAATTCGACATTAAATCGCTAGGAAATAAATTGAAATGAAAATCTGTCAAGTAACTTGACATAGAACAGCAGAGGGTTAAAAAATATGGCTGAAATACAGAACGATCAGTAAAAGACGTTAAAACGTAAGGAATTCCGGACACAATCGTGTTCCGGAATCCTACATAAATATTATTATTTAGTAACTTCTATAATGTTTCCGAAACATATTTTCCAAATATTCGCAACTGGAATCAATTAAACGTTCGTCCAAATTACGCGGCAAAAGCAGTCACTATTGGAAAACGGTAGCAATTCGATACGAAAATCGCCATCTACGGTAAAAAAAAATATTTTTCGTTCCGCTTGATAATAATCATCAAAATCGATACGACTCCCCGGGATATTATATAACGCGCACCTGCCGTTAATGAATTACGGAATCGTCCATGTGCATTATTATGATGCACGTTTAATTCGAATAAAATATGCGTCGATTACACAAAGAACGAATCCCCCAAACGTACAATGACGTCCTCGAAATCTGCCAGTAGTCCTCAACAATATATAAACACAAATCTACGCGAAATAATGCGATTAATCGGTCGCCGTTAATTGAAAATAACGTGTATAACTGATGTACGTTACATCCAACAGAATTTACGGTACTTATGCCGTTTAATTTGCTAAAGCTGATTAAAGCTGATTTCCACCTATGCACGTGCGCGCGCATTTAATTAGCGGTTTCCAATCGAATTTATAATTATTATTTCGTAACCATCAACCGGTCCGATACACAAAGCACATATTGTTGCACGTGTGACAATATTTTGTTTTCTATCACTTCTCTCCTCCCCTCTACTTTTTTTTTCATTAAACGCGACTTTCGCGGATTCACGAGCGTTATCCAATCCTCATAAAATTCGTCGCGCATCTGGCACAGGATTCGTCGCAATACATTCGCTTTAACCCGGCATTTAAATCACTTTGGCGGTATAAATTTTATTCGCTTGGCTGTAACCTTATCGTCGGCTCGAAATGACTGTTATCGTTACAGTTACAACGAGTAACGCCGATGTTTTTACGGTCACGTACGTACTACACTGACAGTGACACTTCTCAGGACGAAATGAAACGTCGTAAAATGCAATGAATGGCTTCGTATTCTTGTTGGTAGAAACGGAAAAAGGTCATTGACGTTTCGACGTTCTTGATTGCTGGTCCATATGTGTTATGAAAATGTATCAAGTTGGACAAATATTACTATCACCGTTGTATTGAGATTTAAAGACAATTGTGATACATGTGTTAATCGTTAGAATAATAAGTTTGTATATATTTCTTAAGTAACCTGACTTTTTTACACTTGAACCACCAAGGTGATCAAAATGGCTTGTTCTGAATTTTTTGGAAATATTTCTGATGGTCCTGACGCTGTTTCTTTTTCAATATTCTACGTTTATTTGGAAAACCGCAGAAGATTTAATCGATTAAGGTTTTTGCCCCTTTCATTTATTTATTTCGGCCATATTTGTTTGATAATTTTAAATACATTGAATTTATCGTCGGTAGATTTAGTGTTAAATGAGGGTTATTCTAATGTAAGATGAATATTGTTTCATTTAGACATTTTTGGCACTATTGCAATATATAATCTTCATTATGTAATAATCGATATGTGATTTTTTCCTTCTGAAAACTTTTATATTGTTAGCAAATACCGACAAAACAAAATTAAAATTTATTTGTTTTTTCTTTGCACGATACCAAAATTGATCATGATTGATCAGTTTTCATTTGTTGTCACATTTTTTAATTTTCTTTAACATAAAACATACAAGAATTCCTTTGTAACTGAAGTTAATTATATATAATTACGACAGTTCAAGCATTTAATTGTAACATATTCTTTTGATAAATATTAACCAGTCAAGTAAGAAATTTTCGGCCCGAGGGTGATTCTGCAGTTACATACCGACACTTAAATACCGAGGTTATGTACTATTTAGAAACGAACATAATTTGTATCCTAAATCATCATTAGTGACCCGTGTTACTTGAAACAGAGCTTGAGATATTAGAATTATTAATGCGAAACCAGCAATTCTTATCCACTGCGTTAAGCATTTAACTATAATAATTGTTTCGTTAACTTTGCAAACAAATATTTCTCCTTCAAACTATTTCCTTAACCTAGGCAACTCATAATATGGTAACAGACCATGGTTAAACATCAGCAAATAAACTCACAACAGAAGATCACATATTGCAAGGATCCCAAGATTCTTTCTATTCCGAATACTCATTTCATAATTTTGTACCTCGAACATACATAATCGATTTCCCTGGAGAATCCGTAAGTTCAAAAAATGCCTACCGTCAGATACAAACAAGAGCAATGGTTCCAAAATAAAATCAATGAAAAACTACGTACTTCAAGAAGCTCCGTCAAGTATATCCCTACACAGGACAGCAAAGGGTTGAAAGTATATCCGCAAACAGCAAATCATAAATTCCAGATTACCCTCATCTCTTTTAATTCCAGAAAGCAGCCGAGTGTCATCCACGATAATATTTCTTCCCAGGAAAAAAAAACATATATATTATCAAAAGTCAAATCTCACCGCGAGGGTGGAAAATATCCCGCCACGTCGCGTCGCAGGGATTATCGCGACGGCAGAGGGTAAAAGGTAAACGTGTCGGCGAAGAATTTTCCGATATATCTCAACATCGTTCTCCGACTTCCATGGGGAGGAGGAAATATTCCATCGGCCGTGGGTGGTGGTATGGCGGAGGGATAAAAGGCTTGGAGATTAACGCATCGATTAGTTCGAACACGGCGGAACACTCTTCGGCACTTTGGCGCCGCGTGTGTGCTCTGGCGCGTTCTTTTTATTATTCGAAAAGCTCCTCTACTCTGAGCCTTCATCCGGCTAAAGCGTCGCAATCGGATATCCATGGACACCCTGGCTCCGTTCCCCGAGTTTTTGTTCGCCTTTTTAACCCTTCCCGCCCATCTCTGTCCCTCTCACCTCACCTTTTCCACCCTACGACGCGAAAGCTGCCAATTTGGAGGGGTCTAATGAAAATCCGGGGATGCTTGAATTCTTTTTTCTATTCGATTTCGGGAAAATTCGGGGAGCACTTTTTCAGCTTTGTGCGACTTAAGCTGAGGTGCCATTTATGTCTCATATTCGAAGAAGAGATAGATAAGAAGTTACTGTGGGTGATTAATGCGTAATTAACTAATTACCAAGGGTGGTCAAAATAACTTGTATTGAATTTTTTTTAAATGTTGCTGAAATATTTAGGGCTTTGTCCTGTTTAATTCTCTATGCCTACCTTGTAAAACGTGAGGCATTCAATTAATGTAGTTATGTTCAATTAAATAGTAGTATTCAAATATACTGAATTAATAATCGGCAGTTCTAGTGTTAATTAAACCGTTGAATTTTATAAAACCTTTTTTATGGGATATATTTTTATGCTGGTAAGTATAACAGTAATATTTGTCTCTTCCCCTTATCTTTAAATATTTAGACTTTTGCTTGATGTTGTATTTGGAATTCTATATGATAAGAGAATTTTTCTGTTTTAAGAATAATATCTTAGTTACCTAATAATAACGAATGATAAACTCAATTTTTGAAATTTTTGACTCAGATTATTTTCATAATCATCAATACATTTATAAATTCAAGTATCTATGTCTTTTTAATACTATTAAAGTTAAATGCATATAGATAAATGCTGTAAATTCTACCTCTCTTCTACTTTTAGTCCTCTGATCGTTTTAACGTGGCTTCATCTGCGTTTAAGGCACAAAGAAATTCATTTTAATTCCACCTTGCTTGATTACCATTTTCTGATCGATCGAATTCGCTCTTACGCAAAAGAGAATTAATTACCATCCGTTCGTTTATTGTCTTTCGTTGCTCCGACAATTGAACATGTAATCGAAAGCAATAATTATCAATGTTGAAATGTTTTGAAAAACCGGGAGCACAGTATGCGTTGATAAAGTCGCATACGGTGAAACAACGGTATAAAAAGTCTAAACAAACGCAGTGCGTGCTTTTAATCCGCTTAAATATTCGGGGGAATTAAACTTTATTTCGATTTGCGTTTATTTTTCCCGGGACAACGTGAATATTTTCCGTGTAAGAATACGGCGAGAAGATCCGGACTTGTTATGGAAGTGGGGCTTTAAAATAGTTCGTTTAATTCGAGAAAAGTTAGGAGAGTGAGTTATATTAACTGATTATTACCATTGATATTATTTTATATATAATTCTCTTATTGGAGAAATGTTCACTTTGACCTGAAAGTCCTGCGAATATTTTTAGCCGAGTGGAATTTTTTGCTTCATGGTACATTCGAGTAATTTCGATTAGTATAAAACAATTTTCGGGAGGTTGAACAATTAGAGGAAATATATTATCGTGAAATTAGAATGAAGTAATTAATTACCGGCACTGTGAAAGAGTAGCATCTCTGGCGAATGGTGTAATTTCTAGCGAGTCTCGTGAAAACACAAATTGTTTTTTACGACATAACTGTTTCATTAATTTACACGTTTCAAATTAATTATGTGCCGTTGAATGTTTGAAAGTTTTTAGTAATCATGTTTACAATGATAATGGGAAACATGACAATGTTGAATTAACGTTACGATGAACGGGAGTATAATAATAAGTATACTAAATTAATGATCAATAATATTGTAATTAGTACGCTTATTGTTCATTTACCCAAATTTACTGTTTATAATAATAAAGTTATTAAAAGAAGTGGACGGTTTTTAAAGTTTACACTGACTACAACGTCGAGGTACGTTTGTTTAATCCGTTCCTGCCCTTCTAGAATTTCATTCGGACACCGAAATTTAATCATCGTAATGGTTCTGCGATTTCGGGTTTCCTGTGAATTTGAGTAATCCGATCGAAATAAAAAAAAAACAGTTTGCAATTGTTTTTTATTTGACGTCATATAATTGTGTAGATACGATACGTTTGATTTTGTTCAAACTGTTAAACGACATAAATGCCACAATATTATCCTTTTTCAATTTCAATCAATTTTTTCAAATTTTCAAAAATTTTTAATTACAAATATATGAATTGCGATCATGCTATTGTAATAATTAAATTAAACGTTGTTCCAATAACAAAAGATTACACTGTATCCTTCTTGTGCTAGCAAAAAAATCGATTTGTCTATGTAACGAAATTAAACGACAAGAAAGTATGATTATCGAATACACTCTGATTCAACTTTTATGTCGATCTGCTGTGAGCTGATGTACAGTTGAAGCTTTGTTCTATCGAACAATGATTATGATAATTTAATTAAACATTTTTCCAATTACAAAACGTTTCAATGCATCGTTTTTATGCTAGCAAAAAAATCGATTTGTCTTCGTAACGAAATTAAACGACAAGAAAGTATGATTATCGAATACACTCTGATTCAACTTTTATCTCGATCTGCTGAGAGCAGATCCGAAGTCGGTGCTTTATTCCGTCGAACAACGAATTCCATTACTATCGAGCGTTCGAGTCAAATGCATAAAAGCGTTTTCCTTTCTCGCTCTTTCATTCCCCGTTTGCCACGTGGAATTTCATTCACCTCGGACTTTTTGGCGCGATATACAAAAATGGAAATTCGTTTTTCTTTAATCGCCTTCGGAAAAAGTCGGACTTGCACTTGACGCTTATCACTCGAGGTTTTCATCGAGCAGTGGAGAAAAGTGGAAGGGCAGCAAATTTTAAATGCATTTCATGTAACGATCGGCGTTATATTCCACAAGCACACGTGGGTGTCGATATTTCGTATATTTCAGAATTAGTGTCGAATTTAAAAAATTTTAATAGATTGAAATCACTTAATATTGAATAAGCCTTTGTTCTTATTACTTGAAATTATAAAATTAATGTAGGAACATTATGTTTGTATGAAAAATTGTTTAAGGTATATTCTCGATATAGTATTTACATAACAAATTCCTCGTACCGTTGTAGTGAAAATTATGACGAAGTATATGATGTTTTTGAATGTATATAAATGTCATTGTTATTCATACAAAGAAATAAATATCCGTATGTTTTAACTGATATCGCTTGAGTTTATTTAATTACCTCGATGCATCATCTTTCCCATGTCCTCTTTCCACAAGTATCAGAATACTGATTCATTACTTGTTGCAATGTTTACCCTCATCCTCATATTTACCAACCAATCTCACGGTAAAAGTTGCAAAACAGAACTCTCAGCAATCCTATATTTGCCGTACAAAATTAGATAAACCAAGTACGTTTGGATAATAATCATCATAATTTCAAATTATATCTTCAAAACTCTTTACATTCCAAGAATCAATCAGACTCAATACCATCCACCTCCGTTCGCTATCGATCATCGAACGGCGATTTCTAAAACCTTCACGATATGTAAATTTCTTTCAATCGGCCATTTCTTTCTTCTCTTTCAATTACAACGATCCACTCTCCAGCAAATCCGATCATCGAAACCGACACGTTCGCCCTTCCTGCTGCCGCTCGTCAAAGTCTTTCACGAGGACGTCGAAAATTCTCTTCGTCGGATGATTTCGCACATCCAATTGCAAAGTGTCTGCTTCCTCAACTCTCCACGCTTCCTTCCCCATTCAACGTCTCACCCTCTTTCTCTTCCAACCCCTCTCTTTTCCTCTTCGACAGTCCCACCGTTCGAACTACATAAGCTCTACTTACCCTCGTAGCCATAGTGTTGGCTTTGGTTTGGGGTTTGGCCGCGCCAAGCCGCGTGTTTGCGGTTTTGCTGTCGGTGCTCCAGAGTTGTCTTCGACTGTATACATACATCCACCTGCCCTCCTCTGTGTCCTGGCGACAGATTCGAGCACGATGTGCGAGAGGCTGCTCAGGACGATCGATATAACGATAGATGTCCTGTGAGCTTCAAGCTCCAACTCGACAAATACCCTCTACGATTTGCACTTGCAAAAAGATCGCTTTGAGGTGCAGAATGGCTGAATGAGTATCGGAGATTTCTTTATGTGTTGAAATATTCTTATCACTAGAACTATCGACATTAAATCTATTGTATTTCGATACATCAGATTAGTACTTTGAAAAAGGAGGAACCACGAGGTAGAAAAAATGATCGATTTGGTGATTTATGATTTTTGAAATGGACGTCGAATTTTTACACAAAGAATCTTTTACGAACTTGGAGAATTTTTGGAAAGAGTTGTGTATTAGCCATTTTGGCTGGGTTGGTAGTTGTAGTGTTAAATGCCTTTTGATAGATTATTTTTTAATAGAGGATTAACTGCTAAAGGTGGATATATACGCTTCTACCAGTCTGTAAACATGTACGAAAGGCGTATATATACGCTTTCACAAGTTCATCAATCTATATTTTTTGGCCACCAGTCAGTGGACGACCAGTCAAACCGACATCCAAATAACGTATCATCCGTACTGATGGATTCTTCTAAGAGCGCGCCGCGGTCAAAGGGTTCAAGATACTTGGAAAATACTTCAGATAAAGAGAATTAGAAGGGGTAAGAAAGTTAATCGATTTAAATATTTGCAATTTAGAAGATTGTTGTAGAAAATTTTTGATGATATGAAACAAACGAGAGAGTTTTGAAAAAGTCGTAATATGGCATTCTTTCCACGTTAGTTGATCTAATGTTAATTCAACAACACCAGGTTTGTTAGTTGGTAAGAGTCCTAATGTACATTGTTTCTGGGAAGCTTTTTCCTACGTAACGTGAGAATAGTAGTTGGGAATATCTAGAGAATTGTAAGCCCTGGACGGAATGACTGTAGCAATTAAAACCGAAATACAGAAAAGTCGAAGAGTAGAATAAAATTCTGAAATTGGCTACTACTTTGAATTATATTGAAATCGCTCTTCCCATTCTCTTCATTGCCGAAGATCGTTCCTTCTGCGGTACTTTGATCGGGGTTGCAAAGAATCTTTTCAATCTATCCAATTTAATTAGCTCGCGAAGAAAAGATTTTGGGTCATTCAGCATTCTACAGGCATTACGTCCAGGCAAAGTTTTACCAAAAACGTCCTGATTAAACTTCCAATTATTTATTGTTACTCCCCCATCTAATTTTCCTATACAACACTGCAACCATGTTTCATAAGTGCATTCAAATTACACTAAAATAGAAAATACAATGAAATTGACAGAATCTTATCAGTTCACAGTTCTTTTGGAGCATCCCTAATTTGAATACTAAAAAAGAACGCCACCTTCAAGAAAATGTTACAGAATTCATTCTAAGAAGTGTTAACTTTTACATCTCACGTTTTCCATCTCACGTTTTCCATCAGTTTCAATCCGACTCGAGTTTCGTTTGTTCCCATCTCTGAAAAGCAGTACGTCGGACTCCCGTGGCGGGAGAGGGGGTTAACATCTTAATAATACAACCATCCAGCAACTACCAACCCTCCGGTTCATTATCCATTCCTGTCTAAGGGCAGAAGCGAATCGGGGATAACGAACCTCTTGGAAGTCGTCGTCGACGACGGTTCTGCTGGCCCGACTGCCAAGGATCAATTGAAAAATCGTTCGGGCTAATTAATTGGGGAATAATCCGAAGAGAACTTAATACGCTGCTCCGAGAGGGCGACAATTTTCTATGGAAGGAACGACTTTGAACCGAGAATTCGAAGGATCTTCCGTGGAATGTGGGTTTCGCGAAACGTGGATATCGATGGTTAGACAAGTGCGGTGAATTCTATGATGAAGTTAATTTTCGCACGGCAGAGGAGATTTTTTCATCATCGGGAGAAGTGCTGTTTTACTCCTTTTTTAAGTTTTATCTCTTTAAATCTTTTAGTACTGGATGACGATAAATCGACATTAGCAATCGTCCGAATGCCGCCAATTATGGAATTATTATTTAGTTTTCACATATGATATTAGTTATCTTATAGCAAATAACTGAATATCAAATATTTTATATTTATAGTGTTCCATGTCAAACTATGACCAAATGACGATTCTTTTTATTTGTAACTACTGTTCACAATAAACTCCCGATTTTTAAATTTTTCCTACCAATGTTAGGTGAATATTATTACCACGACTTCCTAATAACTGAAAATACGTTCTTTATATTTTGTACTATTTATTCTATGTTAAACTGTGAACAAACAATGATTATTTTTATTTGTAACCAATACTTACAAGGGAACTACCCGAGGTGTCCGCCACCGATTTTGATGAAATTTGGTACAGTTGTTCAGGATGCGAAAATAATCGATACGTATTTTTTTATATCTGCTAAATCGCATGTTTAGGGGGTGAAACCACCCTTCAATGTTCCTGATTTTTTTCTTTTTTCGCTTGTAACTTTAAAACGGTTAATGATAGACATTTTTGATAAATGTACGAAATGTTTGTTTCGGCGCCTACTAAAGGCCTATGGAAATGAAAATTTGATTTAACGATTTTTTGTTAATTTTTTATTAAAAAATGACATTTTTTTCGTCATATCTCCAAAGTTTACGATCCCATTTTAACCAAACTTGTTTTAAATGATAGATAAATCAAAAATAAAAGTTACGTGTTTTTGCGTTTTTCCCTAATTTACTCTGGAATCGTGAAATTAACCCTTTCCTTTTTTCGGTTTTGGCACTTTACATCACTATATCTGATAAACGAGTGATGATAGGATAAAATGTATTATGCAACAAATACTTTCCTCCTCATCTAGAATATTATTGTTTTTGTAAAAAATCAAAATTAACCAATTTTTCGTTTTGTTTTACAATACTCAAGCTGCGCGGATACGGCAAGACTCAGGCAATCACACACTATCGTAGATGTCATAAAATGTCATAAGGGAAAATTTCGTTGTTTTTTACGATTTTTTCGATTGTAACTAGAAAGTTTGAATGATCTTATAACATACTCTGAAAATTATTGTCTTTTTCTGTTCGCCAGTCAAAATTGTATAACAACTATTCCTGAAACAGTCACAAATTTCACCTACTCATTTTTATATAAATTTAATCGTATATTCGATAGACAATAAACCGACAAATTGGCAAAGATATTGAACAAGATAACAAGCGAAACAAAACAACAAACTCCAAATTCCTATCCCAATACTCCTGCAATTACCACTCCCACAGGAGAAATAAGAGCACTCTCGAATTACACAGAGTAAACGGCAAAACAACTAACTACCTCCACAGAAAAGAACGTCGCGAAACCGATAACAATACCGTCAATTCTCCATGTCCTTCGTCGGGACAATTTTTTGTCCATAGCGCGAGACATAGAGGAGGGAAAAAATCATCCACGTCCTGAGCCAGGATCAAAATACATTTTCTTATCGAGCATCTCTTCCTCGTCCTATTTCCGCAGCAATGTCGATCGTTTCGAGCTATCTCCTTGCGAATCTGGGTCCATGGTTGCCCGTGTACCGTGACCGAGTATCATGGAATAATATCGTTAAATCGTGGAATTCTCGGTTGTCCTTGGGATCGATACGCGTCTTACAACTTCACGTGGAATGTTATGACAGAAAATTTGATTTCTTTTTGCAGGGATCTTATGTACGCGGAGAGATCTCGTATTTCTACGAGACACGAAGACCTTTTTTCAACTTTTGCAGTATTTCTTCGACTTTTGAGTCGATTTGTGAATTTCCGTTTTATAAAATTTGAAATGTGTAGATTTTTGGATAATTTCTATGGTAAAGGTGGTTGCAATTTAAAATTTTAATAGAAACAATGTGCACTATGAAATTAGGATGTTTGACATTTGTTTAATAAAGATGGTGAAGGGGATAATAACAGATGGTTCCAATTTAAAATTCACAAGTCGGTTAAATTGCGAATAATTAAAGAGTGGAGAATAAATTTCAATAATTTTGGAGACCCCGTGGCTTATTCTGAATCTCTTTCTGCCAAATTGGGGATCAGTGAATTTTTGAAGAAGTATTCACAGAATTTGTTGCGACTTAATCATGGTACATCGACATCTGCAATTTTGTTAGAAAATCGGATATTTCGGTAAAGAGCTTACGAGCTTTCTTCCCCTTCAGACTCAAACAATTGTTACGGAGGTACATCGTCTTCTTTTTTTTCAATGCTATTCGCCAATGAAAATTTCCCTCATAATTTGCAAGATCAACTGAAAATGCATCGTTTTCTTATAATTTGAAATTCCAACTCCGTGGTGAGGAAATGATTGTTCGTAAAACTATTAGATGAATTCTATTCAATAATTTTTACTATTGTATTATTCAAAGACGTGCTATTTTTACAAAATTAAAGATAATTTTTTCAAATATTAACAAACTTTTAATCTGAAACTTGCAAGTAAAATGTTACTTTCAAATAAAACATTGAATAAATACAGACTTAACTACCTGTGTAAAATAAACAGCCTAACAAATGAAGGACAATAGAAAAAGGTAGAGACAGATTCTACAAACTTAACAACGCAAAATTTAAATATTTAAGACAAACATTATTTGTTTAGAGCAACCTGGAAGAATATCTCATAATGGTCCACTAAAAAGCGGACAAAAAACACTCTTCCCAACGTTCATTTTACCTTTAAAAAATTACACACGCGGAGAGGAGAGAATTTTACAGATTGCAAAATTCTGCAAATTTTCTGTACCGCAACCAATGGAGGCAAATGAAAATTTTTCTTCGCGCTCTCTGTATTGACTCGGCCTCGCTGGAAAGGATCAGGAATTTTAATATCTCGCTTTAATGGTATTTTTCTTACCCGATGTATCTCAGCTCACAGACGCTTTCCCGGCGACGATTTTCTCCTCCCTTCAGTAGGGACGAATAAAACGAGGAAATTCGCGAGGTAATTTCAGCTCGTCGTATCGATCAGAAACGAAGTGTCGCGAATTTTCACGTTGATATTCATCAGCTTTATTGCCACTATTGACAATTGCTCTGAAGAATTAAAATCGTTGCATTAAATTACACAAACTCTATGATATTAATACTAAATCTATCATGCGGTGTTGAAAAAAAGCCTCACAGGACTGGAAATGCCTCGTGCCCGTTTCTATATTATGTGATTCTATCAGTGTTACTGACCGTTTCATATATAGCACGTTAAATTGGAAAATACATATGAAAAGAGTTGAGTTTCTTCCACTTTGACCAACTAACAATCTATTTAATCCTTTAGGTTGCAACAACGTGTGACACTCGTGGTGTGGAAAATGTAATAGAAACTTTTCAGATTTTTTATAATATTATTATTACGTTAAATTATACGATATATCAAGAATCAGCAACGAATTTTTATTTTAGCACTTTAATTTTGAATCATCGCGATTGCTGTCACAAAAGAAATCGTAGGTCAAGGGATTACCCTCCTGTTATGGGACTTCTTTCGAGCACTGCACAATACCGAAACCATAAAATTGACTTATCTCTTAAAATTTCTATTGCGGTTTCTTTTTCAGTTTAGTGTGTCTAAATTGCAGGCTACCGGTACGTTATGTCGATCAACTTTTTTACCTATTTTATTTTTTCCTTTTACAGTATTTATTTGATATCCTCAAATATATTTGATTAACTGGTATTAGATTCAGTGTTAATTAGGAATCTTAGGTTTTACCATTTTCTGCTGACAATTAAACGCTACTTTTTCTGTGAGATTAGTTTCTGGACAAAATAAAAAATTAAATTTTCGGTATTATCGAGGTGTAATTACTGGTCCTCAAAGAGATTATTATTTGAAGTAAGGTAGTACAAATTCAGAACTACGTAATGAGAATTTTATGAACACAGAGAATTGCTGAAATTTCGAAGGTAATGTTGGATTAAAAGAACACGTATTTTCGAGTAGGGTAGGAGGAAGTTTATGAATTACAATATATGATTATTTGGAGAATTACTGCTAATACTGTTTTGTAATATAACATTAATGGAATTATCGCCAAATTAATATAAATGTTGTTATCAACTTTATGAAAATTGTTTAATGAATAACTATATTCATTTAACGTTGATTTTTTTTGACGTTGAAGGGCATTCTGGCGTATTATTAATTCGTGCAATGCTTGACGTGTTTTTATTATCCTTTTTATACAGTTGCAGTTATATAATAATTAAGGTAGGAGTGTTAATGACAGAATTATCAAAGTTTAATCGAATCCAAAACTGAATGACAGAAAGGAGCGAAATTTTTAGATATAATTATTAATATATAAGATACACGTAGCAAGTTAAAGCAAAATAGTTTTGGAATCTTTTTAAATATTTATGAAAAATAAAGAGATTCTACGCCGAAATTCTGATAAAGAAATGCTCACAAGAAGAAACAATAAGTATTTGAACTATTCCAATATGTGACTGCCTGTCGCGTTGACATTATTACTTATATGCATTACAGCGTTCTGTTCTTTAATTTGAAATTAAATTAAAAAACAAGGTATTATAATTAACGAAATACTATGAATCTCCTTGATATTAACAAGACAGTTGTCAGAAATAAGTGAGAAATATAACGCTCCCATTAAATGAAATATTTCGTGTGAGTAAATATGCTAAAGGCATCGAGCGAAACGTTGAAAAGTGCGAAATAATACGAATTCCTTAATAATGGAAATAAAATTCTAAAAAAAAGTAAGAAGACTGGAACGATATGAAATTTCCGCATTCCGTGTCGCGGCATTCCGTTGAGCGGAATATGACGAAATCCGTTTTAACTAGCGTGGTTTGAGGTTCCACAGATGGAAATTAATTCGATTACTTCAATTTTGCAAGTTATATCGGACTTGCATTTTATAATAAAATGTTAACTGTATTTTTCTTATCGAAATGGAAGAAAACGTTAGGGGTTACTTTATTTCCCTTATTTTCACGACATTGTTACCGATTGCTGTAACGTACATAAATAACAAGCTTCGTAGTCGTTGAATAGAACAAATTGCAGCGCAGAAGAGACAATTTTCTTCATATTCTATGAATATAAAATGAGAATAATATATACAATTTATGATAAAAGAAGTTACAAATTCAAAAGCGTCTGAAAAGTTAGTTATACAACTTAATGTTAAAGCAATGCAACAGAGTATTGTCAGTTCAACATTGTCGACTTTCAGAATGATATTGTAACCACCCGCAACGAGGAATCCTTCCGAACTTCAATTTCTCAGTTCAACCATCGCTTCTAGATTGTTGAGAGTTACAACGAAGCACTGAAGATTCAATTCAACATTCTACGTCTACAAAGCTGTTTGTATTTGTGAGTGATCGGATGTGGATCTACATACTGTCTGTTCGATCTAGTAAATCCACAGTTTTTGTGAATTCCAATAACAACTTCCAGGGGAAGGTACGTGTCACCTCTCCCGCATATTTTTAAGTATTTTGTAGTCCACTGCGATCATGTATATTATATTTAACTATATTTAATGCTAATAAAGTTTTCATTTGCATACACAAAGACATTTATCCTTCGGTTTCCAGGCTCAAGACAGTATTCATGATCATTCCGTACTTCATAAACTGTTACTATTTACTATTGTATCAAAACTGTTGTAAAATTAAGGAAAACCTTGCTAGTTCATCTTTCCAACTGAATTTATACTCACTGCTATTAACCCGAAATGTATTAAAAATCTTTTTAAAATCCCAACTCTAACGACGTATTGATGATCCTTCTCAACGTCCACTACGCCTTCAATACGACAATTGTGCTTCAACCCCTGAATCTCCACAATACTTTCAACAAATCAGGCATACAAATTTTCCCCATTATTTCTTTTAAATCAATTTCACCGCTGCAGCAATGAGCAAAATAAACTATTAAAATCTTTTCAAAATCTCAACTGTTTGGACATACCAAAGATTCCTCTTAGGGAACCACCCCTTCAATATGATAAATATGCTTCAACCCCTCAGTCTCCACAATACTTTCAATACATCTATCAACAAATTTTCCCGATTATTTCTTTAAAATAAATTTCACAGCGCCAGCAATTAACCACAAATACACTATTAACAACTTTACGAAATCTCTACTGTAGCGATGTATCGAAGATCCCACCTCAGCGAACCGCCCCATCAATACGATAAATATACTTAAACACCTGCATCTCCACAATACATTCATCAAATGTTTCAACAAAATTTCTCAATTTTTTTCTTTGAATCAATTTCACAACCACATCAATTAATCACAGCAATTAAATCCATTATTAAAATCTTTTCAAAATCTCAACTGTTTGGACATTCCTCTTAGGGAACCACCCCTTCAATATGATAAATATGCTTCAACCCCTGAATCTCCATAATACTTTCAATACATCAATCAACAGATTTTCCCGATTATTTCTTTAAAATCAATTTCACAGCGCCAGCAATTAACCACAAATACACTATGAACAACTTTTCGAAATCACAACTGTAGCGACATATCGAAGATCCCCCTCAGCGAACCGCCCCATCAATACGATAAATATACTTAAACACCTGCATCTCCACAATACATTCAACAAATGTTTCAACAAAATTTCTCAATTTTTTCCTTTCAATCAATTTCACAACCACAGCAATTAACCACAGCAACTAAATCCATTATTAACAGCTTTGCAAAATCCCAAGTGCAACGACATATCAAAGATCCCTCTCAACATCCTACCATCGTCTCAATGCTATTACGATCGCTTCCACCCCCCGAAACTCACCGGAATATAATTGCATCCCATCAGGAGGACGAATAATCCGGCGTAACGTTCCTGCAATATCGAGACGTGTCAGCGACGCTTGACGAGGCGAGCAGCAGAGCAATTACTTCCCTTTCGGTATTCCCATGATCCCGGATGTGGTGAGTGGCGAACCGGATGATCGTAGGGTAATAACGTTGATCTCGGTCGGAGGGTGCGAGGTGGCTGGTTTAAGTGCGTGTTTAGCGCCACCGATCCCCGTCGGCCTTTCCACGGGACACTAAGGGCCACTAAGGGCCGGCATAAAGCTTGTAAGGCTTGTAAGAAGGGCTGCCAGCGAGAAGTAGAGGGTGAGAGAGGTAAGCCGCAGCCAGACCGCAATATAGAATCACTTAACGCCTACCTTGTCGACAAACTATCCCCCTTTATCTTTATATCCCTGCCGTATCTCGTTTTTTTCCCGATCACCGATAAAAAGATTAACCACCGTGTTAAGCGAACGGTTCTTTTTTTACCTTTTGTTTCTTCGATGGGAAATCAAGAGAGAGTGGCGATATTCGAGCGGGATTTCTCGCTGAAAGGTTTTTCGAGTTTCAAATAGTTTTGTGTTAAGTAGTTTTCGATTTCGCGATGGGGTTTAGAAGAGGTTGCTTCGAGGGTTCGGAAGGTTTCAGTAAACTTTAACATGCGATCATACATTTTAGTCGGAGTTTTAATATCGAGAGCGTAATTTTTTTTGTAGAGGCGAATCTTCATTCTTGAATTATCTTGAATTATATAATGAAAGGATATATTATCGCGATATTTAAATATAATATTAAGCGGACCAGAAATCGTTTTTCTGTAGTTTTTCTTTATTCTATTTTTTTTTTAATTAAATTTAAATATGTAAATTTGTAACAAGTTTTCATTTTTAATGAGTGATGTAATCACCCTCGTTGACAACAAGCTTTTACCATCTAGTATGCATATTTTCAATACCGGATCGATAAAAGTCCATTGACTTTGAGCAAAATATTTGAATGAACGACATTACTTTCCGGTCCCCTTAATAATTTACCACCACCTGCTATTAATGCAGTTTTCTTTTTTTTTAAATAAAATCCACTAAATGCAAAACCACCTTCAATTATCATAAATCTTCGAAATTCCAGTGTCCGTAATCGCTACTCAAAACAACCCTCCGTCGAATTCCCGTCGAATCTTCACCTCTGACGTTCCATTCGTGTGATTAAACTTTCGAACATTCAGGGGACAGTTTTGGTAAGAAAGCGCAGGCATTGCATCGTAAACGCATCGGTGGGTCTCGCCGCCTCGACGGGGCGACTGGATTCCTCAATTTGAGATTCGAGAAACGACAGAGACGACGACAACCAGGAGAAGACGACGCCTCTGCACGATGTACGAGCTGGCGATCATCCAGAAGATGCCAATTCAATCTTCCTCCTTCCTGCGGATGTAAAATTTCAGGTGGCCGATGAACTTTCCTCTTTCGCGGCCACTGCAGTCGTTCGGCTATGTTTCTTCCTCCCTTTCTAACGACTTGGCCTCGAGTTCTTTAACGACTATCCTTTCTACCGGGTTTCACGGAATGAAATCGTACTTCAAGACACGCTTTATTTCACCTTCCTCGATTTAATTGTACATTCTCGAACTCACGAAACATACGGATGAAGTTTTATCTGCCGGAAAATATTTCCTGTCCCCGATTACTTTCTGCTCTGTTGTTTTTTAATTTTAGGGGATTTATGTTGTTCGATTGTAGACAATATTTACAAGAAGTCTTTGACGCCGGATTTTCTTGATTTGGAAAATTTTGTATAACTGTTTAGTTGATTGTTATGACGATTTTTTGAGAGATGAATGAATTGTCAAATGTGGTTATAAGTAATTTGAGGAGATTTGATTTAAAATAAATGTAATCTCGATGATATTTAAAGTCTTTGACGTCTGAGAGAAATTCTTGAACACTGATACCAATAGTGAAGAACTTAAGAATTTTTTTTAAACATGTGAAAGTTTTTAGATGGTAAAAATGTATACATCTCTTAAAGTGCTGAATGTTATAAAGATATAAAACAGAGAAAAAAATTAGAAAATTACAGATAGTAAAATTTAATCCGTAAATACGATGTTCTGATCTTTTGCTTATCGATGTGTTGCTGATCTTGCAACTCAAGAGAGTTCTTTGACGCAGCTAAAATCCAACACATTGGTTGACAATTATTAACCCCTTTGAGTTCTACGTCAAGTTCTACCCGGTAGCTTTCCAAAATAACAATCTGTCTATCGTTATAACTCCAACTCCATACATTCCAAATGATTTTCCATATTAAACCAAATCAGTTCTCGATACACAATTAACACCATTACCAAATCAACCCTAACATCCAGCAACGTCTAAAATTGTAATTACTAAATCATTCAACACTAACCACCAAACATAGGTACTAAACATCAATCCAATAAACTCAAGCAAAACCTTTCAAAAATTGAACGATACAATCCATAAACTATTTTATTAATCACAATCACCGACGTCCTCCTTACAAATATTCACTTTCTCAGAATTAGGGGGTGAAAACATTAAGAATTCGCGTCTCACAAGGCAATTAATTTATTCCGTGTGCCGAAACGAGAAAATTATTCAAGAAGCCCGATATGATATATACATTTCTCCTCGCCGGCGAGAATTTTCCTTCGCGTCTCGAGGCGCTCGCTTCGAATTTAACGAGGCTCTTCATTGATGAATCGCATTCATCAAAGCGCCGTACGACTCTGGCTCTCGATCTTCTGATCTCGCCACGTACATACACACGAACGAATCTACGTACCTCAAAGCGAAGAGGCAACTGGAGAACTTCGAAGGCACCCGGTTACTCTTGCCGTCTTACTTAACATACGTCACGATCTTCTATGCTCGAGGACGACTAACGCGCGAATTTTCACCTGTGCGAAACCTCGAGGATCTTGCGGATCGAGTTTACAGAGATGTGTGAAAATATTGTTTTCGAAGAGACATTTTCGATGCGAGATATATTGAGTTTTTTAGCGATTAGGAAGAATTGTTCGCGAATTTTGGGGGTGAGAATTAGGTTTGTTTTGATAGAGAGAATTTTTGAATTGAAGATTGTATGGGAAGGATTTTTGTATGATGGAGGGGAGACTTTATATTTATTTGTTTACCTAACTGTAGAGATAATTAACACTAGATTTACGATTCCTACTTTTCTAAAAATATTTTTTAAATTTATAGAGAAGTAGTGCAGTAGATATTTTACGCCTATCTATATATATAAAGCTCAAATACCACTGACTGACTCACTCACTCACTCACTCATCACGGAATCTCAAAAACCACAGAACGGATTGCAATGAAATTTGGAACATACATTCCCCTTGGGTCTTAGGTGCTCACTAAGAAAGGGTTTTGAAAAATTCGAAATTTTAGGGGGGGTTTTGGGGGGTTAAAATATGGGCCAAACTCATTAACCCAGAGCCGAAACCTTGACCTAGAAACTTGAAATTTTGCATGAGCGTTCCTTCTAGGGTATAAGCACCCACTGAGAAAGGATTTTTCAAAATTCGAAATTTTAAGGTTTTTTTTTTTAGTTTCGATTAAACCGTAGCGAAGCACGGGAGCTTTCAGCTAGTATTATTATACACAAATAAATATGCTAAATTTAGCAACCGTAAAGTAGTGTTAATATTAAAAATGTTAGATGGAAAGGAGATGGGAAGAATCGTTAGACGATGGAGTTGCTCATGTTTAATAAAATAAACGGAAAAATGAAGAAGTTGGAGCGTTAGGAAGTTTAGGAATTTTGCAAAGAAATTAAGACCCAATCATATTGACTGCCTTGGAAATGTAATGTTAAGGGATTCTTTAGTAGCAGGGAATCAAATTTAAATGGTAACTTTTCTGAAATAGGGTAAAAAGTGTGTTTCTTTCGTGAAATAGCAAATTTTTCTCTGCGAATATTTTTCTTGGAAAATATTTTGTAAATATGTAGCTCTGATTGCTGTGAAAGAAGTTTCGCTTTACTTGAGCTTCTATTTTTTCACATCCGATATTTTATATGGTCTTAATTGAAGGGGGTATATTTTATTGAACAGTGAAGATTCTAAATTGTAAGGAAATAATTGCGGCTTGTTGTATACACGAGAAGACAAGCATGCATCCGTGAGCGTTCTGCTTCTTCTTCTAAAAAACTTTTCACTATAAAATATAATATAATAAATCTTCACAGTTAAAGAATACAAGCCACATAAAAATTTCAAATTCCTACAAAATCAACTAAAGCTAAATTTAAAATTCTTAAACTTGAAAATTACGAACAAAATTACCATTCTTAATCCCTTCCGTCCGGAATGACTTCCGAAACGTTCTCATTACTTTGTTAAAGCTAATTTTAAAAATTCTCGATAGCCATGTACATATATCTTTCTCTATTAATTATTTTATGGTAAATCTTGTCTTAAGTCTCTCCTAAAATAGCAAAACATCCCTCAAAATTAATGAAGAATGGACAGTATTTCCACCAGCAATTACAAGATGAAATACAACTTCTTACTGTCTCCTTGTGAAATCTTCAGGGAAATTCGTACTCTGTAATATTAATTCTGATTAAAGAAGTCTCATTAACTCACCTTGAAGGCCCCGAGATCCTTCACACTGCAGGCTAATTTCACGTTGCGTCCTGCCGGCACTGTAATATTCCCAATTTCATCGACGAACTCAGGATCCGATGTGGTGGTAGCTGAAACAAAGAACATAAAAAAGCGTCAGTACCTATTCGGCGTTACAAGCTCGTATAAATACTAATACGAGATTCTCCAGTGAATTGCAATCGTAAAAGCATTAATTGTTCGTAATATATCACTATGGATATTGCTATTACATTTCACGGTGGTAATAATATTAGTTGCGTCATACAGAACGAAGTAGAGACATAATCGCTCTTGTTACTTCATATCTATGGAATGCTGTAGAATGCTTAAGTTATAAATGATTTTAAATTAGAGATAGTTTTTCAGAATGCTCATTTCTGATGATGTCATTTGAGGCATTTCAAACAAATACATCAGTAGGCAGTGTGTTTACTCAAAGTTAATAAGAATTGACGCCAAACTCATTAATACACTGGTCAAATTGATTGATACACACGGAAGACCCAATAGAATTGATGTTTCTAAGCGTGAGGCATCTTAACACTAGAACTACCGACGTTAAACCTATTATATTTCAAAATGATAAATAAATACTTTGGGAAAAGGGAAATGAAGGGATTGAAGAAATGATCGCTTCGATAGGCTGTTTTCTAAGACCAACATAGAAAATCTACTCTATGATTCTTTTATAAAATTTAAGAATTATTCGGAAAAATTGGAAACCAGTCATTTTGATTTGCTCGGTAGTTCTAGTATTAACCATTTGCTGTACCATTTCTTTTGTGAATAAGTGCGCAACAAATCACAAATAGCAATATGTTCCACGTTTTTGATATAGCTTATGACTTAAAACAATATTAATAGCATAGTAATAATTGGATCCTATCGTGGGCCATAGATATTTTCAATTTAATAGTTTTTGGAAAAATTGAAAATTTCCTACTCCATTTATCACGTCACGAGTATCACGCGTTATTGTACAGCAAGGGGTTAATAGTCACAATTATTAGAAAAGGAAATTCTACGGCCTGATGTTCTCAGCTAGTATTTTATATCCTTTACTCGAAAAAAACTCTACATATTTTTGCAAATAGTGTTGGTTTACTGATATCGAACACATTACGCAATTAAGAATGATATATAGAGGTCCGAAAATGTGATACACACATGATTATATATCCGACGACTGTGTACTTACAATGTTATAAAAATTGAAACTATCCTGCACGCGTAATTGCCCTTACAATTTTCGGAACACCATTTGTCCCATTCAAAACCTACCCCTTTCAAAGCATTTTCCTTTTAACAGCAGAACATACTATCATTCATTCTAAAAAAAAAAACGACACGTCATATTTCGTCAAAAAGATATACCTGTATAACATAGAACTAGTAACAAAACATTAATAATACTATGATAGTCAATCTCGTGCGTCGCAATCGCTACAGCGGTCGAAACAGTACAAATTATGACTTCCAATAGAAGAAGATAAAGAGGCCTCGTTTCGCCCTGTCAATTTCCAAAAAACGACGCGTCAGCCAGCTCGACAAAACGGATATGACAATCGGTCGATAGAATCCCCCCATATATTTTTTTCACCCCTCTCTCTTCGAATCTCAACGTCAGTGTACTTCCAAGATGCGACTGACTAGTTGTATTTCCTCCGGAAGTCGCATCAGACGGAGATCGATCTACTCTGAAGCGTCGTCTATGCTCGATGCACGAATGCATGGATGCACTTTGAATTATAGGACCTCGCAAGTCGCCTTGACAGCCTAGTTATTGAATACAAAATGCAATTTTTCAAGCTACCCTCTCTTTCACTCGTTTTCTCTCGGTCCCAGGGAGTTCATTCGTCTTGAAGAAAGATAGCCGAAGATCCTCACGGATTGGTGATCGAATCCGCGAAGGGGATTTCAAGATCCGTCGACGATGAAGGGGAAGTGGAAGGCGATGCTTCATCCATTCTTAAACTCGCGATCGCACTTCTCGCGGCCAGTAACGCGAACTGGATTCATGTCGGAGTTGTGGAGCATTCGCGAAGTCGAGAGGTAGAGAAGAACAAGCAGTTAACGTTGTATTACGTTTAGTTTGAGACCAAGTTGAGAGCAAGTTGATTTTAGTTCTCCGAAGTGCAATCGCTACTTGAGATTAATCGATAGATTGAAATTTTAACTTTATGTTATACGATACAGTAAATTATATATATATTTAAGAATTTTTCAACTTTTGTGGTTTCATGCTGAGGCATACACTGCCGCTCAAAAGTATGTGGACACTTATCACTTTTATGAAATTTCTGATAGATACACTATATTTGTGTTGGTAATCAAGTTTTGTTGCTAAATTCTGTTACGAATATCTATGAAATGTATTCCAATAGTACCAAATTACAAATATTGTTATTCAATTCTTTTAAATAAAAAAATCGATCCGGTAGGAGGAAATCTGCATTATATTGCACTGCATGCGTAGAGTTTTTGAGGTTTTTCTCTAGCAGTTTCCAGGGACTGCATTGCTAAAGTGAGGTGTCTTGCCTTCTCTAAAGTAACAATAACATCTATAAACATGATTGGCAGCGGCGAAATAATTAAACGATTAATAGCCAGGATGCCACGATTAGTAAACGCAGTCATAAAATCACGCGGTGGATATGTAGACGAAATGAAGATATAATTATCTGTTATCATTATCGGTGAGATATTTAATAAATTATTATTAAAACATGTTCTCGAAAACTGTAAAAACAGAAATGCTTACAAGATAATCAATTTTGCCAAAGATATCGAAACTTTTTTCAGGTAGTTATGAGAGTCAAGAAAGTGTCCACATACTTTTGAGCGGGAGTGTACCTCGTGTAGGCTTCGGTTGACACTACCTTTCGATCAACTGAGTTTCGATTCTAAAAGATTTAACACTGATATTGTTTTTTTATCTAAATGTTCCTAGCTAATTGCGATAGAGTTTGAAGAAACTTAGAAAAAAGTCATTTTATTATTTCAACTGCTATTTTTACCACTTCTACTGAAATTAATCTTTTTTTATTAGAAACCAATCTTTGTAAAGTAGAAACTTTAGAGACATAAATAAATATTGTAATGAGTGGACCGCGCATGCAAAATCCTTCTAGACATATTACGTACAGATTGCACTTTTATAGAAAAAATAAGAATGTTTTATTTAACCAGTTAGCTGGGATTGGCGATTATACTCATCATGGAGAAACGGCGGAATTTTGTGTATTGACGAGTATACTCGTCATGCGTAAAAGTTAGCGACCACTGGTTATTTAAATTGTAATTTTGACGGAAATTAAAATAAATAATAAACAGATATTTACACACAAATAAACAAGATATTTGGAATATTTTAAGGCCATGTCGAAGTGAAACGAATAACTACAAAATACAAATAATTTGCGATAGTTTTATACTCGTTTCTCGATTTTCGTCTCACACGTATTAGGTGCGCACTCTCGAAAAAAGTCGACACAGGTAACTGGTTAACACTACAACTACCAGCGTTAAATCTACTGTATTTCAATATATTAATTAATTATTTGAAAAAAAAGGAATCAAGAGGTGCAAAGCGTGATCGATTCAGTAGTCAATGTTTTATAAAATCAACGTAGAATATCTACTCTATGACTCTCCAATAAACTTGACAAATTTTTTGAAAAAATTCAGAACCAGTCATTTTGACTTGCTTGGTAGTTCTAGTGTTAAAGCGCATGTCCGTCAACCTCATTTATTTATTTATATACAGATGAAATGACTCGTTACCCAGCAATATTTATTCTCTTGGGTGTTACGTAAAAATATACATTCAGAAGAACTTTATCTCTTTAAAGCAAGAACTTAACCCTTTGCACTCGGAGCCATTTCTGACCTTATCTCTTAGAAACTTGGCTGCACTTGAATATTTGCTATCTTCTGCCATCTCAATAGAAAAGATTAGGTAAACATACATTTCTTAACATGTTGTGCAACAAATTCATCCTCTATAATCATTAATAAATTCAAAGGTCCCCTTAGAGGGAGGAATTGAGTGATATCGTAGATTTACGATGTCCTATCAAGTATTTATGATATCCGAGTGCAAAGAGTTAAAATAAGATTTCCGAGCTAAATTCAAAGTTTCGTCTTCGCAGAATATCGCAGAATGCCTTCTGATTCTGACGTGAGACGTTAAAATTAAAAAGAATTTTATCGGTACACTTCATTATAACGATCAGCGTATCGAGACGGTTGAAGCTTCGAAAAACAAAGGAGGTAAAATCGTAAAAAGACGATGAAGTTCGCTTTATGCCGTTGAGTTTTACGTTACGTCGAAGGTATGCTGGATGTACTTCGAAAGACAAGGCGCGATGTTAATGCGGAAATTACGAGCAGGGAACACGAGGAGGAAAATGTAACTGAAGAAAAGTTAGAGGAACACGTGATACATCGAGTAACGAGATACCGTGAAGTTAACGAAGTTGGAGTGTATCGTGGTATAAACATAGAAGCTGTTTTTAAATGATAAATTGAATGACTCTAAGGCGGTATGCCACTCTCATTATTTGTCAGTAAGAAGGAGGTACGAGCCAAGAATAAAAGCGAAGAAACGGACGAGCTGTACCCACGATTCTAAAAATGGTGCAGAAAAATTTCAAAATATTGATAAGGAACAATAAAGTGCAACTATTAATAATCAAACATTGAAAATAATACTGCGTATGGCATAGATTAATGATACTGAGAAACTCAAATGATTCATTAACTCCACAACAATTTTTCAATTTAAAAAAAAAGCGACAAAAGTTCTGCCAAATATTTATATCTAAACGAGTTACATTTTTCTATGTTTATTTGAAAATTCATTATTTCTTAGTTTCAGCAATAAAATTGCGTTCTTCTATTGTCAGCAAATATACAGCCTATCAATTTACCTTCGATCACTCATATTGTTAATCGTTTCGAACAATTCCCTTTCAAAATCGAAACCTTCGATACTTCCAATTGCAGAGCTCCAAGCGAGAAATTGATACACCGTGCACGATGTAAACGCAGCTGCCAAAAGCGATAATTTATAGCCCGGAAAACGCATACATACATATGCACATCCTTGCAATCCCATCGAAACGTCGTAGTGAAATCTATGTATCGATGTGAGAACGCAAAACAACTTTTACTATTACAAATCATAGCACGATGAACTCCATTCACCCGTTGTAGGTCTATTTCGTGAAATAATGCTTGTTGCAAGGAGCACGAATAAAAGTAATGCACCATAAAATTAAAGCGCAAGTTACTTTGTTAAAATTGCATCACGGGTAACTTCAGCTTCGCGGAAAAACTAAATATTCCATCAGAAACTTCCTCTACACTTTGCACCATCTAAGACGCGGGGGTTCTTAAAAAAATACGTCAAAACACCGCGTGTGGTCTTTTGTTTCGTTTATTTGTTAATTTTTATGCTACCTATTTCAGCATTTTCTTCGTAATTTTCCTCTTACGATTTGCTGTGAATCGTAGGTCTAATTATGGTGATAATTCGAAGGAATTTCTGTAGGTTTCTTAAAACTTTGAGGGTACTAATTCTTTCCTTTTTTTAAGTACGAGATTTGTTTCTGTGCTAAATTATACTGTTTAATAAATAATTTTATTTCGCATTATATGCGTTACATATTTCCCTAATATGTTCAATAAAACCACTTAACACTAGATCTACCGAAAATTAATTCAATATATTTAAAATTGTCAAATAAATCTGTTCGAATCAAATGAATGAAAGGGGCAAAAGATCGTGTTATAACCTTCAAGATAAGCGTAAAAAATCGAAAAATGAGCAGCGTTAAAAATTCCAGAAACATTTCCAAAAAAAATTCAGAATAAGTCATTTTGACCGCCTTGAAAGATATACGAAATATTATTTAAGACTTACTTAAAATGTTAGTCAATGATACAAAACTGACACATCTTCGTTCCAATCAACTGATCAATTATCAGTGAACGGTACGATTAACGTTAACTGATAAAAATTTCACCTAAAATTTTCAAAGCTAAAAAAAATATACCTGTAAAAATATCAACTTCAAATCAAACAGAACACTTCACAAAAAACACCATCCAACTACAAAACCACCAATTAAATCGTAAATTCAATTTTCCCAAAACCGAATGCTCGTGGTAAAACCTTAACACACAATCAGCAACATTTCTAAAATGTAGAGTTTCTCGAAAGAATCCACATTGAACTACGCGAAATACCAATGTTCTTTCCGCCACGAAGTTGCAACGAATCGGGAGGTCGATTTCTAAGATACATTTACCGATCTGGCTCTTCTAATGGCTCTCAAAGCCGCTCAAACGTTATTACGGATTACACGCGAGGATATCGGCTCGAAGATCCGAAGAACGAGGGCTAATAGAACCAAGGGGATAGAAGAAAAAGGAAAGAGGCAGGAAAGAGAAAGAGCTCGTTACCTTCACTCCAAGGGACCTCGCACTCCAAAGCATTTCCTGAAGCGGGAGTACTACTTTCGAGTTCGAATCCGATTCTGCTAACGAGCCGTAACGTTGCACCTGTATCGGTGTATCCGTTGCATTCACGTGAAACTCGAAATGCAGCCGCGTACACGTCCACTGATCACGGGAATGCAGGATAGGGGGTGCGAGGACACGCCAAAGTGGATCTGATACCCGATGCAACTAGTGTACCGTCTTAGCGAGTCACTTTAAATCCTTTCTTGCCGCTGCATTAGACCGACCGGGGAGTCTTGCATTTTGTATAGCACGGACGAACAACTGCTCGTGAGAAATGAGATTTTGAAACGGGTGAACGAGGGTGAGAGAGGTCTGAGAAGATATTCTCCGCAATGATTGAAAAGGGAGGAGGATGAAGGTGAAAAATGCGGGGGACGTTTGGGGAGCTTGGAACTAAATATTTCAAGGTGGTGTGAATGGTAGAAACGATACAGTAAAGTAAAAAGTAAAATGAGAGGATTACAGAGAAACTTATTCGATACATTTCGAGATTATAAATTTACTGAGTGATTATAAATCGTAACAATAAAAGGATTTTAACCCTTTTAGTGCCGGACGACGATATATCGTCGTTAGTAATAGTGTTAACGCTGGGCATCGTAGCGTTATTACTTAGTTTCCAATACGATATCAGTACTTTTAAGAAAGATAATTGAAAATACATAACTAATGCTCTATATTGCGTGTTCTATATCAAACTATGGCAAAATGACTATCATTTTTATTCGCAACTACATTTCTTATTAATTCAAACAATTTTTTCGGTCGGCACTAAAAGGGTTAAGGAGAGTTGTTATAAATTGTGAGATCGTTCGATTTAGTAATTTTCGTTAAAGATATAAAGTGAAAAGTTTATATTCTACAGTCTGAAATAAAATTGATTACCTGCATTTTATAAAAAAGAAAATTGTCCAAACTTATTTCATACATTTTGAGATTATAAATTTACTGAGTAATTATAAATTGCAAGTGGTATCAACGGATTTCAAGAAAAGTTGTTATGAATTCTGAGATCGAACGATTTACTTATATTCTTTGAAGATATAAAGCATCAAAGTGAAAAGTCTAAAATAAAATTAATTACCAGCATTTTGTAAAACAAAAAATCGTCTAAACCTGATTAATTCCAAGAATTTCCAGATAAAGGAACACCAAGTTACAAAAGCACTTCTCCCATGCGACGTTTCTACGTACAAGAAAATCACACTGTAATGACCCACTAGATAGACAAAGTAGGAACAACAATGCCAGATAAAAATAACAGAAAGTCTTCCACAGTCACCCTCGCTCTCTCGCAGATCTCCCAGAAACGTTTCGTCCGTACATAGCCTAGATTTACATAGGCAGGCACATAGGCAAATAGATACGAAAAGGAGAAAAGAAAGAGGCACGAAGAAGGAGGGTAACTTTTAGAGGGTGACTCGAAGTGACTCCCGCTTGCCAAGTGAACAGGACGTATGCTGCTAGGAAATTCTCTTTGGGCCACTGCCATCGACTTCTCTCTATCTGCTAGGCCAAAGGAACCCAACGGGTCCTGCAGCCGCACGTCTCTACTTTCACGTGAGACCGCATTTCGAGTTCACCTTCGTGCTTTCCCCTTTCCTCTCTTTTACGCACATATCTCGTCCAACCGAACCCTCTCTTCGCTGACGTTCGAGTTTCGTAAAAAAGCAACCAACGTACGACGAGAATCGTAAATGATGCCCGATAGCGATAGACCCTCTCTCGACTGGCCAAAAATGAACGAAAGAACTAACGATGTCGAGGATCGATTTCGAGAACATGTGCTTTCAAAACAACCACTCCAACGGTGAGCTGATTTTCTTACACGGTAAACACTTAAGGCTATTTCTATTATGCCAAATTCCTTCGGGCTATTTCTCCTCGATGAATGAGAAGCGCGTTTTCTCGTTTGCACTACTTGCATTATTCCTCGAGTACATTTAGAATCGCTAATGGTACCTCGTGGGACTACCGTCTTTATTAACGATGGTATTTCATATCGATTCGTGAAACTTTCGGCTGATATTCCAGGTTTCTGCGATATTCGTCCTATTAACCTGAAGTTAAGGAAGTATTGATATTGTGGCTTGTGACTTTTAACGTGTATGCGAGGTGTTTAATGATATACGAAGAGGAAATATCACATTGAAGAATTTAATTATGAAGAACTCTTCATTTATAAGTAATGTTAAGATAACATATCTTAATTAATGTTAGATAACATGAATAAGCTGTCGTTGTAAAAGGCCGATCACAACTGTTTCTCATACAAGTGTTTTTGGTTAAATGTGCTGGTTATTGTGAATCTTGATTATTAATTAATCAGTACAATAATGAGATATAATATTTAATACATGTATCACCAAATCATCGTTGTCGAGCAAAATTAACAAACTTGACATATTCTTTCTTCTTATGTATCACTGCATTCATTCCTGTTAATAAAAACAGTTACATTCACAGTGATCACGTCAGTGATAAAAACTATTTATCCTTCCCTCTGTGGTATTTATACTTTTATTTTAGCTTTTAATCGTTACCTTTTGCGTAATGGCTTATTAACCTTTCGGGGATTATAGACGTATATAAATGGCCTGGGAAAGAATCTAATTATTGTTCATCGCCGCATTTATACATACTTAGAATCAAAAGTTCAAATAACACTGTTGAAATATGATTAGTAAACTAGTAATTTATAATTTCTGTACATTAACACTCTGATTTCTTCACAAAACAGTGATTTTTTTACGTCGAGTAAAAGATGATCTCTCAATGTTCAAAACCGTCTCTGTCCGCAAAAAGATTAATAAGATTAATATAATTTATTTTTGATTGCACCCATGTAGGCTATAATATGTTAATTGACTGACACAAATAAAAAGCGTGAATAAATAGCTGTAACTCAACGTGTAAGCGTGACAGAACCGAGCACAGAAAATGTAAAAAGAAACGTCCAAAAGCTATCAGTAGTATAAAACCTCACAGATCAGACATCAATCGTATCGCGCTTCATAATGAATCTAACGAAGTCCCGCTAATCTAGCTCGTTACAAACAACAAAACTCCCCCAAGAATCCCATCACAGAGTCTTACTCCCCAAAGTGTTAATTACTACCAAGAGTAGATCGACTCGAGTCGCGTTGAACGAAAGATAATTAATACGTTTCCCAAGTATAGATCGACGTTCGAAACTAACGAGCACCATGGAAAGCGGTCAAAGCGAGCGAGAGAAGCAACTAGAAAAAAAAGAGTGCCTCGTCGAACCTCCTCCTTGAAAGAGTACCTCCTTGCGCCGACATCCAACGGCTCAGAGGACCGAACATCCGGAAACGCCCTCGCGTCATACACGTGTCTCCTTCCCGCTAATTGGAAGGGGCTGAGAAAAACAAAAACGTGGAAATTGCGAATGCTAAAACGAGGAAACTCGCAGATGACACACAAAAGTGTACTTATGCCGGGATGGCGCACACGTACATAACCCCATGGTACGTGGCTTTTACGTGACGCAGAGGTGATTAAAGAGCGTCGGATCCCTTCATTACGACTCGAGTAGCCCACGTATTTTAATTAATATCTGTCACAGGTAGGCGGTCACGTGTATCGCGTGCAATGACGCTACACCCACGCACTGAATCTTCTTAAGACGACCGATATCCAATTATTATTACCGGGCTGTTAATTATGCAGAATAGGCCGAGGAGGTTCTTTTCCCTGAGATCGTTCTCGAAAACCGGGTCGATTTCGCGGTAAGCTTTTTGATGGATGTGTTGAACCAGAGTGACATTTGTTATATTGGTTTGATATCGGTGTCAATGGATTTTAAATTAATTTAGTTCTTTGCAATGATATATATATATATTTTCTCGGGAATATTCAAGAGTTTTTCATGTTTTATTTGATCTTTACTGTAAGGGTGAAATTTAATCGAATTTTAAGGAACTTTTTAATACTTTGGTACAAAATGACTTGTAATTTGAATCTGTGAAGTTTGTAATTTTATGAAATTTTTACGGAATGTACAATCTTAGAGTAGGATGTATCTTGACATTTTAACCCCTTTGCTTAGAATGACGTGGTCCACACGTGACGCGACAAATGGAATACTAAATTTAAAAATTTTTCAATAACTATTAAACTGAAAATAGCAATTGGTTACGAGACGGCTGCTCAATTATTTCTATAACATTAATATTGCAGTTAATTGTAAAAATGTTAAAAATGAGAGAGAAACTTTTATTTCCGGAATTAATTTTGAGTGAAACATACGTTATCAAAATAGAGATCGTAAGGCAAGGGGTTAAAATTGTGAGTTAAATGGTAGTTTCGTTGGAGTGTTGGTATTTCTGCTCTATTGTAGGGAGAAAAAAATATACGAAAAGTAAACGAAGGAGTTATAATGAGAAGCTAGAATTATAGAGGACATAGCAGTGCGAACGTAATCTTCTAAGCACCGACAGATTAAAAAAGATTTTAATTTCTCACAGCACTGTATCCGAAGCTTCCATAAACAGAGCCTGTTGACAGAAGGGATTGTTTAAATATTGCAACAAACAGGTGTATTTTCTCGCGCATCCAAACTGAATAAAACCAATAGTACACGGTGAAAAACAATTTTTCCGTTTCAGCTCGATGAAGAGAAGAAAATCAATACAACAAATTCGTATGTCCTTGCAGCTTTTCTATTTACATTTTTCACGGTGGACGATTTAAAACTACGTAACGTCAAGTAAATTAATTTTCAAATGTCCAATCTCGGATTTTTTCAATCGTTTTAATGTCTCGCTATTCCAACGATGTTAGTTGGCAATATATAAATGTTAACTATTCCAACGAAGTTATTTGTGTATAGGGATTGCAATACCGGTATACCGGAATACCGAATACCGGTATTTTGAGCCATTTGTACAATTTTGAAATACCGGTATTCACAACTTTAAATACCGTTTTTTCGGTATTTACTAGAAATTTTTAAAATTTTCCACTATATGTTCAGGGGTCGCCAACATAGAAAAATAGTACCTATACGTTTTTGTGTACGATATGATCAAGTTTATAGTAAATTTTCTTAACATTTTTTACCCACAAATCTATCTACATTCAGAACAATTCGGTACAGTTATCGAAGATGATGATGACACTAATGTCGATAGTGAAAAGGAATTGTCTGTTGAACAAAAATTAGATATAGCGATAACTAAAAAAACTTCAACAAACCAAAATACAATACAGAAATCAGTTATATTCAAAACCATTCGACAAGAAATCGATTTAATTGAAAATGAGGGATTTAGAGGTAAATACTTGGAAAAAGTACATCGCGCATTGCTGACAGTACCACCAACTAGCGTAGATGCATAATTACATTCCAGGCTTAATGACAGTACAATTGATGCATTATGTTTTTTAAGATCACATTTCAAAAATATGTAATAGTACCATAGACTGAATAGTGATATTTACACTTTTTTGTGATGTAAATACAGAAGATGTTCCTTGTTCCTTTACTTTTTTGTTATTCTTTATATACTGTTATAATTTATAAGTTACAAATGATTTTTTGTGATATTTATTATCTTTAATAAAACTGACAAATGAAACAATTCCTACTACCGGTATTAAAACCGGTATTCCGGTATTAAGATCTAAAAAATGCCGAATACCGGTATTGAACTTTTGGCCCGATATTGCAATCCCTATTTGTGTATATCTAAATCTTAACAGTTTAGACAAATATTACCTTGATACCGATATCTCTTCGAAAATCACAAATTCTCGACGCTGAGTCCTTGGCGCAGTAAACCTCCATGATAAATAACAATTTAATAATCGCTGCGTCAAACGATTAATAAGTTAAAAGTCCAAAAGCGTTGGGACCGAAAAATCTATTAATAGCCTACCAATCGTTAAAGTGTCAAAATCACGGCTTTAAAAGTTTCACTTTGTAAAAGATGATCTTTTACAATTACAACATGATTTTCAAGGTTTGCATTTTAATTTTGATAGATATTTAGGATTGATGAATTGGAAAACTTTTTGAACAATTTCAAAGGGGATTCTTAAAATTCTACAAATTCTTCTTATATCAACATTTTTGTTAGAAAGCCAGGAGAGTCGTATGTAAAGGAAGTAATAAGAAGTTTAGAAATTTCCAAGCGCGAAATTTCTTTAGCGTGTCATCGCCGTTTTAAAGTATGTTCAATGAAAAGTAGGCGAACAAAGAGGCCAGAATTTTGCCACGTTGTTACTCCGCGAAAATCGCTGACTGAGCACGTCTGCTTCTACTCAGAGAGAATTTATCACTTATCGAAAGAATAATGTCTCTCCTTGTGAATTATGTATCTCACGGTAATACGTACCCCTTGAATTAAATCAAAAAATATTAAATCATAACATACACTTAATTTTTCTGAACAAATTCGAGACATGCTTCATATATTCATGTGCCCTCCTCCTCCCATGAATCTTCTGTCGCTCTTATATTTTTGGAAAATAGCGTGCAAAAGGTAGTTCTAGAAATTGTGTCAAAATGATTGAATATACTTTTAAAATTTCTTTTGGCGTTAAATCTTAAAAGAGAAAATGCTAAATGTAACTTCGAGGTAGTCTGAGTCAAAGGTTTTTCAATTTTTAGACACAGTTCGTAATTCTAATTGCATAACAGGATTGATTGCCCAAAGAATAATTATGCTGATTCTTATAGACTTTGTGATGCTAAACACGAATACGAAATTCCCTTGTCTCCATCAGACTTTATTTTTGAGATAATCTATTTTGGAAAATAACCGTAACAATTATTTAAAGTTAGCATAGAATGATTCTATAAATCCTCCTGAATATAATGCCAAAATACCCCTTTTATCGATATTTTCCTATCTATTTTAAAAGCTAGACACCTAGAAGAAATTCTAATAGAAAGAGATGATAGAACAAAACCTTTTCTTGAGAAAGCCATAATTGAAAGTTGCAACACAAGTTTTGCTTTCAATTGAAAAATTAAAATTTCTCCACAGGACACAAAGTCCTGCCAGTAATTCTCAGAGGAAAAAGTGTTTATAACAATAGCATTTGATTGTTATCGTTTCCAAATCCTATACAAAGAAGACACCGATAAAATTATACACTAAGAGATTTTAGACTTCAATTCGAAACCCACACATTAACACCAAAAACCACAAAGAGAAACATCCATCTACTCGTTTCCAACTCAAACACTACAAACAATCTTCAACCATCAAAAACTCAAAAAATTCCTCGTTCTCCAATCCTTCAACACCCACACCACCTCAGCAGCAATTTCCTCTTCAAACTCGAGAAACATCTCAGATTGAATGTAATCACAAATAACTCTCAAAAAATTCTCAAAAATCCATTATTATCATTAAAAAACATGACCCTCAACAATCGTCAAATTCTCAAGCCACGAAAGAATCCCGTTTTCGATATAGACAACGACTAAAGTACCTCAACCGGTGCTCTCATCTCGAGGGTACGTTCTGCGGCGAGTCCTCTCTACAAGAGGCCCCGGAGAAAAGTCTACCATGCTATACACCGACGACGACGTCGCAGGCGTCGCGACGCGTGGCTTTGAGCCGGTAGAAGCGTGAAGGAGTACCGCAACAGCAACAGTTTATGTCAATTTTCTGCTCGAGGTGGTGAGGCTCACCTCGCAACGACGAAGCGGCCCTCGTGCACGACGTTCAACCAGCGGTAGGGTATCCTCGTGAAAATATCGCTGTTACCGAGGCAATAGGCAATCGAGCGTGCGAAATATTTTCCGTGTGAGCGTGTCACTGCGACGCGGTAACACCGTTGTTGCAACTGCATGGATCTTGCTATTTCTTTTTCTATCTTTCTCGATCTCTCTTTCACTCTTTCTCTGTACGCAGCTCGCTCTGAATTATTAATAAACTAAATCGGATTTCAGCGTGGTATTTTCCTTTTTTATTCTTTCAGCGTTATTTCTTCGGAGGGACGAAGGGATTCTTATTTAAATTTGCGATTTCGCGGTCACAGAGGTGTTGAACTGGCTGGGAATCATCGCAACGTGGAAAGTGGTATTAGCGGAGGGTGAGGAATAAAGGATTTTGTTTTGGGTGTAAATCATTTGAGGGATTTTGGGATTTGATTGTGTTTCGAGTTTATGGGGTACATGTTTTGGTTTTTGTTGTGTGTACTTTAACACTTGATTTATCGAGAATTAATTCAGTATATTTTGGGGAGATGCGGAGGATAAGGAGGTAAAGACTTGGACTCGCAATTTGTGGGGTCGAGTTCAAATCGTGTTACGTGAACTCTGTGAAATTTTTTCTAATTTAATATTTAACATTAAATCTACCAGGATGGTAAAAATGGCTTATGCTGAAATTTTAAAAATGTTCCTGAAAGTTGTGACGCTATGTCTTGTTTAATTCTCCATATCTGTCTTGAAAAACGTGAGAGATTAAGTCGATTCAGTTTCTTGCTAATCACATTATTTTTTTTCGAAGTGTTTAACTAGTACCTTTAATTATATAAAATTAATAGTCGGTAGTTCTAATATTGAGTGGCCGAGAGTAAAGGACAGCAACAGTTGAAGCCATAAAATTGCAAATTACCATCTCCACCAATATGTTTACAGACATTCAACAAATTTGTTATAATTAGACTGCGGATTCTTATGCATTTATGACAAATTAAATACGGCTAAAATATACAAAAAGAACATAATATAAAAATATATCTAAAATATCCAAAGTATGGTATTTGTTGTAATATTTATTAAGTGCAATAAATCCCTAGATAGGTTTTCCTGTCTCACCTGCATTTATGAAACTCGAAATTTGCATAAACATCCGCAGTCTAGTTATAATACATTAAATGAAAGAAACAAAAAAAACTTCATAACTTTAATCGCTTCCACTGAGCAAGATATTATTTAAAAAATGGAAGAAAAATAGTGTTAGAAATATCAGGAATATTGAAAGAAATACAGAACAAGATATTCTGGCTACCTTGGTAGATCTAGAGTTAATGCTCTGTTTCTTTTAATGATATACAATATTATAGAGATTGAATATTTCTTAGTTTTTCTAAGATAAACGAACTGCAAATTTAAATTATGAGATTATAATATCTTTTAATTTACCATGCTTGTTATTGAGAAATAATCAAAGTTTTCTCTGAGCGTTGGTGTCTCTATATTTAACCTTTAAAACGATTTTAAAATTCGTGATTAAACTACCGTACAGTTCCCTCGTTAATCGAGTCGACTTTCCTCGGTGGAATAGTGGTGACGTTCTCCAGTGGAATATAAATCACCGTAAATAAATCTGCCATAGATATTCTATCCAAAAGCTACTTGCTGAGCCTGCATAATTTTAATGGATGACCGAATCGATAACATATAATGCATAATTTTTGCAATGATAACTAAGCATAGCCACTTTGTCATTTTAGCGAAGAAACATTTCCCATTAAAACCATACGATAGTGATATTTCACAATTTTGAACTCGCCAAGCATAAATAATCTACAAACAATTCGAAACCTATATCGAATCTTTCGCTAATTTTAAAAGATCAAAAAAATTTCCTATTTTTTCAAACTTTCCGATTTCTTCAACTTTTATGCATTGATTCTTCAATTATAATGCCTGTTCTAAGTAAAAACATACATCTGAGATAATTATTTCAAGTTATGGTGTAGACTGTACAATAATACAATTTTAACCCTTTGCGGTCCTATGTCGAGCAGTGCTCGACATAGCTTTTCATTTGATTATATTTTCTGACAATTTAACATCGAATTTCCAATTTTATATTGATTCTATAATATCACCTAAATATCCATCAGTGCATATAGTTATTGATGTCATTAAAAACATTGAGTAACCAATGAAAAAAAATGTTGTTAAATTGATTTTATTCAACATACTACAAAATTAACAAAATACTTCGAACCGCAAAGGATTAAAAAATCATGTCTTTCCACGAACACATTGGTCATCGCAATTTTAATACTTCAACCACAATATAATCCTTGAAAAAGATACGTTAAGATAAACTTTCATATTTTTTCATTCCATGAGAACGATAAGAAAAGAGCAGTGACGATAACGTTCAAAATTGAAAAGCCACCGAGAGAGGAATCGATTCGCGAATTCCGTGAAACGTTCGGTAAAAGTGGCACCGCGCCCGAATTGTTTTCGCATTCCCGGATTTTCATTAAACGGAGATCGCTATCGCGGCCCGATTCTGGCGGGACTTAAAAGGCGACAGGATAACTTCTCGGGTGAACGTTCATCAGAAATGCATGGGGTTCTCGCGGCCGATTTCGCGACCGAAAAAAGGACCGATTTTCTCGTCCTCGAGAACCTACGTGGGGTTGTAAAGTCCGAACGAAATCCGAGATAAGGCAGCACACACACTGATCTTGCAGCTTGGATATGTAAGCTTTTTATGTGTGCGAACGTAGGATTACATTCGCGAATTTCATGTACCGCTCGATACGAAATGAGACGATCTACCGTTTCTTTGAAATCTTTTTTTTCTGTATTTCCATTACTTAAGCTCGAAACATCTATTATTTTATTTTTTTTAAATTTACATATATATTTCTGTCATAGTTTTTGATAAGAAGAATTTTTAAATTTCGATAGAAATTCTTATATGTTGACTAGGATCAGTTTATTTATTTTATGTAACGTTTACTGTGCGCCTTTATATAATTTTCTATAATTGCTCATGATTTCCAAATTGGCATAATTTTATTTGTTAATTCTTGCATTTTTGATTTTTGAGGTCCTTTTTTGTTGTAGATTAATGCCAACATTTTTGGTTGATCATCATGGAGCTTGTAAAGAAATAGTTATGTTTAATTCCTACGATGTTAATCTTTTTAACACAATTATTCTTTCATATTTTGAATGTTTACATGCTACAGCTTACTGATCTTCACTAAACAATTACTTTGGAAATTTCTTCGGAACTCTAAATTATATAAAAATTCTGTGATGTTTATCTCAACAATATTTTCTAAATACAAAACTTGCGGTTCACTGAACACCCTATATGTACGATGCTGTGCACTCATGGATAATATGTTTATATTTGCATTACTTACACATCCGTGTATGCACGCGATTAACCCTTTATGGATCATTATATAACGTTCCGCCTGGTAATATTTACCTTGTGTAATATTGAAAAAAATCTACAATAAATGCCGCTTCTATGAGGAAAATTTTTTTTAACGCACGGATTACTCAATGAAAAACATATCCTAGAATTTAAGAAACTCTTATTGTGTCGAGAAACAATGACAACTAGAATTGCTTATTATACAATTGCCCATAAAGTTCAAATCACTTAATTATTATTATTTATTCTACGTGGAATAGGTCAATTCTCCATCTCATTTAAACTTTTTTTTACAAATTGTGCTTTCCCTTCAAATTACTTAATTTCTTACCACATACGACAAAAATCTCTTGCAAAAATAGTCTAACTGGAGCAAATCAAATTTTATCTCTACATACAGCACTTTATTTCCGAATTTAAGCTGTAACCTTTGAAATTGATTTTAAATTACCAAGGCAAATTAAATAACTGATTCCTAATTATATCTAACGATTCCTCAAATTCATAGGGAAGCCACAAAGTAGATATTCCCCTTCGACCTTTAAAAAGCTAAATGCCGTAACTGATCATCTATTTTACCTCCTGATTCTCGTTTCACCGAAATACACTAAATCTACAGAAGCTGTGAAATTGATTACTTTTTTTTACAAATATTTCTCAAACTTATAGCGCAGCAATAGAATAAATATCTCACATCTAACTTACAATACATAAATTAGTTAAGTAATCATTTTTTGCTGCCGGATACCTCTTTTTCAAAATACTTATTTAATATATTTCAGTAGAACAAACTTAACGCCTATAGATTGAGTGTTTACAATAGATCTACGGCATTCGGCAAATTGACGGGTACCTACTTTTTTTTTTTAAATTCTTCTCAAATTGATAGATAAATAGTACAGCAAACATTTCACGTGTATCTCATAATATACAAATTACTTAACTGATCATATTTGCTATTATTTGATCCATCTTTTTGCATGTAACCGTCATATGGTGGGCTCCTACTTTGTTAATAAGCATTTTTCAAATTTAATGAGAGGCAGTGAAGTAGATTTTTATCCTGTATTTTATAATACAAAAATTACCTAACGAATTATCATGTTTACCTCTTAATCCCTCCCCTTTTTCAATGTCCTTATTTAATATCTTGCAGTGTAGCAGATTTCACGTCCGGAAATCTAGTCTTAAACCTGCCAGATTTAGCGACCGTAGATTTACTGTTAATACAATAAATATAGCAGCTATTGTTCTGGTGTGAAAACAATAATTACTTTCTTATAAAATTACGCTTTATCGCATTTCTCTTCATCATCCATCAAAATTTCCCACTCAAAATCATCCTCGCCGAAAAAATCTGTCAATTACCCTCACATTTTTATCCACTCATAACTCTCCCCTGAAACATGCGTTCCATCATGTCTGATCTATTCACTATCCCATAGACAGGTCTACTATGCTTACAAGACCAATGATATCGTTCCCGCAAAGACGTCAGCGTTTACGTATACACATTCACATCCGGTTTATCTTGAATCGCGAGTGTATCACCTGTCGCTGCGTTTTCTCCTTCGTAATCTTTCTTTTTCCAACCCGCGAAGGAACCACGTTCAAGGTAGATGCATTCCACGATCGTGCGAAAATGCACATGGGCTGGAGTGATTTTCAAGAGCCGGATTTTTCAGTGCCAACGACAGCTCAGCTGGCTGATATGACGAATACGTGAATGATTTTCCACCCCTCTTTTCTTCACCGAAAAAGTTTCTTTTATTGTAGACACTCGATCGGGTCTTCGCGCCATGTTCTCAAACGACGACATGATACTTCCTCAATGAAGAAACGAAATTTGAGAATTTTGGAGATGTTCAATCATGAGAAAGAGATGAGTTTGTTGAAAATTAAGATTTCACATTGATTAAAATGGACAGTTGTCCCTTAACACGTTGACTGCCAAGCGGGTCATCGGTGACCAGTGTTATTGGATTCAATGAAATTTCATGTAACTTTAAATTGCAATATTTATGAATTTTCGGACATACAGAATATTTAAATATTGGTCTTAAAAGATAGAACTCTGCCGAATATCTATCTATCTGGATCTTTAACATTAGAACTACCGGTGTTAAATTTATTATATTTCAATACATTAAATAAGTACTTTAGAACGCCAGAACTCGAAAGGAGGAGAAAAAGATTAATTCAGTATTTTATATTTTATAAGATGGACGTACAATATCTACTGTATGGATCTCCTATAAACTTGAAAAGTTTTTGGAAAAATTGAGGAACGAGTCATTTCGACCACCTTGGTAATTCTAGTGTTAAAGTTTTTGCTCTATAAAAATGTGAATTTAATAGAAGAATTTCACTTCAGGAGAAGTGATAAAAGTACCAAAATATCGGTGGCGTTCGACGTGTTAAACATCCTTCTGTTTTGTTCAACTTATAAGGCAATTACTGAAATTGCTTTAATGATAGAATCTATTTCGATATATAAAAAAGTAGAGTGAAATTTAAAATATTATAAATTTCTACAACCCTCATATAACACTGTATAATCCTCCAACATCGCTCGTCCAATGCTTAAACTAATATTCCTAAATGTTAATCCTCCCTTCGTACTTTCATCACGCCATTAAAATTTTTTCTTCCGCAATAAACTTCGACTAATTGTACCTCAAACACTCGCTGCAGTAATTAGAAAAATTCCACTCCTCTTTCTCATTGGTGTCCCAAAAGGTTCATAAATAACACTCCAATCTCGTCGAGAGCATTAGCACACGCGAGACAGAGGAAAAGGTTGAGAATAAATTCACCAATGACGTCGAAGTTTTGTTAGCAGGAAGAGGAAAGAAAAGAATCTCTCGCGCGACCCGTTGGATAGGATAGGCGAAATAAATTGCAAAAATGCTGATACGATGCGCCGGCTCAATCGAATCGGAAGCTCAGGAAGGTAAAGTCTAACCATGCTCGTCCTCACCGAGAGAGAGATGGTCTGACAAATGACAGCAGTCTGTCTATCCCGGGACCAATGAGTCGTCCTTATCAGCCGGTTCTCCGCGCAGCCTCTCGATTTTTCCCGCGGTAAGACGAAAAAAGGCGCCGGGTCTATCTATCGATATCACTTCCTCCCTGGCATGGTGGTAGACTGATGGTAGAAAAACAAGACCGAGGGTAGATAAACCTTTCTTTTTACACTGACATCATTGACGCGAAGATTAAGTAGTTGTAATAAAGAAATAATGACGATAAATGCCGATTAATGATCCGGGCTAATCATGGCTACATTGAAAAGTAAAAACAATAGGGGCAATTTGAACAATCCTTTAGATAGATTTTTATCTGGATTGATAATTATTAGAGGAATTTTTTTCTTGGTGGAAAAAGTTTTAATTGGAGTTACAGCTTCATGGTTTAGGGTTGGATCCTCTGATATGTGTGTAAGCTTGTGTTTAATTGAAATGGAATTGCCTTTTCGACAGGTGGCAAGTGTTTCTTTAGTTTCTGTATTATCGCATGAAATATAGGACGTGGGATATTAATTTGATAGTCTTTAATTCCATAAAGGGTGTAAATGGAATTTGTTGTTAATTAAACACTATTTGGGCCTTGCCTTATCAGATTTATTATTACATTTTTAATATACCCTTGTATAACTTCTTCGTTACATTGTTTTATATTTAAGTATATCGCTTAATAAAGTTCTAATTAACGAGATATCAAGAATTAAATTATCTGAATAATAGTTGCACTCATCTGATATTACTCCTAATTGATATTAATAAACGCAACATATAAGATAATACTATTAGGGGGATCGGAACGTAACGTTTTTTTTTTCAGATATTTTTCCCAAAGACTAATTAATTTTTATCGGTCCGTCATTGAAAATTTGCACACTAGATGGAAGAGCGTTATTGATAACGAGGGCGATTACATCATTTTTTACAAATAAAAATATCCTTGAAATTTATTTGTTTGGATTTACTGTAAAAAAACGACATTATTTTCCGGTCCCCCTACTAAAAATTAAGAAACAAGAACTTCCAACTTCTGCTTTCCCATTAAACAACATAATAGTAACAATCCCCCTAACAATCTCAGAGCCTTAATACCGACCACCATCGCCCCCAAACAATGTTATTCCTGTTCCCAATAACAGTTCCGTCGATAACCCATTTGCGAAATCTCGTGGCCATTTCGCATCCGCGAATAGCAGTCGAAAGTATCCCGTGTCGCTTTTTCTTATCTTCCTCAAAATCACGAGTCTTCCACGTATTAAAGTAGACCGTTATAGTCTTACCGCGATTCCATTCCCACCCCCACTGCACCACTCTCTTTTTTTCTCCCTCTACCTCTTCCCTCTTGCCTCCTTTCTCTCAGGCTCGCTCTTATTTCCCACCTTATCGGCTTGGATCTCATAAATTTCACGGAAAACGCGATTAAGCGGCCCCAGGCTGCGCCCAGCCCCCCGGCAACCTTCCACGACACTGTCATCCACCCCTTCTACAGGCGAACCGCCAACCCCCTCGGAGACCCTTCCAATCTAAGTATTCAAATGAGAGGACCGGCTCGCACTCCTTCCCCTCTGCGACGTATAGCTTTTTACAATCGTCGTTCTACAGCCTCCTTCTTGTTACGTCCGGGAGCGAGCTGACACGGGGTGTATGGGGGTTAAGAAAGAGGAGCGGAAGGTTGAGAAAGTTAGCGGTTCAGATACCGGTAAAGATATGTATCTTGATGAAACTTATCTATAAGTTTCTGTCTTAAAAAAGTGACCGCTGGTTGGAAGTATAGGAAAATGTATAAATAAATTTATATATTCGTTGTATTAACACGGGATTTATCGACTATTAACCCCATGCCTTACGATGTCTTTTGTGTCCGAACGCGCAGTAATTCAGACCTAATTGTTGAAATAATTATCTATCATTGATTTCCGATATACCGGTATAAATTAACGTAATATTAATAGTATAGAACTAATTTCAACGTCTCCTGACCTACTGATATTTCAATTTGATAGTTTTTTGAAAACTTACAACTTTTTATTCCATTTACAGCGTGACCTGTGCCACACGTTATTATAAAGCAAGGGGTTAATTCAGTATATTTAAAGGTCCTAGATAAGTACTTCAAGTGAAAAAAGATGAAATATGCAAGAAACTCGGTCGATTTAATCTTTCATGTTATATATGGTATGTGTGGAAAATTAAAGAGGATACAGCAATAAAAAATTCAAGAACATTGTTAACAAATTCAGTGCAAGTCATTTTGATTGCCTTGGTAGTGTTAACTATTTCGGTGGGGCTATGTCTTTCACACTTAAATGACTGACGGGAGAATACTTGAATCGTGGAAGGGGTACTAGAAACTAAAACTAGAAAAGATACTCTTGAGGAAATTTCTTTAAGTCGGAAGGAGAAGAGTTTAGTTTAGAGAGGTGAAACAGTCTTTTTTCCAACAACAATTATTAAGACTATCAACAAATATATATAAAAAATTTACATGAAGTGACAACAACAACTAAACTTCGACAATAGAAATAACTCAATATAAGGCGTTAACTAATGTCTCAGCTCAATTAACAACTTCTTACTTTTCAATGCTAAAACTGTTTCAACGTAGAACTAAGATTGCTTCCACGCAATTAAAGATTCACTCAATATACAACAGAAACTGAATCTACGCTTGAAGTTATGCTTATTTATACACTCCCACATCTTTATCACACAATTATTCAATCGCACTCAGACTCACATTCATTATTTTTGAAAATATTCGATACTTGAGAGAGAAAGGGGAGGTCTGTTGGTCGGATCTGATCCAACACCTTTTTTTCCCTCGCAAACATTCGTCGTTCGTAAAACTACAAAAGCGCGAATATTTTCCAATACTACAGTACCAATTAATGAGGATGGAAAAGCTATATTTTCAACAAAAACTGTAATATCGTAAAAAATTTGGATAGATAAGTATTGTAAGATCCCGGACAAGAGTCTAAAAATAAGTAGATCCTGAACGAACTGTCACAATTATGTAAAGTTATTGTTAGATATTACATTATCCCTTCACGTTCGCACAATCACATAAAATAGTCATTGATGGGCCAAAATAAACTTTAAACGATTCATAACTTGAGAACTGCAGCGGAAAAGAAGCGGTTTTCTCGAGAAGCATTCAGATCACTAAAGCGAAATGCAGATTATTGTCTTACATGACCATAAAGAAATGAATGACTTTTGTTATCGATTCGAGGAAACTATTTACATTTTCGCGAACACTGCCGAAATTGTTAAAAAGTAATGCAAAATTCTCAGTTACAATTGACATGAGTACCCTGTTGAAATCATTCAATAAACTTTTTAAATATTTTACTGTCTTCTATCATCGTCTTTCTTTAATATACATTGTACGAACACTGTGGTAAAATGAATTTATCATTCAGCAGCCCTTAACATAATTCTATTTGATGTAATAATTACAGGATGGCCTATAAGATCCCAAGAGATTTTCAAAGAATTAGAATTTACAATTACGAACTTCTAAACCGCCCTACAAATCAGATATCATCAAAACATCATAACAAATTCTATCATTATTCCCCCCAAAATATCTACCATTAACTAACGTAAAAATGCCAAAATAACTACCCTTAAAAATTTTCATAAAAAATATACGATTTATGGAGCATTTGTTTTACATCAACGCAGAGCCACCCTCGTTCAACCCCTCCCATTCTCCACGGCGTAATATTACACCAGCTCAGGATTGCACTCATTCTTTCTTAACAATGTAAACGGGGCAGTTAAAGCACCCTGCCTGGGAAGAATTACGGTTCTTTGTTTTGGAGATGATAAAATCTGAAACTGCCGGCCGCCGAGAAGACTGGCAACCGAACCGAGGAGGCCCGGGGATCTTATCTAAATGAACTGCCGTGTCCTAACTCCGTACGTACTTTTGGTAAACGATCGAACGATCGTAGCAGAATGTCCGTTTTTCTCGTGGAAACTATAATTGGGCGGGAATCTAAAACTTCAGGATTGGATTGCGTTAGCTTTCCCGAAGAAAATTCTCGGGGAGATCTTGGCAGATCTCCACGTACCCATCCCATCGAAACCATTGTCTTTTCATGGCTTCTCAATGGGACTGTTATTAAGTTAATAAATATCGAATGTAAGATCGAACGGATGCATCACTGTTACTTTGTAACGAAGACGATCGACGAAATGTTTTTTCGTTTGAAAGGCTTTGAAGGGGGGTGATTTCGCGGAGACAAACAAGAGGTGGGAGAAATGAAAGGAGAATAGGGGTGGATAGTTGCACAAATATGTAACGATTTAAACTTTCGGATGTTGATATAATTTTTTTCGATAATTTTAAAAGCAAATTTCGACTCTGTTGAGTTGATTATTGTCAGACTGCAACTTTGTCATTTTCTAATGAAAACTGTTGGCAATAAAAGAACAAGGGGGTGCTGTTGATGAAGCTTTTAGTGCGACATTCAGTTTCAAACAAAGCTTCGTGAGAAATCTTTCATCGGTAGATTTTTTTATAGTAAACGTAAAAATTGATGTTATATTTGAATTAAAAAATATATCAATTTCAAGTATACCTTCTTTATAGTATTTTGAAGACAAAGAATTACACAAACAACAGAAACGAATAGAGCAATTAATAGAAATGATATTTTGCATTATCGTTCCTTAAGACCTTCTTTATACGAATTTTTCCAAATAATTCCTTTATAGATTTCTATCCTTTTTTTGGGGGTCCATTGAGTGCGTGTCTATCGCACAAGTTTCATTGTATCGTCGATGTTTACCGAAGAGCGGAACGGTTTGAAATATCGATTTCGCAAGAGTTCCAAACACTTTTATAAAGGTTTTGCGTTTCAGCAGATTTCCCCAAGAGCAAAACCGTTTGAAATATCAACCTCGAAAGAGCTCGAGAGAAGTGTTTCCATAAACATCTCAGCTTTTTGCATCTCCTTCTTATTCCTTATTGATCGTTATCGACGGCTCGATAAATGTAATAATAAATAACATTTACCTTTTCTGATGTTACTACTATTGAATAGTATCACCTTCTTTTAAATTATTCCATACATCACTTAGAATCTTATAATTATCTCTTAGGCTACAATGAGGTGTGACACAAATGGCGCAATAAATGCAATATGAAATTTTGAAGTATTCCAATAATTATTAAACTAAATATAATATTGAATATAATATTAAAAATAATAAAATATTGAAAATATCAGTCGATCGCGAGACGGTCAAATTATTTGTATAATATTAATGTTGCTATCAATTATACAGAATCTTACAAATCAGAGAGAAAGAAATTATTTCTCAAGTATTACGTACACTGTGAGAATAAAAATCGTAAGGTAAAAGATTAAAGAATCCATTTGTAACAAATTATACCTCAACTACCTAGAATAATACCTGTAAAGGTAATTAATAACATGCATTTCCATCAAGATGTAATTAAATAATTAGGACATTATACAAAATGTAGTAAAAAGTACTCTTCCTCTTCGGATACAGTTAATATAAATTTTTGGGACGATAAAATCTATCAATACCTAAAATTTACACATATTAATACTAGATCTACCAAAGTGGTCAAAATAGCTTGTTCTGAATTTTTTTCTGAATATTCCTGGAATTTCTAACGCCGTTTCTTCTCCAATTCCCTACGCCTATCTTATAGACTAAAAGCGATTAAATCAATCAAGCTGTTTCCATTATCACTTTTTAATATATTAAAATCATCATCAGATCAAGTGTTTTTTAAGAAATCTAAATTTTTTAAAATTAATTTCAGAAAATATTAATATTCTACTCAGATATATTTCATTATCGTCACATCAAGTGTTAATAAAATATATCCGAGTAAAAAATGAATATTTTCTGAAATTGATTTTTAAAAATTCACATTTCTCAAATTGCATTCAAGTGATCGACGAGCAGAGCACACATTGAAATTCTACTTTCTGCAAATACGATACGTCGAGTGCTCGTCCTCGAGAAGAAGTCACCGATAACATCGCTAACGATATTAACACCCTTGACCAAGCAGCCAAAGTTTGTTCGTCATATTCTCGAGGAGTGCCGAAGCGATATTCCTCCGTCTATCAATCCGTCGTAAAGTAAATCCTCTCGAGAATCACGTATCATGCGACGGATTTATTCTCTGGCCGTAGGAAAAGAGGCGAGGTAAGGTACCGAGTGAGAATATCGGATTTACCTACTACTCCCGCTCGTCTTGTTCTTCTTCTTCCTGTTCCTCTTTTCTCTTCCTCGTTCGTCTCGTGTGTTATACCTTGGTACAGAGGATGCTGCTTTTCGTCGCTTTAAAATGCGATTTCCGCCTTTTGTTTTACCCTACCTCGCTTGGCTTCTGCCTGACATTGTTTCTCTGTTCTCGTTGGCCGCACGTGCCCCCAAAATTTTCAATTCATTAAATTTGACGTGTTTGTAAACGTGAATAGAGCCAATTTACTTTATTTGAAGTTTAATGTATTGGAAAATATTGGCTTTAGGATACGAAGATTTTAATCAATGTTTCGTTGAATAAAAATTGGGGAATATTTATCTAATGTCATTTTTCCAATTTTTGTTTCTATAAGAATAGTTATAAAATTGTTTTCTTCTTAGATTTTTAACGTTGGCAGATGGGATAAGTTTATTTAATAGTAAACATAAACAATAAAATATAATAGTAATGATATATCTTAAAATAAAAGTAATTGAAGGACTTCTAATTAATATTATTTCTACATTCGTGGTAAAATTTTGTTCTCCTTAAATTGATGGTGCTTACAGAGGTGAATTAAAACTGTTATCTATTTTTTAATTCTATATATACCGGAGAATATAATAGATGTTACAATATAAAAATTATAATTAATATTGCGGTAAAGAATGTAACACTTTCTATTTAACATCCTTTCCCCATTTGCGGAAAAAGCTGCTGTAACTTCATCCCTTACGTTTGCTTTGTTATCGCACATATAAAAAGCTACAGAAAACTCCATAATTTTAATGGAACAAAACATATAAAAGCTAAAATGCGAAATTTCTTCCCCGTTTAGTAAATAAAAGTAGTATTAATACATTACAGTAAATGCAATAACTTGTATTTACTGTAATAAAATTGAAGCAGTCCCAATTTTGTACGAAGTAAACAAAGTTTTTAACGAAGATAACGAACAGTTAAAATATTTACTGTATTACAATAAACTGCTTATTATAATAATTTGATAATATTCTATATGGGGATAAGTATGTAAATAATTATTATTACTGCTTTTCTCCGTTGAGATATTTTAATTCAATGAAATTGCAAGCTGAAAATTGTTTCGATAATGATCCACTAAACTGAGGAATATCTTCATTGGTCGCTCATTCGAGTCATTATGAGTATACGCAATTATAATTCCACGAAATGATGGAAAAATATATCGACGGCATTTAATGACCAGCTATTTAAGTTATAAACGCTGGTATTAATTTCGATTTAACGAACATTAGTATTTCTGTATCAATCCCACGTTGGATTCAATTTATCGTGTTCTATGAAACTGATACCTGCTGCAGTAAAGCTTTGCTAATTCACATAATCACTTTTTTATGCAGGGTGATTAATATCGGCGAAAAAAGAAACTGAGCAAAAAGCCGACAAATAATCGAGCGATATTAATTGCAATAAATAAATACTTTCTGTTGAATCTAGAACAATTTATTTACACGATAATTTATTACAAAACTAATGAATACTTTTAAAAATCTTACCAATTTGATGGCTGATATGAGACTACAAAAGATATTAAAACTTTCGATTTGATGTTACGATTAAGACCGAAATCGGAGGTAATATCTCTGCAAATATTAAAATCTTTTTTGGCAAGAAAGTGAATGAAGTATGGCAGTCTTCGCCATTCAATTATGAAGATTACAGTACAGGACATTAAATTAAACAAGATTATTAATTTTAACGTACTACCGAATTTGCTGAAAGCATTACGTACGATATAAAGATAAATTAAGTTATAAATTAATAATTATACGAATTCATAGCGAAATAAAGTTTCATATAAATGGGTCCTCTGTAAAATTCTGAATGAAATGAAAATGAATGGCACAGTAGTTTAAATTCAGTGACTTTTGACAGAAGTCTATATAACACTGAAATACTTCATGAAATTAAATCTTCACAGTTTTCGTAGCTATGAAAACACAATTGAAAGATATTTGAATAATTCGCATCAATATTCTGTTCTACTATCGAGAAATATGAGATTGTCCAAATTTTTCACACGTACATTACAGAAATCTTAATTTTTAATAATAACCGAAAGATCCAGAAATACGAAAATGCATGAAAATGCTGTAAATACCGCCTAAATTATATGCACGTGCGGCGGTAATCTACTTACAATTAGTTCCTTGAATTTTAACAATTTCAAAAGTTGACATTTTAAAAGGCAGAGCCCGCGTGATATTTACATAGAGTGGAAAAATTAACAATACTACGACGATCATCATGTACAATTCTACTGGTATCTAATATTACATCTACTAACTATTTCTGTGCGTACAATTCTCAATAAATATATCTATTTTAAAAGTAAGTTAAATCATAACAGAAATTGTATGTATGTTTAACCCTTTCGCTTCGAGCGCCGCTTATAAGCGGCGCCCGCAAGATGGCTTATGGGTACGAGCGCCGCTTATAGGCAGCATCCACAAGATGACCTGTGGGTACGAGCGCCGCTTATAAGCGGCGACCACGCGACGTCGTCACCCCATATGTCCGGTATCCAAATGATGAATTTACAAGTGCCATGGGTAATTTTTTAAGCCTTTTCATATTAAAAATGTAAATAATACTCATTATATAGTAACAAAGATTGTTTTATTTAGCAAAATTGTAACTTAAGACCTAGGAAAACGTATATAGAGCAACAACGCATATTGTGCATATTCGCGGCGCGCGCGCCCGTGCAGAGACAGTACTTCGGCGGACTGGACATCCGAAGCGAAAGGGTTAAAGGAAATGAAACAAATAGAACAAAGTAAACCTACTTATACATCTAGAACACTCACGAATTTGTTGTTTCACCGTCAATTAACCTTTTTCAGGAAAAATATCTTTCTATTTATATAAATAAACAATAAAAATGTTCGATTAAATGGTCTATGTCTTACTTAAAATCATTAATTATAACTCGGTCAGGCGCCACAGAGTAGTCTAAGTGAAAAACTAGTCGTTGATTTTCATTTATCAGCATGAACATGAATGAAAAATCAACAAGCGGTCCCTAGGGACCGGTGTGGCCCTTGGGATGATAACCATGCCCAACATGATAAATCCATTTTTACAGTTTAACACAATAGTTTATCCTTATCAATTTATTTTGTAACATTCTATAACAATGGCACTACTTCAAAACTGCAAGAACTATCGACATTTATCTACAGTGATGATTATATTAAATTATATATGAAATAAGTATATTAGTATCTTATTAATTTACAGAAAATGATTGGCAGAAAGAAACAATAAATCAACGTTGCCTACAGCCTCAACAATTTAGCCTAGCCAGACTTCATAGCGGTAATTCTCGTTAAATTTTCCTAATGAAAATATTCTATGGAATTGAACCGGCATACTAATTGTAAGTGTTAAACTTATATTATTCTCTGCCACCTTTCTCTTCACTCTTTCTCCCTTCTTCCCCTTCTCTTTCCTCGCTCCTTCCTCTTTCTTCCCTCACCTTACAGCTTTGCTTCCCAACGAACACCCGAGATGCAAAACCCGTGGCAGTGCAGCGAGTGCAGTTAACAGAGATGCACGTAGGCAGGAAACGGTAGGGCTTAACGGTCCATGCCGCACGCGTGTTAATCTCGAGTGGCGAATCTCACAGAACCAGCCAGTTGCCGGAGGATTCGTCTGTCCTCCATACGAAAGGCTGTTAATCGATTTTAATTTCCTGTCCACCTTTATGGCCGAGAAGGTTATTATTTCTTGCAAATCGCATCGGCCTCTGACACTTTTCGACCTAACCCAGTAAATTTTGCGCTTGCCCCTTCGTTTAGACAACGAATTTCAATAAACGTTCTACGAGAATCGAAAAATCGCTATTGGTAACATTGAAAATGTGTGTTGTTGTGTGAACGTTATTTACTTTGGATCGATTCTCCCCTCCCGTGGCTTTATGAAGCTGCCGGGAGAATTTCAACGGTAAGTGATAAAAAGCAGGACCACCGAAAATACGAGATTGAATATAATAACGAAATGCGCTTTCAAAGCGAGATAAATTGGAGGCAAATATTTTAACGTAAACAGAATACAGGGACAATTTTCGAGGCGGATGGAAATGAACTTTTTGCGATTGTGGTGCACCGATGGGGTGGTTTGAGGGTTGAAGATCGAACGGGGTAGACGTTCAGTTTAGTTGTAGGTAGATGTGACTGTTTAGTTGCGAGTAGATAATTTAACCCATTCGGGACAGTGCATTTTTTGGAAACCATCCAGCTTTGTATTAACCATTCTCTTCATTCCTAGTGGTCCTGGATTTGGATCACGCATTTTTGGGACTAAATTGAAACTAATACGAAATTTGATGTCTACACACTTCTAGGATATTTTTTATTTTAATTAAGTCTTATTTCGACGGCTGCTTTTGTCATACTAACTGATATAATAATTGCAATTTAATATCATTGCACACATGGTATACAATTCGTCCCGGATGGGTTAATATAATAGTGTTAGGTACTATTGAATGATTAACACTAAACCTACTAAACCACATTTTTTCTAAAAATTATCTAAATTAACAGAATAGTCATGAAGTAAATATTCCATTTCTCCCTTATAAAACCTTAATTAATAACCTTTTTTACCTCTTCATTTCTCTTTTTCCAAAGTAGTTATGAAGTATATTTAAATTCCAGTAGATATAACGTCGGTGGTAATTTTAGTGTTAAGAATACATCGTAGTCACTTCCAATTAGACACACTGACCGGTAGATAATCGAGTTTCAAATTTTTGAAAAAATAAAAGAGTTAGTTATAAGAAACTTTGTTAGTTTTGCTCTAACAATTCAATTAAATCGGATAAGGGCCAGAGTTACAGTGATACAAGTTCGCTAATTATTCACCATTGTGAACGATCCAGCAATAACACCCTGCTGACGAGAGGAACTGTAGAATCATCAGCACGAATCATTTTTGTCCCGATTCATCAAAAGAATAGAGCTCAAAGTGAAATCCGAAATATCGGAACGAGCGAGAAAAATGACGAAGAATGCGACATGAGAATCTCGGCCGTTGAAGTATGCACGTCAGCTAAAAGTTACAATTCCAAAATGGCCGTACATTTTATTAGATATCTACCCCTTGTAATTCATTTTTTTCTGTCATAAAATTCTCCCCGTCGATTTATATATCTCATAGATTTATCACATCTCATACGAATTACTATCCACGTCATGCATCGCCGATTTTTGCGCAGTCGTTCCTTTGTGCGTCACTTCATACAAATCATGATGTTCCTCCAGATCACAGTTCTCCTGGTAAACAAGAAATCCATCTGTTTATTTCGTCGGCATATTCGAATTCAAATTCGCGAAATCGCTTCTGTCTGCTCGGTACATTTCATCCTTCGAGTTCGCGAGTATTCCTATATTTTTTACCCCTACGCTTATGCAAATCGCATCGCTTACTTACGCGCGGCAACATAACGCAATTTATTTGTCAGAATAAATTTACCCCCTTGCGTTCATTCTCCATGAGTATTTCAATTCTATGCTCGAGTATTGCAGTAAAAAAAAACTCACGGTGAGAAGCCATGGTGTGGACTAGGGAGGGGTGGGGTGTTCAAAAAAGATCAGGCAGAAATAACTGGTTTGCGAACATCATAACTCACTGGAAGAGTCGAGCCCACGTACGACCTAAATTCGCGAGGAAGAACGGCAGATATTTGATTCCAGGGGAATTCGTCACGGAGTGCCCCGAGGGCTAAGGGGTGGCTCTCCCCTCCGGGGAAGTCAAGGTTCCGACGATGGAAAATGAGAAAACGAGATCATCCAAATGGGAAGAGTATCGGGGTGAGAAGTCAGGTTGAGAAAAAAGAACGGGGTTTGGGGGGTGGAAGTGAATGCACCCGAATGCCAAGACTAGTTGGAGAGATCAAATGGAGGGAAAGCGGCGGAGATCGATGGAAACACGGGAAATGCAGGAGGGTGCGGACAACCTTACGGCAGGTGTCGAATTATGGCAATTAGATGTCTTTTGTATGGACAAACGATGTCTTCGCGGATGCAAATTAAAAGAGAGATGACGGTTAGAGTAACAGAATTGGATAATTCTCGTTTAAGTACAAAAAAAAATTGTTCTGGGTGAAAAGAGACATTATGGAACGATCTTTATGTTTATGAAATGAAACTTCATTGAAGCAAAAAAGATACATTGAATCAAATAAAAAATGTTAGGTTATTTTTTTTTCTGTACCATTGATTTTTCGTTATAAACAATTTCTTAAACCTGATACAACAATCATTTTAACACAAAAGGCCCATTTGTTTCTTCGGAAGAACAGAACCCCTCAAAACGATAATATAATTGAACGATTTATTTTGAAAGTGACGTCAGTCACTTTCTTATAAATTGAGATATTTAGGAATGCGTTTTTCCGGGCTTACAAATATTGATGACAATTTTCAAGAAGATTTACTTGACCTTGTTTTCTTAGATATTTAAATCGGAATAAATAATTTACTGTTGACAATTAAAGTCATTAATTTTCATTACACTAAACTTAGATTCCTACCGAAGGTCCTACTACCCATCGATAGACGTTGAAGAGATCTGAGGGGGTTTCTTTGCTCCAAGGCAAAAGGGGATGATGAGGACCAACCACCGCCCCTTGAGGAATACTCACAACAATGCGCCGAAAACTTCAATTAATGCTAAAAATTATTGAACGCGTGTTTCAACAAATAGTTTTAACTATCTCTTCACCCTTGGAGTGCTCATTAATACAAATTTAAAAGTTATTCCTTATCTTAATTTTACTATAATAAACTAGTGTGTATATATTTAATCCAAATTATAAATCTTACATACATATAAATGTATAAGGGAGACCGGAAAGTAATATCGTTTTATATCGTATTAGATTCGAACAAAGAAAATTGTACCAAGATTTTATTTTTAATAAATGATATAATCACCCTCGTTATCAACAACTTTTTTTCATGTAATGAGTAACTTTTCAATGTCGGTCAATAAAAATCAACTGGTTTTCGATCAACAGATTTCGAAGAACGATGTTACATTCCAGTCCCCCTGATATCTTCACCTAAAAGTGGCGACATTGAATCATCGCTTAAAAAAGTGGACTATGACCCAAAATATTTGAAAATCTCGTTATTGCTCTCTTTGCCAAAAAAAAAAACATATCGCGTTCCGTTCTTGAAATCGATAATGTAACTCCCACAACAGTAACGAATTTTTTTACAAAATGGTAACGATAGGCTATAAAACATTAAGAACCTATACAATGAAGTCTTATACCACTTTCAAAACAAACAGCTCATATAATCTCGACAAACTCTCCCTCCTCTCCTAATTTGCAAAACGTTAAACGTTTCAACGGAACGAAAAAATTCCATCGTTATTAATGAGTCGAGAGATCTCCCTGTAAAAAGAATATCTCAGAATAAGCAAAGTGCAAATACCGTCGTTTCGCGATGATAGGAAGAACGAAGCTATACGAAGACGAACGCGAAAGAGCGCGAAACTAGGATCGAATGTAAAGGAAGGAACGAAGGGTAAAAAGGAAGGGAGAATCGCGTCCTCGGTGTGTTTTCTGGTCACATATTTGTAAAGTACCCAGGGAGCCAGCCGCTCTATTCATTTCTGTCCGCCGGGCGGGCGCTTCCCCTATTGCCCTGGGATCTCGGTCGCATAAATTCTAGCCACGCAGCATATGAAAAAAAAATTTTGCTCGCGGCACGCGGAGGGGGTAGCCAAGAGGAAGATTCCACTGCCGGCCAGCCTGAGGATAACAGTTAAAAAAAAAAAAAGGAAAACGACTCGGATAGACTGAAGTGAATCAGTCTTAAGGGACGCTCCCGCGGGAGTGAACGTTCTCCTCTTCGCTGTTATTCTAGAGCGCCCCTATGCTGCCGGGAAATGGTACGTTTTGCGCGATGAGGAAATTTCACGGTTAAATATAACCTCGATATTTCTACTGTACTCGAGGATTTTCGTGCGCTTCTTTAAGAAGGGGTCTCGCGAAAGTGAATCGTCGGGGAGGTTTAGAGATGGAGATGTTAATTAACGGAGCGGTGGAAGTTGACGGTTCATGCGGTGACTGGATATCGAATAACTGTCGTTAACAATAAATCTATCTACGAGTAACTCAATATATTTAAAATTGTCAACTGAAAATTTCTAAGTGAAATAAATGAAGGGAACAAAGAACTTGGTGGATTTAATCACATTCCGCTGTCACGACGCAGAAAATTGAAACAGGAATAGCGTTAGAAATTTCGGAAAGATTTTCAAAAAATTCAGGGCAAGCCATTTTTACCACTTTGGATGATCTAGTGTTAATCCTTTGCGCTCCGAATTATTTCTGTAATTTTTCGTCAATTAAACACATATAGTCTCGCGAGATTATCTACTGTTGATTACTCATTTTTACTTAATACTAGGAACAATTTTAGCTACAGGAGGATATTTATGTTCAAATGAAAAATTATTGTTGTTTGCGAAAAGTCGATGATCAATAGATAACAAGTGCTGTAGAAAGCTGTGTCGAATGTAGCTCTACATGGTAGTGCAAAAGGGTTAATAATTATGTAATTTGTGATGCTTATTGTGCTAAAAATACGAATATTATATAAGTAGATTGTAAGTATTGGAAAACTAATGTAGAGGAACGTAGGGATCATTCTTCGATGGAGTCTTTCTTCGGGACAGTTTACTATAGGTAGATCTCCTGAAGTTTTTAAGTTTTCAACGCAATATTTTTCAAAAGAATTTACAAAGTCCTATTATCAAGGAATATAAAACATTTTAACGGTCCCACCCGTGTCACGTTTGAATTTCGTCCTGGATTCATCGACATCCTTCAGATTTTCCAGGCCTAATCCACCGTAAATAAATCTCACATCGACACCGGCAAACGTTATACAGAAGCAACGATATCATCTTCCCAGCAGGTAAGAAACGGGAGGAAAACGGTTGGAAACGCTCTCAAAAGACACACTCCCGGAGAAAAGGATTTTCTCCTACTTCAGGGCCACCCTTGACTGCCTTCTGTGTCCGATGGCGAGAGAAAGGGAGAAAGCGGGCATCGAGTTGCGCACCCTCTCACGAATGCCACTACAGGCGCCGTTTCAACCCCCTGGCCAGGACAACAGTTATCCAGAGTACGGATACGTGTGAGGAATTACTTTGACCGTAGAAATTTAATTTCCACGGACATCCTGACGCTTTGAAGGCTCGTCACCAGTCCTGAATCTACGAGCGAAAGGCCACTTCGAGTATGAGAGCGTGTATGAGTGTGTGTAAAGCGAATGGCGTGCGTTTCAGCTCGTTCGACGACATAGTGAAAACTACTTTAACGTCCACGACGACCGGAAAAATACTGGTAAAGCGAGAAGATACGATGTGCAGTTGCCTCTTTCACGGATCTCTTTCGGTGACGTTCGTTCAAATATGCGACCGATACAATGGATAGTGGAAATTAGATAGACATTTTTTTATGGGTAAAATAAAGGGATGATTGGGTTCAAGAAATAAGGTTTGAAAATAATTTTTTAATGATTTCTTCTTATGAATCCGAAATATTAGGATAAACCTGATGCTTCAGATTACTATATGAAACAGGAAGTTGTAGGTCGTTTTGTTGGTATCGATAAAAAAGTAAGATATCAAGATAGATTTAATTTTCGTTCATAGATGTGATTTTATCGTAGATGTCCTTTTGATCACCTTCGTAGGTCTAGTGTTAATGATAGAAATATTATATGAAAATTACATAAGTTAACGTCCGTTGAGAGAGACTTGGTATTGTTACATCCGACCCTGAGAATTTTTAAAATTCTTCATTCGATGCCAGTCAGCCGCTCTTGAAAACGAAAGGTTTAAACACAAGTTCCTCGCTCTACAGGGCTCCTTCACACTTATCTAAACTTATACAAACCATGGCACTTTACACTATGGCCAGATGCATTCCATATGTCCTTGGTACCCTTACACCCCTGCCAGAGTCCTACCACCTCCACTCATTTTTCCAAATCCTTCCCGAAACGGAGCCCTATATAAGCGAGACACTTTCCTGCCTCTGCGGGTCATTTCTTTCATAGAACGTCACGCTGTCAGTCAGACAGGTGAATTTCCAAAGTCTACGGGACTTGGAAACCCCCGCGTTCCGACGCGTGACATTCGGTTAAAATACATTATAACATATATTGTTAAATGACAAAATTGTAATTGCATTTTGAATTTAATTCTTAGTAAATAACTTAATATACGAAATTCAAAGATAAAGTTATTTTCTATTAACTTCCTTTCATCTTCTTGTAACTGAGCAACGTTCCCCTTTATTCACTCAAGCCGCTCGGAGTGAATAAAATTATTGAAAGTTACGGGTAATTTTAGAACCAGAATTCTAGGGTTTGCAACAATCTTACAATAGTTAGTGGCGGTAACCTTGTGTTGTTTGATACAAGCCTATCCGCTATACTAACGCGAATTACCGAAAGGTTTTTCGTTATTAACGGACTACCAGCAACTCTATAGTATTCCTATAGATTAGTCTGGTTTCCGGAGTTTTATACTTAGTTAGTGGCAGTAACCTTGTATTGTTTGATACATGCCTATCTGCTATACTAACGCGAAAGAACTGCAAGGTTCCTTTCGTTATTAACGGGCGATCAGCAACTCTATAGTATTCCTATAGATTAGTCTGGTTCCCGGAGTTTTACCAGTTAGTGGCGGTAACCTTGTATTGTTTGATACAAGCCTATCCGCTATACTAACGCGAAATACCGAAAGGTTTTTCGTTATTAACGGGTAAACGGCAACCTTATAGTTCTGCTATAAGTTAGTCCGTTTCTCGGAACAGCCTTCATTGTATTGTTGCAATTCTTGGATTCACGGGTAAAATATTTAATTACGCATCACGGTCGCGTTTTTTCTGCCACTCGCCCCGCTCGTAACAGTATGAAACCAAGATGTAGGTTCTTCTAATCAATATTTGTATCACCGAGTATTTTTCATGTTATGTTATATAATTCACCGTGAAAAAATATCTCAGGCGATTAATATTTCAAACAAACACCCCACAAGAAATTGTTCTTTTTATCGAAGCCACTCAATCATACTAACAAGGGAACATCCCGAGGTGTAAATCACCGATTTTGATGAAATTTTAGTATGACATAGGCCTCGCGAAAATATTTGACCCGTATTTTTTTTTATCGGCAACCGTCCACGTTAAAGGGGTGAAAACCACCCTCAAGGTTGAAAAAAAAGTATTTTTCATCATATTGTTTAAACAAATCGGTTTTTTAAAAAAATGTTTATACCAATGAATTCGTGGTCGAAATACGTTAATTTTCAGTCCTTACGAAATTTTCGTATCTCTAATAGTTTCGGTGATATTCGATAAAATAGTTTTCGTTACCCCAACTTTGGTGGCGGTTTTCACCCTTTTAACGTGGTCGGTTGCAGATAAAAAATATACGGGTCAAATATTTTCGCAAGGATTATATCATACTAAAATTTCATCAAAATCGGTGATTTACACCTCGGGATGTTCCCTTGTAAGTTGATATGCAACTCCTTCCACCATGATTCTAATTAATGCTCGTTCATTACAAATGTAGAAGAACCAAAAATTTTGATCGATCAGAAACACTAATATATCTTCACGAATATGGTTACATTGTTGAATTTTATTACGAAGTCGTGTCCTCTGAGATTTATTTAACATTTTTTAAATATTTATTTATGATCAGCAGTCCGTATTAGGCTTACCGTAGAAGTTAACTCCAAAATAAAGAGAGCTACAGAATAAACGTGACATATACGCACTGTATGCTTCCAATTTCGATTGCCTCGTAAACAGTGTCAAATTGATCTACCAAGTGACGCGAACGTTTTAACGCAATCTAAATATTCCGTTCTACCAACTTCCACCGCAAACCGCCGGATCGGCAAAGCATAACGTTTGAATTCGCGGCCATTAAATTTCTACGGGGACGGGATCACGCTTCAACGCGACGTTCTAAATTCGAGCACAAATTAAAACGGAAGCGCGAATATGCGCCAATTATGCTTCGTTACGGGGAAAATATCGGTAGTCAAAATTCACAAGTGAAATTATAACATGTAACTGTCATAGATACTTTGACTTGCGAGGAAATTGGACTCGATGGTTTCTTCGGATCATTAGTGGCTATTAAAAGTAATAGTTGATGTAATAATTGCAAAACGTTTGAAGATTATAATTTTGTAGGAATTTTGTATTTGGAATTTTTGTCGACTTTGTTAAACGATGAATTAACAAGTTGAACGTCACTACTTTCATCAGTTTTACTGGAGCAAAACTTTTTCTATTAAAATCTCACCTTTATAAAGCAGAAAGATTGTAGACACAGATAGATAAATAATCGGCAAACCTTTATCATTTTAATGTCAATATTTAAATGTTTAGAATGTTTGAAAATTCATAAGTATTTTAACTGAAAGGTTACATAAAATTTCATCGAATTCAACGTGTTAAATAATACTTGTAATTCATAAATATTCCAATTTTTACTTCACTTTTAAAAAAGCCTTTGTTGCATATCTTCGACGATGTAATACAAGTCAATTAAATTTTTTGATTGTGTAACCCCTCAAACGACGAAGATTCTGTAAAATTATTAAATAATTTCTGAAGTAATTAGAGATTCTGTAACTTACTAATTACTTAGCTGTTAAATCCGTAGTAAACTTATTTTTGTTTCTAATTAATCTCATGCTAAACACGTAGATTTTAATTCTTACTGAAAACATTAATGAAACTGTTTAAATTTCAATGTAAGAATTATGCTGAATTAAACAGAATTATAATTACGAAATTTATTTCGTTTCGCCAGAGAAATATATTCAATAGTGAAATGTCAATCGTAGTAGAATATTCTATTACTGTCAGACTTCTCAGTTCTCCTCTGAGGTACATTGAACAGATTTGCGATATTCTCGTGATACTTCGTGAAGACAAAACACTTTGTCCCTCAACCTGACTGCAACCAAATCAAACATTGGTCTTTCGGGATTCGGCAATCAAACCCACAAGTCAAAACGGTAGTTTCGTCGCTAAGGAGTGAACAAACGAAAGCCCACGTTCGGTAACGTTATACATGATCGCGAGAAGAGCCTCAGGCTGCTAAATAATGGACTCCACTACGAATTCTGTCGTCGTCTCTGACAAATTTCTCCTTCGTGATATGTATACGTTACCGCGAATGGCTTTCAGGAAGAAATTCTGATGATAGATCCTTCAACATCTAAATAGTCTTCTATCTTTGGGAAATTATTTCATCGACAACTACATTGTAACTTTAATTATTCAAATTTCGGAATACCATCGAAATTATAATAGTTTTGTTGAAGTGTAACTAAAAATTTCAGTGCCAAAGTACTCTACATAGGCTTAGATAATAACCATCGATCTGAACATATTGTCTGTTTAAACTTTAACACTTGGCGGGCACTTTTCGGGATGCATAATGCTTTTGGTATAACTTAGGCTTCGTAGGAGAATAGTGCCATGGTATAAAAGTTTTATGCAGTTACAGGGAGTTCGGTATCTATTTATTTTTTTTTTTTAATAGAACGCTTAGTGTGAAAATTCTATTAATAAAATAAATTCAGAAACAAGTTTCCAAATATAATTATACTAACATTAGGACTACCGAAAAAGAATGTCGTTTTTTTCAAGCACATGACGAAGTGAAATAGGTCGCAATGAATATTTTCAATCTAAATCATGAAAATTATATTTTACATTGATATTTGTAAATTACATTCTTATAAGGATTCACATATTTTATTTAAAAAAACGACATTCTTTTCCGATACCACTAATACGTACAGCAGTAACTAGAAACAATAATATAATAATTATACGACTTATTCAGAAATTAAGATCAATGAATAACCTTCCCAAGATTATTTTTAACAGTAATTATTCACTGATTTTAATTTGTAAATAAACCTATACTACTATAAATTTATAAATTGGCCTAGCGTTAACGTTTAATATACTTAATTCATCATAGAGTGATTCGAAATGCACAGCAAACTGAAACGATAAAAATAAACAATCATGGGAGTTCAAAGAGAAAGAGAAAGAGAGAGAGAGAGAGAAACGTTAAATAAAATATTCCACGATCGCAATCAATACAATACGACATCGCTGTTCGATTACCTAAATTGCATCGTACGAGAGGTGATCGAATATTCCCTCAGAATTGTCGCCCTGTTACCATCTGCCGGAGTAAGCGCGAGGGTATTTTTGATTTTTTTATTTCCCCGCGGCTCCGACAATATGCCTCCTATCCATCCAATATCATGCAATTGCGGAAAATGTCGAGGGTGGCTAACCGCACATGACATCGCCAGTAGATGCAAACGCGCCTCGTCCCGGTAGAAGCGCGCAATCGTGAAAATTCGAAAAAGCGCTTCGACACTTGATACCAATGCGAGCAATTATTTCGTCCGCGAAGAGAAGAAAAGCGACAGAATTTCATGGGTGTCGCTCAATGATTTTCCAAACAAAGTCGACGAAAAACGACCGAATGAGAAACGTCTGACGCTCGATCGGACGATTTTCTTTTAAACGCATACGATCGTTCGTTCCCCGCGGTACGGCACTTTGGTCGATTAATTGATACGATACGCTCAAACGGGGAAATTAGAACAACGGACTGGGAAATATAGACTGCAAAACCGAAATAACCTCGAAATGGCTATCGAACAATCGAGGCGCGGTTGATTAGTCGGTCGGTTATTGATGTTCCCATGGCAAAAGAGGGAACGTTATTAGTTACTGACGAATGTAAACGAATATTTTCGGTCGATTCTCGGTTCGCGGGTGAGTAAGTGCAAATCACTAGGGCAATATAGGAATATGAAACGCGAGTTACGTGATGCATGTTTGCGGTAATGTTTTGAATTCCTTTTCTGGGAAATAACAATCCCCAATGAAAGATCGGAATATCTACAAAAAGTGTTTAAGAAAATAAGAAAATTTCATAGAATATAATAATCATTAAGGAAGTAATACAGTTATCATTCTAGCATTATCAAACTTCCTAAAAAAAAATATTTCCACCCAGAAAACATCAGTTCCAATAAAACATTCCACGAGTTGCGCATCTACAAAAGTGCTCGATTTCTCAAATAAACCAACAAAAATCCATATTCTCATGCAGTCCTCTTCTACATTCCCGAGTCGAAAAGTCCAGCCTAAAAAGAAACTTCAAATCCTAGATTCTTTTGATCTCTCATTTGCCGCTTAATTATGTATACCATTTTGAACCTCAAAATCCTCAACTAGTGTGTCTACGCGCCTCAAAGTCCTGTAAATATGATTTTTAGGAGTTATATGGACTAATCAGGTAAAATTTGTATTCCAATTTAATCTGACATCCCCTAAAAATATTTCAAAAGTTCCAAGTCTGTCGACTCATATTCTAAAAATAGGGCTTTCAGGAGCAAGTTGGAATTAAATTATCATTTTATTCCATATAAATTCTAAATCTCCTAAACCAAATTAATTTTTAGTATATCGAGAATTTTTTTGGACCTCGATCATTCCACTCCAATTCCAATCCAATTCTAAAGCTCCTCATTATAAAATGTTGAGGATTATTTTGGACTGTATGAAGCATAAATTGCTCCTAAACTAGGTAAAAGTGGCAAAAAGTAACAAGTGTAGGGCGATTGTGGAATTAAAATTTGCATTCTTTTATATGTAACATATTTTTCCATATCCAGCCTAAATATCCTAAGTTATTTGATAATTTAGGAGGATTTTGAGCTGAAATTTTCGACTCGGGTTAACACTAGATTTACCATTCATTCGATGTATTTAAAATTGCCAAATAAATATGTTCGCATCAAGTAAATGGAGGGGGAAAAAAACTTGATCGATTCGATTGCTTAAAGTCTTCAAGATGAACGTAGAAAATTAAAAAAAAAAGCTGCGTTAGAAATTTCAGGAAGATTTGCAAGGGATTCATAAATCATACTGACCACCTTGATAGGTTTACTGTTAACCTCTTGCCCTACGATTTGTTTCGTGATTGCCTCCACAATAATTCACACTTTGACTGCTAAAATAAAAGTTGATCAGTGATTCTTAGTATTCCCTATAATTTAACGTAATGTTAATGTTATACAAATAATATTATTGCGTTGCGCCTCACTAATATTTTCAATTTAATCCGGGCGGTGCAGGCTTTATTTTGAACTTTCGTCCCTCGGCTTCTGCAGGTCGCAGGAGGATGATTTTTAGCTCGTTTGAATCGGGAAAAAGTGTAGTTTAACGTGCTACTAGGCAAAAGTTTCCATCTTCATTTATTTAAACGTAGAAGGCAACTGTTCCATCTCAAAAGCCACACATAAAAACTAATCGTTGTAGGATGATTTTATTTACGTACTTTAACAGCCTGAAATCTCAGGCAGTAGTGGAAAAAGATCTCATCGCGATCGGCCAAGAAACAAGGAAGATATTTAATTTTTAAACCGAAGGGGTGCCATTTTTGGGAGGTAAAGGTAATAGGTAATAGGTTTTGGAAAACTTGAAAACTTCCTATCTTATTTACCGCAACACAAGTGTCACTCGTTATTGTAGAGTAAAGGATTAACAACTCCATACATCTCCAATGTTATGTTCTCCCAACATCCATTCCAGAATCATTCCCCGCACTTTCACCCTGACCACCCCGAATTAATTCAAGTAGTTCAACCGCAGGACCATCCCCGCTAAAATCATCCCTGTTATTCCAAATCGAAAAAGCAACGATTCCACTGTCGAACGATGAGGATGAACAGCACATGGATTCATCGGTGATCCATCGACCAAGCCGAAAACCTCGTCGAGCCTCCGGTACAAAGGCGTTGCGGAGAAATGACCGTGCTAGGCAACGCGTTATAACCGCGTGCGTGGTGATCGGCCGCGGCAATTTGCGACAACTAATCTAAATTCAAATTGCCTCGAACAAAACTAATCTACTGGTCACACGGAACGCAGCCCGTTCTCCCCTTTCCAACCCCTGGTTCCCCTCGGTGTCCTTTCTCTTCCTCCTCTTTTGACCATGCCGGGCCATCACCTGTACCTACGTCACGCCCACCAGTTCGTTGATTGAGCTCGAGTAACAATCTGCAGCTGCAAACCTTCGGCTGCGTTTATACGCATTTTTTGGGGGACGCCGTTTTTTTCCGTGGCCTGCCAAAAACACCGTGGTTTTTCGGCCGCCCTCGTGCCAAATTGCTGTCGTCGGTAGGCTAAAGGGTAGACCGGTGAATTTCCGAGTAGGGGAGGATAGAGAGTTTGAGGGGGAAATCGATGGGAGTTTTCGTATTCGCGTGATCAGTGGATTACAAATTCGTAGGGGGACGATCCGTTTCACGGGTGTTCCGCTTCGGTCGGGGTTGATCACGGATGGGGTGAGAATTTGGTGTTGCTGCGATGTTATTGGCAATTTTTTTGGAGGAAATCTTGTGGTGGTGAATTAATTGAGTAGGTGGGGTCTTTTTGAGAAAAGTTATTGGATTTTGTTAGTGGTATAGAATTATGTGGCAATTGAAGAATGAGAATGTTTTTGTTCTCGTTATGGACAAATTATTAAGAGAACATTGGTGTTGAATGTATTTATGGAACTGGTGCGTTTTGAAATTTTTATTTTTAATTGATTTTAATAAATGAATTTTTGTATCTATATTGTAGCTCATTTTATGTAAACGGAAATATCAAAATTCTGCGTTTCGATGTATCTTCAATAAAAATAAAGCAGCATCGAAATTTTATAGATATTTGCTGTAGAAAAAAAGTGTTCAATTATTATACTATGACGGTGCAGTGTTTGCAAAAAAAGCATTTGAGTTCAAGAAATGTGTGTGAAATTTCTAATAGTTGGCTACATTGATGATAATTTAATTAACAGGTGAATTATGCGGGAGTTATTAGATCCAGGAGAATGCAAGTGTAGAAAGAATACCTATCAGCCTTAATCTACGAACCGTCGAGAGATCGCACCTAAATCTCGACGTGAAAATTCACCTCCCTGCCTCGAGGAACACATTATAAACGTGCCATTCCTCGGATATTTCGCATATTTCAGAGATTCCTTTCCGAAGGGTTCGCGTTTGACGCATGACTCGCTCTCTTGCATAAGTAACACCACCGCATTTTTATCAACACTGACTTAAGTGTCATTCGTGGCTCTCCGTTGACGAAATGAAATTTAAACGAATTAACTGCCTTTGTTTAAACGATTAAAAAAATATTTTACAAAAGATTGCGCGCAATGTATTTAGAAGAAGTTATTTGGAACAAATGGCAGATCAAAGTGGTTTATATCATTTTGAAAAAATACCTAACTTTCTTTTTACTTGACACTAAATCTACAAAGGTGATCAAAATTACTTGTTCTGAATTTTTCCTGAGTGTTAATAAAACTAAGTGTTCCTGAAATTTTTAAAAGTGTCTCTTTTTCAATACTCTGCGTCGATTTTGAAGACTGCAAATAATGAAATCGATTAAGTTTTACGCCGCCTTCGTTTATTTTTTCCAGCGTATTAATTTGGCACTTTAAAACATTTCCGATTCATGATATATCGGTGGATCTAGTTTTAACGTCAGATTTGTCAATTTTTATGCGATACTTTAAATTTTGAGCAAAAAACTTTATAAAAAACAAGTTTTAAATCCAAGTGAGTTATTGAGTTAAAATTCAGATGCGTTTGTGTATGGGCGAAAAATTCTTCAAAGTCCACGCTCATCGTAACGCAATTTAAATCAAAGTTATAAAAATCCAATTTATATATCGAATACGAAATTTTTAATTATCGTAAAAGGAAATTATCAGCATCATGGAATTCAGCGTATTATCACACAGTCAATAAATCCGTTAAACGAAATGACTGTCATCTAATTGATTGTGAATAATCAAAATTAATTAAACCACTTTAAACTATGAAGTTACATCGAACTGTATCGTTTCATTGCCACAAGCTTTTGTTCTATCGTTTCCTTTGAATTTTCCAAAAATACTTGAAAAATTTATAAATCTCAGTATTTCCAATATAATTAAAAAATACCACTTTCCCATAATGAACGCTTTTTTTAACACATTCTTTATGTAATATAATACTATAATAATATAGTATAATACAAGTATAATATTTCATGTTATGAAATACTGGTTAAAAGAAGACATCTCCATTAGACATATATTTAAATAGCCAACATTTACTCTTTAACTAGCCATTACAACTTTCACAACACTCCTACAATAATGCTAGATACATCTCTTTCACTATTCCGGCAGCATCCAAAACATCTTTCTCCACTTCCTCATAAACTTCTGCATGTTTAACGATTGTAACAAATCATTGCACAAAGAAGTATTTTAAAAACATTCGCTACTTTTGCAGATTATCGATTTACCCCTTTCTATCATAGCGATTGTTAATATCTAGCAACGCGAAGTTAGCGTTAACCCTTAAAACCCCGTTGTCGCACCAGCGACTACATTGTAAGATAATCTCAAAATCGCGACGTCAGATACATCCGACGTGTTGTTGCACTTTTATATTATATTATTGTAGGATCGTGAAAAAGAAACGAGAGGCGCACGGCAACCCATGTAAGGCAGCAACTCGGCCAGAGTAGCTTAACAGATCGCCTGGGTCGGTGCGGAACCACTGCGCCAGTGACTTCTCCTCGCTGACAATTCCTTTTCACGTCCTTTTCTCCTAAAGTTCTTTATAGGAGGGCTTCTCCGCCCCGATACAACATTATATTAATAAAACATAATATTAAAATATATACAATTAGATATTAACACTTTACCGACCGGTATTTTTTTAAACATCCTACCCCGTCTGACCGATCACTTGGCCACAAATACAGATACAGATCCTTGATACAGATATCCATTCGAAAATTATAAATTCTCGTCACTGAATCCTTAACACAGATAACCGCAATGGTAAATAATAATTTATTAATTGGAGTGGCAATCAATTAATAAGTTAAAAGTTCAAAGGCCTTGGGTCCGAAACGCCTATTCATAGGCATCCGGTCGTTAAAGTGTTAATAATAAGGTAAAATTTTTATTCTACATACGCACGATCCCAAAATTGTAAAAATTCCTGGATTACCTAGCAGTCTGTAGTAAAAATGATTCAAAGTTATTCAAAATCATAAAACAATTTTCCTCAATGCAAAGCCTTAATAACATATTAAGGCACAGAGTTATTCGTGACCTTGCATACAAACCAATCCTGATATTATTATTTAGAAAAAACAATCGCTACATTTATAAACATCGCGTCGGTTCATTGGCACTAGAACGACCAAGCAAGTCAAAATGACTTGTTCACATTTTTTTCCAAAAATTCCCTAAGTTTACAGCAGAGTCATATACTAGACATTCTAGGTTGATCTTATAAACCACAGATTACCAAACCGATCATATTTTCCACCTCTTGTCTAATGCATTTAAATGTAATAAATTTAACGTCGGTCGTTCTAGTGTTAAGTCGTGCACTTGTTATTAAAAACGTGGCAATAAAACATTTATTTATTCTTTGTACCTGTAAACACACGCCTTCGTAGTTTCGAGCACACGTAGAATTCCCTCGAAAAAGAGAGAACTACGTGAAAAAGGTATCGAAACTCTAATCGGAAGCCAGGAGGCGATCGTGTTTTAGGTGGATCCAAAGGACGGAAAGAACTTGTAACCCTGAAGAAGCAATATTGGTACGGCAGTAGGAGTTACCAAGCCACAATTCATTACGAAAATCGATTCGGCCGCAGTAGTGGCTGATTGGAGATGGTCACTCGGTTTCTCCTTGTCTTCCTCCTACCTCTCTTTCTCTCCCGCTTTCTCTTTAACTTTCTCCTTCTCCCTTTAACTTTCTATCTCTATCTCTTCTCGAGTCTCTCGATGCCCATTCTCATCTCACCGATCACCCTCGTACCGCGATCACCCTCGAAGCAAATTTACGTTGCGATGAACGCCAGCCGGTTCCTTACAGTAAATCGTACAACTTCCGGTGGATGGACCGATCAATATGATCTGCATTGCGCGGGAATTTTCGTTAAATTTGCATCTGTGGAAATATAGTTATAATATTGTATTGTATTTAGTTGTAAAAAATGTGTATATCGCATTATAGAGTGCGTATATATATTTAGTGTGCTATATTTAAGTGTACAATTTTAAGAATGTAAAATTTATTTGGTTAATAGAAAAAAAACAATTTATGAAGAATAATTTTTTTGAATTGTTTTCAGAATGAAGTTAAAAATGCAGTTCTGCTGAACACTGGGGAAGGTTGAGTGTTTATTTTCAATTTGATCATGTTTATATATCTCTTTTTTTTTAGGAATTGAGATATTGAATGGTGAAAATTAATCAATTATAGTGCACTTGATTTTGGACTGCATGTTGTTTGATTTAATTAAAGAAACGATATTTAATTTTGTCCCTTGGAATATTTACACTAAATCGCTGTTATGAACTGATATATCATATGCAAATAACATAACATAAATACAGTTATAGAGAATTTCACGAAATTACTCGATGTGTACGCGTTTTTAACTTTCTACGATGTATAAATCACGTAAAAATACAATAATTTTTATCCCATACACTTAGTCAAATATTACAATGTAAATGTATAATAAAATTCGTAAAAATATAATATCCGACTGCTCCTATTTGAAAGGCAATGTTCAGAATAATTCTTGTATTTTAAGAATTAATATTCCCAAATGTACGAAAATAAATTTAATAAATAAAATGAATCCTCTCCGAGAATGTGGACATATAAATATGAGAATTCTGGCAGCAAATCTCGTCTAACAAGTGAAATTCGAAATGCTTAGCCCTTTGTCTTGGCACGGCTACAACGACGGCAAAAGTTTAAGGAACTTGTTCCGCTTAAACGTCGTATATGCACTACTGCGGGGCCATTTTCTTACTCCCAAACAGAAGAAAAGATTTCTATGGCTGATTCCCGAGCACGACGATTTGACTTTTTATTGCAACACGGATTTTACGACTCCGTTTCCCTCGACAGATACCCCGAGTTTATTTATATCTGTCGGCTATGAAAGAACGATTCGAGTATACGTAACTGGGGGATTTTAATCTAAAAGAGAGCGATTTACATATTACAATGACGGTCCCTTCTTATGTACCTTGTTTTCCATTTCTTTTTCCTTTTCCGGAAAATTTTATTGATTTCATATCACCGAGATAAGATGAGTGATTGAGAATACTTTATATATTGTATCACTCGGAAATATCATCGACTTTGAAAAGTGGTACCTTGAATTTTCCTGCTTTCTAGGACGATAACATTACTTTGCCAAATTTATATTTTTATGTCGTGAAAAAGAATAGAATGTTTCGAATTCTTAAAATATATAGTTGATAACCTATTTTTATTTCACTGTATATAAACCGGTGAATGTTATTTAAATAAAATAAAACATTGCGATAAAGTAAAATCCTTATGCCTATCAATTCTAATAACCTCGAGCAATATTAATTTTTTAAAATGGCGTTACACAACCTCAACTTTCCCAAACCCAAAATTTCCATCCAAATTATCATATTTCACCGAAACTAATACAAAACAACGTCGACCTTTCATTAAAACCTCTCATCACCGTAAAAACTCCCCGTCCTTCCACATCTCATCCAATTAATCTTATAATTTTCCATTCCACCTTAAAACAAAAAAAAAATCATACATTACCACCGTTACATTTCCGTTCAACCATAGCATCCTCCCATCGTTCATTTCTCCTCCATCCCGTCTCTCAACCCACGCGATAATTTATTTCATTATTTCATTCCACGTTCTACCACCCACCCCCATATACCTCCACAGCGCGTCGATACTCTTTCGTCCTTACAACAAAAAAAAAACAAAATGAGAAAAAATATCTACCCATTCCCAAAAACTTTGGCGCACTGTCCAAGGGACACTGGATGACGGACCAGAAGCGGCGAGAACAAAGGGCCACCGTGTCGACGTGCTCGCGCTCATACCAGCCAGCCGCTCGGCGTATTGTCCACGCCGGTATTTGTGATATTAAACTGTTTAATCACCGAACTATGGAAAAAGCACAGCAACGCTGGCGTCGTCGGTGCGGAAGCCACCTCCTCCCCACCCCGTCGTGCGTGTCTGTGTGCACGTCGGATCCCGCATAGCTCGTAAATCTCACCCCATACCTCAACGACCGTTCCGTGTGTCGCGGTAGAACGCTTATATACGCGCCGATACAACGCGCCCGTTGTGGCCGATGTTAGCCGAGACCGTGCACAACCACCGTGCCACCCTTCAACGGGAGGGTGGGTAAAACGGGGGAAGGTAGACTTGAAACGAGTCCGTGGAGGCGCACCGGGAGGGCGAGGAACGACGGCACTCCATAGAATTGCCGGCGTGCAGAAACCAGCCGTGGGTGAAACGCGCCGGACAACAATGACGATCGTTCGTCGCGTTAAAAGCCCGTACCACGACGATTGTCCAGCTCGGTGACATCGATTCTTACCTTTCAGGCCAATTATCGAACCGGTATGTTGCCGATAATCGCTTTTGTGCGTGGCCCTTCCAGCGGTGAGGATAACGGAGCGGGTGGGTGGTTTGGTGAAATTGACGAATTATGACATTTTGGGTAGATGTGAATTGGGAGATTTTGGTTTATGTGGGAGAAGGAGTGATTGGTTGGAAATGTTTCTCGGTGAATGGGTGGGAGAGACAAAAATTAAGGTTGCGGTGAAGGATGCAGGGTTGAGTGACATGAAGATGAACGGAGCAAGTGGTATTGATATGACATTGGTCAGACAGCGAGAAACGCGACACGAGGTGAATGAATATTGGAATAGACGGTAATGTTACGGACATTTGATGTTCAATATTTTTTCTACTTTCTATAGTCAGCATGAGGGAAATGGCAATTCTATTTTAGAGAGTAAAATTACGTCATTTCAAAGTTAAAAGTACGATTAATTACGAAATGCCAAACTTACAGTTAGCTGTGGTGTTCCAATTATAGCAGGCACTGAATGCCAAACTTCTGATATGATTCCACCAAAAATATCGCAACTAGAGCACCTTCAATTTTCATCATAACTTAATAAGTATATTTGCATATGTTCTAAATCAGTGGTTCTCAACCTTTTTAGCGGTCAATACCCCCTTGAATCTGAAAATAAGCTCTTGCACCTCCTTAAAAATGTGTGTACATATACTTTATTTAAGAAAAAACATTTATTTTATAAACAAATGCCATGTTTATTTACAATATATATTACTACATAACATAAAAAGCAACATTAAATTTCAATGTTTATGTTGTTGTTCTTTAATCATAATAATTTTATTAAAACGAGGCTCTGAAATTTTTGAAATTTCTCTTACACCCTCAGAGATACAGGCACCCTAGATTAAGAACCACTGTTCTAAATCCATCTAAACGTACAAGAAATTCTCTTTAAATCAAAAAGTTCTTCTACAGCCCATAGTATGAGACATGCAAGAACACCCTAAAATCTCACCTTTAAGTCACATTCAAAACGATCCACCCCTTCCCTCAAATCAACGAATCACTCATGGAACCGCCTAACGAATCGCTTAACGAACCCTGTAAATTATTCTAACCCAAACTGAACCCAACCCACGAAACCTAGACGGGCACGGAAAATCGTCCAGTGATTTACGACGGTCGAATTCGATGGTGAAACCATAGAGGCGAATTACGCGATCCGTATCCAAGTTGTCGAACGTTATCGGTGAGTAGAGAGTCGTTCGTTCGTTCGTACCTACAGAAAGAAAGGAGACAAGTGCTCTCGTACGTTTTCAGCACGACCAGCGTAAATAAACAGAGAGCTTGCTAGATTTTCAGGAGACAGGATATGGCGGTACACGACGGGGACCAGGCATCGAGCACTGTATCGTATCGCTTGTTGCACCGCAACGAAACGCAATAACGTATCGGTGCACAAATGTCAGTACAACTGTCTGTCGCGGTGCATATACACCGCGGGCAAAGCTGTCGGGGGAGCGAAAGAATAACAACCATAATAGGCTCCTGAATTGTGTGCTCCAACAATGGACGAAATGAAAAACGGCTCGGCGCGTCGCGGCCTCTGTCCTTCCTTTTCCATTTCTCTCGTTCGGCCTCTCTCGTTTCTTTTCTCTTTTGCTCTTTCTCGTGTGAATACGCAAAAAACGGAGACACCTCTCCGTAGAGAGGTAGGTGTACGTTGTTTCTTCGGTGTTTTTTCGAGTACGCGTGTCATCTGCGTGTTTCACCGTGAATTAATTGTGCCGGACACCCCGCCGTTATAATTATATAGCATGTACATAATTCTAACGAGAAGTCGGAGGACATGCACTATGATGATGTCTCATCCGACAAATGAGTTATATGATATACAATATGAATTATTTTTGTGGTAATAGATTGGTAATAGATGGAATTGGTAATAGATGGAATTTGATTTTTTTATTGATTGAACAAAAGTGTATTGTTTATTTGATCATTTATGAGCTATGTGAGTGTTTTGAATGGCATAATTTTTCATTGTTATAAAAAGGTCGATTTCATTTGGTATTTTATATGGAGCCATTGATGGAAAAATGGCAGCATAAAAAATTACCCAAGTTCTTTGAAAGCACGGATAAAATGGATGCTTCTTTGTCGTATTTTAACGGCCATCATGTTTTTTCGAATATGACATAACGTTATCGTAACAATATTTACTTCGACGTGTTTACTACAAAATACATAATCGTAATCCTCCAAGCTTTTCCATTTATGTATTTTCCGTTCCCCTTTTATTATAAGAATATTACATGAAAACGGTTGCACTTTGTATTTACTATAGAATTAAAAAGCAGAAACCACTTTTTACGACTCGTCTATCCTACATGTCAAAACTACATAAAAATTTACGAAGTGAAAATTCTATAAAAAAATTGGATAGGCGGAAATTTGTTTTAAATAAGTGAAAACCATTTAGATTCGCTTAAAATAAAATAAATAATAATCACAAAAGCGCTGCAGAAATACGTTCAAAACAGTTGTCAGCTTTTTCTTTCCAATTTAACTTATACTACTGTGATTTTCCAGAGCTGTATCGGTAACTATTCGAGTTATACAGATATAATAATAAATTGAGTTGCAATCAGCATTAAAAATAACGAAACGACACATTGCACTGGAAACCGGGCAAAGGAAACGAGCACGTCGTCTGATGTTTGGCTGTATGCTATTAAACATCTAATTTGGCGACTTTTTACCGGAGCATTATCTTCAGAATTACCATGTTCATCGTGTAAATTACCGCAGCTCATATAATGGTAACATTATTCTCCTGCCGGTATTCCCTCGCGTGTAGAGGGAAATTTAAAAAAATAAGCTCGAAGAAAGAACCGCCAGACAGCTGCCTTAATGCAGAACACCGACCGTTCCATTTTTTCTTCTTCTCTTTTTTATCTTCCTTATCGTACTTAGCGCGAGCGAATCGAGCATGGACTTATTTATTCACAGAATATTTCATTCCTAGTTTCCTCTCACTTCTCGTGGGTTTTGTTTAATTAAGTAATTGCCGAAGGGGCATGAATTGTTGAAAGATAAAGCCCCCCCTCGCCTCTCTGTCTCTCTCCCTCTTTCTCTTTGCTTTGCGAGATTACCTCTGCGGAAACAAGTTGCATAATTACAAAGTGAAAATGTGTTTGTTCACCGTTATGTTTTCTTTTCGTTCCGATATTACGTCAAATATTTGTCAAATTAATTCCAAGAAATGTAGAATAACTGTTGAGGGAATTAGAGTATTTTCCATTTAAATTATCACTGTTCGCTCGATGGTTGAGTTGCAGTAATTGAATCACTTTATCTGGCGAATGAGCTCTTATTGACAAGATTGTAAAATGGTACAGTATTTTTTTTAGAGTATTGCAAGTTTACCTTGAATGATCGGTATATTGAATCATTAAAACGGATAATTAACCTGTAGGTATTCTTTAATTCTTGCGAATGAAAATTTCTGCTTAACTAATTAAACTTTCCATTTGATATTTGCTGTGATTCTATAACGTGCATTAATTGATTAGTATTATTCCAAATGATTTTAAGATGGTAACTAATTTTTGTTACAATTACTTTCAAAATTAGCGAAGTCGAGTCCCGTTGAATTGCAATTAACAAAGTTATGAGTTCCAATGAAATAAAATAATTCGGAAGAACAAATTGATATTGGTTGTGTAACGAAGGAAAACAAAGTGATGTTTTTTTACGTCTGTCTTGAAAAAAAAATCCTATTACTTACGAGCGTTAAATCTGACATAAAGCTGATTTAGTAGGCCGGATAATTCCTACTTTAATATCATGTAATGTCAAGCCAATTTCCTGTCTCGTAATTTTCCAAAATACGAGGTAAATTCAGCTCTAGAATTTCCATGTCCTCCGCTTAAATTACTATCGTCCAGCCGGCACTCGCATTATAGTTTCCGAATTATTCCCTCCACAATACAGAACGAAGCTTTAGGGCGTGAGGGGTGAAAAGTCATTTTGCATCGTGACCCCGAATAATCATATGATATAAACCAACTCCGCCAGGTGCGAAACAATATGCCTTGTTCTCTTTATGCGTTTTGTAAAAAGATTCTGTGTAATTTATACGAATGGAAGATCACCAATTTGCTGTCCACGCGCCGCATTATTTTTGACAAGATTTTTTTATTTTTACATTACTTTGTGCACATGTTATTTTAGCTAAAAGAAAGACGTTTCATTTTCATGAATTTAATCATTGCAATACATTTTAATGATATTTTCAAATATAATTAGTAAATGTATTTGCAATAAATCCACCTACTGCTCGATTTATACGATACTTTATTTGCGCGATTTCGCTTTTACAGTCTTTAAATTAACGGTTAAAAAAAAATGTTAAAACTAAACATTTTTCTGTCAACAAATATGTTTACTGTAGAAATATTTCTATTTACACGATAATCTGAGGAATCGATGCTTCAAGTAAATCGATGGGTAGATTATTCATTATATTTTATAATAGATTTTTTTATTTTTGATATTTATTTGATTTACAAGAATGGATTCTGTTTCAGAAGGCTGATCAAGTACAACATATTTTTATTTTGTCTAAACATACTTTTAGATGGGGATGAATTTTCGCACGTTAATTCACATGATACACAGTTTAAATAAGTAGAAAGTAAATTTGTTTATAGTAACTAGAATAAAACCTTACTGTTATAAAACATTAATATAACATTGCTTACTATTAACTTTATATGATTAAACAATGAAAAGTGGAAGAACTTAAAAACATAATAATTACGGCATCCCTACTTATAACGGAAACAGGAACGGACACTTGTTTCTTTTTACCGTAGATATGACCGCCCCACTTGACTTACCGGAAGCGCAAACTTTTTTATTATTCCTAACACATATTGTTACAAAACAATGGCAAAAGGAAATTACTGTTATAACTTAAACATTATATGTTGATCTAGAAACGTATGTGCAACATTGAAATGGTTAATGGTACTTGGGCTTCTGAACGACTAAATCTCTAAGGTTGATTTGTATTGTAAAGTGCAGCACGGATGCTACAAAGGAATATGCAATAAATCAAGGTACTGTTACTCTATTTATCAAACCGCATTACGAATGGTTTCACGCTTCGAGGACTCTCATATCGTATAAAATATAGTTTCAATAAAATTGCACACTTTTAACTTTCCATCTAAATAAATAATCCTACTTGTCATTCAATCCATACAAGTATTAACAATAAAAGTACCGACGTTATATCTACTAAAATTTAGATACACTTGACACTGGATCTATCGGTGATTAATTCAATATATTGAAAGTTATCAGATAAATCGGTTTGAAGGAAATAAATAAAGGGAACGAAAAACTTAATCGATTCAATCTCTCACAGTCTTAAAAATAGACGTAGAAGAAAAAAGAACATCATTTTGACCACCTTGGTATACCTAGTATTAACTACTGTAGAAAAAGAGAAAAGAAGAGGTGAAAGAGATGATTAATTAAATAATTTAGATTCTATAACACAAAAGTAGAATATTTACATCAAGGCTACCCTAAACAGTTCAAATAGTTTTTAGAGAAAAATAGAAACCTGTTTTTGACCTGTTTGGTAGATCTATTGTTAAGTACTATTATATCTCAATGGTATTCTTACTTCCACTAACATTTTTCAACTGAAAAATATATATGTCGTAAATTCCATATGTATACCATGCTAGAAACTATTCAACATACTTTTTTGCGAACAGACATCAAAAGTCAAAAAGTAATTTTCAATCCACGAACGTAACACCATGTATTTTCACGAGATATAAAAAGAAATTTAATCGTCTCTGACACTATATCGTTAAGCTATTTGCATAATACATGCAAGAGCATGCCATGCTGAATTTCTGACACGACAAATACAATGCGCATTTTACGAGAATTGTAAGCTAGTTCTTACGACCACCGTTTACGTGTGAGTGAGTGAATCGCCGAGTGCTACCCGAACGATTGCTTCCGGTGGTGATAACTCAGTGGAAGATGTTTCGTGTGAGGAAATGTTATTATTTTGGGTAAACTAAACCTGATTATTATTTAACTGTACAAATAGATACAAGTGAAAGTATGTTACAAAGTGAATTATTTCGATTGAGAAGTCGACTCGTCGATTGCGCGGGATAATCGGAACGCGGGTGAAATTGCGTGTAAGAACTTGTTCCGATTTTTGAGAGAATCCATGGTTTGTCGCGGAGCTTGCATTTTTAAAGCTTCGGCTTTCCCTTTCCTAACATCTTTGGGGATGTCTTCGTTAGAGGAGGGCCTCGACCCAACCACTCATAGGCATGTAGGTGGAACTTTGATTTTGTTAAGACTCCACCCATCCGCCGGTAACAAATTTGGGGGCTGGTAGGGTGGAAGTCGAATGCTCTATGAGTGATTAGGCCAGGTAATAAAGCCGAACGCTGATTCTTGGGACTTTTATGGTGCACAGCTGTTGAGGACCTGGAAGGTAAGAAATTTGCAAGGCCCAGATGTTTTTAAACTCACGGTAGAGTGTTCCGTTAAACACGTGGGCCCTTTTCTTCACCTTCCAGAAAAACGGTGAAGCTAGTAATTAAAAGGTCTGAAATTGTGAATATTGAAGGACAGCTGTGCACGTTGTCCGCATCGTAAAGTTGCCGGTTCTAATCTTAAATACCGTGGCTTGCGACGGAACATCCCGCCCGCCTTGAACGGTCACGTTTCAACAATACAGTTTCTTAGCTAATAAATGACTAATAGATCCACAAATTATAAGTATCTGATACAGGAGTTAATTAGAACTTACGCTATTAACTAAAGAAATCTACGATACCGTACTTGTATCGAATTTGGTTGCTTGTTAACGCGTTTGGTTTAGATGAGAGTGACAACGAACTATTCGGTTGTTTTCATCGGTAGGGTATAGCATCCCACACCGATCTAGCGTAAGTTCTTTACATTGTAAATCATTCAAGTTCACATTTGGAGAACTGGATAGTGTGGATACAAGGAATCGTTAGGTTCTGTGGATCGTAATGTAGGATTTGATTGCTTCATCTCAAATCGCAATATTTAGCCGTAATACGTTTATATTAGCTTATATCTGTAGAGTATATACGACCCCTTTTCGTAAGGGTGCTACGCTGTTCTTTCTCTTTTCCGTGTGTTCTCGAATAATTATATGTAGCTTGTGGCCCCAGGTGGGCCTAGAGATTGCAGTGTAGTTATTAGCGATTTTTTAAGGATCGCGATTGTTTCACGTTTGATATCTAGCGGTTTGTACCTTACGTTTACGAGTTTCGCAATTATTTGTTAGCTATCTAAGTAAACAATAGTAATAGTTTGCTCTGTAGTGTTATGTTCGATTAATTGTTAGTCTTACGGAAGACCTATCTATAGATACGAGATAGAAGGATAAGCTAACAAGATATAAAGTATGAGTAACAAGATATTATAAGATATAGAAAGCTGAATTATGTAGTAAAGAAGTTTACTAATAAGTTTCGCGTACGTTTGCCGCGTAGAATGTATGTACGTTAGTTCGTCGTAAGTATGCGAGTCGTCGCATTATTCTATATCTATTCGTACGGTCCCGAATGGACCCAGAGCAACTGTGTTTGAAAACGAGATGTTACGGACCTTAACGATTACGTTATCTAGTATTTCGTACGTTTAAGAATTAAGTTTGCGTTTTATATTAGGGTATTTTTACAGTACAGTCTTAAACGTTTAAGTAAATGATAGTAGTGATAGTAGTTTATCCGAGTATTACAATTAGTATTGCGTTGTCTTAATTATGACGTTACGCTAGAAACATAAATCTATACCCTAATTATATTCGCAAGCCACCGAAGTGTGGCGATTTGGGTGTTAGCAGGTGGTAGGTATCTCTAAACCGCTTCTTCACCTTGTAAAACTGTCCACAGTAACCGGTCCTAACGTCCCTTAATACGCGGTCAGTCGTTACGCGCGTAGTTGCTACGGTTGTCGTTAACACAATAGAATGTGTCCTTACTCGCAATTTTTTAGTAAATCCGTCCACCTGTATCGTGGGTTTTACTAATATTGCCTCGTTTACCGTTGCTCTTTTCCGTTTAGCGGTTGCGTTTCGGCTTGTCCGAAGTTTCCTCGCGAAGCTGGTACCCTTTTTCCCTTCGCGGCGCGGCAGGTAGAAATGATCGTTACCTTTTCCTACGCTCGATATGCGCGTTCTATGCGTTAACGTTCTGTATTCGTTGGAGCTATTTACGCGTTTCTGCCTTACTTTCGCGATTGAATTAAATGTCTTTCTTGACGCGCGGATTCTTCTACACGCGGTTTTGTTCGAGTCGTCCCAGAGTTGTCTTCCTTCGTCGAAGGGCAATTTCACTGCTCGTGGGCTCGATTGATCACGATGTGGAATGTAACGAGAACGTTTTCTATAACGTTTTTTAATGTGTAAGCGCGGTTTAGAAAGATGTCGTTTTAGTTTCCCGAACATCTGCAATTGATTATCTAGTTTCGCGGGCTCTAAGTATCGATGAGACTTACTCGGCAATGTCAGGTAGCCGCCTACCTGGCCCCAAGGTAACCGACGCGTTTCTGTGTTTCGTACCGTGTTACGGACAGGTAAATGATTAGGAAGTCGAATTCTTCCCGTATTGAATTTAAGTAGCTTGCGGTTGCTACACCCTCCTGGCAGCGCTTCTACGTTCGCTGGCTTGTGCAATTCTAAGTTTGCAATGTTTGTTCCCTCAGATAGGGTTACGTCTTTCGCGTTAAAGTTCATCGGTATTTTTTCCGTAATACCCGTTGAATCTATAGATTCGGCCTGAGAAAGGGATTGGCTGCTACGGCCTTTGACGCTATTCTCTGCGTGATTCCTACCATCGCTTGCGTAATTTCTGAACGTTTCGTTATGTATTAAAACCTTACAAAGTTGTGATTCTTTGTTTCGGTCTAATAATTGTATGCAAGAAATTGACGGTGTTGTTTTCCGTGTTTCGATCGCGGTCAGTTCTACCGCCGTTGTTCTCGGCCCGTCCTCAGGTACCACCGATCCCGGTTCTTCGGGCGAATCCTCGATCGGCTTACCTGAGGGTACCTTCTCGAAGCGTTTTCTAACCTTGTCCCACGCGGTAAAATAATTATCCGTCGTGTTAAAGGGTTCGATTACTGTGGCTGCTTTACCGGTGAGAAGCGATTTTAACAATAAAAATTTCTGCTCTGTTTGTATTTTCTCGTTTTCGTGTACTAACGAGACAAATGAGTTATAAAAAGCCTGCCATTCTAAAATGTTACCGTCAAATGGTTCGATTTCGATTTTTGTCGCGATATTACCATCAAAATCCTCAATTCTGACTTGAGCATCAATCGATTGTGACCTTTCATTGCAATCGTTTCCACAAGAACAAGAGGATGAAGAGTTTTGTTTTTCTGTTGAAATTGGGCGTTTTGCTTCTAATAATCTGTAGATCAAGCTATGACTTTCCAAATCTAGCGTTTCGAATGGATCTCTCTCCTTCTCGTGGTCAGTTGTCTTGTCGCTACTTTCTATTTTGAATTGCACTTCCTCGAATTCTTCGCGTAATTCGTTTAATCTATATCTACGCGCTATTAGCTCGCTTGCAATAGGATTTTCGTTTCCCGTTAAAAATTTGTGAATGCGTGTACACTGTCCTATGATATTGACACGGGTTCTAATTAGAGTTCGGAGATCGGCTGCCATTTTCTTACTCGTGATCGCGACTCAACGGAGAGCGGAAAAACTAGGAAAGGCGAATCAATACGCTTACTTCAGTGGTAACTGATGCCCTTCTGGTGTCTCCTCGAGGCGGATGCTGTGGTAGGCCGGTCCTTCCGATGCGTGATTGCAGTCCGTCGTTTCTTCAGACGTCTGCTCGAACGAGTCCTCGAAGATGCTGCGTCTGCTCTGGTTGCCGACGAAGACCTCGAAGGATGCTGTGCTTAGCCGTCTCTTTCAGCTAAGTTCCTCGGGATGGTGCAGCCGTGTTTTGAAGGCTGGCTGGTTGATCAAACAAGTCGTTGCTTCTGCTTCTTGATACCGATGTCGATCGCGTCCGTGCTGTCGGTTGTAAGTCGGCAGCCCCGTGGATCGTCGGTGTTTCTTTTTCACTTGCACTTTGCACGTCAGTTCTTTGTTCCTCACCACGAAACACTAATCCGGCTCGAAGGACCAATCTTACGACCACCGTTTACGTGTGAGTGAGTGAATCGCCGAGTGCTACCCGAACGATTGCTTCCGGTGGTGATAACTCAGTGGAAGATGTTTCGTGTGAGGAAATGTTATTATTTTGGGTAAACTAAACCTGATTATTATTTAACTGTACAAATAGATACAAGTGAAAGTATGTTACAAAGTGAATTATTTCGATTGAGAAGTCGACTCGTCGATTGCGCGGGATAATCGGAACGCGGGTGAAATTGCGTGTAAGAACTTGTTCCGATTTTTGAGAGAATCCATGGTTTGTCGCGGAGCTTGCATTTTTAAAGCTTCGGCTTTCCCTTTCCTAACATCTTTGGGGATGTCTTCGTTAGAGGAGGGCCTCGACCCAACCACTCATAGGCATGTAGGTGGAACTTTGATTTTGTTAAGACTCCACCCATCCGCCGGTAACAAATTTGGGGGCTGGTAGGGTGGAAGTCGAATGCTCTATGAGTGATTAGGCCAGGTAATAAAGCCGAACGCTGATTCTTGGGACTTTTATGGTGCACAGCTGTTGAGGACCTGGAAGGTAAGAAATTTGCAAGGCCCAGATGTTTTTAAACTCACGGTAGAGTGTTCCGTTAAACACGTGGGCCCTTTTCTTCACCTTCCAGAAAAACGGTGAAGCTAGTAATTAAAAGGTCTGAAATTGTGAATATTGAAGGACAGCTGTGCACGTTGTCCGCATCGTAAAGTTGCCGGTTCTAATCTTAAATACCGTGGCTTGCGACGGAACACTAGTATTACTTTCTACCAGAACGGAAATTTTTTGCAAATTGACGTAAATTCCCGGTGTCTCTCGTCCCTCTCGCTTTTACGATGTACGTGCGTGAAACCACATTCTCTACAAGTAATACTTTACTACGGTCGTTGACCTGATTCTACTACCTCGATCATGATTCCCTTGTCGTCTTAACAACTGCTTCCTCTACTTGCATAAAGCTATTCATAAAAGTCCCTGGCAAGCTTCGACACCGATATACGCTGGCTATCTCGTGAATCGTAAAATTATTTTATCTTTTAATACGTCTCAACGTCGCGAAGAGAAAATCTAAGCTTAATATCAGATTTATGAACGCTCTCTGATCACGACTCGTTTGTCGTCTTAATTGCTCCTTCTGTTTGCACGAACTTACTTCAGCCACGATGTTGAATTACGGTTTATATTTTAACGCGAAATTATTTCGTTCGTTAATATTCGTTTGGTATATCAACGAGGAAAAATTATGTCTTAAAGTAGGGGATGTGTTTCGCGTGTGTTCCTTCTGACGGGTGAACTTTGTAAACTAATTTGCTTCATGGTTTGCTCTGTGTTTTCTTTCGTATTTGCAGTATGATGCCATACATTGCATGGTGTATAATGTAAAGGTCTCTCATAAATCGAGTCAAGATATGTCTCTGAAGGAATTGATGATATAAAAAAATGTTATAAGATAAAATTAAAAATGGTATGAAACGCTACGTGTTTCTGTGATACTTCTATACATTTTTGTGCCTTGGTGCATCTGTAAGTGCACTCTTTGATTTTACTTCAGTAAGAGATTTTATAAACTGATTTACCTTTACAAATGATACACTGACATAACGAAATGTAAGAAAGAGTTTGTTTAACAATAGGTGTTGCAGAATATTGAAATAATTCACCATGCTTGAAATTAAAATAACATCTAAATGGAGAATTTTCAGACGTAACATTATGAATATGTTTTGTTGAGCATAGAAAAGTGCATCCTTCAATCTATTTAGAATTAGATTTTTTCTTTATAAACAGAGTGTGATGACACTTTGGAAATACTCTGATGCACAAAAAGCATAAAGTTCCATAGTAATATTTAACGCATAGTGCTATTTAATTTTGTTTTATGAGTCTCCAATTGTTTCAAAGATGCACCACGTAGAACTATTTCCGAAGCATCTTCTTTCATTTTATACTTATTTGCATCAATCCCTTTCCCATTAATATTATATTTTCTAAAAATATTCATATTATCTTTAACGATCGTAACTCTGCAGTTTATTTTCTTCGAGATCTCAACTTCGACGTCTCAACAGCCGGTAATATATGTGAATTCTTCTTCGATCCTCATAAAATTTTTAATGTAATCCCATCGGTATCAGTAAACGTTTCCGAATGCATTTCCGGCAGGAACAGGAAATTAATATGATTTTCATGCACATTGAGACCCAACAGAGTGTATAACCCGACCCGTTCAATTTCAGACGGAAAAATACCCGACATCGAAATTTCCATCATGTTGAAAGCGCGTATATAAAATAACGATTCCCTCGTCAGGCGTAGAATCAATTTTCAACGTTAATATTAAATTACAATTCGCCACCCATCCATTTCAACGTCGAGAACAAAGTTCGTCGCGTCAAAGCTATTAAAAAATATCACTACTCGAAGATCAAAGGAACCCCCACAGTCCACTCTGCATTAATTATGAAGTTACATCGACCGCAGTACGTCGGGGGTAACTCTTCCACGTCAATGGTCACGGTGATGTTTCTCGGTTCGTTTGTACACTAATTAAAGGTAAATTCTAGTCCCTGACACTCGGTTATCTCTCGCTCTCTCGTTTATATCTGCTCGTTTGTGTACGTGTGCTACCGCATGCTTTGTTACTCGCCGGTTGGGAGAACTTCTTACAAATTAACCGTGAATATTCATGCGTGGGTGGTGGGATAAAACCGCAGAGAGAGCGCTACCTTCGTGGAAAACCTTTTCGTGGCAGACCGGGAGGAAAACCGGGAGGAAAATGGGGGGAAAGGCGGTCAAGAATAACTCCTGGCTGAACAGGACTGTCCGTAACCACTTCAGGAAGACACCCTCCGTTGGGTTGACTATTTTTCGCACCTTCTTTGCAGAAATTCATTTTTTATACTCCTATTAATGATTTCACTTAATTGCTACTGTGTCTATTAAATATGTATTGTATATGGCGGAATAGTGTTTTCGAAATGCAATATTTATTATAATTAAAGTTTGGATTGGTACCTTGTTATGGGATAAGGAAGAAAGTTTTGTCGGGTTCGAAGTTATAATTGTGTTACTTTAACACTATATTTACGAACTGAGCCAATTTGACTCATTACAAATTTGATTACTATATACATATAAAACTTAAATGTTATTTTTGAAAAACATATGTGGGTTTTTAGTTATATAATGAAATATATGTAAATGTAGATTCCTCTTCCCCGCAGACCCCTCCACTTCGCATTATAAAATGTGGTATACCTTTTTGTACGGTTGTGAGCCAATTTGACTCATAAAATGATTTAACAATTAATCGCAACTGTTAACCCCTTAACCTATGATTTCTTTTCTGATGGGGCGTGCAAATACTCAAGATTAATTCCTGAAGTCAAAAGGTTTTACTGATTTCTGATATTTCAAATAACTGAACGTGATATCAATAGGACAGAAATTATGAGATCCTTTCGTGATCGGATGATATTTTCAATTTAATAATTTTTGGAAGACTTCAAAATTTCCTATTCTATTTTCCGCGCTACGAGTTTCACGCGTAGTTGTAGGCTAAGGGATTAAACACAACAATAACATGAAAATCCAATAATTTTAAAGGTGATTTGAGAAGAACTTAGGGAACTATGCATCACCCATCAGTAGGATGCGTAAACTGCACCTACCTGCGTTCAAATCTCAGAAAATCTCTGAAGAAGCTTGAAGCCTTTCACTTTTCCTTGTTAAGACAGAAAAGTGAAAGGGGCGCACCCGAAGTCATTCAAATTTCACGATTGGATCTCCTAAGTTTCCCTCAACTTGAATATTAGGTAATCGAGACAAGACGTACGGTATCTTCGAGGTGTCAAGGACGAGCAATGAGATGTTGTTCGCGAAGGGCAGACAGAACTTTCGAGGACTTTCAGGTGGAACACTTTGAACTTTTACTTCTCTACTTTTGGGACTTCGTGAAATAATTATTTAGACTTTCAAGTGAAACATCTTCGGTTATAAATTACATAGCAAAAAGATTTTTATAGATCGAGAACTTCGTGAAATATTTCCTCGGTCTCCCACGGTATAATATGACTCTTTTAAAACTTTGTTACGTTTTTCTTCTACTTAAATAAATCGTCGTCAAAATAACAATTTTCCTTCGTTTGTTTGCAACTTTCAACCCGCTAGCATTCCCAGACTCTAAACTTTAAAACTCTGAAAACTTGCCTTTATGATATTTCTACCTCGCAACAGAGCCGTTTTCCTTTGAAAGACGTCATTTGAGCTTGTCACGACAATAGAACGACCAGTTGAGAATTTATTAGTCGAAATATGGAAAGGTTCACGTAGCACAGTAGCAGATTAATTCACCGTCGTGGAAGTTCGTTCTCCATATTACTAATTAAGTATTATTCAACAAAAGCGTGCTATTAACACAAAATTATGTATGCGCATGAAATGAATTATCGATAGAAATGAACACATTTCGATTGAAAGTAAGGGCGAATAATGTTTAAATTGTACGATAGAATAGTGAAATGCATTTTTTATCAGCAATGACCTTTATACACTTTTCTCAGAAATTACAAAATGTTTTTTCTCAATCACTGTCCAAACTTCAATACGTGATTTTCCCCACATTAACCCTTTTGGTACCAGTGGGATATTTACAACCGAAAGAAAACTCCATAGCTATTGCGAAGACAAATTTTTATATAAAACCTTTCAATATTCCAATTCCAGTATTTTTTCTAAAAATTCCTCTAATTAATAGGGGAGTTATATAATAAATAATCCACGTTTATCTTGCCAAACAAAACTGAATTAACTGATTATGTTATTCATCTCTTCACCCCTCTTTTTCAAAAATACTTAAAATTAATATATTTAAATATCATAAACTTTAAAGTGGTAGAACTACTGTGAAATCTAGTTTTTGACTTCTTGCAGGAAGTTAGCAAAAGGTTTAAAGAAGTTGCCAAAAAATGGGCTCGGAGTTTCAAAACGACAAGCATTGGGATAACAAGAACAGGTTTCTAATGCCATTAGTAGTTGGTATTTATTAGAGATTAAAAACTGATAGCGATCGTACCGGTATTATTCGACCGCAGTTAACGCTTCAACGAGGAAAAGCCGAAAAGCTGATTTGAGAACGATCGTTCCCGCGAACATTCGTGGAAAGGGACGGTGACAGTTTCGCATCGTTGAACTGGCGTGTGTTGAAACTCTCATAAAATGCAAATATTGTTAGCATTCCTTTATATTCGCTTATACTTTGCAATCCTCACGATATATGCACACCCACGCATACGTTACGCGTTTGATATTCAAACGGTGAGATTTACGAGAGCCGGAGAATACCCATAACGCATACCACGATACTTCACCGACCTTTGGCTAGATTTTCTCCATTCCGATACCTTTTTTATCTTTATATTAACTGTAGCCGACCTGTCATAAGGTAATTAGAAATACTTTTACGAAGAGTAATCGTTAAAACTAGTTCAGATTTTCTTTTTAAACTGGGAAGTAATTATAGAACACTTTTTCGTGTATTTGTTCCAAATAATTTTTCTAAATTGTCAGTCAGTGGAGACAAAATTGGTGACATTTTCTACATCTAACTTCCTTCAGTGATAAAAGTACATTTAGATATTGTGAAAATCAATTGAAGCAGTTCGTTTGCAACAACTATGAAAGTGATAATGATATAGAGAAGTTGTGGTGAAAAAACTTCTACGTGTTATTATCCTGAATAATTCCACGAATCTGTCAGTTAGTGGAGTCTGATTCAGTGATATAAATATGTTATACATTTAATTTTTATTTTTCAGTAATAGTAACTATTATATCCCAAAAACGACGAACAAAGTCTTTCTCATTATCAGAAGCAGAACACTGTAGAAAAAGACCAACGATTATAAAGCTTATAATTTAAAGAAAAACTTCGGACCCTTATTATAAAACTCTGGATGAAAATGTGTAACCAAAGGCACAATCAATAAATTCGAGTAATAACCTTATTACTCAGCCTTGAAGATTCACTTCCAAATGATACTGAAAATTCAACTGACAATTATCTTTGTTGTAATCACACGTAGCAGTTACATGATTTAAGCAACATTTCTCTTGGACCACTAATTCAAGAACACTGCCATAGAGTCTCATTAAAATCAGAAAAACCAGTCCGCTCCGATTCAACGATAAAAGTAAACTCCCAACGTTATAATGATTATTATTGCTCGTCAAGTGGCTCTTACGTGCTCGCACAGTGACTTGAGTACGCAGACACGAAGGAAAAGAATCGTATCGGGTATAAAGGAGAGTTCGGCATTTTGTTCGGTTTACGAGCGCGCTCGTTACGAGGGCGTAAAGATGCCCCGCAGCTTTTTATTAAATTCTGTCCCGTCGAGCCAGTCGCATGATGTTACACGCCTTTCGGCGACATTTTTAAGAGCCTCGAAACGGAAGCCACGATGCATCTCACGCTCCGAATCCTCTGTCTCTACGGCTGAATTACCGCTTAATTCGTCTCTTATCAACAATTTTCATGAATCTGAATCTTTCGTTTTATGGCTGAAATTGTAAAGGTAGAGATAATGTGTCGTTGGTGTCGGTTTCACTGCTGAGATTCGATCTAACAATAAGGGTTGTAGAAGAGAAATCAGATGGATTTACAAATCTTAACAATCTATGAGCTCTTATGACTTTGAAGTAATGTAAAATACATCTAAATTTCCATTCTTCTAAGTCAACATTTTATCATAACTTTGCCGAATACTGAATTTTAATTCTTAAAAACCATGAACGTCTTTATATTATAATTCAGTGCTTCAAAATCAAGTTTTTGTATTATTTAAAATTGTATATTTTGTCATTGTATAAAGTGCTATCTTGCAAGGAATTTTCAGATGTAGCAAAAAATGTGGAGTATAGACAGTTAAGAGATGGGCGTACTTTTCGGACGTACATGCGCAATTCATTGTGTTGATGATTGAGAAAGAGGCATAAGTGAACAATTAGCAATTTTGAAGTTTTCACTGACTTTGTGTTACAAGTTGTATCACAACAATGTAAAGTTTTCTTTTCCGAATTTTACATGTATTTTAATTACGTGTAGTATCGTATTTTTAATTGGATAATTCGTACTCTGTAATGACATCGGATATTGTGCATAATCGTGGAATTTTTATTACACGTTTGCAATTTTAATTCACGTATGTGGAGATGTAATTTACATTTTCATAACACGCTTGCAATCGTTACGAGATGTAAATGTACTTCGCTATAATCCGATGCTGAGATAGCATCTACAGGGTGTTTCAAAAGTAGTTATCATGGCTTTTAGGGGTTGTTATACACCCTTAAATCGGCGGAGTTTTGTGAAAAAAACACCACAAAATTCGCGAGTGACTAACAAATTTGTTCTATTGGCTCATCATATTTGTATTGTTACGTATGTAATCTAATTATAAGAGGAACCATGGATCAGAAATGAACCATTCTCACGCAAATTGACTTTTAATTGTATCATCACAATTGAATTTTACCTGAATAAGTCTGGCTTCAAGGTCTCCGACTTTTCAAAAAGAAACACATGAGATATCCTTACTAGTCTTCGCGTTTCATTAACAACAAAATATATAATCGCACTTTAAACAAACCTACTAAAATCTTGATAATAAAAATTGTACATACCTCGGAAACATGTTAATTCTTTGCTACGGTGGCACAGAGTCGACTTACAATGGCAACGGTGAAAGTGCTCGGTGGCTGAGAACAGACGTACGGTCGCGAATAAAGGGTTGATACCATTATGGGGATGAATTCCCAAGCAGCCCGCAAAAAGAGAGGCCTTTGATGACGCAGGATCTCGTCTTCGAAGGATTATACGCGCACTAATATGCGAAAATTATTGAACTCCATCTCGGAGCACTGCTTACCCGTCGGCGGTCGCGGGGGAACTGATAGCGAGGCAAGGTGAGCATCGAAATGTCTTATTGTTAAGATTCGCGGAAAAGATACCTGAAGGTTACAGTCACCGAGTTCCGTCGAGTATATTTTGACAACAAACTGCGGTCAACGTACTTCGTGGCCGGTGAAGCGGAAATATTGCTCTCGTTGCTCATAGAATTAATTTTAAAATTTTAAATGAAATTGAATGATATTATTTATTTAAATGAACAAATTGTACAAATACAGTGCTTTATTTAATATAGTGTTACTGTCACAAAGTAACGCATAAACATAAAATGTGTTTGTAAAGCAAGCTACATATAATAACTCATAAAGTTATAAAATAGCTCGTAAAGAATAAATGTACATATATTTGTAAAACAAACTATAATGGAAAAGTGTCAGCTCTTTCGCCTCTTACCATCAGAACTTCTTCTGTATATCTAATTTTTTTGCATAAATTGACTCTAATAATCTTCCCGAATATAAAGTTGCATAATACTTTAATGTTATAAACGTTTAAACATGTTTAAACAGTGCTTAAAGGGGATTTTTTGTCCAAAATGGCCCAAAATTGATGAATGTTTTGCTATGTGTCTTAAAAACCAGACAAGCTTTGTTATTAGTTCGAAGACCCAGTCCTACATTTTCTAATTTCATGTAGCACAAGTAAGAATATCTCGTCCGTTTTTCTCCAAACAGCCGAAGACCTGAAAGCCTGACTTTTTTAGCTAAAATTCGATCGCGGAGATACAATTAAAAGTTAATTTGGGTGAGCATGGTTCGTTTCTGACACATGGTTCCTCGTAACATTTTACCTAAATAACAAGACTAATGCGATGAGCCAATAAAACAAATTTGCTATCCTTTTACGAATTTTGTGTCCGATTTTCTCGCAAATCTCCGTCGATCCAACGGTGTAGAACAACCCCTGAAAGCCATAATAACCACTTTGGAAACACCCTGTACATTGGATTTTATTAAATATGAAATTGCAATTGCAAATTAAGAATTAATAGAAACGATGAGATGAATGTAATGATATGCAAAAATTCTAAGTGCACTAAAATTGTAACCTACATTTGCATATTACTATCCATTTAAAAATTCACGCACCAGAAATTATACAAGCTTTTATCAACGTTGCATCCCGCAAAGTAAATCTCGTGGTTGAAGAAAAATAAATTATAATTTCCTTCTTCCTCTTTTGTATTTCTTAGCCGAGACGATGATATGTTAAAAAATAATAATTTAAGAATAATTAGTCAGAAGTAATGGAGGATTTGAACTCGAGCTAACTAACGGTGAGTTTGAATATTTGCCTCCTTATTTACCATTGTTCTTTGTCGTTTGTTTTGCATTTTTGCGGGTGTAACTATTATTATCATTTCGTTCAAAACATACTGTTTTAGATGCTAAAATTGATAAAATCTAAGAGGACATTTGTCACACTCGGTAAAGAAATTAGAAAATGTTCTACTTCAAATACTTTTTTACATAAATTTTTATATCACAGTTATTCTCAGTTTTTCTGTAATTACAAATTGTGCATAAATGTAAAAATCCAGAGCAGTTATTATACATACTTTTATGTGACTACGACATCGAACAAGTTTCAGAGTCCATTAAAAACTTAATCTTCAAAGATAGAACAAAAGAAAAAGATAAAAAATAAGGCAAGAACATTAACGATTAAACTTAAATGTTACGTGTACGGTGGTAAGTCGATAGTTCGAAAGAGAAATCTTTCGTGCATCAAGTGGGGAAACTATTGCTGAAACTCATATCGAGAGAAGGAAAAAAAGAAATAATTGTTGTTTGTGGAACTACGATAGACGTACAGATTCTTTACTCTTTTCTATCCATGGATGAAACTTTATAATTCACCGTTAAAAAGTATAGCGGCCCAAGTCCTCGGGGAAATCATACGAAACACTCGCAATACGTTGCGTTGCAATAGCAAACGTCACACGAAACATAAACTCTATGCATCCGCGAGTGGTATACCGATAGAGAATACTAATGACTGCACGGATTTCCCATGTGCCGTTTCTGCCAGAAAGGGAGCCGGTTCTTACCCGAAAAACATTTTTGCCGATACTTTCGATCATTTCATGAATATTCCATAAAGAACGGAAAGGTGGATTCAATATCTTGGAATATTAATTAATTCCTTCACTTTACATTTATAACCACTAAGAACAACATTGGAATATGTCTTGGTATAAAATTTTATCGGTAGACCAACATTGTCATTTCAAATTTCTATGTAGACTATAAAAAAGATTATTTTTATCTTCTTTTCAGAAAAGCTTTAAAATAAACATTATTTTCAGCGTTATTAATATTTTTTTAACGAATTTCTTCATCAAAGCTATGTAATGAAAAGGGGTAAAAAATGTAGTTACTTAAAACTACCACCTTTAGAATAATTCCAAGGTCGCTTTAATTCTTCTTGTCACTTTAAAATTCGATAACATTTTTTACAAGCGTCGAGTTCTTTTAATTCTCATAAATGCGACCACTTCAAACTCCTCTATTGAAGCATATAGAAAATACTACGGTGTAAAATGCAACAAAAAATACCTTAGAAAAAAGAATATTAACAAAACACGAAAAGAGACATTGAAATTCAAAGCTCTAATATCAAACAGGGAAAAGGTATAACAATTTTCGTTTTGAAGCTATCCGAAGTTGCATAACAAGACGGCAACGATGCGGTGAATTCTTCGTCTCGTAAGTTTCATTCGGACGAACTGAATAATCTCGTTATCAACGCGTGACCTCATCCTAAAATATTCTTCCATTTATTTATAGACGCGTGTAATTTCACACACCCTCTATGGGAACGTCGAAACTCATTGTCTCGGACGCAGTTCTATTTGTTATGCATAAAAATAAAACGACGCATCTGCAATTCATACTGAATATTATACATTTTTATGGAGCAAACAAACGTCCAACAGGTGTTCGCGCATTCGTCCTGTCATTTCGGTATAATAAACAGATCATTTTCTTTTGTTAATTGAACTTTCACCCTCGATGACAGTCAAAGCTGCACAATTTCAATGTTGAGGGTGGTGAAGTTATTTTAACATTTTACCGACCGGAAGTCTATTAATTCTCGGACCCAAGGCCTTTAAACTTTTAACTTATTAATTGATTGCCACTCCAATTAATAAATTATCATTTATCATTGCGGTTACCTGTGTTAAGGAGTCGGTGACGAGAATTTGTAATTTTCGAATAGATATCTGTATCAAGGAAGTATTTGTGGCCAAGTGATCGGTCAGAAGGGATAGGATGATAAAAAAATATCGGTCGGTAAAGTGTTAACTTGAGTTTCTGTAATCGGTTTTTTATTATTTGAGCTTTCTTCATTTTGTTTCTTGCAAATGTGGTTTTGCATTGCGTGTGTAAATTAATAATAAATCGTTGCTGGAGGAAATGATAGTAACTTAAAATGATAAAATTCTGTGTGGGAATATGTCACCATGAAGCAGTGTCTCTAATTCTAATGTGAAAATAATCAAGAATTATTGCAAATACATATTAATAGATTTTAAATGACCAAATTAACAATTGAAAATTTTAGTAAGGCAGGAAATCTTCAAATTTAGTAAAAAGTAGATATTCATTCAAAGTTATCCTAATATATGTGGGATCACTTATTTTTAGATGGTTTCAACAGTCTTCTTACTACTAACTAACGTTTATTAAAAATACATAACACTAACAATAGCTATAACAAACACTTAGAACTAATAAAAAATAAACAGTAGCAGTACGGTGTCTTTTCTCTTCCACGTTCGTTCTCTTACTCTCGATCTTCACTCCTGTTCCGTTCTTCCCTATCGTCACTCGCGTTCTCCTGCCCTGCTTTTGTTTTACACGTTATCATCTCGTTCTCTCTGCCATTCATTCACTTTCTCACTCACTCATTTCATCTGCATTCCTACATATATTTACAGAAAGTGCCTTTGGAAAACAGAAAGAGTTAAAAGTATATCATTTCCTGTATCTATATTTTTGCTTTATCGATAACAATATGATTACAGACACGGTGATATATTGATAGACATATTCACCTTCGAATAATAAGCCCCCCTAGCAGCAACAGATTACAACATTAACATCCTGCACTCTCACGGACAATGAAAATGCTAGCACACAAAAATTCTATCCCACTCCCTCTAATCTTCAACACCACAATCTCTCCAAAATTCAAAATTCCAGATCAAACAAAATCACCCTTCTCAATTCAATTAATCTCTCCCCGACCAAAATCAAAAACCCCATCCAAAACTAATCTCACCGACACTACCAGATACGAAGGCCAATAAAAAAAAAATCAATGACATCCATAGCTCAATGCAATTTCACATTTTTCCTATCCGTCCTGTTCTCTCGAAAGAAGCCGCTCGTTTACGAGGAGAAGTGATAGATTCGTTATTACTCGTGAATCTGATATTCTATATACGTTAGGTGACCGTGTAATAGGGAAAAGCGGAATGGCTACTCAGTATGCATTGCGGTCTTCTGGTCGGGGGTAATATCGAGCCCCTAGGTATATGATATGCCCCGTGCATGCACGTATCCAAGTATAAGCGCACTCGTCTTCTCATACGCGTCCCTGCAAATGTGTTTCGCGCTTGGATGTATGTACACAAGAATCCCGTTCGCCTGTTCATGGGGATGCATGTGTACGAAATGCAATATACCTGGCCCGCTGCTTTCGATTTTGTGCGTTGCTTGCCGCAAGAACTTACGTGTTCACCCAATCAGCTTGCTATGAAAAGGGGGACCACCATCGATGTAACGCGCGTTGACGCTTATGAGAATGAATATCTCGGTCTGCTTAACATCCAAGGGATCGGCACGTAGCAAAAACTCTCGATACTTACGCCGAGTTTCCTGTGGATTTCACGTAATGGCGAGCTATTCAAATGTATTTCTTGCCAAGTAACGTTTTCATTGGTCGCTTTTGCGAATGATTCGTTGGGATTGCTAGAGAGTCGTTTATTGACGAGGAATTTCAGAAGATACTTTGGAAGTTGTTAAGGGGAGTGTTTCTAGAGTAGTCTTTTGAAAGAACGACGATGCTAGTTTCGGATGTTCGATAAATATTAATGAGGCGGACAGAAAAAATTTGAGTGGGCTGCAAAAAAGGATAGTCGAATGTTACACTTTTGACTTACACTTCTAATTACATAGAGTATAAATTATATAATGTGGAGATACACAATAAATCAGTTGACCATTACTTTAAAGTGGATAATAATTACAACAAATTTGAAGTAACACTAAGTTAGCACTTTAACACTAAATCTATAGAGAGAGTTAAATTGACGGATTCTTTCTTTTTTAGAAACGGTTTCCAAACTTACAGAGGCTCAGTACAATAGATATTTCACCTTATAACCTCTTTTATTTCGCCTCATATAGCTTATTATATACAAATTATTTAATTGATCATCTTCTTTGCCAGTTGATCCCTCTTTTTACAATGTACTTCTTTAATATATCTAACAATAAGTACGACAGACTTAACGTCTATAAATCTGGTGTTAAAATAACGACCTACTGATTCATTGAATATGCTCATATTATATTATTTTTTCTCTGTATAATTCAAAGTATATTATGCATTTTTCGTTAGATATAGCAACTATCCTACTAAATAATTAATAATATGGTAATAATAGAATTAAAAGTAATCTCCGAATAAACTGTTGATATTCTGTTATTCTTATCTGCCGCCATTGAAGTTTCAAATAACAATCGTTACAAATTACACAAAACAATCATTTACTACAATATCAATTTACACAAAGCAATATTAAGAATAATTTAGTTGTCTAAAAATAAGGAAACCTTTCCGACAGAAGCGCGCTTCTCGTAGCAACACGAATTACAAACTCGTTCCTCAAACTATATCCAGCAATTGGTCTGACGGTGCCGCGAGACCGAAGGTTTCGATATTATCGTCCAAGAATCGACAATCGATGAAATTTAAAAGTCGATACACGCCACGGTATTGGCTCGGTAGGACCGCGATCGATTGCAGTGAGGTATGCATTTTTCAAATGTTCGGGTTACCGCGTTGCGGTACATTAAACTAGAAACACATTGCAGGAAGTGTAGCATGTATAGATCATCGATAGAACGAACCAATACCGAACACGCCCCTGTAATTCGCGAACTGAACATTTCGCGAATCCGTGTAGCCTTGGTAATGTGTTACGAATCTAAGGATTTCCCATGCTTGTATTTCAGCACTTTAAGCGCCAAGTCCTAGAAACCGCTACTACATTTTTAGATCCTTTTTAGGAATGCTATTTTCTATTTGTTTTAATAAACTACATTCATTTTTGATAAAATGTTCTATTTTTTACTTAAAATCATTAACCCTTTGCCTTACAATGGCATGTGACACACGTTTTATGTTACTAATATTTCGTTAACTTATACCGGTATATCGGAAATCAGTGATAGATTATTATTTCCACAATTAATTCTGAGTTATTTCTCGATTCATCGATCAGCATGAACTTAAACGAAAAATCAACGACCGGTCCCTAGGGACCGATGTGGCGCTTAACATGTTAAGCGTGATAGAAATTTCATGGTGGCTTAATTGCCCTTCGTCACGGTGAAAAAAGATGCAACGAGAAATATGTTGGATTAATCGTTTTTCCTTGAGCTTTGCGTATCTCGTTTGCTGAAATTGCTCAAACTGGAAGCTGAAAAATGCGGGGTAAGTTTAAAAGGATGGTTTTTGAAGCTGGAACCAAGAGACAGTAATTTACGGAATGAGAATGTAACGAGAAAATTCGAATAAATCGGCAAACCACGAAGCCTTTGAGTGTGTGTTTCTTATACGACTTCAGTTGTAATTTTACGTGTGTTGCAGGTGTTAAAAGTCAGCGGTGGAAATTGTACGTATTTCCGTTGCAGAGTCATAAAAATGCCGGTAGCTGCGGTTTCTGCGAAATTGTATTCTCTCTGAGTTTAGACTATGAAAATAGACACAATCAGCCGAAAGAGAATACATGGAAATGCAATAACTTTTTGTTCATCTATTGTAAATAAATTCTATAGTTATTTATTAGAAGTTTGTAATAGAAATCTATATAACTACCAGTATGATATTATAATCAAATTTCCAACTTCATACAAAATTGCAAAAATGATTAATTTCATCTTTAATACTCGAACTACCAAGAAAATCAAAATGACTGGTTTCAAATTTTTTCAAAAGATTCTTTAAGTTTATAGGAAATTCATAGAGTAAATATTCTACGTTGATCGCAAAAAACATAGTGTACCGAATCGACTATCTTTTCCATCTCCTGATTCCTCTTTTCCCAAAGTAACTTAATTAAAATATTGAGATATAATAGATATAACGCCGGTAGTTCTAGTGTTAAAAATTAATGAAAATGTGAAAGACGCAAAATTCTTACAAAACGCATCTCCTGCGTTTAGAGAAACCAACTATTTAATTTTGTTTTGACCTGTCAAAGAGACACTTGTTTCAAGAAACTATTCTACATAGAAGAAGATCCTTTAACAAATATCGTAGAATTTATTCAAATCCTCTGGATTCCAAGAGCAGGAAAATAAATTTCTCATATTTTTAACCATTCAAGATGACCACAAAAATGTCTACCCTTAAAAGTATCTATATCTCCAAAAAAATCCTTGCAGACCCGTATTTATTAAGACTCTTCTCTTAATACTTTCCGAAATCCTTTAAACCTTCCACGAATATTACCCAAACCTTATTCATGTCTCGCAATATAATTTTACGTTTTCCATTGTTATGAAGAGAAGAGGAAAAAAACGATATTAATTATTTCTCCGTTTGTTGAACGCTCATTTCACGATGGTAACGAACCATTTCTGCGGATCAGAATTTAGGATAGTAGAAAGACGAGTATAAATGAAAACAAGGTGCGTATTCTGGGAAACGGAGCATTTTTCTTCATGGAGAAAACGTTACGAAGATAAAATGATTTATACGCAAGATGAGGGTGTGTCGTTCTCAACCCTGATGTTAAGGTCAGGATCTACGACGTTGTAATCTCGTTGATCAGTTTAATCCTAGCAACCATTCGTACCCTGTTTTACTTGGATCACCAATGTTCGCGATTGAACAAGAGATTGTGTACAATTTGTGCCATGCATGTGCAAAAATCCAATGAAATGTAATAACAAGTGACATTTTACGAGAGGTATCTGTTTGCACAAAACGAAATATTGAATCGCAGAATTCGGTTGAAACAATCGAAAACACGGGTATGCTAACGAGTTTACGTATCGCGTCATCAGTTCCTCGGATGGAGATCTGGATGGATTTGAAATTATACGATGTATTTCACGCGTTGATATTCAAAGTTGATATCATGTAACAGTGAAACGTAAGATTTTTTACTTACTGGTTCTTATGTCATAGATATCGAGTAATATGAATTAAACTCGCAGTTTTTTAATCTTTTATATATCTATGGAAAATCTAGGTGGAACTGAACTATAAATTCCAACATAAAATTCAAAAATATTTGAGATTTTTGTAATATGCTCATTACCATTGAGTATGTATTTCATTTTGTGAAGAAGGTTGCAATCTTATTGACATCTTGTCGACTACTGAAGTGCCTTAACATCGGATGATACAGAAGGGGTTCAAAATGACTTGTACCGAATTTTTTAAAACTCTTGCATTTGTAGGACTGCACGATATTTAATTTTGTATATCTCCTTAAATAAATCAATTTAGTTTTCTGCGTATATCATTCCCGTTTTCCTCAAGAATTTATCTAGTATCTTTAAATATACTGAATTAATAGTCGGTAGTTCTAGTGTTAAACACTCTTTCCTGATTATAATAAAACTACTTCCACTATTGTCTGCACTTTCTATATTAGAAATTTTTAAATAATCTGCTCGGAAAGTAACTCCCATAAATCTGCCAAATCTACTTCCCCCGCCAAAAATCTCCAAAACTTCAAACTACCAATTTCCATCTCAAATATAACACCCGAACAAATCAAGGGACACAGCCCAACAAAAAAAAATATTACAAAACCTCAAGCCACAAAGCCCTGCCCCAAACTACTCCTAAAAAATCCTCCGTTCTTCCCAACGACAGGCCTCTGTCCACGCAAATTTCAAAAAGCCAACCTTCAGCCGAATTTATCGGTCCTTATCACCCATATTTCGTATATCATAATGGCTCTTACACACCGACAAGAATCAACGGGGGCCAAATCCGGCACGGTCGTTGGTCTAAATCCGCGGCCAATACCTCGGGTGCGCCCCTTTTGGCAAGGGTCGACGGGGGTATGAGAGGGTGGAGGTGTACCGGATGAGACAGGCAGATTACCTAATCACGGGTAACCCGTAAAGCAATCAAATTCTCCGCGGTATCGTCGACGGTGTGTTGGTCCCGCGTCGATGTGAGGGGTGGCCGGGATCGTAGAAAGGGTGGACGAGAGTGCGAGACGAGAATAGTCGAAGACAGAGGAAGAGAGAGTGAACGAAATAGAAGGGAGAGCAGCTTCGTAGGCCGTTAAATTCGATTTAAACCATTAATGCGGTATTGTCCGCGTAATGACCGTGGCTCCCGGCAGCCCCGGATCTTCCTTTCTGCGTCATCTCCTGACTGCCGCTGCTGACTGTTTCTTTTCGACGAATTGAAGCCCCTTTACCCATAGTTGCGATAGAGCCAACGCTGCATCCGAAATCTGCTGAATACCTCGACACAAGGGATGCCACGGTACACCGTATTCGTTGCTATGGATCTTTCCGATTGATCATTTCAACTGGATACTTTCATCTTATTTTAATCGGATTTTGATAGTGATTTGGATTTATTTTTTGAAGAAAATTGTTGTCATTTTCGATTGGGGTATTCCTCCCGTAAGTATTAGTCAATTAATTATTATTAATTCGATACTGTGTTAAGTGGATTCTGAATCACTGCAGTCAATGTATAGTTCTTATACTTTTACAGTGATTTGAATTCGGGCTTACTAGTTGAATGTTTCTAATTTACTGTTAACTGAAGAAATAATATGTAACAGGTATTAAATCATCCAGAATTTTTCCGATCCTCAAAATTATGTGTTGAGACTAAAATCGATACAATTCACAACGGCATACCAGGAAACTCTGTGTAATCCTCTACTTCGACTTTTAGTCGCCGATAAATCGCGAAGAAGTGAGAATCGATGGTCAACCTCGAAGCAGCTAGCCAGAGCATCGCAAATCCTAATTAATATTCCAGATAAGAGAATTTCGGTTGTTTCTCGGAAAATTTCCACTGCGAGTCGTGGGAAATCCGACCGTCCCGGTTAATATCGCGAAATCTCGAAATTAACGCGGACGCCCGCGGTCACGTTCGAATTACCTACGAATTAGATAGCAATTAGATAGTTTTCTAACGAGCCGATACCGGCCGCGCGCCATTTTAATGATAAAGTGCCCACACGGTTTGAACCTCGATAACTGCACGATAATGATATATCTCCCCCAGAAGCACGATCGAACCTAATCATTATTTTAACTGCAACAAATGCCGCTACATTTGTCCGGTTGATTGTAATCGCAACAATTCTTTTTTTCTCTCCTTAAGTATCGCGAAAACCAGCTACCCCGTTTCTGTAAGCGCGCAAAGTTCTATGTACATATGTACATAAGTACATAGACCTTCGGAGCAATAAAGCGACAGTACGACTCCGCTGGGACGACGGTCATTTTTAATCGACCATATATCATCCCTTACTATACCTGCAACTACCACCTTTCCCGCGTACGCTTTCCACGCCAACTACAAACTGTACAATTTTATCGGACCTATTAACATTAATGTTACGCAGCTCGTAAGACCGCGAGGATTTTGGTTCTCAAGTGCTTTATTACGGTTCACGTTAACATAGATTTGTCCTTTTGGTTCTTCTGATATCGACTGCGTTTACGTTGACGTAATTTTCAAGATGTAGATTTAACTGTTTTTAAGTACTATGTATTTTTCTGAATTTTTTATTGTTGAGTATTCGTTGTTTTTGATTATGAGGATATTTAGGTGAAGGTACAAAACTATCGGTGTATTGGAAAGAGAAAGATGAGTGGATGTAAAATTAAGTAGAGGAGAATAATAGGTTTAAAGCAGCGTAACGTGAGAATTGGTGATAAAATTGAAGCAAAATTAGCAATGAGAAATTTAACCCTCTATAGTAGTTATATAGTAAATATAATTTTGTATAGGATCCGAAGATTAGTTTCACGATAGAACAATTAGAAAACGATAGAAATATTGTTTTCAATAATGGGTTTAACCTGAATTTTAAGTATGGATTTGTAAAGAATTTCACGATTATCACAAATTAAATTATACTGTTTGACAAAGTTAAAAATTTGACTTTGAAGAATAGAAGCTTAGATGTGTGTTGCGTTACCTCAAACTTACAGGGGCCCACAGAGGGTTAACGTTGTAGGGAAACAAAGAGTATTTACTGTGATATCTAACATTTTTAAGAGTGTTGGAATTTTTTTATAAAAAATCTGCGAAAAATGTAAATACATTGCCCATTTCAAATTGAGAAAGGCAATCTACAAGATGTTAACTAATGCTTCAAGCCTGAAAACCAATTACCCTAATAAAAAATATTTACAATATTAAATTTCAATCATATTAACTGCATTAGAATTAACCGCGAAAAATGTGACTTCGCTATAAAGTTACCTCAGCATTACCAGTAAGAAATTATTTAATAGGACTTTTTTAAATCAATTTTGTAGCATTCAAAAGAAACTAAAAATAACTTGTTTGTAACCTGAATTTTGAACGTTCACATTTCAAATTGAGAAAGCTGATCCGCAACGATGTTAACTAATACTTCAACGATGAAAAACAATTGCTCTAATGAAAAATGTTCACAATATTAAATTTTAACCATATCAATTGCATTAAATGGAATCAATGACCGTGACAAATTTGACGACACTATAAAAAGTATTATAAACATGGAATAATATTACAACAATTTTTAAGACAACACACCTGCAAAAAAGAAAAAATAAAGAGGATATAGCATCGGTTTAAAGTGATTAAAATCCAAATTGAGAAGATTGGTAAACAACGATGTTAATTGATCCTTCAAACATGATAACCAATTACCTTGATAAAAAACATTTTAAGAGCATTATATCTGAATCATATTAGTTGCATTAAATCTAATGTATAAGCGGGAAAACATTGAGGCCGTTATAAACGAATCTCGACATTATGCGCACGGAATTGTTTAATCATGCGTCCATTAAAATAATACAACAGATTTATAACGTCACCAGCCGTTCTTTCGTCATGCTCGATATCACGTTTCGCAGATCGTATATCCTGCTCGTCGACGTGCATGGGGGATGATATTAGCTATGGATGCGACACGGGTTAACGGGTTGATGTGCGATGCATAAATAATGACTCGAGCGATTAATAGCGCGACAGTTAACTTGATGATCCACGTTAATAAGAGATAAACATCGATAGAGTGATATCGCAAATTCGCCGCTGGCGTTTAGCTCGTTTCATCCTTATTTGAAATGTATCGTCGGTTTTAGCAATTTGGTACAAAAATTTGCATTAACTCTAATAATCGATAGAAAAAAAGTGTTTTTTTTTTTCGCTTAGATCCTTTGAATTCCCAGAACCATTTTCTTCCAATTTTTCGGGGGAAATAAACGGCATATGCAACAAATGTCGAGATCACTGTGAAATAATGTGAAAAATCTCACGAATTCTAAAATAAAAGCTTCTAATGCTTCCGGAATCAAAATAACTGTGCAACTCCGTGTACAAATGTGAACAGTAAACATCAAATAATGTTAAGTAAATTTGAAATTGGCTACTAAATTTGTAATGTATGTACACCTAGGGATGTTTACCACTTCCAAATTATCATCAAACATATAATTTTTAATTGCTTTGACATAACGAGTTCCGTTATTAATTCTAGATCAAAGAAATTCTAAATTGTAAAAGCTCTATTGTGAAAGAAACGAAGTTATATAATCAAATCTAATAAGTTTTTCTATTCCCACTATTCACATTAATAATTATACATCTGTAACTGTGACGTTGATTCCCATTATAAAAAAACGAAGAACATTACAACAAAAGAATAAATCATTTTGATAAACAACATTTTAAAGCTGCGAAAATTTCTATAAATATATCAACCTTCAGTAAATACCCTTAAAAGTGAACTCAATATTCTCAATATTATTGAAAATACTCTGTAAGTTGAAATATTCAATACAACCAGAAAATTCCAATCCAACAAACCCCTGCTCATGTGACTACAAGCAGATTACAAGCCACCCTCTCGTAAAACCATCTCGAACCTTAATTCCACGCACCACAAATCCTTCAAATATCCTTCAAGTCGTAACGAAATAAAATCAGCAAACTCTACTTTATTTCAGTCTCGTTCTATTCGTTTCCTTCCCGTCGTAATTCACGTTAGAGTTGAAAGATGTTATCTAACGTCCGATGTTAGGAAATAAGCTCGCAGGCGCACGAACAGACAACGATAAGCGAATCCTAACTGACACGAAGACAGTGAGATTCGTTAATCACGAGTGCTATAATACGCGTCGAGTTAGTTTATGATGTCGAAAATAAATTGTCGACATTGAGTGAGGTCCGACAGGGAGGTCATTCTTGTTGGTACGTGACTGCTTTTCGTGATGGTTGGCCACCCTCTGTAAGACTCACGTAACAACGATCGTAAGACGGGCATTCGTCGTATCTTTTCGTCTGGCTTCCCTCTATCTTCTCGGGTGTCGATTGAAAATTCATCGTTCTATCCTCACGAAACTTTATCGACATCCGGTTTATCGTCGTCAGTCGATATTTTGGGCGGGAAAATTGAATTGGAGTAGAAACGAAAAGCGAGAAACGAATTAAATGTCACTTACGGTTAATTTCGTTAGTGGAGCAGTGATAAGTGAAATATTTTATCATGTTTTTTATATCGTGGGAATAAATGATATCAGGAGGTGAAAGATCAAATAGACATTGTTGGTATAGGTAAACTTTGTTTTATGAAAGAAGAATGGTATTTTAATTGGAATAAAAATCAATGGAAGAAGATGAAACGTGAAAGTATCAGGTATCGATAAATATTCGGTCGTTGAAAAAAATAACCTGGTATTTTGTCGAAATGTGCGAGGTCAAATTTAACTACATCCTCTGAAATTGAAAATGGGCTGAGATACCTTTCCAACCGGTGGAGAAAGAAATGGAAATTCTGCGAAAGTATCGCAATTACAGGTAGCTTTATCGCTTTCAGTTGTTTTTCACGATTACTTTGCTAACTGTAATATGATTTTTCCCTCAGTCGCCGTAACAATAATCGTTGGGGATAGTTAACAAAAATCGACAGCCACGTGAAAACTGGAAAGCTATTTGACTTTATGAATTTTTTCCCGTTCCCCATTGCGTCATTTCTGTCTGTCATTTACCACGTGTTAAAAGTACATAACTTTCAAAACAGTATGAAATGTTTTTTTTTTCAAAATATTTTTTACTGATTTCCATTTGAGCGGAGGATTAATCGCTGGTCGTTCTCCGAAATGACAAAATCATAGCATTGTTACGAGCTACGATGATAAATGGAATAAAACAGTACCAATTTAAAACTACCCCGTGCTTTGCAGAGTCACAAAAAAAAACTCGTCAATATTTATCGCGTACACGAAATTTATCGATATTTTGAAAAGCAGAGGGTTTGAAAGAGACAGAATTGCGTAATATTATTCTTCCGAAGCGTCGTAAAACTTCCTATTGCAAGCTATAAAAGTTAATACGCGTTATCTGCAAGATGTAAAAAATGAAAGTCTTTGAACTAAAACTTTTGACATACTGCACATTAATTGAGAACTTTTCTCGGATGTGGAATAATCGAAAATGTATTTGAGATGCAAGAATGATTGTATATCACTAATGCTCCTCCTCGAAAAATACCGTTAATCTTCAAACGTAATCGTTTGGCCATATTAACTTTGAATTCACTGAAAATCTCAATTATCAAAAACCACCAGTAAAAATAATCTACTAATTATCACTTTTACACTCGTCCTATTTTCATTTATACATATTTACAACTATTTGTTGTCATTTATCTGAAGTTTCACTTTTATGTGTGAAACGTCCAGGCGAAATTTTTCATCTTCTGAAACGAATCTATTTTCTGAGGGGGCTTTGGTAGGAAGAGAAGTAAAAGCTCGGTCTCCAAAATAGTGGGTTCGAATCGCCGTCACCTCTGGGAAATTTCTCCTACGTGATATGTATATCATGGCGTTGGTGGTTCGGAACTCACCTAAAACTTCTCGGTCCTCGACGAAATGACCGTGGTAGTTTAAACCGAAGATGTAAAAACAAACACGGCATTTTTCATTACTCTTTGCTGAAACTATTTTTGCAAAACACATTTCGTTATTATTAAACATATATCAGTAAAAATTATATCTCCGCGTAGTCCAGAATTTGTTTTATACCTTATGATATCTGATTGAATGAAATTTTCTATTGTTAGATATTTATTGCTATGATAGTGGTATTTGTAAGAGTAATGTAAATAAATACACAATATTATTTATCGATATCGAGAACGATAGAATACTAAATAAAATAAAAATCTGTGTCAACCATGATTTCGATAATCATCCGTTCTCCAAAACATAAAATCACTATCAAAGAACATAAAATAAGCTAATTTAGTCTATATAAACCAAAAAACTAAGCTAGACGAAACTCAATCAGCCTATTAAAAATGCAACAAATTGCTCCATTATAAATATAAGAAACTGAAAAAAACAATTGTTCACTGCCAATAACTCCATATATCTCCTATCTAAAATCTTACTCAACATTCTCAACTTCTTACAGTACCTGATTCTCCGTTTTACAATAAAACTAATGCATATTCTCTCCAAATCTGTCAATGCAAATCATCCTTCTAAACTAACAATTAGAATAAGACCAATCACAAGCAACTTCAACTTCAAAATATTTATCTCCGCGTCTAACTAAATATAACAAACTATGAAACTCTTCACTTCAATCACAAGCTCAAAGATTATTTTTTCAGAAATACAAAATAACCCTATGAAATTTACTTAACCCTTTCAGCGTTACGAACGCATATATGCGTTCGGCAAAGTTGTTCGCCATCGGCTATGAATGCATATGTGGGTTCAAAGACAACTATTTAATCAGAGTTGTCAAAGTAAAAAAAAAAATAAAAAGTAATAATTAAAAATTTAATTTACTATTTTTAATATTGTTTATGTTATTATTGCTCAATCCCTTGCCCTACCATTTCTTTTGAGACTTAATGTGTAATAACTCGGAATTAATTGTTGAAACAAGACGCTTACGAAGAACTGTTACTTCTTTTGCGTTTTTCTCGAAACTACATTTTTCAAACAACAAATTTACAACACTTATTTTTTACAATATTTTCCAAAATGTGACGTATGATTTTGTTATTAGGTGCCATGTTCAAAAGTTATAAACATTTTAAACTCAGAATTACGATGAAAATTCGAATTTTCTTTTCAAACAGCTGTCATTTCTACAAAAAAATTTATAAATATTTCCCTACGTCACATTTTAGCTATTACCTTTTTAAACAAGTACAACATTTTTTTTGCTCTAGACAATGTCTAACGGAGAAATCAAGTATACCGTCAGTAAGGATTTTTAAAAGAAGGTCCTACGTATCAGCTCATATCTCCGCCATTTTTTAACTTTTTTTAATTGTCAACATTGCAAATTGTTCACAAAATTATATATTAAGGATAATGTGAAACACTTAATAGCTGCGTCAAAAAAAAGATTATTTTTAGATATATTTTTCCAAGCGCCAAGGTGGCGGAACTCCTTAACGTCGCATAACTCAGTACAGAAAGGGTTGATCTCCAAGCAAGAAATTCAAATTCCAAAACTGCATAGATGCATCGGAATGCATTTCTGTTGTTCGACTAGCCTAAATATTAACGAAGCTCCACTGAAATGGCAGAGTGTCAGGTGTTAGAAAGCGGCACGTGCGGGACCAGTACGGTGCGAACGCACGTAGGCCAAGTTGGCACGTGGCACTGCACGGATGCACGCTCGATGCACGCGCGTCGTAAATGCTGCACCGTCACGCCTGCGTAATGAATCCGGGGGTGCCGGATGCGTTGCAGGGTCGTGCTTGCGGGGGTCGTGAGCACGCACGTGCAAACATATGCACGGATATAGCGCGCGCGGAATCCACGGTTCGTCGCCTCCACCGCCTCGCGCTCGCCCGTGCCATCCCTCGTGGCCCATTGTAACCGTTGAAAACGACACATTTCGTAATTGCACCGCCGGTTTATGTGAGAGAAGAGGAACGTGTCGCGCGCTCTGCCCATTGCAATGCGTGCAATTGCACCGGGAGATGCGAACGGAGATGGGGACAGGTGGACTGATAACGGAAGGAGGAGGAAAAGAGACGACTATCCCGCGCACCGATGGAAACGGCTGACCATCGACCTCCGCTTCCATTACCCTCGGTGACACTTAATAATCACCCCATATCGCTGATGATATCCTGTAATCCATTTTGCCGTAAAGCGTTCCAATGTACTCTCCTACTCTTACGTGTACGCCTTGCGCATTGGGTGGTGGGAGAGATGGGGTACTAAATGGTTGGATCTGGAGACGTTTGTCTTATTCGTAGTGTTCGATGGTGAAGATATGAAAGGATGAAAGTATTATTGTAAGGGTAAAATACACATTTACAACAATTAATAACAGCACAAAGATGCGCCGTTTCAATTGCTGTAGCTGTAAGACGTTAGCTTGGGAAAAGACAAAAAAGGGTTGACGGTGAAGTTCTGAATTCAAAGCTGTTCCTATTATTCCCTGCAGCAATTAACAATTACCCGTATCCCTGATGACACCGAAACATCCATTTCACTGGGTACCATTGCGGTATCCGTTCTCCACTACGGTTCTTCTAGCCTGTCTCTATATACGTCACCCTTTACCCCTCTCTACACAACTCTCTCTCTTTCTCTCATCCTCCCCTTCGAATATCTCTTTCCCTATGCCTACCTCCATCCCTCTCGAGATATCCTCTACAAGTATCTCTCCCTCTCTCCGATGTCGCGTTCTATTAGCCAGAGCCAAAGGGAGCAATCCCACCGAGCTGGATGCGTTACAGTTCACCTAGACACGTATCATCCGTGGCTCGGCTAACGTTTCGCAGACCTCGACCATTTTGTCCAATAACTAGAGGTGCATTAATGCAGCCTAGCGAGAAGATAACGGCTGGCGCATCGGCACGGTGCTATCGATCCGATCGGCCAATGCGAGAAGTTAATAGCAAACGCGAGAGAGCCTACTAGGTGCACCCAACAGTGCCGTATTTCAGGGGGTAGGAGGTCAAGAGGGGACGGAGGAGCGTGGCCAGAGGGTGTATCCAGGTGAGGGTAGCCGGAGAATGTTAGCTGTACATTGGTGAACGCCGGGGACACGCGTTATAGCAGGTAGTTTAGCTTGTATTTCACAATGTACGATCTGCAGTGGTGAACGATATAGGCGCGTTTCGCGATTCCTATCTACTCGCGAACCACCTCGCACACGCGCACTGTCCCTCTTATCGGGACAATTATCGCACGGGACGTTTAATGCGACGAAAGATTCCATGAAGAATCGACAAGATCGAGATAACGATGGAGGGGAATAAGAATAATTGTGATCTCTGATTCCCTGCTATAAAACGTCGCGATAAATGGGAGAAAGTTTTGATGTTATTGCTTGGGAAGTTTATCTCCCATTCTTGCGTTAGCTACTGCGTGCAATTATCAATAATGGCGATGACATTAAACCTTTGTTCGTATGCGTGTAGATATACCAGGGTGTGTACACGTGCATCTATCAAATGTCGAAAATAAGGGATGAAGAGAATTAACCTTGCAACGACTGGACATCTATGGCGAAGAAAGCTTTAGTATCAAAATGCAAATGAGGAATAATCGTCGGTGCGACATTAAGACCGCATAGCAATGCGGAGAGCCGCAATTTTCGCGCTCTCGTGGAGCGCTTTAATCATGGCATACCTTTCATTTCATGGCCGACGAATGAAAAGGGAAGATAAACTAGCGTTTCGAGTCATGAAATTCAGAGTGCAAAGCTATCCGCCGCATCTCTTGGTGTACAATGTTTTTCGCCTTCGTTTATTAAGATTAATGGGTCCGACAACGAAATTTCCTGACCCCACGGTGTCCTTCGATACCGAGGAGCAATTAATTCGTATTAAAATGGTACGGTCAGGGGAGTCTGTATTGCCCATAAGCCGATGGGATTATTCAAAGGGTCGAAGATGGAAATGGCGCCGTTCTTCCAAGATTTCACAGGCGGAATAGCACCATTTAACTGTGGGGACATCGAGCGTTGATTCAGGTTTCCAATTTCTATTATTTTCACGGTGAGAATCCAATTTCTCTTTGTTATCTCTTTATCAGGCGACCAAAACCTTTTTCAAAGTTATTTTCGGAACATTAACCCCTTATAAGATATATTTTATCATTCACATTTCAATGATTCACATGGAATGATTACTGTGCAAAGAATTAATGTAATTATTGTATAAACTGGAATATTCTAACTTGTTACGTCCAAACAAATGTAACAGATGAAAACTATGTGACAAAGTTTGATATGTGAAAAATGTCACATGTCAAAGTATTCGTATTGAAGCCAGCATTCGACGTATTATACCTATGGAACTAATTTGTATCGAGGAACGAAGCACCGGTGAAATCGATACAGACGACACGCGAAAACGTGATTCCGCTACTTCCTGTCCGCGCTATGTCTAAGCACAGATTAACTGGTCGTAACATGGACGAAGCAGTTGTTACTGATACCCTCGTGTGACCTCAGGGGACTTTAACTTCATATATTCACCTGTATAGCTTTGTTTGATTACTTTCTATCGAACCTGTGACATTTGCAAGGTAATAAAGGTGTGATAAGGGAATATGGGATACGATATAACATACGATCGATAAATAAATTTCATCCGCTTTATTACAACATGTGTAGGCATGCTAATAATTCAGGAAAATATTTGAGCGTGAACTTTTTAACAACTTGACGAGGTATATGGGATAGGAAATTTTCAAGTGTTCTAAAACTTATTAAATTGAAAATATTAATGATACGCGATGTGATAATATTATTACTCTAACATTAATATTACGTTAAATTATACGGCGTATCAAGAATCACTGATCAATTTTTATTTTAGCAATGAAATTCTGAGTCATAGCGAAGGCAGTCACGAAACAAATTGTTGGGCAAGGGGTTAATTTGAATAAAATTGTAACTGTGCTTTAGCTATAACAATAATTTAAAATATGATTTATATAATTAATTGTTGTGGTGTTTTAAAGAGTAAGTATTCGATTTTTCGAGGAAAATTAATATTATTGGATTTATTTTTAAATCCGTTTTCCGTCAAGATTAATGTTTTTTTTGGAAATTATCGTGTCAGATGGTATGTTGCTAGCCGTTTGTGATTTAAATTAATTTTATTTAACTTTGCAACAGTTTCTATCGTGAATTATTTAACACCAGGTCTACCGATGATTAAGTCAATATATTTGAAATTTTTGAAAGCGACAAAAAACTTGATGGATTCAATCGTTTACCGTTAACATAGTAGATGTAAAAAATGAAAAAGAAAGCCGCATTAAAAATTTCAGGAAAATTTACAGAACATTCAGAAAAATTGATTTTGTTTACCTTGATAGATCTACGGTCAATTGGTTATGAATTGTTTGAAGTATTTCGCGGTGAACTTAGTCAAAACTGGAAACGTACGTTGAAAGGAAAACTCTGAAATATTGAAAGTGCCGAACTTTTTTCAAACGTAAAATTGGAATACCCCTGCACTTGTTGGCGCATCTAAACGTAGTACGCATAACTACCTTCTATCTACACCGCAAGATAAACGACTTTTCGCCTGTATCTATGGAACTTGAAATGGCGAATACGTGCCCGCCTTCGGCTGTATATTGGAAATTCCGGGAAAACCCGAGCTCAAAGTAGTATTTCTACTTAAATTCGACGTCGAATCTTCTTATTTCTCTACTCGCAAAAACTCCTTACCTGTTAATGGCCGAAAAAAATACACCATGTTAAAATTCCAATAAAAGTAATTACACATTGAACATCTTAACCCTTTGCCCGACAATAACGAGTGACACTAGTGAGGAGGTAAATGTGATAGGAAATTTTCAAGGTTACCGAAACCTATTAAACTGCAAATATTAATGGAACGAGACACAATGATATTATTTTTATGACATTAACACTAGATTTACGGATGTTGATATACCTATTTTTCTGAAGTGAACCAATTTGAATCATACAAGAAAAGTGAAATTTTTTGTAATGTAAATAGTTCGAAATCAATTGATATGAAAGATTTATTATTGAAAAATTAACCAACCAATACATTATATATGTAGTAATCAAATTTTGAATGAGCCGAATTGGATCCATAAATCTAGTGTTAACCAGTTGACTGTGGAATTTAGTTTCAAAAGGTCACCACAGGGTGCGGAATTAAAAACAAAGAACGAGGTGTATACACGTCGAACGCAAGGCAAATGGTACTATTATGCATTTTACGAAAAACCAGGAAGGATTACATTTTTATTCGTAAAAAAAAACTAACAATTCGTTTCTGAATATGTTGTTTTTATTAAAAGCTTGAAAATTGTTAAGATATAATACTATACATAAACAAGAAAAATAAGAAATATTTTTCTAAAATATACGTATTGGTAATGTAAAGGGAACATACCACCAAATAATATTCTTATTACATTTTATTGAGATTTCGAGTTTTTATAGTGAATGGTAATTTTTTATTTTACACGACGACTATACACGTCAAACGCACCGCAGTAGAGATTTGGTCCGACGTGTATACACGTCGAACGCAGTCAAGTGGTTAATATAACGTTAAACTATACAGCATATCAAGAATCACTGGTCTATTTTCATTGTACCAATGAAATTGTGAACTATAGTAGAAATAGTCACGGAACAAATCGTAGGGCAAGAGGTTAATCATCGTTAACGAGTTAAACACGCAAAATCACTGAAACAATGTACCGAAAACGGAAAGAAACTAAATTTTGACAAATACACGCATAAAATCGCGCTAACATCGACGCGAGCACAATTCTCTCTGTTTTTTTTATTTCAATAGTCAGTGACCCACAAATGTCGGACGAACGGAAGGCCATTTCGCATTTGCAGTGAATACTTTTGGTTCCCTCTTTTTTCCCGACGTCGGAGCACGAAAATTAATGTTTGTCCTAGTGGTCGCTTCAGATTGGTAGGGGTAGTCGAAACAGCCATGACTGTCGATGAACCAGACGTGATTTTCAATTTCAAATGTTACGTGATCGAGCACGATCCAGATTTAATCGGAAACATTCGTGGTAGGCGATTTATAACTAAATTCTTTCATATTATTTCATCGAAAAACGTAGTAACGTGCACTGTCAGTCTGCTAATAACCAAATATTTCAATAGATATATCGATATATACATTCTTTTATCGTGTCAAATGTGTAAGGGTGTAATGATAAGATATGAAATTTAATAATGATAAAAAAATAATAATCTTACGCGAGTAAAACGGAGAAATAGATAATATTATTGATAAAAATTGGAACTTGAAGATTAGAAACCAAGGATAAGTTATCATTTTTTCGGAGTAATTGCTAAATGCAAATGATCAGTAATCATAGAAATTCCTCAAAGATTAAAAATTGTAAATATTTGATAGGAATGAGTGACAAAATTTTTAAAATTTTCAAAATGAATAAGAATCACAAGTTGACACGTAAAGCCAGTCTTCTGAGAATAATAATGACTATATCTACCAAACCTTCTGCACATAAATTGACAGAGGGAATAGTGACTTTTTTCGAATTTCTATTAGGAGAATTTTAAATAATTTCCATTCATCCACCCTTGCAATTTGGTCTCAGTATTTATTTACAACTAAACAATGAAGCATTTCCAAGCACATAACCATATTTTGCAATACACCATCTACGTCGATCAAAAAATTCCCAAAACTCGGATCATTTGTCATCCGAACATTATTGATAATCACCCTACCAAAGGGTGAAAGTATAGACAGTTCATCTGATCGATCCGTAACATTATCCAAACATTACTATATTTAACCATACTCGTATAAAAGAATACACTGCCAATATCGAAATACGATCTATTATTTAAATCGATAAACACGACATTCTTACATTAACCACCCCATTGTGTTTCCCTAACTACCTGCGTTACACTACGCCGAACTAGGTCTGAATATCCGGCAAATTGTGACAAATACGAACCAAATGCGTATCAAGGCCATAAACGGTATTGCGTTACCAACAAAATTTTCGCAGAATAACCGGATGAAATAGGAGGATCGAGCCCCATAGACGTACCTCGAAATCCTGACAATGAGCAATCCACGTGGAATCCAAATCCGGGCGCATTGTGTATTATTCGCGGTAGAACAAAACACTGGCCCCTTTTCGGTATTCGCGACCGTCAATTCAGCAATGTAAGCCGATAATTGTATGTAAATCACAATGCTATGAAATTGTCAAATTTTCTGGTTATTCTGCGATGAAGGAGGAGAATTGTTCTACAGGCTTGGAGATGTAGTAAAGGGGTCGTTGTATTGTGGGAATTAGGAGCTTGCGAGTGATCATCAACATCAGGAGCAAATAGAATTTTAATTTATTGTTGACTACATCTACTGAATTGCTATGGTATGTGATATATTAACACGTTGACTGCCGTGGGGGTCACCGGTGACCGGCGCTATTGAATTCTATGAAATTTTATGTCACTTTGAAATTGTAATATTTATGAAATTTCAGACATACTGTATACTTAAATATTAGTGTTTAAAAGATAAAGGTATGCTGAATACCTATGTATCGATATTTTTTAAGTTTCTGTTGTATAAAGATGTAAATTTAACCCTAGATCACTAACCTTCGTCGATTCGACGACGGGGATTTAATAAGTATGCCATATTAGTTAACATTACCGTAATAAATAAATACCTATCTTTAATAATAAAAAAAAACATGTTTAAATTTTATTTAAATAATACCATTTAACCCCTTTTGTGAACACCGTAATCGAAGAAACGAAGGTTAGTGTTAAGTGTCGAAAAATAAGGTTAGTGATCTAGGGTTAATAGAAAAAATTTCGCTTCAGTAGAAACAGTGAATCTAGCGAAATACGGTTGATGTTCAACGTGTTAAATAAAGCGACAAGAAATGTATTTTTTTCTTATGTGTGTGGTGGGATATTTTAGATCTGATTATTATAATCAATTATTAAAACTTGATCAGTTTATCACAGCCCAAGTCTACTGTGGGTAATTGGAAAGAATGAACATTAAATATTTTTTTTTTATAAATTAATATTTCCGATTATAAGAAAACGATATTTATTACATCATTCATTTAACACAAAGTAGGCCTAATGAAGGTTGGCTAATCGATTGGCTTCTTTTTGGCTAACGGTATTATCCATGATTTACATAACGTTGAATGAGTGTCTACAATTTTCATAGAATTGTAGTATTTTTTTTTCATATCTAAGTGTTTTTTAATAAAGATTGATTGCTACTGATATTGTTGAGAACGCGGTATATATTTCATCTCTGTAAAACTGGCATCCAGTGAGGACTAAATATATTATATCTGTTAAATTCGTACATAAATATAGATTTGAAGAGGGTAATGGTAGATGTTCTTCGCTAAATTATACAAGTCTTTACCCACGTCTTGGTCCTAGCCGTTCGGTTGTTTGAGATATTACAGAGAGAATCATTTAGACGTAGAAAGATGACCAGGAACCAGTCGGTTCGCAACGTGTTCAAAGGCAGATCCATTTTTCGGCATTACGTAAACGCACCGTGGAGCAATAAATCTTGTCTACTGTCAGCTATTGACGACAAGTATTTGCGAAAAACGGCTCTGTTGTGAATTAAGTTTTCACAATATCACCGGAGCAAGATTTATGTCCACTTTCCATACGGCGATGAAACAAAATTTTTCGAATTCACCAACTCCTTTTTCGTTTTTACTGAATCCCATTTTATTTCCTGATTTGCGCTCATAAAAATACTCGAGTAATCCTAATCTAATGGTAAGTACAATAAGAATGCAGCTGGAAGCTCACATTTTTATTTACTAGGGTTGTATTTAAATATCCATGACCTCTGGGGGCACTATCATAAATTGTCATTTAATTCATTACAACTTCAGTGATTTAGAACCCACCTAAAACTATCTTTGACAGTTAAAACTGACAGCAATATACATACAAATTCATACTCCATCTTCTAAATTACTTCCATGTATCCTTGTATCTTGTATAGTGGTTTACAAGGCGTCATTTCCAGACTAAAGGTCTTCTAAATATTAGGTTGTTGAAAAAGTAATTTAGTTTTTTTCCAACGGAGGACATAATTATATTTTTTCACAGCCAAGTTCACGCTTAATTTGCATTGTCATTATATATTTTGATAGTTGATATAGCAATGCTTGTATGTGACAAAATTTGTTTGATTCTATACAATAGTTGTTGTTTGATGCCCTAATAAAGATGGAAAGTCGAAAACAGCAGTTTCGGCATATTTTACTTGTTTACTATCGAAAAGGTAAAAATGCTGTTCAAGTAAGAAAAAAATTATTCGATGTGTATGGAGAAGACGTATTAACAAAACGCCAGTGCCAAAACTATAGCTTGCAAAATTTTTTAAGCGGCAAAACCTTTACTTCGAATGAGGACGTCCAAAATGGCTTGGATCAGTTTTTTGCCAGCAAAGATCAAAACTTTTATGAGCGTGGAATCACACTACTGCCAGAAAGATGACAAAAGGTGTTAGAACAAAATGGAGAATATATAATTCAAGAAAATATTTATGGACCACAAGAAAATCGTCTTTCATTTTCACCGAAAAAATCGAAATTTATTTTTCGAACAACGCAATATGTTTCGAACGAAACTATGGTGCGAAATCAGAAGTGAGTGACATTTCCATTTTGGACCTTGAATCACGTTTAGCAATATTTGAATATAATATCTTATAGAATCATGTCGGTATCCAACACTCAGTCTGTGATGAAAGATAAACAAAATAATGATCCAAAATCGAACAAGTCTCAAGAAATATGAAGATATTTAATTAATTTATAAAAACGGCAAAATATACAATTAATCGTGCGACGTTGGAAATAAATCGTAAAATATCGTGGGCCATATGTTTGACAGATAGAATGATTTACGAGCCGCGAAATCGCGTAGAATGGAAAAACGAGAATCGTGCATTATGCCCGCCTCGCTGAAACCAGTTGCATACGTGTGCGTCCGCGATGCAGAAATGTGCAATCGGCGCGACAAATTCGCTCGATCTCTCTCTTCCTCTCTTCTTTTTACTCTCTTTGTCGCATCGTGCCACAACGGTATTTATAGTTTTAATTTACCATGACCGTGTTTAATTATGGAGAGTTCATTTTGAACCAACGACTATGGATACGAAGAACGGCCGCTTTAAGCAGACGGTTTTTACGTCCACTCAGAGCAACAAAATGCCACTGGAGCATCGTTTATAGATCCAAACAATGCATTACGTGTGTTGAAGTGCATACCTCTCGCATGAAAACATCGTGTTTCCACATAGACGGTCTTGTTATTTCTAATTACCCCTTGCAAGCCAGGATTTAGTGCCGCCAACTGGAACGTCTTACTTTAACCCGCTATTATACACTTCATCTTCGTGATAACCACGTTTTCTGACTTTCTATTTGCGTGAAATTTATTGGGTGATTTTGTTCCTGATACGTATCGATGTTCTGAGTTTTGCTGAACACTGGGGTAGTTGAGATTGGCTCCAAAGGTTTTGGTTGTAGAATACTTTGCGAGTATTCATTAACAATAGTACTCCTGAGGAAGTTAAAATGGGGATTTCTTATTTTTTAGAAAAATTCTCCAAGTTTAGAAAGAAGTCATTGAGTAGATATTCTACGTCCATTCCATAAAATATATATTGCTAAATTACTCATCTTTTGCGATGCCTTTGATTCCTCTTTCTCTAAAGCTCGTACTTAACGCTAGAACTACCGGCGTCAAATCTATTATATTTCAATATATTAAATAAGTTTCTTTGGGAACAGAAGAATCAAGGGATGGAAAAGATAGTCGATTCGGTACTCTATGTTTTATAACACCAACGTAAAATATCTACTCTCTGAATTTCCTATAAACTTAGAGAATTTTTTGAAAAAAATTAGTACTAGTCATTTTAACCTGCTTGGTAATTATAGTGTTAATATATTTAAATATAATTTATCTAACGCCGATAGTTCTAGTGATAATTTGTGGAATATTATTATGGGTTTCTTGGGTGGTGCGAGAAATTAATAAAAAAAGTGACAAGCTACCCATTAATAGCATGCAATATCATTGCTGTATTAATTTTAAAATTAGGAAAGTTTTGTCTAACAGTCACTGAAGTTTTGAATTTTCAAATTACTAAGCTGTAGATCGGAATAATGATCGTCTAATATGATCATTGTATCGAAACAAAATACGCAATATACGCCTACACTCTTCCTACATTTTTTAATTTAGTGCTTTTGCAACAGATGAATAAATCCATTGTAGATCACTCATTAACCCATTCACAGTTTGATAAAATTACGGATTCTGACCCAAAAAATGTCTAATTTGTTTTATGTTCGAAAACACTTCGGCCTGCAAACTAAACCACGTCTCCTTCTTCATTTAGAATAACCTTAGAAAACAGAAGAAGCAAAGAATCTAGTCATAGACTTACAATTAGATATCTTTGGTAGACTAAACTGAATAAACCGTTTCATATTTGACGCTCCGCCCGTGACTATCACGGGATAAACTGTCAATGGGTTAAAGAAAATCTCATTGCAGAGAAATTTTCAAGAAATATTTCTCCGCTTGCTTATTCCTACGTTCGAGTATTTTATTTAATCCCTTTACAAACCTCTCGTAAACCATACCTAATTAAGACATCACAATTGACAGTAAGCAAAAAATGTTCACATATCAATCTCAGATAAATATCTAATTATCTACATTATTATCCACCCAAGAAATATATTCTACATTTAAAAAGCTATATTTCACATATTTTATATAATCCAATCACTAACCACCTCTCTTCTCTTCGCCCTTTATAAAATGAAACTCAACAAATTCAATTGCACAGCCGCCATCAACGTCACAAACTCAAAAAGTAATGCTAAAAGCACGCTGAACCAAATTTTCGAATATGCAGGACGAAATAGGCACTGTACAGGTCACGGACGAAAATACCGTTATTTCTTTCACGCGCTCGACCCATTCTCCCCTTTTTCGTTTAACGGCCGTCGGTGACCAGCATCTAAAATCGGCGAGGGATGTTCATTAGTAGCACCTCGTGACTCCGTGCCAAGGAATTATCCGTCTTTGTTCAGTACACGCGTTTCATCGTGCTTGAAACAGTCATGGAGTTTATCACCGTCACGGATAGGCCAAAAGAGGGACAAGAGGATTCCGAGAGAAAATCGAAATGCACAGAGAACCCTGCAAGGATGATGGCGGGGCTGTAAATCGTCTAAGAATACACTCCGCGGTGAAACAGTATCGAAATGGAGATCTAAAGCGGGAAAAGAATGTCGGTTGTAGCGGAATTAAGGTACGAGGAAAATTCGTAAGATTGTTGGGAGAATTGATGCGAATTAACGAGAAAGTGTGGTGCGAAGCGGTTGCACTTATGACGACGGAGTTAATTTGCAAATGTTGGGTTTTAGTTACTTTCATCGTTGGTAATTTCAGGAAATTTGTAGAGGCGGTACTTATGTTTCTTGAATTTTTTCCAGATCCAAGTAGTGCGGTTATTTTACTTATGACTTGCTATTTTAGGTTGTTTTCAAATTATCATATGTTGAGCATGTACTATAGAAAAAGTGGAAAATGTCCCATAGGTGATGGTGAATTTCAAATCGGACCCACTGACTGAGAATCTATATCACCGTGGTCTCTTTCATTGAGTCAGTTGCTTATGATTTTAGTGGTTCACAGATTACCCAGATTTTGATGTCTTTTGTAGAATATTGGTAGCGAATCATATTGAAAATCTAATATAATCTATATTGAAATCTATTATATAAAGCTCAAATACCACTGACTGACTCATTCATCCACTCATCACGAAATCTCAAAAACCACAGAACGGATTACAATGAAATTTGGAACATACTCTTGCCTTGGGTCGTAGGTGCTCACTAAGAAAGGGTTTTGAAAAATTCGAATTTTTAGGGGTGGTTTTGGGGGGTTAAAGTATGGGCCAAACTCAACGCAGAGCCGAAACTACTTGACCTAGAAACTTGAAATTTTGCATGAGCGTTCCTTCTAGGGTATAAGCACCCACTAAGAAAGGATTTTTCAAAATTCGAAATTTTAAGGTTTTTTTTTTTAGTTTCGATTAAGCCGTAGCGAAGCACGGGAGCTTTCAGCTAGTAAGTAATAAAACTATTAAGTGATCTCAACTTAATCCATGGAGTTTACTTTTAACGTTATATCTGTATTGCGCACTTTGTTACATTGACATCACACTTGTGATCCTAATTCTACATCTTTCATCCTTTCACCTTTTACGCGAGAAAATCCTATTTTCAAATCTTTTTGTAAAATACTGAAGTATATCTTTTTATGACGCCGAAAACTTCAAAATATGGTATAGTGCCAACATTATTATTTTTTTCAATTATTGGCAATTATTGAGACAGGAAGATATTATAAATTACACTACCAGAAAACGTTTAAACTGGCTCAGAAAAATAGTAGCTACAGCTGTCAGAATTATTTAAATGATTAACATCTAAAAATAAATAAAATCGTAGACCGAATAAACATCATCTTAAAAATATAAATAGCTATCACTTCTAAAGACTCGTAACCATTCAATCAGACCCAATTCTCTCACCGTTAAATCCACGTAAGAAACTCGAAAGAAACGAGACAAAGAAACGACATCGTAAACCAGGGGAGCTCGAGTGCTACAAGTGTCGCCGGAAAAAGGGTATTCGTTGCGGGAAATTAAAGAACAATAGTCTGGTATAATTTGAAACAATACTACACATAATTAAAGTTATCAGAAGTTCGACAGCTTCAAAGTTAACAAAACTCCCGTCAAAGGACTGTCGAGAGTCTCATTTAGATGTAAATTCTAGCCAGAGGGTGGTGTGTTTTCTGTTATTAAACGCAGAAGAACAAGGGAATTTGTAAAAACGCCTATGGGTCGTTAAAAAAAAATCTCATTTAAAGGGCGAATTTCAATAAAACCCTGTTTGCGATCACGACCCAAAGCCTTTCTGTCAACACACGAACGGCAAACAACAAAGAACAGACGGAGCGGTGATAACGGAGGGGAAAGAAGAACGAATTCGTTGCAGTAGAAGGAAAGAGAGAGAGGAACACACGCACACATAAACAATAGTAGAAACTGACCCTTTCACACATATAGAAAGAGGAAAAGAGAAAGAAGAAGAGAGTGAAATCGACGAAAATAGAGCAGGTGAAAAGAGCCAGCAAAAGACGGTCGAAGAGAGGGTACAGAGCAAAGTATAAAGAACAGAAAGGGACACGAGGCGAGAGAAGAAGAGAGACCGAAGCAAAGAACGCTACCAAAATAGCTGGACATTCCGTTAAGTTGGCTTCTCCGCAGCTACTCGAGACGCGAAATAAAGGGCTTGCAATAGAGAAAAGGAGAGGGACGTTTGTTCCCTATGTTTCTTGCCCCTGTTCTACCTCGAAAAGCGTTTCAATTACGAAATCCTGCAAAATCACCCGGCGAGTCTCGCCGGTTGCTCGTCCAGCCGTTATATTTGTTGTGCCTCGTTGCCGGTCCGTTCGCTCCGCTACCGTCGTTTCTTTCTCATCCCTTGGTTCTCTCTCACCGCGGTTGACCTCTGTCCTCTCACTCTGCAGCCCCCGAGGGGCAAAGAAATAAAAAGGGCGCGTCTATTGTTTGAACGAGCCAGAGTAAACACCGCTGTCCGGCGAAATCGAACGAGCAACCCTACCACCGGTTTGCAGACAGGTACTTCGATATTCACGTCGCACTTTCCAGTTACGTTTCCCCGATACGCGATGATTAGCCCCTCCAACCCCTCGGAGTTTCCATTCCGAGACCGCGTCGCAAATTTACTTCTCGCTGCAGGCTTTCCAACACTTCACTGTATCTTCTGTGAGGTGTAGGATCATTTCTGGATTTTTGTTCGAGGTATTTTTGTGTTGGTTTTGATGAGAATCTTGATATTGACGCTGGGCGAGGAGATAAATAAGCCCTTACCTTACGATTTTTTTTGTGACCGAAGGCGCAAAAAGTTAGAATTAATTGTTGGAGTAATAATCCTATTACTAATTTCTGATATGGTGGTATAAATTAACGCAATACTAATAATATAGGATTAATTTCAACATCCTCTGACCTACTGATATTTTAATTTTAATAGTTTTTGAAAAACTTAAAAATGATCTGTTCCATTTACCGCGTCACGTGTGTCACAGGACATGATAAGGCAAGGGGTTTAATGAGGCATTATTCGAAGAAGAAATGAGAAAATTAGCGTAAAGATAGAATTATAAAGAAAATTCAGTGGTGTTTCTTTATTCTTTGTAATTAAAATTCCTATTGTGCTATTGATGTTTAATGGTTTATGGTGAAATTGCTATGCATGCTAGTCGATTGAGGTCCTTTTGGATGGGAAGGGTCACTAATTGTAGGACAAAAGCAGAAAAATAATAGGACAGTTGCATTAACATTTTAAATAAATAAATAAGCTGTTATTAATGTATGGAGTAATATAAAAGAACCCTAATCCTTAAAAAAGTGATTTGCTGATTTCCAATTCTAATCATTTATATCTAAAATGAGTAAAAAATACTATTAAAAATACGCAAAGCTCTAAAATAAGTAGATTTCGATGTAAAAAAGAAACTTGTTATTGAAACTTACTAAATTGCGCGTAACCAGAAAGACAGAGGACTCTTTATCCGACAATTTCGTAGATTTTCGTATTTCGATTTGCAAGTTTCCTTTGAAAGCTCCCGCGAAACAGAAATTTTGTTTTAATTCATACTCGTGTGTCACAAAGAAAGTTTGTTTCACAAGAGAAGATATTATATTGAACTCGATATGAAACGTTCGAAAATGTTTCGCATCTGTCTCTTCATCGCGAAATTGAACGCACAACGTTTATATATCGTACGATATATACACAGAGACTGTACAAATAAACAGAACTCAAAGTATAATTATTTTACGTGCCGATTCAAGCTTACGCACAGAATGGATAATATTTCCCTGTCTCCCTTCTTTTTTCGTTTGTTCTCGAAACAAGGTAAAACCGCGAGCAGAAAGCTTCGATTTTCATGTCCCCATTCGTCCGAGAAGTGCATCCAAAGTCCGTTTTAATCCATCGATCATCGAGCGTTCATTGATACGTAAAAAATGCATTAACGTTGACAAATTTAACAGTTGCATTTTTAATGAATTTTATAATTAAGAAAACTACCCCATACGGTTTAATTGTTCGTACATTTCTTAATCCTCGGAAAACTTGATTGATAGAACTTTTTATTATAATTAATTTTTGTTAAGATAATACGTCGAGACGCCATCGGTAATTCGATAATTTCATCATCTCTAGTGAAGTGACAATTATTCTATTAAAATCACATTTTTATAAAGCAGAAACTTCTAAAATATTGATAGATAGATATTAAGCTTTATCTTGTTAACGCCTATATTTAAATATTCAGTATGTTTGATTAATTCATTAATTCATAAATATTTCAGTTTAAAAGGTACGAGAGATTTCATTATATTCAATAGCGCCGGTCACTGGTGTGCCCCATGTCAGTGAACGTGTTGACTTCTATTTTATGATTTGCTACCTATTTCATGGTTAACTTTGGTTTATTTTGTAAGAGTTTCGTGAAACAATGTTTAGCACAATGTGAAGTATTTATAATTACAGGTATCGTGCAAGAAAAATTAGTATGTGAAGGTAGAGGACAACGCAAAATTCACTTAGACTAATTAGTAACTTAGAAGTATAATTCTAACTTTGCATATTCCTATTCTTACTATAGGGGTCAAATGACACCTCGTGGTACTAAAGGTATACAAAGAATCTTTCTCGATAAAAAATGAGCTAAGAGAAAAATGGAAAGCGAGAAATTTAATAATCGGATAGTATAAGAATTTCCAGAAAGTCGAATGAGCGAAAAAGAATATCAATGAATATACCATTTTAAAGTAGATCTTAAAAAGGGGTTATTTTACCCCGCTTGGTACGTTTAGTGTTGAAGAATAAAACAAGCGAACATTTAAAAAACTGAAATGAAAGAACTCCCACTCTCATTTCGTTGTTACGTTTCTTGAGTCGAAAAAAAAACACCAACGTGTATCTTAACTTATATCAGAAGAAAAAGAAGAAGCCATTAAAATTGCCATTTATTACCGCTACCGTTTGTTGCTTCGCGGAAGAGAAAATTTCGCTGGATTTCTATTATAACAGCATTGGTTTTCCCTTGGAAAAACTTCCTCCGTTATGTTTCTACAGCGAGCTCGGTTGAACCTTAGCGCGGTTAAGAAACCTCGACTTTAATTTCCATTTAATCCACATGGAATTTCCGGCACGATTCTCCAGAAGCTTTGCGCAATAATGAGGTAACCGTGCACGTGAGAATATTCATGAACGATGATCGCATATACACGGCATAATTGCGTGTTATCTAGCCGCCGATATTTTTCTTCTTTCTTCTATAGTGTCCATTCTTCAGTTCTCTCTTTCTCTCTTTCTTTCTTTCTCTCTCTCTCTCTTTGCATCAGCCACACCGGTTGTTTTTAGATAGCGTACCTCCAATCGGGCCGCGGTTAAAAAAACTTCTATTTTAGTTCACGTACGTGTTGTACGAGAGATCCTCCCAGGGCTCTTTTGAATTTCTACCGCTGTTCGATTCGCCCTCCTTTTTTTTCACCCAGCGGAAAATTCACAGCCGAAATGCCTTGCTCGGATTTCTGCCGGACGGTTTTCATATTGGTTTCATCTGGAATCTCCAACTCAAATTTTAACGGAAAAATCCATACAGCCGGTTGTGTTGGTGGCTAGAATAAAGCAAGAGAGAATCTGCGAGTGGACTTCATTTGTGATTGGAATAATTTGTTTCCTCGTTAGCGACGAGACTTTTACCGGATTAATTTGGAACAATAATTGTTAAAATAGCAAGGAGGTGCAAATTTTATGTATGTTTTTAGGAGTAATAATATCGCTGAGACTCGATGGTTTTGGGGCTGTTTGAATATTTTGTTAAAAGTGTGCGAAATGACCTCGTGAAACGTGGATGTCGAAAATAGATGAAGATGGATTTTTTAAAGGTTGCGTGGCTTTAAACTTCATTGATTCTGAAGAAGTAATTGATGCTATGATAAAAGTTTAATTTGCATAGAATAATTTCGATGAATAATATTTTCTAAATTTTTAATAAAATTTGAATATGGTCTGCGTAGAGATTTACCCGGCCATTTTCTAAACCAAGCTCCGTAAAAGATCAATTTTTGTATCTTATGGAAAGTACCCAACACAGAAATTTCATATGAAAATATATTAGAATATACTGTTCGTATGAAAATTTCGATTTTATAAACCATCAGAAAATGGAGATGCAACTTGCAAATGAACTGTATTAAAAATCATTTAATTATTAATATATCCCTCTTACTTTAAAATCAACTTTAATAAAATAATGCAATGATAAATATTGATAAATAATTTAAACCTTCGAAAGTAATGAAATAAAAACAGACATTTCTGAACAGGTTAATAGGCAATTTACCCGAATAATAATTACCTAGATAATCAACTACGTCAGAAATTTAAAAGATGTACAAATATTTCAACAAAAAGCAATTTCATTAAACCTTTCTCCCAGCATTTTTCGTAAAATAATTTCTGAAAATTTATCACGCCATGCATAAGCGTATAATAAAGACCGAAATAACGTTCTCCATTCGGCAATATACTTTCCTTCCGAAATCACGGTAAGACTCTATTGGAGCCGAAGAAAGAAAGAGGATCATTCGTTAAGAGCTTAAACCGGGACTGGCAATTTAAACGTGAAACGGCACTGTATTGCACTCCATTATTCGACGAGCTTCATAAGAGCTCGGCTTTCATCAGGAAGGTCCAGAAGGTCATCGGTATAAGTCGCGCTGATTCGCTGAGATTAATCGTTTAATACAATTATACCAAGTAACTGATGCCCCCCGTGAACGTCATTACGCAAAATCTAGACATATTATTAATATCTGGCTGATGTTATGTCCTCTCTCGTTCAATAATTTGATTTTAAAGTTACCTAACACTGTTGGATTAATCTTTTTGACAAGATTAAACATAGAATAACTGTGCGAGGATCATAAGCGTTATTAATTGTTTCCCCTTTACGCTCTTCCAACAAAACTACAAGGGGTATATGGCGTTTCTTTTGCAATTACTTTAACCCTCTATATCGTAGTTACTATCTAAATTTTGCTATGCTTTAAAAGAAACTCTTAAACTTCTTCAGTTACTATAATTTTATGTTCAAGGATTACGGATGTTTTTTTATTTAATTAAATTCTTTGAGAGAAATTGAATCTACCGTCATCTTAAAGAAATTTTTTCTAAACTATTGTTTAACATATAATAACCTTGGTGACTCGAAACACATTTTAACAAATAGACGCTAGGGGAAATATGCAGAACAGTTAAATCTAAGGATTGTAAGGAAAGAAAGAGAAAAAGGAAACTGAAAACATGAGGTACCAAGGATTAATTGAATTCTGCTTCTCTCCTATACAAATAACCGCTAAAAATGAGAACAATATGCTGTCTCTTAACACTAAAACTGCCAATTCCAAATGACTAAATTATAATTTTTTACAAAAATTCTCCAACTTTATTCCAAAGCCACGGAGTATATATTCTACCCCCATCTCATAAAACAAGAATTACAGAATTCACCCTCTCCATGTCTTGATTCCTCTTTTTAACAAACTTCTTATATATTATTATTTCTTATTTAACTCTTTGAGACATTGCAGGATTAAAAGTATAATTTTTTGTTCCACCTCGAAAATTTCGGTTATTATATAACTTTGTCAATAAATAATTTTAATTTCTTGAATTCCCGCTCCCCAAAGAGTTAATATATTAAAATGTAACAGATTTAAGGCAATTAGCTCTATTATTAAACGTCCGTTCAACCTTCGCATCGAGATGAAACGTCGTACAGCAAGAACTAAAATGAACCTTCCTTAGAAACTCTGAGGGGTCAATGTTTCCCTCGAATTTTGAAAAATAAGCGGAAACAAAGTCCAAGGGAGAGAGTGAGGAATCAGTGGGGGTGTGATTGGTGGTCAGTAGACGAGATAGCAAGCTCGGCCGACACGAGCCCGAATAACAATGGCCACATCCGTGTATGCGTTTCCGGTCGGTGAGCACCTTCCGGTTGTGAATTACGCGGGTGAATAAATAGAGTAGGGATCACGGCTATCCCAGCCGAGGAGAATATTACAGCTGCAAGAGGAGGACTTCATATACATCGACTAATGAAATTGAAATGAACGGTAAAGGAAGGATTAGCCAGTCCACAATGATGGACGATCGCGAGTTTGCCCGTCCGTTTGTAGAGTCTTACGTTCAAGAGTATCGCGGTCTTCTTTAATACTACGGCCGCTACATTTGGTATGTTTAAATATATTAAAACTTTATTGACCGGTAGCCTATTAATAGGCTTTTCAGGCCCAACGCTTTTGGAGTTTTAACTAATTAATCGGTTACTACAGCGGTTAGTAAATTATTGTTTATCATTGCGGTTAGCTGTACCAAGGACTGTGTAACGAGAATTTATAATTTTCGAAGAGATACCGGTATCAGGGAAGTATTTGGGCCCAAGTGATCGATCAGAAGTGAGTAGGATGTAAAAAAAATACCGGTCGATAAAGTGTTAAAAGTACTTTGAAAAAAGATGGATCAAACAGCACAAAATATGTCAGTTAAGTAATTTGTATACTATAAGATACATGTGAAATATTTACTGTATTTCTCTGTTAATTTACGAAAAAATTAAAAAAAAAATAGGAACTTGTCAATTTGATGACTGCCGTAAATCTAGTGTTAATGTAATTGATAATGAGAACTTTGTTCTGGCAATGATACCTACGTCAAGCAACAAATATCTGCTAGGATGTTTCGATCTCCAACGTTTAGAGTAGATATTTTGCTGGTTAACACGTTGAGTGCTACGCCGATTTCGCTATACTTTTCGCTCAGGCGGCAGCGCGTGAGCACTTGATAGCGAACGCTCGACTAAAGAGTATACACAAACGATAACTTTGTTACTCTGTATCCATTTCGTTTGGACTGTCGAAATGGCGCATAAAGTTAGAAAATACTGTGCTGAATGTTACAGCACAAATGCAAACACGATCGGACGCCAGTTAGCGAGGAAAAGAGCAAAGAAAGTTGTTACATACTGTAATATGTGCAAATCACAGCCACATCTTTGTTTAAAGTGTTTTAATAAACTTCATTAAATATTAACATACATTTTTTAATTGTCATTAATAATTTAACCCTTTACAATGCCGGTCTCGTGCACCGACGTGAACCAAACGAGAAGTTTGCTGTCAGTCCCCAGAATCCATGTCGTCCAAACGAAAAATCGATTGTCAGTCCCCAGAGACCGACGCCGCCTGAACGGAAAGTTCACTGTCAGTCCCCGGGGAGTGACGTAGCACTCAACGTGTTAAATAGTATAGTTTTTAACGAGCTTATTGTGATTGCCACATCAGGTGGTTCCCTTGTTAGGTTCTAACTCCCTAAGCCTTGTTCATTGCGAGTGACTATTCGTTACAATTATAGCAATCACATCTTTTTGAGGATCCGCTGGAATACTGAATAAGACCATGCCCCTATAATGTATTTATCAATAACTTTATTGTGCTTCTTGAGAACAAAGTACTGGTCCCAAAATATTCTGCAAGTACAACTGGATAAGTCATTATCTTACTATTTTTGTGAAACAGCATGTGATACAATTCTAACACTATAAAGGATCTATGGACGATTTATTCAATATATTTAAAATTGTCAAATAAATGTGTTAGAAACAAATAAAAAAAGGTAGGAAAAAGATTGATTCATTCAGTCTCTTATAGTTTTCAAGATAAGCGTAAAACATTGAAAAATAAACTGCGTTAGAAATTCCAAGACCACTTCCAGAAAATTGAAGACAAGTCACTTTGACCACCCTGCTAGATCTAGTGTAAAATCTCTGAAAAAAATTGAGCAGTTCTTTCCGTTGAATGGTACACTCAAAAATGAAATTGATAGTACGACAATTTAATGATCTTGTGTCTCACTGATTTCTTCAATTCGAAAGTTTTTAATTGGTGCATAAAGTAAAGTTATCTTACAAATATGAAGGATTACTTGATGATATCTCTTCAGCTGATTAAAAAATTGTACCATTGTTTCAATACTCAAGAGGTACCATGTTTTCTCTTTATAACAGTGTTAGATTTCGTACGAAACAAAGCGACGTTGTATAATGCTCCTTAAAGCCACGAAACCCAACGAATAAACAGTCACAACTGGTTAGACAACCTCCTACAAATGTAACAGCCGAAAGGAAAACGTACAACGCTGAATTAATTTCCATGATGAAGTACTCGGATTAATTAGAAGTCGTCGCTGTCCGTCGCCGTCGACGAACACGGATAATTATTCTAATGGGCTGACGGTGTTTGTATTTCCCGTGTCGATGGTGCATTCAAAGGATCGCCACTACCCTCTGTGTACACTTAGGTTTACCAGACCTTCATGCACCCACGATTTCCCTTCGCTATCAATGCCTCCCAATTCATATCTCGAACTGGACGGTGACTCGGAATGAAAACAATATTTCTCGAGTAATAAACCATATCGTCCTTCTCTCTTTTGACTGGAGACAATATCTTCTTTTTCTTGTTTAACACGTTAAACGCCACCGGTATTTCGCTACTTTCATTATTAGTACTGAAGTGAAACTTTTATTACTAAAATCACATCTTTATAAAGTAGAAACTTTAAAGGCACTGTCAGTTAGATATTCAGCAGACCTTTGTTTTTGTAAAGCAAATATTTAAATATTCGATATGTTAGAAAATTCATGAATATTGCAATTTGAAAATTACATGGAATTTCACGGAATTAAATAGCACCAGTCAACAGTGACCCCTGTGGCAGTGAACGTTTTAACTCTGTTGTTCACTTTAGATTTTACACTTGTTTTAAAGTGGACCTTCGTTTGTCAGCTCGGAAGAAAGCGAATTTGAAGTATAAGTGAAGAAAATGACAGAGTTAATATGTTAAATGTTGGATAATTCCGGAGGAATTTTTTTCAAAAGAAACAATATATGTGAAGAGGACTAGCCCTGCAGAATTTAATTGTACAATGTTACTACCTACCTGCTCTAGATTATATATAATAATTGTGAGATTTTAATTACGGGTATTTTTTCAATTGACAATCAAGTAACAGGAAATAAAATAATATTTGATTAAATATAATTAATGTCAATATATCATAGAAGCAGTTTCAGACGACAGATATGACGGTCAACTTATTAGAGCGTTGAGAATAGTCTAGAGCTCTTACTTCCAATATTTTATCAGTAATAATGTCAACGTTCCTCGCGATATTACAATCTCAAAATAATTGGCTAAAACGAGAAACGTTTTATCCAACTATGTTTAATTCATCCATTGTAGAAAAAATTTCAACCAGAAACAACGAAGAGATTTCACGTACAATTTGAAATTCCACTGGTGGTGATAAATAGGGCACAACTGTCTCAGATGAGTTGCAAAGATTAAATTTTAATTACCCTTTGCCACGTTTTAAAATAGATCACCGACAATTACACCAAAGAGCATCTTTCCGAGTATTCCAATGTGCAATGGTTTTCATCAAGGACGTCGAAAAATTTGAAAAAGGATGACACCAAACAAAGTTAATGTATTTCGTCTAACGATGCCATTTTTACGAGATTCTAATTTTATCGCAGCATCGAAAATTGGTACATCTATCAATGTGTCCTTCCTGACCAGTGGAAAAAACTGCACTCGCCAAGCAGTGAATAATGGATCATTGGAAAAGAAGCATAGACTGACCGGTAATAAAGAGGTCAACGATGCAACATGATGACAGCCAGCCGATGCACTAAAATTGAACGTGCATTCCGTGCAAATGGAATATCGAACGAATGGGAAAATATTCAAGATCTCTTCTTGAGACATAGTCATAGGTAATGAACTGTAATGGCAGTACCGACAGGATCGGAGGATCCTAGAAGGAGGAACTGGCACGTCGAACGATGATGCAAAGCTCGTGGCTTGTTTCTGACTACATTTGGCTTACCTTCAGAGGATTAGCTTTGGTCAGGGAAACCCTTGTTCGTGGTTTCTCCCCATTCGCGTTTAGACTATGCTCTACAGCTGACGCTAACTTTCGGGGAAGCGTGCTGAAATTTGTCTTACGAAAACTTGGATCTTCTTCGTAGAATAGCGTTTTGTATTTGTGAGGAATTTGGAAGATCAATTTTTCGATAAAATATCGATATTAACGGTAACCATACTGGCACTTTATATACATATACTTATTTTTACCGTAGGTGTCCATTTGAGCGGCTATGAATTAATGATGATTCGTTTACGAAATAAATAATGGGAAATGATAGGAAAGAACGCAAAAAACCGTCTTTAAATAATAATAGAACGGAAGATATAATTTGGTACGGTTTGGTACGGTTATTATTAACCTCTTAACATACAAATAAAATGGAATTTGACGAGTTCGAAAAATAATATTTCTTTCGCCCAACTGAGAGCTATGTGCAAGCTTAAAAAGAGAACATTTTATTATGAAATTTGCATTGCTACATAACATGTAAACAGGCTGAATGGACAATAACTCAGTAACATTATAACATAATAAATTAATAATTCTGTTGAGTTGCACAAGTGAAATAATTGAATAATTTAAAAATATACTGTACATACTGTACAATGTAATGGCACATGAAATGAATGACGTCTTCCGTCATTATATGTTTAAGGGGTTAATGGAGGTTTGACCTATTAGGAGTTATGCTTTGTTTTGCAGGAAAAATTAAAAAATCAAGTTCCGAAAGAAATTACTACTGACATGAAAGAAATGCTCTAATATAACAACATTAAAACAAAAATATCTACATACATTTTTAAACCTTTTTTAATATATTTACAGACAGGGAAGTTACAGATGATCTATAATATTTTAATAAAAAAAACTATTAAACTTATATATATACTGAGTTTTCTCTCGACGCCTAAAAAATAATTAACAATTATAATTACCGGCGTTAAGTCTGTTATATTTAAATATAGTGTGTGCTTAAAAAAAATACGAAATAAGCGGCGAAGAAAATGATCAAATAAATAACTTATATTTTACCAAATAAACGTGGAATACATTCTGCTTCAAATTGTCAGTAAATAGTCTTAATATTATCGAAGGTCAAAGCAGTTTACTCTTTCACTTTTTTATAAAAGGAAAGTCAACATGTTAGGACAAAACGATCAGAATGTTAAATCCTTGTAATAGTAATGGATTTGAGCATATTAAAACTGGGCGGGGAGAATAATTTTTGAGATTACCATGGTCCGCAAATCCGGCATGGCTTAATTTTAAACGAAAGTGAAAAAAAAGAGGAGGAGGAGCAGGAAACGAAATTAGAACGAAGGCAGAAAGAAGTAGCACAGCACGGGGCTTATTATAACGTAATTTAGATTTGCATACCCCGAGGAAAATGCTTATCGTGCGTATGGCAATTAACCGAGATTCTTAACGGAGCTGCTACGTTTCGTGACAATAATTTTCGTTACCTGTTACGCCTGTGAGTTTAACATGCTCTTAAGCTAATTAGTCCCACCTTAGAGTAACTGGTGTGGCCGTTGTTCACGAGAATTATTGCACTCGAAAAAATATGCTTTTATATTAAACTATACTGGAAATCATAATGAAGCAAATATTCGTGTCACGGTTAAAAATTAATGAATATAATTTGAGAATGGGTATATAAAAAACGGGAGTGGGTATAAAAACATTCGGTGGAAGTGAACAAAAACATAAGCGTTCTTTGTATCCCGTAATTTTCATTATTTTTATAATTGTCGCAGTAATCAGATTTGAAAGAAGTTTATTAAATTCACTGGGTACAAAAGAAAAGTTGAGAAAGATAAACAATGCTGAACGACTATGAAAAATATTTTAATTTGCAAGAATTAAGTTAACAAAACGGAAACACAAACATTTTATTCCATTTCTCGGGATAACGGAAGAGATGTCGGTCAGCTTTTTGCAAAGTTTAAAATACTTCAGCTGTAAAAACCGCGAGAAAGAAATTTTCTTACTGCAAGAAATTCGAGTTTCACTTAACCGTATAAGTAGCATTCTCAGTTTTCTACTGTAGTAGCCCAATTAAATACACCTTCTATTTATAGAAAAGTACACAATTGTCAGTCGGAAATTTACGCATTTCGAGTAATCTAATTAATTTCGACTAATATCGAATTGTACAAATCAGATTTTTACATCTACGCAGTGTCACTCTATTTTACTGTATTATCCCCTTAAAAAAGAATTACAAAAGTCAAATATTACCACAAATCCCTGCCTACAAATTAACCCCATTTAATTTGAATATTCGCTAATTGTACAAGTCCAATTTTCATATTATAACCTCATCATCGTATTTCGATGCATCTCATTTTCGAAAAAAATTCACTGTTTAAACCTAACAACAAATTCCTAAACATCAAGCAACAATTTAAATTTTACTTTTCGCTAATTATGCAAATTTTAATACATGTTTTGTTCTAAAAGGAAGAGAAAAACAAAATAATTTAAACCCGGCATTAAACCCCTAAATTTCAAGTAACCGAATTTAATTTGACTATTCGCTAATTATGCAACTCAAATTTGCATATTCCAACATTATCATCCTATTTCAATGCATCTCTTTTTCTAAAAACATTAACTATTTACAACTAAAGGCAAATTCCTAAACATCAAACAACCCCTTTAAATCTTACTTCTCATTAATTATGCAAATTTTCATACATGTCTTGTCCCAAAAAAATAAAAAAATTAAATACAAAATTTAAACCCCTTAGTGCAGCACTAAACTTCAAGTAACCCAATTTAATTTGATTATTCGCTAATTGTGCAAATGAAATCTTCAATTCCCTATTTTAACACATCTACTTTCTGAAACGAAAAAAAAGAAATAAGAAATTTTAACCCCGTCGCAAATGCATGGATTTCAAGTAACCCAATTTAATTTGATTATTCGCTAACTGTGCAAATGAAATCTTCAATTCCCTATTTTAACACATCTACTTTCTGAAACGAAAAAAAAGAAATAAGAAATTTTAACCCCGTCGGAAATACGTGGATTTCAAGTAACCCAATTTAATTTGATTATGCGCTAACTGTGCAAATGAAATCTTCAATTCCCTATTTTAACACATCTACTTTCTGAAACGAAAAAAAAAGAAATAAGAAATTTTAACCCCGTCGGAAATACGTGGATTTCAAGTAACCCAATTTAATTTGATTATGCGCTAACTGTGCAAATGAAATCTTCAATTCCCTATTTTAACACATCTACTTTCTGAAACGAAAAAAAAAGAAATAAGAAATTTTAACCCCGTCGGTAATACGTGGATTTCAAGTAACCCAATTTAATTTGATTATGCGCTAACTGTGCAAATGAAATCTTCAATTCCCTATTTTAACACATCTACTTTCTGAAACGAAAAAAAAGAAATAAGAAATTTTAACCCCGTCGCAAATGCGTGGATTTCAAGTAACCCAATTTAATTTGATTATTCGCTAACTGTGCAAATGAAATCTTCAATTCCCTATTTTAACACATCTACTTTCTGAAACGAAAAAAAAAGAAATAAGAAATTTTAACCCCGTCGGTAATACGTGGATTTCAAGTAACCCAATTTAATTTGATTATGCGCTAACTGTGCAAATGAAATCTTCAATTCCCTATTTTAACACATCTACTTTCTGAAACGAAAAAAAAGAAATAAGAAATTTTAACCCCGTCGCAAATGCGTGGATTTCAAGTAACCCAATTTAATTTTATTATTCGCTAACTGTGCAAATGAAATCTTCAATTCACTATTTTAACACATCTACTTTCTGAAACGAAAAAAAAGAAATAAGAAATTTTAACCCCGTCGCAAATGCGTGGATTTCAAGTAACCCGACTAAATTCGATTTCCCTCTAACCAAGCAAGTCAGACTTTCACGTTCCTGCAGTCTCGCCCAATTTACACGCATTTCTTATATCTCGTAGAATGGTAAGCACAGACGGGCTCTACAGGAGTGGTAGCCATCGATGCATCCTCTCCCTCCGTCTCGACAGTACAAAGAAGGAAACGAGGAAAGGGGAGTGCGGACTTTAATTCGCATTTTCGGATTTCCAATATCGTAAAGCGGTGAAGGAAGACGGCGGGTAATGCCTGACGTTCGATAAGGATGAGTCCTTTCGCGAAGGAGAAAACCCGAAGGGTGAGAGGAGAAGACGAGCTCGGAAGGGGTTATTTCGTGACTGCTGCTTGCTCCTCGTGTATTATCATATTTATAAGTCGACTTGATTCCCGGGGATGGAAGGGAGGTCGTGAAAAAAGCACCGAATGAACTCCGTGAAGGGTAGAACCTATGTAAAGTGATGGAAAGACGAGATCATGCCGAGGATCGTACGTGTTAATAAATTGAGCTACGACTTGTCAAAGGAGACGATATTTGCTCACGATGTGTACAGTTTTCACGTGAAATCACGACACGTAGTATTTTGAAATGGCGTTGAATAAGATTGTGTTTCGTGCAGAAATATAAAAGTGATGGAAATATGAGAGGGTACAATTGGAGAAGATCTGGAAGAGCAATCGATTGAGGAATTTTTGGGCAGAAAATGACAAGTTCTAAGGCAAAGTAATTTTTTTAGTATTCTTTGCAATATTGATAATTTTTTATATAAAAATTGTGTAGCTTATATTTATTCGGGAAAAATGTGGAAAATATAAGTTTCACTTTAAGAATTGAATTAATACTAGATTTACCGGCGTGAAATCTATTATATTTAAATATGTTAAATATTACCTTACAGCAAGGAAAATTAAGACGTGGAAAAGACGATAGATTCGGTAATTTATGTTTTATACGATGGACAAAGAATATTTATTCTACGGCTCTCTCATAAACCCGCAGAATTTTTGGAAAAAATTTTGTACCAGTCATTATGACTGGCTTGGTAAATATAGTGTTAACGAAGACACTACCGAGACAGTTAAAATGATTGATTCCTAATTTTTTATAAAATTTCTCCAAATTTCTACGCGCGTCTTAGGAAACATAAATTACCGAATTAATCATCTTTCCATCTTCTGATTCCTATCTTTCTAAACTGCTTACTTAATATATTAGGGGTACCGAAAAGTAATCAAAATTGGAGATGTGGAAATGTAATTGGAAACGTTTTTCTACAAAAAATCGAACGGCTTTTTTGAAAAGGGAATCGAACAACTACCTTTACGCTGGCAAAAAGCGTTAGAAAATTATGGAAATTATTTTGTTGATTAGTATTTAAGATTTCTTTAATAAATAAATGTTTTTCGCTAGTAAAAAAAAATTTGATTACTTTTCGGCACCCCTAATATTTAAATATAATAGATTTAGCTCCGGTAGTTCTAGAGTTGATAGAATACTCATTATTTTAAATTTATTGTAGATTGTTAAATAATAATGTTCGGTTATAAGTGAATGGATAAAGAAATTTCTGCAAGTATTGCTAATAGTTTTGAAGAAAAAATTGCAGACCAAGTTCGAGGAATAATTTTTTAAAATTACGTATTTGCAGTTGCAAGCAATCTCTGTATGCTAATTTTATTATTATTAAAATACTAAAGTATACGATTGACTGTCAATTTACAAATGAAATATAATATATTACTAACAATGCAAGTATACGGGAGCATTAAGAATTATTGCGTAACATCATCAACTGTATTATTGCGAACATTACCTTATAACTGTACAGCAATACAGACTGCGCTGAAATAATAAACTACCTTGTAAAATTAATAACGAAACAAATAGATACTAAAAACAATTCACGTATTGGAAAACAAAGTAAAAACAAAACCCATTGAATTAATTCGTTATCGCATTTATAATATCGCACGAAGGAACTTTATCTTGTTAAATGAAATTGCAATTTTTGCGGAAGTAAACAATTAAATTCCATATATCCGTAGAGAAAAATTATCAAATAAATTCAATCTGATATTTTTTAATCGTTCACACCTCTACTGGAGTTTTAATTAGTAATTTACACTTCAACAATATTCTTTTATTGCAGAATACTTTTTTCAATCCTGTAATTATTCACTCCTATTTGAATCCGCAATGCTTTTTCGATCCTTTTACCTTATCAATGATTTTCTTAATATTACTTAGACAAAATTCAATCTACAAAGTATCGAAACATCGATAAATTAATACAAGTTAACAAACTCAAACGAGATAGTCAAATTGATCTTGTGGACTTTCGAACGCATCAAGAATTTTAAATGATCATTGTTAAGGATGACTTTACTCCAGGAAAATCAGCCTAAACGGCAGGATAAGCTCGTTTAGCTCGTAGAACCCTCGCATATCGACGAAGGGAGAAATCTTCAACGCGAAGGGAAAGATCCCTTCCAACTATACCCATAAGTTTCCCGGCACAAATGCCTATGTATTCGTTCCTCCCTCGGGGAAAGATTAATCAAAAGATAATTTTTGTTAATATAAGAGTTGAGTCTGGTGCCACATGTGAATTATGCCCTCGTACTGCTTATTTCGAAACCCCAAGAAAACAGCGGCTGCTAGGCGACACTTGCTTCTTACTAAAAAGCTATCAATTTCGAAGGGAGGAAAGAGGAATTAAGTCTGCGTTGAATCAAACATTGCGCCGTTCATAAATTTAAAAGTATTATAATTAATTTCCTTTTATTAAGAAAATTTGTTATTTAAGTCTATAATTGTTAATAATTGATTAGTATGTTTAATCAGAAATAGATATGTTGAAACGAGAGCGGTGAAAGTATTCAATTATGCTGTGGAATTAACACTAGAACTATCGGCGTTAACAGTAAACCTACCAAGGCGGTCAAAAGACCGATTCCAAAATATTTTCTAAAAATTATCTAAATTCATAGAGTAGCCATGAAGTAAATATTCCACTTCTATCTTACAAAAGCAAAATGAGTTAATTAATTATCTTCTTTATCTCGCCACTTCTCTTTGTGTAAGGTCGTTATTGAGTATATTTAGATTTTAGTAGATATAACGTCGGTAGGTTTAGTGTTAAATCTATCATGTTTCAATATATTAAATAAATTCTTTAGAAAATGAGAAATCGAAAGTGGAAAGAATGATTAATTCTATAATTTATATTTTATAAAATGGACGTACAATATCTACTCTGTCGCTCTCTTATAAAATTAAAAAGTTTTTAGAAGAAATGAGGAACAAGTCATTTTGACCACCTTGGTAGTTCCAATGTTAAAGATTCGGCCAATCGATTAATGAGATTATTGAACATTTTTCCCCGACAATCATGTAATACGCCTTAACTTTAATTATTGGTAAATCTATCTAAAACTGTAAAACCCAAGTGAAATAAAAGAATTTTTCCTTCAAAAAGATAATTGAAATTACAAATTACGTTTAGATTTCTGAGGTTAACACCTATAGTGAAGAGTTAAAATCCTTGCCACAACTGTCTAAGACCAATTGTACCTAAGTACATGAATTATTTCACCTAACAACATCTGAACGCTTCAAAATTTCTAACCACTCATAAATATACAATATCAATATACGTGAAATTCCAAATTTCTCCTCCCACATTACTGCATATTGTAATTGCAATATCTCGAACCCAAATGCCGTTCTTATATCTTCATAAACTCGGATAACCGTTGGCATTCAATCATCGAAATTCTCGGAGCATCGTGCAAACGTTTAAACACCTAAACACATCGAACGGTGCGATTCGAAAGGTGCAATCGCCGAAATGCTTGGCCCGTTCTCTCCTTCCCTTACTCGCTTTTCGTACGAAGCTAAAATTCCACACAATGCACTGCTCGCTACTCCGTTACGTTACCCGCCTCGAATTCCGTTATTCCAAAGAGGATAGCTGTGCAGAGGAGTAGAATCGTGGGGGGTCGCAGAGGGCAGAGAAAACGAGGGATCGTCGAATTTACTGATTTTCACTCGCGGCACGAAGTTCGACGTTCGCCCTTCCCGTAACGAGAAGGCAAGCTCTTCCGAGTAGAAGACCATCGAACTGTCCGTCGCCAAAAAGGTCGTAGAGCGAGTACGTAGCGGGGTTGGATGGAAGGACAGTCCCTAACTTCCTAACCGAATTGTTAACTCGGCAGCAAGCAGCAGCGGGCAGTGGCAAACTTGTCGGTTAACTTTCTCGCAAGAAAGACGGAAAGAGAAACCGAGAGAAAAGTGTAATAAAAGAAGAAGATGAAAAGACACGAAGGATGACACGAGAGAGAGAGAGAGAAAAAGACTTCTATAAGATCAAATTCAGTAAACATAATTTGAATGTCTGATTGCAGCAACCTTTAAGTTTCTTACATCCATGTCTCTTTTGCGTTTTCTTCTTCATTGTGTAATCTTGTTGTTATTAGCTTTTTTTTTTCTTCTATGGATACTTGGATGACAGAATTCTTTTGTTGGTCTATCATCGAAAAGAAAACGGCGAAGAATAGCACACCATGGAGGGAAAGACTGCGGCCCGCTACCCAAGAACTTGAAATTATTTAGATTTTATAACACAATAGTGAACTTTATGAGTCGGGCCCTGCTGTACCTGCATTTCCATAAGAATTTAATAACACCGCAACACAGCGCGCAATTAATGTACTTTTTTGCCTTGTTAGAGCCGGCTATTGCGAGGGCGGCAACCCTCAAAGGAAACTCGCTCTGTCTTTCTCTTTCTTTCTCTCGATCTCGTTCGTTTCTCTCTCCTTCCTCGTTTCGTCTTCCTCGCCGACGACGTAATAAGAATTATATCCTCGACCGGTATAATATCTTGAATCGCATTCTGAGTTCGGATTGGCAGAAACGTTGAATTGTCGCTTTTACCGTTGCGGAAGAGACGACGGATCCAGACAAAGGGAGTGGAAATGACAAGTAATTAATAAGTCCACCGACACGGATGGCCTTTTTGTAACGATCTTAAGACAAAAATTACATCCGCAAACGTAAACGTTCCGCGTCGTGCTGCAAGTTGCTTTAATTGTTTCCTTTGATCCCGTAAATTTAATTCTAGCTATACCGCCAACGAGTGTTTTCAACGCGGAATGTTGTACTTTATCTTTGGTTTTGCGTATTATCTTTCTGACCTTTTGATATTATTCTTCCGGCGGTATTGTATTTTCGTTGTGAAACGTACGAATTGTGAACTTAATCGACCAACTAATTCATTACTCCGTGAATCTTCGAGCTAAATTCAGCTGTAATTATCTCCGGGTTTAAAGGACAGTTTTTAAATTTCTGCTAATTTTGCTCCAGTAAAAACAAAGTTTGTATGGAAGCCCCGAAATTTTTATGCTCCCTCGACTTAAAGTATTTAAAATTTAATAGTTTATAAAAAGATATTAAAATAATATGTCAATCTTATGCTAATTTCAGAAATAATATCAGTATGACTATTTCTTTCTGCTGCAAGTCTACTTCTTTTTGTGTCCCTCGTATGACAGTTTTACCCTCGTTATAAAGGAAAATGAGATTAAAATTGTTTACTTGTTCTTCCTAAACGTAAAATAATAGAAAAACTGTATAATAAAATTTAAAAAGTTATCCTCAAAATTTTCTGTAAGCGACAAGCCTATTTTTCAACACATTGCGTTATAACAAAGTGTCGTAGGATTAGATTAAGAAGAAGAAAAAAATTAATGAATAATGAAAATTTTAATATCTAATTGTCTAATGTGAAGGGCGTGGATAAAGCTAACGATAAGTGGATGTTGTTATGATTATTTAAATAAATAAATACGACACACAAACACACTAACGTTAATATATAAACAATAATGAATAGAACTATTCAAACATATAGAATAAATTATGCGTGATAGAATAAAATGCAAAAAAAAACGAATAACTAAATAATCGAAGATATCTAGCAATGTCTAAAAAAAATACATGTGTCAAATTAAGGTTTCTAAATGAATCTATTCGAATCTGTACTGAAAATATGCTTCGCGTGGTGCAACCTCTTGAGATGACGATCTCCCTCACTTTTTTTTCAACAACATGCATCTCTATACGGAGATGTCACTCTATGAATACTATACCACAAAAGCATCACATAATTTTTGCAGTAAACAGCACAGAATGAAAGCACCTGCTTGTTTAAGCTCCTTAAATATGAAATGCTATAAAAAAATTCTTATTTACAAAGTCCACATTAATGTATCAATTATATAAAAATTTTCCAAACAGTTTGGATCCGAATTTCCTTCTTATCGCAACATCGATTTCGACAAATCATAAACTAAATTCGCATTACTGTGAGGGCAGTAGATTATTGCGCGCACCACGAAGACCAAATTCGTAAACTTCTCTCAGATTCCCAGTCGGTTCGCATCATCATCAGCCTCTGTCGATGCAACAACGCAGAGTTTGCCTTGCAGCGGATTCCGAAGCCTGTTGCGGCCAACTCAAATGGTAATCTAACACGTATAATCCAACTATCTTAATCTCCGTTTTCCTCAAAACTTACGTCTGCGTGAACTAGCAAACGTATGATGTATAATTAACGAACATTTTCAAACATTTAACTCATAAGTGAACAGTATCAAACATTACATATTATGTAATATGAATTAAACGGGGTTAACGATCGTTCATATTACTGGCTACCTCTCTATAATTCACTGTGTCATAATAGATTGATTCAGTTATAGCGAACCATTAGTGGGGAAGCAATGTTATCAGTATTACTCGAGAACATAATACTGTTACACAATACACGCACAGTATCAACGTTCACTTGAAAATCAAAAATAATTAAATACCCTATCATTACGTTCAATTACCCAACCCCCACCTTACCTTTACAGTTCAACAATGTTAAACATCCACTAATTTCCAGCAAAACGTACCTCCATTACATATAATACGAAAACTGCTGTTTGCATCCTTTCAACGTCCTGAAAGCGTTGCAATTATTTTTCCATCCCTCTCCTATGAGTCTCCGCGTAAACATTCATTAACCATGGCCGTCCAGAAGCCGGTTTAACGCGTCCATCTCCAAGGGAGAACCACCGAGGTTCGTGGAAAAAGGAATGGAAAAAAGGAGAGACACCAGGTAGAAGCCGAAAGGAGTTTAAAGTCGGGGGTTGTCGGCAGTCAGCCGAGCCGAAGGTAACCCGGAAGAGTGCGAAGGAGAGCCGGAAGCTTTCTCTCCACACGTACGCAATGGAGGTGTGGCGGAAGAAGAGGAAGAAAAAAGAGAAGGAGGAGAAAAGGAGAAGGAATCCTACCACCTCTGCTTGGTGAAGGCGCGAGGTTGGAAGACTAGCAGCAAAAGGGAGCAAGAGAGAAAGAAAGAGAAGGAAAAAGAGAGGAAGAAAGAGGAGAAAGGATGAGAAAGCCTCGAGTATTTCGCCAACTTGGTAAGCCGAGTCGAGATCGCCCGCGTGAGGATTTCTTCTCAAGAAACATTCTCTCTCTCTGTCTCTCTTCTTACCCCTTCTTTGCGCTTTCCTTTACCACCCCATTCTTATCCTTCTAGTTTCTGCTTTAGCTTTTTTTGCGTCGGAGGACCGACTCTTTCGCGAGCAGATTAAGGATCCCAGATATCGGATGAGCCCGAGAGGTCGAAGGACAGACACAAACGTGCATACGTGTGTTTAAGGTACGAAAGAAAGAGGAAGAGGAGGAACAAGAGTTTTGGTTATAGCGAGAATTACTGGATGAAAAACTGGTATCCTCGGGCAGGATTTAGAAATGCTCGACGACAAAAAAATTCAGATACTTGGAGAAGTGGGCGAGACTTAACACCGCTTATCAGTGAAAAGAAGACTCGAGTGGGACGCGGATACGAGGTAATCGCTGAATTTGTCACGAACAGGGGCCACGATAAGGCACTTTACGATGGAATATAATTTTGGAAGGAATAAAATATCAGATTAGTACCTATACATTTTATTCACGCTCCAAAATATATCTTTCTTCTCTGTTCAAATAAGTAAATTAAATATAATAATTTCATATTCAACTAAATCGTTTGATATTATTTTTCAATTTTAATGCAAATTACAAATCCCAACGCGCCTACGATAGATATTCAAGAAATCTTGCAATTTTTCTACACTACCAATAAAAGTTAAATATTCACCAAAAACTCATACAATTCTTTCATCAACACCATGATACATCCTCTCAAGATCCATCACGTATCTCGATCAGGATATCCCACCCCTGAACACCCGCGAGCCAAAGTCGAAAAGTAATATTTCCCCTATCGTTCGAAATCGTTGGCTTTATCAAGTCCGAACGCATCGAGTCTGCGAGAGTTTATAAGATAGCAGATTAAGAATCTCTCCTCCCTTTCCCATTGTCTCGTCCCCTTCCTCCTCGTTTCTCATCCAAGGCAACTGCACGCTACACGAATAGGCATTCGACCCAAGGGAGTCAAGCAGGAAGGATAAGAAGAGTAGGAAAAGAGCGTCCAATGACTGAGCCATGATCAAAGATAATTTCCGATCAAAGATTAAGGATTACTCCCGTGGGCCGCGTGGCCCGTCTAGGAATCAAAGTCCGACGAAATATAAAATGCATGAAGCGAGAATCCCTGGAGGGGTGCGCGGCGCAAGAAACCTTCCTACCCTCTGATTGTGAGGGTATGTGTGTGTCTGTATCGACATGAACGTGAATATATGTATGTATGTGTGTTCTGCTTCCTCTCGGTTCGCTCATTCCCTAACTTCGAGGCTACCTTCGAATGGGGTGCCTTTAGGGTGTACGCACGTACGAATAAACGGGGGTGGGTATTGTACACTTCGCCGCAATAATGCGAAGAGACGGATGAAAGTCGGAATAGTGCTTCTTGCGTTTGATCGGACACGTTTTTGGCTGTTCTTGGTTTCCGGGGGATTGGACGATGAAATTACAGTTGGTAATTTAAATTAACTTAGACGCGAATTTGAGAGAGTTTGCGATAAATGATTTCAAGGTCGATGTGTTGAATAAAATTGTTGTGAATGTGTAATAATAGTTCTAATTTAATCGACTGGTGTCACAGCTCACCGACGCTAATGAAGTCAATGAAACTTTATGTAACTTTTAACCCCTTGTAACCCAGATCATAAATTCTAAAATTAATAAAAACCGAACTATCAAAACTAATTTGCAGTGATATACTATTTATCGGGATCTCTGCGTAAGGTGGTATATTACTTCGATAGTATGGTACAATGGTACAATTCCGACAGTGATGATACAATGAGTTAAAAGGGAATAAATAATCCTTTTGTAGGATCTTTTTTACAGAAATGTCACAAGGGGCTACAAGGGGTTAAGTTGCAATACTTATGAATTTTTGAACATATTGTATATTTAAATATTGGTGTTAAAAAGATAAAGATTTGCCGAATACCTATCTATCAACGTTTTTAAAGTTTCTGATCTATAAAGATGTGATTTTAATACAAAAGTATTCAGGTCAGCAAAAATGACAAAATTGGCGATATAACGGTGACGTTCAAAATGTTAAAGTATGTTTTTTATATGTTTTTGTGTTTTGAATCTATCACTTTTTGTTGTAATCTTTTAATTCTTCATTTGCGAAAGATAGTTGAGTGTGACAATTGCAAGTTTGCTTTATTGCTTTATTTATGATAACACAGTATTGCTTTATTTATGATAACACATGTTATGACTTGAATATCAATAAATGTTTTTTAATGATACTTTACAATTTTCCTATTTTTTCGTGAAATCTATGCTCTCTGTGTAATGTTTTCATTTCTTCATTTTCATTTAAATTCAAATTTTTCTAAAATTTAATATAGAAACTCTTATCAGGAATTAACAAATTTATATGGAATGAAAGAAAATACAAGCACAGGGAATCGCCATGTGTTTTAAGAATTGAAGAATATATTACATTTTCTGTCTACAAATAAAAACAGGAGATTTGCATTTTTCAATTTATCCTTGCAATTAAAAGAATTTAACAAATGCGTTTGAGTGGGCAATTCATGCCGTCATATTGTCTCGCAAAAACCCTTTTATCTTTTCACCGCCGGAAGGAAAACGTCTGTCCTCGATGAAAAATCAGCTACGAAAATGACGTTATATCCCCCATTATACGAACAACTGTTTCACTATTGACAATTGTTGCGCATACTGTACCTCGATATTTTAGAAAATGAAATAATAAAAGATTCGTTATGAATTACAAATTGGATCACAGGGTAAAATGATAGATAATTGCGTTATTATTTCCATGTTGAAATAACAAATAGTGAATCTCAGTAATTTGTATTAATTTCATTTTTACCTTTTATTAATCCTTTAAAAGAAGATGATAACTGAAGAAATTGCAATTTCCAAAACGTACGAAACATAATAGAATTAATCGTGAGAAATAATTAATCGATAAGATACCAATATACAATAAAAAAGAAATAATCAATAGAAAAGTTTAGCAGTTTTAATTGAATCTACTGCTCTTCTTTTTAAAGTCTTTAGAGAAAGATAAAAGTTAAAAAATCGCAATCTCAGAAACCAGAAAACGCTACATTCATCGACAAAGTAAAAGAAAGAATTGAATTATAAATAACAAAATAAGAAACCTTAACCCTTTTAATTAAATCTACTATTATATATTTCTTAATTTATCATCTAAAAATAATAGCAGGGGAATAAATTCCAATTTCGAAAACGTACAAATGATACATACTTTCAACGAGAAAGTACAAGCAGAAAGTGTAAAATTCATAACCATTGAAAATTCGAAACGAAAATCTAAGAGAAACGAAACAACTTTGCGATTATCCTTTGCCGAGGCTGTGCTGGAATATCATGTAAATGTAACAAACACAATTATCACTCGAGGTGGTCGGCACAATTATATCGCAGCCAACAAACCGTGATAATTGAAGTACCGTGGCAAATCTCTAGCTGCATAATTGTCACCAGAATTGCATAATACCGCAGCCTTTATTCGGTTGCATACACTACGTCTGTCAAAAGGATTTTGTGCAATCGGGCGATATCGATGAATTTTTAATCGCTACGTCTTTTGGGTCCCAGACGATTTTACGCTCTAATTAAACTGACAAAAAGAAGTCACGTTCTTCTATTTTTAATTTCCACCCAGTTGCCTTCTATTCACTCCTGCTCATCCGCGGACTTTTCTGTTCATCTTCTAACATGAGTTGGAAACGAGTGGAAACTGAGATACTTGGCGATAATCGGATGAGAGCAGATGAATATTCACGAACGCATACGCTCACGTACAGGGAAAAGTAGAGAGATAATCCGTGCTACTAGTCGTATGTGAATTTTTAGTATCTCCTGCAAGGACTAAACGAAATTACAGATATCGTTACGTACTTCGCACACCTCCCTTCGACTCGTTACGTTGAACCGGCAGAATTAAATGGATAATATGAAGTATGAATGCATCAGAGTAACTGTAATACAATAACCTATGAGATATCTATAGAAGGAGTTTTGCAATCCGATTTGCAATGCCGAAGATATTTCGCTGGAATATTATGAAATTTCATTTTCGGGAATATTCAACTTTGAGAAGGTACAATATTATACAGATTCCTGTATTTTTTTAAAACTATGTAATACTAAATGATATTTGAATTTCTTAATAAGTATGGTTTAACTTTGAGTAATATTTATGACGAAGGAATTGTTAGAGAAATTTGGAATTTTTGAAAAAGTATAAAGTGGATATGTTTAGGAGTACACAACGTTGTCAAAATTTGTTCTGAGGCCATTTGTAATTTTTGTTTTCGGCAGATTAATGCGTAAGCGCAGCAAGTCGTAGAAAAAATTCTTTGTTAAGGGATTAATTTTTAAACATTGCGCCACCGTTAAAAGTTCATATCTCGCTTATATATCTCTATATGCAAAATAAAATTGAATGTATAATATTAGAGAAACTATGTAATGTTTAAATAAAGACTAATGAAAATTAAAAACTTATCAAGAGGGATGTATCTATATAAATCACGAAATATCGACCTTTTCATAAGTTCAAATATTTACGTAACAAGTAGGTTTAATTTAATTCTTTGCTCATATATGAAAATTTTGAAACATTAAAAGCAGATAATAACGTCAAAAGCTAAATTTCTCATCGTATACCCCTACATCTCTACTCATCCACCCTTCACTAATTTCCAAATCCCTAAATCAAATATCCCGCCCTTAAAAAAAACCCAAAACCACGCTTCCAATAGGAAACAAATTGCACAAAAAGAGAACATCAATAGAAAATCACGTAACAATTCCCCTAAACGTCCCTAATACCTCCTCGTAGTTCAAACAAAAAAAAATCGACGTCACACGGAAATATTTTAACACCAAGCCAAGGGGGTTGTCATCGATTATCCACACGTTACGCTGCAGGACATTCAGGGGTTGAATTTTTCGCGAACAAGTGGCCGAAATGTATGTAAATCGTTGGGTATTTTCGCCACGTATCGTGCAGTCCTCGCGAGGACATTAGATATTAGATTTAGCACGGTTACAACTGTCGCTGTAGCTAATTAGGGGTGCGCACCCCTGGCGAAACAGATGGCAGCCCTTAGGCTACGAGATAATTCCATGGAGAGAAGCGTTCGAGGGTCGAAAGTGGGAGGACGATGGTTGCTCGAAGAAAACAGACAGAAGGGGGATTGAGGGAGAAAGAGGATAGAAGGAGAACAGATAAATAGAAGAAGATAGATTGGAGATAAAAGGGGTAGGAAGAGAAGGAGATAAGCATGTTCAGAATAGATTCGGAGATGCGCGAGATGGTCCAATTCACGGGGCGACGTTTGTTATCAAACTCCTTTAATAATTCATCGAAATTAGATAACTCTATGGAATGGATACGGTTACTCGTATGACTCCCATACAGATACGAAGGACTATGAGAACATTAAACCGTACGTAGACGTCGGTAAGGCAATCGCACTGGTTACCAGAGTGAAATAGTTTTATTCGCCGTTCACCGCGATCTGATATCGAGACAATGAAGGCCCCTCCGTATTATCCTCTCTCGTGGAACTATCTGTCCGTATTCCCTCTCGTCTTTCTCCGTTCCTAAGAGATTGCGCGTGTAGAAGCACGGTAACACGCGAATTGAATGACCCCCTGTATAAAATTCGCATCTACTCTGACCACCGCTCGAATGATAATGGCGACCACTGTCGCGACTTCAAAAACGCCAGTCTCCGTGTCGCGATCGTAAAAACGATTGGATTTCAAAATCGCTGCCAACCAACGCTCGGGAAATGTTTTTAATGTATGCGCATTAATTTTCATGGACGAACGAATATGTACGCGCGTTACGCTCGTGGTTTTGGTGTTTATGTAAGTTACGATTGCGCTTGGAGAAACAGATTTTTTTGCGGAGATTGTGATATATGGGGAGTTGCAAAAAGGTAGGAATTGTTTTTTGACGAAAGAAATTGATTGAAATTGGGGATGTCGTTGATTGCTTTGTCTAAAGTTGTTTGAGAGGGATTACTGTAATTATATAATTAGTAGGGTTGCTTTGTGACGTGAAAGTATTTTTGGGATTTTCTAGTTTAGATTGAAATTAGTATGATAATTAATTCGTTGATAATATTTATGAAACTAAAGTTACCAAGCCGGTCTAAAGGCCGGTTCCAATTTTTTTCTAAAAACTATTTAAATTGTTAAAGAAGCTATGAAGTAAAACTTCCACTTTTATCGTATGAAACCTAAATTAGTTAATTAACCATCTTCCTCACTTCTTCATTTTTCTTTTCCGACAGCAGTTATTAAGAGTTTGCAAATTTTAGTAGATGTAATGTCGGTAATTTTATTGTTAAAAAATATGTTGCAATAATTCAATTCAAAGATACTTATGAAGGCATTGTATTTTTTAAAAAGGCCAAAACTATCAAGACACCAGGTTCTTCGAAAGATTCCTCGAATTTATAGGGGAGATATGCGAGAAATGATCCACTTCTACTTTATGAAATCTAAATTAATTAACCAATTATCTATTTCACCTCTTGGTAGAAAAATCAAGACAAATTAAAGAAATTTGCGGTAGAAATTTCCTTCTGCAACCGAGTAATGACCAGTCTGATAATAATATACTGATTGTGAGTACTTCAGTGATCTGTAAAGAATCAAAACAGTCGATACATCTTCATATAGTGAAATTTGACCGAACGACCTAGACATATGCAGTAAGTTGTCATGCTATCAAAAATCACAACTCTATTCCACTGTAACGAATGTCAACAATATCAATGACGAAAATGTCTTTCATATAAAACCAGAATTGACCCAACCGATTTTTCAACTAACACGTAAAATTACCTCGTTTTTCAAGCACTCATTAATTTCCCAAAACCATTGACACAATCTTAAAAGCTCTTCAGACATACACGGCAAATCGATATCAATAGAATCAATTTTGGTTGAACAAGCTGTCAATTGCAGAATTACCACCAAAAAACAAAAATCAACGAAGATTCATAAACGAGCCAGACACCGCATTAAATATTTTTAACTGGTGTCACTATCGTCGGCCATAAACAAACAAGATTTATTCCCACCTAGCTTTCAGCTCTTAAAAAAAATTCTAATTGGTGATAAAATGAAAAAAGAAGAGTTGATACGAGAACAAAGAAGAAAGAAGTAAGAAAGTGTCGTCGAAGTGGTTAGAACACCGTGTAAGTAGTAGCCGGTGCATTAAGGCAAATTCATTTGCATGCACTTTTATGTCCCTTCCGCCTTCAAAAAATATTTATCGCCCAAGGTTTCACGGTGACGCCTCGCTTATGAATTATGCATAGCAAGTCGCAGGACGGTAGTAGCTCATTCCTCGCTGCAATTTCGCCATTGAAGTGTAATCTCACCCGGCCGACCCGGTATTAGAACGACCGGTGAGCTTTTTGCGACGGTGCTCAGGAGCGACGATGCAAAGACACATCATTCGGGATGACGACAATCCACAACGCACAAAGGGCTTTTATCCAATTGGAGGGACAAAGGATCTCGGACTGTTCTGCAATTCTGCGAAACGCGAACCAATTCTGACGCACAACGAATCGAGTTAGCCTGCCGATTCTGTCATCGTTTTCACCGTGGTAACGGAACCGATCGTTTCTAGAGTTCGTTGGTGGCTATTTTTGAACAGTATTTTGCATTGTCGGAGATAACGGTTGAAGGTGCAATTTTATGCATGGTTGGTGATCGTTTTAGGGGATTATCAAATGGGGTTGTTATTGGTAGGATGAATGGGGTGGTTGTAGAGAGATGGATTTGATGAATTCTGCTGAATAGGAAGGGTTGCAACTAGAGTATGGAGGTAATAAAATTGTAGTAAATATTATTGTATATACAACGTACTATATTAAAAATAATCTAATATTTAAAGCAGTGGTTTTTAACCTAGGGTGTGTGCACCCCTGAGGGTACGAAAGAAATTTCAAAAATGTAAGAGCCCCGTTTTAATAGACTTATTATGAAGAAACAACAAAAATGTAACCATTAAAATTCAAATATTGCTTTTTGAACTATATTGTAAAGGAACAGCACATTTTTTATGCAATAAATGTTTTTTTCTAAATAAACTATATACACACATTTTTTAAGGGAGTGCGAGAGCTTATTTTCAAATTTGACAGAGTGCTGACGACTAAAAAGGTTAAGAATAACTGATCTAGAGGTAGCATAGACTTGTCTGGCCTGGCATCCCCTACTCTTTGTCGCGCTCGTGCTAATTTCCGTTACTTTATTTTCATAATTCTCTATATTAACACGTTAATTGCCATGGGCGTCACCGGTGACCGGAGCTATTGAATTCAATGAAATTTCAGGTAACTTTTAAAAAATCATAACTACGAATTTTCTAATATATTGAGTATTTAAATATTAGCGTCAAAAAAACAGATCTGCCGAATATCTGTCAGTGCCTTTCAAGTTTCTGCTTTATAAAGACGTGATTTTAATAGAAAATGTATCACTTCAGTAGAAATGTTGAAATTAGCAAAATAGGGTGGCGTTCAACGTGTTAAGCTGCAACTACGACAATGATGGATATATTTAATCACTGACCGTGTTGGTACTTTATGTATACCTATTCTCAGCCTAACATGTCCTTTAACCGGTAAAAAAAAATAACGTTAATAATTTTGCGTATGAAATGTAGAAAACGATGCAAAAACCAGCCTTTAGTTAACACTTTACCGACCGGTACTTTTTAACATCCTATCCACTTCTGATCGGTCACTTCCACGCAAATATTTCCCTGATACTGATATCTCTCCAAAAATTGCAAAGTTTCTTCACTGAGTCCTTGACACAGTTAACCGCAATGAAAAATAATAATTTATTAATTGCCGTAGCGACCAATTAATGAGTTAAAAGTCCAAAAGTGTTGAGCCCGAAAAGCCGATTAATCGGCTACCGGTCGGTAAAGTGTTAATAACACAAAAGGTTACAAATTTTCATTCCTTTGACCTAGCCATTTTACCGTACATGGTACGGTCAGTGCTAAAAGACAAATTCTGTAAAGATAATACTATGTGATTAGGATATAAAGATTGTGGAAAACTTCTAAAATTGGAATTGAAAGAAGAGTAATGTCGACAGATACCTTATGACTGTAATTATCAATTTATGAAAGCTTTGCTTTTCGTTACAACGTTCAGATTTATCTGTTATATTATATCTCTTCTTGACCCCAATAATGTCAAGAAGTTACTAATAAGTTACTTACACGACACTATAATTAAGTTGTATTCATAAGATGAAGGGATTATGAAAGTGCTCTTAAGTGATCAATCATTGTATACGTTAACCTATATACCGAGTATTGTGCGACTATATCAGCGTTCTACTTGCAATTTTTCTCTTCGCATATTATTACATATCGTATGTCACAGTGACACCTATTCTCCATTTAATTCAAGACTACTTAATATCATACAACACACAGAGAAAATAATGATCAAAAATATTCTTTAACTTATTATTATTTCTGAAATTTATAAAAAATATAAATATCTCCGAGGAAATTAAAAAACTTAAGACCGCTTATTTTGCATTTATGCGAAAGAATCTCATGTATCGTTCTCCGTGTCATCAAGTATCGTTAAACATTTATAGCCTGCTTAATGTATTTTTTCCGAATGGACATTATTACATCTCTTCGGCATTAAAATATGATTATTTAACGTGTGATTGCACATTTATTATTCAAGATACACGGTCATACGGAGAATGGCAATATCGACGTGAAACTCTATACTTTTATGATGTCATTTTTCATAAAACTCCCTCGCTAAAAGTCACGTATGCAAACACATATGCTCGCAAATGAATTATTTACCCGGGCACGTGCAACGAATTTAACGCGGTCAAATTACTATAAAAACCGCAATTTCTCGGCTTCCTTTAAACCGGTACTACACTAAATAAAATAACATTAAATAAAAATCAATTCTATCCTGTCGTCGAAAACTCTACAGCATCCTTTTTCAATTTAACATCGCTTTAGAACATTAATTTTTAAAAAATCCGTTATCAAATAGATTTTACTCGACACATTACTTTTTTTTATAAATCTAACACTCATAAAGATACACACATATGCGTCACAATTCTTGGAGGCAATTTACATCATCCTGATTCAGCAGTAACAAAATGAAATCCGAGATTACGTATCGATGCGTTTAAATTGACCAACAAACTGCAGCAAGTGGTGTCATAGAGGCATCCACGGCGTTGCAATTAACATGAACGTCGTGATAAAGTTTGCGATACGCGCGTGAACGTTGATTAACCACCCATTCACGAAACCAATAGCAATAGCCAGTTCGTCTATCTATGAAGGGTAACGCTTGGCCAATGTTATGAAAACATTAGCTGCGAGGACCGTGGACACGAGAATTCCTCGATCACCTGAGCGAAATGTTGACATTCTTTTTACACACCTGACAATTCTACGATCTTCTAAGAATTTGTTCGCGAAGGTCAACTTTCGAAAAGGGACTTTAGAAATGGCTCTCTGTGTACGTTACATTTTGAATCTTGACAATGGAACGAAGCAGACTATTAAATTTATAAAAAACAAAAACGCATTAGAAAGAAATCGTGTGATTCTGTAGCACACAATGTAATTGACCCATTGTATAAAACAGAATTAACAACCAACTTGATCAAATTGAAGATTGTAAGTACGATTACGATTTATAATTTGACTGCCACAGAAATTTGCTTAGTTCGTTATTCTATTAAATATAAAATAGATGATATGTCATTGTTATCAAACATAAAGATCGCCTAAATAATAAAAAGAGTATACAAAAATCTATATCCCCTTGTTTCGTAATTTTATCAAATCCCTTTTCCTAAATCTCTGTCTTATTGTTAATAAATCATTAAAACTGAATGAGTCAACGTTACCAGTGGTAAATGCTGCATAAGTCTGTCGTCCATCCTGAAGTAGAAGACAAGCAAAGACGAGGAATGCCGCCATCCTCGGCACAAAATTCAAGGATGTTTCCTTCCTCCTAACAGACACCTGCATTTCTGACAACTTGGTCAACCCGGTAGCACGAGCACGATCCACGTAAGATCCGCATCCGCAATCGATCGACGCACCAATCAAGTCCTTCGTATTTTTATTTTCCGCCGATCCTTGACAACGTACAAGATTGTCCTTCCAACCGAAGAAGGATCTTTTCAATTCACCTTGACGTTTCTCCCCGCACGAACGTCGAATTGACGCTTTAAGAATTATATCGTCGATTTGCATCCACTCTGGACCCTCTCCAGGAAGATCCTCCAAACTTACTTCCATCGAAGTAACTTCACCGACTACGATAACAATCTTCCACCGCGGGATCACGCACAAATTATTCCAAAGTGTCCGATTAGATGAGAATCTTGTAAAAGATTATGTCCTTCCAGATCATCCTAGATCATTCACCAATTAATCTACCCTATGATCGAGATCTATCTTGAGTTCAATTAATCAATGATCCATGCGACGATAATATTTTTAATCTTCACTTCCGGTTCGATGTAAACACAAATAAAAAGCGTCCTGATGTTTGGAAATGTGTTGCAATTATTGAGAAAAATTGATTGAAAAGTTGTCCCGATCGTAACGATGATCGAGATACGCGATATCGTAACACCAAGGAGAACGAACTACGTAAACACGGCCGTGGCTGTACGCTCGGGACGCCCGGCGTCGACTGGCGTCCTCGAACACGGGGGGGACCAGTAGAACCAGACGTGCACACGCCGACGTCCCAGCGTCACGGCGCATATCTCTGCCACCCCTGTAGGAAATCTCTCACCCTTTCGTTGAACCAGGCCAATCAGCGCTTAGAAGTCACCGCCCATCGCGTCCTAGGGGCGGCACCGCCCTCCGAATTAAGATTTTCGACTTTTCTTAGTCGGCACGCTTCCAACGCACGTTATACGTCCCTTCGTCCTCACCCTACGAATCTACGATCCTGACCTCTTTGTCTTTAGGTCCCACGCGCACTCGCGTTCGCGAACGAATGACTCAGATGGTGCTATACGAGCGAGTAGCACGTTCGCGGCGAACCGATGGGTGCCGGGAAAACACGACTAATTCTGGATACTCGTGGAAAATCTACTTGAGATGTTTGACTTTGGCGAGGGTGTCCTATTGTGGCAGGTAGCTTGAGCAACGCTTTCGCGGATGCGATGAAAATACGAGAATGGAGTTGAGAATGCACGTGATGGGGTTAAGAAAAGTTTTGTGGAAACGGGGTGGAATTTTTTTCAACGGATGAATAGTTGGCGAAAATGTTTTATTAGGATGATTGTTAAGTTGATCATTGATCGGTACTGTACTTCGACGTTTTGTGTTTTGGACCTAATTGCTCTATTTGTTTCATCTAGAGCAAACTCTGTTTGGGCATGCGACCTTGCAATTTTTTCGTGGCCCTTTGAGATTTCACATAGATATTCATTTTTATGTATTAAAAAATCTCACAAAAGTTAAATTTATTTTAGATAAATAATCGAATGTTGAGTGGTTATTATCACGTACAATTTTTATGACTATTTTTTCATTTTATATTATTTGTAATAATCATATATAGGTCCTTGAATGATTGATTTAAACACTGATTGCGTATTACTTAAAATGCTTGGGATTTTATGAGCCTATGATTTTTTGTTGATTTTGAAACGTTGAAAGGATGATGTATGGATTGCGTAGTAAAAAATTGCCGATGATACCAGAGTTTAAACTCGGGCTCGCTAATGGAGAACTCGAACCTCTAACTTTATAGCTTCTATAGCTTCTGGAACTCTATAGCTTCCTGGAGAAATAATTGTTGTTTCATATTGCAACTTTAATTGTTATGGTTATCTAGCGTTAGATGGATCGAAAACTACCAAAATCATGATATATTAAAAATATTATCGGATGAAATTCTTAAAAAAAATCCAAATTGAGGGTCTGAGCCTTTAACTTCGTATCTATTATAATGCCTCCATTAGAATGATGGAAGACATTTGGATTCTAGTCTTTTCTTTGTTGTTTTTAGCATCTACAATTAAAACGATATTATGGCTTTCTCGAAATTTGTAATTACACCTAACACAATATTCTAATCATTCTTTTCGCCAGGCATACCGAAGACTGCATGGAATTTGCACGGTAATTGACGACCGTTAATGTAGACTGGATAGTCGACATAGTTTGGGTTTAAAGCAATGTTTGCATTTGCAATGGCTGCAAATGCGAGTGAAGATTGACTGAATCCATTGGCCGGATGGAATGCAGAACTGAAGTGGAGGATGCACGAAGAATGCGTAGAAATACAGAATTTCGAGGATAGGAGTCAGTATTTAACCAAGTATTCTAAAATGAGAATAATTTTCGCATTCACCAATACAGATGGGTTGCGTCTCCAATTTATAATCATCAGGAATTATCTCATGGAAATCTTCCGATAAAGAGTTCAACAAATCTATGTATTTTCTTCTCTTTTTCCTACTTATCGAAGAAAGTGGTATTGCAATCCATTTAAATTTAGATTTTAAAACCAAGAAATTAATAGTATCTCTATTCCACAAATAAATAAACTGCATTGAATCAATCAATTGTTAGTTTTATTTCCTGCAAAATTTTGGTCTCCACTTTGACAATGCAATTTTCACGTACCAAGTTCTTCTGAGAAATATGGCAGATCTATCAGTGAAACGAACTCTATTTCATAAATAGATAAACTAAATCGAATCAATCAATTGTAAATTTCATTTACTGCAAAATTTGGTCTGAATTTTAAAATATTCAATTATCACGTACCAAGTTTTCTCGAGGAACATCCGTAGATCTACCAATGAAGTTACCTCTACTTCATACTTTAAGAAATTACCTCTACTACTTACCTCTACACAAAAAAAGGAAACTGCATCGAGTCTATAAATTGTAAATTTCATTCACTACAAAATTTAGTCTGAATTTTGACACATGCAATTTTCACGTACCAAGTTCTCTTGAGGAACATGGTAGATCTATCAGTGAAATTCGTATCCCAGGGCATAAAAGCTTGAACGTCAACTTGAAGACGATTTACGGTATTCTTCGTGGTAACGTCCACGTATGAAGATGAAAAGAGGAAGAAAGTTACGAGCAGTCAAGACAAATATTTACAGTTGATGTAGAATCATGTAGAATGTGACTGCACCGCCATTAGAATAATAGCGGTTCATCCTTTATCAAAAAGGAAGCCGCAGATGTACGCGGTGTACTCATTTCGTATGACATTTCATTTTCGTGAAAAATCGTCAGTGAGTTTCCTGGCGCAAAATAGAGCGAGGAACTGCCGCGAACTTCTGCCGGGGATACTTTCAAACTGTGATTCCGTGTCGTTCAAATATTTTCTAGTGAAAATTTATGCCGTCTGGTGACTTGTTTCTTTACGCTTGTTTTTGCAAATGCCGTAAAATCTGCCAGCATTTCTTCAAGGAACGCGTATTGCCATGCGAATTTTGAAGAACGAAGAATTTGTCAATAATTACATAATAATTTGTCCAAAATTATTATTTTTTTTTGCCAATTAAGATCAATTACCGAAGGTTCTTGCTTCTCTTAGCACTAGAACTATCGATGATTCATTCGTTATATTTAGTCCTACCAAATTGAATATTTTGGTTGGAAAGGAATGAGTGAAAGAAAATTAATTAATTGAATAACTTTCATTTTCTAACATAAATATAGAAATTGAGACGGAAAATAGCTTTAGAAGTTTGCAGATCTGTCTGATAAATTATTGAGGGCTTTCACTATCCTTAGCATTTGACCTATCGATAATTAATTAGGTATTTGTAGACATATGCTAATTAAATGTCCTAGCAGAAAAACAATGAGGCAAGAAAAGAAGTCGATTGTTTCAATAATTTGCGCTTTGCAAGATAAATGCAGAAAATCTGAGGAAATATGAAGTTAGAAGCTCGAGGATCTTTTGAAAAAATTGAGATTTAGTCGTTTCATGAACTGTAGAATGTGAAGAATTACGTCGCAAATGTATTGATATAATGACAAAATTTTATTGATATAGTAAATTAATTCGTTATTTAACTTAGAAAACTGCATATTACAATCTCTGGTTAATTGAAGCTGGGCTATTTCAAGATACGCCTTCAGAATTATGTCTCTGTTTACACACAGTCCAAGAAATCGAAGACGAAAGAAAACAGAGCATCTCAAAAGATGGGAAATCCGTGGAAACGACTTAAAACACTCTTTTCAACATGAAGTTGAAATTGAGATCTTAGTTATTACGATGCTTGTTCCAGCTAGATAGATTAGTCAACACTAGAACTACCAAGCAAATAAAAATGACTCGCCCCTAATTTTTTTCAAAAGTTATACAAATTTATAGGATAGTAATAGAGCAAATATTCTAAGTTGATCTTATAAAATACAGATTTACAAATCGCTCATCTTTTCCACCTCTTAATTTATTGTTTTCCACAGACATTATTTAATAGATTGAAATATTAGATTTCGCGTCGGTAGCTCTAGTGTTAAAGAAACACCGACGATAAGTATCATATTCTTTTCATACTTCTCTTCTTCATTAACATTCCGATCAACAAATGCCCTTTATCCTCATCAAGATTCTATAACTCACAGCAATCTTTATCTTCTTTTAATATTTCTCAGGTCAAACTTCTATACCTAATCCTTTTTGTCATCTATCCTTCTACACTTTGATATAAACTTTTTACTTCTTTTAATTGTGATATCTTCATTTTCGAACAATACAAACATTATTTGCAATCAAATTCATCATTGAAATTTATAAGTGATTCGAAACATAATATGATTAATAATATTTCCCAAATTGTTACCATATTAACACTGTAGTTACCGGTAGCCTATTAATAGGCATTTCGGTCCCAATGCTTTTGGACTTTCAACATATTAATCGATTGCCACAGTAATTAATAAATTATTATTTATCATTACGGATTTACTGTACCGAGGACTCAGTAACGAGAATTTATCATTTTCGTGGAGATATCGGTATCAGAGAAGTATTTGCGACTAAGTAACTGGTCAGAAGTGGGTAGGATGTTAAAAAATACCGGTCGGTAAAGTGTTAATAATTTTAGCACTAGAACTACCAGCGTTAAATCGATTATATTTCAATACATTAAATAAGTACTTTAAAAAAAAGGAATCAGGAGGTAGAGACGATGATCAATTAGGAAATCTATGGTTTATAACATCAACGTAGAATATTTGCTTTATGACTTTCCTATGGAATGGGATAATTTTTAGAAAAAATTGGCAGCCTGTCATTTTGACTTGGTTCGTAGTTGTAGTGTTAAGGGAACAAACAAGCTTCGTTGAATAGGTAAATACTCGTTGTAAGAAAGGAATATTATGCACAAAGTGCATAATGGCATAAGCGCAGTGTTTGTTAAGGAAGTTGCAATACCTTTGTATGAACAATAGTAGCACGTCCAGCATAAAGTACGAGAGAACATAGTAAACTGCATCGCACCGAGTGAATATTTCGTTGTCTGCTATATCATTTTAAAAACCTTTCCGAATAATCGAAATGTAGGTTAAAATTTTCGCGTTGAATTCTTACACGTTCACTGTTTGTATTTCTCTATATGTTTTTGCATGTCAGAGTGCACGTAAAACAGTAGATTTTGCAGAAAAAAAACTATAGAGGGAATAACGGCGATTGACACGACAAAAAATATATACGTATAGAGTTTTATCGAAAAAAAAGAGAATACTCAATTAAACTCAAATTTATCTATGCACGGTGCAAGCTTGATTTGCGTAAATATTTATAACAGAATGAGATTATTTATAACAGAATCACGGGATTGTCGTGCAAATATATAGAGTCCATTGTACGTATTTTTATATAACAAAAAATAATTCTGCTATTTTTTCTGCAGGTTGTACTGCTTCCTAAGTCATTGTGTCACATTTTCAACGCATAAAAGTAGATAATGCATTACCCACAAATTAAACATTGTTAAATTTTGAATTATAACTGTCAGGCAACATATAAAGAGTTTTTTCACTAAAACATTTGATAAAAACTAACACGGAACTGGACAAAAGTAGGAGAAATTTAGTACAATGTATCACAGTAATAAATTATTCGTTACTACCAATTTTTAACAGAGAAGACTTACAAATCTCTCATTAACAACAAAGCTATCAAAACGCTAAAATGACTCAATGCTACACTTTTAAAAAAATTTTTTTAAATTATAGAGAAGCAACACTTTGGATATTGAACCTATATCTTACAATATACATATTCATTACTTAACATATCGTTCTTTTTACCGTCTAATTCATCTTCAGTGTGTGCTTATTTAACACATTTAGATGTAACCAATTTAACTCCGGTAGTTCGAGTGTTCACTCTTTTCTTGAATATTTATTAAATAAATGTCAAAAGTATTTTAATATTTGTTGAAAATCACACTAATAACATTTATCTAGCACTGGTAAGAAGAATAAAAAGGTCGGTTGCTTGTTATAAGCAGTAATCATCAATATCAATATATATTATAAAGCAAAGTGTACGTTATGTGCGTGCTGCTAAAACTTAGAAATAAGTCTCGGTACGATCAAGGGAGTTATATGGTGTGGTAGCCCTCTGTCTACTGTCCATGAAGAAGGTTCCCGTTTTTACCTTAAGGGCTTGATTTTGAAGATATAAGGGCTGGAATCTTCACCCTCTAGAAATTTCTAGAACTGTCCGAAACATTCGAGAGTATTTGAGAGCATTCCACAACATTGCAGAATATTGTGGAATGTTCAGGAACATCCCAGATCATTGTGGAACATTATATTATATTCCACTTAATATTATATAAATATACCTCTTACATTTTAAAGTTTATCCTTTTATCCCAACAACCACACAATCTCATATCCACTCCCTGAGCGAAGCCGGGTACCTCAGCTAGTTATAAATAAAACCCATCGTCATCTGGTCATTGTTTTATATAGAACGCGTAATATAAACCATGAATTATGTATCTTCAAATATTTATAATGATATTACAAATACTATACGAGGAAACTAAATAATGCTCCCATAGCATCCGATTTCAGGAGTACTGCTAATGACGACATGTCATAATCTGGCACTAAAAGGGTTAAATGTAATATAATGCTTAAAAAAGACGTAAGTAAATGTACCAAAACACAGTGCAAACATTCATATGAGCTCCACGTACAAGTATAGACATCAATGAATATGCAAAGGACATATTCATGTCCTTCACACTCACAAAGTGAATTGCAAGATCCAAAGTACTTTGAACAATAAATAAAACTTCCTACGTTTAATCTAGGCACATATAAAAAAGGATCACGATACTCAAAATCTTAGCAAAGTTCCTCCGTTAGAAAAGAGTCGAACGCAAATCCACTGACGTCTCGAGTTTTGGCAGACGGAGAAGTTAAAGACAGATCTTGAAGATGTTCGACGTAAAGAGAGAAGAAAAAGCTGAAGAGAAGAGAGAGGTAGATAAAGGGAGGGAAGGCCGAGACGGCTTTCATTTCGTTGATGTAAGTTTGAAGCTTCGTAGCCGCCTGACGGGCAACGCGTTTGGGCTTGTCCGCAGACATCCGCGAAGCGGAAGGAAGGTAAACCGTCTCCACCCCTCTCAATCTCTTCTAAAGCAGTAGTTCTTAACCTTTCACGTTGCCCGCGCCCCTTGGATGTTTAAATTGTGATCTAGCACACCCTAAAAATTGGCCTATTCTGATATCAGAGCGTGGCTTTTAAGTTAGATATACTTGAGAAATTGGGAACGAAAAATCTCTTGGTCTTATTTGTGATAAAAATGATTATGACAAGGTTCAAAATCACTTTTATATTAAGTAAAGCGAAAAGAAGTGTTGTGTTGATTTATAATACGGGAAGATTTATTTTCAAAAGAATATATACAATATTTGTTGCTTGTAATAGCGTAAGTAGACCTTGGCTATGACTAAGTTTTAATAATTTATGATAAATAACATCTGAAATATCTCATCGGATATAGTAAAAGAACGACATTTCTTTTAGTTTTACTTCAAAATATCAGGAATAATATTATGAATAAATAATGTTAAAAAAATAATATTACGTAATACCTAGTTGAAGTTTTAGGTCTTTGAAATAGTAATCATCGTAGTTGAGGCCAAAATGTAAATTAGTAATGACAGTTTCTTCCGGAAGTAATTGTACTTTTATGGCTACAAGCTTGAACTTACAATAAGTCTGAGTTAAAATCTCCATTACTTGCAGCAAATTTTTTCTAAATTATTAGTAAATACATTATAACCTTCATGGTCAGAAATAACAAGAATAATTTCACCAAATTTTGTCTCTCTTCGTCATTGAAAATTTTCCTTTTATATCTACGAGTTTCTTCCTTCATATTCTCGATTTTGCCTGTCGTTATAACTCGCACGATTCCTCAACTACACCTGGAGGGTGAGATTGACGTTTCGGTTATCGTAGGATGAAATTTTCCAATAGAACAATTAGCCACCCCTATCGGCTTCTGATACGGGTTGCGATAGGAGTTGAGCACTTTCGTCATTATGAGAAAGTTCAACGCTCGTAGGAGGATTGAACGATGATAGCAATATCTTCAGTACTGTTACAAGGTCACGGAATGATACCGGGTGTCACGAGGGTAATAATTTCAGCGCTGGGTTATCGATGGAACGTGCTGAATTTCTTAGTAATAATAACGATAGAGAACACAAACTTAGAGTAGAGTCATTTGGACGTAAAACTTCTTTTTAAAAGGAACGAGTAAAGGATGTTGACATATATATTTTATTAAGATGGCAAAGAAGTAAGAGGGGTTGAAAGCTTCGGAAACGATTAAAAGGAAAAATTTGATTGAATCGTTCCAATTGAAATAAGAGAGAAATATTGAACGATAGCGGATTCAGTTTAAGGAGGAAGATAACCGAGGAAAGGTATTGAACGTGTCGGGGAGAAGGAAGAACGAAAAGAAGAGAATGATGTGACAATCAGAAGAGAGTTTTTGCGTGGGACACATCTGGTCTCTTATTTTCATTTTCTCCCTGAAATGATTTCTTTCCTTCTGCTAACTGAAAAACTCTGAGAGCGACGTCTCCGGCTCTCTTCGCAATCCGGTAATCATCTTCGTGATTTTACCGTCTTGCGGGAAATTATAAATATCCCAATTAAAAAGACTGAGTATGGACAAAGTTCAAAGAGTTATCAGTATCATCGCTGACATTTATTATTTTGTCTTTTAACATTTTTTGGCAGGATATAGTGGGAGGAGTTACAGATTTTTTGCACAAACATCGTCTACGAATAATTCCATTTATTAATCTACCAATGTCTTTTTCATAAATTGAAAAATAATGCAACGGTGTTATAAGAATGGTTAGTTCCTAATATATCAATCTTATTTTAGACTATTTAAGCGATTTCTAATCGCCTCAATCTTTAAAAAGGTATCACCATTACCAGTTTATTAGTACTAGTATCAAAAATAGTTTGAAATTCGACCCATCGTGATCCCATTAGTCGTATCAAACACAATTCTACCTGTACAAGTTTCTTCAAAATAAATAAATGCATTCTGACAGCATTTTGTAAACTGCTACGTGGTAATTGAAAATGATTGTTTCATCGTTACTAATTTATTAATATTAGTATTAAAAATGGCGTGAAATTCGGGACATCGCGGTGCCATTATAAAAAATTCTACCTGTACAAGTCAACATAAATAAATGCATTCTGACAGAAGTTTGTAAACCACTACTGGTAATGCAAAATTAAAGTACCATTAGTCCTGTCAAATAAAATTCTACCGGCACAAGTTTTTTAGAAACTATTATGTCCTAATTTAAGATGAAACTGCAAAGATGAAATTATCCCTTCGATGAACTCTTGCAAAAACGATCCTCCCTCCGTGAGAAGAAATAATTCTGCATAAAAAAGGTCCACAAAATTCATCCACTTTTCTCCAGATTACGCGGAAGGAGTACTAATCTATGAGACACTTGAAGGAATCCGTTTCAATACGCAAAACGTTATTATCTCCGCACGAGCAGGCCTCAAGACCTTGTTGGTACAAACAAAACTCCGCTATAAGCGGTAGACAATCGCACTTTCGAGACTCGGAGACTCTACAGCCAATTAAGATTCAATACAATCGATGAGGGACTATTCAAACGATGAGACAATCGGAATGTAATTGCGTCGTCCCGATCTCTCTGAATGGCAATTCATTTTCCAAAGGCACCCTTGCTATCTACCTTTCTCTCACTTTCTCTCCCTCTCTCTATGTATCTCTATCACTCTCTATCTTTTTCCTCATTCATCCCTCGATCTTTCTCTTGGCTACTTCTTTTGCATGAACGAAATCTTACAGAGTCCGCGTACGCCACTTCTAAAAGTTTAAATTTCTTTTCCCGGCGACTCCCCGTCAGGTTCCTTCGCCGGCACGCCCTTCCGTTAGAACGGAGCTCACCCTTGCTTGAGAGGGGGGACGTAATTACCGGCTGATATTTCAAAAATATTTTCCCCGTATGATTAACGAGACTTTCCGTTTAGTCCCCTAGTGGTTACGGAGAGCGAATCAGTGGCAATAAAATTGAAATTATTATAATACACGTCAGGATGGCTCTTCCTTGCCTTCCTTCATCGGTGACATGGCGAAGGTGACTTTCCTGAGTTTTAGATTCCCAAAGGAAACATCGGATGACGGATTCGATGTATGTGGAAGAAAAGTTTTGGTTGGCAGGAGAAAAAAAGAATTCTGTAAACACAGAGGTTTTCGTTTCACAAATTGATGGGTGCAGGAGAATGTTAAATTACGAGACGTGATTTTTGCTGCAATAATTGATAATGGGAAATATGTTGTATTGTTTCTATTTATATCGTGAACTTAAGGATATTTGCATTTGAGCAATCTTTGAAGGTTTAAATTTATTTCTTGATGTACATTTTGCAAATAGTAAATAGAATATAGTTTAATAGTTGAACCCTACATTATATTTTTATTTCTTTCCAAGCAAAAAAATGTATCCTTTAAATTGTTCAAAAACATTAATTTAAGAATAATTAAATATTCTTAACCAATTTGCAATTAATATCTCTTTACTACAAAGAAGATGAAAGTAAATTTCACGTGTTCTTTCTATATTATAGCTTTTCACTTAATACTGAATTTCAGATTCAGTTACTGTTACAGCAAAAATATAAAATTATAGCTAAGTATCAAATTATCGATGCAATAATATCGAACATGACTAAAAAAGCTTTCGAAAAATTTCCAAGGATTATACCGAACCCATATTAATTGAAAGTCCGCGCATTGAACTCCATAACCACCATATCCTCCACCATATTCGTAAAATACAATCTTCGCAGTTTCTAGATTATCCTCGATTCTCAAACAATATCGAATTTTCTGCACTTTATGTTATTATGTGTTACGAAATCGTAGCTCTGCAGCGACGGCAAGTTGAATCAATCCTCTAACGATCGTACCGGAAGTCAGCACGGTTCGCTTCGATTCGTAATAAAATTGTTTGTATAACAGGACAAAAACGCAGATCTCGAAAACGTGATTCCTGAAGTGTCGACGAGAGCGATGACTATCGTACGACGTCTGTGGAGGAATTCGCGCGAACGACAAAACCCGGAAACAGAGAGATAGAGCACGACGAGGACCATTCGCCAACAACGGGCCTCGCTTCGAGAGATGGCCAGGGATTCACGTTGTCGATGGAAAAAAAAAACACAGCGTATCCGAAAAATCGTCGAAAACAACGCGTCAAGAGGGAGAAGATCAAAAAGAACAAAAAAGTTGGAAAACAGAGACATCGCTAAAGATAGATGTAGAGCAGCTTAAAATTCAAAGAGTAAAAAGAAACTATTTTGGGCTTTGAGTTTATCCAAGCAGCTTTATCGTCACTCTGTTTTCACGGGAACACAGAAAAGCGAATAGTTGGAACTGTGTGGAATTATTTTTAAACGATTCATTTTTTGGGACTGCAAATAGATTTTGTGTAGTTCCAGGACAATTTCAAAGAATGTAAATATTGGTTAGACTGTTAGTAGCAAGATGAAGTATTTTTTTGTTGTAGCATTACAATCTTTTGAAATTAAATTTGCATTTAACGATTTATTTACTGGAAACTTGTTAATAAGTTTGACCATGCTCATCAACAAATAACTTGATAATTGATTATTACAAATGAACGACATATGGAGTATTTGATCACATTTTGATTTTATAGTAACAGAGCTTTCAAGCCGGCAAGTACATACTGTCGAGATATTTAAATTAATAAACTTTCAAGCAGAAATTAAATTAATTTTAAAGTTCTGCTTATTGTATTTTCGTCCACCGTCTGCCGACGAATACGCTTCTTCGATTTACAATTTCGATGGATTTACCAGAATGTGACTTTATGCTGGAAAAACCTGATGTTAAAGCAGACAATAAATTTTCCCGATAATGTTTCATCGACCTCAAACACCGCCAGGATAATCAAGTTCATTAAGAACAGAAAATTTCTCAGCAGTGTATCAGAAATAACTTTCCAATAAAACGTTGTCCCAATTTGTCCAGTGAAGTATTACCAAAAAGTTCTATAAAGAGAAATGAAACATGCTAAAATATCGCGGGTACAGAAATACTTACTTAGAAATTTATAAAATTATCAAATTACAAAACAGGTTAATTGTCTAAAGTGGAAAGTAATATGTCAAAATTTCGGTAACGTCAGCATCTTCATTTATGTAACACATATCATATGAAATTCTCTAAATTTATTTCCTTGATTCTTCAATTTATTACTGTTGACCGGTTGTTTAATTAATGAACTTATATTCAAACCCTCGTTAAATTTGGAAAATCTGTGAGAAATTAATATCTAAGTGTCATAGCCTGATTGGTTCAGAGTCTAAAAAAGTTCGCTTAAACAAGTAAGTTCTAAATTAAATGACCCTTAGCAGCCAAATTCGACAGAATACAAAAGGAAGAAAGAACCAAGTAGGTTAACAGTGCAAAAAGAGGTAAATGCCAACAACTTGACTCGTAATTAACCCTTTACACTACAATTTCTTTCGTGACTGCTTTAATTCAGAATTTAATTGGTAAAATAAAAGTTGATCAGTGATTCTTGATATGCCGTATAATTTAACGTAATATTAGTGTTCCAGAAATAATACTACCGCGTCGAGTCTTATCAATATTTCCAATATAATACGTTTTCGAAAACTTGAAAATTTCCTATGCCATTTACCTGATCACGAGAGCACACATTGTAGGGCAAGCGGTTAACACGTTGAACGCCACCAGTATTTAGCTAGTTTTATCATTTGAAGTTAAATATTTTCTATTAAATTCACATCATTATAAAGTAGAAATATTACAGATACAGACAGATAGCTATTCGATAAACCTTCACCTTCTTAACGTCAACATTCAAATATTTAGTATGTCTGAAGATTTGTAAATATTTCAATTTAAAAATTACAAGAAATTTTTTTGAATTCAACAGTGCCGGTCACCGGTGACTGCCATGACATTCAACGTGTTAATGGGATCGTATTCAAATTTTCCTCCGTTACTTTTAAAAAATCTTTCCTAATTTAAAACTCTAAAACTAATTTAGAACCCCGATAAAACTGTAACTTAGAAATCAAATTACTATGAGAGCTATAGTAAAAAAAAACAAAGAAATATTTTAAAATTTTTCAACATTAAAAGAATAAACATTCAACATTCGTGCCCTCACCTTCGAAACTGAAAAAATGATTTCGACACAGACAGATAGCTAAATTATGTATTCCTCAAAGTCACAAGAGCCCACAAAGAATTAAATTTTCTCATGTACGTTTCAACTACAAGTAGCGTGTACAATGTTGAAAAAAAAGAAGAAAGATTAGAAAAACAAAATGTTTTTCAATGTCACGCAATGATTTTACTCAACACGAGCCATTGATGCGTACTGTGTTTCGAGCTATGAAGCTTTTAAAATCTCTCGCATATTAACAGTTACGCACTTCGCACGAATCGTGCGTGCATTGTTCGCAGTTTGTTTTATTGTCGTGGAAAACAAAAAGCGGGATATACGACCGAAATACTGGCAGTTCAGGTTGCACCAAATTGTCCTCTTACCTGAGCCATTTCAAACGAATGGAGGTATAACAGAAGGAAACAATCTGTTAAATACAACGCGTAATTCTTCGGAAACCGACATTAAGTGAAAACTCGAGAGAGAGGTTGGTTATTGGGGTGAAATAATAACAATTTTATTCTACGGGCTTCGCGATTCCAGTGTTATGGTTATGGTGTTACGCGTGCATTTAGGTGGAATTAAAACGATGGCAAGTGTAATTTAAAAGCGTGCTGTATACGGCAGGGCGTTGTATTAATTTGATTTTGCAACGAGATGAACTTTATTTCCTAATAACTATCGCATTTGCGAAGAAAAGGATAACTTAAACAAACGGTCGCAATTTTAAACTAAATAAATAAAAGTCTCGCTATTGTACGAAATACATCTGTGCAATATTTTCATAGTGGTAACTCGGAAATTAGAAGATGGAGAACAGTTACTTCACTCCCTTCATGTATACGACTTTGTTATCTATTCAATTTATCTCTAATATTATTGCAGTTACTGTAAAACATACATACTGTTGCGCCGGGAAGTATCGCCACACGACATAATTTATTTACAAAAGGTCTATATTCCACAATATACAGATAAACTAGGGATTCGAGCTGCTTCTTCGCTCCGCAGTCACTATCAGACTTTAATCTTCAACAACCTTGTTTAATCTGTTATCCTTGATAGGTTATTCAACTTTCAATTATCGATGTGTCGTAGAATATATTCTCTAATGGATTGAATCACCGAAGACAGCTTCGCTTCTTCGTAACAATATTTATTACAAAGAAGACTGAAAATCTATTACATCTCCATACACCGAAATCCTTGCAAATTTTAGTTTATGCATTTTTTCATATTCTATAAGTTCCTCTAATTCCTTGGTGAGGCAGCACACATTTACCTATATTTTTTAATGTTCCTCAATGATTATATATTAATTAAAGATTTATAAGTAAACATTACAATTGAACAGTCATATCAAAGGGTATAGCAGGATAAGGTGGTCAAAAGTGCCCTTGAACCGATTTCAATGGGGGTAGTCTCATTCGATAGATAATGCTCGGCGATCATTGTGTACCAAATTTTAACCCTTTATCTTGATCGGAAGGGTAGTTATGGGGAAAATTAAAAAAACAGGTTTTTGGCCCTTTTCCCCCATTTATTGAGGTATAAAAAAATCCGAAAAAATTCTGGCATATTCTACACGGTACCGGACATGTTGGAGAATTTTTTCAGATTTTTCCGTCGAAGTACCTAAGCGTGAAAAATGGGCAAAGTCAAAAAAAACGGAAAAAAGAAGATTTCGTATCTAAATCTTCGAGGTACAACTTTTTGTTTTATATAGTAACAATCTAACACCTACGATTGTTATCCCCAATTTTTTTCAGATTTTTAAACCACCTGCGTCATTATGAAAAAAATCGAAAACCGATTTTCGGGACGTATTTTGATCTAAAACGCAAGAAGTAATTGTTATTATTCCATTATTTTCATAGAGTATGTTCATTTTGTGGTTTTTAATGTTTTACCATTACAGATAATTTCATAACAATAAACGGAATTGAGATAACTCACTTATCTGTAAACTATGTGTTACATTATGTACCATAATTTTGAACGTTCTTTCAAAAGCAGCAGTGGCCGCGCGTCTAGAGTGTCTGCTCTGGAACCGCTATGAACTTTTTGTCGCGGGTTCGCGTCCCGGAAGGTATATTTTTTTTTCTTTTTTTTTTAATCTGTAAATGCATAAAAATAATCAATAATCATTTTTAACAGCTATTGCGATAATCCTAAATGCATAAAAAATGTATATCGTATCGAAAATAGTTTTAGAGCATATCTGTTGTTTTGCCGGCTCTCTCTAGCAATATGTTATCCCATGGTTACGGATATTTTTAAACATTTAAATTACGGAAATGTTAACTTATTATGGTATATAAAAATGTATATTTGGCACCAAAGATCACAACACTTGCACTAACAGAGTATATGCACGTAATGATTACTTTACTTGCATGTTTCTTTCCCTTATATTCAAAGAAGAATCGTTGACATGGAGGGGATATGCTCGAAACTTGGAAAATATTAATTTCTATTGGTTTGTATTATATTGCCATTTTTAATTTGTTAATTCTGAAATGAGCGTAGGGAAGACAGTTTATGGTTGGGTCTCCGCTATTGTCTCGAATGTGTCAAACCGATTTAATGCTGGGTATGTTACCATTTATGAATATTTGTACTTTTTTAAGTATGTACAGTTCCATGTGACTAGGTAGAGACAGAAACCATTTAACAGTGAATTGACCAATATAACATAAATACCTATAGGGGATTAGCTTAGTATCTGCGCCAAACCTTCAATGCCACCAGGTCATTGGTGAAGGCTTACGGACAGGAAGGGTTTGTGTGATATTGGAGCAGGCGCAATAAAATAATAAAATCCTGCAAACTAAATTATATGCCTCTATTTCTTAAAGGTATTTTGAAAGCGATACAAATTCTCATCAGTAAGATATCTAAAAGCTTAAGAAGTAAATTCGTATATAACAATAAAGCAATTTTAACGAATGTATCTATTGTACAGTTATGGCCCTCAAACGTATTATTTATTCTATATGATTTCGGAACAAATAACAAACTAGTACTTATGGCGAAAAATAATAATCTACCAAAAGAAAGGAACTTTTGTTTTCATTCAACATGACTTCGGCAGGAATTTGTCAAGGTATAAACTCCGTTCCTTTAGTGCCGAATATACATTTTTATACACCATAATAAGTTAACATTTCCGTAATTTAAATGTTTAAAAATATCCGTAACCATGGGATAACATATTGCTAGAGAGAGCCGGCAAAACAACAGATATGCTCTAAAACTATTTTCGATACGATATACATTTTTTATGCATTTAGGATTATCGCAATAGCTGTTAAAAATGATTATTGATTATTTTTATGCATTTACAGATTAAAAAAAAAAGAAAAAAAAAATATACCTTCCGGGACGCGAACCCGCGACAAAAAGTTCATAGCGGTTCCAGAGCAGACACTCTAGACGCGCGGCCACTGCTGCTGTTGAAAGAACGTTCAAAATTATGGTACATAATGTAACACATAGTTTACAGATAAGTGAGCTATCTCAATTCCGTTTATCATTATGAAATTATCTGTAATGGTAAAACATTAAAAACCACAAAATGAACATACTCTATGAAAATAATGAAAAAATAACAATTACTTCTTGCGTTTTAGATCAAAATACGTCCCGAAAATCGGTTTTCGATTTTTTTCATAATGACGCAGGTGGTTTAAAAATCTGAAAAAAATTGGGGATAACAATCGTAGGTGTTAGATTGTTACTATATAAAACAAAAAGTTGTACCTCGAAGATTTAGATACGAAATCTTCTTTTTTCCGTTTTTTTTTACTTTGCCCATTTTTCACGCTTAGGTACTTCGACGGAAAAATCTGAAAAAATTCTCCAACATGTCCGGTACCGTGTAGAATATGCCACAATTTTTTCGGATTTTTTACACCTCAATAAATGGGGGAAAAGGGCCAAAAACCTGTTTTTTTAATTTTCCCCATAACTACCCTTCCGATCAAGATAAAGGGTTAAAATTTGGTACACAATGATCGCCGAGCATTATCTATCGAATGAGACTACCCCCATTGAAATCGGTTCAAGGGCACTTTTGACCACCTTATCCTGCTATACCCTTTCATTGAATTCAATAGCGCCGGTCACCAGTGACCCCCATGGCAGTCAACGTGTCCATTTTGTTCTAATTGCTCAATTGGACGTTCAAATCCCTCATTTATTTTTCCTTCCAATTGAATTTCGTCGTACATGGTGAATATTTCGTCACCTCGCAGAATCCATGAGACGTGCGTTGCACTTTCACGACCGATGTGCAATAAACTCTTCACTGTCGCGACTCTGCGAACAGATAGGCCGTCGTGTTCTAAGCTATGTTTCTATTACGTAATTCTCTGCCGGGATAGCAAGCTCACTAGCTGCAGCAGGGATTTATGAAGACTTCAGTGCGATAGGTGGCGATTGGGCGCGCACCAGCCCTCAAAATTGATTAATGAACGAGGCCACCGATCGCTTCGATTAAACCAGTGTAAACGAAAGGACGGCCGATAAATATCTGCCGATATAAACGTCGGCATTGCATCGTGACTTTTCCATAAATCAAATCCACGCGGCACGTACGTGTCGTTTGAACGTGCTAACGCGCTTTACAAGAAATACTATCGTCGAAACGGGAATAATGAATAATCGTCCCGCAAAACACGATGGAAATGCGAGCACGGAGTGCATAGAATTATTTAAGGTAATAATGCAATTCGATGAAATGATACCGTCATATTGTGTTACCATGATTAACTAAACGGTATCGGAACTGAATTAATTTAGACGCGTATTTATTTACATGCACACAAAATTGTAACGCTCCGCGTAATAGATACAGGGGGATTTCGATGATTGATAACCGAAATGGTATCATTATGGTGGAGTAATTTTTGCAAATATAAGAACTCTTTTCGAATAGATTTTTTAAAATAACAAACGGATAATAATATTGCTATTTGAAAAGTGAAATATTCTTGTTGCAGGAAGAGATGCGGTGAAAATGTAACTAGCCGAGTTTAATTATAAATTAATTTATCTCATATAAACTAATAAGGGTTTGTGTATTAAAAGTTGTAATTTCAATAGAAAAATATATTGAACTAATCAAAATGTAAAAAAAGTTCCATTTCTGTTTTAGAAAACGACGGCAATTTCGAATGTGAAAGTTGCCTGTAGCATGTCTCTAAGATTATATACAAATGCACATTTTATTTATTCAAGAGAAACTCTGAAGTGAAATAGAACTTGATGCATATTTTATCACTATTTTTACCAAAGATCTTAATAGATATCTTTTGAAACTTTAACTTAAAATAATATTATATAAAAATGTGCATTTTATTTATTCAAGAGAAACTTTCAAATGAAATGAAGTTTAATGCATATTTCAACACTATTTCTACCAGTTAAGAAATATATTTTAAAACTCAAAATTATTTTTTAACGATAAAAATTACATTTCCTGATTCACTTTACAGTTAATAAATTAGAATTTTTTGAAACAATTCTTTCTGCAATTATTTACTACTAAATGTGGAATTATCATTAGAGATATCTCAATAAGAATAAATGTACAAAAGCGAGCTCTAAAAAATCCTGTTGGAAAAGACATGAAAAATAAATTTAGCTTTGTATAAAATCCTATTTTAACTCGTAAAGTTTCCTACAAAAAATTCTAGAAATTCCGATGAAAAATGGAAAGCACATTGATTAATAAAAACTGTTAATTTGTATGAATTTGGTATCCTAAATTGGACATTTCATTTATTCAAGAAAAGGACGTACGTGTAAACGAAGACATGTAAGTACGTGGGTAAGAAAGCCACGCATGGAAATATAGAGAAATAAGAGAAGAAAGAGTACGTGTATATCCTCGCAGCCAGAGGCTGCCACTGACAGTTCTGTCTTCTCAGGCAAATTTCACTTTTTGTCAACGAACGGTCGTTTGAAAGGAACGAATATTGGATTCGGTTATTACTTCTTCGACCTTCCTTGAATATCCCTCTTTATCGGATGTTTTTTACGTAACAGCTTATCATGAGGTTTACACGCTACCTCCTTTCAGCAAATGCATTAAGATGAGCTTATAATAAGTTTTGGAAAAATGTCTCGATATTGAAATTTCCATCTTTCTCCTTCTAATTGTTTAGTAGAATTTCAAAATAAAGAACATTCTTTCTGTAATATCTATGCACATGAAACTGTTTCTTTTACAATACAGAAGTATATAACTTAATAAAAAGAATTATTTTTTTAATCAAAACGATTTAAAATTTCACAAACCGTAATATCGTAGAATTTCATGTGGTAGTGTAATATCGGGAAATTATTCGAAACATGGCAACGCTTTATTCTGATTGAAAATGCAATTTCGTGATCGCCACTTACACAGGAAAATGCGTGTTACTCTACGTCAAGTACTGGCAAATACAATGCAACAGATGGACGTTCGAGTGTTCGACCGAATTCCATCGAAAGATCAATAGAGAATTAATAGTAATTCATGGCTGACCACTCAAAAAATTTACAATTATTCCAAATTAACTTCGCCAATATATAAGTGAACATTGTCCCTCTACTTCCAATCCATGGAAAATTTCTACTTCTATCTACACAAAAAGAAATATATTTAATTCCATTCATTAGCCGTAACGTTTTCTGTTAAAGTTTAGTATAATTACAAAATTTAATTATCCATCATTGATGCTTGTAATAAAACCATAACAAGAATAACCGAGATTTCCAACAACGCGATTATAATCAACCCGGGTGATTATCCACTTCTGATTATTGGATATCCACGGAACTCATTTCCACCTGTCAGGCCAGGGGTATCTCCAGAATTCGCTATCAAAAACATTCGAAATTTGCACTGGTGTCAGTGAGATCCGGCGATAGGGGATAACGCAAATGGGAATACATCATATGCCGCATCGTGGAAATGCGGACATAACTGAATCGAGGAGCCGAAATCCGACGTCCATTAAAATGAACACCCGAAAGAGAACGGGGGTAAATCCGAAAGGATTACAAGTCGGATGCGATCAGTCGTCCAGAACGACAGGCACGATAACAAGGTCTACGTCTCTTTCACGAGAATTTTCGATAAATACTCTGAAGGAGCGTGAAAAAAAATCCTACCCGATACGAATGGAGAACATTGAATCGATCTTGAGTCTTTGTAACTCAGATTTATATCGTCTGAAAATTGAGTAGTTTATATAATATTGTTACGAAGCACGCAGTAGATTAAATGTTACTGGGAAACGAGACTAGGCAATTGTTTGTAATAAATAAAGAGATGAGTTTCTACGGTCGGTGGTTCTCGTTGACGGACGTGTTCTCTTAAATAAATGTTCTCAGTTTTTCTATAAATTGTGTTCTATTTAATTATGTCCGAAAGGATAATGCGTGCGCGGTCGACTCGTAACAATATTATAAATGTGGAAATATACGTGTTAGATACTAATTGTAAGAGAAAAAATGAAAGAAAGAGAGAGATGGTTAAATGAGTGAGTGAGAGAGATGAGTAAGTGAAGGAGCGAGAGAGATGATGGAAACAAAGAGAGTTTGAGAGAGGTAGATAAATCGCGAAACACAAAAGCGAGTGGGTTAATAAGAAAGCTTGGAAATGGACGTGACGATGTGAATTAATTTTCTCTTTTTTATCTTGTAAATATACTATTTTTTAACCAAAGTCTTTATGCTTTATTCTGAATTTTCTACATGAATATCAATAAAAGTCGCATGATTATTTAACTTTTTCAAAATCCCCACATTATACAGGTAGGCCTCCTACGATGCGTTTGTGGAAAAATATGAAGAAATTTTCTTATAACACGGTACAGGAAATGTGTCGTATTTGTTGTCACGCACACCAGCGCACATTAGCGTCGTGATAGCTCAGTGACACGGAGCACAGTCAAAGAAAAGCTTTTTCCATTTCCTCTATCGAACTATTGACTTGAAATCATAATCTTTTTAGTTTTTATATGACGTTGAATTTTATTTAAATTTTTTACGTATATAAAGTAAAAAAATAATGAAAATGTTACACCATAAAAGGCAGTTTTTCTCTTTTTAGAACCGAATCCCAGTTTCTGTATTAAGTTGGTCTCCTATAACGCGATTTCCCACAACGCGGTAATTTCAAGAAACTTATCTACCACGTTGTAGGAGGCCTACCTGTACGAACAAAAATTAGCTATAAACTCTATCTACCATTGGCCATTATGGTAGCGAAAGCTTCAAAAGAGATAATAATTTCCACCTAATAATCTCTGACGAAACAAAAGAAAGTCAAAATTCGTACATAGTAAGAAGGCGGAAGAAAAAGTAGAAATAAATATTCTAACTGACAAGGGAACATCCCGAGGTGTAAATCATCTATTTTGATGAAGTTTTAGTATGATATAGCCCTCGCGAAAATATTTAACCCGTATTTTTTTTATCGGCAACCGACCACGTTAATGGGGTGAAAACCACCGTCAAAGTTGAAAAAAAAAGTATTTTTTATAATATTGTTTAAACAAATGAGTTTTTAAAAAAAAATGTTTATACCATTGGATTCGTGGTCGAAATACGTTAATTCCAGCGTTAGTTTCCACATTAAATTTTCGTATCTCTAATAGTTTCGGAGATATTCTCGATAAAATAGTTTTCGTTACCTCAACTTTGGGGGGCGGTTTTCACCCCTTTAACGTGGACGGTTGGCGATAAAGCAAATTTAGGTGTCAAATATTTACACAAAATCCACCTTTTACTATAGTTTCTTAAGAATTGGTCATTTACAGTTGGGGATAGTCATACATGGTACTGATGTGACTCTACAGCCGACAGACCTGAAAAATTGAAAAATTCTGGAGAGGTGTCTTTTATATATTTACAATTTTCAAACATAAACTGCTTTAACTGATATATAGCTGTTTTAGAATGCTCGTGATGGTAGAAAATATTTTTTATGAAAATAACAATGAATACCACTATTGCAATAATTATTAAAAATTGTTTATTAATAAATCAATTTTTTAAATTTATATAAAAGCAATATGGGTGACTGACAATAAAATCTAACCTTTCAGAGCAGTTATACATGTATATACGAAAGAATAACTTGACAAGTAAGCAAACATAAAAATTGAAAATGCAATAACTTTTTTTGTAATACAAATATCAAATTTTTAATTTATCCTTATTTTGTGTTTCGATATAAGTATAGTATTCATAAACAAATACTGAAAAAAATTGATTGAAATTTAACTGACAAAATGATAAAAAAAGTGGTAATTTTTAGCATATTATTTAAACAAATAGATTTTTTAAAAAATGATTATACCATTGGATTCAAAATCCGAAGGCATTAATTTTCACTCCGTACGAAATTTTCGTATCTCTAATAGTTTTCGAGATATTCGATAAAGAAGTTTTAGGACCCCAACTTTGAGGGTGGTTTTTACCCCTTTAACGTAGACGGTTACCGATAAAAAAAAATACGGATCAAATATTTTCGCGAGGACTATATCATACTAAAATTTCATCAAAATCGGTGATTTACACCTCGGGATGTTCCCTTGTGAGTATTCCTCTAACAGACTTTCCTCCCTTAACGCTTAGCGAACGAATACCGCCATATTAGCGACATTATAAATATTCTAAAAAAATCGAATGCCACCATACAGGCGGCATAAAGTGATATTAAAAAACGCAGAGAAGAAGGCAGGAAACACGTTATTATTGCGGTATTTGTACTAAAAAACCTGGTATCCACATAGGGGACTGTTGGGAGAAGTACCACACCCAAAAAATATAAGTAATTTTGTATAAATACATTGTAAATCTATAAAAAATAAATGTATAAATGTATACAAATCTATACATTACATACATATATCTATTCGTTTATTTCAACTCCCATTAGTTTTCTGTAATTATCATTTCAGTGTCCTTTTCTATGGGCGTATCTGTTCATATACTACCTATCATTACTGAAAATTTCCATAAAATCCCATAAAGCGATATTAATTATGCACTTTTGCTCGCTCTGGAAATAGAGCAATTAATTTCTTAAAAATCCGTGGATCTACTGGTCATTGTTCTAGAAAAATGCGCTCGTTCGTTAAGGGTTAATATTGGGATGCGACAGGTCAGTAGATAATCTCTGACGAAACCAAAGAAAGTGAAAATTTATACAATGTAAAAAGAAAGTAGAAAAATTATGAGCAATTCGAAAGTACTCTAATAGACTTTCCTGCTTTAATATTGGGATGCGACAGGTTAGTCGACGGTTAGGAGAATGAGCCAAAGCGACGTCAGAGGTGATGGTAACATTGGAAGGGAGGGAAAGGTGCGCAGTTGAGGGTGGTGGGGTGTTAGTTTCCTGGTCGGATATTAGCTGTCACGCGGCTCACTGGACAGGACACCAGACACATATACAGGAAGGAGCCGATGTAAAGGTAGCACTGTGGTCCTAAGTATGGTTGGACGTCCAACATTGGAAGCTTGCCACATTTATGTATAGAAAAGTCCGATCGTACCAGCAGACGTTACGGAAACCGGATCGGTCGTGGCAACGACTGAATTCCTAGATTCGAGCCAGCCTATCGTTCTCCGTTTTCTCTCCTTCCGCGCTCATTCTTCGGCCTTTCGATCGAAACGAGCTCGCCGAAATGTCCGATTGACCGATTGCCGATTACGCTTCGCGATTTTATATCAAGAGGGGATATAACGGTTGCGATAAACGCGACCGAATGGCTGCGCGTGATTTTGTACCTATCGAGAAACTGCTCCTGATTCCCACCTCTCACTCCTACTCTCTTTCTCTCTCCGTTCATACTTTTTTGCTTTTTTTTTACAATTTTCGCTATCGTCGCCGGACGAGGATTTTATGGCAATATTGTTGAAACACGATGAATTGCAATTGAATTAAAATGAAATTGACTGAAGTGAAAATCTCTAGAGCGGGGTTTGGTATATTTGATGAAGTAATTTATCAAGTGCTGCAATCTAGAAATACATGCGAGTGGACAGGAATGGAAATTAAAACACCTGGACGGGAGAAATAAAATTGTGAAATTTATACGATTTTGGGGTCGTTTGGAATCGTTGTATCTTGCCCGGTGTTCCTTATTTCCTGATGGCTCGTAATCGTGACTGAACCGAGCCTTAAAAAATATCACGGTGATTGATCGATGGTTTTTTAACGTCTACATCAGATCCGATGAAAAAATTTCTCTATACCTGGCGTGTGCTAGCGAGAAAGTACAGCGTGTTTCAAAAATATCTGGCACACCTTCCAAACAATATTCTATTTCTTCTAATCGGTGGAAAATAAAAAGCAACCCTCCCTATAATCGCCTTTGGTCTTGCAAACCAAGGTACAATTTTTTTATTAATCTCATCATGTGGACCACAATATTCATAATCCATCCAAGATTTGCCTGGGATTCAATTGCAACCCTCCTATCAGTAATTCACAAAACAATATTAAATCAAAATCTATGTATATCTACGATTTTTAATTACACTCCTCAACTCCAATCATCAAAAGCGAAAAAAGTCCCTCATCGTATATATCATAAACGTGAATCATCATCTAACCAGTGAATCATTAAATATCTCGCAATATAAACTGTCAAAAGCATGGTCCATCGCAATACAGACTTACCACTGAATATGCAATCGAACACTCTTTAACCTCAAACACCTAACGCAGTAACGCGAGTTGGAAAATGTGAAACTGTCAAAGCATCTTGATGAAGATATCGCTCGCCCTCGACGAGCCACCTAAAATACATGTAAACCTACGGCCTAGGTTATAGCCAGGACTCGCCATACGTGATGCAATGCAGCCCAGGTAGTCACCAGAATACCAAAATACCCCGGCAGGCTTGCCTGTCCCACCCTCTAGCACGGTACACCAACTCCTCTCTTCATCCCTTCGATGGTACGCCTCTATAGCAGTCTTCCATCATGTTCATATCGAATCGCGCCCATGTTGTCTACACCCTCTCTTTCTCGCCTACTATCGTACTCGCATATGGGGAAACTTATTTTCATGCGAGGGTTTACATCTTGAATCTACAAAATATAGTCTCACCTCGTATTTTGTTGCCTCCGTTGCCGCTTCCTTCGTATCTCGAAATTCCCATCCTCTTTCGATCACGTAAGGACCAGGAGAAATGAGAAAGTCATGGAGAAGAATGCTGATTTTTCTTGCGAGTGTTAAACAATGATTTGTATTTTGTTGTTAATTATTGTTCGTTTAAAGGTAGAGGGTGTATGATTTTAAATGTTGGGAAGGTTTTGGGATATTGTGCCAATTTTTCTAGGGAATGATGGGGTTGGAGATATCTTTTAGTGAGAGGATTTGAAGATGAGATCGTTGTTTAGAAAATTCAAAGTATTATTGTAAATAAGAGACAAATAGTATTGTATTTTATAGGTTTCAAGGATGACAGAGTTTGAAGCAGGATTTATTGTTTAGAAATTCGAAATGTCATCGCAAATGAGAGGGAAATAGTATTGTGTTTTTCTTGGTTTTGATTTCGGAATTTGTCGAGCTCCATGTTATTTTCGATTCATGGATCACGTTTTCGTAGAATTTCACTTCTGAACGTTGCGGATGAAACTCTGAATTCTTGTATTTGTTTCGTTCATTTTGCAACAAAATCCTTTTTTCTTAGAAAATAGCAAATTTATTACACTAATACAATACGATGGTAAAATTTGGACTAACGAAACGTAGTAAACAACGTTCTCAAAACTTCTCAGATTTATTTTTCCATTTCACATTTTCCTCATCAATTAATGATTGTATTTTTTTATATTTCTTTAACGCTAGGTCTACGAAAATGGTCAAAATTACTTGTACTGTTTTTTTTGTGAATATTCCTGAAATTTCAAACTTGTTTCTTCTTTCCTGAAAATTGTTGCTTCTTTTCTAATTTTCTACGCCCATCTAGAATCGATTAAACTTGTCGTCTAACGTATTCATTTGTCATTTTTTAAAATATTAGATTGATCGTCGGTAGATCTAGTTGTTAAAGCAGCAGAGATATAAAGATTTAAATCCCTGGTGAATTAACAATCATCCGTTAATTTTTGAGATCCCTCCAAACATTCCAAGGATTTGCTGTAGTTATATATTATCTTGAATTTCAATCTCGTGGTTACTTTAGATTTAGCACGACGTAAATGAGGTTAGATAAGGCTAATGAAAATAACTACTCATGACAAGGGGGTTACGCAAGGGTGTACAGCTGTGTCTTACGGCAGGATTTTCGCGCGTTTAAGGCAACCTTAAGAGGATGAAGATGAAATTTCTCTTCCGAGATGATGTTAAGACGATATGCCTACTTGTACACGTTAGATTATCAACTTTGATCTTTCATCTATACCAAGGCTCACGTCACATTTTTATTATATTTTATTGGTCTTTTAATCTCTGTTTCCTAAATAAGGAAAAACTTTTCAATATCTTTTCATTTCCGTCCAAAACTGTTTACATCCACGACTTGATCTATTATCAAGCTTTCGAATTCGATCACTGTAATTCAAAGGTGACAGTTTTGGAAATATTCTTAACTAACTATCACAACATAATATAGTTTGAGGTAATCTAATTTATTGTAAGATGAAGGTTGTTTTTGTTCGGTCGGTGACGTCAAATGTGACAAGTTGTGTATTTTTCTCTTCGTAATCTAATTTCCATAACACAAGAAATTGTATGAAATCTAGCAATAAGACAATGTTTGTCATAGTTCTTTAAAGTATACACATCTCTTTTTCATCCTCTTTACATCCATTCCGTGGAAAATTTATACGTCTACTATTTACACAGAAAAATATATATTTAATTCAATTCATTAACCGTTCCAAGTTTTCTGATCAAATTCCCTGTAATTGCGAAATTTAACAGTAGAACTACCGGACGTAAAGTCTACCATATTTCAATACATTAAATAAATACTTTATAAAACGAGAAATCGAAAGGTAGAAAGGATGATTAATTCAGTAATTTATACTTTAGAAAATGGGCATATAATATCTATTCTATTTCTCTCCCATAAATATAAAAAGATTTTAGAAAAAATAAGGAACTTGTCATTTTGACCACCTTGGTAGTTCTAGTGTTAATTGTCCACCGTTGACGCGTACAAATACCAAATTTTGGAAATATTCTTTGATAACTATTACATCACAATATAGTTTGAGATAATACAATTTCCCTAACATAAGACATTATGTGGAATCTAAGACAATGTTTCCCATAGTTCTTGAAATATACACGTCTCTTTTTCATCCCCTTTTACAGAACACATCACCAAAGACTGCCAAGAATCTAAAACCTACACCTACAAACAGAATGCACGAAATCCCAGAATTCTAAAGGTACTTTACTACATTGTACTTCTACATTCGTAATCTTTGCAAGAACGCCAAGAAGAAAGTTTGAATTTTACAGGCAGGAAGTGAAAGTCTCGCAACGACAAAGCGATCAAGCCACCCGATTCCCTTTAACCCCTTCGGACCCTGTGCACATTGTAATATACATAATACTTTTCGTGCTGAATTTTATTTTTGTATACAAATATTTCTCAGGATCTCCTTAATGTTACAAATTTTGCGTAAGGACCGTGTATGTCCATTAAAATGTACATTTACAAATTATAAATAAATAAATATTTTCTTAAACGAAAAGAAGTTCGGGTCTGAAGGGGTTAACACCACGGAAACGCACACATTTAACATTCGTTAGTTAAATATTAAATAATTTCCTCCACTTTCTCTTACACCAAAGTTTCCCAACGTCATCATCATACATGAAACAACGAGGCTGAAGTTTGATAATGTCTTTGTAAAGGAATAAACCACTCTTGATCGAGCTACGTTGCCTCACCGATGGGATAGCTTAAAAGAATTACATCGTGCCTGAAGGAAAGCTGAGTCCGTGAAATCTAGAAGATCCCGGGGTATCATCGAGTAGAGTCACGAATGTTCCGCGCCACTCGTCCACCGAATTTTTGAAGGACGAAAAGACGAGTTTGCCGACTCGACGGAATCTATGTCCCAAACGAGAAGACCTTCGAGAAATCATGGAATTACTTTTCAGCACCCCTGGCCGTTCGCTGAATGTGGAAGTAGCGCTGTTTACCCGAAATATCGCGAGAGCAAACGTTAGACTATGTCCTCGTCGATCGTTCTACTTGCTCTTTAGATTTGGTCGTCTCGTTATTATTGGCAATGCTTCTTCCTTCGATAAATTCCTCTCGACGAATCCGTCTACGAAGGGGAGGATGAGGAAGGAAGGTTTTATGAAATTCGCGAATCTCGAAGTACGATAATTTGTTTTCCTTGAAGAGGTTAATTCTGTCTCGGATTACGGAGATGGAGGAAAGAAATTTTTGCCGGATAATTGGCCGACGCCGGTACTGAATGACTGTAAAACGAGTTTAAGAGACTAGGTTAGGGAAGTGTCTTTAAATCGACGTCTTAATCGTAGAAAATCTCCTTGTGGGTTGAAACGGTGTGTCTGTTATTCTATGATGATAATCTAATTTTTCTACTTAATTATTTACAGGATATTTACTATTATATAATGGTGTATTTTTATTTGAATTTTTGAAGTATTACTTAAAATGATGTAATCTTTTTCAATAAATTTATTTTCTGTCAGATATCGTAAGGGAAAAAACTCATTTTGATGACTTATTAATATTGTTAGTTATTCTATGATATTTTAAAAGCTTTTGCATACGTCAACCTCGACATTATTAACACTAGATTGCTTAAAGTCTTCATTTTGGCTGCTTGGAAAATTCAAATTTATTAAGTGGATTGTATTATTAAATTTCGTAAATTTCATTTAGACATCACCCAATTAAGTATTGATATTTTGGGACTATTTTTTCTAGAGCTGTTCCTAAAATATTTTGTGGAAAAAATGATAACCGACATAAATTTTGAAATACAGCCAAAATTTTATACGATCTAGATGGAATTTTCCATATTCTCCATATAGCCAGTCCACCTGCGTGTTGAAATACCATATTTCATTTTTTCAATTCCTATACTTTTTTTGTCTTCTAAGAGTAATAAATGTTCTTTATTATTTAATATCTACTAATAATATATTATGTTATATTAAATAATATAAAATGATATAAAAAAATTAATGTTAAATACATTTCTTTTCTCATTATTTTCTTTCTCACAAAACAGTCATTATGGCTGCGTTTTAGTAATGAGGGATATACTAAATGTCAGCCTTTCTAGTGCTAAAGATTAATGACACAAGAAATATATATTTTGCTGCGTAACATTAAATTTAGGCCCTAATTACTCAGATAAGAAATATCGACTGTCACAAAGACATTAAAATATATTTTAAGTATATTTCGCTATGGCAGTAATGTATTGTAATATTATGATACACTGCCTAGTATTTTGAGATAAATTTTCTAGACTATTATAAACAGAATAATATTCGGTAAAATTTATAAAATATATTTATGTAATGTTAAATACCATCGTGTCGAGTGTCTTTATGGATTATAGAATGATCGAATATTCGCTCAACAGAGATTCCGAAACCACGGAAACGCGAATGTTTACCGAGCACTTACTTACTTATGGAGGAAAGTGTTTGTTTGAGATGCCGCTATGCAAATCGCAGAATGGGGAAATATAATTTTAACTCGATAGATTAAGTTTTATCTTAAAAGAAGCTTCAAGGAAAATACAGGAGGTATTAATACCCCAAATATTTGAAGAACATACATAATTAAACGATAAATCCATATAATAATAATGAACTAATTATCTCCCAACAATTTCCATACCAAAACCAACCGGTATGGAAAAGATTAAAAAACAGGGGATGTTTTTAAAACAAAAAAACAACTGCTCTTTCTCATATTAGCATCGCAGAACCGATAAACAAATTGAAGGAAACTTAAACAAATTTCACACTAACAAACTTCGCCACATGCACCGAACAAAGTAGTTGCTACCTCCAACACTTCATAAATTAAACATTCAGCTTAATGACACATATCCCTATAAAAAATAAATTTCAGTATATCACACATCATTCTCCAAAATTCCTCTACATCATAAACCACAAACTCTTTGAATTATCCCTGCACCTCTGAAATAACGCTCACTAAATTCCATCGACTAAATCTACTCAAACGCATCTCATCTTAAAGTCATCTTAACTAAGACCTCACCAATCCCTAATTCTAAATCCTCATCCTCATCCTAAAATCCATGAAACTTTCATCACCTCCCAATGTATTAATCACATTTCAAAGTCCACCTAATAAAACTCAATCAACGATCAAAATCTTAAAGTCCATCGCGCGATAGTATGAAAATCAGAAAAAGAGAAGCATTCGGAGCATCGAATGAGTACAGGTACCTGGTATGATTTTAACGCGAACAGATAGACCGATAGATTGGTCGAAAGAGCTGCTGACGGGGCCGGTGCAACCGGGGGATGATTCGACGTCGGTGAAACGGGTTTGATACAGGCACAGGAGAGAGAAGGTTTGGGATATAGAGAACCCGTAACAGTTACCAACCCTACGTTCGAAGCTACCAACCTACCTATCCTACCGCACAGAGCTGTGGATTGGAGTAAGGGATGACCGGCGGTAAGCTCGAAGGTTGCAGAGAGATAGTTACGGGGGGTTGGAAGGGGGTTGAACGTGATCTTTCATAGCTGCTTGATTGGCCCGGCCAGTGGGCGAATCTATTGTCCCGTGAGGGAGCCGATCGCAGTGCTGGCTGAACGACAAAATATTTAAGGTCCTGCTAAACTGGCAACAATAAAAGGAGACACGTTGATGAAATCAAGATCGCAGGAAAGTTGTACGCCGGCCGACCCTGCACGTCCACGCGTTCGAGGGAGACGCTGGGATAAGGAAGGACCACGAGAAGGAAACAGATGGCGGATGAAGGACGTATATACTTGACTCCGATGGTAGCTGAGAGTTTCAGGGGTCGAGAAAGAGGAATAAGCGTAGAATTCCACAACGAGGTTCCGCGAGAGCGGTACTTGTGTCGTTATGTTAGGAAATTAATGGCTCCCCGAGGAATGCGAGGATTAGAGCCAAGATTATAATTCGGGTTAAGTGTTCTCGATATTCTCGATGTGTTAATTCGAGCGTTACTGCGATTTTGGAGAAGCTTTTCGAAAGACTTGGGGTGAGTGATACTCGTAAGTGATCGTGGATGAAGGATTTTATGATGAAATTGGAAAAGTAACGGTTGCCAAAAATTTGTTAAAGGACGTTCGCATTATGGTATTTTACTGTACCTTTTAACACTATTTCTATCAGGATTTTGTGTCTACCTATTTCAACCAGAAGATGTCTTTTGATACCTTTTCGTTTGAATGCAAGTAATTGCCGAAACTGTTGGGATTTCAAACTACCAGATAAATGCAGATAATTTGGGGATTATATGTATTTATTGATACATTGATGTGTATTTATTAGAGATTATTTAATCAGTCAGTAAATTCTAGCAAAGCAGTACAGCTAGTTGTAAAGTCACTGCATCGGTGTATACTAAAATGCAACATGGTAGGAAATAAGCGAATATCAAAGTTATGCCGCAGCTCCTTTATTTTCCGTTACAACTAAAATCGAGATTCTTTACTCCGATTATAATTGATATTATGCTGAAAAATGGTGTTGATATTTATATGTAAAATGGTTCAATATTGGACACCCTCATGAAATCTTTACCCGAGTCGAAAAGTCCAGCCTAAAAAGAAACTTCAAATCCTAGATTCTTTTGATCTCTCATTTGCCGCTTAATTATGTATACCATTTTGAGCCTCAAAATCCTCAACTAGTGTGTCTACGCGCCTCAAAGTCCTGTAAATATGATTTTTAGGAGTTATATGGACTGATCAGGTAAAATTTTTATTCCAATTTAATCTGACATCCCCTAAAAATATTTCAGAAGTTCCAAGTCTGTCGACTCATATTCTAAAAATAGGGCTTTCAGGAGCAAGTTGGAATTAAATTATCATTTTATTCCATATAAATTCTAAATCTCCTAAATCAAATTAATTTTTAGTATATCGAGAATTTTTTTGGACCTCGATCATTCCACTCCAATTCCAATCCAATTCTAAAGCTCCTCATTATAGAATGCTGAGGATTATTTTGGGCTGTATGAAGCCTAAATTTCTCCTAAACTAGGTAAAAGTGGCAAAAAGTAACAAGTGTAGGGCGATTGTGGAATTAAAATTTGCATTCTTTTATATGTAACATATTTTTCCATATTCAGCCTAAATATCCTAAGTTATTTAGTAATTTAGGAGGATTTTGGGCTGAAATTTTCGACTCGGGTAAGGCGTCAAAAGACAGCTCACGGTAGAAATAAGTATACCATATTCACCTTTTTAGATGTAGAATGTGCTGGAGAAAGATGATATCGCTGAATTAAATTAACAACTGTTGTATGAAAAGACAACAAATTAATTGTGAAGAAATGATTCAACTTAGAGAATAATTTTAAGCTAAAATTTAAAAGGTGTCTTTTGACACCTCGTGGTAAAAATAGTGTTAAAGTGGTAAGTCATTAACAATTTCAGAAAGGCATTTTCCAAAATGTAATACTTATTTGCAATAGCTTATCACTATAGATATTCTAACGATAACGTATTACATGTACGGTCATGCTCCTCCTGTCTGACTATCACCGTTTGATTCTACTGCGCTCTCCACGGTGGTACTTCGATCAAATCCTGTATTCCAAACTTTTCGTTTTATCCTTATTTCCCCACTCGTAAGAGTTGATAATTAATTTCCCAAAAGTGAACCGCGAAATGCAACATTTCTTTTGTAATATTCCCTAAAATTTCTGTCCGCGTAACTCTCTGCGCCTTCGATTCTTTTGACTTTTGACCTCTCGAAAATCACGAGTGATCACGCTCGGCTCGAAATGTACGATCGACAGGTGATTCGCGCAAATACCTTGCAGTACCTCGAAATATCTGGTCGTCGGGGATTGCACGGAGCAAGAGGAAAAGAGGAGAACGAGGACGACGAGGGAGGAAAGAGTTAGGTTGAGAGAACGTGTGTGTTTTCCTGAGGAAAAACGAGCGAAGTCGTGGCACAGCTCGTAAATACTAGGCGTCCCACCGTTGATTGGGGTGTGAATCTTCCAAGTAAATATATATATGTATGTATATATGTATCTCTATAGTATATACGTGCACCCTAAACTGCCAACTTACTTTCGCCCGTGCCAATGCAACCACCGATACACTGATTACGCCATGGCGGCTTAATTGATTCCAGACCAATCTGGAGGCCCTTGGGGCTGCCTCAACCCCACTTTTGAACTTCTACCATTCGTTCGTCTGTTTTTTCTTCTCTTCGCTATTCCCTCTTTCCTTTCCTTTTCCTTATCCGTCTCCAAATGTCTTGGGTTTCCACAATGCAGTAGGATCGCGTTTCTACACTTCGCAACAATACAGAATAATTGAGCCGTTATATTTGACTGTGGTACAAGTTTCTTTCGTCTTAAGTTGAGATATTTGAGAACTCATACAAATAGTTTCATACTATAACGTGTTACAGTTGAGCTATTTTGGATGAAATCATGAGGATATTCCATGCAATTTACTTTATCATTTGAAATGCGGAAAAGAGACACCTACGTTGAACTACAACTGACTTAACACTTAGCCGACCACTGAAAAAAAAACAAAGTGCACGGTATACACCAGGCACATTTCAGCAATAAGGCGAATTCGTAAGGTAGAAATGGTACATCTCCCTGCTCGGTCATCGAGTGTTTTTCTTTGAAACGAGGAGTTCTCCCCATTTGGTCGGTTAAGTGTTAAATACGCTTTAATCAAAACTGGACCTATACCACTTCCAACGGTGTTTTCGATGCTGTTTTCATATCTTAACCGATTACAGTCCTATGATGAGCTGCACTCGATACAAGTTTCTGTGACACTTGACGTTTTAGTTATTAACCCTTTCGGTACAAGCGCTCTATCCGCCGTGACATTCTCGTTGAATAGAAAATGTTCAGGTATTCCAAACACAATTATGTACATTGAAATATCAGAGGATTAGGAAATGTTCAAATTAATTTTATGCTACTAATATAATGTTAAGGTATACGGTATAACTGAATTCACAATCAGTGATAATTTTGTATTTCAGCAATCGATTCTAAATTATTACGCATTTGCTCATGAAATAAATGGTAGGCGAAGGGGTTGGTAAAACAATGTAGGCCTCCTATAAAGAACTTAGGAGAAAAGGACGTGGAAGAAAGACGTGAACAGGAATTGTCAGCAGGGAGAGGTCGCTGACGCAAGTGGTTCCGCCCCGACCAAGGCGATCGTCAACGTTAAGCTACTCTGGCCGAGTTGCTGCCTTGGATGGGTTGCCGCGCGCCTCTCGTTTCTTTTTCCCGATCCTACAAATGTTTCTTCTAACAAGTAGCGTTTATAGTTTTAATATTAACTTTTTCAATACAAGCACCGGATATATCCAGCACCCGGATACACAGGTCTTCAGTTGAATGAAAGGGTTAATTATCAACTTTTCGAAATCAACAATAATAATATTGCATCTTACCATACATATTCTGCGGTACAAACAATTCTTCCTAGTATTAAGCAGAAATAGATAATCAACAGTAGACAATTCTCCATCATTATATTTGTATATCTGGCGAAAAATTAGTGGAATAATTCGGAGCGCAAAGGGTTAACACTTAGCCAACCAAATGAGGAGAATTCCCTCCTTTAACCCTTTGACTGCTATGGGCGCATATATGCGTTCTGCGAAAGCCATCGATGGAGACTATGAACGCACATATGCGCCCGGCGGAGGCAATTGTTTCTTTGGTATATCCATACTATGCGGAAAAGTATTCAGTCTCTCCGGAGCGCATCGGCAAAAAATCGTCTGCACGCAAAGGGTTAAAGAAAATCGGTTGATGATCGAAGTGGAGATTTCGCATTGCTACCCTATTAGTTTGTGTTACTGCTGAAAAGTGAGCGGTATATGGTGTATAATTTATTTTCTTCTCGGTGGTTGACTAACAAGGAGAGTGCACGATCGTCACGACACGGATTTAGTTCAAACTTTGTAGGATGGTAGATTTTGGTCCCCTGTTGATGAATATATATGGTTATAGGCGCCACAACTCAATAGTTTTTTAGATATTTGCAATTTAATATAAGTCACTCGTTAACTTCAGTTCTGTAGCAAACGATTACACATAACCTATTTAGCGTAGCTGCAACGGATCGGTTTTCGTAGTCGGTGGGTGCCGGGTTCGAGTCCGTGGCGGGGAGAATATTTTTTTTTATGTGTATTTTTACATATAAATAAACACAATGGAGTTTAAATACATTTTTAAATCATTCGTATAAGTATAAGTAAACAATAAAAGCATTTCGGAAAGAGAGGTATTTGAGAATGTCAACGAAGTCTGCTTTCCACAAGAAATGCAAAGCAGCAAATGCCTATGCAACAATGCTGCACTAATTCGATGCGCGAGATGCTTTTCGAAATTATGTTTCATTTGCTTTTATGACAAGTTTCACAATTGTACGGACAATGAGGGGTAAGAAGCTAATCATATTTTTATACCAATTCTGTTAACCTGATAAATGTTTCTTTCCTTTCACAATGTATTGTTTCCAGGTACGATTAACCAGCAGTTAAAGGGCTTTTCTCCTGTTCTTGTTGCGAAATGCTTTTATTGTTTACTTATACTTATACGAATGATTTAAAAATATATTTAAACTCCATTGTGTTTATTTATATGTAAAAATACACATAAAAAAAAATATTCTCCCCGCCACGGACTCGAACCCGGCACCCACCAACTACGAAAACCGATCCCTTGCAGCTACGCTAAATAGGTTATGTGTAATCGTTTGCTACAGAACTGAAGTTAAAGAGTGACTTCCATTCAATTGCAAATATCTAAAAAACTATTGAGTTGTGGCGCCTATAACCATATATATTCATCAACAGGGGGCCAAAATCTACCATCCTACAAAGTTTGAACTAAATCCGTGTCGTGACGATTGTGCACTCTCCTTGTAAGTGTTAAGTTCATCATTTTCATTAACATGAAACTGTTTCTATTAAAATCACAGCTTTACAAAGCAGAAATCTTAAATACACAAAGAGATATATAGTTAGCAAGACTTTACCTTTTCAATGTCAATATTTAAAAATTGAATGTTCAGGATTATTCCTAAATATTACAATTTAAAAACCATATGAAATTCCATTAAATTCAATAGCGCAGGTCACCGGTGACCGCCATTATGTTCAACGCATTCTACGAGGATGAAGAAACCACTGCTTTCAACAGAAATTGATAAGATTCTGAAAAAATGTAATACCCACATTTCTATCACTTATTATTTTCCAAATATATAAAGGAACCTTCTCTCTTGAACGGCAAAGTCATAGAAAATATCGAAAAATCATATCTGCATTCTTCGTAACATAATAAAATGTCAAATATAATAACCATCAACTCGAAGAAGTCCTCGAAACAATTCCAATCCCACCGACTCTTAAAACCCCTAAAAGTCTCTCCACCAACCACACAAAGGAGCATCGGTTACCCTAGCATTAATTATCACTTCGCCCCGCATGTTTTATTCCCGTCTATATCCGGCATGCAGTGATCGTGGGTGCGAGTGTGCCCAATGCCAGACTGAAAGGGGAATTAAGCAGTTCCTCCTCGACGGTGCAAACGTAATGATGTACGTGCTCGTTCGTCGGACCCACCCTTGTTCCTCGCCTTATCCCCCGTTCCTTTCTCTCCACCCGTCCAAGTCGTTCCGCCCTTTCGTCCACCCTCCCTGAAAACCTCTCGAGCAGCCTGTAATGTTGGAACTTAAAGCGCGTACCTAGTTTCGCAGGCGTAACAAGAAGTAACAGCTGCAGCGAGTCCGCCGCACCGACCGACGATATATCCGAGAGATCGAGCAGACGAAAGTAATTATGTGGAATACATCGAAGCCGATCCTGGGGCCGTTTGCCACGATGGATACACCGGCGGGCGAAGCGCGCTTCTTAAATATACGAAGAAACTTTTTGATTTATCGTCTCCTTGGTCTTACGGTGGAACGCGATCCGCAGATTTGGAAAGGATGCTTTAACGATATTCCTGTTACTGTTTTTTTTTAGAGAGATTGTACTCTTCTGATGGTTTCTTCTGGTTTTTTTATATTTTTGCATTTTTTTTATTTGATTTTCTGCGGTTGATTCATAGAGATTTTGTTTTAGGTGGATTTGGCATCGGATATTGTAGTAGATTATTCCAGCGTTTTGCAAACTGTGGTCCGCGGTTTAATACCGATTTGTAGAAAAAATTTCAATAAAGGCTATTGGAAATAAACAATCTGATTTTTTTAAATTCGTTTAACCAAAACGAAGATTAGCGCTATAGCGCTAGATCTACCAAGATGGCCCAATGGCTTGTCTTGAATTCTGAAAAAATGTTTCTGTTGCTAGCGTTGTTCCTTTTGCAATTTTTTAAGTCTATCTTGAAGACTGCAAGCTATTGAATTGACCAAGTTGTTTAACCCCTACATGTATCTAATTTGGATAAACTTATTTAACAATTTTAATTATATTGAATTTATCGTCGGTACAGTGTTAAATTGTATCATATATTTTTTTCGCGTGAAACAGGACGAAGCAGAAATTTTGAAAAATATACTAGTCCACGATCGAAGACGTGCCGAAGAGACTGAATTAACACTTTGCAATCCAGAGTCGTTATTCAATGTATTGTAATTGCTTCAACTATTAGAAAAAGTCTCAACATCGTAGATCCAATTTGAATAAAAGTACAAAGGCTCTACTGTACTTCTGCATGTTAAAAAGTACCTCAAAATTGTGTATACCCACGAGGTGACAATTAAAAGTCCCATTTAATCAAAGAAGATGTTTTATCTTTCCCATAGCGGGATCGTTTATCGTGGAATACACGATCAGGACAGTAGCCCGTAGGATGTAAATATCAATCCCATTCTCTCTCAGGGAGGAGAGAGACCGCAGCAAGTGTGGCATTCAATGAAACAAGTTTGCTTTTGTCCGGCAATTACGTTGAAACAATGAGGAGAACCGTTCCTTTCGGGCGGCTCGTTCGGCAGCTGCCACCTCTTGTGTTCTGGTTTGTACCTCCGCCATTGCCATCGACTTTCCCGACCTTCATCGTCGTGCCCGCAAATCCCCAACTAATATCAAACTCTGAGAGAAGAAAAAGCACCATCGGCCAACCCCGCCATCGTACTTACTGATCTATGTAGATGGAAAAGGAATGGATAGTTACGTGGACACACATGTGAGGATACGTCATTACACAGAACGCCTTGCATTTAGAGAGACGGACTTTACATGCAAATTTTACTTGCCATGATTTCTAAGGATTTAAAATTATGCTGTTATTTTAATTGTGCGGAATTAGCATTGAAGTTTGCCCGCGTCGAAATATTGAATCTCATTTGAACATTTTACTACCCAACATTTAGGAATTAGAAATACAAAAAATAGGTCTAAATTCAATGTAAAATAAGATCCTATTTAGCGCCTAAAAGTGGAACAAATTTCCCTTTATGCCATCTTAATGCGCAAAATAGGACGTCAATTTCAACCTCCATTGAGGATTTACATCCTATGCAGTTATTAATGTTATTATTCTTCTTATTATTATTATTATTTATATATATACACATCGTTTTCAAAAATAAATTAGTTAAAATCATTAAAAAATAATGGATTCTTAGGCGTTTGCAATTACAAGTGTACCACTATTCGAATTAATGTGATAATTATAATTACAAACAAATACAAATTCATTGTAACGTGATATTAAATATATATTGAATACAAAAATTATTATTTAACCTAGGAGGAGTAACAGGTTTAATTCAGGGGATAAAGGTTTTGGTGATAGTTAAATAGGAGTATCATTTTACTGACAAGAAGTTTTAGTATTGAAAAGTATCATATTAGGTTCAAATAGAAGTAAATACCATGAAAATAGGTTCAATATTTCGACTCGGGTGACTATTTTTAACCGCTTGCTTTACAATAACGTATGGTAGACGTGACGCGGTAAATGTAATAGAAAATTTTTAAGTTTTCTAAAAACTGTTAACGCTAGAACTACCATACAAGTTAAAATGACTGGTTTTAAATTTTGTACAAAAATTCCTTAAGTTTAGAAGGGAGTCGTAGAGCCAATATTCTATGTTGATTTTATAAAACAGAGATTATCGAGTCGATCATAATTTCCACCTCTTGACTGCCCTTTTGCCAAAGTACTTATTTAATATATTGATGTATAATAGATTTAACGCCGGTATTTCTAGTGTTAAATTGAAAATATCAGTAGGTCAGAAGACGTTGCAATTAGTTGTATGCTATTAATATTGCGTTAACTTATACTGGCCTTTTTCAAAATCAGTGAGAGATTATCATTGCAACAATTAATTTAGAGCTATTTCGCGTTCGGTCACAAAGAAATCGTAATGCAAAGGGTTAAAATGAGAATTTTTATTTAATAGGAATTTGTATACTGCGTGTCTGACACAGCTTGGGTCTATTCTACTTGAAATGATGTCTCACATGTGTAAAAGCACTGCTACTTTCTTCGATATTCAATAACGGATATATTATCAATTTTCAATTATAACAATAAAAATCTATGTTTAAAACACTCATTACCGTTTTCCATTGGTACATTTACCATTCCAGTACTATTATTATTTCTAACTAATCTCCTCTTCAAAATTTACCACCACTTGAAATCTACACCCCTCCAAAAAGAATTCCCGATCTAACCACTGCATACTCGAGAAATCTCTAAGATATCATTAATACCTCCTACCTTGAATTCTAAAATACCCCACACAAATATCTCCTACAAAGGTTATTAACGGATACAAACTTTCCATCCAAAGCGCACGGTAACACGTCGTAGTACACAATGTCCATGGTGGTTGTAGACACATTCACCCACTAACACGGAATATAATTTCTACTATGGGAGGGTAGGATATATTCACGAAGCGAGTATAATGCTCCTTCTAAGGCTACATCTATAACCGCGCTTATAGGTTATTCAATGAGTGTGTGTCGGTGGCCACGTACATAAAAGAGGGCTGCTAGGTTAGACGGCAGGGGATGGGGCCTTGGATAAGGTTGAAAAGGGACGAAGGAGGGTTGGCGATGCTACGCCGGTACCTGGAAGTAAAACAGAAGGAGAGAATGTTCCGCGGGAAATAATTGATTGTATTAGGTGAGTTAGTATTCCGCCTGCGGATTGCGCGGCCGAACTCTTGCCGCGCAAAGCTCTCGGGCTTAGTCCTCGGCGCTCGCGCGCATTGCCGTGTCTGTGCGGGAATATAGCCGCATTTACGAACACACCTTCGCGATGCGGCCAACGGCAAATGTTTGCTCGAAATCACGAACCTCACGGCCATCTAACCAGTGATTGGTCGAACGTTTCGCGATATAATAATCGCAGATTTTAATGCGAATGCGGTAACGAGGGGTTGAGACGGCGAGATTGCTTGAATATGTTACGGATAAGTGATGAATCCGGTTATTATATATAATTATCACTGAAACTCAGACCAAATTTAGATATTCTTTTCTTAGGAGGGGAAAAATATTTATGCGCCCCCTCGTGAACCCGGGGGAATATGTAAATCGTCGAGAGTTAAGTTTTGGGACCTAAATAAGATCTAACCCAGATCTGAGTCCGAAGACACAGTCCAGCAAGCTGAACAGGTTCCTGAGAAACTACCCTTTGTACGCTTTGCGGAATTTCCCTCCATACGGCTCGGGTAACCCCGGGTTCGCCAAACCCGTACCTGACCAGCGAGCTGGTCAGGCCCCTGAGATATCATTGACACGTTAAAAGAAGCCACTTGATAAGTGGTTTGCTCCGATTCACCCGACGGATAGAGACATCCCTCGCTCTGGCATATTTTCGATTATAATGCGTGACTGGCTCAAAAAGCACTTAACGATAAATTAAGTATTTAGTTTTCGATTGTCATACGTGAAATCAAGTTTGAAGGACCGATATGATGGGAACAGGTGATGCGAGGGGAGTCTACCCTTAACCCATAGATCAAACTAAGTGACTTGAAAACGTTGACGAGTTATAAGTCTTTTCCTGCGAAACCACTATGGGTTCGCCGTTACCGACTCAGGTAAAATCCCGGATTCGCTAAGGTCGTACCTGACCAGCGGAGCTGGACTGCTCCCTGAAGGGAACAAGCCAGATTTGTCCCAGACTGGCCGGTTGATTTGATAAATATTTAAGCTAAGATTAATTTATAATATTTCAAGGGGTAGTACAGAATGACAGATTGGAGGGTTGAAGCTAGGTTTGAGACTAGGTTTTCATGTGATTTTTTAGCTAATTAGAAGTCAAGACGGTAGTGTAACTTAAATAAATTATTTGTGATGTAATTTGTCATGTTTTTGAGCTGGAAATATTTAAATCTACATATATTTACGAAGTAGTATACTTTTTAAAAGTGAGCTATTTTTCAAGTTTAGAATAGTCGAAAGAAACAAATTACTCTATCGAAAACAATGTCGCAGACACAATTCAAAAGATAGCTTACCAAACGTAACGCTCCATGTATTCAAGAATCGTGTGAAACGTTATCAGATAAAGCTCGAACAAATCTCGGAATTTGCGTGAGAGCGACAAAAACCGTGTTCGCCGTGAAATCGGATAAGAGATCGAAACGCATACACGAACAGGTCCATACGAACAAACTCGATAGATCTCACCGAAAAGTGTCGACAGAGGGAATGTCCTCTTTACGCACCATCCGCACAATAACTTGTCTGGAATTTAATATCAGACAGGAAAAAGGAAGTAGATAGATAGGTAGTTCGGATTACGATCTTGAGACGTTCCTTGAAAATCCCTCTATCTAAATGCATCGTCATAAGATCAAAAAGAACGGTTGCAAGGATGGAAATATTTAAAAACCTGTCGGCATCGAGTGCGCGGCTCTTCTTGCGAAGGCCTTGTAATTGAATCGTAACCCAAATCCGCGGGCCGACTGGTAGCGGCTTAACACGGTGGAAGTTGTGCTGGCACGATTGAAAGGGGAAAAGTAGAAGGCTCGAGGAGGAGTAGAAGAAGGAGGGAAAAAAGGCAGAAAGTACGGTCCAACGGTACGAAAAAGGAGACATACCGAGAAAACGGAGGAAGAAGAGGAAGGAACCGGTCCCTGATCGATCAGGTCGCAACTTTCATAGAAACGGGCAGAAGATTTCGAAGAGGCGGAGGAAAGAGGAAGGAGAAAGCGGTCTGTCGGTATTCGATGCCTATACACATCCAACCAGGTGTAGAGAGGCATGAAGCAAGCCGTAAGTAAGCCGTAAGCCGAAGCAGACCGTGGGGGCTGGCTCTGACTGGCAGGTTTCTTCATCGGAGAAGCCACCGGAAATGATGCTTCCTTCCTCGCTACGGAGAATATATTGTCGTGGCACCTACTGCCAGACGTATCCTCGGCAACGTCAATAAATGTACCATCGACGAAAATATACTTTAAATATGAAACAGTCAGGCGCAGGGCCTCCGATCCCCATCGAGATGACTCCCGACAGCAACATGCCTCGAACACGCTTCGCTATAACCTCGGCCTGCTTCCTCGACTTCCTCGAATCTGCCTCTTTTCCCTCAACTTTACTAACGACGACCCGGAACTCTACCATGTTATTCGTATATACCTATACGAGATAACCGCTCGATAATACCGTTTCTTATTCTTTATGTTGAATAAATCGAGGACTGTACACTTTGAGGGACCTTTCTCGAAAAAAGCTCTTTGTTTGGATACTTGACGAACTTTTTGTAACGCTCGTACACTATATCTACTTAAAATTCTGTGGTATGTGTAAAAACTAGTAACTTTAGAAATGTATGCCTAATATCCGTGAAAGAATATACAGTAATCCCCCCTATAACACGGTACTCTTATAACGCGTTTTCATATAACACGATTTCATGTCCCTCGTATAACACGTGTTTTCCCCCATATAACGCGGGGATTTCCCACGTTATATTTCTGTACTGTGAAATTTATAACGAATTTGGACATAATCAATTTCGCGTACGTTTGCACATTATGTCAATTGTGTTCTTATCAAATTTGTGTCAATGCAGATTTTTAGGAAATGAACAATTACAAAACAGTGAAACATTGTTAAGTTTTTAGTAAATTAATAATTTTTGGTTTTGAGAACTTTTATATTCAGGTGACTGATGCCAAATAAAAATATGACTTAGTGGCCTGGAGCCATACAGTCTACCATGAAATAAAAGTAAGATTTATGGAATTATGGAATTTTTTTGTAAATTAACTGTTTTTTAGTTACATATGTATAAGTTTTTTATTTAAAATGTTCTTAGTTTGATTTTAATAAAATGCACATATTTGGCACATATTTAGTTTTTCCTTAATATTCGATTTACTTGAATCATTTGTACATAACGCGTTATACGGGGTCATAGAGCGCGTTATACGAGAATACTCCTACAACGCGTTTTCTTATAACGCGGAACGAATCTACCGTGTTATAGGGGGGATGACTGTATACTTATACGAGATAATCCCTCGATACTATTGTTTTTTATTTGTTATGTTTGATTAAATCGAGGACTGTACACTTTGAGGGACCTTTCTCGAAAAAAGCTCTTTGTTTGGATGCTTGACGAATTTTTCGTAAAGCTCGTACACTATATCTACTTACAATTTTGTGGTATGTGTAAAAACTAACAACTTTAGAAATGTATACCTAATATCCGCGAAAGAACATATACTTATACGAGGTAACCGCTCGACAATACCGTTTCTTATTCTTTACATTGAATAAATCGAGGACTGTACACTTTGAGGAAACTTTCTCGAAGAAGGTTTCTTCTTTGGATGCTTGATGAATTTTTGGTAAAGCTCATACGCTATATCTACTTATATACAATTCTGTAGTATGTGTAAAAACTAACAGCTTTGAGAATATGTACCTACGATCCAGGAAAAAATAGCATAAAAGAGAATATTAAATAACTTCTTCAAATCTCCCTCTTTTCCCGCAACTTTACCAACGACGACCCAGAACTCTACCATGTTATTCGTATATACCCATATGAGATAACCGCACTACAATACAGTTTCTTATTCTTTATTTTGAATAAATCGAGAACTGTACACTTTGAGGAGCCTTTCTCAAAGGAGACTTTTTCTTTGCATGCTTGACGGGTTTTTCGTCCATCTTATATACCATACCTAGTTACCAGTGATGGCGAACCTTTTTGAGAAGTGGGTGAAATTTTGCTCAATATTTTTTTAAGTACTAGCGTGGATCACTTTTTTTGCTTGTCAGTTAGCCAGTGTCTACTGGGAAACATTGTTTTATAAATTCGACAATATAGATATGATAGATTCGATGTATAGATTTGACCCGCGGGTCATAGGTTCGCCACCACTGCTCTAAACCTTTAACTTCATGTCATCTCCAGCAGTGATGACGAATCTTTTTCAGGTGTAGGTCAAATGTTCATTATTTTTTTTAAGTAATACTTTGTGGGTTACCGAGTCAATGGCATAACTTGGAAAGGAGGAGGGGAGGATGCTTAAAAACTACTTTTTTTCGGTTCTCAATCGGAAATAGTTGTTATAAATTCGACATTGGATATATATACTGTACTTTTTTAGTATTTCTTATCGTCTGTTCTCTCTTTTATGATATAAAAAATAAGTTTATGAAAATCGACGCGTGGGTCATTTAAAAAGCATGCGTGGGTCAGTGTCTGACCCACGGGTCATAGGTTCGCCACCACTGCCTACTTACGATTCTGTAGCGTATAAAAAAATTAAAAACTTTGAGAATATGTACCTACGATCCGCGAAAGAATAGCATAATAGGGAAAGAGGAATATTAAATGACTTCCCTGTATGCTGAAAATCCCTGTGGATGTTGATATTAGATAAAATTTTTATTCTAACTGGAGACATATTAATTCCGTCTTCTCCCCAAAGTGGAGAATACTTTTGATGTTTATGAATACACGTACACATGAAATTGACAAACGTCAATTTGTTCCACAGAAAGGAAGAACTCCGAGGAGGAAGTACGCGGTAAAGGGAACTGTGTGACACACAATTGCGTTTCCGCCTATTTCCTTATGCCACCATGGCATCTCTGACTTTCTTACCTTCTGTGAATTCTCAAAAGGACAGTAGCTTTCGGTTGCTTTGTGGTCGGCATATCAAGTCTTCGGAGATACATACGAGAGTATAATAGAACTCGCGATATCCGGTAAGGCTACTACTCAAAACCCGATATTTGATAAGGGCATCCTGCTTCGTGGCTGAAACTTTTCACCGATAATGACAATCCTTTTGAAGTCGTCGAATGTGGACTTTCTCAAAGCTAAGACCAGGGAGGATATTGTTTCGATGGATATTCCTCGAATTGAGGAAATGGCAAGTCTTTTTTGCATAAACTCAACGGATTCGCAGCGGCGTTTGTACTTTCGACGCATCGCATTTATCGTAAAAGCGGAAATGATAAATTATCAAACAAGACGGGAAACATGGTTTAAGGAAATATATTATTGCACCTTGTTTCGTGGGTGATATATACACGTGTTTCGCTGCAATGCGACACCGAGGATAACACGTAGATGCACGTAGAAATGCGGTTAAATTTGAAAATTCACTTTCACTGAAAACAGAACTTCCGATTTTTCTCCTGCTTGTTGGGAAAATTAAAGTATATTTCCACATATTAACAATACAAATTTTCGAACCAGTAACTAGAACGTACACGTATACACCAGTGACTGACAATCAGTACAAGTGATAAAAATATTTTTCATTCAATAAAGTTATGTTTTCGTTTCAACAAATGATGGATATACGATTAAAGTATTATCCACTATGCAGTCCGCGATATTTGGACGACGTTAAAACACGGCGTAAAATTCTGCAAAATAAAACTCGAAAATGTCTAGATTAAATTATAATTTGGAACTGTCGAAACCATTCCATCAGGACACTGTTGCGATTCATGCGTCCGAATAAATCAACCGAATAACGAGATATCTATTTGTACGTATACAGAGCAGGAGGGCTTTCAATTTGCCCAATTCAAATAATTTTGTTTTCGATACAGCCGGTAAACTGCACAGGTGACAAACTTTGCACTCGCGTTGCAAGGAAACATTTTGTTCGGACGCGTTTATTGAAAACGCACGGCTCGTTTCGCTTCAACGCTCGTCGAAATACAATTAGGCGCGTGTATGCAAATACGGAGAAAACTTTCAAGTCGGCCTTTCGTCGGGCGATTTTACGTGAGTGGAGAAACTTTTCAGTGAATCTGGTCAACGAGTTTTGCGAAATAATTTTCATTGCGCATTGATCGTAGCTTTTAAAAGGAATGAAAGTTAACCCCTTAGTCTACGACAACATGTTACACTCGTGTCGCGGAAAATGGAGCAGGAAATTTTGAGGTCTTTCAAAAACTATTAAGGGGGTCATTCCACGTGACGGCTACTTTGTTCGCTTCCTTTGGAATTTTTTTTTTGACGAACTATTAAAATGTACAATCTTGGAATTTTTATAACATGGTTACTAATACTTTTGTAGTCTATTGGAATTTCTGCAAGTAAAAATAATGATTTCAATTGACTTTACACCGTTCCAAAGACACTTATGTATTTTTTACGACTGCCATTATTCTAAAAGTTTCGCTCACTGAAATATAATAAAAAAATCAAATAGCATTTTTATTTGTAAACCTAAGACTATAACCGGAACTAGAATAAAATAAAAATATAAAAACATGAAGATTTGGTACAGCTTTAACAGCTAAGTTCGAAGAATCGACATATTTTCTCGGCGTTTTCAGTTTAAAAAGAAACAAACTATGACAGATATCAGAATTATTTTATGATGTAGAATTATTATATGACCCCATTAAATAGAAAATATCAGCTGGTCCAAAAACTGCTTCATTATTCATATACTATGAATATTATATTCAGTTATACGAAATATCAGAGGTCAGTCGGAACTATTAATTATAAGAATTAATTTTGAGTTATTTCAAGCCCTGTCAGGAAAGAAATCGTTGGCAAAAGTGTTGATAAACGTTCCATCTTTCTAAAAAGAGAATGGTGAAAAAACCGTGGCAATATTTTTCTGTTCAATCTTAATGAAATATTAAAAATAATTCTGCCTATGATAAACTGTCAAAAGATACTTTGCGATAAGAGGATTATTTTACATATGAAATTACTACTCGTCCACAATCTATATTGGTTATTTCTAGCAACAAAATAAATAAAAATAAGTAGTATCGTTCATAAAAAAACCATGCGGATTTGGGACCTTCAAAAGTTAAATTGTAAAAAACAAATTCCGCAAAATAAAGTACCAACTGCATCTACGATTATAACAAAATGACAGTAACCTATAGAAAGTACAAATCAAGTAAAAAAAAAAGCGTGCCATTTTTTATCGTTCACGGGTAATTTACAGCGTTCGGTTGATACGAAAGATATGAAATAGCCGTGTAGAAATAGGTCCAAAATTCTATATCTATACCAACACGTGCACTACGAAGTCAGCCGCGGCTACACTTCGTTATCAGAAACGAATGCCAATTATACTTTAACCAACTGCGAGTCCAATTTGTGGGCCGACTCGTTGAAGTGGCCTCGAACTTCGAACGAAGGAGTCTCCTCTACGTGGGCCAAGTGTGCTTTAGTGCCTATACTTGCATCGCCACCAAAATAACAAGAATGTCTCGGCCATTCGCCCTCGTATACCAATTCCCCTTCGCGGTCTCGAGACACCAAATGAGGCGTGTATCTCGGTAAGGATTCAATCGAGCACATTTATGCGAGTTATTTATATTTTCATGCGAAACCGTCTCTGCTGGCCTTCAGCAGAAAACCGTACACGCTTTTGAAAAAGATTGGATGGCTTTTTACTACCTCTCTGCTTGTGATTTTTATTCGTCGTTTATGAGATAAAATCTGCTATCTGAATTTGAGAGAATTTCTTCGTCAGGTGTATCTGACGAAGATAGACTTTTGAATATAACACTAATAAATAAATAAAGTGTAGTCAGTGTTTTGGAAACTTTAACCCTTTGCGGACTAGAGACGCATATATGCGGTCTGAGAAAAAATGTCATTATATTTCATCGCTTTATGTATACACGGTTAAAATTGAAAAATTGAAATACAATCGGCAGGATATGATCAAAAGTAAAGTAATTTATAATTTATATACATTAACAGCCCATATTTCTGATGGAAAGGTTGTTTTGGATCGCCAAATAAATGATTGTCTGTTAATATGCAAAAATTTCTCCGTCCGCAAAGGGTTAAGACGAGTGAAAACATATTGAAGTAATTTTAGGATATTTGTTACAAATACATGTTTAATACATAAATACAATTGGAAACATAAAAAATAAATGGAAATAACGAGAACATATATGCTCAAACACATACACACACAGCCACTTATTAAAATAGATATGTAATCTATCGTCTAGTCATAACTATTCGTCAATTTGTCTACTCGTTTAGTCTTTTAGGCATCTGTTAGTCTAATTATCTATTCGTCTAACCGTCCAGTCGTCTTCAAGTCTTCCTTCCCTCTGTAGAGAGTGTAAAAAAATTAATGGACATGGCTTCCAGGGGTTGTTCTACATCTTTAGATCGATGGAGATTTGTGAAAAAAATCAGCTGCAAAATTCGCAAAAGGGTAAGTAAAATGTCTGAGAGGAACCATGAATCAGAAACAAACCGTTCTCTTGTAAATTACTTTTTAATTTGGTCTCCGCGATTAAAATTTCGCTCCATAAGTCAGCCTCGTAGGTCTCCACCCTTTCGAAAAGAAACACACGAGAAAAGAAAATGGAAAACTTAGCTTGTACCTCCGTCCACTGTGGCGTTTGTCAACTTTTTGTCTACGTCTTCTCCTCCGCGTGCCTGAATCTTTCTAGGAGGATCTAGAAAGATCCGCGCGGAGTTTTATAACATTTACACAGAATTATGAACAGCTCTAACGTTACATAAAATTTAACGTCAAAATGCAGAATGAATTGTTGATTGTGTACTTGAAGACAATGTGTTAACTTTGAAATGCAGAGTTGAAATTGACGTCTCACATGACAGCGAACGTGTTGAGTTTTTTTAATTTTGAACTACAATTTCTTCAGTTATTTTCATTTCGGTTTAAAAATAGCACGACGGTTTCCTAAGAGTGAAAAATTCATTTATGTAAAAGCGGAGATTTAGTCGACAAGCGTATAGGAGGGGCTTAATGTAAGAAAAAGTGGCGAGCATGTGGCATGAGTAATTGCATCGAGACAAACTCTGACATTAGCGAAATAAAATTATTTTCTGGGTGGCGAGAAGTAAAAGAGAAAGTATATTTTGTTTTTAAAAAAACGGTTAGACCTTAATGCATAGTACCCACCCCTTTTTATGCGCATTCATGGATAATCTCGAAAACGGTCCTGTTGGGGGGTAAAAAATTGAAGGCAAATATGACCGGTAAACAGATTCTATCGTATAGTATGGTTAAATTCCAGCATACGATACGATTAAAAGCCTGAGCTAAATGTATCCTCCGAGTACCCACCAGATTTCGTTAAAAAATGAAATTATATTTTTTAATCAGAGAGATCTAGATCTGATAAAAAAATTATCTCAAACATATTTTTATTATGTGCGACGAAATTCAAGCAATTAATACGTGCTTTTCAAAAAATTGTAGTGACCCTATATTCTCTCTCATTTCGTAAAGGAGATATTTTTATGAAACAGGAACATCAATAATCAAATTATAAACGGTGATATGCATGACGCTGTTTAACTGAAAAATAAACTGAATAAGCGGGTTTTGAATCAACTGGACCAGTAAGACCTGCTTAATGCTATTTATGTATTGATATTTTCTGCATAGAGATCAATCGTTATCCTGGCAAAAACATAGAATTTTAATATCCAAAATACCAACACTATGCTAAGATTTAAAAAATCTTTTTTGGAAGGAATCGTTACAAAAAAACATTTGCCACTGAAATGGTTCCAAAAAAAAAACAGTTAAATCGCCACTGAATTAGCTCACCCTCAAATTCTAAAAAAAATATCGACAAAAATGCTCAAAATGACTATATCGACCCAACGATATACGTAAATTCTACTTGTCATGCCCTATATACAAGTGACTTATCCTAAAATTCCAAAAAGTAATGAGAATAATAATTCGATCTCGCCAAAGAATGCTACCACTAAAGTCTCACTCAACACATTAATCAAACTAACGCAATGTTAAACCACAAGCTGAATAAAACGCCTCCAGCCTAATCAGTTCTAGCAAAAAGTATACTACCGTTCAAAATAACTCAATTAACACACTCTTAAATTCCAAAAAAAAGGAACAAAGCAAAGAACACACTTGTTCAATTCTTCTTATTGTTAGTATCTGTAAAGACTTGTTTCAAAATATACACTACGAACACATCGTCAAACATAACGAAAGGCGAACGGACCTCGACCTACTTAATTCTAGCAAAAAATATGCTGCCACTCAATTAACTCAATTAAGTCGCTCTTAATTTCCAAAAAGACAAACAAAGCGAACAAATACCTATTAAATCCTTCCGTATCTGTAACTACTTGCATTGTATCACCTTATACATTATGAAGGCATCATCAAACATTTAAAAAACGAACGAATCCCGGCCTAACTATCAAACATAAAAAAGACGAGCGGACTCTGGCCTAATCAGTTTCACCAGAAAGTAAACTACCACTCAATTAACTCAATTAACTCAGTCTTAATATCCAAAAAGACAAACAAAGCGAAAAAAATATCTATTAAATCCTTCCGTATCTGTAAATATTTATATCACCTTATACACTATTGATGCATCATCAAACATAAAAAAAGAGCTGACTCTGGCCTAATCAGTTTCACCAGAAAGCATAATACTTCTCAATTAACTCGCTCTTAAATTCCAAAAAAAAAAAAATATCTCTGTTCAATCCCCCCGTATCTGTAAATACTTGTATCACCTTATAAGCTACAAACGCATCATCAAACATAAAAAAAAGAGCGGACACGGGCCTAATTCGAACAAGCGAAAAGGATACAACGTTGAAAGAAAATGTTTAGCGAGGTAGCGATAGTACAGGATGGTACAGGTGCGCACACTCTCGTCGCTTTGCAGAAAGGGACATAAACAATACGTTGGGGGTTGTTCATTGTCTCGTTTGTCAGGCCGGGCACGTAGTCGCACGTAGAAACATAGGTATTCCTCTCGGAGTGTGCCGTACTACCGGGAACTCGTGCGCGCGAGAATAGGCATCTACGAGCGTTAGAAAGAGCCGACGTATGAAGATTGAAAATGGATTTTCGAAACGCAATTTCCCATCGAGGAAATGAAGCGCGTGCATCGCCGGCCGGACATGCGTGTTTGTGCTCGGACTCGTACTCTGAATATTAACAAAAATAATCCAATGCACTCACTCTCTTCCTCTCTCTTCTTCATTTGTATCTGTATTTCTGTATTTCTCTCTTCTTTGTCTCTATCTGTGTTTCTCTTCCTCGCGATTTTAATCTGTTTCACTCTCCCTTGCTGTATTTTTTTCCCCCTTTAACTCGAACAAATTGTTTCTTTCTCTTCTTCATTCTACTTTAGTTGCTTCCTTTCTCACATTCTCTCAATTACTCCCTCACCCTCTACATATTCTTCGTCTTAATATTTCTTTTTCTACCCCTCTGTCTCTCTAGTCCTTTCTGTTTTGATGTTTCTCTTCACCCTTAAAGTTCTCTCTTCCCGCTCCTGTATTTTTAAACTTTTTTCTTTAACTATATTTCACTAAATAATTCTGTCTTTTTCCTCTCCTTTTTTCTTAATGTATTCCTCTTACTATATCTCGAAATTTTTAACCCTGTTCTTTTTAATATTTCTCTCTTACTCAACTCCTATCCCCACAAATTTCTCGTTCTCTACACTCCCGCTCTTAGCATATCTCTCTCCCTCTGTTTCCCTCTTAATATTTCACTCATTCTCTCCTTCTGTTACTCTCTCTCTTTCCATCCCGCTTTTCCAATTTCTCTTTATCTTTCGATATTTCTTTCTCTCTTTTCAACCCGACGTAGCAAAGCCGCTCCGAGCGGTCGCTCATTTCGTCGTCCCTATCGTAGCACGGTAGCTTGGTTTATGCGAGTGCGTAATTCGTACGGGACTTTTCGAGGTATCCTGAAAGTGGTAGCGGAAAATTCGAAGCGAAATCCGGGATTACCGGAAAATTCGGCAGCGCTGATTTTCATGGATGACTCGTCAGCACCGGCGTGGCACTTTTAGTACAAACGCTTGCACGCTCTCTTTTTTTCTCGCTCCGAGTTCCATCGCAAAGTAACACTTTTACGTTCAATTATAGTTACTCGTTTGCATCGCGCAATTACACGTAAACGTACCGGCTGACTTATGAAGATAAAACGACGATACGTTTTATTCCAGCGAATTCTTGGGTATTTAAAAATTTTTGTCAATTTCGACAATAATATTTCACATATTTTACGCACGTTTCGACGTACTACCTTGTTTCTTGAAACATACTGTGCTTAGTATCCTATTGACGTGGACAAATGAAATTTTGATGTCAGTGGAAGAAGTTGGAATTGACAATTGTTGAGGAAATAGTGTGTTTCATTGTATAAAATTGTATTTTAAAAAATTTTGTAAATATGCAATTTTAAGTTTGTTTAATTTAAAGGACTTTTTTATGTTTTCGAGTGGTGTAAAAAAATAGTTCGACAACTAGTTTTCTTTTGAGTATCATTCTCGAGTGTAATATGATATAAGGTGTCAGATGTTTTACGTTCCAATCTAGTGCAGTTCGGGTAACAAAATGTAGAAATGCAAAGCGTGAAAAAAAGAGGAAATAGCTGGAGTACGCCGGCAGGAATTGTATTTCTACCCGTTTTTCACAGTTTTTTATAATCATAACACATCATCATACACCTACATATTTAACATCGCTAATTAAAGTAAAAGTTTGCGTTTTAAACATTCCAGAAAGTGGCACTTTTTTAAACAAGCTCGAAAAATATATAATAGTTTAAAAATTTTAAAAAAAGGTAAATAGCTGATTCCACCTTTTTTAAAATATAAAATTCAAGTTAGAATCGCAAATGTGGTATAAAAATAAAATGGTTTTCACTTTACGAAGATATAGAACATTGAAAATCAGGGAAAAGTATTTATTTGTATCCAAAAGCTTAAATCGAATGGCTTTTTAAAGTTGTCGATATGAAAGTCCGAAATTCGAATATTTTCAACAGGCTCGAAAGTCCTCGAATTTATCCGTAAAATTACACCGAATCCCGGAACGAGTTACATTATCCTAATACTACGACTATCATTATCGCTCTACCTAATTAACTAGGAATTTTATTTTTTTTTTTTTTTACCATGAAACTTTTGCATATTTTAATTTTAATTCGACAGGCTTCTACGCCGAGAACTATTCCAACATTTCATCCTCGGATTTCCCGTGGAATTTTTAATCCACGCCGTGGTATGAATAACTTTGAACGCAATCCGAAACATAACAATCATTTGGTTCATTGAAAATTTAGCCTCACCCTCCTTCTCCCACCCTCCGACAAGTATGCACCGTTACGCATCTGAATACCGAATATTAGCTGCCAATCTCAGAATCATTTTCCATCATTTCCAAACGTATTTCAACCGCAATCCAGAAGTCGATTAAACGTCGAGTGGTACGGTCTCATCGAACAAGTAATATCCGTGTTACGTTCTTGCATGAGATATGTAAATTAATGGAAAACAACGAATTACAATTGTAAATAAATATATTTAAATCTTTTTTAATTTCCCGGTGAAAAAAAATAAATAGAGTTTCCTTTTAATTTCTCAATAAATGAATATAGGTAATATTCTTTTGCAACTTTTTTGGCAAATGAATGTGTTAGGGGAAATTATATTATGCAAATGAATATATAATTAAAATAGTTAAATTAGGGGGCTATGATGAATAACGGTTTAAGGACTTCTACTGGGGTAATTGGTGGCTTCGATTCCGAAATCCTCCCCTATCGCCTTGAAAAAATTCAAAGTAATTTAATATGTAACGTATAATAGCCTTGGAAATTCGGAAATCATTTAACATAGTACTTTTCACATGAAACCTATGTCATGACCAAAAACAACTAACAATTGATCCGAAACCCCTAAACTTACGGTAATTTATACGCGCCCTTGTTTGTCAGTTGCATAGTTCTCTAGAAAACTCAGGACCTTGAGGGAAAAATTTTATGACCGGTTTGCGAAATTTTATGCAAATGCTACGAATTATTGGCATTCTTAACACTAGAACTACCAACAATGAGTGGTTCTCGATTTTTTCCAAAAATTCACCAGGTTTATTGGACAGTCATAGAATAGATATTTCACGTCCTTGTTATAAAACATAAATTACCGAATCGATCATATTTTCCACCTCTTAATTCTTCTTGTTTCAAAATACTTATTTAACCCATTTGCATCAAAAGCGCATATATGCGCGCACTTTTTCGGGAGACTATCATCATAACGCATTTATCCATTCTCACTATGAGTCAATAGCGGTATACAGGTTCCGTCAGCAAAATCCGGACAAAATTAAGAGTTCATTCAAACACTTGTTTAGTTAGAAATTACTTGTATTGATGAAAAAAAAAATGTGTAAATTAATTAGGGGATCCTTATTAAGTTTTATCATTCAGTATAGCCTCCTTCCGCTGCGATCACTTCTTGGATTCTTGCTCTGAAGCGCGAACATGCTCTTTTCACCTGACCTTGTCTAAATTCGCGAATGCTGCCTCTATAGCGACCTGAAGGGACGCCACGATGGGGTGCCTGGATTTATTAGGCACCCTTTCAATAACGCTGCAAACATAATAACTTAGAAGCTTCAAATCTGGTCAATTGGGAGGCCAGAAGTCTTTGGACCGAAATATTTCGACGTTATCGGAAAACCAGTTTTGCATTAAATGACTCGGATGAGCTTGTGCGTCAACCTATTGTAAAATGTGGGATCTCCCGGATGCTACACTTTCCATATTTGGCTTCACTAACGAAATTATGATCCAGAGGTACAGTTTATTGTTAATGCTGAGCTCTTTCGTCGGCAGCCGCTGTGCTTACAGACTTTTCTTTGGAATAAATTCGCCTTGACCGATTAGCAGAGCCTTCAACGAACTTCTCTACAGCCGCATACCTTCGTACAATATCATAAACAGTAGAATTCGGGTATCTAAAGAATCGAATAATTTCCATTTATATGTTACATACGTACTGTACATATGTATATATGCGTTGCTTAAAAAGAAAGAAACATCTACTGCTGACATTACATGTAGCGGGAAATTAAAATAGAATTTTGTCCGGATTTTGCTCACGGACCCTGTATACGAAGAGTCTAAATTATTTATAGAACATTCGTCGATTGAAGTGCAATATTACGTTTTGAAATACTGTTCTACTTAGACTTAACAAAAAGTAATTTGATGGTAAAAATATATTTTTCATTTTGTCATATGATGCGAATGGTTTAATTTATTTAAATATAACAGATTTAACGCCGATAGTTCTAGTGTTAAAGTAATTCTTAATCATTTCTCAGCACTGTATATAAAATTTTAAATAATGTGTAAAGGGGTTATTTTTTAGAAGAAACTGAGTAGATAAATTATCGTCAATTAAAAATATAGATTGTAATAATTTTTCATTATCATGATAATAATATTTTGAGTAATCAAATGCCTGTAAATATTTTGCATTGTTTAACGCTTGATCACTGGTTCGTAAGTTATGTAGTATGATATTACAATATTATCACTTGACAAATAACTATACACCCGTATGGTTTCACGTGTATGAATAAATAAATTGCATCGATAAATAAATAAATTGACGAGGTAACATTTATGTAAGGGCGTTTCGTCGGATGCGATGAAACGTACAATAAAATCGCTATTCAACACCAATTTGTATGTATTCGCAAATTTAATTGCTCATCTTTTCCTGGGTTTATTTTCAGCAGAAAATTGAACGCTTCGTTTTGTAAAATGCAAAACGTTACTGAAATTAAATTGGTAAATTTAATACTTGCTTCTCATAAAAGAAAAATTATTATTACATTATATTTGCTAAAATGTGCACATTTGCTTGCTGGTTCTACAAATCGAGATAGATCGATATGTATTAAATCGACGAGATTCATCGGTCCATTAATGATAGCTGTATAGTGATCTGATAATGGGTATTATTGTGATTGTCCAATGTTACATGCGCCATTAATGAAATCCTGTGCGATAAGTAAAGTGTTTTGACTATTCGTGTCAATTAACACGAATCAGATTAAATTGATGGGTTGTTAGAAACGCTTAAAATTTCATTCCACGTGGACACTTCTCTTTTTAATCGAAATTTTATTTTATTGGATATTTCTTTCACCCAAAATGCAAGGTGCACGATATCCTACAAAAATGAAAAATGAAATAGAATTATTCTACTTTCTAATAAATAATTTAAATCTGTAGAATTTTTATGATTTTAATTTTAATTAATCTCGTTTATTTCGCTTTGTAATCTGATGTGCTATTTGGAAATAAAAAGTAATTTCATTTCGCTAGAATAACAGTGAAAATATGAAGAAAAATGTGTAGAGAAGATTTCTCTCTGCAGATTGTAAATATTATTATTATTAAACGTATGTAATTCTCACATATGTGATACGTTGAAAGAATCAAGGCATATTGGTTGTATCCCGTTAAGATGCAGGCATTGATAAAGTAGTGAAATAATTAAAAGATACAATAAGTGCGAACCTAGGAAAATCTGGCTGTATGAAACGGATTACCATGAAATTCAATTATCGCAATGTTCCCTGTACCGCTGGTAATTTTATTTCTCTCATTTTTTTCGAGGTACGGGAAAAAATGTGAAACCACTGATATACCTTTGTTCAAATTCTACATTCTTCTTTTTATATACTAACAATAAGTAGGAGTAATTGAAACATATAAAACTCTGAAAAAAAATCAGAAACACAGGAGTCCAATTTCTTTTCAATTTGCAATTTCAGACCATGAAAATTCAAGGAATTTTGAAAATCCATTCGGCAAAATTTACAAAGGAACATATTCATTAATCAGTTAACAGTTATTTTTTTATCGCACGTCCTACATTGCTACAAAGTTTCATAAAAATCCAAGATTTTTAGTTGTGAGTCATTCCCTGCTCTAAATAAAATTATTTTCTAGAAAACTAATTAACACAGTAATGAGAAAGTTACACGAAACTCTACAACAACAATTTGTTGAATATCAATGTAATAACCAGAACAAAAATGATTGCTAAAACAATAAAATCTATGATTCACAATCAATGGACGGGAGCGAATTCAAATTCACTTCTATCACCTCCAAGAGACTTTTTCCATAAGATATACATACGGTGTAGAACAATAACTATGTCCATGTTGACCATTACAGAATATTTGTAACACTATAAAGAAGTAGTATTTATAAACAAAACCTACGCGACATAGAGAAGGATACATTGTGATACAAACATTTTTTAAATGAGATTTCAAGATCATTTCTATTTTTAAATTCTAGTTTTTAAGGTAGAGTCCTATGTTTTTTCTTACTATGATGTGATAGTCGATATTGAGACGATTTGAGCAAGCTATCGTTGAAGATCATGGATAGTGAAATGTTATAATAAAATAAACTTTCTTATATTACTGTCGCTTCAAGTTAATATTGCAAATTGCTGGAATGTTTACATCTTTCGCTACACTCGATATTCTGCTCCGGTGTAAACAGTGTTACAAGACCATTCGTTTACATAAAAGTGCAGTAATATCTTGGCAGATATTTTATATCGGTGAAAGTCTAATGCTTAGGATCGTGTTTAACATTATATGTCGTCGAAAACAAAGCTGTCCTTCAAATTAATACAGCCTTGTTCAATGTACACCTATCCCTCGATTTACAGGGATGATAAATTCTTTAGAAGCCCGTTTAAATCGAAAGCAACGCAAAATGTGATTAATTCAATCTTCGTTTCAAAGCAAAATCAAAGTAATTTTTTTTTAAATTTCTTATTTTAAAAAACCATATGAAAGTAAATCGAGGAATAGGGACAGGGATACCTTGCAATACAGGATAATTATTTTATGAATATTTCGGTAATCACTCATTTTAAACTCTACATAGTGTTTATCAGAATTTAGAAAAAAAAATACATTTAAACAATTTAAGGTGACCTACATATCTGGATAAAACAGTACAGCAACATAAAACCCGTATTACTGCTAAATGCTACCTTCGTAACCACATATCTTCAAGTAGTGCACATTCCATAAGTTATTTGAAAATGTCACAGTGCTTAACTCATCCTGTACAATATCGTTTCGCTAATTCAGGAATAACATAAAACAATACGGATATGCTAAGTAATCACATCAGTTAAAGCAGAAGAAGTCCAAAAAATAATGAAACAATCTTACAATTAGATTAATTGCAAGAACATTCAGAAATCCTACTCCATAATTGTCCTTCAAGACAAAGAGTAATCAAGAGTAGCTAATTATACCCATAAAAATTTCTCTATTAACCGGACAAGACTCTAATAAAGTATTTTCTTGGCAAAGTTCGTACCATCGATCGTAGTAAACGATTTAAAATTCGTTTTTTACATTGCTTGCTATGGACATATTAGCGATAAGTGAGTCCTCTAATGCTCGGTGAATCGGAAAAGCTCTGCGAGGCACGAATGCAACTAAAAAGCTGGTGCCGCTTGAAATTCCCATTTGCGAAAATATACAGGAACGAGAGAGAAAAAAAGGGTCGCAACGGTGGGGGTAGAATGGCGCGACAGATTTTAACCCTCCGGGGGCTCGGAAACTAACCTCAGCTAGAGCCGATTAACGATGCAATTTATCAAAAAATAAAAGCATGCTTTTAAGCTGATATTTCGCGACATATGGTGCAAGTGTACCTGGACAAAACGTAACCATCTCATAGTGACGCGACTTTCCTCCCCTTTTTCCCATACAAACGAAATAATTGCATCGCCCTTTTGAAAGTAGTTTGTTCATTTCACACGAACGACTCGGCTTTCTTGGACGATGTTTAATAATTTCCACGACGACTCGGATGATCGATACTTTAAAATTAATTATACCTTCTTCGTCCACTGGAGATTAATACGAAAAGTAGTTAGGAGAAATTGAAAAACGGCATTTAGTGCAACTCTTCATCTTAATTTGAATCTTATTGGATTCCTGTGAGGATCCGTGCTAATTACACTGTCGGATGAATGCAAATAACGGTGCGAAAATTTTGATAAACTTATTGAATTCGTTGCACCTCAAAGATATCTTGATTTTACGTTGAAATAGATTTTAAATTATGATTAAAGTTAACGATGCCCATCGGACTGGTTATTTAGTTTGTTAATTTACACGTAATGGTTGTAAAGAAATTGGAAATTAAACGAGATGGAAACCCTTTTGCTTTTTTGTTGTTTTTTGTTTCAATTACAAATATCAAGATTTTGAGAAATGTTTTCAGAAAGCGTCAACGTGAAATTTAAATTTATGTCAAAATAATTAGAGGACGAATGTGCGTCAAAAATCGCGGAACGAATACAGTAATTGAAAGTGTTGGCAGAAATGTTGACTTTATATACGATGCACGGATAAAACGTGATCCGAGCGAGATCAAGGTAATTCCTGGCGCAAAAATAAGCCGAAATTGCTGAACGAATCTTTCTCGAACGCAGGTTCGTTGCCGAGAAAAATGATTTTGAAAATCTATCGACCGTTCTACCGATTTTTTCCTACCAATTTTGTGCTTCGACTTCTAAACATTAACTCCAATATTCTACAAGTCTCATTAATGTTATAAATTCCTCAAAATATTTGGTAGATCTACTATAAATGATGTACACGTCTACTTCATTATAAATCTCGACGATCCTAAAATTCAAGTTTCTTAAAAGCCTCAAATATCTAAAAAAAAAATTAAACTCATGAGATTGAAATATGCACTCTTACTGATACCTTGCTTGACAGAACAAATTAAAGCGACTTCATTCAACTTCCAATTATACTGCCGGAACATGATAGGAATTATCGAAAAAAAATCCTACAATAATTACCTGCAGACACCATAAATGCACAAGGCGCAAAATGTTAAAACTTGCTTTGAATCCCTTGCCATACAATAACGGGTACCATTCGTGATGTGGTAAATTACATAAGAAATTTTCAAGTTTTGCAAAATTTATAAAATTAACGATATCAGTGAGAGACCGTACGATAAAATTATTCTTATAATATTAACCCTTTGCACTCGAAGCCATCTCTGACGTTATCTATTAGCAAATTGTGCCACTTCAATAGACAAGTTCAGGTAAATATACATTCCTTAAAAGTTTGCAGTGCAGTAAGTGTTGGTTAAACCTTTATTCTGTCGTGTTAGGGCTTGAAGGAAATGAAGAGAAATACGTATAATAGTACTTTATTCTATGGCAGTTGTAGATGGAATGAATAAATACATTGAGAAATGAAAAGAATGGCGGAGAGACCGCGCCCGAAAAACAAAAACACGATTATATTTTAACTCGCTCGCTCCGTTAGATGGTGCGTGCCGTTGATTTCTAACATTAAGTTCATCCTCTGTAATCAATAATAAAGAAAGTCCCCTTATTGTTAGAGGGGGCAACCGAGTGGTATGATAGACTTATTACGACCTCCTCTCAGGTGGAACATTGAAGTGCAAAGGGTTAATATTACATTAAATTATACGATTTATCAAGAATCATTAATCAATATATACTTTACCAATTTAATTCTAAACTATTACAGAGGCAATCGCAAAAGAAACCATACGGCAAGGGATTAACACGTTGAGCGCGGCACCGATATTGCTGTCCTTTCCATTCAGCCGGCAACGGGCGAACACTTAACGGCGAGCGCTTGGGCAAAATTTGAGACGACTACCATGGAATGAACAGAGGTCTGCTTTGTTTTAACTTCTTTTCCGGATTGGGGAAATGATGCAATCAATGCATATGTATACAAACGACAAAAGGACAACGTCTAAAAGACGATCAGTTAGAAAGAAGCTACGGAAGTGTAGAGACGATTTCGATATTGTTCGGGATATTATGAGAAAAATTCAAGGTTATTCGGACGCAGGACAGTTAGAAATTTGACTAAAAAAGTCATCACATTTTATTACCACATTTATTTTTTAATTTTGACACTGTCGGTCCCAGGGACCAACGCTGTCCAAACGAAAAGTCCACTGTCGGTCCCCAGGGACCGACACCGCGCGCAACGTGTTAATGAGACTCAATCTCCCCCTGCACTTTCGTACTCGAAAATGTCATGCCTGTAAGACCAGGACGGTGCCCTTTTATAAAGAACTTAGGAGAAGAGGACGTGGAAAAGAAGTGTCACCAAGGAGAGGTCGTTGGCGCAGTGGTACCGCTCATACCCAGAAAATCTCGACGTTAAGCGACTCAGGCCGAGTACGCTGCTTGGATGGGTTACCACTCGCCTCTTCAAATTAAATAACAAAACCCCATCGGCATCCTCTCAAGATAGTTTCTCATTTAAGAAAACTAAAGCTCGTTCGATCACTTACAATTAGTTTCGTTGTACTTTGGTCGATCCAGCAACAAACGAGTAACTTTTCGAGCCAACACATCCAATCCTTTAACATTCTCTGGGAGTGTCTCAAGGAGTTAAAGAATTATACGAAGCATCCTACGTTTTTCCGGAAGCAAGTTGAAAGACTCTTCAGGCCCTCCGCCCAGAAGCTTCCAATAAGAAAACTCAACGATCGATCAGTTCGATCGATCGAGCTTCATTCTCGATTCAAGGACGATGACGAGTAAGATTGCCGGAAGCGACGTCAGACAATATTTCGCTCGTTAAGGGCCACGGCGGTAACGGAAGAGGGCAGAGATATTAAAAGTATGGCACAATGAGCGAACTTATCTCATTAGAACAGCTTGTAAAGCCAATCTCCGTGGCGCTCTTGCACCGACCTCGGATTACACACAACTTTCGAAGACGATTGAGAATTAGGGCCTGTCGCTCCTGTAATCTGTGCTGAGATTGCCCAAGGAAAAGATCGAGGTCGTCGATTGAACGAAGGGATAGCAGAAATTCGATATATATCGAAGTGGAATTTTTACGCTTGGTTTTGCGTGACGGAAAGCTGAACGTATTAAATTGTAATTCTCTTGAATTTGAACGTGAAGGAGATGTGGAAGGAGGGATGAAGTCGAAGTATTAAAATTTCTTTCCTTCTACTTGTATTGCTTTAATTTAATTGCTATGGTCATTTCAGTTTGGATCTACACTGTAGATTCTACAGTATTGAGGGAATTCTGAATTACAGAGAATGGCAAGTATTAAATGGTAATTTTGGAAAAGTCTGTTAGAGGTGATGAGGATTTAAACTTGCAACGATTAATTGGGAATTTGAATCTTTAATTTTATAGTCATTATTCTATTTCGAACGTTAAGAATATTCGATTTTATTGGGCGGAATGGAATGTAAATCATTAACCCCTTGGAATATGCTGTTGAACTACGCTTTATACTATTTTTCATTGTTTCGAATTTGTAAAAATAACTACGAAGTAATTCATAGATACAAGTACGGGAGAAATTTTCTCATATAACAAATCTTGAGTAAAAAGGACTATTAAAATCTCCATCCAGAAAATAATAATGGGAATAAAAAACGGGCATATGAAGTGACCAATAGATTCTTTATTTTCCCTTTTCATTTTTCTACCTATTCGCTATCATTAGAATCCAACTGCGTACAACCAAGATGTATCTGTAATAAATATCCTACAATATATTTAAACACGTTTTAACGCAAACCCACAATATCTAAATTTACAGAGAAAGTGTATTAAGTTACTTTCAAAATAAATAGCCCATATAACGAATCTCGAGTAAAAAATATTATTAAAATCTCCATCCAGAAAATAATAATGGGGAAAAAATCGGGCATATGAGATTACGAATAGATTTTCAATTTTCCCTTTTCATTTTTCTACCTATTTGCTATCATTAGAATCCAACTGCGTACAACCAAGGCATATTTATAATAAATATCCTACAATATATTAAAACACGTTTTAACGCAAACCCTAAATATCTCAATTTACAAAGGAAGTATCTTGTGTCACTTTGAAAATAAATGACTCATATAACAAATTTTAAATAAAAAGGATTATTAAAATCTCCATCCAGAAAATAATAATGGGAAAAAAATCGGGCATATGAGATTATGAATAGATTTTCAATTTTCCCTTTTCATTTTTCTACCTGTTCGGTATCATTAGAAGCCAACTGATCAACATATGCTTCGCCGGAAGCCACGATTACCAAGTAAATCAAACCACGCTGGGATATTGAAATACGCTAAGAGAATCTATATCGCCACCTGTTCCCTTAATGCACTCATATGTATGTGTGGAATATTCTAATGCGATTTCCAATTCATAATCATAATCGAAGGGAAAGAGGAAGGAAAGGATGAACGCCCGGAAGACAAGCGCACTGTCGTCTCCGCGAATTTGCACACGTAATATGAGCTTTTCTTCTTTTAAACGAATTCCCTCAAACTTATTCCACCGGATTTCTCCTTGGGCTTCGAAAAGAAATTTTTGCAAGGGACGAATTTGCTTTTGCAGCGACATGGAAGAACATCTGTTGAAGTTTGGCTTACAATTTCAATCGATTGTGGTAAAGATATAATTAAAGAATTTACTATTCACTCAACGAAATTTATAAATAAATTAATATTTGAGATTAAAGGAAAAAGTATCATCGGTGAAAATATTTTAAATGGAAATTAATGTGATAAGGGAGAAATTATTTTCTGTAATATCTGTTCGGAAAATTTGACGAAATAGAGATGCAATTGCAGAATTTATCGTTCAGTGGTTGAGTTGACAATAAACTGAATTTCATGACATAAAGAGAACGAATTTTAAGGTAAATTTGTCTCTATGTTTGAAATTGAATTTTGTGAAATACAAATTTGTTCTTACACTCACTCACAGCTTGTCCGGTTAACAAGTAAAATGAGATATACTGGTAATATAATTACATTCTGTAATCATTCAGTTAGCAATAAGTTACAATGTACAACCTGAAAAGGTTTCTCCAGCAGAATTAAATCGTTAAATGATACTCCCACTAATAAAACTGCTTTGAAAGAAGATTAATTTTGTTTATTATCGAAGAAATTTACACTAATTCTCAACTTTTACGTTACAGATTACGCGGACCGAAATAATTTGTCATATTGTATGATTTAGACGGCGTTTGGAATAACGCAATAGTACTATTTCGTTATACACATTAACGGTCCGTTGCTTTAATAGAAATGCACTAACGGTGCAACCCCCAAAGAGTGTCATTACATTCGATTTTACACATCAGAAACTCCGCTATCGTGTGTTCCGCATTAATTGTCAATTCAAACATTGAAATCCGGAAACCCGCTTTTACGTCGCTGTATCTTTCGTTTCTCGACAACACTTTTTTCTATAGTAATCGCATTTCATAAGAAGAGACCTATGACTACTATAAACAGTATGCAATAAAGAACTAAAGATAATACCAAATGAATGTTTCATTTTTACTGCTTGATAAGTTTATGTTGTATTTTATCTTTACGTATATATTTATAGATCCTGAGTTTCTACGATATTTTATTTACAGCCGCTATTGTACCTTTAGTAATTCCACGAAATATTCTTCTTCAACTGTATTGACTACACTTTTCCAAAATCAATTACTACTTTGAAGACAAAGTACCAAAGTGTATAAGTTAATACTTTATTCCAAGTTATACCATAATCATTCAAATTTTTCCAATCAATCTTTAAACAATCGAAATTAATTTGGTAATATTCTCTACCGATGGATTATTATCTTTTATTGACGATTAGTATTATAGATACCATAGGACACTTTAACAATAGAATTATGGACGTGAAATCTGTTATACCGCAATATATTAGGGGGACCGGAAAGTAATATCGTTTTTTTCCATTAAATTCAAAGAAATTAATTTGCAAAAAGTTTTTATATTTAATAGATGACATAATCATCCTCGTTATAAACATCGTTTTTGCATTTAGAGTGCATATTTTCAATATTGCATTGATAAAAATTAAGTGGTTTTTGAGGAAAATATCTAGAAAGACGACGTTACTTTCCGGTCCCCCTAATATTAACCCTTTGCGGTCTGAATTACTTTGTCAATTTGATAGTAAGCTAAATGAAATTAATTTTCCAATAATTTCTATCATTGGTCATTAATTTTTATTTACTGATAGCAATAACTATAGGTTCTGATGAATATTTTAGTGATATTACAAAATTATTATAAAATTAGAAAATCGATATTAAATTGTTAGAAAATAAAATGAAATGAAAGTCTATGTCGAGTGCAGCTCGAAAGGATAAAGGACTTGAAAATAGAGGGGGAAGCGGCAAACAAGATGATCAGTTAACACTAAAACTGTTGACATTAAAATAAAGTAAATACTTTGGAAAAAGAGAAATCAAGAGGTGGAAAAGGTGGTCGATTTGATAATCCGTGTTTTGTAAGATCAATTGCTCTATGACTCTCCTATAAACTTGGAGAACATTTGGAAAAAAAATGGGCTCTATTCATTTCGACTTGATTGGTAGTTCTAATATTAAGTAATCTGCATATTATAAGATACATTTGAAATATCTACTCTACCACGTCTCCATAAGTCCGAAAGGCGTTTCTAGAAAGTTAGGAATCCGTTGATTTAACGGCTTCTGTAAACCTAGAATTGATTAAATGTAAAGGAAAGGTAAAAAATTACTTCACGTGAAAGTTATTTCACATAGGAAATTGAGCCGTAAACAGGTACAAAGACTGCAAACGGTTAAACCATAAACAAAAGTTTACCAACGGAGCAGCTTTACAATTCATATGTGCGCCCTACGATATTTAATAAATCACTGGGATCATTAAAAACAAGCCGACAATGTCCACTATGGGGAATTTTGAAGAGAAAGCTGGTTTAAACATTTTAGAGGTTTACACTCTATTGCAAAACGTTACATGATTGCACGAAATGGATGGGATTATGGCTCGTCCCGAAAAGCAAGGCGGATTTCCCAAACACGCTCTCCTGTTGCAACGTTTTCATCGCATCTACCGTGTGATCGACGAATGAATTCGATTCGTTGATCGTCCATTCTTCGTGACGAATTATAAAACACAAAATTGTAGTCTGCGAAGTTACATTATATTCAAATAAATCTTTTAGAGAGCCCTATAACTGTCTCTTTCGTTATGCGTTCCAAATCGTAATCAGTGACTAGCCATGATAATTCGTTTGACCTGAAACGATCTGTTCCATTTCGAATTATCTACCAATGGAAAAAAAATGTGAACATCCTGCACAGGTAGAGTAATGTGTATATAGCACAAACTTAATTTTTGTCCGAGATATTATTATTTAAGAGGTGAAATAATTCCTGGAAAAAATGAAAATCTTTTTATGGTGAGATGTTTTTAGAATTGCGATAGATATCGTGGAAAAACGTTAACACTAAATTTACGGGCGAAAAATCTGTTATATTTAAATATGTTAAATAATTACTTGGAAAAAAGGGATCAGTTGGCAAAGAAGATAGCCACTTCAGCAATTTGTACGTTATAATAAAAAATGTAGGATATTTACTGTATCGCTTCTTTGTAAATTTGGAAGCCGTTTCTAAAAAAAAAGGAATCTCAATTTGACGGCTTTTGTAGATCTAATGTTAAGGAAGATTAAATCTTTCTTATCTTTTTCAAAGTTCCTTACAAATTTTCTTGAAGGATTGACGATAGGGAAATTTAACAGATATGGATTTTTTAAAAACTTCTTAAAATAGTTATGAAAAGGTGAAGACACAATGCAATTTCTATTGAAATGAAATTTTTCACTATAAATAGAATTTTAAATTCACTTCCAGGGGTGATTTCACCACACGAACCAAGAAACACGAAGTGGGAGAACAGTAAAAGAGGTTGACTATATTTAAACTATATTTAATAAAACATTGCGCGTCAAACTATAGATAAAACTAGGCTACAACTAACTATAACTACATCTTAAAAAATGCACGTATTCAAATGATCGTCTTAAAATACTCGTCTTAAAACTAGATTTACGGACTTGAATCGGGTTATACTTCGACAAAATAAATATCCAGTTTGAAAAAAAGAGATCAATAAAAAAAGAAGATGATCGATTAGGTCCTTTCTGTATTATTAGATACATGTGAAATATTTACTGTGCTGCGACCCCAAGAATTTCAAAACCGTTTTTAAAAAAATTGGATCTCGTCAATTTCTGTAGATCTAGTGTTACACTCGTCTACATCGTCACGAATTTAGGTCTTCTCTCGAGCTTTTGGTTCTCTACAGTCTGACCGTCATCTTTTCACGTTTCGATCTCTCAATCGCACACGTATTCACATAGTATAAACACTCAAACGTCTCATTAATGCGTCACTAAAAACAATTCCTACATAATGATCAATCATTCAACCCCCACAGATCCTGAAATGGTGGACAAAAAATAAGATAATTCACAGAACGAAGAAATTTCCGCAGAGATATAGGAGGGCGTATAATTCTCATTTCTGGTCACAATTCCCGCCCAGGAGTAACGTTACGAAGGTGGCTTTCGTACTGAAATCCACGCTCCATCATAACGAAATACAATAAATATTTCGAAAGCGCAAGATGGAAACGGATATGACGGTTAATGCGAATAAATGGCCCGGCAACCGTCCCGTATAACGGAGCATTATGTTATAAATTAGCCATTGTTGCTTGGTCATATCCGGATGTGGCTAACTGACGAAGGATAATTTAACCGTGCCGCGTTCAGCAGTATCTGCGAGAATCACCGGGAATGCACGGAAATGCCCTTTCTAATTAGCATGCCGGCCCATGTGGAAATTATGTCCGATTTGTCGACGATTTGACAATCCACGGAAGGCAACGAAATATTCACTCGATGGCCTCGTTTTCATGGCCGCGGATATTTCAATCGTTCGGATGCAGAGATACAGCTCATTGCAATTTCCAAAATGCGCGCCGCTACCGAACTGATGCCGAAATTTCCGGGTAATTCCGTTACGCGTTTTCCCACTTAATGCGAGCTTTTTGAAAATTCGGTTCGGCTGGTGCTTTCATTCGTTTTTATTAATACGGCTGCGTGCAAGGTTGAAATTGAAATTCGCTGTATTTCGAGATATAACAAGTGAACTCGAAAATGATGGATGTTATTCAGGGATGTGAATTCCTTTGGGTGCGAAATGTATTTTTACGCTATTTCTGAATTTTCTTGGTGTTAACAATTCCAGGAGTATATTTAATCAAGCTCTTAAATCATTATAAAAATTGCTACTACATTTAAACTCTCTTTCTTATTCTCAAATCCAAATTCGATCGATATTCCCTCCATTTCCTTCATTATACCACATAGGACAATTAGTCCTGTAATTTCAAATCTATAAAAGTAAAAAAATATATTCTTCATTTAACCCTTTACATTCCTATGTCCCATCTGAGGGAACATCGTTAGTCTACCATGTTTGCCTGAAATTTTCTATTGAAATAGCACATGACAGCAAATATTAAAGTGTTACCAAGTTGATAGTAGATAAGGTCAGAGTTGGTTCCAAGTACAAAGGGTTCATATTATAAGAATAATTTTATCGTGTGATCTCTCACTGATATCTTCAATTTTATAGATTTTGCAAAACTTAAAAATTTCTTATGTGGTACTCGTTATTGTAAGAAAGAAAGAGAGTTTTAACACTGTGCTTTATGTGCATTTCCAGTGTCTGCAGTTAATTATTCCAGAAATTCTTTTTAGAGTGTCGCCAAGTTGTTCGTAGATAACAGTCAGAGAACAGTAGCTAATAGTCAGAGATGGGTCCGAGTTCAAAGGGTTAAACTTCTACAAATCACTACAATTAATGACAAAAACGAAATTGCAAGAATTCAAAGTATTCCCTTGTTCAGTCATTCACAAAATACATCCAATAAACAAAACAACTACAATTTCAATCCAGACACATTGTAATGATAAACATCTGTAATGTTTCACATAACACCCACACAAAGTATTGAAGTGAGAGACGTAATGAAAAAATAGATATGTATCTTCTGTGCCGCGAATGGTGCAGAGAAAAATTAGATTTTCAACACGAGCGACGACAAACTGGTAACCGCGACCGTACCCGCGAACCATCGATTGTCACGAATTGAAAAACAATTAGTGAATTGCGGTTTGCACCGGCACCGCTACCATTTGAACATACCCGAAGCACCCCCTCCAGAAGTCTCGCAATCCTCTCATCCTGCAATCTCGTCGAGGTCATCGTATACATATCGACATTCATTTGCATACGCATAGGAGGGGTTGAATGGAAATGGTGAAAATTTTACGGGGAAGTTTGCAGTTCAAACCGGAAGCATCGATGCCGCAAAAAATATTGATTGATGAAGAATCAATTTATAAGATAGAAAACGTTGTGTAAGATGTTGTTAACGCTAAAACTACCGGCGTTAAATCTCTTATATATGGATGCATTAAATAAAAACTCTAAAAAAAGAGGAAGGAAGCGATGCAAAAGATGATCGAATCAATGATCTGTGTTTCATAAGATCAAAGTAGAATATGTGCTGTATAACCCCGAGTCGAAGTTATGAATTTCTGTTGATTATCTCGGACCCTGAAATTATCATTTATGATTCTCTTACATTTTCTTCATATTTCTATTATTTTCCTTAGTTCTCTATTAGTCGTTATATTTCTCTCTTGATTCTCTTTTATTTTCGGAAAATAAATATACAAATTTTTATTAATTAGACATCGAATTGTAATAGATTACAGTAAAAATCCTTTTATTTGTTAATTTATTTCTTATTTATTTCATGCCAACAATGAAAATAAAGATATAAATAATTAAATAAAACCAGCGGGAAATCGTTATTTTTCATCTTATTATTTAATCATTGTAAAGTTTACTATACATTCGTCTCTACAACTGTCATTCTTTATATACATTTTTAGAATTTTATGAACTTTTCATTTGAGAAGTATTAGATCACTCCAACTCCTTATTATTTACAGGTATTCCTATGTACAGTGTATCAATGATCATCATTTTTATGCAAACATTAACAATGTTAATTATGTTAACAGCTTTGATATTTTCACTTAAATTTCCTGCAATTAAAAAGTCTCGGGTTGTATATTGTACGTTGTGGTCCTCTAGAACAAACATTTCATCAGGTTCAATTTCTTGTACTATTGCAGTATTAGTTATTACTAATATAACTAAAATGTTATAAAAATAAAGATTCCGTCAAATTAATTTTGTCGTAGTTGTCACTCAATTTACTTTTTAAAAAATTAAGTAATGTTAATAATTAATAAGTAATGAAAAATTCCTTCTAAAATACAATGAAAGAGGATTAAAGGAGAACCTAGAAAATCTTTTTATAATACTCTTTCGATTTTCTTCAAGTGTGGAAACGGAAATATCCGCATCCACAGAGTACCTGCAGATAATCAACATAATATAGAGTTTAATGGTCAGATCATACAGATTATAATTCTCTTTTGGTTTTCTTCAAGTATAAAAAATCGAGAAAACCAACAGAAAATCAATCCATCGACTGGAGGTACTCTCCTATAAACTTTGAAAATTCTTGGAAAAAAATGAGAACCAGTCATTTTGACTTGCTTGGTAGTTCTAGTGTTAATGTGATCGACGAAGTTGTTTTGTTTCATTACATCGAATTATTGATATGGGGCAAATCAAGCAATTCTTCTTGTGTTTATTTAACAGATTCAGGCTAACTTTATTTTCATGAATAAAAATCAAGGTAGTGGAATTGCTTCTGAAGAGAATCATTGAAAAGAGTATGACGAGATAAAGTGTTACAAATGATAAGCATTGTTATTGCAAAGAGATATGGTTCTCCACGATCTGCATTGGTTCTGTAAAGTAATTTAACTGCGCTCCAACCGTTCTTTAATTGCAGCCTTCAAAAGGTGAGATTTATCCACTTAACAAAATTTGAATATTTTAAAAATGATAGTAATCAGTTTAAAAGATCATTTAAATACGACCGAACCTTTTAACCCTGTTAAAGGAATTATCGAGTCAGTCGGCATATTCGAATAATTTCTGACTCGGTACGATTATTCCAATTAATTTCTGGTATCGCGATAAAATTATTCTGATTAATTTCTGACTTCTCATGACAAAATTATTAACATATATCACGTGAGAGAAAAGGGGGAGTGGGCGAGATTTTACGAAATAATTGCCCTCCTTTTTCACAACTTTCAACTTTGATATATCTCGCTTAACTTATTTCGATTCTTCTCGCATCCCCCTTTTCCTTTTCACTACTTGTCAATCCACTTTTTCACCCCAATTCATTTCTACTTTCTTCCCGGTTCGGATCGGAGCCAATCCGTCAGAATAAGTTAGGGCGCAAGAATAATTCGGTTAACTCGCCGTACCGCGTCTTCACCCTCTCGCTGGCTTTCGAATCCAAGTATATCTATCGAGTGAGAATCGTCGGGGGTGCTAAATATAGGCAATCATTCGCGCCCTTTTCTCGAGTTTGCACGTGGCATACTCTTATCGAGTATACTTTCAACGAATACAACGTGAAACTTCTATTTGGCAATGTCGGTACTTCTGAAATAGTCCATGCGGCTTTGAATCGTTCTAACAATGAGGATGATTCTCTCGGCTGTCCTATGCTGTATACATGATGGTATCTTCTTAACCCCTTGCCTTACGATTTCTTTTGTGACCGAATGTGCAATAACTCAAAATTAATTGTTGAAATAATAATCTATCACTGATTTCGGATATACTGGTATAAATTATCGCAATATTAACACGTAGAACGCTACTGTTATTTCGCTACTTTCATTATTTCTACTGAAGTGAAACTTTTCTATCAAATTGTCATCATTCTGAGGCCGCAACTTTAAAAATACAGATAGATAGATATTCAGCAGACCTTTATTTTTTTAACGCCAATATTTAAATACTCAGTATATCCAAAAATTTGTAAATATTGTAATTTAAAAGTTACATGAAATTTCATTGAATTGAATAGTGCCGGTCACCGGTGACCCGCATGGTAGTCAACGCCTTAATAGAATAGAACTAATTTCAACGTCTCCTGACCTACTGATATTTTCAATTTGATAGTTTTTGGAAAATTAAAAAATTTTCTATTCTATTCATCGTGTCACGTGTGCCACATGTCATTGTAAGACAAGGGGTTAATTATTGAATTAGATCTACTGGAAAGTTATGTTTGTTTGTGAAGAGAAAGGAATTTATAAACCAATGCTAACTTCTGAATATAATTCGAAATGTTTTGTTGAGCTGAGTTAAACTTCTCCGGGATCTTTGATAATGTCAAAAAAGGATCTTGGGGTATCAAGGTCTTCACAATATCGTCATCTATTATTTTTGAACTATTTTCTATACGTTCTATCCGAAGCAGTATCTCCATCAAAAACTTTTAACAAATTCCAACACGCTCCTGTAGCATTTCTATCGTGTTGGAATTCATACAACATAACCTGCCGTAAATCAACTTTGCCAGCGCCCATGTTTTCACGATTGTGTCGAACTTAATAATCACATGAGATATCTTTATTGTAGGTAATTTCGAATGGCACATATGTATAGTTGCAGTTATAAAGAGACACAGCCACACATAGTTCAGCAGGACATGTGCTGACATATTCACACTTAAAACAAAATTATCTGACAGAACTTTCCCGTAGACCTAATATTAACTCCTTGCCCAACTATAACAAGTTATGCGAGTTACGATAAAATAAAATGAATTTTACGCTATTCAATGTTGCATTGAGTTATGTACTATTATATATTCACAATTAGGGATAGATTGTTATTTCAGCAATTAATTCGGAATTATTGCGCATTCAGTCAAAGAAAATGGTGCGGAAGTGTTTAGCACTACATTTACGAAATCCGTCAAATTGACGGGTTCCTACTTTCTTTATAAACATTTCTCTAATTTACAGAAAAGCAGTACAGTAAATATTTCACGTGTATTTTATAATAGAAAAATTACTTAAGGAATTATCATCTTTGCTACTTGATCCCTCTTATTCCAAAGTCCTTAGTTAAAATATCACAGTATAAAAGATTTCACTCCCGCACATCTAGTGTTAATTACATTGTTCTAAAAATTTTAAATTTTTTTCCTGTTTTGCAACGTCCATTGAGTAACCCTTAAACACTACATCTACCGAGATAAATTCAATATATTTAAAACCATTAAATACATATGGCCCAATGAAATAAATGGAGGAAACAAAGATCTTGATATTTAATCGCCTACAGTCTTCAAGTCAGATGTAGAAAATTGAAAAAGAAACAGCGTAAGTAATACCTGGAACATTTTCAAAAAATTCAGAGCAAATCATTTTGACCACCTTGGTAGTTCCAGTGTTTAAAAAATGATATAGAATCCAAGTTCTAAAAAAAGGATAAGTTTCTAAAGAATTCTCAAAGAATTAGCACTCGCAAGGGATGAAAACAGAAGAAGAAACCTCATTCAATTGTAAATGTACGTCCAACGTATAATTTTACGATTCATTGCATATATACACAGAGAAGTAAAATGAAAAAGCACTTTCAAGATGGAAGAAGAGAACGTGCAGACATGCAATTCTCGGCGTAAAGCCTACGGCTAATATTGGCGTCCATCCGACCACACATATGGCATATTTTTAGCAGCCGTCTATTTTATGCGAGCAGATGCATCGAGAAATTCGCGTTGGCCGATGCACCGACACAACGCACGAGTCTCGGACGAACGTTATTTGAAAATCATGCTCATCGGTGTGTCTGATCTGGCTGGTACACATATACTTAAATGGTTATCGAGCGCTCGATAGCCGTGAATTGTTTTATACGCGAACGCTTTTGGCAGATTGTATTAAACGAATCCGCGGATCGACGCGTTTATCGCATCCCTGCTTCCCGCCGCTGTTTATGATATATCGGATGAGAAAGTAATTTCATTTAGAAGGGATATTTCATTTGCAGTTTTAGCTGGGGGAGTATTAAATTTTATAAACTCTAGTTTAAATCGCATTTAGGCAAGATTATTTGTGTATGATAGTATTACACAGGTTGTGTCAACTGATTTTTATATTTTTTATGATTCTCTTCAGTGTATTACTGCTGAGTGCTGTAAAATATTTTTTAATTACGTTATTAAATAATTTAGATAAGTTTTTAATTCATTGATTTCAAAAATATGGTGATGCAAATGGTCGTTATGTTGAACCATTCCTTTAAATGCTAATTTGGTTAGGAATTGTAAAATTGTTTGAAATTAATCTCGTAAATTATTAACTGGTCAATAGATGAGCCGATTATTTTGACAGTGGCATAAGTCACTTTCTTTTTAACACGTTGGCTGCCATGGTGGTCATCGATGACCGTTATTGAATTTGATGAAATTTCATGTAAATTTTAAACTTCAATGTGTATGAATTTTTTAACATATTGAATATTTAAATATTTAAGTAAAAAAGACAAAGGTCTATCGAATATCTATGTATCAGTCTTTTTAAAGTTTCTGATTTATAAAGATGTGATTTTAATAGAAAAGATTTCTCTGTTAGTTGAAACGATAAAACTAGCGAAATACCGATGTCGTTCAACGTATTAAATCGGTATATTTAAGTTTTGCGTTTTAGCGTGTTTAACAATTATTGGTACCAGTTTTTGGAAAGATTTATTTGTACTTGTTGTTGTGAATACTTATATTTTTCTTAGATTGTGTATAACCATTGCAAAATTACTTACCATTTTTCAAAATTTTTAATAACTTTCAAGAATGAACTTTCTAAATAAACTGGTGATATATAGATCAGTACATTTTATAATGAATTTCTAACTGTATAATTAATGTATAAAAAAATACCTGATTCCGTCAAAAAAAAGTTAACAATGGTAAGAAGATGAAGAAGATCAAAATTGATTGTGACATCCTATACAGGTAAATCACATTTTATATCATACGTAATTTCGAAAATAGTACGAATTTATTTGTGTGCAGAAAACATTTCATTACAGAGAATCTCCATATGATAAAAATAATTCTTTAATTTCCAGCAACTGTAACTATGAAATGTCTATATTAGTGGAAAACGTTCGCAAATAATCTCCTACCAATATGGAACACCATCTCAGAAAATGTCATTAAACCTAGATTTACGGAGCCAATTTGGCTCATTCAAAATTTGATTACCATATACATAATATATTGGTTGGTTAATTTTTTAATAATAAATCTTTTATTCATATTGATTTGGAAATAATTTCTTTGCAAAAAACTTCGATATTCTTGTATGAGTGAAATTGGCTCACTTCAGAAAAATAGGTATATAAACATTCGTAAATCTAGTGTTAATAAATTTTTTTCATCAAAAGAAAGAAAAATATTGATCCTCCGCAAACTTATTACGGTCTTATATCACGCAAATCCCAGAGTACCGGTGACAAACAATTATCTCGACATCAATTTCTCCACTCGAAGAGGATATCTGCAGAAAATCTAATAACAACGATCATCGAGCTACCGCAGCGATACTTGCCTCCTAATGAATTTCTCATCAAATCCCGCGATATGGGGACACGAAGGCAATCGTCGGTTGTACCGCGACATTTTAATATTAATAATAATTACATGAAATATAATTAAGCGAATAATTCCAACATCACCGATACCCAGTTGGTAGAAGAGTGATAATCTCTACGCACAAACGAGAGTTTAATAACTCCTGTTATTCCTACGGCTTCTGCCACTCGACCGACTCAATTATACGTCGGACGAAATAATCTTCATTCATTAGTGTTTTAATAATCATAAGGAGAGCAGCCAGGCGCAAAAGCCGTTGAAGTACTGGCGGACTGTCACGTCGAGTACGAGGAAAGCTCGCGGGAGAACACTTCAGCACATCATTAGTCGGTATAATCATCAGTCGGCCTCAAAAATTCACGGAACCGTGAATCTGCGTTATAAAAAATTCCAACAAATTATACGCGTTTTATGCATTTCTTTTTTTTTCCTATGTTTCCTACGGAAACCGTAACGGTGAGTATCTTTCGGTTTGATAGATAGTTAACGAACGACGCTGCTGAGAGAAGCTGACGTGATGTCTGCGCCAACATCGTAAGTAGTTGCACTTCAAAGTTTTCTGGTGAATTCGGTCTCCCGGAAAATTGTATATCGTTGATTTTTTTCTGTACACGATCGTAATTACATATGCAATTATTGGACTATATTTTAATTTCGAGAGAAGGAAGTAGCGACTGCTAAGAAAAATTGTCCTTTGAAATCTGACAGAATTCAGGTAACGAAAGGAAATTTAAAATGGTTATAAATTTGTCGTTAAAAATTGTTAACTGTTGTCCTCTATAATATTTATTTTGACGCGTCTGGCAACGTTATCTAATTGTTAAATATGGCCAAATGAGACAGAGATGTTTATGAGAAGCACAATGTTATCAAGTTTCTGTATTATTAATTATTTGTAAAACACACCTTATAGTTTTATATATTTCTGCTGTTTTTAACACTAGATTTACCAAGCCAGTCAAAATGACTGGTACACAATTTTTCCAAAAATTCTACTGGTTTACGAGAGAACCGTAGAATAAATATTCTTCGTCCATCGTATAAAACATAAATTACCGAATCTATCATCTTTTCCACGTCTTAATTTTCCTTGCTTTAAGGTACATATTTAACATATTTAAATATAATAGATTTCACGCTGGTAAGTATAGTGTTAAATATTATTCGGGATAAGTGTAAGTTGCGAAAAAACATACTTGTATTTATCAATGAAATCTGTTCTTTTTTTAAATTTATTAATTCTTTGCGACCGTGTTTCATTAAGAACAAAATGTGTAATCTCCAAGGGAAAACGGCGCCAAAATGAGATACTTTTTGTTTGCCTTCTAGTAGACTTACATTAACCCTTTGTGGTCGTATTTAATTAAAAACAAAATGTGTAACCGCGCTTAAAGCAAAACTATTAAAATCGTAGTAAAAATTGTTTGTACCTCAGAAACGTGATGATTCTTTGTGTGCAATATAGTAGATTAATTGCAATCAAATAACGGGCTGTGAAAATTACATTAATGGTCGCAAAATTGACGCTAATAAAAACTCGTTACAATGTAACGATTGAAACATATGTACATAAAAGGAAATAAAACAGTATGAACACTGTAATAATGAAGCTATTAGCATAAAGAATTCAGAAAATTTCAGAACTTCAAGAACCGAAACAAAGCTGCTGATAAGCGATACTTGCAGCAGAAAAATATGGATTCTATACTATTGGGTTGTTCCGAAAGTAATTTCGGTGAGTAATTTCGTTTTTTTCGGTGAGAATGAAAGACCATTTTCTTGTAGTCCATAAATATGTCACTGAATTATATATTCTCCATGTTGTTCTAATACCTTTTGTCATCTTTCTGGCAGTAGTATGATTCGACGCTCATAAAAGTTTTGATCTTTGCTGGCAAAAAAATCAAAGCCTCTTTTGACGTCCTCATTCGAAGTAAAGGTTTTGCCGTTCAAAAAATTTTGCAATCCAGTTTTGGCACTGGCGTTATGTTAATAACGTCTTCCCCATAAAAATCGAATAATTTTTTTCTTGCTTGAACAGCATTTTTACCGTTTCGATAGTAAAAAAGTCAAATATGGCGAAAATGCTGCTTTCGACTTTCCATCTTTAATAGAGCACCAAAGAAAAACTATTGTGTAGAATCAAACAAATTTTTTCACAAACGAGAGTTGCTATATCAACTGTCAAAATATATAATAGCAATGCGAATTAAGTGTGAAATTAATTGTGAAAAAATATAATTATGTCCTCCGTCGGGAAAAAATGAAATTACTTTCCGAACAACCTATGTAATAGAATATTAACACGCGCTTATTTGTGAGTGCGATGGAATGTGCAAAATACTTTTTTCATTTGTATCCTATTGGAAATCGTGTAATATTACAGAAACGTACCATTTTATTCCCAATTTATCCTGTAATACAAATTGGCGCGCATAATGAAATTCTATTTGTAAAATTTCCTGTTCCATGAATCCGTACTTGATAATCTCTTTTAAACCGCGATGTTTTGGAATAATATTGTGCAACTGATAATAAACTTTGCGATTACCGGCTATTTGTAGTTTCTGCAAAACGGAAGTGAAAATTGTACCAGCGATGTATGCATTATCGGCTAACGTATGGAGAAAAACAAAATCATAAAGAGCAGTGAATCTATTGTGCCAATGATTCCGGCATTATTAATAACAATGGCAAATATACTGATCGAATGACAACATTTTGTGGTCCAACGTATTTTTTCATTTTTCATTCATTAAACGAAATTAATTTCATGAAATGATCAACAAAATAACGCCTCGTTATTGATTTTTCATCAATTTCAACAGCTGTTTGTTTAAAGACAAATAGAAAATCACTGTTGAATTTCAAAATTGAAATCAAGTAGATGGAAATTGTATTGATCGGTAATGCTATGCTGTTTGTAATATAATATACCACCGCGAAGAGTTATTTCTGACATAATTACATGAACATTTTATGGTTTTATGTTCAGCGTGACTAATTAACGATTTTATTCTAGTATTGTTAGTAATAAGAGGAATATGATTAAATATTAATGAGTTAATAATATTAACCTTTCGAGCCTCTATGTTTACTACATAAAGATTTCATTTTTGCATTGTTAATAATTGACAATAGTGCTATTATTATTGCCTCATATTGTTAATAATAGTGTTAGCAGTGAATTAATAGGAATGATTTGTTAGTTTTCATCAAATGCGAATGTATAGTTAATATTCAATGACTAGCTTGCCTAGACAATAGCTATATTTCACCAGGACTTTAAATTTGATAACTCTAAAAGAAACAAAATAATCATTTATTGAAAATAATATTTATTCACTGTGAAAAATTAAAAATTTTTTTTGTTAAAAAGATCCCGTGGATTGATGAAGGTTAAAATCAATTTCATTTCGCAACACGACAAATCATGCAGCTTTAATTAAAATGAAATACAACATCAACGATATAACACATATGAAACGCACATTCGCATCTGCACTGGCACGAAATATTTTAAACAAATCCATCGGGATAAAACAGAAGTGCCAGAATGATCTTCAGCCACGTGTGATAAAAATGAATAAAAAATCGAAATTGAACTCCATCAAATTTCCATTGGATGTTAAAACAATTTAAAGAGATTCTGCGCGCGATATAACGACGGATCTTGTTGTATTAATTAAAAAGATATGTAATGCCAATAACACGGCCGATCATGCATTGGACGGGCACTGCATGGAAATACTTTAAACGTGTCGATTGGGATAAAATATAAATGACACGAGGATGATCTTGAAATACGTGACAATAAAAACGCATTAATTTTCGCTATACGGTGAGATAATCGTATTATGTACAATTTCGCTCACATTCGAATGCAATTTCGATTCAATTGCGGTACACGAGAGGACCTTTCTCTGGTAATACGACAATCTCTATTTCTCTCTTTCTCTCTCTCTCCCTCTCCCACTTCCACTCCCGTTATTTCGAAAAAAGAGGAAAACAGCTTCGAAGCTTGACAATTAACTGCAAATCGCTAATTTACAGTTTTCAATCGCACATCGAGGCGCATTATGTTCCCCAAAAGGATTACGTTCATTCCGACAGCGAATTCGAATTAATTAATCTAACTAATTCCGCGGACAAAGTGTGAGGTTGAACGACGCTGAAACAGAAAGATTTATTTTTGCCATGCCTGACCACTGCGGCTGTAACTGAATTTTTATCGATAGAAACGACTGGAAGAATTTCTTTGATTGAATTTATTATGATACGTTGAGTGTACCATAAAATTATGACAATGCTGACAGAGTGAATTATACTTCTACAGTTACTAAGCTATTGTTCGTTAGAATTCCACTGGAAAGATCGAGCAAGTAATTAAAATTGAAATTTTGAGGTACGAATATTTTTTCCAATCTCATGTCAGCTTGTTTAAATTTATTTAGTAGTATCTCAACCGATAGATTTTTTTTCAATAACAATAACTCCAAATATGACACGATATTTGAGCAAATTGTTTTAACCGAAAATTTTATGTACAAAAAAATGAAGTGGACTATCACTACACCTAAAAGAACACAGGTTTAACCAAACTTGTTATAAACAGACATAATTAATATAATTTTCAGTCAAAATATTAAAAAATACCAAGTCGAAAAGAACAGCATCTTCAACACTTAAACTTTTATCGCGTATATCTCATAATTAAGTTTCTTTTAATTCACAGAGATTTAAGCAAACTCGTATATCTCACATATTTCACACCAAAGACATTCAAAATCTACATAATAAATTACAATTAACCCTTTAATCTAAAATTTCCTTTCTGACTGAATGCACAACGATTCAGAACCAATTAGTCAAACAAACAATTAACACAATATTACTACTATAGAAATAATTTGATCTATAGAAATAATATTACTACCATAGAAATAGTTTGTGGAAAACTTCAAAATGTCCCATTCCGTTCACTGTGCCACGAGTGTTGCACACCATTGTAGGGCAAGGGGTTAACATTTTGAATGCCACCGGGACCACCGGTGATCAGTGTTATTCAATTCATTGAAATTTCTTAGCAATTTCAAACGACAATATTCACGAATTCGTTACTACATTCAATATTTAAATGTTGCTATTAAAAAACTAAAGTGCTCCTTAATAGATAACCGTTTTTGCTTTTAACATTTTCGCTATATAAAGATACTTTTTTTATAGAGAAAGTCTTGCTTCGTGAGAAACAGTGAAACGGTTGAAATATACGTGGCATTCAACGTATCAACCCCTTGCTCTAGAATTTCTTTTTTGACTGAATACGCAATAACTCAGAATTGATTAGTAAAATAAAAATTTATCACTAATTTCCGGTTTAACCCACAACTTAACACAATACTACTACTATATAAATAATTTTATAATCTCCAAATCGCCTAATATTTTGAATCTAATAGTTTTTGAACAACTTCAATATTTCCTATTCCATTCACCACATCACGCCTGACACACGTCATTGTAGGGCAAGGGGTTAAAACCACCCCCGCCCATGCACAACAAAAACTCCCGCTACCATAAATCGAGCGAAAGACAAACTGAACACAGGCCAATTAAAGTTTCAAATACGGTAAAATAAAATTGCAAAAACTTAACAATAACAGCGGCAGAAATAAAAACACCATGTGTACGTTGAGTGGATATTCATGTACAGTAGATTCATCGGTCAAACGGACAGCGAAAGGGTGGCACGATGGAAGAAGAGAAAAGGGGTTGATGACAACAGAATAGTTCGAAAATGCATACTATTGGTCCACTGGCCCAATTCCCATATTCCTTCTGACTGCTATACGGTACGTGTGCGTATACCAAATCGAAATTCTATCTCCGAACGATGCGTGGAAGAGTGCCATCGAGGAGGAGAGAATTCGTGGATGTTGTAGAGATTTCATCCTATACGTATTCAAACGGGTGACACGTCACGACATCCGACGTTCCTCTAACACTCGTAAAAACAGAGGGTTGCCTGTGCTACACACCAACTAAAACCAAATTCAACTGCAGCCAAGCTAAAGGGCTTTTTTTATATGTTACATACACGATGTATAGAGGGTGGAATAAACGATAGCGTGAGCTGCATCTCCTCTTTCATGTGTGCCGGCAGTGGATCCGATGGAAGGGGATGGAATTGCGTGTATTTGAGGATAGGCGCGAATTCCGAACATTTTCTACATCGAACGAAATACACGCTGTGACGTAACGATCGATTTGAAGAGATGCGAAAAATCTGCGATCATAAAAACAGTGCAGTACTGTGAAGTCACGGTGGGATTTTTGAGCTGGGAAATAGGGATCATCTGAGAAGTTTGTAGTGAATGCCGAAGATATTGGTTTGGATTCGCGATTTCCGATATTGGATTGTTATTTCGGATAAACTAATTGTAAGTATAAAATATAAAATAAAGTAATAAAGTATAAAATAGGAGATTGGTTATTTGGAAATTAATCCTTTGACTACGGCATACTTTGGGACGCACCGGCCCACGGTGGTCCAGAAAGTGCGATTAGCAGCGCAAAATTCAAAAAATCAATTTTGCCATTTCGTTTTTTTTTCTTGTGATATCGGTTCTTAAATGTCCATTCACCTCAGAAATGGAAAAATTAGTGAAATTTGACAAAAATTGTAGTTACAACAAATGCTTAAAGTTGAAACTTTTTCTGAAGACCACTTTCTATCGAAAAAAACACGTTGTCTTCTTCGTGACATTCTGACGAAAGTATGGAAAGTTTATCCAAAAATTAATGTTCAATGAATGAAGAAAATCGTCAATGTCTTTTATCTTTGGTAGTCAATATCTTAAAAGTCTCGACGAGTCCCAAGCTCTAATTGTCATAACTATGTTCTGTAATCCTTCCCCTAAACGATCCCGCAAAAATCTAACCTGGCCGGACCCGGCTTCAATGAATTTTTATTGTTTAAAGAGTCGCGCGCACCTCGGCAACGCGCTACCGCCGCGGCGCGCCGGACTGTCTCGTAAACTTCTTTCGGCCGCGGCCGTACCATACTGCAGAAATGAAGTTCAATCAATAATCAAAAAATTGAATTTCACTATATTAAAACATTATTTTCTTCTCTGAATCCAGTTACTATAAATACCACAAATTTAAAAGTACCGTTCGTGTCAGAAAGCCAAGTTACAATAAGCATCTTTGGGCGCGCTTCAGTGACAGAAAGTCAACCTGCATCAAACACTTATGGGCGCTCTCAGTGTGACAAACACAAAATTTCTAAACCCCTACAGTGGCGAAAGAGTTAAGAATTATAGGAACCATAGACTAGTGTGGAAGATGTGAGGATTGTTTCGAATAATATGAGGATATTGTTACAAAAATGAAATTGTGAACAATCAATAAAATACAATGTACTTTACAGTCGTGAAAAAGAAGAAACATACTCGACACTGGAGAGTTGATATTTTATTTGATTACTTCCTGCTATTTTGCAAAGAGCGTAGGTTTTACTGAGCCAATGATGCGTTTCAATGATTTCAAAAGGGATGAAACGTTGAAATACTTCCAGTGTAGGATTACTTTTAAAAATGAAATTGAAAATTATGAGTGTGTGTATATGTACTTTACGATTAACATTGTTGAGAGATTTCGTATTAAAGGGCTTTTTCTTCTAGCACCGTGCGAGGTAATCCTTGTGCATTATTCTGAGTAACAGTGGTACTTCATCAGGATATAAAATTATATGCGAATGTGGTATTATTATAATGGTGCGTACAATAAATCCTCAATGAGTTTTAGTATCGTAACATTAATATATAAATATGAAAAAAGCTCTTTTAATATGTTGCACAAACGATGTAATGTTCGGAGCAATTGAAATATGTGCTATTCTTTTTTGCGCTCCTGATAATTGTGCATTTTACTAATATTATATTTTCAGTGATTTTTTGTCGTGCGTTTCAAGTTTATACGCATAAAGAGTTCTGCTGTATCTTTCGTTAGCATCGTCTTCAAAGGACAACGAAAATAATTATTTCTGAAATGGACACATAAAATTACATTTCGTTGAGTTGTCAAACTAAACGTATCCGTTCAAAGGCACCGCATATGTGAAACTCACTCGCACGTATCATTATGACGAAATACAAAAACATCAAATTATGATAATTGATATTCTCTAAAATTCAATATCGGAAGAATATATTAAATTATTAGATTTATGTTAAAATTCCTGGTTACAAGATATCTCATTAGACAGAAGCTAATTAAAAACATGCTTCGCAAAACTTTTTTCTTTAGTATTCAATTCCAATATATTATAATAATATGCGAAATATTAATTTCAACGTATAAGAAATTTATTATTGCCTTGTAAGAATTATTTTCACATTCAAACAGACAAACTCGACTTTTTTATTATCAACAAATCTATCACTCTTATATAACAGATATAATATATCGATTGTACAATAAAAGATAAATGTGACGAGAAGATCAATACTAACAAACAATTATTGAAGACTAACCAAAGACTTTTTTACAAAGTACACACCTCCAGTGTATAAAACGCAAAGTGGTCCTAAATTGTCAAAATATGGCCAAAATTTCAAAATGTACTTCATTTTACCTGAAAATGAACATGCTAGGATGATTTCGGTCACTGATGACAAACCTGAAGTCAACATTCCAGTCCTATAACTCAAAGACTTGCAGAAAATAGTAGCTCAAACCAACCGGTTTTTGTCCAAAAAGCTTCAAATTTACTTAAAAAGAAAATGAATGTAAAGTTAAATCAAACTTTCAACTATTTCCTAATGAGAAGAGAAAAAATACATGGGTCTAATATTTTCTTGCATCACAGTTTTAAAATCTTAAATAAAAACAATTGAGTCAACATATCTATAAACTTAAAGCATGTAAGATAACTACGAATAGGGAAACAAAGAAATCATACATTTATAATTCGTCAAAATCATAATTTCGATTCCAGCTTGAAAACATTCTATTACAAATATTATAACTTTGAGATTGCATGTCTCTAAAGGTATTATGTAAAACAACGTATTATCACTGAAAAATTATACTCTGATACGCCAAAAATCAAATGCAATTTTTATACTTCAAGTACCAAGGAAAACATTTATAGTTTCTTGACCAGGACTTCATCGAAATCGACAACTATGCACCATGTCGCGATACGAAAACAATTCCCAACTTTACTTTATTAATTACATTATTTATTTATTAACAATAACGTTCCAAACATCATCAGAACTCTAATCAACAAAATTCCCCATATCCACCCCATCCTCCCACGAATCTCATCTCTTCTTTTATTAACAACAAACTTATCTCAACCATCTTTCATTATACGAACACCTGTCCCATTTTCAATTTCGTTAGACCAACAGTTTTCCCCATCAAGAGGAAAAACAGCGCGTAAAAAAAAGTGCGTTATTAAAGATTCGACAAGCTGAACCTTAGCGCGCGATCCTTGAAGGAAGTGCTGTGTACCGGGGGTACGTTTACACTGTGTCGCGATAGGAAGACGATTCCCTATAAATTTGCAAGGGGGGAGACTCTTTCGTATTCGCGTCGTACCTTATCTCCCGATGTGGATGCCAACGAGCCGTGCTTCGTGTTCGAGCCCGAACGCCTTATCTCGATCGCAAGATTCGACTGGAAGGGTTTGTACATACGGATGACGTGTAGGTGGCTCATATCGGTCTATGCAAAGTTATGCCGTCACGTCGCGTGCAACGTGAGAGCGTCTCTTCGGTTTCCGATGCACGCCGCGAAGAAAAGTCCACGGAAGTCGGTGCAACGATAAATCTCGACGGCAGCGAGACCACGTTCAAAGGCAATTTACTTGGGCTCTTCGATAAACAAGAATGGGCCACAACGAGATGTATGTTTATTCGAGGATCCTGTGCACGGTGGGGTGTTAGGTTGAACGATTATGAGACTCACTTGGTACACGTGTCTTTCGATTTACACGATACTTTTTTTGCACAATTTCACTTTCATACGGTTTTTAACACTAGATTTACGGAGGCCGTCAAATTGATGGGTCCCTACTCTTTTTATAAACATTTCTCAAAGGAGAATAAAGGGGTCAAAAGTGCCCTTCAACCGATTTCAATGGAAGTGATGTGAATTCGTTAGATAATGCTCAGCGATCATTGTGTACAAAATTCTAATCTTGTATCATCATCGGAAGATTTTCCCTATTTATTGAGGTGCAAAAAATTCAACAAAATTCTGATATATACTACACGCGGTTATGCATGTTTGACATTTTTTTCAGATTTTTACATTGAAGAATCTAAGTGTAACAAATGATGTAGTCCAGTAGATATTTTAAGTGTATTTTATAGTACAAAAATTACTTAACCCTCTATAGTCCGAATTTGTTGTAGTATCTGCAGACGAATTTCTCGATGGCATAATTAGAAAATGATAAAAGTGCAATTTTAAATGATGGAGCAAACTTGATTTTTAAACATTGTATTGCAAACAATTTTATGATTTTTAGTAGCTGAATTATAATGTTTGGCAAACTTAAAATTTTGATTTTAAAGAATAGAAATAGATGCGCCTTGCGTTACCTCAAAGTCACAAGGGCCCATAGCGGGTTAATGTATTATCATCTATAGTGCTGTATATTTCCATTTTCTAAGTCCTCATTTAATACATCGCAGTGTAACAGATTTCACGTCCGTAAGTCTAGTATTAAATAAGAGATTTTGTACAAATTATTTTCGTCATCAATTATTTACCTCAGATAACCAATGTCTACCTGGAATTATTTTTTATATATTCGGCATTACATATACAGTCGACCCTTGGTAATCCGACAAACGTTTTGCAAGGCGGTGTCGGATTATCAAATTTGTCGGACTATAGAGTACTGTCACAGCCCCCTGTAGTCCGGAACTTTTTGGATAACCATACCTTGTAATCCGACAAACATATCAAAGTGGTAAGATTCCATATGTACTATACCTAAATCATACGATATGGAATTTAGTAAATTAAACAACAAAATAAATTGCTTGGGGTTTATTATAAAATTAACATAATTAATGCTCTAGAACTTACTCTTCCCACCTTCGTAGCAGATTCATAACACAACTCGACTGTACCTACATGTTATGGGCATGTCGGATTACAGGGAGTGACGGATTAGACAGGGGCCGGATTACCGGGGGGTCTACTGTATATATACTTCATTTTTTTTAAATATTTATGATTACCTGTTCTATTTAACGGCTGCTGTAGATTCAGTGTTAACTTCATTGCACATGTCCAATATATCATCTTAATGGGTTATATATTGTGCAAAATCCAATTGCAGGAAATTGTGGGAAGAAGCGAAATGATAGCGCAGTTTAAGAGATTAGAATAGATAATTATTGTGTGTGTGTGACATTGAGGCAAGGACTCTTAATTGAAGGACATCACGTAAATTTGTGTCATCTTTAAAAGACTTCGTCTAAATATGACTTAATATATTAACGCCATAGTGGCTCACAACTCATCTAGAATTAATAATTTTCAGTGAAATGGACATTGCATTTAAAGGCGAAAAATGCAGAAGAAATCGGTAAAGTCACTCAGCTATACTATTCTCATTTCTAATAAACCGACCATTTCAGCGTTCTATTATGGAAAGCATTGTACGAGAATCACCTTAGAAAGTCCATTGAAATGTAGTACATTGAAAGAGATTCCTAAAAATAAAAATATCTTTTAAACATCACATCAGTCCTTCTAAGACATTAAATTACCGCTTTAGTAAACAATTGAAAATCGTGAAATACAAGAACGTATTAGAAAGGTCGAGATAATTAGTCGAGATAAATCTGACATATCCATGCCATTCTTTGTCATTAGAAATAATTTTAACATTTGCAATACCATTTACAATATTCTCTTCTTTCCAACATTCGCAAGGAACCTGGTGATGAAACAAGCCAAAGGAACACGTGAATGGAAAGAACGAAGGGAGGCACCTTTTATTGTAAATTAAAATCTGAGATTAAATCGTTTTCAATGACACTGTGAACTCCGTCTCGTCTTCTGTCGGCTTTTTGACACGGAATACCGACTTTAGTGCCTCTCTTCAGCAGCATTCCCTTTCTAGTGGCTCGAGGCCGTGATATTATAATTATTACGCCTTCTTAGGGAGACTAAAAACTTGTTATTTCCATTATATAACGAAACCACCTAGGCATCGGGTTACCGCCATCGAGACTTCAACCTTCCAACCTTTGTGTCCCTCCTCCATCCCCTCAATTCTCTCTTTCTCCTTCTTTTTCTAATATTTTTTTTTCTTTTTATTTCCTTCTCGCCATTTCTTTTTTTTTCCTTCCCTCTTTCCCATCCACCGACTTGTCTACCGGTCTCACTGCCCTGGGCACTTTTCGAAGCGCTAAATGGCAACCAAGCTGGAAACTTAGCGATCTCAATGCGCCATCCTTACATTCTTCGGGCTAAACTTGGAAGAAAATAAAGGGTACGAATAAAAGGAAGAGAACGGTGGTAATCTCAGTTAGAGATGAAGTTTGACGTTCGCGATAATGCCAATCTTTGATCAGAAAATGTGAAGGGGGAGCCGTGAAGTATGAACGTAATATTTCATGAATCGTGAATCTTCGTAATCGGAATTAATTATCTGAGGGTATTTTATGAGACAGTTACTTTTTAAATGTCGCAATAGAGTATAAAAGTTTGAGCTTTCAGATGGAAGAAATGTCACGAGGGATGTCGATGTTCCTTTCAAATGTTTTGATAAAACATGATCTTTTATTCGTTATCTTTTTGTATATTACTCTAGTGCATAATAATTACAGATATTAAAGAATATGGAAATATGGAATTCAGTATTTTTCACTTATTATCAATGTCATTTTCGTTGCATTTTTCAAGAATGCCTCGTGGCGGATTGTTCGATGGTAACGAAGGAAAGGAGCACTTTGGAATTAGTCTTCATAATTATGCAAGAAGTAAAATTTCATGGATGAGAGCCAAATTCATTGGCGAAAGATTTTCATTTTCTAATAGCGCTAAGCCGCGCGACATTTTTTAATTAGGTACCTTCAGTGACTTTGATATATTGAGCAAAGTTTTGGCGAACTTAATTGGATGATTAAGTTATTAAGTATTACGGTCTAGCAAGAGATTCCTTGCGATGAATATTCCTTTAAAGCATCACTTTCGATACAACTATATGGTCGAATGTAAAGCTTAATTATCACCATAATAATCACTTGCCATTTTTCTCTCTGCGCTGTGTTATTTTTATCAGGCAATGAATAAAATTCTAAAGTTCTTAAACAAATCGTTACATAAAAGTGTACGTTATAAATGTGTATAAATAAATATTTAAATGACTATGCACAAGATGCTTATGCAATTAAAAATAATCTGTGTAAAAGAAGAACTTTTAGCATCTTCAAAACACAAATTACAAGTTTAATAATATGTGCCAATTAATTCCTTGCTTTACGATTTCTTTCCTGCCTGAATGTACAATAAATCAGAATTAATTAATAAAATAAAAAATTATCACTCATTTCTGATATAACATCTAACTTAACACATTGCGCACGGCACTCCGTTGTTTCAACGTGCCCGCAGATATTTAAGCGCTCCAGAGATTTAGTATATTTTATATATCTGATTAATTTGTACTCTTTTGGAAATTCGATATACTTCGCTAAATATTTGTCATAAGAATATTCAAAGCTACGTTTAGTAAATTAACAAAAAGCCTCGAGTAGTCGATGTGCTAAATACGAGATATCTCGTGACCCGTACACAATGTGTTAACACAATGCTACTAGCATATTTTCAATTTAATAGTTTTTATAAAACTTCAAAATTTCCTATCCCATTCACCGCGTCACGAATGTCACAAATTAGTGTAGGGCAAGGAGTTAAGAAGCTCACCCAATTGTAAATCTAAAATCTAAAAAATTCAGTCACCGAGCAAAGTACCATACTATGATCACACAAAGTTCAACTTCCACTCAGAACTTGTAACTTTAACAATAAATATCTGAAAATTTAGTAATTAAATTCACAATTGACAATCCACATTTCAATTACACAAAAATCAAGCCAGTCATAAAATCAAACTACAGGAAGCAGTACTAAACAAAGATAGCCATGCGACACTTACCAAAACAGCCAGCAGCAGGAAGTAGAAAGAGGACGATGTACATCGATGATCGAGAAGCAGCATGCGTCCTTCGGGAGAGCAAAGCTAATGCCAGGAACAGCCTCCGGCGAATCCACGCAGCAAGTAAAATCCAGCTCGCAAGGAACACCTGGATTTCCCTCCTCCTCCTCGATTTTCTTACTTCGCTTAGGTTCTTCGTTAGCGGTTCCAAGGGTGAAGTACCGTGGAGTTAGCTAATTGGTTGAACGCCTCAGGCTACTCCCGGAATCCATGAGATATCCGGGACCCTTCGGCCTCCCTTTCGTATTTCCTTCGCTTCGACCCTCGGTCCCATTTCGTATCTCGGTATCTGAAACGACGTAAGGAAGAAGGAGGTGTAACTATATACTTTCTTCGAGATTACGAAATCGCATTTTCAGTGTTCGAAGGGAAAAGCCTCGGTGAGAAGAGAAGGAGAAGATGGCGAGGAGGAACGGAAGGAACGCTTGGAGGACATTGCCGTCGAGTTTATCGTGAAAGTTTTCGCCGGTTGTCCGAGGATAAGGACAAAATCCAGAGATCTTGCTCGGCGACAATGAGGACTTCGCTAGACGATATCCTACGATCGTAATATAGTGCCACCGATTCCGCTAGCGAGAATAGCCGCGAGATATCGCACTCGATGTTTGTTGGTTTTACTTTATTCCCATTTGGACTTTATGTGGTTGTCGTAATGAATAATGAACTTTGGTCTTAGGTAGGTGATTTTCTTTGCGTTCTTCTTTTGCCCTTTTGCTGTCGAATTTCATTTCTATGACTACTTTGACCCATTCGAGACGGATTGCACGTCGTGAGTGCAATGCATTTCTGAACAAAAAGGGTGGGTTGCACGCAGTATATGCAATGATATTGGATTGCAATTATGAGTATGGAAAAAGCAGCCATTGAAATAAGACTAGGTTAAAATAAAAGGTATCTTAGAATTTAACATCAAATTTGGTATTGGATTCAATTTAGACCCAAAATGAGTGACCCAAACCAAGGCCATCAGGGAAGCAGGAACCGAAAAACGTAAAGAGAAAAAATGTTCGGTATCTCTGTATGTATGTTAAAATAAAATGCTAACACAAACCAGATAATCAGTGCTTAAGGGGTTATATACAGTCAGGAGGTCCCAAAAAAGCGATTTTTCAAGAAATTTTCCTGAGGAGACTTTTAAATTTGTTAATGTAAAAATTTGTAAACATATTATGGTAACTTTCAACTGTATTTTAACATTTGTTATTAATAAAAATAATAATTTTGAATGCTGCTATAGCTGATCTCCAGGAGCTCCTCTCAAAAAAGGCACCTTGCGGTGACCACGATATCTCTGGACTGGATCATCCAAAATGAAAAAACCAAACGGATTCCGTTATAGTAATGTGTAATCTTGTAATTAATCGAAGGAATAAACAAAATAAAGTTTATTTACAAAATGGCGGCTTATAAAAAAAATCAATTTTTGACCAAAATTTTGGCCTTAAATTGTTTATAAAAAAAGAAATATTTATCGGTGAAGAAAAACCTTCGATCAATTACTAAAAAATATACTTAAGAAACTTGTGTTAAAATTTGAGACTGATCGGTTCAGCCGTTTCCAAGCAATCTTGGTCACCGACTTTAAAAATATGCGTGTAACTTCGAAAACAATTGACGGATTGACTTGAAATTTTCTGGGTGTGTACTTACATATATGTACATTACAAAAATTAAATAAAAAAAATAAATTCTGACTGTATATAACCCCTTAAGTTTATTACACATATGTGGACCCCATAAAATACTTCCATCTTTACAGAAACCTAGATTTACTTAGAAAATAAGAAATGACAATGTCAATGATGAAATTAATGTTTTCTTCCTGACACTCAACATCTATGTCCTAACGGGCTACACAGATATTTCTTGTGTGCTGAAAGTTCGACATACCTGTCCTAACTGAAATGATTACACGAAATGGTAACACTATACTATCCGACAACTGAAAGATGGCTAGGGAGCTGCGCAGCCTCGCAATTTCAACCGTTTATTTCTACTATATTGTTTTTGAAATCTTCAAAGCCTCTCTACTAAAGTAATGAACCATGTGGAGTATTCACATTAGGAGACTGAATTTAGGGATTCCAAAAACGAAATGGCTACATCAAACGGTTGAAAATGCGAGGTTCTGTAGCTGCTTAGCCATCTTTCAGTTGTCGGACAGTACCCAGATGTCTTCCAGCACCAATTTAAATGTACTCCAAAGAGTTGCATGTGGTCCAATAAATAATAATAATTGAAAAAAAAATGATTATTTACTCTTAGAATAATGTCGTCTATAGTCCGACAACTGAAAGATGACTAGGGAGCAGCTAAGCCTCTCGTTTTCGATCGCCTATTCCCATCATTTCGTTTCTGGAATCTTCAAACTCAGCCTTATAAATTAAACACTTTCTATAGTTGTAGTATTCTCTTTATTTTTTATATTGCTCTAATTCGTCCGAAAGGTAAAAGACGTTCCTCGTCCTCATGCACTTTCAATTCTAATACATGACTAGCCGAAAAAGCACTGAACGACGAAATAAGTGCTTAGTGTTTGGTTGTACCACGTAACTCATACCGACTGACTCCTTTCTGTATCCTCAAGGTACCTAGCCATCTTTGAGTTGTCGAACTATACATATTTCTATTAGATACACCTTACATTATCATTTGGTTTACATCCTACCACTTGAAATAAATGCATATTGAAAACACATCATTTAAACGAAATAATGCAGTCTTAATCAAATCAACATCCAAACTGAAGTGGCAAAGACATTAAACAAACAATGTTAACGGCAGCGTGAACGTGCCCTGAAATATTTATCACGAGCAACCGGCGATGAATTCTTCGTGCGAAATAATTGGCCGTGTTTATAGGGATGCGGCTCGCAAATAAAAGTCCCAGTGGAAGGACCACGTTCGTATTAATCGAGGACCGCAGTGCATTCGTATAATTTGATAATCGCCTGCCGGCACGGAATTAAATTGAAAAACACAATTCTCGGTTCAATCTACGGCAAAACGGGGGGCGGCATAAATTTTGAAGTTCCGCGAGATTGCGATAAACGATCCACACGCTACCGCGGCAAAGCACTCGTTAATGCGTTTAAATGTTTTTACTAATTTGCATCATGCACGCCACGGTAAAGTACAAAAGCAGCTTTCACCAAGTTCGTCTAAAAGGGGCATTGATACGCTTATCGTGCGAAATTATTGCATATTAATTGATATACGAAAGAGGAGGTTGTTTGTAAATTCGATATGAATATTCATCTTGTCTCTCTTTCGAATGAAGCTCTCATACCATCGGAATCTTCCACTGCCTGATTTTATACCGATATGGTTACAATTTTTACATTTTTTCAAAATTATGGCGTGGAAAAATTTTATCGGTAAAGTTAAGCGTTTAAAATCAAGTTAACAATAGAACTACCGACGTGAAGTTTACTATATTTCAGTCTATTAAATATGTACTTTGGAAATAGAGAGATCAAGAGTTGAAAACTATTATATGATCGATTCGATAATCTGTATTATATAAGATCAAAGTAGAATATGTCCTCTATGACTATCCTACCAATTTAGAGAACTTTTGGGGAAAACTGAGGACGAGTCATTTTAACTTGCTTGGTAGTTCTAGTGTTAAAAGGTTTATCGACCAAAAAGGCAAATAGCCTCTTGGTTTAAAACGTACAGACCTTATTAGTCATTGGTGAAAATTCAAGAGAAACTAATGCAAGCTTGGAAACCGCTTTACCATGTAAGTGTCGTAGTTGATATTTCCACTGAAAAATTACCTTTACTGGAATTTTTATGAAAAGAAATTCGTTTTACATATACATCATTTTGTAGAAAATACTTTCCTTTTGGAATTCTACATTATAATTGAAGTGGCTCAAATTAAATTTGGGTTTGGTATGGGCTAGGCGTGGATCAGGTTTCCCGTTAATCTTGTTTTCGCTAAATTTCAAGTATATTTTCAATAATTCCATTATGTTCGTTAAAATCAGTTCTGTAAACTTAAAGTAAAAACGTGAAGAATTGAATAATTAAGAGCAGCTGGCGGTAGTTCAGAGGTCGCTACCTGACGGAAGTAGCTTTAAAAGCGCAACGATATTATCATTACTTGCAAATGTAGGTTTTAAAATAAATTTAATACGTAATATTGAACTTCTAATAAAATTTAATATTTAATAATCGGAAAACTGTAAAGTAACATTACTTCTATCATAAAATGATTCTACAAGATGAAATATTGAATATTGACAATTGACTTTATCAGCAGTAGGCGCAACAGCTATGGAAGCCATTAGTAAATGAGCAAAGTACTTTAAACTTACATGACTTTTAAGTTACAATGTAATTATGCGTTGAAGTTTATGAGCTTCGAAAATTTCTTAAAATAATTCTTATTACGACAATAATAATAGGTACCTAAAATGCACATAATCTTAAGCTACATGTGGTCAAAAAGGAATTTAATAAACTCCATGTAATCCCATGCAGGTGTACAGAGATGTCAGTAAATGCAGCGGATTGAGAAAAAGCTATGTAAATTACATGTTGGTATCATCCGTCGCGTCATCCATGTGGCATAAGAAGTTTCTGTGATTGTTTGTTTCATTGCATGCACGAATTTTCATCAATTTATTTATTAGTATAAGAGAAAACAGCATCAAGTTATAACTGATACCACTGTTGAAGACTGTTATTAGAAACCAAAATGAACAAATTAATGTTTGTTATTGTTCTTTTAAGTGTTCTTGTAAACCGAGGTACGATAATAATTCGTTTATAATAGAAAACGTATAGGGTGTGGTTGTGCAGTACATATTATAAAATCTTAAAGATCACCCTCATACTTATAGTGCAATGTTATTTTAGGAGAAAGTCTCTACTGCTACAGATGTAACAGTAATCATCCTGGGTGTGGCACACCTTTAAATTGGTTATGGTATTGGGGAGAGACTTGTCCAGAATACGATGACAAATGTGTGAAAATTTTAGAACGGAAAGGAGGTAATTATTTCCATAATGCTAACGAAATTCTTAAATTCAAATAGCTACTAGGTTATTGTTTGTTACAGCTGAAACCATTATAACCCGAGAATGTTTGAGTTCTGTGCGGGGCTTTAGAACCGATATCCCAGCTGATCATTACGAAGGTTGCAGACCTGCTGCTAAAGATGTCCGATTAGGACATTACGTTAATAATAGTATTCATCAGTTAGACATTCATAGAGATTATTATGATGAAGTAACTTGGTGTTTCTGTTACTTTGATCATAGATGTAACAGTGCAAACAGTGTTGCTGTTTCAGTATTACTACTCACTGCAGGAATAGCTTTTCTAAAGTTTGCAGTGTAAAATTTTGCCAAACTCAGTCAGAGTCCAGTTCTTCTGAAATTGTCATACAGCTTATTTCTATGAGATTTGAATCAAGAATCAAAAATCAAATCATAAACAAATATTAATATTAACATTCCACTTGGCAATTAATAAGTCTTTATGCTCTATCTTCTATTCATTCAAATAAGCTGTATATGTTGTAAATAAGTATCAAAAATAGAATATCGAATTTCTATGTGTACAAGCAGAGATTAATATAGACTATTATTAGTTATTTTATAGAAACACGAATCTGAATTGAAATATTGATGAGCTTTTACAGACAAAGTTTTTAATGTTAACAGTACAATTATTCTACAAAAATTATGAATCTGCACATGCCTTAAATGAAATTTGCACGAACTATATTTTAGCAAAATAACAGGTTATAATATTTAATACGTATATGTAATATTATTAGAGTAGCGACTGGGTGTCAAAGTTTATTATTAGAATGAGCATGATATCTGTTCCGTCCAAGAGATCTGTTTACATCTATAATATTATTCATATTTTTATACTAGGAAATGCACACAAATTTTTATAAAAATGTCTACATGTTATCTACTGTACAAATATGCAATATACATCTTAACATTAATCGATTTTATAATTGTGTGAAAATTTTATAATAATTGTCAAATGATGCTGAGAATTGCCGTCCATTATAATAGTTTAATCATATTGTTACAAAATGAGATTTTAACTTTTGTAAAAATATGATTTATAGCTTATGTACGAATAATTATTTTTAATTGTGTACAAGTAATTTTTTATTAAAGATTTTAATAAAGAACTCTGAATTATCGGATTGGTAATTAAATACACAAACTTCGTGTTTCTTTGACAAATTTATTTCGAAATATTTAATCTCAATTGAATGGTAACATCGAAATAATTATGAGAAATTAACCTTTAAGTTGATGCTTTGAAGTTAAAAAAAAATAATATAAATCGTCTACAAAAATAAAAATAGGCTGAAATAGTTGCGAATTTAGTTGGTAATCCAATATTTGATTTATTCAACCCTAATAATTAGCTAATTATCAAGAAATTTGTAATATTATGCATAGTTAAAAATAAATAAAAACCAATGATTTTAAAGTAACTATTTTTTTATCAAATATTTCGCAATATAAACTTAATTATATACAATACAAAATTTTATTTGTTATATATTTTACATGTATGTACTATTCTTATACCTAAATATAACCTAATTATGGAATTAACAACGAAAGATTAAATTGTATGAAAGGAACATGTTCTTTTTGAATGAAACAACGATAATACTGAAACATGACTTTCCGGAAAAAGTATTATGGTGGATATGCAAGGAACAAAATACTGTGAAATTTAAAGAGATGTAACACTACATCTTTAAGCAAGTTTTAAGTATTAAGCAGCTTTAATGGTATGATCTTTCTTCCTCTGCTGTGGAGAGTTTTTCTGAACAGCTGTATCCTGCTCCTTCTTCTTCTCATTAGACTCCGCATCCTCCCTTATAGCAGGTTTTCCAGTAGTTTGAATCTTAATAATCCTTTCATTCTTCTGCCCAGCCTCTGGTTCCTTTCTTGGCGCAGTGACAGTCAAAACCCCATCAGAGGATAAAGTGGTCTTTAGTTCATCTATGTCGCACTGCTCAGGAACAAGATACTTCCTCACAAATTGTCTGGAGATCCAACCATGCTCGTCTTGTTTTTCCTCATGTTTTCCTTCTATCACTACGTTCTTGTCGACAACTTTGACACTGATTTCCTCCGGAGCGAATTGCTGAACATCCAACGTAACTTGGAACTTATTTTTATCAGCTTTTACAGTGGACAGTCCGGATGAACTCTCTGTTGGATTTCTATCGTAGGCACGAAATCGTCGATAGTTTCGACGACGTGGTCTAAACACCACAATTTCGCCTTCACCAGGAGACATAGCAACCGGTAGATCCTCCGGGCTTAATGGTGATCCAAAGTATTGGTCAAAGAGGCGATGTGGCTTCTCCAGTTCTTCCCACCAGTTAGAGAATAACATTGGTAGCAAGGACATTGTTGTCTTTGAGAAATCTTCAATTTAGCAAATTGAATTTTCTACCACTTGACAAACAGTTTGGAAATTCGTTGAAGCACAAAACCTTGGCCTGTTCTTCCTTAGATTTTCCACAAATATAAAATCTCTTCCGTAAACACTTCTTTCGCACTCAAAAAGTACTTGAGTATAATTTTTGCACTGGCGAACGTTTCTGTTATCGTGGACTGTGTTCAAATCTGCACGCAATGGCTGCCGCGTTCTATTATATACACGCGACAAAAGTGGGGGTAGAGTTCGAGAAACATGTCGAATATTCCGGAGTAGAGTTCGAGAAACATGTCGAATATTCCGGAAGCCGAGCCTTCCAGAAATCTGATGCAAATGTTCCATCAAATTTTAAACTATCATGATTCACATCAAATGACATCACTGAGTTATATTTCCTATGCTACTAAAGTCTTTGCTGTGTGAAATGGAACTCAATTTTTCTTGACAAAGAATTTTTTTCGATGATTTTTGTTTGTTAACCTTTCGTCATCTTTTTGGCAAATTCATGATTCCGTTTTTATAGAAGCTCTGACTCACATTAGCAAAAATCTGAACTAAGTGCGGATTTAGGCTATCATAACTAGTGAAAGTTTTATTACTCAAAACGTCAAAAGAAAAAAATCATAACATTGTTAGAAGTCGTTGAGAACAAATGTAACTAACTCATCTCTCGCGAGAAGTGAAATTACTTTCTTGTCAACCCAATACAAACATTTTCAAATTCTGACTATTTTATGATGATAAGGAATATGTATAACATACCATAAATGAATGAGAAGCAAAATCCACGATCGAATCTTCGCGCACTTTCCATGCAGCAAACAAGTATCTCTGTAAGTATACGAGAAAATACTAGAATGTTCGATATGCATAGAACAAATACGTCTGTACGTATATACGATTGAAAGTTTTCAAATATTCTCTATATTTGTGCGTTCTTATTATGAATCAACGAAAATGTATCCCGTGGAGAACATTCGGTATCATTTTCTTAACTCTATGTCGAATAAAATTCCGTTGGTGTTTGAAGTTATTACTAGTTCTACGTTGATAAACTCAAAAAATTTGAATGCTTAACTTAGCTTCCTAGCATATCAATAATGTTTTAAGCCTTCTTGCATTGTATAATTGAAAATTTACAATTATTTTTACATACCAAGAGGAGAGTGGTCCATCTTGCCGCGTTGAACGTCGAGCGATAGAGAACAACTACGTAAGTCATACACAGTTACTGCGTCGGTAATTAAACTACGCTTAATCGGTAACGTTCTCTATTTAAATTGATATAGTAAAGTTCTATACAAATCATAATTATAAACAGACAAAGTTCCACAAAGATCTAAATCTACAATTTAATTATACTTTCAATGTTCTTATAAAAACTCAATGAAATAAAAAATAAATGTCAATAATGTTCCTTTATCTATGAATCCTTGGAATATAACAAAAACTTTCCAGAAATTCGTTTCACAGAATATTTTTGTATCTAAAATTTGAAATTGTACCAATTTAAAAAATGCAGAACTAAAATTCTCATGCCAATAATATCAATTAACCATAATTTCCTTTTTACCTTAAATTTATTACACCATGAACTAGAAATATTTCTAGAAATTTGTTTAAACTGACCAAAATAATTTCAAATGCAGCTCTCAATGGAAAATAAAGAAAACTATCGCAGTGAATTGAATTTGAAATTGAATCGCTGTGAAAATACAGTTAGGATGCAATTAGCTCAACAAAAACGACCAAAATTTCCTGCACACCCTTACAACCGTGGAAAATAATTTATCAAATGAATCAAAAGTGCCATCTGCAACCGATAATATCATTAATTCCATCTATACTACTAACTGCATTATAAATTGTCCTCAGTTCTCGAACACTCTGAATGCTTCGAGAGTCTGCGCCGTCGGCGTATATATAAACCGGCTCGAGCGAGTGGAACCGTAGTATTGCCATAGCAACCAAAGAGTGAGCATCGCAGTGCGAAGCAAACAAGCCAATCTACAATTTCTAATACAACTTGTCGATTCAAGAAAGAAGAAGTTAAAAAAATCAGAAATGTCGCTGATTCCGTTGCTGTTCTCTGACTGGTGGGAAGATCTGGATCACCCTCATCGTCTCGTCGATCAAGATTTCGGCATGGCCCTCACCCCGGAACAATTGCTGAATCCAAGTAGACTGCAACTCTACTTGCAACCAAAAAGAAGGGTTCCTTACTACAGACCATGGGGAGAACTTCTTCGTGCGAACGAGGGTGGTTCCTCGACCGTTCAAGCTGATAAGGACAAGTTCCAAGTGGTGCTCGATGTTCAACAGTTCGAGCCAAACGAGATCGACGTAAAGGTGGTCGACAATTTCGTCGTTGTTACGGCGAAACACGAAGAGAAACGTGACGAACATGGGTGGATCTCTCGTCAATTTGTACGAAAGTACCTGATTCCTGAGCAATGCGACATCAATCAGGTGGCGTCGAAGTTATCCTCCGATGGGGTTCTGACTATTACTACGCCCAGGAAGGATCAGCCGAAGTTGGAGAACGAAAGGGTGATCAAGATAGAACATACTGGCAAACCTGCTGTTCAGATGAAGCCGTCTAAGAAGCCGGAACCGAAGGAGAAGAGCGAGGAAAAGCAGGAGAAGTAGAAAAAGAGAGACCGTTGAAGATCTACGATATTCTGCCATTAATACTTACATCTCTTCAATGTTCGTCAAATATCCATTTCATCTTAATATATATATTACACTATTACATTCTCACTATAGCTTTATACGATGCAATGTGTTCTATGAGACTTAGAGTACGATAAAATCACTCGCAATGTCTTTTGGTTCTTTGCTATTTTCTTTCGTTATTGCAAAAGTATTATAATACAGAAATGTATTGATTGTTTAATTTAGTATGTTGATACTTTGTTATGTAAATTGCGATTTTTTTTTTACATAAATAAATTATATAAACTGTATATGTTGGATATGAAATTTTACTGTTTCCTGGTCCCATTTCCTTCCTCAAAAATGACCTTTCGTCGGACGAATAGTTCTTGTATGTAAAGTTTTCTTGTATGGTGCAAAAAGTAGCATAAAAAAGAATACCATGGGTTGGAATACTTCTCGGTTATGTAACGTGAGAACTTTAACCATCGGAAGTTATTCTACAGCATTCTGTTTTTCTGTTTTGCTCGCAATGTGTTCCGCATAACAATTACAGAGATATCTTATTTTTTTAATCTATCACAGTACTCATTTTGTGCAAATGCCTACCGATTATTACTGGATAAAAGAATTTTCCAAGGATCTGTAATTTGAGGTCTGTGGATCGACAAGTCATTATTTCTTGCATTCCTTTAATCGATTTGTGCGATTATAGTTGCAATTTAGTTGGTTATATTAAATGTAAAATCATTTAATCGATGCAAAGGAAAGTGCAGAACGAAAATATGAGTAATAAAAAATTCAGTGTTTAGTCTGTAAGAGAAGAAAAATATTATGAAATTTCGATAAATAGATAAATTTCTTAACGTCTTGTGTTAAAGTATAGCAGTTTACTTAGCTAAGTTTTGAAGTATAGCAGTTTACGTAGCTAATTTTTGAAAATTCGTTAAATTAACAAACTAATTATTTGTAAAATGTAACTTCAAATCCAAAAAATTATTTTTTAATTTGCTAACAATCGCAATACTTTCAACATATTTACGATGATAATAATGTACAATATAAATTTTTTTATAAAATTTAAATTTTATAATATATAATATAAATTTTAAATTTATATAATGTAATTTTTAAACTTTACAATATAAATTTTGTAATAAAATTGATATTATAAATCATTATCGATTATTATAAATTTTATAATAATCGTATACTGCTTATTACAGAAAATGAAATTTGTCTCTTAAGGTTTTGAAGGATAGGTACTTCCATTGAAAAAGTTCATACTGAAATAGATTTTATTATAATTTATTAATACTATAATATAATAACATTCATTATAATTATAAAAATCATAGAATATATCATATATTTATAATAGGTAAGTAAATAATTTTAATTAATATAATCATCTACAAGGAACAATGTACATTGTTGTGAAATAAAACCTATCGAACTGTACATTTAAAAATAACAAATCTTGAGAAATACTAATCCTTAAAATCAAAATTTATTGTTTCTGTTTCGCTTGTTCTGGATCGTTCTCTATTGCTGGTTTGCCAGTGTGCTCGATTTTGATGGATTTTTCGTGTTTTGCTTCGACAGCTTCTGGTTTCCTTGGCGCCGTTATTGTCAAGATACCATCGGAAGAAAGAGCACTTGTTGCTAGTTCAGGATCACATTGTTCTGGTACCAAATATTTCCTAACGAAATGTCGCGAAACGATTCCATGATCGTCCTGTTTTTCCTCGTGTTTACCTATAAACCAAATTTATTACAATCATGCACATGATGAAATCATTAAAACTTATTTCCATCATGTCAATAGTACACTTTTAAAAAATCCCACTATTACGGAACTTCTTAAATTATAGTGTGCAATCGATAAAATTAAAATTTAATTTCGAATCGCAGAATCTTAATATCCTACATCGATAAATACGATTTTTAATTAAAAAACTCGACATTATTATACCCTCGTCCCCTGGAACTGAAAAACTACATTTTTATTTAATAAATATTTACAATTGAAATATAAATTTTCGTTTGAAATTATTTTCCTAATCTGTCATCTCTCAATTTATTTTTTAAAAGTACAAAATTGAAATTAGAACAGGGAAGATTATCTACGATTGTAAAATTATGTATTTCAAGGCAAGGTTTAAAAAATTCAATTCTTTCCACGTATACAGTTAACTAGATAATAACAGAAAATTGCTAATAATACCTCACAACATTGTTCCTCAAGGAGAAACACGAAAGAAACGCGTAATACATAATCACACGTGTCATATATTTACCGCTTGATTCATATTTCCAATACCTTGCAACATTCAAATTTCTCCATGAAATTTTAACTAAAAAACTCGCTGTCAACAGCCACTAATAATCTTTTACTATTGACACGATCTTACATTAACAAATAATAAAAATACTCACCCTCAACGACGATATAATCATCTACTAGTTTCACATTAACTTCCTCCGGCTTGAAATGCTGTACATTCAACGCCACATGGAATTTATCCTTATCATCTTTTACGACCGACCAACCACTTTCCGAATCCATGGATTCGCGAATCCATTCAGACAATGGACGATTATAATGAAAAGGTGACGATCTGAGTGGCCACTTTTCGTAAAACCACGGTGGGAAAAATTCTTCAGGTCGCATTCCCCTAGCAAAATGTTGATCTATTAGGCGATGAGGATGCTCCAGTGTCTCCCACCAATGGGAGAACAATTTTGGAATCAGCGTCATTCTTGATCTCATTTTGAATGGAAAATCGAACTATCAATTTTATTTAAAAATGATAATCGTGAAGTTTGCGAACTTGGAGGAACACACGTGCGAACTGCGCGCTTGTTGTTTCTCTACTGACGATTTTCACATGATGCAATCTTATATATACCTTATACGCTGTATGTATATATATATATACTGGCAATGAGTAAGGTAGCGCGCGAAAGCTGAACGATCGATGAACTTGAATTAGAATTTGCGAACTTTTTTTTCTCGAATCATTTTAACAAATGTCTAGAACACTCTGGAACGTTTCGATGATTCATTCGAATCATGCAGGACGACGTGTTTTGCAAGTGATTACGTTGTTAAGATAACAAATTGTAAAAGGAGATATCGATTGCCTGCAAAAGTGATTGAAGTGTGCTCTTCATTTGCATGAGAAATTACAGTTATTTGGCAAAGGTGGATTATTATTTAAATATTTCTCGGAAGATATTTATTCTGGAATATTCTAGAAGTCTCCAGAAGTTTCTAAATGCTTCCAGATACTTATGGTACAATAGAAGTTCCAGGATTTATCACAATTTTGCAATTTTGTATGATGTCAATGTACAAATAATAGGAAAATAATTAAAAAAGGGACATTTTTTTGTTGTAAATTAATTATTAATGAAGTTTTTTGTCGAAGTGTAGAAGTTATGTGGATTTGCAAGATTGCAAGACTAATATGGGATAAGTCCACGCATTTTTTCTACGAATCGAGGTAATTCCTCGAACCAAATAACGTTTCAAATGAAAACGTATCGAATACGTATGTGCAGATACGTATGTGTCAGGCTGTAGCAAAGTCGAGAATGAAATCAATGTTTTTTGGCTTGTGCAAAATCTACATGGTTGCATCAGCCATTTTCAAACACTTTGGAATGTTAAATCATCCCAGTGCTTATTATATATACGTTGTACATTTAGAAAATTACCTATTTCTATGGCGTTAAAAGAGAAATATATCGATGAACTTATGAAATCAAGGCATGCCTTATAGAAACTAAATTAAAGGACAATTCAAAACTTGTAAAAATTGCATTTAACAGCTTTTCTTACCTACTAATTTTTATGTATAGATAAATTCTGCAGATTTTAATTTATTATTAAATAAATTCTGCTTAGTCCAGACTTTTTAAAATGTTAGATAATAGCAAGGCCGTGAAGTACTTTGAAAAATATTTAGAAATATAAGCGCTCATAAGGCTTTATGAAATTCAAACAGTTTTGAAACGTTTCAGCTACGTATTTGGCCGTTGCGTCACCGTTTGTGCAGCAAGTGCACTGACATTGCAGAAACGTCACGTCAATGCTTACAGAAACGTTGCTATTAATAGATAAATGAAAATAATTTCTCTTCTTATCATTGGCAAACCTTCGTATCGATATCCTTATCAATGAGAACGAAATTGATGGCATCAAAGGATGGAGAGCAAATAATAATATAAAATACGTTCAACTGAAACATTTATTTTTCGATTAAAGGAATTTTTTATTATAAAAGCCGAATGTTTTTTTCTTAATAAATTTGTCGACTATTTACATACAAATTTCGATCTTTATCTTTATAGTAATATCCTCAGAATTTATTATATCAATCAAACCATATTGAAGTCTAAATATTATGAGATTTTTTAGTTCTTTCTGTAATTTGTTAAATAATAGAAATTTTTGATAAAGAGAAATAGTTTAACAGTTATGTAAAGAACAGTATCTTTAAGCTTTAAACTGCGTTTCTATCGATACGCTCGTACGTTGGGTAGGTTCAGTATATATCATTCAGCCTCGATCGAAGCGTTCCAAGGCAGTACTGTATTAAACTTTGCACCTTTATTCCATAAAATGCAACATGTAGTTGACATAAAAGTTACTGTATTAGTTATAATATAAAACTCACCTTTGATTATAAATAACTAATTATTATCATTGTAATTAGAGCTGTTCTCCGTTGCGAATGAAAAAATTGTATTTAGTAACAGATGTGAATTTTAGTTCGTTTAAAACCTGCATATCAATTAAAATTAACATAACGGTATAATTAAACTTTAAAAATAAAATAAAAAATTAAAATATAGATGCACTTTTACATTATTCCAAAATGAGTAACGATTTATATTAAAATGTATATATTATTTTATGAAAGAATTAATATGCAACATTTCCAAAATCAGAGGAGAGGTAGATTTATAATGTATTACTGATTAATTTTACTACAATATGGAGTTCTTAATTCCCTTCTCTTGTTACGTCAGTGTCGTGCAGACCCCATAAACTGTGGCGACAAGGTGAACTCGAGGTTACTACGCATTTCAGAGCTGGTCAATACTACTCTTTCGGGATCCGTTTGAAACGTCGTCACCATCTGCGTTGCAGAATGGCCTGGAAGGAAATGTTTACATGGGAAGAAGATGACAAAGTTCTATATTCGATGTTTTTATATAAAAATATATAGTACATAAGTGAAATGTATTCTGCTTCATTTTCACTGTCATCGACACACGAGGAAACATACATATTTATATTCAAATTGCATAAGTAATTGAACATATTAAATAACACATTCAACAATTATAATTTTTAAAGTATGGCACCATTATAATTCTCGATGTTTTTATATAAAAATATATAATATCTAACTGAGATGTATTCTGCTTCATTTTCACTGTCATTGGCATACGAGGAAACATATTTATATTCAAATTGCATAAGTAATTGAACATATTAAATAACACATTCAACAATTATAATTTTTAAAGTATGGTACCATTATAATTTTGATTCAATAACAGCTAAATTATAATAACGTCATATGTGAATTAAACATATTTTAAATTTGCAAATAGTTAAAGATATATAAATAATAGATATTAGAAACTTGTATTCGTTTTGTATTCATGCCATTGCAATTGCATTTTAGCAATAACTAAATTTTAACGAATATGAGTCTTCTTTTCGATGGAAAATTGAATAATGTACTTATATCGTAATAACGCCAATAGATTCTATAGAACTATGGAAATGGTTTATTTGCATATAAAGCATATTGATGTCTATGTTAAATGAATTTGTCAGTATTTGTCATTTAATTGAAAATAATTTGATATGGTGGGGGAGATAAGCCTTGTGTGCTTTCTGCATTGATATCATGACAGCTTTTGCAGACGGTGTGTAAGACAAACAAAGATAGTGTGCACTGCAGCTCATCCTTAGAGGTATGATAAGCTGATAGAACGTTCGTAGTTTTTGCATACGGCGATTCTCGTTTTCATCACCAGTCATATCATATTGTGAAAGATTGTTTGCATTTGAAATAATACAAGCTGCCAAACAAATTTTGAAGAAAATAAATATATTATTAATAAATAAGTTTTCTCTCTCTAAAACCCAATTTTCATTCTGTTTGAAAATGATTATTTATAGATTTGATAGAAATGCTATTAGACTTTCTATACAATACTCCAAAGTTCAAAGTGCACCGTTAAAAATTTATTGACAGTATTCTTTTAATTATTTAAATACGTTTAATCAATACCAGATGTCTGTATTCATGCAATTTTCTCAAGGGAAAAGATATTGTTGCGACAAAGTAGATTACCTTAGAAATGGAACGCTTTTCGCGTGAAGAAAATTCTAGAAATAAAAATTAGATAGGTACAAAAAAGTTATGAATTGTAATTTACATTGTTTCCATGTTGAGAGCTAATAATCGATGAGGCGCGGCAATTTAATGAAACACTTTTTTGTAGTTCTAAGAGGACATTTACTATTAACACTAGATTTACGGAGCCAATTTGGCTCATTCAAAATTTGATTACTATATATATATATAATATATTGGTTGGTTAATTTTTTAATAATAAACCTTTCATTTAAATTGATTTGGAACTATTTTCTTTGCAAAAAAATTCAGTTTTCTTGTATAAGTCAAATTGGCACATTTTAGAAAAATAGATGTATCAACATCCGTAAATCTAGTGTTAACATCGATGATTCTATAAATTAATTTATAAATTATCGTCGGTTTCATTTGTTTAATTACCTTTTCGAAATAGATGAATGAAGGAATATATAAAAATCCTGCATACTTCTAATTATAATTGCATCAAAAATAAGTAACTTATTATAAACTTAAAATAAAAGTTGATTATTCCTGAAAAACAAGATATTAATAGTTTTATTTTCGTTTGTATATATCTCACGATGATTATTTTACATAAATACGGATACAATTACTTCGATTGAAATTAACTTCGATTTCACGAAAGTTTACAATGAAGTTGCATCATAAAGTTCTTTTACGGACCCCCAAAACATCCTGAAGCAGCATACGATTATTTAAATTTCTTATTAAAAATGTCGAAAAGAATCTAAAAATTGCAAAATCGGAAGATTCAATGAATAAGACTTATAATAGTAACGATAAAGCGTCGATAATAATCAATGATTACAATCGAACCAAATCAATCCCCACTTGAAGTCTGCAGTTGCACTCCTCCAAAATCAATGAATTTACACCATTCGTAGCAAATAAAATTGAACGTCAGGTTTCTGTTTCTGAAATCGATAATATAAATTTGAACGGACAGTAAAAAGTACACCTGCCAACATAAACGTTACAATAACGTTGAAAATATCGTATTTGCATCACATTCAAGAATATCCAAGATCGAGTGCATTAAACAATACAGTTCGTTAGAAACATCAAATGTGCCATAGAAACTATTTTTAACACATTGACTGCCATGACTTTTCAATTTTACAAATTTTCTAATATAGCCAATATTTAGATACTGGTGTTGGAAAACTCGAATCCTGCTGAATATATATTTACTCTGTCTTTAAAATGTCTGCTTTACAGACGTGGGATCATAATAGAGAAAATATCACTTCAATAGAAATGATGAAATGAGCGAAATATCAGTGAAGTTCAACGTGTTAAATCCATCGCACAGAAAAAAAAGAAAGATTGTGGACTTCGCGTTAAAACGTACACCATTCGTCGTGAATGCCGAAAAAAACAAAAAATTCGATTTGCAATCACGTCGAAGTATGTCGATAACTCGAGAAAAAAATAAGCATCGCGCGTGTTCAGCTGTCTATCGGCCACGAAAACGATTAAACAGACACATCGGCGACATTTTCGGTTTAGCCCCGTAAGTTCTCGAAGCACTAGCACGTAAATGATACACCCCACTACATGGATATGATTTCCACTTAAATACCGGTGGAGCAGAGCAAAACATCAGTTTCAATCGAAAGGGAGAAAAGTGTAGATCGTTGCATTTTACCTCCAAGAAGCCGAAAGCTTTTGAATCCGAAGCAAACTCTCTACCTAAGATTCTCAAGATGACGCTATTACCTTTGCTATTGTCAGCATGGTGGGCTCAAATTGATCGTCCCATGCGTCTGATGGATCAACAAATTGGTATGGGACTCTCTCCTGAACAACTGATACTTTCTAATCCTATGGACCCATGGAATATGTTACTTCGCAACCGGGCTGCCCTGGAATTGGCTAGACCTCTCAACGGATTGTTACGTCCTAACGATGCTGGTTCGATAATTAACATGGATAAGGGCATGTTTAAAGCTATCCTGGACGTACAACAATTTAATCCGGAAGAAATCAACGTGAGACTTTCCGGACAGTCCGTCATCATTGAGGCTAAACACGAAGAGAAGAGAGATCAACACGGCTTGATTTCTAGACAGTTTATGAGAAAATACTTGCTGCCAGAGAACGTTGATGCGGATCAGTTGTCATCGAACATTTCTTCCGATGGTATTCTAACGATCATGGCCCCGTTGAAACAGGAACAGAGTGACAGCGGAAGGAGCATTCCGATCCAGTTGACAGGTCAGCCAGCTATTCGTGGGAACATGATAGGAGCATGGAATCCTTTGCAGCAGCAGTCTAATATACAAGGAATGCAGCAACCGAATTTACAGCAAGGTCAGCAAGGTCAGCAAGGTCAGCAAGGTCAACAAGGCCGGCAAGGTCAGCAAGGGCAGCAAGGGAGTCAATCTGAAAATTGAACTTTTCTCATCTGGACTTCTTTGATTTGGTGTATCTTAATTCCTTTTTATATGCTCTATTTTAAAGCTTGACATGTACGGTTAATTATGGATACTCATTAATGTACTTCAAGCTTGTGTTGAATGATGGTCTATTTTTATGTGTTCCTATGTTTTACTCATGTTAATAAAAATAATTGATATTGAATTTTGTTTATATTCTTCGCGAAAAGAATCCCTTTACCATAATTGCAATAGGAATAAATAAAGGATGTCTGGAGGTAAATTAAATATCTTTAAATTAAAAAATGTCTTCAGAAAGATTGAGGAAAAATCACTTTTATATCTTTCATTACAGAAATTTTATAGAAAAATATTATACAATTTCATTAATTAAAATATTTTGACCATTTACAAATTGAACCATACTTGTATGACTCATTACAGATTTTGATTTTGGAAGTAACACGAATTCGAAATAGTATTTTACTTCCAGCATAATTTGGAGTACTAGTATTTCCCTTGTACGAAATTTATTCCATCGATTAGAAAATCTATTTTTGCAAGATTTCATTTTTCGAATAAACTACACTCTATGATTAATGTAGAAACGTGATCTAAAAAATGTCAAACTCGAGCAAAATGCTATTGTCAAATCGTGGAAAAAAATGTTCGCTTTTGACCGGATTTCGTGAATAAGTAATATATGAAAAATGCGTTATGCAACGGATGATGATGAATGAATTATACAAAAATAGTGCTGCACTTTAGGATAATGCATTTAGGTTGTCTGGAAGAGGGTCTTTGAACCTTGCTCAGTGCAATCGCATTTAGATCCCCTTGAACTGCATACCATATTCTCCAACGCTGCAGAATGTCACTTCAGCTTCAATGTTTCAATGTGGATAAAGTAATAGGTTGCAATTAAACAAACATTCATTGCCTCTTAAGCTTCATTCAGGAAATTGCTTATATAAAACAAAATTATTATTAAAAAGTATTAATTTTTAAAAAATACTTTATCAAAAGTTTGGTATGTATTATAATTACTGTTCTTCTCCTGACTAGATATCTATTTCTGTCTTTGAGATTTCTGATTTGTAAACATATCATTTTAATAAAAAAAGTTTTACTTCAATAAAAATGATGAAATAAGCGAAATACCGGTGGTGTGAAACGTTTTTGAATTTATATTCAGTGTTTAGCCCGATTAAAATTATAAATATTTTCGCAATATTTATAAATACATAAACTTTTGATCAAGTATTTTTCAAAAAATTAATGTCTGTATTTTTCAGTTTGAATGTCATAGCATTATTTAAAAAATCCTTAGTAACTTATTGTTAGTATTATTTAAAAAATAGTAACACAGTGCCACAAGAAATAAATTATTCTTATATAAGTATTTCCCCTGAAAACCGGTGTCTCATCATTTTTATTGGTCCAACTTTTTTTTATTAAAATGACACCTTTACAGAGCAGAAATTTGAAAGAAAAGAATAGATATCTAGTTAGCGAAATTTTACCTCTTTGATGCCAATATTGAAATATTTAATGCGTAAGGAAATTTTTTATTATTTCAATGTCAAGATCATATAAAATCTCATTAAATTCAACAGCGCCGATCATCGGTGACCCCCATGTCATTCAAAGTGTTAAATGGCACATCATTTCATAGTGTTAAGTGAGTAATATTGATATTGAAATAGTTTTCTACTGATTCGTATTATTCATTTTAAAAAATCTCTAAAATATCGTTAAATATCTATGTAATTCGAGTACGACAGGTAATATGTATAAAACGTAGTTCTGGAATGTTCGAGAAAAAAAATTCAAACAAGAATTTCACTTTATCAACCACGGACCTGACATGCATTGTTTGCTTTGCTTGACTGAAAGAGGTAGAATATTTCACACATGATTGTTTTAAAAAGTTATTAATTAGCTAAGGAACTCGAATACGAAATATAAGGTTTGGTTCCAGAAAGTTTGAGAAAAAACATTCAAAGAGGACTTTTATGCCATCATCCACGAATATAGCAATTACTTAACGTTTGCTTAACTAAAGATAATAGAGAGTACCACAGGGATTTAGAACTGACAAAAAAAATGTTTTAGCAAATTTGAAATAAAAAACTTTAATTAAAAACTGACATTAAAATTTCCTTTATTACGAAAACTGCAAAAGAATAATTTATTTTATTATAAATATTTCTTCTCGTCAAATAATTCTTATTATAAACTATTTATTTGATAACTTCAGCTTTTCGTAAGATATTCAATCGTTTACAGTCAAAAGAAACAAATTTCATATTAGCGATAATAAAACTGCAACATTTTCGATACACGCGATTCGTGACTCAACCAATTATGACACACATAATTTGACGTTCGATGTCGATTGTAATATTCTTGAAATCCGCTCCATCGTAGCTTCTGGAAGGGTGATCATTCTGGAAGATTCGTCCTACGCGCGTTCTCGAATTTTCCAGACGTGCGGGAGCCGCTCGATTGGAGCGCCTTCACATAAAAGCGCTGATCGCAGCGCACTGCACAACAGTTCTCCAATAACCGTCGCGCAAGCAACGTCGCGAGCACTATCAAAGCCAGTTATAAGAACCTACAACAGATATACTTCACTGGAAGAGAATATCTCTAAACGTTACAAAGTCAAAGAATTAATCAGCCAAACTCAAACATGTCTCTGTTACCGTTAATGTTCTCCAACTGGTGGGAAAATTTGGGACATCCTCATTATCTTCTGGATCAACATTTCGGTGTTAACATCAATCCAGAGACTCTTCTGTCACCGAAAGCTGCCCAGATCTGCGCCACAATGACACCACAAAATTTTCACGTAAATCCCACACATGGCTATTACAGACCATGGGGTGATCTTCTGCGTAAAGAAAAGGGTGGTGCGTCGACCGTGAAAGCTGACAAGGACAAGTTTCACGTGGTCCTCGATGTGCAGCAATTTGCTCCGGAAGAGATCACTGTGAAAGTAGTCGACCACTTTGTCGTCGTCGAAGGGAAACACGAAGAGAAGCAGGACGACCATGGCTGGATTTCTAGACAGTTCAGCAGAAGGTACATAATACCAGAACAATGCGATATTGACCAAGTTTCATCGAAGCTGTCGACCGATGGTGTCCTTTCTATTACGGTGCCTCGTAAGCAGAAACCAACCGTGGATAAAGAAAGGGTGGTCAACATCGAGTGCACCGGTAAACCTGCCATTCGCGAGAAACAAAACAAGAAGGAAAAGGAAGAACAAAAGCCTGAGTGAATTAATTAATCTTTAATTTATTTCATGATATGTGGATGTCTTTAGAGATTACTGTCACAGTACTCAACTTTCGATGTGAAACATCAAAATGAAAATTTTGATGTTTAGTTTTGCGCTCGTTGCATTTGAATGCACATCTGTGTGCGTTGCTTCGTTTGGTACCAATGGTACCGCTTAATTTATATAGTTAGATTCATACAGTTAGGATAAATTTTATGTTTATCGTTTTGTATGTTCTGATTTGATGCAACCTCTGTTTTAGTTATGATATCGCACATATTATATGACATTAAAACGTGTATTTGGAATTAGACGTACGGAAAGTATGGAGTTTTTGTTTTATGCATTCCATGACATTATTGATGTATCCTATTCTCACATGTATTTCCCATATCATTATGGGCTTACTACAACAATACGAAATATGAAAAATAAATCGATCATCATACTATAAAAATTTGTGTCTTGTTTGAATATATGTATATGGGTAATTCTCATGAAATCCCGAAATTCGGTCATTATAAATTGACAAGTAATATTGAAATAAATTTTTATTAATTTTCTATGGACTTCGTAGTACTAATATTACTAGATTTTAATTATATAGTGGTACCCAGAATTAACTTTCAAAAACTAATGGTAGCGTTCATGTTTGATTGCAAATGCGTTCACAAATCGATTGTCAGAAAAATGTGAGGGAATGATTTATTTTTATGTGACGCGTGTATATTTTCTTTTTTTTAATCCATTTATTACTTTATAAACCAAATTAAGTTTTTTTTTATTAATCTACTATATTTTTAATTAATCGGTCATACTTGCAAGACTATTATAAGATTTTTTTGGTTGTTTGATGATACAAAAGGTATTGAATTGAAGCTTGGGACATAGTGAGGGAATGATTTTAGAGATATTATATAGATGTATTTTTTTTATTTACACATATGGTTCCAAAATGATAAGTGAATATTTTAGCCACAGTAATGTATATTTCAAGGAAATATTGGTAACCGTTAAATGTTTGTTAGATTTTTTATAAAACTTTTAGGACAAGAATTTCGGAATTTCGTGAGAATTACCCATATATACTTTTACCTGCACGTACTCTGCGCATTCGCAAACAGGGGTTTGTCTGATAAATCGATTCACAAAAGTCAGAATGAAGGTAACATAACTTCATTTTATTTTGAAAAAAATATCGAGAAATTTCCTTATGTCTTAATTTTTATATGTGATAATACATTCCTTTATTTATAATGTTCATTAACCACTATGATTTATTTCGTAACTGTCTCCGCCATAATTCAGAATTTAATTGGTAAAATAAAAATTGATCAGCGATTCTTGATATGTCGTATAATTTAACGTAATATTAATGTTAGAGAAATAATAATATCGCGTCGGATCTCATTAATATTTGCAATTTAATAGATTTTCGAAAACTTAAAAATTTCTTATCCCATTTATCTGCTCACGGCGTGTCACTCTTTATTGTAGGGCTAGAGGTTAAAACATTTACCGTTCGGAGCTTAGAACGGAAATTCTAACACAGTCTTCTCCTCATTGTCAAGGTTCCATAGTATGTATAAATGGGCGACCGTCCTAATATACGACGAACGAGTCGCAGTGTATCTTCAAGGTCGTATAAACATAACTGACCTAGGCTCACCAATAACAGTGACGCTTCTCAGAGTAAGACCATACAACACGCACACACACACGACATTACTTATCGCATATGCGTTACATTCACGCCTAGATAACTATACCGTTAGTTTTCAACGAAACCAAGAGATTTCGCAATTTTAATGTCAAGACCTTTCAGTTAGAAAAACAATCGTACCGTGCAAACACAATGCAATATCATACCCTTCGACAATATTTCAAGGGTAAAGAGTATCTTTGGAGTATGCTTTGGAGCATAAACACGCAGAAACAGCATTTGGATACAACGGATAAAACGTAGAATTCTATCCACTAGACGCCCACGGCCAATATTAACCCCTTGCCGTACTATTTACTTTGTGACTGGCCCCACAATAATTCATAATGAAATAAGTAAAATAATAATTGATCAATTGGACCGTTTATTTCGAAGGTGGAGCAAGTCCATTTTCTGTTGTTTCGAGAAAATTAAAGGTTAGCATATCTGCCATTTAACCTGTTAACCGGGGAATTAATTTTTGTTCAACTTGTTTCAAATTGGAATATTTTTTTTTACAGTGAGAAGTAATATCATTACATCTAAAGTACTACGTCAGGATTAAACGGATACGAACGACATAGAATGTAATGCGTTCAACATATTACGTTTAAAAATTTTAAGGAAGAAACAATCGACAAGCTTACTGAAGTTTTCTTTCAGATATGACGGAATTATTCGTCACGCCCGGTTAACAGGTTAAAAAACATTGGTTAATTACGACAAGTCTGATAATGTTTCTATCAATTTATCAACATATAATTTGACTATACAAATTTATTTTAGGCGAATTTAACTAAAATAATGTATATTTACGGGTTGCAAATGGACTTACACCACTTTCATAATTAAACAATTGTAAGAATCATTTAATTTCAATTTTGAAAACTCAAATATCACTTAAAATATATTTCATATTAATCCAATTTCGTTTATAGATAATAACAAGAAATAAAATAGAAATAGTATTTTTTATTTTGAACGTTAATTATATTTATATATTGTTAAACTCAGTATAAGATATTAGTATTATTTATTTATACTCTTCTTGTAACAGCGTTTTGAAATTCTCAGTAACAATATCCTCAACTGATGAAGATTCTACCTCTATAATTCTTCTTTCCTTGTTACGTTTCATTAATTTGTTTTTCATAGTGGAATTATATTCATCCTCTGACCCCTCAGATTACTCTTTTGTTTATACTCATGAGTTTCACTTCTGCGTGTATTTATTTAAAATTAAACAGAAATAAATATTTTTAATTGTTATAAAATTATATTATTATAATATAATATTGATTTATTACTTCTTCTTACCTATATCACTATTTGTTTTTAATATAAAGTTATTCATTTTTAGTGGAAAATCAAGTAACTAAACTTAAATTGTAACTCTCAAAATGTTAAATGAAACAAATGTAGCCACCAGTGGTCACTGATCCCACAACCTGTCTACGGAAATTGGATTTACGCCACTTTCATAATCAATGTCTATGCAATTTCTTTTAACGGTCAATTTTAAATTGAACAAAATAGAATTTTTTTAAATATTAAATATTAACTTGTAATAAATAAAAAGTTTACACTAAATTAAGTATAAATTGCGTGATACTTCATTTAAAAAAGAAGTGGACTTACACCACTTTCAAAATAAACGGTCCAATTAATCTTGACATATCGTAGAATTTAACGCAATATTAATACTATAGAAATAATTTTATCATAGCGCGTCTCACTGATATTTCTATTCTAATAGGTTTTGCAAAATTCGAAAATTTCCTATCCAATTTACCGCATCACGAGTGCCACTCCTTATAGTACGGCAAGGGGTTGACTTTTCAGTTAGAAAAAAATCGTACCGTACAAACACAACGCAGTATCATACTCGTGGACAATATTTCAAGGGCAACGAGTATCGGAAACCTTTGGAGTACAAACGTTTAAAAATAGCATTTGACTATACTGCGAATCGTTGCGGTCGATTTCAAGTCTAGACGTTCCCCAGACAAGCTTAATTCACGACTCACGCTCTAGAATTCATTTCCCTGTCATTTACCGATCTCGTGTATGCCGTTGGCGCTTAAACGCCGACTATAGCTACGTGAAAAGTGATAGGAGTAAAAGCAGCCTTCATTCAAGGACAGTGGTGTAGCATTCTCCAGGCTCTTCTCGAGTGCGTGGTACCGTTCGCCCCACCACGTACTCTAGTGCGCAACGAAAACGTATAAAGAGAACTGCGTGCTTGCCGACCGTTGATTCACGTTTGAACAATATAACGGTTCGGTCGAGCGATCAGCTGTGATTCAAGATACACGTCTCACGCGTATTACGTAATAGTTGCCTCCAAAAGTAAACATACGATAGCATAAATAATATATACAAGAGTTCTTTTTATATCGGGGAAAACGTAAATAATCAAGACATTCCGTTTGCGGAAAGTGACATTTGCAATAATGTCTCTGATACCAATGTTATTCTCCGATTGGTGGGAGGATCTGGATCGACCGCATCGTCTGTGGGACCAATATTTTGGTAATCCCGTAGATCCCGATGATCTAAGCGATGTGGAACCATTTAACTCTGAACTCCTGGCCTATAGACCACATAGACGAAATAGAAGACGGTACCATCCGTTCTCCAAAATCATTGGTAGAAAAGGACGTGGTACATCCACCGTGCAAGCTGATAAAGACAAGTTCCAAGTGACTTTGGACGTTGCTCAATTCAGACCGGAAGAGATCACTGTTAAAGTTGTAGACAAAAACGTTGTTGTCGAGGCAAAACACGAAGAGAAGGAGGATGAACATGGTTGGATCTCCAGACAGTTTACCAGAAAATATTTGGTACCATCACAGTGTGATATCGACCAAGTTGAGTCCCATTTGTCATCGGACGGTATTTTGAATATTATGGCTCCTAGGAAGGAACCACTGAAGGGCGAATCGCACGAAAAGACAATTAAGATACAGTACACCGGAAAACCTGCATTAAAAGATCACGAGGCAGGTAATTGCAACGATTCGATAGAATTGGTTAAGGATCAGCAACATCAGCAACGGGCTACATATCAGCAACAGGCGCAGCAACAGTCTCAGCAACAGCAGCATGCTCAATTTCAACAACGTGCAAGAAAGGGCACGGTTAAAACACCATAAATCATTTTTATCATTGTTCAATCTTCACCGGCATAAATATGCTATACAAACTTCTCCAAATCGAAATTAAGTACAAACATTTTTTTTTATTAAGTTTTGTATTATCATTTTGTGTAATTAATAAATCATACTCTCAATTGTAATTAATTTGTACTTAATTGTATTCTCTATGAAGTATTATTTGTCCTTTTGTCTGATTATATTAATAATATATTAACAAAAACATGTTTGATAACGTTAGAACATTCTGGAACGTAAGAATATATCGATAAATGTACTTAATCCTTCGTTATTTAACTGGTAGTGCAATTATCAGATTTTTAACATTTTCATATCACAAAAGAAATGTTAGATTATGTTTATTTTCTATGTTTTTCTATCAATTTCGAACGGGAGTATTTTAAATTCAAGCCATCCCTATCATTTTAATGGAAGGGGGGAATTTAGCGTGTAATGGAGGCGAAAAATTACGGTGGAAATTTATTACCATATTTTCTTGAATTTATGAAATGACGGTGGAAGAAAATGGAAGTTTCTATAGTACGTTGACCTAAGTTATAAAACGTGCGTACTTACAATTAGAATATCGGGCTTACGGCCAATATATTCATGGTAGCAGCTTAGAAACACCGAGAAGGATCGATTTTCGACAGTGCAAAAATAGAATTCTGTTGACACATGGTAGTCGTAGGTCTTTACCCTAGGCACTTGCATTGCGGATATATTCTCTAAACTGCTTAATGCCAAAATGCAAATTAAATTTATCTCAATTACTATATTCTACTCACAAGAGTTTCGTCGGTCAGTTTCAAAAGCTCATTATATGAAGAACGTTGTTAGTACGAATAAAATGTAATCGTATTTGGAAAGTTTGCATAATTAATAATTGATCATATAATAATATGTGCGTAATGCTACGATGCAATGTTTACAAAAATAATTTTTTTCAATTTGTTGCATAATTATAATATATTCTAAAAATTAAAATAAATTATAAAAATTATAATATTTCATTAAAACAAAATTGAAATGCCAAATAGAAGTGCAAAATATTCCACTTTATGAATATGAATACATTATTAATATAATTGCGATATTTGTGTAACTGACAGTGAGATATGTCAATCTGTCAAACTCTCACTTATTCTATGTTTTGTTCAAGAAATGTAATAAATTACTAAAATTTATGAAATACTAAACTTTTTACTTTACTTTTGCAGAACACCGGCTAAAACGCTTAGAATAAACATATAATGTTATAAATTATATATCTTACACAAATGTTTAAATATCAAAGAATGTTATGTTATATAATATCATGTAGAATATGTATTGTAACTGAAATTCTATGTAAACTGTTAAATAAAAGATGAATAAATATCTAAATATTTGCAAAGGGTATTTTTTTGTATATCTCGAATTTATTCAAATTATAGGGTCTTGAAATTTCTCGTTACTAATTATGGATTTCCAAGTTTTTACGTAAAGTGCGCTTATCTGTATGACCGGTACGTTGCAACGATTTTTGCGATGAATAAACGCGATATTTCACATTTTTACGTGATATTCAATGCAAAAATATTTTCCAATGAAAAGGTAACACACATCTAAAAGGTATTACGTATTGTTTCCAGAAACCTCCAGAAACGTTTCGAATGTTTATCAAACGTTTTAAAAATATCGTTCTATTTTTAGAATCTCTCAGAGCGATGAGTAATCTTCTACAATTAGTCAAGCATTGTATTTTTCTGATGTAGTGCTATAATTACATTGAAATTACAGAACGTGATTGCGTTGTTTACCTCTAGGAAGTATTTCTGTTTTTGTTATACAATTGTAACTTTAATTACGATTATTCTTACTCACTTAAAATACCTTTGTTAATATTTTATGTGCGAATGAAACATGCGTCAAGTATAAAAATATGGAAGGTAAAAATCGCTTGTTTTCTTCGACACGAGAATTAAGGAAAGATCTCGAATAGTCTCGAATATTATATAATTTGTTTACTGGCAATTATTTATAAATTTTAACGCCACCAAATAAATTTTAAAATATATAGTACGTTTCCCTTTTAATTTTCCCTTAACAAAAATTGTAATTCAGTCTGTATTATAATTTCACAGTAACTTTTCTAATAATAAACGAAAGGTCGTCATAATGTTCATATTAAATTATAAAAATATACGAATGTATTATTAGAATAAAAATAATGGAAGAAAGTCATAAATATAAGGTACTGTAAAACGTAATTATTTACGGTACCAGTTACACTCAAATCAAAGAAGATTTTTACACATCATGATATTTTTATTTGGGAAAATTCTTGAATCACGCATCAAAAACAATTCATACAGTCATAGGGCAAAAATATATGCATTTGTGCATTAATCTGGCACAATTATTCACGAAATGACGAAACTCCTCCAAAAAGAAACCTATAATTTGGCAAAGAAAGAATTGCTTATAATTCACAAGATTTTTCTAGATTATCACATCGTATATTCTATTTCATGCTACTATTGATAAAAAAATTTGTCAATACATACATCTACGATTACGTAAACACCAAACAAGAAAAGAAACACCGGAGAATACCCGTATAAAGATTTCATATTTCCAAAAAAATAAGTCCGTACACGGAGGATGAACTTCGTACACGTTTTCCAAGGTATCAAATATCCAGAGAATGTTCTATCTTTATAACATAAACAAAAGGTGCGCATTATGTATCACAATTAGCACACGTCTAACATTTCTACACCTTTTTTACATTGTTCTAAACCGTGTCGTCTTTTACGATGAGAAATTTTCCGTGTTTTACACTTAACATTAATTATTTTCACGATTATTACGCAAAAAAGGGGGCCAAAATCTTTCTCGAAAATAGTCGTCCATCCGAACATTCTGGACGCTTAAACTAACCGGCTGGTGGGGCCGGTATAAATAAGCGCGCCATAGCACTCAGCAACAGTCTACTGAAAGCGATCGCAACGAGAGCATCGTAAAAAGAGCAAGAAATTTCGCAAATTAAAGTGCAAATCTTACGTATCAAACGTTTAAACCGTAAATAAAATCGAAAGAAAAATGTCTTTGGCACCGTTGCTGTTCTCTCACTGGTGGGAAGATTTGGACCGCCCTCATCGTATTTTCGACCAGAATTTTGGACTTGGATTGCATCCTGAACAATTATTGAATTCTAATATTCTCGATCGGTATTTAATACCGAGAGACGCAAGACCAAGAAGTTCTGTGGCGTATTACAGACCATGGGGCGAATTATTACGAAAAACCGAGGGTGGTGGAATGTCTACGGTGAAAGCTGATAAAGACAAGTTCCAAGTAATTTTGGATGTTCAGCAATTCAAACCGGAGGAAATCAATGTCAAAGTTGCCGATAAGTACGTCATTGTCGAGGCAAAACATGAAGAGAAACAGGACGAACATGGATGGATATCCAGACAATTCGTTCGAAAGTATTTAATTCCTGAACAATGCGACATCGATCAGGTAACGTCCAGTTTGTCGTCGGATGGTGTACTTACTATTTCATCTCCGAGAAAAGCACAGCCTCAGGAGCACAATGAGAGATCGATTACCATCGAACAAACTGGAAAACCGGCATTGAAGGAGACGCAACCGGAGCAGACACCAGTGGTGGAGAAGAAGGAAGAGGCGAAGAACGAAGAGGCGAAATTGATGCTTCGTTCTTAAATTGTTATGTTCCATATCTTCGTGTCCCACCTACCTTTTTTGTTAACCCAAATGCTTTGGCATCAGTCGCTTTTTGTATACTATATTTAAGGAATCTTTTTTTAAATAAAATATTGTATTAAATTACTAGTTCTTATTTTCATTCTATGCCTATCCCTCAACTCTGAAATTAATTTTAGAGTTCGTACCATTAAATTCGAAATTAAGATTATAGTCTTTCTTTATCAAGTAAAAAACTTTCGAAATTTTTATAAATACAATTTGCTGCGTTAAATTGTATTCATTTTGTTAGCTCTATATTACAAAATTAAACACTGTATACTTATTTTCAAACTTGTTGCGCAGTAACAGTTCCAATTATGTTTTGAAACATTTAACGGCGAAGATCTTACGCAGAATTAATTTATTCGTTGAGATATAATTAAATTGAATCAATGGAAATTGCGTCGAATTTGTATACTTTAGGTCAATTAAGGACCAAATTAAAATCATATAACTCATCGACACCAACTGCGCTGTATTCAGAAGTCTACATGTTTTGCTATCGTATTTACAGAATTAGTAATTCCTTTTTTTAAAGTATATCAAATAAGCCTTTATGCAATTATAACTGATTTATGGATAGGGTAAAATGTAATAGTCAATTGTAATTCCTTGCGTATTTATTGCTTTCCCATCACTTTGTTTTCAATATGTTATTTTATGTACACGAGTGTAAAATTAAAGCAACTCGGGGATATTATTTCGTGAAACTTTACAGTTCTTACGACTAGAAAGATATATAAATATAGCCTGCAGTTTATTGTAATTTTTGTTAACTCTAAGCGGCAGCATTTTCCGTTAAAAAAAGGATCATTGAACGAATATAATTTACAGCATTGCATGAAATACATAGTTTTAATACTGTAAATATATATTGCATATATTTTATTTACTATTTCATTCGTTGTACTGTTCCCAGTAAAATATTTCATTTCGATTTCCGCAACAAATTTCTGTGTATTACGCATTATTTACGACTTTTATATTGACAAATCTGCATCACCATATTTGTCTTGTAATATCTATATATTCTTGCTAATTTCAAGTGTTTAATTATTGTCAGCAAGAAAAATAGTTCGATTTACTAAGCAAGCAGAAAATAGAATTTTTATCATAAACAATGTAAAGTATCAGCGCTAAATCTTTCCCCGATAAATAACTTATTTTCTTTTTTAATGATACCAAATTTGTAAAGTTTCAGGTCACTGCTTCACATTTCTGAACGAAGGCAAACTCGATGGTAAGGATATGTGATTACGGTGCTGTCGAAAATTTCTTTAACTTGTGAATTACGAAATTGTTAAAAATGCTATTTGTATATCTGATAGGTTCATAATCGTATCGAATGGAATTCTGGAAATAGAACATTCTCAAGCATTGCTTGTAACTACAGTCTTGTAATTTACAGAGCAGACATATTGCCATGTCCTTTAATATCAGCTATCTTTGAGCACTTCTTTTAAAATTGATCCCGTATTCCTTGCTGGAACGAAATCAGGGAATGTTGGAAGATTAACATTTGAAAGTAATAACGTCGATTGCGTGGATGACGTAGAATGTTGCCTGCTATGTCCAGGTCTCGGAAGATTCTGTAAGTAATTTTTCACCTCGTTAATGTCAACTTGTAATATTTACGTGTATATAAGCTGAAAATTTGAATTCATACCGAAGATTGTATAGGTAGGGCAGGTAATTGTGGCTTAGGCTTCGATTCGGTTTCCAAAAATTTTACAAATGCAGCTGAAAGTGATGCTTCCTGGTCCTTTAATAGAAATGTTAATTAATACATTTTTAAATATACCGCCGCCATGACATGAAGCAATAGTAACGGATTTTTTAAAATGCGTTAGATCGGTCGGTGACCCGCAAGCGTACAGTTGTGAAAATGTTTGTTCAAGTGATTTTTTCGAATTAAAGTAGTTAATTACCTTGTTGCTAGTCAATTTAAAGTTTATTGTGTAGAGTACAATTAATTTACCTTAGTAGAGCCAGTAGATTCTGTACTTAATCGTGAAAACCAATTATTTTGAGCGGCAGCGTTGTTCAATCCGGCTTTGTCTCTTTCTATTTCGTCGAAGTCCAAGATCGTGGAGAACACCCTCAACACCGATGATTTATCAGCTGCCGAGGATAACAGGTACCCCAATAAAAGATTTTTAATGAGAGTTCTGGAAAAATATAACATTTTTACAATTAAATTCATTCTATTATATATCGTATAGTACGTTGTTATGGCGGAGCGAAAAAGCATTTTGATTCCATTCGAATCAGAGTATATCAATTTAGCTATTTTGTTATGAGAATAACAATTTAGCTTTTTTTGTCATGAGAATATCAATTTAGCTGTTTTATTATGAGCATATCAGTTGAGTATACTAACTTATCAACTTTTCCCTCTCCACTTTGTTTCGCTTCCTTTATCCTGCTATCGGCAGTGTTTACGAGTTCCGTGAGTCGCTCCACTATAAATACATAATAAAAATACGTGAAAAGAGTAGAAAGAAAGTGAACTTTGACTAAATTTTATTATATTTAATTTAGAATAATAATTTGACGATTATTCGCTCATTAACATAATTATGGTTGCAAGTAAAAGAAAAAGTTCCTCCTTAAGTAAGATCTTAGTACTTGGGATTTCATATTTCTATACATGTGCATTCCAGCGTTGTAGGGTTGGCGGGGTTGTAGGTTAAAAAGACAGGAGCGTAAGTATAACACAAGTACTGGTTGTCTAGATATCACACCAGTACCTGATGGAATACTCACACCCTTGTCTTGATTGCTCATGCTGCATTCTTCATTTATCATGCCGTACTAGCAAACTAAGGTATTGACGCATGCCACTAGAAGAAAGCTATATTAATTTAGTAACGACAAGTACTCTGGCGCATTGTAATATATCAAATCATCAATTCCATATGGGAAAACAAATTAACCGTATCAGAATTAAATGCAGAGTACATGCGCGGAGCAATTGTTTCTTTCGCCGGATACATTATACGCGTAAGATAGAAAAATATATTAGTTTTAAAATGTGGTATTAGGTCATCACCGAAGTTCAGTCGGATAATAGATAGTTAAAGTCGATTATATAGAGTAAAAAATAAAATAAAAAGTCTCATTATAAACAGTAAAACAAAAGCTTTTACAATGCAAAAGTCCATTCTTGTAGGATAATGGTAACGGGTGGGAAACCCCACGAGGTAATATGAGCTATTACAATCTACACGCTCACAGTTACCGCATGAGATTACCCACTCTAACGCTACCAAATTTTATACATAAACTATGTATATGTTCTTTCCTATTTTGAGTATTACATGTTGGAAATAAATTTTGATCCGCCATTGGTATAAATTCCAAACTAAATATTTAACTACAAGCAAAACTGTACTTAATGACCTATCTAAATACATAATCAATAAATTAATATAAATATAAATGTGTTAACATAATATATATCTATATATAATAATCAAAAACAGTTTTAATCATAAAAATTGGACTTTTCTACAATTACAATAATAATATCATTGTATGAATAAATAAATTAACATCATAACACTACCTACCGCGATAGTTTCTTACATGTGCGTTAATAATTCAATGCCATAAATTGAAATAATTATATGCAATGATAACTGTGAAGGGGATGAAAGTACAAAAAGTTGCGATAATTGGAAGAAACTTAAAATACTGCAAAAGTAGAAAGTCATGAGATTACCATGTTAAAGAAAGTAGTTACAATATGAATAAATAAACAGAAATATATATATATCTATGTGGAGCCAATACAATAAATTCTGTATACCTGAATAATATTTTGCATGAGAAGATAGAGATTTTTATTTAGTAAAAAATGGAAGAAGAACCAGCACCAGTGGCAATGCATGAGCCAATCAAGATGTGATTTAGTGTGCAAAGGCGACGGTCCAGTTCGTAGCCGGATACCAGCAAGAATCCTGGGCTACTGTCAAAATCCCAGAATTACCAGCTGATATTTGACTACATCACCGGATTATTTATGTGTTTGCTTTTGCAGATTAGTCACAGGTCACACTCAAACCGATGATTATAGAGTGGGATTCAACCATCTCACCAGTGCATGAATTATAATTAGAGATGTCTTAAAGTATTAATGTACAACCAAGCTATCACAGATACCAGACTTTTCCGCATAATCTTCTTTTTTTTTTTACTTCTTTCGAATAAACAATTCTGAGCAGTTTGCTTCGTTTTTATACAATCTCAATATCCTTGTAGGATATACTCATACTTTTCTTTTTTTCCACTACACGTGGAACATTACCAGTGATGATGCAGTGTTCAATGTCATTCCCAATGATCGTAGATAAACGTATATACCGATTAATATTGCTAGGAATTTCCACACAGTGCTTAAAATCTAAGTTAATCAATACCATGATGTGTTTTGCGTTACAAATTTCTCGTAATGACGATAACAAAAATATTGTCCATTCGAGAATAATCCATTTGTAAAATTTGTACGAAAGTTATTTAGCTATTTCTACAGATGCGTCTGAATACTGTATTATTTGAAGTTAGTTGGATCAATAAAAATGAATTATTCTCAATAAAACAGTACGTGAAAATGGTATTATCACTCTACCAAGTATTCATTGTAAAGTTAGGTAAATAAGCAGCTCCACAACCATCATTTTAGCAACAAATTTAAGTTATATCGCCTATCCTTGGCTTATCATTGCTTTCATTTGCATTTATAAATAGAGTCATATCAAATGTAACACACAACCTTCCCTCCTTTTGAATATTTATGTCCACACCAAATAAGCACATGTACATATTATCATTATTTTTTTCTTATGCTCGGTAAAACGTATATTTACAAATTTCATGATAGCAAGAAATTGTCAGAAAAAAAAAGATTACAAAGGATTCGCAATGAGTGCTGGGGAATTTCAATATGGTAGTTTCTTTAATACACTAATGATAAAAATGCAGAGTACCCCAATAAAATGATTGCAGTTAAATAAATGACTTATGAGATATCTTAACGATGTCGAAGTGCTAACCATGCGAGAATTAAGAAGTACAAGATGCAGGCAAAATTAAGATTTTATAACAGTTACTAGATGGTATACCTTCTTCGGTTAACTGTTGAATACGCTCCGTTTTTTTATCGAGCTCTTCGCTCAATCTTGAGGCCGCTTGGAGACATTCTTTAGCTTCTATTAATTGTTCCTGTTGAAAGATAATTCCACAAGTTAAATTAGGAAATATAGAGTCGTTTTTCCTTACCGTTTGTACATGCAAAGATAAGCTTATCAACTTACCTTCAGACTTAATACTTCGTTTCCTAGTTCTTCCTGCTTAAGGTATGAATCGTTCAGCTTGAATTGAATTCTTTCTGTCGCCGTTAAGATATCTCGCTCCTTATCTAAAATATACAGTTGTATTATTACAGTTTTTATTTAGTGCAACTTTATTTATATATTTTTTAGAACTTTATTATCATCGTCATCTACTTTGGGATCAAAAATCTTCTATTAGAGAAGGTTCACTGAATCTTGCCTTGGTATCATACATATTACGAATAGACAACTTTTTGGAGATATTTCTCAGAGATCATACATTATATGTAATTTGATTCTCTTATTTAAGAATTAGAATTCTTATTTTCATAGCCAATATAGTCTCATTATGATTATGAAATTAGTTTATTGTAACAATTTGAAATATTGAACTTAAAACTTATTTTGCGTTACACCAATATGCAATACAAGTAAGGCAATTTTGTAGAAATTTTAAAAAGCTGAATGGTTTAATTTAGTTGTCTCATTACCCAGCATTTAAGGTGCACATTAAAAAAATCCAAAACAACTCTGAATATCTCGAAATTAAATTGCAAAAACAAGTAAAAATCTTTGCACCCCAAATTATTAGGGGGTCAGGAAAGTAATATCGCTTCTTCACACTCCATTCAAGGGAATAAATTTCTAACAAGGTTTTACTTTTAACAAATGATGTATTCAACCTCATTATCAAACTACCTTTTTCCATCTACTGTGCAAACTTTTAATGTTGAATTGATAAAAATCAATTTCTTTTTTATTAAAATAACTGGAGAAACGACGTTACTTTTTGGTCTCCCTTATATATTTCAATTTTGTTATCGTTCGACAACCTCAAGAAGTCTCCTGAGCAGCGGAGCTTCTCGCTAAATGCCGCCTATTCGCACCGTTTTTTTAAATGCAATCCACCCTGTTCAGCCTCCTGAAGGAGGCACCTGACAAAGTCGTAACATTGAAATATCTTTATGACGCCTGGCGAATCAGATCCTGCCGAAACAGGCCTACCTCCGAGGAGACTTCTTGAGGTTGTCGCGTTATACCAGTAGCTCCCAATGCTTTTAAATGTTTTGTTTGAAATTTACTTAAACTGAATAATAGCGCAATTTAAATGAATTCAATGAATTATCAGCTTTATTTGCGCTATTGTTGTATCTTGTAATTTGCAAGACTTGTACTTAAAAAAATGTCTAGGACGCAATCCTGGCTTTCTATCGCACGTAATATGTATTGTTTCGGACTTGAAAAAATGTCGATCTACCCCCGATATAGGAGCGCAAAGGGTTAAAACGTTGACCGTCATAGGGGTCACCGATGACTGTCACTATTAAATTCCATGAAATTTCATATAACTTTTAAATTGCAATATTTTCGAATTCTCAGAGATAGTGAATATTTCAATACTGGAGTTAAAAAGATAAAAGTCTATCCAATATCTATCTACCTGTATCTTTAAATTTTCTGATCTATAAAGATGTGAAATTAATAGAAACAGATTTACTTCAGTAGAAATAATAAAACCAGTGAAATACCGATGGCACTGAACGTGTTAATTAATCGAACAACTTTCATAAAATTCAAACACCTGATCAATAATAATACTTCACACGTACCTCTCTGGAACTGCTCCAATACAATTTGCAAGTTAGTCAAAGATGCCATTTGCGACAGCATCTTGTCTTCGGCCACAGACAGTTTATTCTGTATATCGTCTCTCTGCTGAATAATCAGTGCCATTTGTTGTTGCAACGTCTCAACTTGCTGATTCGCCCTGATACTCGCAGACGTATAGACAGTCGAGTTTGCTTTCATCTTTTCTTCAGCCTGCAACAACTTTGTCTCCAACTCCTTCCGAGCTTCTTCAGCGATCAAAGCTTCCTCGGTGTAACTCGATTCCATCTCCACCAAATGTGTTCGCAGCCTCTCCAATTCTTTCGCAGCATTCGCCTCTTTATTCTGACTCTCAGTGAATTGATTCTGCAACAACCGATTGTTGCTCTGCTCCTGTATCAGAGCTGCCTCCAAAGCGTTGCATTTCTCTTTAAGAACAGCAATTTCCGCTGCCTGGCTCGAATGTTCAACAATTCCACATGTCTCGTTGCTATTTGATTCCTCGATATTCTTCAACCGTTGCTGCAACACCTGAAGCTCGTTCCGTGTCCACAAAAGTTCTGCATCCCTCTCTGCAAGCTGAGAAGAACTAAGATTCTGCTCCGACAGGAGACTTTGTATACGCGATGTCTGCTCGTTCAGTAGATGCGTTAGTTTCTGAATCTCCCCGTGATACTGCAGACTCTCGTTATGTTTAATTGTAACGAGTTTCACGAGTTCGTCTCTTTCGTTCTTCATAGTCGCAAAGTTCTCCGAACTTTCCTCGCTGCTTCTCGCGAGTTCCAGAGACTCTCTAAGAGTGTTCATTTCCTCGTCCTTTCCCTTTACGAGATGCGACAAACTTTCTATTGTTTGCTTAGCCATGTCCGAAGATTCTCGATTACTTTCGATCGCTTCTTGCAATTTCTTTTGCATCTCGACGATCTCTGCCGTCAATTTCTCGGTGTTGGACTTCAGGGTGTCGTTTTCTCGACTTTTTTCCTCTAAAATTGCAAGGATTTGTTGTTTCTCGTCATCACAACTGTTTTCTTGTACGTTATTTAATAATTCTTCTTTTTCCTTTTGAAGGGAAGCTATTTGTGCCTCGAATTGAGAACACTTATCCTGCATCATCTCCTGGGATTTCTTTGAGGCTGCATTCTGATCTAGAAGTTTCACGAAATTCTCTTGAAGCAAATTCAATTCACCCTCCTTCGAGCGTAAACTTTCCAGTTCGTTTGTTGCATTTATGTATTCACTTTGCAAGGATGTTAGCTCTTCTATTTTAGCTTCTCTGAGGTCCAGTTCTTTTCGTAATTCTTCAGCTTTTTTCATTTCTATTTCAAGATTTTCCTTTTCCGTCCGAAGTTCCTCAGCTTTTACGTTTAGAGCGGCATACTCGTTGTCTAATCTCACATATTTTTCTTCGATATCATTTAATCTCTCCAGAGTTTTATTCAATTCTTCCGCTTTAATTGTTGCTTCATCCTTCAGCTCGATGTGTTCCTGTTCCAACAGAGACTTTTCCGTATTTAACAAGTCTATCTTATCGTTGGACTCATCTTGGACGGCGCTTAATTGCTCTATCAGGGAATCCCTCTCCTTCGTTAAACATTCGCGTTCCTGATTCAAATGTACTATTTGCAATCTTTTTTCTTCTATTTGCTCGTGCGCAGTGTCCAAGTCCTCCTCCATGTTCCTAACGGCGTATTCCAGATCATCCTTCTCTCGTGTGGCTGCGTTAAGTTGTTTCTGAAGGTCACTACTCAATTCTTTCCACTGCGCGATTTCACTTTCTAATTGCCCTTTCTCCTGGAACAAATTTTCATTCTCCTTTTCGATCTCATTCTTCGCCTTTTGCAAATCCACCATGTTACTTTCCAATCGTTTCGCATTGGAAATCGATGCTTCCAATTCTCTCTTAACATTTTCAAGATCGAGTTTCGACTCCTCGATAAATTCAATATTCTCATCCAACCCTTTACACTTTTCCAAGGACATTCTCGGCTGTTCTCGCGTCTGTTTCAATTTGGAGATTTCTTCGCGCAATGTCGCGTTCTCCGTTTGAAGACGCTTCACGTCCTTCTGCAAGGTCTCAGTTTCAGTTTCCAAGGAAGCGACACGTTCCTCGCTCGCTTCCGGTATGGACGATAAATTTAACTTTAAATGCTCAATCTCCCATTCCAATGAAGTACAATGTCTCTGCAAATCGTCACATTCCACCTGCATATCGTCATATTCCATCTCCAAATTTTCCTTCATCTCCGAAGTCTCTTTCAAATCTCTTGTAACTTCCGTCACCTTTTTCTCCAACATGTCCATCTTCCATTTAGCATCAACATATTCCTTTGCAACAGTTTCAAAAATCGTTTCACCTGGCCTCGTGTCCACATACGAATTCTTCAAGATATCCTTAATCCTTTTCTCAAGTACCTCAATACCATCCGTCTCTTCGGCATGTCCATTAATTTCAACATCCGTTTGAACATCTCTATCATCCTTCTCAAATTTTGGAGTTTGAACAGACTGAGAAATCATCGTGATTTTTTGAACATCTTCGCTCGATTCCACTAGTTTACTCTCCAACTGACTAACTTTATCCTGCGCCTGATTGTAGTCGACGTAAAGTTGCTCGTAGGCGTTCTGAAGGCACTGATGTTTTTTCTCAATTTCCTCCTTGAGCGACAACAATTTTTCTGCGAATTTAAACGACATTAACGTACCCTAGTCAGACGGCTGTAGAGAGCGATGAGAGGAAATTCGTTTAAAAGACTTACCGATCGATTCACTGTGCTGCTGATCCAATTCCTCGATGCTGCCAAAGAGTCTTTTATTTTCATTCTCAAGTTCCTCAATCTTCTTCTGCAATTTCGACTCTTTATTTCCAGTAGCTTCTACAGATCCACTATCATTGCGTTTTTGGTGATCTAAATTGTCGAAAATTGGCTTCAAAGGTGCGGGTTCATGATCAATGGTGTTTGGCCTCTTTGGTTTCTCGTCGAAGTCTGACTTCTCCTGTTTATTCCTTTCCTTGCTATACTTCTCGTTCTCAGTTTCTAGAGCCTTTAGTGCACCTCTGACCAGGTCTAACTTTTCAAGGGAGTTCAACTTGGACAGCACCGTTCGGAAATCGTTGATCAATAACGTTTCGTCCAATTGCAGTCGTTTCGTGTTTCTCTCTGCCTCGCGGCTCTGATAAAATATTAAGAAATCGTGTTTATACCCGGCCATAGAAATGGGATCAATTGATCCTCCTTTTACTATTGCTATTGTGAAGTGATAAGGTGTACCTTTTCCTCCATTTGTATTATTCGGTTCATCATGTCCTGTTTCGCCCGGAGGAATTCCGCCTTTTGGGGACCATCGGTGATTTCATCTTTTAAAGTTGAACCGTTAACCTGAAGGAAGTTTTCGATGTAGGATTTGGAAGGATTTAAAATTGATAATTGTTGGTTCTTATCATTTTTATTCTAATTCTGGGAGCCATTACTTTTTTTTAAGTATATTTAATTTGTGATCTATATATTTGTAATCTGTGTTTTTAATTTGTAATTTTTTCATACTTCTCCAGCGAATGACGATTGTTTATTTGCCGCAACAACTTTCTAGAGATTAACGACGGTATTTTAATTTTTGATGGAAATATGTAATGCGAATAATTTAGAATTATTGGAGAAATTTGGAAGCTAGTGTGTTGAGAGTATATTTTATTTTAAATCAGTTTATTATTTAGAGAGTTTATTATTTATTTTAAATCAGTCTTTTAACCCTCTTAGTCCCGGAGAGCGATATATCGGCTCGCACCTTGTAGCGCTTTACTATTCGCATTGCGAGAGCAGTTTATCTCAAAACAAGTTTATAATACGTTATAAATGGTCTAATCTAATTACGAGAGAATTAAAAAAAAATAGTTTTTTGGTTTAACTTTTCCTTGTATTTTATGTTGGTTGATGTCATGTACCTCGGAGTTATTCTTTATTTTTTTTTATGCAATATTATTTATTTTGTTACAAAATCTATTGAAAATTTGAAGTATGCACTTTGTAATAAGTGGTCTATGTAAAGTTATGATGAAAAGATGACTTTTCGTATGTGCAAATACGTTTTGTAAGAGAGAACTCAATTTTTCTTTTTTTTTATGTTCATTTATACCTTTGTTATTCATATAATTTTCAATCAATATAGAAAAATTAGTGTCATTGCTTTATTCTCTGTTTCGTCCTTAATACACTGCTTTTTCAATTGTGTAAATATTGTTTTCTGTTTGGTTTTTATGAGTCTTTTTCCAAAACCTAGTAAAATCGTGAAATTCGGCCGGTTATCTTCGCATAGGCACCTCTTTTTCGCCCAGCGCTAAACGGGTTAATATCGAATATATAAGCATACTTTTGAATCTTATCGCCAAAAAGTCTGGAAAAAATTCCACCGAATTTAGCAGCTTCAAAAGAAGTATTTTCGCGGAAATATTAGCACAGAAAAAGGTTTGAATTAAAAAAATAGTGCAATTGTTATTGCAACTATGAAATATGTTTATCGAATAATAAATATATCGTGATATTAATCAATAATTACACGTAACGAGAAGCATGTTGTATGAGGAAGTATGATTGGTTTAGAAGAGACCTGTACATGTGAAACAGTTTAGAGTGTGCAGTTAAAATTAAACGCAATTATTCGAAAACAATCGCGGCAGCAATTATCCCTTTTATGTTTTGTAGGACAGCCGAGACAATGCGATCGTACCGGACAATGTGATCGTGTACAACGGACAAAAAAAGTTGTTGCACGAAATGGTAAACAATTTTAACGTTGCCTTGAAATATTGCGGGCGGCATGAAATACACATACTTTGGTGGTTGTAAAACACTTTCAACGCCATTATTCTTTTTAATATGTTTCACCGTAAAATACTATCCTTAATTCGTCTAACATTTAAAGCCAAGAAATATTTTTAACTCGAGATTACCAAGGAAGTCAAAATGACTGATTCCCAATTATTTCTACAAATTTTACAAGTTTATAGGATAGTCATAGAGTAGATATTCTACGTTGATATCATAAAATACAGATTACCAAATCGATCATCTTTCCACCTATGGGTCCTCTTTTTTCAAAGTACTTATTTCATATATTGAAATATCAAAGATTTAACACCAAGAAATATTTTTAACTCGAGATTACCAAGGAAGTCAAAATGACTGGTTCCCAATTATTTCTACAAATTTTACAAGTTTATAGGATAGTCATAGAGTAGATATTCTACGTTGATATCATAAAATATAGATTACCAAATCGATCATCTTTCCACCTATGGGTCCTCTTTTTTCAAAGTACTTATTTCATATATTGAAATATCAAAGATTTAACACCAAGAAATATTTTTAACACTAGATTACCAAGGAAGTCAAAATGACTATACAGTTATTATAGAGTTTATAGTTTTTCTCCAAGTTTACAGGAAACTCCTAGAGTAGATATCCTACCATGATCTTATAAAACACAGATTACTGTATTTATTTCTCTTTTTCCAAAGTACTTATTTAATATATCGAAATATTAAAGATTTCATACCAGTTGTAGCGTTATATAAGATTTGATTCGCTATAATTTATATTCTTTAAAAATGATTTATTCCAACGTGCCTGAAATATTTCAAAACAAAAACTAAGGTGGCTTATAAAAATCTATTATTACTGATGAGAATTTGAACTCGTACTCGCTAATTGGGAACTCGTGTCTTTAATTTTGTACTATGATTGGTTTAGAATTGAATCTTGGATCGCTAGTTCTTGTATTCTTTTACTTCTAAAAATGTAGTTCACTTTAATGTGTTATTGAAGATTCTTATTTTTATGATAACAACTTTATCAATTATAAATACAGTTTTACCTTTTGAACGCGTTTCAATTCGGACTCTAAATCTCGTATTTTCATGGTGGCTTGCGCCAATTGCTTTTGCAATCGTCGTACTTTGTTTTCATTTTTGGAATGGCGAGTTTTCGTCGACGGTGGGTCCCAGAAAAACATTTCAGTCTCTTCATCTTGGCCGACGTCATTCTGAAACTGAATAAGCAATATTTTATTAGTTTGGAAAATTTCAGTACAGCTGTCGTCATGAATTATGCAACGAAACTAATATGTTTTCCATTGTCCTGTATTTTATGATCATCCACTCCAATCCACTTTATTTAATCTACTAAACAGAAATCTGAAAACCTACATAAATACAACAATCCTACAAAAATGTTAAACATAAAAATTAAATTTAATTTCACCTATCACCAAATTTCTAATCATTATACTGCGGATTTTTATGCATTTATGACAAATTTAATACGGCTAAAATATACAAAAAGAACATAATATAAAAATATATCTAAAATATCCAAAGTATGGTATTTGTTGTAATATTTATTAAGTGCAATAAATCCCTAAATAGGTTTTCCTGTCTCACCTGCATTTGTGAAACTCGAAATTTGCATAAACATCCGCAGTCTACTAATCATCAACCCAACGAGAACCTCACTCTCAAAAATTCACCTTGATATAATACTTGCAAATACTCAAATCTACCCTAAATTACAAATTTAATAAAAAATGAGGACATTTTATTTTATAGTAATAAAAATAGGTAAAAAAAAATCTATTGCAACCCTGCAAAGAATCCTCAATAAAATTCTCTTCGCAATTTCTAACACTATCAACAAAAACCCGCCAAAACATATCTCAACTAGGTTTTGCTAATCAGAGAACCATATGTGAATCGTATTTTAATGCACACCCATTATGAAACATTAGAGTCTCTCTGTAGTTGAAGCAGGATGCAAGAATCATCGAGCCAGCATATGATTAGTAAGTTAGCATTGTTACGGGTTTACATAAGAATGTTGCGCGTTGAACAATGTGCCCGGTATGGCGGTGTTCGACGGAGGTAATCGCGCAAAAAATGGAAAAAAGGGGGAAAGAAGAAAAAATGACGGTAGAGGGAAGGATTTATGCAATCGAAATTATAACTGGCCGCGCAGTCATCGAGGAAGAGAAAGAAAACGCTCATCGGCGAGACTCGACGGTGCATTTGGTGTTTTCAAATTGCCCGTACACGATGGAAAGGATGTCAAGATTTTACGGTGAATTGAGACCTTATAAAAGCCTTGTCATTCCATAGAAATTGCTTGGATTATGTAACCGATGGACTCTCACGTGTATTGTGGATATTTGCCTGTTGTTTTTGTACGACAAAAGCTGTCTCTCGAATTGCGACAAATCGATCCGAATGTCTCGGTGGAATTTTGATCGACGAGGAGTGCACGTAGTATGTGAATTGTTGAATTGGCTCGAAGTTGGGAATTTTTCCATTGCAATTTCATACTTGTTGATACAATAATAGTGATACGTTGAATTTTCATTAATTAGTTGAACTACATATAACATATTTTATTAATTAAACACCGTCAACTTCAATATAATCGTGACATTTTGCCGTGTTATAACTTTTGTCCTTATAAAACAATAATACAAAAATCGAGCTACCATAATTTTAGCTGCCGAAAAATTTGAACGAAAAAAAATGTCATTAGTTAAACTGTAGTTTGGTAATTCTATCACAATAGTGTAAATATTTGTAACTTGTATCATTTAAAAAAAATCATTACGTTTCTAATAATCACGTTTCATTTATGTTCTTCAAACAAAAACTACCTTAATGTATCTAAAACCCATAAAGAAAGTCAGATAATAATGATGGTGTTGACATTGGCCATCACAGAACTAAAGTTTGTCAAGAGGATTCGTTAAAATCGTCACAATGGATCATAATTTGTGACACTCTTCCTTTAAATTACTATGTATCGCAAACGTTTAACACAGAATCATTTTAATAACAATCACCATTAGAGTCTACTACAGTATAACCCAATTAGAGGTAGAATAATCGACCGAAACGATCCAATTGTTTGTTCGAATGTTTCAAGAGGTATCCAGAGAGACACAAAAGGAGAGATACTTCAAAAATTTGGAGAGTCTCGACGGGCAATTGAATGGAGCAACAGTGAGTTTTCGTTTGTCAGTCAATTTCAAGGACCTTCGACGTGTATTATCATAATCCTATAGAAATTATTCAATGAGCCATTGTTATAGTCACGTATTGCCCTGACAAAAGGACACAAAAAGGCCCATAATCGACCATAAGTTTCCTGCCATAGATACACCTTCGAACGAGGTTTAAACGCTATCCAAAGTGCTTTTATCTAAAAGTCAATTCGTAGCTCCATCCTAAAAGGACATAGACTTTTTTCCTGACCTGCATAATACAAAAATAGTAAGATTTACAAAAATAGTAAGAATAGTAAGATAAAATAGTAAGATTTCATCATCAACATAAACAGGATACTCAAGTGGAAAAATTAGACATTGTTGAAACAGTAGAAAAAATTAAAACACCAATATTTTCGCACATTAAAAAAAAAAAAGAAATTTGTTATATTAAAATAAGCATAAAGTCTAGACCGTCTTTCGTCCAAAAATCGCGATAATTATCAAATTTAAACATCTTAGAGAAATTAAAAATATTTCATTAATTACAAAAAGGGCGAAGCAAGTTCTAAAATCATCTCCATTTAAAAATTCAAAGTATAATAATCTTTCAGCAAAAAAAGCCTGTGTCTAAATTAATAACCTTCCGGAAAACAACATTAAAGATTAAACAAAATTCGAATAATGTTCAAAACACTTATACTTTTTCATCGAAAAAGCAAAGGCCAGAGAAGAAGAAAGATTCTGATTTTTGAAAAATATCCTCAAGCTGGCGACCCAGGAATGACAAATGCACAGAAAGATCCAATCCCTCGCTTTAAATAATTCTTTAAATAATTCCCATTCGATACGGATGTCGTTATAGGTGTTTCGATATCGCATTGCTGCATTTTACCCATTCGGGTCTCTCAGATATGCGACTGATAACCGAAATCCTTTCGAGACGTTCGATACGGAGGACCGTCGAAATGCTAATCCATCCATGAGAGTTATGCATTCGGTTTACACAGTCGTATGTGACATTTTTTTGGTATCGATCCTGCATAAAGTAAACACGGTCCTTTTCGCTCTGCTCTCGATAATCGTACATTTAAATTATACGACGGAATAACAAATCAGAGAGAGCCTTAAAAATTTCGTTTATCGTGGAATCTTAACGCACTAACTGTCTTACGACGCGTGTATTTCTGAAGGAATATATCACATGGTTTATTTCATATTATTAATAAATACAATTATTTATCAAGCCAAATGACGATCTGTAGCCGTTTAAATATTTTGATTTCATTGTACCACATGAACTATTACATGATGATTGCTATAATTACTACTTTAACAGTAGAATGACCAACGTTAAATTTATTACGTTTAAATATATTAAATAATAACTTTGGAAGAAGAGAAATCAAGGTATGGAAAATATGATCGGTTTGGTAATCTGTGTTTGATAAGATCAATCTAGAATTTCTAGTCTAGGACTCTTGTAAACTTAGAGAATTTTTGAAAAAAAATGTGAACAAGTCATTTTGACTTGCTTGGTCGTTGTAGTGTTAAGATAATAAATGTTCATTGTGAATATTGGTTATTAATTAATCAGTACAATAATTAACATATAATATTTAATAAATCTTGGTTACAAATTACATGTATCACCAAATCATCGTCGTTAAATTAAATCAACAAACAAACCTTAAGTGATATTTTTTTTAATTCATTAGAAGTGACGACATTGACGTTAATGGTTTCTCTGTTTTGATAGCAATATTATAAAAATAAGAAGTGTTATAAAATATTAAGCCTACTGAAAAGTTCTAACAGTTTTTGAATTGAAAGAAAATACGAAATTTTCTATACATTTATTAACATTTATTATTTATATGTACAAGTAAATATAGTGCATAATATGAAAGTATATTTATATATACTTTTATTTTAATTCGAAAACGGATAAAACTTTCATGGTACACCTTGTAAAATTTCATGTATACATTTCTTGGATTTTCATAAAAGTTAGCGGTTAAAACGAGAGTTAAAGGATAATAAAAGTGGAGGAGGATTATCGTATCGCGATGGAAAATAGTTCGAACCGTATTTCCAAGGACTGAGCGCAATTAACAAATAACAATTATAAATAAACGTTATATTATCTATGTACAATGTATCGTTATCGTGTCTTATCGCTGCGGCAGAATCGTCATATCACGATGGTCAAATAATCCGACAAAGTTGTTGGAAAATGGTGAAGTTATAAAATCTCGTTGAATCAACTTTTATTCTTTTTAGTTGCTTGTCGTCGCTGATATTACGTTATAATTAATTACATCTAAAGCAAAATATTAGTTCAATAATTGACGAGAAAACTATCAATATATATTTTTAAAACAGCCACTTTATATTGATAATGCATTTCGGGATATCATCGAAATTTCTTTACATTTATTTTATGTCGCATTAGACTTTCTATGCCGTCTCATTTTACCTAAGAAGTTTTATACAATTCAACTTCACACATTTTCCATCAAAAATAAAAAAGAATCCTTTCTAAAAATACTATTACTTTCCCCCTCGGTCGTCTTATAGATTCAACAAATTTCAATACCAATCTTGAATAGAATCTAACATTTACAAGGGTCCCGAGTGACCCCAAGAGTCAAACGCGACAGAAGTGATTCCACTTTAAGATATCCGTCCGCCGATAATTCTGTCTATTTAAATCCTATAACCTGAGCCTCCATTAAACATCTATGGCGTAAAAATACATCAAAATTCTGTCGGACTGAAGACTCGTAACGAGAAACGTCTATCAATGGCACGATATGCTAGAAAACGCAGGCAAATAACGTCTAGAGTAGTTGAAGAAAAAAGGAGGATCGGTGGTAGCACAAGCATGCAGGCTTCTTTCGTGGTCCAAAGAGGGCGATTCTAATGAATATGAAAGGGGCCTCCGTTGGGTCAGGTCAAGGAATAATGCATCGTTTGACTTGCATGGGAAGGCGCGACAAAAGTTTCCTTCTTTCCTCTCGGCCACAAGCATGGTTATGGTTATACCTTTACTTCACCTTGGACACTCGATATCTTGGGACTGACAAGTAGAAACTTCAAGTTTCTGGCCCGTTTCAGATCGAAGGAATTGTGTGTAATGACTCATTGATGTTTTTATATTTTTAACTTTAACTACGTGCAATAAAATAACGCGAGGTACTCTTTATGTGATTTCTAAGACAAACTGATAATGACAAGGTTTTTTTTTTGGGGTATTCAGAAGCAGTTTTTAAGAATTATTGAATTCCGTTTCCGTTTATTGATAACGATTTGTCTGATCGAATAAATAGGAGGTTTCCATGCCTATTAGTTCAGTGTGAAATTAAAATGAATGAGGTCGTACAATATTATTGTCTGTAAATATATTGGAGAGGAAGGAGATAATATCTATGGCTATTTCATTAAGGATAAAGTTTCAGTTGAATTTCGGATTGTAGGTCTATGAAAATTTGTTGACTGAAATATTATACTATGAATGAAATACTTTCTGTGAAAAAACCTGATTGCGACTGTATGTATATGCGATAGGTAAGAAGAAATTTGCCGAATTTCACAAAATGCATGTGTTTCATGGAAAATATATTTTGTTCCTTCATTTCATTTCTCAATCGGACTTCCTAAGTATTTTTCATGCATTTAAGACTCATTATAAAAATCATATTATCATGATATTAAAAAATTGAATTCCGATATATTCAGTTTCTCTAGTCATTTCTGTTCAAATGAAACTTCTTTTATCAATATCACATTTTGATGGAATAGAAACATTAAAAATAAAAATCGTAATACACTTTGCAAGTTGAATAAGTTTGCAAATATTACGTCATAAAAGTGTTAACACTTTGTCTTTATTCAGCGTGTACTCAACAAGTTAAATTCATCCTTCATTGTCAGAATAAAAATCATTAAAGAATTATGATAAAAATACAATTAAATATAACAAAATATACTTATGAGCTGTGCTACATAGTTGTTAACACTAAGCGCATTCAATTGATCGGTTCAACGGACTTAAAATTTCTAATTCGTTATAATATTAAATAAACCCTATTTTCTGCGTTCATGCTAATATTAAATTAATAACATTCTGAATATCTTGAAGAATAATATTATAATTTTTTATAACCAGTTTAATGATTGACCCCTGTAAGAATAGATGCGCGTAAAATCCCGGTATAGTTAGTGCCAACACTAAATTTACGGAGTCAATTTGACTCATTCAAAATTTGATTACTATATATATAATATATTGGTTGGTTAATCTTTTAATAGTAAATCTTTCATTTAAATTGATTTGGAACTGTTTTCTGTGCAAAGAACTTCAATTTTCTTGTATGAGTCAAATTGGCTCACTTAAGAAAAATAGGTATATCAACATCCGTGAATCTAGTGTTAAAAAAAGAGAATACCTTGTGAAACAGACAACGTTCGGTTCGTCTAAAAATAGTAGAACGACAGTCTATGAACAAAGTGATGGTAATCATTTAATAATAACTCATCGGAGTATTTGAAAGTTTGTGTACTAAGTTTAGAAACATTGCATTGCTTGTAACATAGTTCTTCGCAATATATGTTAGAATTGCATACGACGAAGCGAGGGATTCGAAGTGTCGATAAGATGTTACATAAACGCTGATTGATGCATTTATATAGCAGCAAAGTGGGCTCTGCTACTCGATGGATCGTAGAGTTTGCTCAATTTTCAGGGATTCTCGAATAGATTGGAAATTCTGCATCGATGATAGATAATTTATCGGATTGATGCTCGTGATACGTCGAATTTCGTCGTATTTCTATGGGTCTTTGATAAATCAAAATTGCTTAATTTATTATTTCTATGAAGAGTTTACCTGATGTCGTCAATTTCAATTAATAACGATAATTGAAGAAAAAATTTCTAACAATATATATACTTTACTCCATTGTTATAAATATTCGATATAATAAATCATTAATACTCCTATCCTTCGATTTACACTGAAGATAGGCTACTTAGAAAACCGTGCTAGTCGAAATCGTGGATTTCGATAAGTAAAGTCATGTGTATCGAAAGTAAACCAAAACGTCCATATTCCGGTCATTTCTTTTAACGTAAAATAAAAGTAAGATACTTTGAAAGATATAAGAATAAAAGTCAATACATAAAATAACAACTATACAATATGTAATATAATATAATAGATATAAGTATGTAATATATTTTGCATGTAGAAACAAGAAATATGCGGTTCTTAAAAAGTTCCAGCAATATATATCTTAAAAAGTATACATTTTTATTATATTCTAATGTATTTAAAAATATATTTTTAATAAAATGCTTCATGATTGAAAGCATCTGTGCAAATCATGATCAAAATGCAAGAAGAGGAATTGAAATGTACTGCTTGATACAATCTTGCAATGCTTGTTATATATCAGTTACAACGAAGCTTGAAATAGCATTTATAATCGCAACCATTGTTCAGGTATTACATGGTTTCTATTATATTGCGCATGGGGGATACCAGACTATTCAAATAGTTTAAGAATATACACCAATTGCTTGCACTCACTTCTATTTGAATTTGTAGTTTGTAAAATCTAATATTCAACTTAAAATTTCTTTTTGTGATAAAAGAATATCAAATGTATCATCCTAAAATAATACAGGTAGTAGACTGAAAGGGCATTAAATCATTTAAAATGTATAATAAATATATTGTTATTAATTCATTTAATTTAAAAAATTGGTGACTATTTAAAGGGCATCACTTACAAACCCGAGTAAAAAGTATTCTGAAGAAGTGTTTTACTGTTTAGAAAAGAATAAACGTTTATTTTTAATAGATGATTAACATTTGATGTTTATATATCGTTCTTTTTAATATCTTCGAGAATTTTTAGATAAAATATATAAAGAAAGATATTCATATTGGGTAGTTATATAGATAAGAATATCTTTACATCGATAGATAAAATTAATCACATGTGTAGCACAATATTGCAAGTTCGATAACTATCAGAGATCAATATAATTGAACAGAGTGTATCTCATTTTGGAGTCTAAGAATTTCATCAAAAGGAAGTGTAACGTCTGGGAAGGAAACTCGAAATATTGAAGCATCCTCCGGAAATAAAACTTTCCTGAAGCTTTTCAAATTCTTCGCTTACCCAATATCACCTCAAAAATACCCTCTACATTAGGAAATATAAAGAACGCTTTCGTGGACAGATAAGTTAAATATTCGCAACGGATCGAACGATAATAATTAAAAAAAATGGCTCGATTTGTACTAATAAAATCATTGAAAAATACTTAAATTGTGTGCCTAAAATAACAAGTTGCATCGAAGCTGCAACAAATATTGAAGTGTTAACACAAATTAATAATTAGCTTGGCTATCAGAATTCCTCGTAGATGTAAACTTCCGTTAATTAATCTAATTTTAATTAAACGACAGAATATAATTCCAGCTGTATTTACCATACGTAATATATGCATCATATTAGTACTAATAATACTAATTGAACCATCTATGAGTTGTCAATATCATGTTATCATTTATAAGGCAACAAACTAATTAATAGATTTTGATTCCACCAGTTTCGTAGCTAACGTTAACATGCACTAAAAGAATTGACAAGTCGACGATCAATTAATTCCTACATTCTCTTGAAATAAGAAAGAAATTCTACTTTAGACTTTGTAAATATTACACATCTTCTCCCAGACGCTTCATATTATTTTAAGTTTATGTTTTTAGCGATGACTGTGGTTTTTATGTAAATACATTATACACAACTGTGATAATATACGTTATAATTTGTATAGGCTGAGAAAAATATTGGATAACTTTAAAAAATAATCGAACAATGATAATAGAATTGGAATGTTCAAATGATGCGTGAAGTGACGTTATCCTTCTTCCATGGAATAATAAAGTTATCTGAGATTGCATTTCACTTCGCGATGAACGCGTTGATGCGTTTCGATAATAAGACGCTGATAATCAAAGTGAAGGAGGAAATTAATATGTTATCTCGATACACGCAGGGTTAGATCTGTTCTGTGTGCAAAGTTTAAATGAGATCTTGTAATGTACATAGGTTGCAATATCGTGGAATTAGTTGCATCGACCGTGCGATCTGAAACATTAATAGAATTCTCTTTCTGGACAAAAGAATGCATTTACTCGTAGAAAGTTTTTCGTTTTTGGAATTTAGAAAAATTTACAATAATTTAAAGTATGAACAGAGCGCAATGTTATTTGGAAAGTTAAGATATTTTTCATTATTATTCAGCAACACCAGGGAGACAATAGTAATTGTTACTTTTATTAAATATTTAATTTAGGTAACCCCCTACAATAACGAGTGACACTCGTGATCAGATAAATGGAATAGGAAGTTTTTAAGTTTTTGAAAACCTAATGAATTGAAAATGTTATTGACATCCGACGCGATAACATTATTTCTCTATCATTAAATTATACGGCATATCAAGAATTACTAGACAGTTTTTATTTTATCAATTAAATTCTGAATTAAAACGCAAGTAGTCACGAAACAAATCGTAGAGCAAAGGATTAAACTACATGATACTTTTACATTAAATTGATTAAATAAAGCATTTGTTATCTACGGGAAAAAATAATTACAGTTTCAATACCGATGTTTCAATTAACCTAAATTTAAACTTAATTAGAAATTATTGAAATATGCATATTTTTTGTTAGATTTAATTCGGTATAAAAAAAAAACAACAAAAAAATCAAGTTAATTAAACCAATTTAATCTTCGCTTCAAATATCTTAATCATATTTTTAATAATTTCAAAATTAATTCAACATTCAAAAATGCATCGCCACCCTAAAGTGCTGAAAGCAGCGTAAAATATTGCGTAAATTCATTTCGATTGAGGTCAACAGTCGTTTACAATGCGGCAAAGATACAATATCGTGGTTCTGGACGAAGTGATAAGAAAAGCACCGATTACATCACGCACCGGATGACGATTACGTGTTCTGGTTGCAGCATTTTGTAGTTTTTTTTCCATACACTCGTTTCGCATCGTCAAATTTATTGTACAATTAAAACAATACAAACAAACATGTATAGTCAAACATCATCTAAACCAGGGGTGGCCAACCCAAATGATCTTGCGGGCCAATTTGGAAATGCATCATAACTCCGCGGGCCGCATATAAAATTATATATCGCTATAAATTGATTTCAGATTCAGTATAACACTTTTTCAGAGTGGAAAATTGAAATATAATGAGTTATTATTATTGTGTTTACTATTACTCTTACATGTAAACATAAATAATATAATAATAATGATACTGATGATAATCTCGCGGTACGGAAAAATGTTCAAGGCGGGCCGCGGGTTGGCCACCCCTGATCTAAACTGAAAACAATACAATTACTCCTATCATTAAAACTACCGAGTCAATCAAAATGACCGGATTCCGATATTTTTTTAAACTCCTCAAAATGATAGTAGAGACTAAATATTCCATTTCTATCTCTTAAAACATAAAATACTTCATTAATTATCTTTTCCACATCTTAATTTCCTTTTTCCAAACTAACTACTCATTCAGTATATCTAACACTAGATTTAGAGAGCCAATTTGTCTAATTCGAAATTTGATTACTATATAAATAATATATTGGTTGGTTAATTTTTTAATAATAAATCCTTCATTTAATATGGAACTATTTTCTTTGCAAAAAACTTCAATTCCTGGTATGAGTCAAATTGGCTCACTTCAGAAAAATAGATATATAATCAACACGTATAAATCTAGTGTTAAATGTAATAAATATAATGCCGATAATTCTAACATTATTTACAAAATTAATTGTATTAATTTCCCAACAACCTGATTCATTATTTTCAAGCTAAAGTTATATTCATATTGTAAATAAATTCAAAACTGACAATAGGAAAATTCGCATTAGCAAGTATTTCTTTTCACGACAGATATGCAAATGTCAACATAAGATTGAAAATAATCCAATGTGAACGAAATGACATAATTGGGAGAGGAAACGAATGGATGAAAAATTAGCAAGTTCGGAATAACATGGAGAAAATGAGTGCATATTCTAGAATTGAGTCAAGATCAAATCGCGAGCGAAGAGAGGCGCTCGATCGTCCAACATGGACTTTCGAACCTTGTTCTATATGGATTGTGGAATTATTTCGAGGTCTCTTGGTACTAATTATAATCTCGCAGAGATCAGTGACGTCACAGCGTCAAACATGGTGACGAGTCATTGGCGCACCATTCAGCGGATATTGATCACAGCGTTCCAAGTGAATCACGTGTAACAAGGTCACGTGTATTCCAACTTGTAGCACATCATTCGACAGAATTTCAGGTTTTCTTTTATATATCAAATTCTCGCGGTTCGTATTATAAATCTGGTATTAATAACGGAATTTGGTACCACCAGTTAGCATTAAATAATCATGATAAAAATAAATATTAGAAGTTGGTATTATAAACTTGAATTTTCATGATTAATACACCGTGAGTTTAAGTATTATGTTTGATTTAATATGCCTGAAAAGTAAAGTGCGTTTGAAGTACGAATTAATTTAAATATGTATTAGAGCGAATTTTGAATTTTGAATTAATCATTACGACTTGGAACGACATGACGTCCGTAATTAATTGCCTATATTCGAGGAAAATAAGTATATTACAATAAGTAGATTGAATATTTGTGGATATTAAAACTTTATTTCACAATTGAGGAAGTTAGACCTTAAGTAAAAAATGATATCACGTGTTAAATGTTATAATAAGTGTCATAATTTACATCTAAAAAATTCTTTTCTATAATATATGAATTCTGCTCATTTTTATAAATTTAAAATTCTCATTGATGTATACAAATCCACAGTATACATATAACACTTAAACAATGATATTGATGAATTTCTTACAATATTCAGTATCAAAATAGTAGGGTGAAATATATCAAATATTATAGAATATAATCTTTTTTTATTTTGTCAATTTTATACTGTTCCTTTAAAAAGAAAAATGTCATGTGTGTGCGTACAAATTCTAATTGTACATAAATTAAATACAAAATAATCACAAATAATAATAAAAAAAAGTTCTAATATCGAATGATAAAACTAGTTGTAAAGAAAGATACATATCCTATGACGGAGAGTTATGTTAACTTTAAGATGAAGTGTCATGGCAATTGACGATTGAAAAATTACAAAATAGTAAAATTTGAAACGTCAACATGGTTACATACTCACGACGATAGTTGTCAGAGGATAATCTTAACGAGGAAAAAGGAAGCCGACGAGGGGCTCGCATCAAATGACGAAGCAAGTTGAAAGGAAAATAAATATTCAGTGCTGGAAATCACATCCTATTGAATTGCACGGAAATTGACGATATAAAGATCATAAAATACGAAAGCATGAAATACCGATACCAGTATGTCGCATTGACAACGTACCGGCGAATAAACGATGACCTTAGCGAAGAGAAAGGAAACGGACGTCTTTCTGCCGTAAAATGGCGATGCAAATTAAAGGGAAAATGTATGTATTCAATACCGTAGAATTTTATTAAATTACATCCCATTGCATCGAATAGAAATTAGCAAAACAATAGCCACTAAATCCTAAAGTACGAAACGCTAATTACGATCTTAAACTAGCAACTACCGACTTTCTGCCACAAATGACGAAGCAAATTAAAGTGAAAATTTTCAAATTTCACAAAATCTCTGAAACACCAAACACAAATAATGATTTTAAACGGCAACAATTCGGTATTCTGTCACAGACTCATAAAATCTCTAAAAACTAAACCCAAATGACGATTTTAAGAGCATACAACATACATCTATCCATTATGATTCCACTCATGAAAGAATGAAACACATAAAAATAAAAATATTCTCATAGAATTTTCTTTCATTCATCTAATAAACTTCATATAAGAATTAATACAGAATTCAGAAAATCCTGAAGTGCAAGGTTTAAATGACGATCTTAACACTAAAACTATCACATTTATATTCAAATTTAACACCAGATCTACGGCCGCTAAATCTGGTAGGTTTAAATATATTAAATAACGCAGAAAGATGGATCAAGTGGTGAAAAATATGATCAGTTAAGTAATTTGTACATAATAAGACAGACGTGAAATATTTACTGTTCTACTTCTCTATAACTTCGAAAAGAATTTTTTGAAAAAGTATGAACCCGTCAACCCGAGTCGAAAGTTTCAGCCCAAAATCCTCCTAAATTACCAAATAACTTAGGACATTTAGGCTGAATATGGAAAAATATGTTACATATAAAAGAATGCAAATTTTAATTCCACAATCGCCCTAAACTTGTTCATTTTTGCCAGTTTTGCCTAGTTTAGGATCAATTTAGGCTTCATACAGCCCAAAATAATCCTCAGCATTCTTATTTAGAAAATTATTCTAAGCCCAATATTAAGTCATACATTCTATAATGAGGAGTTTTAGAATTGGATTGGAATTGGAGTGATTTTAGGAGATTTAGAATTTATATGGAATAGAGTGATAATTTAATTCCTACTTGCTCCTGAAAGCCCTACTTTTAGAATATGAGTCGGAGGACTTGGAACTTCTGCAATATTTTTAGGGAATGTGAGATTAAATTGGAATAAAAATTTTACCTGATCAGTCCATATAACTCTTAAAAATCATATTTACAGGACTTTGAGGCGCGTAGACACACTAGTTGAGGATTTTGAGGTTCAAAATGGTATATATAATTAAGCGGCAAATGAGAAATCAAAATAATCTAGGATTTGAAGTTTCTTTTTAGGCTGGACTTTTCAACTCGGGAATTTAACGTCTGCCGTAGATCTAGTATTAAGTATTAACACTAGTATTAACACTAGATCTACGGCCGTTAAATCTGGTACATTTAAATATATTAAATAAGTACTTTAAAAAAAGTTGGATCAAGCCATAAAAAATACAGGCAATAAAGTAAATTGTATATTCTAAGATACACGTGACATTTTTACTGTACTGCTTCTCTGTAAATTTAAAAGATACTTTTAAAAAAGTAGGAATCCGTCAATTTGACGGTTGCCGTAAATCTAGTGTTAAATAAGTACTTTGGAAAAAGAGGAATTAAGAGAGATAAAAGTTTATGACTTAAGTAATTTTTGTTTTATAATATAGACATCGAATATTTACGTACTAACTCCGTTATCTGTTTAAGAAATTTTTAGAAAACATTTTGACCTGATTGGTAGATTTATCGTTAAAATGGTACCCCATGGTTTTCTACGATAAAACAGCAAACCCGTTGAAGTTTCATGTAAGAAACTCAATAACAGCAGGATGATGTACTACGGTACAAATGAATCCAATGCGAATCGAAGCATTGAAATAATAATAAAACAAGACGAAAGTACCAGTCATTGGGAGGAAGAATCGCCGGTTACCGTTTCTAGTTATTTCCTCGTAGTTGGAAATAGATTACAACCACTTTGTGCAGTTCCTCCTGTAAAAGTAGTTCAGGTATATACCTAAGCCACGTTATCGAAGTGACGTGCTGGAAGTATGTGCAGTTAATACGGTACTGATAGCAACCGTGAGAAAGGAAGTCTCTATCAATGGCGGTGAAATACTCCCGTTCATCTTAATCTTGGGACAAGCGGGAATTATCGGTGCACGTATCGGTGTAGTAGTTTTTTAAGGTTTTACGTAATGCTTGAAAATAAATTTCGATGAGAAAACATATTTTTACGGAGACCTTTGAAAAACGTGATTAGATAGGAAAAGATTCGATGGTTTAATCGAAGTAAATTAGATAAATGTATCAAATATACATTGATTGTTTAACTCCTTGCCGAAGAGGAGGGCTTGGCTGAAATTGACAGGGTGGCAAAATAAGGGCTGTATTAGTCCCAACTGTCCCCAATAATTGGGCCTGATGCTGAGAAATTTTGCCTATGTGATATGTATATTGTTTTCTTGATAAATCGGAACTCATCTAAACCAGAAGATCATAGATGAAATAACTGTAACAGTTGAAATCGAAAAAAAAACACAAAAAGAAACACAACAAACTTTTTTTTGTCTTAATTCAATGTGACGGCCTAAAATCAGTCCTAGACACAAATAGAAAATTATAGCTGCAATGACATATCTTAAGAATGGTGAAATTCATCGAAAAATAATTTAAATAAAAGTTGTATGGATGTTTTCACATCTTCGGTCCACAAACAAACGAAAGAACGTATTCAAACTTAATCAAAGCGCTCAAAGCGGAAACCATTTTATTAGAAAATTCTAAAATAACTTCTAAATTAATAACTAATCTGATATTCTCGAAATATCCCTTTCTACAAATAAAATAAAATTGATCTTATAAAATACATATGTTTGTAACAATTTCGCGCGATTTTAATACTAGATTTACAGATGCCACCAAATTGACGAGTTCCTACCTTTTTTATAAAAATTTCTCAAATTCACAGAGAAGCAATGCAATACACATTTCACATGTGTTTTATAATACAAAAATTACTTAACTAATTATCAGTTTGCTAAGTGGTACCTCTTTTTCCAAGTCCTTATTTTTAATGTCTTGCAGTGTAATAAATTTCACTCCCGTAAATTTAATGTTAATAATACATACCATCAGTTACTTTACATAATTCCCTTATTAAATTTGTAAATAAATTAAAATAGTTCACATATTAGCAGGCAATTTGGACACTAAGCGTTAATTCGAACATTTAACAATTTCCAACGATATTTGCATAACGCCACTTTGAAGGGAGATGAAGAACGCGCCTCTTCGAGGAGATTGAACCAACGTTGATATCCGACAGATGCTACTCGGCGTTCTAACATGAGTTATATCAACAAGAAGTGCAATAAAATTTCTGTTGCACCCGGTTCTATGTGTCGATTCGCCTCGTTCGTAATCGCACGAAAACTTGCTACGGTTTCTTCGCGCACGTACGAAATGCCATTGGACGTCGCTGCGAAGCAACCGGATGCAGATAAGGAGCGATAGTTATGAAAATTTTAACCTCCATTCAAAAGTCGCTTGGAAGCGTATGTATTAGCGAGGAACGAATAAGGAGTACGTAGAAATAGATACAATGAGATTGAAAGTTGCTTCTCGTTTGAATTCCAATGCAACTTTGACGATTGTTCTACGAGTTATTATCTGCACGGCTTAAAACGTTTTGCGACAATTTCACATGAATTAAAGAAGATCGAGTAACTTTACAGAATTCTTTAGAAGTGTATTACATTACAGAATGATTCATTTAGTTTTCATTAGTGACGAATTTTATTAGGGGGGTCCGGAAAGTAACGTCGTTTCTCTAGATATTTTGCTCAAAAATCAATTGATTTTTATTGATTCGGTATTGAAAATTTGTACACTACATGGAAAAAAATTGTTGATATCGAGGTTGGTAACATCATTTGTTAAAAGCAAAAACTTGTTGCAAATTCATTCGTTTGAATTTAATGTAAAGAAACAATATTACTTTCCGGTCCCCCTAATATAAATATTTTTTTTAGGCTGCCAATCTTCGTTTTTATTAGCAAATTTGGAATTTTGTAGTAGAGAACATCACGAATTATCTCGTTTATGTATTTCTTGATCTATCGAATGCAAGTTTGTTATCACTAACAACTAGTACTGTACTATGACCCATTTTATTAAACATAAGTTTTTTCACATCTTCATCTTGATAGCATGCAACATTTCTCATTTGCAACTGGTGTTTTTTTTTTCAAATTTCATATTTCATCCTCGTTTTCCATTAATCCCAGTTAGAATGTCCTGTCATGTCAACGCGTGTCACACTTTGGAAACTTCATGGACGTACTTTTCTTACTCTGTATATAATAAATTTAACGTATGCAACACAGTCCGATGAACTTGAGCAGATAACGATCCTGCACGCTGGATGATTCGAAGAAATATTTGCATGTCACATCGGGTTTACGCAATAATGATACAGCTGATCGAGTCGATGTGATAACTTTGCCGTAGCTAGTTGCAAATTGAGCCTCATTGATCAATCGTTACCAACAATGTTTGTGTTATAAATTACGAAGAGTTATCTTTCGTATTGTTCGATCGATGTTGAAGGACGGTTCACGAGATGATGATAGGTAAAATCCGATCGAGGAGATTTTTATCCCGGGATGATAATGAATTGCGATTAAAGGGCGATTATTTGTTAAGCGATTACATAGAATCGGCAGATATAGAGTTGAAATCGAAGGGAATTTAATTCTTTATTAAAACAAGTAATGCAAAAATTATTTCCTTGAATACGTAGAAAATATAGAAAAAAAATATCTTGGGTATCGGTAAAGAGTTAAAGGTACTTTGAGTGCTTTAAAAATGGCATTAAAAGTCAAAGATTTGAACATTCAATTTTTGTATCATGGCAAATAATGCAAAATTATATCCATGAAGACATAGAAACTATCTCACTTTGCCAAACAAGCAAATTCAAAGGCACATTGCACGCCTTAAAACTGCAATTAACATTTATTAAATATTTAAATATTTCATTTCTTTTACCAATGATTATAAAGTCAATCGATCTGGTTGAGTTGAAGATAAATGGTGGAACGTATAGAATTATGCCAATTATCCTTAGTGAATCGTATGAGAAATATTAGGGGAACCGGAAAGTAAAGCCGTTTTTTTTTAAATTAAATTCAAACAAGTTCATTTCAATGAATCGCGTAATAATCCTCATTATCAATAATCCTTTTCCATCTAGTGTGCAAATTTTCAATGTCGGATTGATAAAAATCAAGTGGTTTTGGTCTAAATATTTGGAGAAATGGCGTTAATTTCCGATGCTCCTAATGTGTTGGTAGAAATATTGAAAATAAGGAATGAGCCTTAGTTTTGCAAACAGTGAGCTTGCATTGATTTGAAATTTGATTTCGGACTCACATACTGTAAATCCTTGCCTTTATCTCCACATGCATCATAGCCCTTTAAAGACTCTGTTGTCTTACAGCGGAAAGTACAAATTGTCATCAACTTTGCAAGAATTTGCCTAATTAAATATTTAACACTTTATCGACCGGTATTTTTTAACATCCTGCCCACTTCTGATCGATCACTTGCATGAAAATATTTCCTCGATACTGATATCTCTTCGAAAATTGCAAAGTTTCTTCACTGAGTCCCTGACACAGTTAACCGCAATGAAAAATAATAATTTATTAATTGCCGTAGTGACCAATTAATGAGTTAAAAGTTCAAAAGTGTTGGGCCCGAAAAGCCGATTAATCGGCTACCGGTCGGTAAAGTGGTAATATGTTACAACCTCGATGCTTTGAAACCCACTTAAAACACGAAATGGCCATACCAGTTTCGAAATCTATGATGGTATGGGGATGAAGTCTGGGTCGCGCAATCCATGAGCCCAAGTTCAGATATATGTTACCTCTGGGAGATCTTTCCTAAATTAACGTTTAATATATCATGACCTCGGTGATTCAGAATTCCCTTAAAACAGTAGATCCTGAACAAAATGATTGTACCAGTTAGACGGTTATGGTGGCTAAGGTGGTAAAACCTGGGACTCGCAATCAATGAAACCGAGTTCAAATTTTGTAGAAAATGTTTCCTAACTTAATACTTAACCCTTTGCACTCGGAGCTATCTCTGACTTTATCTATTAGCAACTTGGCAGCACTTTACTTCTTACTATCTTGTGCTATTTCAATAAAAAAGTTCAAGTAAACATATATTTCTTAAAATTTTGCAGTGCGATAAGTTTATCCTCTGTTACCACTAATAAATTCGAAGCTCCCCTTAGAGTGGGGAATCGAGTGATATGGTAGACTTAGGATATCCCCTTGGGTGGGACATCGGAGTGCACAGACTTAACCCTTTACACTCGAGAGGCGCCGCTACGGTGCCACTTTGCGTGTCTCGAATTCTATTTTTTTATTTCCCGTGCGATAAAATGTTTGTATCCCCAATATTTTCGTGGACCCGATATGGCCTGCATTCCTCGTACAAAATTATTTTAAAGTGCCTATAAAACACTTGCCTATTATAGCCAAGACCATTTAACACTTTAAGGCACAGGAATTCACAAAATAAAATGACCCATGTTGCACATACATTTTTTTTGTTGGTTTATATTTATTGTCAAAGTTATATAATGATATAAGTTATCGAGGTGGGACGAAAATGTCCCACCATGCATCTTCACTCATCAAAAAGGTGGGACACTTTTAATCCCACTGTGCCTCAAAGAGTTAACATTGCCAGTTCGCCCCAGCAAAAATGTCCTCGAGTGCAAAGACTTAATATATCATGGCTCTAGCTGATGTTTGGTGTATACATAAAACACTTAAGTCCTAGACGAAATCACCACACTAGTTAGTTGAAAACGTAGAAAAGAGAGAAAGAAAAAGAAATTCGCCATGAAAAGAAAGACTAAAAATAAAAACTAAGATAATTCTTGCGTTATTATAACATATCTGGTGCAAAAGAAGGAAGAGAATTACCGTCGAACCGCCGGACAAACCGGTGAAAGAGGTCACGATAAGAAGCAGCAAAGGTTCCCCGTTCCCTCCACCTAAATACGTCACTCCAGGTATCAGGAATAACGAACGTTCGAGCATTCATGCACTCGAGGTGCATTGTTCACACTGCAAATATTAGCTACAGCCTCGAGTGCACCTCGGATATTTCCAGTATGCTTGCCACCGCGTGAAAATTCGCGTAAAAATTCTTTTGCCGTTCTTTCCGACAAATAGGAGACTCCTACATGCTGGGGGTTAGAAAGCGCATTTTATGTACACGGTGTTTTAGAAGTAGGCTGTTAAATTTGAAGTACCTATATGTGGACATAGAACTATTTTGATGAAAATAGAGAATTTAACCTCTTAGCCTATAACAACGTGTGATACTCGTGGCGCGGGAAATGGAATAGGAAATTTTGGAGTCTTTCAAAAACTGTTAAATTGAAAATATCAACCGGGCGCAAAACAGTTTCATTATTTCTATACTATTAATACTACTTTCAGTTATATGAAATATCAGAAATCAGTGAGAACTTTTGATTACATGAATTAATTTTGAATCGTTGCACGATACGGATGATTTAATAAATATGAGATAAAAATTGAAGACTGTTGCAACAAATGCGAAATTCAGTAAATTGTTATGAAGTGCTTCTGTTGAATTCAACTCTGAATAAAATTCGTTTGCTAGCTTAGAAAGAGAGAGAGTTTACAAAAGACTTTTTTGTTCTTGTTGAGCAGAATGCTCATGTATCATTCAACAACCTCTTCTAAAAACACCCCTTATATAATATGTGCAATAAAACCTCTCGTCACTTCGAGCTTAGAAACTCCGAAAAGCACAGAAAATTGCAAGACTTAATAGTCTTAAAACTCTCAAACATTTTAAAGCATTTCAACTCGTTGAAAGTAAAAGACATTGAAAAATTACATTTTTCTAAAGAAAAAAAGAAAATATGTTTTATTGCATATAATATATACAAATCAGAAATGGTGAATAGTAGGCAATTGTCGAAAAGTAATAAAAGAACACCTGGATTCATACGTTTAATGCAAAAAAGGAAAATCTAATAGTCATGGCAATCGCTTTCGATGGCGCTAAACGTGCTGCCGAGGAAGTTGGTTAAAATTGTACAATTGAATTCCGTCTGCGGAAATCGGGAAAATCGTTTTTCCAGGGAATTGCTGACGTACGCGAGAGTACGAGGAAATTTCAGACAGCAGTTTCATACCCGGTCGCGTTTTAGGAAGTAACGTAAATAATGAGAAAAATTCACGTCGAAAGTACGACGATCCCGCTGAACGAGAAAAATGTTTGCGATAAAAAGTAGAACAGATGGAGACAATTTAATGGAAGGATGTTCGAAATTCCACGGAGTTTTCGGTGCTTTTATCTGTATTATTTTCTATTATTTTCTCTCATGTATCCATTTTCCTCTTTTATTCTTAACAGTTTAATTCTCGTAACATTCTATCTTTTGTACGCAAAGATCAACGCAAGAATTCGTTAGTCATTTAAAAACATATTTTTTTTTGTTATCGATCTCACAATTAAGAAGTTTCCACCGCAAAGCAACAAAGCAATTTTTACATAACAGCAAATAATGCAAAATTATATCTCTAAAGATATAGAAACTATCTCACTTTGCCAAACAAGCAAATTCAAAGGCACTTTTCACGCCTTAAAACTGCAATCAACATTTATTAAATATTTAAACATTTAATTTCTTTATTAAAACAAGTAATGCAAAAATTATTTCCTTGAATACGTAGAAAATGTAAAAAAATATCTTTGGCGTCGGTAAAGAGTTAAAGGTACTTTGAGCGCTTTAAGAATGGCATTAAAAGTCGAAGATTTCAACATTCAATTTGTATATCATGGCAAATAATGCAAAATTATTTTCACGAATATGAATATTTAGATTAAAAAATATTTCACGTCGGATACCTAAGAGGATCTTTCTGTTTCCTATTGAAGCAAGCATGTAACTCGTGTGTTAATGTAAAATACGACTGGCGGTCGAAAAAACTGTGAAATCATAGAAATTGAAAGGATAACCATGAAAGAGATTACATAATGTAGAGAATTCATATACGCACGTACAATACGGGTTGCTACTTTCCTATTGAAAGTAGATTCGTATGCTCGGCTTACACAAAGAAAACTGGAAATGTACTGGCACAATTCGCCTCAACTTGTACAAAATACTAGTATTGAAATATTTAAAATATATTGTAAATTATTGTATTTTAAAATATATAAATGTAAGTTCTGTAATGCTGGAGATATATTAGAAATATTGGGATATTGAAGTGCAATATTTCACTGAAAATAATAAGGTATATGTACGTCAATTACGGGATACGTAATGGGATATTAAAAATAGGTAAATGCAGTCTAATTAGCCGATAGTTTTTCTAATATGGCATAACTTTCGTGGCATTATATGGCAAGGCTGAAAGAACGTTTATATTAATTACCCTTTTTAAAAAATTGGTTGCGATATTTTATTTAAAATTTTGCCTCTGCGCGAATAAATATATTTTTGTATCCAAATTTTTCTATTTATTTTATCCTCTGCTTTATATTTTTATTCGAACCGTATTTATTATAATTACTGAAAACATTATTATTAAAATAATTATTAAAATTCAGTTCTTATTACAATAGCTGACTGTTAAACTACCCTTTAAATATTTTTTTAACATAATACAAGTTTTCAGTTACGGAAAGGAAAAGATTTCCAGATATACGATAAATTACTTCATCCCCCATCAACTTATGCAATTTTAAAGTATTGCTCGGCAATACAGTTTTCAATTTCTTTTTTCCTTTTACCCCGTATAATTAACACCCTCAAATTACGCTTCGAGTATATTAAGTTAACAAAAAATACTCATCATCCACCGAAATTCACAAATAATAATGTACGACATCCCAAAAGCCTCGTTCGTTCGTTCCAAATTCGCCATTAAATCAAATGAACATTATAAGTCCCCATAAAAAGTCTTCGTCCTAATGACACCGACCTACATCGAGTTCATCGAACGAAAATCACCCTGCCGCACGAAAATCCTCGTGGACTACTCTGATTTACAGGTAGGTCACTGAGATGCAGCCATTTGGAGTATTATCAAGTTTTGCAATGTTACGAAACCGACATAGAGCTCGACATTTGTGTACATATGTAGGTACGTGTTTGCGTGTGTGTGCAAAACGTTTCAGGTTGACATGGACTGCTCTAATACCCTGGGAGGCACATTGTACCTGCACCGGTACCAACGTAATAATGTCGCACGACGCCAGTGACGCAACTCGACAGTGGCTACCATACACGCGCGTTTAGATGAACTCTATATCGTGCTCCTAGCTGCCAGTATGTACGGTAACTGCTACAATGGCGGTTCAGGGTTCACCGAGTAATTACGATAAATGTTGGTAACCACATTGCATCACGGGTAGAATTTTCCACCGTCTTCGATGGAATGAAATTTTTGTCCTCTTTTTTCTCCTCCTTGAATATATCATTCCTTTTTGGATTTAAGGTCTATAGTTATCTTTACTTGGTATAGATTTCAATTGGTTTTGATATATTGAAGAATAATTTTGGAAGAATTATTCGAAGATGGCGAGAACTTGAAGTTAAGTTGCAGTTAGTGGGAGTTGAGGTAGTAACTCTGTAGGTACAGTGCGATGACTGAAAGATGGTTATTGCTTATTCTCACTGTTTCGTTTTTGGAATTCCTAAAGATAGTCTGCTAAAGTAAATAATTCATATAATTGTTTCCTTTTGGAGGTCAGGTTTTAAGAATCCAAAGACGAAATGACGAGAATAGGCGGTTAAAAACGAGAGGCTGCGTTTAAATTGTGTTTTCGTGATTGAATTTTGGCTGACTAAGTCAGGCTTTCAGGTCTTCAATCTTTCGGAAAGAGAAACACGAGATATCCTTCAAACTGAGAAGAGATAGATTTCTTAGACAGACTAAAAAATCACTCGGTATGAAAGGAAAAACGGGGTAAAGGAAGACTTGAAACTTGACCTCGGCGAAAACAATTGAAAATTAAAATCTTATTTCGCCGTTAAATGATTTTTCGTCCAGTCACGCATTAGAATCTAAAGTGCGAGAGGACAAGGAACGTATCTTACACGTAGAGCGAATCAGAGCAAACCACTTATCAAGTGATTTCTTCCTGAATTCCCAGTGTTTATACTGATGTTACACGAAATTAGAAGATGGAGGACTGAGTCACCGAACTAGTAAAGAAAGCGCGTCTGGTTTTTAAAATACATGGAAAAACATCCACAAATTCTGCGCCATTTTGGGCGCCGTTTCCCCTTTGAGCTCTGATTAAACATATTTAAATGTTTATAATATTAACGTAATATGCAACGTTATATCTGGTAGGGTTTTTAGAATCAATTTATGCAAAAAATTAGATGTCCAGGAGAAATTCTAACGGTAGACGGAGAAGCAGCAGACATCCGTCTATTATATATATAGTATTTGTAACATATAAATAAATAACTTCGCTCAATTCCATTTACAATTTTAAGATTAATTCTGTGAGCATTGAGAGCAGTTATTTCCACTTCACTGGCCAAGAAGTACAACGACTGCGGCGTGTTGTCAAAATATACTCGATGGAACTCGACAGCCGTAACCTACAGGTATCCTTTCTGCAAATCTTAACAATAAGCCATTTCGATGCTCACCTCGCCTCGTTATCAGTTCCCCCGTGACCGCCGACGAGAGTAATCAGTGCTCCGTGATCGCGTTCGACAATTTTCACGTATTAGTGCTTGTATAATACTTCCAAAGACGACATTCTGGATCAGCAAACACTGTTCTTTTTGCGAGCTACTTGGTAATTCATCCTCAGAGGAGTATCAACCCTTAGTTAGCTGTCGTACGTCTGCTCTTAGTCACCACAACACTTTCACCGTTGCCAGTGTATGTTTACACTCATCCACCACAGCAAAGAATGAACTTGTTTGTGAGGTACAAATAATTTTTATCAAAATTTTAATACTTTTGTTTTAAGTGCCCTAACACATTTTGTTCTTGATGGAACACGATCGCACAGGCTTAAGTACATATGTAGGGTTAGCCTGTAAGCCCCATACGGATCGCTAGGGCTCGGTCGTTGATTTTTCAGTGAACAATAAAAATCAACGATTAGTTTTTTTACTTACGCTACACAATCGTGCCTGACCGATCCATAATTAATGACTTTAAGTAAGGAATAGGACATTTTATAAAAAATTAATGTAGTTTATTAAAATAAATAGAAAGATATCTTTCCTAAAAAGGGCCTAATAGACAAATTTGCCTTTCGCAAATTTTGTGACGGATTTTTTTTTACAAATGTCCATCGATCTAAGATTGTAGAATAGCACCTGAAAGCCATGACAAATAATTTTGAAATACCCTGTATATATTTATTATGTTTCGGATATTCCTTGGTGTTTTGATTTTAATTGATATGGTTTTTCGTTTATGGCCTACGGCATTAGGTGGAGTAAAAACCATTTGGGCTATGTTATTTAAAATTGATAATTTGGGAAATGTCTGTTCGAGGCGATGGAGATTTACAGTCGAGTCTACTAACAATGAGCACAAGTCTGAGCCTTTTAACTGTTGTCTTCTAATATCTCGGTTATTTTCCTATGGTAATTTCAGCTAGGATCTCAATTTTGAGATAGATTTGGAACCATTGATATTATGATATAGTTAAATATAATTTAGAACAAATCTACTGGGGATGACAATTAGATCTACTAATGAGAAATCTGAATGTTTAACGCAATAACCGCCATAGTTTCGATTTTCTAGAAGTTTATTGAGAATTAGAACACAACAAATAGACAAAATTTCGACTGTATTTTAGTTTGAGTTTCTTTTTCTTGCTAGTTTCATCGAAAGTGTGTCGTCCAGAGATGAGAGCAAGAAATGGTCTTTTGTGTGGTCGCTAATGAAATTGTGTTGATTTAAACGATTCATCTATTTTCGTTCAGAATTAATTCACCCAACGTATCGTTTGCAGTTGATCCTTTCGATATACGGAGAATTAATTAGAATGTAGAAACGCATAGTATGAGGATTAGTGTCGGATATTGTAGGATTAGAGCTTAAAAGTAGATCCAGAGAAGTAGCACAAAAGAATGCTGGAGAACATGCTAAAAGATACCGATGCTCTACAAATAAAGTAGCATTTACTTTTTAACACATTGCGGACGTAAAATGAATGGGTTAAAAGGACGAGTTTTACTACATAAATGCTCAGTCCAAGGTGTTTATCAAATTAATTGCATATTTACTATTACTTTACAACGTTGTAATAAAAATGCAGTGGTTAACAAATGCAGTATTAATGCTTTTCAGTTAGTCCCTTGCACTACAGTGACGAGTGAAACTCGTGATGAAATAAAAGGGATAGGAAATTTTCAAATGTTGCAAAGCTTATCAGATTGAAAATGTTAATGAAACGAGACGCCATAATATTATTCCTATAATATCAATATTACATAATATTATTTGTTTAAAAGTAATATTAATTATATCAAATATCAAGAATCAACGATCAATTTTTATTTCAGAAATTAAATTCTGAACTATATCGTGAGAAAACACAAAACGAATCGTAGGGCAAGAGGTTAAAAATATAGCATCATATTATATTGTACTTATCTAACAGCAACACGTGAAATTGGAGAACGTCGGCAAACTTTGCAAATAAGGATCCTACAATTATTATAATTAAAAAATTTAATTTTATGAATGTACCAATTCTTAATTAATGTAAAGATTACCCTCAATTCTCTTTCTCGTAGGCTCACTATAAAAATCTAGAGAACTTGAAATCTTGAATTAAATGCAGTTTAACGCATTCACTGCAGCACATGATATGCAGGCATCGTAACGTAACATCGTGCGACTTTTTCCATTGAACCTTCATTAAGTACGAAACTGATAGTTCCATTTTTACTGCAGTAGACCTTAATTAACTCTCCACAGACTAAAGTCCATACATGCAAACAGGATCATCCAATACAGAGCCTATTTGTCGGTTATCATCGGATAGCCCCCCCCCCCCCAAAAAAAACGTCGATGCAATGAAAGGCTTAACTTTCACGCTACGTAAAAAAAGAACACTAAAGTCCTTAGGATATTTTCTGGCTTATGGCTTATTTTCTATTAAGAAAAAAAATTTGTAAATTTTTTATTTATTGAAAGTAATCTGTATTCATTGTCTACAATCTGGCTCGATTTTGGGGCAAATTAAATCTCGATTTGGATTAAACAAGCAGCGCAGGAACGTATGAAAAAGAGAAATAAAAAGGTGAAAGAGACGATCAATCAAGTAATATAGTTTGTATAACCCTTTCGCACCGGACGCGACATGTGCTGTCCCGGGCTGACAAATTTTTGATATTACGGCTGGGACAACATATGTCCCAATTACTGAAAAACATCTAGGGCAGAAAATAATTCCAAGTTGGGCCTCCGAACTGATTCTCAATCGTTCTTTGTGAGTCCATAAATTTCTCATCTCGATCGTCCGCGATCTAATCAAACAAGCGAAAACTGTTAAAGTTGCTCAGTTTTCGGCATAAAAATTATTTTATCTAATAATCGCTTGGAGGAGAAATAACTGATCCCGGTAATGGGGCTCACTCGGACTGGATTTTTCGCCGTATTGAAAGGGATAAAATAGAAGTAAAACATTTATTGCATGGTTATGCTATTACTTTGGTGAATTTTTGGAAATAACTGGAAACCACTCACTCTTTTAACTTGGCAGTGTTACTGTTAACATTAGATTTACGGTCGTTGAATCGAGTATACTTAAATATATTAAATAAGTACTTTGAAAAAATAGGAATCAACCAGCAAAGAACATGATCGATTAAGTCTATATGTACCACGTCTCTATGAATTTCAAAATCGTGTGTGATCTAGTGTTAGATCAGTATTAAAAATAGGAGATCTAGTGTTAAAAATCATGTTACAGAGACCAAGTACCACGTGTACAACTCAATAGTAATACTACTATCAATAGTAATATTACTATCTGAACAAAATCCAAGAATATATCAAGGACGAGAATTTCGCGAATAAAAGCACGATAGAGTTAACATCGTAAAATCACGTACAGACTGTCGAAACTAGGAGACAGCCGGCGATTAGTCAGCAAACTGGCAAGTGTGTTTGCGAGAAGAGCCGTCGTTTCCCATCGTCAGTTTCTTCCTATTCTTCATTTTCTACCTCCTTCGGTCTTTCCGAGTAGTTGGCCAGCGTTTCTCCGCTTCTCCACGACACCGGAGGATATTATCGAGGAACAGGATGGAAAAGGTACACCGTGTCTCGTGTTAGATACTCAGAAGTTAACATTCAGCGCGTTCCAGTAGATAAGAGGACTGAATTCGTGAGCGTAAGATTAAATGATGATCAAATTATGACATCGTGCGGAGTTCAATCTTTTAGGGAAGACGAGCTGTTTCTATGTTTGGGAACTATGGTTACGTCTTGATTTAGAAATTTAGAGACATTTAAGGGGACTTAGTGATATTTTAGAATGAAAGAATTGAAATTGCAAAATGTTGATGCAGGAAAATTCCAAAATTACTGGGAAGAGTGCAACGAGTATTTGTTTTTGTAGTTTTTTGAGAAATTTCCTCCGTGAGGAATGGTAAGAAATTGATTATACTGGGAAAACGTGTTTCTGTTATTTCGATTTTCCGAGTCAGATTTACTAACTTATATTGCAATTTTTTAATATCATTTGTATTAGATGGCAGGAATTTTTAACAATTTATCGGTCGGTATTTTTTAACATTTCTGATCGCAAATATTAACTTTGCTGATACTGATATCCCTTCGAAAATTACGAATACCAGCAATAATAAATAACAATTTATTAATCGCCGTTGCAACTGATTAATAAGTTAGAAGTCCAAAAGCGTTGGACCCGAAAAGCCTATTAATAGACTACCGATTAGAAACGTATTAAAATCCGATTAGTTACACATTCGAGGACGTTTTACCTATTTTGTACCCCTATCATATTATCGAAAAACTTAATGCTTCTAAGAAATTACAGTGAACTTAAAGTATACAATGTCAATACCATTCAATATGATCCCAAGTTAAAATAAATTCCTCGTTAAAATTAATGGCTATACGTTCCCTTTTCCCGATGCAGTATTTCGATATTTTCCCTCTGTCGATGTCATAACGAAAATCCACGATTCGGTCGTTAATAATTAAACGAAGTTCGTTAAACGCGCGAGAAAAACTCGAGTAACAGGATATTCTTTTACCTTTAACAAGATATGCAGCACGTTAAAAAATTCCTCTTCCTTTCATCGAGACACATATATTTAAATAAAAATCGTTCCAACGTACGATTTCCGGGTCTCAGAATGCGATTCCTCTCATGCTTCTTATAAATGTAATAATACAATGACGCACAAGAAAATTGAGAAAAAATTACAAGAGAAAGAGAAGTGCATTATTCATGCGTCTCGTGTTCGTTTTGCATTGTAATGTTACGCGGCGTAACGCAAATGGCAAAATCTTCTTTCGCGCAATGCCGTTAAGGAGGTTTAAAAGAGGAGGTATAATCCGAAACTCTTGCGAGACACTTTTACGGGCTTTGAGATACCGGAAAGCGGTCTCCTCTCGTCTCGGAGCGAGTGCCTCTCTTCTTTCGTAATTCCTGAGTAAATAATAGCACCAAAAATACACATGGGCATGTGTGAAAGACCTTAAAGAAACTCTACTTCCAGTTCATGGAATTCTTCAGGCTTTAAACAATGTACAGGACGTCTCGAAATTCAGTTCGGTTTTTGAATGAACGCTGAGGATCGAAAATATTTTTCATACCGGGGAATTTTGCATTGAAGCTACGCAGTAAACATATTTTGTGTCGTTTTGGAGTATACTTTTTTTTCTTTAGGTCTATGAATAAAATAATATGAGAACCGAAAAATATCACGATCAATGAGAAAAGGCAACGTCAATGAAAATAATATTTTTAACTCAACATCCTATATATTTGAAAATACCAAATATGTCTAAATGTCGAATGGAAATGAAGAAAGAAGGCAAGAAACTTAACACTAGAAGTACTGCCGTTAAATCTATTATATTTTAATATATTAAGTACTTTGAAAAGCAAAATCAAGAAGTGGAAAGGACGATTTATTCGGTAAAATGTATTTTATAAGGTCAACGTAGAATATCTGCTCTATGACTGTCCTATAAACTTGGAGAACCTTTGGAAAAAATTGGGAACCAGTCATTTTGATTTGCTTGGTACTTCTAGTGTTAATTTTTGTAAATTGAATAAGAAATGGCAAATATTTTCCGAATATGTCTAATAACTTACAACAAGTTATTTCAACCATCAAGATGATTCTAGTGTCAAAGAGGAATTATTCGAGAAATTGTTGGCAAATTGAAAAGAAATATTAATATTACTTCTACAGATTAATTAAATAATTAGTGTTACCGTTAAGCAATTATTCTACATCGATCGTTCTTTCACAATATTAAGTTTCTAAATCGCACAGATCAGTCATATTGAGTAGTTAATTATGAAAATACGATATTTCAAGTAATGTCAGTACAAGGGACACGCAACGCTGACAACAACAATGTTTTTCTTTCTTGACGCCTCAGGGAAAAAACTGCATCTGAATGCACGTTAACAGTGCAACAACTGCAACGGCTCATGACTATCGTGCACACTCACTGGTTGTTCTTGATCTTTGATCAACGTGACCGAGCCAAAAGAAAAGTCCCATATTCTCTCTATGAATGGGAAAGTAAATGGTACAAGGTGACGCCGGGAAAGTGCAAAGTGCTAATATTGCTGCTAATAATAGAAATCCGAAGGGAATAACGAAACTCACAGTGGCATCCGAGAGATTTGATTTTCTCCCTCGTTTTAGAAAATTGTATTTGTGAAAAAAAAAGATATATGTAATACTCTATTTGGAACAATGTATTGTAACCTTTTCTTTAATAATTATATCAATGGCATTAATATCATAATTATATTAATCGTCTCATAAAATATTTTGTTTTTTAAACTTTCATAATCGACAGTTTTATTATTCGATTTTTAAAGATTATCATGCTCGTAATAATAATTTTGTTTGAATATCTTTTAGAATTGTATCTTCATAATTTTCAGCTAATATTAGGTAACGATAAAAATGTTTGATTTTAGTTATTGTTCTTAATGGACTCAAAAGAATTATGTTCTGGTGCAAAATTTTAATTATGATGGCATTAACGCGCCTTTTCGATAGCTTTTAAGGGTTAATACGGTAATTGCTCACTTTGTCTCGCAGTCAATTATTCTCCCCATTGTGAACAGGTTGATTTTTAATTGTATTATTACCGGTGACGATGATGAGCATCGAATATTATTTTAGCAGTTATCTAATGTATTGTGAAATTCGTGGAAATTAATCGCAGTTGATGATAAACGAACTTCTCGGAAGTTCAACCAATCGGTTCTACCTTGCGTTATATTTTTTCACTTTTATATTCAAATGTGCTATCAGTTCCAAATATTTTTTTTAAAACATTAAAACCGCTATTTCCGTGATCCTACTTATCATCACGAGTTTGCAGATAAATAGAGCTTCCTACGATACAATTTACCATCGTAAATACGAACAACACGATACAGCATATCTCTTCTGACTGATTTATTCAAGATGTAGAATTCCACCAAGAATTATAAAATCGTAGAATTACATAAAACACATATTTATAATTTTCCAAAGAAAAAAAAAACAAATTACATAAACTGTGCGAACTTACATTTTACGATGTAAAGTCTTAAGTTATATAAAATGTAGAAGTAACATTTCACGTTCTACTTCTACTGATATTTCAAAGTTGATTAATTTGAGATTGAAGTACGTAACAAACACGATATTTAAGCGGCAGAATACATAATGAATATTTGATTAAATTTTATTTGTAAAGCAACATAAAATGTTTGAAGAAAATAAGCGTAATAAAAAAAACGTGTATGCACTGAAAAAAGCAGTAACACTATTCCAGTTATTAAAGAATTGTAAATATTTATAATGTTCCAATATAGAGTCCCAAATGACATGCAAAGCCTGAATTTATATATTGCGATGTAGAATCTGAAGTTACATAAAATGTATAAATTTCACGTTTTACTTCCACTGATATTTCGAAGTTAATTAATTTGAGATTGAAGTACGTAACAAACACGATATTTAAGCGGCACAATACACAATGAATGTTTGATTAAATTTTATTTGCAAAGTAGCATAAAATGCTTGAAGAAAATAAGCGTAATAAAAAAACAGTAAGTACTTAGTACTATTCGAGTTATTAAGAAGGAAAAATTTCAGTGCACAAAAGTGCCAGTTAGAAAGTTGGAGTTTTCCTGCTAATTGGATTTCAACGTCGGGAAGCATTTTGAAACGCAGCCAAGACTTCATATGGTAGTTCAAAAATGCACTCGAGTAAATAGAAGGTCCGGGTAACTTTCTAACGCTTCGCGTGTACGCAAACAATCGTTGATGCTATTAACGGGAGTCGATATGAAATTATGATACTTTCTGATAAATGAAGGCGATTGCAAAATTTCGTCGTATCGATGACACACATTACGTGTACATATTCCTCGGCGGTTAGGTGATCTAAATCGGTTAGGTGATATATCGCTATCTAAATCGTCGAAGTATCATTTCGAACGAAAAGTATGGTAAAATTCGACCGATAATTCTTATCTGACGATGTTTCTCGTTCCCTCGTAATTGCAGCTATTAAACGTTTCCATTTGTTTCGAGAGTTGTGGAAATAAACGGTGACTTAAACATTAAAAATGGCATTGAACAAATTGATAAACTTTCATAGTTTTAAGCGATCTGTGCCACGTCGATCATCGATGATGGACCTTGAATTTATTTATTCATAGAATTCTATTTCCGTGAAGCATTGGATATTTTGAGAAAGAGAATTAATAATACTATTAGTAACGATTAATTGAGTCTACTCAAAGGTACTGGATAAATAATTCAAAGGAAAAGGAATAAAAAAGACAAGAAACTTTGTCGATATAATTTTTTACAGTTTAAAAGATAGACTTAAAAAAATGCAGAAGTAATTTTGATTGTCTTAAGGTTATTGGCCTAGAACCGTATTAGTCGTTGACGGTTTGTATTTTTTTAATGGAAAAAAAAGATTTCGAGTCTGAAAATTATTTTTTAAAATTTTTACACAAAACTGAATAATATTTCATTAAATTTTTCACACTATTAATAATTAAAAATTAAATATTAAATGCTACTCGATGATCGTATTATGTGTCATATAATAAATTTGGCAACAACGCATGGAAATGTATATGCATATATATTATGTTCATCCATAATTAGTGTATTGTAAACAAATAGTTTTATTTTTATTTCCTTGTCAAATTTTTTTATAACCATAGAATGCAAAATAAATATTATTATTAACGCAATTATATGTTGTCACGCTCAGTAGTAGATAAACGATATGTAGTTAATTATTGAATTTCGCGCTTTTTATGCAGCGTAGTAAAATTTCTTTGCAGTCAAACATGAACCAAGCCTCTGTCATGGCTGATGGCTGTCTCACTAGTTTTTCATTATTTTGAATTGGTCTAAAATTACACGTGAATGTATATCTTTTATAATTTTTATAGTAATTAAAACGGTTAAAGTTTTGAATAATAAGTTTTTTGAACATTTTTGAATAGCCAATTGTGTGAAATTTCAATAAATAGGACATTTCCGGCAAGTTCTCCCATTTACCATGTGTTCAAAGTCGCATTTTTAATATTTAATTATTCAAAAATTATACGACCGATATTTTTCAAATAAATCAGTAAAACGTATGAGCCGTGTATAAATAACATATCAAAATTCTAGAATTTGATCTATACATTGCTCTAAAGGGCGAATAACCTTAATGGATCTAGTGGCAATAGCTAATTAAGTAATTCCATATAAATATAAATTTCTAAGTCTCCTTTCGTTGGTTACTTTGACGGAAAAAATTTTTCACGACTTATGATGCAGTTAATGTTTTAATAAATATCAGTTTAAATTTTCCTTTAGAATTTATGATATTGCATATGTTTACATTGAGTCGATGACAAAATTTCACGAAAAATAATTTCTCCTTGTGTACGTTAAAATTAAAACTGCAGTCGAAATTTAAAAAAGTGTGTGACGCGCTCGATTCGCTTCGGAGACAAATCTTATTACGAAATTCCAGTCAATTTCTGCCCGAGTTTAATTACATGTCAACGAAATGACGTAATAATGAATTATTACCCCTCGTGATATACCCCGTCGAATTCGCTGAGTACTTCGGCAACTTCGGGTCAACTCGATTGTAATATCTCCTTTGAAGGGCAGGTGATTCGCGATACCATATACGTAACTGTAGAATATTAGCAATTAGGGGAACGTGTTTGAGACTTATAAAGGCATTTGCTTTAATGACAAAGTTGTAACTAATTGTTTGATTTTGTCAAGAACAAATGATTGTTTTCCCCATCTACACATCAGCAATATTAGACTTCTTTTTATGTTTGATAACATAAATTCTTAATTACACGAAAAAATTATTTATAGTCTATCCATACCGAAAAGGATTAACAAATTTAGTAATTTATTCCAATCAAATTACAGATATTAAACATTTAACAAGACCCTTACATAAATTCAAAACATTAGATTTTAATTGAATTAAAATTCAGTTCTTTGAATTTTATAAGTTTAAAAAATTAAAATCCAAGTTCAAGGTGTCAATAAACTTTCTCTATAATATTACAAAAAATTTAGGAATTAAATAAAAACCCTTTAACTCGATGTGCCTCATTTTCAACGAAAGTATCGACACGGCAGGAAATTCCCATGTAAGTGTATGGTTGCCCATAATAAAAAAAGAAATAAATACATGACAAAATGATACGCCGTGATAATATTTTACAAAATGTAAAGACACCCAGTGCCACAGCACAAACGAACAAAGTCTCTAGGTTTATACATAGGAACGGCACTTTCTCTGGTATCAATTATACATAGTTGCCGATCGATCTTTACCTTTACAACAACAAATCAGTCCACAATTTGCACGACGCTGTGAACAAAAAATTTCTTGCACATGTGCACACAAATACAGTCGCAGTCGGCCGAGCTTGCGGTTCGCGGTGCATTGATAATTTCACTCTCTGTTCCGCTACCGTGAAATTATAGCAACGCCACCGTTTGCTTTGACTGGCAATAGGTTGAGGTAAGTCAGCCTGTCAGAAGTCAAACCGTACCCCCCTTTGGCAAATTTCTCCATTTTAATGATCGAACGAACGATCAACGCTGGAATGTGTAAAATTGCGAGGTGTAATGTGAATCGAAGTCTGTGATGGCGAAAGTGTAGGGCTTTTGGAATTCCTGGGACTTTTCTATGGCGATTGTATATTAACCTTTTGCACTCGGAAACATCTCTGACGTTATTTTTTGGTAACTTGACGACACTTTACTATTTGCTATTTTGTGACAAACATGAGAAACATATATTTCTTCACATGTTGCGGTGTAATAAATTCATCCTCTGTAATCAATAATAAATTCGAAGGTCCCCTTAGAGGAGGCAATCGAGTGATATGGTAGACTCAGGAGGGTTGACGGAGTAGTAGAAAAATAAAACATACTTAGAATTAATTTTGATTTTAATTGTAGGATAAATTAATTTTGAGTGACACCGAATGGTTTACGTTCATAGTCGAATATTCTAATTTAAGCTTGATATATTCCAAAATCAATTTTTTATTTAACCCTGATGCGCTTCTCGGGTCTATATAAACCGAAATTGAGATTTTGTTTTAACACTAAAACCACCGACGTTAAATGTATTACATTTCAATATGTTAAATAAATGCTTTGGAAAAATGGGAATCAAGGGATAGAAAAAGATCGTTTCGGTAATCGGTTTTTTATAAGATGAACATAGTATATCTACTCTATGAGTGTCTTATAAACTTGCAGATCTTTTGGAACAAATTGGAATCGAGTCATTTTGACTTGCTTGGTAGTTCTAGAGTTAACAGATACTATGTTTCTAAGTGTTAGTTTTTAATATTCAATGTATTTAACATTTACATCTACCTGTTTGTATATTTTATGTTTCTTAAAATGTGAACCTTTTTTCGCCGTAGAAGGAGTACGAATGTAAGATACAAATGAGCAGAACGGCACGGTTAATAAGTTGAACAACAAAGTGATAAATATCATTTGAAAACCTAAAATATAAAATGGAGGAAAAGAAACATTCCACTAAATAATATTGCTTGGAAAGAATGAATTAGAGAAAACAGTATTTCATGTAATAACAATTTTCTCTACCATTTGTTTTACGAAGCTGATCAGTTTGACTTACGAGAGGCTCGAATGTCCGTAACGAAAGTTTAATGCACCCGTCGATCGAACAAAAGCGAAGTCTACCGCCGTGTTTCTTTGACTTCTGCCTTCCCGTTGTATCGCGTTAACGACTACCGATTGCACCGCTAAATCTCTAATAATTATTGCAACGTTTCCCTCTTTCACGGCGGCTAATTCTCCCAGTAATAATTTCGTGTTTAAAAAATTACTTTTTACATCCATCTCGTCCTATCAGTTTCGATTATCCAACGCGTAGTATTCGTTGAGAAAGAAGAAATGTTTATTCGTTGAGAAATAGAACGATTGAAAGCCGAGGGATTGTTTCAAAGCAACATAAACAAATAAGTAATAAGTTATGTAGCCTCTTATTTCAAGAGAGTCAAACGTGGAAAACACAAATATCCGCGGGACCTTAAAACCTACGACGTTGGTAAATTCTTCGAATTTTTCGCGCGAAAATACTCTAGTGTTGATTTATTTGAGTACACAATGTTTCACGCGTTATTTGTTTTAATTTACGCCTAAGTTTCTCTCTTGCGTCATGGCGGAGCATCCGATGGGCACCGAAAGCACCAGAACGCGCTTAAATTACATCTTCAACGTTCGAGGCTACTATGGCGATCGTCGAACAAAAACTTTCATAAGAAAATACACTCGCCGCAAAGGCATTTTAAGTTTGTGGAATTTCATGTATTTGTTCGGGGTTTGTCGTAAATTAGCACGATATAATTTCTTTTCATAATTAGACATTTTTGACGTGAAATAGATAACTTCGTTACTATTAAAACGTTGAATGCCACGGAGGTCAACGGTGACCGGCGCTACTCAATTCAATGAAATTTCTTTCGACTTTCAAACAACATTATTCACGAATTCGTTACTATATACAATACTTAAATGTTTCTATTAATATTTAACGTACTGGTTAATATACAACTACTTTTATCTTTAACATTTTTTCTTTCTAAAGATATGATTTTAATATAAAAACTTTTACTTCAATAGAAACAGTAAAAATGACGAAATGCCGGTGGCATTCAACGTGTTAAAATACTCGGTTTTTATTTGGAATTTTATAATATATGTTGACAATTATGGACGTGGCATGAACAGAGGTTTTTTGAAAAGTGTTATTATTTTACATTACTATAATGTGAAAGCATTTTCTATAAGTAATTGGAGAGTAAATGATGAAGTTGGTAACTGTGTATCTAACCAGAATTATTTAATACTAGAACTACCGAACTGGCCAATATGCCTTTTACACAATTTTTTGCAAAAATTCTCTAATTTTATAGAACAGTGATAGAATGAATATTCTATGTCCATTTCAAAGAATACAAATTACCGAATCGATCATCTTTTCAGCCATTTGTTTCCTCTTTCGTCAATATACAGTAGAGTTCCGCTAAGAGCGTATCCGCTAAGAGCGCCTTCCCCTCAATGCGTGCGAAGAGTGTCCCCCACTCTCAACCATTTAAAAGTACAAACCTTATGTGCTCTTAAGAGACACTCGGGTAACAATTCGAGCTAGTGCGGTAGTGGGGACAGAAATTTCTCGGAATTATTTCCCCTACAGCCCCCAGGCGGCGCTCTTAACGGAACTCTACTGTACTTATTTAATTGAACAAAATATGATAGATGTAACGCCGGCATTTTTAGTGTTAAATATTATTATTGTAATAGGTGTTCTGTACATCATTAAAGAAATTATTTAAAATATTCATTGCGTAGAATATGCGAGGTTTCTTTGAAATTCTGAAATGGAGCAATGGATATTATTTTATAATTACTCGATGTTGTTTAGCAATAATATAAAATATATAGCAAAAAATTCTAGATCAACTCTCGTGTAACATCATTCTCGAAAAACTAGAACAGTTACTGAAAAAACGTATGATCCTAATTATGCACAGTAATTATTTCCGACCTTCATTCGATATCAGATATGCCACTGAGACCTGTTTAACACTTCCTAATGACGTAAGGCAAAACCGTATAATATTGCCTTCGAATCAAATTTATTGCCTTAAATCAAATTTAATAATAGAAACAATTAATCATCAATAACCATGACAATCAACCATCAATCATTAATGGTTAAGTTCTAACATTTTTGAAAAGTTCGTCAAAACGATAAAATTCGAGAGAACAGACTCTCTACAAACAAATTTCAGCCCAAGTTCGTCTCATCGAGAGATCGAAAAAATCATCTTTCTTTTCATGCTTTGACCGAACGCATTTACTTTCCCGTCGTCCGAACTTTGGGCCCGCAAAGGAGCTACGGTTACTTACGTAAAACCGTGATTTTCTGTTGCATCGTAGCCTCCTGAATTAAAGAACGGAAAAAAATGCTAAATTCTGCGATCGCATAGTCGACTGCATCAAATCAAAAGAATACAATTAAGTTAACAGATGATCTGTTATTGCACCCACTATTTCCCCAGGACAAATTGGATCTATGCAAAGATTCGAATATTTTATGATTTTTATTAGATTATTCTATAAATAACGCAATTACTGAAAGTTTTTATGCAACACGACAAACTATAGATATTTCTTATTACTACTATATTCAATATTATTCCCACCTTCATTCCAAATTCTAAATAGTCGGGTGATGGAAACATTTTGCATTGTAAACTTAAGGACGTGTCCCACATTACACTCTTTATGGAGTTATTTAATCATTCTAATAAAGCTGTATTAATATAACTGTATTATTTATACAATTCTAATTGTTGATATTTTACAGTCTCATTATACTTCAATAGAACATAATTGAAGACGTCTCTAACACAAGATTTACGGCCACTAAATCTTGTATATTTAAATATGTTAAGTATGTACTTTGAAAAAAATGGATCAAGCGGCAAAAAATATAGTCAGTTAAGTAATTTCTGTATTATAAGATTCGCGTGAAATATCCACTGTACTTCTTCTCCATAAACTCGTGAAATATTTTTAAAAAACTATGAATTGGTCAATTTGATGGCTACCATAAGTCTAGTGTTAAGAACGTATTCAGCAGTGAAATTTTAATGGCACAAGAAAGTCGAAATCGGAGCGGACCCGAAATTTGTTTATTAATTATTCGTTTAATTGTGCCAAAGTTGCATCTAATTTAAATTACATGAAGACATTGTTGACCGTCATTTTTACGTAGAAGTTAACTAATGTCATCTGCTATTTTTCCCATAAATGAGTACAAAATTGGAAAAATCTAAATAAACTTCGATATACTTCATTTATACATAATAAATGAAAATGAAACTTTGCAGATATCTGCTATATATTACAGTTCATATGCATTATATGTTTAAGTCATTTTTTTGATGTTGTAAAATTAAAATAGTTAATGGAATTGCAAACACGAGCACTGTCGTGTCCGATCAACAACGTTTGGGAATGAAAATACCAGCGGTCAACAATGTGTTGACAAAAACACAAGTTTTGTCCACGTTTTCACTGCTCCCCATATCTCTCACAAAGTGAAATACTTAAAGTGCATACAAATATGCATATTTATCTCCACTTGTGTCCACGCAATGTTAGTAATTTTGCTCATACTACTAATAATTCAAAATTTACTTTCTGCCTGAGCGATAATAAGCGTTAAAAATTATATAACTGTATTACTTTGTGTGCTTATTTCATACAACTTATAGAATTACTCTTATACAAATATCATAAAATTTCACAAAATTCAATCTAACCGTGCGATATTGCGTCGAAAACTTCTCAAACGAAAAACGCTTTACAAAATGCAAGCAGAAAATAACGCGTGTAAACGTCGTCGCGCAACCTGCGAATCGCCGCGCGACAATCACGTGACTCCGCTATTGCGCAATGGAATCGGCGAATGGGGACCTTGATTACGTTTGCACCTTCGTGAACACTATCTTTTTTTTCCAAGTGGACTCTTTTAAACAGTCGGAAAACGCGGACTTGCTCATTGGTAGAATTACAATGCCACAAGACTCTGCCACCCGGGGTACACCTAGTCTGAAGACTCCCTAAATTCTATATTTCATTATTTTATTAATATTACTATGTCTGTTCCTAATTTTAATTATATTAAAGATATACAGAGAAAATGAACACAATTTTTGTTCCCATTTTGCATAGGGCCCACTCGTCACCTGCAAAAGCGGTTCATGGGAGCAAAATTATATTAGAGGGACCAGAAAGTAATCTCGTTTCTCCAAATATTTTGCTCAAGAACTAATTGATTTTTATTGATTTGGCATTGAAAATTTGCGCACTAAGTGACAAAAAGTTGTTGGTAACGAGAATGATTACATCTGTGATTAGAAGTAATATTTTGCGGAGCGAAAACTTTATTTTTCCGCGATTGAATTGGTTCTGGTCGAGTGAATGAATAATTTTTGCAATGAGAATGTATCATTTGCGATTGAGAATCGCGATTCGCGAAGAATACTATCGGACTGCTTTAGTTGCAGTATGGAAGAGCGCGATATTTTCAAGGATAATGCTGTTATTTTGCATAAGTTAGGTTTGCACATCGGAATGAATTAAATGAGAATAAGTAAGTTGGTTCGTTGGCAATAGCGGGCTTTCAGTTATTAAGGATTCAGACATACTGTGGCTAAGGTTAAAGTACAAGGATTGGTTTAATTAACGGCAATAAACGCCTGCGACACACTAACGCGAATTCTAATTAGTTGATATTTTTTGAATACATAAGTCATACGGAGTGTTAGGTATTCTTCTAGAATTTGTCATTGTGGCGATGTTTCCTTATGAAATTGGAGTATCGATGAAACGAGACCCAACGATTTATCGTTTATTGCGCATTATTTTTGGATGTGTGTGGTATACAAAAGAACTCTCCTTGTTGTCGTATACAAAAGAAAGGTAAAAATTGAGAATTATTCAATCGTTAAATTTTTATTACAGTTACGATGATTAGAAATTTATTGTAAAATGTTCCAGTTTTTACTGTGATGGATGTTATTGTCAAGAAACTTACAACTTTGAATAAATCCCAAACCGTTCAGTCTAAAGCAGTGATGGCGAACCTTTTGGTGTTACATTTTGTCCACTATTTTTTTTAGCATTAACTCGTGAGTTACGAAATCATTTGCTTCACTTAGAAAGGGGGAGGGGAGAATAATTAAACACTACTTGTTTTCTGGTTTTCAGCTAGCCAATGTCCACTTGGAAATATTTTATCAATTCGGCATTAGATATATACATATACTTTATATTCTTAATATTATTCTTTGCCTGTTCTCCCGTTTATGATATAAAAAGTATGTTTATAAAAGTAAACGTGTGAGTATAAAAAGCACTTTAAAAACCCTGCGTGGGTCAGCGTCTGACCCACGGTTCATAGGTTCGCCATCACTGCTCTGAAGTCAATAGATCACATAAAAAAGAATTCCTAGTAGCAACAATAAAAAATTAGACTTTGATTCCACTATTGACAAATCCAAACTCCCGACGTTCAAAAGTAAATTCAAAATTGTTTCCTAAAACTTCAATCAACTATGACCCAATTAAAAAATGACTTCTTCACGCTTGACCTCAAAATCGATAAACCTCGAGCTCCTAGTAACGTGACATTGTCGCGACAGTCGCAAAAATCAAAGTCAAGAGTACAAAAACAATAACAGCGCGATAATGACAAAGCATTAATTCACATACGACAAAAATACTCTTCTCGATTCCCATCACAGCGCCAGATAAAGCATCGATAAACTAAGCGCCATTTTATCGATCTTGAGATACGCCTCGTGTTTCTTAACATATCAAAGTCACCATAAATCACAAAAAAGAAAAACGTCTCGTTACCTAATTGTTACAGTCCTATACAACGTTCTATTTTTTCCCTCTCTCTTTTTCTTTCTCTCCCTCGCAGTTCTACCCGTCAGCTGTTCGATCGTTTCTTAATTTCAAATTTATTAATGCCGCGTGAAAAATGAATGCCCGTCAATCGAGCGGCAACCGTTCGTCGAACATTCTCGAACCTGTTAGAATTGCAATTGGTTGCGTCGTACGATATTTCCAATGAGCACGCAGCCGAGCATTCGTTCGTTCGTACATTCGTAAAAAATGCAAAAGTTACCGGTATATCGATGCACTCCGCTGTATTATTGCCTTAAGATAAGAAGTGCACGGTGAGTTTTATCGTTCGCCGGCTGACACGCTGTACTTTTACAACGAAAACGATATTGACGAGTGCCACGAGGATAGAGGCGCACGGTGTTAGTTAAGTAATCATAGGTAAGTCCGTCCTTCGTCCATTATCTGTCGATAGCGTACCTCCTAGTTTCCCGTGCAATAAATGCGCATTCGCATCGTCTCTTGGTCATCGTTTGTATTTCGCAATTTCCTACGCATCGTCGAAATACCACTATAACGATTCTGACGAATGAATTCATAATGATTTATCAGCAAAATCATGCAATCTTTGATACGTAGATTCGCGAAATCGTATGGGTGTTATCTTGGATAAATGTAAATACGAGAATTCTTGGGTTTAATGAAAATCGAGGAATCTTTTTAGGTGTAGAAAAGAGTTCTTTCCGGTGAACTTCTAATTTTTTAACAATTTCAACTGCTGACTTTGACGAAGTGGATTCTCTATGACAATATAAAGAGAACGAGATCTTCGATAAATTATTCGATAAATGACCAGTCTGCGACTTACACTGTGGAATTAAATGTATACTCCAAAGTTTTTGTGCATTTGATGGGATATGAAAGGAGTCTTATATTACGAACTGTTATATCCAGAAAAATAGAGTCTGCAGAACATTATCAGCAACAACTAACAAAATTAAGCAACGATGTTGATAATAAGATAAAAAATACAATTATATTGTCAACAAAGTAGTAAGATTATTTTCCTTCACGATAACACTCTCCAACATGCAGCAAAGACGATAATAATTCTCATTTTAACGTTAGACTAAGAAATTTTACGTTATGCAGTTTATTCTCCAAATATGGCCCTATCAAATTTTTATTTACTTAGATCTATTCAACATTATTCAGTAAAGATGCACTTTAACACACAGGATAAGGTATGGAAAAGCTCAGGTGACTTTATTGCTTCTAAGCCACCAAAAATATGATGAAAATGCATTTATAATAACGATAAATGCTGCGACGAATGGAGTGTGGTATCTTTTCTTAAATAAAGTTTTCATTTTGTGAAAAAGATCGGAATGAATTCATTTCTACACCTAACATTTACATCTATTTGAGGTAGTTTCTTGGAACGTATTTGCGAAAAATGCTATTTGTACGACGAATGTTAATTCCACTGGTAATGTTTGTATCGGTGGTTGTAGGAAAACGTTGGTGAATTCGACATTGTCGCGTTAGCAACGAATGTATCCTCATTTTAACGCGGCAAATGGACTGGGAATCGTGTTGGAGAAAACGATTTTCAGAATGTCGCCCGAGTAAGTCCCGAGGTCTGAAAGATGTCGTCGCGGCGACTCAGGCGATTTGCATTCGTGCAAATAACGTCTCTCTACTGTCGGAGAGACTGTCCCATGGTGTTGTTCGTGTCTTTCAACGGGAAGGAGTTCTTTTTAAAACGTGTCTCTTTTATACGAGCCGTTGGATACTTCAGGCTGGGAATTGAGAACGTTAATACGCTTATTTGCATATTTGTGAATTAAAGTGGAAGAACGATTTCGAAGTTACATTGAAATTGGAAGAAAGTATATTAATAGTTTATTGATTGACGAATGTAACAGCTTCTATTGCGAATATTGAGTAAAGCTTACAAGGTTTGCGTAATAAGAGAAAATATCTTTAGATGTTCGAAGTTGGAATTTCTCGGGACTTGGAATTGAAGAGAATACTATGTTTATTTACCATTTGACGGACTTTTTATTAGGAGCAGTTTCGCAGTTATACCATTTAATAAGTTAGATTCAGAAATTAATTTAAAAATTTCGGAAATATCTTCGGTTTTTCCAAGCCACTGAATTCTTAGTATTCGGATTTAAAGATGTTAGTTTTCTACTTTTCAACTATTCCACTTAAAAAATTAGCTCATATCTTTAAATAAAGTCCAAGAGGTTTGTTAAGGTACACTTAAAATACTTTGGCTTATTTTAAGATACTACAATCAAGTGAAGCGAGGCCGAAGACTTTTTAAAGACAACGTTTTGTATTTAAAATTTTTTCATAGAAACTGCTAGCAACAAATTAAAATTGCGCATCGTACAAAGTTTAAAGTACAATTTGCAATCCGTAGGGATTACCGGCTCATACTTTTCATAGAATCCTTTTTCAATTTCACGAAGCTAAAGTTAAATTGTTCCTCGGAGGAACTTGTTGCGCGCTCCGTGCCCGACTGAAGTTTCTTATGCAGTTAATTTATATTATCACGATAACCTAGTTTGCAATAGTCGAGAAATAATTAAACTCGTCTGGGCGAAGTATATTTAGCCTTATTTAAATCTCTCCCTAAAGAATCAAATATCCATCAGCAATATTATTTTCAAAACTCTATCAAACTAATCTTTAAAACATTTTCCATTTTCAACATCCACAATTGAAACCTTTGCTCTTCTATGTCAAGCTACACTCTACACAACTTTCTTTGGCACTTAACGCGTCATTTATTAATCATCGACTTTTCGAAATCAACAGTAACTTTGCATTTCAACATCAATATTCTGCGGTACCTATAATTCTTCCTAATATCAACTAAAAATGAACTAGTAGACAATTTTTCGAGACTATATTTGCTTATTTGACGAAAAGTTGGTAAAATAATTCGGAGCCTAAAGGGTTAATCTACCAAATACCAAGAAGTAACAATCACAAACCAACTATCTAAAATTGGAACTCCTTAAAAAAAATCTCAAACGTTCGAAGGAACCATCAACGTTCTAATCGATGGATTCAATTCGACCGCTAATCCAATCAAACAATGTCGTTCATTAAACAGCTCCATTTCTCGCGTACATGCACGTACAATGTCCACTCATACACACATATTCTCTTCCTATCTACATCATTACTCGCACACATTCCTCGCGCAGATCCTCCTTTAAACGGATACGTCACGACTCGAATCTACCTCGTCCTCATCCACATTATTCCGAATCGATCAATTTCTCCATACCTCAATCTTAAACCCGACCCATAACCATCTCCTCCTAAACGTGACCCACTTAGAAGAAATTTAAAAAAAAAATTCTCAAAAGCTTCAAAAATATAAATAATCAATTCTTACTTTAAAGCTCCATTCCTTTCCCACGTTCCCAAATCTTCAGCCTCCAGTTCGTCGGGTGGAAACACACGAAATAACATCGGTGAAAAACCCATGTTGCAGGCCAAGTCTTCGTCATGAATGATAGAAGCAGTGAATCTTTGACGTGCAGTCGCCCGGGGCACGTTCACCGCACGAGCGTCGAGAAGCGACTGTGCGTTCGCGGCAACTCCACCTCCTACCATCTAGCAACCCTCATGGAGGAGTGGAGGGCACACGCAACGAGAAGCCAGGTTCTACTGCTGACACACAACGCTCGCACGAGTGAATGCGGTGATATCGAAGATAGGTTTGTAGATGTATTATCTAACTGGTGTGCGTTAAACTTATGGGGTTGCGCACTTATGTACACGAGGAGAACCGTTCAAGGTATCATAGGGCAGCAATGTTAACCACTTAACGCTCATGCTCGTGACGTTCACGGGCACGTCGAACGGTCGAATTTGTGCATGTCCGTGACGTTCACAGGCAGAGCCGATAATACTCCAACTACTCAGCGGTTTGGTTAGCTTAGTCGTTGATATTTCGAACTCAGTTCTGTGGCATTTAACGGAAATTAATATTGTAGCATTTGTAAGAAAATTATTCATAGTACTTAGTATTTTAGATATTATTGGACCAGGGAAAGAAGACACTTGATACGTGGTTTGCTCCGATTCGCTCGACGAATAGAAACGCCCGTTGTTCTCGCGTATTTTCGATTCTAATGCGTGATTGGCCAAAAGCGTTTTACGAAGATAGTATTTAGATTTCGGTTATCATTCGCCGAGCTTAGGTTTCTAGGGATGGTACCATGGGAATAGACAAATGACCACTGATTTGGCGACTTATAGATAGATATAATAAAGTACTTTTCGGAGCAATTGTGAAACATCTAAAAGAAAATACAATATTTTTAGATACATTTCATGATAAGTGAATATAGATCTTTCACATTGTAATAAGTATCAACAATTTATAATGAATGACATTGAATCTGCAGATTGCGAGTGTATGAATTTATCATAGAGAGATTCTAATACTGAAAGTATCGGAGAGAAACGTGAATCGGTTCACGTCACTCGTTTTTCGTGTGATGGACATTGGAAATATATTGTTACGAAGCACCCAGTAGATTAAATGTTACTGGGAAACGAGACTTGGCAATTGTTTGTAATAAATAAAGAGTTGAGATTCTACGGTCGGTGGTCCTCGATGACGGACGTGTTTCTTTAAGGTAGTTCTAGCTGGATTCAGAACTAAAAGTTTCTTTTTTCATAAGAAATGAAAAAAAAATGCGTAAGAATTAATGCAGGGGCTAACTTCACATACGTCATTTCATTCACTTTTTTGACATTAAAAAACATCTTTCTCTATAACTATGAAGTAAAAAATTATGAAAAAATTCAATAATATTCAAAAAGCATAAAATAATACATTGCTAATTTCTTATTAAAATCCATCGACTCGTTTTTCCATTAGAAAAATAAAAAAAGATTTTACTGACTCAGCAAAAATTTTTTTCCATAAGGCTCATGTTAAATATGTTATTTTTAAACACTATTTATTCATAAACCGTGTGGACGAACTCGTTGAGATTCCGGTTATAATTATAAAATATCATGAAGAATATATTTACAAAATTTTAAGGAAATCTATCGAAAAATGATAAGTGCCTAGAACTACCATAAATAAACGTTCTCAGTTTTTCTATAAATTGTACTCTATTTAATTATGTCCAAAAGGAGAATGTATGCGCGGTCGACTCGTAACAATATAAACAACGACTTATTTGTGTCATTTTCTATTCTATGAATACAAAAAACATTTTACAATATGCACAAAATGTGAATTTATACAAAACAACAAATTCATTCATTTTTGGACAGCCGGTTCCAAAGAAATCTGAATATAAAACAATTGATAAAAGGAGAATCGTCCGCAATATTGAGGCTATAATAAGAGCGAAGACTTCCAACCGATGGAAAAAGGTAAAACGGAGTGGGGGAAGTGCAGGTAAAAATGCACGGTCACACGTGACGTATGCATTTAGGTAAACTTTGAACGGCAGCGCCGTTAATGCCGTTTAAATGATGGATGACGGTAAGCATGACACCGATTACGGGGGAGGATTTTCGACCGATGCGATCTCTATGCACGCTTCTGAGTTGCTTGCTGTATCGACGACAAATGCAACTGCAACTGACGATACTGCACAGTCCGTTGTTATGATCTCAATTACGTTCGTTCGAGCGAATGCAGTATCGCATGTGGATCGCAGAGATTTCTGCGTACATGTACGCTCGCATGCGTGGGCGTGCGAGAAGCGAGGATGGCCGTCTTGAGAATACCATGCGCGTGCAGTTGCAACCATATCAGATATAGGCTAATCGTGGATATCGGAGAATGCATGAAACGGAAAAGCATAATTTTTAAAGCAAGACGTAGAAAAGTGTTTTGTCGAATGTAAAAATAATATGGACGCGGTAGTCGCGTAGAAGCGCGAATGTTATAGGCGATGGAAAAAAAAATGTGGATCGAGATAATGTTCGGAAGGCTAGCGCGATGCTCGTTATTTCTTTTCGATAACGAGGAATATCGTGCGCGTATAAGTGTCGCGTGAAGGTTGCCAATGCGCGTTCGCGATTCTTGCGATATTCCGCGATATTGACGACTTAGAGTTGCATTTTCAAGCATTCGATAACTTTCCAGAAATACATTTGGATTTCTGCATTTGAAACTTCTTCTTTTATGTTATGTTTTTCATTGGAATCGGTCACTTTATCGATAGGAATTATTGGTTTCGAAATCGTTGTTACTTAATGCTGAAAACTGTTGACCACTATTTTGGGATATTTAACACTAGATTTACCAAGCCAGTAAAAATGACTGGTACACAATTTTTTCCGAAAATTCTACGGGTTTATGAGAAAGCCGTAGAATAAATATACTTCGTCCATCGTATAAAGCATAAATTACCGAATCTATCATCTTTTCCACGTCTTAATTTTCCTTGCTTTAAGGTACATATTTAAATAAATAGATTTCACGCTGGTAAATCTAGTGTTAAAAATATTAGATAAATGTGTTTAGAAATGAAAAAATAAACTTGGCTAAAAATAACTATTTTTAAATTGTTTGTAGTTTGTAATGTAAACGTAGAAGGCTAGAGGAAAATGTCTTTAAAGATATGCCAAATTTTTGCACTTTGAATAATTTTTACTATGGGGTACCAACTACTGCAGGGCTACTTATACATTGCGAGTGCAGATCCGTAGGAAATTGAAGATCTTGCTTTGTCATTAAAAAAGAAGCGTATAAGTTTTCAGCCTTATCAGCTTTTATTACAATGTCGCCGCTACGGCAACAACGGAGTGCAAAGGGTTAACATTGGGTAAACCTAAAACTCTCTTGCGGGTGAAACATGCAGCAAAATGTATCAATCGTATCTCAAAATTCTGAATCATGAATTTGTAGAAGAAGTTCACACAGATCTAATAAATTATTACTTATATCTCTGAAAATTTTACCTAAATCCTCGAAATATTGATAATTTTTGTACAACAATATAAGTAATTCCACAAGTAGAATTAAATAATTCTACAAAAATTCCCCCAACCTCTGCAAACAAATTAATATACCATATTTCTAGATAAAATAAATCTCCGACATTAAATATCAAATATTAATTCCAATCCGTTAAACACAGTAAAAGAGAATGTCTTCAAACAACGAAAAGTTCCAAAAAGGTTTGGAATATATACCAGCATCAAAATCCTACCGCTACCAATTTCAAATCGTTTCCCAAAGACATCGCATTTTCGAAGCGTCGAATCAAAAATTTTGTAATCGCACAAAAATTCGGTGAAAAAAAAAGGTTGGTCGAACAAAGCCCATCGTCCATGCGCGGAAGAGTGCAGACACGGTCATGAATAATGTAATTAGGCTAGCTGCCGCCTTTTCCGTTGTAACGTGTTCGTGTACGAATGTACAACGCGTCGCTGTTAAGGGCAGGACATTTTTATCGGCCCCCATGGCGATGTTGCTGCGGGCGCAGCTGAAGGAGGACGGAGTGGCGAAGGTACATTACCAGAAGACATTATGGTAATCGCCAGGATTGTCCTCTCCAGACCCCCTCTATTTTTCGTGGGTCACGCCCCACCCGTCAGGAATTTCTTTTCCGACGGAAGTGAACGCTTTTGACGAAAGAAAGACAACTTTCGTGACACCGAAGAACGCCATTGTGCCATCAGACACATCACGAGAAAGATATGTCTGCTTCTTGACGATAAACTTTACGATTTCCTTTAAAAACGTAATTTTACATTGGTCCCTACGTTACTAAAGGAATTTTGAAGTTGAGAGATGTTTTTAACTTTTGACGTGGAATTAGAAAAAAATTTGAAGCTTATTTTTTTACACTGTCGACGAAGAAGAGTATGTAGACACGTTCGTGGAACAATTGTTCAGGCAATATATGCTATTTTTATCGACTCTGCTAATATGCATGGCTTGAAAATAGTTACAAGCCACGCAAGAATGACGTAGTATATGGACAACAAGAGTACATCCTTTGGAACAATAAATTCCAACGATTGTATCAAGAGATAGACTTTGTTTCTATTTAAAACAATTGTCAAATAGAATGTTCACTTGTTATAATTTCCAGGAACAATTCCGTAGAAGAATATATACGTTTATTTTTCTTTCTCGTAGGGGAGAAAAATGAATAAGTTAGAAACTGTACTAACCTTTCCAGTGAAATTCCTAATTAGAAGATGAGAATGGCACTAGACACGTAAGCGAAGCGGAAGCTCGTTCAACCTACATTTATAGCTATACGTAGAGGGTAGTCATAGCCACTATCACCCCCATGGACTAAGTATCCCCGATGTTTCAGCCTATCGTGCTTCGATTTGTTATCAGCCGATGGGAGACAGTTACAATCAAGTTGAATGATTAAAACAAATCGATGGTTTTTAGTCACCGCGAAACCCTGGGAATATTTATTTGAATTAATAGAATCCGCCATCGCATCTTGCCAACGCAACGTATTTCCATTAGTCCTTCATACGTTTTCCATATTCTCCTAAGTGTCATGGAGCGCATTTTTTATGGTTACGTTTAGTAAGGCTCGTTCACCGTTTATAAAATGTACCTTTAAAATATCGATTTGTAACAGAACGAAGCAAAGAAGTCGAATGAATATGACAAGAGAATGGTTTAATCCTTTGCCCTATGATCTATTTTAAACTTGAGAAATTTTTGGAAAAACTTGAAACCAATTATTTTCACTTGCTTGGTAGTTCTAGTTTTATTTGTTGAGACAATAATCCATCATTGATTTCCGATATACCGTACAAGTTAACGCAACATTAACCCATTACTTTTCATGATTCCCAATTGGGGGTTTATTAATTTTCTAAGTATTTTAGCATTCAATTTAGATATTTGACATATTTCTGATTGTGAGATTAAATATATTTAAAACAGTCTGTTTTAATTGTACTTTTACATAGTAATTTTCGTAAATTACTTTATTTTTACAACGTGACGATACTTTTTCTAGAAACAATCATAGCCAGGAAATTTTGGAAGGAATAGGTTTAATGGAATAGAGGTCACTTCAACGTCTCTTCACCTACTGATATTTTAATTGTTATTTACCCCGTCACGAATGCCATACGTCATTGTACGGTAAGGGGTTAACACCGGAGCTACCAAGAAAGCTCTAATGGCGGTAATATTATGTAATAGTTTCTCATTTAAATAATGATAACTCGTATAGGCATATTTAACCAGATAGCCGTGTTTGACGAGTATACTCGTCATGCGTAAAAGCTACCCACTGGTTATTTAAATTGTAATTTTGACGAGAACTAAAATATCTTTTCGTAAATTTCAAGATGTTTACAATATTTTGAGGCAACGCCGAAGTAAAACGAATAAAAAAATGGTACCAATAATTTTAAATAGATTTATGCTCATCTCTTGATTTTCGTGTCCCAAAATTCAAAAGAATTTTCGCCACAGTTAACTGGTTAAGAATTTGGACCAGTTCGGATTGTTATTTTTATTAAATACCTTATTTTTTTATCAACGAGATTATAGCAATGATATTCATCGGCAAGGTCGTATGGGCAAACGGCGTTTCTGTCTTCACTTTCCATAATTATTAAATATAAGAAGTTAATTAATTCATTTTCCGCTTTCAACTTTTCTGAATCACCTAAAATTTCTAAATATACTACGATACTTGCTAGTACTTCCACAGTTAATTACAAAATTTTCCCGAAAATTAGATAATATTCTAAAAGCAATATTCATGTTACCGATTGAACGTTATACCACGTTTACAAACAAGACATTTTCTCGTTAAAGTGCACCTTTATGTCGCAAAGATACTGTAAAAGGAGATTGTTTATCATGCCACGTTCGAACGTGCGCACCTGCTAAATGGCGTAAGTTTAAACGGCGTTATGGAGAAACAATTAACGCACAGTTATCGAGTTAATATTTAATCGACATGAGAACAGTTACGTCAAAGTGTATCATGGTCGACGGCTTAACGAGGCAATTATATTAAAAACCTTACGTTTAAACGGCATCATTATTCATATAACTCAACAGAAAAACGCTCGTTTGCGTGAACGTTGGTTCTCCATTAAAGTCGATTTTCCCAACAATTTTTACAAATGACCCAACGAAAATTCAAGTGTGGAATATTACACGTAAGATAGAACGTCGGGAAAAAAAACAAAATGAAAAAAAAACGCGTAAATTTCAAAACGCTTTTCATTCCCAAGTCGTCCAGCCGATAAGCATAATATTAAGTAATTTTCGTCGCATTTAGCTACGATTGCCAGCAAGGACTTCTGTTAAAAACCGATGCGGCTAATAAACGCGAGCCAACGTCGGTGAGTCAGAACTGCAACAACGATTCCGTCTTCCCTTGTGTCCTCTTCTTTCACGATCGCCCGTGGAAATGGCGTGAGGTTTTAACACCTGATTAGTTATTAAAAGCCGAGGTGCCGGAGGTCACCGGCGCTACATCCGGTGCAGAGAGACCCGTCAACGACACAATGTCTTTTGATGAGCCGTGTCGAAACTTACGTATATTTTTTTTTTCTACTTCGAACCGCAACGACGAGGATGGTCTTCGACGAGGAAGCAAGCGCCGAAACGAATTTTGAAAATACAAAATGAGAAGGAGAGACGAGGGAGAGTCCTTCGTGATATTCACGGTAACGTGAAATGGGACCGAGAACACTGGGACCGATCCTTTGTTGGTCCAAGATACGAAATAGAGTGCCAGGCTCTATGGTTATCGTCTTATCTTGCATTCCTAGTGAACGCTCCTATCACGATGGAGACGGTGCAATATCGAACCAGAAGTTTCTTGTTGCTCTTTCTCGATTTCTTTGAGCTGATCGTTCGCACGGTCTTGGAGAAATTGCAGACGATTTGGGGAGATGGTGTGAAGATCTGGAGGGTGGTTTATGACGGTTGTGCGTTTTATGGGAGAGGTTTTTTGAGGTTTCGGTTGATCCTGTGCATTTTCGAAATATGAAGGATTACATTTTCTTTAAACATTATCGATATGAGTACGATTTCAAGAACTTTACACGTCTAGCGTCAGAATGAGATCACAGGGTCACATATGAATAACCTACTGAATAAAGTATCTTTTCTTTGTAAATACTGTCCAACAAGTGAAAGATGGCTAGGGAGCGGCGGATCTTGTCGTTTTCAATCGCCTATCCACGCCATTTCGTTTTTGGAATTCTTTAACACAGTCTGATAAATTAAAAGACCATTTGGAGTGTATATTTTGGAAGGCTGGAGTTGGGCATTCCAAAAATAAAATGGCTGTAATGAGAAGTTGAAAATGGGAGGCACCTGTCTCTACTCATCTTTCAGTTGTCGGACTGTACCTTAGGTTTTCAATAGGACCGTCTAAAATTGATAATTGCTGTAAACAAAACTGTAAAGTCTCGCGATTTATTAACTTCGCTCTTCGCGGACAAATGTTTGCATCACTTTCGAAACTTAATAACATACCGTTGCAAGCAATTTAATGACACTCGATCGTTGGTTATTATTGCGATGACCTAACAATGAGTTATCGTCTTCCGAATATTAACTTAGCGAAGTTGCGACCAAAGCAACGCGGTTTCTGAATCGCGCAACCGCAGTCGATTTTTCAAGCGAGGACTTATTGTTAGCTACTCTTTTTTTTCCCCACCGTTTTTCCTTTTTGTTTTAAACAGCCCAGTAAAAGTGTGCAATGCGTTGCACGAACAGTTGTTGCACACGTAGTTACCGCAGAGTTCAGAGAACTCCGCTTATGGAGAACTCGGTTCAACGCGGTTGAACTTGCATGACTAATCGCCGAGTGAAAATTTTGCAAGGTTGCGCAGGACGATACATTTCCTTTTCTCATTTCGTAAAGCCGGCAGATTTTTGCGTCAAGAAAATAGTGTGTTCTTTTCGACAAAATCGCTTTAAACGCTGTGGTGAACGCTGATAAAAACAATCGAGGAATAGTTTCTTTTCGATGATCGTATGAAACGAATGCAACTTTAATAATGGCAAGCAGTGTATATATGTTACGGTAAAAGTGATTAATCCGATGATTGTGTACAATCACTGCTAAGTATGGCAAATGTGAAGAATTCTTGAATATTTTTCAAATTAACCGGCCAGTTTAAATAATTCCCAACCTGTAATAGCAAATGTGATAAAAAATATAATTCCAATGCTCAGTCAAATCCTTGTTTAACAATAGAACTACCATGCAAGTCAAAATGACTCGTTCCTAATTTTTTCCAAAAATTTTCCAAGATTATAGAACAACCATAAAACAGATACTCTACGTTGATCTTATAAAATACAGATTTCTGGATCGATCATATTTTCCACCTATTGATTTCTCTTTTTCCAAAATACATATTTAGTATATTGAAATATAATAGATTTAATGCCGATAGTTCAAGTGTTAAAACTATGCAAAACCAACATTACTTCATCGTTTCGGTACCTAACTTTAACCAGATTCTTCAGGGACAGAGACCCAGAATAAATTATGTATAACAGAATATATGCCGTAGAAGATTTTGCTTTAATTTAGATGGTCGTAACGAAAAGATAAACCATGGGAATTATGTTTATTTCTTATCATATTCGCCATTAGGAGTTAGAAATTATATAAACTCGGTGGTTAATTTGATAAATATTCAAGAATTCATCACATTTACTAGACGTAATTGTGATTACATATAATAACCGGCAATTATGCATAATCGCTGGATTAGTCACATTTACCGTAACGTACGTATATTTTATGAAATATTTACAGTATAAGTTTGTGGGAATTGGCAGTTCAAAAAATTTGATAAAATGATACGAGTTACTTTTTCTTATGTTGAGATACGAGTATTTGAGAGTTCGTGCAAAGGCTTTTATGTTACAGTTGAAGCTCTTTAGACGAAATCATGAGTATATTTCATTCTATTTACTTCGTCATTTGAACTGTGAAAAGAAGCCACCAATGATTAGAAAGTTAAATACAATTTCCTCGAAAACTGACTTATATACCACTTTCAAAAATAGTGGCTCATTTGTAATGCGAATTTTACTTAAAAAATAAATGTGGTAGGCAGAATAATATATTTCAACGGTTCTCGGTTGTACCTAACCCAGCAGTCCTGGAAACCGTTCAGGGGTTCTGTAAGGTCACACCTATTTTCATGATAATAAGATCTTATTTACCTTTTTCGCCCTCATTTTCTAAAGATATACAGTGGAATTTTGTGAAGGCTTTTAATTTTTAAATTAGCTAATATCGGATGTTAAACATGCGAACAAAAGGTCTATGGGGCCCTCCTAATGATGAGAATTGTAAATGTGCAATTCTTATGTGCAGAACTACATGCAAATTTGATCATTTAAAAACGCAACAAAGCAAAAGAACGTTGTGAATGATTATTATGTATTTAAATATATACGAATTCTTGTTCATGCAAGAATAGAATGTTGACTCTTTCAGAGTCGACAGATGCATTAACACTAGAACTACCAAGCAAGCCAAAATGACTGGTTTCTAAATTTTTCCAAAAATTCTTCAAGTTTATAGCAGAGTCCTAGAGTAAATATTCTATATTGATCTTACAAAACACAGATTATCGCATCGATCAACTTTTCCACCTCTTGACTCTCCTTTTTCTAAACTATTTATTTAATATATAGAAATATAATAGATTTAACGCCGGTAGTTCTAGTCTTAACCATTCAGAACACTGTAAACTATAAATACTTGTAGGAATTTACCTAAAACAGCGAAAAATCTAGGTAATTATTAAAATAAATAAAGGATTCATTGTTGCTATCCTTTAAAAAATATTCTAAAATCCCACAGGCATTCAACGGTGATGCAATTAACCCTTTGCAGGCTTTCCAGTTTCATAATAATTTTGTAACATAACCAATCGTCAGTACCTACAGTTATTGATATCATTAAAAAATAATTGACACTTAGTGATAGAAAATGTTGCGAAATTAATTTCACACAGTTCACTACAAAATTAACAAATTAATTTGGACCACAAAGGTTAAGACGTTAGGACAACATGTGTGCCATTAATTATAGTAATAGTCTAACACATTTATCTTTCGTTTGGATTTTTTTCGGCTTTTTTCAATTTCCCATCATCTTTATAAAGTAGTTTCAAAATATTGTAATGTGTATTACTTACTGTAATATAAAAAGAGTGAGAAATTGAATTTTTCAAATTTTTGCCTTACACTTTTTTCATAACAACTTGCACATATAAGGTGCATAAAATAACGTTTAGTAAAATAACACACTCGTGTTTAGGTAAAATACTACACTTGGCTGCAACGTCTTAATGTTTGTTAACAGCGGATGGAAACATTAGAACAGTAACGAGCACGAGCAAAAGTAGAAGAGAGTATTTAGCAGTTTTTTATCTGCCTCATCAGCAGATTCCTCGGGACACGGGAAAAAAGGGGTTAAGCGTGAATGTGATTACAAACGATTAATTATATTCGTAGAAAATTCATTTATTTATCGCATTAACTTTCTAAGTGTAGCAGTAAATGATAATTCTAAGTACAATAAGTGAATTTTTAATGATAATTATCATATTCGATGTCCTTGATTCTCGAAGTATTGAAATTTTATATAATTTCTTTAATTCATTCAATTGAATGTTTTCTTACAATATAATTAACCGATTCTTCATGCTAAATAAGTTAATCTTGTTAGACTTACCGAATCTTTCGACTTTGCATTGAACTCGACAACAGCTTTTTGAAGTTCGCAATTCTGTCGACGCAGGAGAGATATCTGTACGCGATAAGAAGGTTTATTAATAACAAATATAAGGTGATAGTAATTGTACTTATTTCAATAATAACGAATGAAATTTCAATAATATGAATTATCATAATAACAAAAGAAAGATTCTATTAAATTAAATCAGGCGAATTTTTGTTTTGCTATTAGTTAAATAAGTTCAATAATTAGTCAGTTTAAATATAATAGATGAATAATTAGGAAGGGAAGGACCAAAAGGGAAACTCTGATTATATAATCATAAAGATTCTGCAGCATTGACGATCAAAATCCAAATTATTGAGCTGTTAGAACTTTAAACAATTTTAATAGAAACAGAATCTCGAACCAGCCATATTGGCTCTGCTAATAAACGCTCTGTTAAATCTATAAAGTATGAAATTGAGAAATTGGATAAATTAAAAAGTGAAAAACTGAATCCTTATAAATTACTGTATTTTAACACTTTATTTACCGGAAGCTTATCAATAAACTCTTCATTTCGCAACGCTCATTGACTAATGGCTCATTAATCGGCTATTACAAATGAGTCATATCAAATAACATTGCTTTTAAACGACTGAAATCAGACTAACATAACTAATATTACACCAAGTATTAATTTTAATATCGTAATACTCTTTAAGTGCGCACAGACATTCCAGTACGATATTCAACAAAGTAAGCAATAGACAAAGTATTAATAAATAAAAGAACTGCAGAATTCTCCATATTGGTGGTCGCAATAATACCAACATTAAATCAAACAGAAAAGAGAAAGAGTCGTGAAAGATTTCAACAATCTTTCAAACACCTCGAAAGACTTGAACGGCGATAACATCGGAGGAATTTCTTAAAAGACGGTCTTTACTTTGAAACGCCCAGTAACGGAAAATCGGTATCTCGTCAGGCTCGAGGCGAAAAAAAAAACGGAAAAGAAATGCTGACATGGGGAGCGTAGTAATCATACCACGGACTTAAATATTGGTAACCATAATCAGAAGGAAGTCCGGTGGTGTGCTGTGGGTATAGGGACCGTGCGATGCGCGTTTCTGTTTGCCTTCCTTATCTCAGGTTTGCGCTGCGATAACCGCCCTTCCCCTTCTCGGATTGTTATACCACCTATGCCACACCATCTTGCACAGCCACTTGGGAGCAATGAAAACGAGACGATACGTGTCGTTTTAAACCCATGACCGGTGCTCTCTGACAAGTCGTCCATTTTGTAGCCACTTTAGAAAATTTTGCGCTGTTTCGAAACTCTGAGTTTTTGGCACTTCAATTTGATATGAAAATCGTATGAAAAGCAATCTAGACATGTTAATTATTGACTTTTATGTTATTTTGTAAGAGTTGTAGAAAGTATGATGGAAATTGTACGGTCTTTAAATTGGCAAGTTATTGATTTAGAGTGGGAAATAAAAAGTAGTAGGAGCGACTGAAAATTAACATGTTATTTGAGAAATGAAAATCGTTTGAAAATTAATCTAGATAGGTTAATTATTGAATTTTGTGTAATTTAGTTAGAGTTGTAGAAAGTATTATCCAAACTGTATGATCTTTAACCGTTTGCGTACCACGAGCCACTTTCGCGCTCTTCAGTTTTTGTGTCGAAAAACCCCAGGAAATTTTTTCAATGTTGACAATTGAAGGAAGACTTTGTTAAGAATGCATCAGGTTTCTCTTTTATAATATAAAGTAATTCCAAATTAGGATACAAGCAGGAGAAGATTGTTCTTGTTGTGCACTACATAAAATAAAACACCAACTTTAGCTTATTTTGAAATAAAATCTCAAGGCCGCGAAAGTGGCTTTTGGATTTTTTCGAAGTAATTTTTTAAAACCCTCCTGGTATTCAAACGGTTACATTAACAAGTATTCATTTAGGGTGGGAAATAAAAAGTAGTAGGAGCGACTGAAAATTAACATGTTAAGTATGTGAGGGTTTAAGGGTGAAATTGTATTTCTAAGAGGCGAAAATTAGTGAAGGGTGAAAAAGGATAGTTTTTAGAAAATATGTAATATCTTCAAAACTAATTGGATGGTTTTCATAAAATTAGGAAAATTTGTAGGATATAGTATTTCAAACGCATTTATGAGATTGGAAAAAACACAGTTTCTTATTTTCCACTGACAATTAGTGTATAGCATGTATAAAACAATTATAGGTTTTATGCGGTCATGTTGTAAGAGAAAACTGTAGTAACTTTTACATTTTTTTATATTTCCCTCCCAAAGAATTTATATCCCAAACTACATTTCGATATTAAATAATAAAAATAGTGATAATACAAAAAACAAAGCCTATTAATTTCAATGGTTCTAATTGTAAGACCTGTTGAAACGTAAAGCTCCAGAATAAGTCCAATGGAACTATAAATCCGGTGTTAAAATTATTTTAATTCTAATAATTATCAAAAAAATTGCACTATTAGTGCACCTAATAAGTCAATACAGTTTTCAATTTAAAGTAAGCAGATTGCATTATTTTTAAAGAAGATATAAATCTGTCCTCAAAGGGGTTCACACCTTTTCTACTATTAATGTATGTTGAATGAATGGTTTCGAGAACAAAAACTCGGGAGATATAAAATACTTTAAAAATAAAAAATACAAAATATCAGAGTCAATCGGGATAGGAGAATTATTACATGATAAGAATGATTGGGAACAAAAATAAAACTGTAAATTGAAAGACCGCATCTCCCGCGATCACAGTTACGTGCGATTTCAATCAAACATTTCACAAACTCGCGTGATTCATATTCTCGGAATTCGGCGTAAAACGTTAATATTGGGAAATGATATCGAGAATCAGGCAGGTTGATAACGCGGCTAACAGATGCTTCCAAGTTCGGATAATTTTATTTGGCCACCGTAGTCGTACTGCCGACACGAAGGGTAGATATACCGCGTTATTATGCTGAAAGATCTAATTTTGTTTTGCGAACACCCGGAGACTCGATAACAAAGTATTAATATTTTTTATATCAGATAATACCATCTCAAGATTGATTCTGGTCGTCGATTAACTTCCTGAGGATTCTATATCAGTGATACTTTTTTTTTCGTAATTGTTACCGACAATTTTACGTAAGAATTGAAAGCACCTTATTTCTCGATTTAACAAATTATTTTTCTAAGTTCTACTTTTCTTACAACATTTTAATTTAATTTAAATTAATCTTTAGTCGATGACATTCGAATTTTTAATTTGACCGATTACTTCTGAATTTGTGGAATTTAAGAATATATTAAACATTTCCGAAAGAATTGTCCCGGGTAACATGGGACGAAAAGGTAAGCTTATATCTCCCTAGTATCCAAGTTAAAATTTATGATTCCAGAGTTCGATATTCTGCATCTCTGAATGATAATTCATTGTAATTTGCCATAAAAAAATTTACGTATCTCTTGATGTTACAAGTAACTCGTGCGGAATTGTATACAATTTACAAAAATTATTAACTAATTCTCGTCAAGTTTATGCATATGTTACCCAAACTTTTCTTCCCTTTTTTAAAAATTATCATAGATTTTTTACTTTATCGTTTGATAAAAGACTACTTTTAATTGTCTGTTGCTACCCTTTTATAACGCGATAAGTCCATGTCTCCCATTGATGCACGAAGTAAAATCATTAGCATATGAATTGATTCTCGATTGAGACAACATTAAAATCTTACAATTAATAGAGTGTACCAAATGTCATCAAACGATATACAGTTTTAATAATTCTTTTCTTCTAAGGTTTGATATTTCTCAGTATACTTATTCGCTGTAATACTATGAACGTCAGTAACAACACAAAAATACAATTAACACATTGTATACGAGTGTTTTGTAACACCTCATTCCAACCGAAGCAGGAAACTTGTTGACAAATTTACAGGAATTTCATTTTTACAAAAATCAGTATAAATTGGAAATTGTTTATTCTCCAAATTCGAAAATATACACTTAACTTTTCCACTCAAAGTGATTAATGACACTAATCCACATTTTTTAAACGGTTTGTGCAGACTTTTCCAAAAACGGACATTTACGTGGTCCGCATAGAATATGTTAACAATTCAAATCAGTTCGTGATTTTTAACACAAAAACTACCGAAGTTATATCCAATAAAATGTAGATATAATGAATAAATACTTTGGGAAAGAGAAATTAAGAGGTGCAAAAGATAATTAATTCACTAATTATGGCTTTATAAGCTAGAAGGGGAAAATTTACTTTCTGGATCTCTATCAATTTCACCCTAGATTTACTGCCGCTAAATTTGGTGTATTTAAAAATATTAGTTATTTCACTTTGAAAAAGATTGATAAAGCGGCAAAAAATACGATCACATAAATGATTTGTTTATTATAACATATACGTGAAATATCTACTGTACTCCTTCTCTATAAATTTGAAAATATTTTTAGAAGTGTGGGAAACCGTCAATTTGACGACTACCATAGATTTAGTGTTAAACAATTTTTAGACAAAAATAGGAACCAGTCATTTTGACCGGCTTGATAGGTTTAGTTAGAAGTTTTAATTCTCCCTATACAGGTGGAATTAAAGTTTCATTTCCATTTTACCTATAATTCTGTGCCATTCGTGAATCTTACAGAATTAATAAGACACTATCAAGGACTAGAAAATTATCTTAGCATATCAATTAATTCGTTCACAGAGTTACCATGCATTCTAGAAACGTATCCTTAGATAGAAGTCAGTCGGTATTCATGCCACGGTACCACAGTGTTATTATGCATTTAAAGGGAAGACAGGGGTTGCATATAAGCATTGTTAATGGACCAAAGGCTTTGATATCGGTATCTATCGGTTCACAGAAGAACCGAGTGTTCTCGAGGCTTGCCACAAAAGCACGAACAAACGTGGTGCACGCTTTAGGTCCTCTTATGTTTCCACAAATTGTTCGCGATAACAAACCGGAACGACATGACCATGCAGACTTCAATGACCTCCCTCGGAACTATTTTTGCGCGGTAGAACGATTGCACGTTTCAAAGGTCATTTTTGTGGCCGTTACTTTGCCGGAGATCTATGACAATTGTCGACGAAACGAAATGGTTACATAATTTTGGAGGTGGGTTTGCAATCAAGGAAATGAGAAACACTTTGCGTTACTGGGAAGAGACCATGGAATTGAATCACGCGGGTTTTTTTTCTGATGCATGAGATATTATTTACGAATGGCGTTGAAAACAGGGTTTGAAGAAAAAGTGAAAAATTTATTACAGACATTGTGTTGAATGTTTTAACTCTGTTGTTCTCCTCGTGTCTATATGATCCGAAATGTATATTATGTTTTAATAGATACTATGCTTCTGATTATTTGTCTTTGAAATCCAATGTATTTAAAGTTTAGATCTATGTGTTTTCTGGATACTTTTTTTCTAAAAACTTTTTAAATTTGTAGCAGAGCCATAGAGTAGATATTATCCATCCATCTTATAAAATATAAATTACTGAATTAATCATTCTTTCTATCGTTGGATTTTTCGCTTTGTAAGTGAACCATTGTCCTTCAATTATACTCGAAAGACCATGAATTTGAGGTATAAATGAGAGAAGAATAATAGGGTTAATGGCATAAGGTGAAATTTTCATGGTGGAAAAATATTCGAGAGAACGTATAGAAATTTCATGATGAAAGTTTGTATTAGAGTAGTTGAAATTCTTTGTGATAATAATTAAATCATTTTTCGGCATTCGAATTTGATGGAATGAATAAAACCGAAGAAATATAAAGATTTAGAGGAATTTTTGCAATAGCACAAGAGAAAAGTAGATGGGAAAGGAAACAATTTCAGTGAGACAACAAAAAATACACATATTTACAAGCATAAGCAAATATATTATAATTTTAAATTTTTTAAAATTTAGTATACGAATTTTATGGAACAATAAAATGTGAGATGCACAAATATGAAAGTACTGTAATTTCACATAAAGGATGGAAATAAAGGGATGTAAAGAAATATGATAGAACAAAGAAACAAATTTATTGATGTAAAGAATTTTTTTCGATACACTGAAAATTTTAATGTAATATACATCTTCGTTGTTTTTGTTATATCAAAGTGGAAAAGAAACAAGGAAAATCATAGAGAGCAAATAAAAGATTAAATATCATATAATAATAATTTTAGATACTGTAAACATTAGTACGAAATGTTCCAAAGTTGATTGCCTTTATATCGCACCTTGCAGAGGGTTGGAAGGATTCGAGGTTAGTGTTATAATAGATAAGGCCGACGTGTTTGCATTACACTCAATCCCGATTATTGCGGAAAGCAGCATCTGTTAAAATAATTTCTAATCACGAGGTAACTCTAGCGTTATCAAAGTACCTAACATCTGCATACATATCAAAAGTTGCAATAAAACATGATATACAATTACGTAATAGCTATTTAAACCTTTAGGGTGAAAAACGAAGGATTTATTGAACTATAGCGTAAATAAATAATTATCATAAATCCGATTAAACACATACAGCATTGAATAAATGATAGAAGAAACTTGAATGTTTATATAACAAGATGAAAAAATTTATTAAATTACAAAATAAGGAAATCTACTCACTTCCGCGTCTTTCGAGTTGAGAAGTTCTTGCAATTGAACACATCTTTCGTTTGCCTCGTTCAAAGCTCTCGATCGTTCGTCTGTACGTAAAAATATTTCAAACATTATTACACAAAATGAATATTTAACGTTGAAACTTTATTCCTTTCAATATATTTGAACGAAAGGAATATGAATTTCCCGCCTTTCTGATTTCTCATGTACTCGGTTGATAAAACAGACTCTTATATTGACAGTCGCTAGTAACCTGTCATTCTTGTTCAAAGTAAACAATGATTGTTAAATTATACCGTGAAACAAGCAAAGTTGTACGTACCTACTTCTTCAACGATCCCCTCGGACAGCACTTCCTTGGTAAAGCTGGTTAACTGTCCTTTTAAATTCGACAAGCTAGGCAGCCCGTCTCCAAACCACGCCATTTTACACGTCAACACTTATCGTTGAATGTATTTTTTATGATGTAGTTGACAACTGTTTTTTGGACGTCACATACACAGCTTATTTTAGGAAACTTACACTGTTCAACGGCATAGAAATATCAAAACATGAACTAACAGGAACCACGTAATAACCTTCGCAAAATACACAAGTCCACTTAAGCATGGCTGGCAACATCACACGAGAAATTACTAGGATCGTGGAGACATTTTTTTTAATGGAACGAAATACCGTATGGTGGTGTTGTGTGCTACACCAATTCACATTTCAGATTCTCATGTGAACACAGTTGCGAGAGAAATTCGTTATATCGAAATTCGGTATTATTGTATGGTTAAAATAGAAATCTGTATTATCAACACTGTAAATGCAAGATGTATGTAACTGAGGGCGGTAAAATTAATATTATGTCATGGAAATCTATTCCAACTCGATTTTAATTGTTTAATCAATGTTGCTTTAGCAAAATCATTGCCTCCTTGTACATCTTCATCTTGCATACCTCGAAATCGATAGATTAAAATGTAAAAGCAAATTTGATAGGCGAAACGGAACAACCTTCTTTTGTGCGTTTGTTTGTTTTTTAAAAAAAAAGAGATGTGGAAGATTATTATAAAAACCTCTCGGCCTCTTCTTGCGCAAGAAGTCGAAACGATCAGACGTGTAACATTATACGAAAACATTATAAAATTTGTTGTTAAATAAATTATTCAACGTTACTATTGTATTCAGTTCAAATTTAATTCTGTTAAATAATATATTTTACAAATCTTTTAAAATACATTTGTAAATATTAAATTTCGAAATCCTTCATCTCCTGTGGAGAGTAACACCTCTTCCACTGGACGCAACCCACATCATTTCTCGAAAATCCCTGAACGGCCACGCAACAGTGGTAAAACAACGTGATTTCTCGAAATTTTAAACAAACCACAGAGGATATATTTTATTGTATAATTTAATGGATTTAAAAAGCTAGATTTACGTACATTATTGATATATTTCATCATTCTATGTGGTGGGTGCTATTTTATCGATGTAGACTTTTGTTTGGTAATTCAGTGTACCACAAGGGGGCGACATCGGAAGTCTTCGAATTAAAGTTAGTAGTTTAAAGTTTGTATTTGGAAATAGACGTGCTTGTTAAAAGTTCGAATGTTAATGAATTGTGTTTAAGTTCCCGCTGAGTACACAAGTCACACACATCATGTACGTTTACATTCAAAAATTCTGCTGTTACATATTTACGTTTTATTTTATTTAGTAAATTCGGTGATACGAAGCAACATTTGCAACAATATTCGAGTACGTAATACCATAGCTATAAAGGCAATCAGAACGACTGGTTTTAGAATCTCTAAAAGGAATCTTTTTTTTTATGATTTTGCAAAGTACAGACGTTCGAATCGGTAAATGTTCTTTCACTTCTTTTTCTTTCACTTCTTTTTCTTTCACATCTAGACATTTATGTACCATTTTCAAAGTTATTAAATCAATCGCTGGTACCTCTCGTGTTAATCATATTAACGTCAAAGAGAACCGTAATGAAGTAATTGTGGAATAAATGTTAACAGTCCTTGTCATGAATGGTGAAGTGATCTAATGGCTAGCCCTTTTTGGCAATTAAGAAATTACTTGTTATTTAATTACGGAGCTGAGAAGCAAAATATATGGCATCGACTCTACGAAACTTGAACATCGTCAGAAATTTTGCTTTGTACTTCGTTAATTAAGATACAGATATGTTTTAATTACTGTCAGCATGAAGTCAAAAATGCACTTTATAAGTTGACTGGTTTTTCATTAATTGACTCGTACTGTTTGATCAGTCATAATCGTTTCAATTTTGAGTTTTGTATGAAGTTTAGGTTAAAATTTGTCATGATAAATGAAATCACTAGATGGCGCCACCATCGATGGTTGTGCGCTCTGATATAAACAAATATTTTAAATAAATTACTTATCCTTTTCGAGGGCGATTCTCGCAGAATAATTGACCGCGAAATCTTGATTTGATAATTATATTTATATTGTAGTATATAATTATATTATAAAAAAATATTGCATCAAAATTATATTAGTATACGAATATGCTTGGTTTGATACTTTAAGAAAGAATATAAATAATTTATTTAACATTTGGATATATAATTTATTTTCTGGTCTCTTAATTAAGCTGTTGCTGCTATCAAAAAACTTTACACTTTTATGTTCCATCGTAAATCGTAATAATTAACCACTAATCAATTAGGTCTCGCTTATTTTATATCAAAGAAATGGCTGATATCTAAGTTACAATCATAAAATTTTAATTTTTCCCTTAATTAAGCAGTAAATAATCATTTTAATTATTGTCACTGTGTAGTCGGAGCATCCTTCCATTAATTAATTTCACTCACGTTAATTAACTCATTCCGGATAATTAATGATAACCGTTCAAAATTGATATTTGCAGAATTTTCTGCCATGTTTAGTCCTGAAAAAATTTCTTCCAATAAATTACACATTTTTATTTTTATTTCTTTGTTTATTCAGGATGTTTCATTAAGGGTCGAATATTCTCAACATTTATTTAAAAAAACTGCTGTGTATGTTGCTATCATAAATTTCTAAATGAATTGCCAATTTTAAATATAATACAGAGGGCACTGAAGTTCGACAACGCTACTGCCTCCTATCGCTTAGCGGGAAAATAATTTCGAGCATTTATCTATTTAAATTAGAAACATTTTTGTACCAGCCGGTTTAAACAGTTTATGTTATACATTAAATTTTTGCTATCTTTCAAGCACATACATACATATCGTTTAATACATATTTAAATTCGTATATAATATTATTGATCGTAAATACCATATCTAATTCCCTGGGACATAAACTTCAACAGATAATTTTTATAACGCGTCGGAATACTTGGTCTTCCCGCAACATAAATCCATGAAAAATAATACCAGATATGCATCTCATCTCAATATTAAATTGCTAACGGCCTTGGCGCGATCACATCGATATTTTTTTTTAAGCGCCAGTTCCCTCTCGGAAGAAACGCCGGTAGCACCTGTTTTAAAATAAGACACTCTCAGAGTCAATTTATTTCTTTTTTCACGGCAACTAAATTACCTCGTCCGCCCATTTCTTTCGCAGATTATAATTGAAAGCAAAGAATCCTTGAATTACATTCAGTCGCACGTCATTCAGAAAAGTGGCCCAATGTTTAACGGAAACGCTTCAAAGGGGGCTCTCTTTTTATTCATGCCAGGCCGTCCCTTTTATTTTTAGGAAGTCAACGCGATTGCATGGACATTACGGAGCGTCGCTTTTTTACGAGCCTCTCCTTCCCTCTCTCCTTCTCTCTCTTTCTCTCATTGGCGTGTGTACAAAAGTATTAGGAAGAATGGTGGGCACGAGACCGAGGTCCTCAACGGAGGAAGGTGAGTAGCGGTTGAGAGAGGGACAGACGCTTCGCTATGCTGCGCTTACACGCAGTGCCGTATCCCTAATTCGTAAAACAGGCCCTTATACCCTTCGCGCGATTTAAACTTCTTTAAACGGTGTTACTCAATTGAGCGACATTTCACGGAGAAATTACATAATTTCAAAATGATCTATATTACAACTGTAACTGAGATCTTTTATATACACCAGATATCTAATCATTATACTACCAACCCGCGAATATCACTTAAAGACGACTAATTCAAATGGAATATATATCCTATTAATTCTATTTAATATCCTTTAAAATGAGCATTCTAACCATTACCTACACTAGTAATTAGCAATACATCCACATTACAAAATATAAGCAGACTCCGTAATATAATTCTTTAACAACGAAATATCTAGTAATTCTAAAAATCATTAAGACTTTTGTACTTAATAATCAACGTTAACCCAGTCGTTTACTTTTAAGTCCGTGTCACGGCGCAATCGCGTGTCTGTCGGTAAATTTCGAAACTCAAAAGCCCATGAACGGAAGTGCAGTATAATCACAGTTTAGCCTAATAACCGCGCCAAAAGCGATTTGAAGATTCGCGTGACGTCCGTAGAATTTTCTTGGCGGCAACTCGAAAGGAAAGGTCCACGGTGATACGTCACTGTCCACGCTATCACGATTAACAGAGTGAACAGCACGAGACTTTCGTGCGAGGAAGAAAGACAGAAGGTATGGCGAAGGAAAGGTAAAGGAAAGGTAAGGAAGGCGCGCAAGGTAAAGGCATATCTGAATCCTTCGCTCAGTCTGATCCGAGTCAAGCCACTGCCCTGATCCGTTGTACCTCGCGCTCCGCCTGGATCTCCTTTTTCTCTTTCTCTCTCTCTTTCTGTCTCTCCTTCTCTCTCTTCTTCTCCTCCTTCCGTCTGTCCGTCTCTTCTCCTCCTTCCGAGCTCCTGACACGCTGCTCCGGCCTAATCCACCGGTGTCATCGATCGCCGATCCGACTTCCTTCCTCCGCGTCGGCTCTCCGGCTGCGCGGCCAGTTCAAGTCGCGGCGAGCAGAACCCTTCCTAGTCGCTTCGACGGAGACACAACGAAAATTCGCCACCTGACATGTCACAGTGCACGCACGGTCACCGTGCTGACTGGTTCGCGCGTACCGAGTGAAACGGAAGCGTAGCAGACGTCCTCGTTTCCATTCGTAAAACGTGCGCGCGTGGAAGAAGCTGCGTTTCTGTGGATCCACCTCGTGCCACCGGAAGTGTGATGACCCTATCTGCGGGACGTGCAAGCGACACTATCAACGCGCTGACAACGTGCTCTCGTTTTCACATTTAACTTCATGCGGCAGAGGTGCGTAAGAGATCGTTTTAAATAGAAACGTAAGACACTTTATTCCGTGCGGTGATAGTGAATACAATGTTTTGATTCTTGTTAATTGTACGAAGTTTATGTTGTGTATTTGACGTGAATCAATCGTGTTTCATCTACGATGGTTTCTCTTTCGTTGTATGGTATAATAGACATATACTTGAATTTTATACGGACACCGGTGAATAAAAAAGGTCGCGACGACATTGAGAGACGTTTACCAAGGATACGATAGCATTTCTCATTTCTGACGTTCTTTATCCTTCCACCAAAGTGCACTCCGTTTCCTCTCTTCCGTTGAGAGTCGGGCCCTACGGCGATGACAAGGGGGAAATTTACAGACGGTGCAATTTGAGATGCCTCTTTAAAGCCGACGAAAGAATGCGACCGAGAGGAGTGCGCACTCTGCATTGTGTATTGCAAAATGCATCGTCGGAGCCGCATTTCTTCCGGTCGCTTCTGAAGACACCCTCTCAGACGAGCAAGACATTTTTTCCCGCTTCTTCTTTACTGTAGACAATGGGCTATTAGCAGTAAGCACCAATTAACGTGCTCTTCTTCAACGGATATAAACCAATCGTCGATATCGAGTCTCGTGCTCAAACGTCGAATGCTCAATGCAAACAAACGTGAAACCGGAACGAAACGAAACGTTGATAAAGGTATCCAAGGCTATTCCATTGCTTCTCGATGACTCTCCTCACCTACGCGAGCCGTTTTAATTAAACGACATCGTTGGAATGTCGTTCTCGGTACACGGTGCAGTATTCTAAGACCTACTTAATTTCGAATTACACGTGCAACACTATCCGTAGAAATTTAAGGATTCACCGAGGCTAGTTTGATCATAGTGCTAATTTGCATGGCGATTCGTTGATCGTTCTACGAAGATGCAATCGTAGATCTTCCCTGAATGGAAAAAGAGGAGAGAAACGTGTGGGGATGAGTTCGGTGATATCTGCAAAGATAATTGGAGATTAACTGTATCGGTTACGAGGAACTTGTTTCACTTAGCGATCTTACCACTTTCTTGCCGGGCTACAAATATTTATGTAAGAAGCAATTACGAGGGTACTTGAGGGTTAAGGCCTCCGCACTTATTGCAAAATGGTCTCGGCTGGTCGAGTGGGTGGAAAACAAACGAGGATCGTTTTTGCGATGAAATATTGATCGTTGAACGTTACGGTCGAATAGAGAGTGCAAACGTTAATCGATAAAGGCAGACTTCTCTGCAATTAGTTCTGGGATATGGGCTAACCGTTGCAATTTGCTAAGCTCCGTCAGTTTCTATTATCTCAAGACAGATTCAGGGATTCTGGATTCGAAACCTGTTTCACAGATGCATCAACCAGCTCGCGCTCGCTCTTGAGTTCAATGGCACTCGCCAGTTCGGCTCATTCAACAGACATTTTTCAAACGACACGATGACAAAAGGTGTACTTGGATTCTTGACCTTCTTCGGCGGACTCGCGACCGGTGTCCGTGTTGCCTCGAGGCGCGTACGTGACGCGAAATTATTATTCTCTTTCTCTTTCTCTTTTTTTTTTTCATTAACTCTGATCGAAAATGATTGGGTGATATTAGACACGTGGCGGTGATTTGTTGCGAAGTATCGAGAAAGAAGAAAATTCGAATTCCTTGGCGGATGCTTCCGGCCATGCTTTTCCTCTTTCGTGTGAATATCGTGGCGACAGTCTTTATTAAAAGTATCCTTCGAAAAAGATTATTTTTAATCAAATTCAATCGCATAGTTCAAAATTCATCGATTTTTAAGATGTTAACAGTGTTGAGATCTGATTAGGAATGTCCATGTATTAACCCTTTGCAGTCGACAAATTTTTCTGATGACAGTACCAGCTAGCTGGAGCAAATTTAGTTTTTCGAGGTCATTTTTCTTTAAGTGATTTAAAGCAGATATATGAATATTTAGAAGCACAGAATATGTTGAGGCTGATCTATAGTGTTTAATGCTACTTAACAATATTTCGCTAATTTCATCATTTCTCTTTAAGAGAAACATTTTCTAACAAATTCTCATCTTTATAAAGCAGAAACTTTGAAAATATAGATAGATAGATATTCGGCAAACCTTTATCTTTTTAACTTTAATTTAAATATTCAGTATGTCCAAAAATTCAAAAACATTGCAATTTAAGAGTCATAGGAAATTTCATTGATCTCTATAGCGCCGGTCACCGGCGACCCTCATGGCATTCAACGTGTTAAACTACATAAAAACAGACAGTTCCAATTTTTGTAATTTTCCACGATCATGAATATAATTGTACCGCCACAGCAGTGACTCCAAAAAGAGCAAAAACAATTGTAAGAAACAGTTATATTCGATAGCAAAGAAATTTCAGTTTGAAAAATATGCTACAAATGTTCACAAAACAAACTAAAAATTAACTACCAAAAAGAATTGTAAAGAAGTCTTTAAAATATAAATTTTTCTGTGTCTTACATAAAGCATAAAGTTTCTGCAAATTTTTCCATAAAATCCACAAGTGAAAACGACAAAAAAATCAACCTCAATCATTCAGAACTCAGCTAAAACAGTCCATAACGTACTGCAATTACAAAAAAAAATGTATCTCTTCCTAATATCTCAAAATTTTAAAAACAAATTTTGTCTTACTGCAAAAACGTTTATATTCGTTTTAAAAATTAGATCGTCAGAATTCTCTCACACGAAACTAAGCCATTGTCTTCGAAGGGCCCGCGTTCATTTGCCGTTGGCCTAATTTCGCTGAGCGCTCGATGACGCGTGCGAATGAATGGACAGGCGGGAAGTAATTCGTCGGGTTTTTTGGCAGCGCCGAGCCTCTCCGGCTAATAAATAAAACGCTTACGTCTTCGTAAATTCGCAAGGATCCCGTCGAACGTTCAGGATATTCGAGGAGAGAAGTAGAGTAGCTGTAACCGGCGAACGACTCCTTTGCTGGAACAACGTGGAAGGCTATTTGAATACCGAAGGTATTCAAAACTTCTCTCGAGAATGCAAAGCACGAGCCATTAATTTTCTTAGCGATTCGTCGAGCGTAGGGACATTCTTTTCAGGACTGATATATTGCACGGCACACGCCGAGCGAACGTTTACCTGTAATTTTTATTTCGATAGTCCTTCTAGGAGAATGAAACAGAGAAATTGAGAGAAAGAATGACTCTAAAGAAAGATTTTTAATTTGTCCCTTTTAAAAATCATATTGATCGATTTGTACATTGGAAATAGTTTTTTAGATTGCATTTGCAAGTAGAATTTAACACTAGAACTACCAAGGTGGTCAATATGACTTGGTCTGAATTTTTTGAATATGTTCCTGAAATTCCTGACGCTATTTCTTTTTCAGTTTTCTATGTCTACATTTCAGACTGTAGGTGACTGAATTGATGAACGCTTTTGTCCCTTTAATTTATTTCATTGAGACATGTTTATTTGATAATTTTTAATATATTGAATTAATTGTTGGTACATCTAGTGTTAATTGAAATTATTCATTTATAAGATATTACTGTTAATATGTAGTTTTGGCACTGTTAAGTGGAGAATTGCAAGTTAATAATTGTACATTTATTAAAGAATACTATAGCGTTGAAATTAACTTTTATTACTGTTGATAAAAAGAAGATTAACATGTATCTATACTGTAAATTTCTAGCACTTTGTTCGTAAAATAGTTCGTGAAATTAATTATGATGGATATCTTTTTTATCTGCACAGTAAAGTAACATTTGAGAAAACCCTATTTTTCTCTAAATAGATTAAGGTGACTGCAACATCGTCAATATTTAACTCTCCAGAAATTCTTGTAATGTAAACCGTAGTTTCTTCTAATACCTTATTAAATGTACACCTGCTGTGTAAAATAACGACCTTTGAATCCAAACTCTGCAAAAGACACTAAGCATAAAACAGAAACAACTCTAATAAAATAGATATATGCAGATAAACATAGAGATACATAGAAACAACTAGAAAGAAAGAGAATCCCAAAGATCGAGTTGAAGAGCCATAGAAACATAAAGAAAAAGAGAGAAAGCCCTCCTACCGACACGATCGATTATCCACGCAGAGTCGCAACATTGTAAAATAAAAAACAACCGGAATAAATATTCAACTGCATCTCCATTGAACTACACCTGATCCGATAAAAAGTTGCATCCACCAGGCTCTGCGTGATTTCGCGGCGTCCTTAATGAGTACAAATATTTAAATTACACCGCGAGAAAAAGGTAGGTACAAAAAGTCATCGCGATGATTTACTCTTGCCTACATACCGGCACATTTATCAGTATACCCTTGAATTTTCTCTCATCCCATGCACACGTACGTACGTACGTTACACTTGGCGTATTCGCTTTTTAATCAATTCCTCGAGTTTATCCATGCATCACCGTCCTCGTGCAGGTATAACGGGCTTATAAATAGCCCACGACACCGTGAATCGCCTGTAACACGATATCGTGCTGGAAATAGTTGAATTACGTTGATAATAAGGTAGAACGTATGCGCGGCCGTGCGCGTCAACGTGGCAATGCGTGCCGCGAAAACGAGCGATTTAACCCGCTGGCTGGGTCAGCTGTGTTTACATATTGATTTCGCTCTTCTCAAAGAGGCTCTCCTTGCTTAATCATTTTTTGCATCAACGAGCGAGATGCAGGAGCAACCGGTCCCGCCGATGGCATTCCAACGTGTGGTAGCCTCTTTTAACCGAACCTTTTCCTGTACGTGCTTTACCGTCGCGAGAACGAAGATCGAACGACGTGACGATCTTATTCGTGATATCGTGTCGAAATACAGAGATAACGGTAAAGACGAGTAAACTCTCTCCTAGCGGAGGATTTTTCGTATGTTGTCAGAAACTATGGTGTTGGTATATGTGTGTCTCAAATAGGTTGAAAATAAATTTGTGATATTGTTGGATACCGATCTCATTTTTGATATTGACACAGTCAAATATTAATAAATGTGATTCAGGATACAGACCGGAACTGTTAGTTATCTCTGATTCTGTCGTTGCTTTTCATTCAAAATATATTCTGATGATCTTCAGCGTTAATCGTCCTTTTGGAACCATACTTACTAATTGTAAGTCGGGGTCATTCGAAACTCCCACCATATTGTCCAAAAAACCTTGAAAGATCATTCTTGTTACCAAAAGTAGTGAATTATCTAGAATCGCTGACAGTCCGCATCTCGTGACAACGTTATCTTATTAGAACTACCAAGTAAGTTAAAATTACTCGTTCCGAAGTTTTTCCAAAAGTTCTCCAAATTTATAGGACAGTCGTAGAGCAACTATTCTCCGTTGATCTTCTAAAATACAGATTACCGAATCGATTGTCTTTTCCACCTCGTGTTTTCTGTTTTTCCAAAGTATTTATTTAATATATTGAAATATACTAGATTTGACGGCGGTAGTTCTAGTTTTGGCCCATTCGTGACGGATTGCACACAATTTTCAGTCAGTATGGAAAAAACAACTGTCGAAATGAGACTATTTTGAAGTAAAAAATATCTTAGAAGTGTCTAAACATCAAGTTTGGTATTGGGTTCAATTAAGTCCCTAAAATACATGAGCCAAAGTCAGGACCACCAGAATGTAGAAAATGGTAAAGGTAAAACGAAAAAATGATCTCTGTATGGTCTCCAAAAAATTGCACCGTCTCGAATGAGTTAACACTAAAACTACCGGCATAGTTCTATCATATTTCGGCGTAGTTCTATCATAAATCTATCATATTTCGATATAATAAATAAGTACTTTGAAAAAGAAGGAATCGAGTAGCAGAAAGGATGGTCAATTCAGTGATTTATGTCTTTTGTGGTGAACGCAGAATTTTTTTTTCTATGATTCTTCTATGAATTTGGAAAATTTTTGGAAAATAATTGTGTACCAGTCATTTTGACTGGTTTGGTAGTTCTAGTGTTAAATATGTTGAAACTCCAACCGCGAAAATAGTATCTCAAAAAAATAAAGTGCTGTAAGGCAATACACGGAATAAAACAGTATCAGATCGTTGATTAGCAAAACGATCGAGACGACCTCGAGCCTCATCCTCCTGGAGCCGATCGTAAAAATGATCTCATACTTTTCTTCTCCTTCTTGTTTTTCTTGTTCTTTCTTCGTGGCGCCTTCCTTCTTCTCGAATCCAGGGAACAGTTGGTTCGTAAAATGTAACACACGATTGCCCGTGAACATCGGCCGGGTTTATTACCGTTACACCGTTTACGTACAGCTGCCCGTCGCGAGTATACCCGTGATTCTGTCGGCGTCTCTTATAAGCAGGAAATAAAGTCTATCATGGTGGGAATTTTATAGTATGTCGTCGACGTTTCGTACTTTAAACTCGTTATGTAAATAATGTTAATAGTACGGTAATTATTCAACGGAATGGGCGTGCATAAATTTGCCACGATACACTTGAAGGTAACGCGAGGTCGGTTCCGTGGATTGGAATTTGTAAATGGTATCCGTTTACCCGCGTGATTTATTGATTCGATGTATCCACGGCTGGTTTGTTACGATTATAGGCGTATTGGATCATTAAATACGTGTGTATCATAGTTCTGTAATGTGCGATGCACCGAAATTGATGGCATGAACTTTGGATACATTAATTACGTGCCTTAGGTTCAGTCGATTCATTAAGCCTGCGTATATCAGGCTTCTGGAGTACAGGGTGGTCTAAGATGGGTGGTTGAAGGTTTAGATGTGTGAGGTATTCGTTTAAGATTACCGAGGCGACTATAAACGGTGATAAAACTGATTGTGGTACAAACGGTATTTATTTTATGACAGTCTGTTCAATGAGTCTTTTCCTATCTTAAGTTTTTTTTTTTCATAATAGAGAATTTAATAGAGATTAAGCCAATGAAAGTAAGAAAAGTTTGTTGGACGATTATCTAATTGGAGAAAAACAGATAGGATGCATTCGTAGTAACATAGGATTCATTGACAGCCCACAAACCATGTCTAGATCTACTTTCAACACATCCCTTGATGGATGGTATGCACGACCAACATTAACCCCTTGCCGTACAATAACATCTGACACTCCTAATGCTGTAAATGCAGTATGAAATTCAGAAGTTTCCTAAAAACTATTTAATTGAAAATGTCAATGACTCCAGAGATTAACACTACAACTACCAAGTCAAAACGACGGGTTCCTAATTTTTTATAAAAATTCTCTTAATTTACAGAAGAGCCGTAGAATACATATTTTACGTCTATCTTATAAAACATAAATAACTGAATTAATCATCTTCTCCACCCTTTGATAACTCTTTTTCTAAAATACCTATTTAATATATTTAAATATAATTGATTTAACACGTTCCGTGCCGGATCATTTTTTAAGATTTTCTGTTCAGGCCGCGTGAGGCGTATACGACTCACACTTTTAGGACTAAATAAATTCCTTTGCAGTATACATGATACTAAGAGGTCTATATTTAACTTTACAATATATTGTTCACAATAAAATTCTTTGTTTTGCAATGAGAAATGCAAGATACCTGAACGGAAAATTTAGTGGGGGTCGTATACGCCCCACGCTGGCACGGAACGTGTTAACGACGGTACTTCTAATGTCAAATTATTTCTATAATATGAATATTGCCTTGAATTACACAGAATATCATAAAATCCATGATAAATTTTTATTTCACCAATAAAATCTCAGTTATTGCGCATTCAATCGCAAAAGAAATCGTGGGGCAAGGGGTTAAAGCCAATCTTGAAGCAGCCTGTACGACACAAAACGTTTTCAGCGTACGTCCAACGTATCGTCGCGCTGACGTACGTCAATTAGTATCGTAAAATTCAATTCCTAATAGAATACCATCTAACGACTCCAAAACGACTCTCGCAACGACTGTCAATCGTTTTCGCTCCCCGGTGTCATAAATCACGAAATCAATTGCGCGAACGAAGCCAATCGTCCTCGACTCCTATAACCGTCCCCATCGACGACAGTCTTCGAGATCTAGATAATTCACCTCCGTTTCGTATTCTTCTCCTCTTCCACCTCAGCGTCTTCGTCCACCTCCTCAGCATCGTCATCTGCCTCTTTTCACGTCCCTTGGATCCCACTCCTTTTCCTTCCTCTCTTCTTCTTCTTATAGAGCCGACTCTATTAGTCGTACAAGCGTGTCCCGTCCGCGGATCTCGCAGAAGACACGATAGATATCCGTCTGATTAACGATCAGATCGAGCTGTATTCTCCTGCTGACTGATTAACGAGCTAGTTTTCCTTTCGACCGACGTCGAAGGACGCCATCGTACTCTTCCATCGTTCTTTTGGAATTCTCTCGCGTATTATTATTCCGTTACGGCTCGCCATTCTGACTGCTATCGCGATGAGATTTTATTTGGGACTCTTGATGCGGTGATTGAAAATGATTCATGGTGAATTCAACGATTGCGAATTCGTTGCGGCTGCGGTATTCTGCTGGGCTTTGGGGTTTGAGGGTTTCAATTTTAAATCGTTGGGATTGATTCGATAGGGTGGTAGGGTTCAGGGTTGTTGGAATGTTTTGAGAAGGGTGTCTTCAATTCGATTAAATCAGGATTATGTCGGTGAATTTTTTGAAATGAGAGGCAAGAAGGGAATATTTAAGAATGTGATTTAGAGTAATCGGCAGATTTTTATTAACACGCTGAAAGCCATAAGTATTTCGTTAGTTTATTGATTTCTACTGAAGTGAAACGTTTTCTATTAAAATCACATCTTTATAAAGCAAAAACTTAACACTAGATTTACCAAGGTGGTCAAAATGATTTGCTTAGGATTTTTTGAAAATGTTGCTAAAATTCCTGATTCTGTACTTTTCTCAATTTTCTACGTCTATCTTAAAAATTATAGGGGGTTCAATCGATCAAGTTTTTTCACCCCTTTATTTATTTCCGTGGGACATATTTATTTAATAATTTTAAATATACTCAACTAATCGTCGGTAGATCTAGTGTTAAAGATAAATATCCTGTTTTATCTTTTTAACGCCGATATATAAGTATCCAACATGTTAGAAAACTCATAAATATTGTTTCAAAAGTTACGTGAAATTTCATTGAATTCAATAGCGGGTTCATCGGTGACCCCCATAACAGTCAACCCGGGAAAAACGAATTAGATCTGGACATATATAATATATTTCAATTGTCTCTATCTGACGAGATCTGATCAGATATAATCAGATCTGAGCAGATATAATTATATTATATATAATATTTCGTTTTTCCCGGGAACATGTTAACACTAAACCTACCGAGCCGGTCAAAAGACCGGTCTCAAATTTTTTCTAAGAATTATTTAAACTGGTAGGATAGCCGTGAAGTAAATATTCCACTTCTACGTTATAAAACCTAAATTAATTAATTAGTCATCTTTTCCACCTCTTCATTTCGCTTCTTATACAATAGTTATCAAGTGTCTAAATTTTAATAGACGTAACGTCAGTAGTTTTAGCGTTAATCAGTGTTCCAAAAATTAGCATAGTACTGGAACAATTAGTAAGTCAACACAGATTATCTTAAATCTTCCTAGCACCCTTGGAATTTCTTCAAACAATGAAATCCCTCCAAAGTGTTCCATGTTGTCCAGGAATTTCAGCAACTTAGAATTCCCAAGTTGACGAACACTTCAGCTTCGTTTTAAGATTACAAACTTCAGAATATTCTTTATTTACCGTATACACTAAATCCACTAATTGTAACAAAGCATAAGGACGAAGTAATTGATAAACTCGCTTCTTCATTTAAAAAGAAGCAAAACGGTACACATAAGAATACATTGAAAGAAAAAAGTAAAAAGCACGGAGCAGTCTCCGTCTTCTGTTTCACCCGTGACAATGGCTGGAGTGCGCGTTGTGTATCAGCATTACGGACTTCACGTTGACAGTTTCGATCGGATTACAGTCTCGTCCTCGGCTTTCAGGATGACCGAAACCGGCGAGCGGATGAACGCTTAAAGCCAGGAAGGAATCACAAGGGATACGAGGGCTGTCGTAGGAAGAGATGGTGGTGGAGTGGCTGTGTCCAGGACTTAGGCCGTCCGGAAGCCGTAGGCCCCGTCTTCTCCACTGCAAAGTGATACTTCTCGATGAGCACGAACTCTTGCAAGATGTCTTGGTGAGTTTTCATATTTTGGAATACGTAACGCTGAAATCGACTCAATTTATTGAAAGCTTCGGTTATTTTGTTGGAAAATGTATTGAAACCACGGAATACTTTGTTAGAGGATGCCGAAAATGCTGCAGTATTCGAAAGCAGCTATTTTGTTCGGTTTACGTAAAGTGTTGGAATACTTGCGAGTATTTAAAAAAAATGTTAGACAATTCTCTTCTAACATATTTTTATAAATATTTGATATGATTATGGCAGGGAGTCAAACTTACTGAGTTTTTAACTAAATAATGTCATTTTCTGGCTTTAGAGTTCACGTGTTAAGGCTTAACCCTTTGCCTTATGATTTCTTTTGTGACCGAACGCGCAAGAATTCCGAATTAATTATCGAAATAATAATCTCCTCACCTACTAATATTTTCAATTTAACAGTATTTGGAAAAGATATAAATTTTCAATTCCATTTACCACGTCACGTGTTTCACGCATTATCGCAAGGCAAGGGGTTAAAACGGCTTTCGACCTTCAAGTGTCAAGTTCATTTTATATTACATATTTCATGCTCCAGCAATTGCAGAATATTTATGGTTGCCTTCGTAATTTTTTGTTTTTTTACCAAACTGACTTATTGGTAAACCGTGTAGGGAAAAGAAAATACCTCTGCTCGAAACATGTGCCAACATGTGTGAGTTCGAAAACCTATGAAGTTAAATGTTACTACTACCTCAAGGTCATTTTTTATGATGTTTTTCTCGCAATAATTATAAATCATAGAATTTTCTATTTTGCTTTATTCCGTTCTTTAAATGATGTACTTCGAGACGTGTGAACTTGCAATAATGCAAAGTCCATTTACGGTTCCGGTGTTAAGTATAATGGGATAGAAATTTTATGTTCTTTTTATATTTATTCTTACATACTCTTCGGTCGTTTAATTTATAATAAGATACGCTGCTTGCAATAACCTTCGGCTATTAAAAAGATTTTATAGCGCTTTCACGTATCCGGGCTATTTACGAGCAGTCTACTCCGTCGCCTTACACGTGGTAGACAAGACCGTGTTGGTAACATTTTTGCACAACAATTTTTTCTCTCTCTGTTTCTCTTTATGGTCGACCTAGTAACAGCAAACACGAAATTCGTACGCCCACGTTTGGGCCTTTTCTGGCGGTAAGAATCAACGACTCGAGAAGTGGGCAGTAGATGTGGGCGAACTTGGTTATTCGCATGCACGGTTAACTATAATTTTATGGGGGAAAACCTTTCTTGAGTATACGTATTCATTTGCGATGAAACTCTCGCTTTTTAAATGTTAGAACGCAGAGACTAAAATTCTACAATTAATACGGAGAATAATTTGGAGGAAAATTAAATATCTTAAAGTAGTTATAATTATAATAAAGTGTTTGTGCGCACTCATTTGCGATGAAAGTCTCATTTTAAATGGTAAAACAGGGGTTAAAACTTGTGCATTTTCAATTAATAGCAAGAATAATTTTGATGAGAATTATATATCTTGAAGTAGTTATAATACTATTGATAATTACATATATTTTAATCTTTATATTTAAATCGTTAGTGTTTGTACGCACTCATTTGCTAGGAAACTAATTTTAAATAATAAAACAGGGCTTGAAACTGTCGCTTTGCAAATAGCAAAATAGGCACGGTTTTACGGTTAGTTGCAAATAACTTTACGAAAAGTTATTTTAATAAATATAGAGATCTCAATGAAAATTTTATCTCGAAAAATATTTATTACAGGTAATTATTTATGACCGAAATGAGAAGCTTTGATTTCTTAAAATTATGTTAATTAATTTGAGCATTTCTTTAAATGCTTTTGTCAGACTCGCACGAGTGATATTGTTAATAAAACAGCCAATTTTAATGTGTTTGGCAAGATTGTAGTATCACTTTCACGAACCTTTACATCACTTTACATTAAGAATCCAATTACGGAAGGTGGCTGATGCTCATCTATTCCATAATAACCGTCGGTTTGCGGAGTAATTTCACGACAAATGCGTCACGTAATGGGTACCTCATTAATTGATACTGTTGTAAAACGCGGCTGTGTATCAACATCCCTGTTTACCTAATTGTACGATGAGAGATATACGAGCATTTAATTAATCGGTACGTACAGAAATATTAGTTAATTACTACCTACACTCGTACCATCTTCAACGTATTGAAAACTGAAATTAATTCTGAAATAACACTAGTTAACACAATTTTTGCGAAAAGAATATTTATATACACCTAACCTGAATATAACAATGCATATTACTTTAATATTATGAACATTTAAATATATTTAAAAACTGGTGAAAGAGAAAAGGATGCCCAAAATGCCACAATTATTTGGATATTTTCCTACTTATCTTAAAAACCACACGTTCAAAAGGAATTCTAATAGCAACAAGCGCTAGAGGAGACATTTTACGTGGGGAAACCACAACTGAAATTTGCAACATGAGTTTTATTTTTGGTGAAAAAATTAAAATACCTCGGCAAGACACACGGTAGACACTATTAGTGGTTTTCAACCCAGCCGTAAGCAATATAGCAGCAACAACGTTGAATTACACAAAGCATTGTATTTTTATCATTTGGTCGAAGAAATAAGCAATATTGTTCAACTGAATTTTCAAATATCAAAGTTAAATATACGAGCAGCGAAAGTAATTATTTTCACTTCATTTACTGACGAGTCAGACGATTGCCGCATGTTGCCAAAACAAATTCGGAGGTCGTCGGAGACCGCACTCTGCAGGTATTCATCTCGTTGGTCCATTAACAATAACGAGTCGTGCGATGTTCGTTTCACTATCAGTTTGCCCTCGGCCGCCGACGAGGAATCTCAGTGCTCCGCGATCGGGTTTAACTATTGTATTTTCACCTATTAATGCGCGTGTAATACTTTCGAAGAGGAGATTTAGAATCATCGAATACCTTTCTTTTTCTGTGCTACCTGGTAAACCATCGGTGCAGTAGTATCAACCCTTAGTTACCAGCCGTTTGTTTGCTCTCAGCCACCAAAGTACTTTTCCTGTTGACATCCGACTTTTTCACTCAGCCACCAAAGCAAAGAATCAAAACGTTTCTGAGGTATATATAATTCTTACTAAGACTTTAGTCGTTTTACACATTTTGTTTTTAATGAAATGAGATCGCAAAGGGTTAATGACAAGTATTAGAAGAGAAAGAATGTACTTTTTTGGCATAAAAGCTTTAGTATGTAATTCTAATGTATCTTTTTGTGCTGAATTCAGATATGCAATCTATTTGTCTTCGTCATGTAGGTTTTCTTGTGGGTAGTATTTTTATATTTAATTAGTCGAATAATTTTGAACCTGAAAATGCAGCTGGACAATATTATTTATTTATCATGATGAAATTTTAGAAATGTATTTTTCTGTTGAATGTAACATTATTGTAGTAAAATAACGCATAAACAATAAGTGTACTTGTAAAACAAGCTACATCGCATAATATTAGCGCGGGTGATACGTTTGCGCTGAGAATCACTGACAGTACTTTGCGTCTGGCGGAGCTACTTTAATTTCTCAGCCAAAAACAAAACTTGTGTTGCAACTTCCAATTATGATTTCTCCAAGCAAATGTTTACTCTATCTCCTCTTACTATTAGAATCTCTCTAGGGCATCTTGTTTTTAAAAAAGATAGGAAAACGTCTACAAAAGTTGGGGCAAACATGTTTAAATTTTCATAACATTAAAATAATATGAATCTTTATATTTGTGAGGGTTTGTAGAATCATTTTATGCACTATCCCATATTCATGTTCAGCTCTATAAAATTTCAATTTTCTAGACTAGTATAATTACTATCAGATTTTATTTCTCAACCGATACTCTTCGCAAATATAAACGCAATCACATTTGAATCAATTGAATTTCTCCATTCAACATTCCCTTTTGAAGACACATGCTATTTAGGCATAAACCTAAAACTAAATATTAATAGTAACTCATTTCGTGAAATTTCTACATTAACTCTCCTCGTGCCGAATGATGATATTAGGTATATTATTGGCGACACTCCTGACACTTCGCATAATAGACCATTTTATTTTAAATAATTGCAAATATACAATTTATACTACGTATTCTATACCAAATCATGACCAATTGACAACTCTTTTCATTAACTACTATTTCTACTAGAAAACCAACTTTCTCATTGTTCCTACCAATGTCAAATAAATATTATTACAACAGTATTTATATATATTGTCACGAGTCGACCGCGCACGCCTTATCCTTTCGGATATAATTAAAAAAACACAATTAAAAAACAATAACGTTTAACACGTCCGTCAACGAGGACTACCAACCGTAGAATCTCTACACTTTATTTATTATAAACAATTGATAAGTCTCGTTACCCAGTAACATTGAATCTACTGGGTGCTTCGTAACAATGTTTATATAATTACATATTTACAACAAATAATAAAATACATTTGCCATTGATGTAATCAATTTCACATTCGGCACTAAAAGTGTTCAAAATAAATAATATCAAGAAGAATTCAAATATCCTTAAATCTCCACCCTAGAAGCAATCTTAATCTCAAAACCACGCGTAACATCCTCGCACATCCTTAAATCCCCCGGCAAAAATACCATTCACCCCCGTCGACAGACAGCAAGCAATAAACTCTTTTAGAAATTCCAAAAGTGCAAAAATCGTCGGACGAAATACGTGCGCGTTCTTCGGTATAATATATTTCATTGTCGAGGCGCAATTCAGGCTGCGATTCCGGGCACGTTACGTGCGTATATATCACACGGCTACGTGGGTACAAATCATTCTCCAAAATTTAATACCACGGCCCACCATAACGTCCAGACACGTGCATACACTCCTGTCGTTCATATTATACGTTTCACTGAGACGTGGCTTTTAAAAAATTCTTAGCGGCCTCCACGATCGTGTGTGGCGCACTTCGAAGGTCGAAAGCTCACCACCCTACGAGTACATACGTATTCTCCGATCTTCGATGATCAGGCGTCTGAGTGCAACCATTGCAACCGCTACCTTCAGGTAATATCCACCAACGACCACCGGTTGGAGGACCTACAGAAAATCTGAAATTACCGATCGTAATTGCCCATCGACGCGGGGCATTAGTGGAAGCATTGGCGAGGGCAGTTAGTCTCTCGTTCTCTTTCTTCTTCTCGTGCATTTGATTCTGGAATCAGAGCTGATCGATCGAGAGTTAATGATCGTTGGTCGAACGGGCTTCGCTTTATTCGGTAGCAAATTAACGGCCGTTTGGCGCGTGGGAGTGAGCGAAATTCAACGGATAAACTGTCCGAGGAAGGTTTATGATTTAATGACGTACTGAGATGCCGCTTAATTGCCGTCGAGTGAACGCAGGAGGGACCTCGATTATTGGTGATTCGAATCCATTGATGTCTGTATCTGCGGACCGAGAAGTCTTTTCCAGTTGTCGTTAAGCTTTAAGGAGGATTAAAAGCCCCGAGAGTTAGCCTCCTGGAATGCTTGGTAGCTTTGTGATTTAAATCGACGATGAGATTTCTCGGTGTGCATTTTCTATCGAGAGCTGCTACCGATTCGTATCGGGTCGAAGTTAATCTGAAGGTAGGGAGTGAAATTGACAGAGTTTCCGATTCTATTTGATACTTTGCCTTTTTTACCATTTTTCAATTTATTGGTATCAATTCATGGAACACCGACGATTTTATATTACGATCAATATATCCACGGTATTTCACTTAAAATGAATTTCTCAGTAGCTAGAAGCTTTCGAATACGGGTTTGGACATTTCAAATTCCCTCTTCGTCTGTCCGTAAGGCCACAACATTTTTCGCCGCCTTTAGACGTTCCCCTGTGTTATCAATTTATCAAAATTGATTATTCCATCCGTTATGTAGTCTTGGAAGACTGAAAGCGCAATTATCATTTATCTTTCGGGCGATTTAAGAACCCGGAGGCAATATGACACACATATTTTATCCTGTAACGTACAAAGGTTCATCCCCCAAATAAGGATGCATCCTTCGTCGCCCGAAGATATTACCTCTTGCGAAATTCATTCATATTCTTCAATCCATATCAGATACACGGTAGACGATTTACATTCAAAAGGGACACCCCTTCAGCCACGTTTCCTCGTAGCATCGGTGGTCCTGCGGCAACGGGGTCTTTTTGAGGATGCCATCACGCGATGCTAGAGCAAGGCCACCGACTTACACGTATATCGGAGAATATCCTTCTTCGGTTTTCTCCTCCGACGTCGTCTCATAGTCTCCGGCGTGTTCCTTTCATCCTGTCTGCTATTATGCGCACGCGAAATTCTCGCCGCACTTTCTCATCACGAGGACTTAGGTCTATGTATTAGGGCTCGCTTGAGTGATGTTTGAAGAATAAAGCTTGGTTCACAATATCGCACTTGGATACTGTAACGTTTATGGTACAATTTATCTAGTTAACCCTTTGCGGCCTGAATTATTTTGTTAATATTGGTAACTAGCTGAAAGTTCCCGTGCTTCGCTACGATTTAATCGAAACTAAAAAAAAAAAAAACCTTAAAATTTCGAATTTTGAAAAATCCTTTCTTAGTGGGTGCTAATACCCTAGAAGGAACGCTCATGCAAAATTTCAAGTTTCTAGGTCAAGTATTTTCGGCTCTGCGTTGATGAGTTTGGCCCATACTTTAATCCCCCAAAACCCCCCCTAAAATTTCGAATTTTTCAAAACCCTTTCTTATTGAGCACCTAAGACCCAAGGGGAAGGTATGTTCCACATTTCATTGCAATCCGTTCTGTGGTTTTTGAGATTTCGTGATGAGTGAGTGAGTGAGTCAGTCAGTCAGTGGTATTTGAGCTTTATATAATAGATGAGATAAAAAAATTAATTTTGCACCGTTTTCTATCATTGGTTATTCACATTTTTAAATGATATTAATAACTATGGATGTTGACGGACATTTAGGTGATATTACAAAATTATTGGAAATTGGAAAGTCGCTATTAACCCTTATCGCTCCAAGTGTGTCTCTCAGGCACCAACGCAGAGTGGAACCAATCGACAATCTAGGTGTAAAAAAATAATAACTCCAGAACCGTTCATTTTAGAGAAAAATTTTATATAGAAAAACTTCATAATATCGTGGAAAGAATATCGATGTAATACTAATTTTTTATATTTCTTCAATGTTATTTAAAGGTGAACTTCGATATTCATACTTAAAAGTTGGAGCTTTAAGGGTTAAATTATCAGAATATAGAATTGAGTGAAAATCTATGTCGAGTACTGCTCGACATAGGATCGCAAAGGGTTAACTGTGGCGATTTCTTTTGAGAGTGTGCACCTCTCACGAAAATCGAGAGATGAGCATAAATCTATCTCAAATTATTTATATCTTTAATTTATTCGTTTTATTTTGGCATGGATTTAAAGTACTCCAAACCTCTTGAAATTTACGAATATATTTTAATTTTCGACAAAATTATAATTTAAATAACCAGTGGTCGCTAACTTTTACGCATAACGAGTACAGTCGTCAATACACAAACTTCTGCCGTTTCTCCGTGACGAGTATACTCGGCAATCACAGCTAAGTGGTTCAGGTAAATGTAGGGTTTAATGTTTAACGTTTAAATCGTTTTACTTGGTGGTGTTTTGAATACGAAGAATATTTGATGAGATTTTTGCAAGGGAAGTAAACATTTTCTCTGATCAAGGAATGACTTCTAGTATTGAACTGATCGGTAATATTGATTACATCTGTAAAATTAACCTATTACCTTCTATGATCCCCATTTGCCGATTTTTTCATTTACTAAGTCTTTTAGCATCCAATTAAGATATTTGACGTACTTCTGAGATTAAATGTGTTTTAAATGTGTCTATTTTAGTTGTACTTTTAAGCAGCAATATTCATGAATTATCTTTATTTTTGAACCGTGATAATACTTTTTCCAGAAACAATTAAACCAAGAAAAATTTGGCAGCGAATGGGTTAATGTTGTGTATAAAAATTTTAATTCCTACATGCATTATATTGAGCACTGATTACTTGAGTGGTAGGATTAACGCCTTGTCACGTAAACCGATAATCAGTTTACATAATCACTAAATTTGCCAGTGCAAAGAGTGCTAAGAATATCCTTTCAACTATAAAAATATCGCCGATTCATCAGTTCCCATATCAATAGCGAGCACAATATATTAAAGCGATAACATAACATCAAACACTTATATTTCCCGATATTAACACCGTAGAACTACCTTCACATTCGCACTCCCATAAGTATTCCAACTCCCCGTTTCCTACATACGACACTCGTAAAAGTGAAAGTTACGAAACGAGTCTCCATTAAAAATAGCAAAATTTCAAAAGAAAAATGACACACGAATTACTATGTAGGGAAAATCACTATGTTCCTTCAATCCTGGAAAACTTAGCACTGAGTTAATTCCTTGACATTAAAATCTCGTTCCCAGCGGTTCCATCGTCGGCGATACGTTGTCGCGTCGTTAAACGTGAATCGACCTTAATTCGTGCCGGCGGCATATCCTTTTCGAAATCTAAAACACGGAGTGGTAGCTCGTAGCTTCCGCGCGGTCATATCGTGCGGTCAATCATTAAGCCCGAGACACTTTGCACACCTAACTGCCCTATCATTCATTCTAGCGAACTCTGCACCCAATCTCGTGCTAGAAATTCGCCTCGAGGGCAACCGAGAGCCTTGTAAATTATCCCGCGCTTCGGCGACCACCTTTAATTAGATGTTATGAACGTAACATTAAAAGTGAATGCATTTACATGAGGGAGAGGGAAGGAGGTTGGGATTCGAGCGGGAAGAAGAATGTCTGGGGTACCTGTCGATGACTGGTGAACGACGTTTGAACAATTTGTAGCGGACTTGCTTCTAAGGGCATCGATTTATCTATTCTCTTGAGCTAGGGAAATCGGATGTACAGGGTGATTCATAATTCGCGAGTTGTTGTTGAGACTGTTTTCTGAGATCATGAAGCTAGGAGATATTAACACTTTACCAATCGGCAGCCTATTAATAGGCTCTTCGACTTTTAACTTATTAATCAGTTTCCACGGAAATTAATAAATTGTTTTTTGTCATTACGATTTACTATGCCAAGAACTAAGTGACGAAAATTTCGAATTTCCGAACAGATATCGGTATTACGGAGATGTTTGCGGTCAAGTGACCAATCAGAAGTGGATAGGATGTTAAAAAAATACCGGTCGGTAAAGTGTGAATATTTAACAAATTGGTGACTTGTTATTTTGCGCAGAAATTATCACCTGTCACTGATTATTTTTTCGTAGTTGAGTTGCCAATGAAAGAATCTAAATGAACTTCAGGAAATTTTATACGTAGATGATGAATTTTAATGAAACTTTGTACATGTTGCAGTATATTATATTTTATACGTACTATATATTTTAGTAAGAATTTTACCATGGTATATGGTATAGCAATCATCTACGTGTAATGGTATACAACATACTTTGCACATATATCTGGTTTCGCAGCAGATTTTTATTTGAAACACACATTTTAGTTGGATAGGTGGATAGTTGGACCATACACGGTCTAGTTGGATTTCTTATTCGAGTATCTTTTTTAGAACATAGTCTTTTAATTGCTCTCAAAGATTAAAAGGTGAATCAATCTATATCTCTCTTTCATTTACAATTATGCAATTTTTCTCGGCCTTGTGAATGGTTGATTTAATAAATAATATATTTTTGCAAAATTCATTACTTTACTTCGTATTACACATGATCAACATCTCGTTAACGTTTCTAACAATAAGACAACACACTACATACATACATACTTCATGCTACACACATTCTGTTTCTTATCTATTACCAAGTTCATTCATATTAAAAAAAAATCAATCATATTCACAGGCCTCACCTGTTGCAGAATTCGGGGTATTACTGTACTATATTTGCGTTAAGAACCTAAGTATAGAAAGGGATCCGAAAGAAGTCACTTGGGACGTAAGCGGAGACTGCTGTCCTCTTCATTCATAGTCGCAGCTATTCACATTCATTTAAGTAGGTAAAATCGGTGTACCAATATGATAATAAAAATCTCGTGCGTAAGTCAATGTTTCGATTTTCACGATCGATATCGTGCTGTCGCACTCAGTTCCACGGCTTTTTCTTTTTTCTGTTTGTCTCGCAGTGCGATTTCCCGTCAAGCGACTTGTTTCTGATCCCTTGCAGTATCAAGAGAAGTCACTTTTTAATATTAAATTGAACACGATTGAGCACAGCGAACACAAATTTCAATATTCTATACTATCGTGAATTTCAAAAATTCAAATAGCTAATACGAGTGTAAACATGAGTTAACACGTGAAAGCACGATTTAATTTGTGAACAAAGTGTTAAAACCGTTGCGGCGATAGCAGTATTAATTTACGAAAAGAAATTTGCAAGATGAACTGAAATTTGTCCGCTGTTACAAAATTTACTGTGAAGATTAATCAATTACGTAGATCAATTAGCATATTCAAAACTATATCGTTCGTTTAAATAAAAAAACGTGCTTATGCTCTACTCTGTAAGAGATTAATTTAAGAAATGCTCCACTATTCCCAATTAAACGAAACATCCTGTAAATATTATCGTATTCTGTTTTTGATTAGAGGAAATTTGAATATCTCAATAATTCTTGAATACATGATAAGCTGTATATCTGATTCACATATTATGAATCTCCCTGTATTTATAAGTCTCTCGATATAGCGTTCGGATGTTTTATTCATTGGATTCACCGTCATTAATTATTCTTTTATGGGTTCGATACGAACCGTAGTTTTGTTGGTCGATTTCGGTGCGAAAATGTATATTAATAGTTCAGGATTGTCCGTTTAGTAGGCGAGCTGATTCTACTTGCCAGTAACGCGAAGACGATCGATCAATAAAATGGATCATCTATCAGATGTGATAGACGGTAATCCGGCACTATCAACGCCATGGCAGGAAATTGCATTGCCTCTGGCTATTTTCAATCGAAACTCTTTCTTCATTTTTTAAATTGCCAGGATATTTCGAAAGAAATTTTTTCTACATTTCCTTGAGGTTATTAACCCCTTGCCTCCTGAGATGCCAATCATCGATTTTTATTAAATTGACATATGACGTAGTTCTCATAAAAGTATTTAATATCTGTTCCTTTTATCTACATATTATATTATTTATTTTGTTAGACTCATAGAGGATAGAAAATCTGTGATGGACTATATAATAAGTATACCTCGATATGATTGAAGAAACTGAAAAAAACAGATTAATCCGTTGCCGTACAACAATGAGTGACATTCGTGATGTGGCAAATTGAATAAGAAATTTTCAAGTTTTGCAAAACTTATCGAATTGAAAATATAAATGAGGTGCGACACCATAAGATTACTTTTATAATACAAATATTGCGTTAAATTATACGATATATCAAGAATTACTGATCAAATGTTATTTTACCAATTTAATTCTGAATTATTGCGAGAGCAGTCACAAAATAATTCATACGGCAAAGGATTAATAGATTTACTATAATTACTAGAACTGGACAACAAATATTCACCAATACAATCAAAACCAGGTGAATTAGAAGATTTAGAATACATAATACTAAATGCATAAGAAAATGTTCTAATTTGCGTCAGATTGCAGTAGAACATTTCATCGAAATCTAGCTTACCCATTTCCGACATCACAGTAGATTCAGTCATTTCCAGACGATCCCAGAACTCCCAGCAGATCGTCACACTTCAATCAACAACATTTCTAATTGAATTTTCTCGCACGATCAAACCAGACATTTCCTTCAAGTGCAACAGGCTGCAACGTTTACCGTTGCCCATTTCCATTAACGATTTCTCCCCTGATGTATACATATAAATCGTAATTGAAGTTGACTAATCCAAGTCATATGCGTCGACATTCTTGAAATCTGCTCTCGAATCGTTAACACGAAACATCCGTGCAATCGATCAGTGTTAATCAACCGTTTTATCGCAGTTCAGAGCAACGATAAACGTGAAACGTGTGCACATACTTAATTCAACGCGGGATATAGTTGGGACAAAGTGTTGGACGCTACTATGCGGAAGTGGTACATCCTACCGTGGAGGATTACGATGCAATTAGCGAAAAAAAAATGTATACGCGCTACCTACGCGCTTCATCATTCCCTTGTCCGTGAACTGACTCCTGACTTTCAGCTCCTGATTGCGCTAAAGATACATGACTCGGGAAGTCTGTTAATTAACTCTACTTTCTGCAAATCCTAGCAATGTAAGATCCTGGACAATTACGATTATTTGTCTTAACGATGCATATTAAGGTATTTTTATTATATACTTGTCTGTGAAATGTATATCAGAGATTAATCGGCAAAATGTACGGGAAGTTGTTGGAAACTGCAGTTTCCGTTAACTACTGTATAGAAATTATGGGGGAAATTGCCAATTTCTGATATTGTATTTATAGTATAATAGAGATCTTGCAATTAGCAAAATATTACTACGTTCTTTTAATAAATAATGTATCATTTAATTATCAGTGAAATTAAGTCGTCGTAGTTTGAATTACTTGCCCCGTCTGTCATTAGTTACAATTAATTTGATAATATTTTGTTGCGGCCAAATTTAATTTTTTGCGATGATAATACTAAATAGGAATACTGAATGTTAATTCTATCAAATGAAGTAGTTTGTTCGGTACGTTTTAAATTCGAAATTAATATGATAGAAAATTATCCACCACAGAAAATTGGCACATCTGAATTAATGCAAGAACTACCAAATCAGTCAAAATGACTGGTACACAATTTCTTTAAAAAATTCTCCAAGTTTATATGAGTCATAGAATAAATATTTTACGTTTATATCAATAAACATGAATCAACCAATCGATCAAATTTTTCGGCGCTTGATTCCCCCTTTTTCAAAGTACTTATTTCATTTATTAAAATATGTTAGACTTGACGCCCGTACTTCTAGTGTTAAAGCAATTATTTACTTCACTTTGTGCCAAAGTATCTACATTGCGGTTGAACCACTTGGTATCAATGATAGTACAGAATAGTTTAACGTAGTTGATAGTCGCCACAATAAAGAACTCAGTGCCCGTTCCAAATTGAATTTCTAAACATTTCAAAATGAAGAATTAATGATTTAAATTTGCTCACCATTACCAGGACAATTAGATGCAGATATCATCAATATCCACTCTTTCTCAACCTCAGTCTCCCAAACGTTCTATCGATTTCTCTAACAACAATAACACGTCTCTCAGTTCACCAAAGTCCAAATTGAATCTTAATCCGCGTCACATTCCAAATTAAATTTCTAAACATTTCAAAATGGAGAATTAATGTTTTAAATTCTCTCACAATTACCAAGACAATTAGAAACATATATCATCAACATCGATTTCAACTATCGATTTCTCTAACAACAATAAGACGTCTCTCAGGTCACCAAAGTCCAAATTAAATCTTAATCCGCGACACATTCCAAATTAAATTTGTAAATATTTCAAAATGGAGAATTAATAGTTTAAATTCTCTCACAATTACCAAGACAATTAGAAACAAATATCATCAACATCCCTACTTTCCCAACGTCAATTTCCCAAACGTTCTATCAATTTCTCTAACAACAATAACACGTCTCTCAGGTCACCAAAGTCCAAATTAAATCTTAATCCGCGTCACATTCCAAATTAAATTTCTAAACATTTCAAAATGGAGAATTAACGGTTTAAATTCTCTCACAATTACCAAGACAATTAGAAACATATATCATCAACAACCGCTCTTTCTCAATCCCAATCTCCCATACGTTCTACCAATACCTCGACCAACAATAAAACATCACCCAGGTCACTAAAGTCCAAATGAAATTTTAATCCCCGTCACATCTCAGAAACGCGCCAATTGTTTCTCCATCACGCGACTGGACACAAGACCCAGAGAATCCATGGAATTACCCGTGAAGGTATTATACTCGTCAGAAATTAATCCCCGTCGGTGCCGGTCGTCCTTCCGCGCCATGGACACAGTCAACGGACGTTCCTGGTTTTGTACAAAGGACACGAGCCGTGATCAGCGTCGCGTAGTTAGCAGCCCGCATTAACTTGTCTGTTCGAAGATCGATGTTCAAGAAGTCCATCGGGGGAGGATTCCGAATCTCTGCATGAAGCTACTCCATACCACAGATCGCGAAACGCCTCTAATTAATTCCAATTACGGTTGCTCCCAGGCCTCGAGGTCCGTGCCTACTATCTATTACGGGCAGTCCTTTCTTGCTGCACCGCGGTGCACCGTGATGCAACGCGATGCAGCGCGCTCTCGTCTTGGAGATAGCGCGCGGTCATCTCTTCGATGCACCCTGCACACGCAACGAAGATTATTTCTATGATCAGGAAAGAAACGTAATCCGTGGGGACTCGGTGCAGGCTAAAAGATCAAGCTGATTAGGAGCGAGTTGTAATTACACCGAGACATTTCCATTTGTCGTTGGTGACCGTTTGGTTTCAGTGGACTTGATTACCGAGAGAGGATTTCATTTTGTGGGGTAGATTAGAGATAGTGGATCTTTTTTTTTTGTTTCTTGCGGCATGTTTTTTCTGGCTGTTTGTGGGTCAAATGGCTTTTAACACGTTGAATAGCGTGGGGGTCATCGGTGTTCGGCGCTATTAACACCTTGCTGTACAACAAAGAGTGACACTCGTTATGAATGGAGTAGGAAAGTTGCAAATTTTTCGAAAATTATTAAATTAAAAATATCAGTGTTGCAGGATAGGATTAAATAATTAGTATACTATTAACATTTTGTTAAGTCATAAGCTATATCAGAAATGTGGGACAGATTGTTACTTCAGCAATTAATTTTGATTTGTTGCGCATTTAATTAAAAAAATGGTACGGCAAGGGGTTAAATTCAATGGAGTTTTATGTAACTATTTAATTGTAACATTTATGAATTTTCTAGTACATTCGATATTTAAGTATTGGCTTTAAAAGGGTAGAGCCCTGCAGTCTATATATTTATTTGTGTCTTTAACTCTTTGCACTACGATTTGTTTCGTGACTACCTCCCCTACAACTTAGTAATTAATTGCTAAAATAAAAATTGATTAATGATTCTTGATATGCCGTATAACTTAATGTTAATTAACGTAATATTAATGCTATAAAAATAATATTATCGTGTCGCATCTCATTAATATTTTCAATTTAATAGATTTTGAAAAACTTGATCATTTCCTTTCCCATTTACCTCATCATGAATGTCACTCGTTATTGTATGACAAGTGGTTAATGTTTCTGCCGTGTAAAAATGTGATTTTAACAGGAACAGTTTTACTTTAGTAAAAATGATGAAACAAGTAAGATGCCATAAGCGTTCAACGCGTTAATATTTTTTGGCCAGGTACAGGTGTTATTTTGAGATATTCATTTAAGGGATCTTTGATTATTTACGGCTCCTATTTTTAGTAATGGGACACCTAAGGAGTTGTGGCAACCTAGATGTATTGTATTTTCATCATTGTTGCTCCTCATATCTCTCATTGTGTATGCTAGGATTAATACGTAATGTAGAAAACAACGTGTAGCATTAAGTACCCTGATTCATTATCTAATTCATTATCTGTGATCGCGAGAAAATGAATGTGACAGTTTTTCTGCATTCCTTGAAGTTACATTGAAGGTTATTCAAGCTAATCTGTTCATCGAATTGAGTGTCACTTAGATTATTGCAATCCTCAAATAATTATTCTCGTCTATTAAAGACACCGATAATTTTTCCATGCATTACAATTTAGAGAGGAAAGTGATCGAAGAGAATTCATGTGTGAATTCATCATTTAGGCTGATGACATTCGTCGATATGCACCGAACGGACTCAAACGATTAACCAGGTAGAAAGACGGCATGCTGGGTTTCTTGAGCCACGTTAAACTCACGTTTTCTTTCCCGCTGATGTATAAAACGTTGCATAATGCAACGTGTAACCGGATAAGGCGGGAAGATGTGCCGCATGTTTCGAGATTTTATTAGTTACTTTATTCACGAGTACTTGTACGTACCTAGTCCAGGTCTGTAATCGTGTTGTTTAAACGATCAAGATCGCTGGGAACGTTCAAGGTATGGAATTTTTCACGCTGTGCTCAGTTCTACATTTATATTCAACAGAGATTACGGAAAATTAGAAATGTAATTGCATCAATTGTTAAAAAATTTCTCATATTAAATTCTGCATTTATTTTCATTATTTAACGATAGATTCACAAGAAACGTAGAATATTTTGTTTCCTCGATGTTATCTGTTAAGTGTATTTTAAACATTTGGCGGGAAAAACTTGAAACACCTTGTATGGGGCTATTGAATTTCGATCCTTTGCATTTCATGCATTACTTTATTACGCTCGGTTATTTTCGCTACTCCTTTCGCTCGTTCCACTTCCCTTTTCATTCACAGGTGTGGAGTATCGCGTTACGGTCTCTTTGTATTGTTCAGCACAGTGAGCAGCAATTTCGTCGATCATTGATATTACGTTTTTCAATGCGTTTCACGTGGTAGCCAATGATTATATCTCCCGGTGATTGGCTCCGAATCATCGATGTTGGGGAGCCAAACGCATACTGACATGAAAAGTAATACTATTTATATCGTATTTGTCAAACGAACCGTGCAACGAAACTACCATCTCGTCGTACAATGACGTGTAATAAAAAGGGCGCTTTGGTTTCATCGCGTGTACATCTGCCTTCGTAAGTTGTGGTTTGTTAACAAATGTGTAAATTATAATTTAATCGTTTATATGAATAAGAAAAGTTAGGGGATATGTATTATTCTTTAGAGCAGTGGTTGTTAACCCTCTATAGTCCGAATTTTTTGTAGTGTTCAAAGATCAGTTACACGATAGCACAATTAGAAAATGATAAACATACTATTTTAACACGTTAAGTGCCCGACCGGTCCCTGGGGATGAAAATCAATGAAAATCAAAGATTAGTTTTTTACTTAGACTACTCAGTGGCGCCTTATCGACCCATAATTATAGATTTTAAATAAGAAATAGAACATTTTATCAAAAATTAATGTAGTTTATTAAAATAAATAGAAAGATACCTTTCTTAAAAAAGTGCCTAAAAGTGTAGTGTCGGTCTTTAGGACTAAGCACTTAACGTGTTAAATGATGAATTAAATCTGAATTTGAAATATTAAATTGTAAACAATTTCATGATTTTCGCGAGCTACATTATAATATTAAAATAAATTATAATATTTGGCAAAGTTACAAATTTGACTTGGAGAATAGAAGCTTAGATGTGACTTGTGTTACTTCAAAGTCACAAGTGCCCATAGAGGCTTTTTAGTGGTCAGTATCGCCTTATCTGAAAATAAACTCTTGTACTCTCTCAAAAAATATAAAAAGAAATATTTAAATTTTAATAGCTACATTGTTGTTGTTTATTTACAATGATTCTATTAAAATGAGGCTATTAAATTTTTGAAATTTATCTCGCACTCCTGGAACTTCTCTCTTACACCCTCAGGGGTGCACGCACCCCAGGTTAAGAACCACTGGTTTAGAATGTAACCACAATGGATCCGGGAATAAATACTGGAATTTAAATTGAAGCCGTAACAATGATACTAACCAATTCATAACATCGTTACAAAATTACATGATTTTTATATAAATGACAAAATAAATTAATTTAAAATAAATTGGAACTAAGACGTTTAAAGTAATTATTGGAAAAATAATGTAAGTAAGAGTCATTCGATAGTCCATAAATTATCAACGTTCCAAACAGAGGTGGACAAGAATAAAGTAGAAATTGTAAGTACCACTGTAAATGATAACGTATGTTAATACATGTCAGGTACAAATGTACTGTACCATCTACAATACACGTATCTCCTTCAATTCCACGACAGTCATAAATCATAAAATGAAGCTTTCCAAAGTGACTCTCGTCACTCATGGGCTCAGAGTGTAGATAAATGTGCAAATTGAAGTGAGGATGGAAATTGCGAGCCGGTACAATGCAGAGCAAAGTAAAATTACGAGAGCATCAAAACCGTTGAGCAAAAGAACACCCAAAGTCCCTTTCATCGTACATTCAAAAAATACCTTCCAATCTCGGCATCCTCAAAGTAGCGAGATCCCTTTTGTAACGGAATTACAGTGTCGAGGGCGATGTAATTTCTCTTTGAAAACATAATTACGCCAAGTTGAAGATGTCCCGAACGTTAAGGCCGCCAGGGCGTCCAGCCTCGGCGAGTTATAATTTAAACGGATTAACAATATTTCGTTTCCCAGCGGGTTTCGTTCCATACCGAGGATCCAGAGTGTCCGGGGGCTACGTCGCTGGTGGGTTATGGGTGGCGGTGCACGAATAAGAGGCGTACGTATCGTGGGGGTACCTGGGGCACCTTCTGCCTCCTCTGTTATTAGGCGATATACCAAAATTGGTGGGCCACCTCCCCACAGGGCAACCCCGTAACTCCCCCATCCACTCGGCACACTAATTCACGCGCCTTTTAACTCTGCCTTTTCTCTCTATTTCTTTCTTGTTTCTCTGTCCATCTCTTTCACTGGTTCGCCCTTTCTCTGTTTCTCTGTCTATCGCTTGCACTCTTTCACCCTTTTCTCTTTCCTTGCTTCTCTGTCTGTCCCTTTCGCAGTTTCTCTGGTTCTCTGTCTATCTCTTTCACTCTTTCACCCTTTTCTCTTTCTCTGTTTCTCTGTCTATCTCTTTCACTATTTCAATCTTTCACCCTTTCTCTTTTGCTCTTCTTCTCCCTCGTGCTCTTTGGCACATTCTCTTCCTCACCTATTCTCTTCCTCTCCTTTTCTCTCTCTTGTTCCGTCTCCCTATCTCCAGCTTCCTTCCTCCTTCCATCTCGGAATCCTATCTTAGCATCCTGGTAGAGGACTCACGAATTCCTGGCTCCGTTGTCCACGTATGGATAGGTTCTGTTGTATGCGCGCCAACCGAGCGAGAGCTGAGCGCCAAACATTAAGAACGAGGAAATTATTGCTTAGAGAGAGAATCGCCGTCTACGGGGGCCCGTGGCGATTAACCGCGACCGTGAAAAGTTTCGGAATGTTCCACGAACGAGAGCCCAGTGGAATGCTTGCCCTCTGGCAGTTAGAATGAATCGTTTCGTATGAACAGCCGCGTGATCGTTGCCCGAGAGGGTAATCTTGTCTTTTGGGTAGACATTCTTTTTTGCGAAGGAGTAAAGTTCGCGGTGAAAAAGATGGTTATGGTCGATGGATGGTCTTTTACGTAGGATTTTCTTTTATTTAGAGCTTTGCAATTTGGAAAGTTTTCGAAATGTTTATTTATTTTTAATTGACACTGCTGTCCATTATTATATTTGCGTTGAAGAAAGTTTTTATTCTAGTTTCTATTCGTGAGGATATATGTAGAATTGTACGATTGATTTTCAAATTGTTATCTATGTTTTTTTTTTCCTTGATGATTATTTTGGAGAAGTTCAACAGTGTTGTAATCTTAGAGCTGTATTTTTTGAAAAGATGGTGGAATTTTTTTAAGATTGTAGTTGTATGTAGTAGTCAGGTACGTTAGCTAGAATAATATTAAAGTTTCACACAGTTTTGAATTTAGATTGTATTATTTATATCATACTTGGGATTATTGAAATTATGAGCAACTCCATATGCAGAAGTATCAACGAATGCGTGCCGAAGATCACATGAAATAAATTGATTTCGATGGGAGAAGATATAAGTACAAATGGAAAGTATTAATTTAATACGCGCGGTCAGCGAGTACAGCTTCTGCAATCCTGAGTTATAATTTATGCGATTCGACTCTGCTGTACTCCTGGGTGGGAAATGCGACTAATTTGTACGTTACATGGGATAAATACGTTATATTATGCGTTACAACGAGTTTCATGAATATTTCATTACTTCTGTGTATCTGCTTTTGCAGGCTACCCCAACCGTGAACCACATATACGAATCAACATCCATTGTGGTTTTTAATTCTCTGCAAAAAGTATTTTTCTTACGTCTCCTTCGTTCTATTACGATTCCCCCACAATTAACTTGATAATTGCAAATGAGTGGGAATTTATAATGACTTATCATTTGTTGAATTAACATTTGAAACAAGCGCTTTTATGAAAACTTTCTTCGAGTGTGAGTACAATCCTTTGTTCTTAGTGGAATGTTGATGTGATACAATATTGTTATGATTATATACATGATAATAAATTTTATCATTACAGGCGGCTCTTGACTTTCGCACATTCTACTTTCAGGCAATTCGCTATTTTGCACATTTTTAAAAATTCACTTCTCTCAAGATTTCCGTCTATATTGCAAAAATTGGTCGCTTTCATACAGTCACTCTCATGGACTGTTTTATTTTACGCTCATATACACATTGCCTATTAGATTATATAATTCGCTATTTTGCTCATTTTTCAAAATTCAATTTTTTCAAGATTTCCGTCTATATTGCAAAAATTGGTCGCTTTCATACAGTCACTCTCATGGAGTGTTTTATTTTACGCTCATTTACGCAGTGCCTATCAGAGTAAGTAATTTCTTATTTTGCACATGTTTTAAAATTCAGTTTTTTCAAGATTTCTGTCGATATTGCAAAAATTGGTCACTTTCGTACAGTCACTCCTGTGGAGTCCTTTAGTTCACGTTCATTTATAAATTGCCCATTAGAATATGTAATTCGCTATTTTGCACATTTTTAAAAATTCAGTTTTTTCAAGATTTCCGTCTGTATTGCAAAAATTGGTCGCTTTCATATACTCACTCCCGTGGAGTGCTTTCGTTCACGCTTATTTACACACTGCCTATTAGATTATGTAATTTGCTATTTTGCACATTTTTAAAAATTCAGTTTTTTCAAGATTTCCGTCTATATTGCAAAAATTGGTAGCTTCCATACAGTCACTCCCATGGAGTGTTTTAGTTTACGCTCATTTACACAATGCCTATTTGCATATGTAATATTGTTAGATTTTCTCTATTATTGCTTACTAACGGTTAGAGACTCTCAAGTTTACAAAGAAAACACGGAAAACGCTTATACACTCCTCATTATCTTATTTATGCATACTGATAAGCAGATATTTTAAAATACAATTTTTTATTTTATAAAATATTTGTAGTTACTCCTACTTTCGAATATTCAACATTCGCACATATTTTCAGGAAGTAATTATGTGCGAAAGTCGAGGGCCACTTGTATTTGTTAATATCTCAAGAGATAATTTCAATGTACAATTTTAAGAGATACTTCGAATACCAATTTATATATAAATTGATATTTAATTGAAAATGTAACATAGAGTATCCTAAGTAGGGTAATTTTCGAAGTTGTTTAGTATAATGATCCCCCGGAATTAAAATGTTAAACATTACATTTTAATTTCGAATATTAGATTCAACATAAATTAGCGACAAGTAGAAAATAGAAGCAAAATATCCTAAGTAAGACAATTTTCGAAACCCTTCCGTGTAATAATCTCTTAGACTTACAGCGATCGACAATCTTAAATATCAAGTTACAATTTCGCATATCCAGTTACACAGAAATTACTACCAAATAGGAAATTTAACCTGAAATACCTGAAATAGTTTAATTCAGGAAGTCTCCTCCGCCAATGTTCTCACGATGATTACATTAGCGATTCAAATCATTAAGTTTCAATATGAAATTACATGAAAATTAATATGAAACGTAAAACAAAACAATCAAAATATTACAATTCTGGCAAATTCTCCGTCATTAATTTCACTCTAAAATAAACCCCATTCTCCATGGTCGACAATCACGGAACAAATCTTCGACAGAATTTCCAAATCGTAAGAATAAAAGCGAATTTCGTCGAGGGCATAATTTAGTCAACTACGATTCGAATTGAATCTGGCTGCGTTAATCTGCCGGAGAAAAGTCATTGATGAATCGTGTCCCCGCAGAAAACGGAAGTTGGATCGTACGTCTGGAATTGCGAGCCGGGGGGAACACGAAGCGCGAATTAGGAACAATAGAAATGTCGTACCGGGAATCGCGAGGTAGCTTCTGAACTTTCCCGAAGCGATTTTCCTCCATCCTTTTCCGCTCCCGAGTTGCGTCTGAAGCGCGACGATCCCGATAAAAGTTTCTCCTCCGACGAAATTGAAACCAGTCTAATTATACCGTAGGTCGTTCGGTCTCAGTTCGCACCACGTCGATGTCTTCCTTCGTCCCTTCTCCTTCCTTCGTTTAACTATATTAAATTCACTGTTTTCCGAAGGATTTGTTCGGCGAGAAGTCGTTAAAAATTCTCTCGCGACGCTTTGTCGTGCCAGACTATTATATTATACATGCAGAATGAAGTTAAGCCCGGCAATTACTTGATTAAGAGACATTCGGAGAATCGAGCTTTTTCGAAGTTCTCCAAGAGAGGCTTCCCCAACGGTGGAGTTACGGTAGATGAAATTACGCTGACTAACGAGCAACGAGAGTATTCGATTAGTGGTCGTTTCCACGCGATATACCGAGAATGTCAGATATTTAATGGCGCGGTTAAATGCTCGATGAAAAGCTGAGTCGTTTTAACAACAAACTACTGTTTGCGCTTGAAAGGGAGGATTGACGTATCCTCCGACGATGTTCATTTCTTCGTTTCGCAAAGTGTTTAACTCATTAATGTTACGTTGAATGAATCGGTGTGTTGTTCTTCTTGCGCGGAAGTTCTTGTTACGTATCGGTTGATCAAGATATCATCGGTTATTTTAGTCATGTTTATAGGAACGAGTTTTCTCTTTTTTAGTTTTACTGAATTTCAACATATTCACTTTATGATGATCTTCTAGTTTGGAAAGATTTTTGGCTTCTTTAAGGATTTTTATACGAAAAAAGTATATACTTTTAAGTATTTTTTACAAGTGGAAATAATGAGAAGTGACTGAATTAATAGTAAATTGGTTTATCGAGCCATGTATTTCGAACCATTTTGAACTTCGTGAGGTAATTAAAAACATTGTTGACATTTTTGTTTTCCCATTTATACTGATTGTAATCCATTCAACGAGATAAGCATATGTGGAAATTCATTTTACTCGAAGCCTTCTAATTTTGAAGTTGACTATTTCCTACATCTATTAACTCATGTTGGTGAAGATAAATAAGTAAAAACTGTCGGGAATTCTAACACTAAAAAAAATTGTTCTACATGCCGACAGAATTCCGATAATTTTGCTTCTCTGATATGAAAAGCACCGATGGATTCGTCATTATAATAAGAGTTTTTTTTTTTTTTATAATTAAAGTTTAAAGTTTTAAAGCATTTAAAATGTTTCATACCATTTATATGAAAATTGTTAGCCGTCTTCTTTAAACATTTAGAATTTTGAACTTCGAAATTGTTCGAAAAATTTGGGACTTCGTTAATTTCACGAAATCGAAAAAAGGAAAATCCATTTTTTGAAAGTTCTAGACTGGGAGACCCTCTTATAGGGATCTTACAATTTTGCTTGTGTGTTAGGAATTATATGGTGATTTAGGTGAAAGAGATCTTATTTATTTATTTTTCTATATTCTGTCTTAACCGTATATTTCCCCAATCTCTCCAAACCATAAAACATAAAGTATCCCATCCACATTAACGCAAGCCACCCCAAAAACTCCATACTGGGAACAAAAACACAAACTGTGCTTTTATTTGAGCTTTGCAAACAGGCTAGGTGAAATAGATCTTATTTATTTATTTTTCTGCATTCTACCTTATCCTCATATTTCTCTAATGTCTTCAAATTTGAAATGACAAAGTATCCCATCCACATTAACACAAACCATAGATAAAAATCACCATCAACCCTCAACCAAATCTTTGAGCTACGAACAAAAACACAAAATGTCAATTTATCTGAGCTTTGCAAACAACTTTGGTGAAATAGACCTTATTTATTTTTCTGCATTCTACCTTATCCTCATATTTCTCCAATGTCTTCAAATTTGAAATGACAAAGTATCCCATCCACATTAGCACAAACCACAGATAAAAATCACCATCACCCCTCAAACAAATCCTCAAGTTAAGAACAAAAATGCAAAATACAACATTTCCCACGATTCCCTTCAAGAAATAGTCCAACGAAACGATTCACGAACAACCTGACAACCATGTTCCCTATCTCGATCACCCTTATCACCCTTCCAACAATCTCGTCTCCCTTCAGCGCACAAACAGAATTATTACAAAATTCCCCGGTAATTCCAACGAAGCCAAGGATTTCATTAATTCCAATTACCAGGAACGTCATCTAGCCGCGATGTCACCGCGGCGTAACTCGGTGGAACGCGTACTCGCTCTACTCGAAGTACGGGCCGAAGAACCGGTGGTAAAGAAACGAAGGAAAACGACGAGGCGAAGCGAAGAATTTGAAATAAGATCGAGACGAACGAAAGAAGAAAGGAAACGTAGTGTCGAGGCGAGCGGATAGGACGATATCGCGGATTATTAGAGGCGGAACGTTCCCGTCGTTCTGTTGGTAACCGCGATCCTTAGAAGCGCTATTTCTCGCCATCGATAGCACGCCAGTATCCGGCCAGTATCTTCTCCGGTTTTATATAGCCGGTCATAGAACCAGTCTCGCGTAACCGAACAGCCTCGAAGAATGGCCATGCGTCAAGATAATGCGAACGGATAAACTTAACCCTTTCCGGCACTACCAGATATCGCTGATACGTAGTTCTGCCGTGCGATCGTGCGTCTTTCCTCCACAGCTCAATGGAATTTGCATATTATTTATGGTGGATCCTATCGTCCTCTTATTAGTCGACGTGGAGATAAGACAGTTGTAGAATTTCAGACGGGGACACGTTACGTTCGCGGAAAGGATCGGGATAATTAAAAGGATTAGATACGAGGACTGGTGCTGGAACGGTGATGTTTATGGAGTTCGTTGGAGATAGGATTATGCTCGTTATCTGGCAGAGGATGATAGTGGAGTGATTATCGATGGCAAATGGTTTTTGGTTCAAGAATTTTATTGTCGAGATGTAGGTATAGGTTTTGATAGTTTTGATGTTGCTTGATTGTCTCGATGTGGTCGTTTACGGTGGTATGTGCAATTTGTTTCAAGAATGTTAATTGGTATGAGGAGAATTTGATAGCAGCTTTTAAGTTGGTGCATTTCAATATTTTGGAATTTGTATGGGAAGTGCTCAGCGTATGTAACCTTCTTGGGCAATTTCTTCGATAATTGCAGAAATGGGAAGAATACGGGAAATATTAAACTTTTATTTCATCGTTGTTAGACCATGGAATTCTACAGAACGTTTGCTCAAAAAATATTGTAGGAAAAACTGTTTTTCAAAATTCCTTCATGCCAAACTATTAAGGTCGTAAAGAACATTTGTGCAACTGTCATAATTCTTCTTTATTATTGATTTGAGGAAAAGTTGAGAAGTAATAGTTTTTTTTCTAACAAAAAATTATTAATGTTTTTTTTTTGTTTCAATAAAAACGTATAACTCAACTGATTTTCTTAAAATACAATAAAATCGTTGAAAATGGATGATCAACGAGAGAGGTAATGTGTTAATTTGTTCGTATTATACTCGGTAGCAATTTTCTTAAGTTATTATTTATTTCCTTCTGCTGTGCAATCTTACGGTGCATTTGTACTTAGCATAAATTTGTATAGCCATGAATAATTTGACAGAGAATCGCACGAAAGCAAGAAAAGCCGCTCGCAAATCCTGTCTCAGTATATCTGGGTTTATTTCGCTTTCAGCAGATTGTACTTCGTACATAAAGTTTTTAGCGATACGGGTTATAAATGTAAGAACAACATACGATGAAGTAATATTTTATCGTAACACCGCATAAGTACACCTTATAGTTTTATTAATATATACTTGTCATAATTAAATTAATTCACCATGAAACGGAACCGAACTGATGGAAAATTGTCCTTCTTGTGACATTTAGGTATTATAGTATTCGTATATTATATTTATATATTATTCTACTTGAAGGACTATGACAGTGAATGTATTTAGTTTCTCTGAACGAGTTTAGTAAATTCGATTTTATTGAAGCACTTTTTTTTTTAATATAGTGGCTCTAAAAAAGTGGTCAGTTTGATTACATCTTACAGATTTATCTAAATTAATAGAAAATTTAATAAGATGACCATACTAACCAGTTTGGATTTTTTTTTCCTTGAATATATTTATTTGGTGCATCTAAATATACCGATTAATAGACATAGTTTATCTAGTGCGTCTCAACTACCGATTAAGATACTTGTAACGATAAGAAACACCGGTTACTTATACTTATTAATATCTTCTGCAAGAAATCCCGTAGATGACATTATAATTTTGAATTGATGAGAAAAGTAAAAATAATAATCAGTACTTAACAATCATTTTTTTTTTTTAAAAACCAAAAAAGATACATTGTGCCGTTATAAGTGGTAGTGTCATATCTTCAAATATTTAATCTAAAGGAATTTTTCTATCCTTTTGAAACTTTGACACTCGGAGAAAACCTTAATATTTCTATCTGAATAGAAGTTAATATGTGCAAAAAATTGCAATGTCATCTACAGTGCTATTTAACAATAAAAGAGTGCAAGTATATTCCTCTTACGAAAAGATGTCGGCTTTGACAAGATCATCAGTAAAGTGCATTTACTTCCGTTCCAACGATATTCAGACTTTCCCAAGGACTTGATTACCGCATCTTGTTATTCGCGTCACGACGAGATGGCAAGGATCCATCGGGTGCCCAACGAGACCTGATTAGAAGGGCTTTTACCACGTTCTTTTCCTCAGTTTTCCAAGGGAAAGGTCGTCGAGATGAAACGGATGAAAAGAAAGTAGAAGACTCCCTGAAAAAGACTCTTCGCTGTTGGTGTTTTGAGAAATTCCTTTTCGTATCTTCTTTAACCCCCTAGCGTACTATTTCTTTTCTGGCTGCTTCGGCAATAATTCAGAATTAAATTGATAACATAAAAATAAATTAGTAATTTCTGATTATCGTTCAATTCAACGCAAAATTAATATCGTAGAAATAATTATATCGTATCGAGTCTCACTAATGTTATCAATTTCATAGATTTTGCAAAACTTGGAAATTTTCTATCCAACTGAGATTATCAAAATAGGATTAACCCATTCCATGCTAAATTTTTCGTGGCTTTATTGTTTCTGGAAGAAGTATCACCATACTGTAAAAATGAAAATAATTAATAAGAATTACTGCATAAGGGTACAGCTAAATCAGATTGTTTTATACAAATTTCATCTCAAAATCACGTCAAATATCTAAATTGAATGTTAAAAGTCTTAGAAAATGAATAAATCTCCACGTCAGGGTCATGGAAGATAATGAGTTAACACTAAATCTACCAAGATGGCCAAAATGACTTGCCTTGAATTTCTGAAAATTCTCCGGAATTTCCTAACGCACTTTCTTTCCAATTGTTTACGTTTATGTCGAAGACTGTAAGTGGCTGCATCGATCAAGTATTCCACCCCCTTCGTTTATCTTATTCGAACATATTTATTTGATAATTTTAAATATAGCGAATTAATCGTCGGTGGATCTAGTGTTAATCCGTTTCTTTCAATTTCTTCAATTATATAGATGGACACTTGTTATATAGCCCACCACAGTTATTTATTATGTAGTCCATCATAGATTTTCTATCCTCTTCGAGTCTAACAATATAAGTAGGAAGAAAAATAGTATAATAGATAAATGTACAGGTGTTAAATACTTTTATGAGAACTACGTCATATTTAAGTTTAATAAAAATCGCTGATTGACACATCGGGAGGTACCTTGTAAGTCCTTTTAGAGGCTGAGAGTTCCACGAGCACAATCGTACAGAAGAGTGCACATTTCATCGACGTTACGATACTCATTTACGGGAAAGTAGAAACGAAGTAAAGTCAGAGGAGGGGCGTTGAGGAGGACTGAAATTTTCTGTTCTGTTGCCTCGGGGAGCTTCATTTCCACCATGCTTGTTTGTAGAGAAGGACGAGAGAGAGAGTATCGTTTGCATCGCTCGAGATGATTTTTATAACAAGCTCGGAGCACTCTTACCGGCTACGCTTTATTGATTATTCAGATTCCGATTCGTTATGAATAAAGATCACGACCGAGCGAGCTCAGCAGTTTCACGGAGAGGTCTTCTTTACTTCGATATCCAACCAAGTTTCGGATACAAGCTTTTCTTTTTCTACTTCCTCAGACGAACAAAGTTTTGGCATTAACGTAAGTTCGTCTGTTTCTAGCTTAACAGGGAGATAAACTTTTAGTTCGCTGTCGATTGTTGCACCTTTCCTTTAGGGTGTTTGTGCCGTTCTTTGCTCGGATATAACATTTTTTTGTTATCATAAACGAATCGAGTTTCGACATAGAGATTTATTAATTTTGTTGCTAGCTTAATGAGAAGATAATTTTTATCTATGAAACAAAGCTATTTTTTTGGAATTTTGTAAATTTCATTGCCGATTATTGCCCAGTTCCCTCAGGACATTTATGCCATTCTTTGTTCGGATATATGTAACATTTTTTTTTCTTAAACGCATCGACCGTTGGCATAAAGATTAATCAATTTTGTTGCTACCTTAATAAGAAGATAATTTTTAACTGTGAAATAAAACTATTTTGATACAATTATATAAAGTTCACTGTCTATTGTTACAGAGTTCCCTTAAGGTATTTGTGTTGTTCTTTACGTAGATATTCTGCAAAGTCTCAGATACAACATTGTTTTTATTGTCCTAAACGAAGAAGTTTAAGAATATAAAGATTAATTAATTTTGTAGCTACCTTAATAAGAAAATACTTTTTATCTGTGGAAAGAAGCTGTTTTTTTTGTATAAAGTTCGTTGTCACTGGTCCCATATTGTCCCTCGGGTATTTATACCCTTCTTCGTTCCTTTTACATTCTTTTCACGATGCTCAAAGGAAGAATGACAAGATGAAAATGAATCTCCAAGAGAAAAAGTCGAATCCGCGGCTGACAGTGTCATCAACGTTGCTGTTTCTAATCCTTCTACGGTTTTTGGTACTCGCGGTGATCACAAAGGCGTCGAAAGACTGTTGACGGTGTTTTTACATGCCTAAAGACGAAGTAGTTTTTGTGTAATCGATACAATATCATAGGGAGATTCAAGATGAAAACATATTGTTACGGTGCGTCATAATCAAACAACTCAAATATTACAAAATAATGTCCGCGAGTCGACATATTGAATTTATTTTCATGGTATTTACTCCTATTTGAACCTAATATGATACTTTTCAATACTAAAACTCCTAATTTAAACCTGTAACTCCCCGGGTCGAAATATTAAACCTCATTTAAACCTTTTACTACCTAACATTTAGGAATTAAAAGTACAAAAATAGGTCTAAATTGACTAGTAAAAGGTTCAAATGAGGTTCAATATTTCGACTCGGGTATCTATTTTAACGGATCCAAACTTCTTGCTCAAAGACAACTCTTTTCATCTATTACATCAATATTAACACTTTACCGACCGGTACTTTTTAACATCCTACCCACTTCTGATCGGCCACCTACACGCAAATATTTCCCTGATACTGATATCTCTTCGAAAATTGCAAAGCTTCTTCACTGAGTCCTTGGCACAGTTAATCGCAATCAAAAATAATAATTTATTAATTTCTGTAACGACCAATTAATAAGTTAAAAGCCCAAAAGTTTTGGGTCCGAAAAGTCGATTAATCGACTACCGGTCGGTAAAGTGTTAACATTTGCAGTTCGTTGTTATCATTCTTATAATCGATATAAAATATAGGGGAGGCAATTTTGTTACGATGATTCGTAACAATATTATTACGTTAAGTGAAATCGTGTTTACAAATAAACAATCCAGAACAAACTTAACTATCTACTATATAGAAAACCTTTACTACAGACTCTACAGTATTCGTTTATTCTAGACTTCGTGCTCTTCAATTAACCCTTTGAACTTGGTGGTACTTCATTATTTTCTAGCTTGTGCCATTTTAATAGAAAAATTCACATAATCATACATTTCTTAAAATATTGCGGTGGGAAGAGTTCATCGTCTGTAATCACTGATAAATTCGAAGGTCCCTTTAGAGGGAGCAACCGAGTGACATGGCAGATTTACGATGTCCCCTGAGGTGGGACATCGGAGTGCAAAAGGTTAATGAAAGTGCATTGTTGGCCCGCGAATAATTTTTTTACTTCTTAATGTTTTTTCTTAGCGACATGAGAAACATTACACTTTAAAATAAGGGTAAGGTATTTAATACCAAATTTTTCCGAAACCATGGTTCTGACAGCTCCTGTCAGTTCTCTCTGCTCAAATGTTGAACAGCTATTGGATTTTTTAAAGATATTTTTTGAGGGCGAGCAAATAAATGAAATGGTGACTGAAACAAACAATTATGCACAATCTATTATTCCGATACTTGTTAACCCTTTCGCTACGGAGTACTTTTCCGCAAGCTTGCTAACACGACAGGAAACAATTCCGGCGCGGATGAATAACTTTTAATGAGTAATGACATAATATAAATAATTAATTCTTTATCAAAGTTACAACGCATATAATACAGGAAAAATAAGAATTTATGATATTTGAAAAATATTCAATTACAAAATATGATCTAATAATTAATCCTTCAGGTGAAATTTTGTCGGGTGACTATAGTCACCGCTAGTACTCACAATCAGCCAACGTCAGACGGCGGGTGACTATAGTCACCGTTAGTATCGAAAGGGTTAATAACAAAACCAAGATTTGAAAGATCTAAATACAGGCAAATCAGTAAAATATACAATATTGTTGTAAGCTAATATTTCTATAAAATAAACGCTAGAACGACCGGCATTGAATCTATTATATTTCAATATATTGAATAAGTAGTTCAGAAAAAGAGAAATTAAGAGATGGAAAAGGTTGTCGATTCGGTAATCTGAAAGATGAACGTAGAATATCTCCTCTATGATTGTCGGACGAACTTGGAGACTTTTTAGATGAAATTGGGAACAAGTCATTTTGATTTTCTTGGTAGTTCTACTGTTACATTATATTACTTGTAAGACACTCGATGTATACGCGCAAAATCATCTCGAATTGCAACTTCACCCGACAGAAAGGTCACTGAACGAAAAAGTGAAGTAACGCAACCTAAAAATAAATGCACCAAAGTCACTTCCCAGGAAATCATCTCATATGATTTCACCCAACATACAATAATGTATTTCCATCGGAATCATTGTCTCAGAATGCAATTAACTCCAGCAATAATCTTCATTTTCCTTCTACCGATAACTCGATCATTCCTTCCAGCAATTCTTTCCTCCATCAGATTCTCTTAGTGTCGACGAGGGATAAAAACCGTCCATCAGCGTTTCTTCACGAATTGGTCGTCGATTACCACCGACCTGTAGCACTGAAGTAACGTCGATTATCGTAACGATGGAATTATCCCTCGTCGTTACCACCACCATTCCAACGAACGCAATGTCTTCTTTCATTCCTAACGGCCCATCTTTCCTACCAACGTTATACAGCTCTCGACCCTCCGGCAGTGTTTTGCAGTCAGTTCGGCGATTCTTCTCGCAAAACAGCCGATTTGGTTGGCCTCCGGTGGAGGCAATTCGTGTTACAGTGTTCCGATTCCCACGACAAACCCTAGCCGGGGGCTGAAAAGTAGCGCGAAAGCATCAGAAAGGCAGAAAGAGAGGGCGGTATGCCTAAATAAACGGTTTGCCTGCACCGCCTATGAAAAATGAAAGAAACGAAACCTGGGTGACCGAGAAGAGGAAGAAAGAGAGAAAACAAGGAGAGATAAAGAAAGAAGATCGTTCGGAGCACGCAACCTAAAGATGATTACCTACCTTCTGGACCTATACCCTGGCCCATTCGGCCTCAGGACACGAAGAAGGGAAGTGGATCTCCTTTTTCTTATTTTTCTTCTTCATCATCATCCTCTTCTTCTCTACGTCCACCTCTTCAATTTCCTCTCGGTCGTTGCACACTTTTACTACGCTGTCTCTGCTCCTCCAGCGCGTTCCGTTCGATCCTGCACTTTTTCTAGGCTTCGTGACGCAGCACGATTTCAAGTATTTATCCTTCTACCTTCCCCTGACTCTATTCCCAATGAGTACGTGCCTGGTTATCGATATTAATCGTGACCAGGGGCTCAAAGATATCGATCATTATCGATGAACACTGTCGTGACGTTGTAAATGATTGTAAACAAGATAGTCTCTTCACGTAGCTCCATAGAATTCTAAATAGTTATTTCTTCCTACGTAGTACGATATTAAGAAAGGCGATTTCACAGTTCATAGAATCGAAAGAGAAAAGAGTCTAGCTCCCGTTTCTTTCGGTGCATTTCGTCTGATTTGACCAAGGCTAAAGTAATCCTGAGCAATCCGTTCAATTGAGATCGTTCTTCCTACCAGTTTTCCACGAGAAAACCTCTCTTCTTTAATTCTATATCGCGTAGATCGGTGCTCGTTCTACGGGGTTGTATCAGGCAATGGTACCCGAAAATACGCTATACCGAAAACGAGGAAAACGAGATGGTCAATGAACACGGTCTATAGAGAGAATCTCCCGAGGAGAAAACGAGGGTGAAAGAACGAGGCTGCGATGCTGGTGAGTCGCCAGAATCAAGAGCAACTGTTGTTGTTGTTTCTTTTCTTCATCCCTCGTAGCAACCTCATCCCATCATTCCGAAAGGCGGCCTTCCTCCGACGATCAGCGATGCATTTTCCACTGAAAGCCTATGCATCATGGCTGGTGCAGGTGAAACGTTGCACGGCCGTTATCTTTTATGCCGAGGGGACGGTTGTTGCTGGTTTCGTTGCTTGTTTGCCTGGCTTCCTCCGTTGGCCGTGGTTCCGTGTTGCGACTTCGCTATTAAGACCATAGTCTTCTTCCAGTCGGAGTTTCGATCTACCACCACGATTCGACTCCCTCGGTTTCATTTTGTTCCGTCCATTAACATTTCGCTTCTGGATGGGTTCGTGAAATCCCACGAAACTACCGGCCTTCCACAATGCTGGCAATCCTTGAAGTTAGCACGAGAAACTTACCGATCGTTTCTTACGTTTCACGATGCTATTTGCGAAAGATGTTTTCTTTGCGGGGGAGAATAACATATAAGGTATTGAGTTTCCTAATGTTTTCTGGAATCTCTTAGAATTCGAATGGGATTTTATTTAATTCGGAAAGTGGCGCAAGTAAGATTAGAATGGAATGGAAGTGCAGCAGGTTGATTTTTAGTCGATGTCAGCAACTAATTCAACGTAATGAATGTGTGTTAGTATTTCAATAAGTCTGAAAGAGATTTGAATTTAATTATGAAATTGAATATTGTCAACGCCATCATTATCAATTATATCAGTATCCAATTTTTATCAAAGTGTGCGGAATACTTTTTTATTTATTACGAGGGTTTACACTGATCACTTTCAGTCTAGAGAGAAAGTTCTCCTAAATTTTTAAACAAGGACTCGATAAGGTCCAGTCCCTGTGTTTTATCTTTCATTGCTTATTTTATCTATGCTACTGAGCTTTGGAATAGCTATTATTATTATCTTAACAGATTCGCTGTTAGACAGCTCGCGCCATTAAATTCAATAAGATTCATATAATTTTTGACTTGTAATAGTTATAAATTGTCTAATATTTATAATATTTAAACTTGTAATATTTAGAAAATATTGAATATACATTCAATATTTGAAGTTTGGCATTAAAAAGATAACATCTTTATGGTTTTCGCTTTGTAAAGAAGCAATTTTCACCCTTTGCCGTACAATTTCTTTTGTGCCTGCCTCCGCAATAATTCACAATGAAATCGGCAAAACAAAAATTCATCACAGATTCTTGACATGCGGTATAATTTAATGTAATCCTAATATTATAGAAATAATGTTATTGTGTTGTGTCTCAGTGATATTTTCAATTTGATAGGTTTTGCAAAACGTTAACATTTTCTATCCAATTTTCCACATCACGAGTGTCACTTATTATTGTACAGCAAGGGGTTAATAGACAAAGTTCCACTTTAGTAAAAATTATGAATATAGCTAAATAACGGTGGCATTTAACGTGTTAGACGCTGAAGAGAAGAAAAAACAAATTCATTAAAAAAATAGCCTAAAATAATGAAGCCATTAAAAAGTACTACTACCATCCAACAAATCGTCCCCTTGGATAATCCGTCGACGATTCGGAATAATCGGATGGACTTCTATGAAGCAATAAATTCGATCGACGATCGAAAAGTGCAGAATGCTAAAACAAGAACTACCGAAGCGTCATGTACACGCAATAGTACCATATACCGAGAACCATTGAAGCGTTACTTCTGTCGAAGTAACTCCCTTACATCGATTCCAACTGTAGAACGTAGCATAAATAGTTAGATACACGACGTTCCACGTCAAGCTTTGCGGCGCGGTTTAGAAAAAGTGACAAATGGCCTGACAAAGTACTGTCCTTGCAGGCATCGCAACCTTCTTATACCGAAGGCATATTAAGTATGGACTACGCATTCTCTCGTACGTCTACGCAACTATTTATAGACCACGCATCGACTCCGATGGAAATACCGCGGCAAGGATCGTCAGTTTCTCCTAACGCGCTCAAAGAGGGTGGAAATGGAGTAGTCGTTCCACCTTTTCGTCGATCTGGAAAGTCCTATAGTAAATCAATTTTATAGTAGTTGTATTCACGCTTATATTTAGTTTCATTCAATCCCGTTCTGTAACTTATAAAATGCTCTTATTATAGTGAATTGTGTTTTAACACTTTACCGACCGGAAGCCTATTAATAGGCTTTTTGGATCCAGCGCCTTTGAACTTTTAACTTATTAATTGGTTGCTACGCCAATTAATAAATTATTATTTATCATTGCGGTTACCTGTGTTAAAGACTCAGTGACGAGAATTTGTAATTTTTTAATAGATGTCTGTATCAAGGAAGTATTTGTGACCAAGTGATCGATCAGAAGGGGGTAGGATGTTAAAAAAATATCGGTCGATAAAGTGTTAATAGTTCTTACGGTTTGTTAACGCGTCTACTGTCAGAATCTTGGGAGAAAATGTTGCTACATTCAGGGTATTTTTCAGTAGAACATATCCTTAATATTGTTACGCGGGGAAGTTTCACTACAGGATAGTATTTCTTTACAAAAGATTCTTTAACAATACAATATTCGAATAGATCAGGGATACGAGCTTTTTTCCGCGCCGCAGTTTATTCCAGACTCTTGAATATTCAACTGTTATCGATTCCAAATACATCCGCCTTTTGAAATTTCAATCACAAAGATCAGAAACGATCCATCACATTATTTTGGAGTCCTTAAAAGGACGAACTAGGACTTCAGCTAAATTATTTAGTTTGCAATCAACACAAAGTCATTGTGTCGCTTTGCGTTTCTTCTGTTTTGTACTCCAAAATCAAGGACGTTTTCCTTTCAATGAATCTGTTAAAACTATTACGGAGTAACTAATAATTATATCGAAAACATAAACGATCATAAGACCATTATAAACGTACATATCACGGATATAAACGATCATATATGGATATAAAAGTGTATCGATATACAAACATCTAAAGGATTATATCACGGTTATAGACTATTATATGGCAAATATAAAAGATCACATCATGAATATAAACGACCATATATGGATATAAAAGTCCAGGTAACCCTCCTATAACACGGTAGATAAGTTCCTAGAAAAAGCCGTGTTGTATGAAACCGTGTTGTATGAGACCCAGAGCCAGTACAAAAAGAGGGGTTACGTTCCGAAAACTTTTTAGAAACGATTTTTTTTAAATTCTACATAAACAACTTAATTTTTATTAAAATTATAAATGCAAAAAATATAAATTATGATAGTTTACTGCAACTATAACTTGATAAATTTCTTCGTCGTCACTGCGCAGTATAATCAGTCGAGAACTCTTTTCTTCATTTAAAGTTTTTTTATCTTCTTTTCTCTTTAAAAAATCTGAAATTTTACTTTGCTTTCTGGTTCTTACCGGGTCAATGTTAATTTTTCCTTAATATCTTAAAGACGAAAAAGTTATTCTTTGATAGACCGTAGCTCGACGCAGACTGTCGATCAGCAGCGTGAAATACTTTTGTTTTCAAACCACGGAGATAAAATCAAAATAGTTTGCGCCACACTGTATCTTTAAGACGGCAAGCCAATCTGCGGCTATAGAAGTACAGGGTTGTATAAAGGTTTTTGCAATTTTCTTATCATGTTACAGCGAAACCGTGTTATAGCATGCCGTGTTGTAGAAGGGTTTCCGCATTTCATAAATCGTGTTGTAGCGAAACCGTGTTACAGGGTACCGTGTTGTAGGGGGGCTACCTGTATATCCATGTACAAAGATTTAAAGGATTATATCACGGTTATAAACGACAATGTGACGGATATAAACAATCATATATGGATATGAAGGTATACAACATTCTACACTTATTCTATTATTTTTAGCACGAAAAATACGTGCGAAATATCTGCAACGATGAAAACGATGATATATGATTCATGCTGTCGTGATAGTAATAATGTTGAAAACAGTTGAAAAGTCTATTAGAAACTGAAAGTTGGGAAATTCCGTGAATTTTCTAAGTGTAGACATAGGGAGATGGCAGATTATAGACATGAGGATTAAGATTGTATGGTAATTGTCCATCATGTAAATCTTGTTAAGTGTTACATTGCCGATGGTATAAATAACCTGGACTCGTTGAATATCGAGGTAATACACTAGCAGTTTCGATGGGTGAAAAAGGTAATAGCCGGATGGCAAGAACTGTCGAAGCATCGAGTATCCGCGATAGTAGGGTACTTAGAACTGGTGAAGCGTTGCTTCTTTCTCGTGATAAGTAACTCCGACGCTTTGGTTCTGTTCATAAACTATGGTCAAGCATGCTCGCACCGCTTGGGAAGAATGACAAACAACTTGAAAAATCGTCTTCTTTGTACGGTCCAAAAGAAATGATTTAGTGTTTGTATAGCACTTCTTTTCATGGCATTTACGTAATTAATGAGTTTAAGTTGTTGGTGATTAGTAGACTGCGGATTTTTATGCATTTATGACAAATTTAATACGGCTAAAATATACAAAAAGAACATAATATAAAAATATATCTAAAATATCCAAAGTATGGTATTTGTTGTAATATTTATTAAGTACAGTAAATCCCTAGATAGGTTTTCCTGTCTCACCTGCATTTATGAAACTCGAAATTTGCATAAACATCCGCAGTCTAGTGATTAGTTATTGTATTCTATCATATTTAAATTTAGTGTTTGAAAATTTTAACACTAACCGTACAATATGTGGTCAAATGACCGATTCAATAAATTGGAAATATATAATTTATTGTACTATTAAGTAAATGGTATTTTGTACATTATTTTTTACAAGATGAGAGTATTCTACATTTTTTTCAGAAAGGTATTGTGGTTATTTCATTACCGGTCACAGAATCTACTATGACACATAGTAAAAATAAATATCCATAAGTAGTCGGTACGGCTAGTGTTAAATGAAATAAAATAAAAAATTCGAATAACTAATTGATTTTCTCAAATTTCGTTGCTTCATGAAGAATGAAAAGTAAATTCCGCAATTACAAAACAAATAAAATAATTCTTTGCAGCATTATATAATTTTTTCTGATAATTAATTTTCTACCAAACGAATCTCTACTCTAAAGAGATGATCTACTTTTATCAACAAAGATAAAAACCTGTCGGAAATTCCAAGCAACATGCCACAAGTCTGACAATAATTCCAGTCTCTGTTACCTCACAATCTACACACTTTATTTTTCTCTAACTACTACTCTCATTACCACTTCATTTCTCAATCCACCCCCAACAGTGGCAAAATTTTCATTCCCCACCCTCTCCATCCAAAATATCTGGTCACTAAAGCTCCTAAAAAAATCTATTCGTCAGAAAAATAATTTTCTCCGTCACATAGATGTGTTCCCAAAAATATTGCCCTACATACAATAAATCCGCAAAGGGAATATTCGTCCCTGGGTCCACATACTCTGAGGATATAGAAAGAAGTCGCTCGGTATGAGGTAAAAGGAGATTGTCCACGCACCGCCTTATTCCCATTGTATCCGCTCTTGAAACCTGAGCTCCGCAAGTGAAAACTAAACTCTAATTTCGTCGTTAACCCCTTGCGGTTCGAATTATTTTGTCAATTTTGTAATGAGTTAAATGAAATTATATTTTTTTAACGATAGCAATATCTGTAGATTCTGACGAATAACTCTGTGATATTACAAAATCGTTATTAGATTTGATAGTCGATATTAAATCTTTAGAAAATAAAGTGTAGTCAAAATCTATGTCGACTATAGTTCGATATGAGACTGCAAAGGGTTAAGTGTTTTTTTGGTCTCTCACGCATTAAAATCAAAAGTGCGAGAGGACGAGATACCTCTCTTACTCGTCGTGTAAATTAAAGCAAACCGCTTATCAAATAACTTTTTTCTAAATCCTCAGAATATGTACTGGACGAATTTAGAAAGAAGTCACTCGATATGAAGTATGAGGTAAAAGAAGACTGTCGTCGCGCCAACTTAGTCCCAACGTATGCGCCCTTGAAACTTAAGCTCGGCGAATGACAACTAAAAACTAAACTTTTACTTCGTCCTTACGTGTTTTTTGGGCCAGTCTATGTACTGAGAATATACCCTCTCAATCCTCAGAATATGTACTGAGCGAATTTAGAAAGAAGTCACTCGCTATCAGGTACAGGGTAAGAGGATATTCCCTATTCCCATCGTATCCGCCCTTGAAATCTGAGCACGACGAATCATAATCGAAAATTAAACATTTAAATCTAGTTAAATGCTTTTTCAGCCAGTTACTTACTAAAATCGAAAGTGTGTGAGAACGAGAGACGTCTCTTACCCATCTAGCAAATCAGAGCAAACCACTTGTCAAGTTTTTCTAAACGCGGTCAGAATACACGGACGTATCTCCCTCGCGAATACTTTCGTCTCGCTGTTTCCGTACGTAGCGAACCAGGTTTGGTGTACGGCACGGTGGATAGCTCGAAAATTGGTATTCCCCAGTAGGTATGAGTTAGCGGCATCGGTATGTGGGTATTATACCTTTTGTATTCCGATGTGACACGCCTCCGTCACGTTTGCGGGCGTACAACGACGACGACAACGTCGGCCACGGCTGCGCGGTGGTATAACCTGGACAACGATAAGTGTCCACCTCCGTTGGTACAAACGCACACGTACAGAACGTACGGCTCTCGCGGGGTGAGAGCACGTACGTCCACGTACCTCTCACGTACCTGAACGCATGTAGCAGCGCGCGCGAGAAACGGAGAAAGAGAGAAAGATAGAGAGAGAAAAAGGGAGAATAAGTGAAAGAGAAAAAGAGAGAAAGATCCAAAGGGGAAGGAAGAGGAGGAGGAGGAGGTGGAGGACCATGCGGATGCCATACGTAAAGGCTCACTGGTAGCAGAGAGCATCCAGAGCCGTATGTACGTTTGAGAATACATTATGTAAGCAAAAGGTGAAAAAAGGCCCCTCGAATACCCCCACCAGATTCTATCGAGTCGTCCCTCCGTTCTACTCTTCCTTCTGTACCTCCTACTACACTCTTATTCTCTCTCTCTTTCTCTTTTCCCTTTACCTCCGTGTGTTCCTGTACCCCCGACCCCGAACATCGGGGCAGGAGCATCAGGGCATAGACCTCCGTTCTGTTATATGTACACGTACGTATCCGGCGATACGAAACCCGCGTCGTATATATACGAAACCGAGCCGCTGGCGTTCGAAAGCCAAGGGGAAGGAGGGATGGAGGGAAAAAAAAAGTGAAAACAATGCATCCTGGAAGCGGCCCGACCAACTCCTCCGCGAACGGAGATAGAGGAAGAGGAGACCGGCGAAAGAACCGAAGAGAGAGGAGAAGATCGAAGGGCGGCCGACTCCAACGTCGTTTCTTCTCGTGGACGTTGAGAACGATCCCTTGTCGATCTTCCGTTTCACCGATTAGGAATTTCCGTTCCTTCCATCCGAGACGTTCCAACGAACTCGGTTGTCTTCGGTGATTGTAACCCGTTGATCGAGGAATTTCAAAGATTCCTCGTTCCTTCGTTTCCTTCTGCGTTTCAGGTGACAGTTTACTCAGAGAATGATCCTCGAACGATGCAATTCGATTATATGACCGTCGAATTTCGCGGTTAACTTTCACAGCTTGTCGATTCGAAGGGACAGAATTTCCACCCGAGATGATGGTATTTCATACGAAGTATTTGTCGTTTGCTCGTCGATCCGGTGATTTAATTCCATCAGGTTAACGTGCAACGACTGCGCGCTTCTTGGAGAGGTATAAATCTCGATGAAAAATGCAGCCTTTTGTTTCCCTCGTTTGCGATTCAGGGGAGACCGGCGCTGATTCACGAAATCCGAAATATCCAGAAGCTACTCGCGTTTCTTGGATCACGTAGCCGCAGGACATATGCGTCTACGTTGACCAAACGGACACCGAGAGGTTTCTGTTTTCGAAAAGCTTCGATCTTGGTGCAAGCCGAGCACAGATTATTGAGATTTAAAAGGACTCGCGAGAATAACCGGTCGAGATGGCCAGTAAACCTTGGACCATCGGAGTCCGACGTTTCTTTTCTCCTTCGTTCTTCACCCTCCTTCTTTTACGGCCGTCTCTTTTCGTCTTTGTGCCGAGGCAGAGTCTTCCTCTTCGTGTCTTTATCACGATCCTGTCGGTTGCGCCATACCATCGAATTGTTCTTGTTCTTGATAATGTTACGATACGTTTCGTGGCCACGAGAAAAATGGATTTCGTTCGGGGAAAAGTTTACTCTTCTCCTGGGAAATCGGTGGAATGATATTACAGGATTCATGGTGGAATTTGTACAGTCATACTCACATAGATATTAGGGAGGAAATGAAAATTTTATTTGCGGAATATGACAGAGGGCAGGTGACAGTAATTTGACAAAAAAGAAATTTGTTACAGGTTCGAGAAATTTTCTTTGCACTTGATAAGTATTTTTTAACTGTCTCATTGTTTAAGAATTCTCTTATTTTCTTATTTGGAACAAAATTGAGAAATGTATCTTAAACACAGCATTGGTATAGTTTAGAAAGCAATTTATATAAAATTGTATGCACGGCTGGTACTTTAAATTCACCCCTTTGCAAATCAAATTCGTTAGTTTGCAAATTGAAGTTATCCTTTTCTAAATCAAGTACTTCTATTTAAAGGTAAAGTCGTAAAATTAATAACATTATGATTTTGTTAATTTGTTCTCATTTTAATGAATTAGTAATTACTTTTAAATAGCAAATATATATACCTTTTTTTTTGGTACCTAGTTTACACTTGGTATTCTTTTAATTAAAATATTTAAGTAAAAGTACTCCATTTGTAAAAGGATAATTTTGGTTGGCAAAAAGATGAATACGATTTAAAAAGGGACAAATTTAAAGTGCAAAACCTGCATACCTTGCATACGATAATATTAACAATTCTTTCTTATTTTTCAAATAATTCACTAACAATAATTAAAAATTCTAGATTTAAACAAAAACACCGACAAAACTCATATATTATTATAAAATAATAATCACATTTATGGCCTGCTCCCTAATAATACACAAACTCAGACGCATTTGTAATGCACCCCTTATAATCTCAGTCCATTCACCTCTGAGGTCCATTAACACTAAAGCTACCCATGTTAAATCTATTGTACTTCTACATAATAAATAAATACTTTGGGAAAAGAAGAATCAAGAGATTAGACAGATGATCAATTCAATAATTTATATTTTATGAGATGAACGTAAAACATCTATTCTATAGCTCTTCATACTGGGAGTTTAAAAAAAGAAATTAGTATCCAGTTATTATGAGTGACTAGATAGTTCTAACGTTAATAAATTAATTCTACTCGAGGAAAATTCATCGCAAAATAGTAATACGATTTTTCCGTGCAAATGCGCCCTCGTCCTTGCAATCAATGGCTTTCGCTTTCCGTGTACACGTTCGTTGCTCCGATTCCAATGTCATTATACCTACCTGTCCCTGGCGAGAGATCGGGAAGAAGAACTCGCCCGATCCGTGGAAGGTGCAAACCACCTCGTCGTGGTAAAAGTGCAGGTGCAGCAGGTAGAATAGATGCCAGGCGCAGATAGGTTCACAGCACCCACAATAAATTTCACCTTGCCGCGATCCAGATACAAGCGAGCAGAGAGGGTAAAAAGGAGGATAGGGCGGTGGTTTGTTCGATTTCTTGCTTTGAATGCATGGTACTTTGTCATTGACCTCCAAGAACTCGCGGGTCAGATACCAGAGATTGCTCTATCCCTTCATTTCGTGACAAATAATTGGATTAGATAAAGTACTTTGTATCGATCTGAAGTTTGCTGGAGTTTGATTTAACCCCCGCAGGGACGAATTTTTCAAAGATTTATTATTTCTTACTATATTTTGTTCAGACCAATAACGTACCAATTATTTAGCAATGGCAACTTAATATTAATTGTATTGGTACTTTATATACTCTGTTCTCATTGTAGCTAATTATTTCACCAGTGTAAAGGAACGATGATATTTTCACGAATAAATGTCAAGTTATGGTTTGAGTTAATTTATAAATAATAATAAAATAGAAAAATGATACACAAAAGCAGAATGAAAAGATTCATCTGTAACTTTAATGATGATTTACTTCACAACTCATAATAATGTTTTTCAAAGAATTATTGAATCTTTGTACATCACATACGGTAGAATAAAATGCTAGGAGCAACAATAGAAGACGCTTTTTTGCATCGGTGGATTCTGTAGTGAATAGTTGGACGATAAATGTTAATTAATTTTATCATTTGGAATAATTTTAATTAAAAAACTAATTAAATGTATACATATGTGCCAATGTCTCTGAAGAGATTAGACCTTTAAAACTAAATCTACCAAGATGGTCAAAATGACTTGCTCTTAATATTTTTATAATTTTGCGTAATACCTTTGAAATTCCTAACACTGTTACTTTTTCAATTTTCTACACCTGCTGCGCACATTACAAATGACAAAATTAATAAATTTTTTGTCTATCTTCGTTTCCTGTTTTGTAATGTTTTTATTTGATTGTTTTAAATCTAATAATTGATTGATTGTAACCTTCAATAATTGTACCTCGATAGACTTACTGTTAAAATGTTGATAAATTCGAGATTAACGAACTTTCTGAAGTCCTTCAGGATATTTTTTATTATAAATCAATGCAAGAAATACGAATCAAATGAAATCGTAATTCACTGGAGCAAATTATTGCTCGATGCAGTGAAAAACTGTCTCCTCTTCGTATTCACAAGAGAATCTTTAAACTCCGTCGTCGAAAACGTAAAATTGCAGAGGCAAGAGTACGCAATAGTACGTCATCAATTACACCACGGCAGAATTCCTGGCAGGGTGGTATTTTCCCCCAAGTTCGAACCGGCGTAAATTCCTCGCGGTGGTGTATTATTTATTTGGTTGACCGTCAGTGCCGAACGTGGTGTCATTAATTATGCTGGTACGAAGCTCCTGGCAGGATACTATTTTCCCTAACTTTGATGTGTTATTACACACTATTAGCCAATGGTTTATTAAATGTTTTCTTTGACCGTACATGCAATTTTCACCGGCTTCGTTGATTGAAACGAAATGCTCGTAATGTTACCATGCATCGTTAAAAAGCCTTTGATTCCGTGGATATGCAAAAATTCATTGTTTAACTATTTGCAGTTTTGTTAGAATCTATACTGTAAGCTGCTTTTTGTTGTTAATTACTGATGGATCTAATCTCGGTTTTGGAAGTCAAAAATGCTTTTGCACCTTTAACACTAGATCTACGGCAGCCATCAAATTGACGAGTTTCCACATTTTTTAAAATACTTCTCAAATACAGCAGTTATTTCATATCTATCTTATAATAACCAAATTACTTAGCTGACCATATTATTGCCGTTTAATCCATCGTTTTTCAAAATACTTTTTTAATATATTTAAATACAGCAGATTTAGCGGCCGTAAATCTAGTGTTAACTAAATATTCGATGAAACATACAGCTTAAACTTTTATTTTCTAATTTTTCCTCTATCAAGGAAAACGCAAGGACTTTGGGTCACCGATTTTATTGAAATTTTACATACTTGTAGAGTAAGTCGTTCTGATTAAGAATATACCCTATTATAGTGACAGACGATCAATAGTTTTTAAGATATTTATAATTAAAGTTTAATTTTTAGTATAAAAATTTAATAGTTAATTAAAGTTTCAGATATAAACTGGACATTTAAAAAATGTAAAGTAAATATTCAGAAGATATAAAATAAGTATTTAAAAAATATTAAGAAAATATTCAGGAAATATAAAATAAATATTTAAAAAATATTAAGAAAATATTCCGGAGATAAAAAATAAATATTTAAAAAATATTTAGAGAATATTGAGGAGATCTAAAAAAATATTAAAAAAATATTAAGAAAATATTCAGGAGATATAAAAAAAATGTTAAGAAAATATTCAGGAGATAAGTATACTCTACGATTACTCTACGATTTTGTAAAATTTCAATAATATCGGTGATCTGAAGGTCTTGCGTTCTCCTTGTAAGCTTAATCTTAGTTTGATTTACTAATCCGTAAGTGTTCACAAATATTTAGAGTATTAAAGAAATCAATTGCGTTTAAAGCATATGAACATTTTTCTCTGTGCCTCAACTCGTATTACAAAAATAGCCTCTACAGCCAACAATGCCTGTTAAGTTAACAAAAAATTAAAGATAATTCAATCCAAAAAAAATTACATTGCAACATAAATTAGTTATATTACGAAATAAATTACATAAACAAAGCTGTCAGTATTACGAATTTTATTTGCGTCAGTATATTTCAATGTTATTCAGGACAGAGAATTCAAATTGAATTTCTCTTTCTTTACGTTAATTATAAAACAACTATTATTCATAATGTGTTTTGGACGTTTGTTATAGCGATTTAATAGTATCGCCAAGGTAATGCAATTAATTGCAATACTAATAAGAATTTACGATCTTTCAGCAGGTATTACTATGGAAATGAACTCATTGTAGGAAAAGGAGATAGTATTAATTAACGCGCACGAATAAGTGTGTACCAATTATGCATACGTAATGCGGTTAATTACCTTATGGGATATTATTACGGGATCGTTAGGGCGATCAGCAGCACGTTCAATTATTGTAGTAGAATTCCTGTAGGTTCTCCCGGGAAACAGTTTCGCGTGTAATGAGCAACCAAGAAAGAAAAAGAAACTGGGGGGAACTATGATGATTATACGTCTGTTTAAACTCAGTATCTTGACTTTAAATAACACCATGTAACTTTCGCTATATTCGTGAGTGTTGGCAATGACTGAATTCGATGCGAGGAACGATATCTGAGGATTTTCTTTCAGCAATTATTTTTATACTAAGAATAATTTTAGTAAAGGAATCGCAATTGTGATATTAAAATGCAATAATAGAATTATTGAGAAACTAACAACATTCGACTGCTCTCATTATTTGAGAATAGATTATGCGAAATTATTCGATTATGTTCTTGGTTCAAAATCGATGAATTTTAAAATTTTAAATAATGGAAATTAGAAATAGATGCAGGAAGACAAAATATTTTTGGTTTTGATAATTTTCTATTACAAAGGTAAAATTTAAATGAATTTAATAATTTGGATTGTTGTAAAAAGGGAAGTTCGAAATAAATCAACTTTGAGACAATTGTCGGCTGTTCCTTCTATCAGAATTGCAAGTAATATAAACTTTTAGAATCTTAGATGATACAAAATACACAGCATACTTTGTACAGAGGCTACCTATTCATTTAAATTCATTTAAAGACAAGCACTTCCATTGTCAATAATATTTCCTAATATTTCCCCCGCAATTAAGTAACAATAAATCACCTATAAAATGCTTACACCCTACAGAAACCTTAAAAAGCCGTTAACACGACGAATCCGATTTCGCATCGTTAACGCGTTAATTCGCAACAAAATTCCTAACGATCGATTCTCCCCAAATCAGTTTCTGCATGACGACACCAAACCAGAACAACCCCGGTAATGATCATCCTCAGTTGCACGCACAGTAGCATAATTAATCAGCACACGTATATCAGACGTAACTCTCTCCGAAGACGAACAACACTGTACGGTCGTTAGAGACATCAACGGAGGGTACAATTATTATTCTCGAATTCCTCCGATGTACACAGAAGAAGGGGGTCCGTGTGTAATGAGCGATCGAGGGAGAAATAGAAGCTCAAAGTACATCATGGAGAACCAGAGTAAGAGAGAGGAAAAGAGAAATACAGAGAGAGACAAACGGACAAATAGAGATACAGAACGAGACAGAGAGAAAGAGAGAGATAGGAAGAAAGAGAGGAAGAGTAAAACAGTGAAAGGATAAGGTAGATAGAGAGGGAAGGAAGAATAAAGGGTGTGGGATAAAGGACTGGTAGTAGTAACGCAGCTAATTAGGATACTCGGGAGTAAACTTGAGGATATTCTTCCTTCTTGGAACGTGCACGTATACGGGAATATATGCAGTAGTATCTCCAAGGAACAAACGATCGAGCACGAAAACACGCACCATGGCTCCCCGTTAAGTTTACCCCGAAGGGAAAGAAACGAGCGTCACGGCTCGCGCTCGGGAGCACTGGGATCCCTTCGAGTCTACTGGGAAACCGGAAACCGCCGATTTCAATCTCAGTTCCACTGTCGGCTCGATGTCCCGCGGTTAAATCGGCGTTAAGTCAATGTGGAAACTATCGTCTCGCCGGGGATTACTTTCGAGGATTATTTTACCCGACGCACGCATTTTCGTCGCTCCTTTCTTGCACCGGTGAGAGATCAAAATGAGCGGGAATGTCTCGAGTGGAAAATAATGTGGATGCATACTCCGAGAATATCGAAACTCATAATGTCCCCTTCTAGCGTTTCTACGGGGAATCATTGATATCGAAATAATGGGCTTATTGTCCTCGAAATAATCGAACTCCCCGCGCTCTGGGTAGTCTTCTGGGTGGTTGCTGAGAGTTTAGGAATTTTTCAGATTTAGAGATGAATATCGACACATCGATGAGCTCACTTCGGACCCATAAATAGAATCGTAGCTCTAGAAACTTCATTGAAATATTTTTACATTGATAATTAAGAATTTATCTTTTTTTTTTAATTCTTTTGCTAATTTTAAGTTAGTTTTCAATTACGTTAGTTACTCCAATAACTTATAATAACTTAATTTAGTACAATACGAAGCACCATAACAGAGATAAGTCTAAATGTTCTAAAAACAGCAGGACCTCATTAACCCATTCACCTACAATGACGTGTGGTACACGTGACATGGTAAATGGAATAGAAAATTTTGAAGTTTTCCCGAAACTGTCAAATTGAAAATATCAGTAGGTCAGGAGACGTTGAAATTATGCTATAAATATTGCGTTAACTTATATCGGTATGTCGGAAATCAGTGATAGATTATTATCCCAACAATGAATTCTGAGTTGTTGTATTCCGTGTGGTGGTAAACACTTTATTTTTGAAGATACTATTTTCACGTTCGGAGTTTTGACAAACTCAAAGTAACGTCGTCACGAAATACGGAGTGTCAGCAATTATGGATAATTCTCTGATTTAGAAACAAAATTGACCTTTTAAGGATTTTTGCACAGTATGGTGGCATGTAGGGATTGCAATACCGGTATACCGGGATACCGAATACCGGTATTTTGTGCCATTTCTACAATTTTGTAATACCGGTATTCACAAGTTTAAATACCGTTTTTTCGGTATTTACTAGAAATTTTTGAAATCATAAAATTTGATCAAGTTTATAGTAAATTTTCTTAAAATTTTTTACCCACAAACCTATCCACATTCAGAAGAATTCGATACAGTTATTGAAAATGATATGATGACACTAATGTCGATAGTGAAAAGGAATTGTCTCTTGAACAAAAATTAGAATTAGCGATAACTAAAAAAATTTCAACAAACTAAAATATAATACAGAAATCAGTTATATCCAACACAATCCGACGACAAATCGATTTATTTGATGATGAGGGATATAGAGGTAAATACTTCGAAAAAGTATATCGTGCATTGCTGACAGTACCACCAACTAGCATAGATGCTGAAAGAGCGTTTTCGACAGCTGGTAATTTTTGCATGAAATTACATTTCAGGCTTAATGGCAGTACAATTGATGCATTATGTTTTTTGAGATCACATTTCAAAAATTTGTAATAGTACCACAGACTGAGTAGTGATATTTACATTTTTTTTGTTATTTAAATACATAGGATGTTCCTTGTTCCGTTACTTTTTTTGTGATTCTTCATATACTGTTATAATTTATAAGTTTCAAATGATTTGTTGTGATATTTACTCTCTCTAATAAAACTGGCAAGTAAAACAAAGAAACACCTGCGCTTTCTTTCTATTTCTAAAATTCCTACTACCGGTATTAAAACCGGTATTCCCGTATTAAGATCTAAAAAATACCGGATACCGGTATTGAACTTTTGGTCCGATATTGCAATCCCTAGTGGCATGTTTAGATGACCCCAACTCCTCGTTAGTAAGGTTCCAAAGATCGATTTCGTTAAGACTAAAGATCTTCAAAATATATTTTGAAGGAAAAACTTACAGAATTGACTTTTTAACATTTTTAGACCCTGAATCACGTTTAACAATATTTGGCTATATTATCGTAAAGAATTAGAATTTCTAAAATTAGAATTGTCGGTATCCAACAGAGTCATTGCACATTCGATCAGAAAAGAAATCGTAAGGCAAAGGGTTAACCAGCTGGCTACTCAACAGTCTCAAAGTTCATCCACAATTTTACATCCATATTCCACTTCACCAACGACCACACGCGGCGTTTCGACCCTTTTCCCGTTTCCTTAATATCCGCGAAGGAACGAATGTTCAGAGTCACCGAGACGATTACAAAGTAAGCAACGTTATTACCTATTTTGTACGATCATCCTCTAATACCATGAACAGGCCAATTACCCGCGCGCGAATGCAAATTTCTCAACTGCAATTACGTACTATACGAGTCCTAGAGAAGGCAGATGTAAATCCATTGCGGCCAAGAGAACCGCTAGAGGAGGAGAAATTGTCATGCGTCTTTGAATAATATCGATACGCGATGGAATCGGTTAACGCGAGTTCTAATGCAGTTCCACTATGTGGTCACTGACGCGTGCGGTGCGCGATTTAAATCGCCACGGTCGATCGAACGTCAATCGGCCGACACTACGTTGCATCGATTCGCCTAATGCGGCTACGATCAGGAAGTAATTATAGGCTCCATTGTAACGACGGCATTGATATTGCCGGTGTAAATTCAACGGGGTTTTATGTTACAGAGCTCGAACCTGGGTCAGGAACTACTGGACAGAGTGTTCAGACATCTGAATCTACTGGAGACTGCCTACTTTGGGTTGCGGTATCTCGATCACGGAAACCAAACGGTAAATTGAGTTTCTGTTTTCTTATTTTTGTGATTTTTGTTTTTTTAAATGGTCGTGATTCTTGTGTTTATACTTTGGCTGTTGAAGATTGATCAGCCATTTGTTTTGTTGGAAATTAGAAAATAATGAAGTAGTTTTTTGAGCGGATGTGCAATTATTTTTGAATATCTTTTACAGTTTTGTTATTTTGTGTTTATAGTGTAGACTCAAGAATCACTGGAAAGGAAAACTGGTAGAAAGAAATTAGAATAGTCATTTGATTTTTAAATTCAGAGAGTAATAGATTAATATTTATAATACGGTTGTTTCATGGGACTTTTCAATCGGGTCAAGAGTTTAGGTAACTTCATGGTTTGTTAGTACAATAATTGTGTCCGTAAATACAGTGGTGTGCTCTTAATCAACCATAACCGTCCTGATTAATTGATTAATTGTTGTATTATAACAGATTTTGTTATTAAAGGCCAGGTTATAGTAAATGAAAGACGTACTACATTTGTTTAAATATCTCATAATTAGTGAGGTATGTTGCATAAGTAGAAAGTTCACCATGGGTCACCGCCAAAGTGAAACGAAACGTGTTAAGTAAATGCTATTAGAGAGAGATGTACTTTTGTACAATTTTGATTGATGTGCAGATGAAAATCAATATTCAGAGATTTAAGAATTATTTTAGTAATTGCATTAGAAATATTAATTTCGAACATAACATTTGTATCAACTTAGTGTCTATATATGAAAACTGTAACACTGAAATTATCTATTTTTTACACTTTTTAATCTTAAATACTTATGAGCAAGAAATTATTGATGTAAAACTTGAATACATCTAAAAAAATTCTTGACTCATCTCGAGAATCATTACAAAATGAGCTTTTCAACTAGAACTTGCTAAATAAGATTTACTTCGTTATCACGTGTTAATCTTCTAAAATATCGTAAAATAAAATCGAGAACAAGATCGACGGGGTAGTGCGATCGGTTTACCGTTAATTAGATTTCATTTATTAAAAATTCATACAAGTTTGCCTCGGCAGGACTCGATCGCTTCGGCCCCCAGGGGCCGTAAGAGGATAGAATTATTATCTACGGGAAATGTCGAGCTGCCTGTAATTTCCGGTTAGGCCGATCAACAGTGTTACGCCGTAACACCTACAGATCGATCGGGGATAAATTATTTAGAAGTAATTCCCGTCTGTTATCGTTGCATTCCTCAGCAATGGCTCGATCCAAGCAAGAAGATCGGCAAACAGCTCAAAGTCCAAAAAGGAGATCCAACATCGGATGTCCACACCCTCTACTTTGGCGTGAAATTCTACGCGGCCGATCCTTGCAAGCTCATCGAAGAAATTACAAGGTAGGGAAGCTAGATTTTATTTCCTTGCAAAAAATCCTTTCTTTAACGTAAATACACTGATTAATTCTCGATCCGTGACATTTTTTCTGATTAAATTGTACGGAAAGTTGTTGCCTTCATTTAAGACTAGGTTTACGGAAGCCATCAAATTGGTGGACTTCTACCATTTTAGAAGCGCCTTTTAATCTTATAGAGACGTAGAAGAGCACATATTTCACATGTATCTTATAATATACAAATCATCTTCTTCGCCACCTGATCCCCCTATTTCCAAAGTCCTTATTTAACCCCTCAGTCTGCAATAACGAGTGACACTCGTGCCGGGATAAATGGAATAGGAAATTTTGAAATTTCGTAAAATATATAGAGTTCAAAATATCAATGAGACACGACACGATAAAATTATTTCAATAGTATTAATATTACGTTAAGTTATACGATATATTTAAAATCACTGACAAATTCATTTTAGCAATATAATTCTAAATCTTTGTGGAGGAAGTCACAAAAGAAATTGTATAGCAAAGGGTTAATATATTGCGATATAACAGATGTCATGCCCGTAAATCTAGCGTGAAAATTCTTTCGGGACGTTAAATTAAATATTAAAAATATCTTTTGGAAAATTTTAAGTTTATTTAGTGTCCATAATTATTACAAGTGAAACAAAGTCATAGTAGCTGAGAGTGATAAAGAAATGTGAGTTGAAAAAGTAAGAGAATAAAGTTTTTCACAGATTGCAGAAAGCAAATTATTGCAACGAGTAAATATTGCTCCTGCTGTGCAGGTAGATTGTAAAGTAAATGAATTACACTTTTTACCCTGCCACTTAAAATGGTAAAATGCCTCTCTTGCACTTTTACGATTGAAGGGTTAATTACTAAATAATACACGGTCTACGAAACATCTATCCACAAAATCTCCCTCGTACTTTATATCAGAAATAAACAAATAACAAAATATGAAACTCAAAACCGCTAACTTCTAATCACCAATCAGTCTTAATATCTATACATAAACTTCATCAACTAATTACATACTCGTTCCACGATATCCCGAACGATCGTGGGTGTTCTAACGGTACTAGGAGCTCCAATCTTTTTGTCTATCCCCCATCATAACAATTAAACGGGTAATTCTAAATACGTAATAACGTCATATCGCGATACGTACGATCATCCTAACGATGTGAACCCGATAACAATTCCTTCGGCCAAGACAATGGCGAATCCCTTCCGATTTTCCGCGTACGAAAATTCCCATCGGCTTTCGTATCTTACCCTCGTGATTTTCAAATTAAAGGGACAGAATAAATTTCGTAATCTTTCAATCAGTTCCGACAGCGCTAACGGAGCGTATGCGTTGCGTATGTGTTGTACATACAAGCTTCGGGTCTATCAGCACGTGAATACGAAAGAGGCACGTGAATCTGTGTGCACGCGTGTATATAAGGACTCGTGTCACAGGCACTGGATGCCTGTCTCGTTATCCTAATGAGTTGGGCTTAAAATTCTCAAAGCACGCTTCAAAATCTTTTTACCTCAGCGTCATTCCAGTGCGACGAAGGAGTTAAGAGAATTTCAAATACTACCTTACCTGGCATTGCACTCGTTCCGGAAATGCCACCGAGCTTCACTCGATAAACAAAACGTTTTGCTTCTAGGTAGTACAGGTTTTCAGGAATTTCCATGCCGCTTCTTGAATCGCTGTGTCTCATTTTTCCATTCCTCTGCTTCCTTCTTCTCTTTTTGTTCTTTGTTTTTCTTTAATTCCTCAGCAGGTTGGGAAATGGTAAACACGTTTCGCTAAAACTTTGCGGAACTGCGGAACGAATTGGGAGACGAATAACGGGGGTATTGCCTTTGTGATCATACGACCCCGAAGGGGTGAAATCTACCCCTTAACTGACGCTATCATTTTGTGCGCGGACGGTTGTTAAACTGCAATAAATGAGAGTCGCTTTTGAAATACGAGTTCATTAGTGTTACGAGAGATTGAAAATTGCGTAAACAGAGTTTTCACGAAGTGGCTATTGTAGATATTTCATTGGTTTAGTTTCCGTGATTTGCTTACTCACTTGATATTTTTTGGTACTGACAATTTAACACCTTGCCTTACAATTTCTTTTGCAACAGAATGAACTATAACTTAGAATTAATTGTTGGAATTAGAATCTATCACGGATTTCCGATACACCGGTATAAGTTAACACATTATTAATAGTATGGAATTAATTTCAACATCTCCTGAACTATCAATATTTTCAATTTAAGAGTTTCTGGAAAACATAAAAATTCTGTATTCCATTTACCGCGTCACGTGTGTCACACGTCATTGTAAGGCAAGGGGTTAAAAGTTGAATGAATGAAGAATTGAAATCTCTTTTCTCACATTAATGGAAAATTTTTCTTTAGAATGAATATATAAAAAAATTAAGTGATTGTATTCGAATCGGTTGAATTAACTTTACTTCAAATTGCACACTATTCTTCCTAAATAAAGTTACATATTATTCTTACAAGCGAAAAAGTACTGGTTATTAGTCGCATTGAAATAATACAATTTATTTTCAATATCAACTCTTACCTTCCAGATAAAGGCGTTTAAAGTTCTCGGTTCTTTATCAGATACTTACTCCAATTTAATATTCTATAATATTTCTTTTTATGCGAATAAGCTTTGCTTCTCAAACAAATCGTCGTCATTTCCTTCCTCCTAGAGGACGTGGAATAACAGAGATGAAAGTCTACCATTTACCGTCGAAGTCGATAGAGTATAGACGAGAAGCACACAGTAGACCTTTTAATGGGGGTTCAAAGAAAAATCGAAGGTTCCGTCACCGATAAACCAACGCGATTGATTTCTTATTCGCTCGAGGGAATACCTTTTCCCCCTCGATTTTCTCTTGCACCCTACGACGATTTTTTCTGACTTTCTCCATGTAAAAGTTTGATCCGACTTTTAACTGTTCGGACTAAGAACGATTCTTCTGAAACTATCGTTTTTCATGGGGTATCTTATGGGTTCCTTTCGCTGCTCGTAGGATATAGGAGTAATTTATACGTTTAAAGGTATCCAAAATCTTTTTTCGTCGTTATAATACCTTATTTCGAATGATATGTCAGTTTGATTCATTTAATTGAAAACTTTTATTCATTTAATTCGTGTTGTGTTATTTTTTCTATTTGGCATCAATTTTGGAATTTTTCTAACTTTGCGAAACCTAGTTTAATCTGTTTGAAAATATATGTAGGGAAGCCAGTTCTGATGATCTTGAATATTCAGTTCACGTGAGAAATACTATGATATTCGATATTTATTACAGTATAAAACAGAAAAGATATAAGTAAACACGAAATAATTTATACTTTATCGACCTGTTGGTATAAATCTATTAGTAGATTTTTCGGGTACAACGTTTTTGAACTTTGAACTTATTAATCGATTGCAGCCATTAATATATTGTTATTTATCATTGCGGCTAACTGTGCCAAGGAGTCAGTGATGAAAATTTGCAATTTTCGAAGAGATATTGATATCACGGAAGTATTTGCAATCAAGTGACCGATCAGAAGTGGATAGTATGTTCAAAAAATACCGGTCAGTAAAATGTTAATAAAATAAGGCACAGCACAAATGGCCTCGTTTCTCGTTCTTTTGCGTCCTGTTGAACTCTGGCACTACTATACCGTCTTTTGTCTTTTGAAAACATTCTCCACATTCCTTACCATCCTCAGTTGCTCTCTCTCTCTCTCTCTCTCTCTCTCTCTCTCTCTCTCTCTCTTTCTGTCACTCAGTCATTCACTCATTCAGTCATTTGATCTGCATTCCCAATATGTGGTTCAACATTTTTTGCAATTTTTTTTAAAATCCGGTTTTGTTTTTCTCGTTTTCAATTCCGGTTTAAAATACCATGCGCTAGTCAGGGTATATCATTATGTTAAAAAGTGAGAAGATTCGAGGCCTGTTTTCGTACGTTCGAATCTGACAGGTATGGTATCAATATTCAGTGATCGATCTGCGTCCAATGTATCGTTAATCATATTCGCCGGAGACACGCGAGATTCTTGCAATCCTGAAAGCCAAACAGATTTATTTATTGCTTTTTACACAGAGTTGGGTAGCAACTACAATACTTTCCTCCTCCTTTTATTCACTACTCTTTTTCTCCTTCCTTCTTCATATGACTCATTCACCACCTCTTTCAATGTTTGTCTCACTTATTCATCGCCATTCTCTTTCTCTCTGTGTGTCTTTGAATGTCTCATTCTTTTACGCTATTTGTCTCCACTATACGTACTTCTCATTTACTCTTTCATTTTATTCTTCTCACACTCACTATCTCCTTCTCGATCATTCTCTTTTTGTCCCTTTCTTTTCATTTCCTATTGCTCACTTTTTCTTTCTCATTCTCTCCCTCTTTGGTAGTCTTTCTCTTTATGTCTCACTTTCTTTCTTCTTCACTCTTTTCCTTTCTTTTACAGCATCTCCCACGCTTTCTCTCCGTCTTCGCAAAGTAGTATTTTTGTATTTGCATCGGCGCAATGTAAATTGAATTTAAACGCTTATCCGCAGTGGAAGCTCATAAGCAATCGCGTTGCGCGATAAAATTCGCCAGCACGTTTGATCGCTTTTACGAGGAAGAATTCTTGGCGTAAAGTTAAAGTAATTTTTGATATTACGTATTTCGAATGCAAACTATCGTATGGAAATGTTCGAAGCGTACTCTCGTCGTACGATCATCCTCCGTCAATGAGTTTGCGATTCCTGGGAAACGATTATGATCAGCGTAAAAACTAAAAGATTGCCCACAATTTATTCTTAGTTATATCTCCGTGAGCCTACTAGATTTTCCGATTTCTTTTTTGCAACGCTCTCTTACTACTTTCATACGCAGGATTCCATATTATTATCGCATTGTACAACAAGCCTGCTGTGTTATTACGATCTCGTCTGCTTAACGTCGTTAACTCTGTTTTGCGATTTATGCAACTTTTTGCCAACACTTTTTTTTTATCTTCTACGGTTAGTAATCGTGTTACTTCATGAGATATTTTAATGCGCGATTTTTAGTTTCATGGGATACTAATTTCTTGACGGAAGAAGGTATCTTTGTTATGCAAAGTACTGCAATTTTTTGGTCGGTAAAAACTGTAATTATATTATTGGATTGGCAAGAAAGTAATTTCGGTTTTGTAGTATAAGAAAGAATTCTATTTTTCGATGACCTTTTACCATCTTCTTGATAAATCCATGATTTTGCTTTTGTAGGAAGTCTGGTCCATATCTACAAAAAACTGAAGCAAGTGCGGTTTTAGGCTATCATAATTAGTGAAAGTTTCACCATTCAACATTTTTTGCAAACTTCAAAATAAATGGTAATCTTATGTTGCCTGATCAGGCCTATATGGGGCCAATGATATCGCTTTACAATCGAGCTTTGCCTTTGCGAAAAATAAAAAAGTGAAATATGTCGGAAATGTTCGATTTTACTTTCCATGTTAAAATTCGCCCTAAACAAAGTGTTATAAACTAAATAAAGCACAGTTTTTTTCTAGGCCAAGTCAAAAGAGACAACTTTTGCATTGTTAGAAGTCGTTAAGAACAAAGGTAACGTTAGCTCTCAGCGAAAACCGAAATTATTTTCTTATCCGCCTAATATAAACGGAAAGTTTGTTTCATAGGAAATATGTATGTGATTAATTCTATAACAGTAAGAAATATTAGCAGTCTCGTTTTGATAAATTTTCATTTTAACACTAGAACTACCAAACCAGTCAAAATGACTGGTACACAATTTTTTCAAAAAATTCTCCAAGTTTATATAAGAGTTATAGGATAAATAATCATCCGAATTATTCTACTTCTATATCAATAAATATAAATCACCCAATCGATCAAATTTTCCGCCGCTTGATTCCCCCTTTTTCAAAGTAGGGGAGGGCGGGGTTCAACGTGCCGATTTTACTAAAATGCAAAATAGCACCTACACTATGAATGTCATATTCATGCTTTGTAAAGTATCTAATGCGAAATTTAATGTAGTTTTTATAACCATATGCTATTTTGAAGTATATTTAATATCAATTAATTGATAGGCTATAATATAAAAAAAGTCAGAGCAGCACAACTTACCCCATCAAGGGGCGGATTGTGCCGAGAGTGAGGTAAGATGTGCCGCTTATATTTTAATTATGTTGCAGTCAATTAAATGAGAGTTAAAACAACAAATAGTCTTTTAATTTGCAAATAACGTGTATTTATTGATAAGTTAACAATTTGTAACTAACATTAGCTTATATAAGTTTGACATTTGTACTTTGAGATGAACATGAAATTGATTTGAGATGAAACTAATGAGATGAACACAGTAACTTAGAAATTTGAAACAAAAAATTATAAGTTACAACCTAAAACTCAACATTATCTCTTAATTTAACCAAATAATCATCATGTTCTTCTTTTAATAAACATTTGCATAAATAAGACTGTCATTTCAAGGTTGTCAACAGTGTACCCTGTGTACCTTATTTGAAATAAAACTTTACAAGTTAGAATATAAAACTCAACATTTTACACTAGTTAAACAAAACAAAATAATAGTTTTCTTCTTAACGTTAATCAGTCGTAGTAGCTAACCTATATACCTAAATTATTTCTCTGTCTGAAATTAGATTTTTTTTCTTTTTTTTGTAGACTCTCATCCTAAAAACAATATAAATAGTAATTAGAATTATATGGGTATAGTTGTGCCCTAAACGGGATTAATTGTGCCGCGGCACAATGAACCCCCCGGCCATCGGCACTTTAGACCCCGTTAGTACCATCATCACCTAAACTTCGATTGTTAAAAATATGTTGAACGCAGCGTTATTTTACAGTGTCCTTACGATTCCCTAATAAATTGTCAACAAATTATAAAAATACTCAAAACAATAGTTTACAAAATGTAAGAGATAGACCAAAAACTATTATCACGGAAATATTTACTTATGTGGCACCGGCACAGCACGTGGCTATGAGCTACTCAAGCCGCGATGCAGATGCAACTAAAATGACTGCCGATTGTGCGCGTGGGTAAAGCATTTCACGATGCACTAGCAGAATGTATTTATCTCTTTTTCGCGTTGAAATATTCTCATCGGCACAATCTACCCCCGGCACTTTGAACCCCGCTCTCCCCTACTTACTTATTTAATTTATTAAAATATATTAGATTTGACGCCGGTAGTTCTAGTGTTAAATAGTGAGAATTTTAATTGTTTCTTTAATTGAACTAGGCAAAGTAAGTATTTAGAAGATATAACACAGATGTAAGAATATTTTACAATATCTTTGAAATAGTATCAAAAGCAAAGCTTCAGGTAAACTTCAACAGCCCATCATTCCATAACGTCGCAAAAAATTACAAGATTAAATAGAAAGATCAATCAACTTTCAATCCAAAATACAAACTCCCACTCCAACAAACAAAGTCCAACTTCCATCATCGACATTCTCCAAAAATATTAATTTTTCCTTCATGTTCTCAAACTATCAGTTCGTAAATCTGATACAATCTTTTACAAACATCTAAATTTCGTGTTTAAAATCTTATCTCAAGAATTCATCCCTTATGATTAACGTATTTTAAAGAGACACTTTTAATGCTCACCAAGGAATCCTTTACGGTGGGAACGGACAAATTAATCCGCGGAAATCTCGAGCGAAATTCGTCCTCCCTTATTAGAGATCAAATCCGCAGAGTTTTAAATACCGCGCTCGTCGATTCAACGGATCCAACATCTGATTCGCATCATTCGCGGTGTAAAGAAAGAAACGTGCAAAAAAGCAGGACGTCTCTAGAAACGGACGGGCTCAATCTATATGCAAATGCGTTCATCTTTTATCCCGTGTATGAGCAATCGATGGACGCTCCAGTCTGGCGAACGATGGTTGCTTCTTCGGTTCCATTGCACAATGAGAGAAGAACCCCAGGTTATCGAATCTAAGCTCTGAAAACAACATATAAATACTACCGTAATGAGATGTGCATACTCTGTATTATTATTTGCTTTCCGCAGAAAGTGCATACGTAAACGCACATATGCTAATACAGCGATGCTGTGTACGAAGCGCCAAGAGATAGAGCGAATTAGCTTTATATCTCACTAAATATGTCTGGCTTTCGCTATATTTGCTACGCATCCACGGTTTAATGTGCCGAGGTTGCAATTTCTTTTTAATATCATCACTCCGTACGGTTCTCGACGGTTTATGACTGTCTTCATTTATTGATACTCGATCTACGCACATAGAGGGTGTCTCGGAAGTCGGATCGACTTTGATCACGTATTTTCAGCTCATTTTTAAAGGAAAATATTTTGTATATTTTTTTACTTGCGACAGAAATTTAGGATGTTGGGCAAAGTGAGAGAATATGTATTTTTTCGAGTTATAGTGTTAAGTGTGTAATTAGTTTTTGTAGTTGTAATTAATTTTTTTTTTTTAATTTAAACGACTTCGAATTTATAGGAAAATGTAACTTCTAAGAGTTTGTTCCGACAGCAAATAAGTATTTCAGAAAATAAACGTATCATCACTAATATTAAAATCTTAAATCTCTAAATGAAACATCTACAGTTCGATTTCTTTAACTTCCCTAATTTTTTAATTTCTTTAATTTAACTTGATTTTTGCACATTGAATTACTATGAAAATCATGATTTTTAGGGCGATAATTGTAAGAATTGGCAAAGTTACATAATTGCCTTTGAAGACCAGATGTCAGCTGTGTCTTGCGTAACTTCAAAGTAATAAGGGCTCCTAGAGAGTTAAAATATTTGTGATATGGTGTCTCGTCCTCAATATGTGAAAAATAAATACCAACATTTCGAACTCCTATTTCCAAGACACCCTGTATAAAAATTGATCAGCTAAAAAGTGCACAATTCGTTAATGTCACATTCGCCGGAAGCATCGAAGGAAAAGCATCGAAAGTCGATGAGTTGCCAACTATGCTGTATCTATAAAATGTATTTCTTGGAAAATCAATTTCATATCTCTCAGTCGTTATATAGTATCGCCTCTTTAAGAGCATAGTAAATATTCCAGTTGAAATAAAAAAGAAGATTAAAAGGAAAGATAGCAATTAAGGTACGAGACTCATAACGAATGAAATTCCTCCATTTTCGTCGATCAGCGAAACATTTAATGTTATACATAGCTCATCCTGGCAGACAGGAGTATTGACCTTCTGTAATCGAAACGGAAACACCTCCCGTTTCCTTCTAACAAGTAAGTTCGAACTCTTGACTATAGATTATCCGTGCGTTTCGCCCTAGGCAACGGGTTCTCCTCTGGACCGTAGCAATTAAGCCCTGAGCACCAATTACCTACCGAAAATGAAAATTATAGAGAACATTCCTGGACATAGTGCGCTTCGAAACATCATCCTTTTAGAATCCTCTTCTTTCTTTGCTTTTTTCTTTGCTCTCGCTCTTTCTGCGCAAAAAGTGGTCCAGTATTGTGGTATGTGGATTAGAAGAAAGGCAAATGGAATAATTGTATCGGAATGGGAGTCGTTGGTATTTCGCAGAAAAGGATCTCACCTCCGTTTCACTTGGATGAATTACAGCTTGAACGAATTCTTCGGGCGAATTGAAAGGATGATCTATGGAGAACGGAGGATAAATGCGTGTTATACTAGTCGACGTTGAAATGAAATATTTTGAGAGAAAGCAGCAATTAAAGTTGAGCTTTTTTCTCTTAAGATGGTTTACTTCGATATTTAACCGAGATCAGTTGCTTTTTGTTGTATTAAGTAGAATGTGGTCGCATTTAACGATTGGGTTAAAATCGTTTTAGTTACTTTCAGTTTTTTTATATGTAGATATATAGTATTAAAATGCTTAAAAGTTCATAGAGGTCATAGAGGTGGTTAAGAAATTTGTTAACATTATCAGTTCATCTGTTTCACTTCTTTCTTCTGAAAACAATTGTCGGAATTCTTACCTATGCAAAAATTCTATAGTTATAATTTTATCCCTGCGTAGATTTGTGATTATCATAAATTTTTATAGTTTCTTTCGAGTATAAATCTGACTAATGTAGCCAAAAATAATTTGGGCTCTTCGCGTTTAAAAGCCATTTATATTTGTACTTCGAAATTGTATCAGGACTTTCAATTCTGTAAATATCATATACTTCTAGTTTCAAATATCTACTTCAGTGACTCCAAAATCTTTGACGACCAAACATGGAATAATAAGACTGCACCTTTACACATTAGTGTCAAAAAACGAAAAATATCATTGTGCAAAAAGTGTGCAAAAAGTGTGCTCTTTACTGCTAAATTCCCACGGGTATTATATGTAACAGTGTTATAATATTACATTTATTAATAAGCTTATTTATACAGCACATGAGTTATTTAACACGTTGACTGCCGTGGGGGTCACCGGTGACCGGCGCTATTGTATTTAATAAAATTTCATACGACTACTCATATGATTACTGAATCACAGGAAGTGGGTTTTTGCTTTTTTGAAAATTGTTTCAATTTATTGGGGAAGGTGTAGAGACTCAGAAGGTAGAGAAAAAATTACTTAGCTAATCATCTTTTTGCTCTTTAGTTCCTCTTATTTCGAGGTATTTATTTAATGAATTTAAATTTAACATATTTAACGTTAAAATTTTACTTTGGAGCGTAGTTGTAAAATTTCATATGACGTCGAAACTGTAATATTTCCGAATTTTCTAACACATTCAATATTTAAATACTAGATTTCTCCAGATAAAACCCTGCTGAACTTATAAATATTTGTGTCATATGTAGGATAGGATTTTAATGGGAAAAGTATCACTTCAGTAGAAATGAGAAAACAAGTTAAATATCAGCGGCATTCAACGTGTTAAGGACAATCAGTTACATCGTATTTTTAAACCTTTGCAGAGACTTTTCGCATAGTGCGAAATAATTATTTATTTGCCAATCAAAAATCACCTTTTTGTCAGAACGTTAGAGTCTTTATGTATAGAAGTTATAAATTACTATTAATACATTTCAATTTTTCAACTCTAATTGTGGTAACATGCACCGATAAACCAAAATCAGATTTTTTCTCAGACCGCATATATGCGCCTGTCGTCCTCAAAGAATTACTAGACGTAATTCAATATATTTGTAAACATTAAAATACCTATTTTATAAATAATTTGTCTCAAAAACTGCTCAATGTGAGTGTCTTAAAGAAAAGGACAAGTATTCTTCTGTAATTCCACAGCGTTCATTTTACATTGCTCCCATTTCTAAAACATCTTTGACAATAACTGTGTCGCAATTGGCGATATATCTCCGTGGTTTTACGAGCATGTAAGCTCGCAAAATCGCATTATACGGCTTTTCTTCTTTGCGGTAGCGTAGGAACGTCAAGGCGCCCCGTGCTCTCGCCTATCGTTACTAATGTCCGCCCACGATCCTCGGGAAGATCGTAACTTCCTTCTTCTCGGCTTCCAGGGGCCCTCGACGACGTTTCACTGACGTTGCAATACTGAATCTAGCTTCCACTGGTGCGCATTATACGCGCAAAAAGCCACTTATGTTCCCATAGATATATTTGCATTCCGATATTCTCGACCCGGCTATTTCGATCGATAATACAATGAATGAATGGATGATACAGAAGTCTTTCAAGTTGGATGGGTACTTTATTTATTTTGGAACGTTTAAGTATGTACGAGGGCCTGTCGGATGATACGTGCAATTTGAGGAACTCTTCAAATAGTTTCAATGGAATAATCGCAGGCATTAAAACCGGCTGTATTTTGTCAAATGCTGTTGGATAGAAGGATTGTGAGAGAGTATTTGATATTGTTTCGTGTAATTGATGTATGCGTGCGGGAAATTAATGTTAAACAATTAATTATAAGTTGCGTTTTTGGTACACATAATATTCTACACGTGTGCGTCTCAATCATTTTTATTTCTGATTCCCTAAAATTAAAACGCGGTTTTTACTTCGTTTATGAATTTCTAAAAAATGTTGTATACTATTCTTTAAAGTTTGCTATAATATATCAATATTACTTTATATATCAATTAACACTAAAGCTACCACAGAAGGGCAATTGACCCTTTTTCAACGTAAATTTGCCTTTAAGAAAAACTGTCGGTACGTTTAGTGTTAACAAAGGACAATAAAGAGAAGTAAATTAATACAAAGACCTGGTGTGACAATGAGTTTCCTAAACAGTGCAAACAATTCTTATCACGCACAGTAACAGTGAAAGAAAAAAAAATATAATATCAGTTCGAAAGGAGAGATTCATGAGCCTTTTAAATCCGATCATCACGAGTATTCCTTTACATCTTAATCGTTCTTCCAGTAAGTTCAAGAGTTCAGACTGTCGTATAATTTCTTTCTACGTCCGGGTCGTTCCCTTCGCAATTCCTCGCATCCAGGTCGCTGGACAGAACAACTTCCGTCACCTGGGCACTTAAACCTACGGCCTGACTAACCCGGTGCCAGCAACAATGTCCCCAGAGAGATATTGTCTGGACGTATAACAGTACTCACACCCGATATAGCGATACCCATCATCAGCACACTCCTTTGCTCTTGTACGTTCTTAATGTTACGTTTAAGTACGTCTCTGTTTTGATAAATGTACCTGATAAATGTGTACCACTGCGCTGCTTGGATATCGATGGACATTATTCGTAGGACGATAATTAATTCTTGTAGGCACTTTTATATCTTGGTTAGTATTTTTTTTTTAATTATTATATTATGGAATAAAATATAAGATATTACGATATTGGGAAATGTTGAAATCTGATATCGGGTTTGGTGAATTTTATCTTTGAACATTTGATTACTGAATCACAGGAAGTGGGCTTTTGCTTTTTTAGAAATTGTTTCAATTTATTGGAGAAGGTGTACAGACTCAGAAGGTACAGAAAAAATTACTTAGCTAATCATCTTTTTGCTCTTTAGTTCCTCTTATTTCGAGGTATTTATTTAATGAATTTAAATTTAACATATTTAACGTTAAAATTTTACTTTGGAGCGTAGTTGTAATGCACAAAAGATTTTTGGGAAATTTGTTTCTAAAGGTCCTTTTGAATTTCCCATCATATAGAAGTTGAAAGGGCACAAAACCGCGTATTTTGTAAATCAATTCAATGGCTCATTAGAGACCAGCGTAAAACGATTTATTTATTTTCGTGATATGTTTCGGTATATATTCAATGTAGCAAACACAGACTAAGATTGTAATTTTAAAACTCTCCGAATCTCTATTAAATCGTTCCAAACAGTAATTGGTTAATACATCCTTTTAATTCAAGTAATTCCATTCAATTATTCCCATTGCAAATTCTATACGCGCATCTACCTAAATAATCCAAGAGAAAATAAAGTATCGTTCGGTCATACTGAAAATGAAGCACGCAACACGGCAAAAACCGAATGTAAAAATTCGGCAAGCAACGTCCATTTAATGCCGCTGAAAAGCAAATTCAATGCCGAATCATTCCGGCCAATTATAACGAGTTTTCTCATCCCGCGTTGAAGAGAGAAAAAAAAAACGTCGACTATAAGCACTTTATTCTCCCATTCAGTGCCATATATCCAATATTCCGCGCGTCCTGCACGCAGCACCATGGCGTGACGTATCTTTTTGCATTTGTACGACACAGCATACCCGTAGAACCACGTGCAAGCAAAAGTGGAGAACCGTCGGCGACAGCGCCTTATCCCTGCTCTCCCCTTTGCCTCGCTACCCCTCGAAGCACGGTTTTATGTCTCGCAGTCCAGTCGTACTGTCTGCATCTCGTATCCTGTTATATTGTGCCAAGGAACACAACCGGGGACTTCTACCGCGTTAAGGGTCCCTCACACCGGCTGTCGGCGATCCACGATTTACGGATACTTCAGTGTTATTGCTTTCAGATTTTTAGGATCAATTGGTATGCTCGTATCGCCGGTAAACTGAAGGTTCAAGGGAATTACGAAGTGGAAGTTGAATGAGAAACTTGAGAAACTCTTTGCAAAGGTTTTCGGTAGATTGGATGAGTGGGAAGTTTTTGTAGATACGAATGGTTTTGAATTTGAATTTTGGTGGAAGGCTGACTGTGGGGAGGGTTCATTGTTTTATAATTACTCGTTCAGCTAGAGTGAGAAGTTCAATTGGGTTTGGAACGTTTTAGAGTATTGAAGAAAATGTGAATTATAGTGGGAATTGTTAAGTATTGGTGAGTGGAGAATATATGTTTAGGTGACAGAGGCATTATTTTATATGCTATTGCAGTGGTTCTAGGTGGATTGGATGACGGAGAGGTTGTTGAAGGTGCGAATGGTTTTGAGTTTGAATTTTGGTGAAAGGCTGATTGTGGTGAGGTGTCACTGTTCTATAATTACTCGTTGAACTAGAGCGAGAAGTTGAATTGGGTTTGGAACGTTTTAGAGTATTGAAGAAAATGTGAAGTATAGTGGGAATTGTTAAGTATTGGTGAGTGGAGAATATATGTTTAGGTGACAGAGGCATTATTTTATATGCTATGGCTCTGGTTCTAGGTAGATTGAATGATGGAGATGTTGTTGAAGGTGCGAATCGTTTTTTATTTGAATTTTGATGAGGGGATGATGGCGGCGAGGTGCCGCAGTTCTGTAATGAGTCGTTGAATTAGAGCGTGAAATTGAGTTGTGTTTGGAACATTTTATAGGATTGAAGAAAATGTGAAGTATAGGAAGAATTTTTAGGTATTTATGGGTGAAAAGGACGTATTTAAGTGGTAGAAGCACAGTGGTATAAGTTATGACAATGGTTTTGGAGTATTCGGTGACAGAGCGATTTTTGGATATGTGAATGACTTTGGTTTTGAATTTTGGTCGAAATGAGACGATCGAGTTAGATCTTAATTATTTTGCAGAATTAAAAAGAATGTAAAGTATAATTAATGGCGAAGGAGAAGATTTCCACTATTTGACAGGCTTATTGGCGCAAGTTGTGTGATGATAGATGACACTACATATCCGAAATAATGTCAATTTATAATTTGAGATATATCTAACTTGATTGAAACTGTAATTCCGAAAGAATCGGCGAGGGGTAATGAGATCGAGTGGAAAGAGTGCTTCTTACACTGGCTAATTGTGACTCGCGCACTATTGTCTGAGCGGCTCGAAACTCGTTTGAAACGCTAACAATAAGTCCTCTATCTGAATATCTAGCGACAACAATAGACGATCATAACACTAGAAGCGGCGAAGTATCAGTACATAAAATCAATGTAATTATCAAACTAAAACATAACTTCCACCTGTCAATTACAATTTATACCCTACAATCTATCTCACTATCTCAAAATTTAAATTCCACAAACATATTCTTCAAAACAAATACTCCACATGCAACAAATTATAATATAAATGAATTATAATCTATTGAACTCAAAATAATATTTCAATTTTTATACCAGTAACTCTCAATGATTTTAAGTGTTTTATTCGAAGTTTGCTTGACCTGGAAAATAGGGCAGTTTCATTAAAAAACGAAGGAACAAATTCAATAGAATATTTTCTTTATTTGCACTATTGACGCATCTTGTAATTTGCAAGTGCATTATATCACTTGAAAAATTTCTAGTTACAATCGACATTTTTTCAAGTCCAAATAAGTAGATGTAAACTTGCAAAATTTAACGAGAGTTGCATTCTAAAAATTTTTCCAAGAGATATCATGCACTTGTAATTTACAACATGCAACAATAATGCAAATAAAGCAAACATTTATTTGAATTTTCTTCTTCCGTTATTCATTCAAATTGTCCTATTTTTCAGTTCAAGTAAATTTCAAACATCACTCTTAAAAGCATTAGGAGCTACTTGTAACAAAATTGAATTGTAATTTGGAGTGAAAATTCTGACTTGTAATTTTGAATATTTGTTAACATTATACATTAATGGTTTATAATTTCTTGAACGTGGATTATTCGTTTTGAAGACTGTGTTTGTGGAGTTTGAAAAAACGTCAAGTGTGCTTCGACAAAGGAGTTTCCGAGATACAAACTAATGTCGAGTTACACTACATACGAACGCAAAGGGTTAATCAAATACTTCATCCATTTCCCCCAACCAAATTACAATTCCTCCCCCCAAGCCATGAGAGAAATTGTCCAAACCAGAAATCTTCAAGAACTCAATGCCACAATTCAGAATTTCGAGGTTCTCAGTCCTTATAGCCGTTACGAATTCCCTCGTGCGTGTTAAGGTGTCACGGTGAATGTTCAGACCGTATACTTATATTTGCACACGCGGGTGGTACGTAATTGTTCCAGTGTTGAAAGCGCGAATTTCACAAAATCGCCGTAATTCGAAGCAGCCCGGTGGGAACACCGCTTGCCCGGTGGTGAATAATGTTCACGGACGGACATAACGGATGGAACTTTTTAATAGAAAGAATTACAGTAATGATTATGGGGTGTCATTAAGAGAGGTAGATTGGGACTTCTGTGCTGCGAGTATCTGCACCGTTGGTTCTGTATATTACCGAGAACGGAGGGCCCTGATTCTTTCTCTTCAACCTTCGGGATCGCATGGTATAGTCTGTTGTGAACGAAGCGGAACTTCCTGCGTTTTTAATGAACGTGCTACCGGTACTTAAGGTCGAGAGGTGTAACTTTTTCACGATCTACTGTGTGACTGTCTCCGAGACGTGTATAAAGTTCGTTTCGAGTTTTGTAAAAAGGTTTACACAGTTCGGGTAAATGTGTGTTTAGGAGAATAGCTTCACGATGAATAGAATGAGATGTTCGCATGAGATGTAATGGAGTTAGGAAATCTAAATTATCTGACATAAAGATATTACTTGATGTGTGTTGTTAGTTTAAAATAATTTTTTTTAATAAATTCCTTTAGAAACAAAAACTGCGTGGATGACAAAAGGCGCTGTAAGTTGTAACGATACCCGATAGACATACTTTCACAATGGAGCGTTAATGAAAGGTCAGAAGAAAAGTAATATAAAAATTCTACTTGTTGTTACGTCAGTAATGTAATGAAACATGATGAGCCTTCAGCAAGTTTAAACACTATTAAGGCATTAATAGTGTAATTATAATTATAGAAAAATTAATACCTCATCAATATATCATAATTACAATTAAAAGAAAAAAATGTATGTCCTCGTCGATTAAAATCAAATTATATTAATTGAAACCGTAAAAATCAAGCTATATATGTATACTAAAGAAGGTAAGAGAATTGGAGAAAAATTTTAAAAGAACTTCCAAATAATTATAAGAACCGTTATCATTAAAAACAAAGTAAACCCGAGCAAGTTAGCCCTTTGCTGTCCTATTTCAAGTAGTACTCGACATAGTTGCCCACTTTATTTTATATTCTGACAGTCCAATATCAACTTTCCAACTTCATAATTATTTTGTAATATCACCGAAATATAATTCAGTATCAACCAATGATAGAAAATGAATATAATAATAGAAATATAATAAAATGAATATATAATAACTAACTCACCTGTATCTACTCAACAAAAAAGATCCACCTACTTGCGAATCCTGCAGAGAGCGGTTAACAGTAGAACACATCGTAACTCACTGCCGAAAGTTCGCAACACATAGACAATCACACAATATAAAACCTATCCTAAGTGACAATTTAAAAGACAAGGAATCGGCCCAAAAAGTACTAACATACCTTAAGCTTACCCACCTTTATAATAGATTATAAACCTACCACTATGTCGCTAATAACCCTACTAGTGGTTGATGCGACTATAAACAGCTAATATACAAAAGAATATATATAATAGAAAATGTTGTGAAATTATTATCATTTAGCTCATTACAAAATTAACAAAATAATTCAGACTGCAAAGGGTTAACCGAGTACACAAGTACCAAAAATCATCTCAACATTTCCAATCAACCTTAAAACGTTAAATTTTACACGAATTCTCATATCGGTTTTTTTCTACACCACTCTTATGTCTCCTCAGATAATTCCTAAACGCATATTCAACGAGAACGTGTTTTTTAAAGCGCATCAGGGTACATCGATTTACAAGAAATGCAAAAACGTGTCGTCGTGGCGAAATTCACCGCGAGCTTCGATAATGCGGACAATTTTCGCTCGACGTCACGCTCGCATGCGAATGATCCTTCCTCGAGACCCGTACTTCGAGATTCCCGGGAATTCCAGGCTCGCCGGTAACGCTTGAGAATTCTGAGTGCGTCGAAATTGTTCGTCTCTGCGTTCGTCTCGGTGCGTACGATTGCCGCGTTATCGTTTCCTCGGTAAACGGCACTTATGGGGCCATTCAAAGCGCGAAGAAACCGAGGGTATAGGGTTCGAATTGCGGAGGGAAAAAAAAAACCGGTAATTATTGAGAACAGCATTCTTCTGACTGACGTCGATGAAATCTGTGATACGTGACTTGTGATAGTGCAGTTCTGTCTTCACATTATTGCCAATCTTGTCCTATTAACAATAGAATTGTTAAGTGACACAAAATGACTGATTCCATATTTTTTTTCGAAAAATGTTCAAGTGTAAGTGTAGGAAAGGCACAGCGTAGATCTTTTCCACTTCTTGATTCCTCTTTTTCTGAATTTCTTATTTCATATATTAACACTATGCCGTTAGCACGTCTAATCAGGAATTTTTAATTTTTTTATTTGACGTTTTTTGAAATTCTCGGGAGATCCTAAATCGTCAAGTTATACTAATTTAACGCATAAGAAAGTCTGTAAATATTACAATTATAAAGTCATGTGAAGTTTTATTAAATTCAACCGGTCACCGGTTATCCCCATAGCATTTAATGTGTTAATCAGAAAATTAGATATAAATCAGTTATAAGTGAAATTTGTTTCTATGTGAAACTCAGAATTAAAAAATTAGCGATTTCTCGAAGATAAAAATTATTTGGGACAAGAAAGATGGTACAAGAAAAAAAGGAGAAAGGAAGACGTTACATTGTCTTGAAAGAGGTGCGCGTATAAATAATACGATAAACGGCAGAATTATAGAATGCGTGATAAGAGAAGAAATTGGAGTGAATAATGGAAAAATGGGTAACGATAAAGGTGAAAAAGTGAATCATATAAGAAATGTAACAGAGATCCAGATAAGCCAGAAGAAACTTAAAATACGACGGGTACCAAGAAAGAAAGATGGAGAACACTCACAAGGGAACATACCGAGGTGTCCCCCTCCGATTTTGATGAAATTTGGCACAGTTGTTCAGTACGCGAGAATAATCGATACGTATTTTTTTATATCTGCTAAGTCGCACGTTTAGGGGGTGAAACCACCCTTCAAAGTTTCGGATTTTTTTCTTTTTTTGCTTATAACTTTGAAAAGGTTAATGATAGACATTTTTGATAAATGTACGAAATATTTGTTTTTTCGTCTACTAAAGGCCTACGGAACTTAAAATTTGATTTAACGATTTTTTGTTAATTTTTTATTAAAAAATAACGTGTTTTTCGTTATATCTTTAAAGTTTACGATCCGATTTTAACCAAACTTTTTTTAAATGGTAGAGAAATCAAAAATAAAAGTTACGTGTTTTTGCGTTTTTCCATAATCTACTCTGGAGTCGTGAAATTAACCCTTTTCTTTTTTAGGGTGTTGGCACTTTACGTTACTATATCTGATCAACGAATGATGATGGGAAAAATGTATTATGCAACAAATACTTCCTTTCTCATCTACTATATTATTGTTTTTGTAAAAAATCAAAATTTGAAAATTTTTGTTTTGCTTTATAATATTTAGGCTGCGCACATCCGCCAAGACGCGTCAATCACAAACTATCGTAGATATCATAAAATTTCATAAGGGAAAGTTTCATGGATTTTTACATATAAAAAGAATATATTTATAATTTATTTAAATCACAATTTATTTATAACAAAAAAATAATTTAATTTATTAATTTAATATACATAAACTATCATGGTTTCTATGGAACATATAGTCCACAAAAATGGTACTACACGAAGAAATGTTCAAAACAAAGTGATTTTTTACACCACGCACATGTTATAATGGCAGGTTGTGTTCCATAAATTTACTTTTTGTCGTTAACCATTTACGTTATATACAAAACAGCGCACATGATTAATTTAGTTTAGTTAGGGTTCATTTAGGTAAGATTAATATCAAATAAAGATAATAGAGATAACAAGAATTAATAAAGAATCGCAGAGAAGAATATCATTTTTGCGAACTATATGTTTCATAGAAGCTGTAATAGTATATGTATATTAAATTCATAAATTAAATTATTTTTTTTGTTATAAATAAATTGTGATTTAAATAAATTATAAATATATTATTTTATATGTAAAAATCCATGAAACTTTCCCTTATGAAATTTTATGATATCTACGATAGTTTGTGATTGACGCGTCCCGCCGGATGTGCGCAGCCTAAATATTATAAAGCAAAACAAAAAATTTTCAAATTTTGATTTTTTACAAAAACAATAATATAGTAGATGAGAAAAGAAGTATTTGTTGCATAATACATTTTTCCCATCATCATTCGTTGATCAGATATAGTAACGTAAAGTGCCAAAACCCTAAAAAAGAAAAGGGTTAATTTCACGACTCCAGAGTAGATTACGGAAAAACGCAAAAACACGTAACTTTTATTTTTGATTTCTCTACCATTTAAAAAAAGTTTGGTTAAAATCGGATCGTAAACTTTAAAGATATAACGAAAAAAACGTTATTTTTTAATAAAAAATTAACAAAAAATCGTTAAATCAAATTTTAAGTTCCGCAGGCCTTTAGTAGACGAAAAAACAAATATTTCGTACATTTATCAAAAATGTCTATCATTAACCGTTTCAAAGTTATAAGCAAAAAAAGAAAAAAATCCGAAACTTTGAAGGGTGGTTTCACCCCCTAAACGTGCGACTTAGCAGATATAAAAAAATACGTATCGATTATTCTCGCGTACTGAACAACTGTGCCAAATTTCATCAAAATCGGAGGGGGACACCTCGGTATGTTCCCTTGTCAGAATGAAAAACTACGGGGAATAAAAGATCGCGTAAGAACACGATGGTAACGCGTAATTTAAGAATGGCTTGTAAAAAATTGTTTCCTTCGGAAGGCATTATGTAATCCACGATATTCTTTGCATACATTGCTGAAGTTGTAACGCGGATATTGCTGTAAATGTGGAAAAGCAACGTGAGCGGGAACGGAAACGAAAAAAAAAGATTGAAACCCAAGCAAGAAACTAATTAGGAAACTAAGAAGAAAGGATACAATATATAGTGGCAAGAAAGAATGAGATTAAGAGGCAAAAAAGATATGTAAAGCGAGACTGTGCTAAATAGCGATGGAAATCTGCGAAAAGAAGACAGCAAGGGAAAACACATTAATTATGCTTCTAATGAGACTTTAAATTACACCTTATCCGCCGTTGTAGATTTAAAAACGATGTTTAACATACCAAGAAATACCTAGAAATTATTACATCTTAGAATACCGGAAATGTAGTATTGATACAGATAAAAATCCCAACAAAATTGAACTTTTGTAGATTAAAATCTGTTCTAACTGGGCTCAGTTCACCACACAAAGTATTTTCTTCTATTCACTTTTTCTTATAGCAAATTAAAGAATCAAATTGACAATATTATGGCCCCAAATATTTTCCAAAAATTAATTAAATTGATAGGTTAGCCATGGAATAAATATTCCACTTCTTTATCTTATAAAACCCAAATTAATTAATTAATCATCTTTTCCAACACTTAATTTCATTTTTTCTGCGATAGTTATTAACCCTTTAATCTACAACAACGTGTGATACTAGTGATGCGGTAAATGTCATAGGAAATTTTGAAATCTTTCAAAAATTATTAAATTAAAAATATAAATTGAGCACGTAATGGTCGAATTATTTGTATACCATTGATACTACATTCAATTAGACGAAAGAGCAGAAATCAGAGAGAAATTTTGATTTCAGGAATTAATTCTGAGTTATTACTCTCTCACAATTTTCTTAATAATATATTCTTAATCAGAACGACTTACTCTACAAGTATACAGAGCTGGGCATTATTTCAGATACAATATTTTAAAATTTATTTGAAATATTACTTGAAATAAAAAGATATTTCACAAAAATATTTCACTATTTGAAATAAATTATGTTATATTTCGTCCAACAAAATAATTTTATGAAATGATTATCTATTCTTTTATTGCGTGAAATACATCAGTTCAAATAATAAAATAACAAGTTATTTTCTTATTTGAGATAAGTATTTCAAATGTCAAATAACATGTTTGAAGCCCTAAGAATGAAATCTCTTTGCGATGAACTGTTCGAAAAAAGGGTTTTATTGAAAGCAAATGGTATAAAATAAATCTTTATTGCTACCCATCAATAACTTATTTTCCGAACTAAACATAAATAAGGCGAAATTTCAACTTACAATTAGTATCATACATTTCTCTTAATTATTTCAAATATGTTTATTTAAAATGACTACGCCGAAATAAATTATAATAAAGTTATTATTTGAAATAAATGTATTCAAATAAATTCCTCTCAAATAGTTATTTCATAGAGATTATTTGAGATAATGTTATTTTCAATAATTAACTTATTATCTTTATTTGAAATAAAATTTGCCCAGCTCTACAAGTATATAAAATTTCAATAATATTGGTGACCCGAAGGCCTTGCGTTCTCCTTGTCAGTCAGAAAAGAAATCGTAGTGCAAGGGGTTAATTATTTAAATTTCAGCAGATATAACATCAGTAGTTTCAGTATCCCTCGTGTCTTATAAAAAATTTGCGCTAAATTATTAATTAATATATCGTAGCACCGATGATTTGGAACCCAGCTAAAACATTACTATCATATTAATAAAACATTCCATTCCAGGTGAAATGATAATACCACTTAAACCAAAAAGATTACAAAAACAATTTCACATTATACCAATCGAACTATCGAAAACGAAAAGATCGCGTAACATGAAGAAACCGGCGACTCAATTGACGGTTTCTATGTAACTCGCTGAAATTTACAGTTGATCGCGGCGTCAAGCGCGTGTTAATAAGTGGTACTCCCGGCTTGTGCAAGGAGGAAAAAAGGAGATCAGTCGAAGGAGGTCGCCGAGAGAGAAAGCAGGACATAAAGGACGAAAGGGAATCGTGCAAGATACGAAGAACCAAGAGAGACGAAAGAAGAAGAAGACGCAGGCGAGACGGCGATAAAGGAAGCAAAAGGAAGGGAAAGGAGGTAGATTGAAGTAGGGTTGAGTCTGCATGGAGGACGAAGAAGACGAAGAAAAGGGGACTGATTAAGATGATGACTGGAAGGGCGAAGAAAAAAATTTGTAGGGGCAGAGACGACCTTCCTAATGAATGAGATTTTAATGATTTCACGATTAGAATTACTTCGGCATTGAATTTACTTTTTGCATGGCTCACGAACGAGAAAGAAATTGAAAATGTATATAGCGTAGGTGTGAAGGAACGTTAGGAGAAGATAAAGGAGAAGCGTGAGCGAGAAAGTGGCGGTAAATCTTGTGGAATTACCCTAAAAGGAATTTTGTAGATAGCAGGTAATCCTTATATCCGTGGCGTAGGAAAAGTAAAGAGAGAAAAGAAAGAGAGATTGTGGAGGGAAGTGGAAGGAGGAAAAAATCTGTTGGTTATGCTCTGGGCGAAGCTTCAGAATTTACACTCGGATAGGAAGCCACTCGTGCGTTAATAAATCGTATCCGGGAATCGTGTATCGTGAAAGGAGGATGGAGAAGAGTCGATGATGCGAGGAAAGAAGTGGCAGGAATGGATTCGCTCTGGATGCAGAAAAAAGAGAGGAAAACGGGAAGCTGCTTTTAAAACGTACGATACGATATGCGAAAACGAGCTGCGTGCTTTCATGGGCACATGCCGAGGGCTATGGTGAGGACGGGAATAAATACTAGGGCGTTCAAATGGTCCCAATACGATCCTCGTTTGTACTTCTTTTCTGTAGACTCTACGAAATACTTTTCTCTGTAAACAAAAATTGTTAGTTTCTCATAGGACATCGAATACAGTATAAATGCATATGGAAAACAAGTGGACGTTTAATTTAGTTGTAAGGAAACTAGTTCCATCGCAGAAATGAATTTGTTTACTTCATCTTTTGTTACAGTAAATGAAGAAAATTAAGAAAAAAAACGCTGTAAAATATATTGCTTGAAAAAAAAATAGTACTTGAAGGCGATATATTTAAAAATAATTTTTCAAAATGTATAATACTGCAGTATCTTCAATTTCTTTGTTCCAAAACTTTAAACAAATATCAAGTTTTCTTACAACGGAAGCATTCGTTAAATATCTTGAAAACTGGCATTCCATTGTGGGATTCCTTGGAATACCATTTACGGATTACATGCCGTAAAAGAAAGTACCAAGTCGGAAGGAAATTGCAAGAAAGATCAAGATAAAGCGAATCCGCGTAGAGAAGCATAACAAAAAAGTCGGTGGAGTTATAGAAATCCAAGTGGAAAAGAAAAGACGAGTTAAATAAAAGCACAAGTAGAAGAAGAATGGCACACGAGAAAGAAGGCCGCCAGAGAATCGTAAAACGAAAAACAAAGGAAGAAAGCTTCGAAACCCTTTAACGATGACTTTTACAAGAAACGAAACCACGAGGGCAACGACGACGGTCAAACCGAAGTTCGTGGCGAGTCGAGCCGCAAGCTGACCCCGTCTTCACTTCTTCTTTTTCATTCTTCTACGGTTTTCTTCTCTAACGTACTTGTCACACATCATTAACCGCAATAGTGAAACGTATAGTTATCTGCTAGAAGGCAATCTCCTTTGTGGTTTGGAACGACTGATAAAAGTGACTTTTTTTGGTTTCAGGTACCAGTTTTTCCTACAAGTGAAGCAGGACATCCTGCAGGGAAGACTTCCGGTGTCCTTTGACTTGGCGGCTGAATTGGGCGCTTATGTTGTGCAATGTAAGTTCTTATGAGAAATTTCATATTTAAGTGACGTTTTAGAGTATGGTTAATAACATAAAAATATTCAATTTACGAGGAAAATGGTTTTTAGGGGCTGTTTAAAAAAAAGCAGTGTTATCATTATTAATTTGTCAATAAGAAAGTGTTATAACTTTAACTCTTTGATCACCATAAATATAAATTACATTTACAATAAAGGTCAATACTAAAGCTACTTAAGGGTGTAGAAGCAATATAGTTTTTGTATTATCTATGTAGTTGCTTAATGGTCTTCAAAAATAGTAACTGAAATTTGTTTATAATTGAGAAAATATTTGAAATGGAAGAATTTTTAAACGGTATATTTTGCAAAAGAAAATGCCCTTTAGAAGTCTATGTCTGTTACACAAATTCGATATAGAGTTTAACATTTCTTGGAGAATAATCATTTCTAGTGAAATATTACATTATTAAACTTTCATGAAATAATGGATTCTTAAAGTTAAACATTAATTGAAAGTTTTAGAGCGACAGTTTAAAATTCAAATTTAAAGTTATGAAAGTATCACGCTATTGAATTTCTGTAATACAGAGCTGCAAAGTTAAACAGTGATTTATCTATTTATTTAAAAAAAATGGATGTACTGAAGTTTGATAAAAGATGGTTGAAATTAAAAATCTAACTTAATTTTAGTTAAACCTTCAGTTTATATTAGCGTACTTGTGAAGTAAGTATGAACATTTCATTTTAATGACACTATTAAAAATATATTGTTGAAATAAAGAAAAAAATTTTGGAGAAAAATGGAGAACTTAAGGTATGACGGAAGCGGAACGTTACAATCAATCAAAGCGTTAATGCCCGAAATTCTTTTCCCATGATAAAGCTTCCGTCAGGTGTCTTAATGTGAACATTATTACACTTCTAATGAACATCATGATTAAAATTCGTGGCTTTAATTAAATCCGAAGATATTAATCTTCCCAGGGTTAAAGAAAGTTAGTTTGACGCGAAGCAACGAGGGCACGTAATACCACAGTATTATCAGAATTAATGTTTCGCCTTTAAATTAATTAAAAATTCCCTTCACCGTCTCGACTAATTGCACGAATGTTATTGCAGTTAGAGAACAAAAATCTATCTGCAAATCTAGAGACTTGCAATTAACCAACAGCAGTTTCAAAATGTTCCCCATTCCGAAATTAGATGAAAATGACTTCACTTGACATTATGATCCGCGCTGTTTCCATTAATTGCGAAAAACCTGCTCTCCTTAATAAAATAAATATTTACCAAAAATTGAGATATTTATAATGAATAAAATAATATCCTAGAGAAGAACCATTATATTTAAAGTTTGTGGTATATTTTTGAATAAATTTCAAGTATAATTTGTATTAATTACAAAAATTCATTGATTGGAAATGAGTAAAAACGATTTCATGAAATTTCAAAGTAAAAAGCATGTTGATCGAAAGGAGATAATTCGAGGAAAGGTGTTTCTTAGAGAACCAAGGAGAAGAGTAAAGGAAAATCACTTAAGCGAGTAATCTCAGGAAGACAATTGTCTGCGTAAACCTCAAATAGCCGCTGAGTGTTCCTCCCTCATTAGAGACGCCAGTACAATTCTGTCCAAATGACGTGCAACTTTCCTTTGTTTCTCTGTCAGCAACTTGCCTTTATTCACACCTTTAAGGTGCAATCTTTTTCGACTGTGGCCTTGAATGCTTGCATGCAAAGTAGTATTAGCACATTGAACGCCAGACGTATTTCTTATGTCTTTCTGTCTTTTCTTGAAGTGAGACTTTTTTTTACTGAAAGTGACATTTTTTGGAATACAGATATTTGGAATGAAAATAGACACGTGTTTGGTCCTGTATAAATATTATTGATTTTTTATCACTGAATTATAAATAGAATGTACCAAATCATCTGAATTAACTTTACTTTAATAATTGAACTACCGACATTAAAACTGTTATATTTAAATATATTGAATAACAATATAATTTTAGAAAGAGAGAAATCAAGCAGCGAAAAAGCTTGTTAATTAATTTAGGTTTTATAAGATAAAAATAAGATATTTAAGTACTTCATGGCTTTCCAATTAATTTCGGGAATTTTTAGAAAAAACTGGGAACCAATCAATTTGACTGCGTTGGTGATTTTAGTGTTAAAATGTGTTCACCATCTAACTTGTCATTTAAAACATTTATTCATTAATATTTCGATTCTAAATATATTCGGAAATTTATTTTTAGTGATTTTGAAGACACGAAATTTTAAAAACGATGCCCACCTTATTTGACAAATTAAAATATTAGAAGAGGATGTTCGACTTATATTACTGGAAAATAAACTTTGCAAATAAGAGCGATTCACTTTGTTGATCCTCTCTCGCCTGAAAGCTCAATAAAACGAGACGCCTATTATAAAAAAATGATTTCCCTTCTCCTATCATTACAGCCATTCATCTAACTTTACAGCTTCAATTCGTAATAACAAAATTGTATTTTCTTAAATTTAATCAATTCCATCGTGTTCAAATTTCATAAAGACTTGCAAAAATCAATGAATTCTAAAGATATGATCCTGTAAACGTGATAAGCGGGATAGAGAGTTTCACGGGAGACTCCTCAGTTTTATCGTGATAATGGTGCTTTTATTTCGTGTCTTGGAAGACGAATAAGGCAAAGGGGAAATTGTGCAGGGCAACGCCTAACGGCGATGCTTATTTCCAAGGGAGTTCAAACAAAATTGCAAGGTAGGCGCTACATTATGCACCCACGCCGTTCAAAGCCTGCCACGTTGAAATTACACTTTACAACAAATTCTTTCTCAACGCCTTTCCGTCGAATGCGCAATAAACGCCGACTGTTTTATCGAAATTTCAAATAAATTGTATTTATCCACTGTGAAGAGAGGCATGCACAAAGGAGACGAGATTCGCTCCTAGTTTTCCATTCACATTGGGGGTTGCTCGATAGATGCTACACTTTGGAAGAGATGCAATTTGAATGTGTTTAGCCTCTTTTCTTTTTTCGAAAGAAGAAATTGGAAAGGTAGAGGTAAAGTGGAACAGTTTTTTGAAAGTAACTTCCAAATCGACCAGAATGTTTTCGATGTTCGTTGCTCTAAATTTATTTTTTTCTTAGACTGCTTAATAATCTCGCTTTTTATCTGGTTTAAACGTACTTATTTTATTATGGTTTGAATGTTTGATGTAGGCTTTTAGACAAAGTGTACTGTAATGATATTAATCTTGCAAAAAAATAATCAAGTGGTATTAAATAATTTAGGTGACCAAATAAAATAGATGGTAAATTGCTATGTCTGTGTGTGAAATTGAAAATTTTACGGCTAAAAGAAGTAATATATAATACAAGAAGGCTAAAACAAGGATATATAATACATAAAAATTACTATTTTGCGGATCGTTCTTTACACTTTCCTGTCATTAACACGAGATCTACCGACGATTAATATAATATATATAAAATTGTCAAATAAATCTGTCCGAATTAAATAAACGAAGGGCCAGGAAACTTAGTCTATTCAATTACTGACAGTCTTCTAGATAAACGTAGATAACGTCTAAACAAACAGCATTAGAAATATCAGGAGAAGTTTTAAAAATCCAAGGTAAATCATTTTCACCGTCTTAGTAAATCTAGTGTTAACAAGACTACGAAAACTGTCAACAAGACTGCCAAAATACAACAAAATGAATAAAATGTCCCGAGAAATGTGGTACTTGTTTAATAATTGAATATTTTAAGTGACCCTAAAGAGTAGACTTTAAATTTTCATATATTTATGAGATATTTAGAGTTGCAAAAATGTATAAAATATAATATACAAAAATTAATCAAATGTACCAAAGTATAGCACTTGTTGAAATGTTCAACAACGATACGAATATCTACGTTGATTTCATTTCCTTAGTTGTATTCGTAGAAATTGAAACTTAAACGAACACTCACAATCAGTCTTGAGAACCCCAGTTGTTTCAACGCACTAGAAATTCTTCGAAACTTTGACAAAGTAGAAGATTTGTACAATATTAACAATAGAAACTTTACAGCTGTATTCTGTCTATGTTCTGTTTTATTGACACCATCTTGCACAAACTTTCATGCTCTCTGAATTACGTCCTTATTGCGTGTCAGCAAAAGACCGTCTGTCTTCAAAGGTGAAAACCTTCAAAACTTTCAAGATCTTTCACGGCCTTTCAGAAGCGTCAAAACTCTCAGCAAAATTCCAAGCAATTCTCAGTACCTTGCGACCCTTCACGAATTATCGAAGGTGTCGAATAAAAATGATAATTAAGAAACAATGAATTGTTTTTAATACGAATCATAATTTACTGAATCGTTCTTCTCACAGAAGTGGAGTTAATGAATTACCTTGGAATTAAATGGCACTCCAATCTCTCCAACCAGTTGAAGATTGTAGATTTTAATTTAATATCCATTTAAAGAAAAGAACGTTGATGTACTTTTAGTGCGTCACAGGAGAAAAAAAGAATTCCACGACGGAAAGAAGCGGGCGTTCTCCTTTTAATTTGACGAGCGAAAATCAAGGGTTAGAGAAGTGGTTTGCTGGCCGTAAAACAGCCACGGAATGAAAGATTACCCAAGGTGCCTTGTGTTTCTTAATGATGCATTTTTAACGATACATTTTAATAGGATGTTCGAAAGAGTAGTTGTTGGAAAACATATACACGGTCCGTCAGCAAAATCCGGACAAAATTCTATTTTAATTTCCCGCTACATGTAAACGTCAGCAGTAGATGTTTCTTTCTTTTCAAGCAAGGCATAGGTATGTACAATACGTATGTAACATCTAAATGGCAGATTTGATTAGATAGTGTTCGGAATATATTCACAAAGCAGCAAAAACTGAAGCGCTTCGCGCACTACGTTCAGCTATTGAAATTATTCGATTTTTTAGATACCCGAATTCTATTGTGTATGATATTGTACGAAGGTATGCGGCTGTAGAGAAGTTTGTGGAAGGCCCTGCTAATCGGTCAAGGCGAATTTATTCCAAAGAAAAGTCTGTAAGCACAGCGGCTGCCGACGAAAGAGCTCAGGAACCTGCCACATTTCTTTAAGAAGGGTGAAACCATTAACAATAAACTGTACCTCCGGGTCATAATTTCGGTAGTGAAGCCAAAGATGGAAAGTTTAGCATCCGGGAGATCCTACGTTTTACAATAGGTTGACGCACAAGCTCATACGAGTCATTTAATGCAAAACTGGTTTTCCGATAATGTCGAAATATTTCGGTCCAAAGACTTCTGGACTCCCAATTGACCAGACTTGAAGCTTCTAAGTTATTATGTTTGGAGCGTTATTGAAAGGATGTCTAATAAATCCAGACACCCCATCGTGGCATCCCTTCAGGTTGCTATAGAGGCAGCATTCGCGATTTTGGACAAGGATCAGGTGAAAAGAGCATGTTCGCGCTTCAGATCAAAAATCCAAGAAGTGATCGCAGCGGAAGGAGGCTATACTGAATGATAAAACTTAAAAAGGATCCCCTAATTAACTTACACATTTTTTATTTCATCAATACAAGTAACTTCTAACTTAACAAGTGTTTGAAATGAACTCTTAATTTTGTCCGGATTTTGCTGACGGACCCTGTAGGTACATAACTTTCCTAGACACTATAAGAATGAAGTAAGTTCATAATATAACTACAACAGCTGACAATTTCAAATTAAATATCTAAAATTTTACATTTCACATATAGTCTAAATATATATAAAATTATTAAATTTCATACATTTTCAGTGAACATAAAAATATATCAGATTTTCTGAGAATTGAATTCGTATAGTATAGGAAGTATAATAGGATTTACTGTTCAAATGACTCCATCCCATACCATCCAGTAGTTTCACATTATCATAACAATTTCAATTAAAATATGCCATCCTCACTTCACGATATCTCTAAATTCGTTTTCCTCCTATCAATGCTTAATTTAATTTTCATAATTGTAATGTACCGATCCTCCGACTAGGATTAGAAATATCTTTACAAATATTCACTTCCCGATTCATTGCCAACCATTATCTCAAGTTCAAAATTCTATTTTCCTTCCTCGACAGTCACCATTCCTTATTCATCCCAAAATCACTGTTCCAAGTTGAAAAATCTTTACTTTCCTTCTATGATCTTTCAACTCCCAAACACCATCATTCCACTCCCACTCCTTTTCCCAAATTCGTTAAGTACCCTGTGTCCCTTTCCGCCAAGGGTCATATCAAGTTCATTAAGTTCATAAATTATTGCTAGTTCAATTGCTAATTGTAATTCAAACTCTTACAAGTTCAACATTCATTTCAATTCCAAGTTCTTTTTTTTTCTATGGCTTATTTCATTAACATCACTATATCGCTCGAAGGAGCTTCGAAGGAGACGACGTCTAAATATTTGGGGGATCGGAAAGAAACGTCGTTTCTGTAGATATTCTGCTCAAAAATCAATTGATTTTTATCACTCATCATTGAAAATTTGCATATTAGATGAAAAAAAAGTTGTTGATCACGAGGATGATTATATCATTCATTAAAAATAAAAGCTTCTTGCAAATTGAATTATTTAAATTTAATGTAATAAAACGACATTACTTTCCGGCCTTCCTAATATATCACACTCTAAAAGTAAAACATCTCTTATTCCGGTGGATCCAAAAGAACGAATATCCTTATTCGCCATTACAGAATCATTAAAAAAAAACAGTCCATTAATAATTTCCAGAAATTCATAAACTGTTAAAAAAGAAAACATAATGTTGACAGATCACGTCTTACACATATACATTTTGATACTCTGATGCAACTTTAATAACTGAAATTTCTCGATCACCCTCCATATTATCCTTCCAACTCCCTTCAATCTTCAAAATTCTTCGATTAATCCAGAAAATCGTCGAAAAAATGATTCCCTAATTATTCGGAGCGATCCATGTAACGAAAGACGTCCACTGACAGAAGGAGGCCGGTGGTCGACGCGTTAGTTATCTGCTGGGAGATTCAAAGTCATGCAAATAGTGAAAGGGTAGCAGAGTGAAGGGAAGAGGGTGGTGGCAGAGCGAGATACGGTCGTGTTTGCGTCTCATCGCCGTCAAAAGAGACGAAATGAATGCCCTTTCTTCGTGCTCAGCCTCGAACCCGGTTGACAACGAAACGCGCGGACGAGAGAAAAAGAGGATGGGACATCCAGAACCCGGAGAGCGAAACGAGAAAGGGACGTGGCACGCGTTTTGCCTCGCGAAATGGAGATAAACTTCTCTGAATGCGCGTGCGGTCCTCTCGCGGATGAGATCACCAGGAGTATCAACCTCGTACGTTTTTTCCATGTCGTTTTCTCTCGCTACCGAGCAATATGATTTCAACTTTATTCGGTTTTTTTCCTCTTTGGGGTTACCGAGGTGCAAAGGAGTTTTTTTTCGATGCTGTGCTTTTCCTGTTGCTATGTTTGCGTTTGGTATGCACTTTACGTTCTCCATTGACCTTGTTTATTGCAGTTTTGACAGTAAACGTTTTATTCGTCTTGTTGAAAGAAATTTAACATGCAGGAGGATTTTGACAAAATTATTTAAACTGGTAAGCAGAGTGTTGTAACTTAAACGTAGGGGAGAGCGGAGCTAAAAGTTCCGATTTTTAGTTAACTTCCAAATTTGTTAGAATACTTGCTTTTAGTATTCATACGATGCAATCAAAATCAACTTACATATGTAACTTTGATATTAAGACAAGACAGTTATTTGGGTAATTTTTTTGAGAGATTCTTTTATTATTAATTTTTTAATGACTAAAGTCGGAAAGTAACAACTTACCCCGACTTGGGGCAAGTTGTTAACAAGCCGGGATAAGTTGTTACCATATCTGTTAAAGCTATTATTTGTGAAATAAAGAACAATAAATGATTAAACCAAGTCTGTTTATTTAAGTACTACTCAACAATATCGAACGAAGCATTCGTGAGATAGACCAGAAATACCAAATGCGAAAATATTTTCTTACGTCGACCAGCGAGGCACGTGCTGTCGTTCCGTTGTTCCGGGTCCCACTCGTTTGTTTAAAATGGCTATTGTCGGTGCAATGTGGCGTTACATTTCATTACGAATTTACACAATATTCTTATCTCTTCTCCTCGCGGAGTTATTTCAATCGGAACAACTTACCTAGGTAACTTTTAGCCCCGCTCACCCCTACTTAGCTAACTGAAAGATTTCTTGATTATGATGCTCTAGGAAATATTTTTCGTGAACTTCGAATGGTCTCAACACTAGATTTAGCAAGACAGTCAATATGGCTTGTTCAGAATTTTTTTTTTTAATATTCTAGAAATTTTTAATACTGTTCCTTTTTTCAATTTTACGCCCGCCTTTTAGACTGCAAGCGATCAAATCGATTAACTTTGCGGACTTCTTTATTTCATTCCAGATATTTATTCGATTTTTAACACTAGGTTTACGAACTGAGCCAATTTGACTCATTGCAATTTTGATTACAGTATATATGAAAAAGTTAAATATTATTTTTGAAAAACATATGTTGGTTTTTAGTCACATAATGAAATATATGTAGATGTTGATTCCTCTTCCCCGCAGACCCCTCTATTTCGCATTATCGAATGTGGTATACCTATTTTTACGGTTGTGAGCCAATTTGACTCATAAAATGATTTAACAGTTAATCGCATAACACATGAAATTTGTAACTTCCATCAGATCAGGGTATCTTCCAGCTTTCAAGCCGCACGTGATTTGTTTCTCCTTTAATTTTTCTCTCTTTGTGTACAATGTTTATTTGTATGAGAGCCATCCTCTTGCTTTCGCGACTCCGCTATATTATCTTTCTTACCTACCCACTCCTGTCATCATTTCGATTTGTACATCGCGCGTGAACAGAGTATTTTTAGTGAAAATGTATATCGAAAACTATGTAAAAAAGGTTTTCAATGAATTTTTTAATAATAAATCTTTCATTTAAATTTATTAGGAACTATTTTCTTTGCAAAATGCTTCGATCTTTTTGTGTGAGTCAAATTGGCTCACTTTAGTAAAAATAGGTACATAATCAACATCCGTAAATCTAGTGTTAAATATCGATAGATCTAGTGTTAATAGGCAGATGAGCCAAAAGAAATGTTATGCGATGTAAAGTGTTCTGTATATTTTCAAAAACGAGAGATGTTTATCACGTAGCTACTTCTAATTCTTTGCGGATGGAGATATTGTTGAATGTTGAGAAATAATTATTTATTTAGCAATACAAAACGACCTTTTAATTAGAAATTAGACTATTAATGTATGCGAATTATAAATTACTATTTGCGTAATCATATTTCAACGGCTGTATTTAAATTTTTAAACTTTAAGCGTGCATATATGCGGCGATAAATTATAATTAAATTTTTTCTCATTGTCACATCACATATATACGTCGCCAGGCCTCAAAGGGTTAAACAGGACACTGCAGATATCAGTCATTAACGCAACTTAACCATATAGATAAAAAATATCATTAATTAGAATGAATGAAATAGTAGGAGTTAGCTTCAGAATCAGCGCATTGTTGTTTCTTCTGTTTGCAAATCACTGGCCATTAATCGAAATTTCTTTAAAGTTCTTCCGTACATTGCTTTTTCTTTTTATGACGTTTCTCCATCTAGATACTACACCGCGAAGAAATGAGCTCTCTTTCTTCAACTCTGGCAAATATTGAAGTTGAACTCTAAGAATAACTAGAGCACGTGCTGTGCACGCTTTATTTTGCAAATGGAAATAGGCTTTACGCGGTGAAAGCGCTGTCCAGCTCCGATGGGATCTCAAACAAGATAGCTGAAAGCTTTGTGCACAATGCCATTACAGCGGCGACGAAAACACCTTAGGCTTCCTTCTTTTTTTCTTCCCATGAAATATCCCGAGCGAATCCCATTATCTCTGCACGTTTCAGACCCGACAAGCTTTCCATCTGGATTTGTCCTCTCATTTTTAAGACGGATTTCATTTGGAAAATTAATTTACCCTCGTAATTCCTTCTTGTGCCTCACTGTTTTTATGGAAAGACATTAGAAGGACTTTTAAGAGTCTCTATTGAAGCGCGAACAACGAAATTTTATATTCTTTTCTTTTCATTATACGTTCGTTTAGATTTAAGGGAGTCATCCCATGTGACAACTATCTTTTTTCATTTCCTTTGGGAATTTTTTTTGACGAACCATTAAAATGTACTATTTTGAAATTATTACCACATGTTTATTGATACTTTTGTCATTTATTGGAATTTTTGCTAACAAAAATAACGATTCTAATAGACTTTACACCGTTCGAAAGACACTCATGTATTTTTAACGGCTTCCATAATTCCAGAAGTTTTGCTCATCTGAAATAAAAATATCAAACGTCATTTTAATTTGTAAACCTAAGGCTATTGCCGGAATTAGGATAATTATAATATCTGTCATGGTTTATTCTTTTTAAGTTGAAAACACCGAGAAAATATAACGATTCTTGGACCTTAGCTTTTAAAACTATGCCAAAACTTCAATTGTCGATATTTTTATTTTATTCTAGTTCAAGCAATAGCCTCATGTTTACAAATAAAAATTCTGTTTGATTTATTTATTTCAAATGAGCCAAACTTCTAGAATCACGACAACTATCAAAAATACATGATTGTCTTTCAAACGAAGTGAAGTCAACAAAAATCATTATTTTTGCATGCAAAAATTCCAATAGACTACAAAAATATCATTAAACGTGTAGCAAAAATTCCAAGATTGTACATTTCGATGGTTCGTCAAAAGAAATTCCCAAAGATAGCGAAAAAAATAACTGTCACATGGGATTGCCCCCTTAACGATACAACGTACGTTTGATAAGAAATAGTTTATGTTGCTGGACAATGAAGAAAGGATTGCGATAAATATTTTGTTAAATGTTCGTGATTTTTCTTAAATAGCGATTTGTTACTGATAGTAGAGGCGCGATAGGACTCTTTGTTTCTGTTTGATTGGTAAAACCGAGCAGGGTATAGAGAACGGTCCAAAAGAGTGAAGCTTTCAAGAGTATTATTCAAAAGATGAAAGCGTTCCGGTGGAAAGCTTGTGAAATATGATTTGCAGTCATCAATGAGAATTGCACTATCTGACTTTGACGACGAAGAAATATTTTGTTCTATTTTATTCATGTTTACAATGTGATAAACTATTTCGGTATAGCTTTTTCTCGTATCTCGGATTTTCTGGTTTAGGATTCTCTGTTCAAGTGAAAAAGATTGGAGTGCTTTTTTATCAGGTGCTCCTGTGCTACTTTCTATTGAAAAAAAAAACAACTCCAATCCAAGAATTTCTAATTGGGTGATTAAATGCACTACTATTTATTTGACCAGCATTTCTGGACCTTCAATTTTAATTAGAATATCTGCAAATAGAGTACACTGTAAGTATTTTTAATAAATTGTCCGTATTTACAATAAAATATCAGGAAGTAGAAAACAATACAAGCCGTCAGTAAATATCATAGCTATTGAAGTATTTGTCTGTTGAATATATTGAAAATATTTCGAAATCTATTTGTTATTCTTTCATTTAATCGTAAATACTGAAGGTTTATTAAAACCACTGCTACGAATCATTGTCAAATATTAATGCAATAAATATTAATCATTTATTAAAAACACCAGTCATAAATATTACGAAATTCTGGCCATTTAATAAAAAAAAAACACACTTAAAAAAAGGGTTAAACAAATCTTACCCAAAAAATTCTGAATGTCCATCGTAAATGCTGACAATAAATGTTAATAAAAATTCTGCTACCATAAGTAGAAGGCAGATGAAAATGTCCATAAACGTACGTTAAATTTGATTCACAATTTACATAGAGCGTCCTTGATTCACGAGGTCCGTTTTTACCGAATAGAATGACGAAGGGTAATTTAAACGAGTGTCAGAATTTTTTGCAATTTTCACGGGAACGTATCAGCGAACCGTAGCATATGACTTTCATTCTCGGTAATTTACTTCACGCGTGTCAAGGTATTTATACACTTGCTCCGTGAACCAGTATCGCAATAAAACATCAACGACGAGGCGTGAGTTTCATCGCGTTTCTTTTACACGTCTGTCTAACAAAATGCCGAATACGTAATAAGGTAACGTTACGTAAGGGAAGAAAAAAGATCGCTGAAATCAAGATTTAACACGCTCGCCCGACTTGTCGGTCGATTATAATTATATGTTGCTAAATCTCGATGTACTTTAATCATCGCAACGTCACAAGCCGATGGTTATATGTTATCGATATCTGTAAATGCTGCAAATTATACAGATGTAACTATGCGATCGGGAAATTTCTTTTTTCCTAATTTCAATATTTACACTGTTTCACTATTTTTCTTATTTTAACCCCTTGCACTCCGAATTCTTTTACTAACTTTTCGCCAGATAAGAAAATAATGCCTCAGAAAATTGTCTACCGTTGATAACCCATTTTTATTTAATACCAGAAACAATAATTAAAATGTTGAGATGAAAAATTATTGTTGATTTCGAAAAATCGATAATTAGTAGAAGAAACGATATGTACCATAGAAAGCTGTGTCGAATGTAATTCGACGTAGGAGTGCAAAGAGTTAATGCACAAGGCACATTAATTTTACAAGAAAAATAATTAATGGCAATCCTTTCATAATAAAATAACGACGCAATTCAAAGGGATCATTTAATTTCTGATTCTTTCTCCTGTTCATTATCAAACTGAAAAAAATTATGTTGCTTTAATTTTCTTCTTCATTGTTTTATAAATATTTCATTAAGATAAATATTTTTTGCACATTTGGAACTATGGAGTTGAAAAGTACTTAACAACTGTTTTGCTCGTACGTTATACGGTTTAAATAGTTGTATGCATTCAGTTTTACACGTATGTTTCATGGACCAAAATGGCGGGTATTTTTGTCTCGTATTCTGAACATTTTAATGAATGAGGTACATTTATCTTGCTCATAGTTCGCAAGAGTTAAACAGTTGAATATCTTCCATTTTAACCCTTCATCGTAATGACCAAGTTGAACACGTTCTGCCACCGTTTTACTTCCTAAGAACTAAACAGTTTACAACTTTTTGCTGACCTTTTAAATCACGTCATTTAACAGTTGAGTATCTTCTACTTCGTTCATAATTTCTAAGCACTAACATCCGCGTACTTTCTTCCTCACCCCTAACTCCGAGAAACTACACTTGAGTACCTTCTCGTACTCTCTTAATTTATAATTCCCAAAAATTAATTAGTTTACAATGTTCCACCAATCTTTTACATCGAAAGATGCAACTGTTGAGTATCTTTTACCTTCCTGTTAACACGTTGACTGTCATGGGGGACACCGGTAACCGTTGCTAATGAATTCAATAAAATTTCATATGAATTTCCAATTGCAATATTTACGCATTTCCTAACTCATTCGGTACTTAAATACTGGAATTCAAAAGATAAAATCCTACTGAATATATATCTACTTGTGTCTTTAATCTGTTAACTGCGTTCGACGTGTATACACGTCAATCCAAAGTTTTATTGCGATAGCCTTTTTAATACTAAATTGTCAAATCCTTATCGGCTAAAAATGTAGGTAATTCTTCGATATTTTGCTGTCCTCTTTTTCTAAAATTTATAACAGAAACATTTTCCCTGTGTTCTATGTACACATGCATCATTACTTACTCCATTTAAATTCCGTGCCTTGCGAGGGATTCTTAAAACTAAATTCCGCAGTTAACTGGTTAAGGATTCTACTTTACAAAGATGGGCTTTTAATAGGAAAAGTATCGCTGCAGTAGAAATGATAAAACGACTAAAATATCAGTGGCGCTCAACGTGTTAATATCCAGATATTAACACTAGAACTACCAAACCAGTCAAAATGACTGGTACACAATTTTTTCAAAAAATTCTCCAAGTTTATATAAGAATCATAGAATAAATATTCTACGTCTATATCAATAAACATAAATCACCCAATCGATCAAATTTTCCGCCGCTTGATTCCCCCTTTTTCAAAGTACTTATTTAATTTATTAAAATATGTTGGATTTGACGCCGGTAGTTCTAGTGTTAAAAAACTAACTACTTTCTTTCATACTCTCAACTCCTAGTAGCTGAACCATAGTACTTTCTGCTCCTCTCTTAATTCATAAGAACTAACAGTTCCGTACTTCGAACCTTTTCCATACATCTCTCCACCTCATCTATACATCACGACGACTATGCAGTCGGTTACCTTCCGCAATACCTGTACATCCCAAGTTCTAACTAGTCATCCACCTTCCGCCTCCCCCCTCCACCCCTGAACAAACACAATAAAAAAGACAAGACTTAAAAGAGCATCCCGTTGACGCCAAGAATAACAGCTCGTTAAAATGTATCCGTAGAGAGTCCAATTACAAGCCGCAACCTGATTTCTATCGATCGAATTACATTTCTCCCGTTTGCGGTGGCAGGAGACAACTCATCCGCCGATCGTCCGTACGTGGACACTTTCCATCCATAACGATCCCTTTCTGCTGGGCCCTCGGCTCCCTTTTCACCTCGGCGAGTGCCCTAGAAGAACGATAACCAGTCGTTTCGCGCATAGCGCAGCTCGATCCGGTCGTCTCACGAGCTCCGTTCGCTCGTTCCGTAATTACACGAGCGAGTGAGCTTACAAGAAGGCTGCGACGACAAGGTGCAGGGTTCTCTCCTGCGTCCGGATGGAATGGGACCCACCGAGAAAATAAAGTGCCCCCTCGCGCTGGTCGGAGCCGATATTCATCAAAGTCACTGATTCAATTAACCAGCCGGAGAATCATTTCTAGAAGGTATACTCCTGCGGTTCTACCGGAATAGATGTCGAAACGATCAGAGAGGAAAGGACGAAGTCCCATCGTTGTGGGACGTTTTTCGCGAGATGTGGAATTTGTATTATGTTACGCGGATAGAGGACACTTGGTGACAGTTTTCTGTCTATTCTGACGGGGATGATCGAATTTATGGGGTTGGCGACGGATTTTGGTTTGTCGATTATTTCAGGGGGTGGTTGAATGGGAGGTGTATGATTGATGATAGTAGAATTGCTTTTTTCTATGAAATATCGGCTTTAATTAGTACGGTCATTTAAGTATCATCTTGAAATTATGGTGATATTGCAATTTTAACTCTTTGTATTTGGTCTAATGGGGATGATAGCGATCAGAGTGGGTCTGCAATTGTTCTTGATTTGTTGATTATTTTAGGGTGCGGTTGAATAGTTAGTGTATGGTTGATGATGATAGATTTGCTTTTTTCTGTGGAATGTCGATTTTAATTAGTACGGTCGATTAAGTTTAACTGTTTAGATTTGTTCTAACGGTGACTATTGAATTTAGAGTAGGTCTGCAATTTTTTTTGATTTGTTAAGTACTACAGGGGGACGGATGAATATTTACTATATGGTTGATGATGTCAGAGTAGTTTTCTTTTGTGGAATATCGGTTTTAATTGGTATGACCATTTAAGCTTGGATTTGCATCTATGGACGAGTTGAGAATCACCGAGTGATAGGAGTTAATTGAATTGGCCAATAAAGATTATTAATGCTTCTAGCAGTTGTAGGATATTAATTACCCGTTTAATTCGTTATAATAGTATATGATTTTCATTATATTATTTCACTAATAATGTGGTTATAGTTCTCGTTACATTTTCCATATGCACTTCATAATTCGATAAAAGGGTATTATGACAAAAATACTATCAATTATCCTTTAGTAATTCATAGCATTGTCAAAACCATCAAAGTTATTTGCTGGTTATTAGCGGCACTTAAAATTCATTTTCAACTGTACGCTGTAAAATGAGGACGATACTATAACAAAGATAACATTTTAATCCCGTGTAACCATAACTTTAGATCAAATTTAAAATGAGAAATTTTACACGTTACATTTTATATAAAACAACATTAACTTTTCATAATTTTACCGTTGCTGAATGTGAAACAGCGTTTCGCGCGTATTAAGAAATTAAGAGAGTAATGACAAGTGGAGCCACAATTACGAAAATAATTATTTTCAAAAATGTACTCTGTTGAGTGAAAGTGCTCAGGTACTCGACGCGGTCTCAGGGGCTTCATAATTGTAGTTGAGTGCCGTAGGTCGTTTAAAAAATGCCTGCCGTAATGTAAATTTCACGGTGGGTGTGTGTATTGTGAAATATCGAGTAATTTGCTATTGATCAAATATTAAGAATAGTAATTTATCGGGCAATTTAACAAATATCATTTAAACTTTGTAAAGAAAATACAACAATGTTACGATATTATTGTTATAACAATTGAGTTCATTCGGCGGTTAAGGCTAATTTAATTTTTAAATGCAGGAAAAATTATTCACTTATCTATCATTTTTAATATATTTATTTACTATTTGCTTTCAAAGGAATTACACAATTTCAAAATGATCTTATTTCGGGTGCAATACATTTTCTAAATATATAAAACTTGTTTCTATAATTTGCTTACTTGTGTGAGAAAAATCTTGGAGCATAAGATAATGTTGACATTTCTAAGGGCTGCTGCGACACAATACGTGATCGAGTACCCGTTATTATCTACTTTTAACACGTTCTCCCTTCGTCTGACGTTTTGTGATCTCTTCGTTTCCCCTTTGTCTGTTAATTGACCCTCAGGATTTACTTCCACCTTCCTTGGATTATCCAGAGTTGTAATTTAATCACAGTTAAGATTTCCAAGTATCTGTAACTGCTTTAATTTGTTACCCTTAGCCAAGATGGTTGCAAAATATATCAAATTGAATACAATTATATTACAATTGAACAAATAAATATGTAAATGTGATTTTTAATAGGTAAAAAAGACAAAAATATAGGATTAAAAGTTTTACGCTTGACTGAGGATATAAAAAGTTGATTATATCCACTTTATGAATTACGTATAAAGCATCCATTATAAAAATATACTTATTTTAATGATTGTGAAAAAAAACATATTTCGTGCGATAACTTTATGCATTTAAAATACATTGCTCTCAGTCCTCCTTTTACATTCGTTTAATATTTAAATGATCTTGGATCGCGAAAAAAATTAGAGAAAAAGCTGGAATGAATTTACATTTATAATATTTTCATTTCTACGTTACTCCCGACTAACGAGAATCACGGTGATCCATTTACCGTTCCTTGGTGCACCGTACCATTATATTATGCATAACTGGCGACTCTTTTTTGCCTCGCTTTCAGGCAAAATTCATGAATTTTAAAATACTTTTCAGAAGTGTTACATTTCAAAAATCCGAATATTACGCGGACGCGAATGAAGGTAATTTGAAATTTGCTTTATATTTTTTGCCCTCACTTATATTAAAACTGGTCTTCCATCAAGGATATTTTTTAAATTTACAGAAAAAAAATTCCACACTTTACGTAAAACCTTTTTAATCCGATTTAAATCACCATAAATGGGGATAAAGAAAATCCTCCTATTTAACCTTTTAAATACGGTATGCTTAGCCGCGAATGTCACAAAAACTGCTTCCACTATGACATCATTTTGGAATAGATTTTAAATGAATACGCTACAAAACGTAGAACACTGTTGAAAATTTTAATATCTACGAAAGCTACTGTAGTCGCGTACCATTCAAATTGATGGTATCGACGGAGCCCGAGTTGAAATATTAAACCTCATTTGAACCTTTTACTACCCCACATTTAGGAATTAAAAGTACAAAAATAGGTCTAAATTCAGTGTAAAATAAGATCCTATTTAACGCCTAAAAGTGGCGCAAATTTCCCTTTATGCCATCTTAAGGCGTAAAATAGGACTTCAATTTCAACCTCCGTTGAGGATTTACATCCTATCCAGTCACGAGTCGAAATATCGAACCTCATTTGAACCTTTTACTACCCAACAGGTCCAATTCAGGGGATAAAGGTTTTGGTGATAGCTAAACAGGAGTATCATTTTACTGACAATGAGAAGAAGTTACAAGGTTTAAATTAGGAGTTCTAGTATTGAAAAGTATCATATTAGGTTCAAATAGGAGTAAATACCATGAAAATAGGTTCAATATTTCGACTCGGGGGAGTTACAGGTTTAAATTAGGAGTTTTAGTATTGAAAAGTATCATATTAGTTTCAAATATGTATAAATACCATGAAAATAGGTTCAATATTTCGACTCGAGAGGCCCCTATATTGGCGTACCGTATTTAAAAGGTTTATGCCATTCTTTTAAATACACCCTAGCAGATATTAATGAAACCTCGAAAAAATTAAAAAAATTAAACAACGTTACCCTTAGATGTAATTACATAAAGCGACGCAGCTTCTGGTTCATAATTTACTGATTAAACAGCCTAAATCCTTTTTCGTATAATCTCTTCTTACTTCAGAGACTGCAATAGTCCCTAGATAAGAGCAAAAAACTTTAAAAGGGAGGAAGAAGGATGATCCAAAAAAAGGGACGTGTATCTCAGGAAGATTGCAGGATGAGAGTACTTTCGTCTCTCTCCTTTCAGGGCGTATAATGCGTGCGAGCATCCGGCAATCCGACTGCGTGTATGGGCTGACTGTTACGAACAGATTTACTTAATAACTTGCAAATAAATGGTGAATGCATAGGTTGCATCCTGTATGCGCATATCGGTGGTGCAATTCGAGCCCGAGCGAACTATTATGTCACGATAAAATCATGAATATTTATGACACGTATGGAGAAAATAAATGTTACATCCTACGAGCAATTTCGTGCGTGCATCGCACGGATCGATTGGTTTTGAAGTTATAGATCGGTATTATAACACTCGCAGGAATCTCACGTTCGTTTTTAATTTGAATTTGAATAATTATCTGTGAAAGTTCTCCCATTTGAATCGGATCTAATAAAGACCATTCCAAAAGAAATTAATTGGCCATACAATTGACCGACAGTGAGTTATATAATCATTTCTATTACTATGTCATCGAAATTAAGTAACAAATAGAAATTAATTAAGTTCGATGACATTTCTTTCCTGTGATTGATCTCCATGCGCATATTGCCCAGTAATGTAAAAGTTAAATACTGGAAAATTCGATAACAATCATATGATGAATAATATATTTTGGTACGGATTTACACAGTAACTTTTCTGATATTTATATAAATAATCAGTAAAGTTGACATTGTACGTATATTTTTAATTTTTGTAAGTGTATTCCTACTACGAAAATGCTATAACTTTAATCCTACTGCGCAAGTCTTATATTTGAAATAATTTTTGTTTATTACAACCAACAACATTAAAGTCGGTTCGGATTTTTATATTGCACCACTTAATTTTCAAAAATAATATAAGATAGGCCAAAAGTGTCGAACTGACTTCAAGTTTTGATAACATTTACATATTTGTAGTAGTTTAATTATTATATTGTTACGAAGCACCCAGTACATTCAATGTTACTGGGAAACGAGACATGTCAATTGTTTATTAAATAAAAAGAGTTGAGATTCTACGGTCGGTGGTCCTCGTAGACGGACGTGTTCTCTTAAATAAACGTTATCACTTTTTTAATTGTGTTCTTTAATTAATTATGTCTGAAAGGACAAGGCGTGCGCGGTCGACTCGTAACAATATTATAAAATTAGTAGAATGATTTCCATACTAATAGCAAAAAAAATTTCTGAAAAGTTTCAGAACTTCTTGAAAAAAAGTTATTTAAATTTCAAATCAATCGTGTCCTACGGTCCACTCTGTAATAAGAAAAGTAACTGCAAAAGAATATTTCTGTAATTTTGGCTTTATATATGTATCTTTTATTGTTTCTTTTAGCGGAACTTGGAGATTATGATCCAAGACGACATTCCCTGGGCTACGTTACCGAATTTCGATTTCTGGCAAATCAGACAACGGAGCTGGAGAACCGAATCGTAGAACTTCACAAAACTCTCGTGTAAGTCCACTCATCGTTATCGGCTTCCTTTAGTTTGCCCCGATCTCTCGGTACATTTATCGTCAATTACTTTTGCTTTCGATCGTAGGAAGCGTTCCGTTTAATTAAATCATTTATCTTCTGTTAGGAGATTGCTGCCTTTAAACACCGTTTAGTGTGTTCATTGTTGTGTGTTGGCAAACTAGATATAAGTAATTGCATTACACTGCAATTACTGGGTTCAATAATTTTGAATTAAACGATTATTGAATACCAGCATATTAACTTGATGATGACAATTTAATGTTAAAGAGGAACGATTATTTTAACTTTACATTGTCATTTAAAGCTAATTTAGTGAGTTTAAATATTATTATAGTTTAACGTTAAACTAAAGTGACCAATTTAAATGTAATTTAAAATTTTATATTCAATACTACCTTTGAATCTAATTTGTTGAATTTGAATTTTTTTACTTGTAGTAAATATTACTACAATTTAACCTTGAATTAGAATGGTCAGTATAATTTTAAATGCAATTTCGAATACTTCGTTAAACTAATAATCTGACTTATTAAAATTAAGTACTTTAAGGTGGTTTAAGTATTGTCACAATTTAACGAGAAACTAAAAGTGGCCTATATAACTTTATACGTAATTTAAAGTATTTATGTTAAACGTCTCTCAATTGGAACGATTTCACTTCACAAAATCTGACTTCAATCAATTTTACTACACGTATCAGATAAAATTAATGTAATAAATTCAATATTCCATTTGAAATGAATACTTGTTAACACTTTATCGACCGGAATTTTGTTTACATCCTACTCACTTCTGACCGGACACTTGGCCGCAAATACTTCCCTGATACCGATATCCCTTCGAAAATTACAAATTCTCGTCACAAAGTCCGTGGCACAGTTATCCGCAATGATAAACAATAATTTATTAATCGCTGTGGTAACCGATTAATTAGTTAAAACTCCAAAAGCGTTGGGTCTGAAAAGCTTATCAATAGGCTACCGGTCAATAAAGTGTTAATACGTAATTGTAAAGTATCATTCTAGAAATAATTCGCCCAACGTATTTCTCCGGACTGACTGTAACAAATGAATAATTTATGAAGTGAAGTAAGCTCGACACAATCTGAAGGGTATCAATGACCTCTTTTTCAGAGGACAATTGCCATCAGCAGCGGAACTGAATTATCTGGATAAAGTGAAATGGCTCGAAATGTATGGGGTCGATTTACATCCCGTCTTGGTGCGTATAGAACGTTTTGCTATTAATGAACACGTCGATACAACATCAGAATCAATCGCGATAATCCGCTGAATATCCCATAATATTGATGCTTAGGGTGAGGATAGTGTGGAGTACTTTCTGGGCCTGACGCCAAGCGGGATAATACTTTTACGCAACAAGACCAAAGTGGGAAATTACTACTGGCCTCGAATCAATAAAATCTATTATAAGGTACGCGCGAATCACTATCATTTTCGACAGCTTTATTAGGTGAATAAGTACCAAGTATGATTTAACACGTACGAGTTGGACTTTCATATCTGTAACTTGTTATTTTGATTTTTAAAAGACAAGATGAAATCGCGTTACGTATTATTATAGGTGTGAAATGAGTTGTACTTTACAAATATGTACCGTGGTGGTCAAAATTACATGTTTTAAGTTATTATATTAGAGATATCGGAAAAGGATGTCGTGTTCTTTTCATAAAACATGTGAATACTTAGAACTCCATTCAATATAATTTAATTTTAATTTTGATTTAGTTCGATTTTAATTTAATTGTGAAATAATTTAATTTGGAAATATCAAGTTAAAATATAATTTCCACGTTTTGACATAATCTTTCTCCAACGATCTGGCAAAGTTTTAATACCTCGTACATAAAATTTATTTGGTGTTGATTTCAGATAATCAATGAATCCTTTTTTCACGATTTTATGTCTTCGAAACGAAACGACATTATTTTCCGCCACCCCTAATAATTACTCATGAAATTTTAAAAGCTGTTGCATTTCCAATTTTGTATATCTAACTTGTATCGGATCTATCATTGATAGATATAGCTTTAAAGTAACGCAACTTAATGCAGTTAATGTGTTTGATTATTTAAGATGTTTGAACTTCAGCACGATAATTATCAAATAGGAAAATGCATCTCAAAGACTAGATAGTCTTTACCGTAAACTTGAAAAATTCTCAAAAATTACCACCGCAATGCACAGGATTCATTTTTTGAGTAATTCAACATTACAGAATTCTCGATTTATTTATTATTCAATAATGAGTAAGAATTCAAATCAAAGCAAGAAAAAGTAAACGAATAAGATGACTAAGTCAAAACGCTTCTCTACCAATCACCAGGGTAGATACTTCATGTTGAGGGTCAGCGAAAAGAATTCTGAGGAGAGGACACATGGCTTTGAAACGCCTTCGAAGGGAGCGTGCAGGCACCTCTGGAAGTGTTGTCTGGAGCACCAAGCGTTTTTCCGTTTGATGGCGACAGGACCACCACCCCTGAGTCCTTATTCTCGCTTCCGCTCGTACAGTCCTCCATCCGGTTCTGAGAAGCATACCGTAATCAGACGGAATCCTCCTCCGGTTTTCCAAAGGACACCCAGCAGGAGAGCACAACGACGAGTGGTGGAGGGTCAAGAAATGGTTGGTCCTTTCGTCGAAACACCGGCGACTGTGAACTCGAATTCAGGCAATAGTCCTCCTGGTGGCAATGTCTTGTGCAATAATCAAAACGCGAGGCAGATGAACAGCTCTAGTCCTAGGAGCACTAGAAGCGCACCGTGGACTCAGAGTCAACCTCGTGGGCTTTACACTTCCTCTAGTCCTCGCTCCGTCCGTTCTGCAGGAACGGCACCGGCAGTAAGTTTCATATTTTTTTTTAAATAATGGCATACTTGTTTTAACACTGGAACTACCGTCGTTAAATCTATTATATTTTCATATATAAAATAAGTCATTTAAAAAAAGAGGAATCAGTAAGCATTAAAGATGACCAATTCGGTGATTTATGTATTTTGGAATAGATGTAGAATATTTATTCTACGACTCTCGTATAAATTTGGAGAATTTTTGGAAAAAATTGTGTACCAGTCATTTTGACTGGTTTGGTAGTTCTAATGTTAAATGCATTGGCCTGGAGCTTTCAATTGAGGAGGGTAGTATTTATGTATCAGTGAGGTACACGTAAAATCTAAGCTTAAATTGTTTTTTTTATATGTTTTTTTTGGGGCTGCAATTATTTTTGTGAAAATCTAATTTTATTTTAAATACTTTAACAGTTGAACGCCAACGGTATTTGGCTAGATTCATTATTTCTACTGAAGTGAAAATTTTTCTATTAAATTCACATCATTATAAAGCTGATACTTTAAAGATACAATAGATAGATATTCGGCAGACGTTTATCTTTTTAACGTCAATATTAATATATTCAGTGTGTTTGAAAATTCATAAATATTGTTATTTAAAAGTTACGTAAAATTTCATTGTATTCATTAGCGCCGTTCAACGGTGACCCCCATGGCTGTCAACGTGTTAACAATTGTTATGCTTACTTAAAGTCTACGCTAATGAATTTCAGTCGATTTTGTGGATGGATAGTAACAAATATTTGTGATCTAGACAGGAGAGTCTACTTAATTGGCCAATAATTTGCAATCTCCGTACTACATTTTACTTTAGAATGTTTTGAGTATGTAAATTATCAACAGTGTTTAGAAATTGGATATTTTTCGAAGCCTTTCGAAAATAAGCTTCTTCTATGTCTCTTACTAAAGTAAGTAGTTCTTTAAACTCCTTCAAAATCACTCCCTTTGAAGAAAATTCTTCAAGACTCTTCGCGAAATAAAGTATTTTTCTTAGCTCTTTAGGAAAGGCTTTTTCATATTGACTATTGCAGTATTTGATGTTGGCTATTGAAATTTAATTTTTTCATTTCAGGAAATGAAAAAGGAAAGCTTTCAGATATAATTTAATATCCCATCTGGTGATTTTTAGCTCTTGAGCCGACTCCAGCGTAGGAGCAGCTCGGTGGAGAGCCAAAGTTCGGGGGACAGTCACAGTCGCAGTGGTCATCGTAGAAGGAGCCATAGTCATAGCCATCGAAGACACAGTCGACATTCTGACTGTGAATCCGAACTTTCGAGAGGTTCGGATACTAGGTCTGGCCATCGCAAACATCGCAGAAAGCATAGAAGTTCGCGCTCTTCTAGGTACGCTCATTTATCTTTTACTCCCTTTGAGTATCTCAATCGATAATGGGATATCTGTAGAATTTAATCGCGATTGATGCAACTTTTTAGATATTTTATCAAATTATGTTACAAATATTTTCTTACGTGAGGTACATTTATATATTTTAACATTTTTCGATGAAAATTCTTTCTATCTATGAAAAACAATATCCTGCACCTCGTATTGAAGTCATCTTGAAACTACTCGACTGTAAAATAACATCAAACATTAACCCTTTGCGGACATTTTTAACTGTTAATCCTCTTTGGGCGTCTGTGACTTTGTGACAAAGTCAAATTTTCAACTTATCCAAATATTATAATTTACCTCGCGAAAACCATGAAATTCTTTACAATTCAATATTTAAATTTCGGTTTAATCCACTATTTAGTATAATATTTTTATCATTTTCTAATTGTGTTATCGTAAAGCTGATTTTCGGATGCCACAAAAAATTCGGACTATAGAGGATTAAGAAGTAATTATTCATTTCTCGATCCAAAACTACTTTTCAGTTACTTTTTAGACTGTTAATTAGTTATAAATTACTATATGCCTAATTATATTTCAACGATTGTACAATATTTCAATTTGAACCGTGTACACATGCAGCAATACATTATAATTAAATTTTATCGCAGACCACATATATGCGTTGCTACTCCTCAAAGGGTTAATCGCCTGAAATTCCTTTATTGCAAATATTTTCTTACACACGGTACATTTACACAGAATCCTCTTATAGATAGATAGAACGAAACTTTTATAAAAGAATCAACAGCGTTTATGTAAATTATGTCTGTACAAAAGAAGTCAAATCGTAGAATACCTGTTGCAAGTCAACTTTGATAATAATCGAAACAGCTAGCGATCGTGATAACAGGAAATATGAGGTCAACAGGTCACCTCAATATATCAATATATACATATATTGCTTATCGTTCATGATCCTAATATTATGTTAAATAAAAGAATAAAAATATTTGTTCTTAACATTACAAAAATTATAAATATTTAAAAATTTTCATGAAAATTCTTTCTATTTATATACAGTTTTTGTAACATTTAGTATCTGCGGAAAAACAATATTCTCCATCCCCCATTGGAGTCACCTTGAAGCTAGTCGAATGTAAAATAACATCAAGCATTAATCGTCTTACATTCCTTTCTTAAAGATGCGCGATCACGGCACGTTTGTGACGGCATTATGCAAACGGTAGAAATTAATTCGGGTAATTAAGATTCCTTAAATAAGCGTGTGAGAAAGTAAAATATGACAAGTGGTTGGAACGTCTTAGATAAGTTCATCGACCGTGAGAGACGGGAAAACCCTCGTATTCATTATACTCTCACGGTAGGATACGTAAAGTGCGTAAAGATGATAATTATTTTAATGACGACGCGCTTGGAAAGCGTCTACCTCGCGCGACGTAGTCTTCCGGCGATGCTTTCGTCTTTTTAATGAAAAATGAAATCATAATCACGGGACGACAAATTATACCATTCGTTTCTAACATCATCCTCGTGCATTTACAGCGCACCCATGGATTTCAGATAACAACCACATTATAGTTTTAACTCACGTCCTCCTCATCGTTGTTACATGTGTGCGAATCATCTTTTCAGACACGAATTGGTAGACTCCGAACCGCAATGGCGAGAGGCGCAGAAACGGAAAGGCGAAGGGGTGCAACGGGCTGTTGTGAGTTTTCATAATAAAATGCAATGCAGTTTATTCAAATTTAACAGAACTCTTCCTTATATTCTGTTTAGATTGTAATTACTTTATATGAAAATCTAAAGGTAGCAACTGTACTAAAAAGAATTCATGATAATAGGTGAGTCACACGGAGCCTAGAAGAAGACACAGAAGCAGACACCGGAGTCCCTCTCAAAAGCAACTGCCAGAAGAACTTAGAAAGTACGTTTCTTCCCTTTTTTTTTCTTTGCTTTAAATTATTTTCACCTAGGTTTTACAATTATAGAGGGATTTTAAATTACCGGTAGAAAGTGTCTTAGTTGCACCTGAACGATCATTTTTATAATAACCCGTTAAGCTTGAGACATGCAGAAGAATTAATTTTATATATATCACATGTTCATACAGTTAACACATTGACTACCAACTACGAGATAACTCGTAGTTTGCGCTCTTGATGGGGAACGTCGACTACGATTTATTTCATAGTTTATTTCCCTTCCAAATTCGTGCAGCTACGATTAAGTTGGTAGTATATCAGCGTAAGTATGAATTGATAGCTTCTCCAAAAAGAAAAAGAATCAAGGTCGGCTCACATGAGCAGAAAATTTATTAACAAATAAACAGAAAATATAATCATAGAAAATTTATTAAAAACCAGATACGAGGTAATTCGTAAGGTTTTTCTTTAAGAATCACATTCTCCATGCTTTTTCACTGTTACTATTTGTAATAATATGATTAAATTAAATTGGCTTCCTATATCAGAATCCCCAAAATTACCGTGGTAGTCAATGTGTTTATGCAAAATAATAGATTTGTTATTTCTAACGTAATATCACCATCATCATCGACTAACAGCTTAATTTTTTTACTTAAGAACCTGAGCGAACGAACAACTTTATGTAAGAACTGAAATAGTCGCGCATTTTCTAGACACTTGGAGTTTGGCCTAGTCGACACTACAGGGATGAGCGAACAACAACGTCGTGAAATACCATATACAGTGGTTCAATCGCAAACTGTACAGCAATGTCCACTGCAATCTAACAATTCTCGATTGGACGACCCAGACTCGTCGTCCCTGCCTAGGTACGATGATCTCAAGACGGCCTGCAACATCCACAGTCATCCTCCACAAATGGAGGATGAGACGGGATCCGTAGTCATTGTTTAGAATTATTTCCCCTTTGCATGTGTGTCTTTTTTTTAATTTATTTAGAGCATGTACCGTTATCTACTTTAAGCATGCCCGTATTATTTATTTGAAGCATGACGGATCCTTAATAAATCAGTGAGATTAACAGCTTGTCGCACTTGTTTATTTATATCCTGGCTGGCACCCACTGATGCTTTTGCTGTTCCATGGACCATATACGTGATTGTTCCGTGGAAAGAAATTTTCGATATTGTAGCATTATTCGTATGTTTGTATGTATGTACGTGTATCTGTTGTTACTTTAAGTTTCGTGTGTATTGTATGGTATGCATCGTTTATTCGTGAAATAAATGTCGGTATCTGGGAATGTCAAAATCCTGGGATCTGATGTTTCGACGTTGAAGAACGGAACGAAGATTTTTTTACCCAATCCGCTCGTAATCCTTAAATTCCTTTAGGTAGCCGGTGTTGTCTTTGCTCTTGAACGTACTTTTATAGGCTTCCAATTATGTTAATGGACAGCGAGGAGTATTGATGAATTAAAAGACTTTCTGTATGAAGATTTGTGTTTTCATTGAAACGATTGTGCATTGTGCGCCTTTTTGAATGCAATAGCTCGTAGTATGTATTAACCATGTCCTGAACGTTTGGTACTAAAAACATATACGTGTCAATGTCGGAGTGGTATCCGAATCAGGGATGTCGTTTTAAAACTTGGAGTGAAATCCAAGACTGTCAAGGACTCACTTTCAGAACGATCGGATCCGTTGGCAAAAGAGACAGAAGAATGATACAGCATTGTCGCGATGGAAGTTATAACTTGCCGCCAACGAGAGCATGTCAGGTCGAGACAAAGTATCCTGACGTTAGAAGCGAGTACAATAAGAGGAAGGACTTTTATTATACTCGTAACAACAGAATATTGATAGGCAGTAACGTGGACAGTGGGCTCGGGGAAAGTACGCCGCAGGAATTTTCAAGCTGCTGCTCAAGCTCTGCCGACAGCACTAAACCCACTCGTGTAGTATGTATCTTTTTTGCTCGCTCTTTTGTAACAGTGTTATTTTTTTTATGGTGTACTGATATTTCGAGCATGACCCATTACTTTTTTTGTACTTGACGAAAAATCCTTTGTGATTCTTGCGAAAAGGTATCGAATTACGACGAGAATTTATGATAAAAGGTAATGGGTGAATACTCTTGCTTCATGTAGTTTTAGCTTCCTGCTTTGATATAAATAAAAGGATTATTACTATATTAAATTACTTATACGATTATCCAATTTAGAATTGCACTTTTTACGTGGAAATCTCTTAGGAATATTGAACGCTTTTAAAAATATATCTGGTTAAGGTTTGCTACTTCTCTTTCTTGTTCAGTTACAGCATTTTGTTCTTACATTACGACGTACGTAAATTTTCGGTAAAAATTAACGAGAAGTTAAAGTTTATAAATTCCAATGAGTGTTTACAATGAAATGCTGTACTGAAATGTAGAATGTCTAATCAAAGTTTTCTGCATAGTAAATTAGTAAAATAGTTTTGTTTGGTATAGACGCAATTGCAATTAGGGGGAGAGGTGCGCTATGAACTGTCTTCAAATCAAGAAATCTACCCTCCTGTTGATACTACTCTGGATGCTGTTCTTCAGCCCATTATATCGTAAGTGCTTTCTTTTCATTGCTTTGCGCTTCTTCCTCGTTACAATATTCAGTAAAAGATCAATTAAAATTGAACCTGGCTTTATTAATATCTAATGCGTTGTGCACCGCTAAATATAGTATTAACTGCTAGAATTGTACAATCACATTTTCGGAAAGGTATCATCAAATTCTTTATAGATTCTATATGTAATTCTGTTTTTATCTGTTTTATTTCATCTCTTTTATATATATATAATGTTTTGTTTATACTTTAATGTATTTCTTTTCTTAATGTTCCAGAACTTTAACAAGGAGACAACGGAGCCGCCCGAAATAAGTGTGAAGCTTTAAATAAATACAAAATAGACCCTTATGCACATATTGTATATTTAAGAAAGTTTTTATACCTCATTCAAATTAAATATCTATAATCCCACCAGTCACTGAATCTTATGAAATGAAACATAAACGACACTGAATTAAATGCGTAGCATTTTTTATTGTTCACTTAAAAAATATGCCTAATTAGTCCATCCTCTAGCTGTCCTTCGATGCCATGTGCCTCATAAGATTTCCTATGAACTTTTCCATCTTCTTTAAATCTTGCGCTATTTCTGTCTTATACTGTAAACACTGTGAAAAAGAAATTTCGGTTGCATGATCCAAAAACAGGTATTAAAAAATTTGTAAAGCCATTTACAAAAAAGTAAAACTTACCGTTCGATTGTCTGTAAGCTTCAAGATTAAAATACCTTTATTGTGGCAATATTTCATAGTATACCTAGTCTGAAATGAAAAATTTATTTCTCCTGTTAACATATACAACATCAATGAAATATATCGATAATTAAATGTTAAAATTATCTAATATTCATTATTAATATATGTTTGTACAAGTAACATTAAAATTTTTCTATATTATATAATTGATATTAATACCTTTGAAAATTCTTATTGCAATATAAAATTTATATTTGCAAATATTTTAAATGATAAAGTTTTTATGTCGGCGAAAACACTGACGTGTCATGCCGTATGTCATACAACGTGTAGCAACATTTGAATTATTGAATGAAGAGGAATCGTGCAATCTTTTTGCTTTGAGATACAAAGGAATTCAATTGTAGAAATGGAAAAAAATATTACAATTATTATAAATATTATTAATTGTTCACCTTCATTGGGTCTTGAAGATATAACCTCTCAGCAGCTTTCTCGAATTCTTCCCACGAGTTCAAGTATGTCATTTTCCTCACTGATAAATATTCTTCTACAACTTATATTGCACTATATGGATGATTTTTGAGAAAATTTGTCATTAATTTCGACTCGTCTCCCAAAACAACCAAACATACTCATAAAATTCTAAAGAAACAGAACATAACCGTAAACACGAATGCACACGGATGGCCAGTCTAAAGCACTGAAGTTAGGTTCGAAACATATTTTACTGGCGGCTACAGATGGCGTGCAAAATCACAAACAATAATTTATTCCAACGATCGCAAAATTGCAATCACTGTTTAGATTTATCTTCAAAAGTAAAGTAGAGCAAGAAATTTCGTCTGTTATTTTTCCTGCCATTTAAACGAATCTTTTTTTGAGTTACAAAAATAACAGGAGAACGTTTCACATGACATACAACTTTTTTTTTAATGTGTTTATTTGGACATCTTAGATTAAGAACATTTTGGGGGCTTCCTAATAAACAAGGCACAATAACATTTCATCATGTATATATTTCTTACAGACAACTTACAATTAGAAGATTGTGGATTCAGAGAACATCGAAAATGAACTTTACATCGATTCTTTACAGCCAAAAACACAAATTAGTTGATATAGACAAAATAGAAAAAAGGTTGACGTTATCTTATAACAAAATACAACGTGATGGCGGCTGAATGACTATTTTTGGGGGGGATCCGCAGTCACGGCTACCTCCACGTGGTGGGACATGGTCGTTATCACTCCGTAGTGATTCGAAAACTTTTATTTAATGTTTGACAGTGGAACCGCCACAAATCTTTCATTAGATTTTTCTATTCCAAATGTGAGTTATATAGCCTGCAGTCTACAGGTTTCTACGCGTTCTAAAGACATAGATTTTCTTTGTTTCCTTCGAAGGCACAACAATAAATGACAAAAACAATAGAACGTCTACAGGAACTAATTAGCGAAATATACCTCCGAAATTTTAACAATTAGTATACATATTTAACACTAGAACTACCGGCGTCAGATCTAATATATTTTCATAAATTAAATAAGTACTTTGAAAAAGAGGGAAATCAAGCGCGTAAAAATTTGATCGATTGGGTGATTTAGGTTTATTGATATAGACGTAGAATATTTATTCTATGACTCTTATACAAACTTGGATAATTTTTGGAAAAAATTGTATACCAGTCATTTTGACTGGTTTTGGTAGTTCTAGTGTTAACTACTTACTTATTAAACGATATTTAATTAATGTCTTCCAATTATTTAAAAACACTTGACGATAATTGACCTGTAACATTACTGGTACTTCTACAAAACGTCCTTTTTAATTGTTTAAATTATTTTAAAATGCTGCAGATAACTGTTACTTGATGTCATTACCTCTTCCATAAAACATTGTATTTAATTGTTAACATTATTTAAAATCACTTTTAATTTATTGTTCAAGTAGTATAATATTATATCTCACCTGCACTAATAGTTGTTAATAAATTTTATTGTAAATAGAAATTATAAGAGAAAAGTTACGCCGGTTTATAATTGACTATTAATTCTTCAAAGCTTATAAATATTTGATTATTAATGCAGTACTCATAAAATAAATATGCTAATAAAATAAAAGTATTTTAATACAAATACAATATTTGGAAGAATCAAGAAGTAATTGGCCAATTATAAACCGGCGTAGTTTCACTCCTGTAATTAAGGAGAAACACGTTATGAAATAATAATTTCATTTATAATAAACAATTAATCGCAAACGTCGTTGTAATAATCGAAATTTGCAAAATTATCCATGGAAAAAAGAGATTTTAATGCGGGGTCATTGAATCGTGACTACGCATGCGCCACGTTCCGCGTACCGCCTCAGTGAGCTAGCAGCGCTCATTGTCAGTATAGCTCGTATAGCTTCAGCGGTCAGATGGGTCGGGCGGTGTCGACAGGTCGACACTTTATTCTGCTCCAAGCAGAATGTATTTCTTATTTTCTGACCAAGAGAGACCTCTTGTTCTTTCCATAGTTTCTCTTAGGTGGGAAATTATATTTGTTATTATTTTCATTTGGGTAAATATTGAAGACATAAGAATTTCAAGATTTACATTTTTGAAGATTACTTGAAGAAAGAAGAACGAGGATATCTTTAAGTACTTGCGTGCGTAAATAGTATTTAATTTAATTTGACCGATAAAATTATGGGAATAGTATTTACACATGCACAATGATTTGTATGTACACAATAATTTGCACTGTGTAAAAAACTTTTTCCATATCGAAGGTCAAATAACGGATTAGACGTTAAGTTATTCGTCGTATGTTTAGATTAATTGTAGTTCGTAAGATCAATTTAAGATCGTTGTTTACAATTAAGATTACACTTAAGTTTTAGAATATAAGGAACAAATGTTGCGTTAGTATTTAAGGTCGGATGCTCGTTGCATTCAGGCCAGAAATCTGTTTCTCCAAGTCCCAGATGCATAACGAAAGTAAAGTAGAATAAGAAATTTCGCCTGACACATTTTCCCGTCCATTCCGTCGTTTAAATTTTTAAAAAGAACGAGAAGATGTTTCACGCGAAAGACAAAGTAAGCTGGGGGATGGATGGCCAATTTTTTGGGTCCCCGTCTGCAGAAACCTCCACGTGGTAGGATTCGGGTCGTTCTTGCTCGCAATGACTCGAAAACTTTTATTTTATTTTATTCTTCTTATATTGAAAGCAACAACGGGCTAATTGTCTGTGAATCCTTAAAGATCTAGAAAACTCAAAATATATTTTCACCATCCTCGGTCTTCAATTTTATGTCATAAAGAGTCAGAAATTTTTAATTTTATTTAAAATTATACACATGGAATTCAAACATTTTTATTTACTATCATTTGAATATTCCGCCAGTAAAGTGCGCTGGTTCGTGGCGCCCTGCCGAAGTAGTGGCGTTACAGTCGTTGTCGGCAATTTTCCGTGCTCGGACGCAAGAACGCATACTCCTCCATTGGATTCATTTTTCGGTGAGAAATTTTCTTCAATTGTCTTTGACTTCTAATCTCACTTAGTTATTGGGGTTTCCGCGTCCAAATGTAATATTGACTCGTGAATATTTTCTCTTTTTACGACGATAGGACGAGAAATGTTGGTCATGGCATTGCTTCCTCGCCGACCTCGACGCTGTTGCGATTTACGGACGAATATTTCCGAGTATGTGAGTTCTATTCCTTACATTGGCACGTAGTACAAGCAATTCTTAGCATTACGATTACGACTATTGCAGTTTTCTAACCATATCTAACGATACACAAGCAAAATTAGTGTTATATTTCTATATTTTTCTCTGCCGTCATGGCGTCTGCGCAGAAGGTTCGCGCGCATACCCTGCTCAGCCGCAGAGGCAGAACATCAGCCATGTTGCAAAGTTTGCCGCGTTCGGTTGGCGATTCGCGCTCCTGCATTTGATTCATTTTTCGGTTCGAAATATTCAATGACTCTGCATGAATTCGTGTCTCCTATAGTCATTTCTGTTTGTGCATCCAAATATTATAGTGAATCATTGATGTCTTTTGTTTGCGTGACAACAGGAGTCCAAATGTGACCCGGACTGTTTTCCTCTTGCAAACCGAGACGCTTCTGCGACTCATAGACGAATACTTGAGAATACGTGAGTTCTTTTCCTTCTATTCGCGCGTAGTACAAGCAATTCTCATTGTTACGTTATAAATTATCGCAGATGTCTTATTGTATCTAACGATACCCAGGCAAAATTAGTATTATACTTCTATCTTTTTCTTTGCTGTCATGACAACTGCGCAGAAGACTCGCGCGCATACCCTGCTTAGCCGCAGGCGCAAAACAACCGCCATCTTAGAAAATTTTGACGCGTCGAGTTGATGCTTCGTGCTCCTGCATTTGTTTCATTTTTCGCTAAAAAATATTGAATAATTCTGCATGAATTTGTGTCTCAGAGAGTCATGTGTGTTTGCGCATTCGAATATTATATGGAACCGTTGATTTCTTCTGTTTTCGCAACAGTAGGAGGCAAAATGGATCGTGCCCTCTCTCTCTGGCCGGCGGGGACGCTGCTACGACGCATTTTCCAGTACATGGTTAACCATTGAATGACAGGAAAAATGAGAAACTTGTCGTTCTTTCGCATTCCAGCCTGCTGCCACGCAGCCCCCCCCCCCCCCCCCCCCCTCCGCCGGTCGGCAGAATTTTCCTTTTCAGCAACTAGTGGCCGCGCGCAATGCGGTCTTAGAGTCAGTGTTAATCACGTATTAACTTTTATCATTAGAGATCATTAGAATGCACCGATGCCAATGAATTTCGCCGCGGGTGTAAAGTCAGTGTTTGCCTCGAAATTAAAGAGATAGGATATATTCATTCCAGAGCGTCGTGGCTCTTATTAAAATATTTGTATCGCGAAGATGGTAGATTCACTTTTTTCACCAGCTAAGAAGGAAACGGACGTGTTTTTTTGTATTTTATTATTCGTCACGGTGTTAGAGTCTGAGGAGTTCCAGTTGGAAGATGTGCTATCACCGGAACTTCGAATTTTATTTCGTAAGTTCAATCTATTAAAATATATGTTATCTGCAGTACTTTTTCTCATAGATTACGTTAGGCAGATCATTTTTTAAGCGAAATTTTCCTCCCTTTTAGAGCTTACCTTGTCGGGACGAACGTGGAGCTCTGAGCGGTCCTTAGATGACACGGAAAGATATCTCGTGAATTATTTTCTGCGTTCGGTGAGTCGCATGCATTTAAATTCCTCCAGGACCCCGATTCATGCCGTAGGACGATTGGTCCATATCGGCAAGGGAAACTGGTTGTATTATTTCTTGTTGCGAGCACCGTGACCATGGGTTAGATAAATAGTATCCTACTCATGAATAATTGCACATTTAGGGTGTCTATTAGCTCAAGCTAGGTCTTCTTGCATGTCGCGATTGCTCAATGAATGAATGAATGTACATAAACGATAGGCTCGAATGAATTCCGCGAAATTAACTTTGCGCGAGTACATTCTGAAGACAGATCACCCATCTGACTTCGTATTTTTTATTATATTTGCTCGAACAATCGCGCAATGACAATTGTAACGCACAGTTGAATGCTGCTCAACGACTTCTACCCGTTTCCGTTGAACTAAAGAGTCGCAAAACTTTGCCATCTATAATGTGCAAGAAGACACTTCGCGACGGGCAGATTTTAGAATCGAAGTATCAGTTTGCAAAGTCTTTTCTATATCCTTTGAACCATTTACTTCGATGGCGGAATCTCCCGAGGATACTGCATGCATTTATTCTATTAATTCAATATAAATATTTTCAACATAAAGTTCAATATAATATTCAATATAAAGTTTAATATAATATTCACTTTAAAGTTCAGTATGATAACAAATTTAACGTAAAGTATTTGATTTTTGAAGTTATTATAAATATTCTTAATAGAGTCTTTAATTAAATTGCCAATTATCTTTCAATATTGATATACATCTTACTTGAATAATGAAATATTTTTAAGAAAGAAAAATAGATCGTTAGATACAACTAATTAATAATTTTTTGAGCTCAGGATTTTCAGCACTAATCTTTAGCTGACACTTGCTCCTGCTCGCTTTTCAGCTCAGACACATTGGCATGCCCAGGTGCTACGCTGATAAGTCTGGGCGGCGAGCTGAGCTCTGGTAGGACTAATCACTTTTAGCGACTGACAATGTCAAGGCGAGTCGTGCACGACGTAATTTCCACGTTTGTATGTGTGGCTAGGCCGTGGATCTTGCGTCGCATATTAAACTCATAGAAACGAACAATAATTTGCTGTTCATTCTTGCTCGAGTTCATTCTATTGAAGGAACCCTCCGCGATTGTAACTTATACTCGGTTTCGCCGCTTGGCGAATAAATTAACGCATATGGTATTTCCTATGAAATCTCAAAGTAAAATCCAATTCTATATGTATTATGAACACGAGCCATATGCGTTACCGTTCTTCTTAAAATAGCTTTCAATTGTCTCGCGCGATATTTCAAAGATAAAACGATACCGAGTCCCTTGTACGCGACGTAGACGATAAATTCACTTTACGTATTACGCAATGTCCGCTTTGCTTGTCAGTCGATTTCAGGAAATGGTACGTAAATTTAGAGTGTGAAAGTTGAGTACGGAGTTCGGGTGTCGGAGTCACCCCGGGGTGGCTCCCTAGTGTAGGCCCTTGCGCCTGGGCTCTTGAACGATGATCGTGAGTGAATGTTTTGTGATGATTGAGTCGCGATTTGCCATTTTAAATATAGGTGATAGGGAGGCAGGTAGCATACCATCTCGACTGTGTGTTTGTGTTTCCCTAAGTTAAGTAGGTAGGCCCAGGAGGTGAGGCTATCACAATCGCGCGCGAGTAGGGTGAGACGTCTATCCCTGGGATCAATCGCGCTCGAACGGATCCGGATCTTGTTCGGTCGCGATTCTTAGCATTATTTTTTCAGCTTGCTCGAATATCATGGCCAAATAAGGAAGCAACGCGAGCATTGATGCAGACACGGGGGGCGATTACTGAAATCACTGCTCGTTCTGACATCGCTCGGGTCGTTTCCTCGCGAAAGCTCCTCGGGGTAGCTAACAATTGCACACAAGCCGGTAAGATATTTGAGCAATGTTCCTGGGGCAGGAGCCCGAAGAAAGAAGAGGCATCCGCTGAAGAGGCCCCGAACAAATTGTCGCAAGAAGGGGTCACAACGAATGGTTGACCATTTTCGAGTCCTCGGATTCTAAAATGGGGCGCCATTGCCATTAAATATTTGTCACTGTGCTCGCTTAGTGCATGTAGTAGTAGTCAGTAGTTAGTAAGCCGCGATTTTGTTCGTATTAGCTCCCGCGAAATTAGCGTTGCGAATCGATCTAAGCGCGTTGAATTTTATCAGATTCGTGAAAGTAACTTTTCGAGAATGCACAATTTGTGCTCGGGATTTTGCTCAGTTTAGGTTTTTACTTAACGTAGAGTCTCGAAGCTATCGATCCTTGAGAAGGGTCACCGGGAATTTTCTCAATTTGGATCTAAAGTAGCGTTACGACAAAAGAAACAGCATCGGAAACTGGTGCACGGATTTGTCACGCATTAGGTTTGTAAAATGTAGAGTTGCGACATTAGAAGCACCATAGGGTGCACGAGTTTTGCTCGTATCAGGATTTTAGGTAAAGTAGCGTTGCGGAACAAAGAACACCTAAGACTGGTGTGCGGGAGTTTACCAAAGTCAGGGATTTTCAGGTTTCATCTTTGTCTAGTTTTCGCGATATTAGCGTTGCGATAAGGACTTACAAGCGGGGTTTTATTTGCTGAATACTCGGTGAATTAGAGTCACGGTCAACTCGGCAGCAACGACGGCACTGGTAAATACCGGATGAGGTATCACCCTGGAGTCGCAAAAGGACGACTCTTCATCCGCAAATTAATGTTGCGACAATTGATCTTCGCGATTTGCTCGCGAATTCGGTTAATTAAAATTGCGAATCACAATAGCGCCAACAGTGGCTGCTCGCGATTTTTTTCGGGATTTTGATGAATTAGAGTCACGGGGCACAATAGCGCCCACAGCGGCTGCTCGCAATTTTTTCGTGAATTCGTCAAAGATGCTCGATTGAGCTTCTCGGGTTCTTTTTTCCCGTCCAATTCTTTTTTTTCAGCTGTCCCCTAATCCCCTGTTCTTTATTATACTGACTGTCATTTCATGAAAGTCGAGCATTTCTTAATAGATTTTCTGTTGCAAAATTCATTGTTCTAAACTAAATCTTGCTTACGCATGCAATTCCTGTTTTTTACTTTTATCGACAAAATTGATGTGAGTCTGTTGAAGATTGAAGAAGGACACTTACAGATACGTGAAAAGTTGATAGAAGATGATTTTTATGATGGTTAGTGGTCAGGGAAATTTATACCGTCATTTTATTAAAAACAAAATACAATGGATATCTATTGGAAATTAAATGAGTCATGCATATGGAATTTAAGAGACACGGATATCTAGAGCCTTTGAAGAGGTCACATTGTCATATCATTTTACTGACGAATATGTATTTCTTACAGGAACCAAACTCCGATGGCTGATCGATGATCATTGGTCTCTGGTGTGTTGTATTGTAAGTTCTGGGTCAGATTTCAAAGTATCGTTTCTGAGATTTTGTGCGATCGTTTCCCTATCATAGTTATTCACTGATAGTTTTGATGTTGTTGCTTTTTGGGTGATCATATCGTTCATGTTGTCCTCGAAGTCTGATTCCTGGAATAATTGTTGTTTGATTTCTTTTTTTGGTATTTGTGTTTCCTACTTTCCTTTCATTCTGTATCAAGCAGAATCCATTCCTTATTCCTGGTCAAAATGCTTATTTTCTGGTTTGCAGATAAGGAGACAGGCAGTATGCTTCAAAGAAATCTTTGTTTTTAATTAGTCAGGTTCTCATCGAGTTTATTCCTTTCATTTGGAGCCAACCTAGCGTTATAATTTTTACTCCGGTAGGATTTTCGGATGGAAAACATATTATCATGAATACTGGGGTGGTATGTGGAACTATACCAAAATATACCAAATATATCAGAATGGTATATGACGGTATAATGATCACTGAATATAATTCAGTTTATAATATTTAGAATTCAGAATTATAATATAATTCATCACTGAAGATTTCTAAGTGCTAGCTGAAGAAAGAAGAATACATTCAAATAAATATATGCGGACAAATTCCGCGATGGGAAATAGTATTTCAGACGATTAGACTGACGGTTTTATGGGAACAGTGTTTGTGCATACACCTTGGTTTTCAGTTTTTGTAAAAACTGCTCCCATATTAACGATCGGACTGAAATATGAGAGGGGAGGGGAGGGTCACAATGGGGTAGGGCATAAGTTCGTTATTATCTAACTCTTAAGTTTAGAATTAAGTCTCAGAATGTGTGAAATGGAATGTTTTGTACTAGTTTTTAAGTCCCGGATGATCACAAATCTATCTCTCTCGGTCCGAAATGGATAATGAAAGTAAAATAGAACAAGAACTTTCGTCTGAAGCATTCTCTTATTTGCTCCGTCGCTTAAAAATTGTAAAAATGACGGGAAAATGTGTCACACGAAAGACAAAATGTGATGGTGGATGGATGGCCATTTTTTTGGGTCCCAGTTGCAGCATCCTCCACGTGGTGCGACCTGGGTCGTTATTGCTTACAATGATTTGCGCTCTCTAGTTGTATAAAATTTTCCTCGCATTGAAAGCAATAACGGGCTAATTTGTTGCAAATTCATGAAAATTTGGAAGTTTCATTAAATTTTTCCTCCGTCCTCCATCTTAAACATATTGTTTTGAATGTCACAATTTTTTTATACATAACATTTGGCAAGTAGAATTAAGGCGTCACTCATTAGAGAATAATTTGAGTGATGGGTTGTGAAAAAGTTTGCTTTAGTAGTTACTTTATTTTTATTCAAAATCTTCAAAAACTATCCCTGAATTTTACTCTCCATTAATTAGTTAGTTTTTCTTCACAAACTGTCACTTTATTTCACTGACATTTCCACAAAACATTTGTTGTTACTATAAATTATTGTTACAACAATATATATTTATATTGTATATTGAGATTCGAGTAATCGAGCAGTTAGATTAGAAATTAGTTTACTTTAATATCTAGTCGTCCTTGTTTACTGAAATTACAGATATTAATTTTCCACTAATTGTAAGTCATTCATTATTCATGCGTATGAGCTTTGGTAGAAGCAATGGGCAGGTTTTTCGCACAATCTTTATTAGATGGCAAGTCAGTTACAGATAAAAATTGTGTTACAAAATATAATACTTTCTGCAAAAGATAATTATAAAAGATGTATTTAAATATTGCAAGTATTTTCACCGGTCATGAAAAGTGTCTGCTTTAATTTAAAACTAGAATTACCAATCAGAAACTTAGTATATATAGATAAAATACATATCTAAAATTGAGATAAAAAATTTCTGGATAAATCAAATATATCGATTAAGTACTACAATTAAAGTTATAACAACCTCAGAAAATATATCACTATAGAATCTATTAGGCGATTTTTATAAAAAAAAATTACAAACTAGTTGTTTCATCGACTTTGGCAATTCTAGTATTTAAAAAAAAGTTTTAAATAGTTAAAATATTACAATTAGTAGCAGTTATAATATAATATATCAGTAAAATTTTTCTCTTAACACAGAGGTAGTTTTAATGGAATGTTAGCTTCAAGCTATAACTTTTAGATGAACATGATATTTTAATGTAGTCTCTTATAAAAAGTATGTTGTACCAATCTTATTCGTAAATTAAGTAGAAATTTCTTTGTTCATTGTCACATTAACGTGACATTTCAATCCATTTGTACTTTCATTAGCAAAAATCATCATTTTATAAATGAATATCATCGTTATTCATTACACCGCTCAATATAATGTTTATGTCCATAATGCAGTTGGCATTATGCCTTCTACTGTGCCAGCAGCAGGTTTTAGATCTTCATTTACTAAGAAATTTAGAGGAAGGTCCACCAAATATCCCTAAAATAGAACATTATTAAATATATTAATAATCTTCAATCGTAGCTTCATATTTTTCCACTGTCATACCTTAATATTTTCAACCATTTCTTGAGCTAAGAGTGGATCGGATAAATAAAGTGGTTCTTCGTCCTGATATTGTTTTAACATTGCAAAATTAACAACTTTATCCGTCGGGATACTATGAAAGACTTCTTCATAAATTTCGGTATTCTTGGCGCTTCTAGCACACCATATATCCCTATAGAATGACTTTTTAATAATGTCAGTGATATCTATCTCTTCATTTGTTTTTAATAATCCCAAATGTTCGGAGAACAGTTGTTTCCGTAACGAGCCCGCGAATTTTCCACATGGAAACGGTATGTCATTCATTCGTCCGTCTTCGAATTCTTCGTCCTGTCCATTCAATATTTCAATTGAAAAATAGCATAAAAGATAGGATCTAGTAAAACGATACTTACGTGAATGATTACTGCAATTTCGCTATCTCTTGTCGCGATCATGCTTCTATCATTGATATTAGCCGAACCGCAAATTACTGTAGTATCGTCTACGATTAATAACTTACTATGCACATAAATTAATTCCGTAACCAGCGTACCATTCAACATCGCATTTGTTCTTAGACCATGAAATGTTATGTACTCGCTAGGATCCTCTATCCCAGACTCTCTCAATCGGTTTAATATTGCATCTTTGCCTCTGTTAACAGTAGATAACTATTTATAACTGAGATAAACAAGATAATGTAATAAATTAGTATATATAAACTTCTTACCTCGATATAGAAGCATAATTCCAGTGTGTAATTGCTCGTAACGCAGTGCCAGTTGGTCCTCCAACTTCTCCCTCAAATCCTGGTAGCAAGGGCATTATGACAAATACTCTAAAAACAGCACCTTCTCGATGTGCTCTTAAAATTCTCTTTAGCAATGTTTCGCCTATGCGATTTTTCACTGCGGTTCGTTCCATGCACGAAAGTGTTATGAAAAATTGATTTTCTATATATATGTACCTGTGAAAGATATTAGTAATTATATTAAGTCATTGTATTTCCGTGCAAATTTGCTTTACCTTTCTGCTTTACTGATAGCATGAATATAAGCCTCCTGTATACTTTGTTCCAATGTTTCCGAATCGAGGAAACCAGCAGACCAAGAACTTACTGATCTTAACACTTGGCATTTAACATTGTGCACAGAAGCTTGTTCGATAAATGGTGCATACGTTTTGCAGTCTTTATACGATTTTGGTAATAGAAATGGATAGGCTGGATTCAATTTTGCTTTTTCCATCTGTGATAGAAATTCATTAGAATGATATTTAAAACAGCAAGAGATTATTGTAAAATAAAAGATATAGCGTGCCTTAATGGCATTCCAACGTTGAATAAAATGTCTTGCAACATCTCTAGCCGCTTCATTTTGTACTAAAACTCCTATATCGTGCCATGGCATTCTAGGAGTTGTACTTCTGTCAACGAGGTCTTGATAAGGTTGTGCGAGATCGTTAAAATCTTTTACAATGAAATTTGTGTAATCTTTTCCTAACCAGAGCTTGGCTGTTCCTGGCAAGTTTGAAAATACATCTTCCTCCTCATTGTACACCATTCCTTCACCAAAGTCAATAGGTGTTTCTGCTGTGGCACTGTGTAGAAAATGCCAATACTTAGAAATTGATTTCCATTTTTACAATAGCCTTATATTTATTTTATAAAATAATTACTTATCAACGGCATCTTCATCATCGCTATTTCCCTCATTCGGATTATATACCATATTAATTAGCTCTTTTCGTTTTATTTTTATATTTTCTTTCATTCTGTCCATCGTTGATCTTGCCATACCAAATAGATTTTTACGTTGGGAACTTGGTGTATTGCATTTTACTGTATCCATTTCTTGTGATGGTGGCATTAATAGCAAATCACCAGGACTTAACTGTGGCAACATTTGTGGCACTGATGATTTAGTGTTTATCATTGGCCTTAAAAAATATATTTATCTAAATAACATATCGCGACTTGCTTAAATTTTCAAAGAATATGATGAATGGAACTTACAATACTGGTATAGATTTTGTAGTAGCCATTGCAATAGTGTTTGTTGCAACAGCTAGTGGTAGCAAGACATGTCTCTTGGTATTAGCATTAGATACTCTTTTACTGCTAGTATTAGTAAGTTTTCCTTTCGATGGAATGTAAATACTAGATTGATGGACTGAACCTGCATTGAACAACAAAAGATTCCTGTTAACATATTGACTGCTATTGTAATTTTCACGATTCCGGACAAAGAAGCAAATGTAATTTAATCATATTATGTTATAAAAAACTCTACTCATAGTACACGGCAATCTCTAAAAAGCATAGGAATTTTTTTTTTTAAATAATTTTGAAATGATTATATTTTCTGTTCATTTGTTCCTCTACCTGTTCATATTTACATTGACAAACTGCTAATTTGACAATAGCTTTACGAATTTGGGAATTAAACAAAGTACGAGGTAATTCGTAGTCGACGTTCCAACCAAGAACACAAACTACGAATTATTTTGTAGTTGACAGTCAACGAGTTAATAGCAGTTAAGATAGCTTGTTTTACTCCATGCATTACCTAAATCTATTAATCGATGTTCGTTGTTGTCCCATCTACCATAACACAAATCAATGCCACCAAGGAATGCGATACTTTGATCAACAACTACAATCTTTTCATGATGTGCCCAAAGGAGTACACCTACTCTAGCATGGTCTGGATGTCGTAATACTTTTATATTTTCCGGGCATAATTGAACTAATCGTTGTTTACTGTAGAAGCTATTTATACCTAAAGCAACTTCTACTTCCTTGTAGATCATTATAAATACCTTGACCCCTTCAAACTGAAGAAGAAACGTTTCTATAGTTTTAATATAATTCTTATATGTCCCAATTGTCGCCAGATATTTTAAAAGTAACGTGAAATTGACTTACTGAAAGTCCTGATTTTATTTTGTAAGCATTAATGAAATGTTAAAACAATAAGTGGATTCAAGTGAAGAATCTATCTTATCAATTTTCGTAGTAAAACGAGTTGTCGTACTTACAGCTTTCCTCTGTAAAATTTTATCTAATCGCCAGTAGTCATCATTAATTGCTGGTCTTTTCATGTAAATTTCTGGTGACAGCCACCAGTCTGCTATAAAAATTTCCTCTTTGGCATTTTCTAAGGCATCTGCTACGGCAGACATGTAACTTGATCCATCCACGAACCAAGTGGCAGGTATAGACGAACGGTAGGGTGCAAATGAATTGTGAGGATTTGATTGTATGAAATCTCGACCTAAAATAATCTCATTCTATATATCCAAATTTGAATTTTAGTACTCTCACTTGTTATCTTTACGTACCTTCCTTATTACTAACTTCTTGTATACATTCCATCCATTCTTTAGCCTTCCTTCTAGTCCAACATCTGATTACTATATGCCTACTAAGATTTACTATTTGCATACCATTCCTTAAACCAGTAGTATAAAGGCCAAAACTAATTCCAAAACCATTGTCCATTAAAATTACTGACTTTATACTACCATCTGATGGCTTAATATAGGCAACAAAAGTATCCTTCAGAACTAGATGTCTAGAATGCCATTTACTACACAGTGATGTACAAAAATGATTGCATCTAATACAACAAACACCTTCGAGCAAACCAAAAAAATTGCAACTACTTTTTGCTCCTGATCCAGTACGCTTCATAACAAGACCTTCTTTCCCTTTCATTCCTAAGTCTGCGATAAATGATAGATGTGAGACTTCCAAAAAGGTTATCTGAAAATAGAATAAATATATATATGTTTCATATTTAGTATTTTTCATTTCTATGTAGAAATATATATATATATATATATACACTTACAGTCTCAGGATGACGTAAATATATTTTTATTTTTAACAAATTAGCTAAGTAATCTTCTAATAATTTTTTCCTTTGATGTAATTGTTCATAGGGTACTAAAACATCAGGTTTATTTGGAAACCTGGAAGACGTTGCTTTGAATTATTTTTGAATGATTTCATTAAATTTAGTATATGTGCTTCTTACTCTACCTTGGTAATGCACCTTTACGGCCTTTCTTTTCCTTTGCATCGCCTAAGCTTTTTAAGCTAATCCTTCTTTCTTTATGGCCTTTTGTTGGAAAAGGTATATTCAAACTTGCACGGTACAGTTTTAGCTGGTTATGTAGGTTCTGAATATGTTTGTACCTTTTCTTAATAGTCCAAGTAAATGGACCATGTTTAAATTCTATAGTATATAAATTTGGATTCAAAGGATGTGTTGTGACACTACGTTCATTATCTATGATCCTTACATGCACTTCTTCACCAGGAATAAAGACATCACGGTGTTGGCTTTTAAATTTTTTGGGTAAATTGTGAATGGCACAAAAAGGTATCACACTGGGACATTCTGGGATAGACAAAGAGAATTGAAACTCACACATGTTTCTTTGATATAATCAGTACAATAATATGTTAATAGATACTAGGAAAATTAATAGAATACACAAAGAGAGATATAATTGAAGACTTACCTCTACTGTCAGAATGATCAATATTTTGTACATTTTCACTATGTTCAATATTATCAATATTCACTGCCTCCCCATTTTCATTGATAGTTATTTCCAAAGAGTCAGGTACACCCAATGCATCGTCAAACTCTGAATCATGAGAAATTGTATGTTCTATCCCATGATATCTCTGAGTTTCTTCGTTTGACAATTCGTTAGACATTGTTATTGCATTGAAAAATAATATCTATATCTTTTAGGTATTTATAGAATTAAGTAAAATACTTCGAAATAGTAAAAGTTACACTAAGACCCATTTTTATATTATCATTCCCTAATTTCAAATTGTAGTTTAATTCCTTTAATATATAAGGTTTCTACACACTAATCGTTTTGTTAGATAATTCTAACACAAAAAAACAACAAAATTTATTTTTTATATTGGAATATATTTTATGAATACAAAGGTGAACAATAGTATTTGTTGTACAAAAGTAGCCACTGTGCACAATGAAAAGTCACAGATCCTTTTAACTCGAGAAGGAATCTGACGTACGAGGGAGGGGTCCAGAATGTTGGCGGTAATTGTAGTTAAACGTAATTTACTCGAATAGAATGAAAAACCATGTTCTTGGAAATACATCGAACAATACAATGTACTACTTCGTAGTCTCGAAATTGTACTCTTGAAAATTTCGTGTTAAATTCATTTCTATAAATCTGCAACTTTCACGGAACACGATTGTATTAGTATTTGAGAAATCATGAATAATGACAAAAGGATACGATTATTTGTTTTCGAATATATAGTCACATGTCACAATAGTAGGGTTATAAGTAAATAGTTCTAACACCAGACAATAACTTGAAGATAATAAACTTGCGTGATATTGCGTGAGTTTGATATAAGCTCCTCAGATAATCCCATTATCGCGTAAAATTGTCGTTATAATTGATCATCGGGAAGATGCGATTAGCCTTCGCTGTTTTCTGTGACAGTTGCGACGGTTGCGACGTGTAGAAATCGTATTTCTATAACGGACTACCTAGAAAGATAAAGTAGTGCTATTTCTTTGCATCGATACGATAGGTAATACTTATTTCGATCTAAAAAACTGTTTTGTAATTAGTTGGAATAAAAGATCTCTATTTCTAAAAATATCTACACGAAGCGAGTTGATAAGGTCTGTATTTCTTTTATCATGATTTTGTAGGTAAAGAACTACCTTATCATTTAAGTCTCGCGATCAACATTATCGGTATAATCTTATATTTTACAGTTTCATGTTTGACCGATACAGTTTCATTTTTGATTTTGACGATAATGAATAATTAAAATGTCAAATCATCATCATTTCAATTTCGGAACTGTTTATGTTTATGAATTTTTGAGATTTCTAAAAATTATCGTTTGAACTTTAATCATAGATGAGGTAGTAGTAGATTTCTTTTATTATTTTATTCGTTAGACTGGAAATATAGATCTGTAATGATCGAGAATTCTGTTTTATCGACGTGTATTTTAATTCATTAGAAGTATGATTTAATTACAGTGACAATAAATTACATGATATTCCTTTCATATTTATCCTTTTAATGTAGCCAAAATATTAGTGTATATCTATTATATAAAGCTCAAATACCACTGACTGACTGACTGACTCATTCATCCACTCATCACGAAATCTCAAAAACCACAGAACGGATTGCAATGAAATTTGGAACATACCTTCCCCTTGGGTCTTAGGTGCTCACTAAGAAAGGGTTTTGAAAAATTCGAAATTTTAGGGGGGGTTTGGGGGGTTAAAGTATGAGCCAAACTCATCAACGCAGAGCCGAAACTACTTGACCTAGAAACTTGAAATTTTGCATGAGCGTTCCTTCTAGGGTATAAGCACCCACTAAGGAAGGATTTTTCTAAATTCGAAATTTTAAGGTTTTTTTTTTGGTTTCGATTAAACCGTAGCGAAGCACGGGAACTTTCAGCTAGTTGTTCATATATTTAAATCTGTAGGAAAAATTAAAAATAGGAAATGATTACTTTGAATCAACGAGAATAAATTACAACTTCCAAAGATCTTAGAGTAATGTTGTGACTATGACAATAAAAGTAATTTGTCTGCGTATTAAATATTTTGACGAATTACTTTTGTCATATATTTGTTTGTATGTATAATTATTTTTTGTTCGTGATCTATCGACGTGCATTATTAGACACAATTAGCTTGAGCTTACATAAGGAACAATATCTGCCATTTCTATCGCGTGTTTGCAAAATAGGAAATGTACACAACTTTCTAGATCTTCCTTCAATTACACAGCATTCATAATAGTTTAAAATCATCAAAAGCTGTTTATGCACTATTTGTACTTAATTCATCCATTGCATATTGTTTTAAAATAACTATACATAATTAGCAGATAACAATTACATCATTAAATAATTCTATAAACATTCTTATCATGAACACTAAAAAAAAAACTGTTGTCAACATTGTTTTATTAATCTTATAATAATTTGCGATAGAATAGAATTAATGAACCTGAAAAAATCAATAGATACAGAAATAAACGAGAATAGAATCTTTGTTAATTAAGTCTTAAAATATTGAATAAAATTTAATAATTACTTTCTTTCGCCATTACTGTTAGATCTGTAGTATTTCATGCAAAACGTGGAAAATACAATTAACAGAAATCAATAAGAACAACGTATAAAACAAGCCGAAGTGTATCGAACGAAAGCTTCGAAATCATGTAATTTTAGTTAGTAATGCAGTTGTTTCTCAACGATGAAGGAAACCTTCGTTTTACCGTGCATATAAGGTGCGTGTGTTATAAAGTACTTATTATGAATAATTAGAAGGCAATTGTTCAATTTCCTGATCTACTTTCAAATCAAAACGTACGTCACTGATTTTATTCCTGGACACGAATGTCAAGGGAAAGTAATGCAATCGACGCGTAACATAAGGTTAGCCCGGCAAGAACTAGTGAAGTTCTTCATTTCATGAAATAAGCATTGTCCATATTCATTACGCGATGGCGATTTCTCCCGTGGCGTTTCTCTGGGTCATGACAGTTTGCATTGGAAAATCTCCATGATATGCATTTTCTTTATCAAATGAAGAATTGTAGAAAACAGTATTTTATATCATTAAATGAGGAACTGTAGAAAACGGCATTTTGTATCATTAAATTAAGAATTGTAAAGTTCAAAACAATGTGTAGGTCCATTCTTTAAGTCTTTCTAATAATTGACTTTACTTGCAGTGGAATTCAATAATTTAGGAATTATAAACGAAAAAGAGTTAATGAACTAAATTATAGGAATTAATTAGTTAGATCTTTGTTATGGTTGTGAATTAATTATTGTAAGGCATACTTTTTATTAATGTAGGCGCTAAAATTAAATCTAACATTGTTAACAATGCTAGTTAACTTTATTGCAACTTCGTATCTAGTAGAATATTAATTAATTACTCAATTAATTGTTATTTAAGCTTTCGCATAATTTACTTGATTTGCAAGGACTTTGAATAATTTAGGAATCATAACGAAAGAGAGCAAATTAAGTAAATCACAGGAATTAGTAAGATCTCTGTAATGAGAGATTTCAAGAGTCTCAGTTTATTATTGAAACAAATAGCATTCATTAATGTAGATGCTAAAATTGAATCTCACGTTGTTAAGATCGGTAGTTAAGTTTATTGCGAAGTTGTATCTAGTAGAACATGATGAATAGGTATGTGAGTTAATTACTCAACTACTTATTAGACCATTAACAGGTACGATAATTGTTATCGCTGTAATTCTTTATTCCGCGATGTATCTGATATTTTCTGCAAAATGTTTAATAGAAATTAAAGAAAAATTGTGATTTAAATAGTTCTGTAACTACTTGGAATAATTTATGTCAGTATGATACAATACACTATTAAAGCTATAGTTACAAGTGAACAATGTAAGTCTCAGGACACTATAAATCAATCAAGATCGTTGAAATAAGTCTACTAACATCCGGGTGTCAGCACACATTCTAAATCTGCTTTACATCGATCAAAGATCATTGATAAAACACATGGAGAAAAGATCGTTGGATCATTAAGTAAACATGTGTCTCAACTCTGAAAAAACTAAAATATATTGATTACAATTTAATGCAGACATTAAATGCACATATTTTCACCGTATTAGCTTTTAAGAGTAATTAGTTTTTTTAAAGTAATGTAGAAAGCAGATTTTGTATCTAGAGAAAGGCAGTCAAACTATGATGTACCAGTTTTAGGTTGCGCTGTGTTCCAGTTAGTATTCTGTCAGTGTTACGGTTTAAATTATATAAATCATTTATTTCGGTGTAATCCTATATATGATCCGTATAATTTAGAATTACTCACTACGCGGGTTTGTTAACTCGTTGCGGACTAGCGACGCATATATGCGGCCTGAGAAAAAAATTAATTGTAGTTTATTGCTGTACATATACACGGTTAAAAAAGAAAAATTGAAATGTAATCGGTGAGGTATGATTAAAAATGAAATAATTTATAATGTATATACAATAATTAAGCCCAAATTTCTGATAAAAAGCTGGTTTTGGATCACCAAATAAATGATTATTTATTGATATTAAAAAATGCGCATTCCCCAAAGGGTTAATGTAAACGACAAAACAGTAGTATTTCGTTGACAAGACTTTCAGTAATTGAGATCTATTGGGTCAGCAAGAAAGTAATTTCGGTTTTTGATGAGAGCCAGCGTTACGTTTGTTCTCAATGATTTCTGACAATGTTATGATTCTTTTCTTCTAACAATCGAAAGTTGTGAATCTTTTGACTTGGCTTAGAAACAAATTGCGCTTTATTTTGTTTGTAATTGTTTGTTTAGGAGAATTTTAACATAGAGTGAAAAACGAACATTTCTGATATGTTTTACTTTTTTATTTTTTGCAAAATCTAAGCTTGGTTGGGAAGTGATGTCACAGCCTCCATGTAGCCCTGATCTGACACCATTAGATTACCATTTATTTTTCAGCTTGCAAAACTTTTTGAATGGTAAAACTTTCAATGGCGATGATAGCCTAAAATTGCATTGGGTTCAGTTTTTTATTGATATGGGCCAGTATTTCTATAAAAACGGAATCACGAATTTGTCAAAACGATGGCAAAAGGTCATCGAAAAAATTCTTCGTTAAAAAAAATTTAGTTCCATTGCACACTACAAAACCGAAATTACTTTCTTGCCAACCCAATAATTGTCACAAAAGAAATCTTTAAAATATGGTAGCTGAATGGTTCAACTATAAGTTTCGGCATACTTATCGTGCTATTGTCGGAGTGTCTGACAAAGTTTAAAATTCGATTGCAGTAATTAGGTGTCTTAAAACTATGTCAAATAATTCCTATAAAGCATTCATTGTAATTACAGAAGTAAATGTTTGTACTTCGAATTAGTGTAGACAAGTTTAAATGTTTTCCATTCCTGGTAAATTTTTTCTTGGTAATTAATACATATATCGTGACATCCAGTCACTTGATTTACATTTTACCCAAAACTGTCGCTTCTAATTAAACGTTCATACTAATTAATATTAATAATAGATACTAATTAATACTAATTAATATTAATTGTGCCGAGTTAGTTAGTTGATTGATTTCCGTTTCTTTCGAATATTATGTGACATTTATAACAGTATAATTTTTCTTTTCGTTTCAAAATGAAGACTTGCAATGATAACAATTATCGTATCTGTTAGTAGTTAATTTTCCTCATCTATATTGTTTGCTTCAAAAGATGTAGGCTCAAACATATGATTTCTTCAATCATCCTTTCCTTTTTCCAATGTGAGAAAAAATTATATCAGCTCCATGTTTGAATGATTTACCAGTTTCAAAATAACAATTGCCCTTAAACTACCGAGCGCAAACGACTTGATGGCTTATGGTCTATAATGCGATGCTCGCACCTTCTATTTCCACCACATCGTTCGTGAAAGCTTGAAGTTCAACCAATAATAACCGAAAACAAAACTCTTCTTTCGTCATTCACAGGATGATATAAAGAATGTGCGACTTTTTCCGCCTCTAGCGCAATAGAATAAAAAATGACATGCGAACAAGGGATGTCAAGTCGTTTGCGCCCAGTATTACTATAACATTTGAAAGTATTTTATTCCCTTCCGTTATTTTATACCTTTGATTTTTTATCAATTCCTTTTTTATCGTAAGTAACATATTCCGAAAGCCTGCTTACAGTCGTTGGAAACAATACTTTGAGTACAAAGGGTTCAAAACAAAACTCATTTTAAACCATAGCCATTTTTAACCCCTTGCCCTACAATGAGGCGTGGCTCTCTTGATGCGGTAAGTGGAATAGGAAAGTCGGACGTTTTTCAAAAACTGTAAACTTGAAAATATCAATGATTCAGGACTCGTTAAAATTTGCTTTATACTATTAATATTGCCTTAACGATATATCGAAACTCGGTGATAAATTATTATTTCAACAATTAATTCTGAGTTATCACGCGTTCGATCACGAAAGGAATCGTAGGGCAAAGAGTTAACACTAGATTTACGGATGTTGATAAACCTATTTTTCTGAAGTGAGCCAATTTGAATCATACAAGAAAATTGAAATTTTTTGCAAAGAAAATAGTTCCAAATCAATTGAAATGAAAGATTTATTATTAAAAAAGTAACCAACTAATATATTATATATATAGCAATCAAATTTTGAATAAGCCAAATTGGCTCCGTAAATCTAGTGTTAATATTAATGTGTACATGTTTTCAATAACCTATGGTAATATCCTAATGCTAAATTGTATTTTAACACTACAGTTTCCACGGCAGCCAAAATGACTGGTCCCACATTCTTTTTTTAGTTTTCCAAGTTTATATTGAGCTATAATGTAGATATTCTACATTCATCATATAAAACATAAATTACCAAATTAATTATCCTTTCTACCTTGTGACTCTTCTCTCACGGTGTTAATTCCATATATTTAAATTTGACTGATTTCTCTTCTTTCTTTTCTATATTTTATATTTAGATTTCTCTTCTCTCAAAATGTTAATTCCATATATTTAAAATTGACAGATTTAATACCGGTAATTTTAGTGTTAATTCACTCATTTTAGAATTGTTTAAGAATGGAGTAATCAGAACACTCCCTTTTTACTCTAAGTACCTAGGATCATTTAGAGTTCTCAGCATTGAAACTTAACACTTTACCGACCGGTATTTTGTAACATCCTACCCACTTCTGATCGGTCATTTGCATGCAAATATTTCCCTGATACTGATGTCTCTTCGAAAATTGCAAAGTTTCTTCACTGAATCCTTGGCACAGTTAACCGCAATGAAAAATAATAATTTATTAATTGTCATAGCGACCAATTAATAAGTTAAAAGTCCAAAAGTGTTTGGCTCGAAAAGCCGATTAATCGGCTACCGGTCGGTAAAGTGTTAAAATAAAACAACAGAAAACTTCCAAATTTAACCAACAACTATCCAATTCCAAAAAATAGTATTGTTTATGTCGTATTGTTAACATACTGAACTTGATCCCCCTACCTGAGTCAGTAAGAGGAGACACAGAGGACACCATGGAGGGGCTCAGCAGTTTTCTGTCGGGGTAGGGATATTCCATACGATCGACACCGTCGGTGGTGGTGGTTCTGACGATGGTGGTGGTGGCGGCGAGCGTAGAATACCGGGCGAAAGGGAAAATGGTCGGGCGAACACTTTTTTTCTCCCCCGTTTGCAGGCGCAGGTTTTTTGACACGGCGGCCGTTCGATCGACTTCCATTTGTCTCCGAGCATTCCGTCGATTGAGGTTCGAAAACGCGTTGCACCGGCGCATCCGAATTTAGCCGCGAAAATGTGCCAGCAGCATTTATCCACGACTCGATCCAGTTCGATTTCGCGAGTCCTGTGACGCGAACGTCTGTCTTTAATTGTTCACCACGTGAATTCTTTCATTCTCGTTGGACTTAAATCAGTGTTTTAGACTGTTTCGAAGAAATTTCATTTATCCCTTTATACTCTTATCGAATTTAAATTATTTGTGGTATATCTGTTTCTTGATAACTCTTTGATCTTGTGCGCGACAAAAGTACTTCGAAGCGGTGGAACGCACTGTGTGTCGTGATAACTTGAAATGAAACATTGGATAAGGCTCGTCTAAGAAGCTGCAAGGTGAGTTTCAACGAAAGGAGAGATCGATGCTTGACCATGAAACGCTCTTTATTGTAATATCGTGGGAAACGCGTGAGTTTAGTGAGATTAAAAGTATAATTGTTGGAAAGAAGTAACAGAGATCGTTTCTGATAGTCGTATCTACTTGATGTATTATCACAATTCTAATTAACGCAAGTCTTTATACATCTCATATGTACAACGCAGGTATACTTCGCCAAACCTGTGATGTTACTTGCTTTGAGGTACGGCCCTTGAAATTTGAACTGGGCGATTGGAAATCGAAAAGTAAACCCTTATTTCGTCTAAAGCTAAGTCCTCGTCTCCACGACTTTCGATTCTAACTCATGACTGGCCGAAATAGCATTTACCATTTAGCTTTTTCATGAGTTAGAATCGAAAATATGTAAAGCCGAGGACGTCTCTATTTGACGGGCGAATTGGAGCAAACAAAGTGACTTATTTTTTTGGTCCAATAATAAAATATTGTATCCAGCCACTCATTGTATTTATTTAAATTTCTTAAAGAATGAGTTGTTACAAGAATTAATTTAGCGTAATATGATTTGTTAGTTGATATTTAAACAAAATTTTAATCAGATACTATCAGGTACCTGTCGCCAATTTATCCTCAACCCCATCGAACTAGGTGTTTTCCTGTGAGTAATCATTCTTAATAATAACATCTCACGCAGAACTCGCGGAAAACTCGTTCGAGTTATCGATAGTTTCCTAGCAAAAAGTTGGCCAGAATCGTGGTTCCGTGATCGCGATGGGGAGACCGGCTGGGATTGCAGAATATTAACCGAGCGGGCGCGGAATTAACTGACCGTTGCTTGTCGGCAACTCGGTAGTCCACTTTCACGTGCACGGACTGAACTTCCAGATGTACCCGACTTGGCTTACGTAAAACTCGGCCACCTGAGCGAACCGCGACCGAAATGATCGTTTCGGACCGACGAAAATCTTTGGCACACTTCTTTTATTACTTCACATTACGGCGATTAAATTCCGACAATGAAACCGCAAGTTGTACAGAAGAATTGAATAAGGGCTAGCGTGAGAAAATTTCAATTTTTGGAGAAGTATATCTGAAATTTTTGTTTGCTTGCATTCTTTCGATTTCGAACAGTATTGTCATTTCATCTTAGGTGGGTTGTAAACCAATTAGGCTATGATATGAAAAATGAGAACTTTATCAGGTCTCATAATCAGTTATCATTTATATCTTATTTTCACTGTAACTCTATCTGTGACTACTTCGTTAGTTTACTATTATAAACTTTTGTTGATACTGTCTGACATTTTACGTCTGAAAGGATTCGAATTGTTTTTATACTCGACTTTAAAGAACAAAAGAAACAGTGATAAAGGATTGAAAGGATCGTATGATTGGATTGAAAGATATACCGTTAATTAGTGAAATGAACAGTCGCAAGTAGATACGGTCGTTTTTCATAGAATTTCCGTTAGTTGGAAATTCTGTAAGATTTTCTCGGTAGTTTTATTGAACTCGTAAGTCATATAGATGCATTCAGTACGGAATATGCTTTACAATCGCGCATAACCTGATACATGCGGCTCTATATCGCTCTATATAGTTCGAAAGAGAATTTACTTTCGATTCGCGCGTAGCGGTGCGCACGACCGATCGTGGAAAGGAGTTAACGGTGGTACCGTGTTTCCGAGAAGGTTTTTAGCTGGTGATCGTTATAGGTTACGAATAAATTAATGTTTCTCCTATTCCCTGTAAACAGTTCCACTCAATTTCATCTAGCTGTCGATGAAAATAAATTATATGCCGATATTTAATTGCTATCTAAGAACAAATATTGTGTGAAATAATAATTATGATATTTCATGAGTCTAGGACGAAGTGATCCATATGGTATCATTTACCTCGGTGTTATTTCATTTCTGCCAGCCAAATTCCTTTTCATCTTTGTTTCTTTCGTGAATCGTAAAAAGTAGTAGGAAACAAAATGAAGATTGATTTAATTTTCGTAGATTAAAATCTTAATCTTGTAAGCTTACCTCATGGACTTCGAAGTATTGCAGCGTTCATTACCTGTTTGAGGGAACTGTAAAAGCAAATTAATTTTTAAGAGCATTTAACACTGAATATATTACATAAGTATTTAAAAAAAAATGGATCAAGTGGGAAAAATGTGATCAATTGAGTAATTTTTATATTTTAAGATACACGTAAAATATTTACTTCAGTACTTCTCTATTAGTTTGACAAAAAATGACAAAAAAAATAGGAACCTGCAAATTTGAAGATTGGCGTAGCTCTAGTGTTACACTAGATTTACGGAGCCAATTTGGCTCATTAAAAATTTGATTACTATATATATATAATATATTGATTGGTTAATTTTTTAATAATAGATCTTTCATTTAAATTGATTTTGAACTACTTTGTTTGAAAGAAACTTTAATTTTCTTGTATAAGTCAAATTGGCTCACTTCAGAAAAATAGCTATGTCTACATCCGTAAATCTAGTGTTATAAGCGCATTTTACGAAGTATCAGTAAGTAACATTTACATTTTTTTCTATCACGATTTGAAATTATATTGTATAAAGAGCAATGGATTCTTTACGTAAAAATTTGTGCATAGTAAATTGGTTTAGGAGTTAACATTGAATATTCGAAAGTTGGTAAAAGTAATTCGCAAGATCGCGATGAAAGTCAATAGATACTAGCGATTACGAGGAGAATAATTGAGGATGGTTTGTAGAGCAGACGGAGATCTTGAATGAAAGACACGAATGAATCGCGATCGTGTCTAACGGTATTTCGCGTACGGTCGTCGATCCTCGGCTGATCTTGATCTTCCTTCTCTACTTATTCTTCGCTGCAACGGATGAACGGGAATCGTGATAATTCACGATCATCACGGTTCTCTGTGCACTTGAAACGTCAGTTACATCACCGTCTTAACATTGAATTCGATTTTTTTTTGCAAAGCTTCATATATCTTTAAGGATACAAATTTTACAAAGTATGAAAAAAAAGTTAACTATTGTGATTATATAATGTTAACGTCGAATAATATGTAATTCAACTGGCGTAAGCCTTATCATTGAATACGTTGCATGAAAAATTGTGGTAAGCCAGTTACGTGTTTTTTAGTTATGCGTGCAATAACAGGCTGGGAAACTAACAAGAGTAAAAGTAAATTTAAACGTAGCAGGATATCGTTCGAGTCTCGTTGGTGCATACATTAAACGGTCGTATATACTGGGTGCCGAAAGTCAAATAAATTTGCATCTCCGATTTACTTTAAATGTGAGGTTTATTAAAATGGTATTTCATTAGATTATACGGAATGGAAAAATATAATGTACTTGTAATTGGGAAATTTCGGAATCTGTTTTACGGTTTACTAATATCATTAGGGTAAAGTGTTAATTGTAATTTATGTTGTAATTACACTGAGTACTTTCCTCTATTTTGTATAACGATTGCGGTACCATTTAGAAATATCTAAGTACATATATCTCATTTCTGTACCTATTCGTACACTCTATCTTATCCTATCTTATGCTTACTTTCTCTCGTATTCTTGATAGTAGGCGTTAAATGAAATAAGATTGAGGACAGACGTAATGTAAATTACAATACAATGAGCGTAAAAGTTAAAAGTACACATTAAGAAAAGTGCAAAATTTTTGTTTAAAAAAACCACGACTTGAATGAAGTATAAATTGTATCTCATATCTTGGCTATACAGGCGGCCCTCGACTTTCGCACATTCTATTTCGCGCAATTCGCTATTTCGCACGTTTTTAAAAATTCCATTTTTAAAGATATTTGTCACTATTTCAAAAAATGTTTGCTTTCATTCGCCAGTGCCAAGGAGTGTTGTACCTCGTCTTGACTAATTGCCTATTAGAGGTGTTCTAACATTGTACTATTGTTTTTAATATTAGCTACTAGATATTAGAGAATCTCAAGTTTACAAAGACACCATATTAACATACAATTTTTCATATTTTTCCTGTATCCCTCTACTTTCGAACATTCAACATTCTCACATATTTTCAGAAACCAATTATTTGCGAAAGTCGAGGTACGACTGTATTCGACATTGTCCTAGATTTTATTTTAGAATTTTAAATATTAATTATTCTGCTATATACAGAATATTAAAGATTAATTATTTTTCCGTAAATAGTGTGTTAAAGATCAATTACAATTTTATATATAGAATATTAAATATTCTTATAGTAGTTTCTTATAGTAAAGAGATCCAATAATAGTCTCTATAACTTACGCACGAATCAGAATTGATATTTCATCGAAGTCGTTGTTTTTTAAATTGTAAAAACTTATGAAGTTATTTAATATGATTATCTTTTTCAGAATGAAGCGGAGATTTTCGTGGTGCACGGTAGTGGCACTGCTGGTGCTGCTTTTCGTCACGACAGAAGGTCTTCGTGGTCACAATGCTCAGGTAAAATATCGAGAGGCATAAAAAAGAATAACGATCGTATGTCGGTCCAGATAAAGACCGATCGCGTTTCCATTCATAGTATTTCTACTTTTAAACCTATCTTTGCTTATCGTGTTCCAATTAAAAATATTTCGCCTTTTAAATGCGTCTTTTTTTGCTCTCTTCCAATTAAAAATATTTCGTGTTTTAAAAGTATCCTCTTTTATCGTATGTCAATTTGAAATATCTGCACTTTTAAAAATATCGATCCATTTCGCGTTTCAATTAAGAGTATTTCGATTCATGAAAACACAGTTTCTCAACATGTTCCAATTTAAAATATTTGTGCTTTTAAAAATATCGTTTCTTAATGTCTTTCTATTAAAAGGTTTTCTACTTTTAAAAATATTCTTCCTTATTGCATTTCATTAAAAAATATTTTTAATTTTCAAAATACCTTCCCTTATTGTGTTCAAATTAAAATTGAAAGTAACCTTTCTTATCGTATTCTAATCAAAGGGTTTTCCAGTTTTTAAAGTAAGCTTACTTTGTAAATGTTAAATTTACTATTTTTCTTACGTTTTCTTTGAAATACTTGTCTTATAATGCCATTCGTTATCTGAAAGATTCATTTTTATAGCAAACGGAATCCATATCTTTAATTTAACAATTTTAGTACCTACTTTGGGCTTTGTATTTTAATTACATTTTTGTATCGGTTCCTTTTGATGCATTTACCATTGGCTTATGTAAAAACATTGACATGAAAACTTTTAATAACGAAATATTCATAAATTAAAAGACATAAAAAAGTATAAAAGTGTTATGTAAACATTATCTGCATGAAACGAGAAGTATTTGTCACTCGTACGAATAAAAGTAAGGCACTTCGAAAATTTAAGCAAATGATTGCATTAATCGATTCTGAAAGGTACGTTATTCACGTTCAGCAAAGATTATAATTAAATAAATTCAGTGGTATCTTGCATAATGCGAATAATTGCTATAACACATCTTAAAACTCAATACTGTGTCTATCAAGACAGTGAAATTAACTGATTCTTAATTAGTTTAAAACAGCTTACTCATCAGAGTAATCAACGCTAACAAAAGAAAATAATTGCTACAAAGACTCCCAAAATTCCCAATGTCGTTCTTCTCTTAGTTCTCTAACTCATATTTGTAAACTCTACATATACAAATAAGTCAATGTTGTATAAATTTAAGTAATTTTCATTTTGCATCGGTAGTTGTAGTGTTATGTGTTCGAAATCTAAAGCTAAAAACAGTAACAACGCAACTTTACCTTACGTCTTACATTATTTGAGTTAAAAATCGATAAAAAATTGCAGTGAAACTAAATAAAGAAAAAGTAAAATGTTCGGCAAAATATTAGGGGCATCGGAAAGTAACGTCGTTTTTTTACCTTAAACCCAAGCAAATAAATTTGTAACAAGTCCATATTTATAATGAATGATGTAATCACCCTCGTTATAAACAACCTTTTGTCATTTAGTGTGCCAATTTCCAATGCCGGATCGGTAAAGATCAATTGGTTTTTGAGCAAAATATGTGAAGAAATGACCTTACTTTCCGGTCCCCCCTGATAAAAGAGTGACCAGTGCATGCAGAAGCATTTCGATCAACGTAATTTCCTCTTGTACCAGTATGAATTAATTAATCTCGTTACACAACACATCCCGTTATTGTAAGTATTAAAAAAAAAGAGAAGGCAAGATCAAAAAACGTATTGCCACTGACGAAATCGTTCCATCCGGATATCTTCAAACAACGAAATCACGATTTCTTATAAAAGTGCAATTCAAGCGCACTACAGTTTCGTGTCAAGGATCCTACGTTGCGTTTAATGTGGCAGGAACGTGGCAACGTTAATTTTACTTCTCCTTTATCTTTTCTTTCCGTGAAGGCTGCCGAGCCAGTGGAACGAGTCAATTTGTGTTATTCGAGTATGAGTCGTGTAATTGAAGATGCATGCACTTAATTAGCGACAGAGGAAGGAAGCTATTTACAGAGGTGGTCCACGACATAGTTGACGTACTCGAAAGGGAAATCCTTTCGCGTTTTATAACTGAAAGTCCAACAAGTTTCACTCTTCTTCGATCGCTTGGCTTAGAGTTATCGTACTCTTCATATTGGACGAGATATTGCTATTAATAATTTACTAGAATATTTATATTGATCTAAACCTTGGTACAATGTGAGGAGATTTAGATATTGCAAATATTTTTTATACAATTAATTATTTAATATATGAGTGAATTGAACTCGAAGTTTATCTTTGTAATTCTGAAATTTAATTATTTTGGGATTACTGATTTCAATTACCGATAGGAAGGTTGAGGGAGTAACAATTGTAAGTGGATTTTGAATATCATTTCAATAATTGGATTCTATAATATTATTATATATGCGAGGAGAAAATTTTGTCAATTCATGGAAAGTGTATCTGAATTCGCGATAGAATTCAGTCAGTAGAAAAAGTTATTTTCGCTATTCTTGCGATAAAATCCCTGCAAGTGATCGATTTTTTCCACTGCCACGGCAATTCCAAAGCAACAAGCAATCAATAAAATTGTTTATTACTATTAAATATTTGTTACAACGTAAAATAAATAGATATAATTATGAATGTCTAAAGAAGCAAATTGCAATGTTTGCGAAACATCGGCAACAAGTTAGCCTTCAACGCGTCGTCCATCCGGAAGTTTAAACAATTATGCGTAATGATAGCTGTGGCAGTTTTAACCAGTTAGCTGTGGTGACTTGTTTTGAGAGTGCGCACCTACGTGGGTCAAGAAAATCGAGAGATGAGCATAAATCTAACTCAAATTATTTATACTTTTTAGTTATTCGTTTGATTTTAGCACGGCCTCAAAATATTCCAAGCATCTTGAAATTTACGAACATATTTTACTTTTTGTCCAAATTACAATTTAAATAAACTGGTCGCTAAAATTTACGCATGACGAGTATACTCGTCAATCACAGCTAAATGGCTAAAACTTTAAGACAAAATAAAAGTGTATTCGATTCTACGACATTTTGTCAGGGAAAGTTTTATTCTGAGTTTGACTCGAAAGTTGTTATGAAAGTAATCAAATTTCACGATACGATGGCGAAAGAATGTCATCAAAATTCCAATAAAGTACGGTCTGATATTACAATTAGATAACATCTCGTGCCAGTCGGAAACGAAGCACGTATAGGATTAAAGGATAAAATGAGCGTGAAACACAATGCCACTATGGCTTAGAAAATAGTCATAGTGTGGTGTTTATGTTCAACTCACGTTTGCCTCTCATAGTCGAGTATTGTATCTCCTTCGCTGCACTATTACTTTCACGAGCACCCGGCAACGCCAATGAAAGTCTACTCGAATTTTCGTGGCGAATTCATAAAGGTCAGACGCGGTGCTCAATTTTATTTCACTTTCGATTACGATGGTCCTCGATACATCCGTAATTGATACCCTTTCGTATGAATCGTCTCGAAATTACAGACAGGAATTTCGTCCGTAATAAAAACCTCAAATCCAATGAAGTTATTACGCTTATTACGTTTTTTTTACGAAATTTCTGATGCAATGTCGATGTAAGTTTAATATTTGTAAATCATAATTCAATGATTTATAATGATTACTGTTTATTCAATTACTTAGTGTTTTTGAGCGCATTGTTGGATATCGAGTCATGGTAAATATGTTTGTAAGTGACTCGAATCCTAGACAGGACACACTGCTTATTTTCGGTCAAGTCATCGAATTTTTTAAATATTTTAGGCTTATTAAGAGATGTCACAAGAGTAATATCCGCCTTTTAGAAGTTCCAGTGGCGAGGATTAAAGTTGTTCAAACATTATTCTATTCCGGAGTCCTTAAAAGTACGACATAAGGCACGAGAAAGGGTAGTTTTTGGATTCCAATTCTGTTACGGTCATATCATCGGTTTCCGTTTCTTATCTCTCTTGTTCCCGAAAATCTCTAATCTTTTTCTTATAATAAAAGTTGTTGGAACCGTATTACGGAAGCAATCATATTTAAATTGGTGGCAGAAGTGGGATTTTAACAGAATCGGGTTGCTTTGTGTTAAGTTGTTTTTAAGTGTTTCTAAGTCTCTTTCGTCAAGTTCTTTGGGCTGAAATTTTAATTGTTGCGCTGAAAAGCACGAAGTTACTTCATACATTACCATTAGATCGTGAATGTTTATGAATTCAGCTCAGGAAACAAAATTTAATCAGATATTTATTTCAATCGCAGAATATTATAGCCAGTCCCGTACTTTTGATACTTTATTCATTCTTTATAATGTATGAATTCTCTGCATATTTTCAATGTTGAAATTCTCCACATATTCTAAAAATCCAGAGTCCATTAAAATAAGCTAGGTGTTGTCAAATTTATATTTTCTCATTTATTTTAATTCCACGAGCAGATTATTTCATCGATTTATAAAATAGATTAAAAAGGAAATATTCAGATAACTCCAAACATTTGTTTAACAATTGAACAGATTATTCCATTGATTTATAAAATATATTGAAAAGGAAAAATCGAGACAATTCCAATATTTGTTTAACAGTTTAACAGACTACTCCAAATATTTTTTTAATGGTACAAATAGATATTCGTCCGAATGAATCGTGCAATCGAAACGAAGCGATGCCCTTGAGATTAAAATCCACTTGATTGCACACAAATGAAAAAAAAAATGATTCTTAGCTGATGGGGTCAGATTTCTGGTCAATTTCGATGGACATGTTTCGTCCATCATCCGAACCGATTTCACAATTTACCTGTGGCAGTGATTCTAGAGAGGATCTCATAGAATCGTTCTCGGACGTTCTCGTCGGCTCTTTCACCGCAAAGGTTATCGAAACGAGTTCCCAAGTTAAAAATGATCATCGCGAATCCTTTCATGTTTGACAAGCCGTAAGCGTGCAATTATTTGCGTGTCACTGAATGGAAAGTTTGAGGCTCTTCTAAAAGTAACAGGAAATTATAGTTCCGCCAGATGCATTTCTATCGTGCGATCGAAACGTTTAACGCTTCGATGGAAAAAAGAGGTGCAATTGTCGGAAAGTATGACGTAGATTTGATTGTAGGTGGAGAATTAATTTCAGTGTTACGTTTGAGGGAATTTCGACTCAGTATCTGATAAAAAAATTTGACTTTGAGATAATTTTAAAAAGTTTTGAATCGGATTTTAATTGTCAAAGTGAGAACTTATGGAACATTATGGAAATTGTTACTATAATCATTTTCAAAGGGTACAGTTGTTAATTAGTGTATTACTTTTGTGATTATGAGAAACCATTGTGTTTTTCTATTGTAATTTGCTATTAAAAATTTATTACACAGGTACAGGTGTTTAAAAATAACGTTAATTAAATATATCCCCTTTGTCTCTCAAGGTTTTTCGCTCGTTGAAATATATTTTCTATCGAACCTTTTGCGATATAAATACATTCGTGTCAAGGGAAGAACGTTTGAGGATAAAAAAAATAATTAGAACGAAATATCATGCGTTTAAATGTGTCACGGCTTTGAAGATTGTAAAGATGAAACTTTTCTACGTGAATTAGCAATGATTTTGAATTAAAAATAATTCTGTGCTCCTAAGAGGCTGTGATTTATATAAATTCATCGTACTTCGCAAGAATAAATGGAAATATTACAAAATTATATTGGCCACATTATACCTCTTATTATTTGGCCGTTATTTTATCAACAATTTTTCTTTTATGTCTAAAAATTATATTTTAAAATTATTTTTAACTATATTTCATGTTTGTTCAAAATTGCAAACGTTCATTGAAATTCTATCCGCAGATATTTCCAATTAGTTGAAGTAATTCTCCTGATTTCATTAAAAATACAGAATTTAATTGGAGCAACGATAATTCAATATCCCCAGCCAAGAATAGTAACAACCGCGCATCATTTTTATATCCTAGCGGCGATCAAAGTCACCTTCTGCTTTACTGTAATTTTTCTTTTCCGATAAGCTCATCGAACCCCTATCGACTTACTGAGGTAATCTAAGGGTTGTCGACCACTTTGATATAGCATGATCTAAAATAATAAAATGCATTTCCGACAAAATTTTATATAATCAATTGCATTGATACTCGCATCACATAAGAAAAATTGCTTGGAATGGCATTCCATGTTAGATTGTTCTTCGAGTTAATAATTCTATAGATCAGATTTTTTAAAAAATAAAATGCATCGAACTTAGTAGTAATTGAAAAATATTTTTTGGCGCACAAGAGATAATGATTTCAACGTATAAGAAATAATTAACCCATAATGGACTTTGAGGTAATGCAAGACACTTGTAAGTTTCTATTCTTTAAATTCAAATTTTCTACTTTGTCAAATATTATAATTTAGCTCGTGAAAATCATTAAATTCTTTGCAATTCAACGTGAAAAATTCAGGTTTAATCCACCATTTAAAATATTATTTTTATCACTTTCCAATGTGCTATAATGAAACTGATCTTCAGATACCATAAAAAATTCTGACTGTAGAGGGTTAATTTCATGTATGCGAAAAAATTATTTAAACGCATAAGGTATAGTTATATTAAACGTATTCGACTACTACCCTAATATTGCCGAGGACCCACAAACTTGAACACATTCTAAACCACCGAGGCAATGCTATACATACTAATAAAATGTCCCCACAGATAACTGTGAGAGATTGAAATTCTAGCTCACTGTTAGATCTAATATTTCCTCCTGTCGATTAAAACCTGCAAACTATGGTCCACCATAGCCAATTTCCCCAGTATTATTAAAACATTTCGTAATCATTATTATAGTAATATTATCAACACCCAATTATGTTAGACGTCTTCTAAACCACCAAAATTGCAATATTAATACAAGAGTGAAATTCCCTCAAACTGACTATAAGGAATAAATTCACGTTTATCGTTTCAAAGACTATTCCTAGCCACATTGAAAATGACTATCGCACATACTTGCTTCACAATATTTATATTAGATTCATCAATAGACAATGCAATGCCATGGAAAATTTCATTGTTCAGATACTTGCACCAGGTTTAAACGTGTCCGCAAGTGTATCATGTTTACCGACACATATTATGATAATTTATACCGAGGCAGGGGAGAAAAGGAGAGAAAGAGCAAGAGAAATAGTAATGGGGTTGGAGGAAAAGAAAGAAAGAAGAGAAACTGCAGGTCGCGTGGACCACGCCTAGTCGTGCGCCGATCGTTCTTTGCAAACAATGTAACGGGTGATCATAAATTGGCATCGTTTTAAGCGCTCTAATTATTTTACGATGATGAACCGATAGGGATGCCGTTCTATCGTGAATGAGCTGCAATGGGGGCAAGGGGGACACAAGTAGGATCGATAATCCAACCGGGAATGATTATCGTGTTATTTAATGTTATCGTTGATTGCATAAGCGAAGTGGATGTAATGGTACGATTTGTACTCTCGCATTGTCCAGGGAATCCCCATTTTCGAATGTGTATGATAATATCATTGGGATATTGAATATTAATTTGCGGCAAAAGCTATTTTATGAGGTAAAATGATACTGCATTTCATAGGTATTTTAAACAATGATTTAAAAATTAATTACAGCTATAATGGGTTAGGAAGAACAGGTAAACACTTGCTATTAGGAAGTTTGAGTTCAAATTCTGCCCTGGTACCTCTTGGAAATTTTTCTTAAGTTATTAATTTATGTATCATAGCATTGGTAGATCGAAGAAAATAAAAAAAATTAGAGTGGACAGAGAAACGTTACGATATGGAGCAGAATTTCGATTGTCGAGATGTAGATTCTCTTTGACTCTTTTTATTACCTTTAAATGTATAGGTACTAATTGTAAGATCTTAAATCTTCGGAATAACATCTTGACAGTTGGAAGTACAAAGGAAAGTAGACTTGAGAAGTTTAAGATTATATTTTCTACTTTCATCAGTAGTAAAGTATAGGTTGGTGCAGAAATCTATTTTTTTTATTTTATTATCCAAAATCAACTCTCAGTTAAGAGTTATATGGCTTACATTGTAATTTACATTAGGTGTACGTAGTTAGATGCGGATATTACATTTTTTAAGAAAATTAAATATTTTAAGGCAGATTCTAACGTTTGGTTCATATACCAAACATCTCATGTTCAGCAGAAAGGGTAGAATTTGGACTTACTAATGGTTTTTAACAATTCTATTCTTTCTTTATTATAAAATTCACACTGCCAAATAATGTGATCTAAATTTTCTTTCTTACAATTACACTTGCATTTTGCATCTTTTATTATGGCAATACGTTCTAGAGAGGCAGATTATAATGATCAGACCTACAACGATTAACGCAGAAGTCTATTGTGTGCTAAATGTATAGCTGTATTAAGCCATTAAATCTTTGAATATCTGTCAATATTATAAATAAATATCTTCTACATGTAACGATGGCTTCCGCATTTGAGTATTCTCAAAAAAGTAGCAAGTTTCTATAACTAATCTTCAAAACGGCTTTTAACCTTCCTATAGCACGGAAGCTATTGTTACAAATTATAAGAAATGGTATTTCAAAATCGCATAGTGACTTTTGCCCCACCCTATATCTATATGTAATTTCTTTAGCACCTGTAAGCAATTCCATTCTGTTTCGTCCACCCGTTGCATGGTAGCCAAACACCATGCGTTTATTAACCGCTATAGATCACTTTCGTGCACACACTGTAATTCAGTTTCATAGGGTTGTCTGTTTTAAGTTTCAAAGCGGTATCCTATGCTCGTTATCCGGAGGTAGGTTGTTTGCGGGGAAGCAGTCGATGGTTTCGAATTACCATCATCCACTTAATTACCGTAGGAACGAGTAATTATTCCGGCGCGAGCAGCTACAAATTCGCGCGTCGACTTGGAAGATACAGTTTTCACACTAATTACTGATCGTGGAATTTCATTCGGAATAAAAATTTTACTTTCTGTATTTAACTGTAAATTACAGGCTTAGTAGGCGTACATTAAGTTCTCGTTAAGAACGAATTTGCGCTCTAATGCAGATTGCAGAAATGTGTAAAACATTCCTGGTTCCCTCTTCATTTTTTTGCAACTGAAACTACCAATTTCTTGAATTTCCAACAGTTTATTTTTTTTTCCAATTATAACACGAAAATCGTACTAACAATTTTTCGATTCTAATAATTGTAATATTCGAATCTAGACGTCGGAATAATTATTCAATTACCGTGTTATCACTATAAAAAATAGCTCCTACTTAAAACTAGGTTTACGGAAGCCGTCTAATTGACGGATTCCTACAGTTTTCGAAACACCTTCCAAACATATAGAGACGAGGTACAGTAGATATTTCATATGTACTTTAAAATGTACAAATTACTTAACTCATCATCTTCTTTGTCGCTTGATGCCTCAATGTCCAAAGTTTTTATTTAATATATTGCGGTGTAACAGATTTCACTTCCGTAAATCTAGTGCTAATTTAACACTGATGCACATTATCAGTTAATGAAAGTATAACAATAATAAATATAATAGGTATATACATAACATTACAAATTAACACTAGAACTACCAAACAAGTCAAAGTGACTGGTTCCCAATTTTGTCCAAAAATTCTGCATGTTTTTAGGAGAGTCATAGAGCAGATATTCTAATTGATCGTATAAAACATAGATTGCCGAAACGATTACCTTTTCCACCACTCTATTTTGCTTTTTTTCAAAGTATTTATATTGAAGTATAATAGATTTATCGCTAGTAGTTCTAGCGTTAACACATCTTGCGCGGGAAGCGACTAAAGTCGTTTTGCACGCATTGGTAGCCGAGCGCGGGTAACGAAAAAAGTCGTTTTCTATGAATTATTGGTGGATCATCGTTACTAGTGAGCTTGTGTAATGTTTTTACAATAAACATATGAGAACTAGGTCGACGTCCGTACACTTCAACTTATAACGTGCGTTTCAAAAATGCATTCCTATAATTGCGCTTTGCTGGTGCTATTATGCTACGATAAGCGTATTCGACACTGGAGCTTCCAGCTATGCTTTGACATAAATTATACGTATACTTATAAATTTTGCTATGTACACTTGCACAAAGGAAAGTGCCTTGAAAGATATCACTAGTTAAAGCATTTTTATATTCTTGATTTCTGAGAAAGTATTTTCATTTTTTCAAAGTGAATAGAGAAATTGATTTTTAAAGAGAAACTAAAAGTTCAAAAACTACAGCTAATTTGTGCAGAAGAAATTTAGCGCACAAATTGCAAAAAATCGCCCGCTACTCCATGAAAGTTTGACGGGAAAGCACCCGCGCAAGATGTGATATACCGTCCCAAACATACTATGTCTGCATACCAACGTCATAAACTATTCAAAACACTTCTCTTCAATCCATCAACTCTGCAATTTGCTTTCTGAAAATAAAGCAATTTAATTTATCCAGGCCGCAAACTACAATCAATCGTCAACTCAAACAATGGCAGTGCACACCCAGAATCGCTCAAAACTACTTGAAATACGTGAATAGTTTCGCGCACAATCCACTGAACGATCTTTCAATACCGACAGAAAAGGTCGAGTATTCTCGCCTGCTGAAAGTTAACGCGCATCATCCTCGAGGCTTAATCTAAATTACACATCTATTACATGCGTTGCTTCCCGTGTTACGGGCACCGCGTATTCCGTACTTACGATTTTTGCGTAATCGAGTAGCTCCGACGAACGCGGGCGGATTTTGTTTCGCCAACGAATCAAGCCGTCCTGTAAAATGTGGAAATCGACAGAGTATGCTTAGAGAAGTAATCTAGGAAAAGACAGAAGATGCAAATCTTTGTTCGTTCATTGCCGAGGGGAAATACGCGCGTGAAAAACCTTGAATAATGAAAGTCAGATAATTTGCAGATACGCGCGGTAAGATGATGATTTGTAATAACCCGAATTGAAATTATGGCTTTGGTCTTGGAAAGCGGAAACATACGCGTCGTAGATGTCGCGTTTTATTGAAATACAATGGCATTGAAACGATGCATGCTTTGATTTTTGAATTTAGATAAAACAATGAATATTGCAAATGAAAAATTGGTTCAGTTCATTAGTTTTGTAGGATTTAGAGTTTTATTATTGCGAAGTATGAACTGAAAGGTAATTGAGTCATTTAATTACAAGTACTAAATTTTCTTTGCAACAGACCTATGCAGGATTTGGAGTTTCTATTTGTATAATTGGGGTCCGAATGAAATTAAAAAATCCTTTTTATTCTTCTTGATTCACAGCATTTATTTGTATCCTACTTATCGATCTATAGAAAATTCTATGTCTAATAGTTATCACTAACACATTTTAATTTCATATAGTTGAGGACCACGTATTGTGATTACGTGTAAATACCTATTATGTATTTAAATTTATATCGAGATACTTTCTTACGTTTTCCGTACATTTTTTGTAATATTTAAATGATTATATAAGCAAATCTACTTTTTGCCTTTACATACTTTAAAATGCAAATATAGTCACAAATATATATGTTACATTATTTTCAGCTTCTTTCCTCTAACGATTACGTTAAGTTTCATTTTATGCCATATATATGTATCATTACTTCGGTGGTTCACAGTCCACCTAAAACAATAGGTTCCAGGAGAAAGGACCATAAGAGCTAAAGCCGAGAGGTTTAAAAGCAACGAAAAAAACATTTTCATTTTTCAATCGCCAACTAATACCAATAAAATGAAAAGCTGGTCGTCCGACAGAACGCGTTACTACATTAACCGGAATCCCTTTCTTTCAGGAATGATTACGTTTCACAATAAAACGTGAATACGTAGTTACGTAGTAAAATAACGCTTAAGTTATAACGCGTAATTTCGCACGACTATGCGGACGTGCATCGTCCCGCGATGGTCGTACAATTTATTTTAAGTTGCGCCAATAATACCTGCCGGGTAATTTCAAAAACATTATATAAGGAACAATAAACTTTAATCCCGCAAATTAGTGTAATTCTTAGTGCGTATTTTTACGAAATTCCCCAACGCCATCACTAAGCCCAAATTACATAACTCGACGTCTATTAATGGATATTTAGGGTAGAGACGAGTGAAGGAATAAAAAATTAATATATTCAGCCCGTGAGCTAGAAACTAACGTACCCGTTGATTTTCTTGCCGTTTGATTGCGCGAGGAAAACCTCATTTATTAATCTAGCACAGTTATATTGCTAACGAAGCGAGCTAACGTCATCCACTGAAGGCACCTTTTTTAGCGCACATAATTAAGCAAGATCAGTGGCATCTCGAGCATCGATCTGCGGATTTATAAAACCATCTTGCAAAACTTAGTGCACGGTCCAAGGTTGTCGACTCTTACTGTAACGCTTCTTATCTTCTTATCGGTCGTGTTAAAAGGATATGCGTATCCTTGATCGATCATAGGTGCTCAGGGGAAAAAATGGAGCGTGTCATGAACTCGTGAATAAATTTGCTCGTTTGTCGTGACATTTCTTGTTTCTTCGGCCACTCCTAAATGTATTTTTACATCGCGATTTAGGGTGAATTATTTGCGGAAGAATGGAGGATACTTAGCTTTTTTATTTCATGTTAATTAATCTGACGGTCGATATCATTTGGGCACATGAACGATTGAAGATGGGTTTGAAAATTGTGAAGATGAAGATGGTTTTGAAACTATTTTGTTAATTATTTAATAAAGATTTATTCAAGTTTCTTTGTTTAAATCTATTAGTTTAGCCATGATAGAAATGTTAATGCCTACATGTTATTGACTCTTGGAGCATTTTAGTTATTGTATATTTCCACTTCTTCGTTACTTAATTCATTTCCGCCAAATTTTTTTTGCTTTGCTTAGGTATTTCTGGAAGAAGTATTGTCACATTGCAAAATTGAAAATAATTAACGAAAAGTACTGCTTGAAACTACAAGAAAAACAGACTGTTTTAAACACATTTAATTTCAGAAGCTTGTGAATGTAAATTGAATGCTAAAACGCTTAGAAATTGAATAAATCCCTAAGTGGAGATTATGGAAGGTAATGTAAATGAAAAATGTTAATGTAAATGTATATTTTCACTTTTAAGTATAGTCTCAATAAATAACCCCATTGAAATCGGTTCAAAAGCACTTTTGACCCCCTTATCCTGCTATACCCTTTATTTTGTTAAAATTTCTGCCACATGAACTCCATTATATGGCATGAAACCTATTAAGTAATGCAGTATCTGGAACTTCATTACGAATTTAAAGTGCCCGAGATCGAGATAGACAGATTGCAAGAATTTCTCTCGAAAGTTTTTATCCGTGGGCAGTATTTTATTCATTTCTGCATCAGCAATAATTTCTGTTTTCTTCTTCTTCGTTCTTTCAGATTATCTAGTTTCTGTTTCATTTGTCTCGTTCCCTCGTACGTAATCCAACACAACCGAATGAAGATAAACCTGTTGTGTCAGCTTAAAAGTAAAAGTTGACTTAACACCGGATTTATCGAAGACTAACCGCGTATATCTCACAATCAGTATATTACTGTTATAAATGAAATACACAGTAGAAAAGACATTTATTGTTATGTAGAAATATGGAATGTCAATTATTGTCAATAAGGATCTTAACAAATTATAACTTAAATTCTTTGTACTCGAGGATTATTCTCATAGTTTCATCCTTTCGTTCTATCCTCTTTCTAACTGTACAGATAATACGGTGTGAAAAATTCAAACGATTTTATAGTTGCAAAAGTATTATTCCTTAATGTTATCATTCCATTTCATTATTTCTTTGTTGTATATGTTATGGTATTAGGAGTACAAATTAGTTCAGTCCGTTTTTTTGTGGTCAAAAATATATTTATTTCAGTACAGAATGAATGAACAGATCAATCAAAGTATCGTCCATCACTGGCTACTAATTTTTCCTACCTCTTAGGCAATTTTCGAATTCCATCTTGAGAAAATATCTTGTCTTTTGAGGCGATCCAAGATAGGAGCTAATTTTCGATTTCTGCGAAAGAAGTGAACCGGTAACCTGTTAAATAATGTTGCATCCATTGGAACATCCAGTAATCAGAAGGAGAAATGTCCGGTGAATACGGCGTGTGCGGTAAAATATCCCGTTTGAGCGTTTTTAAATATTTGTTTACGACTTTTGCGACATGAGGCCGAGCGGTGTCATGCAGAAGAATAACTTTGTCATGTCTTTGCTCGTATTTCGGCCGTTTTTCTCGTAATGCACGGCTGAAACGCATCAATTGTAGCCTATACCGATTGCCAGTAATAGAATCGCCAGATTGTAGGAGCTCATAGTATAGAACACCCTTTTGGTCTCACCAGATACACAACATGACCTTCGAACCATGAAAATTCGACTTTGGTTTTGATATTGACGCCGATGGCAACGATTGGCCGTACATAGCGTTGTATTTTTTCTTCTTGGGGTTGTCGTAGAATATCCATTTCTAATCCCCAATCACAATCCGATGTAAAAGCTGCACTTTTGTTCCAATTAAAGCAGAAAATTAAAACCTCCCGCAAATGGTGCTTACTTAACACAAAATTTGACGTATTCAACACAGTAAAAAACAAGGCTTTTGTATGACACTCAAAGCGATACGAACTGAATATTATTGACAGATGTCTAACCGCTCTGAAACATCTAAAATCAGCTGTCAGTATGAAACATTCATAACAGCCAGTGCTATAGTTTGAAAATGGACCGAACTAATTTGGTCTCCCAATAAATGTGATTAAACCGCTAATTATGTATAATCATCACCATGTTTTATAAATGTGATGAATTTTTGAATATTTATCAAATTAATCGGAGTATCTGGGTTAGGTCTGGGTTATTCCCTTCAGGGACCAGTTCCACAGGAAAGGAAAGTTACCTCAGGGACCTCTCCGCTTTGCTGGTCAGGTACGGGTTTGGGGTTATCCGAGCTACATGAGCGGAAAGACCGCATTGGCTCCAGAGAGGAGTTCCTCAGGGACCTGCTCAGGACTAAGCTTTGGGAGTTTTGTCTGGGTTGGGTATGGGTTAGATTTGAGGAAATTGCCAGGACGGCGACCTTGGAGGTAGCACCGGTCACCTTCCCGCGTGGACTGTTCTAACGTTTCCTAACGTTTCTTAGATTTGAGGAAGACCCGGTGGGGTTGGTAGACCTACCCCTGCCATCCTAACGCGGATCAACATGCTATGGTTGGTCCTCGGTAGAATCACTGGTTCCCGGGGTTTTCCCATAAAGTAGTAGGGTGCCATGGGGTCTTAGTGGATAGAAATGTCCATACTACCTGTCCCCTCATGCGGTAGGTGCATAATGCAAGATTTCCCCATGTAAAAAAAAGGTATGTGTTAGATCTTGTTTACGTCTGAGAGCTAAACTACTAGCAACTCCCACACTTCCCTGGGTACGTGGAGGGGTGCGTAAACGCATTCCTCTTTCTGAGAAAAAAAAGGATCTCGGTTTGGTCTGGATTTTAGTGGTAATTATATATAACGAGTGGCAATTATACATAATCACCGGATAAATCATATTAACTGTAACATATACGTTTTGATTTTAACTGCTGTGGTCATTTCGCTTACGACCTACTGTTTTAGATTTGTTCCAAGTCACCGAGGTTATAATATATTGAATGCTAAATTAGAACAAATTTCAGAAGGATGATGGAGGAGGATTTACGAATTCGAACCCATTAGTTGCGCCTGACAATCGGTCTGTATCTCCTTAACCACTGTAGGTCTCTTTTCTTCTTTTACCATTCTCAATTTTAACTTTTTAATCAAATAACAGATTGAAAATTTAGAAAAAGAATACTCGATTTTGATACTCTGCAATTCTAGAAATATTATTGCAAACATTAACCTAATATATCGTGGTATTTTAATATCTAAGAACTATGTAAAGGAAAAAAGTAAATTGGCTTATTTGATCATTTATATATTACAAAAAATGCACGGAAAACACAAGAAGGTATATCGATATAAATTTAAGTAATACTTACAAGTAATCGTAAAAACTAGTCATCTCACCGGTTTCGATAGTTTACCTGAAGCTTTTTCCTTCTTCCTTTTTCCGCTCTGTTTTTTGCGGTGCCGGGTTCTTACTCTCCGCGAAAATAAAAGGTATGGGCGAATTGCTTAGGCGGCAACGACCATTTGTAGATTTAGTCAGGTCGAGTATGCCGATTGCGTTGAGTTGTCGGATTACATGCATTCTGTTGCATCACTCGTACAAGTCGTTGCCATTAACGTATCAGAGCGAGCTATCTTGTGGTCCACTCGATGTCATCATTTCACCGTAATCACGATGGGTGATACCAAATTGTTGGGTTCGCAATTGCAGCACATTACTTTTTATGCGACGTTTCCGTTTTTTTTTCGCGGATCGAAAAGTCCGACTAAAAGAGAGAGTGCATTTGGCATAACCTTGAGTATCGTATATTTATTTACGATTATGGCAATTGCATCGAATCGTTGACCAGAAGGAATTTTTTGATGTGCTCTCAAAAGTTTGCATTCAATTTTTTATGGGTTTGGTTATTTTAGGCAGGTGACCATTTTATGATTGCGAAATTTTATGCTTATTTATATAATTCATTTCGAAGTTGGCAAAAAGGATATTTATTCTATATGGAGCATAATGTTATTAACGCTGGATATATCAATGTGGTCAAAAAGACTGGCTTGGAATTTTTCGAAAATGTTCCCCAAACTTGGAACGATTATTTTTTTCCAATTTTCTACGTCTATCTTGAAGATTGTAGGTGATTGAATATAACAAGTTTTTTCCCCTTCACTTATTTCATTCGGACCTTTTTATTTCACAATGTTAAGTATACTTAATTAATTATTGGTGGATCTAGTGTTAATGATCTTATTATGATGGAGTTATGCCTACATCTATTCTATATTGTCTGCATGTAGCAAATTTTCTATTGAATTAATTATGATTTCAGAATTTGCCAATAAGTTTGCATATTACTTAAATAAAGTGACCTTTAATGTATTCAAATTCCATTGGTATTATGTAAAATTGAACATTCAACTTTAGGTAATACTGTTAAGTTAATTAACCAATGACAAATTAAAAAAAACTAATTTCAAAGTATGATAGATGAAATAACAACCAATTATTGTATACTGTGAATTATTCAATTATGATATAATCATGTCCATTTTCAAAATAATATTGCAAATCGCAATGGAACTACTATTATCATCCCTTTATTATCCTACAAAGAATAATTGCACTTTCTTAAACAACTTCTATCAATTCAAAATCAGACATCTCAACATCGTGCACTCTCATTCTACATAATTCCCATGCAAAATACACGCTTCACGAATGTTTGTTCTAAGACTTTATTGCACATCAACATTGAAAGATTTTTAGTGTGCACAAAAACATCTCTATGCATTTTCACCTACATTAAGTCTCTGAAGTATACATAATCAGTTGAATACTATCGCTGCAAATGCTCGTAAATCATAACGACCGGTCTGTCGAGAAAAGATGCGTCCACTTCACTTCTCGCTTGTGCAGGTGCAATTGAGGTGCATGGTTGCAGGTATAGTTATGCGATTTTGTTCACTGGCCGCCGATGCACGAGCCTCTCGAGGTGTACGTGGCAGATGGACGTAGCAACTTGCACAAGCGTGCATAAACGCGATCTAAATCAGGTTTTCCATCGGAGAAAGCGCCTCTTGTGCATCGTTTACCTCTACCTCGCTTCCTGAAAATCTTTTTTCTTCCTTCTTTATCATTCTGTTTTAATACGACGCATCTTCTCGTTGGTTGAAAAAATGTTAATCTACGTTGCTAGTTGCTTTGATCGTTTGATTTGGTATTGATATACGGATTTATTGCTGCGGTGAATGGGTTTTCAATTTTTTTGAAAAAATAAATTTTTAGTATAGTGCGATTAATTCGATCTTGCTTACCTGTTTTGTAGAATGTAAAAGATTGAAGTAGTCAGTTTTGTTTGATTTTATGTATTTAACACTAGATTTATGAAATATATACAATGGTTATTTTGGAAGAAGATGGATCAAGCGACAAAATGTACGATTATTTATATAATTTGTGTATCATAACGTACACATGGAATATCTATTGTAATGCTTCTCTATAAATTCGAGAAATATTTTGAAGAAAGTAGGGCCACGTCATTTTGACGGCTGCCGTAAATCTTGTGTTAAAACGAAAATGTAAATACATAGAGAAAAAGAATGGAGGAAAAAATGCGGAAGATTATTTTATCTGAAATGTAAGATAGTATAGAAAAATTTAGAAGAAAAGAGAGTATACGCATGCGTGCCGGTGGCTATGAAAGTGGTTCAAATAAGAAGTAAAGAAAATTTAATTACTACTCAGTTCATGTTGCACTAATGTAGAATGCAATGTGATAAAAACACTTTAGAGAAGTGATTCAAGATTGAACCGCTTGAAGAAGTTAATAATTTTCCTATTCTACATAATATATATGTCATAGTTCCTGTGGTTTGGAATTCACCTGATGTTAACGCTCCTAGGTTTAGATTTTGTCAATTAATTTCTAAAAAAGTGAAAGGAAGAACAAAGTTGTATAATTATACATAATTCAACGTATACCCTGAAAAAAATTGTAAATATCTTGAAACGAAGAATAAATGATTTAAACTATCGTTATGATTACCAGTGTATACACTTATTAAAAAAAGTTATTGTTGCAAAAATGACTGTTGCTATATACACATCTCTATAAGATATCAAAGGGATAATATCAGTAATAAGTAATAACACTAGTTTTACGGAGCCAAGTTGGCTCATTCAAAATTTGATTACTATATATATATATAGTAATCAAATTTTGAATTTGAAAATAATTATATATATATTGGTTGGTTAATTTTTTTATAATAAATCTTTCACTTAAATTGACTTGGAACTATTTTCTTTGCAATAAACTTCAATTTTCTTGTATGAGTCAAATTGATTCACTTCAGAAAAATAGGTATATCAACATCCGTAAATCTAGCATCAAGATTTTAACTAATTCGTAGTTTTCATTCCGCTGCGTTCGAGATGAACATAATATTCTCCATTACTGTGCACCTCTAACAAAGAAATTGTCGATAATTATTGAATTTCAGTAGCTCCTAACAAGCATAGCAGACAATACTGATCTCTATTTCTCACCGCTGTATCAAACTCCTTTGTTAATGACTTCCTTGATTTTCTTCGGTTCCTGTCTCTTTGTTGTACTCGATGCATCCTTCATAATCGTTGCGAGTTGTTTCTGCACGTAAATAACGTGGAATCGTGCACAATAGAGAAAATATCTGCACGAACTATTCTTACGAATCATGCACGCTTGGATCGCAACGTTTAATCCATATTTCCTGGAAAGCGTGTAATTTCAAAGTATGATAAAACAGTCTGAAATCGATTTTTCCACTAGAGAAATTTTTCTCTTCCGATTGTCTCGTTTTCAGAAGTTCGTATTTGAGATTTAGACGGTACGTAAATATTTTTCCGGCATAATTAATTTTTTTGTTGCCAAAGACCTTCGTTTTAAAACGTTATTGCTTAAATGAACAATGTGCTAGAAGTTTGAAAAATACCCAAATTTGGGGATTTCATTCTAGACATTGATTTTTTTTATTTGAATTTGTAGAAAGAATAACTGTTTCATTTATTTAAGAAATGTTTTATTTATATACATTATATACATAGTATACAATCTTATTTGATAATTAAAAGATTGTATTTCATAATTGGCGACTATAATTGCGAATGGTACATTGGTGTTTCATGGAAAGCGAATATAGTCGATCGTAGGACCTTAATTATGTTTCACATCGAGTAATTGTAATTAAAAGGGTTAATAAAGCATTCTATTCGTACAAATAGCAAAGTAGAGCAGAGAGTACATTTTCAGGAGAAACGGTTGTTATTAATCAGACAAGCGTGGGCTTCCACTTGCGATATCAAATTCTTTCAAGAATCTTGCATAATATGGAGTCATTTACTTTCGAAATTGAGCATCATGTATTCAGGTATATTCATTGATTATGCCGATACTAATTAAAATTATTTTTAGCACTTTCACTATTTGCAACGAATGTGCTGGTCGTAATAGGTTGGCATATTTTATTACGGGAGATCAGTAAGTAATGCCACTTTTTTCCATTAAATTCAAACAAATATGAACAAAACCCATTATTAATAACTATTTTCCATCTAGTGTGCAAATTTTCAATGCCGGATCAATAAAGATCAATTGGTTTTTGAACAAAATATCTACAGAAACGACGTTAATTTCCAGTCCACCCAATATTCAATACACCGTCATTTCAATGTTAAATAATAGAATGTTAAAACTTTATTCAATGTCGAGTACAAACGTCATAAAGAAGAGAAAATCAATTATGTTATTTAAGGTAGAAAGATAATGCAAGAAATATATTTTACTTATATTGAAGAACGTCATTCTATCCTCTAAAAATAATAATTCTTAATTATTGATTGATTGACGTTGATTTTGTCAAATATTCTCACTATTATTTAAAAATAATTGAAAGCGTAATTGCATATTGTTCAAATTGATTAAAACACTGGAATGATAAAGTGAAACGTTTACTACTAATCAGGCATTCACGAATTAGTGTCACAGCAATTGAGTTCTCGAAGAATGACAAATTCGACGTGAATTTTGCATAATAAGATGCGCATATTAAGAGAACAAATTTCGCTTTCGAAATTTAAAATCGTCTATTTAAAACTATTAATAACGCACGCACTCGTAATTTCAACGTTTATATTACCACACAAGAGTATCCGTGTAATATGCATAATGACGTGAATATCCTGCATTTATCGCATGTATTCGCGTTCGCTTTGACATTTATATATTCCAAAACGATTTTCATGACTATTGATAATATATTAATAACAGTGTTTACTTTCGTAATGGATGCGTCGATTGTAGGTACACATTAATCCGTAGAAGCACGAAATATTAAGGATGTACGATGTTTAATATTTTTTGTTTAAAGATAATAAATATGAATTTGGATACCAAGAGTTTTGTTGGCGTGATCGATGATATAGAAGTTTGTTTTTTATTCACGTAGTAATTGTTGGCCTTTAAATCGTTCATTTTTTGCCAGGCGTAATATACGTGGTTCATGCAACGTTAATTATCCATTTTGACATTTAAGGTGCAACGATATAAGCTGGTATATATTATGAAAGAGTAGTGATGATCGATTATCCTGGAATTTAAATATAAACTGCTCATCAAATCATCTTCTAATGATTAAAAAAAAGTTTGTCTCATTTTCACACGTAAATGTTTTAACACTAGAACTACCGGCGTTAAATCTATTATATGTCAATATATTAAATAAGTACTTTGGAGGAAGAGCAGTCAAGAAGTGGAAAAAAATTATCAACTCGATAATCTATGCTTCATAAGATTAATCTAGAATATCTGTTCTACAACTCTCTCATGAAGTTTAGGAATTTTTAGAAAAAATTCAAAACCAGTCCTTTTGACTTGCTTGGTAGTTAAAGTATCAACATTTATCAGAGTCAACGTGTACAAATATTGTTAATGGGTGATCAAGTTTAAATTATCGATTACATACAGTATTCTGTAAAAGGACGAAACACTAAAAATAAACGATGTTTAATACTTGTTGTTTAAAGAAAACAAATAGAAATTTGGATGGTGCGTAACTCACCTAAAACAGGACGTCTTAGGCGAGCTGATCACAGCACTTAAAGCTGAAAAAAAAACAAGTTTGTGTGCAGAGTTTAGCTAGCGTGACCGATGATAAAGACGTTTCTTTTTTTATTGTTCCGGTAATTGTTAGCCTTTTAACCGTTTACTTTTCTATTAGGTGGGACATAAGTGGCTCGCGTTAGGCTAATGATCCATTTCGACATTTAAGGGGCAAAGATGTAACCTCGTATAACAGAACAAGTTTTGAGATTGCGTTCTTGCCATCGTGCAGTTTCATAATTCATAAGATCGATGATTAACGCTGACCTCTTTTAATGAGATAACGGTTAGATTTAAATTATGAGCCCATTTGCATAATTTGTAGCAACTTTTTTCTGTTACGTAATACGTCATTATATTTGATTCGTAGAGCTTTATTGATTCAGGGGTACAATTCGTGGGTGGTGGGAAGTTTTTAACTAGTACAAACATGAATTTGATGAATTATAGAAATTGTTGTAATTCTTCGCGAAAGAAACAAAAGTTCTCAATATAAAATGAGGAGGCCTATGCTAATTTCTGTGCAGATCTCTTCCAAATGTAGATTCTACAATATAAAAGAAATAATTTAAAAAATGATTTAAACAATGAAAGAGATGTAATTTGACAAAAAAGTTCGTTCGGTTCTGAAGTACAATGCAAAGGTTTTTTAAAAGCACCAGAGCGCAAATATTAATACAATAGACTATTACAATAATCTGTAACAAAAGACATTACAAATGAAATAATGTAACAAATCGAATGAATTTGCACAAGAGTCGCATTTAGGTAAACAATTTTAGGGATTCGTAGTTAAAATGCAAGGCTTTTTTAAAAATAAATCAATACAGATATCAATTTAGAGGGCGGTACAAAAATTACAATAGTTTCGTGATTAAATATTTTACAAAATGGAAACTAATTTGCAAAATAAAATAGAAAAATAATCGCACTTCCGCTGCTTGTGAATTTGCTGGCCAACAATAATGACGTAAAGAAATCGAGAGCAAATCGTGCATTTCATAAAATTGTCGAAATCACGAATAAAATGGTCGAATAACTGTACTTTAAACTTACGCTAATTTCCTGTTCTACGGCGACAATTGGCGAGAATTTCCGAAGAAAGTAGGTTGTCGTTTGTTGAAAGTGACAGTTGAACCGAAAGTGTCGGTGAGATTTCACATTGTAATCAATTTCATCCGCAATAATTTTCGAATGAGAATCGAACGACAAGTTTCGCCGGGGCGGAGATAATATCAAAATTCGCCGTCAAATAAAACATCGAAACTGTTTTGTAAAAAATGCAAAACTTGCTTTCTCCAATGATTTCTTCCGCTGTTATTTTCGCGGTGAAATCGAAATTCTAGAAACGCATCTTACGATCGTAGTATAAGACTATAAAACACCGGAAGAAGAATTCTTTATTGAAATATTTCTGTAGCATATTTAAATTTCTGTTTACTATAATTTTATGGCTTTTCAGCATGACTGTTGAGTTTCTGAAACTCTCGAAAATCCGTTTTAATGAAAGAGCAATCTCTCAATTAAAATGGTGTCCTCATTAATGAAACAAAATTGCAAATTTTAATCTGACAGTATTTATTTGACTTTTACGGATTATAATTTGACTCTCAAAATATCTGACCGTGAAATGATATCTCTGGTGTATTTGATCAAATTATAAGGTTTCATGTATTCCTTTCCCTTTCTTTTATTTCCGCGCACGAAGAACAATTTGTTGTCCTTCGTTCTTGCAATTTCGACGAAAATATCTTCGAATGTCCATCTTGCTTAACGCTTTGGTATCTGAGCCTGTAATTTCTCGGATTGCGTGACCAATTGTTTCGTGAATTGCACAGAGGGTCAAGTGTATTTGCAATTCCTTACAGTATCGTAACAGTACCTTGTTCTTTTGCCCTTTAGACAAAAATGTTTTTTGAAATTCCTGCGTTTAAAATATTTATGATTTTGCTTCTGTTGTGGCAAAATCGCATCGACCCTTGGCACCACAAGCAAGTACAAGTTATTTAAATGAAATAATTTGCATTATTTTATATTGATATTATATTATAAAAATCACAGTTTCATTTAAGTTTTTACTCTTCCCTTTGAATTTGCATATCCTTTCCTGGGGTGGATTATTGACCAACGTGGTCATCGCTGATCTACGATATAATAATAGGGGGACAGAAAAGTAATGTCGTTTTATTACATCGAGTTGAAAAAAATAAATTTGTAACAACGATTCATTTTTAATGAATGATATAATCATCCTCATGATCAAAAACTTTTTTCATCTAGTGTGCAAATTTTCAATGCAGTGTTAATAAAATTCAATTGCTTTTTGAGCAATATATCTAAAAAACCGACGCTACTTTTCAGTCTCCTTTATAATAAAGATTTATTAATGAAATTTCATAACTATTACTTTATTAACCATATTCGTGTTTGTAAAATTCCATAAATATCTGTACATGCTTCTGCATATTTCGTAAAACGAAAATCGAGGTTAATATTGAGTACCAGAAATTCGATCACAATAAACGCATTCCAAAAACAAAGACGGAATTTTACAAACCTACGCCCAAATTTCAATATTATATTACACAATCTTACTTTCACAAAGTTTACGAGTTATCCGTGAAACGGTCACCGGTTTAATGAAACCGATGACTATAAACCGCCCTGCCCATGTGTAATACCATTAATGAACCAATATACGTATCAATAACCCTGAAATACCCGGTTAAAGATAAAACTCAAAATGACTCTTTATCGTTTCACTTTCAAAATATCGAGGCCCTGTTCGTCAGACTTCTCACGATTTCTTCGTCGATGCACTCGAATCATTGTTTATGATCTCGACGTCCAAGGTAACATTGTGATCCAAGACACGTAATTGTAATGAGACTATGGTACTTTTATGAATCATAAGTCGTGCGTGAAAGAAAATCACGAATAAGATGAGAACGTACCCTCTCTTGCCTGGGGCCTCATAGAAAGTCGATGCCGCTCGGTTTTGCGGTTCGAAATTGTGTTAAAGGTCGACGCAATTTCGGTCGAGGTGGAATAAATCCTATATGCGTTTGATCGCACTCTCTTACGTTCTTTTGTTTAAGTTTATTTCAGGTTTACCATTCTTGCTAGAATTACTGAAACAGATAACACAAATGAGAGGTTACTGCTTTTCTATAAACATTCGTCTTTGTGGAGGAGCAGAAGACTGTAGTATCTTGCCTTTTTTGTCGCTTGATTCCTCTTCTTTCAAAGTGCTAATTTAACACTACAACTATTAAGGTGGTCAGAATGAGTCGTTTCTCATTTTTTCTGAAATCCTTTCAAGTTTATAGGATAGCCATAGATTAGATACTGTACGGTCATCTTATAAAATATGAATTACTGAATTAATCATCCCCTCTACGTTTCAATTCCTTGTTTTCTAAAGTATTTATTTAACGTTTTGAAATTGTATGCTTTTAACGCCACTAGTTCTAGTGCTAACACGTTGACTGTCATGGAGGTCACCGGTGACCTGCGCTATTGAATTCAATGTAATTTAATTTATATCAGCAATTTAATTCAATGCAATTTTATGTAACTTTAAATTTCAATATTTATGAATTTTCGGACATATTGAATATTTAAATATTAACGTTAAAAAGATAAAGGACTTCTGAAAATTTATCTATCTGTACCTTTGAAGTTTCTGCTTTATAAAGATATGAATTTAATGGAAGAAGTTTCACTTCAGTAGAAATGATGAAACTAGCAATATACTGGTGACGGTATATGTGTTAATATGCTTATAAATAGTATAGTAGTCTAGTGTTAAACTTTGATTGGTACCCTTTTTTTTGAATGGTAGAACAAAAACGAGGATAATCGGAGATTAATACAATGTAACGAGATATGTAATGTATAATTAATTACATGATCTACTTATCGTAAACGGTTTGATCTGGAATTCATATCGTTGATTTTTTCTTGGCTGAAACAGTGTGACTGATTAATGATTGGAAAAAGCGATGGAAAGTTTCAGACGTTGCTTGAGAGGTTCTACATTAGTACAGGGACAGATGGAAATATTGTTCAGTTTAAATGTTTATTTGGCCTGTTTTCACTATTTTACATTTTTATTTTCACTGGTAGCTCTTTTTACCAGACAATAATGTAAGTAACCTTGCACCGTTGTTCCGAATGTGCCTTTTTTATTAATAATCTCGTTAGCGTCTTTCACTTTTGTATGATGTAAATATGAACGAAACATTAGTGGATATAATTATGCAATTTTTTTTATTTTTGAACGTGATTAATTAAAGACATGCAATTTTTTCAAAGCTTCAATTTTCAACTTAATTGTTTGTCGACTATCAATGATAAAAATTCAACTTATAATAAAATGTCAGTGTAGTAAGTGCAAGTAATAGAAATTTATGGCCATAATGTGTATTGTAGAAAATGTTAAAAAGATTATGAGTTTCGAAAAGAATACTGTATAGAGTATCTATCGTTATATTTGAAAATCTTGCATGTATTATTTGCTCATCGTAATATTTAGTTACGAGCTGCATAATTAGATATCTTTGGGTCGTGTTTTGCAAAATTGCAGAGTACAGCTTGTATAACGGTAGAAGGCGGATTATATAAAAATCAGGATGAAAGTGCACCTGAAGATTTCGAATTTAAACATCGCGTGTCGAGTGTGCCACAGAAGTATACTTAAAAATAATTTCATGTCTAAACGATGAAACGAAATAAAACAAAGATGAGAGAAAGATGTAGGTAAATTGCAGAAGTTATTTCTAAATACTTTAATCCATGTGTCTCGAACATTAGAAGCTTCTGAATTCCTATGGCATTAAAACAATTTCATTTTTTTTAAAAGATATTCGTCAATATTTTTCACGTGTTAAATAAACATAATTATCATTACAAAAATTAAATTCTGTAGATTTGTCAATTTTATGTCTCAATCACTTAAAGAAGCGATGATCATCGATAATCTCGAAATGGAAATCTAAAATTACGCCCAAGTCTTCATGTTAACATTAAACGATGATTAAGAAAAGGTTTGAATGTGTAAATTCTTATCAGTACATTGTATTAAAGTATCAATTTTTCATCGAGTCAATGTGTTACAGAATTTTTAATCGTTGGTCAGTTTACGTATTAAAATGTCATTGTGAGCGAATGCATTAATCTGCTGTCATACATTGGTCAGATAACTGTTTCCACATATCATATTTTGACAGAAGCCGACTTCATTCAGTATTATTCAATAATTATTGAACCTTTGATCACGTCAACGTTTCAAGGAATTAAGGAGCGAGTTGCAATATTCAAATCTTTAAATGTTTTGATGTATTTGCAAAATATTTATTTGCGTAGTTAATTAAATTTAAAAGATAATCATTATGTAGAAACTAAGAAAGGTGTGAATTCTGTAAATCGAAACAAATTACAAGAAAAAAGCAACTTGTATTGAAAAATATGTACCTTCATTGGTGATGGTGCAACGAATAGATTCGCCGAAAACTTCTATAGAAATTCTTCGGAAACATGAAGTGGGGAAAAAGTAAAAAAGGTGTTGAGAACACTAAATTTAAACTATATTTAATAAAACGTTGCCCGTCATACTGCTGGTAGAACTAGACTGCAACTAACTATAATTACATCTTTAAAAATGTTCGTCTTAAAAAATTATCGACTTAAACATATTCGTCTTAAAATCGTCGCGTCTTTATGCCTTCCCTGGTCGACTCGTCTTTCGGTTCTCCACTCCCTGATCATCTTCTCCCCTTACGCTTTAAATTCTCAATTGCACACGCATTCACGTAATATAAACACACATAGTTTCATCTCATTAGTACGTCGCTAGAAACGATTTCTACACTTCGAACGAGCCAGCCCGCGATTTGCCAAAATTAGTACAATTCTATTAAATATATTCTATTATTATCTTCAAATTAAAAAAAGATATTTCCATCCCGAAAAATTCATAAGTATATATCATTACGTATGGAACACTCAGTAGAACTGACATTAATGAATTACGGAATACGTCAATTTTTCTAAATAATAGAAAATAGATTCTACGGTCGGTCGTCTTTCGTATCGGACCTGTGCACAGCTGTGATAGAATAAACGTTAATATTTTTGTACAAGAGTGTCGATTTATTTACTATGTCAGAAAGGGCCTTATACGTACAATCGACACATAACAATACATATGTATATACGGTCTGTAGAACAACAATGCATTTCCAAATTGCCTCGCAAAATCATTTAAATTGATCAGGCCTAAAGTAGAATATAATAGAGCGTCGACAAACACCGACCCACTTAATATCTTAAACATAACGCAGTCATCTGGCAAAGCGCTATCGAAATTAGGCGACTGTCGTAGCAACGGAAGAGAAATAAGGCGTAAACTTTCTTTCTTACAAAACGCGGCTACAAAGGAGCACTCGTGAAAGGATCTCTCTTGACGCGTCGCCTTTCGGACGCTGCCAACGAGAGGACCACGCCCTGGGATTTTCGAACCAGTTTTTTCAGGTCGCTTCTGTGCGTTAATACACGGCGTACGCTGAAATTATCTCCGTGGGGAAAAAAAGTATATGGAATTTAACATATTGCCCTTGCGTCAGACGCCCACAACTTATCGGGCTTGTTATTAGGTCACACTGTGCTCTGTTATTCGTTATTTTACGATGCGTTACGACATTCCGTTTGTCTGTCCGTAGACACGTGGAATTTGTCATTTATCACTGCACCTAGGTTTTGTTAGTGCTACTATTTTAAGGTGTAGTACGGTATCTGTTGTTTGACGCTGTTTACACCAAGTGTGTTTACATTTTCAAATGCCTTTCGCATTGTATTAATTTCCTTTGATTTAAGGGGGTCATCCCATGTGACAACTATTTTTTTTTCACTTCCTTTGGGAATTTTTTATGATGAGCCATCAAAATGTATAGTCTTTGAATTTTTACCGCACGTTTGTTGATACTTTTGCAATCTATTGGAATTTTTGCAAGTAAAAGTAACGACTTTCATTGACTTTACATCGTGTGAAAGGCACTTATGTATTTTTGACGGCTGCCATGATTTCATGCTTCCAAAAATTTCAATAGACAATAAAAGTATCAATAAACGTGTGGTAAAAATTCCAAGATTGTAGAGTTTAATTCGTCCAGAAAAATTCCCGAAGGAAGCAAAAAAAATAGCTGTCACATGGGATGACCCCCTTAATAGCATTTGTGCTAATATCACATTTTTGTAGAGTAGGGATGAAATGGGTTGGGAGGAAAAATTATAAAAATAGGTATATATTCAGTAGTGCTTTATTCATTCTATATTAATACTTTAGGATTGCATATATTAGGAAATATATGAATTTTATCGTTTAAAAGTTGTGAGAAATTTCATTGAATGAACAGAAGATTATCATAGTATTCAAAATAAAAATATTCAGATAGTCTAATTAAAAAAATACTGCGACATTGAAATCACCAATGCATCATCAGTTTTATTTGAAAGTATGTACAATGGAGCAACAGCCCTCGTTAAATTTTATTCAAGAAATTTCACACTTCACTTTTTCAAATAAATATTTTCTTCACTCACATCTGATATAAGATATTAATCATTTGGTTCTTTAGTTTTGTATGTTTAACACAAGTATTGTATTATATATTTCGTTATTGTCATCATCACAGACAGACAAATATCTAACACTTAAAATGTTATCATAGAATTGACAGTAGATTGATAAAATGATTTAAACCGAGAAAAATTCAGTTCCAATTTGCCGAATAACGTAACAGATGTAACACAATTACTTGCACAGGTAGAATCATGTTGCGAGTCGTTTTTTTTCTGTACGCAACGAGTATTTAAAGCAGGAATTACACGGTAGACGAAGGCACGAAATTAAAGTGCCATCGATTTCCTTTTACTCCATTTCAAGATTCGCCAATCTCTCGATCGAACTAGATGAAATTTCATAAGCTTGCTCGTCATCCTCTCATCAATTGCAGCAGGAAGCGATAGTTAAGTGAAATCCCATCGATACTTCGGATCAAGGAGTCAAACGACGTGAAAAACTACTAATAACTCCATGCATAATTCACAATCTTTAATCAGGCGTTGTTGCCCATAAAATCAAATCGGCAGGATCGGCGATAATAGGCCTCCTGGCTTCCTTGAGAGAGTACCCATTTTGCGATTTCTTTGCGTTTCTTTTCACTGACAAAGTCGATAATCGAGCGCAACATCGCCGCGAATCCGTTGATCCTAGAAATTAACCCTCGAATGGCTTCTGTCGAGTTTGACTCCTTGACTTGATTCGAGACCTTTAAAATCGGGCCTCATCACGAATTACAGCGATTTGAAATGCCTCTGGAGAAATGAGATTTATAAAAAGCTTAGGTTGCCGGTTGGTACAACTTGAAGCTTCAACATTCATTGAATGAAGTAATAATAATATAAGGATTGTGAAGTTAATTTAAAAAAAAATTGTTTTACTCAAGAGCATAATAAAATAGAAAGTTGGCTTGTGTGAACGTTTCTCTTCTTTTCAATCGACAAATTCACCCTAAGGAGAATTTCACTATATAAAGTACCGTGCGTAGTGCAATTAGCAACGCTTATTCTTTTATTGTCATAAGTTGACCGCTAATCACTTGGCTGACGATCGGAGGAGAAAAAATGAGTGACAAGTAGTATAGCACCGTGCGATGTCAGCCGAGCTCGCGGATGCCTTACTTCGGTTTATCCCTCGATGGGATTCTTATGACTGTCTTTCTAATCTTCGAAATCGTTTTTTAAACTTTGTGAACTATTGTAACTTAATTCTTGACAAATCCTTGCAAATAAATGATCAAGTTAAATTCATTATTTAACACTAGATCTACCAAGATTGTCAAAATGATTTGGCTTCCATTTTTTTTAAATGTTCTTGAAATTTCTAGCGCTGTGCCATTTTCAATTTTCTACGTCTATCTTAAAGAGAGTATGTGATTGAATTGATCAACTTTTCTATCCCCTTTCTTTATTTGACTCCGATAGATTTATTTGACAATTTTAAATATATTCAATTAATCGTCGGTAGATTTAGTGTTAACACGTTCTGTGCCGGATCATTTTTTAAGATTTTCTGTTCAGGCCGCGTAAGGCATATACGACCAACACTTTTACGATTAAATAAATATCTTTGCAGTATACATGATATTAAGATGCCTATATTTAACTTTGCAATATATTTTTCACAATAAAATTCTTCGTTTTGCAATGAGAAATGCAAGAAAGCTGAACAGAAAATTTAGTGGGGGTCGTATACACCCCACGCGGCACGCAACGTGTTAATGTTGAAATTACAAAGACGGCCAAAATGACCGATCCCCAATTTTTTTCTAAAAATTCTCCAAACTCATAGGGGTGCTTTGCAGTAAATATTCCATGTATTTTTATAAATCAAGAATTTCTTAACGGTTTATCTGTTTCACCCACGATTCTTCCTCTGTCAAAGTACTTATTTAATATATTCAAATCTAACTATGAAGCCAGTAGTTTCGGTGTTAGTAGATCGACTATGATCATTAACACTAGATTTATTGGCGTTCAATCGGGTATATTTAAATATATTAGATAGGTACTTTGGAAAAAGCGGTATCAACCGGCAAATAAGATGATCAATTAATTTGTGTCATTGAAATATCTTCTGTGCTACGTCTCTATAAATTTGAAAACCGTTTCTAAAAAAAATTCAAAACCGTTAATTTGATGGCTTATAAATATCTAGTGTTAAACAGACGTGTTTTGAATTTGGTGAAATTGTTCCCAAAATTTCTACACTCTTCTCTTTGATATTTCTACGTCTATCTTGCAGATTGCAAACGATCCAACCAATCAAACTTTTACCTTTCTCAATTTTTTGATATTTTCAAATATATTGAATTAATCGCTGATTGATCTAGTGTTATAATTCAACTTTTAAAATTTGCCGAGATACTAAGATTTAAATGATCTTTGGTCGCGACCACAAATTCATGCTGTGCGGGGTTAACCATCGTAAGAGCACACCACCGATGTAAATTGGAGTTGCAGCGAAATAGAAGTAGAGGAACTCCGTCGAAATCCAAGGACAATGCGCCGACGGCCCACTTGTCTCTCGACGTCACCGAAGCGGTCTACCTTCGGGGAATTAAACCGACCTCTCACCGCTGCCAGCGTAATGCGCTTTTTCAATCATTTCCAGCATGCGATATTACGTGCTGGCTGCCACGCTCTATGTGCACTGTTAGTGCAATATCAATCGAGGAATATCTTGGTGATATTTGAGATCGGTACGGAGGAAAGCGGCGAGGAGAAATCGACGCGGACGTTTGATGACTCTTAAGCCGGTCAATGATTGCTGGCAGCGATGATGAAAAATGGTTTTATTCTTTAGTGATTGATATCCCACTTTCAGTATTCATTTTATGCAATTATAATGGTGATTGCAAAGAAAATTTCGGAGCAATGTTTTTGGCAATTGATACATTAGTTCCTAGATTTCTATATTGGTTTGCTGATGTACATTGTAATCATGATTAAAATTTGCATGTATTTATAAATCAATATTGAAATTCTGTCTACCGAAATTGTAGTTATAAATTAATATTTCAAATTTTTCCACGTATAGAAGAATTATTATATGTTGAACGATTTTAGAACTAGAATTGATAAATATAATGTTTCAAACATTTAATTTAATGTATCATCCAAGCTAAACGAATGTAATATTTTAACCATATGTTGTATAATATTATTCCAATTAAATAGTTGAGATATTATATTCGTGTAATTTATATACTTGAAAAAACTAAATAGATAATTCTCCTGTTGTTGAAACAACTTGTATTAATTTGTAGATACATACAAATGTAATTATACTATTTTAATCAAATGATTGAAGTATCCTCGTTCTAAAATACAAGTTCTAGAAACGTTCAACATATAATAATTCTGCACGCACAACAATTAAAAGTATCAAACTCTAAACACACGTAAACGGTGTTTTAGAAAGTTTGCACACAGTAATTCTGTCGTGTTACAAAATCGAAATTTCTCTACAACTGTAGAATCACGCAATTATAAGAAAGAGTTTTAATAAAAGTAGGTGAGAGTTTGCCGTTTATAATAATTGGAGGTTGCAACAATTACGAATGTCCTGATCTTCTCGAAATACCGATAATAATCTTAATAAAAGAGGATTCAGTATCTTTTGTTCATCCTTTCGGTTAAAACTAAGAATCGAATGATCTTCGAGTAGGTTGAAGTGTAAACCGCAATAATTGGAACCGTTTATCTATATTGTAACCACTGTGTAATTATAAACGGGTCGTTCGCTTACGTAATACAAAGACACGAATGTAATCGTTGTTCATCGAATTGGTTTGGATTCTCAACGCAGGTAACTTCAACTATTTCTGATGATTATCGACATGCTATGTTGTGTCTACGATTAGTGTTTCACAATACCGTGTAGAAATATAATACAAATTATAATGTAATATACAAATTAATCGCTTGAAATCTTTCGAATATTGATTAAACTCTGTTTGCTATAGTAGTTAATATATATTAATTAACACTTATTTTGTGCTAAGTGTGAAGTGTTTAAGAGATCATATTATTTATGATATCTGTTGTATGGTCTTTGTATTAATGTTTAAAAGGAAAACTGCAACTAGCATTTTAAATTTATTTTATACATTAAAATCCAATGCAGTATTCTTTTTAAGGGAGAGTCAGTCATTTAGCATATTTACATGAATTTCTTTGATATAAGAAAATGATTTTTAATCGTGAACGAACTATGGATGCTTTTCTTATAGAGAGCGTCAGATAGTTTATAATTGTTGGAAATAATTTTATTGCAATTTTAATTCAGTATGGTTAGTTGATATTTCAATATTTTTATATCCAATTAAACACCTAGATAGAGAATCATACTAAATGGAATGTAATATTTCTAATGTAAGTAAGGTTGCGATAAAATCAAGCCGATCCCTCGGTACGTAATGTGTGAAACTTTTACAACAATCTCTGAAGTGCAAAATTGCGCAAACAATTTTCCATCTCGTTAAGAAGCAACTGTTACACGTCTTTAGCTCGATGTTTTAATGTATTTTATGAGTAGTTGTTAAAACTAACTGAAGTATTATATATTATTTAACAATATTTAATAATAATTCTACCTCAACGTCAAGGAAATGTTCAATACTTGTATCAATTACTTCAAGCTTTGCTAAAATTAGCTTTCAATTAGCTTTTAATGAGACTCGTTTAGATTTTCCAGAAATTATTAGTTTCAATTTTCCCTCTTTCTTTTTATTGTCTCTGCCTTTCATTTCTTCCCTATAATTACATCACCATACAATTTCATCCTCCCTAATTGCAAATAACAAAACAAAATTTCGATATCCTCTTTACTTTCATTCCACCTATTTTTCTACAAAAATATATAAACCAGAAAATACATCCATACTTTTACTCTGAAAAATAAATCACCAGCTACGAAAAGCGAAGTATTACAATCCCTGTATCTCTCGACAAATCCATTGCTTTTCAATCGAACATAGCCGTAGGAAAAGGGTTAACGAGCATTACAATCGAATAAGAGGCAAGTGAATAAGACTGTTGCAAAAGACTAATAAAACATAATCGTATGTACATACACTCGTACAAATTTTAGCATGTATTGCAACGTGGCACAATACACTGACCTTGCAAAACGAACGATATATCGGCGATATTTTGGGCCCGAGGTGAGATCGATTTCTCGTACATATATATATACAAAGGATAACTTTTCAGAATAGGCCGATGGTTCCGACAATAATCTTGGTTGAAAGGTATCGAGTTAACCTCTCACTGCTTCCAGCCAGACGGACTTTTTTCGCGAATGCTCGCTCGTATGCAGATTCGATCTACTCGGCTGTAAGTCCGTCGAACGAAATAGTGCAAAAGCGTAGCTCAGTCTTTCGAAATCGTTCCTTACAATGGTACCGTAACGTCGGAAGTCGCACCAAGGACTCAACAATGTCGATTAATGATTTTCTTACGCGTTCTAGGATTTTCTCGAGCGTAGCTACGGTATCGAGAATTATGCAATTACAAACTTTCAACAGGATTTTTTGAATATTGTGAGAGAAATATTATAATGTAATTAAATAATAGCAATTGCTCAAGAAAAAGAGCTATATAATTCAAATATAGATGTAACATAATGAAATAATTATCATCAACTTTTATATTATGAATTATAGATAGAAAGGTGTTTCTTCATCAAGTAGAATTCATTGATCTATAACAGATCTATAGACTCATTGGATCTATAACAGATCTATAGACTCATTGGATCTATAACAGATCTATAGACTCATTGGATCTATAACAGTGTAATTGTAGTTTTAGTCTATTACTCTTCAATTACAATTAAAAATCTCATCAAACGCCTCATGGAACTTGAATGAAATATCTTCCTTTTCGTTCTGCGAAAGTGCAGTCTGCAGTGTCCAGATTTATCTTATTTTCTATATCGATTAGAAAACTTCCTTTCACGATAAAGTGAAGGGGGATTTATGGATCCTCTCACTGCTCTTCGCGAACTTCCTCCTCGTCCGTTCTCCAAAAAGGAGCGTCTCGAGTGCTGGTTGCGTTCGCCAGTTGTCCTTCACTTCCGGACTTCGAGGTCTTCTTCGTTGCCCTCGTTTCTCAAAGTGAAGAAACAAGTGGTGTTTGCTCTCGATGAAATTCACGAAAGGACTTTATTTTGCACGTTATCACAACTTAACCGCAGAGTCAGCGAGGCGTGTTTAAGGCTGTCCAGGACTTCGGCTGCTGCATGCTTGACTAGGTAACGTGACGTGAAACATCGACTTTTACTTTCAGCTTCGAGTCTAAACTGTGTGTCTTAGGCAGATAAGGATAAAACGAAACTGGAACGCCAAGGTACACCGGGAAACCAACGCTGTCCGGCTGATTATGTTTCAAATTCTTGAGTAAACTGGCAAACGCAAACGACACTTGGGCGGATATTGAACTTATGTGGGAGAGGTGTAGTTTCTATTTTTTTTTCTTCTTTTTTTTACAGTGAGTGTAAAGTTTGTAAACACTGAATGGAGAATTGTACTCTAGGTTTTAATACGTAGGTCTATGTGGATCAAAGTTTTTACCGAGTCTAAAAATTAGTTGCATAATAGCACGATGTTGAGAATATCAACGTTAAAAGTTGCTTTTTAAGTAATGGATTTAATAGAATTTAAATAGGGAATTCAATAATGAATCTAATTTGATTTTTAAGGCTTCCAGACATGAAGGTATTTTTAAGGCAAACAAATTTTAAACTTGAGAGTTTGTGACCTTTAGGAAGTAGAGTATAACAGTTTGCAGATGTAAAAGAATAATTTTGAAGAATAAAATTGGCGGTGGGTTATATTATCTCAAAGTCGTAAGGGTCTACAGAGACTTAATGTAGTAGGTAATACGATTACTTGATTACTTTTTTTGTCCACGGTAGAGGCATAGCTGTGGTATATATTTTCGCGGTTAATATCCATTTCATTCGAACAGATAGACGTAATACTTCCTTGATCGTGTTTGAACGAAGGCAAGCAGGTTAACTTGGAGTTTAAAGATCTCTTTTATTTGGCCATTTAGTGGCAGAAGTGTTGCGAGGGTACCGAAGCAGGTTTTTAACTGGAACTACCAAACCTGTCGAAATGACCACTACACCATTTTTTTTAGAAAAATTCTCTAAATTTATAGAAGAGTTATGGAATGGATCATCATTTCCACTTCTTGATTCCTCTTTTTTGAAAGTACTTATGCAATATATTGAAATCAAATAGATTTAACGTTGGTAGTGCTATTGTTAATCCGTGATGCAGAAATCTCTGGAGAAATGTTTGATGGATAGCGTTACTTTCTATTCGTTTGATTTCAGAAGATACTCAGCTGGTTCATGTTTCAGGAAAACATAAGGTTTTGTTGCTAACAAAACAGTTTTAGATGTTCAAAATTATTGACAGAGTTTTGTAGGAATTTTATTAACTTTGCAGTACTCTTTCACTATTGAATTAAGTATTTAAAAAATCAAAAAATTGTGGAGGACAAAAATGAGGGAGTATTTGTGAATTTAAAATTTTTCTGTAAAAATTACGGAAAATATAAACGTGCTAACAACACTTTCTACTTGGTCGATGTAAATTTTTTATTATGATGTATTCAATGGCAGACTGGTGGATAATTCTTTTAAACGGAAGTTGTATTATTTATGACTATGTGGAATTTAGGAGACGTTTTAAATTAGGTTTATTAGTCGATCTTTTATTACTTTATTATACAGATTTTATTGGTAATTAATATGGAGCTGAAGTAATAACGAAGAAATTCTGTTCTTATATATCATAATTCTTTAAGCCAGAATCATCTATTTCTGTTTCTGAGAATTGCTCAATTACTGCTTTCGATTGATTCTTGCTCGGTAAACTGACAATGAGTAAATGACATTCTTTCCATTATTATACTTTCTATTATTAACACTAGTTGGTATTTTTAGCGCCATTTTTATTTTAATTATACCTTATATTCTGAAAAGTGCATTTATTTGCATGAAGTAAAATATAGAAGTATCGATCCAAATTATTTTATAATCCGTAAGAAAATTCGAAATTAAAATTTCACTTAGAAATTGCTCATGCAAGAACGTTTAATTGTAATTTTCGAATATTTCAAGCGAAAGAATAGCATTAAAATTACGCCTTATATAATTATTAATTTCTAATTGTTAGAAAGAACTTTACTATTGGGCCGAAGAAAAACAATGCCTCGTTCTGGTAAATGGTACGATAGGATAAAAGATATTCTGCTCGAAGTTCCAGAAGCATGATCACCGCGATGGAAAATTATAGTGGCTCCAACGTACTGAATCGTTATGTTCAACTACTTGGAAAAAAGATAATAGACGAGCGATTGCCGAGCGTTTCTCAAAGGTTTTGCTGTGACTATTTTTCCCTAGACGACATTATTTTTATAAAATTTCAAGCGACAACCTATGAATAAATTGGCGTAAAGTCCAAATGAAAAAGAAGATAACAATCTTCGCGCAAATTTATTTTACTTTTGCACTTCAATCTCATTAAAATCGTAATTTGTTAAAAATATCAGACGTACTTTACAAGCTTTATAATTTAAACGGCACTTTAAAATATTACAGCCTCTTGTGCAAAATCTTCCACTAGCAGTAAATGAATCGATGACAAATCATTAAAAAATTCTGCTTGGCTTTTTATTAAGCATTCTCTTTAATTTTTCAAAAGGTATTACATTCGAATGGATTTTAATGTGAAAAGAATGCACATATTCCATCTTAATGAAGAGATCTTCAACGTAATGGAATCTTAATGCAAAAAAATAACAGATTTAATCCGAAATTATCGTCCATTCGACTATTATATCAAGAAGGAAATGGAATTAAATTAGCAATGCCAAAGGTACGAAAAAAAGGAACGACTAACCAAATTCCTACGCTGGCTACTTAATTAGTCATTTCATGACCTGATGCAGTAATCAACGATGGATCGGTGCAGTCACGAATTCGCTTCAAAATCTGTTATTTGTTAATGGACACTGGGTAGCCATAATTGCTGATGAGTTCGCTTGTTTCGATGACGGAACTCCGAGAACCCGGAATCGTTAACTATTGTCGGTAATAATTGTCCAGCAGATGGATTTATGGAGACTTGTTGCATCGATTTGCGTTAATCAACGAGCCAAGCGAATTTTCTTCTAATTGCTACTCTCTCGCGAATGTTTCGCAAAGAAAGACAAGTCCGGCAATCGACCTGCCAACAGATGCAATTAAACGGCCCCTTTTTACGATGGTTTTCCCCACGGTTTCCTTAATGTTCGGGTAACCAAATATTATTTATTGGTGTTTCACTGTAAGGCAAATTTCTTCGATGGAAAACGGAGGTTGACTATTAACAATTTAAATGTTTCTCGAAATTTGAAGTAATTATAGAAAGATTGGTATGGCAGATACTTTTACTTGGAGAGGGGAAGAAGAAAAACTGAGTTTGATGTGGTATGGTATTATCATTATTTTAGGGCAATACTCGTACAGTTATATGAACTTTCTTTGGAAAATAGAATTTTTAAAAGTAAATACTTTAATATTTTCAACAATAAGTGCTATAATGCAGAAGTTTGAAATGTCCATTAAGTTATATTTACCGAAATAGAATTTAAAGTTATTTAACCTATTATACTGCGTCGTATAATACTAAAAATTTAGTACCTACTTACAAAGAAACAATCTTCTTCCGATATTCTGATACATGCTACTTAATTGTTGTTGATTTCTTTAACCCTTTGCGATCCAAAATATTTTATCAATTATGTAGTGGGCTGAGTAAAATTAATTTCACATTTTTTATTATTGGTTATTCATTTTGTTTCATGATATTAATAACTATAGGTATTGATGGATATTTAGGTGATATTACAAAATTTTTATGAAAATGGAAAGTCGAAGTTAAACTATCAGAAAATGGAATCAAAGGAAAAGCTATGATCGACTACTGCTCGACATAGGACCGCAAAGGGTTAACAATGGCAATAAATGTTACTTATTTTTGCATATATTTATATGGTTAAGATGACACTTTATTACTAACAATTCCAATAAATAATAAGTCTTAAAGTCTTAATGCTTTAAAGTCTTTGCTACTGAAAATGGTAAATCGAATATTTTTTTATTTTTATAATTAATACATGCATTTTTTCGCAATCAATATTTTAAACAAATATTTTCACTGTTTAATTACGGTTTAATTGTATAGATAAGTATAAATATACTTTTTTGGGAAGGCTGTGGGGTTTTGGGTGTATCTTACAACTTGCATTTGTGGTTAATTTCTCGTTTCGCTTCATAATGTTACGTAAACTGCAGATTTACCGTTGAGTTTTTATCCACGAGGAAAGATTCGGTTCACACATTTTTGCGCACGGTTTTAATACAAATGTTTTACGCTCTCCTAATAAGGAAACAGAATTTACTATACGTCATAATTGGATGTTGATATACGATAGATCAGTAATTAAATTGAGTTAGATTAGATGGCAGAATATCAATTTGTTTGTTTAGTCTCACTTTCTTACAATGTTATTTCTGTGCAAAGGAAGAAAATTAAGATCTTCATTTATATAGTGAAAGTGGATATTGCTTAACTTTTACCACGATCTTTTCTTCAAAAAACTAGCATAAACTTTTTATACGAACTTAAATCGGTTTAGTAATTTCAGCAAATATTCTTATTGGAATGCAATATACTTTTACTTGGAAAATTGACGTTTCCATAAGCAATTAAGTTTGATTCAATGGTAAATATATTCTAGCGTGTTATCATTATTATAATAGTACAATATTCGTTCAATTTCATCCTCTAAAATAACATAAATTACATCAAATTTACACTCAGAAAAGACTGCCAAGAAAATCAAATTTCTTCAAAATATTCTATCATCGTCAATAATACACTCAGCCTTCACCCAATCGAAGACTGTCAACATGATTGACAACACTTCTATCGCAAATGTTCGCCATCAGTCTCACATGAAGGAAAATTAATGAATTTTCCGGAATCAGGAAATTCCAGCGATGCTTTCACCTCAGTTTTGTCTGCTGCTACGTCCACCCTATCTCTTCCTGGTGTCGTAACAATTCTTCGTGCCGTTTATTATTATTTTTCTCTATTTATCCGATTAACTGCATCTTGACGAAAGTATTGAAAGTTACGTACATACGTAGAATCATTTTCCCGATCTGTTGTCCAACAGATATGATAATTACTTCGTTAGAAAGGAAACCGCATATTCTTTAGATTGCCATACTGAATTTTGACGAATGCTGTTATAAAACGTGCAGATCTTCGACGGTATCGTTACATGACATCGACTTTCGCGAGATGCAAAATTTCCTGGGATGCTCCAATTACATTGAATTAATGTATCATTGGAATTCACATCGTACTTCTCAGCTGTTACTTAATGACGGGACTCGTCTTCATAATGACCGTTACGAAATCATCATAGATTACACGTTAATGCACTCGGAGTGCTAATGAAAGCATCTGCAAGGAATCCTACGACAAGTGAGTTATTAGAAATCAATATTATGGAAATAGGTAATTAGAGTGTTGCAGCGAAACGGGTTTCAAATGGAAGGACGAGTTTCTTCATCCGATTCTTGTGGAATAATGTATCGCTCCATTATAATGGCGAACGATGGACGATGATTAACGATCGAGGTTTTGAAAGTACGTCGATTATAAAGCTTGATATTCATCTATGAAAAAAATTCTGTTTAGGAAATGACTTAAAATTTTTAGAATTAAAGGTAGCTTTACTTTTGTTTTGAAAATATCAATTTTTTTGCGGTAGTTGAAAGTCTACTGATATTTAATTATTTTATAAATATCAGTACTCTTTTTAATGATCTCTAGCTACTGATATTAATTTATTCTCTAATGTTTTACATATTTACTTAACCCTTTGCCGTACAGTAACGACTGACACTCGTGGTACGGCAAATTGGATAGGAAATTTTCAAGTTTTCCAAAACCGATGAAACTGCAAATATCAGTCAAATGCGACACAAAAAGATATTTCTGTAATGTTAATACTATGTTAAATTCTAAGATATACCAAGATTCACTGATCAATTTTTATTTTACTAATTTAATACTGAATTGTTGCTAAGTTAGAAAAGAAATCGTACTTAAGGGGTTACTGATAGTAACATCTATCGATAGAACATGAAGTCAATGATAAAATAAAGAAAGCCATGTTGCACATCGTCCGATAAAAGAATTCAGGTATTAGTGTCACAACATATTAAACTCATTAACTTCACACTTTTCATAATAGGCAACACTTTTTTTCATTTTCTGATTATAGGCTTTACTTCGATATCATAAATACGGGATTAAGTCGAATATGTTATTAAAATTTTCAGAATCTTTCAACTTTGGCGGCATTTTAAGATCTGTAATATTTGTTCTTAACCCATTTGCATCACGAGCGCATATAGGAATGTGCGCACTTTTTTTGGTCACTATCATCGCGACGCATTTATGCATTCTCATTGTGAGTGAATAGCAACACATATGAAAAATCTAAATTATTTATACAACATTTGTTGATTAAAGTATAATGTGATTTTTTGAAATACTGTTAGACTTAGACTTAATATAAAGAAATCTGATAGTACAGATATATTTTTGAATTTGTCATGTGATGCAAATGGGTTAAAAAGTGGTTGAATAAATCTTTCTCTATGTATGGTGTAACATTTTTGGCAACCGGGGAAGACAAAAAAGCGAAAGCCAATATGCAGTTCTTTATTCCAAGTGAATGCACGTGTAATACCTGGATTACCTTGGTAGTGCACGAATTATCTTACGAGTAATTGGATCACCTCGTAAAATAAAATGATCGACGACTGTTTCTGGTAAAAAAAATCACCTCTTGGCGATAAAACCGATAACTAATGAGAGAAATAAAATTCCCGTGTCCTGCGATCAGATGTGCAGGATTGCGAAAGAATCGTGTGTGAATTTATCCTGTCGAAAAAGATGAAAATAAAATTCGGCCACTGAAAGTTTGTCCTCGACCAAACTTGAATTTTTCACTTCGATACTTCGAGGATAACTATATCGCATGGAAGTAAAAAACAGGGATGTCTGAACAAGGGCAAATATTTTTAACGATTCTCATTTTACGGCCTTTACGTAATTTACTTTCATGAACTGACAATGAGACCAGCAAGTGCATTTTGTATCTCTTTATTATAAAATAAAATGTGTATAAAATCATAAATAATTCTTAAAGTTAAGAGAGCAGAGATTGCATAATGATATGGACCTTCAACGTTTTTTCACAAAGAAAGTAATTATTTTGAATGAGAGTTATACGATAAAATGTTAACAGAACTGCATACAAAAACATAAGATACAATAACGACTCAGTTTAGCGATACTGCGTGTAAAGAAAATTGCAAAACTTTGACTTAAAACTGCGTTTGTTATGACATGGCATTATTACTATTTCAGGGCAGTATTTGTACAATTATATGAACGTCCTTTGTAAAATACATGTTTTAAAAGTAATTGTTTTAGTATTTTCAACAAGAAGTACTACAATGCGAAAGTATGGTTACAATTGTTTCAAGTATCCCATAAGTTATATTTGGAGAAATACAATTTAAAATTATTTAACCTATTATACTGTGTGATATAATACTATAATAAATATTTAATACATATATAATTGCAAAACTGAGTTCTATTGTATTTTTCAAATTAACTTAACAGAGAGCGTAATTGCAAAAATAAAAATTTTTTAATCCATTTGTATCACATGACGAAGTGAAAAATATATTTTTAGCATCAAAGTTCTTCTTGTTAAGTCTAAGTATAACAGAATTTCAAAACGTGATGTTGCACTTTAAAGGACAAATTTATTAGACTGTTCGTATATACCGCTATTGACTCACAGTGAGAATGCATCTGAAACAGGGCGCGCATATATGCGCTTATGATGCAAATGGGTTAAAGTTCTATTTTTCTTTTTTCTATCTTGGTTTAAAAAAAAAGACAGTTCGGCTTAATTGTGTTTAAACAGTTTTTAATACGGCCTCTATTAGTTAATTAAATGACAGACAGTAAAAAGTGAATAGACAACTATTTTACCTTCATATCCATAATTTTTTTTTTCAGGTCGAAGAGCACAGAACTCACGACGTCATAAATCGCGGTGCTCTAAGGTTCAATTCAAAACCAACAGAAGAAACATCGCCCTCGTCGACTATATCTTCAAGATCAAAATCAAGCCGAGATAGATCTCAACCTCGACGATCTTCAAACGCTCAAAGCCACGATGAGACTGCGACTTTGAGAAGTTTAATAAACTCCGAGACAAGACTCGAATCTAATGCCCGTTCCCATGGCAGGCAAACAAGAACGACCGAAAAAAGCAATCCTTCCTCCGATTCTCTCAGTAATTCAAGAAGAAAGTATTCTGAAAGACAAACCAAGGAAACAAGGCAAACCGATGCAACTATCAGCAGAAGAAACGATAGAACGCATTTGGCAGAAAATAATGAAAGAAGAAAACCCAAATCTTCTAATAGAATGAATACAAATTCTCCTGCTACCGAGGAATTAGGTAACAAAGGGCCCTCTGTTTTCACTGCAACTACAGAATACTCGAGATCAAGAACCGGAAGGAAGATCCAAACGAGTTACACGTCAAAGGAACTGAAGAGTCAGATACCATCATCAGGAAGATTCGCTAGTAGACGTTCCGACGATGTTGAGAGTACGACGTTAGGTTTTAAGAAGCACGAAGGAAGAAGAAGATCAGGTTCAGATAAAATCACTGATAAGAATGGGAATAGATCGAACAGATCAAAGTCGAATGTCAAAGAAGGCGGTTCTTCCGGTACCAAAGGGCAAGACGCCGTTTTGTCTTCTGAAAGCGTCAGAGTCGACATCCCCCTGGATGTTGGTTCTACCGATAATCCAAATTCTGCGGTATTTCCATCAGCTGTTGCTGCAACCGAGAATATCGTTACTGCATCGTCTCAGAGGAAAACTTCAAGAGCTATTAACAGGAGGTCTGAAGGCAAGGAGTCCACAAAAAGTACTTCGAGAGACGCGAATTCTGAAAGGGGAAAAAATCGTGGGCGATCGAGTGACTCTGAATATGCTGGTTCTAGAAATGGTTCTCGAAGAGGTGTCTCGAAATTTAGCGATTTTTCGACTACAGAAGCAAATGAGCAGGCTGGTAGTTCGAGACGAAACGCGAATTCGAGGGATCGTCCGAGAAATTCGGAAACGAAACAAAGAAATTCTGTGAATGAGTCACGGTCTAGATCGAGGGGTAGGAATTTCGAGGGTGGATCGAAAGATAATACTGCTGGTTCATTAGGACAGGATGTTAGGCGGAAATCGGACAGAAATTCTCCTGAAAGAAGATCGAGGGTTTCCGAGACGAGATCTAAGCCGATTGATAATCGGGTGCAGGATCAGGATGCACGGGGTAGATCGAGGAATCGATCGAAGATCGATAGTTCCACTTTTGCTGTTCCTGGTAATTTTTAAATCATTATTTATTTATTAAGAATTTTTTTTTTACTAAAAATATTTATTTGAAATAATCTTTATTGTAACTTAAAAGAAAGATTAGTGTTACATATTTTAAATATTCAGTATTAAGTGTTAACCCTTTGCACTCCGAATTAATTTACTAACTTTTCGTCGGATAAGAAAATGTACTGTTGGAAAATTCTCTACTGTTTATTATTAATTTCTACTTAATACTACGAAGAATCACAGGGACCGTGGGATATTTATGTTAAGATATAAAACTATTACTAATTTTGAAAAGGTGCTAACTAATAGATGACATGTTAAGTACCTTGGAAAGCTGTGTCGAGTGTAGCTCGATACAGGAGTGCAAAGGGTTAATGGTAGTAACTCTCAGCACTTGACTTCTTTATCAGAATCACATCAAACTTTGTAGCCAAATATTATGTTGTATCTTTCACAATATACCGTTTCCGTTAAACTTCATATTTTTTGTAAAACTGATAAGCATTTCAGATTTAAAGTCTCCAATGCAATAAATTATGCTATAATAAATAACACGAAAGTTTCTGCAAATTACTCTACATGTCATATCAATATTTGAGAAGTTATATTTGAGAGTGGTACACGTCTCTTTCTTTTCAAAATATGTTAAGGTATTTAAAAGTTCATACAACAGCTTTCATATTACAACATGTAACAGCTGAGCCTTTTTGAACAAAAGCAAGATATTTTATTCCATTCATTATGTCATTTGAAATACGAAAAGAAGACACCTATGTTTAGCTAACACTATCTTAAACGCACTCTTCTCAAAAATGGATTCGGCCCACTTTTAACCCTATGCACTCGAAGAGCGCCGCTATGGCACTCTGACGTTTCTCGAGTTCGCGAGCCCTATATGTTTATTTCTGTTACGATAAGATATTCAAATCTCAAATTTGTTCGTAAACCGGATTTGACCTGCGTTCTTAGTACTAAAACATTTTATACTATCCGCAAAACACTTGCCTAATATAGACAATATCATCTCGAGTTGCTAATTTGCCAGAGCAAAAAATCATCGAGTGCAAAACGTTCAAATTAACTACTTACTTCTAACTTTAAAGTCTACATACCTCTTTCAGATGTTATCTCAACCACGCAAGAACCAAGAGTGTCAAATGACTTAATAGCTTCAACCGAGCCAGAGTTCCTGCTCACCACTACAAAGTCTGTGTCCTCTCCTCTAACAATTACCACCGCAAGACCAACACCATCGCCGACAACGCCAACAACAAGAACATCTTCGACGATTTCTACAACAGAAAATTCCTCCCGAAACAGGTCCAGAGGTAGAGGGGGTAACAATCAGAACAGAAAGTCACAGAAAGAGGATTTCTTTAATCATGGCTTAGGATTCAGAGGTCGAAAGACTTCTCCCGAGGGATCATCTCCGGGAGAATCTCGAAGAACTAATTCACCGAAGAACGACACGCAGTCTCGCGGAAATCCAGGATGGACCCTTCGACGACGACCGGGTTTCTTGAACAAACCCGAAACGACGTCCAAAGTTGCTTTACCAGCTACTAAGGATCAGACGAACGAGATCGTTCCTAGTAATGAACAATTAACGAGTACCGAGGTCATTACGACTATAGAAACATCGACGAGCACTGTGAGAAGAGGCTCGAAGAAGCCACAAGCTGGAGATAGTACCACGACAGCTGGTACCACGGCAAAGAGCATCAGGAGAGGTAACAAAACGTTTGAGAAAAATGGAACTGTCGGATCAGGTAAACTCGCGGCTGAGTTTACCGAGAGCGACAATTACCCTCCTGAGTTCAAGGCCAGGTTGACGCAATTGGTGAGTTCTTCTTTGTTTTATATTCTCATGTTCTTTTTTTTCATCCATTGTTGGGTTTGGGGAATATGGGGTGTATTTGTTATGTCAGTGTTTTAAGCAAATTTTTGGAGAAGTTTCCTATGGTAGAGTTGCTGTTTTAACCATTTTAGTGCCACGCGGCGCAATGGCGCTGTTCGCGTGCTGTGATAAAAATTTAGTGGAGTTTTAAAGAAATTTACAATTGACGATGAAATGAATTTGTCGTTTAGCATATGTCGAGGTGGAAACAAAAGAGGGAAATTTCGCTACTCACAATCAGCATTATTCTCAATTAATCCCTTGCTTTACAATTCCTATTTTGATAGCATACGTAATAAGTCCAAATTAATTCCTGGAATGAAAATTCTCTGATTTTTAACGGTTGATGGAATTGACTGTGAATAATATTTATAATATTAATATTGTGGAAATAATTTGATCGTCTCGTGACCGACTGATATTTTCAATTTAATAGTTATTAGTAAACTTCAATATATTGTATTTCATTTATCGTGTCACGTGTGTCATAGGTTATTGTAAGCTAAGGGGTTAAATCAAAATTGTGCTATCCAACAGGATTTTTAGAAACCTCTGTCACTAAAACGGTTAACAGTTTGAGTGCCACGCAGCTACATCACGTTTTTTTCCCGTTTCTTAATTAAAAGTACTAAGATCATTGATCTGTAGTAATGATTATCTATGATTTTACACGATGTGATCAACATAATCAAAAAAGGGTATTGAAAGAGAGCATGATTTCAGAAAAATTCCAACGTGAAAATACCAACACCAAAAAGTACCGCCAGAACGACTACGGAGGTAAGAGACTAAACAAATGCTCGAACCAGCTTGTATCAAATACTATCTCCAAGTATATAATTGAACAAAAGAAATTTAACATTTTATCGCTTTTCTTCTACTTTGACGTACTTCAGCTCTCGACAGTAATTCTACTACGTTGATGTATACGCTGTAAAAATGACAATAGACTAAAGTACTAAACCAAAAATTAAAGGAGAAAATTATCGCGTAAGTAAGCCATCAAATGTTTTGAAAATAGAATTTTGCATATATGTGTTTTCGATTAACAAAATCTTGAGATTTATACAATATTCTGTAAGGAAATTTTTTCCAGGATTTCAATTTTTTTCATTCAAATTTCGGTGTTATCAAGTTGGAGAAAAAATTGATTTTTTCAAAAAAATCTAAATATTTCAGCATTAATAACATTTTTAGACAAATGTATATCTTGTATGCTGTACAAATTAGGCTTAACCCTTTGAGGACGGCGGGCGGATATATGCACCCTGATAAAAAAATTGGATATAGTTTGTCGGTGCATATATAAACCGTTAAAGTTGAAAAATTAAAATATAATCTTTGAAATATTATTTTACAAACAGTAAATTTCAACTTGTATACATTAATAGATTGTCTTTCTGATGAAAAAGTGTTTTTTCATCGCTAAATTTTTGATTGGTTCTTGATATTCAAAAATGCCTCCGTCCGCAAAGGGTTAACACTAGAACCACCGGCTTTATATTATATCTATTAAATTTAAATATATCAAACAAGTACTTTAAAAAAAAAGGAGAATCAAAAGGTGATCAATTAAGTAACGTAATTGTTTCGTTAGATAGACATGGAACGTTTATTGTGATCGCCTCTATAAACATCTAACATTTTTAAAAAAACTTAAGATTCAGTCATTTTGACCATCCTCCTAATTTTAATGCTAAAAATCGTAAAAGCAAGTAAAAATTCCTGTTTGAAAAATGTTATATATGAAAGTATTCAGCGGCTGACATTCGTGAAGATTTTCTCCATTAAATAACGAACGCAACGTGACCGAATAATTATACACTTACCCCTAACATTAAATCTAATCAGCATGCAAGTAACGAGACACATAATCATCACTCGTATCTCGGTAAAACCTCGAGTATCATTTCAACAAAAAAAAATCCGATCCTTTTGGAATCGATATCTCACATTCTCAATTCGTTTGTACAAAAAATCTTTCAAACATGAAAGCTCGAAACGATTCGTACAGGAACTGCCAAAGGAAACGTTCGAGGAAAACTTTGGTCAACGTTTGAGAGGAAACTCTAACGCGCTTAAGAGCGACGACCTCGAAGCGGCAGCTTCGGGAGACGTTCTTTCAACGGAATTAAAGTTAATCACAAATCCCATAACGTCGATAAACGGCGGGGAAGTGCGACACGTAAGAATTTCGACAATATCCTGTGTTTACGTGATCGCTTCCTTTCGAGTCCTCTTCTCTCTGTTCAGTGTCTCATAACCGAACTTTTCTCGGACTTTCAGGCAAAGCTTGATGTCCCTTTTACGATCAGCTTTCGATTGCGTTTTAATTCTATGTTTGTTATGTTTGACTTTTATCATTATTTTGTGGAAGGAAATGGTTCGCGTTAAAATTCTTGAATGCATTCTTCTTCATTACGTATTTCGGCTTTGATTATTATGGTTATTTCGATTAGGACTTAAAGTTGTGGGTGGGCTTTGGACCACCCAGGCTGTGTAGCACTGTTTGCGAATAGGATGTTGGAGCATTCCTTTCAAACTGAAACGGCACACGTAATTTCATTCATTTAACAAATTTCATTCAATAAATTTTGATTTTAGGATCTTAACTGTCCATTTTAAATGATGGACTTAGATACGTGACCGAGTTAGGCAATAATGGCAACGTGTCTCAATAGGGGCGTCACTGTTATGCTACAGTAACTCAGTAGATACTGCAAGTTGACAATTCCCCTTTCCCTGTGCAGTTTCAGCCTGAAATAGTGTTCCAATATTTCAGCGTAGTAATACATATCGCAAAGGAAAAGTTTCTTGAAGGTGATGGGAATTTGAATTTGAGTCTACGAGAATTTATTTTAATATTCTCTTACAAAGAAACAATACTCTCCACTTGTACATTATAAAATTTCTATTTATTCTGAATCTATAATTAGTGAACTGTAAAAATGATGAAGAACAATTATAAGGATAATATATTTCCCAAAAGGTATCGAAAGAATTGCAACATGAATGAACTCTCTAAAAAACGATTGTATGAAAAGAAATGGCAATGCAATCGGTAAATATTTCGGGGTGAAGGATCGCATTTATTATCGCTTTCGACATCATTGACGACCAATTAAGACTGGACAATGATGTGTGATTAACATTGAAAGGAAAAATCGCCGACAAAGAAAAAAAAAGCTTGTTCTGGTGATTGGTGAGCGTGAAGTGCAATCGAGATCGTTCTGACGAGTTGGATGATTCGAAGGACCGAGGTTTGGGTACATCCTCGTCAGCAAGAGCTTTGATTAATATCGTCGATCACCAAACGTGACCTGGATACGACGATATCCTAACACGAGGAACGACGAATCCTCGACGAGGAGTCCTCTCAAGGTCAAATCAGAATTTACCGAAATCTTCGGTAATATCTTCAACTTCGTCGTCGGTACATGTCAAAAAAGGTTCATAAAATCAACGTCCTTGCTTTTTCATCGAGTAGTTGGTGTTTTAATTACCGCGCAAGTTACGTGTTTACACGTAACAGGCGAACTGGTTTTGAGATTTCGACCTGATACGCGCTCTTCTTTTTGGATCACGAAGCGGAGAAAGTGAAGGTCCGTCGCACTTTACTGAAGGCAATTTGTTCCGATATGTTTCAAGCAGGCAATTGATTCTTCGTGGTCCTAGCTAGTACGTGAGTCTTCTCTTGATTTCCTCGGAAGAGAGCGGATAATTGGATCAATTGTGTTCTGGAGATTTTTTTTTTCTTGATAGAATCGATTATGTTTGGGTTTGTTATTTGTAATTTTCTTTACGATCTGTAGTTCGAATTGCCTCGAAATGAGAATTATATTTTTGCAATTAACTTGTATTCATTTTGTCATTTTTATTTGAAGGAAATGGTGTTAGGGCAAATATATTGCAGAATTGTACTTTCTTTTGATCGTAATTATTTTTGTTAAATAATTATTATTAAAATAATTATTAAATGACCGTAATTATTAAAATATACTGGACAGTGAATGTAGAAAGATTATAACAGACGAGCGAACGTTTCATGGAAAAGCATGAAATGTCTCTAAGTAATCCTGTTTTCAAATCGACTCTAGAATGCACATCGCAAATTCGTTACGTATTCCAGTCTCCGTCACGAATGTTAACAACATTCAGTTGGAACTCGTCTAAAACCAGTTTCTTTTCCTACGATATTCGTTTAAAATTCAAGAGGAAACGCTCCTGCTTCCAGATTTCTGATTCTACGGTACTCGGTTATTTACTAGACTATCCACACCGCAGCTAATCGCTTGTTCGATGCTTTTAAAACTTTCGAATAAATAGACTTCACTTTTTCTTACCGTGGGTTTTACAATAGGATAGTATTCACAGTACGAATAACCAAAGTAGTACGAACAGTAGAGTATGCTTCAACAATCTCTCTCTTGTAGGCTTATTGTTACGTCGATTAGTTTTCTATGTCACTATCTCCTTCGATCGAATACCCCTTTCGACTGAACCTCGTCCTCCTCGCAAAGAGGTCCCGGACGTCTGATAACAGTGATTAAACTTTCAGTTATTATCTACAGTGAAAACATGGCTTGAGCTCGTCACGAGCCAAATGGCAGGATGGATCGTCTCGTTTCTACGCTTCGCCAGGCTTCTATTCTTCGTCTAGAAAGAAGCAAATCGGGCCGCTAGATCTCTCCGTATATATTCAAACTACAATATCACTTATTGTCCGTGTAATCGCGAGTGTAAGTTCCACGAGTGACCTTGAGAACCTTTCCTCCTGCAGTCGCAGGGGATACCTCGTCGAGATGATCGTGGCGCACTAACAGAGTCTCTGCTCGAGCTTCGCCGTGAGCCTGGTGGCTTTGTATCATCGACGATATTTCAGGATGATAAAACGGTGCTGTTTTTCAACGACCCATTTCAGGTTAAGAAAACCTCGGCAGCATTGTTCGCCGAGAGGTCAAGGATGAAGTTGGAATTAGCGAGGAAGTTGGTGAAGCCAGAGCTGAACATCGAGGACAATGATCTTGAGGCAACCACAGCCTCCTCCGGTTTTAGCAAACCGAGACCAACTGAGATTCCAGTGGTTGAAGAAAGCAAGAAGGTCCTTAAGGTCAGCAAGGTCAGCAAGGTCACTGAGGCTAGCGGGAGAAGAGGATCGATAGAGAATTCGCGAGGAGAAGAAAACGAGATGGAGTCGAAACTTTCGAGATTGCGAAAGGGTCTTGAGGATTCTTCGAAAGTTACGACGAGATCCTCGCTCTTGAAGAAAGGACGAATTATTTCGGAGAGAATGGTCACTTCGATTTCTATCGAGGAATCGACTAAAGACAGTATAGAATCGACGACTAAACCATATGAGACCATGACATCGTCCTCTGTGGAATTCGCAGAAGAAGCCTCTGCAACGACCGTCGACACTACGAGAATCCGACTTCCGGAATCACGCGGCGGGAAAAAATCCAAAGAAGAGACTTCAACGGTTCATAAGAGCGCTAAGTCTTCGAATTCTCGTCATAGAGGAACCAACAAGGATAATTCGAGTAATACAATAAAACCTAGAAAATCTCATGGATATTCCCCTCGCACTGGAAAGCCAAACGTAGAATCCTCAACAGTGCGTAGTTTCAGCACGAGCAAACCGAAGAAATCTTACAGTTCTACGCGCAATTATAAAAATAGTGCGGAACAATTGAAATCTAGAACCTCCCAGGAGGAAGATACTACTAGAAAAACTATCTCAACTAGCAGCGCTACCAAAACTAGTTTTCAACCCCGTTACAATAAAAGACCGAAGCAGAAGGATGTTGAGAAGGAAGCAAATTATGAAACCACGATAATCCCCAAGACTTCCATTGCTACCAGTAGATATTCCAAGAAAAAAGCTGAAGTTAAAATTCCCACGGATGTGAGGGATCAAGTCACAACAACGGAAAGAACGTTTACGAAGAAGCAAGAATTCCGTCCAAGAACAGCGACTTATCGAAGGCACTCCGAGATTCCCTCGACCTTGAGCGAGTCCTCGACCAAGGTCGATGGTACAGGAGTTGCCATTACACCGAGATCGTCAAGGTACCATGCAACGGTTAAGTCCTCCACGCCGATTCCTCCACCGGTATCGCAGGAACCATCGGTGAATCTGAGAATCGCGAATGATACCACGCAAGAAACAACGGGTATTACAGGCAGCAGCAACGGCGACAGTGGAACTACGAATGTCTTTAATCCTAGCAGAAGCGTATTTCTCGCTGGAAATACAACGCTTTTGGAACAACTGAGGAGCACAGTTGCACCACTTCTTAGCTCACTTGGTAACAAGACGCCGGTGTTTTCGGGATCTTACAGAAATGTTAATAATGCGGTAAGTATTTTATAATGAATGGTATTACTTTTTTTTTACACTGAATTATCGAGGAGTTTGAAGCATCAGAGAATTTTTTGCGGAGAAATAATTACGGGCGGCACTCGACTTTCGCACATAATTGGTTCCTGAAAATGTGTGCGAATGTTGAGTGTTCGAAAGTAGAGGGATATACGAAAAATATGAAAAGTTACATATTAATATGGCTTCTTTGTAATCTTGAGATTTTTCAACATCTAGTAGATAATACTGGAAACAATATTACAATAGTAGAGAACCTGAGGGTCCTCTAATATTATATTTGGAGATTGACTGCATAGAAGAAATTTTTTAAATAGTGACAAAAATTTTTTAAAATGTGCGAAATAGCAAATTGTGCGAAAGTCGAGGGTCGCCTGTATATTTTTGGGATGGAAAATTTCATTGTTGTGGGAAAGATCGGCGAGATTTATTTTGGATCAGTAATTTAAGTGGATGGTTCTCTAATTTTAAAATAAAAACCGCGTCTTTAACTGAATATAATCTAATTTTGGAATATATTGAAATTGATGTCGTGACATTATTATCTAAGAGACACTCTACGTATCAGAGAAAGTACTCGCTATTAAATTGTTATTATTTCTCTAAGTGAAATTTCTCTGTTGCTCCAAATTGAAGGGTAATTAACTTAGACTAGTAACTGAATATAGTGTATGTTCTTTGATTTAAGATAATCAAGTAATTTTGTACGAACTCCTCTTTAGTATTCGGAGCTTTTTAAACTTCAATTTTTGACTTCACATTTAATCACAATTACAGTGAGGAATAAAATTAAATTGTAGAGTCATTAATCGTTTTTGGCCATTGTTATTGAATCGGTAATTCACTGCAGATTATATATATATATATATATATATATATATATATAATTAAATTAATTTTAGTAACTGACTTTATAAGAACAAATGTTATTGTTGATTAACAGAATTCACCGCCAAGGATCACACCGACCGGTGCTCCACCGCGATTTAGCGCGAGATACAAAGGAGCGGAATTGTTTGTCAGAAAGCCAAGTATTTATCAGGCTACTGTGCCATCCATCACTAGTTCATCCACCACACCTTCTACACCAGTAGAGGTAAGATTTTTCAACTTTTTTTGAGTTACCTCAATACGATGAACATGGGAAAATAAATGACAGATTATTTATTACTCACTCACTAAATTATAATTGACATTTTATGTACAGGATGAAATTAGTAATTTAAGATACGTATAATAACAATAATCCTAAACTATAGTAAATCACTTTGAAGTCATTCTTATTTGAAATCCCTAAGTTCTAATTATCCAACGAACTTACAGCAAGTTTTAAACTTTTAAACTTACAATAAAAATTTATAAGCAATCTAACATTGATAAATTTCTGAGTAATGAATATCAAAGTCGGAATTGTTTTAACTAAACAATGAAAAGAAATAATTCTTTTTAAAAAAAAAAAAACGTTTCGAAAATTCATCTAAAAGTAGAATAGGAATGACTCAGTGACGTACTCGTATCCTATCAAGAATTTAATCACGAACCAGCAGCATCGCAATCCACGATCGAAATAGTCGTAGAAATTCTTCCTCTTCGTAAAAAAAGATCATTAAAGAGTAAAGTTTCTTTTCTAACCGCGAAAGAGACGGATCGTTACGGCGAATGTCAAGGTAAGACACCGTGGCAGACAATAGATGAAGCTACCAGTGAACAGTGTGTCAGTGAGGTCGTTTTTGTGTTCTTAAAAGGTATTCACCACGAAGATAACCGAGGAGATCGAAGCTGTCGCACCACCGACTTGGACCGGTCATAATGGTGTCACCACAAGTCCATCAGGGAATCTTCATTCTAACGACATCGACACAAACCACCTGCGTTGAACTAATCATTTTAGATCGCTTTGATGATACCGTTTCCAATAATTATTAACAAATCTCTTCTGTCGCCATTCTTTAGTGATATCAACGTGTTTTCTTGGGGACTTTTAGAATTCTCGTCTTTCGAGTGTGGAGGTCGGGTTGGATGTTGATGGTGTTTGATTAATTATCAAATATTTTCACGTGCAGAAAATCGATGTTGTTTCATTGATCTTCGTTTCAGCCGATTGCAATGTTTTATATGTTCATAGTAGAGGCACGAAGCACTGCACAATTCACAACGAACATTTTCGAGGGTTTTCGTGACGAAAGATCATCTGATTTTCGATTCGTACCCTTTATATGGGATTTTATGGGATCTGTGAGGGGCAAGAAAACGAACAAAAAAAGAACTGTTTCTACTAATCCACGATTAACGTCATTTTTCTGTTATTATTTACAATATTTTATTTCAGATTCACGTATACTAACGTGTACAGACACATACGGTGTTGCCGTTACGATGTATGCATTGTACTGTATGATTTTTTATACATATATACATATTTTTTTGGTAATAAATGTACTGGTTTTTGGATCGCACGCGAGATGCAGTTTTGCGTTCTCATTTCAGTACGTCCACTATTGTTTTCGTGCAGAATGGTTTAGAAGTTGATGGTCAGACATTTGAGGATATATTCTACTTGCTGGAAGAATTGAAGGGAAACGGACAAATACGCAGTTCAAAATGCTTACATTTCGAATTATAAATATCTTAATCTGTGAAAAAGTTTACCGAGATTGACTTATGAATTTTAATTCATCAGAAATATCCTTATTCTTTATTTATTGTCGAAAGTAGATCGTAACGCTTAAAGACTGGGACACGGTTTGATATATACTGTTATTTTAATTACGAATTTAGATAAATATTTTATCTAAACAGATAAGAATTTAGAAATATCTTGTTGTACGGGATTTTTAATTTTAACCCTTTGGCCTACAATTTTTATTCTAACTCGGCATACAATAACTCAAAAATTAATTCCTGAAATCTAAAGTTATCACTGATTTTTTATATTTCGTAGAACCGAACGTAATATTAATAGTATAGAAATAATGAGACGGTTTCTCAAACGGCTGATATTTTCAATTTAATAGTTTTTTAAAGACTTCAAAATTTCCTCTCTCATTTTCCGTGCCGCGTATATCGTACGATGTAGACTAAGGGGTTAATCACAAATTTCATATTTTTAAGGAAACATAAGTACTTCAAAATTGTGGGTGTATCGATAATTCTGATCGAATAAATTACGTTGCATATTCTAAACAGTAAAAATCATTCAATTAAAAGAAAAAAACGTTCTTGCAAAATTGCGTCAGGAATGGAGACTGCTCGTAACTCGTTGAAGAAGCATTTCTCAACATATTTTAACACATCTCTTTTTTATTCTTCCAATAAGTAGAACATGCTCTTAAAATTCAGCTATTTAATTTTGAAACACCCTGCATATGTCGCCAGGAATTACGAAACATTCTTATATGTGTTACCGAATGGAAAGAAAACTAATAGAAGTATTATTAAAAGGACGAAGAAGGCTATTGATCGAGTTTCTTAAGAGCCACGAACTGTCTCGAAGGATCGCTGCCAAGATAAGACTCTCAACCGTAGTTTTGTAACATTTCAAAGTAACGGTCAAATCAAGTGAGAGATGCGTTCCACTAAAATAACGTCGATCATCGAACTCTTCGCATCAACGTCAAAGAAGCGTGAAAATAAAGTTCGCCGATGTGTTAGTCAAAAGAATTAGCAACTTTCACCGCGCCAGACATAGAGTTTATGGAACGAACATATAATTTTCTCGCAATTACTGGCTAATTGAAAAAGTACTATTTCAAATTATCACTATCCGACGTAATTGCGTGACGTGTTTCGCGAAATACAGCATATCTTGTAATTCGATCGAATTCTACTTCTGTCCGAATACTTGTAATAATTAGCGCACTTAACCCCTTGCTGCACAATAACGAGTGACACTCGTGACACCATAAATGGAACAATCAAATTTGGAATGTTCCAATAATTATTAAATTGAAAATGTCAGTGGGTCACGATAAAAGAAAACGAATTTTATGCCATTCAATATTGCTTTAACTGATATATTATATTCAAAATTAGGGATAAATCGTTGTTTTAACAATTAATTCAGAGTTATTGCACATTCAGTCACAAAAGAAATGGTATGGCAAGGGGTTGACCCATTACCTTCCATGATCTCCATTTGGGGACTTATTCATTTTCTAAATCTTTTAGCATTCAATTTATATATTTGACATACTTTTGAGATTAAATGTGTTTAAAATAGTCTGTTTTAGTTGTACTCTTATGCAGTCATTCTCATAAATTATTTCTATTTTTACACTATGGCAATACTTCTTCCAGAAAGAATCAAATCAAGAGAAATTCGGCAGGAAATGGGTTAAAATATATATGTTATACTACTTGCAGAATTTAGGAAATATAATTGCGAATTCAACGGCGAACTTCACTTTCATGTAGAAGCGCATTCCAGTTGCGTATAACGTTTTCGAGATCCGTCTGATTCATAATACTCACAACGGTAACGAGTGAAAGTAAATGGATGGTGCGTAACACGTTCGCATTAAAGCCGTTTTAGAATTACTATATGTGGGACACTGTGGGTGGTTCGGGATTAGCAAAAATAAGGAAAGAAATGCGTACAATTCGAGGCCACGTGAATTCATTTGTAGAAGTTGCTACGATCATTTAAGACCTACTTTATCCATCTCATTTAATAAAATTTGAAATAAAATTCTAGCGTTTATATAGACAATAATATTATTATTTAATTATAAATTTGATTTGTAAATTGTGACACAGAATTTTTACCACATTGAGCTTTAATTTTTCTGAAATTTATAATCGAATTATTAATTATAGTCTAAAGTACTTTGACAATAATCAGATTTGAACGTGTTACGACTATATATTTCTAATTATTTATCGTTAAAAGTCAGATCGCTGGAGACCTCTGTGAGAGAGGATTAACAGCTTCGAGATATTCCAAGGAAGAGGAAAAAATACCAAAGTGAACGGGCAGCCAGTCTCTCGATTACCTGTGCGAACGATCTCTCACCTTAAGAACGAGTTCCCAGTTCTGTGCTATTCTGCTATCACTCGTTTTTCTTCGTATGCTCAGACATTCCCGGTTTCTCCTCTTCTTGAGCTAGTTCGTGGTTCTACCAAGAGATGGTGTATGCTCACACAATTATAAGTTCGATTAATCGATTGTGGGAAATTAATCAAACTATAAATTCTAATAATTTTACAGGTTCCTTCGTGCCCACAGGATCCACGCAATTTACTACTGTTATGACTTTAATTATAATCTTTATTTTACCTAGAACCTAGACTTTTAAGTTTTTCAAACCATCCAGGATGTACTATAATATTAAATCACATATATATAATACACATCACACAAGAAAAATCTCCCAAAGTTGTCAGAAATATCAGATGCACTAATTACCCCTCCAAATCTTTATGTTTATAGCAACTATATCCTTCAATGTACAATTTATAATAATTTAATGTACATACACCTGATCAAAAAGACCTACAAAAAAATGTAAAAAAATTTTGTAAATAGAAATTTGTAAAATTCTTCCCACGAGACACCAAGCACAATGAAAATGTATAGCACCTTGCACGTCCCAAATTTCTGATTCTAGAATTCTGGCTCGGCACCACCGATCGACGTTTCGAGTCCCGGAGAACCGAAAGTCTTGACGTTTTATCAGGCCTTGGAGACTGCTAGCATCAGGAACGAGCAATTACAGGGAACCTCGGGTTCACAGCAACAAGAGGCTGTCAGGGTTGGCCAGGTAGACTCTAACGCCAATGCCATTAATGGCAACGGAAATAATTCTAACAATGACACCACAAGCCCCACTGTAGCAACCGCGAGCCCACAGACCCCAGACACCACCGTAAACACTACTCAAGATAGCACACTCTCCCCGAGATTGTCCGAGGAAACGGAGAATTCAACCCCCGCTGTTACCACGGCAGACCCTGGTTTAGAGAACCCTTCGACAACCGAACAACCTTCCACCAGTACAGAACCTGCTTCCACCACCCAACGATTATCCGGTACAGAAACAATTTCTTCGACAGAACAGGTCACTGGAAATGTAGTTTCCACTACCGAACAAATTCCCAGTACAGAATCGGTTTCCATGACCGAGCAGAATTTAAATACAGAATCAAGTAGTGCACAAACTGCTATGAGCACAGAATCGGTTACCATGATGGAACAAGTCTCTGGCAATGCCGAATCGACTACTTTGGCTGCGCAAGAATCTGTTTCTACACAAGAGACAACTAGTAGCGGAAACGTTGAAACGACTACTGCAGGTGGTTCATCGAATGGAGATGTTTCTTCTGGAATTGGCACTGCAAATTATGGAATGGTACCTACAACTACAGTGAACGAGGGTCTGATGAGTTCTCCACCTTCGGTCACTACCACAGATCCTTCTGCAGTTATGAATGCTGAGATTGAAAGTAGTAGTGTTCAGTCTGACGGTCAGAGTTCTACTTTAAGTAGTGTTAATGCTGAGACAGCAGATGGCTCGTCAACTACGGCACAGATTGGAGAAACATCTACCATGTCACAGACTGCTACCACTCCTGAAGTTTTTACAGTGACGGCGCAAAGTATAAATTTGGGAGATACTACCACGGCTCCGGAAGTTAATAGTAGTCCTCCGAATATCGATGTATCTGAAAATCTAGAGACCAATACCATAGAACAATCCGATTCTACCTCCACCCAAGGATCCAGATCAACCGATAGCCCCACAACGGAATCAGTGTCGAATAATATCGTTGACACAGAGACTCCTGCTCCACCTGTTACATCCACGTTCAGAAACAGATTCATAGATTTTGCGCAAGATATTTTATCTCGTCTTCAAGCAAGCATAACTACCACCAGTGCCCCCAATCAAGACGTTGCAACTACCGTCCCAACTCCGACTGAAATGTCAAACGTGATAGAGGATTCGGCAGGAAACAATACTCTGGAGACTTTAGCGCAGGTTAGAGATGGAGAATCAACAACCAGTTCATCGATGGAGAATTCCAGTGAATCAACGACAATGCAAATCTCTCAGGCAGTCACGACGGGTCAGTCCGGTCTAACGACAGCCGAACAAACAACTATTCTTAATGCAGTAGGTTCAATTACTACACCGGTCTCTGCGACAGAAATTAACTCGTTGACATCTACTCAAGAAAGCAATGCTGAGATAGAGTTAACTACAGTAACGACACAAGATACCCAGACTACTTCAAGTACAGACTCAACAACTGTCGTTGACGACAGAACACCCCCATCGTTGCTAGACGTAGACCTGACATCTCGAATTACCGATATGTCGGATAATAGTGTACAAAATTCTGGAAGTTCATCAAGTCCCTCGTTAGATACGGAAATAAGCGCAGAACCAGTGACAACATCGCGAATTTCGACCAGTACCAATGACACGTTACTAACAGAATTAATGTCTATTGCTAAGACACTTCTATCTGAAGAAATGGAAGACACCGAACAATTGTTATCCACTCAAAGCACCACAGACGACACTTCCGCGCCGGAAACAGACACAATAAATTCTGACAATTCTACCGACATGGATAATTTGGTAGGAAACGACATAGAGACGTCGAATTTGTCGAATGAGATGTTAGGAACGACTCAGGTTGAAGAAATGACATCAAGCTCCCCAGATGTCACGACGGAAAGCATAGAATCGACGTCGGTCGATGTAGAGAGCACATCGGAGAACATAGAATCGATTGTTTCTTCCATTGATCCTACGCAAAATGAGGTACAATCAGATGTAGGTTCTACAATGAACAATTTGTTAGAAAATCCGACAACCGAATCCAACACCACCCCTCAGTCCAATCTCGATAACGAAGTGGAGGTAGAAACAACTCAAACCACACAATTTACGTTAGGAACCACTTCCGAAAATCTCGAATCTACCCCATCGTTGGAAAACGAGACACTGACAAGTATTTCAGATACGACACCTATGAATTCGGAAACCACCCCTGATAGAACGACTCAAACTCCGACAACACAAAGCACTGATACGACAATCGAAACTACAACAAACTTTGAACTAACAACTAATACGTCCGACTTAATGTCGCCTAACTTAATCACGACGACCGAGACTCAAACACCGTTAGGACAAACTACGGAAATGGTTACAGAATCTACGGAAGAGTCGATGTCATTAACAAATTCCACGATGTTAATGCCAACTGTAACGGAATCTAGTACTAACCAAATATCCGAAGTAACAACGCCTATTACTGTTCCTGAAGCTATCCTTTCCCGTGTAAATACACCCGAATCAACGCCATCCGAGTCAAACATGGAAGGAACCACAATGGCGGCTGGTATGGAATTAGTTGGAAACTTAACGAGCGACGTAGACGTAACGACTAACCCTACGACTGAATCCGCGACAGAAGTAACGACTAATGCACTGACAATTCAACCTGTAAATAACGAATCCATGGAAACGACTACATCGACAATTACAATGGCAATGGACGTTAATATGTTGGATGTCATCGTTGCTAATCAATCCTCCGTAACAACCACAGAATTTACTGTGGATCTTACTAATTTACCAACCACAACTGACGTCACTAACACCCTCGGTGAAGAAACCACAACAAATGTTCCTCAAACAACCCAAAACCTTGAAACTGAAACTCCAACTATTGTTGCCCGTTTCCAGGATGCAACGACATCAACCGCCCAAGGGACGGCAGGTTCAGCAAACGGCCAAACGACCGAAACCAATATCCCAATGAGTACAGAAACCACAACGATGCCACCTCCTGACGAATCCTCCCCAATTTCAACTCCCTCTCCATCCTCTGACACGGGTTCAACTGCCTCATCGTTGGCCGAGACGACGATACCAACGACGACTACGACAGAGACAGCGACATCGACGACCACTGAACGTCTTCCTGACGAGAGAACTCCAATGTCCGTTACGACGACCGAGTCGCCGAGAGCAGATGTCTTCACTGTCATAGCGATGTCCGTAACGACAATGCCGACTACTGATGTCGACATTAACGAAAATCTCGTTTCGACCGAAATGTCTGCCGATGTTTCTGGGACAACTACCATGCCGCCAGATGATGTAAATGTCATTTCGAGGACTGGGGAGGAAGATTTGGCAGAATCTACCACTCCTGGAGCTACTACAACTATGGCTGCAACTACTACAACTACTTCTACCACAACGTCCACCACTACAACTACGACGACAACAACCAGCACCACGACGGTTACCAATCCACCAATGAACACTACAGCAGCATCCTCGACCGAAGGGTCTTCCGCAATGCCTACAACAGCTAGACCAATGATTCCACCTGTTCAAACGACCCCGTATTTAGGTCGTTTTGGAGGCAGCAGATTAACTCCTGCTCCACGCTTCAGCGTGAGCTCTACAACTAAAGCTCCTCTCCGTGACTATTTGATCTATGGAATCTATCCGAACAAGACGATCGTGAGGAAACGACCCGAGGATAATCTGATCGACGCGAGGAACGTGGACAGCCCATACGTGATTTTCGGTATCTTCCCGGATGGTAGGCTCGTCCGGAAGTTCCCGAATGGCACTATAATACCAGATCCACCGAGGAATCCGGTCGAGGTTGTGTTTTCACTTAGCACTACCACTACCACTAACAGGCCACCACCCAGAATATACTATAACCAGGCTAACCAAGGCACATATAACCAGTACCAAGCCCCGGCCTACTATAACAACCGTAGACCCGTCGCGGAGCTGATGTCAAACGTCCAAAGACCCGGCAACGTTGATCTGGCCCTTACTGGTAACGCGATCGTCGGCCCTAATGGAGGTGGACCCGATTTCACGGGGACACTTGGTACCCCTGGTAGCGTCGCGACCACCACCACAATGGTATCTCTATTCCACCTTCATCATCGAGACCTTTTGCGCGATGATTTTTATTTAGAGACGGTTTCGTGAGAACGGGTCGTTTTCGAGGCTTTCATGGCTGTGTCATTGTTAGAGGGTAAAAGAAAAGTTTCTTTTCTCTATTGAAATTTAACGGGGACAGGAGATAGAATGAAAATATTTGTTGAGATTTGTAATTTATTTTATAGAATGTGATATATTAATTGTTCTTGTCATTTATTTGACAGGGATTGGGTTGAGAATATTTTTGTATGAGTGGAAAATAGTTGTTTAACCCCTTGCCGTACTGTAACGAGTGACAATCGTGATTCGATGAATTGGATAGGAAATTTTTAAGTTTTGCAGAATCTATTGAATTGAAAATATCAGTGAGACGCGATGCGATAGATTTATTTGTATAATATTAATATTTCATTAAATTATACAATACAACAAAAATTACTGATTAGTGTTTACTTTAGCAATTTAATTCTATACCATTTCGAGAGTAGTCGTTAAAGAAATCGTACGGTAAGGGGTTAATTCAAATGTTAAATAATGTTTTACAGCGTATAACGTAGAAGTTACTTTGAGTTGAGTAATTATTTGTTTTGTAATTTTGTTCTTGTTTTGTGATTTTCATTGTAACAATGACGCAGTTAATTCGTTTTTCGAATTTGTTTAATGCTTTGGTTTTTTCGAAGTAGCTTCTTTCGGAATTTTAACGTACTAATTTTCTAGTACTGTCTGTTTTCATTAATTCTATTTGATGATTCTTTAACTTTCTTTCATTAATTGAAATAAGTTTCTTTAATTTTCTTACTGTGCGCGTGAGGTTTTGCAACTATAAGATTTTATCAAATGCCTACTTTAACATTAATGAAAGACTGGCTGATTAAATGAATATTCTTTATAGGAAACTGTACATTGTAAATTTGTAAATAGTTTTTGCACGTGTGTGGCATGTTACTCACTTCCTTGCACTATGCACTTTACATTAAATTCGTGTCTACTCAGATACGAAATGTATAGTATCACTTTTTTTTTAATTATATTGTTATAAATAATATTGTTCCAACAGAATCGTATTTTGTATAGTAAAGACGGATGGTAAGTTAGAAATACAGATTTTCAATTCTCTTTCTACATGTTTCAGCAAGAATTTTGAAAAACCGTAAAACAGAAAAGCAGTAACGATGAAAATTCAATAAGTGGTATTCGATAAACTCTTAATAGGCGAAAAAAATAATGATGTTTCAGAAATCGTGATTCCCGTCTTACACCTAGGTTTACAACGAATTTGTCGTATTAATGACAATGAAAATGATACTTCGATCGAATATCTCTCTCCCTTCAAATAATGGTACAATAATTTTTTAATTTTTTATGTACTATTCATTTTGAACAATTCTAAAAATATCCTTTTTATACTTCTCAACAAGAAATATCGCAGAACAACAGAATAAAAATTCGGACAGCCTCCTAAACTTGCCAAACTATTTGAAAAGTTAAAAACCCAACAATTCAGAGTCATTCTCCACAAACGTATTTTTATCATCGATCTTCAAATATCAAGTAAAAAAATAGTCAAAATTTCAAGTGCCATTCGAAGCATACTAAACTATCCATTTAGACATCCTACAAGTCATTTCTACTTCCAATTGCAATAACCGCAGAAAATCCCACCAAACCCTCACATCCCAAACTCATCATCCTATTCATCCAAAGACGCCCAACAGCTATTCAGTTTATATTCGTGACTCTAACGGGCCATTGAGAAATAATCGATCGAGGAATCATTGTACAGTTAACTCATCCGACATTTCTCTCCACAGCACATCGGAACATCACCTCGATTAACTGAGGGACCCTCTCGAACGTGAATCGACGTTCGATGAGTTACAATAATTTTGCACTTTTTAGAGCGACCCGTCTCTTAATACCCAAACGGGGACATCAGGGAACGCAGTGTCTGGAATGGCCGGTCCTCCAACGCCAATTGCAAGTACAGCTCGACCGCCGACCGATTCGCAGGGCAGTCGTATCGTCCAAGATCGAGAGAGGGAAGAGGCCACCAGGACGAAAGAGGCCGGAGGTCAACGCAGCTCCGTGTACATCGGACAGGTAAGAAGGGAAGAGAGACAGAACATGATTTACAGCGACGCCGTGGCTGATTCTTTCAGCGGTGCAGCATTTCTCTCAGCAAAAAGAAAACAATCGTTGAATCTTTCAGGATAAGTTCGTCAACTATTGGACTGATCAAGCATCCACCAACAACCCACGCGTTCTCAATGTCAGAATAAATTCGGTAGCTGTAAGTAATAAGCGCGGATGAGTCTTGGAGTAAATCACTAACTCTTGGAAGGTCGAACGATGTGACGTTCAGGAGGGAAACATAGGATCGGAGATCGGAAAGACAGAATAGAATTTTCAGTGTTTGACAATTTACTGCATATTCTATTTGAATTGAACTTTTTATTTGTAATTTTCAAGTTACAAGTTTGGATTCTATTGTGCCTTGAGAAAAGTTTAAAGTCAAATTCTGTAGAAAAAGATCACACGGATCTCAAAATATCTGGGATCCGTGAATCTTTGAAAATCGTGTTAATTTAAAATACTACCTTTAAAAAATGTGTATTTCACTACATCACTTGTATTTTCTATTAATTCAAATGATGGAAATTCTACGTGTCTACTTCGTTTAGTATAAAATTCGAGTTTTATAATATCCTTTTCATAATACAATTTCTTTCCACTACCTCCATGAATAGAACATATATCATAGCTGGCTATTATTCTTTCAATACGACCTTTATCTTCATCAGACCGCAGTAAACGAAGGACCATCGTCCGTGTCATCGGTGCCATCCTTCGAAAATCTTCTGAGCAACGAACCCAGCGGTCAGGTCACGGCTCCCCCCGGATTTCCATGGCGAGACCCCTTGGATCAGATTTTCGGCATTACTACGTCTTCCCCCGTAATAACAGCCTCCGTAGCATCCAACACGCTGGTCCGTGTAGTCAACCACTACGTACCAACCATATTTACCAATTATCTCTAAAACGAACAATAAACTGTTACAGGACGACCCGGCAGACGTTAACGTCCCGGTAATGGCGCGGCCAATAAATCCTTTTGTCGAGGTGTTTACTCCAGTTTCTAGTACAATTGGCAGTGTACAAGCAATTGTCACGTCTACGACTCCTTCGGCAATTGGTAGTGTTCCTATAACGACACCATCCTCTACTACAACTACGACTACAATGGCAGCTGCAACTGCAACAACGATGGCTCCAACGACCACCACGACTACGACTACAATGGCGCCAACAACTACGACGACTACAACAACGATGGCTCCTACAACTACAACTACCACTACTACTACGACGATGGCTCCAACAACGACAACAATGGCACCTACAACAACAACTATGGCACCTACAACAACGACTATGCAGACGGCTGTGACAACTCAAAATACTGATGCATCTCAGGCACCAGTGACAGCAGTTAATACTGAAGACACGAGGTTGCCGTTTGGTGGTGGTAATGGCTTGCAGACAAACGGACAGTCGCAAAATGCATTTGGCACGACGTTCGATGACCTCGCCTTTTTGAATTCATTGGTGAGTAGGCCGCATATGACTGCATTTATTCAACGAAGCGTTGAATGGCTTGCAATGTTCGATTGTCAGACTCGTGAATGGTGATTGTATGGATTCTAGAATGCTTTTGATGGAGTTCTTTCTGGGAATATTATGAAACATGTGTTTTGTAATTGAAGAAGGAAGAGTCATAATTTGTTGAGATGTTTGGACAGTGTTAGAAAATGTATCGGTCATTTGAGGATGCTTGAAAATGTATACATTTAGGATATTTATCAGTCTTATTTTTGAGTATTTTGATTTTGGACAGTAATTAATAATTTAACATATATATTGATATAATATTAATAGAAAAAGTAAATTTATAGAAAAAAGTCTAATACTGCGGCATATTCACGAGTTGAACTTACAATTCGAATTCAGAAAGTTATTGTTGCTCTTGGTGTCCTTTAACAGTAGAACTACTGGCATTGTATCTATTATATTTAAATATACTAAATACGTACGTTGTAAAACGAAAAGTCACGAGATGAAAAGGATGATGAGTTAAATGATCTTTGAGAGTTTTGTAAGAAAGAGATGAAATATTTATTTCATCGTTCCTCTATGAATTTGGGAATTTTGAAACAAATTAGGAATTGGTTATTTTTATCACTTTGGTAGTTCTAGTGTTAAATTTGAATAATTCTTTGAACTTACTTTTAAATAAAAATTAGGTTAATAAGAGCCAAAATATCAACTAGATCACAAAGTATTGAATTAAATCATGACGTAAAGTTTCTTCAAATTAAATGCTAACCTAAGGGATTAACAACCGGTTCCGTTTCACTTTAAAAATGATCTTAAATTATTTGTGCAGTTACAAGTACCGCAATCACGGCCAACCACCCCGAAAACTCTGTCAGAAGTCGAGCAGCTATTAGCCAACAAGGTAAAAGTTTTTATTATTTAATGTATAACATTTCCATTAAATTCTATCGATTTTAACATCGTGCAGTAACGTTACATAATTGTAACGGCTAGTTAAACAGAAACTCGACTTCTTCGACTCTGTAATTTATTCTGCGTAAAAAAACCACCTCTCTGCATAACGACGAAAAAGATGCAAAAACGTTACGTTTGCTTAACACTATTGCCAAAGAACAGTAGACGTAGTTATAATCAACGTTGAGTAGAAAATAGGAAAACTGAGAAACCCGTGGCAGTGCGAAATTGTCCTTTCACTCGTTTAGCACCGCCATGCATTTCCATTTCTAATGGTGCTTATATTGGAGTCGGAGCTGATTTTATAGTAACTCCTTTCACGTATCTCCGCGCCGTTATAAATAAATTACGTCGACTGAGTCAGACGGTGAGAAAAATTCGGTAGATTGGAGATTATCATTGGTCACACCCTTCTTTGGAAGACGTAATGACTGATCGACGACGATCGTAATCGCGCGATCGGCCAGTCACGGTGAATGGACTGGTACAACCTTGCCAACGGCCTTCTCTATCCTACACGACAGTTGTCTGATATGTCATCTTCCGATGGCAGTAGTGGATGGAAGGAAAGTTGAATATTAATTCGAATAAAAGTTGGATTTTTAAAATCTGATGAGAGCAGCTGATTAAATCTGACGGATGCAATACCGGAGAAATAATATATCGATTAATTGGTTACATGCTGGATTTATTTCTTTATGCTTATGTTTTGAGGGTATTTTTACTTGAGAACGAGTTTTTATGAAATAAGCGTACCGCGAGTGGTAGTGGTTACAGATATGACAATTATATATATCAATATTTTGTTTTAATATTACTACATTCGCGGAAGCCATCAAATTAATGGGTTCCTACTTGTTTTATAAACATTTCTCAAATTTACGGAGACATTGTACAGTTGATATTTCACGTGTATTTTATAATACAATAATTAACACTAGGTTTACGGATGTTGATATATAATACCTATTTTTCTAAGGTAAGCCAATTTGACTCATACAAGAAAATTGGAGTTTCTTGCAAAGATAAAAGTTCCAATTCAATTTAAATGAAAGAGCTATTATTAAAAAATGAACTAACCAATATATTATATATATATATATATATATATATATATATTGGTTAGTTAATTTTTATATATATATATAGTAATCAAGTTATTAATGAGCCAAATTGACTCCGTAAACCTAGTGTTAATTAATGAGTTATTGTCTTTGCCGCTTGACCACTCGTTTTCCAAAGTCCTTATTTAATATATTTTATAATATACAATATAGCTATAGTGTAACAGATTTCACGTCCGTAAATGTAGTGATATAGAGTCAATTGGGAAAATTATCTTCGGATGGCGGTATTAGTTGGAAGGAAAATTGAAAATTAATTCGAATCAAATCGTTTTTTTTTTCTAAATTAAATGATTGCAGTAATTAAAATCTGGCATATAGAGTCAACTGATTAAATGCTAAGCTTGTTTCTTTAGGTTTGTATTTAATAGAAATTTTTCCATAAAAAGATCTTACTTTCTTCTATGAATAGTATAATAGAACTTATAGTAGTTATATCTGTGATATTAATTATTTTTATCCTTTTATTACTTACGTGTTATTAAAAGTTTCAATAGATTTCTTGAAGACTATTGCTGCCGAAGCTAATAGTGTTCGCAGGACTTTCATGTGTCAAAGTAGAGGAATATCTATCTAAAAAAAAGTAATGATATTTAATCCGTTACTCAATTTTCTTAAGCAGCAACTTAACGAACGGTAATTGTAGAACAAGCAGAGAAAAAGGCGACAGCTTGTGTAAAAATCGAAGCAGAAGGTTATTCTTTTTGAGTGCTTTAGCTTTTTAGCTGTTGCCGACAATGCGTGAAGTTTCTTTGTGCCTAACGTTCACTGCGTCAGATTGTGTTTTACTTGGAATTCTAACGAAGGAAAGCGTGTGTATTTAAGCGCATATGTAATTCGTTTGCAATTTCTGTGACTAATTCAATCGTTTCAGTGGGCGGTGTTGCAATTTCCTGATTTTATAGTAATTTGTCCTACCTCGTTATCGTTGAAGTTTTCAAACTAAAAGTATTGCCTTGAATAGATAAAATGTGTTTTACAATCTATAATATAATGTATAAAATTTTAAAAGATTAGGGTAGAAAAATTCATAAATTTGTAACCCCTTGCCCCACAATTTATTTTGTAACTGCCTTCGTTAAAGTTCAGAATTTAATTGCTTCAATAAAAATTGATCAGTGATTCTTGATATATCGTATAATTTAACGTAATATTAATATTGTAAAAATGATATTATTGCGTAGAGTTTCATTAATATTTTCAAATTTATAGGTTTTGCAAAATTTGAAAATTTCCTGTCATAATTATCTCATTACGAGTGTCACTCGTCATTGTAGAGAAAGGGGTTAATTCTTTGAATCAAACGCGAAGCTTGCTGATAAATCTTTGCGTTTGAAAATTCACTGGTCACTCCTTCTGTTAAAGTAATTCGAATTTTGAAAAAATCTCGTACCAAGGTGCCTGGTAACCGCCATATTTATGGGAAATGGGAAAACGTAGCAAAACATATTTTTAGATACAAAATAATCTTGCAAATTGATCATTTCTTTCTACACAAGACCATTTCTATTATCTGTCGTCCGTTGCAAAGTATCAACCATTTCGAAAATATAAAATACTAGTTTGTTAATATTTCCTATATACGATTTTTATAACAGCTTGTATTACAAATTCACCAAAATTGTCTATTCACATCATCACAAAAAAATCCTGTTTCAAGCTCAAACTATTACGTCTCCAAGTTCAATGCAACTTCAAGTACAAAAAATAATACATTAAATTTCTATGTATATATATCCTTCCAACAATACATTTCGCTTTCAGATTCTATCTCTCGCTCTCAACAATCCAGCTCAAAATCGTGCTCCAAAAGCTGTGAATGTGGTGAACGGTTCTCCAAATACAATCGCGCAAACTCCGACAAAACCATCATCGCAGCCGATAGTAATCGACTTATTCCCATCGTCAACTGCATCCTCCTCAGTTTGGGAACAGGCTGTGACGCAACAGCAAACGAGCCAAAAACCGGTGGAAAGTAGTTCGACACCTGATCAAGTTACCTGGAAACCAGTTTCCACGAGCATCACGAAAAAAGAAGCTGTCCCATCGACTACCGCTAAAACCACTCTGATAAGCACGACGAAGGGACCTGTAATCATCGCTCCAAAGACAACTCCAAGACCTAAAACCACTACTCAGGCTCCACTTGGATTTGCTGCGAACCTTTGGCAAAATTTGTTCGGAGGTAGTCTCTTTGGACAGTCTACTACTCAAAGACCCGTGAAAGTGGTACCAAAACAGGTGAAAAACCCTCCAAAATCTGTCAGTATCACACCAAAATCGATTGCGACTACTCAGATACCAATAGAAAGTACTCAGAAGATTCAGGTGACTTCGGAAGCTCCACCAAGTTCGACTGCACGAATCGTTGACGTGGCGAAAGTTCAGGTTGCCACAGTAAATTCTGTAGGAAATGAGAATTCATTTACTACACCCCAAACGACATCCACGACGAAGCAGCCATTGTTGAATAATCCAAATCCTAGATTGCCGAATGTCGTTACGTCGACATATTCTCCTGAAGAGGATGCAAAATTCGTTGCTGCACTACTGAAAGCTATTCAAGCAGGTGAGGGACTGTTTTTTGGATAGTAAATTTCTTATGTAAGATTTTTGGTATTTATTTGAGAATTGTTTATTGTATTTCATGTATTGGGGTACTTGTTTTTTAGAAAATGCACCGAGTTCGTCGAAAAGGGCAAATGGGTTAACGCAGGACGATGAGTTCTTGTTGAGGGCTATTTTAACTGGGCAGGGACTTACTACGACGACTTCCGCACCCTCGGCGGAAATCAGTAACGCTGCATTGTTAGCGGCGTTGTTGAAGGCGCAGGGCATTGAACCACCGACACCTCCGAATAATATTAGAGAGCAACTTCAATCTGCCGTAAGTTAATAAATAGAAGATTATTTAATTTTTAATGATTACAATTATTGAAGTTTTGACGTTTGATGGTAGAACTGGCGGCGTTAAATTTATCATATTTAATTGTTAAATACGTCAATTCTGAGAAGAGGGTTTAAGAAATAAAAAGAAATCATCGACACAGTAATTTGTATTTTATAGGATAGACGTGCAATATGTATCATATTGTTTCCGTATAGATATAAAAAATATTTATAAAAAATTAGGAACCAGTCATTTTGACTGGATTGGCAGTTCCAGCGTTAATAATTCGATATTAGTCACGAGAATCGAACAGAGGTAAAGTTTCGTAACTAATCATCGACATAATTAATGTTCAACAAATATCAACAATTGTGATATGTCCACAACGAAGTTTAAATTTATAGCAACTAATATATTTAACACTTTATATCAAGTTACATGAATCCATAATCGTTGCGTTAATTTGTTCCGATAATCTCGCTTGAACTACCCTAATCATATCTACCCTATCTAGAATTATATCTCTTCGTCTCGCCACAAATATAATTACTTTCTCAAATTCCCATATCAGTAAGAAACACAAATTTACCAAAGTCTGCCAACCAAAATTAAAAATCATTCTCTTCAATCATGGCCTACATAAGTTGCCGCGTTAATTTCTTCCGATAATCTCGCTTAAACTACCCTAAACATATTTACCCTACCGACAATTCTATCTCCTCGTCTCACCACCAAAAAAATTACTTTCTCAAATTCCCATATCAGTACGAAACACAGATTTACCCAAATCTACCAACAAAAATAAAAAATCATTCCCGCCATTCCGTTTATCATCGCCCACAATTAATCACAACCGAGTCGGTCTTTATCTTAAAATATATGAAAACATGATCAATCGCATTAATTCCTCCTGTCAATCTCAGTTAAACGACTCTAAACATATCTGCCCTATCAAGAATTATATCTCTTCGTCTCGCCACAAATTTAATTACTTTATCAAATTCCCATATCAGTACGAAACATAAATTTACCAAAGTCTGCCAACCAAAATTAAAAATCATTCACTTCAATCATGGCCTACAAAAGTCGCCGCGTTAATTTCTCCTGATAATCTCGCTTAAACTACCCTAAACATATCTACCCCGTCTAAAATTATATCTCCTCGCCTCACCACAAAAAAAAATTACTTTCTCCAATTCCTAAATAAGTACGAAACATAGATTTACCCAAATATACCAACAAAAATAAAAAATCATTCCCGCCATTCCGTTTAATCATCGCCCACAATTAATCACAACCGATTCGACAGACTCTTTATCTAAAATTATATGAAACCATAATCAGTCCCAAAAATTCCTCCTGGTAATCTCAGTTAAACGATATTTAATCTCTCCGGCAAGGTTTAAAGTCGAAACGGTCGAAAAAAATGTTCATCCGATAAAAGAAAATAATTACTCGTCTTGTAGCAGAACCTCGGACAGAGCGTCACCTCTGCTCCAACCGCATCCCCAACTACTGGCACAACGACAATTACGACAAGGCCGGCATCGACTGCTCGACCTACGGTTACCACGAAAACGCCGGTGACACCGAGACCAACCTCAAGACCAAGGCCACGCACAACAACCTGGTCGCCAAGCTCGACCTATCCACCACCTCTCTTCAGCTCCTTCGCCAATTACGGTACTGCGGTACAGTCACCCAGTGGCGATAATTCTGGAAACGGCAGGCTCCTCGGTGCTACCAGAGCGTTCAGTCAGTTCCTCGGTGCTGCAATAACTGTAAGTCGTTTCACGTTCATTTGTCACCCGGCTACCGGCGGTTTGGTCTCGTTACGTATCGTTCCGCAATAACGATGTATGGGAACGACGATAAAGTCGTGGATGCGATAGAGGTAATTAACTGTTTTATGGTTAAAGATGAGATAGAAGGTTTACTTCAGTTGACTGATTATGTACGAGAATTCATATTTACATTTTTTTTTTTTTTCCTTGAATTATTTCGGTGTATCTTGTGGGGTTTAAAGGTTGAGGAGCTTGGTGGTGGAGAAGATGATCTTTTTTGGGAAGAGGTGGGTTTTGATTGTAGATTTGAGGGCGAGGGGATATTTGTTTATTTTGAGTCCTTTGATTGCAATTGTGATTTTGGTTGAAGCTTTAGTTGTTAATTATTTCCTGTTGCACTTTCTCTTGTTCTGTGGAAGTGATTTGTAGGAATGGTGAAGGAGTTAATACTAGATCTACCAACGAGCAATGTAATATATTTAAAAATGACAAATTAATACGTTAGAATAAGAGAAATTGGTAAGATAAAGAACTTGGTTGATTTGATAACTTTTAGATTAGAAGAGAGGCGAAAAAATTAGAAATGGAACAGTGCTAGAAATTTCAGAAGTATTCACAAAAAATGCAACACAAGTCATTTTGACCACTTTGGTAGATGTAGTGTTAAAGTATGCGGTGAAATTTATCGAAATACACATTCAAGTATCATGAAATAAAGAACAGATGCCTTTTAATTAGATCAGTGTCATAATTACCAGGTGTATGGGTTTTTATAGCTCTCTATCGTAATGATTAACCCCTTGCCGTGCCATTTACTTTGTGACTGCTTCCACAATAATTCAGGATTAAATTAGTAAAATAAACATTGATCATTGATTCTTGACATATCGTATAATTTAACGTAATATTAATATTATAGAAATAATTTTATCGTGCCGCATCTCACTGATATTTTCAATTTAATAGGTTTTGTAAGACTTGAAAATTTCCTTTCCAATTTCTCGCATCACGAGTATCACTCGTTATAGTACGTCAGGGGTGAAGTAAGTTTTTTAATCCCTTGCCGTACTACAGCAAGTGTCACTTGTGATACGGTAAACTGAATATGAAATTTTCAAGTTTTGCAAAAGGTGTGAAATATACAATATCAGGAAATCAGGATACGATAAAATTATTTCTCTAATATTAATATTACGTTAAATTATACTTTGCTACTTTACAACTTTTATTTTGCTACTTTGATTTTGAATTACTGAGGAGACAGTCACAAAAGAAATCGTACGGTAAGGGGTTAATATTGTTATCTAAAAATTTGTAGAATTTCTTCAATGAAGAAGAGTAATGAAAACCTGATTTTGCAAAATTTAGACAGAAAGAGATAAACAATTATTCTTAATTTCCATTTTAAAAACTTAACGCGTCCGTCACAGACAACGTACAATTTTAGGACAATTTTGAAATAATATCCAAACATAGAAACAATAAACCATAACAATGATTTGATTGCAAAGAGTAAACAAAGAAGAACAAGCGACCCAAAGAAAAATAAAGAATTCTTCGAGACTTCTGTTTCTTCGAACTTTGATCGCTGATCCAATTAAGCCGATAACAAGTAATTGAACAGTACGTGTACTTGAAATTTTTTTTCTTCCATTCGTTTCTCGTTACTGTCTGAATTGGTTTAACTTGCGATCAGAAGAATCATTTATCAGCTTGATAAGTTCCAGAACGACCCGGCAGAAATCTTTGTCTTGTTTCAGGGCGCGGCGCAACAGTTGCAATCGCTCGTAAGGAATGGTACAAGAATGGTGTCCGAAGCCGTTGGATAAAACTTCACATGGAAACGAACAAATTGGCAATTAATTTTTCCTTTTTTTTTGCAAAACGTTTACCCAAGACTATAGAACGTTTCCGGCGTCAATCAACAAAAGAGACATTCACGTTTCGCAAAATTCCAGTGGCAGAACGATACCTCGAACGACTTTCCCTGCGATTCGATCAAAAATATCCATCCAACGTTGATCGAAAATGGCAAAGTTACAGTGCTTCTTTGATATTTAAAAAAAAAAAAAACACTTCAACCCTTTTTCTTTCCTAACTTCTACAGCATAGTGTTAGATGAAATTACAACATTTTATAATAACCAGCGGGGGATATTATCGTGGTTGATTTTTACCGGTATGAATAGTAAAAAGAAAGTACCATTTTAACAACCATTTCGTCTTTCGACTCAAAGAACACGGAGATTTTGAATAATCCTATTGTAATTTCATCCATTGCATTATATTATTCAAAAGTAACACTCCAAGGAATTTACAATCGAGGATCTCCCTCTTTGCACTTCTGTTTAATCAACTTTTAATGACTCTTTCGTGTTCTAAGAGTCTAAGACGTTCTCCACGAAGAGTGTAGAAGAGAAACGAAATTCTACAAACATTCCAGGCACGTTTCAACGTGCCCTGAGGAAGTCGACGCTTTGCAAACGTTTCTGGGGTACAGCTCAGAACCGACAGAATGGGGCTGGTACCCCCTGAAACATTTGTAACGTTCGTCGTAATTAAGGTAATTAATCGTGTGTGCGACGCGCTTCGTCACGAGGTAGGCTGACGATCCGCGTCGTTCGATGTGCGAAAAGCAGATCGATGACCACCCACGAGGATTCGAATTAACGGCGACCTGCTAAGAGAAGGTGGTAATTTAAAATATCGTCGAGTGAGAGTGACAGAATGCGTGAAAGGGAAGGGAGAGAATGAAAAAAAAATAGAGAGAAAGAGAGACACAACGATGGATATATATGTATATTAAATGTCGAGAATTTTTCAGTGTACAGCTTCTTTCCTCTTCTTCTTTTTTTTAAAACTTCTCTTTTGTATAATAAAACTAGAAGCGCCTTTAAGTACACGGTCCTTGGATTTTCTTCTTTTTATATTTGTATGTACGGTAGCGCGTGTCGATAGTTTTAATTGGTAGGTTTGGGTAAGAGAGGACGATAAGCTTGATAATAATAAGGGTGAATTATTATTCGATTCCTTTCTTCCACCCGGGAAGAAGCAATGTCGCACTGTGAGATTGTAGTAGTATTATTTCGTAATGTTATTAATGTAAAGCGCGATTTTATTATTAATTTAAAACTTTAATATACAATACAAAAAGTTCTATGGACATGCTTGACAATGGAGTCTGTTGATCCTCCTTTTCTTCATTGTTTCACTTAACATTGAGTGATGCAACGATCCGTGTCCTTCCTCTCGGACGATAGAATATGGAGATTATCGTGGGAATTTACGTAAGATTATAATTAACAATTTACATAATCGAGCGATTCCTGCGTTTCAAATTTAACGATGAAGTTCGAAGAATAATCATTCGTTGTATTTAACGAAGTTCGTACAATCCTGTGGCTCATAATCGTAAGGCGATACGAATCATGGTAGAGATTGTTATTTAAAATAGTCCTAGATACGTTGTTGGTCATGGCATAATGATAATGCGAAAATAAACTCGTTTTGCAACTGCAACGAGCCGGTGTCGCGCATTGAATTATTGGGTAAGAATTATTTATAACAAACGCGTTTAAGTGAGAACAGTTCGGTTATAGGTATACGAGATTGTCGTTTTTGCACTTTTGACGCTCCCAGAATAATTCAAAGTGGTAGAATAAAAGGATAAAATGCGAGGGAGAGAGAAAGGATGAAAAATAAGGCGATAAACTGCACGGTCTCCTTATCCTTTTTTTTTTATGTTTCGTTTTTTCATCAAGTACGGCTCATACGAACGCCAGTGAGGGTCGGCCTGGAATATTAATCACATTCTCTGACGTATTTAACAGTCATTAGGGACAGCTGACTAGATAGGATACAAAGTATTCAGAAGTAGAAAGTGACGGGGACCTTCCTTTCCTTTCGTACGCACTGACAGAAATAATAAATAATCATCTTAAATGGTACAAACGCGATTATAAGACACTTACAAACTATTTTCACGGGGACACGTAGAAAATGTGTGTCCTACGATAAGGTTTGATTGCTTCGTGAATCCTGTAGAATATATTTTGATGACAGAGTTTGCTTAATAATTCTGTGACAAAGTAGAAGCTATGATAAATTTGTTACTTTCAGGTATCTTGGAGAACATCATAATATTTTACTGCCAGTGATGCAACAAAGTACGTTGCAATATTAACCCTTTGAGGATGAACGACGCATATATGTGGTCTGAGAAAAAGTTTAATTATATTGGGGGGATTGGATAGTATTATCGTTTATTTATTGGGAGTACAAATTAGTTTGGTCCGTTTTCAAACTATAGCTCTGGCTGTTATGAATGCTTCATAGTAACAGCTGATTTTAGATGTTTCAGAGCGGTTAGACATCTGTCAATAATATTCAGTTTGTATCGCTTTGAGTTTTATACAAAAACCTTGTTTTTTACTGTGTTGAATATATCAAATTGTGTGTTAAGTAAGCACCATTTGCGGGAGGTTTTAGTTTTCTGCTTTAACCCCTTGCACTATTTCCACGAGTCTGACTCGTGATGAAAATTTTAGGCCAAACTTGAATATCACGAGTCTGACTCGTTGTATTAATCTCGGGCAAAGTATTAATATCTCGAATAAGATCGTATGTCCCCGTGCAGGATTATTACATTTAGACTTTGATTCAAACTCATTTGAGATTCACAGAAGTTCCATTGCGTGAAGTAAATACTAGTAAATGAAGTAAATATAGTATATCGGGCGTTCGGTTTAGGCATGGATTTTTGCGAGTTTACCGATAGTAAGGCGTTAATTGGAAAGAAAGTGCAACTTTTACATTGGATTGTGATTGGGAATGAGAAATGGATATTCTACGACAACCCCAAGAAGAAAAAATACTACGCTATGCCCGGCCGAGCGTTGCCATTGACATGAACATCAAAACCAAAGTCGAATATTCATGGTTCGAAGGTCACGTTGTGTATCTGGTGAGACCAAAAGGGTGTTGTATACTATGAGCACCTACAATCTGGCGATTCTATTACTGGCAATCGGTATAGGCTACAATTGATGCGTTTCAGCCGTGCATTACGAGAAGAATGGCCGAAATACGAGCAAAGACATGACAAAATTATTCTTCTGCATGACACCGCTCGGCCTCATGTCACAAAAGTCGTAAAAAAATATTTAACAACGCTGAAATGGGATATTTTACCGCACCCGCCGTATTCACCGGACATTGCTCCTTCTGATTACTGGATGTTACAACGGATGCAGCACTATTTAACAGGTGTCCGGTTCACTTCTTTCGCAGAAATCGAAAATTTGCTCCTAACTTGGATCGCCTCAAAAGACGAGACATTTTTTCGAGATGGAATTCGAAAAGTGCGTAAGAGGTGGGAAAAAGTAGTAGCCAGTGATGGACGATACTTTAATTAATCTGTTCATTCATTTTGTACTGAAATAAATGTATTTTTGACCACAAAAAACGGACCGATCTAATTTGTACTCCTAATACATTAAATTCAAACAAATAAATTTGTAACAAGCTTTTACTTTTAACGGATCGTGTAATCTACCTCGTTATCAGGAACCGTCTTCCATGTAGTGTGCAAATTTTCTATGTCGGATTGATAAAAATAAGTGGTTCTTTAGGAAAATATCTAGAGAAACGGCGTTGCTTTCCGGTCCTCCTAATAGTATATTATTACATAATTATTTATATTTACATGATTGGAGTTAAAAAAAACAAATATAACTGTTAAAATATGATTAGATGAGTAGTAATTTATATCTTCTACACGCTGACACTTTTCTGACAAGGTGATTTTCTATCGGCAAATAAACGATTATTTCTCAAAAGTCAAAAAAGTCTCTGTCCGTAAACGATTATATACTTTTGCCAAATATAATTTAACTTTAATTTTTTGCACTCGACAATGTCCACACAGTTTAGTACGATCATTCGGTTTTCTAGTTAAGAACGCAATACAGCATATCAGAAAATTAATCTTGCACAAAAGAAATTTAAAAAATGGAATTAAATATACCTTTGTTTGTAAAATATTCGTTACTGAATTTTATTACGTACAAATTATTTTGTACTTATTGGTTACTTCTTTCTACACAAAAAGTCTTTTCTCATTAACGAGGAGCAGGTACCAAAATATGTATCTGTTATCGTGCCAATATAAAATATACATATTAATATAAAACATTTAGCTGCTGTATATTGTTATCTATATAAAATACTTATATCTGCGATATAACATACGATAGAAGATATATTGATACCTATTCGCTGTTAATGAAAGAAAATTTTTTGTACAGAAAAATGTAACCTACGCGCACGAAACATCATATAAAATTGTGTAATGAATATTACATTAACCCTCTATATTCCAAGTTTTTTGCGATATCCGAAGATCACTTGCACGACAGCACAACTAGGAAATGATAAAAGTACTATTTTAAGTAATTAATTAAATCTGAATTTTAAATTTTGAATTGTAAAGAATTTCATAATTTCCCCAAGCTAAATTATAATATTTGGTAAAGTTAAAAACTGGACTTTGAAGAATAGAAGCTTAGATCTTGCTTTACCTCAAAATCATAGAACCCCATAGAGGGTTAAGTCATACTGTGTATAGTAACTTTTAGGACATCTCATATTACAAACACTCTGAAAATAATTAATGCTAACATTACTAAGAATCATCTCTCTATTATAAAATGTCACATATTTTTTATTCTCTAGAACTACCGGCGTCAAATCTATTATATTTTAATACGTTAAATAAGTCCTTTAAAAACACGAGAACCGAAAGGTAGAAAAGACAAAACAACATCAACTTAAGGTCACAAAACAGTAGAATTAATCGAGATCTATCTACGTATTTTCTGTGACCCTTTCGTGACTCTCGAGGATGTTTCATTGAAGATAAATCTGTTTACGCGACGCTCCAGAATTTTTCCTTCTTTCGTTGAAATTTTTTCCCTCGATCTACCTGTTTTAAACGGGTCGTATATTTTTTTCGTTCGCAGTTTAGGACAATTATCCGTGGTCCCAAGCGTCATGGATATATCTGGCGATGAAGAACGCGATCATTAAAGACAACATCTAATTTAATACGCGTTCTTAACGGCTTACGCTATATATAGAAATTATCCAAATTACAGTTTCTCGTTTAATTCTGCGATTATACTGTATCCATGACCGTTACCAAGTGAGAACATAGTGTTTTCTTACCTGTCAAACTGTACGAACGTTATGTAAAACAGAGTTAATTACCCGATCAAAATTTGGAAGTAATTATCGACGGCTACTAATGCTTGGAATAAGAAACTAATCCTGCACGGAGAATTCGGTTAATGATGAACTTTCTCTTGTCGATTTTGTACGAATCATCACTTATTATGAATTCGATGGTGGAGCAAAAAAAAAGAAATGGCCTTCCTGATGCAATAACGCGTGGATAGAAAGTTGAGTAGAAGTTCACATTTTGTTATATGATATATAGTTAGAATGAAACTTTCAATCATTGTTACATTATTGTTTTACAATTTTTATTGTATTTGCGTGTTAAATGTGATACATTCGGTTGAAAAAGAATTACCAATTAAATTCAATCATGCAGGGGGTTAATACGGAGTAACTTAGACGAATTTTTATATTCCCCCTTGTCTAGATTTTCCTTCAATACCAAAAGAAGCTGGTGATATTAAACCTTTGCCATTTTAATTACTATTCCAGTCTGTTATCAGTTAATTGTGATCGGTTCATTATATTCCAGCCTTCAAATATTTATTCTTCTTTAATAACAGCAGTAATTACAATTGTTAAAGTATATTTCAGTAAAACCTAGAGAACTATTAACAGACTCCAATGATAATGTTATTGTGACTGAATCACTCCTATGTTAGGTAAAAGGGGCTACAGATATTAAAAAATAAAGGATCGAGTCCTTAACACGTTGAACGCCACCGATATTTCGCTAGTTTCATCATTTTTACCGAAATGGGACGTTTTCTATCAAATTCTCCTCTTTATGAAGCAGAAACTTTAAAGGTACAAATAGATACATGAAATTTCATTGAATTCAATAGCGCCGGTCAACGGTGACCCCCGTGGCAGTCAACATGTCAACGATGTAGCTTGAGTTCAAATTCCGATCATGTCTGAATTTTTCTTAAACAATCATTAAATATATAACAATATTATTGATTGGAAGTCTACTTAACACTAGATTTACGGATGTTGATATACCTATTTTTCTGAAGTGAGCCAATTTGACTCATACAAGAGAATCGAAGTTTTTTGCAAAGAAAATAGTTTGAAATCAATTTAAATGAAGGATTTATTATTTTTGAAAAAACTAACCGATATATTATATATATAGTAATCAAATTTTGAATAAGCCAAATTGGCTCCATAAATCTAGTGTTAAAACTGTAAATCGCAGACCCCAGCAGTTAAATTCAAAGATAAAAAGTACCAAGAATCTGTAGAGCATTGTCACTCAAGAGACCATAAAGTTTTAAAAGCAGCTGATAAATTATATTACCACTATACATTGATACAAACATGAGAATATTTCTAAAGGTGCAAAAACCTCGGTAACAGTCCTCGACAATGCAGAACACGTTCATTGTTTAGTTCCAGCGGAGTGTAATCGGTACGGAAACCTCTGAAAGACTAAAAAACCGACAAGATAACGACTGACAGCGAGAATGGCAAATCAAATCGTTCGACACGACACGCTATTCTAAAGCGCGCTGTTCTAAATAAATTATCCCCTATACCGTTACCAGCGTTATTCATATCTTTACGTAATTCGAGCCCAATGCAATCGCCAGTGTTTTTTTAGCCGGAAGGCTTCGGATTGTTGCGGTTGGAACAGGTAAGAGCCGACTTCAAGTGTCGATTTGATTTACAAGGGGAGATTCTTAAATTTAATCTTCTAATTTTTGTGAAACGAAAGATCCAATTTTTCTTTTATATGTTTTCGACGTTAAGTGCTACGGTCATGTCAATCTGAGATCTACAGCTTTAAGTGAATTTCGAATCACCGAACAACTGCTCCTGTGGAAATTGATTATAAAATTTTTAAATAATTTAATTTACTGTGGACGATTATAATTTGTAGATTTTAGAAAACTATGAGATTCAGAGGAAATTATTTTACACACAGTTTGTACTGGATGAAATGCTTACAGGGAAAATTAGAGTTTTCTAATGGGCTAATTAAATGTTACTATTTTGAATATTGATTTTGACGCGGGAAATTTAACTTAAATAATAATTTAGCTTCATTAATTGGAATAAGAAAAACTTATTAGCTTGTGAATGCAATTGTTTTAAACAAAATAAACAGTATGATTTGTTCTGTAATTAAGTAGTCGTAAATGTGTTCATCGAGATAATTCTGCACAAATTCTGTTTTTTCTGAAGCACGCTCAAAGTTGACTCATTTTTTACTTTTCTAAATGTCGATATTTCTTCCGATTTGAACTCTACGTGAACAATTTTTTTATCATTGTCGCATCACATCAAATAAATCACAACAAATTTTAAACGGAAGTGTTCATCACTTTATCCCAGTAATCTCAAAGTTTTATTAAAAATCATATATTTTCATTTATCTAATTTTCTTTGTAACATTCTGTCTCAACATTTACACCAATATTGAACTGCAATCGTGCAATTTCTATCTATAATTGTGTAACTAATTGCATTAGCGTAAATTCAATGATATTAAAAATTCACGTGGATGATTAATCCAACACAGTAGAAATTTAAATATCCGCAAATTGCACCAACATTGTGGTTACGTGTCAGGATTGTCTTTTCAGGGCCGCGCGAACGGAGAGTGAAACATTGCAAATGATAATTTGAAATCAATTACGCGGAGTAAAAAAAATGAAACAAGGAGATATGGAACACGATGACGTTAGAAGCTGTAATCTAATATGATTTTTGCATTCATTAATTATGTAGCACAGTTTTTACGTCAAAGAGCAAATTAAAATATGTATATTGTCGATTCACAGGGACACGTACCCCGCAGTTCTTAACACTTCAACTTGCACGCAAACGGTTTTAGAATTCTTTCACTGAGCATATCTAATGAAAGAATATATCAGAATATTTTTTTATAAGGTATCAACAATCGTTTTTATTTTTATTATTTAACTCTTTGAATCCTGAATCGCTTTTACGTAAAATTAAGTACTCGTATTTATTTTTTTTATCAAAAATAGGTGCACTTTCGACAATTCCGACATTTTTTGCGGATCAGGATTATACTGTCCTGGAAAAGGATAAGGGACTATAGTTCTCATTACGGTTTTGTACTGGTTCAAGTAATTCCCAGTAGTATACTTTCCGAGATTGAAAATGTACTAATTATAGTATTATATGGCAGAACTAATTTATTAGAAAGTGTTAGTTATTAAAAGTCTGACTATAAAACACTGATTTAAGCAATTTTCACACATATTAGGATTTTGCAAACCCAATGGAGAATATTTAAAATCTGGCGGGAAGTGTAGTTCCCCACAGTGACCAAAGTGTTAAGCAACATTACACATCACTATTCATTTATTCGTACGTAATACGTTAGCAACTTTATTCGTAATTTCCCAACAGGATCAAATCCTCGCAACAATATTCCAAAGCTGCAGTAATATCGATAAATTAACATTAACAAAATGTACAAAGCAATTATTCGTCAACCGTTGGAGGTAATTCAGATACTTTATTATCCTCTCTCGTTGTCAGATGCTCTCAGTATTATTTCTAAGTGACTTTAAACTTCGTTCTTCTTGCAATAACATTCGCCTCTCCCCGAGTTGAAATCCGCTAGCAGGTTTTTCAGGATCTTATCGTTATCGATAAATTAATATTTATACTATCCTGAAAAACGTGTGTTCGTCAAGCACGGGGGCAAATTCAAATACTTTATTATCATTTCACGAAGATACGTACTCGCCATGTTATTCTTAAGGGTTCTTAAGCTTCACTTTTCTAAGAAGTTTATTCGCCGTTTCTCCGGAGAACGGATTTACGCTACCAAGCTACACGTGTGTATCGGTATCGGTAAATTAATATTTCCATTCGCCAGGCATATACGAGAATCCGCGACGATATCGCGAGTAAAGAGGCCTCGAATAAAGAAGAGAGAGACGATCGCGAGCAAGCATCCAACGGCAGGCATGCCACGAAAATCCCTGAAACGGAATTTCACGCCGATAAATAACAAGAGGGCTCACCGACAATGGCGACTCGAATCGTTTGGTACCACATGCCACTCGGTACTCTGGCAATTTAAATAAATTAACGAAGAGCAAGCGTGTCCAGCTCTCCGCGTCTACGCGGAGGTGAAGAAGAAGAAGAAAAGAACGAGAAGGAAGAGGTGGAAGAAGAAGAAGCAAAGAAGGAGGTAGAGGATGAAGAAGAAGAAGAAGGAGAAGCGTACTCGAACCGATTGTAAGACTGGAACACCCACGCGTGCTCGCAATGCCTCCGCGAATTTTTTCCTCTCCTCATGGATAATTACAGCTAATGGCAGTCATTGAGAATGCGAGATGCGTACCGATGTGTGTACGTGTGTATCTGGCTCCCTTCTATACTTGTTACTCTCTCTCTCTCCTTTTAATTCTCTCAGTCCTTCTCTTTATATGTCTTTCCCTCTCTTTACTTCTCTTTCTCTCTCTTTCCATCTTTTTACCTTTCTTTCTTTTTCTTTCTCATCGCTGCTCTCATATTGTCCCCCTTTGTCTCTCTCTCTGTGTTATTGTCCCTCTTTTTCTCTCTTTCCCTCACTGTCTCCCTCGTGCTTACTTTACTTCTGTCTCTGTTTTCTTGCAAGTGTCTCTCATTATTTGCTTGTCTCTCTCTCCATCTCTCAGTCTCTCTTGCAGTTTAACGATAAGGCTGTAGCCAGCATCCTACAACTACGCCGATATTTAATTTATTGGTTGAATCGGTAAGTAGACGCGCCATTATCAAGCCGCGCAAGCACTTCCACGATCGGCCCCGACGATAGGATCGATCGGCGGATCGAAAGACGTGCCATACGGAAGATCGAGAAAGGAAGATGAAGAGGCACGGCTCTTCTGGGATTTTCCGACGGGATCGACCGAAGATTTATTTCGTCAGTTGCCACGAATCCGTTTTACGGCGGATTGTCTTCCACGGCACTTGCGTGATTTAGGTTTTGCAACACTTTCGTACTTGGATGATGGTCTGTAACTTTTAGCCCTGGAAAGTAGGTATGCTGTAATATTTGATGTATCGATTCTTAAATATGTTAGGTGCGGATATGATAAATGAATATTTCGGAAAATGAGAAATTGGGAGGTGAAAAAGATCATTGGTCAAAGTCTTTTTGTGTTTTATGATACGTGGAGTATTTATTTGTTGGATTCCCTTCAAACGGGAATTTTTATAAAGAAATAGAAATCTGTTAACTTTATCGCCTTGAAGAACTATTGTTAGGAAAAGACAAAGATCTTTTGTTCATTAAGATTTCGACTTATTGAATTTTGGAGCGATAGATTTGGCGATTTAAATTTGAATCAAAGAGGTTGACATTTGTTCGTTCTGTGTTCGCACTGATGTACCGAATTAATTTATAAGTTTTGCAAAGAGTTGCGAACTGTTGTGCCTGAAGTGCAGTAATTTCGATAAAATACAGAGTTAGTTTACAAGAAGTACCAATTTTGGTTTATTTGAGTCTGCATCGAGAGAAAAGAACGAAAAATAAGTATCTTGTCATTTAAGACATTGTTTAACATTAGATTTACAGAGCCAATTCGGCTCATTCAAAATTTGATTACTATACATATATATAATATATTGGTTGGTTAATTTTTTAATAATAAATCTTTCATTTAAATTGATTTGGAACTATTGTCTTTGCAAAAAACTTCAGTTTCCTTGTATATGTTAAATTGGCACACTTTGGAAAAAAGGGTGTAGCAACATTCGTAAATCTAGTGCTAACACTTTAATTGTAGCTTATAGTACACAATAGATTATGATATTCCAATGGCAGTTGTATTCACGACATCCTGATTCTGTTTTAGTTTCACGAACTAACAATATTTATTATCATTCATCGATTAAAACCTAACATTGATAATTATTACATTTAAAAACCATCAACATTGTAAATTTAGTTACCAGCCCAATACATTGTAGAGAAAAATGATTCAAGATTACAAGACCGCCCATTCTACTTAATCGATGAAATGAATGCATGGATAAAAGTACACATTAAATACCTAACCAATAATTCCACTTAACAAAAATTTATACTTCCAGTTTCAAAGGCTTTCACTACCAAGTAGAGGAAACCGAAGAAAAATGTTCACTTTGCAGAGATTCGCGAATTATAGAGGTTCGATTATACTTTACTTTCGACCGTTCAGGCCAATCATCGAAGGTTACAGTTCAGGAATATAGAATTCAATTTTTGCCGAAGAATTAAAGGGGTCTTTTCAACGATGGAACATTTAGTTACGGCCATATGCAGTTTACATTGTATAAAGGAGAGAATGTAAATTTATGGTTTATCGCGTGTATGGATGCTGGAAATTCTCCCGGGTAATTTGTACGTTTCATTGTTCCGATAGTTGCACTATTATCGGCCGGCATTATCGTGCAATTTCACGCATCGTTTTTCAGTCAGACTACGCGCTCGTACGTCGATGTAAAGATTTCCGAACAATCTGCTAAACGATTACGTGGATTTTTCTAGTGGAATTTATGGAAACACGTAGGCCGTGCCGTTTCTATGACGCGGGTTCTATAAACGGCGTATAATTTGATACGGTGTGCGTTTCGGTGTTTTCCTTTTTATCACTTTTTGAAATTCTCTAAGTACTTGATGTAATGCGTTCTAAGATTTAGCAGGTAATTGCGAAATTACGTGGCCAAGCACTGAAATCCTATCCTTGGATTTAATATCGTTTATTGGCGATTTTTGATGCCCCCTGAATGCTGTGGATAACAATGTAAAGTGATAGCCGGTAGTATTGGTGATTAGTTTTGTATTAACGCGGGTTAAAAATATTTTCGATGAAAAATACAAACACTGACGGTATCTTGAGGTTGAAAAAAAATTCTTTTGATTTATCTGTTGTTAATATTTTTATTCGTAAATACGTAAAATGGAATTAATTATTTTATAAGAGAATTGTTAATGGCTTGGTTTAATCTCGTGACAGTTGGTGATTTTATTTTGAGGAATACTACGTTTTTCCTTGAGATACTGCAAATTATTAAAATACGAAATTGATGACACTTTCTTTATACTTTGCGTATTATCAAAAATAATTTGTTTTGTAGGTGATATTCAGGGATAAGGTGTAAATTGTATTTTGCAATTTCAATGAATATAGTTTTCTTAATTTTTTGATCAAAACTGTATTGAACTTTAAACTTTTAACGATTGAATTTTAAGTTCGATTTCCAAGTCTCTGACCTTTTGGAGAGAAACACACTAGATATCCTTACGACTGCTAGACGAAATTAGAAAATGGAGGCCTGGGTTTCCAAGCTAGTAAGGAAAGTCCGTATAGTTTTTAAAATACATAGAAAAACACCCACAAATAGGCAATTTTGGGCGCTGTTTTCACTTTGAGCACTGTTTGAACATGTTTAAACTTTTATAACATTAAAGTAATATACAACGTTATATTCTAGAGGGTTTTTTAAATCAATTTATGCAAAAAAAATAGACGTCCAACAAAAATTCTAATTTTAAGAGGCGATTGAACAGACATCTTTCTAGTGTAGTTTGTTCTACAAATATATATTAATTCTTTATAAGTTATTTCATGAATTTATGTGTTATTCTATGTAGATTGCTTTACAGATACGTTTTACGTTCATGAGTTACTTTTAGACAATAACGCTACATTAAACGAATCACTATACTTGTAACATTTAGTTATATAAATGAATAATATCATTCATCCATTTACAATTTTAAGATTAATTCAGTGAGCAACGAGAGCAACTAAATATTTCCACTTCACTGGCCAAGAAGGACAACGACCGTGGCGTGTTGTCAAAATATACTCGGCTGAACTCGGCGATGTAACCTACAGGTATCCTTTCCGAGAATCTTAACAATAAGCCATTTCGATGCTCACCTCACCTCGCTATCAGTTCCCCCGTGACCGCCGACCAGTAATCAGTGTTCCGTGATCGGGTTCAACTATTTTCACCTGTTAGTGCGTGTATAATACATTCGAAGACGAGGTCCTGTATCACCAAATACCTCTCTTTTTGCGGGCTATTCGCAGTAGTATCAACCCTTAGTTGGCGGCCGTACGTCTGCTTTCAGCCACCAAAGCAAATAATCAACACATTTCTGAGGTATATATAATTTTTACTAAGATTTTAGTAGGTTTGCTTTAACCCTTTGAGGCACGAAAATTCAGAAAATGAAATGACCCATCTTGCACAGACATTTCTTTTTTCTTAATTGAACAAAGTTGGTTTACTTTTATCAACAAGGTATCAAGTAATGTAAATTTTGAAGGTGGGACAGAAATTGTCCCACAATGCATATTTAAGTATCAAATAGGTGGGACACGTTTAATCCCGCCGAGCCTCAAAGAGTTAAATGAGACTATACATTTTGTTCTTAACGAGACACGAATGCAAAGGGTTAACATCTTAACTCGTAAGTAAGAACGGTAAAGCGAGGTGCCTAATTCTTCAGTAGCCGTGCTATACGGCTGCCAAATGTTGGTTTAAAAGCTTCAAATAGTGCAGCATGCGGCAGCAAAAGAAGTAGAGACTTTTGCTTTCTTTCGAATTCCTCTTTTTTGGTATAAGTCACCTTCGTCTCTGTTGACCATCTGAAGGTCGATTTTTAGTGAACTTACCCAAGAAATAGGTCTCGAATGAAAATTTAATATGTATTTTTTTTATCGGTCTCTTTCTGTATTAACACTTTACCGACCGGTACTTTTTAACATCCTACGCACTTCTGATCGGTCACTTGCACGCAAATATTTCCCGGATACTGATATCTCTCCAAAAATTGCAAAGTTTCTTCACTGAGTCCTTGGCACAGTTAACCACAATGAAAAATAACAATTTATTAATTTCCATAGCGACGAATTAATAAGTTAAAAGCCCAGAAGTGTTGAGCCCGAAAAGTCGATTAATCGACTACCGGTCGGTAAAGTATTAAGATAGCGAAAATAACTTCCCTTATAAAGAAATCTATTCATGTAATTTTTCGGAGGTTACAAAGATGTAAATAATCTGCGGTCAGCCTAAAGTTCGCTCAACGGCCCTCCTAGGAAAAAGAACATAAATATTTACTGGAGCTTTCCTTACTAGTCCGGTGACTCAGCCCTCCATTTTCTAATTTTGTGTAACACTAGTAAGGATATCTCGTGTGTTTCTTTCCAAATGGTCGGAGACCTGGACTTATTCAGTTAAAATTCAACCGCAAAAACACATTGTTCCTCTCAGACATTTTGCGTAAGTAACAAAAAGAAAGCGACAGAACAATAAAATGATATTTGCTACCCTTTCGCGAATTTTGCGTCGTTTTCTTTTCCACAAATCTCCATTGATCCAAAGGTGTAGAGCAACTTCTGAAAGCCATGCCAACTATTTTTGAAACACCCTGTACATGTGAAAAATTTATTATACCACTCCTCAATAAATTGGGAAACAATTTCTAAAAAATATAGGAATCCGTCAACTTAACAACGTCCGTAGATCCAGTATTAAATTGTGACTTTTAAATCATTATAACCATAAAACGACTTATAAATCAATAACTTGGCAGCATTCAATTTTGCAATACTTTATGAAGTATACATATCAGACGAAAAAAAGATTAGACAATTCACACGGTAATCAACGCGTTAAAGGCTTTCAACAGGCCGCTAAGGAAGAAATCCTAAGTCGGGGGGTTAATCCACTCAAAGTCAGCCATCTTACAATACTTCCCACCGTTGAAAGAGCGTGAAAGAAACCGTTGCCCGATGATTTTTCAGCTTAGATGATATCGTACAAGGAAACACCAGATCCCCTTCGTATCTCTGTGAGATGAATCCGAAGATAGGTGTCCTCGTGCATCGTGAATCACCACGGTACACCATGCCGATTCTAAGCGTCCGTCCACGTGTAGTTATAGCGTTCGATCTAGCATGCGATAAGCGATAAATATATCCGAGCAAGGACGTCCTTAATTATCCACGCCGATTGGACAGGTTTGCAATTGAATTCGCGGTTTTACCGATCTACACGTACCGAATCCTTTCCTAACTGAATCATAGAAAATGTAGCAACTCATTGGTGCACGGTCTGAGTCAGCTCTGTCATCTCTTTGGAATCATTGGCAAAGAAATCGTGTATGTTTCTTGCGCATTCCCACGATAAAATGATGTCGCAATTACGACAATGCAATTCGCGATTGTAGACATGAAGAATCGTATCGCAATTACAGCCACCGATACTTCTTCACGGTTGGCTTTAAGTTGAGTTTCGTGAAAAGTTTCGAGAACAATCAATGAAACGATAAATCGCATCTCCTCGCTGACGTACGACGTCATTCCTCGTAGGTTGATCAGCGGTTATCGACGAGCTTTATTGCCTTTATCGATAGTTCATTGTTCGGTGAGAATTATGCTGCAGGATATACGTCGTTGGTGATTTCTTAATCCAGTTCACCGGCGAAACGCCTTTGAGTTTGACTTTTGTTGTAATTGATATTTCTAAACGTTTAGTGGATTTATACTATCGTTTGTGTTGTCTGTTGATATTTCCATAGATTTAGTGAGCTTTAGTATATCATGTATGGACTTTCAATTTTATATGAGTTAAGAGAATGGGGGAATTGATTTAACTCCTTGCCTTATGATTTCCATTTTGATAGCGTGCGTAATAACTCAACATTAATTCTGAAACTAAAAGTTCCTCTCTACTTTAATATCTTATAATTATATCGCTGATTAATATTTTGTATAATTAGTGGTAATTTTAATGTTATAGAAATAATTTGGACACCTCGTAACCGACTGATATTTTCACTTTAATAGTTATTGGAAAACTTGAAAATTTTTTAGTCCATTTATCGCGCCACGTTTGTAGCACGTCAATGTAAGCCAAGGGGTTAATGAGATTAAGTTAAAAGACGTGATATGATTTTCAAAATTAATGTCGGATATAAAGGTGTTTTAGGTAATTGTAAGTATTCTTATCACTTTGAGGATTGCTCTTTTGTTTGCATTTAATTTAGGTTCTGAAATACCTGACTCTAAGGATACGGGTAATGGTGATTGTAGTAATTGCAATGTTGTAGATGTCGTACGATTGGTATTTATAGTTAACGAGATAAAAGTCATTAGCAAAGCAAATAGCGTATCTGTGACTAACGATCGTTTACATAACGCCCGTAAGATATTAACGTTCCAAACGATTATTTTCCAAACTGATTTAGCCATAGAAAATCTAACAGGCAGACTCTTGACGTTGAGAACTCTTATTTGTTCTAAACACTCTTTGTTCTAAGAAACATACACGCAGGAAAATAATTGCAATACTAAATCTAAAATCAATTTTAAATCTCGTTTATTCATTAAAATACGTCAATGAAAATATTCCTTTCATTGGAAAATTAGAAAACCGACATGACAATTTCCAATTATAATTCTTGAACGTTCAAAACTCATAGAAAACGCAAAATTATTCTTTCAATTCATGACATATAATATTTTTACAAATTTTGACAATAATAAGAATAACAACAACTTTATTTACATATAAAATAAATCAGACTTACGCAAACAAAATATACATCCATGTTTTCAAACATTGGTTTATTTAACATACAAATGAAAAATTACATAAGACTCTCAAAGTTGCTCCAAGATTTTATTACTCCAGAAAAGTGATTAAATAAAAAAAATTCGATTGTAAAATTGGGAAAACCTCTCGGCATACAAAAAGTAAAATTTCAACAAGAACACACCATCAGCATTTAGATAACCACCAAAATCTTATCATCCCCAAGAAAATGCCCAAAGAACCACTGAAAAAATACCAAGACGTCTTACACACTTCACAATTAAACGCTTCCAAAACACCATACACAATCCATCCATCCCTCAACCACCTTTATCATTCTCCAAGCACGATCTCCCGTCGCTTTCGAAAACAAGTCAATCGGCAAAGGATCGCGTAACAGTTAGTCGAAGCTCATGCCGAAAGTCTCCCTTCGATTGGGGATTTAGCGAAAAGCGAGAAAGAGTTGGAAGAAGAGGAGGGAAAGGTGGCGAAGAAGAAGGAGGTGGAGGGGTGGAATGGTGGGAGTAATGCAGGAGCAAAAGGCAGAAAACACCGGTAGGCAGTTTTGTAGCTGTTTTTATCAGCTTCTGGGCATCGGGGGTTCAGGCCCGACGATGCCAGGACGCATCTTGGGGGGTTCGTGTGGGAACGTACGTCTCTTTAGCGTACCTCTTCCCCTTTCCTCAGTCCTCCTCCTCTCGGTTGTACTCCTTTCTCCCGGCGTCCTTCTCTCGCTCTTCTATCCGAGTCGAGTCTCCCTGCTTGGCCTTCCTTTTTCCTCCGTTCGCCAGCTCGGCGACTTGTTTCTCTCCCGTTCGTCTTTCCTCCCCCTTCTTCTCTGTGTCCACTTCTTAGCCCGCTCCTTGAGCCTCCTCTTCATCCTACGGCTGCCTCGGGTACCAAGGGTCATCGGGGTCACCCTCCACGGTGCACTCGCTACGTGGTGTGCCCTATATTTACGCACGGTAAGAGCACCCTGAAGAGAGGAGGTGGTCACTTCTCTCTCTCCTTCTATTTCCAGTCTTTATTTCTTCCTTTCTTTCTTTGTTTCTTTCTTTCGTACGTTCTTTCCTCCTCTTCTTCTACTGCTTGCTGCCGCTTCTTCATCTTCTTCTTCTTCCTCTTCTTTGGCCCTTACAGTCCTTCTACGTTTTTTCTCCACCCCCTACTCGGTCTACTCTTCAATAAGCGCCGATCGCTTTAAGATCGGCTCACAACAATGATCTACCAGGTCTTATGGTGTTTCATAGTTTTTCGGCGGTTTAGTCCTTTGATTATTTTCACACGATTCTTGGGGGAGGGGTGGATGTTTGGGGATGGTGGAAATAATACTTGGGGTGAATTTCTTTGGTGACTTTGGTATAGGTCTTTGTAAATGAAACTTGCATCTATGCTATTGTTTAAGAATTGCAATGGAAATGAAAAATAGTATGTTATTGTCAATTGTATAAATTCTACCTTGCAATTTTGAGTAGCTGGACAAATTAACCCCTTGCTGTGCGGTTTCTTTTGCGACTGCTTCCGCAGTAATTCAATGTTAAATTGTTAAAGTAAAAATTGATCAGTAGTTCTTCATACATCGTACCATTTAACGTAATATAATAATATAATGTAGATATTTACAGTTTCTAGGAAATTTGAAAATTTCCTATCCCATTTATCGCATCAAGAAAGTTACTCGTTAATGTACGGGAAGGAGTTAACACAAATTGATTGAAGTAAAGAGAAATAAATAACTCATGGATATAATCATCCCAATGTAAATAATTTATACACCTTCTTTGCAGCAATTCATGAAAAATCGAATAATTTTCTACAATCGGCAGAAAGAAAATGAAAACTTACGAATAAACAGAAACGATCGTGATATCGTGTCGGCCTATCCAATAAATCAAAGGGGTCGCTAAAAACCGGAGAGTATTAATTTGTATGATAAACCGTCGGTCGAAGGAGAAAACGCGCGTATTCTAAAAGGTTGCGACAGTACCTTTGAAAGGTTACGATACGAATTGCAATGTCGTGTCGTAACCTTTTGCAAGCTCCATCTTACAGCGCGCGCGTATATACCAGATAATAGCTGGTATTATCTTTTGAATTCTAATTACGTTGTCTCAGCCTCCACGCCTCGTAATATCGTTTTGCGGAGTTGATATTTCTTATCGTTGTCGTTTGAACGAGCGATTTTATCTAATATCATAACAGCATGCCTAAAAGGTAAAAGCGGGCGCATTTATTTCGCCGTTTTGCGTCACGGTGCATATGCAGGTGCGAAACTTGCAAGGTACCGCAGGAATTATCGTGTTATGCATCATCGTACAGAGAACGTGATACGTGCGTTCTACTTTTAACACGTAACGTGAAATTTTTCAACGATGTTTGGACACTTTTCTTCATGAATCATATAATGATACAGAATGAAACGACTGGAATTTAAGAATAATTACGAAACTTAACATTAGATCTACGACAGCCGCCAAATTGACGGTTTCTCACAGTTTTTAAAAATATTTCTTAAATCTATAGAGAAGTAATCAGCGATTAATTCAATAAGATTGAAAATATCAAAGAATTGGGAAAATTAAAAGCTTGATCGAATTGATCGTTTGCAGTCTGCAAGGTAGACGTAGAAATCTAAAAGAGAAAAGCATAGAAATTTCAGGAACAATTTCAATAAATTTAGAATAAGCATGTTTAAAAGTAAGTCTACGGAAGCCGTCAAATTAACGGTTCTTAATTTTTCTTAGGAGTAGTTTTGAAATTCATAGAGACGCGACATAGCAGATATTTTACGTGGATCTTATAATAAACAAATTACTTAACTGGTGATATTTTTTGCCGCTTGATCCATCTTTTTTCAAAGCTATTATTTAATATGGCATATAAATACACCAGATTTAGCGGGCGCAAATCTAGTGTTAAAGAAATTTATCCGGTTATATGTGTACCACTTTTTATATTAGGATAATTGAATATAAGTGTGATAGTTATGTTGTTAAACGTAACCGTTTCTAAAGTAACTCTAAAAATGTACAAGATGAAAGACATATGCATAGAAAAAAGGACAGTTCATTTAGTAGAAACTAGGTGAAACTCTTTCACCCTAATTTCTCCACACATATTACATATACATATACATATTACAGTTTCGGAGTTTCTCAAGAAACACTAAATTTAATATTTAATTGACGAGTATATTAAAGGGAAATATTTACGGGCGAAATAAATATTGTAACAATTACGCAAACAGATAATAATCAAGTGTAAGAAGTAAGGTGAAATTTTATGATATTAATTTCCAAATGAAATTACACTTCCACGTTTCACTTCTTGCAACATGCGAATTAGGTATTTCATCAACTATTATACTCAAACCAGAAACTAATATTATATGAATATCAAGAAATTACGTAAGAAATTTTCCACACCAAAAAATCATCCGTCGGTGTTAACACTAGATCTATGTTTGCTATATCTGCCATAATTAAATACATTAATTAAGTACTTGGAAAAATGATGTACCAAGCGGCAAAAAGGACGACGAATGAAGCGATTTGTATATTATAAGATACTTTGTATATTATAAGATAATTGTATATTATATATTATCATAAGATAGATAATATTTACTACATTATCTCTCCATGAACATGAGAAAAATTTAAAAAAAAGGAACCCGTCGATTTGACGGCTGCCGTGGATCCAGTGTTAACGATAATCCACTAGATTTACAGAAGCCGCCAAATTTTCATTTGGCGGGTTTCAATTTCTTTTATAAATATTTTTCAAATTTGCAGAAAAGTAGTACGGTAGATATTTCACATGTATTTTATAATACTTAACGGATTAATACCTTTTTTCTCAAAGTCCTCATTTAACACTAGTTTTACCTATTTTTCTGAAGTGAGCCAATTTGACTCATAGAAGAAAATTGAAGTTTTTTGCAAAGAAAATAGCTCCAAATCAATTTAAATGCAAGATTTATTATTAAAAAGTTAACCAAGCAATATATTGTATATATATACTAATCAAATTTTGAATGAGCCAAATTGACTCTGTAAATCTAGTCCTAATATATTGGAATGTAATAGATTTCACGTCTGTAAATCTACGGTTAATCATATCGGGCATGAAAAAACATCATACAATGATGTAACTAATATATGGAATTATTCGTTCGTTTAGTGTGTACGGGGCCTAAGCATGCTCCGGAGACCTCATGCAAGATACCACGGGGTGGTCGCAATACGCGAACGTTACGAAGATGCGGGACGATGAAAAATCTCTGGTATCTCAAGCGAAGATCCCTCGAACAATGGGATATCTTCGGGACCGACTCGCTTACGGTGGACAATTATTGCTCGATTGCCGGAAGATAATGTTTCATCGTGGATGAAATAATGATTTTCTTTCGACCGGGACGAAAACACGTGAAAATTCTTCGATAATGGCGACCGTAAATTATTTCTGTCCCTTGGTTACCGATGGCATTACGATAATTGGATACTTTGGCTGTAAGCAGATGTTAAGTACCGATAAATTTTGAAAGAAAGGAAAAGTGATCTGGATCGCTTTCTCAGGTTCGTGGAACTACTATGAGGGAACGCTTAACTTGACCACTTTACGGTCATGTTCGAATTTTAATCAAACGCACGGGTTGTTTCGCTTGGACTTCAGATATTCGTGTTTTAACGTTAAATATCGAGTGTACTATGGGATTTTTCTATTTTTCAATGGTGAACGCAAGTTGTTACCATAGTCCGCGTGTGTGGTAATTATTTTTAGTGGCTGCTACGACTGAATTAACGCAACGATTATTGAAGACAAAGTGTATCCGTTTTAGAGAGTTCTATTTATAATAATTTAGAACAGATTATGTCCGTGCGTGTTTAGTAATTAACTGTAATGAGACTGAGACCGGTATTGGTACCAATGATATAGGGTCGTTTCAGATTTCTCCTGCTATGAAAATAACGATGCTTGCTTGATACCTTGTATATTCTTGATCATTTTATTAGGTAAATCACATGTTTGCGAAGAAAGTGACGTAATTAAAAGAATGCAATTTTTCAATTACCGTTAGAAACACATTGCTATGTCCTATTTCGTTACTTTCATCATTTCATCGGTAGACATCAGTTATGTTGTTTTTCATAGTTCATGTGACATTGTGCTATCTTCTAGAGATACTTCTTATCATTAGCAATTTGTACTGGAGGAACTTTTTCCAGATGCTGTTAACTTTCGTTTCAGAACTCAAAATGCATTTCTTAAGCACACTAATAGTTTTCTGTATTTTACAGTTCAACTGTACTGAAGACAGAGTATTTGTTAAAAAATCAGAGTATTTCTTTTTCCTGTTGCAACAGTTTCTCTGGAAGTTTGTGAAATACTATAAGAGGTACCATAAGGTAGATATCTATAATAGATATCAAATAAACTCATCTCATTAAGTGAGATTTGCCCCATTATTCATCAAATCTTACAACACGCGTGAGAATAGCTATGAAACGTAGACGTCCAATTTTTTAAGATTTTTGCTACCACAATGCATTTAAAGAATCGATTGCTCTGTAAAACTTTTAGTAATTACACTGGATGAATACAATGCACGATATTTGCACAATGAATTGTATTAAATGAAATCCTTTTGTTCAAGCTCTACTACTTGCCTACATAATATCACTTGACATTAATTGCTCCATATCAATGTAAATTATATTTCATATGCATGGGAAAACAGTACATGAAATTATATAAAAAAAAATGCATGATATCGGTAACCTGTAAATAAAAAATAGCTGGAAGAGTTAGCAATCAAAATTCATAGAACAATATGATCTATGATATCTGAAAATAACACAAGTTCTTTCTTCTTATGTTGAAATATTAGACACCTTCTACAAAAGCTTTCGTGCTATCACATATATTGAACCCTTATGGGCGAAATCATGAAGATATGTCATTCTATTAGGCGTACCAGAAAGCAATATCGTTTTTCGAAATTAAAAGTTGTGAATACTTATAAGAATTTAATTTACTAACATTAAATTAAGTTTAAAGTAATATTTCTCCATCGATCTGGCAAAGTTTTATACTTCTCTCATTAGATTCCCTAGATTTTCATTCAAAATATTCACAGTTCTTTTTTCACATTGTTATGGATTCGAAAAAATACATTGTTTCCGGTACCCCCAATATTTATCTTATCATTTCAAATGCAAAAAGAAGACACTACGTTTGCTAAAGCAAACTTAACATATTATCGACCGGTATTTTTTTTACATCCTACTCACTTCTGACCGATCACGTGGCGGCAAATACTTCCCTGATACCGATATCTCTTTGAAAATTACAAATTCTCGTCACAGAGTCCTTGGCACAGTTAACCGCAATGATAAACAATAATTTATTAATCGCTGTGGTAACCGATTAATTAATTAAAACTCCAAAAGCGTTGGGCCTGAAGAGCCTATTAATAGGCTACCGGTCAATAAAACGTTAACTACACTTTTCTTCAAAATAAACTTATACCACTTTCAAAGATAATGGCTCATATAAATAAATTAGTATATGCCGGATCGACAAGAAAAATGATAGCTTCGTTTCAACTATCGTTCGAACCTTTTCGGATTGGTTCGCGTATCGCAAAAAGGGAAAAGCGAGGCTATCCACGGCGTAACACCGCATCCGCCAGCGGCGAACGTTGCAGATTGCGAATAGGGCGTACGTGCCCTTGTACTTTCGCAGCCGCATACGAGCCGCAGTTCTTTTCTTCCCGACATAAATCCTCCAGGTTTTTTCTTCACCCGTGCTTTCTCACAGCTGAACGACGTTAATGCGGGGAAGACCGACGTCAGAGCGAGTCGACCGCTTTTATTTCTACACGCTCCTGCCTTTCTCACACGATCCTCTCCCGCGAAAAGGGGATGGACAAAACAAACCGTCTCCCGAGCGAGACTGTTTTCACTGAACGAAGCTCCCTCGATTTCCGTTTCAGTGACGCAATTCCTGCTGCCCCTAAAACGAACAACTTGTCCTGTGGCCAAGGAGGATATCTTTGTTTTTGTTTTTTTTTCGCGAGCTTAACCCTTCCCGACCCGATGTATTTGACCCTCGACGGTTAATTGGAAGTAAGGCTTTGGGCTCTTACTACGGCAGTATGTTATCTACTGTCAGGTTCTATTTAATTCGGAGTATGTGTAATGGTAATTAATGTTTATATAAAATTGCTGCTGTGTTATAAATCATTCTATTTAAATGTTTGGCTTATTGAATTTGACATTGTCATTTGTGGGTGTGGAGTTTGGAAGAGTTCAGGGTGGGTTTGGATTATGGTATCATTACATGTGGCGCTTCATTTAACGGCAGTATGTTATCTACTGTCAGGTTCTATTTATTAGGGGGCCCGGAAAGTAATGTCACTTTTTATATTAGATTCCAACAAATAAATTTGTACTAAGCTTTTATTTTTACAGAATGATATAATCACCCTCATTATGAACAACCTTTTTCCATCTTGGTTGCAAATTTTCAATGCCGGTTTGATAATAATCGATTGGCTTTTGATCAAATTATCTGGGGGAATGACGTTACTTTTCGGCCCCCCTAATAATTCGCAGTGTGATGGTAACTAATGTTTATATTAAAGTACTATTATGTTTTAGATCATTCTGTGTAAACATTTGGATTATTGATAGAATTTGGAAAACTCAAATTGATACAAAAAGCTGTAGTCTGTTATCATCGCATGAAATTAAACAACAAGAAGCATTTAATTGTTATCAAATATGTTGTAACTGTATGACGACAGATTGAAAAAATAATCTGAGTCGCAAGGGGTCAAAGAGTGTTATATATACTTTGTTATGTGACTGTCTCTTAATCATCTAAGGCAACGTGGAGTCTAAATTTAAGATATGTTTATCGCCTAATAAATACTGCAGGGATATACAAATCGTATTAACTCCCTCGGACTTTAATCAGACATATTGACATAATGTCGTGACAAATACCCCATAAACTTCTCTTAAAGATCTCCAGCGTGGGTGTATTAAAATTTATTTCCAACAACGTCTTCGACCCCTCGCGAAATTCTTCCGCGCGTAAAATCCCATCGTCGATAAATAAACTACATTCGCGACAAAGTAAACGTTTCGTCCTGCCCGTTACAGCCACTTAAATTTTCCAAATTTAGCAACGCGATAGTTCACCAATTTTCAAGCACAAAGGCGGCGATGTGCTACGCGAATTTATGTGTCTTTAAGCCCGCCAATAAAGCCGTCCGGCAGACGTATAAATTAAAAAGGACACCTTCCCGATTCCCTTTACATTCGACTCTCTGCAAATTTTACATTCACGTTGATCACTTTCGGTGGAAAAAACAACGTAAATACAGGTTAAACGATTCGAGCGAAAATAGGAAAGTGAAAACGACACTGGAGGGGGGAAAACGAGGAACAAAGAGAGAGAAAGGTAGATAGGGAAAGATAGCAATTTGTTGCAAGTCTTGCGTGAAACTGAAAAGATTATTGGTGCGTCACAACGGGTTTGGATATACGTAAATTCATTTTTCTAACCTGAAAACGATTAATGCTTCAGCCGGATGTAAGTTTTCGCAATGAGGAAAGACCGATTGAACGTCGGACGTGTAAAACAACGTATCGAACAGGCAATCCTGATCGTTAGCCCGTGAACGATTCCATAACACTGCTCAATGTGTTTTTATTGGGCAATAAGAAGCATTGAAGTCGATAGATGAATAGAGCTGTAAGGTATATCGTATTATCAGTTGAAATCGCCAGGTTTCGATGTACACAGATATTTTTCGTTTTATCGAAATGGCATTGTACTAAATTTAATACTGGCGCCGTTAGATACGGCATCGATAGCGCAATGTAATTATCAACGGGTTTATAAATACACTCTACGAAGTCTGTCAATTTTGCGGCACTACGAAAGTATCATTTTCAGGGTCAGATTTGATAATTAATTTTATTTCTTATCAAGATAACCGAGACCTACGTTTGGATAGACATTTATTTGTTCTGTGATGTAACAGTTGACAATGCACTTATACTTGTGTGCTTAGAATACAAACGTAATTTGGTAGATATAATAGTTGCTTGAAGATAATAGGTTTTTTGTGAAATTTTTATTGGTGTTAACTTCCATGCAGGAAATAGTGAATTTTTTCGTTTGACGTGTCTGATAAAAAGTGAAATTATAAAATTGTATTACCCTAAATTAGTAATTTTATAATGATTTTAAAGTCTTTTCGTTTTATTTTAATGCTCCTTTTATATTATCTTTGTGGAGAAATAAATAAGAAATATTGAAATATTAATATCTATGATTAAATATAGTTTAATGCTAGAATACTTAAAGCTCCAGTGATTTTTCTTTTATTCTACTACGGAGCATTATCTATGTTGCAAAACATAAAACACAGTTTTTATCGATACCATTGAATGAAACAATCGACCGAAAAATAATGATAGTGTACATTCATTCGTATTCGGTATTATCGAATATAAAATGATTGTGATTTAATTAGGGAGATAATCTGTAATTTTATTTGCCTTCTATGCGAAGGATTTCGTTGGTCCTAAGTAGCAACGGCTATGATCAATTGCGTAACGAGAATTCTGAGAGATCCTGACGTAATCCTTGCGAATCTAAACGAGGGAAAAAAAGAATGACATGAAAGGATCGAGTCCCGCCTTTTTTAAAAGTTGCACGTAACGATTCTCTTTCTCGTACGAATTTCATCGCGCGTTTTGTACTCGTGAGAATTAAATCCCTAAATTATGCATGACGCACGTTAACGTAAAAACTCGCCGAGGGATCGTTTCCAGTGAATAAACGAAGGTAATAAGAACAAAATGATACGTACAACTATAAATTATGATTTCATTTCAGGATTTTATAAGGAGAAATTAGTAGTAATTGCAATTTAGCCGTAGAGCAATTAAATCGAACTAAAATATATGATTAGGCTAATTTTCATATTAATTACCTTAGTACCAACATTCTCATAAGAGGTGCTAAAAATAGGGTAGTTATTTTATATATTAATAATTCACATTCATTCTTTTATAAACAACGTAAATGGATTAGTTAGAAATTGTTTTGTATAAATTTTTCAAATTATGTCCATCCTTTAGTTTGTGAAATTTAATAGCAAAAAAGATTTTATGTCATGAAATGGTCCAACGATATGTTAGGCCACACTGTGTAATTACAAATATTATAGAAACTTGTTGATTTTGAATCAAAAATAGATTTATATAAGAGAATAATTTAAGAATTATATATAGAATTATATAATTAAATAGAAATGTATGTTTAAGTATGTAAATTTTCCTTAAAATTCTATCAAGCTCATTGAAAATACACTTTACGTAAATACGTGCAGTTGGACACGCATCGTTGCTTTAATTCTTACGAAATGCCCGAAGGATCTTGATCATTCCCGCGCTCGTAAAAACTCTTGCATTGACGTCGACGAGGTGCACAATTGCAATATCTATACTCTTTCATAAGTTTTGTGCGATTTAACGTAATTCAATAAAAAATCACTTTTTAAGAAGTGCGCCGTTGGTAGGAATACTTTTGCAGCTCTGCAGAGTGGACTTGATTTGCGATGTTGGGTCGTTCAAGTGACAAAGAGCGATAGAGGTGATAGGGGTGAAGATTTAAGCATCGACATTGAAAGTCAGAATTGTGCTTTCAACATCGGGTAGACCCTTGAAAATATGGTTACAGACAATGAAGGTAAAAAGTAAAGAATTTAAATTAAAATATTATATGCCGGTCATGCAAAAGTACGTTTTTTAAAAATGCATATGTAGGTCGTTCAAAAAATGGCGATTAGTAGCATTAGTCACTTAGATTTAAAAAAAGTTAAGAGTATTTTGAAATTTAGAGAGTAAGCAATTTCCAATTTATACTAATTTTTCGTAAAAATAAAATTCCTGCAAATTTTCCAACAAGTTTCCCGCTTTATTCTTAATGAGGAGGTACAAAACATTCGTACACAATGTGGTAAATGTAAATAATTTTTCCTTCCAAATATCTTTCAAACATTTGCTGATAGAACGTCCTCTATTTTGGTATATTATACTTTGAAAAAGTAACGAAAGAATATTTTCAAACTCTGACTTCTAATTCAGCGATTTGAGAAACAATAAGCAATTCCTCCTATTTTCATATACTATCCCTTGGTGAAATCAGTAAAGAACATCTCCCCATTGTAGCTCATGTATTAGGGGGACCGGAAAGTAATGTTTTTTACTTTAAATTCAAACAAATAAACTTGTATCAAGTTTTTATTTTCAACAACTCTTTTCCAACTACTTAGTGTACATTTTCAACATCGGATCGATAAAAATCAATTGGTTTTTGAGCAAAATATCTGGAGAAACGACATTACTTTCCTGTCTCCCTAATATTTGCGACTTTAATTGAATGAAGTTAAAAATAACAAGAAAGAACACCTCTTACTTTGATATACCGTTCTTTAAACAAGAAATTAAAAAGTATCTCTATACTATAGCCTACCAGTTCCTGAGTCTAAAAGTGAAAAAAGCAAGTCGACGTCAGTTTGTCTGTCAGCCGTAAAGTGGTTCGAGTCTTTCTTCATGTCTTACGTCGCATATACTTTCATTAACTTCATTCTCAAATACACATACACCCATACCACCGGTGCTGGAAAATATTTTACAAACTTTTCTTCTCTACTTATCTACATTAGGATACGGAAGCATCGTCTTCCGCTATTACGCGAAAAGGTCATCGAACCCGGACGACTTTTTTTTTCCATGGTAAAATAATTCTTCGAAAGTTTTACGTCAGCCTTGCGTACACCCGGAAAAGTCTGCCCTGGAATCCGTTTCACAATCCTCGAGAACGGCGCCATCGTCCTGCATCGCCATAAGTCAGAAAGGGCCATTGTGTCCACTTTTCCTCTATAAAGCGTGTCGCGGATCTAATCGCCGACTAATCGCCCACGCAAATACCTGCGTGCTCTCGCGCGAATCGTTAGAGTGCGTTTCCAAGGAGCCCGATACCCGTGTACACCGAGATATTTACTGTCAGATCAAGGCTGCCAGCGGATTCTATGTAACGCCTTATGCGAAAAGAATGCCTCGTACTATCTGACATCGAGTTTTCATCGAGTATTTTCACTCGTCCGATCGTAACTGCTGATCTGATGTTCCGTCGAAAGTCTTTTGGAATATCTGGAACATAAATGTCGCGGCATTCAATAGAATGCTTTTGATTGTCAGACGTAATCGGTCGAGTAAAAGCTTATGCTCGTTGGCATAACAATTGAATTGGAATTAAAGCCTTCTATACGTCAGAATTCATCCGAGAGATTTGAACATTATATTCTTGCTGATCTGAATTACGTATTAAAAGGGAAATGTCAGGATAAGTCGGTGTAATAATTGATAAAGAAGTTTAAAAGATCTATTTGAATTCCCCGCGTTAATTTCGCGTGTATATAGCAATTTCTGGTAAAGTTCAAATTTAATGTGTGTAGATCAGTCAAAAGTAATGTCAAATTTGATTGTGTTATTAAATATGCTCATACTTATTGTATACTTATGTTAAACACATTTAAATTCTATATACTAACATAATTTAAAAATTATGATTCCAGGTGCACCATTTCTGTGCTTTTCATCGGTTTGGAAAATCACGCAAAACAGTGACAAAGATATAAAGCAGTTATTTACATTTGTACGCAAGACTATGGAATAAAACTAGACTTAATAGAATTAATTGCAACTTCTTCTACCGCTTAATTGCAATCTTCTATGGAGAAGTGTGAGCGTCGCATTACCGTAAGTAAAAAGAATAGAGGTATTGCGCATGCGTCTAGATCCTTAGTAGGTCGCGCCGTCCACTTCATCGAACACGTCTTTGAAGGTGTAGATCTTCCCGAAAAAATTACCCAAAAAATGGACTCAAATACCCATAGAAACTCGCATAAAAAATCACAGAAAATAGAATCTCCAGAAAAGATCCTGATACTTTGAAGAAATCCCATCGGAAGGGGAATCTAAGAGTGGAAGGCTTCGTCACTTGATCGTGCTCATCTCGAGCCGCTTGTAGTCATACAAAGGTGTCTCAAGATGCGACTTGCATAAGCCGCCATAATCGATGGAAGAACGCATAATCGTTGGTTTTCATTGTACAGAACCAAACTCCTGATCATAACCTACATCGAAAAGGCAGAATAAAGTGGTCCACGATTCAACGATACTAAGAAACTATAAATGCTTGAGATTATTGGACACATACGATCTATTCGACCGTTATTTAGATGAACTACCTACGAAAAAAAATGAAAAAATATGAAGAGGGAAGAAGACGCCTTCAATCATAATTAGTCGCATGCATCGTGAAAATATTTCATTGGTTTCCGAAGTGCTGTTAGTGCGCGAGAAACAACGTTAGTTTTGCAAGAAACGCGCGCGAGAGGAGCGCGCGCGTTAGTAGGTCGAATCCTGTTCGGTAAAGTTCGGTCGTCGTCGGTGAGTTTCGGATCGCACGAATTCAAAGTTCGTACGTGCCCGCCGCGCGTTCAGTGGTCAGTCAGTCAGTTATACGCGGCACTCGAAGGCCTCAAGTCGGGGGAGGCACGAAACACGCGCGAGAAAGCAGAGACAAACGAGATACGGTAGAGACTCGGACGAAGTGAAGGGCAGAAAAGGCACGCGTCACTCGAAGAAAACAAAAGAGGGTGAGGAGGCAATCGGCGACATACCAGGATCGTAACATCGTGCGATCGCCGTTGTGTTAAAGACTGGAGCCTCTGTAGCGAGCAAGTCGATCTCTCTTCTCGATTGACATTCGAGAGATCGACTGCCAACCCCTCGAGGCAAGCCGTCGAGGCAGTGCCTTTCGAAGAACGGAAGAGGAACTGTCAAAAGTGAAGTACTGCGGAAAAGCGCCGGGAAGAAGAAATGGTCTACGGGGGAAGCTTCGATATGGTGGAAACGGTGAGTTTATTGCTATGTTTTTTCCTATGCTTCTTTGTATAAATACCTGACTCGTTTTGGCGCGCAGTATTATGCGGGAATGACGTACTCGTTCGTGCATACATTAACTTGCCTCGTATTTTTTTTGGTTTCTCAAAGCAGAGATTTTCACAAACGTAGTAGCAAAGTTGTGCTGCAAAGTTTAGATTGTTGAAACGAAAATTGAATTTCTTTTATAGCTTTAGAAGAGTATATTTCAAATATATTAGGCAATTCACTATGCCAATTTTTCAACTTACTTTTCTCGTTCAAAACTGTCGTGCGTTTCGATCAGTGCGCTGAGAACGTTTGGCGGGAATCTAGATATTATTCAAATACGACACGGGTGTTGGTATGCTTACAGTTTCATTAGCGATACATTTTCCCGCCAAATCGTCCCGCTTTCAAAAATTAGTGTCCAACGAAATTCAAGTGTTTTACTTCGGTAACTGGGTTTCGAATTTTACATGAATGTTAAATAGCAAGGAGCTAAAAAGCCATGCGAGTTTCGAGGTAGCATTATTTGTATGCGAGTCGTACAATACGCTAATTAGAATTAATTTGACCGAGCCACTTTAGAGGCAACGTATGCTTTACAAGTGAAATGCTATCTAAGACTGTTCGCTGATGATAATGAGCAAAAACGTCAGTATGCAAAGAGCTAACGGGACGGTTTGCTTGTCGGCGAGAATTTGAAATTACAACGAATACGCGTACGGTTTTCCAGTGGAGATTCAAATCGTATGTTGAATTGCTCACGACTGTTCGACTTTGTTTTTTTTTTCTTTAATTAACGCGAAATTGTATTCAGCCATGCGCGCTTAGTAAGTAAAATAAATTATATCTTCTTGAAATATCTAGGAAAATGGATAATACAAAGAGCTGTAAAGGGATATAGGCAGATCTACTGCCTTTGTAAATGTATTTTTAATTTTTATCGCAACGTGTCGGAAAATTGCAAATACTAATACGAATTTTTTTTCGTGAACGATGTCATTATAGATTTCAGTAAAATTTTGTAAGTATTTCGGAACTGCTTGTAACCAGTTTTTCTTAATGACAAGATCGCCTCCGCGGTGATGCAATAAAAATATATTTTTCGTACGCTTTTAATGTATAGGTGTAATGATTTGAAAAGGAAGTTTCTTTGCATTATTATTATTTTTTTTAATTATTTTACTTTCTTAAAAAAGTTTTACATTTGTTGAAATACGTCTGTAATATAAATATTGTTAGTTATGCGCATGGAATTGTAAATTAAACATTAATGCAAATCAGTAATATTTTCTCCGCTCTTTTTGGATTTTGATTATGGCAAACTGATATAGCATGTAAAATATTGTCAATGATTGATAAATAGTACTAATATTGCTAATTATCAATGTTCATGCTGATAATTTCGGATGCAAACAGTTTTTTTTTCGAGTTTTCAGTACTCGAGGTTGTTGAGAATAATTGACGTGTTTAATTTAACAATCATCGACACTGACATTCACAATATTTATCAAAAATAATAATTATTCAAATTGAAGTTGCAAGATTATATACAATGCCACTGTAATGAAAGTGCTGTATTCCTTTTTAGCGGGATAATTAAATATTGTTTACTTCGAAAACTCAGTTATACTATGTCATAATTTTTCGTATCAACGTCGCAAAATTTACTTTTTTATGTTACAATTTAAAAATATCTATATATTAAAAATAATACAACTGGTACAACAACATTTATACGATTCTATCACATTGAATCATTAATGTTTTAACTTCCAACTTTTCTCGTTAAATTTTTCCCGCCAAGAATGCACCTCCATAATGCAAGTCAAGGGGTTAAACACCCATCATTTTTCCAACATTTCACACATTGTTCACGCCGAATAATATGCACCAATTAGTTGCTCATTTTATCAGTTTCTCTTCCGTTGCTCTATATTTCAACCTTAACTCTTACAGCTGTTTTACCTGATACCTTCTGTTACGTCTGAATTCTGACCTACCAGACATGTGACGAATTACATTTGAAATTTGAAAAAATTTTACAGAGTTGATGGAGAACGATTTGAATTTGGGATCACCAATTGCGGGTGTGATCCTTTATCTCCTTATCCACCACAACCTTTTCTATCTTTCTTCTCTAAGGTCATTTCGACGTAGTAGTAGGCGCGTTCCAAATTGCCGATGCTGTGATCTAAACATCGCATAGGAATAATACCCCTAAAAGTGACGAGTACTTGAACTTAAGCCTACTAACTTTGATTCTAAGCTTATTTTCTCATCTATCATAGCCTCTTTTTATCTTTTGCATCTTTCCGCTTTGATTTCTAAGGTCATTTGGTCTAGGCCGTGCAGTTCGACAACTGAAAAATGGCTAGGGAGCGGCGGAGCCTCTAGTTTTCGACTGCTTATTCCGGCCATTTCGTCTTTGAAATTTTCAAATCCAACCTTCTCCGCATACTCGTCTACTTTAGAAGATTGGGTTTAAGTATTCAAAAAATGAAATTTCAAAAATTGGCGGTTGAAAACGAGAAGCTCCACCGCTCTGTAGCCATCTTTCAGTTCTCGGACTGTACTAGTTTTAGGTCTACTTCAAACTGGCGTAAATGTGATGTAAATATCGCACAAGAAAAAGGCTCCAAGAGTGTAAGAATTTAAGTGTTTAACACTAGATCTACGGCATTTTTCAAATTTATAGAGAAGCGGCGCAGTAAATATTTCACGTATATCTTATAATAATAAATTACTTATCTAATTGTATTTTTTGCCGCTTGATCCATTTGTTTGCAAAGTACTTTTTTAATATATTTGAATATGTCTAGCAGCCGTAAATCTAGTGTTAACAATTTAAAGTGATAAAACAGGCTTGGACTCCAAGTTAGTAGTAGTGCGATTAGTAATAGTAGTAGTTTTGGATTAGTAGTGGGATTAAGTTCAAATTCTATCTCTTTTCTCGTATCCATCATAGTCCCTTTTCATATTTGCATATTTCTACTTTGACTTCTAAGGTCATTTCGCCTAGTGCTACTTTTAGATTCATTCCAAACTGGTTGAAACTGCGATGTAAACATCGCACGAGAAAAATACTCACGAAGGTGATGAGAATTTGAATTCGACACCATTAATTTGATGTATAAGTCTATAACTCTATATCTTTTATAATTCTCCATTCTACCGGAGCCTGGAGATACATACGGCCCTGTCGTAGAAAGACACAAGCAGAGACGTTCGTAAGGAAGGCTAACTTTCGAATCTACTACAACTAAACCTCGCAATGTCGGTAGTCAGGCTACGAGAGAGACGAGAAATTCACTCGGCTGGTACGTGATGGAAAATTTCGCGATAAAAACGGAAACGAGGGACGTTCTTAACGCAAATCGGGAATTTGATTTTCGAGGGTTGGATGCGATTCTTTTTCGGCAGTGACTATAAGTTTGTCCGCTTTACTCCATGTATCAAGGTTTTACCATTAATTGCCATTTCAAGTGACTTTCGATAGGCTCTTACGATCGTTTCCTGGTAAAACTTTCAGCCGCGCTGAGAGCCGTATGAATCTCCTAATAAAGCTCGACGTTTTATTTGCCACCGTTAGGATTTTCCCATTTGGTTCTGTCGGAGTGGTACGAACGAAGATACGTGAATTGTTTTCTAATCTGTTCGATATTAAATTTCTATTTCTAATCAATTTTTTAGGCTCCACAGAAGTTATAGTATTTTTCTCCGGTAGGAAAAGTAGGAATCGTAAAATTTGTATATAATTTAATCGATGCGATTATTTATTAAATAATTGGTATACCTTGAACGATGAAAATTAATCGTAACTATATTTCATTAATTTTATATTGATCTGTTGCTTGAATGTTGAAACATATAAGAGTTAATTTCGATATGAATTATTTCGAGGTTTTTTTTCAAGGATTTTTAAAGCATTTAAGAAAATTTTTGTAAAACGATAGGTGTTCATGCATGTGTTTCATCATTTGGCATGGTTATTCTTGAAGTCACGATTAATATTTCATGATAATTTGTAGTAAAATGCATAAAGCTTTATCGTTAATGATATGCACGAGGAAAGGTCGGAGCAGTGCGTGAGAATTGATAATAGAGAGCGATTAATTGATTCGTCTTTTATCTGTTCCACGGTGCTGAACTTTGGATTACAGACGCTAAGATTATTTGTCACTGATTAACACTTGGTATAAATAACAGATAATTACCATGTAACCTTCATGATTCATTGACCTGACTACGTAATCAAACTTTTGCTTTTCTCCAATTTTTCTACCAAAAAAATATATAATCCGATTTGTTTGTTTTAAAAATTGTTCCATAAGTATTCTGCTTACTTTTCTACAAAAAAGTATGCAATGATAATTGGTTGAAAATGGCTAAATTATATAACCACCGAAAGTATAGCTACTTTTTCCAAGAAACGATCGCATTAATAAAATTATATTAAAATTCGACTTCGTCTTTTCTGGACCGTGAAAAGAGAAAAATATAACGAGTACAATTTACTAAGATGATTGTCAATTAAATGAATTGAAATCACTGATTACAAAAGAATATAGCCAAAAATGGAATTACAACTTATTATTAAATATATATACAACACATTTAGTTTATTTGTTGAATGCGCATTAATTATGAAAGATAATAAGAAATCATGTACGACACCGAGATAATGATTGATAAACTACAAAATCGATCGTTTCGAAAATTGGAAATACTCCGCAGGGTTTACATTTAATTCTGCAACAAAAGAAAATATTTTTTATAGCAAAATTTTCAGTGACATAATAAACATCAGAATTCCTCTTTAAATTTCAATTTTGCACTTTGTACAACGACGTTTTCATCACTTTCTTAATCCATCGTTATTTCGATTTGAGAAACGTCGAAAGCTTAATGCATATGTTCTGTAATAGAATTATGTATTCATGGAAGAACCCGATACGCTACGAAGACATGAATTTTACATTACCATATTTCACATATTGGATACATCGAAAATTTTCTGCCATCCGTTGGCATTGCATTTCATTGTTCTATTCTCATACTACGATATCGTTTTCGAGATACTTTATTGGACGTTCTGTCTGTTAACATTTCTGAGCAACAATTTTTTTTTTCTGCCAAATATGTCGGAAACTTTTCGAGGATTATTACGTATCATTTATGATATCCTTTCTCACATTCATGTTTGGTATTTTCCATGTTGTGGGAATTATGATACTTGTTATTTATCTTAATATCTGCTCGTATTTCAGATTTGAATGGAGTTAGATTCGGAAAATTCCGCGAAGTAGGATCCAATGATGGAATAATAACAAAATAGAATAGTGCTATGAAACTTAAGATTGAAAATTTTTATTCTACTTAGATTTCATGGAAATATGAATTTTACAATTATTTTGTAAATGTAGTAATACGGAATTTAAGTACGTTATTCCGACTTTATTAATTTTTAATATGTGTATGGGCAGAATTGAGAAATACATGGTACCCGATTATTCATATGGGGAATTTCCTGGAATAACAAATGAGTAATTACAAAATTTATTACAACGTGCCTGAAAACAATCCTCGCATGGCATCAAATTAATCCTCGCTTTCACCTGTAAAATTTTCCACCAATGCTTCCTCATCCGCGTTATTTGTCCTCTCGATATTTAATCTTATTTTAATTCTACAACTCTGAGGATATATTCAAATCGAAGAATCGAGAAATAATATTTCTCATACTTTAAAATACACCTCCATAATCAAACGTTTCCTCTCCACTAATTAATTCTACCTATACATAATAATTCCTTGACCAACTTCATTCAAAAATCATTTTTTAAACATTTACCAAACTTTGCAATCGGAGCTCCTCAGCTTCTTTGCAGAAACCAAAATTCTATTCCTCAGGATCCAAAAATCGAAATTTGCCAAACTAACTGCGATTATGCGCCAAAAATTGAGCGTCAATGGCAGAAACTTGTATGACCCGATGTCATCTTAGTGATTTTTTCGTCCTTGTAAAATATTGCAATTTTTGTTTTATATTTCCCATTGTACTCTGTGAAACGAGAAAACTTCTAAATTCGTTAGAGACTTCTTTTATCACTTCGACAAAGTACAGTCTGCCCTCGACTTTCGCACATAATTGGTCCCTGAGAGTATTTGCGACTGTTAAATATTTATAAGTAGACGGATACAAGAAAAATATTAAAAATTGTATCTTAATGTCGTTTCCTTGTGAACCTGAGATTCTCTAACATCTAGTAGACGATACTAGAAACGTTATTACAATGTTAGAAAATCAAAAGTAATGTGTGAGTGACTGCGAGCTACAACACTTCATGACAGTGACTGCATGGAAACAAAAATTTTATTAAAAAGCGCCAAAAATCTTCAAAAAATTCAATTTTTACAAATGTGTGAAATAGTGAATATGGCGAAAATCGAGGGTCGCCTGTAATGCTACGATTTCACAATGAACATCGTCGCAATTCCAAATAACTTAAGTTTTCCAAATTGTCGACATTAATGACTTTCATAATCACCGACACATTTATCGGGATATTAAATCCCATTGTCAGGAGGATAGGCAGTCAGTCAGGTAAGCAATTCGCGCATACATTCGCATCTGACCGCGTAAACAGGGTGTAATTAAAAAATCTCACTAGCCGGGCTTTGTGTCGGGCATTGTATATACTTGATGTCCTTGCCGAGGCAATTCGAAATCCTGTCCCGGTCTCACATTAGCGAGGGCGTGGTTGATCGTTCGTTCCTGGTCCGAGGATAGCAGCCTCGTAGTAATTGCACCAGACTCGTTTCCACACCATGACTTTTACGGTTTCGACGTCTCTCTTCTTTGTCGCACTTCTTTCCCTGTATGCAACTTTCCTCGTTGCACCGTTGTCGTGTGAAATGCCATCTCGATTTCGGGTTAACCTTTGAGGACACTCAGTGATCGATAAAGACACGAAGAATTCTGGATAATTTAATGATACGATATCGGTTGGAACGTGAGGAATGGTCGTTGCGTAACTGATTGCATTTTTTCTGTTGTTTTTAGAAAGAGACTGTTAAGGAGGAGGAATTCAGAGTTTTAAGGGGTTGCGTGATATCGAGGTGACTTTTAGATGTGATTAGTAGTTGGAGCGTTTAGGTGTTTTAACTTTTATTATGGACCGTGTCATAGGTCGCCAATTGATTGTGCAGTTGTGAGTGGTGTAATGTAGTTAAGAGATAATTATAGAGTACAATGGTTGAACTTAATTGCTAGTCTTGTTTTAGATGAGGATAGTTATGTCAGAGATAAAACGAAGGATGGTTTAGCTTACTAAAGGATAGTTACTGCAAGTTTTTTTCATCGAAATGTACATCTCACTTGGACATTATTAAGTGTACTGCTTTGAGAATGCACTATGCTATTAATTCCTTAGCCTACAACAACGTGTGACACTCGTGATGTGGTAAATGGTATAGGGAATTTTGAAGTTTTCCAAAAACTATTTAATTGAAAATATCAGTTGGTAACGGTCAAATTATTTTTATACTATTAATACTGCGTTCAGGTAGACGAAATTTCAGAAATCAGCGAGGAATTTTGATTTCAAGAATTAATTCTGAGTTATTGCGCGTTCGGTCACGAAAAAAGTCGTAGGTGAAGGGGTTAATCCATTCTCTTTCCTGACACTAATAGAGCAACTCCGAAATTTCATCTAAGAAATGAAATATTACAGATTTTTCATTACTATAACATTCATTCCAATAATTTGTTCAAAAATTATAATCACATAAAGTACAAACAATATTACTACTAGGATATAGTATAAGCCGTTTATATTGAAAGTGGTATAATTCACTTTTTCTTTAACTCAAAATATTTATGTTTTGGGTTTTGACGTGTTTAAGACTAGAACGACCGGCGTTAAATCTATTACATTTAAATATATCAAATAAGTACTTTGAAAAAAGAACAATCAAGTGATGGAAAATATGAGCGTTTCGATAATCTGTGTTTTGTAAGATCAACTTCAAAATTTCTAATCTAGGACTCCCCTATAAATGTAGAAAATTTTTAGAAAAAATTGTGAACAAATCATTTTTACTTGCTCGGTAGTTCTAGTTTTAAGAATACTGTTAATTATTGATCGTTTTTCTTAAAATATTATGACTATAATTAATTTCGTATATTTATTAAAAAGCACCATTAAGTAATATATGCTAATATACCTTCATTACGGTATATTATCTTGTCATTTTCAAAATAAGCAGCTCACATATGGACAATAATCCTTTGCGGTCCTATGTGGAGCAGTACTCGACATAGTTTTTCGCTTGATTTTACTTCCTCCCAATTTAAAATCGCCTTTTCAATTTCATAATAATTTTGTAGTATCACCTAAATATCCATCAGTACCTATCACCATTGATATTATTAAAAGAAATCAATAACCAGTAGCAAAAAATGTTGTGAAACTAATTTCATTTAGCTCACTACAAAATTAACAAAATAATTTGAACCAAAAGGGATAAAGTTGATCAACTGGCTCATCTCTTACCTCCATCTTCAAAATTGATTGCAGGCTTTTCCTCGCCCAATGGAGCAATTTATTTCACAATTGCTCCATCGAATCCATTCCATCAGTTATTTCACAATAACACATTGACTCTAGAACAGCCGATATCCTACGTTAATTGTACAATGTGTAGGAACAAGCGAGCAAAACGAAAGGCTCTCGCAATTCATTTGCGATTGTTTCTGGTAGCGGCAGAAAAGTCGCGGTGACCTTCTCGACTTTCCTGGAACTCCATCGCGTCTGCCCCCTTCTGCCCTTTCACCCCCTTCTCTCTCCCACCCCCAGCTAGTGCCAGCGTACCTTCGGGACCGAGAGACCAAAGAATTCGCTGTATTATTCTGAAGAAAAAAAATGTTTAAGTACGCCGACAAACCGTGCTCCGTGTTACTCAGGTGTCTACCCCCCTTTGTTCTCTCGCAAACTTTCCAGCTGAAGTGCACGGATTTACATGCATAAGGCACAATACACCGATCATTACAACATCCCGTGAACAATGCCGATTTACATATTGCGATTCTTTCTCGCCTGTGCATCGGGTTTCGTCGATATTTAGAAAGTGGGAGATTCTCGTCCGCTGGGTCATCGATGTTGTCTTCTGGATGTTATAAGGTTAGGCATGTTGATTCGTGGGTTGGTCGAAGAACTTCCTTTTTATGACTTTTAATGTCTTTATGTCGTTTAGATCGAAAAACCAATAGGACGTCTAACCGTAACCAACTGGTTTCCGTAGATTTATGAAGGTTGTTGAAATCAAATCGTTTAGATTGTTGTCTACAAGTTGGAGCAGAGAAAATGAGTGAAAAATTTTATCGAAGTTGATAAGTTTTCTTTTTTATTTTGATAGATTTCATGATATAGTGAAGTATTAATTCGAATTTTCATGATTATTGATGTACTGATGAGATTGAGAGATGACGAAACTTTTAGAGTGATTTCAACCCTTCATGGTGAATTTTATGTTTAAAAAAAGTATTCGTTTACTTTATCAGACTCATTATTTGCAGAGAGTTAACTGCAATTATAGTTTTTGCTTTGAAAATGTCTTTGGAGGTTTGTTTTGTCATACTCTTCATTTTTTTTTATACTTATGCTTCGGAATTTTCATTTGTAGGACGTTTAAGGTATTTACATCCGTTTTGGATACTGTTAAAAGTTAAGAGCTTTTACCAACGATTACAGAATGGCAAAGGAATTTTCCTAATTGTAAGTTTAACCCACAATCGTTGTGTACTCCATTATTCAAATTAAAATTTAAAATGCCATAATTTTCTCTTAATTAGTCTGTTTCCCAGAAATCTCAAACTTGTTTCCTTGTGACCGTTACCGAATGGCAGAACTACAAAATACTCAGTCTGAAATTGTTATTTGATTTCGATGAAATGAAACTTAGAAGTGGAATTGCTTTCCATTTTCGACGAAATCGTTACATTCCGTTTTTTACGAATATTTAAGTGTATGAATATTTACAGCGTTCTTTTTCCTCGTCGTTTATGCATGTTATATATTAAATTCATCTGGCTACTTCTCCATTATTCAAACTTCAGCATTTTTGTATATTAAAGAAATAATAAATTACTATTCTCAATAATTATCCAATGTGAAACAATCCAATTTATCATGAGGAATACAAAAAATGTTAGTAGTGTAAGACCGCTGTGTTATAAATAACTCAAATTGATGAATATATTTTTTTGTGGTTGAAACTATACCAATGATCCGTTTATATGTTACGTTTACAGATATTTAAGATACTTCATGGCTCCTGAAAAAAGTGTATATCCTATTTTAATGATTGTACCGTCAAGTTTTAATTTTGAAACACTATTAGTCTGCCATAATTTTTGCTTTTGAATACGCTTATGCTCTTTTGAATCTTAAATGAAAAGCTTCATGAAACTAGAGTAAATAATGTCATCATGAAAAAAATTTGTTACTTGATACATCTAGTATTTTCGAAAAATTACTATATGCTATCTTTAAAAAGAAAATCTGAAAAGGCCATCTAACACAATAATGACTTTTGAACATACCCAAATGAAAATGTCGCCAATACTTTCAAATATCTATATAAGGAGGATTTATCTTCCCATTATATAATTTTCTAAACTCATCTCAATGAAACGTTTCAATCTATCTATATAACTATTAAGGATGCCAGAAAAAAATGTCGTTTTTTTTGAACCCATGACAACGTGAGAAGTGAACTCACTGAGTATTTTAAATCAAAACCCAGTAAATGTTACGAACAAGGTATCAAAACTTTTTCAGATCGATGAAGAAAGATTATATCAAACCGTGAAAATTATAATTTAGATTAATATTTGTAAATGAAATTATTATAAGTATTCACATCTTTTATTTAAAAAAACCGCCATTCTTTTCCAGTACCCTTACCACTAGATTTACGGATATTGATATACCTATTTTTTTAAAGTAAGCGAATTTGACTCATATAACAAAATTGAAATTTTTCACAAAGAAAATAGTCCCAACTCAATTTAAATGAAAGATTTATTATTAAAAAATTAGCCAACCAATATATTACGTATATATTGTTAAATTGATTCTGCCGACACAATAAAGCAACTCAATATATTGGATGCTAATCGATTTTATTTAAGCACGTGGTTATCACTCTCTCAAGAAGACTCCTCTAACAAATACACATCTTATTATATATCGCGCATCACCGCTCGCGCATGCGCCATCCTTCGAGCATGCATTGGTTCTAACATATATAGTAACCAAATTTTTAATGAGTCAAATTGGCTCCGTAAATCTAGTGTTAATAATTCCACCTTAAATTACAATTTCAAAACAACCCCCAAAACAATCGTTAAACACCTCATCTAAAAGTCTCTCTATCGATGCACATGAGAAAGCAAGATCATTTTCGATAAAGTTTTGCAAACAAAACCGAAAGATTGCGAACAGGCGCGCCAATTGCAAAATCAATAGCACTAGGAAAAGTGACGGCAGCTCGCGTGTCGATCTACGATCTACGATCTAGAAATCTAGGATCGATCGAGGGTCCGAAATCAGGGACATTAATCACACCGTTTGGCGCGTACACGTGGGTGGTCAGTACTGACGCAAATCGTAATATCGTACGTCTACCGGTGAGGTAAATCGAGCGAGGTCGAGGCTCCGCGGCAAGGCGAGAGAGCCGATTTTCGAAAGGCAACTTCAAAGGTCGATCGCCCCTTGATATTTCCTTCGTGTTCTCGCATCGAGAAAGTAAAGCCGCCGAGCTAACGCGATCTCCGCGTCCTCCGCGGAGGTGGAAAGAAAGCAGCGGCTTTTGAGAAATTTAAAAACGTCCGAGTTCTCACGAGCCACCGTGCGAAATGAAATCGAAACGCGGCTTGCGTAAGGATTAACGGTTTATTGTGAAGGCGTGGAGATGTTTGGATTTGAAGCTGTACGCGTTGAAGGTGAAGCCGATCTGTTTAGCGCGATAGAAGGGCAATACTAGCATTTAGAATTTCGTTAAGTAACTTGTGCTCTGTCTGTTCGTCGACGTTACATTCGTAGTAATAATTGAGAATGGAAAACGTAATTGTAATTAAAAGTAGGAGATGTGACTGTAATTGTACGATGAAATTAGAATAACAAAAGTGGTTTGTGGCTGCTCGATTTTTTTGAACGATAGTATAATCTAAGATTGTTAAATATCTTTTTATGGTTTTATTGTGGGACGTATAGTACAGCTGAAAAGATTTGAACTGTTTTTTTGTCTAGTGATCGTGGGTCTTTTAACCCTTTGCGCTCCAACTACCAGCCTGGCTGGAATAACAAGTAAAGACGATCTACTCCAACTACCAGCTCTACTGGCAACATTTTATTTTCTAATTATTACTAATAAGAAGTGACCCTAAACGGACCAAAATATGTATGGTTTGTTCAACTCCTGGTGGTCCTTGAAGAAAAAGAACAACTTTCTATTGTGATACATGTACAAGAAAACCCGGTCGACATGTAGGCGACTGTTTCTTGAATTATCATACAAGAAAAGTTTATAAGAAATAAATTATTATAATGCTAAATTAACTTAACCTGATATATGAATAAATTTTATATTACTAATCAATATTTAAATATATTAATCGATGTTTAATACACTTCTACAAAAATTTCATCAAAATTGTTTTTTGCCGTCTATGTTATAAAAAAAAATGTCAACCAAATTGTATATTTTGAATCTGAATTTATTTTAAGACACATTGAAGTTAACTAAGTTTTTGAGTTAATTCTCGTTAATAAAAAATCATTTTTCTAAAAACTGCAGCATTTTTTTCCAAGTATTGTGATTACAAAATATTGCCGAAAAGTCCGTGGAGTAGACTACCAACAGGCGCAAGAAATGCAAGGAGCGCAAAGGGTTAAAACGGCATTATGGAGATGTTTCAATTTTAAATTGTAGGTGTGAGTGGTGAATGCGAATCTGCTTAGCATGATAGAAGGACAATAGTAGCATTTACGACTTTGAAAAGTAATTCGAGTTCTGCCTGTTTCTTGAGGGTTGCGAACTTACATTCGTATTAATAAGTAATTGAGAGTAGAAGTTATTGTAATTGTAGGACGAAATTAGTATTACCAAAATAGTTTGCGGCTGTTAAATCTCTTTGAGTGATAGTTTAATGTAAGATCGTTAAATATTTTTTTTTTGTGGTTTTATAGATGTACAGTATCGCTGAAAATAATTGAACTACTTTTTTCCCAATCCTTTGATCGAGAGTCTTTGAAAACAGCACTTTGAATATTTCTTTATATTCAAAGCACTACTAAATAACATAATTGCACCTTCATTTACTGATATCTCCATTTTCGACCTGCTTTCACTGGGAATGTGCATGTCAAATGTTCTTATTTCTCTTATAAATTCCATTAGTGCACTTCTTAAAACTCTCACCGATATCGGCTTAATAACAACAAAATACATACTTCAGAAAGGCACTTTCGCGTGAAAGAAATATTTATTCTGCTCCTGCCAGCTACCAAGGTGATTTTTAGTAGTAATTCTTCCCCACTGCTTGTAAGTTTCAGCCATTATTGCAATTAGTATTATAGTTTGCCAATTGATTGTATAAATACGAGCTACATAGCATCTATAACTGCAAATTAAGATGCTCACATTAAATACAAACCCTACCTAAAGATATCTCCACCACAAAAGCTTTCTATCCCACTTTAAACAAATATTACAACGTCTCCAAAAACACGTATCTCCTCCAAAGTTCACCCTAAGATCTCCCCGTCCCTCCAAACAAAACAAACTACCCCAAAAATCTCTCAAAAAAATTCGAAAAATTCATTCCACCCTTCTCAAAATCATCTTTAAAATTTTCACTTTTCTCCTTACAAAAATGACTCTAAATCCTTCAAACTACCCTCCAAAACTCGTCACCCTTCCCTTCCTCGTTGTCCAACATGCCAATTCTCTTCGGCATGTCCTCGGCCATCGACTGTTTACCAAACAGTCTCTCCACGGCGGGGGTAGGCATCCGCATTCTCATCCCGCAAATGATAAAACCCGACGTTCGCAAAACGACACCGTGGAACCCCTTCGAGAAAACTGGAAGGTGTCCTTCGCCGGAGAATTAACGCAGTCCTACACCTTGAAGAATTATGTGTATTACGGGTCGCGCGGTATCTCCGTCTCTCCCTCATCTCCTGGGAGAAGAAAGATTACGAGAGATCCAGCAATGGTCCGCGTTTCTCACAATCTCTTCCCCTTCCCTCCGTACGGGCCCCCGATCGGGGCCCTCTGCTGAGAGTGCTTTAGCTCACGTACGTGTAAGAAGCGCGTACATACGTGGTCCATCCGTCCATCGGGATGGTGTATCGTTTCGGCCTCGGTAACGCGAAATTTACAGCGGCCATTACGAGCTGATATTCTTTGTCTTGTCGCTCAAGCGCGTCCATTCCTCTCGGGTAAGCTGCGGTTCTCCGGGCATATCTCGGTGCCTCCTTTAAAACACTTCGTTTGCCGCGCGAACCATCGAGTTCACGCGGATTCTGCCTCCTGGGGATGTTAGCTTCGCTAAAGGATTTTTCCTTGCTTGCCGTTGTAGCCGCCGATAGTTGGTGGATGCCGCAGGAAGAGATTTTGTTTGATTTACTTTGGAAGTTTATAGGTGATCTCGTTGATTGATACTTTAGTTGTGCTTACAGAGGGTGGTTTTGTACAATGGGTTGGAGGGTGAAATTGGCTCAACCCGTTGCTTTGCAACAGAAAGAGAAATGGAATTAGACAGTTTTTTGTCTTACATTCCTAAAATGAATGTATCAGTGGGACACAATAGGATTTAATGAGTTTTGTAGTGTTAAATTTACGTTAACAGTAGATGTGCTGACGATTAATTCAGTATATCTAAAATTGTCAAATAAATGTCTTCGAATGAAGTAAATAAAACTTGGTCGATTCTATTACTTACAATTAGAGTCTTTAAAATAGACGTAGAAAATTAAAAAAAGCTTTAGCAGGCATATTCTTAAACAATTCAGATCAAATCTAAAATATATGATATATTGAAATGGAATTGAAAATCTTGAAGTTTTCACAAATTCTTAGATTGAATATATCAATGGGACACATTTAATTATTTTCATGCTGTCAATTTTACTTTTGAGTATATGATACATTAGGAATAACTGAGAAAGTTTTGTTTTAATAATATTCTGAGTTAGGGCATATGGAGTTACAAAGGAAATTGTAGAGGAAGGGGTTAATTTCAAGTGACCTGATAAATGGTTCCTTGGACCTCCATCCCTGAGGGAGATGGAATTTGTGTTCCATGCGAGCACAAATATACAATTACACATTTCTTCAAGGTGCTATCAGATATCGATCAAATTATTCACTTTCTATTTAATCCTTTCTGATTACCATAGGACAAAACTACGTAACAGATACAACCAGTTTACAATTTTGTGCCGAGGAATTACAAATTTGGCTATAGTTGATGGATTAAGTACGAATATATAAGTATTTCTGTTAGATTTTTCCCTACTTAAATCTATTCCAAAAATTGTATTTTGATTTAACCCTCCACGAGACCCTATGACTTTGAGGTAACGCTAGACTCATCTAAGCTTCTATTCTTCAAAGTAAAGTTTTTAACTTTACCAAGTACTTGATGAAATTATACTTAAATTAAGTATAAATTAATTTACTTGATGAAAATCATAAAATTCTTGATAGTTCAATATTTAAAATTCACATTTAACTCATTATTTAAAATATTAAATATTTTATCATTTCCTAATTTTGCTATCGTGTAGCTGATCTTCGGATACCACAAGAAATTAAGGCTATAGAGGGTTAAGTATCTTAGGTCTAAATAACATTGTTATAAAGATAATTTTAGTAGTTATAACAATTGACATAGAAAGTTTTTATGAAAAAGTATTCCGTACTGTTAATAACAAACATGGGATGTTGGGCATCGCTTGAGTGTTCATCGATTCTAATTCTAGCCAAAATTGTATTAAAATTAGGTTCGATAACGTTGAATATGTCAGTTTAAAAAGTCCCTCTGTTACTTTCGACTCGCCGCGGTACATTCAAGGTTTTGTTATTTCAATCTAGACTACGCTGGCGCCCGTCTCTTACTTTCACCTCGTTTGTAACACGTATACCTTTTCATCTTTCGAGATTGCACGGAATTCTTGCCGACAATTGACCCGCGTAAACAGCTTGCATGCCCGTACATGTATTTCTTGAACTACTCGTTCCTCGTTAACAAATCCATCCTTAATCGGCGCGAATAATGCAATTAACGTGCAAATCTAGCAATTCAGTTTTTCACACGAGTACAAGACTTTATACATTCTGTGCACGCGACTGAATTTTTTAGTTTTTCTCCCAATTGTATTAATAAATTAATTTCTTGCTGCACAATCCAACAGATACTGAGTTTAATTGAAGCACAACGTAAACACATTTACGAATTCACAATAATCAGGAAGATTAATTTTGAATGAAAAGAAACAAGAAATTTATATAACTCTGGTGAAACAATTCAAATCTATGGATTTTAAATTTCATCTCCTTGGCGCTTCAGTGACCACAAAATCGCAATTTCTTTTACTTGAAATACCTAATATTATAATAATCCTTTACTTCCGACTTACATCTTTTCATGAGACATATACCTCAAAATTTCTTATCATCCACGATAATTAAAAATATCCTTCAACTTGAAGCTCAAGCACAAACGTTAAACCAAGTGCAGCTTATTTAACACTAGAACTATCGATGTTAAATCTACTATATTTAAATACATTAAACAAGTGCCTCAGAAAACGAGAAAACAAAAGCTAAAAAAAATAATTAATTCCCTAATCTATATCTTATAAAACGGACGTACACTATCTACTCTACGGCTCCCCTACGACCTTGGAGAACTTTTCTAAAAAATCCACTAACCAGTAGCTTTACCAACCTTGCTAATTCCAACGCAAAAAACTCAATTCACATTATAAACTCCAACCTACATCGTACCATTAATACGGTCAATTCTCCATTATCACATCACCAGCGAAAACATTATAATCATAAAATCCTATCCCATTAAGATTTCCATCGAATATATCATCATCCGTGCTATATATAACTTCGACTGAAAACGTGTAAAATCGCACCGTGTAAATTTGAGGCCTCGTTGCACCGGGGCTTGTGCATATCATCATTAGAAAGTATGCGCACAGGTAAATAGCGAGTCGCGTGCACACAGGCTCATAGATCGGTGAGTAATACTTACGGTTAATGTTCTGTGACGTTTGAACGTAAGACGTCCAAGTGCGACCGGATTCCGCGATAGCAGCGACCGTTTCACGCACATCCGGATGAGGAAGATAGAAGGAGCAAAAGTGCACGCGCCAGCGAGAAACAATAACCAGCTGTTACAGTGCGTGCACCGGTGCATTCCAATTACCACGGCGCTCTATGGTCTGGTCATATATTATCCTTAACTACTGCAGCGCCGTTCGAACGCAATTAAGAATCGTCGCGAGGGCTCCATTCATGGTTTTGTGCATACACGAAAAACGGAAACGATGAATTTCCGAGTTCCCTCGTCTACCTGTTGTAACGGTATTTCTGGTGTGGCTGATGATGTGATTATTGAAATTTTGCTAACTGGCTATGGAGAAGACTTTAAATTGTAGATAGATAGATTTCGTTGCGGTCTGGGAGACATTTTCCTTTGTCAGTGTTATTTGTTGTAATCACTCCATATATGGCACTAATTTACACAATCGTCCGAAATAATAATAGTCACAGTATATTTAAACACTTTGATAATGTTTTTAATTGTCTTTTGGTTTTTATCTCAATTTGAGTCTTTTATTCTACTTCTGATGCTGTAGTGAGGGGTATTAACACTTTATCGACCGGTATTTTTTTAACCCTCTACCCCTTCTGACCTATCACTTGGCCACGAATACTTCCTTGATACAGATATCTATTCGAATATTACAAACTCTCGTCACTGACTCCTTAACACAGGTAACCGCAGTGATAAATGATAATTTATCAATTGAAGTGGCAAGCAATTAATAAGTTAAAAGTTCAAAGGCCTTGGGTCCGAAAAGCCTATTAATAGGCTTCCGGTCGATAAAGTGTTAAGTAAGAAATAAACTCACAACACAAATGGACCCCTTGCCGTACAATAACGAGTGCCACTCGTGACGTGATAAATAGAATAGTCAATTTTGAAGTGGTCCAAATATTATTGAATCAAAAGTATCAGTGGGTTATGATAAAATGAAATTAATTCTATGTTATTGAATATTGCGTTAAGTCATGTGCTACATTAAAAATTAGGGATAGATTGTAATTCCAGCAATTAATTCAGAGTTATTGCACATTCAACCACAAAAGAAATGGTACTGCAAAGGGTTAAGAAAAACGATTAGAGTATATATTTACATATATTTAGATAAAAGAAGAATATTGAATGTTATAATAATAATGGTATTAAAGAAGGCATTAAAGGTTTCGCATCTGTCTAGCTTGGATGTCCAAATTAAATTGCTAAACGATATGCATCGGCACATCGCTGGGCACAGTTGTATGCATAAAACGTAAACTTGTAATGTCAGACCCGTGCTTACTTAACACTAGATTTACGGAGTCAATTTGACTCGTTCAAAATTTTATTACTATATATACAATATATTGGTAGGTTAATTTTTTAATAATAACTCATTTATTTAAATTGATTTGAAACTATTTTCTTTGGAAAAAAAACTTCAATTTTCTTGCTTGAGTCAAATTAGCTAACTTCAGAAAAATAGGCGCATCAACATCCGTAAATCTAGTGTTAATCCCTTCGTCCTACAAGATTTTTTTTAAAGGGACACTATAAGGTAAAGTTTCTAGGAGATTTGGATTGTTCTTTCTGCGAGCGAGGTTGTAAGATAAATTGTTCCTGGTAGAAGGGAAATTTGGTGCAATAAACATTCTATTTAGGATACCATTTTTTTCTAAAGGAAATAGAGATGTTACATAGGTACCACTCCTGCAAATCAGCATTCTGTTACACGATTCATTAATTTCGGGAAACTTCCTATAAGACGGTGTCCTATAACACGTTTTCGCTCTAACACGATAAGAAAACTACGGAAAGCCTTGTACAACACTTATACTCCTATATCACTGGATAACATGACTTATATTTAAGATATTTCAAAACTAAATTACTTTGAAATAACGATGGGAAGGTATAACGAACTATGGCGCCTTTACATGAATTTATATATAAATAAATTATGATATACTCATTAATAACGCTATTAATTAAAAATTATTAATTAAATAATGGTATTACTAAAGAATTTTACTTTTATTAAATTTTCGACACGTAACTTCTTTTGTACTGGCTTTGGGTGTCATATAAGACGGTTTCCGGTAACGCAATTTTTAGGAACCTTTAATTTACTGCGTTATGGAAGGGTTACCTGCATTTTATTATGATATTTTGTTATCCCATTTAATTTTATACGTTGGAAATTTATAAATAAAAGGTTACGTTGGAAATGATTTTTATTAAAAATTAGTAATGATGGTAATGCACATTTAAATTAAGCATTGAAAAGCTGTAAAGTAGCTCATTAAAGTCTAGACTTTAGATAACAATTTCGTATATTTAAACTAATTAATTCCTGTTTATCTAGTTTATTAGGATAAAGTAAAATTGAAAAGAAACGCAAAGTCTTATGTAATGTTAGGAAATCGAGTTGATTAACTCGTTCTGTTGATTTCAATGATTTAATAATTTCTGATTATCACTTGATATCGTGAAACTCATTCAAAGTAATCGCTCAATCTAGATGATATCGGAAACACTAATTGCACTGAGAAATTGATCATTATCGCGTGATCCATAATCCTGTACTGTTATACCATTTTCATAGCTGCCACGGTCTACGGTGTTTTTACTATTTTATTGGAATATGCCGCTTTCATTAAAACGGTTTTCCTCCAAGGAGTACCGTTTCAATTAAAGAAAGTTTCCGTTTTGCAATCAACGACGATTCTCACGGTAAAATCGCAAAAGATTTTTCGTCCTTTAATGCCACCCATGGGCATCGCCAAGAACGTTGAAATTCAACGATTTACAAGAATTCATAATAAATATATCGTCGTGCCTTTTCAACTGCAATATAAGCGCAAAAATAAATTTCACCACCTCGAAGTACAACATTTCTTGACATTTATGGAAAATATATCTTCCAACATTTTAATCCCTCCAAGATCAGTCAATTTTCCTTGCAAATATGCGCCAAGTCTTATCCATAAAAACGTGTAAAAAATATTGGTTTATCATCGTCTTAAGGTCTCCTACCAGTTTTATTTTCTTGCTTGTCAGAAATCTGCGATAATCGGGTTTCCTTTCATTATCGTTCCTCGCGTATTTCATCGAGCGACTCAACACACAGATAACTGCACAGGTAACTACGCACGTGTGCTGCGAATTTGCGCGATTAATTTGTGCGAAACCTGCCAATATCTCAGAAAATGAATACCGTTCATTATGATCGCACGAGACACAGTGTGCGAAGTCATTATCGTTTCATCTTACCAACCACTTTACAACAATCGTGAAAGTCTCTTTGTACGTCGTCTATGACGAAGTGTCTTTCGCATTTCCATGGCATATGTCGGAATCCTTTTCACGAACACGTGACACGGTGAAATTAATAAGGATTATCGTTCCATGGCACTCGCGAGAATAATTATGGTGTTTTGCACTTTTACGATTTTTACGTGCCGCGAAGATTTAATTTTCATCCATGTTAATCCGGTTTATTTTCACCCTAATTATTCATACGATTAAGACTGCAAAAGTGCGTCGCCTTCATGTAAACGAGTATGTACGTGCACGCGCGCAAGTTTCGCGACCTTTGAGGGTATTGGAAGTAGTTTTTTACGTGAAAGTAAAAATAAACGTCGCTCGTTACGACCGAGCAATATTTATTAGTACAGTTATTGTTATTACCACAATTTAACAGTTGCGCGATTATAAATTCTACGGTGATAATTTACATTTACATCTTAAGGCTTATCTCGACGAGTGAAGGAAAACATTGTGTGTACCTGGACACTGTCGAATTTCATGCAGACGATTGGACATGGCACTCTTCTTCGTCTTTTTTCTTTATTAAACGTAAAAAAGTACAATGACGATCGTAACGGGGATTTATTCATGCACGTTATTTCGTAATACAGTTGTAATTTTTTTCATATTTGAAACGTGTCGTTTCATAAACTTTTGTTCCGTGTAATTTATAATTTGATAATATATACCTTAACACTAGATCTACCAAGCAAGTCAAAATGACTTGTTTTCAATTTTTTCCAAAAATTTCCTATGTTTATAGGAGACTCCTAGATTAGAAATTCTAAGTTGATCTTATAAAACACAGATTACAGAATTGATCATATTTTCCACCACTTGATTCTTCTTTTTTCCAAAATACTTATTTGTTACTTATGTTATTATTACGGTCAAAGTGTTGGCTAATTTTTCTAAGTATATCTCAAATTGATAGGGTAAATATACAATAACTATTCGGCGTTTAATTTATAAAAAAAAAATTGTTTAACCTCTTGACGTATAATAACGAGTGACACTCGTAGTGGGGTCAATTGGGAAGGAAATTTTCAAATTTTGTAAAACCTATCGAATTGAAAATATCAATAAGTGAGATGTAACACGATAGAACTATTTCTGTAATATTAACACGTTGACTGCCATGGGGTTTTCCGGTGACTGGCGCTATTGAATTCAATGCAACTTCATGTAATTTTTAAATTTCAGTATTTATGAATTCTCGGACATCCTAAATATAAAAATATTGGCGTTAAGAAGATAAGGGTCTGCCGAATATTTATCTATCTGTATCTTCAAACTTTCTGCTTTATAAAAATAAGAATTTCATAGAAAGAGTTTTGCTTCTGTAGAAATTATGGACGTAGCAAAAAATCAATGGCGTTCAACATATTAATATTACATGAAATAGTACGATAGTGAAGAATCAGCGATCAATTTTGATTTTTCCAATATAACACTAGATTTACTGGCGATGAAACCGTTATACTTAAACATATGAAATAAGTATTTTGGAAAAAGAGGTGTCAACTGGCACAGAAGGTGTTCAGTTAAGTAGTTTGTATATTATAAGATACACATAGAATATTTACTCCTTCCCGTCTCTGTAAATTTAGATTCCGTTTCTAAAAAAGAAGGAATCCGTCAATTTGACAGTTTCCATAGACCTAGTGTTAATTCTGAATTCCTGCGGTAGCAGTCACAAAAGAAATCGTACGGCAAGTGGTTAATTGATTATCTTTGTCCCCACTTGATTCCTCTTTCTCCAAATTGCTTAATTCATATATTTAAATACAATAGAAATAATGTCGGTACTTGCGGTGTTCATTTTTATCAGTTCCATATTCATTTATCAATAGATGAAAACTCGCTGCTTTTGTCTCATAAATATCGTCAATTTAACGTAGAATTTTCCGTTCATCGAAACGGAGTTTCTACGGCCATTGCCTTTCCCCTTGCTCTACTTTTGCACTCATTTAACGTTTGCATTTGCATGGCATGGAATTGTAAATACAAATAGTTTAATACCGTGACGTGCGTTACGATTTCTTCTTCCTTCAATTCCAATACCTTTATCTCTGTGAAACTACATTGTGAAATTACACTGATAATAGCCGAAGTACGTTGATAAATAATTCTTTAACAATTAACAAATTGCTGCGACTGTAAAAAGAACAGTATCATGGTGCATTTCTTACAACATTCATTATCATCGTCATTATCAGAGAATTCTACTGTTATTACGGAAACGCATTTGCAATAACTCGTCGCTTTTTTTTCACATCTACATTGATGTGAAATTACTCAGAAGCGCGCGCTTCAATGTTTATGAGCGAATGTGAATGTAATTTGTCGGTGTGCGAAAAAATGCAAGCACAATATATACCGTGGTTGATAATTCGCATTACCGTTTTAAAAACAATCTATTACGTGGTGCGATTGAAGTTTCCTTGAGCTTTTTTTGGATAGACGTAAGACGATTGAAGTGTAATTATTGAATGTTAACTTCTTCCAAGTTTTTTTTTCAGATGTTTAATAAGGGATAAATATAGACGTACATTCACATTTTTTCGAAATTACATTTATGTGTAACTGTTAATTATAATATATATATATAACTTGTACAAAATTTATTGATGTCTACTTGCATAAATAAGACTGTTATTTTTGACAATATTCTGCATTGGAATATTCTGTTTTTAACAACTCCATTATTCTTGTTAAAGTACCTGCAATTATTTAAATAAGTTTTGTCAGATAGCTAATAAGGTATTCCAAAACCTATGGCAAGGAGTCATTATATGGTCATTAAGATATCAGTCTCAAACAAAAATATAGCAAAAGAACAGTATAAAAAAATTAATAAACAAAAGTAGTATAAGTATTCAACAATTATTAACTTTTCTTTAACATTAGGTTTACTGCACGGGTGACTGCGACAAATTCCAAACTTCGTGAGGGAAATTGCAGAAACTATTTACATCTTTTTCTACCACTTGTACTAACTTTTATCCACTCACCGAGACGAGTATATATCAAAATTCATTTTCTCCAAAGCTTTCTAATTTTGAAATTCTGTGTGCCCTACACCTATGTAAGTAAAGATAGGTACATAAAAATTCTCGGTACACGAAGTGTTAAAACAAAATGAATCCCGTATGCCAAAACAGATGAACTTTAATATTATGGGATCAGGGCGGGTATTCCTCCCATAAGAATCTAACAATAAGAGACGAAGAGAACGTTAAAGGAAATTGACATCAGGGAAAGGTCACCTGGCGCTTTTGATTTGCTATACATTAACATATTGCGTACGGTACTCTGCTGTTTCAACATACTTGCAGGGTCCACAATACATTTGATACACTTTATATATCCAATTAGTTTGTACTCTTCCAGAAATTCGATATACATTTATTTCGCTAAGTACGTACTTATCCCAAAAATATTCAAGGTTACGTTGCCTTAGTAAAGTAGCAAAAAAATCAATTTATTTTTAATTTTCTATGTCGTCAATATCTAAGTGCACATGAAAAAATGCCAAACCAGATATCTCGTAAGTGGATCACAACAATCGATTCCCTAAGTACGATATATTTCGTCAACCGTGGGCTATGCATTAACTCTTTGCAGTCCTATGTCGAGGTGTACTCGACATACCTTTTTACTTGATTTTATTTTCTAAGAATGTAATATCGGCTTTTCAATTTCGTAATAATTTTGTAATATTACCAAAATATCCGTCAATACATATAGCTATAACTAGCATTAAAAAAAAAAGAATAATCAATGATAGAAAATGATGTGAAATTAATTTTACTTAGCTCACTACAAAATTAACGAAATAATTCGGACCGCAAAGGGTTAAGCGACTCAGGTCAAATAAGCTGGTTGGATGGGTTGCCACGTGCCTCTCTTTCTTTTTCACGATCCTACGATATCGGGTTATCACAACATCTCCGTTAAGTTCTCCGTAAAATCCGCAAAACCAAAGCAATATTCTAGGCTCACGTTATTCTGCATTATTGAAATAACCTTCGAAGCGTCAGGAAGGCGGCGCGGATACCGTGAGTCCGCGGTAATTAGCTTTTCTTCCTCTATTTCGATTTTTCATGCGTAGGTACGTACACGCACCGCACACGTACGTGATTCTCGTACGTAGGTAGAGTCGTGCAGCAACCGAGTTTCTTCGGTACGTGGCTTTACCGTTAGGTCGCTTGCTACTCCTGTCCGCGAGTCGCCTACATACGGGACAGCCTTTACGCACGTTTAATGGACGAGTTTTCAAAGCTTCTTGCTCGGCTTCTTTTTCGATGGCCTTGCACACCGGTGATCGAGAAATCGAGCGGTAACTTGAGCATTCGCGAAATTCGTTTGGCAGGTTTTATCGTTGAAAAGGCAACGATTATATTTCAGTTGAACGTTGTTCACGAAATTATGTGGTACAGCGTTGTAAAGGAGCTTTGTATGTGTGATTGGAATGCTTGAATGTTTGAACACTTGTAGAGGATGAAATGTTATTTAATAGTTTGGAGTAGAGTAGAAAGATTACATTTTTGGGGGGTTTTTAAGTAGACTGAAATTTTTGTGAAGAAAAGAAAACACTTCTTTAATGACCTTGCACATTAATTATCGAGAAATTGAACGGTAACTTGAGCATTCGCGAAATTCGTTTGGCAGGTTTTATCGTTGAAAATGCAACGATTATATTTGAGTTGAACGTTTTTCACGGAATTATGTGGTACAGCGTTGTAAAGGAGCTTTGTATGTGTGATTGGAATGCTTGAATGTTTGAACACTTGTAGAGGATGAAATGTTATTTAATAGTTTGGAGTAGAGCAGTAAAATTACATTTTTTTGGAGGTGTTCAAGTAAACTGAAATTTTTGTAAAGGAAAGAAAATTCTTTTTCAATAACCTTGCACGTTAATTATCGAGAAATTGAACGGTAATTTGAGCATTCGCGAAATTCGTTTGGCAGGTTTTATCGTTGAAATGGCAACGATTATATTTGAGTTGAACATTGTATGGTACAGCGTTGTAAAGGAATTTTGCGTGTGTGATTGGAGTGTTTGAATGTTTCTGTGGTTAGAGAGGATGAAATGTCATCAAATATTTTGGAGTAGAGCAGTAAAATTACATTTTTGGAAGGTTTCTAAGTAGACTGAATTTTTTTTAGTGAGAAGAAAGACAGTAGAAGATTATAAATGTTGACTGAAAGGAAATGAACGTTATAACTACCGCCGTTACATCTATTATATTGAAATATATTAAATAAGTAATTAAGAGAAAGGAGAATTAAAACTTAGCAACAATGGATAATTCAGTAATTTATATACTATGAATTGGACGTTCAGTATCGATTCTACGACACCCCCATAAATTTGGAGAATTTTTATAAAAGATGAACAACTAATCATTTTGACTGCCTCGTTGATTCTAATGTTAAATAATTCCTTGAGGTTTAATGGAAATTTTTATCTAAAGTACTAATTCATTAGTACATTACTTTCTTACAATTTCAAACTCTAATATTGCTAAACAGTTTTCTGAAATGTGATTTCAATTTTGATGGTAATATCATGATTATCATGTGGCACTAAAATGAAGTTCAGTTTTTCAAGTAATTTATTTTTTGGGCATAACCTTATTCATTGTTTTATCGTTCCAATTACGGAAAGGTCACGCGATTTCATTAGTAACGTTTCATCGCAGTTCAATCACTCTCCGTCCCTCTTCCTCTTCCTCTCTGTTCTTTTAATGAATACAAATGGCTTCAATTTAATCGCAAATTTAATCGGTCAACTTGGAATACCAGATAAGCCCCTAATACTTTCGTTAACGGTGGAATTCCAAGTAATACAAAATCCTCGATACATTGTCGCGACGGAGAAAGAAAGATCGGGGGAGGAAAGGTGGGCAAAAGACATTGCAGAGAGGGAGAACACGAGTTTCATTTGAATAGAATAGGTCGATAGTGATTTACGATACTCGAGGCTCGTCCTCTCGTGACTGTTTTTCACTTCTTCTTTCTCCTTTTATACGTCTATACGCCTCTACTTGCGACCCCTGTTTTTAATCACGTTGCAAAATTTGTAAGTGCAATGCCGGTTCTTTACTTTTAATCGACTGTCCTCCTTAGATAAATAAAATAATATATCCTACGGTTGAAAATGTAAAGAAAGCTGGACACTTTTAACGAAGATAAGATGTAAAAATTTTAAAGGGATAAGGAAATGCTGTTTGAAGGAAAAGGGAGTAAGTATTTTAAATTAGCTCACTATCTTCCATGATTCGCTTTCATTTTTTTAAACTTTTAGCATTCGGTTTAGATATTTAATGTGCTTTTCAGAGTAAATGTGTTTAAAACAGTCTGTTTTAGTTATTTTTATGAATTACTTTTATTTTTGCACTATGACAATACCTTTCCCAGAAAGAATCAAACCAAGAAAATTTGGCAGGGAATGGGTTCACGAAAGCTGAGAATATTAACTGTACAATGAATATTAATATAGCAAATTAATGTAAAATAAAGATATATTACATATTTTTAAATTTGACTGCATTTCGTGAGGAGCTCATCGGTCTTTTTCGATTCTCCTTTATATCTTCTTTATATTTTTCCAAAGTACAGCCTTTTCTTAAACTCAAGATCGTGCAGGAACAGGTAGAATAATCCAAACCAGAAACATTTTTTATTTCTCATACATATAGAATCCACCCAATGATCTCTAAATCCAAACATCTTGTAAGAATGTCTTTTCAACGAACAAACATTATAATGATCAACATCAACCCTGCTATTCTACTCTTTTGTATCTCACATTCGTATTTCTTCCAGTCATAATGACTTCGCGAACAAAGGTTCATATCTTAGGAAACATAAAATATACAAACAGGTAAACCTAAATGTTAAATACATTGATTATCAAAAACTAATACTTCGAAACATACTATCTGTTAAAATATAATCTCCATTTCGCGTCATATAAACCCAAGTAGAACAACAAGGTTACATATACGTCATAAAAAAGGGGATTCTCCACAAAAAATTCTCTTCACCCAAATACTTCAATCCAAGCCAAATACTCTCAAAGTCATTTATCAAAGCACATCCTACCATTAAAAAAAATGAACTTTAAAAAATTCAACACACTAATATTTACTTTCCCAAGTCACATGAAACCTCAAAATCCCAACGATCTCCGTCCATCACAAACACCGGCTTCCATCTACCAAAGATTAAGTCGACATCGTGAAAGCACAGTCATCGCGTAAATAACGCAAGCGTGCCGTGCAAAAAATAAGGAGTTATAGGATCACGTTTTAATTCTACACGTTCGCGGCCCCAGCAGACTTTACGACGGCACGTTCTTCGTCTCACCTTTTGCGCCCATTGGTGAATATAAGTTCGCAAGGTATGTATACACATACGATGCCGCAATAGAGAGCGATGCAGAAAGGCCGCGTATGGCTATCAGAAGCGTGGAAGGTGGTGCACCATCGTCTGCTCTGGATGCACAAACGGGTTCTGAGAATCCATGGGGCCAACCATTACCACCGTCACCCGCTGATATCTCAATAAGAATCCTCGCCTCGCATCGTCCTTAATCCGCTCGACTTCTCGAGCTTGATCGATAAAGCGCGATCATTGGAAGGACACAGAATTCTTACGGGTCACCGTAAATTCTTGCTTTCAGTTAACTTGGTCCGATCTGGTGTCCTCGCCTTTCGCAATGGGACACCCTGTGAGATTGGAAGATTTTAAAGATATTCTCATCGGTAAGAACCTTTATGTCTCGTGAATTTACACGAATCCTTGATTTCCTTCTCTGACCGAATACCTTTCGAGGGTGGAGGGAATATCCTTGCTTTCTATTGTATTGTAATGACGCGGTTCTGTGGCATTGTGTCGTTGAGGATGCAGGATGTTATTGTTCCGAGGTTAGACTCTGTACGTAAATAGATCGTTGCAGACTTTTCTGTGAAATTCGGACGGTGGAGGTACTTGGATGGAAGATAAGGTGTTTTAACCCTAGATCACTAACCTTCGTCGATTCGACGACACGGATTTAATAAGTATGCCATATTAGTTAACGTTATCGTAATAAATAAATACCTATCTTTAATAATAGAAAAAAAACATGTTTAAATTTTATTTAAATAATACCCTTTAACCCCTTTTGTAAACACCGTAGTCGAAGAGACGAAGGTTAGTGTTAAGCGTCGAAAAATAAGGTTAGTGATCTAGGGTTAATCTTGTAATTGTCTGAGATATGTTTAGGCTAATGGTTATCCAAATTGATAAAATAATACTAATATTTGGTTATAATTATTTTACGAATCGTTGGAACTAAAGTGTATCTTTGGCTTCGATGATGGAATAAGTATCTTCTTTCATACTGTTTGATCTTAAATGGAATAGCCATTTTGTCAAAGAATTATTGTTTTGAGAGGATTTCTAACAAGGTTTTAACCCCTTGCCGTACTATAACGAGTGATACTCGTGATGCTATAAATCGGAAAGGAAATTTTCAAGTTTTATAAAATCTATTAAATTGAAAATATCAGAGAGATGCGACACGATAGAATTATTTCTATAATATTAATATTATGTCAAGAATCACTGATCAATGTTTATTTCACTAATTTAATTCTGAATTATTGTGGAGGCAGTCACAAACGAAATGGCACGGCAAGGGGGTAATATATTAGGAGTACTGGAAAAGAATGACATTTTTTCGAACAGGTGACGACGTGAAAAAGGACTCATTAAATAGTTTTAATCAAAACAAAGCGAATTTTATGAGCGTGGTAATAAAACTTTGTCAGATCGATGAAGAAAGATTATATCACACAGTGGAAATTATATTTTAGGTTTAGATCTAGATTAAGATTTGTAAATGAAATTCTTATAAGTATTCACATCTTTTATTTAAAATAACGACATTCTTTTCCGATACCCTTACGGTAGTTCTAGCTAGATTCAGAAATAAAAGTTTCTTTTTTCATTAGAAATGAAAAGAATTGCGTAAGAATTAATGCAGGGGCTAACTTTACAGAGGTCATTTCATTCACTTTTTAGACATTAAAAAACATCTTTCTCTATAACTATGAAGTAAAAAATTATGAAAAAATTCAATAATATTCCAAAAGCATAAAATAATACATTGCTAATTTTTTATTAGAATCCATCAACTCGTTTTTCCATTAGAACAATAAAGAAAGATTTTACGGACTCTGCAAAAATTTTTTTCCATAAGGCCCATGTTAAATATGTTATTTTTAAACACGATTTATTCATAAGCCATATGGACGAACTCGTTGAGATACCGATTGTAATTATAAAATATCATGAAGAATATATTTTCAAAATTTTAAGGAAATCTATCGAAAAATGATAAGTGCCTAGAACTACCTTAATACATATTACGGAGGAAAAAACTCTCTTGTCAGAAGAAACGAAAATTGCACTGGCTATCTAATTGACAGCTCCAACCCTGAACCCATATACCCATCATAATCCCCCATAGTCTTATTAATAAATCTTTAGATATTCAATATTCACGTCCTTTTACCATCAACTAAGAACAATTCCAGTGTTCGTTCTTACAAAGTAATCCTACTGGATGTCATAAAAGGACATACAATATTATCGTATTACTTGTCCCAGTAAACTTAAACTGTTCCTTGACAATTATTTTCCACTTTATTCTGCAAACAAACAATACTATCCCCGATGCTAAAAAAACTACGCCTTCCAAAAATGTAGGTACATAAAGTACAAAAACATAATAAATCCATTCAATCGCTAGCCCGCGAAATAACTTTCACATAAGCTGTTCCCATAATCTAAAGCATCATCAAATATGAAGGTGTTCAATTCATCAAATTCCCTCGCCATAAATAGCCATAACCTTCTCAATCAGGTTAGCGGAACAATTTGAGCCAGTCAAGCCAGTAATGGGCGAACGATTCAATTACACTTTTCTCCGTTGTGTGCGACATTGAAATTCCTTTGGTGTCGTCGTCGGAAGAGAAAAGAAGGGTGAAATCTGATTGCAGGTACACGGTTACATATAGATAGTTATACCTTGCATTGCACATGCAGAAGAAAAGAGAGAGAAAAAGAGAATCAGAATGAGAAAGAGAGAGGGAGGAAGAAAGAGAAGTACCCTATCTGCTCTGGATACACAGGAGGCGGGTTCTTAGAACGGGAGGCCATTACCGGTGCCCGGCCACATACTGATATCTCAATACAAACCTTTAGTTTGAATCCATTATAATGCCGGGGTAAGCGAGCACAATCGTCGCGTCGTGTACTCGTCCACATATGCAACTATACAGTATTATCCTGCGAGGATGCCATCCATACCACGTTCCAGGAACGCCTCCTGGGACCCTTTCTCTTTCCTAGACGCGAATTCTCACATTTAACTTTTCATTTGCTGCCCTCGCACATTGTTGCTGATCTATGCCGCTGCTCTTTGAAGGTCTGTGGAGAATGTTTGAAGGTTTTTTAATGTACCCACTCTTCTATTACTAGTATATGGGATAACTTAAGCGAGTATTTTGTAAACACAAATATTATGTACCGCAGTTACACCATCGGTCATTAATATCCATACTCATCCCTTCGTCATCGTTCCAAGTCCAAAAACCCTTACTTTGACCTTCAACTCTCAAACACCGTCATCCTACTCCTACTGGTTTTTAGGGCTTTAAATAAAAACACTTTGTTTGAAATTAACTTAAAGTTTATTTTAGAATAAATGAGGAGAGTACGTCTTTTTTGTAAGAACGAAAGTCACAGAGTGAGGTTTTAAGAAAATTTAGCCATGTAAAATGTAGAAAGTACCTTTTTCAATTTGAGTATAAACATACTGTATAGCTACATAGCTGCAACCTCTTAAGCATTCCTGGAACAAATATATAATTGATTTTTGATAGTTTCCATATACGCTATTTGTAAAAGAGAAAACCAACAACTTCCACTCCTTTTTCGAAAGCTTTTAAAAATACTTTGTCTCTTTCCACCAAGGCTCTTATAGCTAATTTCTCATAAGTCGAATTGCTCTCATAGTTCACTCTTATAAGAACTTACAACAATTCATTCTTAGTTCAATTCCTAATTCTAATTAAAACTTACACAAGTCGTTATCAGATTTATTCATTCAAAAGTCCTACTCAATCGCTATTGGAGTCGAAACTCTTGAACACAAAATTGTCGAAAAAGCAATTTCTCTTGTTTGGTGAATTCCGGAAGCGCGAATAACTATTCGCCCATTACAGTTTTATCGAATTTCACAAGGTGATTGTTCTTTTTTGACGAGATAGTGATTCTTTATTTGATGCTGCGAGGGATAGTGTTCTTGGTTCGATGGGAGATATGAAGTGTTTTATGAGAATGGTTTTAGCCTGTTAATTGCGTTGATCGTGGTTATGGCAAATTAATCCGGTGATTATGTATAGTCAGCACTAAATTTGGAAAATGTCATGAATTGTTGAACATTTGTTAAATTAATCGGCGAGTTCGGGTTAAATCTGAGTTGTTCCCTTCAAAGGCTAGTTCTGTCGGAAAGGATTTACCTCAGGGGCCTGTCCAGTTTGCTGGACAGGTACGGGTTTCACGAACCCGGGGTTACCCGAGTCACATGGTTGAGTGGCTCAAATTGAGCTTGATGTAAGTAGAAAGGATTTCATAAACGTGTGAAGAGGAATTTTGACAAATTGTTTGTATAATTTTTCCTATTTTATGAGTATGTTATAGTCTGAACGATTTTGAAGCCATATAAAACGATTGGTGGTAGGTGAAATGATTTACAAAGAGAGAGGAATTTTTAATTGTATTTTCGAGTTTACAGTAACTTTAAATCGAATAATTTCAGTGATAAGAATTATGTGAAAACGTTTGTTGTGAAGATATATTCTATATTTCTTCCTTTCCTTAATGCAGATATCTTTTCTTTTCTTGTGCAGAGTATACCTTTTTGTCACTATCATGAGTGTAAAAGTTACCGAGAACTGTTTACCACAATTTTCAAAGAGACGATATCAATGGATCTTATTTTTTCTAAAAGTTTTTGCTTCTGTTACCTCATATTTATCCGCAACAATCTTTCCATGATCTAATGCTACTTTGTTGCTGCCTCTATTGCAATTCATAATGTATGAAAAATGATGTAAGGTAATGTTCATAAATCATAATCCGTCATATCGTATTTCAAAAACACGATACGATTTCCAGATCGCTTGCCCTTTTCCTTTCTCTCATTGTTATTCGCCATACGTTGAAATTGCTTATATTAAGGTGCACAAACAACATAATACTGTTTCTACTTCCTACTTAATATGAGCTACATTGATTACATAAAATTTGAGTGACTATTACAGAAATAAATAATTATTAATGAATCATTCGCATAGAACTTTACTATTACAAATAAGTTAAATTAATTCAATCTTACATTTAAATACATTAAAACTAGAAAGCACTTGCGTTAAATCCATTATATTCAAATATATTAAATAAGTATTTTATCGAAAGAGGAAGCAAGAGGTAACCAAAATCATCAATTTAGTAATCTATGTTTCATAAGATCAATGTGGAATTTCCACTTTGCGGCTCCACAATTTGAAGTTTTTTATTTTTTTCTAAAAAATTGGGAACCGATTTTGTACTAATTTTAAACCAACCATATTGACTATCTTGGGAATTGTAGTATTAAAATTTTAAAATCAATAAAAAAAGCTACTACACCGTCGTAAATATCATGTGTCATAAAACAACATATCAACCCATTTACCAAAAAAGAAAACAGAGAAATACTCCGACTAAAACGAGTAATTCCATAACACCTTGCATTATCATAAACAAAATTCACATTTCCATAAAAATACAAGCATATCCACGTCTCTGTGAGTTCCAGAGACTCCAATTAGATCTATCCGCCTTACCAAAGATCCCATCATCCCCCATAAAAACAAACCACCCGTAAAATTCGCAAATTCGCTAGAAATCCTCGATAAACCGTGAACACATTCGGCACGCATGCGGTACGAGCCCTTTCCGAGCGAATTATCGTCCGTGCGGAGTATCGTAAACATGAGAACGTTATGTCTTTAGCAGCCTCGCAGGAAACATCGATCGGTGCCCTCGATTGCATCGTCGTCGTTGTAACGATAGTGAAGTCGTGGAGACATTCGCCTCCGCAATGTCGATGCAATCGTAGGGCAGAGCTCTTGTTCTCGTCTAAGTGCCATGGCTGTCGGAGAACGAGAACGTTCTTACGACGATATTCCATGCGATAATACGCCCCATAAAGTACACCATCGGACGTACATTTTGAAATAGTTTTCGTAAAGGTACGTGCGCGTGCGAGAGCATGAAAAAAAAACCCATGACGATTCTTCGTTTTATCGGTCCGTGAAATTTAGCCCTCGTATCTTCGCGATTGCGCGTTTCGTGAAAGTTTAGCATAGGAATTCTTTTGTACTCCTGACGACCACTCTTTTTCGATGGTATCTTAAATACGATCGAAGGGGGAGAAAATGTTTGCTATTCAAATTTCATGCGGGACACGACGCGTTCCTGGAGAATTCGCACTCTTTCGCGGTGAGTTGATTTTCGATTAATTGATGAATTTAATTTATGGAAATATGAACCACGGTTTGGAAAGACATTGAGAATTCTTGGTAAGGTGAAGGAAGGAAATTTTGTAGAATGATGTTTATAGTGTCATTGATATTATTTTTTATTATTGTTGAAAAATATATATGATAAAGAATATGCAGAGGAAAAAGTAGGTAAATTGCTTTGTTGATAGTGAAATTCTATTTAAGGGGATACAAAAGTTCTATGATCTTTTTTCGGAATATGATGACGAAGTTTCTGGTTACTAATCTATAATACGGAGGTTTTTATTTGCAAACCTACGATCTCATGATTTTTCTTTGTAAATCTGAGACTAGACAACCTTGTTCTCTTAAAACAACCTTCAGAGGATCTTTCGTTCTTCTGAGGCTGACAATGAGTAAAAGGTACATTCAGAGTTTGTCGGCCTACTTCAATATCACCCCATACATTATATTGCAAATAGTCTATTGTATTTGCAACGGTACGTGGTGGACAATGCTGTATATACGACACTAAATAGTATAGTCCGCCTACTGGTGCAAAATTGTAATACGAGGGAGATGAAGGACCTACGATTCGCAGGTCTTTTCATAAAAATCTATAACCATAATTCAAAATTCAAACCTACGATTTTAAAGGCTTCTTCTTGTAAAATGATCACTGATTTTTTTATACTACCCTAGTATAATTAAAAAAGAATTTCCATCAGATCTACAGTTTTTCATTCTAAACTGCATAATCTAACATATTTTCCAAGAGACGCAAAATTAGCTTCTGCTTTCTTGCTTCATATTTTCTATCTTTAATTGTTCCGATCATATTTCGTTAGGACTCACTGTTTTAGGAGTATTCTGAATTGCCCGTTCTAACTTCTCTCCTCCTCCTCGAGATGAGTTAGAATTCGCTTCCCTCTTTCTCAACCGATTTGAAAGTCAAACCTCTATGTTATATTACAATACCATCCGTTATATTTGCGACGGTACGTAGTGGACAATACAGCAGATTTTAATTACGATCCAAAGGATGAAGGTCCTACGGTCGGAGGATCTTTTCATACGAATCTGTAATCAGAGGATTACTCCATACAAACTTGCTACAATTAACATAATTTCTATTAAATTCACAACTTTTCATTCCAAAGAATATCATCAAGTACATTCTCCAGGAGACGCAATCTTACGTTCTTCTACCTTCCTTTACGTTTTTGATCTTTAATTACTTCGATCGCTTCGATAAAAGCTACTATTTTAAATGCCGAATCACTCGTTCTAAGTTCAGTCTCCCTCCTCAAGGTGAGTCAGATTTCGCTTCTAGAGTTTGTCGACCTATTTCAAAATCAAGTCTCTATGTTATATTACAATACCATGCGTTGTATTTGCAACGTTACGCTGTTGACAATACGTTATGTACAACACTAAATTGTAATACAAAGGAGATCTCACGATCGAAGGATCATTCCATACAAACCTGCAATTAAAATAATTTCTATCGAATCCACCACATTTCCTTCCAAATAACATTAACACTAGATTTACCAAACCAGTCAAAATGACTGGTACCGAATTTTTTCAAAAAATTCTACTGGTTTATGAGAGAGCCGTAGAAAAAATATTCTTCGTCCATCGTATAAAACATAAATTACCGAATCTATCATCTTTTCCGCGTCTTAATTATCCTTGCTTTAAGGTACATATTTAACATATTTAAATATAATAGATTTCACGCTGGTAAATCTAGTGTTAAATATATTTTCTAGGAGACGCAATCTTACGCTTTGTTACCTTACATCTTTGATCTTTAACTGCTCCAATCGTTTTGCTAGGCTCTACTGTTTTAGATTCCGAATCACTCGTTCTAACTTCAGTCTTTCTCCTCAAAGTGAGTTAGAATTCGCTTCCAGAGTTTATCAACCTATTTCAAAATCAAGTCTCTACGTTATATTACAATACCATGCGTTGTATTTGCAACGTTACACAGCGGACAATGCAGTATATACGACAGTAAATTGTAATACAAAGGAGATCGAAGGATCATTCCATACAAACTTGCAATTAAAATAATTTCTATCGAATCCACCACATTTCCTTCCAAATAACAACATCAAGTATATTTTGTAGGAGGCGCAATCTTACGCTTTCTTACTTTACATCTTTGATCTTTAACTGCTCCAATCGTTTTGCTAGGATCTACTGTTTTAGATTCCGAACGAACCATCCTAACTTTATTCTTCCTCCTCAAGGTGAGTTAGAATTCGCTTCCAGAGTTTATCAACCTATTTCGAAATCAAATCACTACGTTATATTACAATACCATGCGCTGTATTTGCGACGATACGCAGCGGACAATGCAGTATATATGACACCAAATTGTAATACAAAGGAGAAGTAAATCTCACGATCGAAGGATCATTCCATACAAACCTGCAATTAAAATAATTTCTATCGAATCCACCACATTTCCTTCCAAATAGCATCATCAAGTATATTTTCTAGGAGACGCAATCTTGCGCTTTCTTACTTTACATCTTTGATCTTTAACTGCTCCAATCGTTGTGCTAGGATCTACTGTTTTAGATTACGAACGAACCATCCTAACTTCATTCTTCCTCCTCAAGGTGAGTTAGAATTCGCTTCCAGAGTTTGTCGACCTATTTCAAAATCAAGTCTCTACGTTATATTACAATACCATGCGTTGTATTTGCGACGGTACGCAGCGGACAATGCAGTATATACGACACTAAATAGTATAGCCCGCCCACCGGTGTTTGGCGAAGCGCGGGTGTGACGACAGTTGGCGAAACGTGGGATGAGGAGGAGAAAAGTGCGCTGCGACGCCCACGCGAATCGTTCGCACTTTTCTCAGAGTCGGACTCGTTTTTGAGAGCACGCCTCTTTTTCAAAGTGAAACGCGCCTTTTCTCTCGTTGGTGTCTTTATCGAGCATCGACGTCGGGGAGGGCCGCAAATAAGGCGAACTTATGCGAATAGCCAGACTCGTGCGGCGAGAGCGAAAAAGAGTCATAAAGACAGGCATACTTTTCTGAGAAACAGAATTCCGACGGATCTCGTAGGTGGCGGATAAAATTGATGATGATTAATGAAACCAAAGAGCAACGCTGCGATATTAAACGACGATTAGAAATCATTAGAAAGTTTTATAGTCTGGATCTCATAGAAACGTTAGAACTTTTTCTTCCGTGGTCAAACTTAATAAAGAAGAGATGCGTGGGCGAAAATTTATCGTTTGATTGAAATTCGGCAGGATTTTTTTTTCCTTGGTATGTACTGTGAGATCACGGTGAAGTTTGTCGTCTTCTTTTTTCTTTTTAATTTAAATACGCAGTCTCTGTTACATATTCACATCGTGATTTCTCTGTTTTTATGATTCAAAGGTAAAGGTGTGTAATGTAAAGATGTTTTATCTCAGAATCAAGAGTGTAAGTAAGATAACTATTTTCTGGAAACTAGATTATAGCTATTGAAATTTAAAGTGAGTAGAAAAATATTTCATTCGTACATTTCAATAGCACTTCTGTGGCTCCTTTTGCAAAGTAAGTACATTTACAAATAACATGATTTCCCTCCAATACCGAAACTGGTTGTACGACTAATAAAATACCGTAAAATTATCTTCTTACGCGAACCATAAACTGCTACAGTGAACTTTAATAAAATCTCTCTGGCTCTCCTTGGAAATAATATCGAATTAAATGAAAATTAGGTTGCACCTTCAGTCGCATCAACTTCCCTTTTCAAGCTCGGTATACAATCTCTACGATAATCGACAAATTATCGATGATTTCTCCATTCTACAGCAATTTTCATCCTGATATACTTACTTTATAACGTCGAATCACGCTAGTGATGCAAAGAATGTAACGATGAGACTCAGGTTTCCAAAAATTGACAAATTCAAGCATGCAATGCTATTCATACCAACTTTATATTACATGTATTGATGATTAACCCCTTGCTCTACGATTTATTTCATGACTATCTCCGCTATACTTCAGAATTTAATTGCTAAAATAAAAATTGGTCAGTGATTCTTGATATATCGTACAATTTAACGTAATACTAATATTATAGAAATATTCTTATAGCTTCGCTTTTGATTAACATTTTCAATTTTTCTACGTCATTTAATTCATTACGAGGGTGACTCGTCATTGTAAGGCAAGGGGTTAATCAAATATGTTTAGACGTGTATTTGCAACACTTATCTCTAATTCTAGTCTAAAAAACTGCTCTCTCTGCATTATAGTATACTCGTGAAACCACACTTTCACACATTAGAAAAAATTTCATGTTAACAACAAAAATTAAAATTTATACAAAAAGTCAATGGCATGAAGAGAGTACCTTTCGCAAGAAACACTTATCTTTACTTTTCTTCTAAACAACGTGCCCTCTCTGCACTATCCTGTTACGATATCACACTTTCACTCACTAGAAAAAATTTCAAATGAACGGCAGAAATTAAAGTTTATACAAAAAGTCAATTGCATGAAGAGAGAACCTTTCGTAATAAAAACTTACATCTACTTCTGTTCTAAACAACATGGCCTTTCTGCACTATGATATTGATCATGATATGACACTTCCATCCATTAGAAAAATTGGAAATTAACAGCAGAAATAAAAATTTATACAAAAAGTCAATATCATGAAGAGAGTACCTTTCGTAAGAAACACTTATCTCTACTTCTGTTCTAAACAACATGCTCTTTCTGCACCATCCTGTTACTCACGATATTACACTTTCACCTATTAGAAAAATTTCAAGTGCAAGAGAAATCAAAATTTGTGCAAAGAGTCAAGTGTACGAAGAGAATACCTTTCGTTCAACGCTTATCTCTTCCAATCGGCGCATCGTCGGAACGTCCGATCGGATTTTTCCGCGAGTCGGCGTACTCCTCAGAGAAAAGAGGATAAAAAGGACCAAAAGCGATCGCGTATCGAAATGCCCGAGGCGTGGAAGGCACTGGTCTGATGTTAGGGAAATAAATTATTGCCGCGTTTTCAATTTTTACCCCCGCACCGGCCGTCCTTTTTTCAGGACGTTTGCTCCTTCGACCCGGCCAATCTACGCTCAATCTTCCCGCATTCGCCGATCCTCTCTCTCTCCGTATGCGAGCTACGGAGCCATGGTGTTCCGCTGAATTAAACATAAGTCAGCGGGTATAAAATATGCCGCGAACGTTACCGGCAGATATAAAACGCGACTCGGTAGGTGTACGTGCCACGTGCAACAAGGGAATGCGCGAGGAAGTAGCTTTTTTTTGGCAAAAACTTTTTCATCCTGTATTTCCTATCATTTTCTTTAAATTTCATGTCGCTTGATGGAGTGTTAATTGGGGTAATTTGGGGCATGGGTATTGCCATTGATCAATCCTCTATAGTCTGAATTTTGTGTGGTATCCGAAGATTAATTTTGCGATACCACAATTAGAAAATAATAAAAATACAATTTTAAATGATAGATTAAACCTGAATTTTAAAGATCGAATTGTAGAGAATTTTATGATTTTCACGATGTAAATTATTATATTTGGCATAGTTCAAAATTTGTCTTTGAAGAGTAGAAGCTTAGATGTTTATTGCGTTGCTTAAAAGTTACCATAGGGGCCCATAGAGGGTCAATGTTTATTGTGGTCAATTTTATTTTAAGAGTTGATATGTTTAGTATGATAAGAGGATTGAGATGATAGGAGTCAATTTTAGGGTTTGAGATTGTGAATTGTTGGCTCTTACGGAGAAATTGTTGAAGGACAAGTAGGCACAAATACTGAGTACATTACCGTCTTGTAACCTTGCAGGTGCTTTAACCTTGCATGGGATTCTACTGTGTGGGAGCCATCGCCTATTTCGTGAAGTAGAATTGTTAGGTTGTTTATAAGTTAACAACTACCGACATTATATCTACTAATATTCAGATACACTCAATAACATCTGTAGAAAAAGAAAAATGAAGAGGTGAAAGAAATTATTAATCAACTAATTTAGATATATAAAACAGAAGTGGTATATTTACTTACTTCAAAGCGTATCAGTTTAAATCATTTTTAGAAAAAAATTGGAAGCGGTCTTTTGAACGGCTATCTAGGTTTCGTGCTAAATGTAGTTAACTTGTTACGAAAAGTACAGACATACTTGTGGAAAACAGGAATTATTCAACTTATTATTTATGTACTAAAAATTTACATTTATTCTTGAACAAACAATAAGTACACTTTTTGAAAACTTCTTTTAATTAGTTTTATAAGTTATATCCGTCAAATGGTTACAATTTTGTTTGTAATTTGACAGAATTAATTATATTTGGACCCAAATGGTCTAGTTTGTTTACAACAACAATGTACCTTCAATTATTGGGGGGGGGGGGGGGGGGGAGAGAGAAGCGGCCTCTTCTCCAAATATTTTGCTAAAAAATTAATTGATTTTAAACGACCCGGCATTGGAAAAAAGTTTTTCATAACGAGTATGATTATGTCATTCACTGAAAATAAAAATTTGTTATAAATTTAACTGTTCGAGTTTAATAAAAAAAAACGACATTATTTTCTAGTCCCCAAATATTTATTATAATATTTCCATTTAAATTTGATAATTTATGTTTACATAGATACCAATCCGATATAAAATAGTACCGTGGCACAGATTTTAAAATCGAAAATTGCGTTCTAACAGAAGCACTCTGACATTCAAACCAACGGTCGTGTCTCTTTTACGCATGATCGCATTTGCTGGCCATTTTTTACTTCCTTCGATTTCCAAGCAGAAGCACGGTGCGCGCTTTTAAATGGCTAATTCCCTCGCGACATGCTCGCCTTCTCATTTCTGCTTTGTAAGCAACGGCTTACATATCCGCCAGAATGCCATTACCACTCGACGAAATTGATTTTTTTTACTCGAACTGTGGAAGTTTTTGTGGTAAAAAACCAATCGGGAGCTGATTTGTTTGACAAATTCTGGCAACGAGCGTTGGTTTCGGTCGTTTGGCAAAGAGGTGCGGTTTGCATTCCACTTTCCGCGCTGGTTTCACCGACTACGTTGGAAGTAAATTTTTAGTGTTAAAAACAAACTATTGCTGAGGTAAATATGATCGTAATTATAGAGTTTGTACTGTATCTGCCACAACAGTATTTTCATTAATGTTGTATATTTTATTAGCGTTCAGTTCATGATGTGAAAGGAATTTTTTGTGAGTTTACTGTCTTTGGAATCCTCTGTGATATTAAATATGTTCACCCTGTACGATCAGAAGTGTATCTCTATTTTTTTGTCACCTGGTGGAAGTTACTCTCATTGATTAGTTTTTTACGACTAATGAGTACAAAATACGTAGATATTTGGATAAAAGTGAAATATTACCGTAAAAAATACAAATCGTACCTTATCCAATAGAAACTTAATTATCAGAATAAGGTATATCAAGCACAGCTTTTTATATAAGTGTACAAAAGGTTAAAGAATCTGCAGATGCATCATTTCTATCTTAAGAAAACTCAATTTTTGTATGGTATTTGTCACAATTTTTTTCCTTCTTTCTTATGCATTTTTCGATTTCAAATACTACAGTCGTTTTTCCTAGAACTTACTATTTCCTCCGACCCTATGATATATTAATACGTTGAATACCATTGATATTTTGCACGTTTTATCATTTCTGCTGAAATGATACATTTCCTATTAAAACTCCATCTTTGTAAAGCAGATACTTAAAGGCACCTATAGATATGTATATTCAGCAGGATTTTATCTTTTGAACGCCAGTATTAAAATACTGAATTTTTTTTTAAATTTCGTGAAAATTCGTACCGCCGCGCCGGTCACCGATTACCCCCATGGAAGTCGCCATGAAACGTGTTACCACTAGATCTATGAAGATGGTTAAAATGACTTGCACTGAATTCTTAGAAAACATTCCTAATTTTTCTAATGCAGTTTTCTTTTCCAATTTTCTACGTCTATGTTGAAGTCTGTAAGTAATTGAATCGATCAAGCTCCTCTCTCCCATCATCTACTTCATTTGGTTATATTTATTTTACAATTTTAAATATATTGAAGGAATTGTTGGTAGATGTCGCATTAAATATCAATTAAGATAAATTGCTCAGATATAACGTAGTATTCGAACTCAATCTCACTAATTGCGAATCCGCCCAAAATTTTTTGTCAAAGACCCTTATAAATAATCCTTTCGATACAATATAGCATCTAATTTCTCTCCCAATGAAAATTTAATAACTCTCAATCATTCTGACTAAAAAAGTTAAAGATCTCCACCACGCAATTACAATCCCCATACAAATAAAACCCCCAAAACCAAGCTCGGAAAACCGGTCGATTGTAATAAACTCAATCATCTCAATAGTGCATCATTTAGTAATTAAACGATTAAATCAGGTATAACACAAGCAAAAAAATTATTCGAAAGTATCTCTTCGATTTTACAAAGCCGAAGAAAAATGTCGTATGTTCGCGCACGACTTGCCGAGTCCGCATGCGTTCAATGGGCACCCAATTACGCGTGTTTGTTCGAAGATCGCGGATCATCTGCATTCACGGTGAATTCACGACGTCGGTTGCGCATGTATAAAGTTTTACATTCATTGAGCTGCACCATTTCGAGGCAATGAGCGTGCGGTTGTTTCGTTTGCCTGTACCGTTGCTCCGTGGAGTATCCTCAATTAAGCCCGCCACTTAATAGCTCAATCGTTATTAATGTATCCAGTGTATCGGCGCTTTTCTACGTTCGTTTTGAAATCTCCACGGGCAAAACTGTTGGATCGAGAGAGGGCTTATTAACGAATAAATTATGTCATAACGGTCTGATCGGTATTCAACGTGTAAGACGGTTGCGCGCGAAGCTTTTTCAATCGCTTCGATGTGTGGTATATACGGTTATGTTAATTGCAGTGGTAATTATTACAGTGGTCTATGTTCTTTTTATTTGTTTTTAGATCTATAGAATTTCTTTTTGTAGAAGTAAGGTGATTTTTATATAATGGGGCAAATTTCAACTTGTTAAACCCTTTAAGCCATAGGGGGATGAGAAGTGTCTCACTTCATTGATGCGTGAAGATGCATGGTGGGATATTTTATGTCCCACCTCAGAAATTTATATTATTATACAACTTTGTCAATAAATATAAACAAACTTTATTGAATTAACCCATTCCCTGCCAAATTTTTCTTAGTTTGATAGTTTCTGGAAGAACTATTGTCACAGTGTAAACATAAAAATAATTCTCGAATATTACTACTTAATAGTACAATTAAAACAAACAAGTAAAGTGTTTTAAACACATTTAATCTCAGAGGCACGTCAAATTTCTGAATTGAATGCTTAAAGACTTAGAAAATGAATAAATCCCCAAATGGGGGTCATAGAAGGTAATGGGTTAAAAGAAGAAAAAAATGCATGTGCAACATGGGTCATTTTATTTTCGGAATTCCTGTGCCTCAAAGAGTTAAAACACGTTGAACGCTGCTGATATTTCGCTCGCTTTATTATTTCTACTGAAGTGGTAGTTTTTCTATTAAAATTCCATCTTTGCAAAACAGAAGCTTGAAAGCCACAAGTAGATATTTTTTGATAGTATTCAATCTTTTAAGCGCAAGTATTTAAAAATTAAATGGGTTAGAAAATACGTAAATATTACAATTGAAAAGTCATATGAAATTTGATTTTATTCAATATCGCCGGTCACCGGTGACCCCCATGGCAGTTAAGGTGTTAAGAGGGTTAGTTTTACAAGGCAGGTTTGTTATATTGTAATGTGTGTTAGGGAAATGTTAAATCTATTGCACATTTAATTAATACTGTCGGTAATTCGACACTCACCGAAGGTTGGAAAGTCCGGCATTAAATTTCCTATATTTCAATATGTTAAATACATTTCTTGAAAAAAATAGGAACTAAAAGGTGACAAGGATTTTGACTATTTTAGTAGTTTTCGTGTTAAAGTGGTAGAACCTATGTGAAATGGCAGTAATGGCTAAACCTGAGAAATACAATAAGAAAAGTTAAATTACAAAAAGCTTTAAATTTTTTCAAATTTAATAATCCAAGCTCAATGAAAATATATAGATATGGTTAAATACTAGTTTAGATAGAAGTATCTGAGTATGGAACATTAACAACAGTTAAATTCCTATTTGCTTGATATTAAGTATAAACTTGCAATTTACGATCTCTCTTAAGATTGCTAAAATATTCACTGATACATCAACCCAACTCTGAACGCGTTAATAATGTAAAATCGAAATGTTCGATGATAATTTTCATCGAATTATTATCACTATTAAGATTGTCACTTTCTCCTTCACTTTATCGAACGTATTAAACACCCTCTACGTGCAACTCTTTCGGCAATAACAACGTATAAATTCTCAACGAAGAATTATTAATGCCATACGATCGTGGAGTAAACGACGCGAAATAATTTATATAATTTCCCAAGACATTCGTGGCACTTTCTGCATACAATTTCGACCTTTTTATGCCACGAGACATGGCATAATTCAAGCACGTTATTAAGCACCGTGCGACACTCGATTAAACTTACCTCGGCTTCCCTTATAAGAGCCTCCTACTCAATCTTATTTTTCCTTTAACTTAATATTCCTTTCTTTACGTTACACTCGATATCAACGATGCTTCCCGCTTCGTGGACGTTCTCGAGTTGTACTCGTGGCATAAAGTAACGTAACTCATGCGCCTTATTAAAGTACCGCACGCCACTCGTTCGAGACCGCTTAACGTTGTCCATATAAGTTCACCTACCCAAATCTACTACCCTACATTCGAAAGAGATCGTACTTTTAGCGCGCGAGAATTTTAAGGATCGCTAAATTGGCGAGTTGTATAGAAAGTCGCGGAATATGAGAACCTCGAGAAGAAATAATTTAATAAACGCTCGACGGGACCTGGTGGCTTTTTTATAATTGTGACATTAAAAATTACTGTACACAAAAATCGCGGACAACGGTTGTCTCGTTAACATACTTCTTAATACGATATAATGGAGTTCTCCTCGGGTAATTATACGTTACGTGAATTTTAATTAAATATGCTCGCACGGCGTTACTATTCAAATCAGTATTAATATCGATAACAACGATGCGTGATTGTTTTTTGTAAAAATCTGACACCGTGGTTGGAGAAGTTGTTGGGGTTTATTGGACGTAATTCAGAATTAATATTCTCGACGATTTTCACGATGGTGCAGTGATATTGGAATTTCAGTGGCTTGTTAAGGCTTTCATGGTTCTTAATTAAATGCGAGTTAACGTTGTGGACTGTCTTATTTAAATTTCGGTTGTATTTAACGAAATTGCGGTGTGCGTTATTAATATGCTGTAATATTACGATGGAATAGCTGCATATTTTTTATAACGTAATTTTAATTAATATATTAAATTTGTTGGATTTTATACGTGTTATTTGGATTAGATTTGTGAACGATGTAAATAATTGTCAATTTTCTATAATATTACGTATTTTTAATCAATATTTGGAATTTCTTGAATTGACCATTATTGAATTTAACGATGAACTACCATCCTGCTTAATCAAATTATTCTACCCCGCAATAATTTACGATGACATCGTCGACTGAGTTCTCACTCTAAAAACGACTGTATGTCGTGGGCTTTTCATCAATATTTAAAATTTCTTCTATGATTCATCAGTGAATATGAATTCACTGTGTCAACTCGTCCCACTGAACCGTAATTTGCAATTTTCTCTGAAAAATTATTTAATATCTTGTAACTTCAGTGTTCCAGAACCTACTTAAAACATTAAACTAAAATAATTCAGTTTTGCCTTAATTAGCTTCCATTGGATATTCAATTTAGCATTTTCAGCGTAATAATTGGTTACTTGGCTATATACAGTTCTTTCCAGAATTCAGTAAGTAAACTTAAGACAAAATGGCTTTTAGAAAAAAAAGTTTTCTGTCTTCTCTCTTAAGTTAATGTTGCTCAAACTTATTTGGCCCATCGCTTACTTCATCGCAAATAAATTACTGACCGTCCACCATATCACATTCCTCAATTGAATAATTACTCAGATTAATTCTATTACCGGAAAAGAATTTCGTTTTTGTAAATAAAAGATGTGCATACTTATAAGAATGTAATTTACAAATTAATCGAAAATATAATTTCCAATTTTCCCCCATCGATCAGGCAAAATTGTAATACCTCGCTCACAAATTTCCCTGGGTTTTGATTCAAAATATTCAATGAATCCTTTTTCCACGTCGTCATGTGTTCGAAAGAAAACGAAATTCTTTTCCGGCACTCTTAATATATACCTATGTATATATATATATCCAAAATTTCATTTTCGAGAAATTAATTTTGTACGTTCATTAAGTAATTTTTGAAATATAGTTATTAACCTGTAATAAAATATTGCCAAGTATCTCACTTTATTATTTTAATCCATGTATCAACTCCAACCCTTTGCGGTCCTATGTCGAGCAGAATTTCGACATAGATATTCATTTAATTTCATTTTCTGACAATTTAATATCGACTTTCTAATTTCACAATGATTTTATAATATCATCTAAATGTCCGTCAATACCTATAGTTATTGATATCATGTAAAGAAATGAATAACCAATGATAGAAAATATTGCAAAATTCATTTTATTTAGCTCACTAGCGAAATTAGCGAAATAATTCAGACCGCAAAGGGTTAAACGTGATATTTCCCCTAATACATCAAAGCTTTCAATTGTCCTAAACACAACCTACATATTTATACAATACTGCCATCTCCAACAATGGTCCAAGTCACCCTAAAGATCGACTTCACCCTCTTTTCGAATCTATCTTAAATAGTAAAAAATATCTGAACCGATCTATCTGAAATAACAATAGCCAATTGAAACCGCAAAGTGTAACGCAAAATAATGCAATAACACCGAAGGATTGGAAATATTGTTAGAAAATCGGGCAACATCAAACCGCGGCATCCTCTTTCCGCACTCTCGCGGCATGCACGCGCAATTGCACCTCGGTGCAATTTATCGTGCCGCTCTGGAAACTGGTGCGAAGCCAGTCGGCACGATCGACACGTCTGGTACAAGAGCACCGGACACCGGTGCTTGTACGGTTTGTACGTACAAGCGTCTCGTGTGCGGCTTGCGTACGCGTTGCCTAATGGCATCCACTTTACCGCTTTCCGTATGTCGAGTGCTCTCAGCACTCGCGGATTTATTGTCCGTATTTTCTCTTATCTGCGAATCTTGAGCATCGGTGGCTCGAAGACGTTAGACGGACGCAGGCATTGCTCGAATACGCGTAATTACGATCGGAATACTATTGCACCGTTAGCCTGCCGTAGGATGTTGCGGCATTTATTGTTCTCCAGTTTTATCTGTGAACCGGTTTAACGTTTATTATTTTCAGTAGAAGTAACCCTGATTTGCATTGCATCGATGGGGATTAACACTTTGACTGCCATGGGGGTCACCAGTGACCGGCACTATTGAATTTAACCCCTTAACCTACAATTTCTTTTCTGATGGAGTCTGCAGAGACTCAAAATTAATTCTTAAAATCAAAAAGTTTCACTGATTTCTGATATTTCGTATAAATGAACGTGATATTAACACTAGATTTACGGATATTGATATATCTATTTTTCTGAAGTGAGCCAATTTGAATCATACAAGAAAATTGAAGTTTTTTTGCACAGAAAATAGTTCCAAATCAATTGAAATGAAAGATTCATTATTAAAAAATTAGCCAACCAATATATTATATATGTAGTAATCAAATTTTGAATGAGCCAAATTGGCTCCGTAAATCTAGTGTTAATATAATAGTACAGAAATAATGAGACCGTTTCGTGATCGACTGACATTGTGAATTTAAGAATTTTTGGAAGACTTTAAAATTTCCTATTCCATTTTCTGCGCTACGAGTCTCACACGTAGTTGTAGGCTAAAGGGTTAATGAAACTTCATGTTACATTTAAATTGCAATATTTATGAATTTCTAACATATTGAATATTTAAATATTGGCGAAAAAAAGAGAAATACCGAATATCTGTCTACCTATATTTTTTAATGTTTCTACTTCATGAAAATTGATTTTAATAGAATAAGTTTCATTTTAGTAAAAATGAAGAAACTTGAGCAATAACAGTCGCGTTCAACGTGTTAACCCCTTGCCGAACAATAATAAGTGACACTCGCGACGCGATAAATGAAGTAATCAATTTTGAGTGTTTCAAAAATTATTAATTAAAAATATCAGTGGGTATTGAAAAAATAAAATGAATTCTATGCTATTCAATATTGCATTAAGTCATATGCTATATCCAAAATTAGGGAGAGATTGTCATTTAAGCAATTAATTCAGAACTATTGGACATTCAGTCATAGAAACAGTACAACAGGCAACGGGTTAATTACGCTGTTTTAGAAATGTACAACTTTTTTCTCTCTTTGCAATGTCCATTGGGTAACCCTTAGAAAAATGATGTTGAGTTCAAGTTCGCAAAAAATGGAGAGTTCCTGAAAAATTCTAAAAGAGTTAGCACTCTCAAGGAATGAAAACAGAAGGAGAAACGTCACATAATTGTAAATGTTTAACAATTAATTCAGAGTTTCTGTCATGAAAGAAATGGTACGTCAAGGGGTTAATCTGGCATGTTGGTATTCTGTGTAAAATTGTCTGATGGTAGCCATTGTTTTGAGTCCATGGTGGCGAGGAAGGTAGGGTTTCCGAATGTTCGCTATTTTTGTAATTGAACGTGTAGTTTAGTCTATACAGGAATTGTTCGTGTTCGATTAACAATCGGACTATATTATAACGAATTGTTGTGCAAAAACATGGTTTAACAAATTGTGAGAGCGTAGTATTTTGCGGCTGTTGATGAATAAACATCACCGGAAAGTTATTACTTCATAAATTGTGGCAACCGACAACCGAAAGAAAGAAAGATTCAACTTGTTAATATGACATAATGATGTTTCGGAGCAGAGTTATCTATGGCGAAATTTTAATGAATCTCATACTATAATTTAACGAACTACATGAAAATTGCAAAACTCTGCTCTATAAGCTGAAGTTATCAGACCGAATTAATCTCTAGCTCGAATACTCCTTTCGTTGTTAATTAATTGTTCTCATGCAATATATCCTATTAATTTTAACAATTAATATATATAGAAATAACGACGATATTTGAGAAACTACGAACCTAGATACTTCCATAATTAAGCAATTAAGATTTTCCGACATACAAAATTCTTAATTTTACACACACTATGATCTCGTACAGCCAAAAGACTGTCTGCAAATGTATTTGTAAACAAGAATACAGAAGCTGACGAGAAACCTGTTAATTATACGGATTAATCGTGGTGTTAGGTCGAACGTGAGATTTTTCCATCGAAACTACGGGTACGGTTCATCGTGAAAATAAATTATTCAAGTAGTTCGACATTTGCCTGTCTAGCAAATCCTGTTAAACCTTTTTCTCGGTGATACGTGAAGCTTCGACTGGCTTTTGTTGTCTGGAAATGGAACGGTTGCGCAAAGAGAAAGGCGCCGCACGATGCCTCCTTGAATAAAGGAAAAGAAACTCTGTCTAATCTTTATACGAGTTCTAGACGGCAGTTAACTGCCTTTAAGAATGATCTTAATAGAGTGCCGTCTCGAATTACGAATTATATTGCAAACCGTTTCGATTCTTATGAGCTTCGTTGCACAAAAGTCATTAAAACTTCTGACGTTGATTTCAATGAATCTATTTTCTAAATCAATTACACAAAAATCATCTTTTGAGCGATCTTACACAGGCAGTTATTAGTGTCATAGGAATTAAAACTTTTATGATTTATTGTTAATTAAGGGAGCGCTTAACTTTATCAAATATTAACGCTAAAACTACCAAACAAGTCAAAATGACTGGCACAACAAATTTTCCAAACATTCTCCAAGTTTGTAAATGAGTCGTAGAATAAATATTCTACGTCCATGTTAAAAAATATAAATTACCGAGAATCGATCATCTTTTCCATCTTTCTCATCTTCTGTTTCAAAAGGACTTTTTTAATATATCGAAATATAATAAATCTAAAGCTGGTAGTTCTAGTGTTAAAAAATAAGATTTGCAGTCAGAAATTTCGAAAACTAATTGAACTGCAAGTTAGTTCAATACTGCCATTTTAAAAAGTATTTAAAATACATTCTATTGTTAAAATAACAAAATGATAGGTGCAAGATCTGGATTGGAAGAAACATTTATAAATATATTTCGTGTAAAAGGCTAGAAATTGCTACAAACATATTAACAAATAAGAAATATACTCGTAAAAGAAGAGGTAACTATCAAAGAACGAATCATAATTATTTTTATTGAATATTTCTTCCTTGCTTTTTCTGCGTAATGTAGAATTATTAATCCTGAAACGGTTTGTAATTCTGAAGCTTACTATTAACGTACACTTAATTTAGTCTCTTAATTTTAAAAAATTGAAACTGCGAATATGCCGCCTATATTCTCAATCTACAATAATACATCATCGGAATCAATTTCCATTCAAAATTTGCATGCCAAAAATGCTCACATTATTCAACCGCTAAAAGAAACACGATATTCGAATCAATCATAAAACTATTTTCGACGTTCGACGTTCTCCCAGCGAGATCATCCCTCGCTAACTGTCGACGGGCACAAATTACAAAAAATCAATCACCAACATCCACGGAGCAAGTCTGAACACAAATCCACCTCAAAAAGGCTAAGAGAAAGAAAATGGACCACTTAGGTGACAACATTACAAAAACTACCCACTAAGTACCCCTAAAAGGGTAGAAGACAGACTAAGGACAACCAAGAGAGAAAGAAATTTGAAGAAAGAGAAAGAGACAAAAAAAGGGAACACTCCCAAAGAAGAAACATGCAGCCAATAAGAGCGAGAGAAGAACAGCAAGAGGAAGAGGTAGAAATAAGGTGAGCGACAGGTACAGACGACAGAGACGAATGATCTGAGAAGGAGGAAGAACAAGTTACACGAAGAAGTACAGAAAAAGATAGAATATGGAAGAAGAAAAGAAGATAGAAAATTAGTCAGAAGGTGATTGCAGAGTTGATAGAGGAAAAGAGAAAGAGTTATGGTGGAACAGAGAGAGGGTTGGCCGGTTGAGTTCGTCCTTCTCTCACATGGAGAACGGCCTGGCACTTTCAAGGTCGGCCACTCCGGGTTTTCCAAATCGCGGTCCCACATGACGAGCGACTTCCTAACTCTGTCCTTTTCTCACCGATTGTCGATGAAACACGGTGGGAGGATGGAGAAAAAAGAGAGAGAATGAAAAAGTGGAGGTGGCAGGCCCAGAGAGGGAAGGATGCAAAAAGGAAGGGGAGAACAGCTTCGACGTAACTCTGCGAGAAAAAAAAAAGAAACGCGTGCGTGATGTACAGGGTGAGTCAGAAAGATTGGCTCTTACCTGTGATTGCGATTTACGTGCGCGCTTTTTGCGATGGGAATTAATGACGGAAGAAAAGTATGGGAAATGGTGGCCGATCGAGCGATTCTTTCAGTTTGCAAGACGGCATTAAACGGGCGAGGGTGTAATGCTTCGAAGGAATACGGTTATAGACACGACTGGAATGAGGTTTAGATAATAATTAATGAAGAAACGTGGATTTGAGTGATAATTATTGAGTTTATTGCAGTTTCTTCACGGTAAGTTGTGAAACATACTTAGCGATTATTAATTATGAATTAACTGGACGAAAGGGTTTTTGCTGTTTATTATTTATTTAAAGAGACCAGTTTATTATTTTTTACTATGAGAGTAAGTGTTGTTTCTTTCTGACAAACATTTATCATCAATATGACATTAACACTAGAACTATCGGCGTGAAATCTACTATATTTCAATATATTAAATATGTTCTTTGAAAAAAGAGGAATCAGAAGGTGGAAAAAATAATCGATTTGGTAATCTGTATTTTGTAAAATCAACGTAGAATATTTGGACTATGACAATCGTATAAACTTTTGGAAAACAATGAAGCCGCGACATTTTGACTTGCTTGGTAGTTCTAATGTTAAGCATTGCATTGTTTAATCCCGTAACTTGTTAATTTAAAATTTATCAAAGATATATTAAAAGAAAACTCAAGGTACTGACAATGAGCTGAAATCAAAATTAGTGACATAACGTTAACATTATAATAGTAAGATACTAGCGGTAAAAATCATAATAATTTTTCGAAAAATCCAGTTCTTTAAAAGATCGTCAAAAATCTATTTTTGCGATCTGCTCTAGGTCGCGTGAGTCTCTCGATACCAATGATCCATCCGATACGTATCGATCCTGTCGATTGTATCGACGCTTACACGCGGCGGTCCTCCGGTTTTTTCGTTCCGCGTACGTGGGTGATCGGCATTCTTCAGCATTCTTCCGGGTGGTTAATTTAAAAGCGGAGCAAGGTCCTATCCTGTAAATACCAATTCGACCTGCCATATCTCCAATACCACTACGATATATCGATACTCGTAGATCGCCTTTTTTTATCCACCTTCGTGCAATTTTTTTTTTACTTTTCCATTCTTTTTTTCCTTTTTTTCGCGCGAATAAATAAAACTATCCGCGCAGCAAACTGGTGGAAACGCGTCCGGATACGGAAGAGAATTAATCGTGCGGAACCGTTTTCGAGAATTATGTTTAACGTATGCTTTGACTCGACATTGGAAAAAACCAAGGCAAATTATAAAAAGATTGAGATTTAATCTCGCATGGTGATTCTGTTAACAATTAATATCGCCCGTGACTTCACGGCATGGTTTTTCCCGAGAGAAATCTATGCAACGAAAGGATCTTTATTGTCGACGTGAGTAGTCTTTCATGCAAATTTAATGGAAGATAAATATGTCCCGATCGCCGATCCGAGTTCTATGGGGCGTGTATTCAGTCGATGAAATTAATAAGTTAGATGTTCTTCGAGGCTTTTTTGACAATTATGTTGCAGATGCGTAGATTCTTCTGAGTTCATTTCATTTATCTATAAAAGATGATATACTTGTTGATTGGATTTGCATTACGATTGAATCGGCATTATTCTGGTTTCCGAGTGACCAATTAAAATGCGAATAACAAGAGTTTGGTTAGATATAAATAAAGTATACGTCAGGAGGAAGATGTTTTTCGTTATGCTCGATTTTTTCCTTTTTTCGGATTAAATTTCTGATAATGTTCTGGCGGGATTACTGCTTGAAGTTTCATTGATGATATTTTACGAGGATTAAAGGATTTTTTAGAAAATTAACGAAAGAGTTAAAATAAGGTAGGAATTAGTACAAATAGCATAATTTTATCGACCTTCAAGTTCATTTGATATTACAGTATACTCCATTGAAGCAAAATTCCAAATTTCACTTAAATATATTGTTTTATTTATAATTTAGACTAGTGAAGACAAAAGATTGCAAAAAGTTCCTTTTTATGAATCATAATAATATTCATCGCTGACCCTAATTAAATTATTCTGCAGAAAATACTCATAATTTTTGTAGACAATATTTTTATGCAAATCTAATTAAAGCAGAGATATTTGAGCTGATAAAATGAATTAAAGTTCCTAGTATATCATTTACGAAGGCAATGGTTTATAAACTCTGTCGCTACGTTGCCGTATCGTCGGCTCACACTAAACGAACAATGGCTCTAAAACCCGTTGGCACCGTAAAAAAATAGACATTTGTAAAAAATTCTAATTGCAAGAAATATGCAAGGTGATCAATTTAACTTAATTTCCCTCCATGTTCCTGATAATTACAATATACGCGTGACAAACTTTGTTTTCTTTTTTCACCCCCAGTTTCCCGCACCCTCAATTCATCACAGATGAATGAAACTTATAAAATACCAAGCCACCATAAATTCATTATGCATCTCTCACAGCAAAAGTTTTTATAAAACACTATCAATATATCACTCATAAATTCCAGATATTATTTTCCTCCCGCCTCTATTTTTATCCATTAACACTTTGCTTTCCAAATTATTTACTAATTTTTCTTCATATAAGCAAGTATAATCACGAAATTATTTACTGTTAATCTTTCATTTCTACTTAATACTAAAAACAATTGTAAGTACCGCAGGATATTTATGTTAACCCTTTGCGGTCCCATATTGATTGCTACTCGACATAGATTCCCACTTGATTTTATTTTCTAACAATTTAATATTGACTCTGCAATTTCATAGTGGATTTGTAATATCACTTAAATGTCCCTTAATATCTACAGTTATTGATATCATTTAAAAAAGTGAATAACCAATGGTAGAAAATACTGCGAAATTAATTTAACTTAGCTGACTATCGAAATTAACGAAACAATTCGGACCGAAAAGGGTTAAGATGGAAAAAGTATTACTGATTTCAAAAAGTCTATAATCGATACAGTACACATTAAGTGCCATAGAAAGCTGTATCGAGTGTAACTCGACATAGGAGTGTAAAGGGTTAATGGCTTTTGATCGAATAAAAATGACAAAGAAAGACAGCCAAGCAATGAGATCTAGATTTTATCCGTAGAATTGAATCATTTGATTATACAGAACGCAGGTTTTTCGCGCCTTTGTTGGTTCGCGAAGTGCATCCCCGGCGTTGCATCCACGGCATTGCATCGTAACGTATGCCCGGTGGTCGCGGCGGCGCGCACACGTGTAATGCGCGGGACCACTCGCAACAATGGCGATGCGTGGGCGGCAAAGTGTTATTAATAGCGAACACTGCCAATATCTCGGCTACAAGCGATGCGGTGCAACGGTGCGCAATAATGAGGCAATTATTAACGAGACTCGATTATGCGGTCGAGGTAGCAAGCGCGGAACGGCGTTTCTCGGGAGAAAACGTTTAGAGCTGATCCGCATAAAGTAACAGTTCCCTGTATACGCTCTCAGTCCTTTCTTGCGTTAGTTCGAAATGGCTTTAATAACGATCTATTATTTCGTTGGACTTGTTTTACCGATGGGAGATGAAAGGGAATTACGTGGGAACGGCGAGTAGAATTTCGATCGTGTGTCGTTGTAGGTGATGGATGCTGCAGGTGTTCGTGAAAATTGTATAACACTTTGTTGAGTAATGTTAGTGAATTATTATATTGAAGGATGTTCTTGTTCGATTGATTAATCAATAATTAATAGTTGTAAGATGCGGACGTGAGATTCTAAGGTGGTTGGGAATATTATAAGGAATTTAGTAGCATCTAATGAATAAATGTTAATATTGTACTTGGTTTATGACGTAATAGGAAGGTGGAGCATTTAATTAAATGAATTTGGCACGATCTTTGCAGAGGTATTTTAGCGGATTATGAAGTATTCAGTTTCTTTTTTTTTTTAGATATAAGATCATATTTTTAAAAGTATGCTTGACTTAAAATACTGAACTTAGGATATAGTAGGTATTTCAATTTCAATTTAATAGCAAAACTATATAATTCTAAATCTAATTGGAAGAATGATTCGAGCCGCAAAGAGTTATTTGACGAATAAAGCTATTAAATACTTCAGTTCAACAGTTTATAAATACAATTAGTAAATTTATTAATTCATTCACATACCACTTAAAGTTAGAATTTATATTAGTAATTTATTTGCACAATTATTACTACATATAGAACAAAGATGAATATATATAACTTTTTGTTCTTCAAGAAATCTGAATGATGGGTCTGAATCGTCAGCACATTTATTTAATAGATAAAACATTTTTTTCGCCTAGCTTAATCAATCCAGATGACAGAATTAATTATGAAATATTATCTATGAATTCTTCGACACAAATGTTCAACAAACACGCAATTCAAAAAAAATCGAACTCTTCAAATACTTTGTTCCATAAAGTTCGAATTTAAAAATACAAAATTGAAAATCTTTCGAATACCGCGTCTTCCAGAAACAAAATAAAAAAAATCTTTAGACAAATATGTCCACAGAGGAAATAAACGCACAAAACTTCTCAATGAAACAAACATATTTAAAATTCCACAGAAAGTCATTTCGATGTCTCGGAATTTTAATTCTACGGAAATAAATTTTCTAGACTCTAATGCGTTCAACAGGAACGCGCAGATTTAGCAACAAAATAGCAATCCCATTTACCTGAACTCTCCAGCGGTTGAATTAGCGGTACCGCAAATTATACTTGAAAATCGAATAGGTACCTGTGGGATTGAGTGAAGATACAATCTTCTTAAAATACAATAAATTACACCGTATTGCTCATGAATCTTACGGTGCAGAAATGCGAAAATCCGCAAAAATTTAATACCCAAATTACTAATGATTAAATCACTTTATTTAAAATATCAAAGTAGATGAGTGCACCAGAAAAAAATACATGATGATGTGAAAGAAATATTCGATCTGTGAAGAACAAATAGCATTGTAAAAATTTTAACAAAACTTTTAAAATAATTACGTCCTTATTTTATCTTTCTCGGCATATCTAACATGAAGTATCATCTACGCACCGAGTGTTACTCTTTTAATTCAATTAAATACTTAAAATTACTTCGATAAGTTTACACAAGAAACATAGAAAATCTAAGCACAAACACTATTATAACTTTCAGAAAGTTCGGAGAAAAGTTAGGTTCCGATCATTTTAACACTAAAACTACTGACGTTATCTTATTATATAAAGCTCAAATACCACTGACTGACTGACTCATTCATCCACTCATCACGAAATCTCAAAAACCACAGAACGGATTGCAATGAAATTTGGAACATACCTTCTCCTTGGGTCTTAGGTGCTCACTAAGAAAGGGTTTTGAAAAATTCGAATTTTTAGGGGCGGGGGGTTTGGGGGGTTAAAGTATGGTCCAAACTCATCAACGCAGAGCCGAAACTACTTGACCTAGGAACTTGAAATTTTGCATGAGCGTTCCTTCTAGGGTATAAGCACCCACTAAGAAAGGATTTTCCAAAATTCGAAATTTTAAGGTTTTTTTTTTAGTTTCGACTAAACCGTAGCGAAGCACGGGAGCTTTCAGCTAGTATCTAATAAAATTGAGATACACTTACCACTAGCTTTACGGAAGCCGTCAAATTGACAGATTCAACCATTTTTGAAGCGCCTGTCAAACTTATAGAGACGTGGCACAGCAGATATTTGATATGTATCTTATAATTAGACTCCGGATGTTTATGCATTTATGACAAAATGAATACGGCTAATGTACACAAAACGAACATAATATAAAAATATATCCGAAATATCCAAAGTATGGTATTCGTTGTAACATTTATCGAGTGCAACTAATCCCTAAATAGGTTCTCTCGTCTTAACTGCATTTGTTGAATTTGAAATTTGCATAAACATCCGGAGTCTACTTATAATATATAAATTACTTAACTGTCCATCTTCTTTGCCGCCTGAGCTCTCTATTTCCAAAGTTCTTAAATAATATACTGCGGTATAACAGATTTTACATCCTTAAACCTAATGTTAATAATTACTATAGAAGAACAGAAATGAAAACTTGAAAAAAATGACTAATTAACTAATTTAGGTTTTATACGATAGAAGTGGAATATTTATTTCACAGATATTGATTTAAATAATTTTTAGAACAAATTTAGTACCAGTCTTTTGATCAGCTACGTTTAATGTTAACAACCTCTGCACTGTCAGTATCAAGCAACATTCAAACGTCAAGGGGTTGCTCACCTAAATTCAAGTTCTACTCAATAATTCACTTCAGCCCTAAAACTTTTAATGTAATCTCAACAATGACATCGTAATATCCAAGCACGTTCACCCACACAGTGCTTTACACAGCATAAACGAGCCCGTTACGGTTTTTTCCGAGCAAAAATGCCAAAGGATCGTTTGCGAGCTCAAGTTCTCCCGGGTTAGTACGAGGATCCAGGTGTTCTTACCGGCAACAGGTCGAATTTATAACGTCCACGAGTTTATACTAAGAGAAGAGCAACGTTCTAGGACAAGGGCTTCGCGAGGATCCAACGGAGCCTATAAAACGCTTAATAACGCGGCCTTAAGGCCCGCTCACGGCAGACAAAGGCCGACCTGCCGTAACTTCTTCACGGTGATGCACCGACGGCATTACCAAGCCGCGTTATGCCCCCATTATGCGGTATTATGTTACTATTTACGCTATCGCAGCTCCCTATTTATTTGTCTTGCCTCGCCTTCCACATTTGCTCCTTCATCTTCCTCCCGATTCTTCTGTAATCTTCTTTTTTTTCGCTATCTTCCTGATGCTCGTTTTAGTCGGTCCATGGTTCTATGGTGGTTTGGGGCTTGTAACGGTATCGCAGAAGCGCAAAGGAACTTTAAATAGATGGTTTCTTTTGCTTGGCACCCGCTGGGATTACTGGGCAAGGCTGAGGACCTACAGGTTTGGGTTGGTACCGGTTGAGGAGGAAGAGATTGGAACTTGGAGGTACCATTTAGTTAATGTGTACTTTTGATACCATTTTAATTGGTGCATGGTACAAGATAGAGTAGAGGTTGAAGATGTGGATGTATTTCTTCGAATAGTGAGTGAGATGTAGAAGGATTAAGTTTAACACTAAACTTACCAAGCCGGTTAAAAGACTGGTTCCAAATTTTTTCTAAAAGTTATTTAACCGTTTGCGTACCACGAGCCACTTTCGCGCTCTTCAATTTTTGTGTCGATAAACCCCAGGACATTTTTTCAATGTTGACAATTGAAGGAAGACTTTGTTAAGATATTTTGTTAAGAATGCATCAGGTTTCTCTTTTATAATATAAAGTAATTCCAAATTAGGATACAAGCAGGAGAAGATTGTTCTTGTTTTGCACTATATAAAATAAAACACCAACTTTAGCTTATTTTGAAATAAAATCTCAAGAGCGCGAAAGTGGCTTTTGGCTTTTTTCGAAGTAATTTTTTAAAACCCTCCCGGTATTCAAACGGTTAAATTAATAGGGCATCCATGAAGTAAATAGTGCACTTCCAACGTGTAACACTTAAATTAGTTAATTAATTATCTTCTAACGTCGATAGTTTTAGTGTTAATTATTTGAAGGAAGAGTTTCACGAGTGCTTGATTTCTTCCTATTTCCTACCCTTTTTTTAATCTTAACCGTTGTCAGTTACACTTATTGGTTTTTATTTGTATCTTTGCTAATTTGTTTTCCCTTTTATATATGCGATAATTATCTATCAAGCTTTTGATGTTTAAAACAACTTTTCCCAGTACATATTTCTTGTAATTTCACAACGGTAGAGTACTTACATTATATTGAAATAAAAAATTCAAGCACACCGAAAGACGAGTTCGTGCATAGTGTATTGTTAATAACACGTTCACGATTTTCTTCATCTTTTGTTGCTTCTTTTTATGCTATTACTGGCTATAAGATTATCCCGATAGACCATATCGCTTCGTATATCGACCAATAAAATGAAGGGAACCCTCAGCGAATAAATTCGCGAAAGACAAGCGTGAGAATAAGGAACTGCAACAGGCTTGCAGATACGTTTAGTCATTAATGTCCGTAACATCGTTGTTCGGATATCCGAGAATAGTAAATTCGCAACGATTCGTAGTCTCAAGTACGGGTATCGCTTTATAATTCAACCGTCTTTAACCGTCCACATTGAGTTTTCGTTTTACAGTATTACAAACGAACAATATGCAACATCATTCCGCGATGCGTTTGCATTTTACGGATGTTTGAAGTCATCGCGGAGATTTCTCGGATTTCTTCGATGAAGGGAATTCTTTCACGTCTGATCGTTGAGAATTTTTATATTTGGAGTCCATGATTGAAGAAAGTAATATCACAATACTAAGAATCTTTAGATATTAGAAATTCTTTTGCTGAATTTTACTAAGATGATTCGTAATAATCAGAATTGTTCAATGAAGTATTTCACAAGTACTTGGAACGATGATACGAAGAGGTTTGAATCTCTTCGCTGGTGTCTGGAGAATTTTTTCACTTATCGTAGTCTTCGTGAAAATTTATAGAAACTTGAAGATATGTAATATAATAACTGTAGATATTCACGTTAAAAATGACAAACAATTTGAAAAATTTGGAAGGATCTTTTATTAACTAATTATCTTATTAACTAATTAACTAAGTATGAAAAAATCTTATACGAGAGTCATATGCCAGATATTCTACGTCCATCTTATAAAACATAGATTATTGAATCAATCATCTTTTCCACCTCTTAAGGTAGTTCTAGCTGGATTCAGAAATAAAAGTTTCTTTTTTCATTAGAAATGAAAAAAATTGTGTAAGAATTAATGCAGGGGCTAACTTCACTTTCTCTATAACTATGAAGTAAAAAATTATGAAACAATTCAATAATATTCCAAAAGCATAAAATAATACATTGCTAATTTTTTATTAGAATCCATCGACTCGTTTTTCTATTAGAAAAATAAAAAAAGATTTTACGGACTCAGCAAAAATTTTTTTCCATAAGGCCCATGTTAAATATGTTATTTTTAAACACGATTTATTCATAAACCGTGTGGACGAACTCGTTGAGATTCCGGTTATAATTATAAAAATCATGAAGACTATATTTTCAAAATTTTAGGGAAATCTATCGAAAAATGATAAGTCCCTAGAACTACCTTAATTCTTCTTTTTCCAAAGTCTTATTTATTTAAAATATTGAAGTAAAATAAATTTAACGCCGGTATTCTAGTGTTAAATATTGTAACCTCCATATTCTCATGTCCACCAAGGATCATAGATCATCGATAAAGTTATCAAAGTGCTTGTATAGTGAATGCAAAAGGAACAAATACAAAAAGGCTAATTAATCCCTTACCATACAATAACGAGTGCTACTCGGGACACGATAAATGAATCAATTTTGAAGTACTCCAAAAAATTATTAAATTAAAAATATCAGTGGATCATGATAAAATAAAATAAATTTTATGCTATTCATTCTTGCATTAAGTCATATAGCATGTCCGAAATTAGGGATTGATTGTAATTTCAACAATTAATTCAGAGTTATGGCACATTCAGTCATAAAGAAATGGTACGGCAAGGAGTTAACTGAGATTAGAAACTTCTAATCTCCAAATAGCATCTCCAACTTTTAATCACTCGAGACATCATTTTAGAATTTTTCTTCCAAGATGCGATTATCAAAGCATAATAATTCACAACTGAATTAATCTCGTAGGTCATTCATTAAGCAACTCGTAAATTATTATAAAGTAGAATTTGCATTTACTTGCTTATATATTTACTTACATCAAACGCTATCTTTAGCACACAATTTTCAACACTAGATTTACGTATGTTGATATAGGGGAGAGTCCTCCAGTACCGTCACCTCAAGGTTTATCAGCAAAAAAATCGAAATACCTAAGGTTACATGTTCAATACCTCCTGATATATGTAAAAGAACTATTGTGCTATTAAAAAAAGTAACAAACAACCAATACGTTTAGATATTATCAGCGTTATTACAACAATTGTAAGACTAGGAAAAATCAGACTACAAAAAATTGGCCTACAGTACCGGCCACTAAATATGTAACCATTTATACAATACAATAATCGCAAATGTAATGATCGGATAGCTCCGATATGTTTGCACAAGCCTCATGGGCCCAAACCTTGCAGTTTTACCTATTTTTCTGAAGTGAGCCAGTTTAACTCATACAAGTAAATTGAAGTTTTTTGCAAAGAAAATAGTTCCAAATCAATTTAAATGAAAGATTTATTATTAAAAAAATTAACCAACCAACATATTATATATATAGTAATCACATTTCGATTGAGTCAAATTGACTCCGTAAATCTAGTGTTAAAATACTTATACTCACTCAAAACAAATAATCCTTGGAATTATCCCAAATAATCCACTTGTTCATACACCTGCAGGACATTACCAGAAGTAAGTTCATCATATAGAAAAAAAACTTAATAGCACGATCACCTTGAAGCAATTAAAACCTTTTCCAATCCCCAAGTTGCACACCTTCTCACGAATTTTATCTTTCACGGTGCGGCATCGTTGAAATAAAATCACTATTTAATAGGAATTTTATTTCTCATCGAGCGAAGAAAAGCGCGAGAATAAGAAGCACCAAGAGCCGTTCTTGCGGTCGTGTTTAGTCAATATTATTGCCATTCCCGATCTTTTGCCATTTTACCGCGCCGACTTACCATATTGCAACGCCATCGAGGTGCAATGTCGATGCTTTGCCCGGCGTACTTGCATTATACGTGCATAAGTTATGCACATTATCGTTATGCGCCAGTTCGAGCATAATTTCTTCTCTCAAGTGGTTCGTATACACGCGCCGTGCCGATGCATGTTACTTAGTAACTCTGATTTCAGTTTCTCGTCCCTACTCTTCCTTGTCTTTTTTTTCCATTATTTTTTAATCCTCTTCGTTTCGCACGACTTTTCTGTAGTCTCTACTCCTTCTTTTTACGTTTACTTTGGAGTTTGTGTATTTTTTTAACAACCTAATTCTATTGATTGGTATTTATTAACCCCTTAGCTTACAACAACGTGACACTTGTGATGCGGAAAATGGAATAGGAAATTTTGAAATCTTTCAAAATATATTAAATTAGAAATGATTAGGCCGTTTTGTGGATGGCTGAAATTTTTTATTTAATGGATTTCGAAAGATTTCCAAATTTTGTGTAATAGACGGATATAAGGTATTAATAGTATAGAGATAATAAGACCATTTTGCGGACGGCTGAAAGTTTTGTACTATTAATATTACTTTCAGTTGTACGAAATGCCAAGAATTAATTTTGAATCATTGCACGCTGAGTCAGAAAAGAAATCGTAGGTCAAACGGTTAATTGTGGCAGTAATTATGGAAGTAGTCTAACTGGAAAATTGAAACATAGAGATTACCATTTATCTTTTGTTGCGACAATGTTCTGCAATATGGTGAAGGTATTTTGCAGGTATAATTAAAAAATTTAAGTTTAACGAGATTAGTCTTTGTCTCATTACGTGAAACTCAACGTATGCTTAACATAAGATCTACGGCGATTGTCAAATTGACGGTTCCTACATTTTTACTAATATTTCTCAAAATAGAGAAAGAGTACAGCAGATATTTCACGGGTATCTTATAACAAACAAATTACCTAGCTGGTTGTATTTTTTCCGCTTGATCCATGTTTTTTAAAGTACTCATTTATTAAAATTAAATACACTAAATTTAGCGGCCGTAAGTCTAGTGTTAAACGTAGAATACATGATTTAGTCTTGTCATAATTAATTTTAACAGCTGATGTTTTTGCATTATTTAAGTGTCCTCTTTTTTGCATATGCGTAACGGACAACATAAAATTATAATGGTTATTTATTTTATTTATTTAACAATACATGCAGCTGTGAGGGTTATTTCCGACTGCAGCAAAATAAAGTATTACATAAACTTATGTAATACGATGATGCGTGTAATATTAATGTTAATATGATATCTACATTATGCATGGCAATTGTTATTTCAAGTATGTTGCTTAATTGCAATACATTGATTGAAGAAAATTTGCATTTTATAGGACTTTAGTACGCGTTCAACTATCTCTATATCAATGATAATAAATGACACACCGTTTATATGTGTCAAAAATTATACATTAATTACAATTAATCATAAGTTACTTAATTAATAATAATTCAACTGCATAGAGCGAAAGATCGATGCGATATATCTTTCTCTGAAACGGTAAATTGTTTTCGTGTTGCACTAAAATCATGTAAAGAGAAACTTAAAAAAAGCTCTGTTATGCAATGGTTTCCTAAGTTTATTAAACTGTCCATGGAAATCGTGTTCTAAGTGTACTCTGCTACAACAAGAAGACTGTCGCAATTTTTGCATCGAGTTATAAACGTGCTGTTGCAGTTTTTGCACCGCTTACATTGAAACTATAAAACAGAATTGTTAACCATGCCATGATTGTACCGCGAATTTAATATTAAACACTAACAAAAGAGATTTATAAAGCCAGAGATTTTGAAAAAATATTAAAATACTCTATCATCAAAATACAAATTTTAATTATTCCATTACTCTTATATTTTTCCTGAATCCCCTAATTCAACAATTCCATAACGATTTCACTGACTCGCTTGTCAAAAATGCACGTCCACGTAATGCGAAAGTTTCGAAAATGAATAATTGCAATTTCCCGCGCATCCTCATCGATAACATATGTCGTAATAAGAAACAACTTTATCCTCCACGCGGCTGTTTTTATATTTATGAATCCATAAATACCAATCGTGAAATAATATTCGCAGAAGAATGAAAAGAAGGAAACGTTATTGGTGGCGTAAGGTGTAATTGGTGGTTGTTCGATAATTTCTTCCTCGATCGATTATCGTTATGCGCGTTACAGATTGGATTCTCTCTCGGCAATGAGGCGCTTCTTTCGCAATTGAATTTACGCGGTGTCCTTCGGGTAGTTTGAAAATAACGAAGGTAACGTTTAAGTGATTTTCAATAAGAGACTCTCATCGTTCGAACAAAGAAATCCCTCCGTCCTTGCGCGCGTGCAAGAGGAAAAGGCTAAACGTAGTCGTCTGCAATGAAAAACAAAGACAGATTTTTCTTACCATCGAAGGATTCTAATCTTCTCCGTCGGTTACGTCGAAGATATGTGGACAGACGGGTTCTTAGTGAATAATAAAGAGTCCACGAGGAAACAATGTTGAAAAAGAACGTTGCGATGTCAAATGATTTATTTAATATCGGCAGTATAATTATTTTATGATCCTCTTAGAGATTCCGCTTTGCGAAGACGCCATTTTGGTACCAGAGTGCACGATTAGTATCAAGCTCCTCTATAATTACGTTAATAATTCTACAGTTCTGTTCAATAGATGAAGAATGATTTTTTTTATACATACATCTGTGTAATCTTTACAATTTATAATATCGAATCTTCGTCCAGTCAAAGTTTCGATATTTCTTTACACATTTTTAACACTAGAACTACCGACATTATATCTATTATACTTTAATATGTTAAATAAGTACATCGGAAAAAGAGGAATAACGAGGTAGAAAAATTGATCGAAACGATAATCTGTGATTTATAATGTCAACGTAGAATATATGCTCTATGACTGTCCTATGAACCTAGAGAATTTTCAAACAATTGGGTACCAATCATTTTGACTTGCTTGGTAGTTCCAGCGTTAATTCATTTCGAAGAACCGATACTAAAAGATATTTTTATAAATTTACCTTACCGACGCTAACACCGTCGCAAGTTTCTCTACTACCGTTTTTAACTTTTTGTATCTTCCTACTTTATACTTCCCTACTAAATTTCTTCCTACCAAACTCAGGCTTTATCAGTTTCCAACATCATGTAACTTCCGCCACCTTACTCCAATGTCTTCATATATTTACCAAAATCCCAGAATCTCCACCTTAATTAAAATATCCGCACCATGTAAATACTAATTACCTACGTTTAAATTCAAACCCGTCCAAGTATCTCACGTATCTCTATAAACCTAACGTTACACACGGTTTTCGTGGAAACCTCTCGCTTATTTATTCTCCTTTTGGCGTATCCCATGAACTAGCGGTACTCGGACGATATCGAGATCAATCTGGACCACCAGCCGGGTGCAAAAAATTTCGCGCCTCCTCTTCTAGAGAATAGGCATTGAAATGGTAGGTGGGATCATCGTAGAAGACTACGATCTTAGAAGGTACGCAACTGTCATGACGAGTACATGTGTGCCTGGAGCGTCGGTCGTTCACGTTGAGTACAGGTATTCGACCGCCCGCGTAGCCACGTGAGACCTTTTGTGTGACCGACTCAGTTTCGGCTATTCGTACTGTTAGTTTCTGATTCTCTGTGCTGCTGTCAGTGTCAATCCGATTGTTCATTGTATTTTCAATGTTTTATTGTGCCTTTGTGTAGTTTTTGTGCTTCTTCATTGTTCTTGTGTGCGATGATATAATTACATCTCCTGTGCTAACACACTAATGAGTGTTTGGTTTTTTAATAGTTGATTGTTAAGTGTTTCATTTGCGGAGGAAATTAATGTGTAATAGGATTTAACGTTTGGGGATTTATTTTTAATTTTTGTGATAAAATCATGTTGTTGTGAGGAGACATGATTACTGATACTTTTGAAATTTTTAACGCCGTTTATTTTCTGAGTTCCTACATCTATCGTGCGTACTGAAAGATTTTCTTGCTTCTCTTTTAATATCTACTGTAGTGAAACTTTTTCTATTAACCCTTTGCACTCCGTACCATCTCTGGCGTGATCTCTTAACAACCTGACGGGATTTTTCTATTTGTTATCTTGTGCCATTTCAATAGAAAAATTCGGGTAAACACATTTCTTAAAATGTTGCGGTGAAGTAAGTGCATCCGCTGTAATCAAGTGATATTGTATACCTATAATATCCCTTCAGGTGGGATATCGTAGTACAAAGGGTTAAAATCATATATTTACAAAGAAGAAACTTTAAAGATACTGATAGATCAATATTCAGCAGAAGTTTATCTTCTTAACGTCAATATTTAAATATTCAATATGTTAGAAAATTCATAACTATTGCAATTTAAACGTAACATGATATTTCATTAAATTCGACAGCGCCGGTCACCGGTGACCCCCATGTCAGTCTACGTTTTAAATCGACCAAGTTCTTCTCTTCTACCGTATTTATTTCACATTTTGGAATATATTGGATTAATCGTTGGTAGATCTAGTGTTAAAATTACTGTATTTTAATGCCAATATTTATATATTTAGTGTATTGGCAAATTGGTGAATATTGAAATTACAAAGACGGAAGAAATTTTATTGAACTCAAGAGTGCTGGTTATTAGTGACTCCATGTTAGTCAATGTGTTACCTAGTATTTATTTCCATTTTTTTTTGCAGTTAGTTGTAACCTTAGTTGAGAGTCGCGATGCGTTTGTCGAGTCGTTTTTAATACTAGGTTTACGGTTTTATAAACATTTCTAGACACTAGGTCCTACTTGCTTTATAAACATTTCTCAAATTAACAGAGAAACTGTACAGTAGATATTTCACGTGTATTTTATAATACAATTATTACTTGACGAATTATCATCACCGGCACTTGATGCCAGATGTTCCAACGTCCTTATTTAACATATTGGCATGTAAAAAATTTCACGCAGGTAAATCTAGTGTCAATATAGAAGGATAATTCCCAAAATTTAATTGGACTTTTCTAAATAGGATGATTAGCTGCATTTTTTAATTTTTAATTCAACGTTCACTGACGATATTTTTTGAAAATCGTAACATTGTTCCTTTCAATCGAAGTAGTTACTCTGCCGTTTATGAAGTTGTTGCAAAATGAGCTTCATCGATCGAATGCCAAGAGAATTACCGTTATCTTCGAAGTATATCTGTTATTCGTAGTTTGATAATTATCTCTGCTCTTGGGATAAATGTAACCCATATTAAATCAGGTTTTGCAAGAGTCGTCTTGTCCGTTGATAAGAGATCTCATCTAACGATTAAACGTGTCTACTCCCTCGATTTGACGGTTCTTGAAAAACAACTTTGTAATTGTTGTTTTCTTATTACTTGCCACTTTATTATTACCTCGCGTAACATCTTCGCAATGACGTTTTAATGGGAATATCTGACGCCAATTTCTACCTTCGATCACAGATACGATGCATCGATGAGCGCGTATTTCCTATTGTAAAATTCTCTTTGTTCCGCGAAACGATGATTCTTGGTTTTTCGATTTTTCGGGCTTCTCCAACGTTTTTTACGTTGATGCTTGCAATTTACGCGAATGAAATTCGTACCGTGTGTCGTGCGCGATTCGACGTAGCTGCAATTGCAATTAATCAATTTCATCAAGCAATTGAATTTACTGTGCCAATTGCTTCTACGGATCGGTCATTTTTTAGCGTTGCAATTCTTCGTTGAAGTCGATATACAGCACGGAAATTTTCATCATTAAATTTTTTACTGTATATTCGCCATTTTAGCGCATACTAATTTTGATTATGTGATCATCGTGGTGTTTAAAAATATCTGAAGTCTTCAGTGGGATAATAAATATATTCTTTTTATTAATTTACTTGAATAATGTTTAACAATACTATTATAATTTACTTAAGAGTTTTGAGAACCTGAGAATTTGTTGTATGCGGTGTCACATTTATATAAGACATTGTTACATCCTTAAAACGATTAGAAATACAAAAGAAATGTCATAAGAGAAAATTGTATAATGTTAACACTAAAACTACCGGCGTCAAATTCATTGTATTTCGATATAACAAATAAATAGTTTAAAAAAAGAGTAATTAAGAGGCGAGAAAGATGGCCGATTCTACAATTAATGCTTTATGAGATGGATGTGGAATATTTATTCTACGGCTATCCTTCAAACTTACAGAATTTCCGTAAAAACTTGAGAACAAATAATTTTGACTAGCTGGTAGTTTCAGCGTTAAGTACTGCATACAATTGATCTATGCATCCACACCGCAGAAAAATACAATTGCACATATGTGCAATGTATTGTAACTCATAATCTTAGCTACACAAATCATCATTATACTAACCTTCTATGGGACCTTATAACTTTGAAGTAACCCAAGACAAATCTAAGCTTTTATTCTTTCAACTCAATTTTTTAACTTTCCTAAATGTTACAATTTAGCTCTTAAAGAATCACGAAATTCTTCACGATCCAATGTTTTAAAATCAAGTTAAATCTGTTACTTAAATTTGTCTAATGTGCTATCGTGCAACTAATCTATAGATCCCACATACAATTCGAACTATAAAGGGTTAACACTAGAACAACCAGTGTTAAATTTACTATATTACAATACATTAAGTACCTACCTTGGAAAAATAGAAATTAAGAGGTGGAAAAGATCATCAAATCGTTAAACTGATCTTTATAAGATTCATCTTGAATATCTGCACGATCGCTCTTATATCAGCTTGGAAAATTTTTTGAAACATTTGGAAACCAGTTATTTTGACTTTCTTGGTAATTTTAGCGTTAAATAACAAATTGGTTATTCAGAAGCTTTTCCAGTTTGTAATTTACTCTAAATGTAATACAATTTATTCACTACTTTCAATTGTTTTAACACTAGATTTACGGAGCCAATTTGGCTCATTCAAAATTTGATTACTATATATATTGGTTGGTTAATTTTTTAATAATAAATCTATCATTTAAATTGATTTGAAACTATTTTCTTTGCAAAAACTTCGATTTTCTTGTACGAGTCAAATTTGCTCACTTCGGAAAAATAGGTATATCAACATCCGTAAATCTAGTGTTAAAGATATTTTTCCAATCTACGTAAGGCAGTAAATATAAGATATTTTAAATTCATCGAATAAAATGCACGGCTACGCCCTTGCATTCAGCATTTTATACTTTTAATGCAACGAGTGCACCATTATGGTACACGTTTCTTATGTGAAATTAACATAATTAGCGTAATTCAAATCGTACAATATTCTGTGACAATTTAATGCACTGTCTCGTGTACACGTGTTGGTGAATGGAACAGTCGGATTACCGCCGTCTTCTTACGTCGTGTTCTTGTGCAAACACACAAGCCCCGATTTAATTGCACTCGGTTACTTCTCTTAATGGATTCGGCGGTTGTTTGTCCCGCATTAAGGATCGCAATTACCGTGACAACGAGTATGCAGATTGGGGAAAAAACGTCATGACAGGTAACGGCAATTTCTAATGATATCTGAATATATTAACATTAATAGATAGCTCGTTAATTTATGAAATATATCGTATCACGAGAAAGACACCGTTTTAATGCGAGAACGTTAAGAAGTCGAGAAAAGAAAGTCGAAAGTAACTCGAACGATCTGATTTTTTATCTGTTACATTTTTGCTGGCCGTACACGTCAGCTCTACCGTCGGATCATAAATCATAGGATGCAAAAAATACGTCGGCACTACGTGAATGTTCTTTACAAACCTGATCTTATCGTTTATTATCTTCTTTTCTGCTTAAAACAATTTAGAGCATAGAATTGCATTAGATATTAGACTATTGTTCTAGGCTTGTCTCGAGACAAGAACTCTACGCAGTGCATAGTTAGAAATCGTATAAAACTTGGCAAAATAGTGATTGCTACGATTATTCTAACTTTCACAAATTAAGCTATTGTACATGCTTCAATTTACACAGCAATTTCATAACTTGTCATCCTAAAGGGAAGATACGCTGTAGATCATGCCTCGTAGTTCAAACCTCTGCCTTGTTTCTTCAAAATGAATCTCAACCTGTTACCCGGGGAATTAATTTTTGTTCAACTTGTTCCAAATTGGAATATTTTTTTTACAGCGAGAAGTAATATCATTACATCTAAAGTACTACGTCAGGATTAAACGGATACGAACGACATAAAATGTAATGCGTTCAACATATTACGTTTAAAAATTTTAAGGAAGAAAAGATCGACAAGCTTACTGGAGTTTTCTTTCATATATGACGGAATTATTCGTTACGCCCGGTTAACAGGTTAACCACAGCTGTAAACACTTCTGCCTTAGCAAAGATTTCCCAATATAATTCCAATACCTCTGCCAAATCAAAATACACCAAATCCGAAAAACTCTTACCCCTCAACGATCTCAACTACCCTAAACGCAACTTCAGTCATGTTAGTAATCATCTTCGCGAAACCAAAATACACCAAATCCCTAAAACTCTTATTCCTCAACGATCTCAACGATCCTAAACGCGACTTTAATCACGTTAGTAATCATCTGCGCGAAACCAAAATACATAAAATCTCAAAAACTCTTACTCCTCAACGATCTCAACTATCCTAAACGCAACTTCAGTCATGTCAGTAATCATATTCGCGAAACCAAAATACACCAAATCCCAAAAACTTTTATTCCTCAACGATCTCAACTACCCTAGACGCGACTTTAGTTGCGTTAGTAATCATCTGCACGAAACCAAAATACACCATGCCTCAAAAACTCTTACTCCTCAAAGATCTCAAGTACCCTAAACGCGACTTTAACCACGTTAGTAATTATCTCCGCGAAACCAAAATACACCAATCCCCCAAAAGCTCCTCCACCTCAACGATCTCAACTACTCTACACGCGACTTTGATCAATTTTCCTCTATAATTTCACCATCTTAACATAATCAAAATCCACAAACCATCGTTTCATCAATTTCTACAACCCCTTAATCCTCAATGATCTAATGATCAATGACCTTGAATGCAACGGAAATCACATTACTAAAAATTGTTCCAACTAATTCGACCACCTTAATAATAACTCAAAAGCGAAAACCTCGCATTCCTCCACAATCTCAACAACCTCAAACTCTAATCATGTCAGTAAAAATTGTCCGAAATAATTTCATCATCCTTACAAAACCAAAACACTTCAACCATGTGCAGACCAACCCCAAACTGCTTTTCATCCAGCTCGATTCATCCTGCTCGATTCACCCGTCTTTGAACCTTCCAGGCACGCTTCTTGATAATAATAATACCCCATAAACCAGTCCATCGACATCCATTCATAATCTCTGCCCTGCGTTAATCACGACGTATTAATTTTTCAATCGCCGAGCATCAAGATCAGCCTCTGTTCTTTCGAGCACCGCGAGCCGAGCTTCAGGCAACGAACTGGAAACGGGGTTTCTAGAGTAATTCAGCGGTGTGACGCACGCGAACGGTAATTTACGTTTACGCGGCGATAGCTGACATCAGTTCGCTGCATTTAGCATAACTGGAATTAATTACAGTCGATACGCGAACATAAGAGAAAAGGAGCGACAAAGAAGTCATAGCCGTTGGCGCAGAAGAATCAACGAGTTGCATACACTACCTATTGGCTACCACCGGCGTTCCCTTGTCACAATGACGATAATTCGCGAGGAAATCCCTCTCATAAATATTCACGAGCGTCAATGGTACACGCGGCCGCGATTTAAAACGGCGGGGATGGATAACACGGCGAAAAGTCACTTCAGTCGCGCTCGACGTACTTTTCTCCACGCTCGTGACATCGCGTCGGTGAACTTGTACACGATCGTGAAATCTTTTGGTGGAATTTTGAGAATGATAGGTGAGGATTTTGATAAAGTGCTGTTTTCTTCATAATTTTTGCCTTATTTACGAGGCTGTGTGACAATTGAATTTTGTAAGTTTGTTTCGTTTGGTGCTTGCTGTTAGGAGAGTTGTGGCGAAAGTGTTGTGTATTTTGATGTTAAGTGGTATGGTGGATAGGTATGGTATTTGTGGAATTCGATAGGCGTGGAATTTATGGGGTATGTTATATTTTTTTAGGTATGTTAAGACAATTTTTCTGATGGTGATTGGGTTTTGGACTCTGATCAATTAATTGGAAATACGAAGGTTTAACAGGAAGTCATTTACACTGACGTGAATGCTTTTCTATTAACACTGGAACTACCGGCATTAAATCTATTATATTTCAATATACTAAATACGTACTTTGGAAAAGGAGAAAAAAAGAGGTGGAAAAGATGATCGATTTAGAAATCTGTGTTTTAGAAGATCAATATATAGTATTTACTCTATGACTGTCCTATAAACTTGGAGAACTTTTGAAAAAAATTGGGAACGAGTCATTTTGAATTGCTTGCTGGTTCTAGTGTTAAAATCCCATCTTTGTGAAGCAGAAGCTTTAGAGACACTGATGGATACATATTCGACAGACCTTTGTCTTTTTAACATAAGTATTTAAATATGCAATATGTTAGAAAATTCATAAATATTAGAATTTAAAAGTTACATGAAATATCATTGAATTCAAGAGCGCAGGTCATCGGTGACCCCCATGACAGTCAGTGTATTAAATGCATACTCAGCAAAGGCTTCTTATGGGGGAAGAATTGAGATGTAGCTGTGAAGTGTTTTACTGGTACTATGAAGTATTGTATTGGACGAATAAGATGGTGTTTGTACTTCAGTTATTGATGTAATTTCTCGGAAGGTTATTTTAAGATCGATGATTTTCTCGGCTGATATCGAAGGATTTATACAGGCTACTTCAACGATTTACATCTTCCTTGAAATCATGAGTAATTGTGGAAAGATATTGATATTTGCTGAAATAAATTTAGAAATTCTACAGGGTAACTTTTCTGTAAGAAAGTTTTTCGTGGAGAAGTTAAGTGTTATTAGCATCAACAAGTAGTTTCACCGTTTCATATTTTGAATTAGCAATTAAAAATTATAGTAAAAACTTCAAGTACTTCGCGATGATGGTACTTCTACATTTAACACTTTGAGATTGAAACATATTTCACGCTTAAAGTCCTCGATGCTGTTACTTTTATACATATATGATACTCTGAGCACAATGTGAGATTTCAAATATATGATTTTAGATTTTATCGCTAAATATCAATCATATTATTCTGTCTTGAGAAAAATGATAAGGTGCAATGCATTTGAAGATAATATTTACTTAAGTGGTAACATTATCAAATATAATTTTAGTTGCTGATAATTACTCCGCATGCAATGTGCTAAGATTAAAATCTAATCGAGACCTCACCCAGACTTAATCCTAACGTAACGAGGACCTAATCTTCGTGATAACAATAAGCATGATATTTCTAAAGTTGAAACCCAATTCACGCTTAAACTTCACGAAGTCGTTACTCCTACACATGTAATTACTACTATTAAAATTTAATTGAGATAATTCATACCTAAGTCAGATCTAAACTTCCTGATAACATTAATTCTAGACACAACATTCCTAAAATTGAAACCCAGTTCACGCTCAAACTTCTGGAAGTTGCTACTGCTACATATGAAGTTTCTAATTTTTTAATTTAATCGAGATAATTCAAACCTAACTGAAATCTAAACATTAATGCTCAGCATAAAATTTCTACAATTGAAATCTAATTGACACTCAAACTTCTCAAAGTCCTAAACCTAACATAACATTCGTGAATAAAATATTCGCCAGCAAAGATTACAATTTCACGGTTTCTATCTGGACGATTCAAGGCCATCAAAATAACGTAGTACGATAATTATTTATAATTATCTCCTTGCTATACGTCACGCAAAGAGCCCACCTCATAAGTAATAAGCGCACAAAAAAAAAGATCGGATCACGAGTACTCTGAATGCTCTTCCTAAAAGCGTTACCAGTCTTCCCCTTGAAAAAGGAGATATAATTAATCTTGAAGAATATTTATGACATAAGAATTGACAGTTTCATGGAATTATCATTTGGATAATATAACGTCGATATTAAATAATCTTAACGCCAATTACAGAAACATTACGAACTGATACAACGAAAGTGGAGCATTAAAGAAACAAAGAAAAAAGGTACAGAAGAGAAGAAGAAGACATAATTTTATCATCGCGAAACGAAGACTCGTACAACAAGCAATTTGCACGTATCATTGACTCTGCCCTAGTAATCTCTACGATTAATCAAAATACTTCAAACGTCAGCTTAACTCGCACTTGGAAAAGAAGTCGATGGAGATTTTTAAGATTACTAGTTGCACTGCTTCGCGAGTACAATAAAGAGAAAAAGAAGAAGAATAAGAAGATGAAGAAGAAGTTGGAGGTACGCGACGCATTGTTAGCGATGGACAAAGTGGGATCATGACGTCATAATCCTTTCTAATTTCGTTACGTCACGACAGATTAAGGATCATCCGTGGCATGGTCCTGCGAACCTTGCGGATATTATCCTTGAACCTGCCTCTTGTTCTCGTAGGGTCAACGTTCTTTTCTCGCATCTTTACCTAACATTTTATATCGTTTCTTTCTTTATTTTATCGTAGCGAAATTAGCTGCTATTTCGAAGCGTTAAACTTTAGCTGTGAAATTATTTTTGGGCGTAAAATTCAACATTTTTAATAGTTAGCGTTTATTTGTTTTAAGAGTAAAATTAGCGACCACAGCTTTTTTATATATAAAATTTTAAGAGTGAATTTAACGAGGAGGCTTTAAGGTTTTTGAATTTTTTGTTTTACGAGGGAATTAGCGACCGAATATTTTTCAAGATGAAACTGTGCCGATGGAATTTAGGATGAGATTTTAAATGATTAATATTTAAAGATGCTTTTAAATTATTTATTTTTATTGTTTACGAGTAGAATTAAAAATGTGGTGGGTTTAAATATAGAAATTGATTAACGAGATCAAACTATTTTAATAAACAAATTCTTATTTTTTGCATCACAATCTGAACACGCTTTTGATATAAAAAAACAAATCACGTAAAGCTGTAAATTTGACTAAATTTACTTTGCAGTCTATGACAACGATGTATTTTATTTTAAAATAGCAAATCGCGTGGTCTATCAGAGAAATAAAAATTCCGAGTGCCTTGTTAAGCAAGTTAAACGTAAAAAATGAACAGTCCAGTTCGTTATGGGAACTCACGAAGAACCATTGGCAATAAAAAAATATATTTTGTCGCTATGGCATCTTAAAGTTTTTGCAAACTTTAAGTTACTTTGAGTGCGAGTGGTCACGTTATAGCTGGTAATAAATAATAAACTCGTTTGTCTCAAGGTTATTTCTCATTTTAGTCCTCTATGCGCATTTCATATTTTCCTATAGAAATCCACAGAGGCAAAATAATTATTATTTATTAGGGCAAAAAGTTTGGCGCACAATAAATCGAACTAAAGATTATCCATAAAACTAAAACAACTGATTTATTCGGAGCTCTTGTAAAATTCGCAATATTTCACTAATACTTTTGTTTGACAAATAAATTCGTCTAAGTTCATCGAACCTCGTCAAAATTCACCGCTTTAGGTTGAACGACATCGTATCAGATTGCTCAAATGCCCTTTCCCCGATTATCTAGATATGTGTAATCGTTTTTCGAAATGTTACGAAGGACGATCGTTTTTCCAAATTCTCTTTATCTGCATTCGGAAATGGAATACCATTTTTCCATGTTGCTCAAGCCTATCATTAACTCCAACTGTGAATTTGATAATCTCGTTTTATTTCCATTCCTTTTTCCCATTCGGAGGTTTAAATCCGTGTTTAGACAAATGCATTTGTGAAACTGTACATTCTGAATGTATTGTGTCACATAGCGCTTCATAGTGAAATAACAGAGTTATAGATCGATATATGTTAATTGTACTATTCCGCTTCTTTTTTATCTGCCAATGCTTTATAAAATTATATAACAGATCCCAGTTGATTAAATAATTCTGCATATTTGGAACTGTTAGTACTTTTGTGCTGACAAACTTGAGATTTTTATTTTTTCGTTAATGTATTATTTTTGCAGTAACGGGAATTCGATCGGTGCGTAATTTTGGACATATTTGTAGATAACACAATGTTTTTATATTTTTTACAACTATCAATGTGTACATTTTGCATGTATTTATGGTAGTATTAATACTAAGATTAAATTATGATATTTTTGAATTTTTTAAATGTGAAATTCAAACAAATATTAATTATATTTCAATGATGATAAAGAAGAGACTTTTTAAAAATGTTTGTTCCATTCATCTCTATAATTCACGAAAACATCAGTACATCTTCATCAGTACAAAATCTATATGTTTCAATATTCAATTAAATTGGCTAAAGTGGAAGATAAGCTAAAAATGTCTGAATCAATTTTAACCCGTACGATTTCTTTTGTGATTGCTTCCGCAATAGTTCAAAATTAAATCGGAAAAATAAGAATTCATCAGTAATTTTTAATATATCATACAATTGAACGTAATATTAATATTATAGAAATAGATGTATGGTGTCGCGACTCACTGATATTTTCAATTTGTTAGATTTTGCAAAACTTGAAAATTTCCTATCCAATATATCGTCTCACGATTGTCACTCGTTATTGTACGGCAAGGGGTTAATTCTACATCCACCGATGTCTAAAATATAAGTTAATTTTCATTCAACCTGATTGATTTATCACAGCCTATTTTTCTTAAAATCTGTCTACTCGTTTATTCCATAAAAATACTTTTTAATCTTCGCCATACCAGCGCGTGTAGATTCCTAAAAGGATAATAATAAATCAGCAAAACAAAACAGGCAAAAGCCAACAAACGCCTTCGACAAATACGCACACGGAAACCAAATGTGTATGACAATAAATACGTCGATATTAAACGGTATTTTCTTGTCGACTAAAATGCTATCGAAGGTCACGACATTATAGTTAAAAAGTATTATCAAATTCGTCCAAAGTTCTCCGGTTAAATGACTGATTACAGGGAAACCTTGACAAAGATAATCCCGTCGTTATCGTGAAATATTGCAAATGCCTGGTCAGAGAGAGGGAATGATAATTGTTTTCATCGGTGAAGACACTTTCGGCAACGAACTTCGTCGAAGGTGTGCCATCATCGCAACAAACACTGATAACGGATTTATCGATCTTCGCCGGATGAACTTTGAGATTTGTACTTCTTCTTTTCGTTAAATTCGTTTCTTTTCGTTCGACGGGGGAATTTCATAAACAGAAGATAACGATAGATCGATTCGCTGAAAACATTTGGCCCGCAAGAAACGACGAAGTTGAGAAATACCTTTGGACTTCATGTTTCCTTTTTGGGCACTTTTTATACGATGATATAACTTCGTATTGGAATTCGTTGATTCGATTGTTGATTTTGGGGAGAATTCTATGAAATTTGTCGAACTGAAGTAAATAACGGGAAATAATTTTATAGGTCAACGTGATTATGTGGATAATTAGTGACGAAGTACTTAAACAAGGCAATATTGACTATTAAAATATTTTGGCAATTATTTTTAATGAAAAAAGCTTGGGAATGAAAACGTATCACCAGAGAAATTTCACTAAACCTCAAATTTTCATTTTATCGTAAATATAAGCAAAGTAATATAAAATGTGAAAAGGAAAATTAAATTAAATTTTGTATGTACTAAATCACGGCATTGTAAAATATATAAAAATAAATCGGCAGTTTGGTTCTAAGAAAAATGTTAGGCCAAATTTCTCGTCATCCAAATGTAGGTCGCAAGAAAAATAGAACTTTTATTAACCTTTCTTCGACATATTGTATACATTTATAAAAATATTTTCACTGGAATATGCAAATGCAAGATTATTTTGGAAGAAAAGGGTGATTCAGTGTTAGAACTATCTTTCAACCAAAAATGGACTTCGCACAAGACTTCAAATTTTTCAATATTTCCCTCGTGAATTTGAAAGAGCAGTTTTATAATAGAGATATTAATGAGTAAAAATTATGTGCAAAATTTACAAGAATTAATGGGTTGAAGGATAACAATGTTCGTGCACGTGCGCTATTAATGCGTGCTTTTCTCCGCAGGGTTGCGAAAATTTGACGGAAGATACTGTTCGCAGTCGTTTGACTTCTCGCCAATGTACGGATATTATCTTCGAATGGACATAAAGCCGCGAAATATTAAATAACACTTAATCTAACTTATTCCATGGATAATACCCGACTCAAGAGTCCAAGGGAGATAATTAATATTCCGGAATTTACGAGATGGCTCGTTATGAATCGTCAAAACAATATTTATACTTCACCTCCGGCAAATGCAGCATCGCTCTCTTCGTTTTTATTTTTTTATTTTTTTTTAATGTTTTCATCTAAATATATTAATTCCAATCTCGCATTACATTCTTCCCTCATAAAAAATTCTTTATTTGTAAAACTCGTGACTGGTTCATTAGTCGAAATAGAATCTTTTCAGCGGTGTTCGCCGACTCGCGGGTAAGTTGAAGGTTTCTCGAAAATTATGAGGTCGATCCGCAGCTCGTGACTCCGCTGGAATTCCGACTTTAATGCATGAAAGGAGAGAATGCTGCTGCACCGTTGGCTAGCCGAGAACGTGACGTCAATGAGACTGGTCCTTACGAAAGGCCAAGAAGGTAGCAGGAAACCTCGAGGAAGCCGTAAAAACTTGTCGTTATGGAGACGATTTCGTATTCTTTGTCTGCTAAAAAGAAAACCGCTCGTCAAGTATGTTGCGAACATCCTGCCGTTCGATATGAATAGGCCGTTCGTGATTGACGATTTTCACTATCGAGATTCACTTTTTTTGACCTTGATAGCTAATGTATCCGGTATTATGTCCGGTAAGAAAATTTCGCCATAGGTGATCAACAGGATTTGGCGCATTTAAATATATTTTAAGGTTTTAATTTCATTTTGTTAGATTTTTTTCAATTTTTCATTCAACATAAATGAAATTTTCTAGTGGAGATATTTATATATTGTTTGAAAATTTCAATAGGTGTAACTGTGAATCTTTGTTTTCGAGGATTTGTAATTTTTGAGGCTAGTAGATTAACATTTTTTAAATATGATTTCACTGTATCTAATTGAAATCTTAAGTTGAAATTTTAGAATAATAGAAATTGGATATTTATAGAGCTATTTTAATTTTGAACGATTACAGTCGTGATCACTTACTCTTTCAATAGAAATTCTAATCGCCATAATTTTAAAAAAACTTAAAAAATCTATGTTTACGTTGATTTTTTCCAACGATTTCATGTTTCTATTATTGAAATTATTTGTTAGAAATTTAAAAAATTTTACACAGTTTATAAATCACATAGGTAGTTTTATATATTGAGTTTAAGAAATATCTATAAAATGACAATTTGTCATCCTTTTCTTTTTTAAAATTAGCTTAAATGTCATCGCAACTGCAATTCCTCGAGACTTTTGATCGTCACGAAATGACCACGGATTCAGTAGAATAAGACATTCCAGGGGAATCTGAAGAGATGATCGCTCACGCGAACCGCGTAAGGGTCTAATTACCCGTACTAATGATCTCGTGTAGTCGTAATTTGAGTACAAGCTTATCTGATTGGAATACCTTTTTCGTGCCGAATGACAGTTTTGTTCACGGCGATGGATTAATTAGAACATTGTGAAATAGTCTAACTTTAATTAGGCTTTTAAAGGTACAGTATTTTTTATTGAGGAAATCACTTTGCATAGACAATCTTAACGTGTTTTTATTGTACATCTTGCCATGACTATTAACAACTTCTACATTATTTTCCGAGTTACATTTTATTACAAAATTAAAGTAAAAAATCATTATTAATTTCACATCTTTGTAAAATTATCTACATCTATTTGATTTACCAAACTCGATACTCGCTATTTCCATTGTTCTTAACATTTTTATCAACAAATCGCCATGAATTCAAAATAACGTACACTATACCCAAACTATTCAACTAATGTCCCCAAATTTAACCTAGACCAGACTCACCACAAATATATTCTACAAAATCCCCCATCCTAATTAAAACCATTATATAAACTAGATCTACGACCGCTAAACCTGGCATGTTTAAATACTTTAATTAAGTACCTTGCAGAAAGGTGGATCAAGCCGTTAAACATATAATCAGCTAAAGAGTTTATATTTTATAAGATACACATGAAATATTCACTGTACTACTTCTCTATCAATTAAAGACGAATTTTTAAAAAAGTAGGTACCCCTCAATTTGACCCCTGCTGTAGACATAATGTTAACATTAGATCTGTCAACAATTAATCCGATATATTCCAAATATATTCCAACATCGTGAAATAAATACGGTAGGCGAAAAGAAATAAAGCAGGTAAAGAACTTGACTGTTATAATTGTTTACAATATGCACGATAGATGTAGGAAATAAAAAAAAAAAACAGCTTTACAAATTTCACGACTGTTTATAAAAAATGCAGGATAAGTCATTTTAACCATCTTGGTAGATCTAGTGTTAAATAATATCCAGACTCCATCCCGTGTTCTCCTTAACGCTAAACCTACCAAGCCGGTCCCAAATTTGTTCTAAAAGTTATGGAAACTGATAGAGTAACCGTGAAGTAAATATTTCACCTCCATCTTGCAAAACCTAAATTCGTTAATTAATCATCTTTTCCACTTCTTCATTTCTCTTTTTCTACATTGGTTATTAACACGTTCCGTGCCGGATAACTTTTAAAGATTTTCTGTCCAGGCCGCGTGGGGCGTATACGACCCAAACTTAAATAAATTTTTTTGCAGTATACATGATATTAAGGTGTCTATATTTATTCCATATATTACAATATGTATTTCACAATAAAATTCTTCGTTTTGCAATGAGAAATGCTAGCGGCCTGAACGGAAAGTTTAATAGGGGTCGTATACGCCCCACGCGGTACGGAATGTGTTTAGTGTATCTAAACAGTAGATATAACATCAATACTTTTAGCATTACTCCCATCCAACACCCCCAACATCCTGATCCATCCTCTCAACAGTTTTGATTCGCACCTCCAACAAATTTTCTCACAATACATCCAAAGAACCCACACCCCACCCTAAGGCCCATTTAGAACAAAAGAACACCAATCCCCACTTCTACATCGTAAGACATTCTATTCCATTGGCGGAGATCCAGGAAAGCGCAAGCAAGAGAAGTTCCATCGTTCATAGATCCCATCAGCATAGATAAACATTCTCTTTCTCTCCGGGACCTTTCGCGGTAGGCTAGGAGAACTTGAAGAAATAAGCGGTTCTCTTTTGTGCCTCTGCCACGGCACGTATCTCTTCTCTCCACAGCTGTGTGAGCATACGCGAATGTATAGGGGCGCGTAAAAGGTGCATGGTTGAATGGTGGGGGTTGACGGCATTGTGTCTCTACATTATACCCACTGCCAAGCGTCGAGTCGCGGGCTCACGTCCGTGTGGGTATAATCGTTTATTTCGCGTCGACCTTTGCGGGGCACTACGTCAAAATGTCAGACGCGACCCCGCCTGAGCGTAGGGAAGATGCACTGGGAACGTTGTAATGGGCTTACAAAGCGTAACAAACTGATGCGAGGTCAAACACACGACGGGCAATAAACACACGGAGAGATAAATGGGCCCTTAAGGTGCACCACACCGGCGTGTTCAACCGATGGACCCGTTGGGGAAAGTGTTTCCTTTTTCGATCGCGATCCTTTCCCTCCCTAGGTCGTAAGGGAGGATAATAGCGTGGTCGTTAGTGATTATATACAAGGAAATTTCAAGGGATATTTATTGACGACCGTGGTGAACGATTATCGAATGGGCCTTTGTTTTTAAGTTGCTTGATTGGTTGGTTGAATATGAGGGATGGTTTGAATTAATTGTAATCAGAGAGAGTTCTTGATAATGATTGACGGGGTTGGTATGGATTTAAGAATATTTTGAGTAGATTTGGAACGTGTTGGAGAATGAGGGTGAACTCTTTGAGGTCAAAGTAGAGCACTTGGTATTAGCTAGGTAGATGTGATTGACAAGTAAACTTGTCATGGAGAAACGACAGAATTTTGGGTATTGACGAGTATACTCGTCAGGCGTACGAATTCGTGATTATTGGTTATTTAAATTGTAATTTTGCGAAAACTAACATATATTCGTGAAGGGTCGAGCAGTGTATGTATGGTAAAAGTACCCCCAAATCTAATTAATCTTGAGACATACCATTCGATAGGGCTCTTTAGAAAAACACTTTCTGCAGAGTAGAATCCGCTAGCTCTACCGTAGGGGTAGTTATAGGGTGAAATGTACTTTATAGTTTTTGCCGGATTTCCCCTGTTTGGCTCAATAGAAAATTTTAAAAAATGTCGTGGATATTATACCCAATGGTGTGCATACTTTGAAATTTGTTTAGATTTTGTGGATGGCACATCGATTTTATAAAATATTGAAGTGTTTGGAATATTTTGAGGCCATGGCGAAATAAAATAAGCAACTGAAAAGTATAAATATTTTAAGATAGATTCATACATCCTGTAGCTGCTTATCAGTTGATGCATGTGCGACGATAACATTTTTCAGATGTTAGCGCAAAATCCGCAACAGCAAAAGTCAAAAAGCAACTAGTCTAGCGATAAAGCCTGATAGTAATTTATGATAGGATTCCTTCAAAGATGCTTCGCCACGTGACAAATGCGTGACGCTTTTAACTTTATAACTAGTTATTTTCTCTTACGTTTTTCGTTTATTATGTATAGAATACATTGTTATGCTAAGTGAATAACTCAATGTTAGTAATACAATTATTAATTTAATAAAGTAAAACCATCTTTTTGATCTAATATAAAACTTATTCTGTAATTGACGAGTATACCCGTCATCGGTCGATTTTCGTGACACACGTAAATAAATTGGTATCTATTCTCAAAAGAAGTCACCATAGTTAACCCATTCGAGTTAGATTGTACACCGTGTGTGGAATGTTATTAAATTGAAATTATCGAAATAAGACTAGTTTAACACTAGAACTACCAAACCAGTCAAAATGGCTGGTACACATTTTTTTCAAAAAATGCTCCAATATTATATAAGAGTCATAGAATAAATATTCTACGTCTATATTAGTAAACGTAAATCACCCAATCGATCAAATTTTCCGCCGCTTGGTTCTCTCTTTTTCAAAGTACTTATTTAATTTATTAAAATATGTTAATTTGACGTCGGTAGTTCTAGTGTTAAAATAATAGGTATCTTAGAAATGTGTAACCATCGCATTTAGTATTGGGTTCGATTTACACCTTAAAGTGCACAACCCAAAGACAGGATCATCAGAATGCAGGGTGTAATAAATATAAAACGACACAATTTTCGGTACCTCTGGAAAGTTTATAAAAAAAAATGCACCGTGTCGAATGAGTTAACTGGCTAAAATGAGAATTGAGAGAAGATTTGGAAAAATGTTGAATGTTTACAAGAGATTCAAATTTATACAGGTATGGCATCGTTCATGGTTGAATTAGATACTTGACGGAACAGTATCGCGACCTTGGTCAGTTCACGGGTATGAAAGATGCGCTCTGAGATCGCCTCGAGCTATAAGTGACTTACGGAGCGTAACAAACTGACGCGAGTTTAAGCTCAGGACGGGCAATAAACACGCGGAAAGATAAATGGACCCTTAGGTATAGCGCAGCGCTCTTCGGGAAAGTGTATCATTTCGACTAAATCTTTTCGCCTTTACACGCCGAAATAAATTATGGATCGTACAGAGAATAAAACGCGAACGTGACAGCGCTACACATTCTGTAATATCTCTTTATAGTTGTGTACATGGCAAATGGATCTTGGTTATCCGAGCAGATCGTTATTCGTGAAAAAGGCTTTTTAAAGTATGGGAGAAGATGTTGATAACAGACTAAGTAGTATTTGATCGTAAAAGCTGGTATAAATAGAAATTATTAACTCACTTTTTTTATGAAAATGTCAAAAATATACCTTTACTATTAAATTTCTTTACATTAAATTTAAGTACTCCCGTCCCTCAATTTACACGGTTTTTAAATGAAAAGAAAAAAATTCTTTTTTATTTTATTTTGATTGTTTTACATTATGCGATTTTATGAATACACTCTTTTAAAAATTCGACAAATTTCTAAATCAAAATCTAAGAAACCTATGCAAAAATGGAATTGCAAACATGAAAGTCATATATCTTGTGTTTCACTTCTAATGTATTTAAGCAAAAAAAGAATACGTCTAAGTCGAAGGTGCAGAAATTTTGCACGCCAATTAACATTTATGTTTTTCGTTCCGAAAAATAAATTTAAATTGATTTAAACATTCGTCGCGAGAAAATATCTATAGTTCTTTTGCAAACAATAACGTTTCTAGCTTTCAAGTTCTCTCACAAAAACAACAAACACAGTTAGCTCATTGTAAGTCTTGCAAAAACCTTTAAATTTCGTTCAGTTCGAATGTTTACTTTCTACGATTATTGGTATCACCATAAATCTAACGATCCTTAATCCTTTTGTTTACAGATGCCACAGACAGTACCTTCCGCAGCCGGCTACTCGCCGTCGTTCGACTACAACGCATTCCAATTTGATCTGTCCCTTCTTCCGGACGATTATGGCGTCACGAGTGTTCAAAACACCCTGAAACCAGCGCAGATCAAACAGGAGGCAAAATCGCCTCGTCCTGGTTCCCCAACTGCTTACTCCAGTCCACCGTATACCGGTGCGGGTGCCGAATTACCCTTGTCCCCAAACTATTCGCACGAGGGTTCACCGGGATACCCCACGAGTCCTTACTACGTCCCAAGAAGTCCTCAGAGTGCCCAATTTGGTCCCACCAGTCCAGAACCCTCAGCCAAGCAACCGGTTAAGAGGGAGAAGAGTCTTGATCTTTTGGCCATTTTACAGGAGTCAAGGTAAACTTAGTTTGATATTAGAAATAACGTTGGTTTCAAGGGGTAAAAAGTTTATGCTGTTTGCTGGAGTGTGGTACAGCATCAGATTTTATTTAACAGTTTTATTTTACAATCAGATTTTATTTAACTTAATACTGCTTAACACTAGAATGACCGACGTTAAATTTGTTACATTTAAATATATTAAATAAGAACTTTGGAAGAAGCGGAATCAAGGGGTGGAAAATATGATTGATTTTGTAATATGTGTTTTATAAGATCAACTTAGAATTTCTAGTCGAGGACTCTCCTGTAAACTTAGGTAATTTTTGGAAAAAAATGTGAGCAAGCCATTTTGACTTGCTTGGTCGTTCTAGTGTTAATTAATGGTATAGTATGTATGCCATGCTAAATGGTAAAACCAATTGTAATTCATTTAATTTTAGATTAGATTAATTTTTTGTAATTATTATCCATTTTAAAGTAGTGGCCAAGTGATCCATTGAACATTTTTATATTATTTTATTTTTTTTCTGTGTAGTTAGAAGTGTTGTTATAAGTGCAACACTTGACTGTCTATTTTTGCAGCTCACTGAAATTTGTTTTTGCTTATGTCAAAAAATAAGAAAGGTATATTTAAAGATCTAGTAAATTAGTGATGCAATATTCAGTTTTAACTACTTCTAAGCAGCTGCTAGAAATATTTAGTTTCGGTTTGATATAAAAGTGACTTCTACCGACGAATTTGTTGAGAATATGCACCTCATTATGAAATGGTCTAAGGAGAAAACAAATCTCGCTTATCATACGATCTAATTATGTGATCCTGACATATTTAATAAGATATTTCTGATTGGAACTTCGTGTAGGCTGTTGACCCCAAGCACTAATGGCTACATTTACGTAGAATTCTTTAAACTACTCTACTAGATTCTGAAAAAAAAAATTCATTTTAAACTTTGTTTTCTTTACTCGCCATAAATAAATGCAGCTCTTCTGTTTACCACGCTGCATACCAACACTTGACTTTTTAACTACTCTTAACCCATTGCCCTACAATTGTTTTTCTAACTCAGCGTGCAACGATTCAAAATTAATTCCTAAAATCAAAAATTCTCACTGATTTCAGATATTTCGCATAACTGAAAGTAATATTAATAGCATAGAAATAATGAGGCCGTTTTGCGACCAGCTAATATTTTCAATTTGATAGTTTTTGAAAAACTTCAAAATTTCCTTTTCCATTTCCCTCTCTACGAGGGTCACACGTTGTAGTAGGCTAAGGGGTTAAGTAGTTTACAGTTTACGATAAAAGTTAATAGTATACAGACTTTTAAACATATCTGTGCATAAAAAAATGAACTCTTCGCATGTTAGACCCGCAGTAACAACGATACCCTTCACTTCTTTTTCCAGACTCCTAGCCGAGAGTCTGGGCTATCGCGAGGACTCAACCGATTGCACAGTGCCTTGCACTCCACCCCGAACAGAAGAGGATATTTACAACAGCCTTGACGCGGACTTCTTTGCAAAAAAAGAGGATACCGCTGTACAGGGACATCCGTTGCTCAAAGAGATCCTCTTCAAAGAAGAGCCACGATCAAATTGCAGCAGCAACAGCAGCGATAGCAGCATCGGTAGCAATACCACCAACTCCAGCTCCTCGTTGTCTTCCTCATCATCGACGACTTCTTCCACTCCTGAACCGATAGAACTCGAAAACAGTTCTCCACTTCGAGATCTACTCTTCAAGGGTACTCGAAAGGATTTTGCAGATGGTGCAAGGACGAATTCATTAAAAATTGAACGTGGACAGGAGGAAATTAGAAATCCATTGCAAAAAGAGGAGGAGCTCTTCAAGGACGGGCAGAAGAGCGATCACCAGCTACTCAGAGAGGTTCTTCGGGATACGAGCTTTCAAAGGAAATACAATCTGAGACCAGTGGATCTTGGTGGCGTTGGTACCGGGTTCGTAGAAGACATGGAACCCGGGGAATGCGTCGGTGACCTCGCCAGGGAACAAATCGAGCCTGTCCTTAGTCTGGCTATTCAACAGCTGCAGAAAGACTTCGATAATACCTGCGTGGCACTTGGTATTCATCCTGGTGAGTAACATTAATTATCCTGCACCCAGTGCATAACTTATGAACGTAATTAGACAACGTTGAAAATCTGTAGTTATTTATCATTCGCGGTATATCGACAACGTTTTCGAAGTATCCTGTAAACTAAGAACAATTGATTTATCTGTTTATTGTCATACAACTTAATCACAATTATTTATTTAAACAAAGTAGACGGGCATGAAACCCTTTAGTGTACAATGAAGGTAAAATAATTATGGAGAGGCGTAGTATCGTGTTAAAACTAATGATAAATCACGCTTAAAGTTACTTAAAAAAGAGAAAAAGTTCATGTATTTTACAAATATGTTGACATTAATTGCGATACGATTAAAACAATTCTGCTTATCGATTAAATAGTCATGCCTTAATCGTTTGAGTCCCAAGAAGCGCGATCGCGCTCCTCGGATTTTGTGTCGAAAAATCCCACTACATTTCGATCGTGTTTTTTTAAAACCCTCTGGGACGCAAACGGTTAATGAAAGTCACGAAGTAATTAGCCCAAACGAAGCCGCTACTTAATTTTCAAATAGAGATACTTAATCCAACCAATGAAACAGTCAGCACAATTCTTAATCCACTATGGGCCGAATTTTCTGTGATATTTGAAGATTAGTTGCACGATAGCACATTAGAAAATAATAAAAGTACTATTATAAATAATAAATTTTACTTGATTTTGAAACGTTGGATTGTAAAGAATTCCATGGTTCTGTAGAGCTAATTTGAAATATTTGAGAAATCTAAAAAATCGATTTTAAAAAGTAAAAGGTTAGATTTGTTTTGTATTACTTCAAAGTTACAAGGGCCCATAGAGGGTTAATAGTGTGATGAATTTCAACATGTATCTAATGATACTTCCAAATTCAACCAGCACTTGGAACAAAGCGGAAACGGCGATGGCGCGGGAAAGCTGTCGCATTCCAATTTGCCACAATTCTGTTCGATTCTCATGTGAAATTTCGTTTAAAACTGTTGGAGCTGGACATTTTCATTGAGGCAGACTTACGATTAGAATTGCTAGAATCGCTACCAGGAAAGATATTGTTCCTTCGTTGCACTAGAGGTAATCTACAACCTATGGTGGTTTGTAGAAGCGTCACAAAACCAGTGACGAATGTCATGCTGGAAAATATTATTATAATTATCATATAAACATATTCTATTGCTAATTATTATTATTTTAAAATAATTAAAATTGATTTCATAAAAAGTAGGGAATAACCGTAACACAAGGTTGTAGGCTAATCAATCTCTATCGTGCACGAGGGTACTTTAGAAATTTTAAAAATCGAAAGGTCTCTCCAAGATTATTTAATAACGACTACAGTCAAATGAACGGTTCGTTATTAATTACGCGGATTCAAAGTATCGCTTTTCTTCATAAAAATGAGTCTCCATTAGACCTTCTTGCTACCTTGCCGCGGGCAAGACTTAAACGCCGTCTTGGTCTTCTCGCGTCGAAGCGACCGGTTCGTCTATTAGTTTCTGTCGTGTGATGTCATGCTTGGAATAAATGACGAAGTCGCAGCCGTGCTTTCACGAAGGGGGTTACGAAATTTCAACGTTCTCCTCAAGGTCACGGCACTCTTCCGTCATGTTTCTAACAGTTGGCCTGGGTGGTGCGAGCCGATGAGTAAACCTCGGTTTCGTGGACACGATCATGGTCTCATTTCGATTGCGAGAGACGCCCATCGGTATTTAGAAATCGTGAGAACAATTTAAAGAATATTTGGAACTAATTTATCCGATTTTTACGCTGTTTCAATTGTGAGAAATTCAATGGGAGTACATACTTCAACATTAAGTGTACCGAGTATTCACTTTTTTTAACCCCTCTTTTAATTACTATTTAAATTTTAGAAAACTTAATCTCTCACTGTGCAATTTATTTCATTACTGTCTTTGTAATAATTCAGAATTAAAATTCGTAAAATAAACATTGATCAGTGGTTCTTGGTATATCGTATAATTTAACGTTATGTTAAAATAATGGAAATAACTTTATCGTTTTAAGTCTTACTAATATTTGATAGATCTTGCAGAACTTAAAATTTTCCTATCCTCTTTACAGTATCACGGGTGTCAGTAATTATTGTACGACAAAATATTCATTACTTTAATTCGGCTTGATGCATGTAAACAGTTGAGAGTGAAGCAGCGTTAGACGTTTCAAGATTATTTATATAAAATTCAGAACAAGTCATTATTTCGATTACCTTGATAGATCTATTCTTAACGAAATTACGACGAGTTTTGTTTTTATTGAATACTCTTTTGCAATTCAATTGCACGAGTGATTCAGAATTAATAAACTAACGGTCAATTAATCTGTCGAATCGTAAATCATTAATCTTTGAGTCGCACGGGAAAATGTTAGAGGTATTTATTCGATAAAAATGAATTCTTTCGAATGACTGCCACATTGTAAAAAATGGGAGTAATTAAGTGGAAGATTAATGAAGCTTAGACGAAGTAAAATTATTATGTAAATTCGCGGGATGTGTGTGTTTAATTAAAATATTACCCTGCAGTCGAAAAATCAGTTATTTTTATAATCTATTCGCTCGACTGCATGGAAAATACCACAGAAAATACTGATGGTTTATTCCAGAAAGCATTTCTGCTTCGAGTTACGCCGTTTTCATCAATTCTAATATGTGAATGCGAAATGCCTTTCTTCAATTATCAATTGAAATAGAGCAAACTTGAAATAAAATCACAGAAAATCTATTACCCTCATATTTTCAACGCCCCATAAAACTTCATTCGTGATGGAAGCATGCAAATATACAGGACATCTCATTAAAATTATCTACACAAGTCAATTCAAAATGACTAAAAATATAAAACATTATTTCTACTAAAACTGCTAAGATTTCTAATAATACATTCATTAGTGTCCACATTGTCTTGTTGCGAAAATAAATATTCCAGTGTCTTGAAAATCACTGATGATTTTATAAATTAACTTGTACGAACCGTTTTATTTGCATAAATCAGTCATGAAAAACTGTAATTATTGTTCTGTATGAATTTAAGCAATGTAAATCAATTTGTCTTTTCGCCATCATGCTTTATATCTTTCCATTAATTGCAATACTATATTAACACTTTGAGGCACGGCAGGATTAAATGTACCCCACCTCTCTGATGCACAAAGATGCATATTGGGACATTTTCTGCTATATTAAAACTTTGTTATTTCATGAAAATTTATGTTATTTTACATCTTTGTTAATAAAAGTAAACCGATATTATTCAATTAAAAAAAAAAAAGAAATGTCTGAGCAACATGGCTCATTATACTTTCTGAATGCCTGTGACTCAAAGAATTAAAAACAATATTTTATTTTATACAGAAAAAAACATATTAGTTGGATCATGTCTTTTTCCATCCACAAGAAAAAGGTTTGTCTAAGATCAAAACTCTCCAGAATTCCAAAGCCTTCATAAATCTGTTATTTCAATCGAAACACCCCGTGCATTTACATGTACCTATATCGATAACAGTTTCATATTAATTTGATTCTATTTGAATTGCAGAACCACGACGTTGGAGTGCAGCCGACGTGGCAGCTTGGGTGCAGTGGGCCAGGAGGCAATTGCAGTTGCCCTCAGTGCCACTTGAAAGCTTCAATGTCGATGGCGCGACTCTTGCTGCCCTTACGGAGGAAGAATTCTGTCAGAGAGCTCCTCAGGTGAGTGCACGATTGCTCTATTTCCGATTATCTGCAGCTGCAATTTTTATTGTCACTTTTTAACAGCGTTATAATGCCAATAGAGATTTTTATTGGGTAATACAACGTTGTAAAATTGGATAGGTTACAGTTCTGATGATGATCTTCTCATATTAGGCTAAAAGTTGATCTCTGACAAAGTCATCTATCGAATTTTTATTTACAGCGGAATTCAAACTTCGATGCTGTCACTTTTTGAATTTTAATTGGATGGTGTTGGATTACAGTGTTGGATAAATTATGGCGTTAACAGAAATCTACTGAAAGTGGATTAAAGAAATCTTCTGATAGTTGATGCAGAAATGAGAGCTGCAGTGACTCCGCCGATCACAATTCCAGATTCCGTTTTTAATATTCTCACTGCTAGAGGACTATTATATATGCAAACTTAAATATTTATGAGCCCTATTAACACTAGATTTACAGATATTGATATACCTATTTTTCTGAAGTTAGCCAATTTGAATCATACAAGAAAATTCAAGTTTTTTTGCGTAGAAAGTAGTTCCAAATCAATTGAAACGAAAGATTTATTATTAAGAAATTAATCAACCAATATATTATAGGTATATGTAGTAATCAAATTTTGAATGAGCCAAATTGGCTCCGTAAATCTAGTGTTAAGAAAGTAGAAGTTAACTAGTTTCTTTCTATAAAGTATAAACAACGAATGTCATAATTTAGATATTCTATGTTATAGAATATTCAAAAGTGTATAGAATCTATACACTATTTGCAATATAATCATTCCCCGTATACTCAGAATTTTAAATTCTTCCTAAGTATATAAAAGTCCACTTATCAGTGATTACTCTGAATACCCTATATCAGTCTTCAAGAATGAAAGAATAACTTTAATATTAGATTTCCAGAAATTCAAGAAATTTAAAAAATAGCACTATTTTCTAAAAGTAAAAGAAAAGGACGAAACGTAAGGAGATAGCACTATTTTCTTTTAATTAACACTAAAACTACCAAGCTGGTCAAAAGACCAGTCCCATATTTTTTCTAAAAATTATTTAAATTAGTAAGAGAGCCGTGAAGTAAATATTAAACTTCTATCTTAAAAAATCTTAAATTAATTAATCAATCATCTTTTCCACCTTTACATTCCTCTTTTTCTACAGTAGTTATTAAGTATTTAAATTTTAGTTGTCATAACGTCGGTAGTTTTAGTGTTAAGACATGGACAGAACTGTCCGGTAAACCCAATATTATAACACTTCTATTATTTTCAAAGCCCCTTGATTTAAAAAGAGACAGAAGATTCCCGTACATCGACTGTCATCATAGTTGAATATAAAAGCCATACAAACCATGGTGCTTCATCGACGATGCACGAGCAGAATCGAACAGCGTTGTTTAAGCCGCGCTTTCGAGAAGTACCGTTACGTAATGCTCTCCGAGGCGCAGAACGACGATTATTCGCGGACTGAAACGCCGTTTTAACGAAGCAATTAGGCATCGGAATTTCGCGGTGTTTTAATAAATTACCGGTGCGAACGTTCGTTGGAAGGATGATCGCAGGTGATGGCGGACGAAAGGACGGAACTTAATGACGCTCATGATGAAAACCGCGCTGACCGAATTTCATCGCTTTTATTTTGACACATTTAAGCACATATTCCCAGACCACCGATATATAATGATCATACAATTATGCAATTATTGGTGTACTTTTTTTTACATGGGATAACACGTGGAATTTAATAAGATGGACGTGTTTCGTGGTTTTATCCGTTGCGTCATAAAATGTTCACTTGCATGCTTTGGAAATTAATTGAAACGTGGGAAATCTTAACATATAAATAATTATTGCACGATTTTCTTCTTTTACACGTATATTTATTCTTCTGATCACAGCATAAAATATTTATTATGCTGAAAATTAAGCTGTTGAAGACGTTTTACAATTCGGCGCACTTTATTTTGAATACATTGTATAATATTTTATATTATGGTTTTCAGATAAATTCTTATATGGCGGGAAAGAATATTTTTGGAGAAGTAAAATATTTCTTATTTCGTTTGTACAACTATTTTTTTAAAAGTGGACTCAATCTGGAAATATCTGTACGGTATTCTTAATTTAAAAAAGAAAGTTGAAACTCAGAATACCGTTATGCAAAAATGGCAGTCATCTTGGTAATCTGCTGAAACTATATTTTGAAGATAATTATCGGCATTATTAATCGAATTATAGAAGTTATAAAAACCAGCGATAGTTTCACGAAACCCACGAAAGTCAGTTTGCCTATCAGTGAGTTCTACGTCAACGACATTTTTTCAGAGGGGTTATCTTCTGTTGTCTCCGAGAATTTACAACAGATTTCTTGTTTAGTATACGTGTTATCGCCTCTGAAAACTCCCGTTCGCAAACAATGCGATCTTCGGTACTTCCACGTTCCAGAGTCTTGCTATCTTCCAATCAAATTCATATTATGTGTACAACATAATTGCCATTATACACTTTTATTATTCGTCCCCTTTTCCTTTAAAATAGTCAAAAACTTCTCATCGATAGCATTCAATAACTATCAATATTTTAGAGATATAGATAAAATAAAGTTCAGAATAATTCTATCAATATTTACCTCCTCGATGTTTATAACTGTTCATCAAGGAACCTATGATATATTATTTTATTATAGTATATGTACTATAATTACATTAGAGTATGTGTACAATATTATCAGTAAGACAATTAATTGTCATTAGGCCGTTACAAAAATAACTGTAGACGAAATAATTTCCTGTAAACTCGAAGACAATAAGTACTTTGCATTTATTTAAAACGTGCTGTTCTCTAATTATTCCTCGTGATAAGCATCAGTCCCACAACAATATAATTAAGATAACGTAGCTATTTTTAAAAAAATAAATACTGTGTTATCTCACTTAAAGAAATTATATAAAATTGTTATATGATAGCTGATGAATTTTCGATTAGATTCACTTCCGCGAAAAGTTTTGCAACCATTTCTACGCACGAAATCGCGTAACACATTTAAGTTTATTCTTATTGTAAGAAAGTCCAGGCCCGTTCGATAAAGGTACTAATAGCGCGACTCACTTGAGAAACACTCGCGGACAAGGTCCGGTGAAAGTGAATTTCCTGGAAATCAATGTGCGTCGTCGTTCTTTCCTCGTAACCCATACTGAAAGGGGCACATGAACGATACTATGAGTAAGCATGAGGTGAAATAATACGGTCGGTGGTATTTAATGCAATCGGGAATATCCAGATAACTTTCCGTCATTAACAGCTTCTTAACATTAAATGAACGGTAGCCGTCAAATAGACGGATTCCTAATTTTTTAGAAACGGTTTCCAAATTTTATAGAGACGCGGTACGGTCGATATTTCACAGGTATCTTATAATATACAAATTAACACGTTAAGCGCCACGCTCGTTCTTAAAGCACTTTCCATTTGGGCCCTTTATTAGAAAAGATATCTTTCTATTTGTTTCAACATACTACATTCATTTTTGATAAAATGTTCTATTTTATACTTAACTCCACTAATTATGGCTCGGTTAGGCGCGACAACGTAGCTTAAGTAAAATACTAATTGTTCATTTTCATTGATCAGCGTCAGCATAAACGAAAAGTCAACGCCCGGTCCCTAAGGACCGGTGTGGCGCTTAACGTGTTAATTAACTGGTGATCTTCTTTCCGGATTGATTCCTTATTTTATAAAGTACTTATCTAATTTATATAAGTATAATCGACTCAATGCCCGTAAATCTAGTGTTAATATCGGTCCTTGAAAGGACCTTAACCCCTTTTTTGATATATCGATACACGAATATACAACTAACAAACTGATGAATTTAATATAGCTCTGAAATTGTAAATATATTTTCAAGAAGCTTAAATAATTTTCACAGTAGCTGGGAAGAAACCTAAACAATACGTCTTAAGTGAAATGGCAATAGTAATTAAAGCTGAAGAAATACTGAAAAAAGAAAGAAGTAAACCCCATAGCAAATCTACCCTACCTAATTTTTTTAAATACTACGAGAACTACGCTACAAGATTACCATATTTCAAGCAAAGCATTAACCCTTTCAGTGTCGAGCGGAAAAATTAATTGAATTAATGATAAATGTAGTTGCCAATCAAAAGAATTATTATTTGGCTATAGTTTCATATAGAACGTGCAATATAGAGCATAAACTATGTATTTACAATTATCTGTCATAAAATTACTAATATCATATTGTAAATTGAATAATAACCCTTCGATGTCCACCGTTAGCACTATTGCTAAAAACGATATATCATCGTCCGACAACAAAAGGGTTAAAATGAAATAATTTTCTACTTACTGTTAGTTCTCAAATACCACTAAACATAAAATCCATATATATGATGTTCAATTACTTTAGATACTAATCACACCGAGTTTATAATTTCACGTTGTTGTACTATTCGCAAATAACTTCACTTTCCAACGTAACAATTATTACTTCCAAAAATCCTAGTCCCACGCTAAATCAACTGGATCCATATGCAAAACATTCGCTAATAACCAGTGATGTTGATGCGCCTTTAAACTAATTAGGACAAAAAAAATTATTACTTCCAACTCTCGATCAATACCATTTATACGATGTGGAATAATGAAAAACTGTATTTGAACGTGGAAACTAATCATCAAACTTTACAATGCAAAAATGAAAGGATCGAAGGTTCAATTCGCAAAATGATTACCCGCGATCCCGATATTCCAATCGGGTGGATCTTTGTCGCTCGAAATCGCATGAGGAGAACGCAATGGAAATTAATGGCAGACAGAAAACTTGCATGGCCGATGCTTGGTACTCATGCATAATGGATTTTGCTTTGCGTCTAGTAATTGGATAATCGCACTGCGAAGTACTACGCCGATCCCCCGTAACGTAGAATCATGATCAGGCTCACGGCCATGCTCTATCTGTAATTTTGCGATTTCTTCCCTCGTTTGTGCTGCCTTCGACGCGATATTTGTTTCGTTAAATTTTCCTCCTTGACACACTGATTGCTGGAATTTCCCTTTCGAGTTCATTCGCCAACGTTTTCGCCTCATTAAACTTGCCCATCTTGTTTCTCCTGTTTCACCTGCAATAGCTTTCAAGATTTTTACGCGTAACATCTTTTTGTTAGGCTGATTTTAACTATCTTTTAATTTTCTGCATTTGCTCTTGTGGTTATGGATTTTCTGGAAATATGAGTTTAACATTAGAACTGCCAGTATTCAATGAATTATATTTCATTACATTTAATAAGGACTTTGGAAAAATAGGAATCAAGGGGTGAAAAAAAATAACTCTCAAATAATTTATGTTTGATAAGATAAACGAGGAATATTTATTGTATGGCTGGCTTATGAAGTGGAATTTTGATAAACAATTAGGAATCTATCGTTTTGACTGCCTTGATAGTTCTGGTGTTAAATATTCAGAGTACTCAGGTTGTAAAGCAACCGAATATACAAACTTCCTTTCGGCAATTTCATATATCGAAAATAGAATTGTTAAATGACCAATTAATAATGCATATTACGTATGTACAAGTGAAATCTTGATAAGTATTTATTTGATATTTAATTGAAGTATGCTGTAAAAAAATGATTGCTTCAAATATTCCAAATAGAATAATTCGAAGGATATTCTAAACAGGATATTTCTGTTATATAAAACTGATATTAATCGCTCTAAATAGCGTTCAATGCAAAATGCTAAATTTCAAATAGTGTCTACGATATAGTTACACAAGAACATTACATCATTCTTAAAAATACATAATGCAAAGTCATATAATCCCGTTTTCTAATGTCCCACATTAAAATTGTACGTTAGAAAGCATTCTGCAAAATTCACGAAGCCAGTATCAAATTAAAATTTGTCATTTAATATAATTTGTTTAATTTATCTAATTTATCAACTAAACTCCCTGTCCAAAGTGTAAAATTCAATTACAGTGCAATCATGGCGCTTACATAAAACAAGAAGCTTATAATAAACAATGTATAAACACTAATCTAAAAAGCAGAAAAAAAGATTCTAAAAGTATGGATTTCAAAGAAAATACTGCAAACGAATTCTCCATATTCTTAAAAAAAATGCCCAAAATCCATCTTACAATTTCCATTCCAAATTCTCACCGAAGCGTTTGGCAAACAATCCTTTCATCGTGCCGTGAATCAATTCTTTTAATTATCCCCGAGCGATTTATCGATATTAATCCTCGCCCGAGGCGTACGCGGCTCTCTATCATCTGACGCAGCCACGAGGCGAATTCTGTTCCGCATTAAGAACTGTTTTCGCGAACTCACGAAAAAAAGTATCATTTGATCGGCGTGCTTTCGTGGCGTGCGATCGCGAAACGAGCCGTTTGCCGGCGACCTGAAATTTAGTACTCTGCCCTAAGGGTTAAATAATTCATACTCTCCGTGCACACAGTCCTCGTGAACCCTGAAGAAGTCATTAATGTATTCTGCATTCGTTATGGATCTTCGGCGTGTGAGCCGGCGATGTAATCGACCGATGGGAATACGATTCCCGGAACGTTTTGGAAGATCAATGCACCGCGTGCTCATTGCCACGACATAAACTGCAAGTGAAATTACATGGATGTAAGATTCGCCAACGTATTTTCAATCTCCTCGGTTGCATCGTTGCGCTGAAGGAAGTAGTTTGCCCTTGCGAAAATTTTGTAATCAGGAAATGCGGAGTACTGAGTGTTTAGTCAAGGTATTTGGATATTTGATGTTGGTAGACATTTTTTCACTACTTTATTTACTACAATTGAATTGAATTGAATTTCTCTTTATATTTTAATATACAAGCCTTAATAATTAAAATTAAGCGATATGATGTAGTCAGAAATTTCTTCACGGTTTTATTTACTGCTATTGAATTGAATTTGTTATTATATTTTAATATTTTAACGGGATATTTGAACAATGCTTTAATATCGCAAGATAGAATTTAAAAAAAGCACAGTGGAGATGTTTTAATGATAATTGACATAGAAGTTTGAAAAGTTAGATATTTAACATTAATATTCTAACCATTTTAATTGCAAGGATAATTTCAATATTGAACTGTCCTATATTTGCAAATTCCAATACAAATTTTATTCTGCTAATATAATTTAATTTATCGTTCACTTTATGGGTTTTTGAAGAAACAGGAGAAGTTTATCAGGCGTAATTGTGTAAATGTAGTCTACAACATGTGTGTCAATATATCATGGGATTTAATATTCGCGAACTCCTTAGAATTTTTAACTTCGCCTAATTAAATAAAGTTTGCCGTCCCCTTTGCGATTCAACGAAACACAAGGCCGGTTTGGTGAACTTCTCATTTAAAATTATAATATTTAGAACATGAGACCGGTTCAGTGGTTTTGCATGTAATTGATATTATTTTTTTTCTATGAGTATCTTAATATGGAAACGAGTTCACGATAGAAAAATATAATGAATTATTGAACTAATAGTATACAGAGTATGTTTATCGATATATCGTTGTGCTTAGAATTTGTTAAATTATCACGAGACTTCATTATACATTGAAGTATTGGGCTTGTCTTTTCAATTACAATTACGTGACACTTAAGACTAGTTTAGTAGACGTCTCATTTGAAATTAAAATATTTGGAGTACAAGACCGGTTTAGTGGTTTTACCTGTAAATGATAGCAATTTTTTTCCAAGGTTTCATTATCCAAACCACTTTACAAATGAGAAATTAAAATTATAAGATAACAGTGTTAATGATTTGAATAACATTATGCACAAAACTTATATCTCTTATTATTATGACAAAACAGAATAACATCTGTCTCATTAAAGTGTAATGTATTTATCTCCCTTTAATTAATTTAATATTACGAGGCATGTTTACCACATTTCTATGTCGTCATTAGACTTTCTCGTATTGTAAATTAAATCAGAACATGTACAAAAATACATATCTCAATTACTTGTGAATAAATTGTTCTCTACTTATTTTGTATAGAATTAAAAATATATATTTCAATTTTCGATAAAGCTATAATTTTAAATTGATCACCAATTTTGAAACATGATTATTTATAGCGAACTTGAGAAGCTGTGAAAATTTAAACATGGTCACACCAATAATTTAGCAACAAATATAAACAATTGTTGGTTTTTAATTTTTTTGACTGATTTGTCACCGGCAAAAAAATCTGAAAAAATTACAGACTTATTAATTGGGGTACTGTGCAACTATATGTAAAAATATCAAAGTGGTCACTTCATATTTTCAATAAAAAATGAATGTTTATAAACTTTTTTGATTTTTTAAAAATCGGTTTTCCAGCCAAGAAATCTGAAAAAATTCCAATGTATGCACACAGTTGGGTACAACATCTGTGATTTTTTTCAGAATTTTTTATCAAGCCAAACGGGAGAAATCGAGCAAAAACCGAAAAACACGTTTTACCCCATAACTACCCCTACGGTAGGGGTACGGGGTTAAAACTTTGCAGGAAGGGTTTTTCCAAAGAGCCCTATCGAACGGTATGCCTCAAGGTTAATTATCTTTGGGGGCACTTTTGCAGTCCTTTTCCGGCTATACCCTCTATTCTTACAATTAGTCTAATTAAAAGTGTACAATACGTTTGAATTTTCTATAAACCTTTTCATGGCGATTCATAAATCATAAAATATGGTTCGTCCAGTAATTCAATGTATTTGAACGATGCAAATATCGCTCGATTTATTATCAAATGCAATCCTAACGTCTCTCGAGTTACAACAAAGTACAAACATCAACACAAAACTATAGTCTCATTTAATAATGAGAATATTTCAATAAAATTACAAGAATCCCACAATACCACAAAATCCAGGATTCTTTTCGCGATTAAAATAATAAGCCAAGGCGACAGATGCTACGATGCAACGGTTCCAATGCACCGTTCGTCGAGCGCCATAACTCGGTTCGCGCCATAATCGCAGTCCCACACGCGGTGCATTCATATTCCCCATTGCGGCTATGAAACGCAGCTACATCGGATTCCCATTTCACGGGAATCGTTAAAGGTTTCCTCATCGAATTACACGAATTCCCCAAGAATGCAACCTTCTCTCCTTTAACACCAACACCCGCAACTTCTCCAACACCGATTATCATCGAGAATCTCATGCGACAAATTACTCAGCTTTCCATAAAATATCTCAACTCTGTAATCCTCTACAACCGCACCCTATTATTTCTTATGCTCCTTTACATCATTTGTGCAACGTCTGAGATCAATTAGACCGAATTTCTAAATTATTTTGAACAGTTTCATACCCATAACAATGAAAACAACCATGGATACATAGACAGAGAACTTTGCATACATCGTTGGTAGGTCTAACTTAAATTCCTACCATATCTCTGACATTTCCCCTATCTGATATGTACATCACACCCCTTGTAATTTGAAAATTTCAAAAATTCTATTTGTTAGAAAAAATTAATGTACCAATTAATCCTTTAGACGCCACCGGTATTTCGTTAATTCATCTCTTTTACCGAAGTGAAACATTTTCCATTCAAATCACATCTTTAGAGAGCAGAAAGTTTAAAGGAACAAGTAGATACACGATCAACAAGACATTGCCTTTATAATGCTAATATTGAAATATCGAATGTACTAGAAAATTTATAAATACTACAATCGAAATGTCATATGAAACTCCATTGAATTGAATAGCGCCGGTCACAGGTGATCTCCACGGCATTCAAAGTGTTAAAGTCGAAAAATGTAAAAAAGATAACTACTTGCTACAAAATACTTCACTCCTTCCCCCTAAACAGATATCGTTCAACAGCTCCTAACACCAATCATCATTATTACTGAAAGATTAATTGTCCACACATGAGTCATTTAAAACAGGACATTATTCACTGAACTTACCGGATCAGTCACCGATTCAGTCATCAGTCTCAATAATCCCTCTGAAAGAATGCACATAATTCTCCGACTATTCGCATTCAGCGCATTCTTCGATCTTTCCGGTGCACCGGCACCGCTGCACCGTTCGTCGAGTAACTATATCTCGTCGTGTGTACTCGCAGACCCCATAGGTGGCCGCGTCACGCGTCTTCGTCGCGGCGTGTGCATGTCCTCCTGCTGCGGCCGCAGCCGCGGCGATGCATAACTGCATCTAAGGTGCGTTCCTGATCCCCTTTCCCGTTTTCCCTTCGCCGCAGCTTCCACCGCGGCATGCATCAGGATTGGCGCGAGTGTACGTGCATGCATACTTGTATCGTACGTGCTCGGACGCGCTATTTGCCCGGCAGAAACGATCGAAAAGTGGGTCAACGGTTGCCTGAATGCCTGGCCATGCTTGCCTGAGTCTACTTGGCTGGCTGTGCTTACCTGGCTCTGCTTACCTGACTTTGCTTACCTGACCGGCTGACTGGATGGCTGACTGGTTAGATGGCTGGTTTACTCGGTTCACTCTTGAGTACCGACGAAGCCGCTTTCTCTTCTGTTGCGACGGCAACGATTCCGTCGATGGAATTCTAACGCTTACGTAGATACTTCCCTCTGCCGCGCCCTCCTCTCGACACTTACTTCTTTCTTTGCAGACTTTTTATCGTATGCTTTTTCCATCCGCACCTTGAACCTTGGAGGTCTCCGAAGCTAGAGCACGTTAGTTTTTATTTGATCAAAGAAAGACAATTGTATTGGTGACTTTCTCTAGTTTTCTTGTAGATATACATCGTTTATCGCTTGTTTTCTTCAATGGATCTCTTCTTGTATCTATGTTCTAGTTTCTTTACGAGTGCTTCTGTCATTTAGATGATCATGATGGGGTTTGTTGATGGTGGCTGTAGGTGCAGTTTGGTGTATTTTCTCTTTACGATTTGGAGAATGATGTTCGAACGTGTGAGATTTTACTGGACGAAGGAATAACAGTTGGTTGGAGAACTTTCTCTAGTTTACTTTTAGCTCGTCTGTTTTGCAGTGTTCTTTAGCTGTTCTGGTAAGTTCGTTCCAGTTTCTTTGCGCTTCTGTGGTTTAGATATTTGATCGTGATGAATCTTATGCGTCGTGTTTGTATTTTCTTCTTAAGATAATTGTCGTTTTGTGTCTTGAATTTTGGACGGAAGACTCGAATGACTTTGATTTTTATTTTAGTGGAGAATCTTGCATGACTTTCTCTAGGATGCTATTACCACGTCTTTGACTCTTTCTCTGACCACTTTGTCTGATTAATCTGTTCGTTTAACGTCCCAAGAATCTCGGCGCGTGTTTCTATGTTTTAGATATTCGAATCACGATGTATCTTACGCTTCGTGGAGTTTCTCACATTGAAATTTCAAGGCTACTATCGGGCCTTCTTGATGCTATCTCCCGTTGAGCGTGTCTTATATACTTCCTTCGGTTTTTGTTTCTCTGCGTTTTAGTCCTTCGCTCTCTTATTTGCTCCTGACAAGCGCACAAGGCTTAATTATTAGCATACATTGACTTGAAGCACTGGTGGGTTATTAATCATCGAATATGATAAATCTACATTTATATCACTCCTTCCTGTTGCCTCTGAACGACGATCGCTAAGAGCGTCGAACGCCTTCGTAGAAGTTCTTGCCGACGTTGCAGCCATTTTGGAGAACGGAAATCGTTTTAGGTTATTAAAGAGGTTGAGATTTTTGCGAATTCGTGAAACGGATGTGTTAATAGGATACTACACCTTGGTAAAAAATCTGTAGCAAATTTCTGTGCAGCGATGTTTCTAAAATTAGAATACCGCGTATGAATATTAACATGTTTTCGACGAATAAGGTTGTCTTACGTCATGTTGATATCGCTCGTTTTGACGACGGCATCAATAAATGAGGGTGAATTAATAAGTTCATTTAAAAATTTAGGAAATATATATATTCGTAAAAAAGATGTCATGTACGCTAAGTTAAATAAAAAAATAGGGAAACCAGATTAACATTTAATTTTTATGAGTAGAACCCTGTTGCAAGATTTAACATACCAAAGAAAATTTGTAAGCAAAATTAATTTCGTAAATTGATGAGAGAAAATTCAATGGTTTTAAAATGTTGAAATAAAAATATTTATGTTTGTTTCTTTCGGTATTAAAAGTAAGAAGTCCACTTCCTGTCACTTGTATGAAGCGACAGAGTATTTGTTGTCGACGGAAAACAATTATTAAAACTTAATTTTAAATACGTTACATAGTTTGCTGAATTATGCACCGAGAAAGTCAAAGATCGCGCAGGAATGCAAAACGAAATGAGAACTAACAGTAAGAAAAATTCCTGGGAATTCCAGAAGACAGTCCTTTCACTCTTTTGTCCTATTTCCTTCAATTACCGCTCTATGCATAGTTTAGGTAACACCATCGTTCTTCGAATTTCTGGCTGTCTTTAAACTACATAATTATTATAAATAAACAAAAGGAAATATTTACATTGATAATAGTAGTGATAAAACAAACAAATATATTATAATTAAATCATCAATTGCCATTAACATTTAATCTACTTGGACTCAATTAAAAAAAGAGGTATTGAATACATCAGTAACATCATAACATTGAAAACGGATCATGATTTCTTTCCTTATGTTCTCCGAATTTCATTATTAGCTTAGATAAATCAATTGGAACGGTAAATGTATTCTCTGATATAAGTCAGGCAAGTCATTAACTTGAATCAGTGAGTAGTAAAAACAATCTCGTTTATAATACCGCTCATAACTTTTAAGCACCCTCAGTGACGGCATAACTCATATAAAAATTCACAATCACCATAAATTTGAAAATATACATTTATTATACACATCCACGCATACATTGATAAAAATGCACTAAATAGATGGTAAAAATTAAAAAAGTTAATTTAATTCTTAGTAATAAAAAATACATGAAAAGAGAAGTGACAAGACACTTATAAATGGTAGTGTATATATCATATGTGCCCCTGGAAATGAAACTATTATACGTTAATCTATTTAGCTAAGTACTCAATCTGTTATAACTTCATTTGTTCTACTTTGAAGTACACTATTATATCAAAAGAAATTTGTAACTATCGTAATTTTAAACGTCTCTAACAAAACTGGACACCGTTTTTGTTGCAGTGCGGAAGCATGTTGCACGCACAGCTGGAAATCTGGAAGGCAGCAGTTGAAGAGTCACCGCGCAACACACTGGCAGCTTCCTGGAGTCCCGCTGGAGTTGTTCAGACACCTAACAACACCACAACGACGGCAGCATCGCCTGCTATTGACAGTGGAGCTGCTGTCAAAGGAACATCTTGCACCGTAGATTTCTCCGATGGTGAGTTTTATAATAATTCTTAACAGTTTGACGTACTCTGCGAAGCCTCGTATTTTAGCTTTCTTCAAAGCAATATTCTTCGAGGGCTTTTTATTCTAATAAAAAACTTGTAGCCTTGATTTTTTCCGAGCTCTTTTTTAAATTTTGTTTTACTCAGAGATTAATATTTTTATTAAATTAATGATTTAAAATTAAATGTCATATTTTAAACACTTTACTAATGACTTTTGAAACGGTTTTGGTGATGGAATGGGCGCGAAATATTTCGCATAAGTTTCTACCAAATATTTTATCGCATATGTAATTAACTAATATTAATTATATCATAGGCGGTCAAATTACCGGCTCAGTGAAATTAAAATGTATCATTCTTTACATTTTTTTCATTTCAAATTTCGTATTAATAAATCCAACTTCTAATCCTCACCGCCTGTAGATCATAATACTGTACATCATACCATTAATCCCTTTTCCTTAATTGTTTTGTGACTGAATGCGCAATCAGTCTGAATTAATTTGCTGAAGTAACAATCTGTCCCTAATTTCGGCTATAGTACATTACTTAACGCAATATTGAAGAGCATAGAATTAATTCTATTTTATCAAGATCCACTGATATTTTTCATTTTATAATTTTTGGAGCACTTCAAAATGGATTATCCCATTTATCCCGTCACGAGTAGCACTATTTATTGTGCGGCAAGGAGTTAATGATCAAAAACTGATCCAAGACTCGATAAATTCCACTTGGAACAATCAATTTAATCAAACTGAAACCTACAAAACTACCCGGGTAAAAATAAAAAACCGAAAACAGACTGAAAATTCGAGTAATTTTTCTATACTAATATACAGTCGGAAACTTAACTTAGAAAACTGAGGTAGTGAACAAAAGTCGGAAAATCGTAAGCGAAAAAAACAACTGAAAACGATCTGAAAATATCCAGAAACTAAACTATATATGAGTGTGAACTATAACTGATATATGAGTCTCAAATCTGTCTGCTTTCCGATCGAGCTGAATCAATGTAAAATTTTCAGTCTGACTTCAGTCTCGACTTCAACTGAAAAATTCTTCCGTCTTGTTTCAGTCTCAATTCCATTTGAACTTTCTCAATAGCACATGTCTTCAATACATTTTCAGATAATTTTCAGTGGCAATTATTTGTTTCGTCTTATTTCCGTTCGAAATTCGTCTAAAATCCTGTTTTCAGTCTTATTTCAGTTTTTTTTTCGTCTTTTATTTTTACTCGGGTAACCACGCAACACCAAAAAACCTCAGCACAATCTATCCCAACTCAAACATGAACAATGATCCTCAATAGGGCCCCGAACATTAACAAACAGACGCATTAAAATTGTTTGCAGAAGAGGACGACGACTGCGCTTCCACTCAAACCGGAACCGGAAGTGGCAGCAGTAACGGTGGTGGGAAAGTTAGAAACGGTGGCTCTCATATTCACCTCTGGCAGTTTCTGAAGGAACTCCTTCAGAGCCCTGGAATCCATGGATCCTGTATACGTTGGCTAGACCGTGGTAAGGGTGTCTTCAAAATCGAAGACTCCGTTCGAGTTGCCAGGCTCTGGGGCAAGAGGAAGAACCGACCTGCTATGAATTACGACAAACTCAGTCGTAGCATTAGGCAATATTACAAGAAAGGGATCATGAAGAAGACAGAACGTAGCCAGAGGCTCGTCTATCAGTTCTGTCATCCCTATTGCCTCTAAACAAGGGACCACTTTGAACCTTTGCACTCGTGCATCCACGTCACGTTCGCTTGAATGGTTCTAAAAATACAAGAAGATATTTATTGTTAGCTTCCTCGAAGCACGAAGCTGAGCTTTGTTCTTGATATTATTTCACTATTTATTGTACCACGCGCGAAACGACAACGAAATTATCAACAGCTTGGCTGTTACAATCGACTATGTTATCGCGAATCATCGGCCAGAAGATGTAATTAAGCGCCGAGATCTTGCGAAACGATGTCGAGAATCGATGAGTTCATCGAGAAAGGGATACGAGTGCAAAGGGATCGATACCTTTCCACTGATTCCAGATTCAAAGGCGCCAGCGATTACCTCGAGTCTGGAGTCACTCGAAGGGGATACGAGGAAGGGCTTGTCACTCTTTCTACGTGCAATTTCTACTTACCAGGATGCATGGGTGCGTGATTGTTTTATGAGTGGTTGTTGAAGTGTGCCTGATTAAAAGAAGAATCGCTATGGAGGTCTAAGGTAAACGATCCATTGTTTTCGCCGTTGTCCTACGAAGGAGGGCGGCGAAACGCAAGTGGGTACCACTTAGTACGCCCTTTTGGGCGACCCTATATATCCCTATCCCCTTAACTTCCACCCAAATTCTGATGTAATGTTAGAAAGTCAAAAAGGTTCTGCCATTTTTGAAACTTAGCAATTTTTATTTGATCGTAAAATTAAAATAATCTGGTTTCAATGATATATTAATTTGCTGTTGATACTGTGAATATGATTATCCGGAAGTGGAAATGACAGTTTTTCCACAAATTCGGAAGTGTTTACTTGGAACGTATCACAGCATAATAGAAGAGGAAATTAGAATTTGTATTTTCCACTAATTAGGAAAAATCTGCTTTGAAAGCAGACTAAATATATTTTTTTTGCAAGAATATTTATGCAGAAGTGAAATTCTGCTGGCAATATATTTGATGAACAGTAATTATTTTCAAAAACCGCAGATCTTTCTTGGTTATCTAACACATACACGTTTCTTTCTCCAATGTTAACAAATCGCTCCTTCGTCGCGTGATCCAACAATTGTTCTGCGCGATTCATCCTTCGACGAATCTACTAATCCTTCGAATACTACGATCGTTAAAAAACATAAATTCAATGTACAGTCCTAATAGTAATCCATTCTCTTTCGAATATAATTATCTTTAATTATTACTATTATTTATTCATCCCCGATTCTTCTAATCTCTCCAAATACCGTAATATTAAATCAACAAATTCAATTTATAGTTCTTAACTTTCACTTAATTTTAAACCCATACAATTTATTCCACCTTACAGTGAAATTTCCCGCTTCCTCGGATACTTTAAAGCTAAACTACAAGTAATTCAATATATATCATCCCACTGTAACTTATTTTTAATTATTACTATTTATTCATCCCCAGAATCTATTAATTCTTCCCCCATAATGAATACCAATTTATAATACAATCTATTTCGACGATTTACCTTTAATCACCAATCGATCGTTCCGATCGAATCTAACATAATCGAATACTCTCGTTAGCATTTAGAGAATGCATCACAGTGTACAGTCCTTTGAACGTAACTTATTCTTAATTTTAACGTAATCGTCATTGGACGAGTCGCGCGATTATCCCGACACTTCGAGACGACGTCGAAACGACGAGAAAATCGCAATAAAGCAACAGGAAGACGTCGTAACGGAGGTAACGTCCTACGAGTCTTCCGGTGGCTATACTCGTCGCTGATTCGACGTCCTTTCGAGGCATGTCGGAAAGGGGAGGACGTAGCGAAGGTGGAGATTCGTTGGAGAAAAAGGGAAGAGGTTAATCTTTCCTCTCTGTTATCACGGTTGCTTACCGGTCCCGGTCGCCAGAGCCTCGGGCATTATTCGCTCCGCGATTAGCGGGTGAGCGCGCGGAACTGTTCGCTGCTGCTCGACCTATCTTTCCGTTTTTCAAAGAATACTCGATGTTCCTTGCTTCACTATACATCGGTAGTTTTTTATACGAATGTTGAAAGGAATTAAATAATTAAATGGAGAAAGTTTATTGTTCACTGCCGTGAATTTTCACGGAGAACTTGATACCAGGTATGACCCTTTTGCTACTGTGGAATTTAAATGCATTCTGGTATAGAATTGAAAGTTTGTGTTCAAACACCAGTTCGTAAAAATTTAAAAAAGATATTTGTACCTACTATCATCCACTGCCTGATATCGGTGCTTACCAGAGGTTCGTTTTAACACCAGAACTAACGGACTTAAATCACTTATTTTTCGATGCGTTAAATAAGTTACTTTGGAAAAAGAGAAATCAATAGGTGGAAAAGATGATTGATTCGGTAAAATATATTTTATGAGATCAATGTAGAATATCTGCTCTATGGCTCTCATATAAACTTGGAGAGCTTTTTGAAAAAATTGAGAACCAGTCATTTTAACTTCCTTGGTAGTTGTAGTATTAACGCTAGATCTACCAAGGTGGACAAAATGACTGGTACCGAATGTTTTAAAGGTATTACTAATTTTTAGTGCTATACCATGTTTAATTTTCTGTATCTACCTTGCAAAACATGAGTCATTAAAACAATCTAGTTTCTTGCATACTTCATTCTCTTTCTACTCAAGTATTTATCTCGTATCTTTAAATATAATGAATTAATAGTTCTAGTGTTAACAATGAATATTTTTCTAGGTGATTATACTCTACTACAGCTTCCCTAAGTAGCAACAGGGTCAAATATATCTAACGAGTCATTAAATTTACTCGTAATTTATACACATATATTTTTCTACGAATTTACAGTACCATAGAAAACTGTTAAGCTTGACAATAATTCGCGTGGACCAAAATGGCGAACGCGAAATCCTTCAGCGTCTCTGAAGCGATCAATGGAGAACATTTCAGTATGCTTGAAATGCACCCGGATTAACCCGGGAAGATTTTGAAAAAAATATAAGTGCCTTACGCTTGAAAATCAAGTATGCCGATCAGACACGCACCCTTTTGCGGATGCGTGGGATGATGCATGGTGTAGAGAGCGGAAAATTTCGTTTCCTTGGCGTGAAACGATCGACGCACGATCGATTCGTCCTAGGATGAAAGTCCTGAGGAGAGTTTCTTTGAAAAAAGGAATGGCGATCGCGAAGGGCTCGGGGCTTTTAATGTTTGCGCGGCTGGTTCTGGTGATTTTTGGTCCCATATATCTATGATATATTAAACATTGTATGTTCCATGAACGATTAGTATGTAAGTTGAGTTTAGACGTAAGAATAGCAACGGCTTATGTGAGCCGGTGCGTTAAGTTACTCGAAGAGATTTTTTTCTTTTCTTTTTTTCGTCTTTTTACCCTTATCAGCTTGCAATTGTGGCGGGGATGCTCTGATTTGGATCTTTGGATGTACCGGGGTTCGGTGACTAGAGGTATTTCTTTTTGGTTACTTTTGTTGATGATGATTGGCGATTAGTTATCGTTTGACTAAAAGGAAATTGAGGTCAGAGAATGGAGGTTTTTCTTCCTGGTTATTTGGTCATTGCTGATCGATATTTTTTTTTATTGGGTAGAAAGTTGCGTGAATTTGTGACAACCATTCCATTTTGTAGACATTGATGGAGAATTATGTAAAGACTACCCGAGTCGAAATATTGAACCTAATTTTATGGTATTTATACATATTTGAAAGTAATATGATACTTTTCAATACTAAAACTCCTAATTTAAACCTGTAACTCCCCGAGTCGAAATATTGCCATTTTTTGCTATCCAACATTTACGAATTAAAAGTACAAAAATAGGTCTAAATTGGGTAGTAAAAGGTTCAAATCAGGTTCAATATTTCGACTCGGGTAGAAAAGGGGACAAATTTTAAATTTTCATGCAAATTCCAATTACTTTTCTTCCTAACGAACGACGATTTTTTTTATTATCGCGGAGGGAAAGAAGTGTGTTCAGTGAATAAAATCATTTGTTCTTGATTGCTTCTGCCCGTAACAATCGTTCACTATTTATCACAAAATTCAAACACAAACTGTGTAATTTTATTTTCAATGATTCTTGGTTCCAGTGCAGAATTACAATTGTATTAATCCTTCCATTTTTTACAAATTCACGCAAAATGAACTAAAATGCAGTAAAACAGAGAAGTAGCCTCAGTATCTTATACAAATTCCAGTTATCTCAAAAAAAGTAAACTCTCCAAGTGACCTCTTTCACCAAATGTCGATCCACTTTAGTTCTTCAAATTGCAGCATCCGAATTCTACCAACAATCGTGTCTTAAATCGTAAGTTAATATCTCACCCCTTACGTTCTAACCCTAATTATCTCCCGCACTAAGATACCCTTTCCATTTTTACTCCTAATGCTTTCTATAAACCTTGTCATTTTTTCCTCGCGATTTCCTTATCTCCATTAGCTTATCGAACTGTTCCCGCTTTAATGCTGGACTATATTAATTAGTTTTCCATAATATCCGATTGGCCATAGAGTTAAGGAAATCGCGGACGTTACTGTAATTTGCATAGTTGCACGTGCGATTATTTAAAGATATTTCGTGTTTATTTAAGAATCCACTGCGATCAGGCAGTTATCTTTTTTTAGTCTCTAACTACTTCGACGTTCGCTCACTGATCGTGTTGTATATACTTAAAGTAATCATTTCATACGTTTCGTTTTATTTATTTAACTGAGTTTATCCGTAGACGTAATATTAATATATACATATACATATTATACATATGCATATAGCACGTATAGAGATAGACATCGTGAAGATGATTCTATGTAAGATGTCGAGGTCGTCGTGGCGTAGCGTTTCCGTGGGACTGGTTTCAATTTCATGTTCAGCCGATAGAAAATCCAATGCAATAAGAATGAAATCGAACAGCGTGCTGAGTGAAGTCATTTTAAATAGAAATCAACGACGAGATGGTCGATAGGAGACCTTTTCTTAGTCGTTGACAATGTGCAATCGATTGAAAGTGCAATTATTGCCAAAAATGAAGTAGAAATCGATTTTAACGATGTTGTAAATGTGTTTTTCTTTTTTTTTTTTAGAGTCTAAGAAATTTGGAGCGTTGATCGTTAAGCCAAAGAACGTGGCGGCGGGCTCGATAGCTTTCTCGAAAGTAACTTCGAGAAGTTTTGTTTCATTTTCTTTCGCGGTTTGTGTCGAAAAGTTCCGTCGACTTGTAGGTCAGTTTGATACGGTAAAATTTGGTATAAAATATCAATTTTTTCCAATAACAGACAGATCTCTCTTCATTGAAAGAATAATGTGCGAGGTTGAAAATAAGAATGCATCACTTTACAATTACACAAGTAGCATAAAGAAAATTAACATAACAAGTTACAAATCAATACATCTTCTGATTTTAACCGAAACAAAAAAAAAAGGAAATTTCAATTCATCAACGTGCAGAAACCTCGCAGATGATAATTTAAAAAATGTGCAAACACGAGTTTGCTTTCTCCGCAATGCTCAATCTCACAATCATGAATTTATCGCACAACACAATATGCGAAATGTGATAAGTGTTTTACTCGACAAGACCCGCGAACTTGATTTGTAAATTCGCGCGATTATTTCTGCGCTCGTTCGATTTCGACGATACGTGGTGATGCCTTGTACAAAATCCTCGTACATCCGGGCACAAAGTGTTATATATCGCGAAGCAAAACGAAGCCGAATCGTTTCTCTTCCCGTGTTAATGAACACCGTAAACTCCGCGTTATTGGGACTTTAAGGTGGCGATATTTCGAGCGTTATACGCGCCTCTTATCGCGATTACTCGAGAATATCTCGACTCTCGAACCTGCGAGTAATTCCGTCGGCCCTTTCAGCCAGAAGTTCTCACATGGCACGTAATTTCGTGCATATTGAAAATCGGTAATAATCGTAAACTACGTAGGTTTATCGCTCACGCGTGACAATATGGTTGATTTCAATCGGGTTGCACGTAGGATTTATCTCTATCCTTTTAGCGACCATCTTAACTACGGAGAGAAGGCCGAAGGAATTATGTGATTTGTTTTACCTTTCGGATATTTCTGAGTGACTGCCTATTTTTTAAAAAAGAAAGAATTTTTGGACACCGTTTATACGCTGTGTAATAATTCTTGTAATCGGTTTTCGCGATGGGGATTGATGCAAAATATTAATCATTCGTCTAATTTCATATGAATCTCGGAAGTTATGTTTTACTATTTTTCTTTAAAGAGACACAATTTATCTTGAATTTTACCATTCTGATTCAATTGCATTTGAAATTTGAGAAAGTTAGTATAATTTAAGAAGTACTTGTCACCTTCAGCAATGTTCCCTGACCTTCCAAATTCACCAAGACAAAGGATCAGCAATCAGAATCTTCAACCTGACTAAAAAAATTAAATCTTTCCTCAAATAATTTAATCGTCGCAGATTTAACAAAGAATTTACTATTCAAACAAAATCTTCAACCTAACCAAAAGAATTCAATCTTTCCTCCAGTAATTTAGTTTTCACGGAATTAACCACGAATTTACTACTCACAGTCAAATATTTGGCTATAAGACTCTTTATCGTCGTTCTTTTGTAGACTTCACCAAATAAATTAAAGGGAAAATAGCCTTTTACTAAGAAAATAGTTTGCTGACCCCTGATCTGGATGAATATACCATCAAACACCTCAATTAATACGAATAATGTTCACCATAACGTCATTACGAAATTTCTTCTCCCTCGAGGGAGAAGAAAACCACGTGCGGTAAATCCCATAGACTCCTCTCTCATTTACCGGGAATTTACGATAATCCATTGTGTATCAGGCTTTACGGCGTTTTGTAGGTTTAGAAGTAGCTAGTACTTCCGTCAAGCAATAAGGTAGGACGAGTATCGAAGTACACGTTGTACTTCGTGGCTCTATGGGGCGGCCGCATTTCTATACGAGCGCTTATTTTCTTACGAGCTGGACCGCCATAACGATCGAGACAAAGCGTTTCGGTTCTTCACGGATATCGCATTGAAGATCACGAATGATTCTGCAAATGTGTCGGTGATTACGGGAATGATTTGAGTGAAAAGTTGACAAAATTATAGTTGTCATTTACTTTGTGCTGCACTAATGTATGTCGTAATATATTAGAACTGCAGTATACGAAAGAGGATAAATTCAGTAGTTGAAAGAAGTTTATGGTTTTATAATTGCATAGAGATCGATGGACATCATAGAAAAAGTGAAATATTTTGAAACGAAGAATAAATGAGTTAGATCATTGTCTTAATTATCGGCACAAACAATCCTGCGAATTTTCAGTCTACTTTGAAATATTACAATTAATTTGATTTAGAAATTGTTCCTTAATCGATCGTTCCGAAGCTGGTGCTAATTAAACTTTTCAGTAATGTCTGCTGATTTAATTCGTTGATTCTTTGACGTCCTTGGGATGTATGTGACATAACTTTTTGGAGAATTCATTTCTTCATGATATTTAATGACTTTGGCAGTTGTTAACAATTTGGTGTGTTTCAGCAAAATACGGGATTTAATTAAAGTAGAAATTAATTTCGATGGAAGTATGATTGGGTGGGCAATTTACACAACAAAGAATTAACGAAATCATCATCGAATTCTGATGAACTTCTTTTTTACTACAGGAGAATGTTGTTGAAAATTTGAAAGTGTGTGATGTTTTTGGTGAAAGTCTGATGTACTTGAAAGCGATGAAACTGTTTTTATTATCGAGGAAATCAAAAAGTAAATATAAAACTATACTTAATATAACATGAGACTATTGAAAAAACAATAGAGATTGCAAATCGTAAAGTATGTGCCAAAAGCGTACAAATTTCTTGTTCCTATATCTGGTCGAAAGATTCACCTAGACAAAAGGAAGAATTTTAAAAATTCTAAAATTGTGTTATAACATTATCGATTTGCCATCACTGAAAGAAAATTACACAAGTCGCAACCTCGTCTAAAGATACGAGCTTTCGAAAGAACTAAACAATGTTGCAAGTTTGTAAAAATTCTTGTCACAATCGCCAAGAATTTTCCATCGTTCCAAAATTGTAAAGTTCTATCATCATTATCGCGATCGTTACATCATCTAAGTATCGTTAAAATGCAATATTGTTACAAAACAAAACAAAAAAACTATCAAGTAGAATTATTTAATCGCTACGTCGTCGAAAGATACGAGCGCACAAAATGCTCAAACATTTTGCAAGCACTCTGCGACTTATCGTCGGTGATTACAGTTACGAACACGACACAAACAGTCGAATTATTCGCAGAGACTGGATTAAAGAAGCCAGGGTAGTCTTTTGTGGTCAGGCAAACGGAGGAAGAGAGAGAAAGAAAAAGAAAGAAAGGAACAGAGCGAGAGTGAGAACGAGAGAGAGAGAGAGAGAGCTTTCCTCCGCGGCTGCAACTTCATGCAAGATTCCGCGGTGAGATCGGCATTGGCGTGACTGACGTTGCCTGAAATGAATTCAAACGATCCACCGTAGAAACCGGGAACAATACCGATAATGCGATTGCCGAGGCAGACAATTGTACGGCAAGTATCTGGGCCGCGATAATTATAAAAGTTCTGCCGCCGTTAAATCGATTTCAGCCGACGAATTGATAATTGTTACGACTTGAATGTTAAGCGATATACGTTCGTGATGGACAATTTATTCGAGCGTTGGAATCTGTTGTTCTATAGGATGAATGAAAATGTCAAGAGCGAACTTTAAAGAAATTTTGTACCGATGAAAATGTTCGTTTCTAATACTTCCGAAAGGAAAAATTTAATTGCTAAAATTTGAAGAATGTCACTATCCTAAAATTGCTAAATTTTTTATTTTAATTTAGTAACTTAATTGCCACAATTGAAGAAACGCTCTTTCATTGAGCTGTCTGTTAGACAACATTTTCTGACGGATAAAAATGACGGAATTGGATTTTAAATTACAAAACTGTAAGCCTAAAGTTCTAATTCCGTCATCGTCAAAGTCAAAGTCAATGTTGCAAAAATTGGAAAAAAAAGTCGTACAATGTATCATCAAGATTGATCTCGTAAATTGTTGTAATTTTATATGAAGATTGAATTTACCAATGTATATTTAAATTTTACATTGCAAATTATCCAGCGACAAGAAGAAACGTGTATATACGTTGATTGACCGTCGAGTCGAATCCGTAACTACGAAAATGGCACGAATTCGATTAAAGTAAAATCGATCGTCAGTAGACAACGAAAGTTCGAAGAATACTCAGGATGTATTTTTATATTTAACTCCTCTTTCTCCATACTCGAATGGCCATTTTCTGGTTGTACGTTTACGAGAAAGGTGTGCTTCCATTATTACCTGCGATTCTAAACGTCCACGAAGCGAACCGATTCGCTCGAAACATTTTGTACATAATTTATTATGCGAAACGGCATACGAGCGCATTATTTATCCGTGCAGTGTGACTACCGTTAATATGTTAATTACGTGTAACGAGATATTTAATTAGAATTAAGAGTTGTTTCTTTGCTACTTAATTGGTCTTGCTACGAGACATTGTTGCAAGTTTATATTTATATACACATTACACGTTTCGACTGTTCTGTAATGAGATTAGGGTGGGCGCACGCTACATCGAATTATATTATATAATATAATAACAATGATGATAATAATAACAACAGAAAGGACACAGTAACGTCATTATCGTTGATAATGTGAGCTAATCGAGAAAGTTTTGTTACTTCTGAAACTCGTGTGGCAAAGATAATCGTATTTTTTAACATAAAGTAACTTTAATCATTAGATATCTATATTTTTATTGAACTGTATTTCTAAATTTGAAATTTTGCTTTTATTAAATCGAAGATTCTCATTTACAAAATTGAGAAATTTCTACTTTTAACTGCAAGTAGTTATACTTTTTTACGTGGGTTGGAACAATAGGAATAAACGATGCAACAAATTTTTTCTTGCCACTTTTGAAACAGTTTGTTGTGCATTTTATAACGAAGATCTCAATTTACAGAGAGAATCTCGAAACAAGAGAATTAGGATTTTGGAAAGCGACCGAAGTTTCTCGATTAGCTGATGTATACGTAAAAGGAGACGCAACATATATATTTTATTATATGCCGACATTCTTGCTGTCAAGATTTGGAGCGAGATACTAACACAAAGCAAACAAAAAAGAATAAAAAAAAAAGTTGCAAAACCGTTGATGTGTATTTCATTTCGTACTTACGTTACCCTCGAAGCTCTTCTTCGTTTCTTTGGTTTCGTTGGACGCATTTGTTTCCGACCTGAAAACGGTTCTTAATTAGATAGGAAGTTTTTTTCAGATCGATAATCAATCTTAAGATATAAAATATAATTCTTTAATGTACTTATGATTGGCTTTTTCACGTGCTTTAGAAGCATTACATAGAATTACTTGCTGCTTGAAAACGCAGGAGCAATAAAACATCGATGATTATTACCTGAGGTAATTAGCACGTGATAGATCGGGATTTTCAAGTAGTGGGTATAACAGTACTTTGAAAAATGCTATTACGATTGATACCTAGCTACTGTGCTTTATTTTCTTTATGATAATGTAAATTTGATAGCACAGGTGATTTATTAAGGAATGGAGTATTTTTTTGGCGCTTAAACGTTTTTGGTTCTTAACTCCTTATTTTCATACGCTAATTACTATAAAAAGTAACTTTTGTACTAATTACTCAACCGAAAAGTGGTGTTATGGAAGAAAAAAAGAAAAGAAAATACAAATCTTTATTTACAAAACTCCAATGCAAATGAAAAAATATGGTATCTTTGATGAAACTTAATTTGTTATTAGAGTGGAATTACAGTCGCTGTACTGGTAGAGAAAATGAAATGAAAAATAGTGAAATTTCCTGAAAGCATTATTATTTTTACACCAACATTCTTCGTTTAAAATACAAAGAACATATTAGTATACTTTTATTTCAATGGTTTGATAGCAAGCGATAAAGTAACTACAACGAAGTTAATTGAATTAATTGAAAGTGCTAAAAACCACAAAAAATTTTGAAGTATATCCCAAAACTATTGTACATACAATAAAAATTTGAATTTATGAAAAAGAAAACACTACTTTTTCCAAATCATTTCTTTAAAATATTAGTGTCAAATATTATCACTAGAACTAAAAAAAAATTATTGATAACTTTTTAATTTGAAGAGATTTTGACATTTACAATAAAATTGCTTCTCAGTGTAAATATCCATGTTTAGTTATTCCTTAACATTCTCCGCTAATAATCAACATTTCTACAAATGAAAATACGAGCGATTCAAAGATCAATTCAACTCGCGAAACGTAAATTGATAATTGATAGAACGAACAGAAACTGGACGTAGATTTCTCTGAAACAGATTCATTCGAAAGCATGTTGGCATGTTTCAATGTTCTGTGCGTAGGTCATTGGCGAAACTTAATTTCCGACTTATTTTCGCAACTGAAATTCAATAGCGCTAAAGAAGCGAAAGCAATTCAAGTTTGTGGGCGAGTGAAAGTCTTGGAATTATGCGAGCCTAATCGATGATAAATTTAAGTGACTCATCTCGGATAAATTTTCTACTATCCTTGTTTTCCTCTACAATTTTTTAATCTCAATTATAGGACATAAAATTATTTGCGAATGACAAGCATACAAATCTGACATTGAAGAACGACTATTATTTATCAGGGACACATAAATATTATGTAACAATTTACATATTAGTGTTAATACTTGATAAACTGAGATAAGATAAAATAGTTATTTCAGTCCATTTAGATAGAAATATTTCAAGCATTTTAAACAGTGAATATTAGACATAATTTTAAATTTTATACGAGCCAGTATTACTAATCGGAATCTTATGTATGCTTCATCTTACTGCATTTGTTGAATTGTTTTAAATTCCATTATAAATGCGTGCTTCGATGGAAGATAATTAAAAAGGAAAAAAGTGGGAGAGAAAAATAGTGAGAATGATCTGCTACATCACAGTGAAAGCAGTAATTACTGCTTAGTTGACGCTAATTAGGAATTTTATAATCCTTGTTAGTATTTTTTCGCTTATTATAAAAATTTTCTAAATTTTGAAATTTTATTCTTTCATTAGATACTTACTTTGTAATTAAATTAATTATCTTTTTTAATTTACTCTCGAAAATGTCTTAAGATATTATTATTAAAATATTTTTCTTCACAAAATTATTTCTTTTCGAATAACCTTCTATGAATTAATCCACCTATCGGTTATAATTTTAAAAAAGAAATGGAGGAACAGGATACAAAACTGTGCGTTAATCAATTCGCACGCTGACTCTATGCATATGTACATACTGAACGTGATATTAGAATTACTGCAATTAAACACGCAGTACAATTAGCAACGAAACCTACTTAGAAGGATGAAAGCGTAATAAAAAAAAGTTACGGAGACAAATAAGGCAACAATGTGTCGCTTTAATGCCAGCACGGACTGGCAATTTCAATGACGTCGATTTAATTAGCCATCGAAGCAATTACGAGAATTAACAGGAAGATTCACGTGAAGTAGAGCGAAGATTTTGTACGCCACTAGAATTTATTGGTACGTAGAATTTTTAACAGATTGCCTAAAATACTCTGCTTTTTCGCATTGTTTGCGACATTGTCATCTTCGTCATATTTTTTTCAGCGCGCAGAAACATGTTTCCTGTGATTAAAATATTCCTTTTGTATACAACTCGAAACGTACTGCACGTAAAACAGAATTTTTTATAAATTAAGAAACACCGTTACGTAAAACACATTATTTTTTGTGTCACTAAATAATAATTCATTGTGTTCTTTGCCCGTGATAAATATTTCAACACTTTTTTCCAACATGTTATTACTAAAAAAAAAGAAATGCAAACTTAAAACGTTACCATCAATAGCCAAGTATTTTCAATACCTTTATCCCAACATATCATTATAAAGGGACTATGGTTTTTTAATACATTTATAAAAATGTTGTAATTAGCAGTGATTACAGAAAAATATAAATGTCTTTAAAGGAGAGAAGTAGGTCGTTCAATTTTATAAAAAAAAATTGCATGCAGTTTTATAGAACGGTATAATTTTTATTTTAACTATTTCCTTGTATCCTTTGATGTTCACGACTTAGAAGTTCGTATATGGAAAGGGCGGTTCGAACAAAGGGTATGATATTTCCTTAAAAATTGAAAACAAGAACGAACGTATTACAGGTACTTATTTAATGATATTTAACAAATATTTATGCAAAGTGTCACAAAAATTGGAGTGTATCAGTTCCCGAATTTTCTCCAAGTGTAACATATCTCATTATTCAATTTCAGCTTTTTCATTTGTTCACTCCAACCAATTTTATAATTATAACAAAATACGTAAATGACATATTACATTATTAATCATTCATCCAACAAATTACACGCAAAAAGTATCTAATGATTTGCATTCATAGTTGTAAAGAATGTTATTAAAATATTTGCAAAGGTGGCGAGGTAGTTCGCACAAAAGCAACCATTAGAATATAAATTACACCACTGACAGGAGCCGTTTGAAATATAATAAATCCAATTAAAACCCATGACAATTACTCATCGATATAATTTGTGGCATCAAGTAAATAGGATGGAAATAAATAGTGCACTTTGTCATGCAGTAATTAGCAGTAATTTAAGGCGCACCTCGGGTAACAGAACTCCACGGAGCAAGTAGATGCGGAAGTTCGAGGTTCGGCGCTAAGTAGATCGAGCCTCAGGAATGCGAAACGTGACTTACAGCTGAGTAGAAACTAGGGGTGATTAAAAATTACGATTAACACGTTTATTGCCGTGCTATATTCGGTAAAATATCCATCGTATCGTAACAACTTAAATTATTATCTCGTTCTGTGCTGTTGTAATGTTTTATCGACTCTACTTGAATGTATTCAAAACGATTATTGCCTGTTTCTCCATTACTCACGGAGAATATATTAGGAGAAGATAGAATTTATTTTATTGTAATAATCTTTTCGTTGCTTATTTTGATAGCTCGAGAACTTTACAGTATCGTAATTCCTTTATTTTTGAATTTCTTTTTTTTTCTAAATAAAACTACCAAGTACTTAAGTCAAAATGACTAGTTCCCAATTTTTTCTAGAAATTCTCCAAGTTTATAAATAAGTCACAGACCAGATATTCTACGTCGATCTTATAAAGCACAAATTACTCAATCAATCATTTTTCCACCTCTTCATCCTGCTTTTTCCAAAGTACTTATTTAATGTATTAAAAAACAGTAGATTTAACGCCGGTAGTTCTAGTGTTGATCAGGTTTTAGAAAAATTAATGAATTTACAAATTTTTACAATGAATTTACGGTAAAACCTGCTTCACTTTCCACGTCTATCTCGCAAAATGAGCCCATTAAGTTCATTAGCTTTCTTAAAATCAAATTACTCTTCGGGTTCCAATAACGCTATAGTTCAATTAAATCAAGATATTTTGAAATATCAAAATACCCGAATATTTCATATATATCACCACATCGAAACTTTCAAATTCATAAAACATAGATAATTTACAGTTATTAAAACATTCAAGAACTCTATAAATTACGGGATATGCAGATATCGTAATCACCCCCCAAAAAAAGCCAAAGAAAAATATAAAACATTGTATCATGAACGATTCAAGATCCGCTAAATCTAAAATCACATATAATGAACGATCTCTAAACACAAACTCCAAAACAAAAAAAAATAAATAAGAAGAGGACCATCGGGGAGTGCGACTCGAGCATTCCAATTTCACAAAGTGCGCGATCCAGAGAACAAGAACGCCGAAGAGGAAGCTGAGAGGTAAAGAAAGGTAAAAGAACCAGAGAAAGAAGCAACGGCAACAACAAACAAAAACAAAAGGTCCGAAGAGTCCGTAGGATGGCGAGAATCTCTCTGCCATAAAGATTCGTATCGCTCTGGAAACGTCGAGCTCCTCTCTTTCCTCTCTCTCTCTTTCTCTCTTTTTCTCTGTCTCTCTTGCTTTCTTCCTCCCTCACTCTTTCTCTCCTCCATATCACCTTTTTCTCTCCTCAACGAATCTTCTGTTTCTCCCTTCTTCTTTCTCGATCATCCCTCGACACGAGAGAAAAGGGGCCGACCACGAGGGCGGTGGGCGTCCCTTTTCAAGATTTACGACGATTTAATCGTACAATTAATCTAACACCTTGTTGCAACAACACCTCGTACCGTGCGTATCTCCTTTGCCTCCGCCTCACCTCGATACGGGAACGAAAAGAAAAATCGGAACGAATCCTCTCAGGAAGGAAAAAACAACGGCCGAAGGAAGAAGAGTACTCGCAGGATGAGGCAGAAGAAAGAGAGAACCCGGGGCCCGCTCTTCGATCTATCGTGCTGGATCGCTGGCAGAAAAGGAGTACCGCGGTGTTAAAGGGGAGTAACTAACTAAAGTGATGGAGGAAGGGTGTTCAGAGAGAGCGAGATAAAGCAGTTTTATACTACTAGCTGCACCAGTGGTGCGCAATACCTTTTCAACCCCTTCTCTTTCGAGGTCTTTTTTATTCGTTGCTTTGGAAAGTCGTCGCTGGGTACAATATTGTTAGTTAATATTTATATAATAAATATTAGCTTATATTTATATAATATTTATATTTATATAATGGAATATTAATATTCTAACACTAGAAGTACCAAAGTGGTCAAAATGACTCGTTTCTTATTTTTTCTAAAATCTTTTCAAGCTTATAGGAGAAACATAGATTAGATATTTGTATGTTCATCTTATAAAATATTAATTAGTCAATTAACCATCTTATCTTTCTTTCTATTCCTTGTTTTGTAAAGTATTTATTTAATGCTTTGAAGTATCATACATTTAACGCTGGCAGTTCTAGTGTTAAGATATTTGTTGTTTGTGGGAAGGATAAATAGGAAGAAGGAGGGTTTAGAAATGTATGGAAATTTTCAACGTTTTGCATGGAAGCTCGTGAGTATCTTTGTTGTTTAAGGTTTTAGTTGAAAGAATAAGATGACGTAGTTGAAGTTTTTGAAATAGTGTTATGTGAGGGAGAAGTTTATAATTTTGAATAATATTTGGATTTTAAAGAGAGTAGTAAGAGGTAATTAGATGCCTTTTTATTCAATTGTCTTAAGTGATATCGTTGTTGGTACATATTTTTCTTGTATCAAATAGGGTGAAAGAAATTCTGATAATGGAAGTAATTTTGAAGGAAGAATGGAATATTAACGTTTATCACTTTTTGAATGTTATTTGTATCATAAATTTTGAGGATAATCAAAAAATAATTTTAGTCTGGCAAATAATTTTTGACTAAGAGTAAATTATACTGTTATCATAACGAATCATTTGAGAAATATAATAATTATAATATAGCTAGTACGTAATTCCAAATAATAAAATGTGGTTGACATTTAACGCCTTTGAATATAATCTGTACTCTCAATGTGAAGAATAATTTAAGAAATAAGTTTGATATGATAATGAATTAGATCGATCTAATACCATATCTACTTGCAATTAATCCACAACATTTAAGAATGTTAAATAAATATGTTAGAACAATTGAAAGAAAAATAGCGTTAAAAATTATGAGAACATTTACAGAAAAATGCAAATATGTAATTTAAACCACTTTGGTACATCTACCGTTAAAAATAATTTCTATCAATAGTATGAAAAATAAATATCAATTACAATACAATAAATAAACCTGGATAAAGAATGCAACAAGAATTGATTACCTTTAAGATATAATTTATATCAACAGTGGAATTCCTAAAATTCACAAGTATAAATTCTTTTTTTTGCAGCATACCAACGTGCATTTAGCAGTTTAATTGAAACTAAATTCAGAACAACGATCTACGAAATTGGGGATATAAAAGGATTATACAGAGCCTTTCTTCGTATGTGGGGCAGTGATTGCGCGTCGCTGAATCCGTGGGGTAGTCCCTGTATATTCTTATGCGATCGCGGCCACGTATAGTTACGTAGAATAAATGAATCCTCCAGTTATTTTATCGGCCCGCCATTGTTTCGCGATCTGAGAGCGGTCCCATGGCCGACACTGTTAAGCAGATGTAATTTAAACGTGGATGCGTTCCTCTCCGGATCGGGAAAAATCGGTATCGTCCCTCTTTCAAACGTGGCCCAATGGAGCCGCGAGGATTTCGTTAATGAAGCCAGTGCTCTTCGAGGAAGCAACGTGCTGGAGATGGGTAATGCTTCCTTCGGATTGTTATCGGTGGATCTTTTGGTACAGTGGTGATTGGATCAGCTATTTTTAAAATTTTTTATACGGTTGTAATTTAGAATAACAATTTTTTGGATATTGCTATACCAAATTTTGTTGTTATTAGGTATAGTTGATTTTTACGGATTATAACTTAAGTGTGAAATTTTGGATTGAGTGAGAAAATAATTCTACCGAATTGTTTTCAGTGTTATTTTCATCCAACTGGAAAATCGCATTTTGAATTTTCTCGGTAACAATAGAACCTATTGGTAATTGACTGAATTGGTTGAATGACTTAGATTTTCAACCTTTGTGATTATATAGAGATCATTTTATAACGATTCATTTTGTGACTTTCTCTACACTAGTTTGCAATCATATTCTTAAAATAAAAATGGATGAGTGATTCTTGATTCATATTGTATAATTGGACAAATATATTAATCCCTTACAACAACGTGTGACACTCGTGACGCAAAAAATGGAACAGGAAATTTTGAAGTCTTTCAAAAGCTATTAAATTGAAAATATCGATCAGGTTGCGAAACGAAATATCAGTAATCGAAGAAAACTTTTGATTTCAGAAATCAATTTTGAGTCATTGCACGCCCCGTTACAAAAGAAATCATAGGCCAAGGGATCAATATTATAGAAATAATTTTATCACATTGCTGCCCATTAATATTTTCATTTTGATCCTGCGAAGCTTGAAAATATCCTATTCTATTTAATTCGTCACGATTATCACTCATTGTAGGGAAAAGGGCCAAGAAGATAGTTCCACTATTTCCCAAGAAGACACCATCAAATCCGTTTCCGAATGCCAAGGACCAAGGATAAATAAAGTTCCATCGTTTTGCGAAGCAGAAGCTGCGTGCACCTGTGGCCGGTTTGCACCTCGTAGAGGAGCCGCGAGGAGAATTCTCTGCCGGCTGTTGTTCTCCGGCGATATAGTGACTGCTGCAGGGGACACCCCCGCAAACGAGCGGATCGCGCGTGCGTCCGTACGACGACCAAGGACAACAACATTCTCCGCAAAACTAATTGCCAGGTAAGTATATACGAGCGACGAGCTCGCTCTAGCACGACCGACCACGCGCCGACACACCTTCGCACGGGTTCCCTCTGTGCTTGTGTGAAAGCATACGGGTGTTTATGTACACTCTGCGAAGGAGGAAAGAGGACGAGGAAGAGAGGAGTCGAGACTGAGGAGCTTGTGGATGAGGATACGGAGGTAAATGGAAAGAGATGGGAGATTGGATGAAAGCAGAAAAACCTGGTGGATGGAAGCGTTTGGTGAGCTGGTGGAGAGAATGAATGGTAGACGATTGAAGGTGGTGAAGAAGACATGAAGAAGGGGAGGACATTTGAGGAAATGAGAGTTGGTGCGGCACGATGGAAGGTTGTGGAAAGTGGGGGAGAGACGACGATTTTGGTAATATTGAAAAGGAACAAATTTTGTTGGAATGTTGATCAATTTATGGAGGAGATGAAGAAGTTGTCTTTGCCCTTTGGTGAACGCATTTGAGTGTTATGTGCAAGCAGTGAAGGAAGAATGAGGACTTGAGAGTGAGGAGCTTGTGGAAGAGGATACGGAGGTAAATGGAAAAAGATGGGAGATTGGATGAAAGTAGAAAAACTTGGTGGATAGAAGCTTTTGGTGAGCTGGTAGATAGAATGAATGGTAGACGATTGAAGGTGATGAAGAAGGAATGAAGAACGGGAGGATCTTTGTGAAAATGAGAGTTGGTGCGGCATGATGGAAGCTTGTGGAAAGTGGGGGAGAGACGACGATTTTGGTAACATTGAAAAGGAACAAATTTTGTTGGAATGTTGATCAATTTATAGAGGAGATGAAGAAGTTGTCTTTGCCCTTGGGTGAACGCATTTGAGTGTTATGTACAAGCAGTGAAGGAAGAATGAGGAGTTGAGAGTGAGGTGCTCGAGGACGAGGAGATACGGAGGTAAATGGAAAGAGATGGAAGATTGGATGAAAGTGAAAAAACTTGGTGGATAGAAGCGTTTGATGAGTTGAATGGATGGAAAGTATGGATGATGGTTAGTTGAAGCTGAAGAAGAAGAAAGAAATGGAGAACAGGAGGATCTTTGTGGAAATGAGAATTGGTGCGCCATGATGGACGATTGTGGAAGGTGGAGGAAAGGCAACGAGTTTGGTGACGTTGATAAAGACAACATTTTGTTGGAATATTAATCATCTTATGGAGGAAATGAAGAGGTTGCCTCTGTCCTTTGATGAATGCAATTATGTGTTTGTGCACAGAGTGCAAAGGCACAAGACAGGAGTCGGAAATGAAGAGCTCGTGGACGAGGATGCGGACGTAAATGGAGAAAGATGTCAGATTGGATCAAAATGGAAAAACTTGGCTGAGGGAAGAGTTTGGTGAACTTTTGGAGAGGATGGATGTTGGTGGGGTGAAGGTAAAGAAGAAGAAATGGAGAATAGAAGGATAAAAAACCAAAGAACAGCGGAACAGAAAAAGAAAGCTGAAAACGAACATTTTGGAGGAAAATTAAAAATATCTGAATGACAGAAAGGAGCACAGAGGCCAAAGGACATGACCCAGAATAAAAACCAAGGTTCAATTCCCCAAGAAAGTTCGCAGAAAACGGCAAGCGTAGAAAGCTCTGTACAGGTGCAACAATTATGAAAATAGGTGTTGTAATAGGAAAAAAATTGACAGAATCCTAGAAAAAAGAACGATGGCAAAAAAGGAAAGAGACAGAGAATAAAAGAGAGGGCAAGCAACATGGAGAAGCTATAGGATAGAATTTATTGCAGGGAGTAGAGTTAAGAAAGAGAAAGGTGCTCGTACGAGAGCGCATAATTTATGCTCTCATTATGCGACAACCGAGATTCATTACGGGCAACAAGCATTGTCGCGCCGATTCGGAGATCGATCGTGGCTCGGTAAGTAAATGCACGATGATCGGATACCCGGGATGAAAAAAAAAGAAGAAAAAAAAGAGGCACTCGCTCTTATTACCAGCTCTTGAGAGGGAACGGAATATATTACGAGCACACAGGACCGCGACGATAACTTTCAGCGGCGAATCAATGTTTCGCCTGGCTCTCCTTTTGTTCCCATTTTCACGCGACTCGATCCCGATTTTTTCCATTGCCGATGATTTATCCCGACTGTCGCCAACGTTTCCGTTGCCTATGGAAAGAGACAATTTATGAGATAAGAGAATAGGAAGTATTCAATTACCGTGCCATAAGATTATTCTCATATTTTACCTTTTATCTTGATACCTCGTAACCTCGGAAATGCGGGTATTTTAATATACACGAATATATAACGGTAAACTGAATAAATCGGGATACGATTACGAGAGTTTACGAGAATGTTGAACGTTTTGAGCATGGTGGTCTTTTTTCCATTTTTGACACTTTTATCTGATATTTATTTATTTTTAGTCGCATCAGTGAAAAGGTTATGATTTATAATATATTTAATATAGGGCAGATGTATTATGACATAACTTTAACACTAGATCTACAGGCGTTAAATCTATTATACTTAAATATATTACATAAGTAAATAACAAAGATTATCAGTATCGTAATTTACATTTTATTCAATATAATAATATAAAATTGGAAACTAGCCATTTTGACTGCCTTGGTAGTTCCACTGTTAATATATTAGAAAGTATTAAAAATATAAAGCTATAATAAGGTATAATAATTTATATTAATACAGAAGTTTTTAAGCAAATTAGCTAAACAAGTATAATCGTTTCTGCACTTACTTTAAATTGTCAATTTTAAATTACAATTTAAAATATCATTTAAAATAGCTCTATTAATCGATTCATAAATTAAATATAATAATAAAGATACATCTCCACAAGATTTAAGCATGCAAAGTATAGAAAGCTTAACTGCAAATCGATCATTTTACTTCAAAGATTTATTTCACATCCAAATGCATCATTCTCGTTGGCGCCAAGATTCTGCCCCGAAAATTTCCCAATTGCATTCTTAAAACGATCAGGTCTTATGGTGCACAAAGAATTGGCAAACGGGATATATAATCGGTCAGTGATTAATCGGAGGTGGACGTTAAGCCGTTTATATTTATTCCCGATGCGAAATAACCTCGCGTGTTTGATACCTGCCGATTGCAAAGCCATCCGAGACGATTAATCTCTTTCGTCTTTATCCGTCTCGCGACGGCGTGTATCTCATCTTGCCATCGAAAGAAGGTTAGTCCCTTCTCCGTTCGGAGTTGAGATTCTCTCCTATCGTCTTAACCCTTCGACCTCCTGGTTAATTCCCCCGTGTCGATGCTTATGGTCCTCTCTCTTCAGACTGTCCTTGTCTCCGTTCATTCTGCCTGGAATATCGCTCAACGGAATTACGAGAAGAGGGAAATCCCGTATTGCGTGAATCGAGATTGAAAATGGCATGGCAATTAATTTGAAAAATTGCAAATTTGTAGTGGGAATTTTGGAAAAATTACGTACGACTTTATGCTGTCTTGGATGGGTTGCCGCGCTCCTCTCGTTTCTTTTTCACGATCCTACATGTACATTAATTGGTTTCGAATAGGTAGATATTTTTATTGGAAACTTTGTAATAATTATGTCTGAATTTTTAGAACAAGTTTGAAAAGGTGAGAATTTTTCCGCAAGCAGATTTTGGTGGTAAAAGATATTACAGTTGGTGTGACAAATTGGAAGCTTGTAGTGGAAACTGATTGTGAGTAAGAATTACGTCTGAAATTGCAGTACAATATTGAAAAGGAAAAATAGTGTGAATCTTGTTTCAAGAAGGTTTTATAACACTAGATTTATGGAAGTCAAATTGATGGGTTCCAACTATTTTCATAAATATTTCTCATATTTGTAGAAAAATAGAAGTGTAGATATTTCACATTTATTTTATAATACACAAGATACTTAACGAATTATCATCTTTGCCACTTGACCCTAGTTTTTTCAAAGTCCTTATTTGATATATTGCATTGAAATAGATTTCACGTCCGTAAACCTAGTATTAATCACTTTCAAAAAGCTGAAGTTTTGTGTGCAAGGATTTTAAAGAGAACGTTTGCAATTTACGATGAAATTTCGAAAGTGGAAAATCGTATGAAACTTGAGTTTCGATGCATCAGTTAAAAAAAAATATTTCAGTATTTGATATCTTTTTGTGGAAGCAAAAAACTATTTTGCTACTTTAAAACATAGAGTAAGATATTTCATAGAAATTAGATTTGCTCACTACAAGTTCTTTTAGATAAATAGATAAACAAGAGTGACAGTATTCATTAAGTATGTTGAAGCATTTGTCTTCTTCATTATTAGTTTTTGACGTCAAAAATGCAACGCAACTAATAGAGAATACGTTTATAAACTGTAATACAGTGTCAGAAGAACTAGGAAAAACAACATAACTATTCTTTGATGGTTAAATTATAAAGAAAAATAATTCTGTTTTTATATACTTCCATTCTTGCTGGAAAAGTGTCTCTGCAATATCGTTGTAAGTATAAATATCAGTATAAATTCTTACGAGTAATAAGTAATAGTAATAAGATAAAAGTACTATTAATATACTCCACCTCCTTCGCAGATACGTAATATAACAGCAGAAAAATCACCTTAAAAATTCGAGACTTCCCAATATAAACTACACCACCTTGAATTCGCAACAGGTCACAAAGGTTACGAAGAAATAAAATTGTAAAGGGTGAAGAGCAATGCGTCAGCGGAAAATTCAATTTGGAGGCCATAAAGCTACCAATAAAATGAGCGTAACGAAAATACAGCGACACGGGAATCCGGACGTGGATAATAGCATATAAGATTGAGTTAATATCTCCTAAGTGCTTAATTAAACGGCTAAAGATAAACGAGCTGCAAAATTTTTATTCCTCTCTTGGCCGTACATTGTATGTATTTCTATGAGATATTATACGCCGAGCAATTAGTTCTATCTTTCTTAACCCTTTTAACCTATCGACCTCCTCTTCCTTCAGCTTCGCTACATCCTTGGGACCGATTACATTCTTGCAGGACAAGGTTGTTAGAAAGGGCAGGGGAGAAAGACCAGTGAACGTGTCCATGGCGAGGTAATAAGGTGTAAAACGAACCTCGAGAAAACGGAACAAATGAACCTACTCTTGGCCACACTGGTTTTCTTTTCGCTAGAAAACTTTTATCCTTCGAATTTCACCGGATTCAGGGGATTTTTTTGTTTTCTGCTGGGACGCAAATGAGTTTCTTCGGATATTATGGTTCTTGACGTTAAAAGCCCAAATAACTTGAGGAACAGACATTTCCTTTTTTTAAATATTGTAAGTCGAAGAACCGTTATTTCCTTTTTTCAATATTGTAAGTCGAAGAACAAGCATTTTATTTATCTCAACATAGTTACACGAAGAATAGCCATTTCCTTTTTGTAAATATTGTAACTCGAAGAACCGTTATTTTGTTTTTTCAATATTGTAAGTCGAAGAACAAGCATTTTATTTATCTCAACATAGTTACACGAAGAATAGCCATTTCCTTTTTTTAAATATTGTAACTCGAAGAACCGTTATTTCCTTTTTTCAATATTGTAAGTCGAAGAACAAGCATTTTATTTGTGTCCACATAGTAACACGAGGAATAGCCATTTCCTCTTTTTAAATATTGTAACGCGAAGAACAATCATTTCCTTCTTTCAATATTGTAACTCGTAGAACAGCCGTTTCCTCTTTTAAATATAGTAACTCGAAAAACAATCATTTCCTTTTTTAAATACTGTAATCGGATGTTTTATTATGTTTGAAAAAGATTTGCACCATAGCCTATTGACAAATGTTAAAGTAGAATTTTAAATAATAGAATTCATTTGCAAGCAAAATACAGATTTCGTTAAATGTTGTACATTTATGTCTTTTTGCGGTCCTAAAATTTTCACAAATTTTAACATCGACAGCGCATTATAAAGCAGGAAGCCAAAAAACGAACGTGTTGTATATTTATGCGTTGTTTGTTACGCCCTCGCATGTTAACTGCAATTCACGGGCAATTAGTTTTTGCCTTCTTATTCCGTTTAACCTCTCGACCTTTCCCTCTTCGGCTTCGCGGCATAGTTACAGGAAAGAGTCGAAAGGAAAGGTCAGTATGCACAAAGCAGTGAACCTGTTTAACCCTTGTGTCAATATCTAAAATGTATAACGTTGATCAATTCTTTTTGAATTAATGAAAAATAATATATAAATAACTTATTTAATACATAGAATAATAGAAGAGTTTTATTCTTTGCAATATATGTAAGTAATTATATGTAATAATTTAAATGTTACCCGAGGAAAAGTTGAAAACTTGGTTTCAAGATATATAAACTATTTCAAGTTATAAAAAAGAGACTATGCTATGTTAATAATAAATATTTCAAAGTAATTAAACGTTAGTTTGCAATAGTTTCGAAAAAGAAGGCAAATTTTCACTGATGCCATTTCTCTGATTTTTAAAAAAATTTTGATATATTGTATGCCTCGTTACAACTGAAGCAGGAAATTTGTTGAAAAATTAGCATGAATTTTATTCTTACGGAAAGTCAGTATAAATTGGAAACTGTTTACTCTCCATAATTGAAAGTACACTTAATTTTTCTAATCTAAGTGATTGATAACACTAACCGCCACTAATACGTACTTTTACGTGAACAGTTTACAATATATACTATAAAATTCATATATTTCATTTTCTACATTGCTTTTAAAAAAATGTATACAATTCAAAGATTGAATTCACCAAGCAGTTTTTCGTTACCATGGCGATATGAATTTCCAAGCCACTTATTTTATTCACAAAACGACGAGTCTTAGCAGATGGTTTAAACACTTTAAATCTTCAAAATTTTACGATTTACTAGAAAATTTATTTTACTCTTTAAATGTAATGCAACATTATTCTATTTGATATAACTGAGAAGTACAGCCCTTCTCTTTTTTGAATAGTGTAATTGCGCGTCTATCTTACACTTCTACAAAAAAAATATTTTTTTATTCTATACCCGAGTCGAAAAGTCCAGCCTAAAAAGAAACTTCAAATCCTAGATTCTTTTGATTTCTCATTTGCCGCTTAATTATGTATACCATTTTGAACCTCAAAATCCTCAACTAGTGTGTCTACGCGCCTCAAAATCCTGTAAATATGATTTTTAGGAGTTATATGGACTGATTAGGTAAAATTTTTATTCCAATTTAATCTGACATCCCCTAAAAATATTTCAGAAGTTCCAAGTCTGTCGACTCATATTCTAAAAATAGGACTTTCAGGAGCAAGTTGGAATTAAATTATCATTTTATTCCATATAAATTCTAAATCTCCTAAACCAAATTAATTGTGGCAAAAAGTAACAAGTGGCAAAAAGTAACAAGTGTAGGGCGATTGTGGAATTAAAATTTGCATTCTTTTATATGTAACATATTTTTCCATATTCAGCCTAAATATCCTAAGTTATTTGGTAATTTAGGAGGATTTTGGGCTGAAATTTTCGACCTGGGTAAGTTAAAGTATTAATAGCGCACGATATTCACACGAAGCATTAGCACAGTCTTTAAACCAGCAAACCATAGTGCATTTGCAAATTTGGTACGAAAATTGCAGGAGGACGAGGACAGGATGAATAGACGATAAAAAAATGGAAAATCAGATCCCCACGGTACTGTGGTAGCGACGGGAGAGCCGAGGTCATCATTACCCGCCATTATCGTGGCTCGGCCAACCACTGTAATCCGTATTTCATTTTCTGCCGGTTTTTTGTCCCTCGACAAAGTGGTTACGGCCCTAGATTACAGGCGTTGGTGGATGGCGACCGATAGTTTTCGCGATAGAGCTTACCTCGGATAAGTTCAGCGGTTTTGCACCTTCTGCCCTTCCTGCCTGGCCTTTTCTGCAACTTGTCGTACCGCGGGAACACCGTGAAAATGAGAGACGGGAGATGAATTAAAGAGAATCACGAGAATTGCCAAAGAGGAATCTCACAATATTTGCATTAATTGTCGTTTCATAAACTATGAAGGTAAAATATCTTAAATATTTTTTACGGTTTAATTGAAATTACGAAAAACAATATGTAGATGTTGTAGAATATTATGATATCAAATTGTATGTTGCATTACAAAGTTTTGTCGCTTCAATTGATATAGTGATTTTGCATGGGATTTACTGTTTTAGGTAGATTCCAAACCATGGAGACTAAAATGTGACTAATATTAAGGTAGAAAGAATTGCTCAAAAAATGTAGATGATTTGAAATCGGACCCACTGCACAGTGGAACGAAATAGGTAATCTAGATGGAAAAAAATCAAGTCTAGGATTTGAATTTTAATAATTTTATCTTAATCTAGAATGTTTGCTGAGACCAGTGATAGCAATAATAATTGATTTTGCAATCGTCTAAATGTAAAAATCAACGCTTAAGAACAACGACTTTTAATAGCGCGAAAACGCACAAATATTTCTCTAAAAAGAAGATACTGTTAGAGACATTAAGAATTTTGTGAGGCTTTTCATTCTTTGCACAGTTTATCACCATTAGTTAATGATGAAGTACCCATAAACGATTTTTCGAAAAATTATTTTTTAAACAAGTTGTGGTGGTTTTTTTAGGCAAATGTTTTTCGGCGAAATTTTCATTAAGTATCACGATCCTTTGACCCATTATCTAATTAATTTAGTGGATTCAGAAAAAGATTTCCCAAAAGTGATGGAAGATTTAAACCTGGAAAAATTAAATGTGAAATCGAGCTTTTTAACACCTTGCCGAACGATTTCTTTTGTGACTGCATCTGCAATAATTCAGAATTCAATTGGTAAAATAAATATTAATCAGTGATGCTTGAAGTATCGTATAATTGAACGTAATATTAATATAATTGAAATAACTTTAGCAGGGAGTTAACTTGTAACATACCCTCCATCTAAATAGAACCGTGTATCATCAACGTCTTAATATGTATTACTATCTCAAAACCACCTGTTGCATTCATAACACGTCACTTTACTTAAGCAGGTTGTTAAATTCAATACCGGTTATCAGCACACTCTAAGTCCTTCGACTTTACTGGCAAAGAGGCATAATCCAGACTTTCAATATTTATAGAACACTCTCATTTTCCAGAAATCTCGATAAAACACAAACTTGAAACCTGCTCGTAGTTCGACTCACCAACATTAATAAAACCAGGGAACTTGATATTATTGTGTCACTAATTGTGAGAATCGTTTAAGTAAAACATATAGAAAAAAAGATTGTCCTTATCAGTTACCTTGTATTGCACAAATATACATTAGAGTACGATAATAGTCTTGTATACAAATGATACCTAATTGCACCGTTTAACAGTGCTGATAGTTGTCTGATTATACGCCACTCATCTGACAACTTAAAACAAAACTCTAAACAACTCAAAACCACGAATAAATTACTTAGATCATTATCATTATTCCTTACACAATCATTTAACTCACCAAAAGTCTCAATACAATTAATACCACTTACGATACCTATACAATTAAGCATCAGAAATCAATCAATCTTCCACAAAATGTCAGAATTTCAGTAAACCGCAAAAAGCTGAAAATTTTCATCGTAAGCTCATCGAAAGAAGAAAAAGGAAATACGTTCTTCCGATCAGAGATCTTTCACAGCAGTGGCTAGCTGGTAGAGCGAGGTGTTGAGAGACGGCGTACGACGTGCGAATGCGAACATAAATCCAAATTAGCGGCAACATAACGCAGCCGTGCTTCTATCGGTACATACCTACCTACTTGGCAGACTTCTTCTTCTTCTTCTTCTTCTCTTCCACTCTCACAACTCGGCCTAGTCGACATCAGAGGCTTCTATCTTGCTCCTGTTGCCAGGGCAATGCGCGAATGACAGTAAATCGCGAGTCGGACTATCGGCACGTTCGATCGAGAAGGTATACGCTCGTTTCGCGAATGCCGCCGCAGTTTGGATCTTCTTGGGTGAGAAGTCTTTGCCGATACCAGGCCGATTGCAAGCGGCATTCACGATCTCATCGTGCATCCAAGATTTCGCGAGATTCTTCCTGTTTCGGGTTGAGATACATTATCGATCATTCTTGGCAGATCTTTGTCGGATGGTGTTTGAAGTGCACGGTGTTTGCCAGTTGGGAATGAGATTGGTGTTGGGAATCTTTCGTGCACCGTGTTTTCAGACTGTGCCTGGTTTCTTGCGATGTGTAGAAGGGTGTTTCAGAATATGAAAGTGGAAGTTCGAAGAATTTTTAGACCGTTGTTACTTATTTCTGGTGATCTTATTAGATAGGAAAACATGATGGTATGAGTCTTTTTAACACTAGAACTACCAGACCAGTCAAAATGACTGGTACACAATTTTTTCAAAAAATTCTCGAAGTTTACATAAGAGTCATAGAATGAATATTCTACGTCTATATCAATAAACATAAATCACCCAATCGATCAAATTTTCCGCAGCTTGATTCCCCCTTTTTCAAAGTACTTATTCAATTTATTAAAATATGTTTGATTTGACGCCGGTAGTTCTAGTGTCAAAATTGGTTTCCGCGGAGATTTCCTTATCATTCACCGATTATTTCCATTCATCGATTTCTTTGAAACATTAAGATCGGAGTGCATTAGCTCCTTTTTAGTCTCGAATGCGGATAAACCTCTTAATGCTCCTTCCAGCCTTGCCCGTCCCTTCAAACCTGCTCATCCCAAAAATTGTTCAAAAGCTACATACTTACGTCCTCATAGCTCAAAAGCTCTAATTTTTTGAGAAAGTTTGAAAATTTTCTTGAACTTTTTAGTTTAAACCATTAGATTTGAGCTTACAAGATCACATGTAGATGCTCAAACTAAAAAGCTCACTCGAAATTGTCGAAATTTTGCGCAAAACTCGGAAAAATAGCACAAAAGCTCTAATTTTTTGAGAAGATTTGAAAATTTTCTTGAGCTTTTTAGTTTGAACCATTAGATATGAGCTTGCAAGCTCACATGTAGATGCTCAAACTAAAAAGCTCACTCAAAATTGTCGAAATTTTGCGCAAAACTCGGAAAAATAGCTCAAAAGCTCTAATTTTTTGAGAAAATTTGAAAATGTTCTTGAGCTTTTTAGTTTGAGCCATTAGATATGAGCTTGCAAGCTCACATGTAGATGCTCAAACTAAAAAGCTCACTCGAAATTGTCGAAATTTTGCGCAAAACTCGGAAAAATAGCTCAAAAGCTCTAGTTTTTTGAGAAGATTTGAAAATTTTCTTGAGCTTTTTAGTTTGAGCTATTAGATATGAGCTTGCAAGCTCACATGTAGATGCTCAAACTAAAAAGCTCACTCGAAATTGTCGAAATTTTGCGCAAAACTCGGAAAAATAGCTCAAAAGCTCTAATTTTTTGAGAAAGTTTAAAAATTTTCTTGAGCTTTTTAGTTTGAGCTATTAGATATGAGCTTGCAAGCTCACATGTAGATGCTCAAACTAAAAAGCTCACTCGAAATTGTCGAAATTTTGCGCAAAACTCGGAAAAATAGCTCGAAAGCTCTAATATTTAGAGAAAGTTTGAAAATTTTCTTGAGCTTTTTAGTTTGAGCCATTAGATATGAGCTTGCAAGCTCACATATAGATGCTCAAACTAAAAAGATCACTCGAAGTTGTCGAAATTTTGCGCAAAACTCAAAAAAATAGCTCAAAAGCTCTTATTTTTGGTGAAAATTTGAAAATTTTCTTGAGCTTTTTAGTTTGAGCAATCAGGTGTGAGTTTGCAAGCTCACATATAGATGCTCAAACTAAAAAGCTCACTAAGATTTTTAAGTTTTGGCACAGCGCTACATTAGAGTCCGTGTTTTCATGGGCCTGTCATATAGATGTCACACGAGTGATAAGTAAAAACAGGCTGTAACCAAAATGAAAATAAGCCACAGTAACGCATGGCACAGAACAGCTAGTAAATAATAACTCAAGGGCTATTTGTTTTAGATATGAACTATACATAGGTAAGTTTTATAGCACCGCAGAGAGAATGCAATTCGTAAGAGTCGGTGATCAGTCAGACGAAGTTGAATGGCGGTCTGAGATATTTTGGCTTATACTACTTGCGAGGTTGACAATTTTTCAGCACAATTTTACAAGTGAGCAAGTGGTACTAGTCGGTGATAAGTCAGGCAGAGCTAAAACGTTCGTCAATCTCTTTATATATAGTTTTCTAATCAGTCTGCTGTTTACAAACTGTCTGAAGTTTTATAACAAATATGTTCCGAAGCTGGAATATATTCTTGTCTGTTTTTAATATCATAAATAATTTTTTTAAGAGTAGGAATCATTGGTTTACTCCAGTTGAATGAATATCCAATTCAGTGACCCTTCTGCCATCTCTCAGCAACCTTGTCTATTATAAACCTCATAATAAATCTGTACAAATTAATATATAATAAAATAATTATGCCACCATCCTTATTTTCTTTTACACTTATCGTTCGTCAAAAAGATTTCTGTAATTTTACTAATTTAGAATTAACTAATTTTTCTGATAGTTAAACATGAAAAAAGAAAATTAAATTGTAACATAATTTTATAATTGTGTTAGATCACAAACGTACCTGACTTTAAATCAATTAAAATAGTTTTGCTAGAATTCTGTGATAAAATAAGCGGAAATTAATATTTCAAATCGTCATATTTATATGGACGGAAGGATGAAAGAAGATATTTTTCTTCTTCATTCTCTTGTTTATAGCAAATAGATTCTGCCAATAAATCGTAATACTATATTTTAATATGAAACCTGTATTGAATGTACAAATTAAGTTACACGCTACAATTAAAATCGCATTATTTCATATAATTTCATTCTTTTTACACTTACGTTACAAAATAAAATAAGGGAGAAAATTATGGCATAATAATTATTCGTGAAAATTACGTTATACCTACAAAATAAGCATCTGTATACAGAGTGATGTATAAATGCGGGAGAGCTTTACAAAACAACGTGACAGATCAAACGTTACAAGATATCTCATGAATTTCATATTTCCGACTATATTTACATCGTATAGATCTTTAAAATACCTCAAAATAATTACTTTACTACTCTGAAGCCTATCATTTCTTTGACGAAGTCTACGGAATATACTTCCACCGCAATCCACAACTCTTCAGTTTGTATTACACGTATTAGAAAATGTGTATCATCAGCTTACAAACCTTAAGATGCAAAATGAAATGATGAAAAATAATGAATGATGCAAATGAGGGAGTAACACCTTTCAAACAATATTGTATAGTTCATCAATATATGTTTCTTGATTGGATCAGGTAATTAGTTACTCATTCGCTTCATATTTTACAATGTAAAAAATTATCCCACAGGATAGATAAGAGATATGCAATTGTATAATTGTATGACAACCACGGAATACAAATTTAATAATTCCGCGACGAGTAAAAAGACAAACAATTTTGTCGTAACAAACTCCACGAATTCACACAGAAATTCCTTCTATTAACAATTTTCATGGCATTCTGGATCACGTTCAAACTTTTATCACCTTTATATTTTCCTTCATCAAATATTCCTCCACATAGAACCATAAATACACAGGTGGATTAAAAAATATCGCTCAAAACTGGAACTTACACAAAGAAACAGCACATTTTCGAGAAAAGAAACTTGGAAACTTGATCAAACGTTACTCCATATTGCACCACTCATACAATTGAATTCTTTAAAAAAATCACAAAGTGCATCAATTCCTAAACCAAGGGGTAACGATCGCACAAAAGAATTATTTTTTCAAGTCGTCTGCGGCGTCGAAACCTTGCTAGAATGCGAATGCGTTGGCTTAGGACCTACAGTTGTCGGTGTTTTGCTCGAAACTGGGCATAAAATCTGTTTGTACGCTTCTCGATAAAGCTTATTTGTTCCTGCATATATGAACGGATTGACGACCGACGACGCCCACGCGAGAACCGATGCGATCACATGTAATATTGGAATCTTGATCTTGTCGTCTATCACGTTAACCAGCATGAGTGGCATAAAGCATAGAAGAAAGCAAAGAAATATCGTAAGCATCAGTCTGGTCACTCTGGAGTCTTCTCTTCGTTGAAATCCACCAGCTTTCCTTCTTCCAGCTCCGGCATGTGCTTCTAAGTTCTTCCGGCTCTTCCTAACGCGCCAGTAAATGCAAAGATAGGAAACACTTATGACGACACAGGGCACGACGAAGCCTAGGACGAAAAGAAACTTCTTCGGACTGGTCCCGTTCTTTTTTAAGATCGTACAGGAGAAGGTTGTGGGCTCTAGGCCGAGTGTTCCCCAGAAACCGAGCAATGGTGGCAGCAGAAGGGAGAAACTCATGGTCCATATGAGTATCAGCATGAGGATTATTCGTTGAGTGGTGTAGAGTTGAGCGTATATCTCTGATTTTGATATTAAGATGTACCTAGAATTTTATTGAATGTTTTAGATGTATATTGAAGAAAATTTTAAAAGATGGGGGTAGGATGACTATGTCTATATTATAGATGATTTTCCTGTTATATCCCATCTTCGGAAAGCACAGAGATTAAAGATACAAATAAATATATGTTCAGCAGGATTTTATCTTCTAAATGCCAATAATTAAATGGACCGTTTATTTTGAAAGTGGTGTAAATCCATTTTCTCTTGTTTCGAGATATTTAAAGGTTAGCATATCTATTAATTTAAAAATATTGGTTAATTATGACGAATCTGACAATGTTTCTATCCATTTATCAATATCTAATTTCTTTATACAAATTTCTTTTAGGCGAATTTAACTAAAATTATGTATATTTACAGGCTGCAAATGGACTTACACCACTTTCAAAATAAACGGTCCAAGTATTGAGTGTGTTAGAAAAGTAGTAAATATTAGAATTGAAAAGTCATGTGAAAATTCATTTAATTTAATAGCGCCGGTCACTAATGACCTCCATGGCAGTCAATGTGATAAAAAAATTATAATAACTATTATATACATTAACAGTATAAGTACCGAGCAAGTCAAAATGACTGGCGCCTAATTTATTCCAAAAATTCGCCAAGTTTATAGGAGAACCGTAGAGCAGATATTCAACGTTGATGTTATAAGAAACAAATCATCAAATCAATCATTTTTTCCACGTCTTAATTCCTTTTTTCAAAAGGACTTATTTAATATATTCAAGTATAACAGGTTTAACGTCGATAATTCTACTGTTAAAAAAATATCCTTTCTCCGATGTTTACTGCATCCTTGTTATGAAAATATCGAGTTTGGCTGTTAAAAGGAGTTATTCATTGTACTATTGTAAAAGTGTTGTAAATATATTATTAGTATTATGTCCACCGATATAATAAGTTTTATCGCCAAAGCGTAAATAATATATAATATATAATCGATTAAAGTGCACATTTAGATAGCTCGCGTTAAATTAAATTTTTAAACTATTTTTACTTGAGGAAGTTCAAATCTTTTATGGCGATTAATTGAAACCAATCGTGATAAGAGAAGAACACTATCGGTATCGAACACATGGTATGCCCATTTGATACTATTGAGAGATGCAATAAAGTTCCATAGAAGAATGCTGCGTTTGTAAAATCTGTAATGTACACCAGCAGCTGTGCTTAAACCAATGATACACAACTTGCACCACCTGAGAATTATTCGTAGAAATTAACCTAGCAATATTTAAAAAAAAAACACCACTGCCATAGATACACTAATATGAAGTGTGTTCAATAAAGCAAATTGCATCTCGTGCATTTATCAACCTTTAATTATCTTCGCTTAATTGCAGGATAACGAAGCAGAAAAATTAAAGGCAATCTGTATAAATAAGGAATACTTGTTTCCTCGTAAAGTACAATTAAATTCACGATACAACAGTTATGGGCAATGAGTAACAATGAAGTATTATATTTAATTACAATGCCGATGATTTAAGTCTTCTTTAAGCAATTATTAAATGTACATTTTTTTTACGCAACCTTTTTTTCCGTTTATATATCGTCTTTCACTTTCTATGATATTGTATCTTTGACATTTATAATTTTTTAAATAATGTAATATATGATAGTCATTAAAGTAACGCTAAAATAAATGGGACAATGGAATACGAAGTGAATATTAACTGGGCGGTGTTGCAATACAGAAAATTTATTTATATCCGAAAATTAAAAATGAAAAACAGCTTGGGAATAATTTCTATTAATTTTTACAATTTGAGAAAAAATTGTACTGATGAAACTTTCTTTTCATTACTTTTACATCGTGCATAATTGATTATCCTGTTTTATCGTATCTCATTAACGAAGTTATTCACACTAGAAATTATCTAAAACTGCTAAATTTCAAAGAACTATGTCAGTTATCAATAAAAGTTAATTTCTGTCTTCGCAAAATTGTTAATTTACACGTAAACTTGGAAATCTCACCTGTTTATTGTAATTGCCACCATACTGAGCAAAGAAACGGCAACGTTTCCATAAAAGAAGAGGGGAAATATTTTACATAGAGTATCACCCAATACCCATGCTTCGTTTAAATATCTGCTTGCAGTTAATGGCAAATTAACAGCAGAAAAAATCAAATCCGAAACGCTGAGACTTATAACAAAGGCGGTTGTTGCATGTCTTCTCAGTCTTGTGTATTTCAGTAATGCAATTACTGTTATTAAGTTACCTGCAATTAGGGAAAATTTATTCATTTTACTTGACATCACAAATTGACTGTCTTGTGGTAATAAATATAAACAAAAATCTTAAGTTAAAGGAAAGACAAAAACAATCTAACACAATGGAGTTTTAGAGGAGGCATGTTATTGAAAAATAACAATAATAATTGCCATTGGAACCGATAGCCCATAATTATCTTAGCCTCTTTTTACTGATTTTACATTGAAACAATATATTTCACGAATAGAATTTTCTTGCATTATTCCCACTTTGAATTGTTAAAGTAATTTCAAATCTGAATTTTACTGTACAATAGACAAATTTTTATCTCTATTTTTCTGTTTTTATAAAAAGAGAATATTTGTACTTATTTACACTTCTCTAGATTTAAATCTGTGCGATATTCTAACCATAGATAATTCTGTGATAGAAACTGATTATAGGAATGAACATTAATTACACAATTAGAAAAAGTATAGATGTGAAGCAAATTCGCATATGCGAATTACCTAATGATGGGTAGGTCTTTTATAAAAAAATCCATCATTTAAGCTAATCAAGCGCCGAGTATATTGGTCTCCGTAGGAGACGTAATTGCATAATTGCAATGAAATAAAAATTTGTCATTCTGGTTCTTGACACCCTGCTGCATGAATTAAGAGAGTTAATCGTTGTAACTCGAAGAAGGGAACCCAAGGGTCAATGAGAATTTAACACGACCGTAGAATTTGAGCATCTAATTAAGGGTCTCGTTATCGTCAGTTTGCGATGAATTCAGTCAGACTTCGTCTGATTTACCTCGTTACATATTTTATATTTTCTAACAGTCGGTCAAAAATTTACAAAATATATTTATAACACTATCAATACATGATAACATTCTTGATACTAAATAGAATTAAAAATTGCATCTGTCAAAATGTCTATAACTTATTCATTAATATTGAATTTTGAGATACTCTATTACAATTTGATTAAATTTTTTTGTTTCAAGTAGATGAAATTTTCTCAAATAAATATAATACTGCGGTTGTCAATTGACAAATATCAAGCTTATTATGTTGTCACGTCAAATAAATACTAAGTTTGCACTATATAATTTTATAAATTGAATAATGCAAAAATTATTTTCTGCTTACCTGCCACTCCAACGATGCTGAAAATTATCGCACAAACAGCAGCGGCTATGGTGACTGGCCGAGGAAAGTGCTTTAAACTTTCACCTTCCGCAGTGACCCCGAAAATCGTTTCATTTATCACGGAGAATTCCATCTTCGGTCGAATTTAGATGCTTCTTCGACGTCTCATTTTTCCAAAAATTCAAATCACGCAAAAAGATATGCAATCACTGTTGAAAAAAGGTAACAAAAAATTGTTCAGTTATAATAATTAAATTTCAACATCAAGCAATGTATGTACTTATATTTAAAAACAATTCATGGCTATTAACTTTAATAATATTAACATCTCAAATTTTTTATCTTTCTAATTAATATTGTATGTAAATATCACAGGGGAACTTTATATATTTAATTTTTCTTCTCATTTAATTAACAGATTCAATATATTTATTAAGTACACTTATTTGTGTTAATGATCTGTTGAAACACCTTGATATTCACAAATATCAAAAAGCTAATGTAAAATCATATATTTTGAAATAATTTAATCAGAAGCTATGAAAAAATTTACTAACCATACTTTCATTTTTTTAACACTAGATTTACGGAGCCAATTTGGCTCATTCAAAATTTGATTACTGTATATATAACATATTGGTTGGTTAATTTTTTAATAATAAATCTTTCATTCAAATTGGTTTGGAACTATTTTCTTTGCCGAAAACTTCAGTCTTCTTGTATAAGTCAAATTGGCACACTTTAGAAAAATAGGTGTATCAACATCCGTAAATCTAGTGTTAAATTATTGAATTTAACTCTACATTTGCAAATATAGTAAACAGTATAAAGTCACTGTATTCATATTTCATAATTCTTTGACGGAGTGACATGTTTGGTGTCAGAATTAGATAGGTTTGACAATTTATGATACCTCACTGGTAATGTAGCTCAAAATCATTATACATCCTCCAGTAGTTGAAAAGTGGCAGCTTAATTTCTCTTCGTCGTTTACTCCTTATCCGTGAGATTTATTACAGGGACAACTTGTAAATTCGTAGTAAACGTTCAGTTACTATCAATGACTAATCACTTTGCCTTTGTGATGTCTACGAGATGATCATTCTTCGCTGTCGTGCTCCAGTTCGCGTCTGTTAGTGACGATTTTTACGAAAATCATCGCACATCTCTGTCACGGAATGCACCCGATGCATTATGAATGTTCCAGTTTCTAGAATAATAATATAACTTTTATAATAATTTGAAAAACTCACAGCAAGAAAAAACATCCAAATTTCAGATCGATTACTAAAATGCTTGCTTCAACTAATGCATGAAGAATATAAGTCAAATATTCTTTGTACTCCTTAAAAATTTAATTAATTCTCCTACTTTTAAAAAATACAAACTTTTTACATTCCAATTCTCCTACTTTCAAAAAATACAGAGATTTGATATTAAAATTCTCCTACTTTGAGAAATACAAACTTCAGACATTTCAATTCTCCTACTTTTAAATAATGCAAACTTTCGATGTTTCAAACCTCTCACTTTTAAATAATACAAACTTTCGACATTTAAGTTCTCCTGCTTTTAAATAACACAAACTTTCGATATTTCAATTCTCGTACTTCTAAAAAATACAAACTTTTTACATTACAATTCCCCCCCTTTTAAGAAATACAAAGATTTGATATTAAAATTCTCCTACTTTGAGAAATACAAACTTCAGACATTTCAATTCTCCTACTTTTAAATAATGCAAACTTTCGATGTTTCAATTCTCTCACTTTCAAATAATACAAACTTTCGACAATTCAATTCTCCTACTTTAAAAAAAAACTTGCAATATGTAAATTGTCATAGAAAATTATTAATTTTCATAGTTTTTTTTTTCAACACAGAAATATAAATATTTACACATTTTGCTGTACTCTCGAAAAGTAAAGATTGACATCAAATTCGAATAAACACTTTAACGTAGCACTGTCAGGATCGCTCGTCTTCAGGAAAACTTTAACAAGGCGATATCGTTTTATGGGATTTCGATTAACCGTCAGTACACAAACATTTCTCGATTTACATGAGTTTAACGACGATCTCTCGCAGTATGACGACCCTCGGCAACGTCTCGTGAAAGAGTGATTAAATACACGAGGGATCCTTATCCAACAAGCCACTTAAATTTACTCGGCTCCATTTTCTTCTTTCTTTTTGCTTCTTCTCCTTAGCTCGTTCCCCTTTCACAGACTCAACCTCTTCCTCAAATTTTCTCACCGCATGTTTTTCGCAGCTTAACTCAAAATCCATTGAAAAGCTCGATGAAAATCCATTATTGTTTCCCGCCAAAAGGGAGTCCGTTTTATCCCCGAAAGCTCACAATCTTCTCGTGCGTATAAATTCTCTGGATATTATCGTTTGACCTCTGACCTTGTTTTATTGAAAACGAGTTATTGTACTTCTCCGAGATACAATGTAATGATTTTTTTAAGTCATTAGTATGTCTTACATATCATTGAATTCCTTGGTGATTTGAGTTATCATCGGAATTGACGTGTTAAACGCTACAAGATGAAGTATCGACTTTCCTTTAACGTTTTTTTTTTTCATATTATTGCAATGTGTTAATATTTATTATGTCTTTAATTAATGTAACAGTATTTTCATTGAGTTTATTTTACTCCTCTATACTTCAAGTAAACAGGTACGTTTTGTCATCTGCTTTTGTATTCTTCATAAATGTTCAATTTATATATGTCAATTAATTCCTTTCATCTTTATCATTCCATTACTCTGTCTCTTTTAATTTCTTCATATAATTCTTTGTATAATTTGTTCACATGAATGCATTTATTTCAACTGTATTACGTAATTAGTAAGCTTTTGTTATTCAACGCCTCTGTTCTCCACTTTGCTTATTAATAATGATAGAAATACGAGAACATTACTATTTCTCCCACTTGAAATATCACTTAATGACACTCGTTGCCCTCTAATCAGCCAAATCTCATTATTCCCGTATGATCTCTACGTTCTTCCTCCTCCCCATTTGTACAATCAAAAGGTCATCCGTCTTGGTCCAGCTCTTCAATTACTTCAATCATTCCACGATACTTCTCTCACACCATTTTCCTTCAAGAAAACCATCGACTCGTGCAAATGTCCTTCCACATCTCTAAAAACTTTCGTTTCTTCGCGTTCCATTTACCATTCAGTAGCAACACAATGGTCCCTTGTCAATTAAATCCTACTCTTCCCTTCCAACCGTCATAGATCACTTCGGTAACCGATCCGACGTAGCATCTGTGTTTATCCTTCACCACAGTTTCCCGTAGAAAGTCAACAGGAAAAAAGAAAAGAAGAATAGAGAGTCGCGAAAATGAAAACCGTTTTCGTCTAGCCTACTGCTAACGACAGCTCTTCAGGGACTGACGAACTCCGGCGATCTGTAAGTCCCCTTTTACGACGAGCACACGAGGCCTCCTTATCTGGTACTCTCGATTTAACTCTCTCGCTTCCTCCGTCGGTGCCCTTTTTTTCAGCTCTTTCGCATTCTATCGTTCCTCTTCTAACCGCTCCAGCTATCGTTTACAGACTCGTTTGTTTAACCATCACCGGCTGAGAAGTAATTGTAATTAATTAATCTTCTCGAAATCAGTCCTCAGGCGGGCATACATCGGTCGAGTGCAATCGAGAGAATGCGAGCAATGGATCGCGCAATGGGAGAGTTTTTGGGCTTCCGGTGCATGTGGCGGGATTAATGGTACCGGTTGTTTTTTCGTCTTTGCTGGTCGTGAGAAGCTTTGGCCGTTGTGCAATTAGAATTTTCTTAAGATGCTGGCACGTTGAGTACGACTTTTTTTGAGATTGATGGAGAACTGAGTCATTTAGCTCGATTTAAATTAATAGGGTATTTATTTACCTATGTTTTGATATTTGTTGACTTGGTAGTATACTGGGTTTGCAGTTTTTCTGCAAATTTAGTATTTGCGTTTTACGAATATTTAATTGTACAGATATAACAACATTTGAAAGTTTTATAACTGCATGGAGGTGAGATAATTGGTAAAAATTTTAAATTAAAGGTAAATTTGGTATTTGTTAGCTCAAAAATATCCTTAGTTTCAAGTAATTTTTGCACTTGATGAATAATTAATTTTATGACATAGATATAATGATATTTAAAAGTTCTATAATTTAATGGAGGTGAAATGATTAAAGGCAATTTCGGTATCTGTTCACTTGAAAATATGCTTGGTTTTAAGTAATATTTGCATTTATAACGATTTTATTATTGTGTACAGATAATAATTATATTATTAATTATGGTTTATTGTATTTGTATAGTTTGCCAGTTTTTCAAACGCAATTTAGGAGATTGCATAGAAATTTATACTTTTGTTGAAAGTATGTCCCCTTGAGGAAGTTCATGAGATCGAAATCACATTAAAGGATAATTAGATAATTCAGATCTGCATGCAATTCTTAAAAAGGAATTTACATCCTCATTAAATTGATTTAATTTATCTTTCCCTAAATTATTATTTTTCGTTCGCAACTGTTGGGCTAGTTTTTAATCTAGCACAATTTTTCTAATATTTGGAATTTAATTACAAAATTTATAACATCTCTAAAGCTTGATTATTTTACCTGACTATTTGTTTGTCCTGCTATTCCATCGTTTAAAAAATTGTAAAAAAGACGCGCACTATTCAAATTATTTCAAACACCTACCACATGCAAAGACTAAATTAATAAAAAGCCACGTTAAAATAACATTTACTTACCTAAAATATTAGATCATCCTCAAAAGCCCTTTTCTCCATCTGACCCTTCGCACATTTATTCATCTGTCCATAATCCTCTTACAAAGTCACTCCACACGTCATTAAAATATTATTATCATAAACACTCACATAATTCTTCACTTTTTACCATCCCAAATTATTTCCACCTAGTATATCATTAGCAAGAAAACCTATTCAATCTACAATATAGATCTTCACCGCCCAGTCACCCAGAATAGAAATTTGAAAAAAATAGTTACTATTCACAAAGAAATTAGTGTTTTTTTTTCCAAAAGATAAAACACAATCGCGCTTATTATTTCTTCGTACGCACGACACACCCCGACACACTGCAAATCGTTGCAGGAAGAAACGAAAGTGAGCGCACGTTATCAGCGTTTCCGGATCTCGAAGGCACGACTTTCCGCTCCGAACGTTTCGAGCGGCACGCGTTTCTCGCACTGCCGGCTGTTCCTCATGGTGAGATCGAGGTAAGGTCGAAGTTACATGGGGAAATGGCTTTGGGCATGGTGGTTGGATGGCCAGAATGCACTTCGATCAACGCTGTCATCAGGGTGAGATTGATGGAGGGGTGGACGTTGATGTTTGCGGAAATTTTTTCTCTTCTTGGGACGTTGACTTGGGAAGCGAAATGAACTCACTGCAAAATCATAAGTAGACTGCGGATGTTTATGCAAATTTCGAGTTCCACAAATGCAGGTGAGACAGGAAAACCTATCTAGGGATTTATTGCACTCGATAAATATTACAACAAATACCATACTTTGGATATTTTAGATATATTTTTATATTATGTTCTTTTTGTATATTTTAGCCATATTTAATTTGTCATAAATGCATAAGAATCCGCAGTCTGATCATAAGCTTGGGAATATTATGCTAAAGTTAGGTTTTATTTGGAAATTATATTTTTAAAGAAATTTGCCTTTGTTTTCCTAACACTGTATAATTGCTATTTTCAATTTGGATTTGATGCAAGATTTTGTTGAATACTCTTTGTGGTTTGCAATTTTTAAATATTGTTGCTGATGTTATTGTTAGGTAGAAATTTTTTCACTCGATATTTGTATGTTAATCACAATTGAAGTCGTAGAATTGAAGCAAATAGTTAGGTGTTCAATATTTACTTAACATCTTATTTATAAAATAGAAATGCTTTGTAAAATATTTGTCATTCATTCTTAGAAAACTCTATTTGCTACGCTTACTAGTCAATTTTCAACAAAAGCGTCATTTTTTTAATTAAATAAAATTTATACTAATTACAGAATGGTTCCGTAATGAACAAAGAAACAAAATATCGATAAAAAATTACAAACGCCAGGCACGCTATAAGTTCCTGACGATTTTAAAAATTGCAGTTCTAAAATTTACAGAGAAGCAGTGCAGTAGTTATTTCACGTGCATTTTACAATATAAAAATTACTTAAAGTATTATCATCTTTTCCGCTTGATCCCTCTTTTTTCAAAGTCCTTATTTCATACACCGGAGTATGAATATATAGATTATAAATAATCCAAAGATCTGCAGATCACCCCAAATTTTCAATATTTGCAATTTATGCTGCCCAAGATTCACAACATTTTTCGAAACATCTAAAACGACCCCCTTTTGATTCAAAGGGCCGATCCCAACGATGGAAAAATATAATAACAAACAATCGGAAGTCGGTGAATTGTGAATTGAATTTATTCAACGAATTATTCGTTGTTAATAAAGCGTTTTCATTTTTTCCATCACTCGCTGTTAAATTGTAAAGGCAGCCAGGCCGACTTGTCATCTCGTAGGCCAGCTGTCGGTCGATCCGGCACAAAGCCATACGAACAATCGAATGGAGCAAACCGGCAAACAAAACTCTAAACCCTCCGCGTCTCCTTTCATCCCTTCGATACGTTTCACCTGGCTTTCTGCCGTGCGATTAAAGGTAATCTTGGAAAATGGGCTGCCGCGGCTCTCCGCGAGACGTTAAGGGAGTTCCGTTTCTTTAATGTATTTTTTGCTTCATTTTTTCTGCCTTTTGATAAGTCCTTTTTTATAAAGTACAGCAGCGAGTAAAAGAGAAACTTGTGTGAAGTAGAAAGCAGCTGATTTATGAAAGGTAATTATGAAAGTACAGAAAAAAGTAATTAAAGTATATCAGTGTAGTTTGAAATTTAATGATATGTTATTAGTTACCGTATTTTTCGATAGATAACGCCCACCTATTGTATTACACGCACTTCTATGTTTTCGGCATTCTTTTTTTTTCTTAGTTAAAATCCTACCGTAGTGTTATTATTGAATTTGACATCCTTCATGTCGCATTCTAATGTATAACGCGTAGGTTCTTATTTTATCAAATTTTAACTTTTTTGCGTAGATAACTTGCGCGTTATCTACCGAAAAATACGGTGTAATGTTAAGATTTTTAATGCTTTTGAGTGATCCAAGAATTATATAGAGTCAATCATTATGCAGAGAATTTTTTAATCAGACTTTCCTGATAGTTACGATGTTGGAAAGTTCAGTTTTTAATCAATTAATGACTATAAATAAATATCAAAGTATGAAGATTGACGTTTGCATAAATCAAGATTTATATTATTCATATATAATAGGGTGCCTTTCCATAACTACTCGTCGTATTATCTGCTTCCCCTCATTTTTCTACCCTCTATCTTTGCCATTCACGAAAATCCCATAAATTCTTCCTCCCCAACATGCGAATTCAGGAAAACATCTAGTAGAAAGTTTCCCACTCGTTCAAACACCTTAGCAACATTTTATAACTAGCTAATTTTTTTAATTATCTCAATATTCATTATCCTCTCATATTTTCCATTTCTTCCTCAAAATTCAAACTTATTATCACCTCTACAAAGAGTTGCGTGAAAAACACAACACATAAAACAAAATCGTTGAATACCTTAGAATTGTCTTTCTTCGAACCTGTTTTACATAACGATTCTCAATTGTACCGGTTCGTGTAACCTGCATGAAAAGAGGAGCACATTCCGTGAGAAGAAAAGCGGTTCTTCAAGACCGTTGTCAAAACGGTGGACAACGACAAACACTTCCTGGGGCGAAGGGTTCGCGTAATCAGACTGTACACACAGTACACCTAACCCTCCTATGGGGAACCCCTGCTATCGTTGAAGCGATATTTCATCTACTTTGAGAAAAATTCATCTCGCTATCTCTGTCTTGATGGGAAAAAGAATTTTTTCAGTTTACATAGCGTTGGGTAATTTATAGATGTTTATAATACGAATGGATTGTTAATACGGGGTTGCAAAGTTGGAGTGTGAAGGAAAATTATGTTGATTGAAATCTTGATATAATAGTTTTTTGAAAGTACAAGATATTCAAAAGGTTTTTCGTTATTAATCTTGAAATAATGTAGAGAAATGTTAGTCACAGGCAGAAGTTGGACTTCAAATTTTGTCCTATGCGTTCCTATTAATTTTTAATAATTTTTGTTGCGAAGAATCAGTATATCGTTTTCAAACAGTGTAATAAGCTTTGTTACAGCAATGTTCATTGATCTGTTATGAAAACATTTTGGAAATTACGTTGATTGAGATGATGATATAATAATGTTTTGAGAGAGAATAAGATATTCAAAAGTAAAAGATTTTCCATTCCTAATCTTGAAGTAATTTAGAGAAATGTTAAGCACATACTGAAATTGGTTTTTGACTTTTTTCTATGCGTTTCCATCAATTTTGTGTAATTTTTAATCCGTATATCGTTTTTGAACGGTGTAATAAGCTTCGTTATAGCAATGTTTATTAATCAGTTATAACAATTATGTAATATGATGAGAATTATTTAAACGTAAATGTTGATTGATAAATTTAAGGAAGATGAGCAGACAGAAAATTAATTATATTGCAATTATAATTTCTAAGTATTACAATTAAATCGCTTGTACAAGGACATATTAAATAGTTAAGTGTATTTTTATGGTATTGTATTGACACTTTTACTTTTAAACGTTAGAAATTTTGTTATAAACGGACGATCAAAGCGCATCTAAATGTATAATACGATGAACGAACTTCCAAAGAATTTCTATATGACACGCTAATAAACGAGGTACTAAATTACCATAATTTTCGTAAAGGTTTCTTTGTAGGTTTTCTTTTCATAATACTTCGTCTCGTTAACGATATTCTTCTTTTCACAATTATTCTTCAACGGCTTGGAATTTGAATTTTCCCGTATAATTGCCGATTTCTTTTCGAATGCAAACTATGGTCTCACCTACGCCCAGAATATCGCCAAAAAAAAGTAAAACAATTTAAAAAAAAACCTTCCAAACTGTAAAAAACTTGTAAATGATGGGGGTAAAGGAGATTACAAGGATATATTATATGTACATTCTCCACGGTTTCTGATAAGCTGAGAATGTCAGTGACGGGAAATAGATTTAAATAGGAAGCAAGGAAAAGGAAGCGTAAATAGAAAATATAGATAACAAGGTGGAAAGGTCGGGAACCCTTCGTCCGTGTTTAAGACAGATAAGCTATATCTTTCGTGCGGAAGGGCATACCAAAATTACTTAATGTTGTCCACAGGGTCTTTGTACATATTTTGGAAAATTTAAGACAGAGAATAATTTAAGTATTTCTGAATTATGATATTACTATTTATCATACCATTATAGCGTATTGAAGAAACAGAGATTTTGAAAATTTTTAAACGTGAAATTACAATCTATGACTCTATTTGCATTTGCAATTTTTCTTTAAGCTACGAAATTTAGCATTTTCTTCTATTGGATACGTAAACTTACTCCAAATATTCTTAAATAAGAATTTTTTGGTTCTTATAGAACCAGTTAACTGCGTTCAATCCAAAGTTCTATCGTGTAGCCTTTGTAATACTGCATCGTCAATTTCTTATGGATTAAAAAAGTAATTTTTCTACATTTTGATTTCCCCTTTTCCTAAAATTTATAACAGAAACATTTGTCCTGTGTTCGGCGAATATACACGTCATTGTTCGATTTTAATTCCGTATGCCGCGAGGTATTCATAAACTAACTTCCGCAGTTAACTGGTTAATTAAATGTAAAATTGGAGTATTTAATTTCAAAGTCAATTTCAATAAGTTAGAAAATTACAATGAACACGTATAAAATAAAGTTAAAAAACATTTAATTTATTTTCGATCAGCAAAACTTAATATATAACTATAACTACGTATATATAATATAATATATAACTAATATATAACATGATATCTAACTACAAGCATTATTAAATGCTTTAATTACAAGTTAATTCATTAATAATTTCCGCAAGGTGTCTCACGTACAGGACAAAATTGCAAAATACTCAAAACATCGTAACCCATAATCAAAGAAATAAATTGCATCTCTTATTCAACGATTAACAGTAGTGAACTCACTTCAACATTAAGATATCGACTAGCGAAGTTACGCAGAAATTAAGAAATTTCAGATCAACGCAAAAAACAATCATTAACGATGCAACATTAATTAGCGATTTCCTTCCCAACGATGATTGTCGCGTTAAATCGCGACCGGAAAGAGCAGGAATTCTCTTGGCACATAAAGACTACTAAAGCCGCCTGCAGATAGCTTTAATCTTCGTCCAATAAAAAAGGTGGCTGGTAATAAATCTCCAGGAGCAGTTAAGACCACGATAAGGACCATGAATCGCGCATTGAAAAATCTACTCTTTATCGACAACGAACAAGTTGGAGGGTGAGATACGTTTTTATGTCTCACTGCCTGGCCATTTCTTTCCCATTAAAATCGGAAAGATGTAAGAAATTTGTTAAACGCAAAATTTCCGCACTACATCAAATTCTACAAGTTGGACATTTATATTTACGTATTAATTTGTGATCAAATTCACGGTCGTTTGAAGAATTGTACCCTCATTCTCTGTAAATCGGAAATTATTATTTTTCTTTTTTTTTTAATTATTGTAGTTAGTATTCTGACTACCTGGTATAGATGAAATTGTATTATTCTCCGATTTTCCTAATGATCTCAGTGTGTTTACATATCTAGACCTAAAAATTTAAATACAACATTTTTTCCTGTTTGAGAAAGCAAAATATTCTTTGTTATAATTAAACCGGTTAATTTGTAGACTCTTTGACAAATCTATTTTTCTATCATTCCATTTCAATGTTCTTTATTTCCCAACAAATATGTCTCAATCTCCTCTCAACATTCCGATCTCTTGACATCATCTTTCGGATCCCTTGCAACAATCAGTACTGCCACGTTAAACGAAATATTTCGACAGCGACAATTATGACGAAACAACCAAACGATAAAGCTATTTTATTTTCATTCTTCTCGGATCTTCGCGGTCGCATTATTTTTTTTCAACATTCGAATCGTTTCATGGAATGTTTAATCACACGGACAGATGTTTCTAGATTCGATGGCATCGATGCTAGTTAAAATCGGCCACCGGACAACCACTGCTCCACAGTGGTGAATGAATTCATTATGCGTAGACTCGCGAGGCTATACACCATTTGAATTCAACAGTGCCGTCTATTCACGAAACACTTTCGGTGTCTGAATTCGCCTCTGAAAAGCGAAAGGGCAACTTAAGGGCGAGGTGCGTCGAAATAACAAATAGGAAAGTCTATGCCTATACCGGTACCAGGGGTGTCCAACTAAATATATGCACTATTTGAGACCTCCCCGGTGACCTTTATACATGCAAATTACTTTGATTCTAGCTAAGGTTCTATTAAACAATTCAAATGTCGTTTGAAAACGTATATGTTTTTATAGCAGTTATACAAACTGTCACGTTTGTAATTATATTTTATTTTTTCGACATTTTTTGTTACTTTGTCTAGAACCAACAGTTTCAGGTAAATTCTGAGGTACCAAGGCTATAATATATCAAATTGTAAATTAGGAAAAATCTTCTACAACTAAACCAGGTATTTTCTTTTTTGTTATTTCATATTTTTTTGGATCTGACCAAGAGCTTACTGTTTTAGAGGGTTCTGAAGTATCAAAAATATCACATATTAAGTAATTTTGGAAAAGCTTCTTAAAGGTTACAGAAAATTTAATCTCGATACCGTTAATTGGAAATCGTAGTAACTAATAGTAAAGCTGTCAAGGCAGTCAAAATGACTAGTGCCTAATTTTCCATAAAAATTGTGTAAATCTATGGAGAAGCCCTATAGTAGATATTTCACGTCCATTTTCTAGAACGTAGATTAGCGTACTGATCATCTTTTTTACCTCATGATTCCTCTTTTTTAAAGTACTTATTGACTACATTTAAATAAAATAATTTTGACGCTAGTACTTCTAGTGTTAATTCCTCAACCACCATAGTCCGATCCAGTATTTTACACAATTAATCAATTAGACAATTAATAGTAGTATTCGGCTATGCAAAAGGGAATTAATATATTCTGCGATATATAGGGAAAAGGAAATGACTGAAATTGTGCAAAGCGCATATTGTTACGTGTAAAATGTGCAGTTTGAAAATCCTTGCGTGATATTATTTTTTGCGCCAGATTTTCTTATATTATTTTTTCAAAATATACGAAGAAAATGAAACGAATTGAGAATATTAGGAGAAATTTCCGTACATGCTAGTGACTATTTTTTGTTGTAATTATTTTAAAGAAAACTTTTTAGTTGCAATTTAAACGGTTTCAAAACGGTTAGTTGAAGACCCCTGGCACGGTGAGAAGAAGTACTGGTCCAGGAAGTTCAAAGGGTGAAGGGCGAGGCGCGCTGTCGAGACTTTTTGACATGCAGAGAAAGCTTTATCCCCGTGCACGTGCAGATCGGAACCAGACTCTATGATAATAAACTGAAAGTATTTTTACAAAGCTGTTACATCCTACGTTCTGCATCGAACGATTTAAAATACCTTTATTAGACAGATTATGAATGTTCCATTACTGCATTCCTATGTATTAATTAGTTATTTGGTATTTGGAAGTACAAAGGAAATACTACAAAAAGTGTAGAAGATATAAAAGATAGGACATTATGACATTGTATTATGAATGATAGAATGATAGAAATATTTGCTGAAATTCCATTTCCTTATTTATATTTATAACAATTTCAATTTGCCCGACCATAGGCTGTTATTATTATTGTTAATTGCTGGAAAGGAAATTTTCCTTTCGTTATAATACGTCGAAAAAAGAATTTGAAATGCGCTATAAAAATTTTTACAGAAAAATGCAACATTGGGACGAGAAAAACTATAATGGTATTCGTGTGATTAGAATTAATATGGATAACTTTACAAATGAAATTTAATTGGAGATTCTAATTATTTGTTGATGATTAGAATATTTTTCTCTCATTGTAATATTACATTCTTTTATTATTATTGCCAAATTATAATCAGTGCTATGAATTATAAAATTTCAATCAGTATCATAGATTTACCTTTATATTTGCAAATTTTTAAACATTTGCGATACAAAACTATATGATACAAGCAAACACTACATGTAAATTTATCTATTAAATATTTTTTACCATACTAGAATTAACCAAAGGAATGTGAAAAAAGATTAAAACCATTTTATGCAAAAGTCCTACTGACACGAATGTATTATCGTTTCTGTTGCCACGTTTCCGGTCTGTTCTTTCCCGTCTTTTTACCAACAATAGAGCCATGTATTAAGGAAGAAACTGTTATCGCTCGTAAACCCACAGAGTTTTAGTTTTATCCGGCTATCACGGCGAAAAAGTTATCGTTTTGCGCTGGATAAGATTTGTTGCACACGTCCTAATGAAAGCTTGAAAATAGGAAGTTTATGTTGGCTATTAATATGCTTCCCTTTGATAGTGAAATATATGCAGATTAGTGCAATTTTCAATGGATTATTTACCAACTCAAAATGCTCACTTTCTCGGCATGTTTTTCTAATTATTACCGTGTTTGATACACGTACAGGCGGCCCTCGACTTTCGCACATATGTAATTGGTTCCTGGAAATGTGTGCGAATGTTGAATGTTCGAAAGTAGATAGATACACGAAAAATTTTAAAAATCGCATGTTAATGTGGTTTCTTTGTAATCTTGAGATTCTCCAACCTCTAGTAGGTAATACTAAAGATAATATTCCAATATTAGAGAACCTCAAATAGACAATGTATGAGTGAGCCCGAGAGACAGCGCTCTGAAGGAGTGACTGCATAGAAGCAAACAATTTTTGAAATAGCGACAATAATTTTTTTAAAAATTAGAAGTTTTAAAATTGTGCGAAAGTAGAGTGTGTGAAAGTCGAGGGCCGCCTGTATTTGAAATGTACGTCTATCAAAAATGAAAATATTTACCCAAAGTTATTAGCCATAGATAAATTTACCATATTATGAAACTAAATGTATTCAATCTGACGCTGCTAATTGTTTATAATTAGACTGCGGATGTTTATGCAAATTTCGAGTTTCACAAATGCAGGTGAGACAGGAAAACCTATCTAGGGATTTATTGCACTCAATAAATATTACAACAAATACCATACTTTGGATATTTTAGATATATTTTTATATTATGTTCTTTTTGTATATTTTAGCCGTATTTAATTTGTCATAAATGCATAAAAATCCGCAGTTTGTTTATAATTGTACTATGTAATGATAGACTATGATCATTTACATCGTAACTGATAATGATTTAATATCTAGGCTTTAATTTTGTACGAAGTGAGTATAGTACAATTGTGTTTAAAAAATAATTTAGAACTCCATTGAGCTTTGGTAATTTCCGTATACAAATATATTTATATTACACTTATAGAACTAATGCAAACATACGAGATACCGACTTCCTTGTAAGTTTTTTCATCTTTATTTATTTCTTTAATATATATATATATATATAATCTTCTATCACCATATAAACATAACTAACTATATTAAATATAATTAGAAAAAAAATCTTTTGGTTTAATCATAGCGTTGGTTCTATACCTCGTAACGAATCCCCACTAAATTCTCGACGCTGAAAATTGCAATATCGACATCGAGATTTACGATTCTGCAAGATCGAGCTATAAATAACAATCTCTCTTTGTCTTACTTCCATTCTCTTGTTCGAATCATGTCGATTCCATCGTATATCTAATTCTTTTCTAAGAAAAACTAATTAACTATTAAAGAAATTACCGCATAAACTGAATTCAAATAGTGGTAAAATTCAAAGAAATGCAAAATAAAACGATATGTTGATAACTTAATCATACAATATGAAACGGTATGATAATTATCGAATATTAAGTATCATATTTCTCAATACAACTCTTAAGTTTTAGCAACGAATCACTGAAATGAAATTTGGAATACAATATCACTGAAAGATCCTTTAAATGACAAAGGATAATCGTTTGAATTAATTTCCAACGATTTTTAACTTTTCTCCAAGTTTAACCATTTGTGTAACCGCATTTCGTTTATCAATATCTAAAAGTGCAAAGCCGATCGACCTATGGATTCGACGATTCTTTTGTATGAACAATACAAATTATTTAGCAATACATTCTGTTTACAACATTACAGATACAACGTAGATACCTATATAATGTTCTTTTTTTTAGTAGCAGTTTAACAGAATATTTTTAAAAACTTTAATATCTATATAATATATTTAAGAATCTAACAAACCATATTTGTCGTTTGTAAGCAGAAAAAAAGATCAAATTTTTACAAAGACCCTTGGAATTCAAATGATTAAACTCTTAGAAAATCGTGTGTATCTTGGTTTCATATTTTATATTTTATTTGCTGGTCGACGATCGTAACAAATATTATTATTGGCGGATGTAAAAGACGAAATTGTGTACTGTTTAAAAGATACATCATATATTTACATTGGATATTGAAAACCGGAGACTATTTTGCGCTAATTATTGCACTTTGTCCGTGAAAATGTTCGTCGTGAAGTACAAATACAATGAGTAAGTACGAAAACGTTCGACGTGACATATACAATCGAGGAATTGTGAAATATGTATCGATACTGTTGCTGTATTGGCACTGTGTTAAAGCTACATCAGTCATTAATCTCGAGTAATTTTCATTTTATTTGCATACAGACTCGCAAAATATTTCTGCGATTTTTTTTTCAGTGATACTTCGACAGTTTGTCTCTTATGTTACAGCAGTATTTAATATCATTTATTAATGTAATTCGTAATGTTGTTTCTTTGCAGCCAAATTAAGACTTTTAATATCATTTGTAATATTGCATTATTAAAACAATATCTTAATATGTTAAACAAATTTAACCGATATATTTTCTTTATAAATGTTACAGTTCTGTATTGAGTTTCAATTTATCAAATTTGGTCCCTTGCATTAGGAATAGAAGAAATAATTGTTGATTACCTCCTTTCAAAGAATTAATCATAAGTTGATTTTGTTTCGGCGGTATTAAATTCATAAAATGCAAAAGAAATGTTTATTTTAAAATATGGAGATTATCAATCGCTGATAATATTGTAAATAAATATACATTTATGTGTGTGATACATTGCCCAAAAGCAATATGGCCCTTTCTCACAATTATGGCACAATATATTTTTGAAAATTGTTATTGCAGTATTTCATTATCCACATAACTTTTTTTAAAAAATAATCAAAACAAAATAATTGAAATTTCTACCATATGAAATGTTGATTGTAAAAAAAAAATTAGATCTCGTGTCTTCTTAAGTGTACGAACTCCCTGCCGTTCTTATTAAATGTTATGCACATTTTTCCACAAATTCGGAAGTTCTCAAAGTCCATCAAACTTTTCTTAACAGGTTATATTAATTTCCCAAATTCATATCTTCCGTCTTTCAAATCCATCGTTGCTGCTCCTAACACGACTAAAGAAAATATCTCTTCTCAATTCAAGAAACTAATATTCCCCATTAAAAATCACCTTTGATTCTCAAATGCCAAAATGAAAACGATCGACAACATATTGTCGAAAGTTCGACTCTTAAATACAAACTTCTTAAGCAGTACACTGCCGGTACTTTTGCGATTTTTGTTCAATTCCCGCAAGATGTTTCTCCATTTCCGCCGTCAGCGAGTCAACTTCGTTCATGAGATCGGTCAACATCCTCTCATTGTCTCTATAAACGCTCTCCATTCCATCCAGATCTTTAAACTTAGTCGAAGTATCTGCCGTAAGTTCAGAGGCTCTCTGTAAAAGTTTCTTCGCTCTTTGAATGTCACCTTGACTCTTGTTCACTCGCAAAACAAGCGATTCCTCCGCTTCTTTGTAGTCTTTCGCGAGTCTCCTCGTCCTTTCATCGACATTCTGAGCTTCTTCAGCAACTTTCCGTGCTTCGACATTAATCTCTTTATTCAGGACGAAATTATTTCTCACAGATTGCGTTTGCAATTGTTTAAGACGTGAATCTAATGCGTCGACCGACTGCGTTGTACTGTTAGCTTGAAGTTGAGCACCTATCGTCACTTCAGCTATCTCTTCAAGGTCCTTCTCTGATCTTCCAACGTCACGTTCAGCCTGATCTATGGCAAATTGAGCAAGATCTTGAGCCTTCTGAGCATCATTCAACAAAAGGACAACTTGACTGGCTAAAGCCTGCTTCTCCATGGCATTCTTCTTCGCCTGATTTGCTCGCTCTTTCAATTCTTGCGCTAGATTGAGATCATCCCTGGTGTCTTCGAGAATCTTCTCAGAATTACTTAACGAGCCGACGATGGTCTTTATCCGATCTGCCAGCTGTGTTATCTCGTCTGGTCTTAATTGAATGTTCTTTGCGAGAACTTCGTTCGCCAGATCTCTCACCATAGATGGCGTGGGTTGTTCCTCGTCTAGGGTACTCCAGATACGCTTATTGATGTCGGACAGGTCTTTGACAATTTTGTCGGAATGATTACTGGCATCCCAGGCGAAATTAAAAGCATCTTGAGCGTTTGATCTAGCTGACATTGCATCCTGCTTTACTTGGATCATCTGAAAGAAATGATGACGTCTTTAAGTCAATGAGATTATTGCTATTTAATTAAAAATGGTTATTAGCTGTATCTTCATTATCATTTTCCCATGTGATTTACAACTGCATAAAATGAAAAATTAAACTAACTTTTCCTTCTAATTAATTAGAAACTGTTGCCAGTAATTAAAAGATGAAGATCTTTGAACAACTGTGATGGGGCCCACGGCGCTATTGAATTCGATGTAATTTCATTAAACTTTTAAGTTTGCAATCTTTATAAAATTTCGGACATACTACTTTAAAGTTTCTGCTTTATAAAGATGTGAATTTAATGGAAAAAGTTTAATTCTAGTAAAAATTATGAAACTGGCGAAATACCAGCGATGTTCAACGTGTAAAACATTACTTTTCCAATGAATTTCAAGTATAAAATTTAGAACTGAAAAAACCTACGTTTCGAAGTAACTGCTCAGCTTCGTCTTTATGATTCTTGATTTTAGTTGCCTGTTGTTTCGCCACATCTAAAGCTTGATTAGCCTTAGTTACTGCTCCAACATCACAAGATAATCCACCACAGAAACCGCAGCCCGCGCCACCGCAAACACTGCTGCAATCCGTCACATTATCGCCGCACATCTCGAGATTCAATCCAGGTATAATTCTATTAAACTCCTTCAATTTCTCGTTCAGTTTGCCCAACGATTCCTTGTTCCTTTCCTGTGCATCATCCACTGTGGCACGATTTTTAGCCAAAAGATTCTCAGTGTGCTTCCGGAATCTCTCAGCATCCGCAAGGACGTTGGTGGTGTCATTAGCCATTTTCTCCGCCTGCCTCGACTGCTCGGCCATTTGTTGCGTGACATTCAAAGCACCTTGAACATTCTCCTCCTGCAGCCTGGTAGCATTTTCTTTCAGATCTGCAGCGGACTGATGCAAACTATTCGTTCGATTTTTAAGATTCTTCAATGCTGCATCACCCAAATTCACTCTCTGGCTAACGTTTTCAAGAAGATTATTAGCTTCTTCCAATTGTTTTGTTGAAAGGGAGAGGTTTGCATCTAAGTCAGCAGCTAGATCACTCAATTCATCTAAATCCTGACTTCTGATGGATGCATTGCTGATTAATGCTTTAACCTGATCCAAAGAATTCAGCATATCGTCGAATTCTTGACTGTAGACACCGGTCGTGCCGACTTTTTGAATTCTAGATGCTTCCTCGATTACGAGGTTCGTTTTGTTCCTTAGCTCGTTTAGCGTTAAGTCCCAATTGTCGAAACATTCTCCACAAGGACTGCATTGAGGTGCATCGCCCTGGTAGCCACGATCACACTGATCGCATTTCTCACCGCCGATTCCTTTGTGACAGATGCACATACCGGTTTCTCTGTCACATTGCTGACTTGCAGATCCAATCAAATCGCAATCGCAGGGGTAACATTCGATGTTAGGATTTCCCCAGTAATTCGTCTGACACTCGTTGCACCGCCTTCCGCCGAAGCCTGCTCTGCACTCGCAGGTGCCGTCGTAAGGATTGCATCTGGCAAGACAGAAATGAACATTCTGTAAGTATTAGGGTAGTTCGATGCTTTATTACAACTTTCAAGAATGTTATTCTTGTGAATCCTTTTAGATATTCCAATTATTTAGTTTACATTTTTGGGAAACATTATTAGCATTTAGCGTGGTCATGTGCAGTTTATCCATCAACTAATGTTGATAGATAAGATTCAATTCATTCGTGTTGATGATAAAAATAATTGAAAAATTTCAAAGCAGCACTCAATTTTTTGTTATTTCAGCTATTTAACACGTTGAATAGCATGGGGCAATTCAAAAACTATTAAATTGAAAATGGCAGCCGATTACGAAACGGTCTCGTTATTTCTATACTATTAATATTACTTTCAGTAGTACGAAATATCGGGAATCAATAAAAATTTTTGATTTCAAGAATTAATTTTGAATCATTGTCCGCCCATTCAGAAAAGAAATCTTAGGCCAAAGGATTATTTATATGATACATATTTAATACGGCTGGACATACGTCCATAACTTATTAAATATGTCTAATACATTTATGTTGGCATCTAATCATAAAAGGAAACACGATTTTCTCTTATCTCAGCTGTTTAACCCCTTGTCTGACGATTTCTATTTTGATTCCGCGTGCAATAACTCAAAATTAAATCCTGAAACCAAAATTTCTTTCTCATTTCCGATATCTTCTACAATTTAACGCAATATTAATATTCTATAAACTATTTAATCAACTCGTGGCTAATTGATATTTTCAATTCAATACTATTTGAAAAAGTTCAAAAATTTCCCACTTCATTTACACCGTCACGAGTATTATAAAGCAATAATATCACGATATTATAAAGCAAAGGGTTAATAATCTTTTTAACAAACTGCTATTCGAGACAATAAAACGAATCAACCGGAAACATAAGAATTTATTTACAAACCTGTCAGAGACACTTCCAACAGCGTCACACTCACAAGGATCACATCCCTGACCACTTGCGATTCTCCAATGATTCTCTTCGCAAGAATCGCAAAGCTGCCCGATAACATGAGGCAGGCAAGGACACTGTCCAGTTCGGTAATCGCAAGGACCAGCAGCACTGTCAGTTCCTAGGACATTACACTCGCAATCCTGACAATCCTGCTGAAGAGCATTACCGTAGAATCCAGCCTTACAAATTTGGCAATTAGCTCCGTCAGTATTGTAAAGACACTGAAGACAACGACCAGTGTGAGGATCGCAGTTTCCAGGTCGACGTATGTCCGTGTTATTGTTACAGTTGCACGGTTCGCATTTGCCACCGGCTACTTCTGGATTACCGAAGAAATTCTCGGCACAGTTTTCACAACGAGGACCGGTATATCCGTCGAAACACTCGCAAATTACGTCGTGAGTTACTGAATCCAAGGAACAACTGTCAGCATAGGAGTGACCGGAATCTAGAGTGCCTGCAAAAATACCAGGTGTTAGCAGAATTTATGATTAACTCGTTTGAACGTTTTCAAAATAGGTGAATATTTGGAAAATATTATGGTTTATATGGAACGAAATGTCTTTGCAGGATAAAAATGTAGTGGATGCATCCCTGGTCAGGGGAGCGGTACAGGTCAAAGTTCGAATATTCGTTTCTCGGCTTCTGGAGGTCGTAGATGGACGAATTTTTTAAATTTGAATGGTGAAAGTGTCTACTGCTATGTGGTCCGCGGGACATGCATCTTAGCTTTGAGTAGAGGTAAAATATTTTTGATGTATGAACCTACTCTTCTTTGAAGTACAGTGATGTACTAACAAAAGTACACTTGCCCTTTTTTTAACCGAACTTTACATTAGGTAATCGGTGACTGACATTCGAACTTTAATACCACTTTAAAATTGCAATATTTACAAATTTACTAATACATTCAACATGTAAGTATTGATATCGAAAATGTAAAATGCTTTCTGCTTTATAAAGATGGAATTTCGATAGAAAATATTTTATTTCAGTAAAAATGATGAAAGTGTCGAAATACCAATGACGTTCAACGTGCTCACTGTTTCAATAACAATTAATGTTTCAAAAATTCATACATAATCACATTTTCAACCAACGTAGTTCCACAAAAACCATTATTCTTACATCGTTCAACATTTTCTTCTACAACTTTTTTATATCATCACCTAAATCATAGACGCAAGTCCTATCGAATTTCTAAGTCTGCCAAAAACATCAAAAAAATAATTACCTGGGCAAGGACACGCTCTGCAAGGTATATCAACGCCGATTCGTGGGTCACCATAGAATGTTTCAATGCACCGATCGCAATTATGCCCAGTAGTGTAATCTCTGCAACTGGTACATGCGCCAGTCTTGGAGTCACAGTTCTCTGCATGTCCGTTGCATTCGCATCGCTGACAGTGAGGGAAATTCCAAAAACCGGGTTCACATTGACCGCACGTTCTACCGTAAGTATTCGGTCGGCACTTGCATCGACCGGTTTCAACGTCGCAGAAGTTGTCGAGTGCACCGACACCGTCACAGTCGCAGGGGATGCAACCCTCTGCACCGAAACCGTAAGTGCCTGGTGCACATCGATCGCAACGTCGTCCGACAACGTTCGGTTTGCAGGGACAGGAGCCTCCGTAATTTTCGCAGAGAAGACTGTACGATCCAGTTGGATTGCACTCACAGGCTAATTAAAACAAAAGAGATGAAGATTTTAATGATTTTCCTCCTGGAAGTCATTGTAATGTTGTAAATTTTAAACACATTGGCTATGACGGCGAACTTAGAGCCATGAATCTTTTTTATAATTTAATTTGATACAAGTAAAAGCCATGGACTATACCAAATAAAATCACCTTAATAACTGTTCATTTTTCACTTTAAATTTATATCAGTGCATTTTAACACTAGAATTACCGGCATTAAGTCTATTACATTTTAATACATTAAATAAATACTTTAGAAAGCAAGGAATCGAAAGATGGAGAAGATTAATTCAGTAATCCATATTTTATAAAATAGACGTTCAATATCTACTCTATGGCTCTCCTATAAACTTGAAAAGATTTTAGAAAAAATGAGCGACAAGTCATTTTGACCACCTTGATAGTTCTGGTGTTAATTTCACTTCTATCAAATTATAATTACAAATTTATTTAATTGACGATATTAATATATAATTGATCGGTAATCTGTAGAGTTTAACTTCTAATATATAAATTATACCACTGATGGTATTAATATATAATTTACTTATATATCTATATAATTTGATTTCTAATATATACATGATGTAAGGTATGGCAGACTAATTAATCACATATATTGGAAAACAGTAAGAAAAGTGGTATGTTAGTTTTCAGTTATAGAAATACGATATGATATTTAATAGAAACTAACTTACAGTGTGCTCCTTCGAAGACATAATAACCAATACTATTTTGATACTTTCTACAAACTTCCGGGACGTTGCTCCATACGCTGTTGACGTCGTTGAAAAAGTCACTGCAATGATACCTTTCATATTCTTGACGACGAAGTTCGCCAATTCCTGGCACTTTGAAAAATGGTATCGCGTCGATTCTTGGCCTCAAAACGATCTGCATTAATAACATTCATTTTAGATTCATAATAATTATTGCGTCAAAATACTACACCTAATTTGCAATATAAAGTAACTTGAATAACTTAAACCGATCTCGTTTATTATTTTTTTTATATACACATAAGCATGGACAGAACAACAAAATTTTTTTAATCGATTTCCTAACTACTTTACTAAAGCAATAGAGCCTTGGATATTTGCATGACAAATACTTAGCGCAATTAATATATACCGAATTTTTAAAAAGTACAAAGTAACCGGATACGGTATCTTATGCAAAAAACCTTTCGTACAGTTAAAATAGATATTTCTTACCGAATCGACCAGAATGGATGCCGAAGGTGTGTCCACGTGGCTGCTGAATTTACGAAATTGCAGTATAAGATTGTACCGTTTTCCCGCCTCCAAACAGACAGATGGTTGAGCCACGACGCTTCTCGAGCGGAGCGGAAGTTGAGCCCAAAGATGATCGTATTCCGGTCTCCAATCGGCGCAGGGGCCATTAGGATCAACTGGGCTTTCTCTTTCGATTATAATTTGCACATCCTCCCAAACACCAGGGTGCACGGGCTCGTAACGTATGATCACATCGTACCAAAGTGATTTTCGAACATCTTCAATCGTGAAATTTAACACAGAGCCTTCTAAGGCTTTCATGAATCCTGTTCCGGTCCATGTGCTGTTTCTTCCGTCTCGGTAAGGCTCCTTAATTACGACTTGACAGTTCTGTGCAAATAACATTCATAAGTCGGAAAATGTACATGTTTCGGTTTAATATCTACGATTTGATAACGATAAATATATCAGAGGTGTTTGTAATAATTATAGTAAGGTGTTCATAATACTTGCTATAAATTTAAAAGATATTTTAATGTTCATAAATAGTGTCTTACTAACTTTAGAAATTTTCTCCGCAATGTACAGAGTGAAATAATATCAACTTTGATTGATGAGAGGTATTACTATGTCAGACAAATAGTGGAAGATCATCTTCGCAGGGAGAAGTATTGTAATGCTTATGTCAGTCACATAAAACTAACAAGGCAACATACCGAAACCGTACAAATCGATTTTGATGAAAATTATATGATATATAATACCCAAAAAAATATTTGACACGTATTTTCTTGCTATTGACAATCGTCCCCATTGGAGGGATGATAATATTCTACTCGACTAATTTTGCCTACTCGGCGAGACACATTAAGTGAGCTAATTAAAAATAAAGAATTTTAGCTGTTCTTTGCGTACGTCCATCAATCCAAAGGCATAGAACAACGTCTATTAGACCAAGATAAATAATTTTCCCCTTTAAAATTATTAAAGACACTCGAGGAAATATTAAATGACTAATATGTTAATTTAAAAATCCAGTAAAATTTGGAAAATTTCTTTGTTGTTGAAAACTTGATTGCCTGTGATATGACAAAATTACTTACATCGCTGGCACGCGACAACTCGCCCTCGTATATCAAGAAATCCAATGATCCGGTATAGTAACTTTGCTCCGGCTGATTGCACATTCTGCCGCTGATATGAGGCCTGCATCTGCACTGTCCAGTAACGATGTCACAAAAATTGTCATATGCACCACCAAGATCGCAATCGCATGGCTTGCATCCTTCTGGGTCCTCGGAGAGACCCCAATATTCCGGCAAACACTGATTGCAATCGCGAGCAGTTACAAAGCGCTTGCAAGTGCACTCCCCGGAGACCATGTTGCATCCTCTGTTATCAACGGTACCCAAAGTGTTGCAGGTGCAAGCTAAACAATTTTTTTTTATTTTCACAGGTCATTCGGTAAGGCTGACATTCTCCCGATTTTTTTTTAACACTTTCGCGGACGTGAATGCTATAGCATTCAAATTTTAAAGCCAATTTTTATTCATTTAATTTTATACAACTTTAAGTTTTCGTAATTAATATAAATTTCAAAGTAATGACCAACTGATTCATCAACCTGTTTATTTTTGCAGCTCACTGCAATTTTTACTGTCCGTGAACGTGTCAACAATTTCTAAGTAATTTGAATAATTTTAAATATGATTTTTCACAATTATCTTCAATTGTTAATACATTGAATATTAATCGCATGGTTTAATTCTTTACATCCTATATCTGTTTCTACAGATAGGTTTTACATTTTAGCACATTAACAATGTATTTCGAAGCAGTCAATTTAAAAATGAAATATAAGATGATAATGATATAGTGAAATTTTGAGTACAATAATTTATACATCTTTCTATAAACTCTGATATAACATTTTTTTTTATCGCTCACTAGAAATACTATAATGATACTGCGTAGATGCTGATAGGTCGTGTTGTAAAATTTGTTAGAGTGCAAAGAGTTATAACGTATCGAAAAGGTAAGCAAAAACGATGAATTAGGAAACTTTGGATTTTTTTCTCTGACCTTGACACCCTTCTGAACTTTCAGGATCAAAGTTCCAGAATCCGTTTTTGCAGCGGTCGCAACGACGACCCTCCACGTTTGCTTTGCAGTGACAACGTCCTGATTCATCTCCGCTGAGAAGATCAGTTCTGGAATCGCATATTCCGTCGTCCAAGGAACCACCAAGGTCGCAATCGCAAGCTGAATGAGATAGAGAAATTTTTCAAACAATAGCGTCAACGCATTTTAAAAAGATAGAGGGTCCTATCAGACTGAGTGAGTCGGTCCTCAGTGGGACCAACTCCATACTGTTTAGATTTTGTCTAATTATTACAATTATTGATAAAATTATGAAAATTTGACAACTTTAACTCTTACGCCTACGATTTTTTTCGGACTAGGCGTGTAATGATTCAAAATTAATTCCTGAAATCAAAACTTCTGACTGATTCCAGATATTTCGTATAACCGAAAGTAATATTGATAGTATAAAAATAATGAGACTGTTTCGTGATAGGCTGATAGTTTCAATTAAAAATTTTTCGTAAGACTTTAAAATTTCCTATTCCACTTTCGGCGCCACGAGTGTCACACGTTGTAAGCTAAGGGATTGAAGAAGAAACAAAACGCTAAAATTTAATTAATCCTTTAAAACACAAAGTTTTCACACCCCTTGAGTATTATTTAAACAATAATATATTAAGAAATTTTAATAATAGTATTTTAAGTAGAAGGTCAATTTTATTCGCGAGCAATTCAATTTAAAAGATGTTTCTGTCATTCTAAACTAAAGCTGTGTCATTCAAAGTCGTACATTGTTACAGAGGATAAAAGCTTACTTTACCTTCTTAAGAACTTTCTAAATCATAAGAAAATACATCGCCAAAAATGAGTAACGATACTTCAAAGTCTTTCAAACTTACGCTGACAAGCTTCAGGATGAGAAATATCCTTGGTGACGTCATGGTAATAAAATGGTTTACACTGCTCGCAATTCTGTCCACGAGTATTATGCTGACAGTCATCGCAAACACCGCCAGAGACTCTGCCAGATCTTTCGTAAACAGTTTCATCGAAATGGCAAGATGTCGAATGACTGTTGCAGTTGCAACGTCTACACGCGTTCGTTTGCTTTCCAACAGCAGGCTTCCATGGTAGATCGTTGTAGAAATCTTCACATTTTTCGCAATTCAAACCGGTCGTATTGTGAGTGCATTCGCACCTGCCATGCACCATGTTCTCCTCATGAGCAACACCCGGTAAAGGAAGACATCTTGAAGCGTGACCGTAGCAAGAGCAAGAACCGCGGATGACCATGTCCTGAATGGCGTAATAATATTTTTCTCGTATTTCCGCACGATCGTCCAGTAAATCATCTCCTAAGGTATGAAGTCTCCTCATGTTGATCCTCAAATTCGTAATTTTTAGCAGATTCTGTACTTCTTTTGAATATGGATTGTCTATTTCCAAGTTTCGTGGCAATACTCTGAAATTGGAGGGTGAAAATTGCAGAAGGAAATCTATGGTATATAAGTACTTTATGATTTTTTTTGTTTATGATCACAGGGAAGAGAATTTTCTTTAAGGTAATTGTGAAATATAAAGCACAAACTTGCTAATTAGCTATTTGCCCCAAGTTTAAACGATTTACCTTACCAATGCTTTGTGAGCTGATTTAATTAATTTAATATAATTAAAGAAACTGATAAATAATTCTTAGAGATCAAATACTGTGTCCATTTCGCCCAGAATCTTTTAATTAGAAAAGCTAAATAAATTTTTAAAAAATCTCTTCCAGAGATAATGGAAATTTTATTGTCATGTACCAAAAGTAATAGTAGATCAAAAGCCGATATGAAAATTCGTCTACCACGTTGTCTTAACACTAGAAAGACTGACGTTAAATCCGTGACATTTAAATGTATTAAATAAGTACTTTGAAAAAAGGGAAATCAAGAGGTGGAAAATATGATCGGTTCGGAAATCTGTGTTTTGTAAGATCAGCTTAGAATTTCTAGTCTAGGACTCTCCTATAAACTTAGGGAATTATTGGAAAAAATTATGAATAAGTCATTTTGACTTGCTTCGTCGTTCTAGTGTTAAGCCGAATGTATCTCAACACGAGCAAACAAAGTGTTAATTTAAAAGCCGAGATAAACAGCAAGTGGGAACACTTCTAAACCCTGCATCAGTGCTACCTTACATTGTATCAAATATAACCGTCTTGTATAAACAAATCAACCCTCGTACCGTATCATTGACACTTCCCTCATGAATCTTTACTAAACAAAACTACTATTGTTCTTGCGTTATCCAATCTAAAATTGTTTATCGTTTTACGTTTGTATACCTGAAGATAACATCGCCTCCTGATGATGGCGCTACGCCTGAGTATCTGGTCTCGCAGATAACGTCCGTCAACTTCTGCGGCGGATGAGTGGAGATTCCCGGAAAGGACTGCTCACAATTGTGAGCAAAATACCGATATACCTGCCAGGTACGACCGAAGTCGTAGGACCTTTCGATGAGCATCGCCGCAGGCCGGAATGTTTGGAAGCGGATGATGATGTGGGTGAAATGAAACTCTGCCTCCAGGTCGAAAAGAATCGTGACATTTTCTACCCCGTTCTCGGCTTGCCACCATGATCTGAGATTCGTCCTGACGAATTGTTTTTTGATTAGATAATTTCTAATAATTCATAGACATTTTTATTTATTATGACTATTTTACTCAGCAATTCGAATTTTCGTCGCTTTTGAAATAATTACACTGTTCAACACGATTTTTTTTTCGAATATCCAATGGTTGATCCTCGTAGAGTTACTCATCCTAAACACGAATCCGTCGGCAGAATTGCTCCATCTGTTTTTACAAAAACTCATTTTAGTAAAAAACTGAGGATGATGGAGCAATTCTGCCGACGGATTCGTGTTTAGGATGAGTAACTCTACGAGGATCACCGATTGCATATTTGAGAAAATAAAATAAGTTCAAATTTGTTGAACATTGTTATTAATGAAATAACACATTTGTAAACATTGAAAACCAAATTTTTCATAATGGATTTAACTTGATTAACCCCTTGTACTACGACTTCCTTCGTGACCGCCTCCACAGTGAATCAGATTTAAATTGGTAAAATAAAAATTGATTAGTGTTTTTTTATATATCGTGTACATTAACGTAATATTAATATTTATATTTTCAATTTTGTAAATGTTACAAAAATTAAAAATTTCATATTTCATTTACCACACTATGCCTCTCACTCGTTATTGTAGGCTAAGGGGTTAATTACATTGTAATAGATCATAAAATGAAAAGAATGACTTCGAAGTATAGATAAACAGATGTGTATTGACTCACTTCAAAGTCATACGGACCTACAGTGAGTTAACGAAACAGAATTTTTAACTTGAGAAATTCTTTTCCCCCTTTATTTCTATCAAAAATGTATATCAAAAATTTTAACGTATATCAAATTATCAGCAAGTCTGATATTCAATCAGTGTAAACTGTGATTCGTAACGGAATCTAAACTTACAAACTGTTTTGTGCCGTAGAAGAAATAGATTTATAACGTAATTTTAAAAATCCATAAGAACCAATTAAGATTAAACAAAATTCTTTATCGAATGTAATTAACATAAAAAATGATCTCACCCGCTAACAATATTTTCAATATTGTGTTGCTGTTTGGGCAGCGAGGCATCGCAAAAGAAGCACTTCTTTCTGTCCTTCAAATGCGAAACGATGCAGAATCTTTCAGGCCCCTTAAGACCACAAGTGGAAGATGCACTCAGTCTATTTTTTCGTCCAATTAATAAATTTCCCGTAGCAGGATAACACGAGCTCTGCTCGCAAGGATGTGGTCTTTTCACATGTGGACCTAAAAACGATAATAAAAGTTAAAAATCTATTCGTACAATATTTTTCAAGTTAGCCACGATTGGTTATCTTCATCCCTTCGGCCAGTTCGTGTGTACTGTACATCACCAGCTACAGAAGGATATGTTAAAAAAGAAATTATTTACATTAATAGTGGTTAACAAATTCCCATAGACCGGTTAGTCTTGTAAAACCGTATCCATGTGCCGTTGCCTCAACCACATTAAGTGACGATAGAGTATAATTGTTGTGTTTCCATCAAATTATAGTATATCAAAAGGACAGCAATTTACAGTGCTGTTTTAATTAGAAGTAGTTATAAACTGTTTTATGGAAACTAGTTTTATTTGTTACGAAACTCCTATTCTGTAAGGAGATATACTTTTTCATCATTCGATTACAATGTAGTTTAGAAATTTGTGGAAATAAATCTGACATTAACAAACGAAATCACATTGTTAGATTACAGAAAGGGAATTACATCTTAGTTGTCTTTGTCATGCTAGTTTTTAATTATTTAAATATTGACATGTAACGAGGTGTTCTCGTTTGGAACAGATTTCTGTGCTACCTCTTGGACGAGGAACGGTCAGCTTTGGCCAATTATGGCGTTCCGCAATCACATCCATAGGTGACATATCTCCCCTCTGGACTGATCCTATAACACCCCCGATTTTATACTTGTTGTTCATATATTATCTAATTGCATGAGTTCCTATTATAACCACTGGGAATCTCGGCGCACAATTAAAAGAGAAAAGAAACTCCTGTAGATATTTTTTTACAGAAGTTTGCAAAAATCTTAAAAGAAAATGCAATTTTTCTATTTTAAAACTGTGAATATCTATAAATCTTTCGGGACTTGTCGCAAATTTGAATTAAAAATAATATTTTTCATATTTAATTGTATAACAAATTCGTTTTCGCCGAAGGTATTTAATTAATAATCTCCCGAAGAAGAGTGGAACAATTATAAAATAATGTGTGGTGAATAAAAAATTGTGTAGCTCCAAAAAGCTCCAGGTATAGTAATAAAATAGTTTTTCCGACAAAAGTACAAAAGTGGAACAGTGTTTAAAGATCCTGTTTTTCGTCAGTATTTTGACAGTTTTATTTATTCATTTCAACAATACATAATTTGCTTATTTTGTACTGGGAAAATTAAAAATAAAATATAAAACAAAATATAAAACAAAAAATCAAAACTCACCTCTCAAGTGTGACCTATCTCTGCCATATTGCAATTCTCCGGAGCCTAAAACAATGACGGTACATTTTTAAACAAATAGTTTTGCGTTATCATTAAAAAAAACTGTAAAAGTTTAAATTCTTGATAATTAACTTTATAGATGATTTTGTTAAATACGAATTGTGATATGCCTCTCGATTACGATCACTAATTACTTTTATTTTCTAAAGCTGTCCACCTTGTACGGACATCTGATGGTGTTTACCATAAATTTTTTGTATGAAAATATTTGTATGGTGTATTTAAGTTCTACTATTCACTATCCTATACCCATCTTTATTTTACTAATATGGTAGAAGAATATGACATAAAAATGCAATATTAAATTAAAACTATCAAAGAATTAAGAACAGCACACTAGCCAACTCATAACAATAACTTAACTCTTTATAGTTCGAATTTTTTGTAGTATCCGAAGATCAGTTTCGCGATTGCACAATTAGAGCATGATAAAAATAATATATTAAATGATGGATTAAACCAGAATTTTACACATTGAATTGTAAAGAATTTCATGATGTTCACAAGCTAAATTATAATATTTGACAACGTTGAAAATTTCCCTTTGAAGAATAGAAATATAGATGTGTCTTGCGTTACCCCATAGTCACAGGGGCCCATAGAGAGTTAAATCATCAAAACAATTGAATATAAAAACCCGATGTTGCAATAAGTCTTTTCACACATTTCATTTATAACTTTTAACTTCGATATTAAAAATTCAAGATCCATCGTTCTCAAGTTAATTCTGTTACTATGACGCAGATACAAAAATTATTTTTAGGCAAGGGAAAGAGAATAATTTCTCCAGGGAAATTTTAAACGAAGCTAGAACGTACAGTTATCAAGCAGCGTTCTACTACCGGTAGGGGCTATCGCGAGGGACAAGCGGATGTTTATGATGTGGCATTTCTGGAAATCATCGTTAAACTGAATGAAAACCCTCGAAAAAGTAACAACGAGATTCATTCCCATCGTGATGATTATTCTTCAATGTTTCTCTAACTTCTTATTATTAATTTTCATTTATATTATAAAAAATTAATTAGTAACTATTTAAACCTTACTGCTTTCAATATATCTCACAAATTCACTTCAATTTAAAACTGTATATTTTACAAAAATAATTTTACGAAATTACCATCCTGTTGAAAACCCCATTCCCAATGTAGTAATGAAGAATTACGATATTTAAATGAATACAAAGAAAAATTCACGTTCCTTTATGCAAATCCATAAAAATGGCTTATAGAGCACTGTTAATTTATAATAGATCATTAACTAATTCATTAATGTCCTTGAACTTCAGCTATCTTTATTAACTTCGCGATTAATTGTAATGCATAAGTATACAACATTTAATCAAATGATTTAAAAGATATTTAAAAAATAATAAATCGTGCTAAATATCCTAAATACAATAAATTTTGTAATGTATAAGTATACAACATTTAATCAAATGATTTAAAAGATATTTAAAAAATAATAAATCGTGCTAAATATCCTAAATATAATAAATTTCCTTAGCAATTAACAATTCTCTCCGAATTGATCCACTACTCACAGATTGATCTGTATTCTCATCAATTAGAATATTATCGTTACATCTTCGTAGCTATGCTTCTCATGATTTCTCGTTCAAACAAATCTACCGTGTAAGCAATTTTTACGATAGAAGACGATAATATTCCTCACGTCGAAAATCTCTAGGGCGCTTAGATTTGGGAGACCGAAATAAACTTGAGAAACTCAGAAGGAAGGCAGGTCGAGGGGTCGAATCGCTATCTAATCGTAATGGATAAAGTGTCCACTCGTAAGAGGAATGAATGGAAACCACGATGTATCACTGAATAGACATCCAACTATTTCGTCCATTTTTTATCATAAATGTTAAGAATCTCCTGGAAGATTATTGAACACACATTTCTCCCATTATTTACTTAATATTATTCCAACAAAATGTCACGTGTCTCTCATAAAACAATTGTTTTTATTCGCTGAAGAAATATCAGCTACATGTCGGGGGGGAATCACGATGTTTTTAACAATTGCGATATGATACATTTGTCGTAATTATGTAACAAGTTTAAGTTACTTACTTGATAGAACGGTAATTGCAAAAATTAAGAACACCAGCATCGACTGATAATAAATTCGTGCCATTTTTAATCTATTTCTCTCCTCCCCACTGGCGTTTCAACTTTTCGCGCCGGACTATGCCATTGGCAAGATTTTCTGGAAAGGAGAAATTTTTAGAAATATAAATCACAAACTATTATCAAAACGGAAGCTACAATGTTGAATCATAATTACTTAAACTACTTTCACCCCAAAGTAATTAAAGAATTCTATTTTTTCATTGTCCGTTTGATTACTCTTATCAAGTATAGTCTCATACTTGACGAAGTTTCTATGAAAACCTATCGTTCTAATTTCATTCTTCCAACAATTTCACTTTCGATTCGCGGTCATCGAGACTTTAGATAATGTTGCGCTTGGAACTGTGTAAGCGCATTCACTTATCTGTTCCGAGTGATGCACCGAGAATCTCAACACTGACTGCACGTATTATAAATGCATTTACAATCTATCGTCTGTTTAAAAAATTCAGATGCCAAACGTTCCTCCACGGTACGTAAGATTATCAAGAAATCATTGATTATTTTAACTGGACAACGAAAAACTATCTACTCCAATTTCGCAAATGTTTATCGTCCGCGGTTCAATGACCGTACAAAAGTACCGTCTTAATAGATCTCTAGCATGTCTAGTCGTGTCCCTCTCAATTTGAAATTCGCTCCAAAGATCAAATAAACGTTATCATTTCAAAATGACTCAAATTTAAGAATATACAACAAACAAGAATTCCATTGTTGAGAATTAAGTGTAACATAGATTCTATTGTAACAGTGCACTAATAACAGTGCAATCCATTCGCGTAGACCGCTGAATCGTGTCTTCTATTAAGTTCCTGCAAATACGTCATATGCACCGGTGCAAAAAATACACCAACTTGATCTCATTCAACGAAGACGCATCCTATCGTCTTCGTTTCTCCACTGTCTTTAAAAAATCCCAATTAAAAACCCTTAAATTTCAACAACGACACAATTTTTTCAATATCAACCGCTATCATTTCACTTAAAATCTACCGGTTTTACATACATTCCAAATTATCAATCAACCGTGCTATAATGATCGGTCAGCCCGCGAAATTTCAGAATGAGATCGCGAATCGCGTTTCGATCGGCGCTAAAAAACGACCGAACAGAAATGAGACGATAAGACACGAGAAAATGCCTTACCTAACTCGGTGTATCACCCAGGAGAGTTTCTCCTTTCTCGGATACCGCCGATCCGACGGCTACTCGTCGATCCTCCGATGATCGGTAAATCTTAATCGCGTTGATTATCGATTCGCACCTGATTATGAATATCGCGTGCACACGATTACTCGCGGATACGATGAACAAATTCCGAACAACCGGAGATAGAAGAACGAAACGAAAGCAACGCTGTGGACGCCTGCTGACGCGTCTCTCGCACTGTGTTTCTGCCTCTCTGTTATAAAGAGAACCTTCGACCACGAGCAGTGCCGTACATAGAATGAGGTCCCTTTCTTAGCCGTTTGTAAGAAGGGTAGCCATACGGATCGAGGGGAAAGGGACCATTTTATGGAGTGGGAGAAACGATGCGGGGGCGAGAGACAGGAAAAGGCTCCTGGGATTTGCCATTTGGCGGTACGTCTTTTTTTTTTAAAGTGGACGTTTTGGTAAGCTTGGACACCGTTCTTGTTAGGATGAGGATTAGAGATTTTGCTAGGATTGCAAGTGTTAGGTGATTATTGAAATTAGTGACGTTGATGTGTTGTCGGTATGAGAAAGAAGCTCGCAGCTTCATTTGGGAGATTTTATGAATAAAACTGTATTTTTTAGTAGCTTATTACTTGTAACTATTCGTTTATTCGTCATTCTTATTAATTAATTGGTACTGCTCCGATTGGAGGTCGAGAGATTCTGCAGAACAATTCGTATGTATGAGGATAATGAAAGATATATCGAAATTGTTGTCGGCCAGTCAATGAGTATCGATAAAATGATTTATTTACTAGAAAGTAGCAAGTTTTATATTTGCTAAATCCGAAGCAACTGCTTAATTAATCGAAGAAACTCTATTACACTTTATCTTCTTACCGGCGAAGATGTAATATTCTTTTCGAAGTGGAGAATCATTTTAAAATACAAGCCTACATAAAAGTATTAATGATTTTTCATTTTGTAAAGGCATTTATATTTTTAACACTAAAACTATCAAAACGATGAGGTTGGGTTTTCAAATTTTTCTAAAAATTCCTCAATTTGATAGCCGAGACATACAGTAAATGCGACCTCCATCTTGTAAAACCTTACTTAATTGATCATCCTTTTCACCTCTTCATTTCTTTCTTTTTCAAAATATTTATCTCATATATTTAAGTATTAGGTACACCAAAAAAGAATGCCGTCTTTTTTCCAACATATAACGATGTTAAAGAAGGGCTCATTAAATATTGTGAATCAGAATCCAGTGAATTTTGTAAGATAGATATTAGGACTTTGCCAGATCAATGAAGAAAGGTTATCTCAAACCGTGAAGTTTACATTTTACATTAATATTTTTTAATTAAGTCCTTCTAAGTACTCACATCTTTTAGTTAAAAAACGACATTTTTTTCCGCTACCCCAAATATAATCGATATAATGCCGGTAGTTCGAGTTTAACACTAGATTTATTGTCATTAAATAAAAACTTAAAAAAAAGATGGAGTAAACTGCAGTGAGTTAAGTAATTTGTGTATTATAAAGATAGGCATGAAATATGTACTGTACTGCTTCTCCATAAATTTAAGAAATATTAAAAAAAAAAGTAAGCTGCCGTAAATCTAATATTAAATATAAACTTATAAACTCATAAACTTAATATTACAATTATGTTTCATCAACAATAAATTCTCAAAGTTCAACTACACGTTAATAATCGTTACGATTAAATGTGCTGACGTGTAACGAGCGTATGTCATTCTACTGTATCATTATTTTACAATATTATTCTCGTACAGTATAGTACACACTTTATGGAGCGGCAAACCGACGTTCACAAGACCCGTCATGCACGTACAGTTTTGTTACGTCAACAGACTCGTGGTTGCAGTTAACACGTGTTGCACACTTGTACACGCTTTCGGTTATTTTCTCTTTGATGCATTATGGTTTGTAAGAGGCCTGCCGAACCATTCAGACTGGCCGGGATTTTGACCGATGGCCTTCATTGATGGTTCTTCTGGAACAGGAATTCGATGCCCGCATTGCGAATGTCCATTCTGTTCTTTGAATCCCAGAGAAGGTTGCTTTAGATGGAAATTCGGAGAAGTGTCCTTTATGAAGGTTGAAAATAAAAATTTACAGGGCTTTGAATATTGAAATTCAACGTTAGATTTGCAGACGTTGAATTTTTTTAAATAAATTTTATGAATTTGAAATAAATATATAATAAAACAAATAAAATGAATGAATTTTATTAAGTAAATTTTATTAAATATATTAAATAAATAAGTACTTTGAAAAAAGAGGGATGACCCGACAAGAAGATGATCAATTAAAAGTGTATATTATAAAGTATATGTGAAATACCTATTTTACCGCGTCTCTATGAATTTGGAAACCATTTTTGAAAAAGAAAACTGTCAATTTGACGCTTTCTAATAATATTTCAGGATTGGAAATATTAAAAATATTGCACTGATAGATTGTATTATGAGTAAATAAAAAGGATGTCATTGACAAATTGGCTTCTTGAACAAGATGTCAGTGAATGAAGAGAATTAATATAGAGGATATCAATAAATAGAGAACATTGATATTACAATAAAAAATATTCTACTAATAGATTGTTTTACTGAAGAAGTTACAATTGAAGATAGTAACTCCTTTTTAGTAATTGATCATCGGTCGATCGAACATTTAATTTATTCGTCCATTTGTAAAAGAAGATAATCCTTTTTTGAAAAGGGTGGCAGTGATGGATATGAGTCATTGACTCGAATGAATTGAATACTTAAGTGATGTACATCAAACATCCGATAATGACGAAAGGAATTAGTCTCTGCAAGTTTATGCATCATTGAAGAAACTCTTTAACCGTAGCGGCATAAAACGATGATTTCTGCTCTTGTAGACTTAAATAATTAATTTATCTCATTAGAGAGAAAGATCGTATTAAATTTTGCTTGACTAAAATACAAATGTAATAAAAAAATACGAAAAAGATAATGGAAAATAGTTGAGATTTTCAAGTAAAAAAATCTAGCTTAAAAAAATGTAATCTAAGTTTAAATTATTTTTGAAAGCACGATACAATATTAAAATTCATAGGAAACTTATTAAAAGACGAATTGTCATATCAAAGTAATCAAAATTTCAGAGATCTATGATTAACAGAAATCGCAAAATGAATTATTACGTTACAACCAGAATGAACACTTTGCAAAAGGTCGACGTAATTATACGTCGCTAAACTGTATGAAAGTGTACTAACGTACAACAACGAGCACGTAGGATCATCGGAAACAAAGGAAGAGAAGCGTAGGTAGTTCTATCGCTATAACATATCCCGGTTATGATAGCGGGATGCCATTTATTTCTCTTCCTCTTTTCTCTTCCCTGCCACTTCTACTTGTCTTCTCTTCTTTTCCTTCTCTCAATCTCGGACGTAATGATAAAAGTCTAATTACCATCTATGACAAACTTCTTTGTAGATACAAGGTATCTATGACGATTTTAACATTAAATCTACCGACGATTAAACGAATATATTTCAAAATATCGGAGAAACATCTTAGAAAAAAAGAAGTGAGGGATACGAATGATTTGATTAATTTATCATTTACAATGTAAAGTATAGACTTAGAAAATTGAAAAAGAAACAGCAATAGAAATTTCAGGAATATGTGAAATAAAGATCATCTTTGTAGGTCTGTTATTAAATATAATTTCTGCCGAAGAAATGAAAAAGAAATGCGAAAATAGTTTTAATCTTGGTAGATCATGTGTTAAATATAATTTCTATAAGGAGTGTGAAAACAAAATTCAAAACTTAATTGCAATAAATATTCGGGACAAGTCGTTTTGGCCATCTTTTTAAATCTAGTGTTACACATAATTTCTATCGAGAGTACGAAATGTAAATGCAACAGTAATTCAGGACCGGGAATGTGATGAATCTTAGTCGCATTTTGAATATAAATTATAACAGTATAACTCTTACAAGTTAAAATGTTTAACAATGTTATTTTACGGTATATCATCGTCCATCTGCCAGTTCAATTGACAAATGCACAACCACGATCTATAAATTTGAGAATGTAATTCAATTATGCAAAAGTTGTGGTCATAGATCTAGCATTAAACAATTTCTCTTTGCGTATTCACATTTATTTACGATAATTCTAATGAGAATCGATCGCGAAAACGAATCTGCTGATAGGATTTCAAACTGATTTGCTACTTTGTTTGACTCTAATTATATTAGTTTATCGATTTATTTTTATTTTACTATCTTACTATAAATGTTTAATTATTATTGAATTTATTGTCAGTTGTGTCAAAAATTTGGGGATTTATTTCGCTAATTACAGTTTAAAATTAGTTTCGAAACGGGGGTTAATATGAGAATACCGCCGCCATCTTGATTTAATGAAAATTAAATTCGAATTAATTTCTCATGAAACCAAACGATATTTTAGAAAAGTTACATAGTAATTTTATTCGGGAAATTTAATATTAACTGCTGTAAATTATGAGTTAATTATCTTTCACATTGTAATCTCTTAAACTGAAGAGGGATACACAATAAAATGCTACATTTAGAAAGGTGTATCAAAAATAAATCTTCATTTTATTGAATTGGATGAATATAGGAAGACAATTTGGAGCTTGTATGTTATGACATTGAATCAGATTTCTTGAGTAAATCTACATAAGCTTCTGCTATCAAATCTTGACTTTTTATGCCCAAAGAATTCATTAAATCTTGAGCAATCTTCTCTCCATCTTGAATATCTTGATCGTCAGATAATACTACCTAAAATGATTTTATTTGCACAATTACAGTATTATTTCTTGTAATCATCAATACTTTTCGCCAATATTAATACATTTTGTATACAACCAGAATTTAACATCATAATTGATTTAGAAAGAACATTAAAAATATCTCAATATACAAGATAAAGTAATTTAGCTTGATGTAATGTGGATAAATATTTTACAGTCAGCTATTAACATATATTGCTAATTAAAACACAAGATGAGAATAATGATGCAGGTATTAAAATAGTTCATACGCTACAAACCTCTAATTCCATAAAGTTACCTAATCCTTCAACCTCATCAACATGTACTCTGGTTTGTCCAACCATGTATAATAATCTATTCTTTTTAACAATGCCTACACAGCCATTAGATGCAGTTAAGACTTTATTTATCCCGATACAAGCATCAGAGTCTAAAGAGGTTTTCTCATAGCTAGAAAGCTTTGGCCCCGTTGTGTCAGTTCTCTTATAATATATCAATTCACCAGAACCATTCTGCATTGTAAAAGCAAGCCATTGAAGATGTTACATACTATTTCATTATATTATAGAAATTATTTAAAATGTGAATGTAGGTTACAGAATCTTCAAATCCTGATTTCATAAATGTGTTAATCATCTTACTTCAAATTGTCGCAATTTTAGTCTTCCTTGATCTACTTTGTAAAATGTATCATGTTGTTTAATTACGGTGGAATTATCACCATATAATTTTGTAATTCGAGAAATTAAATCATCTCGGTTATGGACTTTAGCTTTTATTTCAACGTTTCGCATTATTGCCTTTAGTATCACCTTACACTAACAACTACTTATTTAAAGGAACAACTTTCCGAATATTTTATTTGTTTAATATTTTATGGATTTGTATCACTAAATTGTCATCAAAATTTAAACAAACACAAACATGAGGACAGAATGGTACGAAGCGACACTTTCGGATCCAGGAAATTTTCACAAGTTAGTAGAGGTACCTGTTTTATCTTAAGTAGGTTGTTAAAGTCTGAAGAACATTCGAAACGAAATATCATGAAAAATAATGTAAAATAAAGTTTATTACTATCTTTACAATTTTAATTAACTGCATAAGTGACTACCTACAGTCTACTTTCGTATATCATAGAACTTAATAACCAAATTCAATATACTCACTGAAATTAATAATATAAAAAATCCAATTTTCGTACAACTTTAATGAACTATGACAATATTCATCATAAAATATTTATAAAAAAGATATTATAAATGTTAATCTAATTGATGAAAAAATTCTGTAATTAAAATCGTTTGCAAGATTAAAATTTCTAGATGCATTTTAATAAAATATCATGAGATTATCGATGTATAACAATAAAATTAAGTTTCACAATTGTTTAAATGTTGCTATAAATATAATTTTAATCTGAGATTTGTTACTAGAATGTCATGGTAGATTCCTACAATACCCACGGATTTTTTCACTAGGTTTGAATCAAAGAAAATCTGTTCACAGCAGCTATTAGAAAATCCACGAAAAAGTTAAGCTATGTGAAAATTAAAAAGACTTTTTCATCACTAAGATATATTGCTTAGATATCTGATTATAGTATCAAAAAACTTGATAAATGATATAATTTACCTAGTATTGAAGCTAATAGTAAAAACATTGGCGTTAAGTTGATAATTATACAAAATATGAAAGGTACACCTAAATATAAATAAAATATATTCTCCAATATTTAAAAACAGAGAGAAATAACTATAGAGTCTGAAATAAATAATTGTATAGTTACAAATTACATAATACTACTGTAGCTCTAATTATTAGTTCAGCTTAAAAATGTCTCCCTGTTGTAATTGTTATATATTAACACAAAAATATGCTGCGAAATTTCAATACAATTTTCTTTATGAATAATCCAAGAGCTTTAGAGTACGAATAAAATTTTAATGCCATGATCACTATTAACACGTTATCAATCATATCTGAATAAAAAGATTCTATTTTTATAAGGGAACTACGAATTTTGTTAAAGGTTTTATATTTTACAAACACAGCTGTTTGACCTTCAGTTTGGCTAAAATTTTATTTCTCTCAAAACTTAAAAGCAAATACGGTAACATATTCAATTTTTATTCGAAAATGGCGCAATAAGCCATGATCAATGTATAGAGGCATAAAGTATGATAACAATTATGTTAGATAAAGTATTTCCATCGTATTTTTGTAGTTTCAACGCATCAACAATTCTTTCGTATACTTAAATGATTTCAGTTATGAAAGAATGGCTAATCAATATTTCCTTTATTTTACAAGCGAAGTGAAGAGCATGATTTAAGAGTGCTAATAATATTGGCAATAATGATAAGTGACCGCCTTTATATTATTCTTTCTTATTTGAATTCGAAAATTTTGATAAGATTGATTCCTTGTTTTGTCTAATGTAATATAAAACTAAATTTAAGAGTTTACTGTTTTTAACAATAAAAATAAATAATATTTAATAACAGTTCTGTTGTACTTTTCCATTTTAATTAAAACTCTCTACGTTTACATCGCACAAACCTTCACAATTATTAAATAAGAAATAAACAAATTAAGTACTTTCTATAAATTTGAAAATAATTCATGCAGTTATACTTTAATCAATACTTTTACTTTGTTGATAATAAAACAACTTTTGCAGAAATATAATCAGTGCTATATAAATATTTAATTGTAGTATTTTGGCAGCTGCAATTAAAAAGTATTTGCAATAACATTGATAAAACGAGAAATCAATCAGTTTCTTATCATTGATTATTTAGGATTTCAAAAAATCAAAATGATATCGTTTTATCGTAATCAGTGGCACAAATTATTTGAATAGTAACAGAATCCGCTTTCCTGTTTGAATATCCATAGATAATTACATAAATACATACATACATATACATACATCGACTTAAGACAGATCGAATTAAATTACAATTGCATAGTCCCTTTATCGCTTAACTTTCTTAATTAGTCGTTCACCTATGATAGCAAATGGCAAATTCGATTAGACGAATTCAATGACTGACGTTGTTTCTTTCCCTCATTCCTTTCCTCCAGCCACCATCCATTATCCGTAAGTTTCTTTTCTCGTAAATTTAGAACAATGGCACCTATTGTATTATTTTTTACCCGGTGAAAAATAAATACAAAGTTAAAATTTTTCCATATTTTAACGAATATAAACATGTTCTCAAGACGATTAAATCTATCAAGAGATTTTAACGATTTTTCTGTAATAATACAAACGTGATTTTGGAATAAAAATTGTCAAGGACAGAAAATCAAAAGATTTTTATTTAGCGAACCGCAAAATTTTTTAAAATTGAAAATGGAGATTAATTTTGATCATGTTTATACATATTGATTATCCTTGTTTAAAGTGAATGTGATAAAAGGAGCTTGGAAACTTTTATTACTACTACGAGATTTTAAAAAATATTTTACTGAGACGAAATTTAACATGCATCTTTAATAAAAGTAGATATATTTTTTCAAACAATTTATTTTTTCAACAAATTATGTTTATTTCCACGCTCGAAGTTTCATAAATATCCTTTGCTTACTTTCCTTCATTTATTTAAATACAAGTAAAACAACATTTCAAACTTAATAATTTCTTCGTTAATTTATTTCTTAATATTACTCATCATTCATTTGTATCCCAATGTTATTTGATGTTAATTGTTCAAGAATTATAAAAATTAATCTCCAAAATCAACCGCAATATAAAATAAGTTAATGTAACCGTGCAATGAATGTTAATAACAGCAAGTGTAAGTAATTTATAATAAATACAATTGGGTACCATTGGTATTGAGAAAAGAAAAAGGAAAACAAATCCGACGTGGTTTTTTAATAGACATCTTGAGAGCTTTTCGGCCGGATTCGCAATATGTAATCGTATACTATTATTCTAAATGAAACAAGTAACAACTATTTCTATTTACTGTACATACGTATCCCGTTGGATACAAAGATGTGTCTTGCACCGTCGTTCTATTTAAATACAAGGAATGTTTTTCAGATTTTCCCAGCGATTGGCGTTTGATTCTTTTTAACCCTCCATTGCATCAATTTTATTTCCTTTTTGGATAATTCTAAAAACATTAATTTCCTTATTATCCCCTTTTTCAAAATAAACAGTTTTCTCCAAATTTTTATGAGAATAAATCAGAAACGAAATCCTAGATAAATCATAATGTTTGTAAAGAAAATTTTTTACTCAAAACACATAGATCTTCTAGTGATTTTATGCGAATTTTTCATTTATTAAGTTCACCAGTGAACACTGTATGTAGTAGAGCAGAGATTTTCAAAATGGGAACTGCGAGAAAGACTTTCGGGCAGCGTTTTCCAACCAGGTTTCCCCGGAACTCTGAGATTCCCAGAAATATTGTGAGGGGTACCAAAAGAAATAGAGAAATACCACATTCAGCTTGTTCGTCAAATATAAGTTGAAAGTTCGGATATTTTCGAACTTGCGTAGACTTATAAAAAGTACGCACTGATAACTCGATTAGTATTAACACTAGATTTACGGACATTAAATCTGTCGTAGTTGAATATATGTAATTAGTAATTTGAGGAAAGAAGGATCTTGCGGAAAAGAAGCTAATAAGTTGAGGAATCTGTGTATTATAACATACACGTGAAATATATATTGTACCGCTCCTCGTTAAACTTAAGAAACGTTTTTAAAACGAGGAGGAACCTTGACGTTTCCGTAAATCTCGTGTTAAAGCAGAACAATATTATAATATTAGGTGTAGAAATTAATTCGGTGCCTTGATATTAATTTATTTATAACTCTGGTTTGAATGTAAATAATCGCCCGCCATTTTACAACGTTTAAGTACCAACACTTACAGTTATGAAACATTTGACAACTAGTCACAACTAAAGCTATTAGTAAGTAAAATGACGGCGGCGTCTGACTAGAATCACATACGGCACTGCATACTGTGTGCCTTTCAATGAAAGAAAAATGCTTCTGAAGCCGCTGAAATGATTTGTTCTGCTTTGGGTGAAGGTGCAGTAACACATAAAACCTGTGAATAATGGTATCAAAGATTTCGAACCGGCGACTTTGATCTTTCTGATCGAGAACATTTCGGACAGCCAAAAAAATTTGAAGACGAAGAGCTTGAGCAGCTGCTCTGTGAAAATTCCGCACAAACACAACATGAGCTAGCCGTGCAACTTGGGGTGTGACAAAAAGCAATTTCTCATTGACTGAATAAGTTATAATACTAAACTTCTTTTAAAAAGGCACCGAATTAATATCTACACCTAATATTTTTACATAGATGGTGAGACTACCTAGAACTTGAACATTGTCGCAAGAAAAATTTTCCTTTGATTGAGGAAAACCAGATGCACTCGTCTCATCGAGTTGATGTTTGATGGCTCCAATTTGCAATTTTTTAAATAAATAATTGGTAGTCAGGAAGGATTTAGATAATATTAGCCTACATGTTAATTGTAATTAATTTTAAAGCACTCGCGATTATACTAAAAGGTAAATATAAAGATGCTGTCACGCAAGAAATTCTAAAGAGATTCGAAAGCCACTGCAATAGAGGGTTAAAAGCAATTTCGTAGCTTCTTGGTGATTCGTCATGACTATTAACATTTCAATGAAGAATGAGTATCTACAAAAATCTGTCGGCTTAGAACGTCAACTTTAAATTGTAACAACTTGATATAACACCGTGGTCGTATATAATTAATTTTCTTCTTCGAAACGAACTTGTTTCAACCCTTTGTTGTTTGATGTGAAGTGTTCGATATTAAAATAAGATAATATTAATGAATAGTTGTATGCTTTAAAATGATGCCTTGTTCCTTTTGTAGAACCAAAAAAGAAATAGTATTTTATATCTTAAGAATTTTCGCTTGAAGTGCAAACGAATATGATCAATGGTCGAAGTGAGACAAATGTTTATTTTGAATTTCAACTTAGAAAAACTTGCATCAATTTATGCGAAATACAGTCTCGGCTGATTACCAAAGTGAAATATGAATTTTGCTGTATATTTCAACTCTTTTTATTGACATAACGTTAAACACAGCAAATATCATCTTCATTTGAAATATTGAATTTTTGTAAGTACTTTTAGCAGCGCATTTTGAACTGATTAAGTTTGGAATGATAATTCAAACATTTTGACAAATTTTATGCATCTTTTTCTTTATCATCTATAAAGCAATACTTATTTTTCAAATGCTTCTTCATTTTCAGGATAAAAGCTCAGCAATTGTAGTTAAACCGACGATATTAAACACCTTCTTCTTATTATTGATGATCGATCTTGTTCACGTTAGTTTAACTATGATATCTTAATAGAATAAGTCGATTCATGATCTCGATATCTTAGGAGAATCCGAAAGCAATACGTGCAAGAATTCTAAAGAACAGCATCGACATTTTTAAACCGTGACTCTTGATACTAGTATGATAGTTCCTTTTTTTTGAACGCGTAATGTGTATAATAGCACCGACTTCCAAATTATCACTAGCACATATTTCATCGAGATTCATTTACGATCAAAATTCATCTCTACAGCGATTTTATCGCTTGAAATACTTTTCGCATTTTCTCAACTTTCCAAATCGATGATTTAAGAAAGATCTTTGAGAAGCTTCTCCATCTTGTAGAACCATAAATTAGATGCCAATTTAATAAACTAACATTTTAATATACGACAGATAGAGTAATACCAACATTTTTATTCGTTAAGTTTCACCATTACTGATTGAAATCGACGACACCCCAAAAAAAATTTATAGAAGCTTCCACATTTTTCTAAATCAACGATCAGCAGTTCGTTTACCAATTTAATATCAACTATTTTTCATTTTTTTTTAATAATAATGCGAATGCATAATAGTACCTAATTCATAAAATTTCACCTTTACTAAACTTCACCCAGAAAGTGATTCAATCGTCATTTTCAGAAACCTCCTCATTTTCAAAAATCGGCGATCGAAACAAGAAACGCTTAAAACTCATCCTTTCTCAGAATCAACAAAACGATCACTTCTAATTAAGACCCAGATGTATCATGTGCTCTCGTTGCAATTCACTCCATTAGAAACGGCGTCTGATTTGATTTACTGTTGTCCCATCTTCTCCTCCTCCTTGTCACAGGAATCCTTTCTTCTCCACGTGCAGATTTTAGGGAGCTTCGCAACGTCGAGCTCCTTAAATGTACTCAGCAAACATTATCCAGTAGGTTACATTCAGTAGGGTGAATAGGAAAGGAAAGAAGACACGAGAGACACGATCGATGTTAAGGGCCCGCATTCGCGCCCTTTGTGCCGGTGTTGGGCCTGGTGGTGGACCAGTTGTCGATTTCTGCGATCGCCCGGATAATAGCATTGCGTTCTCCTGTGTGACAACGATCACAACTTGAACCGCCGCGAGAAGACATACATTCTGTGCCTCGGAGAGTCGAAGGGAAAAGTTTCTTCAAGAGAGTTAACACATATGAGGACTTCATTTTGACTTTATAGTTTTAGAGGTCATTTTAATCATCTAAATATTTCTTTATGATTATAAGTACTACGAATTGATCTAATTGGAAAGAATTTTGGAAAGCTAATGTCTTTAGGACAGAGATTCTTAATACATTGCACTTCGGTCCTTGGATGATGCCGGATGTCAAATATATAAGGTAAAAGCACTAGTAGTTGACACTCCATCGAAGAATTTAAATAAATAACGAAACCACAAACTGGAATATATAAAATCTTATCAGTTTGTGTAATAGCGTCGTTCACCGGCTTAATTGCGAACTATTGCTCATAATCCACCATTGAGAAGTGTCATAGTAACCGGTTAATCAAACCCGTGCTCGGCTCTCACGATATTTGGGTGTTTTCTTATATGAATCGCTAAGGACTTGGTTGAAATGTAAATGTTGTAAAAAAGGGTTTATGTATTAAAATTTGCAAGAAACAATTCTAAATTGCCGAAATTCACCCTGTGTCAACTATTGGAACTTGTTATTGTTTATTATTCAGTAGTTGACATAGAGAAATATGTTGTATTTCCTTATGAAAAGGAGTTGTTCTGCAAGAGATTTCAGCATTTGCAAAGTGACTGGAAAGAATGGATAAGCTAGATTATGAATGGGAAGCTGTGGTGTTTCGTATCAATGAAACCATTAAAATGAACAGCACCAGAAATATGTATTCAGTTAAGTTAGATTTTTTAAGGAAGTAACTTCTAATTATTAAATATTTTTTTGTAAACTTACTCAAGAATAATCTTTTTTAAACGTTCAATAAACTCCTGTATTCATATACTGCCAAGGCTAGTTCATTAATTAGTTTCTCTCCCTGTGTCAATTACTGAAACGAAAGGATGTCAACTACTAAATCTTTCATTTTCGCTGGGTGTCAACTGTTGAATCAAATTTTACTCTTAGAAAAAAAGAAAAAGAAATGTACATCCGCCAACAGGAATGAATACTTGTCGTTATATGTATAATAGAAGAATAGTTTGTGCAGCAACTACTAATCATAAATTTTTCATAAAGTGAACGTAGCCTGAGTTATGTAAACAAATAGGAAAAGAATTCCTTAAAGTTTCATCTACTGGTACCTTAATTGTCGATTGTACTCATCAACATCAGTTATATTATTCTGCCTTGAGGAAAACGATAAAATTGACAAAAGCGTAGTATTATTTCGCTTAAATTTTGCATTATTTAATGAATCTATGTTTGGAATTGATTTAAACGGCGATATTATCAAATATAACAAATTTCACGGTTGATATTTAGCCGGCGTGCAATGTATTAACACTGGATCTAGGGAAGCTGTCAACTTGACGAGTTCCTATTTATTTAAAAGTATTTCTCAAAATAGAGAAACAGCACAGTAGAAATTTCACGTGTATCTTATAATACAGAAATTAGTTAACTGATCATCTCGTTTGCCGTGTCTTTCTCCTATTTTCAAATTACTTATTTTAAAAATATTTTAGTATAACAAAGAGTCTAAGAGGATAAGAGGGTCAGAAGTGCCCTTCAACCGACTTTCTTCGAGAATGGGTCAATAAATGCATTATGACCCATAATTTGACTTTGACCCATCGCATAAATGCAGAAGTGCCCTTCAACCAACTAGACCATAAAAGCATTTTACACCGATTTTTAACCGCTTGCTCTGCAATAACAAGTGTCACTTATAATGAGGTAAATGGAACAGGAAATTTTCAAGTTTTCAAGAAAACGAATCCTATTAAAATCTATTATCTTTTTGTATCCTGAAAACCTACTAAATTGAAAATATTAATGAGACGCGACGTGATGTTATTATTTCTATAACATTAATATTACGTTAAATTATACCGCGTATCAAGAATCACTGATCAATTTTTATTTTAGCACTGAAATTCTGAACTATAGCGAAGGCAGTCACGAAACAAATTATAAGGCAAGGGGTTAATTCGATACCTGAACCGGTACAGTCTTACGGGATAATATACTCATGGGATTATTTAAAAAAATCAATTTTTGCCTCATTTTTCCCATTTAAAGGGTTAAAGCCGAAAAAATACAAAAGAAAAAAGTAAAACAGATTCAACCGCAAATAGTTAATCGATCCAAAAGATTTTTAATTTGTGGCATCCACTTCGTTTCTCTCCGAGGCACAGAAGCTGTCTTTCTGCAATTGAATCTTCATCCAAGCCATTACCTTAGTGGCGATATCAAAGATTTTATCGAGCTTGGCGGTATCGGTGCCGCTGGAAGACGGCGGTTGCGGTGGTGGAGTTGGTTTCGCTGGTGGTTTCGGTGCATCGGAATCCCCCAGGACGATGTTGACCAAACAGTATTCCATCAGAGCCATGAACACAAAGATCGTACAGACCGACATAAAAGCGTCCACTGCCTTCAGATACGAAACGGGAGGCAGGGACGCTTGACTTTTCGCGTGTTGAGTCGAAAGGGTCAGTAGGGAAGTTACGCCCAGCGTTACTCGAGCTGGTGCTGCCTCTGGCTTTATCCAGAAAGAGACCCACTATGGAGGATAGATGGAATATTTGATTCATTGTTTGCTTCGTGGATTGGTGGATGATAATTATGTTATAAGTCGCCAACGTTATGAAGTCATTTGACTTGAGGTATGGGATAAGTGGAGACTGTTCTTGCACAATTTATTTTCATCATATCAGTCCTTGAAACCTGAACTCAGCGAATGACAACCGAAAATTAAATACTTATTTTTATTATCGGCGTTATGCACTTTTTCGGCAAGTTCAGCCAATAAATATATGAGGAAGAAAGATATCTCTATCCGGCAGACGAATCGGAGTAAACCACTTATCAAGTGACTTCATTTGGTGGGCTAGTACTATGGGTGTTGTATTGGGTCAGTAAGAAAGTAATTTCGGTTTTTGATGAGAGCCAGCGTTACGTTTGTTCTCAATGATTTCTGACAATGTTATGATTCTTTTCTTCTAACAATCGAAAGTTGTGAAACTTTTGACTTGGTTTAGAAACAAATTGCGCTTTATTTTGTTTGTAATTGTTTGTTTAGGAGAATTTTAACATAGAGTGAAAAACGAACATTTCTGAAATGTTTTACTTTTTTATTTTTTGCAACATCTAAGCTTGGTTGGGAAGTGATGTCACAGCCTCCATGTAGCCCTGATCTGACACCATTAGATTACCATTTATTTTTCAGCTTGCAAAACTTTTTGAATGGTAAAACTTTCAATGGCGATGATAGCCTAGAATTGTATTGGGTTCAGTTTTTTGTTGATATGGGCCAGTATTTCTATAAAAACGGAATCACGAATTTGTCAAAACGATGGCAAAAGGTCATCGAAAAAATTCCTTGTTAAAAAAAATTAAGTTACATTTCACACTACAAAACCGAAATTACTTTCTTTCCAACCCAATAGTTCTTGGGTACTGTTTTCGGAATTGTAGGCTTATGGCAAATAAGAATAGGTGTTCTGGCGTGTAATAGTAATGGAAGTAGAACTTGTGGAGTTCGTTGAAGAAAGAACTGATAATTATATTACGATTGTTACATAGTAAGTCCTGAACTTGTGAGAATTCATTCATTCTAGCGATTTCGGTTAATTAAATGTGATGTTTTGAATATTAAATTGACAATCTTTTGTATATCTTTCAGAAAAATATTATCGTTACTTTGTAGCCAAACGAATAAAAAATCCCGGTAAGAATAAGTACACAGTGCTGGGACGGTTTATGTTAGAAACCGCATAAGTCGAATAGTGCTAATTCGAGAGTTGTTTTAAACTTATTACGAGTATGATGCGATGCAGATAAAGTTATGAATTTTGGTTACAAATCGTGTATCCTGGTATAAAAATTCAAATAGAGTCTCATACTTGGAATTTCTATGTGCTTTGAATTTATAAACTACTTGAATTTTAAATATATTACAGTGTGACCAGTTGGTATAACTTCCAGAAACTTTTGAGCTAATCTTGAGAAAGTAAATGAGGAAGTAAATTGAGAAGTTGTATTGTTAAAGAAAGTGTATAACTGTTTCTAATTAAGTGCATTCTTAATTTGCTAGATATTTGCATTAACTAGAGTTGAATTTTAACAAGGAAAATCAAAGTTTTCTAAGATGTATGAGATGTATTTAACTAATTGTTGTGTAGAAATAATAGTTCACTGGAAAAGGAAGTAAAGTGCAAGATAATTAATTTTTTGTGTTAACACTAATGAAATTTATTGCAAAACTTACCGACATTATGACGATTAGGCAGGTAGGAATGTAAGTATGGAACAAGTAGTAACCAAGTCTACGTTTTAGAACGAAGACTACTTCGAGGCAGGTAAAATTACCTAAACAATTAACAATTGTTAATATTATATACATGTTACTATATGTTTATACCTTTTTACATCCATTTAACTATTGTTTTTATCAAACTAATATATATTATTCACCCCAATTTTTAAAACACCCGCACATCTCAACCCTCTATAACCACTTCTCATTTTAATCTAATAAACCATACATACGTTCTTAAATTACACTATAATTTCATCCCCAAATCTCACAAACATTATTTCCAATAAAGTCCAACACTAAAAAATTCCTACATTGCTTAACACTTATCGTACCACACGCAAAAATTTGTAATTCTTTGCATCATTAACAAAATATTGTTCTTTGCAATATTTCCAATATTAAATTGGCTATTTCTCTACACATCTTTCAGAAAAATATTATCATTATTTTATAAGCAATCGAATGACAGACCTTAGTAAAAATAGATACACGTAAAGTGTTGATACGATTAGCATTAAAAACCATTTACTAACATTCACCACTATTCCATCGTCCAATTAATGTTCAACCAAACAAAAAAAACCAACTACAAATGATTAAATCAACAAGCATCAACAATCAGCCAAGAATCACTCCTTGCAAAACTACCAACATGTCCCACCCCCATTCCCCTTCTTTCCTTTATTCTCAACAACCCGCTTATCCAAACGTCACCAATGGAGCGAGCGATTCTTCGTGGAAAGTCGTCACTTTCAAGCGCGTTAATTAACCAAAGAATTGAATCGAAGACTACCGGTATTATCTCGCATCGACAAAGACTCATCGACGCGAATATATCACTTACCAGTAGAATAGACCTGCGTGCAATCGGCCGTGTAATTCTTAACCAGTTGCAATTGGGGCAGCTCGATGTTCTCGTCGACTACGAGTGGCACGTCAGGATCCCACTGGAAGATCATTTCATCCGTCGTGTGCGACACTGTTGACCGAGTTGTTTTGTCCTTGTCAAATCGCACGGCATTCAGAGCGCAAAACTAAAGATCGTTCTCTATGGGCCGATTTTCGCCTCGCGATTTCACATTCGAATCCACAGCCTCGACGGTGCGAAAATGGCATTCGATTCTTTCAGAAGTGACTACCAACGAGGTGCGGATTCGATGGTTCTTATTTTTAGGCACATCGAAAGATAAGATGCATCATCGTTTATCAAGGAACAATTGCGCCCTTGATAAAACGTGAAAGAAATTCGGGCGAGGGTCGCGAAACGAGTACGAATGGCTAATTGACTGTGAAGTGTGCCAGTTTCGAGAATAGTAATTATCGTTAGGAGAAATACTATGGTTGAGGACATTCCCAAGATGATTTCTGAGAGACAATTTATCTTTTTGTGATTTTAAGAGCTGATTCTCTTTACAGTATGAGGATGATACTATTTGTACGGTTGTAGAGATTATTGTATGTGAGAATGTGTTTAATTCATGATATAATTACCTGCATTTTGCATGATATTTACGAAGTGATCGGTAATGGTATAAATTGTAAAATGATGGAGATTTATTGAACTCTTTTGTTACTGTTTTAATTTGAATTTCTATTTTGATTGAATTATTAGTGACGAGCGGAATTATGAAACTGAAAATGAAATTTGAGAGATGTGTTTGGGAAAAAATATTCGGGGAAGTAAACCTTGAATATTTCGAAAAAATAAGTTTACTCACAACTTTCCATTTGTAGTTTGCATTCCTGCGTGTCATGTGGGTAGATCAGAAAGTTCATCGCACAAGAAAGTTTCAATGTTAATCTGAAATAAGATAGAGAAATATACTTGTAATTATATATTAATTTTTATTAAAATGAAGTAACGAAGATATTATCAATTTACAGAATATTTGTTGATACTGTCACAACGAATGTTAGACGTGTCTCGGGGAAAATGAACAAAATTTATTTTAATGTTTATGTTATTATTTCATCGAAATCAACTGGGAAAATTTTGTTATTGTAAAATTAATATGATTCTCCATTCGATATTTTTCATGAGTCGGTAAACGCAATGCTTAATTTGAAATTCAATTTTTACCAACTGAAGAAGAATTACATACTTAATGATTTTTAGTTACTGAGCATACGAAAATTATATTTAACGCGGATTAATACATTTTTAAACTTACTTGACCATATAAAGGATCGTCTTGTCCTTGTATAGCCATAAATAGTGATTCGGTATAGTCATCGTTTGAAAAGTCACGGACTTTGCGTTCTTGAAGAAGGAGTCTGGCCGCCACATATTCTTCAGCCAATCGACTTCCAGTAATCTTAAAATTTGTATAAATCACACGCCTCATTAAGTATTCATCCGATTTTTCACCTTCCTGAATTCATTGCATTAGAAATAAATCGAGTGAGAACAAAATGCCTAAGTGCAGAGAAGGTTTGCTCAACGTGTTGACTGCTTCGTCAATTATTGATTAGATATTACATTTCATTAAAGATACCAGTAATCTAATTCTTCACTTATTTTTTTCTTCCATGAAGACAATTAATTTTTTAGAAGAAATTAGAAAAATTTCGTAATTAAATATTTAACCTTAATGTTACGTACATATTTCGAAAGAAGTTTCACAAAATTCACATAGCAGTCAACATGTTAATGGCTTTTAAATTATTGCAATTTACTGGAACTTTTAAACTCTTTATTTATGTATATTAATTATTTCAGAATTAAAAATTATGCACCTGTATTCCGATGTCATATTTTCTGGTAACCGTAATCTGTTGTCTTTCCACGTTTGTGCGAAGAAAATATCAGCTGCGTAAGTCTGAAAAAAAAATATAAAATGTTAATAAATTTACTTACACGTACTATTTGTACAATTATACTACTAATTCCATGGAGATAAGTAATTGTCGATAAAATTAAATTTAGAAAATATCGATACGTAAATATGAATTAAATTTATTAAGAATTATTAATGTACCATTGAATTCTCATCTATGGAATCAAGACCCATGACGGTAACGTGAAAATAAACTACGGTCGCTTGTCCGTCTTTCTTGGGCGGTCTCATTTTGTCGTAAAGTTTGGGATCCTCTGGTAAAAGGTCGAAGAATTCCAAACTTCTCCTGAAATTTTGAAATTCAAGTTATTGTTACAGTTGCCATACTTTAAAAGTTAAACGTGTGAGTCTTTAAGAGTCAAAGTAAAACAAAAGTAAAAAATATTGTGGATATGGAATTGGAGATTTGGAGTCGCAATTAATTGATGTTTGGATGAATCTCCCGTCACCTTTAGGAAATTAATTCTTTAAAACATAATGTCTGGTAGAATTGGTTATTCCAAATCTACTTAACCCTCTATATTCAGACAGCACATTAGAAAATGATAAAAATACTATTATAAATAATAGATTTATATTAATTTTGAAATATTGGATTGTAGAGAATTTCATGTTTAACACTAGAACGACCGACGTTAAATTTATTACATTTAAATGTATTAAATAAGAACTTTGGAAGAGGAGGAATCAAGGGATGGAAAATATGATCGGTTTGGTAATCTTTGTTTTATAAGTTCTACTTAAAATTTCTAGTCTAGGACTCTCCTGTAAACTTAGGGAATTTTTGGAAAAGAAGTGAACAAGTCATTTTGACTTGGTGGTTCTAGTGTTAAAAGCTAAATTGTAATATGTGAAAAAGTTACAAAATTTACTTTAAGGAATAAAAGCTTAAATTTGTCTTGTGCTGCTGCAAAGTAACAAGGGTCCATAGAGAATTAAAACAACAGGTCCTAGGCGAAATGACCGTAGGACATATTTAAAGCTGAAAAATACAAAGGGGTGATACTACGGTCAGTAAGGAGCTAAACGTTAGAACTTACAGTCGGCGGAGTGGTACTCAATCTTGTTATTTATGGAAAACGAATTTTAATTCTGTACTTAAACCCTTTTAGTGCCGGACGACGATATATCGTCATTAACAATAGTGCTAATACTGGGCATCGAAGGATTAATATTCAGTATCCAATAGGATATCAGTAATTTTACGACAGATATTTGTAAATACAGGGTTCATGCTCTATATTGCGTATTCTATAGGAAACTATCGCCAAATGATAATTCTTTTTATTCGAAAATATATTTTTCATTAATTCAATCAACTTTTCCGGTCGGCACTAAAAGGGTTAATACTAGGTCGAGTCATAAATAACTTCCATTTTTTTATGAGACATTTATTTTGCTCTCATTAAATAACAAAATTACATCAACTTATTATGTATTCTCCGTTATTACGTATAACCTTCTCCCATCTTTCTGGCAGTTTATTAATCCCTTCCTTGTAAAATGTGGTTGGTTTGGACTGGAAGAAACTTGCAAAACACGACAATGCGTGACCACATTCGGCAAGGGTGATTCAAGAAAAAATTCGTCAGCTTGGATGGTCTGTTTTACCACACACACCTTACTCCCCGGACCTTCCCCCAACAGATTACCACCTTTTCTGTTCGTTACAAAACTTTTTGAATGGAAAAACATTCAATTCCGAAGGACAAGTCAGACAGGCCGTCGAAAACTTCTTCCAGTCCAAACCACCCACATTTTACAAGGAAGGGATTAATAAACTGTCAGGAAGATGGGAGAAGGTAATACGTAATAACGGAGAATACATAATAAATTAATACAATTTTGTTATTTAATGAGAGCAAAATAAATGACTTATAAAAAAACAGAAGTTACTTATGACTCGACCTAATATATCGTCCAATTAGTGATTTCACGTCGAGATAAAATAATAGATCGTAGGAAAAATTATCATAGCAATTAGACTTGAAAAAACACAAAAGGGTGAAACTACGGTCAGCAAAGAAATAAAAGTATGGACTCGCAGTCAGCGATGTGCTGTTCAAATCCCCCGTCATCTTTGGAAACCGAATTTCGATTTTATACTTAATTCATTGTACAATTAGTGATTGCACACTGATCTAAAATAATATAACGTAGGCCAAATTATCAAAGCAGTTACAATCGAAGAAATAAAATGGCGTAAAGGTACGATCAGTAAGGACGTACAGGTTTCATCTTACAGTCGGCTGTCTAATGTTGAGAAGTTTGCAAGTTAATAATTGCTCGGCAAATGAATTGTCTTCAAATGCCGAAAAAGTCACGTAGCAATATATTGGTAAATTTTCTATTTCATTTTTTATGAGCTGGATATTCTCTTATTTTCCTGGTTCCAATTTTTAACTTTTGCGTAAGAATTACTACGCAAGTTTTATATTAACTTTTACTGATGTGATTTTAGGGTTTCAATATACATTGTATAGTTTAATTAATTTTTGCTACTGTTATTGATAGTATTCTAAAAAAAACGGAAAGTTCTACAGTTAATTAGAGTTACTGAAGATAGCGGATTACTAATTTCTTTATGTTGTTTATCTCATTTTTTGATTCTACGATGTTTGATAAATTAATATTGAAAATGTTTAATATTTGAGATGTTTTAATTTTTATGACTTCTGTTATATCCTTTTGGCACGTCAAAATTTATAATATATGATTTGTAAACTTGATGCATCGTGCTTTCGTTACGATTTATAAAATAATTATCGATAGTATAGTGTCTGTTTTAAAATTCTGAACCCGTGAATTTTTGGCTTGAAAGAAAGTATAACTTTAAGCTACAGCAAAGGTATTTTACTCAGAATTTTAATGCACGTTGGTTTTACAAACTTTAACAAAATCCACGCTTTTCTTTATGTTTCGAATTATTAAATAATGACCAAATAATTATTAACATACACCGCTATAATTACTTTAAATAATAATTTCAAACTACTTTTGAAAGCTACAGTTTCCGAAAAAAAACAATTTTCCATAATCCTAATTAGCAGCAATTTTTGAAAATTGTCGATAAGGAATATACAATATTATAATTACCTGAATATTAACACAATAATAGTAAAATAACACGGCACAAATATCGCCAGAACATTGAAACTTGCCGTTCCATCCCGATATTAATTTCCTTCTGCTCTTCATTATTTTTCATAAACAAATCATCTTTTACAATTACACAAATTTTTTAAACACAATGACATTCTTAAGTTATTTATATATATATATATGTAAACAGCATTATTTTGTAATTTTTTTTATGGAATCCTTTCTTCAATCTGCTTTTTAACTTGAAAACCATCACGTAAACGTTCTCCAGCTTCTAACTTTTAATTAGAATCACTGTTAACTTTAGCTAAATGAAATTGAGTTATACGAGTAACAGAAAATATTAGCCCTCCTTTTTCTAGCAACAAACTAAATACACAATAATGATATCAGCAAAACGATACGAAATACGCCGAAATACTTATAAATAATACTTTCTCTCAACGTTAAAAACGATCCCAACTTTTTCACAAAGTACGTAAAATACCTTACTAATCCACGCCAATCAACTTAAAAAACAAGGGAACTAAAATAAAAGAAAGGATCCCAACAACAAATCACGAGACGAATTGCATAAAAAAACAATAAATCGTTCCCCCCAAGAAATACTATTCCCCGTGAATCAACAAAATGACATAACAAAGGAAACTCTGCGAAACTGGACTCTGCACAACTCTGAAACAATCATCCCATCACATCACGAAGTCAACACGATTCCATGCAGAGAATCTGCCGTCGATGGTCCCTAAGATGGCCGACAGATTTGGGAAACGAGGAAAATCTTGCGAGGAAGAAGATTCTTACTGAGCATCCGTAGTGCGACCAAGCAGAAGAAGAAATAGTGCCGAGGAAAGAATAGCGGACACCATGCCGCCCCCTTGTGCCTCATCCATCGACATCCTTCGGCCCTTTCAGCGCATCTTCTTCGAGAAAATCTCAAGGAACCAAAGAAATCACAAAAGAAGAAATAGAAGAAACTCACAATGAAAAAAAAAATAAAGAAAAACCCGAATAAAATGCAACCGAAATTGAGAAGGACAAAGGTCGAATGATCGAAAGAAGACAAAACCGCTAGCGCAGGATGCTGCAGGCCTCGAATCGAAGGCCCCCCGGTTTGCCCTTCGTTGTTCGTTATTTTCCGAATCGCGAGGACGTGCAACCGTCGACTGACTTCTTCAAACGACTTTGCCGAAGCTGCAGAATCCTCATCGTCGTGCACAGAGAGAGAGGAAGAGGAAGAGGCGGAGGTGGGCTCGTTGGTAGCGGTGGTGGTGGTTACAGAGGTGGTGGACCAGTACCGATATACACCTAAGCCTCGCCACCCCGCTTCTTCCTCTTAACTCGGCACAGTGGGAAGAAGAAACAGAAGAAGGGGTAACTCGCGCTCGTGACGTACACCAAGACAGATTGGAAAGGGTCGAGAGTATCGCGGAGGACCGGCAAAGGAAAGAAGTGGTGGTAATCCCTCTGGGTACGTACCTGTCGATGGTTTACGACACGAATTTACCCCAATGCGGCATGCCCGTGGTATCCGAGGTTGTCGTAATCGGTGCCCTTCGAATGGTTACCGGGCTAATTGCGGATGGAAATGGTAACAGAACCTTCAGGGACGATTGCATTCTTCGGGGGGGTCCAAAGGGGTGATTTTGAAGAATCGTGTAATGAATATTGTCTCTTTACTTTTGGGATTATGAAAATGGGGGCTGTTGAGTGTACAATACGATTAGGTTGAGGACATAGGTACGGTTATTGTGATTTGTGTATGGGAGGATTTGTCAACTGGGAAATAATAGGAGGAATGAGGTGCTACTTTTTATGAGCTCACGTAGGAATTGATAACTGCATGGTTTAGATCACGGTACGGGCTTTGGAAATTGCCATTGGGGGTAAATTTTAATATGTTTAGTTCGGTGAGTCCGAAAGGGTGGTTTTGAAGTGTCGTGTAATGAGTTTTGTCTATTTCATTTTGACATTATAGAAATGAGGGTTATTGAGTGTAAGGATTCAACCTCAAGGTTCGGTTAAGGATACACGTTTATTGTGATTTGTATAAGGGAGGATTTTCCAGTCGAGGAATAACGTTACGTTTCACGTAAAAATTGATAAGTGTACTTCCTGGAGTATTTTCAAAATCGTTATATAAAGAGAAATAAATAAGGGAGGAATTTTCTCTAATAAATTCTGTAATAATCCTGTAACAAAATCAAATACTTTTAAATAGACTGAATTAATCGTAGATAGATCCAGTTTTAAAAAGTCGCTTCAAAAGTGTCTTCATCTACCAAACAATAAATGCTAATAAACTCCCGAAGTATAAGAGGCGAGAGTGACGAAAAGTGCGACAGAACAGAACCGTCACCGATGACGAGGAAGAGGAAGCATAGGAACTAGGAGGAAAAGAAGGGGTCCTGCGCTTTCTCCTCTTCTTCTCGGCACCCTCCTTGAGGGTGACTCTCAGAGACGTTAACTACCGCGCTATTTGAAGACATCGTCGCTCGACCGACGGGACATACCGCTCGATATATCGATCGACGAAAATTGTGCCGCGAACAGAATGCTACGTGTTCGCGACGCTCGTACATCGCTGGAGTGGCCCGCTCTTCGAGAGGGTACATATACGCGCGCGCGCACGCGCTTTGGTGAACGTTGGTACACCAAGAAGTTGAAGGAGTCTTTGTATAGAGGCATGCGGTGAGAATACGTGTAGCACTTTTCGCGAAAAGAGCACCCAATTTTCCTGTTTCTTGGTGCCTCTTCTTGTCTTTTCTATCGTCTTTTTATTTGACGTTGATTAGGGTCGGGTTAATTGCTGGTACATCATTGTGATTTCAAGGTCTTACTGTTAGCATAGAGGCATGAAGTGGGAATACGTGTAGCACTTTTCGCGAAAAGAGCAACTAATTTTCCTGTTTCTTGATCCCTCTCATTTTTTTTCCCTCTATCGCATTGTTATTTGACGTTGATTAGGATCGAGTTAATTGCTTATAAATCTGTAGAATTTCAAGGTCTTATTGTTAGGATAGAGACATGTAATGAAGGAAAACGTTGTGTTTTTCGCGGAAAGAGCACCTAATTTTCCTGTTTCTTGGTCCCTCTCATTTTCCTTCCCTCTATCGCATTGTTATTTGACGTTGATTAGGGTCGAGTTAGTTACTTGTAGATCATTGTGATTTCAAGGTCATGTTGTTAGTATAGAGACAAGTAGTGAGGGTGCACGTAGGATTTTTAGCGAAAAGAGCATCCAACTTTCTTGTTTTTTGGTCCTTCTTCTTCTTCTTCCCTTTCTAGCGTTTTTATTTGTCGTTGATTAGGGTCGAATTAGTTACTTGTAGATCATTGTGATTTCAAGGTCATGTTGTTAGTATAGAGACAAGTAGTGAGGGAAAACGTAGCGTTTTTCGCGAAAAGAGCACCCTATTTTCCTATTTTTTGGTCCCTCTTCTTTTTTCCCCCTATAGCGCTTGTATTTGTCGTTGATCAGGGTTGAGTTAGTTCCTTGTAGATCATTGTGATTTCAAGGTCATGTTGTTAGTATAGAGACATATGGTGAGGGTGCATGTAGAATTTTTCGCGAAAAGGATATCCAATTTTCCAGTTTTCCGTAACCCTTTTCCTTTCTTCTTTCTCCGTCTTCATCGCTTGTAAGTGTGACCTCGTCGTCTTGAAACTTAAGTGGAACATCTGCTGTTTTTCTTGCTGATTAGCGTCGAGTTAATTGTCCGTAGATCGTCGCGATTAAAACGAAAAATGTAGAAAACTTGAAGAATTCGAAGTAGTTATGCAAAAGATGCTAGGAAATTATTAGCCCATTCGTATTGCATAAATTATCATAAAATTCCATAAACTATTACGTTAATCTTTTCTTCTGTGTAGATTCTAAGTAAAATGAAACACAGATTGGTGAACGATTTGATATTGAATGCGTTAATAATACTTTGTTATAAATATATTAACATTTTTTAGTTTAATATGAATATTATAAGCGCAAATATTTTTTATTATTTAGTTTGTACTATATTATTATTATACAACATAATTATGAACTCTTACTATATATAACTTAATATAAACAATAAGATAAGTTATGTAAAATAAAAACAGAGATGAGGAAGATTAAAAGGGAAGCATAAGTGACAAAATAGGAACAGACAGAATTGCACGCATTGCATCGTGCTACAGGAATGCACTTTTTTTAGAAGAGTGGGTAGACATCAAAGGTGGTCCTCGTCTTTATCGATAATTCGTAGAAAGTTTACATTATCAGAGGTGACACAAAGGAGCCTCCTTTTGTAGGAAAAGGCAATTAATTCTAAGTATAACGAAGATCAATTTTTTCTATAAAAGCTGTTTTATAATTTAACACGGTTATAGTAAAAAAAGAATAAACCGAAAACGGAGGAATAGTTTTCAAAAAATTACCTGATATTTGTTCAAAACCGTAAGCATACAAAATTACTAACCCATTGTTATACAAACTGTTGTACTAATGAAGAGAAAATTTATCTAAAAAATGAGAAAATGCTTTCAGTTCATCCTTTCATATCTTCAAATGAAAGTCTTCATTTCAAGTATTAAACTCAAGTCACGAGTATCATTCCTTATGTATCGTCATCTTCATCGCATAATTAGATAATCCTTACTGTATATAATCGTTACTCTCATTAAGGACGTCGCAAAAGTAAATATTATTAAGACAGTGACGGGAAAGAACGATAGAAATCAATGTCCTTCTTTGAAATGACACTTCTCAAACTCGTGACACGTGAAAGTGAAGCTGCAATCTCATTAGTACTGTCGCAATTAATAATTTTACTTTCCTCGATCCTTCATATTCTTACGTAGTTTTTCAATTTACGTCACAGTAGCCTTCGCGAAAATTGTGACAGGAGATTGAAGAAAAGTGCGCGATTTTAAGTGGAACTTTAATTTTAGACCGATATTGAACTTTCATTTAATACAATAATAATTCTATTTCAATTCAATTCATTATAATTCAATAACACGGTAAAATTCTTAAAATTCATTTTGCGACAATCTTGAGAATGATGTATGAGGAAATAAAACAAGAAATTCTACTAAACAGAAGAATATAAAAGCATATAAAATATATACAATCTACAAAATATAATTATTGAAGCTACTATTCTAGTACGAAGAATTACAAGTAGTATTAATATTTAGTAACAAAATATTGGAACCTTTCTACTGAAATTTCTTGAAATTTATCTGCTAATGGATAGAACGCATCTTTAAATAATATTATATCCTATTATAAACATATACATATACAGGGTATTTCACCAAACTTGACCACCTTAAAAATATCGCTTATTTTGAACGATAGAAAAACATGTCAGAGGTAGAAAATATTCTGTTTGAAGGCGCCAATACGGTGTTAGACCGAATCTTTTCCTTAAGGTGATTTTTTCGAGATTTCAAGGTCTTCGTATTTTTTTAAATGAGATTACATATTTTCACTGCAAAATATATACCTATATATATATATAAATCACTTTGTCTAATTGTTCATACTGTCGAACACTTCTATGTGAAGACGACATTCAAATAACATCCACATTGTTTCTTCAGCCAAGACACCTCCTAAACGCAAATATTAAAAAATCGAAATTAATTACCATTATATGATTAACAAATAATAAATGTAACTCTGTTATAACACGATACTTTAAGAGAATTACTTTGATATAAAGTGGCGCACAAATTACAACCGCCCTCCTATTCTACGATATTCGTATGGCTCGAGAACTAGCAAATTATTAACCCTAGAAATACCAAAAGTAACGCTGGCACAATTATACAAGTTAAATATGTAATAAAAGGAACACGGTGAAAGAAGAAAACTTAATGGATCTCAATATCAGTGGTCTGAAATCTATCTAATATTGTTTCCCAACATAAATGAAAGGATAGATTAAACCAAATCTAACCCAGACTTAATCAAAGCTGACAAGTATAAACGCAAAAGGAAGAATAGATATATTTTTATATTCAAAGATAAACATAATGAATCCTAGAAATGGCAACTTTGTGAAGTTAAGTATTACTTAGAAAAAATATATGAATCAGTCATTTCGGTAATTTTGATAGATTTAGAGTTAATCAACCCTAATCACCACTGTATATGAAGTTTCTGGGTTTCGTTTGACATGAAACGAATTAAGGATATTATACGAAGGTTGACTACATTAAGCGTTTAACCTTACGTAATTAAAAGATAATATTTCCTCAAGAACGTACATATTTTTACCTTGACCCCGTGACATTACCTTGAGAATGATAAGAACGAATTGCTTTTCCCTTCGCTGATTCTGAGTCGCGTATCGACCAGTCTCCTTTGAAAAGCACGTTTCCACAATGGCTTTCTAATTGTCAAGTACTAGATACGATATGGCAACACATTGCTGTCGACAGTGATGTGTGCCAATGTAACAGGAAAAAAATATCGGGGGAGAATTGCACGGCACTGCAATTGTTATCGGAAACGATACACCTTGAGACTTAATGTCTCTGGTGATGATACCAATCTCTCTTCGGTATTTTACTGAATGATAATGAAAGCAATTTAGAAATTCTTTATATTGACAAGATGTGTATTTATTTATTAATTTAATATTTCAATTGATTCGTGTTTGATTCGGAATTTAAAGAAAGGAATATGGAACTGATACTTTGAATGTTGCCTCTTTGGTGATAGGGATGTTTGATCATTTTCAGTCATTTTCAAAGCTTGCTAAACTCTTTTAACACTTAAAGGCTTTTCTTTCTCTTCTTTAATCTTCTATTTTACGAGTAAACTACCAGAAATTGCTTGTTCTTTCATTAACTTTAAATTTTTACCATCATCGTCCTTTCTTCTATACCGTAATAAATCTGTTATTGATAAATCTTACGATTAGATTTATCTAGTAGTTCCACTTAATTTCTGCCAATAGTTAAAAAAAAGGTGGTAAATAATTTTTTTTCTTCATCAACTTCAGTTCCTCCTCGTCGGCATAACTTCCTCTCATCTTAACAAATACTCTTACAAAAGTAAAACTTCACTGTTTTTTCTGTTAACTTCAGTAATTTCATGTTTGTCTGTTAATTTAGTTAATTCTCTATGAATTTCTTCAATCTGTTAGTTCAAAACAGAGCAAATATCTTTTCTTCGCCCCAACTTCAATTCTCTTAAACGTCATCATCTTATCTCTGCCCCATCAAATCTCGAACAAAAACAATGCTTTGCATTCTCATATCTTGCAAAGGGAAAAAAGGTTTCATCAATCGTTAAATGCTTTGTATGATAGACATGGAATATCTAATATATTACACCCCTACAAAAACAGAAAATTTTTAGACGAAATATAGACTCAGTTATTTTAGCTGGCTTGGGAATTCCAGCGTTAAAGTCACATCTTTAAAGGGCTAAAGCAAAAGAGATAGAAATAGTTATATATACAGGAATGTTTAGATTAAAATATAAACAGACTTGTTTAACATTAAAACTATTAAGTATTGAACTTATTAGCATATGCACGAGTATCACAATTTAAAAATCATACAAAATTTCAATGAATTCATTAGCTCTGGTGTCCGGAGACTCCTATGGAATTCAACGTGTTAATATCTTTAACGCCCCACTACTAATATTTTCTTCAATAAACCAAAAAGAAACTATGAGAAATCGCAATCAATTACTTACTTAAACGATAAATACAAATAAACCACATTTCAAAAAAAGTACAGAGATAAAAACCTATCAAAATCATATAATTGCTAACCCATCGCGCTCTTTCATATTACAAATAATTTCAACCCCTTGCCGTGCGATTTCTTTCTTGACTGCCCCCTCAATAATTCAAAACTAAATTGATAGAATAAAAATTAATCAGTGATTCCTGATATATCATATAATTTAACGCAATATAAATATTACATAAATAATTTTATCGTCTTGGATGTTACTAATATTTTCAATTTCATAGGTTTTGTAAAACTTGAAAAATTGACTAATTTACCGCATCACGAGTGTCACTCATTGTACGGCAAAAAGTTAATGTATATATTTAGAAAAATCTTCAAAAACGTTAAACACAAGACAGCCCAAGTCACAAATAACTCCATCAACCTCAACCCTCTCCCATAACGAGCATCCTCCATCCGCTGTAACCACCCCAAACAATAGGCTAACTGCCATCCATTGTCTTTCTCGTTTCAACCATGTTAATCCTACGATTAGTTAAGAGTTAATATATATTTCAATGCGTCTTGTGACGTCATTTTTCGTACTACTGACGTCGATACTGCGGCTGGCTGGCGTTAGAATGGAAAGAGCGGAGAAACGAATTGCCGAAGGAGCCGTTCGAGTGGTTCGCGGCATTCTCCTATTCCCAGTGGTGTTGCAGGCCCAATGACCTGATTGTCGAGGTAAGAAGAAGCTCCTCTCGATGGTTCGTTACCACGAACCATCCGACGCGAGGATGATGTCTGCGGTATTTTCAGAAGTGTTCAAAGTGTCCCATCTATTGCATATTCTCGGCTAAAATTAATTTCACCACTCGTTGGCGGTAAACCTACTGTATCTATTGGTATATCAGCTTACTTTTGGACTGCGTATTTTATTCAAAACAGACTGTCGAATCTAACTCGTTGAACTATTATACTTTTATCCTTTTTTTGTACTTTTTATGACTTGAGTAATATGTTCAAAATATTCAATATATCACTGTTTAAGCTTTATATACTATCACCTACTCTCCGTTTTCAGATACTATAGTTTGAATAGTATCTGAAATGTAACATGTGAAAACGGAGATTGGGTGAAAGTACAGGTAGCCCTCCTACAACACGGCGTCCTATAACACGGTTTCGCTCCAACACGATAAGAAAATTGCGGAAACCTTTGCACAATACTGTACTCCTATATCATTGGATAACATGACTTTTATTTACAATATTTAAAAACTAAATTATTTTGAAGTAATGATGGGAAGGTATAATGAACCATAATGAGCCTCTACATAAAAATATATAAGTAAATAATAATTCACTCACTTATAACGCTATTGCGATGTTATAGCAAAAAGGGTCATGCAGTTTATGCGTTATCCGCAGCGAGACGTACTGTTTCAGAGATATATAATTTTTAAAAAAATGTTATCTTTCATTAACCCATTGCGGTCCGAGTTATTTTGTTAATTATTGTAGTCAGCTAAATAAAGTTAATTTCACAACATTTCCTAGCATTTTCTATTCGTTTCTTTCAATGTTATCAATGACTATAGATACTGGCGGATATTTAGGTAATACTACTTACAAAATTATTACAAAATTGGAAAGTTGATATTAAATTTGCAGAAAATCAAATCAAACGGAAAGCTATGTCGAGAACTGCTCGACATAGGACCGCAAAGGGTTAAATTTTCAGAACGTAACTCCTTCTTTTGTACTGGTTCTGGGTCCCATATAACACGGTTTCCTATAACACGGCAATTTCTAGGAACCTATTTACCGTGTTATAGGAGGGTTACCTGTATATGAAGCTTAAACAGTGATATTTTGAATCACGGTTTGCAGGTACTATATGATTTTTTTTTTAATGTATTGTAACTTAATTTAATTTCAGTGAAATATGGTATAGTTGATTACAAATGAAAATAATTACAATAAAGGGAAAATAGGTGAAATATCACTCAAGAGTGTTTTGTGTAACTAACTTTGATGAGCTCGAGAGGGGTAAAATCGGTTCAGAGTTTCTGCACCTTTAAATTTTTAGATCTCAATGATTGCATGAATGATGGTACACATAAAAGAAGTTGCTAATTTTCCTACGAGAATTTATATTTTACAATGCATTCCAGAATTCTATTTCGAAATCGAAAATGTAGATTGCAAAACCATTCAATGGATTGTATGTGTTGATGTGAGAAATTTATTGTTGGGGTACGTTAGGTAAATACTATAGTTTCTTAAGTTCATTTTGATAATTTTAGACTTGCAACGAAGTGCAAATTGTTAAAGGAAAGTTTAAAATTTTAGATTGACGAGGAGGTATAGATTTAGTCATGTTTTAATAAAAATTGATTATTATATAAAATGTGATTATGTTCTAGCTAATTCCTTTCTCTACTGCAATCACTAATTCACGTGTTGAAGAGTTTTGCGAGAAAACTTGACATAATTCTTACTTTGAATATATTATCACTTCAATACTTTTTGATAGAAGTAACAATTATCTACAAAAGCAATGATTAATATCCATCTCCTCCTAAAATCTATTACTTTTAATATTTTTTAATTGTATTTTGTTTAACAAAATAAATCCATATTTCTTCAATGCACTTTCCAGACGCCAATACAGAGGCTGAATTAAACTTAAAAGAGAATAAAACATCTACTGATCAAAGCTGCTAGAATTTCAAACGTCAAACATAATCTGAGCAAAATTATCAGATTTCAAACGATCTTCAATTATCTCTGCTAATCTTATTATCATATTCCTCCATAATCGCTGGATTAAAAATGACGAAAAATTAAAACCTAAAGATACTGTTCCACAACAAATTTTCAATGACTTTGACATTGCAAAAGCACCAGCTCACACTCTAAGAATAACGAAAAACGGATTATCGGAATGAGATCATCGTATTATCGAATATAAAGATCTATATTTGAGTCACTCGAGGAAAGAGAGCGCAAAGAAGGAACGTTTAAAAAATCGAACACGTCTCAAGCACCCCGAGTGTTGTCAGCTTCTCTTCGATCACCAGCAACCAAGCTATTACGTCAAAGGCTCTATGACGTCACTCGTCAGGGAAAAATTTCTAAAAAATCCATTAATAATGACGTTTTCATCGCCTAATCTCAGACAATTAATTCGGAAGAGTGGAGAAGAATGGCACTTAAGTAAATTTAAACCGATGAGAAGAAAATAAAGTTTCTTTATTGTGAATTTATATATTGAAAAAAATTATGTAGAGTTAGCTAAGTGAATAGAGAAACATGGAATTAGTAGAATTAACAAACTATGAAGTAATCTTTTGTAACAGATTTGTTAGGGTGGAGAGGTAGTGATGAGGAGAAATCGAAGCTGACCAATCGACAAAAAAGTTAACTATCCCTTTAGTTTTAGACTGGTAATTTTAAAAATAGTATTCACAAAAATTAATAGAAAAAACTAAAATTCACCGACAAGTTTTTCCTAATAAAGACATAGTAGGTGTAACTGCAAAAGTGGAAACTGGAATGACGCGTTGACCAGCAAGATATTTAAAGTGACCAATTTTTTTTGAAGGTATAAAAAAAAGTAAACAAATTAATTTCATACCATTGTTATCATCTTGATCAATTATAAACACTGATTTGTAATTTTAGAAAAAAGACAATATTCAATTTAAGATTGTTAGTAAAAAGAAAATAGTATTATGATTACGTTACTTAATTAAATACTATAGCAAAGTTTTTTTTCAAATTTTTTTTATAAATTCATCGGATAGGGAGTTTATTAAATTATTTGTAATTAAATAGATAAATGAATACTTATACTCGTCCATATAAAAATTGGAATTGGAAAAGCATCGAAACTTCTGGATAACACTATGGAATTAGAATTAAATAGAGGAGAGTACGAATATGAATACTCTTGAAAGGTAAAAATAAATTTTAAGATATTTTTTTATACAGATAATACATTTAAAATAAATCTCTGCATGATCTTACCAATTTTTTAGAACAGCTTGTGAATATTAAATTGTGTCAACCAGGTATGATCAAAGGAAAACTTAAAATGATTAATTAGGTCGCAAGTTATGACGTAAGTAAATTGAGTTAATTATAATTAAAAAAGAAAGGGAGTAGATAGGATCAAAACAGAATGAATTGCCCGAGAGATCAATATGTCGAGCTGACAACACGATCCTTAACCCATTAAGTACCAGCGATCTATTTATAGTGCAAGACACGTTTTACATTTTTAAAGATGGTAGATGTTTCGGTGTTATCACCTTTGAATTTACACTATAATTGGCAAGTTTTATATCATATAACTACGATTTTGAAACAACAATCGAATGTATTTTTCTATAAAAACTGCAGGTACCTACCTTCTGCCCGATTTCTCCGATTTCATTGGATAGAAAATTCTGAAAAAAATCACAGGTTTTACAACCAATGGTGTGCATACTTTGGAATTTTTTAAGATTTGTCTATAGACAAATCGATTTTTAAAAAATTACAAAAGTTTATAAATTTAAATTTTCAGCCCTGCCCAAACCTTCAACCCTGTCCGTCCCTTCCAGCCCTGCCACTCCCGTCTGCCCTGTCTGTCTCCTAATTTTGACTGGCATATTGCTCGAAAGCTCATATTTGACAGCGGAAAGTTGGAATTCAGTCGAAAATCGGATTGAGCTTTTAGTTTGAGCCATCAGCTGTGAGCTTACAACCCCAGATATAGATGCTCAAACTAAAAAGCTCACTCGGGTTTGTCGAAATTTCGCAAAAAACTTTGAAAAATTGCTCAAAGTACCGACAAATGGTTGAAAATATCGAAAATCGGAATGAGCTTTTATTTTGATTCTCTAAGAGTGATCAAACTTTATTTTGCAAAGTGTTAGAATATCCATACAAAAAAAATACCGAAATGTCGCAGAGCCGGCTCTCAAGCGATAGACTAATTGTCAGAAACCCGCATTGCCACAGTGCTCAATGTATTAAAACTTCAAAAAACTCATTCTCTTCATAACCACCATAACACAACGGGTTAAAGACATTTCCAGTCTATGAAATGCCGATAGACATTTTCGCAGCTCAGTTACGGGCAAATGAAATTAGGGAAGTCGTCCGGACATGAATCCTGGCGGTCCGGACGTACACAATGGCACAGGGTACGCGACGGTGTTTTTGCAAACGTCAGCTGAGATACTCTTGCCGAGGCATGTCGAGAAGTACGGTAGGGCGGAGGGACAGGGCTGTGGCTTAGGTTGCCGAGAAGCGTTTCGAGGTGGCTTCGAGACGATGCACGATAAGCACGCCCGTTCCTCTTTCTTATGACCTCACGCCGTTTTCATCCCCGGTGTAGACCGACCGAGCCAAAAGCCATCCCTCTCCCCGTCTTTTGCGACGGACTGCCTCAACTCTCTCCATTCTGCCTATTATTTTCGACCGATTGCCAATTGTCGTGCAACTGCCGACGTAGATACTCGTTATGTGATTCTGGTTACCAGCGAAATTGGATAACTGCAGCAATATGTTTGATTTAATGATTCGCATTTCGTTTTGATTTGAGATCGATAGATTGGTGGGTTTTGAGATTGGTGTTGGTGCTTGTTGTTTCGATATTGTGCAGTTCTTTGAGGGATTTTGGGTTTTTGGGCAATAGGGGTTGAAAGTGGTAGATACTTTGAGGTTTTGACAGTAGACCTATCGACTATGTATTCAATATATTAAAAATGTCAAATAAATATATTTTGAGGAAATATAGGAGAAAATTAAAAAAGTAAAAGTGTTAGAAATTTCAAGTTCAAAATAAAAATTTAGGACAAGCACTTTTAGCCACTTTGGTGGCTGTAATGTTAATAGTCTATCTTTGATAGTTTGAGTTTTAGGATGGTTACACTATTTGAGGTGAAGGTGAAAGTAAGTGATGGCTTTTGTTACCAGAGAAAGTCTTGCAGCTCCAATAAAAATTGAGTTGGTCATTTGGAACTGGATTATTAGATTTTAAGTAGAATTACAGTTTCACAATTTGGATCTAGGGATTGAACTTACTACTGAACTTGCACGGTTTCGAACAGGGTTTGGGCAGATTAGATGATGATTTAATCATCATTCGATAATGTCAGCCAATGAAAAGAAATTAAAGTGCAATACTATATTTTTATGCAAAACATGATCTTCTCTCAAACGTTTTCACGAAGGGATGCATATGTTACTCTCAAAACGAACACCACTAGCATTTTTCTATCTCCATTATTTTTACTAAAGTGATACTTTTTCTATTAAAACGATATCTTTTCAAAGTAGAAACATTAAATACACAAATAAACATATAGTCAATACTATTATAACAGTTAATACTATATAAGTATTGAATGTATAATATTAATTTTGATTAAATATCAAAATATGAAAGTCCCAAGAAGTTTCATTGAATTCAGTTGCGCCGATTACCGATGATTCTCATGTGGTCATCGTGTTAAAAAAATTATCTTGAACATCAAAAACAAAAAAACAGCTATGAACTTGTAAGAGTCATCCAACTCCAGGAACAAAGTACTGTGTAAAAGTTAATCTTGAGTCACTTATTCTACGAATGAGAAAGAGAACAACTTCCATGGATAATTTACGTCAAAACGTAGCATCGACCGTACATTTCGATCGATTTCATCGTTCGACGATCCTTTAAACAGCTTTCCCCGATGACGCGCAAGATCACCCTGTTACCCCGAAATTTCGAGGTCGACCACGTCCTCGTCCCAGAAACCCAGAGATGAGAATGCACTCTCCGTTTATCCCGCGGAAAATGGCATACTCGGCTACTTGAATTAATTATTTCGTTGCGTCAAAGGTTTGACATTTTGTTTTTCAATACGTTAATTAAATTATTTCCTGAGTTTTTCTGTACTCAAATAACTTTACACATTCGAAGAATTCTTCGAACGGACCTGACGGCCACTATCGTATCACACTGAAAACAAGTTCAAAAACAAACTTGAAAATCATATTCTCTAATATAAACTGAGCTCTATGAAAATAATACAGAATTTCTTCGTTCTTGACAAAAGCAGTTAACGAAATGGTAATTGCTTTCGAAACCAAATATTATGAGAAAGAGGCATGAGGTTTGTCGAAGTTTCTTCAGCAAACTGCTAATAAAAACTAATATAACTAATATAAATTTTGGTAAATTATTTTCAGATATTGGTAACTAAACTTAATTCCTAAAATGAAAAAATTCTATAACACCCCTAGTCGAAATATTAAACCTCATTTGACCCTTTTACTACCCAACAGGTCCAATTCGGTGGATAAAGGTTTTGGTGATAGCTAAATAGGAGTATCATTTTACTGACAAGGAGAACGCAAGTCCTTCGGGTCACTGATTTTATTGAAATTTTATATACTTGTAGAGTAAGTCGTTCTGATTAAGAATATACCCTATTATAGGGGCAGACAGTCAATAGTTTTTAAGATATTTATAATTAACCCTTTGCACTCCGAGCCATCTCTGAAGTTATCTATTAGCAACTTGTCAGTACTTTACTATTTTCTATTTTGTGCAATTTCAATAGAAAATTCAGGTAAACATATATTTTTTTAAATCTTGGGATGCAGTAAGTTCATCCTCTGTAATTACTAATAAATTCATGATTCCCTTAGAGAGTGCAACAGAGTGATATGATAAACTTACAATGTCCCCTCAGGTGGGACATCGGAGTGCAAAGGGTTAAAGTTTCATTTTTAGTATAAAAATATAATAGTTAATTAAAGTTTCAGATATAAACTATATATTTAAAAAATATTAAGAAAACATTCAGGACATATAAAATAAATGTTTAGAAAATATTAAGAAACCACTCAGGAGATATAAAATAAATGTTTTAAAATCGGTGACCCGAAGGCCTTGCGTTCTCCTTGTGAGGAGTTACAGGTTTAAATTTGGAGTTTTAGTATTGAAAAGTATCATATTAGGTTCAAATAGGTGTAAATACCATGAAAATAGGTTCAATATTTCAACTCCGGACGCCTCTAGTTTCGCATTTAGAAGAAAAATTACTATGTCGAGGAGTTCATCGAGTTCGACAGATTGACGTTTTCGCAGCATAAAAATTGCCGTAACTTTATTCACTATTTGTGATTTTATATTTGTAAAAGTTACACAATCATCAACTCGAATTTGCGATGCACTCCATATTGCTCTATGTTTATTCAAAGATTTTATCTACTTATTCATAAAAGGATAGAAGGATTTAGGAAGTACAATGAAAATTGTACGAAGTCTCAATGGCGATAGGATAAAGCCTGAAATGTGAAAGGATACATAGAAATAATGATTCAAGCACACGACAACCCTGTTTAGCCTTAAAATTTTATAAAACAATCGTTTGCGCGCAATACAATCAGTTCCTTAACAAACTCATCGTAAAATCGTTACTCTTAGTATTTAGAAAGACGGTCCTCCAGACCCGGCTAGCTGAATGTGCTATTACAATTACGAAAGTACTCGTAAACAATGAAATCGTCTTCACACAAATAGTTTTACGTTTGATTAAGCTGCTTCTTCTTATTCTTCTTTGAAAGAACGAATTAACAAATCATCACAGAGGACACCGTCAAAATTCTACAGAATTTGCAGCATCGACGGTTAAAATACCACTGTAAACATCGAGCGTGATTGTGCCTTACGCAACTTTACCGTTAAAAAAATATATCTAACCCTTTCGGACCTGAAATCCATTTTACAAAGAGTTCAAAAATTCAGTTCTCAATGAACATAAAAACATGGTGTACCTTCAAAGCGGTATGAGCTTTAACACAATGAAAGCTAAGAAATTATTATTTGAAAATCTCGTTATTAACCTTTCAGGTACTCGTGATATAATTATTAATCAATTTGATATGTAAAATTGAGTAAAGTAATTTCATTTCACTGCTATTTATTACTAAGTCTACTTAGATGAAGAAAATGAGGTGTTCTGAATTTTTTGTAAACATTCCTGAAACTTTTAACACAATTTCTCTTTCATTATTCAATATCCAACTTGTAGATAGTGATTGATAAAATCTACCACATTTTGCTTTCCTTTATTCCTTTTCTTACAGCATTTTTGTTTGGTATTTTGAAATATATCTGATAAATCATCCGTAGATTTAGCGTTGATTCTGGTATCGTTATAATATTAAAATTAATCTTTAATTGTACCGTATTATTTTTATATGGATGACTGATATCGTAAATAATCGCATTTTTGTTTGGAAAATAAAAATTGCGATTCGTATTTGTCTTATAACGCTTTCAGTGTGTTAAACATTGTATTGATAAACCTGTTATTCAATAAAACTGCGGATATTATTGCAAAGGTTTTTATGAATATAAATGAAATTATTAAATCTAAACGGAGATTTATTTCACGCCATAAATATATCAAATGCCTTCCCCTGAATGTTTTACATCCTTTTGTATTAAACATATTCTGCGTATTGTCAGTATTTGAAATTTCTCATGAACGCATAAAAATCCACAGTCTTAAAATGATAGTCAACAAGTTTAGAATGTAACAGATAAATCCTTAAGAAATGTAGGTCTGAAAGGGTTAAGACGTTAATTATGAAATACAGCGATGAACTGTGCTAAGAAACGTTTGAGATACAAAGAAATGCGTGCACTGCCTTCGAATCTTCCCGATCACAGAAACCGTGCGATACTATGGCTAATTAATAGTTTGGCCATCCGAAATGACATCCTAATTATGGTTTGTACTTTGTAGACGTACGTACAGTTAACGTTTTCACTTGTAAAGACCATTAAATCGGTTTAATTAGGACTCAAAAACTTAACTTCGTATCATCCAGAAAACACAAACTTACAATTATTACATTCTTAAACTTAATGCTCTGAAATGTATACTTTTATCCATATCGCATGAACATCACGTTTAGTGTCATTCATCGCTAAAAAATGTCCCTTTTTTTTACCATGGGATATCTGTGTTTCGCAATAATAATATATACGATATCATACGAAGATTAACACGTTCACTGTCATCATCATAGATGCACGGTGTGCTATTTATCAGTTTATGATCACATCTAGAAAAAAATTTCGAAATGAACGTCATTATTGAACAAAAGACAGTAAAATAGGTGTAGAATGCCCTTGGCACGGTGCAGAGGGCGACAACCTTCTATTTAATGAAGAGCTATTTTATCTTAAATTTATTTTGTGAATTCTACAAGGAGCCACAAATAATAAAATAGCTAAATAACTAATTAACCAAATAATCAAATATTATGCTTTAAATGTTAACTTAAACATTAAATCGAAATTATTTCAATCAAAAGTTATTTTAAATGAAGAAGCCACTGCTGATTGCTGATCTAGAAATAATTGTACTGTTTAGTCTCTGAAGGCCCATGGAAATTAAGGGCATCTGCTGATAAAGAACACCCAGTGTTGTGGTGAAACACTTTCATCTCAGATCTTCGTAGCGAACGTGTTAAAACGTAACAGCAAACTCGTTAAGTCGTAGTTTTTAAGATTATATGTGCACAGTAAATGATTTTACAAAAAAGAGCAAAAATACCTTTACAGATTTGTTTTATCGGTGACTGTCTCCCTGAGGGAATGATTGTAGGGTGACAATTACGTCTTGTTTCTTAAACCCATAGAAATTTGCTTCGCTGAAATTGTCGATTAGAAAATAGAGTATCGAAATAATTGAATGTCGGGCTTGGCACTTCCATAGAAGAATTTTAAACGATTCTTTGGTTTTTTTTAATTGCGTGATAATGTTGGAAAATTGAACATACAGAGGAGACGAGTGGAATAACGTTTGTGTAAGCCGTGAAGATTTATTCTTTAAATGGAAAAAATTATTGTTGCAAATAGTGAGGTTCCTCCAAGTAAACTAAATATACCGATATCTTATTAAATTCATAATACAATATTATTGTAAAATAGAATCTTAATCGGAAAGTATATTGACTGTTAGGAGTATAGTAGACAAGGATATTTAAAAGCTCATTGTGTACAATTGATTGTATACAAATAAATGTCCACGACATATGAAAAAATGTTAAACTTACAATCCAAATTCTTAGTGTTTTCCATTTCAAAAAAACTTGAAGTTAACTAAAACCATCTACCTAGTGACAATCACTCCAAAATGGCACTTTTATTCCTTAGAAGTTAACACTAGAACTACCAAGCTAGTTAAAATGATTGGTTCCCAATTTTTTCTAATAATTCTTCAAGTTTATATGAAAACCATAGAGTTGATACTCTACGTCTGTTTCGTAGAACATAAATTATTGAATCTTGTCCTTTCTTTACCTTTTGATTCCTCATTATCCAAAGCACTCATTTAACCCTTTCGCTACTACGAGTGACCATAGTCACCGGCCACGAGATGCCTCCTACACCCGACGGGTGAATATAGTTACCCGCTCCAAAAATGGAACCAAAAGTTAAGACAAGTGCTGTATAAAAATACGTTCATGAAAAAATTAGGAATACATTGTTACGAACACAAATCATTTTGTTTCTAAATACAATGTCACAACATCGTTTTTGAGACAAAAGATTTAACCCCGAATGCTGAGGACTGCGCGAGGCACTCAGTGGCGAGGCCCGCCGTAACGAAAGGGTTAATGTATTGAAATATAAACAGATTTAACGCCGGTAATTCTAGTATTAAAGACCAACATATTATATTGATAGAAGATATTTCATCTCATTTCATGTGAATTGAATCCATTAAATTTCAACACGCAATTAAAAAGAACGCCCTACATACATAAATTGCTTCATTTGGCATAAAAATTCAACAAACTAATAATACAGTGCGAGAAAATAGGAATCAATGTCCACGTATTTCTTCGTGAACGATATCAGTCCAAGAAAGCCCGGTTAGGAAACTCATCCATTTTCGATCTGGATACCACTTTCTACGATAGTAAGCATACGATTCTCGAGAGTACGTTTATGCGATCTTGATAATATACGCTTCACGATATTTATATAGTAAAGTATAATCATTATGATTATCGTGTGATTCGCTACTGTGCATCGCGTATCAGAGCTTGCGAACTCGTTTTTATTCCTATAAAAATGAATCCTTAACGGTGACTTTAGAAAGTAAAAGGTAGAAAAATATATGCATACGCCGCTTTACTGTTACTTTGATCCTGTGCCGCGTGGAGATCCGTAGAAAAGTTTGCCCTTTGCACAGCCACGCAGATAATGCACGTTACACGCGTGATTTCTATAAAGTATTCGTCGAAACCCGTCGAATAGGAGAGTAGCGAGTCGAGTGATTTTTCTTTCTTCCCTTCGTCGCTTACTTTCTACGCGATTATAAATTTTTTTTTCTTCCGTTTTCTTTTTCTTTTTGTCCATTAATCCTCCTCCACGTAGCACTGGCCTCGAGATGCGAAGACCCTCGATTGTCCGTTTTGAAGATTTAATCGTTGAGCATCTTAATTATTTGGGATTTACGCTTCGAACTATGAATTGCGAATTTTTCGCTTTTTTTGCAAGTGTTCGCCTGATGTATGTGAATTTGTTTGTTTATTTTTTGGAATTTAACCCTTTCGCTATAACAGAATCTGATCGAATGAGATCAAAGTTTAATGCGGTGCTACGGGGTTCACATATGCTAAGGGGGCGACATGAATAATTCCAGAGATTTTCAGTTTTAAATAAAGGCGCGAAGTTCCAATTTTCGCATTTTCTTCATGAGAACGTGATGGTGAGGAAAGCTGATGCGTAAAATTCGACTTTATGTGATGACATTTTAGGAAAAATTGTTTAATTGAAATATAATGAAAGTGGCAGAGCTTAATGAAAGTAAGCATGACTTTTTTAAAGCTGCTGTACCTGCTTTTTAAACTAATATTTCTAATTGTGATAGTCTCAGTTGTTTTTCTGATTGAACAATAAATAATTTCGATTTATACGAAGATGTCTATGACGTTACAATTTGTCGTTTTGCAGAGACAGGTATTATATTTAAGTTTTTAAGCCGAGGAAGAGGAATGCAGACTGGAAACGGTGGAACATTAAAATCGCTTTAACAATTGAAACCAAATATACAGAATATTTGCAAAATTAGATGGGCAATCTCGACATATTAAATAGGTGGATTAATAGAGTTTTGAATTTGATTATCTTTTATTAAAAACAGAATTTATCACGAACGCTTTGTTCAAGAGTTAAAAAATTTGTATACCTATCACAAAAAGAATATATAGAATTTCAATTTAATACTAATTTAATTGACTGGATTATTGATTACTTTTAACACAAAAGGAGATATATTTGTAAATCTAACGAAAATTTTTGGCATATTAGAAGTAAAAAACATTCGTAATTTAAATAGAAAGTGTTTTTGTCTTTTCTTCTTACAATAACAAATTTGGCCACTTATTTTGAAAATTATCTTTGCTAAAACCAATAATGTTACAACTTATTCTTACCACATCTGAATTCCTTAATTTTACGCTCATAATTGGAATAATTTTGTGTATAAAATTCCATACTGAATGTTATACTCTTTATTCAAATTGTAACTTTACTACAAATACCAAAATAAATGTGAAAATTAATTCTAATGAAATAAAATATTGAATAAAATCGAACTTTTAAATTAAATTATAAATTTAAACAAATGAAGATGATTATCGCTGAAACTTTCATTTCATGACCGCTTAATTTCGGCTCAGTGGCATTAATTTTAATATTCCTGTTAATAGCGAAAGGGTTAATTCTCATAGATTATAATGTTAACTATCAAAGAGAGATACATCGAAGAAATATTATGAAAGAAATATATTCAGTTAATTTGTATTAAAGAGCACAATTTTCTTCGTAATTCTGGGCGGTGAAAAATTACAAAAAATTATTAAATTGTTTGCTTCATCCGTCGCGTCAGACAATCTGGAGTCTATCACAACATAACGCACTTTATATCTTCTTCCCAACAGCACCACTTTCATTCACAAACCTCAGGTATAACGTCTACGCGACTAAAAAACACACGTCCCTTTTGTCGAATGAAAAAGCCACATTTTCTTATTATATTTCACCCTTGAATGCTGCAATCGTGTGAGCTATTTAATAGTTATCCTTCCCTAAATTCCAATCCCATTTTCTACAGTCTCCAAGTACAATCTGACAAATAAAAAATGGCTAAAGAGCGGCGGAGCTGCTCGTTTTCAAACGCCGATTTCTATTATTTCATCTTTGAAATCTCTACAGTCCATCTCCTAAAGTAAAAATTGCACATACTAGTTTAACCCTTTAATTCACGATTTTTTTCTGACTGGGCGTGCAATGACTCGAAATTAATTCCTCAAATCGAAAATTCTCACTGGTTTCTGATATTTCATATAACTGATCACAATATTAACCCTTCTAGTGCCACGAGCTGATATACCAGCTCGAGCGGAGAACATAATTAAAATCGTGATAACTTAATACATTTGTAATAGATGGCAAATAGTTTTGGTATCATTTTACAGAGTGTGTTCTGTACTTTATCGTTATATTTGTATCTAAAATAGTAACTTTAAGATTTTTTTTTCATAAGGTGTTACAAAACTCTCAAATTCACGCTGGCACTTTTCGCTCGTACCACCAAATTTCGGTGGCACTAAGAGGGTTGACAGTAACCGGATTAATAATAACAACCGGCTAATATTTTCAATTTAAAATTTTTCAAAAGACTTCAAAATTTCCTATTCCATATCCCGTACCACGAATAACACACGTTGTTGTAGGTTAAGGGGTTAATTTAGAAAGCTGGGTTTAGGAATTCCAAAAACGAAATGGAAGAAATAGACTGTTGAAAACAGAAGGGGTCAACGAAATTTAGCCATCTTTTAGTTGTCGGACTATACATGTATAGTCGCTGCTCCATGACAGGGGATGAAGAAGGAATTTGTCGTTTTCTTGAAAGCAACATTAGGATTGATCATATTTTTCTGTTCTCATTACACGGAGAAACAGCACTCGAAGGGATCATTCTTAAAATCTGTTCGCAGTTACAAGAATTTTTCTTCGTGCTACTTTTGCTTTCTCGAGTCCGGAAGACGCAGATCGCGAGCACGACCAACCTGACTGTTTTTTTTTCTAGTCTCTTTTTTTTCTTTTTAAAGATTCCGTAAAAAAGCGGCCGCTGAAAATTCCATGGAAATCGGCTAGATTCCCTCGGTGGTTCAAAATTCGAGCAACTACGTCTCTACCCTGTACATGTGTATTTTTGCGTATGTATTAAAATACGCGAGATTTCGTTTTGCTCTGCGACTTTTATTTTCGCAATGCATACATGTCTCTCCGGTGTGCCGAATTGTGCGATAATATGTAGTTGCTATATCACCATCTCGTGAAAAAAGAAATTGATTTATGCGCGTTTAACGTGTTAGAAGATTCTTTGGAAATGAAAAGCCACGGAACGCCGAAATTATATTGGCAAATAAACAAAATTTGATGATATCCAAAGATATCTGCAACTATGTTCAAATTCAGTTGGTTATAATTTATCTTGCGATTTCGCAAAATTTTGAGAATTCTTGCAAACCGGAGATTCAACTGAAATGCGAATTTTTTGTAGGTGAATTTTTTCAAAATTCTACAAACAATAAATATATCTGTATCTATGTGAAGATGCTCATTAGATTTAATAGATTTTTCAGTAATTTTGCAAAATTCTGCGAATTTCCGTAAACAGGAGGTTCAATTAATATAAGAAATTTTACTTGGCTTTCTACACGTTTGATAAATCTCCTAATATGCAATGTAACTGTTAATTAGACATTGAAATTTTTTCGATCTCTCATCAAAATGTCCTAAGTTTTTGTGAACAAAATAAAATACTAAATATGTAGATTGAATTCGATAAACGTGATTCGTTGTGATTTGCAAAAATTCAGCAAATCTCGTAAAAGTATCCAAAATGCAATATGAAATTTAAAAAGAGACTCGAAAGAACAAACGAATCGGACCCACCGGAGAAAAATGTATGCATTAACGTTTTTCTATATCGTGGCACTCGTTCTCGTTGAATATCTCATCTGAAAAGAAAACCTACAGTTTTTTTTTCATGTTATTATTTATCTCGCAAAACAACGAGGATCCGTATAAACTGATTTATCCGTATAAATGTCACTACGCCCTGGTTTTGTTCTATAAAACGTCACGATTTCCTCCGTCATAGATGAGGGAAATTGGTCGTTGCGAACTAGAAGAAGCAGATGGAAAACAAAGATAATTTCGTTTCAGAAATTCATCAAAATCTCCACGCCCTATTAACTTTCACTTTGTGGAAAAACCTACGCATTTATTTAAATGCACTTTTTAAGGCATATACAATCCTCCTTCGAAATCACTGGAATTAATGTAAAGAAAATTGGACTTTGGAATCTGAAAACATAATTTAGTAAAATGTTATATGACTTAATGCTATAAATGTAAAAATAATTTTAATTAGTATTTGTATCAAAGTATGTAAGAAAGAATAATTTGATTCAGTGAAAATTATTACGAGAATGAATAACTATTTTTTTTTTCTCCAATTGGTACACAACTTGACGTTTCTATTGCTAAGAAAATTATTGAAAGGATGTAGAAGAAAATGTAATAACATAAAGAAATATTTCCAACGAGAGTATAATTGTTTTCCAGCGGCATCTCTCATGATGGAAAAGTATGCAAAGCAAGCTAACGGCTGTACTTTTTCACGATATTGTCCGCATTGATATTTATAAAGCCTAATGTTATTAATTTACAAAGAATAGAGAAAGAGTGATAGAGATAGAGGAGACAAAAAATGGCAATTATTCATTATACAGACGTCCTCGTCAATTATTAATCAAATTACGATATGTGATGGATCTTGACTCGTAGATTACACATATTTCATCAGAAATTTTCACTTACATTAATAATTGATAAAATGTATATCAAAAAACGATATACACGTATAAACATTGCAAATAATTTTTTACACTTTGATATTAAGCATATAATATATTTACGTTTAGTTTTAATATCAAAGTTCATCGAAGAATTATTAATTGCTTATATACTGGCCAATTTAATATACAAGATATTGAAATTAATTAATAGCAAATTAAAATAGTATTTTCTTGGCAGTACGAATGCTAATAAATCAAAGAAGATTTTAATATTTGATATTTTTCAAGCTCCGCCATCTGCGAATATATTTGTACTCCAATATAACGTAATTCTCATAGAGAATTCCTTCCTAGGAAGAACTTTTCTCTTAAATATCTCTCCAGTAGTTTGACACTATTTCTAATATTAATAATTCAGTAAATATTAGTATTTACTGTTCCCTTTAATATACAATAAAGCAAATTGGATATAACAGCCTACTACGTTCACAATCCCTTGCCCTGTAATAGCAAGTGACATTCGTGACACGACAAACTAAATACAAAATTTTGATGTTATTCAAAAACAAAAAAACTAAAATTTATCAGTGGCACACAACCACGAAAATCTTTTTTCATGCTATTAATATTACGTTAAATAGCACGATGTATCAGTGATTACTGAACAATTTTAATTTCACCAATTCAATTCTAAATTATTGCATAATCAGTCACAGAAGAAATCATACAGTAAGGGGTTAATCAGCAGATGGAAAAACAATTATTTAATTGTTTTTAACAATTCAACATGATTTATACGTTGCACATGTAAATTAATAAGGAGTGTCTCCTATTCTTCACATTTTCATATTCAATTTCGTTCACTGAAACTCAACGCAATATAATTTTCTTTAATCCTTCATTACTCTTCTACATTATTTTAGCTTTAATTGCTTTAATCACATTTCACCTAGAACCCACTTTCTCGTGTGGATCCCGAACTACCGAAGCTATGATACAGTTCGACAACTGTAAGATGGCTAGGTAATTGTGGAATCCCTCACTTTTATTATATTTCCACCATTTTGTTTTTAGAATCCCTAAACCCAGCATCCTAAAGTAAAAGACTATGTGCAGTGTTTACTTGAGGAGACAGTTTTTTGATCCCAAAAACAAAATGGTAGAAATAGACTTTTGAAAAGGAGAAATTCCACCGCTCCCTGGCCATCTTTCAGTTGTCGGACTGTATATATGTTACGATTAAAGCGTGGAATTCGTTATTTCATAAATAACTGTAATTAAATCATTATTTCATAAAATAATTAAGTAGCTATTGTCAGTTACATTATGAAACACCTAATTCATTCATGAAATGACTAAACTGTACGCTTTAAATGTAACATACATATCACAAAGGAAAAATATTCAAGAAGCGAAGGAAGAAGATCTGAACTTGGACCCACTGATTGTGAATTCTAGTTTTTATCTCCTCATCCACTATAGTTCACCATAAATTCCTTTCTACCGAGGCAATAATAATGTCTGATGATAAAACTGTAATCTACGATTCTTAATACACGATGTATCATCGTTTCTTTAATATTTTCGAGGACGTCGGTCTCTGAATGATTACCAAAAAAAAAATGTATCGATCGAATCGATCAAGACATTAAGCTCCGTAATAAGCATAAAGTTACTAGCTATGTAGTAACAATCGAATTTCACGCCTACGCATAAAGAGTACAAAATGCAATTATCATGGAAGTATATAGAATATCTTGACATACGTCAGCCGATGTGTACCAAAACTACGTAAATACGAAGATACGATTTAAAAATGATTCAATTACGATGCGTATCCTTACAATATAAAATTCCCAAAAAGGAAACCTGTCGGCATTTCTTATCACTTCGCTTGTGGCTTCGAACCACGGCATACTTTTCTTTTGAGAAATAGAGAGATAGAAAAAGGTAGAAAGAGAGTGAGAGAGAGAAAAGAGAGAGTGAGAGAGAGAGAACAAATGATAATCTTCTCATCTATGCCACTGAAATTTCTACAATCCCAAAAGTCAGTAACGCACAGTCGAAGCATCGTTTCTAAAAAGAAGGAATGACAAAGATCGATCGACGATCAGTTCGTGCAAAATTCTTAAGTTCCCCTTATACGGACGATTATTTAGAAAAAGAATTTCACGAATTTACCATGTTGTTCCGTCCAGTTTTTTCTATATTTTTAGAATGTAGGAAATTTTCTTAGCTTTTATTTAAGTAGTTCTTCATCCTTGGGCGAAGAAGTTTGGTTTTGACCAAATATGTTATTCAAAAATGGAAATGTTGAATATATTGACATTAAGGTTCTGTAGAAATTATTTTATAACTTATTTTTACCTGTGTACTGTTCCAAAATATCACTTTTTTCTGATTTTTTTAAACAATTTTTTTTTAACATAACATAATACATAAATAGGCTCGCATTTACTTCGATTTGTAAAAAGTACTTAATAAAGATTTTCAAAATTGTCTGTTACAAGGATAATTCTTTCAAAATCAAAATTTCTGGTCACAATACGAATCTTTTCCCAGTAATAATCTCACAATAGATCTTTACTCGTTAAAAATTCTGCACTAAAAAGCTAATCCTTCAAACTCTCGCCCAAGACAATTCTAAAGCTGCATTCTTCCAATACAACTTCAAAATATCACTAAATAATCCAATAGTACCACTAAACACAAAAGCAATACAGAAAATCAAATTTTCTCATACTTCTCTTCCAACCGCCCTAAAAATACTTACGCTACAAAAAGCTAGAAAAAAATGCATTATTTTCCACGACCAATCGTAAATCCCGTTCGAAATTCGTCATCGTTATCAATTAAAATGTACAATGACATTATGACGATATCGTCGATCTTTCTAGAATGAGTGCTCCGACCGAATACCGTCTTCCGTTGAAGACGTCCCAGAATAAACGTCAGAAGGAAAACGCGCCACGCGTGTGTTCTGCACGAGGGTGAAAAAAAAGTTTCCAAGGAAAGGAATGGCACAGTGCTTTCTCGCGTGTGTTTCCTTTGCCGATTGAGCAGAAATCGGAATTGCGTACAGCGGCACAGAGAAATACGGTCCTCGGATTTACCTGAGACAGCGCAGCCACTTTGGCAAAAGGACTGCGCATCTCAAATAATCTCAAATGGAGCCACTACTATCTCCAGGAAAGACCATCATATTTTCAGCACCATATGAAGGAGTCGGTGAACTTCTTGCATCAAGAGAAGCTCTGCTTGCTGAGCTGAAGCTACTAGAACTCAGATCCTCGTAGCTGGCGACCGATTGGCTGCCACCTGAAACAGAAGAGATCCTTTCTTTAAGGGTTGCTTTGATATTCGTATGTTTAAAGTGGACGCACAACATGTGGATGTAAAGCTAGGGTTTGAAGTGACAGGTTTTTGAGGTGGTTGCCTCGTTAGGGTTGCAAGCAGAGGGTGATGATACTCTAAGGGGTAGTGTGCTTTGAGGATGACAATTTGTAGGGTAATAATACTATAGGATGGCAATTCAAAAATTATCCTCTTTGATGTTGACAATTTGTAGGGTAGTTACACTGTAGGTTTGAGTTTCCATTTGTTTGGAGTGTATATGGAGATTTTTAGGGTGGAATTTAACAAATAGATTAGAATGGGAAATTGTAAGTTGGTGAAGGTAGAAATTGTAAGATAAGGGAAGATGTCGAAGGTCCGTAATTTTAACACTAATACTACTGGCGTTGTATCAACTTTAATACGTTGAGTGTGATGGTCCCAGGGGACTAACAGTGAACTTTTCATTTCGATAGCGTTTATCCCTGGGACTTACGGCAAACTATTTATTTTGACGATATTGGTGCATGGGACCGGTATGTATCATTAGCAAGGATATAAAGTTATCTAAACGTTGTAATTTTAATGAATTTGCGGCATAGATGTGATTTAGATTTACACAGATTAGAAAAGGTACCGACCTGATTAGTCAATTTTGTAGTCAAAGTACAAGATTTATTTTCTAACAAGATAAAAAGTTTGCTGTAAGTCCCACGCATTAGGGCTACCGAAATGAAAAAAAATCACTGTCAGTCTCTAGGCACTGACGTCGCACTCAACATATTAAATATATTAAATAAAAAAATAATTAATGAACTAAGTTAAATATTATAAGTCAGAAGTGGAACATTTACTTCATGGCTCCACTATCAATTTGTTTGATAGTTTTAGTATTAACGACAATAGATTCTGTACCACGGAAATTATAACATATTTATTATATGAGAAAAATTTATAAATTTTAAAACTAATTATTTAGTGAATAGGACCAATTTTTACCGGTAGCCACATTCACTTGTTAGTCATTACTTTATAAAACCTTGTTAAGAAGGACCACCCTCGATAGAGACCTGCACCATACACAAAATTAAATAAACAACCTTCGCCTGAAATATCTAACCATCAAACTATTATAAAATCATCACAACACTGCATACAGCCGTAAGACTTTATTCTTCAGCTACATGGATTGATTAGCTAATGGTACCACCCCCTTGCAAGCTGTCAGTTAATAAGGATAGCAAAAGCCAGATATCAACAATTTCTTTTTACATTTGCAGAAACATAGAGAAACATGAACAGCACGAAACGAATACAATGTTATAATAAATATACCTATACATGCGGGCAGAATAAATTATAATTGTAACACGATCATTGTTCTTGGTATATAAACAGAAATTGAAGTCACCTTAAACAGCATCTAAATAACGGTGTTAATTAAACGTGCTCTTACGTTGATGTTTTTTTGTACAATAGTTATCTAATAATATCAATATATTGACGTAAATATATATTATACAAAATACACGACTTTGAAATACTCTCGTTGTTAGGAAAAGAAATTTCCGCCCGTGCTTAAAGGGTTAAATATACATATACCTATTCCTGTGGAAAGAAGGAAGAAAAAGGATAAAATCATAGAGCACATAAGAAGAAAGACAATTGATATACAGTGAGACCGACGTTTGAACAGGCGTAAGTATATTTTTTATGATTTTTTTATGTTTCTTTCAAAATTCTTTCGAAATTCTTCATGTTTCATAAAAAAAATTGTTTTTACAATTTTCCACCGATTTTCGCACAGACAAATATCAAATAATATACCAGAAAATACGATGTTCAAGTCATTCTATTAAATCATAAAAATTCCACTAGTACTTGCATAATATCCGTTATATAATTATCCTCGAAAGATAGAGGTGCGACGCTAATTCGTTTGAGCACCAGAGATGAAAAAGTGCCAAGCAGCATATTTTCTTCATTACTTCATTATTCGATATTTCATCCAACAGTGCACAATAGTAATTCAATTCAAACATTGTAAATTTCATTGCTTTATTCACAACAAAATCTTACTTATTTCCATTTAAAAAAAAAGAAGAAAAAATCTTCAGTTCAATAAAACCAAATTTAAAATACATATTAAATTCGTTAGCGCGGACCACACTATTTTGCACTTTTTAATACAAAACTCTCGGCACTTAAAGCACCAAATTCCCGAATTTTCTTTGGCTGCGACTATTTCATACAACAGCTCGAACGAACTGAAAGGGAAACAAAATGGGAATTTCTAAATTCGCAGGAAGATCCTCAACGTCTACCAACTCAAAGTATGATCTCTCTCTAGATGTATTTTTTTTATCTTCTCATTTATTTACGTTTATCAGACACTATCATGAATGCTGATAAACAATTCGTGTTTTACAATGAGGTCTCTATAATACAGAATAAAATTACTTCGGTATGCAACACCAGCTCTGCGATTTTTTTTTTCTTGTTTTCTTCCTATTAAAGAACAAATTTCCCTCCGTGACACTCAATGTCTGCCACGCCGAGAAAACTATCAATAGTGTTCTGAGAAGTGAGTATTCCTTTTGAATAATTGAAATTCTCAAATAAAGGAACGAATTTGAACAAATTCTGTAGCACAGAACAATATTGATCACTCGAGGATGAATTCAACTCGAGTTGAATCGTAGAGTCGACAATTAGAACGATTGTTGACGGTGATGTTCCTTGGAACGAATCGATTGAGGTATTTTTTTTTTTAGATTTATTCTTTTATTTCATACATGATGCACGGTTCGATCGATTGGTTAAATCGCTGGCTGTTTCTTTGATTAAAAAGTTATTGATTGTTAACTGACGATACTAAGAGGAAATTTTTGCCCTTTGTACTGAAGATAATACAATTTTTGAGTTTCCTGCTTGTATTCGTCGTGTTATTATTTCCGATGGTAATCATGACAGTGGCTTGAACCATTTAATCTTCGTTCAGAGACAATTTAATTTTACTATGAACAAGTAATTTGCAAAAGTAATTACACCAAAAGTATCTCATACTTTAACGTACAACGTTAAATGACATAAATGATAAATTGAATTTTCCATATTTTGGACTTAGACCACTTTCATAATCACGGATACATTTAAATATAGGTTACACTGCGTATTTACACATATCACGTAATATTTTTTTCATTAATCTTGCAATTGCTGAAGCATAAAATTGTCCTTTCTGTTGGACAATTATTCTGATTAATAAATTGAGATTACAATACTTTTTGTAAATTTTAATATGATTGTTAAAAAGTTAGAGTACAAAGGGTTAAGGCAAATACGTACAATATTTATCGATGTTAATTAATAATAAGAAAAAAAAGAGAATGAATCTTGAGTGTCATATTATTTCGCCGTTAAATATCCACGTACGAGGTGGATAAATTTGATGACATTTTAACCAAATAATCAAGAATTTTTGTAAGTTTAATAAGAATCACTTTCCAAGCAATTTAAGCTGCCCCGAAGTTAATGTTAAAGCCAGACTTGAAATAGCCGTCGCAAAATTACAGTTTTCATAAATTACACTACATTAAAGAACTCTGCAAAGAGAATTGGCAAAGGCAATTCTTGAGATCCTAATATAATTACATAGGCAAAACCTATAAACACGATATCTAACGTGTGAATTCTTTTTTTTTTGTCGTATTAATAATGAACACAATTTTGTTTTCTCTTAGCCACGTAAGATGATATTTTAAAACGTCGAACAAATCGATTATTTATATAGCGCATTGCACGCTTATTCTTACAAAGTGAAAAAAATATTCGACAAATTCGTGAAATGTACGATAATATTTCATAATAATCTCAATTGATTTTCAATTGGAATCCGAGAAACCCGTCAAACGAGCGCGAGAAAATTCAAGTTTCAGAGATTCTCGTTTGAAAGAAGCAAACACTTTTTCTCTCGCCCAGACGATCATATTTCTCCGTGTATGATTTCTATATTTCTGTCAAATATTATCGTTAACAATAATATTAACGAGAATAATAAAGTGCTGAAAATTTCTGCGGAAATTACAATACAATAGAATCTCATTGTTAATGAGAAATTAATACCATTTTTACGTGTATCGTAAACATTTACAAGATACACACGTTTTTACGAGTATAGTATTCATTACATTGATGATAAGACATAAATAGTCATCAGCGACTGCAATTTTACATTACAAATCGCAATGACGAGCACGCGAAACGAGCTAAATAAATAATAGATACATATACAAAAAGATAGAGATTTTTCTATGTATTATTTGTCAGAGACATATAGAGAGAGCACAATAAAAATTAAAAATTAATTACAATTTTCCAAAAGATTCTGCTCGTTAATATCTTGAATGAGGAACTTTGACATTATTAACACGTTGAACGCCACTCATATTTCTTTCGTTTTATCATTTCTGCTGAAGTGATACATTTTCCATTAAAATCCCATCTTTGTAAAGTAGAAAATTTAAAGACATAAATACATATATATTCTGTAGGATTTTATCTTTTAAACTAGTATTTAGATGTTGAATATGTCAGAAAATTTGTAAGTATTACAATTGGAAAGTCATATGAAATTTCATTGAATTCAATAACGCCGGTTACCGGTGACCCCTGTGGCAGTCAACGTGTTAAATTAATTTAATTTGGATCAAAAAGTTTCGCATGTATATGCTACGTTTAAAAGTACGTATAGTAATATTTTTAAAGTAAATTTCATTTGCATTTTTTTAACTGTTTTTTTTAATATACAAGAAACTCGACTAAGGCAACAACGAAAACTTGATCTCAAGCTATATTCAAAACTACACAGAATAATACAACTATCGCGTTCATTGCGAGAAATAATATTTTAGTAAAATTTACATATTTTGTTCTTTTTTTTTTAGCAATGAGCTCATTTGATTTTTACACTGACTTTTGCACATTTATTTCAACTTTTTTTTTTTGTCCTTTCACAATTTCATAATGGGGTTAATACTTTCGGCAATCGACACTCTGTTCGAACTAAAAGTAAATGTCTACAAAAATAAAACATCCAGTTTCCAATGTATGTGGTAGAAGATACTTAAAAGTTAATTCGAAGATACAACAAGTAGCCGCAAAACGTACGTTTTAGTATCACGCAAAAAAAAAAATAATCACCACCTGATAGTTTGTTTGGTGAGTTTCAAATTCTTCTCCAATTGTGTTAAATATTTTTTTTTTTTTTCAATCGAGAGATTCTCGATGACATTGTGATTGTGTGATGTTTAAAAAATGTAACAATAAAAGAAGATAATAGGGCAAATAACAATGAATTGATGTTTGAACGTTAAACGCGGGCAATCGAATAAATAAATTTTAAATAACAATCGTAATAATTCAATAATATGAAAAGAATATAAATATTTAATCAAATATTCCAATTAAAATTGTATAATTAATTTTTTTTCCTACTGATATAGATGATAAAAACGTATTGCACACTCGTCTGAATAAATTAAATTAGAAAATATCGACAGTTTCTTCGTAAGCGATCAAAGTACGTTTACGCACGTGCAATGGATACTGATTTCGAAACGATACGTACTTTTCTCCCGCCAAATACAGTTAAAATCGTATAAACTATTTTTTCCACATAACGGAAATATCCAAAAATATTAATATTTAACACGCTCTCTAGTATCATTGAACTAAAAATGTATTCTTCATACATTTTGTACGATATGTTTAATAAATGTTGCAAATTAAAAAACACGTTGCCAAATAAAATTGGTGAAAAATTTCATACACAGTATGAAGGCAAAAAATTATAAAAAGTTACAGAATCATCAGATCATAAAAGTTTTAAAAAAACGTATGAACTAGAGCATGTAAATACATTTGTTGATTACAGTTATTCGTTACATTGAAAAAATGTATGTTTTGCGGATAATACTTATAGGAATTGCAATTTTTAAAAGTAACACAAAGCTACATAGCTCCATGTGTTAAATAAGTTATCATCGGAGGTAATTCCTTACGATTCGTTTTCTGGCACCTTTTTTACTTTGGCTGTTACAACGTTGTGATAACTACTATAAAATATGTTAAATATTTAACCACTGAAAATATCATCACACCTCATAAGAAAAAGAAATACCAAAAATGAACCAACATAATACCATGGCTAACCTGAACCAATTAATTCCCGACGCACAGTGTTAAAATTACGTTGTAAAATGCCAAGAAGCGCGATGGCGCTGTTTTACTAACGTTAGAGAAATAATCAAATTCGAAGATTTCTTAACTAACAATTTTTTCACAATTTCAATAATTGTAATCACAGATTAGCATTTTAGCCATAGTGATTCAGAACTCTCCCAAAACCATAGATTCTATACAATTACTAAAATTACGACGGCAGATGAAATGGAAGAAATGAAATAACAGCAAGGGAACGATTTCTAAATCGAACACTTAAATCTTTCATTTTTAGGATTCCTTTTACTCTATTTAACCCTTTAAAAATTTCAAGTATCCAATTATTTTTTAATCAACCATTTGTAAACGAAAAAATTCTTGCTGCCATTTTACAATTAGAATTGTTACACCTGCAACGTATAATAGAGAACGTGTTAAATTCCATCGGTATACTCTTCTCAAAGTATTACATTGAAAAAACGTTACAACAGCTCACTTTTTCATGGTTACATTAAATATCTCGTGCTAAATATACGACTACCAACTCGTTTTCTCTCGACGTAGCAGTGACACAGTGAATTATGAACATAATCACAGCACTTACGGGGACGAAAGTGACGACGAAAGCTTTGTACTAAATTTCACGCTAAATCCCCGAAAGGAGAACTTTTACGACCGAAAAGATCTCGTCGTTTTTATTTGTACTACCGGCGAACTGTGACGAGTCACAGAACTGTAAGTAATAGATCCATCGGAACGTCCTGTCTGATTTTTCATTAAAAGAAAATAGTACGCGTTATACTAATATATATATGTAATAAATATTAATAAATGTGTTTTTTTTAATGTACTACTTCCTTTTAATTCAAAAACAGATCAAATCTTCCAACAAACCTAATGTAAACGAACAGTGTCGTCGTTGAATTTCCTATGAACATGAAATTTCGATGAACGGGCGATCAACGAGTTCGTCAAAATATCAGTGTTTATGTTTAAACTGAGAATAAGAAATAAATACGATATAACGATTAAGCATTAAAAAATAAGAAAGAAAAGAGGAGACTTTTGAAACTTTCGATTTATCGTTCAACTAAAATCGTCGAAACATTCGAAACCGAGATCTTATTATAAGATGATCCTCGTGAGACACAAAGATGAAAAAAACGGCGTTTGTTTCTTTAAATTCTCATGTAACGTGCCGTAATGAACCGTCGATTCGTCGCGGATAGATGTGACGTACGAGGTGCGTCATCGATTTCAAACGTGTTAATTTCAAGAAAAGTCTCGTCTCCGTAGAAGCGTTAATTAAAGATGACAACGATATTTCATTATTTACGTAAACTGTTTGTACAACGTATCTATATAGATCATTCGCCTATAATTGTATTTCAAAAGCAATAAGTTCTTTGCAAAGAAAAGTGATTAACTTTGCGATACTATGTTGTTTTGTTAAAATAACTATACACCAGACACGATAATAAAGACTACCGCGTGCGCACCATTTAAACGATCATTATTAATTAATTATTCTGTGATACTCGGAAAATAAATATTCGAGATCTGTCTGATTACTGTTTCTGTGAATGATGATACTAAGTTTTCTAAAATACGAGAGAATGAGGATTAAATAAATAAATATATAATATTGCAATGTACAGGCGAAAGGATTAAAATGTGTTTCAGTATCTTCTTTCCGATTATCTCGCAATCTCAAGGGAGAAGTAAAAAGAAGATATGTGTATATAAAATTGAGATTTAGAGCTTCGCAAAAATCAAAGATAAAAGTATAGCACATGTTGATAGAAAATTATCGTATTGTGTACGGATTTGTACGATGTCCAGATTTTCATGAATACTTGGGTTCTGACTGTTCACGCGTTACTGTACAGAAACTACACAAATACACGTTCAAATGTAATCTGCATGTAAGTTCTACTTAAAAGCTTCTTCACTGTTTTTCAGTGATACTTCGTCATTCTATATCTAATGTAACTTGAACAGAAGTTATTACAGTGTAATTATCTCTACACCGTTCAATATCTTCTGTCTTCAATGATTTCAGTGATACCACTTATATACTGTCGTACAACTGAAAGATGGCTAGAGCGACGGCGACGCCCATTTTTAACCGCCTATTCCCACTACTTTGTTTTTAGAATCCCCAAATCCATCCTCTGTAAGTTATCTATTACTGACCTAGCAAATGAAGTCACTTGACAAGTAGTGTTTCCACTACTCTCTAGCCATCTTTCATTTGTTGGACTGTACTATTGGTTCATTATACAATGATCAATGATTTTCATTTTTGTTTCTTTCAATGATAGAATATCAATATCATTGGTATGTTATATAATAAATGATAAATTTCAACGATGCAAAAAAATCGGATAAAGGGGGACCTCTGATAGCCCAAAGTTCAAACTATGAGACGAAAGAAGAAACATAGAAGTTAGCATGATAGTTTCGTGTAATACTACATGCTATAAAAGTATCCTAATATTTTTAGTAGCAATTTACACCACTAACGAAGCTTGTTAGTTGCAATATACATACTTCACATGATTGAAATAATGATACGTTAAGATGCTCGTAGACCCAGAACATCCAATGGGATCTCATACGGTACACAACATGCTGCTAAACGACAACCGGAGGATTTCTCGAGTTGATTTCTTCTAATTCGTTAAAATTATACACGTCTGCTTTCACGGAAAGCATGTTCACGGCGGCATAAAAGAAGTGTCGAATGATTTCAATTGGATACAATTTGTACGGCGAAGGTATTTTGTGCAACTGAAACGTAATTCCATCGCAACCTTCCTCTGCCTAAACATAGGCAATAATTAAATAAAATTATAACTTGATCGCCGATCATTAAACGTCCGAAATTTTGTCATTTTCTCATTTTCTGTATATATGTATGTGTTTGTCATTGTTTCTTCGAATATGTCGATCGTAATAGAGCTAGAACACTTTTCGTATTGCACCACATGGACAATGCACGGCAAATTCGATTTACTTAACGGATTAAGGCAGTTTAAACTAAAAAATCGCTACGAGACAGTTCGAACCACAGACGGAGTTTTTTTTTTTCTTTATGCTTATAGAAGTTTCCTTTTGAAAGGTACTACGATTTTTTGTTCATTTTCTGCATTCAGTTGTAGAATTCGAAGCGACTTTAAACATCATTGGACGTACATTCAGTTGTACAGCCTTGCCCTTACTACCTTAAAAGCGCTTATTCGAATGTCTCATTGAGTTTCTCTATTATTTAATTCCCAGCATCTAAAACAATTGACTTTATCATTAAACGAATACAACTGCACATTCTTATCATTTGTAGATACGTCTGTCGACCCATTAAATCAGTATAGAATGTTTTATCTAGTATACCAATTCTCATGTACCATCAAATTTCAAACCTTCATTAATCACTTTAAAGTGGAAGTCGTGAGACGTTGAAGACTCAATGAACACATACGAATCATAGCGCTTCTTCTAAAGTGATTGTACACCTTCAAAACATATCCAGTGAGGCGATTGTAGAATTATTCGTGGTCGAGAAACTAGATATACTTCTGAAGTCTATGTTACTGCTAATCTACCCCTGTAACTTGCATCAGGAGTATATAAAGGGCAAGGCTGGCCCTAGGCACATCCATGCAGTCCTCTACTCATCTGCGTTTTTTTTTCTTCGACCTGTTGCCTTTCTTGGCCGAAGCGCAGACCGAGGAAGTCGAACCGTTGGTGTTGTTCCTCTCGACTATCTCTCGGCCAGAGTAATCGTCTTCCACGTTTGTGAACAGGACATTTGCATTCAACTCATCCGATGAACTGGAACGTTCGGGTACTACCTCTTGTTCAGAATCGCTTCTCTTCTCAGGATCTCTCTCAGGTTCTGAGGAGTCCTCCTTTGAGAACGCTGGTTCAACGAGAGATTGTTGTTCGTCCTTTGATTTCTTCCTATCGTCGTCAGGAATTTCATCACCGAGCTCGTATAAAATCTCTAACTTCGTGGAAGAGGAATCAGGTTCTTTTTGTGGGTCAATAGATCGTTCAGTAGGTAAAGATGAAGTAGTTAAAAGTAGACGTTCCTCAGGCTCGTTTGTGTCGGTACTCTTAGTAGCGGGACGTTTTGTTTCATGATCTAGAGTAGTTTTTGATGTGTCTGACGAATGTTTTGATTTACGACGACTCGCCCTATCTCCTGGATTAATATCAGGCTCTTTCACATCCTCAATGAGCGGTTCTAAAGTTGATTCTCTTTCAATCTCTACGGAAGAAACGGTTTTCTTCTTTACTATAGAACTCCAAGAGAACTCTTTTGGCGGAGAAATTTTTTCTACTGTTACTTCAGAGACCGCGTCCCGTATCTCCTCGATTACTTCTGAAGAGCGAAGAGAGGATTTAACTGAATCTTTTAATTTTGCATGCTTCGAATCCAAAGTGTCCGTCAAGCTGACTTTTTGACTCTGAACAAGCGACTTTTCAGATTCTTTCGACGTTTCTAATTCCACAGAGGATTTCTTCTTAACAACAGCACTCCAAGAGATCTCAGAAGTTTGTTCTTGTAGATTTAACTCCGTTCTTTCTTCAGTCGTCTTTGATGATCCAGCAGGGAGATCATTAGATCCTTGAACGGTACTTTCAGCGTAGCTCTTCTTGTTCTTTCGAGACTTCTTCGATCGCGTGCCGCAAACTTCTGGCCCAGACAGAATCTTACATTCCGGAGTAGACGTTACGTCTGAAGAAATTTCCATCTCTGCCTTCTGCATAGCATCAATGTCGATGATCTCGATATCTGCTTGAGTACGCTTTGGAACCGCTGTAGAAGGAGAAGTTTTGGTAACTCGAGTTTTAGCCTTCTTTAAGGGACTAGGAATATCGCAACTCGGTGTGTCCTTTGGATTGATACACTCTTCAAAGTCATCCTTCTTTTCTGTACTTTTATTTCTACTCCACCCTTCCAATGGGTTGAAGATGACGGTCACATCAGCAGCAGATGTATCGCTCTCGATGACTACGATGTCCTTCATTTTCTTCCCGCATTTAGATTTCAATGTTTGATCTGGAAGAGGTTCTGGTGATTTCTTCACATCCTTTTCACAAGAATCTTTCACCAAATTGGAGGTGAAGCTGTAGACATCAGAGTATTGCATGTGTTCTAAGTCATCGTCGGAAGATACTGTACGTCCACTGGTCTTAATTAGAGTGTCTGAGTCATATCCTTTCTCTTTCACGACATCTAGCTTTAAATCGTCTCTGCACTTCAAATCAGCAGTTTCAGTAAGCTCTGAAGTATGTATGTATTCCAAGTCATCGTCGGATATTGTATTTTTACTATTCTTCCTTTGCATCACGGGTGATAATCCAGCGCAGCTTGAGGTTTCGGTGCATTTATCGCTGATACATTCGGAATGAGGTATCTGCGTAATTTCTGAAGTTTGTATGTGCTCGATGTCTTCATCAGATTGATTCAAAATGCTTTCCTTGTTGCAGCAAACACTGTCGACTATGTGATACTCGCTCGAACTGAAATCATCTTGTGCTTCCAGTGATAACGATTTAGATTTCTCTCTTTCCATTACGTCATCGTCAAACGTAGATTTTAACTTTACCATTTGAGTTATCGGGTCGTCTCGTTTGTTCTTAGTTTCTGTACTACTTTCAAGTTTTACGTCCTTAGATGTCACATCTTGCATAGTGGAAGACTTTGACTTATTCTTATTTCTTCCTGCTGTATTTTCCTTTGAAGTTTCTCCAACTTTACTTTCAACATTCTTCGACTTTCCATCGTAGTTTCTCTCGTTTGTCTTCTTCTTCGTGGAAGTGCTTTTCGATTCTACACGCATTGTATCCTCAACGACGATACTGTCTTCGTGTTCCTTCAAAACGTACTTCCTCACTTGCGTTTTCTCCTCAGGTCGTGCCATTGGTGTTTCCTTAATCGAGCTACTCCTGCCTTTTCTCCCTTTCTCAGGCTCGCAGAACTTTTTGCTACTCTCTTCCTTAGAATGCGTTGACGTATTCTTGCGAGAATGAGTTAACTTATTCTCCATCAGTACAACGGTCTCCTCGTCGCAATTAACGACGTACTGGGCATTGGAAATGTTCCTCTCATGCATTGCCTCTTCTCGTTTACCAAAGCCCTTGCACCAAACTGTTTCTTTTGCTTGTGTCATAGGGCTGCTTGGTATTTCTCCTTGTTCCACGCAGAGGCTTAAATTCATTGGTATGTCGCGAAAGGCCCCTTCCTTCTCAAAATCAATGGCAGGATTGCCAGGATTAGAGACAGCTGCAATCTCCACGCAAAGGGATTTCCTTTCTTTTACCTCGTGGATATTCTCATCAGGTATACTTTCAATTGCAGGTTCACTGGCTGAACGCATTTCAGCACAAATCTCGGTGAGGTCACGCAACGTTTGACCTTCTGTCTCGAAATCACCAAGGGATGCTGGACCTTCTTCAGCGCAAACGCTCCTAGGTGGTTCCGGCACGTGGGTCTCCTCCGCGGAATCAAACTCCTGACTAGAGTTAATGTCCTCTTCGTCGGCGGATACGGTTATCACGGTGCCCAGAGGGTTGACGACTTTAGTTACCGGCTGACCCACCCTCTCAAATACCAATCGCCTCCCTATTAACAGAAAAAGCCGTTGGCAGGTATCAATATCGAGTAATATTTCATCCTCGTTTTGATCTTTATAAAGCTTATCAACACGTTTATATCACCTGAAGTGTAAAGTGTTCTTACGATACAATGCAGGTTGTGATATGTATTTTTTTTTTCTTTTTCAAGAAATAATTGAATGCTGTGAGGGGACGTTCGCTGGTAAGCTGCGAAACGAAACATTCGAGAAACACGGAAAGAACTGTGAATTTTGGAATTTTCGACTTATCGAATCTTCACACTGCACACCACAACGACACAAAATTCAGGATCGTTTCATCAAACTCTCTTAAGTGGAAATTACTAAGAAGAAAATGAAGTTCTAACAAATAACATTAAAATCCAACTGTTTTTTTTCGTTTCTATTTTTATGATCCAGTTGGTAATATTTAACAAACTTTGAATAAATAAATTTCCTGTCGGGTTAATAGATTATCCACTGCTCTTCGAGTGTTTACACTGACTGACAGGGTTGTCGACAAAAAATGTCTTGCTGTTAGTGAACGGATACGATATCGTTATGGGAGGAAAACAGAGATACCTGCCACTGGCCAGTTCTGTATTCACGCAAACTTACAATCTAGCAATCAGCCGTCACCAAATGCAGAAAGCAGAAGCAAATCGTATCTTCCTTTAGACACGTGCTTGTATGATATACTGTAACGCAATGCCGACAATTTTTTACAACTTTCCATCACGAACGCAACATACTTTATTGGCTTCATTTTTCTATTTGATCGTAATTGTATCGATTCATGTAAATTTATAAACTTTTTTTCCAATATACATAATAGTTACATTAAATGTGGATGTTAGTTCGTTAATTCGCAAGTAACAATATTTATAATGACTTTGGAACTATTACAAAGGGTATAGCAGGATAAGGTGGTCAAAAGTGCCCTTGAACCGATTTCAATGGGGGTAGTCTCATTCGATAGATAATGCTCGGCGATCATTGTGTACCAAATTTTAACCCTTTATCTTGATCGGAAGGGTAGTTATGGGGAAAATTAAAAAAACAGGTTTTTGGCCCTTTTCCCCCATTTATTGAGGTGTAAAAAATCCGAAAAAATTCTGGCATATTCTACACGGTACCGGACATGTTGGAGAATTTTTTCAGATTTTTCCGTCGAACTACCTAAGCGTGAAAAATGGGCAAAGTAAAAAAAAACGGAAAAAAGAAGATTTCGTATCGAAATCTTCGAGGTACAACTTTTTGTTTTATATAGTAACAATCTAACACCTACGATTGTTATCCCCAATTTTTTTCAGATTTTTAAACCACCTGCGTCATTATGAAAAAAATCGAAAACCGATTTTCGGGACGTATTTTGATCTAAAACGCAAGAAGTAATTGTTATTTTTCCATTATTTTCATAGAGTATGTTCATTTTGTGGTTTTTAATGTTTTACCATTACAGATAATTTCATAACAATAAACGGAATTGAGATAACTCACTTATCTGTAAACTATGTGTTACATTATGTACCATAATTTTGAACGTTCTTTCAACAGCAGCAGTGGCCGCGCGTCTAGAGTGTCTGCTCTGGAACCGCTATGAACTTTTTGTCGCGGGTTCGCGTCCCGGAAGGTATATTTTTTTTTTCTTTTTTTTTAATCTGTAAATGCATAAAAATAATCAATAATCATTTTTAACAGCTATTGCGATAATCCTAAATGCATAAAAAATGTATATCGTATCGAAAATAGTTTTAGAGCATATCTGTTGTTTTGCCGGCTCTCTCTAGCAATATGTTATCCCATGGTTACGGATATTTTTAAACATTTAAATTACGGAAATGTTAACTTATTATGGTGTATAAAAATGTATATTCGGCACTAAAGGAACGGAGTTTATACCTTGACAAATTCCTGCCGAAGTCATGTTGAATGAAAACAAAAGTTCCTTTCTTTTGGTAGATTATTATTTTTCGCCATAAGTACTAGTTTGTTATTTGTTCCGAAATCATATAGAATAAATAATACGTTTGAGGGCCATAACTGTACAATAGATACATTCGTTAAAATTGCTTTATTGTTATATACGAATTTACTTCTTAAGCTTTTAGATATCTTACTGATGAGAATTTGTATCGCTTTCAAAATACCTTTAAGAAATAGAGGCATATAATTTAGTTTGCAGGATTTTATTATTTTATTGCGCCTGCTCCAATATCACACAAACCCTTCCTGTCCGTAAGCCTTCACCAATGACCTGGTGGCATTGAAGGTTTGGCGCAGATACTAAGCTAATCCCCTATAGGTATTTATGTTATATTGGTCAATTCACTGTTAAATGGTTTCTGTCTCTACCTAGTCACATGGAAGTGTACATACTTAAAAAAGTACAAATATTCATAAATGGTAACATACCCAGCATTAAATCGGTTTGACACATTCGAGACAATAGCGGAGACCCAACCATAAACTGTCTTCCCTACGCTCATTTCAGAATTAACAAATTAAAAATGGCAATATAAGACAAACCAATAGAAATTAATATTTTCCAAGTTTCGAGCATATCCCCTCCATGTCAACGATTCTTCTTTGAATATAAGGGAAAGAAACATGCAAGTAAAGTAATCATTACGTGCATATACTCTGTTAGTGCAAGTGTTGTGATCTTTGGTGCCAAATATACATTTTTATATACCATAATAAGTTAACATTTCCGTAATTTAAATGTTTAAAAATATCCGTAACCATGGGATAACATATTGCTAGAGAGAGCCGGCAAAACAACAGATATGCTCTAAAACTATTTTCGATACGATATACATTTTTTATGCATTTAGGATTATCGCAATAGCTGTTAAAAATGATTATTGATTATTTTTATGCATTTACAGATTAAAAAAAAAGAAAAAAAAAATATACCTTCCGGGACGCGAACCCGCGACAAAAAGTTCATAGCGGTTCCAGAGCAGACACTCTAGACGCGCGGCCACTGCTGCTGTTGAAAGAACGTTCAAAATTACGGTACATAATGTAACACATAGTTTACAGATAAGTGAGTTATCTCAATTCCGTTTATTGTTATGAAATTATCTGTAATGGTAAAACATTAAAAACCACAAAATGAACATACTCTATGAAAATAATGGAAAAATAACAATTACTTCTTGCGTTTTAGATCAAAATACGTCCCGAAAATCGGTTTTCGATTTTTTTCATAATGACGCAGGTGGTTTAAAAATCTGAAAAAAATTGGGGATAACAATCGTAGGTGTTAGATTGTTACTATATAAAACAAAAAGTTGTACCTCGAAGATTTCGATACGGAATCTTCTTTTTTCCGTTTTTTTTTACTTTGCCCATTTTTCACGCTTAGGTAGTTCGACGGAAAAATCTGAAAAAATTCTCCAACATGTCCGGTACCGTGTAGAATATGCCAGAATTTTTTCGGATTTTTTACACCTCAATAAATGGGGGAAAAGGGCCAAAAACCTGTTTTTTTAATTTTCCCCATAACTACCCTTCCGATCAAGATAAAGGGTTAAAATTTGGTACACAATGATCGCCGAGCATTATCTATCGAATGAGACTACCCCCATTGAAATCGGTTCAAGGGCACTTTTGACCACCTTATCCTGCTATACCCTTTATTATCATAACTTACTACTGCATTTAGCAGGAAGATTTTCAGATTGTAAGTGCAGTCTCCAAACTGTATTGTATATCTTAAATCATCAAAGCGATAACGACTGCAGTATAAGAATTTTTTCTATCGCTTGTAAAAATAGTTATAATATAGAAGAATTTCACGAAGAATCGACAAGTGGGATATGTCGGGATTTGTATTACTTTTTTTTTTTGTATAAAAGCAAAGCACCACATTTTTAATTTAATCATTACTTACCTGGTGCACAATGCGGTGCAATAGACGTCTCTAGCATAGCTTCGGCCAGATCTTCTCGTAACTGATTTTCCCCACTTCCAACCCCGACGTTTTCGTTTTCTAGAGAATCACCGTATGCTTCCATAAATCTCGGCGATTGTTCATAACTACCTAAAATAAAAATATTCAAAATAATAATTTAAGTAAACGATGTCACCATTTCAATTGTTAGATACGCCAACACAAATTCTTTATTTCTCTACGTTATCTATACTTTTCTATATTACAATGCAACCCCTATGAAAATTTAAATTCCTCCAGAAGTTAAAGTAGAAATTCCGTAACATTTTAATCCCACGACCTCTTTGTAATGTTATAAATTTCAAAAAATTACTTAAGTTACACATTTTCTGGGATTTGGAGGATTTTCTACAAAAAGTTCAAAAACTCCCAGATACCCAAGAACCAATCGCTGAGAATTCTTTGGATTGGGGAACTACAAATTTTTAAGGATACGTTTTTAAATGAGAATGAAGGAAAAAGTGATTTCATTGTTTTTTTGTGTATTTTACATAACGTGTAATTCAACATATAACTATCATATATAATTTCTGAACTTACTTCCTGAACCATCGATAACAACAGGTACCAATGATCTAGATGCGGCATGCGGCATATTAACAGGATTTGATCTTGCAGGAAGCGAACCACCGGTCACTCCAATCTCAATGGCTTCAGCTTCGACCAGGTTCACGGCAACTCTAATAACAAGAAAAAAGTCATAATATTTTAACGAAAAATACCGTCCGCCAACTGAAAGATGGCTAGGGAGCGGCAGTGCCACTCGTCTTCAATCGTCTACTCCCGCCATTTTGTTTTTGGAATCCTCAAGCCCAGTCTCCTAAAGAAAACACTATAGACGGCCGTCGACTTTCGCACATTCTACTGTCGCACATTTTTCTATTTTGCATGTTTGTAAAAATTCAATTTTTGAGAGATTTTGTCGCTAAAAGAAAACGCATAAGCATACAATGTTTAATATTTTTCCTGTGTCTGTATTTGCACAAATTCTCAGAGATCAATTATGTGCGAAAGTCGAGGGCCTACTGTATATAGTCGGTTACTTCAGGAGGCTAGGTTTAGGGATTCCAAAAACAAAATGGTCGGAATAGGCAGTTGAAGTCAAGAAACACCGTCGGTCTGTAGCTATGACTCAGTTGTTGGAGCGAAGCTAATTAAATAAAATGACATGGAAACCAACCCGCTGGAAGCGTTGTACGTCTTAAAGACAAACTGTGGCCCCATCCAAAGTCTTCTGTGTGGACCAGCGTGAGTTACGATTTCTACTTGACTTAACCATCGGTCTTCGGCTAAATCAACATCATGGATATCTTTTGGTGTGCTTGTGAGACATAATAATGAGCTTGAAGGTGGCAACGGCGGTATAGATTCTATAGAATTGGGAGACCGTAAGAGAGGCCACTGGCCTTTTACTTCAACTTCCAATTCTATCATTGTATCATCGCAAACTTTTTCTTTTGGCACTCCTAAAATAGATTAAACATTATAAAATCAGAATAGAATTTAGGTAATATAACTTTATCTTTACTTTGACGAGCTACAAACCTGCTGCTGGTTTTGGTTCCAAATCGTACTGAATCATGTTTCCGTGGCATGCCATGATAAATAAGGAATCAACTGCTCTTTTTGTTACTTTCGTAGTTGATTCTCTTTGTGCAAACATCCAAGCTCTTGGAGGTGCAAAGCAAGCACATAACTTTAACGGTAAAGTTCCACTGTCATCGGAATGCAATCGTTGTCTTTGTTGTGGCCTACTGTCACGAAAAGATCATGCAGAATTTTATCAGTTATATATGTATGTATGTAAACATTATTATCTTCGCAAAAATGTTAAAATTCAAAGAACCTATATTTAGTAATTTTTCATTTATAAGAAATGTTAATTACCTTTGTTGAGCCTGACTGTTAACATGATTTAACGAAGATGGTTGTCGTATCTGTGCCAGAGGATGTAGAACTGTTGGATGTGGATATGGAGGAAGTCTGGGATTAGAATATGGATACAGAGATAAAGGCAATTCTGTATGAGACACAGGAGAGTGGGATCTGTTGCTGTCATCCATTAATCCTGCACTTCTATGAAATCTTGAAAGTCTATTTACAACGTGAGGCGTGGAATGAGTCCTTACTCCTACCGGTCCACCATAAGGCGCGACAGGGAAAACATGAGTAGTACCCCGTACAGTTGAAATTGCTGCCCAACGAGTGTCACTCGAAAATACCATATCCTGAGACAAAGGATACCGAAATGAAAAATATAGTTCTAATAAAGTCGGTAAATCAATGATGTGCAAATAACAAGTACTAAGAAAGTCGAGATAGTAAATAGTACCTGTACTTTTGCAGTAGTATCTCCACGATGCAATATGTACAAATGATGTACAGCTGCTAACGTGGGACCACCTGGATGTGGCTGAATTCTAAACACATGAAAATCATGCCCCCTTTTGTCAGCAGTCATTAATAATGCACCGCTTAAATCAAAGGTCATGGCAACAATTGCATCACTATGGGCAGTAAAATGAGCTATTACAGTCTCTATATTTGGATCATCTAATTCTTTTTCTTCCTTTGCAGCTTGGAGATCTAATATTGTTATTACGCCAGGTTGAGTTACATCAACGCCTGTATTATTAACAACTATCGGCGATACTGAGTTTCCAGTTAAACTTGAAGCAACGGTTTCACCCAAGCCGCGAAGGCCTTTCCCTAGTGACTTTGCAGCATATAATACCGTCGCGGTATAACTTTGAACTCCTTCACCTTCGCAACCCCCGCTACTTCTTTTTGCAGGTATTAACTTTTTCTCACTATAAAAAATAAAAATTATTATATTACTACAATTGAAAGATATAGGGTAATTTCGAAAATATCACAAGCGAAATATTTTCACCTGTAAGCGAGCCATCTTGTCCCTAAAGCAACAGGATTTGGATTTGGACCAGGACTGGCATAACAGGTAGTAACTGTTAATACATCTTCCAATGTGCGAGCATCAAACACTGCGATTTTTTCTAAAAATGTAACGACTATGGACCGTCTATTTGCCAAAACATCACAAACGGGATTTTTAAATTTTATGTTTTTTGCTTGTTCCCCTGTTTTTAATGAAATGAAACTAATGTTGCAAAATTGTGGTCCAGGTCCGGCTGAGTCACATATTGCTACCATTGGCCGTTTTTGATCAAATAGGTCAATGTGTTCATCATCAGTCTTTGGATTTGGTAAGATTCTCAAGGTACGGACCACTCCTTGTTTCCATGATAAAACTTCCCTTGCTTCTCCTGCTGCCGTTATTACCCATACCTAAATTAATTACAAACCGGCATATAAAAACTGCTTTTACGATTCGAATAGACCAGCGTTTCCCAACCAGAGTTCCTCGGAACCCAGTAGTTCCGCAAAAAATATTTTTTTTTTTTAAAAGCAAGAACTTAAACATTGTTGCAAGGGTTCCACAAGCGTGGAAAGGTTGAGAAACGCTGAAATATACTATATGTAGAAATAATCAATATTAATAATACACATTAATGTTCGTCTCCTTTTTAATCAACTTATCATACGACAAAAATATCATGCAGAATACTCTTGAATGCATGAAGTTGTTCTATATCATTTAGAGCTATCTGTGTGCACATACACAATTTTCTTTTGATAACAAATGCCTTTGTTTACACATCTCGTCCTCTGGATGAAATGGGGCTCATGCATTATATTAATTGATATATATACAACTTTACAATATACGTTACTGTGATCACAAATATGAGAGGAACTTTTATATTCGATTTCTCTTATACAACTGAGCACATGAGAAATATTTTAATGGATGGTTGTTCAAAAATGTTTTCAGGATTGTTTTAAAATATGATTAATTATGATGATATAAAATATATTATAATGAAAAATAATGATTTTAACGAGTGGCTATAGATAAAGTATTGGATGTAATAAAATGTTACATACTTTATTACATCAGAATGAATTATGAAATCATCTTCAAAGAGTGAGACAATAAAACTATTTTTATAGTACACAGCGAAAAAAATGTAATGACTTTGTGCTTCATGAAATTCAATTTTGGTTACATTAAACATTGCCAAAAATAAGATACATTATGAAGCCTTATGCTTCCAATAAGCTGAAAAAAATGATAAACATCAATTCAACAGAAATAGAATTGTTATACAAGCAATTATTTTTGTCAGATTATTAATACACCTAGTTCATAATATAAAAAAAATACAAACCTGCACTCCAGTCGTGTAACCAAGTACTAATAATAAAGGTGGTATGCTAGAACCCTCATTGTAATCAGGATATAAAGCAGGATCATTAACATCTGCATACTCAAACCGTGCCCATGATATAGATTCTTTGTTATCAGAATTCGGTGTGCTGGCATATGCCTGTATATAAACAAATAAAAGTTTTTAGGAAAATGACAAAGTAAACTAAAAAGGCAGTATTATTTCCTTTAAATTGAGCATTACATAATATATTTAAATTTGATATTGATAAAAATGGCAACATTATCAAAGAGAACAAATTGTGGCTGATATTTAGCCAACGTGAACAATGTCAGTATACCAACCTGTGGTACAATATCATTAATGATTCCAGCAACACTATCTATGATTGATCGATCTTCTATCGGCTGAGGCGATATTACTTGAGCTCCTTTATGCACTCCACGCCTCGGAGAGTCTGCAGACATGTTTTCTTCCCAAACTGAATGTTTCTACCTGCAAAAAAACATACATCACATTATATAAATATTTTAATGCTACTCTAACATATATAAAATTAATATTTTATTTTATTATAATAATTATAAATTTTATTACAACAAAAATAAAATATTTCGTAATAAAAAAACCATAAAACAAAAAATTATATATGTATAGCAATTAAATTATTTCAAATATCTGTTGTCTTGTATCAAAAACTAAATTATCTTATCTTACATATTTTATTAAAAAAAAAAGCAAAAACAAAAGAAGTACGCCTAACAATGCATTATTGTAAAAAGAAAAATATGGAGACAGAATAATTTTATTACAGCAGGAAACTACAATTCCACATAATAAAAAAACAAAAAAGCGCAACAACGCAAAAAGATTGTTATTACTGTCGTAAGTGTTTAAACTTAACTGATAAATATGTAAGTGATAAATATAAGCCTGCTAAGCAATTATTTCTAAGCAATGAATAAAACGAAGCTTAATAATTCGAGGAAATTCCAGGTAATAGAGGATAAAGACTCACTCTATAATATATTATAATCCTAAAAATTTTCCGAAATGTTATCTACATATCGATAGAAGTAGTGTGGGGGGGAGGATCTATTTCGCCTGTTAAAGAATATTACACAATCCAGTACAGCTGTTTGATATACACACTCAGGGACGATTAATAAAAGACAAGTGTAAATAACAAAACAACACCAACGCGGAAGCTTTGACAACTGGCGTTGAAAAAATAATGATCAAAACGTAAAATCGTAGTATAAGAATTAATACTATCGCGTTATAAAAGCGACCCTGACATTTCATCGAACAAAGGGGGTGTAGAAAATAGTTTCCTCGCGACGAAGATATCGCTCTTCAACAACGTCATTATTAAAATCTTACGAAACGATCCCTACGCTTCAATCCTTTTCGAATTAACGTGGAACATAATGTAATGTCGATTTACCTCGCCATAAAACTGTATTTTCATGCTGGGAAGCTCGCCATCTCTGAGACGACCTTCTACTGCGTCATTTTGCGAGTGACTGACACAACACAGTCAGAAAACGATAGTGATGTCACCCCGCCCGCGAAACGTCAATCTTTTTGTTCGAAATATCAGTCGCGTTGGTACGGTCCCTGACCGTTACGATGATCCTCCAGGTTCGTCCTGTGTTCCAAAGTGTACACGAGGATATTTTAGAAGATCACTCGTTAAAAGGTAGCGCGTATCATAACTGCAGCGACGTTCTGTTTCGTTGGAAATACGAAAACAATAATCAGCTGATTCAGATAAGGAAATGGTGGGAAAGGAGGGGAGATACAAGAGAAGAAGAGAACCACGGACCCTGGCATTCACAGAGCTGAGAATTCATCTAGATGGCATAATCGATGATTAACTGCAGCTCGATGTTTATCCTAAACATTTACTTTGCTTATATTTCACAGCCAGTTGGAAAAAGTTTTATCATTCACGACGTCATTGTCGATGTCAAGTGAATGGAGAATATTTTTCAAGTAACTTCTTTGTTAGATGGAATTTGAGATTTTTATATCATCTTGTGTATTTAGAGTGTATTAAGTACCTGTAACAAGTTATTTGTCATTGATGTAGAAGTTCATGAACAAATGAAATGTTTTAAGTATATTTTGAAATTGACATGAGTTTGAATAGTTTACTTGTTTTTATATTGGTATCACTGCAGTGCGTCTTTTCATGTTTTCCAAAGTAGCTGCTCTTTCTAGTCGCAGTAACAGAGTATTGTAAAGATTTATGTATTTTCGATAGAATAAGTTTGTCGTGGAGGACAACTTGCTCCGATGAAATGCAATTAAATCACTGATAAATAACACTTCACCAGTTTCATGTTTTCTGTGGAGGAGTGATCATTGGAGAGAATCGCAAATATAGTATCACCAATCAATAGTAGTCTTGCTTGACACTTAGGTACGTTCGGTATTACACCGATGTTGCTTTGTAAAATCGTAGTATGTTCGTAAGTGTTGCTCTTCACGACGATGGCTCCATCTGCGCTCTAAAATTCAAATAAACTTGTTAGATGTGTACTGTATGGCAATATAGTAATTGAAATTGTTAAACAAAACTAATACATTGAACACCATCGGTATATCGCTGATTTCATCATTTCTACTGAAGTGAAACTTTTTTTATTAACACATTAAGCGCCGACTTCATTTGCTTGTCTCTCAACAATAAGTAGCTAAAAAAAATATTTTATACCTTATACAGTTTCGCAACAATTTTTTTCCCTGGCCCAATGGTTCTAACGTCTTCATAATTCTTGATATCACGCGATAGTCTCTAAGGGTGATCATCTTTTGATCTGCGAGGTGTAGAAATTTGCATATAAAGAAACAAGAAATCCCGCATTATCACAGGGCCGGCGCTTAACGTGTTAAAATCACGTCTTTATAAAGCAGAAACTTTCAAGATTCTGCTAGATATATAATCGACAGAGCTTTATCTTTTTAACGTCAATATTTAAATATTCAATATATCAGAAAAGTCATAAATATTACAACCTAAAAGTTACATGAAATTTCACTGAATTCAATAGAGTCGGTCATCGGTGACCCCCACGGAAGTCAATGTGTTAATAAGGAAATCAGAAGAAACTTATCGATAAGATTTTCGGGAAGAAACTTTGATGTTTCATAACTTATATTGTACAGTTTCGTTTATGCACGTATTATGTACTCAAATTCTTGACCAATATCGAAACCGTGCAAATAAACAAGAAAATTTAAACAATTTTGACATTATTACATAACATTCTGGAAAAGTAAGCATAAGAACTTCTAACTGTTTTGCCAATATAAAGCTGAAAAAATACAATTGTTAAAACATAGTCTTTTAACTCAACATTAGAACTACCAGGAAAGTCGAAATGACTGGTTCACAATTTTTTCGAGAAATTTTCAAAGATTGTAGAAGAGTCATAGAGGAGATATTTTATGATAGTGTTTTATAAAATGCAGACTACACCTCTTGATTCTTCTTTTTCCAAATTAATATATTGAATTATATCAGATTTAACGCCGGTAATTCTACCGTTAAGTGCAGATCTCTACACGGAAAAAAAATATTACTTCAACTTCTATTCTTAAAAGCAATTCTGTGTAACATTATTCCTAATTCCCAATTAAACAATTTATTCAAATCGAAAAAGAATAAAACCATAGAGAGACTTTCTTCGAAAAAAACGTTACTTCACCAATGTCATTCAGCGTGAAAAGAACTTGTCAGTCAATTATACAAAACATAAAATAATAATCTCAATATCGTAATAGTAAGGAACCACATACAGAAACAAAACATATTACTTCCACTATAAATTTCACGTAGTACCAAAAAAAAAAAAAACAGTATCTAATCTATCATCAATGTCCTTTCCCAGCTTAAAATATCCGATAACCTTAGCTTTCGTTGAAGCTTCATCGATCTCTTTATCAAGAGCAAGCAAAGAATTAAATGTATTAATAAAAAGAAATCAATGCACGGCCATTTCTGCATAAATTCATCCGTCAAATGTAATATAAAGAATGACTCCTTCTTACCCTTCCCCCAATCGATTCATATATATCCACGATTAAACGTATTTCTTCTAACAAAGACCACTTGTCTGCTTCCACGATTCCCAGGTACATCACGTAACTATTCCAGGGATTCGATACAACCAATACCAACTCCAGTAATTATAGTGTTCGGCTTAACATTAACATTCCATGTCAGAAACAATGCAATAAGACGTCCCCTACCGGAATCTTTGATCCTCTTCTGTACTATAATTACCTATGCGTGTATTTGTGCAGCGAGAAGGCAACTTAATCGGTAGACTTTGCGTGTCCTCCATGTCACCGATGTCCCCGTACAATAGGTGGAAAGGCATGGTCTTCCTTGGTGGAAATACACGATTCCTACAGTCCTTCCTTGCGGTTCGTTCTAGATAGATCAAAGAAATTAAATACGTTTGACGATTAGGAAGTAACGCGATAACTGTATCTTAAAAAAGAAGAAAAGTAACGTTGCTCCTTCAAAATGATGCGCCGAAGAAGGGTACCATTTTGCATTTATGTTAAGATTCACTTGTTTCTGGGTCTGTTATAAATTGCTCGACATAATTCTGACACACTTTGTATTTTTTGTGCGATTTATATATATATATTAATTTTAATGTATTAGTTTAATTTAAATGGTTTTGTTAGTTTGATAGTATTTCTCATTAGAGATTTGTTTTTTTATGAAGGAATAGAATTAAATTTGGATTTAAATTGAGAATGTGGTTGTAGCGAATGTTAATTGTATTTCTTTAAGTAATTTGGAGTTAGAGACTGTAATTAGAATTTTTGCGTGTAATTTTAGATATTAGTTATCGTTTTATGAGTATCAATTAACATTTCGTGAAACCTTTGTTTCGTAAAGCGCCATGAAGAATTTCAACTGTTTTGAATTAATTGCAACTTATATACACTAAATTTTTATCACAAATTTGTACTTGTAAAAAGTTTAAGTGTCTGTGATACTATACAATTTTGATAAATTTACAAGTGGACTAATTAATTACGGACTTTGAAAATGAATATGAAGTGCATTTAATCTTTGGTTTATAAAAAGGAAATCATGCGGATTCTTAATAATATAAACTCTAATAGCGCCTCTTAAACTTATTGATTAAACATTTAAAAATACTTGTATTATCATACTGTATATTTAAAGAGAAGCAAATTCATAAATCATTAACTAATCTACAATTATAGGCTAATACACGGGAAAGATGAGAAAAAAGAAAACTCGGAAAATATTCACGACTCGCAGAGTTATTTACGAAACATAGAAATATGTAGGATAAACATAAAAGCGTCATAAAATAATGATTAATAATTTTCTTTAGGGTGGATTAAAAAGTGCGCGAAAAATGGCGAAAAAAACAACACCTGCTGCACTACAAACCGAAGTTTCGAATGATGAAGAATGGGTGAAACTTCTCGAAAAAACGGGTTTAATAGGTAAATATAACATTACCTTTCATCGTTGAATCTTAAAAACTTTAGTAAAATAACATAAAAATTAATTTAGCAATTAGAAATATATATATATAACATAATTATAACAGTATATTTACATTTTCGAAATGGTTACAAGATAAGCGTTTTTTATTGAAGTATAAATTAGCGTTCGAAATATCTAATGGTCATTTAGTTGATATTTTAATTCCATTAAAATTATGTTTAAATTTCTAATTCTTTTTATTGTTATAGTCGTCGACGTTTATTCAGAATGGAGCGGGCCCTGTACGGGCATGGTGAGCGTTCTGAAGAAAATCAAGATGGAAATTGGTGGAGACGCTTTAAATTATGCCACGGTAATTTTTATCTTCCTACATGAAATATGATTATAGCTTTCTGTAATGAGCATAAATTTTAATATGTTGGGTAACATCCATTTAGGCAAAATGCGACAACATCACAGATTTAGAACGCTTTCAAGGAAAAAGTGAACCAACTTGGATGTTCATTCATGTAGGTATAGAAAAAAAATAAAATAATACAATTTTATTATTTTCTTAACAATAATTAAACTATCGAAACGCTCAATATTACGGATTCCTACGTTTTTATAAAAGTTCAAAAATTCTTTGATACTTGATTCTTCTTCTTTCAAAGTACTTAATTAATATAATTAAACATAACAAATTTAAGGATGATACTTTCAAAATTAACGAAGCGTTTAAAATAATGGGATCCTATTATTTTATTCAAATTCTTAAACTTTATAAAAAGCAGTATAGTATTATCCTTGGTGCTTGAATTTCTTTTAAAATACTTAATTAAATATAACAAATTTAACGCCAATACTTTTAGAATTACGGAAGCGATTAAAATAACGGGTTCTTACTTTTTTATCCAAAATCCTGAACTTTATAAAAAAGCAGCAGAGTATCATATTTGGTGCTTGAATTCCTTTCTTTTAAAATACTTAATTAATGTAATTAAACTACTTATTGGTACGTTCTCGTATTAACAGTCAATGTCTTATGGAGAATATGTTTTGTATAAACGCATAATTATTTATGTCTTAATAGAACGGCAAAATGATAAATCTCATGTTCGGTGCACAATGTCCACAATTGTTAAAAATGTTAACCGCAGAACTTCAGAGGGTACAAAACAACGAGGAACCTGAGTATGTATTATTCGTGGAAAACACGTTTTTAGTTATCATTTTATATTTTTTCAAACGGCAATGTGATAATGAACTTTCATAAATGAATATTTAAAAACAAAATTTGTAAATTGTTACATTCAAAATTTATGAATAAACATACTTGGCAAATTCATTGGAGATTGTGATGTTAGCAGTGCAAAGAAAGGACAATAATGCACACTTGTGATAATAAAAGATATAACTTGAAGTGATTATTCTTGAAAATATTTGAAGACTCAACATCTCTATCGCGGTTATTCATCATTTGTTATAATTAACTTACAAGGTTTATGATCGAAAAAGAATTATTCCTTTCCTCGCGCATTTATAGGTTTTCTATGCATGTATCTGAAAGAAGTCCGGAAGAAATGGTGCGACTAAAAGTTGCCGAAGAAACGCGAATAGCTAAAGAAGCGGCTAAAAAATCGCGAAAAGGTTGAGCCCGCTAATTACAATAACGAGCAGCAACAAATTACGATATTTCTTTGCTACCTAAAAAATTATAACATATGAAAAAACAGGCACTTGTAGATAATTTTAGTTTTTGTGCATATACACTTACCGTCCACGCTTCTGTAAAATATTTACAAGTCACATGACATTTTTTTCTACAACAATTTCACATGTAATTCATTGCTTATTGATTTATACAGATTTTTTATATAATACAAAACTGCCCGTTACCACTAAACTGCAACACCGTTCTCTCTGTAGAGGCACATTATCACAAATATATTATAATTTTAATATTCGTTATCATATTAATTACTTCTCGTTTATTTACCTATAGAAGCAGAAGCTAAGGCACGATATGAAGCTGAAATGCTTCATCTAACTACTTCCCTCAATAAAGAAACTTGTCTTTTAATTTATCCATGGGCCTTCAAAGATGAAGAAGGCCACAGAAGAGACAAGAAGTCAACTCCGCTTTATGCAGAATTAGTGGAAGAAATATTACCAGGAAATTATACCGTTGAACAAGAAATACGAAAACGTCTTAATGACGATATTCTAAATGCAATGTTCAACGAGGTAATATTTTAGGCTAATCTCCTCATATGATTCACCAAACTATTTACATTAATTGATATAATAAACTACAATGTCACATGTAATTTACACTTCACATTTTTGTAGTCCGATTATTTGCTACCAGAAATTATTAAACAATTACTTCTGGATGGCAAGTGTATGTTTATGAGGCTGAAAGTTAATGAAGAAAAAGCAGAAATAGATATTCATAAACATCTCATAAATCTGTTGTTTGGAGAACCAGAATTACCGGAAGCGGAAAAAATTCTTAGTGAAGAATGGTATGATCTGTAATGATATACTTGATCTGTGATTGTAAATTTAAAGATTTGTATTTATTCACTGTAATTTCCTTTTGATTGTTAATATATAGTTATGCTGGACGGCACCGTCCTGCTTTTCTAACGAGTGAAGATGAAGGCAAAGTTTTTCCTGTCGTTTGGACACCACCGAATTATAGAAACAAAGCAATCGTTTTTCGTACAATTTTCAGCACATACACGAACAAAACTTACCCTGTAAGTACACTCGTTACTTCTCCGTAAAAAGTAAATATTATAATATACCCTGCGATATTGTTTTTTAGTATGAAGATAAAATTACGAAAGTGCCTATAGTACTATTCAAATATGATTATACAAGGAAGAACGACCTAAAAATTGTCGCGGAAGAATTCGAGGATGAAATCATGAATTTTGGAATATTTGAGTCAGACAAACCGCCGGAAGCAAAGATGATCGCTAACAGTATCAAAGATTTTGAATTGCATGCTGAAGAAAAAACAGGGTAAACATAAAATTAACACATTCAGCGCCGGCCCTGCGTTATTGCGGAATTTTCTGTTTGTTGCGCACATAAAATTTGGTCACGCTCAAAGACATTCGGGTGACATGATGAACCATAAAATTGATGGAATTGTAGGATCAGGGAAAACGATATTCCGAAAGTGCATAAAGTTTTCATTATTTTCTTTTGCTATTCATTGTTTCGAGCCAAATAAATGAGGACCACAGTTAGGCTTTAACTGGCTGATATGCAGTCGGCGCACAATGTGTCAACATAGTTAAAAAAAATCTTTTCGATTTTTTAAAAATTTCATAAAAATAGATGAGGAAATGTTTATATTATATCTTTTGTTATATTACAGATACGAAATTTTTGTTTGCGTTGTAAGAAAAATAGGATGCGAAGCATTTCTAGGATTTGCTGGCATTGGACCATATTATGTAAGTGAAAATCCTGAAAAGGCTATAGAGGAATCACAACTGTATTTCCCCGATGTTAATGCTTTGGAAGAAACGCAATCGGACGATGAAGAAAAACCGGAAGAAATGGTAGAAAATGTTGAAGAAGGCGCTGCCACAACGTAGCATCTGAAGAATCATTTTAATATTTGTATAAAATACTAACCTGTCATTGGCTGTTAAGGAAATAAATGATGTTAGCTATTAAGGAAATAAACGATCATGCGTAGAAATATGGTTATAAAGCCAACATTTATTTCCCAGCCACTTCACCTTGCTGTATAAAAGAATGTAAAGGTAATAAACAAGGTACTTAAATTTTGAAAATTAATTTAAGAATGTGGTATAATAAATGATGGCAAATAAACAAAATTTATTTCTTATAACCACAGCTTCGCCTACGGCCTCTGGCTCTTTCGAATTTTCGTCCTTTAGAACGCACTAATGGTTTTGTGTGTGAGTGTGGCACACCAGGAGCAGGTCCAAAGTGTTTCACTGCTTCACGGGCCTTACGACGACCTTGCATTAAAACTGTCCGTTTTCCAGTTGGTGCACGTAATGCCAACTGATCGAAAGTGATCAGTTCACCTCCAGCCTTCAGTATACGAGCCCTAGCTCTTTCCGTAATACGTAAAGCGCATACCTTTAATGAACAAAATCACAAAAATAAAGTTACTTTGTTAATAGCATATTAGGCAACCAGATTGAAGCCACGTTTGATAGATAGGAATGTCCAACATTATAGAAGCATTGCAATTAGAGTCATGAGAACTTTGATATCGGATAGCTCTGGTACTAAGTTGAGTTGAATTGAGTATCAGAATTTCCTTAAAGTCCTTATGAAGCTAGTTGCAATGCTGGCAAAACGTCGGTAACTATTGTCTATAAAATGCAGCTCCAACCCAGAAACCAAATCAAGCCATTATGGCCATGAAAGCCTCAAAAGAATTGTTTGAAATAACTTTGCTGTAAATATTTAAAACAACTCACCGTAAGTTTTGGAACTTCGAAAATCCTAGCATCGTCCGTTACTGTACCGACAATTACTGCAATGGAGTTTTGTCTGCCAGGTTTTTTCATGAATCTTACGATACGTGCCAAAGATATTGGAGGACGATTAATCTTGCTCATGAAAAGCCTTTTCAAAATGATTTTGTTAAACTTGGCACTTGTACGTCTAGCCAAGAAACGGTAAAGCTGAAACAATAAATTTACTTTTTTTACAATAATATATAGGTTTCCTATATAAGAATATGAGCTCAACTTGAAAAAATATGATTTCCGAGATGATGTCGTAAACATCTCTTATTTTTAAGTTGAGTGTATCAACCAGTATAAATGTCTTTTGTTGTTAACCAAAAGCCAGAATAGGGAGGTTGACTGAATTTTGTTCTAGCGAACGTTCAAATTGGATCAGTTCATATTGACTCTGACACAGAGTGCGGTTCGCATTATAGACTTTTTAATAAAAAATCTCACGTGTTCATGACACACACACAATATTATTGTTTCAAATCAATGGCATGTTTCTGCCAAAAAAAAGGCACTTTTTTGCAAAGTAATTAATCACTTTTCGAAGCACACTATCAATTTGACCAAAATATGATTTATTACACAGATAGAAATTCAGAATAAGGTTTCAAACACTTACTTTAACAAGGAGCCGCAGGTAAACATCTTGGGATTTAGGTTCGGTTCGCCGAACCTTTCTGTCGTGTTTATGGTTAATATCGATACCCTGAAAAGAAAATAACTTTTACTGATTTCCGTTAACCACTTGGAAAGCCAATTATAAAATACAAACATCTCGATCGATGCGTGTAAATTAATTTCTTTTTGGATTTCAGAAATACAGTAAATCCGTTGTACCATCTTACCATTTTGATAAACCGGAAAAGAAACGGACGACTCCACACGCGAAGTGGATAAGAAGTCGTAAAGCGGATGTCTCAGAGGGCGCTGGAGAAAATGTAATATATATGACATTATTATATTTTTATCGAATCTTACGATAATTTAAACATTACTAATATTCTCTACAACGTAAATATTAAAACTGTGAAGAGAAGAAGACTTTGAAAATATGTTGTAATTTAAAATAGATTTATTTTATTTCGTTTTTCATTTGGTAATATTTCCATAATTTTCCCCAGGTTGTCATCCATGATTATAGGGACATTTCAACTGAATCAATCAAAAGTTTCATTCTGAAATGAAGAAGAAACTTAAATCTCTAATTTCTTCAGCACCACAAAAGAATTACATAATTTCACTGCAAATATTGAAAATTCACTAATAAACAACTTAAGCTATGAGAATACCTAATTAACAATGTACAATTGAGAATGTAACATGAACTTACTGCTCAGATCAATTCAAATTTTTATAATGGAAGTTCTATCTCAGTTGCGCGTATAATTATTATCATATATTTGTGTCTAAATAAGTTTAATTTATGTCGATTTCGAAAACTATCGATGTAAATTATCGAAGAACAGTATATAGTCCTTTGTTTCACTTCCAATCGTATTACTACACAATTCAGTTTAAGTCTAAGCTATGATAAAAACAAATAGGACATTGACGTAATAGTAGATATTCCATTATGAAATTAATTTCATTTATAAGTAATTTTCCTACAATAACGAATATTTATGATTCACATACTTTCAATTAAGTTTTACATTTCATGTGAGTAAATATTTCGCACACAATACTTTCTTCTTTCCATCCAATCATGAATATATTTTAGGAAATGTATTTTCCACATCAAATTGCAAGAGGTACTTACTCTTACAACTTTTGACAGTAAAACAGTATCAATAACTTCCGAGCAATTTCAAGCATAATAAACAACACTTTCTTTTATACTCGCATTAACAGTAGCTGTTATTAAAATATCAAAACAAAGTCAAATGATTGTATAACAATAAAATTTTACGGTATAATCACTCAATCTTCAAGAAGTCTAATCAAATTTAATTAAATCTCATTTCTTCCCCATAACGTACAATCAGAACACGTATTACAACGTAGAAAACTTCAGTTATTATAAAATTTTCATATAAATCTATGTCCGATATTGTTACAGAAGTTAGGTAATGGTACGAAAGGACTTAAAAAAATAAGTGAAAGTGTGTGTTAAATCAGATCCCCAGAGTGAAAGTTGTTTACGTTACATGAAGGGAAAAGGAATTAGCGATTACGTTTTAAACTGAAAGTACTGCTCATACGTAAAAGTATCATTCGTTTAAAGTTTCATTCACGTAATATCCTTCCGCAAAAAAATCAAAATTACTTGCCACGTTAGTGTATCCATTCGACGCAAGATTGCGCTGCAAGCTTTCATCCGCTGGACCTTCGGGTTTCAAGTTTCATATAAACACTTTACGCCGTGGAGTTCGTTGTGTTTAGAACGGTTGAACGCTCGAGTGCGCGCTAGTACGGGAGTAACCAAGATAATGGTACGATAATTTCTTTCGTTCGCAATTGAGAGCAGCTCCTCTCATCGTATACAACGAGATCATTGCAAAAAAGAAGTTTATCAGTATTACGTGACCGTAGTCCCAAGACACGGATTATTTTTCTCGTAAAACGAATCCTACCAAAGGAAACCATACCCTAAGAATCCTTTTACAAGAAAATACACGTGCCTAAATAACTGCAGTGTACCGATTAGAATCAAGGATAGATAAATGTTGTGAAAGAATGACAATTAGACAAAGGTGAAAATTAGATCGACAGGATTGATCGACCGTTCGTATGCTTCGTTAACTGGAATCTATCATACCAATGGCTTTTTCTAAGGGCAAGAGAGGGAAATTAATCAATCGAGAGGACTGTCAGTTTCTCATGTGCCTTAAGTACGACGATAATGATCTATCTGCGTTATGAGTGCCAGTATAATTCGTGTTTCCTGTTGAATAAAAGACAATCAACGTGTCATGGAGGACAGTGGTCAAGTGCATTCTACAGCTGTCCTCGAGGAAACCTTTTACGTTACGTCAAAGAAAAACACATATTACAAAGTTAGGCTAACGGAGAAAGGACTCAGCTTGGAGAAGGACAACAATGGTGCGACGAAAAGCGAGACCATCGCCCTGAATGACATAATAGGATGTAGATGTATGCGCTCGAAGCGCAAAAGCGCGGGAAGCTGCGTTTGTGGTCCAGGAACATCGAAGTCACAATTTAAGTTTGTCGAATCGGCGGAAGGTTTTCAATGTTACGATGAATTTGACACCTCGGCCTATCTTTATATTTATGCGTACACCTTGAAGAAAGCACGGATAAAGGGTGCAAGAAGGCGCGAAAGAACGACGATCACTTTGCGCTTTCGTAGTTTCGATAAATATGAGGATAATCTACGAGAGGCTAGCAGGTGGAGATTGGCTATCAAGTGTCTTATCATCGGCGTACCAGTACCGAAAAATTTAATGAGCCCAAGTCATGGAAATCTCGAGTCTTTGATCAGCGGTGAGTAGAAGTTTCAAGTGTTACTGTAACTTTGCATATACGAAATTTGGGAAATTTCTACGTGATGTTTACATCACGGCTTCGATGATGTCGAATCTATCTAAAACAAATCCTAGACTTAATAATTGTAACAGTTTAGGTCAAAATAATATCAAATGGAATAAAAATTATAGATACGTTTGACGTTTATTTTGAAAGTGATAAAGTCATTTTACTGCAATGAAAAATAGTGATGTTCCTGAAATTATTTATGGCGAGAAAAATTTAAGTATCGAAGATAGTAAATACAAGTGGATCTTCTCGAAAATTGACACCAGTATTTTTAAATGTATTGATACAGAAGCTTTTAAAGATCTTAGAAAAGAAAGAAACTTAGGGTGTTTTTTGAATATACGGTTCGTATGATACGTTAAAATATCTTGAATTATAAACTTAATGAACGTTGACTTTTAGCGAATAACGCATTCAAAAATTTAAGTTCGATAGGAATGTTGCAACTTCATGTAATTGCTAATATGAGAAGTATCTGACCATTATGCAATGTCATTACAGAATTAAAATACGAAGTGAGTTCGAAGACGATGATACTTAAGAGATAAAATATTGCAGATAAGAATTCCATTGAATTGTTTTGATCATCGATTGATCTTTAACACAAACGATTTCTCGAAAGATACAAGTTATTTTGGACAGTGAAAAAGTTAAAACCAGCAACGTGTCTCGAAAAGTAGAATGTCGTAATATTAATATCGATTTTAACGATATATTTTAGCATTTTGTTGCTTCATATTTACAGTGTATATATATCGTAAACACTTCAGAAAGTTATATCTGTAAAAAGAAAATACAAGCTTACGTATCTCTTTATCTGAAGAAATTAAAAAAAAAATAACAAAACATCATCCACTATAGTAAACAACTGAAAACGCAGTGATTTAAATCATTGTAACAATACTGATATTTCAATAATAATTTCACCTTCATTGTATTATTTTACTTACCAATCATTTTATTTGTATCAAACAAGAATTCGACATAAGTGTATGTACATTTAAGTCCATAAATATTGTCCTACATATTATCCAAGGGTGTAGTTAAAATAAACTGAAAATAAACAAACTGAGTCGCAAAGCAGATAAATCGGCGGCTACCAAAACTCACCGATAATTCTCTCGACATTTATAGCAACTAAACATCGTCTCCGGTTACAAAATCAATATCGTATAAGGGTGAAGCCAATAATTCGTAACAATATGTATATGTATTAACACGTTAAACGTTTGGGAACAAAGTAGACGTGATTGTGTTTGTGTTTTGTGTCGAAAAATGTCAAAGCATGCAGCTGCTGGCTGCTGATGATACACTTAGTTTCTTTTATTAGAAATGATTGAATGGAACATTTTTTCCCTTCCATTTTACAAAGAGATGAATATATAAATTTATATTCGTGTCGTTCGAGTGAAGAACACCCTGTGATTTGTACTACTTACAATTAGAAATAACAACTCCCGATATTTCATTCTGCATCTATCTAAAACGCAAATAAAAAATCTTCTACCCATGATAACACATATTCGTGTCGTTTGAGTGAGAAATATCACATGATTTTTACTACTCTCGATTAGAAATTACAATATCCGATATTTCATCCTGAATCTATCTAAAACACAAACAAAGAATCTTCTACTCATGAAAATACAGGTATATAAAATTATATTTGTGTCGTTTGAGTAGGAACATCATATGGCTTGTACTACTCTCAATTAGAAATTACAATATCCGGTATTACTTCCTGCATTTATCTAAAACGCAAATAAGTAATCCTATCTATCTAAAACACAAACAAAGAATCTTGTACTCATGAAAATACAGGTATATAAGATTATATTCGAGTCGTTTGAGTAGGAACATCATATGGCTTGTACTACTCTCGATTAGAAATTACAATATCCGATATTTTATCCTGAATCTATCTAAAACACAAACAAAGAATGTTCTACTCATGAAAATACAGATATATAAAATTATATTCATGTCGTTTGAGTAGGAACATCATATGGCTTGTACTACTCTCAATTAGAAATTACAATATTCGATATTTCATCCTGAATCTATCTAAAACACAAACAAAGAATCTTCTACTCATGAAAATACAGATATATAAAATTATATTTGTGTCGTTTGAGTAGGAACATCATATGGCTTGTACTACTCTCAATTAGAAATTACAATATTCGATATTTCATTCCGAATCTATCTAAAACACAAACAAAGAATCTTCTACTCATGAAAATACAGATATATAAAATTATATTTGTGTCGTTTGAGTAGGAACATCATATGGCTTGTACTACTCTCAATTAGAAATTACGATATTCGATATTTCATCCTGAATCTATCTAAAATGCAAATAAAGAATCTTGTACTCATGATAACACAGTTGCATAACATTATGATCGTGTCATACGCGTAAAAAACATCATATCATTTGTACTACTAACAATTAGAAATAATAAGATCCGATATTTCATTCTGCATCTATCTAAAATGCAAATAAAAAATCTTCTACCCATGATAACACATATTCATGTCGTTTGAGTGAGAAATATCACATGATTTGTACTACTCTCAATTAGAAATTACAATATCCGATATTGCATCCTGAATCTATCTAAAACACAAACAAAGAATCTTCTACTCATGAAAATACAGATATATAAAATTATATTCGTGTCGTTTGAGTAGGAGCATCATATGAAGTGTACTACTTTCGATCTGAAATTACAATATCCGGTATTACTTCCTGCATTTATCTAAAACGCAAATAAGTAATCCTATACTCATGCTGTACAAGTAGGGCATCGTGTAATTTATACTATTTTTTATTAGAATTTACTAGATCGAAAACTTTTTCTTTCATTTGCCTAAAACACTAATAAATAAAATTTCACTTATGTTGTCGGAATAATGTCGAATTCGGAAGTAGAAATTTAAATAATTAATGATACTTCTCGTAATAAGAAATATCAAAGTTTATAGTTTGCAGTATGTCTCAATGAATTTTCGAAACCTTAGAACTATCAAAAATTCTTGAAACTCATAAAGGAACCGTGCAGTAAATATTCTCCATCTATCTTGCAAGACGGAAATTATTTAAATGAAAATTCTGCCTCGTCAATTTATTCCTCTTTTTTTTTCAAAGTACTTATTTAAAGAAAATAAAATGAACGCCGGTATCACTAGCGTTAATGAACATCAAAGGTCAGGTATATCGTTACGAGAATGGAATTATGCTTCCCGGACTATTAAAGTGATTATATGAGCCATTGATTTTGAAAGTGACATAAGTCACTTTGCCGTAATGAAAAATGATGATTTTTCAATGGCTACACGAAATTATCTGTACTGAGAAAAGTTTAAGTGGCAAAGATATCACGTATAAGTAAATCTTTTCGAAAATTGACATCAATATTTTTAAATAGGTAGAAACTCAAATTCCTAAATGTCTCGATTTAAAGAGAAAATAACTTATGGCAGTTAAAAATGAACAGTCCATATCTCTTTCCCTTTTTTAATTATTTTTAAGAACAATTACAGTTCCAAACCTCTTTTATTTCGCTCAAATTTTCGTGTATTTTTGTATTTAAAAGGTTTTCAGTCGTTGACGTCATATAACGAATTTTAGTGCCGCATGTCGCTGACGTAATATTACGCCTTTTGAAATTTGCAGGGAGCAAATAAGTAGTAGTTATAAACGTGGTATTGTACATCTTATTCTCTAATCTTTATTATCGCTTTTATACGACTCTGTGACAGCAATAATTAACGTTTCAGTGTCGAAGACAATTGTAAGACTGCGCGCGAAACTTTTAATTCTCTTTTCGATATTTCACCAAGTATTTCAAGACAGTTACGTAACTTAAATTAGTAAAGCTTAATTGACTTACTCAACGCATAATTTTTGGCTCAGACACGATGTACATTCACACTTTTCCGAGTGGAACAATAGAATTACAGCTTTGTACTTAAACTGTTTAATTATTGTCCTCGATTTTAAGCACAAGCAAGAAGTGAAGGTCGATGGATAATTTATGGCGTTTATCAGCCACTAAAATGAAGTTAACGAAAAATTTTAACGCGTAGGTATTTTCCGAATGTAACTCCTTGCGTCACTTTTGAGATCTCACACTTTTTCTGGAATAAACCATTTTATATATGACGTAAGAACGTAGCAGAAGTTGGCTTTCGATATTTCTTACTTTTTTTACGACTACCACGTACTCTTTATGCAAGTAAACATTCGAAAATAAAAAATAAACCCTCGCCTACGGAAATTGTTCGTGATTCCATTTCTGAAAAGCGGGCCAAACTTTTCAAGGTTACGTTCGACAGAGTGAATGAATTCCATAGAAAAAATGTTGGTATGTCTTTTTATCAGGACAAAAGTACGTAATATAATCTAACAGTATCTTTTGATGTTGTCTCTTATCATCTCTTAAAAAAGAAATGATACGTTGAAATGCGATTCTATTAATACAATTTTAAGATATCCGTGATACCGCACCGGTGAAAAATATGTATGTCGTTTCTTCAGATACTTTGTTAAAAAATAAATTGATTTTTATCTATCCGGTATTGAAAATTTGCAAGTTAGATGGACAAAGATTATTAATAAGGAGGGTGTTTACATCATTCATAAAAATTAAAAACTTATTACAATTTTATTTGCTTCAATTTAATGTAAAAAACGACATTACTTTCTGGTACCCCTAATATTTGAATTCGTCGCAAATGCATATGTTGTTGTAATTCAATTTTGATACAATTTTAAGACATGCGTGATACCACACTGATCAAAAACATTTATGTAATACCGATAGACACAATTGCACTTTATATTTGGATTATCATTTGTTGCAAATGTATATGTTGTTCTAATTTATATCTGATTAACGAACAAAGAGACGATGAGAAGGTAACCGCTAAAAATGTTTGGTAAAACAAACGCTTCGTTCAAGGTCAACTCTTACCAGATACTAGCACAGTGTTTCTCAAACTTGGTTCTGTGGTCCTCCATGTTTAAAAGGTTTTTAGATGATCACGAAAGGATCACTTACTAATTTAAATTTTGGGTTGGTTCAGGTGAACCAGATGCTTCCTCATTAACTACACATTTGATATTCAAGATTACCCATTTTCTGAATACAGTAGAGTCCCTCTAATGTTGCTCCCTTTAATGTTGGTCTCTCGGTAATGTTGACAGGATACTCCCGTTACTGTTACTTGTATTTTTCCCCACTTGAACATAGAGAGGGCGGGAAAGAAAGGATGGGAAGAATGGGAATATAGAGTATGTAAGGGGGAGTAGGAAACTTTAGAGCACGTAATATTTTGTGACAAGGTAAGAGAAAGAGGGGGTTGACGAGGGAGATCGAACTACCGGAGATTAATACTGTTGAGGAGAGAATAGTGTGGCTGGAGGACAGTCTGAGAGGAGAGGTGAACATAGAACTATGTAAATACCTAAAGGAGGCGGAGAAAGTGTTTAACACTTGAACTACCGGCGTCAAATCTAACATATTTTAATAAATTAAATAAGTACTTTGAAAAAAGGGGTTGCAAGCAGCAGGAAATTTGATCGACTGAGTGATTTATGTTTATTGATATAGACATAGAATATTTATTCCGTGACTAATACATAAACTTGGAGAATTTTTTGAAAAAATTGTATACCAGTCATTTTGACTGGTTTGGTAGTTCTGGTGTTTAAAGAAGAGGAGGGCATCCCCGAAATCGACAGGGCGATAAAATAAGGACTTTATGTTGTAATATGTAATAAGTTGTTATTGTTATATTTTATTTGTTTTGTTTGTCTGTTTTGTGTTATTCATTGTAACTTGGATAAGGGCTGAAAAGCAAACACAAGTAAAATAAAGATATATTTTCCCCCACTTGGACTTTTTATTACCCAATAGAATTTTAGTTTCGTGGCGCGTTATGTGGGTTATGGATGTTTACATTAATCCTTCACTCAATTTTCAATTCTGCGCATGCTTATGCGCATAGGGGAAAATAAGTCATGAAAAGTGGGGATAAAGGGGAGTGTCAACATTAGCGAATTATCCTGGCCCGATTTGTCAACATTAGAGGGATTCTACCGTAGATAATTTTTAGACAAACGTAACAGCATTAGCCTGTACTTGAATTGTAATTAATTTTAAAAGGTCTGTGAACAATCTTACAAATCGTGAAGATATGGTCAGGCAAGAAATCCAAAGAAGTTTGGGAACTACTGTAATAGCATGTTCGTTGCATTCTTTTTCCAATGGATAGAAAATGTAACTTCGAATCAACATAATCCTCATTTTTAACATTCTGAGATTTTCAAAGCTAAAGCTACTGGTGTTACATAAGTTATATCTATATATATCAAACATATGCTCTTTGGAAAAAGGGGAATCAAGCGGCAAAAAAGATGTTCAATTAACTCTTTGACCTACACGAACGAGTAGAAGTCATGATGGAGAACGAAGAAATTAAAACACTTGGAAGCTTTGTAAAAACTATCAAGTCGAACTAGCTGATAGAATTTTATATTATATAGTCAGTGCCATGATATTAGTTTTATTTATAAGTATGTTTCATACTGTGGAAACCGTCAGCAGTGTTTTATTTCCATAATTAATGCACAACTATGACATAAATAGTTATAACAAAAAGACAAGGAAGAGATTTCAACAAATTATGAATTATTAGATATACGTAAAATATCGACAGTATTGCTCCTTCATAAATTCAAACAATTTTTATATATAAAAAAAAATAAGAACCTAAAAATTTGTACGTTTGAGTAATACTAGCTTTAAAATGAGTTGAACACTTACAATTAGTTGAATATATGGAGTCCATAAAATGTATGTAAATGTGGCTTTAATTTTTATCTTATGCATTGAATAACTTCACAGTAAAACGTTTATTGAATAAAAGCTATTTGTTAATTTATATTTCAATTTTCATGTTTACCTATCGCATAATTTATTATCAGACGAAATAACAAATTTGAATTACAAAAGGTTAAATGAAATATTTGCATTTATGGTTGCTTCAAAGTATCCAAACCTTTTAATTTTTTGCAGATAATTCGCCGAGTTTTTATATTATAGTTCAGTGTGAATTCATTTTCAAAGTTGTTTCGCAATGATATTTTATCAACATGAGTTGCTTCTATTCTTGAATTATTCATGTTTTCTAGAAGCATATACAATCTGTTTGTGAATCATAAAAATTTATAGTTTCGTTCTTGTTATTACCGTCCCCGATAATTCGTTATCTAGAGGTAGAATTCTGAAATTACATAACAATCTATTTATTTCCGCTTCGTTTATTTACAAATTCCTTGCACGGCAGTTAATACTGTTTGAATTATAAATTCAAATTTATAATGCTTCTCGACAGTGTCATTAAAATACGATTGGAGTACAAAATGAAGAAAATATTATAATAAATTTTAAATATACGTTTCTCTTTTAATACATATTTTACTTTCAAACATTTTGATGATGAGATACAGTCGGCACCCGACTTTCGCACATAATTGATCCCTGAAAATGTGTACAAATGTTAAAAGTTCAAAAGCAGAGAAATACAAGAAAAATATGAAAAATTAACACTAGATCTACCGACGTTTAGTTCGATATATTTAAAATTATAAAATAAACATGTCCGAATCAAATCAATGAAGGAGCAAAAAACTTGATCGTCTTAATCACTCCCAATCTTCAAGATCGACGTAGAAAATTAAAAATAAAATAGTGTTAGAAATTTATAAACATTTTCAAACTATTCAAGGCGAATCATTTTGACCACTCTGTTAATGTGTTTTCATTGTGAACTTGAGATTCTCTAACAACTAGTACGCAAAACTAGAAACAATTTTACAACGCTAAAAAACCATGGGCAATTTGTGAGCGCGAGTTACAGCACTGCATGGAAGCAAACATTTTTTGAAAAAGCGACGAAAATTTAAAAAAAATGGAATTTGTGCAAACGTGCAAAATAGCGAATTGTGCGAAAGTCGAGGGACACCTGTAGTTCCTAAGAATCGTCGACGAAATGAGAAGTGAAGTGATTCACAGAAATCAACACTTCAATTATCTTTAAAAGACTTTTAGATACGGAGGAATGAGTCGAAGAAAAGATTCAGACGTTTTCGATTTACAAATGTGATGATTTTTTTTCTTTAAGCGCATTTTTCTTTATTTGTCAAGGTACTCAACATTTTTCTTAAAGGACATTACCTATTGTGAATTCGAACAGATTGCGATTGGTATGAAAACAAGTTTAGCTATCTCTGATGGTATGACCTTCAAATGATCTGTTTACAATGTTATTTAAAAATCGTTAAAACAACGTAAAAAAAACATTTTTTGGCCTGAAAGTGAAAAAAAAAACTTTGTGAAAAGATATTTTCATAATTTCTATTTGTAAAAATTGCAAAGAAAAATTGTTAACGTCACGACCTTATAACTTCAGGGCCATCAAGGTCGTTAAGTATAAATATCAATTATCCCTTGCAAGTGTAAATGAGTTTTATTTTATTACATCTTCGGAGAAATAGCTGTAGTTCATACAATTTATGAATGAAATTTAAAAAGAAAAAATTATCGAGTATATTAAGAATTCGTGGAATGTAATGATAAAGATATCTTTCCACCTGTCGATTAGTGAAAGAGCAGGTTGTGATAGAAACGAAAAACTTCAAACAATTTAACATTTATGATATCTCTAAAGAAAAAAATGACTTTGAAACAAATCTTCCTTTACCAAGTTCATTTCATTAAATATCTCAGGGTACCCGGTAAGACCCTGAAGAATTATAAAAGCTAATTACAAATAAATCGCCTAAGAACTTAAAAAAATTTCGGTATAAGTCCAAAGAAGATATCAGATAAAAAAATATTCTGTTTTTCACGAATAAGTCTGCATGTACAGAAACCAAAGTGAATTGATATTTATTTTTTATAACATTTTTCATTTATCAGCTACGGACGTGATGAATATGATGATCTTTCTGTGTCCGTCATCATTTCGATATTATTTCTTATATTTTGCTTTTTCAATCGCGAAATCTCGTCTTTTCATGACACGATTGTAAATTCTTATTTCCTTTTTTCCTTTATCGCTCATGCAAGCAGATTTGCGAAGTATCAATTCACTTCATTTAACAAAGTAAGACTACTCCAAACAGAGCTTTTCGAAACAGCGCTTTTTTTATTAACAAGATAATAATAATGATTTTGAGTGTAATAATTGTTATTGTAAATATGGCAAAGATTTTTTTTAATAATCACTGCTTTTGAGGTGATTACAATTTAGTAAATAAAATAAAAGTTTTTAAAATGACGCGAAATGAGTAAGCGAAGTGTTATAGCGAGTAATTAAGATATGCCAGTAATTATTCCCATGATTTGTACGACTCGTGGTCATAACAATTGCATTGTTTTACAATCATTCACGTGCGAATACGCGATTACGCAACGCTCGAGCGAGCCATCATGTATTATTAAAACTGCACGAATTAACTCGTACATAAACAGAAAAACGTGTATCGTCGAAATTATTTCAGAATTATTCATTAAGAATAATAATTATTAATACTAGAACAACCGACATTAAATCTAGTATATTATAAGATAGTAAACAAGGAATTGAAAAAATGTGAAATCAAGAGGAGAAAAGTATTATGAATTCGACGTTTTAGAAGATAGGCAAAATATTTACTATATGGGTTCCTTATAAATTAAAAAATTTTTTTTTAAATAATTAGTTAAACGTTTAAATTACTTAATTGATTGTCTTTTCCACCTCTTCGATTTCTCATTTTGCACAATACTTATTCAATATATTTAAGCATAAGAGATATAACACCCGTACTTCTAGTATCTAGCCAAATTGAAACGGAATGTCAAGCTATAAATTCAAGCACTGAAAAGCAAATAAGGAAACCCTTAATTCACCAAAGTCATAAATTTCGGATTTCTTCCCTCCTCGATTGAATTCCAATGGCATTGCTTTCGATTGCATGCTGAAATATAGATTTTAAAGCGCCTCAGGATCTTCATTATTCGAGATTGGAAGAGTTACCTGTTCCAAGATTTCCCTGTGCCTTTGCCAAACCCTTGTCTCCTTAATAACATCGACAACCTGTGGATTACAGGATACAACAGAATTCCATAGCTTATGAGTCGATTCTATTATTATTAAACTGAAAGACACGTATTCTCGCCATTCATGTCTTTCACGGTAATAACGTACATATTATCCTCTAAGAATCAGCAAGATTGTTTTGTACAAGTAATGCGGAACTTGAAGATTATTAGTCATACTTTAAAGTGTACACGTTTAAAGTACTGTGCTGTTTCTTGCTAAGAAAGGCTTCTAGTCAGATCAGTAATCTTATATTTGTCGGGGTTTGAAGGTAGCAGGAATAATTAACTCGTTGAAGGATAAAAGCAGGAGGAAGTAATGACGTTGGTGAACACTGTATCCCTAAAAGGAAACGTCTCAATGACAATGCCTTAGAAGCAAGTTAGGTTTAACCTTTTCGGTACCAAAGGTGACAATAGTCACCTAACGTTTGACGCTCGCTGTGTACTAATGGTGATTATAGTCACCTGTCGAGATTTTCACACGAAGATTTAATTATTTAATCATACTGTGCAATTTGATATTTTTTAAAGCACAAGTGTTCACTTTCTTGTATTATGGGTATTGCAACTTCAATAAAAGAATAATTATTATATTACGCTACTAGCCGTTAACACTAGATTTACGGCAACCGTCAAATTGACGGATTCCTACTTCCCAAAATATATTTTTTAAACTTATAGAGAAGCAGTGCAGTATATATTTCACGCCTATCTTATAACATACAAATTACTTTACTCATCGTATTTTTTGCCGCTTGATCCATCTTTTTTCAAAGTACTTATTTAATACATGTAAATATGCTAAATTTTTAATTATTTCAAAATTATTTAAAAGCAGCCGTAAATCTAGTGTCAAAAGATATTCGTCCGGGTTGGACTTGCTCTCTGAAATTGCACACTTGAGGAAAAGCACTTGAAAGGATGCGAAAGGGTTGACACTAGACCTACTACGTTGTGTCTATTATATTAAGACGTACTGTTTAAGTGCTTTAGAAAAAGAGATATCAAGAGATGATAAAGATCATCAATCAAGTAATTTAAGTTTGGTAAGATAGAAGTGGAATATTTACAGTATGGCTGTCTTATCAATTTGAGGAGTTTTTTCCATGAAATTAAGAATATTGATCGCCTTGCCAGTTTTAGTGTTAATGAAAATTAAAACTTTTCAACCGTGGGCGAGTTATTGAGCTTTCAGTGCAAAATTGAAGTCTGTTTTCATTTGTTTAGTACATTTTCTCTCAGAATTGTATCAACTGGATGTAAGAAGTGAAAGGAAAATTGAAACAAAAAGTAAAAATGTTATTGATATTTTACAGTAATTTTTGGTCATGTCACGCAGTAAATATTTCATTTTTATATTCTAAAGTCTAAATGACTTAACACTAGATTTACGGAGTCAATTTGACTCACTCAAAATTTGATTACTATATGTATAATATGATTTATTGGTTAATTTTTTATTAATAAATCTTACATTTAAATTGATTTGGAACTATTTTCTTTACAAAAGACTTCAATTTTCTTGTATGAGTCAGATTGGCGCACTTCAAAAAAATAAGTGTATCAACACCCGTAAATCTAGTGTTAATTGATCATATTTTTTAACACTTTACCGACCGGTAATTTTTTAATATCGTACTCACTTCTGACCGGTCACTTGGCTGCAGAAACTTTCCTCATACCGATATCTCTTTGAAAATTAGAAATTCTCGTCACTGACTCCTCGGCGCAGTCAACCACAGTGAAAAACAATAATTTATTAATTGCCGTGACAATCGATTAGTCAGTTAAAAGTCCAAAAGTGTTGGATCCAAAAAGCCTATTAATAGGCTCGGTAAAGTATTAAGTATTGATGACTTTTTCCCAATGTACTTATTCAGTACTTAAATATAATACAAATAATATTGATAGTTTTAGTGTTAAAGCGCCGGGTTTGCAATCTCCAAACCCATGTTATTCTCCTTGGTGATGTAATACCGGTGCTTAGTAAACGGGTAGAACAAAATGGCAATATTTTTCCAACTTGAACATGGAACTTTCCACAATGAGAAACGGGATTACTTACTGCTGTTTTAAACACAAGCACAAAGAGCCGTCTCTCATCGTACTACGTAAATTGAATTTTGTAAATACACAGAAACACGTAATGGCGTTATGAAAACAAATAACATATTTCTACGATGCAGAAATAGTTAGAAATATAATATGGTATTTGCCCACAGAAATATTGGTTCGTCGACATCTTGTGTCTCAATTATTTATTTTCTAGGAATAATTGTGTCTCAATTATATATCTTATGACAATAACCGTGTTCCAATTATCTGTTTTCTAGTATTTGCTTTAAAAAAAATGTAATGTTAAGCTTCTTGGATGAAACGCAACATTGTAGAATTAGATTCATTGGAAAGAATTGATAATTCCTTAGGAAAAACAATTGCAGTAGTTTAACAATTTTTTTTTCTATGAGAAAAGCTTCTGAACGCAAAAAATATGACAGAATGTTTACACACGGTGGGCCCAAAAGCTACTAGAACATTTTGAAGTATAACAACTTTTTTACTAAGTACTTAATTTTTTCAAGTTACGAACAAAATGATAGTCACTTGAAGGACAAAATTTGTAAAACTACTGAAACATATAGTATACTTATTGTTAACGAACGAATAAATGTGAATTTTTATTAGATGACTTTCGTGCCATCCTGTACATCCTATTTGCAGTTAGAGAGATTTTATACTATTATAAAGAAAACTACTTCTTAAGAATTTACGTCAACACAATCTAATCTCAAACGATTTTTTGTCTGGATTTTTTACTGGCCATATTTATCGATCAAATGACGATTACGTGTTATTATTTACACTGGCAAAAAATGACAAGATCATCGATACATTTCAGCTTCGGTAACAGAAAGAGAACTACATCTACATATATGCAAAGAGTTAGGAAGTTTTAACGAGATAATTATTTCACGTTACACGTGGCGAACTGAGTAAACGAGTTCTGCACCTAAGTGCCATAGAAATCGAGCCGTATAATTACGTTACTTCGAAGGCCGCAAATTCCTGCAAATTAGACAAAAGGGAAACAACTTTTACACATTATAACTTAACCGTTTGCGTACCACGAGCAACTTTCGCGCTCTTCAGTTTTGTGTCGAAAAACCCCAGGACATTTTTTCAATGTTGACAATCGAAGGAAGACTTTGTTAAGATATTTTGTTAAAAATGCATCAGGTTTCTCTTCTATAATATAAAGTAATTCCAAATTAGGATACAAGCACGAGAAGATTGTTCTTGTTGTGCACTACATAAAATAAAACACCAACTTTAGCTTATTTTGAAATAAAATCTCAAGAGCGCGAAAGTGACTTTTGGCTTCTTTCAAAGAAATTTTTTATAACCCTCCCGGTATTCAAACGGTTAAAACGTGCTTTTTGAAAGATGTGGAATCATGCGCGCTTTGTCGTCGTTAAACGTTCGACACTCGACGTTTTAATGTATTTAAAGAAATACCTTTTGGATAAAAAAGAAATTCTTTGTTTATTGAGAAACATCGATAACTGCCTCGGACAAAAGAGATTGAGAGTTTCGGAAATACTTATCGGTGAAACGGATGGATTATAGGCACGAAGCGAAGTCCATGTTTCGCAAGAGTACGCATGCAATGTGTCAATCGACATTTTATCGCATGCGTATATCGATATTTCATACGAGTGGTTTTACAAAAACATATGCGAATTTTAAAATCTACGGATCTATGGAGCTTCAATCTTAGATCATCTAACCGATAAGAATCGTATACTTTGAAGATGAGATTTTGGAATATTTTGTTTGGTCTTTAGTATCAAAGTTTTGACCATTATGTAAAAAACGTTTGGAGGACGAAGGCACTCAAATGTTCGTCTTTTTTTGCATTGTAATTTGAGCTTTTTGAAATACAATCTTGATAGTTTAACACAATAATATTTTGGTGGAAAGAGGTGGCAACTGTTTTAACTATTTTAGGTTACTTTTTGCAAATATTAGGGGTACCGAAAAGTAATCAAAATTGGAGAAGTGAAAACGTAATTGGAAAAGTTTGTCAACAAAAAATTGAAGGACTTTTTAAAAAAGGGAATCGAACAACTACCTTTACGCTGGCAAAAAGTGTTAGAAAATTATGGAAATTATTTTATTGATTAGTATTTAAGATTTTTTTAACACTAGAACTACCAAACCAGTCAAAATGACCGGTACACAATTTTTTCAAAAAATTTTCCAAGTTTACATAAGAGTCATAGAATAAATATTCTACGTCTATATCAATAAACATAAATCACCCAATCGATCAAATTTTCCGCCCCATGATTCCCCCTTATTCAAAGTACTTATTTAATTTATTAAAATATGTTGGATTTGACGCCGGTAGTTCTAGTGTTAATAAATAAATGATTTTTGCTAGCAAAAAAAATTTGTATTACATTTCGGTACCCCTAATATTTCATAAATTATTATTTAATGTGCCATAGTCGCGATGCCTCGGAAGACATCGAAATCAGTAGGTCTTAGGTAAAATGATCGAGGATTTAAACCAAAAAAATACAAGAGGATAGGCTGTGGTGGATAAGAAATTAACTTTGAGGTAACACAAGGCACATGTGAACTTCTATTCTTCAAAGTCAAATTTGTAACTTTGCCAAATATTATAATTTAGCTCGTGTAAATCATGAAATTCTTCACAATTCAATATTTATAATTCAGATTATTAATTCAATATTTGAAATAGTATCTTTATCATTTTTTCTTCATGTGAAAGAATATTAGACAAAATAATAAAAGGAGTTTAACTCGAAAGAATGGAAAAGAAGATTTTTAATTTCTTTATCTGAATATAAATTCCTAAATTTTATTTTTTATTGAATAGTGTGACTATTGCGTGAATTAGTACGATAACTGCAAATATTTCGTTCACTTATTTTTGGAAGATTCTTCGATATCAATCTAGTAAAGCTCAAACAAAGTTTAATAATTACCATTGAGACAACTCTAGCATTTATGAAATATTTAGAACTTTCCAAAAAATATATTGAGTAAAACCTCTTTCAGCTTTTTCCTGATTTTCTATACAAGTGACCCGGAAAGGGTTAAGTATCTTTTAAATATCTAGAATTACATTGATGAACATCTGTAAATTATTTTGTACGTAAGCACTATTTGTAGCCGTTTGTTTAATCCCATTGATATTGTTAAACGACAGATGTCAGTTCTTCGTGACACGGAGTGATGTAAAAATGAAGATATCATTTGACATGTTTCATTGACAGTCTGAAGTGTCTGGTCGTGGGACTAATAAAACAATTTATCGACAAGGAGACTCTATAGCTCACCGAAGGAGAAAGGTTAAATTGCACTACGTTACATTTGTTTGCCTTTCACATATTGATAACACTTGACTAACTGGAATCTAGGGCATTCGCTTCTGTAATTTCCAATTGTAAGAGTTAACAAACTTTTAATAAGTTCTATTAAACCCTCGAATACATTAATTTTATCCGGCTTTGTTCACGGTCTGTCTACGCATTTATACCAAATTACACTCATCTATGGTTACATGAATACCAAAAAAATTTTTTTAAAATTTATATCGCATAAGTTCACACGTAAAATGTGTTCCTTTTATAAATAAACATAACTAAAATATTTATTAATTAATTTTCATATTATGGTTTGAACTACTTGTTCGAAGATTTGTGAATTTAACCGGCATATTTTAAGTTCACTGTCCACATTGTAAACAAATACAATATTAACTTCTGACAATTACATCATAAATGTTTGAAGAACAGTATAGATTTAGGAATAGTATCTCAATTTGAATAATTGCTTATTACTATTTCAAAACAGTTAGAATCGTTAAAAGAATATGACGCACAGTTTACAGAGTCATAAACAAAATACAGGCTTAGAGCTTCAATTAGTAAGCTCAACTCTTAGACTGTCTGATTTCTTAAAAGTACGTATTAGTAAAAGCTTACAAACAGACTCTTCATTAGTGTGCACTTAAGTATCGAGCTAATTTTACCTCTAAGAATGTTTTCTTAAAGTCATATTTAATACAGGTAGCCCTCCTACAACACGGCATCCTATAACACGGTTTCGCTATAACACGATTTATGAATTGCGGAAACCCTTCTACAACACGATATCCTATAACACGGTTTCGCTGTAACATGGTAAGAAAATTGCAAAAACCTTTAAACAACACTGTACTTCTATAGCCGCGACGATGCTTGCCGTCTTAAAGATACAGTGTGACATAAACTATTTTGATTTCATCTCCGTGGCTTGAAAACAAAAGTATTTCACGCTGCTGATCGACAGTCTGCGTCGAGCCACGGTGTGTCAAAGAACAACTTTTTCGTCTTTAAAATATTACAGAAAAATTAACATTGATCCGATAAGAACCAGAAAGCAAAGTAAAGTTACAGATTTTTTAAAGAGGAAAGAAAATACAGAAACTTTAAATGAAGAAAAAAGTTCTAAAATTGAAGGCGACATCATTCCACCAAAAAAACGTTCTCGATTGATTATATTGAACAGAGACGATGAAGAAATTTATTAAATTATAGTAGCATCAAATTAAAATAATATTTTTTGTTTTGTGTTGTACACACATTTATATATTTTTAATAAAAATTAAGTTGTTTATGTAGAATTAACAAAAAAAAAAAATTTGTTTTTAATAAGTTTTCGGAACGTAACCCCTCTTTTTGTACTTGCTCTGGGTCTCATACAACACGGTTTCACACAACACGGCATTTTTTAGGAACGTATCTACCGTGTTATAGGAGGGTTACCTGTATATGATACCCTCAGCGATTCAGAACCCTCTTAAAACAGTAAACTTTATGTAAAATCCCCATAGTAGTTAAAGTCAAAAAGTACAAAATAGCGGAACTATGGCGTACACGGAGAAAGAAGTTCAGTTTCGCCATCATAGAGCCTAAGTTAGGTCCCTTTACTTTGGAAAAATTGTCCTGCATTCATATTTAACACTAGAACCACCGGCGTCAAATCCAACATTTTTTAATAAATTAAGTAAATACTTTGAAAAAGGGAGAATCAAGCGGCGGAAAATTTGATCGATTAGGTGATTTATGTTTAGTGATATAGACATAGAATATTTATTCTATGACTCTTATATAAACTTAGAGAATTTTTTGAAAAAATTGTGTACTAGTCATTTTGACTGGTTTGGTAGTTCTAGTGTTAATATATGATACCGTCAATGATTTGTAATCCTCCAAAAACGGTTAATCTCAGACAAAATCCCCATAGCGGTTAAAGCCATAGAAGCACAAAACACAAGAGCTATGGCGTACAAGGATGGAAAATCTCAAATTCCCCATCAATGGATCTACCCTGTCACCTTTAAATCATTTTTCTTAAATTATTATTTATTGCATCATAGTCTCGGTGATTCAGAACTTATCTAAAATAATAGATTCTACTCGAAATGTTCATAGCAGTTAAAGCTAGAAAGTGCAAAAGAAACAAAAGCAAGAAGAATCGGATAAAACTAACTTCTTTAAAAGTCACATAATTTTGTGCACAATTTGATACATTCGCGTCTTTCTACCATACGGTACTAAACTTGAATTTACGGCATTGTCATCGGTATTGACGTAAATCGAACGTGCCAAATCCTCTGTATCCACGAATTGGAAGACAGTGAGACAATTGGGTCGCGGTCGTCGCGTCTCCGTGACGCCAAAACAGTTTCGACATTTTTTAGCAAAAGAGACGGTGGACATTGTCCAAATTAATTCAGAATGACCTAGTTGAAATTGCTGATTGTTACTTTTTATCCTGCGGTGATTCTTTCAGATACCTCTTCTAACGAGAACAAGGAGATTGTTTTTGATAAGGCTACGAACGTTCAGTTTTTCCAAGGACACTTTACGTCTTTAAACTCGTTCGAGCAGAACTTTGTTTTCAGTTGTCGCATAGTATAGGTCTGCTGGTCGATTAACACTAAACGTACCGGTATTTTACACCTACCTAATCTTACCATGAGGGGTCATTTGACCCCTTATGAAATAAATGTTGATTTTCAGAAAAAAATACCCAGTTTATTAAAGGAAATAATTTGCAACATCATTTCTGATTTCTAATAAAACAATCAAACACAAATTTTTACTTCTATGAACACAATAATCAATAAATTATTTTATTGTGTTGTGTATTATCACTCCTTGTCGAACTTGATTTCTTGTAGACTCTGATCTTTACTCTTTGACTCTCAATATACAACTGCATTTCTATTTCGTTTAGCTTTGGAGAACTAATTGAAGGGAGTGTTTCTTGTGAATCTCCGAAAACGGTCTTTTCTGTTTATGCATTGCGTCGCACAGTGGTCGATTTCGCTGAAATCCTGGCTAAAATCTCAAAATTTTTTTTTGCGGTTTTCAAAATTTAGCAATTGTGTTTGATTTATAACACATCAGAGCATCCTTTTCCACTAATTAAAATTTTTATTGCACAACATTCTTAGAGATATGTAATCTCAAAGTTGGGACTTGAATAACGCGTTGTATGGATCCGATCGAATCATCCAACTCTTCAAGCCGAAAAAACACACATATCCGGTTCAAATAAATGAAACCTTCACATCAGAAGCGTATCTGAGTTTAAAACTAAGGTTTCAGTTGAAGAAAAATGCCGAAAAATACGTAAACTTCGTATGGGGTCAAATGACCCCTCATTGTACGAATGGTAGGAAGAAAATTTTTGACGGTAAAAAATAAGCTACGAGAAAAATGGAAAGCAAGAAATTGAATAATCAGATGATATAAGACTTTACAAAAAGTCAAATGAGCGAAAAAAATAACAATAAATGTATGATTTTAACACTAGAACTACCGAACCAGTCAAAATGACTGGTACACAGTTTTTTCCAAAAATTCTTCAAGTCAACAGGAGAGTCGTGGAATAAATATTCTACGTCAATCTAGAAAAACATAAATCACCGTATCCATTTTCTTTTCGGTCTTTTGATTCCTCTGTTTTCAAAGTACTTATTTAATATATTGAAATTTAATAGATTTAACGCCGGTAGTTCTAGTGTTAAAGTAAACTTTCAAAGGGGTCATTCGACCCCGCTTGGTACGTTTAGTGTTAAAATATGATTATATATTACGGTTATATATTGTAAACAACAATTTAAAAAAAAGAGAAAGAGAGAGAAAAGATTTCTTGCAAATTTCTATACAAAGAACCAAACCATCTGCATCTATGTATTATCTTATCGCTTCTCTGGGTAGATCGCATGTTGCGACTTCTTGCTATGAATACATACATTCTAATGGGATAAGTGTTAGCTGTTACACGACAGTTACGTATTTACTGCATCGTTCGTGAAATACATTAACTATGTTCTACATTCTGACCTAGTGTATCAATATTGTTACGCTAATTAAGTGACTCCAATGAAAATACTGTTAAATTAGTACTACTTACTTCCACTTGCAGACAATTCTACCATTGCATAAATTTATTTATGTACCTATTTATGTACATAGATGATAAATGATCATATTAACTCTTTGGCCTACGATTTCTTTTCTGATTGGGCATGCAATAACTCAAAATTAATTCCTAAAATCAACAATTCTTATTGATTCCTTATAACTGAATATAATATTAACACTAGAACTACCAAACCAGTCAAAATGACTGGTACACAATTTTTTTCCAAAAATGTTCCAACTTCACAGAAGAGCCATAGAACAAAAATGTTGTGACCATCACAAAATACATAAATCACTGAATTGATCATCCGTTCTGTTATCCGATTTCTTCTTTTTCAAAGTACTTATTTAATAAATTGAAATATGATAGATTTAACGCCGGTAGTTCTAGTGTTAACGATACAGAAATAATGAGACAGTTTCTGGACTGGCTAATATTTTCAATTTAATAGTTTTTGAAAGACTTCAAAATGTCCTAGTACATTTTCCGCGCTACGAGTGTCTCACGTGGTTGTAGGCTGAAGAGTTAAATAGAGCTAAAATAAATGTTGCTTTCTTTTACAATACAATCAAATTTATTTACGAATAAAATGCATAATTTATTCCTTTTAATTCACACATAGTGAAACTTCGATTTGCTCCAGAAAATAGTATTTGAAATTGTGTACAATGAGCTCGATAAGCAGGGACCGGTTAACTTGGCATTATAGAATACTTTTGCTACGTAAAAGATGAATTATGTAACTGTCTTTAGATCGAGAGATTTCCTGGTCAACAGGTGAATTCCCCGTGGAAACTTTTATAATGTGTTTTGCAACTGGGAAAAAATAGACGTTGACTTGGATTATCAATAGTTTCCGAGTTACACGGATTGTTTTATTTTATCGTTATGTTCATTCGATATTGCTTACGCCCATTTAGTTGCCAGTTTTGATAAAATTTATTGGATTTGATTTACGCTTAGAAATTCTAGGCTTTTTTCCCTTGTATCTCTACAAGAGTTCTACACTCGTTGTTTTAGGTCATGTAAATCGAGGCCGACAACCTGTTTTGAGTGAAGACCCATTTGTGATGCACTTAAAGAGAAAACAATTCAAAGAGTCACGCCTTAGTTCATGCTGATATAAAGTGAAACTGTGTTCTATTTTAAAAAATATTGTAGTGTAGCAATGTTTAACAGTGATAAGAATTATTTAATAAATTTTTAAGCAATAAATTTAGGAAATAATTGATAACATTGGAATTATTTTTTGAAATACCAGCAGCTCATGAGGGCTAATGATTTTAATAAATTACTGAATCCTCTTATCTATGATAAAAGAAGCTTTAGAATTTTTCATGGAAGATGCTAGCAGCTCAAATAGTTCATAATTAGTCACGAATTGCCACATCCAGACTGTATAGAAAATTTAGAAACTTTAGAATGATTTAGAGTAATACAGGGTGACACAAAAAACGGGAACTTTTTAACAATCCAATAAAACCAAGAGCGGTGGAAGAAAAACATTTTATTCATAATAATAGAAACCTTAAAGTTTGCCATTTAAGGAACCTTAATGGAGTTTATCACTTTTTAAAAATTACGTCCTTTAGATGCCGTCCTCCTGTACGAATGCAGTCTTGAAATCTGCTGTTGAGATTCCTCATTGACCGCTGCAACATCTCATTGTTAGCTGGGATACTGTGAATTTCACCTTGAATTCTCTGTTTTAACTCATCCATAGTTCTTGGTCGAGTCGTGTACACTTTACTCTTGAGATAGCCCCACAAGAAAAAACCACAAATGGACAATCACAAACGGAACTCTGTCTGCGCAGCCTCCAAACTATCACTGTTTTTATAAAATATTTTTAGAGCTATCGCACGCTGTTGCGCGTTCCATTGATATGTTGTTACTAAAATGGCAAAGTGTTTACTTTCTCAAGGTCACTGTCCCACAGTGCTGCTACCTACGCATTTTAAAAATTCCCATTATTCTGTGTCACCCTGTATAAGAAACTCAAACAGTTACTAATTTTAATAATTTTTTCGATTCTAAATCCACCAACAATTTCGAAACTTTAGAATTATTTATTGAAACAAAAATTTGAATAATGAATAATTTTTTCAATTCTGAATCCACTAAGAGTTTAGAAATCTAAGAATCATTTATTGAAATAGAAACTCAAACAGTCAATAATTTTAATAATTATCGCAATCCTGAATCCACCAAAAATTTCGAAATTTTACAATTATTTATTGAAGCAGAAACTCAAATAATTAATAGTTGTAATTTATTTTTATGTTTATTCATTGATATTCTAAAAGCGCAAATAGTTAAAACATAACAAATTAGTAAATCCTAGATGCACAACACATTTAGAAGCTCTACAATTATACTAATGTACTAGTAACCCAACAATATCGAATAACTTTATTTAAAAACGTTTCTCATTACGAACATAAATTAAAGTACAAATTTAAAAACATTGATTACAAACAAATTTTGAATGTAATTCGATATTGACTATCACAGGCACATATTTCATGCAACAATAATGAACGTACATACTTAATCCCACCAGAAGCTCTAAATTCCAAGCCTTTGATCTTTGAAGTTAAAAACCGCAGTCATCAAAAGCTTGCACTATCATTTCAAGGACACTTTATACAACTTACGTCAAGAGCTATGAGATTAAGAATTACCGTCTCGTTTAATACCGTCAGAAGCATTGTATACAATATTATCAGTGTTGTCATCGTACGAACGATGCAGTAGATGCACTGCTGCCAAAGGGTACTGTGTCAAGTATTTTCTTCGTTAATTCTCATTCGTTAATCCCTCGACGACGGTGTAGCTCTTAGCTCTTCAACTATGACACAAAAAAGTGTGTGTCTATCTACTGAAAAAGAAAGGCTTCTAAAAGAATGTCTTAAAATTCGGAAAACAAATAATTTCTATGAAACAATCAGTATTTAGGCTGACAAAATATTGTTAAATTTTTAAATTTTTATTCACTCTACATGTTTCGACATCTTACGATGTCCTCTTCAGGAGTTTCTACAATTGATTTTATTTAAAACAAGGTTGAAATATAAAAATATTTCTATGAAACGTTAGTTAACACTATTTCTACCATGATTTTCTGTATACCTATTTCGACCAAAAGGTGTTTTTTACACCTTTTCGGTTGAATGCAAATATTTGCCAAACCAGTTGAGATTTCAAATTATCAGTTAAATGTAGATAATTTGAGGAATATATTTATCGATACATTGATGTGTATTTATTAGAGATTATTTAATTAGCTTGCAAATTCTAGGAGCGTGTACAGTTTGTTGTAAAGTCACTGCAGCGATATATGCTAAAATGTAACATGGCGAGAAATAAGCGAATGTCAAAGTTATGCCGCAACTCCTGTATTTTCCGTTACAAGTGAAATCAGGATTCTCTAATCTGATTATAATTGATACGATGTTGCAAAATGGTGTTGATATTTATATGTAAAATGGTTTAAAATTAGGCACTGTCATGAAATCCTTAAGGTGTCAAAAGACACCTCATAGTAGAAATAAGTATACCATATGCACATTTTTAGATTTAGGATGTGCTGGTGGAAAATGATATCACTGAATTAATTTAACAACTATTGTATGAAAAGTCAACAAATTAATTGTGGAGAAATGATTCAACTTAGAGAATAGTTTTAAGTAGAAATTTGGAAGGTGTCTCTGACACCTCTTGGTAGAAATAGTGTTAACACGTTGAATACCACCGGTATTCCGCTAATTTGATCATTTTAATTAAATTGAAACATTTTCTATTCAAATCACATATGCACAAAGCAAAAGTCTTAACCCTTTGAGGTCCAAATTATTTTGTTAATTTTGTAGTGATATAAATGAGACTAATTTTGCAACATTTTCTATCACTGGCTATTATTTTTCGATATCAATAAGTGTAGGTACTACCGGATATTTTGGTTATATTATAAAATTATTATGAAAGTAGAAAGTCGACATTAAATTGTCAGAAAATAAAATCAAGCTCTGTCGAGTACAGCTCGGCAATAGGACTGCAAAGGATTAAAACATAAATAAATATATAGTTATTAGGATTTTACCTTTTTAATGTCAACATTTTAATATTGAATGTATCGGAAAATTCCTGAATATTGAAATTTAACACGTTGACTGTTAATGGGGTCACCGGTAACCGGCGGTATTGAATTTTATGGAATTTCGTATGACTCTCGAATTTCAAAAATAATGAATTTTCTAACACATTTAATATTTAAATATCGGCGTTCCAAAGATAACAGCCTGCTGAAAATTTGTCTACTTGTGTCTTTAAAGTTTCTGCTTTACAGTGACGAGATTTTAATAGGAAAATTATGGCTTCAGTGGAAATGATGAAACGAGTGAAATGCCTGTGTCATTTAACGCGTTAAAAGTCATATGAAATTTCGTTGAATTCAATAGTCACTGATTACCGATGATCACCATGGTATGCAACATGTTAAATGAATAGGTATCCTATCAATAATCGTCCCTTATGGGAAATTGTTATTACCCTTTAACCCCTTTAGTGCCCGACGACGACATATCGTCGTTAACAATAGTATTAACACTAGGCATCGAAGAGTTACTATTCAGTTTCCAATATATCAGTAATTTTATGAACAATAATTATAAATAAACAGTTTATGTTCTGTATTGCGGGTTCTATATGAAATAATAGCCAAATGACAATTCTTTTAATTCGCAACTACATTTGCCATTAATTCAATCAATTTTTCGGTCGGCACTAAAAGGGTTAAGGTCGACGGACGCATATATGTGGCCTGAGAAAAAATCTGATTACAGTTCACCGGCGCGTGTATACACGGTTAGAGTTGAGAAGTTGAAATAAAATTCTCCAAATAATAATTTATAATTCATATACATTAATATTCTGACTTTCCGATAAAAAGACGTGTTTTGATCGGCACGTAAATGATTATTTCTCAATATTAAAAAAGTCTCCGCCCGTAAAGTGTTAAAGTAACATTATCGAAAAATGAAAAAACTTATTAGACATATTTTTGAAAAAATGTTGCAGCATGTCCGGGCGAGCAGCGAAAGCTTCTGGTTTTACTGAATCCAAAATCAGGACCTGGAAGGAGTCGCGAGACTTTTCAAAAAAGGATCCATCCGATTTTATCGGAAGCCGAGAGACCATACGAAGTTCATGTCACCAAATACTCGAATTACGCTCGTGATTTTGTACGCACAAGGGACATTTATCAATGGAGCGGACTGCTGATGGTCGGAGGTGATGGTATCGTTTTCGAAGTCCTAAATGGCCTGTTTCAAAGACCAGATTGGGAAAAAGCCATCAAAGAGTTACCTTTAGGTATAATACCTTGTGGCTCCGGAAATGGCTTGGCGAAATCTATCGCTCACGCTAAACAGTAAGTTTTTAAAACTAATTTTTACCGTAGTTGGTTAACCCTTTAACGTAACAATTAGAATTTCAAAAGTAGTAGTTTTTTCACTAATTTTTGCATTCCCTATTTTATTAACACTAGCTCTATTGTCTATTAATGCAATGTATTTAAGGACACTAAATAAATACTTCAGTACAATGCGCAAGGAATTGATTCAATTTAACCCCTTGTCGTACAATTGCTTTTGTGACTATCTCCGCGATAATTCAAAATGAAATTAAAATTGATAAGTATAAAATAAGTAATAAGATAAAACAACGTAAGATAATAAAATTAATAATAAAATAAGAATCGGTAAGTGATTCTTGGTATATCGTATAATTTATCATAATACATATTAACACTTTGCGCTCCGAATTATTTTCTTAACTTTTTGTCAGATAAGCAAATATAATCTCGGAAAATTGTCTACTGTTGATTATTCGTTTTTATTTAATACTAGGAACAATTGTAGATACTGCGGTGTACTCCTGTTAAAATGCAAAATTATTGTTGATTTCGAAAAGTCGATAATTAGTACATGAAACATTAAGTGTCACAAAAAGCTGTGTCGAGTGTAGCTCGACATAGGAGTGCAAAGGGTTAATATACAAATAATTTTATCTTTTCACATGTTAGTGATATCTTTAATTTCTTTGGTTTTACAAAAAGTTCAAAAATTCCTATCGAATTTACCGTATCACGAGTGTCACTCGTCATTGTACGGCAAGGGGTTAGTCTCTCACGTTTCACAAAATAAATGTAGAAAACTGAATAGGATACAGCCGCAAACGTTTCACCAACATTTTTTAAAAATGCAGTCAAAAATTACGAACCGATCATATTAATCGCTTTGGCAGTTCAAGTGTTAATCCTGAAAAAGCGCAGCACTTGACAGAGAATACGTTAGTTTTTATACATTATTTGATTTCTTTTATAACAATAATTGCAGTCACGTTCATCGTATGCAATTTAATATCGCCATAAAAGAGCATAATACATTATAATCTTGTTTACACTGTACTTTATTCTATAATTCAAAGCAACTAGCACCTTGGTAATAGCATTTCTTTAAGTTGACTTCTTCTTTTAAAACTGAAGGTCTTCCACGGTTCATTAAGTGCAGCCATACAGCTTTTTGCTTTATTCAAAAACAAAAGATACGTTTTCAGATGTATTCAAGCAGTTTCATGTTTCATCAATTCAATTCTACGTTCATATAAATGTATACATGTTATATATTATTTTTACTACAGATTAGAAGAAAATAAAATATAAGATCGTTTTGAGTAAAAGTATTTTACATTTAGCACTTCAATTTTGATATTTACTATCAGATAGACTTAAATAATTATAAGCTTATACTTAAAACGTTGCGCGGGAAGCCGATTTCGTTTTACTTTCCGTTCAGACTGCACACAGCATTGATCACATTGTTTATTCGATTTTATAGATCTTTCTGATCAAATCAACCCGTTGAGAAAGACAATAAAATGATACAAAAGATAATTAGTACCATTTTATTGTCTTTATCAACCGGTTTTTCTCAAACTCTTTTTGAAAACTAAGAAAAATTCCTGGAGTCGATGCTCCCCAAACAGAAAGCTCATTATCAGTCACCATGGACTGAAGTCATCTAAATGAAAAATTCGCTGTCAGTCCTCATTGACTAACGCGGCCTAAACGATAAATTCATTTTCTCTTCTTGACGACTGACGATGCATAAATGGAACACTCATTGTCAGTGTCAGTCTCTGCGAGCTGACGCGATCTAAACGGAAAATTCACTTTTAGTTTCCACAGACTGATGTACCCAAGAGCGAAAATTCGTAGTCTGTCCTCACTGACTATCTCGACATAGAGGGAAAATTCACTATCAGACCCCGCGGTCTGACGCGACCTAAACAGAAAGTTCACTTTCCCTCTCCACGGACCGAGGTTCTGCTTAACACTAGATTTACGGGTGTTGATACACCTATTTTTCGGAAGTGAGCCAATTTAACACATACAAGAAAATTGAAGTCTTTTGTAAAGAAAATAGTTCCAAATAAATTTAAATGTAAGATTTATTATTTAAAAATTAACCAATCAATGTATTATACATATAGTAATCAAATTTTAAGTGAGTCAAATTGGCTCCGTAAATCTAGTGTTAACGCATTACACAGAGACCTTAAAAATATATACCATGGCTGTTTTATACAGGATGTTTCAAAAGTAGTTGTAATGGCCTTCAGGTTTGTCCTACACCAGGGGTGGCCAACCCCCTGCCTGCCTTGAACATTTTTCCGTACCGTGAGATTTATCACACTTTTACAAAATACATTTATTTTATATATTCAAAACTTAACTGTCGAAATTATGAGAAAAAATTAACTTTGATTTTAAAATAATATTCTTGAAAATATATGACAGATATTGCCTGTTTTATTTATGAGTTCGCAGAATAATTAAATTATATTCTGCGAACTCATGATAGATAGATATTTCAATTTTTCATTCCGAAAGAATGCCTATAGTGCGTATAAATCTAATATGGGGATATATAATTTTTTATGCGGCCTGCGGAGTTATGATGCATTTCCAAAATGGCCCGCAAGATCATTTCGGTTGGCCACCTCTGTCCTACACCCTTGTCACATACAGGTTAGTATATTAAACCCTTTACAATCGCGTTTTATTAAGTACTAAAGATGTAATCACACTTAAAACAAACCTACTAAAATCTTAGTAAAAATTATGTATACCTCAGAAACTTGCTGCTTCTTTGCTTTGATGGCTGACAAGGAGAACGCAAGGCCTTCGGGTCACCGATTTTATTGAAATTTTACATACTCGTAGAGTAAGTCGTCCTGATTAAAAATATACCCTATTATAGGGGCAGACGGTCAATAGTTTTTAAGATATTTGTAATTAAAGTTTCATTGGCATTCTTATCAAAAACTGTTGAATGCGGTACCGATATCTACCGTGGCGCAATATATCCTGAATATTTTCTTAACATTTTTTAAACATCTATTTTATATCTCCTAAATATTTTCTTAACATTTTTTAAATTATCTTTTTTATATCTCCTGAATATTTTCTTAACATTTTTTAAATATCTATTTTATATCTCCTGAATATTTTTTTAACATTTTTTAAATATCTATTTTATATCTCCTGAATATTTTTTTAATATTTTTTTTATATCTCCTGAATATTTACTTTACATTTTTGAAATATCTAGTTTATATCCGAAACTTTAATTAACTATTATATTTTTATACTAAAAATGAAACTTTAATTATAAATATCTTAAAAACGATTGACCGTCTGCCCCTATAATAGGGTATATTCTTAATCAGAACGACTTACTCTACGAGTATGTAAAATTTCAATAAAATCGGTGACCCGAAGGCGTTGCGTTCTCCTTGTGAGAGTAAACATACAATGGTAACGGTGAAAGTGCTTTGGTAGCTGAGATCAGATGTACGGCCGCCAACTAAGGGTTGATACCACTGTGAGGATGACTTACCAAGTAGTATAGTAGTATTATACACGCACTGATAGGTGAAAATAGTTAAACCCCATGACGGAGCACTGGTTACTCGTCCGCGTTCGCGAGGGAACTGATAGCGAGGTGAGGAGAGCATCGAAATGTTAAGATTCTCGGAAAGGATGCCTGGAGGTTACGCTCGCAGAGTTCCGCGAGTATATTTTGACAACACGCGGAGTTCAGTGCACTGCGTGGCCTATGAAGCGGAAATAAGTGCTCTCGTTGCTCGTAGAATTAATCTTAAACTTGTAAATGGAGTTGAACGATATTATTAATTCATATAAACAAATGTTATTATATATATAATGTTAAAACACTGTAAATACAGTGTTTTATTTAATGTAGCGTTATTGTCGAAAAGGAATTCATGAATTTAACACTAGAACTACCGACTATTAATTCAGTATATTCGAAAATACAATATAAATACTTTGGAAGAAAGAGAATGAAATGCGCAAGAAATAAAATTGATTTAATATCTAATGCTTTAAAAGTTGCATATAGAAAATGAAGCAGCGCACAGCCCTAAAAAGTTCAACAATTTTTTAAAAAATCGATACAAGTCATTTTGCCCCCCTTGGTCGATTTAATTTTAAAAATGTATTTGTAAAGCAAGCTACATATAATAACACACAAATTCATAAAATAACTCATAAAGAATAACTGTATGTTTGTAAAACAAATTATATTAGAAAGATGTCTACTCTTTCGCCTCCTACCATTCAAATTTCTCTTGATCGTCTAGTTTTTCGAATAAATTGATTCTAAAAACCCTCCCGAATGTAACGCTACGTGTTACTTTAATTTTATAAATAGACTTCGGATTTTTATGCATTTATGACAAAATGAATACGGCTGAAATATACAAAAAGAACATAATATAAAAATATATCTCTAATATCCAAAGTATGGTATTCGTTGTAATATTTATCTAGTGCAGCAAGTCCCTAAATAGGTTCTCCAGTCTTTGCTGCATTTGTTAAACTTAAAATTTACATAAACATCCGTAGTCTAGTTAGAAACCTTTAAACATGTTTAACACTTTGATTGCTATTGAATTCAATGAAATTTCCTGTAACTTTTAAATTGCAATACTTATGAACTCTCGAACATACTAAATATTTAAATAGCAACGTTAAAAAGATAAAAGATCTGCCGAGTAATCTGTATCTTGAAAGTTTCTGCTTTGTGAAGATGTGAATATAATAGAAAAAGTTTCACTTCAGTAGAAATGATGAAACTGGTGAAATACCGGTTGCGTTCAACGTGTTAAATAGTTCAACCAGTCCTCCATTTCCTAATTTCGTGTAGCACTAGTAAGGATATCTCGTTTGTTTCTTCCCGAAAGGCCGGAGACTTAAAAGCCTGACTTATTCAGCTAAAATTCTATCGCAAAGACACAATTAAAAGTTAATTCATGTGAGACCGGTTCGTTTTTGACCCATAGTTCCTATCAGATCTACGTGTTAAGATCAATGCGATAAGCCAATAAAAAAATTTACTACCGTTTTACGATTTTTGCAGTGGGGTTTTTTCACAAATCCCCATAGATCTAACAATAGGTGTGTAGAACAACCCCTGAAAGCCATGACAAACACTACTTTTTAAACACTTTATATATCTGGAACACTCTGTACATGAATTACATTCCACACGCAAGAAGTAACAATTTCGTATGCAAATTTGATCCAATTTTAACTCTTGATAATACACTAAAAACGGATTTACACTTAAGAAGGTATTGAGAGCGGATCATCTTAATGTGCATTATAAATATGCGAGATAGACGTAAGATCTAATTTACTTTTCATTGTTGATAAAATATATCTTCATCTATGGGAGCAATGTTTATTCGCACTTATCGCAAATAGATTTTATTTACATATAAATATGGGTGTAAAAGTGAACAATTTTTTAGTCGTACTTCTACCAGTATATGATCTTACGATATTTAATGAACTTCGGCAAATATTAATAAACTTTATCGCTATAATTAGACGTGTGTCAAATTGAAATGTGTGTATAATTGAACGATGTAGTAAAAAAGCAGATGACAGATGGAATTTGCAATAAAGTATTCTCTAAACGTTGAAGGTATTGTGTTATATCAAACACACCTGCGACGTTGAACATTGCGTAACACTGTTGACATTGTCTTCCTATCATGATTGCGTTGTCGCAAGTAAAATTTATTTCTAAACGTTTAAAATGGCGGCTCTCACGTTTCTTTAACTCGAAACATTTTGCCATTGTTGAAAAACTATTAACACTTTGCGGTCCAACGTCGCCATACACGTGAAATTCACACTTATTGTTAGTTCGAATATCAACGCTCAAGTGGCAAAGAATTATTACTTTATCAAAATTTATCGCTACATATATTTATGGTGATCTATAATTGATAAAGAAAATTCAAGAAGTTAAAAAAAAATTGGAAAAGTACATTCTTAAAAGTTCTCGCCCGCAAAGTGTTAAAGGACCTAAGTCTACGTGTTACAAAACATGGATAATTATTTAAATACTATCACAACTTACTTCAAAATCAATATCGAAAAAAGCTAAAGGTAGAAGAAAATATTGTAAAAAATAATTTCAATCTCCCTTAGAAACATTCAAGAATCTCAAAAGACCCATTAATCTTTGCAGATTCTTAATTAAAGTGACTTTAACTCCTCATGAAACACTTGCCACATACTTAAAAATGCAAATGCAAATGTTTCAGGGAGCCATACGACCACAATCCTATTTTGGTCAGTGCCCTGTCTGTAGTAAAATTCAAGAAGGTACAAATGGATGTGGTGCGTGTCGAAACACGAAAGCAAATCCTCTTTTCATTTCTATCCGTCGGTTGGGGTTTGCTGGCAGACATCGACATCGAAAGTGAACGGCTTCGTGCAATCGGAGGTCAAAGGTTTACCGTATGGAGCGTGGCACGTTTGATAGGATTAAGAACTTACAGAGGTAAAGTGTCTTATTTGCCGTGCGACAAAGTTCCACCCGTTGAACCGATGGGCAATGGCAAATCTTACGATGATTGCAAATTGGAAGGGCAAATATCACACTCTCGAAGCTGTGGCGATGATTTAGATCGGTATGTGATTATTCATTGTACTTCATCTTGTTTTTTTTTCCCCGTTATTTCTTGGATATTTGAACCTTTAATCGCTTGATTAACACGCATTACTGTAAATAGCATTTAGAGGATGGATTATGGGAGAGAAGAAAAATATATGGATAAGATACAAAAGGGAAAGAACAAAAAAGGAAAAGGAGCAGAAGGGAGATAAGAAGAGAGAGAAGCAAACAGAAAGGGACAAGAAAATAGTTGATTGCATAAATAAATCTGATAGAATAAAAAAATAAATAATAACATGATGTTAAGGGAAAAACGGAAGTAGAACAATCCATCCTCTAAATCAGTGGTTCTTAACCTGGGGTGCGTACACCCCTAAAGGGTGCGAGAGAACTTTTAACCCTTTGCACTCCGAGCCATCTCTGAAGTTATCTATTAGCAACTTGTCAGCACTTTATTATTTTCTATTTTGTGCAAATTCAATAGAAAAATTCAGGTAAACATATATTTCTTAAAATCTTGGGGTGCAGTCAGTTCATCCTCTGTAATTACTAATAAATTGATGGTCCCCTTAGAGGGCGCAACAGAGTGATATGATAAACTTACAATGTCCCTTCAGGTGGGACATCGGAGTGCAAAGGGTTAAAAATTAAAAAAGAAACACGAACAAGGCGATAATGTTCTCTACAAACCGTGGTACCTAGCACCTCAATTTTATATATAATACATAGTAATATATATTGTAAATAAACGTGCCATTTGTTTCTGCAATAAATGTTTTTTCTTAAATAAAAAATATACACACATTTTTCAAGGGGGTGCAAGAGCTTATATTCAGATTCAAGGGGGTGCTGACCAGTAAAAAGGTTAAGAACCGTTGCTCTCTTCAGCAATTTCTTTTTTAGTACAATATATTTCATGAAAAAGATAACGTGAATGAAACAGCAATGAATTTCTGCACGAGAGCTGCATTAGCTGAAGGAATAGAAACTTGACTGTAAATAAAATTGCTCTTACTTCATCTCTCTACTTGTTTACATTCAGAATAATATTATCAATGAATAATACATTAAATGTTTATTATGGAATAATTATGTGCGCAGATACAGCGAGATTTCCGAGTCGAAAAGTTTTCACGATGTGCTGGATGAGGATTCTACGATTTTGGGCGCATCGTTCGATGGCTGTGAATGTAACGAAATATTAAATGAAAGTATAACTCTCGAAATAGAATCAGGAAGAAGACACAGGCTAGATAGCTTTTATTCAGCTACATCCGCGAAATCAACTTATTTTAGTACAGGATCAATCTCTAGTTATCATAGTATCGATGATCTCGATAGCGCGAAAATTGGTGAGTTCGAGTATTAATTAGAATTAGGAAATATTATTGTATAATGCAATCCAAAATCAATCGATCTAATTTGAGAAAAAATTACAAAATTGTTCACTTATGTGTTTTCGAATTCAGGGAAATTTGCATAGCGACTGTATCTAGCGTCATTTTCTAATTCTATTAAAGAAACTTACAATTCAATTTCGGATGATGACAATGATTTATTTCTCTTTGTTAAGATACCGAGAATGTTAATAGTCCAGTTATGTATGGGCCTTCATCGATGCTGCCTGCTTTGACGGCAGAATTATCAAATTCCTGGACGCAGATCGAGGGTAAGGATAAGAGTATAAAAGATTTTTCAATGCATGAAACTTAATAACTCATTTACTTTAACTAACAAGTTCTTAAGTTCCATAACTCATTCACTACACTACACATTAATGTGTGTATTTTACCGTTCAAGTGAAAAATTATTATTTGTCGTTTAACATTAGAACTATACCGGCGTTAAATCTATCATATTTCAATATATTAAATAAGTACTTTGAAAAAGAAGGAATCGAGTAGCAGAAAGGGTGATCAATTCAGTGATTTATGTCTTTTGTAATGGACGCAGAATTTTTGTTCTATGGCTCTTCTATGAACTTGGAAAATATTTGGAAAAAATTGTGTACCAGTCATTTTGACTGGTTTGATAGTTCTAGTGTTAATACGCAATGGCATAGCGTGGATTTCAGCCGCCCAAGGCGTAGGTACATAATGCATCGCCCCCTTACTTAGGTATTTAAATCCAAAAAGCTCAAGAATTTACAGAAATCTATGATAAAGAAAATAGAATAATGCAGTCCAAGTGAGATGTCTACACTCACATAAAGAAAGGAGATTCCCCAGTTCCGTTACAAATTAAATTATACAAAGTTCCGTGTTCATTTTAATCGGTCAAAATTGTAGATGCTACGAAAATATGAAAAGAAACGGTTCATATTTTTACTTCAGATTACAAGATCTTATTATTATTTATTGTGAAATATTCTCGCCCCAAAAGTGTCACCTTGAGCGGACTCACTCACGTATGCTACGCCACTGTTAATACGTTAATTACTTGAACAGTAAACAAATTTTAAACATTTTACACATAGTATATATTAAGAAATATATATTTTATATCCTTTTATATGTGACTGCAAATCTACTTAACACTAATTAATCGTACCGGCACATTGCATGTACTTATTCTCACCAAAAGGGGTGAAACTATTTATTATGGTACGTAAGGTATGCAAAGAATTTTCTCGATAAAAAATAAGCTAAGGGAAAAATGGAAAGCGATAAATTTTGTAATCGGATAGTATAATAATTTACAGAAGTTTTGAAAGGAGTCATTTCACCCCGCTTGGTACGTTTAGTATTAAAACACTTGCACGCACAACACTTCTAAATGTGGCGTTACATTACTACCTACTTGTTTTCTGGATGTCATCAAGGACACGCAGAAGTAAACATTGAAACAGTAAACCTTGCTTACCATGATCTGTGTTCATGCTGAGTAACAGATTTTTTGAGATTAAGGTCGCACGTTTATGTGTCAGCAAAAAAAAAAGAAGACAATGGCAAAATTTCGACGCTATCTGTACAAAATGCTGAGTTTCAGCTTCTAAATATAAGATAAACGTACACGTACAGTCTACTAAAGAAATGAAACGTTTCATGATTTTTTTTTAGACAGAGAAAATTAATGTTAATTATAATTTATATTTTAGGAGAATTTGTCATGGTACATGCAGCATATCAGTCACATTTGGGCCAGGATTATTTCTTTGCGCCCCATGCCAAGCCAGCTGATGGTATTATCTGGCTTGTAATAATAAAAGCTGGTATCACTAGAGCCAATTTACTGCAGGTAAGAAGACATCGGTCTTTCTTAATTAATATTTATCGGCGAAACGTTCAAAAAATTTCTAAATAACGATAAAAAAAAATTTTTCGCAAACTCATGATCACTGTATAATTATTACGCAAGGAGTAAAACATTTGAATTCTTAAGTAACGATTAAATAATATTTAATTCCTCTTACTCCATTCTAATTTCTCCGTATTCCTTGTTAAAATAATTCTATAGTAATTGTGACCATTTGTTGAAAGAATCGGAGATCATGGGTATATGATTAAATTGTGAATATCATAGACTTATTACCAAACTTAATTTATGCATTAAAATTAGAACTACCAACGATTAGTTCTTCATCTTTTATAAAAATTCTCAAAGTTTACAGCCAGTGGCGGACTAAGGCTAAAGCGGGCCCTAGGCAACATTGTAATTCCGGGCCTATTTATCAGTCATGACACATACTTTGCATTGGCCCCAAAAATTACGGCCCCCAGGCACGTGCCTAGGTTGCCTAGGCCTTAGTCCGCCCTTGTTTACAGCAATGCCATAGAAGACATATTCTGCGTCTATTTTATAAAATCAAAATTACCAAAGTAATCGTTTTTCCACCTTCGAAAGTACTTATTTAATGTAATATAATATACTTATAATACTTATTAAGTATAATCAATTTAAAGACGCTAGTTTTATTGTTCATTCGATTCTAACGGTATCCACAAAATCAACTTATTTTAATACAGAATATTTTAATTAATATTTCACTTAAATTTGACAACAGTCCTACGATATGGACAATTTAATAGTATACCCATGATATTTAATTACTTAATAAGAGATAATAATACGTATAATTATATTATTTGTATCACTAATAAACTTCTTACTACATTTTTAAGTTCCTGTTGGGGTTGAGCAATGGTACGCACTTGACGCGTTCAGGCGTCGACGTAATACCTGTAAAGGCTTTCCGAATAGAACCGGAAGAAAGTGCGACTGGTTACATAGCAGTGGACGGAGAAAGAGTAGACTATGGACCCTTACAAGCCGAAATATTTCCATCCTTGGCATCCGTAATGTCTCCTTGATACAAGCACGAAACTTGGCGAATAATTAGCAATAGAATCAAATGGTACAATCGTAGAATTCTAAGTTCAATATAATTGGAGCGTCGCGGTCTGGATGACAATATTGATATCGAAAGATTACTATAACATCGGTGCATTCATTAACATTGAATCGCAATGGGTATATTCTAGACTGAGACGATAAAAACATTCCACATAATCAAGAATGTTCAGATACTTTCAATCTAACGAAATCCGCACAATCTATTTAGTTTTTTTCTTTTAAGCGTGTTTATTATTTCGTGGTGTACCGGCTTTTTTGCGTATACCATATAACAATAGAACTGGTTAACTGGTGTATTCTGTCGTTTTGAAACAATCACTTTTTGGCAATCTAAGATATACGTATATTGAGGTTGTAATGTGCAATATTTCGTCGCTATTTTAACACCGGTTAACAAGTGCTATTGTAGAATTAGTAAAACGATCGAATTTGTTCATTTAGTTTTCCTACTTTTTTTTTAAAGAAAGATAAAATGTACTGTAATAACATTCATTTTCTATGTATTTATTTTTCTGTTGTCATATCATTCTTTCTTCTGATAATTTTACGGCTTCCAATATTAGCGTTTTGCTGCACAAAGGTTAAATATGTAAGTAATATAAAATTAACTGTACAAAGAATCTGTTTTTTAGCTCAAATATATTTTTATCGACCGGAGTTTTACTGTTACACGGTCTTACGATAGAAGTACAGTATTGATTTTGTTTAGTGTTCAAATCTTATACATTTAGAAAATCGCATATATAATAAAAAGAACGTAAATCTTTCGATACCAAGTAGCATTAGTAACCTTTTGTCATTTACTAACGTTCTAAGTATTTTTGCAGATTACTCTTAACTATTTTATCTGATATAATAACATATCAAATTTAGTTAAAAAAAAGAACATCAAGAGTGTTAAACTTAATTAGGAGCAATGGTTATTCAGCACTGGAACATGTAAATAAGACAATTATATCGTATCCAAGAAAACTATTTAATATTGTATTAAAACGTAAAGTTTTAAAAATATATTGAAATAAGATAATTGTACAATCATCTTGTTATTGTTATTAAATCGTGCTATGATATTGAGAAGCATTTTGCGAGATACGCTCATGAATCGTTTCATTTCTAAGCTGCTAAACGGAAACCGTAATTTATTTCGTAAAAAATATTTGTATATTTACAAATTATGGTTTGTATTGTAATTATACTGACACAATTCCGTGCCAAGAGATTTATAAAAGTTATTAATAAGATATTAGAATATCCAAAGCACTTCTTTAGCTTCGTTGTTTTCTTTTGTGCCAAACTTTCTGTTTGCGTAAGCGTTCAACAATTTAGATATGTTCCACAAACTCGTTTATAATCAGATGCATCTGAACACATTGCACTCCGGTCCCGCGATTATTTCGTTTAAATTGCGCATTACTTAATGCTTAATGTATTTAAATCAGATATTGACTTAAATAGGAACATTATCAAATATAACAAATTTGGCAGCTGATTTTTAGTCGGCGTGCAATGTGTAAAAATGCAAGAATCTATCGAGTTTCGATGATGTATTTCTAAGTTACAAAGAAAGAAGAATATTAAATTTTATTTTAATTTTAACATCAGAGAAGACAGAACTATAACACCAAAATACTATATGATAAAAAATGTGCTTTCTTGCACAAAATTTATTCAACTCTTTCTGGTCATATATTAAATTGGATGCTACTATGTTTTTGAATTTTATGTACATCAGTACCTTCTAATTCTCTTCGTTGACAATCATTATCGACAATTGAAATTTGTGAACGTAATATTTATATATATTATGCAACTTATCAATCATTATGTTAAAAAAAATTATATAAAATTACACGAAATTCTGTAAAATGTGGCCAGAAAGGGTTTACATGTTACTATAAATATACCGACTATCACAACAACATTAAAAACACGTACACAATGCTTCAGTGCTTTTTCGAGACAATATTTATTTGAAACTATCGTATATTTAAAAACTTATCTTCAAATTCTAAGATTGAAAAACATAACGTGTACTTTCGCTTCCTATTCTTTTCGATTTTCAAAATTAAAATCTTTTCTCTCCATTCGTTGGTGTACAAAATTATTATAAAAAGAAATTTATAATTTTTGTATGGCTAAACAATATTTAGTCACAATTCACGTTACATGCTCTTCGTGGGAATTTAAAAAATTCTCACGTTAATGTTGGCTTTAATAAAACTTCTTAGGATAAATATAATACAAATAATAGTAACGATAAATGACTAATAATAAGAAATTTTTCGAATAAGTCGAATTATATAGTAATGAAAAATAACAGTAACGTGCGTATTTTTATTGCTTGCATAAAAAACATAATGCATCCGAATAGATGAAACGATTACCAAAAATTATTGTTAAAAAAAATAATAATAACACCAGAAAATTTACGTTAATGAAATAATCGGAGTTAATCCGAGATGAAACGAAACAATATTTACAATTTAGTCATACATTAATGCGTAACATTTTAAGCATTATTTATTCCTTTTAATTATTAACTATTGATAATTAGAGGAGACTAACATTTTTTCAAATTAATCAGTGCATGAAATTTGTATGCACAAATTCCATTTCAATTGTACACGTACACATGTTATTGTTATAAATCGTATACAGAAAGCTAGAGGACAATAATATTATCTGTAAACGATAAAATACAAGCATTTAGAGGTTTTATTACATGTACAAAACATTTAATTATTCGTTTTATATCCGCTACAAGTACAATTTTGTTCAATTGTCCATACTTAATGACATACATTTCTCATTTTCAAAAACGTCTATCTGAGCATAATTCACATGTGCATTCAAGCTGCGATTAACGTAATGATTAAAGGAAAAAAAAGTCGAAAAAACGCAATAAAAAAATATAAAATCTGTAACATGAAAGGATACCTGAACTTCCATGAAATAAGCTACTTTATTTATCATTAATAACAGTACATGGAGTAACTGCTAACGAAAAAATTGATGGTGTACACAAAGTATAAAGTAGTTACATAAATTATTTACATGTTTATATATTACTGAGTAACATGAGCACGTGTTTTAAGATTTTTAGCCATGCCCTTTGAAGTATCGCGACCTTGAATCACACATTTTTACCTAATAAAGATTCAAAAAGTTGAGCTATTACATGTACAAGTGATATAAGTCCGTCTTTGAGAAAATTGTGTTTAACACATGGAACACCATGGGGGTCACTGGTGATCTGCGTTGATGAATTCAATGAAATTGCATGATTTTTAAATTATAATATTTAAGAATTTTCTAATACGTTCAATACTGAAATGCTGGCGTTAAGAAGGTAAAGGTTTGTTGACCATATACCTATTTATGTTTTTATGGTTTCTGCTATGTAAAGATACGATTTTAATAGAAAAAGTTTGACTTCAGTAAAAGTGATAAAATTAGTGAAATGTCGGTGGTGTTCGACGTGTTAAGTTAATAATAACTAAACATAGGTGTTCCTTTTTTTTAATTTCAAATGGTAAAGTAAATGGAAGGAAATATTCTTATGATTTCACCGTAAAAAGGTTTAGCTTTTGTACGAACCGTTACGTATCTCAACATAAGAAAAAAGGAACTGGTACCACTTTCAAAAATAGCGGCGCAGTTATCACTACAAAGTATATACTTCAAAAACTTCTTCAAGCATCACTGATAAAAAGCGTATATCAGTTAACTTGCCATAATGTATTGGGTCAGGGAAAATGTTTCTTCGTATCTTAACGCAAATGTTAAACAATTTTTTCGCCCAGAAGTCAGAAATTTTACAGTGATTATTATGGTTTTGATGACGAAAATCACAAAAGGCGGTTAAACAAAAGAGCGCACATTTGATTTAACTCTAAAAGTATCAATATTATACCTATTATGTTTAAATACAGCGAATAAGTACTTAGAAAGAATAATGAGATTCGGTCATTTTAACAATCTTTATAATTTGAATGTCAATGAACTGGATTTTAAATATTTAAAAATATTTTTGATTCTCCTTTGCGTAAAAATACGAGGAAACTTTTTCTCCGGGCAGATATTATATCGTATAAATTTAGACCATTCTATTTCGTTACACAAAAGTAATGCTAAAAGTTATAACTCATGTTGTATTCATTCCGTTATTTTCAATCGCAATTCGAAGAAACATGAGCGAAATATTCGTGGTTGGTAATAACAACAATGAATATCAAAATGTTTAATATATTTTACACAGACAGCTTTGTCCACTGTATTGCACGGCGAATGATAAGTTTGCAGGAAAATCCTTAATTGCTTCAATTCGACATTTTTTATTTACAAAATGTAACATACAATAATTTTAGCTTATTCTTCCAAGTTTCCGCATGTTTGTGGTATTATTGTATAATTATTCGTAAGGCTGCAAATAGAGCGGAAAGAGATAATGTGACGTCCAAAATGAATATGTATTATAAATGGCTTAATAAACGCAACTGTTAACAGACAGGATTCCTAATCACCCTTTTTAAACGATAGATATTTTAATACCAATACAATGCAACGGAACATTAATAAAACTAGTTAATATCATATCAAACGTATTTATTATTGCGGATATACGTATAAACACAGCGGCCAATTTTCCATGGACAATATAATTGCAACAAAATCGGCGGTATTAAAATTTGAAGTGCTCTAATCAATCTTTATTGTAATTTAATATGATAAAGTATACTATTCAATCCCTTAGTACGCAATTTTTGAAACGTTTCGAAATAAATAATTGATACCAAAACTGATTTGAAAAAAGCAAAGTATGAAAAATAATAGTACCTAGTCCTAACTATTTATATATCTATAAAACGAATTATTACCCTGTGTTCCATGTTGATATAATTCATCGAATCTGATGGGATATGATAAGTACCAAATCCTTGATAAATGCGGAAACCATAAAAGCGCTTTGTATTTTTTGTTAAAATACAAGAAGACATCGCCGTCTAAAACAGTTATGTAATTACTCTGAAATACTATAAATTCTAATTCACCCTGAATTTGTTATGAGTCATTTCGATAAAGAAAGCACTTCGTAACATATAAAATACATATTATAAATCAATTTATTGTATATAATGAGTATCACACACAGTATCTACTAATAACTGAATATTAGTTGATACAAGTTACGAAATATTATAATTACGATTTTTGGTAAGATATTACCATAGGCATTGGAAAGAAATGATGAAAAATTTTATAATGCTTATCTGTCTAATAAAATGAAAAAAAAACGCATAAATTTCCAACAATTTGGAAACATTCTATATTAAAAAGTTTACTGTAAAGTAATTGAAAATTGTACAGACAGTATTATTAATATCATTATTGTATTTTTCCTCGGTCTGTCTTTTCAAATAAAGTAACAGCCGTCGCGTATATAAGTAATAATATGTAAAACGTACATTTATAACAATGTAATTCTACGTATCAAACAGACAGTTTATCTCATATATGAAATATGCAGAGCAAGGGATTAATATTTTTACGCACCAAAAGATTATTATTTTAATATACTTTTTCTCACAACAACTTCATGGAAATAAGAAATTGTTAAAAATACTTCGAATTTTGGACGGAAATTACAGATCTCGTGCTATGCCATTAGAGTCCTTACAAATTTTATACCATTTAAAAGTTTCGGGAAATTACGAATGCATAAATAAAAAAAAAATCTAAAGTTTATATAAAGGTACATAGTTTTAAAATTAGCCACTGCCATAAAAACTGTAAATTGAATAAAACTTATAAGGCAGATTAAAATCACAAATTTATTACGACTGTAAAAACTCTTGTATCTTTAATACGGAGAATTTTGAAGCGTATGACGTAAAAAATGTTCAAGATTCGGATAAAATTCAAAGTGTTTTGAAAACTCAGAAGAATACTCTATTTGCAGCTTCACGCTGTTCAAGTAATGTAACAATGAAGTTTCTTGTACCTTTGAGCAAGTACTGTATGGAACAAATTGCTTTGTAATGTTATAATAAAGATGTGATAATGTTTATAGACTAAACACTGATTTTAAAATAAAGTTAAACCTAAGCTTGTTGTAATAAGTGACGCATGTACATGTAACTCTGAATTTTTCAAGTGGAAACGAAATATACAGTTCTGGCGGTTATTCGTGATACTTTTTTAAACTGTATTTTCGAAAATCTGCGAGTTTGATAATGAATCGAAATATTTTACAAATGTGTTACTATTATTAAGTATCTTTTATTAGCCAGTAAAGATATTTCTCAATATGATAACTTATTAATTAATATTCAAAATTAAAAACTGCTATTTAGATTATCTTAACAGTGCCAGCCCAAATAAGATTATCATTCATTGGAAATAATAATAATAAGTAGAGAAAATTTCGTTTACGCTCATTTACAGCAGTATTTCTCAAACTGGAGACCGTGAAGGAGTAATTCATTAACTGAAACTTTGAGTTAGTTCAGTCACTATAACAAGTAATTATTAGCCGAAAAGGGTGACACTAGCTTACATTTCAATTGTAGCTAATATTAAAAGATTCGAGAGCAATTTGACAGATTGTATAGAAACCGCCACGGAAGAAAATCTAAAAAAGTTTGAGAACTACTGATTTAGAGTGTAACAGTGAAACTTACAGTGATATCACGAGTATCATTCACACAAGAATGTTATGACGTTTCAATATATTAATCGCTTATCAATTCGTGATACTGCAATGTATCGACTTAATATTTATAATTGACTAAGCTAGAATTCTAAAATTTTGTACATCAAAATCGTTACAACATTCCACACAAAGAGATATCTTTTTCATGACGTTTTGTATAGCTCAAATTGAAAATTTGTTGTAGCACAGCTTGAAAGTCAGCACATGCTTTGGATTTCCTTTTCAATTCCATCTGTAATTAGGTTGCCAATAAACCTGACACTTGTTACTGCAAACAATTAACTTGTAATGGTAAGAGCATCTAAATTAGCCAATAAATCTTTCACATCATCCTGAACCTGATCGGAAGTATTAGATAATGATAAACGTGAACAGAAAGTACTCAAACTTCCTATTTTATCACGCGTATCATTTTGCTTTTGTAAATATGCCAATAACATACTAACTATATCGCGGACTTCTTCCTTAACTGTTAACATATCGTTACCCTTACAGTGCTGTAACCTTTTTAATTTTGTTTGTGCTATTTGGAGAGGATTATAGCCATGTTGATCCAGAGACAGAACATTTGTCCCTGCTTGTAACAAAAGAGTTACAACTGATATCTTGCTTGTTACAGCTGCTAAATGTAATGGGGTATTACCTATGCAATCACGCTGGTTTGGATCTGCACCGTGCTTCAACAGTAAGCGTACCATTTCTGTATATCCTCTGTAGAAAAAGATTAACATGTATACCATACAAAAGCAAAAAATAATAATAATTAATATATTAACCCTTTGCACTCCGAATCATTTTTACTATGAGCTTCTCGAAAACTATTCAAAATTTTGCGAGTGCACATCGGTCGAAGATTGAAAATCTTGCTTTGTTATTAAAAAAAAACATATACATTTCTAAATTGTTTTACAATTTTAAAAAAATATAAAAATACACCAATTCTCACTAACAAGGGAGGATCAATTTCTATTACAATGTCGCCGTTGTAGCGACAACGGAATGCAAAGTGTTAATACTTAAAATAATAATATCCATACAATATTGTAAGAGTGATAGTGCATGAATATTGCATGTGTTCATATTACAGTATGCACGTTTCGTCGCCACTGCGTGGTGGTTATAAATGATGTAAACAGTCGTTTACAGAGAAAACGCATTAATTTATGAATTAAGAGTATTTAAATTATGTGTTTTAAATAATGGCTTACGTCTTAGGGATTTCTGTGTTACGTTTTTATGTATTTGGTCTGATTTTATGTTACGTTTGCTATTTAGTGTTAATTATTTAATAAAAATAAATAATCTGTGTTATCTGTTAATCGTTTTCTGTTTCCCTCTCCTACAATATTAAACAAGTATTTAACACTAGAACTACCAACGTGAAATCTTTGTATTTCAATATGTTAAATAAAACGGGAAAAATGAAATTAAGAGGTGGAAAATATAATTGATTTGTTAATTTACATTTTATGCCAGGGATATAAAATATTTACTCTATAGTTTTTCTATAATCGTGGAGAATTTTTGGAAAAAATTAGGAACCAGCCATCTTGGCTTTCTTGGTAGTTCCAGTGTTAAAATAATAAATAATTCAAATAATATATATTATATAATATTTGCGCTTTATAATATTTACAATATGTCTTCTTTTTGTACAGTACTATTTATGCACTTTAGTTTAGCACTTTTATAATAAAATAACTTTGTTTGGAACATTAAAATTACTTTAAATATAAATAGAAGCTGAAAAAAGCTTTTATAGTCTGTGCTACAATGAATAGAAAAGCTAATAAGCATTCAATAAATTTATAACTATAGTTTAATGAAATATACCTGCAAGAAGCAAGGTGCAAAGGAGTACGGCCTTGTTCATCATGATTATTAGGCGATACACCACTACTTAGAAGTCTTCCCATCATAACAGTATTATTAATAGCTGCTGCCAGTCTCATTTTGCGCTCAATGAGACGCTCTTGAACATAAATCCAATCAACATAGTGATGATTTTTACGTGATTTTATCTTGTTGCAATAGGTGGATCCTATTCACAAAATAAAACAATACAATTGTAAGAAGGTCAATCTAATTAAAAAAGCACCCTAACCTTTTTACAATAAAAAAAATTATTATCGCAATTCGAATATATATCAATTTTCATACACAACCAAAATTTAATAAACGACTTACTCTTTTCTAATAATTCCATAGCAGTCGAAAGCCCATGGGATTCATGCATAGGATGAAATCTTAATTCTAGTACCTAAAATTTAAAAAAAAAATAACAGAAAAATTTGTAATAAGAAAATATATTGACGAGAAGAGAAAGTAAATGAAAATATTTACTTTGGGAAAGGGCCCAATGACCGATCCCGAGCTACTAGTTGATGTCGGACTCTGACTTTCTCCGTTATAATTGTAACTTTTAATTACTGGACACAAAGTTGAGATTGGTAAATTTAAGCCAACAGGCCACACTGGTCCGAATTCTATACGAAGACCAGTTTCGCTATCGCGTACTTCCTTCTGACTAAAAGTCGAGGTTCCGACTGCTGAAGTAACGTTAGTAATTTGATTTGATGATAGATTTTCATGTTGTACGATCGAACTGTCGTTCGAATCGTTCCCTGTTTCGACACCTGAGTCCACCGATGTCATTTTACATTCGAATGTTTGACAACGTTTAACGACGTTTCAGAAACACAACACTCCACCCTTGAAATCTAACATATACTACGTACATACCACGATTGCTGTACGAAAATAATAACAGATCTGAAGCTTGTCGTTTATTCACTATCCTGATCACCACCTTTGCGGATTTTTTCAGCACTACTGTCCAACTGATTTTCACAATGTTAATTTTAATTCTAAATTGTTATTTTGCTTATTTCATGAAAGGAAAACGTATCTTTCTATCAACTTGTTACATCGATAAATTTAATTGCAGTATTGAAAGGTGTGAGATTATCGATAAAGCAATAACAACTTATTTACAGTATATTGAACGTGACAACGATATAAGTTCATATCGCTTCATCAGTTTCTTACAAATAAGTAATAATCCGATTCGAAATAAGTTTCGTTAAGGAAAGCTTAGAATTTAATCTATTAAGATGTAAATAATAAAGTATAACAATTGTAAAAAAATTATCAATGATGAATACCGATGATACCGATCAATAATGAGTATACAGGTGGCGCTTCGAGCTCTGTGTCCCTAGAATTATCACCAGTTTCGACTTAGCGATCGAACATGTCATGTATATATATATTTTTCATGGTGTGTGTACATAAATAAATCGTGCCACTGTTCGGTTTAATTATTTTTATACGCTGTACACACGTATAAAAAGTTCAGTTGCGATATATTTTATATGAACAGTTATCGAAGATATCATTAAATTATCGAAATGGTATTATTTAAAACGATGTCAGTGTTTCGAATAACTCAGCGAACAAGTTAGTAAATAAATTTGTTGAATTAAATCAATATTCATAGTTCAAAATCAATATTTAGATGTAGGATTTGTTTTAAACATTTTTTTCTTCGGAAAGTTTTAAGTGAAGAAAAAGATGTAAACTTTTGAATTTCAGTGTTGTATTTTTTTAAATAGAAGTATTATTTTGATAAATACTTCCAATGTAAGTATTGGATGTATGTCATAAATCAAGAAAGTATTAATTAAGAGAAGAAACGTGTTACAATACTTGTGTAGTCATAACAATGTGAATTTGACGAATTTAAATGAAATTTATTGTAAGCCTTGATTTCTGGATGAAACTTAAAAATATACTTTAAATGTTTTATTCTTATATTTCAGATATCTTTGAAGGAATTAGTAAATTTCATACATCTTATGCAGTGTATTTGAACAAAAATTGGAGACAAAAGTAAAGTGCAATTTTGTACAATATTTATTTATCATTAAATGATAATTATATTCAAGAGGATTAACAAAATGATTACAGAAAGGGTCTACCGGAAAATCCAAATTCTTTTGGACCACTAACAAATTTACCAGATTACTCCTTCAAAGATGGAAAACCTACACCTTACGGCTCAAATCAACTGTCAAGAATACAGAAACATCAAGAATATGCGGTATATTCTTTACGTAACACTAAATTTGTATTGTTCAAATGTATAATACATTAAAACATTTAATTTGTAGAAAAAAATTGTAAAACTTGTTGGGGAAGTGGACTATGCTGTCGAACGCCATGCTAGATTAAAAGAAGAGGAAAATGCAAGGCGACAAGAAATTTTAAATAACAAACTAAAACCTAAAGGAGAATTATTGCTCCAAACAAATAAGGAGTCCTAATTTTCTGTAAATAAATAATAAATGTATATACACATGGAAAAATGATTTTTTCTGTAATTCTTTTGTTTCCTTATATGTTACAATAACATATAAATTATTGTAATTGATTTTATCTCATAATTTTTACACGCAAAGATAATAGATAAATTTTTTTTTTTGTTAACACTTATAAATAAAATTTGTAATTATATTCTTTTTATCCATTTGTTTCTACTGTATTGACTTCTGTTGCCGCTGACTTTTTTTCATATTTTGGAAATTGATAGTCAGCTGGAAGTTTAATAAGCCGAGGGAAATTTTCCACTTCTTCTGGTGGAATATGTTGTAGGCTAACAGGAACAGGTCTTAACTGTTTAATTTGATTGCCAATATTTTCTAACATATCCGTAGGTACTTTATCATCAGGAAAAATGTGTAATCTTTGCATAGTGTGTCTCCGCTGTAAATTTCCTTTCATTGATCTATATACTGCCTTTCTTACAATCTGCATAGATATTAGAAATGTTTGAGTTAAAGATAATAATATCATTTAAATCATATAATTTCAATGCACTCAATAATATTAGTCACCATAGTAGGATCTTTGTTATGTAATTCCCATGCAAGCGTCCAACTTGCACCTCCATGATATCCAGTGTGATGAAAGTATACCCTCTTTTGCCACTCATCTCCGCGCAATGCAATGTCCCTACTGTTTATCACTACCACATGATCACCACAATCATCTAGACGCAAGTAATGGAATTAAGTGTCATGGGTTTCATATCTTAGTGCAAGACAGTCAGAATACAGTTTATAACAAAATAATAATTTTTGACATTTTTTTCTTAGAATAAAGTCATCGATAAAGAATTTTAGTTTACACTTTTATATCATGAGCAAGTATAACATATTAAGAATCATTACCTATTAACAGTAGTAAAGATAAAAATAATGATAACTATTAGCATTAGTTCTGTTACTTACTTAGTGGATGATATATTGGTTTATACAATCCCATAAGGTATTGCTTTATTCTATTAGCACTTATATATGGATCTTGCCAAGCAGCATCAAAAATATGCCAAATACGCGAGAAAGTACCCCATTGCTAGAAGTATTCAATAATTGAATCTAAATTATGGTTAACTATACCTCGTCATTATTATAATATATATATAAATCTTAAATTACATTCTGTAAAATCCACTTAAGTAAATGAAAACTGTATTAAGTATAAATTTCTGATATCAATATAAACAAAATACAAAGCAAAGTTTATAGTACGAAGATTAATGAGGTTATGTATTTCTATGCTTGAGGGTATTGTACGTAGAGAGAAACAATAACAGAATCGAACAGAATAAAGAATAGGATAATACAGTAACTATATGTCAATTAAAGTTATGAAGAAAACCAAACCTGTCCTCTACGAAGAAGAGACATCGCGATTTACAAAGAGTCGGCAAGTCGCCGTTCTCTAGATAGAGGTATAAATATACACTGTGTGTTTGTATACTTCAGGATTTTATTCTATGCTACTGCGTTATCGATAACTCTATGACAACACGTGTGTGGGAAATTTCTAGTTGCGTTAAATTTATTTAAATGTTTATTAGACCAGTCGGTTTTCATTTATCTGAATTTTTTTCCGAGGGTTACAAAAAAAAGTTTCAAAAAATGTTACATGTTAACATTTATAAGTCATATAGGTGCCTTCGACTTTTGCACATTCTATTATCGCACATTTTTAAAAATTCAATTTTTTAAAGAATTTTGTCGTTTTTTCGGAAATTGTTTGCTTCTATGCAGTCACTCCCTCGTAGCGCTATCGGTGCCCTCACTAACACATTGCCTATTTCAAGTTCTCTAATATTATAATATTGCCTCTAGTATTACCTACTAGAGGGTGGAGAATTTCAAAATTACAAAGAAAACATTAATCAGTTAACTGCGGAATTTAGTTTTATGAATTCCTCACGGGGTACGGAATTAAAATCGAGCAATGACGTGTATATTCATCGAACACAGGGCAAATGTATCTGTCATAAATTTTACGAAAAGAAGAAAACAGAATATGGAAAAATGTTATTTTTAGGCCATAAGAAATTGACAGTTCAGTATTAAAAATGCTGCTGCAATAGAACTTTAAATTGACGTGTATACACGTCGAACGCGGTTAACTGGTTAACACGCAATTTTTAATATTGTTCGTGAATCCCTCTACTTTAGGCATTCAACATTCGCACACATTTTCAGGAACCAATTATGTGCGAAGCCGAGTCTCGGCTGCCGAGAGCCGCCTGTACTACGTAGAAGTAAATGAGTTACTGTTTTTTAGCGATCGGTAAATGAGGGAATTGTAAAAACCGTACGCAACGGAAACGACTTGCCAAGTGAAGAGGGAGACTTGGGGTCAGTGATGCCAGGACGTGGGATTTTTCCCACCCATGCGCACTACCTAATCCTCAGTAACGTATATACTTCACTCAAATACGGGGTATCGTTAGACCCCTGTGACAATTGAAATACGGTAGAAATTACAGGAAGAGGGCATTTTACTAGATACGTCCATGGAAACAACCGCCGCCGAGCTGTGACGTCAGCATGCGCATGCGCACGACGGCTCCCACGTGGGAGAAAATCCCACGTCCTGGCATCACTGTTTGGGGTGACTAATTGTTGCTAATTGTAAGGTAGAAGCTCTCGTGGCAGGAGTGGAGGAACTCACGGCGGTTCGACAGCTGATTGGTGGGGGGATCTGCGGACCAATTAAAAGCGCGACTACACCAACCGCGCGACTTTACAAAAACTTCTTACTTTAGGAAAGTAAAAATACTAATTTCTACTTGTAACATTGTTAGAGACAATACTTCAGTATTGCAACGAAACAAAGAATAAATATTATTACCTGATACAGAATGGATTATACTGCACAAAAATTAATACGTTATTTGCTATAGTTAAAGCCATTTTATGATGAGTCGAAAACATTATATTAAGTTTTTCATCGCATATTATTAAAAGAATACATGAGAAAATTAATTTTCCACGAATATTCTAATACAAATTGTGAAGCCAAACTATGCACTATTGCAAAGCAGAATAAAATTGCATTTTAATATCGGTCTCAATTGAAATGTATCAAATCGTTCAAATTATTTCTTTCTTTATGAAAGTCTGTTTGGAATTATTAATATAAGTGTGTAGTAATGTTGCAATAATTAGTTATTGTTTTCGAATGATGAATGGCATTCCGTTCTTGGAATTTGTACAGTAATAATTTTATTGCATTAAATACAATTAGAAATGCTAGGAGCTCACACAGTCTGGCACCAGTTGTGTATTTCAGAAGAATGTTAAAAAAGAATACAAGATAATTTACAATTTAATAAGTATTTTAATGAAATAATAATAATATAATAATAATAATAATAATAATAATAATAATATCAACTAATAATGTTATTAAATATTTTATACATATACATAGTATTGTATTTATAATAGCTCGTATTTTATCATTAGGGAATTATTAGTGTTTAATAATAGCAAAGATTTTATGTAAACAGGTAAGTCTTTTTTGCACGATCAGTCCTTCAGTATAGAAAGTATATTTTTTATTCCAACTGTGTTCGATTTAAATAAAGCAACAAAAATTTGGTAAATTAATGCAGCGTTAACTGAACAGCGTACAAGATCCTTCATTATAGGTGATAATACCTGAAGCTAATGATTTTGAAGAAAACGTTGTTTTAAGGAAAAAATTGAAAAAAATGTGTCCTTACTTTTGCCAGTAACTTTTAAGTCACCATTTACGTTCAGGATGCTACTAGTATTAGGAAAGTTTAGTATCCTTTTTTGTGTTCTTATTTCTAGCTTTCCTTAGTACAAGGAAGGAACATTCTTATTTAGGCAAACGTAGCACCACGATCTAAACATAATATTCAATCTCTCAGATATGCATTGGCCAATTCACGAAAAAACAATATAAAAATAAATTTGCGATCACGCACCATTAAGGGGTGTATATAACGATTTATCTTTTTCGAGCATGCAAGCGTATTGGATCTCAATACATCCTTCCCAATACACTATTCGCGACAATTTTATAATAAAATGTAAATGTTAATACACTCTTGAAGGTTACACTCGTTGCAATAAACAGACTTTTTATTTAATAATCAATAATGTAAAAAAAATCTGTTTTCAACGCTAGTACTGTGACAAATTTATTGCGCATATAGAAATGATTAATTCGTAGGTAAAAAATATTGTTAATTAAACAAACTTCTCAGCTACCGTTGATTATTTTACTTTGTTAAAAAAATTAAAAAACGATGAGTTTCGGTATTTATTTTAAGGCAACCGTAATAACTTTTCAATAATTGCATTTCAATCAAACAATTTATAATATAAAATACATCGCAGTTGAGTTCTGAAACTCGCAAAAGACCAAAGGCTTAAATAGCAAGCTGTACTTGGTACTTTACAAAATGTCTGTTTTCTATTATGATTGAAAATATTCATTTGAAATTATAATATCCTTGTAAGTCTACTATAAGTAATGGATAAATTGAAAAATGTAGATGTGTAATACAATGTTTAGTTTGTATCTCGTTCATACATTTTAGGACTTGCACATTTTTCATTTGTTTGATGAAATATCTCTAAAGTAAAGGAATAAACAAAAATCATGCTGAATATGAGAGAAACAAGAATTAATACACTGTATTAATATAGTCAGTACAATAATATTGTACATTACATCATGATAGACGATTTGAGAAAATTAATACATTGTATTAGGTTTTTTTTAATTTATATTTCTTCAAATATAAGCAACATTTTAAATCACAGTATTTTACAAAAGCAAGTAAAAATTTTAACGTTGCAAAGCTAATATCATTCTGAAGTAATTAAGTAAATAAGCAAAAAGGAAAATATCATATTTGTGAATTTACCAAATCCCGTGTCTTCTTCTAGCATTAAATATTTTAGCTATGACTTAACTTATTTCTCATACGAATCTCGCAGTATATGCAGGACATAATATTTCAAATCGTGTAATATCAATTGTTATTACCGAATATTGCTAGCCCTAGCAGTAAGAATGTAAAGATTAAAATTAAAGCTAATGGTAGAAAGGGCAATAATAAATTGGAGAACCAACAGTAATTCGAGAATATCAAAAATTTCACCTAAAAGGATAATAATTGAATAAATTAAATAAAGTAAAGTAACAATTGCTTCTTTCTATTCAATTTTCTATGATAATGAAAAGCATGCTACGTTAAGAAGATATAAATTATGTTCGATTCTAGAACACAAAAAAATTTTATCAAAATGGTATGTTCCTTGTTACTCCAAAGACCATCGGAAAACGAATGTTTATTTTCCGTTTTTCTAGCTACTGTCCTGAACATTTGGTCTTCAAATGTTACCGAAATTATTAGCAAACGTATAATTCCACAGTATTTTTAATATTTAAATGTATCCTGATAAAATACTGCGCTAGCAGTATTAATACGATTCAGCGTGTATCCAAAGTTTATAAATCTCGACGCGTTACTTTATAACATCTTTCATATAAATGCAAATCTATATTCAATGATTAATGAACTACTACAGCAGCAACACAGTTGGTTACAAAATATATGATCTGTCCATGTATCACGGACATATATGTTTCTTTTGACAAATAACTGAATTGTTATAAACATGTATAACTTATTCGTACGAATATTTCCTGTATAAAATGCGCCAGTAGTAATTCAGATATACAAAACTGACTTTCAGAAAGTTTCAATGACCTTTCTAAAAGCATTTAGAAGACAAACTTTAGGTATACAAATTATTGGTATTTATAAAACAATACGTCATTGAACTTGTAGCCTTATAAGGCATGGTATAACAACTTCTATACAATTATAGATATCGTTAGCTAAAACGTATGCGCAACTTGCAGTCACTGACGTGAGATGACGATCGAAACGCCATGTTATGTATATCCAGTTACATAAAATCTTTGGCAAAGGCATGATTAATCATTGACCCATGATTCTGTAAATATGTATCTAATATTATTGTATTCAATAAACAGCTACTCGCCATTTGTCATTTTTTTTTACATAATTTTGATTTCTTCCATTATGAGCATCCGGAAACGGTCCTACTCGTGAAATGCACCAGGTTTAACAGACATTATTTAACATAATGTCTAAATCATATCAACCAACACTATCTCCCATTACTTCTGTTTCTATTTCATGTTCGATATGCTCTACTCCTTCATTCGTTTCAGGTTCTCCACGTGCATCCACGAATTCCTGTCAACAAATTGACGAAATAGAGGGACTTCCATTGAAATTGATTATAAAAGAAATCGCGTCATTCTTAAATTTCTTTGAACTTTCTATCCGATTTTCATACGATTTAACATTTTCCAGTCGTACTGCTAAAAAAATTTACATTAGAAACTAACAATGTTAGAAACCAACAATATCATTCCTAGATTACTTTGGATCTTTTATACGATTGTCCTATGTTTGAATACTTTGAAGAAAATATAAAAAATACTAAAGAGAATTTACATTAGAAATCAACAATATTTAGCGATACACAGGTGCATTGGAATATTAAGGAAAATTTCTTACATCTCTATTGGCATCGTCTGTGTAACTTTCTCTGTTTGAAGTGTCACCTGAAAAATACACTTTTTATAATATAATTGTTAGTATTATATCTATAGAAATTGTGAAAAAGTGAAGAAACTAACTGGATTCCGTTTGAGTTTGAGTCGATGCAGTGGACATCTCGGAAAACTCACGACGTTGAATGTCTGCATCGAGGGCGTGCAAACGTTCTCTGCTCCTACGCAATTCTTTTCTCAACCTTTCTCGCTCTTCCTCTCTTTCTTTTATAACTTCCTACAATTAAAAAATATTTAATAGATAGTAAAAATTATTTTTATTTTGATACAAACAAACTCATTATTTTGATATCTATTTAATTTTATAGGAGAGAAAAACTACTCCAAATTACATTCTGCTGCATTGTTTTTGGAAAGGCTTGGTTTATCGTTAGATTTAGTATTTACTATTAAATATTTCGAGGATCAAATATTCTCACCAATAACTGCGACAACTGAGATGTCAGGGAGTGACAAATTGGTTGCAGATTAACAACTGGTACAGCTGATTGCTGAGGATAAAGATGCATTCTAGGGGATGGGCAACCGGTAGCTTCGCAAGCTGGTGCAGTTAGTGCTGATGCTCCACGAGATGCAAAAACAGTCTCTGTTTCGCTTACATTTAATGCAGAGTTTAACATTCCTACCAGCTGATTTGCTAAAAACATACAATATTTTTTATACTTTCATTGAAAAATGTTTAGCTTTTTCTTCCACAGGTTGTAATTATTAATTCACAACTACAACATACCCTGACTAATTGCAGCAAGTATAAGTTCAGCAGGTTCTTTCTCTACGCTAGAAGGCTCAGAAGCCATGTCGGCGACATGTTCAAAATCGTCTTTTGGAATATTTAAAATATCTGCTACCAGCAATTGTTTTTCAATCAGAGCTTGCTTAATTATTTCGTCCTTTCTTCTCAAACACTCTGAAATTTGTTATTTTTATTTCTTCAATACCATAATCTTTATCAAACATACAAAATGAAAGATACAATTTAAGTGACATATTAAACAAATGTAAGTACGAAATACACAAATGAATTAATTACAAAAATGCGACATACCTATAGGAGTCAGCACAGGTTCAGCAATGTGCACTGGAGGTACTTCTACATGAACTTCAAGCGGATCTATGAGCGATACTTGTGTACAAGTAACCATTCGCAATGGCTCCCCTATACCTGAGTACCAATAATAAGTAGTAATTACATTAAATTAATTAAGACATAACAAATGAAAAGGAGACATATTCAACTTACAGTTTCTTTCTGGTATACCGAACAACTCAATAATAATAGTAACAGAAATTGATTCTTAAAGATTAGAAACAGACGTCGGAAAAAGCAATGCAAGGTTTAGTTACGTTTACAAATAAGTATCTTATTTAAAATAATGTAAATAAGACGATTTCTTCTTTTGCAAAAACAATCGTCTCTTTCTCATTTACAATGAAAATACTAAGCCAGTATTTCTACCTGTAGGTGCTTCAGGTGGTTGTTGCTGTGGATGCTGCTGTTGTTGCTGTTGCTGTTGCTGACTCGTCTGTTCATTTGTCGCAGGCTCCGAGCCGGTAATATTAGGCGTCTCTTCCTCATGTTCAGCGACTGCAGACTCCTGAGGAGATTCTTTTGATTCCTGTTCCTGCTCCTGTTCTTGATCCGGTTTATCAGGAATATTGTCATGCTCCGTTGAGGAAGTATCCTCGATGGTAGGTCCAGGTTCTTCTGGCAGTGTTGTTGGTGGAGTAGGCCTTCTGCCTTGCTTATCACGAGCCTTATACGCCTCCGCAGCCTCGGAGATGTGTTTACACCAAAGTTTACGTTCTGCAGGCGAAGCAGCGACCAGCTCATAGATTTGCGCACCATTCTGCGACGTGTTGACCAGGTAGAGAGAGTTTTTGTCCACGGCATTGTGCCTAACGAGAACCGTTGACACCTTGACGATAGGGCTCAACACGGAGTTTGCTTGATTCGTGTTGATAAACTTTAGCAGGTACTTTTCGTCTTGCCGATGTAACAGGAATATCGTATCGTCCAATAGTACAACATGTAAGTCGACCGGTTTTGCACGATTCTGTTCAGTCCTTCGCCATTGCAATGGACCTTCATAGATTAATTTACGCTTAGTGATATCGAGATTTTTGAACTCTTGAACCGTCGGATGATCAAACTTATCGAAGGCAGATCTGTCGATGGTGCGTTGAATCTCGGCGAGTCTCTGGTAGTCTTCAGCTTCTCGTACCGCCTGATTAACACGACTGAGGATCTCCTTACTTCTATCGAGACTTCTCATGACGGCTGCTCTTTCTTTCTCACTGCTCTCAGGCGTGTACTTCGCCAAGTTCTCAAAAAGAAGAGGATACTTTGTCAGTCTGAGCATTCCCGTTAGAATGTGGTCCTTGAGCTGCAGCCTTCGGCAAAGAGGATTTGCCTCGATCTCGTTTAAGAAAGAGTTCAACTTTGGATCCTTACGGCGACGATCTCGAAGAGCATCGAGAGCCACTTGTTGCTTTGCACAGTAAGTCGAAGCTGCTCTTTCGAACGTCTCACCATTTTCACCATCGAACATTTCAAGAAGTAAGTCTCCAACGTCACCCACGCAAGGATTTTCCTTCTTCTTCCTCTTCATTGTTTGATTAAAACGTGAATGGATCGTCACCATTTCATCCAGATTAGAGAAAAGTAGTTGTATCTGATCCAAGGGAAGTACTTGGGACTCTAAAAGCGGTTTATGGAAGACGTGCGACAAGACTCTCAGTGCTCGTACATGAGACCGCTCCGTGTGAAAGAGTTCTAAAAAAAGAAGATTAATTAGTCATAATGATTGCAAAAATTCGTGAAATAATATCTTATTTTTCTAGTGTCTTATGGAGCAGCCAAAAATAAGTAGAAATGTTATCTTTTCTCTGATAAACATTAAGGACACCAACCATTAATAACTTCTTGCCTCTTCTTCTCAGAGTTGCCGAGACGGGAAAGTACATCCTCTGCGACTCCTTGGCTCCAATCTGGAGGATCTGGCTCAACATCAACATCGCTGTCCCACGAGGTCGATGTGTTCGTTGCCGAGGTAGCTGGAGGTACGTGCTCCAGGCTGGTACTCGGACTATCCAGACTTCTCGTCGACAAACTGCTGTTCGACGAACTACCAGCGGAATTCCCGGGAAACGTCCCGGTAGGCTCACAGTCACTGAAACCAGCCCTATAGTCAATCATTAGCGAATTAGGCGTTCTACGGTTGGTGCATCAGCCACCTTTGATACGATTTGTTGCACTGAAACCTTTTTACAGCTGATGTGTATCAGTGGAGTTGAATAAAGTATTATATTTATTTGTATTTAAAAATTGTTCTTAATTTTGGATGTTTCTTTAGGTATCCTTCGAAGAAGACATTGATGACTTTTTCCTAATTGTCATATTATTAATCCATTGTGCTTTTTGCGACTAATTTAATTTAATTTTCTTTTTATGGTGATTTATTTTTACGCTACATATTGAAAGTTCATAATAATAAGGATCTCACACTCTCGTTGTATGTAACTAACCATTAATTTTTTATTCCATTCTTAATGAAATACCAGTCATTGTACCTTTGTACACATTCTATTTAACAAGGTACAATTAGCCAAATCAAAATTGAAAATTTTTTAATTACAATACTGTGTTAAAAACTTACGAAAAAAATAGCCTTCAACTTCATAAAATATGAAAAATAAAAGAGACAAAATTCTCGCACTTAAAAATGTTGTTAACACTAGAATTACCGGCGTTAAATCTATTATATTTCAATATACATATTAAATAAGAAATTTGAAAAGGTAGCAATCAAGACGTGTAAAAATAATCATTTTGACATCCTGTGTTTTATAAAATAAACGTAAAATGTCTGCTCTATGACCCTCCTATAAACTTTGAGAATTTTTAGAAAAAATTGGGAACCAGTCATTTTGACTTGCTTGGTCGTTCTAGTGTTAAAAAAGTAAACTTAGTAACAAAATTATCAAATTAATCTCTCCTAGTACCTTTAACACGTTCGTCGCCACGTCACCCAAATATGGGTTACACTCTTCTTGTTCAAGTTCAATAGGATTTTCAGTTGGACTTTTAAATGGAATTTAATAGAATATACACTGAAATATAAATATAAGATATACAATCTAAAAATATTAAAAATCACTTTTATTACTTAATTGTTATTGTTGTCGCCTGTGGAAAAAGGCTTCAGCCGGCTCTTTTCCGTTAAATATCTTTTTAGCATAACGTCCAACAAGAAAATGACTTATACAAAGTTTTCTTTATTTCTTCTGTAGAATGAAAATCTGCAAAGAAAGATATAGATTTTCCTATAAAAAATAAAATTGACCTTGAAGAAATATAAAAAATAAAAATTTAATATTGCACCGATATTCTCTCCGCGATATTATGAAACTTTCGTATATAACAGTTTTCTCTGAAATCAATGGTTCTAGAGTTATTATTTTTTTCCACTGTGCGACAGTCGAATTTGGGCCCCACGAGAAACTCAACCGAATCGCCCTGGGCGACGAACGTGTTAAGGGTAGATTTCACCCTTCAAAAACTATACGAGCACAGATATAGTATTCTCTTTCCTAATTATTCTACAATTCCATAAAGTTAATGTATCCAAATTATTGAAACTTTCTTGTAAAAACACACTAACTAAGATCAGAATTCATAATGCATCGATTTTTATGCACTTTGCCTTCAACACAGGAAGAACGAATGAAGAACGTATACCTTTCCGACCTCGTACGACGTTCATTAACACCGAGGTTCTCCTGGTTGGCGAGATCGTTGATGACTTCCGGTAGACGTTCGTCAACGTTCGAACACCTCGGTAAAATATCGTTCGACTGTTCGAAGGGAGGAGACAGTTCCGTGGAGGATATCGGACTGGTTAAGTTTTCGTTGCCGCGAGAATTAGGTTGAGGACGAACACGTCGAGAACCGCGTTGTCTCATCTTTTATATCTCCTTAGCCCTAAAGGGCTTCCGCGATGGAATAAAGCTGGTAGGCATGTGCCACCTCCGCTATAAATGCGATATTACGTGGACGCTTTTCACGAACAGAGGCGCCTGGAAAGAATCGACGTTTCTACTAGCGGGTTTCGATTTTTTTCGATGATAAAATTCTATTGATGGGTTGCCTCAAATTGGAAAATATCGAGACTTTTAATGTTGTGAATTTGATGTAATTGGATGTGTCTTTTGAATGACGTTATCAATGAATGACCTTATAGTCTTATGGTCTCTAACGAATACCTTACATAGTTTAAGGGGGGATTCCCATTTCACGGCTTCAAAAAAAATTTCTTTTTTAAATATTATTGTAGTTCATACTCTTGAGAAACAATGAGCAAAATTTCAATCCGAAATTCGTTGAATTGACAAAGTTATGAGTCAATAACGAACTCGGCGCGCACGTATAGCGCAACGAAAAAGGCGCGAATTTTGGAATTAAATCAGCAAATGTTACGAAATGAATATTTTGAAGAGGAAGAAGGTGTACTGCTTGGACCTGGCATAGCTGATTAACAAGAATATGCTGTAAGTACTAGATATATACATTTTTTTTTACATATGAAAACTGTACGTAAAACTTCAAACGCGTTTTTCTCGAAACAGGTTTTTTCCGTACGGTTGACATGATATCTCCGGAACTATTCAGTCGATTGCCTTCAAATTTGGCACAATTCTCGAAAAAACATCTGTCTTCAGTATGAACTACGAAAAAACATATCCATGCACAACTTTGTCTTTTATAAACAAACGTCTGACGACATTATTTGCGAAAAAAAACATTTTTTTTCCAATCGTCGCAGTTTCTTTAGTTTTTGAAAAAAAAAATTGTTCGTAGTTCATACCAGAACTACATTCATAAGGAGTAAATTGACATTTGAATTTTTTGTTTCAAACAACTTGAAGATCAATTATCGTGTCAGTCAGCGACCGGGAATTTTCAGGAGGCGTCCCACCTCAAACGACGTCAAAGCCAAAATTTTCAAGATAATCAATTAAAAATTGAACTGTAGTTCACTGAATATATAATAAATATACGTGTTAATTATGACAAAGATTTATCCAACGGTTTCCTTAATAAAAATTCCTAAAAAAAAACACGATTTTTCAACACTTGAAATGGGAATCCCCCCTTAATCGTGGTATAATTAGAAAATGAAATTTTATTTTCTTCAGTACAGACTATGAAGAAAATTGAAGTCGTAAATTTTATGATGGTCTTGAATGATTGAAACTCTTTTTATGACAGTATTGTACTTGTTTTTATTCGTAAAGTGAATAGAAAAAAACTAAGTTTCATTTTCTATTCTTTCTGGATGTCGAGAAGGACTGCGGTAATATCAAATTATTACTGAACTTATTCCGATATTGTACTAGTTTTCATTCGTGGACTAAAGGGAAAGTTAAATTTGTATTTGTTCTTTTTTGACTATCGAGAAGGATTGCACGAATTTCACAATTTTAATTTTAATTTCAAATCTTTGTTAACACTAGAACTACCGGCCTCAAATGTATCATATTTTAATTAATTAAATAAGTACTTTGAAAAAGGGGAAATCAAGCGGCGGAAAATTTGATCGATTGGGTGATTTATGTTCATTGATATAGACGTAGAATATTTATTCTATCATTCTTATGTAAACTTGGAGAGTTTGTTGAAAAAATTGTGTGCCAGTCATTTTGACTGGTTTGGTAGTTCTAGTGTTAATAATAGAATATTATAATAGCATGTTATTAACACAAATAGAATAATACATCAATAATTTGATGTATGATTCTACTCGAGTTACATTTTTCAATTTCATTTTCCTCGTGAAATATCACCTGAAAGTTCAGAGGAAGGGAACCTTGATACATAACGTTCGAGCTGCTTTACTCTACGTAAGCCTTTACCGGTAACTTTGCCATAATAACACAATTTCGTTGGGAACTAGAGTTCGTAAGTGGATCGTCGGAAGTAAGCCGATAAATTCAAAGAAAAAAGAGACACCGTGAGCTTTAAAGGTTGCGCGTTCTTTTGACGATGTTAAAACTCAACCAGCAGGTACATTGACATTTCTACGTCTTACTGTTATTATACCATTACGAGTATCCTATATTTTCCAACTGTATTAGAAGTTTAAAGAAATCAAGAATTATCTTGTGAATATTTCGTAGCTGCTACTGTTGAATTGTTATTTTAATGAAGATTTTAATAAAGAATTTTAACGAAGATTGCAACTGATTACTATGGTACGAAAGAGAGGCAAAATAATTTATATTGCAATATACTATTTCTTTTTTATTTTAGCAAATACAATAATCAATTATTCATTGAATTATAGTAATTATTAATAGCATAAGCAGGTAACTGATAATATTGATAGATTTGATAGATTTATTATAAGATGGAGAATCGTAACAGTACAACGTTTGATTGAAATAATTCATGAATTACAACGTGAATCTGCGATGTGCTCATTGATGTGTATTACTTAAAAAAAAGGTTACTTCAAAGGAAAACGCAACATTGTGTAACACGAATAAAAAGGACGTTACATTTCTTCTTTTACATTATATGATGTTAACGTCCCGGTTTAGCGAGATCGACGCCACTCCCTTATTATTCGATCATTTTTATTCTTCCCGCAAATTGCTTTCCAAACGGCTACTACTAGCGCTTGCAACCCAATGAACTTTTTTACATTTTAAACAACGCAAACTCCTTCCTTCATTCATCTATTCTTCTCTTTTCAATAATCTACGTACAAAGGAGAGACGTTAAAACCATCCTGATGTCACCGTTCACCAACTCCACCCTTGCGCTATTTGTTTAGCCGAAAAGAGTTTACTCCATTCTCTTTTAAACTCTATTTCTGTTAAAACGAATATTAATTGCATGATTGATAGAATTTAAAAGAAGTGAATTCGTTGCGTTTAGAACTGTGGTCTTTTAATATAACAGGGACTGTATGTTTGTCACATTTTATTTGATGATGGAATTGATAAAGTAGATATACCAATTATGTGTACAATTTTGAATGAAATTCATTCATATTATAATGGTTCACTTCACGAATTTTTTTTTTACCAATAGTATGTAATGCTGTTAATTATTTTTTAAGATATATTCTTTACTTTTCAGATATAATTTTTACTCTTTCGAACGCATGCTTAATAATGTACAGAAAGTGCTTTCGAAAAATTGTTATTCCAATTTTAATTACTGCGAATAAGTAATCAATCGAAACAAATATTCGTTGCACAAGTACATCAAGTAACTGTATTGATTTAAAGTAATTACAATTTTTGCAACATCATCATTCACGAACAATTTTTGTTACCAATAGTATGTAATGCTGTTAATTATTTTTTAAGATATATTCTTTACTTTTCAGATATAATTTTTACTCTTTCGAACGCATGCTTAATAATGTTGTACAGAAAGTGCTTCCGAAAAATTGTTATTCCAATTTTAATTACTGCGAATAAGTAATCAATCGAAATAAATATTCGTTGCACAAGTACATCAAGTAACTGTATTAATTTAAAGTAATTACAATTTTTCCAACATCATCATTCACGAAAAAGTGTATCTCTGTAGCACAAATGGATTAAGCAACCGTGTTAATTTAATTATCCTATTACATCATATTAAAAAGGTATTCCAATTTTTGCAGTATGTACTTTATAAGTATCTACTTATATTTATTTCATCAGCAGAAATTAGCGACATGGAATGTAAGTAGAACAAAATATAAGCCCTTTAACACTAGGTTTACGGAGCCAATTTGGCTCATTTATAATATATTGGGTGGTTAATTTTTTAATAATAAATCTTTCATTTCAATTGCTTTGGAACTATTTTCTTTGCAAAAATCAATTTTCTTGTATGATTCAAATTGGCTCACTTCAGAAAAATAGGTATATCAACATCCGTAAATCTAGTGTTAAACTTTCATTCCTCCTATACTAATGTATTACTTTCCATTATCAAATATTCCATCGTACTTAGAAAACAAAGTGGTATAACTATCTTTCTACGGGAAAGGTGACTTTTTTTCATTTATTCAGAGTATTCGAACGGTACATAACGAAGGTATACCAAGTATAAACGCGAACTTAATCGACGTCGATCAAGCTGAGCCTTATCGAAGCCGCTCCTTCATCACTTTAATCAACCCCTGGATATAGAAGCGACATCGACTACGACTGTTATGCTGCCTTTGTGCATACAGGTGTACGTATGTGGGTATCAATGGTAACCGTATGCCTTTCGAAGAGTAAAACGTACGATTATATTGTCCCTCTCGCTCGAACACTGACTTCTTTTATGCACGTTTACTCAATGGATTTTGCCGTAATTGGTTCGGGTAAATTAATAGCTTTAAGGATTTGAAAGTTAGCATGGTTAGTGGTTTGAAAAATTGGGAAGTACAATGATATGGTGGTGGAGATTTTGGAGATTTGATAAATTAGGTTTCGATGCTATGGTAATTGACACGTTCGAAAGTCTGCAAAACTTAGGGTTGTCATGATTTTGTAATTGTTAATTTGGAAAAATTGGGAGTTTCGATAACTTTCGGGTTGGGGAATATAGAAATTTGTTAAGTGAGGCATCATTGATTTCGAATTCTTTACGTTTGGAATTAACTGGTTTCAGTGATGTAGTAATTAGAACATTAGAAAGTCTGCAAAACTTAGGGTTGTCGTGATTTTGTAATTGTTAATTTGGAAAAATTGGGAGTTTCGATAACTTGCGGGTTGGGAAATATAGAAATTTGTTAAGTGAGGCATCATTGATTCCGAATTTTTTACGTTTGGAATTAACTGGTTTCAGTGATGTAGTAATTAGAATATTTGAAAGTCTGCAAAACTTAGGGTTGTCATTATTTTCTAATTGTTAATTTGGAAAAATTGGGAGTTTCGATGACTTGCGGGTTGGGAGATATAGAAATTTGTTAAGTGGGAACATCATTGATTTAGAATTTTTTACGTTTGGAATTAACTGGTTTCAGTGATGTAGTAATTAGAATATTTGAAAGTCTGCAAAACTTAGGGTTGTCGTGATTTTGTAATTATTAATGTTGGAAAATTGAAAATTTCGATAAATGGGGTTTGGGAATATAGAAATTTGAAAATTGGGAACACCAGTGATTTCTAAATTTTCTATGTTTGGATATTTCGGAAATTGGGAGTTTCAGTAATTAGTAATTTATCAATTTTGAAATATGGACTAAGAACTTCAATGATTTGAAAGTTAGGATCTCTAGAAATTAGAAAAATTGGGTACATTCAAATCAACTAATTTTAAGCATTCAAGGAATTAGATTTGCCCATTTAGTTTTATATAACTTAAGTGAATTTTTTAAGATTCAAACAAATTGTTTAACTCTGTTTGTTTGAAAAATTAATAACATCGGTGCTTTCACCCATTGATTCTTCTAATGATTTATACATTAAGAAACTTGAATTAAAGAAAGATGGTTTAGAAATGCTAAATAATGCAACTGTTAAAATTATCCTGTACTGATATACTGTTTCTAAGATTAATCAGCAGTTCGGGTTGGAAAATCGTCTTAGACCGATAAATAAATGTCGAAACGAAAATATTTGCACTCTGACGTCAAGGTGCAAAATCTGCGGAACACGTAGTTAATTTTTACGCAATATTCCTTAATACGCAAAATCCCCTTACTTTATTTACCTTTTGTAATTTCATATTTAAATTAGTATCATAAAAAATTACCCAATAGTTTTCACACATCGTCCAATAAAATTTTCAATAATTAACTATAACCGACAAATATTAATAGAATTTTATGTATGATAAAACGAACTTTTTTAATCGGAATATAATATAACATAATACATAAATTAATAAATAATAATAGAATCGATGAAAACAAACTTTCAAAAGACAAACTTTAATTAAATTTACGAAACCCTATATAAGCAATTTTCAAACATTAAAAACGTACTACTAAACGATAAAATAAATAAAATAATCCATAAATTCCCGACAATCGTTCATTAACCGTACAAAGATTAATTGAATCGTTGTAATCCAAATGAAATTTGAAAGTAAATTCCTCGACATTAAAAACGACATGTAGATTCGCTGATAAATACTGTGCAAATCATTCAATCTCAAACTCGCTGTAGCAATATTTCTATTTCGAAGGAACAATGAAATCTGCAAATAAAAATCAGCAGAATACGTAAATGATTACACAGTACATATATCTTAAAATCGCAATGCATTACAAAATGGATCTAACAAAGTATTAATTAGCTGGCACGAACTCTTTAATTACTACGTCGAGAATTTATGATTCAAACTAGAGTTTACAATATAAATTCGTATCGGCTCGTGTAAATTCTACGTGCAGGAAATCGTTTCGCGACACGGAGGCTGCAAGAAGGACTGAGCCTAAGGTATTGATTCGAAAGTATCGATTACTTCGAAAATAAAGGCCAAGACATCTATCTCTGGCCTGATATCACATTGGCCCCCGTTTACAAGCTTGCACAGGTATAACGGAGGATCGATAACGAGGGATTACTTTCTTTTTTTCTTCCCGTTCATGTAAATCGATTCTTTTTTTTTAAACCTGACATGTCTACATTATTCTTTAAGACCAGAATTACCATTGGTAACCCCTTAAAGTACGATACGTTATGCAATATAATTATATTTTAATAATTTAAAATTTAATTTAGAATGTAATTTAGAATTTAATTGTTAAAACAAAAATTGATCAGTGATTCTTGATATGCCGTATAATTTAATGTAATACTCATATTATAGAAATAATATTATCGCATCGCGTCTCATTAATATTTCAATTTTATAGATTTTGAAAAACTTACAAATTTTCTGTGACCTCATCACGAGTGTCACTCGTTATTGTAGGGCAAGGGGTTAAATCTGTCGTATTTAAATATATTAACTCTGCTGTTCTACGTTCAGCTAGAATAGAAACAGTTTTTTTTACACTTAATGTTTCATGGATTAAGCTTTTAATTTTGAATTGAACAATCATTTTCTATTTTTTCCTAAATGTTGTTCGGCAACCACAGTTGCTCTAATTACTAACAATACGTAGAGATTAATCATCAACTGTAGGAAATATTACGAAATTAATTTTGATCAACGAGCGAAAAATTGAAAAAATAATTTGAACCCTAAAAGATTAACGCGATGAAAGCCAACCGTATTTCGCTAGTTTCACTGTATCTACTGAAGCGAAATTTTTTCTATTAAATTCACATCTTTATAAAACAGAAACTTTAAAGATACAAATAGATAGGTATTCGGCAGACCTTTATCTTTTAAACGCCAATATTTAAATATACAGTATAACTGAAAATTCATAAAGCAATTTCAAAGTGACATAAAATATCATTGAATTCAATAGAGCCGGTCACCGGTGACCCCCACGGCAGTCAACGTATTAACATTATGTGTACCTGCGTGAAATCTCTGTTATATGAGTAGATTAAATAAACAGAGGGCAACTTAAATGTCGGTTTTATTAATCATCTATTAAAAATTCGCATTTATTCTTCTGCAAAATATACAGGTGAGTCGAAATCCACTTAAAACACTAGGCCGTAGGCGAATTAGTATTTAAAGGGGATGTAATTATTAAGGAAGTAAAGACTCGAATTCGTAATCAGTGAATTTGAATTCAAATTGCACGTGACATCTGGTAAATTTTTCCTAATCTAATATTTAACATACAATTAACCCAATAGTTTAGAATTTACCTAAAATTGTGTCTCCTACGTGAAATGAACATAATTTGAAAAGTATCAAACAAAAAAAAACTTCCGCTGTGGCTTAAACATAGAACAACTAAAAATATAAAAGACTTTTGCATTGTCTTATTTCTATGAAATAAGTTGCATATGCAACAACTTTAATAGAATTGTGCAAAACAGTTTAGAGCTACACAAAAGCAAAAAAAAGTGTTTGATCTTGACATCGTATCACGGCCTCAGACCTGGCCTTAAACCTTTGTACTATGCATTTTTCTATTTTACTAACTGGTAAATAATTAATAACAACCACGATGTTCGATGTACATTGTTAATTCAATTTCATGGTAGTAATGAATTTATTTATTTCAATATTTCACGTATGTTTGCAATGCTCAAACGGGAGAAGAAAAGACCTGTCGGTACCAATAAAATTTAACATAGTCGCGTACGTTTTCTAATCGCTGCCAATTGATTTTAATTGCGATCGACGTGACCCGTATAACGCGGCTCGCTTCGTAGAAACCCTTCCTCCGGTCATGCGAAATGCGTGTTTCTTTCGGCTTAATAACTTCTAGCGAATTAACACTCGTGAAATCGATTCTACGTTTTCGTCTACACAAATATTATTCGTATATCTTCCACGGAATTTTTATAAATTTAAATCTCTGTAAATTATAGATAAACATCAACTCATTGAACATCGTCACGGAAGAAAATATTATTTCATTAAAGTTGTTTAACACTTTACCGACCGGAAGCCTATTAATAGGCTTTTCGGAGCCAAACGCGTTTAACCTTTTAATTTATTAATTAGTTGCCACTCCAATTAATAAATTATCATTTATCATTGCGGTTACCTGTGTTAAAGACCCGAATCGAAAATTTCAGCCCAAAATCCTCCTAAATTACCAAATAACTTAGGATATTTAGGCTGAATATGGAAAAATATGTTACATATAAAAGAATGCAAATTTTAATTCCACAATCGCCCTACACTTGTTACTTTTTGCCACTATCACCTAGTTTAGGAGCAATTTAGGCTTCATACAGCCCAAAATAATCCTCAGCATTCTATAATGAGGAGCTTTAGAATTGGATTGGAATTGGAGTTGTGAAATGATCGAGGTCCAAAAAAATTCTCGATATACTAAAAATTAATTTGGTTTAGGAGATTTAGAATTTATATGGAATAAAATGATAATTTAATTCCAACTTGCTCCTGAAAGCCCTATTTTTAGAATATGAGTCGACAGACTTGGAACTTCTGAAATATTTTTAGGGGATGTCAGATTAAATTGGAATAAAAATTTTACCTGATCAGTCCATATAACTCCTAAAATCATATTTACAGGACTTTGAGGCGCGTAGACACACTAGTTGAGGATTTTGAGGTTCAAAATGGTATACATAATTAAGCGGCAAATGAGAGATCAAAAGAATCTAGGATTTGAAGTTTCTATTTAGGCTGGACTTTTCGACTCGGGGACTCAGTGACGAAAATTTGTAATTTTCGAATAGGTATCTGTATCAAGGAAGTATTTTTTACCAAGTGAACGGTCGAAAGAGGGTAGGATGTTAAAAAAATACCGATCGGTAAAGAGTTAAACCCTTGGCTTACAATGACGTCCTACACACGTGACACGAAGAATGGAATAGGAAACTTTCAAATTTTCCTATAAATATATTAACACATTCCGTGCCGGATCATTTTGAAAGATTTTCTGTTCGGGCCACGTGGGGCGTATACGACTCACACTTTTACGATTAAAAAAATTTGTTTGGAGTATGCACGATATTAACACTAGAACTACCAAACCAGTCAAAATGACTGGTACACAATTTTTTCCAAAAATTCTCCAAGTTTACGTAAGAGTCATAGAATAAATATTCTACGTCTATATCAATAAACATAAATCAGCCAATCGATCAAATTTTCCGCCGCTTGATTCCCCCTTTTTCAAAGTACATATTTAATTTATTAAGATATGAGAGATTTGAGGCCGGTAGTTCTAGTGTTAAAATGCCTATATTTAACTCTAAAATATATGTTTCACAATGAAATTCATCGTTTTGCAATGAGGAAAGTTTAGTGGGGGTCGTATACGGCCAACATGGCACGGAACGTGTTAAACTAAAAATATTGGTCAATTACGAGACAGCCCAATTATTTCTACAAAATTAATATTACAGTCAATCATACAAAATGTTAACCCTTTTAGTGCCGACGGAAAAAATTGATTGAATTAATGATAAATGCAATTGCGAATAAAAATAATAGTCATTTGGACAAAGTTTGATATGGAACACGCAATATACAGCATGAGTTATGTATTTACAATTATCTTTCTTAAAATTACTGATATCGTATTGGAAATTGAATAATAACACTACGATGGCCAGTGTTAGCACTATTACTAACGACGATATATCGTTGTCCGGCACTAAAAGAGTTAAACATCAGAGAGAAACTTTTATTTCCGGAATTAATTCTCAGTTATTACGCATGCTATCAAAATAGAAATTGTAAGGTAAGGGATTAATTTCACTAAAAGAAGAAGAATTTAAAAAACGACGCATCGATAAATAATGAAAACTGGAATACCAGTGTTGATATCAGGAAAGGCAGTAAAAAGTTAATTAACCATAATGTTCTTCGTTTCAATTAAAATCAGACAACGTTCGTCCTTGCCTTACTTCGAAATATCGTGAAGTATCAGTATCACGTTTTAAATTCCCTTGATTGGTCAAGGTTTCTCTAACTTTTGTTGCTTTTAATCGAACAAGGAGATTTTACAAATGGTGTGAAATTTTGTATCAGAATATACGAATATTTGTTCGGTGTTGTCAATGCGAGAATCGAAGTGCAAACGGTGAATATCGACAGAATTCCACACAAATGCTGTCCTATTTTGGCCGTCCAAGTGGAAAGGTCGATAACAAGGTGACGTTAGGTGTATGCGATACAACTTCATCGACGATTCGAATTTCTAAGCATTGGTCGGAAGAGAGACGTCTTGTTTTGTATGATGGAACGAAGTACCGGAATATATCGGGCAATTAGTGATATTCGTTTTTGCTTTGTTCTTTATTTTTTCAGCTTCAAATGCTATTGTCATTTCGCACAGAACTTACGGTTTTCACACTAGATCTACGGAAGCCGTGTAATTGGCAGGTTCTCACTTTTTTATGAACAGTTATCAAGTTTATACGGAAATGGTACAGTGTACATTTCACGTGTATCGTATAATAAACAAATTATTTAACTAAACATCTCTCTTGCTGCTTGATATATCTTTTTTAAAGTGTTTATGTAATATATTTAAATATAACACATTTAATACTGGTAGATCTACTGTTAACATGTCATATGTGGCTTACATAAAAGTACGTTTTTCGAAAACTGAGCATAGACCGGTTAAATAAATGACGGTTAGTGGCAGTAATTACTTAGGTTTGAAAAGTTGGGTGTATTTTCTAATTTGGATTTAAGTAGTTTCCAATTTATAATAACTTTTCGTAATAATAAGATTTGCGAAAATTTTTCAACAAGTTTCTCGCTTCAGTCGTAACACTTGATCTACCGCAGATTAATTCAATATATAAAAAATTGTCAAATAAGTGCAGCAAGAGAGTAAAAACTTGGTAGACTAAATCGCCCACAATATTCAAGATAGACGTAGAAAACTGAGTAAGGAACTGCGTTAAAGATGTCAGGAACATTTTTTAAAAATTCAGAGCAAATGATTTTAACTACCTTCGTGGATCTAGTTGTTAATGAGGTGGCACGTAACACCTGCATAAACTGTGTTAAATAGATTTAAAATCACTGAGATTAAGATCTCTTAAATATTAAATTAGGAATTATTTTACAAAGGTCACATCGTTCTAATCTCAGGCCCATTGATGACGAGTCTGACCTTTACCTCCATACTCATCATGGCCCTCTATTTTATGTTTTTTGGCTTTTACCACAATCGTTTTGCCTAGAGCCTACTATTTTAAGGTTTTAAGACACCAAGAGTTATGGTGTATTAAATACGAAATTAAAAATAATTTCCAAAGAATGATGGAGAAGATTTGAACTTGGTTTTACTAATTACGAGTCCGAGTCTCTACCTTTAACCCATCATAAGCCTCCGTGAAATTCATTTCGTAAAGTGAACTTATTTGGTACATATATTTTAAAAGAATAATTTAGTAAATTGTTAAATATAAGTATTATCCTTAATAATTCAAAGGGTATAGCAGGATAAGGTGGTCAAAAGTGCCCTTGAACCGATTTCAATGGGGGTAGTCTCATTCGATAGATAATGCTCGGCGATCATTGTGTACCAAATTTTAACCCTTTATCTTGATCGGAAGGGTAGTTATGGGGAAAATTAAAAAAACAGGTTTTTGGCCCTTTTTCCCCATTTATTGAGGTGTAAAAAATCCGAAAAAATTCTGGCATATTCTACACGGTACCGGACATGTTAGAGAATTTTTTCAGATTTTTCCGTCGAAGTACCTAAGCGTGAAAAATGGGCAAAGTCAAAAAAAACGGAAAAAAGAAGATTTCGTATCGAAATCTTCGAGGTACAACTTTTTGTTTTATATAGTAACAATCTAACACCTACGATTGTTATCCCCAATTTTTTTCAGATTTTTAAACCACCTGCGTCATTATGAAAAAAATCGAAAACCGATTTTCGGGACGTATTTTGATCTAAAACGCAAGAAGTAATTGTTATTTTTCCATTATTTTCATAGAGTATGTTCATTTTGTGGTTTTTAATGTTTTACCATTACAGATAATTTCATAACAATAAACGGAATTGAGATAACTCACTTATCTGTAAACTATGTGTTACATTATGTACCATAATTTTGAACGTTCTTTCAACAGCAGCAGTGGCCGCGCGTCTAGAGTGTCTGCTCTGGAATCGCTATGAACTTTTTGTCCCGGGTTCGCGTCCCGGAAGGTATATTTTTTTTTTCTTTTTTTTTTAATCTGTAAATGCATAAAAATAATCAATAATCATTTTTAACAGCTATTGCGATAATCCTAAATGCATAAAAAATGTATATCGTATCGAAAATAGTTTTAGAGCATATCTGTTGTTTTGCCGGCTCTCTCTAGCAATATGTTATCCCATGGTTACGGATATTTTTAAACATTTAAATTACGGAAATGTTAACTTATTATGGTATATAAAAATGTATATTTGGCACCAAAGATCACAACACTTGCACTAACAGAGTATATGCACGTAATGATTACTTTACTTGCATGTTTCTTTCCCTTATATTCAAAGAAGAATCGTTGACATGGAGGGGATATGCTCGAAACTTGGAAAATATTAATTTCTATTGGTTTGTATTATATTGCCATTTTTAATTTGTTAATTCTGAAATGAGCGTAGGGAAGACAGTTTATGGTTGGGTCTCCGCTATTGTCTCGAATGTGTCAAACCGATTTAATGCTGGGTATGTTACCATTTATGAATATTTGTACTTTTTTAAGTATGTACAGTTCCATGTGACTAGGTAGAGACAGAAACCATTTAACAGTGAATTGACCAATATAACATAAATACCTATAGGGGATTAGCTTAGTATCTGCGCCAAACCTTCAATGCCACCAGGTCATTGGTGAAGGCTTACGGACAGGAAGGGTTTGTGTGATATTGGAGCAGGCGCAATAAAATAATAAAATCCTGCAAACTAAATTATATGCCTCTATTTCTTAAAGGTATTTTGAAAGCGATACAAATTCTCATCAGTAAGATATCTAAAAGCTTAAGAAGTAAATTCGTATATAACAATAAAGCAATTTTAACGAATGTATCTATTGTACAGTTATGGCCCTCAAACGTATTATTTATTCTATATGATTTCGGAACAAATAACAAACTAGTACTTATGGCGAAAAATAATAATCTACCAAAAGAAAGGAACTTTTGTTTTCATTCAACATGACTTCGGCAGGAATTTGTCAAGGTATAAACTCCGTTCCTTTAGTGCCGAATATACATTTTTATACACCATAATAAGTTAACATTTCCGTAATTTAAATGTTTAAAAATATCCGTAACCATGGGATAACATATTGCTAGAGAGAGCCGGCAAAACAACAGATATGCTCTAAAACTATTTTCGATACGATATACATTTTTTATGCATTTAGGATTATCGCAATAGCTGTTAAAAATGATTATTGATTATTTTTATGCATTTACAGATTAAAAAAAAAAGAAAAAAAAAATATACCTTCCGGGACGCGAACCCGGGACAAAAAGTTCATAGCGATTCCAGAGCAGACACTCTAGACGCGCGGCCACTGCTGCTGTTGAAAGAACGTTCAAAATTATGGTACATAATGTAACACATAGTTTACAGATAAGTGAGTTATCTCAATTCCGTTTATTGTTATGAAATTATCTGTAATGGTAAAACATTAAAAACCACAAAATGAACATACTCTATGAAAATAATGGAAAAATAACAATTACTTCTTGCGTTTTAGATCAAAATACGTCCCGAAAATCGGTTTTCGATTTTTTTCATAATGACGCAGGTGGTTTAAAAATCTGAAAAAAATTGGGGATAACAATCGTAGGTGTTAGATTGTTACTATATAAAACAAAAAGTTGTACCTCGAAGATTTCGATACGAAATCTTCTTTTTTCCGTTTTTTTTGACTTTGCCCATTTTTCACGCTTAGGTACTTCGACGGAAAAATCTGAAAAAATTCTCTAACATGTCCGGTACCGTGTAGAATATGCCAGAATTTTTTCGGATTTTTTACACCTCAATAAATGGGGGAAAAGGGCCAAAAACCTGTTTCTTTAATTTTCCCCATAACTACCCTTCCGATCAAGATAAAGGGTTAAAATTTGGTACACAATGATCGCCGAGCATTATCTATCGAATGAGACTACCCCCATTGAAATCGGTTCAAGGGCACTTTTGACCACCTTATCCTGCTATACCCTTTACGGAGGTATCATTTATGAGGTTAGCGAGTGCGTGAAATTTAAATGGTTATATTGATAGATGTCATGAAGTATATGAAATAATTGGAGAGCTAACGTTTCAGGCGATAAAGCAAAAGGAACACCGGAAAAGATATTGCATAACGTATCAAGGAAGTTCTAAAATAGAAAAAAAAGTTCACGAGAACTCTCTGCGCTTTAGAATCTATACCTCAAAAATATGTTCAAATCGTTGCTTCAAGAATTCTTGAACACTAGATTTACAGACGTTGATTTGGATAATTTTGAAATAAGTACCTTGAAAAAAGGGGGATCAACCAGTACAGAAGATGATCAGTTAAGTCATTTGTATATTATAAGATACAAGTGAATTATTTATGTCTCTATGAATTTTACAACAGATTCTAAGAAAATTAAAAGTTTCCGTAGATCTAATGTTAATTACCTTCATTCGTCTTACCCTATTATTATTCCTTTGGTCCTTTGTTTGCCATACTTAAGCGTCAAGTTGTCAATATAAAATTTAGAAACTAATTTGAATTATATATAGTACATTTATAACACAACTTTAGAATTTCATAGTTTCTTAAATTATAAGTAGCCTTATATTGTAAAGTGAGGGATTAAGGGAAAAAAAAGATATTTAAAAATTTCGTGCTTCCATCTCGATAGTACCACATCCAATAATACGTACTTTTCTTATTTTCCAAGCTGACGATTCTAAGTCACAATCATACTATTTACAAACCTGTCGTACATACAAAAACCGAAATGGCACCAGCGTGGTATATCCTCCTCGATATTAGCTATCACAATATCACAAATTGTCCGTCGCCGTGTCTCATCCAGAAATAAATCCACGACAATGACGAGGATACACCGGGGTTTATTTATTTATCGAGCCCCAACTCAAAGGCGCGATGTAGTTTCATGCTCCGTCAAGTAAAAGTGAACTTCGTGGCGGCCCGACGAGGTCAATAATCCCGCGTAAAACTCATCGAAAAATAAGACATCAACACCGTGGCTTTTCGCGAAGCTTTTAAGGCACTTGACTACGAAATCCTCTAAGAAGTTGGGCTAATTGCGAGATCTCGTTATGTTCGACGTTGTCTCTTGAAGCATCCTGGAGGAACGTCGCCGAGGCACACGCGAAACAAGTCTGTTTTTCTCTCAGGCGATAGGGTATCAATAGGCTTTCGATTCTATAATTTGTTAATCAGTCAGCTGTGTTTGACGACTATATCCGTCATGGAGAAATGACAATATTTCGTGTCATGACGATTATATTCGTCATGTGGAAAATTTAGGTATCATTTGCTATTTAACCAGTCAGCTGTGATTGTCGGGTATGTCCGTCATGGAGAAATGACAGCATTTCGTGTCATGACGACTATATCCGTCATATGGGAAATTAGGTACCATTTGCTATTTAACCAGTCAGCTGTGATTGACGAGTATATCCGCCATGGAGAAATGACAGTATTTCGTGTCATGACGACTACATCCGTCATGTGGGAAATTTAGGTACCATTTGCTTCCTATTTAACCAAAGAGGTGTGATTGACGAGTATATCTGTCATGGAGAAATGACCGTATTTCGTGTAATGACGACTATATCCGTCATGTGGGAAATTTAGGTACCATTTGCTATTTCACCAGTGAGGTGTGATTGACGAGTATCTTCGTCATCGCTCGATTTTCGTGACAAACGTAGGTAGATGCGCACTCTCAAAAGAAGTCGCTTCAGTTAAATGATTAAGATGTAATTATTTCTTAGTAATTCTGTAACTTTTATTATGTTACTTTTCGAGAAGAGACGAAGAATGTATGAAGAGTATTTGCAGCGTGTCGCCTTGCAATGTTCACGGAACGATGACACGAATAAATATAGAAGGAGCAAACTCAAAAAAGACACCGGGTCATGGCATTGCAATGTGAGATATTTGATAAATAAAAAATAGAGATCGTGGAATAATATCGCGTCTCTGATATGGCGAAATGATGGATGAATAGTTCAGGAGTAATTCCCCATCTTCCTGTCGATAATGTACATGGTGTTCGAAAATTATGTGTCACAGCCTATGAGGTGTTGTTCTAGACTTTCTGATCGATGAACACTCGTGAAAGAACCCAGTTGAAAAATTCTAGATATGGTTAAAAATTAACGTCCAACTTTTTGATTAACTTATCACATTCGTCTGAATACGTAGGCAAAATGTCTGGATAGAAACTTTGGATCAGAAACCAATTTCTTGCAAATTAATGTTAAATCTGTAGTCTTTTAATTAGCTTTCCAATCGAAAGGCTATAGACACAAAAAAATGCATGCGAATTACTATCATCGGTCGGCCTGTTACATTTACAAGTTCTAAAGGGATGCACGTAGATCAGGTGGTAAAGAAATCCACACGCAATCATTTCTGCTCCCAGTTTTGAACTAGTACATGTAGCAGATCGAACAATAATGTAATTCGCGCGCTCTGTTTTTCTTATCTGTCTGTCCTTCCGGTCGGAAAAACAATCATGGAATTGCAACATTAATATTACTTTACAAGAAGTCAGTTAATTTCTGACCCATGATGATTCTTGTGAGACATTTCACCAATACAACGAGACAAAGGCGATAATCCAATAGAAAAAGCTTGACCTTAATTTCTAACCCTTTCCCAGATCTTGCGTTTGGGTTTCGCAAATTTCGATCAAAAACTATAGAACAAATTCTGGTAGATCGTGACACAATTTTAAAACACGCTTTACAGATCGTTTATATTATGTTTAAAGATCTACAAACATACTATTTATCTAAACTATTTTTATCTAAAAAACATACGATGAAGCACGTTATTTCCGTAATTTCCTAACACTACGGCCGCTAAACCTGGTATATTTAAATATATTAAACAAGTACTTTTTTTTATTTCACGGTTGCCATAGATCTAATGTTAAACTCTAACAAAATGACCAATTCTATCGATTAAATTCTCCATCAACAATCAAAATAAATTGTCTTTGTCAAATATTCATCCCACCCTGTAAGAATAAAATATCCGTTTCCTATTCCTCAACTAGAAATAGCCTAAAATAATCTGCAACAGCGGGTGAACCTACGTAATACCATAAATCTATCTCCTAGTTATCCTGCCATGAGATGTACTCGTGATCGTCGATTGCTCATAATAAAATTCGTCACTTTTGCTCAAACTACAATTAACCACGATCACACGGGTTCCCCCTTCTCAAAGGACAGATCGATGCTTCAGGTGTCAATATTAAAGACGTTAATAAGTCACGGGTTCGAAGACACAACAAACAATGATCCAATGTCACGGTGAACCGGCTCACAGGGTGATTCTGGAGTAATGAAATCGAAGAAAGAAGAATAGACGTAGGCTATTTGACGGTCGATCGAAATTTTCACGTTTCGGGAGGACGAAGCGGGCAAACGCGTGGGTGTCTCGTACCGTCGAAGCGACGCAATAGCCATCCGCGGAATTGAACGTTTAACGTCACACTGAAGGCCTTCTGGCTTGGTATACACACCTTTGCCAGAGGATGAGAGTACGCCGAGTCTGCGCTGTTTGCACGTGGACGCGGATCTAGAGCGTCGAGGAACCTGCCGACGAAGAAGCGAGAGATTCTGCCAAAAATCTATACAAGGTATGCCTGAGAAATTCCAGGAGTGTACGGTCATATGAACGTGAGATTTCAAAGGCTTTGGTGGATGATGAGGTGTGGTGGGAAAGTTTGGATGGATGACGGAGGAACGTTTGCGTTTTCTTCTTGATGCTTGTGCTTGTCGATCTTTCCGATCGGATGTTCGTCGTGTGTTATTAACACTTTATCTTACGTTGGATGTTTTAGGCCAATTTTTGTTTTTGTTGTCAAATTCTCTCACCTATTTTGCAGTAACTGAACCCTCTGCGCTGCGAGTTATTTTACTAACTTTTCGTTTAATAAGTAAAAATAGAAAAATTGTCTACTTTTAATTATCTATTTTTACTTAATAGTAGGAAGAATTGTAGGTATTGCGAGATATTTATGACAAGATAATTTTTGGATGAAAGGTTAAGTACCAGAGAAAACTGTGTCGAGAATAGTCCAAGATAGGAGTGCAAAGGGTTAATTTAGCTCAATTGTAGTGTATTTGTAATTTCAGAGGGAAGATTTAGTAAAAATATGTAAGTAAATTTATCTTTCTATTTGGAGGAGAAATAAATTCAACTCTGGTGATAGTTATTACGTATTATAAAAGGCTGAAGGGCTCAGTACGAGACGATGGCGACCAGGTTGAGTACCACTGTTTTAGGTCGATGTTCTGTGAATGTATTTGTGAAGGTGTGGAAGTTTGGAAAAGTATAAGGAAATATTCACAGTGTTTTTCTGATTTCTGTTGCTTTGAGGCGGAGGAATTTTATTTTAATTATAATAGTTTTAATAGACTATTGGCATGATTATAATTGCAAATGAAAGGAATATTAACAGATTTACGGTCGTGAAATCTGTTGCACTGTAATATGTTAGATAAGGACTTTGAAAAACGAGGGATCAAGCGGCAAAGATGATAATTCGTTAAGTTACTTTTGCATTACAAAATGCACGTGAAATATCTACTGTACTGCTTCCCTGTAAATGTGAGAAATCTTTATAAAAAATGTAGGTATCCGTCAAATTGACTGCTACCGTAAATCTAGTGTTCGTGAAATATGAATGATTAACACTAGATTTACCAAGCCAGTCAAAATGACTGGTACACAATTTTTTCCAAAAATTCTACGGATTTAGGAGAGAGCTGTAGAATAAATATTCTTCGTCCATTGTATAAAACATAAATTACCGAATCTATCATCTTTTCCACGTCTTAATTTTCCTTGCTTTAAGGTACATATTTAACATATTTAAACATCAGATTTCACGCTGGTAAGTATAGTGTTAATGGATTGTTTTATAAGAAAGGTAAAAAACATTAATATCTGATGTTTTGATTATTTTGATTCTTATTATCTTAATTTTCCCGGAAATTCAAAGATTCGTAGTGGAATGAAGTAAAATGTGAACAAGAGATGAAGAAAAAATTTCTTCTGAAGGTTCTTCGTAACTTTCTTCAGATCTCGTGCAAATTTACCTATTTCTACGTTCTGTTAATCTGAGAAAACACTTTCAAATCTCTACTTGTTTTGCACTATTAACTCTTCCGTAGAGTTACCTTAAGAACCGTATCTTAAAACTTTTTTTACTTCAACACACAAAGAAATATAAAAATGTTGCATGATTTCATTAAAATCATTTTAGACGTAACATTTATACAGAATTAAAAATAAAACCTTATTCCATAATTCACAGATTTAATAATACTGGTATTTTATGTGGAATTTTATACAAAAACTATTTAAATTTATCCATGAAAAATATTCTTCTTAACCCAGAAGAAGTAACAGAATCATGGATCGGTTCCAAAGAAAACTACTCCAATAATGATAGTGGATACTATTCTTACTGATGTTTCAGAAAAGTGATAGTAATGTCTAAAAAGTTTTCGTAACATTTAACGAACTTCTTTCTTCCCCAATTAAAAACTTTAGTAATTTTAGAATGAAATAAATACACAATAATTTCATCAAAAATTTCCAGATAAATTAATCTCCAACTATTAGTGCAAATATAACAAAGAATACCGAAAGTTAAACAAACATAAAACAAAATATAATGCACAATAGAAATATCTGAAAAATCAAAGTAAAAATATGTGTCTTCTAATACGACTAATAAATTTAAAAAATGAAATATTTGCAAAAAGTACACATAATTGAGTTAATAATAAAATACACGATCCCGTTATTGGTAAAAAGTAAATTATAGTTTTTCCCAAACATTTCGATAGAAAGCAAAAACTGTGATACATTTATCATAGAAATTATAAATAATTTTGAATATTTAAAAAGAAAAATGTAGAACCTTCAAAATTGGATATTGGATTGTTACCAACACCATATGAAAACAGTATCAAGACAAAATGTTATGTTCGATGAACTTGCTTTTCATCGCAGAAAATTTCTGACTCATACGCACGATATCGACGTCTTAGCGAAATCCAAATTCGTTTTAAATAGCGCGGATCCTCGTGGCGCGTTTCTATTTTGGCAATTGTACAATTGCGTAATAAGGTAGCAGTGACAGTTTGACGGAACGGCCGGAATGCTTTGAGAAATGGTTCGTCATTTTCTACTGACACGAGAGTGTGAGTGTCCTTTTAAAAAAAAAGTTCACGCCTCCTTTCGAAGGCGTTTGTAAGACGTATTTATTAGAAACATCCATCGTTTCAAAATATTAAAATATATAAACATTTAATAAAAAATAACTTAAAACCTTGGTACTCCGTAAGTTATTGATAACTTTATTTAATACCATAGAAAGATTAAGTCACGATGACTTTCTTTTGAACTATATAAAAATTGCAAAAGGGGCAATCATGTATAAACATTTACTATTATATGTTTTTTTTTTATACATATTATTCCCCAGAATAAATAAAAACGCATGCAAATTAAGGATGCACAAGTATCAAGAAACGAAGCTAAACAAAATGGAATGTATTGAATAAAACGTTTTTATTGCTATATTACATATAATATTTTTTAGGAATTCAAGTATCTAATATTATTACTTGATTTATTTTCTTGATATTTCAAATTTTCAGTATATGGAAAAAGTAATTCGTAACAAGGAGATTCTTAAAAAATCGGCTTTTTGAATACTCATGCATCCACATTAAAATTGTTAGATGGGAATTATAACTCATTAATTATTAAAAATATAACTCACTTTGTCTTGGAGAGATTCGGATCGCTGGTCTTTCTTTTCTCCCTCAACTGTCGCTGTAACGAAATAATTACAGTGATACATCGTCATACACGATGATCAGAATCGTTCAAAATAAAAAAGTAAATCGCTAAGAAATTTTCTCAAATCTGCAGAACTCTAACCGAACTGTTTTTCGCATTTCCGTCTAAAGGTCTGTACAAATAAACGAAAATTCATCGACGTAAATTTCAATCTTTTAGATCTCGATATTTGAACAAATTTGTTTTCTTTAAGGAATTCGTAGATCAAATAAACCTGCCGATCGTTGCACGTTTTTCTTTAAGCGTCGTGAAATTTACCGTAAATAACAATGATGTCAGAAAACTTTATTATTTTTTTTTAACGTGAAATAAAAAGTAATAATAGTAGCGTTACGATTTTTGAATTCTCACCTTGTGGTGTATCCGCTCCTTGTAACTTTCAGACCTGTTTATGTTTGACGTCTTTGGCTTACTGGAAATATTTTGCTGCACCCTAAGTAATTGTAATTGATAAAGCGTAAATTAATATCTATAACGTAAATAAGCTGAAGCGGCAACGATAAAAACACAAAGAAAGAGTGTAAATAAAGTAAAAGAGCAAAGAATCCTTGCAAGCGTGATCTACGTGATTTCTTAACCCCTTGCCTTTTAACATCTAATTACACATGATAACCATGAAAAATCAGGTAAAAATTAATAACAATATTACTTTAAATTACTTAAAGTATAAAACAATACAATAACATGTATACTACATGCACGACAGAATTATTTTGATAAAATTGCAATGGTAGATAGTGATGAAGATAATATTTAATCCCTTGCAGTCGTGTTTTGAGCAGGTTTGCTGAATAATTATTTTCTTTCTTATTTTACTCTATATTTTTCGGTTTTAACTGCTACAGTCACTTAATCTAGGTCTTATTATTTTAAGCGGGTCCGAACCGCTCATGTTATGACGGTGGTATGACGTTGAATTTGTTATACTTAAATATATTAAAGAAGTACTTTGAAAAATAAGGAATCAAGCGGCAGAGAAGATGATCAATTAAGTAATTTGTTAATTTGAGTCTCTATAAATGTGAAAATCGTTTCTAAAAAAACAGGAATCCGGCGATATGACTGCCTCCGAAGATCTAGCGTTAAAAAACTTTTATCAGAAGGAATATAATAATTTATTAAATAAGAATTTAATACTAGATCTACAGATGATTAATTTAATATGCTTAAAATTGTCAAATAAATCTGTCCGAATCAGGTTAATAAAGGGCAGCAAGCTTGATCGATTCAATCGCGTATGGTCTTCCAGATGAAAAAGAAATTGTGTTAGAAATTTCACAAACAATTTCAAAAAATTCCGCGCAAGGTATTTTAACCACCTTGATAGATTTAGTCTTAAACTCGGGCTCACTGATTGCGAGTCCGAGCTTTTACCATTTTACACACCAAAGTCCTCGATGATACTTATCACTGTTAGTGAAATTCTATCTGTTTAATTATAACTCTAAATGTTGCCAATAATTTTCTATTTTGACCTCTACATTTCTCAGTATCTGCAATTATTACTATCACCGAGTAAACATAAAAGCAGCTCTCACTTGGTATATCCAACAAATTAAATCTTACTTAGAGGATGGGAAAATATAAATATAATTCCGACTGCAAAGCATTAAACAATAGAAGCGAAGATACATGATATAATGCCAAAAAACTCTCAATGGATCAAGAGAAAGTAAATTACGTCCCTATTAATTTCACGTGTGAATATATGAAGGAAACAAATTCACCGTTTTTCATTTATGGGATAGAAATGGAAAGGCAAGGGGTTAAACGAAGAAAGGAAAAAAGAAAGATGATATAGAGGCATCTCGCCTCGTCGAGGATACCATTTTAACATGAAAAACGTACATTTCAGAAATATCTTCTCGCGAGGAAGGATTGTCCATACTATCGGCGTGATCGGAGGCTCCGCTGTAAGCGGAAATGCGTCCTCTTTCGCTGCTACTACGCGCGTTTCCGGCTACGCCGCCCCCGCGATGTTCTCCTGAAAACATGAAATGTACAGCTGTATTAATTAATTACTCGGAATTCCATGTCATTATCATGTAGATATTAATTAATGGCTAATATCTTGGTCATATATTAGCAATTTATAGTATTCTGGATCGTACAAAAAGAAGAGATACGAACTTTAAGTTTATTCTTTGAATATTAAACATTTGCACATTTTATTTTAAATAGGACTTAACCACGCTGTTTGACGTGTCATGACGACTATATCCGTCACGGAGAAATGACAGTGTTTTGAGTCACGACGACTATATCCGTCATAGAAAAGTGACAGTATTTCGAGTCATGACGACTATATCCGTCACGGAGAAATGACAGTGTTTTGAGTCACGACGACTATATCCGTCATGGAGAAGTGACAGTATTTCGAGTCATGACGACTATATCCGTCACGGAGAAATGACAGTGTTTTGAGTCACGACGACTATATCCGTCATGGAGAAGTGATAGCATTTCGTGTCATGACGATTATATCCGTCACGGAGAAATGACAGTGTTCGTGTCACGACGTCTATATCCGTCACGGAGAAGTGACAGTATTTCATGTCATGACGACTATATCCGTCACGGAGAAATGACAGTGTTTTGTGTCACGACAACTATATCCGTTATGGAGCATTGACAGTATTTCGTGTCGTGACGACTATATCCGTCATGTGGAAAATTTAAGTACCATTTGCTCTTTAATAGTACCAATTAATTAAAGTGCGTGCATATAAAAATAATGCAAAATATCTTGGCATTGAATTATTTATGATGATTAAATTTAACTTCACACAAATATTATAATAGGAAAGTTAGGAAAATGATGAAGTAAATGAGTAATCGCACGGAGAAAATTTGTACGCGTGAATCTTATAGCATGTATGCATAACGTTTACGATAATGTGGTTTCCTTTGCAGCATATCTCGGTCACTGTGAAAGGAAAAAATTATCTAAGGCATAGAATCAAATATTGCAATGGTATATATGTTATATATACAGAGAAATTATTTTTGTCCGCCCTGATGCGTCAGAAAAATGCGGTCAAGACTGTTTCTCTTAAACAGAGCCATCGATGTTTGATATCGTATCTCCATCTGATCGGTTTTTCCCTAAATAAATGCAACAGAATTTATCTATCTAGAATTAATAGTTGCGGATTTGATTAGGATTTTTATCTCGCTTTTCTTTCCCTGTGTAAAACCTCGTGGAAGTTTCATTATCTCTTTGTCAATAACGGAATCGACATTGTTTCGTCACAAATAAAACGTTCATAAATTCAAGTAATGATATTTGCAGATTTTTATAATATTACTTTCTTAAATTGTGGTTTTCTATGACTATGATTGAAATAATTTTAATTGATCATTATGGAAGATTTTTGGTGCATTTATTTGCAATAAGAATTTATTGTTGTTGTAGATTATGAAAATGGATCAAGTTATTCATTCTTTATACCGAGATATTTGGGATTCGATCTCTGGGTGTAAATTCAATTCTGCGGGATCGCAAACTTTATTGAGCTGCTAAATTTTTGACTGTCCTGCACATATGGCTAGACATTATCGCAATATGCGTCGATATAACGCAAAATAAATTATGAATTCCATCTCTCAGATTTTTCATTTAAGCCACTTTCATAATCACAAGTACATTTACCACTAAATGGTCAAAATTACTTTTTTGCAAAATATTCTTTAAATTTGCAACGCTGTTTCTCTTTCAACTTTTAAAGTCTATATTCTAGAGTTTTTCATATCTCCATTTCTTTTCTTTTAACGTATTTAAGTGGTACTTTGGATCGAAACATTACTAAATTTCCAATCGTAATTTTAGTAGCCCCTTATTTCCCCATAAAATAATAACTTAACCCATTCAGTGCCGACCAGAAAAATCGATTGAATTAAGGAGAAATGTAGTTGCTAATAAAACGTACTGTCATTTAGCCATAGTTTCATATAAAACACGTAGTATAAAGCGTAAATTGTATATTATCAATTATCTGGCATAAAATTACTAATATTGTGCCAGAAAAATAAATAACAATCCCATGATGCCCATGATGGAAAAGGTTAAATTCCAAAGTATAAAGAATTCTAGTATAATCCAATCCATAGGATCAATACCCATAATTAACACGAACAAAAATTCTATAACGAAATCTTTGAATTTCAGTTTAAAAAGTATAATGACATTTTTCCTAAATTAACAAAGGACCCTATATTAATCTATCTGAATTAAAATGGATTTAAAACGAAATTTAACAGAATAAAATCGATCATTATAATGAACATGAATGAACTAACTTTATCACGACATCAAAGCAAGACTTTTCAGCGCGTTGAAGCGACATCGTCCAATTTGCAATGTGGAAGTGCACGGTGCAGAAGGTGATACACTTGTTGCTAGTATTAAATTATTCTTAGCGAATCGTTCCTCGAAATGCGTGCGTAATAATATCGTATATCTCGTTTTAGAAGTCATACTGGAGTTTTAAGCAGCAACGATGTCCGATCTGATCATAAACGAGTCTACAAATAGTCGTCTCTATGATACCATACTATATTGCTAGTCAAACGAATCGATTCATTTTTTATACATCCTTCATAAAAACACTGTGAAGCCCTTTTAAACGATGAATGCAGCAATATGAAAAAAACATTGTATAGAATTTTTTCTTGAAATAAAAATAGTCCGTACTATTTAACCCATTATCCGCCACCGTTCTTTTTTGGGACACATTTTCATTTTTTTGTTCCAGTCGATTAGTATGAATCTCTTTATACAGTGTTTCTGTAGTTTTTGCCATTAGCTAGTGCAATTTCTGGTAGCATTAAATCATGTAGGTCGATGACTGAAAGCGGTTTTGTCAAAGCACAATCGGAAAAATCTACCAAAAATAGATGGATTCATGATGACAGCATATTTTGTATCAAATCCAGATTTTACGTCCGTTGAGATCAACGGAGTTTAATTTTTTTTAATTGTTATAATACATGATATATCATAATTTATTATATAGGTTTTTATTCATAAATGCACCCAGCAGTATTTACTTAAACATAACCTATAAATAATCTTCGGACATTAAAGCTGCTGCTCCTGTTATAATAATTTATAAGTAATGATACGTAATGTTATTAACATTCACTCAAATCTAATTGATCTTTCATAAATTTAGAAAAAAAAAACAAATATTTGATAGAGAAGTAGATATCAATTTAGATATTTTCGTGTTTTCGCATCTTTTGGAACAGGAAAAAACACTATATCGGGTGCACTTATAATAGTCTTCTTGCACATTGATACAAGACAATATCTATAAAACGGTTTTTTAGCTTTTTTCATGGTCTAAATAGCTATTAAAACTAAAAATCTGTATAAAATAACCAAGAGTAACTGTTAATCTTATAGTAAACAAACACTGGACGTGACTTGTGACGTCATTCAAAGCCCGCGAAAAATGGCCGCGTTCAAACAGTTCAAATTTAAGCAATGTTTTAAATATTATTAAAAAAAAAATTTGAACATTTGTAACAGTATTTATATTTTTTACTATGTTATAACGATGTAAAAAGTGACTTAAAAATATTAAAAAAATACGTGCATATTCCCTATTGCAGCGGGGTAAATTGGTTCAAATCATACTCCTGCCACTTCTAAGAAATTTTTCTTAAGGCTAGAACTACGTCAAATTTCTTGTATTTCAATATATCAACCTACTTCTATGATAAATAGATTTTGTGACTGAATAGTGGCATATATGAGCAGTCTAAATTATTTATGCAATATTCGTCAATTAACCCCTTGCCGTGCCATTTCTCTTGTGATTAAATGTGCAACGAGTTTGAATTAATTATTAAAATAACAATCTAACCCTTAATTTCGGGTATAGTATATGATTTAACGTAATATTGAATAGCGTAGAATTAATTTTATTTTATCAAGACCCACTGATATTTGTAATCAAATAATTTTGGGAGCACTTCAAAATTTACTATTCTATTAGTTATTGTAAAGCAAGGGGATAAAGTGCAATATTTTGAAATTTGATAGTGAAGATGTATTATTGATTTTGACATATGATGCAAATGGTTCAAATAAACAGTTTGAAAATAAAGGAATTAAAAGCTGGAAGAGATGATCGATTCAATCATTTATGTTCTATGAAGAATAACTACTATGAACTTTGAGAATTTTTTAAGAAAATTGGAAACCTATGATTTTGACTGTCTTGGTAGTTTTAGTGTCTTAACCAGTTAACTGCGTTCGACGTGTATACACGTCAATCTAAAAGTCTTTTGCGGAATTGTCAATTTCTTATGGACTAAAAATGTAACTTTTGCACATTTAGTTTTCCTCTTCTTGTGAAATTTGTAACAGAAACATTTTCTCTGTGTTGAACGAATATACACGTTATTGCTCGGTTTTAATTCTGTAACCCGCGAGGGATTCATAAAACTAAACTCCGCAGTTAACTGATTAATATATCGTAGCCTTAGTTATGAATAGTTTTGAACCTACCTAAAATACTAATGTGCCACAAACAATTTAAGTCTAGCAAACAATACAAGCCTAGACATAAATTAGTAAATGTGCAATAGAAATATGTAATTTTATATAAACAAGTGTTTAATGGTCATAATAAAATTCGTAAAAAGCGGAATTTGAAAGAAATCAAATAAAAAGAAGAAAAATTGTACATTTATGATAATAACTTTAAATGAAGTTTAACACTAGAACTATCAAGCAAGTCAAAATGACGTGTTCCCAATTTTTTTAACAAAGTCCTCCAAGCTTATAGAACAGTTATAGAGTAGATATTCAACGTTAATTTTCTAAAATACAAAGTACCGAATCGATCATCTTTTCCACCCCCTGATTTCTGTTTTTCAAAAGGACGTATTACTAGATTTACCAGCGTGAAATCTATTACATTTAAATATGTTAAACATGTACCTTAAAGCAAGGAAAATTAAGACGTGGAAAAGATGATAGATTCGGTAATTTATCTTTTATACGATGGACGAAGAATATTTATTCTACGGCTCTCTTATAAACCCGCAGAATTTTTGGAAAAAATTGTGTACCAGTCATTTTGACTGGCTTGGTAAATCTAGTTAATACATTTTAATATAGTTAATAGTTTTAACGCCGGGAGTTCTAGTGTTAAAGGAAAATGGAAAAAAAGAAATTGTACAACAATAATTATTTAACACATTGCATGCTGGTCCCGCGATAATACGGGATTTCAAATATATGATTTTAGATTTTACCGATCATTATCAGTCATATTATTTTATCTTCGGAAAAACGATAAAGTGGACAAAGAAGGTAATATTATCCCCTTTAAATTGTGCATTACTTAATGTATTTAAATTTGATATTGATTTAAATAGCGACATTATCAAATATAATAAATTTGGTAGCAGATATTTAGCCGGCGTACAATGTGTTAACATTTTACCGACCGGTAACCGATTAATCGGCTTTTCGGGCCCAACACTTCTGGACTTTTAATTTATTAATTGGTTGCTACGGTAATTAATAGATTATTATTTATTATTGTGGTTAACTGTGCCAGGGACTCAGTGAAGAAACTTTGCAATTTTTGAAGAGATATCAATGTCATAGAAATATTTGCGGGCAAGTGACCGATCAGAAGAGGGTAGGATGTTAAAAAAGTACCGGTCGCTAAAGTGTTAAGAACATGGGACAAATAGTGAAGAAACGTGATTTTTTATCTTTAAACTAGTTATAATGAAACGGTATTGAAAGAGTGACGTGCTTTTGAAAAGAGCGACCGAAATGAACATTTTCATCTGATCCGTTTGTCTAACTTTAATGTGTACGACCGCCGAATTACTACGGACCACGATGTCTGGCGTTTCTCCAAGTATCCAATCTTACATGGAGGCTTATCAGGTAAGGAATGCGATTCAGTGTAAAAGCAGCTCGCAGAGTCTAAGGATAGGATTGCTCTACCTTAACTCCGCGTTGTGAACATGCAATAGAAACAATTTTATCTCCCGTCACTCATTCCGTTGATTCTGTGTGGCTAATAATAAACACTCTGTTTATAAAAAATGTATAAAATCATATTGTAATTAATAAAGAAATGCCCATCTGACAAATCATTATCAACATCTTGCTTTTAAAGGTTTTGTCAAATCGTTCCTATCACCTAAAAGTACCATTACGAAATTCTGTTTCAAAAACTTTACTAAATCTTGAAACTATTTGACAAAAATCAGCAGTATCGATGAATTTCTTGCAAAAATCCTCGAAAATAATGAAGCGAGTACTCAATGAATAATCTTAATACTTAAAAACACTATCATCAAAATTTTCCTCTCAAAGACTCTACTAAATGCTTCAGCGAGCCTTCCTATCACTTGAAAGTACCATAGCAAAATTTAATTTCAAAAACTTTACTAAATCTTGAAACTATTTGACAAAAAACAGCAACATCGACGAATTTCTTGCAAAAATTCAGAAATGTGAAACAAGTACTCAATGAATAATCTTAATACTTAAAAATACTATCATGAAAATTTTCCTCTCAAAGACTCTGCTAAATGCTTCAGCGAGCCTTCCTATCACTTAAAAGTACCATTCTGAAATTCTGTTTCAAAAACTTTACTAAATCTTTAAACTATTTGACAAAAAACAGCAATATCGACGAATTTCTTCCAAAAATTCACAAATGTGAAACAAGTACTCAATGAATCATTTTAATAGCTAAAAATACTATCATCAAAATTTTCCTCTCAAAGACTCTACTAAATCCTTCAGCAAGTCTTCCTATCCCTCAAAAGTACCATTGCAAAATTCCGTTTCAAAAACTCTGCTAAATCATCAGATCATTCAACGAATTCTTCTCTATCTCGAAAAACACCAGTTTCCACGACTTCCTTGCAAAAATTCTAAAAAAACGATGAAACAAATACCCAACAAAGTTTGCTAACACCTAAAAATACCATTACCAAAATCTTCCTATCAGAGACTCTGCCAAATGTTCCATCAAAACTTCCTATCACCTAAAAGTACCGTTTCAAGAATCTACCTCCCAAAAGCTCTGCTAAATTATCAAATTATTCAATCAAAACCTTCTACAATTAAACGACCATTACTATCGAAGAGTCTTCCTTACGGAAACGATCCATGAAAGTCGAACAAATATCCAATGAAGGTTCCTATCACCTAAAAATTCCATTACAAAAAACCTGGTGCTCTTGAACCCCGTAAGCAGACAGATAGTTATAGATCACGAAGGGGTAGGTATGCGCGAGGGGGATGCAGAGAAGGAAAAGCCTAAGTCTCGTGTATTTTTAGATAGGGCTATGTAGGCGCGTGTCGCAGAGGCCGGAAACCGTTTCACGGGCCCCTCCTTCCCGTTTTCTTCGTCTTCTTCGTCGCCGTCTGCGCTCGTGCCATCCGAGATCTCTCTTATTTTCCTTTCCCTCGTCCCACGGCATACTTGGCATACAATTTCACGAACGACAAGAATCATTCGTCAAACAAAGTCAATAGATGAAAAGTTGTGCTAACGAAGCTAATAGTACAGCCGGATGACTTCAAACAACCGAGGATCCTAACAACTTGCGATTGTTTTGAGCTAAAAGATCATCTGGTCTCTATCGGTAGTTTTAGAATTGGAAGTAATTTGGAACTGACGGGGTCTGGAATCATCTTGTAGATAAGAGTGGTACAATTTTTTTTAAAGGATTTTAAATGTTATTATGTAAGAATTGATAAGGACATATTGTTCTTCGTGTACTATAAGTTGAAATTCTAAGAGTAAGCTTTAGAGGAAGAGTGAAATTGAAAGGTAAGTTTGTAATTACTGGTTTCAGATAATTTAGAACGGAAGAAAATTAGAATTCCTTTGACAACAATAATGATATAATTCTCTCCGCCTCAAGAAAATGTTAAAAAAAAGATGGCAAGAAAAATAAAGTTAAAAGTCAAGTTTAAAATTGCAGATTTCAGTTAATTTAGAGGAGAGGAAAATTGAAAGGCAAGTTTGAAATTGCAGGTTTCAGATAATTTAGAACGGAAGAAAATTAGAATTCCTTTGACAATAACGATGATATAATTCTTTGCACCTCAAGAAAATGTTTAAAAAAGATGGCAGGAAAAATAAAGTTGAAAGTCACGTTTAAAATTGCAGATTTTAGTTAATTCAGTTAATTTAGAAGAGAGAAAAATTGGAATTCCTTTGACAATAACAATGACATAGTTCCCCCGCCTAAGAAAATGTGAAAAAAAGATGGCAGGAAATATGAAATTGAAAGGCAAGTTTGAAATTGCAGGTTTCAGTTAATTTAGAACAGAGAAAAATGAGAATTCCTTTGACAACAACAATGATATAATTCTCTCCGCCTCAAGAAAATGTTAAAAAAAAAGATGGCAAGAAAAATAAAGTTGAAAGTTAAGTTTAAAATTGCAGATTTCAGTTAATTTAGTTAATTTAGACGAGAGAAAAATTGGAATTCTTTAGAAAATGTTAAAAAAAGATGGCAGGAAATATGAAATTGAAAGGCAAGTTTGAAATTGCAGGTTTCAGTTAATTTAGAACAGAGAAAAATGAGAATTCCTTTGACAACAACAATGATATAATTCTCTCCGCCTCAAGAAAATGTTAAAAAAAAAGATGGCAAGAAAAATAAAGTTGAAAGTTAAGTTTAAAATTGCAGATTTCAGTTAATTTAGTTAATTTAGAGGAGAGAAAAATTGGAATTCTTTAGAAAATGTTAAAAAAAGATGGCAGGAAATATGAAATTGAAAGGCAAGTTTGAAATTGCAGGTTTCAGTTAATTTAGAACAGAGAAAAATTAGAATTCCTTTGTCGACGACAATAGAGTAATTTCTCTCCACTCACAAAAAATGTAAAAAAACAAGATAGCATTGCTGACACTGACAGAAACTCTGCACCGTTCTACAAATTAAAAAGAAATATTTACGTTATTAAAATTGCACTATTTTTCATTCAATTTGACATACAATTTCCAGCACTTTCGTACGCCATTAAATCCCGTGTATATAAAAGACGCGTATGGTTCATGATATTTCTTTATGCACCCTTGAATTCTTAAATAACGGCGTTTCCCATATCTCTCTGATATTATCCCGAGGCATTTTCAGTATCGATTTACCGTCGCTTGTATTTTATTGATGCACTTAAGCATAATTCCCAAACTTCCCCAGCCGACTGAAGTATTAAACTTAAATATCTCATCTTCCCTCGTCGTTAGGTATGTACATATTTCAGATACTAAAACTTACAAATTCAACTCTTATCGTAAGGTAAATGAATATGCGTTTATGAACTTATAAGTGATTTCTATAACCTCTTCCAGAACGATATTTTACTTCATTTTTGTTTTTACTCAAATAAAATATATTTGAAATATGAAAAACTATCTGATGCTTGAAAAATTTAATTTCACCTAAATATCGATAGAGGAAAGAATTATATACGTTTTCTACTTCAGTTTTATTAAACTGCACTATACTTTTAGCAATTTAAAAGCATTATTAATGGAAATACACCTGGCGTTTGAATAATTGTAAACTATTTTAGAAACCAATTAAGACAATTAATTCTGCATTCCATGTAACGTAAATTTCTATACAAATTTCATGTAAGAAAATTTAATCACTCTTTAGAATTAATACTTACATATTAAAAGTTTTATTTTTAACACTAGATTTACCAAGCCAGTCGAAATGACTGATACACAATTTTTTCCAAAAATTCTACGGGTTTAGGAGAGAGCTGTAGAGTAAATATTCTTCGTCCATTGCATAAAACATAAATTACCGAATCTATCATCTTTTCCACGTCTTAATTTTCCTTGCTTTAACCAGTTAACTGCGTTTGACGTGTATACACGTCAATCCAAAGTTCTATCGCGTAGCCATTGTAATACTGAATTTTCAATTTCTTATGGATTAAAAAAGTAATTTTTCTACACTTTACTTTCCTCTTTTTTAAAAATTGATAACAGAAAAATTTGTCCTGTATTCCACGAATATACACGTCATTGCTCGATTTTAATACCCTATTCTGCGAGGTATCCATAAAACTAAATTCCGCAGCTAAATGGTTAAGGTGCAAAGTTAACATATTAAAATATAATAGATTTCACGCTGGTAAATCTGGTGTTAAGGAGATAAACTAAATTATTTTTCAAAACGTTCGCATGCGTCTTTTTCAAGGCTTAAATTTAAATTATATTTCAATTTTCTTAAAGACACCTCCATGTAACTATTATTCTTATCACAGACGATGTTGCATTTTTATGGAGGTATTTTTACATTAAGAAAGTAGTGTGGCTGACACTAGATCTATCGACGATAAATCGAATATGTTAAAGTAAGAGAAATGGAGAAGGCAAAAATGATTGATCGATTTAATCGCTGTCAGTCTACAGCATAGGCACAGAAAATTGGAAAAGAAATTGAGTTAGAAATTTCAGAAATATTTACAAAAATTCAGTAAAAGTCATATCCACTACCTTTGTAGATGTAGTGTTAACAGTCGCAGTCTGCCGGCGGCGAAAAGCCGCCGCACCAATTTTTATGAGACTGTGATGGCAACGTGAATATAATACTTAAAGCCCATAATCTATTTTATTGCGTGAAAAACCTTCAAAAGTTATTTGTACAGTCGTAGAAATTCGATATGTCTATATGTGAAATTTTCCAGTTAAAAATAAATTTTATACGATGGTTGAATAGTATAATAAAGGTAGTAGATAAATAAGTCATATGTATTTATAAGAGAAGTGAAAGTTTATTAACAAATGTTATTTTGTTACCTTTGCACAGTTTCATAAACTTCATAAACATAAGACATACCCTTTTCTTCTCTGAGAAACTTTCAATTGTAATGGATAAAGTAAAATAGCTATTTAATAGTATAATAGGTCAGAACATTACGTAACAATTTAATTTGTTATGTTTTGTTTACAGGAATTTATAGTCCTTATCATAACAAATAAACTTTTCCACATTCATTTTTTGTACTATGGTAACTTGGAATTTTATATGTTATGGAATTTTATAAGTTATAGTCACAATAGACATCTGTTTTTAACACTAGGTCTACGGCAGCCGTCAAATTGACGGGTTCCTACTTTTTTCAAATTTTTTCTTTTAAATCGATAGAGAAGTAGTACAGTAAATATTTCGCGTGTATCTTATAATATACAATTTACTTAACTGATCGTATTTTTTGCACTTTGATCCATCTTTTTTCAAAGTACTTATTTAGTATATTGAAATAAATCAGATTTAACGGATGTAAATCTAGTGTTAAAGCAGGTTCTTAATATGGAACTCTGAAGCACAACTATCTCTAAAAAGTGGCGACTTTTAGAGCAGAAACATAAATAAATATTTAAAGAAGAGACCAAATTTTAACTACTATGGTAATTTCGCGTATGACCTACTCTTTTAGGTGATTTTCCAATCACCGAGACTACGATATAATAAATATTCAATCAGGACAAATTTCCCAAAGGTGATAAGAGCTTGTAGCCCATGTCCACCGATCAAAAGTCTGAATCATTATCATCTTGTCCCCCACAGCCCTCTTTTTATACACCCTCTGTCCCAAAAGTAACTGGAATAGATTTAAATAAACATAAGTACTTCAGAATAGTTGACAAAAATCACTTTATTTACAAGAAATATTCTCCCTGAGTAAAAATACAACGATATGCGCGTTCAAAAAATCCATAAAATGACTGTTTTATGTCGCTGACTGGAATGATGCTGAAGTTGTTCGTCGTTACCCGTTGAATGTCTTTGATCGATGCATAACGATTTCCTTCCATCCTTAAATGCAGCTTTGAGAACAATAAATAATCATAGGGAGCCATATCGGATGAATATTGGCGATATTGAGGCAAAAAAATTGAATTTTTCAACCACCACGACTGATCTCCAGTTACAATCGTTTTTAAGAAATTATCGAAGACATTCAACGGTAAACGACGAGCAACCTCAACATCATTTCAGTCAGCGACATTAAAAAATCATTTGATGGACTTTGTGAATGCGCAAATCGTTGCATTTCTGCTGGGAGAGAATATTTCGAGTTATTAAATCGATTTTTGTCAACTATTCTGAAGTACTTATGTTTATTTATATCCATTCCGGTTACTTTTGGGACAGAGGGTGCATGTTTCTTTGGTTTCTGCTACTGCCATTTCGCTCAGAACCTACTGTTTTTGAATTTTAAACTATCAAGGCTATGGTACATTAACTTTTGAACTATCAGCGTTAAAGACATTATATTTATATATTTTAAATTAATACTTTAGAAAAAGAATAATAGAAAGGTGAATGAGATGATTATTTCAGTAATGAATATCTTATAACGTAAACGCAAAGTATTTATCCTGTGGCTCGCCTACAAACTTGAAAATTTTTTAGAAAAAAATGAGAAACTAGTCATCTTGACTGCTTTGGTAGGTCCACTCTTAACCCTTTCAATACGGCGAAAAATCCAGTCCGAGTGCGCCCCGTTGCCGGGATCAGTTATTTCTCCTCCAAGCGATTATTAGATAAAATAATTTGTATGCCGAAAACTGAGCAACCTTAATAGTTGTCGCTTGCTTGATTAGATCGGGGACGATCGAGATGAGAAATTTATGGACCCAGAACGATTAAAATCAGTTTGGAGGCCCAACTTGGCGTTATTTTCTGTCCTAGGTGTTTTTCTGTAACTGGGACATATGCTGTCCCAGCCGTAATATCAATTACTTTCCAGACTGGGACAGCACGTGTCCCGTCCGGTGCGAAAGGGTTAAATATTCAAATAGAAACAATTGTCCAGAAAAGCCAGAGGATTTTAACGCAGGCCGACTAATTGTAAAAAGCACTTATCGAAGCATTCATCATCTCACTAACAACAGCCTTACCACACTACCTTCAATATGTTTACAATTTTGAAATAAATCTGTATGAATGAAATAAGTGAAGAGAATGAAAAAATTGGCCGATTCAACAACTTACAGTCTTCGAGATAGACGTAGAAAATTAGAAAAGAAATAGTGCTGGAAATTTCAGAAATATTTTTAAAAAATTCAGGGCAAGGTATTTCAACCACCTTGGTAGATCTAGCGTTATATCGATCATTTCGACAGGCTATCAGTTTGGAGCAAAGTGTTACAATTTAACCCCTTACCCTACAATTTTTTTCCCGACTAAATTCGTAATAGTTTCATTTTAATTGCTAAAATAAAAATTTATTACGGATTTCTAATATTCCATGTAATTGAACGCAATATAGGCGGCCCTCGAATTTCGCACAATTCGCTATTTCGTACGTTTTTAAAGATTTTCATCCCTATATCAAACAATGTTTGCTTCCTGTCAAGGAATTCTGTAGATCGCGTCCACTCACACATTGCCTATTAGAAGTTTTCTAACATTGTAATATCGTTTCTATTACAGTCGAGTCATAAATAACTTCTGTTTTTTTATAAGACATTTATTTTGTTCTCATTAAATAACAAAGTTATATTAATTTATTATGTATTTTCCGTTATTCCGTATAACCTTCTACCATCTTTCTGGCAGTTTATTCATCTCTTCCTTGTAAAATGTGGTTGGTTTAGACTGGAAGAAGTTTTCGACGGCCTGTCTGACTTGTCCTTCAAAATTGAATGTTTTTCCACTCAAAAAGTTTATTAACGAACAGAAAAGGTGGTAATCTGTTGGGGCAAGGTCCGGGGAGTAAGGTGGGTGTGGTAAAACATACCATCCAAGCTGAAGAATTTTTTTTTTTTTACTCACCCTTGCCATATGCGGTCGCGCATTGTCGTGTTTCGCAAGTTTCTTCCAGTCCAAACCAACCACATTTTACAAGAAAGGGATTAATAAACTGCCAAGAAGATGGGAGAAGGTTATACGTAATAACGGAGAATATATAATAAATTAATATAATTTTGTTATTTAATGAGAGCAAAATAAATGTCTCAGAAAAAAAAAATGGAAGTTACTTATGACTCGACCTAATAGTATCGACTACTAGATGTTAGAGAATCTCAAGTTAGAAGATTTTTAATAGAATTTTTAACATTTCTTCTGTATCTCTCTACTTTCGAACATTCAACATTCGCACACATTTTCAGGAACCAATTATGTGCGAAAGTCGAGGGCCGCCTGTATTAACGGTATAGAAGTAATTTCATCGTCTCTAGACTCATTTACTTTTACAATTAATTAGTTTTTAAGTAATTTCAAAATGTCATATTCCATTTACCGCATCACGAGTGTCACATGTTATGATAGGGCAAGGGGTTAGTGCAAATTGCACACCGTAAAGCGTTAAGCCTTATCTGCGTAGTTACGCACAATTTCCCGTAACTCCGGATCTAATTTTGTCTAGACACGCGAAGCATTTGTATAGTCGCGGGGTACTGTTTACACAAAATATCGGAATAACGTCGAAGCCGTAAAGGCCCGCGGCTGTAAACTCTGCGAAGAGATTCTATGCGCTTCGTTCGGTTTTATAGGTGGACGGTAAATTTATGAATGCATCTGGAAAGTAACAGGCGGTAAGAAATTTCCATTGAGTGGCTTGTTAGAACTTGGCAGATCGCACTGTTAACTTTGGTCAAACGAAAATTTTCCTTTATGCCAGAGATGTTTCTATGGCTGTACGGACTTTTATTGTTACTAAACGATATTTCAAAATTTGTATTCATTTGTTTCCTGATATGTGAGGGCGTTTTTTTTTTTTATTATTCGATTCTCACTTATTTGTGGTTTTACTTTACGTTTGGTAGGACGTTATTGTTTGAATGTATGGGAATTTCATTGCATTTCACTTCTTAGTGTGCTCGTTTAAGTTAGCACTAGATTTGCGATCGCAAAATCTGATACATCCAAATGTATTAAGGTAGTTCTTTCACATAGGAGCAGATTTTATGGTTGCCATGAATGGGCCCCATTGAATTTCTACAAAACGAATGATAATTTATTGAAGTATTGATTAAAGTAATTACTGGATAAATTACAAAATTTTTGTTAATTAATAATGTAAATTTTATAATTAATTTTTAAGGTAACTTTTATATTGTAAACGTGAAATGCATGATTTTATAGTTTTCAATTACTTAATAATTTCTTTATTAAATATTCGACAGCTGCAATTATTTTGTGAAATATCTATTCGGAAACGTTCCCGAATTAATGATCTCGTTTTTCGTAAGTATTTGCAGTATGGAAGATTGGAAAATTGAACGATAGAGTCGGAAGTACTATTTTTCTCTCTCTCTCACTCTCATTTACGTCAATGTATGAAACTGTATTTTTAAATTCGATTTTTTCATCGAAATGCCCGAGAACTGAGCTTTTTTTGCTTGTAAATTGTTCGTGACAATCTCAAGAACATCATATTTTAACATTAAATTTACTTGCAGACTTTGGTCAAGTGCTAGAACTACCTTAAATGAGTACTTTGAAAAATGGTCAATCACGCGATAAAAAATGCAATTCGACGAATAATTGGTGTTTCATACAATACGTGTGAAATATCTACTGTACTGCATCTCTATAAACTTGAGAAATATTTTTAAGAAAGTGGGAACCCGTCAATTTGACGGCTTCCGTAGATATAGTGTTAAGTTGGGTTTACGAAAATTATTATTTTTTGTGTGAGTTAACTCGTGTGACCAACAGTTTTGGTTTTCTATATAACTGCAACCGGATATACTTGTTAGCGAGATGACTCGATTAAATGAAATAGGTACAATTACCTTAGTTTCTTTTTTTGCATAACATAACTATTTTTCGCGTTTGTTCCGAGACATCTTAATTCCTTTGTAATAGATTTTATAACAATAATTTTGTTAATTTTAATTGAAATTCTAATCTCCTGTATTTTAAGAAAATTGAAGATAAGAAAATCGAAAATTTCAGATAATTGAAAATTTGACGAAAAAATGAGTGCTTTTGAATATTTAATTGTTGCGTTGAGTGGTTAAATTGATATCATCATGAGATCGTCATGAAAGAAAATTTAAAAATCTAAATATAATAAGGTACTTAACCCTTTTAGTGCCGGACTACGATATATCGTCGTTAGCAGTAATGCTAACTCTGGGCATCGAAGAGTTAATATTCAGTTTCCAATACAATATCAGTAATCATATGACAGATAATTGTAAATAGACAGTCTATGCTCCATGTTGCGTGTTCTATATGAAACTATCGCCATATGACAATTCCTTTTATTTGCAACTACGTTTGTTATTAATTCAATCAATTTTTTCAGTCGGCACTAAAAGGGTTAAAAGAAAAATGGAAAATAGACGAAAGAAAATCGAGGGGATTGCAAAGAAGATAAATGTCAATGAAGTAACGAACTAGAAATGGAAATGAGAAATGTTTTAAAGAAAAGACAATGCTTTTGAATCTGTTAGAAAAAAAAACTAGATTGTTTTAGAGTACAGCAGTGACAGCGAGAGAGAATATTGAAATCTGTTTTCTTCATGTTCGTGCCAATTGAATTGTTATGAAATAAAAAGTTTTCAATATACGCGAGTTTTCATTTATACATTTTTTTTGTGCCGACAGGCTCGCTTCAGAATTCCCACGTTTTTTTATTACGAAAAAAGGCACTTGAAACGTATCAGCAACGTCAATCGAGGAATATTTTCCTAAAAATCCAGTACATCCGTTCGAAGCATTTCTATTCTATATTAAAAATCCGGTACGTTAACTCCCAATGATTAAAAGTATTAAAAGTTCATCAAAGTTTAATGATTAAATACATATCGCAACAAAACTAAGCAGTATTAACATTCATTAACCTCTTGCTGTACAATAGTGACACTCCTGATACATTAAATTGGATAGAACATTATAAAATCCTGCAAAATCTATCAAATTTATAAAATCAACAAAACGCGATACAGTAAATTATTTCTATGATATTAATATTATGTTAAATCATACGATATAATAAGAATTATCTATCAATTTTTATTTAATCGATTCGATTCGAAATTATTGCGGAGGCAGTCAAAAAAAATCGTACGACAAGGGGTTAATTAGCTACTGAATTACCAGTAACATCAAAATGTCAATTGTAACCAAATTAAATTAGAATTAAAGTTGTTGTATGTAGCTTCATAATATTATCTCTCTTTAACCCCTTGCTACACTATAACGAGTGATACTCGTGATGCGATAAATTGGTAAGGAAATTTTCAAGTTTTACTAAACTAAATTGAAAATATCAGAGAGATGCGACAAGACATAATTATTTCTATAATATTAATATTACGTCAAATTATACTAAATGTCAAGAATCACTGATCAATGTTCACTTTAATAATTTAAATCTGAATAATTGTGGAGGCAGTCACAAAGTAAATGGCACGGCAAGGGATTAAACAAATGTATCATAAAAGTATAGGTAACATCATTGACCTAAAAATATGATAATTCCAACCTCACCTAAAACAAGTAGTCCTAGTCGAAATAACGAAGACACTTTAAAGCCGAAAAACAATTAACAACAAAAATTGAAATGATGTAATCAAATCAGACCATTATTAAAAATGTTGGCACACAGCTTCATAATATACTCTTTTTAAACAAATGAATCGTAAAAGCATACATACATCATTCACCTAAAAATTAAATGATTCCAACCCCATTTAAAACGGTAGTTACTATTCGAAAAAACACGCCATTTAAACTTGAAAAATAACTAATAAAGAAACTTGAAATATAACCAAATGGAAACAATATTATGGAATCACAGTGGTAGAATATAATCTCTTTTTAGACAAAGGTATCGTAATAACACACGTGACATCATTGATCTAAAAATTAGATGGCTCCCTAAAACAGTAGGTCCTATTCGAAACAACCGCAGCACTTAAATCCGAATAATAATTAATAAAAAAAAATTTAATTAACATAACCAAAATAAATTTGTTTGCAATACAACGAAAATCTTAACACTTAACGAAAGGGCCACGTAGATTTACGTTTTTGCTTGAATTTTTAATACGCTTCACAACGATAAATGTTTTAAAATATATCATATTCATCAAAAAATTCCAGACATGTTAATACATAACTTTGTAAAATATTATAAGAAATGGTGAAAATTTAATAAAACTACAAATCTTTAAAACTATACATACATGTTTATTTAATTCTTCTAAACAATGATCCAAAACCCTTCCGTTAAGTGTTAACAATACAACTTATCACTCGAACGAACCTGATTCTTCTTCAACCTCAACAATTTCCGTGATACCGCTAACGTCGTGGAAGTTGGCAAAAGAATCGACTTCGTCACAAAATGCACTCTCGTTCAAGTTTTCACAACACGCCGGCACATTTAGACGATCCAAGCCGACGATTAAGGTCGTTTCTATGATATCATTTGGTCCACGCGTTTTTCTCACAGCAGCAAATGTTTCCCAGACCTTGCCAGCAATCGAGCTCTTGCTCACGTGAGGCACGCTCCTCTGCTTCAGACTTTTCAGCTTTGCTTTCTTCGCAACTTTGTCCTTACTGACCTTGTCGAGCACCACCGTGGGACCTAATCGCGAATTAATTTACTTTTCCGTGCACCAGCATGCCAGAAAATCATCCAGGATTGACTCAAAATTTGAGAAAACCCATAGAAACGTTTCCGTGGTGGAAGTTATTGAACGGATGCAAACTGATAAGATATTTTTCTTCTTAATTTTATGATAAGTAAGTATACTTAAATTTCTCGCAAAACGAGAGGGTGAGTTATTGATATTAATTGATTCAGAGTTTTGATTGAGTAGAAATTTTAGTGTAATTTATTAACAATAAAAGAGCTGCTACTTTACTGCAACGGATTATGAAATAACAATAATATTTTTACAAAAAAGTGCAGGAAATTGTTGAATACAACCTTTTGTTGTTGATACAGAAAGTTATTTAATTTCATACCACTGATCTGGCTATTTGTAATGAAAACTGAAATTAAATCTGTTATATTTAAATATATAAAGCATTTCGGAAGAAGAGAAAATAATTGCTGTACCATAAAATGATAAGATATTTTTCTTTTTAATTTTATGATAACAAGTAAACTTAAATTTCCCGCAAAACGAAAGGGTGAGTTATTGCTATTAATTGATTCAGAGTTTTGATTGATTAGAAATTTTAGTGTAATTTATTAACAATAAAAGAGCTGCTACTTTACTGCAACGGATTATGAAATAACAATAATATTTTTACAAAAAAGTGCAGGAAATTGTTGAATACAACCTTTTGTTGTTGATACAGAAAGTTATTTAGTTTCATACCACTGATCTGGCTATTTGTAATGAAAACTGAAATTAAATCTGTTATATTTAAATATATAAAGCATTTCGGAAGAAGAGAAAATAATTGCTGCACCATAAAATGATAAGATATTTTTCTTTTTAACTTTATGATAACAAGTAAACTTAAATTTCGGGAGAAGATTGAAGTAGACGTGCTTTTTTGTTGCATTTTACGTGTTTAAAACTTTCAACTTCACTGGTATTTCGTTAATTTCATAATTTCTATTGAAGTGCAACTTTTTCTATTCAAATCATAGAATTATAAAGTAGAAAGTTTAGAGGAGCAAGTAGATTATAGTCAGATAGACTTTGCCTTTTTAATGCCAATATTGAAATATCGAATGTATTAGAATATTTGTGAATATTACAATTTGAAGATCATACGGAATTCCATTGAATTGAATAGCGCTGGTAATCTAGGATCCCCATGGCGTTCAACGTGTTAAAAGAAAGAAAAGTATGAGGATGTTTGTCGAGTTCTGTTGACATTGCCAGAGAATAATAAAATCAAATGGTTTAGTTAACACTAGAACTACCGGCGTAAAATCCAACATATTTTAATAAATTAAATAAGTACTTTGAAAAAGGGGGAATCAAACGGCGGAAAATTTGATCGATTGGGTGACTTATGTTTATTGATATAGACGTAGAATAGTTATTCTATGACTCTTACATAAACTTGGAGAATTTTTTGAAAAAATTGTGTACCAGTCATTTTGACTGGTTTGGTAGTTCCAATGTTAATGTAGAAAATTTTAACTACTATTATACTCTGTATTTGTTGCACGAACATTTTCGTAACTGAAGTTCTCCAACTTCTTAAATTCTTTACGAAGCAAAATTTCTGGAATATCTTACAATAATTTTTTCCTACATGCATGAAAGTGTCAAATACTTAAAATTTTCTTAGCAAATCTTTTGTTCTCCATTTAGATATATCTTCAAGCGACGAAAAATCGCAGTTGTAAATATTCTCAAGGCATTGCCGTTCAAAATGTCCCACAATTTGCATTAACTTCTTAGTCTAACTCCAGCATCAATTTCACGTCAAAACCTAACAAAAATCTTCACATTTTCACCTCACAAATATCACGAAGCAAGGCATCGAATTCACCTCACCCTATCCTACCTCGGGCAAGCGATCATCCGCAAGCGTATTAATAATTCCGTTGCGCACAAAGAGATCCGTAGCTCACGTTTCATCCAGCAACACATTAAACTCCACCCACTTAATTTTCAAAAACCAAGACCCAAACCACGTGAAAAGTTCACCGACTACCATACAATTAACAAGTAGCCCAAAATAACAATAACTTCACACAAAAATTATATTAAATTCCAACCACAGAAAACGTCTAACCAAAATTTCCTCTTTGTATTTCCCCGAAAAAAAAACACTAAACGGATTCATCGATATAGCGCGAACTTGAAACTTCCACCACAGAGAACGTCTATCCAAAATTTCTTTATGCTTCTCTTTTAAAAAATACGGTAAGATGAATTCATCCATATAGCGCGAATTTAAAATTTCCACAGAAAACGTCTATCTAAAATTTCCCTTATATGTTTCTCCGAAAAGAAAGCGGTAAAAATTTCTGCTTTGTATTTCTTTAAAAAAACCCGGTCAAATGAATTTATTGGTATAGCGCAAACTTAGAATTTCCACAGAAAACGTCTATCCAAAATTTCCCTTCTATCTTTCTCCGAAAAAGCACAACGTTAAAACGGTAAAAATTTCTCCTTTGCGTTTCTTTAAAAAACCGATAAAACGATTTATCAATATAGCACGAACTTGAAATTTCCATGACAGAAAACGTCTATCGAAAATTTCCATTCTATCTTTCTCCGAAAAAACACAACGTTAAAACGGTAAAAATTTCTCCTTTGCGTTTCTTTAAAAAAACCGATAAAACGATTTATCAATATAGCACGAACTTGAAATTTCCACCACAGAAAACGTCTATCCAAAATTTCCCTTCTATCTTTCTCCGAAAAAAACAACGTTAAAACGGTAAAAATTTCTCCTTCGCGTTTCTTTAAAAAACCGATAAAACGATTTATCAATATAGCACGAACTTGAAATTTCCACCACAGAAAACGTCTATCCAAAATTTCCCTTCTATCTTTCTCCGAAAAAACACAACGTTAAAACGGTAAAAATTTCTCCTTTGCGTTTCTTTAAAAAACCGATAAAACGATTTATCAATATAGCACGAACTTGAAATTTCCACCACAGAAAACGTCTATCCAAAATTTCCCCTCTGGGTCTCTCCAAAAAAAAAAAACCCCCCGGTAAAACGGATTCATCGATATAGCGCGAACTTTACCGTCGCCCTTAAGCTTCCGATTGAATCTGTTCCTACATCTCTCAGAGGACAACCTGAAGCCAGCAAAGCCAGCGATCAGTGGTGAGGGGTTGGCAGTCGTTGGATAAGGGTTGCACTCCGTTTCCCCCTCCAAGGGATCGCGCAACTGTTGCACCTCGACCATGAGCACACTTCGTAGTTTCTATCGGCGAGAAAATAATTCCGGGGCTGTTTTCTCTGCGTTCTCGCGGCGACAACCGAACTGACACTAATTTCCCTCGTAGCTACTGTGGCTGCTGTTGCTGCTGCTACTGCTGCCGCTTCCTTTCCGCGGAGACTACCGTTGGTTTCCGGTTATACCCCACCAAAGCTACGGTTTCCCCGCTCTCTTTGCAGACGCCTCTGGTTGCGTCGGATATACGAATCTATGCGTTATCTTCGTGTTAACCCTTTTAAAAGGGGAGAACGCCTGGAAATGGCTACGTAGGGTTACAAGGTGATGAAAGTATCCAAGCACTCTGGCTGGTTCTTAACACCAGGTATTGATCCTCGTTGGAAGAAGCATTGAGAATTGTTTTAACTTGGTGAGAGAAACCGCTGGAATTCTTTCGTTTTATTTTGGATCTCTTTGTACCGGTAAATGTAGCTTGAGAACTTGTTACAGTGGAGTTGCGAGGTTGAATGCAATGATGGTAGTTCCGTTGGCTTCGATGGTCGGAGGATTTTGCACTTGATTTGTTGGAGAAGTCTGTATGAGTTTTCGAAAGGAAGGAGTGTAGGATAGGATAAAGTATTAAATAGGGTGCTGTACTTTTTTTTACGATTTTTGCGGTGTTTTGAAACGGGAAAGAAATCACTGGTTTCTTTTAGAGATAGGGAAATCAGAGTTTCTTGGTTAATCGAGAGAGATAAGAGAATGTTGTAATTAATTAAATTTACGCGGTAAGTTCGTGGTGTTTTGTATCTATATTTTGTTATTTCAAATAGTAATAAAGAAGTATAAATAATCAATTATTGTCAGTGAAAAATTCACATTTTTTTTCTAGACAATTGCACGATTAAGGCCTTGCCGCATGATTTCTTTTGCGACTGCCTCCGGAATAATTCAGAATTAAATTGGTAAAATAAAAACTGATCAGTGATTCTTGACATATCATAGTTCAATGTAACATCAATATTATAGTAATGATTTTAATGTGTCTCGTCTTACTGATATTTTTAATTTGATAAGTTTTGTGAAATTTGAAAATTTCTTATCCAATTTACCACCTCACGAGTGTACCTCGTTATTGTACATCAAAGAGTTGACACTAGATCTACCGACGATTAATTCAGTAAATTAAAAATTGTCAAATAAATCTGTTCGAATTAACACTATTTCTACCATGATTTTCTGTATACCCATGTCGACCAAAAGGTGTCTTTTGACACCTTTTCGTTTGAATGCAAATTATTGCCAAAACTGTTGAGATTTCAAATTATCAGTTAAATGTAGATAATTTGAAGAATATATTTATTGATACATCGATGTGTATTTATTAGAAATTATTTAATCAGCTTGCAAATTCTAGCAGCGGTGTGCAGCTAGTTTTAATGTCACTGCAGCGGGGTACGCTAAAATGTAACATGGCGGGAAATAAGTGAATATCAAAGTTATGCCGTAATTCCTGTATTTTCTGTTATAACTGAAATAGGGATTCTTTAATCTGATTATAATTGATATGGTGCTGCAAAATCGTGTTGATATTTATATGTAAAATGGTTTCAAATTAGACACTGTCATGACATCCTTAAAGTGTCAAAAGACACCTCATTTTAGAAATAAGTATACCATATACACATTTTTAGATCTAGGATGTGCTGGTGGAAAATGACATTGCTGAATTAATTTAACAACTATTGTATGAAAAGTCAAAAAATTAATTGTTGAGAAATGATTCAACTTAGAGAATAATTTTAAGTAAAAATTTGGAAGGTGTCTTTTGACACATTTTGGTAGAAATAGTGTTAACTAATTGAACGGGACTGAATATTTGATCGATTTAATTGCTCACAGTCTTCAAGATGGACAATGGAAAATTAAAAACGAAACAGTGTTACAAATTTCCGTAATATTTTTAAAAAATTCAGTGCAAGTCATTTTGACCACCTTGGTAGATCTAGTGTTGAGAGACTTTTGCAACCAAGATGATATCAACACTGGATTTACCACAATGGTTAAAATGACTTGCCCCAAATTGTAAAAAAACTTTCTTGAAATACGTAACACTGTTTCTTTTTCAATTTTCTACGTCTGCCTCGAAGACTGTGGTCAATTGAATCCAATTTTTCTCCTTTCCTTCATTTCATTCGGACAAATTTAATTTGCAATTTTAAATATATTGAATTAATCATCGATAAGTTTGATGTTAAGAAATACTTTTAAAGCAGCATGACGTTGCTTGTATAAAAATATTCTTAAGGAAATATTAATAATCACGTATGAAACACATTTCGCAGAAGGAGACTTTCTGGTGACGTTTAGAATGGTACACTCCGTTTATGATTACGAGTCTCCATGCTTTCTGAGGCCTTTTTTCGCGGTTTCCTCTTCTATTCTCTTCTCTTCCCTTCTCTTCCGGCCTTCCTTCCTCTTCTTCGCATTCAGTAAACGAGTGAAGCGTGCAACTGGCACAAAAAGCTTCGCGAAATCACGTTATCACGACAGCCAATGATTATGACGGCACCGGTTGATAAAAACACCCACACGCTGGTTATACAAATGTTGATGATTGATTCTGCGTTTTCATTGTATTCGTTCGTTCAACGTGTCGTAATTATACGAATAAAACAGCACGGTTATTAGAGAGATAGATTCGTTTATTAAGAAACCTATTTATCAGCAAGTAATTAAATGCCGCGAGATAAAGTATTTCATTGTAACGGAAAGATAATTATTAAGTTTGAAATTCACTGTTTGAAGAGGGACTAAACGGAAGACTTCCTTCTGAGATGAAAGAAATTGAAGAAATATCATTATTTAAAGTGAAGTTCCGTTTGTAAGATCGGACAAATTAAAAAGTATAATGAATCTTCATTTCATAAGATGAAAGACTTGAAGCAGCAAGAGATGGAATTGTTTTAACAGATTTTATACCGTACCGCAAAACGAGAGTTTGAGTTATAGATATTAATTGATTGATTAGAAGCTTTAGTGTAATTTATTAACAATAAACGAGCTGGTACTTTATGTACACCTGTTCTTACTGCAACGGATTATGAAATAAGAATATTTTTACAAAAGAAGTGCAGGAAATTGTTGAAAACAACCTTTTGTTGTTGATACAGAAAGTTATTTAATTTCATACCACTGATCTGGCTATTTGTAATGAAAACTGAAATTAAATCTGTTATGTTTAAATATATAAAGCATTTCGGAAGAAGAGAAAATGATTTATGTACCATAAAATATACGTAGAATATCTACTGTGCTGTTTTGATACAAAATAGGGAAACTTTTATATTAACACGATGAACACCACCGGTATTTTGCTAATTTTATTATTTTTACTGAAGTGAAAGTTTTTCTATTAAACTAACAACTTTATATTGCAGAAATTTTAAAGACACAAATATATATATATAGCCAGAAGGACTTTAACTTTTGAACGCCAATATTTAAATACTTCATGTATTAGAAAATTCGTAAATATTTCAGTTTAAAATTCATAAGCAATTTTATTGAATTCAGTAACACCGTCAAAAATCACGAATTGATTTAAGATTTTAGACTTATTCTTGCAATAAGGAGTCAAATGACCCTTCGTGGTAATTTAAAGTATGCAAAGAATATTTCTCAGTAAAAGATTAGCGAAGAAAAAGATTGAAAACGAGAAATTTAATAATCGGATATTATAAGAATTTACAGGAAATCAGATGACTTAAAAAAAAAACAATAAATATACAATTTTAAAATAAATCATGGAAAAGGATCATTTAACTCCCCTTGGTACGTTTAGTGTTAAGAAACTACTGAAAACTTTCTATCAAATGAGTTTACAATAGCATGTAATAAATAATAATGTAAATAGGCAAGTTTTCCTTTCGATTCACTCATTTGAACATTTACTAATTAATATAAAAGTCAATTTAAAAACTGTGCTAAGAAGAAACTTGTTATGTACTACATACTGTTACATAAACCACCCACGAATTCATATACCTCAGTGGAAATGGATGAACTCCCACAAACAAACTTTATCGAGATAGCACACAGTTACCATAAAAGAATAAAAAGAAGATGTAGATAAAAAGTCATTGAGAGCACCAACAGATGAACGTAAAATGCCCACGACTATTCGAACAAATACGAAGAAAACCGAAATTTTAAAGAACTGTAAACAATATTTTCACTTCCGTAATGAAGATAGAATTGCAGCTTTTAACCCCTCGCCATACGAGTACTGTTATCTATTAACCCCTTGCCGTGCCATTTCTTTTGTGATTAAATGTGCAACGATTCTGAATTAATTACTAAAATAATAATCTAGCCGATGGTTTCGGATATAGTAAATGACTTAACGTAACATTGAATACATAGAATTAATTTTATTTTATCACAACCTACTGATATTTTTGATGAAATAATTGTTGGAGCACTTCAAAATTGACTATTCCATTTATCGCGTCACGAGTAGCACTCGTTATTGTACGGCAAGGCGTTAAATTGAAAAGTTATCCATTAAATTGCAAAAATTAAAATTTAACCACAGCTCCTATTTTTAAATAATATTAATACTATGAGAATTAATTTATGGTTTATATTCCACTTGTTTTTTCAATTTGGTAACTTTTTTAAAATATCAAAATACTTCATTTCATTTTACATTACCACGGCTATACACTCATTGTTGTAAGGCAAGGGATTAGCAATGGAGAACAATGCACTGATGATGTATAAAATATTGTTACTGTTATAAAATAAATTGAAATGCACGTAGTAAAATGAAAATTCTTGAAGATACATTGAACGATCCGCAGTCGTCAAAGAACGACTCGTTCGAACTAAAGACAATAAGCTCCGCGATAATGGATAAGACGAATGAAAAGAAAGAAAATATAGTGCTCAAGTTGAGTAGCGTTTATATGCACGAGCGGTTGTGTTGTATTTTAATCTTGTACGGCAGAGCGATAAATTATAAGATATTCTTCGTTTATGGTTATTGTAGAAATCTTGGAATAATGTACAGAGCTGCAAAAAAATGGTATTGCGAAGTTTGTTGGAAAAAGTTGTATTATTTTCCTTCTTAATTGAGTAGAAATTACTATATATCGTTGTAGAAGTTATTAAAATTTTCTAACATATTGTTTTTCAGTATTTCAACTAAAGGTGAAGAAAATTTTATTACAAAAATCAGAATTATAAGTCTTAAATGACAGAAAAAAGATATTTTTCTTTTATGTTTTGCTATAGGAATGTTGAAATATTAAACAGAGTTATAAAAAACGGAATTGCTAAGTTTATTTCCCTTTTTAATTTAGTTAACTAAAGGTGAAGATAATTCAAACTATTAAAAAAAGAAAAATTAAAAATATAAAACGATGTAAAACGTTCTTTAAAACAAATTAAAGTATTTATTACGGATAAGAACAGATGTTATTGTTTTTTCAAGAATTTATAGTAACTAAATCCAGTGTTAAAAGAAATTTCTAATGCCATGAATGCAATCAACACCTTAAATACCGTGAGAAGCATCAATAATTAACACTGTCAAATTGAATAAATGGACTGCGACTTTTAAACGACAACATTCACGAATGTCCTGATATATGCAATGTTAAAGTAGAAAAATACAATTTCCCTACACTATAAAAATATAATTTCAACTGGAGAAGAGATATTTAAAAAAATCAGTTTTATTCACTTTGCAATTACGACGGTAAAAATTTAAAAAATTTAAATTTCTTGAAATATGTATAAAAAATAAAATAATTAACTGCGGCTGCATTATAGTCGACAAATACTATCGCAAACAATGCGTGGACACGCATGGTACGATCATAATGATAAATTTTTCGTACTTCTCTGTCCAGTCAGCAAAAGAACAGGGGAACGAACTGAGAATTGCGGCTATTTCAAAAGAGATTCATGATAAAACACGTCTCTTTAATGTTTGTCAAAATAAATTTTCAAGGTTGAAAATTGCAACAAACATAGAAAATACAAAATACATTGACTATCAACATTCAAAGATTTGTACTAATTTTAATATAAATATTTCTCCTCAGTTCTTTAACGCCTGAAATATTTTAATTTGTACAAAATAAATATTAGAGTCTATTACAAAATCTGATATATTAAACACGCAAATATATTTGCTATTTATCTTTTTTCTCAAAGTATTTAGTATGATTGTCATTAATTCAAACACGGAAAGCTATATGATACTTCATTTGATTGAAATAAAAGATTGAACATTACTATTGGTAATATACAACAAAATGTGAGAATTTTTACTAAAGAATTTTTCTACGTAGATTGATCATTGAATAAAATCGTAATTACGTTATTCAAGAGGTAGTTTAAGTTTATGAAACTACAGAATGGTTGAAGAGGAATGCATGAAACGCAATGGTAAATATTGAAGAACATTTCTGAACAATATTTCAGTTTGCTTTTCGGTCATCGGTTATTTCTGGTTATGCATTAAAATGTTTCACTTGGATAGTATAAGTGAGATAACGGAACCTTAAATAGTTATGAGAATGACCGGACGACGACTGATGCGTAATGCTCAGTATCGAAATTAATATTCACACAAACAGTTGACCTTGTACTACGAGCTTCACGCGTCAAACATATGTACTAAACGTACACACGAATTGAAGTAAACTATTGGGTTGGCACGAAAGTAATTTCGTTTTTGTAGCGTGAAATGGAATTCATTTTTTTTTAACAAAGAATTTTTTCGGTGATCTTTGTTCGATGACCTTTTGTCATCTCTTTGACAATTCGTGATCCGACTTTTATAGAAATTCTGGCCCTTGTCAGCAAAAGACTGAACCAAATGCGACTTAGTCTATTATCATTAGTGAATGATTTACTATCCAAAGAGTTTTGCAAACTTCAAAATAAATGGTAATCTGATGGTGCCAGGTCAAGGCTATATGAGGGCTGTGGCATCACTGTCCAACCAAGCTTGGCCTTTATGAAAAATGAAAAAGTAAAACATGTTGGAAATATTCAACTGGAATATATTGGAAATTATAATTGGTTTTACACTCTACTAAGCAAGGCTAAAAATGACAGTTTTTCAATTGTCAGACAGAAAATCATAACATTGTCAAAAGTTGTTCAGAACAAACGTAAAGGTAGCCCTCAACGAAAACCGAAATTACTTTCTTGCCATACCAATACATACTTTAAATTAAATTATATGGAGTTTACTTTGTTCATTTTAACCAGATTAAAATTATTTCTCATTTTAGTTACTGCTTGTGCATGTATATGTGCAATGAAATTGGTATGCATTTTATACAGTTTAACAGTAGAACTACTAATGATAAATCTTTGATACGTAAATATATTAAATAAGTGCTATACAAAAAGAGAAATAAAATCATGTCAAGTATGATTAATTCTGTAAGTTTTGTTGTATAAGATGGACGCAAATTATCTATTCTATGGTTAAATTTGGAGAATCCCTATAAAAAGCGTTAATTTTTCTAGCGTAAAATCACTTAAACATAAATTTCCGATCAAATGTCCAGATTTTGTTGTAAATAATAGTAGAATAATAAAACGGAATAATAAATCGTATTTCTAGAATTAATAAACGTTGTATAACAAACTCACCGTTTTCTCCATCAGTCAGTGCACCAGCATCATCTTCACCTTTCTTAATCTTATCAACTGGAAGAATAATAAGTTTTACATTATTAACAATCGAAATTTAATTTTGGAAATTATAATTTTTAAATACTGAAGATCTTGTTACATGATATGAATACATTAAAAGATGCAATTATCACTTTAAAGAAAAAAACTTAAATAAATTTTCTAATTTAAACGCATTTTAATGTAAGAGTTAAATGGATATTTTTAGTTTTTATATTTTTACAAAGAATTTATAATCTAACGAAAGACTAAATATACTTACTGTGGAGCATATGATTTTGCGAATGATGGTGATGATGCGACGATGGGGGTTTCCTTTCTGGCATGATGCGTTCCATTAATTTACTTATGCGATCATTGGCTCTTTCCTTTCTAATCAGTGGTCCAGGACAGTTTTCTTCTACTACACGAACACACTGACGATGTACGCTTAGCGAACAATCTATAACATGACATTAAAGCAGTGCATAAATTATGTTTCCTTCGAATTTCGACATTTTACATTTCAACATAATATGGATTATCTCTAACTTATTGAAACAATAGAGGTGTACTGCAAAAATTTCTATTAATCGAATTAATTCATAAAGGAAAACCAAGCAAACGTAAAACCCAAGTAAACATCCCGTGTTTTAGTAATCTTAATAAACAGATAGAATATGGTACTAGGAAATATAAAAATATAAAAAATTACAATCGCAATTATACGTACCACTACATAGATATCCTTGAGGACCAATGCCACCGATGATAAGTTGACAATGATTACAATAAGTAATGGTAAAGTATTGATGAGCTACAAAATGATGACCTCTGATTGTCATTTTTCTTGTCTTTCCAGTAAGTAAGCGTGCTTTGAAGTTCGATTTATCTTTCGCAACAAAAGTCGGTACTCGGTCAAGAGATACTGGTCGAACTTGGAAAATTTTCGTCAATATCGTTGCCAGACCAGCTGCCGTTGTAAATTGTCGTAAATCTACATGTTCCTTTTCTATATCTTCTCTGGAATATATTAAAAACAGATGGTTCAATTTTGATGAAATAGAACTTCTCTTGAAGCAAGAATGAGATGAAAAATCTTACAGATAAGGCTCCATTTTAGGTAAGAGGTATGTTTCTATAATTTTTGTTTCTCGCGTTTTATCTGATGCACTTTCATCCAATTGAGCATCACTCGGGCCAAATAATGTACCTAACCCAGCAGTCCTTTTTTGTTGAAAATCTGCAAGCTGCTCGTTCAATTCTTCTTTTGCACGATTACGCGCTTTCCAAAAGATCTGTTCACAGAAGAAGTTTGATTGAAATATATGCATTTCGAACATTCACATCGGAAACAATTTGAAGAAATACCTACCTTTCGCAGAATCTCTTCTTTATCAGATTCTTTTAAAAGAACATCGTCTATCTCATGTGCGACATTTTCGTCTACGTTATGCAGACGAAGAGGCTAAATAAAGAAAATACAAGATTAGATAATCTACCGTAACGTAAAGTATTTCCAGATATTTATAAATTACTCACTGCACCAGGTACTAAAAAACTAGAATGAATTTCATATGCCCATTTTTTCATTTCTTTTGCATTGCCTTCTTTGTACAAATCCGTTACTAAATAGAACAACTGAAAATACACAGGTATGTTAAATATGTTAAAAGAACAGTGAAAATAAACATAATACATACGTATTACTCATAATGCATTCCTTACCAGACTGGAAGGATCACTGTTGGATAGAACATAATTAATAAATACAGCAAGATGCGCGTGATGTTCCCACAATCTGGATAAAGATTTAAACGGACCATGATCTTCTAATTGACCCTAAAACATTAGGATTACAAATTAATTATCGGTGCGCAATAATGTTATTTAATACGTTGAATGCCACAATGTTCATCGGTCACTGGTACTGTTGAATTCAATGAAATTTCATACGATCTTATAATTGTAATGTTTACATTATTTCTTACATATTAAATATTGAAATACTGGCATTGAAATGGTAAAGCCTCGCTGACTACGTATATATTTCTGTTTTTAAACTTTCTGCTTTGCAAAGATGTAATTCCAATAAAAAGATTTACTTGAGTTAAAATGATGAAATAAGCGGAATACCGGTGGCGTTCAACGTGTTGATTAACTGAAATATTTATAATCTATGAAACTCACGACTTCTTGATCACTCATGTCATCATCTTCCATCGACATGATTGGTTGTTGTAACGTCGGCAATCCAGGAATACTGTCATTTAAAAGTGTCTGTAAAAAGAAAAGCACAATTTGAAATAAAGAAAAAATATTCTTAAATATATTTTATAAAATACTACCAGTCGTGCAACTTACATCATTTAAAGTAGAACTGGAGGTATCATTCCCTGGACTAGCAGTTGGATAAGGTGGAGGTGGAGTTCCTGGAGGAGTGATATGAGGTAATTCGTCTATATCAATATCGCTATGCCTCACATGTCTTGGAGGAGAAAGATCATTCATTGATTCTGATGCTATTAAACGTCTACTGGCTTCTGATGGAGAAATTGATGTAGTTCCTAATTGTTCTGGGCTGGACTTTGTTCGTTGGTGCTTATTGAGTGAATTTGAAGAACCCAAATTTGCACCTTGTGAAAACTATAAAAGATCGAATACATATTTAATAAGTGGATGATCAATTAATAAGACTGTTGGCTACATAGAACATGTGACAGTCATAATACAGTGTATAAACGGAAAGTAAATGGAAACGATTTAAGCAGTATAAATAGCAGAGGTCTATGTACACAAATATAATATTGTTACAAATTTTAGTTACAAACAAATATCAGTTGGTGTATGCACAAATATAAAAAAAATTCTGAAAAGAGTAGATTAAGGTTACATAATACCATCGAAATTTTTGTTAGCCATTTTTAATCTTTATTTCAATATTTATAACTTTACATACATCCTGCGAACACCTGAGTATTGACAATTAAAATGTAATACTCATGCTTCAGGAAAAGTTACTTAACAGGGCATGGTATTATTCTAAGCAATGGATGATCACCTAACAAGCATGTCTGGTAAATTTATTTTTTCATTAATATTATGTTTATTACAGTCTTATTTTTAAAAAAGATGACTCGACGAATAGTTGTAAGAATGTTAACCTGTTATATTTTAAAAACACCTTATGCAAGATAACTGTAAGTAGAAAAAAGAACTATAAACAGTGATTATGAAATAAAAACAAATGTTTTTTTTTTTCTTTCATTACAAATGAAATATAAAAGAAACGCATGTAAACCTTAATGTCTCACCATTATATGTATACTGTTCCAGAAACAAAATAAAAAAAGAAGGTACTATTTCTTTATCATGCATTTATATAAATGACTTATTTAACGACTGGGTGATTAGACTACTTACAGAGTTAGGTATGCCATGACTGGTGGTTGAGGGCGTTAAATGAGTCAGCAGATGTCTCTCCAGCTCCAACTGGACTACGTTGTGCGTATTTGTAGTAGGCACAGGTCTAGGAGGCAATGGTGGTGGAGACAGGCTTTGCATGGACAAGGATTTACGAGATGGTAGAGGCGGTGGTACATCACCACTGCTACTACTCAAAGGTGGATAATAGCCCGGGGAACACGAGGTGTTTGTTACCAACGAGCAAAGCTGTAAGACACAACAAAAGCCAGTTAGATAAAGTTAGCAAAAGCTTAAAAACACCCCTATATGACTGATATTAAGTAATCTCTGGTTACAGCTCTACGATACTTCATATCAAGATTCATGTAGCCTAGAAAAGAAGTTGTACAATAAGTATACCATCATACAACCTGATAATTAAGGAACAGAATACTATTTGTAATCACTAATTCTTTCTTAATAACAATGAAAATTATTAGGAGCCGTTTATTGTACTGGTTACAGTAATTTATATCAAGGATGCACAAGGTCTGCACGCCAGAGCTGATTTTCGAGAAGTACCGTCTATTTCTCCAAACCACACACCTAAGACGTCACAGAGCAACAGCGACAACAATGTATTGTTTATCTTCTGTCGCAGAGTTTTTTTGTTGTCACAATAGATTCACGCTTGACGGGAAGTTGTTTATAAATCAGTGACATTTCAACTGTGTGGTTCAGTGAACCAAGGCATAGTTCAGTAAGCAGCGCTTCTGGAAAAACCACTTTGGCGTGCAAATCTCGTGCACCTCTGATCTCTATTATCAAAAATTGATGATATAGGCAAGGTCTGACACAGAAATATAGGGATATCTGAAGACAAGCGTTAATGAATTAAGCAAATAAGACAAGTCCACGCTGGTATGGATAACATGAACATTAACGAACTGTATTTATGAACAGAATTATAGAAGTGATTTTCTATATCAAATTTTATGCTTAGTATAATGGAGCAAACGGAAATCATCGGAATGATTCAAGCACCGGAGGAAAGCACACGAAATAAAGAATATTCGGACCTGTTCGTTAGTTGTAATCGCAGCTAGCTGCTCCTGTAACGTTCGTACTCTCCTTTCGGCACCCGCCAATTCTGCCTGTAGCGTCACAATATTGACATTACCACTACCAGTGCCGGCTTTCGCTAGTTCGCTGCGAAGTTTATCAACATAACTTTGTTCCTTCTCCAACATAAGCTGGAATGTATGAACGCGCTGAGTCTCCAACTGGCGCTTCTTTTCGTGCTAAAACAGATCAAACAAAAAACAATTAGTTTTCTACAGTGCACAAGCATAACAAAACTGTAATCCTTGGCTAACTTATACATGTAAAAAACCATTGCGAAACGCTGTCAGCAAAATTTTCTCATACAAACTGAAAAGTATTTAATTTTCCACTCTAAAATACAAAATTACAAATTTTAATAATCGTTTTTTGCCCTATCTATGCACTAAACTACCAGCATTGAATCTATTATATTTAAATACATTAAATAAATGTTTTGGACAAAGGGGAGCACTTCGTGAAAAAGAATATGAATTCAGTAATTATAATTTAATATAAAATAACGTGAAATATCTACTGTATGACACCTCCACAAATTTGAAGAATTTTTATAAAAGAAAAATAACTCTGCACATATTTCAACGCTCTTCACAGTTCTTATGTTAAAAAAAATTCAGTAATCAGAAATGTTATAAACTAAACACTTTGAAACTTTTATTATACAAAGTGCCATTAACTATTTAACTTCCCATCTCATAATTCATGTACTTTGATAGTCCCACTGTTAACACTTATAAAACATCACTAAATCATCTCATCCACTAGGTACACCATCACAAAAAGTCATAGCTTGCATAACATCCCAATGAAACAGTATACCCTGAAAGAAAGATACATCAAAAAACACAACAGTCAAGCACAATACACCACAATTTAAACAAAAATCTTTATAATAGAGCAACAGTGATCTCAAGTTATTATCTGAATATAAGGCAAGAGTGATCTCAAATTATTATCTTAATATAAGGTAACAGTGATACCAAATTATTTCAGAAATTAAAACTTACATCAACAGGCTGTGGACCCGTGATACGTGCATTACACGTTGCACCAGCGGGTGCAGTCGACGCCCTATGAAGGGAAGTCGCTGGTTGCGAGGGTGACACCATCGTCGTCCCAGCTGACAGACTGACCGGTCGCTGATGCTGTCCACCGGCGAGACCAACCTGTAACCCGGCCGCCGTCGTTGCCGAACTGCTCGTCGCGACTGGCTTCTGCTGTACCGTCAATACCACCTGCGTTGAAGCTGCAACAGGAGTTCAAGGTCGATGATTAGTCACCTTTCGCATACCTTTGCCGGTCCTTCCCCCTTGTTAGACCGCCACCTTTCTTTTGAGTATTATTAGAGCGAACGATCATCCTCTCGGTCGGAGCCAAGTGTTTTTAATCTCCGTCAATCTTGGTGGAGTATATTTACTAAATGTTTAATGTGTTTGTTCACATCTATTAGAATTTATTTTTCATAATTTTTAATATTGCTGATTATATTTTCATGGGGGTAATGAGTCAAGGCAGTGCTTTTTAAAGCTTCTTAGGATTTGTCAGATTGCTCACGGATCTTTTTAAATCAAGTGCAATTAAAATTTAGGCTGGTTCTACTCGTCTTACCTAACAATTATTTGTGTAAAAAAAGTGCAAAGCTTCGTTATCAATTGTGCATTCAATGAGGATGCATCTGGTTTGGTTGAACGAATCCAAAGTTTCAATTGATAATAACTCCTTCGTCAGTTTGAAAAAAACTTGGTTAATTTGAGCATTCTATTTTTAAGATGCAAGAAGAGTGGAAATTAATTGAATAATAAAAATTTTGATTGGAAGTTCCAATGTCTTCCTAGTTGTCTTTTTTTTTACAAAGTAATTTTACGTATTAAATACCATGGGTATCAGCGATGATTTGAGCTTTCCCAATCTCCTTGAAAGAGATAAAATTTCTGACAATTTTAAAGGAAAAATATTTACGAATTATCTCAAATATTCGACATTGAAATACTATTAAAGAATAAGTCAAGTATTATTGAACATATGATTATTTCAATCTTGGATATTTCTATTCTATGAATATGTGATCCTTATAGAAAAAGTTTCACGTCAATAAAATAACAAAATAGACAAAAGACAGTCAGCATTCAATCCGTTAAGTGGCTCAGTAGAAATACAAGGGCATAGTTCTATTTATTTAAAGAAAATCTATGTAAAGGAGGATTGAAGAAATATGCTCTACATTCATTCTGAGAATACTAAATAGCAATTGTAATAAATTCTCCTTGTAACGTCTACCGAAAAGGAATACCGGTGAACCGATCCCTGTTTCGATAACATTATCATAATTATACTGTTGTACAAATAACTAGAAGTCAATGTTACCAGTTGTCAAGTTTTTAAGTAACATGAAAACAAAAATTCAGCTAAGATGAAATTTCATCCATGATGGCCTTTAACAGCAGCAGATATTCTTCTTGGAAACGATCATTCAGATACTCAGAACATGCTGTAAAGATTGGGAATATCCTCGCACGCAGAACGTACTCATTTTTTCGGGGATTTCGTGGTGTGCAAAATATTCCAAAGTAACGACTGCGTAGAAACAGTGTCCATTAAAATAATCACATAACTTCCTCATACGAAGAAAACAGTATGACATGAAATTTATATAGGACATCACTAATTAAAACATAAAAAACAGCGAGCACACGGAACTTGTTACAGAATTCTTCAACATAAGAAGTTATGTAATTATTTATGGTACAAACAATCTAGTAGAAACGGACGATACCGAAATACGGTTTAGCAAGTGCATCCCTCCAAGCCTGCTTCAAATCGTAAGTAGTTGGTGTCTTCATAGAGGCAGTAATTAAACGCATTTAGGTGATATTGATATTTATCCAGATTTTTCGTATCGTCAAACCTCGAATTCACAGGAGAGTACGCGCTTCGAAAACCGTGTCGTATGCGAAACTGCGTAAAATAATGCCGACCGAGGCGGGTCCGAGAAGAGCGAGACATTCGTACCAAGAAACTCAGCCCCAGGTGTGTGTATTAATATGAATGACGAGATTCTTATGTTTACACGCGCTTACGACTAATCTTCGATATATGACCAGGCTTCGTCATTTAAATTCGCGGCGATCCCTTGGCAAATGCTATCTTCCTAGAGTCTCATCAGCATCCCTCCATTTCACCGTTTTATTTTACGAGACAATTGGATCGATATGAAGATATTTAAATTTCGAATGCAATGGGACCTCGTATAACCAGTTAACTGTGTTTGACGATTATATCCGTCATGGAGAAATGACTGAACTGTGTGTTATGACGACTATATCCGTTATGGAGAAATGGCAGAATTTTCTATCATGACGACTATATCCATCATGGCGAAGTGGCAGAATTTTGTGTCATGGCGAGTATATCCGTCAAGGAGAAATGACAGAATTTTGAATCATGTCGACTATATCCGTCATGGAGAATTGACAGAATTTTGTGTCAGGACGACTATATCCGTCATGGAGAAATAACAGAATTTTGTGTCATGACGACTATGTCCGTCATGAAGAAATGGCAGAATTTTGTGTCATGGCGAGTATATGCGTCAAGGAGAAATGACAGAATTTTGAATCATGTTGACTATATCCGTCATGAAGAAACGGCAGAATTTTGTGTCATGACGACTATATCAGTCACGAAGAAATGGCAGAATTTTGTGTCATGACGACTATATCCGTCATGGAGGAATGACAAAATTTTTTGTCATGTCGACTTTATCCGTCATGCGTAAAATGTTGTAACCATTTGATATTTTAATTGTAATCTTGGCAAAAACAAAGATATATTCGTAAATTTTGATATGTTTAGAATGTTTAAACGTCAAGACGGAATAAAACAAACAAATAGAGATTATAAATACTTTGAGATGGATTCGTGCATCCTCGTATGCACTGGGGAGCGGGAAACATGTCGAGGATTATATACCGGGCAGTCCAGTAACAAACAATCCTTCACGAAGGTGTGTATTTTGTTATAAATAAAAAGATTAGGAAAATATCGCGGTATTAGTATTCAACGTGTCAAGTGGCACTATGTGCTGTTCCTTGTTTTAGTGAATATCACTCGGCAGCTGCACTTTGAATTTTCAACTTTTAGAGATATTTCCTGACTTTTTCGCTTATTATTTGCGTAGTATATGTTTATGTTGGGTGAATGACTAAATATTAGTAATAAAATTGCTCATTTTATCAAATAAATCCGACTTTTTGACCTAATATTTTAATAGCGGCACTTATTCTGTGTTGGACGACTATATCCGTCATCGTTTGATTTTCGCGACACACATAGGCGCGCACTTTGAAAAAGAAACACAGCTAACTGGTTAAGTAGGTATTTTTATAATAAAATTTTCACCATGTCCAAATGTAATGTGAAAATGCAATCTGAAAAAAAGCTTGGTCGTTTCAATGATAAGAAGCGAGGAAAAATTGGAAGACAATTATAAAAGTAAAATATAACGAGGAATGTATCCTCCGCGTTATATAGGATTGTAGAGTGATATCTTGATCTTTTTGTTATCTACAAGGAAGTAAGATTACTGTAATTCTTCTGGGAAATAATGTTTGTAATTAACATTTTGCATTTTAATATAGTCCGTGTTGCTTTTTGTCATTGAAAGATAAATATCACTGTTAGAAATCTAAATATTTTTCTTTCAATAACGAGAGATTAGATGAAACGTGGTAAAATGCAAAAATGTTAATTTGAAACACTGTTTCTTGGAAGAACTGACGAAATCGCGTAAACTTCCTTGGATGTGTATGATGTAATGGACGATGGGTACTTGTAGTATTCTCTCTTCATGAAGTTTTTATGGCTTTGAAAACTTTTCTTTTCCGAAATAGATCTAACCTTTTGATTTAATTTAAAAGTATTCATGTTTAGAAGGTAATTTATATTGAAATATGAAAAGTACTTTTTATATGTCTTGTAAATTATGCTCTAATATTGAATAGAAGAAGTTGAAATTTTAATTTATATCGAATGAGATTGGAGGAACTGAATTATTGTAAGTTTTTCTCATTTGAAGATGATTTGCAGTGTTCTGTCTTCATAGAGTTCTGATTGCCTTGAAAACCATTTTTTTCCGAAATAGATTTAAATTTGTTGATTTTTAATTTAAAGATATTAATGTCTTTACATTGAAATATGCAAAGTACATTTTAAATGTCTGATAAATAATGCTTTAATGTTGAACAGAAGCAGTTGAAATTTCAATTTACATCTACTGAGATTGAAGGAACAGAATAATAGTAAGTTTCTTACGTTTGGAGATAAGAAAACAAAACGTGTCTACATGGGAAACCCAGACTGAAGGATTGAGTCAGCTTGGCAATCGATTGCAAAACTATTCATATGTTGAGAACACGTTGCTTCTTTTTTTCTGTATCATCGTATCTATTTGTAGGCTGTTATTTAAACGAATTTTTAAAATATGCACGACTTTAAATAACATTATTAAGGTGTCTACCAGAGCAATAACAGGCCTAAAGTGACATTAAAGAGCTACGAATATTGTGCACGTTAAAATATTAGTCTCGAATTATTTTAGCTAATTCTGGATAATGAAATGTTAATATAATATTAAGAGACAATTAATTTAAATATAAAACAAAATCGTGTTCATAATCATTATCGTTGAGAATAGTTTGTAAAGAGGAAGAATTTGGCAAGTAATGCGGTAAAACTACATCTTTATTTATTAAGAAGAATTCTTTGTCATTAATATTAAACGTTCATAAATTCTGGTGAAATTTCAAACTATTTGGAACTGCTGAATTAAAGTATTACTTAAACGTTTTGTATTAAAATATGCAAATTCTTTCTTATATTTCTTGCAAATAATTTTTTAATATTGCATAAAAGTTTTAAATTTATATTAACATTGATTGAAGAATAGAATAATACTGACTTTCTTTTGTTTAAAGATTTAGCAATTTGATGTATTTAATAATACGAGATGGGATAATATCAAATTGCACCTCACAATAGAATGTTAATTCACATAATTATATTTAATATATCACAAATTTATTATTTCTTATTAAAGTTTCAAAGTATTTGTACAGCCATATCTCTGTTTTCTTAAAAACATCATTTTCTTTTTTTTTCAAATTCAGAAGTCTAATTTAAATAGTATATTGCTCAACTAAAATGAAGAAATAATATAAATTAGTCAGATAATAACTTCAAATTCATTCAACATCAACAACCCACTTTTTAAAATTGCAATATTTAACAAATGCAAAGTAGTATTCTCCTAAATTTATACAAGTAACTATCACATACTGACTACTTGACAATAATTCCCTGCTAACAAATCTGTATCCTATTTATTTACTTATTTCTTTAACTTCCAGTAAAGCTGTTATGTACAAACACATTTAAAGAACAACATTACCAAAGAAAAAAAAAAAAGATACCTATGAAAATAACATTTCCTCACAGCCTCACACTCATTTCTGCATACATACAAATGTAAACAAAACTTCCCTACCTCAAAGCCTCAATACTCAATCTCCAAACTCTATTTTTAATTCTCTCATCCTGTCTCAATTATTAATTGTAACTATATCAAAAAAAAAAAGAAAGAAAGTAACAAACAAACTTTAAAAATTTTAAATACAAAACTATGTACCTTTACATCTTCCTAATTTCTTCAATGTCATACACCATCTTCAACATCATCTACATAATATTGACACTTTGATGGAAGCACGTAACAATCAAAAGAAAATAAAAGCTCGAAAGTGTCTAGACAGACAAAATTGCGCTTGGCTTCGCACAGACGAAGCTCAAAGCGTTACACAATTTTGTGGAGTACCCACGGCAGAGACGACGTCGACGTTTATCGTATGTTATACCTGGGTCGTGAGCCAGAAGAGGACAGACTCTAGGAACGGTCACCGCTATAAACTCGCATGCTTACATCACTGGAAACGTCGCCACAGAGGCTTCGTTTATGTCGGTACGCTGGGCATAAAATCGACGAGGAGCACTCACTCATAATCTTTATAAACGTTTTCGTTCTGCAGGTAACATTATGAAATATCATTATGTTAATTCGTTTCATTCCCTATTGTAACTATATTACCGAACGAACTTGATTTCAAATTTACTGCGAGAAGCATTAACACTAGTTCTACCAAGGTGGTTAAAATTACTTGTTTTGAAATTTTTAAAAAATATTGAAATTTGTAGGACTGTATCCTGCTTTATTTTCTATATTTAACTTGTAAAACGTGAAAGATTAAATTATTTTTATTTCTTGCACATTTGGTTCCCTATTTTCTGAAGTACTTAAGTGGTATCTCTAAATATACTGAATGAATAGTTGGTAGTTCTTGTGTTAACTCGTTTACAGAGAACATTTTATTGTTCGTAAAAGACACATTTATAGAATTATTTAAACTGTTGTTTTTTTTTTTACTGATGATTAATTTTTAATTACTGATGATTAATTGGATGTACTTAACAATTGAACTATGACCGTTATAATTATTGTATAGGGTTGTTTTAAATAAATGCTTTGGAGAAAGAGAAGTCAAGAGGTGAAAAAAATGGTCAGTGAAATAATTTAGATTTTGTAAGATAGAAATGGTATATTTACACCATCGTTGTTCTATCTATTTGATGAATTTTCAGGAAAACTTGCGAGCCGGTCATTTTGGCCTCCTTGGTATAACGCGACAACCTCAAGAAGTCTCCTCGGAGGTAGGCTTGTTTCGGCAGGATCTGATTCGCCAGGCGTCATAAAGATATTTCAATGTTACGACTTTGTCAAGTGCCTCCTTCAGGAGGCTGAGCAGGGTGGATTAAATAAAAAAAACGGTGCGAATAGGCGGTATTTAGCGAGAAGCTCCTCCGCTCAGGAGACTTCTTGAGGTTGTCGAACGATACCTTTAATGTTTGAAATAGTGATTTTTAAGTTTTAAGAAACTAAATTGAATTATATTGAAACACAAAGAGTAGAAGAAACATGATTCATTCTATCCAGTATATTTTGATATGTAGACGTAGGAAATTAAAGAAAAATCAATTTTTTTTGTAGAAATTGGTAGCAGGGATTTTGGCTACTTTAATTATTCTGTTGTTAACTGATTTACATTTATTACATAGGCACTGGTGTAATATAAATAACTATTGCACGTGAAAGTAATATATAGATTCATTGATTCCATTCATTTAAAACATTTGATTACAATTTATTGTTAATTTAATAATTTAAAACGATATTCATCCAATGTACTCATAAAATTGTGAAACTAAATTTCTCTAGATTGACGAAGACTTCTGATAATTAACATTAATTAAAAGCTATTTCTAGCATAAAAAGCATTTAACAAACCTGAATACATAGAAAAGTTATGATAGTAACGATGTCACCCCTTTCAGGGTTTACTTTGAGCAGTTTGCAAAGGGAAAAGTGATGAAAGTGTAATCGACAGAAAAGTTCTGCCATCGAGAAAGGGGTTTCACCCTTTTCCCAGTTATTCTCTTAGGGTTCCGATCTTTCTGCATTTATATATAAAGTATAAAATTGAATAAAACAATTTTATACAACGGTTCAAGTCAAATATTTATTAACAAAACTGTTTAAACTAACAAAGAATCGAGAAAATGACGAACACTATTTCTATAAATATTAATTTTTAATAGGGTAAAGAACTAAAAACTTCAGTCAATTAACTATTAAATCCAAAAATTTAGATATCAACATCTGATAAAACTAAATATCACAATTTTATATAACATTTAATATCGAGAATTTATTAATAAGCTTGTTTAGACTAATTTAGAATGATAGAAATGACAAATATTATTAATCACTTGCCCTACGATTTTTTTCTGACTACTTTTGCTATAATTCGGAATTTAATCGGTAAAATAAAAATTGGCCAGTGATTCTTGATATACCGTATAACTTAACGCAATATTAACACTAGAAATCTGTTACTTAGCAATAAATTAAATGAGGACTTTGATAATAGAAGCATCAGGCGACAAAGAAAATGATCAGTGAAGTAATTTCATTAGCATTTCTAAAAAGATAGGAATACGTCGATTTAACGGTCTCCGTAAACCTGATGTTAATGTTATAGAAATAATATTATGGTGTCGCGTCTCATTAATATTTTCTATTTAACTCTTTGTGGCACAGTGGGATTAAAGTGTCCCACCTCGAAGATTTATCTCATTATATAACTTTGTCAATAAATATAAACGAACTTTCTTCACATAAAATTAAAAAAAATGTATGTGCAACATGGGTCATTTTATTTTGTGAATTCCTGTGCCTCAAGGTGTTAATAAATTTTGGAGTAATGAAAATTTCCTATCCCATTTACCTTATCACGAGTGTCACTCATTATTGTAGGATAAAGGGTTAATAATATTTTAAAATCTGAGAATGTTAGAACGATAAGTAGATCCAATTGACTACTGAATTAAAGAACTACTCGCATGACTACAAATTATTTAACTCCACATTTATAATCATCCTTTACGTAAAATACTGACAATTAATGGCAATCAAAAACATACCTATTATAGCGAACCTCAAGAAAGGGTATACATGCAAGACATTCAATCCGATAAAAATGTAATTACGAAACAATTATCTCAGAAGCTCCAACGATACTGATAACAAGTTTAAAAATGAATTTTTAATCTGGAGATTTTCATATTTTGACGTCTCAACGGACGTCTATTTTTTTTCTGAACGGACACGCCAATTAAGTTTATTTGAACAAGGAAAATAAAAGCAAGATGAAAAAGAGGTCGTAGAAAAGAAAGAAAGTATGTAAACTTACACTTTATGAGCTGTACAACATCCGTGTGCGTGGACTGCATTACGTTTACCCCATTAACCTGAAAATACCAGGCGCTGTTATAAACAATATAAATACTCCCTTAATAATATACTCTATATTTTTCATAAGTAAAAATATTAGAAAATTAATTATTCCCGTATGTACCAATGATTATGAAACTGTTCTAAATGAAGAATTAAATTTTTCCCTTATTTTCTGTTGCATTGACAAATAATAAGTTTGTACAGATGATAAAAAAATCTGACTGTTTGACGATGTCATTAATTGTCTCATTATTAAAATTATTAAAATATGTCGAAACCAAAAATAACTAATTTACCCACTATGATAATTACAGGCTCATATAAATCCTACTATTTCTTTATACAAATCAATAAATATTTTAAGAAATGTCATCTTAATGATAATAGAATAAGGAGAATTAATTTAATTAACCCATTTGCATCATAGGCGCAAATATGCAGGGACTTTTGTGGTCACTATCATCAAAACACATTTATGCATTCGCATTGTGAATGAATAACAGTATATACGAACAGTCTAAATTATTTATACAACATTCGTCGGTTAAAGTGCAATATCACTTTTTGAAATACTCTTATACTTAGATTTAATATAAAACAATTTAATACTAAAGATATATTTCTTATTTTCTCCAAAAAATGCGAATGGGTTGAGAAATGTTCATTTTTCAGCCACAGAAAGCAAAATGGAGAATTCTGACGATTATAACTAATGATTTGTATTTCCATGGTTGATACGAAGTAATTTAACAAATCAGTTTAGTTTTGATGCTCTAAAGGTAGAATGATCAAAGGAAATTAGTAAATTTTGTCATTCTGTGTATATGTAGAGATGATAACAGAAACTGACACAATTAGGATGCTATTTTCAAGCTAATTTTAATTGTCATATCGCTACATCAGTTATTTGATAGTAGTACTTGCAGTCTGAAATAAACTCACCTTGATTATTTTGTCGCCTGCGTGAAGGCCAGCCCTCGCGGCTGCTCCGCCTACAATGTATCATCATTCTCTTGTAAATTTTCAATTACACATTAGATAATTAGCGATAATTGTTTAATATCCTTTCAAGAAAAACCATTTGTTTTCACACGTTCGACCTAGCATATGTGCACCACGAATTGTAAGGTTGCATTCTTTTAGTGGAAGACATTCTGGATGTACCAAAATGTAATAAGTCAGTTCAACTGAGGTTGTTTTTATGATAATTTTTCCTCTACAATTATTTCCAGCCTAATCATTAGTCTTTAAGTAGTCCATTATGTTTGAATATTAGACAAACCTATTGGTTTAAAACATTGATCTACTTTGTATCTGTCAACTGTATTTCGTTGAAATAAAAGTTATTATTATTAATAAGTCAATCGCAATTTCATCAATTTGTTAACTGACGTATGCATTGTATGAATTGACACGTATGTCGGTGTTAAATAATCCCATAAATATTAGGGGTACCGAAAAGTAATCAAAAGTGGAGAAGTGAAAACGTAATTTGAAAACGTTTTTCAACAAAAAATCGAAGGACTCTTTTAAAAAGAGAATCGATTAACTACCTTTAGACTGGTAAAAAGTGTTAGAAAATTATGGAAGTTATTTTGTTGATTAGTATTTAATATTTCTTTAATAAATAAATGTTTTTCGTCAGCAAAAAAAATTGTTGATTACTTTTCGGTACCCCTAATACTATAGTATATGTTGCTCTATAGAGAATAGGGTTTCTTAACACCAGAATTATGAGTGGTATAGCTCGACAATTGAAAGATGGCTAGGGAGCAGCGGAGTCTCTCGTTTTCAACTTCCTACTCCCGCCATTTCGTTTTTGGAAATCTCAAACCCAGTATCCTAAAGTAAACACTCTGTATAATTGTTTACTTTAGAAGGATGGGTTCAGAGATTTCAAAAACGAAATGGCGGGAATAGAAAGTTGAAAATCAGAGTCTCCGCTATCCACTAGCCATCTTTCAGTTGTCGGACAGTAATACTAGAAGTGTTATATCTATTATATTTAAATCTATTTTGGAAAAGAGAAGTCAAAGGGTGAAAATGATGATTAATTAATACTAGAGCTACCAAATCAGTCGAAAAGACTGACATAGAATTTGTTCCAAAAATTCTTCACATTTACAAGAGGGTCATAGAATAGATATTCTGGATTCATCTCATAAAATATAAATTACTATATTGATTATCGTTGCCAGCATTTAGTTGCTCCTTTTTTAAAGTACTTATCAAATCTATTTAGTTCTCTGTAGTCGAAGTTTTTTGTGGTATCCGAAGATCAATTTCACGAAAGTACAATTTGAAAATAATAAAAATACTTGATTTTTTAATCTTGAATTGTAAAGAATTTCATGATTTTCACGAGGTAAATGATAATATTTGGTAAAGTTAAAAATTGGATTCTGAAGAATAGAAGCTTAGACGTGTCTTGCGTTAGCTCAAAGACACAGGTGTCCGTAGGGTGTTTAACACTAAACGTACCAAGCGGGGTCAAATGACCCTTTTCAAAGTTTACTTTAAAATCATACCTTCATTGTTATTTCTTTCACTCATTTGACTTTTTGTAAAGTCTTATATCATCTGATTATTCAATTTCTCGCTTTCCATTTTTCTCGTAGCTTATTTTTTACCGTCAAAAATTTTCTTCCCACCATATGTACTACGAGGGGTCATTTGACCCCATACGAAGTTTACGTATTTTTCTTCAACTGGAACCTTAGTTTTAAACTCAGATACGCTTCTGAAGTGAAGGTTTCATTTATTTGAACCTGATATGTGTGTTTTTGTCGGCGTGAAGAGTTGGACGTTCCGATCGGATCCATACGACGCGTTATTCAAGTCCCAACTTTGAGATTACATATCTCTAAGAATGTTGTACAATAAAAATTTTAATTAGTAGAAAAGGATGCTCTGTTGTGTTATAAATCAAACACAATTGCTAGATTTTGAAAACCGCAAAAAAAATTTTGAGATTTTAGCCAGGATTTCAGCGAAATTGACCACTGTGCGACGTAACGCATAAACAGAAAATATCATTTTTGGAGATTCACAAGAAACACTCCCTTCAATTAATTCTCCAAAGCTAAACGAAATAGAAATGCAGTCGTATATTGACAGTCAGAGAGTAAAGATCAGAGTCTACAAGAAATCAAGTTCGACAAGGAGTGATAATACACGACAGTTTCCGTTACATTCAATTGGCTTTGTGTAATTTACTAATTATTGTGTTTATAGAAGTAAAAATTTGTATTTGATTGTTTTATTAGAAATCAGAAATGATGTTGCAAATTATTTTCTTTAATAAATTAGGTATTTTTTTCTGAAAATCAACATTTATTTCATAAGGGGCCAAAGGACGCCTCATGGTATGATTAGGTAAGTGTAAAATACCGGTACGTTTAGAGTTAATATAAAAGATATAACGTCGATATTTCTAGTGTTAAGTAATTTAGGTTTTACAAGATTGAAGCAGAATATTTACTGTATAGCTTCCCTATTAATTTGAGTAATTTTTAGAAACAAATTGGCCGCCAGTCATTTTAACAGCCTTGATAATTTTGGCGCTAAAGATAATTGCACGTGTCCTGTCCCAGTAAATGTTTCAAATTAGCTATTCAAATTTCTATTCTTCAAAGTGAAATTTGCAACTTTGTCAAATATTATAATTTAGCTCGCGAAAATCATGAAATTCTTTGCAATTCAATGTGTAAAATTCAGGATTAATCCATCATTTAATATTATTTTTGTTATTTTCTAATTGTGTTATCGTGAAACTGATCTTCAAATACCACAACAAATTCGGAGAATTCAAAAGGTTAACACTGCATCAATTATAACAATTGCAATTATTATCTTGTGTCTTTCTTCTAAACTGTTAATCTCACCTTCAATAAAACGTACCAACAGATCTAGAAATTTGTCTACCGTATTACCTACCATTCAAAAATTGTGTATTTAGTTTCGAATGAAAATTACACTTCACTGTAAGTCAAACCGTCACATCAAAAAGTAAATACATGCCGCTATATACATCGTTTCGAGAGTATCGCAAATTCCATGATATAAACACGTTAGATTTGTATACAAGATATATAAGAACACGTATATGCTACAATTGCTTCATTGTATCCACTCAGTGATAAGAATAAATGTCAACAGGTATAAATGCTTATACTGATAATTCTGCATGCAAAGTTTAACCCTTTGCGACCCAAATTATTGTGTTAATTTTTTTTAGTGAGCTAAGTAAAATTAATTTCACAACATTTCCTATCATTGGTTATTCTTTTCTTTTAATGATAGCAATCCTTTTAGATACAGACGGATATTTTGCTGATATTGCAAAATCATTATGAAATCGGAGAGTAATATTAAATTGTCAGAAAATAAAATCAAATGAAAATCGATATCGTCATAGGACTGCAAAGGGTTAAATTATGAAAATGAAAGTCGATGCATTGAACTTTACGGACAATTCGAAAAATCATTCCGGAAGTTCTTTTTTTTACGATATATTCATCGTGCTCAGAACGAAATATAATTAATTAGATAGACTTTTCTATTAACCCCTTACCGTACGATTTCTTTTGTGACTACCTCCGCTATAATTCAAATTTAAATTGCTAAAATAAAAATTGATCAGTGATTCTTGATATATCGTATAATTTAACGTAATATTAGTATCATAGAAATAATTTTATCGTCTCGCGTGTCACTGATATTTTTAATCTCATAGGTTTTGCAAAACTTTAACATTTTTTTATCCAATTTATCGTGTCACGAGAATTACTTGTTTTTGTTGCGGTAAAGGGTTAACACTGTTTTTACCACTGCTATGGGTATACTTATTTTTACTAATTGTAAGAGGCATCAAACGACGTCTTTGCATTTAGATGCAGTTACTTGAGAATATACCATATCCCCAGCTTAGAAATAATTAGTCAGAAAGATAATAATTTCCAAACTGAGACGTCGATTCTGGTGAATTTGCTCCTAAATTAATTTCAAGTTACAACTTGAAAATCAGTTTTTTGACCTCTTTGGCAAAAATTCCGTGTATCATATTTTTTAATTAAAAAATGTATTCTTCTGTGACAATAAAGAATATCAAGATATTCATTAAAACTAAACTCCCAAGACGGTTAATGACTATTTCTTTTTTCTAAAAATGTCCCAAAATAATAACTGAACACATAGTAAATATTCCATGTCTATGCAATAAATAATTACTTAATTAATCATCTTTGTAGCCTCTTGATTACTCTTTTTTCCAAGTACGTATATAGTAAACTAATAGATTATAAAACCGGCAATTTTATTGCTAAACACACTCCCTTCAATCTTCCAAAACTTAACGTACTACTTTCCGATATTATTTCATCAAATAATAAAACTGTCTACTCAACAATAATCAATTAATATTACTCTCGATTTGAATTATTTCAGTACCAAATTCATTGAAATCTAAAATTCATATACCAACAGTAAATTCCCAATATCGTGACTCCTCTGTGCCACAACAGCGTATGAATTATATCTCTAAATATATTTCGAGGAATCCTCCCCTTTGGCGGAGCCATAACCGAACTTTCGACTGTACCAATATCCATTCGGTCCGGTCTAGACGTACCTTCTTTAACGGATTGAACATAGACAGGGTTATCGCCGGAGACTTTCATCCCGAATCCGGCATCGTCCTTGTAGACGACGAGGGTTGCGACGGGTGCTGGTTCGACGGTTCCACCCCCGGCGGCGGTCCCGCAACCCCCGACGCTGCGTCGCAACGCCGCCGTTCCATTCATCCCTTCTTCTATCTCCACCCTGCCTCGCCTCACCGCTGCCCCTGCTGTCGGACGACTGTATGACCTATCGGGAAAAATAGAAGAAAAGAAATGTAATACGTCTTGGCCGTAAGAATCTTTCGGGAGGGGATATGGTGAGAAAGTTGGTGAAGGCATAGACTAGCAATCAGTAGGCTTGAAGTTCAAATCCTCTTGTTATCTGTGAGAAATATTTTCTAATTTAACACGTTAAACGCCACCGGTATTTCGTTAGATTTATCAATTCATCTGACGGGAAACTTCTTCTATTAAAATTACATGTTTATAAATAGGAAAATTTAAGAACACTGATAGATAGATATTCGGCAGACCTTTATCTTTCTAACACCAATATTTAAATATTCAGTATGTTAGAAAATTCATAAATATTGCAATTTAAAAGTTACATGACTTTTCATTGAATTCCGTAGCGCCGGTCACCGGTGACCCCCATGGCAGTTAACGTGTTAACCCCATATGTGAGACGCGACACGATAAAATTATTTCTATAATTATTAACATCACGTTGATTTGTATGATATATTAACAGCAGAAGTACCCACTATTAATTCAGTATATTTAACCCCTTGACATACAAATAAAATGGAGTTTGACGCGTCCGAAAAATACTATTTAATACTAGATTTACGGAGCAAATTTGGCTCATTCAAAATTTGATTACTATATATAAAATATATTGATTGGTTAATTTTTTTAATAATAAATCTTTCATTTAACACATTATACGCCGGTCCCGCGATAATGCGGGATTTCAAATATACGATTTTAGGATTTTACCGATCAATATCGGTCATGTTATTTTATCTTAAGGAAAACGTTAAAGTGGACAAAGAAGGCAATATTATTCCGTTTAAATTGTGCATTACTTAATGTGTTTAATTTTATATTGATTTAAATAGTAACATTATCAAATATAATAAATTTGATAGCAGATATTTAGCCGGCGTACAATGTGTTAAATTGATTTGGAACTATTTTCTTTGCAAAATACTTCAATTTTCTTGTATGAGTCAAATTGGCTCACTTCAGAAAAATAAATATATCAACATCCGAAAAATCTAGTGTTAATTAGGCTCAACTGAACAGTTATGTGCAAGTTTAGAAACAATATTTTATTCTGAAATTTACATTACTATATAACACGTAAGCAGATTGAGTGGTCAATACTTAAGTAACATTATAAAATAATAAATTAATGGTTCTGTTGATGCACGAGTAAAAGAATTTGATTAACTTAAAAATATATTGGACAGCAGTTTTTAACGTCTTGGAGACGTTAAACTCTACAGTGGCACATGAAATGCATGACGTCTCCCAAACGTCATGGTATGTTAAGGGGTTAAAGACACTAGATAAATACTTTGAAAGAAAAAAAATGAAGTACGCAAGAAACTTAATCGATTTAATCTTTCACGTTTTACAAGATGCGGAAAATTAAACAGGACACAGAGCTACAAATTTTAGGAACATTATTAAAAAATTGCATGCAAGTAATTTTGACCACCTTGGTAGATCTAGTGATAATAATCACCGATCAATTTTTATGTTTATCTATTTAATTCTGAGTTATTGGAGAGGCAGAGATAAAAGAAATTGTACGGCAAGGGGTTAACGTTTATATCAGAGAGTCGAGTGTTTATATTCGAAAACAGGAGGTTCCAGGTGAAATGTTTATAACAATTAAATCGGAAAAATAAAATATTTAGGATTATTGTGGATAAGCAGGTAAAGGCATGGACTAGCAGTATGTAGGTTTGTAGTATGCATGGCCTCTTAATTCTCAAAATTTTGTCTAATTTAATGTTTAATATATCACAGAATCGTAGGTTTGGAACTCACCTAAAACAGAGGGTTCTAAGCGAAATGTTTATAGTAATTAAATCGGAAAAATAAAAGAGAAGTTAAGAAAAATAAACGTACAATGATTGCAGAATGTCTAAGATGTTTAATAAGATTTTCATTGTAAATTGTCAAGATCCTTTAATTAACAAAAATAATTACTTCAATTTCCCATTGATGCATTTTCTATCTCAAGTTCGTTTCAGCAGAAAACTACTGGCTGACTGTTTTTCTATTTTTTCACCCATTTTTTGATAATTTCTCGACATTGCGAATTTCATAACGATATAAGGCACCTTCGTTAAACAGTTTCGAATAATACGAGTTGAATGATCGCCAAGTATTACGTATTTACGGTAAGCAGTAGACGCTATTCGAAGATACATTCTATGAAGTAGTTAATGCGTGAGTAATTTTTATAATAAAAAAGAAAAAAACGAAAGCAATATTTAAAAGTCATAAACGTTAATGTATTATACACGCTAAAATTGACATCTTTCCCAAACTTTCTACATTTACAAAATTAGAACTAAACACCTTTCTTATCTGTCTTCTATCAACTTGTTTTGCAAACATTTTTCTCATATAAATTAATTCAAATTGATACAACGATACTTTAACATTCATCAATTCCTTAAAAAAATCGTACTAAAACTCCTAATACCTTTTTTGGCCACCGGTCTATTTAATTTTATAAAACCAATTTTTTTTTTTACTTTCTCTTTATATATAACTTTATTAATAATAAAATCGCCGTTATATTTATATTTAAATATACTGAATAAGTACTTTGGAAAAAGGGAAATAGAGTGAAGTATTTATTTTATACTCTCATCAAATTAGGATATTTTACAAAAACTTTGCAATTCAGTCATTTTGATCGCCTTGTGTTAAGAAAAATATGTATTCACTGTTTAAAGTTTTCTTGATTCCAGTAAAACAAAAAGCCAGGGGCTAATGAAAGCTAACATAAGAATTTATACCATTATATTACGTCTACCGAAAAGTTCTATCTAATAATTTCGTTTCAAGTTTGAATATGTTTGCACATATTCTTTTGAGTTGTATGTAAGTGTGTCTCTTTACGCCTGCATTTATAAGCATGTGTCTTTCGAAATTAACTACAGTAAAGATATCTCATGTCATTATTAACACTGAATCTATAGCCGCTAAATCTGAAGGTAAGTAGTTTTAGCTGGATTCAGAACTAAAAGTTTTTTTTTTCATTAGAAATGAAAAAAATTGCGTAAGAATTAATGCAGGGGCTAACTTCACAGAGGTCATTTCATTCACTTTTTAGACATTGAAAAACATCTTTCTCTATAACTATGAAGTAAAATATTATGAAAAAATTCAATAATATTCCAAAAGCCTAAAATAATACATTGCTAATTTTTTATTAGAATCCATCGACTCGTTTTTCCATTAGAAAAATAAAAAAAGATTTTACGGACTCAGCAAAAATTTTTTTCCATAAGGCCCATGTTAAATATGTTATTTTTAAACACGATTTATTCATAAACCGTGTGGACGAACTCGTTGAGATTCCGGTTATAATTATAAAATATCATGAAGAATATATTTTCAAATTTTTAAAGAAATCTATCCAAAAATGATAAGTGCCTAGAACTACCTCAAATAAATTAACACGTTGCCACACACTTTTAATTTGACGATCGTGCTCAGAAACACACACGAAAATATTTCGAATTTTTAAAGTATGAAAAATCGCATAAAAAAACAATTGACATGTTATCTAGAATGTTACATGTTTTTTTCGGTGTATTACTGAGTAATTAACAAATAAATCCATTAGGACACTTCGTTCTAATGATGTTCCTTTTTTTATTAATTAAAATGTGCAGGACGGCTATAACCGTCATTTATGGCAACGTGTTAATTAAATAAGTAGTTTGAAAAAAGATGTATCAAACGGCAAAAAATACAATCAGTTAAGTACAATAATTTGTATATTATAAGATGTAGGTGAAATATTTACTGTACTGCTTTTGTATCGATTTGTGAACCAATTTTAAAAAAGTAGAATTACGCTAATTAGTCGACTGCCATAGATCTAGTGTTAACACTAGAACTACCAAACCAGTCAAAATGACTGGTACTCAATTTTTCAAAAAATTCTCCAAGTTTACATAAAAGTCATAGAATAAATATTCTACGTCTATATCAATAAACATAAATCACCCAATCGATCAAATTTTCCGCCACTTGATTTCCCCTTTTACAAAGTATTTATTTAATTTATTCAAATCTGATAGATTTGAAGCCGGTAGTTCTAGTGTTAAATTAGACGCGATCGTGAAAATATGGATAATGATAAATTTAATTTATGGTGGTAAAGTTCATTTATGGCACTGTATGTTGTATGAATTCTAACAGGGTAGAAATACTACAAAAGTTTGACAAAATTTGTTAAAAGTTTTTTCTGGAGATACTGTTTGGGATAGAACGTGTAGGAGAAGATTCAAAAGTTTGATGCAGGTGATTTCGACCTTAGTGATAAGCCACACTCCGATATTTATATGATATTCTCTTTGTATTATTATTCAAAGAAAATTTGCTTTTGTTTTCTTTGTTTCAAGAAGCTTTTCTCTGCGAAAGAGATTATTTCCCTGTATTTTCAAGTGATATCTGTTATTGTGAATCATAGCAGGATTAAGGAAATCATTGACAATTTCTTAATTAAGTGAATACAAAACATGCACCATTATATGCTCATAAAGGTAAACGACAATAACAAGTACACAATCCGGTTGATAAGGGGACACTCTTATTTATTAGATTTACCAAACATCCTGTATTCATTAGCAATGTATTGTCCTTAACGATAGAATAATGGTTTTATTAAAATAAATAAGAGAGTTTATAAAATTCGATGTTTTTAAAATGTGAAAAATACTAATGACTAACGAAAAATATATGCGTTTTGACACGAAAGTTATCAAGACAGTACAAAATAATCGATTCCCAATTTTGTCGAAAAATTTCGCAAATTCTACATTTATCTTATAAAACAAAAACTGCTTAATTTATAATTTCTCTTCATTAGCATTAGTCCAAGTACAATTTCTTTTGTGACGGCCACTACAATAATTCAGAATGAAATTAGTAAAATAAAAATTGAACAGTGATACTTGACTTTTCGTATAATTTAATGTAATATTAATATTATAGAAATGAATCAAAGCGTCACATCAAAATGTAAATAAATGACGATATATACATCATTTCGAGGGCATCCCAAATTCCATGATATAAACACATTAGATTTGTATACAGGACATATAAGAACACGTGTATGCTACAATTGCTTTATTGTATTCTTTCAGTGACAAGAATAAATGACAACTTGCATGCAAAGTTTAATCCTTTGCGCTCCCAATTATTTTGTTAATTTTTTTAACGAGCTAAGTAAAATTATTGGGTTGTTCGGAAAGTAATTTCGTTTTTTTCGGTGAGAATGAAAGACGATTTTCTTGTAGTCCATAAATATGTCACTGAATTATATGTTCTCCATTTTGTTCTAATACATTTTGTCATCTTTCTGGCAGTAGTATGATTCGACGTTCATAAAAGTTTTGATCTTTGCTGGCAAAAAAATCAAAGCCTTTTTTGACGTCCTCATTCGAAGTAAAGGTTTTGCCGTTCAAAAAATTTTGCAATCCAGTTTTGGCACTGGCGTTATGTTAATGCGTCTTTCCCATAAAAATCGAATAATTTTTTTCTTGCTTGAACAGCATTTTTACCGTTTCGATAGTAAAAAAGTCAAATATGGCGGAAATGCTGCTTTCGACTTTCCATCTTTAATAGAGTACCAAAGAAAAACTATTGTGTAGAATGAAACAAATTTTTTCACAAACAAGCGTTGCTATATCAACTGTCAAAATATATAATAGCAATGCGAATTAAGTGTGAAGTTAATTGTGAAAAAAATATAATTATGTCCTCCGTCGGGAAAGAACGAAATTACTTTCCGAACAACCTAATAATTTTACAACATTTCCTATCATTGATTAATCTTTTCTTTTAACGATCGCAATAACTATAGGTACAAACGGATATTTCTCAGATATTACAAAATCATTGTGAAATAGGAAAGTGATATTAAATTGTCAGAAAGTAAAATCAAGTAAAGGGGTATGTCGACATAGAACTGCAAAGGGTTAAATTGTAAAAAACAAATTTGGTGCATTGAACTTTGCGGACAATTCGCAAAATCATCCCGGAAGTTCTTTTTCTTACGATATATTCATCGTGCTCAGAACGAAATATTATCAATTAGATTAATTATTCTATGAACCCCATACCATACGAATTCTTTTGTGCCTACCTCCGCAATAATTCAGAATTAAATCGATAAAATAAAGAGTGATTAATAATTCTTTATATATCGTGCAATTTAACGTAACATTAACACTAGATATACAGATGTTCATTATATACCTATTTTTCTGAAGTGAGCCAATTTGACTCATACAAGAAAATTGAAGTTTTTTGCAAATAAAATAGTTCCAAATTAATTTAAAGAAAGATTTACTATTAAAAAATTAACTAATCAATACATTATATATATATATATATATATAGTAATCGAATTTTGAATAAGCAAAATTGGCTCCGTAAATCTAGTGTTAATATTATAGAAATAATTACATCGTGTTGTATCTCACTGATATTTGTAATTTTATAGGTTCTGCAAAACTTGAAAATTTTCTATACAATTGAATTCCTCACGAGTGTCTTTCGTTATTGCACAGTAAAGGATTAATAATACATTTCTTTGGTCACTCATCAATACATTTATAACTCAGGGAATGATGGCATATTTTGAAATATATTTTCATAGACGTAATGCCTTTAAAAAGGTGAAACGTCATTCAAAATTAAATGGTAATTAATTCCGCATAAATGGCACACTCTACTGGTATACTTGAAGGTGTTAATGCACTCTATGTAAAACAGTTTGGCGTTCAGTTTCGCCAGTGGCGAATAAATTCAGTCGCAATTAAAATCCTTCATTTCAATACTCTTTAGAATCGTCATTTACAGAAATCGTCGTCAGCTAATTTGTGACCTTCGTTGTTCCTAGAATTCTTACTTTCAAACGTTATTTTCCAAGTGTATTTTAAATTTTCTCTATCTAGATTCTTTCAATTTGGAATTTCTTAGTATGAAAAAGAAATGAGAAAATATTGATTCGAAATATCGTGCAATATTAATTATGTTTAGAAATGTTCGTGTAAATCGGAAAGTAATGTCGTTCCTCTAGATGTTTTGCTCAAAAATCAATTGATATTTATCGATTCGGCATTGAAAATTTGCACTCAATAGATAGTAAATTTTGTTAATAATAAGAACAATTGCGTCGTTCGTGAAAAATAAAAAGTTATTAGAAATTTATTTGCTTGAGTTCAATTTAAAAAGGCGACATTATTTTCTGGTTCCCCTGATATATTAAAAAATCTTGTGTAACAACAAAAGCAATGAAGTGCGTATTAACAATAGAAATACCAGACAAATTAAACCGACTTGATCTCAATTTTTTCAAAGAATTCTCAAATTTTATCGGGCATTTTTGAAGCAGATATTTTTCCTTGATTTTATAAAACACAAATTACAGGGTCCATCATTTTTTCGATCTCTTGATTTCTCTCTGCAAAAATACTTATTTATTATATTGAAATATAATAATTTAACGCTGGTAATTCTAGTTGCAATTGGTTTGTATTTGAAGCAGAAAATGAATTTCTAAATAGCAGCAGATTCAATCATTTCGCTCGTTTCTTTATAGTACCTCGTATTCGATTGTTAAACATGAACTAATTAAAAACGTGGTTTAGTATTTCAGTCGTAAATTCGATATCGCATTTATGATTTACGTGCTTCGTATCAGGCATGAGCGAAATGCCATTACAGTGAATTTTAAATGATCCATGCAAAGTATCGATTTTTCGATTAATTAATTTTTTGCCGCATTAAAACAAACCGGAAGTAAAGATCAAGCAGACTTCATTTTCAAACAATTATCACGTCCGCATGAAACAGTTCTTCATACTAAATCTAAGACCGTTAAATCTGGTTTATTCGAATTTGTTAAATGAGTACTTTGGAAAAAGATGGACTGAGAGACAAAAAATACAATGAGATAAGTATTATGTGTATTATAAAATACGCGTGAAATATGTACCGCTTCTGTATAAATTTGAGAATTATTTTAAAAAAGTAGGAACTCTACAATTTGACATCTATCAATTTTAATTCTTTCAATTAAAAACACTATCAATAACAAATATACAATAACAATCGTAAAATCGGCAAATAACGATCGTAAAATTGAATTATGTCGATCAATGTTAATAGATTTAACAATTATTTTGCAATTCTTCGTATTCCTTCAGATCTTTCGTTATTTTTTATATCGGAATAGAGAACCAATTCTTTTTTGTATATCTACGATCATAATATTATTCAAGGAGACAAAAAAAGTAATCAACAATTCAAAATCTTGTTAACATAACGAAATATGAACTAGGATGAACTTGTTAAGGAGCTCATTTCTCTTGAAATTATCTTAGAAACATCACGGGTGGAGTTGTGCGTTTAATACAAAAGATGGAAAAATGAAAGTTCATCTAATAGTGTACAATGATAAGTTTCATTACCAATCTTCCTGCCATGTTTAGTTTCCTCATTCTTGTCCCTGAACCGCACGACTTCTGCCTTTTGAAATTTAATAAATAACCAAATCGATAGCTCAAAAGAAATTACTCCTAATACAAGTAATCCGTCGAGTCTCTTTAAAATCATTAATCTCATCTCGTCAATGATCATCGATTGATTCGTAATTTGAAGATTCTTCGACGTCCAAGATAATATAAAGAACCGTGTGACAGCGACCGAATTCCAAAGAATGTGTCAAAGGTAAACTAATGTACCGCACATGACATATCAATCGATAGAAAAAAGACTAATAAATGAATCTCATATTGTACAAATGTAATGGTGAGAAGAAATCGTACGGGCAAGTAGAGAAAGAGTAAATGTTCGTATACGAAGTTTTGGTAATGACTCGGGGATAAGGCTAACAGACAAAACTAGAGTAAATACGTACCATTCATTTAATCCGTTTCGTAGTAGGACGAATATCAAATGAAACACCAGTGACGAAGCAGAAGCGCAACAAAGCGAGATATCACTTCACCTTGGCACTATATTCCACAAGAATTATATCACAATTGTCATAACAAAAGAACACACATGAACATGGCTGGTGACGGATAATTATTCTGTCTCTAGCACTTTCACGGCACATTTTGAAGTCGTCTGATAATACATGATAAGGGAATCATCCCATAGGAAAGAAATGATACTACTGTCGTAGTTATGCTAACGCGCGTACACCATACGCTAATACGAAGGCACTGATTTTTTTATAAAATGCAGATTGGATCAAACGAAAATACACTACTAACAAGTGTCAGCCATCTTGTATTGGAGCGAAGCACAACCCAATGTCCCATGGTGCATCACGACGGCTACGGGAGTTCATACGGAGTTAAACACTAACATGAAGTTAGAAAAGAAACGAAACATGAGAACTGGCGAACACGTTGAGCAGATTTTTCTCATTGGTCGAGACGGTGTTAGTGCGATATCCCTAGAATATGTTCGTGCTGCTTCGAAATCCCTAGTGAACCTCTTGACCAATCGCTCTACGTTATTTTCGAGTATCGATAGTACAAGCTTACATTATTTTTCCTTATTTTGTCAACATTGATAACATAGTGTTACATCATAATTTAAATTTTGTAATGGGACAGAAAAGAATTACTTTAAATTTCTATCTTTATTAAAAATAAGAGTCAAGCTGAAATTATTGAAATATAAAAATTATTTTACTTTACATAAAGTAATTTCTTAAAAAGTATCTGAGCATGCAAGGAAACTATGAAAAGTTGGACCGTCAATTTTTCTTTAAATGTATTGGAAATAATGTTATTATGAAGCAATATAAAATGTACAATGAAAAATGTCGTTACGTAGTTTATTTTTCATTCGATTGCTTTAGATGTACATTATCAAGGCACAAATTTTATTGTTATAAAAGTATATGTGATTTCTTTTACAATTCAATGAAACTATCTTACTTCACTCTCTTAATTATTTTTCTATAATTATGAGATCCTTAGGTATAATGTAGAAAAAGATCTAGAATAAGTACAGCAAAAGACTAGTGCATAGCAAGCGATACAGTTGTGCAGATTATACTTAATGTTATGATGCTTATTATAAGTATATTGTGCTCTGTAGACGCAGAATTACTTAAAAAAGGATAGAAGAAATCGTGTGGTAGTGAAATATCCAAATTAGGACCACCTACAAAATAGTACTTTGACGGCTTGGATACATCATGAAATGTAACATAAGTAAGAACATCTAGTTTAAGCACATCTGTGCAATTTTGAAGTAAACACTTCGACCAAGATATATCAGATTCCTCAGAAAATGTAATACCTACTCCAAATATTTTGTGATTTGTCAGAGTTTTGGGTTTTGGTAAAGTAGAGTAGATAATATTTACATGCATCGATGTTACTAACCCTGAGCAATGCAAATGACCATTTATTAATTGACCGGTTATAACATTCTGAGGTATTCTATCAAGTAAAATTTGACTCCAATTAGTAGTTTCATTTTTGGTGAAGTTGCCTGTTTTTGAAATATAAGTATTGTATTGCTTAGTCTGTGTAATATTGAGTAAAGTGTTTCTCATTAAAAAATGCATAGTACGATTTTGTAGTTCGATACAAGATGATGTATTAAAATTACTTGTATAGAGGATTACCGCACATTTTAATTTAACATTTTCTCCAAAAAGAACAATATGTCTATTGAATTTATCACATTCTCCACTTTTCTTAGCCAAAGGCAACGTTAAAAAACTATCAGTTTTATTAAAATTAATATATTGATTTTCTACATTGTCAGTTTTATTTCTTTTTAAAGTACCAATAATTAATGGCTTTCCAAATATATAACCAGGATTACCACTAAGAACAAAGCTCTTCTCTCTATCAATACCAGACCATTCGTATACTGCTTCAAAATACTGATAAAAATTACGTGAAACATTACCTACATGAAAATAGGCATCTATACTACTGATTCCCATAGAACCGTTATGTATAATTAAATATTTTACACCTATTACAACATTAAAACACGTCCTATTGGTGCAAAATCCTGGTACACTGCTCTTGTTACATAATTTCCAAGAATTCTGACAATAGTGACTAGTAAGTGGTAAACATACATTCCTTGGGCAAATCTATAAACATTTATAAAAATAATAGTATTAATTGCTGATTGACACTGTTGTTGTTTCTCACAAAAGATACATAATGCTTTTAAGATATAAATTATAAAACGAAAAAGTAAAACATATTTTTTAAGAGAAACAATAAAATTGCTTAAGATAACAGCATTGAAGTTCATTATATATATCTTGATAGTTATTAGAATAATGAAATAGCGTAGTGGGAAAATTTCACAATAAATAATAATATCTTGTAATCTAAACTAATAATTTTGACCATATCTTTTCATTTTCTTGTCGCAATTACAATTTGAACCAATTAACATATTGCGTAAAGCACTCTGCTGTTTCTGAGCGCTCCAGGGATTTGATATATTTTATATATCCGATTATTTTCTACTCTTTTGGAAATTCGATATACATTAATTTCGCTAAGTATTTGTCACAATATTATTCAAAGGTACGTTGCCTTAGCAAAGTAGCAAGAAGTCTCGTGTAGACGGTTTGCTAAATACGAGATATCTCGTCACCTGTGCGCAATGTGTTAAAATAAGTGAGCGGTCAATTTATCCGACACCCCGGGTAGCTGAACCCCAAGCTACACCAAATCGAGTATGTTTACAAATTCATATTGTTTAAAGTAATCATACCTGTTCCGAAGAAGTGAAGTAAGTTTTGTTCAATAAATTTGGAGATGTAATAACAGTAAAATTATTAAATGCAGCGGGAAACAAATATTTATTTGCATTAGTCAGATTAGTTTGCAAACATCGATCTTTCCACTCACGAAGATATTTTAATGATTTCTTAAATGAACATAAATCAGTGAACCCAGATTGTGGAAACTCTAAAAACAAACGTAAAATTATGTTTACTCAAGGAAATGTCATTATGTACAATAATACATACCAAGAGGTTTAATATAACTTTTATATAATTTCCATATTGTATCTCCATCTTGATAAGAATTGGAAATATTATATTCAGGTACATGTAATTGATTTTGCCACTTCCAATCTAATTTATCTGACGGTATTGCTTTCCTCAAATCTTCCACATCCTTTATATCCTATATGAATAAAAAATTGTATAAAAAACACACACAGAATATCATATATTAAACTTACCAAATCATTATTAACACTATATGTGGGTGGAAGATTGTCATATAAAATGCAAAAAAGATTGTTTGCTAATTTTTCAAGTATAAATGGTGTATTATTCCGTTGTATAAAATTTCTATTGTAGCAATAACGGCTGTCATACAATTCAGCATGATGATCATCACATCGTGAAAAAGTGGTCAAATGAAATTCCTTGCAATCTTTATCACAGCAGCAATTAATATTACAAGATGATGTCTTGCGGAAAAAGGAAGTAATGCATTATTAAAACATGGATAAATCATATATGCACTCAAATGTTCAAAAATTTGATTACAAAATGTAACTAGACTTACTGTTAAATCACATTCACATACATCAGTCTGCACTTTATGGACAGTACGACTTCTGATTTCATTACTATGAAATGTAATTTTGGGTGAGATTGGTGAATTTGAAGTTGTTTGAGTTTTTGTAGCTTCAGTTGTATAAATAATATTAGGAAAGCTAGTTACATTATTCGTACTTTCAGTTGTAGCATTCGAAAAGTCACTCTGTGTACTGTCTTCTTCTCTAACAGTGTTTTCACCATATGATTCTGATTCATCTGATGCAGCTAATTCATCGCATTCTGTATCATTTGTACAGGTGAATATGTCTTCAATTTTCTTTGTATACACTACATAGCCACGTAGAAAATAAAATAGTCCTACTGCAAGTAGTATCTTTGGTGCTCTCATGTCTTCGTACAAAAATTATACACATTTATAAATGGCATCCAGACTTTTCAAAATTTCTTGCAATTATATGTAATTTTATTTTAACTGTACCCATACTTTCTGTAAGCAATTCAAATCTATCCAAAGTATTGACTAAAACATTTGGTGACTTTAACTGCAGTGTTAATCCTAAGAATCTATCTCTGAGTCTATCCTTCCAATCACCTATGCAGAGACTTCCATTAGTAACTTGTAAGATATAAATAATAACTCTTTAAAAGAATACATTTACCAATTGGTTTCCATGTATGACATTCTATAGAATGTAGTCCAGGAGATAATGGAACATTACAAACTCCATAAGAGGTAAATAATATTCTTCCATATGAGTCCCTACAATATATTTGTAGCAACAGCTTCGGGGAATTCTGAAGTGTTTGAGTTGTATAATGTAAATCTATAGGATGGTCCCAAATTGGTTCATTTGTATATATATCACAACTTTCCTGTGTTTGTCCTTCTTTATTTCCATTTATAACTTTCCATCCATTACCTAGAAAATAATAGATCAAATGTTAAACTTATTATTTGATTCCAATACAATAAAAATTATATTTTTATTAATTACCGGCATAAAAACTCCATTTACATAAAAGTTGTGACTGCTTAAAATATTTTGCAGATGAGATATGACCGATTATATGCAGTTCAGCCATTCCATAGAATCATTTTATTATATTGATAAATGTTGCTTATCAAAGCCATTGAACTGTAAATTATGTATAAAATACATTTTACTTAATTGTTCACAACCTAACACGTTTTTTTTATATACTTTTTGTGAAAAGAATAATGAAATTTTTAAATACTTAAAAAAATTATATTTTTAAGGGTTAATGGGATGTTGGATGCAAGTGACACATTAAGAAATATATTACTGAGCTAATCATTTTTATAGTTACAAAAATAACAGTTGATAGAATAATACTAAGTGTAATACAAATTAATAACATTTTATTATATGTTTTATACTTCAAAACTCTATTTATTTGAATGTTAATATTTATATATTTATCTCATTTTTATTAATGTTATTTTATTCATAACTTAAACTGAACATTTCATATTGTATTTCATAAAGTTTGATAAAGTTTGTTTGTGTAATTGTGAGATTTCAAATAATCATAACCAGTCTAATATAGTTTGTAATAACATTACAATTTTTGTATTTATTACAACTACAATCCAATATAAAAAATTCAAATTAACTTTTAATCGTTCTACTAATTTTATATATGCTTAAGATTTAAATGCCTTTTTTTACTTGTAACGACATTAATCAACTATGTATATAAAAAGCAAATTATATAGCAGCAACGATTCACCTGGATTCACCTTAACTACCGCTTCAAAATAAACAAAACAATGCCGTAGCACACATTGGCTTCGATTTGATAATGTATTAAACTGCATTCCGTTAAACGAAATCAATGCATTCTAAACTTACGCCCTCTAACGAAAATAGCATACACATTCCTGTTGTCATTTCGAATTGTTTCGATCGTTTCGGTTAATATTAAAAGTCTTGAAGAATAATTTTTATCTTTGCATTCAATAATTCTTAATTTATCGGATACTAAGTTAGTTTTAATGTTACTGTTTACTGCCAGAAATCATTCTTTCCTACATATTTCCCTTATTCCATTATCCATTATATCCCTTTACAATGATTTTATTTTCTCTTCGTAATCATATAATTAGCTCAAAAGCGAATAGAAACTAGAAATAGTTTCTCACTTTTTATGTACTATCAATTCATAAATATGGAAATTAAACTCGATTTGCAAATCGAAATTAGTCACGCAAGAAGTCGACTTAAGAGATCGAACTTAATCGAATCGAGTATCATGTAACTTGCAATTATGTTACCTAAATAGTATTTGACAAGTTTGACAGGCACTTGCAAGTATTTATTAGCACTTTAGTATCACTTAAATTGAGTTGTAATTTCGTTTCTCTTAGAGTTTACGTTAAAAATGGATACTAAGCCAAAAAGTGAACACATGTTAGCCTTAAAGGGTAATAAAAATTACTTTCTTGTTGAATATGCAAAAACAGCTTGATTGTTGCATTGGAAATTTATTATCTTTATTTGTTTGATATAAAGTTGATGTCATATATGTATATTATTTATTATGAAAATTACAGTATCTCTTCTTCAACGTTTTCCTGCATGTTTTAGGGAAAGTAAACACTGATTTTCATATAAGTCTATCTTCTAAATGTGATTTAGGCAGTTACTTAGACAAAATTGTTTAAATTTTAGTCATAATTTATTTATATGATTTACGAAAAAGTATTTAATACTTGATATATTTTAATATTAAGTTACTTTTACATTCAATATTATTTGTTTTACTTATATCAAACAACACTTGTGAATACTAAACATTTTTTATTTTAATATACTCTTTAAGTGCTATATTTAATGTAAGCAGAATGACAATCGTATTGTTTGATGGAAATATCTTTTTTTCAGTTATGAGACTAACTCGTCCTACTCTTGCAAGTCCTATAGTTGTAACTTGTGATTCAACCGATTTGCCAGGTAATACATTAAATAATGAACTCAAAAACGATTGTACCGCTCTGCAAGGAATGGAAACCCTTGCAATAGGACAGTTCATGGTATTGCCACAAAGTTTTGGGTATATATTGTTATTATACTGTTTGCTATATATAATAGTTCAATTGCACTGTTATTTATATAAAAGTTTATCGTTAATAATATATTAAATGGTATAAAAAAGGGCTATATTAAAATTATATGTACAAAATTTCAGAAACATTTATTTAGGTGAAATATTTTCAAGCTACTTATGTGTACATAATGTTAGTAATAGTATGGTACGGAATGTTAATGTCAAAGTAAGCATTATGTAATTATTTAATGCTATTTAAAATTTTACATTATGTCGCTCAATATAACAACTTTTAAAGTGATTGTACAATGTTGTAGGCAGACTTACAAACTAGTACTCAAATTATTTCCCTTTCTGGCAGTAGTGGAGAAGGGAAAGATTTAGGACCTGACAGTACAGTTGATGAATTAATACACTATGAAGTTAAAGAGATAGGCACACATATGTAAGAATATGTAAATGAAGATCATTAATCCTGAAGGTTAAGAATTCATTAATTTTCGTAACAATTTTTCAGATTAGTGTGTGAGGTGACATATTTACCTAGCAATTTAGGTGCTACACCACTATCATTTAGGAAATACTTTAAATTTCAAGTAGTTAAACCATTAGATGTGAAAACAAAATTTTATAATGCAGAGGTAATATTCACATAGTTTAACATATTTTGCATTGTACTAATTAATATAAAACATTGTTGAATTAATGCTTTTTAATATATTCACCTTCTGTTGTACTAATATGACATCATTTTGTTAAAGTCAGATGAAGTGTACCTTGAAGCCCAAATACAAAACCTTACGGCTGGCCCAATTTGTTTAGAAAAAGTTGCGCTCGAATCGTCTCATTTATTTAGCGGTAAGTTTTCTACCAAGTTTAACAGATATAAAATAAAGATAAACTGTTATCAACTTTAAAATATTTTTTTAGTATCGACGTTAAATACCAACGAAAAGGGAGAATCTATTTATGGATCAGTTAATTTATTAGATACTGGTTGCAGTCGACAGTATTTGTATTGTTTAACACCACAATTAAGTTTATTGAAAGATCCAAAAATGATGCATAATGCAACAAATATTGGAAAATTAGATATTGTTTGGAGGAGTAATCTGGGAGAAAGAGGAAGGTTGCAAACGAGTCAATTACAAAGAATGGTATATAAATTTTGTTATTTTTTATTCTTTACAACGTAGAAATGCGAGCTTGTCCCAATATTGATTTTAGGCACCTGAATACGGTGATTTAAGGGTTACTATGAAAGACATTCCTGTAAATGTTTCTCTTGAACAATCAGTTGACTTTAAGTGTCACATAATTAATACATCGTGAGTATTTTTGCGCCAATTATATAGAATAAGAGTTTATTATATACATTTTTCTGTTCTACTATCATGTTTTTAATAGGGAAAGAAATATGGATTTGATGTTAAGCTTAGAGTCAAGTAGTTCTATAGCTTGGTGTGGGATATCAGATACAATGATAGGAACCTTGAAACCAGGAGTATCTATAGATGTTCCTTTATGTTTGATTGCATTACATACCGGCATTATTGTAAGTATTTTCTTAAACAAAATTTTATTATAGTAACTATTAATGTTAAACATAATTTTTCAGACTATCTCGGGATTGAAATTAATGGATACATTCCTAAGAAGGGTATATGATTACGATGATTTAGCACAAATATTTGTTCATCAAATAGATTAATAAAAAATGTGAAAAATTAATAAAAATATTTTTATTAAATTATTTTGCCTTATTTCAAAAATAAAATATACGGTGAATTTCAACATTTTTGTGTACGAAATCTGCAATATTTCATAAAATGAGTATTTTTAAAAATATGCATCAGCAGTAGACATTTTCTCTGTTTCACTGACTGCTCCTACGGCACAAGCAAGTAGTGTTTGAACATCTTGAGGTTCATTTCCACCAAATATATAGCCGTTAGCCTTATCAACTGCATTTTTTACTTGTAATAGTAATGTTTGATTAGAGATATCTAACGGTATAAAACTGACGAGGCTATAGTCTTCAATCAATGATACAAAAGCAGTGTTGAGTTTTTTGTACCTAAAAATTGTAAACCATTTGTATATACGTTCCAGCAACTGAAAGATGCCTAGGAAGCGGTAAATCGAGTATGGGGATTCCAAAAATGAATTGATAGCCGGTTGAAAACGAGAGACTTCCTCGCTCCCTAGCCATCTTTCAGTTGTATTCAGTTATACCATTTTCAGTAGAATTATCTGCCTAAAAAGCTTACTTTGAAGTAAATGGATCTTCATCTAACTTATCCAGCAGATAATTTAAATCAAGAACTTCTGTATAAAAGTCTATATTAAAATCTAGACAATGACTGAATTTTTTCATTTCGTCAAATTTTGTCATAACATTAACATGAGGTAAACCTAGCTGTAACATGGTTGTTGTGCAAAGAATTAAAGACGATAAATATTTCCCTGAAATCAACAAAGACTAATATTATTATTGGATATGCTGAATATATCTTCTTATAGGAAAAATTAATAAGTATAATTACCAGGATCACTACAGTGATGAGAGTCTACAAGATGCACACTGCATAATCTTACTAAGTTTTGTGCCAGCTTCTCAGCTATTACACGTACAGAATTATGATGTGTGTACAGTTCAACCTATGAAACAATATGTTAATATTTTCCATATTGATATAAGTTATTGAATAAAACTGACACATTAAAAAACTATAAATTTCTACCTGCCCTGGACAATCAAAAATAAGGTAGTAATCCTTCAAATTTAACACCTTTGTAACAAGCCATTTAACGTTTTTTTCTAGAAATTCCATGCAGTAAACCAAAGCTCCATTTGGCCCCAGTCCATAATGTGACATTACTTCTTCATGCTTTATTAATTCAGATATATCTACTGCTGGCTTATATTCCATATTCTCATTTGCAGGATCTAACAAAAGGATACATATTTTTTGTGAAACATGTATGTAAATATTTCTATTTAGATAAAAGTTGTAGGTTTTTACCAATATTAATAATAGCTACTTTTCTACCAAGTTTTTCCAAGAATTTGCACATATTATGGCAATATGTGGTCTTGCCACTACCAGGTGGACCGATAACTAATTGACCAAATATTAAACTCATGTTTATTTTATTTAATACATTACATTACCACGTTTTTATGCCATTTATAGCTTTAATAATAGCTTTTACAGTTTCAGGACTATATTCTTTCAAAGAAAGAGAAATTAATAATGGTTTATTTATATCAATTTGCTCTGCTATGCATCTAGCAGCTGCAATGACATTGATATCATCTTTCCCAAATACTACCCTGAAATTTTATAATAATTGCATTACTAAAAGTTAAAGTTACAAATATTATATGTAAATCTTATAAATATATATAAAATGATACTTACTTGGCAGAAAATATACTGCTGTTAAATTGGTCTAGTGAAGATTCACGGTTTACTGTTATTAATGATCCAGGTTTTTTAAATTGCGTTATTATCAATAATATGCGATTACTGAAATACATTGTATATATAATTAGTTTTACGATTTAATTAGAAATTAAATACATTTTATCCAAAAAGAAAATAATTTTTAATTTTTATAAATACGTTTTTTTTTATTATGTTAACAAAAACAAAACATGCATTCGTTGTTACCTGTAAACTTTTAAAGCAATGTCCGTATGATGACCGTGCGTAATAATAGCACATGCATGATTTTTCATATTTTCTATACATATCTGCAATTAAAATAATAAAGTTTCTTATAAAATTAATCGAGTAATATATATACTTTTTCGTTTTACTTACATTATGTTAGTATTATATGTAGTACAATCTTTCTTTTTCGTACAAAATATTAATCTAAGCAAATAACTTTCATAGTGTATTTCAGGGTAGGCAAGCTGCCGTGTTATAAAAAAGGACTGAAAACAGCGCCAGCTGGTAGCTGCGGGAACGAACTAAAGGCATAAATTTATGTATAGCATGTCTATCTATATTAATGTATACTCAATGGCTGTATTTAAGAGCTTGCCTTGTTTTCTTTACAATTTTATTTTAAAATGAAAATAACGTTATGTTTCAATTGACAATTTTTTATTAATGTTCACAATAAAAAAGAATTATAATTTACATACATAGGTATACATAGATGTACATAGGAACACAAATACTTTCTAACCTCCACTTTCTTTACAGAAAATAACCGAACGTTTTTTCCTTTGCATCATACTTAGAAAAAGAAAACAACTCAAATTACAACAGTATTTTAATAATTATAATAAATATGAGAACTATGACATAAATAATAATTATGTCTGAAGTTCTTTTGACTACACATTTTCGTCTTAATCGATTTACTTTTACCCACAATGGCGGTTCGGAACAAAATTGACTGTTCAGTTCTGGCGGTAACAGAATCACACCGACTTCCTCTTGCAAATGTAGTTGAAATTGACACTATCGCCACCTGGTAGGTGCGGGACGTGTAACTAGGAACCGCTGAGCCCATTACAGCTTGCCGACCCTGGTGTATTTGGCAAGGACAATTGCCAACACTGTTAATAGTGTCTTTTTGAGAACAAGGTTTGCTATTCAACTTGAACTATTTTCTAGAAAGTTTCGCAAAACATGACGTAGAATTAAAATATCAGAATTTTATTAAGTTGTTTTAACATTCGATAAGCTCATTTTTCGTTATATAAAATCCTTAATTGTCTTAATTAGTTAGTTTGTGCAACAGTGGTTCTCAAACTTTTTTTTTAATTCCTTGCGTCATGGTCCCCACAATTTTTTAGATTTTTCGCGGATCCTTTAAAATAAGCAAAAATTAACACATAAAATACTATTATTAAAGCATTTCTCGATAATTATTTATTGAGAGAATGACTAATCTAAGTCTTCAAATATACATTCAATAGCTTAAGTACATCTGCAAAAAATTTTAATCAAGCGACCCCTAAAGGACCACGGACTATTTGAGAAACGTTGATATACAACACAGAAATAAACTCATAAATTCTCTTAATACTTGCATCTTCATAAAATTTATTTAACTTTCAAATATAAAATTACAGGAAAAATTTATTTTACGTAAATTGTGAAGTGATTCTGAAGAGAAATAGTTATTAGGGTTATTACTAATAACTTATTAGTATTCTTAGCCGTAGCTGGTCGTAGCTCTGATGCTCTGATTCGATCACCTTTACGTACGCATATTGGGAAGTATTCAATTCACGTCGATTCTACAATAATTCTTATTCAACGGCTAATCCATATTACGATTTCATGGAGGCATCGCGTTTTTCTCATCTTCGCCGTGTATTTATGAATTTCAAATAGAGTGTACAGAAATGCGAATGCACGTATCGAGGAACATTAATCTTATACTGGTATTCCTATGACAAAGTATTGAATTCGTTTTTTTTTATCATTAATTATTCGAGTGGTTGATACGGAGGAAGCGTACGTGAATCTTTCCAAGCAATCTCTTGTTAATGTTAAGGACAATGTCATTATTCAATAAGCCGAAGCGAAATATACGTCGTCGGCCTTTCAACGATGAGGACGAAGATAATGAAAATAGGTTGGAGGTGGAGGACACTCAGTCTATCAAACCGAAAGTAAAGAAGAAGGATAAACCCAAGCAAACGCTCCTCAGTTTTGGAGAGGAGCTGGAAGAAGGTAATTTATATGTACAACTTGTATATTTTAATCTTTTATAAAATACACATCAAACTACAAAGTATTTTTTTAAGCACAGTCGCATTGACAGATAATGTATTTAACAAGTAACAAGTTTACTAATTGGTTTTATTAATTTTTGTTAATATTTTACTGAACGTGGTACTTGTTATTATATATTTATAGCATACTTTTAATTCTGTCACGATATGTTACCTTTATATTAGAACTGATGATAGTTCAAATTATAGATAGCCATGTAACAAATAATATATTGTTATATCTGTCTATATGAATGTATATGAACTATTGTAATAAGAACAATATTTAGGAAATAATATATGTCCCTGTAAAAGATGATAAAATAGTTAAATGTTATATTAACTGTATTATATAACATTAATTGCATTATTAGAATGGTATTTCAACATTTTTTCTAATCAGTAATGTTAATAATTCTGTAAGAATGACGTCTGACAATGCAATATCTTACAGCGGATGATGGAGAAGTCTTTAAAGTGAAGAAATCATCTAGGAGCAAAAAACTCATGAAACAGCTAGATCACGAAAGGAGAAAAAAGAAAGGTGAAGAGAAAATGCAAGTGGACTCTGACCAAGCGAACATGTCCATTAAGCAGGAAAAAGATTTAGAAATAAAGACAGATGATCTAGTAGTAAGCTATCTCTATGATGTTTTATTATTATTAGAATTTCTGCAATTTAAGTCATTTGTAATTTGTTATTTGAGGTTTCATCTTTCCTCTGTATATTAATTAATGTTTTCAAACTGAAGCAAACTGCAGAAGCCAACCAAAAAAGTATTACTTAAATATGACTTTATAATTAGACTACGTCATAAGAAACTATAATTTTTTTTTAAAGTCTTCAAACTTTTCAATTATGGACTTTGTCTTATATGTTAAAGCCTTTGTAATTAGGACAATTCAAAAATAAGATGTAATTATGAAAGTGCAGTAAGTCAGAAACTTTTTCAATGAAATTTCAATTTAAAAATCATAACGTACTATTTTTATGTAATATTAATTCACTTGCATTCAATTTTGCAACAAATTATAATAATACTTAATTGTACAATACAAAATACAGAATTAATCCTCTTATAATTTGCTAAAATAAAGTGTGAACATTTTGTTATTTTATTATGCATTGAAGGTTTTTAAGTTACTAAGTAATATATATTTTTTATATTAGGTTAAGATAAAAAATACAGGACCTTTAATTCTAAACGGACGTGCTGCATTGGCAGCAGGGAAGGATGACTATACATCTGATGAAGAAGATGATGAACCACGTACTCACAAATTTCGCAGAAATACAGATAAAACAGATACAATGAAGATTCTTCTTGAAAGTGAGTAATATCATGATCACTAATTGTTATAAATATTTTAGCAAAGGTGCAATTTAGTCTATATATATTAATTTTGTTAGGTATTGACGTATTACAATATCAGTACATAACAAACTATATATGAGCCATTTTAAAAAATCGAATTTTCTGTAATAAACTTTCATTTTTGTATATTTATTTAATACTATGTTATTAATTGACAGATATGAAATTTTATATTAATATATTTTTAGGTGGTTGTATACCAGACGCTGCTATGATTCATGCAGCTCGAAAGTGTAGGCAAAAGGCAAGAGAATTAGGAACTGACTATATTCCTATTGAAGAACAGAGGTAAAATTTTAAATAAATAAAATTAAACTGTGATATAACATTTCAAAGATCAAAACTTTCCATGAGTTTTGTTCTACTTTATTCTTATTTCGCAAAATACATAATAGATATATTCACAGTGACGACAAAGGGAAATCAAGACTTATTCGAGAAGAAGATCATGATAGAAGTGATGACGATGATTCACAGGATCGAATTGATATGACTGTAAATACAGAAGCTCGTGACAAAGAAAAAAGAAGAGAAGCATTTCTTGCCTCGCAAGTTCCACTTAAACGTTAGTTTCTTACTGTCGATTTTTGCATTTTTAATTTGAACTAAAAAATGCAAGTTTGTAATTTGTAGTTTCAGATGATGAAAGTGAACATGAAAATGAAGAGGAAGAATGGGAAGCTCAACAAATTAGGAAAGGGGTAACAGGTGCACAGGTAATAACTTCCGTTCATTTCTGGATCTTTAAAAGAAATATGGTGAAGTCTTAATTGTTATTATTCTATTACATGTTACTCTACTCTTACAAGTGACTTTTAATACTATTCAATGTTATCAATGAACTTGGACTTCGGGTTGGAGCTGTGTAAGAGATTAGAGTAAATTCAATGTTTCACAATTATTGCTATTGGCTTCATCAGGATTTTGCAGGAACACTAACTCGGATTCACTCCAAATTCTAACACGGTTCCAACCTAGAATTCAAGTCTATTGATAAACAGTTTGGCCACGAAAGTCTTAAAATTTTAAATGTTTTTAATGTTCCATAATGCATAACATAAAAATGTTTAGATCGCGGCAGCACAGCAGGATTCTATGATGCAGCAGCAATACTCCATGGGCATAAATGTAAATCAGATGATGGGAACAGGGGTGCCTCTAGAAATGGTAATGATGCCAGCACCACCGCCACCTCCGACGATACAACCACCAGATCCAACAAAAATAGTACCAGTTACTCCACAAGAAGTTGTTAATAAGATGCGTGCAAGGTGGTAAAATATTTGTTTATTTTTATGTGATAATATGTTCATAATAGGAGCAATATACAATACAAATATTTTTCGAAAACAAGAGCGCAGAAGAGAAATAAAAAGTATATATTTATAGATTGAATCGTTTGAAAGAAGTACACCGGCGACATCAATTAGACCAAGACCGTCTAGACCAAGAATTGGGACAAACTGTGAAAGAGCTGGATGACGGCGAAATTCGTGCACCGCAGCTTGCACAGCGCTTCAGATATTACCAAGAGTTGCGTGGGTATGTCACTGACTTGGTAGAGTGTCTTGATGAGAAGGTGGGTTTATACGCTGTCACGTTTTTTTATGTGCACTGGGGTTTTCCATGCAATTTCTGGCTGCATAAATTATTCAGCCAAATAAAAATGCATTTTTCTTACTAGGATTTAAATATGATAACTTGTATTTTCTGAAATACATTTTTTCTTATTTATTCCATAGAGTACATGTTATAAAATTAAAAATGTAAATAGATAGCAGAAAAAGGTATACAAGAGTCATATATAAACTGTTACCCTCCTACGTTTGTAATTCAATTAAAAGAATCTTTTGGTAAAGGATTTACTATGTTAAAGAAGGCGATAAATATATGTGTAGTAATGATAATATGGTATTGTACATTTGCATATTACTTTTTCGTCTATTGTTTATTAAAAATATTTCGATGCACATAACTTCTACTATTCATTTTTAAAGGTATCTTTCAAGTACAGTAGGTATCTTCCTCTTGTACAAGAGAAACATAGTAATGTTTTTGTTCTTATCTGCACTTAATCTATATTAGGTAGAAGATTTAGTACTTTTTAATCAACATTTCTGTTTATTGCAATATAACGAAGTCTGCTTTTGTGTTATACTTATAATTGTAAAATGACCGAGACTGAACTGCATAATGATTTTATATCTTTAGGGTACAACACATAAACTGTTTATAACATATAGAATTAATAGTTGTGTTGAAACAGCTATAAAATACTTATAGTTTTCAAATATGTAGTTACATGATTTTTGTTCATTATGCTTTCTAACAAATGTTAAATAGAATGTGATAAGAAATCGGGTATTCTCGAAATGTTAAAAAAAAAATAAAAGAAAAATGCATATTAAAAGGAAAAGGACTGGGGAAAGTACAAAGTTTTGTAATGTACATTTGTATTGCCGGGGGTCTGTATCTTCTCTGTATAAAAATTTGTTTGTAATGTAGTAAATAATTATTTTTAAGTATGTATAAAAATCACAAAGATAACTTAAAATGTGGTAAGTAAAATAATATCTGATTTTCACTGTTTTCTGGAAAGAAATGATATCCAATGACTGCAGATTTGTATTACGAGTTCCAGCAAGTGTTAAATTGTTATTTTACTATGTATATTATAGGATAATTAATTGAATTATTTCCATTTAATTATTAATGTTGACCGTTAAATATTTCCAAGAATTTTATACCATTTGGACACTTTCTGGAAAGAAGTTAATCCCTGAAGTCATGGAATTGACTCACTGTTTGAATAATAATGTATACATTTTTTGTTAGCTGCCTCTGGTTGTTGGATTGGAGCAACGCTGGCTAGAGCTTTATGGCGAACGTTCGTTTGAATTAATGGAACGAAGACGACAGGATACGAGAGATCAAGCCGAAGAGATTACAACAGCTGCAAGTCAGTTATTTTAGTAGTAATTGTATACAAAGTGTCTTAATTACACCAAAGAAATTAATTTTTGTTATTAAACTTGTGATGATGTTCTATGCACGCATCAGTATATTATTGAATTAAACTGATAAATTAGCTGACAAATTAATTCGAAATTTATACAATATTGGTGGACAACATTATATAATTAAATGTATTAATAATATATAATAAGTGCGTGTGAATTTATAAGTATATAACATTGGCTATCAATTTTTTTTGTTTAATATTTGTACTAATGTTATAAGATTAAATTGATATTTCATTGCAAAACTGTAGGAGGTCAACCGATCAGAAGAGGACCAGAAATTGAGGCACGAATTCGCCGAGCTACAGAAAGGGAAGGAAGAAGGGCTCGCCGAAGGAGAGCTAGAGAGTTAGCTCCTACGTTACCAAAACATATTGATGGCATGTCCAGTGATGACGAAGTTACAGAACAACAAAATCTGGCATTTAAACAAGCAAAGGGTAATGCATTTTTATCAAGTGTAGGAAATTTACTGCAAAAGAAATTTTATTCTCGTTGTAATTGTATGGTAATGTCATATATGATAATAATAAAAATGAAAAATTCATTTTTCAGATGAAATTGATAATGAAAGTAAAGATATATTCTCTGATGTTATGGATGATTATTGCACACTAAGAGGAATACTTTCAAAATTAGAATCATGGAGAGAAACTGACAGAGATGCATATTTGGAGGCTTATGTATCTTTGTGTATACCTAAAATGATATCACCCATTATTAGATTACAATTGATTACGTGGAATCCTATCATGGTACACTGAAAATCTTTTTGAAATTTGTTTGTTTTATATTTTCTCTGTTTTTCATCGCCTATTATTTCGAAGTATTATTATGCTATTGTATATTAGCTCTTTTAAGTTTTGTTGTTATCTCAATACACATAATATCAAATCTATATTTACTTTTAGGAGAGTGCCGATATAGAGAGGACAAAGTGGTATAACACATTGCTTCTGTACGCATTAGACGAAATGGAAACAGAAGAATCACTTAAAAATGATCCTGATGTTAGATTAGTGCCGTCAACAGTTGAAAAAATTGTTATACCTAGATTAACATGTAAGATTACTATAATTTCTTTGTTCTGTTTAAAATACTTTAGCAAAGCATTTTAAAAATAAATTTTTATGTACAGCTACCGTTGAGAAAATATGGGATCCAATGTCTACTTCGCAAACTCTACGCCTCGTAGGCACTGTGAATCGTCTCATTAGGGACTATCCAAATTTAAATGAAACGAGTAAACCGTTGGAAACATTATTTAACACGATTCTGGAAAGAATTAAGTCAGCGGTTGAAAATGACGTGTTTATTCCAATTTTTCCAAAGCAGTTAGTACACTTTTTTCTATATGTATACACAAAATATTATTGCTGTTAATTTGTTGGTACTGACATAAACATTCAATATTGTTTTTAGGGTTTTAGATACCAAGCATCAATTTTTTCAAAGACAATTTGCTATGGCTGTCAAGCTGTTACGGAATTTACTCAGTTGGCAGGGTCTCCTCGGGGACACACAATTAAAAAATTTAGCACTTGGTTCATTATTAAATCGCTATCTTTTAGCTGGTTTAAGGGTTTCTTCGCCTACAGATGCTTTATTCAAAGCTAACATGGTATATTTTTATTCTAAAACTTTATTTGCACAGAATATTACATCGGATTTTATTTTGTAACTAGTGTTTTTACTATTCTTATAAGTCTAAATGTCATTCAGCTGATACTTTTCACATGTTCTTTTATTCAGCATCGATTACGTAATAATGACGTGGTACTAATTAAATTATTTTTTAAGGTGATGAGTACACTGCCACGTGCTTGGTTACAAGGCGAAACAATAGAACATTTAAGAATGTTTGCTACTCTTATTCAACAACTTAGCGAACAGCTAGATCAAGCAAATCCAGCTCACAAGTGAGTTTCATACAATTATTTGTATATCACTGTTTTATTATATAACTGGTCGTTAACACTTTATTTAATTCAAATGTTTCTACGGTCTTTAACCCTTTGACTGCGAACTATTCCAAGTTGAAGTGTTTCACGTGAGCGGCATGCGGCCTGTAGATGTAGTCGGTGGGGACTGAACAGTTTTTCGCGCAGAATGGATATACAATAGTAACAATTGCCGAATATACAGTCCCACAACTAAAAAATGACTATGGAGCGGTGGACTATGTCGTTTTCAATTATATATTTTTACCGGTACATTTTTGGAATTTCCAAATCCAGTCTCCTAAAGTAAATGGTTATGAAGTGTGTATATTTTAGGAGACTGGGTTTGGGGTTACCAAAAACGAAATTCGAATATGGCGGAAAAGAAGAGGGTCCATCGCTCTTTAGCCCTAATTAAGTTATCGGACTGTACATATGAGACCCTAATAAATAACATAAGTCTTCGCCGGGCGCGTATTTGCGTCCATAATCTAAACTGATACCTTTCGCAGAATGCATATTTGCGTCTGTAGTCTACATCGATTGTTTTTACAGAACGCATATATGCGCCAATAAGAGTCAAAGGGTTAATAATGTATGTAACGTCAATAAACATATCTAGAAAATTGTTATTTTTCATGTCAGCATTTGTCATGTTGCTGATAGATGTAACTTTTCTTAATTTATATATTATGTTAGTTATATATTAAATTGATAAGTTTTTAAGAAATTACAATTAAATTTTGTATCCTAAAATTCGGTGTTTGTTCCCTGTTGCAGTGAAGCCTGGGAATATTCGAAGTCCATCCTGAAAATAATCAAGCCTTTATAATGTAATAGACATAGATGCTATCTTAATATTTTAATCATATTTTTTAGTTTCAATAATACGCCTAAGTATAGTTTTGTATACCTACCGGAAAAAAGAACTTGTACATGGCAGATTACAGTACAATTAATAGATGTGTAATATATTAAAGTGTAATTTTGTATAGAAATAAATTAGATAAGATTTCAATAATATAATGCCCTTTGCAGTATCAGTTGTAAATATTACAAGCTAATAAGTTAAAATAAATATGCAACTGTTAGATGTTATTAAAATTTGTTTGTTTACTCAAAACGAAAAGTAAATTAATAATAGTACGTTCACTGTGAATACTTATAAATTGTGTTTTGTTATCTGAAATACGTGACATTGTAAAACATTATACTGTGATGCTTCCATATAAGTTACGATTCATATAAATTGTAACACGGAGCATGTTCTGATTACATTAAGGTATTGGAGACCCTATTTTTTTAATGACGTGGTAGATAATGGGCCAGTGCTGACAATCATACGGTCAGAGGTCCTGTTATCTACAATATTCTTCTGTCCATTATAGTTTCTAACTTATAGTTATCACAATACAATTTCCTAAAGTACTAGAAATAGTACAGAAAACTTCAGATATTGAAAAGCAAAAATCTATATATATAAAATATTTTATAAATATCATAGCTCTACATAAACAATGAGTGAAGAAAATATATATATTCATGGAAAGTTCCTTTACTCTAATTGTAATTACTATTCAAATTAACGAAGGATTACTTAATATTTTTCACTTAATTTGCGAAAGTTATTTTCACGTTTGACCAAATTAATGCATCCTAAAAAACGTTATAGAATTCTTATAATTCGAACGTGGAAATATAAAAAAAAAAAACAAGTTTTGTATAGACTTTTTTTATATTATTCTTTATATATAAATACTGAGCGAAAATTTAGTGGGTTGATTCATATGATTGAACATAATTTACGAAGAAGATAAGTTCTCACACAGATGGTGAAGAAGTATTCACGGGTCATGCAGATAGTGGTGGTAAGGGTCATCTCTTGACTTCTATGAACTCAGTTCACTTCTGTGAAGCTACTGTTGTACACCATGAAACTCACAGGTATAGAAAAAAACGTCTTTCTTTATAATATTAAAACAAATCTTTTCACAAAAACCAGCTGTTGAAAACGTATCCTTAATATCTTATAAAAAATATTACTTTGCATAAACTGTATAGCCTGTAGGTAGTAAAAAATAAGTTCCTTGAATTACAGATAAATATACAGTCTGATTTATATAGTATTCTATATATTCACTATCAATAAACATTATATTTCTAATCCTGCTGAAATGCAAATAGACAGTCACTCTTAAAACCTGTATTTTTGAAAAATGATGATTTCATCCGAAGTAACACATAAACAGTACATTATAAAGCAAACAATATTTTTGTTACAGATGCTGATCTTCTACCAAAAATTTCTATAAACCAGCTAAGAACAGTCTCATTTATCTTTATATTTTTGTGCAACAATCTTGCTGCTCAGAGTATATTTCAATTAGGGAAAGAGTATACATATTTGTATGATGCAGTTTCAAGTTCTGGAGTGTTGTTACCATCTCGTGCATCATCATCATGGGGTTTCCATGGAAAACTTGTGGTACAAGTGGAGCAGAATGCGGCTCTAATGCAGGTATATTTCTTAATAAGCATATTCTTTAACTTTATTCAAACCTTATCATATTTAACATTTAATTTGATTGTGAATTATTAACTTTATGGTAAGCTGTTATTGTGTCTGAAGAACATTTATTTTATTGAAATAGCATGTAATGGTAAATATCTACACAGTTACAGTCATTGAAAATGAATGTATGGAATGGCCCAAGTCAAGAAAAAGGACATGATACAGACATCAATAATGATGCAGCAGAACTTCTAAGACCATTTCAAGTAGCTTACAAGAATGGTCTCGTAGAAAATTTCAGTACAGAAGCTCTGTCCCCTTGGTCTACAAATATAAAACGGAGCATTGCAGGAATTTTACAGCTGGATCTGTCGGGCTTAGAAAAGCAGATTGCATTTCATGCTGATGAGGTAAGTTGTTTTGCTAAAAAATACTAATAAAAGAGAACTTCTACTTCCGAAAGAATTTGATTCTACATTGGAAATTAAATTTTACACTTTATTAAATTCTCTACACAATATTATGTGTGAATGTGATTTTATTAAAGAGAAATCATTACGGCCAATGCAATATCGAATACGTTGTTAATCCAGAAGAAGATAATGAAAAGTTGATACGAAAATTTTTGGACCCTCGTACTTGCGTTGGACATCCTCAACATAACTGGTCTAATGTTCCTAGAATGTCATGTCCTAATGGTGATCAAGTATGTACATAAATGTTTTTGTTCAAACAGTTTAAAGAGATATTCTCTTCATTTATTAATCAAAGCACTAATGCCAAAATATGTATACTTAGAATCCAATTTTAAAATCCAGCGAAAGATTGTACAGAGTCAAATCAGATGGACACCTGCACGAGTTATTGTTTGTTAATGCTTCTGGCGGTATATATGTACAACCATTTCAAAGTTTTGGAGAAGCACATTTCCACTTTACCAAGTATGTTGTATTCTATGATTACATATGCGAAAATATCATTTTCTTTCTTCACACTTGACTTTAAATTTGCAGGCAGACTTTCGAGCTGATTTCAGTGAAGAACATAACAAACAAAATATCTGTTAATGAGTTATACCCTAAAGATCTTCAACATGAACTTCCAGAAGTTGATTTTACACAGGGTCGAAGTATTCCTGACAAGAATACCGTTTTTAAATCCGTAAGTTACGTGTAATGTTTCAGTAAACAAAGATTGTTCACAAGTAATATATATATCAAAATTTCTGTGTTTAATCTTTCATCGAAATGTCGATAAAAATAGATCAATATAATAGTATTAGGAACATATATCGTGTTACAGATAGGAAATTTGTTGGATCGTTTAAGTCAAAGACTCGAAAATCCTGGGTTGGATACAGAAACAGATAATTTACATAACACAACTATTTCTGTTCTTCTATATTATCTTGAAATGTTAGATGTTGCTGACTTACATACAGCATATACTAAAGTTTCGGGTACAAGTTACAAAGAAGAGACGATACGGTAATGTTATGTCATTATTGCATTATATGATTCGTATTGCTTAAGGCATTTGTTTTATATTATTGTAGAAACATGTTCCTCGAGGCACTTCCACAAGTTGGGACCAAAGAAGCTGCATTATTTGTATTGGAATTAATTCAAGATAAAAAAGTATCAGACATATCTGCAATCCAGCTTCTTACTCAGCTACCATTTCACATTCGTAAACCTGATGTCCAATTATTAGTTAGCTTACAAGCATTCTTAAATTTACCAGAAAAAATTTCTTCTGAAGTTCAAAACACTGCTATCCTTGCATATGGTACATTGATTTATAAAACGTGTTTGTTATACTGTCCGTATGAAATGTTGGACGATTATGTACGCCTATATCTTGATAAATTTACAGGTATTTGATCTTTCTAATTTAAATATATTTCTTAAGTATAATTAACATAACATTTACAGTACCATACTATAATGCTTTTACCACATTCACGAATGCCCACGTGAATTCACGTCTTTGCAAGTTCTATTTCTGATTATACTTAACGTAAATTTACGTCTTTGCTGGGTCGGAATGTGATAATACCTATTATTTTTCTACTGTGTCATCACGTTTTAATATTGATATAACTTATAGAAACTAAGCAATATGAAAAGAAAATGATTTGGCTGGAAGGATTAGCAAACATTCAATTAGGAAGAGTAGTCGAATTTTTAGAGCCTATTGCGAGCGGTAACAATGCGGAATCACGTCATTTTCGAGTACTTGCAGCATGGGCATCACTTCCTACTGCTCCGTTGAGACCAGATGTCGTAAATAACAAATTACTTTTTTCGATCTAGTGGATTACGTACAAAATTAATTTTCTATTTTTTCTCCTAGATATATCCAGTCTATTGGCCAATTTTAGTGAACAGAACTGAACATTTAGAGATGAGAGTAGCTGCATTGACATTACTCATTATTTCTAGTCCCACACCAAGCAGATTAATATCATTGTACTGGTACATGCAAAGCGAACCCTGTCAGCATTTATATAATTATTTTTATACAACTTTAAACTCTATGAAAGATACAACATACCCCTGCTACGTTCACATGTACGTAATATTTTTTATCTTTTACATAATAATACAACATTATCGCACGGTATTTAAATATGACAAATACATTATTACGTTAATAAGTAAGTATACAGATCAAATATATGATGACTATATTATGTATAATACGATATAATAATTCTACTGTAAAATATTTTAATAATTTTTTAGAGGTGCAATAGCTGCACAATTTACACGTGTACTTCGTCGACCATCCGATAGTGAACATTTAATTACTGGCAATTACTTGTTCGACTATCAAGACACATATAGAAAATTCGGAACTATGCTGCACGGTATTGTCATTGCTAATCCAGTAACAAACATACCAGAAGTTTTATACACAACCTTAAATACCTACGGGAGTGGAATGAATATTAATCATGTGTCGGTTAGTATCTAGTTATAAATATTTCCTGATGATTTTTTATTAACATTTTAAATGTACATTACTACATAACTATATTTTTGGAAAGAAAACGAAAGAATTTATTTATCTCTGTATTTGTAGCTATATATTAAAGCAGAAGGTCTTCTTCAAGCATTACCTACATACATTGATAGTACAGTTCAAGTAAAAGACATTCTGAAGCTGTTTAAATTAAATCAAAAACAAAAAGGCCCTGTGCATTTGGAAGTAATTGCACGTGTTCAAGATAAAACTGTTTTATGCCTTCATCTAAACGAAACCAATATTTTAAAAGGATTTAATTGTAAGCTCATAAACTTATCTTTTATATTGTCTCCAAAAATAATATTTGTGCTAATAACGTGTATTGTTTTCTAGATCTACATTCTCTACCAAGTAACATGTACCATATATATCAAAATATGGAATTCCACGTTAATCAACAACGTATTAATGTGCCATTAACAATAGAATCTGTGCAAGTCACAGATCTTGGAGCAAATGTCAGACTTGCAATTACCACCACATCGTTATTCTCAATGAGAGGAAACTTTACTCATACATCAAGTGGACGTAACAATCATGTTATACTACGGTAACCAAAATATAAGAAAATATCGCATATTTCGAATTCGTGAATATTAATAACATAATATTTTCAGTATTTCAATCCACGGTTCGGAAGAAATTGAAAATTACAATCCATTAATGGATGTATGGCATGGTGCAGAGAGAGGACACTCTGTACATGGGTATCTTCCTATTAACATTACGATTGGACTTGAGGAAAGACCTTTCATTTCCTACAACACTCCTGGAGGTATTATTTTAGTTTTACTTGTATATTTTCTGATAAGTTTGTTAACTTGAAAGTAATTAGTATAACACGGAAGATTTCAAACTATTTTGTACAATTAATTTATAAATATCAATAGATATATAGGAAATATTAATAGTGTTGAATACTTTGTGTAGGATTCGACTAGGATATTTTTAATAAGTTTATTAAATTTGACTGTTACAGAGCATCTCAAAATGGGACTAACAGCTCATGTTCGAACCAGCACTAATATAAGAGGAGCAAAAGTTAAATCAAAATTAAAATTAATATGCCCTACGTGTCCCACACTGTACATAGTTACTAAATCACCAACGTACGAGCCAAAGGTAAACATAGGTTTGAATACTAACATATTTTTAATATAATTACGTTATTGAAATTAATCAGTTTGTATGCATAGACTATAGACTTACTTCAACTAGATTTATCAGAATTAGGAGGGCAAGCATACATTAAAATCTTTGACTGCGAAAATATAATATCACGAGAGAAACTAACACGTGAAGTATTTTCTTCGCACCAAGCTAATTATCAGTAAGTAAAAATGTAGGCCATATTTTACTTATTACACAAGATTTAGTTGTAAGATAGAAATTGAAATAAGGTTTTAAGAAATACTTATAAGAAAAAGAATACTAAGATTACTTATCGAATAAGTTGTATTATTACTAAAAATTTAATTCATAATTGTTATAGAATTTGGCCACCACTACAGTTTGTTCTAATAGGTCTTCATTTTTTGGATTATTGCACATATGTGCCACCAAAAGGTAGCTGCGGATTAGCTGCCTATGTTAACACCTTTAACACACAACATTCTCAGGTCAATATTTAGCACTTATACATATTTTATATGAATGCAGAAATTCATGTCAAATTTTCTTTCTCAGGTAAAACTAGAATATATAAAAGGTCCAACGCATCACATGTTATCTTTAACTCATCGCGACATGAAGTCGTCGCAAATTCTTCATCAATGGAATTTGGCTGTATTATATGAGATTACAAGTTGGATGTCTGATACACTTAAAATTAAAGCAACAAAGGTCGTACCTGGAGAAAAAGTCTTAAAGGTAAAATGTACATATTACAATAGAAAATAGGCCAATTCATAATATTTCTATTGCTTAGTTTTGTTTAGAGGCGGAAAAAGAAGTACCCTGGGAATGGGACTTTTTAAGTACCGAGGCAAGTGATTCTGCACGAATTGTATTAAATCTTATATGGGGATTTTCCGATAGTGCAAGGGGGAAATGTAGCGGATCTTCAATTACATTAAATTTGCTTGGTGAAATCAGTGAGGAACAACTACAAGAAACTCAAAAATCAAAATGGCCTTATGACAAATGTCGCCAGGAGACTGAAGGAAAGAATTTTATCCCTTATACAGACGCTTGTTATGAGATGTCGAGGGAATTATCAACTTTGAGAAAATATCAGATTGTTGCACAATACGAAAAGGTAAACTTAAACAATTGCATCATATTTAACATAAGATGCTACAAAATCTAAACATTTCAAAAATTCGATGTTAGGTACTCTTAGAAATTCTACTTATAATTTATTATTAATTTTAATATGTATTAATCCTTAATTAGGTACCAGAAGACATATTACAATTAGCCTGGAAATTTCGAGCATTTTATGATTTAATTGGCGGCAACAGCAGTTCTGGCTCTATATCCAATGAATTCATTATAACTTCAACGTTCCCAAAAGATTCAGATATTGGCGAATTATCACTCAATAACGACAAAATATCTATACAATATAACTACAACTTTGTGGACTATTTCTTAACCAGAACGAGAATTCACAAGTATCTGGGTGCATCATTTTTGAAAACGTTCTTTGGTAAGTTATGCTGTAATCTCTTGAAGATAATCTCTCTGTAAAATATTTAATATTTTGTACCTGCAGAATTGATTCTATTTCGTTACAGTACCTTACCTTAATCACTTCCACATTTAGGCACGTGCATTATAACTCCGGAATTTATTAAATCAATTCACAACGTGAGTTATGCGTTCCGTGAAAGACATGAAGTTTTATTACTCGGCGAGTGTTACAACGAGAATCCGAGATATGCGCTGACTGCACAGAACATGATACGTGGTGTTAAAATCGATATAAACGATGAAACAGATGCAATACAGATTGTACCAGATAAAACTGGTGGCGCTATATATAATAACACCGCACATGTTTCATTACCACAAAGCTTTATGTTCCATTCTTTGGGCTCTAAAAGGTAATTTTTAAAAATTCATAATTGTATTGTACATCAAGCATTCAATATGAAATGCTGTTTTGAAGATTACAGCGTTTCGCTATTCTGAAATCACGTTATAGTAACGTTATTTTGTTTATTTATATTATTAATATGTTACAGGGCAAGACTAGATAGCAAAACCGTGGATATGATACTTCCTAATCTTAATCTATACATGCATTGGACACGAGAACAAATTCTTTTGTTTTTCCCAACTTACCTGTTAGAATACAGCTGTGGCATGTGCACATTACACACTCCAAATACTAATAATTTATATGAAAAAGTATAATACTCTAATATTGTATTTATACATAAGAAGACAATTTCTTTTAAGAATTATTTAACACGTTGACTGCCAACTACGAGATGACTTGTAGCTGGCGTTCCTGGGTAGGACACCGACCACCTAGTAGCTTGTTAATTTGACATATTCGTGCAGCTGCAATTAAATTAGTAATATTTCACTGTAAATATGAATAGATAAATTCCGCGAAGGGAAAAAAAGGTCGAGACTGGCTTACATGAACAAAAAATTTATTAATGAATGAACAGAAAATGCAATCACACAAAAGTTATTCAAAATCAACTACGAGATAATTCTCAAGATCACTGTTTAGACCGGAATTCTGAAAATTACTATGGCAGTTAACGTGTTGAACTAAATTTAAACTTTTATCTTATTGCGTATTTTACTATGGACGAAATATGTACGTTTATTTAGTAGTTATGTGAAAAAATAATCTAGATATAACATTATATACATACTTACAAATAGTATTTATGTTTTACAGTTATCATAAATCTTTTTAATTTGAAAATGTAAAGTAATAAGGAAATATGAATTTCGTAAGACATATCAATTACAACTAATAACGTAAATAAGTATCTATTTATTTCTATTTACAATTAACACTGCAATGAAAAAATTATTAATCGTTATTCGTTTATTTTTAGTGTACACGGTAATGATATCTCTTTATAGTTATCCTTCAAATATTAAACAACGATGGATTACAAAATTACATATATTACTTTATTTACCGTAATCTAGAAAATGGTATAAAATATAAGAAATGCAGTCTCCAATCACAACAAATAAATATATCTTAATAATATAAAGTAACACATATGCAGTATTACATCATCTCAATGATTATCACATTCTTGCTTCTTCTATTTAGAGTTTGTAAGACACACATCTAAATGTTGATTCATAAGAGATTCTAATATTAATTCCATACAAACAGGACAAGGATGTTTATTATTTTCGATAACGGTTACTTCTGAGCTCTTTTCATTATCACAGTCTGATAACGTTGAATCGTCGTTAAATACGCTTCCAACACAGTCTTCTAAATGATCATTTAATGACATCTCCGGCGTAATTAACATGTCACACACTAAACATTTATGCCCTTTATGTTCGACTACACTGTTTTTCTGAAGATCAAATACAGCGCGAGAATCCTTCTTACTCGAAATCATTAAAGAATCAGAATCAGAACTAGATGTGCTACTTAGAGAAATTATACTTTCATTTTTTGAATCGTTAGCATTAGAATCATTTAATCCTACGGCCGAATTAGCACCTGTAAGACATATATCAATGTGTTCATTAATATCTGTAAATCGAAAAGTTCTTCTGCAAATAGGACAGTCTGCCATTTTTGACTTGTCTAAATTATCTAATTTCTGTTGCTTGTTTGATAATATGTTATCCGTAAAAATCTTCCTCTTTTGCGCAGATGTAGAATTACTTGCTAACATTGTTGGTTTAGTAGAATTACTGTCCATGATATCTTCTGATCGTGATTTTTGAGAGTCTTTTCTTTCGTTAGTCAAATTTAAACATGAATCTACGTGATGATTTATACTGTTAGCAGATACAAAACTGCTACATATAGGACATTCCACAAGATTTGGCTTATTTAACGATTCATCATTGTTACTTGAACCTTTAATTTTTGTTCCATTATTCCATGATTCCATTATGCTTTTTGATGATTTGATATTAATGTTCTTTGGGGATTTTTGCTTAAAAACGGTGTCAAACTTGTTCAGCAAATTGCTTTTACCAGAATGAGATCCACCAAGAGTTTTAGTAGTAGAAAATCTATGAGGTGTATTAGAGGCTGGTGTACTAGATGTTTGTTTGCTTGAGCCATTCGGCCCTGCTATACCCCAACCAAATACATTGTTTACAGCATTACCAAGTTTCTTAAATCCATTTCCAGAATTCTGATTATTCTGAGTAGACTTTATATGCTTAGGAGTAGATGTAGATGGAAATGTAGAAACTGACGGTGGGCTTTTTATCAACCAATTCGAAATATTTTTTCCTGTACTATCATCTTTTAGCAAAGTTTTTGATTTTTCTTTGATCTTCGAATTCTTTCCCTTAAAATTTTCTGGTTCTTTGATTTTTATAAATTGACCATTGCATGAAAGCTGATGATCCTTCCACCAGAAATCTGATGGGCCAGGAGCACGATTCATAGCACGACGAACTGTACCAAAATATGGTGCCTTACTTTGACATGGGCCATTACATCTCCACCAATGCTGTTTATATAATTTAACTTCATCATGAAAGCTATGGTAGATCTACATTGAAACAGGATAAATATAAATTATACTACAAAATGATTCATTGTTATTCACAGAAATTAGATACATACTGTAATTTTGGTTCCTGCAGAGTTATTTATTCTATTCATATGCTTACAAAATTCTGGACCATGCCCATCCCTGTCTCGATTATTATTTGTAAGAAATAAATATCCATGAATCATTTCATGCTGAAATGTTAATTAATTACATTAAAAAAGTATCACTACAAATTTCTTACACATTTAGAAACTGTCTAAGAAATGTTTATGAATTAAAATGACTTACTAGTAACGTTTCTACCAGATCTTTTCTTGGCCTAAGTTTCAATAATGGTGCACTAAGGGTGATCACACATTGTCGATTCCTTGGATGAAAAGTACATGTACCAGCACAACTGAAATGTACAACAACAAATATGTATTTTATAAATATATTAAATTGAAAAACTAAGAATCTATATGTAAAAGTATTTACCTTGTCATCCTATTACTCCATTTAACTTCTACAGGAAGCAAAACATTCCAAAAGAAACGTGTATTAAATTGTACAAACAGTGTATAAATATTTGGAGTTGGATCAATCAGTTCTAAAGTTTGATCAATCAATGTCCTTGGTTGGTAATTGTCTTTAGTCTTCTGTAAAGAGATTTTGAAGAATAATTATATTACAAACATAATAAACATAGGTTATATAAGCAATAATTTCGTTAATGGTTTATTCGTATTTAAATAGAATGCTTACACCCTCTGTTAAAATTGCATTTTCTGTAACACCAAAACAATTAATTTCTCGATGTAATTGATACGCTACTTCGTAATCTTTAGCGTTTTTCTTAGATTTTATCATTATTTCCAAAGCAAAACTAAATTAGAATTCGTACGCTGTGTAAACTTGTATACAGTATTTACAGAAAAAAGGCATATAATATTAAAAATCCGTAACACATATACAGTAATTATTCATATACTAGTTTCAAGTATTTCTATTCTTTTAATATTCTTGATGATCAAAGAATAATCCAGGGACTGGTGTCAATCAATGTCAATGCTTTGTGTCCATTTGTGTCTGTTTCGTCTGTTTCGCGTAACCTAACTGTGCCGAACTGTGACAACTAAATTTGAAATCAGTGGTGCCAGAATTACAAGATAGAAAATTGCATAGAGTCACGACGAGTCACGACTGGCCAGGAGCTAGAAATTATTATAAATAATAATTAAAATCAATATTTCTCAAAAAGAAGATAAGCTAACTAAGGCAGAAAAGAATGAACAATGGTAAGTTATTTTATCTTTTGTCTGTAACATCGTTTTTGTTGAAATTTAGTGCTATGTGTATTACAATTTTTTCCACTACAGCAAGACATTCTTGAAGTTCATCTATTATGATGGTCGGTGTAAAAATTTCATCATTATACTAAGCTAAATTGAGCCAAATAACAATATTCGGATGAAAGAAAAAAGTAATTAATCGCACGATATTTTAAACTTTTCCATATAGAAGATACTAAATTCAGTGACGTTACCACCGCTTTCTATCGTCTTCTACAGATACTAAATTCGGTGACGCTATCCAATTCAAACGATTCAAACTTGGACGACTTGGACTTCCTGGATACTGCTGTAGCCGTCGGTACTTCCTATGATCATTTAACTCGTGGTTTTTGTCTCTCATTGTGCCACACTGTGCCACACGTCAGCATAGAGCGCCCTCTGCTCCTCTTGTGGTATTTGTATATATGATGTGGACGTAGAATTGGCTTATATAAAAATTGTATTAGGTTAATCATAAAATACATACAGCTTTGAAATATTTGTCAAAATGGTGAGCACATATACATTATTAAATTGTAACCGTTGTCAATAACAGTAAATCCTCAAATACGTTTCCGATGAGACCACCTATGCATTCGCCACAGATGTCAATCACCGCTTACGATGTCATTTAACTAAATCTAAAATTAGTGTTAAATGTTTAATGTAATGATACATCATCATTTCAGGTACTTATCGCCGCTGCAGTCTGCACTAAAGCAGGGAAAAGTAAGTATGATCTTTGTCGGTCGCCGCACCTCTGTGTGTGTGTATGCATGCGCTCGCGCGCATGTATGTGTACACTATTTTTTGACTGTTATATTTAATTGTTGCAGATAATTATGATGTTATGTAGTTTCATACTTGTATCTCTATTCTTTCATTTCATGAAGATTGCATTAGACCATTTGTAAAACAAGAATCTTAATAACGCTTAAGATTGTTGTTTTAACATGATGCAACTACACGCAGTAGTTTTTTACATGATAATAATAAAATAATTTCAGTCTATTTTATAATACTCTTGTTAATTGTAAAAGTATTGATTTTATGAGTTTATTTCGAATAATTTGAACATTTGAAAAAATTGCAAGAGAAGAATATTCTAATTTATATATTATTGTATTAACTATTTAACGTATGTATTTGATTTCAATAGCATTACGTTTATTTATTTTGAAGATGTGAATTATATATTGTAAATTTGATGATAATCATACATGTGTCAGAATATTTTAACAGTGGAACTACCAAACCACTCAGAATAACTGGTACATAACTTTTTCAAGAAATTCTCCAAGTTTATAGAAGAGTGATAGAATAAATATTCTATGTCCACTTCAAAAACCATAAATAATGGAAAAATATGTAATAATATAATAATAATAATATATTGAAATATGGTAGATTTAATGTAGGTAGTTCTAGTGTTAATTCACTAAAACTTTGTATAAGATACACAAATTTTTATTCAATACATAATAATCTGAATTTAGGATATTTGATGGGTTTATAAGATTTAGTTATAAATACTTCCTTTCAGCTATTATTTCCCGTCAGTTTGTTGAAATGACAAAAGCTAGAATAGAGGGTTTGCTTGCTGCATTTCCAAAGTTAATGAGTTCTGGTAAGCAGCACACATTTGTTGAAACAGAATCTGTAAGATATGTTTATCAACCTTTGGAAAAAGTATATATGCTTCTGATAACCACAAAAGCCAGCAATATCCTAGAGGATTTAGAAACACTGAGACTTTTTGCAAGAGTAGTAAGTATAATTCTAACAAGAGATTGATTCATTCATAAAAAAAATTTACATTATTTAAGACACCATTAATATTCAGATTCCAGAGTATTGTAGTTCAATGGATGAACCTGAAATAGCTGAAAATGCATTCAATTTGATATTTGCATTTGACGAAATAGTTGCATTGGGGTACAGAGAAAATGTTAACTTGGCACAAATTAGAACTTTTGTAGAAATGGATTCCCATGAAGAGAAAGTCTATCAGGCAGTGAGAATGACTCAAGAAAGAGAAGCTAAGAATAAGATGCGTGAAAAAGCAAAGGAGTTACAAAGACAGAGAATGGAAGCAAACAAAAAAAGTGGTGTCAAAAATCCTGGATTTGGAAGTGGTTATGGAAGTGGTGGGAACTACACACCATCTTCCAATGTTGGACATAGTGCTAACTTTACGCCTGATTCAGTCAGGCTTACATATACACCTACACAGTAAGTATATTATAATAATAATTAATGGTAAACAGGCAAAGTCTACATCGATCGATTTTTCAGGGTGCATATATGCACCCAAGAAGCAATCAAGAGGTTATTAATCACATTGGGATTTTGTCATACCTGTACTTAAATGTTATAATCCTTTTGCAGAAAACCTGTTAATGCTGGGCCAGGAGCAATGAAACTAGGAGGAAAGTCTCGAGATGTTGATTCTTTTGTTGACCAATTGAAGGAGGAAGGAGAGAATGTTACATCAACACCATTACCAACATCAGGAACGAAAACAGCGTTGACTACACCGCAAATAATTAACACAGAACCGTAAGATATGAAATCATACAAAGAAATCATTTGCATTTACATCAATATCGGACAGTTATATTTGAGTATTTTTGTTTTACCTCAAGTGTTCACTTACGACAAGAAGAACGTCTTAATGTACGTATTGGACGAGATGGTGGTTTACAACACTTCGAGCTACATGGTTTAGTAACATTGCATATTTCGGATGAAAAATGGGGTCGAATTCGGGTACAATTGGACAACAGAGATTCAAGAGGAATACAGCTACAAACACACCCTAATGTAGATAAGGAATTATTCAGGACACGCGGTCAGATAGGTTTAAAAATTCCTGCAAAACCATTCCCATTGAATACTGATGTTGGAGTACTAAAATGGCGCTTACAAGCACAAGATGAGACAGCATTACCTATTTCCAGTATGTTATTTATCGAATATACACTATTGAGATATCTAAAATTATTGTGAATATTAAAAGTTCGTTATTTAATATTTCTTCATTCCTGTGCAGTTAATTGCTGGCCTTCGGAGAACGGTGAAGGAGGTTGCGATGTGAACATAGAATACGAATTGGAACAGACTAATCTCGAATTAAATGATGTCCAAATAAACATTCCTTTACCTATGGGCTGTAATCCTCTTGTAAGCGAATGGGACGGACAATACACCCACGAGTCACGGCGAAACACACTCGTATGGTCTTTACCAGTTGTTGATGCAACCACAAAATCAGGCTCGATGGAGTTCTCAGCACCATCTTCTACACCAGCTGATTTCTTTCCTCTTCATGTTTCATTCTCATCAAAAACATCATATGCCAAAATTAAGGTACGTTATTTTGTATTAGATTGATATTGCATCGCGTTAAACCCTTGCCGCACCATTAAACTCTGAAGACTTCGGGCCCAAACAGAGATATAGTGTCGTAACTTGAAATATTGTATCTTATGACTGCTTGTGAAAATCACAAGTTTGATTCGTGACATTCACGTTTAACCCGAAATATTCGTCACGAGTCATAACTCGTCAAAGCACGGCAAGGGAACAAATAACAACAGAGAAATTAATGTAATTTCATATTTACAGGTAACTGAAGTCTTGCTTGTAGAAGACGAAAGCCCGGTTAAGTATTCAGTAGAAACCGTTTTCTTTACTGACAATTATGAAGTGGTATAAGTTCATAACGAATGCTATGTTATAAGTTACATGTGGTGACAAGAATACGGAAATAAGTACGACATTTTTATGATCAAATGTCCCAACATAATTACCATCTAAATCACAACTTTATTGCCATATGATCATTAATTTCATGATCAGTGGTTAAGTGTGCTGGTATGTACAGTACATTCGCATGCATCTCACAATCAGCCTGTTAGAATATATGCCCAACATCAAATTGTTAGAAGTAACTGTAAAAAGATATTTTCTAATTGTAAGAACTTTCGATTTAAACATCGAAAGTTTTCACTTTTTATGAGTTAGCACTTACTACTGCAAAGCTATAGGAAGAAAACTGGATATCACATCAGTTTTATTCAAATTTTTTCGGACCATTCTGTTATGGATTTGTACATTCACACATTTCTTACTAAAATAAAGAAGGCACTATTGTATGAGAGAATACAGCAATATTTTTTTGTATGGTACGTATATACAGCCATATAGCCATAGTATAGTAATTGAAGAGCCAATATATGATCATGTTTTTATCAACGAAATTTATTAAAATGTACTTCGTATTCACCCGTATTTTTTATCTTCACCTTAAAGGTATTATTAAAGAGCATTTAATTTTCTTACTTTATGCATTATTCAATTTAAAATAATTACGTATGGGTTATGTATTTTTTAGTTTATTTTTTTGTGTAAATTAATGCAAACGAAATTATGTAAAATTGATAAAAAAACAGTGCAATTTGCGACGTATTTATTTTGAAATACTATCCAATTATTTCAAGAAGTTAATAATGCAGAATCGTAATATTTTATTATTTTAGAAGATTTCCACAGGATATCATAAATCCTTGTTAAAATGTTTAGAAAATGTTATCTTAATAACTTTAATAAGTTAGTAGCTTCATTATTAAATCAATTATATGAACAGAAACATATTTATTTTTTATTGATAGATTACAGAATCTACTGGTTTACTATTACTTAATAAATATGTATAAATACTCGTTAAATCATCTATAAAATATATATCATAACAAAAGTATATATCACTTCACTTACTAATGGAATAATATGGATATCCTTTAAAGAACACATATCGCAAAAAAACTATTCAAAATTATACAAACCTTTAAAACATAAATACAGAAATTTGGCATACAACTAACTTTGTGCAGTGTATACATAAATGAAATATAATCTTCATATTTACAATTATTAAGCTGTCATAAAATATATTCACTCGAATTAATTATTTTATTGTAATATATCAGGTGGTATATTTATCACTTGTTGTAAGAGATAATTTTCAATAACTGCTTTAGCTAAAAAAGATAACGTAAAATTATATTTTTAAACAACAACCTAACTAATAGAAATAGAAAGTTGTTTTATTTACCGGTTAAAGAATTATTCAATACTGCTGCATGATATGCACTTATATTGTGAATATTACGGCGAGTAATATCTGCTCCTCTGGATAACAATTCATAACATACATGTGGGTGATCACCATGTGCCCCATATATTAATGGCGTATTTCCTTCCTGAATAATTTTATAGAGATGAGTATTAACGTAACATGACCATTTAAATAGAAATGATACCTTTATTATTACCTCATCACTTGCATTAGAGTCTGCACCATGATTCAACAATAATTTGACAAGATCATGATGCCCATAAGCTGATGCTAAATGCAAAGGTGTCTCTCCATTGACACCACGATAATTTTTATTGGCACCTGCTTTAAGTAACTGTCTTGCACTACCTAATTGTCCATACCCAGCAGCCCACATTAGACCAGTTAAACCTTTTTCATCTGGTGCATCAATGGAACCTATAGAAGAAATGCCATTAATGAAATCTTTCATTTAAATACATTCAAATTTCAAATTATAAAACATACCAGGATGTATATTTTCTGGGGTAAGTTCTCCCTGACCAGCTAAAGTATGGAATGTGATATCGCTTCCACCATACAATTGAGGTATTTCTGTCTGTGTATTACCCCTTTGTAAATTTGTAAGTAAAGTAGGTGGCTAAATAAAACATTTAAAAATGAATAATGTTATGAATCAGCTTAATTTTATGAGATTACTGCATTGTGTACAATAATATTTGAAATACAAAAATAAAATCTTACCTTGTAAGGTTGAAAAGCACTTGTTCTAGTCGCATCTTGCCACGCTCCTGGGGCCCAATGCCATTTCGTTTCAATAGGCTCTGATTTACAGCCAATATTCACATTTTCTGGCTTACAAATTAGAGGCCTTGGCCTTATACCTATCGCCGATTCCATTCCTTGACGCGTTACATTTTTATTTTCTTCCGCGGTATTTTTACATTCCTTTTCCGCATCCTCGTTTTCTTCTTCTTTTATGATTAATTCTGAGTGTATTTGATTCTCCATACTATTATTTTTACTACCTAACAGTAAACGTCGAACTAAACACTATCGGAGAGATCATTCGATGCTATACATATGACTTATCATTTACAGCGAAAAGAATGTACGTGATATGTTGTTATTTATCAATCAATTATAATAAAACGTACAAAATTATTAAATCATTCTATTTATTTATGTAATTCTGAAAGTATTTACATGCTTAGGTACTAACAAACATAAACGACAATTTTTTGGTGGTAGATTAAAATAAATTGTTAGCTCTTTAGTCGAATATTGAACAAATTTGTTATTTTAACAGTACTTTCTTGTTTGAAATCATTGTCATGCTTCAAGTTTTTAAAAACTTCATTTGTAAAAAGAACTTCGGAGAGGTTATGTTTTGGTAGTAATAGACTTTGTACCACCAATATTCTTCGAATATATAATTGCACTATAATATTTATATAGCTATTTAGTTAATTTTGATCTTTAGTAAAAAAAAGTTCAGTGAGTTAAGTTAGAAAGAAGAATTTGATAGAAGTAGACTATTTTCCTTGGCAAATTGCGTCAACAATCCACCCGCAAGATCACAATAATTTAAGAGATTACCTATGTACAACAACACATAATTTTATCGTGCTTGACATGAATATTTATTTTTGATTCAATAGAATTATTATAAAAACTAAACGATGAGTTCCAGCGTCCGCTATGTAATATCGAAAAAGGTATATTTTTTAAATCATTAAATATATAGCAGTAAAGGCTAAATGAATGTTATGAATCAAGAATGTTTATATCTCTTATTTTATGTTAGTTGATTTAGAGTTACATGAATAAAATTAGTTAAAAAATATTCTTATCTTGATAAACATTTATTTGTTATCACATACATTTTATTGGGTGTTCCAAATATGTCATGGCATTTATTTTTCTAAAAGTTTGTGTTTTTTTTACATATTTTTAAACAATGCCTTAAAGAAACATCACTCTGTATGCTCAAATTCTTGTTTTAGGTTGCAAAATCAGTGGGAAATATAGACACTGCAATTAGCAATAAAATTGTGTCCCATCTAACATTGAACAAAACAAATGGCAGCTATGCTTTCTTGCTGCCATTGAAGTCAGCAGATTATAACATAGAAAATGATGCTCAATATATAGTGAAGAACAATTCAAAAGACATTTTTAATGATGTTACAGTAGAGAATGGATCAATCTCTTTTAATATGTCAAGAGACAAGTACATCAAGGAGGTTTTGGAGAACAACTACTTAAAAGTCAAGCCTCCAATAGCTGCTGATTACAATAGAAATGTGATAGTAGAATTTAGTTCACCAAACATTGCTAAACCATTTCATTTGGGGCATTTGCGTTCTACCATTATAGGAAATTATATTGCTAACATAAATAGTTATTTGCAACACAAAACAAAAAGAATAAATTATTTGGGTGATTGGGGTACACAATTTGGGCTTATTCAATTAGGAGTTAAAATAGCAAATATAACAGAAGGAGAAATGAAAAGCAATCCTATTAAGGCTTTATACAATGCATATATTACTGCTTATGAGAAAGCTCAACATGATAAATCAATAAATGACCAAGCTAGAGAAATATTTAGGCGACTAGAAACAGGAGATAATTCTATTTATCATGAGTGGGAAATATTTAAAAACTATACCATTGAAGAATTAAAGAGAATTTATGAAAGGATAGGTATAGTTTTTGATGAATATCATTGGGAATCTATGTACAGCATTAAGCACATAAAACACATTATTAGTCTAATGGAAGAGGAAAAACTTTTAGTCAATGATGAAGAAAATCGAAGAGTGATATCTTTGGATACAGAAAGAGCTGTTCCCATAATCAAAAGTGATGGTTCCAGCTTGTACATAACAAGAGACATTGCTGCTGCTGTAGACAGATTCGAAAAATATAAGTTTGACTGTATGTATTATGTAACAGATATTGCACAAACTGAGCATTTTTCAAATTTGGTGCATATTTTAAATAAAATGAATATACCTTGGGCAGAAAGACTGAAACATTTAAAATATGGAAGAATACGTGGTATGAGTACTAGGAAAGGTACAGGGATATTCTTAGAGGATATTCTGAACAAAGCCAAAGAAGTAGCTAGGGAAAAGCAAATACAGTCTATTAGTAAGATCATCATTATGTAATAATATAATTTAAATTATCTAAGTTAATTAAAAATAATAATTTAATATTATATCTTTCAGCAACTAAAGTTTCGTTAGATGCAACAGATAACACTAACGATATACTAGGTATTTCTGCTGTAATTGTTAACGATTTAAAACGGAGAAGACAAAAAGATTATGTGTTTGATTGGAATATGATATTTGATGTAAATATATTTCATAGATTCACAATAACTCTAAATAAAATGTGCTAATGGAAAGGTTTACTTCTTGATTAGATGAAAGGAGATGGTGGAATAAAATTGCAGTACACTCATTGTCGATTAGTCAACTTGGAAACTAATTGTGGTGCTGTTTTAGTATCAGAATGTGATCCAAGCTTGTTGAAAGAGCCAGAAGTTGATGATCTCATTACATTAATTGGAAAATTTGATGAAGTAGTGCTAAAATCTTACGAAGATTTAGAAGCATGTGTTTTAACTGTGTATCTCTTTCAGTTAAGGTCAGTATTTATGCAATATAGAATGTACAATAGCAAATTGATTCTTATTATACATTTTTTATTGACAGCAATGCTATCAGTAAAGCGCTAAAGAAGTTGCGCATAAAAGGTCAACCCGGAGACTTAGGAAATCAAAGGTTGTTATTATTTCATGCAGCAAAAAATGTTTTTGCTCAAGGCATGAAATTACTTGGCATAAAACCGTTAGACAAAATGTGAGCAACCTGTAAAAATGATTGCAAATACAATGAAACGATGTAAATTTACAAATGTATGTGTGTAAATTAAAATTTTTCAAATGAAAAAACTTATTTATTGTTTCTAATATTCACGAATTTTGTAAATCTCTCATGTTACGATATTCCTGCGTTAATCAGCATTATAAAAAATTATAATCAAAAATATAATTAAACATTCTAAAACTATGTAATTTTGTTGGCTTTAATTTGATCGTATACCAAGAAAAAACGGAATGAGTTTTTTTCTGAAAAAAAGAATTCTTCAATTGCGGAACTTACAATTAGCATTATAATTACAACGAATAAAATAATGCATGGTATTTGTCACTTTATGTCAAATTAACTGTATCTTCAACAAATACTTCAAGAAATTGAACTTTATGAAAGAAGGTAAACAATAAGCAAATACAGGTAATGAAATAATTAAGTAATAATCACACCGGTAACAATTTATATATCTTTTTTTCCATGGAGCCTTATTCCACATTGCATAAGTCGCCATTTTAATCTTAATACATACTCTTGCCAGGAATGTACAATAATATGGTACCTCTATTTTCAAAGTATTAAGACACCGAAGATGCTTTAAAATTAGCACAATTTTTTACTTGATCATTTAGTAAAGCTCTCAATTTCTTTGATAATTAGAACGAGAAATTATCAGTTAAAAGATAGATTTCCTCTGCGAAGAATCTGAGGAAGAACATGCGTAAAAAGAAAATTACATAATTGTTTACAAGGAATATACTTTAAATATATTGTACAAGATTTTCAGGTATCTAAAAATAATACAATGATAAAAATGCGAAATTAACGTTTCTTCCATGTGAATTTCCTTCGAGCACCTTCCTGGCCAAACTTCTTCCTTTCGCGCCTTCTCCAATCTCTTGTTAAAAGGCCAGCTGTATGAAAAAATAATTTTTATTATAATTAAAAAAAATGAAAGATAATTTACAAATATTATTTTTACTCATTCATTTACAGTGGAACGCGTTATATTGCGGTATTTTCATAACGGAGCTTAAAATTATTCTTCGAAAATATTCTTAGTCAATTTAAACCTATCAAAATGCAATAAATCAAAACATTTATCTGAAAATCAGAAAGTGTTTACGGTTAACTAGTTGAATGTTACCGGTATTTTGCTAATTTTATCATTTTTACTAAAGTGAAACTTTTTCCATTAATATCGCAGCTTTATAAGGCAGAAATTTTAAAGACACATATAAATATAATATATAATTATCAGAACTTTAACTTTTGAACGCCAATACTTAAGGTACCAGAAAATTTGTGAATATTGCAATTTGAAAGTCATATGAAATTTTATTGAATTCTGTAACGCCAGCCACCGGTTACCCCCATGGAATTCAACGTATTAACACTAAATCTACTAACCCGGTCAAAATGACAGGTGCCTATTTTTTCTATAAATTTCTTAAATCAATACGGAACTTAATAGATATTCTGCTTCTATCTTCCAAACTCTATATTAGTTAATTTACTATCCTTCTCACCTCTTAACTACATTTTTTTCAAAATAAGTTTTCAGTATATTTAAATTTTAGTAGATGTAAGATCGGTTGTTTTTGTATTAAATTAGTTGGTACAGAAGAGTAATTTAAATTTACGTATAATAACGTTTTATCTTACCAATTCTCATTTTTTCTATCATATCGGTATCGACGAAGTTTCGAAGGCCCCATGCGATACCCCAACGTATAGCACCTGACTGTCCACTAGGTCCACCATTTCTAACAGTTGCTTCAACATCAACTTTGTCAATCATGTCCGTAAAATTTAACGGAAATATAATCTGCAATTTTCAACAAGTTATACTTGAAATTACATAAAATACAGCGTAAAATCTTACTATATAATTGATAATATCTGTCTACAAAGAAATCAATAAGTAAGTTGTTCTTCGCTTTGAAAAATAATTCGAATTACTAATAATTATTTATTAAAAATAAATTTGTACTTAATGCAACATAGATCGAAAGGAATATTTAACAAGGGGAAATTATATTTCGTTCGAAGGGGTTGTTTTAAGTTTAAGTGATTACAGAGTATCGATGTGTAAAACTAAATTATCCACTAATATAAATTTAAGAAAATCTATTATTAAATAGTTATTTATCATTTACGATCCATAATAGTAAATTATTGTATGTGTAAATGCGTATAATATAATTAAAAAATGATTGATCAATATCAACAGATTACTCAATTTAATTACAAGAAAAGTAATCATTCTTTCGTGTATAATAATCCTTAAACAAATTTTTTCATACAATTAAAGTAAAAGTCGATCAGTCATATCAGTAAACAATTGAGATTTAATAATATTTAATAAAACTACAAAGTATCATAATGTTTGCATGTATCAAGGATAAATTAAATCTATAACTGGGAAAATAATAAATACGTCGAAACATTCTATCGACTACTGCTAATACCAAATATACAAAACAAATTTTCCATTACGCAAAGAATCGTTTTACTTTCACTTCTAGCTTTGCGCTTGCTTCAAAACCTGTTTTTATGGTCTTTCAATTTCGAGACGGTGCAAAATTAATAGAACGATTTCTCAAGAACGTTCGACAGATAGAAGTATGATTATACGTTTAATTAATACAAGAACTACCAAACCACTCAAAATGATTAGTACACCATTTTTTCTAAATATTCTCCAATTTTATAGAGAAGTCATAAAATAAATATTCTACGGCAATCTCAAAAAACATACATCATAGAATCGATCATCTTTTTCTCCTCTTCACAACTCCTTTTTGTTAAAGTACTTAACTTATATTTTGAAATATAATAGATTTCATAAACGTTAGTTCTAGCGTCAAGTTCTATTAAATTTCACTTCCCATTATAATCACAACAATACGACAAGTAATAGAAATTAATACCTAAAGGCCCTTTAAATATTCTTCACCCTCGCCATTTTCTTCACAATACTTTCCAAAGTTTCATTCGTCTGTAAAAGCTGCTCCCTGAGCGATTCTACGGTATCTTCGTACGACTGAACCTTCGCAGCTAGATTTTCAATGGCAATATGCAAATTACAATCATAATACTCTTCGCTCCGTTGCCTCATCAACATAACATGTTCACTGAGGCTAATATTATCATCATTCACGTATGGCATGTTCTTTTGAGCGATTTCATAAGCAGCCTTTAATATATCCTTCGGTAATCTCTTCTCCAAAGGATTCAATGGTTTCACAACTAAAACCCTTTTCCTATTTTCAACATCGATCTTATGATCAGTCATCCATTTACGAAAGGCATATGGTATCGAACCATTGTGTAAAACCATTTCAGTAAAAAGTATCAATTTCGTCTGACGCACAAGTTTCGTTAATCCAGCGTGATTCCTTAATCCTTGAATATCATGAACAGCAATTCCCACCAGTAGATTCATCAGGATAACCGTGACGAAAACGATGAACAATGTAAAAAGTATCTGAGAGCATACTGACAATGGATGATAAATAACGAAAGCTCCATCAGATTTCTCATCAGCCTGACTGATGAGACCTTCAAAGTCAAGTTCACCGGCCATCATAGCAAGTACTTTTATCAAACCCGTGAATGGATTATCAAACGACGGTTCACCCGCGAAAATAACACAGAAACTAATCGTAAATCCTATCAGTAATCCAGAATAAGCTAATAGGAGTTTAGCAAATTCGAATTGAATGTGAGTAAACATCGCTACATATGTACCAAAAGCAGGAAGTTGTCCAACCATCAGCATTAAGTTCGTCCAAGCGCAAAGTATAGCAAATGCACCCACATAATTTTGCCAATCATACGTGCGACCGGTATAAACAAACGATGTAACGAATACACTGATAATCACGATACCATCAAGAACATTATCGATATTAGAAAAGTACTGTTTCACCGATTTATACACCATAAAGCCAAATATCTTCCTCGGAATGGAGATACAAGTGAGCACCAGCGAGAGATACCATTCGATCTCGATGATCGGTTTTCTGAATAGAAATCCAGATATACGTTTACTATAACATATCTTAAAACTATTAGCTTCTCCATGATTATAACATTTGTACGCCAATGCCGTGAGAACGTACGTAGTCATGCAAATAACAGTCATGGCGTAAAGGAGGATTCTTGTCAGGTAGAGTTTTCTAATCTTCTCCCATTTGAGATGTAAAAAGGCCATTACAAGAGGATGTGACAACAGATCTTTACGATGTTCTTGGACGAAGGTATTGATGAAACTGGTCTCGCATTGATTTCCGCTAGGAAATAGTAGATCAAAATGTAGCCTCATCTCGAACTCTCTGTTATGAGGTAACGGTCTCTGTAGACTTATAGAAGCATCTAGCCGTTGTCGAAAGACTTGCAACGACTCTGGAATCTTTCGAAGTATAACATTCAAAGCAGATAATCCTGCGCTGGTTGTTGCACTGACGTCGGCACCTGCCCAGATTAAAACGTCGACGCAATGAGACTGCTCGTTTAAAGCAGCAACATGAAGAGGAGTAAAGCCTGTTTTGTCCGCTGCGTTCACCAAAGCACCTCGTTTTAAAAGGACTTCCACCAGTTTAGCCGAGGACTGTGTGGTCATTACTGCAAAATGGAGCGGAGTTCTATGAGCTCGATCAACCGCATTGATATTTGTGCCAGGAGAATCGAGCAACAACTCGACACATTCTATCGATTGTACGAAACAGGCAACATGAAGTGGTGTTTCACCCATTTGATTCTTCTGAACAACGCTAGCACCTTGTTCTAATAGTAACTTCACTATCTCCGTACATTGAGCTCTGACGGCGGAGTGTAACACTGGCTCGACGAGTTCATCGTAAACGTAATTGTTCGGTTTCGCGCCATTATTTAATAATAAATTCACTGCCTCCGTAGACTTTCCAAGGATCGCGAAATGAAGAGGAGTATAATGATTTGTTGGGTTCATAGAATTCACGTCTGAGCCTCTCTTTATCAAATGTGCGAGACAAGGGACGTTACCGCTCAAAGAAGCTGCCTGAATCGTGTTCATTCCAGTTCGAGGTTCCACGTAATCAAGATTAACCCCTGAATTCTCCAACTTTTCCAAAAGATGCGGTAAACCACGATAACATACCCATATACATGCAATATTTTTCATTCTAATGTCTTGAAATATTTGAGGTGATAAATTATTCCTCTCAAAGTTCAGTAAAAGTTTCATCTCCGTCACGGTGACTATCGACCACATCGCTGACCTGATGTCATTGCTGTTAACTTGTGCATCTCTGAAAGCATTCAAGTTATCGTAGAAGAGAGACTCATCCACTGGTGGAGGTGTACCAGCATCAATTTCAACATGATCATTCGTAGAGTCCTTTGTCGTGGTATCAGTGACTACAATCTGTGGGTATGCGTTCGACGATTGAGAGTATCTGACCGATCTAAAGGTGGAAGCCACCCTAACCATAGCCGGATCAGTTTCTCGCTCATTTAAATTCAACAAAGAGCGATGTTTCGTCTTACACTCGCGTGCTATCGAGAGTCTATGCTTTTTACGATCAAATTCCTTATCGCTACGAATATCATTCTTCTCGCGTGTCCTCGTAAAACCATCCTCATCGTAATTAAGAAAAGAACGTCGATCTTTCAATCCAGTGAATGAGTAATGCCTTCGATCTCTTTCGAAATTCATCGATGGTATCAGATTTGAATTAACATCGTTGTCTTTTCTTATCCGCGAAAATGTAGCCTCGTCGATGGAAAGACGACGATTCCTCGGGTAAATTGATGAGGAACAAGGACGATTTTCGTTATCTACCGTTAATTGATTCGACGACACCCGAGTTTCAGAGTTTTTGCGCATTCCTCCATCCTCGTCCATCCTGAACGACGAAGGAGAGACGATAAAGGAACCGCGATGTAACGCGCGACACTCTCTACTATCGTGAATCTCCTCGAAGAAACGTTCCAATCGTCATACCTCCGTCTCGCTCCTTCCTTCGTTCTTATCGCGTCACGTCCCAAAGTCGTTTAGATCACTTTAACAAAATGCTCTCGTCATTGCAGCACACGCGACTACCGGTGTCACTCGCCCGAGTGACTTATATTAGTCTCGGTGGTAAGGATTATTTCTATATATAAGTCTAATATAAGATAAGCACAAGTCTGTTTCCGTTGCAGGACCAGTCCTTCCTTGGTCCGTAAGACCGTGAACTTTCAGAGTAACGGGACAGAGGTCAAGCGAATGAACTAGTTGTAAATGATAAAGAAAGTTTTCTTTCACAGTTCAATCTTGTCCTGTTTCATCGAGTTGTTTCATCAAGAGCTTGATAGATGTATATGGACGGTCGGTGAATTTTCTTCAATTTCCTTGTGGCCTTTGAATGCGTACCACTTTTAAGAACGGATAAGAGTGCCCGTAAGGAATTTCGCAACTGAAACGATTTGCTTTTTGGGACTATTGCTAGGTACTGTCTTCGACAAGAGTTCGCGAGAATAGGAGAGGGGGTCTAGAGAGTCGTTTGGCAGGTTTGAGATTTACAGATACGACTTTATAGTTCTCGAAGTGAGAAGAGTAATTACTAGGTGATTTCAACAGTGTTCGGACAGATGGTATGAAAGGCGAATTTAAATAATTCATCATCATCCTTCTTGAAACGTACAAAGAACTGAACGTTTGGCAGACTGTCGGGTCTGTGTTAAATTGAAGAGAAGTGGAAAAGCGCCGGTTAAAGAGAGAGAGAGAGAGAAAGATGACACGAATAAGTATAAAAGGTCAAACGTGTCTCACGGTTAATTTATTCGCGATACCTTTTTCAAATCTTGATTGAACGTCACGCCGATTGATTCTTGTATTGGCGCAATTGCAACAGAGAGGACCGAATAATTGTATGCGAATCAATCGTTGCGAAGAGGATTAATCCTTTGCGGACGGGGACATTTTTGAATATTGCGAGATAATCATTTATTTGGAAATGTAGGACCATCTATTTATCCGATAATTAAGCTATTAATGTATATAAATTATAAATTAGTACTTGTGTAATCATATTTTAACAGTGGTATTTCAATTTTTCAACCCCAACTGTGAGTACATGAGACAATAAATTAGAATTAAATTTTTTCTCGGACCGTATATATGCGTCGTTAGTCCTCAAAGGGTTAAAGTACAATTTAAAGGAACGAAAATTCTTGTATGTACTTAATAAGTTTCTTTTAAAAAACGACAATCGACGAGATACAATTTGTGGGAACGAATGCTATCTTGTGATCGCATCTGATAATTTCGATGCAGGGAAAACAACTCATGATAATAAATATTCGAAGATGAATTGCCTATTGTCTTTTTAAAGAAATATATTGGAATTGTGAAATATCGAGGACAGTATTGCGCAATCGTGAATGTGAATTGTTACGATATACACGTAAAGGACTAGTATAATGTAAATTTAATTATCGCAGAACACATTTATTAACTTTTAATGTATTCTAATTAGAAATCAAGGAACTACTGTGCTCTTCTCCTTACGTGCCAATTGAAGAAAATAAATTAACATTTTCCCATCGCAGAAGCAGTAGAAAAAATCTTACATGATGCTTAATTACGTAAATTGTAATCGTACATTCTATTCTTCACCAGCTCTCAATATTCACAGAGAGGAGAATATTCGTTGCTTCGTTAAATTACGAATATTCAAAACGAAAATGCAACACTCTCATCATATTTTGAGACAAGTAAAAATATATTAATCACTCTTCGCTTATTAATCGAACGATTTTTTCTTCATAAAATTTTAGTATTCTTTGCACCAAAGTCTTCTCTAGAAAACTTTCTACCAGGAACTTTCATTTCTTCGTTTCAATAAATTCATATAAAATCGACGTTTCAACGGTACTCCGTGTGCTCTTAGATCCTCATGCTTATTTATGAGCTACGAATCACTTGGAAGAGAAAAAAAAAGAAGTTATAGTTTCACCGAGACACTATAACGAGGCGATCTCTTAAATCTTCGCATTGACAGCCGAACACCTTTCACCCACTTGATCGTTCTCGATCTTCGATTCTACTAGGAATAATCATCCTCCAGATCTACAAGCAGCTATATAAGTGTTCCTCCGGCCAGTGGATTACGTTTTGAAGTTCTATTTTCAATCCTCTTTCAAAATTGATTTTCCTCGAGATTCCCTCCTTTTACGTCAGCTATAATTTGCAACGTTCCATCGATGATTTCCACAAATCTAACTTCCTGTTTTATACTTCAAACTTCTTAATGTTTCTTCTGTGTAAAACTTGGTGTATTCACGCGAGATGAATCTTTGATCTTCATACTTCAAACTTATGAACGTCTCTTCGTGTCTTCTTCACTTTAAAAATTGGAGAACGGTTACGTGAGGAGAGACTTTATACTTTTTGTTATACTTGAAATTAGTTTGTCTCTTCCTCGAACAAAGATAAAAATTCATGCGAAGAGAGACACTTAAGATTGAGGTACACGTGGCACAAATATTGAATGATATTAGAGGGTACTTTTAAGAAAAAAAATTTATGTTAATATCGTCACTTTAATGTCGATCTCGGTACGAAAGTGCAACCGTCGCAAAAGACCACGAGTACATGAATGAGCCTTTTGACGGAGGCTCGTGAGTTTAAGTCGTTTCGCGAAATGTGCATTCGCGTAGCTGAAATTCAATGTCCTTGTTCAGTTCCAACGTGTTCCAATAACAATGTTCCATCGTTGAGCGGACTGTGCTGATTGTTCGTACTGAAAATTTCTACGAATAAAAACCGGCTTCTTGGAACACTTCCTTAATTTGTTCGCAAATATCAATGAAAAAAGTTTGAATGCACTGCTTGTAAATAAATTTAATGGAGATTTATGAATCTTTTTCTTTTCTTTTTTTAAACTTTAACGCACTATTCTTTATTACAGATTGCATGTTGGATTAATTGTCGAATGATACGCAAATTTGAAGTTTTTTTCTTTTTAAATTATGGAGGTTGAAGCCAGAAGATTCGAATTGGCTTCAAGTTTTAACAACTCTTTTATTTTTTACCCCATGTCTATGATATTATAGCATTATTTAGAGTAAAGATGTAAATTATTGAAATAAAAATTATTACAAATTTAAACTAGATTAGGACTTTTGAATGTCCTTCTATAATTTGTTGTATTGTATTTTGCGTAGTTCTTTTTATTAACTCTTCATGTCAACATTTTCTTAATAAGACAATATAGTAAACCGGTTGTGGGTAATAATGACATTTGTTAAGTAAGAAAACATTTCTTTTAGACCTTTTTTTTATAAGAAAGAACGTTCGTGAAGCTGAAGAATAAAGTTTTTTATGTAATAATTTTGAAATACAAAATGTTGTGGCCGAGAATAGAAACACAGATATATGGTATATAAATTTATGGCGACAAAGAGCTAAGAACGTTTAAAATTATCGTAGTGTTACGCCAACTTCATATTGGCGTATAGAACGAAGCTGTTCCCTCGAACCCGCTGGATTCGAGTATCGAATCGAAGTCGATGGATCGATCGGCCGGTCGTTGCCTGACGACCGGAAACGTTTATACAGGAAGTCGCTACCGAGCTTTCGTAGAGAACAGACGTTCTATTTCATACTGTATTTGTAATTGTGAAATAAAGAAATGCCCAAACGCGGAAGACCCTCCGCCAGGTGTAACAGTAGTAATTATGATTAAAACAATACAAAGAAGAACTCTACCGAGTACCCTCCTTAGGTTAATGTAACAAAATCCTGCACAGTTTCTAATTTATTTGCTTTTGAATAAACTTAGTTATTTTTTTCATCTATACGAGACACAATACTTCTCGAACAATTTTTAATTGTTAACCGTTGCATAATAACTGTACCGTTAACAGATTGCGTTATCTCTGTGCTGCTAAAAATAATTATTTACCTAAATTCACATAAAATGCGCTTCATTTTTATGGTTATCTTGTACAAATTATAATTGCTAGTCAAAGGTATAAGATCGGAAGTAAACTCGAAGAAAAAAATACAATATTTGCATTTTGAAAAGAAATTTAAAAAATAATATTGTCACAAATACATTTCTTCCGTATTTATATACGCGCTGTCGCAATTAAATCGCCAGTGGCACGTTCAAAATACAAAATTTATTCCCATTTCCATTTTACACGATGTAAACTGAATTGTAATTCGCTATAAAACACCATTTTTCAGCTATAAAAGAAACAATAAAATTCTTTTCAATGAATAATAAACATAACATCTACTATTATGGTAATACAAATTTCTGTCCTCAATGAATCGAGTTCTCCGGATATAAAAAACTTTTACAACCGATAATCAGGTTGCAGAAAATAGTTCCACATTACATCCGGTATCAAAATTAACTATGAAAATATTAAATTACAATTACGATCAATCACAAATTACCAGAAACAGTGCCAAACTACCAAGAAATTAATTTTACTATGAAGTTCGATGCCAAATATAACAAGATTATACTTCCAAATTGAATTAAACAATTGAGATAAATTGCACATAATTTATATCGTAATTCAATGGAAATGGAACAAGACGATTTTTACGTTTTTTGTTGAATAATATATGAATATATCAATGCTCATAATAGGACAAATTACGAGCTGTAACTGTTACCAGCAAAATATATCTTGTGGACCGTTAAACAGTGGCGATTTACATATCGATTTACATTCCAGTTACGTTTGGCATCTTTTTCTCTGGCATCTAAAAACGTGACGACACAGGCGTTACAATTTATATGGTCGAGATTACAGAAACGTTGGGGCCTTGAAGTCCGAGATACATGTTTTAAATCGTTGGGCAACAGGACGCACTTAAAAATTGCTACGCTCGCATAATTGAAAGAAACGTATTAAAATAGAATGAATAGTTTCATACGCGAATTATTTCATGCAGTAAACATCGTTATTGTATTTTTGTGGCTTTAATTCCAGTGGTTATTTCACCAAGAATCTATTCTTTTAGGCGGTTGAATACGTTGAATATAACATTATTTATTTTTTAATTAAACTATGAAAATTTTGCCAAAGGTGACAAAGAATTGGAACTAAGCCTAATTGCGAGTCCATACCTTTACCTCTTTACTTCTTTTATTGCTGTAGTTATTTTGCTCAAGGTCTACTATTTTAAATGAATATTGAATCATTAACATTAGATTTAGAGCCGCTAAATCTGGTATATTTGAATATATTAACCCTAGATCACTAACCTTATTTTTCGACACTTAACACTAACCTTCGTCTCTTCGACTACGGTGTTTACAAAAGGGGTTAAAGGGTATTATTTAAATAAAATTTAAACATGTTTTTTTCTATTATTATAGATAGGTATTTATTTATTACGATAACGTTAACTAATATGGCATACTTATTAAATCCGTGACGTCGAATCGACGAAGGTTAGTGATCTAGGGTTAAATAAGTATTTTGAAAAAAGATGGATCGAACGGTAAAAAATACGGTTAGTTAAGTGTTAGGGGAACCGGAAAATAATGTCGTCTTTTTATATTAAATTCAAATAAATAAATTTACCCCAAGTTATAATTTCTAATGAATGACATAATCTTCCTCGTTATCAATAACCTTTTTCCATCTAGTGTGCAAATTTTCAATGTCGCATCGATAAAAAAACAATTGGTTTTTGTGCAAAATATCCCTAATAATTTGTATATTATAAGATACACGTGAAATATTCACTGTACTGCTTCTCTGTCGATTTGAGAAAATGTTTTAGAAAAGCAGGAACCCGTTCATTTGACGGCAGCCGTAGATCTAGTGCTAACACTATTTTATACTGAATAAAAATTTAGGAAAAATTCTTCAGAGGTGTCGGGGGGCTATTTTTCGTCATTAGTATTTTTGGACTTCAACAGTTTTGATTATTTGGCTCACTATTTTAGGTCAGTTTTGAATAATAATATATTAAATATAAATTTAGAAAGAAATTTTCAGAAGTGACAGGAAATTTAAGCATGCACCCACTGACTGTAAATTCAAGCCTTTACCTCTTTATCAACGACATACCCCAAAATGCAGTAAAACGTTGAATGTCACAGGTATTTCTTCTTTAGAATCATATTTTTATAAAGCGGAAATGTTAAAGACAGTAACAGTTGTATATTCGGCAATACGTTACATCTTTAATATTAATATTTAAATATTGAATGTATTAGTAAGTTCGTGGATAATAAAATTTGAAAGTCATAAGAAGTTTGACTGAATTCAACAGCGTCGAATATCCATGACTCCCATGGCATTTAATGTGTTAAACAGTTTAAAGTCAGTTTTCATGGTGGTATTTTTTAATGTTATACTCACAGACTGATAATAATTTGTATTGAAAACTAATCCGGAACTTATTGTTCTTTAATTATAGATTTAATTTATTTGTAATTTTAATTTGTAAAAAAAGGATTATGCAGTTGGGAGTTAATAGAAATGTATATCTGTTCAATATAAAATCCAAGATTTTGTTTATGTTTAGACATACTTTGTAGATAATTTGATAACATTAATTTGGGTTTTTACCATGAAAATAAAAAGTCATGCAGAATTTAATAAAAATGCTTGCTCATCAAAAAAACAACTAAAAGGTTCCTGTAATTTTGTACGGATAAAAATATTGGACAAAGGAAACGGTGATATCATTTTGAATAAAAATCTTACACTTTACGTTATACTGCGTTTGAGTCTGTTAATTAATAGCAATTTGAATCTTCTTCCTTTTTCTAAGAATTGACGAAATTCTCGCGAAACGTTCTAGCCGAATAAGGATGGAAAAAGTGCTCCCAACACAAATTAATCTTAAGACATACCACTCGATAGCTCTCTTAACACTAGAGCGACCGACATTAAATTTATTACATTAAAATATATTAAATAAGAACTTTGAAAGACGAGGAATCAAGGGGTGGAAAATATGATCGGTTTGGGAATCTATGTTTTATAGATCAACTTAGAATTTCTAGTTTAAGACTCTCCTGTAAACTTGGGGAATTTTTGGAAAAAAATGTGAACAAGTCATTTTGACTTGCTTGGTCGTAGTGTTAAAAAAAAACCTACGTGCAAAGTATGAATCCGCTACCCCTACAATAGGAAAATTCTGAAAAAAATTACAGATATTATACGCCATGGAGTGCATACTTTGGAATTTTTTCAGATCTCTTGGTTGGAAAATCAATCTTTAAAAAATTAATAAAGTTTAAAAGAAGTTTGAAAGTAGGACATATTAGTAGGACAACGGGGACAGGCACAAGATATTCAGAATCGCATTTCTTAAATAAGTATTTTTAATTCCAGAAACATACAGTTAACTACCCCTACGAATTCATACTTTGCAGAAAGGGTTTTTTTAAACAAACCTATCGAATAGCAAACCTCAAGATTAATTTGTTTCAGGGGCATTTTATCCGTGAACCCTTTTTCACGTAATATATATTGTCGGAAGCGGATGAATTTAGAAATTACATCTTGTTTTTTCAATGTTTACTCAGTGTAGAATGATGATGCGAAAACATTGAAATCATATATTGGGCAGAATTATTGTTATTATACTTTTTAAAAAAAACGATGAAAACCAGTTGTCTTTTGACGATGAAGAATACCTGCATAAACAATATAAAGATATACGTGAAAAAAATTATAAATTCACTTTTATACATCATAAGTTATATCGAATAGATTGCACTATAAGGAATAGAATTTTGTTGCAATTTTATTAATTACTCCATATTGCACATTCCAAAAATGATATGTTAATATTTTATAGTTATGATATTCCAAATTATCCAGCAAAGACTGCATTTATTTTTGCTAATGATTTAAACTACGAGGTGGTTTTTCATCGTCAAAAAAATGTTTATTTCTCAATATTCAACAAAGTGTCCCTTTGTAAAGGTTTAATAGAGCCAAAATATTTTTTAGTTAACAATAGCACATTATTATTACAGAGCACGAAGTTCTGTATATCTGAAGTAACATGAAAAAAGGGAAAAACAGAGATGCGGTGATACTTCTTTATGTCGTATAATTGTATTGTTCTTGTAATGAATTTATTTCGTATACTATATAATAAACGGTGCGTGTACTTTGTAATTTATGGTACAGACATGTTATTTAAACGTAAGTCGTGTAATTATATGCTCGTTAAGAATTATATAAGAATTTTTGAAAGTTTGGACTGTTGAAACATTAATGCGGATGCACGAAAGAAATGAGTTTTTGCTCTGTTTAATCAGAGAAACTCGGATACGTAAAGTTTAATACGAAAGAGAAGATCATCTGGGGATAAAAGATGTACGCGCAGATAAAAAATCTTTATTCATAATCAACGTTTCTTATAAAATTCGTATAACAGTAAGCGCAGGTTGAATATTTAAATTAACTTATTATGCTATGAGTTCAATAATTATGTATTTCTTTAATTTCTATGGTGACCTCATCACGGACGGAATACGATATATCGAAAGGATTTAAAACAGTATTTGCGTGAAACGTTGCGTAAAATGTTTCACAAGAGTTTGTTCATCGTAAGCGTGAATTTCGAGCCTTAAATTGCTCTTTCTCCTTATTTCTACAAAATGTGAATTCATATAATAAAATATATTTCTATTTAACTAACAGTTTCATAAAAATACAGATACTGTACAATCACGTATGATTCGTATAAAACTACAACTCTTAACAATTAAACTTAATTGGCAAGATTACAATACCTTTTCTAGCCACTGATGCGAATTCGTCAAAATTAATGTCTCTTGTTAATTTAAAATAATTTGTAATTAAGAATTTGACTGTATCTATTGAACAATAAAAAATATTTTATCTGTTTAATGTCTCATTGTAAATATTTCACAACTTTCTTTGTTCAGAAATTGAAGTAAAAAATCAGTCAAATACAGACGGCCCTCGCACATAATTGGTTCCTGAAAATTTGTGCGAATGTTGAATGCTCGAAAGTAGAGAGATACAGAAGAAATATTAAAAATTCTATGTTAATGTGATTATTTTATGAACTTGAGATTCTCTAACATCTAATAGTCAATACTAGAAACGATATTACAATGTTAGAAAGCTTCTAATAGGTAATGTGTGGGAGGACCCGATCTACAGCATTCCTTGACAGGAAGCAAACATTGTTTGATATAGGGACGAAAATCTTTAAAAAATTGAATTTTTAAAAATGTACGAAAGTCAAGGGCCGCCTGTATTATAAGCAGGAAGAATGAAATGCTTCACGAATATAATTTTAAATTCGTACTTTATACCTCTCATTTTTCAAGATACGACTTTATAACAAAATATAAAAATATATCCAAGACATTTTCAACATCCTATCAATACATATTGCATTTTAACGTATTGAGCAAACATTTTTCTTATTTGTATCATTCTTTTTCACCTTTTGCACTTCCTCAAAATGTCCACCTGAACATTTCCAGTTATTTTCAGCTATCTGAAGATACAATACGCAAATTTTCTCTCGTGATGCATGAACAATTTTAAACACAAATTCTAAGAACGATTCACCGATTCGGAATGCTTCAGATCATTTGAACGATAACAGCTCGTGGAAATACCACGAACCAGTCCGTAACTCTAATTACTCTCATCCTCTTCCGATTCCTTATTGTATCTCTCGTCCATCGATAACGCTACAACAAGATCCTGAAGAAGCTTGTGGCTTCTCTCACAAATATATTTAAGTTCCGCTAATTCATCTCTGGTTCTTCCATCGACGGGCATACTTTCTTCAGGATTACGTCGACGGAACGTCGAATAAGGATTACTCTTAAAGTATGTAAAAGCTGTACTATTGCTCTTCCGGCTGGACAACGTGCCAGAAATGAACTTCCGTTCTTTAGCGACCTTATGAGCAGCCGACAATACATCAGGTGGTAATCTAGTCTCTCTAGGATTCAAAGGACGAACAGTAAGAACCGCTCTCAAAGGTGACGGTAAAACGAGTGCAGTCCATCGTAGAAACTTCATTATCCTCTTTGGCATGACACCAAGAAAAAGAGCTGATTCAACATCGCAAATGAGCTTCGTCTGACGAACGAGTTTCGCCAATCCTGCTGTTTTTTGCAAACCCTTTATATCGTGCACTGCAATTCCAACCAGCAGATTCATCAGGACGATTGTAACGAACAGAAGGAACAGGACGAAAGACAATTGAGCAGATACCTGAAGGAGGATCCAAGAGGTACCACCTGCATCAGCCTTACCGTCTTCTTCTCTAGGAAAGAAGAGATCCTCGAAGTTCAATTCACCGGTCATCATCACAAGAACTTTGATGAGACCAATGTGAGGACTACTGAAAGCTTTCGAACGTGGAAAGATCACGCAGAAACTCGCAGTGAATCCAACCAACAAACAGGCGTATGCCAAAAGAAGTTTGAAAACTTGTGCTTGTACGCTCGTGAACATTGCAACGTACGCTCCAAATATTGGTAATTGTCCTATCATCAACATGAGATTACTCCAGCCACAGAGAACAGCAAAAGCTCCTACATGACTCTGCCAGGTGTACGTTCTACCAGTATATATAAATGATGTAGCAAATACGCTCAAAATGACACACCATTCAACCATATTTTCAGCCAGGGTGAAAAACTGACGGACAGAGGTATAGGTTGGAATACTGGTCAACTTCCGGAATGCTTCTAATATGGTGAACACCACTAAAGCGTACCATTCTATCTCAAGTACCACAGGGTGTCTATAAAGAAAACCATTTATACCTGTGGTGTTTGCACACAGTGGTTTACGAGCATCGTCCATTTGTCCGTGTGATTCGTTGTAACAATTGTGTGCCAATGCCGTCATCACCCAGCCAGTTAGTACTAGGACGTAGAATAAATAAAAGACTAACCTACCAACGTAATACTTTCGAATCTTCTGCCATTTCAAGTGTAGAAAGGATTGACAGAGAGGATGCTCGAGGATCTCTTTGTATCCTTCCTTGACGAATGTGCCGAGATAGCCAATTTCTCCTTGCTGCTGATGTAGTAGCAGAGGATGAAAGTCAAGACGTAGTTCTACTTCTCCTGTGGCTGAGCCATGCTGATGTAGAGTTATCGATGCGTCTAGTCTTTGCTTAAATACGTTCAACGATGTAGGTGTTTTTCGTAAGATAATAGACAAAGCACTAGTACCACCTTTCGTGTTTGCGCTTAGGTCTGCACCGTGTTGAATCAGCACGTCTACGCATTGAGAGAGTTCATTCAAGGCTGCTATGTGAAGTGGAGTGTAGCCATATTTATCCGTCTTGTTCACGTCTGCTCTCCAGGTGATGAGGAACTCCGTAACGTCGTAAGCTAGGAGAGATCTTCCTAATGCAAGATGTAGAGGAGTTCTACCATCGTTATCTTCGACATTAGGATCACAACTGCCTTTACGAAGTAATATTTCTACGCATTCCAGGGAATGAGAGCGAGAAGCAATGTGCAAAGCTGTTTGACCTCTGTGATTCCTACGGTCGACATCGGCGCCTTTCTCTACCAGCAATTCAACGTTTTCTGTACAACTTCCTTCCGCTGCTAGATGTAACGGTGTCTCATTTTTCTTCGTTGTTACATTCACGTCGCAACCAGCGTCTAAAAGAATAGCTAAACAGGTTGGGTCACCTCTATCCGCGATGAAATGCACTGCAGCATAACCATTGCAGTCTAACCGATTGATATTAGGATTATTCGGTGCAAGTAGTTTTAAAACGTCTACAGAATTCGTTCTTGCTGCAGCATGCAACACGGTTTCTTCACCTAACGGGGACTCCTGACTGAAGCCATGCTGAAGGAAATATTGAGCTACTTTAACAGCATTTCCAAAAGCTGCGTAATGAAACGGTGTATGAGGTCGTTTGAAGTTTACACTAGCACCGTTTGTTATTAAATATCGTACACCCTCTAATGAATTACTAAAAGAGCAGAGATGCAAGGACGTAATGTTCTGTTCGTGCTCGAAATAATTCAAATCCGCCCCGTGTTTGTGTAGACACATAATAAGTTCCGTTTGGCCAAGAAAACTGACGTACAATAGCATAACATTGATCTCTTGAGGTTTGCAGGTTTTTACGATATTTTCTAATTTCTCTACGTCAATTCCTCTGTCAAGATCTTCCAAAAGGTGTGTTCTACCGCCGATGTACTTCATGTGTTCGATGAGAAGATTCCTTATTAAGTCCTTGCTCACTGTCAGTGATGTGCAGCTGGTATCTTCCGTTATGGAAGATTCACTTGCTGCTAAAGAGTAACATTGTGGTTCTTCTATCGGTGGTGGTGTCCCATAATTCAGAGAACGATTATCCGAAATCCAGTCGGGTTCAGGTTCTTTGCGAGATATGCTGCTTGATGCTAGCCATCGGGTTAGAAGTAACGATGTCATCGTTGTACGCTTTGCCGTAGACGGCATCGTCGCACTTTCCATGTCGATGATTCCTTCTACTTGTACTTTCTTTCTTGGAGAGGATGAATTTGGGGTTTGCGTGTGGTCTGCCATTCTCGCAATCGAATATATTTTAAGCCGTTACATCATTCATCTATAAAGACACGATAGGTACGACTTGTTATAAGGTGAGGTGTCTAAAGTTGACGGAGGACCGCGACTGAGTGTCTGAAATGTTGATTGAATTGAGTGTCTTTCGTTTTGCATAATTAAATTGATAGTGTTCCTTGAATTTGCGAAATATCATAGGTGTATTATGTTACTTTTTATGGTTGAAATACGTGAATCGAGAATTTGGATTCGTCTTTGTCAATTTGTTTTGACAACATCGGCATATAAAGTTAACGGAAGATCGCGAATGTCTGAAATGTTGATTCATTTTAGCTGTGCTTCGCCTTGGATAATTGAATTAATAGAGCTCCTTGTATTTACGAAATACTGCAGGTGTGTTATGTTACTTCTTATGGTTGAAATACGTAAATCGAGAATTTTGATTAGTATTTGCAAATTTGAGTTTAAATATCAGTTTATAAAGTTAACGGAAGACCGCGAAATGTTGATTCATTTTAGCTGTGCTTCGTCTTGGATAATTAAATTGATAGAGCTGCTTGGATTTGCGAAATACCATAGATGTTCTGTGCTACTTCTCATGGTTGAAATACGTAAATGGAGAATTTGCATTCGTCTTTTCGATTGTTTTTTTAATTATCGATGAAAGTAGATGTATAAAGTTAACGGAGGATCGTGAATGTCTGAAATGTTGATTTATTTTAGATGTGCTTCCTCTTGGATTATTAAATTGACAGTGTTTTTTGTATATAAAAAATAGCATAGATATATTATGTTACTTGTTCTGGTTGAATTCTGATTTGTTTTCGCAATTTTTTTTTACATATCGGTGCGAGTAGTGGCATAAAGTTAACGGAGGTTCGCGAATGAGAGTCTGAAATGCTGGTTGATTTGAGTGCCTTTCGTTTTGTTCCTCGGATTTGCAAAATACCGTAGATATTCATATCATGTTACTTCTTATAGTTGATATACGTGAATCGAGAATTCGAATTCCTCTTTTCGGTTTTTTTTTGTATGTTGGTGGAAATTTGATGAGGAAACTTTCTAGAGATCTACGTCATATTGAAATCATTGATCCATAAGAATAACGTTTATTGTAGAAGACGGATAGTTTATTGTTCTGCAGGACAAAGAATTGCCTCATAAATTGTAAGGTTTCGTCTCGAAATTCCGAATATCATTATTCAAATTAAATCGCGAGATGGAGAATCATGGAAAGATGCATCGTCTTCTGATCATACTTTTTATCTATATCTTTTATCCTCTAAAAGTGAAAATTCTCGTTATACAACGGAACATAAAGAATCGAAATTTAACACTAGAACTACCAAACCAGTCAAAATTACTGGTACAGAATTTTTTCAAAAAATTCTCCAAGTTTATGTAAGAATCATAGAATAAATATTCTGCATCTATATCAATAAACTTAAATCACCCAATGGATAAAATTTTCCGCCGCTTGATTCCCTCTTTTTCAAAGTACTTACTTCATTTATTAAAATATGTTAGATTTGACGCCGGTAGTTCTAGTGTTAAAGTAAGTTTAACCTTCGATCTTTCGTCATTGATTACAAATATTCGCCAAATTTTTATTTCACACGATTTGGTAAGTATTCTACTAATAGGCACTATTGAATTTGATAAAATTTATTATAACTATTAAGCGATGATATTCACAAATTAATTATTATTTTCAATATCTAATCATTGATGTTACAAAATATTATATCAATGTTTTCTTTTTTAAAACTTCTCCTGCGTTAAGATGTGGTTTTGATAAATAAGTATTTAAGAAATAATTACTTTTACGTATCACCGTCATGATCTACAAAAACATAATTTTAACCTTCTATTGGCGTCTGTGACTTCAAAATCAAATTTTCAACTTTGCGAAATATCATAATCCAGCTTTGAAAAAATCATGAAATTCCTTAGAATTCAATATTTAAAATTCAGATTTAATCCATTATGTTAAATACTATTTTTATCATTTTCTAGTCCTTCTATCGTGAAACTAATTTTCTGATACCACAAAATATTCGGACTGTAAAGGATTAACAAATAACTATTATTGAATTTCACATTATCGTTCTGTAAAGATCTGCACTTCTATAAAAACGATGAAACTAGCAAAAATACGGCTCGCGTTCAACACGTTAACCCCTTACAATCACTAACCCTTCTAATGCCGTAAATTGTAGCAAATTTTCAAGTTTTCCAAAACCTATCAAATTGAAAATATCAGTGAGATGCAACACTGATCATATTTTCATTTATCCAATTTAATTCTGAATTATTGCGGTGACAATCAAAAAAGAAATCATACGGCAAAGGGTTAACGTAATTAAAATAATATTGAATACATTTTACAACATAATCTTACTGGGTCAAAGCAAAGGAGTTGTAAAAATTACGCGTTAATTTCCAATTAGCGCGTCTGAAGGAAATAATTGTAACAATACTTTCGTAGAAATACGTATATAGTCGTACTTCTTGATGACGTCTAAATCCGGTACAAGAAGCACCGCGTGAGGCATGTATGTCAATTGGAAAATCAGGCACATACGTAGATTGATAACTGCGAAGTGTTATGCCGTTATCTCTAAATGGATATTATTTATATATATGGTTCGAGTCCTTGAAGAAGTGAAGAGTAGAACGTTCTCGACAATTTAACACGATTTTAAAATTACCTGGAAGAATCTGTAACGCCAAGACGAACGAGGAATTTTTTAAGAACCGGAAGCAACGTTGCAAGTGCAGTCATTAGGAACGTTGAAATAAATTGGATCTTATCGAACGGTATTATCTCGAAGATAATATTTTGTTATTTAACGTTGGAATTAGCAAGATGATCAAAATTACTTGTCCTTAATTTATTTTTCAATGTTCTTTTATTTTTAATGCTATTTCTCTGCTACTGGCAGAGATTAAGTAATTAAATTGATCAATTATCCAGTCCTGTCTATTTCATTTCTTTTATGTAATTACTTTTAATTAGTATATATTCATGCAATCCGTTAATTGCCGATAATTCTATTATTAGAAGTGTATTTTTTAAAGCAGTTTTACACGAAATGTCTACTAATTGCAGACGATTTTAAATAACTGAGAGTTTCTATATATAATAATAAATAATAATAATCAATAATTGAATGTTAATTAAAATATAACCAATTATCGCCATTTTCATTTGTCACGATAAATTCCCAAGGATTTTCACCGATGCAAGTTCCTCGCGTTTGCATTGTTCTTGCAACTTACGAGGACCATCATCTAAGGCTTATCGCATATTGTTTATCGTAAAACTTGCTAAACCTGCACGAAATAAAAATTCTACGATCATGACCGGTTTTCAACCGAGCACGAATGTCAGACTGGCCTCTACCTACTTCCTTTCATTCAATCAAGTGAAAAATTTCATATTTGAAGAAAGAAGTTAGAAAAATGTTCCGATCTTCAAACAATTCGTTTTCATTTCTTTTATGTATAGTTTCTAGCGAAAATATATACAGATACGTCGAAGAGAGGGTACATAATTACTATACCCTTAATGTGCAACAAATATGAAAACTTAATTATTAGCAATTCAATTTATATTTATAAAATTTCCAATTTCTACTTGAATACAAAAATTGTAAAATTTGTAAAACATCAGAAATACATCGAAAATAAAAGGAGCTCTGTTTAGGCAATTATAAGAAATTCTTTTTGAAGTTTCTACTGAAATAAATGCGAAGAGAATCGGCCAAAGATGACGTGATATATTAAGTTCAACATAACACCACAAAAGTTCAATGTATAGTTCATTACTGCACAGTAAGCGTACGAATTTAATTTCTTGCATGACCGTAGTGTTTAAAAAAACAGTAAAAATCAAGTATAAATATGTGTCACGCAATATCACTGTGAAAATTAAATACACAATATTATTTCCTTTAAAAAATTCAATCCAACTAATCCACTGTCATTTAATCAATGAATCTTAAATAACACGATTCATTAATTCCTCATATATCGATATCATTCCATCGTACAACTTCCGGTACACTATAAACAATCAAACAAGACGTTTAATACAGAAATCTCCTCTAACATCGAACATCTAGTTTTGACAATTCAACGAAGACGATTTATTTCCTTACTTTCACAAAATCAACTTTTTAGCTTCGAAATTCGACAAAGACGATTTCTCGATATTTAAATAATGTCAGCTCGTAGAACACCGCGCGAAAGACGTAAAAAGGAACACGCGTTTTTAGTTTAGAATCACCAACATTTTTCGACACTCTGTTCGATCGATGGGATTATATTTTCTTACCAAACTGTGTAAGTTCAAGTATGCCGAAAATTTAATCGTTTTGAATTTATCTCGATTGAACGAGGAATGCGTGATTCTTTAAAATGTCATAACGATATCGTGAATGCCGATCGTACTATTGGACGGTCCGATTGATACTGAGCTGACCGAGGTGTTTCTCAGTCGCACTGACACTTCTAAGTTCGTGAAGACTCTGAAGAAACGCGTGTTATATGGAAAGGACGAGCATTCACAAGGCCTTCTCTCATATTTCGCGTGCCAGAGCGATAAAAGCACATTTAACAGTGGAACTACCAGCGTTAAATCCTACTGTGTATCGACATACTGAATAAAGTACTTTGAAATAAAGAGGAATCACGATTTGGAAAAGATGGTCGATTCTGTAATTTAAGTTTAATGAAATTGAAGTAGAATATATTTTTTGATTTATTAGTATTAAAAAATACGGAATATTATAACTGCTCATACCTACATACTCGGGAAACACTCCTCTATTTTTTGAGACCAAGAACAACAACCTACGGTTCTTAGTTTTCACGTAATACCAGCTTCTTTACCGAAAACGACCGTTTTTACAAAAGCTGGTGTTTTTCGAAAACAGAGGGAGATAGAGAAATTTGACAAAAATGGTTTTGGACAATGTAATTGGCGATATAAAATAATAAATTTCCTCGCCTCAATAAAAGCAATTTGCCAAAATGTAGAAATAATTCCTTGTTTTTATAAAACATTAAAATGATTCTAATTTAAGGATGAGTGTAATTCTTCTTTATAAATTCTTGAAGATGAAATTTATACAATTCGAAAGTTAATTAAATTAGTACGATCTTTCCTTTCTTCCTTACCAGCGCCAGAGTATAATTTACACGTGTCGGTGAAATACAATTAAAAAAAAGGGGCGTTAAGGATTTGTTCAACCCGAATTTAAAATTAAAAATTGCTAATCTGTTACAAGCTCACAAATGTATTCGAAAGGACTCACATACTTTTCCAGTTTACTCATCGAAGAAATATTTATTGTCGCAATAATTACGACCTGAAGTGTTGTTTTTTTTCAGATCGGATCAATTCAATCAAACAATTTTTCTTCTATCTCCAATTTTAACTTACATTTTTATAACTTCATCGATAATTATCAAATTTCTTGAATTTTTAAAATAAAGCATAATGTGATTCAGTACTGAAAGTAAAAAGTATCTCATCGTTGAGAACAAATTTTACATATCTAATATGATGTGGCTTCTTTATTCCCGAAGTTTATACTATTACGGATCTGCTATTAATATATTGATATGTCTTATATACGTGCTAATGAAAATTATGAACCGATAATGTTTAATATAATTCATAAGAAAAACGTGTTTACTTTGCGAGTTGAAAAATTCTAAATAATTTTTCATACATTGCCTGTAATTGTCAACAGGTTCATGGGTTCCTATATACAGTTAATATATTGCTCCTAAATAGTTTATGTGGAGAACCTATGAAAAAACTATAAAGCTAATATGGCGTCACAGAAATGTAATTCTCCTGTGCGAATGCATTATGCAATTTTCAAAGTAGTTCCTGTTAGAAAATCCTTGCGTTTCTAAAGATGAATTACAAATACATCCAACAATGAGGTACATGTGACGTTGAATACAGGACAGACATAGAAAACTCTGTATCCGCAGTTTCTCCTCTATATCCATTAGTAAACGTTTTGTTCGATTTCGCGTTAAACAATTTTTATATAAAATTATATTGACACGTACACAGAGCGTACCAATTTCAGTAGGCTGCGAAAAAGGTAGTCAAGTGTTGCACTCTGAATTTACTCAGATCACCGGCTAAGCAAATTTTTTAATACACAAAAAAGATAAAATAGTATGAAAATGCTCAATGAGTCAATCGGCAATTAATTGATAACGGCTAGCAATAAGAAAAAATTCACACCCACTAACATGTTAAGAATATAATAATATGATTCATAAATTGCATTAAAAGGTTTACAAGTGTTAATACTAAGGTCTGATATTTTGTAAAATAACATTATAAAATACAGGTATCTGGCAAACAGCAGTTTTCTGCTGCTTTGTAATATATATTTAAATCTAATACTTCTGAGATTATATTATATGTAAGTCAAAACAATTCTATTGAAAATATTGCTTTTGCAAAATGTGCAAATTACTATTTAAATTGTAATCTGGCGAAATAATATAATAACTATTGTTATTATCATTACTGCTATAAATGTGAAAAAAAATTGTTACTTTTGAATATAATATAACTTATTACTTACTTGTTCGCGGCATTGTACATTTTCAAAATACATTATGTCCTTCCCATTGATCGTGATTTTCCCAGTCCCATTGCCCCGTATTGTCACTTCGCCTCTCGCACTTTTCCTCATGCAATCTATAAAATTATGAAATATATAATGTAGCTTTTAAATAAACAATTAAATCAAACTCACGTACTATACGATTATGATGTGCATTACATTTTTACCCTCTTAGGAAGTTATATAAATTAATCAATGGTTTAAAAATGTACTACAAATAACACATTAATTTGTATGACGAAACATTAATGCAAAAAATTTTAATTGCTATTTATGTAAATCTAATACTGATTTTTTTTATCACTCATAGATACTCACTTGGAACGGTGATAAAGGGCCTCCCGTTACTATCATAACTCAGCTGTAATATAAAAAGAAAAGATAAATGAAAATAACGTCTAAAAAATGTAATAAAATAGTTATTTCACTAGATGTTTATACTTACAGGTGGAATTGCGACATTCTTTGACATAACGTTGACAATTTTCCGATATTGCTTAATAAAATCTGCTGCATGGTTCGACAGTGGGTGTTCTATTAGCCTTTGCCAAGATGCCAGCATATATTCATACTAAAAAGAAAAGTAAAACTTTACAAATTGAATCATGATTTATTATCAAAAATGAAATATCGATACTATTAGAACACGTAGCTGTATAAAGTTGAAATAAAAAGAGAAAGGGTTTAGACGGATAAGAATGGACAAAGTGCCCTCAGATCAAATTAATCTTGGAGCATACCATTTGATAGGTTTCTTTTAAAAAAACGCTTCCAGCAAATTATGAATTCGCTATTCCTATCAAAATATCTGAAAAATTTGCAAAGTATGCACACCTTTGGGTACAAGATCTGTGATTTTTTTCAGAATTTCTTATAAAATCAAACAGGAGGAATCGGGTAAAAGCTATAAAACGCACTCTATAACTACCCTTGTAGCAGGGGTAGCAGATTCATATTTTGCTGGAAGGGTTTTTTAAAGAGACCAATCGAATAGTATGCCCTAAGATTAATTTGCTTTCGGGATATTTTTTCCATCCCTATCCTGCTAGACCCTTTAATAAAAAAGTCAGTATGAGTCATATGCAACTTACTTCTCTTATCTTAAGTGTTTCTGACAATCTTTTTTCTAAATTTTCTTGAGTTAACCAAGAGGAACCTACTTCATCCCTAAAAGCAAATATGAAATAAGTATTCCTTATATATACATCAATGAGTCAAATACTTTTCTTTTGTCATACTGCACAACTTTATGAACGTAAAGGAGATTATACGTACATTTTATCAGCAGGAGATGGTAGTATACCTTTTGCTCTTCGTGTATCTTCCAAATCGTTCAATTTATATATAGTATCTACAACATTCTGGAAAAGAAAAGAAAAAGAGAATTAAGGTAGAAATATGTACCAAGTAATAAAATATACTGCACTATATAATGAACACGTTATAAAACTTACATAAAGTAATTCATTGTAATTGGGTAATGTTGTATAAAACATAGAATGAAATGGTCTACCAGCTTTGTCAAATTCTGCTGCTTTTCTGACTGGAAATATACTTGTTGGATCACGCATAGTAGGCCGAGCTCTAACATCAAATATACCAGATGGAAACAAATATTTTATTGCTCTCTGAAAATATTAGAAACACATTTTATTTTGTCCATTTTAGACTCAATGAAGAATAAAGAATTAAGTAAATATAATATTGTAAGAGAAATAATAATTTTGTAAATTATTGAAAAAAATGCCATTTACATTAATCTCTTTTTGACTGAAATTTTCAGGATTTTCGCCCATTATATTTGCCAGATGCCTTTTTCCTATCTCAAATACTGCTGTTTCTTTTTTCATAAAGTTTTCTGAAAATAATAAATCATCATTACCACAATTATACTGTTAAAATACAGTCTTTAAATGGTACACAGTGTAAATGGTCATATAAAAATTATGAATTATATATATATAAAAGAAAGAAGAATTAATAGTATAGCCAAAAAATAGTGTATGCATCAAAGTATCTCTTCCAAAATATTTCCGAACATTCAAGAAGTTTACAACTTTATTATAGTTAATTCTCAATTCCAAACTGACCATGTTCTTCAGATCGCTGTAAATAAGCTGCCATCGCTTTACTCATTTTCTCTTTAAAGATTCCTTTTTGTTCATTTAATTCAGGGTTCGAAACGAAATCGGTATCATTATTGTCTGTGGTGTAACGACGCAGTATTACTTGATGATTTATCTGAAATCATCAACAGTTTTAAATTGCAACCTAATTTAAGGTTATAAAAAATTCATTTCATATTTTTCAACCTGTTAATAAAAAAAGGAGTAACAATTTGAACATACCGTGCATTGTACATTACTTGGAATACTTCCAATTGCGTTGACATTAATATTTACTATATTTCGTAAATTGGTAAATCGCGTAAACATTGGCATGGTCATGTTTACTGTCGAATGTAATTCATTGAAGCTTTAGAGGACTATTTAAAAAGTTTATTTCACTGTGGAAATAAAAAAAGTTAATTCAATATAAGTTAATATTTACAGTATATGATTATAATTTTCATTTATAATTATTTCATATCGGCATAATAGCCAATAATAGCACGTTGGATTACGCGTTGAACTATATACATACAATACTGGGCAAAGTTGTTCAAACACATTTTAATATAATTAATTTCGTACGCTAAATGAAATAATTTATCTACAATAACATGTATTTATTATGCATTATTAAATATTACTATCATATATTTACTTTACATATACGATAAAATATGATAAAATTGTTTTTTTAATTTTTCTAATACTGTTACTCATCAAATTGGCACCAACATCAATATCGTGGTAACAATAACACGAAAAGTAAATATTAATTTAGACGACAATTTAAAATACTTCTTTTCCGAATAAGTATTACTATAATATAATACAAGATAATTTATTTCATTCTAATTTACAACTTTTTAAAAATACATACCGCTGATATGTTTTAGATAATTGTTCTGCAATTAAAAAATTTCTACATTTACTTTCATGTCGTTTTAAAAATTACTTTAACTTCAAACGTACAATTTGAAATTAAAAAAAGACAAAATTTCAAACCTTTCAAACACAAGCTCTAAAACCCCTAAAATTTCGAACGACTATCGCAACAATGACCTATCTGGAGCCATCCAAACAATAAAATCCCCATAAAGGGAGAAAGTAAAATATCGCTCATTGAAAATCTCCTTTAAATAACGCGTTGATTTCTGGCAGACGATTAAAAATTATTCTATGTACAGGTCGTACAGGTATGTAATTCACGGTCGCTAAAGTCGCTAAACTGCCACTCTTCATGTCTTGTGAGTTGTACTTGATTGTACTGTTAGTACTCCATAGCTTCGGTATGTCAATTTATATTTACGATACCATGCAGTAATTTGTATGGTATATTCGCTTTGTAATACGTTACGTATACATTGTGAAAATTTTGGAAATATACCACCACTTATGCGATTTTCCGAGTACAACGAATAATATTCGTACAAGGTTAGAGATGACAAGAAAAGTAGCTACATTCCAACTGAAATTTGAGTACAATTATTATATACTTTATATTGTATTTTCAGATTATAAACACAGGGACGAAATGGATAACAGCAAAGTGGATGAAGAAAATCAACGTAGTATTAATGATGGAGACTGGATTTGTCCTGATTCTCAGTATGTACTTTCAACAATCAAAGATTGTAAACACTCTAACATTGATTTAAGAGGCTAATTATGTTTTTATATTAAACTGTAGTGATTTAAATGTTACTTACTAATGACATTGTTTCGTAGCTAATTAACACGATTAAATGTTTATTTCATGACATTAAAGCTGGTGTATAGGCGAAACATTATTTTATGGCAAGACGATCAATTATTAATCATTGTTTGTGACTAATATTAATATTAACGTAAATAATTATTCATATTAATAAACAGCTAACGATTTTGGGAAATATATGGTTTTACGAATATATTAAATAAGCATTTGTTAATTTTTCATTTAAAAAGTAATTAGTACAGTGATGTAATTCTAATTATTAATGTAATCGATTCTATAAGAAAATGTTCACTCTTTTAGGTGTGCCAATGTTAATTTTGCAAGGAGAAATTCTTGCAATCGGTGTGGAAAAGGTAGATAACATATAAGAAATATAAAAAAAAATCATCTTCATAGTTGATCAATGTTTTGACTTTTCATATTGTATAAGTTTTAAAAAAACAAATATTTTGATGCAGACAGAGGAGAATGTCCCAAGAAAAAAAAGTTAGGACAAGAAATTGGAAAAGCTGCTGCAGAAAAAAGTAGAGGCCTGTTCAGGTGAATAACATAAATGCTGTTATACATATACATATATATTCCCATTTTTGCTAAGTTTGAAAGATGCATATTATCAATAACAAAATGAATTTCAAAAGGACTTTCAGTTATTTTATTTTTATTACTGTAACAAACTTTTAAATCCTTCGAAACCAATTTCCGAGCATTTAGTTCTTCCAAATCTATTTTCCTTTGTTGTAGAAATTAAATTCTGCTGATGATTGCTACAGTAATTTCCATACTTGCCTCTATTTTTTTTTATGACTCATATTATGTCAAAATGAATATAACTTCTAAACTTTACTGTTACTTCTTATATTAATTTTTAGCATAAAATTATTTATAAGTCTTAACAGTAAAGTAAATTCAATGGTAGTAAGATAACTAGTTGCTTTTAACACATAGAGATCTGTTGTCTTCCAGTGCGGATGATTGGCAATGTAGTAAATGTGGGAACGTTAATTGGGCTCGTCGACAACAATGTAATATGTGTAATGCACCAAAGTTTGGTGAAATCGAAGAACGTACAGGATACGGCGGCGGATATAATGATCGAGGAGTCGTTGAATACAAAGAAAGGCGAGATGACGATGACGAATATGACGAATTTGGTCGACGCAGGAAGAAACGAAAATTAGAAAATCGTTCAGATGATGATTCCAAAGACTCTAGGTACAGCAGTCCTGCCCGTAATAAATCTAAAGACGACGATGACAGACACGAAGTGCGAGATGACGAAGATCACAATGAAGAAAATGTAAGGAGAAATTATTTTGAAAAACATTTATAGTATAATCATGGAGAATTACTAATATCTTTCTAACAATAGGATGAAGAAGATGAAGAAGAAGATGATGACGATGGTGACCTGTCTAAATATGATCTCAGTGAATGGGATGATTTTGCACCAGTAAAAAAAAAGTAAATTATACACTGATTAAGATATTCAAAATGAACAAATTATACATCTTTAATTTGCAGTACAAATGGGAGCAGTATATCCGTGGGAGAACAACAGTCAAGGTACTGATAACAGAAAATGACATTATAAATTTGGTTAGAAAATGATCATCGACCTTTGTTTAAAGATATTGATAAATATAGATAGTCTTCTGTAAAGAGTTAAAATGCTTTCACAGGAATGGGGATGATTGGCGTGATTCTGGGACATCTAGTCAATGAGAAGCTGTGCAGAAGGAAAGGTTTGACTTGGGTTTCGGGTATAAAATTGGTTGTGAAAATGAATTGTAATATAATCAATGAGTTTTGCTAAATAATATTCTTATCTTATATTTTTAAAAATATTATTATAACCTATCGTACCAAATGAATGTTAGATCATGTGTGTGATAAACCGAGAAATGTACATTTAGCAAATCTCAAAACTTTTCAATTGTACTGCATATTAAATACATCATTTTTTATAGGTCGGAAGAAATCCCAAGAGCGAATAAGCTCGGTAAATAAGAAATACACACAACGCAACAAATATAGTGATTTAGTGAGCACCTTTGGATAAAGTGACGAATAATATATGACTTATTGCAAAGGGAACGATTAACAATAAGCTTTACATTTGTGATTGAACTCATAGCTTCGTTGACTCTATGGATGGAGAGTGAAATGTAGGTTACCTATTTGCGCGATACTGTTCTACTATTGCATAGTAATGCGAAATTCGTAAAAATACGTGACCCAGGTAGAATGTTTTGCTAGTAAAAATGAAATCTGTAATTTTGACAATTCTATAGAAAGAATCTTACGTGGTTCGTTGTAAAAACTGAATTTATGAAATCTTGAGCTAAATTCTTACTTCTAATTAATCCAGAATTTTAAGGTTCCGCGAAAGCTCTCTATCTTCGCCGTACTTTCAAATTCCTATTATGTTATCACAAATAACGTGGCATACTTCCGAACACGTCACGATTTACTTATGTTTGCTCAAGCTGCTTCAGAAATTTATTTAAAAATTTTTTTCCTCATCATATTTTGCTCTCTTTTGTCTATTCCATTAAATAACATTTTAATGGTTAAATAAATAAAAATGTAGTATTAAAAACATCATTCCCTAGTGAATACAGATATGTATTGCAATCTCTGGAATGAGGAAAAAAAGGATACATTTTCTTGCTTTGACTATCACAGATCCGAGTAAGCTGGAAGCAGCCTGCTTAATTCAAATCATGACATGAAGTTTGCATGTCTACTCTGCGCTTATTTGGCAGGTGAAAAATAAAGTATTGAAAACTCTGATGCCCGCTCTCAGAAACTACAAAACCATTATCGATCACTTCTGATACTGACTTCTTGTAAATATCTTTATTTTTCATTTATAATAAAAATCATTCATCAACAACATAATTGTTCTTAGTCAATTATTTTCTTCTTATATCATAAACTACGTGGGGTCATGATTATGCACAGTGTTGGTCACGAGGAAACGGTGAAGGAAGTGAAGGGACGGGCGATACTGTAAGGAATATGTTGCAACAGGTGTATATATATCATATGTATGTACAATTATGAGTTTGAGCTTGCTTGACTGCGTTTAAGTATTTAGTGATACAAGGAAGGATGAATTACGTTCACCGACGTATCCATTTTTTGTCACTCTTTCGAGTATTTTAGTAATTCCCGCACAATTACTTTATCTCAAGCAATCGTTCGAATAAAGAAAGAGAAGAAATAACACGTACATTCTCATTTCTTTCTTGATCCATAAATCGCTAGCAATGATTTTAGTTCCTACCGTATATTCCGATCGACGAAATAACGATTACTACGAAAAAACAGATTTTACATTAGTATTTACATGATCGCATAAGCACATCTTATGCAGTTTCTTTTTAAGCTTCGAATTTACAGACAATTCCGATAAGAAAACAATAACTTTACGATGACACAACAGGTTTGGAGATACGACATTAACAAATTCAATGTCATCGTTCAAAACTAAAACGTTTGTTGATTATAACACATATACTGTAAATAAAGAATTGAACGAGAAATCTCGTTAAACGTCAGTTGCGAAAACCATTATAAAATGGTTAAATTATGCTTTTCTTAATCATCATCGTATCAACATTAGAACCTTAACAAATTCCAAATTTTGCTGTCCTTTACAAGATCGCGCAATTTATAAAGTTTACATTCTCCAAAATTTTTTACGTTTTATAATCCATCAAAACGTCCCTATAGTATTAAAAGGACACCGAAAGGCCACCGTGATCGTAGTCATCGTCATCACGATATGCATCGATCAGGCAGATTATTTGGGCATGAAAAACTGTTGATGTGAATGTGAATTCGGCGGTGGGTGTAAATTAGGGTGTGGTGGTCCGCTGCCTCTGGTACCAGTAGCGTAAAGCTGTTGTTGGAAGTTATGGAATTGTTGAGCATAATTTGGATCCGACATACTGGGTCCGCTACCAACAAATGGACTATTTTTGAAATTACTAGTAGCACCGCCCATACTCGGCGGTAATGGTTGAGTCGCATCTGGTGGAGGTCCTAATCCCATGGGACTCCCTTTACTGCCGGATACGTACATGCCTGGATTTGGTTGGTTCGGAACTTGCGATACCATGTCAGGTGGGAAGACTTTATCAGGATCCATTGAACTACCTGGAAAGACACCTCCACCAACCATGTGCTGCATCCGCATTAGATTGGGCTGAGGCCTCATATTGCCGACGGGTCTCATAGAAGGATGTACACCGACCGATGTATTTAATGATTGTCCATCCATTCTTGGTGAACCACCCATACCAGGAAGGCCACCACTCATAGTTGACGGCATTCCACTATGTGGGCCCATACTGTTTGGTACACAACCATTCGGGAAGTACTGAAGATTTACAGAAGGAGTACCCATCTTCGATTCTAGATTGGATAAAGGATTGGTGAATCGTTGAAGGAAGTCCAAACTCGGCGGCCCTCTAGGTGTATGACCAACATTGGGCCTTGCCGGTAAATATTGTATTGTATTTGGAGCACTAGGTTTTACTTGAACATTTGCACCGTTGTAAGGGCTAGGACCCGTAACGTGTCCTGTCATTAATCTTGGCGGTGGTGCATGAGGATCACCACCTGGATATGCACTGGTTGAATTGCCCGAGTGACTACTCATCATACCGTGACCCATAATAGGATGTCCCATCTTACTAGGAACACCGGGACTTCCCGTATGTGAAGTAGTAGGACTATAGCTCGTTGGAGGCCCGGCAAGACCCATACACATTCCACCGACTTCTCCGGATTCTCCACTTGGACCACCCATATGGCAGCTTCCGTTCATTTCTCCACTCATTTGCATCATATGCATGCCATGTGGATTACCAAATTGCATCATTCCAGTATTACCAGAATGAATAGGTCCTTCGTTACCCAATGAATTACTAGCGGCCGTATTCGTAAGCTGCTGACTCATTTGAGCCAAGGAAGTTATAGGGTCAAAGTGATTTGTACTCATGGCGGTTAAACTGCCGAGTCGCCCTCCAATATTGTTGGGATTAAGAGGCACATTGTCAGAAGGTTGACTCACATTTACAGATGGTCTACCGCAGGGAAAGGAGGCACCTGGGCCACCAAGTGGTGGAACTACCGTTGCATTTCCAGAATTATTTGGATTCGCTACTGTTTGCTGTTGCTGTTGCGATTGTTGTTGCTGATGTTGTTGCTGCTGCTGCTGCTGCTGTTGCTGCTGTTGCTGCTGTTGCTGCTGTTGTTGCTGCTGCTGCTGCTGCTGTTGCTGTTGAGACTGTGTCTGTTGCTGTTGCGTATCTTTCGTCGATGGTGGAGACGTATCGGGTTTTGTGGTGGGTGATGCCGGTACCGTTCTTGGAGGACCCATACTATCTGGTATATTTGTATTATGCGGAGCTGGACTACTTTGCGCACTTGCACTTGACTTGTTACCAGGTTTTGCAGAATCTACTGGCGTATGGGGTGCACCACTACCCGGTGTATGTGGTGTATGAGGTGTATGAGGACTATGTAAGGAGCCTGTAAATCCACGATTCATACTATCCATTTGTACTGGACTTGCACCTTCAGATCTGGCTGGGAATTGATTACTAGTGTCCAAACTTCCCGGTAGAATTCTATTAGATATCTCTGTATTGTTGGTTGAGTTCCTAAGAAATGAAATAGTACAAAATTATAAGCGTACATGATTAATTAATTTACAGTTAATTTTTTTTCACGGTTATACAATACACTTACGTCGATAGATTGCCGTCTTTAAGACTCGTATTTGGTTGTTTTTGTATAGTCAGCTCTTGACCCTCGAACGTGTTGAGGTATTGAATCTGTTGAGGGCTAGGTACTGGCATCAGATTTGCTTCTTTGACCCCTGCTGCATTCACTGCTCCAGTATGCTGTTGTTTTTGCTGGGCTAAGGATTGCAGCGTGCGGCAAAACATACCATCCACTATGTTGTAACATATAATGTGATCAATTCACTAAGTATTACTTAAGTAGTCCATTTTAATGTTATAATCTAAATCTAATATCCAAGAATGGTATTAATCTAGTAATCAAAACACTCTGATTATTATATGAAATTTCGTACTACAGTAATATAATAATTCTTCTACTTCAATCGTACCATTTGGAGGCTGACTGGGGGGAAAGTCCAGAGAGGTATCTTTTTGAGCAGTAGTTCCACTGGGGCTAAGTGTTGCGATATGAGAATGAGAAACAGGTGTGCCTGGATTACTGTGGTTTAACCTTGTTGTTGATACAGCAGACGCGTTACCAACTGTAGGATTCGGTGAATCCTGACTGGTTGGACTTTGTCCTGGTAAATGGCTCGTTCTTTGATTACTTAGTTGGAACTGTCTGTTGCAGTCTGCAGGTGAATTTAGAGCTGAACTTGCACGAGGTGATGGTAACGACAAATTACTAGTTGGATTGTTGGGTGAAGAAGGATTCGGACTTTGTATTGCAATGGGCACACTCGCAGATCGAGTTGTTTGATGATATGGAGGTGGTGGTCCTTGACTGCGTGGAACTCCGACCATATTAGCGCCACGTAATGGAACACCCGTTCCTGGACTTCCGACGCTCACCTGCAACATATTATTGTGCAGTCATTATAAGATTAGAATTACAAAATACTTATCATTAATGATATATTACAACACGAATACTTTTAAATAGTCCATTACTGTATTTGAAGTTTCAATAACATATGTACTGTTACATTATGGTGTAATTTAAAATCATGGCAATATATACGTTTATTTTTTACAATATTGTACATATATATAATTATATCTTGCAAGACACAGCTCACAGACTTCACGTTAAATATCATACCTGTTTTTTCCCATCAAGAAACTGATGCTGAAGTTTATGCCAATCCATAGTAGGAGGACATTGAGTTGGTACAACAACAGGAGGTGCATTAGTCGGTGGGCAAGAAGATACTGTCGTTCCTTGAGTCGCGTCTAAATTATTGGTGGGTTCTTCTTTATGTTCAGGAAACAACATCATTTGCATTTTCCGTATAGTTGCTAATTGAACTTCACGATGCTGCCTTTGTTGCGGGGTTAGATTTTCATCTGGGACTTTTACACCTTGCAGTGATGGTTGTAAACTTCCTGGACCCGGACTCGTTGTACCTCCTAATAAATTGGGACTATGACCCATGGCGGCATTATTAGGAGGTTGTGGGTTTGCTGTAATAAAAGGTAGCCTTCTAATAATATAAAGTATACAAAAACAAGTATTTAATATAAAAAGAAACTTATATACGAAGTTATATATAGCTGTGATAATAATAACATGTACTAGGTATAAATGTTATAAAAATTACCTGTATTACCCGGTGAATTCGGCACAAGGCAAGGCACATCTATATTTGTATCATCTAACGGCGGCTCAGAATTTCCAAGAGAATTACCACCATTCAAATTTCTAAGACTGGGCTGTTCGTTCCAAAATGGTGGAGCATTAGGATCTAATGCTGGTAAATCAGGAGGTTGCTCCGTTTGAAATGTATTATTTGTACCTCCTTGATGTCCTTTTTGTTTCATCATCGCAAGATTATTCAACCACTGTGCAGGGTTTTGACGAAACTGATTCACTTTGTTTGGATGCTTCTGCAACAACAATACCATTTCTATTAAACATTGTAAGATAAAAAACATAAATTTCCTTGCATACTTAAATATCATTAATTTTTGTTTATACAATTTTATACGCACTTCTAAATACTTCTTAGTGCCAGGCTGAGCACAATGATAAGCAATAATTGATGGATATTGGCCTTGCAATACTGCATCAGCACCTTTATTCGCTAATGCCGTAGAAAATACGAAAATTTGACTTTGTTGTTGCATATATTGAGCTTCACCACTACCTGTACTAGTACCCATTTGTTTCCCAAGAACATTACTAACCAACGGCTGAATACCATCTGCGGTAATGACATTCCCACTACAATCTGTGACACACAATGTTTGAATTACTACACATAAAATAAATTGCCTTTTAATACTTCAACATGAAATGTAATGGGAAAACAGCATCAGAACTCCATTTAATAAACGAATTTTACACTTTCATACCAGGTAAATCGTCTGTGGGATTGTTATGATCTCCTTCTTGTTTTACTGAATTTAGGATCGGTTGATTTCCATTAGTATTTTGATTTTCTCCAGACAGCGTACCTTCTCCATTGGAAGGATCCAAGCAGGGATCTCTTGGACATTCTGTTGTATCCTCTCCAGTGGCATCATCGTTATTACCTCCTGTACCTTCTTCCTTAATCTTTACCGGATCCGTGTCTGGCTCCTCTTTGACAACTGTGGTAGGTACGCAACTGGGTTCACTGGACTTCTTTTCAGTTTTCATGTTTGAAGCTTCTTACACAATTATCGTGTCAGACCTTGGTCAGCTGTATAAAAACTAGACACATGGCCACTCTCATCCGCAATGTGCGGATAACGATACGTCCGTATTGTTGAGGTTAACAACAAAATATCGTCAACCGGTAATGCGAAAGCGTGTCCTTAAAAAACGGTGTAAAGTACCATTTTTGAGGAAGGCATGTTTGTGGATCTGTTATTTTCCCAACATATAAGTCCCATTGATTATGAGTTCCACACGTTTTCAGTCCATCAATTAGTTGCACATAAAATCGGATACCGAGACATAGAGGAATCTCAGTTGTCAGCGGTCGACCAATACAGCAATACGAAAGTAAGACCAATACTACAGAGGTATCGGAACGATGGAAATATCTAAATGTCACCCTCGTCTCCACGATGAGTACATAGCGCACCTCCGCCTATTATGTCGCCCGGAACACAACGTTATAACCGCGAAAGACGTATCCAAAACATAGAACGGGGGCCAATGCACGCTGCACTCAAATTTCTTTGCCATTCGTGAGCATTGTTCTCCAACTTTATTTGTCACTTCATGGTCGCTTTGATTATTTATTTCTTTTACGCACGGCTGCCAACTGCCCGTCGAAAGTTAGACACCGTTTTAACGCGCTTCGAACAAGGAAGTCTTCATGCCTCTTCGATAAGTAGAAAAAGACAGAATGAGCACACCAGACGTACTTGACTCGTTCCTTACACTCGATCGCCTGCAGGGTTACTATTTTGGTCTTTCTTTACTTATATTTTCACTATCTTTTGAACTTTTAATCATCATCGCCCAGCGGAACGTAGATTTTTTTTTTCTTTACTTACATTTCACCGAAATAGACGTGAATTTTCAGTGACGTCTCGTAAGTGGAGACTATCATTTATTTTGCACAGTATCAAAACTGTGTGAAAATTAAATTTGGAATATATAAGAACAGGAACGAATCAAGCAGTAGCGGTGCCTGTGTTCTTCAAGATCTTTCCTCTCATACATAACATACAGTTTCCATATATGGTTATACTTTCGAGGCGGTGTTTTTAAAAGTTTTAATTAAAGTAGTAGATAGATTTAAAAAATTCATATTAGATGATCGTATAGTATAAATTATACAAGTATATATGTTAATGTGAATATGTAACCTGTTACAAAATAAAAATGATGGAGATTGAGGATTGATAATGCAATAACTTATTATGTACCTACAATCCAAATTTGTCATAAACTTTTTCCTACATGCTAGTCATTAAATAATATTAAATAAAATCATGCTGCTGTCATTTGATCAATTATTGTACACTAATAATCGTTCATTCATGATTGTATTTAAAAATTTTGCGTTTGCTTTATAATTCTTACACGAGATTTATTAATACTTAATTTATTTTAGACTATAAAAGAAAGGAACATGTAATTGAATTATTCTTAACTGTTCTTAATTATTCGAGAACGAAGAGATCCTTTTTTTTCTTCACATTTTGTAGTTAATTAAAATATGCATAGAACTTAATTCAATCAACTTTAAATAACGTCCGTTGTTTAATACTCATGAATATTGCTATATATACATAATTAATGTTGATAACATATAATTGTTCGTATACATTGATATAGATTTCATGTGATCTATGTGTAGAAAGATACAACTTTGTATACAATCTTGTAGATTCATTCTTTTCAGACAAAAGTTTTTCTATTTGATATTCACATAAAACCATTAGTTTATATAGTATTTTCAATAACAGAAATTGCAAATTTTTCGAAAAATATGGATAACTTTCAATAAAACTTGTATTACGTTATATACTACGTAAACATATCGGGCATTCGATGTTACATAGGTTAGATAAGTAGATGAAAATATGTCACAATTGGAGTTAGATCCTCAATTCACTCAAGGCTTACACCTTTTGCATTCTGCTAATAAAGACTCTGCTGAACAATTACGAGCACTTTTAGATGAGGCAATCAAACAGAAATATGGGCCTTCAAAAATGTTATCAAATGTATTGCATAAAAAGGTAATTAGACTCTGATTAAATTTCTACAATGCACAGTAGTAACAATGGAAAAGAATATAATATAATTGGCATGACCTATATTAATCACTGTATTACACTTACAGAATTAGTTCTGATATCAGAGCACTCATGACGCATAGAAGATTTCATTCACGTAAAGAGTTACCCAATTTTTGTGCCCTCTTGTATATGTCATCATTGAAATATAAATTTTTTAATTTTCACTTTTTTGATGCTGTATTTTTCAGTATATGATGGAAGAACCAGTCCTCAGTGACCATAGTAGCAGCAGCAGCAGCAAAAAGAGTAAAAGTTCTGGCTCCTCCTCTAAGCATTCAAACAAGTCAAGCAAGAACAGTTCTCCTGTTAATCTACCGGCACGTGATACACCACCTGATGTTATACAAACAGATGACACACTAGCATTAGAAATCCTAGAAGATGATTTGACATGTGTCATTTGCAAGGGAATGGATGTTGGGGCAAGGAATAGACTTGTGGAATGCTTAGAATGTCATTCCTTGTATCATCAAGAATGTCATGTTCCACACATTTTAGATTCACAGATAGATGTACCTAGACTAGTATGGTACTGCTCGAATTGTTTAAAATCTCAGGTGTGTGTATTTACCCACATTATTACATATTCTGATATATGATAACAAAATATTTTAAATTGTGTTGATTCTAGTGAAGAAACATTGTAATGCTATTTTTACATACATTTCCTTTACAAAAGCAGTATTATACAACCGAAAACCATATGAAACTTTTAAAACCATCACTTTTTGTGTACATATATATTAGGTCTCAAAAGAAAGGAGTTCACCAAAAACTGTGATAGAAACCAAATCCAAAGAGCAAAAGAAATCTAACTCAAGTAAGTATAATACTTTTTAATATGTAGATATTAAAAGGAGATATTGAAAAAGATATCAATGCAAAGTAACTTTGTTATTTTAATGCCAATATAGGTGGTTCCAATAAAGTCACACCAAACATTCATATTATTAGTGCAGACAGAAGATTAAAAGATATGATGAAAAAAGCAAAGCAAGATAAGCGAAACACAACTACCACTACAAATTCAAAAAATTCGTCATCCAGTTCATCTACAGTGTCTTCAACAAAACCTCAAGACAAATCGTTATTATACAAAATTAAATCAGGTGTAGAGTGAATGTCTTGTATATACGAGTAATGACGTAATATTTTATAATACGGAAAGAACTGAATGAACGATTGCCCGCAACTGACAAGTTGTTGTAAATGTTTAATGAAAATTACTATTGTAAGTGATACTAGTAATTTACAATGTTAAATCGAACGAATAAGTGAATCGATCTGTTTATACAAAGCGCTTAGAACTTATCATGTATGTGTTTTCACAAAGACTATTGTATTGTTTTGTAAAGTTCAATATGTAAAAATATGAAACCTTATTAGGCGAAAATTAAATTTTGAATTCTATACATCAAAATGAAATGTATTGAGATTTTTATAATTTAGAATCAAACGATTGCATGCCGGCTAAATATCAGCCACTGAAAGTCTGAATGCTGTTCTCAAATTTTTTAAGTCACTATTAAATTTAAATGCATTTAATAGTGCACAAATTAAACTACATAATTATGTCTTTTTGGCTCATTTTACTATTTTCCTCAAGTAAGAGTAATATAACAAATACTGATCTCCTAAATCTGCAATCACATATTCAAATCTCCGAATTATCGCAGGACTGGCGTGCAATGTGTTAATTCTATGAAAATCGATCCATCTAAAATTTGTAGCTTATTTTGTAGTTTTTCGTTATATAATATCACTTTCAATACATAATTAATTAGTTTCTTCCACAGTTTAAATCAACGTTAAGCTAAATGATCAAAAGCCTCCATATTACAATTTAATTTAATTAAAAGTAAGACTCCAGCTTCCTAAATTAAAAACAGAAAGAAACACATCAAATGATTTCCTTAAAGTATCATAACATGGATAATAAAAGGACGGGTGACTTTTTATTCATTTATAATACCAATATATTTTTGCGATTTTTCAAATGCTTATTAGTTTTTTCCCTACGTCCCATTGAAAATTTGGCAAGAGTCATTTCGTTCTCAAGTGTTTCTTAAAATCTACTTATATGCAGGATGGGGGGGTTGAATACTATTTACACAGGGCTTTGTAAAGGACGCATTCGTATGAACGCACATCAGTATACATACATGCACACAGCAGGCACACGCAAAAACGACAGTGCACACACATTTCGCATAGATTCGTACATATATATGAAATGAGAAAGAGATACACTCTAATTTCATGGGAATGGAAATGTGAACAATTTACGTTTCCATACACAATTCCCAGTGACAAATACACTTGAATTATTTTTTTTAAGGGAACGCTTATCCTCCCTCCCCCCATCCTTTCTCAAGCTTAACAAAGAATAATAATCTTAATTCGACACGACGTTCGGGTTCGTCTATACTACGAAGCTTGACACACTAATCGACTCGTGATCGCTGAACATTCTTCAATCAATTACAATAAAGTACACGTTGAATGCGAAATTGACAAGCTTTTCAGATGGATGGAGTCAATTGTCGAGCATATATACAATGTATCAGAAAATTCTGCCGTGTCATGAATTCTTTTAAATATCGTACAGAAATTTTAACGTACTATACGAGGGGATGTAGATAATACGACGTGCAGTTGGGTTGTCTAAACATAAAACTGTACGTTTACTCGTATTTACTGAAAATTTACATCTTTTTAGACATTAAATAAATGTATGAAATTCTTCATTATATTAGATAAATTGTGTATTGACTGTATACTTATTTTCTTATAGAAACAATAAAGCCTAAACCTTATTTTTGCATTTTTTTTCGCCACATGTTGATACGGCTGCCCTCGTAAATAATAGATATGTAAATAATTGATGTAGACCTCGTACAATACGTATAGATAACAGCAGAATTTAGACAGTATTTGTACGTAACATACATTACGTTATGAGACACGAAATATTATTGAATTGCGCTCGAACGTGGTTCAAAGTAGTTCATATACGATACAAGATATATTGTGTGTGAATTGTTAAAAAGAATTATCAGAAAAATGGTATCATATATGCCAGGAACTTTTTTAAGTCCTGATAATTAGCGACGATACGTATGTATATACGAATATGTGCGCACTTCCCATATTTGTACGTCAATCTGTACTACAAAAAGACTGAGATACACGTATTCTCCCTCTGTTACCATAAATTCTCAAATAAAATGAATATGGTAATATGTTAAACAATAATCTCTTTTTTGTCAATATCCAGAATAATTGGCTATTACTTCCATATGGTTATTGTTATTATTATTATTACCATCAATGTTTCTCGTTCTATCGATGTCATATCAATTTTCACGACTGAAACATCTTTAAAATTTCAATCGACTTCGTGGTACATACAATTTCTGATCAAATAAATTGGTAATTAAGTTCGTTTATGTGTTAATATCTATAAAGATACGAAATATGTTACCTTTCATGAAAATAATTTGCTAATTAAATAATGGTTTAATTTTCATTTAAAACTTCATTATATAAATGTGACTTATATACTTCATTCTGATATTATCATCCTGAATCATACAACTTAAAACCAAAATGTTGTAAGTCATATTTTCAAATTATTCTCGACTTAGTCCTGAAGTATATTTTCAAATTATTCTCGACGTAGCCCTGACGTAAGACTTAATGCGAAATGTACTCTAAAAATCATACATACATTTTATAAAATGCAATATTAATAATGTAAACTTGTTTAATTAGTCAGATTGTACAGTAAGTTCGATAAATTGAAGTATTGAACTATGAGTTTCAAACAGTTCAGGATATTCATAAGAGTTTATCTTCCCCCATTTGTACAGACATTTCTGCTGTGCGGAAATGGAGGAGGGGGTTACATTTGCTTGCAATCTATGGTGCTCACTATACATATCCTTTCTTTCATGGGGGCACACCTATTTATGCTTACATTCGACATGATTTGTATACATGATTTTTGTTAACTTAAGACTTTGTAAATATACGTAAATGTGCTTTGTTTTATCACACTGCTCAAAACAATTAAAAGGTGTCTCAGTATTTGAAAATTTCTCTTATTACTTAATCCTGGTAATCATGGCAAATACAATAATTAAATTGTATTAACTATTCTTAAGGATATTAATTAAACATTTTATTCGTGAAGAAATGAAATAGTCCCACAAGAAAAACTATTATGTTAAAGTTTCAATTTTCTTTGTTACAAATTTATGCAGAGCATTTAGTATGTAATATATGATTCAAGGTACATATCCAATGTCTGAAGTATAAGACAATACGAAAAATTTGAACTGGGAATTCATAATTATCGATATTAATTTGCAACACTCGGGGGATGCTTTGTTCTAATTTTAAACGATATGAAGCATTTTTTAAGAAACGACTTTTTGAGCAGTGTATATTGATATATCTAATAAAACCCTTTATTCCTCAAAATGTACGAAATATGACTTACACTATTTTGGATTTAACTGACTTAATTTAATAATTAATAATATATTTGTATCGAACATACGCGTATATACACTTTCCATTGCTTACTTTCTAATAATTCTAATCGTCGTTCTTTGTCGCTTGGTGGCCTTTTCATACAATTGAAATATTTATGATAGTAGTACTATAATGAAGAGAAGAGAAGAGAGAGAGAGAGAGAGAGAGTCGCATAATAAAATTACAAGTGATATTAAGAGAATATAGTGAAATGTGATAACGACATAATAAAAGATGAAAAAAATATTGCGTATCATTATAATTGGAATATACATGTCTGTCAGAAGAGTGCTGAATACTTTAACTATTTCTGTTGAAGTAACATTAATAGTTTGAATAAATACAAAGGAATTACGATATATAGAAATTAAGTTAGAAATTATTTTTATAATTTAATTCGGGAAGACTACATTTAATGGCGTTATGTGTGTAATCAAAATAAGTATAAACTAACTCGAAACATACTTGCAAGAAGATCTTATTTTAGATTACAAAAAATGAACAAAGTCTTGGTGAAGTATTGGTTAAAGCAATGAAATATTTTATTATTTCTGTATGGTCTATCGAATTGGCAGTATTATACCCATTTTCAATATTCACTTCATTAGCACAAGAAAACAAAAATTTGAAGTAAGTAGTACATTTGTGCTAATGATACAAATATCGTGAGATAATGGAAACCCTTGCAAATATGTTTTTATCATTGAATCATAAAATGAACATGATCATATTCCCTATAATAGATTCATTGTATAAATAAAATACATTTAACAAATCTAGATACGTGTATAATAAACTAAACTTATTTTACTTATAATACGTATATCCTAATTAAATATACAGTAAAACTCAAAATTAATTGTATACGAGCAGGGAGTCTATAATACATAATGAAAGTCTAATATATCGTAAAAATAATAACAAAATATAATTCATAAATATGCATCAAAGATTAATTATTCAATTTCAATGTTGGACTTATTACAGAATTAATAAACTTGTATTCCAGCATTCTTTTGTACCAAATGTTACTTGTAGTAAATGCACATTTGAACTGAAGTGATTTATGCAAAATACTAATTGATTACGTAGCTTTAACTGATAAGTTTTGTAAACAATCTATTTTTCTCCCTCCTGAGTAAATGCGGTTTGGCAAAAAATGGGTAAATATTGTACATTGCGAAAACAATAATAGTATGTATATTGATAGTGCAAAAAGGAATAAATATGAAAGTAAGTATTATAAATATGTGTAAGCGATAATAGACGAGATGCATATATATGAAAAATAATATGCTAAATCACACAGTCCAGATTGACGTACATCTTCGGAAAGTTAGTTTGTTCGTCAGAATATAAATAAATACAGTACAATATAATAGAGAAATACATAGGTTGATGGTCATAAAGAAGAAACCTGGGGATCTGTAGAGTAGTTGAATAACACGAGAGCATTAATTAAGTACAAGAGTGAGCATGCCCCCAGTCTTCCCAGACCTACGTCGATAAAACGTTAAACAATTGTTTTCATCTGCTTTGATCGAACGCTAACTAAGCCTTTTCGTTTCAACAGTTCACAAAAGCGCATGGAAAACTTGGCAGTGCGCGCTGAATTGAATTGTTTAATTCTTATTTCCATTCGAAATAATATATGTACTATAGACGATTGACTACCGTCTTCTGTTTAAAATGCATACTTCCAAAATTGTGACAGTCTTTTATTAAATAAATGAATGTGTAATTTTACGAAATACTGTTCGTCGTTGTATCTCGACCAATGGCTTCGATGGGTTCAACTTGTGACATTGATTAATGAAGAAACTTCGAATATGCACAACCGGCAAAAATACAACTCGGCACATACAAAAATTTGTCATTTCTACACGTATTTTTCTTTCTTTATCTAATAATCGAAAGAGTCTAAAAATTCTTACGCCGGTGTAATATAAAAGATTTCTTCCATTTCTGCATTCTATTACAGGGTACTCTTAACAGTATAAGGTATTTAATAACCATTATTTAGTGGGCAGCATTAATGATAAATGTACCTACACACATAATTGTGTAATCTCAGCAATGAAAATAATGACGATGTCGAAAGATGATAATGATAACGATGATAATGATACATATAATGGCAATGATAATTATAATTATTCGTACAAATTATAAAATCATTAAATGATCATTTAGTGGCCTTAAAAATCATAGCAACAGTTGCACATAAAGTAAATACATTCAAAAAGCGAACAAAAGTTATTTTTAAAAAATGATATACATACATCATATACGCAGATAGGCCTAGAATAGTCTGAGCTGCTCTCACAGTTCTTAATCCTTCAATTCTTTTTTTAACGTTACTTTAATCGCCTTAATTTAATATTATCTCTTATTCTGTCTCTCAAAGGGTTATTTACCCTTCAACTTATGATACATATATAGACCCTCTCTAACTAGCTCACTACAATCCGTAGAGGTGTATGTTGCGTGATTCTTTGCTTTATATATTTTTTATGTATATATATATAATATATAACATATTAATAATTATATATTGTATTGAAGATAGTAGGCATAGCCACTCGTGCTCGGATCACAGACTACTCGCTGCCGTACATACTCGTACAGACAGTCTGGTGGACACTATGGCTTTCTCACTTACTTTTACACATGTTACTTTTTTCACGTATGTGTTCCGTATTTACGTATACACGTATAGACATTTGCAGGAAGAAATTAAAATCGTTAATTTCTTTAATAAGTATACGCACGAGTTTGCATCTCAAATCCTTAAACGCATACATGATTAGTATTTAAGTATATTACTGAAGATTTTGACCCAAAAAGGGGAAAGATCTATTTGTTGCAAGTATCTATCCTAAAAGGTCACGTTAGTTCCAGCTGTATGAGATGTAGATGAGTTCTGTATGGAAATATTTCGTCATTACAAACATTCTCTTGTAGTTTTTAATTCGATCAATGTAGCGACATCGACTTGGCAGCTTTGTGTGTTTTATGATGTCTCTAAGTAATATTATGCCCCTTGTATTCTCTTTACCTAGTTCTAAGTCTCTCTTTAGTTCACATAGACTGACTTTCTATTTGAATTTCCTTATATACATTATGAAAGATGGAGTGATGCGGATACAACAGATCACCATAGCTGGTGGAATGCAACGTGACTAACAGCGTTACAATAAAGCGAACTGAAGACAGTGTAGCTCACAAATGTCTGAGCACGCTTGTAAGTATATCAAGACAGAACCTCAACTACATCTTCCAAACCCATATTGTAAATTATCTGTTGAACTCCCTCAAAAGTAGAATTTTAGTTGCAGTTAAAATAGAATAGAAGAGGGTATCTTTCTATAGTCCTGAAAGTATAAAAATTATTTGTCAATTCCACAGACTCAAAAACACGTCGTGGTTCAATATTTTAGCTACTCAAAATTGATAAAACTTGAAGGTGTTGATTAATTCGCTTATGAGAACTATAGAGAGTGGACTTTTGAAACAGGGGGGACATTCTATTATAATAGATATAAAAAAAAAGTTGACAAAGCTTCCCATATTGCTTAAAGCACTAATAAACAGAGAACTGTAGAGATATCAGCTGAAACCATCGAGATCTTGAAATGAATAAACTATCTACCCAAGGGCAACTGCAGCCTGGGATGGACTCAGACATCGAGGACGAGTATTCACGCCTAAAACGACGGCGATGCCGAGAGATCTATCCTCTCTTCCGAAAAGAATCACGATTAAAGATTTCATTTCCTTAATTGTAAGATATAATAGACAAAATATCCTGTCTTTGAGATTCATTGATTACATGGAGATTCAAAAGAGTATTCATCTCACCGCTTCCGTGTGATTCCTTATGCATCTTTTTAAGTAAATAATATAACGCTATATAAACAGAGAAAGTTTAAGGGTTAGAGTCGCATTACTTTACGCTAATATCTGTACGTGTGCACGAGCGTATTTCGATACGGCCATGACATAGAGACGCAAATACTACGTCAGGAATACTTATCCTGTAAAACTATCGCCTGACTAGCCCTAGCGAAATCGCACGTATTTACGGCATTGTTATTCACATGGGGTGTAAATTTGTACATATGTAACGAGGTGTATCTGATGCATGAAGTGGAGGCACTAGTCAGTGTTTCTGGAGAGATTGACGGGTCCTGGGATTGAAGAAAGAAGGTTGTGTCAGCAGGCACTAGTCTCTTCTCCCTCGAGCGTGCATGCTACATTCTCTAGCCTATGAGCTAGATGTAGTTTGCGACAGCCTGCGTCTGTCTCCAAGGCCTCTAAGATCTGGAAATAACTCTATAACTTGAGCCAACAAGCACCATTTGGGAGATATGGATTTCATCCCTTGAAAATTATCAACAAGAAGTCATATTATACATAACATTTCACACTAGTATATTATTTCACATTTAAAAAACTTAATAAGAAACAGAAATACATTAAATCAAAATGTATATAAGACAATAGTTTCTCTGTGATAACTTTTAAGGGATATATATTATATAATTATATAAACTTAACACATTAGATCTAGTATTGACGTTGAAAAAGAATGATTAGAATATAAATATTTAAAAACATACAATTTCAATACGTAATAAAGCCCATTTTTTAGAAATTATCAGCAGATATTGTTATTAATATTAGTTTTAAAAAACTTACTTGTTCATAATACTTGCTGACATAGATATAGAGTTCTTTCAGTGCTGCTATCACATCAAATTCATTTGCATGTGATGCACTCAGCTGCTGCATGGCACTAGACATTTCTTGATCAGTGATTTGTGGCAGTCTTTGTACATCCGTATAAAACCGACCTACTTTCTCTCTGTAATGTGGTATGTCCTTGGCAAATAGTAACTTGTTAGATGGTGAGTCTTTCCCTAGCCTATGTTCTGTCATTGAACAGGAATCCATAAATGTTTGCGCTATGACGGATAGGCTGGAGTCGACAGTAGTAGACTTATTAATATCGAACATGAAGTCTGGATTTTTAATAAAATTCACCCAAAATCTGAGTGGCAAACTGTTTGATTTCCAAGCATGGGCTACTTCAGGATCAACAATTCCATGTTGCTTTGCAGCTTCATCAAGAAGATCAAACAACCATTTTACAGCACTGGGTAATGCTTCATTTGCGGTTAGTATTGTATTCAAAAAATCGTCGACAAATTTTTGAACGGTGCCTTTTGTTGATAATAATCTTGTTAAAAATATCTCGGGAATTGCTTTGTGCGTTCGCTCTGGATGATGATGTTTGCTACCAGTGAAACCCATGCCTGGTGGATAATGTGTCTCTTCCATAGGCCTTACCAAATGGTATAATCGTTGATTACCCCCATGGCCACTTTCAACATCACCATTTGCTGTTATAATTGGCGGTGAATGCTGCGATTCGAAATATAAACCACTAACAGGATGATTATACATTACAGGACTGATTAAACTGTGATTCGGTGTGGATGGAAGATGAGTGGACGAACAGTGATTTGCGTGTCGATGTAAATGATGATGATGTGAATGGTGATGAATCGACTGTTGTTGTTGATGATGATAGTGAGATGGCTTGCAATTATGGCATGGTGGTTTACATGCAACAGAAAAACCATCATTTTGTCTAGGAATCAATGACATCACTGCTGATTCTTTTACACCATAATGTGCTAATGTGTTAATCTTTTTCCATTCGCCACTACACTTTGTTGTGAGATCTTCATCCTGAAGTGTTAGATGACCACCTCTACCATGTCTCCATTCCAAATCCACATCATGGACGGACGGCCTCAATGAGAAAGGAGTATTTTTGTAAAGAGCATCTAAGATCTTAGATTTCACTTGATTTATAGTATCACAATCTAAAACCTTGCATTGTATTTTTTCATCAAGATCATCTTGGACGACGTGCAAAGTTACAACGCTGTGCTCGATTTGTTCACGAAGAAGTCGTTCTTCAGATAAAGAGTATCTTGCATCATGTGTAATGACATCAACGGGACCTTTCTCTATCTGGTGCTTTATCGCCTTGAATAATAGAAATAGAGAGGAACCAGCATAGTCTTTGAGGTAATTATACATACAAAGTGCCATCCAATTCGTAAGCATTTTTTCTACCACAGACTCAGTTCTTCTTAACATAAGCTGCGGATGCTTTGTATTGACTGCTTTTTCAATAAGTCTCAATAAAAGGTTCATTAATATGTCAGTTGCATATTCCATTTTACCCATCAGGACAACCATGAGTAACGATGCAACGTTCACTTTATCTCTAATATTAAAGTCCTTTTGAGCTTCCAAAGTTTCAATGAATGTTAACACAAAGTACTTATTATTAACGAGCTGTTCAAATTGTATCATAGCGGCATCATAATTTGTTCGAGAAATATTACTACGAGATCGAGGATCATTTAATATCGGATGGTGCGTGACTCCTGGGAAAAATACTTTCATAATGTAATTTTTATGATCAAGGGTTGGAATACCGGATGATTCCAAGTCTGCAGTCAAGTCTGTCATATCAGTTTGCAGCTCAGCAAATGCTTGTTTACATTCCATTCTAACATTACTTTCAAGCGTATCCATTTGTATTTGTATTCTTTTGTACTCTCTTTCTGCTTGTGTGCTCTTCCTTCTATAGATTATCAATACTAATACGAACAGAAAAACGAGACCAAACGTGCCAGCTGCAATTCCCGCAATTGCTTCTGGCGGAATTGGATAAGATTTAATCACTTCATAATGAAGATATCCAATGGGAAATCGTAAACTCCTTCCAACACGAACCACGACCAGAGGTAAACCACTTTCAGTTTTAATCCCAAGTTCATCTGTATCTGCAGGCTGTTGATCAGGTGGTGTACAAACAAGTTGGGTCAAAGCAAGCGAAGTAACGTTACACGGCATTGTACCAACGGTCACATTTACATCAGATTCATCGCTAGCGTAATTGAGATTTTCCCCTTCGATAACTAATGTGTCACCTTTGTATAATTTAACATTTCGTGGAAATGGAAAGAACTTCGGATCTTCCACATAAAGCAAGCGATTTCTGAGACTCTGAAAATGCTTTTCCAAATCCCTAACACTTTCTACATTATCCATGATAAATGCTATTTTAAGGGATAACTGTGATTCTTTCAATTTCAATGATTGTGGTGGTGTACTTTGACTACTAATAACTGCACGTTCGTTTCGTCGAAGCGTTGTGAATCGTTTAGCGACGCTAGGACTTGGACATTCCATTTGTGTTGGATTTAATACAGTACAAATAGTTCTGTTTATCGGCAAAGGTTCATTGTCAAAATACACTTCCATTTCAGGCTTCTGAATAGTATCCAAGTTGGTGCCATGAACAGTGATCATACGACCACCAGAAGCAAAGCTTCTTAATGGTTTAATCTCCATAATAGTTGGATCATGAGTATAGTTATATGGATTACCAACTAAAGTACGATTCGCACCGTCTATTGTCAGAGTCAATCTATGAATTCTTCTCACCCGACCTGATTTACTCGTTACACAAGTCAATCTGGTACTGCTTGCTTGTGTTGCATTTACATGGCACGGTAATTCATCTAAATATGCTGAAATCGTACTGCCAATGTTTAAATACATTCCAGTGATAGCCAACTGGGTACCACCACTTTGTGGACCAACTGATGGATAAAGCCCAGATAATCGTATGTCCTTGTAATTAAAGAGCACTGCGCTCTCTGTATATCCAGCATCGTTACCAACAACCACAGAAGCAGTATCAGTAGCTTCATGCCGTCCAGTACGGCAAACAATACGAACAGATACTTCATAATCCACTAATGCGCATGGTGTATTTCCAATGTGTATCTTTCCTTCTACATCGCTCTCTTTCAATCCTAAATTACTGCCTTCGATTGTTACCAATGTTCCACCTTCAATTGGTCCACTAAGGGGTTTAATCATATCTATTCTTGGTTTTGGACACTCTGTAAACGGTGAATGCAGACATGAATGTCGGTACACACAACTGTTACCACACCAGGTACATTCAAATCGTGAATCTCTTGTTACACAAAGAGAGCAGTCCGCGTGCTCCCGATGAGAGCCCAACACTTCGCATTTATAAAGGATGATAGTTGTCTTGTCTACATGATGATTGGTGTTCCAAACGACTGTCACCTCTGCTTCGTATTCGCCTGTAATTGCCTCGTACGAATAGATAGTTTTATCGCAAACTATGAAACGACTGCTGTCGACGCGAGCTTGCACTTTTAAATTGGCACCCTCGATTGTAACGATACACTGGAACCCACTGTGTCCTACTTGAGGATGTGGTAGATTTTCAACTTCAAGCACTATTTCTTTCGGCACACTGTTAGGTAACATTAAAGGTTCTTTACGCTGAATAAACCTTGGACAATACTGTGCTCCGTGGCCAGCAAGGTTCACTTGATTCTGTAAACATAAATGTCATTTGCAAACAACAGCCAGATAGAATGCGTGTTTTAGGTAAATACTCTAACTACAATCAATGCCTTCTTAATTTTAGCATTACTTCAGATAGAATTAACTATTATCCTTCTGAATTTAAAAACTATGTTAATAATATTTCTATTACGTAAGTGAACAGCTAATAAGTGCTACAAAGACATTATAAAACATTTGACTAGAACTCTATGACGTAATTTCTCCCGCACGTATATGCGTGTACCTTTAAACAATAACGTAATTTTAATATAAAAAATACTTACATTTTCTCCTGATATTATACCCTGACAGCTAGTGTTATGTGTACACTTGTTGTCATACACACACCAGTTACAGGCCCATTGAGATTTCACACATTCTGTACAAACGGTATGTTTAGAGCAATCGAAAAATGCAAAATTACGTGAAACAAAGTCCTTGTTTGTTTCACTAGAACGCACAGAAAGTGGCACTAAGATATGATCTGCTCCTTCCGGAATGCTGGGTCTTTCATTAACAGGTGGTGTAGGACAAGATAGTCCAAAACCAGGCATCGATGCATCTATTGGCTCTGCCTTACCAAAAACACATTTGTAATTAGCACCTGCTGGTAACTCTGGCAGGGTTCTAATCGTTAGATGAACAGTAGTCATTTGATTAATAGGTATACGATCAGGAAGGACTTGTTCAAAGTCAATACATTGTTGTCCTGTACCAAGAGATAACCATCGTGGACTGCTATGACTGGCTTTCTGACAATCTCCCCGTATAGTACACCTAAAAGTATAGATACAAATCATCGACACAGATCGCTTTGAACAGGAATATTCAATACTTAAAAGGTCAACCCTTTGCGGTCGATAGTGGCGAAATTTTTCGATCTCAAAGGGTTAAGAAATTAGTATCGGCGTTTAATATAAGTTGAAAATTCACCTTTTTTCTAATGAACACCATCCACAGTACGGATCTTTCGCATCAAGACAACTACTACAATTAGTATAACTGCTACAATGCTCTACATTAACTTTTGAAATTTTTGAAGTCGACAATACGTAAATATGTTCGCCATCCTGTGAAATTACTGTGTCAGGCAGTAATTTGTTTCCCTTGTCAATTGTAACACTTTCATATACGAATGCTTCGGTTCCAGAAAGTAAAACTTTTTTGAGAGCTCCATCACTAGTTCCTAAGAATGCCACCGTATGGCTTTCAGTGTTAGCCACTGTCACAGATGTTATGAATTCATTGGGAAAATGTAAAACTGCCTGCCCCACAATTGGTGATACACCAGAAATTTTTAATCCCACTTCACAAAAGTTCAAGATGTTACCTGTTGTCTGTAAATAAAAATAAAGGTTGCATTAATGACATGTATTTCGAAGATAACAGATAGCAGTACACCTCTTTCTCGATTTATACAGTTCTTCTATCACTACTCGTTTTAACAGACTTCTTATACGTGTTGTCTTTCATAATAATTGCAATTTTTATTAATTCTATCTAAGTATATGAAATACATATATCATGTAGTATATGTAAATTCTTTTTACATTTCTTATTATTAAATAGCTAAAAGTCTATCAATTTTCAATCAAACAGTATCAAATTGCGTAAAACGGGTAATTCGCATTGACTAGAATAGGTATGTTACTTTTAATCTAAATCAATTAAATTGCTGGTAAAATTATTATATTTTTTATAAAATTAGTAGTGATACAATGAATAACTGTGTACTATTTTTACGAAGAGAAGAAATAAAGTAGTTTCAACTTACTCCTGCTGTAGGACATTTTCCATCTTGAATAGGACCACTGACATAGCCCATGTTTCTGTACTTTATGCTGCCATTAAAACACATATGAATGTTTTCATTAAATTTCGTTTCGATATCTTGCAAGCTATATACACAAACTGCTGAACGAGATAATGGCTCGTTTGTGATGCCTCTGCTTGGTGAAAATACAGAAACAAAGACAGGATCGCCGACAGAAATACCGAACTGCATTGCTAGATCACTTCCTGCTGGTGCTACTTTTGCATCTTGCACCAAATTATAAAGATGTTGTTTCCCATCTCCTATATCAACTGAACATTGCAGAGTCACTTCTGTGTAGCTATCATAATTTGGATCACTTATACAACTTCGTGCTAATCTGGAAATGTAACCCAATTCCTCTTGTTCCGGAAGATGGGATTGTTTTTGCACTAATACAAAGTATGCATAATCGCTTGCATTAAACCCATACACATATTTGACCAAAAAGTGATCTCGATATTTAACATCAATGTGCACAATTGACTGTTTGTTAAAAGTATATTCAGCAAACTCTAATTTATGAAGATTTCTACTCGATATTGCAGGCACATCATGTCGATACTCCCCTCTGTTAGTAAATGTAGTGCCCACATATAGAATATTTGTTTGCCCCCACGTATTGTATCGTTCAGGTCCGATAAAAGCATATGTTGAAGAATTTTCGTCATTAGCTGCTACACTATGGGGAATGAACTCTGGTTTAATGGATATGTTCGACATTTTGTACTTTTCACAAGCACCTTGAAGGAGAGAACCACAAGCGATTAGCGTTCGAGATTCAAGGTCTGCAATTAACAGCTTATTCACATTGTCCATAGAAGAAGTTTTTATATCTCCCGAAGAACAGCCTGTTGCATGACATTGAGGATTATCCATTCTTGGTCCTAAAGTAAATAGTATTAATATAAAATTAGAATTTCATCATATTTTTATATAGATATATTCTTAAGGTAAAGGAATAATTTAATGTATTATTGAAAGTTTTTTACACTTTAATGAATATTTTTTGTGCAGTATGGATATACAATGAAAACAATTGCCAAGCATGCATATTAGACCATAATAAATAACCAAAATCTTTGGTGGGTGCATATTTGTGTCTACAGCTAACATCGATAGTTTTTGCAGGGCACCTATATGCGCCCATAGCAGTCAAAGAATTAATTATTGTGGAAACCAACCTGTAGAAACATATTCTTCTAACTTGAGATTAGAATCCAATTGAAAAAGCCTATTAATGGCACCAGCATACAATCGTCCTGTAGTAGGATCTATGGCAAGATGATTAAATCGTAGGGCACCTTCTCTCGTTGTATTTAGATCTAAGGAATAAAATCCATATCGCTGACCATCTCCCACAGGAAACTGTGCTATTATATTCAAAGATTTGTTTTCTTGCACAGGTGGGATGGTGCTAGCAGGAGTATCTATAGCTGCAGTTACCAGTACCACTAAAAACCAAGTGGCAACAGACATGGATGAGAAAAATAAGCGATGGGGGGATGGTAATAGCAGCTGGGGAGATGATGACACAGTAGGTGAAATGGGAAATGGTATAAATCCCAAGAATCTCATGATGTGGAAACAACGGCTGACAAGGCACGTGCGCACACGTTATGCGTGTGCGTTTGTGCGTATGCAGGTCTAGGGTAGGAAGTGTAAAAGGTATAATAAGGGTATTTGCCCTGCTGGTAGTAAGCCAGTATTGATACAGTACTACCAGCCGTAAACGTATGCAAGCACCAACATGATGCTTATTGCCTGGTACCTCTGGAACAAAACAAATTATTTTTGTAAAATCATTTGCTTGCTTAAAAGGTATTAAACTTATACTTGAACATTTAAATATTGATAATTTCGTATATTGTGCATGAAACAGTATCATTCATTAATAATTTATTTGAAATTGATTGATAATTTAATAATATATCAAAATGTTATGTATTCTATTTTCAAAAATTAGAAAGGTCCAAAAAAATTCAATTTGTTAACTAACACTAACACAGACTTACAAGATTACTTGAACATGACAAAATGTTCAAACATTGTATTAAAATTGGCATAAAGTAAAGATTGTAGATTAAATGGAATAATATTAAATATTGTGTAAGATCTTATTAACAGATTAACAGACTAAAGTGGCCGTACTTTTAAAATAATATAGTTAAAAATTGCTATAAATAATAACAGACTTATCTAATCAATTTCTTAACAAATTTCGATTTTAATTTTTAAAAAACAATATTATGAGTAATAAATATCGGAATTATTATTCATCAAAATTAATAACAATAAATCAATTGAATTTTGTCCTAAAAATATTTTGGTTTAGAAATGCATGTTATCTCGATAGTCGAATCTTTAAAAAGACCCATTTTGCCGCTAAAATCTCGTCTTATACGTGATCGTAACTTTATAAGTAGTAACGTCGGAAAATAAAAAAAATAACACTGATCCAAAAAGATCTGACAAAGATACCATCAATTCATGAATTTTAACAAATTTATGTTATATTCGACAAAAATAAAACATACTTGACAAACGACATGCAATTGTTATAATTCTTCATAAAGTATCAAGATATAAATCACTGACCGATTTAGGTACTAAAACATCTCGATGACGATGTCAGGCTAGGGCAGATGGCTCCACACTTTTTGAGTAACACCGTTGCACGCACCGCCCTTCATTAGTGTGAGCAGCATAGCTGCACTTGACAGCTAAGGCCAGTGTCTTCGCACAAAGGCGAGGATATTCTACTCCTCGTCAATAATCGTCTATCAAAACATGTATGGGCGAATTAGCAGAGTCGTAACAATGAAATGTTTTTTTCAGTTTGTAATCACATCAACGAATATAATAACGTATAGATATACTTGTAAATAATTACTGAGAAATAAAAAGAAATTACCTTCGAGATGAAAAAAGCTTGCAGCTTCGATTCACTCGTTGTGATATGATCATTAGACCGTAGCTCTTTCGTTATTCTTCCGTATAGGTATACATATATTATTATGTATATCGGGTTAAAACAAAACTGAACACTGTAATTTTCACATACAATCACTTTTCTAAAGTGTAAAGGTAAAGCGTACAACACGACTACTCAATGGAATGTTCATACGCAAGGGTCGCTACGACACATCACGGATATGCACCATGTCGTTAGTACGAGTCACAATAGAGTCTTCAAGTAATAGAACATGAAATCACCCACTCTCAGTTTATTGATATAGTTTATCGTTCTCGTCGATGATGGGGAAGAAATGAAAATATCTTCGTCACTTTGTAATAACATTAAACAGAGAGTCAGAATGAGCCGCCATTAAAATTCGACCGACAGCGACAGGCTGCACGAGTTTAGAGCAAGTTGGGGGCCGTGGCTACGGCATGCGCTGCTTGTTCATTATCTTTCTCTCTCTTGCTCCTGGTTGCTTTCCCCACAGTTTAGTGTCTCTCCTTACCTAGTTCTTTCTCTCTTCCTCTCTTTTCCACCGGTGCATAGGTAACTATCGCACTTGTCGGGTTGCAGATACCGCGTCCTCCTGCGGCCAAAGGGTCGTACCTTTTCTCGAACGGAAGGACGTAGTACGTACTCTAAATCTAAATTTACTAAAATGGCTACCGCCATTGGATTCCTAAGAGCACGTAATTGGAAACATTAAATACGTGACGCATATTAAAATTTCATCGATAGGAATATATAAACTCGAAACTTGTCTATGTGTATGCAAGCGGTATTACTTCAATAACAATAAAACATTTACATGAAATGACTTATAACTTTATTGGGTACAGCACCTTTCATACCTTTCCAGTTTTTCAGTGACCCCCAATCTTTATCGTGCCTTCTATCGAAGGCCTCGATCGAAATTAGTAATATTGTTTTTTTTTTGTACTCATTATTCTTTACATAACGCACAAATGAAAATACTTCCTAGACTTTGTTTCATCATAAGTCAATTAGTTAAGTAGCCAAGTACAGGGTGACTCGTGTGTCACAATTTATTATTGTAAATATCATGTTATTTACACATATATCTAAGCTTCAAATAGCTTATAACATTTCCGCATTGTGGAGAGGATTTAAATTTTTGGCTATAGTATTTTCATAATTTTACATGTAACAAATACAGTAGATAACTAATGTAGCAAGTCGTAATTAAGAGTATGATGATTGACGCATAAGTATAACACAACTATATAAGATTGGATTCATTCTTTCTATCTTCCCTCTCAACATATCTCGATCGCCCTCTTAAATTCGTTATATAATATATATGTAAAGCTGTGTATCAGTGTATCTAATATTTACTTAAATGTTAACTTCTTACAGACCGGTTACATCATTGAAAGGAAAATTTCTATATCTCTCTATATAAGCCAAACTTAGCATACCTAAGTAGACACTTTAATATCCGAGATGTTTCTTAGATAGAAATACACGCTTTAAAAGTCTCTTATGTTTCATGCAAGACAAGCAATTGCTTGTCAGTTGTAAGGAAGGCTTTTTCCAAACACCGTATAAAAATTATAAAACAGAAAGAGTGTTTAAAATTTACGCCTAAACAGTATTATTATACACGTGTTTGTAGGTACCGGTGCTATGGCCAGCCTCCTTAGGCCTTCGATATACGACATCAAAATTAAAATCGGGGCAGCTGCCCCATTCTCTGTGTATGGATGAAATTTCCTTTCCATTGGGAATTGCATTCCATGCTGGTTTAAGCAGCTTGAAATTATGTGAAATGAATATCTTTCGACATGGTATCCCGCTGATCCGCTTAAAGTCTTTCAGCCATATTCTTCGTCTAGTGTTATCCAGGTTCACAATTATTAACATGTTCATGAATATCCAGCCTTGCTCTTGTGTACGTTTATCTGTGAACTAGTATTTCGAACTAGATACGGATAAACAAAGTTCTTCCAAGTACAAAAAAGGATCGTATCTATTTTATTCATGTCATACGAGTTTCCGCGCATATGTTACGTTCCAATATATAGGAGCGCCTTCAAGCGCTGATTTATTTAGGTAAATTATGTATCTCATTTTGCAAGGGTGTACTGTATTATGCATTTATAACGTTGTCACTGACGCAGAAATGTTGATAGTAATATTTTTAGTGTTAGTGGTATTTTTATCTGTAATAGTACCGATGGTGACGGTAATGGTGGGATACTGTATAGACGATGGGTGAAGCTACCTATCCCAAAGAGGGAAAATCATTCACATCGTCTACTTTCGGGGCGTTCTGACGTCCTCTCGGCGATCTTTGCTCAACCTGTGGCGGCTGTAATTTGAAATATTATTAATTAATATTCATTATATTCAACGTATTTCAAAACATTTCTGTTAGTAACATTTTATATTAAATCTCAAAGCAGCTGCAAAGTTTGAATAATACTTACAAGTCCGCGAGCGTCTGCATCTCTCGGAGCACCACGATTTCCATATCCACGACTATTAGCACGATCCCCGCCGCGACCTCGTCCACCTCGACCGCGACCACCAGAATTGCGCCGAGAATCACTGAACTGTATTTCAATGCCTAGAACATGCTTTTGTCTTCCAACGCGTTGCGGATACTCCGCGGCAGCATCATAATCTTCTTCGTCCTCGTCCTCATCCTCGGTACCATCTTTTTTCCTTTCCAAAACATACATCTTTTTCCAGCGAGACAAATCTTCACCTTCTCCAGCCTTACGCAGATTGAACTGTGGTTTCACTCTATTGCTGCGCAGAGCCTTCCATTCATCCAGAGTCAATTCACGCGATTCTTCTTCAACCGGCTTTTCTTCTGCCGAAGTATCAGCAGCTGTTTCCCCTTCCTTTACTTCGGTTGATGCCTGAGGAGCATCAGCATCAGGTTTCTCATTAGCCCAATCTTGATTTTCTTGATTCAAACTTTCTCTATTGTTGTAGAAAAAAAATGGTATACAAATTTATGAAATCTGATTTTCTTGATTGTTGAGCATTTTTTCTAACAGCACTTACTCAATTTCATCATTATGAGTACCCCAGTTATGGCTACCAGCACCATCTTTCTTATCCACCGGTTTAATTCCACTGCTTGTACAGAAATAGTGAATATAAGAATAGGAAAGTCTTAAGTGTTAATACAAAATTACGTAAATCATAATTAATTGAATAGATTGAAACTGTTATTCTCAATACAAACGTTTTATCAGAGCCAGATTGACGATCAAATTCACGTTTTCCACGGTTGTCAAATCCTCCTCGACTGCGGAGTCCTCCACGTCCCCCACGTCCCATTCCACGCATTCCACCACGAACCCTACGTTCTCCATACTCTCCACGTTGAGCGTCATTAGAATTCCGGAATTCTCGGGTTTCCCGTCCCTCACTAAATGAAATTTAATGACTCAAATAAAATATTTTACAAAAAAAATGAAGTTACTGTATTGCTGCACCAACCCAGGAGGACCACGTCTTAGTTCCCCTTGTCCCCGGGGAGTTCTTTCACCATCTTCACGATTGCGCCTATTGTTACGTTCTTCTCTGCTTTCACCTGAGAACTTCACATTACGATCCCCGCCACTAGGCCTTGCTTGCGTTGGTTTCTTCTCCACTACATATAAATAATTTTTTGATTTTGTAGGAAAACATGGGAAACTTGTACGCTTTTGCATTATGTTTTACATTATATTAATTGTGCTTCTATGACCCTAAAATTGTAATTTTATTTTTAATTATTGTCAATACATTTTCATCATATGATATATATGGAAGAAAACATTTGTAAAAATATTTTTGAAGGTATAAGCAAAATTAGATGTACATGAAATTTCTATGATAATAAAATAACATGACCAAAGATATAAGTTATTAAGGCAATGGAAAATAATGAAAAATATTAATCTATACATAAATGTAGCTGCGCATCCTGTAAATAATTTCTTATGGTATACTATTACACAAAAGTTATTAAATATTTTCTGGAAAAATTATAGTAAGATAAATTATACATATTACAATCAATTAAAATCGATTTCCTCTTAGCTGAATAAAACTTATATTATACGCATATATAAAAATATCCATTTATTGTTAAAAAATGAAATATTCTCTGGTTGACATTTTACTTATAATAAATTTCTACAATAATTACATAAAAGTTGACTGAAACTAGTAATTAAACGTTCTATCGACCATTATCAACAAATTCTATTTTTATTGTGGAGAAAAAACTACATCGAATACGGTGTGCAAAAATGTTTGAGTTAGGTGAAATATAATCGTTAAGAATCGAAAATCTTTTCATCAGTAGCTCATTTCTTATGGGTAACATCAATAGACTAAAAATATTCAGGAAAATAACTGCTAATACCAAAGAAAGAGCTGTTATAACGTGCGGAGAAATGTTAAAAGCACATGGACCCACGAGGATCAGAACGACGGCCATAATACCGCGCACGAGGCAATGGAAAGCAGTGAAAATTGTACTAACCTTGATCTTTTTTCACATCTTGCACTTTCGGCGGCTGTTGCTGAGTCTCTTTAATTACTCGACTTTTCTGCGGTTTCGTGCCGGCCGCTTTCTGTGCATCCGGCTGCTTACTCTTATTCTCCTTCTCCGAAAGCTTCTCCTTTTTCTTAGCTTCCTTCTCTTCTTCACGAACTTTTAGCACTTCATGCAAATCTACGTCATCACCCAACGCTAATGAGAATTTGTTGGTAACAGTAATGCTGTACGTGTTTTCCATAATGTCTCTTATCCTCCGTACTTTGAGGATTATGCGAAAATTTCACGGCTACTCTTGAGCCCTTGTGTAACAGAGACATTCAATATTTCAATATGGCTGAGTCGGAGATAGTTCACCACGAGGTCTGTGCTCAGGGAGGGACCGCATAATTGTCTTGCACCCAGCGCGCCACCTCCCCACCAATATTACTTATATCATTAATTTTATAGTATTTTGACCTGCGAAATGTCGTCAAAAATCGAATCTTTAATTTTAATTGCATCATATTTTTAAAATACCAGGTGTCCGGTAATAGAGTAACATACTTTTCTAACTGTCGTTTTCAAAGAAACCGGCATTATTTCCATGAATTGCTTAACGCCAACAGAAGAACTTCTCTTATCGCGTATGCTTTATCTTATTGTCGTACAATAATATTTATGCATGATCATATGCTATTTTAGTCATATATTATATTTCATGTTACTAGAATTGGATAAATATCGACGCTTTGTAACAAGACCGCAAATACTTTTCGCATATTTCGTCAAAACATTTCTATCGAAGAGTCTACAGGACGCGGGAAATTTTATATATGTAGGCATCACAAAATTCTTATTCTACGATACAATTTTCAGAAATGTATTTACAATTATTTAACAACAATAGTTCGTTATTTTTTAAATAATTTAATTAATAGAAACTTCATGTTTCGTACGTATTTACATATAATGTATTTCACACTTATCTTCTTTATGTTAAATTAATGCTACAACTCTGTTAAAAAAATCTTGTAATCTATTTTTACTTCTTGGCTGCTACGCAATCCAAAATTACCTTTATCTTTTAAATTTATAAGTTATTGACAATATGATGAATTTATAAAATATCAATTGTTTAACAAATATATTATTTATAGAATATTGTAAGTTTCTTTTGCTTATTAGACAATGAAAATGCGCATATGTAATGCTAACATATCACAGTTTTCCAAAGATTAAAAATAAATCATAGTTTTGAAAAAATGTCAAGGAAAAAATGAAATTGTTTTATATTATTACCTTTATTGCTGATCAATAGGTATTATATTTAAAAAACATTGCTAAAACACTTATGCTATCAATACCAAATATTTATGACAAAGTTAATTAACAATCTGTTTGTATATTTCATGTAGGTATTAAGCAGCATTCTCATGAAACAATATATCGCCATCCGCGATAAACTGTAAGAACTTTAATCCTAAATACATAATTAAATTTGTACAGTTGATCGATTCACAAATACTTAATAATAAAAATATGTAATACATTATTTATACAATTTCGAAATTTAACCAGCCAATTTTCTTACAGAAAGTGAACTTCCAATTATACGCTACGATAGAACAACAATGGATAATCCATGGAAGATGAATTTTCTTTCTAACACACACAATATGATACGTAACGTAACAAGTATAAGATAAAATAATGTTTAATAATATTATTGATTACAGTACTTTACACATATTGAACGATAATTTCATTCAATGGCTAAGTTCACACCGTTGTATTTCTGCATACCTTTCTAATCTCTGATTGGTTGTTTATCTCTCAGAGGAAAGAATGCGCGCGCATCAAGAATCAAGCTGCGTGAGAAGCAATCGTTATTATGATACCAATAATAGTATACGTAGCAAACAGGAAACTCCATTATCCATGTTACTTCACGTAAAAATCTAATTCTTTAATTATTATTTTCCATTTGTACGAGTCGTCAGTGAGATTTTTTCTCCAGAGCTACCATATATACAACACACGTATCTATGCACACATACATTCACACACCGTGCCGGGTTCACTTGTATTTTGGCGGTTTTCTAGTTGCACGCGGCACACGAAGGGTGGCGGAGAAGAGGTCACGCCAGCATTAGTTTCTAAGGTGGTTGGCTTATTAAAAGTGTTAAGTGAAGTGAAAAATTTCAAATGGAATTACACACGCCAAAGCGTGAATCGCGCCCTTTGGCGGAAGCATTGCCTTGTAGCCCGCCGATGTGTGATACTATGCTTTACCCCTGGAATTGGGGCGAAGAAGCGAGAAACGTAAATCTCAGCCCGGGTAGCTCATGCTCATCGCCGGAATATAGAGAGAATAGCGTGATAGCCACGCGAAATGGATCTAGATCGCATTCTGGTGGTTCTGAGAGCCATCGTCGTGGAAGACCGAGAGCAGATGCCCTGTCTAATCTTATGATGCAAGGAAGTACATCGCCTAGCAGTATAAAATGTACTTACTGCAATCGAGTTTTTCCACGAGAGAAGAGCCTTCAAGCACATTTACGTACTCATACAGGTAGGTCTTATTTGTTTCTCACCTATCGATGTTATCAGTTCGTTCTTTCACTGAAGTCAAAGCGTTTAAAGGGATATTTCTTATACATATATTTCGTCTTTCATGGAAAAAGCATGCGCACGTTGCTCCATTTGTTTGTAATGTAGCGTGACTACAACGGTTACGCGACTACGTGTGATCACGCATCCCGCCAATCGCCATCATGCGTACTTTAAATAATTAAATAACTTTTTGCGAAGATTAAATGTATTTGGACTATATCAATACTAATGGGAATATATTGTTTATATTTGGAAAGCATATGGTTCTCTTTGTATTATATTTACGATTAGAGGGACAACAATTACGAATGTTTTATGATAATTGAAGAATTAAATGTTTTTTTGTAATTGTTTGATAATAATGCGAATTTCTTTATCAATATTGGTAGCTTTGTGATTTAGAAATTTGTTTGTGAAATATGTAGAATAATTTCGATCTCTGTAGTTTTAGTGAATTTAAACAAAGATTTCGTGATTTTCTTGGTATTCAAGAATTTCTACTTTCAAAGATATATTTTATTTTCATGACTTTCGTGATTATCGTGTGTAACTTTAAGTATTATTGCGAGTTTTTCAAGTTGAAAATAGATAAGGAAGTATTAATGAGTGGTGAATTATTTTTACTGCATTGTAAATGAATTGTTTAGTGTAATGTATGGTGATAATAAAGTAGCATATTCTTTGTAGTTAAATAGATTACCTTAGTTTTATATGTATATGAAATTGTATATATGATTTTAGTCATATATTAGTTGTAACTTAACTAGTTTTACGTATTAAAAATAATTTTATGAGTTTATAAAATCTGAAATGCATAAAGTTTTGTTGGTAAATGCAAATATTAAAAATCAGGATGAAAGTAATGTCAAATTTAATTGTATTTGCAAAAGGAGCATGGAATGCAAAGAAATTATAATTGGAAATAACATGAATTTGTGTATCATAATTTAATACATTAAAAAAAAAAAAAAACTTGAAAGCCATTTTGCCATGAAACTTGAAATTAATATATGTTTGTAAGAAAGATTTCGTCTATTAAAAGTCACATATTTTAACAGACAACTTTCAATATATATAATGGACAACTTAACAATAATTGTTTCAGGTGAGCGACCATACCCATGTGATTATCCTGGTTGCACGAAAGCTTTTACACAATCTGGGCAATTAAAAACCCATCAGCGATTACATACTGGTGAAAAGCCATTTTTGTGCACAGAACCTGGCTGTGAAATGAGATTTACACATGCAAATAGGCATTGTCCAGATCATCCTTATGCTACTCTTACTCGATCTGATGATTTTGTGTTAAAACCAGTATCTGAAAATACTGAATTACCTCATGATGTTACTCGATGGTTAGAACGGTATAAAATGTCAAGGGAGAGAGAAGACAGGACACCAACAGGAAAAAATGAACGGAAAAAGAAAACATGGAAAAGCAGTACTGAAAATTATAAAAGAGTTAAATCTAGGAAAGGTTTGATGATGGATACAACTGGAGAACAAGAAAATTTAGACTGTAAGCCTCCTAATCAGAGATTGTATTGTGGTGAAAGTCAGGATAGTCAAGAGGAAAGTCAGGATGAGGACCCAACAGAAATATGTACTATGTTACAAACATCAGAGGATGAAGAAGTATCAGCAATGAAATTAGCAGTTACTCCATTAAGAAGACCTTTAGACAGACTTCAGCCCAAGAAAAGATGGCTACGTGAAGCTTGTTTAGAGCAACAATTAGCTAAACCTTTAAATTGGGATTCTAAACCTACAAATAATGTATCAGTAACCACTTTACATAAAGCTCATGGTAATCATTTTCAATGGAATGAGTCTACTGATACTTCATCTATAACAGCAGATACATCATCTTTGAATGTATGTAATGAAATTGTACTTACAAAATCAGAACTTGATCCTTCCTTTGCTTCTACTCATATATCTTGGGACGCTAATGTTGACAATGATCCTGTAGATACGTCCATAAGGGAAGATCATAAATATGCATTTGAAAGTACAAATGTTTTATCGCAACCAATTTGGCATTCATCACAACGTAATTCAAATAATTTAACAAGTGACATTCAACAGGTTAAAACTGGCATTAATCACTCCATTTCTAAATTACAAACTTCATCTGAGCAATTAAATCATGTATATTGGGATAATTTAGTAAAGGAAATACCTAACTCTACTATGAATCAGTCTAATATAAAATCTAAAAATTTTGCTCAAAAAGAAGTGGTTAAACAAGATGCTTCTATAAATTCCCATATTCCTGAAAATACAACAAGACCAACTGTTTTAATGTTAGCTGGAAGTTCTAATAACAATAGTAAAGATGTTGCTCAAAAGTTACCAGTAACAGATTCTGAGACAGTAGGGGCAAAGGTAGTTGTTGTTAAACAAGAAGAAAGTGTCATTAAGTTACCATTACCAGAAGATAGTCAAAAGTGGTTAGGTGCTTTGGCTTTGATGGAATTAGCTAAAACACAGGAAGAAGCAGCAAGAGTTTTAAGTCTTAAACAAAACAAAGATGAGCATTCAGCAAGTTCTGAATTAAATTATACCCATTTATAGACTGTGATGACCGGCTACTGTAATGTCGATTTGTTTTATTTTTATATGGCAAAAAGGGAACAAATAAAGGTGTATTTATCGCCATAATGCAGTAACTTCTAAAATATATATCTGAACAAAACTTTTATATTAAAAAACACTTGTTTACTGCATATCAAACTGGCATGTTTATGCCTGTTTAAGCATTTTTTTTTACTGCACTGCTATCTTTCAACTTTGTTTTGTTCATCAGCGAGTAGTAACTATTACAAAACCATTACAGCCTTTAAATTATTGTCAATATCATAACGAAAGGAAGATGCAAAGGCCTATAAAAAAACTAAAATTACATTTTTTTTTTATTCTTGCATTAGTGTTCACGATTTTCAATACATCTATTGTATTTCAAACTTGACTATAATTATTCTATTAAAATAGTTTTTATACAAATACGAATCAATTATTACATTTTTATATTTTAACAACAAAGCTGTATGATTTTGTAATTTGAACATGTACCGATATTCCACCGTGTTTATTTTGCTGATGTTTATTATTTCCGGCAATTTAAGGTGTTAATTTTAGTTTAAATAATTAAAAATTACATGGAAAATCAAACATTGCACTGTATGTAAAGTTTACATAGTAATTTTGCTTGTATGTTTTTAACTACTTGATTTTTGTTTTCAGTACAGATTCAAAAGCTGTTAAACGTGTATAGTGCACAAAACAGCATAAATTGATCTTTTAATTTTATAAAACTTCTACAGGTATACATAATATGTTCTTTCAGTATTTAAAAGTACTTAAATATGTGGTATGAAACAATAACAGATTGTATTTGTCAAAGGAACTTGTATAAATATAGTTGTAGGAATTACATCCTTTTATGCAAATCAGGAATGCATTTAACTTTTACGATTAAAGTTAATACTAATGCATGACATATCAACAGTTATTTTTTTGTTACTGATTATATATAACTTTTGTCAAATATTAGCAATAACATTTAATATACAGTAAAAGTGGAAATATTTTTAAAGTAATTACAATTATCATACATTTCATTATGATTGATTTTCCATCTTACAAAATCACGATATATATACTGCATAATTTGCTTTTTAGGTGATAATGCAAAAATTTATTTATTGTTATTGGCTACATTATCTAACGGTAAAGATTTGTGTGATATTTAGAATGGTAAAAACTTAAAAAAATTATGTTTTCAAAAGTGTTAAATGAAGTTTGTAAAGTATTTAATTGGAACAAATATGGTTATTATTTATGAATTATAGTATGTATGATGATAGAAAGTAATCCGTTTAATTAAATAAGAATTTTCATTTTCAATATCAACATAAGTAATTTTTAAGCTGCTACTATTTTTATTAGATGTGTACATATGTGAAATATTTTAATAAATATTTTTCAAAGCATAATGAATCTTCTCTATTGATGTACATAAAATATATACGAACTAGGACAGGGATGAACGAAATTTGCACTCTAGAGCCGTTTCTCCAGAAGCACCATTAACTTCTCCTAAAAACACGCTCGAGCTGTCACAAAGTCGCGGCGGAAACCATGTATTCTATGACTCGAGAAAGTGTGGAGCTTTTCTGTTTTGCAGTTTTTTTATTATGTCAATAGATTTGTACTTGACGACATATCATATCAGTGATATTTTGGCTGAAGTAGACGGTGCTCCTTGAAAAACGGCTCTGGTGTGCAAATCTCTGTACCTCTGAAGTAAGAGATATGTATACAAATAGTTAAATAACATAAATAATAATTTACACAATTGTCACAAAAGATTTTATTGCATTACAAAAAATATATAATACTGAAATTTTCTAGTTTGATTAATATACAACATACAGTATTGACAGTATTTATATTATATTTACTATAATTATTCTATGAATTTTCTAGTTTTACATTCTGCGTTTCTTTTCTCATGCCACGTTTTAACGAATGTTTCCTACTTTTCAATCTTGTAACTTCAGCTACGTGTTCTCTGTCTAAATTATCTTTCTTGTATTGTTTAAAGGATGAAGAATGTTGGTGTAACTTTTTTGTGTCGTTCTCTTCAGCAGTCAAATGTTGTTTTTCTGACAAAAAAGTGCTTGTTTTATTGAACGAAGCAGAATCAGTTGAGTTCTCAAACATTACGCTTTTGGATTTCCGGAAATCATCAGAATCCTTTTCCTTATTTACCGTCATATCTTTGAATAATTCAACTATCTCGGTAATTTTTTTATTATAATCAATCGTATGTGGTTTTGAATTTGAACTTCGCGTAATTCTAACGCTTCTGCCGTTTCTTTGAGAGTCTGTACTTATTTTAAGATTTTCTACCATTTCGATCGATTTCTTAACGTTTTCGTTCGTTACAGGTATATCTAAATTATCGGCCAATTTGTATAAATTTTCCGAAACATCTGGCACTAAAGTTGCAATTTTAATAACAATATCTTTTACCGAGACATTCTCCGTACTTTCCTTATTTGTATCCTGATCATCTTTCGTCAAAGATTTATTACCCGATTCAATGTTTTTCTCTGTCGTCATAGCACAGTTCTCGATGTGTTCTTCATCTACTAATTTCCGTTTTGTTAATTTACTTTGTGATCGTGTCCTTCTACGTATAGGACGTGGAGGTGAATCATTGTCATCATCGTCACTAAAAATCATACTGACTTTTGTTATTTTTATAGCTGGAGGAGTACGATTATGTCTCAGGCCTATAGGTTTCCTTTTGTAATTGGTATTAACAGTCGGTGTCGTACAAATATTTTGTTCAGTTGTACTATCTTGATTATATTTACTAACGTTGATCTCAGATGTTTCAGGAACTGTAAATGCTGTAATAAATAAAAAGCATTTTCTTACATTGAAATCTTTCATTATAAATTTTATTTTTTAACACGTTGACTGCCATGGTAATTTTCAGGATTACGGTCTAAAGAAACAATTTAATTTAATCATTTTATATTATGAAAAACTTTAATTATAGTATACAGTAATCGTCAAAAATCTTAGAGAACGTATTTTTTTAAACAGATCTTACTAATTACTCGTAGTTGTTTTTGAATAAATTGTCTGTTCTAATTATATGATATCTTCTGTTATATTAATAAACTTTCAGTTTATGTCAGCCAGCCTTGATTTTTTGTTTTTTTCCCAGAAGCTATCTATTCATATTTACACTGATATACAATAAATTTAATTGTAGCTGCACGAATATGACAAGTAAACAATCTGCGAAATAACTTCATAGTCGACGTCTTACCAAAGAATACAAATTACGAATTATCTTGTAATTGGCAGTCAACATCTTAAATATGTAACATTTTCTACTCACTTGAATAGCTAAGACCATTAAAAGCTGTTTGGAAACAATTATCAAGCAGCATTTCCTTTGCTGACATATACATTGGATGTCCCTTTAAATTATGCATTTCACAGAGTTCGATAGCTAAGAGAATAGTATCTGTTACTTGTTTCTGCTTTGTTTTCATGTAACTTTTCAAGAAATTTGAAAAATTGAGAAGCAAAAGCACATAATCTATGATATAATACCTCTCTTGCCAAAAGAAAGATTTGTTTTTATATTTTTGTAAAGTATCTCCTGTCTGCGTTCGATTTTTCACAAGGAATTCTTTTATCTTAAATGCACCTTCGAAATGCTGTAATGCCGAAGTAAAATTCTTTTGTAATGCATACAATTGTGCTCTGATATGTGTGCTTGCAAGTACCAAATAATGATACAATGTATTCTGGCAAATATAACAATTGCAATTTCGATGGCTTATAAATTCCGGCAAATTAAATACTTTATTTCTGAGAATCGGTGAAGTGTCGTTCTGTGGTATATCCCTGACAGTATCCATAATTCGAATTGGCGTCGCCATACAATTTTCAGGTGGTATATTTGTTATATTAGCCTTCATTGATAATTGAAAGGTTTCAATGTTTAAAATTCGTTCCAGTCCTTGAAGCTTCACTTCGCAATTATTTATATCTGAACAAGACAAATCCATGTAGCAAAGTGATTTTAATATTTCTGCGATTCTCAAAATTGCACCTAAATGTTGTGCTGTTTTCAGCCGTCTTGCCAAGTGTGCACCAATTTCTCGACTAGATAACAAACTGTTCATGCGTAACGTTAAATTAACCGTTGTTGAAAAAAGTACATTATATCCAAAAAGATATTTATCTTGTGGTTTCCCTGTAAATTATTATAATACATAAATATGTTATTTTAATATATAACTGTATGTGTTTTCTTTCGTCAGTTTTAACCCTTTGATTGTGGATTGTTCTAAGTTCAAGTGCTTGACTTGGGCGGCATTCGGTCCGCAGACGCGATCGCTGAAGGTCTAACTACTTTTTCGCGCAGTATGGATATACAATATAAATAATTGCCGAACACACACGCGAGACCATTAGTAAAGAATGAAGTCCTTCATCGGGCGGGCATTTGCGTCCATAGTCTATATCGGATGTTTTAGGAGGGCACATAGTTGTGTCCACAATCTCCATCGGTAGCCTTCTCACGGCACATATTATACGCCCACAGCAGTCAAAGGGTTAAACGTTTGATATTTTATGTATGTGCATGTTTCGTCATATTTGGAGTTATTTAAAAATATTCATAATTTTCAAATTACATTTTCTCGCGTTTAACTCTTCATCTAAGTTGAGCAGTGTATAAAGGATTTCCACAATGTACTGCGTATATTCTTCATGTGTGATGTCTTCTTTGTATAAATCACAGTTATACAAAATTCTATCTAGACTGTATAAATACACAGCTATGTTAGAGACAAAAGAGATTCCTGGTAATTTCCTGACATTGTCAAGCAGTTTCCTAGCTTCATCATACTGAAAATAACAATTAAATTTACAATAAAGTATACATAACACTGGGTATCTCACATGTGATTCATTGATAGTATTTAATGTGTGTAAAAGACTTAATGAAAAGATATTTCGAAATATAATAGTAACAAAAATTCTTAGTATCATAAATATAAACTCACCATACCACATTCAAAATAAAAATCTGATAAACTTATCCAGAAAATAGCAGTAGCATAAATTATATCATCATCGTTGGTATTTTTAAATTTGGTCACAAGATCCTTGGCAACAGTAATCCAATTCTGATTGATTTGCCTTAAAGAAATACTGCGACCAACAGCTGCAAAAAAATGTATCATTCTTTTTCACACTTTCCAAAAGTATCAATTGAGCCATTATCTTTAATTGTGGTATAAGATCGCTATTTAAAAAACGTCCCTTCCAATTAATTTTGGCCAAAAATGAGTAATTTTTTTTCGTATTTTAGTGATGAAGTAAATAGAATAAAATATCCGGAATTTTATCAGAAGACGTTTAACTGCTCAATGTTACTGTATAAACATATAAATATAATTTATATATAACGCCTTCAAATATAACACCTCGTTTAATAGTATGCATTATAATAGTTTTACCATAAATAATCGTATGATGGTCCTTTAGTTCACACGCCAAATTGTACACAAGCTTCCATATAGAAATTTCGTACTTCTGGTAACGATATAAACGGGAATATTCACCAGCTATTCGTAATATACGAATTGTTGTAAGTGCATCTGCATCTTCAATAATTTGTTCCTAATTGCAAAAAGGCACACAAATGTAATTATACAGTTTGCAGTAATTTTATTATGAGACAATTACTTTATAACACATCAATTATTAATATTTTATACGATATCAACCATAACTCAAGTAACAAAATTATAAAATTCAATATAATATTATACTGATTTCATTACAACTTACAATGTTTTGTTTCATGCACTCCTTCCATTTTCTGAGTATTCTTTCTAAACACATCATAAGTTTAAAGTCTTCTTTAAGATTTATCATACTATAAGCTGGCACTACATCACAGGATTCCATTTCTCCGAACTCTGACAATTGTGGTGCACGTAAAGGCAATTTTATATCCTTCATTTCTATTTCAGTTTGTTTCATAGTAGTATGTAGCTGATGTACAAAACTATAAAACTCCAAATTAGCTTCTAAGCATAAAGCTGAAGCACTTCTTTTAACTTTCTTTAAATTTTTAATTGCATCCTTAAGATATTGTGATATGTCCTCATCATGTTCAAAATTTAATAAGTGATGTCCCAACAGCTGAACAGCACAAGCATATTCTATTGGTGTTGCTTTTAATGATATTATTTCTTCCAGAACCTTTAAAATGGCACTCGAAAGATTAACTTTTGCTTCTTGTAAACCTCTTACTTCTCTTAAACATACTGCTTTCAGATCATACTTTGATAATTCAATGGTTAATCCCAATTTTCTGATTTTTGTTTCATCTGCTTTTAAGCAAGATAAAATGGTCATTTTCAATATGTTTTCAGAAGTTTTGTTATTATCATTAGAAATTGAGCATTTGTGCTTAATGTTTGACCACATGCGAAATGCCTTTGATTGTGGATCATTGTAAGTTAGGAGAGCATTTAGTGCAGATGCAGTCATTGCTTCTCTGTACATACCATTCTTAAAATGGGCGCTGCTTAATCTGTGTAATGACGAAGAAATAGGATTCTGAAGATCAAGATGTAGAGATTTTGTTTGTACACCTTCAAATTGTATAGCAGAGGTGCATAACAAAGAAAACAAAAGTATACTTTCTTCATAGTAATGTTGAGCTGTTATACCGACATTATAAATTAATACTCCACTAGTACGCCACAACTGTATCCAACACTTACATTTACATTGTTTTATTTCATAAATAGATGCCATGTTTTGTTCGAAAAATTTCCGTGCAAGAACACAAACCTCTTTTGACAAATCATCTGCAGTAAGTTTGCTAACTAAACTGAGACATTTTATTTTTATTACTACTGCATTATATATGTCTTTTCTAAGTGTACAATTCAAATCTTGACATGTTTTACAATTGTTAATTTGATTCTGAAGTAAGAACGTACTTATGTGATCTACTAAATTCATTACTTCTGTCAATATGTTATTTTTAAGAAACATTTTTTGTCCTACTTTTAAACATGATTCCCAATGCATAATCACTTCTTCAAGCACATCAATAATGCTAAATGTGGACACCTTAACAGCTACACTATATCCATATTTTTGAATAATTTTTACATAACTCATAATATTGTCTTGAGCAGTTTTTACATTAGTATCTGACGAAGGTTCAACTAGTTTTAACAACATAAAACATATAGATTCAAACTGTTGGAAACATTGATAACATTCTTTATCCGTTATCAAAACATTCTTAAAGTAGTTGCACATTGCATTTAAAATTTGTTTTGCTGATTGTAGATCATTTTTTTTTATATTTTTACACCATAACTTATTTATTATAGAGAGTATATATTTATATGTTACATATTTATCATCCTCATCTAAGGATATCTGTCTTTCATTTAAATAATCTGTTGCAAACTTATAAGAATCAGGAAGATATGTGTTTTGCTCTTTACTTATCGATGCAAATTTATCCAAACATGAATTCAATGTTATAAGCACATGTTTTGTACAATTTTTATATGCAATTTGACTTGTTTCAAATTCATACTTCAAAATATTTTTGAGCATCTGATAACTTAAAATTGATGGATCTTTTTGTAGAGTTAAAAGTACATTATTTGTTGTATTATGCCATAAGTATGTTATCTGTATAAGTATATTACTTATATCACTTTGAGAATAACATAAAGCTTTAAGCTTCAAATATCTGTTTATTTTCGATGCTTCATCATACATACGCATAGATAATAAGCAACGTATTATATGAAATAAACTTGAAACAAATTTAACACGATCTGGTATTTCTGTTAAATTCGAACAAAAGAAGCAAGTCAATTCGTATATTTCTTCTCCATTTCCAATCCTTTTCTTATCACATTTATCAGCAACATGTGACAAATATAATAATAACTTAAATATGTGTTTATTTGATCTCTCTGCATGCTCTCTAAGATTGCTTGCCTAAAAAGCATGTATTTTAGTCGTAAAATCTGAAGTTTTAATTACGTCTGATAAATAAATTCAATGTTAAATAAAGTAGTAACTACAGTACAATTTTTATGTTTATATAAATACAATTTTTAAATGAGTCTTACCTTAATATCATGTATGATTCCACTTAATTGTTCTTTCTGTATTAATTCAATCCATTTTTTAACTTTAATTTCTACATTACTCATTTTTCATATGAAAATTAATTATTTCAATGGATTGTAATCACAAATCTTTTTTAACGGTTACAGATTCACATTTCCGCGGCGTAAACGATGTGAAACGGCATGGACTTAATACATAACAGTAGTATGTGTTCCTTTGAAGAAAATTCTTACTATATTGTCACTATATAGTTCTAAACCTTCTAAACATTTTAAACCGATCTTACATAAATAATCTTTAACAGAAATTAAAGAGAATTATGGACTATTGAAAAACTTTCGTGCGAACATAATATTTTGATTGTTTTCTTTTTGACAAGATTTAAGATGATGAACAATTTTAATAATACATGTATCTTATTATAGAACTGCAGCTTATGTTTTAAACAGAATATGTTTTGTTGCTTTAAGTAAAAATTATTTTATACGATTTATACGATCGAAAGTAAAACAAATAGAATTTTATCTCAACATCGATAACATCAATTTCTGTAATCGCCCATCAAAAAGTTATGTCAGTCTACTCATCTACAGTTTCCTACTACTGGTTATATACCACGGTTGTCGGTTTCCGAGAGAAGGAAGCGTGAAACTAAGATCCTTTTCGATTTAACCAATTTGGTTGACAGGAAGACAGTAAAGAGCATATGTTCAGAAGTTCTATTAAATCAGTATCTATCCTCCTGTGAAAATGAATTCAAGAACGCAATCAAGAAGAATTCCTGAAGTAGAACCGCGTATAGATTATGTGCAATGTGATGGATTAATAGTTATGAAAATGGTGAAGCATTGTCATGAAGAATCTATGAGTAATATGGATGTTGCTCAAGGCGCGCTGCTAGGTTTAGTTGTACACAATCGTCTGGAAATTACTAATTGTTTCCCATTTCCTAAAAATGATGAAATTATGGACGAAGAAGAATATCAACTTACTATGATGCGTCGGCTAAGATGGTATATAATAATTCGCCTTCTAAACCATAGTAATTCCAGAAGTTTGAAAAAATAAAATGATTTATTGCATTATTTTTTTTCTAGCGTTAATGTTGATCACTTTCATGTTGGATGGTATCAAAGTGCAGATGTTGGTAACTTTTTAAATGTATCTTTATTGGAGTCCCAATATCATTATCAAACTTCTATCGAGGAGTCAGTAGTACTTATATATGATACTGCTAAATCAGCTAGAGGTTTCTTGACTTTGAAGGCCTATAGGCTTACACCTCAAGCTATACAGATGTACAAGGAAGGGGAATTTACACCTGAAGCATTGCGTACTTTAAAGATTGGTTATGAAAACCTTTTCATTGAGATACCAGTTGTCATAAAGAACAGTAACTTGACTAATATTATGATGTCAGAACTAGAAGAAATGATTCCTGAGGAGGAAGGCACTAAATATTTAGATCTTGGAACAGCAACAGTCTTAGAAAATCAATTGCGTTGTTTAATGGATCGTGTAGATGAATTAAATCAAGAAGCCATGAAATTCAATAGATATCAACAATTGGTAGTTCGTCAGCAGCAAGAGAAGAATAGACTCTTAGCCAAAAGAGCTCAAGAGAATGCTGCTAGGGCTGCAAAAGATGAACCACCTTTACCAGATGATGACATTAATAAACTTATGAGACCTCTACCTGTTCCACCAAGGTTAAATCCTATGATTGTAGCTGGTCAAATTAATACATACAGTGAACATATTTCACAATTCTGTTCTCAAAGTTTAGCGAAATTATATATTACACAAAGCCTTCAAAATGCAAAAGAATCGAAGTCTTCGCATTAAGTAAACGATCAAATTATTTAAACATTTGTAACAAGGAATACTGAAAATTATACAGCTGAAGATTGTAAAATAAAAAACTTCATAAGATATAATGAGCATATATTTATTTCCTTATGCGTCTTGTAATTTTGCAATTAACTTAAATGTTTTATGATGTAGTGCATAAACATGAGTGATTAATATTGTATATTTAAAACTTTTCTGTTATTCAAAATTATCATATCATATGTTATTCAAAAATCGTACTTTAATTAATTAATAATGTACATTCTTATGCAAAAATTTATTATTCCAGTAATTCATAAAGGCGGATCTGAATTTCAGTGCTGGGTAGTAATTCCCTGAACCCTGCTCTTTATTCCTAACCTATGATTACAAATCAAGAGTATATTTTCCTGACAAATTAATATATTCTCTTTATTTGTCATATGTAATATAAAGTATTTTTCTTGCATTTTTATGATCTCATATTTTGTATAAAAACTTTATCTTGAAAAATCTATTTTTGAAAATCGTTTGAGTGAAACACTGTGGGCGAACATTGGTGGTACAGTCATTCGCAATTTACATTATTGTGACACGAAATACACACACATAAAGTTCAAATGCGTAAATGTCAGTCATACGGCTGAATAGATCGATATAGGTATGTGACCGGGTGCTACTAGACAATTTGAATTAAAAGGACGAAAACTTATATCAGCTGACTGAATTCTAGATAGTTACTAGTGCATGTATGATGGAGGGTCACCAGGTACGATAAATGTATCGGAAAAATAAAAGTGGTTAACGTATCGTTATGAAGTCCGATTAACTCTTACATTATGACTCATTCTTTTATGTGGCAGTTAAAGATAATGTCTTTATTCCAGGGAAATTTGAAAGACTAACATATCATTTGCATTTTAGGTAAGAGCATTGTATGATTTCACAGGAGAAGCAGGTACAGCAGAGTTATCCATCACTGCTGGAGAAATACTAACTGTCATGAGAGATAACGTAGGAGATGGATGGTGCGAAGGTTTCAATCAGAATGGAAAATCAGGATTATTCCCTGCGGCATATGTACAAATAATAGAGGCTACAGCACCTGTTGCAAGTATGCCTGTGTATTTATTATAGCACAGTATGATGAGATAAAATAGTTTGACTCTCTTCTTTATGTAAACATTGTTTATCAGATGCTATGACTTCATCTCAACAAAGTTCTGGAGATTATTGGGACGATGATTGGGACGACGATTCTGAGGTTGGTCAGACACAAGCATATGTTCCCCCACAACAACAACAGCAACAAGCACAACAGCATATGATGCAGCTTTCACAACAGAATACTGTTGATTATGGAGACTCAGTTTCTATGCAAAATATACATTCTGTGATACCTGAGAGGCCTATACCCAGTGTACCAAAGAAAAATAATAAGTTCTCCACACTCATAAAATCTGGAGAAGACAGCTTCCTGTTAGGAGTTAAAGTAGCAAACGTGCAAGAAAGTGAAAAAATTTACATCGAAGAAATCGATGGTGGACGCTGCAAATGGGTTTCAAGAGGAGATTCTTATAACTGTGTTGTTACTTCTCCAAAAAAAGAATCGAAACTGAAAGGTCTTAAGAGTTTCATAGTTTACCAACTTACGCCTACGGTATTTAATAATTTTCTGATTTATATATCATAAAATTATTTTATAACTTTAAGTAACTATGATCATTGGAATATTAATTTTTTTTGCAGTTTAATAATATTCAAGTCTCACGAAGATACAAGCATTTCGATTGGTTACACGAACGATTAGAAGAAAAATATTGTTTCATACCTATACCACCACTACCAGATAAACAAATATCAGGAAGATACGAGGAACAATTTATTGAGCATCGGCGTACACAATTGCAAGAGTTTGTTGATTATGTTTGCAGACATCCAGTATTAGCACGTAGTCGTGTATGGGAACATTTTATGACTTGTACAGACGAAAAACGGTGGAAAGCTGGAAAACGACAAGCAGAAAAAGATGAATTACTAGGCGTAAATTATTTTAATGCTGTCCAATGCCCTGACACGTCTTTGGACGTTATAAAAGTAGATATTCAAACAGATGCTTTTAGTAGATTTATAAATGGATTGGATCCAGTAGTCAAGAATTTTATGGCTATGGCTGTTGATCAAACAAAAAAAAATCAAGTTTTCTATAAAAGAGAATTTCAGAAAATTGGTCAAGCCTTTGGTGCATTAGGACATGCACTGGAAGGAGATGATAGTACTCGTGGAAGACTAACTTATGCATTAAAAGTAACAGGTGATGCCTATAACGATATAGGAAGGCTATATGAAGAACAACCGAAGTTTGATTGGGAACCCCTTGCCGATAAATTCCATATCTATAGAGGAATTATTAGCAGTTTTCCTGATGTGATTAGTATACATAAGGTAATAATAAGTAACAATTAATTTTCAGTACAACTTTGATTATTACTATAAAATAATTAATTATATTCCTGATATTAAATTATTTCTCACGTAAATATATGCTATATATTTTTTATACAGACCGCAGTACAAAAAAGGAAAGATTGTGAAAGATTAGTTAGTGAACATAAAATGACTGCCCAGCAATTACGAGAACTTTCTGTGCGGACGGACGTAATAGCACGAGCTCTTCTTGCTGAAGAAACACATTTTCAAACGGAACAAGAAGTGCACGTAACTCATGCTATGAAGACACATCTTGCAGAACAAATTACATTCTACCAGAAAATTGTAGATAAGTTGCGAGAAGCATTGAATGCATATGAAGGGTGAAATAATTATCTGATACACTAAGTATAAAAATTCATCAATCAAATGGAATTCAATGGAATGTATGCTTTTGGAAACATGATATTTAGTTTGAAACATACCAAGCGTAATAACAGTGAAAAAGAAATGTATACTACAAGCACGTTACGAATGCTTGCATTTCAATCAAATATTTTCAAATGTGTTGTTTGATTATTGATAAATACTGATTACAGAAGAACTATCAGTTAAATCACAAGGGGCCAAGAGTTCGTTTGCACATATTGTTACCAAAAGTCATATATGTATGAATATGTAAGTATATTTTTACATTTTACTTTTTTTTCGTATTTTTAAGTAAATGAAATAATATTGTATCAAGACCGATTGCAAATACTTTAATGTAATTCTTGTATGTCAGTCTGCCAAAATTAATTGAGATATTAATGATATACAGTAATATATTATATATTAAGTTTGGCTGCTATTTTCTAGAATTTACAAGTTGTTCTAATAATTTATTTGTCTCGTATCAACTTTTTAATGCGTTTTAAACACATATATCACCAGTTTTGTCATAGGTCTGTTATATATAAATATATATATATTCATCATACATATTCACATATATCCATTATACACGTTTTCATGCTTTATTACGTGTTATAGATACAGATGTAATAAACGTCAAAGTTTTATTATTAATTAGCGGTTCCTTATACATTGTAATTAATGAATGTTAATGCCTCGTATTAATATTGACGTGTCTCTATGCTATACCATCAAGTGTTATTGTTATTGTATTATATGTATGCCCAAATTGTGAATATGATGATTACAGTATAATGAAAATATTCTATACCTCAATTTATAATGTAATTTCACAGTTTAAGCTGATATTAGAGAATCTTTTAATTTATATAATCGTCTGCAGAAAACTACGAAAAATAGGTATAACAAAGTTTTTTGTAAGATTTTAGCATTTGTAATGTATATTGTTTTAAGTCCTAAAACTAGAATTACGAGTATGTTAATTGAATTATTTCAATATGTAATTGAAGAGTCAGATATACTATTTTGTACTATTTGCATTTCTTTGTCATGTAAGTTTATCTTTAATGAAAGGCAGCCATTGTATATCGATGTATCAATCATGTCAAATGCGTCTAACGCGAAAATATTCATTTTTCACATGGAAAGATCAGCAGTTGTAATCAGGCCCGTTCTGAGCCGGGATGCAGAGGCTATAATGTATCCAGGCAGTACATTGTAAGGGCAGCACAAACGACTCGCCTTAATAAAAACTTTAAGTGAAATTGATGATCAAATTAATGATTAACATTTTTTTCCAACTTGGCGATCACTTTGGGTATTTTGTTAACATTTTACATTGGCTTTAAGCCTTAGGATCATTTCTACGGCGAATTTTGTTTTTGCAACGCATTAATTGCGTAATCAACATTGAAACTATCCATAAGTGCGTAAATATGTAGCGATTGTGCCATTTTATTAGAACTAAATAGGTTCGTTATGTTGAATTTCAACATTTATTTGCTGTATGATACTTCTTAAAGCTTTTTCCAATGGTTTAAGAAGTTATTTGTACTCGTGAGTGTATTTGAAAATTATGTATTTGTAAAACGCTGTCATGTAGAAATCATTTAGTAGTATTGAAATTATTATTATTATTATTATTACTTTCGATGTCAGAATATCTGGATAATGAAATGGATTTAAAACGTTTTACAGTAATATCAAACCTCCTGTTTTCATTACTACTTGTATTCTTTTTAAAATCAATGTATAAATACTCGACCATTTTCGTGCGCGGCATTTTTATAATTAAACTCTTTAAATCCTTGAATTATGTAGTAAAATGTTTTCAGAAGAAATCTATAGTCGAACATGATAGTAGTGATATTACAAAATTCTACGGAAAAGTATTTCTCCAAATTAAAATTAATATACAATCAAGCAAGATTTATGTTAAACATTTATATTAGATTTCACAAAGAAATTTTAATATATTATTTTAATTCTGTGTATTATTGCTTGAGATTCTTTCATTCTATAATAATTATAATAATTCTTTTGTTCTGATCTATTTACAGATCATGCGATTTTCGCTAGAATATTTCAAAATCGTCGTTCATGGCGCGCACATGGATAGGCGCGTGCCGTGTTCAGCGCAGCTGCATTCTGATTGGCTCGCCGTTCCCTCTACTAAGCGATAGGCGAGCCGCCGGAAGCTATCCCCACTCCTACCAGAGGGAGCACCTGCCTCATTCTCTCCCGGACGCCAAGCTGTCAAGACGTATCCACGTGAGTACCACTTCTTTACATGTTCCTCGTTTATCGATTGCTAAAAAATACTTCTCTCGTTTATCTACTATATAACATTGCTTCTATTGTTCTGTATTCATCAATTTTAACAATAATAATTACGAATTTCGTAAAAATTGTGAACTAACTGCGCCGCAATTGACAGCGTCCCTAACTTCTGTCGACATTTACGCATCACGTTTTTCGTTTCCATCATTAATACTAGCTAATACTATAATTTCATATTTTGGCTTTATTGATAATTAACGCGACTAATATCACTGGGAAACGTGATTATTTAGGATTTTTTAATTTTTACGCAATTATTTTACACTTTAACTCGTGTGTGTATTGACACGGTGCAGGTCCCGACACGCTCATGACCGTACTTTGCGCATGTTTGGAATCTCTCGACACACGAATAATATTTCATTCATTCTCTTAATTTTTAATTTATTTAATACTTTCTATGGCAACTTAGACGATTATACGATTTTACTAAAATTCTGTAGCGGACATTTCTCTCAAGAAAAATGTATTGCACTGAAGTCAAGCGATTCTCCAATGTATTCTCTGATTTAAAAATTTTGTTATAGTTGTTAGTCATATATTGATATAAATTTATTCATTAGAATGATTATGTACAGATTACACGGTTTTCGAGACAGACAACTTTATTGTAACTGATGCCGTTTCATTAGCACTTTTCTTACATACATATACAGCCAATATTGTTTTCTAATTAACAAATGTCAGAATTTTACGCCACAATAATAATAAATTTCAAATTGTTATTACAACAAATTTTAATTTATCATCATCATTATTATTTTATGAGGATCGCTACAATTTTGCACCCGGGCGCCATAAATTCACAGGCTTGGTTGTAGTTATTGGTCGCCAGTTAACATATGGTAAATTGAAATACGTCATCATTATTGCATTTCGGATAATTTTTACAAGAAAATTTGTCAACTTTAAGAATAAATATATACAGCGTAGTGAATGTTACTGTCATTAAATATATGTTCCCTTTTCGTTGAAAGGGATATCCCAATACGTATATATTAAATGAAATTAAAGCTTTTTTTCCTCGTTTTGAGATTACAAGCATTTTAATGTAATTTTTTTCAATTTTTTTGTTACTTTAATATCTTAACGTATATTCTATACAAGAAAGGATTTCCAAACATGGCCACAATAAAAGTTACTCATCTACATTTCTTGCGTTTAAAATTTCCAAGTAAAATAAATTATTTACTGTAATTTCATTAGACATAAATCTCCTTTGTAATAAAAATACATTTTTCCTATTCAATGATATATACCGGAATATTCATAGTTATGGTTGAAAATATCAATTACGGGAGAATATCCAGATATAGAAACTAATGATTGCATCGTAGAGATAAAATCAATCGTTTCGTTTTCTGTATTTTTTTTTAAATTCCCAATTATCTTGGCACTGTAAACTAATTTATTTTATAGTGTTTAGCAAGAATGTCTATGTAACAATAGTTCGTATTATGGATTAACAGGGGTAGTGAAGTTTTGTACATACGCAATTTAATAACAAGTTAATAACACTGCAATGATTATTTTCATATGCATAAATTGAAGCTCAACAATTATAAGCTTTATGCATTGAGAAAAATACAATAAGAAGATAGTATTTTTATATTGAGTAATAAATGTAGGAGCAGTAAGCCTAATTTATACACAACAATTGAAATTTTTTGATCAACACTATATTCCTTCCCTCAGTCTCTCTCTCTCTCTCGCTCGCTCTCTCGCTCTCCTTTGTTTCATGCACACATTTATTAGTTTGGCCTTTTTATCTTTTTCGAATAAAATTGCATTAACAATTCATTTTCAATATTACTTAAAAGTCAGCTTATCTTTACATCACATTTGCAATGTTCCTGCCGATATGTTTATTTATGTGGCGCGGTCATATTTTAATACAAGCTAAGCTCTTTTACCTTCTTTTTTTTTGAAATTCAAATCGTAAAGTGATCACAATGCGTGTGGTTGTTAATATAAATAAATATTTTCAACAGACTTCTTTTTTATTAGATGACACGATGTTGGTGGCGCATAGAAAAATGCACTTAACTGTTATAATACAAAATATGATTTGCGTCATGTAAGAAATTTGTATTATTTTCTGTACAACTTATTATACAAAGTAATATATCAAAAAGTATAAAGCAATGATATTCCGTGAGTAAAATAATGAATCTATTCGTGCATGGCTTATTTAAAATTAATGCGTAAAAAGGAAATAAAATATATTAATTGCAGGAAATTTTTGGCAAAAAAGTAAAAGTTCGAAGAGAAATGAAACAAAAATATAAATTTAATAATGCATACATAAAAATACGTTAATACAATTATAACAATATGATACAATTTTAACGATGGAAAGTCGATTCTATTTTGGTGCTGAACATTGTTTTTTAAAACTCGGTGTATTTTTAAAAATTATTTTTTTAAATGTTTTATATACTTTTTACGTATTTCAAATTCATATTTTACTTATATTCTTCAAAAAGAAACCTTTCAAGGAACAAAAATACATAAACATCAGTTATTTTGTATTATATTTTTAAACTTTTTTTTCGTATTTTTACAAATATAAAACTTGCAGAAAACTAAAGATTGGTGTGAATCTACGTAATATTTAAGTTTTTCTTTCAAATAGATTTTTTTAAGCAGCTGCTTTTATTCAATTAAATGTTCATTCATTATGTTCCGAGTCTCCATCATCGTGTCATCCAAGGCACTTTGGAACAATATGTTATCATATAACTTTACACAATTAAATCATAAAACATTCCTCAACCTAAATTCGGATGCTAAAGTAACTTCGGACAGGAATAAAGAAGATAAATTGTATCGTCTTAATTTCGATCACATATCTTTTCATTCTAAATTAATTTATACTATTATTCTTGAAGGACGATATATTTAGTTTTTTTTTTTAAATATATTATAGGTAATATCATTATTATCAATTTCACAAGTATATTGTAATGGTTATGTGAATTCATCCAAATTGTTTCGTATTATTATTCCCTATATAAACAGTGCCCGGTACGCGGACGGATGTCTAATATGGTAGCACAAGAAATTATTGTAACATTATAGTTTTAATATTAAAGAGAAAGAGATAGTAGTGTACGTTAAAAACAGTGCCCGCTCGATACAGAGCAATAATTCCGCTGTACTGCAAATTAAAAGATTTTATCGAATAGTACCTTAAGCTATAATTCTTATGTTGATTAATATATCATTGTTCAACCGATTATATAACTTAGATTTATTTCACAGTTACGTTTCATAGAGCATGGAAATTATTTCATATTGTTAACATAGTTCCTATATGCCGACAAGTAAGAGATTTCTTTAGCTATATAATTAATCCTTCAAAGCAAAGATAGACGTCACGATACATTGTAGTACTAAGTCCCTTCGCGATGTAAATATAATTTTATATTGTACTTGAATCGAAATCCTTAATTAAGTCTTTTTAATTAACGCTTATATCGATTTACTATTGAGTGTAACTTCATTATCACAAGAGCACAATTTTATTGCACCTTTCTGCAATTACTCATAAGAAATAATATTTACTTAATAAAGAAAGTTAAACGTGAAAGTGTTCGGATTTTTCGTTGATGCTCTTATCATTGTTAAAAACAGCATTTCATTCAATGTGGTGTCACTACGAATAGTAGTCATCTCTGCTATATATTGTCGTAAGATACAAATATAAATAGCTTGATTATGCGTGTGTTTTAACGAAACATTAAGCCTGAAAATATGTTTGTCAGATGTTCTCTTATGTTCACAATATTTACTTACATATTAATAACATTAAGATACACACATAAATAATATGATACTTTTTCTGCAAAGTATATATTCAAGCATAAAGATTGGCCCTTAATTAATTCGTCGAATGTGAAATAAGCGTTTTACATTGTTATAAAGTTAAATTTAATTTTGCAATATGTATTTGTATAGGAACTGATATAGATACGTACCCTCAACTGAGAGATAGCTAGGGAACTTCGGAGTCTCTCGCTTTCTATCTTCCTGTTCCGACCTTTCGTTTTCGGAATCGTTAAAGTCAGCTTCCTAAAGTAAACAACTGTGCAGAGCGTTTACTTTAGTTTACTGAGTCTGGAACACTAAAAATGAAATGGCGAGAACAGGCGATTGAAAATGAAGAGGCTCCGATGCTCCCTAATTATCTTTCAGTAGTAGGACGTTGGTCTTGCAATACAAAAATTCAATACATCTTTCATAGCGTCTATGTTTAATGTTAATAAATGAGAAAGAAATTAGCAAACATAAAAGACAATAAAAACGAAAAGAGCAACTTAAAAATCGATTGATTGATATAAATTAAAAAATACATGATTTGCTTTTTATATTTGCATCTTCTACACAACGAAGCAGAAACATCTGCATGATTTATGTACACTTTTCCTTTTGAAGCTATATTGCAACGTATCGATAAAAATATCAGTAGAACAATATACAGTTTGTGTATATATGTATATATTAAACCTACTTCGATATATCTGGTTCAAAGTTCTTAGAAAGGTCCTAATATCACTATGTAACAGAAGTAGTATATCGCGTACACAATACACATTGTATAATACAGTGCATTGTACATGTCTTTCTAAAAGCATTCACATTGTAAAGTACATTAATTAATCATTAAACATAATAGCGTATAAGGATGAAAAATCAGATCTTAAATAAATTTCTTACGGCACAGTACATTATGGCAAGATATTGCCCTTGCTTCAAAAATGCCTTGTTTGGTACAGTCATAAATTTGTCTTTTACTGTGTACATTTGAAATGTCATTTAAAAGATGCATCAATTGTAACATCTTTTGAAAGATATATGAAAGAAGCTGTGCTGACTTATAAAATCTAAAAGATATTCATCAGAATACAAGATCTTAGCATCGCAAAGAATTATCTAAACAACCACTATCTATCATACCAGACTTTATAAAAGATAAAAACTTGTCGTTGTACTGTTTAAGTTCCTTTTTACATATTAACAGATTTGATCCAGCAAGATTTTTAAAATGTCATGAGAGTTATAGTTTAAAGAATCTTACTTATATGCATAATTACATCTTACTTGATCAAATCAATACCATTACTGTATAGTCACAAACGTCTGTTGGTAGCCATAAGTTCGATACTATTGTAACCATGTACTTAATACAGTGAAACTCTATTTAGGATTATCTCAATAAAGCCTGCGAACCGAAAAAGAAGGACGATAAAGAAAGAACACTAAAAATCGCCTTATATCGTGCGGGCTGTTAAAGCATCTTTAATATACATAAGTGGTAGCCGTGTCACAGGATACCACAATGAAGCAGATTAGCTAAGATCTATACAGCTCTCACCACATTAATTGATACTGGCAAGAGGATAATGCCATTCATTAGCGTCAGCATTTCACAGGCAACAGTTTAGCAATATTAACTCAGCTTTTCTTATACTTTCTTTGCTTTCTAATGTATGAGACATTCGCTCGAAAGAGAGTAGACAGAGCAGTGCGTGTGCTACCCCACAGCTTAAAGCGTTTGTTGCGCAAATATAATGGTGAATTTGGAGCCATTGGAATAGGGTTTGAAGCCACCAAATTCGGTACAGACAATGGTGGCTCGTATATTTGCTTCAATTGAGGTTGGTTTGAGGTCCCACTGATCGGGGCTGGTGACTGGGGTTGGATTGCGATTGGTCGGGGTACGGCGTGGGGTTGCCGCTGGAGGGGCCTGTTGATCCTGGTCCCTGCTGCTGCTGTTGACCGCTGTTGAGTGCCAGCCGTTGCATTTGACGTATGACCGTGGCAGCGTGATAGGCTTGCTGCAACCATGAGACAAGAGGAAGACTTTCCTACGGAGCCTGGCGAGCAAACACACATACGATTAGCAACTTGCTAATCATCTAACCATACTGACCTTCCACCTTGACTTGGCAAAATTCTTTTTAAGTTGTTCCGATACAGTACCGTGGATATTTTTATTGCTAGCCGCGTTGCCGGAAATCCTGAAAAAATCAATAGCATGGCAATATTTCAAGTCAAATAGAATATTCATATTCGTACTCATTCCATTGATTACATTAACACTAGATCTACAGCTACCTTGAAATTGATTTTCTCTGTACTATTTTAAAAATATTTCTCAACTTTATAAAGATACAGTGCAGTAGATATTTCACGCGTATCTTATATACAAATTAGTTAACTGATAGTATTTTTTACTACGATCCATATTTTTTCGAAGTACTTATTTAATATATTTCAATATACCAGATTTAACGGCTGTAGATCTAGTATTTATTTACTTGTTTTTAATAAGCAAACGTGTTAATGTTTTGTTACATAGATTATTAAATAAGTATCTTTTTCAGTATGTAAACAGTAAAAGTAAAGACAAAGCACATTTGAATACAAAATATTAAATCCATACTTCGAGTACTCGACCAACATGTACACACAACTTAACTAAACTATTATAACTCTTTTACTTACTTAACTTATATTTATCTTAATTTAGATCGTAAGTTTATACCTGTAATATCACTTAAATTTGGTCTTGTACATAATTGGATAAAAAATTTTGTTTACAATGCTTTTACATCGAAGCTCATTAATAACGAATCTCATGAGCTTGATGAATATATTTTAATATAATAACAAATAATCTTACCAAGGATGTGCAAGGGCCTGTTTGCAAGTGTAGCGTTCTTCAACATTGACACACATCAACTTGTGAATGAAATCCTTAGCAGAATCACTGATATCGTCCCAGTACGGTGAATCAAATTCAAATTCACCTACAACAGTCTGGTTAGCTTGTTGCTATAGAGTAAACGATTTTATTTTAAATTATTTCATTTAAATCAGATACATCATTTCAAATAAGTGTAATTGTCAGTTGTAGAATTTGTGTAACAAGTTTATGGTTCACCTCCGACAATCCTTGAAAATAGCTTTAGTTATAAACAAGGAATATCACAATCGTTTTTTGTTTTTTTAAAATGCTGATTCACGAAAATTAGGAATTAATAGCCAGTACAAACACGCGTCGCACACAAATGATCGTTACTTACTACACTAGCATGTATTATAGCAGCATACGAAAACTAGAATAGTACCTTAAAAATGAAAATTTCAAGTTAATGTACTGCTTCGTGTGCTTGTCGATCCTAAAAGTAGTAACTAAATTGAAGTGATAGTATCGTCTTTCTAAATGCTAAAGACTTGCACCCAAAAGGTATTTTATTACCTTTTAAGATTTGTGCAAACAGGTTGGCATCATTTTCGTCGTAAAACGGTGGGTATCCGCATAACAATATGTAAGAGATGACTCCTATGCTCCACACATCGACAGCTTTACCATATGGTTTCTGTGCTAATACCTCCGGAGCTATATTCCAACATTAACAGTGTAAATATAATTTTCTATACTTCGTATGTTATGGATGCTTATTGTAATCATTGTAATGCAAGGCAAGATATAACTATTGTATAAACTTACCAACATATCCTGGAGTACCACATGCAGTAGCCATAATTCCAGAATCTTCCATTTTCGACAAGCCAAAATCACTAATCATAATCTTGCTATCTTCGTCCGGACTATAATATAAAAGATTTTCCGGTTTGAGATCTCTATGCACAACACCCTGTTCATGCATGTAATCTACAGCTTCGAGGACTTGTCTTATTAAACCTGATGCATCTTTTTCTGTGTAGGAACCTTTTTCAACAATTCTATCAAACAGTTCTCCACCAGTAACTCTAAAAATGAGTGATATAAAAATAATAAATACATGGCATCCATATTATTTATTAAAAATGAACTGCTATAGCAAATTAATTTATAGTGTTGAAATGTATGTACTTACAACTCCATAACTAAGTAAACCTTATGTTTATCTTCAAATGTTTCCAACAGCTGAACAATATTAGGATGTGTTAACCTGTAACAATCACAACCATACTAAATATCTTTATAATTGCAGTTAAACAGTACATACATTACGTGTGTATGTAGAAATATATATATATCACATCATACAGATGATGAAAAATATCAACCATGCCTAATGTTGTATTTATTGTGCATTATGGTTGAAGAGTTAGCTAATTAGAAAAAGTAAAAACGTATTATTATTATTATTAATAATAATTTAAAAAATGTATTTTTTATTCACAATAAGAAAATTAACATGTTGCATGCCGGTCCCGCAATAATGCGAGATTTGAAATATATGATTATAGATTTTACTGATCAATATCAGCCTCATTATTTTGTCTTAAAAAAAACAGTAAAGTTGACAAAAGAGGAAATATTATTTCGTTTAAATTGCGTACTATTTAACGCATTTAAATTTAATATTGAGTTAAATGGCAACGTTATCAAATATAACAAATTTCGCGGCTGATATTTGGCCGGCGTGCGAAGTGTTGAGTTGAATAAAAATGTTGCATGTTTAAATTAGAAATAAGAATATATATATATATGGATTTCTTGTAAATACTATAATTAAAGATAAAGTGGTTTATAACTGGTTTATTTAAATAATTGAGAAGTAAAATTAATTATTCTAAAATATAGTTATGCTTACAATAATTGTTGTAACATATTATTATATTAGTACGGAAAATTCAAATGATAATTAATAAATTAGTAAGGAGATGAAGAAAATCGTCTTATATACATTTGAAAAATCATACTTATTTCCTTAAGAGACTTTATACAACACATGCATGTGAAACTAAGGTACTTTTCACATACTTGAGTAACCATAACTATTTGAAAGTATAGCCTTGCGATATTATTTATGCAAATACTGAAATATTTTTCAAACACGTAAAACGAAATATTAATTCTTACAAAATTATTTACAGTAACTCAAAATGCAAAATGTAGTACTTTCAAATAATTTTGCATTTAAAACACAAATCGATTATTATGGCAAAAATTCTTACTCCCAAACAACTACTAAATATTATTATCATTATTTCTATGCCTACAAGGCATTAAAATACAAATGTAAAAAAAAAATGTAAAATGTAAAAATGTATCACGATGTAGAAAACCATGTACAAAAAATAATTATAATTTTAAAAAATATGATTGTTACTGAAGTTTTTTAAGTGTTATTATTAAAGTTGTATAAATATTCTCGATTTCTATATAGAATCTTATCTCTTAAAATTCCTTACAGAGCAAGTAGATAACACTTATTTCAGTATCATTTTTATATACAAAACATAATTGTCATCATAGATTTTGCTACAAAAATTTCTGTATAAGAGTATTAAAAACTTTTTCTAAAGAATTAATTATGTAATGCTATTAATAACATTAATATATTTATGTTGATATGGTAGCAAGTATAGGTAATAATATAGCTTGCAAAAGCAAATTTAGAAAATCCTTTACAAATCACTATGTTTTGTTATTTACTTTTTTATATATCACTCAATATGTACATATTTTAATGAAGAAGTTCAAATAGACAGTTAAAGCATACCACTTGCTATGTTACATCATATACGAAAAAAATAAAGTAACATTTGATAAAGGATTTCTGACATCCACAACATGTAACTGTAAATCATAAATTTCATTTTCATATCATTTTTTGACACGAAGTGGATGTATTTCTAAGGGAGATTTTATAAGTAATTAGCTGAGAAAAGATATTATTATTTTAAATAGAAATTGATGCAAGCATAAATAATTTGTAATTTAATATATTTGATAATAAGAATGATATAGCATTATTAATTTTTTACTTATAACATGCTTATACATACTGTTGTCAAAACGCACCAAATTTGCTATAATTAACGATCTGAGCTGCATTACCTAACGGCTGTCGTCAGATTGTGTTTATTATAGACCTATGATTACAGTAATTGTAATATAGTATAAATCTGAATATTACGAATTATTGATCTTTTACCATACACTATTGAAATTAATACATTGGTACGAAAACTGTGTTGGATTTTATGTGATAATTGTGTACCATTTATGTATACTTATATAAATAAAATGCACACAAGACTGTAATGATGTATGGCATTGTTGAATGATACAAAGAATCAGTGGTATAGGTAGTTGGTGCCCCTATGTAGGGCCCACACTTACCATCCTTTTTCGCCACTATTATCCAACTTGAGCGGCCCATTACCACTCTGTGATGTCACTCTTTCACTGAACCTACGAAGTACAATAATACCATACACAATTACGCAATATATATTGTATCCAATTAATTGTTTACTCGCATTGTATCTATCTCTCTCTTTTTCTTTTACTCTTACTTTTGTGCACAGTACCTTAACCTGGCAGGATATGAATAAATAAACTGTCATCAATTATCATTGATAATTGTAAACAAAATTGGTGATTAATATTAGATTCATAAATAATTCAACTAAAATAGACAATTCCGTTAAAATAAATAACAAAAGAATAAACTTTTTTTTATAAAAGTTAATGTATTATGCAACGTAATACTCTCAATTTTACAGGTTTTAAAGTCTGTACAAATAAATATATCAAGGAAGAAGACTAACAAAATTAAATATGCATAGTTATAATAATAATAATTAGATAGACGACAGCCATCAGAGCTCACTGTAGATAAGATTTTACAAAATTTAAAGTTTTAAAATATGGCTTATATATTATATCAATTAGCTAGAATGCATTGCGAACAAAAGTAGACCCTTAAATGCATTTCAAGCTTAATTAAAATCTACATAGAAAGTAGTAACAAAATAGTAAACAGAGAATAATACTACATTTTTCAAGGTATAGCAAAAATCTGAAAAGAGATATATGAGTATGCTTTTATCCTATTATTAATACTAAATTTGTAACATAATATATAACAATATAAGAGAAATAACACACAAGGTGCAGAATTATTTAGATACAGAAAGCAGTTATTGAAAACACATGCATGTAAGTACTGAAGTTGAATTCAGCAACCATAGAACTGCTACTTAAATCAGCTAGTTATTAACACTTAACTATATCGAATAACAAATATTAAACAGGTTTCAACAAAGTTTTGAAGATTACTAGTGAAACATTTATTATTACTGGCATCATATAATACCTTACCTTCGTAATACTTTGATCTCATTTTCTAAAGAATCTTCTTTTCCTTTTAGTGCCTTTTTATCAATGATTTTTACTGCAAACATCTGACCAGGTTTTTCTTTACTTTCTGCTAATCGTACTTCTGAAAAAGCACCTCTGTGAAACAAAGAGATTTAATGAAAATATAATCTTCATATAAATGTATTTACTTCACATTGAAGTATGGAATCTATGAACTATTATGTTTCATAATTATAATGTACCCTGTAATTTTTACAATTTTTATACTCCAAGATTTGACATTAAAAGGTTCTTTATTAAATAGTAAAAAAATTAATTCAATTTTGATACTGCTAACGTAGAATGTTAATTAAATAAAGACTAATTATGTGTATTAAAATATATTTTATTACATAACATTATAAAGAATAAAAAATGAAAACCTTAATTAAGATAAAACTCCATTGTATGTACCATAACATGTGCCAGTATGTAGACTTTTATAATTAAGTTTCATTTATAAACTCATTACTACAGTATGTCAAAGTATCCATACTATAGACTATGAATGTGACAAACTGCAAGCAATTAACTGTTTCCAGATGAATGTGTTGATATGGTAATGAATGTGCTCATCAAAGTAACAAATAACATACTCTATTGTTTTGCATAATAAATTATTTGGAGTAAGATTGAAAAGTGTAAAATCTAAAAGTTCTCCGAAAGTTTGCCTGCATTGAATCATTTAATGATTAAAGTAATTATATTAAACCTATATTTACACATATGTATATAATCAATGAGAACGGATTTAAAATGTATTATGTAAAAAAAGCTACATACGTATGTCTATGGTATACATACTTGTCAAATAAATATAGCAATATATGTATTATATCATTAACGAATGTGCATAATGTAATAGAAATAAATTATGAGTCATAGCTAAAATGTTTATATAACATCCATTACCATGAGAAATACTTTCTCTTTCTTAATCTGTCACTTCTTTGTAAGAACTAGACAAATATTATTATCATCTTTAAAACATTAGAAATACATGTACTCTTGTAACTAATCTATATCCTACTTTTCTCCTATTCTTTTTAACAAAAAATAATATAGTCTTAATGTATGTAACATAAAGGGCTTAGAGAACAATAACAATAAGCCATGTAATTACAAAATACACATTAAAACATTAATGTTCATAAAGCTTCACACATGTTTTACATTTTTAATTCTGTGCCATGTACATTCTACCTGCATTATGTTCATTATGTAAACACAAGAAATTGCTTCATTATGTTAATACAACTTGCATAAAGTGCATTAAGTATTCCTTATTATTAAAAAGAAGAAACATTTATTAAATTACCAATCAAACTTTTTAACAATTTCAATAAAATTAAATTTGAAATACCAAATTCACACATTGTGTTAAGCCATGACAAAATATTTTTTAACTATTAGGATGATTTATATTGAAAAACTGTTAAAGTAATAATATTTTGAATCTAATAACATACATAATACGTTAATAAAATAGTCAGTTAATTATTAAACTTCAAATTCGTCTTTCAAATACCCATCTTTGAGATTAAGATTTTCGAAAAAAATTGAAAATTACATTCCTGTTAACAAACTGTATTTCGCATAAATTGGTATACAGTAAAGGAAAATAAGAGAAAGTCCCGCAAGAAGCAATAAAAAATAAACTTTCACTTACGATATATATAGGAACTTTTTTCAGATATGAGAAATCGAACATATTAATCATCTGCATATAAAAAACGAAAAGTCTTTCAAAATTGCGTAAACCTGATACAACGTAAACTGTATGAATTAATATATGATGCAAAGAGTTTACGATGCGGTATTATTCGATCGTGCCATCTGTCTTGAAATTATCTTATACGACTCCTTCACAGATTTTGATCTATAATACGCGAAAGTAACGTATTTCCAAACTTTATATCAACCAGGTGTAATTTCATGACATAAATTTTCACAATGTCCGACACTTACGTTCCAAGTAGCTCCTTTAATATATATTTGTCTTCGACGGACGGTGATTTGTCATCCTTTCCATCCTTCTTAATTTTCTTATTCGAGTCCTTTTTACTGAAGAGTGGCATTTTCAGATATCTATATAAACGTGATATAACACTACTTTCACAATCTTCAAGTCCCTCTTTCGATTTCAGATCCGAAGGAATAATCTTGGCAGGTTAGATTCGTTTGTTTGCCCGGTAAATTAGAAAAAAAGTCAACTAATCGTTCGTTTTGCTACGAATTTTCGATCACCCGGCACCGTCGATAAAGCAATGATCGTCGTCAGACGCACTGTAAAATCATCATTCTCAAGTAGCAAATGATCATGAACTCTCGACCTTCCCGCACGTAAACGATAGCAGATATCCGTACACTACGGTGCTCCACTTTGCCTATCCGTGGACCGAGTTTGACACGTATTCGCGCACTATTCCGATCTACTACCGAAACGTTCTATTCCGCGTATCGGGCTCAGGGTCGCGGCCTCGCGCCCTCGCGATACAAACTGTGTATACTGTACAGCCTGTACAATAGATAACTCTGATGCGTTTTGGCACCGTCTTCACTTTGTCCTAATGCATCATTTCCTATCACTGTTCATTATGCACGTATTTTCAACATCTTATCTTCCATACTTTTCATGGGGAATATTGCCGTAAAGTAATGACGAAACGCGTATGGGTTTATCAATGACAAGAAGTTATAAGCGCAGATACCGCATTGTACCGCATCAGTGTCTCTCAAATACTATTCCATCATGAAATTATCGTATTGAATAGTATTTGTAAAAAACAAATTGCCGCTTGCAATTACTTTTTGAGGAATTTTAAATTGTTGAAGTGAATTTGTAGATTACAGGTGGATCGTTGTAACGTTTTGTTGATGTACGATTATAAGGACTCCCAAAATTGCGAATGTGTTAAGAATGATTTGAGAGACACTATGCTAGAATGCGTTCTGAAATTGATCGTAAATGCTATAATATCTACACTATGCAGATATCCGTGTTCGATTGCAGTTTGTATATATGTATGCCTTTGGCGGTTTTCATTTTTTTAAGATTTAATTAATAATCCATTAAAGTCATGTATGTTATCGATTTTTTTTAGAATGTAATTTAAAATGATATGTATTTCATTTTAGATCGAATAAATGGAAAGTATCCTTTATATATCACATCATTATCAATTCGATATTGAAATGCGTATTTCATCATCCATATTCTCCATCTTTGTGATTATTCCGGCACGGTTATTCAAATAACTTTGAAATACCGGAGAGGTTCAATTTGAAAAACAAGTGAATTGAAATAAATGTTAATAAATTAATTAATACTAATTGACTGCTGTTACTTGCAGTGTGTACAATTTATTTAATTTGAAGCTCTTATGTGAATGCTCAAAGGAGATATTTTATTTTTGAATTGTATTTACCTTTTTACATTTTTAATTTGACGAAAAGATGGTTTATGACAATAAACATCGAATGCTTTTACAAGTTTTTGTGCAGGAAGGCGTAATAGATGAGAATGAAGTAAAAAATTTAGTTATCAAATTGTTTGGTAAGCAAAACTCTTATTTATGGCAATTTAATGAAACAATGATTGTCTTTTAACCTGATTCCTTTTGTTTTAGACAATGACAAAGTAACAGAAGTAATTAATTTAATAAATCGGCAATTGCAAATTTTAAATATGGCAATAAAACAAGCACAGTGTGAAATCACTGGTCAAAACTATTGGATTTTAGTAAGCACTATAATGAATGAAGTAACCAGGTACACAGTACTATGAATTGAAAATATAATTACATAAATAATTGTGTAAAAGTAAATGAGCTCTATAATATCTTGCAGATTTCAAGATGAATTTTCAAAACCCCAACTAGCTTTATTAAGACACATAATCTCTGAAATTATCTCATCTGATGATGGATGTATACAAAGTACAATGTGCTTAAATTTCTGTTCTTCGTCGGATATGAAAATATCCAAATCAGATGCAGAGGAATTTTTAAATGATATAGTTGCAAGAAAGTGGTTGGTTTATAAGGTGACAAAATTTAAAATACTTTCATATATATTTGGTATTGTTAAAGTGTTTTTCATTAGAGATGTTTTGTATAGAGAGGATGTTATTACATGGGTGTAAGAAGTATCACAGAATTAATGCCATATTTTCAAGCAACGTATGGAAATACTTTAAATACTTGTTCTCTTTGTAGACAAGTTATATTTTTTGTAAGTTTCTAACAACGAGTACATGATTTCAGAACATGAGATATTAATAATGTTTCCTTCAATAGGGTGAAAAGTGTTGCCACTGTGATAGTATAATACATTTGTATTGTTTGAAGAAGTTTACAACAATACACAATTCTCTAAAGTGTCCAAGTTGCAATAATATTGTTTCAACTGCTAATCTTTCTGGTAATATTTCTTTCTTTGCTTTATAATTGTAGTTTATGTTTTCTTTTGCCACAGAATTATTAAAATTATTTTAAAAATGATGACGTAAATTTGCAGATATTTCAGATGTGTCTACACAGAGGAATAAAAATATGAAAGAAGGAATATAAACATGATAAAATATGCTGTGATAAATTGCATATGTATCAAACATTGCAATCAGTATTGAATAAAGTAAACAAATATTTTTCTTAAGTAATACAATCTCATATGTTTATTACAGGTAATCTTAATACTTATATATACATATTTACATAATACACCCATATAATAAAATATGGAAAATGTAATCCTATTTCAAATTTCGTATAAAAGTATACGAAAACGAAGTCTTCTTAACTAAATCTAAAGAAATTCGAATTTATGGATTTCTGTTGAATTAACAATCAATATTTAACATTATTACATTATTTCAACCATTTTGACTTTCTTCAAATTTTTCTCTTAAATATCTAAGGCCAGCTACTATACTTTCTTCATTTATCCTCCTATTCATGGTAGTTTGATCTTGCAAAGTATTGTTAGAACACATTGTACTTTCATAAGAAACATTTAATTCTGGACTCGATTTAATGCTATTTAATATATGACTTTGGGAATAAGAATCTGTATTTGACAATAATGTATTGTCAGTGTAGGACGATGTATTATAAGCATAATTGGATGTTAAATTTTGAGGCATAATTAGTTGTGTCGGATAATTAGTTTGATTTGTTTCATTAGTAAATATAGCTTGAGGAGAAGTATTTTGACTATTATTTACATTATGCTGTGCGACAACATCCGGTTGTACAGAGCTAGAAGTAGGTAATAAAACTGTTCCTTCTAAATTATCTTGTGATCTGTTTTGAAGTTCTACTTTATTTGGGTGAGACTCTTCATTATTTTGAGAATTTTCAAAATTTATATATCCTGCACTTTTGAAGTTCTCATACACAGGTCCAAATTCGTTAATTCTGACTTTCCTGCATTTATCTACCCATTCTTCTTGTGACATTTCATACCAATGAGTTCGTTTACCAAGAAGATCTCCTAAAGCTTTAATTTTATTTTCTTTGGCTACTATATTATTTTCTTCATTATTTTCATTTTTAATATTATCATTTTTATTTTCATCATTGCCATTTTCATTTACTTCAGTAGCAGATGTATTTATTGCATCTCCTGCAGTAGATATACTTTCTGATGCATCCAGCTTAGATTTAGCATTGTCTTCTTGTGCAAGCTCTTCCTCTGTTGGTTCTGCAGGCAATCCTGCTCTTATTCTTTGTCTAATTTTAGCAGCTTTTAATCTGTTTTGTTCCATTTTCTCCCTCATTTCCTTAAGTTTTGTCATTTCCTTCTGTCTTTCTTCAGTTTCTTTTCTCAAATTGAATAGATTTTCCTGCTGCTTGCTCCTTTCCTCTTCGTCTTGTGAAAATGCATAGTAACCAACACCATGTGCTCTAGCTTCATCAAATAATATATCTTGATAATGCACATTCACTTTATCTGCCAATTTTTGTGTTTGTTCTTCCCACTTTCTCCTCATAATTTCTATTTCTGGTTCTTTTTCTATTATTACCGAATTTTGTTCGATATTATTTCTATGCCTCAGTTCATTTTCTTTTCTGCTCATAATCTGTTCTTTTATTAAGTCATCTTTTTCCTGCATAAAAGGTAAATCCTCGCGCAAACATTTCCTTGTACGGCCGAAACAATCTTCATATTCAACCCAGTCATCTTCATTATCCATTATTTCGTCATTATCAAGTGTTTCCTTTAAAGGTTCCTCTTCCGACTCATCCGATTTGTTGGTAAAATCAACAAGGAAGTTATCATTATTATTCTTAGATTTCTTTAACCTTTCGTATAACCTTGTTTTTGCTTCTAACATTAACTTAGATTTTTTATGGGCATTGATATCATCAACATCTGTTAGTTTTTCAGAATAGTCCTGTACTTTAGCCTCTGCATGTTTCTTCACTTTTTTCTTTATTTTCTGAGCAACCCGAACAGGCTCTGCTTTTTGCTTTGCCTCATTTACTTCTATCTGTTTCCTTAAAAGCTCTGCCTTTAACCCCACCAGGGATGAAAAATTTACATTAATTTTTTTAGTGGTATTCATTTTTATCTGTGTCTTGTGTATAAATTCATTGATACAATATATTTCCAATTATTTTCTAATGTCTGTAGGTAATGATTCTTGACTTCAAATTATTAGAATAAATCCAATCTAAGTTCCTGGTAATCAATTTATTATAAACACGTGAGAAACCTATAACAAAAAAGCTCATGAAAACAGATACCTTAAAATGTAATACAATACAATACAAATATAAAGATAAACATAGGTTATGATGTTAACCATACTCATGTTTAACGTATTCGAAAGTAATCATTAGTTTGTATAAGCTACTTACAATTTCTGCTCAACATAAAGACATGTTGTTAACTTTATCACGTATTTTACAGGAAATTAAAGCTGAACAGAATCGCATTCAAACAATTCAAATCGATATATACACATCAATACACATAGCTTACATTGGCTTACACGCTCATGCATGCAAATACAAATAAACGGCATGCGTGTGTTTGATGTTTGTATAGTCTATGGCCTTAAATGAAGTTGTTTCTTAATTCAATTTGGTATTTAGTAATACGTTATGATAATTTATCCATCATTGCAATGCATTAGTTCAGGAGATTCAAAAAGTCGATATGGTCGATATCAAAAAGAAAATATTCTTGAATATACATTGTATTTAAATAATGATAAAAATGTTTAGAAATAATAAAAGTTTCTTTAAAGAAAATACCTTCACATACAGTCGGTTTATTACAATTTATCTTAACGAGAAATAATTGTTATTTTTTATGTCTTATTTACCATTTATAGTATGGAATTTTACATTATTAATTTCTTTCTTTTGCGCGATCTGTATGAAAAGTACGTTTTATGTGAAGCTAGTAAATAAAATTAATGACAAATAAGCAGTATTAACGTCCATATATTAATTGTTTAAGTATGTAATAAATATTTACATTGAATGCAGATCTGAAACCATATAATAAACTATCGTAAACGATTGCTTGGAAAAATAATCGACATGAATCTTACAGAATAATTCTCATCAATACCTAGTCGACTGTAAAATTTCGAAAGATTTAATAGAAAATATCAGATAAATGAAAAGATTTCATGTTTTGGTAGGTGAAATAACTTAAAATCTTTCGAGTGCAAAAGCCATTGTTTAAATGATCTGATAATCGCTCCCGTATTTTAGCTACACTAATTATATTTTCTTAATTACACAAAGCTGTTCATTATAGACAAACGTTCGTTAAATATCATTACATACGTTACTTCTCAGACTTGAAAATAATGTTAAATGATACAATAAATATTTGCCTTGAATTGTATAACAAATGGTCAATTAAAGTGCAGTATACTTCACAAGTTATCGCTAAATTTGATTTCATTGTATACCTCGCACAAACGTAATCTACTCAAAATTTTGTTGATCACAAAATATTCGATGACAACTGTTTTTCATAAATTTTAATCGCGCAATTTTGAAATGCTTTTATTGTTTAATATATCCAGCAATCTATAAACATTAGAACTACTGGTATTAAGTCTGTTACGTTTCAAAATACCAAACAAGAACATTTGAAAAAAATTAAACCAAGTGTTAAAAAAGATGATTGATCCAATAATTTATGCTTTACAACATAAACGTAAAACATCTACTACATTTCTCCCAATAATTTTCGAAAGTTTTATAAAAAAACTTAGAGTCCAGTCATTCCGCCTGACCCTGTAGTTCTAGTGTTAAATAATCACGCAAATCTTCGAAAAAATGTCCAGAACAATGGAAAATTAACCGTAACCATTCCAATTTCATGTAAGGACTGAATTAAATTGTAATAATTAGAATATTGAATAAATGACAAGGGAATACAGTAGCAATACTTAAGCTTGATTCCTAAGTGAAATGAAAAAAGGTGTATAAAGAAAGAACACTTTATTAACATTTTATTATTGCTCACTTTATTTCGTAGGCAATATTAGTGTATTAGTATCAGAGAAATTTGAAAATTTCGCCGGTTGATTTCACGGCGCCATATGTCAATTCAAAAATCGATTGTCGATTATCAAATGTGTTCCATGTCTGAAGCTGCTGATCTGCTACTATGTTGGTCATGTAACATCGGAACACCAGTAACTGCAGCACGTTGGGCACCCGGTTAGTAATCGAGAGTGAATAGGTACGACGCAACAGTCAATCTCTTGTTTTGAATAAGTCACGATTTTATACGTAGTACGACGATCGAATTACGTCGAACTTCTTTCCAAATAATTATTTATATAGTAATAATAAATGGCACCGCGAAAAGCCGCGAAAAATTCCGACATAGATACTATCGAGAAAGCCGCAGAAGCCGGCGATGTGTCACCTCCGAAGAAGAAAAAAGTTACAACGAAAATTGCGGGTAAAAGCGACGAGGAAAAACAAATCCGTTTACCACGAGCCGCGAAATTAAATAAAATCGAACAGACTGAAGATACAGAAAGTACTGCAACGGTAAATAAAACTACAAAGGCGAAAAGTAAGACAATAGCTTCAAAAACTGCTGTTGCATCTACGAAAGTGAATTTGAGAGTTAAAGTTGCGTCGAAAAAGAATAAAAATGTTGAAGAAAAAAATGTAAATTCTTCGGAGGCGGAGGATATTAAGAATGATGAAGAAATACAGGCGAAAAAAACTCGTACTAGAACTACAACAAAAAAGGCGGGAATAGAGGTGGATGGAGAAAGTAAGCTATTGAGACATCCCTAATCTTAAATTTTAATGTTATAAATTGTACATCTTTCTTTATTTAAAATTACTAATTTGCAATGCGGAAAGTATGAATTTTACGAAATATATTATGAAATTTATTTTAAGCTTTTGCTTGAAAGTCTCATTCATTGCTTTCTTGTATAATGTACAAATTGTATGTGATATCTTCCATAATGTTAAGAATTTTCATGAAAAGAAATGACAAAACTATGTTCTATGATTATTTGTACTTTATTTCATTTTGTATCAAGGTGTGAAATATCTATTGTTTAATCATTAGATGATACATGTATTAATTTCAGCCAAAGGAAAACCAAAAGAAAGAACCAGGAGAAATGCTGCTGAAAATACAAAAAATTCAGAAGAACCAACAACAAAGAAGAAAAAAAATAGCCAAAAGACAGAAACAGAAACAAAAGAGAACAAAGTTAAAAGAAAAATGACAAAGAAAAAAGCAGATGAGGGAGACAATGTAAAGGATGAAGTTTCCAATACTGAAAGTAATATTGAGGAAACAGAAGAAACAGCAGTAGCACAAAAAACAAACAAGAAGACAAATGCTGACGTATCTGCAAAACCAGGTGCAAGGAAAACACGAGGAAAAAAAGCAGAAGCTACTTCTGAAAACACTTCAAAAAAGTTGATACCTGTAAAAGAAAATTCTTCAGAATCTATACAGAGCGGTGAAAATGGAAACTTGGAAAATGAAAATGATCAATTGAATGCAACAGAATCGGTGCAAACATCGAAGAAAGGAAGACCTGTAAAAAAGAAGGAGGGGAATGCATCACAGAAAACTGTTACTAAAACTCGTAGCAAAACTATTAATCCAGATGTTAACACAGCAGATGATGAAGATAGTTTAGATACTGCAAAAGCAACTAAAGATTCACAAAGAGAGGTAACTAAGAAAAACACTTCTTCAGCGACAACTTTGAAAAGAGGTATACGGAAAAAAACTCCTGTTAATACATCTGAAACTGAAGAAGACAACAGAGAAAAGCACACACAATTAGACAATGTTGTGGCTGATGATGAAAAAACACAGAATTCAATGGAAACATTACTCAGTAACAATAACATGCAAAAGTCAGCTGAGGAAGATAATGATATTGAACAAAATTCAAATGATGATACAGACCTAATAAATTCTGGAACATCGCCAAAAGATAATGAAATAAATGCAGTTAAAACTCAATCACTCATAGATAATGGGCTAATTAAATTGGAAAAGGAAGAAAATGAATGGTGAATTTTAGAAAATATTTATTGAAATAAATATATCATTAATATTTAAATTTGATAAAGATACAAAAATATTTATCAGTGTTTCTGTTGAAATTTCAAAATACATACATTGTAAATATTTAATAACACACATCAGACACTATAAGCATTGTTTGTTCTATCTTCTGAAAGCTTTTTACACTGTCTTTTCTGTGTTATGAATTGCACTTAACACAAGTTACACTTTGTGTAGATTAGTTAAATATAATTGTTTACCTGTATTACTATTTATTTAATAATACATTGCAATTAATGAGTTACTTCTTTTGAATTTCAGATAAAAGATCAGGTAAAAGATCTTTCATGAACAAGCTTGATGTTCCATGGAAGATAGTACTCTGTATTTTTAAGGGTGTTGTATTTTTTCCTAAAAACAAGGTAAAAGCCACTGAACATTCCATCAGTCCTTATCTCATAAAACCTTTTTCATCCTACAGTCTTGTTCTTAATACTTATATGAGTGGAGTTAAACAAAATATTTAAAAGAGCAGTGTAGAAAAGTTAAATTTAATTATAATTTCGATGAATTCTCATCAATAATTATTAATATCATTTGTGTCTCCCTTTTTTTTTGGTATCTTCGTGTTCCAAATGCTTGATACCAATTTTTATACCCAGTGTATTTTATTATTTCCGTTTTATTCTTAGATTTACATTGTTATCCGTTATGTGTTTGTAATTAAACTTGTGAAAATAAAATTGTAAAACCAAAAATTCTGTAGCTGACATACGTGTACATTTACCTGCACATTATACATATGGACTTTCATTAAATTACAAGTAAACAGATAATATATTTAGCAACAAGTTTCAACTGAAATCTTTATTTAATGTTAAAAAATTTGTGAATGTTTATTATTCTGAACGTATATATGAGTTTCCATGATGTGTTACACAAGCATATATACATACCTATAGTCAATTCGTTGCCTTAAAATTTGATTTTATATAAATGCTATTAAGTAATAGATTTTGAGTCCATTAGTACAACCAACCTCATATTAATTCCTTTACGTATTTCGTTACTTGGTATTGATAGATTGAAATTATTTACGTTGTATGTAACCTATATCCCTGAAAAGCTATGGAACATCCTATTTCCGAAAACACTCGAATTATCAACATTATTACAAGACAAAATCTGATTTTCTACGTTTCATAAATTAGTATCGATTAAGATCAAATTTGTGTTTCTCGAATTTTATTTGAATTCAATGATCTTTTCAAAATGTATATTGCAATAATATACATCATACTGTTCACCAAAAGAAAGCCATGTAAAAATAAATATTCATACAAAGTTACAAGATGCGATCACGCAGTCTAAATGCACATGTTTTTTATTAAAAAATGATGTGGTCTAATGCAGTCTAATGTTGAATAAGCTGATTAAGTTTTCATTGCAGTACTTTAATACGTAAACTAGTTATTTTTAATCTGGTTACCCCGGTTACCCTACCTTAAAAAAGGTATTATTTTATAACATATGTTAATACTTTATAGCAAAGAATTGAGAAAATCTAACAAGAAAATTTTTTCCTCGGATCTGTAATTAAGTAATTAATGAAAGCAGAAAATGTACAGGTTCTCCATAGTAATAAAAACAGTTCATTTTTATGTGGTTATAATTTTTTATTTTCAAAAGTAAAACTTCTAACAGTCTACATAAGAATTACATACTTAAAAGGAGTATTGAAATTTAAAAAAAGAAGGTATTTTTCAGTGAACATTTTGTGGATCCACCTTTATAAAGAAATTTTGAGAAGATGGCGCTCACCTAATGTACGTATATCGAGACAGATAGATATGACGTAGTACTATCTATACAATTGCTGCAAGCAAGAACGCTCTCCCTTGTGGATCAAGGAAGCAGTGAGAAACAACAGCGGAAGTGGGGATCGTGCGCCATTTTCTGTTTTTGCATAGCAGTGAATTAGTGTTGTGTGTGTACGTTTTGTGTAATAAATCGATGGATTAATAATAATTGGAAGGAGAACGCCTTGAACTAATGAAATGATTTTCGGAAACACGTGCTTCGAATATCATGCAATCAGTTTTCTTTTGCGTTCGTCTTCTCTATTATCGTGAATAAACTTGTAGCTCGTAGCACGTAAACACTTTTCCACTTTTACACTTTCACAGTCAGAGTGGCCGAGCTATCGGTATTAAAACTGTACGGGATAATCGACACGATCGTTTGTCTAATTAAAAATTCTTTTCTTGTTTAAAGATAAACTGAGATATAGAAGGGAAAACCAATCTGTGATACTAAACAGTACTAAGGTATATAGCTAGGTATAAACTCTATACAATTAGATATACGTATGTATGGCGTATGAGACGTAGATAGATCACATAAAGGATCTAGAAAAAAATAAAGTCTGCATAGTGTGTGCTGTGAATTTACCTTATTTGAGGACTAAAGGTGACAAAGGGCAGAAAAATGTCTGTGGAATCTGTGACAAATGACAAACAGCTGCCAACTTCGAAAGATGAAGGTATGAAAGATTTACTACCTCTTTATAGCAATTTAATTGTATCTATGAAAGTGCTTTTTTTAAATACGATCCTTATTGAGGGCAAGTTTGAATTCTGTTTTAAATAGTCCAGTCTGTGTTAAAATAACCTCTGCAGTTTGTCTTATTTCATGTCTCAATACAACTCAGAACTCTTTATAATAATAGAATGTTTCTTGTAATTTTATTTGACTAACTGTCTGTAATAAGAGAAAAAATGTGCATTAGGATATTCTTAATGTATCTGTATAAAGTTCAGTGCAAAAATGTGCACTATGAGCATGGTGTTTATTATATAAATGTGTAAAATTTTAATAGTACCACTATATGTGGTAATAAGTAATAAATTTACTAGAAGAAAAGTAAGTTAACAGAAAGAATAGAGGGAAAGTTAAAGCAAAATATTAAGATAAGGATGAGAAAATTTAAAAATAATGTGAACAGAATAATTGTAATTCATATCGTTGCATTGAATGGTTTTATAGAAAAGTCAAAAGTTTAAATGTAAGGTTTCATTTTATACATTTAATATTTAAAAAAATATATAATATGTAACAGCAGTGGAACTTCATTTAAGATGTTGCTTTTACAATCATTTGTTTATGTTAAAATGAATTAATGTATGGAAGTGATTAATGATGGACATGGAATTATGCGATTCATTAATAAAAGTATGTTATTTTTAATTACTGTAGAATTTATATAAATTTTAAGTAGATGGTTTTATTCCACGTTCCATTAAAATGAGTTAGTAACTGTTATTCTCTTGCCATACGCACATATTATGAATTATAGAGTTCAACAAGTATTTTTCATATTTATTGCAATTGTGTAGAAATATTTCATGACGTAAGTGTCAATCAGGAAATCAAGATATTTACAATTACCCAGAGATATTCAAGTGTAAACTAAAAATTAACTTTATGATCTATATCTGTGAAAAAATAAAACTCTCCATTTTTATTTTTATCCTATTATTCTTAACCTAAACTGAAAAAGTATGTTTATAAAGATATGTATTTTAATTCAAAATATTTTAAAGAAGATACATTTTCAATCCTGTACTTACATAATGATATCAGAAATATTAATTATTAAAGATTTACATTGTTAATAGTTAACACTAGAACTACCATGCAAGTGAAAAATCTTATAACACACAGATTATAGAATTGATCATCTTTTTTGGTTTTTGAGATTCCTTTTCCCAAAATATTTATTCGACATGTTGAAATACAATAGATTTAATGCGGGTAGTTCTAGTGGTAAGAATTCCTTGTATCCATAGATGAAAAAGATATAATACAAAAGTATTACATATAATTATATATAATTGTATAAGCACAACCATCCATTGATATAATACTTTAGGAGATTTTGTTGAGTAATTAAAAATGTAATACTATTCCATATTAGTTTTTTAATTGTTTTATAATTACCATACATTAAGTTAAAACTTTAAATTTACTTCTCTAGGTTCTTAATTTTTCATTGTTCATTTTTACATTCACATCATCAGAAATCCGAGCCGTTAGTTTAAACTTATTTTCGATCTAAGTAAACAAAGTTTCAGAATTTTTCCCACCATTAATTGACCCATTCTATTATAAAATAATTTACAAAAATATAATAAGTAACTGAACGAATGTTGTAATAAATTTTGTACAAGCAATTGCTTAAGAACGACCTATAGATTGTTACAAAAATCAGATATATTTTTCCTATTCAAATGTGCATATTTACCATGTAAAAATGCACACATGATATTTCTTAACTCGTCCAACGGAATGTTTCCATAAGTAAACATCAGTTAGAAATTATATTTAAACATCTGAAAACGGAACCAATCAAATGTGAACTTGAAAGTAACGTACTTGATTGGGTCACACAAAATGTATTGTCTAAAATCATCGACGTTTAGTCAGTTTGTATCGTGCCTTTCGATGTGTAATATCCAATAAAATTACGAAGTACCGTTCTCAGGCGTGATATTTAAACGTAAACACCAGCGTTATATGATCTCAAGATCAAAACGGAACGACGTTAATGTAATATAGAAAATACATGAATTCGGTTGTAGTATTTAGACACGAATTATTTTCCTACGATTATGTGCTCGAAAGATTTTCGTTGATCGGAAGATTATTAGTTATTTCGCAAACTACGGATACTTTTACGAAGTGGAGGTAAACGTAAGATAACGTAATATTCCTTCTGGATAATAGTATTCCGATTTATATCTATATTTTGTTGAAATTCCCGACATATTTCGGTTTACCGTGTAAGTGGCAATTCTTACGTTCGTTTTGCCCTTCCTTGGTAAATATTTGTTTGATTGCCTCCGGACGGTTAGACGAAGAGGTAGTGAGTCTGTGTAAAATTGTGAAACAATATCGTGGTGCCGAAAATACGTTATATTGAATACAATTTTAATAAGATGAGACTAGAAGCTTCTCATAGTATTATTGGTTCAATTTGGTACCGGCGACCACGAAAACGTTCGCTGCTAGGACCTACAGGATCTCCTTCTTTAGATGCGACTCTAGTTATGCAAACTAGAACGGTTCGATGGTTTCGTAAAAACAAATCTGTCAACTCTTTAAAACGAGTAACCTTTCGTAAGTATATCTGTAAAATGCGTGAGAAATCTTACCGATAAATCCATAAATTGAAAATTCGGGGAGAACCGGTGTATTCAAATCACAAGTTCTTCTGTTTTCTTTTTTTGTCAATGTCGAGAGTCAGAGTTCGTTATACCGTGTGTAGATATCGCTTGAATTACGAAATAATTATTACTAACACGAATCAAAATAACAGATGTGTGCAGAAATATAAATAAATATATATATATTAAAATATTACATTAATTTATTTATATATAAATAAATAATAATACGTCGTTTCATTACATAAGAAATAAATTGTATGAAATCTCTAAATAAACTGATCATTTTGCTGAATACACCTGCTAGAAAATCAAATTCAATGGCACCCTAGAAATGATGTGTAAAATAAAAGCAATTCTGTTAAAAAGTTGCTTTTATATTTATATGCTATGTAACAATGAAATAATTTTTTTTCCTGCGTTAATTGTATGCTTTACAAGGTGATATTTTGAAGACAGTAATGTACTATATTTTTTTACTCCTAGTTATATTTATAATACATTATAAATTAATGGTTATATTTAGTTGATAAATTTATATACGCAATTCCTTATAATTGAATACTCACATGATATATTATGTTACAAGACATCTTTACATTGTTTATTTTAATCACTTTTCAGGAGATGAAGCAATTATATCAATGTCAGTGGCAGGGGAGGTAACTGACACTTCAATTATGGAAGTAGGCCGTTCAAGACCTCAGTTTCAATATTCCCGGGTATGATACACACTTTATGTATATTTGAAAATAAAAGTCATTAATTTCTTACTAAGGATTGTTAAATAATATATTTAAATGTGAATGTTAACTTACAGGAGGAATTAATGGTGATCAAGAATTTGCCATTATCAAAGAGGAGGCCTGATTTTTTAGATACCTCATGTAACAAGTATGTATTTTATAACATATGAACTTATAAATCTTAGGTATAATACATAAAGTCTAATTTAATATTTTTTATAAAGTTCTCGTGGTGTATGGGATCCTGAACGTTGGCATTCAGGTAAAAAACACAGTGACACACCTCCGAAAGATGATAGAACTGGTCGTAATGATCAAGTTACTGAAAATCATAATAAACGTCGTAATGGTGATCCACGTGAACGAATTCGTAAAGAACAGGATGGTATAGTTCTGAGTCCGCAGCGTAGAAGTTTCAATTCTGGTTGTTTTGTCAATGTAAGTCAGCCTCCAAATCGACGTCCTGAGAGTCCAATAGGAAAGACGGAGGTAAAGATCGTTTCTTAAGCATAATTATTAGCAGTTTCAAGCTCATACATCTTACATGAATCTACTTGTTTGAAAGTATTATTTCAATTCATTCACAAAAGAAATTGTACGGCAGGATGTTAAGTATTGCCTTTATCAATGTGATCTATAAAGTGTAATAATTAAATATCACTAAATTTATCCACAGGTTAGCCATAGAGAACCTGTTCGACGAATTGGAAGCGGCAGAATTTTAACTCGCGATATATGGGACTTCAGACCGGAAAATGAAAAGCTTGAGCCTGAACGTTCGGACTTTACTTTTAGATCTGGAGCAAGTGGAGGTGTTTCTATACGTGACCGTGACAGCAGGGATAATCGTGATGGAAAAGAACGGGATAATATGAGGGAAAGGGATCGTGAACGTGAGAATTTACGTGAGCGAGATGAAAGAAATGAACGATTTGAACGAAGATCTTTTGGTCGTGACTACGGCGACAGGGAAAGAGAACGGGATCGAGACAGAGGAAACGAGCGAAATGATCGTAATCATCAAATTGATCGCGAGAAAGACCGTGGACGAGAACGAAGATTTAGTAACGATCGTAGACGGACTTTCAGCGAAAATCGCAGTGATGCAGATGAACCAGAATGGTTTAGTTCTGGACCGACATCTCAACTTGATACTATTGAATTACGAGGGTTCGAAGATATTCCTGAAGAGAAAGCTGTGAATAATAATAGTAACGCCAAAAACAAAAAACAAACTCCTGCGCAGAAAAAACGTAGCAAGAAGAATTCTCTGGAAAAAGATGAAAAACAAACTGAGAATTCGGCAGGTCCGAAAGGTCGTAGTACACCAACTGCAATGGATCAGATCATAAACGTTGTAGCTGCCCCACACTCTCCGATTTCTGAACAAAATGAGACAGCATCACTTGCAGAGAAAACAAATCACGATTCCAATGAAAGCACCGTAACTGAACATAGTTGCGAAATAACAGATAATTCTAGTTCTAATCAGAATCAAGAGGATAGTCATGCTGATTTTAATCTCGATGAGTTCTTAAAATCCGATACATTTCCTGCTGTTCCTGGTCTTTTAAGTGTAAGATTTCTTATAAATCTATTATCGATGTTTTGCTGTAAATGTATTCTATAAACTAATAAATTGAATATATCTTATATTAAACTTAAAAATTATATTAACACAACGCTTATTTATTATTTTCACAGAATGGAGTTGGTTCGAATGGTGGCTCTTGTTCTCGATTCAGTCAGTGGTTCAAACGGGAAAGTCCAGTTCAACAAGTGGATAGCCGTAGAACGTCTATACAAGATGAATTGTTAAATAATCTTCTTAGTGATATTACAGAACCCAATATTCAGATTCCATCAGTAACAGAATCAAACACATACTTTGCTCCAATTTCTCCTGCCAATACAACAAATAACTCTACATCTAGTACTGGAGTGAAATTACTTGAAATGCTGCAACGTGGTAATAAACCGAGTCAGAACGGTCAAGGGGATGCGAGTCACAATGTTGTACCATTGATGAAAAATACATCTATTAAAGATATGGGTGAGAATTTGCTTTGCTCGCTTTTTTTTTAATGATATGAAAATTGCGGTTTGTTATTTTTTTAAACATACCCATAGTAAGTATGAATATTTGATGATCGAAAATGGTAAGATTGATTTGTAACTTTTTAATAAACGAACGTTAGTATTTCATTTTAAAGAAATGTCGGAGTCTTGATTTGCATATGTACAATTGATTAACACGTTAATATTTTTATAGAAGTTGGTGGAAAAGTTGTACATAGCCTGGAGGAATTAGAAGCACGTATGCGAGGTGGTGCTCCTCCACCTACAACATCGACTGAACAACCTCGTGTAAATAAGACTGAAGAAGATCTCTCTGCTTTTAAAAAATTGGTATGCCGATAGTGTGTCCTATACGTATACAAAACTCTTTTTATCGCTGTAGTAGATATCTTTTTCCATATCTCATTTAAGTTTAGATTCATGTGTAATTTTTATATTCGTACAGCTTGCTCAGGTGACTGGAGGTCAAGCTATACCTGCAGCAAATGGACCTATTTCTCAGAAACAACCCGTAACACTAATGCAAGTAAGATGATCACATTTTTCATTAATATTGAAATTATACGGCGTTTTATTCTATTGTAAGATAATGTGTCGTTTTCTGTAGTTGCTTAACTCACAATTGAAAACCCACCCAATTGCTCCTCAACAGTCAGTCCCAGAACCAATTCATTCTGCGACATTTAATCATGGTGGTTCTCTTGGACCCAATCAACATAAAATTCAATCACAAATGCATCATGAAAATTTAATGAAGATGTTACAGATTCAACAGGTCAGTATAGTGAAATTAAATATATAAAAACTTATTAATATTATATTCGCAATAAAGATGTTTCGTCGAACAGAAACAAAGGCAGCATTCTGATATGCTATCGATGATGATGAGTGGACAGCGGATGCTAGGCATGAGTCCTGTGCCACCAGAAATGCAAATAATGCTTAACAATGCTCCAACCAGTCAAGAACTTTTGCAAAGACCCGAAGCTCAAGCTATTATTCAAGGTCTTCAGCAAGGAGAGATAACTAAACAGCATCTTATGCAACAGATACAGGTTTCTTATAATCTCATAATCGTTCATACAATTTAATTATTGATATTTTCATGTACAGAAGAAATTCATGCTTGGGTTAATCATTATTTTGAATATAGCTAATGTTTTTTATCGTTTCAATTGTATTGTTAACAGAATCCGGCTATGCAGCATCGTCACAGAGAAGTGTTGGTAAATATTTTGAAAATGTACGGTGGTACAACTCCTCGTACGATAAGTCCGCATCCTCGTGTACCGACTCCTCAAGATCACATATTACAGCAAATGTTGTATCAACAACAACAGCAGAGAATTCCATCTCCTATGAATAATGGTAAGTTATTTAATGTTTCACAAGTGTAATGTTTTTCCGAAATGCTGGTTATACATATTGAAATACTTTCTGTTTCTATATTTCTACATTCTGTATTCTACAGTCTATCCTCTTTTCTACATTCTATCCAAATAAGGAAAATAGAATTTTGTATCATCGTGTTTTTTGTATGAAACTGATAGTGACAAGTTAGGAAAGGACATTTACATTGATATATACATTAATAGAAAGTACAGTAATTTTTAAGTACAGTCCGATAACTGAAAGAAGACTAGAGAGTGACAGAACTTCTCGTTTTCAAATGCCTATTTCTGCCATTCCCAGTTTTTCCGGTATTCCGCATTTCCCATCCATTCCGCTGAACCCAGTCTTCTAAAGTAAACATACCGCATAGTCGTTCACATTAGGTCGTAAAGTTTAGAAGGTTGGGTTTCGAGATCACAAAAACGAAATTGCGAGAATAGGAGGTTAAAACCGAGAGGCACGCTGTAGCCATCTTTGAGTTGTCGGACTGTACATATATTTTATTCGGAATATTATAACATTATAAAAATACGTAATGATTTTTGGAATGCAGCTTACTGCCCGCCTACAATAATATCGCCAAATTTGTCTGCTAGTCCCAGTACCTTTACAGTACCGCATCCAGGTAGAATATCAAACATAATTATATCCAGAACGATACATGTGTATGATCATTACAACACAATATTAAAAATATATAAAGTCACCATCAGAATAGAGCTCAATTGATTCGAATAATGTATCATTTTATCTTTTGTCACAAAGATTGTGGAGAAGATCACTAGCACGTTGTACTAAATAATGATATAACCGAATTCTCTTTTATTTTATTACTTTACCAGTCATGCAACATAGAGAACCATCACCACGGGAGATTGTTATGCATACACAGTCTGTAATGCAAAGTGCTCTCATAAAAAAAAAATTGGAAGAGCAACGTGAGAACTTCCGTAAACGCCAAGACCAACAACAACAGCAGCAACAACAACAACAAGCTCAACAAAGAGCGTCAAGTCCTGTCAACTCGCCAACTAAACAAACAATGAGTCCGACGCCACTCGCTTTTACTCCGACATCGGTGTTACGCAAAATGACTGCCGATAAGGAACCTGAGGGTGCGAATCAGTTTAATCATCAAGTAGAATCGATCTTTATTTCTTCTCCAGTTAATAAAGACCATAACAATTTTAGTATATCTCAGTATAAAGAAAATGCTGATCTTAAGACATGTGCCGTTTTTAATGACACAATTCATCTTAATAAGCGTAGTGCTAAAATTCCTTGCAATATGTCTACAGCTGACGGTTCAAATTCTACGATTTTACACGAATTGAATAGCAATAATAATTCTGAGGTAGAGGAATCCGCATTAAAGGCCAAGTATTCTTCTTCTTTGCAACGAAAAAAAGATACAAATAATAACACAAATTTGAATGAAGCAAAGGAAAACAAAGTTCCTTGCGACGTTAAAGAATCTTTAAATGACAATATAAACGCTAGAGACTTAGTTGTAATAAATACCAGTGACTCTAATAACAATAATAACAGCCCTCTTATTCTTGATGAACTACTGACAGAGCAGTACGAGATAGAGACTGTAACAGTTGAAAATAACAAAATTATTGAATCCGTAATTAAGGAGACTAAATTAGATTCTCAAAATGATGAAGCCATTGCTTAAATATTAAAAATTTATTATTTTCACGTCAAGCATTCGTGAAACTGTGACTATTATTTCATATGAGCGTGATACTATTTTTTATTTTTGTATGAAAATAAAGAAAAATAATTTGTGTTTTTTTTGTTCGACGCCTTTAACGCGATGGAAGTTTATTGGCCTAAAATTCTGAAAGTTAGATACGGAAATTCTTTTTTTTTTTTTTGGTTTTGAAGTTATTGATCATATTAAAATAGTTATAAACGACAATTTTTTGCAAGATAGAAAATATAAACATATTTCAGGAGAGGAGTATGTCGAAATAGTTTTATAATAAAAGGCTTTATAAATACACCTTATGCTTTAAGTTTTCCTTTACACATGCTCACTTTTCCTATTTGCAATCATGTGAAACTGTTTTTCCTGTAGTGCATGCGCTTGTGAGTCTTTGCTTTGAGCTTTGTAAATTAGTTTAAGTAAGATATTGCATGTCTTTAACTAATTGCTATTCCAAATGTGAAAGGGTGACTCTTTCTTAAAAACTCTGAAAACTTTCGCATTATTTCATAGTTATAAAACCTATTTAATATATTGTATGTTATAGCCATAAAACTGTTTTTGTGTGATATATTTTTGAAGATAAAATTAATCTGTATGTAATGTGTTTGTTTTATTTACGTAAGATTATTACAAATACTTACAGTTTTATAAAATAATTTACATTTAAAATGTACATTTAGTATTCATTAATTGAATAGTTTATGGCTATTACTGTTAATAGAATATATTTCACTGTATGAAATACTGTAATGTCTTTTCTAAATCATTACGTTTGTATGTTTTTGTTACAATATGTCGAAAAATGTCGTATAACTTTACGAAGTCGTATGTGAAGTATAAACACATTTTTATAGACTTCCATGAACATATATCACAATTGTGTATGTGTGCAAAAAAAATTAATAAGTTATTATATACTTTGTATGATTAGGGCAAGTACTAAAAAAAAAAAAAACGATTGAGAAGTCAGCAGCTTTAAGTGTTTATTAATTTATGTATATAAGCACGTTTTGCATACAAATTAAAGGTATGTAGATATATTTATAATATTAATAGTTTTATATTTTTTGTACAGGCAGCAACAATGACTCGTCAAAGCTGGCAGCTCAGACTCAGGCATCACAGATGCAACAAATGCAATCTGCTGTTCAATTGTTATCACAAGGAGTTCTTTCTCAACATAATACCATGCGGCCACAATCCGTTCAGTCAACATGGGCTAGTCCAACTGTTAAACAACACTCTGGTATCTTTCTGTTATATGATTTTATAATTGAAAATATTTCAACGCGACTGTAAAATGAAATTTGAGTGTTTTACGTTTCATACGTGCTGTATTGTATTTATAAATCTGTATTTTAGGACGGCCAATAGTAAAAGGCAGCGGTACCAGTGGTGGTAATCAGTTTCAATACAGTGGTAATGCAGATTTTCAACAACAACAACAACAGCAACATAGAACAGTTTCAAATGTGTATGGTAATACTGCACGCTCCAAACATACTATGAGTACTTCTTTATCACACCACAATGTTCCGCAATACAACGTTGCTCAGAATTCAATGATAAACCAGAGGTCAAATGTTATGAACAACCAAATGAAAGTGCAACAGGTCCAATCGCATCTTGCTAACATGCAACATCAACCACAGCAGCAACAACGGACAATTAACTCACAAATGCAACTTGTCTTGAATCAAAACTACAATTCCAGTCGCGCAGGTAACAATGATATTAAAATAGTACGTAATGAGTACGTGACGTAAACTATTCGAGTATACCGAGCAATGTAATGACATATTTAAAAGTTCTCAAACTTCACGAAAAATAAAAATTTGTTTAAGTCCCGCGGTATTTATAATACCAGTAATATTTATCGCTTATTTTTTCTTTACAATCAAATCGGCTGTTCATCTATTAAAATAATCATTTTCGTACTCATTATATGTGTCTAATGCATTACTATTACATTAATTTCATTATTTTATAACGTTTTCAGGTATCCCTTTGTTCCCTAATCAAATTGCATGCAATGGTGTTCAGAAATTGGAATAATTACATCTTACATTTCCATTATCTTATATTTTTCATTAAATGCAGCCTAGTCAGCATTTACCATTGGAATGAACTTAAAGTAATAAATCATTAATTATTTTCAACTACTCTCATCTACTCATCAGTCACATATTCATTTTGAATTGATATAATATTACATTGCGTGTTGGAATATACAGTTTTGTACCATTATACCAATTTATAACGACTCTCGACCTATTCTTTAAATTAGACTTATTAAAGCTTCATTCTGATTTATTGACATAACTTCAAAAATATTTGAAGATATTACATTTTTGAATCAGTCGCAATAAAGAAGACTGAAAATAGACAATTGTCCTAACTATAACAGCAATATCGCACTCAAGACAATAAATTCCGGAACATATAGAAAGTAAAAAAAATATTTTTATATATATAAACATACAATATCCCATAAGTTGCCACAACGCTTCTCAACCTTCCCAAAATATTATAAAAGATCTAATTACACCAAATTTCAATTGTAATCCCTATATGATTATCGAAAATCGAAATTTTTTGTCTAACATATCTTCTAAGGTATGTCTACCACTTTTTATTCCTTAATTGAAATTGTAATATTTTCTAAATATTTTTTATTAACACATTGCACTCCAATCAATATCAAATATAAATGCATTAAGTAGTGCACAATCTAAACAAAACGATATTGCTTTTTTGTCGACTTTACCGTTTTCCTCAAAACAGAAAAGTAGAACTGATATTGATTGGTAAAATTTACAATCATATATTTTAAATTCCGCATTATTGTGGAACTGGCGTGCAATGTGTTAAAATAGATCGTGACATGTTCAACAATCATATGTTTCGAAAACCATACTGAAGACAACTAATTATATCGTATGATATGAAAACGTATGATTTTACATTAAAATATAATATGTTATAATAAGAATGTATGTGTTTCACGTAAAATCATCCCTTTTTCAAGTTGTATTTATATTTATATATAAATACCTAAATTAAATGAATTCAACAATGTATAACTACTATACGATTGTTGTTTAATATTTGACTATGTCCGTAATACTGCGTAAATTATTAAGAAGTATTGTAAAATATCTTTTACAGACGGAAGAGTATTGCGATCCCAGCAATTGAACATGCCTGTGGGTCGACAAGCATCACCAAGTCTTGGACATGTGGGTAGCAATGGCGGTGACCTTTGTCCAACTTCGAATCAACTGGCACGATGGTTTAGTCCAGAACTTCTTGCTCAAGCTCGGGCTGGTAAGCTTCCGGAGCTTGTCCAGACAAATGTCTTGTCATTGGAAGAATTAGAAAGACTTCAACATGCATCAACTACAGTGCAAAATTAGATTAATATTGTACTTTCTTATTACATTTTTTATTGCGAGCACAGAAATTCATTGGCAATTACAATTCTAATAAGTGACATCTTTTTAAAGTAGATGGCTTTTCGTATAAAACCATCAGTGTGAAGGTTTCATTCAGATTAGAAAGATCCATCTGAGTGATAAGATTGTGCTTGCATTTAGAGAGATATTTAGGTAATAAACCTTAATGGGAATAAGGTTTATTTAAATAATATCCATCTTGGTCGCAATTCACTTTGGACATAGTGTACACAAGTTGAGCAGTATTTCTTTTGTCGAGAAATTCTTTTTGAACATCTTACGACTTACTTGTAATAAATTTTACAAAGTATATTAACTGAAAGCTACAAATGTACAGAAGACACAAACTATGATGTAAGGTTGATGATGATTAACACGAGAGATATCATTTAACACCAAATCGAAATTAACAGCGTTCCATGAAAAAGGTTTGTCACTTACAAGACTGAGAAAATTCTTAACATTGACTGTGGCAGAATAAAGCACTCTCTTCTCACATGTAGTTACTGGATGGTAGTATTGCGGAATTTATTTGCCTAAGAATGATTGACAAGTGTTTATTTTCATTGTGATTATCTTCATTTGTTTAAATATTACTTTGCTAAAAAACGCGTTTAAAAGTTCTATACATATGTTTAATCTTTATACTCGTTTTAACGATAGCTGATTGTTACGAATTACTTTCGAAATAACTTTCAGTTTTGTTATGACTATTTTATATGAATTCTTCTAAGATTAAATTTTTTGTCACAATTTAAAATATTAATTATCTTATTAATAATACTAATCTTGGTATCGAGAAAGTTATATCTAAACTGTTAATGGTTTATTTTTCTTTTAAATCAATTTCGATGTTTTATAACATAAGTTATAGCGTTCTTCGGGCAAATAATACACAGGAAACCTAAAAAGATTGTAAATTATAGTACCTTCGAATACAGTCACATATGCAAAAAGAAGTGTCATATATTATATTCTACTTATACTACAATGAACAATGCGACCTTATTAATGCAATGAAGGAGATAGGATGATGAGAAGAAAAGCTCATCAAGTCATGCATATATTATGAAAATAAATATATAATATATACTTTGTAGAAGTGTGAGAGTACAGTGTTATTATCATGTTCGAAAATGGGAGATAGGGCGAAGTTGTTCCAACGAAATCTCGGCAGATATGTAGAAGTGTTTGCAGAATTGTTGAGAAAAAATACAAAATAAAAAATGTTGAACATTCCACCAACCATAGAGAAACAAAGTAAATGAGATATCTCTACAAATTTCAAAAGTTCAATGTCAATATTGCTGCCAATATGTGTTTGCTTTATACTAAACTTGTCATTTTTGTGATTACATTTTTCGTACATTCGTAACAATTATATTTGGCCTACAACATAAATAATAATGATGCAGTAACTTGTTTTTTTCTTCTTTTTATATACATACATACTTTTTTCAATCATTGCATACTTCAAGTTTTTCATACAATAGAGTCTCATAATAATCGCAAATAAATGTATCTTTCCTCTACTTACAAAATTAACAGAATGCGATCATTTGTTTAGCTTACATTACTATCATACGATCATGAGCCACTTGAAGAAAAAATAAAATTAATATGATTTCATCCGACTATCGGCAAAATAATTTATTTTAAAACAAAAATTTTTATTACAAAGAACAAAAATTAATTAAAAAATTTTTGGTTTTAAATAAATTTTGGTAGCACGATTGAAGGAGAATAATATTATATATGAATGTCTATTATTATTATTACCATTATTATTATGTGTGATGAGGATCATTATATATGAATCTCAATCGAATGACATTCTTTAATTATGGTCTTTTTTTCATTACGGTTCACCATATCGTTGACTCCATTTTATCACGAATGTGTACTATAAAAATATGTTCTGAGTGTTATAGTATATTATAGTTAAAATTCGTGTTGCAAATTTATAATAATTTACGAGCTTCTAAATCTTTGGAACAAGCAACTCTTATGTTATAGTTGATAAACTTAAAAATTCAATCTTTATAATATCTCATTTATATTGAAGAATTACTATTGCATATTTTTCAAAATGCTAGATAATTTGAGACTCTATAATGTATATTTACTTTTCATTTCAAAACATCTGATATATGACAGTAAATAAGATACACCGATAGGAACATTTCAGTTTTAGCACTTATTACTTAAAATATTTAATACATTAAAGACACAATGTTCAAACTGCATTCTCAATTAAACAATCAATCTCAGTTCAACTTTGAGCTTATGTAGTGCGTTCACGATTGTGCAAAATGTATTAGAAAAATGATAAAAACAAATGAGTCAGTGCTAATGCAAGTACTATCTATACAGAAATATCAACATTGTTAAATGCCAAGGGATAGACAGAAACACTTACTTTCAAACGAGTTTGTTGCCTTAAGAGAGACTACTATGATCGAATTCATAAATGAGGATGATTTAAAGAAACTCATCATCCGAAGTAAATTGCATTTACACTTAGCTTCATTACTAGAGACAGTAATGCTTGACAAATATTTGATGGAGAATGTTTATTACAAAATTGTAAGGGATTTTTTATTCAAATTAAAAAAAGAAAGAAAACGAAATAAAAACAGTAATAATATTTTTGCTTCATTAACTACAAATAGTGCAAGGAAAAAAAATTCTGTCCCATACATTAACGGATTTATAGGTTGTTTAATAATTAAAAAATTGTGTAAATAATACTAAGAGTCCTAAGAGAGTTGAAGTTCATCAGCCCACACATTGGACCTATAATTTGTAAATAACATTATTAAATATTACATTATATGAAATCGAGAAGAGCGTCACCAATAAATACAAGGAACTATAATTATAATTTTGGCAATTTCATTTATTTATGGGAATGACTTTGGCTTTAGACTTTTTTTTGTGTGCGATGAACTAAGATATATTATTTATTTTTATTACGAGATGTACATGAAAAGGGATTTAAACGAAAGCTCTATCTGTAATACTACCCGATTGTTTATTTGCTGAATTTAGCATTGTAGAAAATCAAAAGTACAAGAAATTTGAATATTTGCCTATTTATTTTTTTATGTAGAATTACAAATTCTTGTTAGTAACTTTTACGGTAGAATAATGCAGACTTTGCATTGACGAGACTATCATTTTATAGTGTCATTAGATCTCAATTAATAACTAATTCAAAGTAGGAGTGGTAAAAATTGCTAATTTATAGATATATGAAGTAGTTACGAGTAAAAAATATTTAAATGCTTTGTATAATAGTACTATTGCAATGTTGTAATTGTATCCATTCTTTTTCCTCTTTACAGATATTTTTAATCATATACAGTCATAATTATTTATTCATAGTTATAACTATCATAATTATTTCAAAATGATAGTTTGTGAATAAATTTTCCAAGATTTTGCTTCATGAATATAAAAAACGTAGTTTTAAAAGTAAGAAACTATCAACCAAGTACTTCCAAATAGGAATATTATCAATATGCATTGAACCGTTTAAGACGCTCAATATTTTCGATAATTTTCTCAATTATAATCCGACGTGCCTTCTCATCATTAATAAATCTTATAACAGCTGTAAACTATTAACCCTTTAAGATAGACCGTGCATATAGCGAAAGAAAGATTGAATTAAAGATCAAGAACTTCGGCCGTTTTCGGTAACCCCCCACTCCTTGGCGGCGATGTTTCACGATCGAACGAAACGAGTAGGTATCGTGGAAAACATGATTACAAATGGCGGATTCCCGTGATAGAAGGTGCTATTCACGTCGTTTCACGTCCTCTGGGATGTACAGATTTAAAGTAAATCTCAGTATTATCGTTTCATTAGATATATATTTCATTCGTTACACTCAATTGAATTGGATACTTTTGTATAATCTGTGTTCAGTTTGTTCCAATCATTTCACAAATAACTTACACATTGCAGTTCTAATTCCGTTTTTTGAGATAACGAATACTGTACACGCGTCCGTGCGAATAATAGATATATCGAAGTTCTCGCACTCTTTAAAGATTCGATTAGAAACGACTTTTTAATAATGAGCAATATGATCAGCACTTTTGCTTGTATCTAGGTGTTCTAAGTATACATAACTGGTAAGTGTTAATTATCGTGAACGTTAGGAAAATTCGACTCGACGATGATTTATTTTAATACGAAGTTTCTCACTGATTTGCGTGTAAAATACCATCGGATAAATATCTTTGTAATAAATGTAGTTATCGAAATACTGCGAATAGAAGGAAGATGATGCTGCCGACTTTGTTTCTTATTAAGATATCTTTGTAAAATAACAAGATTTTTTGTCTACATTTCATTAAACATACCCGTGATATGTGTTTCCTTTGTCACGGTTAAATCTCACATAAAATAGGGTTTAAAGACAAACTGTCCAAGTGTTGCGAAAGGTGAGTATCACGTGATATAGGATGTATTAGTTGAACTATGTAAAATCATTTTACCTAGCGCCATTTATGGCAGCCATTGTATGTCGTACGCCCTTCAGGGCTGCCATTTCATTCATTTCTTCGTAAGTCGCACGATTGTAATTAGAACGTCTCATGATTTGTAAGAAGAGAAACGGACTTTGTCATATTACCGTGATATTATACCTAAGGAGTTCGGGATAGAGTTAGTTCCTTATAAAATCACATTGTGACATGCAGATTGTTGTGTGTGTATGCAATTACTGTTTTTCTACAAAACGTATATGTATGTATACATATAGAGATATATATACTCAAATTACTGATAAGTCACCGTGCCGAATTAATGCGGGTCAGAAATGAACACTTGCCTGAAACCTCGGAACGGCACTTCCAAGTGTGTTAAGGTTTTAAGAAAACTTGTAACAACAGAAGTTTAAGTAAAGTTAATTTTCTACACGAACTTTACGTTCATCGATACCTTTAGAAATGGTATTGATAACTTTACGTCATACGATAGATTTATTAATTGGTCAGAAGCATTTCGAGTATCCGAGTGTATCGTAACTTCGAAATGTAACTGTACATGCATTTCACGAAGGGAGTGCATGTACGATTTTGTGGAACGTTTAATATGATATTGAAGATTCGTGTAACATCTTGTGCGTGCATTGGAAGGAAGTGATGCTTCATTCGATGATTACTATTATATGACAATTTATCATCAAATATTTCATTACGATGGTCTAGTTCTGGTCCTCGCGATGCAGAATTATAGAGAGCGCTGCAGAACTTTAAAAAAAAAGTGTCAGTTTTAACGCAACTGCGACATTGTGAGAGTTCAAACTATTTGTAGGCAGTGTATGCACGTAAAGTGCATAACGTTGGGAATCTAGTGATCTCGAATATTCGTCGGGACATTGTGCCGAGTCTTTGCACGCAGGATCCAGCGTTAATGACTTGAGAAGATCAATGCATGCAGCGATACTCTACAGTGTAATGTTTTATCAGGTGCGCCATTTAGAAAGCAAAATTTGTTAGTATGGGGTAATAAATACATTGACAATTGTATTCGCACAAAATAACACGTAGAATAAAGTCATAATGGCGCCGAGAAGTTGTAGGATTTTTACAAACGGGCACAAAATTCTCAAAAGTTAAAGAGGATCGTGATTCCAAATGTTCCTACAGCAGCTATTATTCTATCCGATATAATTGCATGGTACGGCGTGTAATTAGCTTCTTCGGTTTACATTAGTAAATGGTATTACGTTCCTTGATATGTCAAATCATTCAGATAATTGAATTTGGAGTTGTAATAATCGATTACGATATATGCAGCTTCCAGTTAGATCGATGAAATAAAAGCAAATAAATGAATACAACTAGTATGATAATATGAGAATTTTTACGAAGTAATGAGATATTAAGTTGTCATTTAATTTTATTAAGTACTAAAAGGACAATTTTTAGGAGGGAGAAAGGAAATTAAATCGAGAGACGAAAGCAAAAGGGAGTGGGAGGTAGGATAGGGACAGAGTGTAATAGCTCGTGAAGGTGATTCGTAGTTGTCGAATTGTTGATCGTTCGACATTTCTACAATTTTTAGCCCCATTACCCGTCGATAGTTATCGTGATGTACGTACGATATTGAACGTGAATTTCAAGAACAGTGAATATATTTCCTGGCTTTGATTTTTTCATGTAATTAGATTCTGTTCATCATTGTGTGCTCCCCAACGATGCTACATTTAATAGTTGCATGTGCGATATAATTCGCAGTACTTTATGCATGTTAAATATGCCATATTCATTTCTCCAAATTGTCGTCATTCATGCTGCAAAATGAATGTAACTTAGCAAGAAATAAAAGTGATTCATTTAAGTTCAGTAATGTGTATGCCAAGTGTCTACCTTTAGCCAGAGTATATAGTGACCTTAAAAATTTGCAATTCTCTATTTTATGGAAATATCATTTGAAACTTAATGAAAATGTAATCATAGCGATATTTTCCCTGTATTTACAAACTTCTGGTGCCCGTGCAATTATTAAGTCCTCTTCCGGAAATCAGTTACGTAAATATGATTTTAAGTCTTGCGGAAACGTATGACTGTCGATGAAACGAAGTCCCCCATAAACCTAAATTTAGAATCATTCATTAGTATCATATTTGTTGAATACGCCTAGATAATTTTCATCGAAAATGGCATAGAATAATTTTGAATTATTCAAGTCCAAAATGTTGAAGCGTGATCCAAATTCTGGATAATGAAGAACGACGTTATACAACCGCCATGTTAGCTACTGAGCTGCTATCTGCCGATGATTTGGAATTTTTACGATTGTGTCTCCCTCTATTTCCTTTCTCTCGGGATTGTAGAACCACGCATGTTAGGTGCGCAGTAAAATGTGACACGAGAAATGTCTCAGAAGGACGCTTTTCGTCCGTTGTGTTGAATTAATAGTGACCAATATATATTTAGGGGTTAATAAAATAGGATCATGAAATTTGGTACGTACAAGGTTGTTGCTGGCAGCTACTAAAACACATTCAAGCGTTAGTAGAAGGGGACAGGATTCTCAAGGAAGGGTATTTGGATCTCTTAAGTTTCTATGTAGACTTGACAAACACATTTCGTTTGGCTCGCAGATCGCATCCTCTATTTACAAGAATTTTACGTATTTGTATTTCATAGTATTATCGTCATTTCAATCTAATCCTGTATCAATGTCACACTGAATTTTATTTTATCGGCGATATATGTTTACTGGACATACGTTATTGTTTTATTGATATTAATAACGTTTAAAGAAGTCTACGATGTTGCCTTATACAATATGTACCATGACACGGAAGTTAATACAGCGATGATGAGATTTTTCGAATTAAATTTTACTTCGTCCTTAAGGACATTGGTCTTCGTGATCAATGTTAAAATTCAATGCAGAATGAATGCAGAGTGCGCGTGTATGTGATGTAGTTTCAGGAATAGACATCACATAATTCGCACAATGTTTCGTGTTCATCATTAATTCCTCATTCATATGGCGTGTTTGTAGTGTGGGTGTTAATACAAAAGACCGTGACAGGGCTGTAATTTAAGGAAGCCTTCGTTTTTTTTCCACGCGAGTGAAATTACCGAATAGCATTGCGAAGCAAAGTGCAAAGCGTGAATCAGTGAAGTGTGTGAAGTGTATTGTGTTATACTAGTGTCTTAAAAAAACTCCACCCGCTTCTTGTATCTGTGACAGCTACGTATTACAATTTATTGGATTTTATCGTAGTATTGTGGGATAATAATACCCACAGATGGTGCTAATCAATCAGTTGAATAGGTGGTGATGAACTACAAATACTCGATACATGTAAGAAATAAATCGAGTGTTACAAAGTTACCTCCGAAATTAACAGACGGATTTGACATATGATAATTAATCAAAGAATACAGTTAAATAAAATCGAAATATTTATTTTGAAAAATATATCACACTACTCAGTAAGAGTACTTCATGTGTGGAACAGTGTAGCATTATTAATTTATATGTATATACATACGTATCCACCCACGCAGCTTTACCCCATGCATATATAATAATGCACATCCACACATTCGTACAACATATAGTTTAATGTTAATGTATAAACATGAAAATACATACAACATCAACCGTGTTGTTAATTAAATCATGGAACAGAAGAAACTGTGAATAGTTATTTCGTTGTACACCGTGAAAAACGATTCTTATAATAAAAAATGAGAGACAGTGAATGGAAATAAGAGATTCGACGATTACTTGTTACGGAATAAATTATCATGCATCGATTATTACGGAGGATATGTTGAAATTATCCGTAATGTTGCGCTTCACAAAGAGGCACATCGTTGACATCGTTGATTGAGTTTTAATGGGAACGAAAGAAATGTTTTTCATCTGTGAAGACGAAATATTAATGAAATCTTCGAAAAGATTTAAACATCGTATGAAATGAATGTACTGAAAGATGACTTCCATTCATCGTAACATTCGTCGAAGAGCTCGGAACGAAATAAATTCGTACATCAAATAGCAACGTGCAACTTATGGAGCGTATTACATCTTTAAAAGCAACATGTCTCTCTTTGTTTTTTTATTAACAATATCGAATCAATTCTTGGAAGAAAGAAAGAAACTGACAACATGATTGAAAGGAAAGAATAAAGGAAATCAATGTACTAAAAGATGACTTCCTTTTATTGTAACATTCGTCGAAGTGCTCGGTACGAAATAAATTCGCACACCTAATAGCAACGTGCAACTTATGGAGCGTATTACATCTTTAAAAGCAACATGTCTCTCTTTGTTTTTTTATTAATAATATCGAATCAATTCTTGGAAGAAAGAAAGAAACTGACAACATGAGTGAAAGGAAAGAATAAAAGAAATCAATGTACCAAAAGATGACTTCCTTCTATTGTAACATTCGTCGAAGTGCTCGGTACGAAATAAATTCGCACACCTAATCGCAATGTGCAACTTATAGATCGTATTGCATCTTTAAAAGCAACATGTCTCTCTTTGGTTTTTTATTAACAATACTCAAGCAATTCTTGGAGGAAAGAAAGAAATTGACATGAGTGAAAGGAAAGAATAAAAGAAATCAATGTACCAAAAGATGACTTCCTTGTGTTGTAATATTCGTCGAAGTGGTCGGTACGAAATAAATTCGCACACCTAATCGCAACGTGCAACTTATAGATCGTATTACATCTTTAAAAGCAACATGTCTCTATTTGATTTTTTATTAACAATACTGAATCAGTTCTTGGAAGAAAGAAAGAAACTGACAACGTGAGAGAAGGAGAAGAATGAAAGTAACGAATAGTTAAGCCGAATCTAACAACGTATTTACGTGTAACTTAAATTCCGTCTATCTTTTCTACAAGAATTACGAAGGATTACGGAAAATTCGAATCACAAAGTATTCGGTAGATACAAAGTATACGGAAACTTGGGCGAAATGCTACAGTTGTTATGTAAAACCATTACAGTTACATACTTTGTTGCGAAATATGTCTTTAACGGAGAATACAGAAGTGCTGATTACTATACCTTACGTTTTTTCAGACTTTATGTATAGTTGACTATAGAATTTTATTCGAACAAATTTATGACGATTGTTGGAAATGCATAAAAGAAAAATATGCAGCTTTTTATCGTTATTATGTACTATAAGATTTATCACGCAAAGAGTTGTGCACGAGAACATATTATATTACGTGAGCCGTTTATTTCGAAAGTAATATAATTTATTTTCTTTTTAAATCGACATAGACTTTGCGTTTATAACGTGTTTAGAAATATTCATGTCTAATTTTGGCATTTCATAAATATAGTAGTTGTTATCGTGAATATTCCTATTTTTCTCGGTATAAAGAATTTCGTAGATCAATTGAATAATCAGTATTTTTTCTACAGTAAAGTTAGTTTTGCCAGTTTCAAAATAGACGGCTCACATGATGATTGATTTCTTCGTTGTATTTTATTAAATCTTTACACCTCAGCCGAGAACTACATTGATTTTAACTATTTCCGTCTCTTCGCTTAGAATATCGTATTTTTTACACTGTGGCAACGTCACTCATCATTTTTGTACACTTTTATTTCTTTAAAATCGTACAATGCATTTGCTCGTGATGCTTCCTGAAGCTGTAAATTAAGGCTAATCTCATCAAATTTTGTTACTAATAATTTTTTACCATTATTCATGAAAGTCATTGAAGCTCTACCATTTCGTTTATCATGTTATATCAACAAGCTGAAAAACCAAACTGTTCGTAATTCAGGGCATTACTTTAACGCGTTGAACGCCACCGGTATTTCGCCATTTTCATCATTTCTACTAAAGTGAAACATTTTCTATCAAATTCACATCTTTACAAAGCAGAGACTTTAAAGATACAGATAGATAGTTATTTGGTAGATCTTTATCTTTTTAACGTTGATACTTAAATATTCAGTATGCTCTGGAATTCATAAATATTACAATTCAATAGAGCAGGGCACCGGTGACCTCAATGGCAGTCAAAGTGTTAATTAGTCTTTCATGGATTAAAAATACAGAAACAAACGGTTGACTCGAGAACTGCGGGCATTAAATCTATTATATTTCGACATATTAACCCCTTGCGGTTGAAATTATTTTGTTAATTTTGAAGTGACTTAAATAAAATTAATTTCACATTATCTATTTGTTAAACTTAATTATAGCAATGACTACAAGTATTGATGGATATTTTGGACTTGTTATAAAAGCATTTTGAAATTGGAAAGCCGATATTAAATGGTCTGAAAGTAAAATCAAGTGAAGTGCTATGTCGAGTACAGCTCGACATAGAACCGCAAACTATTAAATCCATACTTTCAAGAAAGAGGAATTAGGATTCGGAAAATACGATCTATTCGGTGATTTATTATGTACTAGTAAAAAATTGTGTACCAGTCATATCGATTGGTTTGGTAGTTTTAGCGTTAAATAATGCGAGCCTTGCGAGAGAGACGACGTTTTGTAAAAACGCCTAGGTTTCATCGAACTTTATTATCTGGGTGATAAAATAGTTTATACGAAATACATTGTAAAGAGACTATAAAGCAACTGAAGAAAATCCCAAACATTGTTATGAATTCCCGAACTATTTGATACTGTGTTATCAATCAACATCTACATGAATTGTAGAGAAAGAAAATTACCATAATTATAGTTATATCAGAGAGGTGATTCTGAATTTTCGTCAAATTTCTCTACGTCGTTAAAAATAACCGGAAAGATTTAATAAAAAAAGGGACAGTCAACGGAAAGATATTCTTTTGTTTTGAAGGAACAGAGAATTTCTCTTTCTGTTAATAAAAGCCTCTTCGTTAATATCTTCGACATAAGAGTAGCCGAACGAAGAGGGGAAATATGTGATAAAGTATTTTATTTTCTCGATACAGGTGAACGTTATACATCAAGCGAGATGGACGAGTACGACAAGAAATTCGCTGAGATGCAAAAATATATTCCGTTCTTGGAGGCAATGATAGAAAGATTGCAGAACGTTAAGGACAAGTCCAGGGAAGTTCAACTGCAGAAAATGCAGAGCCTCCATGGAATTCTATCTAATAGCAAGCGAAAGTACGTTCGTGTAACTTAAAATAAAAACCATTGCTACGTTTCCTTTCGTGGAACATATTTTATCGGTTAATGATTCTTCGTGTTAAATTCTATAATTAATATCACTTAATTTCTACAACATCGATTTAGTAATATATTAATTTCTTTTCAACCGTCAACCGTACGGAAACAACTCTGCGCATGAAACGAATGACGAATATATCAGCTTCCAATCGTTGAAAGTTGACGAAATATTTTCGATTATCTATTCGCAGATAAAAGAGGCTCTTATGTAATTCTATAGCTTCTTTTGTTCGTTTACTTCTTTTAGTATAGACATAAGAGGAACAACTTTTTTTTAACAAGATCCACGCGTTCATTTGAATTTTTTCTTATTTTATCACGAATGAGCACTTTCTATCCGATTCAAAGGAATGCCAGTGGATCTGCGATGATAAAGTTCTCGAGAGTTTCTTGTTATTTATGACCGTATATAAAAATGTAGTTAGTTATACAGAGCACAATCAATTAATACGTATTATGGATGAAATAGGCTGAAGATTGAGACGTTGCAGAGATGCGAAGATGTTTTACAGAAACTGCACAATAAAGTAGAAAAGGTATATATAAATATAAACATATATGTAAATGTAAATTGATATAATTGATGGATGTCACGGTCTGCTGAATTTTTTTCATAAGACATACATGCAATTCTTGCTTAACCCTTTGCCATATAATAATATTCGCGACGGTGTAGATGAAATAGGAAATTTTTTAAAAACCATTAAATGCTAAATGGCTATGAGCCTAGAAATATCAGAAATGAGAAAGTGATTTTGACTTTAGGAATTAACATTTAGTTATTGCACGTGTAATTAAAATAGAAATCGTAAGGCAAAGGGTTAAAGTACGTTTATTAGAAAAGACTAGTAATAGGGTGGCCCAAAAGTAACAATTTTTTTCATATTCTATTTTAAAACTAAATCTAAATTCTTAAGATATAAAAAAGTTAGTTTATTTTTGAATGGTCTTGTAACTTTTTAGTCACCCTATCAGTTTTTTATTAAATTTACATTTATTTCTAATCGCTGTTGTCTTATCAAATTCAGTGGACCTGAAGTGCTTGGAACTGTTTCGCTTTATATTCTAAATAGTTTAATTTCTTATTTTTTTTTTTCAATGAAGGATATAAACGAGGATGCCCACGGAAAGAGGAATCCTTAAAATTGAAAGGGAGAAATATGATTTTAGTTGCAAATTTCTTCGGTAACCGTCATATTTATAAAAACAGAAAAGTTATTTATTTTAAATGAATAACTTGTAAAAAATTCTCGTTATTAGATTGAGACTTTTCTTATAGACTTTATTATATTAATTTTTAGACGAATACAAAATTTCATTATTTTCATCATCGAATCGCGTGAAACACATGAAAAATTAATTATTTTGAAAATGAAAAAAGAAAACTGAATGTTTATATAACGTTAATCTTAACGATCCTTCATTAGTTCGATACCTTTCGAATGTAACGATTTAAGTTTGTAACGTGCTGGAAGAATAATGAAACTGAAAGAGGACTTTGCTGGTTTTTCAAAGAAAAATAACAAATTCATTTTAATGCAACTCTTTTATATCGTTTCATATATTAAAGGCGTTCCGATAATATTATGTATAGTAACTTTCAATTGGAAATCTCTCAACACTGCTTGATAGAGTAACTGTAATGTTGCACAATTTATTTGACTTCAATGGATAGTTTATAACAGTAGGCACTCTATGCATATCCTTTTTATCAAATATTCTATCTTCTCACGTAGTTAATTCTATGTGTCACACGTATTATATATTCGCCATGGCACTTCGACACTCTTATAGTTTAGTTTACATAACTCTTTGAGGACTAAGGACGTATATATATGCTCTGAGAAAAAATTTAATTATAATTGATCGCTGCATACATACACGGTTGCAACTAAAAAATCCAAATACAACCATTGAGATGTGATTACACAAATAGTAATTTATAATTTATATATGTTACGCTAAATGTGATTAATCCGGTGATTCTGTATAATCACCACTAAATTTTATAAATGTGAGAAATTTTGGGATATTTATAAAATTAGCTGGCGAGTCTGTGTTAGATCTTGCTTGGTCCCTTCAGGGATCAATCCAGCTAATTGGTCATGTACAACCTTGGCGAACTCGGGGTTACCTGAGCCAGGATATAGTGAACCCATGGTGGTTTCGTAGAAAATGAGTCATATATTACAGGCCAAACCAAAGAAGTCACTTGGTACTGCCTTTGTACCGTTACTCGCAACTACCTATTCCCATCATATCGACCCTTGAAACCTGAGCCCTTCAAATGACAACCGAGGACGAGGGATATTCCTACCCGTTGGCCGAATTAGAGGAAACCACTTATCAAGTGACTTCTTTTTCTAGTTCAGTAATACCTCAGGGGCCTGTCCAGTTCTCTGGTCAGGTACGGGTTTGAGGAACCCGGGGTTACCCGAGTCACATGGATGGAAAATCCGCAAAGGATGCAGAGGGAAGTATCTCAGGGGCCCATTCAGCTTGCTGAAATGGGTCTTGGGATTTTGGTCTGGGTTAGATCCCGTTTAGGCCCGGAAGCTTAACTTCCGATAACGCCCAAATTCCCTCGAGCACGCGAAGGGGTCCGTAAATACATTTCCCTTCCTGAAAAAAGGGATTTGGATTTAGTCTAGTTTTTAGTAGTAATTGTATGTAATAACTGAAAATTATACATTATCACCGGATTCGTCCGTAACATAAGTTAACAGTCTAACTTTCTGCTAAAAGGGCGGTTTTGGATTGCCAAGTAAATGATTATCTTTCAAAATTCTAAAATGTCTCAGTCCACAAAGGGTTAATTTTCTAGAAGACTTTAGGTAGAAACTGGGTTTCGTTATATGTTATGCCATCCATAATGAACGTTTGATCGCTGTTCAACTTTCTGATAGTAGCTACGACACCTCACGGCTTTATGTTCCACCTACAAATTCGCCACAAAAGAAAAGAAAAATTTTTGGTTGGTCAATATTTTGAAATTTCTATGTTATTATATTAAAATCCATGACGGGTCGTAGTTTGCCAACCACTGATCTAAGATAATTGAGATTTGAAGATATCGTTAGATATAATATTTCTAATTAGATTAAATTGCAGAATTTGTTTCCTATCGGAAAGCTGATTTATTTTATGTTAACTCGTGAGTATTTTAACAGCGTGTAGCATAAAGGATCACTGATAATGACTGTACACGAAACACTGTAATGTTTCTTTTCTTCAAATCTTTCGTTCCACATGCTAGAAGTGCAATTGGCTTATTCAGATTTGGTATCCTCTGTTGTTTTTTTTTTATATTTTTTGAATGTTTTCAGGCTTCCGTAGTGCATGTATTGCCTTTGTATTTTAATCATTCTAATTCGACACGAGTTTCAGGGAAATACACCTGGATTGCATTTTCCGAAGAAGAAAGGTGAATCGAATTCGATGCAATCTTCATCGTAAGTATTGCATTTAATTACATCCAATTCCCATAAATAAATCAATACTTTTATTACACTAATGTTAAATATATTAGATTTAATATATGTCATATGTAGTGTATATTATTATACTTTCAAGATAAATAAACGTATTGCATTGTTACTCGTTCATGATTAATATAATTATTTTATCATGAAGAAAGTTTAAACATTATTGAATTCTACTATCACCTATACATGTAAGGTTCGCTATCTTTCAGTGTATCCGAGAACATAAATGTTGATCAAAGTAAAACTCTCGCAATACGTCAACAATCCGAAGAGACGACGGAAACGATAGAGATCCATGAAACACCGGCCAGCCCAAGTCCGCCGGTCAGTCCCGATTCGGGTTCCCAAGTAGCACCAATAATCATCCCTACAGAGCGTAGTGTGGATTTCAATGATGATAAATCCGACAGCAAACCGGCTAGTCCTGATCCGGTGGAGACATTACCAACAAAAGCACCTATCATAATACCCACCGAACGGACGAATAGTACAATTATTTTGTCACCAAGTTCCAATTTTAGTTCGAGTAAAAATACCGACGACACTTCGTTTACCGAGTGGGAAATGCTCGAGGAAAGCGAGGCACAAAATACAAGGAATAAAAATTGGCAGAATGTCATACCTTCTCATCATGATGTAAACAGTTCTACGAAATTAGGTGGAACTAATTGGACACAGAAAATTAATGATAAGAGATCCCATGTATCTTCCCGGCACATACCAACGGTACCGGTACCATCGTTAGGCGTTTCTAGAAGATTGCCAACGGTTGCAGAGAAGAGTAGATTAAGTGGAAGAAACGTGGATGGAGTTACATCAGATTCTAGGCCAGAGTCACCGGTTAACACGCAGGATGTTAAGCTTAAGTCACCTGAACCAGAGATGTTGTTTCCAAAACACAAAAGTTTGTCTCCTAGACTTAAAGAAGGTCATGGAGTACCAAAAACAAGTTCGAAGCCTTCAGCACCGTTGTTACTTTCTCCACCTCCAGTTTCAACCGAGCCTCCACTTTCTATGGAGGATTTGGCAGAATTGTTGAACGAAGAGGGCGATAGTAAAACTGAAAAAAAGAACGATAGGTCTGGCGACGAAGCGACAAAATTCAAGAAAGACACGGGTAAACAGGAATTAACTTCCACAAGTAATAAAGATACAAAAGGTTCGAAACCTTTTCTGTTAACGCAGGATGATATTGACAGGGAAAGTGAGAGGCGTTGGGAAGAAGTGGACAAACACATAGTAAAACTTACAAGCAGAAAGTGTTTACCTATTAGTGTATCAACTTCACCGAGTGCGAAAGTCGAAACTTCAAAGTCGAGTGAAACAAAGGGACCACAATCCAATACTTCGGTACATAATCCAGCATCATTTTCCATCAACGTAGACAAAATAAGTGACAATAGAAACGTGTCGTCTTCACCAAGTTCCAGAGCCGAACTCCGTTATGCGGATAATTATGAAAGACATCCTCGTCAATCTCGTGACAATCACGGTCATGATAACGTTAAAGATAAGATTAATGTTAATAGCCATTGTCGGCAATCCGATGATGATTTGGGCAATGCAATTCCGGTCCTTCATAGTGGTTTGTCTAAACCAGATGATAGAAATACCGCATTGTATCAAAGACGACAGCCAAACGTTGTTCCTGAAATTGTGCCGCCTCGTATAGACACAGAATTTCGTGTAGAAGGTCCAGATTATTTTAACAGACAAGTACCAAATCCAAATCATTGGCCTCCTATGCATCCTCCTGTGAATACCAATGAATTTGGTAATAATCAATGGATTCCACCTAATAATTTCGGTGGAATGCCAAATACTCCCGTACAACCACCACATTCCTATCAGCATCCTATGGGCATGCATCAGGAAATGTGGAATATGGATCCACATCCCATCAACGATACGCAGCTTAGACCTAATCAGATGCCTCCCAATATAAATACCGGTATTAGGCCTTTAATGAGTCCTACTGCACGTCCTCCAGACATATGTCATAGTTCACGACCTGATAACATTCGCGACGATCTGCCTAATGTAAATGTATCGCCAATTCCACCTTTAATATCTCCGACTGCTTTCCCAGTTGGACCGCAATATAGAAATTTTCAAGGTGAGAACAGGCCTTATGAGCCTGTTTTTGATAGAGGGATGGAATATCCTCATGTCAGGCCATCTTGGGATGCACAGCCTCCTGGTAGACCAAATGATATACCTTACAGAGGAGAAAATGAAGGCCCCTGTGGGTTAATAGGTACTGATAATCTTGTAGGAGCTGGAAATTCTTATCCGCGACCAAGTACACCGTGTCCATGGAACAGAGACAGAGACCGAAGTAATCGAGGTAGAGGTAGAGATACATATTACAATGATAGGAACAGAGGGGACATGAGGAACAACTTTAATCGTGACTCTCGCAGGCCAGAATGGACGAGGGATAACCATACTGAATGGGATAGTTGTAATCGTTTCAATAGAGATTCTAGAAATATCTCTGATAGGGATCCACGGGTTCGTATGGAACACAGTGGACCTAATCAGAACCAGATTCAATCGAGGGATAACAACAGCACTTCTGCTAGAGATCCTCGGCTAGCTAAAGATAAACATTTACCGGTTCCTAAAGGAAAGGATACGTCTTACAATGAAAGAGATCCTAGAAAACGACAAGTACCACCACCTCTTGTATTATCACCCAGAAAAGCCAAAGAAAAACCGAAGTCTCCTCCTAAGTCGTTTGATAATCATAAACGATCGGACGGTGAGGGAAATAGACATCCTCAAGATAAAGCATCAAAGGATAAGATGCAATCACCGTTGGAAAGTTTATATGGAGTTATCGATACGAAAGCTAAATCTGCGCAAGGGTATTGTCTACAGAATTTCAAAATTCCAAAAATTAAACGGACCGAGCCTTCGGTATCACCAACACCGAGTCAAACTTCAGAAGAGGTAAAGGTCAGTGAGAGTAAATCAAGTCCGGAAAAACAGGAAGAGAAGGTACTTAAAGTTGATGGTGAGTGGCAGCAGCAAGGACAGAGTATCGATAAGGATGATGCAACTGCGGAAGTAAGTAGCAGTAGCGATGGAAAAATTGTTCAAGAAAACTGGAACAGCGAAGATAGTAGTCCCGAGAAGAAAATTGACATAAAAGAAAATACTGCGAATGTAGAAACGACAGAGGAAGCGGATAAAAGTACGTTGAAAATCGGAGAAGCGGATTCTCATGGTATTGTCTCTCCTAAACCTTCAGAGGACATTGAAAAACCTGAGAAACCTAAATCTCCTGAACCACCTGAAAAACCTTTGACAGAAGTAGACAAAGTAGAAGGTCTAAAATCAAAGGAAGAAGTTGCTCAAGAATGGATTGAAGCTCTAATTAGAAAATCTTTTCAATTTGGTGAAGGGAAAAAATTTGTTGAGCAAGCAAAATTAATGCAAAAACTGGGTGCAGTGTTGCAGACAAAGAAGCTGAAGAAGATTAAGAAGATCATCGAATCTGAAAGTGAAAGTAGCAGTTCCGATAAGGATAACTCTCTCGAATCAAGAAAGACGCAAAGAAGAAGAAAACGGCGGGTCATTGTTTCGGATAGTTCTGATGAGGAGTGTCTCGCTGAGAGACTCGGCATATTAAATACAATGACGCCTAAAGAAGAGCCAAAGAAGACAGCTTGTGATGAAGTTGCAAATGATGCTCATAGTGATGTTGATAAGAAGGAACCACTGTCTTCTAATATTGAAGATTCTAAAGAAGACATAAAAAAAGATAATATTACTACTAAGACTGAAGATCCCGTTCAAGAAATTACTCAGGATAGTTCTGAAGTTATTTCTCACCAACTTTCTGAAAATATGACTACAAAGGAAGAAATAAAAAAAGAAGAAACAAACACCAAAGACACAGAAAACATGGAGAAGGAAGAAGTACATGATATAAACGATGAAACACCCAAAGATGAAATAACTGGGGATAAAGAGAGCACTTCTAAAATACCTAAGGCGAAAGCAAAACGAAGAAATTCTTTAGAAATGTTACAAGAAGACATTAGGGAAATGTTCATTAGCGAGGGTGTTGTAACGGCGACAGGTTACCGAATGTGTCGTATGCAGAAAGAGAATCAGAACAATATTAGCGCGAGTACCCCGAATCAGAATGCATCAATTACTAAAAAAGATGAAGTAACAAGCAAACGTGACGAAGAAGTAACGTCAGATGTTGAAGAACTTCCGTCAGTATCGTCGAAGCAAAAAAAAGTTTCAAAGCCTCGAAATGCTGAGGAATCTGGTAAATCGAAGAATAGAAATAAAAAGGAAGGTCAACGTGTAACTCGACAACGTTCAAAACGATACGTTCAAAGCTCGGACAGTGAAGAAGATCAACCTTTGGCACTGAGAACTGAACTTATTCAGAACTCTAGTATCGTTTCGAACGAAGAGGAAACGGAAACGCGCAATGAAGAATCCGAGACAACACCGCGAAGAAGTAAACGTGTTATGTATAAAGAAATAATCAAGGAATCGCGTGTAGTCATAGAAAAGACAGATATGTCTAAATTAGAATGCTCAAAGACCTTGTTCGATAGTTCATCAGACGAAAGTTTCGGCATAGATGTCTCCGAATTAGCTGCAGCGGTGGACATATCTCTTCATCCAGAAAAACAATCCGAACCGACAGGAGTAGACACGACCGAGAAAAAGAAGTCTGACCGGAATACTGCAAAGAAGACTTCGAAGAAGAAATGCAAAGAAGCAGAGGATAAACCTGAAGATGTTATTGTACTAACAGACGAGGAAAGTATTATTTCTGATATTTCTCTGTCAAGTAGCGTAACTTCAGGAAAAAAGATGAATGTGGGCGCAACAAAACTGACGACCAGCAATGAAGAATTATTGAGTAATATTTTGGTAGGATTAGTACCTACAAAAAGAGATTTGGAAAAAGATACGTCCACAGCCGATAAAGGAAGCGACGCGGACGTTGATGATGACACAAGCGATCAACTACCTGTGGATCAAAGTGTGAAGAAAACTTTGGTGAGGAGGAAAAAGAAGAAATGCAATTGGCAATTAGGAATTTTATCTAAGAAGAAAAGGAAGAGAGCTTCGAAGCTTGATATTGACCTTAATACTAGCTCCGAGGCAGAGACATCATTGAAATTGAACAATTCATCGATCTTGGGAGATAGTACGAATGACGGTATGGATGAAACTTCTTTAGATAATACAAAAGAAACCATTGGAAACAAACTTGATACCACTGTTAAAAATATTGATAATAATGAAATTAGCAAAGTTGTGCCGAATGATCAGATACTGAAGGTGTCTTCGGCGGTTTTAAATCCCTCTGAGGAATCTTTATGCAAATCAACATCAAGTGGAGAACCCTTAGACACAAAAGATGTAAAATCAAATCCATGTGAAACTGATAGCGTTATGACGAAAAATATCACTGAAAATAAGAAAGCAGAGTATGATGAAGCTGTAGAAAACGCTTTTCGTAATTTGGAAGTTAAAAAATTAATTGATTATGCATGGACTGGGAAAGATAGATATAAATGCTTACTTTGTTTCTTTACGGGCAAAAATATCGTTCATCATTATAAATTGAATCATCCTGGAAAAGAAATCTTGATATCGAGACTAAAAGTTGCAGACGCTCTTTTAGCTATTCAAGATGCGAAGGATAACAAGTTGGCAGATGTATCAGTGAAACTGACAACGCAAGATCGGAAGTTTAATTGTAGATTTTGTTCTTTTTTCACGGAGGGTGCTACGAAAGTCGCGATGGAAGCATTTTACGAACATTGTACGACGCATACGGGCGAATATAGGTTTCAATGTAATCGTTGCCCTTATCAAGCTGTAGCAAAATCATCTATGAGAACGCATTATTATAAAAATTGTCGTTTGTCTAATGATACCTTCAGTGAATCTATAACAGAAGATGAAATACCTCAAGAGAATTGTATTTATGGTTACCTATGTTCTACTTGTAATTATGTACAACTGAAGGAAAAAAATTTGCATAAGCATCTCGAATTATGGCATGCAAATGATTTAAATACTAGTATTATTAAAATAAATATGTCTTTCGACGCTATTAAAGAGAAAAATGAGGATTCAGGAAATGATCAGTCAGGCGCGGATTTATTGATAAATGCGGAAAAACCGGATACAACAATTATAAATAAAGTAGCGGATTTGTGCGAACAGAATAATCGTGATAATAATGATAACGATGACAGTCACGGCGATGATAATGATGCTAGTCGGAATGTTGATACTAATGCTAATGAAAACGAAAGTCAGGAACCAGAGAAAGACAAACAAGAGACTCCAATTACTTATGAAAAACCGCCTGATCAGAATAACACAGAGCTTCAAAGTGAAGAAACTGTGTCAGTGAAAGATAGCGATGATAAACAAAAGTCATTGCAGACAGATGCAGAAATACCTTTACCAACTGAGAAATTAAGTGCATTTGTTTGCCCACCAGAATTAGAAAAGAAGGAAGTAGAAATTCAGCTCGAACGAAAAAGGAAAATGCAAGAAATAATTGAAAATATTGGTATCAAGTTGCAGAAAGATACATGTAAAAAGAGATTATCTATTATAGATAAATTACAGGATAAAATGAAAACTGATTTGCCAGTTGGACACAATCAGAATAATGAATCCAATCTTGTTGCTGAATCTTCTGCCAAAAATTCTACAAGTCTAGTAGAGTCCTCAGTTACAACAGCATTTCAAGATAACAGTGCAGAATCATTGCCCTTCAATGATGGAGTACATTCTGTAGACACAAATGAAATAAGTTCATTATTAACACAAGAAGCGTTAATAGGGTGTAAGGAAGTAAATAATTCCACCCTTAACTCCACACAATTATTAAATATTGAACCTAATTCCCAGTTCACTCCTCAAGTGCAAAAACTAGATGCAAAGCTTAAAGATCCTTTGACGACCATAGACCAGAGAAAAAATGATGAGAGTGAAATAGAAATCAGTGATAATGAGAATGTGAGAAATATTGCTCCCATTTACGAATCAGATTCAAGTAGTGAACAATCTGATAGTGAACTACCTACAGATGTTAACACGCTCTTAAAAGAAACTTCAAACATTGCTGCAACATCGAAAGATCCAATGCTCACCACTATCCAAAGATTAGCGGCTCAACTTCAAGCAGCAAAACCACTTGAAATATGCAAGAGGCAGAAGTCTTCTAAGCCCAAAAAAGTTATTGGCAAGGCATCAGTCTTTTCTAATATTCCAAAACCACCAAATGTAATTCCAATAGCTAGTATAAAGAAATTCGTTGGAAAACTAGATACTAATTACCATGACGTTTCTTCTGAACATGATGACTCAAATCCACCTAAGAATTTCATCAGACTTAGACGTTTAAGTGGAGACATGTTATCAATGCCAGTACAACCTCTAGATTTTCAAGAAGACACCCTCTCCTTCAGTGGTACGTATAAAATATAATGTTATATACATTTTAAGGATCTGAATTTTTAGCAAAAAATACAGATCGCTTAAAATTAATTTAATTGATACAATCTTATTTTGAATAATAGATGGGAGTTCATCTAACGTTTCGAAAAAAATGGAAACTATATTACAAACAGACGAGGAAGAATGTTCATTCTTGAAAATTGAAAATGTAGTTAGCCTTGCACCAAGAGCTAATAATAACGATGCTGAGAGTCCAATCGTAAGTTTGAAATTTTATATAAAAATATATTTTTTTCCTTGCTAATGTTTATCTACTTCATCTCCTAGAATAAAAAATCTGTTTGCAGATAAATGATATAAGAAAAGCTGTTGAAACATCCCCGGTTAAGAATAAGGGTGTTTCGATACTGAAAAAATCAAATTCTCCTCTTATATTGAAAAGATTAAATGCTGTCACTATTGCACAACCATTAACAAAGAATGTCCAAACAATGCAACCTTCTACATCGGAAACAGTAAAATTTATTCCGGTAAAAAGTTTATCATCTCCGACGCCTTCTGTTGCTACTACTCAACTTGCTACAAACTTTGTTCCAATTGCTCCAAAATCCAAAATCATTCAACTTGAGAACAAATTGTCCTTTCCACTTTCTGTAAATAAGACATCTGTAATTGCTCCTGTGACGACACGAACAGTAACAGTCACAGGATCTTCTACATCGCAGAATTTGAATTATAAAATTGTTAAAGTGGTTTGTGCACCAACTGTTCTTAAACCAAAGGATCCACAACCTTCCACAATTAAATTAAAAGCAGCTGATGCCTATAACGCAATGTTGAAAACAGTCAAATTAACTCATTTATATAAGTGCATGGGCCGAGATTGTCGTTACACAACTGATGTACTCGGAAATTATCACCAACATTATAATCAACATATGATTGAAAGTGAGAAAAAAAAGGGTACTGCACCGTATGACTTTCAAAAATGTGCTTATTGTTATCTGGTGTTAAGCGACTGGAGTAAAATGAAGGTTCACATGGAAGAGAAACATGCACATTGTCGTTATCAATGCAGTTACTGCTTTTATAGAGCTATAGTACCTTCCTATGTACAAATACATCAGGTTTGTAAATTAAAATTTATTGAAAATACATCTTATTCATAAGAGATTATACTTATATATCCTAACGTACTTGGTATAAATTTTGTTTCAGACAATATCTCATCCTGGCTACCATGGTATTTTACTTGGAAAATTAGTGAAGGAAGTACCATTAAAAGAGGAAATTAATCGGCACGATTATATACGTCCATACGTATGCCAGCACGGTAATAACTTTTCTTTCTATTAAGTGAATGATAGGATGTAAATAAATTGTGAATTTCGACTGCTTGGATTATAATACATAATGTACTGTACAGAATCAAAAATCAATATTTGGATATGAGTTACATATATGAATATCTAAGTAATTACAGTGTTTAATTAAATCTGTCTACATTCTTACAGATTGTGGAAAGTTCTTTTATGTTCCTGAAGCTTTTGCCGCACATTTAAAATCTAAGCACAGTTCGCTACTTCTTTTATTTAAGTGTCATTTGTGTACAGCTACATGCTTGAAAGTGGACCAACTGATTTCGGTAAGTATTTATATTTATGTGATGAAATATATAAATAATATATTTTTTTTTTAATAAAATTACATTATTTACAGCATTACAAAGCACATGGATTTTACAAGTATCAGTGTTTATACTGTTTAAATGGTTCGGAAAGCTTCAATGACATGTTTGTACATTTGAGTGCTTTTCACTGCAATCGATTACCACAGGTTTTAGAACGATCTCTACCCCCGCAGGTATGAACAACGAACGAAAATAAATAAATTTATTTTTGCTCTACAACTTCTTTTGTGACTATCTGCGCAATGATTCAGAATTAAATTGCTTCATATATTGTATATTTTAACGTAATATTAATATTATAAAAATCACTTTATCGCATTGCGTCTCATTGATATTTTCAAATTTAAAGGATTTACGAAATTTCAAAATTTTCTACTCCATTTTCTGCGCCACGAGTGTCACACGTAGTTGTAGGCTAAGGGATTAATAAGTCAATATTATTGTGTTTTACTAGATTTGTGAATTATATTTATGAATTTTCAAAATGATTCTTTTAGCCAGTACGAAATAAAGATGTGATAGAGCAGCTCATTGTAAGAACTTTAGATGAAAATATAAAAAGCTTGGACCTATTTGAAATGGACGATGATGTAAAAGGTAATAAAGAAACATTATTACCAAAAAAAATAGCTATGGTTGATAAAGCTGAAAATGTAGCATTGAATAAATTATTATCACACTTACTAGGTTCAATAAAAATCAGTAACAATAATCCGGACACTGACACCTTTAGCATTGCCCTTGCAGATAATGGAAAAATACTTTCAAGCGAGAAGAGTAACGATATCAGTAACATCAAAATTTGTGAAACCGCTTATGACGATACGAATATGTCGGCATCATCAACGTCTAGTAAACAGGTTACTGAAAATATTTCATTGAGTTTACCTAGTACAAATACCATCTTTGCATTTTCTGATGAGAGTCTCAAAGATTCGTTAAAATTATCAGAAGGGCTTGATTGCAACGATGAATTTATCAATATTAATTTACTTGACAATCCTGACTTCTTGAAAAATACGCTTCCGACGTGTGAAAAGAAAGCCGATGATAGCGATATAGAAATTCTTGATATTCACGATTCTGAGAACAGTTCAAAAAAAGAAACAAAATATCTGTCTGATGCAACCAAATATGTTGACTTTGATACGAAAGAAAAGAAAACATCTATCTCTAATCAGAAGTCTGGTGCAGAAGATCAGTCAGGTTTATGCAACGACAGTGAAAATACGAGTACATCGAATGAAACAAATCAAAAATCTGCTGACATAAATGTAAAACCTGAAAGACCTTTGACATTAGAGGATATTAAAGATACAGGTTTCTCAGGAACAAAATTATATAAATGTGGCTATGAGGAATGTCTCTTCGGTGCACCAACTGCAGCTCTCCTTAGAGCACATGTTAAAGATTGTGCTCATCGCGGCGAAAATAAAAATTTGAATTGTGCTCATTGCAGTAAGCGCTTTATAAAAATTGGTTTTCTACTGGAACACTTAAAGGTGCATGGATTAAAACGTTTCGGTTGTTCACTTTGTAAAATGAGATGTACAGTTGGATGTCAAGCGATGGCACATATGAAAACAAAGCATAAATTTTCTAATAGTAAGCTGATTCCTGCTGATCCAAAGAATCCATCTGCTGATGGTTTATTTATTGTACAACCTCTTGTAAGTGAATTTTCTATTATTTCCTAATATTTATATTCTTGTTATTTTTATTCAATATCAAATAATTGTTTGGTTCAAGCACATATTTTAATTATATCTTTTATCGTATATATACTTTTCATCGTATTACTAATATACATTTAACTAGATATATAGTTGCTTTCTCTCGTTTGTAACTTTTGGATCGTGTTGCAATTTTTCTTTCAAAATTTCAGAACCCAACTGGAGAGCGGAAAGGAAAAAAGCGAAAAAATGCAAAGTCAACAGAAAAAGAAGGGGACAAAGATAAGTTAATCGATGTTGAAAAGTTATGTTTTAGCCCAGATGAAATAGAATCGCTACCTCGTCAGGCCATATATCATCGTGAAGTACAGTGTGCGGTGTGCCCATACACCACGAAAGTTCGAACAAATATTATCAGGCATCTACAATTGCATGCAAAAGATGAGACTGTACCAGAAAGTGGTCCCGTTAATCCTGTACCTTGTTTAGACAAAAAGGAAAGGATGTTTGATAAAATGGTAAACTTAGCGAGTAGTTCTCATCAAAACGGACGAATGGGAGCTAAGGCAAAGGAGCCTCCTAAAGAAAATGACGATGAATTTATACCAAAATTTGTTCCAGAGCATAAGAGGTATGGTAAAACTCCTATAATATTCGAATATTTCTAAATTTCATGCTGTTCAACATTTTAACTTCATGTTACATTACTTTACACTAGATGTGCGGAAGCCAATTTTACGAGTTCCTACTTTTTTATAAGTATTTCTCAAATTTATAGAAAAATAGTATTAACAGTGAATATCTCACGTGTACCTTATAATGCGCAAATTACTTGACCGATTATCATGTTTGCCGTTTTGTCCCTTTTTTCCAAAGTACTTATTTTTTTACAATTAAACATAACAAATTTAATGCCTGTAAATCTAGTGTTAAATAGGTCGTGCTACTTTCATTGAAAAAAATTTTTATCACATTTATGGTATAGTAATATTTCAAGGTAAATGTAATACTAGCAGAATTTATTCTTAGTTACATAGATGGTCTTTAATTAAAATATGGAAAATTAAGAATAATATTTTGTTGCAACAGATACGTATGCAGTGTAGCGGAATGTAACTACTTAACAGTTGACGAAGCAATGCTAAGATATCATTTGAAAGCTTTGCATTCTGACGAACCTTATTTTCGATGTCCTCATTGTCCACAACCTCAGCCAGGCCAAGAGAACTTAAACATCGCAATCGACAAAATGGGTGTCCATTTAAAAATGCATGATACCAGACTTTACAAATGTTCTCATTGCAATCATCATCATTATCATAGGTGGGAAATTAATTACAATTTATGTATTCACATGCCAATGTAGAAAATTTTTATATGTACTACATGAATATTTGGCTTGATTATTGAAGCACGTAGAATATTAATATCTTATATTTATATAAACATATAATAATATTAATATCTCTATTTATTTTCATATAGATTTATGTTGCACAACATTTCTAGTTATACGTTTCACAGTATTTAAAATGTCTATCTTTAAAAATTTACAATTGTAATTATCGCAAATGTTTTAAATTCCCAGCGAAAACTTTGTTATGACTTCTAAAACATGTGACAGGTATAGGAATTAAAAGAAACATTGAGTCATTTATACAATACAAATGGTGAATGAAGTAATGCAGATAGCAATTATATCCAATGATTTTTACTTGCTACATACTCATGAAAGATATGTACCATGTAATATACCTGTCAGATGTTCAAAACAATTACATTTTATGTAGATCATTTTCTATGCTGTCTAATAGTAATAAACCATTAACTAGGCACGTTGTTGAACGACATCTTTCTGACAAGCATCCAGAGAAAAGGCCCTTCGTTAAAGTAATCCGAGAGGTTGAAAGTACAGAGAATAATCAGCAATCTGTTCAAGAAGAAGTTGAAGAGGAAGTACCGGATCCCGATGGAAATCATTGGAAGTGCAACATTTGTGAATACAAATGCGTATACAAAGCCGAAATGGTTACTCATACAACCACAGCACACGATGAAAAATGCCAATTTAAATGTACCTTATGTTCCTTTAAAACAAGTGGAAAGATTATGTTCGAACAACATATCAATAGTAAACATTCTACAGAGGCGAATGTTAACTATATCTTGATCTATCAAAGAATAAAAGGTGTCAATAAGAAGAGTACTGATAATGTTGAACAAAGTGCGCAAGAAGAACCTTTCGATACAACTCCACTTTGGAGGAGAGATATGCCACGTATTAGACATATTCGTGGAATCCTTCTGGAAGAAGAGGACACGTTAACAGAGTCTTCAGCAAAACCAGGAAAACGAAAAAGTGAAAATTCTGATGTGTTGGCTATAAAGCCAGCTAAAATCAAACCAGGAAAGTCAGGTTCGATAGATGACTCAAAACAATGGAAAGAAAAATCTAAGCGGTCTCTATCTGAAAAGATTGCAACGGACGTGAATAATTTGAGTGTCGCATCAAGTGTACAAAAAAAATGTGATACAGATGTTAACGCTGATAAATCATCTAAAGATTCGAAAAATATAGACGCGGATGGTACTGATTTAAATGATTCTGATATTGGAAGGTTTGGTCCATATGGAAAGCCTGATGGTAACATGTACGTTTGCACGCTGTGTACGCTATTTAAAACTAAATATAAGCATGACATGAGAGATCATCTCTACAGAGAATTAAATTACGCGAGGTAAGCTGAAATTATTTTGTCACTCAGCAGGAACAGCATATCAGATGTACTTATATATTTCTATTATATTCTTCTAGGTGGCACTGCAAGGAATGTGGATATCTCTCAGTAAATCGCAATGCATTGCTGAAACATTTCAATAAACATCATCAAGGAGGCCGTCCTGATCATGAACCTCTTTCACCTGATGATGACATCGAGGATTGGGTATATTTATATTTACATAAACATATTGAATTGGGAAAAACTTTTTGTGTATTTTAGCACAGAAGTGAAACAAGGTTTTCGTATTTTAAGTGAAAGATGTTAAATTAAATATATGCTATTTAGTTATACCCTGGTGGAAATATATCTACAACTAACTACAATTCTCTACAACATATTGCTACAACTGGCTACAACATTGAACAATTTTCTACAACTTGACCCTATCTTCACTGTGTTTAATTTCTACAAATTTCTACAACAAAGTACGCGGATTGGGACAGTATTGTAGAATTTCGTGAATAGTTGTAGAAAGTTGTAGAATTTTGTAGTATTCTATAAGATACTACAACAAACTACGCGCTAGACTTTTGAAGTCTATTTTCTAAATTTTTAGATAGGACATTAAAAGTTGTAGAATTTTGTAGTATTGTATAAAATACTACACAAACTACGCGAGTCGTGTTTTAATAGAGATCATTCTTTCAAGTTCCATTTGTCTTAGAGTAGCAAGTTGTAATTTGTTGTAAAAATTTGTAGTGCTCTACAACTTACTACAATTTATTACGTAAGAGAATCGAGTAAGTTGTAGTGAGACGTTGAATGACGTAGAATATTGTAGTTACGAGCTACAATTTTCTACAATTTTCTACAACCACGCAAAATGTTGTAGAAAATTGTAATTTGTTGTAGAGTCGCGTAAAAAGTTGTAGATATATTTCCACCAGGGTACCACCTTCTGTCATTTTTGAGCTAGAACCATAATTGTAACTGTCAAGTTTCTGATGAACTCGAAATGTTTCGTTTAACTTAACAAATATAATGTACAATTTTTAGGTGTGCACATTGTTGAAAAAACAAACGTGTATAATGAAGGGATCATCAACACTTAAACGGAATAGTACCGGTACAGATGTATCTACATCAGCAAGTGTAAATATGTCAACACCTACTCTTGTAGATGACAAATCCTCTGTTACAAAAGTTCCTCAAAGTACACCTAATAAAACGTTAAAGACAATAGATCTTACTCGGAAACATTTAGATTTACAAGATAGTACAGTTCAAGGTACTGAAATTGATATTAATGCGCACGACAATGATAGTGGAGATAATGGACCTTTGGTAATTGACTTGAAAGAAGAAACACAATTAAAAAATGAAAAAAATGACAGTTACTCAGAAATGGAAGACGGTAAGTGTAATAAATATTTTTGAAGATGTTAGGTTTTCACGATCTTTATTATTAGGAGCCTTGACTTTCGGATGGTTACAGTGTCTTTGGAGAAGCAAAATGCCGGTAATAAATTAGCCATACACACAGTGATCATCCAGAAATCGAGACCCTTAAATATCTCTCCAATACATAATTAATGATGCGCAACGTTTAATAAGTATTTTATAAGTGACTACTGCACACTGTAAAAATTGGTTTTTCGTTTCTACTTAGGTACATCTACGGCTGAAGGTGAACAGCAAAAATCATATACTTGTAAACATTGTAAATTGATATTTACTCGATTGCGTGGATTTAAATCGCATTTACGCTTAGCACATTTAAAGCGCATTGTTGGATATATGTCTCCTCACTGTGATAGCAGCACGAATTCCGAAGCAGTGTCGCGTCAACATATTCGATCAAAACACCCTCGTTACCGTGAGGAAATCGTTCAAAATCCAGCCACCGGCCGTCCAGAATTAACAGACGATTTCTGGCAAAAGGAGTATGGTATAGGTTTTCCAAAGAAACTATCAAAAAAACGTAAAAGGGCAAATTTGGAAGGCGGTGGTGTAGATAATGATAATGGCGATCAAAGTGAAACACAAGAAAAATGCGCTTTATGCGGTTTTATTGCTATGGATTTTGCTAGTTTGAAGGATCATATGAGGATACACGAGCAAAAAAATTTACAGTGTAAGCATTGCACGTTTACTGCGTCCACGCAAGCTGAAATGTGGGATCATTGGGAGATCAGTCATCCACTTTTACCGTTCAGATTTGACGATATATCACCACCTAGTTCTTCCGTTGAACCTAAAGCTACACAAGGCAAAGAGAAGTGTAACATCGATGACTATAGTGATGATATAGAAGAAGAATATATTTCGGACGTAAGAAACGAGTTAATGTACTGCTGCTTTTATTGCTCTCTTCGTAGTAAAAGATTAGAAGCAGTTCGACATCACTGGAGTGTTGTACACAAAGAATCAAAATTATCCAAGGATTCCACGAAGTTCAAAGCAAATCTGCCGTTTAGATACAAAGAACTCCGCGTGCCCGTTACATCTCCTCAGAAATCATATAAAAAATCTCAGTCCTCAGAAAACGATTCAGACAGTCCTTATGAATTGTATATGCAACACTCTCAAAACGAAGTAGAGATCATAGAACAACCAGAAACTAAGCGGGAAGGATGGATTTGCCAATGGTGCGATGAATTATGCGATTCCGAAACTAAGATGAAGACTCATCAAAACATGTTCCACTCGCATTTACCATTAAATTTCAAACGGCAAGGTAGTGACGAAGCACCCAAAGGATACGTTTGCCCTGAATGCTCATTTACCACGACGTTCATTAATACAATGAAATCACACGTATCAAAGCACATTAATCTTTTTAAGTGTAAATACTGCGATAAAACTTTCAACACTCCTCCCCTTGTGTCTGTGCATACTACAGATCAACATCCTGGATTGGAAGTGAAAATAGAAAGTATACAGAACTTTGATGCTCTTGTAGATAAAATTATGGCTAAAGTTAAATGGTCTAAGTCTGATGAAAGTCGTGCTGATCAGAGAGGGAGTGTTTTAAACGAGTCATCATCAAAAAGACATGCTGTAGCTAGAAAATCTACAACCAAATCCTCTGTTCTTGTCCACTCTGTTCCTTGTAAAGTAAAATCAGTTGCTCGAAAATCTACGAATCCATATTCAAGGTATCTTTCAAGTGTTAAATTTAACGAAGGCGACAAGTCTGATGAGAAGTTGACAAAGAGTAAACAGTATTCATATTATGGTATGCCCAGAAGTCCGATTAATCTGACGAAATTAAACACATACATGGTAGTGGGTGGTCATCGAATGAAAGTAAATTGTACCACTCTCTCCCAGTTGATAAATATTAATCCGAAAATAGTGCTTAAAGATCTTAAAAACGATATCAAGAACATTTCAGTGCTCTCGAAACTCAAGTAACAAGATTTACATAGATTGGTACACGATATTATTGCTTAACAAACAAATATCATTGCTAAGTAAATTATAACAAGTAAAAAATAATTCATATTGCAACCAATATTTACGATCGCTTTTATATTATTTAATATCAAAATTCGAAAGGACTCCATTAGTAGATGTTTATGAAAGTCTTTATTTAAATTTCACATTGGAGCACAGAAATGTGCACTCATTGATATTACTTCGATTAATTTAAGTTAATCTCTGTTTTATTTATTTCTTTTAGTTTTCATAATTTTTTAGACAAATCAGTAATCACTATCAAAGACTTTTGATAAATAACAAAAAATGTCTGTAAACGTGATGAAGATGTTACATCATTTTCACAGATCTTATCAAAAACTACAATCATTTCCATAGATGAACAGACGTTTCATCTCAAAGTTTCATTAGTATTGGCCAAAAGTATACCAGTATCAATATAGAACTATAAATCTGTTTTTTATCCGGTGATGAAACTATTAAATATTAATGTTCTTTAACATTATTCATTCGTTATGCCACTTATAATACATCATTGTTTTTCGAAAATCAGTTCCTTAGAAAATTCTATATAAATATCCACAGTAATACAAGATCAAGACGAAACAATAGACTTTGAATTCCACCAATAATAAGGTATCGATGATCTTCTGTAAGTAAAGATCTAATTCTAATCATGAGACGGTTTCTGTAATCAAAATAGTGTGATACATCGAAGTTGTAAATATATGTGTATATGCGACGATATCCACAGCCAAAGGACTTGCAAAATAATATGCAAAATTTATTTATTTTTTATTATTGCAAAAAAACTGATTATAAATCAATCATAACATACGTTTTTTACTTTACGAGTAATAATAATGTAGTATTACTTTCAGATACACAAGCAGGTACTTACAATAGTATTGTTGGAGACTTCTTGTATTTCCGACCATTAATGTATATAATTATCGTATTTATATCCCACTCTGTGAAAATAACAGTGATTTCTTAAATTAAGAATATCTAAGTAAATATGATTTCATAAAAGATTAAGGGTGTGCATAATATGCGAAAGAATGTAAAATTCTTTGAGACATGTATATCGCTTGTGATTTAGACGTTAACACAGGAATTCGGTAGTTTTCAATTACTGCATAACAGCACTGTTATACTTTCTATAGCAGTTAAATTAATACAAGTTTCATGCTAAATTTTATTTACGTCGATTAATTAGAATAAGTCAAAGTACATACGTATTACACAGAATAATGGAGTTTTAAATAGAAACTTGTAATATACATTTTTTAATATGATAAAATACATTTTACCTCGATAACAACTTTGACGAGAAATGATAAAGTGCCATTTAAAAAGTTATATGCATTATACGTTCCGCCTTACATTACTTTTGAATTGTAATTGAACTTTTATCTTTTAGGAAACATATTGGCGGATATGATATTTACTGTGTTAACACATACATTTCATGTGCTACATATTGTCTCATATGTTCTCTTTTTATTCTATGTGTACAAAAGTTGTATTCTTATCACATCATTTTCGTCTTACTGCCCAATATTATTTTCAGTTGGAATAGTTTCTTAACGTAGGGTGAAAAGCGATAGAAAGGATTGTATGAAGAGACAAGACTGACAAGTGTCCTGTAATTTAAAGTATACTTAGATTGTAGAAAGTTGTAAATACAATGTATCATAAAATTTCACATAAATATTTTCGATTTTTATAATGCAAGTTGTAATTTATTTCTTATTGCAGTTCTAACGAGTTGCAATTACGTAGGTACGATCTTTAAGAAATGACGATAAGATAATACGGTATTAACCCTTTTTGAACGAGGACATTTTTGAAAATTGAGAGATAATCATTTATTTGGCGATCCAAGGTCAGTTTTTTATTAGAAAGTCAGAATATATTTCAATTTTTCACATAAATGCATCTTCAATTTTCAAAGGGTTAAGTAAAACTAATTGACAGTCTTAAATATTGTCAATCCATCAATAGGGAAATTAAGACAACTTATATTTTTATATATTTTTATTATTCAAAAGCAATTGTACAAAGAATCGTTACTTGTTGAATAATTATCATTTAAAGGCAATTATTCCTGACATTTGGAAAAGTGCTTATAACATTTTTTTAATGTCGCGATAGAAAAATGATTTCATACCCATTCGTTTAGTATTTTTTAGTAAAAATTAATTTCTTTATATATTTTTGAAATTATATTGAAGATAAGATGCATAAATTATATGGAAAGTTTATTCGGAATTGTGCAGAACGGTAGCTTATTAAATTAATTATACGGATGAAACAAAACACGTTTCACCGGAGAATAAAGATTTATTCACAGATTTAGCCCTTTAAAGACGACAATCCTGCTCTCATTATCTCATCCACCAAAAGCAAATTACTGGCAATGACAGTGCTGAAAACGAATAATTATAATGTATGAATTTGTACGAAAAAAAATGTAACTAAAAATAATTACAAGATAAGAACCGACAGAAGTATTAGAACAATAACACAATTAAATATATTTACCAGGAATTAATAATTTGTTTCTTCACGTTGTAGTTATCAAAAATACCAACATCAGCAGGTTTTAATGCTTCACCCGATGAAATATCTAATCCTACTGCTTCACCCAAAGCAGAACCTTCTTCTAATAATTTAACAATAGTGTCTTGTGCATCAAATCCACTGTTTTTAGCTAAAAATATGAAATAATAATATAGTTTTTACAGGTGAGAGTAAGATTTACAAACAATTTTTAAACTTCCAAATGTTTTACAATGCACTATTCAGTGTCTTCCTATAATTCTATTTACCCAGGGTTTTAGGTATGATAAGTAAAGCTTCTGCAAAAGCTTGCACTCCTAAACGTTGCTTTCCTTTAACTGTTTCTTTATGTTGATGCAGCGCCCTACTAGCAGCAACTTCAAAAGCACCAGCTCCAGGTACAACAGCACGATCGTCAATAGCATTTTTAATAGCTCTTAGTCCATCTCTAACTGCATCTTTCAACTGCTCTAATGTATACTTATTTGGCCCCTGTGAATTAGCGATATTATAAGTCAGAACAAGGGCATTGAAGAAACTTCGCACACAATATTACCTTCAAGAGAATTGTCACTGAATTGGGCTTTTTACATTCTTCTATAAATGTGTACTTTGTTTCTCCCTAAATCAGGAATAAAGAAAATAATTGACCATTATTTCGAAGAATTAACGTTATTAAATACTTGTACATTATAATTGTTAAATATTTTTACCAATACGTGTTCATATACAAGACCAGCCCATCCTAAATGTTTTTCTTGTATATCATCAAACGAATTCACAGCTGTTCCACCACATGCTAATGCCAGACGTTCCATATTCCTGCGTTTAGCTCTACGCAAAGCCAAAATATTTTCTTTAGCCAGCATATCTAAAGATGTCGGGTCAATGCCTTTCTGATTTATCAAAACAAATGATTTATCCGTTCCATCGCATAATTTTTTCTTCAATTCAATGACTTTTTTCACACGATTATCAATAAATTCTCGTTCTGCTGCTACCAACTTTTCACGTTCTTCTGCAGTTTTGTAGAAGAATCCACTATTTACCTGCAAAATAGACACGTAAATTATGTATAATTATTATATGCATAGATTTCACTTAAATTGAATTGTAAGGAAAATACTTACTTCACTTTTTTCATATTCTAAGCTAACATTGCAAGTTAAAATATAAGCATTTTCCACTCTTTTAGGCATGTCTGGATGTCTGGAGCCATGGTCAGTTACAATACCACGAACTAAGATGGTATCAGCAGCTGTTCTGTGCTGCATTTCCATTAGCTCAACCATATGCAGATCGATTTCTTGATTCTTTTGCTGGATTTGCAAAACTGCATCCACGCAAATTTCAGTTAAATTATCAGCTATGGTATGGTGAACCTTAGTTCTGAGTGATGTTCTCGCAACATCTAATAGATTTTCTCTTGTAGGTTCAATTGAAATTTTCAAAGAATCCAAAACTTCCAAAGTTTTAACCCTAGCAGTTTCAAAGCCTTCTGTGATCATTCTAGGATGAAGGCCCTCTGATATATACAGATCAGCTTGTTTAAGGAGCTCTCCAATGACTAATACAGTACTGGTTGTACCATCTCCTGTAATATCGTCTTGTGCAGTAGATGCTCTTGCTATCAAAGACGCCGTTGGATGCTGTATTTGCATCTGATGGAGTAATACATTGCCATCTTTTGTAATCTTAATATCTCCTGCTCCCGACACCAACCTGTAAATAACAATTTTTTATATGCACTATTTATAATCTAAATATCTGTAAATGTTTATATGTATGTAAGCAATGAAAAATCAAATCATTGTGACATTTCCTTAATTACGATATATCTAGATACAAAATTAAACATTTATAATTAATAATTTCTGTGTGAATATTTTTCAAAAAGTTTTATTTTTTTAATAATATTATTCATAATGCAGAACTAAAATATTGCCTACATTTTATACAATTACATTAACTGTACGAAAGAAATTATATTAACATCGTAAAATCAAAGTTTCAGCTGTGTGTCACCGGTTACTCGTGAAACTTCAATCTCACCTTATAAGGATAATAATGTCTATGAATTAAATGACGAATGTCGTTAACTTTTTCTTGCGTAATATTATGTGAAATAATATTTAGTATATTTCTAACATACAATAATCTTAAATTTATCGGCAAATGAAACGTGAATTCTTATAATGATTAAAATCTACACGTGAAAGGAAATACATACATCTTCATGGTTCCTTTCGGTCCGAGATTCGATTTCATTACATCCTGAATTCCTTTAGCTGCCGATATATTTATAGCTAATGCCTGAGCAGCTTTAGCGAATTCAGCCTTTGGATTCAATAAACAAATTGCAGCCATTTTTTTCGAGAATCTTCACAAGCTTAAAAATTATAGGCGAGTAAACGCTTCAAACACGTTAGCTTCTATCAGGGGCAGAAACTCTCAGAGTTTCGTTCAGGCTTCGATTAATCTACACAAGACGATTCAGCAGATTCAGCATATCATTCGGATGTTTCAGACGTAGCAACTGTCTTCTAGGGTTTTCATAGGAATTTCAACCTTAAAACTACGTTCCGTCATATTTTGGACAAAAATAATTTCTATTTCTGAATAGAAGCAATTAAAAGTCTTTTTAATTAGAATTATTTTTTGAAGTTTTAAATCTGCTACTTACATGTTTAATTTTGGCACTTCATCTCTGATTTTATTAATATTGATTGCTCACTTTTCGATCTATAATGTATGCATGATAAATTGAATATATATATGTTCAAAAATATATGCTTTATTTCTTATAATATATTTATGCACATATATTTTAGAATTAAAGTTCTTAATACACACTTGTAGGCACTTGTAAATGCCGATAAGTCAACAATGACATCTATAGGTTAACATTTTGATAGAGTAGATTCAAGTAGATTCGAGCTTACTTGGGCTAATAATGGTGTACATATGGTGTACAATTAGTTAAGTTTGCAAATATTTACTTATACTTGTAATAATTTAATAGCCGTGTCGGCTGCAATTTGACAGGATTAAAATTTCTTTTCTTTTCAAGTTTAGTTTTGAACTCTAGTCTACATTATGGGACATGCAATTCTGAAGAGGAAATGGATAAACTAGAAGAAAGATTTATTCAAATGGGCAGTCCAACTCGTCCAACTTGGTCCAACAGGTCCAACTTAAATGGTCACTGCAACAAGCAAAGCTACCAGGGCTCTTATGTTACTTTCTTATATTTTATTGAAAGTGATTAGCTAGATTTTGAGTAAATGTGCTGTTTTAATCAATATACTTTGATTCTTATCTTTGGTTATAGTAGCTAACTCGTTAAATACATGTTAACACTAGAATTACCGGTATTAAATTTGTTATATTTCAATATATCAAATAAGTGTTTTGAACAAAGAAGGATTAAGAGATGGAAGAATTGATTAATTCAGTACTTTATGTGTTACAAGATGGATGTAGAGTAATTGCTTTATGGCTTCCCTATGAACTTGAAGGATTTTTATAAAATATAAGCATCCAGTCATTTTGACTGCCTTGCTGGTTCTAGTGTTAAACAATGATTTTTTTAATGCATAATTACAAGACACATAAACTTCCAATTTCCTATTATTTCTCATGATAATGTCTTTTTTGAGATTATCAGATAGTATTAAAGGAGAGTGATATGCAATGCAGTTGGTTATGATTATTGATTAATATATTGTTATATTTTAACTATACATATTTCTTACTGATTAATTTTACAAAGTAACAAGATAAATCTATATAATTATAAACATGTTAAAAGAAATATATATATATATATGTTTCATGTACTTAAAATTAAGGTAATAATGACTCTATATATCTAAACTTAAGATGTATTACCTCCCTAACAAAAATTAAAATTAAATTAATGTATGATAATATTAAAAAAATCGTTTTTACGTTCGACGACGTCGTTTAAGTACTAGAGGAGTTAAAGGTTCTGTCACTGGCCGTTTACGAAATGCTGGTAAACCGCTCTTATAGTCTGGAACTGGTTGAGCTTTGTGGATGATCTCGCTTCTTAGTTTTGCCACTTCCCTTTCTTCTTGCTTCTTCTTAAGAATGCTGTCCTATTGGTTTCATTTAATATGTAAATGAAATGATACATTGCAAATGCAAAAGAATTATTTGCTGTTGATTATGAAAGTGGTCTAAGTGAACACTCTCAAAAACAAAACTCTAAATATCGGGCAACTAACTTAAATTTCAAAGTGAACTACCGGAACGTTTACTGAGTAGTGTATAAAGAAAGTAGTGGGGCTATCCCCTCCACAATTTAAAAGAAGAGCCGCCTCTTCTATTATGCTAAACTCGTATAACGCATACTTAAAGAATTATATAAATATTTCGAAAGTTCTTACGTAATTTACCATTTTCTTCTGTTCTTCTCTTTTCTTCTCCTTTTCCTTGATGCCTTCATCAAAGCGCTTCCGTTCTAGTGCTCTTGCCGCAGTTAAAAGTAACGGAGGTTTTACGTGGCGAAATTCTTTTTTCGGCTTAGTTGTTTTACAATCCTGAAACACAAATTACATCATTAACGGTACATTTATACCTGATATTCTTTCTTCCTCTTTCTTTTTTTTATAAAGTTGTTTATAATTGTTATTGTTAAATATGACGGAAACAACTTTTGTGCAATTTAGCGTTATGTTTCTTGGAAATTTTTGTATTCTGAATTGGTTTATTACTACTATCGTTAGGCGAAGATACGCGGCGGGCCTTTTCAAATTTGGGAAGTGGGTTCGCTTGGCACATCTTTATTTTATTCTGCTCGTCTAAAAGCCCATAAATATTTTGCTAATTAAATGTCATTACTGTAATTTCTCATTTACTCTGTTCAATAGTTCGATATATTTCAGATTATAAGTACCTTATTAATACGTTCCTTTCTACGAGCTTCCCATAGCTTCTGCCGTGCATCGAAACTGAATGGTTTTATTACCGTACGAGGTTGTTTTATTTGATTATTTACCGCTTCCTTATGGTTCTGAAATATAGAAATTAATTAATGAAAATTACTAATCGTATAAAATAACAGTTTAAGAAACTATTACACATTTATAGTCACTTGCTATTTAAATATTTTTATTACAATTAAAACAAAACAAATTTTTCTCTAAACACTTAATCACGTATTTAATTATGTACAAAGATTTAATTACGCACCGTGTTTACGACTGCGTTTTGAACTACACACATTTCATTGATCTCATTTTTCTTGTCGTAATTCTGCGCTTCTTTGACCGTCTCATTTGCAGAACAAAAAGAAATACCGCTCAATGAGCTGTGAATAAAAAACGTGGCATAAGTAGAATCTTAAGCGTGATATTAGACAGGCATTTAATTACGAAAACTTACGCAATAATATCGTGACTTTCTTGGAGGCTTGCCATAAGAGAAGCGTTTCGGTGATCCGGTAACGGTGTACTTGCAATCGGTTTCATTTTATCTTAAAATATAATAAGAGTAATTAGATCCCGTAAAATTTTCTCTCTACACACATTGACATTTTAATGTCAATAGTTCGAAGGTATAATTCAATTGTTCTTATATTTTACATACCAAAGAACGAGTCCTTTACGTCCGGTATATTACAAAAGTCAACGAATTGCGGAGCATTAATTACATCCCATCTTCCGCTCTCTTCATTGTTTTCCCATAATCTTCGTGTTATCGGTTTAGAACTAAGTTTTTGATACGACAACGGTGTCAATAAATGATCGCACTTGTCACTTGATAATGGTGCCGACACTGTAATAATATATTAATAGTGTTAGAACAAAATAAAGTTCTATTAAATACTAATTATTTAGTGGTTCCGAAAGGGCTCATTATAGAAATCTTGCACTGCATTTGAATGCCGTAATACCATTTGAAAAATGTAAATTTGATGGGGTTTCAATGCCATTTTCAAATACCATTGAATACCAATTAATTTTAAGTTTTTACTCCAAAAAGACTTACTTATGAAGTTCAGAATTCCACGTAGAAATCTTCATCAACGGTAACTGAGTTCGTTTGTTTACACTTTAACTGGTTAGACCACCTTTGTGTCTGCGAACGCAGAGAGAAAACTAATTGTATACTCGGTTAATAGCAAGGATTGGGAAGGTACAAAAAAAACTGTTTGTAACAGTTACGACAACCGAAAGAATACTATAACTGTTGTAGATATATCGGTTTCGTTTTTGGTTCTGCAGAACCGATACTATGTCGGTTCTACAATACTGCAACTGGTATTTTTTAATTTTGTATCGGTTATAATTGTAATCTGAGTTCTGAAGAACCAACAAATAATAGTCATAGAACCAATACGAAACCAATATAATATCAGTTTTGCAGAACCGAATCTAGAAATATACCGTGTTTTTTCTAAGCACTTGGCATTTTTTCCGATTACGACTATTTTTTATAGCCGCAGTCTACTGGCACGCATGTCCGTAGATGCTCGTAACCGTACTTTCCGCTACTTTGAAATCTCTCGAAGTACAAATAATATTTTGCTCATTCTTTCAGTTTTGAATTTTTGTAGTACTTTCATTGATACACGATCAGTATACTACATCCATAATTTGTATTCTCATGCTGGCCGTTTTAACAACATGTCCCATTTTTTTTAATACGGTTTCCAAACAAAAGTCGAAAATTAAACGCGGCATGTTTCAAATTTGTTATGGAAGGCACTAAATTCGATGCACACTACTGCCTTCTATTGTTTTCTGCAGATACTAAATTCTGTGTCACTATCGCCCCCTACAAGTTTTAGAATGAAACATTTTTCGAAACTGTTTAACTGGTAATTTACAGAGACTGGATTTGACATGACGACATGAAAAATCACAAATTACTCTGAAATGCTCTGACACATCACGAGACCATTTTGATGAGAAATATAACGCTAATGTGGTATGCATAGTATGCATATACGTTGAAGAATATTTTAATAGCATTATCATTTGCTGTATTCATTAGCATAGTCATATCTTAAAATGACGTGACAAAGAACTAACTAAAAATGAATCAATTTCAGATACAGTGCGTCCTATTAAAATTTATGTAATAGTATCTGTAAATATTGTAAATATTGTATTATCTAAAAATGAATTTTATTGGTAAAAGTGCATACAAGTGTGCGAATAAAATTACAACATTAACATTTTCCCGTAAGTTTTCCGTATATTTAAATATTTCTTAATTGATATTCTGAATTGTAAAAGTAATTCTAATTTTGATAATTTATTTTAATTGTATAAGTCATATGTTCTTGGTGTAATGACTCATATAAATCTGGATACAAATTTTAGGAAAGGCATATATTTCGGATTTTACATTTGTTCCAAAATGTAAACCAATAATGGAATTGGAAATTGAAAAGTTAAAAGAATTTGTACATAGTCATAATAACATATGTGTATTAACGGGTGCAGGAGTTTCTACAGAAAGCGGTATTCCAGATTATAGATCCGAAGGTGTAGGTCTTTATGCAAGAAGTAACCGGAGACCAGTTCTTTATAAAGACTTTTGCGAAAATAAATCTATCAGAAGACGTTACTGGGCTAGAAATTATGTAGGTTGGCCAAGGTTCGAAATTTCCTTTCTTTAACATAAAACAAATATAGTTTTTTTTATCAACCACTCATGACAAAAGATCTTTTGAACAATTCCTTCTCTTAAAACAATTGTAGTTGAAACTATACATGGATATAAATGTTATGGCGTAATATGTTAATATTTCTATGTTATAGGTTTTCTTCATTGAAGCCTAATAATACTCATAAGACATTGAAAAGATGGGAAGATCTAAATAAAATAAAATGCATTGTCACACAAAATGTAGATAATTTACATACAAAAGCAGGTAGCAAGAAAGTTATAGAGTTACATGGGACAGCTTTCAGAGTAATGTGTCTGAACTGTGGTGAAAGAATAAGTCGTTTTTATCTTCAGGATATTTTTGATAAGTTGAATCCTAATATGAATGCACAGAGTCAAATGATAAGACCTGATGGAGATGTGGATTTATCTCAAGTATGATCTAGGTGTAATTAATAAAAATTAAAAAGATAATTAACCCCTTACCTTATGATTTCTATCTTGACTGCTTGTCTAATAAGTTAGAATTTATGCCTAAAATCAAAATCGTTCTGATTTCTAATATATAGATAAATAATAATATAGATTTAATTCGGTTGTCTCACAACCTACTGATATGTTCAATTTAATAGATTTATAAAACTTCAAGATTTCCATTTACCATATCATGAATGTTACATATTATTGTAAGGCAAGGGGTTAATGTACAAAGATGTCCAATGCATAAAATTTCAAAGTATTTACTGAAATGAATACAATTTTTTGCAGGAACAAGTAGACGAATTCAAGGTACCAGCGTGTGAAAATTGTGGCGGTATTTTAAAGCCAGATATTATATTTTTTGGGGACAATGTACCACGTCAGATAGTAGACAATGTAAAGTTTAATGTTGAAGAATCAGATTCTTTATTAATTTTGGGTACCACATTAACCACATTTTCTGGATACAGAATTGTGCTTCAAGCTAATGAAGCTCGGAAACCAATAGCTATAATAAACATTGGTGATACAAGAGCAGACGATTTTGCAAGTGTTAAAGTGGAAGGAAGATGTAGTGATGTTCTTTCAAAAATATTTCTTTGAAATGAGTATTTTCAGGATTGTAAAAATTGCTATTTTAATTAAATGATAATTATACATTTTCTTTTTGTAATTATACTTCAAAATATGGCTGTGATCGTTTAGAATAACGATTGATAATTTTAAAGTAATATTAGTATGAAAAAATATTTATTTTTAACAATATCTTTGTGATATTTTCATGTTTGTAAAAGATATATAGGCAAACGAAATTTTATAAACCAGAATATATTATGATTTTACTGAAAATTGAAAAGTTTCATATTATACACGGAATTGTTATTTGGAGGTTTGAAAAGTTGCGAACAGGAAGCATGAATATCCGTATTTTAAAACATTCAGCAAAATAAGTTTAAGATATGACACAGTGATATTTTTTATTTATTGTACATATAAAACTTGAGATCATTACTTTATGTAGTAATATCTTAAGAATAGTTTGCAGAGATACAAAAATACAATTTATATTATACAAATGTACATAAGTTAAAAAAAAAGAACACAGAGAATTTCTGAGCAAAGGAAATACGAAAATGCAAATTACAATACCTGAATTTCGTAATGTTTAATTTCTATACGAAACAGCTACAATGCCTAATTCTAACATAAAAGTATTTTATATATTTTATTCAGTCGCTTAATTTAAACAGAAAGTCATTAAGTTAATACAAATGATACATTGATATAACAATATATTATTTTCCAAGTCAATATCTATAGGATCAAATGCATTAATTTTTTAAAGGTTTTATATATCCATATCCGATTTTAGCTAAATATACATCACTCTCTTTAATCTCGAGTTAAAATATGTGGACGGAAATTGCATCAGTAATATTTGTCTAATTGTCTTGCGCATAAAAAAATAAAAAGTATAAGTAAAATAAAAGTTTAAAACGTATAAAAATAAAAAATATGTTCCGTAATAATCCATGAAAAATGGTAACTATATATAGTGCATGAACTAGCATCTAAATGTACGTTTGTACATAACACAAAGAAATATTTACATCACCATACAATAATACATAAGTATACAAATACGAAAAATTAAACATTAACGTGATGATACTCATTCAATTCTAATTCTGGAACGTACGCCTCTGTGACTGCAGTAATAGGGCAAATACTCAAGGTGCCCTGGAAAAAAAGAAATATAAAATGTAATAGCTTATAAAAAATTAAGGGGATACATTTTATACAATTATTTTTTACCAATCTCATAAGTTCAGCAAATGTTGGTCTTTCTTGAGTATCATTTTGCCAACAAGATGACATAACTTCGTAAAGTGGATCTGGAATATCCAATAATTGTGGCAAACGAACTCCTTGTTTGACTGCTTCTTCTACCTCACTATCCATTACAAGATTAGAGTACGGTGTACCACCCATACTAAACATTTCCCATAAAAATACACCAAAAGCCCAAACGACACTTGGCTGATGTCTCTTTTTATTTTCAAAGCATTCAATTGCTTTCCAGCGAGCATATTTCATGTCTTCTAAAGCATATTTTCCAATGCCGTGGCCCATAAGTTTGGGTGTCCAATCACTAGAAAGGCCTACACTACGTGTACAAAGATGTTCATGTACAATTTTATAATTTTCAAGGTGCTGTAAAGCAGATGCTATTGCAGACCCAATAGGTAGAATCTGATTAATAGGAAATATGTCTCCGGATCTTGCAGCCAATAATCGGTTTTTTAAAGTCTGTGGCGGCATTTCTAATACAACATACAATGTATCTGATGTTTCACAAGTTCCAACGAGACCGGCAAGATGTTGCATTGTAGGTACTTTGATACATACATCTAATTCTCTTAACATATTTCTTTTTTCTGATGCTTTTAACAGGCCATCAGCTATTTTATGTACTGCTACAGTGTAAGTTTTATTGTCTTTTTCGACTGTACCTTGGTGAACTGTACCAAAACGTCCACGACGTATTGTTTTATCGCTAACTGTTAGAGCATTCTGTGGGATAGTCCATACTTTGTTCTTTAATTCTTGATAATGATTTACTCTTTCTGGAACATCCTCTGGAATATATGCCATATTATCAACTTCATATACCGGTCCTTGTAACGTTAACTCCTGTTGCTCTGGTAGCTTTCTCATACGAAATTTTTCGTGACGTTGTCGTAATAAAAAGTACAGCAATATTGAAGCTATAAGCAATGCTCCTAAAAGAACGATTGCCACCCACAGTATAATTGCCGTGGAATTCATTTCATTATTATTTTGTTCTTTGTAAGTCTTTATGCCATAAGTTGAATCTGAATATGCATATTGAGTTTCCCTTTGAAATCTAGAGACTACTGCTAATCCCACTCCAGGAGTTTGAGCATTTAAAGGTGCATTATAATATCCTCCTATCATTTTGCCATTTCCAACAGTAAATCTTTTGTACTTGTAAAATTCAGAAGATTCAAATTCTCCTGTAATATAATATCCCAAGCCTTGCTCCATTGATTTTTCGTAGTTGTAAAACGTTACATTGGAATCCATTGGTGGTATAACACCTGGTTGTATTACAAATACCTGATATGCACTAATTGGTCCACATTCGCTGATGCCTTCAGATAGCAAAACTGTTACAGTTCTATTTTTTTGTTCAATCACATTTGGTACCATTGGTTTATTCGGTGGACCTATTGCCGTCCATCCCGAAGTATAAGCTGCCTCACTTTCTGCTTGAGTATTTTTGGCAGTGATGGAAATATTATATTTCGTGCCTGGTTGTAAACCTTGCAAGATAGTACTGTTAGAAGCTCCTCCTTGAACTTGGCTTTCTACAGCTGGTAATGCATTAGAAGCATAAGTTTTAAGTACTGTTGCTTTTAAAGTATAGGATGTAATGTTTCCATTAAGTATATCAGGTGGTTCCCAATTAATTTCCAAACTCCTGGATCCAATAGAAGTTACTTGTATCCTTCTTGGTGGGCTAGAACCTAAAATTGTATATATTTAAGTAAAACATGTATAATGATTTTGCTATACTTTATAAAGACAATGTAACAAATCAATTAATTAGTACTTTTTTGTCCAGTAGAATAGATACTTATAGCTTCTTGACTGCCACAATAATTAGATGAATCGGTTGCACAAGGAATAGTACACGAATCTGATAAACCATTCCTACCGTAGTTACTACCACAAAAACATTGTTGTCCATTCATCAATCCAGCAAACCTATTAATTATTTATCAAATGTTATAATTATTACATCTACATTTCCATTATTTTATTGAAATAATGTCCAATATTATTAATGCTATGATTACTCACATATAATATCGAGAATGACATTCTTCGATACATTCTTTCGGTGTACTAGCACGATTTAAGATAAGGGTTGGTAAATCGGGTTGCGATATGGAACTTCGAAAACAACCCTCATACTTCTGAGCAAATGCATAATTACAGAGGAACAGAATTAACGGTATTATCAACATTATAAATTCTTTTAACTTCTAATTTGCTTCCTACAATACGGTGCACTAACGTCGATAGTTGCATAGAAAAGAACGGAACATTCTTTGAAAATATTCCGCGTCTGAGTCAACGAATGAATGATGTCACTTCGTTCTCACCGAAGAAGTCAGGTTAATTTTGGATAGGGATTGATTATTTCTTATTTTGAAACTGAGTCCATAACGTTCAATATCACTAACCATCTTGAAATACCCGTGATTATTAATTTCATTATACTTTTTGCATGTTATATTAAAATTAATAAGGTGTGTACGAATACAAACGGTACAAATGCACGGGTGTGGTTACATTCACTTGTTATTGCTTGTTATGCATGGCGTCGGGACGGTCGGGACGCTGCAAGTTTCTATATGGTGACGCAGAAGTAATGATTCCATAAGAATGACTGCATAATTTGACATTTAAAAAATAATATGTTATATAGTGGTGTAGATTAATCAACGTTATTATTAAAAACGCTTTTTTTACACCTATAGATTTTGAACTTTTAAATTTGTAAATGATACCACACTTATACGTAGCGAAAAAAGTAACAAAGTAAATTGTTAATGACAAAGACAGACTTTTTAAATTTATTGAATAGATTCTGCAAATGATAGTGTTTTATTTTCATAATTTTTGTTGTCAATTACAATTTTTTTGTTAATCCGTTGCATATTACAATCGTCAACAGATTTCTGAACGGTTTAGATAACGAACGGTTAAAAAGAATATAAAATGTTAATTATTAATGATTAAAATAATAATATTTTAAATAAAAACATAAACATCCAAATATCTTTATAAGAAGATTCGAACAATTTCGATTACGTTTTAATCGTGCTGTTGTCATTTATACCTCGCATTCCTGTTCCTTCGGACCATAGTGGCCTGAATAACAAAGGCCTGCATTTTAATAAAATGTAGAAACCAACAGAGGCAACATTTAAATACAATATGTATAAAAACAAATACTCAAAATATAGTATTTGTTAAAACATAATCTTCATTTTGGCTAAGATATATACGAGGACACAGCAGAGTAACGCTTTGACTGCCATGGAGGTCATTGGTCACCATTGTTATTAAATTAAGCGAAATTTCATGGAACTTTTAAATTGTAACATTTATGAATTCTCCGACATACTGAATATTTAAATATCATCGTTGAAAAGATAAAGATCTACCGAATATCTATCTGTATCTTTGATGTTTCTGCTTTGAAAAGATGTGAATTTAATATAAAAAGTTTCGCTTTAGTAGAAAATATGAAAATTGCGAAATACCGAAAGTTCAACGTATTGATAAGGTCATCATCGTTCAAAATATTTCCATAGGGATTGATCGTATTTTATGAAATTGCGATTTGCGATGTAGCTGAGACCATCATTAAAGTTAAAAACTTTGTTAGATCGAAGACTATTTGTAGTGTTGGTTACATACAAATTTTAGTGATCACAATGCACACGGCTTAAAAAGGAATCATCGAGAATTTTCGGTGCATTTTTCAATCTCTGCAGTCGATCTACGATCTGGGTGCAGCAACCGCTGCAGTTGCAATTAAAGTCAACGTCCGCGCCATAAATCTCGTTTTTTCTTTTTAAGAATCGTACCAGTGCAAAGAGAAACGAAATGGGTAATCTTGCTTGGGTGGAAAAAAATGAAGTCTGAGATTTTAATTTTAATAATTCTATTCTAATCTAGAATGTTTTCTGAGACCAGTGATAGCAATAATAATTGGTTTTGCAATTATATAAGTGCAAAAATTAGCGCTTAAAAACAACGAATTTCAATAGCGCGAACCGTACAAATATTTCCCTAAAAAGAAGATACTGTTAGAGGCATTAAGAATTTCGTGAGACTTTTCATTTTTTGCACAGTTTGTCACAATTAGTTAACGTTGAAGTATCCATAAATGATTTTTCGAAAAATTATTATTTAAACAAGTTATGGAAGTTTTTGTAAACACATGATTTTCGGAGGAATTTGCAAAATTTTGCAGAGAAAAACCTATATTGTATGCCAAAGTACCCCCTGCAAACTTTGAGGGTATTAAGTTTAAACCATGTAGGAGCGGCTCCTGCAAAGATTGACTGCGCCTACCTGCGCCTTTCGTTATTATGCCTTTTTAAAATTTATGTGACATAGTACGGCTGCGAATCGATAATTGGTACATCTCTCATCAGAGACACAACGCAAGAACAAGAGGAAACTATTGCAGTGTTTAAAAGGAAAGTTAGTCATCCTTTCGGCTGAGCGTGACGCGAGTGCAATGCTTCTCTGCGAACTCGACCACAACGGTATAAGTATTTTTATATACTTTAATTTACATGATGTCGAATAAAAACTAAAAATGCGCAACATTAGTTTTCAGTGCCATGCCGAGAATAAAATCTTGATTTGAGAACCACAATTCACAAAGAGAGATATGCTCAAACCGTACAGGAAAGCGCAGTAAAATGCAATACAGCACAGCACAGAGCAATTTATTATATTAATAATTTGTAGTCTTAGAAACACACAATTGTATTTCATGAATGTTGTATCACATATCTTTATGTTGTGAATACAAATGGTAAATAAAGAACTTCTTAATATCAAAGCATTGTTACATTTTTTAAGCGCTACTCTTTTCCATTCATAATAATTCATATTCTCTATAAGTCACAAACGAGCGTATCATAGTGTTAAGTTCCGTAACATAGTTTAAGCCGATTTGATCCGCTTTGAACTCGTCAGACATGTGGTGCAAGACAGTGACCAGTCAGAAATATTTTGGTTTATACTACTTGCGAGGTCAGCAAACTTTTCGGCAAAATTTCGTCTGTCGACGAAAAGTCAGACGTAAAAGTAGGGCTGAGATATCCTAGGCTGTACTACTTGCAGGATTGGCAAATTTTTCGAAATAATTTCAAAGTGAGGAAATAGTACAGTCGACGATAAGTCAGACGTAAAAGTAGGGCTGACATATCGTAGTTTATACTACTTGCTGGTTTGGCAAATTTTCGGAAAAATTTAAAAGTGAGGAAGTAGTACAGTCGACGAAAAGTCAGACGCACAAGGAGGGCTGAGATATCGTAGGTTATACTACTTGCAGGATTGGCAAATTTGTTGGAAAAATTTCAAAATGAGGAAGTAGTACAGTCGACGATAAGTCTGACGTAAAAGTAGGGCTGACATATTCTAGGTTGTACTACTTGCAGGATTGGAAAATTTTCAGAGAAGTTTCAAAGTGAGGAAGTAGTACAGTCGACGATAAGTCAGACGTAAAAGTAGGGCTGACATATCATAGTTTATACTACTTGCAGGATTGGCAAATTTTATGGAAAAGTTTCAAAGTGAGAAAGTAGTACAGTCGACGAAAAATCAGACTTAAAAGTAGGGCTGAGATATCCTAGGTTGAACTACTTGCTGGGTTGGTAAATTTTTCGGCAAAGTTTGATAAATGAGAAAGTAGTACGAGTCTATACGTAGATATTCTACATATTGCAAACCGTCTATAAAATAAATGGACTTAATTGTATGATGATGAAACCTCTAAAATTATGTTAATGATATGTTAAACCATTGGAAATCGGTAGGAACGAATGGCAGTTATTTTCTTTGATAGATCTAGTATACACTGGTGGACAAAATTATAAGGCACTTTAAATTTTTAACAAAGAACATTTACCTGTGCATACATATATAAAAAACAATTCTTGACAAAAACTACTAACAACTTTCTACAAAATAATACAATAGTGTAACATATCGATTGAACCATTGGGCATTTATACAAATAATGAAACTTTCTCTGGACAAAATGATAAGGCACTTATGAAAAAGATCAACAAATGTCTTATAATTTAAAGAACGTGTTGTTTTGTTCACTTTTACTAGTGGGTGGACTTTCCGTTAAGTTGAACTATTTCAATCAATCTTGTAGGTGGATTTTTATAAAGGTTTTTTTGTATAATTTTGATCCAAATTGTCCCAAACTAAAATTGCTGATTTCAATTCGGCTACCGTGCTGTACTGCTTCCCACCTCCATATAATTCCCAACTCAACCAGCCTGAAACATTTTCAACGATCGTTGCAGCGATCTTATAAATGCCATAAATTTTTTACCCTTGCAGACCGATTATTTTTCGGTTGTATATGATTTCAAGCTGCATGACCTCAAGGTCGTACTAGTTAGGGACGGTCGCATGGAGATCGCATCTTAATGATAGCGTGCTAATACTCCACCGAGGCGAAAGACCCTTGTATCGATTTTCAAGGACAGTGTCTGAAGGCTTATCTGCAAAATTGCCAATTACATATTCCGAATTTTATTGGTAGGCTAGTAGGCCAGGTTGAGGGAATCGTGTGGATCGTCTTCGGGCTGTTTTGCATTTTTGTAGAGAGGAAATAGTTTATCTTCCAATGGCCACAGTTCTTGCAAGTTGTGGATAATTACGTTTTCAATGTACGTAGCAGATATATAGAAGAATATCTTTAAAGTATTCTGAAGGGATTAAAAAAGTGTGTTTGTTTTGTCAATTTAAGATTTTGCAGATACAGAAATTTCTTTTAGGTCTTACGGTGTCAGATGGTTGTCGAGGCTAAGGTTTCAGTTTTGAGATACTGAAGCTACGAGGCTAGCAAATGTGAAACAACTTTTAGCTGTGTAGAATTGTACGATGTTTGCTGACACGTTGAATGACAATTAATAACGACTTGGACTCATCACCATGATATTATAGAACAGTGGTGAACAAACTTTTTTAGGAGCGTGCCAAAGAGGAAGAATCAATGATGTCGGTCAATATAATATATTTAAAAGTCAATAAGAATTCAAGACAATATTAGTTTATTAAAACGCTGGAATTAAGAAAAATAAAATATAGTATAAAAAATAATAATAAAATGGTACAGAAAATTTATGTATTATAGGACTTTTAAGTGACCTGCGTCAGTTTGCCAATCACTATTAAGCCATTTTTTAAACAAATTTCATTTTAAATAAAATCCATATTAACTTCATCCCTAAAATGTACCGACACACCCTATATCACAAATTAGAAAGATCTCGAACAAGAAGAGACCTCCTCATCAAACGAAATGCAACTAAACTTCATTCATAAATAGTAATTTCAAAATTCATTCCCAATCTCATCAAATATTAAACTTCATATATTTAAAAGTTTTAAGAATGACGTACCCTGAAACAGAAAATGAGGACACAATACGCAAAAATATCTACCATTATTACCCGGACTACATCAGCTTCCCAATCACTATTATACATGAAGCCTATCCTTGAAGTAAATCTCATTTTACAGTGAATCCATGTTAAATTCATTCCCAAACTATACCTACACATTCTGTTTCACGATTTACAAATCAAACAAAATCCCCTCATCAAACACATCGCAACTAAACTTCATTTATCCATAGTAACTTGTAACTTGTTTTAGTAACTACTAAAATTCATCCTTCAATAACATCAAAAATTCATGCATGAACAAGATCTAAGAAATACAGTCTGTATCATAAGAGCGTGGACGCGATATCTCTGTGGGAATAAAACTTTTTAATAAGAAATATCATATAAATCGAAAGTACATCTAACAAATTGATACGCATTTCCTTAATAAAATGTCCAATCTCCACCATTAGCGATTATCGTTTAACAACGTCTCGGCATGCTTTCAGCTAACTTTTCAGCATGAGAGACAGGAAGAGACTTCCACATCTCTCGAATTCGACGAACTAGTGTTTTCAATTTGAAAATATGCTTTTCTCGGAGTTTGTATTTCATAACAGACCAAATATTTTCGATTGGATTGGCATCGGGGGACTGAGATGGCCAATCCAACACATTACTACCGTTCTATGTTTTCCATTCCGTACAAAGACGGCTTCGATACAAATATACCTATATTAGTAATTTTATAATATACCTTTTTAATATACCTATATCTATGCCCTTTTTAGTTAAAATTGTTTGCGCTTTACGTAAGGAAAGCGTCGGATTTTTCGAAAAAAGGTGTAAAATCGCTTTATCTTCCCGTTTGGAACCTCGACCAGGGAGATCATCGAAACAATTTGTGTCTTTATACCGTTGCACCCACTTATTTACGAATGCGCGAGGTTTACGCAGATATTTTGCTGCATCTCTAACAGTCATTTTAGGACCTTTCGGGTGATGGCACAAGAAGACCGCTTCGAATCGTTTAGCGTACACGACACTCATTTCGAAATGAACTGAATTTCTCAGAGATAGACACGATACTAAAAGAGTTGGGCCTCTTGCGTATTAGAGGAAACTTTGTATGTTTAGACCAGCACAGTCTTTAACAAATTGCGTATCAGATTTCACAAATATCGCGTCCACGCTCTTGTGGTACACACTGTACCTACCATGAAATAGAAAATAAAGAAACAATACGCAAAATACTTATCATGAAACAAACCAGACCCAAATCCCTCTTCTTCCGTTGAACAGATTTGAATCTAAAGTAAACCTCACAGCAAACCCCACCTATTTCCAGCTAGTGCATAGCAAAGGTCTCGAACAGGAAGAAAAGACGAAAGTCCCATCAAGTAGGGTGGAATCAAAGAGCGCAGGCCTCGACCTCCACCGCCTCTACCGTTTCGAAGGTAGCCAAGAAGGCGAACCCGTCGACGGTGGTCGACTAGAGTCACGCGAGGGTGAAACAGCCCCCGAGAGACCACCTCGGCGAACCGCCGGTTGTTTCCGAAGCAAATCAGTCAGTCTGCAGAATGAAGTGTCCGGCATGGTTGGTTTTCGCGGTGTTCTCGCACTTCTTTGCCGGTTTACCGGTTTCCGTGAGATCACAAAGGACCCACGCTAGACAGGGCTTAGGACGAGAGCAGCCAGTTGTTAGGATTCCTGATCAAGGTTCAGTCGCTGGAAAAGAGGTGGGACAATTATCCTCGGTTAATTACGTTGTATAAGATTTATCGTTGCGCTGCGGAACTGCGAGTAGCGTATGGTTGCTATGGGATTCAACGAAACTCCCTTTGATCCCAAAGCACGTTTGCAGGGGTGTTTGAATTCTTGGTTGCGTCAGGTGGGAGGGCTGTTTTTAAGGGTGGTTAGCGTGTGCAATTGTACTTAGGGTGTTTCTGTATTTTCAGGAGGTGCGACGGAGTTTTGTTTGGCTTCAAGTGTTTTTTTATTTAATGGTTGAACAAACTCCGGCTTTAGGTAGGGTTGGATGAAGTTTAGGTGAGGGACGTTGATGTTGTGTTTGTTATCAGGCGGGATTATCTTTGTCGATTACTTTTTTTTAAATTTTTATTGTGTTTCTTGTTTCTTCAGGTGATGATTGGTACGATGATGTGATTGTGAACTTTGTAGGTTTGACGGAAATAATGTGATTAAAAGTTTATGCGTATTGTTATGGAGAACGTTGATTAATTGAATCGTAACATTAAAATGAGATTTTTGTGAGATGGGGGATAAATTGTCAAATTGTAACAAATTATATTAGAAGCTTGAGATAAATATATTAAATTAGAAGTATGTTTAGAGTAGCAAGTTTAATCAAATTTTATTTCCACGTTGGTAAGTCGCTGCTTCAATTTTTTCGTTTGTAACCTAATTTAAAGACTTTCAAGTGTTTCAAAAATTCCGCAAAGAACGTGAGATTCGATAATGTTGCAAAGTCGCGCGTGATTTCAAAGTATAATCCAGTCCTATGTATGCCTACGAGCTAGAAAAAAAAAGAATTCTTTATCGATTCAATTTTTTCACTAGATCTCTGACAAGAAAATCTGTTACGGATTGCCGCACGCTCTACTTTTACAAATATTTTCCACTTATCGCTTACGACCTGTTTACGCGTCATTTGCATAAATAGGATTGGCAATCTTGCGTCCGAAATCTCTTTAAATCTTGTTTCTGCTGTTTGGCGAAATGTAGCCACCTATTATAGTAACAACACATTCTTTCTTTCGTAGTTTTCTCTGCCACGATGATTTTCAATTTTAGTAAGAAATGAGACTGCAAAATATCTTTGAGAATATGTACGTCCTTTTTGCTTGTGGGAAAATTAGAAAAATATTTTTACATGGAAGTTTTACCATTAATGTAACAGACTTTTATGAAGTTTAAATATCACGCTGTTTTTTTTAAAGACATATCGTATGGTGTCTAATGAACCAGCATAGACCTTATCATTATAATTTCTAATGTTAGAATATGATAGAATGATATTTTGAAGAGGAAAGACGATAATTCTTTGACGATGTATGCGATTCTTTCGAAGAGGCATGTGTGAAGTTCATTTTTTATAAGTAAAAAATATAAAACATTACTTAATCCGATGTCCCACAATAACAAGTGACACTCGTGACGAGGCAAATAGAATAGGAAATTTTCAAGTTGCCGAAAATCTATCAAATGGGAAATATTAATGAGATAGTATTATTTCTCTAACATTAATATTATGTTTAAGTATACGTCATACCGTATCAATTTTTATTTTACCACACACACTGATCAATTTTTACTTTACCAATTAAATTTTGAATCATAGCGGTGGCAACCACGAAACAAATCATAGTGCAAAGGGTTAATTTGAAAGTTTGTCTATGTCTTTCTTGTCCTTCCTTTCTTTGTGTTACGTGCAATTATTTCAGTTCGATACACTTAAAAATGCACTTTGAATTGACCGTGAACTAGAAAGTTCCGTACAATTGGTACATTAACCCCAGATCATCTAAAATAAAAAAAATTACATCAACAAAGACTGTAATGCTTGATATACTGTTTAATCGGCATTCCTAATGTTAGGATATGATTTAAGGAAACTTTAAACAAAAAAAGCTCGTGTGCTGTTTGTCCCTAAGAAAATTAGAAGTATGTCTTTACGTAGAAGCCATTTACTAGTCTGATATCCTGAAACGAACATATAATCGGAAAACACGCAAACTGGACGAATTTTTTTCCTAAGTTCGAGCGCGGAATTATCGTAAACCCATGATTGTAGACTTCTAAGAACAATTTTTCACACGCGATTATGTTCATTGAGAAAATCCGGATTTTTCATTCAGGAAGCTTAATCCGTGTTGACATCACGAGCTTTAGAGATATTGCCAATTTCTTGCTGAATAAAAAATAGCTACTGAAGTTAACACTCGATCTCTCAGACGTTAATATTGCTACTTTAATACTTGATCTATCAAAGTAATCTAAATTATAAGTATATTTGAAAGTTTCTATTATCTCCAAATGATCAATGTAGTAACATTATCAATAAGACTATCAAGGCGTACAAAATAACCAGTTGCCAATTTTTTCGAAAACTTATCCAAGTTGATAGGGGAACCATGTGGTAAATATTCCATTTCCATCTCAAAGATGGATCCTAAATTATCTAATTGATATTTTTTTCACCGCTTGGTTTTTCCTTTTCCAAAATACTTATTCAGCATACCTAAATATAATGTATACAATGTCGGTGGTTCTAGTGTTAAGAAATTTCAATTGTTGTCAAATAATGAATATATTACGAAATTTCTATCAGGTACTTCTTAACTGCTTGCCGTACAATGACAAGTGGCACACGTGATGCCATAAACAGAATAGGAAATTTTGAAGCTTTCTAAAAACTGGTAAATTAAAAATATCAGTGGATTACAATAAGATGAAATTATTTCTATACTATTAATATTGTGTTAAATTATACTCTACATCGTAAATCGTGGATAGATTCAGTGACAAATGAGCAATTAATTCAAAGTTTTAGCGCATTCAGTCAGAAAAGAAATCGTACGGCAAGGAATTAAACATGTATGTACTTCAAATTTTCCATAATTTCTAAAGTAGCTGGATATAAAGCAGAGTTGGGGAAATAATGAGAGAAATTTATATTGTCCAGTTCAATGCTATTTTTATTTCAACATTCAGGTGTTTCTGAGTCCTACTCAGAAGGTGATACAGTACTTGGGAATCCCGTATGCGCAACCGCCAGTGGGAAAATTACGATTTTCTCCACCTGCCACGGATCCTCTTCCCTCTTGGAGCGAAATGAGAAACGCTACGCAATTCTCACCCTCGTGTCAACAAATGTCAAATAGGCTGAAACTGCACGAGAAACTTTACAATAGACTGTTACCAGCCAATCTTCCCAACCCTGGAGTTAGCGAGGATTGCCTCTTTTTGAATATTTTTATACCTGATGGTAAGTTGAGCAATTTTATAATTAATAAGAAACATCTGTTGCATTTTTTTGTGTGCTGTTTAATATACGCGCTATCACAGCGTATATATACGGTGTACTTATTCAAATACCGGAGCACACTGTTGCATATATGCAGTATGTATTTTTCAACAGTTTATGATAATCACGTAATGGAAATATGGTGATATTATTTTCGAATAAAAAAATTAATGTATCCCTAAGACAAATTAACAAAACGAAAAAGAAATCACTCCGTCCCAACGATTGCCTTATCCGTTTATTATCATTTTAATTCTAAAGCTACTAAGGAATTTAAAATCTTTAGTTCCTAAATTTTTAAATAAATTTTCCTTTATGGAGAACCTATGCAAGTTTTCTACCATGCCATAGAGAAACCACATCTGACAAAATATAAATTATTGAATTGATCATCTTTTTCAACCCTTCTTTCCTCTTTCGTCAAAATACTTATTCAATATACTTAGATATAATATTGTTACGAGTCGACCGCGCACTCCTTGTCCTTTCAGACATAATTAAATAGAACACAATTTAAAAGCGATAACTTTTATTTAAGAGAACACGTCCGTCTACCAGGACTACCGACCGTAGAATCTCTACTCTTTTTATTTAACAAACAATTGACATGTCTCGTTACCCAGTAACATTGAATCTACTGGGTGCTTCGTAACAATATATTTAACTCCAATACTTAGAGTGTTAACACTAAACCTACCATGCCAGTCAAAAGACATGTTCCATCTTTTTTCTAAAAATTGATAAGGTACCCATGGAATAACTATTCCACTTCTATCTTATAAAACCTAAATTAGTTAATTAATCATCTTTTTCACCTCTTCATTTCTCTTTTTCTACAGTAGTGTTAAGTATAGCTAAATTTTATTAGATATAACGTCTGTAGTTTTACTGTTAGTACTTTCACTGTCTCCTCAGAAAACTTTCCATCACTTTAAAGTAAGATTCTTTAGACATGTCTGCTTTATTACTTGCAACATTCCTCTCTAATAAAAGAATAATAAGGTATCTCTAAAACAAATTAGCAAAGTAAAAAAAAAAAACATTTTTCCCCAACATACACCTTTTCCGTTATTTTTTTATAGTGTTAATACTCTCGTTATCTACGTCAGAAAAGTTCATGTCATTAGTAAGATCCAAGAAACGCGAGGCTTATGTTGCGGAGTGAAAGATAGCCCTTCGATATAAAGACCGTGGAGCAGTTATTTTCGCCTAACTTAACGGCACAATCCCGATGAAAATCCCCGATATTCGACACGTCAGCTTCTCTTCCGCGTAGTACAAAGCAAGAACGAAGGGACACGCGAAGTTCAAGTAACGATGGTCACGGCGAACTTCTTTCCCCTCGTTTCTTTTAAGTCCATCGTACGACTCGATGGTGCGTCGCACGCTTTCCTTCCCCTTGGTGACCGATTCTAATCTTTTGGAAAGAAAGGTTGCGATTATAACGTCGTCAGGTGAAAAGTGAGGTTCTTATCGCGCAGAAAGTTCGGATGAAAATTTAATAACCGTACGTTCGTGAACTATACATTTCGCTCGATTTCTCAGATTGTTGATTTGCGGTTCCATGTGTTGGAAGGTCGAGAACGAAGTTGTAGGAAGTTTTTTAAATCGCAGGTGATCATTTTTTCGGTGGCAGATTTATATATGTAGACTTTGGTAGAATTTATTCTGTGTTAAAATTGCTTTTTTTTTAATTTAACGTTAGATTTATCAAAGATTTTAGAGTTGATTGATTTGGGAGTCCAAGCATTTGACTTCTTCAATATCGGTAGTCTTTTAATTGTTATGACTATTTCATCTAGGATTTTGAGGGGGCTTCGAAACACCAAGGTTATCATAGTGACTATTACATTAGAAAAAATTTGACAAAGGTGACGAAGGAATTAAGCTCGAGTCCATTAATTGGAATTCCATGCTTGTAACTCCATACCCGCATAGCCCAGAGGACAATTTTATCCATTAGGAAATGTTGTTTGTTGTTTACTTCAACTTTTTCAAAAGATTGTAAATTCCGGTGTTGCAACATACTGTTTTTGATTTTCTTCAAATATGTCATCTATTAAAAAAACTTATTGGAGGATAGACAGTGATTTTTGGTACCGTATTTCATTATCAGATGATAGCATACTGTCTGAGAAGGTATGGATTTATTTTTAGAATGCTTATAAAGGAAAAGGCGGTACACTTTTAAAACGTTTAAATACTACATGTTATCAATTATAAAGGACGGCAATTTCTTAAAAATATCTTTGATTTGCACACGATAAGCACAGTATATTACAGTTTTACAAAGTTTTCGAAACGTTTTCGTCACGACACCAGTTTTCTTGTTGTTTAATCATTCAGATAGATTTGATTTCTTCAATTACCTTGCTACTTCATCAACTTAATTCTCGGAAATAATATGTCGAAAGTACTCTCGTACTTCTCTATTAATATTACCCTCGACCCATATAAAGTGAAGTTTTATAAAATTCGCGATGTGAAAATCACATTGTCGAAGGTTATCAACGATCATACTGAACCACATCGAATTACAGTATTACACTTTTTCTTTCCTAATTAATGTGTGTTAACGATGCTACACGCTGAAATTAAAGCGCAACATTATGCGTAACGAGTGATTTATTTGCCGAGATAAATAACGAAACAGACGTCAATAATATATTCCACGGAATAATTCCCATAATTTCTTAAGTATAATGAAAAGAGATTAGAATATCGTGATAATTTCAAATTAATTACATTTTGTGTAAACATGTAAAGGCAAATATTGTGATATTAATGCGAACATAAATGTTTTATTCAACAGTGCCTCCGTATTACTAATATATCTTGGATTAACCATTTACGAAATTATTATACGCAGCTTTGTGAGAATCTAAAACTGCATGAAAGCCACTGCACAATTAATTTCGAAGATTTCTTTATTTTATTTATCAAGATAAAGGAATTCTACATCGTTGAACATTCTTATTAAGTATACAACGTTGTTCTCCTGGTAAACTCGTCCCTTCCAGTCCTGCCTTCCTGTCTGTCCTGTCTATCTCCTAATTTTTGTTGACACGTTGCTCAAAAGCTCATATTTGACGGAGGAAATTTGAAATTCAGTCGAAAATCGGTTTGAGCTTTTAATTTGAGCCATCACGTGTAAGCTTACAAGCTCGGATGTCATTGCTCAAACTAAAAAGATCACTCGAATTTGTCGAAATTTCGCGAAAAACTCGGAAAAACTGCTAAAAAGCTCATAATTTTTTAGGAAATTTGAAATTTTGTCAAAAATCGGATTGAGCTTTTAATTTGAGCCATGAAGTGTGAGCTTACAAGCTCGGATGTCGTTGCTCAAACTAAACGCTTACTCAGATTTTGAAGTTTAAACCTTTTTTCTATTTTTCTCTACGATACTCATAGAGTTTATCATCGGGAAACCCGAATGCGTAAACAGATCTAATTGTAATTAGTCAATTGTGGAAATAAAATATCTGATCAGTGTAAAAAGTTATTTGAAACAGATTGTTCATTTGCAAAAAAACAGATATCTTTTTTGCAGAAGTTAGAAAAGGTTTAGAAAATGTAGATTTTTTAGTCGACACGTTACGTATGTACATATGTGTGTGCAGTTTTCTGAAGTCAGGATATCAGGACTTAATGTCGAATTATTTTCGTTCAAAATGCTGCTATTACAGGAGAATTTAACCGATATTCCGAAGCTAAAAGATTTACGAATTGCCAACACGCATGGCAATGGCGTTTTATTGGAAACATCAAATCACCGAAGAGTTATGAAAGCTATATGTTGGAGAGATTTGATCTTTGAAATCGTTCTTATTGCGAAGGGAATAATAATTGAAATTTTCAAAACTTCATATAATTCCACTCATAAATTAAACTATGAGTATATAAACATGAATACCGAAAATAATACATATTCTAACTATTTTATTCGATTAGTTTCAGAAATATAGAGCGATTCTATTCAATCATCTAATATTCGCATTTATTCTTTTAGAGAAAATAAATGCACTTCTTCGTAATTATATTTAATTACCTTTGTACATTATCAGCTTAAAACAGCCACCGGTTCATTCTTAATTTGAAATAATTTATACTACAAAAGTTATTATGTTTCTAAATAGCTATCTTACATAAAGTTCTATTTTATATTATTAATATTACTCTGTATACCGTTATGAGGGTTTTTACAACTCTCCTTAACACTACCTGATGCATTACAAAGAACAATATGATATATATTAATATGTAACAGTACAATGGCATAAGCTTTACTCTTTGGCAGCTTCTTTATGACTGTGTCAAAATAGAAACTAAGGTTTTACATAAACAGACTAGCTCACAATATTATTCTACCCTGCACGTTATCAATAAAATCACATACTTCGACTAAAATTTTTCCATTTAAAGTCTCTACCAATAAAGTTCTATTTTATATATTGATTTCAATATTAAAAATTTGTATTTTATACCAGTTATGCAGATGGAAAATTCTCTGTTTAATAATAGAGGCAACCCTCCTATAACGCAATAAATTCGTACCGCGTTATAGGAGGGTTGATTGTAATACAAATCAGATTAATTCGCACCATATTATAGGAGTTGGTTGTAGTACAAATGAAGTTAATTTGTATCGCGTTATATGAAAACTGCGTTATCAGAGTATCGCGTTATAAGAGAGTTGACTGTATTTATAAAATTTTGTTCCGAGTTAGAAAAAGTTACAGTGCAAAAATGATATTTCAAAATGGTTCACAGTCTTTCGAGCAACCCTGTATAAATGTCTACTTTCCACATCGATTTTAATGTCGCAGATTTTTATTTAATCTTGAAATTTGTCTGGCTAACATTAGTTATAATAAGTTGAATATACATTTCGACTATATAATATCATTGTGCAAAGTGGGTGTTACCGATTGTCGGAGATATGAGGACGGTCAGGTGAGGAAAGAAAAATCTATTGTAGATAAACGTGCAGATAGGAGGAGGAAGAGAAATTGTACTCTTTCTTTCATTTGGGGCAATCTATCATCAGTAGGACACGTTAATGCTATCGATCGATATGCTAAAGAATAATTTATGAGCAAAAGGAGAAACTTATTATTTCGAATCGTGGCAATACTTTAACGAAATGCAGCAATGAGGCTTGTTCGAAGGAACTGCTACTGAGAAACATATTTATTAGCTTTCAAGACAGTTTTTTCTATTGTATTTTATTACCATATGTAAATGTTACGTATAATTTAATTTTTTCCTAGCTACTTAAACTAATTTGAACGGAGTTAAATGATAATTACTTTATGTCTTTCAGCTGGGTACTAAAATTATTTGGCCTTGTACTTTTTAGAAACAGACAAAGTTATTTAACTCTTTCAGGTCAGAATTTTTAATTTGAAACTTGTTACTTTTCTGTAAACCGATAAAAGTACTACAATATTGCAAATATGGTAACGTCACAAAAGGTCCCACAACTGCGATACCACTAACAAATATTTGTTGTTTCCTTCACTTTTAAATGATTATTAAAAAATAGTTCTGCTGATATTGCTTATTTAATAAGAGCGGAGAATAAGTAATTTTAAAAGTAAGACATGTTCCAAACAAATACTCGGTTTATTTCATGCTTTATACGTATTTCCGTTTGTTAGTTTTATAATATTCTTTTCCATCAATTTATTTAAGATATTCTATACAATATTCCAATGTGAGATTTGATTACGTCGTTAAATTACTGGCCTACTTTTCAATTAATCGGTGAATGAATGAAATGAGCACGGAAACTACTTTTTCAATCCAATGAAGTCATAATTTGGTATACAATTACTTGGTAATTTATACCATGGCATTATGGTGGTGGTTATTATTAGACCATTATTCAGACTTTACATTAACGAGTGATTAATACACAAAGGCAAATCGTCAATCTTTTGTGTGCAAGTTTCCTTCATGTAAAATATTGCAAAGGATTAATTGTTCGATCATGCGATAGGAAGTCATTTTAATGCAATATTCTGAATAATAGAGATTTTATTCCGATAAAGATGATAGATATCAAGTCTTCCTCTTTGCTACCAGCCTTACTGATTGTAACGATTAAATTAATTATTCAAGAGCACCAAATTTTAAGACACTTTGAGAAATATATTTGAGAGAACTCTATAGTGTTTAAATATTTTTTTTAGAATTAATACTTGAAGAAACTCTTACGTACAGTCGAAATCAATCATATTTGACAGCTCTTATCTATAATTGGTTATATCGACAAACTGTTAACTATCATAGTTTATATTGCAAAATTCTTAAGAATAGTAGATTATACTCGTAAATTGTTAACTCTTAATTATAATTAACAAGTTTGTAGTTATTTGAAATTTTCCAAAATTTTTAATTGCATATGTGTTCTTGAAAGACTATTCTTTTAGATTAGGGAATTAATATCTTTCGTTAAATATAATTCAATGACAGTATAGAACATTGGTTGCACGTGGCGGTCGAAGTGTTCGAATCTGCTTCTCGCATAATTATTCATAGAAATCACTATTCAAGTTGGAGTAATCTAATATTTCTATATCATGTAGAAGTTCTTATTATAATTACAAATGTCGAAATTATTCTTTTGATAAATGAAATTAATATTTTGATAACTTCTTATCGCCTTTTCAAATTTTAACCCGCAAGGTAATATTTATTTACATGGAAAGTTCGAGAATTGATGCACTACGATTTTGATGAAATTTTGCATCAATATTTATTAGACATATTTGAGAATATAGTTGGAATTCGTTCGTGCCCATTTTCAACTTGAAGGAAGATATCAACCCTATTATACGAACCGCCCTTTCTATATACGTGCTTGTTGGTTGTTAACAAGACACCCCAAATTGTTAAAATAAAAGTTACAGTGTTTCTTAAGATTTATAAAGCTGCTTTATTTTGGAAAATTAAGAGAGGCAGGACAGGCAGAAAAGAGGCAAGACAGGTAGGAGACAAATAGGACCACCCTTAACACTAGATTTACGGATATTGACATACCTATTTTTCTTAAATGAGCCAATTTGATTCATACAAGAGAATTAAAATTTTTTTTCAAACAAAACAGTTTCAAATCAATTTTAATGAAAGATTTATTATTAAAAAGTTAACCAACCAATATATTATATATATTGTTACGAGTCGACCGCGCACGCCTTGTCCTTTCGGACATAATGAAATAGAACACAATTAAAAAGCGATAATTTTTATTTAAGAGAACACGTCCGTCTACCAGGACTACCGACCGTAGAATCTCTATTCTTTATTTTAACAAACAATTGACATGTCTCGTTACCCAGTAACATTGAATCTACTGGGTGCTTCCTAACAATATATATAGTAACCAAATTTTGAATGAGTCAAATTGGCTCCGTAAATCTAGTGTTAATATCTCCCTCAAAGTTGAAAATGGGCAAGAACGCATTCCAACTATCTTCTTACATATTTCTAATAAATATTTATGCAAAGTTTCATCAAAATTGTAATATATCAATTCTCGAACTTCCCCGGTTAGTTTCTCCTGGCAGTAAATCGGTTAAACAGTACAATCGTACCCTCGTACAGATCAATGCGGAAAGGCGCAATATAAGAAATTGATGAGCACGAATTAAAAGAACGATACGATCATGCGATGGAAAGTTCCAACGAAACTGTCGTGTCATTATCGCGAATCTGGGTTTCCCAAACTCAGGTAAAATAAGTGGCATGCGTGTCACGTACACGTGTCCCTGGGCTGCACACCATAACAGCGAAATGGAAGGAAGGGGAACAACTAGATCGGAAAATCGTGCGGGTCCAACAAGGTACCCTGGTCGATATAGAAATACTAACGTAAGAGAGTAAGAGTAACAGTAACTAGCGCACGTCGTGGCACGCGATCTTTTAGGGGAGCTTGAGATGTTGAGATACCAGTAAGGACGGTCACGAAACCACCCCCTCTTCTTCTTACGTCGCTCCCTTTGTTGCTTCTTACGTCCAAGTGTCAAACCTGATCGAGTTGATAATCGAACATGATTAAATTGACCCACGAATAACTGTGGCATGATGTTTTATGATCTATCATATATTTCCATGAGGGTCTTTAAAAAATTGAGACTGCAATGAACTTTTTGTTGTTTGCATTCTGTACTGGGATCTTGGAAATTGTTTTTACTTTTAATTTACGATTTTTATTCATTTATTCTTTTAATTCTAAATGAAGAAATGTCAGAATTGTAAGGGTAATGAGGGAGTCTTTAAAACGGTATGTTAATGTTGAAGTATAGAATGAAGATGGTAATCAGGAGTTAAAGATGTAGAAAGGGCATCTGTTAGGTGCAATGCGTAGGTGGCGAAAACGGAAAACAGAGGTAGATGAACATAAAGGTAAGGTAGGGTTGGATTTAATGAAGAATTAAAATTAATTTTCGATATTGTATTAACCATTTGAGCCTCGTGTGGCATGATAACAGTCATTTCATATTTCATATCGATGTGAAGTACTTCTGAACGCTATGAACAATTGACAGTGCACTGTTTGGGTTTTTTATTACTTAGGAACAAAAAACTTCCATGTTGAAACACGTGTTGTAGCGCCAATTCGCTCTTTTCGCACTTAAGACAAGGTGTTTGGGTTTTTTCGACGATGTTTTTTCAATGACCTCTGGGACTCCTGCAACCTCTATTAGATAATTTATCATAGCCCCTAAACAATTCAATATTTTTGCCACCGATTTGTAAATTATCTAAAAAACATAGTTTATTAATGTGTCAAGTTTTCATACGTGCAAGTGATGAACAAAAAGCCTGACAATTTCAAACTCAACAATAAAAAGTATCTTATCGATTACCACGACATTAAGTCAAATTAGTTAAACATTGACCACAAAACAGGGTCACAAACTTTTTACACTTTCCTGATGTTCTAACTTTACGACCCTCCTAAAGGCGACTTACCAGTAGTAAACGACTCAAATAAACAAGTCAAACGCAACAATTCAAAGTAATTAGCGTACATACCATTAGATGACTGATCGATAAAATCTTCAACCCAGAAAATAAATGTAGGTTTATTCACATGAAATATTTAAAAGTCTCCTAAAAAACGCAAGCAAGAGGTTTGAACTATTTATCCTCCGCCAGAAAAGAATCTACTGTGATTCTTCGAGTCTTTACATTGTCGGATAAAAACGTTTGATACATAGACGTAGTAAGGGTTTATTCCTCAGACCACAAAGGCTATTTCTGTATGTTTAAGACGCCATGTCCGATAAGGAAGACCACCCCGAACTTCCTATTCACGTAGGCTCGTCCTACTATCGCCTTATCTAAAGTATCCAACTGTGCAATGGCCTGAATTTCTTCGACCTTGACACGCTTCGCAAAAAAAAACACTTATTCGACATTAAAGAAACCATCGAAATTACTTATTCAAGTGATATCGAGACAGTGGGGATTTGTATTTTAAGAGCTATGACGCGTGACTCATAAAAGTTTCAACGCTTAAAGCGTTGGTATTTACACGTTAGGGGGTAGTTTCGTGGAGGAGGAATCGTTTATGTTGCCCTGAAAGGTTAAGAAATTAATATCTGACTTTCTCAAGCGACATAAAAAATGATGGTGTGTTACTTGGCACATTGTCGTAGTTAAAAGAGTTTCAATTGATTTAAGTTCACTTGGTTAATTTAAAGTAGTAGAATTTATGTGTCGGATTGGGACAATGCAATTTAACATACTGTGCAATGTGTAAAATGCATTATTGATATTTTTCTCATAATAAATATCTGTTGCTTTAAATTGCCATATTTTCTTTTCCTTTGAAAATCAAATTTCTTTAGCTGTATGATCAATTAAAAAGGGAAAAATAAATTGAAATATTCTTACGAGTTGTTGAAACTGCAAGGATTAAAGACAAACAAATGGTATTTTTTTTAATCAAAAAATTACGTTTTGTTACAAAATATCTCATTAAACAAAGTGTATTCAGTTTTATTCAATTACGAACTACGTGAATTACTGGAAATACGAGTAATTCAGAGAAACTGCGTAACATTAAATTAACAATGTCAGTCGTAGCTATATTTCTGTTTTAATTCGTATCATTTAAATGCCTTTCCATAAAATCTTCCACCCTCGCATGAACGTACTGTCCACGTTAAAACCATAAAGGATGGCAGTATGTAAAATACACTGCGATCGATTTGCCGGTTACACCGGAAACGGAGATGCATACACATGAGCACGCACGTGTTTCTAACGATTTTTCGAATACGTGAATGTAATTTCATTTATGCTCGACGCAGTTCCATTAATTCGTTGAATTATTAAACGAAATGTCTTTTTCGTTTCAAGCATTCCACGACTCTCATCAAATAATTAAAATATTGTTTCTTCCAATTTATTCAATGTACCTTAGATACTGTAACTCTTTTTGATTTTTCTTCCGTAGGTGAACGTATATTTAATGTTTATAAATATTTAAATATTGTTAATGCTGTTCGAGTTATCGTTTAATGCCTTGATAAATCAGAATTTTTACATATTTAACACTAGAACTACCGAGACGGTTAAAATAATTGGTTCTTCATTCTTTATAAAAAAAATTCTCGAAGCTTATACGAAAACCATAGAGTAGATATTTTACGGTCATCTTATAAAACATAAAATACTGAATTAACATGTTGAACGCCATGGAGGTCATCCCGGTGACCGACGCTGTTGAATTCTATGAAATTTCATAGAACTTTAAAATTATAGTATTTACTAATTTCCTAATACATTAAGGTTCCTGTTCCATAAAGTTGTTATTTTAAGAAAAGATGTTTTATTTCAATTTAAAGAATTATGGAACTAGAGAAATACCAGTCGTTTCGAAATGTCGTTCAACGTGCTAATTATCTTCTCGAACCTTTGATTACTATTTTTCTAAAGTACTTATTTAATGTATTTTAATATAATAGATTTAATCCTGGTTGTTCTAGTGTTAATTCATGAACATTCAATTATTGCATCAATAGGATTTTCAACTTGGATAATTATACAGCTAACAATAATATATTCAATGTTTACTATGAAACATCCAAATTACGACAATTCATTAAATCGAATTAGGACGATATTCTAACAATTAAAACATTTTGAACAGGAAATCGACCGGATGGTGGATGGCCAGTTATAGTGTGGTTTCACGGTGGTGACTTCAACACTGGCACTCCGGCAATTTGGGATCCTTCTATTTTCGTTAACAAACAGAAGGTAACATGTTAATCATTCTCATCACCGTTATATTATAACTACAATGTAAATTCGAGGAGAACCTTGACCTGCAATAATTCGAAAAAAGGGAGAACGATTCGTACGAAAATAGCATTTTAATAATTCTTTGAGAATCATGCATTGTAATTTCCTTTTGACGGCTTAATACGAAAAATTCGAGAAAATTAATTAACGAATTAGAATGTATTATTCTCTCGATTTACGTTTATGGCAAAAGATAGTAACAATGTTTGCGCCTAGAATGAGACTTATGGGCGTCGGATATTCTATTTAGTTATCCTGTTACGAGGTTACTCGAAGTAAGAAATATTGGAGTTGATATATTGACCTTATAACGTGTATTCTTAGAAAGAATTTCTGATTCTAAATCAATGAGTCAAACGTTAAAAGTCAACAGTAAATCGACAGATATCAAGGCGTTTCTTGCGTGCAACTACCGCCAAGGTAAATTTAACCTTTAGGATTACACGCTTCGTAGCTCATCTATGATGTAAGCTTTGTATACCGCTGTACACACTAATACGAGATCTTTATAAGACGTTGTTATGGTAAATACCTACATCGTAATTCCTTCCACTATACGTTACATCAAATACCAAAGTGCATTAAAGAATAAATCTTACATTTATTTCAATCCATTCAACAGAACTGGTCGAATATGAAATTCGGAAACAGGGATAGCGGAGGAAAAACGAAGAAACCTTATTTTCTTTTTCTCACTAAAAAAAAATGACTTACTTTTCGAAGAATCGTATATAAAGATTTCTCATTTTTGTTCCCTAAAGTTACATCGCAGTGAAGAGTGCTTCGTTTAAACTCGTTTCATATACATCGTACGAGATTTATGCGCAACGCACATCTCTCATCTATCATTAATTTACTCTCCTTTCTCAAACAATCATACGAAATATATTAATACCACTTGTATATGTTCAGATTCTAGTTGTAACGGTAGCCTATCGACTGAACATCTTGGGATTCTTTACAACAACGGATGCCGAGGCACCAGGTAATTACGGTATGTTCGATCAAATCGCTGCTTTAGACTGGGTACAAAAGAAGATCGAATATTTCAATGGATCACCATCAAACGTTGCGATACATGGGCACAGTTCCGGTGCCATAAGCGTTGGTCTTCACATAGTGAGCCCTCTTAGCAAAGGGAAGTTCTCCAAGGCGATCATCATGAGTGGTGATGCAGTTAGCTCCGTTGGGTCACCACAAGCTGAATTACCAGTCGTAGACATCATCACCGAGAAGTTCGGTTGTTACAGACATCCAACTTCAGCTCTGATGGAGTGTTTGCGTCGCGTTGATGTTAACATCCTAGTAGAACAATCCTCTGATATCGAGACCTGGGGTCCAATTGTTGACTTTGAAACGAACAATTACACAGAACCGTTTCTTCCTTTACATCCAAGGGAAGCTTTGGAAAATGATAATTTCAATGCTGTGCCATTACTTGCTGGATATACAAACAATGAGCAAGCTTTGGCATATATGGAATCCGTGGTTAGCGGGAACGATGGCAAGTTGTCAGCAAGGAAGTTCGAATCGATGATCTCCGATGAGTTTATGTCTGTTGTCCAGAGTCCTGATGAGAATAGTACCTGCGAATTTAAACCAGAAATGGTGGCAGACGCGGTATTATTCTTTTACAAACCGTATCCACCAACAAAGGATCAAGGTGCACTGCGAGATAGATACTTGGATCTCCAAACTGAAAAGAATTTCGCGGCTGGTTTGACATTGCTTGCTGGTAAAATGGCAAAGAAGAAGCAGTCATTCGTTTACAGATTTGATTATCGGCCCAGGACGCAATCCATAACTAAAGACGTACCTGAGTGGGCCGGTGTACCACACATGTTTGAGCTTCCTTTCGTTTGGGGATTACCCCTTCTGATTGGTAACGCTATTCAATGGAATTCCGCCGACAAGAAGATGGCAGAAATTATAATGACAATGTTGGCAGGTTTTGTCAAAGTTGGAAATCCTTCTCTCAGTAATGTTAAATGGGAATCTTATACGGAGGAGGTTCCTGGAATCTTGATTATAGATAGGAACATAGACATGAACGAGCCTAATGCTATTGACTATAGAGCACTTGCTTTTTGGAATGAATATTATCCAAGAGTCGTTGAAGAGGCGTCAAACAATTGTTGTAATGTGACAAGCGATGGAACCACGTGGAGAGAAGTTCCTTATGGTTTTCTCTCCACGATCGTCGCAACGATAACGGTTCAACATTGCTTACGACTGTAGATTCGATATTAGAGGATATAAGAAATATATTGTATTCAAATGCTCAACGAGGATCGGAGTGACATCGTTGTTTCTTTACATCTTAGAAGTGTGATTAATTTAATAAAAAGATGATAATGTATCTAGAATGAAAATGTACATAGAGTCCTCCGTGAATTGGGAGTGAATAAGATAACACGGTAAACACAGTACGGGGAAAGGTTTTCTAATCTCTACGAATCAAAGGGAATCCGGAGAAAGATTCGGACGGTTGCAAGGAGGAACCAGCCTAGGCCTTAACATTCATTGAGTTTTTTATTATTTGCTTTAATACGGAGAGATATAGAAAAACATATATTGTTTGAGAAACAAACGGTTGATAACTTATGAATATTTTGATGCTTTCATAATAATTAATAATAATAATAATAGTAATAATAATCATCATGTACCGTCTATGTATATTTATTATATTATATAAGAGAGAGGTGCGCGGCGAGCGATGCATGGGGGCTGGTGGCCTGCGCACGCGCACGTCCAAACATTTCTTTTTTTCCTTTTCTCCTAAATATATACTATTAATTAATCATTTTTTTTTTTCTTTAATGCAAAACTCCTACAGTGATAACCGATGCCACGGGGTCTCGTACTACTCTTTGTGCGCCGATGCTGCGCGTGCACACGAGCCACCCCGGGACCAACGTATATACAATATTTTTTTTTTCCTCCGATTCGCTGTTTCTCTCTCCCATTTTCCCGTACTCTCGCGCCTATTTCACTGTCATCCCCGTCCTGTTTTACAGCCATCCTGTTTTCTACGTCTCTTGCCTCTTCTTATTACTTTATTATTTTATCAGCCCCCTCCTTCTCACTAGGGTAGTTCACATAGTCGCCTCTATCCATCCCATTTTTTTTATCCTCCACTGGTATATCCGGATATTTTTGTTTATTTTCTTTCATGCAGGAGAGTATGGGCTCTGCTATATCTACCTTACAGAAGTAGGCACATCGATTTCTTTTTTTGCTTCATTTTCTTTTCTGGCGACTTTTTGTTGATTTGTCGCACCAAGTCGTAGAAGATCTGAAATTAGACATTGATTGGAGTTAAAAAGAGTTTAATTGATAGAAGGAAGAACATGTAGAAGCTTGATTTCATTGAGCATCATAAATATGGAAAGTTTTGAAGAATCTGTATTTCGTTTTTTGTATTCATTTTTGTATAATAGTAGCTTAAAGGTTTTTTACAAGATTTCTAAGCGTCATTGCAAGATGTATTTTTTGTTTTTGATGTATTTCAAGATTAAAGAAAAGTTATAGTTGACGATACAGGAGACATTCGTAACAGTATGTGACATTGGTAGGAAGTTGTTGTTGATTCTCGTAAAAATGATTTTTCCAAGGAATTATTGTCGTGTGTGGAAGTCATATGTAACGTCGAAATGACACATATAGCGTAATTCAGTAAATATGTACCTATCTTGAATCATCCTATGAGTAATTCAAAGTTTTCGCATAATTTCCTGGGCATGTCCATGAAACCCATTTATTACAATTCCAATCTAATCATTCATTTAATAAAAAATGAGGAAACCTTGAATATTCTCCAGTTTTGAAACTATTAATATGTCAAAAAGAAAAACTTCCATGTTTTGTATCAATACGATAGAAGATCTATAATTAATAATTTCAGAATTGTTTGAGTCTCAAGATCGAAAAATCGCACTCAAAAACGCAGTTATTCAGCATATCAAAAATAAATTTCAATGATTCGTATAAAAATATTAGATAATCCATAATAATTAATTTTGAACCTGCTTGAGACCTAATAGCGAGAGATTTTAAATAAAAATGGAAGGTAGTTAGTATACGCATCCTTCGAAAAGCACGTTACTTGAATTGCTCAAAGTCATATATAGCAGTGTTAAAAATTGCTACTCAATTAACACAGAATTCGAGTCACACGAAGCCGCGAATATTACTGTTAACACTAGATTTACGAATGTTGATATACCTATTTTTTCTGAAGCGAGCCAATTTAACTCATACAAGAAAATTAAAGTTTTTAGTAAAGAAAACAATTCCAAATCAATTTAAATAAAGGGTTTATTATTAAGAAATTAACCAACTAATATATTATACATATAATAGTCGAATTTTGAATGAGCCAAATTGGCTCCGTAAATCTAATGTTAAAAATTAACGTGATCGCAAAGTACACTCATACTGAATATCTATTCAATATAAATTTAGTATGAAGTATTCACTGAATTTTATGTTATTTTTGTACAACTGAAGTTTTACAACTAACAATACATTAAAAAATGTTGAGTTCTTATTTTCAAAATTTTTAAATTAATCTTTGTAAGTAAATGTACTTTAAGGGCTGTCTGTATATCAAAGATAAATTACAAAATTTCATGTCGATTTACAAGAAAGATTAATCATTTTGAAACCGCTCGAGTCTTCGCTCCGAAAAATTGTACGAAAGAGAAAAATAAGTTTTCAAGGGAAAGGAAACCATTCGAAAATCCTCGAACCGAGATATAAAGAAAAACCTCTCGAGATGTTTTAGCAGCGAGAAAACCTTTCAAGGCAAGGAAACATGCGGACAGAGAAAAACTGCTACTACAGTTTGTAAATATTCGCAACACGACTGTTTGTACCCTTTCGAAGGAGGAATCGAGGGAAACTTTGAGATAACTGTTCGTAGGGCAATAAAAAGAGGGATGGAATCGTTTTAGTACGTTTGTCAAACGGAACTTTTTAAGAGTTAAAATAAAGAGACGACCGGGTCCGTTGAAGAAAGGAATCGTTACGTTTTACGGACATTATGAAAGGAAAATTGTGGATGTTGCGAAAACTGTTTTTTTTTTGCTAATATTAATGAGATGATTTGTAGCGCGATGTGAAATATTGCACAATTTTGATTCAGCTTTATAAATGCAGACTCGCAAATTGTAGTTTTTTTTTTATTTTTCCAATAGGAAAGAAGTTGAGTTTATATGTTAAAATTAAAAAAAAAAATAGTAAAAAGTAAATTGTGCACAAATGTGGCTATTGTTTGACTATACTTTTATTAGGTTTGGACACTTTTCAATAAGTGCCAGTAGTTTTTTTAATGGTTGCATCTGTTGTATAGATTTCATTATGTAGAAAAATTATATTTTAGAAATATGTATATAATGAGTGCTTTTATTTTTTTAACTGAAATTTAATTTCTCATTAGAAAATTTGATTGAAACTTTATAATTGACTTCTTATCAATTTGTCAAGTAGAAGTAGTTTTTTCTGCATTGTAAACTAAATGTTCACATACGTTGTAGGCCTTGAGAAAATGAATTTCGATGTTTTTCATTTATTTATGTCTGTGTACCGGAGAGTAGAAAAAAAGTGCTATGATTGTAGAGATTGATGCACGTTTAAATGGAACTGAGATAATTAATAAATAATTATCTTTGTAAATAAAGATCGTGCCCCCCTTACACTTAGCTGTACGAGTTTGTACAAAACATTTGTGCTTTAATGTGTATATGCGAATAAAAAGAAAATTTCATATTGTTATATCCGCTTTCTTGAATCCTTCTTTTTCAAATATTTTTATTTATGCGTCCTATTGTTCAAAGCTAAAAGTCGACGAGGTGAATGAGAAGCATTGCTCGGACAATCAATTATATCTTGTAATCAGTGGATATATGCTTAACTGAATATCGTTGGTCAAATTAAAAATATTTATATTTAAATAAATATCTGTATTTAACGTTCGACCAATATCTACTGATCAAAAAAGCGCACACTTTTAAGCGAATCCAGTTATCACAATTCCGGTTAATTTTAACAGTTAAATAAGAAAAAATTTGCTTTTCTTTTCTTGTTGTTAATACAGTAAATAATAGCGGATATTTTATCGGTAAATTTCCGACGAGAAATAAGTATGCCTTCATATGAAACTATGACTGCTTTTCAACGAATAGTTAACACGTTAAGCGCCACACCGGTCCCTAGGGACCGGGCGTTGACTTTTCGTTTATGCTGACGCTGATCAATGAAAATGAACAATTAGTTTTTTACCTAAGCTACGTTGTCGAGCCTAACCGAGCCATAATTAGTGGAGTTAAGTATAAAATAGAACATTTTATCAAAAATGAATATAGTATGTTAAAACAAATAGAAATGATATCTTTTCTAATAAAGGGCCTAAACGGAAAGTGCTTTAAGAACGAGCATGGCGCTTAACGTGTTAATAAACTTTCCATGTTTATGATATTTTAAGAAAATGGCTCATTTACTCATCCAAGTAAAGTGTCTTCTAATAGCACAGGGTACTCCAAAAATCAACATAAATAAAAAATTTCACATCAGATTTACGAGAACGGTCAATGTGACTTGTCCCTAACTTTTCTATTTACCAGAAATTTCAACCATTACTTTTTTCCAACTTCTCAAACTCTACTTTGGATAATGTAAATAATTGAATCGATTAATTTCCTTCCCTCCATTTCTTCTTAATTTCATTAACAGTATCCATTCATTAATCATCAATAATTCAGTAATTAACAAGTTCACATTTTCTCCAATATCACAGAATATTGAACAAATAAAATTACAATTGAAGCTATGTACGATGATTCTTAGCATACCCCGCACTGCTTCACTCAAAAAAAAAAAAGAAAAAAAAATATCCAATATTCATAAATAAATAAGTACAAATGAAAGAATAGTTAAAAATTTTAATCTGTAACTTACATCGCTAACATTAATTTTGGCTTTGGCAGAGGTCTCCATAAACGCACAGTTAAATTGCCGGGCAAGGTTGACGCCCTGGTCTTTGCCCACTACCCTCTCGTCTTCCAAGTCGCACTTGTTGCCCACGAGTACCATCGGCACGTCATCTGTGTCCTTTACCCGCAAGATCTGCTCCCTGAGGTCCTGGAGGTCGTTGAACGTTGACTGTGCTGTTATCGAATACACTAACACGAACCCTTGTCCGTTTTTCATGTAAAGGTCCCTCATGGCTGTGAATTGTTCCTGTGGATGAAAAGACAAAGTCGTAATTGTAAAGGGTTTACGATTTCAAATTGACAGAGGTAATTTTTAAAATGCAAATTATCATATATATTTTAATTCAAAATTGTAAAATGCTTGCTGAGACTTGGAAATAAAATTGAGAAAAAACTGTACTGATTAACATCGTGGGGGTGACCGGTGCTATTGAATTCCATGAAATTTCATATAACTTTTAAATGGCAATATTTATGAATTTTCGGACATACCGAATATTTAAATATTAGCACTAAAAAGATAAAGGTTTGCCGAATTTCCATCGGTATCTTTAAAGTTTCTGTTTTATAAAGATAAGAATTTGATAGGAAGTTTCACTGCGATGGAAATGATGAAAGTAGCGAAATATCGATGGCGTTTAACGTGTCAATAATTGAGTAAAATACTTATGATAAATTGTTAATTGGATACAATGAACTTTAACCCTTTCGGTGCGTAGTACTTTTCCGCCAGTGTGCTAACTCGGTATGAAGCAGTCAAAGCACGGATGAATTCTTTTTAATGGTATTTTTAATGATATAAATAATTAATGCTTTATTGAAGATGCAATACATATAGTGCATAAAAAATAAAAACTTATGGTACTTAAGAAATACCCAATTCCAAAGTATGATTTAATAATTAATTTTTGATGGCAAATTTTGGTGGGACAGTATAGTCACCGATAGTACGCAGGCGACGAATAACAATAGTCATTAGTAACATCGAAAGGGTTAATGAAATAATAAAATATACGTGTTAGAAATGAGCGTTAAAAAATGTATAAAAATTTTCTATCTGGGAACTTGGAAGAACTTTTACGGATGCTGGGCAATTATAGTACAATGTTATATTATACTTGGTGGTTTCTCGAAAGAAATAACTAAGTATCAAGTTACATTTATATTTGGAATTTTACTTTTACGACGTAATAGAATACAAAAGTGCGTAATGAGAATGGAAGGAATAACGAGTTGCAAAAAGGTCTGTCAGTACCAGATTTCAGTGTATAATTGCATCTAATATCTACGTAATTTATAACTTTCTGTGAACAATAACAGAGTAAGATATGCAATGTGATATCTCGTACGTTTCTTTTCTCGAGAAACAGTTAATTCAAAAAGAAGTATGGCGTTTCACAAGAAAAAATTCAGTACAACTGTACTTTTTCTGATGCACTACCACAATTTACAGAGAAATTAGTTCATAATATAACGAATATTGTAATACTATTGTATTATCTATTTATCTTGAAGGGGCAACATCTTCTTATTACTTGTAATTACTTAAGTTAGCTTCGTTAAGTAATTCAAATTAATTACTTAGCTACAGGGCAGTTATTTGAACAAGAGTTATGTATTGTAAAAACATTAGACTGGCTAGTGAACTGCACACAACTGGTAATTACGTTAACTAATTAGATAATAAAAAAACAAAGAATATTCTGAACGAATTTGCTGCTAGATTTTTAAATTCGTTCAAATTAACGTTAAGGAAGCATTTGCAATTAAGCGACGAAATAAACTGTATAGTATTTTATTGGTAAAAATAGCTACGTCGAATGACTAATTCAATTATAATTTCATAGACGCTCGATATTCTATTAAATACTCTATTAACTTGCGTGGTCGCAAATTAATGAGGATGGATTATTATTAGGACGTGAAGTATATTGCAGTGGCGTAACATAGTCATTCTATAAAGGCAAAACATGCCACCGGTGGTTTAATGTAATGAGAGTCATCCCAATGTCTTTTTTTTATCGGTAATTTATCGGAGTTGCCTCATCAAGCATAAAATACTGCTGGATTTGTAAAAGGAGACAAGAATATTATATCAAGAAACTTATTTCTTCTTGCCTTTTATACCGCTGTTATTCTTCCAGCGAGAACCTACTATTTTAGGTGAGTTCCCAAATGCTGTCTAAAGTGCTAATTTTAGGAGGATTTCCTTGAACCCCACATTCTCATTTTATAATATTAAAATTCATATAAATGCATATAGAGAAAATACTTGAAGATATAAAGAAATTGAAAATATTACGTATTCAATGTCTACATGTTTTTTTCGATTTGGATCAAATTAGATTTCAACTTAGGTAAAAGAAAAAATGCCAGCGACTAATAAAAGTTCAAACCAATAGTTTTACTATTAAAAAACAATACTTTCATTCCATTCTCTTTACAATAACTTTACCGAAAATAATGTGTAAAAAATGTAAATGTAAATGTAAAAAATAACAATGTCTACGATTTTGGTGAAATTAAATTTCAGCTAAAAAAAATCTTCGGAGTACAAATGAAGGCCAAGACCTGTAGTTTTACTGTTAACACTTAGCCAATCGAATGGAGAGATCTATTAGGTGTACAAATTAATTCTCAGCCCCCAGATTTCATCGACCACAAAACCTATTCAGATTAGAATTTTTCCAAATTTGAATAGTCATTTTAAAGCGCCATTTGTTAGCTTTAAAATAAGATATATTGCATGACTCTACTCCACACATAACATGAAAAATCATGTGTAGAAGCGATGTCGTTCGATAAGCAACATTTAAGGCACTGTCTTCTTTTCGCGTTTCAACTAAAAAAAAAGAAACGCTATATCGTGCAGCACTTGTAAAAAATGGTTTCAACAGTTTCGAATATTCTCCAGACTTAGCCCCTTCAAATAGCCACCTATTTCGATCCCTACAACACCACCTAACTGATTCTCAATTCAAGTAAGTTGAACAGGTCTATAAATGCCTCAATGATTTCATTGATGTGAACCACTACCATTTTTCCGATCTGGAATCCGACAATTACCTGAGAGATGGAAAAAACGTATAGAAAATGAAGAAGATTATGTTTAATATTGAATTTATATCAACATTGGTATAAATAAATGTCAAAGTTAGTCCAAAAAGGCCGAGAATTAATTTATACACCTAATACTTGTGGCAAAGAAAATCGACTGATGATCGAGCAGAGAGATCTCTCATTGCAATCTTACAATTTTACGTTGTTGTTGAAAAGAACAGGGTATATAGCGTACAATATGTTTTTTTCGCAACTTTTGGCTAAGTGTTAAGTTCACAAAGCAACAATTTACCATCCAAAGGAATTGGGAGAACTAGAAGTCTTAGATTAGAAAATGGGACACGTCGTTGAACTGAAATATATTTTATATCTGAAACTTACCGTTCCTGCCGTGTCTAGGATTTCCAACATACATTGTTGACCGTCGACCTCGACCTGTTTGCGGTAGCTGTCCTCGATTGTCGGATCGTACTTCTCGACGAAGATTCCTTGTACAAACTGGACAGTGAGGGCGGACTTGCCTACACCTCCACTGCCCAGCACTACTATTTTATATTCACGCATCTCCTTGCCCTAATTCCCTGTGCACCCTGTCACAGCCGAGGGGTCACCGAATCCGCCACGTTTTGTCGTTCTTTACCCTCTGTTAAGCCGATCTGAAACAACGAGAGTGGAAACTTTTATGACGATAATCAATTAATATTCGTCTCGTTACTTTGCCCCTTTGTTGGACGTTAAGTTTCTACTAAATATCATGATTAACACTGGATTTACGGCAGTCAAATTGACGGGTTCCTACTTTTTTAAAATTTTTTTCTTAAATCGACAGAGAAGCAATACAGTAAATATTTTATGTGTATCTTGTAATATACAATTTACTTAACTGACCATATTTATTGCAACTTGATCTATCTTTTTTCAAAGTACTTATTTTGTATCTTTAAATATGCGAGATTTTTATTATGTCGATCTTTTAGTAATCCGTTGTTTTACGATTACATTTGTGAACAATAAATTCGAGTTAGGTTGTTGAAATAAAAATTGGTAGGTAATTTATTTTAATGTAAAAAATGTACTATTACATTTACAGTGTGTTGAATATCACTCCTTATTGTATAGTAAAGGATCAATGTATTTTTCTTAACCGTTTGTGTCAATGAGTGACACTCGTGACGTGATAAATGAAATAGGTAAGTTGTAAGATTTTAAAAAATTATTAAATTAAAAGTATCAGTGGGCCACGATACGATCAAGTTATTTTTATGGTATTTAATCCTTTATAGTTCGAATTTTCTGTGGCATCTAAAGATTAGTTGCACGATAGCACATTAGAAAATGATATGACATACTATTTCAAATAACAAATTTAACTTGATTTTGAAACATCGCATTGTAAAGAATTTCATGATTTTGAAGAGCTAGATTGTAATATTTGAGAAAATTTAAAAATTGACTTTAAAGAATAAAAACTTGGTTTTGTCTTGTGTTACTTCAAAGTTACAAAGTCCCATAAAAGGTTTATGTAATCAAATTCAAATAATTTTAATGATTAAGGTACAAAAGAATTCTGAACGTTTAAAATTTATATTCTTTTTTTCTCAAAATTGATTTTCTTGAAAATGGGATTCTTGCAGAAAAACTTTCAGAAAATAGACCAGAACAAAATTACATTAACCCTAAAATTATAAAAAAATCGGCAGTATCCAGTAATGAAATTACAACCAATAATTGCCCAGCTAACAAATTCTAGTAAAGATTTTATAACATAACAATGAAATTACAAAATATCTATAATAAAATTACAATCGATAAACCTGTATCTAATATATTCTAATATGATAAAATTCTAAAATAATTAGTTAATTATCCATGGGACCAGTTTGAAAACAACCAGAAACCACGAATTACCGAATTAAAATGAGTAAACAAGGAACTCATTGCAGCATGTAATTTCATTAAGATAACAATCATACAAATGATAACGCGTGACCCTAACAACGTCATAAAACTCGTGCACCCTGGCCTCTTAAAGGTCGTCTGAAATTAAAACGTGAAATATAACATGCTAGAATTTCGGTGCGCGAAATTCTGCCTCGTTTAAACTTTCCTCGGTCTTGTTTTAACTAGAGTACTGCGCCGGCTTGGTGGCACGCAATGCGCCATTTGTCTTTAAAAAGTAGATAAACTTTCTGGAGTTGCGGCAAAGGATTCTATCTGATAACAGGAACACGCGTGTCACTGTATACTGTAATTATCCTGCGATCCATACGCAAAACAATGGTACACTCCAGATCAAGTCTTTGAATACACATTTTAACTTTTTCTCTTTAGCATAAGGCACTGTTACTCGAAGTCCTAATTATTAATAATTATTGAAAGCCAGACAGAGCGAAAATTCATCTTAGATATTATTCGTTTACTCCAATAAGAGCTGAAGCTCATTTCTTGAAAAATTTGACAAGTTGATGAGTAATACGAGTCAGTGGCAAGTCAGAAAGATAGAAAATTCATCTGACAATGAGACATTAACCCCTTGACATAAAAAAAAATGGAATTTAGCGTGCCCGAAAAATACTATTTAATTTGGCCTAAGTGAACAGTTACGTGCGAGCTTAAACACAATATTTTATTCTGATATTTGCATTGCTATATAACATGTAAGCAAATTAAATGGTCAATAGTTAAGTACCATTATAAAATAATAAATTAATAATTCTGTTAATGGAAACGAGTGAAGAAATTGAATAATTTAAAAATATAATGTACAGCAGTTTAAGCGTCTCGGAGATGTCAAAGTCTACAAGGGCAGATGAAATGAATGAGAGGTGAATGAATTCCAGACGTGTGTTAAGGGGTTAATAGTTGAGGCAGTAAAAATGAGTATGTGGGTACAATATAACTAATATCTTTACATGAAAAGAATAAAAACAAATTCAATTTTTTACAAATATAAAACCAACGAAATATTAACTAGTTTCCTACAAAAACTTCCGATACTCATACGGTTAAGCCTTCCAGAATTTATCTATTTTAAAGACACATTATTTTCGTAGCAATAAAACACAATGCAACGATAATAAGGTATTGATGAATTTATAACCAACAGTGTGTCACATCTGTTTCTACTGCGAACAACAAAGGTCATTTTAAAATTGGCGCTAAATTTAAAAACTCAAACACGCCTAATTACTTTAACTACAAGTATTCAAAAATAATAAAAAAAAAAGAAACATACGTCGTCATACAAATTGGTATACGAGAAAATCCACTTCCTAATGACGACAATCAAGAAACGTAAATCACCCCCGTCCACCCAATTTCGTGCAATCAAATCAGTGATATATAATGGCGAAAGAAAAAAAAAAATGTACGAAACGAGGAGCGCAACCGCCACGAGTTTTCGCGAGTACGATAAACGAGGCTTCATCCCTGATTCGCCAACGGTACCATCATGGCGACGAATCGTGGCCAATCCGTGGCCACGAAATTCTTTGCGCCAATCCGTCATTGATTTTAGGTTTATGAATGGAAGCCCCCTTACGCTAGCTTGCCTCTTTCAAGATACTACGAGGCGACCCCAACGTTCGGCATGCAGGAGAGGAATCTTGAACGTGATCTCTTTGACTTAAAGAGAAAAGCTTGCGACTCGTCGCTGATTATAGATTGATGTACATATGACTCGTTGGATTACATACTTTTCACTTTATGTGGCTGAAAGTGGCAATTTTACGTAGCAAGTGATTTACGATCGGGTAGATGGAAATGTTAATATAGGACGGTGGGGAATGTAGGTCAGCGGCGGACATTCGACAATTGATCTCGGTGTGTGGCTTTCGCGAGCATTGAAATTTTGCGTTTAATGACTCTTTTAGGTTTCGGAATGAATTATGTCGGCGAAATAACAGAAAATTGGTAATTATAGAAAAGGGTGATATAAAAAATGTGTTGTGAAATAATTGTAATTTTTATTGTGTACAACATATGATGATATCGTATTATACGAATATATGATTACTTTCTGTAATTAGTAGCCGAAACAGAAAATATTGTTTTGGTAAGTGAAATATTATATTTGAATGCTCCAAAACGTTACAATTTCATTTAACGCAGTGGATGGACTGAAGTATTTTGAAATTACACTGTAATTTGTTTTATTACATATTTGTAAATTATAATTCTTCTATTCATGTGAAATATTGATTTTAAATGCTATTTTGGAAATTTAATGAAATGCAAAATATTTACTTCATTTTTGTTCTGCGAGTTTCAATGGAAAATAAATCATTTGTTATTTATTGTTTAAAATACGTATTTTATTCCGTTTCGAATGAAATGGACTTCTACCGTACTACATTTCCTTTCGAGTATATTGTAAGAAATTAGTTAATTAGAGATCAAGAACAAGTGCAGTTGAGCTTTAACCCTGTTGTCAGCGATTCTCATTCTCCAGAGTTTGGTTCGCCTTTGCACTTTTATGAAACTCACATCTTTAGTTTTTTTATCATGCTACAAGTTATGATTTTTGAAACGCGAAGACATATTTGTAAGGCAGCACCAGTTGAAAAAGTTTAACTTTTAAAAAACAGTTAAACTCGTCGATTTATTGCATGAATTTTAGAGATTCTCAAGAGTCAATCTTGTAGAACAGAGGTCCTTAAACTTACAAACACCGACGACCTCATCTTGAACAACATTTTTTTCAGACCTCCTTTCCAATTATAGGCACTTTACGTTGTTTTTGAAACTTCTGGCTCATAATCTCATGGCCACTACGTTGCAATAAATATTGATAAAAATGTATAGCTAGATATTTTAACACTAGATTTACGGATGTTGATATTCCTATTTTTGTGAAGTGAGCCAATTTGACACGTACAAGAAAATTGAAGTTTTTTGAAAAGAAAACAGTTCCAAATCGATTTAAATGAAAGGTTTATTATTAAAAAATTAACCAACCAATATATTATATATATAGTAATAAAACTTTGAACGAGCCAAATTGTCTCCGTTAATCTAGTGTTAACGAATGGTCTTGCGAATTTATAGAGATAATCATTTTTATTAGCAGACAGAATAAAAATATGAAATGAGTAAAAATAGTGGTAAAAAATATTAAAAAGTTACAAATTATAATACGTTACATTCATACAAATATTTCTTTGTAACGTTAATGTAAAAATTGTTTCAGGGAACCCCGAGGGTCTACGGACCTCAGTTTAAGAACCTATGTATAGAACAACTTGCTTGTACCAATTAAAATTGTAGATGTTTGTGACTAATTGGATACTCTGTAAATTACTGGAACTATTCACAAATTCTTTATTTAACACTGCATCTACCCAGACAATCGAAATTACTCGTTCTGCATTTTTGTAAATATTCCCAAAGATTTTAACAATATGTTTTTTAATTCTCAACAACTATCTTGTAGAATGTAAAACAATGGAATAAATTATATAACTATATTATTTGTTTTTGCTTTTATGACGTGTTCATTTAATCATTGATAGATTTAGTGCTAATATTAATTAAAAATTTGAATGTAAAGTGAGAGATTTCATTTAACAGATTTAATTGGAGCAAGCATATGATTGTTGCAAACTATCAAGCATGTTGAGAATGAACAAAAACATTTTGAAGCACACACTGCAGCAAAGAATCAACTTCGCCACACCCAGAAACGACACCCAGCCAAGTCATAAATTTCTGATTCATCCTAATCAACGGTACAGCCAAAATCCTAGTTTGTGACTCATTGAAACCTTTGTTACAGTTCAGCATAAATTACAAATTCGTTCAACATACAATTCAAATTTCCAGTTCTCCATACTTCCAATCACTAGATAACAACTCGCCTAAAACAGTCGAGTTCCATATTAAATAATCATAGTCAAAATGCGAAAAATACAAACGAAAGGATGAATATCTCCAAAAACCCATAGCTAAAGAATCTAATCTTTCTTATTCGTGTTAATCATTGGAGCAGCCAAAATCCCAATATATGATACGTTGCAATGTGCATCACAGCTCGAAATAAATTGCAAATTTGTTCAAACATACAATCCAAATTTTCAGTTCTTAATACCTTCAATCAGTGAATGACAACTCGCTTAACACATTGTACGCCGGCCCCGCGATAATACGGGATTTCAAATATATAATTTTAGATTTTACCAATCAATATCAGCCATATTATTTTATCCTGAGGAAAACGGTAAAGTGGACAAAAATGGCAATATTGTTCCCTTTAAATTGTGCATTACTTACTGTATTTCAATTTATATTGATTTAAATAGCAACATTATCAAATATAATAAATTTTGTAGCAGATATTTAGCCGGCGTACAATGTGTTACAACAGTCAAGTCCCACACTACATTACCATAGTCAAAATACGAAGAGTACAAACGAAAAGAAGGATATTTCCAAAGACTTATAGCTAAAAAATCTAATCCTTCTTATTCGTGCCAATCATTGGTAGAGCTAAAATCCCAATCCGTGATACGTTACAATGCGTATTACAACTCGAAATAAATTGCAAATTCGTTCAAACACATAATCCAAGCTATCTATTCTTAACACCTCCTATCAGTGGATTATGATCTACCTAAAACCGCAAGTGATGAATTTTCTTATAAAGCCTTATATACTTTAACCCTAGATCACTAACCTTCGTCGATTCGACGAAGCGGATTTGATAAGTATGCCATATTAGTTAACGTATCGTAATAAATAAATACCTATCTTTAGTAATAGAAAACAACATGTTTAAATTTTATTTAAATAATACCCTTTAACCCCTTTTGTAAACACCGTAGTCGAAGAAACGAAGGTTATTGTTAAGCGTCGAAAAATAAGGTTAGTGATCTAGGGTTAATAGAAATTAACGAGCATAATAAAATCCAATTGGCATATCCCGTAATAAGATAATAAGTACAATCACGTAACTATATAATAAGTATACATTAATAATACTTTGAAAATACAAATACAACAAATAATAACTTCCGACTGCTTTGTAAACAATGTGAATTATGCAGCCGCCACATAAAAACTGTGTTTCGAAGAGGTCTATAACAGCAGGAGACCCTGTTTTCTTACCAAACTAAAACTCGAAACCACCATCAGTCCCTGAATCAAACTTTAAACTCCCTACATCGCTATTATATATTCCAACAGTAAGTCCTACTCTAAATGACTATATCAATTAACCCAAATTATACAAGTATATTATACAAATTATAAAAGGGTTAAGACCAAAATATACAAAGTACAGCAAGACCACCTCAAAAATCCATGATGAAAGAATCTCATGAACAGAAGCAGAAAATCACTATCCAAAATACCCAATTACCACCATAAAGACTAAAGAGATGAAGCTAAGAGACAGGATAAAAGTAAAAGCCAAGCATGCAACGGGAAAGCTGAGGATTTTCAAGCTCGACGTGGTTAAAATCCAAAGTGTCGGAGTTGCTCCCCTCCAGGAAGGAAGACCGTCTACGAGTTCAACGATTCCATTTGCACGCACGTACGCATGGACGAACGTGCAGACGAAGGAACGAGGGGAAAGGCGAACGGGATAGATGAGTATAAAGGGGGAAGTCGATAATATTGGAGAATAACCTGAGAACCTACAACCACGATGCTTCCAACGACGGTAGCCCGACACGTTCACGTTTATATACATATATATGTATATAAATATGTATGTGAAGAGTGGAGTATCGTTATTTCTTGGGAGTTTGAAACGCCAACCCCACTCGACACGATTCAATTTTATTTGAGCGAGGAGGACCCCGTTTCATGCGTACCTGAGCCTAAAACGAGGCAGGAAGTTCCAGGGGAATGTCAGGGGCGCATTAAATAATTTATAGGACGGTGAGACTTTGATGAATGTTTTTTAGACTTTCGTGGATCGTGGCTTATACGAGGGTAAAGGGTTGGCGTTTTTTGAAATTATTCGAGGGCGTTCGATAAGTGCTTTATTAATGGTGGGATTATTTGTGTGATTACATTTGATGGAGTTCTTTTAATGAGGGTACAATATCTTTTTTAATTAAGTATCGTTTTAGGTTACTTGTTCGAAAGTATGGGGATGTTGGGGAATGGGAGGTGAAAAAGTTGTGTGAAATTGATAGGGTGAATTTGTTAGAAATTTAAACTCATTAAACTGTCGAAATAATTAGTAGAGTCTTTGGTATTAACACTAGAATTACCGAACCAGCTGAAATGACTGATTTCTGATTTTTTTAAAATTTTGCAATTTTATAGGAGAGCCAATTATTCCAGGTCTTTTTTATAATACACAAATTGCAGAATCGATCATTTCTTCCATCTGATTCCTCTTTTGATTGGGTGTGATTCCTTCTTTTCCAAAGTACTTCTTTATTATAGTGACATATGATCGATAGCAGATAACAGCGATAGTTCTACTATTAATTGTTATCTTTGTTATTTAAAATGCAGAAACTAGTAGTCGACAAGGCATGTAAATAGATGTATGATTCGAAATGACAATTAAAAAAGTAATTAATGATAAAAATCCGTGTATGACCTCAGAGAAGATCGTCTCGAATGTCTCGTGCCGAAAGAACAAAGACCTACTTGAAACGTTCTTTCTATAGAAATACTATTTTTAAAACAAAGCCTTTAAACTCATGGGTGTACACCGCAGCAAGTTAGCCTTAAAAAAGGACGAAAACTAAACAAGATAAAATAGAAGCTTCATTGTTATCCCCTCGTGTAGTTTCTTTCATGCAGTGAAGATAAAAGAAAAGGAATGTACAATAAATTACACGATATTTAACATCATCAAATTTGGAACTCGATTAAGGGAAAAAATGCAGATTCTAAAATTCAATTCTCAACAATGTTAAAATTTTTACATGTTAAATACAACAAATATCGTCAATAATTAGCGTTGCTAAACTGAAATATCTTCTAATTATTAACCAATGATGTTCATTGCTCATCATTCACATCAAACACCGATAAAAACTCCCTGAATCCAAAAAAAAATCTGTGCGGAAACTTAGCACAATAAATTAAAACTTGCAACTATATTCTTTCAAATATTATTGCTCCCCCTTTTGTGGACGGATGACTTTTGATTACTGAGAAATCATTTGTTTGATGATCAAAAGTTACATTTTTACAAAAAATACAAAGTAGTGGAAGTTTAAAAAATAAATATTACTACTTTCACCCTATTATTACTCGATAGTACTCAAAGGGTAAAAAATAGGGCATCCAAACATGAAAACAACCCTCCAGACTACCTTTCGATAAACAAAAGTCACCCTTTCGATTCTTCCACTCATCCCTCATCAATGTAAGTCCCAATTTCGCCATGAATATCGCTTGCGTTTACATACTCTAAGTGAAAAAAGAACGGCGGCAGCCTTTCGGCAACGTTAATTCGCGCAATTAAATTCATCGAGACTTAATTAAATCACTGGACGTGCGTCAGCAACAAGTCGACGAACGAACGCCACTCTCACGATCGAACTCCTGGCCATCGTCCAAAACTTTTCCCAAGGGGGTGGGAAAAACGTATCGGTGTCCGCATACGTCCGCAGAGGGGGAGCTCTGCGTGAGAGAGAGATAGATACCTAGACAGATAAAGAGAGAAAGAGAGAGAGAGCATCCCTTCTCTTTTTGGAAGGTGACCCAGTTATCATCGGTTGCCAGAGGCGCACCCTGTGCAGGGTGTCCTCGTTTTAATGAATCCGGTCGATCATCTCCGAAATTATTGACGATATCAAAAGAAATGTGGGTATCAAAATCGGAGAGTTCCGTGGAGGACGCTATTTCGATCAGCTTGAACTTTTTCGCAATTGAAAGGATATGGCCTGTTGACCCGACTTTTTGAAGGGTGTAATATTCTTTTTATGGATATGAAATGGTAATTATGATAGAGAGTGATAATAGAATTGGATGAAATCGATATGGGTGGTTGAAGAATACAATGAACATTGTGAAAAGTCATGGCTTGTGAGCCATGGAGAGTCAGTGGTATATTGAGCATTTTTGTTTAATCACTTTATAATGCATTAATTCAAATTTGTGAAATTCAGTGGTGGCAATGAAAACGTTTTGCTTAGACTTGTTCAACTTAAGGTAGTTCTAGCACTTGACCAAAGTCTGCAAATAAATATAATGTTAAAATATGATGTTCTTGAGATTGTCACGAACAAGTCACAAGCAAAAAGAAGCTCAGTTATCGGGCATTTTGATGAAAAAATCGAATTTAAAAATACAGTTTCATATATTGACGTAAATGAGAGTGAGAGAGAGAGAGAGAAATAGTACTTCCGACTTTATCGTTCAATTTTCCAATCTTCCATACTGCAAATACTTACGAAAAACGAGATCATTAATTCGGGAACGTTTTTGAATGGATATTTCACAAAAAAAATTGCAGCTGTCGAATATTTAATAAAGAAATTATTAATTGAAAACTATAAAATCATGCATTTCACGTTTACAATATGGCCACTGTTTGTGAATGTGAGTGTTTGGCAACGTCGCATTGTCGATAAGTACGCGTACATCAAATTAAAAATTTTTTTAAATTATAATTATTATTTAGAACTAGCTGAAAGTTCCCGTGCTTCGCTACGGTTTAATCGAAACTAAAAAAAAAAACCTTAAAACTTCGAATTTTGAAAAATCCTTTCTTAGTGGGTGCTTATACCCTAGAAGGAACGCTCATGCAAAATTTGAAGTTTCTAGGTCAAGTGGTTTCGGCTCTGCGTTGATGAGTTTGGCTCATACTTTAACCCCCCAAAACCCCCCCTAAAATTTCGAATTTTTCAAAACCCTTTCTTAGTGAGCACCTAAGACCCAAGGGGAAGGTATGTTCCAAATTTCATTGTAATCCGTTCTGTGGTTTTTGAGATTTCGTGATGAGTGGATGAATGAGTCAGTCAGTCAGTGGTATTTGAGCTTTATATAATAGATTATTCGTTTTATAGAAATTCAATGGGGCCCATTCATAGCACCTATAAAATCCGCTCCTATGTGAAAGAACTATCTTAAAGAAGCTGGTAGAAAATGATGAATATTGCAGAGATTTTGCGGAATAGTAAATGCTTTTAATTAACTGTTTAATAATGAACTTCTTAAACTTATGGCGACTAATTACCAAAATCAGTTGCTTCCGAGTGAAAACTTTATATTCCAGGTGACAATAAGTATAAAGAATAATGATTTATTATACGTTTTGTTGAATTCTTTTTTTCACAAGTTGATTGAAAAATCTTCAGAACATGTTGCAGATAGTAATACCCATCTTATTTAAAGACTGCAGCATTCTCATGAGTTTTGCATCATATCTGATGGCTACCTCGTGCTGCAATCACATACACGTTCTACTTGCAAACTGAACGTCCTTCAAAACTAATGGAAGTCAGTATCATCCGAGATTGTTGCAGGTACTTGAATTCCACATGAATAAGTGGAGGCGTCTAAGAAAAGAGTAGGAAGCGCTTACGTCTCGAATAGCTCGTGCAAGACAGCTTTATTTATATCATAAAGGAGATCAGATATATCAGAGATATAATATAAAATATTTCTGATTAATAGTTTCCAGGAGAATCTACTTCGTTGATCAAAATATCGAAGACTATATATCATGTTCGCTGTTATGGGACCATGGCGGATAAGGGGGAGAGGCACGTACTCGACGTCAGGAGAAGGGAATTCCAATGTTTTGTCACCATTGAAAAATTTAATATTTAATATATTACAACCTCGGCTGTTTGGAACCCACTTAACACTGTAGGGCTTGAGCGTAACAATTATAGTAATTAACCCTTTACCGTGCCATTTACATTGTGACTGCCTCCACAATAATTCAGAATTAAATTAGTAAAATAAACATTTATCAGTGATTCTTGGCATATCGTATAATTTAGTATTATAGAAATAATTGGATCGTGTTGCGTCTCACTGATATTTTCAATTTACCCAGTTGAGTGCGTTCGACGTGTATACACGTCGGACCAAATCTCTACTGCGGTGCGTTTGACGTGTATACTCGTCGTGTAAAATAAAAAATTACCATTCACTATAAAAACTCGAAATCTTAATAAAATGTAATAAGAATATTATTTGGTGGTATGTTCCCTTTACATTACCAATACGTATATTTTTGAAAAATATTTCTTATTTTTCTTGTTTATTCTTGCTATCTTTAGTTTTTCTTGTTTATGTATAGTATTATTTCTTGACAATTTTCAAGCTTTTAATAAGAATAACGTATTCAGAAACGAGTTGCTAGTTTTTTTTTACGAATAAAAATGTAATCTTTCTTGGTTTTTTGTAAAATGTATAATAGTACCAGTCGCCCTGCGGTCGACGTGTATACACGTCGTTCCTTGTTTTTAATTCCGCATCCTGTGGTGACCTTTTGAAACTAAATTCCACAGTCAACTGGTTAATAGGTTTTGTATGACTTGAAAATTTCCTTTCCAATTTATCGCATCACGAGTATCACTCGTTATAGTACTGCAAGGGGTTAAAGGTGGTAGTGTGGGTAAGAAGGTAAAGAATGAGACCCCCAATCAGTAGGCCGGAATACAAAACCTTCGTCACCATTGAAATATTTGTCATAACTTAATAGTTAATGTATCATAAGCTCGGTGGTTTGGATTTGACTTAACACAATGGGGTTTGAGCGTAATGATTATATCAATTAAAGGTGGTATTATGGGCAAGAAGGTAAAGGGTCAGTCTTGCAGTCAGTAAGCTGGAACACAAAAATTTAATATACTACAACCTTGGCGGTTTGAAACCCACTTAACACTGTAGGTCCTGAGCGAAATTACTATAGCGCTTAACCCCTTGCACTACCGGCAAACTCGCAAGAATCCATGCCTAAACCGAACGCCCGATATACGATATCCTGCGACTAATAAAGATTATCGCGCCAATATTTACTTCACACAATCGAGCATTTGTGAAACTCAAATGAATTTGAATTAAAGTCTAAAATTAATAATCCTGAATGGGAATACACGATCTCATTCGAAATATTAATATTTGGCCCGAAATTAAAACCACGAGTCAGGCTCGTGATATTCAAGTTTGGCCTTAAATTTTCATCACGAGTCAGACTCGTGAAAATAGTGCAAGGGGTTAAAGGTGATATTGTAGGTAAGAAGATGAAAGCTCCGACTCACAACCAGTAGGTCAGAATAGAAATCGTTTATCACCATTACGAAATTTGTCCTTATTTAATATTTAACGTATCACAACCTCGGTGGTTCGGAAACGATTTAACACTATAGATTTTGAACGAAATGACTATAGCTATTAAAAGTGGTACTTTGGATAGGTACATGAAGGGTCAGATTCACAATCTGTAGGTCAGAATAGAAATCGTTTATCACCATTGAAAAATTTGTTCTAATTTAATATCTGACGTATTACAACCTCAGTGGTTTGGGACACTTAACACTATAGATTTTGAACGAAATGACTATAGCAATTAAAAGTGGTACTTTGAATAGGTACATGAAGGGTCAGATTCACACTCTGTAAGTCAGAATAGAGATCCTTTATCTCCATTAAGAAATTTGTCCTAATTTAATATTTAACGTATTACAATCTCGGTGGCTTGGAAACGACTTGACACTGTAGGTCCTGAATGAAACAATTATAGCGATTAAAGGTGCTATACTGAGGAAGAAGGTGAATGTTCGGAGTCGCAATCAATGTGGTTCAACTTCGAATCTCTACTCGCCCCTGGAAAATTTGCCCTAAAATCTAATATACCTGAGTTTCGCAAGTTTGGAACTCAACTATAAATCTAAATCCTAGGCGAACCAATCATAACACTTGAAGCCAAGAAAATTCTAAGTAAAAGAAAAATTCTCATTCGCTGTTCTACAATTCTTTTCATGAAATTACTCCGTGAAAAAGTAAAAATGTCCGAATTCGATGGAACCTTAGCAAAGAACACGCCGATTGGTCGTTATAAATAAACTGCGCGCGTTCAGGTTTTATATATTATCGATAGGTTTAATGCGCGTTGGGACATAAACAAAGAAAAATGGAGCACGATCGAAGCCTGTGTTGTACGGAAGGAAAATTCTGCCGAGATTTCAACGGTAGAAGAACATTTTTTGAACATCAAATTACAAATCGTACCGAAAAATGTAAGTTACTTTTCTATTTGCTGCTTCGACTGTTGTCATCTCGTTTAAGACTTACTTCAGGGAGTTTTTTTTTATTGTTTAATATGTAAGATGTATGTATATTATACGAATAAAATTTTTAAATGATTCTGACGGTAGAATTGAATCGTGGATCAATTGTATAATAGTTCAACGACCTTTGTAGGAAATTTTTTATATATTAGATAGCTTCATCGACAAGAAAATCTCGGAAACTCGTTAACATTGATTTTTATGGAACTTTCCGATCCTATAGCCTCATCGAAGTTCTGAACTTCGACATATCTAATGAGCAAAGTTGTGCTTATAGTGTTGATAACTTCGCGGTCGATGACACAAAATTCTCTTCTTTTGACACACTGGTAATTAGTTCTTTTACTTTTTCATCACATGGAGAAACATCGGTCATTACTTTCGCGTTAAGGAAAGATTTTTCAGCTGCCAAGTTTCTCTGCTTTTAACCATAACCGTCGCATCGTTCAGAGTTCACATTTTTACGTGAATTATGAGCAGTAGTCTATAGTACACGTGAGAAGAATTCCTGAACGACGAGGGAAATTCCCTAAAGGGGGGAAAAATTCTCCAAAGGTCGGAAGAATTCCCCAAAGACGAGACAGATTCTCCAAAAGATCGGAATAATTCTCGTAAGGTAGGAAGACTTTCTCACAGGTGAGAAAAATCACAGCCTTAACTTTTAGAGCGAAAGATAAATTGAGAAATACTATATCAGCATCTATCTTTTCGTGACTGTTAGATATAATTAACAAGTGTTGAAAATCTATAATTGTGGCAATCAAAGGCCACCTAATATGGCGGGTCCTAAGCGAAATAAGTATAAAAATTACCACTACAACTAGCAACATTAAATCTGTTATGTTTAAATATATTAAATAAATGAACTAAAGAAACGAGGAACCAGGAGGTGAAAAAATTATCAAATCGATAATTTATATTTTATGAGATAGGCATGGAATACTTGCTGTATGGTCTCCCTATGAATTTAAAAAACTACAAAAAATTAACCCTCTATAGGTCCCTGTGAGGTAAGATAATTTTAAGCTTCCATTCTTTAACGTCAAATTTTTAATTTCGTCAAATATTACAATCTAGCTCGTGAAAATCAAGAAATTCTTTGCAATTCAATGTGTAAAATTCAGGATTAATTCATCATTAAAAATGTTATTCTTATCATTTTCTAATTGAGCTATCGTGAAACTAATCTTGGGATAGTACAAAAAATGTGGGCCATAGAGGATTAAGAAGTTATTTTGACTACCTTCGAAGTTCTAGAAGAACTAGAAAAGAAAAAAAACGTGAGATTTCAAATTATAGTTAATTGTACAGAGAGTAAATTAATAAGTTAATAATTTGGTGTCATAAATTCTCTTTTAACGGAGCAATAAGTACTTTTATCTTTGCTATAACGAAATAATTATATTCTCCAGATATTCATTTTGCTTCTGTAATATCTATTTCCGATATTCATTCATTTTCTTTCTCCATAATATAAAATACAATCGCGGCTCGGCATCGTCGAGCTACGTTGATATACGCGTTGGCCAATAGCCCCCATACCGAAAGGGTTAATTATTATGGCGTGTATTTGAGCTACTAGCATTTTATTGATTTTTAGATAGAGACGATGAGACCAGTCGAATTAGCTCTAGGGTGCATTGGTGTTCGCTTATCGGATTTATGATTTAAAAAAATATATATGAGGGAGAACACAGAGATTAATTTATACGCCGCAGGAAAATTAATTTTAGGAAGTGTTTTGTTCTTAGATATTATGAAATGCATACATTTTTAAGGATAATATAAATTAGCATGATGTTAACACTAGAACTACCGAGGAAGTCAAAATGACTGGTTCTCAATTTTTTCAAAAAATTCTCCATCTTTATATGAAAGTCATACAGCAAATATTCTGTGTTGATTTTATTAAAAAAAAGATTACTGAATCGATCATCTTCCTCACCTCTTCATTCCTCTGTTTCCAAAGTACTTATTTAACAATTTTCAATATACATAGTGCATTTGCCACCGGCAGTTCTAGTGTTAATAAAAATTTATACGATTTTCAGTTTTAATACTTCGTATTTGTGTAGGTGTCTTTTTACCAGCAACTTGGAATAATATTAACACTGGAACTACCAAACCGTCAAAAATAACTGAAACACAACCGCTTGTGCTTTTGCCATGTTTTTGTTAATGCTTCTTTTTGGACTTGAATTCGCTTTCTAACTCGCTGAGTTTTGGACGTCCAATTTAAACCTAATTTTATTTGTAATCATAGTTTGTGAATTTTGTATAATTTTTAATAATCGAGATGTGGTATTATTAGTGTCTAATTTATTTGTCCACTGTTTTGGTTAACTAGTTATATCTTTATTTACGTTTATAAAATTCCAATGTTCTATTATATATTAGACTTGAAATAAACCACATTTAAAAAAATTTGTAGAGAATGTTTTCCAAAAATTCTCTAAAATTATAAAGAAAACTCAGAGTAAATATTCTAAGTGCATTTCAAAAAACATAAATCAGTGATTCGATCATATTCTCCGCCTCTTGATTCCTCCCTTTTCGAAGAACTTATTTAATATACTAAAATATGATAGATTCGCCGGTAGTTCTAGTGTTATGATTACCAAAGAAAGTCAAAATCATTCAATAATTATTCTCAAAGTAAATACAAAGCTGTGATTAAAAATTAAATAACTTCTTTAAGAAATTTATTATTCTTAAAAGAATAACTGCAATTAAACTTCTTTCAATTGGATGGTTACGATGACACGTTAATTTAGTATTAAACATGATTTGCAAAGATCAAATTAACAGTAGCATGTGTCTTCGTAAAATACTCGTTAGATGTTCAAAGTTAATTATCTAAAAGAATTTTATCAACGTTTATGTTATCATACACAATAAAAAACAAAGAATAGCTTTGCAACAATTCACTTTTTTTTTAAATTATCAATCCAAAGGTTGGCGATCGCAGTGGAATCTATCTGAAATTACGTTGATAATAACATACTCTGATGATACTGATAAGATAGATAGTGCTAGATAGTACTGATTTTTCTTTCCATATTATTGATTACTGATAGAACTGAAAAAGTTATATTCGGTTTAGCTCTATTTTCGGAAAGGCGCGTATTAGTTTGTGATATTGAATATCTGATTTCATGGTCAATCAATGTCATTCAATACAATGAATTACTATAAATAAAATCACGGAATTATGAGAACATTTAACACTAGATTTGCCAGCGTGAAATCTATTATGTTTAAATATGTTAAATATGTACCTTAAAGCAAGGAAAATTATAACGTGGAAAAGACGATAGATTCCGTAATTTATGTTTTATACGATGGACGAAGAATATTTATTCTACGGCTCTCTCAAAAATCCGTAGAATTTGTAGAAAAAATTGTGTACCAGTCATTTTGACTGGCTTGGTAAATCTAGTGTTAATGAGCTCTCAATTATTTGATAGATTCTACATTAGCTTTTAGAATCCCTCGACAGTAAAACTACCAAGCAACTCAAAATGACTGGTTTTCAATTTTTTTAAATAATTCTAAAAGTTTATAGAAGTGTCTTGGAGCAGATATTCTACATTGATCTTATAAAGATTACCGTCTTCTCTATCCCTTGATTTCTCTTTTGACAAATTACTTATTTAATATATTGAAACATAATAGATTTAACGCCGGTAGTTCCAGTACTAATTACTCTGACAATTAGAATTTTTTTAACAAAAATAGTTAGACTTAGAGTCAAGTCTTCCAAAGAAATCACGTTTAACGTCTCCTTACTTTAAACAATATTCACAATTCCGTGAAAAGTGTTCGTCACGGAAGCTATTAGCTCTAATTAAACCGACAAATTTTTTGGTACCGCGTGAAGGCACATTTAATAGCTATAATTGTTGTAAGTGGACATCTTGGCACCGATGCGCTTAATTAAAGCTGACGATGAAGGTTGATCAGAGTTCAGTAAGGCCGCGCGAAAGCGAAACCAAAGGATCTCGTTAAAGCTTCCAAGCGAGCATCAAAGACCACGAGAGGACACGCATTACAGTGAAAATGGAACTTGCAATTCCACGTAAAGTCATACATCGATTTTGTTAGATTTAAATCTTCCCACCAAATACGTCGCGTCACGTCAGTCAAAGTAATGACTGCAACATTTTTATTTTTGTATCAATTATAGTTCCCATAGAGGACTTCCGGTCTCTCACGCACATCCTGTTTTATATTTTTCATTATGTAACACGCAGTATTTTCTCTTTTCTTTTTCAAAGTATTTTAAATATATTTCCTCATTTATATTTAATTATCTGTCTACTAATCATTTATACTGCCGCCTGCTCAAATATCCTTAACAGATTTAAATAATTGATTTTAATACTTTGATTATCATTTAACACAAAGATATGCTTCGCCTTTTAATACGTGGAATACTACCTGTATATCTCTAACATTAAAATTACCGACGTTAAATGTATTACATTGTAATATATTAACAATGTTGAACGCCACTGGTATTTCGTTCATTTGATCATTTCTACCGAAGTAATACTTTTTCTACTAAAATCCTATCTTTGTAAAGTAAAAGCTTTAAAGACATAAATAGATATATATTCAGCAAAACTTTATCCTTTGAACGCCCATATTTAAATATTAAATGTATCAGAAAAATCTTGAATATTACAACTTCAAAGTCATATGAAATTTTATTGAATTCAATAGTGCCGGACACGGGTGACCCCCGTGGCGATCAACGTAACCCCTTGCCTTACAACGTCTTTTGTGACTGCCTGCCAAATCAGTTAGAATTAAATTGATAAAATAAAAATTGGATAATGATTCTTCATATATCGCATAATTTAACGTTATATTAATATCACAGGAATCATATTATCGTGTTGTGTCTCAATCATATTTCCAATTTTGTAGCTTTTACAAAATTTGAAAATTGTCTATTCCATTTACTGTGCCACGAGGGTCACACGTTGTTGTAGGCTAAGGGGTTAAATAAGTACTTCGAAAAAAAAAAGAAGAATCAAGATGTGGAAAAGATGATCGATTCGGTTATTTCTGTTTTATAAGAAAGACATAAAATATCTGTTCTGCGACTCTTCTGTGAACGTAGATATTTTTGGAAAAATTGGGAGCCAGTCACTCTGACTATTCTGGTAATTCTAGTGTCAATTTGTTCATTTCTCCAGAATTGGAACTTTTTCTATTAAAATCACATCTTATTCGAGTATGAGTGGTAAAGGTCAGATTAGTCACATATTTAGAGGTACTTTATCCTTTTAACAGCAGTATTTAATTGTTGAATATATTAACAAAGCCTTGAATATCAAAATTTAAACGTTTCGAGAAATTTCATCGAATTCAACAGTTCTGTCAACCTTTATAGCATTCAACGTGTTAATAAACGTTTTACTTGTTTATTAATTATTCTTTATTTTACAATGATGATGATAACTGCTGAAGCATTCTCCTTTGCTTTTTTTTAACCTCTTGTCCAACAATTTCTTCTATGACTGGATGTGTAACAATTCAGAATAAAACTGAATAAATAAAGATTAATTAATAACTTCTAATATATTGTACAATATAAAATAATATTGAGTCGAGGAAGAAGTTCATTCACATTGTAAGGCAGAAGTTTAAAAAGTTTTTTTTGCAAGAAATCAATGAATATTAATATCATGGAAATAATTTGATTAAAAAAATATTTTTAATTTCTAACGTTTCGAACTTTGCAAAATTTCCTATTTTATTCATGTTGGGAGAAGCACTCGTAGGGCAAGGGGTTAAAATGAGTGATAGTAAACACCGTTGGGTCAAGTTCTTCAAATCTTTCGAGATTTATTCGATAGAAAATTAACTACGGCGGAGAGCTCGATAGATCTAGAGTTAAGAGGCTTGGAAAAGCTTTGGATGGCTCGGGTGTTAAGAGCAATCGTCCAGTAAGCTTTTTGAAGGTCTCGGGTTCGAGTCCCGCTTCAGAAGCACTTTCTTAGGATCCGATTATTTTTCAATCGCCTACAATTTTCAAAATTGACATTCAATCTATCTCATTATTCCTCATGTTTCTAAGTACCTTAAACAACTCCGAAATTATTCGCATGGTTCATAAATAATTCAAGTATGAAAAGTAGAGTGATCATTTCGTAGAAAAGTTCAAAGTTGAAATCTCACTCCGGAACATTTTCCTCGGAATCTCATCTTTTTTTTGGACTTTCAATTTTTGTAGAAAGTGTAGCGTTATAAAATTTCGATTTTCTCATCATTTTAATGTAATTTTGTTGTTTCTAATGGTACAGTAATTAGGAGTGAGTCAATCTGAAGCTTTGGAGTGTCGGAGATATTTTGTATTTAATTTCGTACAGTGTTTCGTCGTGTTGAATAATAGAAGGTGGCCTCATTGTTAGAATTTTCGAAGTCCCAAATAGCACAGTATTCGATTGTACTAGAATCTTCGAATAGATTGGCATAAAATTGGATCTCCGGGCATCCGTATCTACTGTTCAAGTAGAGCGTATATCGCATGAAAGAAACAGGACTTAACGTTTTAAATGAAGATTTTGCTTTAAACGTATTGCTTTAATTATACATTTAATAAGACAGATTCCTTGATAAATCGTGTGAAATTCTTTTATAAGAAATACAGAAGAATTGCATTCTATTTTATTTGTGAATAATGTTGATTTTTACCGAGACCATAAATAAAAACTCATAAAACTTTCCAGAAAATTGTAATCGCAAAAGGATTGGGATTTGTTTCATCGTAAGATGTTTAAAACATCTTTAACATCATTAACGATGTATCGATTTTCAGGTAATGTAAGGCATATCAAAGCTTCTATTCTTCGGAGAGAATTTTATAAGGGTATAGCCGGATAAGGATGGCAAAAGTGCCCCCAAAGGTAATTAACTTTGAGGCATACCATTCGATAGGGCTCTTTGGAAAAACCCTTCCTGCAAAGTATAAACCCGGTACCCCTACCGTAGGGGTAGTTATAGGGTGAAACGTACTTTACGGTTTTTGCTCGATTTCTCCCGTTTGGCTTGATAGAAAATTCTGAAAAAAATTACACATATTATACCCAATGGTGTGCATAGTCTGGAATTTTTTCAGATTTTTTGGTTGGCAAATCGATTTTTAAAAAATTAAAAAAGTTTATAAACATTAATTTTTTATTGAAAATATGAAGTGACCACTTTTATATTTTTACAGTACCTGCATAGTACCCTAATTATTAATGTGTAATTTTTTCAGATTTTTACGAGTAGTGGACGGCAGTTAAAAAAATTAAAAACCAACAATTGTTTATATTTTTTGCTAAATTATTGATGTGACCACGTTTATATTTTCACAGTTTCTCAAGTTTGCTATAAACAATTGACTGTAATTTTTTCAGATTTTTTGCAACAGTGTATCATACCAAAAAAAATAAAAAACCGATGTTCACTCATGACCAATACACAAATAAGTGTAGACTTGGATGATCGAAAATTATACGCAATACCCACTATTTCACATGAAATAAACTAATATACTTCATTATTAAATATTTTTACATTTGAAAAATTAATTTTACTGAATGAGTTTTACCTTTTCTAATTTTTGGACTCAGGACCGTGAGGCGCATAAGTTCCGTCTCCACCGTTCTCACTGTATTATCGAATTTAAGCATTGACCAAGGAAAATACATAAATTATCCTCGTTTAAATATAAAAAATATTGCGAGTTAGGTATGAATTATTAGATACTTTTACATTTGTAAAAATATTTCACAAATATAAAATATTTATTTATTTATTTATTTAATGTTTATAATACGTCAATTGCTATTTAAATGTTAGAGAAACTCCAAATTCTTACTTAATGCATGAAAATTAAAAATTGGTAATAGGCAATGTACATATATACTTATTACCCTCCTTAGGGCAAAGTCTAGAGAGGAGAGTTGTTACCGGCTAGTTCCAACCGTAAGACTCGAATGGCTACAGGTTTATGAAACATCTATTACAATTTTATTTGGATACGAGACAAGTTCCAAATCCTCCAATAAGTTCTAATAATTAGGAATTGGTATAGCTGTGGATTATTATAAACAAACTAACATAAAATACGCATTCCAAAAAACATCGGTTTTTTATTTTTTTTTGGTATGATACACTGTTGCAAAAAATCTGAAAAAATTACAGTCAATTGTTTATAGCAAACTTGAGAAACTGTGAAAATATAAACGTGGTCACATCAATAATTTAGCAAAAAATATAAACAATTGTTGGTTTTTAATTTTTTTAACTGCCGTCCACTACTCGTAAAAATCTGAAAAAATTACACATTAATAATTAGGGTACTATGCAGGTACTGTAAAAATATAAAAGTGGTCACTTCATATTTTCAATAAAAAATTAATGTTTATAAACTTTTTTAATTTTTTAAAAATCGATTTGCCAACCAAAAAATCTGAAAAAATTCCAGACTATGCACACCATTGGGTATAATATGTGTGATTTTTTTCAGAATTTTCTATCAAGCCAAACGGGAGAAATCGAGCAAAAACCGTAAAGTACGTTTCACCCTATAACTACCCCTACGGTAGGGGTACCGGGTTTATACTTTGCAGGAAGGGTTTTTCCAAAGAGCCCTATCGAATGGTATGCCTCAAAGTTAATTACCTTTGGGGGCACTTTTGCCATCCTTATCCGGCTATACCCTTTATCAAATGTTTTAGTTCTTCATGAAATTCCTTATAATTCAATATTTAAATATGAAGTCCTTATAACCCGAAGTGAAGATTATATTTTACAGACATTATGTTCCTAAGCATTAGTTTTTAATATTCAATGTATTTAACATTTACGTCTACCTGTTTGCATATTTTATGTTTCTCAAAATGTCAACCTTTGTTCGCCTAGTTACTATGACTGGAAGGAATACGAAATTAAAATATAAATTAACAGAACAGAGTTAAAATTGTATTTTTATCTTTTTCTAATGTGCACAAAAAAAATTCTGGCTGTCTAAGATTAGTATGAAAACTTGTTTCCATATTTTCAATTAATTATACGAACAACAAAATCAATATTATTTGTACTTCCTCTTCTTCATTTTCTTGGATAAGTATTAAATAATGAATAAAATAATAGGTCTATCTGCAAAAATAATAACTATCGGCCAATTACATGCAATTTGCAAAAAGAAACAGGGTATGAAATGTTAAATATTGCGCTATAAAAATATAAAATACATATAAAAATATTGTCCTACATCAATCACCATAAAACCTTCGTCCAAAATCTTCTACCGTATAGATTCATGTTTTTCGCAAATGTCAGAAACTTAATATCGCATCGAGAGAATCCCACTTTCCAAAGGACACCGAATGGTTTGCCAATATGCAAATGATACACATCGTCGGTTCTTTCATCGAGGGCAGTTTTTCCTCGCAGCAATTTTTCACAAATTCCAACGTTTCTTTCTGCGCAAAAGTTTTGGCACTTGTCCCGATGATTCGCAATCTACCATACGGAATCTTCCTATCTCCTTCGTCGAACTTAAAGCGACTGAAAATAACCGGCAATCACGGAAAGATCGGTGTGTGTGTTTTTTTTTCAAAGTTAAAGGGTTTCTACAACCCACGGTCGGTCGGCTTTGTTCATACGTTGAAAAAGCCGACGGCCTGCTCTCTATATTTACACTCTGCTCTAAACTTTGACTATATTTTACGCTCCTTGTCGAGCGGTATTTTTATCGGAACGGAGAAAGTGGACGAGGGCTCTATCGATCATAAAACTCACCCAATTTATTTTAAGATTCATCGGAAACTTTGCTACGATTCTTTCCTCGAAGCTTACTAGTTCGTTGGACGAGGTTTTCGATATTTTTGAAATGGTTTAAAGAAATGTGAATTTTCTGATGCTGAGGGGTAGTTAACTTCTTACACTGGACTTTTAATACTTTGATCTACGAATTCTTTCATGCCTGCATGCGTGACAATTCAAAGTTAAATTGAAGAAATACAAATTGAACAGAGATTGCTGATATATCATATAATTTGACTTAACGTTAATATCGTGGAAATAATTTGATTTAATTTTTATTACATTTTAATTTCATTTTTATATGTAATATAATATAATTTAATTATATAATAATTTAATTTTTTATTCTGTTTTCTGTGCTATGCTTTCATGTATAACAAGGGGTAATATTAACACCGATAATTCACTAGTCTCGTAATTTCTACTGAAGTGAAATTTTTTCTACTAAAATCACATCAGAAACTGTAAAGACACTGAGAGATAGATATTCAGCAGACCTTTATCTTCTTAAACGCCAATATTTAAATATTCAATGAGTTAGAAAATTTATATATATTGTAATTTAAAAGTTGCATGAAATTTCATTGAATTCAATAGCATCGGTCACCGGTGACCCCCATGGCAGTCAACGTGTTAAGGGCGATGGTAACAAATTAATGAGACATCAATTTCTTAAGATATTTGTTAGAATACTAATATTTTATAATCACCGTTTCCAACGTGGAGTCACTTATGTATATACCAAAGTTTTTCTTCTATACTACTTTCTGTATTGAGAGATACCATGTATATCGTGTATAAAAGTCTTTAAATTAATCTAATTAATCGTCCAATAAGCTTCGTATCTTTGCTAATTTTCAGTAAAACTGATTACACATAGCTAATTATTTCTCTTTCTTCTTATTTCTCAATCCTTTCTCTTTCTGTGCAATTCAAAACTTAACAATCTATTTAGAATTTGTGATATTTCGTGCATTTAATATATGTTAATTTAATTGATTCTGTTTAATGCGTGTTTTGCAGTTCAGTGAAATTCTGGTGATGAACAACACAGATTTATCTTGAATGTGAGTAGATTGTAAAAATTATTAGGACTATAGAGTTAATTTTGTATTTAGAAATTTATTAATAAAAAACACATTTTGGAAGCATTACACAGAGATTTACAAGAAATACAGTGCTAGAAACTCGAAACACATTACTCCGACAATTTATAATCAAAGGGTAACAGGCCGAAAGAAAAGTTACTGGTATATTCGATCCCATTTTGCAAAATAAATAAAGAAATTTGGATGAATTTATCAAAAGAAAAATTCAGAACCAATCTACCTAATGAAATTTGCTAGAAACCGTACTGTAAACACTGCTTTACAGTTTTCATGAGAGTACATAAAACTAAAAGAGCGGAACAAACGGTCACATATGATTCGTAATATTGGAACATCAATTTCGAACGGAGACGTCGGATAATTTCGGTGGAAAATGTGAATCGTGGTCTCCTTTTCTCGTGTTAGCAGTGTTTCGCGCACAATGATACCACGCAGAAATCATTTGGAGATGAAAAATGGACGACGAGAGCTCTCTTCACTTTGCTCTTACCTTGCGAATGCCGAGTCCCCCTGTGACACAGTTTTTTACAATAGAATAGTCTACCGCTTTTACCAACGTTCCATGCTATTCTTTTTTTTCTTTCGCTCTCTCTCCCCCTCACCCCTCTCTCACTCTTTCTCCTTAAAGGGTGGCCTTACAGGCTTCTGTTCAGTTTTAATCGTCGACGGTATCAAATCAATGTGTGCCAGTTTTTCAGATCTATACATTCATGAATGAACTGATTTAAAGGTAACTTACAAAGATACTGATTTTAGAAAAAGAAATGATATTGAATTATGACCTTTTATTCTTACTCTTTGTATATCCGTGAAATGGGGCAGTTGGAAGTGGAGACGATATTGACCCTGACTTTATATTCTTGTTGCTTTTCTTTTATAATTTTATACTTTTCGGCGTTAACTACTACAATCATTTCTACTGCTGTTTAGTTGAGTTCCAAATAGGCGAACGTATAACGTATTAAATGTGTTACATTTAAGTATACTTAAGGTAGTTCTTTCAGATAGGAGCGGATTTTATGGGTGCTATGAATGGGTCCCATTGAATTTATATAAAACGAATGATAATTTATTGAAGTATTGATTTAAAAAATTTTAAATTTGATGTACGCGCATTTATCGACAATGCGGCGTTGCCAAACACTCACATTCACAAACAGTGGCCATATTGTAACGTGAAATGCATGATTTTATAGTTTTCAATTAATAATTTCTTTATTAAATATTCGGCAGCTGCAATTTTTTTTGTGAAATATCTATTCGAAAACGTTCCCGAATTAATGATCTCGTTTTTCGTAAGTATTTGCAGTATAGAAGATTGGAAAATTGAACGATAAAGTCGGAAGTACTATTTCTCTCTCTCTCTCTCTCACTCTCATTTACGTCAATGTATGAAACTGTATTTTTAAATTCGATTTTTTCATCGAAATTCCCGGTAACTGAGCTTTTTTTTTGCTTGTAACTTGTTCGTGACAATCTCAAGAACATCATATTTTAACATTAAATTTATTTGCAGACTTTGGTCAAGTGCAAAAACTAGCAGTTAACGTCGGAAAGTATAAAATTTAAAAGAAAATTATATATAGTATTAAATTACGAAACTTTCCTAGCGGTCATGGAAGAGGGCTTGAACACAGGTCCACTAATTAACACTAGAACTACCGGCGTTAAATCTGTTATATTTCAATATATTGTTACGAAGCACCCAGTAGATTCAATGTTACTGGGTAACGAGACTTGTCAATTGTTTATAATAAATAAAGAGTAGAGATTCTACGGTCGGTGGTCCTCGTTGACGGACGTGTTCTTTTAAATAAACGTTAAGTATCGCTTTTAAATTGTGTTGTATTTAATTATGTCCGAAAGAATAAGGCGTGCGCGGTCGATTTGTAACAATATTAAATAAATACTTTGGAAAAAAAAGAAATCGAGAGGTGAAAAAGATGATTGATTCGGTAATTCTGTATTTTGCAAGATCAATGTGGAATATCTGCTCTATGATTATCATATAAACTGTGAGAATTTATTGAAAAAATTGAGAACGCGTCATTTTGACTTGCTTGGTAGTTCTAGTGTTAATTGTTTAAAAACTTTATCTATGAGTTCAGTTCTTTTACCTTAATGTGAACGTTTAACTGATGGAATCATTCCATCTAGGACCCAGTGTTTTTTGAGGTTTTAAACCGCCCGAGCTATGATAGATGAAATGATTATTTAGAAAATATTTCCTACAGGTGAGGGAAGATATGACCTTATGCCTAATTAATTAAAAGTCCGAACCGTTACCTATTTGCACATCATTGCGCTCTTTTTTGTGACATTTTGAAAGATTGAAAGATAATCATTTATTTAGCGATTCCAAACCACCTTTTCAGAAAGTTAAATTATTAACTTATACGAGTTACAAATTAGTATTTGTGGAATCATATTTCAGCGATTGTATTTCCATTTGTACGTTTTAAGCATGTATACATGCAGCGACAAGTTATAATTAAATTTTTCCTCGGGCCATAAATATACGTTGACAGTGCTTAAGGGGTTAATAATTCTTTACACCTTGAATTTAACAAACCCAAAATATCAAATTTAAAACTCCATAAATTTTTCTCCCAATAATAGATTAAATTTCCATTTCAACTTTTATACTTATACAAAATAAATATTCTGCGAAATAATCAAATTTTCATCGACGATCTGACATTGACGCTGCACAGTTACATTAAAGCTTAACCGACGGGCCTCGTAGATCTACGTTTTTGCACATTGTTATTTTTTCTTGATACTATTAATTATAGCACTATCTGCTTGACGATCCTACGACGTAGTTTCGATTTTAGGAAATATTTCTAAATAATTTTATAACCATAAAAATGGCAAGCAGCAAAGCGTTTTCTGCGGAAGGTGAAATAATCTATACGGATTGAGTTTGAGAACCTTGATGAAGAAAGTGATGTTCACAGGGAACCTTAGGCAAATTGTTGGAACAAGGAAGAAAAAATATCCCCAAAAACCGTGCAAAGTGTGCAGCTCGAAAGGAAAAAGGAGCGAAACTAGATATTGTTTGTCATTTTTCTCAGGTTCCACTTCATGAAGGTGAATGTTTTACAACGCATCGCACGCTTGAAAAATACTAAACGTTTTAATAAATACCGTTATAAAATATTATAAGAAATATAATTGATTAAATAAAACTACAACGCTTTAAATCCATACATTCATGTTTATTTATTTCCCCTGAAAAATGCCCGGAAACTAGGAAAGACAGGGCAGATTCGACCCGTCCGTTAAGTGTTAAGGGTTAATCTTATCAAACGATGGAAAGTCCGATAATATCCGAGAAATTTTTTAAACGATAGACAAACATTTTAATTTTACAAGTTCCAAGAATGAAGATATTCACCTAGAATTATCGCATTTTGTCTTTTTATTCCTGTGCTGACGAGGAATCAAGCATTTCCGGGTAGCGTCATGAATTTTGAACTGTCCTGTATGCTTAAGTAATATGTCAACGTATGTCAAGAACGCTTAAACTTACTACTATGAAATGCTAGCACGGCCACTCCTTCGGGAATGCCGTACTGTACATTTATGGACGCATGTCGACTCTCTCTGGCTTTTTAAACATTTCTCGCAGATGCACGGATGCACTTAGGGCAAAGCAAACTTCTTAACCCCTGAGCGCATCTTCAAAAGGTTCAGTGCTTTAAAAAATGCACGAGAAACCTGTTCATCCTACGATCTCCATGTTCAATTGAATTTACGCGATACCTCGCTTGCTCGACATGGTTCGAATGAAATCCCTTTAAACACTAGTACCACCGACGAGTGATGTGGTACATTTAAAAGCTCTAGGTAAATAGTTTGAAAGAAATGAAGTAAGAGATGGAAAAGACTTTCGAATACAATCATGTATATCAGCGATGGATAAAGTTTTCTGGCTGGCCGATATAATTAATTGACACTAGATTTACAGATGTTGATATACCTATTTTTCTGAAGTGAGCCAGTTTTAATCATACAAGAAAATTGAAAACTTTCGAGTCATATACTGATTCATCGACGTTTTATGAAATAATTAAATATTATCAACAGAAGCAGAATATTTAATTTCAAACCTAAATCGATTTATGGAATTCCATATTTAGACGGAATTCATTGTTAACACTAGATTTACGGATGTTGATACACCTATTTTTCTAAGGTGTGCCGATTTGAGTTATACAAGAAAACTGAAATTTTTTGCAAAGAAAATAGTTCCAAATCAATTGAAATGAAAGATTTATTATTAAAAAATTGACCAAACAATATATTATATATGTAGTAATGAAATTTTGAATGAGTCAAGTTGGCTCCGCAGATCTAGTGTTAAATATTCCATTTTCTATGGAGAATGTTGCACGTGCAAAACACTCCCTCAAATGAATTTTTTTGAAGCATTGAAATTGAAAATTTCTATTATTTTAATATCAGCGGTAGATCGTAGTTTGTTCACTATAGCTTTCAAGGTAGCTGTAGAAGACGTAAAGACATTCGGCTGATATAGATTTAACAATTTTTTGCGACATTTTTTCAATTTCTTTTCATTCTTACTGATTTAGTATATCTGGAGTTAACTCTTTAAATACCACCCGTATTTTGCTGATTTCATGATTGCTAAACAAGCGAAACTTTTTCTACAAGAATCAGATATTTATAGAGCAAAGATATTAAAGGTGAGTGTAATTACACGTTCAGAAGTAATTAAATGTTTTATCGCCAATAACACTTATAAAGTAGTGAATTGCATCACTTAAAATTACAATAAAACTTCATTGAATATTAAGCGTGTGTTGCCGGTGACCCCATGACCGACAACGTGGTAACGTTTCAATACCAACTGTGCTCTCTTTTTTTTAACACTACGTTTACGGAGGCTGTCAAGTTGACGGATTGCTTCCTTTTTAGAAATGTCTTTCAAATTTACAGAGACGTGGTACAGTAGATATTTCACATGTATTTTATAATATACAAATTATTTAACTGATAATCTACTTTGCCGCCTGATCCCCCTACTTTCTATTTAATATACTGCAGTGTAAAAGATTTCACGCCTGTAAATCTAATGTTAAATAAACATCTAACTACGATAGTTGGAATTCAATGTTAGTTACTGTGAGTGTGTCTATTTCTTTAATTTATTTAGATTTAACACTAAAACTACCCATGTTATATCTACTAAAATTTAGATTTATTGAACAAGTACTTTGGATAAAAATAAATCGAGAAGTGAAAGGATTAGTTAATTAACTAATTTAGGCTTTATATGGTAGAAGTAGAATTTTCACATCACGACTCCCGTATCAATTTAGAAAGTTTTTTTGAAAAAATTGAGAACTGGTCATTTTGACCGGCTTGGTAGGTTTAGTGTTAAATATAAAATAAGAAATACAATAAAACACATTGTTCAGTTATAAAAAAGAAGTAAAAGACAAAGGCATATATAGACAAAACATAAATCTTGAAAACGTCAACATACAATTTATACTATTCATTACACAGATTCGTTAAAATTGTTGGTTATCGATCATTAAAACCGGATAAAAAAATTAGCGGTTAAACCGAAAACGCCGTACTAATACAAAATACATGTACCGTAACATTTACCATTCCAGATTTGCCGATATTACGTATTCCGACATGCTCTCCGTTTTTTCCCATATTTATATCACCATTTAATCCGACAATCTGCTCCATTTCTCTGACCCAATTTCCGCTTCAATTTCCGCAACAGTGTATTATTTATTAATCGAAATTTACTCCCGGCATGTGACATAATTAGGAGGAACACTTAGATGATGTGAAATGTGCCAAAATAGTACTTTTCGAGGGTTCATAAAAGTTCTAACTGCCTTGGTATTATTAACTCTTCGAAAACGGAGAATATCCGACTGGACAGCCTCTTCTCGATTCTGGAATATTTTTTCGCGCACAACGTATCGAGATATTGACTTATTCTGCCACGTACAAGCGGATATTGGCTGAGCCTATCGACAAGAATCGATTGACAAAGATTATAATGCATTTTTGTCAAAATTTGAAAAATCAAAATTTTTATATTACTTTCGCATATAATTAACGTTACATATTTTTTAATATGATTACTTTGCGCTTCTATAATTTGATACGAGCTGGATTTTTACAAGTGTTTAGTCTTGGAACATTTGTATCAACACTAGAACTACCGGCGTTAAATTTATCATGTTTCAATACATTAAATAAATACCATAGAAAACGAAAAGTCGAACGATGGAAAGGATGATTAACTTAGTAATTTATATTTTATAAGATGGATGAATAATATTTACTTTATGGCTCTCCTATAAATTTAAAAAGTTTAACCTTTTGCACTCGGAGTCATTTTTTTATCAGCTGCCAATACTGCAAGACTATGTCCAATTGTACGAGTGCACTCTGTGGAGTATCGAAAATCTTACTTTGTCATTGAAAACGAAGCATGTACATTTAAAATTTTTATTTTACAATATGAAGAAATGTAAAAATACACTGGATTTATTTGACAACGGAGTGCAACCCCGAGTCGAAAAGTCCAGCCTAAAAAGAAACTTCAAATCCTAGATTCTTTTGATTTCTTATTAGCCGCTTAATTATGTATACCATCTTGAACCTCAAAATCCTCAACTAGTGTGTCTACGCGCCTCAAAGTCCTGTAAATATGATTTTTAGGAGTTATATGGACTGATCAGGTAAAATTTTTATTCCAATTTAATCTGACATCCCCTAAAAATATTTCAGAAGTTCCAAGTCTGTCGACTCATATTCTAAAAATAGGGCTTCCAGGAGCAAGTAGGAATTAAATTATCATTTTATTCCATATAAATTCTAAATCTCTTAAAATCAAATTAATTTTTAGTATATCGAGAATTTTTTTGGGCCTAGATCATTCCACTCCAATTCCAATCCAATTCTAAAACTCCTCATTATAGAATGCTGAGGATTGTTTTGGGCTGTATGAAGCCTAAATTGATCCTAAACTAGGCAAAACTGGCAAAAATGAACAAGTTTAGGGCGATTATGGAATTAAAATTTGCATTCTTTTATATGTAACATATTTTTCCATATTCAACCTAAATATCCTAAGTTATTTGGCAATTTAGGCGGATTTTGGGCTTAAAATTTTCGACTCGGGAAGAGTATAGAAAAAATGAAGAGCAAGTGATTTGCACCACCTTGGTAGTTCTAGTGTTAAGTTGATGCTAAAAATGCTTAATAACAAAAAAATAAAAAATGCTTAAACACTGATTTCATTTAGAAACAATTTGTTATAAAGATTTCCAAGATTGTAAGCTGCAAACATGAAGAATTATATTCTTGTTAATACTTTGCAGAGGCTTATTTGAATATTGAAAAATATTTGACGATTCAAGCCGCGTTTTTATAATTGAAAAACATTCGTCAAACACATATGCAACTACATAATCCACGTTTACGGGTTTTCTAGAGCTTATATAAGAGTTCATCGTCCTCAAAGAGTTAAGAATCATGAGAGTCTTCGTTAAGAGTTAATGAGGGTTTCTTTTGACGAATAATTTATCTTTTCATTCCTAAAATCAGCGTGGAAATCGTATTAGAAGTGCAACGTAAAGTGGAGAAGTTTCACAAAGCTTTGAGCTATGATATTCGTGCGGCTCCTTTTTGGTGCCGCGTTATACTTCCAAGGTTTCCCTTTCGGTTCTCATGAAACGATACCGCGTATCGGAGGATTTTCACGTTTGATATGAGATTTCCAATACCTGGTAAATTCGACGAAGCGAGGGAAACGATAAAATGAAAACGCTCGATCGAGAAAGCTTCCCTTTTTTTGCGAGATTCCTCTTTCGTGATAATTCGAAAGGTTTGCTTAAAGCTTCCTTCAATTTTAACGGGTTACGGTGAAGTCCTTGGAAAAGATCGTGTAATAATGACAGAACCGCTGAAGAATTCTTTAGGTATTGAAATTTGTTAATCAAAGTAATCAACATTTTTATACCTACCATCCATTATCGTATTTTTGTTGGCAGTAAAATTTTCTTACCGTTCGCCGATTCTGAAGTAACTTAATTTAGTGCAATTGCAAAGTATCCACAATTTCAGAGTGAAGGTTTAATAAAAATAGTGTAATCAAATTTGTCTTCTTATTTCATTTATGGGCCCTTGTAACTCTGAAGTAACACAGGACAAATCTAAGCTTTCATTTTTAAACTTTCTAACGTATTATAATTTAGCTCTTAAAAATCATGAAATTCTTTACAATTCAAAATTTCAAAATCAAGTTAGATTTATTATTTATGATAGTATTTTAATCATTTTCTAATGAGCTATCGTGCAACTGATCTTCAAATGCCATAGAAAATTTGGACTCTAGAGAGTGAACACGTTGACTACCATGGGGGTCACCGGTGACCGGCGCCGCTATTGAATTCAATAAAATTTCATATGACTTTGAAGTTGTAATATTCAAAATTTTTCTAATACATTTAAATATATTTAAATATGGGCGTTCAAAGGATAAAGTTCCGCTGAATATATATATATATATATCAATTTGTGTCTTTAAAGTTGCTGCTTTACAAAGATCTGATTTTAATAGGAAAATTTTGACTTCATTAAAGATAATGAAAAAAATCCCTACCACCATAAAAGCTTGATTCGCCCATTACTGGGCTATATGGAACAGACTGACTACATATTTAAATACTATCACGTGAATATTCATTTTTTCATCATTTCTACTGAAGTGAAATTTTTTTTTTATTCACCCCTTGCCTTCTAATGATGTCTGGCACACGTAACACGGTAAATGGACTAGAAATTTTTTAAGTGTTCCAGAAACTGTTACGTTGAAAATGTCAGTAGGTCAGGAGACGTTAAGATTTGTTCTATGCTATGTTGATATTGCGTTAACTTATACCGATATATCGGAAATCAGTGATAAATTATCATTCCAACAATTCTGAGTTATTGCAAGTCCGGTCGCAAAAGAAATCGCAAGGCAAGGGGTTCTATTCACATATTTATAATTCTCTTAATAGAAACTTTAACATTAAATGTACAGACAGTTTTTCTTAAAGGCTAATTAACGTCAGTGGTAGTTTTAGTGTTAAGGATATAGATAAATAGATATTCGGCGGAGATTTATCTTTTTTACGTCAATATATAAATATTTAGTATATCCGAAAATTCATTAATATTACAATTTAAATGTTTCACGAAATTTCATTGAATTCGATAACGCCGGTCACCGATGACCTCCATAGCAGTCAACGTGGTAAATCGAATTTATTTAAAGTGAAATATCATTCTTTAGGTTAAACTGAATAGTAAAAAATTTGTTATGAAAGAGTAACGGATTTCCGACCTCTGGACTAAGCAAATAGACAAGTTCATCTTGTTAAAAAAATTCTCCAAATTACAATCAGATTTCAAATCATTATTCCTAAGAAGATGAGTAAGCTGAAATTATTCCTGCTGCAGAATTAGTGAGCTGTTATTACAGTTCGCTCGACGAACTCCTTGAATTTGCAAGAAAATTTTATCACGGCTCAGATGAGGGAAGTTTTTATTTCAACTTAGCACTCTTTCAACCCGTAATCCACTTTTGGGTAGCATTCCATCGTACATGGCGACAGTAGTAATTAAAAATGTTAGGTAAAAAGAACACTGTGAATTGTCAAGTGTACTCAACCGATGAAAAGTTTTGATACATTCAAACATCTGAATGAATATTGCCACCATGCACTGTGTACTATGTGAATTTAAATGCACCCATGGAAACTTATAATTTTACAGTTAAAAAATTGCAGGGAAAACAACGTACAATTTTGAAATTTTCTTTCCTTTGATCAAATCAGATCAATGTTGCTTTTATACCTGTTGGATTTATATTAACAACATAGTATTACATATATTGAATAAGTACAAAAACGACTCTCCGTTCTAGGAATTCGTAGACTAAACAGAAGACTCTCTGCAGTGCAGGGGAGAGTCAGATAAACAGTTTATGTTACTAAGTGGACCCGAGCTCTACTTTTTGATCGTGCCCAGTCAGTCGGTTCTAGACCCGAAACATATAAAGACACATTTTATCTAGCCTTCGAATAAAGTAATTTTTAATTATAAAAGTATACAGTATTATTTTAATACCCATTTCCAATAATACCAATATCATTTACTTTCATCATTTTGAATCGCTAACAAATGACAGTCTCTTGGTATTTAACCACTCAGCTGTGGCGCGCTCTTTTTGGAGCGCAAATCTACAGTGCGGCTCGGCCAACTTGGCACCTCGGCGGCGGAGCTTCTCACTTTCAACCGCCTATTCACACGATTTAGTTTCTTGGAATCCACTCGCTCAGCCTCTTAACTCTTTGAGGCACAGTGGGATGAAAAGTGTCCCACCTTTTTGATGCGCGAAGATGCATGGTGGGACATTTTCGGTCCCACCTCGAAAATTTATATTATTATATAATTTTATCAATAAATATAAACCAATTTTATTCAATCAAAAGAACAAAAAAATGTATGTGCAACATGGGCCGTTTTATTTTCAGAATTCCTGTGCCTCAAAGAGTTAACCCTCGCAGTACTCCGCTCGGGTTCGCTCGGACCCCGATGTAAGATGCAACTTCGACCAATATATCTTTCGACTTGCGGCGTTCGTTTTGATCGCTAGCATTCTGTTCCTCGCGGCATCATTTGTTTATTTTGTAGAGATAAGAGACGAATATCTCTCGTAGCATACAATGTATATAGGAGTGGAAGCCTCCCGAAGCAGAAGAGGGGCAAGGAGGGTATCCCTCTAGACGCGCCTTCATCATTTTACTTTCAGCAGTGTCCAAAGTGACTTTGCGGTGGAAGGACTGACTCTTTGCGGAACACTAATTCCGTCCATTATTTCGGTCCATTTATTATCCATTTTTAATTTTTAATATAAAGTATCAAACGCATCTGATGTTGAATTGTAATAGATAGTCATTCCCGAATTAAAATTTTTATTCCACTGGAAACATAACGTTCCAAATAAATGCTTGAGATTAGAAAATACTCTATGTAGTATCGCAAACTTTGGATCTTTTTAGAAGTTTGCTGTGAAATAGCTTTAGCTGTTAAGGGCAAGGGATGGAATATTTATGACTTCCTTCTAATTAGAAGACACATAGACATGCCAAAGATTTTCATTTATGTGTAACATTTGCATTTTTCAATTACACTATTTCTATGATAAAAACAGATGAGAAATTGAAAATAGAATAAATGCAATACTGGATTTTGTTGCTGGAGAAGGAGAAGCTGCCAAATAATATTGCTTGTCGTAGCTCGATCATATTTACAAACACAGTGATAGGCATAGTGGCGGCTTCTCCTTTGAAACCTCCAATGAGAACGCGCTATGGGTCCGAGCGACCCCGAGCGACGGCCGTGCCGCTGCTTCTACCGTCAGTACTCCGAGGGTTAAAGGAAGCATACGACAAAGTCGTAGCATTCAAATATTCTTACTAGTTTGGCTGGAGGAGCAAGACATTGTATTACATTGTTTTCTCGTCGCGCGCTCTGTTTCATCAAGGAGGATCTCCCCATGTGGTGGGGGTAATTCTGCCGGAGTTTATCCTGTTTTTACTATAGAGATGTTAGAAATCTGGTGCCTACGCCGATGTCCTCACTGTCGCCACCCAAATCGCATTATCTCCCTTGCTTCGATCTGCAGCGTTCGCTCTCCTCGTCTTTTAGTTCGATTTGTATGTGTAGCTTTTTTAACCCTTTGCGTGCGAACGATTTTCTGCCGATGTGCTTCGGGGAGACTGAATACTTTTTCGCATAGTATGGATATACCACAGAAACAATTGCCTCCTCCGGGCGCGTATTTGCGTCCATAGTCTATATCGATAGCTTTCGCTGGACGCATATGTGCGTCCATAGCAGTCAAAGGGTTAACGAATCGCGAGGTAGAACGTCAAGTGCGTTCGTGTACGTGTGATAAGAGGCATGACGCTTGACGCCTGGCGAATCAGACTCTGCCGAAACAGGCTTACCTCCCAAGTGCCAAGTTGGCCGAGCCGCACTATACGTATGTCGCGAAAATCAAGCGATGACGGGTATAGTCGTCAAGCACAGAGTAAGTCTCGTTGTTAAACTAATGGATAAAAAAAATCGACGTTATTTTATAAAACGAACAATTTTCTTACTAATATTTATCAATTTACTTAACATAAACATATACTATATACGTAATAAAGCGGAAACTCAGAACGAATCAAACGTTTGTAGAAATTAAAAACTCAGACTGCTTCTTTCGAATGATATTCACGAAAACAAGAAATACATACTATTATGTATCACGAATCAGTTTCTGGGTTTATTATTGGGATAATTACTTTTCGACTTTTAATTTTGCGTTATAAGCAGTGCCAGCTAGAGCATACGGGGATACATGAATCTATCTCAATTAATATATAATTCTTATTTATTTGTTTTATTTCGTCTTGACCTCTAAAAATTCTAAACAAATTGAAATTTACGAATATGTTTTAGTTCTTGCTAAAATTACAATTTAAATAGCAACTGGTAACAACATTTTACGCATGACGGATAAAGTCGTCATAACACAAAGTTCTGCCATTTCTCCATGACGGATATAGTCGTCAAACACACTTAACTGGTTAATAGACAACCTGCATTTTCAAAGAGTTAAATTAATTCGAGCTGTTTAGAATCTAACATTTGTTTCGATAATGCTACACCTTTTCCATGATATTCTCTTTGTCCGATTTTTAAAAAATTCTTAAATCAATAATAAATTTTGAAGTCAATAGTAGAAGTATAAAGTACAATACATTAGTTAACTTCGAGCTGTTTAAAATACCACAACGTAAAGGAAAAGAAGTTGAAGCAATCACAAAGATCTCGCAGAAAAACGAAGAAGACCTTAATAAGGGAAAGAAAAATATTGTCTCAGACCGCACGTCTCATTACAAACTCGGAAATTGTGTCTTATTCTAACATTCCAGAAAGGAAAATCTAGCAAAATTGAAAAGTCCTCGGCAGCAATCAATTTGTACGATAATTTATAGCAAAAATATTAACATCTAACATTTGAAAATACCTAAAAATTTCTACATAGATAGTAAAATATGTTTGTACCGACGTTTTATAAAGGGTATACCATTTTTATAAAGAAAAAAAAATATATATATATAAATATTATATGTACAGGGAAGTTCAATTAGGAGGTTAATTTTCGAGCTGGTTTTATTACCGAAATGAAAATGTGACGAGGGATTGCAAAAGTATTAAACGACGTTACTCCGAAATGAAAATTATTTCTGTCAGCGCTGTATTTGTAACCCGAACGAATTTAAAATCCCAGCTAAGCGAACAAGTCGCTGGGACCGAAATGGACACAGTAATTCACTTTCGACAGCAATATGGGGATTACCCTGAGGATTAACTGATTTCCCGAGATTTAACAACTCGCTTCGCAGATTTTTTCCCATGGACAAAAAAAACATCGCGATAATGTAATGGCGGATACGTTGAAAAGAATATTATTTGAAAATTAATGATAAATTTTGTTTAATTTACAGTACAAATTTGTAACAATTATTTTCTAATTTAAGAAAAGCTAATGAAATTTATATTCTTGTTTTATTCGAGTAAGCTAAATGTCTTTCACATTGAATTTCGAAATTAATAGAACATTTTTTTCTATTATTTTATCATAATTTTCGAAAATAATAAGCTTGATAATTTTGAATTACTAGCCAAAAATTATTCGTCGTTTAATTGCAAAATGTAGAGATTCTTTATTCGCGTTTGATAAATTCGTGATCAAAGACAGGACACTGGCTGTCTTTATTATTGCGAAATTAATATTTCACCGGGTTTGAATTTCCACAATATTTAAAATCCGTTTCATTTAAATACGCTCTCCATGCGAGCCGTCTATTTAAATGGCGGTATTTTTCCCGACGTTTCAAAAAAAAAAAATCAACGCCACTTACCCTCGGAAAAGTTCAGAAAAGCTCTACGGGCGAACTAATTCCTAGCTTATTTTTTCTATGACAAAATTACTAATTTACTCAGGCGAAAAAATTTTACATCTAAAATTCCTTTCAATTTTTTTCAGTAGAGTACAAAGTTTACGCACTGCCCGATTAAATTGTGCTGCTTATAGAATATCAATTGGGGGAAAAAGGGTGAAAATTCTGCAAACTTACCCTCAGAAAAATTCCAGGAAAGCACTATGGACAAACTATCACAGAAATATCCAAGAAAAGTATGGCCGTTGAAGCACGCTGCCTTTCCTTCTTCCTCGCCGAACACCACTTCTCTAAAAAGATAAAATAGTGGAGACATAAATCAACTTGTATTTTAACACCAAAACGCGATAAAAAAAAGACAATGGATCGTAAGAAAGAAAGGAAGATGATACATGAACGTGGAAATTTTCTTTGTCGTGGATATATTTTCGGTCTCTGAATCAGATCTGCGAGAAATAGTCTCATTTGTAGTCGTTGGGTCGTTCAAGTGTGATACATCAACATGAAGAATGAAAAAGTGTAGTTACTTTACTAAGAAATATCAAGTTCTTTTATCAGCATTCTTCATCGATCAATATTTGCAATATTGTTCATATTTCTTTAACGAGTAATTTCTTATTTTATTAATAACTCATTACAAAGTGTTCTCCGACAACGATTCAAATGCACAAATATTTCTATAATTCATTTTGTTTTCAACAATTATAAAATCTAGCGTACAATTGAAAGAACCACTAAAAATTGCTGGCGTAATTCACTTTTTCAAACTTCTATTTAAAATACTATAAGACTTTGTCCTTCGTCCCCAAAAGTTAAATCCGTGATTGGCAAATTATTTTAGAACCGGGCCAAAGTGAAGAAAAATTTGTTCCTGACCAATATATTTAACACTAGATTTACCAGCGTGAAATCTATTATATTTAAATATGTTAAATATGTACCTTAAAGCAAGGAATGTTTTAATTTATGTTTTATACGATGGACGAAGAATATTTATTCTACGGCTCTCTCATAAAACCGTAGAATTTTTGGAAAAAATTGTGTACCAGTCATTTTGACTGGCTTGGTAAATCTAATGTTAATACCAGAATACAATAAGGACAAAAATAACGTTTGAATTTCTTTGGAAAATGTTGAGTATGAAAAGGAGCATCTCTTTAAATCAAGTTTTTTAAAAATACTAAAATTGAGAATTTTCTACACTACTATTATTAACCCCTTGCTCTACGATTCGTTTTCTGACTGCCTCCGCTATAGTTCAAAATTTCATTCTTAAAATAACAAGTGATCAATGATTTTTGTTTTTTCGTATAGTTTAACGTAATATTAATATTGTAAAAATAGTATTTTCGCGTTGTGTTTCATTAACATTTTCATTAGATGAAATTTCATTGAATTCAAGAGCGCCGGTCACCTCTAACACCCATGACAGTCAACCTGTTAACCCTTTCACGGTGTGGTAAAATTACGAATTCTGGCCCAAAAAAAATGAATAAGTTTCTCATGTTCGAAACCACTTCGGTGTACAAACTAAACCACGTCTCCTTTTTCAGTTAGAATAATGTTAGAAAACAGAGGAAGCAATGAATCGTGCCATAAACTTAGACATCTTTGGTAGACTAAACATGATAAATCGTTTGCTATTTGACGCTGCGCCCGTGGCTGTCACGGGATAAACTGTCAACGTGTTAAATCAGTAGAAAACGTATCAATTTGACAACCACTGATCTAAGATCCGTGACCATTATTGCAAGATCTAAAATCGGCGAAAGGTTCTAAAAGAATGTAGTCACGACAATCGCGAATAAATTATACGTGTGTCACATTCGGTTCGACTTGCAGGAGCAGCACGATTCCCTCTTGATGGGTGCAAAATAATTCACGAGGCTTCCACAATTTTCGCTTCGTCGACGTTCACGAAGATAGAAAAGAGATGTAATGGAGAACAGACAAACGGATGGGTAATTTTTTGCTACTTTAAAGAATTTTTTTTCTGAATGACAGGCCCTGAAGGGTAAGAGCTTAATTGATCGTGTGAAATGTGAGTTTTTTCTGGTATTTAAAATGAATTAATTTTCTTCATTTCAATCTTCGTCATTTGAAATAATAAAAGTAACCCCCCGACAATATAAAACTGTGGTTTTCGAAGAAATACAATGCATAGAAACAAATTTCCAACCTCAAAGGAATGACAATATAAAAGAAAAATCGATTGTACAAATACTGTTCGTTCGAATAACCAGAACTCGTTTTCGAGCTGTTTGCGGATTCGAATTCAATTAATACGCCTTTGATTAATCGAGATTCCATTACAACGTTTCGTTGTCTCGTATTTTCTTCGTTTTGTCGGAACCTCGTTTCACTTCACAAATATAATCCTATATTGAATATAAATATTATTTGGTACAAATTTTAACGCTTTTCGATACGTGAAAATTGTAACTTAAGGAGATATAATGGGAAATAAAGATAATAATGTGATTTAAAAAAAAAAATGCATTCAAATGAGTTAATGAAAAATGAAATTATACATTTTCGTAATCACAGTCTTAAAGGATCGTGGATCAACTCAAATAAATTCTTCGCGCTAAAAACTTTGATGTTAATTTATATTTGTTAAGTTATTCGATTGTTAGAAATTAGATTTAAAAAGAAAGGTAATATTTATACGTAGTTTTAATATTAGCATAAAATATAGTTCACTTCTACAAAAAATTCAATTATCATGTATTTAGCTATTTCAAATCTGATTTACTTTAATTGTAAATACATTTTGGTAAAAATACCACGCAACGAAACGTTTTTGCGTCAAAGTTATCAATCATTTAACTATTTACTTGGCATGGTCATTTTGCCTAGAATCTACTGATTTAGGTGGATTTCAAACCACTGAGACATATTAAATAATAAGTTACTACAAATTTCCAGACAATCAATGATTTGATCCGGAGCCCATTGTTCGTAAGTCTAAGCATTTACCACATTATCTACAATAGAATCTTTAATTGCTATGGTAATTTCGCCTACAACCTGCAGTTTTATATGGATGCCAAACCACTTTGGAAATAAAATAATAAATGTTAACACTAAACCTACCGACGTTATATCTACTAAAATCTAAATATACTCAATAACGACCTTACACAAAGAGAAGTGGCGAGATCAAGAAGATAATTAATTAACTCATTTTGCTTTTGTTAGATAGAAGTGGAATATTTACTTCATGGCTACTCTATGAATTTAGATAATTTTTAGAAAATATTTTGGAATCGGTCTTTCAACCGCCTTGGTAGGTTTAGTGTTAAAGTAGGAAAAATTTCCAGGTACTCAAGGATTTGATGTCGAGTCCACCAATTGCGAATCCGAGCCTTTATAGTCCGACAACTCTAATTTGACTATCAAGCAGCGAAACCTCTAGTTTCGAACCGCTTATTTCCACCTTTTCGTTTTTGCAATCTGAAAACCCCAAACTCTCAAAGTGTACACTCCGCGTAGTCGTTTACTTCAAAAGATGAAATAAATTTATTTAAAACTAATAATATTAATTGGGTTTTTTGGATTCCAAAAACGAAATGACGAAAATAAGCGGTTGAAAACTAGAGGCTCAGCCATTCGCTAGCCAAAGTAGAGTTATTGGTAGCCAAAGTACACTCTTTTCATACCATAGCAGAACCAATAATATAAGTATCATCAAAAAGTTCGTACAGACCATGTAACGTTACATTTGTAACAAAAAACCTATGCATAAATTACAAATAAAAAGAGCCTTAAACTGTAATTTAATGTGGCTAATGAAGGGATAGATATTTCCGTAAAGAGTTTAAGATACTAATGTAAAAGTCACGTCGCTATCCAGGAGCATATTCCTGCCGGATAACGGTTCTGCAGGATATGATGTAATGTCTGATAATGAAAGCAGGCGACACAATTCACATTGCAGCGAGTATGCTTGCGTGTTAACATTAAACTCCTTTAATTTACATAGTTCCACACTAATAATATGTGTTACGTGCTAATAATTCAGTAACGCACAAAACGTTTCCCTGGGAAGAATTGATATGAATGGATCTTGTCCTTTTAAGCCTGCTATTATGAAAATGCGTAATATTCATGTTCCGCTAGTATATTTAAATCCATTGTTTTTCAATTAAACATTTTTTTTTCCTTTTTATTTGCGTTGTTAATATTCCTCATTCGTGTTATTAATTTCGCATTGAAATGATCGTGCGTAAATGGAAAACACTTGGATACAAAGATTATTTTCGCGTTCGGCGAATGAGTAATTATCAATGAAATTAATTGGGAAAATACATTAATTGCCTTGTCAATAACGCTCTCGATTTATCTAATTTTCAGAGTAATGAGCTTTGCGCTTTAACCCATTCACTGCCAACTACGAGATATCTCGTGTTTGCACTATAAGTTGGAATTAATAAGTTGGCAATAACAGCCGAACGTGTGTAGCATTTTTGGAACAAAAATTTTCTTAGTATCACTACAAGTGTTGAGATTATATTTTTGAACAATTAAATTACTGTTTTAAAAACTTACTGTCATTTTCTCAAATTTGATCACGTAAGCTACTATTTGCTTAGTTTCTCTGGTAGTGAATGGGTTAAATACCATCTAATTGTGCATTGGAAATTATTTACACTTTTTAACCCTTTGAGGACTAGCGACGCATATATGTGGTCTGAGAAAAACTGTTATTATAATCTATTGCTGCATGCATGCATGGATAAAAAATTGAAATACAACCGTGGAAATACGATGACACAAACAGTAATTTATAATTTCTATGCATTCATATTTTAACTTTCTACTTGAAAGGCGGTTTTGAATCGGCAAATCAATGATTATCTCTCAATACTGAAAAATATCTCCGTCCTCAAAGGGCTAACCTTTTTTTTTTAGAATTTCATGCAATAAATTAACAGTTTTTTACTAACTTCCTATCTCAATTTGAATTTTCTCTTCGCTTATATACAATGAAGCACAATCTATCATTTTCTACGGATCATAAATATCAATAAAAACAAACTTTTCTAAAAATTACAAAATTCGAAATTTTAGCGCTATTTATATTTCATCTATTCGTTTCTCAAGAATAGCTTTCGCCTAAGACACGCTACAGTTAATTTTTCATCATTTTTCACGGATAATAATGTTAGAAATCAACGGCACGCACCATCTAACGGAGCGGGCGAGTTAAAACATAATCGTGTTTTGTTTTTTCGGACATGGTCTCTCCGTCATTCTTTTCTTTTTTCTCGATGTATTTATTCATTCTATCTACAACTGCCATAGAATAAAGTAATATCATACAGGATGACAAATGGGAAGTTGCCTAAAGTATATGCATCTCTTTCCCCCTCTATTGTATCGTATAAGGCTGGGCCAACGTAGGTACATTCTAGAATGTTGTCTCTTAGAAGGTAAGAATAAAAAAAATTATATTTGACCTTATCGTAGGACCGCATTTTTTAAATAGTTTTCAAATTTTTTTTTCACTTTTTTCTCAGAGTAATTGATAACTTCATCAATTATTATACTCTTGACGATCGTCGTCATGATCTTCCTGGTCCTTCATACACAGTTACAACAGAAGATAAGGTTGCCGATGTCGAAGAACATTTTAAAAATAATCCAACGTATTCAATAACAAAAGCTGCAGCAGCTTTAAAACTCTGAAACCTATTTCAAATAAAAATGACTACTTCACTGACTTAATATGTATTTTTATTATTTTTTTCCCTGCACTCATCTTAACCCTCTATGGGCCGAATTTTCTGTGATATCTAATGATTAGTTGCACGATAGCACAGTAGAAAATAATAAGTGTAGTATTATAAATAATAAATTTTACTTGATTTTAAAACGTTGGATTGTAAAGAATTCCATGGTTTTGAAGAACTAACTTGTAATATTTGATAAAGTTAAAAAATCGGTATTGAAAAATAAAAAGTTAGATTTGCTTTGTGTTACTTAAAAGTTACACGGGCCCATAAAGGGTTAAAATTATAAGTGATTACTTTAGGCAACTTCCCATTTGCCACCCTGTACATATTTCTCTTTATTTCCTTCAAGCCCTAACACGTCAGAATAAAGATTTAACCAACAAGTAATTGATATTTAAAACTATGCCAAGTGAAACTCCAAAGCCTTCCCCATTATTAAAATATTGCTCCACCAAAACCGAGTTTTAACAATGAGGTTTCTGCAATCTTTCCACCGCGCTATGTCGGAAGCATATTCTGAAGATACCGTGTTACGTTGCAAGGTTGAATTTATCATAGTGATGATACCGTCATTATTTAAAATTAGTACGAATCGTAGCTCTGTTCACGTAGGAAATAAAAAGACACGGTTTCTGCTTATGACACTGCATTAACGCGCTGTGCTTCGGAAAAAAATTTCGAGGCAACGGGGGATCCCTGAACCGAAACTCCATGTCGCCGTAAAGTAACGCTTCACGAGCCATAACCACAGCAGCCGGTTGCTTTATGTTGGTTTACGAGTTCTCCTTACAATTTACGAGATTTATTTGTGCTTGAAAAAAATTCTTTGAAAACCATATTAGAAGATACATCGGAAAAATTCCTCGTTGTCTCGATTCTTTCGAAAATAATAAAAATAATGTAGTACTACTTTTCACTTCGTATCGGAATTAATGAACATAGTGATTTTGTTAAATTTATTTAATTTATTGACACTAGAACGACCGACATTAAATTTATTACATTAAAATATATTAAATAAGAACTTTGGAAGAGGATGAATCAAGGGGTGGAAAATATGATCGGTTTGGGAATCTGTGTTTTATAAGATCAGATCTTTAGAATTTCAGAATCAGTGTTTTAGAATTTCTAGTTTAGGACTCTCCTGTAAAGTTAGGGAATTTTTGGAAAAAAATGTGAACGAGTTATTTTGACTTGCTTGGTCGTTCTAGTGTTAAATTAACAATGTAATGAGGGAAAATTTGTATACTTTTAATTAACGAGGGATGCTTGTAGTATGTTGATATATTATCGTGAAAGAGGAATGAGTGACTTTCTTTTCAAATCGAGATATTTAAGGGATTGCATTAATCTTTTCGAGAATATTTACTTGTACTTGTTATTTTGTATAGTTATATTTTTCTTAGTATCGATAGTTTCGGATGGTCATTGAAGAATCACCATTTTTCATTCGTGTAAAGTGACCTGTATTACTTTCAAAATAAACGGCAAATTTATTGAACAACTGAAATTTTGTTTCTTTAAGTGTTATATGAAATAAGTTATCAATAGTGCGAATTTATCAGAGACAGTTTAATTATTCTGATTTTCCCAAAAGTTCAGTGTTTAATAACTTACTAAATTATCATTGTTATATTTTTATAGATATTTCACTGCGTTTAATGCCAATTTAATTCAACGAGATTAAGAGTTTTGAATTTTACGACAGTTCAGAGTAAAATCATTTATCAAATTGTTATTATTATTTTTTAATAAATATTTCGCTGTACTTACTAGTAATTTACCTTAATGAAATTAATTTCTCGAACACAGTGCTCCTCAAATATGAAGGAGAATTTTACAAATCTTTTGAAAATAATATTGATGATTCATCGATAAATCGAAAACATTACGTCAGTAGAGTTTGTAAAATTAAATCAGGATTATCATAATAATTGTGTAAAAATAAATGAGAGTGCAAAGGGTTATTTTTGCTTCTCTATTCGTCACGTGAATGCACATGTTTATCTAGGCTATTAGTCGGGTCATAAGTTACGTAATAAGCTAGAAGTATAATCCTTCGCAGTATAAAACGGATCTAATATGTGACATATAATTTATATCTAAAAAAAACGATGCCTGAAGTTCGTGACACTGAAGAAAGTGTAACTACGTAACATTATGCGATACAATAGCACTTTTTTTATATGTTTATGAAGGTGTAACAATTACCATGGACACGCATATCCTATCTATTCTGTAGCATATTTTAAAAACAGCACATTATTCGCGACAAAGTCAGACGAAAGAAATGTAAATATTTCACGTTCCTGCAAATTTTCCATCGTGCAAATATTGCTTCTTCGTTTCTCGAACCGGCGCTAAATTGTGTGTTGAAGGCTACAGTTTTGAAAAATGTCGATGTGTTTATATTCCTTGCAGTTTTATTGAAATTCTGTTAGATGCTTCTAATCAAATCAGTCTGAACAGTTTCTCCATTAATGGAAGATGCGAATTCTAAATTTCAATGAGTACATTAGCATCTGAAAGGCATCCCAAGACTAAAAATCAAAAATGGGTTTTTCATTTTTGTATCAGGGTTATCTATTAGTAGAAAAGTATAATTGTTCGTCGTAATATTAGGAGATACTATTTAGAAATTTGTATTCCCAATTTCATTGATTATTTTGTTACTGAAGTATTAAAATTAATATTACAGATATCCACAAATAGTATGGCATTTTTCAAAAAGTCAAATCAGAATTTTAAAAATATAACATTTTGCGTCATATTTTTTAAGAGACAATTCTCATTATTTCCTATTTTTCTTTTCCTAATGTGTACCATACGTTAACCCTTTGCGCTCCTATGTCGAGTTACACTCGACACAGCTTTCCGTGGCACTTAACGTTTCATCTACTAATTATCGACTTTTCGAAATTGACGATAATTTTGCATTTCAACAGAATTATACTGCAGTATCTACAATTGTTGGTAGTATTAACTCTTTGAGCCACAGTGGGATGAAAAGTGTCTCACCTCTTTGATGAGTGAAGATGTATGATGGGACACTTTTTGTCCCACCTCAAAAATTTATATTATTTTACAACTTTGTCAATACATATAAACCAATTTGATGTCATTAAAAGCAGAAGAATAATGTACGTGCAACATGGGTCATTTTATTTTATGAATTCCTGTGCCTTAAAGATTTAAATGAAAATGAATGATGAACAGTAGACAATTTTAAGGTAGTTCTTTCACATAGGAGCGGATTTTATGGGTGCTATGAATGGGCTCCATTGAATTTCTGTAAAACGAATGATAATTTATTGAAGTATTGATTAAAGTAATTACTGGATAAATTACAAAATTTTTTGTTAACACTAGAACTACCAAACCAGTCAAAATGACTGGTACACAATTTTTTCCAAAAATTTTCCAAGTTCACAGAAGAGCCATAGAACAAAAATTCTGCATCTATCACAAAAGACATAAATCACTGAATTGACCATCCTTTCTACTACTTGATTTCTTCGTTTTCAAAGTACTTATTTAATATATTGAAATATGCTAGATTTAACGCCGGTAGTTCTAGTGTTAATTAATACTATAAATTTGATAATTAATTTTAAAGGTAACTTTTATATTGTAAACGTGAAATGCATGATTTTATAGTTTTCAATTAATAATTTCTTTATTAAATATTCGACAGCTGCAATTTTTTTTGTAAAATATCTATTCGAAAACGTTCCCGAATTAATGATCTCGTTTTTCGTAAGTATTTGCAGTATGGAAATTGGAAAATTGAACGATAAAGTCGGAAGTACTATTTCTCTCTCTTTCTCTCTCTCACTCTCATTTACGTCACTGTATGAAACTGTATTTTTAAATTCGATTTTTTCATCGAAATGCCCGATAACTGAGCTTTTTTTGCTTATTGCTTGTTCGTGACAATCTCAAGAACATCATGTTTTAACATTAAATCTATTTGCAGACTTTGGTCAAGTGCTACAACTACCTTAAAAGTTAGTAAATTCAGAGCGCAAAAAGTTAAAGGTATTGATAAGTGTAAAAAGAAATGATTTCCAAATTTCCTAAGAATTCGAAATCAGTTAGACTTATTCAAAGTAAATACATTTTTCATCGATATAGCTTGACGGTTTTGACGATCCGTACGTACAAAAAAATAACCGTAAGGATTGTATATCTCGTTTCGTTACGATAAGTCGTTTTATCGCGATGAGATCGAGGATGCGACAATTACAGCTGAAAATTAATTTCGCCCGGAGACACATCGAATGTCACAATTGTAGGAGCTCCGGGTTCTCGCGGTACAGAATGGAATTGTACGATGACAATCGTATTGTTGCAATTTATAGCATGCCAGCGATAAATCTATTGAAAATTCATTGTCTGTTTTTCCCATCGAAATACACGATTGTCGCTTTTAGGCGTTTTAATTGAGTATCCCCTGAGGAGAGATAATAAAAATAACAATTAGATTCTTCATATGTTTCAAGTATTATTATTACTTTTTTTTACTTCTTTGAGAGTTGAAGCTGATTTGGATAATTAAACGTCTCTGGTTTCTCGTAGGTTGGATTATTTTTATTTAATATGTAGGAATCAAAAGAAATAAGATATTTATTATTTAATTTAACGTCTATATTTTTAATGGATGGTGTCGCAGCCAGTTTATTTTATAGAAGAGATACTGATTGTGATCTACCTATCAAATCATAAATCACGTGGAATAAAATTTACACCAAAAACGGTGTCAACACATTTCTGGGATATAAATAATTCCTACTAATATTTCAATAGTTTTGTTTTAAGTGTGATTACACATTTCTAGTATAATTAAATGTATTAAATAAGTACTTTGAAAAAATATGGATTAAGTGGGAAAAAATGCGATCGTCGAATAATTTATTTATTATAAGATGCACGAGAAATATCTCCTATATTCCTTCTCTATAAATTTGAGAAATATGGTTATAATATATTAATTATATTAAGACAAATATTCTGCAGGAGACCAGTGAAAATTTGAACTTTGGCCTATTAATTAGCAGTCTAACAGTTTACCTACCGTAGTTCCTTTAACCCTTTGCGGTCCGAATTATTTCGTTAATTTTCGTAATGAGCTAAATAAAATTAATTTTGCGATATTTTCTATCATTGGTTATTCACTATTTTAAATGATAGCAATACCTATAGGCATACACGGATATTTAGTGATATTACAAAATCATTGTGAAATTGAAAAAGTCCATATCAAATTATCAAAAAATAAAATCAAGTGAAAATTCATATTATGAAAATCAATTGTTCCGCTAATCTCTCCTCGATGCTACTATTCATACCACTGAGACTGTAATGTAATAAACATTAAATAAGAAAAAATTTCCGAAAGGTGACTAGAATAGTCTGAATTCAACTGTATTAATTGCTGCTCTGACCTTTTACTCCTCCATCCATCATGGTCCTTCCAGTTCAGTGTATCCGTGTAAATTGCGAATCGTACCTTATCAAACGTGTTCAATACCTTCACGTCCAGTGAATTCATCTTCAACCAAGCCATCATATATTCGTCTGTCATACCGTCGCACACAACGATCGGTATCACGTTGTATTAGTTATCGATCAACGAACCTATCGAGGCGTCTCGCGTCGGAGGCAACTACTTCCACGAGCAGACAATCTTACATTCCAGCACGGTTTCCGGTCGAGGCTGCCAGTTTCCGGCATCTGCAAGCTACCAATTGGCCGCGGGCACCCGTCGGCTCTAGGACGCGGGCTGACCTACTTGTTCCTGAATCGAGATTCATGTCCGGAACGCACTGAATGTGTTTCTTTGACATTTCGCAGATTGCTGGCAGACCTCTGCTACCTCAATTTATCACGGTTCTTATTCGCAGCGATTTTTCCGATTTTTCGTCGAGGAAAATTCTAACGACGTGATAATTGTAGAATGTGTCGGTTTTTTAGGTAGTAGTATTTGATTTGTATTTTATCATTTGTAGTCCGAATTATTTTAACGATTTTTCGCCGAGGAAAATTCGAAGAACACAATAATTATAGGGAATGGTGGTTTTTTAGATAATGGTATTTGATTTGTATGTTCTTATTTGTCGTCTGAATTATTTGAACGGCTTTTTGTCGAGGAAAATTGGAAGAACACAATAATTATAGAGTGTGGTGACTTTTAGGTAATGGTACTTGATTTGTATTTTATCATTTGTAGTATGAATTATTTGGACGATTTTTCGCCGAGGAAAATTCGAAGAAAACAATAATTATAGGGAATGCTGGTTTTTTAGGTAACGGTATGTGATTTGTATGTTATTATTTGTCGTCTGAATTATTTGAACGACTTCTTGCCGAGGAAAATTCGAACGACGTGATAATTGTAGAATGTGACGGTTTTTTAGATAGTAGTGTTTGAGTTGTATTTTGTCATTTGTAGTCTGAATTATTTGAACAATTTTCCGCCGAGGAAAATTCGAAGAACACAATAATTATAGAGTGTGATGTTTTGTAGGTAATGGTACTTGATTTCTGTTTTATCATTTATAGTCTGAATTATTTTTACAACTTCTTGCCGAGGCAAATCAGAACGACGCGATAATTGTAGGGTGTAGCGTTTTTTAGGTAACGATATTTGATTTGTGTTTTATCTGTTATAATAGATTTATAATAATGAATTATTATTATTATTATACTACCATAAATAATAGATTTAACTTGATTTGGAGACATTAGATTTTAAAGAATTTCGTAATTTTAGCATTAATGAAAGTGAGGATTAATGATAAGAAATTAAACGTCCGTAGGTCTAGTGTTCGAGGGTAAAAAATGTCTGAAAAGATTCAAATTAATTGCTACGCATCAAACACCCAGGATAGACACCGAATTAGTAGTGGGTAGTTCTGGCGTTAATTGAATGATACGTGTTTGTAGTGAAACGCAATATTATACAATGAATCATGTAGAAATGCTTCTGCATCCTGCTGCCACTTTCCAATATTTCACTTGAAAATAGATCATAATGTTCGTCTGGCAATTATATAGTTTCTTCATGAGATTCAACGGCGCGCAAAAGTTTTCAGCAAGTGAAATCTTTTGCTCTAACATAGAAATCAAAGAAACGAATGTATTTTTAACTAATATACATGATATATATTATATTATATTCGTTTAAGTTATCTCATATACTAGTAATAAATGGAAAGATCAAAGAAATGAAAATTATAAGGAGTTAAAATAATAGTATAGCAATTTTGAATCTTAATTTAAAAAAAGATCGTATAAGGGATTGCTTTTTTTTGCAAAATTCTCCATCAAATTTAAAATATTTAATGAATTACATTGGCCTGTTAGAACTTTATCTTTTTTTCTACTCTCTTCGTAAAAAAAAATGTTTATCTACAACTGCTCTAGAAGAATATGAATCTCAGTTTGAGAATCACTGAGCTAAAAGCAGTGAAGTTAACCAAGTGTCGAATTACCCTTACGAGATCCTTCCCTTGTTCTCGTTGTCTCTTTGATAGTCTATTGTAGTGTCATTCGGTAAATGCGTTCACTGCCTGACGAAGAACTGCCGGTGTTCATAAAACTCTTAAGAAACTCGGCGGAACCGTGATGCACGTTGAAACTTCCGTCTTAATATCGCCAAGACAGGGCATAATACTTTAATGCATCACTGACAGCGTTCTTAATTACTATCCAGATGAAAGAATCGATAGTGGCGAAGACGCGAAGCGTGGTAGAATCTACCCTTTTTTTGTCATTATATCGATTTTGTTATATTATTCAGGTTTTATCAGCCTGTAATTGGCTCACAATGAAGTTTCGATGTTATAGAAACAATGTATTAAATCGGCCATTGTTCTTTTCTTTTCATATAAAATTATTAATCAGTAAATCTGATTTGTGTTATTGTTGAAGAATTTTGTGTTTCCTAATCGGTGGAATTATTTTTGTGTTAATACGTTAAGCGCCGGACCGGTCCCTAGGGACCGGCCGTTGATTTCTCGTTTTTGTTCATGCTGGTCAAATGAAAATCAACGATTAGTTTTTCAATTAGGCTACTCAGCGGCGCCTTACAGAGCCATGATTATTATTTTATATATCTTATATATAAAAAAAAAAAATATTATCAAAAATTATTGTAGTTTACTAAAACAAATAGAAAGATACCTTTCCTTAAAAAGGGCTTAAATTTTTAGGATTTCATGAACGGGCACTTAACGTGTTAATTACGTTTCATTGAAGTAATGTAAAGTTAGTATAGGTTATTAATAAATTTACAAATAGATAGGGACACATTTAAACCCAATTATCCGATATTATTTCGACTCGTCTCGGAAAATATTGAAGTTACACTTGGGAGCAACTTATCACGAATTACGAAGAATGATACCGAAATACTGTAACGAAGGAAGTTAGGTCTGCCCGTGGAATTTGAAGTTGACCCCTGTAATTTGATATTTCACTTGATGCATTAACGAATATTCCAATTTCAGGGTCTTACGTGCGATGTCGGAATCTCGTTACCAACGAATTCGCTTTGATTTTACGTCATTTATTCTCTTTCCTTTTTAATACCACCATTTCAGGAAAATGGGAATAGATTTTAACTAAAACTGTAGGGTTTAAAAATGAGGTGGATCCATTACATTTATAGCTTCTATTGTTAAACTTTCATTTATATGCCTCTGCTATAAGAATAATAAAGATTGCATGAATTCGTAAATTGCATTCATAATAATATTCAAAATTTAGAAAATTGAGCCAGGAAAGATATAAAAACTTACAGTAAGTTATTTTCAAATTGAACGATATTACAGAGGCCTTATGGAAGGCGTGAAGAGGGTTTAGCTTTGGAATAATTTATAAATACTTTTCAACTTATAGATTATTGTTATGTATACTTTAAATTATATTTCAACAGGACCACTGACATAGTATTTTGACAGTTTCTTCATTGCTATCGATGTGAAATTTGTTCAATTAAGTAGCTTTATTCTCTATAGATATCTTTACTAGCCATTAAGGCCCAAAGTTGCGTTAACGCAACATTTCACTTCTAATTTTTTTTTCGGGGAATTGGATTAATTTACTTTATATTTTAACCTATGTCATAGTAAAAGAACATACCAAAGTCTTAATTTATGCACTTTTGTCCTCCAATTGTTAATCACCTTAAGTCCTACTTTTATGTAATCGTATAACAAACAAATAGTCGCATTTGAAACATTTCTGTTATTTCAATGCTTGGTTCTTGCCGGGTTAAAGGTTGAATTAATTAAACGTCCTTCCTTTTTTCAAACTAATGTTTAAATATTGAGTATAATAGCAAATTCGTGAAATCATCGGAATTTCATTGAATCGAATTGTGCCACCAGTGACTTTCATGCCATTTAACGTATTAAATTACCTAACTCCTACTTGCTTTTCTATTTTTTCGTTCTTTTCTGCACTGATCATTTCATCTAGAGCCTACTGTATTAGTTGAATTTCTCTCCACAGATGTAACAATATATTGACTCTAGATCTACGGTAGGTTTAGATATATGAAATAAGTACCTTGTAAAAAGATGGATCAAGCGGTGAAAAATATGATCGGTTAAGTAATTTGTATATTATGAGATACACGTGAAATATTTACTGTACTACTTCTCCATCAATTTGAGAAGAATTTCGAAAAAAGCAGGTACACGTCAATTTGACGGTTGTCGTAGATCTAGTGTTAAATGTTAAGTTAGGAAAAATTGCCAGTCCAAATGTTCACTTCCTTGTCCACTATAGTCTCTGTTTATTTCTATTGAACAATTCTATCGATTTTGTTCTGTTATTTATAAAAATAATAATTTTATTAGTATCAGTGTGAAATTGTTCTGCGTATTCGGATTAAAAATATTAAAAGTTACAATCGCCCGATTCAGAGACAGGAAAGAATGATTAAAAGGGTGCACTTAAATTACGCATAAGAGATATACCACGTTAAAATCCTAAATCGGTTGCGTAATATTATTCTTCGGGCGGGTAAAAATAGAAAGAAGAGAGGTCTGTATTGCGCATATGTGGGGCCAGAACGGAACACAAACACTCAGCGCTCTTTAAAACGTGTTTGCTTCTCACCTAATAACAGAACATTTGCTAAACATAGCGTGGTTTTTCCCTCGAAACCTGTTATCGTGTCAGAATGCGGAATAATTAATGAGCCGCGAATGCATTCCGACCGTAAACGTATCCGTGAGAAAGTACAACGTCAAATATTTTCGAATTCAGAGCATTGAAAAGAATCGCAGAAATTAGCACAAAAAGATCACATATTCTGTTCACAAAATTTGATATTTTTTCTAAATTTCTAACACGTTCAATGACATGATAATTTTATGGAATATTTTTGTCGAATATACCTGAGAAAAAGGGGCACTGCTAAATAATTGCAATCTGAAAAATACAACAATATCACTTTCTCGAAATACATATTCTCTCTTCGATGAAATTTCAATTAATATATCTATACTACATCGTCCACTTTTTAATCTGTATAAAATGAATTTATGAAGATGAGATTTTCTCATGTTTAAATAAGTTTAAAAAAAGAAATTTTTAATCATAAATATCCATGGCATTGATATCTTCGTTTCTGTGTCCTATATTTAGAAGCTTCATAAACTTTGAAGCTCTTTTTATATCATTGTATTGGATTAATATTGTTATAAAATTGAAAAAAATTGTTAGAAATAGTAAATTTAAAAATTGCGCTACCATTAGCTCACATGGCGTTCCTATAACTATTGCAAAGAAAAGGTGGCCTATATAAGTAAATATTTTTGTTTACATTATCTGGTTTAATCTATCCGAGTTATTACTAAACACTCTTTATGATAATGCACTGTAACTAAAAGTTTGTTGTTTTTCTTTTTCTTTCAAATACATTTAGTTTGTATTTTCAACTGTATGTCACATTTATTAAGGTGTGACGATTCATTGTCGTCTAAGGAAAAATAACAAAGAAAATTCGCGTACTACAACGAGAAATGACGTGAGAAAAACCAAACATTTTAATCCCACGAAGTATGAATAATTCTACATGTTGGAATCAAGATGAGTCAACGTTAAAACGGACGATTGCAAGGATGAACGCAGAGAAACATAAGCACGCGACGAAAATATAATGCTCCAGTGTAAAATCTTGCTTCTGCCCTAATTACGAGCGATCTGCTTTTCGATTCGTCTTGGAAATAAATTTTGTATCAATCATCAAGGATTTTTTACGTAGACGGTTTTGTAAATATCATATTATCGCATAAATAGAAATTGAAGTGACAATTTTAAACGAAGAGCAATCGATATAAAATAATTTATAAATAAAAGTGGAAGAACGTCACACTACGAAATACGGAGAAAAACCATAAAACTTTCATCGTGTCATAATAAATCTCGAACTGGAAGATTTACAAATTTTTCAGCGAATTTTTAAAAAATGTATTCCTTTGTTAATAGAGATGTTTTTGAATAGTGACAAATAATTAATCTTTTGGCAATTAAGGGTTCTCTTCCCATCGAAAAGATAGAATATTTGTACGATCATATTTCAGTATGTATTTCATTGTGTTTTAGATAGATTATAAACCATCGAAACTATGATTAATTACTTAATTAAAAAAAATTTCCCAGAGCTAATGGAAGATTTGAACTTAGGTCTGCCGATTGCGAGTTGTTTTATTGAATTAAGTAAAAATGATATGGAAATTATAAACAGCAGATACACGAGGAGGATTTTTGTTATTGTAATTTTATTACTTTTACTGGTATTTTTCAATATTTTTTCAGCTTTGGTTATTAAGTCATTGCACCTAAAAGGTACTGCTTTAGGCGAATGGATTCCGCAACACCAAAGCTTTGATACATCAAATATTAAATTGGGAACAATTTCCCATAGATGTCAAGGGATTCAAATTCAAATCCATTAATTTGGAGTTCGAGCTTTGAATTCCATGTCCATCGTAGCTCCTGTAGTACCTTTAATAGTGAAACTACCGTGATGGTCTTAATATAATTATCTTTTCATCAATCAATGAAATTGACTGTGCAAGAATGGAGTAAATATTCTATCTTTTACTTTATAAAACCTAAATTACTTAACTACCGGCGTCAAATCTAACATATTTTAATAAATGAAGTAAGTACTTTGAAAAAGAGGGAATCAAGCGGCGGGAAATTTGATCGATTGGGTGATTTAAGTTTATTGATATAGACGCAGAATATTTATTCTATGACTCTTACATAAAGTTGGAGAATTTTTTGAAAAAATTGTGTACCAGTCATTTTGAATGGTTTGGTAGTTCTAGTGTTAATTAATCATTCCTTTCATTTCTTAATTCCTTATTTACTAAAGTACTTACTTAGTTTCTTTAACACTAGATTAACGGAGTCAACTTGACTCATTCAAAATTTGATCGCTATATATATAATATATTGGTTGGTTAATTTTTTAATAATAAACCATTCATTTACATAGATTTGGAACTATTTTCTTTGCAAAAAAAACTTCAGTTTTCTTGTATAAATCAAATTGGCACACTGTAGAAAAATAGGTGTATCAACATCTGTAAATGTAGTGTTAAATACGATATATTAGGTCAAGTCATAAGTAACTTCCGTTTTGTTATGAGATATTTATTTTGCTCTCATTAAATAACAAAATTATATTAATTTATTATGCATTCTCCGTTATTACGTATAACCTTCTCCCATCTTCCTGGCAGTTTACTAATCCCTCCCTTGTAAAATGTGGTTGGTTTGGACTGGAAAAAACTTGCAAAACACGACAATGCGTGACCACATACGGCAAGGGTGACTTAAGAAATAATTCTTCAGCTTGGATGGTCTGTTTTACCACACCCACCTTACTCCCTGGACCTTGCCCCAACAGATTACCACCTTTTTTGTTCATTACAAAACTTTCTTAATGGAAAAACATTCACTTCCGAAGGATAAGTCAGACAGGCCGTCGAATACTTCTTCAAATTCAAACCAACCACATTTTACAAGGAAGGGATTAATAAACTGCCAGGAAGATGGGAGAAGGTTATACGTAATAACGGAGAATACATAATAAATTAATATAATTTTGTTGCTTAATGAGAGCAAAATAAATATGTCATAAAGAAACGGAAGTTACTTAAGACTCGACCTAATATATAAAGTAATTTTGTTTTCTTCCTGACGGAGGACATAATTATATTTTTTCACAATTAACTTCACACTTCATTTGCATTGCTATTATATATTTTGACAGTTGATATAGCAACGCTTGTTTGTGAAAAAATTTGTTTGATTCTACACAATAGTTTTTCCTTGGTGCTCTATTAAAGATGGAAAGTCGAAAGCAGCATTTTCGCCATATTTGACTTTTTTACTATCGAAACGGTAAAAATGCTGTTCAAGCAAGAAAAAAATTATTCGATTTTTATGGGGAAGACGTATTAACATAATGCCAGTGCCGAAACTGGAGTGCAAAATTTTTGAACGGCAAAACCTTTACTTCGAATGAGGACGTCAAAAAAGGCTTTGATTTTTTTGCCAGTAAAGATCAAAACTTTTATGAACGTCGAATCATACTACTGCCAGAAAGATGACAAAGGTATTAGAACAAAATGGAGAATGTATAATTCAGTGACATATTTATGGACTACAAGAAAATCGTCTTTCATGCTCACCGAAAAAAACGAAATTACTTTCCGAACAACCCAATATTTACTGAAAATGATATTAAACTTCAATTCAACGAAGATCTTTACCATTCTAATTCTACTATCTTACTAGTATTTTTTCAAAATCTTCTTATCATTAATTGTTACAAACCTTTCGCCTAGTAGCTAAGCTTTCAAATATTGGCTTACGGTGTTGAGTATTAACACTAAAACTACTGGTGTCATATTTCGTTGTAATTAAATATATTACAAAGATACTTTAGCGAAAGAGGAATCAATAATCAAAAAAAATGATCGATTCGATGTTTCATCTTTTAAAAAATATCTGTGAAATATCAACTGTAGGCGTCTCCCATAAATTTGGAAAACTTTTCTGAAAAAACTGAGGAATCCGTCATTTTGACTGCTTTGGTATAGTGCTGAATTGTAAAGCGATCTAGCAACATTGTCATCTAATCGCGCAGCATGATCCCGAATTGCTTGGGTTTTGTTTCGATAATTCGAGGCGAGCTCGGGCGATGACAAACAGTTTCATATGGCTCGGCAGCAAGGCCAAGCGTTATGTTATGGTATTATATAATATTTCTGCATATCAAATACGTAAAACTTTAAAATACCTAGATCTAGCCTATTCCCGCCATTTCGTTTTTGGAATCCTCAAATCCAATCTCCTGAAGTAAACGACTATGTGGAGTGTTGACTTTAAGAGGGTGGATTTGAGAATTAAAAAAACGAAATGACGGGAATAGCCATATCGCCGATTTTCAAGAACAACGACACATTTGGTTTTGTGTCGTTAACGAGTTAATTACAGAGGAAGAATCTACGTAAGTTTTATTCCATTGTGAATAAAACTCATTCGTATAACTAATATAGAGGGGGCTACCGCATGCGTGTCGTTATGTGATTGGCCGAAATATGCCGCCATGTTGGCGTCGTTTTCAACTAAAAAATGGGCCTACTGTAAAACTGTCATTTTCGAAATTTGTCGTTATTCTAGAAAACCGGCGATATGGAAATGAGATTTTGCCGCTGACTGGCCATCTTTTAGTTGTCGGACTGTAACGAAGGATTCAATCCCAAGGCCAATCTTTTAACTCTCTACATACCATAACTTTTATATACCACTTGTTCTTTATAAAAACTATTCTATTCTATAAACTATAAAAACAACAATCTCAATGGACAGATGCGATTTTATCGACTAAATAAACCATTGGATAAGAAAACACTTCAAAGAACTGGCGCGAGAAAATCATTCCCGAGTAGATTCTATTTTCACAGGAAATAATTCTTCTAGAGGAGCCGTAATACTCGAAAAGTGAGTGCAGAAGAATTTACGGCTTGTTCAGCAATGATTAAGTCGTAAGAGGATCGGCTTACCGGTAATGTCACGTCATACTACGTAGAATAACGCGTTTGCGAGTTTCTTTGCACAATACTGAAACCACGTTGAACGGTTTGGTATTACGTGAGATTGTACGTAAGAATTCCATGATATACGGATTTTCAAATATTTCTCAACAACCTCAGTATTCCTATCCGCATAGGAATAAAATTCTTCGTTCTGATACGCTTTATCCGATATTAAATAAAGAAAGGGACGAATTTCCTATGGGACGTAAAGAAATGAGGTAAAGCGAAAGGAAATGCCATTTTTTTGTGTCTGATTGTAATATTTTGGACGTGATTTATTAGAAATTAATAAAAACTGATTGATCTATCGCAATCAGGTGTAGTGTGCGTAATTTGTGGTGATACATATTACGCATTTCTACTTTGAATACGTTTTTTTGCATTGAAAGAACAAGACACACAGTGGTCGATTTCGCCGAAATCCCGGCCAAACCCCAAAATGTTTTTTGACGATTTTCAAAATTTAGCAATCGCATTTGATTTGTAACACATCAGAATATCATTTTCCATTAATACAAATTTTTATTGAACAATACTCTTAGAGATATGCAATGTCAAAGTTGGTACTTGAATAATGTAACGTTTTCACGTCGAAATTGAGAATACGTTTTCAATGTGAAATTAAAGTACGATCCACTTTTTCAGTATTGGTAGCTATTTATCATACTTTTAATTTATAAATATCTTGGTTCCATTTTTTTATTTAATATTTTACAACTGTGATGGTACAGAATGTAAATCCTATATATTTTTCTCTTTTGCTAATGAAATAGTTGTGAAGTCCACAGAAGTCCGTCATTTTTTTTTTTTTTTTAAACTTTGAAGCTTCCCGTAGAAGACCTCGTTCAATTTTCTTGCGACTTTTTGCAATTCTTCGAGTTATTGTTATTTGTTTGGCGTGCGCGCCATGCTCGGGGAAGTGCATTTATGACATAGGGCCGGGCTATCGTGCTTTACTTAATGAATACTGCTAATCCTTCTCTAAGATCAACCTGGCAATTAACGAAATAATATGTTTATTTCATGGGGTTAAAAAACATAAGACTACTGATTTTCGTGCCGATCCGACAATTTTTCAATACTCGCACCCGCCATATTAGAGCCGCCATTTTGTTTTTGGAAATTCTGAGTTCGGATTCTTAATCAGAGACCGAAATAATACTAATATACCAATTTCCAGCTAAATTGAAAAACCCATTGGGGTTTTGGCCAGGATTTCGGCGAAATCGATCACTGTGCGACATTTCTTTTTACTTTGCCTACAAGTTTACCTATAAATTCTTTTCACTTTAATATCGGTTTCGTCAAAAATATAAGAGTCTTTAACCTTTATCCTCCCTTGGGGTTTTTGAACCTAAATGTAATTTAATTTGATCCATATCGAGCCAATTTGGGAGAGTAAGTACATATTATTTTTAAAGAAGCGATTATAAAGACTACGTAAAAATAAGTCCTTTTTTTTTAAGTAGAAAATAGGCTGCAAACCAATAAGAAGTCTAAGAACTTTAGTGTGATTTTTTTAAGCTGATGGGGGTTAGTTATGGTGATGCTATTGTCCTTTTGAAAAGCATTATAGTTATTGATATCGTTTTAAAAATGGATAAACAACGATAGAAAATATTGCAAAATTAATTTTATTTAGCTCACTACCAAAATTAACGAAATAATTCGGGCCGCAAAGGGTTAAATTCAATAAAATTTTGTGTTATGCTTAAATTGCAATATTTATGAATTTACTAAGATATTGAATATTTAAACATTGCCGTTAAGAAGGTCAAGCAAAATATCGGCGGTGTTCAATATGTCATTATATTTAACACTAGATTTACGGATGTTGATTATATACCTACTTTTCTGAAGTAAGCCAACTTGACTCATGCAAGAAATTGAAGTTTTTTTGCAAAGTAAATAGTTCCAAATCAATTTAAATGAAAGATCTATTATTAAAGAATTGACCACAAATATATATATCATAATCAAATTTTGAATGTTCCAAATTGGCTTCGTAAATCTAGTCGTAAGTACAGCAGATTTAACATCCATAAATATAGTGTTAATTACATACGTCAGATCGCGAAGAATTTTCACATTTTACAGTAATAAAAAAGATATAAAAATCAGCGATTGTTTCTCCAATTTGTACGATAAAACATGCTTAAGATGTCGATTTAAATGTCGTTTAGAAATAAATTAGTTCCTGATTATCGTTGGTAACGAGCTCGAATAAAATAGCACTCAGGTATTAATTGGTAAAATCTCATTCTACGACCTACCCACGCTGGAGGTACACAGGAAGTCAATCGCCTTCGTGAGGCCAATCTCATGCATCTGGGGCACGCATTATGTGTAGTTATGAAGCATCGTTTTAATGTACTACATCCACCTACGAGCACTGACTCTTATGTGAACTGATTTCAATTTTTCTTGTACTTTCCCATTTTTTATCTTTTCTATTCTATCCACGCCTGCTATGGTTATTTCGTCAATGTTCTGCAATAGGGAATATGCATTTGGTTTAAATTTAATTGATTTTTTTCCCCCGAATCTATATTGTCCTAACATTGTATTTAAACTATTAGTTCCTTATTTAGTTTGCTTTTAATTGCATAAAGTATTAATTAAAAAATGCAAAATAAGCGAGCGAGATTCAAATTTGCGAAGCGCATCACTATTGGTCGCATCGAAACGTGACGTCACATACCACGTCTTCGGATTTATCGGCGTTCATGTTTATATTGTGTTTCAAAGAAAAATTGTTTTTATTTGTGTTTCTGTAGTGTTTTCCATTAGCTAGTGCAATTTCTGGTAGCATTAAATCATCTAGGATGATGACTGAAAGCGGTTTTATCAAAGCACAATCGGAAAAATCTACCAAAAATAGATGCATTCGTGATGACAGCATATTTTGCATCAAATCCAGATTTTACGTCTGCTGAGATCAAAGGAGTTTAATTTTTTTTAATTGTTATAATACAAGATATATCATAATTTATTATATAGGTTTTTATTTATAAATGCACCCAGCAGTACTTACTTAAAAATAACCTATAAATAATGTTCGGACATTAAAGCTGCTGCTCCTGTTATAATAATTTATAAGTAATTATACGTAATGTTATTAACATTCACTCAAATCAAATTGATCTTTCGCAAATTTTGAAAAAAAAAAAACTATTTGATAGAGAAGTAGATATCAATTCAAATGTTTTCGCGTCTTTTGGAACAGGAAAAAACATTTTATCGGGTGTACTTATAATAGTCTTCTTGTACATTGGTACAAGACAATATATATAAAACGGTTTTTTAGCTTTTTTCATGGTCTGAATAGCTATTAAAACTAAAAATCTGTATAAAATAACCAAAAGTAACTGTTAATCTCATAGTAAACAAACATTGGACGTGGCTTGTGACGTCATTCAAAGCCCGCGAAAAATGGCGGCGTTCAAACAGATCAAATTTAAGCAATGTTTTAAATATTATATAAAAAAAAAATTGAGTATTTGTAACAGTATTTATATTTTTTACTGTGTTATAACGATGTAAGAAGTGAATTAAAAATATAACAGAAATACATGCATTTTCCCTATTGTAAATGAACATCAACTTGATGATATCGAAACTATGTGATATTAATTGACCTACTTGCATCCATAAGCGAAATAACCCGTGTACAATGATCGTTTATCACCAAGTGCAAAATAATATGTAAGTGACGATGTTGTCATCTCTCTAGTTGCGGACTATTCCGCTCTCAGCAATGTTGAACCATCGTTGCGCAGTAATGCACAGTAATACGGGCCAACTATCAATTAAACGAACAATTCAAATGAACAACGCTCGCAGAGTATTCAGAGCTGTGATGCAAACGAGTTAATAGAGGAGGAAAAAGGTTCGTAGCGAAGATTTCAACATGGATCCACTACTTCTGTAATGGCGAACCTTTTTGAGAAGTGGGTCCAATTTTGATCACAATTTTTTTGGTACTAGCTCGTGGGTCATTAAATCACTAACGTCACTTGGAAAGGGGAACTGTTTTTGTCAACAATTTTGACTGTTGTTGCGACTTTAATGATTCATTTCGTTTTATACTTTTAATTTTACCATTCTAATTAATTAAATTAATATTGTAATTTACTTTGTTGAAAATGTCATCGCAGAATTTCTGCATGGGAACCAACACCATATTCGTTACCAATTAAGAACATACATAGTACCGCCATTAAGAAGTTACATTTTACATAAAATTTATAATGAACGTAGCCTCTGAGAACTATTAATCACTTACGTTCATTAATTGAATATAAGCACATTATCGCTATATTCTCCTGTTCGGGACATTAGAAATTCAACTGCAAATAACAGAGAAACTTGTCAAACTTTCATGCCGTATTCCAAGCAGTCTGAAGTCGTCGAAATCACCCTTTCAACTCAGACTCGACACTTACAATCACTCAACAATAACCAATAATGCTTTTCCAACCTTCTACTTTCGTACATAGTACTTCTTCATATCAAGCTTATGAAGAGAAACAGCAAGAGAGGCCTTCTTTTCATAACAATCAACGAAACTCCTTTTGTCTTAGGTAACTTTAATTTCTTGAGAAATCCTTGACAAATTTCTAACCATTCCAAGAACAGAATAGAAGGCGTTTGGTACCTGAGATTCAATTTTGAGGTCGTATAATTATCACTTCAAATGCCACATCTTGTGTGCGATAATCTATGGAGGGCTGTAACGAAGTTGGGGGATGCAAAAGCACCGTGCGGCCGCATCAGGAACCCTCAAATGGTTGAAGAGGAACTACCTTGATCCTTATCAGTCTCATAAGTCCTACGCGAATCCTGTGTTATATCGTGATAAAGGATTATATCTGACGAAAAATGGACTGTAGAATTTAACACTAGAATTACCGGCCTCAAATCTATCATATTTAAATAAATTAAATGAGTACTTTGAAAAAGGGGGGATGAAGCGGCGGAAAATTTGATCGATTAGCTGATTTATGTTTATTGATATCGACGTAGAATATTTATTCTATGACTCTTACGTAAACTTGGAGAATTTTTTGAAAAAATTGTGTACCAGTCATTTTGACTGGTTCGGTAGTTCTAGTGTTAATTACGTGAAATCATCAGTTATTGAGGAATCTTAACCAGTTAACCGGGGTATTAACTTTTGTTCAACTTTGTGCTTTGCAGTAAGTACAGGCGGCCCTCGAATTTCGCACAATTCGCTATTTCGCACGTTTTTAAAAATTTCATTTTTAAAGACTTTTCTCGCTATTTCAAAAAATAGTTTGCTTTCATTCGCCACTGCCAAGGAGGGTTGTAGCTCGTGTTCACTAATTGCCTATTAGAGGTGTTTTAACATTGTACTATTGTTTCTAATATTAACTACTAGATGTTAGAGAATCTCAAGTTTACAAAGAAGCCACATTAATATACAATTTTTCATATTTTTCCTGTATCTCTCTACTTTCGATCATTCAACATTCGCACACATTTTCAGGAGCCAATTATGTGCGAAAGTCGAGGGTCAACTGTAATTCAATTTATGACATTTTTCAATTGTAATTAGTACAATATCATGAAAATATGAACTCGATGTATGGTAGTAAAATTGTATTGTTTCACTAACATATCCCAGTATCTCTTTATTCAGAGTGTTAAAATAAAGCGGTAAATTTCACTGAAACTTCAACGAATTATTTCTGCAATATCAGTGATTATTAAACTCTATTATCCACGTGTGATTATGACAGTTTTCGGTTGCAGGCTAGAACAACAAACACCAATTTCGCTTTGAGTTAATTCAGAGTTAAAAACTGCAGTTTGTATTCATTAAAATAATGAAAATTAATTGCATTACGTACTCTCTACTTTGTACAGAATTTTTGCTATATTTATATGATTGTATAAATATTTTAATTACTCATAACAAATGAAAATAAAATCGAGATGAAAGAGATGGAGCTTTAACCCCATATAACGCATTGGTATATCGTGTTAATGTTAAAATTGAGGCCATACTTTTAAATATAGACGACCGAATAAATTCACGTGACACTGTCGATGTTCTCTTAGGACTTAATGATCGAGATGATATTGAATTTAGCTTCTAATGGTTTCTAATTCAGCCAATGAATTCTAGTGTGCGGTGACGGCCTTAATAAAGCTGTTGCGGAGAACATACTCTTCTCTTTGATTTAACCGAGTTTTATTATACACTTTGTAATGTATGGAGTAAGAAAATTCTTTAACAAAAAGTAGGAGTCAAATTTGTTATAGATTTACGGATCATGGCAAACTTTTTTAAAAAGATTGGGAAACGCTGCTCTAGAGTCACGTGTGGCTGTTTCAGTATGTTATTGTAACTCAATATTTGATGCCTTGTCGTACTATTCCCTTTGTGACAAATTTCTTTATACATCGTCTTTTTGCCACTTGATCCATCTTTTTTCCAAATACTTCATTAATATATTTAAATATGCCAGATTTAGCGGCTGTAGATCTACTGTTAATATCATATCTTTGCAAAGCAGAAGGCTAAAGGACACAATTAGATATGTAATCAGCAGGGTTTTATCTTCTTTTTTTCATGAAAAATTTGATTGAATAATTTGCGCCGTTCGCCAGTGAGCCCCATGGCGTTCAACGTGTTAACACTACATTTACGGATGTTGATACACTTATTTTTCTACAGTGTGCCAATTTGACTTGTACAAGAAAACTAAAGTTTTTTTTCGCAAAGAAAATAGTTCCAAATCTATTTAAATGAAAGGTTTATTATTAAAAACTTAACCAATATATTATATATATATATATAGTAATCAAATGTTGAATGAGTCAAATTGACTCCGTTAATCTAGTGTTAACACTTTACCGACCGGTATTTTTTAACATCCTACCCCCTTCTGACCAGCCACTTTGTCACAAATACTTCTCTGATACCGATATCTCTACGAAAATTATAAATTCTCGTTACTGAATACTCGGTACAGTAAACCGCAATGATAAATAACAATTTATTAATCGCTGTGGCAACCGATTAAAATGTTAAAAGTCCAGCAGCGGTGGGCCCGAAAAGCCTATTAACATTAGAACTACCAAGCAAGTCAAATTGACTTGTGCCCAATTTTTTCCAAAAATTCTCCAAGTTTATAGGAAAGTCATGGAGCAGATGTTCTACGTTGATTTTATAAAACACAGACTACAGAATCGAGCACTTTGTTCATCCCTAAATTCCTCTTTTTTCAAAGTATTTATTTAACCAATAATCATTAAGTTTTGGAAGATATTTAACACTAGAACTACCATGCAAGTCAAAATAACTAGGTCAAAATTATTTCAAAAAATTCTCAAAGTTCACAGAAGCGTCATAGAGCAAATATTTTACGTTTATGATATGAAACCCTCTCCATCGAATTATCACCTATTCTATCTCTCGTTTCCTCTATTTCCAAAGTTTTTATTTAACACATTAACGACACTTTGTTGGCCAGTACCACACTCTCTGTGTGATAATTTATGAATGTAAACAAGTGTGGATATCGCTATTGGCTTCGTATTTCATCGCCACGTCTCTGATTTTATTTTTATTCTCTTAATTTTAATAAACTTTTTTAAAATTAATTCTTCAAAAATATTGCCAGCCCCTGGCGACGTTTGACTGCGTAGACGTGCGGTCGTTAAAGTGTTAATATATTGGAATATAATAGATTTAACGTCGGTTGTTTTAGTGTTTATCGGCTGCCGGTCGCTAAATTGTTAATCAGCTTGAGAACCACTGACTCATACCAACTTTCATTTACTACATATCGAAAGTAAAAGAAACTGCAATTCTTAAAATATTTCTGCCATTCGTCCGAGCTAATAGATAAGCACATGAGAAAGTAAAGCGTTTATTAGCATGTATCGAAGTTGCAGAAAGAAATAAACTGCCCTCGTCTAGTAACGGCAGGCAATGTTATGGTTCGCGTAGCAGGCAATGATACGCGAGCAAAGCACACGGTAAATTGACAATAACGCGCTCCTATCTTTCCCGTTATCTATTTACCTGGCCACGCGAATAGACACGTAAATATCGGCTTCGTGTCTATTTATACACAAACTCGAGCCAGAAACCGATTAATTCAATCTTATCGTACGACGATTTCATTCTTCCGCGATGATCCGTGACGCTAAATCGAAGCGAGGAGACACTTTTATCGGAACTACTGTATTCTCGTTCATTTTATCAGTCATTTAATTATTCCAATGTCATGAGTTTTCATATTTACAGCGTACATGAGACAATTCTGTTGTTTTTTTTTCGATCTTTACTGGTATGGTTATTTTGCCTAGAAGTTACTATTTCAGGTGGGATTTTTAATCGAAGCATGTTTTAAAATCCGAACTGATTAATTTCTGCAAATCTGATGATTTTGGCATATTATTCTACTATAAATGTCAATTTTAATAATATATTTATCATGATAGTCGAAATGACTTGAACTTGGATTTTTTCAAACCCCAAAATTTGTTGTGCTGATATTTTGAAAATTCTAAAATTCTCCCCTACGCTTCTTTTCTGTTAATTCACATATGCATCTGATATTTCTTAACCCTTAGCGCCATATTCGCGATATTATACGTTACATATATATTACGCTCGTTCGTTAACGGTTTGAGTACCAAAAAGCGATTTCGCGCTTCTTCCGTTCAGTACAGAAAAGTGCCAAGGTTATCGACCGATAGAATGAATGACACTTTTAGCATAAATAATAAATATAGTTCAGTAGTATATACTGATTAGGACAGTACAGCTACAACATAGACAATATTTTTAACTAACGAACTGAACAAGAATATTTACCATTTGTTAGCAGAAAAACATTGAAATTTTACATTGTTGCATTCCTCGATACAAAACGAAAGAAGCGCGATTTCGGTGTTTGGCACCTTTCGACCAGATTTTCGCAAAGAGCTCTGGCACTCAAACGGTTAAGAGTTAAATGTATTGATTTAACACTAGAACTACCAAACCAGTCAAAATGACGGGTACACAATTTTTTCCAAAAATTCTCCATGTTTATGTAAGAGTCATAGGCTAAATATTCTACTTTTATATCAATAAGCATAAATCACCCAATCGATCAAATTTTCCGCCGCTTGATTCCCCCTTTTTCAAAGTACTTATTTAATTTATTAAAATATGTTGAATTTGACGCCGGTAGTTCTAGTGTTAATCATCGGTAGATCTAGTGTTAAAAATATGGCGGTTGGTGCTGGTAATCAGTAATCTTTAACACGTTGCCGCAAATGACGGCTATAGCCGTCCTGCTCATTTTTGTACTAATGTATTTATTTGATAGTTACTCAATAATGCACCGAAAAAAAGATGTAACATTCCAGATTACATATCAATTGTTCTTTTTGTGCGATTTTCCATGCTTTAAAACTTCGAAATATTTTCGTGTGTGATTCTGAGCACTTTCGTCAAATTAAAAGTGTGCGGCAACGGGTTAAAGAATTAAGTATATTTTCTAATTTGGAGAATTAGTAGTTGCAGTTTATGTTATTTGTTTTGTAGGAATAAACATCCCGCGAATTTTTTTAACAAGTTTCCTGCCTCGGTCGATATTGCAGCAGTGCGAAACGCCCGCATAGAATGTATTAACCCTCGCAGTACTCCGCCCGGGTTCGCTCGGACCCCGATGTAAGATGCAACTTCGACCAATATATCTTTCGACTTGCGGCGTTCGTTTTGATCGCTAGCATTCTGTTCCTCGCGGCATTATTTGTTTATTTTGTAGAGATAAGAGACGAATATCTCTCGTAGCATACAATGTATATAGGAATGGAAGCCTACCGAAGCAGTAGAGGGGCAAGGAGGGTATCCCTCTAGACGCGCCTTCATCATTTTACTTTCAGCAGTGTCCAAAGTGACTTTGCGGTGGAAGGACTGACTCTTTGCGGAACACTAATTCCGTCCATTATTTCGGTCTATTTATTATCCATTTTTAATTTTTAATATAAAGTATCAAACGCACCTGATGTTGAATTGTAATAGATAGTCATTCCCGAATTAAAATTTTTATTCCACTGGAAACAGAACGTTCCAAATAAATGCTTGAGATTAGAAAATACTCTATGTAGTATCGTAAATTTTGGGTCTTTTTAGAAGTTTGCTGTGAAATAGCTTTAGATGTTAAGGGCAAGGGATGGAATATTTATGACTTCCTTCTAATTAGAAGACACATAGACATGCCAAAGATTTTCATTTATGTGTAATATTTGCATTTTTCAATTACACTATTTCTATGATAAAAACAGATGAGAAATTGAAAATAGAATAAATGCAATGCGTGATTTTGTTGCTAGAGACCTTAAGGAGAAGCCGCCAAATAATATTGCTTGTAGTAGCTGGTTCATATTTACAAACACATTGATAGGCATAGTGGCGGCTTGTCCTTTGAAACCTCTAAAGAAACCGCGCTATGGGTCCGGGCGACCCCGGGCGACGGCCGTTCCGCTGCTGCTATCGTCAGTACTCCGAGGGTTAATACAGCGTCGATATGAGCGTATGATGATCGAACATATGTAACGAAATACTGTGTAGAAAGCTTTCCATAAAACTATACAATTTCTACAGATTTGCAGCTATCAAAATGGGTACTGTTCAACAGCCACTGCTGGACAAATAACGATATTAATTTACACGGTAGAACGTCTGTTTGAATGCTTGTTGCAAACGATAGCAAGGGACAGGAAAGCGTGCCACCAACGGAGCGAGGATAGTGAAAATAGCATGAGAGAGAGAGAGAGAGAGAGAGAGAGAGAGAGAGAGAGAGACTGGTCGTAGACGTTGCAATGATTGCGCAAATTGCAGATGGGAGAGAGCAGATGGAAAAAGAGTACGTGCACAGAGAGCTCACGATGTTTCATTTTTCAGATGTTTCTTTTGCAAAATGTAAGGAAAGAAAAGATGTTGCTTCTTTGTTAACACTTAACGGACGGGCCCCGTAGGTTTACGTTTTTCCATTGAGACTTCCTAGGACGGGCCACGTAGATCTACGTTTTTGCATGAATTTTTAGTATGCTACATTATCGTTTTCTTTTATGCACATCGTTATTTTCTCCTGATACTATTAGTTACTATTATAAAATATTATAAGAAATATAATTGATTTAATAAAGCTACAACGCTTTAAATCCATACATTCATGTTTATTTAATTCCCTTGAAAAATGCCGGGAAACTAGGAAAGACAGAGCAGATTCGACCCGTCCGTTAAGTGTTAAAAAAGCATACGATGTGTAACTTTCATCCACTCGTTAATCAATTTTCTATTTAAAAGGAAGGAAAATTTCTTTACCTTCTTCTCTCTGATAACTTTCTTGAGAATAGTATGCATTCACTGGGTTCAATTTGTCTCGATGTGGCTCAAGTTACACCTCGATATGGGTTTAAAAAGCTGCAACCGAATGGAGATTGAGGTAGAATCAACGATTTAATAATTATAATGGTAAAAAACACTTGACTATCTCCATTGCTTAGAATTTTGGGAAAACAGCTTTAAAAACTGGTTATAACTTAAATTATATTTTAAGTTACAGACTTTCGTACGAATTCATGAAGCTATTGCAGTTTGAGAAATTTCGTAGGAAATTCTTGAGAGACAGGCATGCTAACTATATGAGTATACAAGTAAAAAATGTGTTTACGTTATAAAACATTGTATTATTTAACAAATATTGATGATCTTAAATGACACTAAAGAAAAAGTACGTCTATATATACCAATTAAAACAGTGAAACTTTAACTTTTTCCATAAAATCATATAAAACAGAGACGTTTCGATTTTCCCATTTCAATCACCTATCCTGTACAATGCAATTCACCATAAAAGCAGCAGCAAGTTCCTTCATTTAACACGTTGAATGCAGCTGATATTTCACTTGTTTTATCATTTCTACTGAACTGATACTTTTCATATTAAAATCCTCTCTTTGTAAAGCAGAAACTTTAAAGACACAAATAGTTCAGCAAGGTTTTATCTGCAGAAATCTAATATTTAAATATTGAATGTGTTAGAAAATATTGAAATATTACAATTTCCAAGTCATATGAAATTTCATTGAATTCAATAGCGCCGGTCACCGGTGACCCCCACGGCAGACAACGTGTTAATAAATCACGTATTTCAACATAATTTTCTGACAAAATCCCTGCTTTATTATCCAGCCGGTATACTTTTATAAGAAACAACATATCCATCGATTCCAATGGCACAAAAGACGCGTGGTGTTAAACAAAATCGTAGGGCATGGGGTTATCGCGTCGTGTTACGAGCAAGAGCAGAAAACATGAAAAGAGGATAAGAAAAAAGTATCGCGTCAATATAAAAGGAGCGATTTATCGTTCATTCTTGGAACGCAGCAGCGATGCGTTGCATCGTCGGCGAAGAAAATTGTGGGGCTTGCACACTCCGTGTCATTGCGTGACGCGAAATGAGTCATGGGTTCGTGAACCTTGCGCGGAGTAATGGGCTCCCTTGGACCCTCTCGATAAACCGTCCTGACTTCATTGTCGAACGTTATACCGCCGATTTTTTTTTCTGTCAGCTTTTTTTTCAGCGGAACACGTTCGCCGAGAACTTGGACAGGGTTCAAATTTACAATTTAACTCGGTTCTTCATGTTCTCCACCTGTTACTTCTTTGTTCTTTTTTAACAAATGTTAAACCAATTTGCAGGTAGAGATTAAATCGTGTTGCTCGTCTTTTAACACCCTACTGAAGAACCTTATGAGCTACTGATCATGGGAAATTTACATAGTTATTCAATTATTTCATTAGATTTGATTATTCATAATTCTCCGTTAATATTAACTGGTTATAATGATCATACAATTCGAAGATATTTTTATTTTAACACGTTGCGCGCCGACTAAATATTGGTTATCAATTTTATTATATTTGATAATTTTGATATCTGATTCAATATCAAACTTAAGTGCCTTAAGTAATACACAATTTAAAGGAAATAACACCTCCTTTTTGGTTCATTTTACTGTTTTCCCCTAGACAGAATAATATGACTGATATTAATCGGTAAAATCTAAGATCATTTATTTGATATCCCGCTTTATCACCGGATTGCAATGTGTTAATTCAGTGTAGAGATCACCGGCATAATTACTAATTTCAACAAATAGTTAAGCCTTCTGCTATCATTGTTGGTAGCGTATTTTCAATAGAAAAAAATGGACAATCCGTAAACTTGCAGCCACAGTTTTATAATTATTAGTAAATATAGAAAGGTTACACTGAGGTAGTGTAATAAGTATGGTGGCAAAGGCTCGGATTTCAAATTAGTAGAACCGAGTTCAAACCCTGTCCTTTCTGGTAAATTTGGTCGAATTAAATATTTAATGTAATTCAGTGATCAGAACAGCCTATGACAGTTAAGAACGAGAAAAAAATATATAGTCAAATTAGAATAGTAAATATTGGGTTGTCGGAAAAGTCATGACGCATATTTTCTATGTATTTCAAAGTCATTTATTTATATAGAGAACAAAGATCAATCAATGATATGTTGTCCGTTTTGTTCTATGACCTTTTGCCATCTTTCAGGTAGTTTCGTAATTCCTCGTTCATAGAAGGACCTATCTTTATAAACGAAAAACTGAACAAGGTGCTGATTTACCGTCTGATCGGAATTAAAAGATACACCACGCAAGTTTTGTAGAGCACGAAACAAATGGAAGTCTGATGGTGCAAGGTCGGGAGAGTATTCTGGATGTGATAGTAATACATCCCATCCAAACTCCACCAATTTTTTACGTGTGATTAAACTTGTATGTGGCCTCACGTTGTCGTGATGAAACACCACTCCTTTACGATTAACAAGCTCTGGACGCTTTTGGATGATCGATTCGTTCAAATTGTCCAATTGCCGACAGTACAGAGTCGAATTAATAGTTTGGTTCCTTGGTAGGAGCTCGAAAAATACGACACCTTTAAAATTCCACCATACTGAGAGCAATGCTTTTCTCTGATGCATATCTGCTTTCGATGTCGTTCAAACGGACTACCATGTCGGGACCAAGATCGTTTTCGGGCCACATTTTGTGAACCACCACCGTAAACTTTACACAATTTTTCCCAAGCTGACACGCGTTTTTCCCTTTACGGAAGTAAAGCAGCAAAATATGGCGAAAATGCACTCTTTGGTCTTCCATCTTACTCTTACTGTAAAGTCTCTAGAAATCAACGATATAACTCAATTGTTCTTTTTTTAAATGGCGCTGAAACCGCCAGCTGTTAAATGATATAGTGATAATATAGATGTGAATGACTCTAGTGCATTAAAAAATGATCAACCGCCACCTATTCGCAAAATGCGTCACGACTTTTCCGACAACCCAATATCATCTTTGAGTATTAGTTAAATATAATTGTCAAAAACTATAGAAAAATTACACTGAGGAAGTACGATAAGTGTGAAGGCAAAGGCTCAAACTCCAAATTCGTGGGCACAAGTTCAAATTCCCCCTGTCACCTTAGCAAAAATTTTGTATTTAAATATTTTAATCATTGCCTCGATAACTCGCAACTCACTTATACCAGCAGGTCTTAGGTAAAGTAACCATAGCAGTTAAAGTCGAATAAAACAAATAAAACAGAGCAACAATATATTATACACGCGAGGCAGAAAAACTTCCTAGAAGCAATAACGAGGGGATTCAAACTCGCCTTTACTAATTGGAAGTCCGAGACTGTCCCCATGACCATCATGGCCTCGGCAACTGCTGAAATAAGCATTACATCTATTGGACAGAAACTTGGCGCTACAGAGTACGCGAAAGTGGTAACTGCTGCTGCATGATTAACGATAGAACTACTACTTGGGATTAACTGTGTTTAACACGTTTGCTACCACAGTCTGTGAAGAAAATCTTGCACCACAGGTCAGCCTGCTTTTTGCTAGAATATTTGCTCAATTGACATGACGATGCAAGCGAACGTGTTAACGCTGAAGGTAGCAGAAAGTATCAGTTTTGAATTTTTGTAATTATTCATAAAATTTCTAACGCTATTTCCTTTGCAATTTTCTACGTCTACTCTGTGGATTGCATGCGATTAAATCGATCAAGCTTTCGCCTTCATCTTCTGAATTATTTTCTGATATTTTGAAGCATCTCAGATTAATCATCGGCAAATGTAGTGCTACTATCTTTGTAATTAAAATTCTAAGAGTTGTATTTAACACTAGAACTACCGGCCTCAAATGTATTATATTTTAATAAATTAAATAAGTACTTTGATAAAGGGGGAATCAAGCGGCGGAAAATTTGATCGATTGGGTGATTTATGTTTATTGATATAGATGTAGAATATTTATTCTATGACTCTTATGTAAACTTGGAGAATGTTTTGAAAAAATTGTGTACCAGTCATTTTGACTGGTTTGGTAGTTCTAGTGTTAATGACCATTCTTTCATTTAACAAAATTCCTGTATAGATGTTCTTATATACTTTAGTTTCATTGGGTCTTTAGTTGTAGAGGAAATCAAAGAGAAAAATGTTTGATTTTATAGCGAACAGTTTCTTTTCATGGCGAAAATGCCCTTTTTCCTTAGATGTCATAGGGGCAACTGACTCTTTAGTGAATTTTGCTTTCATGACAGGTATTGGCAAATCTGACATTGCTGAAACGAAGCAAAGGGTGTTCTGTACTCGCTCGGGTTGCTTTTACGACAATCGCTCGCGATTAACCTGGTTTACCGTGGTACATATATGTTGGTTTGAAATAAAGGTGATGAAAATTAAAATACGACTTTCTCGCAATAAATTGTTACGCGTGTATCTCTAATTTGTAAGTTCGATCAGCGCTAAACCTACAGAAGACATTGAATTAAGTGGCTCCTACTTTTTTTATAAATATTTTTCGAATTTATAGAGAAGTACAGTACATATTTCCTGGGTATTTTAAAGTGTACAAATTTTTTCAAAATACTTGTTTGGGGTACTTGAGTATAACAAATTGAACGCCCACAGATGGTGTTAAAAGTCTAAGATTCAAAACAATTGATTAAAGTTTTAAAAAATGGGATTTATTTCTTGAAATTTCACACAATTTTAAAGTTTTAATATTCAAAAATTTGCTTATAAATCCAATGACCTAATAATAACATACGCAGAATATGTTCCATTCTATAAAAATGTGATTTTCATGACATTCAATTTGCTAAATAAAGTTAATTATACGTGTTACAAAATATGTTCACCATTTTATTCTTTATCTCGAGAATAAAATGTCCTGCAAGAAAATGGATATCTAATGTAATAATACAGCTAATCTAATAGACATAAAAAGACTTGCGGTTTGAGGTACGATACTTCGTTGTAACTTGTGTTATAGATCCTATGGGGGTATCGAAATTACAGTACGATCTGCCACAACCTCGCTTTTACGTCATAGCCTACTTTCCATCACGCGTCATTTAATTTCATTTCGGGAAATTTTCAAATAAAGTTTGCGGGGAAATATCGTTTTTAGAACGTCCCACTCGTGTTCTACAAATACAATTTATTGTATGCAAAGGAAACTGTCAGGTTACAGGAATTTGTGAGTTAGACTGAAAGACTCGTGGAATTTTTCAATTAATGGCGGCATTTAAATTACATAGAAATCTTAGGTTTCACTAAATTTAAATATCGAGTCATATAGATTTGATTTAAATCGAACTAATTAATCATGTAACTAAATGTATACATACTTATATTTTATTGTCCACTATTTTGAAAAATGTCGAAAACTTAAGGAAGAAACTAATTCAACACTTTTGGTAAGATAGGAATGATGAAATCAGGAAAATTTGGCGTTAGAAGTTTCAGTAATTCTAAAAGGATTAAAACCCAAAGATATTATCTACTATCACAAATCCAGCGTTAATGCTACTGTATCATATCTCTGCCAATTAAGGTTTATAACTATAATTCTAAACAATAGAATCATCAAACATCGAAGTTACTTTTTTCAAATATATACAAATACCTCAAATCTAACCTTGAATAGTCTACCAGAATATTTTAGATTCTTTTAGCTTCTAAGTATTGGGTTGACAAGAAAGTAATTTCGGTTTTGTAGTGTGAAATGGAACTTAATTTATTTAACAAAGAATTTTTTCGATGACCTTTTGCCATCGTTTTGACAAATTCGTGATTCCGTTTTTATAGAAATACTGGCCCATATCAACAAAAAACTGAACCCAATGCAATTTTAGGCTATCATCGCCATTGAAAGTTTTACAATTCAAAAAGTTTTGGAAGCTGAAAAATAAATGGTAATCTAATGGTGTCAGATCAGGGCTACATGGAGACTGTGACATCACTTCCCAACCAAGCTTAGATTTTGCAAAAAATAAAAAAGTAAAACATATCAGAAATGTTCGTTTTTCACTCTATGTTAAAATTCTCCTAAACAAACAATTACAAACAAAATAAAGCGCAATTTGTTTCTAAGCCAAGTCAAAAGTTTCACGACTTTCGATTGTTAGAAGAAAAAAATCATAACAATGTCAGAAATCAATGAGAATAAACGTAACGCTGGCTCTCATCAAAAACCGAAATTACTTTCTTGCTGACCCAATACTTATTTAATGTATATAATCTTCATCCGATCCTTTTAAAAAATCACACTAAAATCTTTAGAATCTCTTCTATCCCGCAGTCCATTTTCTATTTAACACGTTGCCGCAAATGGCGGCTATAGCCATCCGATTTTTGGCGATATGTAGGCAAATGACTGCTATAGCCGTACTGTATATTTTAATTAATAAAAAAAGCAACACCATTAGTACGAAATGTATTAGGGCATTTGTTCGTTTAGTATTCAGTAATACATCAAAAAAAAGATGTAACATTCCAGATAACATATCAATTTTTTTTTTGCAATTTTTCATACTTTAACCCTATATCACTAACCTTATTTTTCGACGCTGAACACTAACCTTCGTCTCTTCGACTACGGTGTTTACAAAAGGGGTTAAAGGGTATTATTTAAATAAAATTGAAACATGTTTTTTGCTATTATTAAAGATAGGTATTTATTTATTACGATAACATTAACTAATATGGCATACTTATTAAATCCGTGTCGTCCAATCGACGAAGGTTAGTGATGTAGGGTTAATAATTCGGAATATTTTCGAATGTATTTCTGAGCACGATCGTCAAATAAAATGTGTGCGGCAACGTGTTAAAATGCAAGATTTTTGCAAACTTCTCCTTTATAATAATTTTATTAAGAATAATACGTCTTCACCGTAGGCAATTCGTCTCGGTTTTAGTGAAAAAGGTTCCTGGAACTAATGAAGATTACATTTAACAAATTCAGCTCTCACATTTCTAAACTTAAACTTCATTTTTAGGTTACTCTGTACAGATACGCAGTTATTGATCCATCAGTATAATATCCTCACTGTACAATTTTCTATAAAATATTCATAAATTCTTTCTTCCATAATGATAACGTCAAAGTTTCTTTCACCTCGAAACATAATTGGTTCTTTATACCCTTCGACGCGAAGTGTTCTTTATGAACCCATACATCTCACATCGGATCCGTCTATATGTTTATTCACGCGTTGCGAGCCAGAAGCCGTTCAAGGAGCTTTCACGAAATTCTATTGAAAAGGCACGAAGCCAAATAAACAACTAATATTCATTGGCATATCATCGGATCATATGTATATATTACTTGGATTGTCCGAACTAGCGATACTCAAACACTTTTCTTTGCTTCTTCAGTTTATACATTTGAACTTTAACCCTTTCGTGGCGGAACTCCGCTTCACCATTATGTATTATGTATGTTCAAATTCCACTTTGTGTTGGATTAATTCAATATGGGTCAGTTTAATCAAAAGATACTTTGCAGGTACGGTATAATTCGTTGCCGACTATAGTCGGCACTTGTAACGAAAGTGTTAGCTGTTATGGTAAATAATTGTATGTGAACTGCAGTTTTAGGTAAGTTCTGTACAACCCAGACTATGATATAATTATCAAATACTAGCTGAAGGCCCCCGTGCTCCGCTACGGTCAAATCGAAACTAAAAAAAAAAACCCTTAAAATTTCGAATTTTGAAAAATCCTTTCTTAGTGGATGCTTATACACTAAAAGGAATGCTCATGCAAAATATCAAGTTTCCAGGTCAAATAGTTTCGGTTCTGTGTTGATGAGTTTGGCCCATACTTTAACCCCCCAAAACTACCCCTAAAATTTCGAATTTTTCAAAACCCTTTCTTAGTGAGCACCTACGACCCAAGGCCAGAGTATGTTCCAAATTTCATTGTAATCCGTTCTGTGGTTTTTGAGATTTCGTGATGAGTGGATGAATGAATGAGTCAGTCAGTCAGTGGTATTTGAGCTTTATATAATAGATTAATATTTTTCAATATTTATTTTGAATATTTAAAAACTTTAATTATTTAACGATGATTGAATAGGATCTGAAATATGGTCCACTAATTGTATGTTTGAGACTTTATCTGCTACCTGCAATAGTCTCTTTAACTTGTATGGTCAATTCACCTACTGTTTTATGTGATCTTCGCACTACCGAGGTTCAAAAGTAACAAATATTAACCTCTTGCCATACAATAACGAGTGACACTCGTGGTATGAAAAATTGGATAGAAAGTTTTCAAGTTTTGTAAAACCTATCAAATTAAAAACATCAGCGCTATACAATTAGATGCGACACAATACAATTATTTCTATAATATTTGTATTACGTTCAATAATACGATATATGAAGAATAAATGACCAATTTTTATTTTAGCAATTTGAATCTAAATCACTGTAGTATCAATCAGAAAAAAAAGTACCGCAAGGGGTTAAATCGAGAAAAATTTCACAGACGTGACGTAAGACATAATGTTAGGTCGATTATTTGCAAGTCTGAGACTTGACGTCTTTACTCACCATAGACATTTTAACACATTGTTGATCGGTCACGAATTAACTCGTGTTTTCATGCCCAAAACGTTGTTGACCGGTCACGAGATAACTAGTGCTTTAACTGGTATTAGCTGTTTCAATTTCATCACACCAAAAAAATTACTAAAATATATAACAGGTGTAAACTAATATGTCATACTCAATTATGGGGAAAAAAAACAGTCGGTGACATGAATTATCTCAACAATGTGTTAATCACTATGGTCAATTCGCTCAGAACGTACGATTTTATGTGTATTCCGAACCACGAGTGCTATGACATATTAGATAAAAAATTGTAAAAAAATCTCCCAGAAGTGACAAAAAACTTAAACTCGCGCCTACTGACTTCGAATCCATATCTTTTTTCACCATATCCACCATAGCCTCCGGGTCATAATATCTTCAACGTAGGAATTCACATTGTAGTAATTCGCGTTCTACTGGATTCAACTATAAATCTTCTCTAGTCTCGATTTAAAGCTAGTTCCATTAGGAAGTCTACTAAATTGAATTTCTACAAACGCAGTCTACTTCGAACTCGATAGGAGCTTAAGGCGTAGAATCGCCTCGATTCAGTGAAGTCTTACAGTGAGATAAACTTCTTAATAACTGACACTCCGTTTATCAGTTGTTTAAGTAAATTTACTAAGATTGTATAGTTAATTATTCCAAACATGTTTAACCAGCCTTGCGTGAATATACGATACCAGTTAATTTTCGTATTCTGTATAATTTATTTATTCATGCGTGAACATTTTCTTTACTATAGGTATTACAGTAGAATCCCTCTAACGTTGCTCTCTCGCTAATGTTGACAGGATACTCCCGTTACTGTTACTTGTATTTTCCCCCACTTAGACTCTTTATTGCCCAATAGAATTTTAGGTTCGTGGCGTGTTATGTAGGTTATGGATGTTTACATGAAGCCTTCACTCAAGTTTCAATTCTGCGCATGCTTATGCGCATAGGGGAAAATAAGTCATGAAAAGGGGGGATAGAGGGGAGTGTCAACATTAGCGAATGATCCTGGTCCTAGTTGTCAAGATTAGAGGGATTGTACTGTATTCGTTACTGTAGGTCAAGGGGTTAAATGTTAGCTACATTAGGATCATTCTTGTCGCCCATGCCCGTTGACATTTGCCGTGGCTTATTTCTAGAGTATAACTAAATTCTAAGTAAACATGGAGTTCCTTGGAATGCAACTCGATGCGTGAGATCTTCGCCTGACATATGTTATCCCTCCACCCAAGGACTCTATCCGATATGGGATTACCAGCAAACATAAGACGACTGTCCCATATGGACTGGCTGTTCTATAGCTCGTTTGTTTTCTTTTCTTTAACCCTTGCCTTAAGATTTCTTTTAGGTTTAGGAGTGATATAGTTGAGGGAAAATTTGTTAAAGTGTTTATTTAATTATAGATAGAACATTTTGCCTGAGAGGAGTCAATTTCCAATCCCGTTAAAAAGATCCCCATAAATGGTCGCGTTGCCGACGATATCAGATTTCTATGGAGCAAATTGTTATTTCATCGTGCCTCGTCAATGCAGAATGATCCAAGATGGATCTATGGTGGATAAGCAGGAAAAATCTCAAATTTGCAATCACAAGGTCTGAGTTTACTCGTGATCGGTCAACAATTTGTTAAAATGTTGCGATGCAATAAATTCTATATAATCACTAATAAATTCGAACGTCTTCTTGGAGGGGGCAACCGAGTGATATAGTAAACTTACGGTGTTCCCACAGATGGGAGTGCAAACCCGAGACGAAATTTTCGTTCATTCTTCGTCTTCGAACTTCTCAATGAAGATTTTGAGACTTATCTAAGAATTCCTGGATCGGTAAATACATATAATTTAAAAACAGGTTTAGTCCTCAAAGTTGTAGTTACGCGCCGATTCCGCACTTTGAGAACTGGAACTGGCTTTATTAATGTCGGTTTAGTCCTCAAAACACCCATTGAGAATTTTGAGGTTTCCATTTGAATTAAAGTAATTGTTTAATTGTCGGTTTAGTCCTCAAAAAACTCATTGAGAATTTTGAGAATTAGGTTTAGATTTTAATTATAATATTTTTGAGGATTTTGAGTTTAATATCTCAGTTTAAATAATCAAAAAACTCTTTTTTCATCCTCAAAATCCTCATTGAGACTTTCTGAGAACTATATTCGCATTCAATTGTAGGCGGCAAATTTCTACATCAAAGAAATGAGGACTTTGGAGACTTAAAAATATACTAATATTTCGACTCGGGAACAGTTAATACATTAACGCTTTGCGGTCCCAATTATTTTGTTGATTTTGTAGTGAGATAAATGAAATAATTTATTGGATCCCCAATTCTAACACCAATTTATGGTTGGTGTTCGCGTCGAGAATCGATTGCAACACTTGTTACTACTAACTATGAAGAGTTTTATTTCTGAAAAACCAGAGTTCACGCGTGGAAATACGTCGGACGAGATTACTGTGACAGAGGTTTGCTGTCGATAGTCAAAATTAGAGCCTGACTCCTGAGTTTTGGGGATGTTTTTATGAGTGAAATGGAAGGGATGAATGACAACTTCCACGTTGCATCTTGCAACGTGAGCGCGACTTTTGCTCAGATGACTAATGTAAAGGATGGTCACGATGGCCCTTGTACAGTAGTCATCCTTGCCTAAATGGAGGAAAATGCTGAAAACACATGCGTCATCCAACAAATTTCATATTTTCTATTATTGCTTATGCAGTCTTTTTTAAATGATATTAATAACTAGAGGTACTGACGGAGATTTAGGTGATATTGCAAAATCATTAGGAAATTGGATAGTTGATATGAAATTGTCAGAAAATAAAGTCAAGTGAAAAGCTATGTCGAGTACTGCTTGCCAAGGGTTAACACTTTGAACGCCAACGATATTTTGCTTGTTTCGTCATTTCTACTGAAGTGAAACTTTTTCTATAAAAATCACATATTTAGGAAGAAGAAACTTTCAAGACACTGGTAGATCAATATTTAGCAGATCTTGATCTTCTTAATGCTAATATATAAATATTAAATATCTTAGAAAATTTATAAATATTGCAATTTAAACATAACAGGAAATTTCATTGAATTTAATAGCACCGGTCACCGGTGACCCCCGTGGCAGTCAACGTGTTAAACGCCAGCTACATTTCAGTCACTTAAAGTCTAAATGCCGGCTTCATTTGCTCATATCTGAACAATAAGTAGCTAAGAAAAATATTTAATACCTTATGCATTTTCGTACAATTTGTTTCCCTGACTCAGTGATTTCAGCACCTTTATAGTTCTTCATATCACTGGAAAGACTCTGAAGTCATCTTTTGATCCTCGAAGTGTAGAAATATCCATATAAAGAAACAAAAAATCCCGCAATATTGCGGCGTCGTTGCTCAAACGATAGACTGTGAAACCCGTATTATCGCGAGGCCAGCAATCAATGTGTTAATACACCATAGCCTCGATGGTTCGTAGCCCACCTAAAGCAGCAGGTCCTATGCTAAATACCCATAGCAGTTAAGCCCGAAAAGAAGAACGAGTCATGCTGGAATAGATTTTAGCTTCTAGTTCGTGCGAGTTCATTTCGGTATCGAGTTCAAAGTCGCGAACACTATCGTTTTCAAAGTTGAGTCACTTCTACTTGCTTAAAACCATCGTGTGCAATAAGTAATCGCTGTCAATAATTACAGTTCAACTTTTTTTTATTCTAATTTTTCTTACATGGTATAGAATTACTCTAAGTAGACATTGTATAGATGTAGATATCCTTGGTGCAAGTAAGACACTTTCTTCTGAGTTTTAAAAACATAGAAAAAGCTAGAATTGTTGAAAGTAATTGGAGGAAGATAGTCGAACGTGTGTATTAGTTTGACCATGGATAATTATTCTGCATGTATTTGAATATTTATTCTTCAGCTACTTATATAACTTATTTTGTTGCAACACGCGAGCCTGGGTATTTTTCTTAATTTGGTTTATACTAGATATTTAACAGGTGTACCGAAGAAAATCCATAGTAAAATATTTTTTAGTCTCAAAATTGTAATTTTTAAATGACATAATATCGACATTAACTGTACCGACATTCTATGGGCACTTATTCTTACCATAGCAGACCATTTGGCCTGCTATGAAATAACAATCATACTGGAGCCGCCTCTGATGCCCACGTGGTCACATAAATATTGTTCGATCAACGATTGACAACAAACATACCACTAATCGAGTCCAAATAACTAGAAGTTCCAATATTCAGAATCCATCGGCAAGATCACTTCCGTTAAGCGAAGGATTAGAATCGATACTTAGCGTCGATAGTTCCAAAGCCGCTTACGTTTATTAGCCCAATATGTATTCGCATATACCTATATTAATAATCGCCGTAGGAGCTAACGGCTCGCATTGGCAACAATGTCTCACTTATATTTTCAATAATTTAAAATCAATTAACACGTTCCGTTCCGAATCATTTTTAACACTAGGTTTACGGGACGCGTCAATTTGACGCATTTCAAACTTCGAAATGAAATATCTCAAAAACCATAGTATTAATTGCAACCACTTTTTGTCGTAAATTAATCATTTCAACCAAAGAATTTATACACTCAATTATTTTTATCCTAAGCCGTCTAATTTTTAAAATCTGTATGTAGTATACCTATCTCTACGAAGCGCGTCATATTGACGAATTAGCTAATTTCACGAGTATATTTTATATATTTGCTTTGTTCGTAAAATCGTTATTTCAGTTTACTTACTACTACAGTTTTTCAAACATAATGTGCAAAAGATTCTACAGTTATTGTTATTTCAGACAGTCTTCGCTAATTGTAACTTTCTGCAATAGGGTAATCGAATTGGAGCACACTATTTTTTTTTTATTTTGGTCAATCCGCCTTTTCTAGCAATATGACGTAAATCCAGGAGATATAGTAAAATAAGATGTTGAGCAAAATTGTCAAAATCAATGAAGATTGTTGTGGGGATACCTCCGAAGATGACCAATATGAATTACTCTAAAGCGAAGATGAGAGTGAAAGCTCCGAATGCATTGAAAGTGGAAAGATAGAAGGATTTTCGGGTAGTAAAGAGGAAAATTTCTTGAAAGTATATCATAGTAAGAAAAGGATGAGTATGTATTCTTGTTTTGATTCCGAGGATGAGAGGACGAGCATTCCAAGCACATCCCAACATGTAATGGATAAAATTGAAATTACAGTTGACAGAACACGGTGGATAAAATTGAAAGCAGACGAATCTGTGAGTAGGCCGCCCATTCATTTGATATTCAAGGATATCACAGGACCTACTGGCTATGATAAGACAAATATTATGTCAGGTTATGTAACTAGTGCTTTCGGATTGATAATTGACAGACACGTAATAGAACACATAAAAGACTGCACTCAAACGGAGGCACGAAAAACCTCCAGAAAAATGAAAACAGTAATTTTTGTATATATTGCAAACAGATCATGTGCGGAAAATGCACAAACAAAATTCAGTATGTCTATAAAAAATGTGCTCAATAAATGTGATTGCCATATACCGTTAATACCATTGCTAACATTTCCGTGGCAATTTAAAAAAATTGACTTTTTACTTGTTAATAATATATCTAACTGTGAACCCTAGTGTTGTTTAATTTATACTTAATTTGAAAAAAATTGATTTTTTAAAGGAAATGCGCATTTTTGCTTACGCGTCAATTTGACGCGTGATTGTAGAGATAGGTATATAAGAAACGCCCGTAAACCTAGTGTTAAAGATTTTCTGTTCAGGTCGCGTGGGGCGTATACGACCCACACTTTTACGATTAACACGTTGAACGCCACTGATATTCCGCTCATTTTATCATTTTTATTGATGTGAAACTTTTTCTATTAAAATCCTATCTTTGTAAAGTAGAAACTCTAAAGACACCAATAGATATATCAGCAGGAATTTATCTTTTATACATCAGTATTTAGATATTGTATGTGTTAGAAAATTCATAAATATTGTGATTGAGAAGTCATGTGAAATTTCATTGAATTCAATAGCGCCGGTCACCGGTGACCCCCATGGCAGTCAACGTGTTAAATACATTTCTTTACAGTATACATGATATTAAGATGCCTATATTTAACTCTGCATTATATTTTTCACAATAAAATTCTTCGTTTTGCATTGAGAAATGCGAGTGGCCTGGACGGAAAGTAGGGGTCGTATACGCCCCACGCGGCACGGAACGTGTTAACAAGTAGCATTACATACTTAAATCGTCACATTGTGATCCATCATCAATAATATTTCGATAAAAACATCATTTCGGTTAAAGCATAACAAAACAAACAATACAAGTAAATGACATTTTAAATGAAATTTAACCCTTTTAGTGCCGGACAACGATATATCATCGTTAGCAATAGTGTTAACACTGGGCAACGAAGGGTCAATAGTTTCCAATAGGATATCAGTACTTTTATGACAAATAATTGTAAATAGACAGTTTATGCTCTATATTATGTAAGACTCAGCGCCAGTCGAACTACGCGTTTACACGCCTGGCTTTCGTCAAGAGGACAATTCCTCCAGCGAGGGAGGAAAATGACCCTCACCCCTACCGGGCCTTTTCGAGGAAAAGGAGGTCCTCGAAGGACCCAGCAATAACAACGAGGGATAGCAAGGCAGTCGTTACGGAGTCGACGCCTTGCATTCATCGAGGGAACACTCTTACAAGAGTGACGTCACGAACAAGACTATTTATATTTGTATCATTGGCGCGAAACGAGTCTATTGTAAATTGTATTTATCGGCATAAATATTTATAAACGCTCGTATTGTATTATATACAGTTAGACCCCGCTTAACGCTGTTTCAGTATTACGCGGTAGTATTGTTATAATATAAAGATTATATATAAAAGCACAGGATATTGATGAATTATTGTAAGTTACAACAGGTAAAAGCCTTTCTAACGACGATCTTAAAGAATTATTAGAACAACAAGTGCACGTAGATGACGAAGTTAGCGTTTGTGAACATAAGGATCAAAAGGAACTCTCAACGGATTTTCTAAAAAAAAGTTTAGCCACTATAACGGAAATTATGGATAAATTTGTACAAAATGATTTAAACTTTGATAGAAGTTCAAAGGCAAGACAAATTGTCATTGATGCGGAGTCGTGCTATCGAAAAGTGTTTGCTGAACGAAATGGGAAAAGAGAAACGTCTTTAGATGACTTTGTCACAAAAAAAAATATCAAATGAGGAATAACCTTCCTCGTCGCAAACATGACAAGTTTACTCCAACTTTTTTTGAGTTTCATAAATGGTTCATGAATAAAAATGGATATTAGCAATAAATAAGTCTATAATTGGTGCAATAAAAAACTATTTAACAATAAATGCTACAAAATAAAACAAAAAAAGAACTGATAAATTTTCCTATTCTTTGTTCTGTTTCACTTATCCCTATTATTTACGTGTTAAGATGACCTCGTTTAACGCTGTTTCGTTTAGCGCTGGACCTTACTGGAACGTATCCCCCGCTTATCGCGGGGTCTTACTGTATATAAAAGAGAGAAATTGGTGTCTTACAATTACGTTTTCTATATGAAATATTGCCAAATGACAATTATTTTTATTCGCAACTATATTTGTCATTAATTCAATTAGTTTAATTCGGTCGGCACTAAAAGGGTTAAGCTACAAAAATCAGAACAAAACAATTCAAAAATCTAATTTCTTCGCGACTCGAAGATCAAAACACGCCATAGATTTCTCTAATTGGAAGTTCACACTCTCCAAACATTATATATTTGTTTAACAAACCATTACAACGAATTAATCCAAACCCCGATAATTGTTTGATAACAGTGACAATCCCGGGAGAAATGGATGCATTCACGTTCGAATGAACGGCATAATGACCTGCTCTAATCGAGTGTACAGACCAGATACTCTTATCGATTACAGAGCGTAACCCGTGCATCTATATCGACCCTTTTAGTGCCAAGTAACTATGCATATATATGTACATCGCCCTTTGAAATACACGGTAGAAGTGGCAAGGAACGATAAATCGTTCCTTCCGCGAGCATTTAAACGACCGCCACTAAATCACTGCCATCCGCTGCATCCGCAAAGAGGACACTTTGATTCTGATAACAGAATGTAATTTCGGGGAAGTTTTCGTCGTACATTTTTTATATTACGGCATGGTAAAATGATGGAATTTTATTCTGGTTATTTCTTATATTGGACTGGATTTACAGTAGTTATTTTTCTATGTCATGGCTGAACGTTGTCAAATGCACAAAAAATTATGATAATAGATTTATAAAATAATTGCAACTGTGTTTTATAGCTATATCCAAATGGCAATCAAAGCACATGGGTAAATCATTTCGACGATACATCTAATTGTAGGACTATGCTGGCTACGAACATTAAGACTCAGATTCAAATTTCCCGGGACTTTTTGGAAATTTTTCCCGATTTGATATTTGATGTATTCGGTTAGAGAAAGTATTTTTCCGAATGTTGGCGCCAAACTGAAGCAATTTTGTGTTAAAAAACCACCGAAGTGTTACAGGGTGGATTACGGTTTACCCTAAAAATGGCAAAAGGTGGTCGAAAAAACGGCATATATTTGATTTGACCAACCTAATTTAAAGTATGAAAAACTTGTTTCTGTTTTTCGCTACAATTCTTTTACACCAATACAATATTTTCAATTTTGACTTTGCAATAATGGAGTTTCATATCATTGGACGATCGAGAAATTAGAAGAATTCCAATATTTTGTTCTATACGTAAGGGATATGTTTAAAAAATTAATACATGGGTATTATTGGCGAATTTATGCGAAATTCGGCGAAAATGTCAGCTATATTCTAGAAAAAATAGACCAACTATTTTCCTGCAAAGATTACTAATATAAAAATGTAATCTTCATAAGAAAAATTACATACTTCTAACATAAATTAGTTACCGGCACAAAACAATTATTTCCATACAAAAAATCATCAAAAGCGGCTAATGATTTGACCAAAAAAAAAAATTGTAGCTTTAACAAGCAAAAAACACGAACCAATTGCAATCCTCCGCGAATCTCCATTCATCTCTAGTAATTAACTTCGTATCGGCTTAATTTCAATTTTACAATTTAACATCTTTTTGTATTCTCACTGAAATATTTCCTCCTACCTATAATTATTGCAATATATCATCGGATAAAAATGAATATCCAACAGTGAACAATTCACGTCATCTGTGAAACAAATTTCGCTCGACTGACGAAAAACTAAAAATACTTTAAGACCGTAAAATGTTAAGGTACAATGGTAATTGACCACGACATTGCGGATATGACGTGATGTACATTGCCGTTGCGTCAATTTCGCACGTACCGTGCATTACGAACGACGACTGTATTAGTTTCTGAGTCACTCTCGCTTTGCCAAGTGAACGTAATGATATTGTGCGAAATTATCGGCTGAAAAACGCGAGCGCGAATGGTTATCCAGTTTCAAGGATAATTCACGCGGCATTCTGGAATTCCGTCGAAGATTAAAGTCGGTGTTTCGATCACTGAAACTATAGACATTATATATCTACTAAAATGTAGATATAATGAATAAGTACTTTGGGAAAAGAGAAATCAAGACGTGAAAAAGATGTTCAATTAACTGTTTTAGGTTTTATAATAATAGAAGTGGAATATTTTCTTCATTACTCCTCCACCAATTAATTCGGTTAATTTTAGAAGAAAAAATTGAAAGCGATGGTTTTGACTGACAATGAATTTATAATATTGTATTGTAATTTGTATTTATTTATTTATTACGTTCAGGCATTACGCCTAGCGTAATCTTTGTGCTTATTTACATAGGAGTGCTTATGCTGTATATTTGTATGTATTAGGTGTGCAAATAAGTTCTTTCCCCTTTTCTTCGAATTTCAAGATTTTATGATATCAATTCAGTACAAAATTACGTCTCGAAGTATTCACCCTCAATTTCTGTAACCTTTTCCCATCTCGTGGGTAAATTATAAATCCCATCCCTGAAGAATGACGGCTGCTTACTGCTTATAAAGTCGTCAATACATTCTCGGATGTCTTCTTCTGCGCTGAAGTGTTGCCCTAACAATTGGTGTTGCAGACTCCGAAAAATATGATAGTCTGACGTGGCCACGTCGGGAGAGTATGCCGCATGGGGCAATACTTCCCATCCCAATGCATTAATGGTATACATCGTTCCTTTTGCAACGTGTGGACGAGCATTGTCGTGCTGTAAAATCACTTGTCTCGCCCCTCTGCCAGTAAATGCAAATGATGCTTCGGGCACGCCATATTGTTTGAAATTGTTCCTTAGGACTGGGAACTTTTAGAGCGGACATTATGACTCTTCTTAAAAACGAAAGAATGCTCTTTAAGATGGCACCACAATCAATTGATTCGAATAATACAGTCAGAAGTTGTGATCGTAGAAAAAAAAGGGGGAAGGAACTTATTTGCACACCTAATATATGTAGTTTCAGTCTATTTTTCTACGTCTTAACTAGTTACGCGGCAAGTAGGGGAGATTGGGGCTAAAAGTTACCGAGGTAAGTTGTTCCGATTGAAATAACTCCGCGAGGAGAAGAGATAAGAATATTGTGTAAATTTGTAATAAAATGGAACGCCACATTGCACCGACAATAGCCATTTTAAACAAACGAGTGGGACCCGGAACAACGAAACGACAAAACGTGCCTCGCTGGTCCACGTTAGAAAAAATTTTCGCATTTGGTATTTGTGGTCTATCTCACGAATGATTCGTACGATATTGTTGAGTAGTACTTAAATAAACAGACTTGGTTTAATCATTTATTGTTTCTTATTTCACGAAAAATAGCTTTAACAGATATGGTAACAACTTATTCCGGCTTGTTAACAACTTGCCACAAGTCAGGGTAAGTTGTTACTTTCCGACTTTAGGCATTAAAAAATTAATAATAAAATAATCTCTCAAAAAATCACCCAAATAACTGTCTTAATATCAAAGTTACATGTGTGAGTTGATTTTGATCGCATCGTATGATTACTAAAAGCAAGTATGTTAACAAATTTTGAAGTTAACTAAAAATCGGAACTTTTAGCCCCGCTCTCCCCTATATTGTATCCTACTGAGTTTGCGTAACTACCACTGTTCCCCTTTTTCTTATTCCTCCAGGCAAAAAGCCCGCAGCTTCATGCTGCTTACTATGAAATTGGTGATTTCCCATATGTGCTTCTCCTGTTTTGCTAGCAGTATGTTAGTCCATTCGTTGCTCTTTAGGAAATCCTTCCTAAATACTTCATATTGGGGCAGTCTTTAATTATATGTTGCCTTGTTTCTGGCTCGTTTCTATTGCACATTCGACACGTCCCGTTTTCGTTCGTTTTATATATCATTCCATTTCCTGCCCTGATTACCCATTCTTGTCTTCGTGCAAGTCTTACCTGTGCTATCATTCTCTTCGTTTTCAAGGGTATGTTCATGCCCAGATATCCCTCCTTTTCTAACACTGTTGTGTTTTTTATGTATTTATAGGTTTCGCTGTACGATGAGTTTTGTATTCTGTTGCAGTCCTCCCTGAACAGTTGTTCTGATACTTTTGTCAGTATAGTTTGGTAAAGGTTTCCTAGTGAAGCTATATCCCCCGTGTTGTATCCGTATTTATTGAGTTTATTTGTCATTTGGCTGTACCAGTTTCTCTTCGGGTCTGGCGCTTTGCTATCTAGTGATTGTAGTACTTATGAATTTATAATAATTTCAAATTAATTTTTACACGAAAAAGAGTAATACCCTGAAAAAATCGTTCTGTCTGTTTTTTTTGGGTAATAATCTGAAATATTTTTGTATCTAAGTTTTTTTTTCTTTAAATAATATGTTGCAATTTATCCTCCCGGATATATTTGACGAAGAAAAAATGAAATTCTTAAAAAATATTGTACAGTATCAGAAGTGGTTAGATTTTATTTTGAATCGACCACGAATTCACATCATCGTATAAACTATATATTACAGCATCATATAAAGAGCACTCAGACACAAAAATTCCATCACTAACGTGATATTTATTTATTTTTGCCAATTTTTTCTAAAACTTCCTTAACCCCTTGCGCTACAATATCAAGTGGCACTCGTCTAAGTGAAATAGAAAATTTTCAAGTTTTTCAAAACCTATTAAATTGAAAATATTATTTGTTTATGAAAATTAATGGAGACGTGACGCGATAATATTATTTCTATAACATCACAAATAAATTAGTATTATTTCTGTATTAAAATATACTGTAGTGAAATACGTAATCCAAATATCAATTAAGTATAAATAATCTAACCTTAATTACTCCGACAGTTAAAGTGACTTCAATAAATGCATCAAATAAAAGATCAACATTGAATATATTTAAGTCGACTGAACTGAATATTAAATTCACGTTAAATGAAGAATCGAACGCGGTGGAGAGTTTCATCACTCCCGGTATTTATCATTAACGCCTAGCATATTTATAGCGACTAAGGCCGATGTTTATTTAAATTACTATCTCCACGATAAATTACGATACACGGGAAAAATCGTATCCGGCATTTCTTCGACGCTGCAATGCAATTTTCTCAAACTTTCGTTAGTCCAACGAAATTGCATCGACGTCGTGGCACAGTACCGTAATGAATATTAAATACTTTCAGCAGACTCAAAAGATTCTCTCATTAACGTCACGACGACAAAATGGAACGTAAACGTAAAAAGTATTCTCTTTGTAGCATCCGTTCGATCGTTGGTGCATATTCCTTTCTTTTTGACGGTACTCAACGGAAGATTGTAGAAAACTAACGAGTTTAAATATGACATTGTATTTAAACTTGAATAAGGAGCACTTAGCTGCATCAATTCCATCGCTAATGTGATACTTATTTATTTTTCTACTAATACATTAACACTTGAAATACCTCTGCAACGGAATATGACACAAAAATATAATAGGAACAACTATAAAGAAATTTTAATTAAATAAAAGAACAGCTCGTAAACACAATTGTGCTAATTTGCATGCGGAGTTATTCTATCAACGATTCATAGAGTGTATTTAAAAAATATGAATTAAATGCCTCAGAAATAGAAATTGATCTGGTTAAAATATAGAAGACAGAAATAAAATATTTACTGTGTGACACCCCTGTGAGTTTGAGGAATTTTTAGAAAAAATTGACAACCTGTCTTTTAAGCAGCTTGGTAGGTTTAGTGTTAATACGATAAACTTCAACGTAGTCAAGGCCTTCTGTTATCAATCAATGAAACAACTACTGAACTACGTATCGTCAACAGTTACAGATACCGTCGAAGGGCGGAAATACAATTTTCTGATGGTTGAAATAACCAGTTTTGAATTTTTGTTTAAATTACTAACATTGCTCATACTGTTGCTTTTTCAATGTTTAAAGTCTGTGTGAAATTTTAAAACTCTTTTGCCTCCTTCGTTTTACTTCATCTCTCCTAAATTATAAAGTTTCGCTAAGTTAAGAAATTGACTTTGAAGAATAGAAGTACAGATATGTCTTGCGTTACCTTAAGGTCATAGAGGCTCATAGAGGGTTAAAAAAAGGTGAATCAAGCGGTAAAAAATACGACTACTAAAGTAATCTGTATATTCTAAGATACACGTGAAAAGTTTTACTACACTGCTTCTCTATCAACTTATGAAAAATTTCGATAAAATGTAGGAACCCGTTAATTTGAGGGTTGCCATAGATTTATTTTTAACCCTTTAGCCTACAACTACGTTTGAGACCCATAGCGCGGAAAATGGAATAGGAAACTTTGAAGTCTTTCAAAAACTATTAAATTGACAATATCAGTCGATCATGAAACGGTTTCATTATTTCTATACTATTAATATTGCATTCAGCTACATGAAATATCTGAAGTCAGTAAAAACTTTTGATTTCAGGAATTAATTTTGAGTCTTTGTACGCCCCACAGTGTGTAATTTTAACACTAGATTTACGGAGTCAATTTGACTCATTCAAAACTTGATTACTACATTTCTAATATATTGGTTGGTTAATTTTTTAGTAATAAATTTTTCACTTCAATTGATTTGGAACTATTTTCTTTGCAAAAATTTGCAATTTTCTTGTATGATTCAAATTGGCTCACTTCAGAAAAATAGGTATATCAATATCCGTAAATCTAGTGTTAAGGTTCTAGCTGGACAAAAGTCAATTTTCGTAACGGTCCAGTAGAATGTCCATAGAAACAGAAAGTGTAAAAATTATTTGAAAAAATAATCTGCAATAGTTAATTAACAGGCCTCAAAGTTATACTTTCCGCAGATTGCTTCTACACGCTCCCATCATGCCCTAGTCATTTTCGTCAATTGTTTTATAACGAAAGGTTAGAATGGAATTTGCGTATATGTATTGTTATCTCCACTTATTTGGGATATTTTTCCAATTTTCTATTTTTCTAAACGACCTTTCATTACCATTTTAATCCGCTTTAACAATTAACATGTAATTTAAGTTCCGTTCCGAAATGTATGTAGACTTTTAACGTATATTACTATTTATTACACTTTTCCAATGTTGTGTGCTTAAAGCTAAAAGTATAACAATTGAACATGCAAAGTGCCGCTTCAGACAAATGATGACATCTATTACTTTTTTATTGTTTTATTCCGCGCGGTCGCGGGATTACGGCTTCCCTTCGGAAAGTTATTTAAGTTTTGACAAAGTGGACCGTTTATTACACTTTTGAAATTTTGCATATTCAAAGCTAAAGGTATAAACAATTGAAAATGCAAAGAGCCATTTCAGACAAATGATGACGTCTGTTACTTTTTTATTGTTTTATTCCGCGCGGACTCTTAATTTCGCTTTCCTTCGAAAAGTTGTTTAAGTTTTGACAAAGTGTACAGTTTATTACACTTTTGCAATTTTGCATGTTCAAAGCTAAGGGTATAAACAATTGAAAATGCGAAGGGTTATTGAAGACAAATGATGACATCTGTTACCTTTTTATTATTTTATTACGCCCCTAACGGACGGGAGCGGCGTCTCACAGTGGTCTATTTTGCCGAAAATCTAAACTGTCCGTTAGCAGTAAAATCACAACTTACAAAAGTATTCTTAAACCTATCTGGACCTATGGCATTCAATTATGGGGCTCATCTGCTACATCAAACATAGAAATACTCGAAAGGTTCCAATCTAAAACACTCCGCATTCTTACAAACTCACCGTGGTACATCACAAACAAAAACATACAGAAAGATGTCAACATACCGTCTGTAAGAGAAGAAATTAAAAACGTCACCTCAAAATATTCTGAGAAACTTCAGAATCACCCCAACAAACTTGCAAACGAATTGCTTAAAGAAGATGAAGATATGCGTAGATTGAAACGTTTTAAACCGTTAGACAGTAAATCTAGATTTTAAGAGATGAAGTACTGCGTTAAATAAATCACATAGTTTATTTTTATACATATAGTTTAGTATTATAGTTGTAACTAGTTATATTTATACTATTATATTTCTACCAAATACCTCATGCAATAATAATTCTAAAGGTATAAGCCATTGGGCGAATTACCTACAAGCGTCATGGTGATATTAGTCATTAAGCTAGCATATTAGTTTATTGTTACTTTGTAACAGATTGCTAATAAACTGTTAAATAAAAAAAAAAATTTTTTTTGCCGAAATCCTGGCCAAAACCCCAAGGAGTGGCGAGGCATTTACTTACAATTAGTTTCGTTCGCTCAGAAGACACAAGAAAAATGCCTCGCGGAAGTTTTTAAATTTTTCAGCCAAAAATATAATTTATATTGCAATTTTTTTGCTTTTCCCAAGAAAAATGTCTGACCTATCGCCTCCTGCTATTACATTTGTTCCTGGATTTTTAAATTTTTAGAGTGAATCGGAAACTATTCATAAATATTGTGGCATTTTGGACGTTGCTCCGCTTTAAACATTGTTTAAACATATTTAAATCTTTACAACATTAAAATGATATGCATCGTTGAAATTGGTAGAGTTTACAGGGTCATTTTACACCAACAAAAATTAAAATTAGCCTTAAGATTAAATTACAGCAAATTTTTAAAGTTGAGAGTCTCTTATTTTACGTATAAATATTAAATAACTATTGAAATATGTATTATTATTAACGCTAAGTATAACAATATGTTGTTTACTAGTAGAAAAGTCAGTAAAAGTAACGAAAACCATAATTTCTTTCAAAAACTAGTTTTGTCCAGCTAGAACCCTAAAATCACACACTGTGCGCCCCATCAGAAAAGAAATCGTAGGGATTAAACTATCTATATGCACAACGAATAAAGATAGCACATGCTGAAGAGAATAATCCCAAACCATCGGTCGATTTTTCTCATAATATCATGTTTTGGATGATTGTACTCGTTCCTGAATGTGGTTACAGACTCGTCAAAAGTGCCCAAGTTGTTAAAGTACATTGTCCGCGGTGAACAAAGCTCTTGAAATGTGCAGATACCCAGGAAACCCATAGCTGTGCCATTCAACGCCCTAGGTGGTACCAGCTACTAAGATAGTACGGTTAGAAGACAGGGTATTCATGATGTTGCTCGATTTTACACGTGATAGTCAGGATATGGTGTTCTCGGTGATTGTCTCTCGATTTGGATGTCCCTTTATTGTTTTTACTGCGTCGAGGTGCCTTAACTCCTTGTCTTATGATATCGAGTCAGAGTCGTGACGAGCAAATAAGGTGAAATGGCTTGGAATTCCAGAGAGAAATTCTACATTCCAGGAGATTTAAAATGCCAAGTAATATTGGATGTACCGTCTAGATTTCTATATGGAAATTAGTGCTGTGTAGAATACTAGTTAAGGGGCTGTGGCGGATAACGAATTAAAGGCTTGGTCTTCTAATTACATCGGGGACATTTTTGAAAAGTAGTTTCAAGTTTTGTGCAATTATTATTTAATATATTACAGTTTCGGTAGTTAAGAATTTATTTGAAATAGTAGGTCTTCGGCGAAATGGCTGTAGCAATTAAAGAGGCTAAGGCGGACAACGAATTAAAGGCTTGGTCTTCTAATTAGATCGGAGACATTTTTGAAAAGTAGTTTAAAGTTTTGTGCTATTATTATTTAATATATTACACTTTCGGTAGTTAAGAATTTATTTGAAATAGTAGGTCTTCGACCAAATGGCTGTAGCAATTAAAGAGGCTGAGGCGGACAACGAATTAAAGGCTTGCCCTCCCAATTACGTGGAGGATATTTTTAAATGGTAAGATGAATATTATTGCAGTTATTATTTAATATACGACAGTTTAAATGATTAGAAAATCGGCTAGAACAATAGGCTCGAGACGAAATGACCATAGAAATTAAAGGAGTTAAAGGCCTGATTTCCCAATTAGCGTGAAGAAATTTAAAAAAATGGGGCAACTTCTTTTCAAATGTTATTTAACATATTATAATATCAGTGACTCAGAACAAACCAAAAATATTAGATTCTAGTTGAAATCAATATGGCAATGAAAGACATTATCATGGTTAAAAAAAGCACCGGCTCGACTTCAAATCCCCCGTCACCACTGCAAAATTTTTTTCTAATTACATATTTAATTTAATTTAATTTAATTTAATGTGATACGGAAAACTTTTTACCTTTAGAATGAGTTTTTCTAAATAAAAAGTCGAAAATAGTCTCTGCGCTTTAAAGTCCTTCACAAATTGACATGAATCATCGAAGAACTTCAGAATTATTAATTTAACATGGATATTGTATACTGAACGGTATTGATAAAATAAAAATGTAACAATCGACATAAAATATCCTGGCATTAGCCTTGAAAGTGAAAACGGAAAGGTGGCACGTTATCACGAGCAATGTAGATAACGATTACGGAAATTGCTGAGTAAAACAGATTCAAACAATCACATTTTTATTCGTTTATTCGACAAACATAATGTTCTGTCGATATTTAAACAATTTGGCGTATTCGATGAAGGATTTTCAATATTATACAACAAAAGGAAATGAAATTAACGGTAAAGAAATTAAAGTGCATAACATTTGAAAAAGATCTTTCTATTTAAACTTATTTTAAATAAACAATAGCATAATTATAAGCTGTTCCAATGTTTTCCATTTTACATATTTCTCTGTCAATATAAAATTAGAAGTGTAAAAACATTCTAATTTCGATAACATAATTAAAGAACGATCATTTATTTTAATTAGTTTAAGAAGTACACAAAACTTTACCGAAGTTCCAAGAAATCGAATACGTAAATTAGTCTAATTATTAAACCTCAATACATTCTTGGCTGCAGGCCCATGTTGCTGAGAATTTTTAATTGACTTCTACCATAATTAACACGGAAGAGTTGAATTCCAACGGCACGAGGGAAGCAAAAAGAAAAACCTACAAATTTAAATATGTCGCGAGCCGAATGAAGACGATATTCCAAATATTTCTCGAACTTTATCCGATGCAATGTGAATTTTTATAAAATGGGATAATTTAAAAAGTTCCTGCAATTTAATCAATATGCAAATGGGATGAATATTCAAATGTACTTCTCCTTTAACAAATCATCTTTGCCGCTCGCAGATCCGACGAATGCGTAAGTTTTATTTATAAACTGAAAATATGCAATATTGTAAACATCGTTATGGAGTTTAATATATTATGGGATCAATTTGTAAGAATTTCAAGTCGAAAATGTTTACAAGCTAGACAAACTTAACTGAAAGAGCTATTAGACGTTATGATAAACAAATTCGAACATGAAATACCAATTTTAATTGAAATATAATTTGCAAGTTGCATGTTTTATTTGTCTGTCTACTCAAATATATTTTTCTCTTGATTTTATTTGCAATTTCATGCCGTTTTGAGAAATTCTGGAAAACATAGAAATTCCAGGTTATGGAATGTAATATATTATAGGGTCAGGTTATAGAAATTTCAAATCGAGAACGATTAGAAGTTAGACAAACTTAACTCTCTATGAGCTCCTGAAACTTTCAAGTCATATACTGATTCATCGATGTTTTATGAAATAATTAAATACTATCAACAGAAGCAGAATATTTAATTCCAAACCTAAATCGATTTATGGAATTCCATATTTAGATGGAATTCATTGTTAACACTAGATTTACGGATGTTGATACACCTATTTTTCTGAAGTGTGCCAATTTGACTTGTACAAGAAAACTGAAGTTTTCTGCAAAGAAAATAGTTCTAAATCAATTTGAATGAAAGGTTTATTATTAAAAAAATTAACCGACCAATATATTATATATATAGTAATCTAATTTTGAATGAGTTAAATTGACTCTGTAAATCTAGTGTTAATCTATGTTTATATATAGACATTAGGTGATTTTATTTTACATAAATCTTTGTACAGTAGCGGAAACAACTCGTTCCATAGAGTGTTAACTGAAAGAATTATTTGACGTTGTGATAAATAAATTCGAACACGATATAACAATTTTAATTGGGACGTATTTTGCAAGTTACATTTATTCGTCTGCCTATTCAAATATATTTTCCCTTTGATTTTATTTACACTTTTATGCCCTTCCGAAAAATTCTGTAAAATATTCAATTTTACGGTTACGGAATTTACATTGGAATTCAATCCTATGATTACTTTTCAAAATACTTGTTGGCGTAATGCATACGTAATAAAAACGAGGCGTAACAATATTTTGTAATATAACAGATTTAACGTTCGCCAATCGTTAAAGAACACTTAGAAGTCGTATAAAAATCATTTAATAATTTATAGAAGAATTTGATGTAGCAATAGAAAGTTTAACTAACAGTTTTACATGACAGAAATAAAGTTTCTGAATTATAACATTAAATTACAGAAATTTTAACCCTTTGACTATCAACGATGCATATTTGTGGTCTGATAAGAAATTTAATTACAGCTTATAAATTGAAATATAAACTTTGAAATATACTAATACAAATAGTAATTTCAAATTTCTGTACATTAATACTCTAACTCTCTAATATAAACGTGCTTTCATATCGCTAAATAAATAATTATCTCTCAATATTCAAAAATCCCTCCTTCCGCAAAGTGTTAATAAAATTTCTAATTAAATTAAATAGAAGTAATTCAAAGTACATATTTAATTGGAATTTCGCCGAAACTTGATAATTTTAATTGTCCCCAAATCGTTGGAAAGTAATATCAAATGAAAATTCGAGGACGAAAAAAATGTGAAGTAGAAAGTCGTTAATGGCCTCCGTCGACGATTTGCAAATTTGACGACAAATTGTCAGTCGAAAATGAAACTCAAACTTTTGTGTCCTCGAAATTCCATAACTTATTTCGATCTATGAAGGTTGCCGCGAAACAAGTTTCAACAAGACACAAAACTATTACTGTTTCTGCCACTGAAATGGAATTCAATTTACAGGTCACATGACGCTGTTCCTCGCTCTGTTGGAGTGATTTAATAGTGACAACGATCAGCAACGCGACGATGTCGATATTCAGCGTAAGTAATAAATCAAAGCAAACCTTATCTTTGCCGTTTGACACGAATTCAGAAGGTACAATATAGTAATAAAATATTTCACATCGAATTAAACTCGTACGAGAGTGAAACTTGAATTTCCAAGTAACTTGAAATTTCATTTCAATCGAGTCATTTTTGACAGATAGATTGAAAACGTAGCCAACAATGTGACAAATATTCTTTTTTTTCAGGAGAGATAAAATCCTTTCTTTGACGTTCGATGTAAATAGAGATGAGAAAAAAAATTCAACGTCGAATGAAACTCGTCTCGGTGGAAATTGACGAAACTGTAATATTTATCGTTGCCACATTTTTAAAGAAATACTTCGACCGCAGAAAACGAAGCACCGAATTTTCTTAAACCGCGATAACACGTTATCTCTGCCGTTTGACACGACCGAGGAGATATAAAAATAAAAAACTTGACGTCGTATGAAATTCGACGTCGATCGAACATTATCAAAATTATTATTACCATTCACTTTTATAAAATAATTATACATGAAATTATGAAGAATTAATCGTGAAATTTCCTTAACACTACAATTACTAGCGTTATATCTATTATATTTAACGCAATAGTCAACGATAAATACACTAGTCAATTTTGAAGTGTTCCAAAAATTACTAAACACCAGTGGGTCAGGATGAAATAAAATTAATTCCGAAATTACGGAAAGATTGTTGGTTTCGCAATTAATTCCAAGTTGTTGCGCATTCAATCACAAAAGAAATGGTACAGCAAAGAGTTAAAAGATACTGAATGAGTACTTAATAAAAGAAATGAAGACATATAGGAGTTGATCAATCAAGTAAATTTAGGCTTTCTAACATAGAAGTCATATATTTATTACATTTTCTCCTATCAATTTGAAGAATTCTTCGAAAAAAACATGCAAACCAGTAATATCAATTGCCTTCACTGTTAAACCAAGATACAAATGTCCCAGTTAAAGTGTTGCACGTTGCCGGGTTTCTTTCTTCTCGAGTCACTTCCTGCGCCACGGTGACTCACGTGAATCGACCAAAGAGTCAGGACGAAAAGGCGAAAGTCTTCATGGTTCTGCGACCTCGTCCTTACCATATACGAAAACTTCCGACTTCTATGCGAGCTAACGGCACATTTATCACAAAACACGATAAGCACGAAGTTCGTGGTTACGATACGAGTTAAAACCTAACCTGCTAAAACGTCTCTCTTACCCAAGAGAGACGCATGATACATGACACGAGTGACCGGTGTATACTCCCTAATCGTACGAATAATACGTAACCATTGTATCAAAATCATCAACAACCATAACGTAAAAAGACCTATCAATCTAACCAATGTAAATAATGATTTTACAATCTCTAAAAATATAATCGGACCTCGGGCACCGCCTGAGAAAACGCGCGGGCGGCCACCGTGCATGATTTCCGGCGGCGTTTGCCTGGCGTGCCACGCCACGACCTCACGGGGGGGTTGGACGCTGTTCTTTTTTTAGAAACTATATATCCCTATAGAAACATCAGTGTACCCTTACCTTGTGCCTTCGAGATGTTCCTCGAATCTGCTCGACGAGTATCCGTACCCTCGAATATAGCTCTATCTCTTTCTCTGTCGCACTCTCCTTCCGTCCCTACGTCGTATTCTCTCTCTATCTTTCTCCTTCCCGCACACTCCTTTCGTTCACTCTCTTCGTCCTTCTCCACGGCCCACTATATCCCAATCCACAGAGATTCTCCGGCTATTACTTGCTTCCTACTCTTATACTTGATTCGTCGTTCCAACGTATCGAGCACATCGAGAGTAAAAAAAGGATGATCAGCAAACGCTTGCCGGTTTACGGAGGCACGAAACGAGTGAGAAGAAATTAGCGTGTCACTGCCTGAGAAATTCCGCACTGGTCGAAAGTCTCGCGCGGCGCGGGTGCACCAAAGGCTCCTTGGGGGCACGGTTCTCCTTGGTCTCAACGAGGACCCGTTTCTCACTGGCTCAAAGAGGCCGTGCACAACACCACGAAAATAACCTCTGTCCGGACGATGCTTTTTTTTCTTCGCGAGCGTCTCGTACGTCCTCTCGATTTTCAGCACTTTCGCGAAAGGCAGCCGCGACACCAGCGCACGATTCTACCGTTATCTAGGGCGATGCCTCTCTGCCACTCGCCGCTTTGCCCTCTGCCTGTGACTACGTAACATGAATTGTCCAGATGGCGTGCTCGATTCGTTGAATCTGATCGTCCAACTTCTTTACCGGATGAGTCGAATCGCCATTGTTGGTCGGTAACGATTGGAATGGAATTTTCAAATGTGAAAAATCATCCTAAATTTTAAACGTTCACTGTCGTTCGGATGCTTTGTTTCTTGGATGTGTTACGTTCGGCAATTTTTCAGATGGACGGGTATTTGTGATAGTGGTAGATTTTTATGAAGTTGTACTTCATTTTTGGATTGATATTGGGATTTGTGATTTAGTTGAAATTAGTGGTGTTAATGGGATGCTCGTTGTGTTTAGAGTAGCGTGCTTTGAAGCTGTGAAATCGCTGCAAATCATTGTATCGTTTGGAATCTTTGGTAAGTCAATGCCTTTTAATTTAATTATGGTTTAATTGTTAGTATTTGAAATTAAATGTTATCCCGAGTATATTGTTTATTTGGAAAACTTATGGAGGATGTAGTAAGTCTTATTTAATTAGACGAATTTGTTTGAAATAAGGATGAAAATCAGTTTTTGGGCGAATTATATTCATCGTATTGGATCTTTTAACGTTCAAGTTTAATTCGTTTTATAAATAAATTGTTACAAATTTTGAGCTAAAATTTCGTAGCACACAAATTTCAAATTCAACTGAAAGAAATGGTAATTTGAAAGACATGTGCAATATAATGATTAACTTCACTTGTTTTGTAATCTTTATTAAAAAAAGAAATGGCTCAGTATTATTACCTCGTATTATTTAAAGTATAATGAATAGAATAATTACCGGTTATACAGTATAACTTCCTATGAATATTAACATGAGAAAAGTGCAAAGTTACGTTGAGTTATAAAATATAATTCCGTTAATCGACAATTTAGAAATGAGAGTTTGTAATTCTCTTACTTTTCTCTTTGCTACATGCGTGTGAAAATACTAACATAGGTCTATTAATTCTGCAAATTTTACATATATATTAATTACTTGTATTTTTTCTGAATAGAGCATATTCTTTAAAAATATAATAATTTATTTTAACACTTTGAAAGTTCTGAAACTTCTGCAAATACAAATTGCGCGTGAGATGAGAATCAGATGTGGTCAGATATTCCCAATTTATTCTACCGAATTTATACAATTTGATCGCTATGTTTTAATTCATATTGAGAAATTTCGTATTTATTCATTTTCTATTACAATTCTCAAGCGGATAATAAACTTTTTTATCTGTGAGGATAAATTCTGAAAAAGGACCGTACTATGTTCCGATAAGGTGCTGGGTGATGAGATTGTTCAAATGTTTGAGGTTAAATTTCAGATATGCAAAAGAACGAGCTTTTTTCTAAGTCTTATGTAAAATGTGATTACAATGTGTTATCAGTTGCTGACAACTTTATTCGTTTTATGATAACTTGAGAATAACTGTGTTACACATGATCTGTTAAAGTTCACTTTTATAGTTTATAGTGATTGATTTAGCTTAATAAACAACGAAGTAAAATGGAAATTCGTAAAAAGCGTCCTGGACATAAATTAAAATGTGCAAGTCAGGCCGAAATTATACGTTCTCATCAAAGAGACGATGCATATATAAAAGGTCTTCAAGAGAAGGTTATAGATCTTTTACAGCCATTTGCCAAAAAAAACAATCTTTTACATCTTATTTATTCGGATATACCATATAAATTGATTTATTTTGTCTTTACGTCGGGTATGGGAAACCAAACATTAGGCGAAGAGTATACTGGTATTGTGCAGGCCAATTTAAAAGCTTCCAAAGTTCCAACGTTAACTGTATGTATTTAATGTAACATGATAAAATATATCTATCGCCATATATCCTTTTTTCATATTCATCTTCAAGTTTATACATTATCTAGGCAAGGATAATAGCAGCAATTTTTGAATGTTTCGGAGAAAGAACGTTATTGAACATATTAAAACGCTTGCAACAATCCGTTAATCACCCACATAGTGAATTAACACCCGCTGCAGTTGCATTTTTCAATTCCCTTTTGTCTAAAATGTATATTATGTTACCTTCTTTGATAATGATTCATAAAGGATTATTTTATATATATGGTCAATATTATAGTTTAGGCAAAAGAATATCTGGGATAGATTATGCAAAGGTAACATTAGAATACTTTGTTTTTATATAACAATACAATATTTCATATAATTTTAACATCTTTCTATGAATATCTACATTTGAAGGTTTATGGTCATCGGCCAACCGATGGTGTCAGTTGGGCTTTAAGACTACTGGGAATAGCAACACTTGCTCAGTGTGCACTGAAAGTTTGGCAAACTAACAATAATGACGTATATGATGACAAATGTGTTTCGATTAATGATAAACACAGTAAATATATGTGCCATTTGTGTCTTGAAAGAGCATCCACAACCACAACACCTTGTGGTCATCTATTCTGTTGGTTTTGTATAAGCGATTGGTTGAATAACCAATCTCAATGTCCTTTATGCAGACAACATGTTATGCCTTCGAGAATTGTGTATATTATGAATTTGTAAACTTGAAATACTTAGAACAATTAAATGTTAACTGGAAGGAGAATTTGTACAAATTCTATATTCGTATTTCGTAAACAAACATACATTTCTGTATCATTGTATAGATCTGTACTGTTTTGTATTATATTATTTTTCTAACACGTAGTAACGTAAAAAATAAATAACATTAGGCTCATTAGTTTGCATATTTAAAGGTATCTATAACATCTTTGCAATGTTGATTACTACAAGTTTGTGCCAATGATTTTGTACAAACTGTAGCAACAGATACATATGTACAAAATTGAAGCTATAAGTAGATTACATTCATGTACATGTATACATCTGTAAATATATACAAAAATATCAAGTTTTTATTTATGCCATGCGTATACACGCTGTATCTTGTATAACAATACATTGTCCACATAAACGATAATGTACAATTGTTTTATTCTCATTGCATAGCGATTTATAAAATTCTCAATTGAATCAAGGAATCAATAACAATGAACTCATGATTGTGGGAAGTTAATCAATGACATTTTAGTCACAAAGATGTGCGTTGAACAGAAAGAATTCCTACTTTCTCGGCAAAATTGCCAAGTAATTGGCCAAAGCCGCTCGATTCGGAATTATCTTTCATTCGGAATCCAACAGTGTGACTATAAGCACTATAAAATATTCTTCTCAAACTTTGCAACTTTTCTCTGCGCGATCTAAAACATATTTAAAGTGTGCCATGAAAAAAATGTTTTTAACTATCACACAAATATAGTAATATTAATAATCATCGACAAGTATCAAATCCTATCAACCTGGAAAAATAATATTAGAATTATTAAATGATATCTCTATAAATAATTTGAAATCTTGCTTACTGTGCTAGTGATGCACACGCCTCATCTTCGATTATAGTTGTACTTGATTCTTGAGATGCATGCCCCGTACAAGTTTCGCACAGAGGCTTGCAAACTAAACCAGAAGACGTTAGACCGTCCGTGAGCGGAGCATTGGCAGTCGTAGAACCACGTAAACTTCCGGTGCCAGATATAATTTGCCAAGAACCACCGGATGAAGAAGATTCATTTCGTTGTCGAAGACGTCCCGGTACGGGTACCGCGACTGGAGACGTTCGATTCGGAGGAAGTGGTGATCGTGATCCATGAGCGATACCCTCTTTATTTGGGGAGGGATAAAATGACCATGGTACGACATTCCTGTAAAAATAATTGACATAGAGAAAGAGAGCGGAATTCAAGAGCGAAATAATCGAATCGATGATGTTATGAAGATAAAAATTCGATGAAAAATAGTTTTACATACCCATTGCTATGACAATCATCCTGATTCTCTGTGGAAGCACAATGAAACACTGCTGGTGGATTGTTATCTTGACTATCCCTGCTATTCTGACTAACAGAGCTACACCAACTGTTTAGACTTAAATTAGAGCTGACTGAACTTAGAGTCACTACCGATTCACTATCGAACATGACGTTATCTAATTGTGAATCACTGTCATTTCGTAAAACGGTATGCCTAGGTCTACTATGACGTGGGTGAATACTAAATTCTTCGTCGTGAATGTGTTTCAAGAAATAGAAACAGAAAAAAAATATTTCTTCCCCTTTGCTTAATCGATCTTCCAAGTCATGACCGAAAAGCATCCAATCGTAAGCTATTGTATAATAAAGAATTTGATACGCATTTAGCGATGTGTGAATTGCACCATCAGCCCATAAACTAATTCTCAACAATGAAATAAATAAAGGTGTACGGTCCCAACCTGTAAATAAAAGTTAACTACATATTTAAGAAGTATGAAATAAAAATAATACTTTATAAAGACACATACCTGAGATACAATGAATTAAAATTCCATTGCTACTATCACTCAAATATCTTAATATGAGTTTTAAATAATTTTGAGTGAGTTTGACTAGATCCCAGACTTGATACTGATCCCAATTGATTCGCAACTGTGTAGAAATTGAGTCATCAGGCACGCCAATTTGTGCATCAACATGAGTCTGTGACCAGTCGAATACCAAACCCTTAGCCAAATAATCGTTCTCCCTAAATTCCTTGAAGAATTCGCATCCAGGATATGGCAGTGAAACGAGGGTGAAGTCTGAGTACCTCTTCTCTTTGTCTACCTTCTCCGAGGAAGTCACGCTGGGTACCGAACAAAAGAGCTCTGTTTAAGGTCCTCTAAAAGTGGATTCACAAAATAAAACAGACTGATCATGCTATTAACCAATATAAAACTTCACTGAGTCTGTGAAGAAGGGAATTATCTTGATGCATTGATCATTTCTTTGATAATACATTATTGCCACTTTTATCGTAATGAATTCTCGATGTTAAAATTAAAATGTAAATTGCGTTAAAACAAATAATTCAAAGTATAAAAATTAGTTATATAAATGTTGGCATTTTTTCGGTAAAAATATGCCGATTCTTTCGCCAAAAACTGGGCGAAACTGTAACTTTTCTTTATCATGAGATCGTATTTTTATGAAAATTGATTTTATAAATTTATCGTGTAGATATACTTGAGTTGTACAGATCACAAATAGAAGGAAATTCAGATAGTGGAAAGTAAAATGTGTAACAAGAATGATATTTCATTATTGAAGTTACAAATTATAATTATAAAACTATATATTATTTCATATGATGTATATAAATATATATGGAAAGTAGATATTTTTTTAAATTATGGGGGTTCTATAATTAACTTTACTCTATCTTATTGGATTTTTAAAAGCTTTCTCAAACTTACAAAAACGAAGGACACAGTACGAAATATGTAATACAAATAATGAATCACTGAATTTACATATTGCATGCACACATAACATAATATCGTATAAATATTTTTTGCTTACTTCATTCCAAATTTGACCTTCTTTTTTTCAACCATGAAATCAATGATGGTTCCCACATTCAATGTTTTAAGCAATTTGATGTCTTGATGCCTAACTTTGTCAAATAATTGCCAATCGCTAAGTACGGAATCCCCTCCACGAGCTTCATCTACTTGTTGCTGAAGAGAGACTATTCCTTCGCTACCAGCAAATAAATAATCTAATCCAGATCTACCATAGATTTCTGGTCCACCGGACAGGGTGGCCGATCTGCATACATGTCTACCTTTGTACATTATTACTGGCAGTGGAAATCTTGAACGACATCTGGCAAATCTAGCACTTTTTATCAATTCCTTCAATTTATTAGGATCATACATGCTTTCATAAATAGTTTCTGTTGTACGCGGCAGTGGCGGTGGCGTATCACACATATTTGGATTTCGATACTTCTCATATTCTAAAATAATAAGGTGGCTAGGATAATGTGCGCTGAGATCACCTCCATTATTGTTTATTATAGAATGAGTATAATCTAAGTCGGTGAGCATCAAACACCTCTGCATAATTGCTTGACTCTAGAAATATTATAATAATAATTAATTGTGAATTTAAATATACACGTATCCGTTCTTAGTAAATGAAATTACCGTGCTATCTGCATCTTTAGCTCGATAAGTGTTTTTTGAGAAATATACGAGAAGCTTTTGTAAATCTTGGATGGTAATATCCGCCATGATGAAGTGAAAGTTTAGTGTTATGTGTTATTCAGGTTTAAACAGAAAGGCAACTCTTTCTAATGAGGTCCAAAATTTCTGTAATTCTCATGAGTGTGCTCACGAGGCATTAACTGCGGCCAATGTCTTGCATGAGAAAGGAATGGCACAAACACTGAATTTAAAGTATACCACATAACATCACAGTTTAACATTTGCTGTAATCTTCTTGTCACAATTTGTCCTTAAGTTTAAATGGCATAACTTTTGATGCGAATGCAATAAAATTATATACTTTCGAAACCATAATAATAGCTGTTAAATAAATAAAATTTTCATTTTATAACGCTTTAACAGTTTTGTAGTTCTAAAATACATTGTATAATGTATTAGAAATATAATAAAATAAATAGTTTTGCAACCATTATAATATAAAAATAAGGTAAACTTTGTACTGAATCCAAAAAAAATAATTACAGCAAGGAAATCATCTAAAAATTTTCATTATTTCTGCAATGAAATAAAATAATTTTCATTAAGATAATTTTACAGTAAAAGAAATTAATATAAAATTTTGGTACAATTTCCAACACAGTACATTTTTCTGTCTTAAATTTCCTATATTCGGTATATCCTGAACTATACCGAAAACAGAAATATGAAATTATTTAATTAATAGAAACAGAATATTATTTAACTTATTTTGTTCCTTTAAGTCAATACTTTCAATATTTAACCGTTATATTTAACAGTTCTCATTCCAATATTATTTTGCTACATCTCATAAACTGTGACTGTAATTTCCATTTTGGATTTGGGACGAAGAGGAAATTCGACGAAAATATTTCTATTTATAACATTTCCGTGCGAGAATCTGAATAAAATCTCCGTCATGACAATGTAGACGATGCTTCCGATCAGTCTAACCTATATTAAGTAATGCATACTATTTTAGCTGCCGAAGTAAACACGTTATCTACCTCGGAAAAAATTTGCGAAGGCTTGGTCAGGTGGAAGTCAAACGCGAAACTGAAACGCTTGTTACAGGAAATATCCATGGTATCTCATCGTGTTCCAGTTTCGATGATGATCCGACAAGATAACCTAAACATCACTCCCGAGAAAGAATGCTCCGCGTAACTCGAAGTAATTCGAACCTGTCCTGAACACACTGTCATCCTCTTCCTTTTCTTCTTCGTCGTCTTTTCCAATATACGTCAAAGAAACTCTTTATCTTCTTTATCACGTTCTCGTGTCGATTTTAAGATCGCTCTCAATAAAGGACATGCAAGTTTATCTTTCTTCTTGGATATAGTCTCGTATCACGAACAAGCTGCACCTCGTCTTTCTCGGTTTTTATCTTAACACCCACGCAGATTATGAATGCATAAGAAAAAAATCTTTTGATCTAACGGAACTCTACGTATTCCTTTTTTTTTGCAAGCCACGAGACGAATGCAGGATAATCACTTGGCTAGACGAAAGCACGAAGTGAAACGCAATGGAGAAAGATAACCTATTTTTTTTGCGACGTGGAAAACGCGTGTTCTATTCAAATAGTGTTACATCAACATATTATTTGGTATTTTTATGAATCTGATGAACTTATAGCCAAAAATTGTAAATATGGGGCAGGAATCGATGAAAATTTATTTAATGAATTTATGCCATACATCATTTAAATTAGGAAATATATTCTATACAGCTTTAATTTGCAAGGTCTAAAACATTGAGTTATCGGTGTAGCAAGAAGTTTTCTCGTCCGAAATCGATATTTAGCATTTTACACTGCAGGGAAATTTAAAGTGTCACAATATTTTAGAAAATTTCATGTAATTTTGTTATTTTATTCACTTGGTTGTTTTGTACGGTTAATTTTTTTAATCATTCTAGTATCAGGAAGAATTTCGTATTGACTATCTCGAAATATATTTTATTTTTAAATCAGATTACGTTTACAGATAATTATTGATAGGATATATAAGAAAAGAATGGTAATAAAATCATAAAAGGAAATAGAATTGAACACATTTTTGTATTGTTGATATGTAACTTCAGTTTTAGACTTTGGAGCTTTAAAATTTTCTCGGTTACGTAAAGTTGAGATATTTAGTTTAAAAAAATCGGGATAATCATATTATACAGTTAATTGAGAGGAATATTCCACTGTTTTTATAGCTGCTTTTCATGCATATAATTAGACACTGGAGTGACGTTAGAGATCATGTTTTCTTAAGATTATATAAAGAAACAGTATGTTCATTTACATATAAATTTATTTAGTTCTCTTTAAAACAACGGATACAGGATCATATATTTATAATTAAATACGTGCGTCAACATTCTTTTGCATGTAAGAATGTAGGATAAAAAAAAGTATAATGATATTGATAATATCGTCATGTAACATTTTAATTTTTACAAACAGATGAATGTTGCAAATGAACAAAAACTACAGTTCCACACGAAGCCTTTCCTTTTCCTCAGCAGAATATGAAGTATTAGGTAAACGTAAATGTCAATATGATTTTCGTGGAAAATATGAAATTTATTTTATATTAATTATAAATATAAAAATTATTCATCCAGGAAGGTTATTAAAGTATACGTATATAAAGAAATGTAGGCCGCCTTTATAAAGACGTTTGATTAAATATATATTTCGTATGCTTCCCAATGCTTCCTTCAATCTTGTTTACCCTTGTTATTTTTCAAGAGTGTCATCACTTCAGACTACTCTACGAAGAGCGCGTTATAAGTACGAAACGTCTCAACTTCTTCTAAGAGGCCACACAATTAGGGGCAACTAATTTAAATCTTCCTACAATTCTACTGCATGTTTGCAAAAATTTATCAAATATCAGATAATAACGCATGCTCCGTTAATCAAAGACGCCCACGTTGTTACACGTTCCAAGCGATCCTTATTTCCTTTCCAGCGATGGACAAACTTTTTCAGGAGTGAATCCGAAAAAACGAACGAATTTTATACGAGCCAATCAACTTCATTACGTAGTTTAATTTTGCATATGCAAGAAGAACATCCCTTTAAATCAATTTTTTTAAGAGATCGAAATTGAAAATTTCTACGTTACTATTTTAAAGTCTGCGGTGACTCATAGCTTGCCCACCATCGGTCTAAGTTTTGTAAAATCCCTTTAAAAATCGTATAATCGATGGAACATGGGAGTTTGTTATGGTTTATCATAAAGAATCACTTCAGGCTGTACAATTTTCTTTGTAATGACGTTTTGTATCTTACTTTTTTATTATGCACGTCATAAAAAGTCTAGTCTAGTCTAGAAAACATATCAAATTTTATTTATCGATTGCTTCACGTACCGAGTGATTTGTATTTATTTATTTAAATACTACAATCTATTTAAACCTATAATCTGTTTTCATCCATGACTTATCTGTGAGAGAAAAAATATGGAATCAGTAAATCGTTCACGTGTCAACAAAAGTATTTTACGTGTCATCTTTTTCACGCGTGCTCTAGGTTCACCAAACAGGTCTACATTACAATAGACACGTTTGACCACGTGTACAATAAAAAACAAAGATGTAAAACGTCATCTCAAAGGAAATAACACAGACTGGAATGATTCTTTATGATAAACCCTCATAAACTTTCATGTTCCATCGAGTACACAATTTTCAAAAGCATTTTATACTGTAAACGTACAGTACAATCGTTCAGTTTCAGGAATTACTTGTCAGATAACCATTATCAGAAATTGCATATCATTGATATGCCACATCGCAGCTTACATATCGAGAGAAAAAAAAAAAGAGAACGAGTTATACTTCAATGTTCCATCTCGAGATGACTCCACTCTCTATTGCCGAGGCGTTATTTAAGTTCCAGTTGAGAGCGCATGCGCCGGTGAGACGGTATTTCTGGACAAGCGATCCAGCGGAATTGGAACAGGAACGCTCGTGAATCAGGACTGGCACGACCGAGAGGTGGCAAGAAACTCAAGATGGCGAGTGCACGATGAAAGGGTGCTGCGTCGTGGATGGATCATTGGCAATTTTTCGCGGACAAACTGTCCGTTCTGTGTGGTATTCGTTTTGATATGAAGTCAAGTGCGTTCATACATGTATCGCGTACTGGTAGTCGTTGTATGTGCCGTTCGTGATCGTGAAAAATCGTAAGAAAAACCTTTGCAAAAGTACCGAACGTTGGAAGGACAAAACGTGTGTACGCGCTCAGTGAAAGTAAACAAACGGTATGAGTGCGGTGCTGGGTAGTGTCGGTGACCCGGGTGGTCTCCTGGACCCCGATGTCGAGAGCATCATCGAAGAAAAAAATCAACTGATCAGCCGACAATACTCCGAGATTGAGAGGTTGCAGCGTGAACTGACGGAGGTGATCGGCGAACGTGACGCCCTGCTTTGTGAGGTGTCAAAATTTAAGTTTGAGCGCGAGATGACCGACCTGAAGCGCCTCCACGATGACAGGTATTTATCGTTTTTCTAGACTTTTAATTAGTTAGATCGAAAAACTTTCGATATATATCGGAGAATCTGGAAAGATGTTTTGTAAGTGTTGTCGTTCGAAATTCTTACGGAGTTCCAACGTTTACGATCCATGATCGACATAATGACGCGAGTATATGACCTTTAAAACGAAAACATTGGTTAGCCGGCTCGAGTAACGTAGTTAAATGTACAAACTATTACGATTGAAGATTTATCGTGAACGATAGAATCTTCTAAATCGTTTCCACGTACTTTTGTCGATTTGCATATCGGTGGAATGCGAAAATACAATAGCGAAGAAACAATTTATGTGTTTTTATGATAGTCATTGTCGTTTCTTATATGTCTCGCGATAGAACTTTTTCTTGATCATAGATTAATTATCTCAAAGTACATAAACCTTGATATAACCTGTACTCTATACATATAACTATCCATGCTTTGTACAAATACCATATTATATAAATTCAATGCTACATCCCTTCTTAAATGAAATTATATTAATATCTAGAATTATATTTCGAAATATTCGAAAATATAATCTGAAAAAGACAATACTTTACACGACAAATTGTACATCATTTTCTACGAAATTGCCATTCGACTTTGGACCTTGATAATGATCTACATTGAACCAAAATATTCCTTGATACGTAGAAATATTGTTTTTCTCAAAATAAGAGCGCATATCCGTTGAAACAATTAGTTAAATCAGTTTCTATTAATCAGCCTATCATGACAACAATTCGCCCTTGAAAAGGGTCAAAATAATTATATTCTTTGCTAAACGTTTTCTCACGAAGAAAATGAAATTAGCCCGTGACGCGTGTGCCATGTAAGCCATTAATACGTACTATAATCGTACATTGTTTTTAGAAGATAACAATGACTAATACCCGGACAATTAACCTTGATGCAGTCCGTCGTTTCTATTGATTATCGCAACATGAGAACATAGGAAACCACTTACCGAAGTTCACATTGATGATTACATTTTTTTCTACATTGTTATTTTAATCCAAAGCTCGAGTTTCATCGTCAGGCTGTACAAAGTATTATTTCAAATGTTTCTTCGCCTTATCAACGAGATATTATGTTACAAAACCATGTTAACCCTTTGCGGACAGAGGCATTTTTGAATATCGAGAAACAATCAATTATTTAGCGATGAAAAAACACTTTTTCATCGGAAAGACAGTCTGTTAATGTATACAAGTTGAAATTTACTCTTTGTAAAATAATATTTCAATGATTATATTTTAATTTTTCAACTCTAACCGTTTATATATGCACCGACAAACTATAACCTATTTTTTTCTCGGGGCGGATATATTCGCCCGTCGTCCTCAAAGGGTTAATAGTCGAATTCGTCTTCCGATACACTTTGAACGTCCTTTTAACCCATTCGAGACAAACTGCACACTGTGTGTGCAATGATCTTGAATTGCAATTATCAGTCATTATAGAAAAAACAGCCCACGAAATAAGACTAGCTTAAAATAAAAAGTATCTTACAAATGTGTAAACATTACATTTGGTATTCGGTTCAATTTCGACCCTAAAGTAGGTGACCCAAAGCCACAATCATTAGAAATACAAGAAGTGGTAAATATAAAGCGAAAAGTTGTCGGTATTTTTGTGTAGTCTCCGAAAAAATGCACGGTCTCGAATAGGTTAACATTGGAGCTATTAACACTAGATTTACGGGCGTGAAATCTGTTACACAACAATATATTAATCCTTGACGAACCAATGCCGCTATATCAGCGGCATGGCACTTTTACTTACTGGATTTTCGGACCGTTAAGGGTTAATCAGTTAACTGCGGAATTGAGTTTTATGAATACGTCGCGGGATTCGGAATTAAAATCGGGCAATGACGCGTATATTCGTCGAACACGGGATAAATGTTTCTGTTATAAATTTTAAGAAAAGAGGAAATCAAAGCGTAGAAAAATTACTTTTTTAGTCCATAAGAAATTGACAATTCAGTATTACAAAGGCTACGCGATAGAATTTTGGATTGACGTGTATACACGTCGACTGCAGTTAACTGGCTAAATAAGGACTTTGGAAATAGAGGGATCAGGCGACAAAGGAGATGATTAGTTAAGTAATTTGTATATTATAAGATACATGTCAAATATCTTCTGTACCGTGTCTCCGTAAGTTTGGAAGGTGCTTCTCAAAAGGTAGGAATCCGTCAATTTGACGACTTCCGTAAACCCAGTGTTAAACAACTCAAAATGGCTGGTACAGAATCTTATCTAAAATTTTGTCAACTTTATAGAACAGTTACAGAGTAAATATTCTACGTTCATCTCAAAAAACATAAATCATCGAATTGATCATACTTTTTGCCTCTTGATTCCTCATTTTTCAAAGTATTTACTTAATATATTGAAATACGATAGATTTAACGTCGGTAGTTTTAGTGTTAATCATTGTCATAGATCTCTTCAGTTTTGAAAAGTATGTGAGAAATTGCAAATCCGTTTGTTACTTGTTAGATGAATTAGATTTGAAAAATCATTGTTTTTCTCTTGGGAGAATTTTATATTTAAATAAAATTCATTTAGATATTTCTCAATTTCGACAAGCATTTTTTCTGCGATATGACTTTATATTTAATTTATAATTTTTAAACAACGTTGATATATTATATTTTTAGATATTTCCCAACTTTTTATTACATTTCTGTTAATTGCAATAGATGTAATTTTCTCTCGCCGTTCCTTTTTTAAACATTTCGTAAATTGTCAGTTAATTACGTTTCTGTTATTTGCAATAGACGACATTTTTTCCCCGACTCTTTTTGTTTTTTAATATTTAAACAAATCCTCCATTAATTACATTTCCGTTAGCTGTATGAAATAAAATTTGCATGAAGTTTTACCGTTATTCCATTTCAGTAAATGAAATTTGAATACGGCTACACGTTAATCAAATTACTCTGATTTTCGTTGAATCTAGGGTACGTGTGAATTTATAAAAATTTGCAATGAATTTCACATCCAAGTTAATTCAATTCTATGGTATTATTATCTTCAGCCAGAAACTGGGTCTAGAGTTGAATGTGAAACTGTGTTATCTTAAATCGCCGTTTCTTTATAATCGACTAATTGTGTTACGAAAAATTCGAAAATAGTTGGTATCCTATTTCCCTGACAATTTCATTCCTACATATTTGTCAGACGATGGTCGACGTCTTTGATTGGATTACTCGTTTTTACATGCTGCACAATTGTGTGGTTGGTTACCTAGAATATCTTACGACTTGCAAACACGTTTTCCATGTTGTCTGTGTTATTTTACGATAGTAATTGCTTTCTTCCATTCTAAGCAAAGGAGATGCTTCGACCGAGAACATTTTACATTTCTCGTATACACAAAAGGCTGTAGGATCAATGTTATATTATCTTTTCATATATTGGAAAGATTCACTCTCATAAGTGTTCAGGCACTCTTTCTTTTACGTATTTTTATATTGATCAATTTGAACCCTCTATGGGTCTCTGTAACTTTGAAGTGACACAAGACAAATCTAAGCTTTCAAAGTAAATTTTTTGACTTTTTTGAATAATACAATTTAATTCTTAAAAATCATAAAGTCCTTTACCATTAAATGTTTCAAAATCAAGTTAACTCTACCATTTCTAATAGTATTTTTATCATTTTCTAATGTGCTATTGTGTAAGTGATCTTTAGATCCTGCAGAAAATTTGGACTGTAGAGGGTTAAATGAAGCATTTTAATTTTACGAATTATTTAGTATAAAATAGCCATAGTATATAAAACTGACGAAAAATTCAAAAATATTTATTTATTATACGTATCCACTCCAATATTTTTGCATATTTGCTGAGTTTTTGTATGATTTGTGCTGTTATTGAGAGTGACAGAGACTTCTGATTGTGAGTGGTAGTGTATGTATCTTTCTGATGATTTTTTTGACTCGAACTACTTCGGTTTTTTTTTCCTAGGACTTATCGATGTAGGTGTGTTGTAGGAAATGTTTATTTGACAATTGTACATATATTGAATTGTCGGTAGTTTTAGTATTAATGGTACATTACCTATTTTTAATTCTATCATAGAAGCTACTAGTAAATCACTTTTTAAATATTACTACATCTATATATCTATATTGATTAACTAAATGGACCATCGCACATAGTTTGTCTATCCTCTAAACATTTTATTTTTCTGTGTCTCGAAAGTCATTAATTCTAAATAGCTGTGCTCCAAACAGTTAATTGGGCCAAGGGTTCAACGCGTTAAATAGTAATTTAAACAAAATTTCTCAAAGGCGACAAACATTTTAAATTCAGAGTACAAACCTTTAACTCGTTCCTCACTATTTTGATAGCTTTGCTTATTAATTATGTTGCCTTGGACTTGTAATTTCACGTCAATAATAATAGTAATATTGGTCCAGATACAAGTTCTAATAGCATCCACTGTTAGCATGATATTAAGACTATTTATATGTTAATCTTAGGACTTCAAATAACAAAATGGCACAGAAAATAGCAAAAGAAAAACAGCAGGAGGAAAGATTCTCCAGATGATAGGTTAGGTTACTGGACTATTTGGTTCCATCCTTGTCGTCAGTGTTGTCGCAGTATCCTCGTAACATTTCTTTGCACTTTAGGTGCACCTGTATCGCGTTGATAGCTGTATTTCGTCGGTTTTTATATTTTCGACCTGAATTGTCATGCTCGTTTTACGAAGGACCTAGTTTTGAGATGGGTTCTGTAACCATCGAGGTTATGATACACGTGTCACAGTATATCTATGTATACATTTCCTAGCAAATGTGTACATCTGCTACTAGATTAGGTAAATGACAATATAATAAGCACATTTGCCGGACATGTTGGACAGCAAGTGTACAGATTTGTCTGGAGGTATATAGTGTTAATTTCGCAACATGACCATTCTAAATGAAATATATACTCTATGAAAATATATTACTAACAAAAGTTACACGTTTACCGTCAAAGAAACATTTAACAGTAATTTGGATTTCATACTGTTTTATTATTTTATCGAGGCGTGCAGATTGACCTTCGTTCTTTAACACTTAGCTGACCACCAAGAAAAAAACAATTTGACTGATTGCACCAGATTGAGCCTTGAAATTGTTAGGGGTGGTTTTCCAAAACTTTGTTCTTCTTCTCTGTCTCTTGTTGGGTTGAAATATTTTGAAATTTGGTTATTTCATTTAACATTTAGCCGATCAAATAGGGAGATCTCCTCGTTTGATTATCCACTGTCTTTTTATATGAAACGGGGAGATCTCCCTGTTTGGTCGGCTAAGTGTTAAAATGGAACGCCTATAGTTTCTTTTTAAAATGTTTTGAATAAAAGATCAAATTTTGTATAAAAAATCATTGTGCTATGTAGTGTATGAAACGAATAATTACTGAGATATTGGCGAAATAATTATTCTGTATGACGACGTATGCTCATTCAACGGTCGTGCTGTCATTTGAAGGACAGTGGTGTTTACGACGACAAATAATGTTGTTAAACACGATCCTAGGAATTCGGCATCGTCGATGTGAAATATTTACCGTACGCTGACATGTGGATTACGTGTAACAGCTTCAAAGGCAGAAGTATGAGATTCTTCGTCATTGACGATCCTATTTTCGCCTTTGTGTTTTACGTTAAATGCGTCGGTTGCTTTGAGACAGCAAGCCTTGAAAAGGTAGAATCTGATAGCTGAATTCGACCAAGATATTTATTTTGATACAATATCTTAGTTTTAGTAGTTTTTTCATCGTACTTACTGTAAACAATTATATTATTATATTATATTTATGTCTGTTGCTGGACACCTTAACACTAAACCTACCAATGCGGTCATATGACCGCTTCGTAATTTTTTCAAAAAACTACCTAAATTGATAGGGGAACCGTGAAGTAAAAATTCTACTTCTACCATATAAAGCCTAAATGAGTTAATTAACTAATCCTTTCACTTCTTGATTTATCTTTTTTCGAAGTGCTTGTTCAATAAATTTAACTTTTAGTAGATATAACGTCGGTAGTTTTAGTGTTAATAAATGTAGTACATTTGTTTGTACGACACGTATCATTACTGGACTTAGCTGACATTTTGACGATGACTTAGGTGAATCGTGTTTAACACTAGACCTACCGGCATCAAATCTAACATATTTTAATAAATTAAATAAGTATTTTGTAAAAGGGGATTGGGTGATTTATGTTTATTGATATAGACGTAGAATACTTATTCTATGACACTTATATAAACTTGGCGAAGTTTTTGAAAAAATTGTGTACCAGTCATTTTGACTGGTTTGTTAGTTCTAGTGTTAACACATTATATGCGGGCGACGTAAAAATACGTTTTTCGAAAACTGTGCATAGACCATTTAAAAAAGGCAATTCATGGCATTAATCACTTAGTTTTGAAAAGTTAACTATATATTTTCGAATTCAGAGAGAATACAGTTTTCAATTTATACTAATATTTTATAAAAATAAAATTCGTACTGTATTTTTCAACAAGCTTCCCTCTTAAGTCTAAATGAAACGTTAAAAAACACCCGCATACAATGTGTTAATACTAGATTTACAGGCGTGAAATGTGTTAATTAATAATTGTATTACAAACTACATATAAACAATCTACAGTATAGCTTCGTTCTAACGTTAAGAAATGTTTATAAAACAAGTAGCAACCCGTAAATTTAACGGCTTCCGTAAATCCAGTGTTAAGAACATTATCTGCCGTCGTAAACAAAGTTGTCCTTGAAGTTATAACAGTCTTTTTGAATGAGCATGCCTTGTACGTCAGAATAAGTATTTTGTGAATATCTCAGTAATTATTCGTTTTGCACGCTATACAGTGTGCTGACTTGTTGTGCGTAATTCGAAGTTTGATGAGAATTTTAAAAAATATATAACTGCTCCATTTAAATAAATAAAGGTGACTTATTTCGAGAAAACCATAAAACAGTATAAAGTTCATATTATCATTAAGCCGTGCCATTTCTTTGGTGACTGAATCCGCTATAATTCCGAATGAAATGCTAAAATAACAATCTATCCGTGATTTCTGATATAATGTAAAACTGAACGCAATATTAAACCCTTTGCGGACGGAGACATTTTTAGATATTGACAGATAATCATTTATTTGGCGGCCCAAAATCACCTTTTTGTCAGAAATTTAGACTGGAAATCTATTGAAATTATAAATTACTTCCCATTTAATATTGATCTCACCGATTGTATTTGAATTTTTCAATTTTAACCGTGTATACATACGGCGATACACTGTACTTACATTTTTTCTCAGACCGCATATATGCGTCGCTAGTCCGCAAAGGGTTAATAGCAAAGAAATAATTTCATCGTATCGTAGCGCACAGATATTTTTAATTTAATAGTTTTTGGGAAACTTCAAAATTTCTTATTCCAATTATCGCGTCGCGATAACCGTGCACATTTTCTTCGAAACATTTTTGCACATACTACATATTTTTTGAGTTATGTAGAATCGACACGAAATTTACTGTGTAAAATAAATATATTTATCTAATCTGATGGTACTTGGGCAGATTTAACGGTAAGATTGCCAAGATTTTGTACTTTTACTGTATATATTACGTAGGAGTTGGTGGAAGGAGTGGGGCTCGACCTCGAGACCACTATTTGGGAGTTCAAGGCTTTGTATTCGTCCTCTCCGGTGTCCATGTTTTCATCATTTCTTCGTACTTTGAATGTACTTGTTTTCCTTTTATAGTAATATTATATTTCTCTCATTTTCTGTTTCAATGGCTATAACCATTTAGTACGAACTTGTAATTTTAAATTCTAATTTGAGCGTAGTGCTTACAACTTGGAGTGTTTTTTTCTTTGACGTATTTTTTCTGTCATATATTTTCATCATATTTCAGAGGCATGTAACATTTCATTGAATTTAATTAGTGCCGGTGACCACCATGACGTTCAACGTGCTAAAAATATTAAAAAATAGTATTTTTCCTTTATAATGTACAACATATTTTGTAATTCAAATAAGAGGAATTCTATTTGTAAGTAAAACATATATCATAGTCCTTGGTGGTTTGAAACTCACGTAAAACAGTAGGTCCGGGGTTACTATGGGGAGTTAAAGGCTCAGACTGTTAATTAGTGGATTCGAGTTCGAATCCCCATCAGCACGGGGAAATTTTTCCTAATTTAATACTTGACTTATCGCAGTCTCTGTGGTTCGAAAGCCACATATAACAGTAGATTTCGCGGCTAAAGAAGTTAATGCTCCGACTCGCAATCAGTGGTTCGGAGATTAAATTTTCCCACACACTTCTGGAAAATTTTTGCTAATTTAGTATCTAATATATCAGAAGCTCGCAAGTTCAGGCCCAGCTGAAAGAGTAGATCCTAGACGAAACGACTATAGTAATTGAAAGTGGACTTCGCAATCAGTGGTGTCGACTTCAAATTTTTCCAGACACTTCTGGAAAATTTTTGCAAATTTAATATCTAATATATTAAAACGTCGCAAGTTCAAGTTTCAACTAAAATAGTAGATCCTAGGCGAAACGACTATAGTAATTGAAAGTGCTGTGGTGCCTAATGAATTAAATGCTTCGACTCACAATCAGTGGTTCCGAGATTAAATTTTCCCACACACTTCTGTCAAATTTTTGCTAATTTAGTATCTAATATATTAGAACCTCGCAAGTTCAAGCCCCAACTAAAATAGTAGATTCTAGGCGAAACGACCATAGTAATTGAAAGTGCTATGGTGCCTAATGAATTAAATCCTCAGCTTCGTAATCAGTGGTTCCAAAATTAAATTTTCCCAGACACTTCTAAAAAATTTTCAGAAAAATCCATCGAAAACATTGTGTCCCAATGACTATCAGTTAACACTTTGACTGCCATGGGGGTCACCGGTGACGGACGCTACTGAATTCATTAAAATTTCGTGTAACTTTTAAATTGTAATATTTATAAATTCTAACATATCGAATATTTAAATATCAACGTTACAAAGGTACAAGGCTGCCGAATATCTATCTATCTATATCTTTAAAGTTCCTACTTTGTAAAGATCTCAGTTTAACACCAGATTTACGGAGTCAATTTGACTCATTCAAAATTTGATTACTACATATATAATATATTGGTTTGTTAATTTTTTAATAATAAATCTTTCATTTCAATTGATTTGGAACTATTTTCTTTGCAAAAAATTTCAATTTTCTTGTATGATTCGAATTGGCTCGCTTCAGAAAAATAGGTAAATCAATATCCGTAAATCTAGTGTTAATAGAAGAAGCTTTACTTCAGTAGAAATGATGATTCTAGCGAAATACCGATGGCATTTAACGTGTTAAAAAAACAGAAGTCCACGAATCAATAGACGACCTTCCCCAACCAAAAGACGATTCACTACTGTTTCGAGTTAACATCGAAGAACTCCATTTCTAAATAAGGCGCATTTAACCAACGTCCGTCGCATTCGAGACGGTACAACACTGAGTTACGATACGTTCTCATAAAGGAAGCGTATTTACTCACACGTATACGCAAGGTTAAGCACACCTGTGAGAGCGTGTATCGTTGATCTGCGAGAGAAAAGAAACAGTGGCGAGTCGTTCCCACAGGCCGAATCCGACGGATGCGCGCGTAATCCGTGTCTCTAATGTTAAGTCGGGCAACGGCTGGCTAATTAACGCGTTTGCTGTGAAGCCACTTTCGGTAAAAGTTTTCTTCCCGGCGAAATTTTTTAATTAATCCGTATCAAGTAATTTGTTTCACGTCGTTGTTCAACTTGGAGTATATTTGACCTTCGTCTGTTTCTTTGACAAATAACATGTGGATAATTTGTTACATCAATCATTGTAGAATTTGATTAGTTTGGTTTATTAAAAGTGGCGACTAATACCGTATTTTTTAAACACCGGGTGAAAATGTTTAAAGAACTTTTACGGAAGTAATAATTTTTCTATTATAATTACATCTTTACAAAGTAGAAAATACTTTCCGGCGAAATTTGTTAATTAGACCGTATCAAGTTATTTGTTTCACGTCGTTGTTCAACTTGTATATATTTGACCTTCGTCTGTTTCTTTGAAAAATAACATGTGGATAATTTGTTATATCGAGAATTGTAAAATTTGATTAGTTGGTTTATTAAAAGTGGCGACTAATACCGTATATTTTCAAACACCGGGTGAAAATGTTTAAAGAACTTTTACTGAAGTTAAAATTTTTCTATTAAAATTACATCTTCACAAAGTAGAGACGTAAAAGGTAGAAATAGATATGTGTGTAGTCAGCGGGACTTTACCTTTTCAGTGCCAATATGGAAATATTTCATACGTAAGAAAATTTGTAAATATTGCAATTTTAAAGTCTTCTTTGAGAAATGTTGTTACTAGATTAACCTGAAAATAGGTGATCGATAATTTCATTGAATTGAACAGCACCAGTCATCGGTGATTTCCATGGCATTCAACGTGTTAACAGTTAAAAAAAGCTATTAAATTCATTACAATATATATATTGTGAAAAATAAATAATGAAAACATATTTAAGAAATATTGTTACTAAAATAATATGAAAATATGATTACTAATTCGCAATATCATTGTAACTTCGCTCTTTGAGATTTCAGAATTCTTCAAAAATATCAAACGATTTCCAATTCCTTGATACATCTGCTGTTCAGTAAACTTATTCCTGAACCTTCGATTTTCCGGATAATCAGATATTCGATAGCGATAAGTTCGAGCATACAGATTGAAATAAAATCGAATTTCTGCGATAGAATCGTGAACTCGTTAAAAAAAAATACAAACTTAACATTAGTCCTTTCCTAAGGCTTCAATAACATAATATTTCTTACATTTTATTTAATTTATATAACAAATATAATACACATACTCTACTGTAATAATTATACGCGTAAGAATATTACGTAACAACGAAGGGAATAATATTAGTTATATATTTCTTCGTTCGTATACGCAATGCTATTTCTGATATCCGATTACACGAATGGACGAATATTATCCGGATACTTGGTCTTAGACGTTGGGTTTACTGCGCGAATACACGTTTCTAGATGTCGGCTTTATTCTTCGGATAGTCTGATATCATCGGCTTTAACGATGATGCGTGTGCATGATTCTACTGAATCTCATGGAGGACATATCGAACATCTGCTGTAAACTGTTTCGTGGAGTCGACCCGACGAGAATCGTCACGCGTATACTTGTTTTTGCGAATTTTATTTACTTTGTCTTGCAAAATCCTTGAGTTTCGTTCGATACACGTTAAAGACTATATATAGACTAGATACGAATACGACTTCTTCGTTTAGTTGACATACGAATAATCTTTTCATAGATATTCGTATCAATGAAGTTTTCTCTTAATTAAACAAGAATGACAGAGTTGTTTTTGATATTTTTGAAAATTGGTGTAAAATAAGTATTGTCTCACATTTATTTGTTTGTTTGTACATTATATAGGGGCAAAAACGCTTACGAATAATCTTCTCGTAGATATTCGTATCAGTGAAGTTTTCTCTTAATTAAACAGGAAAAATGGCAGAATTGTGTTTGATATTTTTGAAAATCGGTCTAAAAGAAGTATTGTTGACATTTATTTGTTTGTTTGTACATTGTATAGGGGCAAAAAGACTATATATAGACTAGATACGAATACGACTTCTTCATTTAGTTGACATACGAATAATCTTTTCATAGATATTCGTATCAATGAAGTTTTCTCTTAATTAAACAAGAATGACAGAGTTGTTTTTGATATTTTTGAAAATTGGTGTAAAATAAGTATTGTCTCACATTTATTTGTTTGTTTGTACATTATATAGGGGCAAAAATGCTTACGAATAATCTTCTCGTAGATATTCGTATCAGTGAAGTTTTCTCTTAATTAAACAGGAAAAATGGCAGAATTGTGTTTGATACTTTTGAAAATCGGTCTAAAAGAAGTATTGTTGACATTTATTTGTTTGTTTGTACATTGTATAGGGATAAAGACACTTATGAATAATCGTATCGCAGATATTTGTGTTAGTGAAGTTTTCTCTTAATTAAACAGGAAAAATGGCAGAATAGTGTTTGATATTTTTGAAAATCGGTCTAAAAGAAATATTGTTGACATTTATTTGTTTGTTTGTACATTGTATAGGGATAAAGACACTTACGTATAATCGTAGCGCAGATATTTGTGTTAGTGAAGTTTTCTCTTAATTAAGCAGGAAAAATGGCAGAGTGGTTTTTGATATTTTTGAAAATCGGTCTAAAAGAAGTATTATTCATATTTATTTGTTTGTTTGTACATTGTATAGGGGTAAAAACGTTTACGAGTAATCGTGTCGTAGATATTTGTGTTACTGAAGTTTTCTCTTAATTAAACAGAAAGAATGGCTGAGTTGTTTTTGATATTTTTAAAAATCAATGTAAAATAAGCATTGTTCATATTTATTTATTTGTTTATACTTTCTCTTAATTAAATAGGAAGAATGGCCGAGTTGCTTCTGATATTTTTGTAAATCGGTATTGTTAGTAAATAAGTATTGTTGATATTTGTTTGTTTGTTTGCACATTGTATAGGAGTAAAAAAGCACAGGGAATTAGAAAATAGAAAGGAAAAGTTGACATACGAATAATCTTCTCGTAGATGTCCGTATCAATTAAGTTTTTTCTTAATTAAACAGAAAGAATGGCAGAGTTGTTTTTTGACATTTTTAAAAACCGGTGTAAAATAAATATTGTTGATATTTGTCTGTTTGTTTATACATTGCATAGGGGTAAAAATGCTTAGGAAATTGCAGAATAGAAAGGAAAAGGTATAGGTTATTGTAGATGTAACTCAGGGATATTTTAATGTTCAAATGAAGGTAGAGAACTATTAAAGATATTAACCGAATAAGAGGAAGTATTTTAACTTATACAATGCAGTCGTCGTACAAATACTGTGCAAATAAATCTTCCGTTCAATTGCTTCAACAAGCACCGTTTTGCGGGTAAGCAAGTTTTTTTATTATTTCTTTAAGTGTAATCCCATTTTGCTTCAACCTTTCTGAAAAGCTCTGTATAGGTAGAATAGCTAATATGTAAATTTAATTGCTTCATTCAGCAGTCTAAACAAGAACCGTTTTACGGATACACGGTTTTCTTCAACTTCTATACATGCAACCGTGGAGTTTCAGCTAACCATTATGAGAGACCATTTATAGCAAGTATATTTTAATATGGAAATTACATTCCTTCGTTCAATTGCCTGAGCTGCAACCGTTTTGCGTATAATCGTCTTTTTTGCTCACAATTAGTATCTACAACCTAGACTGTCACCTCTCAATTTTGAAAGACACTGCACAGGAAGTATAGCTAATATGGAATTTAGATTCTTTCGTTTAATAGTCTCAGCTACAACCGTTTTGCATATCCTTTTTTTGTTACCTTGTTTCTTCTTTTTTTTAAATCACTGTCTACAACTACAACTGAAGTTTCACTCAATTATTTTTCTGCTCGACTTTCAGCAGTCAAAAAGTAGTAATCCAAATTCATAGAGATAATTTTCATTATAAATTTGTGATCAGAGCGTGAATTTTAATGGCAGAAAATTGTAGAAAATTTGCTAATCATAGGAGATGGATCATAGAAGGTTGTGGTACCATTTTGTTACTAGTGAGCTTTTAATGAAGCATCAAGTGGCAAATTAATTGCAGTGGAAATGTTGCAAATTCATTAACATGTTCCATGGCAGACCATTTTTTAAGATTTTACGTCCAGGCCGTGTGCGGCGTATACAACCCACACTTTTACGATTAAATAAATTTCTTTGCAGTATACATGATATTAAGATGGTTATATTTAACTTTACAATATATATTTCACAATAAAATTCTTTGTTTTGCAATGAGAAATGCAAGAAACCTGATCGGAAAATTTAGTGGGGGCCCCGTAAGCCCCACGTGGCATGGAACGTGTTAATAGATTTCACTCAAGGTTTTGAAACGTCGTGTACAACAAGTATATTGATAATATGCAGATTAATTTCTTCGTTCAGTCGCCTTAACAACAACCAGTCGATAAATACTCTTCATTTCTTCAATATCCAACATTCTGCAGTTTCGGTCAACCTTTTGTAACTTCCTGTCTCTTAACATAGTCTACTCAGAAGACTCTACTGCAGTGATGGTGAACCTTTTTGAGAAGTGTGTCAAATTTTGCCTAATATTTTTTTAAGTACTAGTGTGGGTCACTTTTTTTGTTTGTCAGTTATCCAGTGTCCACTGGGAAACATTGTTTTATAAATTCGACATTATAGATACATATTATAGATTCGATGTTTAGATTTGACCCGCGGGTCATAGGTTCGCCACCACTGCTTTACTGCATAGTTAAAATGAAAATTTGTGGAATATAAAAACCAGATTACCCGCTAGCTTCTCGAAAAGCCTACTTCTCACTGATATTTCGGTTTGTAATAACGATAAATAAATTCTTACGTTCAATCGTCCGAATCGATAACTAAGTGACTACAGTCTGCGGGTCAGAGACAGCCCGCTTAGAGGTTTTATACGGTCGAAGATTTCAAAGTAGTAGTATACAAATTTTCAGTTGTAGCATTTTAAAGAGAAAATACTTTCTTTCTTTTCTTTTCGTCGACTGCTAAAAAAAGTTTGCTCATCGTTCGGCTAACGCGTTTGAACCGTACAAAACGAGTCCTCGTTGTCCAGGGAAGTCCGGGAATCCCCGTTGCGGCCTTCGAACATCCTATTGACCTGCCAAGATCTCGTTTCGAAGGTGCATAATTTTCAAGCTCACAACTTGAAATATCGTCATGACTAGGACCGGTTCGTCTTCAACGTTGGAATATTCCAACGGATCTCGTTCCAATGCCTCTTATTAATTATCGTTTTTCTTTGGTATCCTTGGTGCAATGTATAAAAAAATGGTGCAGCTCTATGTTTCACTTTTGCACAAGTATGTAGCTGTAATTGTAAAACACGGTAGTATCGATGGGATATTATAATTTATTATAATATAATATTAAATTTGCATAAAACTAATTTTTCGTTATAAACATGTGATTAGTACTTACTTAGCTTGAATATCAGTGGCAGAAAAGTAAAGAAAACTTGTTAATCATAGATGTTTTTGTACCATTTTGTTACTAATGAATTTTTAATGAAGCCTCACGTTCCAAGTTATATGCAGGGAAAATGTGCCAAATTCATTCCATTATTTATTTCCCTTTTTTTTAGAAAATTACAAGTTTCGAGAATTCACGAGAGTTAAGTACTGGGGATTAAATTAATGCAACTTTTTAATTTTGGTGAAATTGGAGAAAGGAAATTTAACTCGAAAACAACGAAAATGAGAACAAAAATTAAATTACTTTCATATCTAGGAAATTGCAATTTTCAGAAATTTACACAAACTATGGTAAATTAAATTATCGTGCGTTTTTAGTTTCGGTGAATTTCAAGAAATGTTAATCGAGTACAGTGAAAATTATAACAATAATTAAATTACTTTGATGTTCAGGAAATTGCAATTTTCAGAAATTTACACAAACTATGGTAAATGAAATTATCGTGCGTTTTTAGTTTCGGTGACTTTCAAGAAATGTTAGTCGAGTACAGTGAAAATATAAACAAGGATGGAATTGCTTTGACTACGAGAAAATTGCAATTTCTGAAAATTTACAAACATTACATCGATGGATGCAAAAGATTCTTACATATACTTTCGGTTAGAATATCGTTCAAATACGTCGAGGTAAACCGGTCATACCGAATGTATTAAGATCTGTTTTCCTTTCATTCTAAACGGAGGACAAGTCTCGAAATGAAAGAACTTATTATTCCTCTCACATTAAAAAAAAATCATCATAACATTTAATAACATAACGTCCGTTTCTTCCATTTTTTTCACAATTTCCATCAACTAAACTATGACTCAATCAGATAAAGGAACAGTTGCTTTATAAATGAAAAAGTCAAACATAAATCAAAGGCAGAAAGAATTTAAAGTATCAAATTACTTTAAGAAAATTAGAGTACGTAAGAATTGGTAAGAAGAAAAGACTGGATGCGATTTGAGATCAGGTCGTTGGATGTAAAAAGAATTGCATACTTTCGGTTACAACATTGTAAAAGTACGTCGAGGTTAACCGGTCATGCCAAATATATCCACACTTCGTAATTGGTCTCGCGCAATTGGAAACTCGGAGAAATTTGACACACATTCGTCCCTTGTTTGTGTTTTTTCTGGATTCTCCAATGTCAACCCTCGATCGTTTCATATTGTTAGTTCCGTTAAGTTGGAATAATTATGACGGCCGAGGGAGTCACCGTTTCGCGGTTAATAATCACTTACACTGTCGTCGCTGGCATTCGTCGTGTCATTATTAATCTTATTTGTGAAAGGATTTATGTTTAGATAAGAATTATCGGATTCCAACATAAATACAACTTATCATGTAACACGTACCAGTTGTACGGTTGGTACCGACATTTTGGAGAACTGAAAAATCGATTTTCTTCTGGATGTAACGCGTTTCCTGGTTCCTTGAATTTTGTAAAATTGCATTTCAAACTGAATTCAACTGAAGAGTGGAAAATTTTGAAATTGAAGTTATAATTGGTATCGACATTTTGGAGATCTGAAAAATCGATTTTCTTCTGGATGTGACGCGTTTTCCGGTTCCTTAAATTTTGTAAAATTGCATTTCAAATTGAATTCAACTGAAGCATGGAAAATGTTGACATTGAAGTTATAATTGGTATTGACATTTTGGGGAAATGAAAAATTGATTTTCTTCTGGGTGTGACGGGTTGTATAATGCCTCAAACTCTGTAAAATTTCTCTTCAAGATAAATTGAACTGTAGGACAGAAATTTCTGCAATTTGTCAATTTTACAAGTTAATTGGAGAATCAAAAAACTGTCAGTAACAATAAAAAGCTACGATTACAAAAGTTTTGCATGTCTAATGGTATATACATTAAAATGGTCACAATTTTTGAAAAACTTAAATACTTTTAGAATTGTTCGAATTTTTCCTACGTATTATATAAATCATAAAGTATTTAAAAGTCCAAGTTTTTAAGTAAAATTTCAAAATTGTAGTAAAGAATTATAATTACAATTAAAAAATCTCACTACCAATGTTATTCAAGCCTACATTTCTTGCAAATTTTCTCAGTCAGGTAAACTATCAAAAACGGAAGAAGAATTGAAGACACTAAGATATCGTCAGAAGCGAACAAAAAAGGTTATAGCGAATAGTCAATATTATTCAAGCTACAGTCAATTAGAGCAAACGTGTCTTGGATTCGTGCCAGGTATCAAGGCCGAGGTTAAAGGGTTAAAATATACAGAAAATTGTTTCCCTGATATACTCCACTACCGTACAATATCTTATCTATAAAACAATAATCGATAATTTTCTCAAAAACATGATATCTTATTGCGTTACATATTTTTTCAAATTTTTTTGCAAATACCTTACAATATTGATTCATTTAACTTTAATCTAGCTACAATTATTACCAACAGTTTTTACGCAGGTCAATTTTCTAATTCTCCAGAATGTCAGATTGAATTGTCCATATTTCAAAATTAACAAGTTGCTGAATTTTGTATCACTTGAATTTATCACAGAAAGAAATTTTACAAAATTCAAGATTTATTGTTTAACTCTTTGAGGCTCGGCGGTATTAAATGTGTCCCACCTATTTGATACTTAAAGATGCATTGCGGGACATTTTCTGTCCCATCTTGAAAATTTATATTATTTGATAGCCTTGTTGATAAAAGTAAACCAACTTTGTTCAATTAAAAAAAAAAAAATGTGCAAGATGGGTCATTTTATTTTCTGAATTCTTGTGCCTCAAAGGATTAAAACATAGACTTTAATTATCATTCATTTGTTTCCACAATTAAATATTTATTTTTACATTATATAATATTATCCATGGGGTGTTAAATTAAAACTAAGAGCATAATAGAACAGCAGCGTTAACGGGCGATAGTAAAATTCGCTCTCGTAAAACTTTTAACACCGTCACGCTTTCCCTCGCTATATCAATGCAAATGGGGCTGCACAAAGTTTCAAAAGGAGCAACAAAATTTCTGGGAGCTTCCGTAAATCTTTCGAAATTTCATCAGCCTTCTAGCTTTCTCTTCGTGCTATTTTTTTTCCTCTTCTTTCTTTTCGAGAGCCTCAGCTGTGCAAATAGCCAGTCGACTTAAATGAAAAACTAACCGATGCTTACGTCGATGGCCTTCAAGGTCATGATTACGGTGGCTCGTTGACACCTGCAATTATAACGACAAAATTACGTAAATCGTAATGACGAAAATTAGGAAAAAATCTAGCAAGCCTGTTATGAAATAATAATCCGAATTTTTTCATTAAATAGAAAACCACAGAGAAATGCGATGATCAGGAAGCCACCTAGAAGAGTAGGTTTCTTGAGAAAAAATCTTTAGCAGTTTAAACCACAAAGATCCGAAATATTTACAAGTAACATTTCAAAATTAGAATAGTGAAAATCTTCATTGACTAGTTGATTATAATTTTCACTGGTTAAAAGAGTTCTTGGAACTACGGTTGGTATAAAATTAAAAACTTTTAATTAGTGTGCCCGACTTTTAATCCTTCGTTTACCTCTGTTAAATGTTTTCTAATTTCGTATTTAATATCACAGCCTCGATGATTTAGAATTTAAAGCAGTAGCTGTTATGTGAAATTGATTATGATCATTTCATTCTTACGTTTACTGAATTAGTATGCTTTCTTTTGTTAAAAATAGGTTAAAACGATATTTCGATGAAAGTTTCGCCATAAAGTACAGCCAGAGGAATTGTAATTGCAATTATAGGAAATCGAGAAAGTTCAATAATAGAGTAGAGTGCGCAATACAGAAACGCATGGAAATGCATGCTCCTTTTCTGGTTTCTTATCCTATAAATAGAACGCGGTCATATAATGGACTGGAGTAGAACCACTGATGGAACTGATCCAATACTTGTAATTTTCCAGCAATACAGTCTCTGGATATGGTACCACTATCGGGCCAAACGTTATTTTTGAAGTTTAATCAGTGCACTCTCGCGACCGTTCGATCCGCGAGTTTCATAATCTCAGGAATTTTCTGATCCAACTGGCACATTCTTACTCGTCATTAAATTTGACGTGATTCTTCCAACTATTATCTGGCAGATGGCATAAATTCTCTTTACATAGCGTTGTAATTTATGAGAAGATAGAAAGAAAATATTAGCATAATTTTTATTTACAATTATTAGATAATTCCTACGCATAGATAAGATAATAGGAGCTTCTTTTACGAAACCGTTATATCATAGATACACATATACATTGACACAATTATTATAAGCCTAATTATTTGTAGAAACTACTGAAGAGGACATCGTAAGATGTCGAAACATGTAGAGTGAATAAAAATTTAAAAATTTAACCATATTTCGTCAACCTAAATACTGGGAACAATTTGATTTTAGTATATTTGAAATTTCATAAATATTCCAACTTAACCCTTTGCACTCCTATGTCGAGCTACACTCGACACCGCTTACTGTGGTTCTTAATGTGTTATCAATTAATTATTGGCTTTTCAAAATCAACAATAATTTTGCATCTTAACATAAATATCCCGCGGTAATTACAATTTTTTTTTAGTATAATATAAAAATGAATAATTATCAGAAGACAATTTTCAGAGACTATATTTGCTTGTCTGACGGATAGTTAGTAAAACAATTCGGAGCGCAAAGGGTTAAAAGTTATATGAAATTTCATTGAATCCAATAGTGCTGGTCACGGGTGACCTCTATAGCAATCAAAGTGTTAAACAATTTAACTTACCGTTTCTGCAAAGTAATATTCTCATATCCTATCGTACAAAAATAAAAGCTACCTATAATTTTTTCAAATTTGTATCACTCTCATACTGACACAATTGATTATCAGAATATAGCTAACGATCATCAACACATCAAGCGGTGTGTTAATAAAATCCATTGAAAGCAGAACACGTAAATATAATTCCCAATAATCTTGAAACCATTGAAGTCCCTTCACCCATATAAAAGATGAATTCATTATACACCGTTGAAATTTTTATAATATCCATTCAAAGTCTTCTTCCACTTCGGTAATTCAATTCAAGATAATTTCAGTGGGTAAATTAAAACGAATATACATTGAGCACGTACGAGTTCGTTAGAACAAAGAAGATTCAAGAAAACGATACTTCTCCTACAAATTACGGAAACGGAAGGTCAAATGTTCCTCGATACGTAACACAGTAACATAGTTGAAGCGTAGTTCTTCTTTCAATGGTTAACCGTACTGTTACGTGTGACCTTAGCAATCTCAACGTGAAGGGGTGGACGTGGCAAGACTCCAAGAATGTTTGAAACCGGGGAAGTTGAGTCTTCCTTAGGGAGAGAAGGTCATAAAAATAAGATCTAGTTCACGACTGAGCTACCTATGTGTTCGATTTAACTGCTTCGACAGGATACTTTATTTTCGGCAAACCAACCCTCTAACGTTTGAATGATTTATGTCATTTTTCATGCGATCTGTTTTTATGGATTTCACGAATTGAGAATTTGAGGGACGTTTTACGTCAGCATGGAACCGATGTATAATTTTAGTCCTTTGGGTGGAATTGATTATTACTACAGGCGGCACTCTACTTTCGCACATTCTATTTTCGCACAATTCGCTATTTTGTACGTTTTTAAAGATTTTTGTCGCTATTTCAAAAAATCTTTGCTTTCATTCGCCACTACCAAGGAGTGTTGTAGCTCGTGTTCACTAATTGCCTATTAGAGGTGTTCTAAGATTGTACTATTGTTTCTTATATTTGCTACTAGATGTTAGAGAATTTCAAGTTTACAAAGAAACCACATTAACATACAATTTTTCATATTTTTCCAGCATCCTTCTACTTTTGAACATTCAACATTCGCACACATTTTCAGGGATCAATTATGTGCGAAAGTCGAGGGTCGAATGTATTATAAGTAACTTCAAATTACCCCCTATATGGTCCCATGTAACTTTGAAGTAACGCAAAACAAATCTAAGCTTTTGCTTTTCAAAATTGATTTTTTAACATTCTGAAAGATTACAAGTTAGCTCTTCAAAACCATGGAATTCTTTACAATCCAACGTTTCAAAATCAAGTAAATTTTATTATTTATAATGGTATTTACTTATATTACTTTCTAATGTGCTATCGTGCAACTAGTTTTCAGATATCACAGAAAATTCGGCCCATAGAGGGTTAAAGGATTTTTTAAAGCATAGGCTTCCAATCTTTTTTATCCTAACGACATCTTTCATTACCCACTTCCATTTGTGAAATCAGTAATGTAACCCATGGTTTTCGAGCTTTTTCTTTATTGTTAGTATGCGATGCGTTAGTACTCCAAGGGTTAAAGAGTATTTAGAACTATTAATTAAAAAATGTATTTGATGGTTTTTAGTATTGATTCTACTTTTCAGCTCATTGTTATGAGTATTGTGTAAGGGAGTGGCGATTGATCTTTACCGCCTCCTAAATGTGCCTCAGATCAAGAAAGCCTCTGTAGATCCTTTCAAAGATTGGCAATATCGACTCTGTTAGGAACAACTGTTTTAACAAGACTGCAATTGATGGGTCCGAGTTGAAATTTTACTGGGCACCTCTAGGAATTTTTTTCATTTATTATGATAACTAGAATCTTTAAAGTTCAAACTTCTGCAGAGTGGTGTATATAAATCCACCAGAATTTTAAAATAGTGGAAATTATGTATTTCACGAATAATAAGCAAATTAACTCTCCCTAGGCCGAATATTCTGTGGCATCTGAAGATCAGTTGGACGATAGCTCGTTAGAAAATGATAAAAATACTTGATTTTGAAACCTTGCTTTGTAAAGAATTTTATGATTTTTAAGAGCTAAATTATAATACGTGAGAAAGTTAAAAGAATAAAAACTTAGATTTGTTTTGTGTTACTTCAAAGTTACAAGGGCCCATAGAGGATTAAGGCATAAAAATGATTTATGTGTAAAATGTATCTTTATTAAATTAACGTAACATTAAATTCGTTGGATTACATTGAAATAATAGTTACAGAGACTTTATGCTCGCATTTTGAATTAAAAAATCGAACGATCGGTTACGCGAATCCAATGTTTCGTAATCAATGCAAATACGCAACTGTTTCTCGGCCAAGTTTATCGTTTGCGTGCGATAAAAATTATAAAACCGTTCAGTAAAAAGAATTCTTAACTCGCAGCTCTTTCTCCAATGAAGGAATTCATAGTTTTCAATTGTTTAAAATAAAAAGAACTATAATGGGTAAAGAAGTAATTCTTAATTCAAAAATATAAATATTTTCATAAAAATAATTTAGATAATGGTCAAATCTCGCAATCAATGCGTTAGAGTTCAAATTCTTCTGCTGCATCTCTGGAAAATGTTTTCCTATAATATAGGGACTATATAATAGTCAATATATCATTTCCCCAGTGACTTGAAACTCATCTGCAACGATAAGTCTTAGGCGAAATGACCGTAGCAGTTAAAGTCGAAAAAGTACAAAAAGAAAGTCCCTGCAAGCAATTCTTCTTTGTCATTCTGTAACTTCTTCGGTCGAAAAACATAAAAGGTGTCCTTTCGTAATTCGAGCTACAAGGAAGAGCCGGTTGAAGCACATGGGTGGCATGAAACAAAGCCGCGATTTGTGAGGATGTACCACGTGGCCGAAAAGAGATTGATGGTTCTACGAACTTGTAGGCGTACTGTCCTACATATTTTTCCCAAGTGTGTGGGTTACATCTGGAGAGAAGATGTTAAGTCAATGGCGCGCGTTACGCCCTCGATAGTTTCCCTTTAACATCCACGAAAGGTCAGCTTTTGCAGGACAGATTTTCGAAGGATTGCTGTTTCGCACGATACTTCTTTGAACGTCGAAGAGTACACCATTTCTTGTGATATTTTTTTGACACTGCCGTCTTAAATCTTCATGTTGCGAGTATGTATTTGACGTAATGTTAACGTGGACTTTAGAAGACTGGGCGAAATTGAGAAAACATACAATCTTGATCCCCTAAGTGTATCATATTTGGTATTTTCTTTGTTGAAGTATTCGTTGACGAAGTTACTGTTTATTTTTGCACATCTTTTGCAATTCAAGCGTGATATTCAATTTGGTATCAGAAATGTGTTTTAGGTTCATGTTAGTAGAATATCATAGTAGAATTAGCGGAACAATTGTAGAACTAGTGGCTTGAATTCTGTTATACTTAATTATATTAACACGTTGACTGTCATGGGGGTCACTGGTGACCGGCGCTATTGAATTCAATGAAGTTTCATACAACTTTTCAATTGTAATATTTACGAATTGTCTGATATATTCAGTATTTAAATACTGGCATTTAAAAGATAAAATTCTGCTGAATATGTATCTATTTGTATTTTTGAAGTTTCTGCTGTACAAAGATGGAATTTTAATAAGAAAATGTCACTTCAGTGGAAATGATAGAATGAGTGAAGTATCAGTGGCGTTCAACGTGTTAACCCTTTGGGTACTAGCGACGCATATATGCGATCTGAGAAAAAATGTAGTTATAGTTTATCGCCGTATATATACACGATTCAAATTGAAAAATTGAACTAAAATCGGTGAGATATGATTAAAAGTGGAGTAATTTATAATTCATATACAGTAACAGCCCAAATTTATGATAAAATGATGGTTTTGGAACGCTGAATAAATGATTATCTGTCAATATTAAAAAATGTCTCCGTCCGCAAAGGGTTAAATAAGTAATTTGAGGAAAAAATAATGAAGCTACAAAGAAGATAATTAGTTAAGTAGTTTGTGTATTACAACTGTGCTGTTTTTCTATAAAATGATTTTTTAAGAATTTTTAAATTCTCTTTGTATTCGAAATACACATTCTTCTTGGGCAGAATTTTAATGTTGAATTCTTCATGGCAAAGAACAGGTGTATGAATTTCAATTAGGAATCATTTAAAGAACACAATTCTTTTGCATTTGTAACACTATCTTTCGCGAGTAATTTTTTGCGTGACACAAAAAGTCTACGAATTTTCAATTGGGAATTATTCAAGGAACGTAGAACTTTTTAGCATTTTAAACGACGGCCACTTCGCAAAAGGAAATTGAACTTTTTGCATTTCTCGTGTCACAGAAAAAGTCTACAACTCTCAATTGAAAATTATTCAAAGGACTTCGTACTTTTTTACATTTAAAACAGTCTTTTTCCGTGAGTAAAATTAAAATTTTACTTTAGTCTTTTTTGCAAAGAAAGCTATAAATTTCAACTGCTTTTCTTCGATCAGACACAATTCGACTTACCGAGCGGCAAATCGAGAGAACCGTAGGCATTCGCTCAGTCCTAAAATAATTAAAACTAGCAGAAAGGAACGCATAAGAGTGGGCGTCAAAAATATTTTTCTCCCGTGGTGTTCCAAACGCAGCATCATCGTCCATTCTCTTTCTTTGAACAGCGGACATCTCGTATTCTGGAGGAGGATAAAAATAGTTCATTTCCCTGCGGACCACTGCAAAGAGGACTTTGGATTTTTAAACCCGACTACCTTTTCCCTCTTCTTTCTCGTCCTACGTAACTCGTTTCTTGCACCGAGCAAAGCGTCGGCTTTTATGTCTGTGTTTTTAATATCGCCATCCTTACGAAACGAAAGCGTGTGTAACCGAGATGGGTTTATTCGCAAGTATTTTAGTTCTTCCGTTTCTACAAAATCTCAGTGACTGCTTTATTATCGATCTTTACGGATGCAGTTTCGTAACTTAACGTTTCATGCATAGAAAGCCTTTTAATTCTTTAAATTTTAGAGCTGTCATTTTTGAAGATTAATACCATACTTTTAAGTAATTCATGACGATGGTATATTTATGCGAGTGCTACATCAATTTTGGTATTTTTATAGTAACCCTCTGTAATTTGAATTTTGTGTAGTATGCGAAGATGCAGTTTTGTAACTTGACGTTCGATGCATAGAAACCTTTTTAATTCTTTAAATTTTTAAAATGTCAGTTTTGAAGATTAATACCATTCTTTTAAGTAATTCATGACGATGGTATATTTATGCGAGTGCTACATAAATTTTGGTATTTTTATAGTAACCCTCTGTAATTTGAATTTTGTGTAGTATGCGAAGATGTAGTTTTGTAACTTGACGTTCGATGCATAGAAAGCTTTTTAACTCTTTAAATTTTTAAAATGTCATTTTTAAAGATCAATACCATACTTTTAACCGGTAAACTGTGGAGACTTCTGCGAGTGCGCATCTACGTGGGTCGGAAAAATCGAGAGATGAGCAATAAACCTATCTCAAATTATTTATACTTGTAGTTATTCGTTTCATTTCGGCATGGTCTCAAAATATTCCAAACATCTTGAATGACATAAGAGAATGTAAGAATATATTTTAGTTTTCGTCAAAATTGCAATTTAAATGACCAGTGGTTGCTAATTTTTACGCACAACGAGTATACTCGTCAATACACAAAATTCTGCCGTTTCTCCATGACGAGTATACTCGTCAATCACAGCTAATTGGTTAAGTAATTCCCGACGATAGTATATTTATGTGAGTGCTACATAAATTTTGGTATTTTTGTAATAATTCTCTGTAATTTGAATTTTGTGTAGTATGTGAAGATGCCGTTTCGTAACTCGACGTTCGATGAATAGAAAGCTTTTTAATTCTTAAAATTTTTAAAATGTCTTTTTTGAACATCAATACCATACTTTTAAGTAATTCCTGACGATGGTATATTTATGTGAGTGCTACATAAATGTTGGTATTTTTGTAATAATTCTCTGTAGCCTGAATTTTGTGTGATACGTGAAGATCAGTTTGACGAAAGCACAATTAGAAAATGATAAAAACAGAATTTTAAATAATGTATTAAACTTGATTTTTAAATATTGAATTGCAAAGAATCTCATGATTTTCACGAGAGATATTACAATGTTTGGAAAAATTGAGAAATTGAAGAATAGAAGATTGGATGTGCCTCGCCTTACCTCAAAGTCATAGGGGGGCCCATGGAGGGATAAATTATGGACGAACTTTTGCAGATTCTTTTCTTGAAATTTCAGATAATCGTTGTTGGAAACAAAAATGGTTTAAATATATAAATATAAAAATAAAAGATATTGCTGGTGATTATTTAATTGTCTTTTGATCGACTAATACCTTCAAGTTAATAGTTTATGGAAAACTTAAAAATTTCCTACTTTGTTCGCCGTGTTACTCGTGATATGGTAAATCAGATAGGAAATTTTCAAATTTTGTAAAATCTATTAACACGTTTTCTATTAAATTCAAATCTTTGCAAAGTAGAGACTCTAAAGGCACAGATGAATAGATATTCGGCAGATTGTTATCTTCTTAACGCCCATATATAAATATTCAGTAAGTATGTCCGAAAGTTCATAAACATTGCAGTTTAAAAATTATATAAAATTTCTTTAACACGTTGAACGGCCGCCGATATTTTGCTTGTTTCGTCATTTCCACTGAAGTGAAACTTTTTCTATTAAAATCACATATTTATGAAGAAGAAACTTTCAAGACACTGATAGATCGATATTCAGCAGATCTTGATCTTCTTAACGTCAATATTTCAATAATCAATATCTTAGAAAAATCATAAATATTGCAATCTAAACATAACATGAAATTTCATTGAATAATAGCGCCGGTCACCGGTGACCCCCATGGCAGTCAACGTGTTAAATTCAATAGCGCTGGTCACCGGTGATCCCCAGTCAACCTGTTAAAGGTTAGAACTCACAACCAGTCACTCCGATTTTAAATTCTCCATTATCTCCGAAATTTTTTTCGAAATTAAATATTTAATACATCATACCCTTTGTGATTAAAAAATCATCCAAAACATTAGGTCCTGCGCAAAATGACCCTAGCATTTAAAGCCGAAAAAGTGCAAAACAAAAAAAGGAGAGCACGGGTCCCCCCGGTGTCGTTACGTTTTCATTAACCAGCGACAGATGCACGTAAGTGCATGTGCAGTCGGAGGACTGTGCACTCTTTAATGAGCGGCAGAGAGCAAGCGGGCACACGAGTGCGCTCAGCTAGAGGATCTCGGTGGCTGTACGATGCTTTTTTCCCGCCCTTCGAAGGGTCGAGGCTAATCCTTAAACCGGATAATCCGTGCAGGAATAATCAGATTGTACCGGCAGGACGAGGCCGTGTCGAAACGAAAACCCAGAACAACGTCCCTGCACGTTTCTTCGCGGATAAGTTCTGCGTGTTTGCTGATAATTTTAAACGGGGTGAGGAGGAAGGAATTTCAAAGAAGAAAGTTGACTTTTCCCGAATTACAGTATCTGTGAGAACATTGCTGTTTGGTATGGTGTTTTTAGAAATTTCAAATTTTTTCGATTCTGCGAGAATATTGCGCGGTATTTTTAATTCACCGTCGTTTGAAATATTCTTTTACCGTTGGATGAAATGGCGCTGATGGAATTAAAATTAGTAATTAAGTGACTTTCGTGTGGTCGTTTGGAATTTTTGAATATTAGGTGAGGAAATTTGTATTGTTTGACTTGTTAACTGGGGGATTAACTTTTTTGTAACTCGGTTCGCAATGGCGACTTTTTTTCTTCGCAATGAGGTCATATTATCGTAAGTACAATGCTAGGATTTGATGGAAAAGAGAAATATAAAGTGTAATGCATTGAATATATTACATTAAAAATTTTCATACTGAAAAAATCGTCATACTCATTGGAGTTGTCTTTCTGGTATGATGAAATTTTGAAGATCTCTAATTAGAAAGAATTGCGATCTCTATTGTTTCTTTGTTCTGAACTTTTGGTTATTATACGGCGGAATCCAGGCAAAATTTGAATTCAGTTATAAAGCTGCTGTGATGTAATTTACACGATGATCAAAGTGACTCGTTCCTCATTTTTTCGAAAACCTTTTGAAGTCTTTAGGAGAGCCGTGGAGTAGATATTGCACAAGTAGAAATTTTGCCTGGATTCCATCAAATAATAATAAGCAAACAAATTTTAGATTTGTGGAAAGACGTTTGTTTGCTTTAAGCGGAAAAATATTATCACTTACAATTAAAGTCGTTATTAACCGTTTCAATGCCGGGAGGGTTTTAAAAAATTACTTCTCTACTACTCTTGAGATTTTATTTCAAAATAAGCTAAAGTTTGTGTTTTATTTTATGTAGTGCACAACAAGAACAATCTTTTCGTGCTTGTATCCTAATTTGGAATTACTTTATATTATAAAAGAGAAATCTGATGCATTCTTAACACAGTCTTCCTTCAATTGTCAAGATTGAAAAAATGTCCTGGGGTTTTTCGACACAAAAAGTAAAGAGCGCGAAAGTGGCTCGTGGTACACAAACGGTTAAATTTTGTCCGAAGAAAACTTCTTATATAAATTCTTAAAAAATTCTTATATAAAAATTTCAAACTTCTTTATTTTACATGATAAAATTACGTTCAATAAACTTCATTTTGTTTATTCGAGAGTTTTGCTTATCGCGTAAAGTGATAATCGAGCTGAAATCATGCATGCTCACGCATTAAAGCTCAAGGTTTGTGAAAGCTGTACAAGTTGCACTTTTGGTTAAATCGTATTTACCTTGGTTATATTAAATTGACGAGATGTCGACATTGTAGGGAAGATCGATTTTGTGGTGCTGCCTCTGTCAACAGCTATCATGACTGTGGAAATAAAACGTGTCGCCGCATTTGCAACGCACGAGCGGAAAACGTTAGCCGTAAATTTCTGCCACGTTGACGCTCGAAGAATTAATGTTTTGTGGTAACAGTGCAAAATACTCCTATTTCTTATGAGAAATTACCATCATTAATTCACATTGTTGATTATTGATTTCAGTTGGTACTTTCATCCTCCGATGCCGTTATTTTTTAATTAAACATTATTTATAATTCGAATTATGAATTGGAATGATATCCGATTTATAAAATATTATAAAATGGCATTTGTTCTATTTTAATTTTTTTAGGACGTTATTTTACTATTTATGGATGTGAACCATGGGTCAAATTGACATTAAGTGAATGAAACTGGTTTGTTAAAAGATTTTTGGTGAATAGATTTCCAAGTTTGTTTGATAATAGGTGTAAAAGTTTTGTATTGTAAAAATTAATGCACTATTAGATAAAATTATGGGTATTTTTGTGTAATATTTAATGCGTCGTTTTATTATGTGGAAAAGAAGAGTAAAAATACTTGAGTCAGATATGACTTTCAAGATGCATTTTGCCGATGCGGTTTGGTTTTCACGCTTGCATTATCAGTGTGAAAAATATACATATTTATAATTCAGTTGTTTTCAACTTCGAATTAATCTTTACTATGTTTAAAATTATTTTCGTTCATTTAAATCTTTGTTCTTCGTCAGAAATGTCTGACACAGCAGCTTGCCATTAAATCGTATTTAACCGAAGATATCAGTAGTCTAAAATTTTGTAATTTTTCGATTTATATGTTAATAATATTCTTCAAACAATTCGAGTGCTACTCGTGGTGCGATGAATGGAATAGTCAATTTTGTAGTGCTCCAAAAATTATTTGATTACAAATATCAGTGGGTCCTGATAAAATACAATTAATTCTACGCTATTCAATACTACGTTAAGTCATTTACTATATCCGAAATTAGGGGTTCGATTGTTATTTTAGTAATTTATTCAGAGTCATTGCACATTTAATCACAAAAGAAATTGCACGGCAAGGGGTTAAATTGTCAGACAATAAAACCAAGTGAAGAGCTATGTACTGCTCGCCATAGGACTGTAAAGGGTTAACCTATGTATGTCTATAATAATGTATTTTAACAATTACATTCAATTTTCCAATCTTTTCTAACTATGATCAGACTTTTCTTTGGCCATATATACACTTCATTCCACAAGAGCGTGTCGACCATATTGTCTAAAACAAAAAGAGGAGTTGTTTATAATCAAACGCATAACTATGAAATATAAACGTTGTATTACAATGCATTTCTTGATAATGTAATCTAGCATCGTTTCGGTATTCTTTCGGCAAGATTTTCCGTAATTGTTTCGGGTATACACCATCATATTTGGTGTATGCGACGTGTTAGTCGCTGGAAATTGAACTAACTTCAATGGAAGTAGCGTCAGACGATAAAAAAGTGCAATCAAGTGTCCTGATCCCATTTTCACGTTTACATTTTTCGGGCCATTATCTTCTTGTTCTTAAATGTTAATTTCTTCAATTTCAAAGCAGATAATAACCCAAACTACTAATTTAACTTCAAAGCATTGAAGTTAAATATTCATCCGGTTGATGCAACCGCATATTAACACGTTGACTGCCATGGTGGTCACCGATGCTATTGAATTCAATGAAATTTCATGCAACTTTTAAATTGCAATATTTATGATTTTCCTAACATATTGAATATTTAAATATTTATGTTAAAAAGACAAAGGGCTGTCGAGTATCTATCTATCAGTGTTTTTGAAGTTTTAGATTTATAATATAAATTTTTGTCATTATAATATTTCGTCTCCTGAACAAAATAAGGAAGGACACGCTCTTGTTGACTATATATATGTTCGTACTAACTGAAATGTTAAAATGCTTATATTAAAAAAGTCTATGCTATTATTTAAAAATCTACGGCAGGTTGTAGTTTGCCCACCGCAGATTCTAGAGGATTCTAAAGCATCCGTATTACGTTTTGATTACGTAACGGTAAGAATTACGTGGTTACGAAGCGTTCAGGAGAAGATACTACGAATCATTCGAAGTAGAAGAATGATATCACAATGATAACAAACGTTTTTAACTGATAATGTCGCGTGGATTGCTGATAAACTCGATAGTTATACGTAACGGGGGATTTTATTGATTCGAGCGAAGCTTATTTCAAGCGTGAGATCGAAGGACGCGGAAATTATTTCAGTTTACATCCGTTGTAGGCTGACGGAAGTTGTAAAATAAATATTCGCGAATGCGGTTATATTTTTCCTTATTTACCCACGCTGGATTGTGTGTTTCGTTTAAAATTCATAGCAAAAAATTCTCCTGCTTTTGATATATTTTTTTTTAAAACCATCGAGTATTGGCGTATCGAGGTGTATTTAACCGTTTGATATTATAAAATTATAATAAATTATATAAAAAGAAATGACGTTAAAAAAATCAGCACAAGTCATGTTGATCACTTCGATAGATCTGGTGTTAACAGATGAGAAAAATTGATTGAATTAATGAAAAATGTAGTTATGAAAAAAACGAATTGTCATTTAGCCGTAGTTTTCTATAGAATACGTAATATAACATTAATTGTGTATTTTCAATTATCTGTCATAAAATTACTAATATTATGCAAAAAAGTAAATAACAATCCCATGATGCCCGATAGTAGGACTATTGCTAACGACGATATATCGTTTTTCGGTACTAAAAGGGTTAATTCATTATCATCTTTACTTCTTGATTCCTCTCCTTCTAAAGTGTTCAAACATTAACAAATCTAACACTAAAATGCTTACTGATACAAGATTCTGATTATTTCGACATTGCTTTTTTCCTTTTGAAATTTTATTTCACATTAATAGTACCTAATATCATCCAGCATCGCTTTTCCTTTTCGAAAAAAATAATAGAAAGTGTTATATAGATGTTATAATGTAAATCTGCCAATAGTTTTGGAAGAAACGTTAGTACTTTATCGATAGAAGTAAAAGATGTTATGAAGTAGATGAAACGCCGTGAGACAATTCGAAGAAACTCTTTCATTTGGTGCATCCAAATCTGAAAGTGGACCGCCTGCCTAGTTCTAAAGTTAGACGAAAGATTACATAGGCAGGAAAAAGTTCCAAGGGCCGCTTCCTCCAGCTTGATATTAAATTACATTTAGCTCGAAAAGAGAAAAATTTAATTGACTCTGCGTTGCACAAATAACGTCAGAAAGAAATTTAATTTCTAATTAGGATTTGTTGTAAGTTGCACCTGTTTTTAATTTAATTATCAAGTCAAATCATTAAGTAATACTCTATTTTTGAGTCATTTTCTTCCAATTATTCCTGGAAGTAAGTTAATTGCATCGTTGTTACACTTATTTAGTTCAATGGAATATGTGGCAATAATTTCGTTTTTTCTTCTTTACTAAAACAATAATGTCCTTATCGTCAAAGTTGTAGCTTCATTCCACAAAACGATTGTTCTCATATTCGTCAAAAACAAACAAATATTGATTTTTATCGCACAGAAAAATATTTGTGGTCGACAAGCACTCTTGGAACACTAAAAATGTCCGCAATGCTGGGGTGAAATACTTCAAGCGCAAAGGATTAATACGTTGAATGCCATGGGGGTCACCGGTGACCGGCACTATTCAATTCAATAAAATTCCTTATAACTTTCAATCGATAGTATTCACGAATTTACTATGATATTACATGAGTAAAAACTGGCATTAAAAAAGTGAAATATAGCTTAGCACATAATTAATTTTATCTTGAACATTTTTCACCTATAATGATACGATTTTAATCGAAAAAGATTTATTCAAACAGACACCATAAAACTAGAGAGATACCGGTGGAAATCAATGTATTAACACTAGAATTACAGGCGTTAAATCTATTATATTTCAATATTGTTACGAGTCGATCGCGCACGCCTTGTCCTTTCGGACATAATTAATTAAAACACAATTAAGAAGCGATAACGTTTATTTAAGAGAACACGTCCGTCTACGAATACCACCGACCGTAGAATCTCTACTCTTTTTATTTAACAAACAATTGACAAGTCTCGTTACCCAGTAACATTGAATCTACTGGGTGCTTCGTAACAATATATTGAATACGTACTTTGGAAAGATCGAAATCAAAAGGTGGAAGGAATTATCGATTCGGTAATCTGTATTTTATAAGATCAACGTAGAATATCTGCTCTATAACTGTTCTATAAACTTGGAGAAATTTTGAAAACAATTGGGAACGAGTTTTTTTACTTGCTCGGTAGCTCTAGTGTTCATAATAGTGATTATTTTCATAATAAAAGATATTACATAAGCTCAAATTAAAGGCGACATTTGAATCCAAACAGATTTAAGATTATAGAAATTAATTCTGACCGCAACCGGCCACCCTGAAAAGAAAATGTTTTGGAGTGTTAAACGTCAGGGTTACGCGTAAGCCGTTACTCGTTTCGACCCGTAGAATTTCACGTGCCTCGTCTATGGTGTATTTAGAAGGTGACGCACTTACCTGCATATTCGAAGGTTACACAGGGGTGAAACGTACGAGAGGAGAGGAGAGGGTCGTGAGAAAGGTGAAGTGCACCCTCTGTCGCCACATATAATTATGGGTGCAGACTAATGCGTTTGAACATGCGAATAGAGGAGGTCGTCGACTCCCTCTCTCATATTTTTTTTTATTGTTTCTTTATTTGGTAAAATTTCATACATCTCATAATTCATTTATCGTGGCTGAAATTGATATTATTATAATTAATATTAATGATTATTAATGATTGGTAATGATAATTAGTAACAGTGATTATCATGTATGCAATATTTCGAAATTATTGAGATCGAAAATATCCACCCGAGTCGAAAAGTCCAGCCTAAAAAGAAACTTCAAATCCTAGATTCTTTTGATTTCTCATTTCGCGCTTAATTATGTATACCATTTTGAATCTCAAAATCCTCAACTAGTAAGTCTACGCGCCTCAAAGTCCTGTAAATATGATTTTTAGGAGTTATATGGACTGATCAGGTAAAATTTGTATTCCAATTTAATCTGACATCCCCTAAAAATATTTCAGAAGTTCCAAGTCTGTCGACTCATATTCTAAAAATAGGGCTTTCAGGAGCAAGTAGGAATTAAATTATCATTATATTCCATATAAATTCTAAATCTCCTAAAATCACTCCAATTCCAATCTAATTCTAAAACTCCTCATTATAGAATGTATGGCTTAATATTGGGCTTACAATTAGATTAATTTTCTAAATAAGAATGCTGAGGATTATTTTGATCCTAAACTAGGCAAAACTGACAAAAATGAACAAGTTTAGGGCGATTGTGGAATTGAAATTTGCATTCTTTTATATGTAACATATTTTTCCATATTCAGCCTAAATATCCTTAGTTATTTGGTAATTTAGGAGGATTTTGGGCTGAAATTTTCAACTCGGGCAGTTTACTGAAACACGTATCATGTGAAAAATATTTTTGGTGTTAGCCGTAATTTGAAAACAAATTCATTAATTATATTCAGAGCAGAGGAGACGAATGTCTTTTTCTTTTTTCTTTTAGGCTTTTAGTACTTGGTCATGGTGATATATATGTCAATAAGAACAGACTTCCTTCTGCCTTCTCCATTCGAAGTACTGGGGATTGGAACTAGGGCTCACTAATTGAGAATCCGAGCCTTTATCCCCGTAGCTATTCTATGTGGTTAATATTATAGCCTCTACAAAAGCTTTAACGTGCGTCACAGGCGACCCCACGAAGCTATAATGGCTATGGAGTTAATTTTTTCGTGTGATATCTGTATCACAGCTTTACTGGTTTTAAACTCGTTTAAAACTGTAGATTCTGTCCTTGTTAAATCATAGCAGCACTTAAAATAGAAATATAAAACAGGGGACCAATGTATCAGACTCTCCATTTTAACTCACATTTATGGAAGATATTTTCTCGTTTTCAAATTTGTCTTATTATATATTTACCACACAATTATAAAATTGGGAGTACTAAAAAAGAATTAGGTCCTTTTCGAATACATGACGTGAAAAAAGGGACTGATTGAATATTTTGAATCGAAACTCAGTGAATTTTATGAGCAAAGCAATCAAACTTTGCCAGATCGATGGAAAAAGATTATATCAAACCGTGGAAATTATATTTTAGATTAACATTTATAAATGAAATTTTGTTAAGTATTCACATCTTTTATTTAAAAAAAGAAACGATATTCCTATCCGGTGCCTCTAATATTTAATGTATATAATGTTGACTCGGCACCTATAACAGTGCATTCTAAATGAAATGACCATAACAATTAAAGTTCGAGTAAAAAATCTTACAGGCATCCCTATAAAATTTTGCCTAATTTAATAATTAATACACCATAGTCTCGAAGGTTCGAAATCCACCTAGAAGTTTGTCATAGATAAAATAGCCACTGTAGTCAAAGCCTAAAAACCAGTGGTCGCCAAAGTGGTGGTTCGCGAGAAAATTTCGCTGGTCCCCAGAAAAACATGGAACATACTTACTCATCACGTTAAGTTATGTTTTAAGATGCATCGAAACACAATTCAATTCATAATAATACATTTTATGCGTTCTTGAATAACAATTTTTTTTTATAAATATATTTAACACTTAAAAAATCCTATTAGTAGTCCGCGGGATTTAAATTACGAATTTACTGGTCCGTGAGGTCAAAAAGTTTGACGAACGCTGTTAAAAACCATAAAAGAAAATAATAAATTTTCATTTTGACTCCAAATTTTCCATCCCTTTTCATAATCAAACTGCAACAGTCATCAAAGAGTTCCTCGAAATTTCTATCGCAACCCAGAGCACACATTTCGGAAAATTGATGTGACTTGTTCATGATCATCGAGATAAGGACGACGTACTTAATATTATGTACGCAGGAAGTCGAATTCCATGGAATGTGCAAACACTGCACGTTGAACCCTTCGAGCTATGAGGCACTCGAATAAAAGAGTTAAAGCTGTGCGGCACGGGTGGTAGCGTAAATATTTGCGCCATTGCTGCTACACGAGGATCGTTCCATGGATGCGCTAGGATGCCGACGTTTTACTGAATGTACGTGGTACGTTCTTTGCCCGGATTTTCGACTGTAGAGAACTAGAAGAACTTGGTTTGCCCAGGAGAAACGAACCCTTTCGTTCTAACGCGGCGCATTTGATACGAGAGAACTAGTTTTACGAATGCTAGGGAGAATCGTGGAGCATGGTATTTCGACGGTGAACCTCCATCGCCATTCTTCCGTTTCGCTTTGAGTGCACGTGGAAATGTTACTTTACAAAATTACTCACTTCGTTGAGAACCTGTGTGTCGAGGGATGAATGCAACTTTGCGTACTTTTTATTTTGTATGGGAAAAGCGATGCATAGACTACGTCGCGTGTTCATTTCTTAATCAGAGATAGACTTTGTGGAAATTTGAAAAATAGATGTTTACAGGACGGTTGAGTAGGTTCTTATTACTAAATTTGCAAAATTGAATCGAAGTTTGTAAAAACTATAGATTGAAGGTTACAAAATGCGAACAGATATTTTTGGAGTCAAAGTATTGGGTTGGCAAGAAAGTAATTTCGGTTTTGTAGTGTGAAATGGAACTTAATTTTTTTTTAAGAAAGAATTTTTTCGATGACCTTTTGCCATCGTTTTGACAAATTCGTGATTCCGTTTTTATAGAAATACTGGCCCATATTAACAAAAAACTGGACCCAATGCAATTTGAGGCTATCATCGCCATTGAAAGTTTTACCATTCAAAAAGTTTTGCAAGCAGAAAATTAAATGGTAATCTAATGGTGTCAGATCAGGGCTACATGGAGGCTGTGACATCACTTCACAACCAAGCTTAGATTTTGCAAAAAATAAAAAAGTAAAACATATCAGAAATGTACGTTTTTCACTCTATGTTAAAATTCTCCTAAACAAACAATTACAAACAAAATAAAGCGCAATTTGTTTCTAAGCCAAGTCAAAAGTTTCAGGACATCCGATTGTTAGAAGAAGAAAATCATAACATTGTCAGAAATCACTGAGAACAAATGTAACGCTGGCTCTCATCAAGAACCGAAGTTACTTTCTTGCTGACCCAATAGTTACGGGCTGATGAGGTTTTTCATACGTACCCACCTAAACATCTTATTGTTAGACGATTGGTTCTCAAACTTTTTCAGGATTTCTTTCGCAATAGTATCTGCGACTTTTTATATTCCTCGCGGAATCTTTAAAATTAACTATAATTTGCATATAATCTATTCATATTGAAACATTTTTCGGCAAACAATTATCCAGAAAATGACAAAACTTAGTCTTCAAATGTACATTCCATAAGATAGATGTATTTCCTATGCCCTTGGACCAAGTACTAATGAAGGTGGTACCATCCAGATTCAATTTCCATGAAAGTTGCGGCGAAAAAAAAATATCTGCTATGTCTCTACCTGTTCAATCGAGTGATAACTTCACGCACCCTCAGGTGACGCAGACTTTCTTTAGGAATTACTGTCCCATACGAAATGATCATATCATTGGGCCACCAAAAGAAGTCACTTGACAAGTGAATCGCTCCGATTCGCGACGGATAGAAACATCCCTCATCCTCACGTATTTTCGATTCTACCATACCAGACTTCGTTCTACCCCATCGATGGACTCACTACAACTATAACGAGGCCTCCTGGAACGGTGGATACCGCTTTCGGGCTTCCCCGGGAACGCGTTACGCCCCTGGAAGTATCCCAGCTCTCCGTGATACACTATAGAGATGAAGAACGATAGAGAAATCAAAAAATGACCTTAAATCTCCTTTAGGAAACCACTGCCTCCACACTAAATGATCATACCGTTTAAAATTTGAGATTACCAGAAAATTGTCGCAAAAGAAAGTCGTTTAGTTTTAATAATAAAACGAAAGAATTTAAAATACATATCTCCATTCTACTCTCTTAGATCGAACCAGTGGAATTTCACTGGTTCGCCAGTGGAAACTCACTTGTTTACCAATGACACTAACTGGTTCCGCCAGTGACCTCGGCGGCCATCAAAATTCACTGGTTTACCAGAGGAATGTCACTCGTCAGCATATTCAAAAATAAAACACAGCGCATGGCGCTGTGGCAGCGGACGCAAATTTCACTGATTTTCCAGTGAGATTTGTATTCACTGGTTGAACCAGTAAAATCTCACTGGTTCGATCTAAGAGAGTACCCCATCGATGGGGTAACTAAAACTGTACCGAGGTCTCCTGGAACGGTGGGTACAGTTTTCGAGATTCCCCGGGCACGCGTTACGCCTCTGGAATTACTTCAGCTCTCAGCGATACACCAGAGAGACGAAGAACGATAGAGCAATAAAGAAATGACCTTAGACCCCCCTTTGGAACCGCTGCCACTATACTGGACAAGCATACCGCTTAAAATTTCAGATTATCAGAAAATTGTCGTAAGAGAAAGGCGTTTAATTTTAATAATAAAGCGAAACAATTTATAATACACATCTCTCCATTCTACCCCATCGATGGAGTAACTAAAACTGTAACGAGGCCTCCTGGAACGGTGGGTACAGCTTTCGGAATTCCCTAGGAACGTGTTACGCCCATAGAAGTATCCCAGTTCTCCTTGATACACCATAGAAACGAAGAACGATTGAGGAACAAAAAATAACTTTAGACCCCCCTTGAAAACCATTGCGACCTTACTGAAAGATTATACCGCTTGAAATTTCAGATTATTAGAAAATTGTCGTAAGAGAAAGACGTTTAATTTTAATAATAAAACGAAACAATTTAAAATACATATCTCCCCATTCTACCCCATCGATGGAGTAACTAGAACTGCAACGAGGCCTCCTGGAACGGTGGGTACAGTTTTCAAAATTCCCCGGGCACGCGTTACGCCTCTCGAATTTCTCCAGCTCTCAGCGATACACCATAGAGACGAAGAACGATAGAGCAATAAAGAAATGACCTTAGACCCCCCTTTGGAAACCGCTGCCACTATACTGAACAAGCATACCGCTCAAAATTTAAGATTACCAGAAAATTGTCGTTAGAGAAAGGTCTTTAATTTTAAAAATAAAGCGAAACAATTTAAAATACATATCTTTCCATTCTACCCCATCGATGGAATAACTAGAACTGCAACGAGGCCTCCTGGAACGGTGGGTACAGCTTTCGGGATTCCCCGGGAACGCGGTACGCCTCTGGAAGTATCCCAGCTCTCCGCGATACACCATAGAGAGGAAGGACGGTAGAGGAACAAAGGGAAAATAGCAAGGGACGAGAGAGGACGCGTCGAGCAAGAAGGACACCGTCATAGCAGAGCAAAGGGGAGAGAGAAATTTCGTGGGGGACAAAGGAACGTCGCGACGGCGCAGACTCGGGGTATGGGCGTCGCGACGCCTCCTCGTCCCCTTTGCGCCAACTGCAGCCAGTACTCCTCTAACGATTCACCTCGTACTTTCGCCATTCACGCGCACCGCGAAAAACCACCGTCAATTTTCCTCTTCGTTCTCTCTCTCTATCTATCTTCCTTCCTTTCATCCTCTTTCTCCGTCCTCTTTGCTCTTCTCTTTTCAAATATACAACACACGAGTTCTCAAGTTCTCTTTCTCTCCGACGTTTACATACCAACACCACGAAAGAACGCCCACGCTCCAACCTATACATTTAGATACACACCTGTGCACATATAGGTGCACCTATGGATGCACACCTTAGTGTGTACCTCTCTGACGACACACGCGTGCATTTGCACGTGCAGAAGACACACGAGCGTACGAGCCGTGCGTCATAGTCTCTGCTCCAACGGAGCCAACTGATTTCTGCCTCTTTCTCGGCTGTTCTCTCGACTTTCGAGGGGAAAATCACGACGACGCGGTGGGTATGTATGCATCTTCCATTCGGAGAATTACGTATGTCGTTCGTGTGCCTCGAATGTTTCTCTGTTGTGTCGCTACTATATACCTGTCTCCTTTCCTTGCGAACGTGTCTTCTTTTCTGCCTTTGTGTCTCTCTGCGTTTGTCTCTCTTTACCACTGTGTCTCTAGTCGTTGCACTCTATGTATTGTGCATTTGAAACGCTTGGAAGCGTCGAGTTACTCGGAGAGCTGCTCGTCGATGGTTGTCTCTCGTTTTCATTGTGGGAACGTGCAAACAAATTGGCCCGGCTGTTATCAGAACGTTCGATAAGAACGCGAAAGACAGGCCGGTTGGGATGCTGGGGCTTTTTTTATTGTTATTCGAGAGGAGAATGGGTGTAATGAAGTTTAGTGGGTTTCAGGGGTACTTGGGGTGGAGAGATGTCGCTTGAATTGATAGTTGGGTGTAGCGTGTGGATTGGGTGAGGTAAAGATAGACTGAAAGTGAGATACTTGGCTTGAAATTTAACGATGGGCTTGTTGACGATTAATCGCAGATTTTTGAGACACTAGATTGGTAAATGGATTTGGAAGTACTGTTATGAAAGGGATGGAAGTTTAAGAATGAGAATTGAGGATATTAGGAGCAATTGGTAGTTTTTATGTTTGGTGAAATTTCTACTGAGGATTGATCCTTCGAATGCGGTGGAAATTGTTATTTTTTCATTGGAAATAGTTATTGTACTGTTCTTGTAACATTTATAGATGGAAAATAAATTTGGAATCTTGTGGATTTCTTAAATTTTTCCCGCGCTTCTTTAGAAGGAAGTCTGTTCGTCTCTGTTCTCAAACAGATTTTGTTCTCATTTTTTGTGTAATTATTATTTATGGATTTGTAGAATGGATGCAAGGTATCCCTTTAAAAATCTTCGTCACATAATTTGCTCTCAGAAAGATTAACATCCATCCCCCAATTTTCTGAAGACTTTGAGCGGAGGGTAGAAAATAATTTAGTGAAAACACCATAAAAGTAACAGCTGTTGAGTTGCTTTATCGGGAGGAAACTTTTGCGAGATAGGGATCGAAAACCTGAGTGATGGAAAAAATGTATTCAAAAGGGATGATACACGAAGCAATCCACGTAAAGCTGAGGCTTCCCCTTTAAGTCTGGTAAAAATTCTATCAAGTGTCTGATATATATTCTTTAATATATTCTTAATATCATTTTGCATTTTATTTAATAATATACAATGACATGATTAGAGATAGGTAGATATGATTAGGCAGATATTTCTAGGATTTTTGCAACGTCAAGGGTCTAAAAATCTGCGCAAAAGTTATCGTAAATACGGAGTTTAATGATTAAACTTCCAATTAATGGGACCAAATTCAAATGCTTCGTTAATGCAGGAAAACTTCCCTAATTTAATATTAGAAATATCATAGTCACAGGATTTCGAGCGCACCTAAAACAATAGGTCCTAGTTGAAATGACCACAATAATCAAAATGGTTAGAGTAGACGACGAGGTGAAGGCCCGGACACGCAGTCAAATTCAAAACTTCCTACTTCATCTTTAGAAAATTCTTATTAATTTGATACTTTAAATATCATAGGTTCGGAATTTCCGAACTCACTTAAACAGTAAGTTCTAGTCGAAATTACCGTAATATTCCTAGCGGCTAGAGTAGACGAGGAGGGAAAGGCCCGGACTCGCAATTGAGTAAGCCCGTGTTCACAATCTCCCATCCCGCCATTGGGAAATTTGTATTAATTTGATATTGAAAATATCGTTGCCTCAGTGTTTCTGAATGCACCTAAAATATGACCTTGCTGAAATTACCATAACAGTTAAAGCTATAGTATTTATGGCGGCTGACGAGAAAGAGGTTCGAATTCCGAATTAGCAGGACCGAGTTCATATTGTTTTTTAATACGAGAAAATTTACTTAAAACAATAGATCTTAAGTTAGATCAGTTAAATCCGATAAAAATAATAATCAAAAAGGTCTATACCTTATACGAGCATTAAGATGCCAATATAAAATGTCTGGCATGCAGGTCCGGAGTGAATGTAGTCCAGAGATCGTAAGTTACCGACCAATCGAATTAACTGCTCTGTCCTCAGTTAAACGCATTTGTTACTATCCATTGTTGTTGACGGAGTCAGTCATATAACAGGTCTATCGTACGATGACGTCACGAAGAAGCATTAAAACGAAAAGACAAGTGGTAGACTTCGAGCAGTAAAACGCATTGGCATAAATGTTGATTCGATTTAATAAATATTGGCCATACATTTTATTAATACTTGTAATTAATAAACATTGTAGTTACGAATATATCACGATGGATGCAAAAAATGTATTCTATCCAGGTAGGAAAAATGAAAAGACTATAGTGCTGGCAAAGTATTTAAGTTAATAATAAAATAACTTAATAATGCGTGGTAGTATCTGGAACTTATTAATTAAACAAATTCTAGATACTACGGTGCATAAGATGATAAGATGCCTAGTTTGACAATCAGTAACCTATATGGTTCAAAATCCACTTATAATAATAAGTCCCAAGCGAAATGATCATATTTGTTACAAAAAACATAGAATGAAAGAAAGAAAGTTCTACAGATCGGCGACTAGATAGAACATGTTAAATAAAAATAAGTCTTTTAAAGATCATGAAATCAGTCGAAATTCGATGAAGCCTTTGAATAAAACACATGTAATGTTATATTTGCGCAACATCACCAAAAGGGTATTCCCTTTGGTGTCTTTAATTGATTCGAATTTCATTGGCTTCGCGCATCATCGATTCGGGAAGCGGAAAACGGATGGAAGCAGTCGCCTCTCGTTAGAGACTCTGGAATCTTTCAAATTGAGTTAAGGTCACCGAGTAAACTTGTCAATGAATGCAGAACGGATTTTAGTTTGTGAGTCTTCCTACAATCTTTTACCTGTAGCTTCTATGGTCTTGAAACAAGGTAACAAAGTTTTCACTGTTCTCGCACGAATTAAGAGTAAACGTGCAATTTCAATTTTTAAATTATCCTTAACATTAGATCTATCGACGATTAATTCAGTATATTTAACACATTAAGCGCCACACCGATCCCTAGGAATCAGTCGTTGATTTTTCGTTCTTGTTCATGCTGAACAATGAAAATCAACGATTAGTTATTTACCTAAGCTACTCATTGGCACCTAACCGAGCCATAATTATTCATTTTAACCCCTTAGTCTACAACTACGCGTGACACTCGTAGCGCGGAAAATGGAATAGGAAATTTTGAAGTCTTTCAAAAACTATTAAATTGACAATATCAGCCGATCACGATACGGTTCCATTATTTCTATACTATTAACACTAGAACTACCGGCCTCAAATCTAACATATTTTAATAAATTAAATAAGTACTTTGAAAAAGCGGGAATCAAGCGGCGGAAGATTTGACCGATTGAGTGATTTATGTTTATTGATATAGACGTAGAATATTTATTCTATGACTCTTATATAAACTTGGAGAATTTTTTGAAAAAAATGTATACCAGTCATTTTGACTGGTTTGGTAGTTCTAGTGTTAATATTACATTCAGTTACATGAAATATCAGAAATCAGTGAAAACTTTTGATTTCAGGAATTAATTTTGAGTCTTTGCGCGCCACGTCAGAAAACGAATCGTAGGTCAAGGGATTAAGTAAGAAAAAGAACATTTCATCAAAAATTAATGTAGTTTATTAAAACAAATAGAAAGATACCTTTCCTAAAAAAGGACTTAAAAGTGTATTGTCAGTTTCTAGGAACACGCGCTTAACGTTAAAATTGTCAAATAAATATGTCACAACGAAGTAAATGAAGGGGATGAAAAACTGGATCGATTTCATCGCTTACAGTTTTTAAGATAGACGTAGAGAATTCGAAAAGAAACAGCATTAGAAATATCAGGAGTATTTTTAAAAAATTCGGAGCAAGTTATTTTGACCACTTTGATAGATCTACTGTTAATGTTTCTACACGTTTTTCGTGAAAATTATACTTATGAATATCTTTTGTTCTGTTACGTTAAAAAAAGTGTTATCATTGACTGTTTCAAGTGGCTTGCTGGGCTTTTGGTTTTATGCAAAGCACGTAACTTGTAATGTTTTAAATTTATGTTATCAGATAAGATTAATACACTTTTTAAGTTACGACGTGCTTTCACGATTAGATCTTGATTTAACAAAGAGCGCGAGGGTAGGTAAGTGAATGTGAGTTTTCTTTTTTTATATTATGATAATATTGTTTCAAAGGTTAATAGAGTGTTAACACTTTTATACTGATCAACGTTGATCAACACTCTGTCCCGAAGTTAAATTCCATTTAATCGAAGATTCCAGTATTTTAGTATTTTTGTATTGAGTCCTTGGTGAAAATGTTAATTCATTAAATTACCCTGGAAATTGCAATTTTGCGTAACTAAATTTTCTAATGCCACTTTTGATTGAGCGTGCGAGACCAAAATTAATTACAAGTCTCGTGATAATTAATGCGTTCACACCACTATTTTAATTTTCAATATTTCTATCCAAAAATATAATTTCGAAGTATTCTAGTGACTGACGCAATAAAATTACAATATTAATATTTAAATGATCATTTCTAGAATTCTTATGCCACTTGACTCACTGAAACCGAATTTTTAATATTTCATATATCTTACCATGAAATTCATGAAAAATTCGGAAAAGCCCCAGTGTTACGGTTCTTTTAGTACGTTTTATCTCACTGGATACGATCGGCAAGTAAAAACGAGCGAAACAGTGACAATAATTCGTGTCATAGTGTAGAATAAAATTGAATTAAACTCGTGGAAACGTCGGTTGAAACACGAAATTCACGCACAATGAGCTCTACTTTGAAAGAAACTCTTTGCCCGTTAATTCCGCATTTGTTACCAGAGAACCGAAAAACAAATTTTGTATTTTAATTGTCACGGGTTAAAGTGTTCCAGGTTAAACGCTTTGTCACGGAGATTATTGATGCTTTCCAGAGAAATACAACGGTTTTCATTATTTGTTTGCAAAGCAGACCGAAGTTCTGTACGCACGGACGAACTGACTAAGCAATATCAACCGTGTTTGTTGAATTCGAGCACGCTCTTTTTCCGTGAACCGAAATTTTGTTTAATATTTTTTTCACCGCTTCTATCTTTCCGGTTGAACTGACAACGTTACCAGTTTTCGGTGAAAAAATGATCTTGCTATAATTTAAAAACAGCTTTATTAACGCCGACAGTTTTTCACAGGAGAAATGTTGATTTTTGGAATCTCAGTACTATTTAATATTGTTACGAAGCACCAAGTAGATTAAATGTTACTGGGTAACGAGACTTCGCAATTGTAATAAATAAAGAGTTGAGATTCTACGGTCGATTGTCCTCGTTAACGGACGTGTTCTCTTAAATAAACATTATCACTTTTTCTATAAATTGTGTTCTGTTTAATTATGTCTGAAAGGATAATGCATGCGCGGTCAATTCGTAACAATATTAATCTAATAAATTGCGTTTGAATAGGTCGAATAAAAATAATCATCGTATTGTACGGCTGAAAATAATGGCTTTGAATTGGTATCACTCTTAGAAAACTTTTTCCTACATGTGCTTCGAACAATGCATTTTTATGTCAAAAATGGTGATTTACAATTCAACTTATGTGAAATTAATTCTTCCCCTTACGGGGGTGGCTTATAATTTAAAAACAGTATGGGCTACGCTGACAGTTTTTCAGAAGACAAATGTTGATTTTCGGAAATAGTACTTAATATTAATTCTGAAAATTATACTTGAATAGATCGAATAAAAATAATTAACATATTTTACCTCTCAAACGTTGGATTCCAAAGGACAGAAGAGATTTATGGTGAAAATAATGACTTTGAATTTGTATCACTCTTAGGAAACTTTTTCCTATATGTGCTTCAAATAATGCATTTTTATGGCGAGGATGGTAATTTGCAATCCAGTTTATTTGAAATTAATTCTTTCCCTTATGGGAGTTTTTACTACCGAACTAATAAAATAATACGTTTTAGTAATCTTCAGATTATTCATTTATATTTATATTTACTTATATATGCATTTATACGCCTATTTGCACGGACGATAGGTTTTTTAGAGAACTATGTCCATCAAAATCGTGGATATTTATACGTGAAATCGTGTAAATCGAAAATTAAAAATAAATAAATGTATTTTACTAAATCCCTTATTTTAAAAACCGTGTAAAATCAAAATTGTTTAAATAAAATACCTTGTGAATCGAGAGATGAGTGTATTTTAAAAAATACCACTTAAATTGGGAGATAGGAGTACTTATACATTTTATATATATTTTTCATTAATCTCTCAAATAAATTGGTGAATATAGAAAAGTATCCAAGTAAAAAAAGGTACGCTTTGCTTCATCGATGCAGAGCCGTTAAATAACCAGAAAAATAAAATTTATCGTGTCACTTCACTTCCATCCATTTTCCTTTCATAAACTAATAACCCATTACGTAAATTTACGTCGAATATCTTACGAGATAACATTTACTGTTGTACCGTTACTTAAAATGATACTTTCTACTTTTTAATATTATCGTCACTTTTAACATCTCGTAAAATAACGAAACGATTTCAAATACAAGCGTTGTAAACGATCGAACTTTAGTTTACAGTGGTACCATTAGAAAGCGATACTACTTTCCTGGTAAACTCGATGATACTGTGCGAAAATCCGCGAGTCGTGACGAAACAGCGGGTCGTTTAATATTTCAAAGGAGTTAAATTACAAATGTCTATCCGAAGAGGAGTCCGTTCTACTTAGAAATCACCATGATGGACGATTCTATAAAACATCCATCCATTCCATAAACTAGTAACGAGAAAACTTTTCGGATCGAGCGAAATAAATGAAAAAATTCTCTCCAGCCAATATAATTTATTATAAAATTCAATACGGACTCAAGAAAAAAATATTTTAAAGATTCCTCAACACCTCGCCTTACGATTTTTTTGTGACCGTACAATAACTCAGAATTAATTGTTGCAGTAATAATTTATCACTAATTTCCAATATACATACCGGTATAAGTTGACACAATATTAATAACATAGAAAAATTGAACGTCTTTTGAACCATCGATATTTTCAATTTAACAGTTTTTGAGAAATTTTTTAATTTCCTATTTCATTGATTCTGTGCCATACGTCATTGTAATGCAAGGTGTTAATGCCAATGCGATGAATTATGCTGCGACTACATTTATAAAAGTACCTCATAAGCTGATTCTTAAATGACTTTGCTAAAATATTCAAATTGAACATTTCTAAAATTGTTTTTAAAACATGTGGATTGGAGAGAACCTCTAAACGGGTCGCATTTGGCCCGTGGGCTATAGTTTGCCCATCGTTGCTATAAACCATTCATTCATCCTATAAACTACCTGAATTCTGCGTCATTGCGTTTCCCCTTTTTCATTGCTTAACCGCGGCAAAAGTGTTTCCTCGCAGTTTTTATGGCGCACGGTTTGCACGTCGACCAACGGAATCGATAAATCGTTGTATGGCAGTTTGCAATTTGTTATTTCTTGGTGACTCATTGACTGCATCAGGTATTTTAGTTACTCAATATTACAATGTGGAAGGTGTTACGTTGGCCGACGATACTTTTCAGGCAGTAGAATGAAACATAGGAGCGATTAAAATGTCAACTCCTTTTCATCGATGGAAAATTGCGGAAATTAATAGTTTAGGATTGTTTGTTTATAAAAAGGAATTGGACAACATATATAGTGTAACATCCAATCTTACATTTCGAAAATGACAGTTTTACAGTAGGCCCTTTTTAGTTTTTTATTCTCTTCATCCTTTGATATCTATAAACATAAAATATGTATTATACTATGTATTATATACTTATATTATGAGTTGTATTCACAATGGAATAAAACTTACGTAGATTCTTCCCGAGTAATTAACTAGATAACGACACAAAACCAAATGTGTCGTTGTTTTTTGAAAATCGGCAATATGTATTATAAATTAAAAGCTTTACTTGTAATATTTATGAATGGGTTTATGGTGTGTATGGAGACAACCTTTTTTCCTCTGTTTATAATAACACATGTGGAGTAATTTACGTGAAATAAAAAAACTTCTGGGAGTATGGTGAGTAAGGAGTTAAAGACTCCTAATTAGTGAGTCCAAATTCAAATCCCCTGTAGCCCTATAAAATTTTCCCTAATTTTTTTGCTTCCTAATTTAATATATTACAGTCTTGGTAATTAGCAACTGAAAATATTTTTTCCGCTTACGCTTTTTTCCCTGTGCAAATAAAGACTCTTCGGAATTTTTCTCAAACTCCTAGATAGCCTTATAAGCATGAAAAAATTCAAGCAATTTACGTGAAACATCAAGTAGTAATTAAAGTTGTAAATAATTATTAAATAGTTGAGATACAGTTAATTATCTTCGGCTGAACTTTATTTAACAGTTTCCACTGCGCTCGGAAAGCCAAACTGCGCTGTTGTCCACCGCGCATTTTTCTCCGTAGAGCCGTAATAATGGCCAGTAAAAGACTTCAAAAATTGGTACATTTTATTATACGTTGTATTCTATAGAAATAAGAAGCTCTATAGAGAAAGAAGCGTTCCTCAGGTCAAAAATAATACCCGATCTGTCGGCCATCGACTAGCTTGGAAATGGATAGATCTACCCGATCGGTCGGCTAAGTGTTAATATTACACATAAAATGTCTGCAGAGTGTGTGCAAAACCGTAAAGGTAACTTCCTTCTCGTATTTCAAAATTACACAGATTACGCGTGTTCAATAAGAAACGGCTTATATTAAAATGTCAATGTCTCTTAAAAAGAATGAATGAAATGCTGGTAGAGATATAGCAGCGAACTCCCACGCAACTAAGTCCGGCGTTGGTATCCTACCGTTACTTCTGGAATTTTTCCGTTTGATATGTGCTCGTATCGTTCCTACCAGCGATTTGGCGTCCATTTAGCATATTGCTGTCATTTAAAACACATTTGGAATACCGACTGACGCCTGCCATTTATTCGTTATACAACACTCTTGAATTTGCCATTTCTGGAAATTTTGTTGAAAATACCTTTTCTGAAAATAAGATACTTTTTTATTTTACATTAAAATGAAGCAGAAAGTGCTGATTTATTTTATATGCTTGAATTTATTATTAGTTCTTTTTCGGAATGACAAAATGTTTCCGTTTTTTAACACTAAAACTACCAAAACCGTCAAAATAACCAGACTTCATCTTTTTTCTAAAATCTTATTTGATGAAAGTAATATACTATGTTAAAATGTAATAACTATAAAGTCGGTAGTTTTAATATTAAAAAAAGGAAGAACAATGAATTTTTAATTACTTCGACCACAGATAGGAGAATATCTGTGAAAGATAAGCAAAGTGTATTTTAAATGAATAATTCAGGTTGTTCTAGCGCTATTTTTAATTTCGAATTCTTTGCTTCTGTTTTTGGGGAGAGCCTTTTGTTCGAGATTTATTATTATTCTAATTTCTTTAACCCCTTGCCTTACAATCACGCGTGGCACACGTGACGCGATAAATGGAATATAACACTTTTAACACTAGAATTACCAAAGCAGTCAAAATGACTGGTAAATAATCTTTTCCAAAAATTCTCCAAGTTCATAGAAGAGCCATAGAACAAAATTCTACGTCCATCACAAAAGACATAAATCACCGAATTGACCATCATTTCCGTCATTCCACTTGTCCTTTTTCAAAGTACTTATTTAATATATTAAAATATGATAGATTTAAGGCCGGTAGTTCTAGTGTTAAGTTTTTGAAAAACTATTGAATTGAAAATATCGGTAGATCAGGATACCTTGAAATTAGTTCTATACTATTAATATTACATTAACTTATTCCGATATATGAGAAATCAGTGATAGATTATTATTTCAACAATTAATTTTGAGTTATCGCGCGTTTGATCAAAAAAGAAATCATAAGGCAAGGGATTAAAGAAAAAAGTACGAGTGGATAAGCGAAAGTCCGTACGTCAATTAGATAGAGCGACGACGGAGAGTCGACAAAGTGGAAATATTTGTGTCAGTTGCCAAGTATGTAGATACAAAGCTGGTTGATTCGTATGATTATGCATTGCCATTTGATGTTGCGTAGGTTGCTGTCATAGCGATAGGTAAAAGGAGAGTTAATTCAATTCCAGAACCAGTAGCAAAGTTTTTCTCGATGTAAAAGATATTCTGGCTCCTAACGAATCGTAGCAGCATCCGGTTACAAAATTAAAATCCTTTTTTTCTATTATTCTCAGATTTCATTGAAACTTCTCGACTTCTTTTCTCTCTGCTTTTGCACCTTACAAAATTACCATTTCTGTCGTAGCATGAAAAGAATAACTCTCTGGTTTAAAAACTGCAGAGGAGCTTTAGAAGACTTAGTTACCACCAAATAATAAAATAAAATTATAATTATTTATAAAAGTTGTAAAACTTTTTCAGAATATTCAAGTGAAGATGAAATACTTACTTTTTCTTCCTCTTTATGGAGCATCCTTTGATTACTGGAGTTGAAATAAATTTATTTTTCAAATGGAAAAGGAGGGGGGAATGTTAATATTATATTTTGTATGTGTTAGTTGATGTTTACATTGTTTTTTTTGCATGAGTAAGTATAATTTAACTTGAACAATATAATTACAATGTCGGTTTTCAATGAGCATCACCATTCTCATTTCATTTCCTGCATCCGTTCGTCTTGGTGCACCATTGATTGGCCATTGTCCATAGTTTTCTGAGTAATGTTAAATAGGCGTGGCCCAATTTTTATTAATTTTACGTACGCAGTATTTATTGTAAATTACTGAGTACACAATGGTATTTTTCCCTAAGAAACATCTTAAACGAGAAACAATCTTAACACTAAATTTAGTACAATTATTAATTGAGGTAATTTCTTTTCATTGATGATTTAATACGGAATATTAGAACATTGTAATTTTCGGAATTTATAAATTTTTATAGAGAATATTTTTCCATTTGTCTTCAAGCTACTCAATTAAACATTATGAGGAACGTGAGTTTAAAATTCTAGATTATGAAATATGATAATGGAGATCTGCAATTTTTAGGAAATATAATTTTACAATACCTCGCATGATGTTTATTTACTAACAAAATTGAACTGATGTCTGAAACGTACGGATGAAATTAATATTTCTCTTACTAATTTGTTTTTCTCAAGAATGTCATGTTAGAATTTTCCTGTTTAACAATGAAAATAACTTACAGTGAAGATCTTCAAATGGAATTAGCATGCGCTTTCATTCCATTTATAGAATTTTCTATACTTTCACAAATTCGCCATTTTAAAAATTGGATCTGAAAGAAGACAAAATCAGTTTTTTTTCGGAAATGAAATGAGTCTATTTTGGGATCTATTTAGTCAAAAAAGAACTAAATGCTCAGGCTTTCAATTATTGAACCGGAATTCAGCTCACCCATAAGATTGTTTAACTCCATAATACTCTTAAGAATATTTTTTGAAATCACTATTTAATATATTACAGCCTCGGTGGTTTGGAATCCACCTTGAAATTGACAAGTATAGACTAAATGACCATGGTAGACAAAACCGCAGCAAAAAAGTATAAAACAAAATAAATTATCACAAAAAGATATAAAATATCGGTAACGTTAACGCGTTTATGTTCGTGAAAGGTGGAGCAACCTTGCGGTAGGTATGTAAAATACTAGACAAATGAGAGAACGTCGTACAGGTAAATTCACAGGTAGAATCGTCTACCTTTCGCGCCAAATGAATTCGATTCAAACCTCCCGCCACCTACGACATACAAAAAGAATCATTTATCGATTCTAAATCGGCGAAAAATTTTATAAACTTCTTCCTATTCGTACCTCTAATTTTTCTTCACCTCGGTGAAATAAATTTTGCAAAAATCCCTTGATTACTTCTTTATATTCTCTGATAATTATCTATCAGTATTGAAGGATATTAAACATAAAACACAAAACTCTTTTCACTGAACATTATAAAAAAATCAGAAAAAACTTTTTACCACACTCTTCACATTCGCGAACAGTAAAAATGTCAGTGAGCAGCAAAAATAGCCAGTCAAGTGTTACACTTCTAACTACACAAAAAAAGAAATTAAATAATATAAAAATACTCAATTACTCAAAAAGTAACTCCATTACTTTAAAATGCATAATAATTAGAAAAAATTAAAGTTACATAGAATTAATAAATAACAATATTAATATTAATTAATTAGCTGTATCATTTAGCTCTATAATTTTTTATACTTCACAATAAAAATCAATGCTGTAGCATTCACGTATGCAAACGTGTATAATGTAAAAATATAAAATTAAAATTCCCTTCAAATAGACTGTACCATCTCCAAAATAATCGACAGGATACAAAGATCAAGTACGGAAAATGTAAGATCATCTCTTCCATTATTGCCTGAGATAATATTCCACTCTGAGAGCCAAGAAGTTGTCTATGTATCTGGCAGAAATAACGGAGAACAGGCTGACTCTTTTTACCGATGGCAGACAGGCCGTGTTACCACACGCGTGCTTAGATAGACACGTGTGGGGGAGCCTTGCGGCTTTAGAATGACCGAAGAAGGCGACTTCACGTGGGTTTAACATCACCCACTAACGCTCGAACAAGCACGACGAGTTCTTCATGATGTAGCAGCTCTCTGCCTCGATGAAATTTCTTTCTCTCCGTTGAAATTTCTATCAAACGATTCGATTGCTGGCACTCGGTACACCTGCCGCTTGTAGAATGCTAGCGGTTGTATATGCGTTGAGCGATTTGTCAGCATTTAATTTGGCAAATAAGAGTTCAAGTTCAATTAGAATGCTTTTTGATTTATGATGTACAATACACTGCAAAACCAAGTGTGTTATTTTAAAACACATAAACGTATTATTTCCTTGTCACTTTTTAGACGTTTCTCGGTGTGTTATTATTTAACACAGTACTTACATGTGTGTTATTTTAAAATATAAATATAACACACATGTACTGTGTTAAATAATAACTAGACTGCGGATGTTTATGCAAATTTCGAGTTTCACAAATGCAGGTGCGATAGGAAAACCTATCTAGGGATTTATTGCACTCAATAAATATTAGAACAAATACCATACTTTGGATATTTTAGATATATTTTTATATTATGTCCTTTTTGTATATTTTAGCCGTATTGAATTTGTCACAAATGCATAAAAATCCGCAGTCTGATAATAACACACCGGGAAACGTCTAAAAAGTGACTACAAGGAAATAATACGTTTAAGTGTTTTAAAATAACACACTTGGATTTGCAGTGTACTGCTCGAAAGTTCTTGGATTTTTGCTTTAACGCCTTGCTGTTCAATAAGGAGTGCTACTCGTAACATGATAAATGTAATAGTCAATTTTGAAGTGCTTCAATAATTGTTTTATCAAAAGTATCAGTACCTAGGTCTTGGTAGAATAAAATTAATTCTATGATATTCAATATTAAGTTAAGTCATTTACTATATCCGAAATCAGAGGCTAGATTATTATTTTAGTGATTACCTCTTTGAGGCACAGGAATTCCGAAAATAAAATGACCCATGTTGCACATGCATTTTTTTCTTCTTTTAATTGAATAAAGTTGGTTTATATTTATTGATAATATAAATTTAAAATAAAAATAATATAAATTTTCGAGGTGGGACAAAAAATGTCCCACCATGCATCTTCACGCATCAAAGAGGTGGGACACTTTTCATCCCACTGTGCCTCAAAGAATTAATTCAGAGTCATTGCACATTTAATCACAAAAGAAATGGCACGGCAAGGAGTTAGGAAATAATTTTTTTGTTTAACAAATATTTGTGGTTAACGTTTTCATCACCATTTCGCTATTTTCAACATTTTTATTGAAGTGCAATTTTTTCAATTAAATTATTTCTTTGTAAAGTAGAAATTTTAAAGACATTTATAGATAGATATTTTAATGTTGATATTTAAATATTTGGTGTATTAGAAAATTCATAAATATTGCAATTTAAACGTATCATGAAATTTCATGGGATTAAATCGTGCCAGTCATCAGTGGCCCACGTAGCAGTCAATGTGTTAAATGAGTGTAATTGTTGAAACTTGAATTGAACAGAAAAAATTATATTTTATTGTATCAGTTCTTTTTTTTATTACATTTAGTAAAGGTTTATAGTTCAATGTCGAATGTAGCTCCATGTATCTTTGGAAAGCGAAATAATTTAGGATTCATTGGTAGAATAATAATTTATCACTGATTTCCAATATATCGCACAACTTAACGTGATATTAATAGCGTCGAATTAATTTCAGCGTCTCCCGACTCCCTGATATTTTCATTTTACTGCTTTTGTAAAATTTACAAATTTCCTATTGCATTTACCGCGTCACGAGTGCCAAACATCTAATGGTTTTACCCTTTCATCTAAACATAAAAAAATAACCTTCCATCGGAAATGTCTCAAATTTAATTTTCATCTACTTAACTAATTAAATTTAACTAGTTTAGAAAAATTGGAAAAATACTTTTACCAGCAAAGGATTAATTTTGTTATCAATATTTCAGAGAATGGAAAAACGTTATGTTAACACTAGAACTACCGGCGTTAAATCTACCATATTTCAATATATTAAAGAAGTACTTTGAGAAAGAATGAATCGAGTAGCAGAAATGATGATCAATTCAGTGATTTATGTCTTTTGTGATGGACGCAGAATTTTTGTTCTATGGCTCTTCTATGATCTTTGAAATTTTTTGGAATAAATTGTGTACCAGTCATTTTGACTGGTGTGGTAGTTCCAGCGTTAAATATAATAACACCGGTAACCTGCAGAGAAGAAAAATGAGTTCAGTTTACTTATCGACTTTGAAATTCTTAGACCGTAACGTTTAAGAAATTTTCTACCCTTTTTGGTACAATTTTAACAATTTCTTCGATATGTTGCAATACTGTTCAAATGAAATTTCTGTAAACTCGTTGAAAGTTTCTATCGGGCAATTGAATTGCTGGTAAATGCACCAGTCGATCATTGAGTTATAGAAGGTCGATAGCATCGGAGACTTTATCAGTTTCCAAGTTAGGAAGTTAGGAAATATCAAGTTGGTAAACGAGATTAGAGTTCAGCCGAAACAGGCGTAGGTTGCAGGAGAGATTCCCTTGCACCTCGTTACACGTTTGTCCTTTTTCATCAAGGACACTGGCATCATGTACCAAGGTATACGCCCTTCGATTGTTCGTGATGGTCTGTATTATTAGATTGTTGCAAAGACTATTATTGTAAGCGAGTCACAGTCTGCCAGTGGATCTCAAATTGCGGCTTTTAGGTCTCTAACCCTTTGAGATTTGAATTGTTACACCAAATTTTCATCGCCTGAGAGAAAATTATGTTGGAAAATCATCTATCGTTAATTATTTATTTTAATTTAATAATAGAAATATTGTGATATATTTATTTGACGATAAAAAATTATAGCTAAATTGCAAAGTCACAAGAATGTACATAATAAGAAGAGTTAGGTTGAATTTTTCACCATGAAGATTAGTTACATGATAGAATATTGGAAAATGTTAAATATAGAATTTTGTTTAAGAGATTTAATTTTGCTTTGATGTATTTAATTAGAAAGGAAGCTTGCTTTAATAATTAAGTTAACTTGCTTTGCTAGCATTCGACTGCAAAGTAGGTTTTTGATTTTGGAGAATTTTAATTGTAATTGTAGGCGATTTACAAAAAATAGTGATAATCGAAGATATAAAATTCAGATGTATCTTATTTTATTGCCAATTCATAAAGTTCTATAGAGGATCGATAAATGTAAATTGGAATGGAGTAGCAAGGATTTTTGCAGCAGTGGAATTTTTTGTAAAATATGTTTTAATGACAAAATTTTTTATCGTATTATGAAGAAGTTATATTCCGGGAATGCAAATGGGAATAATGTTGCAGGAAATTTTGAAATTTTTTGTCAGGTATAATTTAAAGTCTAGATATTTAGAGGTACTGCAAAGATTTTTTTAGAGGAATGTAAATTGGATTAGCTGGAAATTATAGAGTAACGGAATTTTTCGGCCGATGTAATTAAAGATAAAAAAAGAGAAATACTTAATTTAAAAATGGACAAGTCAAGTGACTAACTTTTAATATCTGTAGAAGATTAGTTCAATTATTTATAATTCCTGAAAGTATAAAAAAAGAAATACATACATATTGCAAATCGAAATTAATATCTAGTCTGTGTACGCAAACAGAGAATTGATATATTTTGAAACTTCAATAACAGCTGTTCATGATGGAATCAATTTCAAAATTTCTTTAACACTAGAACTACCGGCCTCAAATCTATCATATTTTAATAAATTAAATATGTGCTTTGAAAAAGGGGGAATCAAGCGGCGGAAAATTTGATCGATTTGATGATTTATGTTTATTGATATAGACGTAGAATATTTATTCTATGACTGTTATATAAATTTGGAGAATTTTTTGAAAAAATTGTGTACCAGTCATTTTGACTGGTTTGGTAGTTCTAGTGTTAATCTAGTTCTCCTAAAATTTCATTTTCAAACATGTAGTTGCGCTTGAGAGTCACTGGTCAAATCCCTACTACATATACAAGATTAGCAGAGTAGGATTTCAAGAAAAGGAATAAACCTCTCAAAACAAAGTCCACACATAACTCCCTACATTAACATAATAACAAAACAGACCTCACGCTCTAAATACCCTCACTATAATTCTCACAAATCTCGTAAACTCTCAAGAAGTATCAAACAGCTTTACTAGCATAAAGATTACCCTATAAAATACATTCGTTCACACCTCATAATTACAGAGATAAAATAATGTTGTCAGACCATCTTGACATAAACATTACAAATTTTTCTGACCAGAACAAAAATCTCTAATTACTCCAAAAACAACCGAAATCTCTAATTATTCTAAACAAAAATCTCTACTTATTCTAGGCAGAACAAAATCTCTAATTATCCTGAACAGAGTCCAAATCTTTAATTATTCCAAACAGACGTCTCTAATTCTCTAACAGAAAAAAAATCTTTAAAATCTGATTTATAACAGATCGAGTCAACGATAATACAAACATTATCTGCAATTAATCCAATACATACATATTAAAATAACAGATAAACAAAGAAAAATAGAGCATCTAACCAAGCCACATTCATTTCGCAATACTGCCACAGAAAAACAAAGAAATCACATAATCACCAACTTCTCTTATTATTTCAAAAAATTGTTATCAGTTATTTGAACTATTCCTACAGATCCAAATTTAACTCTTTGTTGTACACTTTCTTTTCTGACTGCTTTCGCAATAATTCAGAAATAAAGTAGTAAAATAGAAATTGATCAGTGATTCCTAACACATCTTAGATTTTAACGTAATATTAATATTATAGAAATACTTTAATCCTATCGCATCTCACTGATATTTGCAATTCCATAAGATTTGAAACCTTGAAAATTTTCTATCCAATGACGAGTATCACTCGGTATTATACGAAAAGGAATTAACATCCATATTTCACGGAAAATTATAAACAAACATAAGTACATCCAATCCTCTCTCGGGTTTCGTAAGACGAAACAAAAAGACATTTACATTCACATCTGTAGCGTCACCCGTAGCGGAAAGTGTACTCCGTGTCGAAACGAAAACATAGAAAGCGACTCATTATCGTATTACAGCATAATTGGCTTCCAATTGTTTGTCGACCTTGAGAGGTAGCATTCTTGAAGAAATAGCCTTTTCAGAGGAGAAACGTACACCCGGAGTGGCACGAAATCACACGTGCGACTACTATTGATTGCTACCATGTGCGAGGGTAGTAGTGGGGTTGCCGAGCAATGTATTGTCAGCCCTCGTCAACCCTCTTCTCGAACCTGCTACATGAAGTCGAGGAAAATAGCGTGCTCAATGCCACAAAAATAGTCGATACTGGAAAATGCATGTACGTTTCGATGGTTTTTGTGGCGAGCAGTTAAATGCTCTTCGTTCGCCGAGGTATCATTCGTCGAATCTGCCTCGTTGATGATAATTCTATCGGACGCGGACATTAGGGAAATTTTAAATGACAGATTTTTGGTATCATTATTGATTTCTTCGTTTTGAAATACTCTTTAGACGGGCTGACCTTTCGAATTGATGCTTTCTGTATGGTTAAGGTTGGCATCGATGATTCGTGGTACATATTAACACTAGACTACCAAACAAGTCAAAATGATTGTTTCTAAATTTTTTTCAAAAATTTTTCAAGTTTATGGGAGAGTCATAAAGCAAATATTCTACGATGACTTTATCAAACATTGACTACTGAATCGATTATGTTTTGCACCTCTTGATTTCTGTTTTTCCAAAGTACTTATTTATTATATTGAATTATAATAGATTTATCGCCGGTAGTTCTAGTGTTAAGTTGAATGAGAATTATTGAAATTTTTGTAATTTTTAATTGCTAATATAAATGGAAATTTCGATGTGCTTTAGATTAAAATTTGAGTTTATGTAGTTTTGTTTTATGACAATTTATTTTTGAGAGGAAAACAATTTCAATTCACTGTAGTCGAAAGATAAGGTAAATGTCTGACGGAATTTCTTATATAATAGGAACTTTTATGGAGTAATTCATGGAATACCGTTGTAAAAGCTATTTATTTGCTTCTCATTTGTATTCTAACATTTAAGATGTGTCTTTATTTTCATGTAGCACATAGACATTCGTCGAAGCCTAATAATTTAAGTTTTTTGGTCTTTCAACTGCTAAGGTCTCTACTTTTAGAACGTCCTGTTTTAGATAGTTTCTGAATCATCGAGTCTATGATACATTAATTATTCAAATAAAAATTTTTTCCAAATGTAACAGGGAATTTAAAGTTAGATCTACGAATTGAGAGACTGTGCTTTCAGCTCCTTGCTCATCATAGTCTTCAAGCAATTTCTCATTTTATTGAATTTTTTATCGATTGAAAACATTAGCAACGAAAGAATACAATTGTTGAATTTATTGTTACATTTTTTTTCGTAACATTTGCAATGTGCTTTGCGTCAGCATGGCAAAAATTATAATATCTAACATTAGCATCTGTATCAACGGTAGATCTGACTCATTACGGTCGATTGTTAGATAGACAGAATCGTTTAAAGTTGAAACAATTTTAAAAGCTAGAACTCGTTACACCTGCCGGCTATCAATTGACATCGATAATACGAACGAGTCATCGACGGCTTTAAAGTTAGTCTTTTTAGTTGCCTCGCGACAATTTGATGAAAACGCTTTCATCGGAGTTGACGGGCAACGTGAACGGATTACGTTTACGTTTTATTTGCATCGTAAATAGATAGTAAAATACATACAGAAAATGGGACATTGGAACGCTTGAGAAAGAAACTGGAACGAATCGTATACGGTTTCGTGAATATAGCCTTGATTTTTAGAGTACGCTAGAAACTACGGTTTACATTTGAATAATTAATTCCTCATGCAAGGATGATATCGTTAAGAAAAATCAGAAACTGATATTTTCTATTTTACGAAATCTTTCTGCCGTTTAGACTTGTAGTTCAAGGATTTTGTTGACGAGAGAGAATCGTTTACATCACAATGTGAACAATTTTAAATTAACTGTTAGATAAAGTTAATAATGCTTCAAATATTAATTTAAAACTGAAACTGTCAAGGAAGTCAAAATGATTCGTTCCTAATTTTTTTTAGACAAATATACCCACATTTTTAGGGAAATTATACAATAGATATTCCACGTCTCTCTCCTGAAACGTAAATTACTTAAGGTAGTTCTAGGCACTTATCATTTTTCGATAGATTTCCTTAAAATTTTGAAAATATATTCTTCATGATATTTTATAATTATAATCGGAATCTCAACGAGTTCGTCCACACGGTTTATGAACAAATCGTGTTTAAAAATAACATATTTAACATGGGCCTTATGGGAAAAAATTTTTGCTGAGTCCGTAAAATCTTTTTTATTTTTTTTAATGGAAAAACGAGTCGATGGATTCTAATAAAAAGTTAGCAAAGTATTATTTTATGCTTTTGGAATATTATTGAATTTTTTCATAATTTTTTACCTCATAGTTATAGAGAAAGATGTTTTTTAATGTCTAAAAAGTGAATGAAATGATCTCTGTGAAGTTTTTTTTTCATTTCTAATGAAAAAAGAAACTTTTAGTTCTGAATCCAGCTAGAACTACCTTAAGTGACCATTCTTGCTGCTTGATTTCTCTGTTTTCAAAGTACTTATTTAATACATTTAAATATAATAGATTTACTGCCGGCAATTCAAGTGTAAAATGTACCAAGGTGCATTATGCCGTGAATTATGTTAGATTTAGATTATTTTATTTTAGTCAATTAGAAACAAGGGAACTTTAGCTTGTTTTTCTCTTAAAGACTAATTGTTTTAACGTACAGTAGTATTCTTCTTTCTACTGGTATACCAAGTTATAAAAATGTTTATACTGGAAGTAATATTCTTTGTTAATACTTTGTATTAGCAGTTTCATAACACTCTTCTTAAATGACAGTTTTGATACTAACACTAAATTTACAGATGTTGATTATACCTATGTTTCAAAAGTGAGCAAATTTGACTCATACAAGAAAATTGAAGTTTCTTGCAAAAGAAATGATTCCAAATCAATTTAAATGAAAGGTTTAGTACTAAAAAATTAACCAGCTAAATTTTGAATGAGCCAAATTAGCTCCGTAAATCTAGCGCTAAATAAATCGAGAAACTTTTCGAAATGATCACTTAAAACTTTGGAGAAATATCATAAAATTTACTCAAAAATACTGCACTAGAAAATTGTCAAAAATACTTATTACAACATGCTCTATCACTAATTCCTATTATCAGTAAAGTATCTCTCACGTTACATCATTGTTTCGATACTAAACATAGCAAGGAAATAATAATGTAAAAATTGTAAGGAATTTCATAAAACTTATTATCAAGGTAGCTTACAGTAGTAAACGTGTTAACACAGAACAATCAACGACAACCTGAACTATCACGTCATATCGATTACGATATGGCATCAAACTACAAGAAGCTGAAAATGAAAAAGATAATACAATTTATCGATAACAAGAATTTACTTGTAACACCGTTCCTTCAGTTTTCCAAGCCTTATGTATGGAAGTCAACGGCAGGGAAACTTGAAACTGTGCCAATCCTCGAAACCGAGTTTTGGTGCTGCATAATAAAACAATTGAATCTCATGGAAAAGGGCCAATGTCAATAACTCGGTTCGTACGTATTAAGGAGAACGTGTACGATTCATGGCTGCCATTGATTTGCGCGTCGCACATTCGCACCTCTTCTTGAATATATCAGAGATACCGGAAGAGAATGTTATTTTTCAAAATAAGAGATATAAATATTTATAACAATTTAATTTACAAATATTAGTCTAAAATATAATTTCGACGCTTTGATATAATCAAAGCAAAGCTTTAATATCTTAATCATAAAATTCACTGGATTTTGATACAAAATATTCAATGAGTCCCCTTTTCACGTCGTCACGTGTTCCAAAACAATGACATACTTTTTCGGTATTTCTAATATTTCTTCGCGAAAGTATTGTGAAATAAAACTAAGATATCGATGATTTTTGATTTGATGTAATAATAATTATAAATAGAACGGAACTACGAGTATAACGCTTCCTTTTGTTTCTTTAATCTTCAACGATTCAGTGCAATTTTACGATTAGATTGCCATTTATCTGTGCTTTTATTTTTGGTTGCTTATCGTCGTGTATGTATGTATTTCTCAAGTAATGACGTGGATATTAAGTAACTGTCGTCTGGTAGTCTTTATGTCAATGCTCGTTAATTGAATCTGTCTTATTATCATTTATTTTTAGGACAGATAACAATTACAATTTCTCGTTGTTAATTGCCAAATATTAATACTTCTAGATAATTGCTAAATACCGTTGTCTATACTATTATATGGATCTTTTATTTTGAAAGTGGTGTAAGTCCATTTGCAGCCTGTAAATATACATAATTTTAGTTAAATTCGCCTAAAAGAAATTTGTATAATCAAATTAGATATTGATAAATTGATAGAAACATAGTCAGATTCGTCATAATTAACCAATATTTTTAAATTGACAGATATGCTAACCTTTAAATATCTCGAAACAAGAGAAAATGGACTTACACCACTTTCAAAATAAACGGTCCATATACTTCTATGACAATTATTTCACAGAATAATTTATTTTACCATAACATTACATACCTTTAGTGGGAGGATATTTTACTTTATCAGTTTATTCACTTTATTAGGAACTATCACCATTATTAGTAATAGTATTTCTATTCTTTGTACTCAAGAAAATAGTAATAGTATTTTGTAGTGTTTCTGTCTTCTATACATTTACCTTGGGTTTACATCTCATAAAAAAAAAACATTTCTGTCTCAAGGGGTAATTGCAAAGAAATCAAATTCGTCACAGTACGTGTAAAATCGTCGCACCAGACGATAGAAACCTTTCTGTAAGCGTTTCAGGAACTGTACTATTGATTTTTAGCTGCTCTTTTTTCGACCCCATGCGTTTCGTAATTCTACCCTCCCGAATCATTCGCCGTGACTTTCCTTGCACCCCAACCCATCAGCACTGCCATGTGTTATTCTGTCACGTTCGACTAATTACGATCGTATACATCCCTCGAGAATAATCTTTTTTATGACTTGCTTAGGCGATTTCTAGTATCTAATTGCAAGGATAACAACCAGCACGGCGGACAGCCATAAAACAATTTTAAAATAAATTTGTTTTGACTTTTTATCGTTACACCCCCTCGTTCTTTTTCTGCTCATATACAGGGTGGTCGAGATAAAGTTTTACAAGCTGTTTGCTTAGGAACCATAGCTATCGTCATACCATTTTTTATTTTTGTGATATGATGCAGCTGATTATGGAATTAAAAGAGTCGTTTGACACTAGAACTATATTTAACCCTTCACGGTCGGAATTATTTTGTAGTAAGCCGAATAAAATTTATTTCATAGCATTTTCTATCGGTGGTTTTTTAAATGATATCAATAAGTAGAGGTACTGACGGATATTTAGGCCATATTGCAATATCATTGGGAAATTGGAAAGTCAATGTTGATCTGTTAGAAAATAAAATCAAGTAAAACGCTATGTCGAGCAAAAAGTTAAATATTATAATACTATATTTAAATGCACTGAATACGTAGTCTGAAGAAGGAGAATTGAAGAAGTGAAAAGAATGAATGATTAAGTAATTTCAGTGTTATGAGATACAAATGGAATATTCACTCTATGGCTTCTCCATCAATCTGGAAAATTTTTAGAAAAAATTTAGAGCCAATGATTTTGAACGTCTTGGTAGTTTTAGTGTAAGTTGATTGCTAGATAGTAAAAATCAACCTAGATCATTTTTAAAATTGAATAGACATTAATGTGCAATTTAGTAGTTTTTATTAACCCCTTGCCGTACAATAACGAGTGCTACCCGTGACAATATAAATGGAGTAGTCAATTTTTTAACTTCTCCAAAAATTATTTTATCAAAATATCAGTAGGTTCTGATAAAACAATATTAATTCGATGATATTCAATATTACGTTAAGTCATTTGCTATGTCCGAAATCAGGGGGTAGATTATTATTTTAGTAATTAATTTAGAGTTATTGCACATTTAATCACAAAAGAAATGTCACTGCAAGGGATTAAACTGAGGTTTATTTGAGCTATTTTTCATTTTTCAAGCAATTAACTATGTTACCTCATTGAACTATATTTAATATTATATAATTTCTTAGTTGTTGACGATTAATTATTTCTGAAATATTATCAGCATCATCAGTGTCGGCATTATTGTAACTACGCCGGGAATAATTAACATTGCTTCAGCATGGTTTCGGAAGCAGGTTCGGAATTGCTGTAAATTAATACTGTAATAATTTAGCGCTAAACAATAATGGATTTACTATTTAATATGCGATATTACAGGATATTAAGCACACCGGAAATTTACGCTTGACGTACGATTCCTCCCACGTTGCATTACTATTAATTATTCGCTTTTGGAAATTTGTAATACGAATTTGTTGCGTGTAATTACCTACATGTAAATAGAAATCATCGTATGTAAATATTTACGTATTTCCTCTGCTTTTACGCGATTCCATATATATATATATATGTGGCGTAAGTATATAAATAACAATTTGCCGATGGTATCTGATTTTTTTAAAAATTCTCAACCATTTCGAATTTGAATATATAAGATTGTACTTCGTTCGTTGATCTGTGGAGTGTCTCGAGAATAATCGTGCATTTTTTAAATTAATATTTTGTAGGTAAAAGTACATTTGTGCTGGTAATTATAATTGTAGTCCATGTCATTTATTAGTTGTTTCGAGATGTTCAAAATTTTGTTATGGTGTGCATTTTGATTTTCGTGTAATGAAGCAATTAAACAGCTCGATTTTCTTTTACGTGCACAAAGTTATTCCATCACGTTATAAATTCAATTTGTCCAATTATTAATTTATACCAGCCTTATAATTAATATTGCAATTTTTCCGACATTATATATACTTACGAGTTTCCAAAAATTTTGATGTACATCAATCTCCAACTTACAAATGCAAATGGTTTTCATACATTTCTAATGGGATTGCACTTTAACCGTTTGCGTACCACGAGCCACTTTCGCGCTCTTCAGTTTTTGTGTCGAAAAACCCCAGTCCATTTTTTCAACGTTGACAATTGAAGGAAGACATTGTGAAAATATTTTGTTAAGAATGCATCAGGTTTCTCTTTTATAATATAAAGTAATACCAAATTAGGATACAAACATGAGAAGATTGTTCTTGTTGTGCACTACATAAAATAAAACACCAACTTTAGCTTATTTTGAAATAAAATCTCAAGAGCGCGAAAGTGGCTTTTGGCTTTTTTCGAAGTAATTTTTTAAAACCCTCCCGGTATTCAAACGGTTAAATTTGTACCAATATCTGCGATTACATCCCACGATGATTCCTCTCAAACATTCATTTACTGTTTTTGCAGAAAAACAACAATGGTTTCTCCAACACAATATTGTTTAAATAAATATATATTTATCTACAATTCTGTGCTTTTCAAACCTGGGGTATCTAGCATATTTACGAACATCCAAAACTTCCAATTTACATAAACCTCCGACAGATGTTTTTCTTACATTTCTTATGGGGTTTCTCCTTAAACTTTTATCAATATGTGCGATTACATTTGATGATTATTTCGTTCGAATATTCTACGAGCATTCATACAGAGAAACGTTTATGGTTTCCGCGATACGCGCCACCGTGAAGTTCATGGGATACAAATCGACAGTTGGAAGAACCCCATGGCGGTATATCGATCGGTGGGGGCTTTATGCCCTTAACACGCGTACACCCTCGCAGGGTACAACATATAATTTTCATGAAACTGCTACGCCTCGTGTTTCCTGTCAACCGCAAGAACTTATCTTGCGGATCGTTCGCCACGATTCGGCTCGATTATTCGCAGCTGTTTTATTTCGACATTCTTCCTCGCTTTTCATGAATATCCTTTAGAAAAGCAAGAAGACTCCTACATTTCTTACATAACGATCATCTTAATGGAAATTTTGTTCAGTGTTTACCGACAGAATGAAAAAAAAATGTTTATTAACACTAGATTTACGGGTGTAAAATCTATTATACTGTAAAATATTACACATGGACTTTGGAAAAAGAAGGATCAAGTAGTAAAAATGTTAATTTGTTAAGTTTTTTTTTTGTATTATAAAATACACGTGAAATATCTACTGTAGTGCCTCTCTGTAAATTTGGAAAATATTTATAAAGAAAGTAGAGACCTGTCAATTTGACGGGTTCCGTAAATCTAGTGTTAAATCTTCTTTTTTTTCGCTCCCGAATAGTGCACGGACTTGTTAAACATGGCATATAATTGAACACCATGGAATCGTTACTATGGGAATATGTTGCAGGAAAAATGTTCTGGATCGAGTAACATGTAGGAATTGTTATCGTTGCTTTTTAAAGTTAAATTTGCATGGATTTTTTTATTCTATTCTCCTATAAAATATTATTGTGTAAAATTGTTGCTGGATAATTGGAAGGTTATTTTCTTGGGTAAAATTTGATTGTGGTAATAGTTGCTCAATTTTTATCAAATTGTTTGTATTCAATTACGAAATTATTAAATTTTATCGCATGTTACACAGCGTTTAACACGTTCAATGTCATCGCCAGTTTCATTATCTTTATTGAAATGAAATTTTTTCTATTAAAATCAATTTTGCAGAGTATAGAAATTAAATGTAAAAATAATTCTTTATTCAGCTGTACTAGAATTTTTTAACGACAATGTTTTAATGCCGAGTGTATTAAGAAAATTGTGAATATTAAATTATAAAATTCATAAGAAATATTACTGACTTCATCGTAAACGAACACCCATGACCCCCATGGAATTTCACGTTTTAACATTAATTTGTATGGTAAATATTTTCATTGGAGAATAGATTATTATAAATATTTTTTGTCTCATTTAACGTCGATGGCTACATTTCTTTCAAATATTCATGTAATACATGAAACGGTTAACACGTTGAGTGCGGCGCTGATCTTGTTATATTTTCAACTCAGGCGGCAGCGCTAAGGTATTCGTAAATTTCAAAAGAAAGAAAAAAAGGCACATAAAGTTTGGAAATACTGTGCTAAATGTTATAGCATAAACACAAAACCATTCGGAAGTATGTTCGCCAGAAAACTGACAAAACAAGTTGTTACTTACTGTAATATGTGCAAATCTCAACCACATCTTTGCTTAAATATGTTAATAACCTTCACTAAATTTTAACATAAAATTTTTAATTTTCATTAATAATTTAACCATTGACAATGCTGGTTTCACGCACCGTTGTCGACCGAACGAAAAATTCGCTGTTAGTCCCTAGGGACTGAGGTCGCCTGAATGGAAAGTTCACTGTCAGTCCCCAGGGACTGACGTAGCACTCAACGTGTTAAACTATTGACGTATGATTATAGTTTTGATTTTCAAATCGGTAAGCGAAATCAAACGTCACTCGGAAATCTTAATCGAAGAATTAAAGCTCGTTTTTACTGTTCATAGAAGGAATAATAGCCGATTGTACGCAAATTTACCGATAAGTTTAGTGTCGTCACTGGGAGGATGAATTGTCTTGGGGGCGTAATTGCCGATTTCCCATTTATCTAATTCGATAAAACGCATCAAATAATTCTCTGCTCTTTCTCATCGGAAATGTGTCACAATTATCCATTTTATATTCGTATTAAACAACTTCCTGTAATTGTCCTCGGGAAATTATTCGACGTGTAACTACTTCCTTCAAATGATTGTAAGTTTAAAAGTGTTCATAACATTTTATAAATAAAAATGCCAACATACTATTTACATATTCGACATCAATTAGCGTCTACGAAGATATAAAATATTCAAATCACACTCCATTATATTTAACAATTTTTTTCTACATTATTATTTAACCCTGCTGTTCTGCTCATTTATATTTCACATTCATATTCCTTTCAATCATAGTGACCCGGCGAACAAAGGTTTATATTCTAAGAAATATAAAATATGGAAACAGGTGTACGTAAATGTTAAATATATTGAATATCAAAAACTAATACTTAGAAACATAGTATCATTATGGTGTATATATAATATATAATATAACAATTTGGCTCATTCACAATTTGATTGCTATATACAGTAATCCCCCCTATAACACGGTAGATTCGTTCCGCGTTATAGGAAAACGCGTTGTAGGAGTATCCCCGTATAACGCGCTCTATGACCCCGTATAACGCGCTCTATGACCCCGTATAACGCGTTATGTACAAATGATTCAAGTAAATCGAATATTAAGGAAAAACTAAATATGTGCATTTTATTAAAATCAAACTAAAAAAAAATAAAAAAAATTATTAATTCACTAAAAATTTAACATTATTTAACTGTTTTGTAATTTTTCATTTCTTAAAATCTACATTGTCACAAATTTTATAAGAACACAATTGACATAATGTGCAAACGTACGCGAAATTGATTATGTACAAATTCATTATAAATTTGACAGTACAGAAATATAACGTGGGAAATCTCTGCGTTATAAGTGGGAAAACCCGTGTTATACGAGAGACATGAAATCGCGTTATAAGAGTACCGTGTTATAGGGGGGATTACTGTATATAGTATATTGGTTGGTTAATTTTTTAATAATAAATCGTTCATTCAAATTTGTTTTCGAATTAGTTTCTTTGCAAAAAACTTCAGTTTTCTTGTATGAGTCAAATTGGCTCACTTTAGAAAAATAGGTATAAAATTTCAAAATAATTTAATAATTAAATTTTTGTAATCTCCAAAATTAATATTTTCAATAAATTATATTTTGATATTAAATGAACAATTCAATTTTTATTCTAATTATAATTTCTATTTTATAATTTTAACTTATAATATTATCAACATTCATAAATCTAGTGTTATGATATAATCTCCATTTCGTGTCATATAGACCCGAAAAGAATAGCAGGATTAACACATCATAGCGATTGCTGCTCAGAACCCGTAGGTCCCAAGAGAACTGACCATAACAATCAAATCCGGAAACTATATTAAAAAGAAAAGTTCTCATGCAACCACACCTTTTAAAATTACATAGTAAAAAAATTATACCAATTACATGCCCAAAATCACAAATGTCAAACCCATCACCACCATCAAACTATCCTATCTGATACATGTTTCACATTTCCCCATAAAACTCTTACATTCCCAAACAAAGTCTCCACTCAAACACACCTAAATTACTAATTACTAAATTACTAATCTAAATTATAAAATCACTCTACCTTAACAATCTATACTATAATTACGTATAACTGCTAGTCATTTTCTCTTCGACAAGAAATAAAATAAAAGAATCAATGCCAGTAGTTCGCAACAGAAATCTTTACAATTGAAAAAAAAATAAAATGTGAAATTTCCATTACAATCGCCATCGTGATAATTGGTTAAGCGCCGTACATTACGGGTCCACTTTGATCACGGAACTGGAGAACAATACTCCCGCCTGGAGGCTTCATAAACCGGCAGACGTATCGCGCCGATAGAGAAGATAAGATAATGTCTGGCAGTTCTTTCCTCTCTCTCTCTTTTCTTTTCTTTCATTTCCTTACCGGAGACGCTATTGTCGGCACATAAGAACGCGATCATCGTCGTGCGCGCAGATATCGCCGTCCGCGCGTATTTTGCACGTCGCGTTTCCGCTTGAACGGCGGATCACGGACGTTCGGTATCATGTGCTTCTTGGATGTATTTAACCGGAAACACAGTTACAGGTAAATTATCGCTTTCTTCATCGCATCGCGAGTTTTCGAGAACAGACGTGGCGCGTTTATCGCGTTGAATCTCTCAACGATTTGTTGCCCGGAGAGAAGCAAAACCGGTGCAAGAACTATGAAGGAAATCAGGTCGGGTGTGTGCCAAGTACAAATCATGCAACTGCACTGATAACGATCGAGGATTTGAATTTTTTTTCTTCGTACAATTCCATGGAATTTGCTAATTGAAAACAACGAGTGTCTTGCGTGGATTTCAATTGACCGGAGTTTAAATGTTACTTTTATCTCCTTTTGGGAGATTTCTTTTTGGCATGTTTTCGACTAAATTGTGAGATGTTACGTATCAATGGGATGGCTTATCAGGTTTTTTAAACATCTTTTTTCATTGACTGCATCGTTGAAACGCGGAATTTGAGTCATTTTGGTGGATTGAGTTAATGATATCTAAATCCGCAGGTTTTAATAAAGATAGAAGATGATGCTTTATGTCTGGGTTATTTGAATTTTTTTAAAAACTTACAAATTTTACCTCTTTTTACTTACACTTTGTTTCGTATTGTATCTGGTTGTAACTCTTTGAAAATGTTACTTGTGTGTTCATGATCGTCAACTTTGATCTACTGCAGTATTGCGTGCATCTTATCAGTTCCTTCCGCATACAAACCTTCAGACTCTAAACAACTTGACAGGTGGCTGTATTGAATATTTTTCATTTTATTCAGTTCATTCTGAAGTGTTTAAGAAGAAGGGTTAATACGTTGAGACGAGATATTCATTAAATGAGGGAAAGGGAAAAAGCATCTTTGCAGGTCTTCAATTTTTCGTAGTGCACATGACGAAACTTTTATATCTAAATCAATTTAACCCTTTTAGTGCCAACCGAAAAAATTGGCTGAATTAATAATAAATGTATTTACGAATAAAAATAATAGTCATTTGGCCATTGTTTCATATAGAACATGCAATATAGAGCATAAACTGTGTATTTACAAGTACCTATCATAAAATTACTAATATCGTATTGGAAACTGAATAATAACTCTACAATGCCCAGCATTATTAATATTACTAACAACGATATATCGTTGTCTGCCACTAAAAGGGTTAAAATTATATTTTTTATTTATTCATATTACGACTGCAGTATTGGAATTAACGTGTTTATCCTGAATTCTTAAGGGAAAGGACCAATTAGGGTCGGTTATTTGAGTTTTCCCGAAAATAGAAGAAACTGGGTCAACCCAATAAATCGGATTTCTATTATGATGAGAGTTCATCCAACAATTTGAATCGTTATCTTATGGACGAATAATTTTTCCGGATTTAAATATCTAGTATTCTGCAGCTGCACCGAAATATACATTTTTAATTAGAAATTGAAACTCTTTTTGTCTTCTTATGAACTGTTCCGAGCATCGTTAGAATTTAGTTTAATGTGCAATAGACTATAATTAGATTTCATGTAGTAAATATTCTAGAAATATAATTCTTAAGAGTTTCGGCGATTATAGTAAAAAGCGTGATTATTTCGATATTTGGACAACGTGAGAATTAAATATCAGGAAAACTGTACGACTCGATACGGAAATAACGAAGTTGAAGCTTTTATTGAAAGTAATTTGACTGCTAAAGCGTTGAAAAAGAAAAATAGGTACGTGACATTTTTCCTCTAGGGAGTAGTGAAAGCTTCGCTGTATATCATAAAGTTACGGAAATTAACCTTTTAATAGAGCCTCCATCTGCTAAATAATAAGCCCAAGTTACAAACTTCTCGCTTCACTTCCGGGAGATTTTCTCTGCCTTGCACGAGTCGGTCGCTCTATAAATTCTGTCGTCTAAAATACATTTAAATAATAATTAATAACTAACAGTTTTCAAATCTATCATATTCCCCGTCACATTTATACATCTATACGAATCAGAAGACATAATCTTTGACATTTTTATTCAATCCTTCACCCATTAACCGGAGATGGCGAATTACCTCATCCTTAGAATATTCTTCTTAAACGGGTATGACGAGTTAACTCGACGTTTATATTTGAAAGCATGCACGCGAAGTTTATCCTGTTCCAGAAGTTCTACATTTTTATTGTAATCTCTTATTGAAATGGTACACATTTAAAGTGCTTAGACTCGTAATCAGTGGACCCAAGGTCAAATCTGTCTGTCTTTTCTATAAAATTTGTATATATTAGGGGTACCTAAAAGTAATCAAAATCGAAGAAGTGAAAACTTAATTAGAAACATTTTCAACAAAAAATCGAAGGACTTTTCTAAAAATGGGAATCGAACAACTACCTTTACGCTGGCAAAAAGTGTTAGAAAATTGTGGAAATTATTTTGTTGATTAGTATTTAAGATATCTTTAATAAATAAATGTTTTTCGCCAGCAAACAAAATTTTTGATTACTTTTCGGTAGCCCTAATATTATTACTTAATATTTGATATTTGACACGTATTATGTGATGGTTACAGTCGTTAAAATAGCTGACCCCAGATGGAATGATCATAACAATTAACACGTTGAACGCCACTGATATTTTACTCGTTTGATCATTTCTACTGAAGTGATACTTTTCCTATTAAAATCTCATCTTTCTAAAGTAGAAACTTTAAGCATACGAATATATATGTATTCAACAGACTTTTATCTTTTAAACAAAAGTATTTAGATACTGAATGTGTTAGAAAATTCGTAACTATTGCAATTGACAAGTTATATGAAATTTTATTGAATTCAACAGCGCCGGTCACCGGTGACCCATATGACACTCAACATGTTAAAGGAATCATGGTGGATGATCAAATAAAGTTTGGGAGTCGTAATCAGTAGACCCAAGCTCAAATCCTTTTAAGTCATTTCCAGAAAATTTGTTTTCAATTATTATTTAACACTTAAAATATGAAACCAGTCAAAATAACTGATATAAAATTTGTTCCAATTATCTCCAAGTGTATAGGAGATTTATAGAGTAGATATTCTACGTTCATCTCGTAAGACACAAATTTTCGAAACGATCATCTTTTCTATGTCCTAATTCTCTTTATATTGAAGTATTTATGCAACATATTTAAATATAATTGATGTAATGTCGATAGTTCCAGTGTTAATACATCACAGTTCCAGTGGTTCGGAACAGTACGTCCCGAGGGAAACTATCATAGCAATTAAAGGGACTACTTTGAGTAATGAACTAAAGTGTCGGACTCGTAATTAGTGCTTTCGAATTCAAACTCTCTAATTCTAAATGAAACCTACCAAAAATAATTTTAGACAAAGTAACTATGATACTTTTAGACAAAGTAACTGAGAAAAACCTTCAGAAAAAACGGATCAGCTGCAATATCAATAATTAGCCACGATATTCTCTTTATTGTACCAAGCATATTAACACTAAAACAACCGGCGTTAAATCTATTATATTTCAATACATTAAATAAGTATTTTGGAAACGTGGAATCAAGAAGAGGCAATGTTAATCGATTCAAAAATCTATCTTTTACAAGATCAATGTAAAATTATCTGCTTCATGACTGTCCTATAAATTTAGAGAATTTTTGGAAGAAATTTAGTACCAATCATCATTCTGACTTACTTTGTAGTTATAGTGTTAAATGTGGAATGATATCTATTACAAAATGATATTTGTTATTTGGTATTTAACACTAGAACTACCAAACCAGTCAAAATGACTGGTACACAATTTTTTCCAAAAATTCTCCAAGTTTAGATAAGAGTCATAGAATAAATATTCTACGTCTATATCAATAAACACAAATCACCCAATCGATCAAATTTTCCGCCGCTTGATTCCCCCTTTTTGAAAGTACTTACTTAATTTATTAAAATATGTTGGATTTAACGCCGGTAGTTCTAGTGTTAAAATACTTATGTTTGCTTCTACGAGGTAGCACAATTTTCTATTAAATGAAAGATCACATCTATTTTAATGAAAGAATATACGCTATCAGAAATTAGTAGAAAATGTACCTTCATCTTTGTCGTGAGTCTTTCAATTACTTTTTCCTCTTTGTCTTTCCATTTTCTGATGTTCTCCAACGGAGAACCCTTTCAATGATCCTTTGTACATTCGCTATCTTGTTACGTATTTGCATTAACTGTCGATACCATGAAACGAATGGAGAATGAAGAATGGAAAATAGAAATCTCGACTTCTCGAGAAGATCCGCATACAGAGCTCCGAGGAAATTCTACTTCGGGGTTGGTGAACAGCTAGAGTGATGATGGTGTTCGTGAATAAAACTGAGAGTCACAAAGAAACGAGGAAAGAGAAAATTACGATTTAACTAGACTCACGGGTGTGTTACGATTCAGGCTGCGTGAACGTGATATAATGAGTGCTTTGCTATGAAACACATTACGCTTTATAATTTCGTGGGAAAGATGGAATTAGTTTACACCAAGGACTTAATTATACGGGGTCGTTGGTTCTCGCGTTTCTGCTATTCGAGAAACGTATTTTGAATTGTTTCGAGTTACTTTTATTTTCGTATAATGGAACTTTGGAGATTAAATGAAAATATAGTTGACGATACGTAAATAAATTTCGTGTGTTGCTGGAATTATTTAGATTGTAAATCAAAGAAATAGGAAAGCATGTTTTAGGATGTTCGAACGGTATTGTACTTGTATAACTTTTAATGCATTTAAATATTGTAGGATTTATTCTATATCTCTGATTCAAGGATTGGAATTATTTCATTTAGAATATTCATTGTAGGTTCGTACTAGCACTGCGATTAGAGTTAAATGAAATTAATGAATTACCGAGAATTAGAGTCTATATTAAATCACACGATCAAAGATATCGCTGTCCCACTCCTTACTTTGATTTCTTGGCAAAAACACTGTAAATCCAAGTGTGTTATTTTAAAACACCTATTATTATTATACCTATTATTTCCTTGTAGTCACTTTTTAGACGTTTCTCCGTGTGTTATATTTATATTTTAAAATAACACACCTACATGCTTCAAAATAACACACATGTACTGTGTTAAATAATAACTCACCGGGAAACGTCTAAAAAGTGACTACAAGGAAATAATACGTTTATGTGTTTTAAAATAACACACTTGGTTTTGCAGTGAAGTCTTAAGAAATTATATAAAAATCGATAAAACGCCATTAATCCCTTGCCCTACGGTTTCTTTTCTGACTGAATGCGCAAAAAAAATGTCACTGATTTCTAATAAAACATATAACTTAATGCAATACTACTAGTACAAAAATACTTTTGTCGTTTCACGAATAATTGATATTTCCAATTTATAATATTTTTAATTTAATAGTTTCTGGAAAACTTCAAAATATCCTATTCCGTTCACTGTGTCACGAGTATCGCACGTCATTGTAGGGCAATGGGTTAATCAAATGTTTGTTGCTTTGTTTGCCTTATATTCTTTTCTGCTTCATCACTGTGATAACTTTTCTTAGGACCACCTATTTCAGAAGGGTTCCAAACCATCAATAACTCAATTTTTGCCAATTCCGGCCAGTTATTTCTCTCCCTAAAGAATACTCCATAATTCTCGTGTGAATTGACATGTTAATTCATAATGAAACAGCAGTAGTGGTGAAATTTCAAATATTTATTCAGTCGTTGTACGTCGTCGGTCTATTTAAACAAATACGCAGGTTAACAGTCTCGACATTCATAACCACGTTTGCACGGTTACACAATCTCCTCGAAGATGTTTATAGGCAAGATGTGCTTACGTAGCGCTTGAGAATTTGCATTGCAGAACGGCAGTAATCACGTTAATTCCAGAAAAGTATTCACAGTGCTTACAATGTAATCCTCCCGTTTGAAATACTACTTATTTAAGTCTTCTCAGAGTGTGCAGATAGTTAATAATAATTGTTTTTTTCTTTACATAATCGTCAGGTTACAAATAAAATAACGCAATTTTTCATCTTATCATGGCTTTGGTTAAAAAAAACAATGCATAGGCATAAAACAGCTTCTATACATTGCAAATTCATTGTGCCATCAAGCATCCTTTAGTGTACGAATGCATTAAGTATCCATGAAACGCCACGAATACCACAGTTAGAATTTATAGAAATCAAACTTTTAGCATGTAAAGGAATAAGAGGAATTTATCATACTTCACAACTTACAACGTAGTACACAATAATTTTGTAACTGTATAGAAGAAGAGAAAAGCATGCACGGCAATGAAACTCACAAAGTAGCATTGTCTTGAAGTTCCATGCCTAGAAGTTTTCTACCGCTGTGTATCCGGCAGAATCTCTACTTATAAGCAATCAGATCGGTGAATGGTCTGCTTAGACTAGGTCAGTCTATAGTCATTGCACTATTATAGGCAAGGTCGTTTGCCCACCTTCTCTCTCCCTCTTTCTTGGTATCTGATTCTCTCTCTTCCTCTTTTGGTCTCCGATTCTCTCTCTCTTTTTCTCCCTTGGTCTCTCAACCTCTCTCGCTTTCTGATTTTTTCTCTTTTCTTCGTGTTTTCTGATTCTTTCTCTTGCTCTCCGACTCTCACTCTTTCTCTCTTGGTTTCTGATTCTCTCTCCCTCTCTAATTCTCTCTTTTATATATACCATATATTATATATACCATCAATCAATTTTTCTTTTTTTGCTCTTTGATTCTTACTCTGTCTCTGTTGCTCTCAACCTCTCTCGCCTTTTGATTATTTCTTCTCTTTCTCATGTTTTCTGATTTTTTCTCTTGCTCTGTGATTCTTTCTTTTTCTCTCTTGGTCTCTGATTCTCCCTCTGTCTTTCTTGGTCTTTGACTCTCACTCTTTCTCTCTTGGTTTTTGATTCTCTCTCCCTCTCTAATTCCCTCTCTTTCTTTTCTTGGTCTTTGATTCTTATTCTGTCTCTGTTGGTTTCTCAACCTCTCTCGCTTTTTTATTATTTCTCCTCTTTCTCATGTTTTCTGATTTTTTCTCTTGCTCTGTGATTTTTTCTTTTACTCTCTTGGTTTCTGATTCTCCCTCTGTCTTTCTTGATCTCTGATTCTCTCCATTTCTCTCTTGGTCCCTGGTTCTCTCTCTTTCTCTCTTGGTCTCTCAACCTCTCTTGCTTTCTGATTTTTTCCCCTCTTTTTCGTTTTTTTTGATTGTTTCTCTTGCTCTGCAATTTTTTTTTCTCTCTCTCTCTTTCTCTGTCTGTCTGTCTCTCTCTTGCCCCTTCGTCTCTTTCTGAATGTATTCAGTAATCGTAATGCGCGTAATTTTCCACAGAGCCGTGTCACGCACAATACAACCACTGACGGAACGCCCCGTCTCTTTGCGCTTTCGAAAATTTACGTTGTATAACTGAACGCGCACAGGCTTGTCGACAAGAACGACCGCTGCAACGAGAACGAAACAAGACCGTCCTAGAAAGTACTGGATTTACTAGAAACGCCGTGATATTTTATTCGTGTCACATCGTGCACCGCTGGCGCGGCTGAGATCATTGATTCGGCTCGGATCGCGCGAAATTAGGATTATATAACGGAATGCGGATTGAACGATGGAAGATTCATGAACGGTGCTTTTGGATGCTTTTTATTGAAACGGATGCGACGAAGTGATTGATGGGGATGAATTCTAATGGGGTCCGATAGCATAGGAAATTTTAGACTTGGAAATGTTCGTTAAAACGTATTTCGCTAGTTCTGCTATACGCAAATAAATGTAGGCTCTTTGTTACTTAAATGACGTTAGATTTTTGGAATTTATGTATGATTGTAATAGACTTTATTTAACACGTTGACTGCCGTGGGGGTCACCGGTGACCGGCGCTATTGTATTCAATGAAAATTAATGTCACTTTGAAATTGCAATATTTATGAATTTTCAGACATACTATATATTTAAATATATGTGTTTAAAAGATAAAGGTCTGCTGTATACCTATCTATCTGTATCTTTCAAGTTTCTGTTTTATAAAGATGTGAATTTAATAGAAAAAATTTTGCTTCAGTAGACACAGTGAAATTAGCGAAATACGGTTGGCGTTCAACGTGTTAAGAAATGGAGATATTTAACACTAGAACTACCAAGCAAGTCAAAATGACTTGTGCCTAATTTTTTCCAAAAATTCTCCAAGTTTATGGGAAAGTGATAAAGCAGTTACTCTACGCTGATCATATAAAACATAGATTATAGAATTAATTACTTTTTCCATCTCTTGGTTCCTCGTTTTACATACTGCTTATTTAACATACTGAAATATAATAGATTTTATGTCGGTAGTTCTAGTGTTAAGTTGGTACACTTTTTTGGTGTCGTTGAAGTATAATATATGGGTTTAAAGCAAATTTAAATAATCACTAGTTTAACGGTTTCTGAACAAATATATATATCAATTAATTAATGCAAAATTGTCAAGATTTGCATAGAATTAAAGTAACTTTCACCGAACAAATTGTATTTCATACCCATTTTCAATAGTACTTACGCTTTATTAACAATGTGAAAGACGTAAAATATACAGAAATGAAATATAAATAAAAGAATGGATATTATCTATTCTTACTAAAGCAGAATTCACTTAAAAAAGCACAGTTGTAGAATTCTGTCTCCTCAAAAGCCTGGATCTAACCGATCTTAATCGACAGTGAAATCAAAACGTCCTCAATTTCCTATAAAAGAGCATCGATTCCTCGCCACCAATTACCTGCACGCCATAAAAACATCCATTCTAATCTAAGTGTTCCGAAAAATTGCAAAGAATCGTGAAAAGAAACGATCGTATCTCCCATTAATTCCGTTCTATTCTCAAAGCTCAATTACCATATTCATCCTCGACACACTCGAGCAAACGTGACGATTCTACTCTCGTATCGAACATCTCGATTGAAATTCAACGGTCTTTTAATTACGATGCCGTAGCCTCATCGTGTGCGTTAATTATGCACATTCAAACGACACTGGTGTCGTTAATCAGGAAGGAATTTCGAACGAGAACGAAAGAGAAGAAGTTTCACTATTAATGGTCACGACCGAATTCCTTTTTTTTTTCCTACCCTCTCGACAAACGGATTAATCCAAAGACGGACAAAAATGGTCGTGTAGCATGGAACGTAATTATACGTTTTACAACGTCCGGGATTCAGCGGCGTATAAACGCTGTGGGAACCGCCGTTTACATGTAGACACGGTGCATCGGCATTGTGCACCGGTCGGAAGTGCATAATAGAACAGAAAGTGAGACAGTTCTCTTCCGTAGACGAGAATACTCTTGTAATCTTCCCGAAACAATCGCCTGGTATCGCGATGCTAAAAATCTTTTGGTTGTGTTACGCGCGCGTTACGTGATTACCGTTGTAAATGGAATCCTTTCAGACTCCATGAGGGAAATGCAGCATAACGATCGATGATTTGATTTTCAAGATGAACTTAGGTATGGGGTTGGAAACTGTTTTTTATGTTGCTTTTCGGTATACGGCAATTTTTATATTGTTTAACGGTAGATCTAACGCTGAGTTCATTTAAGGATAATAGATCGCTGATTTTCTGGTGTTTTAGGATTTCTTGCTTGATGGTCTTTTTACAATTATTTGGGTAGCTTGTGGTCCCCTTAAATGTACTACAATTAATACATAGACTTTCTGTTATGAAAGTATTTTTTTCACGTACTATTGTACAGTTCATGTAAATATATATCAGGTATAGATCAGTGGTTCTTTGGTGTTTTAGGATTTCTTCGTTGATGGTCTTTTTACAATTATTTAGGTTCCTTGTGGTCCCCTTAAAGTGTACTACAATTAATCCATAGACTTTCTGTTATGAAAGTATTTTTTAACGTACAATTGTACAGTCCATGTAAAGGTATATCATGTATAGATCAGTGGTTCTTTGGTGTTTTAGGATTTCTTCGTTGATGGCCTTTTTACAATTATTTAGGTTGCTTGTGGTGCCCTTAAATGTACTACAATTAGTTCATAGACTATCTGTTATGAAAATATTTTTTGACGTACAATTGTACAGTTCATATAACGACATATCATGTATAGATCAGTGCTTTTTTTTGTGTTTTAGGTTTTCTACCTTGAAGGTCTTTCTACAATTTTTTAGATTGATTCTGGTTCCTTTGAAATGATCTACAATTAATCCCTTGCCCTACCATTTCTTTTGTGATTGCAAGCACAATAATTCAGAATTAATTCCTGAAATCCAAATTTTGCACTGATTTCAAACATATCGTCTAACTGAATGCAGTGTTAATAGTATAGAAATAATTTTACCGTTACGTGATCAACTGATATTTCCAATTTAATAGTTTTTGGAAGACTTCCTGGAAGACCTTTACAGCCTCCTTGAAGATGGCTGCTCTGAGTTTAAGAATAATCGTAATAGATAAATACTACGGTGGAAAGAAAGTGATTTGCACAAAAGATTTTTGAGATTGGTTATAGGATTTTGTGTAATATCATTTTAACTTTCCGTGACTTTATTAATACTTGTTACTTATTTTTTGTGGTTATTGTCTTCCATTTAACAGTATTTTTTTTTTAAATTATAGAATAATTATTGCGCCAAAGAAATTCATGTGAGATTACAATGAAAGTACTTCAATTTTGTACAATTATTTCTGTAATGGAAATTATTATGACCTGCTCACTTTCTCTTCATTTAACTACATTTAATTAATAACATATTATTTACGAGACTAGATCTTTACTTTTTCTAATAGAATGAGAACAAAATGATTTTGTAATTTTTAAGTAAATTTTATTTCACCCGTCAGCCTGAAGTACGTATTTAATTGGAGCACACGATGGATACGTTATAAAATAAAAATAGTACTTATGAATTAACAATTAACTTTCAGTACATACATATAGTTAGGCATGATCAATTATAGTATAGAACGTCTCCTTAAAAGTGGTTCTCGCCGTTTTTCACCCGAACTCGATGACCAATAAATTTCAGAATTTTTTTTCGCCTAATCACTTCAATCTCGACACGGTGAAAGTAATGTACACGGATCCAACTTGAATTGAGGAAAGCTTTTAAACGTTTATCATGGCGGCTTCATTGATGGAAGGCATGTTAGATAGTAGATCAATTCACCTAAATGTGTGATTGACGTTTTACGTAAATCTCCTGTTTCTCTGTTAGTCATCGAGTAACTTATGATACGTTGAAATAAAGAAAGTGAGCCGTGAGTTCTAAATTTCTCTAAAATTTAAACAAAAAAATCAGAATAATCTATTAACGAAAATTTGAAAGTATATAAATTTAAATTAACATGAGATCTGTGGAAGTAATTATGATATATTTCTGAAACTATAACGTCATGCCCTTTATGAGCAATTTTTTTAATATTGACAAATAATCATTTATTTGACTTTTGAAAGTCACCGTTTTATTAATAAGTCAAAAAGATAAATGATAGAAATTGTTTATCACTATTTGCATATTCATTTATTTACTTGATCAATTATATTTTAATATTTTAATTCTAGTCGTATTACACGTTCCAATAACCGGTGATACATTTTTTCTCTGATTGCATATATGCGTTTGTAGTATTCAAAGTACCACTGGTTTGGTAGCACTATTTTTAAGTAATACTACTTTAGTAGCATTTTTAAATAATACTAGTTTTTTAATTAATTCACTGTAGCCTAATTTTTGTGATTCCTTTAAATATTCGGTACGCAGTAACATGTTATTAATAAATTATTAAATATCGTACTTCAGGTAATGGATTCAAGTTAATTTTTAAACATCTAGCCGCACCGAAAATTAGTAACTTTCAAAAATTCAATTTTATTCATTTGCAGAGTTAAAATCAGTTTAACGAACTAGGAGATTTTTAATATTAATTCTTTCTAAGACAGAACTTCCAATAAATCAATTTCACCTTAGGCTATCAATCAATTTTTCAAAATGAATTCACCTCTGTCGTGTTCTAAAATAACTGTCAGAATATTCTTCATAAGCTGCAAAACTTGCAGAATTTTTGCATGAAATTCATAAAACTCACAGAACAGATTTTGTAAAAAGTGTAAAATATTTCATCAGCTTGATTTTACGATTCTCAGGCAGGTCTTTCTTTATTAGTTTCACTGGGAGGACATACATTGCTCTCGGACGAATGAATTAATTTCCGCGATTGCGAAGTATAATTAATCCCTGCTCGTTAACCCCCGTGAAATCAGAAGGTGAAAAAAGGTAAAAAGACCATGAAATCGATATCTTTATGTAGAACAGGAAGAACTTTTTTATCGGGGGAAAGCGGTGCTAGTGCTGCCGGTTCGCTTAAATCTTTCGTGGCACTTAGATCGCCGCTGCTAATCTTACTTAAGCTGTCTGCACTTTTGATCAATCGCCATTTTACACGTGGAATCAGTTCTACAGTTCTAAAAGTACGAACTTAATCTTCAACTGGTATGTTTTACGATAAACGTAATTCCCCGATTGTAGTGATTCATTAATTTGAAGATCGTGGACTTTTAGTAGATATTATTGTATTTCTATCTGAAATATAGCAAGTTTTATAATATTGAATTATATGAGCGAGGTAGTAAAACTTTGTCAGATCGATGATGAAAGGATTATATCAAACCGTGAAAATTGTATTTTAGATTAATATTTGTAAATTATATTCTTATAAGTAGACTCCGGATGTTTATGCATTTATGACAAAATGAATACGGCTAAAATACACAAAACGAACATAATATAAAAATATATCCGAAATATCCAAAGTATGGTATTCGTTGTAACATTTATCGAGTGCAACAAATCCCTAAATAGGTTCTCTTGTGTTAACTGCATTTGTTGAATTTGAAATTTGCATAAACATCCGGAGTCTACTTATAAGTATTCTATTATTATTATATTATATTCTATTATATTGTATTGTTATATTACAAATATGCGCGCACTTAAATGAAACGTTGTGTCAAAATTTCAAAGCAATTGGTGAGGAACTTTTGAAGATATAAGATTTTGAACAAACAAACATTTACATTTTTATTTATAAAGATTATGTTTTTTTTTCACTCAGTTTAATGATATTTCACGCGTTATTTACGAGATATTGTAAATTCAAAGAGCACTAATGACTCTATCCTGCTATTATTTCAAGTTGATGACATAAACTTGGAAAAAGCTTTACGGAAAGACTTGAAAAATAAAGAGGAGTATGTTTTGTAATTATTCAAGAGAGAATGACGTCTCGCTAACGGCTCGAGCGAGTCCTTCATCAGGTTGAAGCGCAGAGCGTCGAAGGACGCGCGTCGAGTAAAAGTGTCCCTGGTCGATATTTCTTCGAGCTACGCTTTTCCAAAGCGAGTTTCTTGCTGTAATATCATTATAAAGTGTATTATACGTTTCTAAATCATTTACGATAGAATATTCCACAGTACGAAGAATACATTCTACGTTAAACAAATTTCGCATTTTCGCGAAGTCGATGAGAAATTTGTTTCAAAGTTTGCTGAAAATCACAGTAATTATATTTAGTTAATATCGCTAGGAAAAATAAAAAGGTGGGTTGTTTATTATAAACAGTAGTTTCAACTAATAGGCATCGTCATTTGATCAAAATTTGATACTAACACGAAACCTACCAAGCCGTTGAAAATGACCGGCCTCCAAGTTTTTCTAAAAATTACTTACACGAAGTAAATATTCCACTTCGATCTTATAAAATACAAATTAATTATTTGTTTTCTTCGCCTCTTGATATCCCTTTTGCAAACTACTTATTTAGTATATAGGAGTTTTAGTAGCAGGTAGTTCTAGTATTAAACACGTTATGTAATATATAAATTGTATGCTTTCAATTACTAGTAATAAAATTACCGGTATCATACGAGAAAATCAAATGATAATCCCATGATAAGCAGCGTTAAGAGTGTCGCTAACGATGACATATCGTCGTTAGGCATTAAACGGCTTTGACTCTTTACCCCACGATGTCTTCTGCGACTGTACATACCGCAGGTAGGAATTAAATTTCCAAAATATAAATTTACCAGTGGTTTCCATTACATTGCACATCTTGAAGTAAAATTGATAGTATAAGAATAATTATACGGTCCCACGTCATTTGTTCAAGTTGACAGTATTTAACACTAGAACTACCGACCGTAGATCTGTCATGTTTTAACACTAAACCTACCGAAAAGACGTTCTCAATTTTTTTAACAAACTACCTAAATTGATAGGGGAGTCTTGAAGTAAAAATTCTATTTCTACCATATCAAGCCGAAATTAGTCAATTAACTAATCGTTTCACTTCTTGTTTTATCTTTTTCCAAAGTACTTGTTCAATAAATCTAAATTTTAGTAGATATAACGTCGATAGTTTTAGTGTTAATATATTAAATAAGCACTTTAGAAAAGTAGCAATCGAGAAGTGGAAAATATGATCGATTTGATAATTCGTGTTTTATAAAATCAAGAATATGTACCGCATAGTTCTCCTATAAACTCGAAGAATTTTTGGAAAAAATTGGGAACGAGTCACTTTGACTTGCTTAGTAGTTCTAGTGTTAAAAAATCTCAAGTATCTCTATTCCATTTTCTGTGCTACTAGCGTCACTCCATATTGTTGAGCAACGGATTAAGAGTATAATCTTGATCGTGGTCTACTTATGTTACGGTTTTAGTTTACAATCAGTGAAAATTGTAATTTTTACCATCGTAAACTAAAGACCATTGCTACCACAGCATCGTGAAAGGATACCCTTAATCCATTCGAGACCAATTGCACACAATGTGTGCAATGATCTTGAATTGCAATTATCAGTCATTGTAGAAAAAACAGCCCTCGAAATAAGACTAGCTTAAAGTAAAAGGATCTTACAAATGTGTAAACATTACATTTGATATGTGGTTCAATTTCGACCCTAAAGTAGGTGACCCAAAGCCACAATCATTAGAAACACAAGAAGTGGTAAATGTAAAGCGAAAAGTTGTCGGTATTTCTGGATAGTCTCCAAAAAAATGCACGGTCTCGAATGGGTTAACTTTGAGAGACCATATATGTTTATTTGCGATCGCTAAATGTGTTATTGCGTTATATTGTCAGTCACTGTTATTTGTTTTTGCTGCTGCATCAAATTTTTATGTAACTAGAAAAAAAAGGATATATGCATAACACGTTGAACGCCACCGAAATTTCACTAGTTTTATCATTTCAACTGACATTAAACTTTTTCTATCAAAACCTCATCTTCACAATCTTGACACATAGATATTCGACAGATCTTTGTCATTTTAACATAAATATTTAAATATTCAATATATTACAAAATTCATAAATATTGCAATCTAAAAGTTACATGAAATCTCATTGAATTCAATAGCACTGGTCTCCGGTGACCACCATAACAGTCAACGTGTTAAAAAGCGCACTTTCTCTATTTTAATAAAAAAAGAGAAGATGCGCAAAGACCAAACCTGAAAGCGAATAAAATCGTCGTTGACTTTGAGTCAACTTGAGAATATTTTCACATCACCGGAAGAAATGGCGAACGAACACGTGTATTCCGTTCATACCGAAATTCGCAATCTTCCTACATTCGAACGTGAAATCCTCCCTCAAACGTATTCCACGCATACCAGTTTCATGATTTCCCTCCTTCTCCTCGCAAAATACGAAATCTTTGCTGGGAATACGTATTTTCCACGTATCGATCTCATGGTGCTGCTCCATTGGACTCAAAATGTTACATTTGCATCGTATACGTGAATCTTTGAAATCTCTCGGGCCGTCGGACACACCGATGCTTTGTCGTTAAAGTTTGAATGATACCGCGTTGAATTATTTTCCTAACGGGAATTCGTAATGCGACTGTTATCTCTTTGTGTCGTTTTATTTATTCAAATTTCCTCCGTCGACTGAAATTTTCAGTTAGAGCTTGTGGACCCACATACGCTTTATATTGGGTTTCGAACTCCCCGATTCTTGAATATTACATGGGGAAATCTCTGCGTTCCATTTTCTCTGAATTTTTTAAATACCTGTACAGAGTCTCATCGTTCACGATGAACTTTTCATTTTGAAACTTTCATTTATGGACTGTTGCGATTTATATCGGTGAATGTTTTTGTTCTCTCTTGCATCGCAATTTCGTGTTGCCGTTTGTTTTGCATGGAAATATTTTTGATTCCGTAGAATTGATCGAGTAGAATTGAACGTTTAGATTTGAAATGTATCAATGTATGGAGAAGTAGTTTTAATGGAATATTCACAAGTGAGTAGAATAGAAACGATACTTCACTATTTTTCGCAAATAGACATATTATTAACTCATTAAGGACCAAGCATTGAAATAACAAAAATATTTTAAATATTTCAATTAAGAAATTACGCAAATATATATAAAAAAAGTGTACGTCATTGTAAAAATTTTAAGTTTTTCTTCAAAGTTTCAGAACTTGTAGAAAAAATTAAGCTTTTGGTATGTTATTTTACTATGACATAGGTTAAAATATAAATTAAATTAATCCGATTCCCCGAAAAAAAATTAAAAGTGAAATGTTGCGTTAACGCAACTTTGGTTCTTTAATGGGTTAAGGAAGAATCCAAATGTATAATAATATTGTTACGAGTCGACCGCGCACGCCTTGTCCTTTCAGTCATAATTAAATAGAACACAATTTAAAAGCGATAACTTTTATTTAAGAGAACACGTCCGTCTACACCGTAGAATCTCTACTCTTTTTATTTAACAAACAATTGACATGTCTCGTTACCCAGTAACATTGAATCTACTGGGTGCTTCGTAACAATATTATAGTAAAAATAAGTTATTTTATTTGGAAATGGACATATAAAAGTTTTTCTGCTTATTGTGAGATATTTCAGAGTTCGTGTAAAAGCTTTTATGATATAACATGTAAGTGTTGAATCTTTCTGGATGAAATCGTGAGGATATTTCATTCTATTTACTTTGCCATTTATCTATGTTTAACTCAGGCTAACTTAAACACTCTTTTCTTAAAAATGGATTAATTACATTTTCAAAAATAACGTCTCAAATTTATCATTTTATCTGATACTCCAGTGTTTGCATATATTACAGGGTTGAAGATCAAATTAATATATCATTGAACATGTAATTTCTCTACGTCAAATTTCAGTATGTCAAATAAGAACTTTGGAAAAAGAGAAATCAAGAATTGGGAAAAGTGTTGTAATCTGTATTTTATAAATTCAACGTAGAATATCTGCTCTACAAAATTTTCTATAAACTTGGAGATTTTTTGAAAAAGTGGGCCACGAGCCTTTGACTTGCTTAGTAAATTTAGTGTTAATGACTACAGTCATTTTCCTTATAATCTCTTCATTGCTCTTTTTATTAGATCTTTATATACTTTTCTTTCGTATCTGTATTCCCTTTTTATATCTAAGGACTACTTTAAAACAAATTGTACGTGCATTTTGCAAAGCTATTACAATATTTCTTACAATCAACTTCTAAGAAACTAGGCAATTGGAAAGTCGAAGCTCTCCAATAACAAAAGTTTAAATTGTTCCATACTTCGTGAGCACAGCTCTTTAAACAGAAGTACAGAATTTCTCCTTTATTAAGCGCAAGGAACACTGAATTGTTAATAATTTGTTAAGTATTGCAAATGTAATGAATACCGAGGTAAATTATCGTTGAAAAAGATCAAAGGTATATGGGGATAGGAAGATTTTTACTAATGGATTGTAATGACCATCGACAGTTATACTCAAGGTGCAGTCGATCTGATTCTGCTTAATTTTCCATATTGAGATATAATCTTCGACGATGGTCCGATTCTCATAAGAATTAGGGTCAATTGGAGACACATGACTGATTCGACGGATCGAAGAACTGAGTACAAAGAGAGTACGAGGTATTATGCGTGGGCCACTTTTATGAATTTTCCAGAGCCTCTTGAAGCTCTCAATCCGCGTTTAATCCGTAGCTATTGTTCGCGGTGCAGGTTCTAAGACAATACCAAAGAGCCTCTAATGGATATGTACTCTTACTTTCAATTTACATAACATTAAGATGGGGTCATCACAAATGGGATTCTCTGGAGATAGAATAAAGAATATGGTGGAAAAAATTGAAGTGAAAAGGTAGCTTTGAAAGGTATAATAATATTTTAATTGAAGCATGAGAATAAGAAAAATTTCAACGGAGTTCCGTTATGTTGCACTTAATGTGAAAGCATCTTATGAGAAAATTAAATTGAGAAACGCTGTTTTAAATGTTTGCCGCGAGGAGATAAATATTTGCTTTTATTTATGCGAAAATAGATTTCGGGATTATTTATCTTTAGTGGTACAGTGTTTGTATGTGGCTCCTACTATTTTTAACAAAAACTTAAATAATTGAAAGTGAATTTTTATTTGCACTATTTCAATTTTCATTTGTATAGTAGTGCATTTTAGGTTTATTAGTAATAATACTTATATGTGGAGATAAATAGCTATTTTTATTTGCACTATTTCAATTTTCATTTGTATAGTAGTGCATTTTAGGTATTATTAGTAATAATACTTATATGTGGAGATAAATAGTCATTTTTATTTACACTATTTCAATTTTCATTATTTGTCTCTAATAGAAACGTAAGTAATTTAAAATGAATTTAATTAAAGTCCAAACAACATCCAGTGAATTATAATTAGTATCATTGAATAAATAAAATCCATGAACCACAAAGTCTGTTTCGAAGTTCAAAGCAATCAAAGTTAATAACGCGAAACAAACTCATCAATTCGTCTGTCGACTTCGCCAATCAATCGAAATGAAATTCAATGCTCGATCGAACATTCTCCCACGATAATATTTGCAAAAGAGAAAACTCGCAGTGGAACATTACCAAGTAAGTGATATCGAGGAAAAATCTCTGCAATCTTCGACAATCACAAACAAATTGCGGCTAGCGTTCCGCAAAGAGACTTTCATAGAAATGGTACACTCTTAGGTGGTCCGGAAATTGCGTACATTATTGCCATTATAATTTTCCACATTTGCGTAACTTTCACAATTCGCACGTGACAATGAATCGCACGCGAGGAACGTATTCTTGAATACGTCCGTCATAAGTGATATCAGCGGATTCTCTCATGACGCGGAAGAAACGTGACGACAAGGTGGACTTGTCATTGTTTATGGGTTAATATTTAACTTATGTTATGGTTGGCTAAGAGGTAAGGGCTCGAAATTTCAATCAGTGCGATGAAACCTCTTGCTACCACTGGGAAATTTGTTCTTATTTCATATTTAACCCCTTGTCGTATAATAACGAGTGACACTCGTGACGCGATAAGTGGAATAGTCAATTTTGAAGTGTTCTAAAAATTATTAAATCAAAAATATCAGTAGGTCACGATGAAATAAAATTAATTCTATCCCAAGTCGAAATATTGAACCTATTTTCATGGTATTTATTCCTATTTGAACCTAATGTGATACTTTTTAATACTAAAACTCCTAATTTAAACCTGTAACTCCCCGAGGCGAAATATTTAACATTATTTGAATCTTTTACTACCCAACATTTAAGAATTAAAAGTACAAAAATAGATCTAAATTCAATGTAAAATAAGATATCTTGGGTAGTAAAAGGTTCAAATGAGGTTCAATATTTCGACTCGGGACTGGATAGGATGTAAATCCTCAACGGAGGTTGAAATTGACGTCCTATTTTGAGCCTTAAGATGGTATAAAGGGAAAATTGTGCCACTTTTAGGCGCTAAATAGGATCTTATTTTACATTGAATTTAGACTTATTTTTGTACTTCTAATTCCTAAATGTTGGAGAATAAAAGGTTCAAATGAGGTTCAATATTTCGACTCGGGATGATACTCAATAGTACGTTAAGCCGTATACTGTATCTGGTATTAGGGATAGATTGTTGTTTTAGCAATTAATTCAGAGTTATCGCGGATTTAGTCACAAAGGAAATAGTACGGCAAGGGGTTAATATATCGGAATTTCGCAAGTTTAAATCTCACCTAAAGCAGTGGACCCTAAACGAAATCATTATTACGATTAAAACTGAAAGAGGGAAAGAAATATTTTTGGAATGGAATGATTTTTTCTTTTTTTTGTTTGCTAATTGAAACTAATTTTTTACAATTATATACTCTTGGTGCTTCTATTTTTATCAGTATAGCAATTGACAGTTGAGGTAGAATCACAACTAGCGATTAGTGTCTAGGTCTAGGTAAAGTTATTGATAAATTCCAAAGTTAAAGTACATAGGAAATTAAGTAGAAGGAAAAGTTATATCCACTACATTTGTTCTAAAATAGCAAAAGGTTCAAGGCAGACCAGTTTACTACTGATTTATTTACAAATTATTTCATAATTCGAGCAATAATAGAGAAACTTCAATCTTTAATAATTTTATTTACCCTAAACTTAAAAAAATTAGACAGAAAAATAATATTTATGAAACTTTTCTATTAGAAATGTATAAGTTACAGTTTCATCTTTCTTATGTTAACAACGATTCATTTTTTCCTTGGAAAATTCAATATAAGTCGTACACTTATCTTTCTAATGACTTCACTAATTTAAACTAAATGTACTGAAAATCCTGTTATGTCCTGGAAATGTTAAACCTTCGAACGGAAATTAATATTGCCTTTTGCGACAATGAGAAAGGAAAGAAGGGAAGCAATACCAATATGGTGGTGCTAAAGAAAGTCATGTTTTACGTGTGAACCGATGATGCGTACTTCTTCTACGCGCTTTCTCCTTCATCCTTCATTTGCTACAAATTACAATTACTTTTTGAGCCCAAATAAAACACAGAATGGTAATAACATTTAGAAATTCAAGTGGAAGTAAGAAATTGTACTTACAATCTCACTTGAAAGGTGTAGCATCCGTCTTGCACGATGGTGCTGATCGTTTTGCATCCATTTGGTTAATTAACAAAAAAGATTCAGTGAGAAAAGTAGTACAACGAGCATCGTACTTTATAAGGCAAAATGTTGCACGTATGATGGTGCTTATAAGAATACGATTATCGTTACTTTCAAAACAAAGTGATACCTTTCATTTTATGGTCTAGTAAATATGTTTATTTAATTAGTTTGCAATTAATACGCATACCTGTAGATTGTTCGGAAGTACAGAAATCATTAATTGATTAAACGAAGTCTACCGTGGTTTATCAGCAGTAACTTGCTACCAGCACAGTCCAATTTATTTTTCGAATCTTCCGCCACTTATTTTGACCAATATGATTTGTTGCTCAAAGAATGTTTATGTTGATTCTCATAGATTTTTTGGTGCAGAACACGAATATAAAGTCTGTTTGTCTCCATTAGAAACCACTCTTGAGCAAAGAGAATGTATTTTCAGCTCTCAGAATTGTTTGCATTTTAATCGTAAAAGTTATTTAAGTTTTTTATGCATAAAGTGATTTTACAAACCCTCCCAAATATAAATTTTGAAGACCAGAGATATTTAACACTAGATTTACGGCTGCTGATATTCCTATTTTTCTGAAGTAAGCCAATTTGAATCATACAAGAAAATTGAAATTTTTTGCAAAGAAAATAGATCCAAATCAATTGAAATGAAAGATTCATTATTAAAAAATTGACCAATCAATATATTATATATGTAGTAATAAAATTTTGAATGAGCCAATTTGGCTCCGTAAATCTAGTGTTAAAATTGTTCTGCTAAAACGCAGTGTGCCTCTTGTGAAGCTTTATCTTCCAATCCTATGAAGATCGCAGCAATACGATGCTTTTGTTTCTTATATTTTTCTGTATTTTAATTAATGTACATCCTTTTTCTTACTCCATAGCCTTTATAGCTCCTCTTTTATATCAACAGTAGAACTATCAGCTTTATATCTGTTACATTTAACCCTTTGCGGACGACGGGCGAATATATCCGCCCTGAGGAAAAAATTGGTTATAGTTTGTCGGTGCATATATAAACGGTTAGAGTTGAAAAATTAAAATATAATCGTTGAAATATTATTTTACAAAGAGTAAATTTCAACTTGTATACATTAACAGACTGTCTTTCCGATGAAAAAGTGTTTTTTCATCGCTAAATAATTGATAGTTTCTCGATATTCAAAAATCCCTCCGTCCGCAAAGGGTTAAATATACTAACTAACTTCTTCGGAAAAAGACAGACCACGAGGAGAAAAAGATAATCATCTAAGCAATTTTTATTTTATAACATAGGCATGGAATATTTACTGTATAACTCCCCTATAACTTTGGAGAATTCTTATTCTCAGAAAACAATGGGAACCAGTCATTTTGACCGCCTCAGTACTTGAACGTGAACTTTTATCTTTGCCTAAGTGGGTCCACAAAATAGTTGTTAAGATTGCCTCGAAACGTCCGTAGGCCATGGGGGTGCTCCTCGTATGGAATATTCCACATCTGGTGAACACCCCTCAAGACCCGGCCGCCTCGAGGCGAAGTACCCACCTAGACAATAGAATTTGTCATTTTCACGGCCCACGACCTGTCCCTGTACACCGCGGACGGCCGTAGACCTGCGGGACCGGAAGCTTGAGAACTTCGTTAAATTCCTAATAACTAACAGGCCCCGCACATGGTCAACCATCCGAAGTTGAACAATGGCGGAGACCGGATCGTAAATCGTCGTCCCTACAATCCTTTAACAAAACGTCAGTAAAATTTTCCATAGATATTTCGAAAATCCAAATGGAATCATCAGCAGAAAATAAAAGAATAGTCGGTCTTGCACACATTTCACCATAATATTGTTATCGGGGCGTATCCGTTAACAGCCGTAGGACAAAATTCTCCGACAGATTGGACTCATTGTCCATTTGCAAAGCAGAGCTTTCGCACGCGGCATTGGATTGTTTAGTGGCATTGTTTAGTGTTCTCTTCCGGTTGGCAGGTCTACCCGATGGATGGTCTTTCCGTTATCATGGACGAGCACTCGCTGGCATGGTTGCGTTGCGATTGCACCTTAAAGCTCGTTTCACACCTCGCGCACGATGGTGAGCGACCTCGATTCCATTACGCTCGAACGCGCCAACTTCCTCGTTTCTAGCCTTTCCTCGCGTTTGTTGTTTGTTTGGCCGTGATGCCGCAAAAAAGGCACGCTCCTCGTTGCTGATAATCCTTCAACGGCGAGAGAAATCTGGGATGACGTATCGGGTGATTCGCGTGCCGAATAAATTTCGCTTACTCGAAAATGCTAGGAGTTGAAGACGTGGCTTGAGATATACTTGTTGGAAGAATAGTTTTATGGGGGGATAATTAAATCTTTTGGTTCGATGGGTTTTCATTTATTGGACATGGTCAAATTAGATTTTTGATATCTTGTTGGTCGCCGTTGATTTTATAATTCATTTTTCATCATTTTTAGAAGAATCTTTTGTAAATTGTTCTGCGCATTTTGAAAAAGATTGCATTATATTTTTTTTTATGTGATTCCGATTTTTTCGAATGCTCACAGTATAAAATTTTCAGCGTACTTTCTGGTCAACTTGAGTGATTGACATCTTTTTGTTGACTGATCATTCTGCGACCAATTTTTCATCATTTAGAAAAGAAAAGTTTCAGAAATGTCGAACTTTAAGGCTATGAAATTTTACAAAAATTTTAAAGTGTAATAAAAATTAGAAAAGGGAGAAAATTTAAAGGCATCGTTAATAACTTTGTCGATTCGTAATAAAAATATCAAACTTATACATTTCATAGTTATAAGAAACGATGAAGTAGAAGCACTAATTGTAAGTCCGATAGTCGTAAAATTCTTTATAGCAATAATGACATTTTTTACTCAACAATAATTTATATTAAATATTAATATTATTAATTATTAATTCCCGCCTTTGTTTTCTATCTCTATAATTGTATAATTAAGCATTTCCCCACTAAAAATTAAATGCACGCAGTAACCTAGTAAAATTTTAAGTTTTTCGCATTTTGTCCACCCTCGAAAACAGTTAAATTTAATTCCTAAACCTCCCAAATACTAGTTCGTAATTTCTCACACAAAAATCTTTTAATTTCTCAGTGTAAAACCGACGAGGATCCAAGCATGCAAGTTCTCCAAAACACTCCATACCAGGTACTAATTTAACAACAAACTTTACGTTCCTCCATACCAACGAAATCACCTACTAATTCGTCAAATAATCGCTTCGCGTCGAGGAATGTGTTTTGGTACCGCAAAATGATCCTCTCCTTTGACCCCAAAGTCAGAGGGAAGACGAGAATTGCGTCCCTGACACAGCTAGAGAATTGAATTACGCCAGTTCCTTGACTGCTCTCAACGAGATCAATTAGGAGGAGGATTACTTTATTCGCTGTAATTGCTCGTCCAACTCTCGCGTTCAGATTTTTTCCCGAAATATTATTCTCCACGTTCCTTCAATTTTTCATTGCTGAAATGAAAACCAGTGAAATACCCCCTTTTTTAAAATCGCAATAGCGCATGATGAAGTTTGCTTTGCTACTTATTTCAGTTTCTGTTTCCCCATTTCCATTTTCCCGGTTGCACGATCACTATCACGGTTCCAAAAAGAATTTTATTCTATCTCATCGAACGTAATTAATTACAGTCTTCGATTAAAATGGGAGAATATTAATTAATTACAACCACGTAGATAATAAACGTAACAGTTCCATGCTCGACTGGTTTTCTTTTTTATAATATTTAAATTAAAAATTCCATGCCTTGTGAGATTAAGAGTAAAAAGAACCGTGTATTCGTACGTTAATAATTGTCATCTCCATCATTAACGGGCCAATTATAATAGCTTTTTGTACATCGTCGTATTAAAATGGTCAACAAAGTTTTTTTTTCACTCGGTAAAAGAGTATCGTAGGAAACCGCGCATTTTAAAAGTCCTAGCCGAGGATGGAGAGGTAAAATGAATAGCATTGTTTCATCGCGCATCTATATTTGGTTGGAAAGGATCGACTCCCTTTTTCTATATTCTCTGCAATCCGTTTAACCTCGACAAATGCAAATAGCCATTGGCGAGCGCATTCGCGTTTCCCATAGTCGTGTCTAAAGGCCAGGTTCTCCCGAAGACATTCTAGTTTAAAGCGAAAGTCGAACGTAGTTTCCCTCTCTCTTTCTCTCTTCTCCCACTTCCTCCCTTTTCTTAACCCGTTGGATCTTTCTCTCTTTTTTCCTCTTTCTCTGTTTCTTTCTCTCTCTTCACTTATCAATCCACAGTCTCACTCTCTCTCTCTATCTATCTATCTCTCCTTTCTCTCTCGACGTTCTTTCTTCATTCAGCCTCTCTTCTATCTACTTCTCTTTTTATCTCATACACTCTTCCTTTCCCTCTCCAAATTTATCAATCTATCATTCTTTTCTTCGTTCCTCTCCTCTCTCTCTCCCTTTCTCTCTCGACGTCCTTTTTTCTTAGTTCGACCTCTCTTCTATCTACTTCTCTTATTCTCTTTCACACTCTTGCTTGGCCTCTTCAAATTTATCAATCTATCATTCTTTTCTTCGTTTCTCTCTCTCTCTCTACGTTCATTTTTCTCCATTTCCCTCTCTAAACTTATCAATGTATCACTCTTTTCTTCGTTTCCCTGCCCCTCTCTCTCTCTCACAACGTTTTTTGTTCTTCATTCGGCCTCTCTTCTATCTATTTCTCTTTTTCTCCTTCACGTTCTTCCTTTCGCTCTCTAAACTTATCAATCTATCATTCCTTTCTTCGATTCTCTCTCTCTCTCTCTCTGTCCGCCACTCTCTCGACGTCCTTTTTTTCTCAGCTCGACCTCTCTTCTATCCTCGATACATATCATCTCGGAATGCACGCATATTTCTCCGGCATCGTGCTTTGCGGTACATTCGCCGGCGTTTCTTCTCCTGCGAAATGACAAGCCGTCTCTGCCTGGTACGAGCTAATCAGAACTCGTTACGTAAAGCGACGGTGACGACGACGCACGCCGACGACGGCGGCGTCGGGCTTCTCCAACCGATATACCCATTTCTCGCCGCGTTTGATTCTTCAACTCGCATGAATCCTCTTCGCGGATACTATTCCTTGTCTACTCATCTCCCTCTTTTGCTTCTTTTCCCTTTGAAAAATTGCATTTAAAAATCACCGTGTTGATACTTCGACTCGTGCGAAGGTGTGTTTCTCTACTCGATGGGTATAACTACTATTTTTAGATCTTTATGAAAGCCCCGGTCATCCGTGGAAGTTGAATTTCTGATGACGGCTGCGGGGCGTGTCAGGAAATGGACGTGTCTCTGTAAAAATACCTTTTTTCACGGTGCGTGAGTTTAAGTAAAGCTGTGAGAAATTACTGGTTATTATTATAATTTGCTTGGAGAAAATCGATTAGATTTGTGGGGGTGATATTCCTTGGGGTTTCTGTGAAGGTCATACGTAGATTAGATTTTATTTATTCCGTGCTTCTGTTCTTTTAACACTAGAACGACCAAGCAAGTGAAAATGATTTGTTCAGATTTTTTTCCAAAATAGACTTGAAATTCTAGGTTGATCTTATAAAACACAGATTACCAAACCGATTATATTTTCCACCCCTTGATTCCTCTTCTTCCAAAGTTCTTATTTAATATATTTAACTAGTTAACTGTAGCGAAAGTTTTTTGGAATTTTGAGTCACGAAAATCGAGAGATGAGCATAAATCTATTTCAAATTATTTATACCCTTTAGTTAATCATTTTTCTTCGGCATGGACTCAAAATATTGGAACATTCTTGAAACTTACGAATATATTTTAGTTTTCGTTAAAATTACAATTTAAATAACCAGTGGTAGGTTTTACGTGTGACGAGTATACTCGTCAAACACAGCAAACTGGTTAAATGTAATAAATTTGAAGTCGGTTGTTCTAGTGTTAACACGTTGAACGCCACCGATATTTCGCTTGTTTCGTTATTCCTATTGAAGTGCAACATTTTTGTTAAAATCGCATCTTTATGAAGCAGAAACTTTAAAAACACTGATAAATCAATATTCAGCAGACCTTTATCTTCGTAATGCCAATATTTAAATATTCAATATGTTAGAAAATTCAAAAATATTACAATTTGAACGTAACATGAAATTGGATTCAATAGCGTCGGTCACCGTTGACCCCCATGGTAGTCAACGTGTTAAACTGTTGATTGAGAAGTTTAAAATGTGGAAAATTTTTTATCGGTGATTTCGTTGTGAACAGTCAAGCTATTTTGATGACCAATTATCGTACTCTTGAATATAATATTTGTAAATTGAAGTCTGCTTTAGAGATACATGTCTCGATACTCATTACTAAATTGTGTAGTAAAGATTTTCATCGGATGTTACATGAAGTATATCCAACAATAACGTGGTAATGGCTAATTTGGTGTTAATTGTGAGAAGAGATTTGAAACGGTGGAAGTTTCTGAGTGAATTTAAAATATACAAATGTTAAATTTTCATCGTGGCAATTATATTCCATGCATACCACCATTGTATCTGATACTTCATACTATAAGTAGATTTTTTTCTAGTCGAGTTGGAACAATTGATAATTATCTTGGTAAGAAACGAGTTTACATCATGCATATTAGGTAATAAGCACGCAGTAACTGAATACATGAAACGTATAATAAAATACTGGCACGAATAACTTAAGTAATTCTACGTTTGTTAATACTCCACAATCTATGATCTTTTTCAGTCGTCTTGTTTGCACTTTTCACAGATTAATAAACAATATCTCGTTATGAGTACATTGATTCTAGGAAATAAGTTGTGGCACAAAGAATTAATTTATAATCATCTGATAATATTTTTAATAATAATTGCAATCTCTACTGGCCCAGCAAGCATATATTTTTTTAATTGACAAGTAATATCTCATAGGTTGAATATGAATATTAGATACTTTCCACTTAATTAGTCTTTAAAATGATACAGTTCATTGCAAACGACTAATTGTTAATTTGCCTAATTGCGACTGTAATTTCCATTATACTTTTAATAATACTTACAATTAGACAATAGAAAAATAATATTGTAGTTTTCATTTTTGCAGACCTTCTCGAGAAACTAATTTTTGTATAAATTAACGTGAAGTATCTCGTAAATGAATTTGTCAAAAACTTGATTAAATTCGTACACAAAAAGAAATTCGTATTTCAAACTAACAGTATTATTGCACTTCGATTTATATTCCTGTGCAGTTCGATTTTTAATAACAATTCCACAGCACGAGAACGGTGTATTTTAAAGTTCGCTCACGTGCACCAACCTGTCTTCTCGTTTTATCGTTGCCCCGGCTACGAAAGCTCGCAATTTCTCCTTCGATAGATCTGTCGAAATCCGCTGTCGCCGGATAACCGAAAAATTTCTTCGTGTTCCTGACACGTACAGAATTGTACCGTCGATTAAATTTTCTGAGAACGTTTTCACGTTTGTGACCGCGGCAATGACATCTTTTCGTGATCGCGTAGGTGGTTCCTTAATCGAGGACGCTGTAATTTCCTTGTTACTTCGAAGACCGACAAAATTTTTTCAGCATGAAATTACCGTCTAACCTTCAAGATCGATGGTTTCCGTGTTTTACGTGGCTTGATGTATTTCTTTTTCCTTACGTTGAGAAAGATAATCATAATACATGCACGAAACGTGTAGATATTTCTAGATGTATTACGTTTCAAAATGACTTTCTTTTTAATTAGTTAAGCAATGTAATAGTACTTTTGTTATTAATTGAAAGTGTTGAACGTTTTCAACGATATTAATTTGTACGGGGAGTTAAAGTACGTGTATTCTTTTTAACACTAGATTTACGGATGTGAAATGTATTACATCGCAACATATTAAATAAATACTTTAGAAATAGGAGAATCAATCGGCAAAAAAATGATCAGTTAAGTAATTTGTATATTATAAGATACATGTGAAATATCTACTGTATCATGTATCTATAAGTTTGGAAAGCGTTTCTGGAAAAGTTGGTATCCGTCAATTTGACGGCTTCCGTAAACCTAGTGTTAATGAAGAATATTTATATTGAAGTAGTACGCTAAATTTCTGGGTTCCTCTCTATTTTTTAAGATCTGAAAAACTATTATTTCATCTCATTGAATTTTTTAAATATAACGAAACATTAGTAATAGACACGATGTTAATATCGAAGCAAAATTCATGCAAGAAGTTAATCTTTAGAACTCACGAGCTGCTAAAAATTATAATACATTGGTTCATAGTTTTCTTAAATATTCTCTTAGAAGACGAGACTTTTAAGCGACAATGTATTTTTCATGTTATTTATCTCATTCACTTTAATAGTACGAAAAAAATAATAGAACAACCAATAATTGACACATTTCTTGCAATTTTTAAAGTGTCTCCAATGCCGAAATGAAAGTTAGTGTTATTATCCTCTCCAATCTAAATTTCATATTTCTGGGTTTCTAAACCATAAAACTACCTCAAAAAACATCTTATTTCTTCACCAATACGTCCAATACCCCATTCATTCCATTAAAACCCAACAAAACTACGACTGAAGAAAACAATAGCTACTCACGTCTCATAATAATAAAAGAAAGATCACTCTCGCTCCTCATAAATTCTGCAAATCAAATTCCACTTCGCTTAATTTGTGAACCATAAAACTACCTCAAAAAATATTTCACTTATTAACCGATCCGTTCAATACTCTATTCATTCCATTGATACCCAACGAAACTACGACTGAAGAAAACAATAGCTACTCACGCCTCATAATAATAAACGAAAGATCACTCTCGCTCCTCATAAACCTTGCAAATCAAATTCCACATTGCTCAACTTTTAAAACACAAGACTACCTCGAAAAACATTTTACTTACTTATTAATATATACATACAATTCTTTACACATTCCATTGAAGTCCAACGAAAGTAAGACTTAAGAAAACAATAGCCACTCGAAACCTATCACTCTCGAAAGAAACTCCAGTGCGAAACGAACGGTTATTGCTCGTAACGTTTCGTGAAAGACATTCTGCCTATAATCGACCATGATAGTTCTGGAATGAAGATCGAGAGATGTCCACATAGTGAATTCGAGCGTGAAGTCGATAACAATGAGTGAAAGTTCTGTTGGCGATCCCGGGGAAAGCAAATGGGAAACAAACCGTATCGTCGTTTCTATATGCCGTTCGAAATGTTAACGTCGTTTACCTCTTATCTCTCTCCACCGCTCGTAATTTATTATTATCGTTTGAAACAGATCGTTGAGCGCCACTTCGATTGTTCATATCGATGTACAGCAAACGTTAAACCTGTTCTCTCGAAGCTGCGATCGTTAATTCGATCAAATTAATCGAAAGTTATGAGCCTATCGCACGTTAAGTCCTACGTCCTCGTTTCGTCATTCGTAATGGGGAAGCTGTTGGCGTGGAATTGCGATAACACGTTGAAATGTCCGCTATAACGATCTGTTTTCATTAGTGCGAGAAACACCATGGAAATGATTTCTCCTCTGGCGTGAAAATTTACCTACTTTTCTCACGTTTAAATGGAAATTTATTATTTCCTGCAATTCTTTTTATTATCCTTTACTATTTTTGACTTTGGCATTTTCAGTTTTCCGACTGGAAATCTGAAGTTTTGAAGTAAAAACTACAGTCTTTACAATGCGCCATTTCAAACTTCTCAAAAACAACGGAGAAATTTAAAATTCAGTTATTTGAAAGTCCAATGTTTTTGCCAGTTTCCGATAGAGTTTCACAAAATTTACAATTCTTTCATAAAACTGTTAACAACTTTGAAAGACCCTATTCTTTTGATATTATACATATTTATATATTTAACTACTCCACAAGTATTGGATTCTCAAATATATCAGATACCTCGAAAGTTCTCTGTTGTTTTTTAAACATACCTGCTATCAACGATCAGCAAAAATTTCTCAGGATACCAGACATTTGAATAAACAACGCCTGAAATAATTTGCTAAAACAAAACTACAAAGTATCGTAATAATTTCAAGATTGTCATCATAATAAAACAAAACAAAATTAATCGATCTCGGTGTTATTTTCCTTCTTGCATCATCGACTCGAAGATCTCCACTTCGATCGAAACAGTCCAGTCATTTTCAATTAGAAAACCGTAGAAACTCGAGATGTCTCGGTGGTCTTTTATCCGAGGAATTAATAGGCACTATTTCTGTAGAACAGTGCCTGTAGAATTGACTGCACGCTTTCGACAGCGTAGGCTGAAAAATTGAAGATGTATCGGTGGAAGTAGGCCGCATAAAAATATGGAAACGCAACGTTTTAATATTATACGCGCAACGCTCTGATAAGACTCGCACGTCGGCGTTATAGAAATGCGACTAGAATGAAATGTGTCATTTGCATGCATTGACTCGCCTAAAATAAATATCGAACTTACTCTATATTCAACCCTCGTTAAGACACCTCCGTTCGTGGACGGAGAATTCTGCGACGCAATTATTAGGTCGTACTTTCTCACGGTAAATTAATAGCTGCTAATGAAGATATACTTGAAAACTAACTTCAACTTGAAACATTTAAATGAAATGTTACCTTCGGATTAATTTATATTTCGCAAAAGAAAAATATTTTTACAATGTTTCCAACAATTTCTCACTTATACTATTTACCTTCGATTTGAATTTGATAAATAAATAATTGTCATTTTATTTAACGGCTCGTTTGTTTTAGTATTAAGTGAAAATTAATTACATTCAATATAATTATATACTGCGTCTTACACTGTCGTTTAGCTAACAAATCGTGAGCTGATAAATTCCTTAGTTTAATCTTTCCTCCGGGTATCCATACAACTTTGTAATTTTCTTTGGAAATATTCCAACTTTGAAAAAAAAAACATGAAAAGTCAATAAAGATATCGGAACACAGAAAATGTGAAATTGTACTTATAATTTCATACTGGTAGGATGCAAATCAAAGAATGAGAGTAGAAGAAATTGTTTCGTTTCTTGAAACATCTTTCTGAATTGTTGTAGTAGATGGAAATAAGTATTTGTCACTCGGCTATAAATAAATGCAGTGCTTATAGCGAAAAACGTGTAAATGTAGATATATAAAGGTACAAGTTTTTGTGCCTTTTTCTGTGATTCCTTTCACCTGTATTTATAGTAGATAGAAACTGGTTAAAAAGCCTGAGCGCAGAGTTCATTTATGTTTTTCGCTCATTTTATGCATCTAGGATACTTGTTGTTTGCTGTAAATAATCATTGGCAACTAATGATCCTCTACAGGATGATTCGCAGCAAATGCAAAAGGAGCTGATGTTTAATGGTAATTTTTGAGTAAGCAGTTTCGTGTGAACACAGACATGCGTGTCCTATTGTATTCAATTGTGTAATTACGAGAGGTCGAAGTTTTCTTATGATGACTACTTAGTTTCATAGATTTCCCGAGAACTACCTTTGCGTAATGATACAATATCTTATGATTACGCGATTTTTTTCACTGGAAATTATTTCGCTGTTATTAATCTCTTTACCTACGATTTCATTTGTGACTACATATCTCACGGGTGAGCATTAAATTGCAGAAAGTAAAATTTATCAGCGATTTTTGTGATATTGAAAATTATCAATTGACAGTTTTGAAAAAATCCGAAGTGTCTTTAATGAATTTTCTTCGTAATGAGTGTCACTCGCTATAGGACATGGGGCTCACTAATTGACTGTTGTATTCAATGTTTAAATATTAGTATTAATATTAATCGTACTGTACGCGATCAAATAACTTGTTGAATGGAAAGAAAATATATAATTTTTATATTAATAACTGAAGGCTATTTTCTACGTTGTTTCCTATATTAAACTGGCGATTTTCTACATTTCTTCCGGAACAATATTATAATTATTTCAAAGCCAGGCAAATGATAGACTACAGCTAAAGTTTTGGCCAACAACTAAAGATTAGTTATACGATGGCACATCGGGAAATATTCAAAATCAAACGTGAAATCAAAAATTTACCTAGATTTCTAAGTGTTTAATTACAAAGAATCTTAACACATTATCGACCGTTAGCCCATTAAAAGGCTTTTCGGGCCCAACGCTCTTGGAGTTTTAATATATTAATCGGTTGCTACAGAAGTTATTAAATTGTTATTTATCATTGCGGTTTATTGTACCGAGGACTCAGTAACGAGAACTTATAATTTTCTTAGAGATATCAGTATCAGAGAAGTATTTGCGACTAAGTGACTGGTCAGAAGTGGGTAGGATGTTAAAAAATACCGGTCGGTAAAGTGTTAAAAACTTTCAAGAATTAAGTCATAACAATTTATAGACTTAACACTAGATTTACGGATGTTGATATACCTATTTTTCTGAAGTGAGTCAAATTAAACCATGCAAGAAAATTGAAGTTTTTTGCATATAAAATAGTTCCAAATCAATTGAAATGAAAGATTTCTTATTAAAAAATTAACCAACCAATATATGATATATGTAGTAATCAAATTGTGAATGAGCCAAATTGGCTCCGTAAATCTGGTGTTAAACGATTTCCTAGTGTTAATCTGGTGTTAAATAGATTTCCCCCAACAGAATCACAGCTATACCATATACAATCTTTAAGTCACCAGTGCCTTTAAAAGGTTCAAAAAACCCACACCATTCCTCTACATACAGCTATTTTCACCTTCAACATTTTCAATCAACAAAGACATAATTTGAATAGAAAAACTTTCACTCCAATTCAAATAACAAAGTACCAAAATACATGTTATTCAAACTGCTAAGAACAAGTACCAATCTTCCCTGACATCCCTCTCAAGTCCCGTAAACACCCTTCATTCCCAGCTCAAATACCATTAGCTACAATCGTCACAACCTTTCATCGCTATCACAATTTTCCCGTATACTCTGTCCAAAGTGAAATCCGTAAAATTGGATTTTTTCTCCCGTCGAATCGACCTGGCACACTGCGCGAGTCTGACCGAGAGCCCGCTAGTTACGGGCATCCAAGAAACCGTAGGATTCGCGCGGTACGTTGTACGAGTTCTAAGCACGAGCCCATAAGACCCACGTCACGTCACGTCTGTCGAGGTGGGGTGCAGCCACTTGGTGGTTTCGACGCGAACATCCAAGCGGACTGCAGCGAGCGAGCGAGCGAGCGAACGAGCGAGCCAGTCAACCTGAAACCGCGAAGAACCGCGATACCGTGTGCCTCGTCGCTCCGTGCTGTCGATGGCGCCAGTTCTCCAGTGAAAATCAAACTATCCAATAATTATCATCCAACACGTATACATTTCTCTTGGATACATCCTGGATAGATTACCTATAATGTGAAAAGTATCCGGAAGAGACTACTTTGCCTCGTCGCCCTGTGCTCTCGATGGTGCCAGTTCTCCAGTGAAAATTAAACTATCCAATAATTATCATCCAACATGTATACATTTCTCTTGGATACATCCTGGACAGATTACCTATAATGTGAAAAGTATCCGGAAGAGACTACGTTTGCCTCCTCGCTCTGTGCTCTCGATGCCGTCTATTTTCAAGTGAAAATCGAACTGTTCGATAATTATCATCCAACACGTATACATTTCTCTTGGATACATCCAGGATAGATTACCTATAATGTGAAAAGTATCCGGAAGAGACTACTTTGCCTCGTCGCCCTGTGCTCTCGATGGTGCCAGTTCTCCAGTGAAAATCAAACTATCCAATAATTATCATCCAACACGTATACATTTCTCTTGGATACATCCTGGATAGATTACCTATAACGTGAAAAGTATCCGGAAGAGACTACGTTTGTCTTGTCGCTCTGCGCTCTCGTTGGTACCAGTTCTTCAGTGAAAATCAAACTATCCAGTAATTATCATCCAACACATATACATTTATTTTGGATACACCTTGGATAGATTAGCTCTAACGTGAAAATTATCCCGAAGAGACTACTTTTGCCTCCTTGCTCTGTGCTCTCGATGGCGCCTATTTTCAAGTGAAAATCAAACTATCCAATAATTATCATCCAACACATATACATTTCTCTTGGATACACCTTGGATAGATTAGCTCTAACGTGGAAAGTATCCGGAAGAGACTACGTTTGCCTCCTCGCTCTGTGCTCTCGATGCCGTCTATTTTGAAGTGAAAATCGAACTGTTCGATAATTATCATCCAACACGATTACATGTCTCTTGGATGCACCTTGGATAGATTACCTATAGCGTGAAAATTATCCGGAAGAGACTACGTTTGTCTTGTCGCTCTGTGCTCTCATTTGTACCAGTTCTCCAGTGAAAATCAAACTTTCCGATAATTATCGAATACATGTCTCTTGGATATATGTTGGGTAGATTAGCTGTGATGAAAAGTATCCGGAAGAGAGTACGTTGAGGTACAAATTGAATCGCGAGAAATCGATAAGTCTCAAAGAGGAAGGAACGTATCAAGGACGATTGGTTCTCCAATGCCGGTAGTGAATCTACGTACAGTAATTCGGACGAGGATTGCGGATAACCGAGAAGAGTGAAATTGCGAGAATGCAGGGAAAGAACGATTGGATGTTGAAAGGATAGTGTCCTCCTCGTCGTTTTCGTCGTCTATTAAACCTTTTGCTCTTTCCGTGCTGGTATTACGCTCGTGGAAAGTCAAAGTGAGGGAAGGGAAGGACGTCTCGGTTCACCGTTTTGCCGGGACTTTCACGACGACCACTTTCCGGCCGATTGCATTCTGAAAATCGTGCCGAGGCACACCGAGAACGTTGATGAAAGAAAACTCTCGCGTGGATTCTCTCAGAGATTCGTACGACGATGCAAGAAAACAAAAGGTGTTGATTTAAATGAGATTTTGAAAGAATACTATGGAAAAAGTGTTACATTAATGGGATACGCGAACGAGAAAAATGTCTTACGTTGAAACGTATGATCGATCTGGGTCGGAGGACGAAGTTGGATGATCTATCGGGGAAAATTGGAAATCAAGTGACTCTGTGACCCTTTGTGACCATAACTCTATGGTAATGATCCGTATTATATTCGTGGCGTGTGCGTCATACGGCTTCGACTGTCACCGCAATGCCGACATCAATTTAGTGTTCTCGCTGTTCGCAGAGAGTCTCTCACGCGGATACGTCTAAATCCAATTATCTAACATGTCAGTGGGCGTAATATCCCTTAAATGTCCGCGCCAACGTTGTTCGCTGGGTCGCCGGTGACTGGTGACCTTCCGGTTTTCACCGAGTGCTACCAAAGAGTATAGATGTTGGAGAACAGTGATTGCCAATGTGTTCAGTGTATCTAGTGATTAATTTCTCAGTGCTGCAGTTGTTTTAAATGTTAGAAGGGAAGAAACTTGAAGGTACACAATTATATTCTTAAAGGAAATGATTCGGAGCAGAGAGTATCTTAACACTAGAACTACCGACCTCAAATCTATCATATTTTAATAAATGAAATAAGTACCTTGAAAAAGGGGGAGTAAAGCGGCGGAAAATTTGATCGATTGGGTGATTTATGTTTATTGATATAGACGTAGAATATTTATTCTATGAGTCTTATGTAAACTTGGAGAATTTTCTGAAAAAATTGTGTACCAATCATTTTGACTGGTATGGTAGTTCTAGTGTTAATGATATCTACGATAGGAAGAGTCTTGCAATCTTTTTGACGAGGTAACCTCGAGGAGAGGAATTGTGGCTTATCGATGTTTAAAATAAGAGATGACAATTTCGATGGCACTGAGAATGATTATTTGGTTCATGTTTTTTGGCATCCAGCGAGGTATTTCGAGGAAGTGCAAATCTTTTTAGCGGGTTACGAGGTCTCGCTAAATGTAGATCGTCGATGCATAGTTGGAAGAAGTTCGTTTTAAGTTCTTGAACATTGTATTTGGTTGCTGGTTAGGAATAAGAGGAATTTCTTGGATCTTCTATGTGAAAGAAAAGAATAAAGTGGAAAGGAGCAATTCATAAACGTCGACATTAAAAACCGTCCATGTAATATGGTTTTCATGACTTCACTTTTTTTTCTTTTTTTTTCGCCTTCTTATTTGCAGTTTAAACTTCACGATAATGCGTGTTACATATTTAAAAGTCATTTTCCTTGCAAATGTCAGCCTGTCATTACGCTATATCATCATAAATATAGTTAAATAACGTTTAATTGCTGGCGAAAAAAATATGGGAGCTATTTTTTGCTAGTTCTACCGAGTAGAAATAGTTTGCTTCTTTTAGTACTTCGTTCGTGGAGGATGATCCTATCGAAATTTAACTATCAGGTTTTCTTTGTTCAGTGACTGTTAAACTGTCACGTAGCTTCTAATTAGCGACGTTCTTAGCACATAACAACGATGCGTCACTAGAATGCATGAGAAGTGCAACGATAAAATCTTTTGTCATTAGGAAAATAGATGTTCTTCGATTTAGAATAAGAGGTTACGTAAATCCTGTAATAGAGGTATGCAATGTAGGCAGAATTAAATTATTCATTTGTCTTTGCTCAACGACTGTTAAATCATCGTGAAATTTCTAATTACTGTTACACGTAACAATTAGGAAAGAAATGTTACCGAAGTACATTAGGAGAACAACGATGACGAAATCACTTAGCGTCGAAGAAATAAACGTTTCTCAATAGTTGCTTTTATATAAATCTCGTAATAGAGATTTACCTTATAATGTAGAGAAATTTTAACATTAGTTTTTATACTTCAGCCAACGATTGTTAACCCTTTGGCCTATGATTTCTTTTCTGACTGGGCGTGCAATGATTCAAAACTAATCCCTGAAATCAAAAGCTCTCCCTGATTTCTGATATTTCCTATAGTTGAACTTTGGCCTACGATTACTTTTCCGCCTCGGTGTGCAATAACTCAAAATTCATTTCTAAAATCAAAAGTTCTCACTGATTTCGAATATTTGGTATAATTGAACGTAATATTAATACTATACAAATAATGAGATCATTTCGCGACCGATTGATACTTTCAATTTAGTAGTTCTTGAATGACTTCAAAATTTCTTATTCTATTTTAGTTGTAGTTTAAGGGATTAAAACCAGTGGGCCCAACAGTTAACACTAGTTCGACAAAAGTAGCAAAAATTAATTGATTCTCATTTTTTCTCAAAAAATTACTGAGTTTTTTTTAGTGCTGATTTTCCTAACATTCTCATCACTTATCTTTGAAAATTTCAATTAACTTCATCGATTTATTTTCCATCTTTCAATATATGTATCTAGTATATCTAAATATACCGTGGTTATAATATATCACATAGGGAAAGTTTTCCCCTTTATTGTATTTTCCTCTTTATTCACCGTAGCCCTTTTATTTACTTATAGTCATTTTGCCCAGGGTCTATCCTTTTAGGTGGCTCCAGAACCTTCGATGTTTCACGTATTAATTAATGATTTAGGAAAAGTGTTCCAAAATTTAAAGCAGCATTTGAAGTCGAGTCCATTAATTAAATATCCAAGACATTACCCACCGTGTCCACCTAATCGTCGATACTTTTATTATTAATGGAAAATTTTTAAAAAGTCTTTAACATCACAGTTACCAGCGTTACATCTATTGTATTTAGATACACAAAAGGTACTCAAAATCACTGGTTTCCAACTTCTAAAAAAACATTCTAATTTTACAAAAAACTCACAGAATAAATATTCAACAACATATTTATATCATAAAACATAAATGGCCCAATCGATAATCTTTTCCATCTCTTAATTCCTCTTTTTCCAATACATTTATACAATACATTGAAATAAAATAAATTTAACGCTTTAGTTCGAGTGCCAAGTAATTTAGATTTTATAAAATAAAAGTAGAATATTTACTACATGGCTCTCTCATTAATTGGAGAATTTTTAGAAGAAACAGGCAACAGTTTTAATGTTAAAGCGCCAACGAAACCATTTAGACTGAAAGAAACAAAATTTTCGATTTCGAATGCCTCTTACATAAATCACGTAATAGAGGTATATAATAAAGGTGAAAATTGATCATACACTTATCGCTACTTTCGATCATACGCGATTTCAAAGCCGACAATAGCATTCATCGTGCTCGTCCCGATGACGCGTACGATTGATCGTCGTTCGGTCGTTTTATCGATCATCACCGATTCGAGTAACGATCGCTCGATATAGCGAGGATGAGGAACGTTTTTTTTTTCCTCCTGCACTTTTACACAACGCTATTTGAAAGCAACGGAAATTGACGTTCCGATGCAATTGCATCGACGTGTTTCGCGACGAGAAGGAGAGACACAGTAGTGAACTACGGCGTGCTATCGATAGCCGAATGCGATAACTATGTTAACAGCAGTTTCTATACACTCACCGACACACGGTGAGAGCAAATGAAACGTAGTAGCACGGATAGCATTGTGGGTACCGTTAAACGTGCACGCTCTATGTACAGTAACGTTCATAAATAGGAAGGTGCATAATGCGCTGACACGTGATATTGATTGCACTGGGATTCTGCCGACTCGTAATTGCAGTTCGTACAAACGAACCTGCAAATGATCTGGATCTTCGGGGCGCGAGATTTGAGTTTGACATTGGATGCAAATTATTTTGAATACTATTTTCGTATAGTTTTTAAAAGTCGGTAGAAGTTGTTTTAATATTTGTAGCGATGAATAATTACTGTTCGTATAGACAATCATGATGATGTAAATTGATTGGGGGTGAGATACAGATTTTATTTCGGAACGGTACACAAGTGATTTTTGAGACTGAGTAAAATGTGTTTGAAGTTTGTTGGTAACTGATTTGATATTTGTAACAGCGAGTAATTACAGTTTGGACAAATTATGAGATTTAATTTTGAGATTGGATGCAAATCATTTTAAATATTGATTTGGTACAGGTTTTGAGGTTGGGAGAAGTCATTTTGATATTTGTAGCGGTGAATAATTACGGTTCGTGCAGACGACCCTGTAGATGATGTAGGTTGATGGGGGTGAGATACAGATTTTATTTCCAAATTGTACACAAGTAATTTTTGTAGCAGCGACTAATTACAGTTTGGGCAAATTATGGATTTGATGATGGCATTGAATGCTACTTTGGTACATTTTTTGAAGTCAGTGGAAGTTCTTTCGATATTTGTAGCGATGAATGATTATGATTCGTGCAGACGATCCTGTAGATGATGTAAATTGGCTGGAGATGACATACAGACTTTATTTCGAAACGGTATGCAACGAATTCTGAAGACACATTTAACTTAGTGTTTGAAGTCAGTTGGTAACACTGTTCAACAAATTTTAACTTTTTTTATTTTCTCCAATATCCAATGGGTGATCCTCGTAGAGTTAGTCATCCTAAACACGAATCCGTCGGCAGAATTGCTCCATCACGCTCAGTTTTTTAGTAAAATGAGTTTTTGTAAAAACACCAAATTTTGGCAGAAAATGAGGTATTACGCGAAAAGTATAAACGCTACGAAGTTGAGATTGGTCTCAAAAGATAGAGGAAATCATGCCGAATATTTTAGTGTATATATTTATTAAAATTGGTTGTTGCAAATAGTAACAAATGACCGTCAAAGTTTAAAAAAGTGTGGATGCGCGATCTTACTATGCTATACTTTTACATTTTTATGAAAAGTTATTTATCTAGCACGAATTTGCTATACTGGATCGCATTCCTTAGACATTTCTGAAGAGAAAACTGCCCCCAAAAGTTTCGGGAACAGTTTTCAATCCCGACGGGTCAAAAAAATATCCGTCGAGAACGTGTAATCGGCGTTCGACGCCATGCTGCTATTCTACGCGGGCCGCCAGTGAGACAATGCTGTAACTACGCGTTATCGACGCCGATCTGACAGTACCATCTGAAGGGCGCTCAACTCTGACAAATATAAATGATCAATTATTTTTCATTCATTGTTGTTTAAAAATATTATTTATAATTTGATCACCGCAAATGTTATTAACGGTGATATACTTCGTCGTTGCGATTTTGGTACCACTTCTCCACAGACATAACAAAACGAGTCTGGCTGATTGTTGCACTTGCGAAACATTGCAGTAAACGACACACACTTAAGACTTGATACAAAACGATTACCACTTCACACTTAGTATGAACCATTTGCTACTTAAATCTGCCTATACATATACACAAAAAGTTTCTCCTATAAAGTTTAAATATAATTTGTTATTAATTTATTATTTTAGAATCAAGTGTATAAATAAAATAAGATGAATATCGATATATATATATATTGTAGTAAGGGGGGTATTAAATAGTCAATAAATGCACTTCACCAATTAACAAAAACAAAACTAGAGTATATATATTTAGATAGATGAGAATATTGAGTAATATAATATAACAATGGTTATAATAGTAATAATAATAATGAATAACAATAATAATAATGGTATTAATAATGGTGAATAAAGGTATTAATAAGCGTTTCGCATCCTACTCGAATAGATGCTGAAAACGAACTGCCTAAAACGAACTCCAACGACGGTCGCTAGCACAGTTGTTTATATTAAATGTAAACTTAAGATATCTCGCTCGAGCCTACTTCACTCCTTCGACCTGAAAGAATTTTTTTCCTTCTTAAAGGGGCACTACAATATATATAGAGATATGTCGATACTTATTTTATTTATATGCTTATTTTTTATATTATTTATATTATTATATTTATATTCAATTGCATAGCATGAAAAACTTAAACAATTTTAAGAACAGATCAGAGTTCTAACTAAAACATAAAAAAAAAACAATCATTTATTTGCATTTGTCAGAGTTGAGCGCCCTTCGGATGGTACTGTCAGATCGGCGTCGACAACGCGTAGTTACAGCATTGTCTCACTGGCGGCCCGCGTAGAATAGCAGCATGGCGTCGAACGCCGATTACACGTACTCGACGGATATTTTTTTGACCCGTCGGGATTGAAAACTGTTCCCGAAACTTTTGGGGGCAGTTTTCTCTTCAGAAATGTCTAAGGAATGCGATCCAGTATAGCAAATTCGTGCTAGATAAATAACTTTTCATAAAAATGTAAAAGTATAGCATAGTAAGATCGCGCATCCACACTTTTTTAAACTTTGACGGTCATTTGTTACTATTTGCAACAACCAATTTTAATAAATATATACACTAAAATATTCGGCATGATTTCCTCTATCTTTTGAGACCAATCTCAACTTCGTAGCGTTTATACTTTTCGCGTAATACCTCATTTTCTGCCAAAATTTGGTGTTTTTACAAAAACTCATTTTACTAAAAAACTGAGCGTGATGGAGCAATTCTGCCGACGGATTCGTGTTTAGGATGACTAACTCTACGAGGATCACCCATTGGATATTTGAGAAAAAAAATCGTGTTGAACAGTGTAATTAGTTTGATATTTGTAGCAGCGAGGAATTGCAGATTGGGCAAATTATGGATTTGATGATAGCATTAAATACAAATCATTCTGAATGCTACTTTGGTACACTTTTTGAAGTCGGGAGAAGTTCTTTTGATATTTGTAGCGGTGAATAATTATGATTCGCGCAGATGACCGTGTAGATGATGTAGATTGGCTGAAGATGAGATACAGATTTTATTTCGAAACGGTATACAACGAATTTTGAAGACACATTTAACTGAGTGTTTGAAGTCAGTTGGTAATTAGTTTGATATTTGTAGCAGCGACGAATTGCAATTTGGGAAAATTATGGATTTGATGATGGCATTGAATGCAAATTATTCTGAATGCTACTTTGGTACACTTTTTGAAGTCGGGAGAAGTTCTTTTGATACTTGTAGCGATGAATGATTATGATTCGTGCAGATGACCCTGTAGATGATGTAGATTGGCTGAAGATGAGATACAGATGTTATTTCGAAACGGTATACAACGAATTTTGAAGACACATTTAACTGAGTGTTTGAAGTCAGTTGGTAATTAGCTTGATATTTGTAGCAGCGAGGAATTGCAGTTTGGGCAAATTATGGACTTGATGATGGCATTGAATACAAATCATTCTGAATGCTACTTTGGAACACTTTTTGAAGTCGGGAGAAGTTCTTTTGATATTTGTAGCAGTGAATAATTATGTTTAAAATTTTTTGGTAGCTGGTTTGATATTTGTAGCAGCAAGAAATTGCAGTTGGGGCAAACAACGAGATTTGATTTCAAAATCTTTGTATTTGCACAGCTCTACAGGATTTTTTTTTTACTTGATTATCGAAGTTTGTCAGAAAATATTTGAATATTACTTTATTTTATTACGTTTATTTCGACAGGCAATACTGATCGTATTTTAATCGCAGGGATACATGATCGTAATTTATGTAATGTCATTGATACCTTTAGAGCTGTAGCGAATAATCTGGGTCAGTGTAATACGAGATCTGCTTTTGAAATCTTGAACTTTTTAAATTTTAAGAGAAACTTCGGGTCGGTGGCTAAATTCGCAATGAATACTTCCGCTCTAACGGAGAATTAACTCTTTACACTCTGTTGTCGTCGCAGCATCTGAATTATAATAGAGTCTGATAACTCCGCTGTCAGATAAAATAGATGTATTCTTATATCTTATTATATTGTAAAAGATAATTTAAAATTTTACGTGTTTGTTTTTTTAATGACAAAGCAAGATACTTTATTTTCCACGGGTGTGTACTTGCATCGAGTGAAGTCGTGAATTAACTGATAGCACATAGTAAAAATTACTTTGAGTGAAAAGAGTTAATTAATAATCTTGGACGTACAATAGTTACAAAACATCTACAGTTTATTTGAACAAGGACAGTCATTATTTATGCCTCGTTACTTATACTTTTCGTTGACTCATAGTTCAAAGTCCACAAGTGATACGTGAAAAAGGCTTATGGACGATTTAACAAAAAAAAAGAATACTAGGTTGAAACACCAAAGTACGTATATTGGAATTCTAAAGTGAGAGAATTTTAATTCGAGGTCGATAAAGGTTAATCCTTCGAGTGGTAATCCGTATTGAGTGTCCTCGGAAGTGAATGAAATCTATTCAACGAGACTTGTTTATTTCTGCCTATAGACGAATGCACACAGACTCTTTCAGGTTTCATATAAACTATTTCGAGCACAATAAATGCATGAGCGCTCGTACAATTTCAGTCTACCCAATTTTCGCGATTTTAGAGTAAAATATTATACAACAAATTTTTCCATTCGACGGATTAACAAATTGTACTGGAGCGGTTGAAGCTTTTCAAACTGAAATCCCATTCTTACAATGTTGCACTGTTCGTTTAATTTTTATAAATGGAAATAAACAATGATGTATTTTCATGAGTAAAATGCGTTGAATAAGCTTTGAGCTTTCTCTCTCTCTCTTCAGTTTATCGTTTGTAATTAAAATGAGGGTTTTGTACCGTGGAAGTATGTTTTCAAAGGAATAAAAAGTTTTGTCCAGTAAAAACGAACAATACAGAGAGGATACAGAATCTAATTAAAAAATTACCTTGTTTCAAATTTCTATTTTTCGTGATACCTACAGAAACAATCAACCCTTTCACTCCTACCGTCGCATATATGTGGCACCCCCTCAGTGATATGTGCATATGTGTGGCATTTTAATTATATATATACAAGTATCATCTGTAATCAATAACAACATTTTTCATTACTGTCTGAACATTTTCTGTTGATTTTATTGACATATTGGATTAATTACTTCTTAACACTTTACGGACCGGTATTTTTTAACATCCTGCCCACTTCTGATCGGTCACTTGCACGCAAATATTTCCCTGATACTGATATCTCTTCGAAAATTGCAAAGTTTCTTCACTGAGTCCTTGGCACAGTTAATCGCAATGAAAAATAATAATTTATTAATTGCCATAGCAACCAATTAATAAGTTCAAAGTCCAAAAGTGTTGGGCCCGAAAAGCCGATTAATCGGCTACCGGTCGGTAAAATGTTAAAACTCCTCTTTCTTCAAACGTCATCAAAATGTACAACGCAATAAACTTCAAACATCAAAATCATTTGTATTTTAATAATTTTGTGAGTCTTTTCATGATAAAAATGTCAATATACTTGTTACATTAGAGCAATAATTGTTTTATTCAGCACAGTTGTTATTTAAAACTGAGAAACCGTATATACAGAAACTACCCGCACTGTGCATATTTCTGGCGCGAATTTCCGTTCAGTGACGGCATTTCGGCAAACGGAACGGCCGTCGTAAAAGGGTTAATTCGGATGCTTTTAAAAATTAATGTTACTATTGATTTCGTTTTGTCGTCAACGCCATAAATCTTTAAGTAGCAAGTGGTTTTTTTCAGTGACAAATAATGAGGTTATTTCTTAATTTCCCCTGACCGCATCCGCCCTTCTCGGTCCATTCGTTACTTTATCTCTTCACACTTTCTTCCACGTGCCCGATTTCTTCTTAACCTACTCATCCGCTTTCCAACGTCCTTCCGTCTTTTTTCTGACCGTGATACTCTCCTTCTGTCGATTCTCTTTCTTTTCCTCTCATTTTTCACTTCTCTCTTCCTCATTATGCTTATCTTTTATCTCATTTGCTTATCTGTCTCTTCTCTCTTTTCACATTTTCTCCGGTTCTCCGCACTTTCTTTTCCGCCTTTCATTCTCGATGTTCTCCGGTTCTCCACTTTTCCCACATCCGGTAACCAAGCTTCTTTCGAGAGACTATGATTGATATGGAGTTAAATGCTTGCACTTGCAATCAATGGGTCTCAGATTAATTTTCCAGACACTGTTGGAAAATTATTTGTAATTTATTATTTAACATTTAATAGCCTCGATGATTCAGAACTCATCTAAAACAATGGATCGTACATAAAATGATTATAACAATTAAGGCATAAAACGTCAGAAAATTACACTAATAAGATAGCGAAATTGGATTAGAAGAAATCAAAGAGTATTACAATAGAGTATTATAATACAATTTTAATATTGTTTTCAGTAAATATAGTAAATATCGATTGTTCCTTTGACTCTGTACATTTTTCCTAATTTAAAATTTAATGCATCATAGCTTCGATAATTTTGAATCAACCTAAAAGAGTAGCTGCTAGTTCAAATGAGCACATCAGTTAAAGGAGCTATGACACGGTAAAGTCATTAAAGGCTTGGAATCACAATCAGCAAGTTCTTCTTGACTTCTTGTAAATTTTTCCTAAATTATCATTCAATGTATGATAAACTAGGTTCAAAATCCACTCGAAACTAATTCTTCTATTTTTTTCTATTCTCCACATTATTTTGATCGAATATTCTAATATACCGTAGCTTTTATCACAATGATTCTTCCTCCTGTTGTTACGACTCTCTTCGTTCCGTTATTTCGTACAAAGAAATCATCGTATCGTTTTCATCTTCCGTACTCTTCTCTATCCCTTTTCTGACCTATTGTTGGCAACCTTTGATCCATCGATTGTCATCTACCTTTTATTCGCACTTGCACCTTCAGCCGCTCTTTAAATCTTCTCAATTATCTGTATTTTATGGATAGATTCGTTTCTATCCAACGCCTTCTTTTAATTACCTTCCGCGAAGTTAATTATCGTGGAGCTAATAACAGTGCAATGAATGATTTGTTTGACCTGTTTTTCATATCTGTCTTCCTCAGCCATTTTCTTCGAGATCTTTACTCTTTTGTAGATTATATTTCTTTCCTTGTTATTCTCTTTTTAATCCTCTTTCCTATAACTTCGACTTCTTCCGCTTTCCGTTGTTCTTCTTTATTGACAATACTTTTGTCCTTTCATGCTTCTATTGTTTTAATTATTTCTCCGTATTTCTTGCCTATTGTACCCACTCTCAGGATATTTAAATTTTTATTTTTATTTATGAAATTAATCGGAATACCGAGTTTTGAGAGACACAGATTTAATAATACAGGAATGGTGATATTATTTTTATATTTTTATCACAATAAAATTGACACGAAGTTTTTGGTATTTTACATAATTAATTTGGAAATAATGTTGTTAGAATTTAATGTAATTATCGTCGGCAGTTAGCTGCATTCAGAAATTGAATTATATTTAATTGAGGATAGTAAAATACTAAAATAGTTCTTTTAGTCTTGTATATTAATTTGCTAATAAATGCTATTAATGAGACTTCATAAAATTTCATAAAATGAATAATTTTGCACATTAAAAATTTAGAAATGCCACTTTTCATCGAAAATTACTAACATGAAAATTCGCCAGAAGTTTACTTACCTTTTTAATGTGTTAAATTGTGCAATTTTAATCTGCGGTTTGCTTATTTCAACGTGAAGTAAACTCGTACAAATTACTGCTACTACTAATCCAAGAGGAAATATTATTTTCGAAGGAAAACAGTAGAATTTATTTCCACGTACCGCTGATATGAATTTTATATATTTGCACAGTAATCCCGAGATTTGTTTGTTGCAAATATTTATTCAAATATTGCTAACACCACAGACGGATAAATCCTCAAAGCTAAATTAAATATAGCAAATTATATATTTAAACTTTAAAAGCATACCTTTAAACGAAAGCATAGAAAATATTTCATATTTTTTTAAATACTTCTAAGTCCACAAATTATTTGAAATTGAAATTTAAAAAATTTTTTGCATCTCGAAACAAAGATCACTTATTGTCTCTTAACCCCTTGCACTACGATTTCTTTTCTGATTGCTTCCGCTAGAATTTAGGATTTAAATGTCAAAATAAAAATTAATCAGTGATTCTTAATATGCCGTATAATTTAGCGTAATATTAATGTTATAGAAATAATATTATCTTGTCCCGCCTCAATTTAACCCCTTGCCGTACTATAACGAGTTACACTCGTGACGAGGTAAATTGGTTAGAATGTTTTCAAATTCTGTGAAACCTATGAAATTGAAAATATGAGTGAAACGTGACACAATGAAATCATTTCTACAATATTATTGTTACGTTGAATTATAGGATATATCAAGAATCACTGACCGATTTTTAGTTTGCCAATTTAATTTTGAGTTATTGCAGAGACAATCAGAAAAGAAATGGCACGGCAAGGGGTTAATAGATTTTGGAAAATTTGAAAATTTCCTCTCCCCTTTACCTCATCACGAGTGTCACTCGTTATTTACTGTAGGGCAAGTGGTTAATTACTTCAAGTAAACCGATAAATATATTCCATCGAATAAATTTAAATGCCCTGATATTACAAAGCTAGAAATTGAGACGAAAAATTCTCCAACTCCGCGTGTTCGTTCTTTCTTTGTCTTCTTGTCGTCCGTTAAAACAAGTGAGAAAACGTCGACTTGCCTACTTTCGTCTTGATTGCCATTGTAAGCGATTATATGCCTGGAAATGACAGGATTTCGTTCGCCGGACTTTCCTCTGAAATCACGACGAAAGTAAAATCACTCAAATGTACCTCACACGAAACACAGTAATAACGTTAATACGACACTGCAAAGTAATGCACCAACGACCATACATTCGTCCTCGTTCACGCGCGGAGGAGCCATAAAGAGCGACGTTAACATTAAAAGAATCGCTTGTTTTCTAAGCTTTACTCTCCAGAAATACTCCAAAGGATATTCCGAGTTAAAGAGGCATTTTACCATTTCCTACTTTGAGCCTCGATAACAGCTACTTGCTTTCCGTAACTACGTATCTCGTGGAATTCCGGTAATGAGCGTTCCCGACTCTTTTAAAGTCTGAAAAAGAACCAGTTGTACAGCTGGTTCTGTCGAAAGTGTCAAGAGTTGTTCTAAAGTGAATGTTATAAATCCTGCATTTATTGCACCTATTGAGAATATGCAATTCTTTTGTTTGAATTATTCACCGTACGAGTAACGTAGTATGATAGTTTGAAGAATATTTCATTCGAGGATATACAGGAAAATGTTAGAATGTGGAATTTTTGGTATAATTTTTGGAAATCTGAGTTGAAAACTGATTTTACTGTTAAGGAGGAATTTGGAGGGGCATGGTATCAATGGCAGAGAATTCGTAGAAAAGTTTGAGTTCTTGGCGAAACTGTGATGAAATTTGAAGCTGAAAATTCTTGTAGTTTAGATTTCACAGAAGTTTGAAGTTCAAAGGGAATATAATACAGGAGAAATGCTATAATTGTAGGGATGCTATGGTAATATCGGATATGAAATTTGTGGTTCATACTACTAATTTATACATAATGTATTGTAGCTTCGATTTAGGATCTCGTCATCTTCGATACTTTTATTTCAAAGCTGTTGTGTGCAATAGTTCAAATTATGTGCTTTAAATTGATAAATACTTCATTCCCTACTTAATTGATTACCACTTTATTACATTCATTCTTCACCAGATATATTAGAATTTAATAATAAAATCTATTACTAAATTTTACGAGATAGTCTAAAATAAATAATCCTTACTAGAAGTGCACTTGAGACATAACAAAACTGGTCTTACTGCACTTCACTTATCTGCTTCTATATTTATAACATCCGGAACATATATTAAAACATTATGTTTCACGTAACCACTAGAAGCATTTAGCTAGTTCTATCGTTTCTACCGAAGTGAAACTTTATATTAAATTCACATCTTTATAAAGCAGAAACTTTAAAGATACAGATAGATAGATATTCGGCAAACCTTTATCTTTTTAACGCTAATATTTAAATATTCAGTATGTCCAAGAATTCAAAAATACTGCAATTTAAGAGTTACATGATATTTCATGGAATTTAATAGCGCCGGTCACCGGTGACCCCCATGGTTCAAGTAAAGACTTGGACACTTAACACTTTACCGACCCGTATTTTTTAAACATCCTGTCTACTTCTGACCAGTCACTTGGCCGCAAATATTTTCCTGATACCGATATCTTTTCGAAAATTACAAATTCTCGTCAATAAGTCCTTGGCACAGTGAACCGTAATGATAAGTAACAATATATTAATTGCCATGGCAACCGATTAATAATTTAAAAGTCCAAAAGAGTTGTGTCCGAAAATCCTAAGGCTATCGGTCGATAAAGTGTCAATTAATAGATCCAAGTTCAATTAGCCCATCACATTTGGCCATATCTTTTAAATTTAATGTACAACAGTTGAATAAATAAAGTACTCTACCTTGAAATAACAACTTACATTTAGTAGCAAGTAAAGACAACATCTTTACTCTGCTTACTACAAGATAGTAACAAACAGTAAATAATACAGTAAGACAAGTAGAAACAGATGATAGGATATCATAAGTACGATAAGCTGAAACATTATACGTATACAATCAGCAACAGAAACAGTGATCTTCAACGAAGTCCACATAACGGTGGAGCAACCAAGGCGCAGAACATGTTACGAAAATTGATCATTCAACCCAATTTCAACTTCTCAGCGCATTCTCGCGATTCATTATCGCGAGGATCTAACGAAAGATCGCGTTACAAGGCCCAATTACGTGAAATTTTCTACTTCGTATATCTTCAAGGTCATCTTAATTCGTTTGTGCATTCAGTGCAATTTGTATCGCTAAAACTGTGCTGTTTTATTGTTCAGCATACTTTAACGTCGTAAAATAGCGATGGCCAATTATTTGTCTACTAAGATTAAATATATATAGCGACTACATATATCCACTGACTTTTTCCCTTTTCAAAAGGATTACATTATCTTTTTGCGAGGTAATAACGCGTTTCGTGGAAACGTTAAAGATTAAGTTGAAGAAAATACAATGTTGAATGTTATTGGTGATTTATGTTCTTGCGTCGATAAAATGAATTTTCATTTCAATGCCATTGTGGCGAAGAGATTAATATCTCAATTACCATGTTAATCATCGATGTCTGTTTCTGTATTCTGATGTTAAATGATGTTTTATTTTTTGTGGACTTAGACTCTTTTTGTTTAGGAGTAATACACTAATATTTTATGCTATGCGACAAATTTTTTTTTCACTAATTAAAGGTATTCTAGGGCGTGTTCCCTCAATTCTCAATACTAATCAAAACTCAAAGAATTTTTCAAACTCCTTACCCTACAACTTCGCTTAACTCTACCTGCAGCATAGTTAGCACTAATTTGAAATATAAAAAGTATAACAATTATTTCCAGTCGTATCAATCATGCAATTGAACAATATTAATCATATTTCTAAAAATACTTCGAACTCCTTACCCTACAACTTCGGTTAACGCTATTTACAGCACAGTTAGCACTAATTTGAAAAAAATTAAAAGTCTATTAATTATTTCCAAAGATATCGTAAATTCTATCTCAATGACACTTATATTATATAATTACTTTTTTATTTTATAATATATTTTTATTACATTTATATTTTTATATTTTATATTTATTATATTTTTATATATTATTAATTTAATTTATTTTATAATATTTTATAATTACTTTTTATCACATTTTCGACCTTCTTCTTTTTGTAATTCCAAGTCCTCTCGTCTCATTTCCCACGCCACGAATATGAATCAATATTCTAGAACAATTCATAAATATAAAATTAATTACAAAATCTTCCCTCGACCATTGTTCAACAAATGAATGCTAAGGGTCAAGGGACGTATGCTCTTGTGCTATCGTACTTAAGAAACTTCAAACTTGGATTATGCTGTACAATAAAAAAGGTCAAAGAAGATGGTGCACACCCACTCGTATGCAAGTGGGTTGCAGTTCACTGGTTCGTAGTTTTCCGAGCATGCCGAGTGAAACTCGTTAGTTGACACTCCGGTTAGAAATCGACTTGCGGTTTGCACAGGTCGTGCCGCTATTCATTACGATCCGGCTGCAGTATCATTAGCGAGGAAAAATGTCCGGCTAAAAGGAACGAGAAAGAATGGTGCCTCCGCTTTCCTGGTTCGCGTGTACGGGACTTATTATTCGTCGGTCCGCTATCATCGACTTGTTATTAGAGTGTGACGTAGAAGTCGAAGTGAACTTGAACGCTGTTAATTTGCCATCTTACGGCGTTTCAGATCGAGGATATGGAGCAGTTGCGTTGTAGAGATGTCTTGGAATGCGAAACGTTTTTTTGCACTGTAAATAGAGAATTTTGAGGAGTGTTTTTTTTAGGCGATGGAATTATGTAGGTAATACTGTGATAGTTTGTGATTGCAGTTGTGGTTTACAATTTATTAGAAGCACCGGCGATAGATCTATCATATTGCAATATATTAAGTAAATGCTTTGAAAAAGGTGAAAAAGAGGTAGGAAAGATGATCGATTCGATGATTTATATTCTTTGAGAGAGAGAGGTAAAATATTTATTCTATGAACATTCTATAAACTTGGAGAACATTTTAAAAAATGTATTAGTCGTCTTGGTCAATTTGGTAGTTCTAGTATTAAGTAAAAATCAACCAAAGATGATAGGATTTTAAATTCAAGCTGAGTAATTTGGGATTGGGAATATTTAACCATATACTCACAGTGTTATTAGCTACCCTACAAATTTTTTACTCTATTTGGTTTTGATTTCTATGGTCATTTTGGCGCTACAATATCGCAGAAGAAAAATTTTTCAGAGTCGACGAGATTTTGTACTCCAGCCAAAATTGAGAATCCACACCCTTCAACATCATCGCAGTTCTCGTGCGACTTTTTAAAAAATTGACACTCAATTTAGATTTTGACGGATTTTTATTGTTTTATGTGTTAAACAGGCCTTAACCCTTTAGCCTACAACTACGCGTGGCACTCGTAGCGCGGAAAATGGAACAGGAAGTTTTGAAGTATTCCAAAAACTATTAAGTAAATTGACAAAATCAGTCAATCACAAAACGGTCTCATCATTTCTATACTATTAATATCACGTTCATTTATACGGAATATCAGAAATCAGTGAAACCTTTTGATTTCAGGAATTAATTTTGAGTCTTTGCATGTCCCATAAGAAAAGAAATCCTAGGTTAAGGGGTTAAATGTATAGAACATCGGTGCAGTAGATATTTCACATGTATCTTATACTACACAAATCCTTTTATCTGACTATCTCCTTTGCCACTTGATCTTTCTTTTTTCAAAGCAATTACTTATTTAATATATTTAAGTATAACAGATTTAAAGCCGGTAAATATAATGTTATATTTAATAGTTTTAGCGCCTGTAGATCTAATATTAACAGGGTCGAGTGAGAATAGACGACATTCGACGAACAGTTTGTTGGACGTGTTCGCATGTACGTTCGCAACGATAAAAGGGTTAATCGAAACGACCGTCCAAATTTGTCGCTGGGAACTGAATCTCTCAATTACCAATCAGACACGCGTTGCTCATATATTTTTGTAGATGTTCTCCGTGTGATATTTTATATCCATGAATCATTGAGTTTGGAAAAAATAGATTACAAAATGCAGTTATACTTACGGGAATGAAGAATCTGGAAACATTTATGATGAAAGATTTTAATTATCGCAGTTTTAATTGCAATCATGTACCGTTTGCACGATCTCATCGATGGAGATTTACGTTTTGTACCGAAGTATGGCGTTTCAGGTCAGTTAATACCGAGTATAATGATTTTTTTGGATTTATGTCTGCAGATAACGATAAATTAAACTGAAATAAAATCAAGGATAATTTATCAAGTGTCAGACATTGTAAAACGTAGAGAATTTGTAAGATACGCTGAGATTGAATTAAAGAATATCAAGTCTTTTATAAAACTTATAAAAGGTGTTAATCAAATCGAAGAAAGTTTGAAATACTGATAATATTAAACGTACAAAAAAATAGAGCCTCAATAATCAATTTTTGAAAAAAGATTCACTTGAAACCAAAAACCTATTTCTATTTTTCTCGTCTGTTTGATCTAATCCACTCAAAGTTACATAAACCTTTGAGTCCTACTAACAGTAAAATAAAATTGCATTACGCAAACTTATATAATACGACAATACAAGATTCCCATCAGTATGATATAACAGTACAGTTTATAATGCGCTCAGTTATTTAATTAAGCTTATATCGACCACAAGAGCTTTACATCTATCACAAATTAAGGTAGTTGTCTCATGATTCGAAATAAACAAGAAGTTGTTCGAACTTGAACTATATATAAATAGATTTGTAATACATATGATAGTGAAATTTGATGACCGTTCACCACGTTATACGCTAAATAATTGCAATTAAAAATGATACTTTTGTACACACTGCATTGGAAAAGCGTGGGAAAGTAGTATATATTAATTTTCATTGTGGAGAAAATAAACAACGTTGAAACGAAAAACTACAGTGTAATAGAATAATATATTCTGAATCATTTAGAAAAAAAAACATGCTGTTCCCAGTTAGTTTTTCATAAATATGGAAAAATAAAGTCTTAGTTTCATAATTATTAGTAGAGGAGGGGATATTACTATAGATACCATATGACAGTATACATATGTACAGGTTAAACAGATAACCTGATAACCAGTGTACGTGTGTACATATACGGAATAAGCACAATGTGTGTTTCAATAACGTAGCATAATTAAAGTGCAGATTTAAAAATTTTTTTAAAGTTGCATTATGATTAATTTTGGATTTTAGTTTTATTTTTATATCAAAAACTCTAAAATGAAATATTTTATATTTTGGAACAACTTCCTAATACATTCCGTAGAAAAGACTAATTTTATTTCTATGGGGGGATGAACCCGATCTAGCGACGGTACCTGCGTGGAGCAACTACCTTAATACGCACAGTTCTGTACTCTGAACAGCCATGCAATTGTTTAAAAACTATATTAACACTAAAACTATCGATCTAGTCAAAATGGTTCCTCATTTCTTCTCCAAATTCTCCAAATTCACAGTAGAACGATTGAGTTAAATATTCTACATCCATCATATAAAACATAAATTACTGAATTAATAATCTTTTCCACCTTTCAATTCCTCCCTTTCTAAAGTGCTTATTTAACATAATTAAATATAATATCTTTACCACTGTTTAATAGTATTTGTCAAAGTCCGTGCATCGATCTTACCGTGAGAAGATAAATAAAGTATAAATTTCTATATCAAGACTAGATCTAAAGAAGCCAAATTGACGGATTCCTTCTTTTTTAAAAACGTCTTTCAAATTCACAAAGATACGATACTGTAAATATTCCGCGTATATCTTATAATATACAAAATACTCAAATAATTATATTTTTGACAGCTTGATCCATCTTTCTGCAAGGTAGATATTTCATATATTTCAACCTACCAGATGTAATGCTCGTGGATCTGGCGTTAACCCTTTACGGTCCTATGTCGAGGAATACCCGACATAGATTTTCACTTGATTTTATTTTCTAACAATTTAATATCAACTTTCCAATTTCACAATGATTTTGTAATACCACCTACATGCCCGTCAATACCTATAGTTATTGATACCGTTTTAAAAAATGGATAACCAACGATAGAAAATATTGCAAAATTAAATTTAGTTAGCTCACTACCGAAATTAACGAAATAATTCAGACCGCAAAGGGTTAATCGTGTAAAATATATTTGGTGTACAACATAAGATAACGTTGAATAGAAGATTCATTGATAACAAAATACATCAAAAGTAAGGCCTACTACAATTTGGAATTTCAATACCGGTATACCGGGATACCGAATGCCGGTATTTTGAGCCATTTGTACAATTTTGTAATACCGGTATTCACAAGTTTAAATACCGTTTTTTCGGTATTTACTAGAAATTTTTAAAATTGTTCTCCACTCTATGTTCCGGGGTCGCCAACATAGAAAAATAGTATACGTTTTTGTGTACGATATGATCAAGTTTATAGTAAATTTTCTTAAAATTTTTTACCCACAAACCTATCTACATTCAGAACAATTCGGTACAGTTATCGAAGATGATGTGGACACTAATGTCGATAGTGAAAAGGAATTGTCTCTTGAACAAAAATTAGAAATAGCGATAACGAGAAAAACTTCAACAAACCAATATACAATACAGAAATCAAAACCATCCGACAAGAAATCGATTTATTTGAAAAGGTGGGATTTAGAGGTAAATACTTGGAAAAAGTATATCGCGCCTTGCTAACAGTACCACCAACTAGCGTAGGTGCTGAAAGATCGTTTTCGACAGCTGGTAATTTTTGCACATAATTACAATCCAGGCATAATGACAGTACAATTGATGCATTATGTTTTTTAAGATTACATTTCAAAAATATGTAATAGTACCACAGACTGAATAGTGATATTTACACTTTTTTGTGATTTAAATACAGAAGATGTTCCTTGTTCCTTTACTTTTTTGTTATTCTTTATATACTGTTATAATTTATAAGTCACAAATGATTTTTTGTGATATTTACTATCTTTAATAAAACTGACAAATGAAACAATCCCTACTACCGGTATTAACACTAGAACTACCAAAGCAGTCAAAATGACTGGTACACAATTTTTTCAAAAAATTCTCCAGTTTTATATAACAGTCATAGAATAAATATTCTACGTCTATATCAATAAACATAAATCACCAAATCGATTAAATTTTCTGCAGCTTGATTCTCCCTTCTTCGAAGTACTTATTTAATTTATTAAAATATGTTCGATTTGACGTCGGTAGTTTTAGTATTAAAATCTAAAAAATACCGAATACCGGTATTGAACTTTTGGCCCGATATTGCAATCCGTAACTACAATATTTCAATGTTTTCTTTCATGCCAATTCAACTCTCGAACATTGTTAAAATTAAAGAATAATTTCAAATAGTCACCGATGAAATGCGGAAGAGGAACAGTGTCGAACGCACATTCCGCAAGGATCTCTTCAAAAATCTGGGCTAAAATCATCGACAACCGTCGAGCGTACGCCGTCGAACATTTGCTCAGCCTAATTGCATTTCGAGGAAAGATCGCGGAGGAACTCGCCTCAAAATGAGTTAACCTTTGGCAAGCCATTCCCGTGGCCAGGATGTCTAGGCCATACGCGTAGAGACGATGCGAAGCTTTCTCCTGATAGAGCCAACTTTTACTTTTGCCACGGGCGTATCGTCGATCTTCGTTTATCTGCAGTGAATGTACCAAGCGTGATCCATGCATATTATCCTTGTATCGTCCTCGCTTTGATGGGCGATTCGAGCATGGTTATGGCTACGTGCTTACACCGGGTTATACTTAACCCTTTGAACTCTGAAGTTTTACATACGACTGAGAAATAGTTAGACTATCTGTAACTTTTTTTTTTCAGTGAAAATTTATTTCCCCTTTGATTTATGTGACGTATGTTACAAAAAGCGATAAAGAGTCAAATGGTCAAATATTATTAACCCATTGACAGTTTATCTCGTGACATTCACGGGCGGAGCGTCAAGTATGAAATGGTTTATTCCGCTTAGTTTACCAAAGATATTTGGGTCTATGACTAGATTCTTTGCTTCCTCTGTTTTCTAAGGTTATTTTAACTGAAGAAGGAGACGTGGTTTAGTTTGCATGTCCAAGTATTTTCGAACATAAAAATCACTACACATTTTTTGGCCCAGAATTCGTAATTTTACCAAACTGTGAAAGGGTTAACGCTAGATTTCCCAAGCCAGTCAAAATAACTGGTACACAATTTTTTCCAAAAATTCTACGGGTTTATGAGAGAGCCGTGGAATAAATATTCTTCGTCCGTCGTATAAAACATAAATTGCCGAATGTATCATCTTTTCCACGTCTTAATTTTCCTCGCTTCAAAGTACATATTTAACATATTTAAAAATAATAGGTTTGACGCTGGTAAATCTAGTGTTAAGGGAAATAACTAAATAGAAAATGGCTTTATATTGAAAAAGATTGGCGATTATGGCATAGAGTATGAATGAGAGAGGTATTTATTAATGTTAGATTCATAATTTTATCAATTCAGTCGTTCAAAGTTTAGAACCTTCAGGAATATTTTCAAAAAATTTATACAGGTCATTTTGATCATCTCGGTAGATGTAAATAGTATGAGTCCATTTTTCAAAAAGGTTACCACTGTTTTTATGGCACCGTTTGCTTGAAGAGTGTGATATTTGTAAATTGATTTAATCAATCAGTTATCTTGTCTCCGTCAGTTCTTTTCTGTTGACCTATTTATTTAGTACCTCTTAATATATTAATCTTTCGTAATTCTGCCATTAACAGTCTCTGTGTATGATTGCAACTCTATGTAAATGTCCATATATCAACTGCTATACAAGTAGCACACATCACTGTTTGTGAAACCATCTTTTTATGCAAACATAAAGATTAATGAACGACAACAATTTTTTCTTGATGCGGGTGGGCATTGTTTTACATTTAAATGTAATTTTTAACTGTAGAAGTTGTGTATGTGGTATATTCCAAACTGAAAATTATTCTGTAAACGAAGGAATGTAGAAGTGACTTTTTCTATCGTAGTTTTGTGCACTATCGCGATAGTGATTCACTATAATCAACGTTAAGAGGGAAAAATAAATCGAAGTTAGTGAATGAGATAGTTGAATTATAATTTTACATTCTTAAAAAACACAAGTTATTTTTTAGTAATTTTAAAATTAGTCTTCCTGTGTAAAATACATTCTTGCCATTTTAACCCTTTGCGGACGGGGGGATTTTTGAATATTGAGAAAGAATCATTTATTTAGCGATGAAAAAACACTTTTTCATCGGAAAGACAGTCTGTTAATGTATAGAAGTTGAAATTTACTCTTCGTAAATAATATTTCAACGATTATATTTTAATTTCTCAACTCTAACCGTTTATATATGCACCGACAAACTATAAACCAATTTTTTCCTCAGACCGCATATATGCGCCCGTCGTCCTCAAAGGGTTAAAGTTCCACTTGTAGTGACTATTCGTCGACGGATGTACTGTTATTCTTATGTGTTTATTGTAATACGTTATTTACAGTTTGTAATGATCATTAAGTACAAACACGATATAATCATGTTGATAATCAGCATTTTACCATTTATTGGTACGTTTACTTCTTTCCAATAATTTTCCAGTTAGAATGAATTGAAATGGAAAACGTTTATGTTAAAACTAAGCAAATAAATTAGTAAAAAGTTTTATTTTTAATCAATAATGTAAACATTCTCGTTACGAATAAGTTTGCGTCATCTAGTGTACAAATTTCCAATACAGTATTGATAAAAATCAATTGGTTTTTGAGTAAAATATTTGGGGAAATGACATTACTTTCCGGTCCCTGTATTAATATGGCTTGTGTAAGATATTTGACATTTTTTAAGCATGTACTGCAGTACAATATTGATTATTAACACTAGATTTACGGAGCCAATTTGGCTCACTCAAAATTTGATTACTATATGTATAATACATCGATTGTTTAATTTTTTAATAATGGATCTTTCATATAAATTGATTTGGAACTATTTTCTTTATAAAAGACTTCAATTTTCTTGAATGAGTCAAATTGGCTCACTTCAGAAAAATAGGTGTATCAACTCCGTAAATCTAGTGTTAAAGAAACACATTATATTTCATGTAAAGTGCAGTTGGAATTGTAATGAATTTTTTAAATTAAGAGTCGACTCGTAAATCGATAACTTTGCATTGCGGTAAACGCGATATTTGCGATATTAATAGCTGGCTTAATTAACTTGTAAATGGGGAGAGGATTCGATTAAACCGTGCAACTAATTGCACTGCTGAAAATTCATTTTTCCTGCTTTTATGAAATTTTCAGGTATTTTTGTTCACTGCTCAGTCAAAATTTACTACCAAAAAATTATTAGTAGATTAGCAGCAAATGAAATTGAAACATTAACTTCGGTTTTGACAAGTTGAAATTAAAAAATACCTATGTCAGCAGGAATATGAATTTCTAAAAATGTACAGTCGATGTAATCATTTCAAATAGGTACATGTCGTAAATTTCTGTTTCGGGACAGTACTAACGGAAGTGTAGAAAATTGTACCGTAATATATTTCAGAAGTTTATGTCATCCCACGTTGCAAATGTTGAAGGATCAGCAAATTTGCAAAATGTCACGTTCATTTCCTTACGTAACATTTTGGAGTCGACGACTTAAAGGTCAGGTTTCGACTGATTTTTCGAGTATTCCCAAAGAGACGATTGCAATCTCTTTGCCTGCAATCTATTTCAGGCACCGAGAATTTCTTGAAATTATTTAATAATAGAACTAATCTAATAGTGCAATTAATACAATCTTAATAATTTAAGAAGACAGTAATTGATGTTTTTCAAGCAGGCACCATAATTTAACAACTCTGTTATTATTCTGTTATTATAAATTAACAAATCTGTTATTATTCAGAAAGTAAATATGAATACTTACTCAGAATTGTTCATAGTATTTCTGTAATTCCTAACTATAATTTATTATATATTGATCTAATCATCGAGCATTAAATCTATTGCTTTAAATTTATTCAGTAACAATTCGCAATAAAAATTCGACCATCACTCAAAAATTAACTCCGTAAACAAGTTAAAATTTCAATTTCAAATGCACAAGTGATTTCGCAATTTTCAGTTGAACTAAAATCCAAATAATTCGTTTAACTGGAAAATTAAATAAACCGTTGAATTTCAAGGAAAATCAGTTATCGGGACCCAATAAATATGTAACACGTTGCAGATTTATTAAGTCATAATATTCGTTGCCTTAATAAATTAGCTAATTGAAGAACCGATAGAGATGATACGTCACACGTAATTGGTTGTACGTCATTGTCAGATTGGATTCAACGTAAAGACCCGAAAGAGTTCGTCGTATAAAACATTTCAATTCGAAGCGGGTAATTTATCAGAAACTGTTTCGTGGCGTCAAGATCCGACGTGGTATGAATTCGACGACCACTAGTCTCACTCGCGATTCGCGACGATTATGCTTCGCGAGAAGGTAATTTATCGACGCGATCGTCCTCGACCGGCGGAGAACTTGTTCGTTCGTGAGATAGTACGTACTCCAAAATATATAATAGCAAACTATGACGGTTTTCGTCGTCAGCGAGCTCGGTATGTTTGCGTTTCGGTGTTCGTAAGGCAAGTGACTTCGAGGGTTTTTCCTCCGAAGTCCCTCGACGACGCTATGGGCCGGACATCCCCACTTGCTGAATTTTCGCGACGTTTCAGCAGGCGGGTTTTTCGGATTTTCCGGGCAGTGCGCGATGTTGATTGGCCGCACTTTCCTCCGAGAGGAGTGACCACCCCCATGGGACTCTCGGCGAGAAGGGCCCCACGGAGGCGGGAGTTCACCCCCTGCGAATACGTGGTGGAGGAAAGTGCAACCAGATGTGCCCAAAAAATCCTAGTCCGGCCGATCGGCAGAATTTCCCTTCGAAGGCGCGATTTATGACCGATTTGTCATCGCGAGTCAGCGGCGGTCGATGGGACCGTTCGGGCCGAAGTCCCTGTTTACCACCCGCTGACAGAGCACGACGGATTAACGAAAACGTTCATTCAAAACGAAGGCTGCTTAATTCCTCAAGGACCGGAGTTCTAGCCGCCTTGACGAACGATGGTCGCCAAATGTTGGAAGATAATAAAAAATCTGGCAGCCAGACCCGGGCCTCAAAGAACGGCAAACTTTCGCTTCGTTCCGAACGCGCTTTTGTTTCCGTACGACGGAACATGCTCCCCCCGTTGAGAGACTCTGTCGATCAATTACGTTACCGATTCGTTGCGCTCGCTGACGCTGGCTTCGATGATAACGATGCCGCTTCATCGACCCTTGAAGCGGTGCCAGCTGATTCGGTGTGATCTACGAAGACGGCGACGACTCCTCGTAGATGGGAAGGGGTGCCAGCTGCCGAACGTTGCGCCGGTAGACGCCGCACGCTGTGCGAACGGTGACAGCGCGCACGACGTCGTCCTTCCCTGGATGGACCTGCTCGATACGCCCGAGATGCCACTGCAGTGGCGGCGTATGGTCCTCCTTGAGTACCACGATTGTCCCCACCGTGATGTTGTGGTTCCCCTTGGTCCAGCGGTGGCGTACATTCAGGAGGTGGATGTACTCCTTATGCCAGCGCGTCCAGAAATCTTGCTTGACCTTCTGGATATGTTGCCAGTTGGTCAAGCGATTGCTGGGAGTACCGCTGAAATCGGCCTCGGGGAGGCTCGTTAAGGCGTTACCGATCAAGAAGTGACCCGGGGTTAACGCGAGGGGATCGTTAGGATCGGATGAAAGAGGTGTCAGAGGTCGGGAGTTGAGGATGGCTTCGATTTCGATGACGAACGTGTTGAATTGTTCGAGGGTGAACAATTCCTCGCCGACGACGCGTTTAACGTGATGTTTAAACGATTTAACGGCTGCTTCCCATAGGCCTCCGAAATGAGGCGAGAGAGCCGGCGTGAAGTGCCACGTAACGTTCCTCTCCGTGAGGAAGCGCCGGATCCCTTCGTCCTCAGGTAGGGAAGTGTGCAGCTCCGCTAAATCGTTGCTCGCGCCAACGAAGTTCGTACCGTTATCCGAGTATATATTCCGGCACAGTCCTCTTCGACCGACGAAGCGTTTAAGCGCCGCCATAAACGCTTCCGATGTCAGGTCTCCGACAACCTCTAAATGTACTGCCTTTGTCGCAAAACAAATGAAGACCGCGACGTATACCTTCACTTGTTTGCGGTTTCGGTAGCGCCGTTCCTTGACGTGGAATGGCCCGCAATAATCGACGCCTGTGTTGTAGAACGGTCGGTGCTCCGTTACCCTCGCCGCAGGTAACTGACCCATGATGTACTGGGTCTCAGGTGGATTTACCCGGAAACACCTGACGCACTGTCGAACGATTTTCCGCGTTGTGTTGCGTCCGTCGATCGGCCAGTACGTTTGTCGCACGATGTTTAATGTCGACGTGATTCCGGTGTGGTGATGTTGGAGATGGGCCTGCCGGATGATGAGGTCAGTGACGTGATGTCCCCTCGGTAAGATTATCGGATGTTTTTGCTCGAAGGGCAGGTCCGAGTTTTGCAAACGTCCTCCCACTCGTAGGAGACCCCTTTCGTCCACGAAAGGGTGCAGTGGTAGGAGTCTGCTTTTGCGGTGCAATTCAGTCCCGCCCCTGAGCTGCTGCAACTCTTGCGCAAACGCGGGAGCTTGCACGAGTTGCAGAATCCGATCTGTGGCCTTCTGTAGTTCTTCCACGGTTAAAGGTCCCTTGTCGCGATCGGGCCGTCCAAACCGAAGACAGTAAGCCACAATTCTCTTCAGCCGAGAGAAACACGAATACCTCTCCAGAATCTCCTCGCTGTGGATAATGGTCGTGGCTAAGCAGATGACTGGTCGGGCTTCCGGAATTTCCTCGAGTTCGTCGATGGGGGAAACAGGCCAAGTTGATTCAACGTTTGAAAGCCAAGATGGTCCGTGCTTCCAGATGTGACTTCGGATCAACTGGCTCGGCGATTGTCCGCGAGATAACAAATCGGCGGGGTTATCTTCCGACCGAACATGACGCCATGATTTATCGTCGGTTTTTCGTTGTATTTCCGCCACACGATTAGCAACGAATGTTTTTAACGTGGCGGGTGATCGTCTGAGCCAGTTGAGGACGATGGTTGAGTCGGTCCAGAAGGTCGTGCGATCAACTTCTTCAACCATCGCCTCTCGGAGCGTGGAGTATAACGTTGCCAGTAACGCGGCGCTACATAACTCAAGTCGTGCGAGCGTGACGGTTTTGAGGGGCGCGACTCGTGATTTCGCGCACAGAAGGTGCGTCTCCGTCTGCCCGTTTCCGTCGACCGAGCGAATGTATACGCACGCTCCGTATGCCCGTTCGCTGGCATCACAAAACCCGTGTAGTTCCATACGGTGATGTTCCCGTTGCGCAACGTGCCGTTTGAACAACGCCTTGTTTAAATTTGCAAGGTCGTTCACAAAAGCGGACCATTCTGTGTGCAACTGAGCGGGCAACGATTCGTCCCAGTCGAGTTTCAGTTGCCACAATCGTTGCATTATAATCTTCGCCACAATGGTAACCGGACCGAGCAGTCCCAAAGGGTCGAAGATCCTCGCGATGGTCGAAAGAATGGTCCGCTTCGTCACTCTTTGCGCGATATTTGGATCGACGGTGTACGTGATGGTATCTTCGTTCGCGTTCCATACTACTCCCAAGGTCTTCACGGTGTCGGTGTCGCCGAAGAGTTTCGGATGAATCTGTTTTTCAGACAGTCCAGTAAGGAGGGCTGGCTCGTTGGATGCCCACTGCCGGATGTTTAAGCCTCCTCGTTGAAGTGCATCGATGATTTCATCTCGAAGCGCCAACGCTTGATCGAGCGTATCGGCGCCGGTGAGAAGATCATCGACGTACAGATCCCTCTTCAGCGTCGTTGAAGCCCTGGGAAAGTCGGTTCGTTCGTCGTCTGCCAATTGTTGGACGCATCTTATGGCGAGAAACGGAGCCGAAGAAAGCCCGAACGTGACGGTGTTCAGTTCGTATGTGGCGATCTCGTTTTGCTCGTTTCTCCACAAGATGCGCTGGTATCGGCGATCCTCCTCCCGCACGATGAACTGGCGGTACATCTTCTCGATATCACCGGTCAGCACGAACGCGTGAATTCGAAACCGCAGGAGCAAGGCGAATAAATCGTCCTGCAGCGTAGGTCCCGTTAGCAGAGCGTCGTTGAGTGAAACGCCGCTGCTGGATTTTGCCGATCCGTCGAAAACCACGCGAACCTTTGTCGTTGTACTAGAAGGTTTCACGACCGCGTGGTGAGGCAGGTAGAATCCCGGCGCGTCGACTATTTCTATCTGTCTCATGTGCCCGAGTGAGAGGTACTCCTCGATGACGGCAGAGTACTCGCGCTTCAATTCCGGCTCACGATTAAGTTTTCGTTCCAATGAGAAGAATCGGTTGAGTGCTCGCGCACGTGACTCGCCGATTTGCGATTTCTTCTCACTGAACGGCAGCGCGACGATATATCGACCCGTATCATCCCGTTTGACATGCTTCGCGAAATGGTTTTCGCAGTCTCGCTCTTCTTCGGAGAGATGTCGTCCGCTCTGCCCCTCCTCTATCTCCCAGAATCTTCGAAGATCGAAGTCCAGGGTAGAGAAGAACACGTTGCGTCTCGTCCTTGGCGCGATGGATGGTGCGCTCCCCCCGATGATCCATCCGAACTGGGTTTTCTGGAGAACGAGATCTGCTCCCTTTCGCGGCGCGAGATCGATTTGCCCCACACATAACGATGCGAGTGCGGGGCCGCTACCGATCAACATGTCAACGGGCGCTGGTTGATGAAAGTACGGGTCGGCTAATCGAATGTTTGCCGGAATTGGAAGTTTCGCCCTGTCGATGCGCGTATCCGGAAGCAATCCTGCGATCTTCGGCACCGTGCAGAATGTCAGAATACGCGAGTAGTTCGATAGGCGAGACCTTATGGTTGTAGCGACGAGTTTGCTCGAGACCGTGTTTGCAGCATTCAAGGTTTCGATGGCCATGGAAAACCTTTTCTGGGGAAGACGCAACTTCGTGGCGAGATCTTCTGTTATAAAGTTCGCGTTCGCGCACGTATCCACCAACGTACGGCAGTCGATCATTCTCTCGTCGCGATCGAGAACTTTGATGATCGCCGTGGTCATCAGGCCGTTGGTCGAATTGTCGATGGGTTGCGTCTCCTTGCTGCGTTGCGGTCTGTTCCGTGGCCGCTTGCGTCGCGTGTCGTCGGGCGATGTCAGTCATGCCGACGTTGGACTTGCCGAATCGCGGTGTAGTCGCGTATTATGTGCGCCGTTACATACGCGGCACTTTCCCGCCTTACATTGCTCGGTCTTATGATCTGACCGCAGACAATTAAGGCAGAGATTTGCCTTTCGCGCGACTTCAACTCTCTTTTGAATCGTCTGGGCAAGAAACTGTTGGCAGCCGTATTCGGGATGTGCACCTTGTTTGCAGATCCGGCATTTGGAGATGGATGTCGCGAAGGCTTGCCTCTTTCCGCGAATGGACGATGTTGGCGACGGTGGTGAATTTCGCGGAGAGTAACGCGGCGGCTGCGAGTATCGCAATTGCGGCGAAGGACGCGGAGGCTGCGACCGATATTTCTCTGGCGGTGATGGACGTCGATGCTCGTGGACCGGAGAACGAGGCGAAGAAGGTGGCGACGAGTATTGCGACGTCGGTCGCGGTCGTTTCTTTCCTCGTTTCTTCGGTGTCTCCCACTGCCCGTCGTGCTCGTCGTCTTCGCTGGTGCAGCAGAAACTCACTGTTCGCGGCGAGGTAGATTTTGTGTCCTCTTCATTTGCTTGATGGACCACCGTCAGGAGGAATTCAAAGACGTCGTCGATGGTGGGCATCTCCTTCGTCTTCAGAGTCCGCTCCCAATTCGATCGCGTCTTCCTTCCCATTCGTGACACCACGATGCTGGTCAATAGATCGCTCGCGATCTGTTCTCGCGATCGACCCAGCGACTCCAAGGAGCGCACATGTTGCTGCATGTGAGTCACTAGATCTAGAATTGACCGCGGCGAATTGTCGGGCATCGTCGGCGTGTCTCGAATTAATGCGGCGTGGCGGAGAATCTGCGTACGTTCATTGTCGTATATCTCGACGAGCTGTCTCCATGCGAGCTCGTAGTCCTTATCGCAGACCTTGTAGCCCTTGATCGCGCGGAGGGCTCTCCCCGATAGCGATAAGAATAAGTAATTCATCTTTTTCGAATTACTTAATCGATCGTTCTTATGGATCATATCCACGAAGGCGTCCTTGAACGTGATCCAGTTTTCGACCAAGCCATCGAACTTGGGAAGATCGATTTTTGGAAGAGTTTCGTCCGAGCCGGTTCTGGTCGCGGTCGATGGAGTCGGTGTAGCCGATTGCGCACGATTTTCTATGTTACGCGCTGCTTCTGCCGATGCTTCCGCACGTTGCAGCACGTGCATCGCGGTCGCGAGAACGTGATCGAAACGCTCTAGTATCTCGTTATACTGCGTCTCTGTGACTTCGGGACCGTCGATCAGGATCAAATCATCTTGTATCGCGTCGAATGCCGCTAACTGTTGCTCCAAGCGCTTTGTTTTATTACGGAGCTTGATCCGCTCTGTCTCAGAGTCCTTGTACGACGCGACGTATTTTTCGACCGTCGTTATCTGTGACTTGAACGTACGACGCCGTTGCCTTCGTATGCGGATGTCCGTCTCGGTAAATATACTTGCTTCGCTCGCGGTCGCGGTCGCGTTCACGTTTGCCATTTTTAAGGAGTCTTAAGATGGAAAGGACGGATCACTTCGAACTTGGTAATATTAACGAGCCTACCTGGTCGATGGCTTGTCTCCGGTTCGCTCGATTGCCGTTGACTGCTCCCAGGTGGGTGATTCCAAGCCGTGACTTCCGTTTCGCCTTTCCCTTGGATCCACTGGATGGCTGCTGCTCGTCCTTAGGGTGAATCCGGCTCGAAGGACCAAAATGTTTCGTGGCGTCAAGATCCGACGTGGTATGAATTCGACGACCACTAGTCTCACTCGCGATTCGCGACGATTATGCTTCGCGAGAAGGTAATTTATCGACGCGATCGTCCTCGACCGGCGGAGAACTTGTTCGTTCGTGAGATAGTACGTACTCCAAAATATATAATAGCAAACTATGACGGTTTTCGTCGTCAGCGAGCTCGGTATGTTTGCGTTTCGGTGTTCGTAAGGCAAGTGACTTCGAGGGTTTTTCCTCCGAAGTCCCTCGACGACGCTATGGGCCGGACATCCCCACTTGCTGAATTTTCGCGACGTTTCAGCAGGCGGGTTTTTCGGATTTTCCGGGCAGTGCGCGATGTTGATTGGCCGCACTTTCCTCCGAGAGGAGTGACCACCCCCATGGGACTCTCGGCGAGAAGGGCCCCACGGAGGCGGGAGTTCACCCCCTGCGAATACGTGGTGGAGGAAAGTGCAACCAGATGTGCCCAAAAAATCCTAGTCCGGCCGATCGGCAGAATTTCCCTTCGAAGGCGCGATTTATGACCGATTTGTCATCGCGAGTCAGCGGCGGTCGATGGGACCGTTCGGGCCGAAGTCCCTGTTTACCACCCGCTGACAGAGCACGACGGATTAACGAAAACGTTCATTCAAAACGAAGGCTGCTTAATTCCTCAAGGACCGGAGTTCTAGCCGCCTTGACGAACGATGGTCGCCAAATGTTGGAAGATAATAAAAAATCTGGCAGCCAGACCCGGGCCTCAAAGAACGGCAAACTTTCGCTTCGTTCCGAACGCGCTTTTGTTTCCGTACGACGGAACAGAAACCCTTACGCGTTAACGGCGACTCCTTATCGCGGACATTAACATGCGTGAAAGTGCAACGCCGGTTACTGGAACACGATAATTTTTCCATCCACAGTTCACTTGGCAGAGTTACTTCGTGCGACAATCCTTAAAAACGTTTCCTTTCGAGCATTTTACCAATTCCACTTTATTTGCTCGCTGAGATGGCGATTTTCTGAAATTTTTATCCTTTCAAATCATTATAGTATCATCGATATTTGGTTGCGGTACCCTATGAGTCCTGTGTAAAGGTTAAGTTGATATTGTAGTAGCTATTTCTCGAAATAATAATGATTTTGTTCCCGCAGATAAATATTTCTCAGTAACTATGATTATTTTTATTATCAAATAAATATGGCTAATCGGAGGAAAATTAATTGCAAGTAGGCAGAGATAAAGTGCTAGAGTTAATCAGACTGTACTGTTAATATCTATTTATTTGCTGTAAGTTTCATTATCTCTTAAATTAATGTGATAACATTAGTTGCATTGCACTTAATAGTGTAGCTAATGTTTTCTCAATGTAAATTCAGTTTTGAAATTAATACTAGAAATACCAATTGTAGTTATAATAATTAGGAATTACAGAAGTGGATATTCTACGTTCCTCTTGTACAATACAAGTTGTTGAAGAAAGAATCTTTTCTACTTTTTGATACCCCTTTTTTCCAAAGTACGTATTTATTATATTTAAAGATAATAGATTTTAATGCCGGAGTTCTAGCGTTAAACCCTTGCAGTACCTACCATTCGTGACTGAATGCGCAATAACTTTGAATTAATTGCCGAAACAACAATCTATCCGTAATTTCGAAGATAGCCTTGACTTAATGCAATATTGAATAGCATAGAATTAATTTTATTTTATCATGACCAATTTTTTAATGTAATAATTTTTGGAACATTTCAAAATAGACTTCTCCATTTATCACCATTTAGCATCACGAGTGTCACTCGTTATTGTCCAGCAAGGAGTTAATGATAATTTAATTTTCTCATTATCAAATAAAAATGACTAACCAAAGATAAATTATTGGAATTGTGACAATTAAGCAAATAATCTTTTTTTTTTAAATACCTATCAACCAGTTTAATTAATGGAAAGCGCTGAGAAATAGCCATTTTTAGTTTGTCATTCATAAAAGTATAGAGAAACATCCCAAAGACTTTTCATCTATAGATCTTTTAACACATATACAATATTATACAATCAAATTTTCAATATTTTAAACCACTTCAATTATCAAAAAACCAAACCAAGATCCAACCCCAGAAAACGGCTCACTAACTCTATGTGAACTCTCACAAAAATCAAAACCCTCAAAATGGAAATTAACATCCTTCCGACCCAAAAAAAGAATTGGTTTCCGCCCAGAACTTTCAAAATCAAATCAGCTGTCCCAAAACGAATCGCAAATTCCTTCATCACCATCTGAATTCAATTCTCAAATCCATCCTCTCGTGATACACCTGCATCCGGACGTGTGGAAAAAAGAGGCAAAAAAAATTCGCACCACAGAGTTTCTCCATTTCGACGTGGAGAGAGAGACAGAGAAGAAAGGGGGGAAAAAAAGGAAGAAAGGCGTATTAAAGAGCCGCGATTTTTGCCGCGAACATCGAAATTCCTCGGAGCGCCGTCGGCACAAATTGACCTCTATTTTCGAGCGGCAGCAAAGCCGGCAGGAGCGTAACGATACACACGCCGCGAAATCGCCGGTGGGAGGCCTCTGCTCCACCTTTCATTCGACTTTGACAGTTCCATTATGGTATCGAAGCTAACGGCAAACAGTGCCGTATCCGACGTTAGTGAATCAACGTGCGCGCCGATACGGCAAGGTGATTTCCTCCTTCTTTTCTAACGTTTTTACGATCGATCGGTGGTGCTTCGTATTATCGCGAATCTCGGTGCTTCTGTTTAGATGAGATCATCTTATTAGGAAGATGAAATTGTGGATTGTGGTTGTTAACACGTTTTTATATATATATTGTTACGCTTGGAACACAAAGTAGAACTAATCCGGAGTCGAAAAGTCCAGCCTAAAAAGAAACTTCAAATCCTAGATTCTTTTGATTTCTCATTTGCCGCTTCATTATGTATATCATTTTGAACCTCAAAATCCTCAACTAGTGTGTCTACGCGCCTCAAAGTCCTGTAAATATGATTTTTAGGAGTTATATGGACTGATCAGGTAAAATTTTTATTCCAATTTAATCTGACATCCCCTAAAAATATTTCAGAAGTTCCAAGTCTGTCGACTCATATTCTAAAAATAGGGCTCTCAGGAGCAAGTAGGAATTAAATTATCATTTTCTTCCATATAAATTCTAAATCTCCTAAAATCACTCCAATTCCAATCCAATTCTAAAACTCCTCATTATAGAATGTATGGCTTAATATGGGGCTTACAATTAGATTAATTTTCTAAATAAGAATGCTGAGGATTATTTTGGGCTGCATGAAGCCTAAATTGATCCTAAACTAGGCAAAACTGGCAAAAATGAACAAGTTTAGGGCGATTGTGGAATTAAAATTACATTCTTTTGTATGTAACATATTTTTCCATATTCAGCCTGAATATCCTAAGTTATTTGGTAATTTAGGAGGGTTTTGGGCTGAAATTTTCGACTCGGGATGTTATTGAGTTACGGGATACATCAGTTATTATAAATATTAGAAAAGAGATTCTATCTCTTAACCAGTTAACTGTGGCGATTTCTTTTGATAGTGCACATCTACCTATTTATTATACGTGATTCAGGAAGATCGAGCGATGACGAGTATATACGTCAACCACAGCTAACTGGTTAAATAGCAAATGGTAACTAAATTTCCCACATAACGGATACAGTCGTCATGACACAAAATCTGTCATTTCTCCATGACGGATATAGTCGTCAAACACACTTCTATTTCTACCACGATTTTCTGTATACCTATTTCGACTAAAAGGTGTCTTTTGACACTTTTCCGTTTGAATGCAAATGATTGCCAAAACTGTTGACATTTCAAATTATCAGTTAAATGTAGATAATTTGAGGAATATGCATACAATATACATATACAAATACAACTTGCAAATTCTAGCAGCGGTGTGCAGCTAGTTTTAAAGTCACTGCAGCGGTGTACGCTAAAATGTAACATGGCGGGAAATGAGTGAATATCAAAGTTATGCCGTAACTCCTGTATTTTCTGTTACAACTGAAATAGGGAATTCTCTAATCTGATTATAATTGATATGGTACTGCAAAATGGTGTTAACATTTATATGTAAAATGGTATAAAATTAAGCACTGTCATGAAATCCTTAAAGTGTCAAAAGACACCTCATGGTAGAAATAAGTATACCATATGCACATTTTTGGATCTAGAATGTCCTGGTGGAAAATGATGTTGCTGAATTAATTTAACTACTACTGTATGAAAAGTCGAAAAATTAATTGCGGAGAAATGATTCAACTTAGAGACTAATTTTAAGTTAAAATTTGGAAGGTGTCTTTTGACACCTCTTGGTAGAAATAGTGTTAACTGGTTAAGAGGTCGAACGCCCTGGGCGTCGGATGTGTGTAGAATAAATGTTAACACATTATTGACAGGTGACGAGTTAACTCGTCCTTTCATGCCAAAACTTTGTTGACCGATAATGAGTTAACTAGTCACAGAATATTGCAAAATATTTAATGATCGTGTTTAGTCGACACCACTATAGAGTGGTTAATAGTAACACTAGAACTACCGGCGTGAAATCTACTATATTTCAATATATTCAATATTTTCTTTGAAAAAAGAAATCAAGAGTTGGAGAAGATCGATTCGGTAACCTGTATTTTATAAGATCAATGTAGAATGTTTGGTCTATGACTATCCTATAAACTTGGAGAACTTTTGGAAAAAATTGAGGACGAGTCATTTTGACTTGCTTCATAATTCTAGTGTTAAAAAATACATGACATAGTTTCTGTGGAAAATTTTCAATCAACAATGTGTTAAGAGTTTTGTTAAAGAGTGGCGATTTATTTATTACGTCCAAAAGGACCTTACGTGCGATGTTGATACGTAATAATATATTCCAGTTTCTAAAATACATATGTTGGAAATAAATTGGAGAACACTTCAGACTAATTAATTAAACGCATAGAATGTAGTTGATTGTTAGGTTTATGCAAAAATTCTATACATTTTTTTAGTTTACTTTTATTTCTTTGTATTGGTGTACAAACAGTTGCTTGATCCACTCCTGTTCTCCAAGTTGTTCTTGCATTTGCAATGTGACTTCTGTCAGTAAGGTGTCCAACTTATCAGTTTCCAACTTTCGTGGCGTTCCAGAATGTGGTCGGTCATTCACGTCGAAATTACCGTCTTTACCATGGTAAAACCAATATTTACATGAATTATGACATACAGCACCTTCCCAAAGTATGAAATAAATCAATTGACACGCTTCAACGGTGTATTTTCCTTGCTGGAACTTATATTGAATACAGTGTTGAATATATGTACAGTTTTTTCGTTAATCATTGTGCTTCCCATTGTTTTGCAACGCAGCGGTCAACAGTCGATTCTGAAATTGGTGTTTTAGGTGGATGGATATCAACGCAACAAATGCAAAGAAAGGAAAGAAAAGACTACAGATATCTGCATAAACCTAATAATTAAATACAAAGAAGTTAAATGTAACTAAGGCCCTCTGTCATGTTACAACATTTACATAATTAAATTAATATTAAAACAATGCACAAAATAACACAAGAACACTTCCGATTAGCCAACCAGGGCTGTATTCTCGAGAATACATATATGAATATACATATATTGTAATATATCGTTGGACATTTGGCAAATTGTTTTTATACGACAAAAAACGCGAGAAATATGACACGAATGTTAGAATGATTCTCATAAAGAAACGTGATATTAATTTGTCAACATGCAGTAAATCACTGCTGAAACAGCACGTTTACGATGAACAAAGTGAAACAAACAATGAATACCATTCGTTGCAAACTGCAAAGCTGCACAGTAGTTCTGAATTCCGAATTACTACTTCAGATAAATGTTATTAAAGTTAACTATAAAATCATTTAAGTGTATGAAGAATAATATTGAAAATAATGTTAATTAGAGATTGCAAAGAAGCTAAGAATTACTTGCATTAATCTGTGTTTATTAAAAAAGAATAGAAAATCATTATCCCATAATGAAACTCCTTATATTCTTATAGATTTTAATACATCAAACTATTTTCTATAATTCATCTTTAAACTACAGTTTTGATTACATTCTCGTTACGAGAATATTAAAAATAAAATAAGATCATATTTAAAGAGAAATAAAGTGAAATTAAAATAAAAATATTAAAAGTAATAAAGCAAATAATATTGTTAGCATCGCGTTAAAAAAAAATCGTTAAACAAACGTTCACACAGCGATAAAAATCGATGAACTTTAAGGGTCAAGAGTTTCGTCATCCTAATAGCATGTGAAATAATGGCGCATGCTAATAGTAGCGTAATTTTAGTATCGAATATAATGACTTCCACGAAGTAATTAATAGCGGCAAGATTGAGTCCGGTATCGCATGCAAGATCGCAATGGATCTGATAGCGGGTGATCAATTACTTAAGCGACGAATTCATTTTCATAGTCACGGACAATTATTTCGCTCTGCGGGCAAATGCATTTACGATACTCGGAAAACGTTATTACTATAAAATGAACAATTCTGAACGTCCCCGTGGCAGCTGCTTTGGCACTGATTAAAAACTTTTTTTTTCATGACTATAAAAAGGAAATGAGAAAAAAATCATTATCCGTCGTTGATACTAAAAGGATTGATTATTCGCACAAATTAAACATCAAAAAGCTTTTTTCTACTAGGGACAATGATATGGCGAATTAAATGGACGTGGAGAAACAGTGCGCTTTTATTTTATGTTGTTCAATATGCTTTTGATAGCTTGATACTTACAGATGACCCGCTATTTTTGGAAGTAATGTAAGTCTATTTTTGAGAAAAGTATATGCAAGTTAGTTTTTGCTAATCACATATAAGTATGTCTTCTTTTCGTATTTAAAATGATAAAATAAATAGATAAAAATTACAATTTTTACCCCAAAATTTTACTGTTGGGTAAGATAATATTAAAGCTTTTATACGGATTCCGAGATATCTGAATTTAAAAAGGAAGGTTATTGTATTACGCACAAATATAGTGCTTTAAATATCAGTAGTACTATAATGAATAATTATTATGAAGAAAGTTCTTTCATACGAAGAAAAAGTAAATTTAAGTCAATCTAATAATTTTGTGCTGTCGTAAAGTAAATAGTACTAATTATATATCGATGAAACGAATGCGTTAAAATCATCTATCAAATGCTTTTCAATGATTACATATTGGATATCAGTCGTTAAAGAGACACATGCCAAAGTAATATAGAGTCACTTTCTAATTATTTGCTTTAATCATTTTATATTATTAATAAGTACGAAACAAATGACCAACAGCGTTAGAAACTTCAGAAACTTTTTTAAAGAAATGAAGAACTGATCATTTTAGTTACTGTAAAATATTCTCATAATAATATAATGGATCTAAGTGAAAAATTTGCAAAATTGGCATAATCACTTATTTCATGTAATATCGACATACAGTATAGTGGAACAACTTTGTAAAAGAGAAAGAAAATCGACTTGTTCAATAGAGCTATCTTGCTACATAGAACGCGGTGCAAAGTTCGATGCACAAATTGAAATATCTCAATATGAAATTTAAAGTATTTAACAATTAGACTTATCTGCATAATTGTTATTAAACTTCATACTAATTTTCATCGAACGAAAAGTGTCGAAGCGTCGATGAGTTCTCACGCGCGAAAGATTCCTCAGCTCATTATTATTCGCCGTCTGAAACTTTTTTCGTACGTGAGTCCTCGATACGGACGAGCTAAAGAAGAACAAACGGTATTCATGACACATTCCAATTTCACGACCATAAACTAATTACGGGAAAAATGTATTAACGGCAATACGTGACACGTGAAAATCACCTCTACTTTTGAATGTTTCGTGCAAACGGATACTTTTGTTGGAAAATCAAACTTATCCAGATATTTCTGTCAGAAAAATGATCGTACCAAGATGTTATCTTTGTTAAAATAATAATCACATTGAAATATTTTCATAGGAAAATTAATTTGTCTGGCATAGTTTTGTTCTCGTTGCCGAAGTTTACTTTGAAACTATTTTAATGCACGCAAAATAATATCGTTGGAATTTGGAGATTGCAAGAAAATTGCAAATTGTTTGGAAAAGTTTGCACATAAAATTTCTGGTGGAAATCAGTATGTCATTTTTCGAATGGATAAGTATTAAATAGTCATTATGGGATAATATCATATACTTAAACGCTAATTTAATTTCGACGAATTAAAAGTATTGCTATTCTTTAAATGACGATTAACAATGCATCACTTTCTACGTGTTCTTTACTTAATATCAAAATCCGAATAAGCTTTTATTTTGGACAACGACATCAGAACTTGCAAACTCAAACATGATGGCTCAAACAAAAAGCTCATCCCGATTTTACAAATTCTAAGCCATTCTTCGATATTTTGAGCCATTTTTTCGAGGTTTTTACGAAATTTCATCTAAATCCGAGTAAGCTGTTAGTTTGAGCTATAACTGATTTTTCAAGGTCAGATTTGAGCTTGCAAGCTCATACCTGACGGCTCATACTAAAAAGCTCAATAAAATTTTCAAACTTTCCCGAAAAATTCGAGCTTTTTTAGTTTGAGCATCGACATCTGAGCTTGCAAGCTCACATCTGATGGCTCAAACTAAAAAGCTCAATAAAAATTTCCAAATTTCTCGAAAAATTCGAGCCTTTTTAGTTTGAGCATCGACATCTGAGCTTGCAAGCTCACACCTGATGGCTCAAACTAAAAAGCTCAAAAAAATTTTCAAATTTTCTCGAAAAATTCGAGCTTTTTTAGTTTGAGCATCGACATCTGAGCTTGCAAGCTCACACCTGATGGCTCAAACTAAAAAGCTCAATAAAATTTTCCAAATTTCTCGAAAAATTAGAGCTTTTTTAGTTTGAGCATCGACATCTGAGCTTGCAAGCTCACATTTGATGGTTCAAACTAAAAAGCTCAATAAAATTTCAAAAATTTTCTCGAAAAATTCGAGCTTTTTTAGTTTGAGCATCGACATCTGAGCTTGCAAGCTCACATCTGATGGCTCAAACTAAAAAGCTCAAAAAAATTTTCAAATTTTCTCGAAAAATTCGAGCTTTTTTAGTTTGAGCATCGACATCTGAGCTTGCAAGCTCACATCTGATGGCTCAAACTAAAAAGCTCAAAAAAAATTTCAAATTTTCTCGAAAAATTCGAGCTTTTTTTAGTTTGAGCATCGACATCTGAGCTTGCAAGCTCACATCTGATGGCTCAAACTAAAAAGCTCAAAAAAAATTTCAAATTTTCTCGAAAAATTCGAGCTTTTTTAGTTTGAGCATCGACATCTGAGCTTGCAAGCTCACATCTGTTGACTCAAACTAAAAGCTCAATAAAAACTTCCAAATTTCCTCCAGAAATATGAGCTTTAGAGCTATGTGCCCGAAAAATTAGGAAATAGACAGGACTTGCGGGACAGGTTGGACTGGGAGGAATTGGGGCAGGGCTGGAAGGGACAGGCGCGGGTGGAAGGGACAGGCAGGACTGGAAGGGACATACAGGACAGGGAAGGGACGGGCAGGTTTTAAGGGACCAGCAGTGTTGGATGAGCCGGGCAACACTGGAGGGACGGGCAGAGCAGGAAAATAGGGACAAGGCTGAAAGCAGAGCTGGAAGGGACGGGCAGGATTGAAAGGGGCGGGCAGAACTAGAAAAATCTAAAAAAATTACACACTAATACTTACCGTACGATGCAAGTACTGTAAAAATAAAAAAGTGATCATTTCATATTTTCAATAAAAAATTAATGTTTATAAACTTTTATAATGTTTTAAAAGTCGGTTTGTCAACTAAAAAATCTAAAAAAAATCCCAAAATATGCACAACGTTGGGTATAAAATCTGTGATTTTTTTTAGAACTTTCTATCAAGCCAAATGGGAGATATTGGGCAAAAAGTGTAAAATATGTTTCACCCTCTAACTACCCCTACGTTAGGGGTACCAAATTCATACTTTACAGAAATGATTTGGACCGAATAGCCCTATCGGCTAAACCCTTCAAATATATTTGATAACTACTTTAGAAAAGTGATATAAAGACACGAAAATGAGGGTTAAAACTAACTTAAGTTTTATAAGATAGATATGGAATATTTAATTCATGCCTATTCTATTAATTTAGACAATTTTTAGAAAAAATTTATTACTGATCTTTTGACTGGCTTGGTAGGTTAGTGTTAAATTAAAGTTGAGAATAACGGTAATGCGAGAAATAAAAGTAGATCGGTATCCATTCCGATAAGCGATGCGTCTTTTGTTTTCGATACATCGCAAGTGCGTATCGTATTTGGTATCGGCTGCTCCTTCATGCATATTAAACAAACACCGTTAGAAAGTTTCAATCGTTTATCAATTAACCGGAAAAGAGGAACGAGTGAAAACGTCGGATCGCCTAACCATATGAAACAGTTCGTCGTCAAGTATCAGCCGAACCGTATGAAATTCTAACGGCACGGTAAATTGAATCCGATCGTTTATTCGCAAAACTTAAAACACTTCTCATAATTGAATCTTACGGAGTGTTAAACGAACGAAATTCAAGCGTAACTAACAAACAACCACACTCCACTGTACTTTATGCAATTTCTTCACTTTCTTATTCATTCTGAATTGTGTTCCTTTGATAAATCGTACCACGTATTTCGCATACAAATCGATACAATGCAGTTCAAGCTGATACCGTAGACAATTCCATTTCGCAGGAACAAGTGAAAGAAACGAATCTCTCGCAATAAGAAGTTCAATTTCCTTTACGTAACAGCTTCATCGAAGTTCTTTCAATCGTTGACACTTGGATAAAAGGTGAAACATAGCAAACCATAGAAAGTTCGAAAGGCCCGTTTCTCCGAAGTGTTACCATTCGACAAAAAGATTGCTAGACTCTTGACATCGTTCATTCTCTTTTTAACTCACAATCTCGTAATCCATACAGGTCTATTGGATACAGAAACACGTATCTTCTAAAATAAGACATCACAGCGCACATCGATAAGCCAAAGAATTTTGTGATAAACTACAAAGAAACATTTTTAAACCAAAATGAACCATCATCGACACTGTAATAGTGAAACTATCGAGGCTCTGGAGTTTATAGAGACACTCGAGAGTGTATTAAACAGTGATCAGTGAAAGTGATCGTCATGTTCACGATGATCGAGCCGAGGAGCGAGAGGGCGAGCATGTGCGCGCCCCCGACTCAACATCATTGCTACCAGGTGATAAGGACGACGAGGGTGCATCAGAGTTCGAGGAGTTCGAGGATGATAACGGTGCAAGAAAAGGTCATCAGGTCGCGTTTGCAGTTGGGCTACTCGACGCCTACGACCTTCATTAATCGGTACTTTTTTGCTTACCCTTTTCTACTCGAGCAACTTTCTAGCTGTCCGTTTGGCTTGCCTTTAATAATTGGGTTACGCCAAGCCGCACGGAAGTTCGGCCATTTTGACCCTAAAAGCGTTATAACGAGTACAAGTTGCTAGTTGGATTACACTTATGTTAAGAGAGTTCTTGAGCATTTTATATCTTTAAATTCTTAGTGATGATTTTAGGGAAGATGATGAGAATGATTTCGTGTTTTTCAAGTTTCGGTTCTCCGTATGAATATTTTCTTGCAATGGAAATTAAGAGCGCGAGTACTTTGATGTTTTAGGGCTTTGTGACTGGGAGGGAGAATTTTGGGAAAAATTGTACTTTAACCCTTTGCGCTCCGAATTATTTTATTAACTTTTTGTCAAATAAGCAAATATAATCTCGGAAGATTGTCTACTGTTGATTATTCGTTTTTATTTAATACTAGGAACAATTGTAGATACTGCGGTGTATTCCTGTTAAAATGCAAAATTATTGTTGATTTCGAAAAGTCGATAATTAGTATATGAAACATTAAGTGTCACAAAAAGCTGTGTCGAGTGTAGCTCGACATAGGAGTGCAAAGGGTTAAAATTCTTGCTTTTGATATTTGTGTTAGTGGGAAGAAACTTTTCTAATTGTTAATTTTTAACTTTTATGAGATGGACGCAGAATGTCTGCTTTGTGGTTGTCCTATAAACTTGAGGAATGTTTAGAAAAATTGGGAACCAGTCATTTTAAAGAGATCGACAAATTTATTATTATTGTATAATAAAAATTGAGATACTTTAAAAAGTTTAAAAAATAATTGATTACAGAAATCACTGTAACTTGCACTTTGTAACATCATATCGTAGCTAGACCTTTCCGAATAAACAAGCCAGTAACTCTTAAAAATATACTTCTTATCTCAAAAGCGAGCAAAACAGTGTGAAAAACACTTAATATCAAACACCAAGAAAAACAGAGAAAACTGTAAGCGTGAAAAGAAATTTTCATGGCAAACGTTTCCCCCCTTATCTTCTTCCACTTACAATTAGATCAAAATGACGACGTATCGCGTAACACGCAGGACTAATTAAAATTACAGTCGAAAGCATGTGAGAACGATTTCATTGGCCTTGTAATCACGATGGTCGATAATCTCTTAAACGTCGCGTCCTCTTCTCTCTTTTTCCCTTTTTTTTCGGCGATTTTCTCTCCGTTGGAAGTCTCGCGCGAGGAATCGCTCGCTCGCGTGCTGTGAGAGGAAATTATTTCAAGCAGAAGGATCGCTTAAATCTAACGCGAACACTCGCGCCGTTAATGGCAATCAACGGTTGTTAATTGCTGGATGATAATTAGTCGACGGTGAGTCTAGAAGAGGTTCGCGGTAATGGAGCACGCTTTAATAATTCCCTTAATGAATTCGAGACGCGCGCGTGTACGTTCTTTCGCGCAATGCAGGCCTTGACGATGTGCTAGAATTTCTTCCTCGAATCAACGACTTTTCGCTATCGGCCGATTGCTATGGTGTTCAATATTGTTTAATAAATTTTACACGTTAGCGATCTCGAGCACAAATATTTAGGCAATTATAGGGAGTTCTGCACGCTAAGCATTGGTACACTCTAGATTAAGACTTTAAATAAGCATTTCAATTTATTTTCCCTAATGTAAGTTGTTACTGAACAAATTTCTAATAGTTAGTATTTATTGATAGATACAGCTGTGGCTGTGGCTGTCCTGTGGGTATCCTGGTTGTCTTGTGTCTATCCTGCCTCTTCTCTGCCTGTTCTGTCTTCCCTCTGACTGTCCTGGCTCTTCTCTGCCCAACCTGGCTCTTCTCTGCCTATCCTGGCTCCTCTCTGCCTGTCCTGGCTCCTCTCTGCCTATCCTGGTTCCTCTCTACCTGTCTTGGCTCTCCTCTGCCTATCCTGGCTTACCTCTGACTGTCCTTGTTCTTCTCCGCCTATTCTGTCTTGGCTGTCCTCTGCCTATCCTGGCTTTCCTCTGATTGTCCTGGCTCCTCTCTGTCTGTCCTGGCTCCTCTCTGCCTTCTGCTCTGTCTTCCCTCTGACTGTCCTGGCTCTCCTCTACCAGCTCCTAGCTCTTCTCTGCCTATCCTGGCTCCTCTCTGATTATCCTGGCTCCTCTCTGCCTATCCTGGTTCCTCTCTACCTGTCTTGGCTCTCCTCTGCCTATCCTGGCTTACCTCTGACTGTCCTTGTTCTTCTCCGCCTATTCTGGCTCTCCTCTACCGCTCCTAGCTCCTCTCTGCCTATCCTGACTTCTCTCTGATTGTCCTGGCTCCTCTCTGCCTGTTCTGACTCTTCTCTGCATGTCCTGCGCCTGCTTTGCCCAACCTATGCCTTTTCTGACAATCTCGTGGATTACTTTTGTAAAAGTATTACCGTCAATTTATAAGTGGTCAAATAATCAGCTCCACTAAGATTAAGTATGCATAAAGTACCATTCAATATTCACTCTAGAACTACCAAATCAGTCACAATTACTAATATACAATTTTTTCCAAAAATTTTCAAATTTTATAGAAGATTCATAGAATATATATTCTACGTCCATCTCATAAAACATAAGTTACTGAATCGATCATCTTCTCCGTCTCCGAATTCTTCTTTTTTCAAAGAACATATTAAATATATTCAAATATAATGAATTTAACACCGTTATTTCTAATATTAAATCTCTCCCAGCGTTCTAACATCAACCGAAACTCGCGTCCCATAATCGTTCTCATTTCACAAAGTGCACAAACTACTATGAAAATCGTCGGACACGCAGCGGATGTCCTTGCCATTTGGTCGCTGCAGGGAAAATAGCGTAAACTAGGAACGGTAACAAGTTATTAAAATCTGGAGGAAATTCCGGATGGTACTCGTGGTTTATTTTCCGAGACGCTGGTAGAACTTTTCGCGAGATTCGCACCTCGTTAGCAACTATCCCGGTAGGCTTTGCGCCGCGGGGTTAACGTCACGTAATTAAACGGCGCAGCGCACTCCGCGGGTGCATAGGTTGCACCGAGGAGGAGAAGTGCATTCGAGGTACGCGCCACGGGTACTCGCGTGCACTCGTTGTGACTCGGTGAAACTACACTACGAGCACGCGGCGGCGATCCCTTTTGCGAGAGGTCGACGTGAAAACCGTGGGGAAAAGTTCCGTTGGATTTTCTCAGCGCTGCCTCCTTTTGCAACCCTTTCCGCCGTGACAGTGTGCGGAAAGTGCACTTCTTCTGCGGGAATGGACGGATGTACGTGATGTAAGATTAAACCGTTGAGGATGGAATTTTGAAGATTTATGCTCATCTTTTGATATTTTTTTTTATCGATTGTAGTTTAGATATGAGGGATGTAGGAGGAGCAGCTGGTGGTGGAGGAAGTTGTTTATTTTTTGGGAGTTTTGGTTGCATCTTGTGGAAATGGTTCTTCATTTTTGGTTTTAGCTACTATGGTTATTTCTCCTGGGATTTAGTGTTTTAGATGGGTTCCAAACCAACAAAATGGAGCATAGTGAACATTGATTAACACTAGAACTACCGGCCTCAAATCTATCATATTTTAATAAATGAAATAAGTACTTTGAAAAAGGGGGAATCAAGCGGCGGAAAATTTGATCGATTGGATGATTTATGTTTATTGATATAGACGTAGAATATTTATTCTATGACTCTTATGTAAACTTGGAGAATTTTTGGAAAAAATTGTGTACCAGTCATTCTGACTGGTTTGGTAGTTCTAGTGTTAAGGTAGTTGTCTCATGATTCGAAATAAACAAGAAGTTGTTCAAACTTGAACTATATATAAATAGATATGTAATACATATGATAGTGAAATTTGATGACCGTTCACCACGTTATACGCTAAATAATTGCAATTAAAAATGATACTTTTGTACACACTGCATTGGAAAAGCGTGGGAAAGTAGTATATATTAATTTTTATTGTGGCGAAAATAAACAACGTTGAAACGAAAAACTACAGTGTAATAGAATAATATATTCTGAATCATTTAGAAAAAAAAACATGCTGTCACCAGTTAGTTTTTCATAAATATGGAAAAATAAAATCTTCGTTTCATAATTATTAGTAGAGGAGGGGATATTACTATAGATACCATATGACAGTATATCAGACAGATACATATGTACAGGTTAAACAGATAACCTGATAACCAGTGTACGTGTATACATATACGGAATAAGCACAATGTGTGTTTCAATAACGTAGCATAATTAAAGTGCAGATTTAAAAATTTTTTTCAAGTTGCATTATGATTAATTTTGGATTTTAGTTTTATTTTAATATCAAAAACTCTAAAATGAAATATTTTATATTTTGGAACAACTTCCTAATACATTCCGTAGAAAATACTAATTTTATTTCTATGGGGGGATGAACCCGATCTAGCGACGGTACCTGCGTGAAGCAACTACTTTAAAGAAAAATTTCCGGAGGCGACGTAGGAAAATTTGAACTCGATGTCACTAATCACAAATCTGAAATTTTAGTTCCTGACTTACGATAGCACAATTTTTTCATTCTTTGGGTTTTAAGAGCAATGGTAATTTTGTGTAGAACCCACTTCTTTGAATGGGTTCTCAACCGTTGATACTATTATACATCGAATATTAAATAAGGATAAACTTCCCATAACTGGCGTAAGAAAATTTTTACTTAGGCTCCATAATTGCAAATTTGTACCTTTATCTTCTTATTCGTCATATCATCCATCTTTTTTGCTTTGTCCATTTTAACTGCTATGGCAATTTTGCTTGAGATCTACTGTTTTGGCTGTTTTCCAAGTCACAAAGTTATAATGCATACATCGCACAGGTGAAACTCTGTCATTTTTAAATTCGGTAGATTATGTAATGGTTTGCAAAACTTAAAAATTCGATTTGCAGTTGGAAAATTTTAATAGACGGTTGAAACCACCCATAACAAAAGGGTCGAACGACAACTAAAATTACACGGTATTTTGCAGCATTGATAAATTTGTGCACAGGTGTTTATATTGCGAACTTTATTGTCCTGTCGAAACCCATTGAACAAATTAGAGCAATTTAATTAGACGTCCGCAGACACACGTTCCGACTGGGATAATTTATTGTAGATTTGCGCGGAAATGATTTATAGCACGTCCATGTACCAAATGAATTCAGTATTGGAGGCGTACTTCTCAAAATTAGTAACATGCCAATTGCAATAATACTAAAAACCAACAGAACGTATAATAAATAAATTACAAACGTTTATATCAACTTGAATTACTATGAACCTGAATAAAAGAAATTTTTAATTCCCATACTCAGAATACTTCACATTTTTTTCAATGATGCATGCACTCTGTAGATTTTCACCATTTTAACCCTATGCGTATTTTTAGATTTTTACTTGAGTTCATTTTCTGACAATTTAATATCGACTTTCCAATGTCACAATGACTTTGTAATATCACCTAAATATCCGTCAATACCTATAGTTACTGATATCATTTAAAAAAATGAATAACCAATGATAGAAAATATTGCAAAATTAATTTTTTTTTGCCTCACTACCAAAATAAGTGAAATAATTCGGACCACAAAGGGTTAACTTACTTATAAACACAATAATCCAACATCCTCCCTGTCGTTCAAAAATCCTTAAGCAAATCCGCAGCAACCACCGTAACATCCAAGTACATTTGAAAACCACAAATCTGCAAAGAAATTATACCAAATCCCATCAATAATCTCTCAATACGATCCAAAGCTGACAGCCAGTAAAACCCGTAAAACGGAGAAAATTCGATCAGCACGCAGTTAAATCCCGGTGGCAATTCGACCGCGTTAATGCTCCATTTCTATGCAGACGAACTCGGAGCAAATAGAGAACACTTAACCACCACTGAGAGAGAGGAAAAAAAAGTATAAAAAAAAGGAGGAAGGAAGCAAGAAAGGAAGGAAGAGAGATGTAAGAAGAAAAAAAAAGAGGATACGTAGCAGAGGCTTCCATGGCGCGTGTCCAAGTGGCAGCTGATGCTCTCCACCTGAAGCCTACACGTCGTCGTCGTATTCGTCGTTGTCTGAGGGTTTTGTCTTCGTACAAACGCACGAGTGGGCCATGCTAGACTATCTCTTTCGACCCTCCCTTTTTCTCTTCTTCTCATTGTCCCTCTATGAACGCGTCGAAGTCAAACGATGCTCGTCTCCGGTAAGACAATAGCCTCCTCTTCGGAGGATTTATCGAGGGTACTGGCTGCAAAGAGTCGTCGGGGCTTTACCTGAAAGGATATTTGTTTTCGCGCGGACAGAATGGCGAGTTAATTTCCATTGAAACGGCCGAAAGAATCGTGCGAAAATACACGGGCCCTACGTAGACGTCTAGTTTTGCAAAATGGAAAAGACGCGACGGATTTGTTTCGGATTGTCACGCAGGAAGGGAGATCCGTTGATACGACAGTGGCGAGTAAACACGACGGATTTATACGTATGATGAAAGATGCGTGCAACGCCTTCTGATGTCTGGTACAATGTGGGAACAGTTTTCTGCCGTCGGCTTCGAGTCCTTTCAGATGTCTTATGAATAGGGTGCAACTGAATATGAAGTTTAATATTATCATTTTAAATTACTTTGTGATTTACGTGTAAACTGATATACATGTTGTGAGCAGATGTATCAGTTTGAATGCGATGAATTTAAACATCCTTTGTGGAAACATTTTAATGTTATTCAACTTGACACTTATTATTAACACTGGATCTACGGAAACCGTCAAATTTATGGGTTGTTGCTTTTTATAAAAGCGTTTCTCAAATTTAGAGAGAAGTTGTTCTGTAGATGTTTCATGTATACTTTATAATAAATTAATTACTTAAACCCTTACCCTAAGATTTTTGTCGTGACTGTTTGAAGAATGAATCAAAATTAATTCCAGAAATAAAAGTTTCTCACTGATTCCTGATATAACGTATCATATAAAACAATGTTAATTGTAGAAAAATAACTTGACCATCTCGTGATCCATTATCAACTTAATTTTTAGTGAACTTTAACATTTCCTATTACATGTGCTTAGTCACATGTAACTCAAGGATGAGGAGTTAAGTACTTAATTAAAATATTTAAAGCCCTAAAATAATACTCTTTTCCAAAAGTACGACGAAAGAAAAAGAGAACAAACTTAGAACACCTACACACACACAATAGAACTCAATGTTGCGCCAGCATTTTGGCACTAACTATTGCACTTCTAACTATTACACTCGAAATCTATCAAATATTCCGAATACTTGTAGTGAATACAGAGTGACTATAAAAAAGGATGTAAAAAGAATTTCCATTACTGCATCATGTCATTACATTTTTCCAAAAAAATCCTTCGCAACGTCGAACGTACTTCGAAACCATAAAAAAGCATTTGGAGTGTCCATTCGTTCTTCCATCTAAGAAACAAGTAACGGGGAATTTTTCCAGGCACAGAAAGAGTCTTTTTTTCATCCACACGAGTAGTTAATATACGTTTCCCCGTAAAACTTCGCAGTAATCGCGAAAACGGTGTACAACATGAAAATACAGTGCGGGAACAGTCTCACAAAGTGGCCCATTTAAAACGAAAGAGGGGCAAGAAGAAGGTATACATTTGACTGGCGACGTTATCCTTTTTGGAGGGGAGAAAAAAAAACATGAAGCCAGGTGCATGTTCCGAGATATTTTATGGTGTAGAGCGTGTATATTCGTACGCGCCTGTTACTGTATATGTGGCAATAGCACGCGTTCACCATGGCACGAGTCCTGAACACCAGACAGGCAGATGTTTCGCCTCTTGGGAGGCTTTAATGCCACCCTGGCTTCAATTTATTTCTCCTCCCGTATAGCAACGACAGCCCTTCGACTGCCCTGCAGCAAAATTTGAAGAACTATCGACCGTACGAGTACGTTCGAATTTTCAGACGAGTTATTCCGTCTTCTTGATACTCAATGATAACACGATTGGTTTAAAGTTACGGTGGTGATGGTGACAGACACTGTAATACAAATTGGGGCGGATAATATCTGAAGCAATATTGATTTACGATACTGAATTTTCGGTTTTAAGGTCAATATGGTGTTTGAGAGATAAACGTGTGGCTGTTTGAAATTAAACTGTTACTGTTGATTAAACATTGCGAATATTTGCAACGATAATGCTTTAAAATATGAAGAACTTTGGATATTAAGAAAATATGTGAGCTGTGGTGACAGAAATTTTTCAGAATTTTGAGACCGTGAGATCTTTGGGCAGTTTGAATAATTATGAAAGTAATTTGAAACTTTGCTCTGATTGAATTACTTGGAAATTTCTGAAGGGAATACTTAATGATCGGCAGAATATAGTACACCATGGTTCTGTCCTTCAACCTTATAATGAAATTAAAACTTGTAAATTAAATTATAGGTAGGTATAATATTTCCGCATGTTCTTTACTACTTAATTATTTGTTACGGAGTGCTGAAGTTTGCCCACCTGTAATTTGATTCAATAGCTATTTTACTCCGGAATATAATATACATTTTATAATTTAATTAAATAGTTACTTTACCGTAAATCAGTGCATTGTATTTTCAAATGCATTGTAAACGTTACAATTTAATTCCCCGTGTACTCGAGTTGTAATCACTCCTAAAAAGTTATGTTTTCAATCCAATTTTAAGATGTTACGGTGTTTTTTCACAAACGGAAATGTAGAAACCGAAACGTAGGTGAGCTGTTGAAATTCTGATAAGATAAAATTCGTTTAACCGAACAGAAGATTCGATTGATTCCAACATCCATTCTGTTTTTCGTTAAAGAGACGCGATTTATTAATAGTTTTAGTAGTCTTTTACAAATCTATGGGATAGAAGGAAATTTATTATTTTTATTACGCTGTCGATGAATAATTGACACATAGATTTCCTGCAGCATTAATGACTTTTCTTCGTCTTGGTTTTATTTCTTCTCAGGACATTTTCGTAATGCATCTGGAGTTATATAGATACAGATATGTACCTATATATTTTCACGTTAATTATTCCAACAGAATGGATAATCTTCTCTGTAATTATGCGTCATCTGAAATAATTGCGAGGAGAATAGCAAGAGAAAGGCAGGGTAGAAAGCTAAACGGTGGAAAATAATTCATGGAAATAAAAAATGTATTAAGAGACACCAGCAATTATTTGCAGGAAAGCCATCGTTTTCCTTATTTTCGTGAAACATTCTGCAAAATTATTTATGATACGGGAAGCATAGAAAGTACAGAATGGAATTCTCGCGGTTGCATTAATCTTATACAACATTCTCTCTAATTTTCTGACACTTTCGTCATACATTATAAACTCACAATTTAAATAACAATAATTCAACCCTTTATTATTATAGTAGATTCTCATCGATCCGTATTTAAATTATTTCTAGCATTCTACCCTTAACAATTATCAACACAAAAGAAAAATAAATTCGTTCTGAATTCCAAACTTTCAATATTAAAACTACCAAGGCAATCAAAGTGACCGGTTCCGAATTTAAAAAAAAAAATCCTCTAAAACCGCAAAATAAATATTCCACTTCTACCTTATCAAATCTAAATTACTTAATTGATCATAAAATATAACAGATACAAAACCGTTAATTCTTGTAAAATAGAATTTTAAAACCGCCCCCTTAATTTCTTTCCTTATCAATTCAATTGAACCGATGTGTGCTTTAATTAATCATTCCATTGATAAAATAAGGATTTAATAAACTACTTTCGTGCACGTTGTAACTTTAACATGAAAATTATGCAATTGTGGCCTCATAACTTTAATCTGATTAAATATGTCTTCATAACTTTAAATCTCAAGTCCTTCCGTTTCCTTTTCAATGTCACTCGATATTACGAGGGTAAGGACTTAATTTAAAGTTCTCCTAAATTGCAACGATAACGAAGATAATTTTTAATCGACGTCACACCTTCAACGGCTCGTAAAATCCAATTGACGAGGTACTTCACGGGTATCTCGTTACATCCGATAGGATCTGCAGAGTATTTGCTTATCCAGCGCATCTTTATCCTTACGTAAGGTCCTTAATCGATGTGCATTGCGTAAGGTGCGGAAGGTTGAGTGTCACGGCCAGCAACAAGAAGAAAACCACCGTATACCTGCTGACACACATGTGGAAAGCGGTACATGCGTGTCAGGGTTGTTCAAAAAGTAACCCCCTTTTTTGAATTAACCGGCTGCAGGAACGTACCGTTGATTATCAAGTGCTCCGCTTCTCTATAAAAAGATGTCTCACAAATTTAGGTACAATGGATGCCTCGTAACTTGAGAATTTCAGCTCTAGCGATACCTTCTCGGAATTTTGTGGTATGGCATGCTGACATGATGCAGTTTCTGGCTAAGAATTTAACAATTGACGGATTTCTATTCGTATGAAAATTTATTCTGAGAAAATTGATACGATTCGTAAAGACTCGAGTCGAAAAGTCCAGTCTAAAAAGAAACTTCAAATCCTAGATTCTTTTGATTTCTCATTTACCGCTTCATTATGTATACCATTTTGAACCTCAAATCCTCAACTAGTGTGTCTACGCGCCTCAAAGTCCTGTAAATTTGATTTTTAGGAGTTATATGGACTGATAAGGTAAAATTTGTATTCCAATTTAATCTGACATCCCCTAAAAATATTTCAGAAGTTCCAAGTCATATTCTAAAAATAGGGCTTTCAGGAGCAAGTAGGAATTAAATTATCATTTTATTCCATATAAATTCTAAATCTCCTAAAATCACTCCAATTCCAATCCAATTCTAAAACTCCTCATTATAGAATGTATGGCTTAACATTAGAACTACCGGCCTCAAATCTATCATATTTTAATAAATTAAATAAGTACTTTGAAAAAGGTGGAATCAAGCGGCGGAAAATTTGATCGATTGGGTGATTTACATTTATTGATATAGACGTAGAATATTTATTCTATGACTCTTATGTAAACTTGGAGAATTTTTGGAAAAAATTGTGTACCAGTCATTTTGACTGGTTTGGTAGTTCTAGTGTTAATATTGGGCTTACAATTAGATTAATTTTCTAAATAAGTATGCTGAGGATTATTTTGGGGTGTATGAAGCCTAAATTGATCCTAAACTAGGCAAAACTGGCAAAAATGAACAAGTTTAGGGCGATTGTGGAATTAAAATTTGCATTCTTTTATATGTAACATATTTTTCCATATTCAGCCTAAATATCCCAAGTTATTTGGTAATTTAGGAGGATTTTGGACTAAAATTTTCAACTGGCTATGTAACTTAATTTTGTTACTTTAACTCGTTAGGTGTGAATTGTGGAAACTAGAGACATTTATTTTAAAAATTGTACATAAAGCTATATATGTGTTTAATTAAGTAGGTAATTTTTACGGTAATTTGACGATTAAATTTATATGATATTATATGTGTCCTTAATTCAATTCTTTAATTGTAATATGTAGAAATTAATTCATTAGAGCGCCCATGGTATTGCTAATACGTTTTTTCCTCTAGAGAAGTAATTAACACGACTTTTTTTTCGACTCCATCATGCAATTTTAAATGTCAATTAAGTCTTTGAATTCAATTTTTGTAACAAAAGGTTTTCTACTGCCGCTTGAAATGGTTAATTACAGGAAGAATGAGATAATAAAAAATTCTGGGAAATTCAAGGGGTAATTTCTCCCTTTCACGGTGAATTTGCGCAGGGAGAGATTGTTTTTAGCCGACACCAACGTACGTTACGTTCCAACAGAAGTGTTCATTGAAATTAAAATTTGCGGATTCGGGGTATCCGATTGAAAAGAAGGAAGCACCAGCTAAATTCAAAGTAGGCCATTGTGTCTATAACCCCATTTACATCGAATGACAGAATAGTCCGTTGAATTTATCTAGGTGATATTAAGAATGACGGAATATTCTTTTGTGAGTACTTACCGAAATATTATTACAGGGATAGATTCACTTTTGTTTCATTTGGAACAAATAAAACTATATTTCCACTGATTTAAAGCCTAATTTTTCCAAGTTCCTTTTATACCGCGAATTGTTGAAAATTGAAAACCAAAATGTACATACCAGCTAAAAAGTTACATTCGCTATTAGTTTCTTTGTGCTTAATACGAATTTACGTTTTATTGTCCAGCTTTGAAGTTTAATTTCCTAGAAATATTACTATGTTTTCAGAGTCTCTAGAAATATTTCTCAAAATTTTAAAGAATACTATTATTTATCGGTACAATGCAAAACAGTAAGTTCCGTCTATCTTTTTCGGCTTTAACAGACTTTCAATGCGTTCAAAGTTCATTTCACATGGGACCTAATGTTTTAATCAGGCTCTGAACCACCACGATAACTACTTATAGCATTTAGTAATTGATAATTAAATATACCACGGTTCTAAGATCCGATACAGCACCCACATAAAACAGCGAGACACAATTGCAGCATCTCCTTCAAAAATACTCTCAATACTTAATTGAAAAGTCTATCTGACATCCCAACGTGACAATCACAACTTAACTTCTCAATGAAAGATTAAACCACAGCACTTACTCCCTACAGACTTTAATAACTGCTAATTAAATTCTCCGCCTCATTAAAAACCGATATAACACTTACATAAACCATCCACTAACGTTCGCAGTATCTTCTTAAAAAATGCTGTCAATACCTAATTGAAACGTCTATCTGCCATCACAACGTGACAATCACAGCTTAATTTCTCAATACAAAATTAAACCATCGCACTAACTCCCTGCAGACCTTAATAACAGCTAATTAAATGCCCCACGTCGCTAATAACCCATATAATACTTACGGAAACCATACACCAACATTTTCCACATCTACTTTCAAAATACTATCAATACCTAATTAATAGGTTCATTTTCCATTCTAAAGGGACAATGACAACCTAATTTCTTAATATAAAATGAAACTACCGCCAATGCAAACGGTTGTTCACCACTGGCGCGTCCGTTCGTCCATGCACGTGCTAACGCACCCCTCTTCTTCTCTTATTCTCACTGATTTCTGATCCTGCAGCCGAGGACGAAGAAAGCCCCTGGCTGCCAGCTGCTCACGAGATCCTCCTTTCGATCAGTCCATCTCCGACCCTCGAATCTTCAGAACGTTCTGATCCTTCCGCGAGCTAACGTCGCATTTTGATCGTCTCTTCATCCACTAACACTTTCCATCCCTTTAACCATTAGTCGAAAAGAGACATCTTACTTTGAAGTGTCTTCAGTATTCCCTCGAACAAACTGTACGATTGTGTCTGTCGTGTTCTGTCGGGTGGAGGCATGTATTCTTGTTTCGTCTGAGGATATCTCGTTCGCCGTGGCACGCGATGTGCGAAAATAGTGAGAAGCCATGACAGAAACTCGTACGTAAGCCAATGCAAGTGGATTCGGTTCTGTTACGTGAAAACGACTACGTGAGACGAAGACAGTGACGAGGAATCGAGATGGCTATCTGCGTTTCTGGTTTTCTCATGGGGTATGTTGTCCGGTTACGGGGATGAACCGTGAACTTGAAATTATTGATTTTAATGAAAGTCTGGGGGATTGTACGGTGGCACGAGAGACACGATGTAGTTCGTATGTGGATATATTGTTTAGTTCGGGGGGTGAGATTATTTTTTGTTAGTAAGAGGAAATTTTAATTATGAGTGTCCATATATAGGTTTTTAGTGGAGCCACTTTTTAACTGGTGGATACAGTTAAAATGACGGTTTCTTGCCCAATTTATAAAAATTCTTACAACTTGCAGAAATTCTGGACGGTAAATATTCCGGGTATATTTTATCAATTGCTAGAAATTCAAATTGTTCGCAACTTTTGTTTATTCAATTGATTATCTTTCTTGCCACTTGATTCTATTTCTTTCAAAATATTCGTTTAAATTATTTAAATAGTTTAAATAGCTAAGTTAATGGCGAACTAGAGTTGTTGCGAATTATTCAAGTCAAAATTTTATTATACGAGCCAGTTTCACGCGCGAATTCTAATTTCTTTTGCATTCAAATTGAAAATGTTTTTGATTGCAAAATAAATAAAAAAGAACGTGAATGTCACGAGTACAACGGAAATAAATCAGTTAAAATTTTAAGAAACCTGAAAAAATTGCTCGTTTAGCCTAAATGAGATATGATAAATGTAAGTTCTAATTACCTCCAAGAATTAATTTTCTGTTTTCTTCTACCCGAATCAATAATTAAAATATTCGTTAAGAAGTTGAAAGCTAGAAATAAAAATTCAGCAGTCAAACACCTTAAGCATTATACACCGAAATAAGTTTTCAAAGCATAGACGAATTCAAAAATTCCTATGTACACAATTTTATAGTACTTACAATATTAGTAGATTATTATTTTAATCACCTCACTTTATCCGTTACATCTTAACACTAGATTTACCAGCGTGAAATTTATTATAATTAAATATCTTAAATATGTACCTTAAAACAAGGAAAATGAAGACGTGGAAAAGATGATAGATTCGGTAATTTATGTTTTATACGATGGACGAAGAATATTTATTCTACAGCTCTCTCATAAGCCCGTAGAATTTTTGGGAAAAATTGTGTACCAGTCATTTTGACTGGCTTGGTAAATCTAGTGTTAAGAACAATGCGTACAAATATAATGAAACCGTCCTGAAACAAAGGGTAGATTTTACCCCTTAAGAAGTGCATTGAGTTGCAATTAAAATATCTTGTTATTCCTGCCTCGAATTGTTCGGAAGAACCAAACAAAAAATTAAAAGAAAAATGCACATTCGGGATCGCGAAATTCCCCTGTCAGACAGACGTTAGGGGTTGAATTCCGTGTGATGATTCATCGCATGATTCACGCACGTTTAAACGGCTTCACGAATAGTAATTGCAGCCATCTGGTAAACAAATCTACCTGCAATAAAAAGTCGGAACTTCTTGCGTCTGTTCTTAGTTTTCGTGGAACTATCGCAAAAGAAAGGATCGCCGCTTTTGTTTGACGTCCTTTATCGTTCACTCTTTGTTGCCATTCCGACTGTTCTCTTTTGTCTAAGAATAGCGCTGAATTATTGTTACAGATGGACTTGAGCGTGAATTGAAAGTGTATTTCGTTTGCATATACTTTTTGAAAATTTTGTCAAAAGATTTTGATATTCTCGCAATAGAGTAATTACGTGGTATCATTATGTAACACACTTTTATATCTTTAAGGCCTTCGGCATGTATAGGAACATTTAATTTACAACTTATAAAACACTTATAAAAAGCAATTTTTAACCACAAAATTGTTGCAAAGATAAATGTACATGGTTTTAGAAAGTAAACAATGTTTTATTGAATGTATGCAATAAACTAAACATTTTAAATATTTTTATGCGAGGATTCGAAATACTTTCAATTAAAAAGAATGTCAAATGTTTATGTCGTATAAAGCGAAGAATTTTTTAACTGAGAAACGAAATCCAATTGCCATAAGGTATATATAATAAATAATATTTCTGATGGGATATTTTCATACATTTCTTACCATAAGGATTAGATTCTGATCTGTACAGTTTACGTCCAATTATTTTCTGAAATTTTTGAACCTAATTTTTGTTACATATTACAAATGAAACGAATGCTATTAAAATTTCTTTGTTACTGCGAAATCTGCAAATTTCTCCTCGAAAAAGTAATTCTTTTTGTAAAATCGCCTTTTGTCTGAATACTTCAAGGATCTCGCAAATTGACGGAGATTCGCGATTCAAATTTGATTCAAAGTAACAGGCTGTACAAACCATTCATTTAAATTATTCCGTATGAAATTGCATTAAATTATTTAAAACAGACCATAAAAAAAAGTCTTTAAATTTCAATAATAAACAATGGGATTGATTAATCACTTAAAATATGGTTACAAGAAAATTTTTTAAAAAGCTTATCTCAATTAGCAAAAATGAAAAATCTCCTCCGTGAATAAAGGATAATAAACCTGCGTAAAATAATTTAAAGCACGCCGTTCCTTTGCACGTTAATTAATTACCGCGTCCCTCCAATCTTGAATTTCATTTTTAATAACGAGCCCAACGAAACGCCTGAAATATTTTGTACAAAGTAACTCGGAACAATTTTACATTTCAAGCTGGAATTATTTCGTCGAAAAGAATAATCTTTATAAAAAAAATTACTTCACAGAAACAGTGATGTACCTATGTACTTTGTCTTTTTTTTCCTCCATTCAGAATTTTCCGTGATTCAATCGAGGAAATTCGTAAAATTCAGTACTTCGAGAGAATCACGTAGATGAATGTCTCCTAGGGTTCGGTATTTCATCAAGAAGTTCTCCGCAGCTATGAAAACGCATTTCGGTGGAAATCGTAGGCCTATCTCTCGCGATAAGTGAAATCTCCGGAAATTACGTTTGGTAATCACGTGAAGCGGATATTGAATAAAGCACTGGCAGCAGCCTTAAATGAAATGAAGAACGAGATGATTCCGCGAGATTACCTTGCAAATTGCCCCCGCTAAAATACGGCCAGACTCATTTTCTATTAGATTTTAGAAAAACCACAGATTCTCCTAATGTTTGTTATTCTTGCTGTCGTGGAACAGTGAACTGAGACTGGAATGTTTCTGAAATTCATTATACCGTAACATTAACATTTTATAATTCCTGAGATTATAAGAGAGAGGACGTATATGTCAATTAAAATTTGTTGGTAACGCGATTAACATTACTAAATATATCTCTGGTATATTAAAATAAGTACTTTAAAAAAAGACTCTCCAAATTTGAAAATACACTTAACTTGTCCAATCGAAGTAATTAATGCCACTAATCGCCATTTGTTTAATCGCTCTATGCACAGTTTTGGAAAAATATACTTTCAACTAATTTTACGCCACAAATAACATATTAGCAGTAGATGTACGAGCATTAAATGTGGTATATTTGAATATGTTCAATCATTATGTTTAAAAAAGATGTATCAAGCGGAAAAAAAACGATGGGTTGAGTAATCATTGTGTATTATAAGATACACGTGAAATATCTATTGAACTGTTTCTCTATAAACTTGAGAAATATTTTTAAAAAAGTAGGAACCCTTCTATTTCACAATTGCCTTAGATCTAGTGTTAAAGAAGTAGAATTTGATTTTTTGTGCGAGAGTAAAGGAATAGAATTTAAAATTTTTTCTATTAGATTATACTTAGAATTTTTAAATTCTGGAAATATTGCAATGGCACCTATTTTTCAATCATTATAGGAGTATTTCTTTGTATTCTCTTACTTCAACTGCAGCGATTATTTCGTTTAGGAACAACAACACTAATTGTCAGTGGCTTTTACACCATCAAGATTATGATATATTAAATAATAATTTAGTAAAAATTCACCAGAGTAAATTTGAACTCGCACTCCCGGATTACAAGTCCAAATCTTTATTATAATTTCTACCACAAAAAAATTTTTAAGACCAAAAGTTTTGAAAGAAAACTTTGCATTTAATTTATGTTAATCTAACAATATCAGTTCGTTCTCAATACGCGTGCAACTATAACGAAAGCGGAACGAATTTCTCTCCAAAATCGAATGCCTCCTTCAAAATGTAAGTTCATTTGCATGGTGAAATCCGAGGGAAAAGTGGTTTCCACTGTTACTGGAAAAGTATCGAATGTTTCTTCGTTTAACCCGTTCCTACGAACAATATCATTAGCGTGAAAGTTGTCGAGAAGAGGCGGATGATGTGCAAAGATACTTTACGACCTTACTACTAATGTAATACGAGTGCAACTCTCTTCTGCATTGCGTCAGTGCATACAACATGTCGACCCGAAGCTTACGACGTTTCGTAGGAAAACACGGGAAACTTTCTCAAACGGCATGAAATATATCTTTAATTAATACAATCCAACTTTCCTTTCAACATTAATGAAGATATACTTCATGGATTTGACATGATTTTCCAGAGTTAAATGTTGTCTTTGTTCCATAGCAAGTTTTTGAAGTAAGTGCACGGTCTTTAACACTCGGTTTACGGAAGTCGTCAAATTGACGGATTCCTACCTTCTTAGAAACGCCTTCCAAACTCATAGATATTTCACATGTATCTTATAACATAAAAATTACTCTACTAATCTTCTTTGTTGCCCGATTCATTTATTTCCAAAGTTCTTATTTAACACTAAATCTATCAAGGTGGTAAAAATTACTTGTTCGGAATTTCTTAAAATTGTTCCTGAAATTTTTTGCAATATTTCTTGATTAATATTTTACATCTATTTTGTGAAATGAAGGAGATTAAATTGGTCAAGTTTTTTGCCCACATCATTCCCCATCTTTTGACGTTTTTGTGTTAGTATTTTTAAATATATTGTATTAATCGTCAGTAGTTATAGTGTTAATATATTTCGATGTAACAGATTTCACGTCTGTAAATCTAATGTTAAGTAACTTGTTATTAAATGTATATTAGAGCAAAAGATCATTCTAAATCTGTGCTTGAACTATAGAATGTTACTCCTATAAAGAAAATCAAATTTCTAATAATAAAGAGTATTAGTAAACTAATTCCATTTATTTGCTAAATTCAATAACCAATTACTGGAGTGCTTTTAAGTTATTTCAAACGTGTTCGAGTCATTATTGAATTTAATAAAGTTTTGTGGAGAACGTATTGGTAAAAATCAATTATATGATTTCCCTTTATTTCGCTGTTTCAGAGAAAGCGTATGGAAAAACAAACAAAAATGCGTAAGCAATACTAAAAGCTTTGCACCAAATAAAACAATTTGTTAAATGAACTTCCATTTCGAACGAGGTGTACGATTTCAGAGTAGAAATAATTCTGCGTTCGTTACACAACCACATGTATCGAAAATGTACAAATATTATTAGTCTGAGCTAACTTGAAAATAAAAATTTTGATATAATCTTCACTTGGGTTCCGTTTCAAAAATTTTCTCCACAATGTACTCTACAGCTAATTAATAATTCATATTACAACGATTAAAAATAAATCTCTTCATCAAAGTTACCTCAATGCAGTAATCCATTGCGGGATTATATTATAATTATTCAAATATCGGAATTATTGAAATTATTCAAATAATTCAAAATCATTTTGTTAAAATAATCATCAGATTTTAAATGATCATCAAATTCCGAAGTTGAAATTAAATCGTGGAGATCAATGTTTCTCAAACGTTTTTAGCATTTTTTGCTAAAAGTCTGTACGCATTTTTTTTTATATTTCATCTATTTAATTTAATTAATCATTTGCCAGTAAATGTTAAATGTATGTACAACTGAAAGAAAAGCCTTACTCAAATCAAAGCATGCAACCAAGTTAATGAAGTTATCAAAAAACTAAGGTGGTCATAAATTAATAAAATTCTCTCCAACTTTTCTCTCTTTCCATTTGAACGCTTAACACATTTCATTTCTTGCGACGTTCAAACGACAATATTCACAAATTTCTTACTATATTCAATACTTAAATTGGTATTAAAAGAGTAAAAGTACTGTTTAAGACATAACAATTTTTACCTTTAAAATTTTCATTCTATAGCATATGTATTATGTCCCCATAGCGGGGCCTTTCAGCCATTAAAGATTAGAAATCTATATTTAAAAGAAGGAATCACGAAAGCATCACAATTTAATAACGAATATATTCACATTTATGTTACAGCTTCCCGCCAAAAATGGAAAGGCCATCGCAGCATACCGCAAATGCGAACCAAGTCCATGGCGGAAACATGCATGGTGTTTACTCCTCGGGAAGTCAAACTTCCCTTTCGACGTCGTACATCACCGGGCAGTCTTACATTCAGAGTCAGAATTACGGTGCACACGGTCCGTATTCTTCCTCGAATGTACGGGTTTACTCGCATACGGGCTACAACCAGCCACAGAGTTACGGCACCATGGTGCAGGGCTATGGTGGTCAACCTCAGCAAGCCTATCAGCAGAATCACCTAAAAAAAGGGCCTGTGAGAAATGGAGACGTTCTGAAGAGATGTCGATTACAGACTGCGTAAGATTAATGTTTCGATATTACAAATACTGTATTTCCCCGTGTGCAAGACGCACTTGAACACGTTCGCGGATGAGAATGCTATAGAATTCATTTTCATTGTAATGTAGAATAACATGAATGTTATAAAACAACTGATTTATTGAGTACTTTCATGTTTTATTTTTTCTCTCTGAAGTTGAAAGTGTAGGACTTGACTGTTTAGTTTTTAAATTCATTGAAATTTTTACGCGTTTTTGTAATTCTCACCTATAAGACGAGGGAAAATTACCTAAAATTCTAAAACGTTTATAAGAACTTTAACACATTGCGTACGGGTAACGAGATACATATCTCGTATTTGGCAAATTGACTACTCGAGACTTCTTGCTACTTTATTGGGCCAACGTAGCTTTGAATATTCTTATGACAAATACTTAGCGAAATAAATGTATATCGAATTTCCAAAGATATATAAAGTAATCGGATATATAAAATATACCAAATCTCTGCAGCGCTTAAAAATCTGTGGGCACATTGAAACAGTAGAGTGCCGTACGCAATGTGCTAAGAAAACTTGAACTAAACACAAAAACTGCCTTACTTACAATTAGATATAAATTCAACAATAATTAAATCAATTAATTTTCTTTTCAAACAGATACGAACTGTCTCAAGATCTGCTGGATAAGCAAATCGAGATGCTAGAGAGAAAATATGGCGGTGTGAAAGCACGAAACGCTGCCCTGACAATTCAACGTGCTTTTCGTCGATACACCCTATTGAAAAAGTTCACGGCGATCACTGCAATGGCCAAAGCGGAAAAGAGATTGAGCAGAAAGCTCCAAGAGACTACAGATCGTCCCGGTGGCATGAACGAGCATGAAAGGATGGCATATCATAGTCAGATATACATTCAACAGCCACAAACGGCGAACAGGCCCATGCCTATTAGAAGCATGTCGCTTAGAGAGAGGAGACACGTGGATAATTCTCAGTCGCCTATACCGAGAAGCCAAAGTGGCAGGTGCGAGGTACAGATCACTGGACATCAGCACTCTAATCATAATCTTCATCAGAGTGGTAGACATACACCTTCGTTGGCACCGAGTCCTTGTAACAGACATCCACAGCTGCCACCAAGTCCTTGCTGGGAGTCTAGCTCTCAGGAAAGTAGCTCCAGCATTCATTATTATAATCCGCAGGTAATTCAAATTTTATATCGAGTCCTTATTTTTCTTGGAAATAAAGTTTTTGCTGTTAGAGTAACACTTTGCCAACCAAATGGGGAGATCACGTTTAAAAGAAAGTCAAATGATAACTTCAACATTTCCTATTCCATTGACTTTATCACGAGCGGCACTCGTTATTGTAAGGCTATGGGTTAATCACGTATACGTAATAGTATAAATACCATAATTATAAAAAAGGGTGTACTCCCTGTGATACAATAAACGCGGTAAACATGATATTCAGATATTTGACTTCGCAATATATTTTTAAAAATTATTTCGTCTGATAGTGAGAATCCCAGGTCGTTTGAACTAAAAGTACAGTATGATTATGAACCAACAATTTCTTCATAATATATTATTGTTATAATTACATCTGTAAAATAACTTCATTAATGCTAACATTTTTAATGACGTTGATAAATCTCCTACTTGGTTGATCTTGTTCACCCCTTTAGGAAGCTCTTTGCGGCCTCAGACAAGAGACACCCCCGCGAGATTTGCTTCGGACACCATGCACATCACCATCGACACCTCACAATCTCCAGACACCGGTACCACAGAATTGGAACAATGCTTCTCATTTGGGTTCTGGTGGTAGAACCAGGGGTTCTGCGAAAAAAGTCCCGCCGGAAGTGCCAAAGAGAACGTCTTCCATTACCTCGAGATCTATGGAGCCACGTCACAATGGTCTTAGCAAGAGCGTCGAAAACGGAAGTCTCAGCTCTGTCCAAAGTTCTGGTAGCGATTCTACTAATTGCGAGAGCTCAGAGGGCGACGCACAAAGAGGATCACCCGTGTGGAAGCACAAAGGAATCGTAAGTATTTTTTCATCCCTCCTTTCGCATTCCTTTTTTCCTTTAATAATGCAATAGGTCTTGTTGAAAAGAATCAATTTTCGATTCACTTTCTGCTAATAAATTAAGCTTGGAGAGAATTATAATTGTGTTAAAACATTCGCTACAAAAGAGATATTTGAGAAGACGACACGAGTGGATACAAAAATTATGCATGATGGATATTATGTCAAGATTATAATCACATTATAATGAATATAGAAATAATGAGTTGGACTTGAAATTGGTGGTTCCAAGTGAAAATTGTCGTCATTTTTGGAAAATTTTTGCATATTTAACATTTAATATATATAGCCTCGGTAGTTTGGAAGCCTTAGTGAGATGATTATACGCAGCCCTTTCTGAGAATACAAAGAAAGAGAAATTATGAATAGGGGTTGAAAAATGATACTATTAATTTCCTACTGTAATTGAAATAAAACTGATGATTTATGTATACTCACGAAAATAACTTTTTCTCTTTAGTCAAGTTCGCCGGAACATCAGGAATGCGGAAATCACACAACCGATACGACAACCATGATGAACAACGTGAAAGATCTCGGTCATTCGCATGCCAGTTCCGGTTATCAGCTTCCACTTATAGATCATTCGGAGAATATACCACAAACAAGCTACAAAGTATCCGAAACTGTTAGAAAGCGTCAGTACAGAGTCGGCCTAAATCTATTCAATAAAAAACCAGAAAGGGGTATCAGTTACTTGATCAGACGTGGATTCTTGGAAAACAGTCCTCAAGGTGTTGCAAGATTCTTGATAAGTAGAAAAGGGTTGTCCAAGCAAATGATTGGTGAATACCTTGGAAATTTGCAAAACACCTTTAACATGGCTGTGCTTGAGTGAGTACCTTGTATTCCTTATGTTCATTTGATTATTTTATAATATTACCTTCAAAATATTATCTTCAAAAGTTAATTTAACTAATCAAAAGTCCGTTTCATAATAAAACAATCATAAAATGTTAGCACTATTGAAAATACCAGAATGTCTATATAACTTCTATCTTTTTCATATCACCAGGTGCTTCTCTCAAGAGTTAGATCTCTCAGGTATGCAAGTGGACGTTGCTCTGAGGAAGTTCCAAGCATACTTTAGAATGCCCGGCGAAGCTCAAAAGATTGAAAGGCTAATGGAAGTCTTCAGTCAGCGTTACTGTCAATGCAATCCCGACGTAGTTTCCAGGCTACGTTCTGCAGATACAGTCTTTGTGTTGGCGTTTGCAATTATCATGTTAAATACCGATTTGCATACGCCAAATTTGAAACCTGAGCGTAAAATGAGGCTGGAAGATTTCATAAAGAATCTCAGAGGTATCGACGATTGCTGTGACATCGACAGAGACATCTTAATGGGAATCTATGAGAGAGTCAAAGACAATGAGTTCAAGCCAGGCTCTGATCATGTGTCTCAAGTGATGAAAGTTCAAGCGACTATCGTTGGCAAGAAACCTAACATGGCTCTACCGCACAGAAGATTGGTCTGTTATTGTCGATTGTACGAAATCCCTGACATTCATAAGAAGGAAAGGCCCGGTGTACACCAAAGAGAGGTCTTCCTCTTCAACGATCTCCTCGTCGTCACCAAAATCTTAAGCAAGAAGAAGAACAGCGTCACTTACACTTTCAGGCAGAGTTTTCCACTTTGCGGGATGGTTGTCACGCTATTCGAAGTTCCTCGTAAGTTTTATATCTATTATAAAATCTAATACCTTTTCTCCTATCGTTATTACGAAATTGTCAAATTGATTTAACATGTATTTTCATCTTTAGATTATCCGTACGGAATAAGACTCTCTCAACGCGTTGACGGAAAGGTGTTAGTCACGTTTAATGCCAGGAACGAGCACGATAGATGTAAATTCGTGGAAGATCTCAGGGAATCTATCAGCGAAATGGATGAAATGGAAACCTTGCGAATCGAGACGGAACTTGAACGGCAGAAAAGTAGCAGGAGCGCCAGAGGAGGCGCAGAAAACAGAGATTCCGGTGTAGCCGATGTTGAGATATGTCCTTGTCCAGGTCCCTGCTCTGAGAGATCAGAACCAACTGATATAGAAACACAGCTGAAACGTTCTGCCCTTAGCAATTCTCTCCTGGACATACACGAGCAATGTAAGTAAAATTTTTCCAAAAACAAGATAAGAACAATGCAGTAGAAGCAATATCATATACAAATGTATCTCTAACTATGCCGCTAAAATACACAAAAAGCATGTCACACAACAAAATATCTGAAATATCCCAAATATGGTATTTGTTGTAACATTTAGCAACTGAAAGAAATTTCTACTTAAATTTTTCCTTCTTAGCTACGTTTAACACACTTGACATTTGTATAAGCATATGCAGTTTAATAATCAGTTACTTTGGAATAGTGTTATGAAAAAGGTCATAAAGTAAAAAAGACAAATTATGCAGCAACCCATTTCTTTTTTACAGTTGCTGGTGAGAAACCGCAGCGTCGTGGAAGCGTGGGTTCTTTAGATAGTGGTATGTCGATTTCTTTTCAATCCGCGTCTGCCAGCTCAATGAGCCAAGGCATTAAACATCCTGGACAAGTTCATCCTATACATCCAGGGGCTACAATCCCTGGTGGTGCTAAGGGACTGGCTCAGCAGCCATCTTTTTTAGGTGGCCTCTTCGCCAAACGGGAACGAAAGCTATCGCAATCGGAGGAATCCGGTCCCTACAGTCGCACTACGGAAGTATAATAAATCCTTCCAGTAGTACCTAAGGTATAATGTACATTTGGTTTTCTCCTAGTACGCTTTTGCGTTCGCGTAGAATACTCACGACGCCGATCTCTTCGCCGAAGAGAATTCTCAGGTCGATTATATAATTTGGTTTCCCTTGTTCATCGAATTCTAGAAATGCGTACAGGTATATTGTCTATTTTAATAGACAACTAGAAAGCCGATGTCTCTTCTTGTACGAAAAAAAGGAAGGAACATGCTTGATAGAAAAATTGAGAAAAGCTACAAGCGTGCCTATTAGAAGCGCCCTAACAAAAGGAACAAAGACACTGAATGAAGTTTAAAGCATGGAGATGATATCACAGATGATGTAAATTTCGTAGATTGGGCAGGATCCAATCATGGTTGCTCGGTACTTCTGGCTAATTAAAAGCGAAGAGTAAGAAAAGAAGGATAAAAAAACCCCGATGAAATGTGTGTATAGTATTTATTCGTCCGGAAGATTAATTGACCCTTTTCATACGATATTTATAATTTAAGCAGATAATACGTGCGTTCTGCTCGTATGTAGATAATTGTTTTATTCATGCTTAGCGCCATAAACCGATTTCTAAGGAGACACAAAGTCATTAAAATTAGTAAGCGAATGCTAGTTATGGGGAATGGAGAAAAACGGTTTATGCATAATGGTCTAGTAATGTCGTGTTTGCAAGTATTGTCGACGTAGTTATTCGAACGATTGTAAATAATAGATATACGATAATTGTACGATTAATAATTGTGTAACAAAAAGTAGCTTAAGGAAAACGATAAGCAATCCCTCTCGATGTTAGGTGCATGTCGATGTCTAACAATTTTTAATATCGCAGCAATGAAGTTTGTGAATGTAGCGGTGATGTAAGAATTAACATAAAGGAAGTGTTTCTCAATATTGCGATACATTCATAATCCTCCGCAAGTAGTTTTGCTTGTTGTACGTTCGAATTTTGACTCAAAGTTTTTTCGAATTCTCATCGAAGCCTGTAACGCTAGAGACTTTTCTGATTAGTTTGTTTCTCGTCTCTTTATAAATGTAAACAGTTTATTGGGTTCATCGTAGCGATGTCGTAAGTGTTAATGCAAATCTTCATGATTTGCAAAAGAATAACTTGTATGCCTTATATACTGCCATCACTTATATCCCATAGACGAGAAACTAACTACCCGTTGAGTAGACATAGAATTTTCCGAGGGTTGCGGAATTACATGGAAAACTAAATATCTAAAAACTAGGATTAACCTCGATTTGATGCAATTAATCGATGGAGTTTGATACATTACAAATAAATTCTTTTTAGTGTTTCGTTGCATTTCAGCTACGACCGCAAGCATTTTTACCATTCAAATTTATTTCCATGTTCATTGAATAATATGTAGTATTCAAATTTAAATAGATTTCCTCCATGATGTTTTCTAAATATAACGTTATTCCTTTATATTCCGTATGCGGTTCGGATGAAAAGAAATTACATAATTATTAAAAAAGAGTTTGTATAAGCTTGTATCAATCGAAAATATATGTAAACTCTCATCGATCCTGTAACGATCAATATAGTGTCCAATATTAATTCTAGTCTTTCTCATCATGAGAGTTCTCCTTACGCTCTTGTCACGAGAAAAATGAATTTTGCAAAAACAATTATAGAAGCTCTGATAGTTCGTAATGGTATGAGTACAGCAGTAAAGTTGATCTTCAATCTTTGTGAATAAGATCGCGTCAATTTGCGACGGACGAATATATTGTTGAAATTCCTGCAACAAATCACTTATACAAATTCTGTGATAATCTTATACGAATGAAAAAGACTGATTAGGAAGACCATCTGTAAGTTGCTGTATTTACAAGGAGTGCAAAAAAAACGGTCCTCGTAGATACGTTCGCAGATATATTATTGCAGGATGATTCTTACATTATCTTTGTTAAAAAATAACCATCGTAGGATGATGTAAAAATATCATTCGTCAATTTCCAATCTTTGGATGCGATAATAATAGATTAGAAGGACCTTTCTGTCGTTTAACAATGTATGAAAATGTTTCCCAGTGTCTTTTCTTAGAGGATGTACTTTACAGCGAGCTTTCATTAATCCTGTTAATTGTTTTAAAAAATCCTCTAAATGCTTAATAATTCACATTACAAAAATTTAAAAGATTAGAAATTAATTGCATCATAAAATGAATTTCGCTATAAACCAAATATTAATTATATTTCACAAGAATATCCTCTCAGCAGAGTTTGGGAACTAATATACGTACAAAGTAATTGTACAACATCGAAGCAATACAACGTCGTGAAAAAATGCGAATTACCACATTATCACGGATCTACGGTGATTAGATATGATCAATTTGACGCGATCTTTAATGGACAACATAGACAACAAACATGTCACGAGAACTTGGCGTATACTATGATTTGATGAGAAAGTAAATAACTACGTTATTATTAGAGGTAACAACGGCTCCCAATACAAAACCATCGGCCCCTTTGTTAACTAATGAATGCTGTATGAACATTGTGGTAATAAAGAACTCTGAGTCTGAACCGCACCGATTGAAATAATATCGTAAAAAAAATAACAAATTACGGTATACTTTTGAAAATATAATTCATACGCAACTATTAACCCTTTGACTGTAGATTGCTAAGTTGAAGCGCTTTGCGTAAACGGCCTTCGGCTCGCAGTTGTGATTGCTGAAGGCTGAATACTTTTTGACGCAGTATGGATTTGCAATAGCATAAATTAAATATACACACGAGACCATAGTAAACGACAAAAGCCTTCATTGGGCGCGTATTTGCATCCACAGTACATATCGACAGTTTCCGCATATATGCGCCCAAAGCAGTTAAAGGGTTAATGTCAAATTCTTTAAAATTGTTGCACATAAAAATATAACTTTTTGGAACGTCCCGCTACGAAATTATCGATTTTCTGGAGAGTGTTAATGTTTCCTTACTAATGACCTGTAAGACATTCAGCATCTTTCATACATATAATTAAACTTCAAAAGAAACTAGACATTATTTGGATAACTGGAAAAAGGGTTTATTTCATTAAGAAACGCAAATTGAGAAGGTAATTCTTACTTTTACTAAATATATTTAGTAATCTTATATCTCTGTATACCTCTTAAAATTTACATCGGCGCGTTACTCCTTTTAAAATATTCTATGGAGTAGAAAAGAATGTAATATCTGCAATTTTCAAGCTAGTTATCTTTGACATAAGATTTCCAATATAGATAAACCTAATAACTGTAAGATCGTTAAAATAATTTTTTTCATAATGTCCTGAAATAAGTAGACTTAAATCATTAGAGATTAAAAAATATAAGATTCGTTCTGAAATAATCAGAACAATTGAGTAACAAGTATTAATGTTTCCTTCGTTTTTCGCGGTCATCTCTTCGTTGATCGCGTTCATCTTTTCGTTTTGTCGTCGTAGTAGACGAACTACTGGCGCGTTTAGCCTGTTTCAAGAACTGATCCAAACCGAATGGATCTTCTTCATCCTTCTCAAACTGTACTGGTCCAGAACGTGTAGTCGATCTATCAGTGCCACTAAATTCTTTATCCGGGACGAATCTAAAAGAAAAAGGAAAATACAATTAAATACTTCTAAACAAAGGATAGAAATGACCACTTGTTTGTCATGCTAATCACCAATATCTGCTATTTATAAGTTATGTAAGTAAATGAATAGAAGGATAAAACGTATATTATAACTGTAAAACAAAATTGACCTGTTTGTTTTGACGAGCTTCTCGAGATCATCACCATAATTGTCTTTATCGATATTTTTGCTGGGACGGTAGATATGAGAACCAATGGAATTTGAATCTTTCCATGGTTTATCATAAACATTATATTCATCATCGTGGCCGTAGCCACTGTCCATTCCTTTGGTGGTATTGAAAAGTCGTTGGTCGAACTGTGCTTCTCCACTGTTCGGAATACTTTTAGCAGGTAGACCAAGAGCAATTTGTTCGCTAATGTCACGCTCACGTTCGCGTTGCAACCTGGATCGTTTATCGGGTGCAGCTCGAGCTAAATTACGCTCTCGAGCTCGATCTTTGTGACGTTCTTGCCTAAGTTGATCCCTTTCCCGTGATTCCTCCGCTTTATCTATATAATAAAATTATTAGAACATTATTTTTCAATTACAATGCTAAGAGTTAAATCTGCGATCTATTTTCATAAAAATATATTATCATATTAACCTAATGCAGCAGACGATTTCAAACCAGCACGTTCTTCTCTTGCTTTCTGTGCAAGTTGTCTCAAATGGTCTTCCTTCTTTTCTTTTTCTTTCTGAGCTAACTTCTTTTCGAGCTGTGCTCGCATTTCAACAGCTTCACGAGCTTTTCTATCTGCTATGTAAAGAGCTTCGGCTAATTTCGCAAAATTTTCATTAATATGAACTTGTTGCAATCCTCGTCCATCCGCAGCAAGACGTTTATCGAGTGGAATGGTGTATCCCTGTGTATCGAACGATTCTCCTGAAACTCTTGACAATACGTACTCCAATATTGCAAATTTTTACTTACCTTCGCGTTTTTCCAATTACTAATACAAGGCGGTATTTTCCATTCTTTCTGTTCTTTTACCGTAACTTTTCTTGTGGGCGAATGCATTACAGGTGCAGGTGGAGATGGAGGGCCTCGCGGAATTTTCTTATTAATCCTACAATTAAAGGGCTCTTAATTTATTCAATGTAAAGCTTGTCTTTTGTATAATAACAATTAAATAAGTTTCCTTTACGTTCGATAATGAACAAAGTTTAGTACAATTCTTACTTAAATTTTGGTGGCTCCAAGGGATCTACTTGAGCTTCCACCATTCTGATAACTCTTTGTTTAGCGCCAGAATTAAATGATTGTCCTTGTTGAGAGGGTGTATATCGAATGTATTGTGCCGGTGCTTGTTTTTCTGCACATCTTACTGGCATAGCTGCTGCTATCTTTGACCTAGTTATTTTTTCTAATGCCTTTTTGGTCTTCTCTGTGATTTCATCAATTTCATCGGTAGGTGGACGTTGCAAGGAAGGATCTTGTTCACTTGTTATTTCTGATGGCAGTAAATCACTCAGTTTACTATATACAATCTAAAAAAAAGAATTGCAACATGAACATTCTGCATCCATATGAGTACTAATCCATATAAACCAGGAAAATTATTAACTACCTTATCCTTGGAATGACCTTGTCTAGCAATCATATCATATTTTACTTTTCCCTGTGCATCAAGTTGGACAGCAAGAGCATTGCTACTGCTTTCTTTTCCTTTCATCCCCATTCCAAGTGGATATTGTGCCACATGGATTTCGGGGAATGATCCTCCATCTCCAAAGTCCTACAATGATATATGAATCTTTTAGTAATAATAAATAGAAAGTTTCTATAATTCAAATTTTAATGATAACAATAGGAAAGCTGATGAATATAGTTCAAAATTATTGAAATACTTTCTTGAATTGGAATAAATATTCCCCACAGTGCTAGTAGTCATATTAAAATTGTACGCTTTTATCTTATAAAACCTAAATTACTTAATTGTTTATCTTTTTCACTACTTCACTTCTCTATCTCCAAAGTAGTTATTCAGTATATCTAAACACAATATACATGATGCAGGTAGTTTTAATGTTTAACATTTGCCCTCCAGTTTCTTTTGACGGCATAGTAAGTTACTTGAAATAATATAACATACTTCTGGATTGCGTGGTACCCATCCTTTGCGTTGCCCATAAGGTGGAGCAGTAACAACTGCTTTGACCAGTGCTGAAACAGGTCTCTGCCGTAACTTTTGTTCCCTTGCTTCATCTTCTCTGTCCCACACCACCTGAGTTGGTGCAGGTAACAAACTACAAACATAGACATTTGTAAATTAAACAGTGCATTCTATAAAACAGAGGAGTAAAACTATTCATGAAATCATCATCAGATACTTCTACGTCACAATATGTAAAAGATAAGACTATGATATAAATCTTGTCACTGTGAGAAGAAAGTCAGCTTTATATTCAACCAAATAACACAATCACTAACCTTGCCAGCGACATTTTGTTAACTGTGAACCACTACGAAATACAAAGTACAGATGTGCTACTATCTAGGAGTACCAACTGTAAAATAAAAGGAATTTAATTCAATACCTGCGGCTAATAATTCCCTAGTTCGAACAATGACGTACTTTAAAACAGTGGTTCTCAAACTTTCTTAGAATTCCTTGCGTGGTGGTATCTTTAATATACGTCCCATTGCGTGCGGATCTTTTAAAATTGACTACAAATAAAATATATGCTAACACTACTTTCTTGACTAATATTTATTTAATTTTCGCCATCAAATGTACATTCAATGAGGGTATATCTTATTTACTTGAACCCACCCAAAATTTTAATGGATCACTGATCTAAAAGTACAGAGTAGCCCAAGAGTAATCTATTAAAATTTTGGATTTGTTCTTTTATAAACAATAAATATAATTCTTGTAAGTTATTTTTAATTAACATTATAAATTGTGCCCGTCAGATGGTGATTTTGCGCTTAAATTGAAAAAGTTAACAGCAACAAAGTGATTACATTTGAAAGTAGTCTAGCGGTTTCAGAGCTATCCTATACAGCTTACTAGAAAAGAAAAGTGTTGTATAAAATAATTACCCTGGCGAGAGTATTTTATATATTACGATTTACGATATATTATATAATAAAAATAATTTGTGCGCTGCAGTTGAACCTAAGCTTGATTTTCTGATGATAACAATGAACATAGACGTACATTGAAGAAGCAATGTAGCCATCATATTAATCTCCTACAAATATTATTCTAATGCTAAAAATAATATTGAAAAACTTTCTTTAAATAGTACAATTCATAACTATAATATTTAAAGCCCTAAAAATAATTAATAATTCAATATCTTATTTATTGGTTGCATATATGGTCATGGAATTATTCTACCATTGCAGGGCACGAAAAAAAATATTAGTATGCTCATTAAAGGAATATGATTTATAAATATTTGATTATGAATCAATTACTTTATCAATAGGAAATATAATTTCATTGAAATATTTGAATATTATATCACAGACGAAATGTTGGAAACGATTCTTCATTATAAATAAGTAATTTGTGCGAAGTTAGATGCAAGTAACATATGACCTCACAGCCACAGTGAAGTGGTGACAGACGTATCAAATTTTGAAGTTTGAACAAGTTTGATCGAGGTCAACTTTAGATTTAGAACGCTCTATTTTTTGAATTGGTTATTTTTTTTAATATAGCAAAAATAATATAGAAAAAATGGCGTAAGCATTTCGTTTCATAATATCTGTTTAATAGCAAAGTAAACATGAAGTATTAACCTCTCTTCTATCGCCGTGTTTTGTTGAACATATGTTAAGATAATAATTTAGTTTTCTTCAAATTTAGCAAATGACACGTTAATTTTTTGCAGGTCTAAAGTTACATTTAAGATAACTCTTACGTCGGATCCAAAACTACCGTTTAAAGTGTAAGTTTAGTTATATTATTTAGTTATTTTATTTTCTTGATGCATCATTCATCAAACGAAATTAATAAAATCATTTCACGATAATAACAATTTTTGAAGCGATTACAGCATATTGATTTCTAATGTCATAAAACAATGCTATACAATATTTTAATATTTTACAAGTGTCAATTATATAATTTTCGTCTTTGCGTTGTTTACATCTATAATTTTAATAAGCGACATTAACATTTAAAGATTGTAATTACATACATAAGACTATATTAGAATTCTATGAGTAAAAACTAAGTTTGATCGCAATGAGATAAATAAGAGATACAATAAAATCAAATTGATTCCTGAGTCTTCTGGCATTATTATGTCTTACACTCATTTTTGTTTTTTTAAACAGATGATGAGTCGACGAGCAGTGCCAGAAGATAACAGGTCATCAGTGCTTACAATACATCCAATGATTGTTTAAATATGTCAAACTTAGACCTTTTCCAAATATTGAATATGTTTGACACATTTTTCGAATTATTAGAAAACCCAGCAATAAGTGAACAAACAAACACAGAAAATGTAGTTAAAGCTTTTAAATGTGCACAATTTATAGAAACTACAATTGCAAAAGCATGTGAAATAGGGAAAGAAAGTGCTCTTGAAAGTAATCTTCACAAACATTGGTCAGAACAAGGAAGAACAGTTTTATATAAATGTTCTGATCTACAATATGCCTGCGACAAATTATTGGAAGTCTATCTGAAAGATAGTGTCATTTCTAATGATGTAGTGGATGAATTTATAAAATTGTACACTCAGTATTATGGAAGCAATAGATTGAATAATTTTCTACAACATGTTGTAATTAATGGTGTATGCACAAACATGATTTTACAATCATTAGAAGAGTTAGGTGTTTCTCCTGCTGATATGCAGGATGAGGCTTTAATCATGTCCTGGGAAGTATCGATTGGAAATGGGAAACAAGATGAAGTAGTAGAAAGTATTAATAAAATGTTTGATGATGGCTATATATCAAAAATTGTCGAATTTGCTGGGAATTTGAGCAATGATAGCACATTAAAACAATTAATTGTTCAGCTTTTATCTAATAAACTTGCAGAAAATAATGCAAACGTTTGCTTAGTTCTCATAAATATGAAAAAAGAATTGCTTTGGGAATTAGTAAAAAATAACTCTGAATTTTATTTAAATTTTCTTGATGCTATATTTTATTTCGCACGACACATGAAACTAATCGAAAATAGTTGGCAATCAAGTACCGAATTTAAATACGAGCACCTTCTTAAATCGACAAAAATATTGTTAAATGGCCCGACTGAAATTTCGGAAATAATTCATGATAGAATTCAATTAGTTAGAACATGTTCCAACAGTACAGTGTGGCACGATGTTGGGAGATATATTGGAATAACATGGTAATAATATATTTATTTGAAATGAAAAATCATTTCCGCAACCTATACATTTATTAAAACAAAGAAAAATAAGTAAATGAATTTAATTTAAAAATAATTTTATCTTATTATACATATGTATGCGGTATATCAAAGTATTCAAAATTGAAAAATAAAGTTGTAAAGTTGATTAGAACATTGAAATCTGAACCATTACGATTATTGTGATCGATTCATTTTCTATTGATTTGTAAACTTGGTATTTGTCAATTTGACATGCTTACAATTACAGATTGAGTGTACCAGATAATACACCATTTACCGCTGTATTAAAATTTGCTGCAGAAGAATTTAAAGTAACACCTTCCACATCCGCGATAATCACGGACGATGGAATAGGTATTAATCCGCAGCAAACAGCGGGTAAGTTTTTAAAATACTGTTAAAGTCTCATTACCGTCTGAAATAAAAAATATTCTCGTTTGATTTCAGGAAATGTCTTTCTGAAGCATGGATCCGAACTTAGATTAATTCCTAGAGATCGTGTTGGACACGCTAGATGATTTATAATGAAATAGCATCACGTTACTCTTTTATATGAATTACTCGCATATAAAATATTTATCACGTTATTATACTTTATGTTAATAAGTTAAAACCTCTCACAAATTCTTGATATAGTAATTTTTGTTTATAAAAATCATCTAATTTAAAATAAAAACATTCCTACAGCTTCTATGTTGATCGTATATTCCTTAGGCGATAATGATCATGGATACGCTGAAATTTACTGAAAGTATTTGCATCGTAATTATAGATCATTTCCAAATTACGATACCGTGCATTGTATTATAATATATCAATTGTAAAATGAAATAGTCAGGTTCATCCACAATATTTTAGAACATGTCGATATTAGCACGTCTAAATGTTCTAAAATACGCACGAATTTATGGACTGACTTGATATGTATTAAGGTACATTCGTATAAATGCATCGCATATATGACTGACTTCTACAATGATTAACTAGATGAAAAGTAGAGTATACATATGTACTAAAATATGTTAAATTACTGCATTCTAAGTTTTTAAATATCGGTAATTTTAAGTCTTTCAAGCATTTATCAATACCATTTCTTGGAGGCGAATTTGATAAAATGTTTTTGGGACTAGTGTGATTTACTTTGGCTATTAGTATCTGTAAAAGTATCATTTTATTTCCATAAGTCAAGAAACCTACCCATTCGTGCTCCTCCACACCCTCCATGTGGTCTTGTTCCAGTGAGCACTGTATTACATCTCCAACAAAGTTGCTCATAGTTTTTTGGATCTACCACACACACATTAAACAATACATTCAGACAGAATATAAGAGATATCTACAAACTGCTATAACATGTATCTAAATTGAAAAGCAAAACTCACAGACTAAAGACTTTAACATTAGATTTACGGCGCTTTAAATCTGTTGTACTTAATTCTATTAAATAAGTACTACAATAAAAGAGAGATTAATGGAGCTGGTTACGTAAAAAATGTGTGTGTTAAAAAATACACGTAAAATATCTAATGTACAGTTTTTCTATGAATTTTGAAAGTATTTATAAAAAAGTACGAACCGGCCAATTCAACGGCTTTCGTAGATCAAGTGTTAAACAAAATCTATATCTTAAAATTTGTCGTCCTGAAAATTAAATGAATTCGTGTACACACAGCATGCACTCAACGCACGCACGTCTAAATGTTCTAAAATACGCACGAATTTATGGACTGACTTGATATGTATTAAGGTACATTCGTATAAATGCATCGCATATATGTTTTTGATAAAAAGATTTTATAGGTGAAATACATGTAAGGTATAAGGTCGATACAAAGGTATGCTATTACACGATAAAATTACTTAGATAGCGATCAGTCATAGCGTAATGTTGAATACTCAGAAACTTCTTGTTGCTTTATTAATTTAAACAATGCTCGCAAATGTAATTCTTAAATTACATGCTACGAAAGATCGCGTTTAATCGGAATTCGGATTCTGATTAGCACGAAATCGAAATTCTTCGTGAATAAAGAGAACAACCGGTATTACGTGTATATGGCCTCAGTTAGTGCGCGGTTATACAAACCATGGAAAAATACGATAGAATAAAAAAATAGGACAAAAATATGCAACAACGATGTTTCTCAGCTCTAGAATATTCGACGGATGATTACTTAGACATACGAACGTGAACAATAATGCGGACGATGACGAATGATAGTAACAATTTCTTTTAGCGAAGTATTTAATCTCTTCATCTTTTTTTTCTCTCCTTCGTCTTCCTACTTCTTTTGATAGGTATAAAAAGTCTCTGTTATTACTTTCTGGAAAAATCTTATGTTCCTAAAGTCTGTTACAAAAAAGTACATTCGTATAGAGAAAAATATGCATGACATTTACCAATAGGACTGCTCCATGATGTTCGGCATGTTATGCAGATTGAATTTTATTATGAGTTTCTAAGTTTTAACACGTTCAACGTCGATCAAATATTACCTCTTAACGTTAACATCGAATTGAAACTTTTATCATTACAAACAACATTATCATAGAATTGAAATATTAAGAATAAAAGTAATTACATATTCAAAATGTACGTTGTATATTTTACATCGGTGTCTTTAGACTACAATAAACATTTTGGGATAGACATCCCCATTATCGTTCAAGTATTAGAGAAAATTTCACTGAATATAATGGCGCTTCTCAGAGATGATTTTCACGGCGTTCAACGTGTTAATTACTATTAAACCTTTGGCACCTCGTTGGTCTTCGTGACTTTGTTTATCAATTACGTGCCCACACATTGCAACAAAATACAAAAAGGAATGTTACGTTGGACCTTGAGCGAACCACCTGAGTTTTCTTCGTGAAAACAAAGCGGTTTGGATTTTTATTGGTAACTACGAACTAAAAGTTGTCAGAAGGGCGTAGCACCATAAGACTAATTTTTACATACGCATAAGTAATTATAACACTGAATTACTGTGATATGAAGTGTGCGTGATTACCGTACCAACGCGAAAATTCCACGTTCATCTACAATATTAATGTGATTCCTTACAAATGGATGGAAGTGCTCATATAAAACAGTTTTCTTTCCGTCATAGAAATAGGAACACGTGTATATCCTTAATAATTAAAATACTAGAATTACAGTAACTAGATTCATAAGTCGAAAAATTAATTGATCTTATAAAGGTATTTCTTATTATTACATTAAGAAATGGTCTATCTAAATGGAATAGAGATTTTCATATAAAACTCATTTCGTTCATTTTGAATAAATAACATCATTATATTCTTAATAATTACAAGGAAAGTATCGTAATATCAAATTTAAACAGTAAATCCTTTAATTCCTATTGTAGCACTATAAAAATGTATAAATTCCCGTTACAATGTGTAAAAAAGTTACACGTATATTAATTGTGTATAAGTTAAATCGTTCAACTTCTATCTAAATAATTCTGCTTTCTAATTAAACGATGAATGTGGAATTTGCATATCGACGTATAATTCACAGGCGCACTACAGATCAAAAGGAAAACTGTTGTTTCATATTACAATGCATTGATGAATTTTCTACTTTACAGCATTGTAAATATCACGGCGCAATCTGAGGAATTGGTTTAATTGCTATTTTAAAGTTAATGGTTATCGCTAAGTTTCTGAAAAATTACTGAACATATTATTATGATGTTACATACTTCGCCGGACAATAACTTAATTAGTCACTTACGATTTAATGCCTAATATGTGTTATCTTTTTTTTACCTATTATCCTGTGTTACATGTGCGTCTGGGATTACGAAGTACAGTAAGAATTTCTATTTTCAATTCATGAAAAAAGTATCGTTCGCTAATATCACACGTATGATGATAGATTACATCACGATAATGTGTACATTGACACTATCACTGACACTGCTCTGTCAATAAAAGAGAGATACCTGACACTAACAGTATACTATGCCAATTATCGAATGCTCCATCGACGTATGATCATTTTCATAATTTTCTAATATCGGTAAATAGTAGCAGAAACAGGTAATGTTTTAATCGAATAACGAGTAACGATGTTAAATTAATCATTTCTTTGTACGAAATTGCAAACGATTTTTAAAATGTTTTTTTTTTCATTAGCGAGATATATTTTATACTAAGGAATAAATGACCAAAGTATTATGTATTCGAGAAAAAATGCGCGTTAAATATAAAACTTTTATACGAATAAATGCAGATTGCAGATAAAGTGAAGTTAAAGCTAGCTATTGCAAATGCGGAACGTTGAAAAGAAGTTAAGAAAGAAGCCTAATATTTGATTGAATAACGTACGTTTTCGTTTGATAATATCTCAAACTTAATTATGCTTTCATGTTCTATATTTCCTATACGTTTTTTATACTCCCTTTTTCTGTATGATAAGTAGCTTCCCTTAAAGTATTTCGGACCTTATAAGAAAGAAAATTAATCAATGAAACTGTCTCTACTCAATCGGTCTTACAAAGGTATTTTGATATAGTACCACTGACTTTAAGATGTTAAAAAATCTCAGCTATGATAAATCTTTTTAAAGACACGACACTCCTTAAATACGCGGTAAAAACTATTGTCGAATCTCGATAGGTATTTCTGAACATTTATAATTCTAATTAAGAGCATCCTATCTCTAATACAGATCCTACAGCAATAATTATTCTAAGTAATTATTTGTAATATAAAATGAGTCACGAAATGGTAATCGTGAAGAAACTTATTCAAAACAAGAACTATAATCACGCACATCTTTACAATAAGAACATCATTTTTTGAATTGTAAAGCATGAGATAATCTTTTTTTTAAAGAAATTCAACATTTCGCAATGTTCAGTTTTCCTTTTTCGCTCGAAATTTTTATCGTAGGAAACCTAAATAATTATCTATATAAAAAATTTACTTATAAAGTCCGTACATTTTGGATAAATAAATAAATATAACTATGAATCCAAAAAATTACTTACACATTGTGAATTCTTAAAAAAAAAAAAAATATATATATATATATATATCAGAAATATTGTTTCAAGTATAAGTGTCGTTTTTTCACGTACATATTAACACTGATACCTTTCCGTTTACGTTCACGTGGTTCTAATATAGAAATAAATTACGGTTCGAACAACTACACTGAAATTTATTTCATCTTACCATTTCATTCAAACCACCTACCAACAGCTATCCAATCTTCACTCATCCTGCAAAACAATAGTATTATTGTTTTAAACGATAGTAATCATTACGACTGACTTCTACAATGATTAACTAGATGAAAAGTAGAGTATACATATGTACTAAAATATGTTAAATTACTGCATTCTAAGTTTTTAAATATCGGTAATTTTAAGTCTTTCAAGCATTTATCAATACCATTTCTTGGAGGCGAATTTGATAAAATGTTTTTGGGACTAGTGTGATTTACTTTGGCTATTAGTATCTGTAAAAGTATCATTTTATTTCCATAAGTCAAGAAACCTACCCATTCGTGCTCCTCCACACCCTCCATGTGGTCTTGTTCCAGTGAGCACTGTATTACATCTCCAACAAAGTTGCTCATAGTTTTTTGGATCTACCACACACACATTAAACAATACATTCAGACAGAATATAAGAGATATCTACAAACTGCTATAACATGTATCTAAATTGAAAAGCAAAACTCACAGACTAAAGACTTTAACATTAGATTTACGGCGCTTTAAATCTGTTGTACTTAATTCTATTAAATAAGTACTACAATAAAAGAGAGATTAATGGAGCTGGTTACGTAAAAAATGTGTGTGTTAAAAAATACACGTAAAATATCTAATGTACAGTTTTTCTATGAATTTTGAAAGTATTTATAAAAAAGTACGAACCGGCCAATTCAACGGCTTTCGTAGATCAAGTGTTAAACAAAATCTATATCTTAAAATTTGTCGTCCTGAAAATTAAATGAATTCGTGTACACGCAGCATGCACTCAACGACAGTGGCTTGCTTTTGAAGTGGAAAGAAATACCATTTTTGACTTTCATATTCCACAGTATGTTGCAATATTTAAGCATAAAACACATGCTAAGCGTATTGACAATTCAAACAGTAACTTACTTCTTCTTGTTTGGCTTTTACATCGGGGTTCCATCCAAGTCTTGCAAAAGGTTGCACAGATACAGAGAAGGGTGGTGGTGGTGGTGTCTGTTTTGCCGCTACAGGTGCAGTAACCACTCCCTGTCCTTGATTTTCAGATACTGCAAATACAACATAAATTATGGGAGCTATAGTAAGTGTGCTAAAGGCATATAATTCGAATAAATTGGCTCGAAATCAAATTTCTCTCGAATCTAGGAAATTTTTCCCAATTGTTATTTGATATATCGAAGCCTCGATAATTCAGAGCTCACCTAAAACTGCAGATGTTAAACAAAATAACCAAGGTAGTTAAAACCGAAATATACAAGAGGAATTAAGTTCACCGAAAAAAACGGAACATTACACTGATGAAAAAATAAATGGCAAAAATGTAATTTTACTTACGGTTGTCCATACCAGGTGGCTTTAAGCTTATCCTATATGCTTGTTTATTACCGCCATTAAGCCATTCAGTTGCAGTCATTGTTGGTTTCCACGTAACTTTCGTTGGTGGGAACAAATCATCTTGGAATAGTTCACTCTGTAACAATTAAAAGTGCATAATCCGTTACATTTTGAAATGGTATAAATACATTTTCGCGAAAAACGTGATTAAACGATTAAAACACTTTCGAATACTTTACAATAAGAAAAAGAAGGGAATTTTCAAATCTTATATACCTTTATACGAGGAACGGTGAAGCTCAGAGGTTCTATCGTGTTATTCGTTAGTCTTAAAGCTGAAGCAAACTCTACACTAGCAACATCGCATTTGTTCTTGGGAAGAAACGATAAACCTTGATGCAAACTACTGCATCGATGATGACTAAGTGGGCAACAGTACGGCGGTTCTTCTGTTACTTCAAACGCGTATATTGTAGAATCACCCTAGAAAAATAATTATTTCTATGGAATAATATTACGAATACAACAGCAACCTATGAAATGAAACAGAATATATTCAACCATAAATATAATTTATGGTATTTTAATAAACTCACGCGTCCAGTTAAGAAAAGAGTAGAACTATCTTCATCATAATATGGCATTAATATTGCAGGTGATACATCCAATCCAACTGTTGTTAGAGGATTGTTAAGATTGTCTGTTTTAAATACATATATTTGTCTTTCTGATACCCTAAAAGAACAGTTGCTCGTTAAATAAAACGTACAAAAATGAAAATTGAATAATTAACACTTTCCATTTCTGCCGAATGAGGCATATACGCTATTACTCTTTACAATTTTTACAATAGTACAAATACCATAATTATCAATGATACAATAAACGCGGTAGATATGATATTCAGATATCGATATTTGATGGTTTAAACGAAAAACGTCCCATGCTGAACGGAACGTGTTCAAGTATATAAATATATTTAAATAACTAGGGCTATTTATTATTTGTGTCATGTATGTCAAATTTAAGGCTATCTAAATCGCACATACTTATCAAATCCCATGACAACAAGGTATTGTCCTTTTAGTGCCCAAACAACTCTTGCACCCCTTGTACCGACAGGACCTTTGCCACATTTTACAGGTACATCGCTAGATCTTGGCTTATAAATGCGTAATTTTCCATCCTTGCATGCACTTGCGAGATACTGTCCACACGGAGACCATGCTAAACTGAATATTTGATCCGTGTGACCCATCAGTGTTATTTTTGCGACTGCTAATTCGCAGGACGACAAAAGGGTCAAGTCCCAAATTTTCACGGTCATGTCGTACGAAGCTGATGCTAAAATATCGGATGCTAAGGGATGGAATTTAATTAAATATATTTTATCCGTATGTGCCTTTATGGTATGCTTTGGTTCATTTGTCGGCTCCGCTAAGCCAGCCTCTGGTATTTCCCATAACCGAATCATTCCATCATCGCAAGCTAGTAACAAGAAATCGTTATATTTGATGTAAGAATTATAACATTATTATTATTATTTATATAAGAAAATTTTCGATTTACTAACCAACTGCTAATCGTTGATTGTCGAAAGGATTCCATTGGAAATCCATTACGGTCGCCCCATGTACCAATGCTGGCATTACACCATCGGGTAGTCTTCCAGTTTTCTTTAATTCTAAAACTGCAATTTTTCCACCTGGACCACTTAATGGTACTGCTACGCGATCGGAATTAGCTGGAAATATATCATTTAAATAATACACCGTCATTTGCTGAAATAAATTTTAATTATAGTTTAAGGCAACGTTTCCCAACCAGGGTTCTCTGGAACTCTGAGGTTCAGAGAAATATTAATAAGGTTTCCGCAAGAAATAGTCTCCCTACTGGAGAAAATGAAATCTAAGCATGTATAATTACATTATGTTAATTTTGAAATAAACGATTAAAATGATATTCATCATTTATTTACATTAATAATTATTAGTAAAAATATTGTTCCATGGATCCTGGGGTTCCCTAGAGCTTGAATATTGTCGCGATGGTTTCATCAGTGTGAAAAAGTTGGGAAAGTTAGTTTAAAGTCTTACCATGAAAGCCATCACATTCGCCGGATATCTGACGGCTAATGTTCCGCACATTTTCAATATGTGTAGATTTGTGACCTGGAGTGCCTTTTAAATGTCGGAATTTAGATACCCTGCCTGCATAAAATACATAATATATATTTATGTTAGTCATTCTACAAAGTTCTATAGTATTTTGGAATAATACATTATGTTTTCCTTATTGGCGCATAACAAATATAATTATTAAGTTTGTTGGAAGTATTCGTGAAATTAGAATAAATATTAATTAAATAACCCAGATACAGATTAATATTTTACCAAACACTGTAGACGTCCTTTTAGGAGTTGGGGTTATAGAATCCACTTTCTCTAGTCGTGGATCCATGCTCTGCTGGCGCAACATTGGTATAACTTTTTTCACCTCATCCTCCTTAATCACTTCGCTTTTGGTTTTGAAAGAATCCCTCCGTCTTAGCATCGTTGGTGATCCGGTTGCTTTTTCTGCCAAATTCCCATCAGTTACAGATACAGAGCGGCTTTCATATAGACGTCGTCTCTCAGCAATGGAATTTCTGTGTGCATTACCGCGCTCAAAATTTCCAAGTTCCTCGTTTTCTGGCGATTCATCTTTGTTCTTTGTCTCAAACACTTTACGTCTCTCCGCGGTACTCGGAGTTTTCGGTTTGTAACCAGAGTCACTTGAGTTCGCATCTTCTTCCATTGAACTCGAGTCACTTTTTCCATTTTCCGTCTCTTTGATGCGTTCGTTGCTTGAGGGCGGCGACTTTTCGGGTTCCGCGTTGTCTATTTGATTGTTCAAGTCGTTCTGATAACCATTAGTATCGTTGTTCGGTGCGATCGGAACAGAGAAGATTTTATCGAATGAGAATTCCTGACTACCAGACTTTGCTTGGAATGGCTTTGGTCCAAGTCGAGGCTACAATGAAACAAAATAAACAAAGTTTTTTTTTGTTGGCTTAGGATTATGCCGATGATGAGAAGTATTGTTGCAATGATATATGATTACAATGAAACATGAATGAAGGAAAGAATGTATTGACACACATGATATCATCACACACACAGAAGTAGAACATTTGTCGCTTAACGCAATTACGATCTTTTATAACTAGATAACAACCTTATATCCCCCGATCGAATTGGGATTCACGGATGTAACTACTGATCCTGGATTCGGTGAAGTACGTGGTCGTGCGACGGGTTTCGGTTCGTCTTCAGAAATGCTGTTAGTTCTTGATGCTCTAGGTAAAGGCTTTGGTGGAATTGTTTGCCCACCGTTTTGTATTTTACTTTTATCTTCTTCATTCTCTAGCTGTTTAGGCTCTTCGATCTTCTCTACATCGTTCTCAGGCGTTGTATCCTTCTCATTAAGGACCTGCGTCTTTGTGAAACCTTTCGGTGTGCTAAGAGTTAACGGCTTCGGTTGCTTTTGTTCCACTTTAATTTCTCGCTGATTGTCTTTGAGCGTTGTTAAGTTTCCCTTGTGTACCTAAAGGTACGGTAAATTCCTTAATGACGCAAACTGGTCAAACGAAACTAGAGCGTCCAATTTTCGTTTTAAAAAGTTTTATCTTTATGCGCTTCGATTCATATTCAATTACCAACGGCACACAATCTCTACAAGCTCTTCACGCATACATACATATTACTTGCACTTTTGTACCTCAAAATAAGGAATATGAAAACATGATACGGACACGTAAATACTTCGGAAAGCCTGTTTTACAAATGAACTTAAAATTCGAAAGTATTTACAGAAAAGAAAACTATCAAAGCGTCCGCATAATAATACGAATTTAAGTATGTTTTACACTTCATACTTTGTATTACTTACGGTGACAGAATAAGCTATAGAACATCAATTGCCATTTACATTACACGTGCCAGGAATTACACTTTCAATGGTGCTAATGTATAAACTATAAAACATACATTGGATATCTGAAACGTGAAAAAATATACACAGAAAATGAAGGGAAATAAAAAGTAAATGATGCAAAATAAAAGACACGTAATCAGCCAACATTCAGTTCGCTTGCGAAACTTAACAATTTTACACGAAAATATAGGTTTACGATCCAAACAACCGAAATACTTAAATTATGTTCTACTTCTATCATACTTTAAAATGTACATTATAAACATATAAATAGCAATGTATTAGAAAGATCGCAATGCTTCTCGGACAATATATTTCGCTTTTAATCCAACAATTATATATTATGCATACGTATTCTTCTAATATCTTGCTATTTCCTCCGGATTTGAATCATGAGGAGGACCTACTCTTAAACACATAATAATTATTGCATATAAGAGTAGTCTCTTAAAAATCACACATTATAAATTTCTTCTTCTATGAACTTCCTCCAAAACAGGCAAAACAAACAGCAAAAACAAAATGAAATTGTGATGATGATAAGCGTGCAATTTCGCGAATCGCTTATTTAAAAAAACACAATAAATAGATAACTTGCAAGCACAATACACTTTGCATTTCTAGAAAGACGTTAAATGTTTTCTAAGTACAACTAGACAACTGAAAAATGATTAGAGAGCGGCGATAGTCTCTCGTTTTCATCCCTCGAATTTCGTGACATCGTTTTTGGAATTCCCAAACCCAGTCTTCTAAAGTAAACGCTCTGCATAGTTGTTTACTTCAGAAGATGGAATTTGGAGATTTCAAAAACAAAATAGCGGAAATAGTTAAAAACGAGAGGCTCCGCTGCTCCCTAGCTATCGTTCAGTTGTCGGACCATTATGTATATTCTACTTGGCAACATGAATTTTAAACACTGAAAGACACACCAAACGACGAATTTCTTTACTTACAGTAATTGGCTCTTCTCCTTTATTCCTCTTGGCAGGATCTAATGATATTTTTGGGACAGGCATATTATGACCTTTAATCCATGCAGCTGCATTATTCTGGGCTATGCAACCTGTTGTATCTGGGTAAATATCTGCATGGAAATCTCTATATGTCTGAAAGTTAATAAAACAATAAATTACCTTAATGCAACTTATTTAGCTCGAAGAATAAGATTTATTCATCGAAGCTTATACCTACTTTGCGTGGAACTTGATACATAATAGGTATGACCATGTTGGAAGTGAGTTGCAGTAATCTATTGACTTCTGCTTGCATAACGTTTAATGCTCTTTTTGGAACTAAACATACTCCTTTAGTTTGTTCCCCACTGTGACGAATTCCTTCGACCAAATATGGATCTTTATCCATGACTTCCATGTACATAATAGTAGTGTCACCTTTTCCAGCAAGGAAAAGCATGTTTGTATCAGGATCAAACAGGGGCATTAAGATTCTATAAAAAAGAAGTTCGCAAATAGAATTAAACTTTATAAGATTAAAATTATTGTTTGTAAAATATTACGAAACTATTGGTAAACTACTAATGATAAAATTATATAATTTTGTAATTGCCGAACATTTTTTCTCGTGAATGTAAAAATTATTTTTACGTATTATTTTTTACATACCCTGTACTACAATCTAATTCTAGTGTTTTAACTGGTTCTCCAAGATGTCGCAAGTCTCTTATATAAACTTGTCTAAGCCTTGCTGCATCAAATCCTGTAGTTAATATCCTTTCACTGTTATTTAGCCAAACAATTCTAGAATCCTTGATACTTTGATGACTTGAGCAAGAGTTTACAATACAAGCAGAGGCACGAGGATCTATAATCCTCACTTGTTTATCTTTACAAGATGTTGCTAGGAGGACACCATCTTGCTTCCAGCTTAAAGATTGAATCACTTCTGTATGTTCACTGTTAGCTGCAATAAAATATATTTATTAATATAATAACAACCGAGATAATATTTGTTACGCAATTCAATAATTTAATTACAAAATAGTTCCTGTTGTGAGATCACGTCCCATAATGATAAGTTTGTATATGAAACTGTTGTAAGCAAATGTTCAGCTGTAGGATGCCAACATACTGCTTCCACCCTTCTCTGACGATGAGAAAATGTACATTCGGGATTGCACAAAGATTCTTCTAATCCAGTTTCTGGTATGTGCCACAGTTTTACCTAAAATTGTATGCTTTGGTTAGTAAATAATAATAATGATTTATTGCTAACAATCTATAAATTTTGCAAACAGCATGACATGTACATACATTGTATGTAATTGACTGTCTAAGTACATTACATAGTTTAAAATAATTGTAATTGCATCGATATAATTATTTTAATTTAATGTATGATTAAAATAATATCTTTATTAAACTTACAAGGCAATCTTGTGAGCCAGTAGCAAGTAAACCATCATGAAATGGAGAAAAATCCATATCTGTTACTGTATCTGCATGAGCATGCAGCAAAGGCATAGTTTTACTTTTTCTACCACAATCTTCCAAGGGCAATACTGCCAGACTAGATCCTATTAAAAAGAAAGTAAATAATGAAACAAGAGAATACATTAAAAAATATATAGTATTAAAATTTATAGGTACCATTATGATCGACATTAAATGCCATAAATGCAGCAGATGCTGCAATATTGTTGCCATAAGTTTGATATGAGCCGACTGAAATGTCTCGTATACAGGCCTCTGGCTTTGGAACAATCGGCGCTGCATTTTTATACTTGGATGCTTTAAAGCGCCAAGCCATTTTGTTGCCGACTATGACTTAATCCCTCCTCAAACTCCTCTTAAATCATGTAATCTAACAAATACAGTATTGAATTGAAATATATTATCCCATTAATGTCTAAAATGTTACATTACTTTCACAAATTAAAAATACATAGAAAATGTAATGTTGCATATTAACAAGTATCATTACATTTTTAATATGTAATTAAAAATATAATCGAATTATCTATTATCTAACGCCGTAAACGCTTACGAGGAGTAACGCTACAGAAGTTATCGATACAGTGGTGCAAAGCAGTGCATGACTAATAATTTGGGGGTGAGAACCACCCCACCCTTAATCGCCGTACCTCTGTGAGTAATAACAACGACAATAGAGTGCAATTTTTCCGCCCATAGGAATGAAACGATAGAGCGATTTTACTTACGAGCCTCTATTCGGCGTGGCTTCGCACGCTTTTCGCAAAAGATTAGCACAGAATCACACTATGTAAAAACAGCAAATAACTATAAACACTACGACGATGGCAGGTAGGCGTCTCTGATCTCTACGGCTGACAGGCGGAAACAGGAAAGTCCCCCTCCAGAGAAGTTCATCTGTCTCTGTCGAGCTCAAGTACTCTCCTACAATGTGTTCTAAAGAGATAAAACATTTTCTTGTGATAAAAATGAAAGGCTACCGTGGAATATGAATAAAGGAAATTATACCGCAGATATCTATTTCATTGTAAATTGACATAATACTTATTAAATAGTCATGAAAATGATAAAACAGTTTCTGTCGTTATCACTATTTGCTAATTTTCATAAATTGATAATTTGATCATTAGTATGAGTCATTCTTTTATACAAATGATTTAAAGGACTTATTTCAACGTCAAATTATACAATATAGGTTCATGTATGTATAAGGAAATGTTTAAAAGTTATAGATGTGTCTCATTATTACAAGTCGAATTAAAAGAAAAACATGAGTAGTTTAATTGTAGGATAAGGAATTTCTGAGCATGTGATGGATCGTTTTCGTACTCGTGAGATTCTTTTTATTAACGATATACTTTCTAAATGAGGACATATATTTGTACTTTTAAGACACCTTGTAGATACGCAGCTACGTTCCGAAATCAGCTGCGAGTACTGACAATATTGGTTCGTCTCCGTTCTAACTATACGATGAAGAAATGGCGATGATTTCAGCTCTAACAATATCGATGATATAAACAGCTTCGTATGGATTTTATGTCTGAAATTTATGACAAATAATGAAACATAATTTATCAGGAGTCAATTTAAACATCTGTGCTGTCTGCCTATCTCCAATTCGTAGGAAAAGATTAACGAGTATTTGCTGACACGCGGGATCGTCGATTTAAATCGACATTTTAAACCCGAAATTAAATCAAACTCGTTTGAAATTAAGAAACAAAATATTAATGCGGATCTAACGATTGCTTTGAACGATGTATTTGCAATGTAACTTCATTCTATATTAAAAAAGAAGTTAATATATTTTTATTTGAAAGTATTGCAATCTTTATATACGTATATAATATTTCTTCTGTTGGAACATTTGGAATTCGGCATCTCCTCTTTTCGCTAAAATTCCTGAATTGCTTCTTTTGCCTTTTATAAATTAACTAAAATCATCCGTGCAACTTAAAGTACAGGACATAAATATTTTTCAGTATTAGACCTTATATACCGCGATACCAAAATCATCGAAATATCTTCCAAAGCTTTTTGGGACTGTTAAATAAATTAGCTGCACCAATAATTATTCCTTTAAAAGAGCCAGCTGTAATAGTGGCATGACTTTTAAGGAAGACAAATCTGCCAAAACTGCCTAAAAATCCACAAAGAAAATTACAAATAAAATATCATAAATATATTAATATAAAATATATATTTAACACGACAATTATTCTCTCACCTCGACGCTTTGCTGGGTGTTGACTTGCATTAAGTTTTCCTTTCTGAAACTTAAAATCGTTACCGCGAGAATAGGAATAATCTCTAACGAATCATAGCCTAAAATCAAATCCCAAAGATAGAGCAATTGTTCAGGCGGTAAATGGCCGCTGAAGCCTCTCATGATCCATTTAAAAACAACTTTCACCCTGAAAAGGATTAGTCCATCATATGACTCGATAGGAAGGGGGAATAAATGAAGAAAATTTCAACTCACGGCTGAATATGTATAGCTCTGAAATGAGCCCAAAGTTGAGGCTCGTGGCATTGCAATAGCCTCTCAAAAAGTAAGCATAATGCCACTATACCTTGTTCATGGCTGGACACGGTATGCAATCGAAACCAATATCGTAGGTAGAAAGCACGGAACGTGTAATATATCGAGCATGGGTGGTCGTATAAGTAACAGAATGGTGTAGCTATGAAAAATATGCACATACTATGGATACAATTATACATAAATATTTCTAATAGATTTTAAATTATAAAATGTTATTAAATTATGTTCCATAGACATCCATTGAAACTTTTGCTCAAAAACAGCGTTGTATTCCTTCAGTTTTATTGGACTTTTAACAAGTTGTTTTTCGAATGCTACTAATTATTTTTTAATAAACAAATAAAAAGTATTGAGTTATCAAAGTATCCATTTTACTCTAACTCGGGTGCCAACATAATCTAAATATATCACATATTTTAATTAACTGATTTGGAATATCTACAAATTTGGATTTGAGTTTAGAGAGTCTGAATTATATTTGTGAATCGGATGTTAAAAGATAATTCTTCTTTTGGAAATCACATACCGTACATTGTAAATCCATGAAATGGAATAACGCCGCTTGGTGGAAAAACTAACGTGTTTTCTAACGTTGCTGGTTTTCCTTGCAAAACTGCGTGTATCACTTGGCCACCGGCACTTCTATCGGTGGTCACCGGTGCCAATACTTCAGAATCGCGTGAAAAACACAACATAGTTTTGTACAGTACATCTTCGAACACGAAATATTGGTCGTCGTTTCTTGCAGTTAACTGAACGTCCTGAAGTGCGATATACCATTAATTATTACAATCGAAGTATTGAAAATTAATTATATTTTAGTTTAAACTACTTGCTTTTCATTTACCTTTATTATTAGTTTGTCTACCACGATATCGTACTGGAGCACCATATTCTTCAATTCGTCGTAATATTCTACATCCTGCGAGATTTGAGCAGTTTATTTTGGAAGTTGTATGAGTCACTTTACAGTAATGAAAAATATATAATTATTTTTATTATTATATAATAATTATCCAAGATAAGAAATGGAAGTAAATCTTTTTGCAAATTGTAATATTTTTAAACGCATTCAAAATACAAACCCTTAATACTCCGATTTAATAAGAAAGTGGCTTATGACACTATCAAAATAAATTGCTTATTTAAGTAACAATGAACCATTTCTTTTGAACTTTTATGAAAGTATTTAAATTTTATGTTTCATGAAAGTAAAAATGTCAATGTTTACAACGCGGTTTTTTACAACTCATGCGAGGTAAACGAATTTAACGTAATATCCGTGAAGTCGGATGTGAAATTAATATTTCTTAATTTACTGGAGTTAGAATTGAAGAATCAGCCCCTTACATTTTCTTTTACTACTGATCCTAAGACAAGAGACCAAAGACGTCCTCGTAGTGCCCGAGGAGAACCCCGTTTTAGAAATTCTTGAGCAAACGGGGCAGAATTTGAATTTAAGACTTTCTCGCCAACGTGGATCCTTTCTTCTTCTAAATTCGCGAAATTTTCTGAGCTTGGCATGCACGGATTGACTCCTAATAATGGCATTCCAGTTGACAATTCTACGTACAAGCGTCTCTGTTATGTAGCAGAAAATATTCTACGTGAAAGCGATCGATTTCAAATCATGCGTTCCTTGTTAAAAAAGTAAGAAATTCCGACTTTAGAAAATTCAAATAATAAAGATTGTAATACATTTTGTTAACAAAAGGTGGGACAATCTTTGAAGACGTTACTAACGACATTAAATTGAGAACAATCAATAAGTCTGTACCAATTGTCCGAGTGTCTTAACACGAATCTGTATGTGGCTGAATTCCCAGTTTAATTCGTCGCTGAAATATTAAGAAAACGATCTCTTAAACTTTTATAAATTTCATATTGTTAAGAAGGCAGTAAAATAAATTTAACTCATACGATGCTTTTTTGAAGGAAGGATTTCGTATGGAAAATAACACGTCTAAGAAGTCTTTTGGTGCATATAGTGGCCTGTATTGTGATAAGTCTGTAAATCAAGTTTAATTATTTCAAATTAGAGTCTGGAAAAATCATTTTCTCTAATTAAAGTGAAATTCTATTAATTCAAAATGACTAAACGGCCAGCTTAATCATGATAATTGCGTTAAATATGTATACTTATGTATAAATAGAAAGAATCTTGTATATACAAGGAACTTCGATAAGAAAAGGTACCAATGTCGTAAGTGCTCAATTCGTCCCATTTTTCGGCGAGTTCTTCGCGATCAGCAGTTGGTCTTATGCGAGCTAATGGTATATTTAATTCGTTGCATGTAGAATTTAAAGACTTTTGTATACGTCTTTCCCATTGAATTTGCGCTTTTTTTAAATAACTCAAATCGGCTTCTTCTGCGCAAGTCGCGGAATTTTTGGACAATGAGCCCTAAATAGAAAATATAGTTTGTTAGGAAATTAAGGATATGAAAGATACAGAGTGAACTGTAAACGAATAACAATGTTTGGCAGTATTAAATGATACTAAATTGTATTTCTCTAATGATGTAAGTAACAGATTGCAATAAATTTTAATATACTCTTCCCTCTTCACTATTCACGTAAAAATGAATGAATCTGATAACAGAAGATATATAGTTTCAGAAGGAATAACTAATTTATTAGTAATGTGATTACACGCTGATTTGTTACGCATTTAAAAATACAAAAGTTCAATATGGATTACGCACTTGCGATCGCGCCCAATGAAACACAGTGTTTCGAATTTCAGTTTCTAAGCCATTGTTTTTTAATGCATCGACGAGGGTACTTTTAAAATCTTCTCTTTTCACGGCAGTCGAGGCAACCAGTCTCTGTAAAAGTGTTGTTAATATATAAAAATTACAAATTCGAACGTGAAAATTGCAGAATTTCATTGATCGTGTTATGCAGTAATAATCTATTAATATATTCTATAATATGTATATATAACATTGCAATACAAAAATTATTTAAAAAAAATATGTATATACTCCTAACAATATGAGGTGCACTTAAAGTAAATATTACAATGAACATTCTTCACCTGAATTTCGGAGTAAAGATTTTTGTAATTTGTCATGCTTTGTATGTCTTCGGTTAATTTCTCAGCGGATTTTTTAATTGCCGCTTCTTTAGGTTCCTCCATTTTACGAGACATTGTTAAGCCCTTCCTGAATTAACAACAGATTTAGAAGTTTTCCTGACACAACCGAAAACTGTCGCCATTTGTAAATAACTTCATTCCCGCTGCCAAGAAATGATTTAAAACCTAGGATTTGCTTTCGTTTCCGCGCCACAGACAATTCAAAAGTTCAAATACACGAAACTGGCCAAGATTACTTGTCTTAGTTAATAGCAATAAATCATGATTTTTACAAATTGTATACACCTTTTTCGCAAAATATTCTTACATATTTTTTATGTACTCAAAATATACTGTGAAAATAAATTTAAGAAAGGTCTCACTTTAAGAAAAGTCTCTCGAATATATACTAAATTATTTTACTTAAAGAGCTCGTCAATTTGGAAAAAGTGAGAGTATATTAATTTCATCAAAATCAAATTTTTCGATGAGCTACTATCTTTTAGATAGGGAATTTCTTTTCCGCGCACATTTTTTTAAAATCTTCTAAAGAAATCATGCCGAAATTGTAGGCCGGTACGCTTGCAGGAAAATGGCGGCGCAATTATCGGTGTTTTGAAAGGTTGTGCTGGATGTAATTTCAATTAAAAACATTTCAACATGGATATCTCGAGCATGCTCGAGGTACAAGTGAACGAAGTTAAAGAGGTGGACATTAAAGAAAATGGTGAGACATGGAAACCTTGCGATTTGTTAAAGTTATCGCAAGGTATGAAGTCTAACCTACTTCATTTTTCAGTGACACCGCGAGATTTACATCCAAGCACGGTAAACGTTCCGCCACCGATTTCCCAAGAGGAAAGCAATTTTTACAAATTGATGTTCGGCAATGGTGAGACGATAATGCCCGGTTGATTCTCTGATTTTTTTTCCCTACTCTTACGGGATGCAATTTTTGATATTATTTGATATAGTGGCTCCACTCTTTCTCGTTATACAGCTTTTCGATGTAAGAAATTATCAGCGAATTTGTGCAGTCACAAAACAGCATGCCTTAGAAATTTCAATTGTTATTGTACATAAGGGAATTATGCTTCATAAAGAAATGTTATTGTAATTAATATGCGGTACTGTATTAATGTTCTCACAGACTCTTAACTTCTACGCTATATACTTTTAAGCATTTCTTTCAAATTTCTTTTTAAACTTTGGTAGAATTGTAGTTAATGAAGATGAAAAGCTTATATTTTTTAATAGGACGAAATATGTAATAAATTTGTGAATTATTTTATACCCATATGTTCTGTGCATGCCATCTAATAAATATATCAGTGTTTCAAAATTAGGGTAGCTTCTTATCTCTCTTTGTAGTTTAATTTAGAAAGAAATTTATATTACTCTGTTAAACTTAAAAGAGGAACATTGTAAATTATCTAATTTAGTATAATATGGAGTAGTTTGCTTGTCTGTTACTAGGGTACAATTTGTCGGTAGATTATTTTAGTTGTGACAAGAATAAATGTTATAAATTATATTATACTCACATAAAAGTTCATTTAAATCTATTATTATTATAACTAATGCACAAAATTGTCTTCTTACATTTTCAGATATATCTGCAGTTCGGTTTCGTAGATTACATTGTACAGCATGTGATATACACATCGGATCTGCACCAGCAGATGCCAATAACATGACTGAGCATCCAGTATTGCGTACGTTATTATGTGAATCATGTAAAGAGTTTTATGGGGAAGGTACTTTTGAACAAGGTACGGAATTCAGTTAACTAGCCATGGAAAACATTCAAAATGATTATTTACAATAACTATATTATTTAAAATTTTGTATTATTTCAATAGGTGATGATGCAACAGATATGTTCTGCCGATGGTGTGCAAATGGTGGTAATTTATACTGTTGCTCTTTCTGTAGCAATACCTTTTGTTATAAATGTATTAAAAGGAATTTTGACCCAATGTTGAGGAAAAAGATTGAAGCAGACGAAAAATGGAAATGTTTTGTCTGCGATCCTACAGATCTGTATACAGCAAGGGCAACTTGTTGGGCTCTTCTTCAGCATGTACACACTTTGGCCAGGTGAGATAGACTTTATGTTAACATATTGAGCGCCGGCTCCGCGGTATTGCGATATTTTTTGTTTCATTGCATGGATATTCCTACAGTTTGCACACTAGAATTTCATCAGCCCCAGAAAAATTTAACGGAAATCTATGATGTTTCCAATATTTTCTTTAACTACTCATTATTCAGAGACATGTAAATGAGACAGGTATTTAGACTTTAAGTGTCTGATATGTAGCCGGCGCGCAAGTACATACTGTTCGTTATTTTTAAGAAGTCCGTTTAAATCAGAATTGTTCAAATATTTCTAGTATAATAAAAGATGACTCTAAACTGACTCCAGAAGAAGTCAATGAGAAAATGAAATTAGATGAATCACAATGTTGTCCTCGTAGAAGGAAACGAAAGCGTCGAAGAACCGGGTCTAATTCAGAAGAGGATGATAAGACTTATATTCCCAAGTATAATAGCCCACCGGTAATATCAAAGCGCAAAAAACGTGGTCGCGGTCGACCAAGATCAAATGGCGTTAACATGCCAATTTCTATGAGATTGCATGATTTCAACGAAATACCACCACCTTTGTTATCTTGCGAACAAACGATGATCGAGGATGAAAACGCTACTGTAAATGCGGACGGAACGATTGCCTCTTCTTCTAACACTAAGCAATTACCACCGACATTTAATCCAAACGTTGTACAATCGCCAATATACAATGCAGCTATTATGAGCGTTCTACCGGCTACAAATTACGCACAATCTTCGTCTTCGGTTGTACCTTTACAACACGTGACTGCACCGTTGAATCAAGTGAAATTATATCAAACAATGCAGTACACACAAGCACCAATGGTAACCATACCAAATCAAAGTGCTAGTTTACTGAATCGTCCTCGAGTTCTAGTACCGGAAGCGCGAACATCTACGATGACTGTAACTCCAAATATCATAGAAATTGAAAGTGACTCGGAGGAATCTGCTACTACTACATCAACTCGTAACATGTTTCTTCGTTTGGCACTTACCGGTTCTAACAATGCTACACCAGTGCCAGCGGTACCTATTGCTCTTGTTAGTTCGAAGAATAACTACACCACTTTGAAAAAGCAAGATACACCGAAATGGAAGAATGAAAAAACTTTTAATCAAAGGCTGCTTCCTCATAGGCAAGAAATTGATTACATTTTAAATAATTTGAAGACCAAACTTCATACTGCGTTTGAGACTGCGAAGCGTGAGGAATTACAAAATTATGACGTTAGTAAAGCACGCTCGACGGTTCAACGATTCCATCATGAAATACGAACGACAGTGATTCAATTAGCACATCTTAACGATAGAATAATATGTGAATATAATAAGTGGAGAAGACATCAGCCAAAGAGGAATGTTAATAATTCTTCAGTAGATAATAACAATATTGTTGAAAAGACGAAAGATGTGGATATTCCGCTCGAAATGATCTGCGTCAACGAGTCTGATACCGATTCTGATAATTGTGACGAGTCAGAATATAATACTATCACACCGTCCGATTTAATTGGCAGTACAAATGCAGTCGAAGGATTAAGATTCTTCAAACAAAGAAGTACAATGGACAGATCCACCGGTGGTTCTTCTGTACTATCAGTAAATAAATCAGTGCAAACTCGCAAAGAAAAACCTACTTCGAAGCCAAGCAAGTCTAATGCCCAACCTAATCCAAGTTTTGGTAACTTCGAGGAACAATTTATTCTTTATTTAAAACATGCCGAGAGTCAGGCAGTTCAACAGGAAGATTCAAAAGAGTCGCCCGATCCGAACGAAACGCCTTTAAAAGATTTAATAGAAGCAAATTCCCCGTTCATTTCTAAGATGCTCGAGAGTATGGATACATCAATCGTTTCGAATAATTCGAATAAGCCAAACGAGTCGAACGAGGAAAGAAATTTGACGACATCCTTACCTGAATCCACGACTTTGACAACGTCCAAGGCTGTCGATGAATTGGTCAAAATCGTAAATAAAGTAACTGATGATTTAGATACCGATAAACAAAGTCACATAAACGCGCCGATACGTGTTCTTAACGAATCCCTAAAGGAGAAAAAGTTACAAAGGAAAAGTGTTTGTACAGTCGGTGACGATTCGATGGCATCAAGTACACCAATACCCGAAAGAGATTCCAATAGATCTAATTGTAACTTAGCGGAGAATGAAAGTGAAGAGGATTGTACGATTATTGATGACTAATTAAATAACCAATTACCGAGAATCTGTTTGTGAGTTTTGTTAGGAATGTACTTATTGTCATAAGATTTTCCAATTGTCATGTGTCTAGTAAAGTGTACGAGTATTACTCTGAGACTTTGACTAACGTCAAATTAGGCGGATACATGTTTACTCCCCACTTTTTTTTTTAATCATATTTAAACGTATTTTTGTAGTTTATCATAACAACGCCCTATACACTGTTTCAAAATTACAATATGTACTTTCATGTATAATCTCGTTTGCCATGTTATGTCTTTGAACATTTTATGAAAAACTGAATTTCTTTACGTTGTATTTTTACATCACAATGCATTTTATATGAGTTCTTTTCGATAATGAAAATTAAAGAGTCAGCTCGTACCATCGATGATATATACTACGAGACTTCTAAAAAGGAAATTGGATATTTCTAAATCATCTGCGTTCGTTTCCTGAAAGTTAAAGTATATAATTTGTTAATATGTTAAAAATTCATAATTATAAATAAATATGAAGCGCTATCTATAAACCGTTAGTAAACTTTTACGTTTTTTAGCTAGCAAATTCAACTGTCTTAAATAACTTCATTATACGTTATCCATTAAAGGTAGAAAATTAATTATTGTTTAGTGTAATAAGTAACTGAGTAGTACAATGCGAACTTCATCTTCGTTCCAATAGTTAAATTTATTCTTTTTTAGAATATGTCTGTATGAAACATTTTTTCCATTAAGTTTGTTACTAATGATTTTGTACGTTCCTTTCAGTCTCTTTCATCTCTAACGGTTTTCGTTTATTTAAAAGATTCGCAATGAAACAAACTATTCGGAAAAATTTCTTTGCGAATAACTTCTCACTCTATCAATATTACTAAATACATGTTACATGAAATTAAATATTTTCCTGCAATTCGTGCACAGTGGAAGATGCAAAAACAAATTGTTCCGACTGGAAATAATTTTAACCCCTTGCCATACAATAACGAGTGATAGGAAATTTCCAAGTTTTGCAAAACGTATCGAATTAAAAATATCAGTGACACGTGACAATTAAAATTACTTCTATAATACCGATATTACCTTAAATTATTCGGTATATTAATAGTCATTGATCAATTTTTACTTTATCAATTTAATGCTGAATTATGGCAAAGGTAATCACAAAAAAGTCGTACGGCAAAGGGTTCATCATCGGTGTGAATATTTTAAATATAAAGAAAGATATAAATAATAATACTTAACAGTATGAAAGCCAACGAGGAGATAATTCAATCGGGAAGAGCCAAGTATTCCTACGTAATTTTATCAAACTTACATTTTACTAAGGAACAATGCTTTGTTAAGAAATAATTCAAAGAGCATATCAACATCATGTCTATTGGATTTAAACATTTTCGGCCTGTATAATAGGTGGTTTCTGTTTAAATATTTTTCACACTGATTAGATGAGATGCAATAATTTTTAAAATACCTTGGTTTTGAAACTTCTTAGGATGAACAGAAAACGAATTTATAATTTATTTTGAAGAAAAATATAAGATTCACGATTAAAGCTACAGTTTGAAGCAAAGCTTGCAAACTCTTTAAAGTAGGAGAGGAAAGAAACTGTACATTTATGCAAATTGCATATATTTTAGATGGAGCAATTGACAGTTTGCAAAGAGCTGATAATTACAGATAATATGCAGATTTTTGATATATAACATAAGGAGCCTACAACACAAATCATTATTTAAGACTTTCATATTACAATGACATATTAGACTGTTTCAAATTATACAAAGTGTAAATTAATCTTTGTAAAACTGGCGAGTTTGCTTCTGTAAATTGTTTCTTTCAATTTATAATCAATGCATGCTGCATCATTGTGAGTATTATTCAGCAAAGGTTTTATACGACTGTACATAAGACTGTAGTGTTTTCAAGAAGGCGGACTGTGTGATATCACTTTGATCTGAATATGTCTAAAGTTCAAATAATTTTTCATGCTTCGATTAAAACGGGGTGCAAAATAATTCCCGAAACTAAGCGATCGACAATTTATTTGCAGATCAGAATCTCATAATAAATTGTTCATTGTTATAAAATTATCTGTAAGACATTCATGAAAATGTTGCAGTTTTGAAATATACTAACACTGGAGATAATTCATTCTTCCTTGATAGATTTTTGCACTTTGACCTTTGATGAATTTCTTATGGAATCTTAAAAGATAAATTAATTTCGAAAAGAATAACGCAAGATACACCGATGTCGCATTGATAAATGTGGCCTTGCAATAATTAAGAAATTATGGAATTTTCCTGACATGCTACGTTGTGAAATTCAATGTACGCAATTACTCCTAATGGTGTATTTGTGGCATTTGCAAGTGTTTCAATATTGCGCGTGGCATTGAACAATGTGCTCCTAAAATTTGTATGAATATATAGTAATACTGATATGTTATATTGTACCTAATATTAATATAAGTAATATACACAATGTTGAAGAAATAGTTCACATCTTGAAAGGTGTATAGCGAAGGTAATAAGTAAAATTAATCTTATTACATTGAAAAGGATTTTTCATTTAACTACAATGAACATTATCATTATTTAAATATTGTAAATTAGTTCAAAATTAATGAAATATTTTCGTTGCTACAGCGAGTGTAATTTCCATATGTTCTAGATGTGACAATGTATTCTCCTGTAACATTTAAATGTGACTCAATGAATACTCTAATGAAAATATTGTTTAATAAAAGGGTACAAACCGGAAGTCTTATATACAAATTATCGTCGTACTTATTTGTCGATAAACAGATCGTTTAAAGCCTAAAATAAGAAATTGAACATGAAATATATTTGTTTTATTATGATTTCAAACATGACATTATGCATTTTAGTAAGTTTATTTGTTTGACTCATTTTGATAAATCATTTGACGCTCAATTAAGCGATTGCTATTCACTTCTTAAGGGTGGAATATTTCCTTTTAAATACATCACGTGTACGTGTATGTGAATGATTGAAGAAATGAATGTTTTATAATCTTCTTAGACTGCTTTAGTTGTAGGATAATTAATGTGATTATAACTCATGGTCTAGTAATCGTACAGTACTTTGGTGATCGCGAATTGTTAATTTTAAGTCGGTCCAAATTTCAATTGAATAAAATTTATTACAAACAGTCGGCAATAATATATATTTTTAAAATTACTCTAATCAATAAGGTGTTTGTAACGTGTACAGAATTATCCTTTCACATTGTAAATTCGGGTTTTTAACATTTTATTTATTTTTCCATTTTCTGCGTACACATAACATTTCCAGAAACGAATATATTACTTTCCTTATCTGTCAGATAAATCCTTATGCTACATCGAGATAAATATCCTGGAGTATCTCCGAAAGATGTGACAAAAGTTCATAGAAATTTCTCTTAGAAACAGTTATAAACACGTAATTCTTACGTGATGACACTTCTGTATATAAAAGAGGAAACTTAATGTTCACGAAACTTTTTAAGTTCGTACAATCTTTCAGACCTGAAGGAATACACTTTCTCTTCACGTAACGCGCACGTATTTAGGATGAATACGAATAACATGATGAATAAAAAGCATTACGAATATGTTACATTAATCGCAGTAATAATTGCGCAATATGTTATTGTTAGCAATGTACGAATACTCGAATATCATGAACCAAGGGAAGAAACATTAAATTAACATTTTTTTTCTAATTTTCTTCGAACAATTAAAGTAAGAAAATGTAATTTGAGATGAGCCATCAAAGTTTATTAGTGAGAAATAAAATGTGTTACTTTGAGTCACGTTTTTAATTTGTAGTTTACTGGAAAAGAAAAAATTCTCTAAATTGTTGAAGAAATTCGAGTAGCCGAACATTTTGAACAGTAATCTCAGTTCAGCAGTGATAATTGCAAACGCTTATGCTTGAGGGTCTAAAGTATATTTGAGCAAATAGTCCTTCGTAACTGCCTGCATAAGAAAAGTCAACGATAGAGTAAAGAGCAATGATTCCGACGTAAGTTCGATTAAATACGAATAAATGCTAAAGAGATGAGGGGAAGTGGCTGCACGATGAAAATGAGTTTTACATACGCGTTGTATAACAATGACTACTTTTTTTCACCACAACAGTGACGTCTAATCACTAGCACCGTATCATGATATTTAAAATGTCGTTGACGCACTATATTCTTCCTCTTCTTTTTCTTCTTTAGTCTTCAATAGCGGAATTGACCTTTTCTACCCATTCCATTGTGGTAGACCCTGAGCGGAGTATAATTTCCGTTTCCATTCATCGCTGTCAACAAAATACAATGTTTGAAAAAAGGGTGGTAATAGATTTAATAAAATAGGACGGCTGAAAATAATAGGATACGTAAAATATACCCAACCCTCGATTTACATGGTGGTTTACGTGGAGAACATTGTTGGCTTGGTTGACGTTTATGTGAAGAACAATATGGGTTTGGTTGACCTTTATCAGGAGAACATTATGGGTTTGATAGACTTTTAAGTGGAGAACAATGTGGGTTTAGTTGCCGTTCGAGCGGAGAACAATGAGGGCTTGATTGGGGTTGAAATGGAGAACAATGTGGCTTTGGTTGTTGTTTATGTAGAGAACAATGCCGATTTGGTTGACGTTAAAGTGGGGAACATTATGGGTTTGGTTGACTTTTAAGTGGAGAACAACAGGGGGATTAGTTGCCGTTCGAGCGGAGAACAATGAGGGCTTGATTGGGGTTGAAATGGAGAACAATGTGGCTTTGGTTGTTGTTTATGTAGAGAACAATGCCGATTTGGTTGACGTTAAAGTGGGGAACATTATGGGTTTGGTTGACTTTTAAGTGGAGAACAATGGGGGATTAGTTGCCGTTCGAGCGGAGAACAATGTGGGCTTGATTGGGGTTGAAATGGAGAACAATGTGGCTTTGGTTGTTGTTTATATAGAGAACAATGCCGATTTGGTTGACGTTTAAGTAGAGAACATTATGGGTTTGGTTGAGTTTTAAGTGGAGAACAATGGGGGATTAGTTGCCGTTCGAGCGGTGAACAATGTGGGCTTGATTGGGGTTGAAATGGAGAACAATGTGGCTTTGGTTGTTGTTTATATAGAGAACAATGCCGATTTGGTTGACGTTTAAGTAGAGAACATTATGGGTTTGGTTGACTTTTAAGTGGAGAACAATGTGGGATTAGTTGTTGTTTATGTGGAGAACAATATGGGTTTGGTTGACGTTTAAGTGGGGAACAATGTGAGTTTGGTTGTCGTTCGAGTGGAGAAGAATGTGCAGAAAATAGTATAAATTGAAAGCTTTATTGCCATTATACTGTAAATCATGTTAGAATAATTTATGCGAGTGAAAAATGAAAAAAAGAAGTAAAGTCAAATAACGTTAAATAAGTGACTTTAATATTAGAATATACTTGAATATTGTTTTCAAAAATCGAAGTAAAACTCTTATAGTATAATGTCTTGGGAGAGTCTTCTACTTCTCTTAGAAAATTTATTATTATAAAATTGGTTAATTTTTACGAAAATATTAGAAACCTTTAATCTTGATCATTTTGGTACTTTTTGAACTAATTTAGTAAATTAGAGATTAATCGATTTTTTGTCAATTAGATTCGGTTTAAATGGAGGGTTGGGTAAATAATATAGATAAATATATATATGAAAACAGCGACGAGGATTATACAATAATCACGGGGACACGGTAGGAGACAACAAAAGAAATACATATGTAGGTACTGAATAAAGTTACATTATAATTAAAAAGAAATAAAGTATGCCATCTGTGGTGTTTGATGGTGTTCCTAGATAACATTTGAAAGATGACTTTTACAATGCAACACGATTGGCTTTTATGATGATCGATTTAACTTTAAATGTCTATAAATAATATGATCAACTTGATATACAAAATTCGAACCTTAAAGTATGTAATAACATTTGATCGTAACTCAGAAAGAATATAGCAATAATAAAATGAAATACGTACTAAACATAAGTTTTTAATGCATTTTCAAAAAAACACGAATCAAAATAATAATGATAATAAATCATATTAATAGTAAAAATATAACATTTCGCGACTTTTTTGACAGTTTCTAAATTGATATAAAAATTACACTTTTATACCCGGTAAACATGGATGAGAACGATACAGTAAATTATTCTTGGGTGTTCCTTTTAGCTATTGTATGATTATACTATTTAAATTCAAACGATAATATATCTAAAATATAATCTAATATATGTACCATGATATTTTAGATTACTAACATCCAAATGATATAATAACAACGTAACTAAGGCCAAGCTGTCCAAAATAAGTTCATAAAAATGGCTCTAAACATCCAGAAGGAACTTAAATTAGTTGATTCACACAATTAATTCGGTAATCTGAAATTAGTATAGTCTGTTCGATTTGCCATATTAAAATCATTATGGATTGAGATACAGTTTGCAATAGGAGATAGAGACTATAAAGTATTAAGACTCCATTAAGTTCAAAGTAACTATACTTAAATCATGCGATAATTAATGAATCTATCCAACTAAAACAAACAATTATTTCAATTTGAAAAATGTATACCTGGCTGTGCTAAATATTTGAACGCGAATTATTCCCTAAGGACGTCCTCCTCACAACGATGCGATCTGTTGTGACGTTCTATTGTGACTGTTATCTGGTAGCTGGACTTTAAAAGTACAAATCTTTGATTTCTCGATAAATAACGGAGAGTATATCGAAATACTGTGAAATCGAAGTTAAATTCAAATTCGACAAATAAAGTTGTAGTATGTCCAATTCATATAGTAACTTTTGAAAAGTAAGTTCTTCAAGCTGACTCATCGATACTTTATAAATCTCATCAGAATTAATTTTCCATCCACGAATTTTTCTCGGGTATTTCATCCACGAATAAATAATATACAATTATAATAAAAATTTCGTTTAGAATCGATTGTACAGAAGCAACAAAAAAAAAGATAACGATACAAGGAAAATACAATTAAGAGCTAGCATCTTAAAACCGAAATCAACGAATCCAATTTATCTGAAATTAATAGAACTCAAAAGAGAAAAATTAGCGAACTCTTCGCGAACCTTGCAGCGTTCACCGGAGAACGTTTAAATTCCAAAAAAGTGTAGGTAAAACATAGTCGTAGCAATTCTTAAGATATCATACTAAAAGAGAATGTTAAAAATTATTAATATAAATCGAAATAATTTGCATCAACTCCAACCAATTGGAGATACTCACTTAGTTCATAATCCTTGATGGCAGCTTGTAACGTAAGAGGGTAGTGATTAAATATTATGATTTATTTATTCACGTGGATAAATTCACTTACCCTGGACTATGGTGGGTGGCTGTCGTGGACCCTGTATGGTGTGGGCATGACATCGTGGCTTCAGTAGGCCGTGATACAGTACAAAATATAATACTGCTACGGCTGCAGCTGCAACAGCCATGCAACGGTAAACGAATCTCAAGGAGTCGACAATGTCGGAGCCATCGACGTTGATGTATACACCGATCACGGCGCCGATACATCGACCTGTGTCATAGAAAATGAGTGATAATATATTTATTTTGCAAACGTTTTGTAAAAGCTTGAAGAAAAGAATATTGCATTCTATACAGTTCTTTCTATGAAGATTTTATAAAAAGAAACTTCAATTAATTTAGACATCGTGGGAGAAATAGAGATTAACACTAGAATTACTAAGCACGTCAAAATGACTGATTCCCAATATTTTCCAAAAGTTTCCCAGATTTATAGGAGAGTCATACAGCAGATATTCTACGTTGATTTTATAAAATACAGATTATCGAATCAATAATCTTTCCCACCCCCTGATTCCTCTTGCTCCAAAGTACATATCGAATATATTGAAATATAATAGATTTAATGCCGGTAGTTCTAGCGTCAAGTACTTCACAGTTCTTTTTAGGAAGATTTCATAAAAAGAAACTCGAATAGACTAAACACGTTGAGTGCTACGTCAATCCCTAGGGACTGACAGTAGACTTTTCGTTTGGACGGCGTGGATTCTAGGGACTGACAGCGAACTTTTCGTTTGATCGAGAAATTATTATATTATAGAAATTAAATTATTAAAGACAACTAAAAAATTTATGTTAAAATTTAGTGATGTTTATTAAAACATTTTAAGCAAAGATGTGGCTGAGATTTGCACATATTACAGTAAGTAACAATCTTCTTTGCTACTTTTCTCGTTATCTTGCGTCCGAATGTTTTTGTGTTTGTATTATAACATTCAACACAGTGTTTTTGAACTGTATGCGCCACTCTTCCTTTCTTTTGCTGTATCTTTTCTGTGCTTCCGTGTTTTTTCCGATTCTCTAGGCAATCGTCTTTTTTACCTTTCTGGTATTCCTCACCACATTATTTTTTGTTTATAATTTGTATATTTGTGCATTGAGTACATCGTTCTTACAGTCTAAACGATAATTGGAAAAATTATACAAAGTAATATTTCGTTCATACTCGTCACTCCACATCCGCACTCGGCATCAAATGCCTCTTGCTGCCGCCTCAGCGGAAAGTATAGCCAAAACGACGCCGCACTCAACGTGTTAAACAACGTGGGAGAAATAGATATTAAGTACTTCACAATTCTTTTTCAGGAGACTTGATAAAAACATACTTGAATGATCTTAAAAATTGATAAAGTAAAGAAAATCGAGGTAAGAGGCCAAGAATAAAGTTTTCAAGAATTAAGTCTGACAAATAATTTCATTGATAAGGAAACGACTATTGCTATATTGATGTACTTTGCAAAGAATTATGAGAAAGTTCTAATTAATAAAGTTGTTAAATAGGATTTTCTTACCGACGCAAAAGTGCGCAATCACAGGTAGTGCTTGAGCAGTCACGGTTAAATGACGTGGGACAAGATGTCTCAAATAGAGAATGGCAGTAACCCACATAATTCCTAATGTAAATACTTCTAGAGCTTCGGATATGAGGGACCACCAAGGATCTGGTACGAGACTGAGACCAGTAAATCTGAAATTACCAATAAATCAAATTTATTTTAACAATAAATCAAACAAACAATGACGAGCTTCATTATACTGGAATTACTGTATAATATTTGTTTTTACTAATAATCAATCCTTTGCTGAACTAAATATTAAGATCCTATGTCAATCACTTCTCCATAAAATTAAAAATTAAATTATATGAATATTATTGCTTGCAAATAAATTACAATTCAAGCGGTTAAGAAACAATAGAACATTAGTAATGTACTCAGGTTTCCTAATAATCCTTAATAAAAATCTGTAATTATCCCGACTGAATAAAATTTTCTTAAATTCTTAATTATTTTGCGAATCTACTGTGCGCTGTAAAAGTTACAACGCGTATTAATTCTTATTTATTAGTATATCAATTTTGAAGATGCAAATGTTTTTAATTAACATATTAATGAAGTATGTATGTAATTTCGTTGTAAACTTTACGCGAGAACTTTCGAGGACGCGGAAACTTACCTACCTAATGATATACACGGTGAAGGCAGTGATAAGGAGATTACTGTGGCCACAATAATCAACGAGATGTTCAGACTTCCAAAGGAACAAGAATGCTGGCACCGCTCCGACAGTCATGGCTACCCCGATGGAAAGCTCGTAACCCCCTAATCTTTGTAAATGCCTAAACAAAAACAGAAATTTGCGAAATTTTATCTCTTCATTCTAACGAAAAATTCATTTCAGACTTTTTACATTATTATTAAGAAAATTTTTTATCTTGCAGTACGTTGAAACTGTATTTGATGCTAACCGTACCGCAATTTTTGTGTATATTTATTCTCGCTGTAGCCGGCCATTTGATTCATCATCTAATAGTGAGAATATTTTTCGAGTTAAATGTAGAAGATTTTCAATTCAATAGAAAATATAACGCAGGAAATAATCTTCCGTCAATAATATAACGTTATGAATTTTCATTCCATTTAATCGGCCTTTGAACCGAGCTTGGTACGGCTAGCGTTTATACGTTTTGTGTTACAAGCTTTATAATAATTATGAGAAATAGAGAATTGTAAGTATTTCATCGATAAGTTAAATTTGACAATGTATGAAAAATATTTTGTAGAAATACGAGTAATAGTTTTTTGAATGGAAATGCACAACCCATAGAATACAAGTAGTAAAAGGCCTGATTAGAAAGTACCTTATACCACTAGAAGTCTATGGGGCACACAAAGTAATTATTCTTTTATTCTGAGATTATTGACCGTGGTATTAACGGTATCATTGCTACATATGATTTTTCTTCATTAACCCTTTCGCTACGGAGTACTTTTCCATAATTTAGCTATTACGACAGGAAACAATTCCGCCACGGACGAATAACTTTTAATGACTAATGATGTAATATAAATAATTAATTCCTTATCGAAGTTACAACGCATATAATATGGGAAAAATAAGAACTTATGGTATTTAAAAAATATTTAATTACAAGATACGATCTTATAATTAATTCTTCGGATGAAATTTTGTCGGATGACTATAGTCACCGCTAGTACCCAGCCAATGTCAGGCGGCGGATTGAAAGAGTTAATTTTCTTTGGCAAGGAACACGACACTTTTACTATTGCCATTACAAATACTAATACCTATTTTATAAGATAAATCCTATAACAGATAAATAAGAACGTTGAGAACGGAGCTGATTTTTTATTCTCGAATAGGAAAATTTTCTCGATTAGGTTTTGGCACATTTTCTATTTTTATTTCGCTAACACGTTCAATGCCGATCACATATAGTTATTTCTATTTCTCTGCATCGATACGAAGTATCTTCTGTTAAAATCATGCCACCCCAAAGTAAAAATATTAAAGGTAAAAGCATTCATAAATTCAATAACACCTCCCTTAATTTAAGCTATCATATCAATATCAAATAAATCAGTAAATTTTAGAATATTATCATTTAAAGTGCATAAGCACAAAGTGCACTCATTACGTGACCCCCTACGGCATTCAACCTGTCAATCCTGAGAAGCTATTACAGAAAGAACAATAAATAGAGAATACGTTAAACTTTCAAAGAACGATTAAACTGAAGTTTAAATAAAAGAAAAGTCCTTACAAGGGTAGGTAGCTATCCATGGCACTCCAAAATGTCCCCATGACGACTAAAACGATAACCAGGGCAGCAGTTTCGCTACCATACCTCTTCACAGCGCTCATAGGAAGTGCAAGCATACCGCTTCTAGTATGCCACCACCATTCTGGAGGACTAAGGGGCATACCGTTTGCACAAATGGCGACAATTGCGGCCAAAAGCATCATAATAGCATGCAGACCGATCGGCAGGAAATAAAATGAATTTTCTATCGGTGTGCTGAGGTAACCGGTTAAAGAACCAAATATAGCAAAACCAAGGGAGCCGAAGGCCAACTGTCGGCCTACATCACCACGGCCGCAGGAGGTTTCTCTCGTTGCTATCACTACAGCAGCATCGATCAGAGCAACTGCTGTCGTTGGGAAAATGTCAGCGGCTGATCGAATAGCCAAGTATGTCCAGAATACCAATTCCGACCAGTCCGACGTTTGCTGGCACTGGCTTTCTATCAGGACACTGTCTGAAAGCAGATCTGGCTGTTAACCCCTTGCCCTACAATGACAAGAGGTACTTGAGGGACAGCGGAATAGAAGGAGTTGAGGTTTTCAAAGAACTGTCGGAGAGAAATCAGTGAGGCTGAGTACTATAAAATTACCTTTTGAATTATCAACTGTTTTCTTAGGTATATGATGGAAATTACTGGAAAATTTGTATTCCAGCAATTTAATGTTAGAGTCTGACGTGTTTAGTCGTAGAAGGAATTTAAGGATAGGGATTCATACTTCGTGGCAGGACAAGGAATTATTTTCGGTTTTAATTGATGGGCATTGTACTGCGGGGAAATTTTAGCTATTTTTAAATTAAAAAATCCATTTGAAATTGTTGCAGTGTTTTTGACAAAGGCTAATTTGACAAATGAAGAATTATCACGGTCAAAATTAATTTTTCTACTCAAAAGAATAATGAAAGTTTTCTACTTTAAAGTTTCATCCACTGTTTGAAGTTAATTTAACTTGATATCGATTATTATTACATTCTTTCGTGTCACTTTAGATTATTTCATTTCATGAAGCTAAATATATATATGTATTTAATTTGTGTTGCTTTCTTCATAAGTCCATTGAAGAAGAAGCATTTTTTTAAGACTGTAAAAATGTTTTAAGATATTGCCAAATACTTTGTGGTCAAATAAGCTATAAACTATTGAGTTAATCATAGTGAACATCCTGTACTCAAAATTATGTTATTATACAAATAACACAACATCCGTCAAAATGGTTTGCCCCGAATTTAAAAAAAAAATTTCCTGAAGGTGCTAACGCTTTTTCAGTGTTCTACGTCTATCTATATAATACTCTGTCCCCTTCATTTATTTCATTCGGACAAACTTATTTGACAATTTATAATATACTGAATTACTCATCAGTAGATCTAGCGTTAATAAATAAACTACCTACCGATATTCTGAATTTAAAAATGCTTCATACATCGCTTAAATTACATTTCTGGTTTAATGAAAATCAATAAAAAAAAGCAACAAATTATATTGACCAGATATTTTGAACTTTCATTCAGCACGAAAATACGTGCAATTATCGATACGCGAACGTTTGTTCACTGACCAAGGGATGTATTGGACATGCCATCTTTAAAATCTAACAATGCTGCACTCGACGATATTACCTGGAAGGGTATATGGATCGGTCAGATCACATTCAATGGAGCAACTCTGATTAAATTCTGCCATTCCGGCTTCGAGTTCCGGTGGTATCCGACAAGCAAAATACTCAGCCAAAGGATAGGTGCACCATTCTTCTTCGTTCTGAGGATTTAAAGCTTGCCCTAGAGTAGCATTTACGGCCAAATTGCCAGAATACTCGGTGTATACATGGCAAACAACATTGTCCCCGTCTTTGAAGCACAAATGAGGCGGTTCGTTGTCGGCCATGACATACCTCCTTGTCTTTTTAGTCTCCTCTAGTTCCTGTAACATGCACAATAATTAAACGGTTAATTGAGATTTATCTTTTGTTTATATCGTATGTTATATTGTACTTTTTTCTCACTTGCATTTGTATTATAAGTATACTTTGACATAAAATAAAATAATTTATGTGTACAAAATATAAATTAGTATTTCATTTTTATTACGATTATTAACCCTATGGCTTACAATAACATGTGATACTCGTAAGGCGAAAATGGAATAGGTAATTTTGAAGATTTTAAGAAGCTGTTAAATTGAAAATATCAGTCGGTCACGAAACGATCGAATTATTTCGGCGATTAAAATTGAGTTTGATCATACGGCATAGCAGAAATCACAGAGAAATTTTTATCTCAAGAATTAATTTTTAATTATTGCACGTAGAAATTATTAGGCAAGGAGTTAATATTCAGAATAATCAAAGTACATAATCCTTCATTGCTTGAATTATTTTGTCGCGCTTGGCAATTAGCCGGGTAACAGTACACTGGTAAAAATTAAATTGCAATGATTTTTCAATTTTTCAAATGACTTCTAACAAACATACTCTAATATAATTTTATACAAAATTACTATAATTCCTGAAGTTAAACAAAATTCTCTCATCCTATTTCCGTTACATCCATATTTCACTTCCTACATTTCATCCTCTGAAAACAGGTTCCACTAAAATCAAGCGTAGTAGTCAAACTTCAAATAAAGTAGAACAACCTAAAGCGTTACGAGTCCCACAAACAACCGTGTTGAAATATCACTCCAAACTTTTTATTACATCCTTACATCCCCTTCTCAGCATGTTGCACTAAAACTTCCCCTACTTACAAAGCCCATAAACGTGAGAAGAAAGAAGTCAAAACAGTAAAAAAGTTGACAAGATTCTCAGAGGATAAAATGTCTCTCAACATCCACTCCATGGTTTCATTCACTTCTTTCGATATTCACCTGCGCATACATTTCGCTTTCCAAGGGAATAACTGACGTCTCTCCGCTGCTTTCGAGGCCATCGATGTCAGAATCAGTGGTCCCAAAAGCAGATGAGCCATCCTCATCGTCTGAATGCCATCTTTTCGATCCAATAGGATAGCAAGCGTAATTACAATTCTCCAACATCAGTGGGCCGACCTTACTCTCGTCGGACCACCTATGGCAAGACATACGATCCTTGCATCTTTCTTGTTGAACAAAAGCGCCAGTTCGGTCGCAGTTGAACTTCAAGCCTGGATTATTCTCCCTTGGAGGTTCGGTTCGATTCACGGCAGGAACCAACAGCAGGAAAGCATAAAATACTGCTGAGAGGATGCAGGCTATGGCGATCATCACTCTGAGGTAACGGCCTGTCGACGATTTAGCATTCTTGCCTTGATGACCGGCAAGCTTGTCGGCTATGGGACCAGCAACCAGGGGCCCTAATATAGCTACCACTGGTGAAATCATCGACACCATTCCTATTTGCTCGATGCTCAGTCCTACTTCCATCATGTGCAACGGAAGAAACGGAAAGAGGCAACCCATTCCTGATGGAAGAGTTTAAAAGATGTTGAGTTCTTCGTCGTGTTTTATTTTTTTAGGGTAAATTATTAATGATAAATAAATGTTAATTTTTACTCTTGCTTTATGGGTAATTAAAGATGGTGATTGAACTTGAATTGAGTCAGATTGGAGGAGTTAGAATACTTTGACTTCAGTTATTATTGGAGACGATTCTCAATTTGAAATTTATGAGATTTAACACTAGATTTACGGAGCCAATTTGGCTCATTCAAAATTTGATTACTATATATATAATATAGTGGTTGGATAATTTTTTTTTAAATAATAAATCTTTCATTTTAATTAATTTGAAACTATTTTCTTTGCAAAAAAACTTAAATTTTCTTGTACCAGTCAAATTAGCTCACTTCACAAAAATAGGTATACCAATATCCGTAAATCTAGTGTTAATGACGTTTGGAGGTAGAGAGGAGACAATTAGATAAAAGTTACGAGACTGAGACCAGTAAATTGAAATTTGAAATTGTTAATTTATATCAACCCATTGTTCTGAAATAGTAAAATAATAGCACGTTATGAGATTACTAACAGTGAATCAAACAAGTAATGACGCGATGCGTTTTGCTGTAATTATTGTACGACATTTATCTTTATAATCAATTCTTTGCCCAACTAGATATTAAGATTCTATCTTAATCATTTCTCTACCAAATTAAAAATGAAGTTATATGACTGAGAATTACTTACTGCGTGCAAATAATTTACAGTGCAAGTGGTTAAGAAACGATAGAATAATGATCAGCCCCATTTCAATCATGTGCAACGGAAAGAGGGAACCCATTTCGGGCGGAAGATTTTAGAAAATGTTGAGCTCACCATTCCGTTCTTTTTTTTTGAGTAAATTGGGTCGATTCAATCAGAAATAAATGTTACAAGTTTTCACTTCTATTTTATAAGTAGATAAATTTGAATGTAATTGGATTTGAGTAGAGTCAGGCTGAAGGACTTAGAAAATTCTAACGTTAGTTAATAGAGACAATTCTCAATTTGAAATTTTTGATATTTAATGAAATTTAGAGAAAGAAAAGAAAAAGTTAAATGAAAGTTAATTCAAAGATTGATATTTCTTTTTGCTGCAATATCTCTATAAAAAAGAAAAACGTTCTAAACATCAGAAGAAGATATTTCTGACGATTCTTCATGTTCCATTGGACGATTGACGTGTTCAAGTAAATCTTAGAAAAAACTTTCCCATATCTTAGTTCCAGCTGCCTCAGTTTGTAAACCGGAATAACTTCATCATTTTAAAACGTACCTCCAAAAAAGAGAAACAGCAGGAGCTTGAGGGAAATGAGATTGGTATTGATGAACTTCTTCTTCGGCATGTCTTTCGCCGTCTCCATCCTCTCCGTGGACGCGGTTATCGTCATCCTGGATAAATCGTTGAGAATCTTTCAAAGGCAGGAACAAATAATCTAGAAATTCCGGACGATCCAGGGCCGTCTATTACGCCGATCGACTTTCTATCCTCGTCTTCATGGTACACCCTTACGTATAACTGAATGAGGAAACGCCGATCTTTGAAGTGTTTTCTTGCGATTCGATAATCTTTTTTGTATGTTCATTTGCATAAGTCTCGACAGTATCTGAAAAAAGAACCTTTTTTCAGACAGAGAAAGAATTAAGTATGCTTCTGACTGTTCTGTATTTTTTTCGGTTTTAAATGCTATGGTGATTTCGACTAGCTGTCTTTTTTTTGGGGAGTTTTAAACTACTCGGGCTATGGTATATTAAATGATAATTTAAGAAAAAATTTACAGTGGTGATGGAGCATTTCAACTACACTTAATTCTGTTTTTGAGTTTATGAAACAAAATAAATTGTAATAAATCACTTAAGTTAATTCAAATGAATAATTCAAATGAAATCCGAATTTTGAAATTTAAATAATCCGGGTATAATTTGCGGGTGCAGGTGTCGTGTAAATATCCATAAATTTTGTAATTAAATTATCTTCCTGTGATAAATAAATTATGGGTTGCTATTAAGGACGGTATTAATTCTGCCGAGCAAAATTTATTTCTGTCGATAGAATAATGGAATTAAATTATCCAAAAATGATATGCAAGCTTCAAATTTAAAAATTCAAATGTTTAATTATTCAGATCCATTAAGTACTATTGGGAATTAAAAAAACGACATCTTTTTTTGCAAATTAGAACTTCTAGAAATTTTTCATGAAGTGAATATATCACTGCAGTGCATTTGTAGCTCTTGCGTTTTTCAATTACATCGTTGAGGGAAGTTTAGAAAGAAAACATCTAAAGCCGGAATAAAAAGTGTGAAATTACTTGGTGCATGAATTTTCTCTGAAAGAATCGCAAGATTGATCTAGTTTTTCTCCCTCTCTTTGTGTAATTATGCAATTACAGAGATAGTGTGATCCGTGCAAGTATTATCATAATTATAATGCGATTCCGACTTACTCCATCAGAAACAAGGTGTCGTGAACGGTCCGTTAAATCGCTCAACGGTTTCCGGTTGTTTTTTGCGACTCCGGATGCTGAAATCAGAAAAAAGCATACTTTAATAAGCCTTGGGTAAAAAGAGAAATAAATGCGATAATTGGGAAAATAGTTCCTTATTTTAAAAAGTTTCAAATACTTTGTAAACGTGCATCAAGAGTGCATAGTTGAAGGTAAGAAAATGCAAAATTAGATTATTAAATTAAATGTTACATTTCCTTAGAAAGATGAATTTTATTTCTTTACACTGATTTAATATAAATTTTTAAAACTGCTGAAAATTAATTAAAAAAGAACTAATTAAAAATTTATATTAAAAAGGAAGCACTGTGAATTCAAATTCCGAAAAGTATTCGCATTTAATTTTGGATTGTTACAGGAATTATTTAATAGTGTATTATAAGTTTAAAGGGGAATATTAAGTGCTGTGAATGAAATAAGGCGAATAATGTTCTTTAAAATTCTAAATCTGGAAACAAATACACAATAGTATGGAATGGGCGCGTATCCAAAATCCACAACGATCTTGAATAACTCTTCTGCGAATTGGTATATGTTATTTTCATCGCTGCTTCTTGCTCGTGCAATATTTGTTTTTTAGCTGTACGATTTGCTGTCAAGAGACAAAATAAACGTATAATGAAACTAATTGTAAGAATAAAAGAATGATTGGACAAATTCTTTAGTCCTCCAAGTACGTCAATTTGTAATAATTTTGCAATGTTTCAATTATACGATTCTCTTAATTCTCTGTGCATTTGAGGTAAAAAATTAAATTGTCCTTCTTGTCCACCTTAGCCTTCAATTTCTACGGTCATTTCGATCAGCACTTACTGTTTTCCGTGGATTCCAAATTACCGAGGCTACGATATTTTAAATATTAAATTAAAATGAATTTAACAGAGGTCATGGAGATTTGAACTTGAGACGAAAAAGTAAAAGTTAAGATCTTGACCTCCTTATTCACCACAGTCTCTGCCCCCTCATTTTTTTGGCTTTAACTATTGTGACCGTTTCGCCTAGAACCGACTATATTATGTAGTTTTGCATTCACACAGTCTATAATATATTAAACATTTAATTAGAAAAAATTTAGCAAAGGTGAGGGAGGATGTGAACTCGAATCAACAGATTGCTAGTTTGAGCCTTGACCTTCTTTACCCACTATAGTGCTCACTGTCTTTTATTCTTCTGGTTTTAACTGTTATCATCATTTCTCCTAGGGCCCATTGTCCTAGATGACTCTCACATCAGCGATATTATAAAATATTAGATATTTCATTCGGAAAAATTTTCACACAGGTAACAGAGGATTCGAATTTGGGCTCACTAATTGCAAGTTTGAGCCATTATCTTTTTATCCATCGCAGCTGCTAATCCATATTCGTACACTCTTTTTTTTATTCTTCTGGTTTTAACTGTTACCATCATTTCTCCTAGGACCCATTGTCCTAGATGACTTTCACATTACCGATACTATAAAATATTATATATTTAATTAGAAACAATTTTCTCACAGGTAACAGACGATTCGAATTCGGGCCCACTAATTGCAAGTTTGAGCCATTATGTTTGTATCCATCGCAGCTGCTAACCCATATTCGTTTAATACTTCCTATTCCAAGTAACAATACCTGCTAACAAACCTATTCACGATCGCCATGATTCTTCCTACGTGTATTCTCACACCATAAGAATCAAGTACTGAATTTCGTGTATTTGTACTTCCGTTACGCTTCCGTGAATTTCTCGACGCTCGCAGAATTGCAAATTTCCACTTTTACAAGTGACGACAGTTAGTCGTCGTAGGAAGAGGTGTGCACACAGATAAGAGAGTCGGGTAGGTTGAACGGAAGTGCATACGAATCGGGTAAGTCGGTTATAATGAAGACAGGAAGACGATCGTAGCAGCACGGACACGCGGCATCAAAGATGCCGCCGGAAGAGTGGAATATCGTTCATAAGGATGGAAAATTGAAAGGAGGAAATCGACTCGATGATATCGATTCTTTCATTTAAAAGCCGTCACTGGTATTGTCCACTTTATTGTCATTTTATAGTTAACCGTGTTAAATAAGGTGAAATAGAAAAACTCGTAAGGGGAAATTCTTCTTATCGAACTACTTAGCATTAGCTCTGCTGACGATTAATCTATTATTAGGGGTACCGAAAAGTAATCAAATTTTTTTTTGCTGACGAAATACATCTATTAAAGAAATCTTAAGTACTAATCAACAAATTAATTTCTATAATTTTCTGACACTTTTTGCCAACGTAAAGGTACTTAGTTGTTCGATTTCCTTCTTAAAAGTCCTTCGATTTTTTGTTGAAAAACGTTTTCAATTACGTTTTCACTTCTCCAATTTTGATTACTTTTTGGTACCCCTAATATATTTAACATCATGGAATAAATAACGTAGCTAAAAGGAAATGATGAAGGCAAAGAATTTGATTGATTTGTTGGTTTGCAAGCTAAAAGATAGACAGAAAATTTAAAAAGATGGAGGGGTAGAAATTTCAGGAACGGTTAAAAATTAATTTTATTTGAATAATAAATGTTAAATCGTTGAAATTATTAAATTTGGCGATTTTAGATTATTTTGATGACCTTGGTTTATTTATTATTGAGAAAGTATTTTCGTAAATTGGAAACGTGTTTGTAGCTGCGAAGGTGAAGAAACTCAGAATTATTTTGGCAAATTGTCCAATGAATCTAATTAGAGTAAATCATTGTGCGATTAACTTCCATTATTCCTTGGAGTTGAATGTTTTAATAATGTTAGGCAGATTTTCTAACTGATCCATTTTTACTTTCTCTTGCTTTAGTTAAAAATTTAATTCATATGTTAGTGAAAGTTAGTTAGTCTGAGTAATTAATTGAATATATACAGTCCTAATTAATTATTAATGAAATGTAGTTTTCAATATAAATAATTGAAGAAAATAGTCAAAAGTTTATGGAAAAGAAGAGAACCGAGAAAAAGAGATTTTTTTAATTAATCAACGATGGAGTCAGATTTATAAAACGATTACTTCAACTTTATTCCATTTGTCGGAATAAGTGATCTTTACCGGAAAAATCTTTAATATAATCAGATGAGCTATTCGAGGAATGAAAGCAATTTGACGTTGGTAATATTTCAGTCTACAGAATCTCATAAAGTGTTACTAATTAATTTCGACATTAATGTTTCGTGTACTTTCCTTGCACGGGGACTGGCGGCAGATATCTAAATTATTTGAGAGGACATGATGACCTAGATTGATGCCAGATTCGCAAACAAAAATAGAAAAAGTCGACTGCTCTTCATACTCATAATTAAATCACAAAGAATATTTAATTCATTTGCATCATTAATGTATACATACGGTTATACTTTTTTAATTATTATCCTGAGACTTTGATTGCGAAAAAAATTGTATCAAAGCTGCATTAAAAATGAATTCGCATTATGGTAAGAATACTAATTACTAAACATTCCTACTTAAATCTACTCAATGCATTATAATTCGTTAACATGTTGAACGCCACAAGTTTTTCGCTAATTTGATCATTCCTACTGAAATGAAACTTTTTCCCTTAAATTCATATCTTTGTAAAGTAAAAACTTGAAATAATACAGATAGCTAAATATTAGGCAGACCTTTATTTTTTAAACAGCAATATTTAAATATTCAATATGTCCGAAAATTCTTAAATATTGCAATTTAAAAGTTGTATTGAATTCTATAGCGCTGGTCACCGGTGACCCCCATGGCAGTCAACGTGTTAAGCAGAAAATTACTTATTACTAGTACCAATTTCCCCAAGTCGATATACGTTAATCAAAACACGACAAAAATTTGCTTGCAACAACTGCAACCTTAAGATTTTCTCATCCTCCCTTATCAAAGGGGATGCAAAAATCTCAAACTCGTAGTTCTATCATTTCAATTTTAGTTTCATTGACAACACACGTTACACTGCAAATCCAAGTGCGTTATTTTAAAACACATAAACGTATTATTTCCTTGTAGTCACTATTTAGACGTTTCCTGGTGTGTTATTTTAAAACACATAAATGTGTTATTTTAAAATGTAAATATAAATACACACACACACACACACACACAGGTAAATCAATTATTTACAGAACTGAATAAAATTGTTCAATATTTTAAAAACATATTATATATATCATATATATTATTATACATACTATTAAATAACACAGACGTGTAAACGACTCGATGAGGAGTATATCAGATATTAAACTGATAAGAACAGGTACTACACATTTTGATCTCAGTCAAGAGGCCAGGAAGTAATTCATTTCCTGAATTTTATTCGTCTTTTATTCACCAGAATATATAAAATAAACTTCGAGAAATTCGGACGACACCTCGTGGCGAAATTTTAGTACGAAGCGTCCAGCGATTGAACAAACATAATGCATTTAAGTACATAAAATACAAACGGCTAACGCGCAAAACGTATAATTCTAAGGAAACGTTTAATTTTAATACACTTTTGTGCATCAAATGAAGTGAGTTTAAAATGTAACACACAAAAAAATGCATTATTTATTGACTCGGATAAAACGTGTAAAATAATGCATTAGATGTGTTAAAACTACACGTTACTTTTTTTCAAGTGTTTTATTTTAATGCACATAATTGCATTTACACGTTTAGACATGTTAATGAAGTGTGCTCACACATTTTGGTGCATTTAAATAACCCGCTTTTAACACACTTGGATTTGCAGTGTAATCTCCCGAGGCACGCATAGATCAACGTGACGGGTTGCTCGTTTGAAATCCTTCTTCGATATCAAAGCCAGCACTAATTAAACGAAAAAACTAACGATCCAAATTCGGAAGGTAACGTGGCGCGTTTTCCACCTAAACGGAAATAACGCTCGAAGGTAATCTCTTCTTTCTCTGTGGAATTTGCTTAACCTGGTAATCGGTACAAACTGCCGCGTAAAACCGCAACCCACTTTCCTTTCTGCGTCTTCTTGCGCAATTTGCCCTTTTTTTGCAAAGACAAGAGAGTGCAATTGCAGCTTCCTCATTTCCGTCAACTCTCGTGTCATTGAAGAAGATCCGTAATCGTCGAGTGCACATTGCTGCTACTATGAGGATTTGTTTGTATTGTACTTTTTATTGTAGTTCTTTTGCAGTTTTTCTATGTAAATTGATGTACGTAGGGTGAGTTAATGAAAGGATGCGATCCTACGGATTTCGGGGTCCTTAAGATTGATGAGAGATGCGATTAGTCGCCGGGGATCTTTATGAAAGACATCCGGTCTAGGCGGTCTAATCAGAATTGAACGTGAGAGTGGCTTCTTGAGATCATCAAATTATTAGGAAGGGATTGGAGGACTTTTTATAATTTAATGAGAAAAAATTATTAGAATATCATTAAAGGGTTTTCCACTTTTTTCTAACTGCCACGATTCATGCAAGTAGAGTTTTTACTTTTCTGTGTTCTTTTACGTGCTTCTTCGGACGTTTTAATGGTTTCTTAATGACTCATGTCCTCTCTCTTGGGGCTTAAAATCATTGCTGCTTGACGTTTATTTAATTACTTTCCACGTCTAATTAACTTTGGTTAAAGACGACAAACACATATGGACATCATGATTACACGAGTTATAATTATAAAGTAAATTAATTTATAATTAAGTTGATTTTGTTTATACATTTCAGTTATAAGAAATTCCTTTCTTTAAATTATTTCTCACACATATGATGTTATTTGGAAATAACTCTATTTTTGAAGATATATATGTAATACTTGAATTGAGAAGATTTATATAGGATTTGAAATTAGTTGATTGCTACTTGTTCATGTGCACAATTGGCGTTATTAGTTTTTTAAATATTCACAGAAGGTTCATCAGTCAATGGAGCTGAAGTGTACTTACGTGTAAGTGCAGTTATTATTTTTCGAGGTTGAGTGGAGTTGAAGTATAGTTCGGTCGAAGTATACTTGGCTTCAAGTATACTCATAAGTATTACTGCTACTGTTCAGAATACTTGTGCAGAATAAAAATGTATTTTGGGGTTTTACTAACAGAAGCAATAGCTTCATTAGTTTATAGTATTATTTATATGCGATTATTGTGTAAATACTAGCAATATCTTCTTAAAGTACTCAAACACGGCTCATATTTTATCGGCCAGAAAATATCCTTCTACTTGCTGTTATTTCCCGAAATACTCATATAGAACTTATATTAGCGGTATCGAAAAGTAATTAAAATTTGAGAAGCGGAAACCTAATTGGAAACGTTTTTCAACAAAATATCGAAGGACTTTTTGAAAAAGAGAATCGAACAATTGCCTTTACGCTGGGAAAAAGTCTTAGAAAATTATGGAAATTATTTTCTTGATTAGTATTCAAGATTTCTCTAATAAATAAATGTTTTTTGCCAGTAAAAAAGAATTTTGATTACTTTTCGGTACCCCTAATACTTTATAGTTATTCGTTTTATTTTCACATTACCGCAAAATATTCCAACCTCTCGAAATTTTCGAATATATTTTAGTTTTCGTCAAGATTACAATTTAAAGAACCATTGGCCGCTAACTTTTATGTATAACGAGTATACTCGTCAAAACACAAAATTCTGCGTTTCTCCATGACGAGTATATTCGTCAACCACAGCTAACTGGTTACTATATTTCAACCTACCAAATTTAGCGGCCGTTGATCTAGTGTTAATGAAACTCAAACAATTTCCAAGTATTTAAATTAATTAATTTATTTTAATTCGGTAACAGTAAAATAATTTCTCAATAATAACTATTCCAAATTACAACTATAATAGGAAATATTCAAAATAATAAAAAAAAGTCTAACGCAGTAAGTATTTCATCCACAGCACTTTACGTTATTTAACAGCTACTACTGTTCTCCAAAATACCCATAGGCATAAATCTCTCGTTTCATCGATGGCATAATCTACTGTAATTACCGCGACTACTCTTCAAAACAACTTGTAAACAATTCGAATCGATTCTATCATGTTTCCATGCACCACGCAATGCGTCTGGCTGCATCTCTCGGTATCATATTGTCGTAGAGTTGGTCTTATGCGAAGAGAATTCATGCCAAGGCAAACTTGCACTCGTGTAATGTTATACGGATGCGCGTAAGCATTATCAAATCGATCTATCATCTGGCACAGCCAACCAATCCGAAACACCCGGGAGACAGATTCTGTGCATATTGTGCATCAATTTTCGAGCAGGATTTACCTGAGAGCTGCAGATATCGCAGTGAATTATTCGTACGCACACTCATCGTTTGTATCCACGGAATTAATCTTACTTTCAAGACGACCGAAAGTGTGTCATCGATCGACCAATGATTAATTATCCGCCAAGAAGATTGATTTCAGTAAGAATTTTCAGACATTGTTACATCTTTGCACTCCTTCTTTTTGTTATCTACCAACAAGTTCTTAATTAATTTGCAAAATGTATCAACAATGGTGGGTTCGGTGAAGAGTTTTATTTTAAAGGACCTGATTTTATTGCTACATTTATAAGGGAGTTTTTGGTACATTTTCATTAAGCTTAGTATGAAGCGTACGTGAGGTATACTCTATGGAATTAAATACAGTATAAACCCTTTAACGCTAATATTTGCCGTCTGTGTTGTCACATGCTTGTTTGATGGCACACCACCTCTGGGGTAGATTTAATGCTTGAAACTTAGAAGATAAGGGTGCATTAAGTGTGTACGAACCGCTTAAAGTACTTCGAATTTGCTTTCAAATACTTTGGTAAATTAATTGTATATCTGTTATTGAACCTTAAAAAATCTAACGTCCAAACTATACTAATATTTTAATAACAATGTTCGTTTGAAATATATCAATATAATAACATTCATCGAATTACAGTTCCGGTATCAAAATAATTTTGTGACGGCAGAACTTCTTTTAATGAAATTGCGAAAATAGGAATATATTGAATTAAACTAGAGGCAAAATATAAATTACTTAAATATTTCAAGAAACGTGTTAAGAGTATATGAATATGTAAAATCATCTTCTGCAGATTGAACAATGAATAAGGAATAATCCACTTCACGTCAACAGCAGAACGATCTCGTTATATTAATTCTCCTAGAACCATTTCGATCAATACACTGCCCTAGCGTTAATTTTGCAAGGAATCTGTATGCAAAGTGCAAGTGCTTCAAGTGTTTCATACACACTTAATGTGCCCTTAACCCCTGGGGTTCAAGCGTTAGGCTTGCTCCAGGGGTGGTGCAACATAAAACATCAACGCTACGGGGGAGACAACTAATATTAACACTGTGAGACTTGGACTCTGTAATCTAGCATTGATATTAAAACACGTAATACATTTCTTCAATACTCATTAAGCTACGATACATTGCTACCGTATTTCTAAATCTACTTAAAAACGTTAAACTGTTATAGTTAGAAGTAAAAAGCAATAATATCAAATACGCAAACGGGTAAATATGAACGGGTAAAAATCGACTTTGAGTATTAGTTAAAGAGAATCTTTAATTAATATTGTAAATGAATAGTGAGGAATATACAGTATGTAGGGAATTACTGGCTCTGACTCGCCATTAGTCATCTTTGTAAAATTTCTCATAAATCATTGTTTAATAAGCTTTAACCTCGGTAGCTTGAAACCTGCCTAAGTACATCAGTAGATTATAGGTCAAGTTACCATATAAATTAAAGGGTAACTAAGGAAGTAAAGGCTTGGAATCCTAATCAGTGTGTCGAATTAAACTCCATTGTCACCTGCGAAAAAATTTTCATTTATTATTTAATTTATTGGGACCTCAATAAATTAGTATTCACCTAAATCAGTGGGTTCTAGGCGAAATGACCATAGAAATTGAAAGAGTTTATGGCGGTTAAGAAAGTAAGGGTCCGAAATCCCAATCAGTGTTCTGAGTTAACATCCCCGACATTTTTAAAGAATGTTCAATTAACATTTAATTTATTGGAACCCCTATGGTTTAATATTCACCTAAATCAGTGGGTTCTAGGCAAAATGGCCATAGAAATTGAAAGAGTTTATGGCGGTTAAAAAAGTAAGGACCCGAAATCTCAATTAGTATGCCGAGTTAAAATTCCCGACACCTTTAAAAAAATGTTCAATTGTCATTTAATTGATTGGAACTTCTATGGCTTAGTATTCACCTAAATCAGTGGGTTCTAGGCAAAATGACCATAGAAATTGAAAGAGTTTCTGGCGATTAAGAAAGTAAGGGCCCGAAATCTCAATTAATATGCCGAGTTAAAATTCCTGACACTTTTAAAAAAATGTTCAATTGTCATTTAATTGATTGGAACTTCTATGGCTTAGTATTCACCTAAATCAGTGGGTTCTAGGCAAAATGACCATAGAAATTGAAAGAGTTTCTGGCGATTAAGAAAGTAAGGGCCCGAAATCTCAATTAATATGCCGAGTTAAAATTCCTGACACTTTTAAAAAAATGTTCAATTGTCATTTAATTGATTGGAGCTTCTATGGTTTAGTATTCACCTAAGTGAGTTCTAGGCAAAATGACCATAGAAATTGAAAGAATTTATGCCGTTTAAGGACGTAAAGGCCTGAAATCCCAATCAGTGGGTCCTAATTCTTGCACTTGTAAAGCAAACTCTACTTTATCAAGTACTTCGATCCGACGATTTAATTGTAACGTCAATTTTGCGCTTCTATTCTTGTGGCCCCATTACAGCATCTTCTTACGGTCAAACGATTATAACTGAAAAGGTTTACACGCATATTATTTAATCGAGGATCAGCGTGCCGATGTGCATTTTTATCGTGCATTTAACAAGCGCGAAGAAAACAAGAGGACGTAACTAACGATCCTTCTAGTTCGTATGTGGGACTTAGTTCTCTTAAAAGGAAAAAATCCAAGGTATCTCGTAAGACGGTTAATTTCTCTTCGCCTTTTTCAATTAGCCGTGAACTCTATTGAACAATTGGACATTTGCAAATGCGACAACACATGCGATTGCGTTTACGTCATCGTTAAATACTTGTTCTTCTATGGTTTCTTAAAATACGATGTGTGTCATTTTATTTACGGTTCGAAGAATTACTTATAGTTTCAACTTTTCTTGAAATATAATGCGTTTTGTTTTATTTCTGAATTTTGTAATGGACTATAAACATGGGTAGTACGTTTTTGTATTTTCCTTGAGCACTTGAATACTATTTTAGGTTTGGTTGTATTTTCTGTATGCATTTTGATTAAATTGTGGAGTAAAATCAGTAAATGAGTTATAATTATTTAGGTATTAATTTTATCACAAATTAATGTATGATATATTTGTTAGTTACAGATGTTACTAATATTACGGTGAGATATTTTATTCAATTAAAAATATATGAAACTAAAAGAGAAAATAAGTCACAAAAGTATGTTTTATGAGATCGTATCTGTAGTTTGCAAATCTGTCAATTAATTGGTTAGATAGATATCAATTTTACTTTTTTACGTAGATTGGAGTTTTATTAGCAATTTGTGTCTACTAAATATGTGATAAGTATTTACTTTAATGTGCTACAAGGGAAGAAAATAAACAGCACAGACATGTTTTATAAAATTGTATCAATAGCTCGAAAGTTTGCCAATTAAATGTAGATGTAAATGTTGTAATATAGCTATATAGGAGAAAAAGTTTATCGCCCTTTTTATCACAGTTTCATGTATCGACGTGTATTTTTAGATTTCATTAAAGATTCTAGGGAAAAGAGAAACGAGCGCTTAACGAGCCGCTCAATTAGTATACGAGCTTCATTTCTTGGCCTTTCCTGTATTTAAAGAAGACGTAACGAAAAAACTCGGTCAAGTTATCACAATGACTAATAATTGATCCTCTTATTACAGACAAGTATGATTTTCTCGTTAAATGCCGAATTTAACGCTAACCCATGGTTTCTACACATTTCACCGGTAATTAGCGACATTTTTCAAAAAGATTGAACATACAACACACATACTTTGTATTTTAGTAATTTCATTATTTACTTTCTGAACAATGAAAAAACCAATAAAGAATTCAATTTTCTTTTCAAACGTAACGATGCTTAACGTTCACGTGTACCTATCTAGATTATTATCTAATCGACTAGTGTGTCTGATATAATTAGCTTTTGTTAATTCAGCAAATGAAAATAGCACGTAAAGATAATTTCCTCGTATAACTGTATATTTTTACACCTCGTAGTTATGACATCATGCGTGTCTTTAGAGCGACAGAAAAATCTGCTCATTATTTTAATAGCTTCCAGACATAATGACCTTCGTCTTATCATCTATTAACGCGCAGGCAAAAGAAGCTTAACTAGAAAAAAATATCATCGTCGTGTAAAATGCAGTCTCAAGTTGTCTCTGCTTCCTCTCCTTTAAGAAAGGCACTGCTTTGAAAAAAAGAAGACGCTAAATGTGAAAAAAGACTCTTACTATTTGTAGCGATGAGAAGAAAAGAGAAATACGATTTATCTTCTTGTTCAAAATTTTAACTTTATAAATCTGCGAATTGCAAACTTTTTCAATTGCAAAAATCCCAAAATCCTATGAAGTCTTAAAGCGGAGAACTCAAAAACTGAAGGTTCTTCCTACATTCTTACTACGTGAGTACTTAAAAATTCTTCATAACTAGATTAATCTTTCCTCAAAATATCAGTTTAAAAATCAGCCTCAATCATTAACGATTATTACCTTAATTTCAATACTATTATCATATCGATCATCTATACGGCTAAATTAAGCACTTGTGCAAAATAGCGAAATTTACTTCCATAAAATCTAACATCCTATGAAGTGTTCAATCTCAAAAACTGAATGTTCTTCTTACTCATTTACCACATCAACATTCAAAAATTCTAACTGCCACGGCACTTTCAAGGATTCCGGTCCCAGAAGCCGATTTAATTTAATCATATCATATTATTAAAAATGTTAATTATAGTACATATTAATCATCGAAAAACATGTTACGAGTTATCTCGTAGTTGGTTTATGTAACAGAAATTCCATAAATAAATTTATTAAAGTAATTAAATATTCATAAATTTTCTATTCATTTAGGCCAACCCTGATTTTTTCTTCTCCTCCCAGAAACCAACTATTCATATTTACACTGTTATTCTACGACCTTTGTCGTAGCTGTACAAAATTGATCTGTAAAGAATCTGCGAGATAACTCGTAGTCGGAGTCCCGGGCAGGTAAACAATCTACGAGTTATCTTGTAGTTGGCAGTCAACGTGTTAAATAAATTAATTTTCCCTCAAAACATCAGTATAATTATTAGACTGCGGATGTTTATGCATTTATGACAAATTAAATACGACTAAAATATACAAAAAGAACATAATATAAAAATATATCTAAAATATCCAAAGTATGGTATTTGTTGTAATATTTATTAAGTGCAATAAATCCCTAGATAGGTTTTCCTGTCTCACCTGCATTTGTGAAACTCGAAGTTTGCATAAATATCCGCAGTCTAGTAATTAGCCATACATCAAACTTATATACTTTTAAGCACAGGAACAAGTTCACCTACTTCTGCAACAACACAATTAAATTCAGATCAAAAGTCCACCCGATATTTGCAACAGAAGGAACGTTTTATCACCTAGCAGCTGCCTCGAAGAAGGGAAGGGATTCCGATCAACGAGACGAGATACAGTTAGCATACGAGATTTATCTCCCCGTCGTCGTTCCTTCGAACTGATTACGTCGGCGACGTAATTGTCGCCGTTGCGAGAGGAATCAGAGGACGACATACTTGGCCACCTAGCTCACGCTTATTCCGCTATTCTTTGTCTGTCTCCACCCACATCTTGTCATAATTAAACGTCCGCCTCTTTCGTTCAATCGTCCTCCTCCCTCGCGGATGTTTCGAGCGGTCAGCAACCGTCTTCGTGGCGGCCTTAATGTCCTCGAGAAGGAAGAGCGAATTACGACGACTACCGCGTGGTTTCCGTGTTGAACTTCGGTTAGAATGAAAGGTTTCGATTGAAGTGTTTGCTGATTAACATTGTCTCATTGTAGATGTCGGGAGAGATCATGCTAATTGGGTTGTTTGATTGCAGTTCTGCATTTCGACTAAGGGGGTTCAGAACTTCTGAAGTTTTCATACATTGTATCAGACTGAAATCAGTAGCGGATTTCTAAATAAGTTAGATAGGATATAGCCTACAGTGAAAAATGTTCAAAAGCGGTATTTTTAATATATAAAACGATATAGAAGAAATATAGTATAGTCGACGACTTGATTTACTCTATAGGCATATTTGTAAATCCAACTCTCAATAGAAGATGTTTTTTTTATAATTTTCGACTTTAACCCTAGATCACTAACCTTCGTCGATTCGACGACGCGGATTTAATAAGTATGCCATATTAGTGAACGTATCGTAATAAATAAATACCTATCTTTAATAATAGAAAAAAACATGTTTAAATTTTATTTAAATAATACCCTTTAACCCCTTTTGTAAACACCGTAGTCGAAGACACGAAGGTTATTGTTAAGCGTCGAAAAATAAGGTTAGTGATCTAGGGTTAACTTCTATGGTCATTTCGACTTGAATTTACAATTTTAGGAGGGTTATAGTGTTAATCAATTACGATACAGTGTTAATAAGTGAAATGATATATTGATTAAAATTTTTTTAGGGAACACGAAGATTTGAATTTCGGCATAACAATTGGAAATCTCAAAGTTTAACTCTCTGAAGCATAGGATTTTGGATTTGTATTCAGGGAAATAAATTTAAATGGTACAGAATTTGCTAGATAGTATTTTTGTAGACTTTTAAATACTTTTGACCTCCTGTAACTTTGTATTGCACATTATGTATATCATAATGTAATGGAAGGACCGTATTTGACTTCACGGAAACATTTTTGTAATTTGTTATAAATTTCTAAATATTATTTTCCTATATTATTATGAACTTATCTTAAAGACGGATAAGATCTTTTAATATTTTTAAAAATTCCGTCGCCATGGGTTGGTCGTTTATTTACTTTTGAGCTAAATAGGAGACTCGTTTGTAGGTAAAACTCATTAAACTGTACCGCAGAAATTTACTTCCGTCTGTTTTATCATAAAGCGCACCTCTATTTAAAAGGCTCGTATGTTAACAGTTCCAGTGAGTGGTTTCACGCCAACGCATCGTTCTAAATATTTATTAAGTTATTCCAATAATTGACTACATCGAAATTCACAAAGAAAATGATAAAAACTGTTACTATATTTTCATGAATTACTCAACGACTTTCTTTTTCGAATTCTCTTAGTTTTACAATTATAAATACGTGAGACATCGATGACGTTATACTTGACAAACATAAAATAAATTTGAAGAAGCTATTTAATTTTGTATGTTTTTACTTTTCCTATGTTTGTGTTTCAGAATTCTGCTGTTTTTGAAGTCACAGTTTACTTTATAGAAATACAATAATGTGAAATATTTTTACATTTTCTTCTTTGCTATATGAGGCGACAGTGGAAAAGTACCTTTCGCACGGAACACAATAAAAATACATTTATATAGCCCGGAGCGTAGCGAATTTGCATGTTTCATCAACAATGTGTTACAATATACCTCGCAAACTACTAAAACAATTGCAATGCATATTTGTAACTTTCGCAGTACGTCCACCAAGTTAATCAAAATGTCTTATTCTATCATTTTTTAAAATGTTCGTACAACTTTTAACGCTCTCCCTTCCGTAATTTTGTAGGTCTATTTTGTACAGTGTAAACAATTAAATCTCTTCAGCTTCTTTCCTCCGTTGTTCCTCTTCTTCTTAAATGTTTATCTTGTACTTTTAAATATACTGAAATAATCTCGGTAATTCTAGCGTTCAACTCAAAAACTAAATTTTCCTCTTACAATATTTCCTATTCTTCAAAATAGGAAATAATCCTATTCTGAAAGAAATTCTTGTTAAAAGTTACTAGAAAACAAAATTCTATGAAATCTCAAAGCGAAAGAACTCAAAAACTGAATTTTCTTCTTACACGTTTACTGCAGCAGTATTCATAAATTCTTCTTCAATAAATTAATTTCTCCTCAAAATATCAGTTTAAAAATCAACGCCATAAAAATTGCAAAATACACGAATTCGAGAGACTTACTTCCATAAAATATAAAAACTCTATGAGGTCTCAAAGTAAAAAACTCAAAAACTGAATTTTCTTCTTACACACGTATTAAATTCTTCTCACCTTCTTACGCAATTACTAAATTGTTCTTATCTTAACTCAATCAATTTCTCCTCAAAATATCAGTTTAAAAATCAACACCATAAAAATTGCAAAATACACTAATTCAAGAAACTTACTTCCATAAAATACAAAAACTCTATGAAGTCTCAAAGTAAAAAAACTTTATTTTCTTCTTACACACCTACTAAATTCTTTTCACCTTCTTACACCTTTACTAAATTCTTCTTAACTAAATCAATTTTTCCTCAAAATATCAGTTTAAAAATCAACACCATAAAAATTGCAAAATACACAAATTCAAGAAACTTACTTCCATAAAATACAAACATTCTATGAAATCTCAAAGTAAAAAAACTAAAAAACTTAATTTTCTTCTTACACACTTACTAAATTTTTCTCACATTCTTACACCTTTACTAAATTCTTTTTAAATCAATTAATTTCTCCTCAAAATATCAGTTTAAAAATTACCACCATGAAAATCGCAGAATGCACGAAATCACGAGACTTACTTCCATATAGTCCTAATGGTACGTGGAATCTTAGAGTAGAAAAAGCGTAAATCACGTTATCGCGTGCGTCTCTCGGTGAAAATGATTCATCCTCTGTTTCTTCAAAATTCGCCAATTTAAAAATATCACGATCGACATCTTCCGTTTCGCAAAAATCGACGGTCGCATTCGTGACCGAAAACCATCGAGTCCTCGGACGCAACCGGAAATAAGTAGAATGTTACCGTTCCCTGACGTCAGATCAGATATTTTCGCGGGGCAGCAGCCGTTTTTCGATTATCTCGCAATCGAGCTTCGACGATGAAATAAAACGTGCCGGAAGATACGACGGGCTCGAGCGTGTACCGGAACTCTTCGTCTCGATATTAGGGAGAAAAAGAGAACGAGAAAAAGGAAACCGTAGATGTAGCCTCTGTTCTCAGATTATAAGATAAATTATATATTTTTTTTTCCCATGATGATGGGGAAAAAATCGATTTCTTATTACGTGGCTTATTTGTGGGATATATTGTACAGATAATATTTCTTTCTTGGTTATTAAAAAAGATAAATAATATTATTTGTTATTGTAAGAGCATAAAACGCTTTTGTATGTTTTTAAAATTCTTTTAGAAACTACCCTTTTGAAATTGAAAAAATATCGGAAGATAACTGATAGAAATATTCGGATATTTCTACAGGATTATTTTGGTATTTGTATATTTTATTATTAAGTGAAAAAATTTGATCGAGGATCTAAAATTTGACAGAGGTTTTCCATAGCTTATATATATGATCATGTAGAAAAAGATTGCCGGAAACGACATCGAGAGACCAAAATATTCGGACCCTTTAATTGAATCTGAGGTTCAATCCCCGAAGTTACCGCAACCCCTACTTCTATTTCAATATTTCACCCTGTATATTCCAAGTAATTCGGAGAGATTGCTAGCCGTTCACCAATAACGTCTGGATGTCTATGGTGTTTACAGAAACGAATATTTTCTCTTGAAACTATAGTGGAGCGAAGTCAAACTTTCATCACCTTTTTAAACTTCTTCTTAGTGATCTATACCAGCGATCATAAAAGTGCCTTAAGTCAAATATTGGAAAAATTGAATTTATCAGTTATTTTTCGTGCTGTACCGATATACATTACGATATGGTAGAATTACTTTTTCAAAACTGGCGCAAATATAAATAGTTTAACCAGTTAGCTGTGTTTGACGAGTATACTCGTCACGCGTAAAAGCTACCACTGGTTATTTAACACTAGAACTACCAAACCAGTCAAAATGACTGGTACACAATTTTTTCAAAAAATTCTCCAAGTTTACATAACAGTCATAGAATAAATATACCATGTTTATATCAATAAACATAAATCACGCAATCGATCAAATTTTCCGCCGTTTGATTCCCCCTTTTTCAAAGTAGTTATTTAATTTATTAAAATATGATAGATTTGAGGCCGGTAGTTCTAATGTTAAATTGCAATTTTTATGAAAACTGAAATATATTCGTAAATTTCAAGATGTTCAGAATATTTTGAGGCCATGCCGAAATAAAACGAATAACTAAAGGGTATAAATAATTTGAAATAGTTTTATGTTCATCTCTCGATTCTCGTGACCCAAAATTCAAAAGAATTTTCGCCACAGTTAACTGGTTAATAGAGTTGATAGTTATCTTATTGTACAACACTTGAAATTTTTATTAAACTAAAATTTTCCATTTCCAACATCTTCCTCGCAACTTAAGTTGCAACAAAATAGAACAACTACTAAAAAATGATGAAGAATTAAATCTTCAACAAAGTTTATAATTGTCTTTGAACAGAGAAATTAACGTCCATCTCGAAACGTACATGCATCTATAGAAATGATAATGAATTATAATGATTAAAATCATTACCAATCAATACACAGAACTTAATGTGAATTTTAAAACAACAATCTAAATATCTCAAAACGAACAGTAATTAATTCACACCGTTATAATAATTACCTACACATTCCTACATATTTAAGCATATTGTAGCCTTGACAATTTAGTGTTAATAATGAGTCACAAATAGCATTATTTGAGTACTTGAAAATCGGGTTTTGAGGATGATACAAAATGTGCCGGCTAGTGCGTGCACTGGAATGGCAGCCCTAACTGGGTTAACGACAGGTCACGGAAGCCTCGGATGTTTTTGCTCGGTTAAGAAGTGCCTATCGTGCTTTCCGCTCGTAAAGACTGTACAGAAATACGCTGCGAAAATTGTAAACATTGCTCTTGGAGAGAGGATACCTGATAAATATAGATCTCTCGTTGGAAACATGTTTTTCACAATTGAAATGAGTTTTTCGGTGTTCATTCTACTACAATGTTTCCTTGCAATTCTGATGGGATAGTATTTTCTCAAATAAATGTGGAAGAATAAGATTCATCCAAAATACTATCGACACTATCAATTTTCAGATGTTCATGACGATAGAAACGATATGATGCAGTAGAAATCTCCTTATATATAATGTTTTTTAATATTACCAAATTTATCTTCCCTAAGTTACAAGTTTAAGGGGGTCAACACATTCAGTTTAAAAAAAAGAAACTATGACAGATATTAGAATTATTCTAGTTCCGACGATAGCTCTAGGTTTACAAATTAAAATTCCACTTGATTCTTTTATTTCAGATGAGCAAAACTTCTAAAATCATGGTAGCAGTCAAAAATACATGAGTGTCTTTCGAACGGTGTAAAGTCAATTAAAATCGTTGTTTTTACTTGCAAAAATTCCAATAGACTACAAAAGTATCAATAAACGTGTGGTAAAGATTCTAAAATTGTACATTTTAATGAGTCGTCAAAAAAAATTCCCAAATGTTGCGAAAAAAAGCTGTCACATGGGATAACCCCCTTAACAGCTTTTATGAATAATAGACTAATTGTAACTAATTACTTATAATTTCGTATCGATATTAAAATTTTAAGTAACCGTTATAATTTCAATATTTTCCCTTAGATATTATTGAATCTATTATAAAGCGTTTACAAACGTGACTCTGAAGATGTCTAAAAAAAAATGTTCTCCATACAACCTAAACTCTCATTACATATTACGAGTGTTGCCAAAAAATTCGGCGCGGGCATTATATGTAATTACATAATTTGATCATTATCTGAAAATTGCCCACGCAATAAATCAGAAATTGTGAAAGGACGACAGAGAGAAATTAATGGGCAAACGTAAAAGACTGAGCCTGCAAATTGTAGATTGCTACGATAACCACTAATTCATCGTGTTCTTATTATATTCATGCATGCGTGTCAACCAACCTGACATTACCATCGTGTCTACAAGCTCACAGGACATCATTTTAAAAGTGACACCATTAGAATCTTTGGCATCCACACGACACATGCCATGACTAGTATTTTTCTTTCAAACTCAAAGCCTGTATCGTTTGACTACATTAAGAACGACGTTGTTGCTGATTTTCTATGCATCCCTGGAAAATGTAAAGTAACAGAACTGGACAATGCATAGAAAATAAAAAACTACATCAAATATTCAAAAATAAAAGATTTGTTATAATATTCTACTAAACTAAATGAATTTTTATTTTAATTGTCGTTTTTTTAAATTTCATTGGTGAAAGTATAATTACTTATATATTATTTTACAATATAATATTAATCTGGTTAGGGTAAAATGGGTTGTCAAGGTGAAAAATGTTGTAAAATAGAACAACTTACTTACATTATTTATAGGATTAAGGATCTTTTTTGCTTTCTAAATTTGCAAAATATAACGTTCAAGCTCTGTGTAATGAAAGTCTTTGTCTTAAAACTCTGTGATAATCTGCATCGTCAAATTTTGATCAACCAAACATATAAAGTATTATTAATGTTCCGTGAGTCATAACGTCTCTTAAATACACAACAACAATTCTATATTTTTAAAAAAAGGAAATTATATTTGAAGAATTCCTTTCAACAGAAAGATCAGCCGATTTCTATCACCGGTTCATTAGCAAATTTCCTTCAAAGTATGTTATTAACAGTTAAAAATAATTACTGACAGTATTCTGAATTTATAATGATAATACCTCATTACAAAGATATTTGAAAAAATTACAATACGATAGTTCTACTTTTTCCAACTATATTTCTTTCCAATTTGAGAAGTTAATAAAGCACTTCAATGTATGAAGTTGTAGACTCAATATGTTCTTTAACCCCTTTGTTACAAAATTTAAAACCTTGGAAAATTGCCACTTAACACACATTAAAATTACACGAAACATTTATTAATAACTAGTCAGTTACCGTATAAGTTACACCACGTAAAATAATTTTTACCGAAACCTGCAACCCGACAGGATGCTTTCTTCCAACAAAAAGATTGCATGTTCACGGCGATATTCCGCAAAAGATCAATGGAATTCTCGGTAGAGTATGATATCACTCATGCGGAAGGTGTATATTACAATTTGCATCTATCGTTTTTATTCGGCGTGATTACATGCTCCAACTATAAATAGTCGCATGCGAACACCGCCTTTTAAGTCGGCTACATTCGTTTAATGCTTTGCTCCTCTGCATTATGGAGAACGGAAGTCGTCATCGCGATTATATACGTACAACAAATATAGCGCGAACGTCGCACCTCCGAGCAATTTCGCTCGTCTCTTCTTCATGGATGAATATATTATTCCGTACGATTTCATATTCTCTTTTTTTCTATCTGCAAATTTTTTGTTAACAGACAGGAAAAAGTCGACGTTCGATATTCAAACTTTTTTGCCCGTCGATTTTACTAGCATTTTTTTTTTCATCATTGTTGGAAAAAGTCTTTCACAATCGCGATTCAAAAAAGCGAGCTTGCAAAAGAAAGAATTTTTTCCGAATAAAATTCTACTGAAATTTGTAATTAATTTGGCTATGATATTATCTTATTTTTAAAAATATTATTATTCTTATAAAATATTATTATCGTCAAATTACTATATTACTATAATAATAAAATTATAATAATATCACAATGTTAATATTTAATCACAGTTAATTCTCATACAATTAATCCTAATTTTAAATACAACTGAAAATGAGTAAAAATAAAAAAACACTATAATTTTTACTATTAATACTTTTCAGTGCACCACTTATTTAAATAAATAACAGTAAGTATCTAAAGATGTTGAGTACAATATACACAATCAAAATGGTACAATGAACATAGTTTTTTAATTATTTAAAATTCTGGCAAACAATGAAACGTATATTTCTGTGAAATCCGCAACGTTCGCACTTTCTACTCCATCAATATTTTTTCATTCAGCTTAAAAAGTCGAAAGCACTACTCTTATCGATGTGAGAGCATTGTTTCCGTGCAAAACGCTGCAAATCTTCTCACGGCGAAACGAGAATAAAAGGCTCGTACGATGATCGCGCGTGTCGTGAAAAAAAAGCGCTTACTTTTCAGAAATGGATACACAGACGAAACTTTTTCTTTGGTCACGGTGTCTGGACGTCCTCCGTGCGACTAGTTCCTTACATCATCGAGAACAGGTTGCCGATTACGTCAATCTTCGTTCCGTATACCTCGAAATGTATCCGTAAGTTTAATGTCATGCGAGGACGTAATTAGTTCTTGGTCATTCCGTTACATTTGTAGAAATATTTCTACTCCTAACACGGAATGTTCCTCGGCTTACCAATTTAACCCTTTAGCCTACAATAACGTTTGATATTCGTGATGTGGTAAACGGCATAGAAAATTTTGAAGTCTTTCAAAAATTATTAAATTGAAAATATCAGTTGGTCGCGTAACGTTTAAATTATTTCTATATTGTTAATATTGCGTTCAGTTAGACGAAATATCAGAAATCAGGGAGAAATTTTGCAGTCTTTCAAAAATTATTAAATTGAAAATATCAGTTGGTCGCGTAACTGTTTAATTATTTTTATATTGTTAATATTGCGTTCAGTTAGACAAAATATCAGAAATCAGGGAGAAATTTTGCAGTCTTTCAAAAATTATTAAATTGAAAATATCAGTTGGTCGCGTAACGGTTAAATTATTTTTATATTATTAGTATTGCGTTGAGTTAGACGAAATATCAGAAATAAGGGAGAAAATTTGCAGTCTTTCAAAAATTATTAAATTGAAAATATCAGTTGGTCGCGTAACTGTTTAATTATTTTTATATTACTAATATTGCGTTCAGTTAGACGAAATATCAGAAATCAGGGAGAAATTTTGCAGTCTTTCAAAAATTATTAAATTGAAAATATCAGTTGGTCCCGTAACGGTTAAATTATTTTTATATTATTAATATTGCGTTCAGTTAGACGAGATATGAGAAATCCGAGAGAAATTTTGATTTCAGGAATTAATTTTGAGTTATTGAGCTCGCAGTCACAAAAGAAATGGCAGGGCGAGGGATTAATTTACATTTAAGCCTTTCAAGATGATTTTGATATTTGATTTGATTTGATAATGAGAAAAAGTCTAATTGTAGCGTATCGGTTCATGTATACACGGTTAGACTTGAAAAAATGAAATATAACTGTTAAAATATAATTAGGCGAATAGTAATTTATAACTTTTGTACATTAACACTCTGACTTTCTGATAAAAAGGTGAATTTTCATAGCCAAGTAAATGATTATTCCTGAATAGTCAAAAAAGTCTTCACCTGCAACTGGTTAAATAAATGTTTTTTATCATGTGTAGAATTTTGTTTGAAATTAGTATAAATTCATTTAATACTTTTATTACAATATTTGAGAGTTTCTAAAACAACCTCCATGCAATAAAATTTAACAATTTAATTTTTTTCGACGACTCCATGTTGATTAATTACATTAGTTGAAATATGAAAAAAAGAACAGTTATATTTAGCTGACAGCAATTTAAAATCCTTTCTTCGATTGGACTTACATAAATAAATCCATGACAATATTTTATACGTATTTGTATATACTATAGAACAAGAAACTGTTTAGTCCTACCAAAAGTAAGTAGATTAAGGATTTGTGTTAACTGGCATTTTATGTTCAACGCTCTGAAGTTCTCAGAAATTGTGTAACTTGTAAAAGCCGTATTTTATATTGCTTCTGAGAAACTCAGATTATCTTCCATGTATAGTTCTCATGACGATGAACTTACTAATTAAATTTACCTCGTTAACTAAACGTATCCAATGCTACCAGGACGTCATTTGCTCTACTTCACTCTCTAAACGTTCTCCTTCAAGGCAACCATTTAGTTCCAGGACTCTATCTATTTCCATGAACTTAAAAATTAAGTATCTTTGATAATTCTATTTAGTTAAACCTATTTTCAACCTTTTTTTCTTCGTAAATCTAAGGGTCTTTCAAGACACGATAATTCACAGGATCCTAATACGAAAGGTCAAAAATGAAAGGTCGCCAGGTTAGAGTCGTTGGAGGATAATATACGAGAATTCTCTGGGAAGCAATCTTCCTATACTTTCTCTCCAAATTTATCACAAGAGACAGAGAGAGAATAAAATTTGCTCGTGAATTTAACGTGTCGCATGTGAGAAACTTAATTGTTTTTCCATCACGACGACAATGAAGGAAAAGAAGTAGAAGACGAAGATGAAGAAGATATCGCGATCGCTCGTGGCGTTCCGGCTTCAAACCGTCTTGTCTCTTCTTGTCGGCATTGCCGGAACAAATAAATTCTTCATCGTGGATAGCTTCATTTTTCAGAACTGTCTTCCACTGTTTCATTTGGTACGTCTAGGGGGCTTTAGAGTCGATTTTCTTGCGGGGTAAAGTGAATTCCAATGTCCCGAAAATCGACCGTCTGCATTTCCCTAGTCTCTGAATTTCAGAACAATTACTCCAAAGACAATGACTACTGTCTGTTATAAATTTGCACGCTATTCTTCATTAAGAATTATTCGCTTTGAAGAATTATGCTGTCCTCTTAATTGTTCGTATTTTTTGCTTCATTAACCCTCTACAGACTCCTGTGACTTTGAGGTAACTTTTATTCTTTAAAGTCAAATTTTTAACTTTGCTAAATGTTAGAATTTCGCTCGTGAAACATTTAAAATTTAGCTTTAATTAATTATTTTAAATACTACATCATAAATAATATATTCATATTATAATATTATTTATACAAAAATGTAGACTATAGAGGGTGAAAGTCTTTGAACATACTATGGAAACTTTTAATCATTTGATGAAGCATTATAATCTGGTACTAGCCTCTGTATTTATCATGTAACTTGTGTCTCGTGATGAAGTTTACAACTAGGAATTGGGATAAATTAAATATTAATATGGTTGTCTTTATGTTTTTGTGTATGCACAAAAAAGATAGTATTTTGGGTAAGAATTATATAGAAACATATAAGTATATTTGTTCATTGAGAGGTTTTTGAGATTATTTTCAATTCATATTCAACACACTTTAATACAATTATTGTAAAAAATTATGTACCATAAAATTATGTAAAATTTACAGAAACTACGTAGAAACAATTGTATTTGGTTGTTAAGAGAGTTCGTTGAGAATATATGGGGTGATTCAAAAGGAACTAACATTTTGGACACTCTTCAGCCATGGAGATACAAGAAGAATTGTTTAAATAGACATTGTTCGGTACAGAAAGAGCTATTGTGTGATCATATTGACTCTGTGTTTACATTATTTCTATTTAACACTAGATTTACGGATGTTGATATACCTATTTTTTTCAAGTGAGCCAATTTGACTCATACAAGAAAATTGAAGTTTTTTTGCAGAGAAAATAGTTCCAAATCAATTTAAATGAAAGATTCATTATTAAAAAATTAACCAACCAATATATTATACAAATAGTAATCAAATTTTGAATGAGCCAAATTGACTCCGTAAATCTAGTGTTAAAAGACTTTCCTGTTACTTTCACAACTTCAAAAGTGTTTAAAGTAATAATTTGTTATAATTCGTTATAACTAGTTACAATCAATTTAAATTTCCAATAAATTCATATTTCGTGAACGTATAAAAAATTGGCAACTACTTTTCGCAAATGTGCTGTATACTAAAATTTGGAAAAGTTATCAAAAGCAGGAAAATTATTCGATAAACAATAAATTAACATTGACAGAATATGTTTAGTGCAAAACGCCCTGGTATACTTTTCAACTTGTATTATTCACCACCAACAATTTTCAACGATTTTGAAGAAATAATGCTTTCTGTCTCGAAGAGGAAGCCAGCGTTTACTTCTTCCCTTTCTTTCTGCCATTATATCCGTAAGAGAGCACACAATAGATATTCATATTCATCCCCGTCTTTTAGTTGTTCAATCTCGTAATAGCACGTTTTATTCGACCAGGAATAAAGGAGATACGAAACTGACTTTTCGTTCGAACTCACGTCACTGCGTGCTACGTAAATTTTGTGGTGACATTTAATGGATCGTGCTCTCTTAAGTACGGTAATGTATATTACCCCAATAGTAATGTAATAATGGTAAATTAATTACGTGATATGCTGTTAAACGTTTTAGAGCAATAAGATCTCAAATTTAATTTCTAACTTAATTCTTAAATGGACAATAATGCTTTAGTATCCTATTTTTCCTCACTATTATAGTTTGTTTGTAATTGTTGATTACAGCAGAATTAATTGAACCTAATAGTATAAAGTTAACACTAGATCTATCGACAATTAATTCAATATATTTCATATTAACAAATAAATAGGTCCGCATCAAGTAAAAGGCAGAAAACTTGATTGGTTCAATTGCTTACAATCTTCAAGATAAACGTAAAATATTGGAAAGAAATCAGCGTCAGGAATTTTAGGAACATTTTCAAGAAAATACAGAAGAAGTCATTTTGACCCCCTTGGTAGGTCAAAGTGTTACATACCGAATGATTGGAAAATAATTTATCAGAATCATAATAATAATTGGATGTTTGGGAAAGATGAAAATTGATGATCGCAATATTTCAGATTTTTTTACACCAAATGACAGTAAGTTATAATGATTGCAGAGTCAAATGGCAAATAATTGGAGAGTATTTTAATAGAAAAATGTTGTGCTACTTGTAGAAAATATAAGAGGAATTTATGTAACACGGAAGTTCTGAAGACTGAAAAGTAAAACAATTCTATGTTGTTCGTAAAACTCCCATGGAATCTATCAATTATGACCCCATCACTTTCGCATCGTTGGCTTCTTTCGCACGCACGAGTGTTGCGAAAACTTACAAACTTTCTCAGGGAAACTATATCGCGAACAACCGTCTCAATTGCAGGTGAAAGCAAAAAAAAAGTGCCGGTTGGTTCGATTTGCAAAATATACAGCCCCTTAAAATTTCCATGATGGAATTGTGCGCACGTGCCGACGAAAAGATTCGATGTCTTGCTGAAAGCCAGACATCGCTGCACCAATTAAAATACACGACTTATTAAACTCACCGAATCCAGTTTCTTAATGATGTTCAATTGAAATTGAAAATATACGAGAGGCGAGGAAAGAAATCTCGCGTTCGAGTGTGCCATCTAACTTAATTGTGAGTCGCTGACCTTAAATTAATTGCAAAACCTTTGGTAATATGAAAATCTCCTTTTTAAAACAAAAAGATTGTCTCTATTAATTGTCGTAAATATGAAATATTATAAGTGATATTTTTATTTCTCAAATTAAAGGAAATTTTCCACCAAATGTACGCGAGGACTGTAATTTTTAAAAATCCAGATCAATCTGTTTCTCATCGATTTTTGTTAATAGATTATAGAAAAATAAACTTTTTTCGGTGAGCAATATTTTATATTAATTGTAAGATTTTAAATTGTCATGCTTTTTATTTCACTTATAATCGGACACGATTAAACTGGAAAAGATTAAAGGTTTCATCGATCTTCTTGCAACTGGCAAGTTTAAACGGCACGGTAACTGCTGCAAACAGAAGAGTCGTGTTTCTTCGATTTTTACGGAATAACTTGACCCGGATGAAAATAAAAAATACCGAAAGAGAGTATTGGATTTTAGTCTGGCATTTTTCGACCACGTTAAATTGATTCAATGTTTTTAAAGTGAAGAACGAAAAGGTAATGTCTGAGTATAAAAGCTCGTATGTTTCAAAAGGAAATGGATTATTTGACAAACAGAATTTTTTGTTAAAAATTATTCACCGCTAAAAATACTTACAATTAGCGATATAATTACTAAAACAAGGAAAAGCTTTTCGAGAATATCCACCTAATTTATAGAATTATTAAAACATTTCAAAAGTCCAATAACTAGTTGTGAATTTTTTGCAGAACTGATGAAAATATACTGAGATATATTTATGATACGATCATCCAATGATATTGAACTTCTATATTTTTTAATTAACGTGTTACGTACTTTCGGCAGACTTTAACATCAGGGTAACAACATATGTGAATTTCAGAACGAAGACTTTCTAATTGTAAGTTACGTTAGCAACGATTTCCGTACATCACTAATAATCAGACTGCGGATTTTTATGCATTTATGACAAATTAAATACGGCTAACATATACAAAAAGAACATAATATGAAAATATATCTAAAATATCCACAGTATGGTATTTGTTGTAATATTTATTGAGTGCAATAAATCCCTAGATAGGTTTTCCTGTCTCACCTGTATTTGTGAAACTCGAAATTTGCATAAACATCCGCAGTCTACTAATAATAAAGTGGCACTAAGTGGCCGAGTTTTCCTGCAATACTCTTTATTATCAATACAAAATTACAAACTCTAGGTCTCAAACACACACGCCTAAACAATTACGCCTCAAAATCCTTTTCCTTTAACCCTTTGTACTCCGATATCGCACCTGAGGGAACATCGTAAATCTACCATATCACTCGATTTTACCCTTTTACTAACTTAATTTACGATTTTACTAGAACTATGGGCGTCAAATCTAACATATAATAAATTAAATAATTACTTTGAATCAAGTGGCGGGAAATTTGATCGATTGGGTGATTTATGTTTATTGATATAGACGTAGAATATTTATTCCATGACTATTATATAAACTTAGAGAATTTTTGAAAATATTGTATACTCAGTCATTTTGACTGGTTTGGTAGTTTTAGTGTTAAGGGGACCATCGAATTTTTTAGTGATCACAAAAGGTGAACTTATTGCACCGCAACATTTTAACCCCTTGATCTACGATTTCTTTTCCGACGGAGCGTGCAAAGACTCAAACTTAATTCCTGAAATCGAAAGTTCTCACTGATTTCTGATATTTCGCATAACTGAACATAATGTTAGTAGTACAAAAATAATTAGAGTGTTTAGCGAACAACTGATATTTTCAATTTAATAATTTTTGAATGACTTCAAAATTTCCTATTCTATTTTTCGCGCCATCAGTCTCAGACGTTGTTGTAGGCTAAGGAGTTAAGAAATGTACATTTACCTGAATTTTTCTATTGAAATGGCACAAGATAGCAAATAGTAAGTGCCATCAAGTTGCCAATAAATAAAAAGCCATCAAAGTTGCCTCCCAGTGCAAAGTGTTAAATCTCAAATGCCTCAACCCTGTAATTTTCTTTTCTGTTATTTCACAAATAACACAATTCACTAAAAACAAAGAAACCGTCAGAACATCGACCGTACATCTTAAATAAAACAAGATACATTCGTTCATCATTCACAATATCACAAACAGTATTCAGGACCTAAATTCAGGACCAAACGCGTTGTTCAGTGACAAACTTGTTGCGCGTGAAGCGAGCAGGAAAACGAGGTCGCACATTGGTAGCCACACGAAACAAAGGGTTAAATACGTACTGATTCTGAAACACGCACGTTCACGGCGGACCGCACGCAACTGCGACACTTAAATGAGAAACATCACGCGTGTCCTTCCGCCCACGCATCGCCCTGACGCGAGAACCGCGCCACGAGGAGAATTGGGTTAATGAAATCGTGGAAGAGGAAGGTCCACGAGTTCACTTCCACGCATACTGATGACCCTAGGGACTCTCGTGTTGCCGGAATCACTTTGAATGCGAGGAAAATGCTTCCTTTTTTTTGGTATCGCGATGGAAGCTGAACCGTGTCTGTTACGGTTAGTGAAGGGAGGTGCCGGTGGAGATGATGCTATATATAAATATTTAACTGTAGATGTACCAAGGTGATTAATCATTGGGTATTATTTATTTTTAGATTTTTAAAATTACTGATGATAATTATGTGGTAATTGTTAATGTCTAGTTTGGACAATATGAATGATTAGATTGATCAATTTATGGAAGGACATAAACTGCCGCTCAAAACTACCATAACAGCCTGAAAAATTTTTAGATATCTTTGGCAAAATTGATTTCTGTTTGGACAGTATCGGAGAACATGTTTTAACCAGTTAAGTGTGTTTGACGACTATATCCGTCATGGAGAAATGACATATATTTCGTGTCATGACGACTATATCCGTTACGTGAGAAATTTAGTTACTATTTTCTGTTTAACCAGTTACCTGTGATTGACGTGTATACTCGCCATCGCCAGATCTTCCCGACTCACGTATAATAAATATGTAAATGCGCAATCTCAAAAGAAGTCGCCACAGTTAACTGGTTAATAATACAGTCGACCCTTGGTAATCCGACAAACGTTTTGCAAGGCGGTGTCGGATTATCAAATTTGTCGGACTATAGAGTACTGTCACAGCCCCCTGTAGTCCGGAACTTTTTGGAAAAGCGTACCTTGTAATCCGACAAATAAAATATCAAAGTGGTAAAATTCTATATGTATAATACTGTACCTAACTCATACGATGTGGAATTTAGTAAATTAAACAACACAATAAACAGCTTAGGGTTTATTATAAAATTAACATAATTATTGCTCTAGAACTTACAAAAAAATAATAACTAAACATTTATGTTAATGTTTGTCCAGGCATTCGCGAACGATTTATCATATTTTTTCATAACGCAACTCGACTGTACCTACATGTTATAGGCATGTCGTATTACAGGGGGTGACGGATTAGACAGGGTACCGGCGGTCGACTGTAATTTATTAAATATCTCACCGATAATGATAATAGATAATTATATCTTCTTTTCGTCTACATATTCACCGCGTGATTTTATGACTGCGCTTACTAATCGTGGCATCCTGGCTATTGATCGCTTAATTATTTCGCTGCCAATCATATTTATAGATGTTTATGTTATTCTAGAGAAGGCAAAAGACCTCACTTTAGCAATGCAGTCCCTGGAAACTGCTAGAGAAAAACCTCAAAAACTCTACGCATACAGTACAATATAATGCAGCTTTCCTCCCACTGAATCGATTTTTTTATTTAAACGAATTGAATAACAATATTTGTAATTTAGTACTATTAGAATACATTACATACATATTCGTAATAGAATTCAGCAACAAAAATTGATTAACATAAAAAATATACCTTATCTATCTGAAATTTCATAAAAGTGGTACCTAAGTGTCCACATACTTTTGAGCGGCAGTGTATCTTCTTGTTGTGGTAACGGTGCATTTAGCAAGGGGTTAAAAATGTCTGGTGTTTAAATTTGAGTTAATTTTGATTCTGATTTTTTATGCTGATTTCGGTTTAATTGTTAAAGTTGACTTTGGACAATATGAATGATTAGATTGATAATTTTTAGGAAGACTATATCTTCTTATCGTGATAACAGTGCATTTAGCAAGGGGTTAAAAATGTCTGGTGTTTAAATTTGAGTTAATTTTGATTCTGATTTTTTATGCTGATTTCGGTTTAATTGTTTAAGTTGAGTTTGGACAATATAAATGACTAGATTGATCAATTTTTGAAAGACTAAATCTTCTTATCGTGATAACAGTGCATTTAGCAAGTGGTTAAAAATGTCTGGTGTTTGAATTCGAGTTAATTTTAATTTTGATTTTTTGCGCTGATTTCTGTTTAATTGTTTAAAGTCTATTTGGGAAAATATAAAGGGTTAGATTGATCGGTTTTTGAATACCACTGAAAGCTTCGGATTTTAACTGAAACAAATATAGTAATTAACTGTCTATAGCTGGTGGCTCTTGCGTCTTTATGATTTATATAATAATAATTTCGCGTCTTACTGATATTTTCAATCTCATAGGTTTTGCAAAATATAAAAATTTCCTATCTACTTTCCGTATCATGAGTGTCACTCGTTATTGCACAGTAAAAGTTTAAAATTACATTTATCAAGGTACTTAAAATGACTAACTTTTCACTCTATCAATCAAATCTTGAACTTTGTAACGTTGATGTTCCTTTAATTAATTAATTCTTTCTTTGGAAACGTAGGTGGTTAATTCGATGAACTTTTTTCATCCTTCTTCCCTTTTCTTTTAGCAGACTTACTTACGATGTCTAACGGGCCAGATTAAATGTCTGTAGTCTTCCTATTAATTGTAGGTCTTGATATGAACGTGGTGTATTTACAGAGTATTGTGTACAGTTGACGAAGTAAAATATTTCTAACTGTGTTTATTATCTTTTGCGTTTTACCGATGCTACTGGTTAAATAAACAAGTGGATAAGTTTCATGTATTTTGTTTATCTCCATTATACAACGGTGAAAATGTACTAATGATTTGTTAGTAAATATTTATCGGAAATGATACCACCACGGTGTATTAATCGTAGGATATTATGAAAACATTATTTATTTGCCGAAGAAAACTGCAAACCTGCTGGTAAAACGTTTCCGTGTAAATATTCAACATTCTATATTTGCACAATTCTTTTCACATAAATTTCAATCAAACGGGTAATTGATATTTTGAAAAACATCCAGAATGTTATTCAATGTTTGCTACTGTGAAATTTGTATCTTTCTCCGGAATTTATGGAAGGATAATAACAATTTGTTATTAGAATTTTGTTGTAAGAATATTGATCTTACTTGTTGTGTACAATATTTTCTGCAATAAAATTCAATTGAAAAGAATAATCATTTCTTGGTAAATACATCGACAGTTAATCGATACTTGCTATGCAACTATGCTAATAAGATGTGCAACCTTCATCTTTTTTTTTTGAGTTTTAAGTATGAGAAGAAATGAATGCAAAATGTTTCCCGGAAAATGCAACATTTTGAACGATCAACCGCGTCGCACTCAGAGAAATCCTTATTGCATTCTGAAAATATGATTTTATCGAAGCATACTCGGTAAATTAGAAAACTGGTTGCCGTTTTACTCCAATGGAATCGCCGCCAATTATCTCAATTAGACGATAGGTAGAAGTTTAATGAACCGGAATCGCGGTGCCTCTATAATCGCGAATAGCTTCAGAAGAAAATGAAATTAAACGAGACGGATTTTTGTACCACAGCCGTACATTTCTTTCCGGAAAGAAAACTTAATTGAAAAGTCCGCAGTACTCTAGAAGTATAGGGCAACAAGGGATAAAACCTACGCGCCTTTATTTACATTCATTATTTCAACAACAAAAACGGGGCAATTTTTTTTCGTTAAAATCGTGCTATTCAAACGATCCAAATTTCTCGGCTGAGAGAACACGTTGACTATTTACTGAGCATACGAAATTGATGGAAAGAGTTCCTTTGAAAAAGAAAAGAAATTTGGACGTTCTAATAGTATTAAAGTACTGACTTAACACTAAACCTACCAAGGCGGTCATAATGACTGGTTCTCAATTTTTTCAAAAAAGTATCTAAATTGATAGGAGTGCCGTGAAGTAAAATTCTACTTCTACCATATAAAGCCTAAATTAGTTAATTAATTAATCCTTTCGCTTCTTGATTTATCTTTCTTCAAAGTACTTGTTCAATACATCTAAATTTTAGTAGATATAACGTCGGTAGTTTTAGTGTTAATTATTCATCCACGAGGTCGATAGGTGAGAATCGGATGGCTCATAAGTTTCTAGGTGATTTATAAACTATTGATTTTATAAATCATCGAGGATTATACCGGTTTACATATCTGAACTTTTTTTTTTGTCTAAAGAATATTTATGCTGATTCTTATAGATTTGGTGGCACGAATATGAAATTCGTTCGACTTCATCAGACTCCATTTTTGAGGAAATCAGTGTTGAAAGAAAAATTAGATTCCCAACGTGTAGAATTTCTTGCATCTTGACCGTAAAAGTTATTTAACCCCTTGCCCTACGATTTGTTGCGTGGCTACCTCCGCTTTGATTCAGAATTTCATTGTTAAAATAAAAATTGATCAGTGATTCTTTATATACCGTATAATTTAACGTACTATTAATGTTATAGAAATATTATTATCGCGTCGTGTCTCATTAATATTTTCAATTTAATAAATTTTAGAAAATTTGAAAATTTCCTATACCACATACCTCAACACGAGTGCTTCCCGTTATTGTAGGGCACGGGATTAAGCTTTTTTTGGATAAAATTATTCTACAAAAGTTTAAAGTTGTAAACATTTAAACACAGTTAGGCAATGGCCAAAGGAAAAATCATCTTTTGTGGATATTTTCCTATCTATTTTAAAAACTAGAGTCACTGGAAGAATTCTACTAGAAGAAGGCGATAGAGCAGACATTTTTCTCCAGGGAACCATAATTGAAAGTTGCAACACAAGTTTTGTTTTCGGCTGGGAAATTAAAATAGCTCCGCACAACACAAGGTTCCGCTGGTGACTTCCAGCTCAACCGTTTCACCCTTGCTAGTATTATATGTAGCTTACTTTACAATTACATTTATTGCTTATGAGTTAATTCACAACAATAATGCTACATTAAAAAAAGAAGTCTACTTGTAAAATATCATCATATAGATTAGCAATACTGTTGAATTGCATTCTCAAGTTTAATAACCATAAAACAGTTCGCCACAAAAGAAACTCTAATTACAGGTGATAAATAAATTACATACATGAATTCAGCTCAAAGAATGTTAAAATGAAACATTAAAGCTTTTGTGCCAAAAGAAATAAAATTATATTATATTTTTTTATACTTTTCTGGACCGCTCTCGACCTTTAAGCTCAATGTCCTCATTCTTCTTACTAAATGATCGAATCTGTCCTTACCCCTGTAGTTTTACTGTTTCCTACTTCATCTATTTTTATCTATTTTATGTTACTTAATTTTAAGCTATAGTTTTCTTTGCTCTAGATATACAGGGTGTCCCGTAACTGGTGGTACAACCGAGCAGGGGAAGATTATACATGAAAAACTGAGTCGAAAATATAGAATCAAATTTTTTCATACAAGGCTTTGTTTTCGAGAAAAATAAGTTTGAAAATTTGTCTAGTGCACGTACACTCGGCTTACTTGCGGCTCAACGAATTCCACTGCCTCGTGTCTGGGTATCTCAGAAATTACCTTCGCACTTCTAGATATGTTTACAGATACTGTCAGTATAATAATACCACTTCTATCGCTCCTATTCTTTTCCCATCCTTATGAAATTACACCTCCAGTTCTAATTATACCGTCGAAATGGCAACTTGTAGCAATCGAGAGTATACCGATATGATTCTTGCGTTGGGTGCATGTAATGGTAGTGCTTTAGCAGCGGCTACTTATTACAAAGGTCGGTACCCTAATCGACAACATCCTGATCGAAAAGTCATTCAAAGACCCGAGCGGAACCTCGCAGAATACGGGTGTTTTAAAAAACTTCGCAGGAATGGAGGACGTTCTCGAAGAATTGACAGGGGAGTGGAAGAGAGAATTCTGGAAAACATAAACGACAATCCAAGCACCAGCATAAGGAATAATTGTGATAGCGTTTGAATACTTAAAGCAACATAATAATTGTATTACAAGATACAATTATTATGATACATTACAAGAGGTTCGAAGGAATTTAATACGAAGTTCACAATTATGTCTACAACAACGTGGACAGCACTTCAAGCAATTTACGAATTAAACGAATTCGTCAAAGGTAATTCTAACATTGTAACCTCGACCTTCGATTTATTCGATGTATACAAACCTCGAAAAGCTTTGCAAACAAAGGTTGACGTAACTCAGAATAGGGTATCTCAGAACTCATTGTCAGAATAGGTAACTCATTGTCAGAATATCATGAGGTAATTCAAACCCATTTTTCTTAAAAACAAAGCCTTGTATCAAAAAATTTTATTCTATATTTTCAACTCAGTTTTTCATGTAGAATCATCCCCTGCTCGATTGTACCACCAGTTACGAGACACCCTGTATATACACATATACTGACTTCTTATTATCTTTATAGTATACTAAAGGGCGTATTGCTCCTTGATTAATAATAAATAATAATACTCCTCTATTAGTATTTCTCATTAACGATTTATGGTCAGGTTTTGTTAAAAAGAAAATCTGTAGTGGCACTTAAAACGAAACTATAATACTAAAATCTCAGAAAGAATTATATATACCTCAGAAACATGCTGATTCTTTGCTATAGTTGCTGAGAGTAGACAAACTGCCGCAACGGTATAATTACTTCGGTGGTTGAGAGCAAACGAACGGCCACTGAGGGTTAATACCACTTTAAAGATGAATTACCAAGAGCCCACAAAAAGAGAAGTATTTGGTGATCCAGTGATCCAGAATGTAGTCTTGGAAAGTTTTATACACGCACTAGTAGATGGAAATTGTTGGAATCGATCACGGAGCACTGATTACTCGTCGAAGGTCGAGGACAAACTGATAGCGAAGCGAATGTCGACATGACTTGTTATTGTCATTGGACCAACAAATACCTGCGGGGTGCCATCGCCAAGGATCACCGAGTTTGTTTTGATAACACGCGGCGGTTGTCGTACTTCCTGACCAGTGAAGTGGAAATAATTGCTCTTGCTCATCATATAGTTAATCTTAACCCGGCGTGTGTATACTGGGTCTTTTAAGGAACAGTCAAAATTTGTACTTTAAATTTCTCTCTAACATTTTTCAACATTCTGCATTTTTAAAAATAACAGTTTTAAATTCCTGACTTTAGCAACTACTGGGCCACATAGTAGACACTCCAATAAGTATCTCAGAATTTTTGCAGATTTTTCTGAAGTCGAGAAAACCTTGTAAACCCGACTGTTCCCTCAAAGGCCCAGTGTACACACCGTGCCCTTAAAAACTGAGTATACACACGCCGGGTTAATATTGTAAATGTAATTAAATAATATTAATTATTTATATGGCCAAGTGTTAAAAATATAGTACTTTTTTAAATGTAGCGTTATTGCCGGAAAGTAAAAGTAGCGCACTGTACCTTTTGTTTTGTAGAGCTATTTTAATTTTTCAGCCGAACACAAAACTTGTGTTGCAACTTTCTATTATAGTTTTCTCTAGAAAAATGTCTGCACTATTACCTCCTTCTGGTAGAATTCCTCCTAGGCGTCTAGTTTTTACGAGAAGTAGAAAAGTATCATCAATTGTAGTGGCATTTGGACGTTTCCTCTCTGACCATTGCTTAACTCATTTGCATCACAAGCGCATATATGAGCGCACTTTTTATGATCACTATCATCGAAACGCATTTATGCATCCACATTGTGAGCGAATAGCAACACATACGAACAGTCCAAATTATTTATACAACATTCGTCGATTAAAGTACAATATCACTTTTTGAAATACTGTTGAGACTTAGACTTAATATAAGGAAATCTGACAGTAGAGATATATGTCTGAAATTGTCACGTGATGCAAACGGGTTAAACCTGTTTAAATATCGATAACATTAAAGTAATATGCATCGTTATATTTGGGAGGGTTTGTAGAATCATTTTATGCAAAAAAAGCTTAAATAAGTATTAATTAACGTATAGTTAATAATTATGTAAGTAATAGGTAGCGTTACGAATTCAACATGACGATGTACAAATAATTATTTTGAATTATACTATTGTTTCTTTGTTAACTGTGCATGAGTGCGTTTTATTTTAATTAATTAGTCACCGAAATGAAAATAATCGATTCATACGTTAGTGGCACTATTATGTTGCCGCTAATAAATATCATTGTCCGCTATTGACGTTTGTAAACTATTAATACAAAGATAATGTGAAAACCAATATTGCAGAATAGCAGCAACTACATAAATAACTTCTAATAAATATATACTTCCTTATCACTCAACTAAATAAACCTTTCGCAAGCTTCATTAATTGTAAATACCCAAATGCAAAAAATAATCAAAAATGTCCGCCAAAGTATATCCACATTTCCTTTAACGCAACAAAAGGATTAACTAACTTGATGATATTCAATAAAAAATACTAAATTCTCCTACACTGTATCTCCAGCTACATAACAAAATCAGTCCGAAGAAGACTAAAATAAAAAAGTGCGTCTTAAAACGCACTAATTCTAAAATTATAAATCCAGATAAAAATGAAACAAAAAAAAAACACCAATACGAAATTCCTCTTTCACCGCAAACATCTCATGGTATCCCGGAATCTGCCAATTCTCGTTAGCACACCGTAGCAACTTTATTTACTCGGCCAACACGTCGATAGGTTTATCCATGTCAGAGACTAGTTGGAAACTCGTAAAAGCACGCACGAGTTTCCGGTTATACGTTTCTCGGTCCACGTTGCCGTGTATCTCCTCGTAACACGAACGCCAGGGTCAGGTCTATACCCGGCGATGACGTTAGGTCGGTCTGAAACCTTTCTTTTCAATTGAAACGCCTCGAGGCGATGCAGGGAACTCCCGAGACAGATTTCACGATCGATGCGAATTACTCATTCAAGCCGTTGCACGGCTGAACGCCTAATTCTACCCTATCTTCTTTCCCTCCCCTACTTCTACCCGTTCTCGTTCCCTTCTCTATATTCTTCTCTCCTTCTCTTTTCTCCCGGTTAGTGCGTATTTTGCACCCCTTCGACGATGCAAGAAGCTGCGACGCACGAGCGAGTTTTGAGAGCACATTATGCAGCTATGACAAATACGATACACGAGTCGATGTCTCTTGCAGTGAACATGTACATGCAGCGATTATGCGTTTGATGCCCCTAGTTCACGATGCAGCTGCCCCGTCTGGCTTTCGAGTGCCGACTCGACTCTGTGGCTTCGCTAATTTTTCTTTCGCGAGATTAAAAGTAAAAGTGTACATACGTGCCACGTCGGAGGCATTCACAACAGCGATGATATTGAGGATATTTGCGTGGTTTTCTTAAGATGGAACATATTTGGGGGGTTTGTGTCTAGGGGGATGTTTATTTTAACCCCTTGTCCTACGATTTATTTTGTGACTGCCTCCGCTATAATAGAGAATTTAATTACTAAACTAAAGATTATAAGTGATTCTTCATATACCGTATAATTTAACGTAATATTAACCCCTGAGTCCTAACCCACCCTTAACCCTCTGTCCTACAACGAGTGACACTCGTGACACGATAAATGGAATAGTTAATTTTGAAGGGCTCCAAAAATTGTTACTTTAAAAATATCAATGGGTCACGGTAAAATAATATGAATTCTATGATATTCAATATTGCGTTAAATCCCCTGCATAAATTATTAAATACTTTTTACGAATTAAAAACCAATCGGAGCCTTAACCGCGTAGAACAAACAACAATAACGAGAATAAGATCGGGGCATACGAAATTAACACATATGTATATCCTAACAAATAGTAACCCTACTATGTGCGACACATGCAACACTAGACTAACAATGGAACATATCGTCATAGAATGCCCAAGACACAATGAAGAAAGAAGAAGATGTGAAGTCACTGACAATATGACTGATATTCTCACTTCGCCGCAATACCAGCAAAAGATAATCCGTTTTTGTAAAGGAACACAAATAATTGGTCAAATATAAAGGAAATATGTTACGATGAAAAACGGATAGTCGCTAATGACCTCAGCAGTCGATGCGACTCTAAACGTTTAATAAATAAATAAATATTGCGTTAAGTCATATACTACTTATATCCCAAATTGGGGATAGATTGTTGTTTCAGCAATAAATTCAAAATTGTTGGGCATTCAATCGCAAAAGGAATGGTACGGCAAGGGGTTAATGTTATAGAAATGATATTATCGCATCGTGTCTTATTACTATTTCCAATTTAATAGATTTTGAAAAACTTTTTTAATGGGATTGTGTCTAGATGAATGTTTATTTTAACCCCTTGTCCTACGATTTATTTCGTGACTGCCTCCGCTATAATACAGAATTTAGTTACTAAAATAAAACCTGATCAGTGATTCTTGATACATCGTATAATTTAACGTAATATTAATGTTATAGAAATGATATTATCGCGTCGTGTCTTATTACTATTTCCAATTTAATAGATTTTGAAAAACTTTTTTATTGGGATTGCGTCTAGAGGGGTGATTATTTTAAACCCGTGTCCTACGACTTATTTTGTAACTGCCTCGGCTATAATACAGACTTTAATTACTAAAATAAAAATTGATAAGTGACTCTTAATATACCGTATAATTTAACGTAATATAAATTTTATAGAAATTATATTATCGCGTCGTGTCTCATTACTATTTCCAATTTAATAGATTTTGAAAAACTGGAAATTTTCCTATTCCATTTATCTCATCACGAATATCACTCGTTGTAGGACAAGGGGTTAAGGGTGCGTTAAGACTGATTGTGAGATAGGATATGGTTTGAAGGACTGAAGTTTTTAATGTGCGCAGGGGAGAGGTTTTTTATGAATTAAGGGAACGATTGAAGGATAGTGTTGTTTATGGGATATCATTTTTGGGATATTTAATTTATATGGTACATGATGGAAGTCTTGCTTGGATAGTTTGGTTTGTTTGGGGTGCAACGAGATTTGGAGTTTGGAAGATTTATTTTGATAAAATGGACTACAAGTTTTAATTATAACTTCACGAGAATGTCTCATTGCGGGGGATGAAATATGATTGGAGTGAAAGGATGAGGGGGATACTTCATGAAAATGTAACAAAATTAACAGATAAACTTGAGACAAAAGACAATTCAACGTGACTCTCTTTGTAGAACTTGCAATATTCCAGAATGTTTTTTTTTCTTATATATCTGTAAAAATTTCAGTTTAATCTACGGAAATCTTGAAATGGAATTTTATCTATATATGAAGATATATCTGGAATACGTTGTAAGTATATAACAATTAATTAATTGACAAGAAACATAAGTTGAAAAATTAATTGTCTACGAAAAGTACAGGTTACCTATTGTAAAATATATATTCTATTGCATTACATTTTTGCTTTGTATAGTGTTCATATATAATGAAATTGAATCCGTATGATATATTTGTAATTTTAGCAATAATGTATGCAAGACAATTTATTAAATCAGCTGAGATCAACTTCTCATTTCGTATATGGATTGTAAATTGGATGATCTTATAATAATGAATCCTATAATGGAGTCGCACCCTTCAGTTTTAAAGTATGCGAGAATTCATATAGAACTTAAGCTCCTAGTCTATTTAAAGTTTTTTTTTAAACAAATATGTATGATACAATATATTCCGTAATTTCCAATTCTGTTTTAAAGAATATTTTTCATCTATCCTGAATGTACTATTTTTAGAAAATCACCTTATCTAAAATCAGAAATCTATTTTCTTTAGAATGATAAAATTAAGGAAATGTTATTAGATGATTTTATTTAATTTCTTTTTCCAGAGTAATTACGTGGTACTCGATTTTAATGTTCACATGACACATTATTACAAATTTCATAATGGAGTTCACACCGATAGAAATAATCTTTCGTCGATATCTAAAAAAGTTGATATTCGAAATAATTAATGCAATCGAATGCAAGGCTGTCGACGATCGTATCATTATTAATGCTGTTTTTCAATGCAAGCGCCAGAAGGATTTTGCATAAATAATTTACTCCGTCCTCATAATCTCTACCTCTTCAAGAATTTTCCAGATGCGAAGTATATTACTTTTATTCCTTCGAAAATAAAGTTGATCTTTTTCTCAAAAACATACCTCTATTTCACCGAGAGGTAAAACGGATATAAACATGAAATATCCTGATTTAATAAAATACTTGACAAACGTGAAACGTATTTCATACTTTGCAAAGAGTTATTTAAAAAAATGAAACACTTAAAATACATGTATAAAATTTGTAACAATTTTAAATCAATAGAAAGAGAGTTATAAAATGTATCAATTTGGTTCATAAAATTTCGTTTTCCCATTAAATAAATAATGTGAAACAGCTACGAAAATAACATTTCAAATATTGCATGAAAATGCACATAATGTAATAAGAATTTAAAAAATTCCCGGTGATATTGATACGAATAAAATGAGAAATTCTCGTAAAAAATTATTTCTTCGATTATAGATATATTTCTTTAAACTGTTACATAATTTCACGCGTATCAGACTGCATTGCTATTTAAACAAATTTATCGCAAGCATAATGTAGTCGTAAACGACGTGCAGTGTGCTTAAATTCGAGGTTTGTTACGCAATATCGTGAAGTAGAAGGTCTTCGCTTTAAAGAGCGAAACCTCGTTCCTTTTCCAATATATACATTTTCCGATAGCGTTACAATTGATTTCACAAACTTTCTCGATACAACTAACTCGCTGAAATATTCCGCCTGTCTTTATTATGGTCTTCTACAAATAAGGGAAACCTCCCAAAGTAATTTCACATTCTGATATTAAAATATATGCAACAAAAGAGATCAGTATTCTTCTCTTATGTAGTCTTTGACATGAATCCAGGAAATTTTTAAAATCCTTTAACTCATAAAACGAGTGAGACCCTCTAAAGCGTAATATGTAGCTTTCGTTATTTTATCTGATGCAGTACGTTAAAGTTTCTTTCAAAATAATTTGCAATTTATGCGGAGAAATATTGCGTAAAAGAGATATTTAATTTTATATGTGAAACAAAGAAATATCTTTACTAAAATAGCAAGTATACTGGTGTTTAGGATAAAGTTTCTTTAATAGAATATCAGACACTTGAAGTGTAAAAATTCATAATTAGTAATTTCAAATAGTTAAACCTTCTAATGGTCAACTAGTCTCCTAGTCTCCCACACAAAAATACCTTAATAGGTAAGATGAGAGTTGAAATTAAATCAATATGGAATTAATTAAAACAGAAAGCTTTGCAAAAGTATACCTTAATATAGAACTTCCACGAGAATAAAAAAGGGCAAGTTTCTAAACTATTATATATCCCTAGGGATGACAAACTTTCCTTTCAATAAAATACGTTTAAAGAAAATTTATCCCCCAATCGAAATTATGTTATTAACATTTTCTAATCAAACGTTAAAGGCATTTACGTTTGCAAACAGCTACATACAAATACAGATCAAACAAACAAGCAGAACTCTCCTACGACCGTAGTTGAAAAAAAGAAGTACAATTTTGCATATACCATGTGTAACTATAGAATTAGTAGCGTATATTTTCGCTATCAAAATTTTCGAATGTCTTATTCCATGAAAAATTTTCTAACGCTAATAAAAATCAAGTCCAGAGATACCACAGTCCAAATAAGAAACAAATAAACATCCAGAAGTCTCCTACGACCGTAGTCGAAGAATTGAAGTTTGATTTCGCACATATCATAGAATTAGTAGCATACACTGTCGCTATCGAAATTTTCGAATGTCCTATCCCATGACAAATTTTCTAACGCTAATAAAAATCAAGTCTAGAGACACCAAAGTCCAAATAAGAAACAAATAAACATCCAGAAGTCTCCTACGACCGTAGTTCAAGAATGAAAGTACGTGATACACACCATGTGTAACTATAGAATTAGTAGCGTATATTTTCGCTATCAAAATTTTCGAATGTCTTATCCCATGACAAATTTTCTAACGCTACTAAAAATCAAGTCCAGAGACACCAAAGTCCAAATAAGAAACAAATAAACATCCAGAAGTCTCCTACGACCGTAGTCGAAGAATTGAAGTTTGATTTCGCACATACCATAGAATTAGTAGTATACTGTCGCTATCGAAATTTTCGAATGTCCTATCTCATGACAAATTTTCTAAAGCTAATAAAATTCAAGTCTAGAGACACCAAAATCCAAACAGGAAACAAACAAATATCAAGAAGTCTTCTACGACCGAGATCGAAGAATCGAAGCACAATTCTGCACACAGCGTGTGTACGTACGGGATCAGTAACGTACGTTGCCGCGTACATTGTTTATTTTCACCAGAGGCAAGACGTACAGAATGTCCGACGTGTATTTACCGCGGATAACGGAACCACAACGATACTCGAACCTTCCTCGCCGCGTATGCGAGGGAGAAGACACCAGGAGTACCCGTGTAGTGGTACCTGCTGGTAAAGTCCAGCCGAACAACCTCCGAGAGAATTTCTTCGATCCAAGATCACGCTCTGGTAAAAGTAAAACCACCTTTACTCCAAGCCACAATGAATTTTCTCTCCTACAACTTTTGGCTAACGCTGTATCGTGCGCGAGTAACGGTATTTTGAGTAGTTTGTAAGTGGAGACTGTGCTCGAGAAGTGCCGTTTTTCTACATAGGCGTGGATGTTTTTTGTAAGTTTCTTGAAGGACATGGGTATGAATTTAATTAAAATTCTATGGAGTTAAATAGTTAATTTCATTCAGTCATGGTTAATAATTAGAAGTTCGAGGATACTTTGCGTGAAGTAGAAGCATTGGTGAAGTATTAAGTATGGTTGTATAGATTATGATCGTACATAGATACCAATATATAGATGTACAGAGATTAATAATTTTAGAGAATCATGTCTGCAGAAATATGTTATAGTTATACCGTAAATTATATATATATATGTAGAGAGAGATGTTTATAGATTCAAAAAGATATATTACACAGATTAATATATAGATATACGAGCCGTTATATTTGAAATTGGAACAAGTCATTTTCTTATTGTTTACATATATTTGAGCACTCGTACAAAAACTTTCATACTATGATATGTAACAATTGAAGCATGTTGGACGAAATGATGATGAAAGGAGCTAAAACTAATTGTAACTTAACACTAAAACTACTGGCGTTATATTATATTCAAATATACTAAACAACTGCTTCAGAAAAAGAGAGATGAAGGATTGTAAAGTTTGATCAATTAGGTAATTTAATTTTTATAGAATAGAAGTGCAATATCTACCTCTATCGATTTGTGAAATTTTTAGGAAAAATTAGATATCTATTATATTTATCGTCGTGATAGTTTTAGTGTTGGGCACACTTTTCTCAAAACTGTGCTTCTACTACTTTCTAAAATAAGGGTTCATATAGAGATTACAATGTATACCATACATTAAGAACGATATTATAGATAATTGATAATAAACTTTAATTTATTACTGTTAATAGTTTTTTTTTATAACATTTGAAACGTTACGTTTTTAATGTTTCTTTTTTCTAAATAAATGATTAATTTATGGGAAACTATATTTTTGCAAATATGGTAGTGCGTTTGAAAATTGAGAGAACAGAACTAAAATTATTTTCAGTACGAATTCATAATTTCAACGGATATGTAGATATCCCATTCAACGTGCAATGGAGTGCTCTAAAGTTTTGAAGTATACGCGAAGGTAACTTTCCTTTCAAGAACTTTTTATAGTATAATTGAGTACGTATCTTTTCAGCATTGTGTCTGGTATAGATTGCACGTCGGGTCTACAATGCACGTTTTCAGTCGCTAAATATCTTTACAACAAAATAACGCATTCAGAAATCGAGATTCTGCAACATTTACGACGATATTAATGTAAATATGTATAAAAAGCAAACAAAATTCTTCAATTCAAAGTTTTGTCACTTGTTTGGTAACTTTATACCGATTAAAGGTAAACTTTTACAGAAAATCAACTGTGAAATAAAATCAATGATTTTATATACAAAGTAAAACCTGTAAATATTAATAAATAAAATGTACATTATTATTTCTTGATATTTTTAAATTTTATTTTGATATAATTATGTGAATGTATCATGAGAAAATTTTTGAATATTGGTATTCATTTTAGAAGTTTTGCATAGTTTGGAAATTTTACAAATTTGCAACTTCAAACATAACACGGCAGTACGCCATTACTGTGCCAAAGCATGCACTTTTCCGAATTAAAAAAAGAACACTTTATTTGAGTCGAGGTCTGAAATTTCTAACAATTAATGAAATTTGACAACTACTTTATGTTTGTATTAAAATTTATATTTAAAATTAACAATAGGTAGATCAAACGTATTAAAAATTGTCAATGAATGACAATACAAAGGAGACTAAGGATTCATTTAAAAATGTCCAAGAGAACCCGCAACTCTTTCAACATCTAACAAGGAAGTTTCGGACGAAAAATTCTCGAGAAGCTGGAACAGACTGTATAAATAAGTTTCCCAAGTTTCGTAAATTTGAAAAGAGTTAAGGAAGTCGTTCTCCTCAGATATTCGAAACTATCTCAACGGCTCTTCACTGCATTCAAAAATGAAATAACAAAGATAAAATTAATTTCTGAAATAAAAAATTACCACTCATTTCTGACATAACGTATAACCCAGCGCAATTCTACTACTATAAAAAATAATTTTACAGTCTCATGATCAGGTAATATTTTTAACTTAATAGTTTTTGGGAAACTTCCACATTACCTGTTCCGTTCACCACGTTACGAGTGCCATACTTCATTATAGGCTAAGGGATGAACCCCTTGCCGTGCCATTTACTTTGTGACTGTCTCCACAATAATTCAGAATTAAATTAATAACATAAACATTGATAAATGATTTTTGACATATAGTATAATTTAACGGAAGATTAATATGATAGAAATAATTTTATCGTGTCGTATCTCACTGATATTTTCATTTTAATAGGTTTTGTAAAACTTGAAAATGTTCTTTCCAATTTATAGCATCACGAGTATCACTCGTTATAGTATGGCAAGGAGTTAATCGAAATTTCACTTTTGATGTTTCCCAGTTACCTGGTACATATTGCATTTTTTAGATGTCTATTTGCCGATTTTATATGAAACTACCACTAAAACCCAGACCAAACCCAAATCATTTATTTGCTCACGAGGAGAAATGCTTTTACGCACCCCTTCGCGTACCCAGAGGAGTATGGGAGTCGCTGTGAGTTTAAGCTGCCGGACCTAAACGACATTTAAACCAGGCCAAAGTCCCAAGGCCTAGTCCAGGAAGCTGAACAGGCCCCTGAACGAACTGGACAGGTCTCTAAGGTACTTAACTCCTTTCCTCCGAAACCACCATAGGTTGGCCAAGTCCCAAGACCTAGTCCAACAAACTAACCAGGAAAATAAAAAATTCCAAAAATACGTATTCACTAATTTTGTCTATACTTTACACATATAAATTTACACGAGAAAAGAACAACATTTAGTACGAAAAACGAACAAAAAGTTAACAGAAATTTCGAAATTTTAGTATATTCTTAAACAAATAATTTTTTGCAATTATTATATATATCGATAGATTCGTAATTTCGAGACGCACAATTTGAAAACAAAATTTTTTGCCTACGCCCTTTAATTGCGGAGATATTTCGAAAAAACTGTTTTCAACCCCAAAATTTGAGGGCTATTATCACCCCTTCAATGTGGACGACATCAGATATAAAAAAAAAACACGTGTCAAATATTTCTTCGAGATCTATCTACCACATAATTTTCATTAAAATCGGCGTGTACGGGTTCGGTATGTTCCCTCGTTAGTTCAGGAAGCTGAGCAGGCCCCTGAGCGACCTCGACAGGTCTCTGAGGTACCTAGCTCTTTTCCTCCGAAAATACCATAGGTTCGCCAAGTCCCAAGACTGAGTCCAGCAAACTGAATAAGTCCCTAAGTTACACCTTGTGAACCTCTTGCAGGTTTTCCTTCCATGTGATTCAGGTAACCTCGAATCCATCAAGGTCGTACCTAACCAGCGATCTGTACTGGTCCCTGAAGGGAATAAGCCAGACCTAATCCAGATTTGCCGGTTAACATGATAAATATTCAAAAAGTCATCACATTTGTGAAATTTATTAGTAATTAAACATAATCACCGGACTAATCACATTGACCGCATTTACTCGAATTAAAAATCGAATGAATATCGACCTGCATGATGCAATTGCATCGTAGGCCAGGATTTTTCAAGTGCTTTCATCGAGTATGCAGAGCGAGACAGAAAAGAATATGACACTATACGGAATTCTGCTGGACCTACCACGAAAAATAGAATTCTATCTTCTCTTGCATCCTTATTTATACTCTTTATGCGATAAGCACTATTCAACGGTACCGCGATAATACAACAAAATGATCGACTTATTTTGAAACTAGCATGAACCACTGCACCGTAGTGAAAAGTACTGATTTCTCAACGGCTATACAAAACTATTTATAATGAGAAAAATATATGTATCCAAGATAACAAATGGAAGTAATTCTTTTCGAATGTAGTTTTTAATAAGATTCTTAAATAAAACAGGCATTGAAGAAACGTGGTATTCCACTCTGAAGCACATTAACTGCTAAAATTACTAATAAGGATTAACACAATCATGCAACATCTCAAATAATCTCAAAGCTGGTCTAAATAAGGAAGAGTGAAATACTAATTCAAATTCCTCAAGTATTCAAACTTCTCTCAATTATCTAGTTTCAATTAAGCAGCAGAATACACTTTAAGCAACACCTGTCGTGCACAATCTACATATTATATTAATCTATATATTGCTTGTATTACCATATTATATAATTTTATAAAATACAATTTTCTTACAGTTGTTACCATGTCATAGATATTTTGATAAATAATATAAAACAATAAACAATGAATAATCTACGGGCAATATTATTATTTATACACTCCAAACTTTCCCACGGTCTTTACCATATAAATTGGTATCTTATGTTTTCAAATGTTACCCCCATGAGAAGTTCATAGTTTAAACATCATTTTCGACAGACAATTTATTCGTAAACAGGTGTCGTTCGCATGGAAATAATGCATCCGCTTACAATTTGACCATTCGCCTCCCCTATCATTATCGAGATTTTGTGCAACAGATGTATTGTTTTACATACGAATTATTTTGACCCACCATGAACAGACTCGTTCTTGGGAACTCGTAACCAACCATCTGCTGCTACACCGTACCCTGTATTTCGACGAAAGCAATATTCCCACTTAATCTACAGCTTCAACGAGTATCGCTAAATTAGCGAATGAAATTTTAACGCGATCTCCTCAGCAAAAGTGGAATCCTGAAAATTCTAATTCTATAACTGAGCAACTCGTCGACTAACAATGTACAAACTCGATTCGAAACAAAATAAAATTCTATGAAAACCTACAATTCCTATCAAACGCATAATACTCCAATGGTGAAACATTGTCTCAATTAATTCACCGTTAACAATACAACTACCAACGTTAAATCCATTACATTTTTATATATTAAATAAATACTTTCAATAAGAAGGAGTCAAGAGATAGAAAAACTGATTGATTACAGTAATCCACAGTATTTTATAATATCAACGTAGAATATCTGCTCTATAACTCTGCTATAAAGTTGGGGAATTTCCAGAAAAAATTGGGTACCAGTCACTTTGACTTACCTAGTACGTTTAAAACTTCTACTGAAAAAATTTCTACTTCTACTTCTACTTTAAAAGTTTCTACTGAAGTGAAAGTTTTTCTATTAAAATCAAGTCTTTATAAATCAGAAACTTTAAATACACTGATAGATAAATGTTCAGCAGACCTTTATCTTCTTAGCATCAATACTTCAATATTTAATATGTTAGAAAATTCCTAAACATTGCAATTTAAACATAACATGAAATTTCATTGAATTATGTTAAAATCCCAAATTATAATAAACATAAGAATAAATCTTCGAGGACACGTATATCATATCGGTCTTAAACATTTTCTCCTTTTATTTCTTTTGTCACAATGATAAATGAGTTTATCAAGCTCGTTTGTAAAAGATGTGAAAACTTCATGTTAAAAATAGAGAAAAAAGATAACAATCATAAATTTACCGATCTACCGTCTCAAAGTGCCGTAAGAATAGCGTCGCTCGACGGTACTGTAATTAGGGGCAGAGGTATCGGCAAAAAGTTCACCGGCGTGAGTTAGATTTAATTAATAACCATCGAACATACCCGCGCTCGGGGTCAACGAATTTACAGAGGGAAAAAGTCTCGCCGGGAGCTGCATTTTCCAAATTAATTTCAACGTTTGGCGAGGTTCTATTCTCCCTGGGCCCTCTGTGTCTTTCACGGAGGACCTTGATGATCCTTCAGCGTGTTCCTGAAGCGACCTTTATCGTTGGAACCGAATGGTACGTGGTTCGCGGTCGATACGAAATCACAAAGGTCAGACACGATTCCCGGCTATGAAAACGAACAGGCTGAGATTTTGCTGCTATCTTTTCTCGCGTGTATTTTATCTATAACATTCTTAAAGCAAGATATTTTTAAATTGGAAATTACATGAATGTATACAGCACAACACCGTAGAGATAATATATGTTGTATGTTATGTTCCGTTTTTAATTCTAAAATTACCAAAGTGGTGAAAATAAATGGTTTTCAATTCTTCTTTAAATCCTCCAGATTGATAGATGAGTAACACAATAAATGTTGCAAGTCTATCGTATAAAACTTTAATTACTTAATTGATTTCTTTTCAAAGTACTTCATTCAGTTTATTTAAATATAATTGATATAACATCGGATAGTTGTGGCGTTAAGATTGTCTTTCAAAGTCTTTAATTCCAAAATAAAAACTTGAACAATTTTCCAACTTTTTTTTTAATTCAACCGAGAAATTTTCACTAACGTTGTTATAGGGTTGTAGAGCAAAATTTTAGTAGAGGAAATATTGGATTATGTGGCATCCCTACCACATTTAGTTTGAGTGTTCCTGAAAAAGTGAAGAAGACATTTTGTTTTATATTTTAGTTTACATTTCTGTGAAATCTCGATATACTTTTGCTTTGAACTTGGTTCATCTTTGCATTAATACTTCAAGCCTTAATGCATAATTTTTTAAAGTTTGATTTAAAGTGCTGAAAGATTTGTGAGCTTTTCGAAATATGAATTTTTTTTTAATTAAACTAAATGAATCTTGTACACCATAATACTTTGTTCGAGAATTTTACGTGATCTATCCAAACGTTTTGAACTGTTACAATTATAGTTAATTAGATGATCGATATCCATTTATTAGAAAACAAAAATTTAATCGTTTTTTTCCGAACTAGATGTAACGAATTACAGCAACAACACCGTTAAAAATTCTGCAGCTTCGAATATTTAAAAAGCAATCAAAAAGTTTTAATTTCTCCGCTAAGTCCAATTTATACGTTGACAGTGACGTAAACGATATTTAGCAAAAGGTATCGATATTCTTATTTTCTGCACCGTTTTTTTATTCTGACCGATTGAACTTAATATCCCGAAATTATCAAGAAATTAGTAATTTCATGATTGCAAAAAAGAAAATATAAAAAATTCGAAAGTAATTAACATATTAATTAACGGCCTCATCGAAGGAACATATATCTCCACCAATTAATAGCGTACGGAAATATCGTACACGAGAATCTTGCTCAATTTCCTCAGTAAAATCTTTTTATAGGTATTTCATTTAATGAGCCTCCAAACGCAAGAAAATAAAGCTCACAATTTAAAATGACATTTTAACGAAAATATTACATTAATTTGGTACGTATATTATTAACAAAGTTACAGCGATAAAAGTTTCCAATTGTTAACGTTTCGCAAGCTGCAATAGTACCGCGGAAATTCATTCAATTATTTTTAATTACCTTTTCTAGAGTACGTGGAACTATTGTTTTCAATTCACTAACACACATTCCCTATTCCACCGCTGCAAACTGAATTATATTTTAAAAGTAGTTACATCAAACGCCATCCATTAAGCTCTACATAACACGCTACAACGTTTTCGCTTTATAAATCGATATTAATAATATTAAAATCGATAATAATGAATTCTAAAACACCGCATTATTAGCCGGTGTAAAATTTCAAATTAACCTACTTGATCATACTTTAACGGTCACGATGTACGTTTAAAAGAGTCCAGTTAAAATGGATGTGTGTGTTGATCGGGAAATCATCTTTATAAAAAGAATAAAACCGGTTTCCTATCAAATTGGCTGAGCTGAGTGCGCCTGATCGTTGAATCCTTAGCAAGAATCACAGAAACGATTTACACGTAAGTTCGATTCATAATCGTGCGAGGCGAATGACCAAAGGCGAAGGAAGAAATCGTTGAACGTTTACTTTCACGAAGATTCCGATGATTATTGACGTACAATTCATAATGTTACGAATGAAAGACCTTGTGAAAAACATGTTTGTTGTTACTTTAACACGAGAACTGTAAAACCAGTCAAAATGACTGCTGCACAATTTGTTTCAAAAAGTCTTCAAAATAGGAGAGTCATAGAATGGATATTCTACGTCCATTTTATAAAACATAATTTTCCGAATCGATCACCCTTTCCACCTCTTAATTCTCCTTCTTTTGATGTATTTATTTAACACTAGAACTACCAAACCAGTCAAAATGACTGGTACACAATTTTTTCAAAAAATTCTCCCAGTTTATATAAGAGTCATAGAATAAATATTCTACGTCTATATCAATAAACGTAAATCACCCAATCAATCAAATTTTCCGCCGCTTGATTCCCCCTGTTTCAAAATACTTATTTAATTTATTAACATATGTTAATTTAACGCCGGTAGTTCTAGTGTTAACATAATATATTTAACGTCGGTAGTTCCAGTGTTAAGATGTTTAATTACTTCAGTCTCTATGAGATTAGGATTTTCTTCATTTTCTTCTATTTTGTTGTAAAAAAATTCTAAATGGGAAACCTTGCAAAATATATGTTTGTTATTATTTTAAAACACTCAATTATTTGAATCTCTACAAGACTGAAATTTTCTTCATTTTCTTCAATTTTGTTGTAAAAAAATTCTACGTGATTAGTGAGTAAAAATTTTGCAAGACTGAAACTTTCTTTGTTCTCGTTCTCTTCGTTATAAAAAGCTGCTGAATGGAAAACCGTGCAAAATAGTATATATTTTTTGCTAATTCCAAATACTGGACAAATTCTAATCTCTATAAAAATAATATTTACCCGTTTTCTTCTGTTTCTTTATAAAAATCTCTGAAGATCAAAATGTGAACTTGTAATAAAGGTAAATTATCCACCAAACGTTTTATTTTACCAGTGCGACTGAAATTCAAAAAAATTCTAATGTCGGTGAATCACAATTTTAGTTCTACATAAAGCGTTTAATGCAAAAATGGTGTAAGTCAGAAAGCCACAAAATACATAATTATGAATCCCAATTTGTCGGGAAAACGACGTTAATATTTCATGGTAATATAACTCGGCATTGGCTTACGTAAAAAGAGATATAGTTCGTGACATTTCTGAATTTTACTGAACTGCTACTTCACTTTCCATTAATCAGTAATTAAGTTTTTAAATTACATCACATTTACATTGAACGATTCACATATAAATTAAATAATTCGATATGATCATCGACTTTACGATCATCAAGTGTTTATTTCTGCAGTAATGCATTATCTTGTTTACAAAAGCAATTTTCTATTTTTTCTGGGTTTTCAATTCTTTTCACCTGGTCGTTAACCCCGTGCCGTACTATTTATTTTCTGACTACCTCCGCAATGATTCAGAATTAAATTGTTAATATAAAAATTGACCAGTGATTCCGGATATATCGTATAGTTTAACGCAATATTAATATTATAGAAATAATTTTATCATATTACAGCTCGCTGAAATTTTCAATTTTATAGATTTTGCAAAACTCGAACATTTCTTATCTAATTTATCGCATTACGAGTGTCACTCGTTATTTTACGGCAAAGGGTTAATCCTAACAAATCTTTTTTATGAAAATTCCTTGTGATCATTGAGTAAAGCATTACTTAAATACAATAAAAGCTTTACGATTTGCAATAAATATGAAACTAAATCCGAAAGAAAATGTTTATCTTTTTAATTTGACAAGAAATGTTCTCCTCGTTTTAAGATACAAATTATCGAGGCTCTATCATTACCACTGATTGGCCAAGAATAATTATTAACGATAGAATTATCAAGTTTGAAACTGCCTTCCGAAAATAACTCAATTTATGCGTCATCATTAAACGACTAATATCGCGATGATTTTCATGCTAGTCCTACTCACGTTCATTTACATGATTCGATGTAATCTCATTCGTTACACGTACCGATCCTCGAGATACGTTCCCTTGAAATTCAATTGAAAAATTCTGGAATAACTGAATAATACCTTGCACGGCAAAACGAATTACAACTGGAAAATTTGAATGGCAAATTAAACGTACGAACGAGTTTCAACGATCGAGAATTTTGAGCAAATTTCCATGAATATTTTCATATTTCTTTTTCATTCTCGTCGTTTTCTTACATGTAAAATAACATTCGTATCATATAACGATGTTAATTTTATGAAGAATCCAGGAAAATGGATGACGACGGAGGAATTAATTAAAGACGATGGAACAGGATTATTTGTAAGATGAAACATTTGCACGGGACTAATACTAACGACGACGTAATTCACATGGTGATTTTCATGGACGTTTCGATATTACACCCTCATTACCAATGAATCAGCTTCATTCTCATTTACTTTATTACCTTCTCAGCCTTCTACTCTCGTTTCATCAAAGAAATTCGCGTAACTTTTAATTAACGGTGTTTCTATCCTGATGAGCCGATCGGAAGCTCAAAGTCGCTAAATCCACTCCCAATCCATATTTGTGAATTGGAATTCGATCGAGACAAATTTAATTGATTTACTTGCAATCACAATATATCCGTAATTAACATGTAACTCGATCTTGTTTTGTTATATCATATTATTATGTAATTTACTAATTTCCCTACCGCTATTTCCTTTTAGCTAATTTACCAGCAAATTTTATTTTCGTGAGCTAAATTAAGTGGATATTAACTGATAATTAATTATTAATGTTAGCGAGAAAAATTGTTCAAACTTGCCGTAATTACGTGTAATTAAAGGTAGTATTTCCAAAGTTTAAAAAAAGAGGGAAAATAATATTTACGGGCAAACAACAACCAGCCGTGTTTACTGCAACGTACAAATACGAAGTACCTTTTTAATCCATTCAAGCACTTGCGAGGGATTTCCTACGGTCGTCTTTATTGAATTAAACACTTCCTCGTACTTCGACCGAGCTGCACACTCGTCAATATCGAACGAAAATATTTTCCAATCCCATCGGATTAATCTTATATGCCACGATGCGTCGCGATTCAAAGTAATCGCAGAGTGACTCCCCCTCTTTGAAACTGCACTCTTACTGTTACATTGCTAAAACTCTAAAGAGGCTGAACGAGCTATCTCTCAATTAGTCGCACCTTCTACGACGACAGAAACGAGACAGCCGTTTCAAATCGTTCAGAATATCTATACTTGTTGTCTAAATTAATAATTGATTGGAGAGTGTAACCGGATTAAAGTGCTTTCGCGTGAAGAATTTTGTTTCGTGAGATTTCTTCAGGTGTTTAGCGGTAGATCTATTAAAATGATCAATATGATTTATTTGAAAAAGTTCTTCCATTTTATAGAAAGCAGGTACGGAAATTAATTAGCTGATTATTTTCATTGCGGGCTAATTTGTTGTGTATAACTCTTTTAATATATATATCACTAGAAGTACAAATGAAGTCGAGCTGACTGCCTCCTGATTTTTATAAAAATTATCGTAGAGAAACCGTACACTTGTTATGTCACAGCTATCATACAAAATATAAATCACTACACAGATCAACTTCTTCACCCCTTAATGCCTCTTTTTCCGATTTATTTATTTAATATATTTAAATATAGAAGATGTAACGCCGGTAGTTTCAGCATTAATACTGTGCTGCATGGGTTTTAAGATGTTATCTTCTTTATACTTTAAACTGCTTGCAAAGTATGCACGTTAACGGAGAGACAATAAAGAGAAACATTACCATCGTCATCAAGGAGATGTAAGGTTGTAACGTAATTTCAGAGAAAATCGTTTAGCGCGACAGTTTTCATCCAGTTCAGAGATATTCTGATACTCAACGATATTATTATATGTATATATAGTAATATATTCCAGCATTTCCATTTCCAATTCCAAGATTATATACATCTCTGATAACATACAGCGGAATCATCGTCCCACATACATAAATACAATACAATTCTTAACAAAAGTAAAACCAACTATCAAAACCCACAATAGACTTTATCACTCATCCAAGAAACATAGCAGGGTGAAAACGTCGAAAAACAAACCTTCTGACGTCCACATTCTACCTCACTCCATTTAAAAGAGAATCATCACGGAAAACCATTAAAATCCTTTCACCAAACTCCACACCATTCGAATATCCCCAGCGTGGAGGATGTCGTCCGTTAAAAACAATTGGCTATGATTTAAGACGAAAACGGGGTCACGTAGATCCGAGTGGAACCGAGTGAGAATCGAGGTCCGCGATACGTGTGTTCGCCGTCGATATAGACATCAGGGAAAAATTCGATCGGTGGTATCGAAAGGGGTTGCATTTCTAATATGAAAGAAGGGAAAAGAATAGACGATAAAAATCGTGAGATCACTCACCCCAGCTGTACGACTCGTCACGAGGTGTCCTGTTTCCTGGTACCGAGGGGATGATGATGAGAATCACGAATTGTCACGGGAATGCGAAACCATAGCAGCAACGATGGCTCCAGCACGAAGACTGGCGAGCGACTGTTGCGTCCCGGTTTGTTCACGGCTCCCCTGCACGCCGGCTCGCGCTTCTCCGCGCGTAAACGTCAATGCGAGTGCTCTCTAGCAACTACCCACCTTTACAACACCTTTCGCGTACGTTCCCTGCCCCTCCAGGTATCATTCTCTTTCTTCTATTTGACTGGGAGGTAGAGGAGGACTATGAAATTGGGTACCAGTGGAAACCGATTCATGTTGTCAACAATGATGCTTCTTGGCTGAGTTTTGTTCCCGGGATTAAGCGGGGTCGTTGGGACAAAGATGTATGGTGGGAATAGTAATTATGACACTGAGTGTTTGGTCTTGATTCAGAGGATTTTGAAATTGTTGGGACGGAGGAAGATGATTCGAGATTTTGTGATGAAAGGAATAGGGGTGGTTTGTGAGAGAAGCTTCGAGATTTTGTGATCAGGGGGTTGGTGAATTTGTAAGGCATACTTTAATGATGATTTTTGAAATTTTGTGGGTGAGGGAGTGGGGGAGAGATTTGTGAGGGTAGTTTTAATGGTGATTTTGAAATTTTGTGATTTGGAGCATGGGGGAGGGATTTGTGAGAAAAACTTTGGTGGTGAGATTGAGATTTTGTGATTTGGGGATGGGAGAGGGATTTATGAGAGAAACTTTGGTGGCGAGTTTGAAGTTTTATGGTTGGGGGAGTGGAGGAAGTGTTTGTGAGGAAAATTATGATGAAGATTTTGAAATTTTGCGAGGGGAAAATGAGGTTGAAATTTGGTAAGACAGTTTTAATGGCGGTTATGAGATTTTCGGATTGGGAAAATGGGGAGATATATTTGCGAGGCAAAGTTTGATTGCAATTTTGAGACTTTGTGATTGGAGGAGTGGAGGAGAGATTTTGGAGGGCAATTATGATGAAGATACCGAGATTTTGCATGGGGGGAGTGAGGGTGAAATTCATTAGAGAAGTTTTGATGGCGATTATGAGATTTTGTGCTCAAGAAAATGGGGAGATGTATTTAGGAAACAAAGTATGATGGTGATTTTAAGACTTTGTGATTGGGGAAGGGGAGGAGAGATTTTGGAGGGCAATTATGATGAAGATACCGAGATTTTGCGTTGGGCGAGTGAGGGTGAAATTCATTAGAGGAGTCGTCATGGCGATTATGAAATTTTGTACTTAAGAAAAAGGGGAGATATATTTGGGAAACAAAGTATGATGGCGATTTTGAGATTTATTATTGGGAGTATGGAGAGAGAGAGGTTTGTGAGAGTAATTTTAATGGCGATTGTGAAATTTTGTGGTTGGGGGAGTGAAGGAGGGATTTGTGAGGGAAATTGTAGTGAAGATTTTAAGATTTCGCGATGACTGAGTGAGGATGGAATTTGCTAGGGGAGTATTGATAGAAATTCTGAGATTTTGAGGTTTGGGAGCAGGGGTTCAAGGGGGAACTTTTCATGGGGGTTTGTTTGACATTTGAGATTTTCAGGTATACACTCTGTAGGAGAGATGAATCGTGGGAAAGGTTTACTGTATTGGGATCGAGTATTGTAGTTTCTGCGATTGGGATAAATGGCCCGTAAGACAGTTGTGACGGGAAGGATTGGCACTAATAAATTTGAGGTTTAGCTTGTGAAGTCTAGGAAGTATGTTTGTGGCTAAAATGATTTATTGTAGTAAATTAAAAATTGTATTTCTCGTAATTCGAATAAGTTTTTCGTTCTGCAAAAAAAAGAAACTAGAAACTATGAGAAAATGTAAAAATTTCAAAAGTAATATCCTTCGAATTTTTAATCGTACAATTTCTCGAAACATCATTTACATAACAAATTTCACAATTTCTTTCAAAATATCATGAATATTTAACAATAATAATAATAGGTAATATTAGTACGTTTTAATGGAATTGATTTAGGTATTGTTCGTTTGCACGTAATATATAATTTACATACTTACACGCTACAAATTATATCAATGCAGCTTACGGAAATTATTTTTGTTTGAAACTCACTGAAATATATTTTATTCGGTTAATTGCTTTGCTATTGAATTCTGAATTTTACCTAGCCAAAAAAGATATTTCTTCAATTATATGAAAGAAATACTTTGCCACTTTACAATAATCATATTATAACAATCAATTATGATGTTTTATCGTTAACTATAAACGCTCTATTAAATAATGACAAACTAATATAAAATTAGCCTAAGTTGTTTTACTTTAAGTTAGTGGCTCCATATTAGAATTATTAAATTTTGTAATTTTAATCATTAAACTTTAATTACTAAACAAATACATTTCGTATTCAATTCGTACATCGTGATGATTTTCATTCGTTTTATTATTAAAATATTTAATATGTTTCACGATCGAATTTTTAACAATGATTTTTAAATCGAGTTATTTAATTTTGGATCACTTTCGATGAGAAGCAACTTTTATAAACTTTAGAAAGACCAGACAAACTAATTGTTTGGAAAGTTCAATACAGTGTCTTAAAGAGAATTTAAAATTTTCCATGATATCCTGCTGAGATTTGTCACACGAACTTTTTTCTTGTTTAAATGTAAAACATAATCGTTTAAAAGCGTTTTGTAGTACGGTGACCTTTCCCAACACCACGGAAATCGTTGCATTCGTTACCGGTCTTGTATTAATTAGCATTCAGCTTACGCGCTTAAGTTTACACCTGCCAGGATCTGTGTGTATGCCAATTTGTGTATTTTTTTCTACAATTGCCGATATACTTAACTCACTACCGTAGATACTTGCAAATAAAATTAGAACACTTTCCTCGAATTAACTAAAATACCTGTAATACAATTCATTAATTAAATATAATAAACTTCGATATGTTCACAGCTTTCTGCCAAATCACAACTTTTACACATAACGATCAATAAAACGGCAACTGAACTATTATTGAGTATATCAGAATATATTATTATTAATAATATACTATTGTTACAAATGAACAATGTATCTATACATATAATACATATGTAGATACATACGCGAAATAACAATAAGAACGTTTTGAACTGCTCCAGGCTGCATATTGAACAATTATCTGTCGCTGTTGAATTTTCGAGTTGTCACAATATTTAACAAAAAGGCTATGCCATAAAATCGTATTTTTCTCTCGAGATTCATTTATTCATTTATCACATATATATTGACATCGGTAGAAATCTAATTATGTTAAGTTATTATTTTGATGTGCCATTTTCCGGGAATCTACATTTTGGATAGTTTATAATTTAATAAAAACGAACGCTAATATTTAGGTGTTTTATTAAATATATTCAGTGTAATAAAGTATTTTATAGGTAATATAAGTAACAGGTAATAGGTAATAAAAGTATTTTATAAGTAACAATAAACCTGTAAATATATATAGTTTCCCTGATCTTTACGAGTGACAGGAAATAAATAGGGTCCTATTAGTAGAAGGAAAAATATGTTTTGCATTTCAATAATTTACAATAAGGAAGCGTAGAACTGTCGCTTTCAGTAGCTTTTAAACTCATAAGTAAATACTTTCAATCATCTGTAATTTCTCATTTTAGCAATCTAATGTTAAATTTTGATATTTATGTTATCATTAGACTGCGGATTTTTATGCATTTATGACAAATTAGATACGGCTAAAATATACAAAAAGAACATAATATAAAAATATATCTAAAATATCCAAAGTACAGTATATGTTGTAATATAAATCGAGTGCAATTAATCCCTAGAGAGGTTCTCGTGTCTCACCTGCATTTGTGAAATTCGAAATTTGCATAAACATCCGCAGTCTAGTTATCATATACACTAAAAGTTTACGAGTTAGCTAAGTATTTATAAAGATTCTTTCTCTAATAATTTTCCTAATTTCGATATTAAGTCAATAATATTCCAACCGAATATCTTCTTCGTTATTTTTCTTGCCTAAAAAGGTATTACTTTCTCCACATTTATTTAACACTAGATCTACCAAAATAGTCAAAATGACAATCTGAATTTTTTGTAAACATTCCTCAAGTATTTAACACTGTTTCTTTTTCAGTTTTCCCACGCGGATCTAACATTGAAAGCGATTAAATCGATTAAGTTCTCTGCTTTTCAATTTCTTTCGTTCTCACATATATATTTGACATTTTTAAATATATGAGATTAATCGTCGGTAAATTTACTGTCAAAATAAGATACACATTTATCGCGACAATAGTAATTTTAATAAGTTATAAATGAGTACGACAAGAACGTCTATTTAAAGTAAGATCACATTAAGAAAATAACCTAAATCGACTTTGACAGAGTATATTAAGTAAATTGATTAATTTCCTCTCAGAATGAAATCACATTGAAATTGTCCTGTCCGTCTCTGATTTTACCGCTTACACTGCATTTCCTGCATTTCCTTCTATTTCCGTTTTGCTACTCTAAGTCGATGGAAGCGCTATCACCGTAAAATACCCGCTCGTTAAGCACACGCTCGACCAATGGCGTTTCTGCGCAAGGCAAACTAGGATCGACGCGTTACGATAGCTGCGATAGTTTCGCGGACAGTTCGTACGCCGTTTTTACGCCATTATGGATTCGCTAGCAAATTACGGTAGCGACGGAGACAACAGTAATAATTCTGAAGATCCGAAGGTATAAATAACAGCATTACTATTTCGCATAATATCGCGCCTCTTTCATTGACGAAACAGCTCTGCCTTGGCATCCATGACGCTAAAGTTTTTACTGTATATGCGCGCCATGGCTTCTGATCTAAATCTGCAAGCTAATGCATGGCCTTTCACTATATCTAAGTGGGCACAGTATTTATTTTTGAGGGTGTGCGTTTTCTTGCAACATTATTTACTGTTTTATCGATCAATTAATTTAGATATTTGGGGTTATATGTATTCTCTGACTAGAAATTGGTGATAATGAATTCTGTTAAGTCAATTTGATGGAGGATTAAATGATTGGTTCTTTCAATTTGCAATTAATTTCCTTTTAAGATGCAGTATGAAGGACATGGCGATACTAGTCGAAGAGCCAGCGATGCTAACTATGATCCGGTACAAATGGACATGAGTGAGGTACAGTGAAATAGAATGACCAAAAATGCTTGTCCTTTTTTAATATTAAGAATAAAATATCCGAACAATTACTGAGAAGATACGATGGTACCTTAATGGGGGCTGTATGTACATGCAGGGTTGTATGCCTGATACGTAATAGGTCTACTATTTGATCTTTAAAGATCATGTTAAAAGTGGCAACTGCAATTGCCTTTAATAGAATAATGAAACCATGAAGCATAGTTCTGCGCATCATATTTATACTAATACACCGAGGACTTAGATAATGAAGTTGTATATGAATTTGAATTAGAAAGAAAATAAAAATTCGATATCATAAATTATCACTACAATTGTATCATAATGGATTCAAATTAATAATGTGTACAGTACAATGATAACAGTTTTGATTAGGTTTGTATCCAGTCTTTTAGTGTTTGCTGTATTAAAATTATCATTGTACAGTTTACATTATGTTATGGAAAAACAAGATCATCCGTTCCAGTCTGTGGAGAAAATCATTGTTAATAATTTTGCTCTTCCACTTTCTTTTTCTAATAAATTCCATAATTTCATAATAATACGAAATCTTGATGCACATAAGATGCAACCTGACAGTCTATCATATAATGAAGATGATCAGGCTAGTGTTGCGATATTTAAAATTTAAATAATAAGTAAATGGGAATAGTGCCATTTCGTGAGAAAATATTAACACGTAGCTCTGTTGGTAATACATGATACAATATCTACGCACCTCGGCAAGGTCTATGCTGTGTGAGGGTCTTTCAAGACTACCCCCAAGTCCTATTCAGAAGACAGAGGTGAGTAGAGGAAGCTGGCAGAAGGTAACACTAACAAAAAATCAACCATCAAAGAAACCACATGTACAAACGTATTCGGGTAATAACTAACTGCTAAAGCAGATAAATATGAAGGGCCCTCAGGTTTCCTTTCTCTTTTATGATATGGTTGTTTCGTATTATTTATATTTATCTACCAAAGATTAATATATAAACATGATTTTTTAAACAAATTTAGCATACGAGCGAAAATTTATGTGTCAAAACTTTTGTATCAAGTACAACCAAGGATGCAAGAAAAGTGAATTTATGTTATGCGATTTATAATTTGCAATTCTTTTTTGCGAGAGCTATTAGTATTAAGCATACTGCTTTTATGTATACTTAATATTAATATTTAAATGTCTTTATGTGGTAGTTACAAATTGCAAAATTCAATGTACCATGTACAATGTAATTTTATAATCTTAATCTCCCTTTGTCACTGTCAATGCATTATAAAATACAAGACTGATTATAATCAATAGATTGCAAAAATGACGGTACATGTGAAATTGATTTTTGCTAAAGCAAGGGTACTAAAATTTCAAATATGTATACAATCCTTGGAAATTGATATTTACGTTTTATTATGTAAGAAGTCTCCAAAGTTCGCAGTAAAGTGGATTATTTTTATTTCTGTAGGAAAGCAACAACAACAATTCGTCCAGGGAGTCCAGTAGGGAACGCACGAATAGCCCATTGACGACACAATCAGCTTTTGGTTTAAGGACAGATTCATCTCATTCTTTTTCTTCCCCCTCAGACCAGAGGTGAGCTGGTTTGTCTTTACATACGATACACGACCACTTTTAAAGTCTATCGTAATATCTCTACTTAAATCCACGAAAGAGATAATTCGTCTTAATAGTTTATTTATCACTTAATATTCTCCATACATACAGAATAATAATACGAATCTGTGTGGTATACCCTGCAGAACGTAATCGTTTTACAGGCGTTCCGATCATGAAAATCATTCTACAAATTCGAAAGAGGAGCACAAAAGGGGTGACAAATCCGAACGTGCCAAGCATGTGAACGATAAAGGTCGACGGTCATCGTATGATGATAGGAGGCAACGTGAAAGTAGTCACAGAGACAGTAGGGATTCAAAAAGAAGTCGCGATGACGACAGGAAGTCTCGCGATGAAGATAAAAAGAAAGAGAAGTGTTCAGTGTCCAGTAAAGATGAGAAGTGTGACGATCGAGAAAAGAACGACAAAGATCATCACTATCGTGATGATAGAAGAGATCGTAATCGAGATAAAAATGACAGGGACAAGCGTAGGGACAGAGATAGGGATAGGGATAGAGACCGAGATAGAGATCGGGATCGGGATCGAGAACGAGATCGTCGTCATTCGAGGGATGAAAGATCGAAAGATCGACACCGAGAAGATCGATCCAGTTATCACAAGGAGAAGGATCGAACGCGATCAAGATCAAGATCGAGAGATCGTGCACCACCGCCTTTTAGAACGATGAGTTACAGAGAAGAAAAAGGTAGAAATAAATTAGCACAACTAGAAAAGCTGGGAATTGAACTCAAAGCTCCTGAAGGAGACGCTGCTATCCCAGGCATTCAAAATGAACAAAATTATTACAATCCTTTGGCAACGGCGACACAGGGTAAATACGCAGAACAAATTCAGAAGAGAAAGCTTTTATGGGCGAACAAGGTAAGAACAACGAATTTTCATTTTTAATCTCTTGCCGTACAGTAACGACTGACACTCGTGACATAGTAAATTCGATAAGAAATTTTGTATGCCAGTCCCGCAATAATGTGAAGTTTCGAATTTATGATTGTAGATTTTACTGATCAATATCTCTTATATTATTCTGACTTGTAGAAAACGCTAAAAGGGACAGCATTTCGTGTAATTTGTGCCTTACTTAATGCATTTACATTTGATATTGATTTAGAAAATATAAAATTCGCATTCAGACTTTCAGTGATTTTAACCGGCGAGCAATGTGTTAGTATTTCATTAAAGTACGATACATCAAGAATCACTGATCAATTTTTATTTTAACAATTTGATTCTGAATTATTGCGGAAGCAGTCACAAAAGAAATCGTATGGCAAAGGATAAATGAATGTTAACTTTTACTTAATATAATGATTGTTGTAATTTTTATTTTTGCTACAGTCTAAGCAGGAAGAAGGGAAAGGTGTGGCTACAACGGCTTCTACTGCTAATACATGGGTAGGCACAACATTTACTCATGATCAAGATGGAAAAGTAACGGCAAAGTTCAAAAGATTAATGGGTATCAAGGGTGATTTGCCGACTCCTCCGGCTGCAGGATCAAAGCCAGATATATTAAAGAAACAAGAAGAAATGTTCAATAATATGGAACAGCAGTATGAAGTAGCACGTGCTACAACACACACACAACGTGGTGTTGGCCTTGGTTATGCCACTGGTGGCTATCAATTTCCTCGATAAAATATATTAAAATTCCTTTGAACACTGAATTATAATTAAAAGCGTTGAAGTGATAAACGCAAAAATAGTTTTGTCCAGTGGTTTTGCAGTCTTGTCAGGTCGATTGCAAAATAGAGTTTTCATTTCAAAGTCGTTATAAAATAGCAACTATAGAATAATTAAGCTTACAGAAAGGATAATGAAGATCTTGTTAGAGTTATGTAGTTCTATTGTAAACATTGAAAATAAATTTATTAAGACTATGAAAAGGACTCCGAGCTTTCGACTTGACGATAATTATCCTTACGATCTTATCTTTACCAATAAAAGAGATAATTACACGTTTGTATTGACGAATATATTTCACGGCGCCATTGCATAGTGACTACACATTGTGTTTCCACGCTGTATGTTCAAATAGAAGAAATATAACGAAAGATAATTTTTTTTTTTAAATAAATGTACAAAATCCAAAATGTTTGCAATATTTATTTCAACTAACAGTCCCTGGATTTTAATGCACATAGTGCAAAGTTCACTTATTAAAGTAGCTCTTTCATTTTACCATGGAGATTTCTAAAACAACTCTAAATAATGAATTGGTATGAGAGTCAAAATTAAAATGGCAGTAGAATTAAAGTTTCGAGAAATGTTTATATTTATATTTGTAAGAGGTGATTATGCTACCGAATTTTTAATGATATCAAGTAGTGACTTCTGTTTCTAAAGGCCACCAATTGTAGAGGCTACGTACTCTATTAATTGTTATTTCAAATATCAAATTTATTCAGTTATTACAATTAAATAAATTTACAATCAAAAGATCGAATCTCTAGCAGTTTATATCTACTAACTCTTAGACAAAAATAAACTAACTTGATTCAACAGATTACTGCGTTACCACAGTAAGGCACGTTTGCCACGTACTAAGATAGACATCTTGTTTATCAACAAGGTGGCTCTTCGGTCATCAAGCGCGCCAACCTGATACTTTAACTGGACAGTCAGTTTTTATCACTGGCACTCCCACGAAATTGTTGTTCTTACAGCACTGGCATTTTTACAGACTTTTGTACTTTATTCTCTAAATTAGTTGAAAACAGTTCCTTAAAACTGACTCTTCATATCACTGACACGCCTACGAGACTGTCATTTTACATTACTTACACTTTCAGAGAGTATTGTATTGAATTATTCAAATTATTTAAAAACACTAGCAGGTAATTGTCACTTGAGGTCACTAATACTTCCACAGAAAGTTCTACTTAATTGTCTAAATGGTTTAAAACACTTGGAGAAATTTGTCACTTAATATCACTAACCTTGCACAAAACGTTGTACTTGATTGGTAAAATTATGTAAATATAGATCACTTTTAATTTGTTATTTAGTTATTCCGCTAAATCTATTTAATTAGTTATTAATTTAATGTTTAAGCACTTTAATACTGTAGGAAACACGCACTAATAATCGTTGATCTAAATTAGAGGTGACTCGTTATCGATAAGTAAGTCGAAACGTATATTTAAATGTTCCCGTCACTCCAACTGTACCGACCGTACGCGCTGTACCCAGTACCTATAGTGGCGCGGCGCGCCAATGGCTCTCCTTATATAACTTCGGGCGGCTCGTTCACCGCGGCACATGCGCAGAACGTGCAACCAGTGTTGCCGCGGACACCTTTGCATTTCATTCGGCCGTCTCCGTGGATAATATTACAAATTTTGATTATTACAATACTTTTCCTGAAAAATTACTTATTGCAAATAAAATTATCATTTAACAATATATTTCTGCATACTTTGAACTAGTTTTACAGTGAATATAAATTATGGGAGTAAAGTTAAGGATCATTATATTTTACGATTTACTTTTCCAAGTTTTTAAATATTTGATTCTCAATGCAGAAGTTTATTTTGATGATAAACAATAGATTTCTACCTATGTTGGAAAAGATTTAAAAAGTTTTTAAGTTTTTTAAAAGTTTCTAATGAAAATGATAGAAAGCATGAACACGATACGTGCTATGAGTTTATGCATTATTTTGGTTGCTAAACAATATTTAAGTAATTTCTATAGTGATAAAATATCAGATAGTTATAACAAAAATCACGTTTTGTTGATAACATATTTCAAATGTTTATATAGTAGACAATCAATTCGTTGACACTACCGCATTCTATCTTCTTCTATAGACACTAAAATTGATGACACTACCGCCTCCTACAAATACTAACATTAAACATTTCTCGAAACTTTGGTAACGCTGCTCCCTTTCACAAGCTCCAAAGATTCATGAGAATAAAAACTTTTTATTTATAATTCATTCACTTTGAAAATTCAAATACGTTTGATAAAACTGAAGATGAAATATCATTTTGGAGTAAATAAATGGCGGGATAATGAGAGACACCTGCATTTTGCTGTTAAAATATAGCTAATACAAGGTTCACGCGGATTGGTCAAAACCAGTCCGAACTATTGCGGAACAATCCGAACGCTGAACTCAAATGTGTTTATCAGTATGGCGTACCCGACGTTTGAATTTGATCGTTACGTGACACCACACCGGAAAGTTTGTGATACACATATGAAATTTTAACTTTTAAAGCGTATGTTACGCGTAGTATTTTAACGGGGAATATCATATAATTTAGTTATCCGACGAACTCTAATTATGGAGAATTTCGTAAAGATTGAAAAGATTGGAGAAGGTAATGTTTTCAGGCATCGTTATATACTTCTTATTGTCCTAATTGCTTCTCGTCTTTTCAGGCAATTTTCGAACTTTGCTTTAGCCTTAGTTAGTCACTTCTGTTATTAAAATTGTTTACAAATATAATATTATCAATCTCTTTATCGTAATCAATACTGAAATGGAGTAATTATTCATTAAAATTATTTCTCTAATCGAGGTTATTGGAAAATGATCACTTTAGAAATTTCTAGCATCACACAAGCGGTGTTCGAAATTTTAAATCAATTTTCATGTATCGATATTCACTTAAGCTTCTATTTACTGTATGTAAACGACAATTATTAATAATTGAATCAATTCTCCTTTTGCAAAAAATGCAATAAGAACTATGTATCACAGTTTAGAAATATTACAGGTACTTATGGGGTGGTGTATAAGGGGAAACACAAGAAAACTGGCGAAATTGTAGCAATGAAAAAGATTCGCTTAGAAAGTGACGACGAAGGGATACCATCCACAGCGATTAGAGAAATTTCATTACTTAAAGAATTGCCTCATCCAAATATTGTTAGATTAATGGACGTATTAATGGAAGAAACTAGATTGTATCTTATTTTTGAATATCTTACTATGGACTTAAAAAAGTATATGGATAGCTTAGGTAGTGGAAAACTCCTGGAACCAAAAGTGGTCAAATCTTATTTATATCAGGTTCGCAGATATACAAATCTTATGTTACTGATTTTATCTTGAAAATTCTAATTATGATTTTATAAATCTTTAGTAAATGATGTTGTCTTTGTTCATTTTCATTTAATATTTGTATATCATTTTGTATATAATCTATTTATGATTTTATTATTTCATATTCATAAATATAAAATAATATTATGTTCACTCTAATATTCTTAATTTAGTTTAATGCTGATATTGTTAAAGTTACTTTAATTTTTTTTTCTTTTATTACATAGATTACACGTGCTGTTCTATTTTGTCACCAACGCAGAATATTACATCGTGACTTAAAACCTCAGAACCTACTCATTGATAAATCAGGAGTTATTAAAGTAGCTGATTTTGGTCTTGGAAGAGCATTTGGTATACCGGTTAGAGTGTATACACACGAGGTCGTTACTTTGTGGTACAGAGCACCTGAAATTCTTCTTGGTGCTAGTCGATATTCTTGCGCTATTGACATATGGAGCATAGGTTGCATTTTTGCAGAAATGGCAACGAAAAAACCATTGTTCCAAGGAGACAGTGAAATCGATCAATTATTCAGAATATTTCGGTGTGAATTGAATCCCATGTATTTTTAGCTAAGTACTACTGAAGTACTAATATGTGTATTTTACAGGATACTAAGGACACCGACGGAGGATATATGGCCAGGAGTAACGCAGTTAACAGATTATAAGACAACATTTCCAAATTGGATGTCTAATAATTTGGAATCACAAGTTAAAACATTAGACGGAGATGGGCTTGACCTCTTGCAATCAATGCTCGTTTATAACCCAATGCACAGAATATCTGCACGAGCAGCTTTGGAGCATCCTTACTTTGAAGACTTGGATACATCTAAATTACCCTCCACATAAAGTTCAAAATGGGCACATGCGAAAGAACAGATGTACATTGCTTCAATTTTGTGATGTTTTACTTGTGTGACTACATCGAAAACATGCCTCAGAAGTTAACTTAGTAGATACCATTAAACTACACTTAAGTTACTCGTTAGTTACTCTGTTATGACAGTTTGCTCATTACGTATGGAAGGTATTCATGTGAAAAGATTTATTTAACTTCATTTTTGTCATGATATTATCATTTTAAAGAAACTTATCATTCCAACATGTGTATTTTTTTCTTGAAACTTTATTATTAATTCGAAATAATTTTAGCATAGATTTAACTACTGCTTATATCGTCGCAATCAAGAATGTTGACAGATTGTGTGTGTTTTTTTTCCATTTCAAACATATATCTGTTCATCGCTTATGCTTATTTATCGATTGAAATCAAATCTGTTTACAATTGTAAATGCTCTTAGCAATAATTCTGTTCTTTATAATTAAGAAAAAACTGTATTTCCACCATTTCTAGGTTCCAGGTTCCAGTTACAGTTATAAGAAGATTAGTGCCTTTTCGTAATATTAATGTTAATCGAATCAACGATATACCAATACTGCCATGTGTACATATCATTCAATGACTCTCATACACGTTAGATATATATTTTATACTTTTATTTTCATTATGAAGGACTGTGTTTCACTGAAAGATGCTCGCTGACGTCAGATTCAAAAAGGGCTGCCGGTATTTCTATTCGGACTACGAAACATCGCATTTCATACCGTTATCTCTTCTTAAGTATGACGTAGTTCTTTATCGTTTAATACGTAAATTACGTTATATTCTTCCGGGGAAAAAAAGCAAAGAAACCGTATAGAGAATGAACGGTTCCTAGAACTTTCAGCTGGCTTGATTCGTTTATGGACGTAAATGAGTCATCACGTACAACAGCGTAACAAAACCGTGTAGTACCCGCATCTTAGACGTTTTGTAAGATCCTTCCAGAAATAAATGAAATTTAAACGACAAATTATATCATATGGAAGTTGTTTCAGTTTATTCGTCAGCTTTTCTTATTCATAATCCAGCAAACACATATGACGAAATTTAACGAGTAGAATATTAACACTAGAATTACCGACTTTAAATCTATTACATTCTAACATATGAAATAAGTAGTTTGGGAACCAAGAAATTGGGAAATCGAAAAAACGATTGATTCGATCATTTACGTTTTATGGGATGGGCGTGAAATATCTACTCTATGGCTCTTCTATAAACTTTGAGAATTTTTAGAAAAAATTGATAATGAGTCTTTTCGACTCACTTGGTACATAGTTCTAATGTTAAGTTAGCTGTACACAAATGATAACACATCCTTTAAAAACGATGTAAGTTTTAAAGCATCATGAACAGTACAATAAATAGACATAAAACTGCGCACTGAAATATATTGATTTCGATATCTCGATAAGGCGAACAGCAATGAAACGGAGCTATACAATTCGGAATTAGCTATATTATGTAAATTAGAAATTTCACTCACTTCTGAGATGCCAGATAAACTTTTACTCAAAGTAGCTCACCAGAAAACGCATCAAAACTAACGCTAGGATATTAAATTCTTCAATAAAAAATATAGACAGAAATTAACATATAATTAATCTTTTCTCATTGTTTCCCAAGATTAAAATATCTCACAAATCCAAACTCAACGAAAAGACTTGATCACAATCGAAAATATTGATAGTACATCTGTCCAGAAATTCATTCTAAATTACATTAAACAAAAATTCTATGAAATAGCGGAATAAATTTTATTTCCTAAAGAATAACATGCTTGTCGAGCACTTGAGCCTCCATTCAAAGTATGCGTGATCCATAATTGGCTTTAGAGTGGGGAAGGTCTCATAAAATCCTTGCCCATTGAAAGTGGTGTTTACAGAACGCGTTCAGAAGCAGACATCATCGTCTCACAGTGAGTACTTACGTTAAACATCTCGTTATACATTATTTTTTTTTACGAATCTGTATCATTCTCGTGCTTGTAATTCATATGAATCATCATCAGATTAATTTCCTCATTCTCAACACATTATACTTACATATAAAGAAATGTATAGAGCATTCCACACATTCATATATTAAATAAATAAATAAACATTTCATTTAATTGTTTCAACTACAAAGTATTTTCTATATATACGTTAATGACATTTAATTTTGAATTAATTGTATATTGCGTGTACAAAAAATAAGCACCGAATGACTCGCCTGATTCCCACCGTCTTCCGGTCCGTGTATTTAATTACACAAGCTCAGCATTGTACGATTTAGTATTCAATGAAATTTTGTATTGTTCGGTGTGATAAATAGCACAATAATAATGCAAATTACAGATAATACTGGTATTTCCGTTTTCCGTAAAGACGTATCTCTTTCTTGTAAAGACCTCGGTTAACGTTGAGAAAGTGGATATCTCTTACGATAAATCAGAAACGCGGTCTCAGAAAACGAGGAGAAAGGTCGACAGGGTCGATCGTAATCGCGTGTGTCGTCGATATCAATTTGTTAAAAAAGGAGAAAAAAATGCGAGCTGGTAGCAGTGATTTAAACGTCATCGGGTGTTAAACAAAGGTCTTTGCACCGAGTCCAAGGGGAATGAATCACGTTAGTGACAATGAGTGCACTTGAATTACAGTTGGAAAAGAATTGCACGGGTCACATTGAAAAGAATTGCGGGACTGTTTAAAGATCAGCGTGTTATTATCTTTTTTATTGAATTACGGCCAGTTTTAATTACTCATCGTTTTTGCATATAAAGGAAATAATATTAAAGCCGATCGTTAATAACTAGATAATGTTAATATTATAATTGATGAAGATTTATATTTTGTGATGTTTTACATATTTCGTAGCGTATATATTTCATATTTATCAAATTTCGTAATATGTAAATGGAAGTGTTGATACCATTTCAAATAATAATGTGTAACTTTAATTTGTCGAATGATTAGAATCTGAGGAAATTAATAAAAGTTTGTACAATACATACAGAGTAACAAGTTAGTTTTTATTAAAAGTTAATTATTGTTAATGCATTTCAATTTTCTCCATGTAAAAGACTGATCTCGCCAAATAAATTTTTTACTATGTTATCCATCGCATTCCGTAATTTTCAGATTACTTACTTCTGTTAATATGTCGTGCTTCATTTAATTTTCATTTTTTTTTTAATGTTACGTTATCATTACAGTTATATTTCTCTACAACCGTGATCACTAAAAATGTAAAACATTGCTTTAAAACTCTTAAATATTTTAAAAATAATACAGAACTTAAATTATAATCAGACGGAGAATTAGAATATAGGAACTATACAAAGAGTAGAAAGTATATAGAAATGTAGTAACTCGAAATATGAGATTCAAACTTCATAAACATTTTCGTAATTTTTTTTTTAATTTCTTTTATTTCCAGATGCATTTGCTCGTTCGATATTTACTAGTGGCAGGATGTTTCGTCCTTGCCCGATCCCATTCCTACCACATGGGCGCTTGCCCCATTGTAGAACCCATGCAAGGCTTCCAAATGAACAGAGTAAGTTACAAACTTCCTTTTCTCATATTTACTTTCTTACTATTTTCTTCGCTCTACCGTAACAGTGAAATGGAAAAAATGAACATAAAAAAATTGTAAATATACAAACCAACAAATTGTTGTCTTTTATCCCCCGATTTTTAATATTGGGAAGATTAAAGACTTAAAAAAATATTGCTTCTACTTGATGCACTTTTAATTTCACGTTATTTGAAAATGTCTTGTCTTTAATTTCTTATTTTTTTAACAGTAACACCTCGTTATTGAAAGGAGCAATAGATATAATTTAATTCCGCTTTGATTTCTGTTAATTTGTTAATTTTAATTGCAGTTTTTAGGAGTGTGGTACGTGATCCAAAAGACTTCGACTGCCAGCAAGTGCATCACTTATAATTACACTCGCGGTGAAGAACCAGGGGAATATGTTATAACGCAGGATTCGGATCATCCTATTCTGGGTAAGACAATTAAAATTGCACGTTTTTTTCCTAATTAATGAGAGTTATCGGAACTTGATAATCTGACAATTATTTTAACGTCCCGAATATAATTTTAAGAAGTCATCGGGTTAAATTAAAATCGGGATAAATGGAATAGTCAATTTTAAAGTGCTCCAAAAATTATTTTATCAAAAGTATCAGTTGGTCCTGATAAAATGAACTTAATTCTATGCTATTCAATATTATGTTAAGTCATTTACCATATCCGAAATTAGGGGCTAGATTATTATTTTAGTAATCACTTCAGAGTTATTGCACATTTAATCACAAAAGGAATGGCACGGTAAGGGGTTAAAGAATAATATTAAACTCAGATATTTTTCATAGTTATCACAGTAATAACAATAATTTATTAGGAGCTATGGTGGTTTAGGAGATAAAAGCTCGGACTCGCAATCAGTGCATCCGAGTACAAATCTTTTGTTACTTTTGGGAAATCTATTCTGATTTAATATTCAATATACAGTAGCTTCGATGGTTCAGAATTCACCCAGAACAATGGATCCTAAGCGAAAGGATCATAGCAGTGAAATGGGTTGTGGTAGCTAAAGAGATAAAGGACGGACTTGCAATCAATGGATCCGAGATTAAATGCTTCGTTATTATTGGTAAATCTGTACTAATTGAATATTGAATATATCATATCTTCAATGGTTTGGAATTCACCCAGAACAGTCGGTTCTAGGCGAAAGGATCATAGTAGGTAAAAGGGTTACAATAGCTAAGGAGATAAAGGCATGTACTCGCAATTCGCAAATCCGAATTTAAATCGTTCGTAATCTTTGGAAAATTTGTCCTAAATTAATATTTCACATATTGTAGTCTCAGTGGTTCAGAGTTCACCTAGAAGTTACATGGGTCATCGGCGAAATGACGTAGATTTTGAATCCGAATAAATATTAAAGAAAAAAGAAAATTGCAATCGAAATAGCATTTATATACCTTTTTTAAATATTTTTTAATGTAATTTGAAGTCGTTAGATCTTTGAACCATCTTTTTGTATACAATCAATTATAAATATTGTACATTAAGAGTATTATACGAGTTGTTTAATTTATACCACTATGAGAAATTTCAAAAATATAAGTACCTAAGATATCACTTAACTACTGATAAATCATTTCGAAAATTGGCATCGATATTCCTAAAAGCGTTAAACCATAAATCCCAAATATCTCGATTTATAAAAGAAATGATTTGAGCCACTTTCTCAATAAACGACTCATATACCCACGGTGCAATATATAATATACAACCCATCCAATTTACAAAATATACTATTGTTAGAACAAAAATGTTTACTAAAAAATTACACTTTTGAAAGAGATATCCATTTATCCTTATCAAGCCGCCGAGAAAAAAAATGTGTAAAATTCAAGATCACTAATTAAAAATAATCATTTTATACGGTAGAAATTAGAAGGAACAAATCATGTATTTTCTACGTAGTACATTTTGAACATTCTATGTAACACAATGCACCCTATGTAATAGCCTGGGGTTGAAAAAAGACAGATAGTTGCTTTTACACGACCGCGTCATGTGGTGTTATGTATATTACTGGAAGCTTCTGAATTAATAAATAAGGAGATCGTATGGGCTCTACCGGTAGCTATAAAAGCATGTCAATAGGATAAATGACTGCCAAGTGGGATGAATTATCCGTAATTGGGCGATGTTTCTATGCACAGGTCTTACGGCATTAAAGCACGAGTATCATTACACCGGTGAACTAAGCGTTCCGGAACCAAGCACACCGGCTCGAATGCAAGTTCGCTTTCCTTTGAGTAAGTATTACAAAATTGCATTATCATAAGTTTTACAGTGTCCTTAATTATGGCAAATTAATTTAATTTTACCGATACATTTTGGATCATTTAAGTACCAAGGTCCCTTTACGAAAATCCTAATATTCTCCCTTGTAGACTTTGATATGTACGAAATACACGTAATGATTGAATTCTCGTATTCGTTTGAAAATAAGTTATAGAGAATTATTGTAAGTAGGAAAGTGCGTTAATTAATGGGTAGGTTTTATATAATGAGCACACTCGTGTGATAATTGTTAGGATTAACTCGAGAATATACGGAGTGTACGATCTAATTTGGAAAAATGTTTGTTATCAAAATTATATTATTAATATACTCTGGTCCTCATAAAACTACAACTTTTGTGAGAAACATTTTTTTGAATTTTGCTTTACGACGGAAACTTTGAAGGTGATAAAGTTATGTGATACAACCCGCATAGTATTTTATTTCGAACTCACCGCATGTTAAAATTTTGTCTGAAAATTTGGATATCTTCGAACGTTAATTTGTTAAAATAGATAATTAGACAATAAAAACTGAGTGTGTCAAAAATTGAAATAGTGTTATACTCTTTATTTTCTTTGGTATATTTAAAAAGATATGCTTTAAAATATTATCAGTAATCAGATCGGAGTCAACTGACTGAGGACATCATTTTAATATTTTAAAATTTTACTTCAGAATAGAAAATAGTGATATTTATCACTGTAAAATGTGTAAAATACTCCTTGATTATAAAAATCAACTATCGTATCAAAAATGACGCTCTTATTTGTTATGAAAAAATGTTAGTTTACGAAGACTTAATATTTCGCCGTTTACCATTCGGCTCAACCAGAGTGTGTCCATTAAATAAAATTTACACAAACTTTGAAGAATCTAGAGATAAATGATCTTCCTGTTTTGTTTTCAAGATGTTCGCAACTCTACTAAATTTTGTCAAAATTTCTCTTAATAATCTTTCAAAACCGAAACAGTAAAAAAGGAATTCCAGTTTACCAATAAAAACACACAACATCGAACATCGCAATCACATTTTAACAATTCCAAACAATCCTTTCAAATTCTTCACAATCCTCATTCACGTTGGACTGTCTTACAAAACTGAAGCATTAATAAAAAATCTCCCTAACGCTAAACAACCCTAATCTACCAACAAACCAATCAATTAAGATGACTGATCATCAATGACATCGATTGCCCTAATATTCAAACCAAACCTTAATAACTTCAAGCAATTCCTTGAAATTTCTTTCAGTCCTCATCCACATTGAACTATTTTGCATAATTGAAAAATCAATAAAAATGTCTTATCAACCCCTTGCCCTACAAAACAATGTTCAATACTCTTGACGTAATAAGCAGGATAAGACATTTTAATGTTTTCCAAATACTATTAGATTGAAAATATTGGAAATACTTTTCTACACTAGTAGTATTGCTTTCTGCAGTAACAACTTTTTATTATACCAATTAATTGTAAGCCATTGCGTATTCACTTAAAAAGTAAATCGTAGTGCAAGTGGCTAATACTAAACAATCCCAAGTTACCAATAAGTCACATAATTAAAATTACTCGACATTCAAACATTTAACCAGTCAACTTAAGTCAACTTAAGTCTAACTCAAATTACTTATACTTTTTACTTATTCTTTCATTTTGCCATCTCAAAATATTCCAAACATCTTGAAATTTACGAATATATTTTATTTTTCGTCAAAACTACAATTTCCTAACTTTTATGCATGGCGAATATACTCGTCAATGCACAACAATCTGCCGTTTCTCCATGACACGTATACTCACCAATCACAGCTAACTGGTTAAAAACAAACTACCAAGGTAGTCAAAATGACATGCTCTAAATTTTTAAAAAATGCTTCTGAAATTCCTAACGCTGTTTCTTTTTCAATATTCTACGTCTATCTTAACCTGTTAACTGCGTTCGACGTGTATACACGTCAATCCAAAGTTCTATTGTGGTAGCCTTTTAACACTAAATTGTCAGTTCCTCATCGACTAAAAATGTACAAATTCCACGTTTTGCTTTCCTTTTTTCGTAAAATTTATAACAAAAGTATTTGCTTTGTCTTTAAGGTATATATACGTCATTGATCATTTGAGGTTTTTTCTCTTCTTTTTTCCTCAAATCGATATTCTATTACTAATACTGTAACTCTTAAGCGCACTTTAATATTTTCTTACCATGTTACATAAACTGTTCGTTTGAAAACATGTAAATAACTTACATTAGTATAAGCCTGACCTACTGTTGTTTTCAATAAAGTTATTATTATTATTATTATACGTCATTGATCTAGTTTAATTCCGTACCCTCCGAGGGGGTTTCAAATTTAAATTCCGCAGTTAACTGGCTAAAGACTATAGGCGATTTAATCGATCAAAGTTTTTGCCCCCTTTATTTATTTCATCCGAACATATTTATTTGATAATATGAAATATATTGAATTAATCATCGGTAGATCTAGTGTTAAAATTGCTAATTTATCTCCTTCATATCAATTTCTAACATCTTACAAACTCCCAAGGCGTAGTCGGAAGTGCGTCCCATGTCGTCTTCTCCACCGACTATGACAACTACGCTGGAATCTTCACCTGCCAAAAACTGGCATTTGCCCATCGTCAAAGCGCAACGATACTATCAAGGCATCGAACTCTGGACCGAAACTACGTAGACCAAATACGCCAAATATTAAGTACCTACGGCGTCGATCCCTACGACCTTAGTATCATCTCCCAAACCGGTTGTCCACGCGGTAACAACACTTTGGATATCAACATTGACCCAAATACATTCACGGCCGAGAACTTCGGTAATGCGGTTCGGAAGGCCGGTGAGAAATTGGGAGACGGTGTTCAGTGGGTGGCAAACGCCGGAAGTAAGGTTTACCACAAACTGGCAGGAAGCGAGGAAAAGACGACGGTTAAACCTGAGCAAAATACTTTCGCTGGAAGATACGAGACGAATGAAGTTGAATGGATTCCTTAATTTATCTCGAGATATTTTATTCTATGCTTTATGATCTCGAGGTTTATGTTTCCTGTATTCGAAGGTGTTCGGAGTACCACCGAAAAGTAATATGTTAATTAAGTTTTTTTTTTAGCTTTGAGACGCATTGAATTTCCCTACTTTTATGCTCGGGTTGGGGGGAATTGGAGAAGTTAGATATACATGTATTGATAGATGTACGTATTTTATAAATGTCTGTGAGAAGGAGCTGAATTTGTATTTTTATTCTGAATATTCAATAAAGATTGTGGATTAGGAGTTGGTGTTGTGAATTGCTTGAGGGAAGTAAAGTCACAGTTACATATGCTTTAAATACTGTTAAGGTGTATGAGTGGAATACATGTGTATTGTTGAAAATAAATAAAGCTTATTTCTTAATCATTTAATTGTGTTTACTTTCTTAGCGAGAATTTCTTGATTGTAATTTTTCCTGTAAATATTTTATTGAAATAATGAGTCAAGTCAATCCGACCTTCGTATTAACATATGCCTGTATTTTTCCTCGTATGTGAAATACTTATTATTTTAAAATTTATATTTTCGAATTCTGATACAGTTACATATCCGTCAATTATGTTCATCGTATGAAATTGAACAAAAGCAAAGCAATAAGCGCTATTTCTTCTAAATCAGTTCTGTAAGACAATAAAAATAGTACCGCCATAATACCTTCTCCTATTGGACTGAATGAATAAATTTAAATAGTAGATCTCGTCTCTAAAATTCTCGAAACATTTATAATACGGCACCTAATAGATTAATTAACTCATTGTATATCAATTTCCTTTTACGTTTTGACTGTGTTCGCCATAACTCAGAATTAATTCCAGAAATCCAAATTTCTCTCAGATTTCAAACATTTCATATTATTCTACACAATATTAATATTATAGAAATATTTTAATCATCTCGTGACCGATTGATACTTTCAATTTAATAACTTTTAGAAAACTCACAAATTTTCTATTCTATTTACCGTGACGTAAGTATCATACGTTATTTTAGGGAAAGGTGTTAATTAACTCTAGAACTACCGGCCTCAAATCTATCATATTTTAATAAATGAAATAAGTACTTTGAAAAAGGGGGAATCGAGCGGCAGAATATTTGATCCGTTGGGTGATTTATGTTTATTCATATAGACGTAGAATATTTATTCTACGACTCTTATGTAAACTTGGAGAATTTTTTGAAAAAATTGTGTACCAGTCATTTTGACTGGATTGGTAGTTCTAGTGTTAATGGATAGTTATTAAATACTTTATCCCAAAAAGATTAAATTGCAGAAAATAAACACATTTTATTTGCACCAAGAAAATGGAAAACCTCTAACATATTTTTACCGTTAGTATCTCCAACATCTTTCTCTACAATTCAACGAGAATATCGATCCCCAACATTTTCACAGCCCCGGATATTAATTCAAAAGAAACCGTCCCTCGAAAGTCTCGAGGGGGCGAAATTATTAACATGATATATTTACAAGAGATAGTTCTAAACATGCGCCATCACGTGATATAGAATCTCCCCCGCGTAACGAGTTCATATATGTATGTCCACGAATATTAGTATCCTGACGACCCGTTTAACCGATCAGTCTGATAGCAGCTGCTGAGCAGAGATAAAGCGAATCTCTTTCTATCGGGAGGATATCGTCCAGCGGCTACCCTTCGTCGAAGCTGCAAATCCAGAGAGCGCAGTACTTTCGCTTGCGAACCAAACTGATCCCCGGTGCGACTGAGAAACTCAATTTTTAACGTACGTACAATAATTTATATATTTTAATTTTTTTATTGTATTCGATTTTTTAAAAATATTGAGCGTCAATATTTAAAAGTTTGCAGGGATGTCTATACTGTTTTGAACTTTGTTATTTTATTAATAAATTAATAAAATATTTACTGTATAAATAATTTCATAGTTTGCAAATATTTTTTACAAATTTTGTATTTAGTATTTCTTATGGGAATTTCTTATGTTTCTCTATCTGATAGTGCAGTTGATATCATTTCTGTTAAATTTTCCTTTCATTAGTCATTCGGTTTGTTAGCTACTATTCTGAAATTTTTATTTTCAATTGTTTATTATCTTTGCAAGGCTGGTTGCGATACTCAAATTCGAAATAATAACGGTAAAAGTAGACATAAAAATGGTGAGACGTTACACAGTAATGGAAATTAATGCTAGAATTACCGGGGTTAAAGGTGTTATATTTAAATATATTAAATTATTACTTCGAGAAAAATACAATTCCGAAATAAAAAAAAGGTGCTCCATTCGATAATTTACGTTTTATGAGATGTACTTTGAATATTTATTCCATGACTCTTCCATAAACTTGGAGAATTTTTGGAAATATTTATGTACCAGTTATTTTGACTGATGTGGTAGTTCTATTGTTAAAGCCTCGGATTCCGAAACAATAAAACCAGGCCAAAACCTCTGTCCCCATGTAAATATTCCGAAAACTACCCCTTCCACGATACATACTTACTGCGTTCTCAATATACAACCTAAACACCTCCTTACAAACCATCGCAGACAATTAATCCGATAGAAATATGCTTACAAAAGTCGCGATTGCGATAAAAGTACCTTTATTCCTGTGAAAATCTAGAAATTCGAGAAAAAACGTTGTTACCTACTCGAGGGTTTGTTGCGCACTGCAGCAGCCGGCCGAGTCGCGTTGCGGTTTTGGGGGTTGCGCAGATTAGGTACAAACTAAGCTTCACTCCGCGCAAGCTTAGCCGTATCGTCTTCTTTCAGTTGGATTCGTGTTATTCCGACGTTTCGAGTGTGTTCTCCACGAACGATTATATTCTAACTATTCTCCCGCTAAATTCCACGATCGATTGTTCTGTATTTCACCAAGGTGTTTTCGCGAGGGGTTTGTACGTTTTGGAGGGTAGTCTGTGCTCCATCGATACGTTCGCGATAGGTGTATCTAAAGTGCACATGCTAGGGATTGCACGTGCACGAGAATTTCAAATGGTAATTCATCGACTTAAGCATCGTAGATAGGAGTAACAAGGGTGTCGTTTCTTCGAGATTGTTTGACGTCAGACGTTGGCTAATTTGCTAATTCTTCGAGCAGTTAGCGCAAGGTAGATCGAACCCCCGATTTAAGTAATAGGTTGGTATGGTGTAGATTAGAATCGTGGACATTGACAGTAGCTTGTAATTCTTTTATCGAATTTAAGCGTGCAAGGGCAACCTTTTTATTCAATTAAATTATTAGATAAAGTGGAAAGTTCTATGCGTTTTTTTAATTAAAAAAAGATAGTACATCTGTTAATAAATGTTGATACTATTTTAATACTACAACTCGTTGCAGTAGAGCTTATAAATTTATTTTATGTGATCGATAGAACAGAAAGTTGTGTTACAGAGCCGTTTTCAGTCTTGCGTTGTTAACATAAAATGGTGTCGTGTTAAAGGAAATTTTGTTCGTTTTTTTATGATTGAATTTTGCTGAAATGGTGATTACGCGCGATATTAAATGATATTATCCTGACGGTGATTGAATTGATGTGAACATTGAATACTATTTTAAATCTAGAAAATGGATTTAGTAATTAAGAAGTAATGATCATGCAATAGGAACATTAAACCGCTTAATGCGAATGAAGAACAAAAACTGGAATTGAAGTCACTCAAATGTTGTAACTAAATTAAAAACTTCATGAAATAATAGATAATTGAAAAAATATGTAGAATCAATATCAGTTTCATATTGGAAACTTACGAAACGCAATAAAAATATTCAAATCGCGCTATAGAGGTACCGAATGTTTCAAAACAAAAACACCATCACCTACGGGAATTTTCAAAATTGTAGGAATTTTACAAATTCTGAAGTTCTGAAAACAAGCAAATGATTTGACAGAAAAAACAGTACAGAGTGTTTTGTAACTACGCTATCATAAAGAAGAATTTCAAAAATTGCAAAAAGTTAGGAAAATGTTCAAATCGAACATACTGACCAAAATATCATAGCATTCAAAGAAATTTCTTAAACTTACTCTACTGCTAATTACAACATTCGAAATCACAAAATCTGAAACGCAACAGAAACAACCAAACCATTCAACAAAAGTAGCAAAGTACACAAAAGGCTGCAAGAGAATACAAAAAAGACTATTTCTCAAACACACTCTCCCGTTCTAATTTAACACCCTCATGACAATATGTTACTAGAAGTAACCTTAATTTGCACATATTTTTCAAGTACTTTTCACTCTCAACATTCTTGATTACATCTAATGCCGTGTCTGAGAAAACTACACAATATTCACCAACCTATCTTCTTCCCCTGATAATCGTTTTGTTGCTAAACAAAAAGCCTTCAATGAAACTTTAACATGTTACACCAAGTATAACAATGCCGATCTATTATTTTTCAAGACAATATTGTAGAAAATACACTCACCACGTTTTATTATACAAGCTACATTGCAATAAAATATTTTATTTAACCATAATTTTAATTTTTTTATACAGTACTGCATCTGATGTCGTGTCTGTAAAAATTTCTACGCAATATTCCCCAGACTATCTTTTATTCCTGATTATCCTTTCGTTGCAAAATAAAAAGCTTTCAATAAAACTTTAACATGTTACAACAAATATAATTATTCCGATCTATTATTTTTCAAGTCAATATTATAAAAATACACTCAGCACATTTTATTATAAAAATCACATTTTCTAACAAATATTTTATTTACCTATAATTTTAATTTTTTTATGCAATACTGCATCAAGTACAGAAGACACAATTCAGTATATTCCATCACCAATCACTGAAAAACGAAAGGCGAATATGTGCGATTCTGTTTTGTTAAAATTTCCAAAATTATAATACAGGTTTAATAATTGCAAAAATTACAATTTCTTCCTTGATCGACATGGAGCATGATAAAGAAAAAACGTATCGTATCGGACAAAATAATTATGATTTACGATGAGTAATGACCCTCAAGCTACGTACATTGAGTCATTGTCGATTCGTTTGCGTTATAGGGTTGTCCGGCCGATGTAAATCGGTGCAGGTTCAAGAGACAAGTTCGTCAATGAGCCCCGTTGACCCAGATCCTCGATATTTGCTCCTATTTCGTCAACGTGACGTGGGGTGCTTTTGAGATCAGCCGCCCCCAAACGGGGACGATCCAATCGGAGCGCGGCGATTGAATTAAATCTTCATCGATTCGATCAAACGACCCTTCGGAAAATACAAATTTCAATCTACATTAATCGAACCGGTTACTAGATAACTTGTTGAATATTCATTATAAAATATTCCTCTGGATTTTGTGGAAACTTTTTTTTTCATTTTTGCAGTAAGGTTTTTTTACTTTGGACGTACAAATTGATACAACATGAAATTTCTAATTCTGCTTTTACATTTTTTCGTTTTTTCGATTTTTCGTTTGTTTTTTATGTGATTTGATTTGATTCCGGAGGATATAATAAACTAAAAATTTTGAAATTTTTTCTTTCAATTCTAACAGGATTCTAACAATATTTTTTAGTAATTTTGAACGATATTCTAAATTTGATAATACTTAAATTATTGAGTATATACACGATGGCTAAAAGAAACGATAGAATTTACAAAAATTTATAGAATGTTCATTTAAAAATTTTTTAAAATGGAAACCACTGGCTTTAGTTACATAGTGATATAGTTTTCTATATATTCAACAAATCTTTGAGAACCAGAACAACTATTCTATTTATAAAATAAATTTCAAATCTAAATATAAAGTTGATTTACTTTTGTACATTGTTTTATTGTTCGTTTCTTTTGTTCAAATGATTTCACGTCTTGTAAATATTCGAAATAAAACAACTCTTTGGAATATTCAAGTAGAACAGGTAGAGTTAGGAGAAACAGAAATTAAAATTGATTTGATAACCTCCCCGAACTTGAATTCACATCTTGTTACAAAAACTGCGAGACAAACTTGACCCTATTGTGCAAACACAATACCTGACATTAAAAAATGACTCCTAGACGCGACAAGGTCGTTTGGAAGCAATCGTTCGTATTACAATCGATATCGACGCGCTTTTTTTTTCTCCGTGAAGAATCTATTTGTATATCGATAAACATACTTGTTTGACCCGCTAAAAAAATGACATTCTAGAATAACGATTGAGAAATTAAACTCTCATTTCATAATGTTCGAACGGAGACCACGAACGATGTCGGCGAACAAATCAAATTCTTGCTCATGAAAATTAATTGACCTATTGCGAAAAAAGTAACATAGTTTGGGCAATATTCGCACGAAGTATTGCTGTTGTAAAAGATTTTACCGTTTTGCAAATCATTACTATAATCGCGATAACTCTCGTGTCGTTAGATTTTCGCGCATTTCATGGGTATTGTTGTGTTTCATGGTTGACTTTCTGCTAATTGTTGGTTGCAAGTAATGGAAGCTGACTTTAAGCTGTTGTAGGTGTCAATTGCAATTTTGTGTTTGGCAAGACGTTAATTTCTATACTGACCGTATTATCCTTGAAGTATATTGAGAATAAAACAATCTTACAATTAGCGGCATAATAAAGTATATCATATTATAAAATATACTTTATTTAACACTAGATTTACCAAGCCAGTTGAAATGACTGGTACACATTTTTTCCAAAAATTCTACGGGTTTATGAGAGAGCCGTAGAATAAATATTCTTCGTCCATCGTATAAAACATAAATTACCGAATCTATCATCTTTTCCACGTCTTCATCTTCCTTGCTTTAAGGTACATATTTAACATATTTAAATATAATATAGATTTCGCGCTGGTAAATCTAGTGTTAATTACATGATGTATTATTCATGAAACGTATTACGTGTATTTGTGTATATTTTATAATATCAAATGTATGAATGTAATAAAAATAAAATTATAGAAGTACCTTCTTTTAAATATTGCACACAGACAAAATTGACCGTGTTACATACGAAGTATTTGAAAGATATCGTGCAAAATGAAGTGGTATAAATCGAAACATTATCCAGGAAATCTCTTTTGTAAAATTCTATATGTTCAATTGATTTTCATCAAATCAACAGTGCTTAGAAAATTTATTTATTTTTGGTCCCATATTATATGGTATAATACAAGGGGTGAAATGAGAATTACGTGTGCTATACAAAAAAACTAATCTACCAGTCGCAGCAGAATCGTTTCAACTTAACATTAATACTATCGGCTTTACATCTATTAACATTGGGACTACAAAGGCAGTAAAAGCAGCTGGCTCCTAATTTTTTATAAAAAATCCCCCAAATTTTTAGGAGTAACCATGCTGTTCATAGTCCATGTTTATCTTCTAAACCACAGATTAGTGAATGGATCACTTTTCCCACCTCTTCATTCTTTTCTTTCCTTTCTTTCCAAAACCCTTATTTATCATATCGAAATGTAATAGGCACAACGAAACAAAATTTAAAGAAAGTCGAATCAAAAGGTGAGAATAACAATCAATTAAATAATTTTTATTTTATACGACACACTTTGAATATTTACTATATATCTCTCCTATTAATTTCGGGAATATTCCGTAAAAATTCCAAATCGATCGTTTCGCCCGTCCCAATAGTTTTAGCCTTAATTAAAAGTCAAATCGTTAGAATCGGATATCATCGACATTCGACCGTGGTTAATCGTATTCAAATCGATCCTTCGCCATTCATAATTTATGCCATCATTGTCACGTTTCGCAAATATCATTAACACAGAAACACCCAATAAACTGTCATGCCGTTTGCTTCAACCGAATTGCCAGTGGCCTCGAGGTCCATTCGAGAGGCATTTAAAAACGTTCTCGTGTATCGATCGTCAAAGTGCCTCGTCTCTTTTACAAGGATTCGGAAGGCCGTTCGTCGCCCTCGCCTTCGAAACTCTTTTTTAAGTTCTCCACGAGGCAGACAAGCTGTGTCGGATGTCTTTCACGGCTTATAGAAAGAAGGACGGCTGCCGAAGGAACCTTCGGTTTTCAGCCTTTGTTTCTTACCTCCTTGTGATCTCAGTGGATCTAGCCTTGAGAGGATCTTTGGAAACGATTCTCGAGAAAGGTGAAGCACCATCAGTCGCTTTCCGTTTCTCCAAGTTGAAGCTTCGAATCTACACGAGCATGCTTTTCCTGTCTTTAAAAGATCGTGTTTGTGAAAAAAGTCAAATAGAGTTTGCCGATCAACAATAGAAACATTTGTTCCGCTAGGATGATGATGTGAAGACAGATTGGTGGTGGATTAATTGTGTCACTTTTTGTGATTAAATTATAGGCTGACGTTTAAAAGGGATTTTTTAAAAACGTGTTTTAAATAAATACTGTAAGATTTTCTGATTGAAATTTTCTTCGTTCCGTGTTTCATAAACGTTGAACAATATTTGTATTGGCTTGGATGAAAGAGTGATGGCATCGTTGATAAACCGATAAATCGTTGGAGAATGAATGTATTGACTGTAACGATACTATCTTTGTGCGAAGTTTTTGAAATTATAACAATTTTAATACAGAAATCGTAAGTATTTTCATGTTCTCTAGAGTGATTCTATTAGGAGTACGAATCGCAGTGGCCTTAAAATTATTTATTATGATGATGTGCGAGCAGCACTTGAATATATCATAAGAAACGTGTGCAAGAAGAAAATGTGACAAAGAAGCAAACTTAGGTATGCTTGAGCGAGAGCGGAAACGTTATTGGGATTTATCTTGATATCGTATAAAATGACGCAACTGTGCAAGAAAATTATAAAAATGACAAAGTGCGTCTTAGGAGGTGAGACGAACTGTATATTGTGTCTTTGAGTTTGAATTGTATAATGTACGGAAGACGATTACCTTGAGTATCCAGTAAAAAATGTAGTATTAATAGAATCATCCGTTAGAATCAAAATTACAAATTACACTAGCGATGGGAATTCATTTATGTCAAGTTAATCGTTGGATTTATATTCCTCGCGGTGCGATGAACTTTTAAATTGTAGGGTTTAAGCTAAAATTCTGTTTGCTCTATGGTTAATCCTGTATCTTATAATATCGAGAAATGGAAAGAAAAGACTTAACTCATTGCACGTTGGACCCGCCATAATACAGAATTTCAAATATATGATTGTACATTTGGTAAGTCGGTATCTGTGATGTTACTCTAACTTGAGAAAACAGGCAAAGAGGAGAAAAGAGGCAATATTATTTTGTTTAATTTGTGCATTACTTAAATTTTAATATTTAATATTTAAATTTGGTATTATTATTATTGGTAAATTTATTCAGTATTCAAATTTGGTATTAACTTAAAAATTTTAAGACCAGCATTCAGGCTTTCAGTGGTTGATAGTCAGTCGGAGTGCGATGTCTTAAGATTTTCAAAATTGCTCGGATTAAAAATTCAATCGAACGAAACACCTTGATACTACTTTCATAAATTCATTTTAAAATTCGAATTCACAATAGAACTAAAACTAATTACTACATATTAACTCGTTTATTTGGTTTCTAACTGTGTCATAGATAGGCACGAAAGAAATGATAAAACAAGGGGTTAATATCATAAATAATTGGGAACGATTTTGAATTTGTATAATCCTTTCCTCTAAATCTATTTTTGAAATTAATTATTTTCAACAAGCTTAAAAGAAAACTCAAAAAATTTATATACAAGTACTAAAGAAACAATCGAACGAAATCCCTTCAAACTAGAAACGATTCTGGGCGGGAGGTTCAAGCAAATGGAACGATGAGAGGAAAACAAAGACGATAGTAACGTTGTCCATCGTAAATACGGAGAAAAAGAAACAAGGCAAATCATCGTCAGAAACGACGAGCTTGACCTAGTCACAAGGAGCATAAATGCATCGTTACATGCCATTTAATTGATCTACCCCCCGACTTACTCGTTAAAGCGGCCGGAATTCCTGCAGGGCAATTTATTCGAGTCAGCGTTCAACGAGGAACGGTTAATACCAAATTAAGAAAGAAAACGTCATGCTGACCTGTCACGTAAGGCAATCAGTTTTCATTAGGTTCCTGTTATTGAAACGTGGGCCCCTATAGTCTAGGACTACAGAAATGTCCGAATCCATGGGACTTGTCATGAGACTTGTTATTGATGCTATTTAAATTAGCTATATCGATGCAAATTTAAAACACGTTAACATGAAAAATGATATCTTTATTAACTTCACTATCATCAGATTTACTTACGAATGTTTTTATAGAAATATAGCATTAAATTGATAAACTTCAGATCTATGAGACATAGAAATTTCTACGATTATTTATAACTGAGACTATTTACCCTCGTTAACATTCGCAATGAAAAGTTACTGGCGTATTTGGTTACGTCTAATTTAATGTCATAACAGAGCGTCCGTGACTGGCAATTAATGTGTTAACGGAACTTAAATTTGTACCATTTTATCCAATTATGACCGCGGAACAGTTCTAAACTGAATGTTTTGCATGGATGGAATATTTACGCGATGTACGCAGTTATACTTTTCCATTGTCCTTCGGCACTTTACTGTCCACGATTTACATGTTACGATAGATGTGATGAATTAAAAGTCGGGTAACCCCGGGTTCACCAAACCCGTATTTGACCAGCGAGCTGGACAGGTCCTTGAGGAACTACTTTCTGCATCCCTTTCCCTGCTTTCCATTCATGGGGCTCGGGCAGCCCCGGGTTTGCCAAACCCGTACCTGACCAGCGAGCTGGTCAGGCCCCTGAGGAATTCTGTTTTGCACCCCTTTGCGTGCATTCCATCCATGTGGCTCGGGGTTTGTCAAACCTATACCTGACCAGCGAGCTGAAGGAGCTCTTGGGGAACTCCGTTCTTCCTTTGCCTGATTTCCATTCATGTAGCTCGTGTAATCCCGGGTTTGCCAAACCCGTACCTGACCAGCGAGCTGGACAGGCCCCTGAGGAATTATATTTTCCACCCCTTTGCGTGCATTTCATCCATGTAGTTCGGGGTTTGTCAAACCTATACCTGACCAGCGAGCTGAAGGAGTCCTTGATGAACTCCTTTCTGCATCCCTTTCCCTGCTTTCCATTCATGTGGCTCGGGCAACCCCGGGTTTGCCAAACCCGTACCTGACCAGCGAGCTGGACAGGCCCCTGAGGTCCTTCCCTCTGTACGCCTTTGCGTGCTTTCCATCCATGTACCTGACTGGTGAGCTGGACGAACCCTGAGGTACACTACCGTGCATAAGTATTTGGACACTTCCTCATTGTTAGAAATGTGTGAAATATTTTTTAAGTAAAACGCTCTAACATAGTTTTAGCTTCCGATCGTGTCTCAGACAACCATACACTTAGTGTTTAAAAATATCGATGAACTTAATATTTGACATCATTTATTACAAATGAAAAACAACAACTGAAACATTATGGTTTCGCTATCCTCTGGCTCAAGCGACCCCAAGTCCGGCAAGCCCGTACCTGACTAGCGAGCTGGACTGACAATGAGCCCAGAAGGGAATAAGCTTATTCCTAGATAAAATGATAAATACGGAATATGTAATGTGAATTAAAGAATATTTTTACTTTCATGTAATTTGAGAAACATTTGAAATATTTCGCAGATGCTTGCAGTTTTGCTATTCCTATCGATATTTTGGGGCGACAAAGGCGAGGGAAGTGTTCTTGTGGCGGATACCACGATGTCCAGGATGGTGGAACTTAATGCAGATGCACCTTTCTGTGCACTTTACACCGATCGTGGAGTGATTCAGAGGATGGTTCTAGGAGCTGATCCGAAGAAAGTTCGCCAAATGTCGAGCAACCTCGTCGCGGATCTCGAAGAAACGTGCAAAGCATCGCGCGATAAGGGAAAGGTATGTCATTTTTATTTACTCTTCCTTCCTCCTAATTTCTTAGTCTTTTGTAATTGATTTTTTAGTGTTTTGTATATATATAAAAGACATTTAACTTTGTACCTTTCTGAAATTTTTCGTTAAACGAAGTGGAAAAATTACTAAGTCGATTATCTTTTGCATCTCTTAATATCTCTTTCGACAAAATATTTATTTAATATTGTTACATATACCAAATTTAACGTAGGTAGGTCTAGTGCCGATCTCGCTGGAGGCTAAAAAAATCTGTAACAAACTGAACCCGGCGAAAATTGAGATGTTCTCTAAAATGTGTTTTCAATTCTAACGCTCTACTGGCCGAAAAAAACGCATATTCGTATTATCGTCATGTAAACGATGAAATAAGTGATTTATTTTCGAGAGATAGGCAGTGAGTACACTCACCCCTTACCCTCTGCCTCAAACCGCGAGCCATCTCAATGTTTGCCAGCTCTACACAGAGCCTAACATGGAAAGTACAGGGATAAGATGTCCTTCAATTCTTAAGTATAAAAAATACCATTCAACTAGGTCAAGTATCTTTCATATTATGAAATGCATATTTACCCTGCACCGGTGTCCCAGAAGCCAACTTGAGAAACGCTTATTTAACACGTTGACTGCCACGAGGGTCATCGGTTACCGGCGTTATTGAATTCAATGAAATTTCATTCAGTATTTAAATACTGGAGTTCAAAATATAAAATCCAGCTGAATATATACCTATTTCTGTCATTAAAGTTTCTAATTTACAAATATGGCATTTTAACACTAGAACTACCAAGGTGGTTAAAATGACTCGTTCCCCATTTTTTCTAAAACCTTTTCAATTTTATAGAGGAACCGCATGGAGTAGATATTGTACGTCTATTTTATAAAATATAAATTATTGAATTAATCATCTTCTCCACATTTTGATTCCTAATTTTCCAAAGCATTCATTTAATTTCTTGAAATATAATAGATTTAATGCCGGTAGTTCTAGTATTAATAGGAAATTTATCACTTCAGTAGAATTGATAATACGAGAAAAATATCAGAGGAGTTCAACGTATTAAGTAAATGAATCTATCAATCGCATTTTGTCTACCTTTTCAGAATCAGCCTGCTGGCGGTGGTTTGATCTATCCTGGTACAAAATGGTGCGGCCCTGGAACTCTGGCTAAATCTTACGACGACTTGGGTCATCACGCTGCTGAAGATGCTTGTTGCAGAGAGCACGATCATTGTCCAGTCACGATTTCGCCTCAGGAGTGCATTCATGGTATCTGTAACAATTCGCCTTTCACACGATCGCATTGCGACTGCGATGCCAAGTTTCGAAGATGCCTTCAGAATCTCAACAGCGAAGTGGCAAACACTCTTGGAGCGCTGTTCTTCAATGTTATTCAAGTGACCTGCTTCAAAGAGAGGCGTCCGTGCTCACAGTGGCAGAGGTAGGTTCTGTTAATGAGAAAAAAATTATATTTCAGTAAGATAATTGAGAAGTACTGTTATATATTTGTCGTGATTTTTGAGCTTGATGAATTCATTGATATTTTTGAGAGTGAGATTGATAACGTTGTTTCTAAAAAAAGAGGAATAGTAGGATGAAAGTTGTCAATAATACATTTTTGTTGTTGAGACTCGCACATGATGTAGATCAAAGAAGACTGAGTTGTTAGAGATGTAGGATTATTAGGAATCTCAGTATTGTAGATGCAATCGAAATTATCGATAGTTACAATAACATTTCTCAAGCAAATTGATTTTTTCATTCATTTAAAAAACATTCAATTCGAATAACTTTGAATATAAGTGGCTAAAATTAATGCAGTACCCTTCCGGAAAGAATAGCAAAAACAATTATAAAAAAATGAACGTTAGCACAGTTTCAGTAGCAGAAAACATCATTGCAACCTCGCCCAATGGAATGATCCAAAGGCACCCCTAAAGAACATCCACCCCAATGTTTTCCATTTGAAAGTCTCGTTATCTTTCAACATAACGTAAATCTAAAGAATTAATGTCAGTTTAGTTACAGTAGCACAAAATATCATTGAGATATCACCCAAGGAAACTATCAAAAAACATCCCTAAAGAGCACCCACCCCAATATTTTCCATTGTTAAGTCACTTTGTATTTTAAAATAACGTAAATTTAAAAAATTAATGTTTGTTCAGTTACTATGATAGAAAACATACTACATATGCCATATCACTATTTATATTTATCATACTATTTATTTACACTATTTTTATTTATTAATAAAACAATCGTAAAGACATCCCTAAATAACGCTTACCCCAATGACTTCCACTGTAAAGTCACGTTATCTTTTAATATAACGTAAATCTAAGGAATTAATGTCAGCTCAGTTACTGTGACAGAAAACATCATTGGCATATCACTATTTATATTTATTATGTTATTAACACTAGAACGACCGGCGTTAAATCTATTACATCTAAATATAACAAATAAGTATTTTGAAAAAAGAAGAATGATGTCGTAGAAAATATGATCAATTCTGTAATCAGTGTTTTATAAGACCGACTTTGAATTACTAATCTAGGACTCCCTTATAAACTTAGGAAATTTTTGGAAAAAATTGTGAGCAAGTCATTTTGACTTGTTTGGTAGATCTAGTGTTAAAATACATCCCTAAAGAACGGTCACCCCAATGTCTTTAATTGTAAAGTCACGTTGTCTTTTAGCACAACGTAAATCTAAAGAGTTATGTCAATTCAGTTGAAGTGGTAGAAAACAATGAGATATTGATGAAACTATCACAAAAACACCCCCCTAAAGAACACCCACCCCAATATTTTCCATTATGAAGTCGCGTTATCTTTTAACATAATGTAAATCTCTAGTTGTCCCCTCTATTGGGAAAATTCACCGAAGTACCAATTCACCGACTCACGAGAAAGCCATCATGCCTACAAGACTCTCCTTTTCAAGACATTCCTCGAGGCAACGAGAATGTTCCTGAAACTGCAAAAGCACCTCCTCCTCCACGGCACCTGAGACATCCGCTCGTAAATGTAGATTTAAGTTCTCTCGACATTTCTACAGCTATATGCATAACACGATAGCTCTGGTGGCGGTGATGATGATGATGATACTATCCAGTTGTGGTGGTGGTTTCTATGCACCCGCTTCCTTGAAACCTCTCGCAATTGCTGCACCGCAAAATCTCATGAATGTTAATTTGATAATGACGGTATATTCAATCTGTCGCAGAAACGGCTACGCAGAGGCTGTGTCTAATCGATTGTGCTCGCAATATAAGTTCCGACCGAGCGACAAATACGTGCCACTGATGCCCTTGAACGTGAACTAGCTGCTTCGGAAACGCAAGAAGAACGGACCCGACAGTCTTTGAAGTGGAAACGATACGGACATTTTCTACGAGCGACATCATCCTGTGTAATTACGTCCATGTTTGTCGTATCCTCGTTTGCCTCTCTTCACGTTTGAGAGAGAGTCCATACGAACCAGCGAATCGTTGGTTTGTATCTAAGAAACTTGCGTTGGTTGAATTTAATCAAAAAGTAAGACAATTTTCAGTATTTTTCGCGTACTTTTATTTTCAAGTTTTGAGAAATTCTTCTTAATTTTTGTAGAATTTTTCGATATTTGTGGAACTTTTAATGCGATTTAACGATCCTTTTTTCCCATTAGATATGGAATTTTAGGTGGATTTTGAATTAGTGAATTTAAGGAAATGGATGAATTTTGTCGCATTTTAAAATTAATTAAATATGCTCGCCTGTTCATATCAATGAAACGTTTTACACGTTCAAAGACAGTGTTCGAATTGAGGGTAGATCCAAAGTATGAAATACTATGGAGAACAAAAAAACTTCTTGCTCATTGTATTAAAATGATGATCCTGTATTTCTCGTGTATGCAGGCATACCCGAAAAATGCGACTGTGATGTGCGCAGTTAAATTACCATATTAACAATGTATTATACATTCAAAAAACTCAAAGATAAGAAATAATTACAAAGCATAAAAAAAGCTGAATAATTAAAAACACTACATTCATATTGCAGTGTTTCATATTCGAAAAACAGCTAAACTAATATACCACGGTCAAAAAAATATAAAAATTCGCGTACTTTAATCGAAATTTAAGATAACAGTTATATACTCAACATTGTAGAAATTAATTCTATATCGTTAAAAAAAAATATCATAACTTCCTAGAAATTACAAGATTTATAAAAAAAGACGATTACCTATCACAGTGCCATAATGTTAGTAATAATTCATGTTCATAAAACGGACGTTCAAGGACGATAATAAAATTGAAGATAGATTCACGGTATGAAGAAGTAAAGTAAAATCAAGAATTCTTCTCATAATATTCTACCAGTCATTCCGCGTTTTCTGCGGAAAGTATGCATAATCGGAAAAAAGGCAGCTGTGATGTACCACCACGAGGAATTCATAAATGTTTATCTTCCTTGAAACTCGACGAATTACGGCACAGAATACGAGAAAGTAGGTAGATGTGCACGACATACGTGAATCATCGCCCTTGAACGCGAAGGTATGCACTTGGGGGCAACGAAAAAATCGAGGGTCAAGAGGGAAAACGAGAAACGGCTATGCAAATGTAACAACGGCCGTGTTCATTGCATGGTTCACCTGTTGTCCTTGCAATTATAGTGCAGGAAGTGTGCATAAGTTGAGTGCATTTATTTTGATTGAGCTCAATTTCAAGTTAACACATTACCGCTCGCGGATATAAAGATATGGTTTTAGATTGTTGAGAAATCTTGGAGACACGCAACTACGGTTCTTGTTGAGTACTTGAGAAACCCAGAGGCGTAAGAAGATGGCTTTCTGCTCGTGAAATAGCAGAGATATAAAAATACGGTTTTCGTTAGCTACGTGAAAAATCTCAGAGACACAAAAATACGGTTTTCATTGACTGTTTGAGAATCTCGGAGACACGCAAATACGATTTTTGTTGACTGCTTGAGAAATCCCGGAAATATAAAGATAAAGTTTCATTAATTGCTCGTGAAATGGTTGGGACGGATAAACAAAGTTTGCGTAATGTGCAATAAATACTGACGATATATAAATGTTAAAGTTACATCTGTACTATTTTCATCAGCATCAACATCTTCCCACAATATTATCAGTAACTTTTAAGACGTTGATTGCCATGAGGGTCACCGGTGACTGGCACTATTGAATTTAGTGAAATTTCATATGACTTTGAAATTGTAATACTAACGGATTTTCTAACACAGTCAATATTTAAATACTGGCGTAAAGATAAAATCCTACTGAATACATATCTGTTTGTAACTTTAAAGTTTCTGCTTTACGAAGATATAAGTTTAATAGAAAAAGTATTACTTCAGTAGAAATGATCAAACGAGTGGAATATCAGTGGCATTCAACGTGTTAAAGGAGAAGATTAAAATTTCTCAAATGAGTTCCACTTGCAACTTCATAAGAAAAAAAATATTTATGATTTTAAAAGTTGTAACCAATTTTGTAAACGAATTCAACATATTCGAAAACGATTATTCCGATTACACGCATTGATTATCGCATAAATAATTGTGACGGTAATGTGTTAATATGCAAACATTTGACTTTTTAACTGTTTCGTGTATTGAGCCTAGTAAAGTGAACGCTTGATTAGAAATCGCCAAGATATTCCTTTTTTCATAATCCATGACAAATTGACAAATTAGTGTTTTATTTCTAAACGATCGTAATTATATTTGTCTGAATTTAAATACTACATATCTTCTGCAAAGAAAAGATATTTACAGAACGAATTAGCACGTCCAACATGCGCATAGCTGCAAACAAGCACTATGTTGAATAAATCTGCTAAAAGTATAGTGTGGCCTATGAAAGACGATTTTCCAATTAAATAGCTCTAGCGAACATGTGAAAATAAACTCGTTCTTCACAATGTCAATATCATGACTGCACTAACAACAGTTATTATTAACATTGAATTAGGAGATTATTAATACTAACCGTACCTCGCACGGCTAAATGACCAGTTCAATGAAATAAAAATATTTCATTTTTTTTTATTAGTAACTAGAGGCAGTACTTTCTGCTCTTTCTAAGATTAAATTGACAATTTCTTGCGTAACTGTTCAAAATACTGTCTACAATAAGAGGTATACATGAGTGTAGGTCTAAAAAGTATTCGTACGGTTAGTGTTGAATTAAAAAAATGCGGATTTCCCGATTAAAATTATACTGTGTCGAAAATAAAATCGTTTCACGATTGAAGCTCAATATTAATCGATTAGAACGAGACTAAATAAAATACAAAGAACATATGTACAGTTGCAACTACGTAGGTTCGCGTTTCTTGCATATTGTCTCGACACATTTGCTGACTTGCAAAGAAATGGATGTAACTGCATCATGCGTGCCATTTATACCATATGCTTTTAGATCGATTAGCTTCCATCTGCGATGGATTTTGTAAAAATGTTCGATTTCTATCCCTCTTCGGTGATTACGTATTCCGAAAACGCCATCCGTGGGTTTTTTATTCAGATTTTACCTGTGATGGATGTTACCAATATGGAAATCTTACGAATTCTAAGTCATCGGTTTTCATGAGACTTTATACGATTCGAAATCAATGGGTTCGAGCTCGAATAGTTCATTATCTTTAAGAAATTTTGCCAAAATTATCATCCAACATATCATAACTTCGATGGTTCCGAGTCCACCTAACAAGGTCCTGGGCAAAATGGCCATAGTAATTATAAGAGTTATTTGAGCTCAATTCCCCTGTCATCATTAGAAAATTTTATTTAAACTATGACATTTTCAAAAACTTCGAAACAAAGAATTCTATGAAGATTTATTAAAATCGATGATTTCTTTTACTCCAGGATTTCCTTGTGAGGTGTAAAGCTGTTAAGTTAGAAGTATTAAGGAACCGTCCTGTTTTTGTGACTTTCGAGTCTAATTGTAAGGTGAAGATTTGGAAATTTTGAGGCGACTGCATTTCGATGCATAGTTAATTCGAATTTTCCATCGAAATGTCTCGCAAAGTTCAGTCGGAGAGGATTGTAATTAATTGTTATGCTGTATGGACAACGAGAATGTTTTAATACTATACTGTATATCCACACAATTTGTGATCTTTGAATAATTGACAACACAGTACATATCGAAAATCCGAAGTAAATGAAGTCTTACCAGACTTAGCTCGAATTTCATGCTAGATTTGGAAATGAATTAGTAGATTTTAAAAATGTTGGCTTATAATACAAAAAAAAAATAAAATCAGTATAGAAATTGATGCATCCAAGTAAAAAGATCAAATGCAGAGAAAATAATAATGACTTAATAAATGTTCGGATTGTCGAATTATACTGTATTAAAGTGTATGTTAAAAAGGAATATGATTTATAGCTATAATGTTATTAATTCTTAAGTTATTGTATTATATTTTAACATAGATTAGCGTAAAAAATAGTGTTCAAGTAGCGGAAGTAACACTTTTGTTAAGTTATTTATTAATCTTCTTTTTGTGGGCAATATTTAATATTAGTAGACGATATTATGTTATGCGGAAAGACAAAGCATATCGTTTATTATATGTGCAGACACATTTGGCTTTATGCTGAAACAGCATTAAGAATCGCTCACAAAATTCGCACGAATCCCGCAAAATAGATTTACATTGCACAACGTACAAATCTTAGCGCAGTATTTATTAAGAAACGTAAAGCGTGCTTTATTATTGTATTAATACGAATATTTTAATATTTTCATAAGAAAACTCCGAATGCATGATTAATAATATATTTGAAGTAATCTAAGGCAGCTGTATCTAAATTATTGACCAATACTTTCTATTGAATATTTAACAAATAAATTGTTACCTTTTTCCTTACAAGACCACTTTTAGTTAACTGAAATTCTCAATTAATTAATTTATTTTCATCTAAACTTTTATTTGCTTCAATAATTTTATCTAAATTTTCAACTACTCTTTATAGACTCTATTAATTTCTGATAGTACTTTTTAACTTTGTAGAATATTTAAGAAATTCCAACGATATTTGTAAAATCTCTTATTGAAAATAAGTTTCTTAAAATGTTATTAAATATTGCGCCTCCCAATTATGCAGCACTAATTTTCAAGCTTTACAATTACGTAAACCTTTATTCTACGTTGCTTCCATACCAAAACTAAATTTTAAAAAATACCATTTTTTCTTTAGGACTTTCAAAACCATTGCAATTTTATATTTTCTTAAATTCTTAAATTCTTAAATTCAAAAATATTGTTAAGTATTTCTAAGGTATCGTGCTTCATTGTAAAAAGCAATAAAATTCTGATGGAAGAAGCAGTTCAAACTTTTTCTAAACAATTTTTTACTGCATACAACACAATTCTACAGGTGATTTAAAAATCGCGTAAAATTTGATTATATTCTTTATTTCTTTCGTAAATTTATTAAATTCTCTTTTAAAGTAGAAGTAATGAAATTATATGTTCCCGCCATTGCGCTTTACGTCTATGGCTCGAGAATGGATTCCGAATCTGTACGCTCTATATCCAATGGCTGAACACAGAGTGGGAGTGTGTCAATCCTAAATGCTGTGATGGATGAAGTTTCGTCAAACGGTAGGTTTTTTTCGTAAATTACGACGTTATATTAAAACAAAGTGGCGAGATTTAAAGAACAGAATGTGTAAAGTTTTCTACGTCGTTCCACGATGAGCCGATAAATCGACGATTTTCTGTGTATGTCTGATGCTCTGGTGTATCGCGTGGGCGTCCTGCCTTCCAAGTTTCTTGGCCCACGCTCTTCCACGATACTTTATTTATGCGTACCTTCGAATTGTATTCCTTCGATTATACGTCAACTAGAATGCAATTTACCAAATATCATTATATTTTTTTTACCATTCCTTCCTTCAATTGACAATCTTCAAATATTTTGGAATCGTCCGATTTACTGTCAGCTGGTTGATAACTATTTTCCCGACAGTTACCTAATGTCAATCGTGAATCACATTTCCGTCCTATTATATGGTCCTGACACCCTTCGTTTTATTTGATAAAAAGTCTCTTTCGTCCTATTGTGTCAAGGAAAATTTGAAACATTCGTAATACGATAACGAGTATGACTTTGGATGATGTATATAACGTATGATAACAAACGCGCAAGAACGTATATACATTCATATATATGCGTATGTAAATACGATACTTAACGCTTGTAAAAATATTCGACGATGAATGTTATACTGATATTTGTACAATATACGTGTAGTGATAAGAAATATTTATGAGGTTGTAATACTTTATAAATATTGAAATTTTGTAAATTTAGTAATTTGAAAATTGTCATATTTTCACGTTTATATTTAAATTCTTATTTTTCCACTGTTCGATCGTTATTTTTTATGTATGTTTATGCTTATTTTTTTGTAGATCTGGGAGGTGGGGAAAGTGGAGGGACTCTTACGTGTGCTGGATGCCTTAATGCGATCGACGAAGATGAATTTATACAGGCACTAAACCAGGAATGGCATATTGATTGTTTTCGGTAAAACATTTGCTAACGATGAAGAAGATATTATTTTCAAGAATTATGTCACTCATTATGTTTACCTTCTTGCACAATGTATTAGAGAAATTATTATATGAAATTAATTATAAATAGAAGCTATAAAGTATATTTTTTATGGAATCTAATTATAAGGTATAATTAAATGTTTGAAACATGATATAATGATAAAATTCCATTTCCTAGATGTTCAGCATGCGACATTGGTCTTTCCTCCTGGTATTTTGAAAAAGATGGATTATTATTTTGCAAAGATGATTATTGGGCTGCTTATGGAGAAGCCTGCCAAGGTTGTGGTCAGATTATTACCGGTCCAGTTATGCTGGCGGGAGATCACAAATTTCACCCAGAATGCTTTGCCTGCAATTTTTGCGGTGCTTTTATCGGAGATGGAGAAAGCTACGCCTTGGTTGAAAGATCTAAGCTCTATTGTGGAATATGTTACAAGAGACAGATGCAGCCAATAAGCAGGACAGCTAACTACCCATTTGTTAGGAAACCTCACAGTATCAGGCTGGTGGAAATACCTCCAAGCACTTCAGATTCAGCAAAACAAAGAGGAATTAAATTGACGTTAGACACAACTCCTAATCCTCGAAATTGCGGTGCTCTGCTTCGTATATCTGAGTATGTATATAGGATATTTCTACAACATATATGTAACATATTTTCATTTATTATTAATTGTGATCCTGTTATTGCTCAAAAAAGCTTGTAAAAGTGATTTATCATTCAGTTTTGTTAGAAGGCAATCCCTGTTGTGTAAATCATTCGCTTTATTTATTGTAAATATTCCAATTTTTTGATATTACCAATAGTTATATTCGCTGAATGTACAAACATCGATGTATTTTAATTTGCAGTTTTTGTACAGTGATACAGCTGAAAGGTTGGTAGGGAGGTGTGGAACCTCTCGTTTGTAAACGCCGATTTCCGTCATTTCATTTTTGGAATCGCCAAACGCAGTCTTCTAAAGTAAACACTCTGCATAGTAGTTCACTTTAGAAAGCCGGATTTGGGAATTCCAAAAACTAAATGGCAGGAATAGGTGGTTGAAAACGAAAGGCTTCGTTGTGTCCTAGCCATCTTTCAATTGTCAGACTGTACGTATCGATACATCGAGAATTATATTTACAAAGTAGAAGTAATAAGAATCCTGTGTACTTCAATATTGCTATTATATTGTTATTATTAATTTATCGTTTCACTAAAATGGTATTCCGTAGTATTAAAATTTTGTATATCTCATGAATCTGTATGATGGTGAACTGATCAATTATTTAAACATATATCTAATTATAAAATTGAAGATACAGTAATCCTAAACAGAAAAGAAGAAGAAATTGTAATTTTTCATGACTTTATATATGGATCGTAGTACTGTTATCTCGTGATAAGTAATAAAAATGCTTTCCTAAAATATTTAACAGTGCATGAATAATTCTGTGGTTATATAAGAATCAGTATAGACGTGCAGCCTCTAATAACTTTCAACTAAAATGCAGGTTAATGAGAAATGTTCGTGGAAAGATCAGTAAGCTGCTGGCCTCTGTGATGGAGGTTCTGTTTAGGCTATGCTGCCACTTCTCTAATCATAGGTACAGCATAACAAATAAATAATATGCACTAGATACTGTTTTGTTATGAATTAGATGTTTGTTTTTAGCATCAGCTGTGTAATTGCACGTAAGATAAATATCAAATTTGTGCAAGATAATTTATTAATACATAATATTACTTATTTGTTTACTCAATGTAAACAATATCGACTGATAAGCATGCAAACCGTAATTGACCATAAAAGTGAAAGTCTATGTGATCATGACAGTAATGCATCATTATTAAATAATTCGCTTTACAATTACTTTATAAAATGTAGCACTTTTATTTAAATTGTATATTTAATTCATTGTATTCATATGTGCACAAGGTTGTTCTTACACTTCTTTTGTTCTTTATCATTTATACTTTTTGAATTAAAAATCGTAACATGTATCGTCCACATTTGAGATATCTATGTTTGTTGGCTTACTCATATATTTTCTGCACTATTCTCTCGAATTTGCTTGTCAAAAAATATTTACATTATGCGATATAATCATACAGTTCACAATACATACATCATTCTAATTGTTAATCTATTTTTGTTTGTAATATTGTAGTTTTGTACATGTTTGTTAACCCCTTGCCATACAATAACATGTGACACTCGTAATGCGATAAATGGGATGAGAAATTTTCAAATATTGGTAACCCATTCAAATTGAAAATGTCAGTGAAACTCGACACGATAAAATTATTTCTATAATATTAATGTTACATTAACATAAACGATATATCAAGAATCACTGATAAATATTTACTTTATCAATTTAATTCGAATTCCGGAGGCTGTCGCAACAGAAATTGTAGGGCAAGGGATTAATTTAGAGTAGTCGTGAAACTGCAAGGAATACATGTAAATAAAAATTTTGTTTTTATTTCCTTAGTCCATGATGTTATTCTTTACTTAATATTTAATGTATAGTCTTTAAAAGAAGGAATTAAATGCACGCAAATTTTTGCATGTATTGTAAGACAAAGAGTTCACAGTTAGAAGGAATGTCATGGAAATCCTGTTGCAGATTAAACGTGTCCAGTGATCTCATATCTTTACACATTGGTGATCGAATACTCGAAGTAAATGGCACTCCAGTTAAGGATCAACCAGTTGAAAATATCGAAAACCTTATACAGTGTTCGGATACAGTTCTACAGGTATTTTAATTACTTCTCTTGTTTCTGTACGAATTTGAAAATTCCTTTTCTTTTTATTTTGAAGCTATACTTTTCGAATCGAATAAATCGCATTATTAAAAAAAAGCAACGGAAGAAATAAATAGATATAACGAAATAAATAGGATTATTCACATTGTAAGAACTATATTAGGTATTATGCAGAGGTTTAATGTATTCCTCTATCAAAGAAATGTTTTTATCATAAGAAGAATCGAAATGTTACTCGCATTTGAATTATATGAAATTGAATTTAACAAATTCTTTTACAATAAAAAGAAAATCTTCTATATAAGACAAATCATTACTAAATATTTCTGTTAATCTTACGCAGTGAAACCTACGTTTTCTTATCTGAAACAATCTCGGTGTATTTAATAATTTCTGTCAGAACTTCGCGAAAAGCAGTAGGCCCTGAAATAAATCACATTAATTGATTGATTGCAAATTCAGGGTAGATTAAAATTAGAAACAAATATGTTGAATGTCTAGTTGACCATTGAGCATGATCCGGATGCGGTGTCGCGACGGCCAACATTTTCCTCACCATCCGCGGCAATGTTAACATCCATTGGAAGCCCAAGAACGAGCCCCGAAAATAAAGAAAGATTGTTTAAACGTCGCGACGAGGGTTACATAAGCGGAACACGGAGCAGACAATTACGAAGAACGAGAGATCCTATGCACAAGGAACGCAGCAGTTCTATGTCGCGTTTACTTGATGGGTAATGTCTATTTAAAAGAACATTTATATAAACCTCTCACACTTTTGTAACAATGAAGTTCTTATTTAATATTCCTGATTCAATTTAATATTTATTGTTGATAAAGTAAACGAAATGTCGACTATTTTTGTTGCAGATCAACCCCTACGAATCCTGCGTGTGATTTAAGCAGGACAAGGTCTTTTCGTGTGGAGCCAAAGAATCAGAGAATATTCCGTGCCAGTGATCTAGTGAAGGGAGAGCTATTAGGTACAGGGTTTTTCGGGCAGGTATTTAAGGTGACACACAGGGACACGAACGAAGTGATGGTGTTAAAAGAATTGTACAGGGTAGACGAAGAAGCTCAGAAGAACTTCTTAAAAGAGGTAAGTTCCAATTGTGGTAAAAGAATTTCTCTGTTGAGCTTCACTTAACCCTTGCCGTACAGTTTCTTTTGTGACTACCTCCACAATCATTCATAATTAAATTAGTAAAATAAAAATTGATCAGTGATTCTTGATATATGATATGATTGAACGTAATATCAATATTATAGAAATAATTTTATCGTGTCGCTTCTAAGTGATATTTATAATTTGATAGGTTTTGCAAAACTTGAAAATTTTCTATCTGGTTCACAGCATCACGAGTTTCACTAATACGGCAAGGGGTTAACACTAGAACTATCAAACAAGTCCTTTTCCACCTTTTAATTTCTCTTTTTTTGAAATACTTAATTAATATATTTAACACTTTGCACTCTGTACCACTTGAGGGAATATCGTAAGTTTACCAATAATTCTGTTGCCCCCTCTAAGCGGATCTTCGAATTTATTTGTGATTGCAGAGGATGAATTTATTGCATCGCAACATTTTAGGAAATGTATGTTTACCTGAACTTTTTTGTTGAAATGGCAGAAGATAGCAAATAATAAAGTGCCGTAAAGTTGCTAATGAATAACGTCAGAAGTGACTCCGTTTAAGTGCAAAGGGTTAAATACAATACATTTAACGCCGGTAGTTCTAGTGTTAAAGAAGCTTTTCATAATCGCATGAAATGCATGGATATTTTTGTCTACGCCTTATTTTTTTTTATTTCATACACGTTTAACAGGTCGCTGTGTTGCGTTCATTACATCACAACAATGTTCTCCGGTTCATTGGTGTTCTCTACAAAGATAAAAAGCTTCATTTAGTGACCGAATATATATCAGGCGGAACTTTGAGGGCCTTGTTACACGATACAACCGAAATCTTGCCATGGGAACAGCGTATGTCCTTCGCGAAAGATATTGCAGCCGGTATGGCTTACTTACATTCCATGAACATCATTCATCGAGATTTAAATTCCCACAATTGTCTCGTACGTGAAGATAAAACTGTGGTCGTTGCCGATTTCGGCTTAGCGAGAATAATACAAAATGGCAATACACCGGATAGCCGTAAATACAGTAGGCATTCCGACGGAGAAACGAAAACCTCGAAAAAAGAACGAAAGAAGAGATACACGGTGGTAGGAAACCCATACTGGATGGCTCCTGAAATGATGAAAGGCAATAAATACGACGAGAAAGTAGACATATTCAGTTTCGGTATCGTCGTCTGCGAAATCATTGGGCGTGTTCAAGCAGACCCTGATTATCTCCCACGATCATCGGATTTTGGTTTGAATCAAAATGTTTTTAAAGAGAAATTCTGTTCCAACTGTCCGGAATCATTTTACAGGATTGCTTTTCTTTGTTGTGATCTTAACCCAGATAAAAGGCCACCGTTCGAAGTTATGCAGATCTGGTTAGAAGCATTGGCGATGCATTTATCTGTGGGTACCGAATTACCATCAGATTTGGAATTCGATATCAGACATTACACTGGACCAAGTCCAAGTACCAGCGAGTCGACGACTCCAGAAACACTTGCACCGCAATTAAAGCCAATTAAGGAGGGTCAAGTGCATCAGGAAAAGAAACGTTCCAGTGGTTGCGACGACAGTACGTTAGAACGTGACGTTGATTCTGTACAAAGTAACACGCTTCAAGTGCCTGAAGTGATAAATTCTCGAGGAAGGTATACAAGACAGAATAGTAAAACAAATGATACCTCTGGCAACGTAGGTCGATATTCCAGACAAAATTCGAGATCTAAGGAAGTTACGATTGAACGAGATAAGCCAGACATTATTCTGTCCCCAGAATCTAGTGGATTTAGTGGGCGGTTTTTAAGACAAAACATAAAACTGAAGGAAGCCTCCCCAGAATTTCCGAATGATTACGTCAAGAATGATTCTTATTTAAGGCAGAATGATGAGACTGAATATAAATTGAATCAAGTACCTCCCATTGAGAAAATAAAATACGTGGGAAAAGCAAGTCCGTGCTCTGTAGCAGATAGTTCTGAATACATCACTGATAAGGGATCGTATAAGCTTAACAACAGTTTAAATTCCAAATCAGCTGAAAAAAACAGCGAACAAAATTCCATCAGCACTACTAATGCGAAAACGAAGCTAGAAAACAAGTTTAAAATATCGGATACGAATTCTGTGACCTCGTACTTGAAGCAAATTGGGAAATCTATAAACGTTCTGGAAAAGGAGAATAAACTGGATGGTCAGACTGACAATGACTCAAAGAAGAGTGAAAATGCAAAACCATCGACAGGATCTTATCTAAGAAGGACGAAAATTTCACCTACAAAGGAGACACCAAAGAATGCGTTCTCCCAGAAGAAGGCACAATCATCAGAAACGGATACTTCGTTGCAAGAGTCCGTGCAATCGAAACTACTTGTAAATCCTGGAAAAATCGAGGATGAAGATATGAAAAACAGCGTGTCGAGGCAAGAAAGCAACGTTTCCGACATTGGAAGTATATTATCCAGACAAGGAAGTTTAACAGTATTAGATTGTACTGCAAAGCATCGAGGTGAAATATACAAAGAATATTCGCCATTCAACACCTTACAAAAGGATGATCTCCGTGACAGCTGTTTTCGAAAGAACGATGCCGCCCTTCGCCATACAGATAGTCTTTACTCGAATTCGAGTCTCTCCAAAAACGATGATCTCATATACGATAAAGAAAGCAACATCGTCGACGAAAGAGACTGCGTCAATTCCATCCAAGATTCCACGAAGCTCGAATCGAACGACACGAATAACATACCGGTAATTAGCTCTAAGCCGGTCTACGACAATGGTTCTAAACTGTCTAACTCGCTAACAGAGTACAGTGAATGTTACAAAAATATAGATTTATGTAGACAAGACAGCTTCGGCTCTGACAGTGCCGTTGGTACCATGAAGAGTGATTTTTTCGCGGATTTGGACTTAGTACAATTAAGAGACGGTAGGCATACACCGGATTTGTGCCATACACCAGAACGATGCCGTACACCAAATCGTCCGACATCTCCGATAGAAAGCACGGCACTGTGAAGCTCGAGGAGAAAACGGAGTATCGGAATAACGTACTGCATTTTTAACGGAACGAATCTCACCCTACTAATTTGATCTCTTCGCTCGTAATTTATGATCTGGCAGTGTGTAACTTCCGTTTAATTTCTAATCTTTCATAATCGTTAAAGTCCTACGATTCCTTCGAGTGTTAGTTTCCATCACAGCATCTTTTATAGTATTACGTAATGACTTTGTAGGAGAAGTATTGTTAACGATTTGACATACAGTATTAATGAATCTCGTTACTGCTATCCGAGTATCTGAATACTGGATTTTTATCGTATCCACAGAGGTATTCAAGTGACTTGTGAAAGAGGCAAATTTAGCATTCCTAGGAAATCTTGCCCGCCATGATTTTCACACATGGGAATTAAAACGTACTGATAAGACTAATGAAAGCATTCCATCCATGATAATCCTTGTCAAATTAAAATCAAACTGGGAATTAATATGTGCTTTGATATTCGACGCGTGTGACGCGTTGATAATATAATTATTTAAGCGCGTTATTAATCAAATGAGCGCTGCATTGGTGCATCTCCGTTTCTTCTCGGAAGATACGCGACTAAAGTATATTTCCTCGAAGTTGTAAACATTCTGTAGAGTCAGCTTGTAGAATAGAGTGTAAAAACAAAAAGAATAATATCTTCTACCGGATATGTATGTACATCGTACTGTAAAATATTATCTACGTGTATACTGGTGGTGTGCATGTACAGAACATTAACATGTGTATATTTAAACGCATTATTTATATCTTTGTTATGGTCCACGAAGGAACAAAGATTTCGTTTAACGAAGTTGAATTTCTTGTAATGCTGGAACTTTGCAAATTATCAAGCATTATTTTGTGTTTCTTTTTAATTACCATCTGGCATGTAAACTAGAATGGACATTATTTATTTATTTTGTCAGTCGAATAATCGATGACCCGTAACGAGGATGTAAATAATGGGAAATTAGTATGATGTATATAATACAGAAAGTGTACATATAGTTTTGTATATATACTCCAACGTTCATCAAGTTCAAAACACTGTTTACAAAACATATATTTAACAGCAAGAAGCTTTATATTGATAATGTAAAGACGAAAGTTCTTTTGATACTATTAAGAGATACGGTGTTTCTAATTCCGTTATTATTTCTAATTATAAATCAAACGTTCCCTGATTTTACCGAGATCTACACAAGTACGGAGTATAGCACTTGAAAAAATGAATAAAAAATTGGTCATTATTATGAAGAAAAAAGCACAATGATCTACGGACAAGTTTGTTACATTTTCATACGATTTTATCTGATATTACGTGCGCATAGAATAGATTTACGTTTATTTCCGGGTTTCTTTGCTATTCGAGTTCTCCTTTTTTTCCCTTTAAATATAAATATATATATATGTGTGTATATCATGAAATGAAAACTATATGAGAAAGCTTGTTTTCTTGATTCCAAAGGAGTTGTAAAAGAGTTTCAATTAATTATACCAAATAAACATTTATTATCTGTGATAGAAAGTGTTTTGAAGCTGTCTATAAACGTAGAACTTGCTGGAGTAAAATTAAATTAATTGTTAATCAGAAAGAAACACATACAGACGAAGTATTGGCGATGGAAGGTTTTTAAGTATCGTTTAAATGGACAATATGTGCAATAAGTAACTAAATTTTACATTGTAATACATTTACTAAAAAAAAGTAATAATAATAATTATGGCTTAATAATAAACATGTTAAAAACATGCTAAAAAAATGCACCCTAACAGAATTGAAAGGACGATTTTCGATTAGAGTATTAAAAAATTGACTACTCTCTGAGTCCTTGTTTAAGGTGCAAATTAATTATCTAACTTAAGACTTCTCATAGACTGATATTCCGACTTCAACGTCGCACTATTTTCAAAAAAATCGTCAGACTTCTCGAAAACATTGCAAACATTTTCAAACTCTGCGACTAACGTATTACGACGATGATATTTAAATAGTTCGTAATTTATCGAGGTACTTGGAAGTTAATTCTGAACACTCAGAAAAAAGGAAAGAATCTCGAATATTCAGTCGAACAACTCGAACTTTCAGAATAAACATGCACACGTTCAAACGCGTATATAATAATGATTGCAAACCGCTAAATAATCATCTTGTATAATCAAATGTATATGATAAAATGAGCAATGAGGACTCATTAAACATTTTCAGCAGTATTAGTCGCTTATTCATGGATATCTTAACGATTAAAACAAATAAAATACAAACTTTATAGACACGCAACGGGCACAAGAATTCATGTAAAGTTTTGTAAAAAAAAAATGGACCTTTGGAATGAGTAGACAGATTATTTTTATAGTCTCTGTAAATTTCTACGCTCTTTCTGTACAACCTCGAGAGACACTCGAACGATCCACGCATCGTGTTAATCCATCGCAAATTATTTTTCCTTACTCTGAAAGAATAACAGCGAGACCATGAAAATAGCAGGACTTAGGTATGCGACGTTGTATTTAATGTAACGCGCTAAAATCACTGTATCTGATGTTCGTCGCATCATTAGGGAATTAATCCATAGAATTAACGGCGAAAATCATAAAAGGCCAGAAACTTTGCAAATTAACACTGAATCTACCGACAATTAATTCAATACATTTAAAAATGTCGAAGAAGAAAGGAAGTGAAAGAGGCGAAAAGATCGATCGATTTGATAGCTTTCAGTCTCCAAGATAAACGTAAATAAAAAAGAAACAGTATTAAAAAAAAATCAGGAATATTTACAAGAAATTCGTAACAAGTCATTTTGATCTTTCTGGTAGATTGAGTGTTGAAGGACTTTGCATAGATTCATTTAACATGTTGTTTGTCGAGTGAATTTTATTGAACTTTTCTTTACAAAAAACAAGTCTACAGTCTGAACTTGAAATTCCACGTATTAACGTCATTTTGAGATTTTCCTTCATCTTTTTTCAAACAAATTGAACGTGAAATATCGTAATGTTATCGCTTTTTGTAAAGTATTATATGATATTCAATATTAATCACTAGCAACACAAACAACGTGTTAAGACCATGAAAGAGAAATGATTTCTTGAAGGAAATTTGCAAACTTCGTTTATTTATATAAATTTGCAAAGAGGCTTACGAAAAATACGTTATTTGGACGAGAAAATTACGAAAAATGTAGGCCAACGTGTTCCAAAATGTTTTGTATTTTCTACGTTGCATAATAGTCAAAGATCAGTGCAAATTTTCTGCAAGAACTTGTTTCTCTTTTCACGGAAAGCGACGTATTCCTAATCCCTTGTCTTGTAACTTCTTCGATAATTGTATTTGCCATTGTTAATATTTTTTCATCATTCCTAAGAGAATTCAGGTGACAAACATTACATTGACGATGATTATTGTTGTTTAATTTTACCAAACGTTACGGTCAGTGTTAAACATTATAGTTGAGACGAATATAGCCCATATTTAAATTTACTAAACGTTACACCGAGTGTTAAGCTTTATAGCTGAGACGTTTATACTCGTCATTCAATTCCTCCAAATATTATGATCAATGTTAAGCATTATGGTTGAGACGATTATACTCGTCATTCATTTCCACCAAAAGTTACAGTCAATGTTAAACGTTACGACTGAAACGATTATAATCGTACAAACTATTGTATTCCACTAAACATTATGAGATTATGGTTAGTCCGTCACTCTATGGCCCAAGTTTTACGTGAATGATTCTGATGATTATTGTACAGGTGATGACTATGGTAGTCGCTTGGTGCTGAATATTATGTGAACGATAGTTATAATCATCCGTTCTTTACAACATAGTTTACAAGAATGATGATTATAATCAGTACCCACAGTTTCAATCAGAATTGTAGACTATAATCGTCTTTCGACCACAGAGAACGTTATGCAAACTAGAGTTATATTATTAGAATAATACTTTTTATTTACATAAAGATTACTATGGCTGAGTGATGAAAACAGCGATTCTTTACGTAGCAATGATTATAATTGTCCTTCGCATAAAGATGCACTATACGAACCATTTCCGTAACACCGCACCCCTGAAATCTCTCGGAACTACGGTAACTAAGGAAGTTGAAATTTCTCGAACATGAAGTTTCACATGAAAGAATTACATTGCATGTATTCAATATATTTTTCTCCCAAAAGTCATCAATTTTCTGTCTGTATCACGAAACACGAAACGCTTTGTGATTGAAGATAAAAATTGTAACGTTTCTGTAATTCCGGTTTGCAACGTTTCTTTGTCAAAGGGGTCTGATACACGCGTCAGAACTTGACGTTTTTTGAAAAACGGATGTCCTTTCATTCAGTTTTTCCCGAGTGTCACTGACATTTGTCATATTGAATGACAAAAGGCAAGGGATTAAAGGTTAGCAGTATTTTCGCCGGAAAAAAAAAATATATATATATATATATATACATATATATTGAATAGAGACTGGATAATGCGCACGTTGTTTTGTACACGAGAAAAATTTGTTGAAAAACGAACGATGAGAATACTTTTTTATAGGAAAGAATTGTTTAACATAATCACTGAATATTTGTCAGGCAGTTTATCGACTCCGAGAACAATTACTATTCGTCCCGAATGATTGCTCAAAATTTAAGGCGACGAGAATTCTAAGCGATCTAAGAATATGGTGTTTTTTATACTTTTAGTACTTGTTGTTCGTAATGTTTATTGGTCACTTTCCGTACAGAAATTTATGTAATTAGGGAACAGATGTTTTTGTTTAACATTCCAATAATACTGCGGAAAAAAATGTGAAAAATAAACGGTTGAGAGTATAGAATATGTTTTTCTTCATCGATGGAGGTAATATAGTTTATGTAAGACATTGGAATTTATATGAATCTATTACATTCTGATTGTTGTATCATTTTCATGATGACAATAAAGTGCGATTTTTCTTTTGACCTTTAAGATTTTTAATATTGTATAAAGAATTTTGATAACGTTAAAGAAAGTAACTTTGCCGTTGATAACGAGTGAAAAATTGTTAGTTTAAGCTTTTCGCAATAGATTTTTCAACACATTTAAGTTTTTCAAAATATTATTAAATTCTTTGCAACTTTATAATTGCGCGAAAAACCAGGATTGCTGCTTTAGTATTTATTTTTTTTAATGAGGATAGTTTTTAATAATTTTCTAACAATAGTAAATTAACGAAAAGCTAACAGTGAATAAATTTTCGGTGTAATTTAGTTAACAGTATTCGATATTTCACAGCTACCTCGTTTCCCAAAGTCTGTATTTAACACTCTACAGAATTTTCAACAAATCAATAATTATAATACAAGGAGGGCTAAAAAATACTGAACAGTTTGTAGAGATCATGATACTGAATTACCGATTGAGTAGAATTCAAGAATAATTTTACATCATTCAGAAAAAGAATATTACAAATATTTGAATTAATTTATCATTAATTGAGCTGTCTTTTTCTATAAATCATTTTGTAAATATAAAGAAAAATCTCTTTAAGATCAAGACGCAAAAATATTTCACTTGCAACATCTGCCGTAACATTTAAGTGATAAGAAATTTCGTAAAATTTCATGAATAATTACTAAAAAAAAGTACACTTTTTCTACCTTTTAAATTTGTTTTTCGTCTGTGATTATAAATTATCGACAGCTAATTAAGCACACTTGTAACAATAGTGCAACAGTAATATGAGAGATGGCAGCAGGTATAAGGTTTTCCTACTTGTTCGAAAGACTTAACATAAGTGATCTTAAATTATTTTCAATCATTTACTATTATTAACAAAATCATGTTAAACATTTTGAATTGTCCTAACCGAAAATAAATTTTTGATATTAAACCAATGCAACTTTCTGTAAATTTAATATAAAGATGAGACAGATTTTCATAAAAACGGGGGATGCAGGTCATAGAAGAAATATAAGTTCTAAATTATATTTGCACAACAGCGACATTTTAATTTTTTATTTCATTTTAAGCTAATTTTCACTTCTAAGCCTGATAAATTGTTTTACTTATTATCAATACGTAAATCTCTTCAAAATACTGAATCCAAAACTTGTGCTCGCCATTCAGAAGTTTAAGAATAAATTCGTGCATTAATACTAGAATTGGCAACGTTAAATGTTTATTTTTATATACATTAAATAAATATTTTGAAAAAATACTATTAGGAGTTGAACAAGATAACTAATAAAGTAATTTATATATTATAAAATACATGTGCAATATCTATTGTACAATCGTGGGAGCGAATTCAAATTTTCTGCTGTCACTTCTGATAAATTTTTCTTAACTTAATATTTAATTTATTATAGTCTGGGTGGTTTGACGATCTACAGGAATAGAGCCTAAACGAAACGATCATAGTAATTAAAGCCAATAAACTATAAAAACAAAACTATAAAAAAAGTTTGCATTCACAGTCAATGACTCTCAATTCAAATCTTCTCGCTTTACTTTCGAAAAAGTTTTCTTACTTTAACATTGAAATTAGTATAGCCTGATTGACTTCGTTACCTAACACAATAGGACCTAAGCGAAATGACCATAGCAAGTAAACCCGAAAAGATACAAAATAAAAAAATTATGTTCCGTAAGGAGGAAAAAAACTCAGATTCACAATTAGTGGATCCTACTTCAACTCCTCTTCCGCTACCACCACAAAGTGTTTCCTAACTTAATATTTAATATATTATACTCTACATGTTCCGAAATCCATCCAAACAAGTAAATCCCAGATGAAATAACTACAACCCTTAACGCAAAAAAATCCTTAAAAAAAAACCTTAAAACAAAAAACAATCTCAAAACACTATCTTCCACGTGAACTCCAACATTTTCAAAATTAAAGAAAAAGAAAATAAAAAAAAAAAGGAATCCCAATTCCACGAAGTACCAAACGTCGCAGCGTTACAGCGTATTTTCCGCGAGGACGGCGGAGCCCATAATTTGTCGAGGACGTAGGAAAGAAAAAGCGGCGGGTTCGAGCGCGGAAATTTATGGGTCGCAACGTGTCGACGGAAACCTTAAATTTTAACGTCCCTGTCGCGCTCTTCGTCGGTCTCGGCCCTGCCGGTTAAGGACCCAGGAAAGGGGATTACGACTCGGCTGCCACGAACGACCGTGGTACACACCGAGACCTCCTCTCTGTCTCTCCTCCAAGAAGGAAAGAGCTCGAAGGATCGGAGGGAGGACGACGTAGACGGTGCTACAGGAAAAGGTGTAGGGAAGAGGGTGGGTTATGGGGTATAACGCCGACGAACAGCATCCGAATAAAATAATAATAAACCGCGAATACGTTCCGCGAGCGGGTTCCTAGAATCGCGATTTCTCTCCTTTTCCCTTCCTGATTCTTTCTTCGTCTTTCTACGCTGATGCTGACGTTAGTTAGAACGAATAAGACGCCTTGGAGATGCTTTTTTGGTGCGATTTGTGATATGGGAAATGTGACGAAGTGAGGTGAGTATGAAGATTGATGTATGAAAGTGTTTTGATAGCTTTGACTTTGAGCATCACGATAGTTTGGGTTTTGATTAGAAGTTTTGGGGAAGATAGTTCATGGGGGTGCTGAAAATATGAATATGTGTGGCTTGTATATTATTATTGGTTCAAAGTGAAATTCATTTTGTTTTGGTTTTGTCTGGAAGATCGTTGATGGATTATTGCAATGCTCGAGGGAAAGTGATTGCTTATTTTTGTTTAGAATAGTTTGTAATTATAAACGCGAAGTAAACCGGGCAAGTAGATGCAATGTATTCTTTGGTCCCCTTTTTGGACATCTACGGTAAGTTGGTAAAATTTGTTGTTATTTTGTCAAATCAAGTTTAACATATTAAAATTGAAATTTACTATATGTGATCGTTTTGAGTAGTAATGTGAATTTGTAGTAGAGAAAAAACTATAATTTTGATCTTTCGCCGGTAAGGATAATGAATTTGATGTATTACATTTATTATTATATTTAGCTTTTTTTATTTCCTATTATTTATATATTCCAAATTTTCTAGAAATTACGAGAGAATGAATTTGCAATAATGCACAAAAATCTCTGGTCAGTCGTACTGTTTGTTTTACCGTTTGAAAAGTTTTTTTTCGCGGTTTCAAATGTAAATAACTCCGTGAACAGCAACTGCGATCGTTTAATATTATTTACTTTCATTTGGATTGTATGCACGTGTGATATCGGTCAGAATTTCTGCTGATTTTTGTTTCTGTGAAGCGAAAAAGTTCATTGATCGGAATTTTTGCACGTTTAAAGCAAGCGAATGCAGTACAATTATTTTGATGAGGTACAGTATAATTCCTATGTTGAATTAACTGATATCTATTTGTAAAAAAAAATAATAGTTCATATTTCTTATTTACATAACATCAATAATGATAGAACTGTCACGTTTCCTTGAATATTGCGAAATAAGCTTTGACTTTATATCTCCACTAAAAAATAAAATGCTACTGCCAATTGGTACTCAGATTTTCACCTACATTTTCACCTTCTCTGTGTACCTACTAAGTTAAAGTATCATTTATTAATTGAGCTGTATTTATACGTAAAGCTAATACATTTATTTTAGAATATTTTATACAATATTGAATTCTTAGTATTACCTAGTAATTCCGCTACAATGACGCACACATATTCGAAACCTACCTAAATTCATAAAACCGAATACTTTGCACATTCTGTTACAATTACTTTATTCGACAATACTTCACACATCTTTCTTTTCCTTGTATTATTTAACAATTAAGTTATAAATTTTCACTATTAAAAATATTCTACATTTCTAATATTTCTTATATGCTTAATTTTGCTAGTACTATTTAATTATATTCCAACATACTTCTAATATGTCACACGTCTTTAACGCTAAATCTACAGCTACCAGATCTAGTATATTTAAATATATTAAATAAGTACTTTATAAAAAATGGATCAAGTGGCAAAAAATATAATCAGTTTCTCCATAAATGGTATACACAAAATTCGATTGATTTTAGGGGTATTTTCCTAATTCTTATCCGACTATAGACCCATTTTGCCATATTGTTAAACCACTTTGATAATGAGAGGAACATTTCATGCGCCTGATCCATTTTTCTCCATTCGTATTCACCTTATAACCACTTACTAACATCTCGAATGTAAAGTCAAATGGTTTATTCATTCTTATCTGGCTGTTTCTCGTGTCGTGCATGAGAGCGAAAATATGAGATATCCGAGCCGTTAGCGACGCAACGAACGTAAGCGATTAAAACGTGATGCTTCTGGATCTGCTTCTTGTTCGCGTATCGACGTTGCTTTACATAGTCATGACAAAACCTCAATCTCGTTTATTGATAATTCGATAATCTCGCTGTGGTGATGTTATAAGTTCAACATAGACGTAAAATGTTAATAGGGGATGAAAAAAGAATTAATCACTTGCCTTGCGTTTTCTATTGTGACAGTGTACTGTATTTAACCTTCATTCGTCCCTGTGGTTTTATCTTGACCGAATTCGAGATTTAACTTGACACAAATCGACACAAATTGTATACAGTGAATACGTATCATTGTTTGCAGAATTGTTACACAGAAAACGTAATGAAATATCTCTTTTTAATTAGAAAATAGTGTCTGGATCAGATAACAGCGTGCAGAGATTTTGAGGTGAATTTTTAAAGGAGCGAATGAAGTTTAACATTGGAATTACCAAGCAGTCAAAACGAATGATCTCTGATTATTTAGAAATATTATCAAAATCGTTGGAGGATTCATATAGTAGATAATTCAACTCTATTTTGTAAAACATCAACTCTGCACCACTTTATACATCTAGATATAATAGATTTACGCTGATAGTTCTAGTTTAATGTGTAAGCTTCTTATAATGAAAAGTTATCAATGATTTCATCTATATCATACAGGGTAAGGACGAATAACGATTATAAGCGAGGAACGCTTATAAAACGCTAAAAATAAGAACAAAATATGGAAATTAACCCTTAACGGACCAATACCGCCATATAAGCGGCATGGCACTTTTACTTACTGGGTTTCCGGACCGGTAAGGTTTAAGCCTATTCATATGAGGGTTGCATTTCGAAAAAATGGAGTTTGAGTTACTTGTACTCCATTGAAAATTATCTTCATTCAGGTTTCCTCTGTAATTCTATGGCCTTAATGTCGTAACGGTTAAGAAAGACGAATATGTTAAATCTAATTGATAACAATTTTTAACACTAGAACTTCCGACGATAAATCTATTATGTTCCAATATATCAACTAAGTGCTTTGACAAAAGAGGAAGGTGAAAGAGATCATCGATTCAATAATCTATGTTTTATAAAATCAACGTAGAATATCTGTTCTATGGCTCTCCCATAAATTTTGAGAATTTTTGGAAAAAATTGTAAACCAATCTTTTAGACTTACTTGGCAGTTCCAGTGTTAATTAGAAGTAAATTGTACCTTAGAAGTAAACAGTAACTCGGCTCAATAATCCATGAAGTTTTCCGATGAAAGCCACCCTATCTTCATCGAGGATTCGCACAGAGAGTTGACTCATACCGATGCGTGCTGAGATTCGCAGATCATATATTTATCGCGGTAAGGAAAGAAACTCAATGTTTATTCTCAGGGACAAATCAATGGAGCCAAGTACGGCGGTTGCCGTTTGATGTCGGGAAAAGAGCTCGACTCAGTGGATTCAGCTATCTCGACGTCGTCGCCGTCGGCGGCATCCTACCGCGATAACGCCATTATGCGAATTCGCGATTTGCATATTTCAGAAAGCGCTGCACAGGAAAGCATAAACAACTCTGCCTCGCAACGAGAGCGCTGTGGCTTCCTCGTCAGAAGAGTTACACGCATGGAAGATTTACGGAGAGTCTACGTTTCCCTTTTCTTATTCGTTTTTGTCTTTTCACTTTTTCCGTCCCTTTCCCTTCGCTACTTTTTTTTGGAGGTGATAGGTGGACATTGTATTTGAGAAGGATGATGAGGAAACTCTTGAAGATTAGAGTTTCACTCTTTGCGGTACGAATTATTTTGTCAATTTTGGTAATGAGCTAAGAGAAATTCATTTCACATAGTCTATTCGTTGGCTGCATGTTTTTAATGATAGCAGTAACTATATGTAGGGGAGAGCGGGGCTAAAAGTTACCGAGGTAAGTTGTTCCGATTGAAATAACTCCGCGAGGAGAAGAGATAAGAATATTGTGTAAATTCGTAATGAAATGGAACGCCACATTGCACCGCCAATAGCCAATTTAAACAAATGAGTGGGACCTGGAACAACGGAACGACAGCACGTGCCTCGCTGGTCCACGTAAGAAAATATTTTCGCATTTGGTATTTGTGGTCTATCTCACGAAAGATTCGTACGATATTGTTGAGTAGTACTTAAATAAACAGACTTGGTTTAATCATTTATTGTTGTTTATTTCACAAATAATAGCTTTCACAGATATGGTAACAACTTATCCCGGCTTGTTAACAACTTGCCCCAAGTCGGGGTAAGTTGTTACTTTCCGACTTTAGGCATTAAAAAATTAATAATAAAAGAATCTCTAAAAAAAATGACCCAAATAACTGTCTTAATATCAAAGTTACATATGTAAGTTGATTTTGATCGCATTGTATGAATACTAAAAGCAAGTATTTTAACAAATTTTGAAGTTAACTAAAAATTGGAACTTTTAGCCCCGCTCACCCCTACTGATGGATATTTTGGTGATATTACAAAATTATTGAAATCATCAACATGAAACGAAAAGCTAGGTCGAATATAGTCCGACATAGGACTGCAAAGGGTTGAAGGATGGAGAGAGTAATTTTGACAAACACTATTTTTTGATTATGTATTGTAGTTTATGTGCCTGGTTGGTCGAGTACTTTTCATGTTTATGTTAAAGCGAGAAATAATTGAATTTTTAATGTGAAATAAGTTGAGAGGGATGATTGTTTGAATGGTGTATTTTGTGCGATAGTTTCTGGTAATCACTTTGGAGATAAATAAATAGGGGGTTGTTTGATGCATCGATATTATACTACAAAAGTGAAAAAGAAATAGGTGCTTATTTTTATTATATGGAAATTTAAAGGCGTTCTGCTGACGCTGTTGCATTCTTCTCTGGCACGATAAGATTTCCTGACCTTGATAACATAGCTATGGAATTAACATTATTCTTATATCCTAAACTTTATTGTCATTTTTGTTACATTAATTACGATTAATTTAATTATTGCTATTCTCTAGCACATCTCGTAATTAATAGATTATTACTAAATCATTCGAAATCCTCGAGAATTTGTTGAAACGAGGTTCAACCAGATAATCAGATTTAGAACATAACTGCTGATTTCCATGAAGCACTGTCTACTAATTTCTAGGAAAACGGAATTAATAATCTTCAATTATTGCTATTCTATATTCTATTTTATTCTCTATGAGATTTTGTAATTAATAGGTTACTCTTAAATCCTTCAGAATTCAACGAAAAGAAGTTCAGTGCAGGTAATGAAATTTAAAAAATAATTGTTAGTTTTTAAAATAAAATAAAAATAAACATTAAGAGTTTTCTTGAAAGAAACGGTGGTGGAATTTCTACAAATACGTTTTTCAAAAAGAAAGGAAATTATTCTGAAGTTTCTAGGTCTTTTCTGATCCGTAGTCTAGTTTCTATTAAAAACAAGATTTTTGTGCACATTTTCTTTACAATAACATTATTGAGAATAATATGCATTCAATCTAAATGATTTGCCTCGATTCAGGTCAAATTGAATCTCGATTTGGATAAAAAAAGACCTCAGGGACGAACGAAGATTCAGACAATATTCGCAATTTGTACTCAAGTATAAACACACGAAATTCGAAATGGGAATTTCGTCGAGGAAGTTCTCCAGGGAAATTTTTCACGTAGGAATATTTCTGCAAATTTGTTTCTTGAGTTTCTTATTATATAAATTTGAAAATAGCATTTAATTTGTGTATACCTTGCTGCATGTTGAAAACAAGAAAGCGACATTGGGTTACTAGTTTGATTTGAAGAGTAACTTTGTTGGAAATTTCCAACTACTCTTTCGCATGTGATTGGTTTTCGTATTACTTATTGAATGTGTTGCACGACACAGAAAATTTCTTTAGTTTTCGTTGAGTACTGAACGATATATTTTCGATATATCTCTTACTGATATTTCTAATCTCATAGGTTTTGCAAAACTAAAAAAATTCCTATCCAACTTGCCGTATTACGATTCTTACTCGTTATTGTAAGAGGCTAATTAGTAAAAATTACTTACTCATTAGTAGTGGCGCTACGTTTTCCGCACCCTCAGAGGACTGCTGGATAGTTGGAGTACATCGCTTGACAACCTGGAAAAAAAGCGCCAATTTTTTATTATGCTGTTCTATTAAATACTCGATATACTTAATTCTCAATTTACTGGGGAAATCCAAATTCCAATTTTCATAGAGATTGATAACGAATTTGAAAGCTCGGTCTACTAATTAGTGGAGTTGAAATCTATTTTCACGTTTGGGAAATTTCCAAAATGATCTAAAGAATTGTTCTACATAAGGCGAGAAGTTAATAAAACCCGAAAAATTTAGGATAAGTATTTGAGTAAATCTATTTTACCAATATATCTGTCTAAGGTGACCTGTTAATAGTTTGAAACGTTACATTAACTGTTTCACCATTGTTAGCAAAAAGACATTTAATTTAAAATATCAATGAAATTAAAGCAACAATATTAAAATTGACGAGATGGATGCTACATCAAATGACAATAAAAAGAAAATTGTTTAATTTCAAGAAAAACTTTCAGGTTCACAAATGATGATCATCTGCAACCTGGTGTGACTAATGTCGATAAAATTGGCAACAGTACTTTCATTCTACGTGGAAAATAAGATCTAATCATTATATTTCTGTTGAAATATACCACGATGTAGCAATTTCAATGGAAAAGATTCAACATCTTATTACTTCTCACCGACATTTAAATGATCTCTATTTTACTATCGTCAGCAACAACTTCCTCAGTGTACCGATAAATATTTAAACAAGTTAAAAAAAAAAGAATTACATGGGACTATGGTACTTATGAATTAAAAGATTATCAATCAGTACACTCAAATTAAAACCCTCCTTCAACTTTAGAAAATTTCCCCTATATATTACATATATCACATTCTCGATAGTTCAAAAACCACCTAAAATAATTAACGCTACCAGACCGAACAATAAAAGAAAAATAAACACAAAAAATACGAAAAAAAGAAAAAAAAAGAAAAAAAAAGAGGAATCGCCTCTTCATTCATACAAAATATTATAATATCAACTGGAATTCCCATTGCAGACCGAAGTAATCCGTAAAAGAAAAAATGCTGCAATTTAAGTCCCACAAGAAACGAAGGCTGGTTATACAGTGAGTCAAGAGGTTTGCACGTTATTTTTCATATATTTCCCAGCGAATACTTATCGTATCGTGTGGTACGTACAAAACGTTTCGGCGTGAGTTTTGCCACGATAAGTGGTGGAGTGTGCGAAACGGGTAGGCTTACATATATGTATAATTGATTCGTTACAAGCGCTCCTACACGACAGATAAGTTTATCTCCAGCGCGCATCGACAAAACCGGTTAGATAACGAGCGGTGCTACATCATATAATAAGGTTTAATTATTCGGATAATGAGACTCGCCATCTTCGTCTAATGACAAATAGCGCCGGCCGCTTCAGCCATAAGCCACCATTGCTGGGGCAACGTGTTCAAAGCAGGAACAATAAACGACACAGATTTCAGTTCACCTTCGTGCTACCGTGACTATTTGGAATTTACATGGAAACACTTGCAACGACTGCCTCGGAAAGTCTGACAAAAGACGCTTGAGATTCGACGTTTTTAAAGTTTTATTTGGAATTATGTGTTGGGGTCTGTACTTATGTTTGTTTTTAACCCCTTACCGTACGATTTCTTTTCTAACTGACTTGACGATGGCTCAGAATTAATTGCTGAAATAATAAATTATCAATGATTTCTGATTTGTAACTTAATGCAATATTACCAATGCGGTAGTTTTTGCTTCATTAGTAGATCCATCTGTTGTTTTACATAAAATTCTGTCTTTGCACTGGCACAACAAAGACAACAATTTCTCCTGTTCTTCCGCAGTAAAATTTTGTCCACGCTTCCGTTTTTCAGCCATTATTTTTAAAATATCCAAAAAAACACGAGAAACAATACAATACAATGCAAATGCAATGCACCATATAATCTCCAACCATAAGAAACGTCAAAACTTTTGTTGTTTATTTTAAGCAATGGCTACAGTTTATACAGCCACAATTCCTCTATTTTATTTTATTTTACCATTATCCACAATCAAAGTATTTTCCAGATACTAAAATAGATTATTTTGCAGATACGCACATCACTTTTAGAAAAAAAAACTGTCACTTTGTTAAGGAGCCCATAGTTAGGGGACACTTAAGTTGGTGCAAGTCAATTTAGGTAAAGGGCCGATTTAGGGGAACACTTAGCTTATGGGTATCTTAACTAAGTGATAGTTTAGGAGACCTTGGTGAAAACGGGCATAATACTTTCAAGTTTATCAAAACTTAAAAATTTCCTACTTTGTTCGCCGTGTTACTCGTGACACGGTAAATCAGATAGGAAACTTTCAAGTTTTATAAAACCTGTTAACACGTTTTCTATTAAATTCACATCTTTATAAAGCAGAAACAAGAAAGATACAGATAGATAGATATTCGGTAGACCTTTATCTTTTTAAAGTCAATATTTAAATATTTAGTATGTCCAAAAATTTATAAATTTTGCAATTTAAATGTTACGTGAAATTTCATTGAATTCAATAGCGCCGGTCATCGATGACCCGATGGCAGCCAACGTAATATTACCGATATATACCAATATTACAATATTACCGATTGGTTAATAAAAACAGAAGCTCGATTCCATTCTTATACACACATGCACACCCATATAGACCAAATTCTCAATATTGTTTTACGATTCTGATCTCGAAAATGGTAAAAACGAAATATTTCATGGATTTGGATGTTTAAAAATGTGTATTGTCATGTACTAGCTACTCCACGAGCACTGTCAAATATGTTAGTATCCTAATATTCAATAACTTAACGATAAACAAGATGATTGACCTGTCATTAATACAATGCGCAAAGAATATAATACGTAGGATGAAAAGAAATTGAAGAGCGTCCTTGTCCTGACCTCTGCCCCCAAGCGTCCATTTACATCCGATACACATTCCAACGCAATTCACATTCAATTCGTTAATATATGATAAGAACAAGTTGTTAGAAGCAACAATAACATAAAAGTATCACCAAAGCATTATTAATATAGCACACCTTTCGTTTAATCAGATTTATCAATTGTCTTACGGCTATTAATCTCAGAATCGTTCGGTGCATCGCATCTCATTTTCTTCGAATTTTAACGACGTGAAATTATGATCGATTGATCGATATACGCTTGATGCATAATTGTGTAGATGTATAATCAATAAACTTACCATATTATCCAGTAATTAGTTGCAAATCTGCAGTCCTGCTTCTTTCACTCGCGAAAGCATTACTTTCAACTTCACGCGACGAAAGTCGAGCGACTAATGACGCGCTAACGCGGCCACTGACCTTACTATGTTTTGAAAAGTTTCTTCCCAGGGTTAGACGTCACGTTCTGTTAAATACCTTACTGTCGAATGATTCGCACGATAAGATGTAAACATTGGACAGCTGGCTTCATTCAAGGATTTCCTAGAACTTCTGACCATTGATTCTAAAGTGTATACAGTTTCACTGGGATTTTACGAAATTTAATAGAAATGTATTGCTTACATGGTTCAGACAAATTTGATAATTAGCACATTGTGGCACCGTTAAATAGCAACAATTGCTGGTTTTGGTTATTATTATTTTCATTATTAATATATCATAAATGTTATGTATTGTTATATAATAAATTTTTGATACGTGATATTGTATTTATATATGAATCAATATCATTAAACACTAATTAATTAGAGGCATTAAACAACAACGTATTTAATACTAGATTTCCGGGCGTTTAATCTGTTATATTTAAATATATTAAATAAGTACTTTGAAAAAAGATGGATTAACTGGCACAGAAAGTGATCCGTTAAGTAATTTCTATATTATAAGGTACGTATGAAATATCTGTATTACCGCGTCTCTATGATTTTGAGAATCGTTTTTAAAAAAGTGTAAAAGTAATATAAGTTGCCTGTTAGAGTAATGTGTTGTGTGTATTTGGAATTTTAGATATGGAAGATTTAAAATCGACTTTAATGTAGATCATGTTCCTCATTGTATCGATTTATAATCACTAGACTGCGGATGTTTATGCAAATTTCGAATTTCACAAATGCAGGTGAGACACGAGAACCTATCTAGGGATTAATTGCACTCGATTTATATTACAACATATACTGTACTTTGGATATTTTAGATATATTTTTATATTATGTTCTTTTTGTATATTTTAGCCGTATCTGATTTGTCATAAATGCATAAAAATCCGCAGTCTAATAATCACGAATCAATATATTTACGTTTGCTATATTCAAGAGAAGCGATATTGTAGGAATATTTATAAGGGGAATTTTCTCCATAAAAATAGCATCACTGCTTAATTTAGATGTTATTTCTATGTCACCCTCGTAAAATTAACAATAAAAATATGTTACCTGTAGAGAAACCATGAATTACATACGCCTTCTTTTTTAAATTGTATGTACTCCAGTTTTCATTATTTTGATGATGAATGGCTGTTGCAGAAAGTCATTCACGAATGAGAATGATTAACCTGTAACATATAAAAATCAATTGGCGTTAAAAAGTATCATGGAATGAACACTGTTAATCGAGCTATTTCCTCCAAAAAGACTTATAACAATTAACAAAATTATAATCATCCTACTCTCCATTAAGAGTTATTGAGCCTATTTCATTAACCACCCTCTGGACGATCCCGGTAACGCGTTATAACGGTTCGATTTTTTCCGAATCGAAAAATAAATAAAATCATCAATTTTTGGGTCATCAATTATATTTCGTCAGTAATTAAGGAATAGCTTTATCAAGTACCTACTCCACACTGTGAGTTCGTAACCAAAACTTATAACAATAGGGCTATCTGAAAGCGGAAAATAAGTCTATCGAATTTTTGTTCATTAACTTTTAACATGACGACAATAAGCTTCTGAAACTCAAAGTTAAAAGTTCCCTGAATTTCAATTTATTAAGATCTGATTATAATATAGAGATCACATCGAAACCGTCGAATCAAATTTAAGACAAATATACTTAAATCTTCCAAATTCAAATATCTCCATTCACAAAAATCAAAAGTGTTATCATTCCAGAACAAAAATTCAACAAACCAAATTCTCCACCCTTTCGACGATTCCTCGACATCCCCCATTGTTAGCTCAATTTTAATAAACTCGTCACGCCCGTCTTCGGCAAGGCATTCCATTCCATTTCGAATCTTCATTTTCACGCGACACCGTAAACCATCGGTAGAAACTTTAACTGGAATCCCATCGACACGGAAGATCTCTTCGGAAGAAAAAAACGCATCGTCCCGTGCTCCGTCGAATTCCAACGATCTTCGAAGAAAAGACTCCACCTCGCAAAGGAGGGATGATGTACAATCCATGGAGGGCCCGGAATCGTTTGCCGGATATTTACGTGTATCCTTATGGTTTGGAACTGCTGTCGAACAGCGAGTTTTACAGGGAAGATCAGGACGGTATCGTAGTCATCATCATCGAAGGTCCGAAATCTTGCGACTGGTTACACGCAAGTAGATGGATGAAGGTGGCTCGAGGGAGGTGGCGGTTGATGGGTGTAAACTCGAGATACGATCTTCCCTTGTGTCCCTTTCGACTGGATTTACCGACTTCTACGTTTTCTGGAGGCAGCTCCACCCGGTTTTTAATTATCCCCCGGGTCAGCTTCCAAAGACAAAGGAATCCGCCATCCAGCAGCCAGGTAAGTACTCCGTCATCTCTATGCTCAGGAAGGAAAAGAGTGACGTTAAGACGAATTTCTCAGGGACACATTCCTTTTTCTTAAAATTCGTTTAACTGTTTGTAAATAAATTTACGATGTTTTGGAGAAATCGATAATTAACACTAGATTTACGAAGCCATGTTGGCTCATTTAAAATTTGATTACTTTATATATAATATATTGGTTGGTTAATCTTTTAATAATAAATCTTTCATTTAAATTGGTTTGGAACTATTTTCTTTGCAGAAAACTTCAATTTTTTGTATGAGTCAAATTGGTACACTTCAGAAAAGAGGTATACCATCTACTTACATTCGTAAATCTAGTGTTATCTGGTGTGGAGGTATTTTTTTAAGAGTATTTTGAATAAAGTAGTTGTTTTTCAATGCTTCTATATGTGAATTTCAGGAACGTCGGTCTTTAAATTTTTTTTTGGTATTGGTGACAAGTTTGTGGTGTGTGTGACTACATTAAATTTGAATACATGGTGGTTTATGGAGGAAGAACTGTATTTTGGATTACGGAAATTGTTAGAATTAATCTTTGAGGTAAAGAGACGTTGATATTACAAATGAATTCGAATAGAAATGGGCTCGAAGAAAATTTCGATCGGGGGAGTTGCACCGTCGGACAATGCAAGTGGCGAAAGTTAATTTTCAAATTGACTTTTAATTACCTCTACTTAGACTATCGTTATTTCACATTGCGCACAAGTAAAATTACATATTATGATTCATCCAAATATAATTTATACAGTGATGTAATTATAACGCACTAATTTTTTACAAAATTGTGTGAAAGAGTACAGCGAAATAGAGCGATTTGGAATTTCAGAAAAAAAGAATCCGGAAAACGTAAGATTTATTCCGATTGTATTAGCGCTAAAATTAATTTATTTTTTGCACCATCTTTTTGCCGGACTCTTATCGCTGCATCAGGACAAATTAGAACCCCGACTGCGTTTAGTAAAACCTGTTCGTTGGAATCTGCAAATTACCTTTTCTGTCGGTTTGATATAAAGGACAGCGAACATTAAGAATGGCGAGGGTATACCATTTAAGCCATAATCTTAAGCCAAGTGTTACAAGTGCGAATACATGAGTTTACATTTATTGAATAGGCAAGTAACTCAAACAAATTAATTCGAACTACCTCTTACAGATTTATTTCGACTTTGTCCAGACACCTGGTCTTACTTAGTTTTCATTTATATTAGAAAAAAAAAGTTTGTTAGTATTATTGTCATTAGACTCATTGTCATAAATAGACTTCAATTAAGTATTTCAAAAAGATAATATTCTTTTTAAAGGAATAATTCGATAGTTGTAACAATAAGAACTGATATTAAGTGCGTATAAAGCTTCGTCGTACAATGATTTTCTTTACAGGAGATTTAGATATTAATAGAAGGTTTAAAGATATACAAAATTATAAAAATATATCCAAGAAATATACCTTTTGGTATATTGTTAGAAGTGAAATTTCTTTCGAAACGTTTGATTGATAAAGTTTTTCTAAAATTATAAAAGTACTTTTACGAGTTTCACTCTACCTTTCCTTTCTTCATGTTACCATAGTGGAAGTGGCCCACAAGATAATTAAATAAAATTTTGAATACGATCGATAATTGCATATATAGATCGCTTAAAGATGAACGATATTTTTAAACTGATGGAGTATTTCACAGTGAACCAAGATACAGCTATGTACGAACCTGCCTTTTAATTTGTAATAAATCAAAGTACCTATGCCAAATTCTATTTAATTATAAATGAAACTTTCTTCTCATTTGAGCTCATTCACCTCAAATAGTATTTCCTCCCCCTCGTTTCTAAATTAAATCCAACCTAAAAAATAGTTACTATCATCAACCATTAACATTTATCACACCTGAGCAAAAATATATTAAACATTTCACTGTGGATAAACTGCGCTCCAAATTCAAACTATTTTGCTCAAGGAACTACTATATGATTATAATAAGTGCCCTGACATTAGAATCATTCCTTATTTGACATTTTTCAATTAGTATTTCTTCCCACTTGTTAGTAAATCAAATCTAGTCCAAAAAAATCTCTACCGTCAATCATTTACATCACACCTGAACAAAAATTTATTAATCATATCACTGTCGATAAAGTGCGCTCTAAATTTAAACTTATTTTGGACAAAGAACAAGATTTTGGATAAAGACATCAATATCATCCCCCATTTGACCTTCTTCGCCTCAAATACTATTTCCTCTTTCTCGTCTCTCCATTAAATCCAACCTAAAAGAAATTCTCTACCATCAACTACTTACATTTATCACACCTGAGTAAAAATTGATCAACCACTCTACTATAATGTATAATTATATAACTAAATCCAATATGTATAAACCGTACTCCAAATTAAAGTCATCCATTCTCGGAGGTTTTCCACAGTGATCAGTCGATCCTCATCCTTATCTTCTTTCATTTCCTCCACGACTATCGAAATCCAGGAGGAACGAAGCGATATCCACGCAGAATCTGCGGATTGACTTTTCCGTTTCTTTCAGCTTCAAGAAGAGCGGAAGTGATGAATGGCGAGGGCAGGTCTTTTGAGCGGTGATCTTTCCGAGCGAGAGGGGTGTACGAAAGACACAAAGCGCCGCTATCCGCACCATCAGTGTCCGATACTAGGCTCAGGTGACACGGTTTCCAAGAGGTACCTACGTTAGGTGTACCTTTATTAAGGTGGAGACAAGACGGGCCTTGACAGAAACCCACCGATGACAGAAAATATTTACAGCGTCACGTTACATAGACTGGGCGTAGTTGCGCGTCTCTTTGCCGGCGTCCGAGGTAGCCACCTTTGAAATGATGTTAATGTTACTTCTTTTCTTGTTTCAGTAGGTCTTTTTATGTTGGTTACGAGTTAAGAGATTAAAGTGAAAGATACTAGAAGCTGCCTTCTTGTACCGAGTTAGAGTTTTAACACTTTGCAACCCTTAAACCAACTGTATTGGTAATTGGTGTCTATTATTATCGTTTATAAAATATTTTTCTTATTTTTCACTTGTACAAATAGGTTTGGAAACTGTATATGGTGCAAAAAATTGGCGAGTTTTTTTTTTATAATTCTGAAGTGTACAGATAAGTGTTAATTTTGAAGTTGATTGCGAATTTAGCAAAATTATGTTGAGTGTCAAAGGTTAATCCCTCGAATTGCAATGACGTGTGGTACCTACACCTGACGTGATAAATGGAATAGAAAATTTTTCAGTTTTCCAAAAACTGTTAGATTGAAAATATCAGTAGGTTAGGAGACGTTGAAATTAGTGCTACGATATTAATATTTCATTAATTAAAACCGGTATATCGGAAATCAGTGATGGATTATTATTTCAATAATTAATTCTGAGTTATTGCGTTTTCGGTCACAAAAGAAAACATAAGGCAAGGAATTAATGAAGTGCAAAATGTCTGGACTGATGAATTGGGATATAAAATTGCGTAAATGAGAAATGTTACTTAGATTTGAAGAAAAATTGTGTTATTTATTGCATACTTTGTTTAACTCCTTGCCCTACGATTGGTTTTGTGACTGCCTCCGCTATAATTTAGAATTTAATTGCTAAAATTGAAATTGATCAGTGATTCTTGATACGCCATATAATCTAACGTATTATTAATGTTATAGAAATAATATTATCGCGTCGCATTTCATTAATATTTTCAATTTAATAAGCTTTGGAAAACTTGAAAATTTCCTTTCCCATTTGCCTTGTCATGAGTATCATTCGTTATTTAGGCAAGGGGTTAAAATATATTTAATATCACGTGATATTTTCGATTTTAGTATACAATTACTCAAATATAAATCTTTGTGCAATTTACATCTTTTTTTGCACAACTGCTATCATTCAGTTTTGCATGATTTATTTCTAACAACATAAATGTATTTAGACCCCTTTCACTTTAAAATGGTAATTGATACATCATTATCTGGTTTCTAAACATTTTATTTTAATCCAATTTGGCTCAGACACAGCCCTAAGTCTCCTTTTATTGTTTGACCACTTAATAACGGATGTTCGTTTTCTTCTTTGCAACTCTTCGTTAAGGATTCAAAGGATTGTCCTCTGAAGGGATAGTTTCCACGGGGAAGGATTATACTTGAGAATTATTTGGCACAGTACAATCGGATTCCATTCACTCGACGCTAGGAAAATTCCTTAAGGAGTTCACCGTAAGCCTATTAGGATAATTTTTGTCGCGAGCCATGAACAATCCCTCGAAAGGAAAAAGTTCAGGATAATAGCCTCTTAATTATTATCAGTTGCAAATTCCTCATTAATGTATTTGATGTTTTCTTCGACATTTATCATCGATCCTTGCTGGACCATAATCTGCTGGTTTAATTACTCATAAATTATTAAATTTAGCGACCCGTTTTCAAACGTTGCCAAAATCGTTTAAAGAACCAGAGCTACAATTTGATACATCAGATCTACGGCACATAGTTTTTTAAAATTATTTCTCTTTGTAGAAAAGCAGTGTAGTAGATATTTAACGCGTACTTTATAATACACAAATTATTTAACTGATCGTATTTTTTGCAACTTAGTTTATTCGTTTTCAAAGTACTTATTTAATATGTTTAAATATGTCAGAATTAGCACCCGTAAATCTAGTGTTAAGGAATTAATAGAAGATTTGTTTCATAGAGAATTCAAGATTTAATTACATTCCCTCATTATAACAATAATTTTGTTCTGTATTTCATCGAATATCTAAGAAATTCATAAACAAAAAAAGCAAGGATGCGCGTATCAATTAAACAATTATCAGAATACCGGACTTTCTTCGATTCGCCAACCGGGCATCTCGTAAGAACCACAGTTAATTGGCTCTCTAACTAAATAATTGACAGTAAGTAGGAAATGAGAAGTTATTCCTCGTAGGAGTTGTTTGTCATCTCCCACTTTTCCTCCTCATCGTTGATTCTGTGAATTGATCAACGAACTACCAACTACACTTTACGATTAGCGCTACCTAGAAAATCCAATCTAATTCACCACAATAATCTTCCACCATTGCTCCCATTCCAAACAAATTCAATGTCCTAAAATAACTCAAACCAATAAATCTTCGCAATTACAACCATCAAAAAACAAAAAAAGAATTTCCCATCACAATCAACCGAATCAAAGGCAAACACCGCAATCACCAAAGGCCCTTCCATCCGGCAGCACGAATCGTTACGAAAGTAATCAAACAAATTCAACCAGACACACCTGATTCCGATCAAAGCACAGATACGAAGATCGTCCAGGTACACGATGTCCATGGACGGTCCCAGACGATACCGACACGCGCACTCGATAATGAACACGACCCAGGAAACGAAAACAGGTCCCAACCGAAATCAGTTTGTCGTTTCTGATCGTTAAATCCCGTTGTCAATCGTCGCAGAGGAAGGAGAATTTTCAGTGGTAGAGGCAAAGGTGGCCGATGCTGACCCCCCGCTGGGGTATCGGTTACGCTTAAACCGCGTTTAAGGCCCTCGAAAGCCGGCTTTCCTTAGGAGCCAAAGGGGCCCGAACCAGTGCCGGAGGGCTTACGTGGTTCCCTCGAAGGGTTCGGAGACGGTGGCGCCAAGGAGATCCGTATCTTGGCGCGAGTCCCCGAGAAAGGGCCCCTCGGTTCTCCCCACCACCGGCAGCCCTCGTCAAAGATAACATCTGATTCCGAATCGTTCGTTCCTTCGTTGGCTCGTTCGCTCGTGTAGGCTTCCATGTACCCCGACTCGTTTTCTCGGGCCCGTACGAATGTCATCGTGTTCGCTTCTTACAAGCGGAACAGGGGCCCACTTTCGGCCCTCTTTTCGTGAGCGCCGAATTAACGATCGGCAGACCCCGGGCGCATGCTACGGGAACGATCGAGATTAATTGCGCGTCGCGAATCGAAAGAAAAGCTAAGGCGATTCGGTACCTGTCTTGCTGCCATTTTGTATTCACTGGGTATCTCTTTCGTATCTCGTTAATTTATTGGTTAATTTTGAAATGCTCGTTGGACGTGGGGGTGAGTTTGGATTGTATTTGACGTTACGTTGATATGCGACGATTGGAATTGTTTTGTGATGGAGATTTGTATTGGTGGGGTGAAAGAATCTGTAAAGATGTAGGAAGATGTTTTATTATTATACGGGGAGGATGTCGAAGTTAGTTGAATTTGAATAAAATTATTAATCTTTGGAATACAAATATAGTTGAATCTTGGAAATGGAAAACTTCTATAAGATGACAATTTCTTTCCGTTCTCTTCCGCTACATTGATGAGGCTTGTGTAACACAAAATATTAGCTTTCTTAAATAAAATTGTTTTTCCTAGGATTATGTATTATATCTTTACAAAGTGAAACAATTAAGCCTTTGTACTCCGAGTAATTTTTACTATGAGCTACCAGCGATATCAAGACTATTTGTACGATGCGAGTGCACATCCCTGGAAAATTGAAAATCTTGCTTTGCGATTAAAACAGAAGGGTGTACATATTAAAATTATGTTTTACTATATGAAAAAATATACTGGGTGTACCTGATGACGGAGTTCTTGGTTGAAGATCAAAATTTACGCGCACTTAGGCTCTAAAGTAACGATTATAAAAACGAGTATAGCAAAATAATTCTCCAATTTTTACTCTTTATTCCGAACGGTAATCTCATTTACAAATTCCTTTGCAAAAATAACCGAATGACACGAGTTCTAACCAGAATCTTAAAGACTATCTCCAACACATGGTAAAAGGAAACCACAATTCAAATTTAAGCTATAAAATAACGACTTTAACATGAAAATAATTCACGAGTCGAATTTCAGAAAAATATATTAAAATCTCTCAAATTTCAGCCTCTTCATTCACAACAATCATGTACGTTCGCAAATTATCATTCCCAAAGAACCGACAATACGATTTTCAACAAAATCCGTACGTCAATCGAAAGAATATTAAATCCAACCTCTGTGCAAGGTAGAAGTCAAGTTCTCAGGCCGACGACGTCCTTATTATTATAATCATATCATTTGCAATGACGTCCGACGTCTTTATCGCGGTCGAAAAACAGTCAGTGCTCTAGGTGCGGTCGACAAAAAGCGCCCGCCGAGTCAAAAAATCAAGCATTTGTATTCCGCGGAGATTTTTCAACGGCGGCTGGACAGTTTTCTCATTTCGTTTATGGCCGGCCATAACATAACTCCGGACCTACTACCACCACCGTCGCTGCCAACTACGACCACCGTTGTCGAGAATAATCGGTATAGTGAGTCCACCACCGAGGCATTTACCACTACAGAGGATTCTTTCTGCCAGCCAGACCAAGATGAGACAACTCTGCGTGGGTGGAATCGAATAGTGTCCTGGGAGCACTTTGCGCGTATGAAGAACGCCTAATGCTGCCTCGGTACCGGAGGACGCTGTCGGTTCGCTCGTTAAAGTCGATGATCATCATTGGATTCGAATGAGAAATCGGAACACGCTGGTAGCTTTGAGCTTGCCTTGATTCGATGAAAGTTTCACGTCGGATAGAATATTCTGATTCTACCGAAATATTCCAGCGTGATTTAGCGATCTGCAATGACAATGGTGTATGAAAGTTTCAGTGTACGTCGCGGAAGAATTTTTTATTGAAATTCTACTGGGTGCTTGCCATTGGTGGATTAATGTTTTGGAATGAGTAGCATAAAATGATGTTTACAAATAAGTTTGCAATGTAGGAGAATTAATTTATGGTGAATACAGAGTAGATGTTACTGTACTTTTTTTCTATCTATTATTCTTTATGTACCTACCTTTTGTTCTATCAAACGATAATTAACTCCTTGCTGTACGATAACGAGTGACATTCGTGATGCGATAAATAGAAGAGTTAATTTTGAAGTTTCCTGGAAATTATTAAATTAAAAATATTGAGTCACGAGTCGGTAAGATTATTTCTATGCTATTTAAAATTGTGTTAACCCTCTATGGGACGAATTTTCTGTGGTATCAGATGATTAGTTGCACGATAACACATTAAAAAATAGTGATAGAACTATTATAAATAATAAATTTTACTTGAATTTGAAACGTTGGATTGTAAAGAATTCCATGGTTTTGAAGAACTTTTGAGAACTTGTAATATTTGGGAAATTTAAAAAATCGATTTTGTAAAATGAAAGCTGAGATTTGTTTTGTGTTACCTCAAAGTTACAAGGGCCCATAGAGGGTTAAGTTATAGAGTAAGTATATCAAGAGCCAGGGGTAGATTGTTACTTCAGCAATTAACTCTGAGATATTGTGCATTCAATAATAAAAGTTAATAGTACGACAAAGTGTTAATAGTGGAACTAACTATTTACAAAAGTTGTTTAAATTTTTAGGGGAACTGTCCAATAGATATTCCAAATTCGTTTCTGTCTTATAAAATATTGATTACTTTGTTAATATATTTAAACATGCTAGCTTTATCGTCGGTAGTTCTAATGTTAATCCATTAGCTCCATTGGACGAGTTAGATCTGTGAATGTAGTTATGCTAAAGTGCACAATAACGAGTATGACATGAATTGCAATTGGAGCAATCGTCATTCCTAGCAATTCCGCTAAATAATTTCAAAATTCTTAAGGACAATCCAATTAATCCTTAAACTTTCTCCAAACTAGATCCTAATCGACGGAATTAGCATGTTACTTAAACAAATAACCGAATAAGTCACTGTTTCTATTTTCTTCAACCTACTAAGATTCTCCCAGCATTAAAGTCTTCAGAATAAAACCAGTAATCCAAATCTACAACCATAAAAAACTCAAGCAACCTCCAAATTGTTGCCTAAAACCCTATAAACCAAAGTTTCCCAATCTTTTCACCCTTGTGGAACCCTTGCGACAACGTTAACGTTCTAGGGAACCACAGCATCCATGTATCAATATTACAATAATTTTATAACAATATTACAATATTGTTACGAATTATTCAGAGTGACGAAATTCTCCTTTACATATCGCCGGTTTTCTCGAATAACGACACATTTCGAAAATAACAGTTTTATAGTAAGTAGGCCCTTTTTAGTTTTTTATCTTTTTCATCCCTTGATATCTATAAACATATAAAATATGTATTACACTATGTATTATATACTCATATTATGAGTTTTATTCACAATGGAGTAAAGCTTACGTAGATTCTTCCTGTGTAATTAACTCGATAACGACACAAAACCAAATGTGTCGTTATTCTTGAAAACCGGCGATATGGCATCGATTACTAGAGCGATATCAACGTGCTGCAAATGTTGATATTCACATAGAGAGTTACCTGCGAACTGTGATATTGTTCCTGTTCAAATAGAGTCGTTATTTTTAAAATCTTAAAGTTCTTTTATTATAAAGTGCCGCATTTATTGTTACGAGTCGACCGCGCACGTATAATCCTTCTGGACGTAATTAAATAATACACACTTAAGAACAACCCAAATACCTTTTATTCAGAGAACACGTCCGTCAACCAGAACACATCGACCGTAGAATCCTCATTTATTTATTTTTACAAACGATTTCCAAGGCTCGTTACCCCAGTAACATTTAATCTACTGAGTGTTGCGTAACAATATTATAATAATAGAATTATTAGTGCTTACTATTCATATATCTAAACAAATTCGAGAATATCCAAACCTCTAACTTATATTTGACGAACAACCTGTACCTCTTATTTTTCTATTTCTGGCTGAACACCGGTTGGGAAACGCTGCCATAAGACAAGCCGAGACCGCGTTTGCTCGCACATTCGCAAGCGCGTCACGAAAATTCGCCAGAGTGTAGGCAAAACATTTCTTTTTCGAAAATGAAGAAGCAGTCGAGGCAGAGAGTGGGTCGAGCCGGAGACAGGTTCACGCTAAATGGCGGTCAGACGAGGCATGTCGCGCGCCACGGGGTTCCCCGGTCAAAGGCGCCGGCAATCCTGGCAACCCCTTCCCTCCATCACGGCCCTTCACCCCTCCTCACCGTCAGCCCCTTTTTCCAGGGCCCCTACCATGGACGACTTGTATTCATTTTCGGGCCCCGGTATGCGCCCACGATATTCTAATGGCGTCAGCAGTTGCATTACGCGGCTCTGGTACCAGAATCCCGAGATAACTTGATTTTTATCGGCGATTCGTGCAGGCATTCGCAGAACGCGCCCTTAACCAGCCACCCTATTCTTTTCCCTTTTTTTTCCCCTCTTATACAGATCGTTCTGGTGTCCATGGAGAGTGGAAGAGAGAGAAAGAAAAAGGAGATTCGCGTGCAAAAAGGAAAATACTTGTCGTGACGACAAGGAGGTGTTGCGGCGCGTCGAATTGCGGTCGTATGTCGCCGTGGTGCATCTTTGTCCGAGCCGACGGTGCATCGTGATTCGTGCCGATCTCGGAGACGTTACCTGACCGGCTTGTACGCTTTTGTTTTTGTTAATATGTACACGCGCGGAGACTTGTTTTGTTTGTCTGCTGAATTTTGCAGCGATTCCCTCGGTGGCGATAGTATTTGTGCAACGCGGTTGACGTTGTTGGTTGTGTTCTTGTGCGTGGAATTATTATTCATTTTATGGTCTAAAAATACTTTGGAGTTTTCTGGGTATTTGGTATTTGAAGGTGAATGAGAAATGTAAATTGATGGTTCTTTGTTGTAATTGTGTGATTGAAGCGAAAGAGTAGCTTTGGGGATGGAGATAGAAATCTTTTACTATAAAATTTTTCCTGGTCGCATGTATCGCAGTTGACAACTTGTTGTACGTTTTTTTGTGTCCTTGCGAGTGGAATTATTATTTATTTTATGGTTTAAAAATACTTTGGAGTTTTCTGGGTACTGGGTATTTGAAGGTAAATGAGAAATGTAAATTAATGGTTCTTTGTTGTAATTGTGTGATTGAAGCGAAAGAGTAACTTTGGGAATGAAGATGGAAATATTTTACTATAACATTTTTTCTGGTCGCATGTATCGCAGTTGACAACTTGTACGTTTTTTTTGTGACTGCTTCCGTAATAATACAAAATTAAGGTAGAAAAATAAAGATTGATCAGTAATTCTTAAAACATCACATATTTTAATGTAACAATGATGTTATAGTAATAATTTTATCGTGTCGTGTCTCACTGATATTTTCAATTTCATAGGTTTCGCAAAACTTGAAAATTTCCTATTTAATTTACCTCATCATGAGAGTCACTCGTTACTGTACGACAAGGAGTTAAGATTTGAATTGTTGAAATAAATTATTCCAATATAGTTATGTGATATGGCCTAATATAAGGTGCTGATGTTCATTTTGTTCAAGTGAAAATTCATTTTGTAGAGTGTTACTTGTTTAACAAGTTGATTGCCGCGGTGGTCACCGATGACCGGCGCTATTGAATTCAATGAAATTTCATATTATTTTTAAATTGTAATATTTACAAATTTTCTAATATATTCACTATTTAAATGCTGGCGTTCGAAAGATAAAGTTCTGAATATATTTCTATTTGCGTTTTTAGAGTTTCTGCTTTACAAAAATGCAATTTTAACAGTTGAGTAGAAATAATAGAACGGGCGAAATATCAGAGGCGTTCAACGTGATAAAATATGTAAATAATTGTTTCAAAAACATGTGAATTTATTGTTGAAGTATCTGAAACCAATCGAAAACTTTGCGAATAATTATTCGACAAAATTTAAACATCAACCGTTCAGTCGTTAATAGTTATCCATCGCAAATCATATTAGTTGCACTTAAGTGCATTCACAGTTGATTCAAATAGACATTTTGAATTGTACACGATTTATACGCTATCACCGGTCAATTTATTTCCATAGCGGCCAACTGCCGAGCGCATTCTTAAATAAGACACGTTTATCCTATTCAATTAATTGCCGATAGTTAAACGTCAAAGATATTCCTGAAATTCGCAATTTTGTGAACTGAAAATTGCAGTCAATCGTACAAATCCTTTCAAAGTTAATCGTACCGAATTAAACGCGAGTGAGCTTCCATCAAGCGACGAACACAATAGAGTGAATCGTTTCTAACCAACAAATACGCGCGATATATATACTAAATTCTCCTCTGTTTCCGACTAACTAAACCACAATGCTCAACCACAATTTCAGCCTCGGTTGAAGGTTAATCGATGCGATTTACAAATTGACTTCCGTTCCCGCCGCTCTCCACGGTTCTTAAAGCCGAAAAAAATGATTAGACCTCGGAGGATGAGGTATTGTTTACCACGAGCCTGCTTCTGCGAAGGGCTTCTATTAGTACTTCTGCTTCTGCCATGCAGGCTGCCCTTCTTCGCGATGGATAACATATGGTTAGCTGAAATTTTCTGAAAGCCTCATTAACATAACGTCGATCTGCACCTGCTTCGTGAAAAACGCGAGAGGAACGAGCACTGTTCTCGCTCTCGTAACTTCTTCTGCTATGTTTTGAAGGAACACTTTTTTTCTCCCTGGTTCCCTCGGGATGTTTAACAGAATCGTAGCTTGTACGGAAGGAAACATTGTTAATAAGAAACGTACGATAACATTTTCTCCGGTTTTTAACCGTTGAAGGACGAAGAGACGTTTCGACTTAAGTCACAAATATCTGGCTGCACTGTACTTGGGTATTCTACTTAACTCTAGATCTTTGATAACCGTCAAATTGACGAGTTCCTATTGTTTTAAAAATATTTCTCAAAGTTGTAGAAAAGTAGTAAAATATACAGTACAATCGGAATCTATTTAGTCGAAGCTGGAAAAATTCCTTAAGTAATTCACTGTACGCCTATCACGATAATTTTTGTCGTGAGCCATGAGCAATCCTTCGAAAGGAAAAAGTTCAGGATAATAGCCTTTTAATTATTATCGGTTGCAAATTCCATTCATTAATGAGTTTAATATTAACCTGCTGATTTAATTATTCACACATTATAAAATTTTGCGACCCGCTTTCAAACATTGCCAAAATACTATAAAGAATGGGAGCTACAATTTCTTTAACGTTAGATCTGCGGCACCTAGTTTTTTAAAAATATTTCTCAAATTTGTAAGAAAGCAATAAGGTAGATACTTTTATAGTAGATAAATTACTTAATTAATTGCATTTATTTCTGTTTGTTCCATCCTTTTTCGAAGAACATACTTAATGGATTTAAATACGTCAGATTTAATGGCTGTAAATCTAGTGTCAATTTATAAAGAATTTGTTATAGAATTTATAACAGAACCAAGATATTATCATGAGCTAATGGAACATGCTCTTTACTAAGTATCTTAATTTTCTTTTACCTCGACATGATATAAGCGTTGCAAACGCTATGAAACATTTGTTTGATCCACTTCTAACAGTTATACAAGTTGTTATTGCGCCTGCAATTTAAGAGTTTCCAACTTTCGTGGTGTTTAAAACGTGGTCGGTAAGCATTCAGTAACTGAATACGCAGTAACTCAGAGTTAATTGCTGAAATAATAATTTATGTTGAATTGCAGCTATAGCGTACAACCTAACGCAGTATTAACCCCTTGCCTTACGATTTCTTTTGTCACCGAACATGTAATAAGTCAGAATTAATTGTCGGAATAATAATCTATCACTGATTCCCAATATACCGATATAAGTTATCGCAATATTAATAGAATAGAACTAATTTCAAGGTCTCCTAACTTACTGATATTTTCAATTTAATAGTTTTTGGAAAACCTAAAAATTTTCTATTCCATTTACCGCACCACGTGTACCACACGTCATTGTAATACAAGGGGTTAATAGCATAAAAACAATTCGATCGTATTGTAAATCACTGCTATCTTTAATTCCATATTTTTTAAAAAACTTCAAACTTTCCTATTCCTTTTATCACGTCACACGACACTCATTATCACACGCCAAGGAATTAATCACATTACACAGTCGCACTATCATAAATTCTATCTTGTCTTATAAATCATCCGACAGAACACGTTTCACGCCTTACAATCTAAAAATATCCTCGAATCATTAAACTCATAAACAAGACAAGTCGAATTTCCAGAAAAGTATACAATCCACTTACCCCAAATCGCAGAATCAGATCCCCAAATGCAATCGTAAAATGGTAAAATTAATCATTTCATTCGACGCGTCCCCTATTCCACCAGAAACACCATAGCCGCAGAATTATCAGTCGAAATTCCGCGATAAAGGCGCATCAAATCACCTAGAAATTCGTCACGGTTTCGATAGCCACTCGCAAGAACCCCTTCTGACGGACGTCTGCGTTCTCTGACAAATAGACGAAGGTACTAGGAGGGGTTGCAGAGCGTTCAGAACGGGCCTCCTAGCGAATTCATAGACGGATAGGAATGCGCAATATTGTCGGCAGTCTGTCACACATTCGATCCGCTTGGACTCCGGAGAGGAGATACCATGCGGCCGAGCCCCCAAACAAGAAGATCCTCCTTTTATTACGTGCATCCCGTGGTGGCCCGCAGATGTATCAGACAATAAACTACGGGCTGTTTGGGATTTGTGGGCCGCGTATTAATCTTCCCATATTTATGTCGACCCGGAGAAAAAGCGGCGGGATCACCGCACACTCGCGAGAAGATAGCTTCTCCTTCGTTCTACGGCTGGACGTGCGACGAAAGCATCGGTTTGAGATAAAAATCAAGTTAGCCGTAGAAGAAGAGGGAGTCTTTGGTTTTGGCAAATGGTTGGCTATGTATTGTTACCAGTAGCAGGGTGAAGGTTGGATCTATTGTTTTGAGGAAGATGCGAGGATTGAAAGAGACCGGTTTTGTGCTACGAGTTTGAAGAGTTTGGAATGTGTGAATGTATGTGGGAGATTCGAAATTATGTTATGTGGTGCAATAGATAATAGTAATAGTTAAGAAGTCAGTCTATTATCTTATTATATCAAAGCAATCTTCTTATATAAGATATCTTATATTTTATCTTAACAAAATAGTCTCGCCATGCTTAAGTAATAGTTTTATAAAAGCACTGTACTTTTATACAGCTATTAAGTGAGTAATATATTATAGGTGTGATGTTCAGCTGCTTTTTTGTTAAAATCTTCACAATCGTTCATTAATAAAATAAAAATAAATTTATATCGTGACCCTCCATTATTAATAACAGTGAATATTATTATCATCAGTTGTGTTATTCCCTGAACAGGTTTAAATAAACTCTGTACTTCTTACGCATCTTGTTCTTACGATGATATATTCCTTTTACATCTTGCGGTATTAGCAGAAAAAAATAAAGAAGCCAAGGAATGAAATATATATATATATTCTGCATGATATTAATATGACCGAATAATTCCGATCAATCAATGTCTAATATTATCTCTAACGTATTATCCTCTTACATTCTTATAGCTACCTCATACAATATGTTGCATGGACGTATTCTCGAATTTACTGTTAGACATGGATTTCCTATTTGTACATCTTCAAAATACAAGGAAAATGTGTTAAAAATCACATAACTACGAATAAAGAAAAATGTGTTAAACGAATTGTGAAACTAATTATCTCGAGAAAACTCCCTATCGTACTTATCATACCAATTATATTATATCGTGCAATTTAACGCAATATTAATATCATAGAAGTGATTTGATCCCATCGCGCCACATTAATATTTTCAATTTCATAGATTTCTCAAAATTTGAAAATCGTATACAATTCACTGCATTACGAGTCTCCCTCGCTGTTGTCTCTTATAGAAAATACAAATAAGTTCTCACATTACATATTATTATAGTTAACATTAAAGAGCATCATCCATTATTGCATATTTAATGTTCTTAATCACCTAAGAAAGGGATAATCATCAAACTCTAAGTGGCCCGTCGTCAACGAACGGTTCAGCCTCATCGTCCGAATAAAGAAATAAAGTTTTCGATTTGCATGATGTAACGGCACACCTGATGTAACAAGCTCGTCTCTTCCTCGCCTCATTCTCGAGTGCTCGCTTCTTTCCTGGGGCTGTCATAGCGCGAGCAGAACTGATTTACTGCTAAGGTTTACTCACCCACGTTGCGTCCGTTCTAATTGCAGGTCCGTGAGCTCGTAAGAAGAATATCCTCCGATCCACACCCCTTGACCTTCCCACCTGCCATCGGCCCACGCAATGCTCCTGTGAGATACCAAACGCGTAACCACTGAACCAGTCGAGTGTTCTGATTTTTCATCCCGAGTCGAAAAGTCCAGCCTAAAAAGAAACTTCAAATCCTAGATTCTTTTGATTTCTCATTTGCCGAATACTTATGTATACCATTTTGAACCTCAAAATCCTCAACTAGTGTGTCTACGCGCCTCAAACTCCTGTAAATATGATTTTTAGGAGTTATATGGACTGATCAGGTAAAATTTTTATTTCAATTTAATCTGACATCCCCTAAAAATATTTCAGAAATTCCAAGTCTGTAGACTCATATTCTAAAAATGGGGCTTTCAGGAGCAAGTAGGAATTAAATTATCATTTTATTCCATATAAATTGTAAATCTCCTAAAATCAAATTAATTTTTAGGATATTGTAAATATTTTTGGACCTAGATCATTCCACTCCAATTCCAATTCAATTCTAAAACTCCTCATTATAGAATGCTGAGGATTATTTTGGGCTGTATGAAGCCTAAATTGATCCTAAACTAGGCAAAACTGGCAAAAGTTAGCAAGTTTAGGGCCATTGTGGAATTAAAATTTGCATTCTTTTCTATGTAACATATTTTTCCATATTCAGCTTAAATATCTTAAGTTATTTGGTAATTTAGGAGGATTTTGGGCTTAAAATTTTCGACTCAGGATCCTATTATTTAATATAGATATTCGTTTTGAGCTCAAAAGGTAGCAGTTTGAGAAAGGTGCAATTGATGAAAGGTGGTCTAATTTGTACGAAAGATATCATCTAGCTTATAACCTTTGACCTTCCCACCTAACATCGACCTATGCGATGCTTTTGCGAGATACCAAATGCGTAATCGGTGAACCAGTCGAGTGTTCTGATTTTACATCTTATTATTTAATCAGATAGCTGTGATTGACGAGTATACTCGTCATGGAGAAACAGCAGAACCTTATGTATGGACGGGTTTACTCGTCATGCCTAAAAGTCAGCGAAGACTGGTCATTTAAATTGTTATTTTGACGAAAAGTGAAATATATTCGTAAATTTCAAGATGTTTGGAATATTTTGAGGACATGGTGGAATATAACGAATAATTAAAAAGTATAAATAATTTGAGATAGATTTATGTTCACATTTCGATTTTCGTGACCCTGTAGTTGCGCGCTCTCAAAAAGGTCGCCACAGTTAACTGGTTACTGTAGATTTTTGTTTTGTGCTCAAAAGGTAGCCAGTTTGAGAAAGTTGAAATTGATGGTAGATGGTCTAATTTCTAAGAAAAGCATCATCTACCTTATAACCTTTAACCTTCCAACCTGCCATCGACGTACGCGATGCTCTTGCAAGACACCAAGTGCGTAACCGCAGGATAAAACGAGTATCTTACTCTTTCGTCTTATTCTTTAGCTTCCGGCCTAAGCTTACAATTGTAATTCGTGAAATTTGTAACTATAGAAAGGGATCAGAAAGAAGTCACTTGGGACGTAAGCGGAGACTGCTCTCGCACTACCTATCTCTTTCTATTCTATATATCTCCTGTCCTCTTCATTCATAGTCGTAGCTATTCACATTCATTTAAGTAGGTAAAATCGGTGTCTGCCAATCTGATAATAAAATATCGTGCGTACGTGAATCTTTCGATTTTCACAATCAATATCGTGCTGTCGCACTCAGTTCCACAACTTTTTCGTTTCTCTCTTTGTCTCGCAGTGCAATTTCCCCTCAAGTGACTTGTTTCCGATCCCTTGCAATACTCGAAGCTTTAATCAATTTCGTAACTAACTCCGTTTACGACACTGTTGTCAATATCAACACTTTGCGCAATTAAGCCACCCTACGGCCGATATGACTTTAAAACATAAATTTTTCTTTCAATTCTACTAACTTCCAAATCTAATACCTTTTCGCACATTGCAAGAAAATATCTTCCGTTAAAAATTCCTTCGTACCGCATATTCCGCTATTCGAAGCAAAGAAACTCTCCTGTACTTATCATCCCCATTAACTACGCCTGTCATAAAGTAACTTATCAGTTCGTAAAATCCCAGATTAACTTCAAAACCAAAAAAAAAAAAAAATAAAAACATGCAACACTCTGCTCGACAACTATTCCATTCAAAGTAACTCGTAGCAACGACTCCTGCCTTCGATTCGCACCCGCGCGAGGCACGCACCCTGACACGGAGTTCAGCGGTAGCCGGAGGGCAGCTAGAGGGTCTCTCGAGTCTCACGTGTCGGCTCGCGTTGGCGTGGATGTTTGCACGGGGCAAATCTGGTGCTGACCCAACGATTATGCTGTCGACACTACTTCTTCGCCCCCCTGGCATCCCTTGATCTCTCCTGTTGGTCCTCGACGAGGAGGGACGCGTGCACGAGTCACCGCATAATCCGCCAACCGCCATTGCGTCGTCGTCTCTTTCCCCTTTCCCTTCATCCCTCCTTCTCTTATCCTTTACCTATCGTTTCATCTCTCTCCTTCTCTCTCTTGGCTTTCTCCCTTCCTCATCCACTACCTCTCTAACCCTTTCTCTTCCCCTTTTCCTCGTCCACCATGCCCCCTTCCCTCACTCCTGTCCTCCTTTCTCTGTTTCGCGCGTATCAGCACACTTTCGTGTATTAGTTACCCCTGCCTGGGGACCACCACCTTTTCCTCTCGGTGCGTTAAAATCATTTGTGCATACGAGCGCAACCGGAGTCAGGAAAGGTGTGCGCTGCGTGCCGGCAGGCAGGTGTGTACGAGCAATGGAGAACGTGTGGGTAAGCGTGGCTCGCTGGGGGCGTGGCGGCTTCCTGGTGGTCCGTCACTGGCGTGGGTTACGTTCTTTGCATAGGAACCGTACTCGAGACCCTACGGGAATACCGGTTACATCGTCAATGACACAAGTTTCGACGATTTTCTAAAGTTCTTGGAAGATTTTCAAAGACTTCTTTTCGAATCTTCATTGTGGTTCCACTTGGTTGTGATTGAGGTAAATAATAATTGGAGCGAAAAATTGCGATGTGGTTGGTTGGAAATTAAAATGGGGTGAATACGTTGGGTGAAAGTAATTGTAATTAATGTTGTGCAATGTGGCTCACGAAAGACTTTCAATGCTTGGTTATAGAACGCTTTGGCATGTGGAGTTGATTAAGTTTTAGGTTGATGAAGGTAAGTAATGATTTTAGATTTGTTTCTCCGCATAATGATTTTCTTAATGAATTGTAATGTTTAGAAGAATGTAACACTTATTGAATGTAAATAATTTTACTTTCAGGTTCAACGGTTTGCTATTTTGAATGTTAATTTGAAAGGCTAGTGTTTCAACCCCTTGCCTTATAATGACGAGTGGCACACGTGCCGCGGTAAATGAAATAGGAAATTTTTAAATTATCCAAAAACTATTAAATTAAAAATACCAGTAGCTCAGGAGATTTAAAAATTAGCTCTATACTATTATATCAGAAATAAACAATAGATTATTATTTCAACTATTAATTCCGAGTTATCGCACATTCGGTCACAAAATAAATCGTACGGCAAGGGGTTAATTATCACTTTCTACGCCACACTTCATCCAAACTCCCAATTCCTACAAGAACCTACCACCATAATCAAAACTAATATTAGGTATAGAAATTAATTCGGTGCCTTGATATTAATTTATTTATAACTCTGGTTTGAATGTAAATAATCGCCCGCCATTTTATAACGTTTAAGTACCAACACTTACAGTTATGAAACATTTGACAACTAGTCAAAATAAAAGCTATTAGTAAGTAAAATGGCGGCGTCTGACAAGAATCACATACGACACTGCATACTCTTTGCCTTTCAATTAAAGAAAAATTCTTCTGAAGCCGCTGAAATGATTTGTTCTGCTTTGGATGAAGGTGCAGTAACACATAAAACCTGTAAAAAATGGTATCAAAGATTTCGAAACGGCGACTTTGATCTTTCTGATCGAGAACGTTCCGGGCAGCTAAAAAAATTTGAAGACGAAGAGCTTGAGCAGCTGCTCTGTGAAAATTCCGCGCAAACACAACATGAGCTAGCCGTGCAACTTGGGGTGTCACAAAAAGCAATTTCCCATCGACTGAATAAGTTATAATATCTACTAAACTTCTTTTAAAAAGCCACCGAATTAATTTCTACACCTAATATATACAAAAGAAGAATACAAAATGCTCCAAATAAAAATCCCATCAAACCGACCTCTATCCGACCTCCATATAGACAAGACCGGCAAACGTTTCCCCACAGAAGACTCAGTTTCCAGGACACGTTTGTGTTTTATGTCTTTCGAGAAAGCTTCACTGTCCGAATCATAGAGGCACCGGGGCGAAGAGAGTGAAGCATTAAGCGATGGGACTTCTAGAAAGGCATTAGCGAAATCCTCGAGTTACGTTCCACCTCCGAGGCCAGAGTGAATTGGGTTGGAAAAAGCCAAGACTAGGAAGTTCCGGGGTACACGAAGAGAAGATCGAGGAAAATATATGAAAGGACAGTCTAATAGGTAGCATTACGCTCAATTAGACATCTCGGCCGTAGCCGCGTAGATGGGCGAAATGCGCGGTTATTAATACCTTATCGTGATTCGTGGTTGGTAAGTAATCACTCGGCCACGGATGGATGCGAAAGGAGATCTCAATCTTCGCGGAGAACGCGATGCATTCTCGTGCATGAAACGATTTCGTCCAGCTTCTGGCATCGTCGTTCGAAGAGTACCTATGCTTTGCTGTCTACAATTATAGGGAGAATCGTGCTGGCTACCGTGCCTCCAACTGTATCCGTCACGCAGACGACTCCGTTTTGACCGGTACGATGATGTGCATCGATTTAGGAGAGCATTTGGAAATTTCGAGTTGAACAGAGAAGTTCGTTGAAGTGATGTCTCTTTTTAAATGTGTGACTGAGACACATTCATACATTTTCGAGTCCGAAGGAATTATAGAATTGTAAGCATGTCAAACTGAATTTTTTTACATTTTATGCGATGACTGATATGGTTTCTTCTATAGAATTAGTTTGGTAGAGAATAACTTATAAGAAGATTTACCTATCTTTGGTACGAAGTTCGATATTTTACATCTATCTGAAGCTACGTTGCAATTTTGATCCGCATAGTATTTAATAACATACCTTACAATTAATATTAATAATGTTAGTTCTTTATATTCTATCAAATACAGTTTAACCCTAGAGTTACCGAGGTGGTTAAAATGACTTGCCCTGCATTTTTTCAATCTATTCTTGAAGTTTTCAACACCCTTTCTTTTTCGATTTCGTACATCTGTATCAAAGATCGTAAGCGATTCAATCGATCAGGTTTTTTTATTCCTTCATTAATTTCATTCGGACATTGTTATTTAACAATTTGATATTCAATTAAATAAATTGTCGCTAGATCTACTATTAACACTGGAACTAGCAAGCAAGTCAAAATGACTCGCCCTCAATTTCTTATAAAAGGTCTCCAAGTTTATTGGATAATCATTGATCAGGCATTCTACGTTGATCTTATAAAATACAGATTGTCGAAAGGACCATCTTTTTTATCTGTTGATTTCTCTTTTTCCAAAGTATATAGTTATTATATTAAAATATGGTAGACTTAACGCCGGTACTTCTAGTGTTAACACTAGATTGCCGGAGCGAGTAGATTTGACTCATTTAAGATTTTATTGCTATATCATTGGAAAAACCAAAATAATTTGTTTAAAAACATATATTCATTTTTAATAAAATTAGAAAATGTATACAAATACTAATTCTTTTCTCCCCCCTTCTTTTAGTTCCAAACATTCATATGTGTTTATACTTATTTTTCTGGATGTGAGTCAAATTGACTTATTAAATATTTTTACAGTTAGTATTTTTACACACATGTAACTTACTTCTTGTGCAAAGAAATGTTTTGTAAACAATCTGATGCGAGAGTTTTCATTTTTAAACATGTCAATTTAGTAAAAGTAAATATTAATAATAAAGCCGAAAACACCTTCAAACCTCTATCTAAAAGAAGTAAGAGTAAGACTGTCTGTGCTAAATGTAATAAAAAAAAAACTGCGCAAATGTATTTTTAAAACGAGATATACCTGTAACAACTATTTTGAATAACTTTCTTTCAAATAAAATTTCATTTTCCTTTTTAAATCTCCAATTTTAATGTTTGTGTGAATTTGACTCGCTTCAGGCAAAGCGGTGTATGCTCAACGTCCGGCAATTAAGTGTTAATAAATAAATCATCTGCCCTCCATCACCAAGATACAGAATTAACAAGCATAAAACTCAAATACGTTCAATCATCCAAACACAACAGAACATTCTCGAACTTATTCAACAATTTTCAAACTATTTTCACTCTACGCATTTCTCAACAGGTACGACCTACTATATAGATTCTCGTACCGTTATATCTCAAACAGAATCCATGAGATTTCGCAAGACCTGAAAATTCGCACGATTCACTTAAAACAGGGACTTCCGACATACACGACTATACCGTTCGCCATTTTAAAGAATTACATAGGATGACCGCTAATATACGGTAATAGCATCTACGCTAATAGATTTCGTAAAGGTAGAAGGCTTCGTCTACTCGCTGACATTTCGCGGGTTTCTGGCATTTTGCCGTATACGATTACGCCAATGGGACGAAGTAACTACCGCGTAACAAGCTTGTAGCCGGCCCTTCGTCCTTCGTCTTCACATGGTCTCAGAGGCACTCGCCCGGTCACGAATGCTGGACCTCACATCGTCACGGAAAAGACGTTCTCCTTGTTACGTTGATGTTATTAACTGGCCGGTTGTTAACGTGGATGATAACTGCGTGACCACCTCGAAGAACGGTCAATCAGTTTGCGGCAATGAAACGTCATTTATGTCACCTTCGAAAGGATCATTTTGGTGGTACCATTTCTTTTTCAGGACACTTTGTTGATCTGTTATTCGTCAGTTTCTTTTTTTGATGTACGATTTTGTTTAACACGTAGACTGCCATGGGGGTCACCGGTGACCGGCGCTATTGATTTCAATGGAATTTTATGTTACGTTTAACACTTTGAACGCCACCGGTATTTTGCTCGTTTCGTCATTTCTACTGAAGCAAAACTTCTTCTATTAAAATTACATCTTTACAAAGCAAAAACTTTAAAGATACTGGGAGTTAGATATTCAACAGGCCTTTATCTTTTTAACGTCAATATTTAAATATTTAATATGTCTGAAAATTCATAAATATTGCAATTTAAAAGTTACACGAAATTCCATGAAATTCAATAGCACCGGTTACCGGTGACCCCCATGGCAGTCAACGTTTTAAATTCCAATATTTATGAAATTTTTAACACATTGCAAGCCGGTCCCGCGATAATGCGGGATTTCAAATATATGATTTTAGATTTTACCGATCGATATCAGTCATATTATTTTATCTTGAGGAAAACGGTAAAGTGGACAGAGAAGGCAATATTATTTCCTTTAAATTGCGCATTACTTAAATTCACTTAAATTTGATAGTGATTGTAATAGCAACATTATTAAATATAATAAATTTGGTAGCAGATATTTAGCCGGCGTACAATGTGTTAAATGCTGGAGTTCAAAAGATAAAATCGACCTGAATATATACTTATCTATTTCTGTCTTTAAAGTTTGTGATTTACAAAGATGGGATTTTAATAGGAGAAGTATCAGTTCGGTAGAAATGAAATTAATTAATTGATCATCGTTATCGCCCACTTTTTCTATTCCTTCAAAGTACTTTTTCATTATAATTGTAAATATAGTGATATAACGCCGGTCGTGGTAAAGTTGTAACATATTAGGGTGAATCAGTAACTCATAAAAATCTATTAATTGGTGTCGAGATAAAGGAATGCTTGTCGTAATCAAACTATGATTAAAACAGTTTAATAAAAAAAATGTAACTCTATTTTTATTGTATAATGTGTACCAATTTATATCTACCTTGTACAGTAGACTATTTTAAACAGGTTTAGTGGTCGCCTTAGAATCAAATAAATAATATAATAAAACTACCTAAGATTGCTATATTATAGAAATTGAGATATTTGCTGCAAATGTCTTCTTCCAACGTCCTGACTGTTATGTTATTAATAAAATAGTTTCAATAAAACTGAGACCCTACCATGACTTAATAATACGCTACGAAGATGAAACATGCGTAATATCGCATACAAATAGTAATAAAACTATTAATTGTTAGTTTACGTTGCACGAAACGGAGATTTCCAACTGCATGACATGAACATGTTAATTATTCAAGAAAATGGACAGTAACTATCATTTGGGGACTGAAGAATTCATCAGACTGTATGTCAGTAATAACTTCCTCTTCTCGAGAAACTTAAAAATCTATCACTTAAGTATAATTTAAATGAGATCACTTAATACCATACTACCCTCCAAATAATTATGCAAGTTTCTTGCATTATTAATGAAATTATATTCCAGTAACAACTTAGTAAAACGTATCAGTCTTCAAGATTATAAAATTAACGGATGTCGGATTATTTTGTACTGGTATTTGTTCATGTGTGCAGTAGCAAGTGTAATCTTAGAAACAAGAAACATCGAATAATTAATTATTATATAAAAGCATAGTGCTACCACCACCGATTTTCTTCTATTTAATCGATTCCTATATGTTCTTCCTTAATATTCATCAATCACACTTGCTAAACATTTCTGCCACAGCCATTCCATTCATTCCACATTAATTAATATAAATTCATACAAATGCTACTTCCGTCAATCACTGATAGCTTTGCCCTTGTTTGTAATTCGTACAGCATTTAACAGTCTACCAGAATATGTACTACAAGATCGGCAGAATTAATTATCAACACTATTTCCATTACCCGTTGGTAAATAAGTATCTATAACCCTGTTTCTTCTTCTGAGAAATATTACCATTTGACAATCTATCAGAATATTATAAGACAGACAAAATTAATTAACAACATAATTTCCATCACTCAGTGTTACACATGCACTTGTTTCCACTTCTATGAAACCTTCCCATTCGATAATCCATCAAACTATTATAAGACAGATAAAATTAATAATCGACACAATTTACATCACCCATTGATACCCATACACTTGTTTCTACGTCTCAAAATCATTGCCATCTGACAATCTATCAGAATATCATAAGACAGATAAAATTAATTATCGACACAATTTTCATCATCCAGTGTTACCCGCACTTGTTTCTTTTTCTAGACACTTCCTTGTTTGACAGACTATTCAAACCGATACTAATATATCGATAAAATTAATTATCAACGTACGTCCCTCGAGGATATCAAGATTTAAAAATTTCAACGATTCGTAGAGGAGACGTCCGCTTCCGCGAACGATTCCGTTGAAGAATTCATGGTGAAGCGTTTTACGAGGATGGGTCACTGTTCGGTCGTGGCAACAGTCCGATTATCTCGTTTCCGCGGAATGATCGAGAAATGGTACCTTAGAAAACGAGGAGGTTGGTCCGTGGCCGTCGAAGGGACCCCATAAAAATCGAGTCGAATTGCCGGTTGTATATCGCTAGACTGCTACGCGAAGCCTGAATTCGTCGCTCATGGTGCTTTGATTAGGGATTATTTTCTACCGGATTGCCGGTGCTACGCGAAATATTGCCGATTGTCCTAGCTGACGACGTTTTTAATGACGGTGCACAGCTACCAAACGATGGATTATTGTTATTAGAACTGCGACGCTTCAACAACTTGCTTGAATTCTGTTTCATGGAGGGATTGCCTATGCTCTCCTGTAACACTTAACTGCACCATGAATATTCTGGATCGGAAAGCGTGTTATGGTTAGAAGGTAATGGCTGCACGATCTAGATTGTGGATTTTGATTTAATGGCGTTACTCGATAGACCAGGTCATGAATTCTGAATAGATGATGTAATCTTGAAAGGTGAAATGTGCCTTGGTGTTGTGTTTTATGCTGATCCATGTTACACCGATGATGATGATGTTCTATGTGTTATTTTTTTAATATTTGCAGTGACGTGTAGAGTTTATGAAGTCGTAACTTGATTGTTTAAATCTTAATGGGAGGGAAGGATTAGCTGGTTGTCGCGACTTGGTGTTATGCTGTTTTTCTTACAATCTTTTCGGTCAGGATCATAGATATATTGGGTTGGAAAGAAAGTAATTTCAGTTTTTGCTGAGAGCTAGAATTACGTTTGTTCTGAATGATTTCTGACAATGTTTTGATGTTTTTCTTCTGAAAATTGAAAATTGTCACTTTGGCTTGGCTTAGAAAAACAATTGTGCTTTATTTTGTTTGTAATTGTTTGCTTAGGGTGAATTTTAACATGGAGTGTAAAAACGAAACTTTCCGACTTATTTTACTTTTTTATTTTTCGGAAGGCAAAGGTTAGTTTGGAAGTGATGTCATGACCCCCATATAACCTTCACCTGACACCATAAGATTACCATTTATTTTGATCCCTGTCAAACTTTGTGAATGGTGAAACTTTTACTAGCGATGATAGCCTAAAATCGCATTTGGTTCAGTTTTTTGCTGATAAGAGCCAGAAGTTCTATAAAAGCGGAATCATGAATTTGTCAAAAAGATGACAAAAGGTCATGGAACAAAGGTCATTGAAAAAATGTATTGTTAAAAAAAACTGAGTTCCATTTCACACTACAAAACCGAAATTACTTTCTTGTCAACTCAATAAATCTTCTATATGTATTTAGAACTTCATTGAATAATTTTAACAAAGAATTTGTTGAAGAACATTAATCAGAATTTTGGGTCTATCGGATAAGTCTAAATAGATATTAGTGTACAGGGAGAAAATTGGAGAACGCAGAGCCGATGATTTGATTAGATCACTTTACTTTTATGTAGACGCAAACCTTGAATTGTCAAAGTTAACAGCAAAGACAAGAAAATAAAGAAAATCTTTATATCATAGAGCTTTACGGAGTTATTAAATTTCCATTACATCTTCTCACTTTTTATAAACCCTCTGCACCCTTGTAACTTTGAAGTAACACAAGACGAATCCACGCTTTTTTTCTTTAAAGTCAATTTCTTACGTTTCTCAAATGTTACATTTTAACTCTTAACAACTATGAAATTCTTTACAATCCAATATTTCAAAATCAAGTTAAATCTATTATTTTGCAATAGTATTTTGATCTTTTCAAATGTGCTATCGTTCGACTGATCTTCAAATGCTACAAAAAATTCAAACAATTAACATTCAGAATGTTAATATTACCCTATAATATATTTGTCAATTAAACATAAATCAAATAAAAAAATCCCGAGGATACAATCTTCCGCCAAAGTCTTTTCCTTTGCAACAGAACGTCAGCCATCAACGTTAATTATCACGAAGCTTACTACTAGGATCGATGAGGCCTTCTTTCGCGCCACTTTTCTCATCAGAAGGATTTCACAAGAGGAGGCCGGTTTTCTGGGTCGGTGGGCCGTACCACGAGAACGGAACCCGAACGACAGAAGACTCTCGTGGTCAATGAAGTCGGAAAGAGAAAGACGTCGTCGTTAAAACCCAAGAGAGATGAAAACCAAGAAGAACCAAGTGGGGAGCGGAAGGCGCCGCGTTAATTTCACTTCGAAAAATCGTAAAATGCAAATGAACGATCGGTGGGTCCGGGCACGATTGGCAAATTGCGAGAGAAGGCTGCTCTCTCCGCGCGCGACGACCAGCGCTGGCGCCCAAGGTGGTCGAGTAATTTCGCGAGGTCCCTCCTCCTTCCTCCGGCGAAGAGAAGAAGTAAAAAAAGGTAAAAGAAAAATACTAAAGGTAAGAAGGAAGGTGGAAGAGGGAGGAAAAAGGTAGAAAAACGACAAAACTCCAGGTTGAGGAGCCACGGGAGGACGATGGGGGCGAAGGAAGGACGGAGGGCGCACGCCTCACCACCGGCGTGCAGGCCATTCAGTAGAGGAGTTTGGCTGCGGGATATAAAAATGTGTTGATTATACGTTGCTGCGGATCCTCGAGCCCGTGGTGTCGTTAAGGAAACACACCGGGAATGAGCCGGTTATCCGTGGAATCGTTAAACGGTGATACGTTCGTGGGCCGACATTATCCGAATGACGACGGCGACTACGACGTAAACGATGACGATTACGACGATGGTAACAACGAACGTAATGACACCGGATGCGGGGGTGATTCTCTGATGAATTACGTTACCTGTCGGTTGACTTTTACGAAATCTCTTTTACCCGTGCGACGCGCGTGTCTTGAGATGTAATTGAGATGATGGAATACGATTATAGTAACTAGTAGATGGGAATGAAATATAGATTTGAGGAAAATGAATCAATTATCTTGTGAAGTTGATGGGATTTCTTTCTGGATATGATTACTAAGTGGTATATAGAGACGGTTGTTGGTGAATGAAGTTGCGATTTGACGTGGTAAGTATAGATTCGATGGAATGTAATGAATTTTTTATGAGAGTGAAAAGGGTTCGTTGAAAATATTGACTTTTACCTGGGTATCAGTACTTGTCCCTGTACACTTATACTAAATGACGTTTTTTTAACAGATAATGGCACTCTATTTGGCATGATGAATTTAAAGAAATCGAAGTAGATGTTGAAATGGTTAAAGATTAGCTATACAGTTGTTTGATATGTATATTAATTATTATTTATGCTTCTTATGCATGCGAATTGCAATGATACCCACAGGAGCTTTTAAAACTACAGAGTACATGAACGTTGCTAAAATACATTAATTTATTTATTTCTTTGAAGTATACGATTAACACGTTGAACGACATCAGTATTTCGTTTATTTCATCATTTTTATTGGAGTAAAACTTTTTCTATTAAAATTACATTTCTATAAAGCAGAGACTTTAACCCTTTAGCCTACAACAATTTGTGACGCTCGTGGCGCGGAAAATGGAATAGGAAATTTCGAAGTCTTCCAAAAACTACTAAATTGAAACTGTCTCATTATTTCTATACAATTAATATTACATTCAGTTATACGAAATATCAGAAATCAGTGAAAACTTTTGATTTCAGGAATTAATTTTGAGTTTACGGAAAGAGATATGTAGTCAGCGGGGCTTTATCTTTTCAATAATTAAATATTTAAATATTTAATGCGCAAGAAAATTTGAAAATATTACAGTTGTAAAGTTATATGAAATTTCATTGAATTCAACAGTGCCGGTCACCGAATACCTCCATGACACTCAACATATTAAGTGTCCTACTCTGACCTTCGATATTAGCACATTCACAATACAATTATTTAATAAACAAACATCAGAGCGACTACTAAGAGAAGAATTTACCAACACAGTTTCCACCACCACAAACTTTCCCCCAATAATTCCGACATGGAGCACGCTTTACATTTCATCGATGCAGCACGCAAAGCCTAATTTACAGAATCGAATTTCTTTTCTCTCGTGACCGATCGCAATTAACAGCGCATTAGGTGCCCAATCGAATTAATAAGCCGCGATTCTTTGCGTCGATCGGTGCCGCTAGGAGAGAAAGAAAGCGTCGAATGAAGCAGTCCTGACAAAAGAGTGGCTCATAAATCGACAGGCATTGCAGAGATCGGCCATTAATCGGTCCCTGGGACCAATGAAACTAATGAATCGCGAGGCACCGCGCGCCTGGTGCGCTCGCGGTGGGCCCTCGGGCCCGGATGTTGCCTCCCGTACTGTGTCTATACGTCCGTCCCTTCGTCCGTCCGTTGTCCGTCTGTGTGGCGGAAGATTAAAAATAAATAAAAGGCAATAAGTGCGGGGCCCCGTGCGAAACCCGTCATTACACGAGGCGGGCCCACCTTGTTAGCCCAGTGGGCCCCCATGACCATATCCAGCCGCTCATTCAGTGCCCCTCTTCGAGGAGTCCTGGCGCCTGCGCCGTTAAAATTGCCCGAAATTCCCGGAATTCTTACCTTCGACGTATCCGCGACTACTACCGTCCCTGCTTTCGTTCATACTTTCGATATCTCCTTTTTCGACACTCAAGGGGATCACGGATGTTTTTTAACCCCCTCTTGCTGTTTCTTTTCTACCATCGTGTGCTGTAGTTAAGTATAAAATTACTGAATGAAACAATTAGTAAGAGGATTCGTGAGGTATATTTTGGAAATTTGAAAAATGTTTAATATCAGAGTCTCTGGTATTGCTTATCATGATTGTATGTTGGGGCAAGGGGTTGTATTCTTCGTTTATTCAAGAGTTCTGATTGAATGTGTATTTTTGGTTTTCTGTTGCTACATCAAGGTTTCGCAGATGTGTTTCACGACATTAAAGTATCATTGTATTGTACTTAACACTGGACTTACCGGGAGGGTTGTTTTCACTTATTTTGGAATTTGAGAGGGATGTATAGAGAAACCGTTTACCTGTTTTTCTTACAGTTGTACTGACTTATGTCTATTTACTGAGACGAATATATATGGAAATTCATTTTCGCTGAAGTCTTTAAATTTTGAAGCTCTCTATCTGGCTTATCTATTGGCTCGTTTCGACAGAGATAGATAAATAAGAAAGTGTGGTAAACCTTGTGTTAATTAGAAAATTGTAGCTAATTATGACATGGATAGTTTTACAATAAGATAAAAATGAGTTTAATTATAACGTATGTATTGCACGTTTGGAAGTCACTTTGTTACCGTGTTTGTTCAATGCACTGTAATTATTATTGATACTATTGGTTTGATTTTTGAAAAATCCTAAATATCATAGTATGTTTTTCTTTGGTCAAGTATTCTGTTAGGATGTATACTTTTAGTTTTCTTTTGCTACGTCAAGATTTTCACAGATATTTTTCACGAAATTAAAGTATCATTGTATCGTATTGAATTAGAAACTTGTGGTTAATTATGAAGTGGATAATTGTACAAAAAGATAGAAATGAATTTAATTATAGCGCATTTATTGTACGTTTGGAAGCCACTTTGTTGTCGTTTTTGTTAAATTCACTATAATTATTAGAAGTTTATGTAGGAAAATAAAAAAGGTAGATGAACATAGAAAAATCATTCTTCGAGTAGCTGGCTTGAGTCTCTCGCTTAAACGTCGATGATTTTTAGCTGTAAGAACGTGTTTCAATTTTTAAATTGTTTCTGAGAAACTAACAGTGCCAACCACACACGTAGTGAAAGACACCCATGAATATTCGAGAGATCAATTAACCATCGCCATATGAAATTCCTATTTCCAATTCGTTTGTATTTCGTCGAAAAATATGATTTTTATCACAGATAAGTAACCGCGAATTCCAACATAAAACGGGAGAATTATAGATCGATAACTGGTTCAGACGTATAATTACTAATAAATTTCGGTCTGTCATTAATAGTTCTCGAATTACACTCGCAATTACCGTACCCTTAACTCGGCTACATTTTGAACATTACAGCCGTACTTGTGTGCTCCAAGTATTTTTAAAAGTTCTGCAAAAACTAAATACGTCAATTTTAATTTGCCAAAACTTATACGTAGTTAAACATTTCATATTTCACTTCGAGCGTTTAAAACCCAGTTAAATGTATTACATTTAATTTTACACGTTTAAATACTCCATTATGTATAACGGCATTATCTGAATGCGTTGACTTTAATCTTCTCTTCCATATCACAGTTTTAATTTCTCCTCCCTATGCGATATTTTTATGTTAATTCCAAAGCAGGTAATTCGTAACATAGAAAGCTGATTTTGCTAAAGTTTCTAATAAAAAATAATTTATAATAATGCCATTGTCAGCAAAAGTTTGTATTTTTATAATAAAATAACTGTTTCAGCCGCAATAAGTATTGAAAATTAATTCCACAAATGATCACTCTCACTCGCAATAACGAGAAAACAATCCATCATATCAAATCTATTTTCCTTATCCTACAATTATTTACAAAAATTTTACTTTCAAGTTCAAACTTTAGAAAAAAGTAAATACCTCTTCAAAATTCTTAAACACAATATTTAACACGTTGAACGCCACCGTTAATTCGCTAGCTTCGTCATTTCTACTGAAGAGAACCTTTTTCTTCTAGAATCACATTTTTATAAAGCCGAAACACTAAAGATACTGATAGATAGATATTCAGCAGACCTTTATCTTTCTAACGCCAATATTTAAATATGAAATATATTAGAAAATTCATAAATATTGCAATTTAAACGTTACATAAAAAATTCCATTGAATTCAATAGCGTCGATTACCGGTGACCCCATGGGAGTCAATGTGTTAAGTTTCCTAAAATAAATTCCTTCACACACATCGTCGGAAAGTGAACCCATCTCCACAATAATTATCATAATTAATTATATCAAAATTGATCGAAGTGCATGAGAAAAGAAAATACAAACACAAAGAAAAGTAGTTTCACAAACTTTTAAAAATGTTCTCCACCTTTCGTATTGTCATCTTCAAGCTCCCGGTGTCTCAATGCCGCTTACGTAAAACTAATCGCCAACAAAGTCGTCCGACACGGTCATTTATATTTATTAGCATTCCGCGAGCGAGGTACAAACGCGAGCCAAAACGTGTATCCGGAGCGATTATCCGGTTTACCCAATTTACGTCGATCGCCTGTATTTCTGCATGCAAATCGGCTCCGGCTACTGTGCCAACTTTGGTATCTACCCCACCCCATCGTAGGCGAGATAGAAAGCGCCCGCAAGAATCGCTACGAATCGGCGCACTGGTATTACGCGGCTTCTGGATTTTGCTCATTATACTGGTAGTATAGAATCGAAAGAGGCTTACTAGCTGCAAGGAACGATATACGCTTCAAACGTGATTAGGCAGATGAATGATGTGTTGGCTACGAAGTTAAAGGTTTGGGGGTTGCAACTTGTGGGTTTGAGCTTAACACTAAAACTAACGACGTTATATCCACTAAAATTTAGATACACTTAATGACTACTGTAGAAAAAGAGGAATGAAGAGGTAAAAGAGGTGAGTAATTAACTAATTTAGGTTTTGCAAGACAGAAGTGGAATATTTTACTTCACGGCTACTATACCAATTTAAATTGTTTTTAGAAAAAATTCGCATCGGTACTTTGAACGGCTTGGTAAGTTTGTGCTTGAGCTACTTATGGAATTTTTCACTTAAAAGTCGAGGGTTTAGATGATATAATTATGGTAGATAAATTTTTAATATAGGAAGAAAAGGGTTGGAGATGGTATCTGGCGAGAAATTTTGCGCTGAAGTGTAAGTATTTAGTGATTCTGTTTAACACGAGTACTGGTTTTGAATTTATCACATTTCAGTGTATTAAATATGTACTTAAAGGAAGAAGTAATAGGCGGAAAAGTTGATTGATTCGGTGATTTATGTTTTTTGAGGTGAACTTAGAATATTCGTTCTGTTACTGATTTTGTAGTTCTGGTTTTGAAGTGTATCTTTGGTGTATTCTGTACGTATATGAAGAACTAATAATAACAAACGGAGTATGTATTTATATTTTCATTTAGAACTAGATTTACAAGCGCGAAATCTGTTACACAAAATATTGCACAAGGACTTTGAAAAAAAGAGGGACCAAGTGGCAAAAATTAGGTATAATTCGTTAAGTAATTTTATTTTAGAACATACACATGAAGTATTTACTGTACTGCTTCTTTATAATTCAAAAAATGTTTATAAAGAAAGTAGAGACCCGCCGAATTTATGGCTTCCGTAAATCTAGTGTTAATATAGTAAGTATCATTAAGTAGATAAGGTAATTGTTTACATGATACAATTTGTAAGTTAATTCTGCAGATGTTACGCTAAAGATAGTTCATAGTTATTTTGATCTCAAGATTTCATAATTATTCCCACATCGTCTCATGTAGCAGCTGTCATTGCGATTGTCAAAAAAGGAATATTCAATAGTATAGAATGTTACCAAGTGGCAACTACGTAAATGGCAATTGATTAGAAAAATCGGGCTGTAAGGAATGACAGTGACTTAGTATCTACTATTATTAAAAAATAAACTGGTAATCAAATTATCAACTTTATGTGTCAAATACTTCAATTATATTACTATTATGCAACAAGTTAGATGCAAAGGTATTTACAACGTCTTGAATTGCTTCTTTTGTAACATAGATAACGTAGTGCTCCGTCTGTAGCTAGAAAACCGCTCGAATACCAATGGTCCCCATTCGTAGAACATATATTTTCAGCACAGCACACTGTACGTGCTTTTAGACGATCTTGAATTACAACTCATCATTTGCATAACCATCTTGCAGTAGGTAGTCGGCATGTAATACAATTCAAAAGATCAGCTTAGAAGTTTTATTCATTAAATCTTTACTTCAACACATTATTCCATGACCCACAATCACCGCTTAAGCAACAAATCAATGGCAATTGTATAAAGTTCCAGAGGCAGGCTTCTTCCTTCTTTCCACCATTCCTTCAAACACATCTACACACTGATTCTGAGGGAATAAAAATTCCACATTCTCGTTAATCCTTGAGAGGATCGTCTTTTTAACATGTTGACTGCCAGGGGGGTCACCGATGACCGGCGTTCTTGAATTCAATGTAATTTCTAAATCACAATATTTATAAATTGTCGGACATACTGGAAATTTAAATATTGACATTAAAAAGATAAAGGTCTGCAGAATATCTATATCTATGTGTATCTTTAAAGGTTCTGCTTCATAAAGATGTGAATTTAATAGAAAAAGTTTTTACTTTAGTAGAAATAATAAAACCGACGAAATTCCGGTGGTTTCAAAGTATTAAACGTAAAGATTTATAAGCCATATGGGACCACATATGGCGGGGATTCTACAACGCGAATTAATTCTTTGTAGACGGAGTCTTTCTTGCACATTGGAAGATAATAATTTGTTTGGCCACTGAATGCTTTCTTGTTGTGACAAATAGAGACATTTATTTCACAAAAACTATAAATTACTATTTCCGCCATTAAAATTCAACATTTCAACTTTAGCAGCACATATATTCGTTGATAAGCTAACAGAAAGTTGCTTCTTTCAGTATTCAAAGGGTTAAAATTTGCATAATACCCTCATATAACGTTGTTAATTGCACAGTCAAATTCAGAAGAAAATTGTAAGAAAGTTGATTTCGGATTAAGGAACTATTGACAAACAACTATAAAAATTAAATTCGCTATAAGCAAATAATAGAAGATGTGTTATATATTAAATAAAGGACGAACACACTAAATTTTCGACTAAAGAATATTTTTACGGTGAAGAAAACTGGATCAGTGTCAAACAATACTGATATAACTTAATCTTAAGCATTTCTAACGATTTTATAAAAATCTCACTTATATCTTCACTTTAAGTTACAATGTTATTGTGTAGCTTCTTTATGATCTTAAATAAAAAAAATACATTACATTTTCTACTACATTTAAAAAAATCTGATATTTAATCAGTGCACTCAGATCTCCTCCACACAAAATTCACATAACGCTGAATTTATTTTCCCCGTCGCAAGGAATCCTACTGTCAAACTTTTTCACATAGGATGAACAAAGTTGCTACACATTGCACCACCGTCTTCATGAAAGGCATTTCATGATCGACATTTTGTTGCAAGCAACATGTCCAGCCTAAGAGGGCAAATAGGAGGGAGGAAACTGAGGTACGGTGGGTTATGCCGATGGGGAAGTGGCGTAGGAGTCTTGCGCCAGCATTGGTAATGGCTGATGGCGCGTAATTGGACAAAGCAGCCGCAAATTGGACCACCGAGCGAGGGGTCGAAGGGTCGCCGGACGCTAATCGTCATCGTCGTTATTTGCATCTGCCGATGCGCGCGTACGTTATGCACGTTGTACAGGATATTTCAAAAGTAGTTGTTATAGCTTTCAGGGGTTGTTCTACACTCTTGAATCGATGGAGATTTGTGAAAAAATCCGCCGTAAAATTCGCGAAAGGGTAGCAAAGTTGTATCTGATCATTGCATTCGTCTTACAACGTAGGTAAAATATCTGAGGAGAACTATGGGTCAGAAATGAACCGCTTTCATGCACATTAACTATTAATTGTGTCTTCACGACTTAATACGTTGACTGCCATGGGGGTGACCGGTGAGTGGCGCTATCGAATTCCATGAAATTTCATGTAATGTTTAAATTGCAATATTTAAGAATTTTCTAATATTTAAATATTGGCATTGGAAAGATAAAGATAATGATTTTAATAGAAAAGTTTGCTTCAGTAGAAATTACGAAATTAGCGAAATACCGGTGGCGTTCAAAGTGCTAATTTTAGCTGAATAAATCAGGCTTTTAAGTCTCTCACCTTTCGGAAAGAAAGACGCAAAATATCCTTACTAGTGCTACACGAAATTAGAAAATGGAGAGCTGAGTTACCGAACTTGTAAGGAAAGCACAGATGTTTATGTTCTTTTACCCAGGGGTGCCCTTGAGGAAACTGCCATCGAATGCAGATCGTTGACATCTTCGTAGCCTCAAAAAAATTACATAGGTAGATTTGTTGTAAAGTGAGTCACTTATCTACCTTAATACCGAAAGAGACCGATAAAAAAATACACATCAAATATTCCTTCGAGGGCTGCATCTCAGATAAGTTAAATAAAGATCGGCATTCTTTTGTTGTCGAGCGTTATACATTTTGAAATTGTTAAACTAACATTTTAACACCTATACCCGCGTGTACTGAACAATTAGACCACCTCGGTTTACCTTTCTTACTATGCGTCTTTCTTACTTACGGGTTAGGATATTTAACCCTTGAAAATCGTGTTTCATTAAGAACAAAATGTGTAATCGTACTTAAAACACAACTATTAAACTCGTAGTCAGAATTACAAATACCTCAGAAATGTGTTGGTTTTCTGCTATAATGGCTGAGAGTACACACGCAATGGCAACGGTGAGAGTGCTGTGCTGGCTGAGAGCAGACGTACGGCCGCCAAGTAAGGGTTGATACCACTGTGAGGATGAATTCCCAAGCAGCTCACAAAAAGAGAGGTATTTGGTGATACAGGATCTCGTTTTCGAAATTATTATACACGCACTAACAGGTGAAAATAGTTGGACCTGATTACGGAACACTGATTACGTGATTACTCGTCGGCGGTCGCGGGGGAACTGATAGCGAGGCGAGGTGAGCATCGAAATGACTTATTGTTAAGATTCTCGGAAATGATACCTGTAGGTTACGGCGCCGAGTTCTGCCGAGTATATTTTGTCAACAAACCACGGTCAACGTACTTCGAGACCAGCGAAGTGGAAATAATTACTCTCGTTGTTCATAGAACTAATCTTAAAATTGTAAATCGAATTTAACGATATTATTTATTTATATAATCAAATATTACAAATGCAATACTTTGATTAAAATAGCATTACTATTTTGCTGTATCATTAAGTAGTATTTGTTAAGCAAACGGTATACACTAAAATATAAAGTCATAAAATTACTGATAAATAGTAAACATTTATTTGTAAAACAGACTATAATAGAAAGATATTTGCTCTATAGCCTTCTACCATTAGAATTTCTCCTGAGGGTCTAATTTCCTAATTTTGTTTCCTAATTATGTGTAGCACTAGTAACGATATGTCTTGTGTCCGAAAGGCCGGAGACCTAGAAGCCTCATTTACACATCTAAAAATCAATCGCAGATACAATTAACATGACATTTCACGTACACAACAAAACGAATGCAATGAGCCAGTATTGGAAATGGGTATTAAACTAAATCTTTTCTACTAAATATTACTTTAATGGAAGGCAAGATAAAATATGTCTTTATACGTTTCGGATCTAGAACCGACTGACTGGACACGATAAAAAAATAGAGCTCGGGCCCACTTACAATTAGTAACATAATCTGTTCATATGACTCTCCCCTGCATTGCAGAGAGTCTTCTGTTTAGTCTACAAATTCCTAGCACGGAGAGTCGCTATAGTAGTTATTCAATATATGTAATACTATATTGTTAATATAAATTCAACAGCCAATAAAAAAAAGTTGTCATCTTTTCGTAAAGACATTTTTTTTCTTTTCGCAAATCTTCATCGATCTAAAGGTCTAGAACAACCCCTGAAAGCCATGCCAGCTATTCTTGAAACACCCTGTACATAGATCTACCACGGCACTGTGTCCTAGTCGTGTTATGTGCACTCGTGACGTAACCCCGAGATGAGAGAGGATCGTCGCTGCTGATCAGAAATAGAAATGACCGGCCCTCGTCTATTCGGAGACCCACTACACCGTGTGCATCTCAAGCTTCGTCGCTAATCCTTTCGTTATTGCTATTGATGAATTTTCATCCCTAGAATTCAACCCCTATGACTTTTTAAATCTATCACGTTTACTTTCGCTTAGTAGCAATCTTTGCTTTGCATCTATGCAAGAGGATTTTGGTGTATTGATCATTTTTTGTTTTTTTTTAAATTGATTGAGATTTTTTTTTTATACGAACCGATTAGACGGCAGAGAATTTTGTAAAAGCTTATTAAACGTTTGTAAGAATTATGACATTAATGAAACATTTGAAATGGTTTCTTTCGATGTAAATAGAAGATATTTAGTTGATTTATGATGTTATGAATGAAATTAATTGTTATAATTTCATTTTCTATAGTGTAAGTGTTATGGGCTCTTAGGGAGGCTTTTGACCGCTAAGGGATGATATTTATTAGCTTATTTTTTCTTTTATTTATCTCTTATACATATATTATCTGCGCGTCGAGATGACCGATTTATTTTTCGCGTTCTTTTGTGTTAAGAACATTGGAACTGATAATGTAAGAACTGAATTGATGAGAATAAAATTATAACATTTTCTGTTAGATTCGTGTGAGTAATTTATATCTGAGGTGCCTAAATATTGTATGGCGAAATGCAAATTAAATTGACTGAAACACGTAATAAAATGATGGTTTAATATTAATGTATATGCAGTAGGGACGAAGAAAAATTTTTCAAGAATGTTTGAAAATCTACTCCTTTCTGGCATTCTACAGTTCTCATCCACATACACTTTTATGTTTTCTTCTTTGACAGCAATAGTACTCATCCACGTGATTCCACATGCTTCTACAAATATCAACTTTCCGCTTCTACTCATTTTCACTGACTTCCATTCACTTGAACGTACACTTCCGTTGAAGTGAATGGAACTGCGTGAAAGTGTATTGAACTGTATGGAAGAGCGAGTATCGATATGAAAGAGGAACATGTGAAAGTGATTGTAAGCGAAAATTAGAGAGTGCAATGGAGAGAAGGAATACCTTATCTAAAGTCTTTGCAGTCCGAGCTATTTTTCCGATTTGATATCATAGAAATGAAGTGAATTTCTTCAAATCTTTTATCGTTACTCCATCTTTTTTACTTAATAGTGATGACAAGTATGAATGCTGAGAGTTACTTACATAAAGGTACAAAATCATTGTCAGACTTTAAAGCTGAAATCAACTTTAACTTTTCTAGAAAATCAATTTTAACATTAGAACTACCAAGCATTTCAAAATGACTCATTCCCAATTTTTTCCAAAAGTTCTCCAAATTTGTCATGGAGCAGATATTCCACGTTTATCTTATAAAATTTATAATTACCAAATCGATGATCTTTTCCACTTCTTGAGTTCTCTTTTTTTTAAATAAGTATTTAATATATTGAAATATAATAGATTTAACACTGGTAGTTCTAGTGTTAACTAAACTACACAAAGCTAATATAGCAAGACATTAATAAAATTACATATATGTAATATCAAAAAAATGAAAGCTCAAAAATAGCCCTTCTAAAAATATCCAAATAGAAGAAGAATTTGTACGTAAAATAAAATAGAATAAGATATTAAGTACTATTACCATACCAATCACAATTAGCGATTCATCCAGATAATAGATATTTGTACTCGTACCTTTTATCTCTCAAAGTGTCACCATTTCCAATTAACTATCATGTAAATGATACAAACTAATATTTCGCGCGATGATACTTGCGAATATCTAACTGGACTTACGATTAGTATGAACTGTGTACGTTAATATCTAGGTAAGAACATTCACTGATAACTAAGAGTATTATTAAGTTTAAAAGTGTCGTACATACGTCGAATTTTGTATGTATAATATGTATATCCATGTTTGTATTCACAGTAGTGATACGTATAGCGTATGTGTAATTATGTTTGTAAATAAAATAAATTCTGGACAAGCTATAAATGTAATAATAGTCACTGATATTCGTATCTTATCGTGAGACGTGGATTATGCTCGCGTGGCCGAATGTTTTAAGTCTTTTGATAGTAATGTAGACATGTTACTACAACTTGGTGCTATAAGTAGTTCAAGTCAAGCGAGAAGCGATGTTTCAAGGCGACACGCGGAGATGCGAATTTATGCGTCCGGTTTTCAGCAAATTGCGAGGGAAAAGTACTTTTAAATTATCAAATTTTATACGCTTAACGCAATCCTGTTTCTGAGAGAATCTCTGCGAAGATATGTTTCGTGCAGCGATCCCTTTTTTGCAAGTTTTCTTTTATGACGACGGTTTACATGTACTTCAGAAGTATATGATGGATATATTTGACAATGAAGTTAATTATTAAATGGAAAAATAAACTATAAAGAATAAAAATGTATACGTAAGAAGTGTTGGTTTTTGTACGGAATGTACCAAGTTTTTTGGAGTTATGAAAAATTGTGGTATTCGATCAATGTATCTACATAGTTTTATTGTTATCACATAACGAATTGAATATTAAAATACGAAAGGTATATTTCTAACGATGAATCTAAAATAGAATTTTTTAATAAGATAATACATAAAAAAGATTATAGTTCTGTGTTTATAAAAATAAGAAGGAAATGTTAGGAATTCATTTGCAAAATCCAATCGCCCTGCCATTTGGCCAAGTACTTGCAGTTTTATTTAGATTTTGAAAAATCGAGACTATGATACGTACATCACATTGGAAAAGTCTTCCAGAAGTGACGGGAATCTAAACTGACGCTCTATAATTGTGATTATAGATCTTTACCGTCATACCCACCATGGCGTTTCTAATTCATCTTCTGTTTCTGTATTTTTAAATTTAATTTCTATGGTTAGATTGTCTAGTTACCATAGTTTCAGGAGACTTCCGAATCACCTACGCCATGGTATACATATCGAGTAGCTAAAATCTTCTCGAGATGACGCAAATGTAACTCAGGTCCACTAATTGCCAGTGCAGATCTTTACCTCCATACCAACTATAACTCTCTTACCTTTCCTTCTGTTTCTGTATTTTCCCAGATGTAATTTCTCTAGTCATTTCGGCTACGATCTATAGCTTCAGCTGACTTTGGAATCACCTACGCCATGACATGCATATCACGTAGCTAAAATCTTCATTTGACAGAAATTTGAACAGAAGCCCATTAATTGTGGGTCCTATCCTTTACACACATACAAACCGTGACTCCCTTATTTTCTCTTTTATTTTTACATTTGGAAAAATGTAATTGCTGTAATCTTTTCGCCTAGGATCTATGTATATTCTTTAGTGTAAATCTCCCAGATCTTACGAGAAATGGTTCTCCAACTCATCAACGTTTTGCCATACAATAATGAGTGACAGAAGTAACGCGATAAATAAAATAGAACCATTTGAAGTTTGCAAATCAAATTATTTCTATACTATTAAAAGCATGGAATTGTAATAGCATAGAAATTAATAGCATTGGGTAAAGTTGTGCGCTATTTCAGGAATGAGTAACAGAAGTGACGCGATAAATGAAATAGGAAAATTTGAAGTTTTCAAATTAAATTATTTCTATGCTATTGACAGCATAGAAATTAATAGCATTGGATTAAGTTGTGCTCTATGTTAGAAATGAGGGACAGAAGTGACGCGATAAATAAAATAGGAAAATTTGAAGTTTTCAAATTAAATTACTTCCATGCTATTGACAGCATAGAAATTAATAGCATTGGATTAAGTTGTGCTCTATGTCAGGAATGGGGGACAGAAATGACGCGATAAATGAAATAGGAAAATTTGAAGTTTTCAAATTAAATTATTTCTATGCTATTGACAGCATAAAAATTAATAGCATTCGGTTAAGTTGTGCTCTATGTCAGAAATGCGGGACAGAAGTGACGCGATAAATAAAACTGGAAAATTTGAAGTTTTCAAATTAAATTATTTCTATGTTATTAATAGCATGAAATTGTAATAGCATAGAAATTAATAGCATTGGGTTAAGTTGTAAGCTATATCAGGAATGAGGAATAGATTGTTATTTCAGCAATTAACACTGTGTTATTGGACATTCAGTTATGCTCACATACTTTTCTCGTGTCTCGATTCGTTTGTCGCATATAACGAAGCGCGTGTAGACGATGTTGATCAAGACGCCCGTGCTAATGCATCCGGTTGGTACAGCAACGGAAGCTTCAATTGATCGTAAAGCAATTGCGATATCAGAATCGACGCGTCATTTATTAATTACGATCGGCGTTCTCGTTACTCGGATGATATTATCGGCGATCGTTATTCGGATATCAGGTGGCCGGTTTAATAGTTGGTGCGCTTGTTGATTCAACGATTCGACGGCTGATTGTAAAATCCTTGCGATCTAATCATTCCAGCGTCAATTATCAATTGCAACTCCTACCACCATTACGAATTGTTTATACTCCAGTTTTTAGGTATTTGTGACAATGCTAATGAATTTCATTTACGAATTCTATTTTTCATCGTGCAAAGTACAATTTTAAAGTAGAACTACCAAGTAAGTCAAAATGACTTGTGCCTAATTTTTTCCGAAAATTTTCAAAGTTTATAGGAGAACTTTAGAGCACATACTCTACGTTGATCTTATAAAACACAGATCACCGAATCGATCAATTTTTCTACCTCTTGTTTCCTCTTTTTCCAAACTGGTTATTTAACATATTAAAACGTAATAGATCTAACGTCGGTAGTTTTAGTGTTAAGTAATACATAGTTTTAGTTGCAAACAAAACTCGTGGCCCGATTACGAGGCAGACATAAAATATTAGGGGGACCGGAAAGTAATGTCCCTTTTTTTACATTAAATCCAAACCAATCAATTTGTAACAAATATTTACTTTTGATGGACAATGTAGTCACTCTCGTTATCAACATTTTTTTATTTACTGTGCAAATCTTGAATGTCGAATCCATAAAAATTAATTGGTTTTTGAACAAAATATCTAGAGAAACGACACTACTTTTCGATCCCCCAAATACTTGATATCTTAAAAACAAAAGTGATGAAATCACAGCCAAGTATTTTTTATTATTTCGACAATATACAAGATTGAAAAATACTCCTACATTTACAAATTCTGCACGTCTAATCGATGACATTCGATTCCCATTTCAAGTCTTCAATATCAAACTCTAAATGAAATAAAAGTAAAACAATCATCCCCAAAAAAATCCATTACAACAAAAATTCTACAACTTCCAAAACAAGAAAACCAACCCTAAAAATCCATACCACGCAAAAAATAAAACTCACCATCTCTTCTTCCCACTCCATCTAAAATTTTCTAAAAAATCTCGTCAGAAGTAATATCAATAATGGCAAACGATGCATCAACAATTACACACAATTATGAAATTCCAAACAACCAGTATTCCCGGCACGTGGTTCAACCCCCGAGTTCTGTTCTCGTTCCCTCGGACACGCGACTCCTCTTTCCCGCTGCTCCTTTGGCTGCCCACTGGCACTGGTTTGCCCACAGAGATGCCACATCGAGATCATCGTCGAGGTTCCTGGGCTAATTACGGTAATGAGGCAGGCTAGAATCACCCGTTCTCTCAACGAGAAAGAAAGATGACGATAGAAGAAGCGAAGAGTGAAAGAGAAAGAGAAACCGGCCAGTGAACGGGTACGAAGCTGCTAAAGTCGTGTCGGTCGGTTAGCCTAGCACTTTGAGCTTGCCTCGGAAGCCGCCCTCGATCTGATAAGATAAAACTACGCTCTCAAACGGCACCCTTCCTGCCTCCTGGCTTACCGAACAGTTTATGTGTCTTCTCGTCGACCGAATCGTCGTCTTCCTCGTGCAGGTCCAAGTGGATCCATGTAACGATGCAGCTCTCTTTGCGTCGTCGTCTTCTTCTCATCGTTCTCTTCGTTTCTCGTCGTTGTCGACGTCGTCGTCATTGCGATTGCTTCGATAGATACGATGATCTATGCCACACGGCTTGCTCGACGCTCTTGCCAGCAGAAGAGATTCAGAGGATGTCGTTGGTATTAAAGCGACGTGCCGAGATCCACTGCTGTGGCTGTTTAAACATGTCTGATCAGAGGGAATGCTCGACGTGTTGAACGTGGAATCTTAAACGAAGCTTTCCTTTACTTCTGCGCTAGGATTTTGAACTTTGATAATTCTGGTATAATGCGACAACCTCAAGAAGTCTCCTCGGAGGTAGTCCTGTTTCGGCAGAATCTGATTCGCCAGGCGTCAAGATATTTTAATAAAGATATTTCAGTGTTACGACTTTGTCAAGTGAGCAGGGTGGGTTAAATAAAAAATACGGTGCGAATAGGCGGTCTTTAGCGAGAAACTCCGCCGCTCAGGAGACTTCTTGAGGTTGTCGAAGAATACTTGAGTTGAGATTTTGTTTATACTTGATACGGCTGTATTTATTGAATGTAAGGCGATCGGGAGTTTTTGGTATTCGGGGCTGCGGCCATTTTGTTGGTGACATGGTATCGAGACTATGATGGACGTAATATGGAAACATTCTACGATGAAGAGTGTTCAGACTTATTTTTCTACTTGCACGTGTGATGTTTTATATTTGCTGCCGTTAATTCAAAGATTAGCCTTACGGAATAAAGTATTATACTTGTTGATGAATATCTTCATTCATAGCATATTTAATGCCTAGTAAAGGTTTATAAAGATGGAAGATTTGTTGGATTTACAATCAATTGTTTATCATAGAAAAATGATTATTAGAATTGTCAAGATATATCAGGAATTTTCTTACGATTACTCCAAATAGAATAATGATATTCAACGATATCAATTGTATTTCATTAACACTAGATTGCCGTTTACGATTTTATTGTTATATGTATATAGAAAAATTTAAGTAACTTGTTTTAAAATAAGTGTTGGTTTTCAATAGAACAATGGAAGGTATAGAACTATTAGTTCTATATCTAATAATAAATACAATTAATAAAATATTAATGATATATCTACTTTGTCGGATGTGAGCACGGCAATTTACTGTTAGAACACTATAGGGATGTCTCAATGAACAAAATGGTTCCCTGACGTTATTCCATTCCCCCAGTATTCCGTGCAGCAAATATTCTCCATCACAAATTCACAATCCTTCAACCAAATTCCGATACGTCAATTAACCCCAAACAAGTTTCATATTACCTCTCCACCATATCAAACCACAATTAATCGAATCGAAAAAAAAACTCCTCCCGATGACTTCATCACGTCTCATTCCAAAGATCCATTCCACGCGAGAGATAGAGATCTCCGGAACCCTTTTCTCCTTCGATCGCATCGACGAGGAGGTTGGCAGATTGCATTCGTATCTTTTCTCTTGGATGTTCGAGGTGTCGTACACGGGCCTCTCGTCGGTGAGATCGATGATAAAATAGATTAGTGAGGTTGTGTAACCGGGCGAGGTCTCGCGATGCAGCCAGCCGAGAGGTATTAGGTCAAGTAAGTAATCTCTTAGCAGTCACGCCAACCAACCGCCCTTTCTCCCTCGATGGATGTATATCCTGATTGGTTTCTGTCCCTTCAACGGCCTTTCGTCCTAGGAGGTTTCTCCACTCGATATCCAACCTCGGCCCATTTCCGATATTAACGCTAATCGCGACGGAGTAGTTGTCTTCGACGGTTTCATCGGTATGAGGCTCTGTTACTGATTTTAACGCTGGCACTATGAACAGTTAGTTTGATGTATTTAAGGAAAGCAGATAAGTATGATGGAAGTAATGATACGAAGGGAAGAGGGAAGGCAATTAGATTATTAATTTATGTTTTATGTAATGTACCGACCATCCGATCAGTTAGTACATAAGATAACTTTAAGGAATATTGTATAAGTACAAGTATTTTGTACGCGGCTCACTCATCACCATCTTTAGTCATACTCGAATCATGGTCCAAGTCCAAAATCCTTGTTTTGATCCTCAACTGCCTAACACAGTCATCATTCCTTACTCATCGACGAGTCATCATCCATATCCAAGATCAACTTCCTATTCCTACCCTTAGATTCCCAAATACCGTCATCCTACCCTCCTCTCCTCTTCTAAAACCTTTAAAACCTCTATATATCTTTTCACCTAGTTTCAGTTCTAATTCATAGTCATTACTAGTTCATAGTCGGCATTACTCATTACTCATTACTCGGTCATTACTCGCCATTGCTCAAAATCTCTCAGTTAAAAGACATAGTTACAGTCCTCAAGTTCATTTCCAAGTTCATCATTACTCAAGATCAACTAATTGAGAGAGTCATTTTCAAATTTTAATTCTAAGTCTAAACTCTCACAAGTTCTCACTATCAAATCATTTATTTCCGTACATAACATTAAATCGCTCTTGGAACGAGACGAGTTATTTTAATACAAAAAGTCCAAAAAAGTATATATAGTAAATATAGTAACCTAATTCGCCCTTACAGCAGTATCATTTCAATCTTGCGTCTACAATCAATTTTCTTAGTAACCATCCACCCCATATTTTGTCTTTCTTCCTCACATTTCCAGCATAAACCCATACAGTCCCCTACCAGCACAAAAAATTTCAAAAAAGTATCAAATGCAAATCCACCAAAGCTCACTACATAAAGCAAAAACATCATAGCACATTACCAAGAATGTAATACCAGTAATCACCCAAAGATGTTCAAACTCTATCCACCCCACACTCTCCGACCCTCCATTAACTTTTTACACGATTCAACGTGTAAAACACGCAAGCATCGTTTCCCGATTGCCCGCTGGAAATCCGGCGCAAGTGATTCCTCGTGATTACTACCTTCTCTCCGTTTTAACACGACGGTCACGAATCGCACGACATCGTGGATCCTGCCGGTTCTCGTCACCTCTTCTGGCAATGCTTTTTCAACTTTCCTTGAGGTATTCCCCCAGCGTCCAAACGTGGAACAACCGCCCGTTCTTTGCCCGTCGACCTTTCACCGTGCGTCCGAATTCGGCCGCGTAAAAACACGAAAACGAGCGTGTTTAATACTGGTCGGCCAGGCGGTGAACGCACGTATGTACCTATGCCGGCTAGGATCAAAGGATCACGTCTCTCCTACGCACGGCGCATCGTCCGGCCGCCACGAAGAGTTCTGACTCGATGCTGCGTGATGGGCATGGGACCGATTGCATTATGACCATCAACGGACCTCATGCTTCTGCTTGGAGAACGTCGAAGTGACTTAGAAGCTTCTAAGTGTACTCAATAGATCTGCACTGTTCTCGTTTCGAATCATTTGCTCGTTTCTTTGCCGATGAGCGGCCGGCGACTGGTTTGATCAATTACGGGGGAAATTGTATGGGTGTAATTACAGAGGACGTCTTGGGAAAAATGGCGGGATGTAGTTGGTTTTGGTGGAAGCAGTGTGGTTGAAGTAGATGATCTTGGATAATGTTCTTTGTGTTGTAATAATGGGTGGAGACAGAAATTAGTAATTTTTAATTGACGAATGAGAAAATACTGGAGAAATGGGGATAGGGGATTGTTTCTTATGGCTTGGTAATTGACGAGGATTGAAATTAGTTATTTTTTAATGAAGAATAAGAGAGTACTGATGATACATGGACAGGGGAACGTTTGTGTTGCAATAATGGTTGAGGATTGAAATTAGTAGTTTTTAATTGAGGAGTGAGAGAATACTGGAGGAATGGGGATATGAGAATGTGTCTTATAGTGTGACAATTGACGAGAATTGATATTTGGTATTTTTTAATGAAGAATAAAGGAGTAGTGGTAAAATATGGACAAGGGAATGTTTGTTGTGGTGCGGTAATGGGGGAAGATTGAAATCAGTCATTTTAAAGGAATGAGGGAATGCTGGGTGAACTACGGATAGAGTCCGTTCAAATGAGGCATGGGAGAGTAATTGAATGTCAACCGTGGAATGTTTTTCCTAGTTGTGATAATGGGGCGAGGATTGAATTCAGTAATTTTTAGAGGGATGAGAGAATACCGGAGGAATGAATGTTTCTTATGGTGTCGTAATCTGCAAGCATTGAAGTCAGTAATTTTTAAACGAGGAATGATTGAATTTTTGGGTGGCCTGTGGACAGAGTCCGTTTTAAATGAGTACTTGACGATTATTAACAGGGGTATGCCTTTCATTATGTGATAATGGGGCGAGGATTGAAGTCAGTAATTTTAAATGGGGGATGAAGGAGTACTGAAAATCTGGACAGTCGAACGTTTATTATGGTGTGCTATTTGTGAAGATTTAAAATAGAATTTTTAAATAAGGAACTACTGGAGGAATATGGGAGATTGTGTTTAAGAATGTGGGTTAGATTGATTTTGGGTGAACTATGCGTGGTTGAAGTGGCTTAATTAGGGGCGTTGATAGACGATGGTTCTTCGAAACTTGAGAATGTGTGAGGATTGACAATGAAATATTAATTTGCTAATGAAAAGTAAGAAGACAGTAGTGGAGCACAAAAATTAACGTTTCAGTACGGAGACATAGGTTCCTTTAATAAACTGCGTACGTTTGAAGTTCTGATAGAATTGCTCGAGAACATGATTTCCACAATACAATAATAATATAATAATTAGCAAACGTGCATTACGTCAATAACTGAGAAACACAATGAAACAAATTTGATCCATTAAATTCATACGTCGAGATTCATCCAATATAGTTTTCTACTAGTAATATAATATATTTTTTATTCACTTAACTAAACTATTATTTAACTATTCCTATAACTTTGAATATTTACTGAAATTCTCAAAAAGAATTTCACTTCTTTGACAAAAATTTAAAAAAGCAATTTTGACCATACAATGTTACAGATAGGTATAAAGTTCATTTTGATTAACCATGTACGGTTGAAATTGTCTGTTGAATGGAGATTCTTGCAGAACGGTGCGATTTTAACATTGCAATTAGCAATTTTTTAGTGAAGAATACGAAGATAGTTGAAGTGTACAGAATGATGGTAAAAGACTGTTCTAGTTTCTCACGAGATACGCGTGTTCGTACCACGAAACGGAGACTGATTTATGGTACGACGGATCAGGAACGATCGAGGGAAGAAAAACCGCCGGACGACATCGAGAATTGCAAGTTTCTTGTACGTCCGCTGTGTACCTGCAAAATGGAATTTTACGCGAAATTGGAAGTCCTTGCGAAAAAGTCGATCTGCGTTTCCAAAGGGTGTTTCATGAGAAAGTAGAGGAGAGTGAGATATAGAGGCAGATGTGGAAGTTGTTTGAATAAACTTATTAACCGTTGAATCAACGTTTTATAAAACCTGACCGATATATTTCGTGGATTCGTTAAAGCCCAATTAGACAGAGAATAAATTGCAACGTTGAAACATTCGATTCCCATCTACGTCCATCTCTGAACTCTCTTGCTGTCGAGAAAGGAATTTTGTAAATCAGAAAGATTTCACAAACTCCAGTTCAAATATAAACTAACAATTAGAGTAAAACTGACAATGTTCTTAAAAGTGTCAAAAAAGCAATTTAAAAATCCAGATTTAAAAATCATTCATCCATTTATATGCATCCTAGTAGATAAAAATACTTAATACATACTCAAACAACAAAGTATTCAACACATTCCAACGAGTCACAGAACTTTCTACACTTCTCGTACATTTACAGCAATGTCTGTTAAGGGGAAGAGGATTCAAGTTAGCAATTTTGGACTAAGGGATGAGGAAGTACTGGTAGAATCTTGACAGTGCAACATTTATTTTGCTGCGCTATTGATAAAGATTTAAAATAGAATTTTCAAATTAGAAATGAGAAAATACTGGAAGAATATGCCTCAAAAACCAAGCATTTTACAAATCATTCATCCATTTGTATGAATCGTAGTAGATAAAAATACTAAATACATACTAAAACAACAAGGTATTCAACGATAGAACCTTCTATACTTCTCCTATGTACATTAGACAAGATTAAATTACTTATCTTACGGCCACATTTATTAAAGATCCTTCATTACTTTCCCCTAAAGCAATGTAACCCCAATACCCATTACTATCTCAACAAATTCAGGTTTATAATACATCCAGCCATATTTCCAGCTTATCCATCCTCCCTGATCTTATCAATAGGTAACTATTTTCCATGAACCAACCAGTAAAATTCTTTCCAGCGACGATTCAACGTCCGAACATCGCGAGACCACGAATCCGCATGTGTGGTCCGGCGATAGCATCGCGAACTTTCACGAGAATGATATCATAACTATTCATGAAGGATGATCGAGGGGTTGGCCGATCGAAGGGGGTTGGTGGTAAAGAAAGAGGCAGCCGTGCGGACCATAGAGACGATTTCGCGTTTGTACTTGGGCCGCACATCCGGCGGCCGGCGATCCTTGCGAATCCGGTAGGACAATGCGGCTCCTTTTACTCCTTTTTTTTTTTACTCCCTCTCTCTACTTGCCTCCCCGTTTCCCCTGCGCATCGCGGCTCCTGGCTCTAAGGTCTCGCGAACTGTAAGCAAAGTCCGAAAGGACACAAGAGGACCCCGGGGGACAAACAGAAGTATGATCCAACATGAAAGAACGCCGCCAACCGGCAGGACTCGTCCCCGGCGTACTCAAATTTGGATTTATGCACGATGAAGCCAGCTCGTTTGCCACGCATGCAAATCAGCCGACGTGTGTTAGTCGGGACGAAATATCGGTATTATGTAATGGAGATCCTGAATTGCGTTTGGTGGATGCGATAGAGGTGAGATGGAGGTGGTTGAGAATTTAGGGAAGGATGGATTAAATGCGTTACTGAACGATGAATGGGAGAGAAGTCTGGGAGGAAAATAATTTTACTGGATTTTAGCTGCGAATAGGAGCATGATTATTTTTTTTCTGTATAATTCTGTGATAATTAATGTATTGTAATATGAAATTGTATTTAATGGAATATGGGAAAATTCTGAGAAGAAAATTGAAGGTAATTTTGAAATGATTAAGAAAGGGATGATAAATGGTAATTAAATATTGTAATGGCTCTTTTTGAGATGTTTGAAAGATGTTCGATGGAATTAAGGTCTTTGTTAATTTATTAACGTGAAATAAGTTTTATTATCGAGTAATGGAAATTACAATGGTAAAAGTGAACATTTCAGAGTTAATAAAAGGGAGAAGGAAAAACGTAGAGGAATTATTGAAAAGAGAAACGTAAAGGTCAATTTAGGAATTGTAAATTTGGTCTCTGTGAAATTTTTCGAAAGGATATTCTTTCCTGGGTGACATGTTGAAATGAAGTAGAATGAAGTCAGTTTATGGTAATGGGCATTTTGGTAGTCAGTTCAATTCTTGCTAACTCTCCTTATTTAGTTTGTGATTTAATATGGTACAAACTTTGCATATGCGATTTGCCCAGTGTCTTCATGCTACAATTTTCTTCAAGGTCCTTTTATATTTTAGATGAGATATAAAAATAAAGAGGCCTCGAGAAAATTTGCTTGAACGTCTTCGTTATACTTATTAATTGTAACTTGAAAGACTATAATTTCTTGCAAAAAGAACACTGAAACACTTTATTTTTTATCCGTAAAAATAAAGTGTAAATATTATTAAAGAAACATTTATGAAATACAACGAAGTAGTAGATACTAGCCAAGCAGATATATCTAGTAAACTATTGACCAAATTATAAAGACATTTAAATAAAACTTTTATTGTTGCTTTCCAGGTATTTCTGCAAGAATTTCACGGTGTTACTTTCAACAACACATATTATCAATACTATCAGTTTTTCTCAAATGTTTTCTCAAGCTTTGGAATCAGCATATATAGAAACAATAAAATTATAAATATCATCTCCCATAAAAAACATCCCCCATAAAATTCACACTCTACTAAAAATATTACCTGTTACTGCTTTCAAAATACTTCCAGCTAAACTTCACCAATCCTCAATGTACATAGGTATTATTCAAACCATATTGCTAGCTTTACAAATTCATCACCACCGGATGTAATTTAATACGTTGACTGCCATGGGGGTCATCAGTGACCGTCACTATTGAATTCAATGAAATTTCATGTAACTTTTAAATTGCAATATTTATAAATTTTCAGACATACTAAATATTTCAATCTTGCTATTAAAAAGATAAAAGTCTATCGAATATCTATCCACCTGTAACTTAGAATTACAGCATTACAAAGTTGTGAATTTGATAGCAAAAGTTTCAAGTCAGTAGAAATAATAAAACTAGTGAAATACCAGTGGCGTTCAACGTGTTCAAAAAGTTATGCCAATATGTTTCCCCACGAAAAAGGACATCCATTTTCAACCTACCAAGTATCTCCATTTCATATTATTAAATCTCTCCTTACCATGCAATTCGTTCCAACATTCGTACCCAAATATACATTCATCTCATCTAATACCCTGCACCACCAGCAATACCATCGTTTTCAGCATCGCAGTCACGAAGGATCAACGAAAATAGGACAACTCTTCCCTTATTCGCGAGAGACTGACCAGAGCATATTTGTTCGGCGTACAGTATCTATACATATTTGTTCGAATCAGCCGAATCGGAGATAGTTTACCAGCGGCATATTCTTTCGTCTTCGGTCCACGTGATCGCTGTACCGATTCAAACCAACCCCCGTGGGCCCGGCGGCCGGTTTAAGTGTTTGCGATAGCCGGGGCTGCAGGGAGGATACGTTTGACGCAGGGATTGGCCAGTTCGACGGTGCAAAACTAGGTTCGTTAGCTGATTGAGTTAGCCAGCTCGCGGTCAGCACTGATTAGAACAAACTGACCGGCCTACGCTGCTTGATTGCGAAACGGAGACAGAGGCGAGAGAGGACCAACGATGCCGGAGGATCGACGATCAACGGAATTCGTTGGACGGACGTGCTGAACTCGTGACCCTTGACTACCCACTTCCGGCTTTTGTTTAGCCGGTTTTGCATTGCTGTTGGTAGCGTGACATTCTGCTGTTACTTTCTGGTAGTCATCTTCAAGGATATTTCGCTATTTTCGTTTTTCCGAAGGGATTTTCTGTTGGGGTAGATTGTTCTTTAACACTAGATTTGTGGGGGTGAAATTTGTTACACTACAATATGTTAAATATGGACTTTGAAAATAGAGACCTCAGGCGGCAGAAAAGATTATCAGTTAAGTAATTTCTATATTAGTCAATTTGACGGCTTCCGTAAATCTAGTGTTCACTTGAAGATTCAGTTTGAAGTTAGTTTATTTTGGCAGAATCGTTACGAGTTGACACTAGAATTAATATATAAAATAAGTAATTTGAAAAAAGGAGAATCAAGAGGCGGGAAAGATAGTCGATTCGACGATTTATATTTTTTGAGATGAATGTACTTACAATTAGATTATTTTATTTTATCCTACGAAGTTTTCTCCTATAAAGTTGGATAGTTTTTTAAAAAAACTTGTGTAACCAGGCATTTTGACTGGTTTGGTAGTTCTAGTCTTAAAGTTATTGATGAATAGTAAATTTTATATATTTCGTACACCGAATATTGCGAAATCTAAAAGTGAATTTGTAGAAAAGTTTAATCCAGATACAATTCTTTATGGAATAAATATATCTCGAAAGTGAATTTGCACATTACGGAATAATGGATCATACAATTAATTTTTCATTACTTATGAAAGATGACAAATGTGTCTTATACGTAGTTTGAACCTTTTAGAATTCTGTTTTAAATCACCAATGAATAGACAATAACAAAATCAATTTTCATTCAAAATTATTCCCATCGATTCCACTTCAATGTAGTTACTCTGACAATCATGTTTGCATTTGTTTAACTCAAGAAATGATATGTCTTAGCTGTCGCCGGAAGCATCAGGATTCTCTGTTACCTATGCGACCAGACCTGCGGGGACTTAGCAATAGCAGTAGCATCGTCGATGCCTGTCTTGACTAATTGGCAATACTTGCCCACTGAATGACCATAAACGAGCACGTCCAGAAGCTGCGGGGAATTAAGCGCAACCCTTTGCCGTATGAGGACCCTTCGAGTTTTCCGTGATCTGTTTTGATAGGGAGCAGTTATAGGAAGAATGCGACGTATTTATGATCGGAGCTTACTAAACTTGTATAAGGTTGTGGTTCATACGTGAAAAATATCTTAATGTGTGTATAATCTAATTCCAGAAAAAATCATATGAACTTGATCAAACGAATAACTTTTTTAGATTATAATTTGCTAAGATACCAATTTATTCTATGTCCAAGCGACTTGGAGTACTACATATAAAGAATAATATTATTTGTTGCTTGTTTTCTTTGTTATAAAATGCACTTTGTTTGTGTTCTTTGGGATTTTTTGTATTGAAGAATTTTTTGTCTCTTACAATTAATACGGATTTTATTATTGGAGAATGAAATTATTTCGTTATGTTGAATTACTCTATCAATTTTATACATGTCTTTTGGAGAATTGGAGTATTATTTATATTCGATTGATGAGATTGAAGTTTGACGGGAAGATGTAATAAGTAATAATTTATGAAAGGAGGAACTACCTAATTAACAACTATTTTCGTTTTTCATTAAGTATGAATTCTTTGTACTTTTTGCTTCGTAAAGATTAATGTTAATAAATGTTTTGAAAAATAAAAGATTCTAACTTCATTCTTGAAAATTTCATCCCCCGCTCTCTCTTCAATTGCGCTTGACTTAAAACTAGAATTACCAAGCAAGTGAAAATGACTCGTACTCAATTTTTCCCAAAAAGTTCTCCAAGCTTACAGGATAGCCATAGAGCAGATATTCTACGCCTTTCTTATAAAATACATATTATCGAATGGATAATCTTTTTCATTTCTTGATTTCTCATTTTCCAAAACACATATTTAATATATAGAAATATAGTAGATTTAACGCCGGTAGTTTTACCGCTAATATGTTCACGTTACAATTTATAACAATTACAACATCTGTTACATATTCATTAAAATTCCATAATTATCTCAACATCAAAAAGATCAATTTTCTCAAAAATAAATATTTTTATATAACATATAACATTCCTTAACTTCTTTTTAACAATTCCATCCCCTTTCTTCAATTCAACTCGACATAACAACGAAGCAGCATCATCCCCCCCAAAAAGTGCATACACTCTCTTGAAAAGCGTAAATAATTCAAGAAACGCAATCCGGTATAATTTCGCAGGAAGCAGTAACCATTTTGCGTGGTGCAGTTATGATACGAAACAAAGACAAAGGTAAACTCTCCTTTGGCCGAAGCGATTTGCTCGTTGGTAGCATCGAAGATATCCGAGTACAGTAATTGGTAATACTCTCCCCGAGATGACCATAAACGACCACGTTCGCCACAAAGGTACCTGGAATTAAGCGCAAAGACGCGGCCCTTTGCGAGAGAGTCCTTCGTTCCTTCGAAAGCCAAGATTCATTGCACGTTTCCACGGTCTGATTCGCAGGAGGTCTTCGACGGTAGTATTATGAATCATTCGAACCGGCAAAAGTAATTCGATGGATTTATAGTCGGGACTTATTAGGAAAATGCCGCGGAGAAGTGGAGATCGTTTAATCACGGGATACTGAAACGAAGTTAATGATGTTGACTTAATCAGCGCAGAAGACTTACCGGGAATTAACGAATTACTTTTAACAATTACCGTGTGAAATTTTCCAGTCGCTGAAATTACTTCGAGCTGATTAACTATGTTTACAATTTTATACTGATATTTCTTTTTACAGAGTTGACTATCAGACAAGCCTTTTATATGTAAGTAATACTTAACAGTCTTTATTTTTATTTCATGTTTTTTTGTGATGTTTTGTGCGAACTAACATAAGGTGCTTTATGATAGAGGAACTTTGGTAATTGTGAAATGAGTTTTACAAGGATCTTTTAAATTGAAGATGGATTCATGAATGGAAATGTACCCTCCATAAGTAACAATTACTGTTTGCAATTACTAAGACACAGGATCAATTAGTATTTTTGCAATTGCACATTAACAATGTGACCACCTATAAATATTTTAAATAACATATTGTTGTCATTCCTTATCACGATGCTACAATAAAAATTCTCTACTGGAAAGTTCCAATGTCCTCTATATTTCTTACATCGTATATGGAATTTAAAATGCAGCAAATAAAAGCGGAAATCTCGATGGACCCTCAATGGCTACCAATTTAAAATAAAACTCCCTCCATTTTGCATACAAAGCGTTACTTTCCTATCAACTTACTAATTTCTCCTGACTCGAGTGCAAGTAGAATTTCGTATCTGCAAGTAAAATATCGAAAAAGAAAATTTCTGCATGACTTTCCATGCCTAGTATAATACAATTGTACCGAGGTACCACGGAGGCGGAGAGTCGATAATGAATTCGATGGCAGACCTTTCGGTGGCTCGAGTTGTCGGCCATGTTTTTTCATCGCAACTTGGGGGATGCAGGTCTCGAGTGCATCACTCTTTGGCGAACCTCTCAGGACTCGCCTCGTCTCCTAACGAGGGGTGCTTTCTCTTCCTTCGTCCCTCTTTCTGTCTTTTTTCTCTCTCTTCGTCTCTCTTCTTCTCTCTCTTTCTCCCTCATCTTGCCCCTCTCGTCCTCTTTTCGTTGAACCATCATCCCGCTCGGCAATGTAATTCTCCTTTCAACCCCTTTTCTTTGCAATTTTGACATGGCCAAGCGAAACCCTTATCACATAGTTTTTCACCTTTAATTAGCCCCCTATCGGCGCTCTTTCATCTCGAAAAGTCCGTATAGTTGTTTTTACCTTGGTTGCTTCATTACGCTCTTCATTGTGGAGGACAGCTTTTAGATGTATTGTTCAATGACAATTGATTCGAAAATTCGACGAGGTAAATATATTGGTCGGGAAAGTAACCATATTTGGGCGATAGTTTGTATTTTTCTTTTTGCGAAGAAAGAGAACAGTACTTATCACTAGAGGAGAATATACTGTTGAAAAGTTATTGAAATATTTTATTTGTCTTTACGTTGTAGATTTTTTTAATTTTAATGCTACACATCTTTGCAAGAAGTACTTCAAAGCTAGCAGATCTAATCCAGGCCGACCTTAGACACTTGTAAAATTAGTCAGAATATGAACAATCTTAAAATCTGTTGAATATTATACTTTAGTATAATATCATAACATACAGAAAAACTCATAAGCACTATCTACCAAGATGGTCAGAATAACTTGTTCTAAATGTTTTGCAAATTTTTGTTGTAATTTGTAACGATGTTTCTTTATTAATTTTCTACCCATCTTGTGTAATCTAAAAGAGGTAAAATCGGTCACGATTTGGTTGTATATTCTTCATTTATTTTTTTCAGAACTATCAAGCAACTCAAAATGACTCGTTCCCAATTTTTTCCAAAAGTTCTCCAAGTTATAGGTCAGTTATAGAGCAGATATTCCAAGTTGATCTTATAAAATACAGAATTATCAAATCGATGATCTTTTACACTTCTTCATTTATCTTTTTCCAAAGTACCGTTTTAATATATAGAGAAAAAAATGTAATGCCGGTAATTCTGGTGTTAAAACGTTAGAAACTAAAATCACTTGCAGGACTTATTTTTATAAACATTCAAATAAAACACTGCCTACTCTCATCAGGAAGAAATTCTATATCTATCCATTTTCTAATTATAATCCAACCATCTGTCATGAAACCACTAGAAATTCCATCTTCGATATTTTTCAAAAACCCGATGCAAAAATTCGCGTCTACTTTAATCGCCGTGTATCGTAAGTATCTGGTAAACGTTCTGCGCAAATTGCAAGCAAGAAGATCGAACCATCCGGTCGACAGGAAATCGCGCTTTTATCGCGTTCGACGAAGTCCGAACGGTAATGACGATAAATGGTCCCCGTTGCTGGATTCGCCGATTAAACCGAAAAATACCAAGTTTCGCGAAACCTTTCGGCGACGTAGTCGTTCGATATGAAAAACCGTTTGCTTCGTGAAATTCTTGGTTTCGAGGGAATTATAAAATTCTTGTCTTTCGCGCGATTTCATCGCTTCCGAGCAAGAAAGAGCAAGCAAACGCTGTTCTGTGGGCCCGATCTTACCTGTTCCGCGATACGCAGCGAAACCGTAGACTTTTTGCTTGACGAGGATAAGAGGTGGCTATATTCGCGGTGTATTCCTGTTTATTTGAATTCAGAACACATCGCGTTGAAATACGCTAGGAAAAAGAAAGATTCCCACACTTCGGAAAGGCACGTTTACGTCTTCCATTGAGGACTTCGACGGACCCTTTTACGTGGCCATTTTTTCGTCGAGATTTAATAGCCGATTGGTTGATTGGATTCATACTTCAAGGGTAGATACCTGAATTAATTGACGTTGCTTGCGTTTTACAGTGTAAATGAGTTTGTCAATTTTTTTGAGTTAAGTGAAATTAGTGCTGTGAAATTCCCTACGGTTAATTGTTCATTCTTGTTTGATGATTGTAATCATAGTAGACAGTGAGGGTTAATTGGCGGCACGAAGACATTTTCAAATTTCGAAGTAGATTTACGTTAATAATGTACGTGAATAACGTAAAATTTACGTTTACTCTTCTAACATGATTTTATTTCGAAAATTATCATCCATAAAAGACTCTTGGGTACCTAATATTTCCTGAAACAAAATATTACAAATATGGTTTATGTCCCGATTAATTCTCGATCAAAAATATCTTCGTATAGTTAAACTACATTTTTTTATTGTTCGTATAAAAAGAAAAATTTCTCCCAATACTAAATAATTCCTATTTTTTGTACCAGTTATTGCTTGGGACAGGTCTGTCTCATTAGCAGCGAAATGATTAAGCCATTGGTTCAATATAGCCGTTATCTTATCACATTATATTTCGGAATGTCCTAATCATTTGCTACTTTAATTTTCCCCGACAAAGCGTGAATATTTTGCAGGCATAGAATATTTTTCAATTTCATCTATTTAACTTTCCCCAAACAAAACCGTAATATCCAAACATCACCCGATCATTATTCTCTTAACACATTAAGCGCCGGCTTCATTTGCTTGTCTCTGAACAATAACTAACTAAAAAAAATATTTGATACCTTTCATGTTTTCGCAACAATTTTTTCCCCTGATCCAATGATTCTAACACCTTCATAATTCTTCATAACACACGAAAGTCTCTAAGGGCGATCATCTTTTGATCTGTGAGGTATAGAAATATGCGTACAAAGAAACAAAAAATCCTTTATTATCGCAATGCCGGTGCTCAATGTGTTAAACCAATTCTCTGCCACTTTACCATCAAACAATATTTCTATTACTTCAAATAAAAAAATATCAGTTGAATCTACTACAAAAAAAAGTTTCACACGGTTCCAAAACAATTCACATTTTTCACTCCAATCGTCATCCCCCAAACAACCATAATTTCCCATGCCTTCAACGTCACCAATGCTTCCCTATCAGACGCATCGCCCATCCTCGAGCAACAGCACGGTCGTCTGCTTTAAAATCAGCTACCAGCAACCAAGCAACAACATCCAAGCAATCTGAAATGTTAAGTATCGCGAGGAAACGTCGCCAGTTTTCACCGAGGTTACAAGAAACTCCGAGGCCGGACAGCCGTGTCTCCTGCATCCACGACAGCTCGTCACGTCCGAAATAGATGTTTTGGAGAACGCCTCTGAAGGGAATGAGAAAGGAATCGAGGTAGATCGGGCCACGAACCGCGCGCTGTGTCAAACGATTTAGCCCCGCGGCACGTATTCCCGCATCGTCAGATACACATCTTATGGGAACGTTTCTCTCGGTCGCGCCTAGAAAAAAAGGTAGAAAAAAGTTCCTTGGACAAGGAGTAAGAAGGGAGGAAACAAGAGGAGGAGGAGGAGAATGAAGAGAAAGAAGACTGGAGTCAAACAGGACCCGACGGAGGGAAAAAAAAGAGAGCGAGAAAGGAGAAGAAAGAGAAAAGAAGAGATACGCCGAAGGGCGTATTACGAGCGGCACGGCCAACGTAATATTCATCTCGGGTCCTCGGCGAGGTCAGCGGGGCCATCAGCAGACTGGAGATGAATGAAAACTAGGCCCACGCCACGAGAGGGAATAGTGGCAGAAGCGGAGCTGAATGGGGCCTCATGGCGGAGGGTAATGGGACTGCCGCTCGTAAACGCCTGCGTAAGCTTGGGAGAAAAAGGAAGAGAGAAGAACGATGCGGCTAATTCAGCGACAATGAAGGCACTTGGTCAATGGTACCCAGTCAAGGATATGCGGGAGCTGAGATACGTTGGAACGTTGCTTTCGCGAATCACGGCCTGTGAGAGTTTAACGAGGAGATTGAGGAATTTTTTGGTATATCAAGATTTTACATCGGATTCTTCTTCGTCACGGATATACAAGGACTGAGAATTAAACAATGTTATCAAGTTTTCTGTTCGCTGAGAGATGCAAGAGGAATTTTGGATTGCGCGAATAATTTAATGGAGGCGGTGGTACCAAACGAAGAAAATGGTTTTGCTTTTTAACCCTTTGCACTCGAGATTATATTTGAATTTTGTTACCAGTAGCTCCAAACGCTTGTATGTGATTTGTTTCAAATTTGCTTGAACTGAAAATTAAGGCAATTTATATGAATAAAGGAAGAAACAAATTCAATCAAATAATGGTAATTTGCAAGTGCATAATATCTCTTAAAAAATTTCTAGGACGCATCCTGTTTTCCTGTCGCATGTTAATATCTCTTGGTTTGGACTTGAAAAAATGTCGATAGAGAAAGTGTCGTAGATATCATTTTTTTCAAAACGACAACATCAAGTTGTCGGATAATTTAACACTAAACGTGTTTACCGACAGTTTTTTTAAAGGCAAATTTACGTTGTAAAGGGGTCAATTGACCTCTCTGTGGTAGCTTTAGTGTTAATATATTTTTTAATCTTAACCAAATATGAAATTTTATACAGAAGATAACTAATTCAATATTTTAAATTTTTCCTCTATGGAACAACTAACACTAGAACTACCAATTATTAATTCAGTATATTTAAAGATACTATGTAAATACTTCAAAAGAAACAAAATGAAATATTTAACAAACTAAATTCATTTAATCTCTCACGTTTTACAAAGTAGATATAGAAAATTAAACACCGTAAAGTTACAGAAATTTCAGCAAGGTTTTTAAAAAAATCAGTAGGTACAAATCATTTCGACTCCCTTGGTAGATCTAGTGTTAACACTAGATTTACGGATGTTGATATACCTATTTTTCTGAAGTGAGCCAATTTGAATCATACAAGAAAATTGAATTTTTTTGCAAAGGAAATAGTTTCAAATCAATTGAAATGAAAGATTTATTATTAAAAAATTAATCATGTAATATATTATATATGTAGTAATCAAATTTGGAATGAGCCAAATTGGCTCCGTAAGTCTAGTGTTAACAAAGGTCAATGGTATCAAAGGAATGACAATGATAAACGTAATAAAATTGAGAGATTAATCGGAAATCCCGCTGAACGGAATTAAAAATTCAGTCCCAGATTTACTCTCGCATTTTTCGGAATGCATTTCGATGCGTTATGTAAATTCATCTCCCGGCATTCTTTTTAACTCATACCGCGGTACATCCACACGATTCCCTCGCAAAATTCTGGGAATGAAACGTTATTCGAACGTCGGCGGACCACGGATCCGTGGCACACCTGGACTACGTGATTCGCCTCTCTAACATTCAAATCCTCGAGAAAAAGCAACCGACTACCAAGAAAGGTACCGATTGAGAGAAAAACGTAGGATATTATTAGGATGGCATTAGCATAAACACGGATCGCTGAATAAACTGTAAATTAAGATATCTGGATTGGCAATTTCCAGACGGGATTGTGCTCTCTTTGTGAAAAGTCTTTGGAGAACGTGTTAAAGCAAAGGTATTTTTTGCAATGTTGAATTTCTACAGATGCTAATTCGTGTAACATTCAAATTAGAGTAAGTGTATTATTTTCGAATATCATTTAGTGTCCAACTTCTTGGAAAATAGATTTTTTTGAAATTAAAAATTATATTATGATTTTTATTAATTATATGTCCATTATATCTGATAATAGCTGAGTATTGAGATCGATCGGAAATTAGGATTTTATAGGCTGAATATTGGTGACAGAGACACATTTTTTATATTTTTAAACATTTGAAAGAGAAATGATTGCATTGTTATAAGGATTCATCACATATTTTTTAATTATATGCTTTGAATAACTTAAGTGAATGTGAGGAATATAGAAAATAGTGTATTAACAATGAAAATGTGTGAAGCGAAATCATACCTGGTTTTAAATGTCTGACTACTGGAATAGTTATTCTACTTCCGCTGGAAATCTCGGAGTCTTCTCCTGAACAGTTAGCATTTTTTTTTAGTTTTGATAAACAGCTACTTTGATTTTATCAAATCAAAACTCACTTCATTGACGTCAGCTACTTTTACTATCCTAATTTATTATTTAAACAAATCAAAACTGACTTCATTCAGGTGAAACACCAAAGGGCAAAATATTTTTTAAATTCTTCGAAACTTTCTACCAAATCTCAAATGATCAACAAAGAACACCCATCCAACACGAAAAAATATAAAAAAAAAATCTAAAAACATCAAACAATTCAACCCTCAGCAAGAACCCCAACGATGATCAAAGACACCTATAAATTCATTGCGCAAAAGGTCAAAACAATGCACAATCCATCCCTTCACTCCTTCCTCACCGGAACCAAAACCATTCGGTACAAATTCGCAAAATCAAATCATCGCAAACTTTACAAAAGGTACGTCCACGATTCTCCGAAAGCTCGTTCGGTCAAGTTCGCATAAGGAAGTTGAAAACGAAAAGAAGAAACATGCGGGGGTTGAAAGGGGGGAAAAGGTGGAGGATGAAGCAGTAGTGGTTGCAAAGGAAAGGTACAAGGAAGAGGAGGCGGAGGAATAAGAGGTACGAGCCTGCGAAGCAAAGGAGGCAGATGACGAGAAAGAAGAAGAGAAGTCGAAGAAGCAGGATAAGGATAAGAAGACGAAGAAGAAGGTGGTAGAGGAGGAGGAGGAAGAGGAGGAGGTGAAAGAGGGCCCCAGGGGCGGGGGGCAAGAGTATAAACAAGAGACGGTCCCCGGCCACCCAGCTAGTCGGCTCCTCTCGCCCTTCGCCATTCTCTGGCCCGTCTCCTTCGTCCTCTTTCGTCTTCCTTCGTCTCTTCGTTCACCACTGCCACCTCCGCGAAGACCTCATCCTCCTCCCGCTGCCTGCGCTCGATATTCAAACTAATAAATTAGGAGGCCCTCCGGGGCCCGGCCCGCGTATGAATCATCTAAAACAATGGAATGCAGACTAAGATGGCGCCTCCGACTCTTCTCGTCCCTCTTCATCGTCGGCCGGTCCTCTCTCCCTCCGTGGATATACAAAACGGCGGTGCAGACTCTCACTGACAGCCCGACGACAGACAGTCCGTCCGTACTTGGTATCGGGAGGTCCTTTTGTCTCTGCTCCATCAGGGATTCTCATCCTCGCTTCTTCTTCTTTCTCCCCTCTTTCCCTCCCTCTGTCACTCATAAATCATCCAAGAAACGATCGGGAATCGTGCTTCCTTTCTTCCCTCGTTCGTTTTCGTCCTTTTACGAACGATTCCATGGTTAACGATTACGTCGATGCCGGATTCGTGTGAGAATCGTCGAGCAACTTCTGGTCTTTGCTTCTTGGGTGTTCCTAGGGCATGAATGTGGTTAGTTGATTGTAGCTTTGGATAATTCAAGGACGTGCTGATGGGATTATTTGGTTTTGGTATCCTTCTAGGGAATTGAAAGTTCTGGATGGATGTTGGGAAAGCTGTCTTGTTTTATTTATTATTAAGAATATTTAACACTAGAATTACCAAACGAGTCAAAATGACTGATGTACAATTTGTTTCAAAATTTCTTGGAAATTTTTTATTTCATAGGAGGATTATAGAATAAATATTCTCCCCCTGTCTAAAAAAAAACGTAAAACGCCGAATCGATCATATTTTTCGCTTCTTGAATTCTCCCTTTTCAAAGTTCTTATTTGGTATATTTAACACTAGAACTACCAAGCAAGTCAAAATGACTTGTTCCCAATTTCTTCCAAAGGTTCTCCAAGTTTATAGGACAGTCATAGAGCAAATACTCTACGTTGATCTTATAAAATACAAATTACTGAATCAGTCATCATTTCCACCCCTTGATCTCTCTTTTTCCAAAGTACCTATTTAATATATTGAAATATAATAGATTTAATGCTGGTAGTTCTAGCGTTAAATATACCAGATTTAACGCCGGTAGTTCTAGTATTAAAAATACTTTTGGTAAAGTATTATGACAAAGTTCTAATTAAATTAGGAACAAAGCTAACTATAAAAAAGTAACTATCAAACTTCATTGACCCTCTCAGTGCTCACCGTGTCTTTTGACCCATCTCAGCCATTTAGATTCTTTCAATTCTTTGCTGTCAGTCCACTCAAAACATTTCTAAAACTCGAAATAAGTAACAATCCTTAACAAGGAAGAATTTTCAAATATTCCATCTCCACAGAATAAATTAATCAGGGAGAAACGAGAAACCCACAAAACAAGCCTGAAAATTAAGAGCGAACGTCACCTAATTAATACCCAAAGAATCGGTTCTCTCGTCACTGTTGTTTCATGCAACAAAAGAATTCGACGTTTCTCACTTCGCAGTCGTAAATTCACGTGGTAACGAGTATCTGCCTCGTCCATTAGTAGCACACCATCTCTGGAACATAATACAGCCGTTAACCCAAAGGGAGTTCATTGTTACTTCCCACGACAGCAGCAATAATGGCCTATCTTGACAGTAAGACGGTAGGATCGTCAAAACAGAAGCATACTCTCATTGTTACCATCGTGCAGAAACGATGAGAGAGAGAGAAAGGCGAGAAGGACGGGGTGGTTCGTGTGCGCGGGTGGTGTACTAAAAGCGAGGAAAAATAAATCATGGTGTCCCTGCTGTCGGGGGAGCGCGATCATCCCCCTGCGAAGCGTGACCGTGTTGGCCAACAATGACCATTGTCCGGCCGATACGCGGCCACTCGAAATGATCTCCGGTCACAAGTCATTACCTTTTCATTTTAAACCACCCCCGTATCTCTGTGAAAACGAGCTTTGCTTAGGTGGAACGTTTGTACCGAAAATGCGAACACTGTGCAGCTTTGTTCATTCACTGTTGAATGTTAGCTTGACTTCAGAGGCGATTTGAATCTTTGTTTGTCCTTTGCTTTGTGATATTGGATACACACCAGAGATGGAAAATGAAAGGGGAGAACTTAAAGTTAGAAAATGTATCAAGTTAAAAAGATTTCTGTAAAAATTATTAATGCGTTGACTGTCATGGGGGTTACCGGTGACCAGGGCTATTGAATTCAATGAAATTCTATGTAACTTGTAAATTGCAATATTTATGAATATTCGGACATACTGAATATTTTATTATTGGAGTTAAAAATTTGAATTTGATAATGAAGTTTCATTTCAGTAGACATTATGGAATTGGCGAAGTATCTGTGGCGGTCAACGTGTTAACACGGTGGTATTTCGTTGGTTTCATCATTTTTCTGAGGTGACATTTTTTCTGTTAGTATCACCTCCTTCGAAAGTAGAAAGTTGAAAGAAATATATGTCTAATCAACGGAAGTTTAAGTATTTAATGATAATGCATAATTATTAAATGTATTAGGAAGTTTTTAATTATTGTAGTTTAACACTAGATCTATCAAGTTGGTCAAAATGATTTGATCCGAATTTTTTAAAAATGTTTTTACAATTTTTAACGCTAAATTGTAATTAATTTTCTACGTCTGTTTTGTGAGATACAGAAGATTAAATTGATCAAGTTTCTTGTCCTCATCATTCTTTTGAAATATTTTTCTAGTATCTTTAAATATATTGCATTAATCTTTGTAGAATTTAAAGTCGTATGAAAATTTACGGAATCCAATAGTCCTAGTTAATGGTGACATCCACGTCGTTCAATGTGTTAAAACAAGTCTTCTTTAATCTTTTAGAACTTAGGAGCAATTGAGTAGCTTATAATATACCTGTTTGATATGTTGTCACAGAGAAAATCTTCAAGTTTACTATAAAAGTAACTGAAGAATGATATTCTGAAAAAGCGTGAAAGCGTAAAAGTCATTGACCATGAACAATTCCAAAAGAATAACAATTAAGTTATGAATTCTTTACTATTGACAGAAAAATCATAAACGATCGTTAATTAAATGGATTATTATCACAGAAAATTGTGCAGGGGCATTAATTACATTCAATTAGTCGCGTTTAAATATTTCTCCCGATTCGAGCATAAAATATGTCCATGCTAAAGGGCGATCGAAATTAATTGTTCTTTTAACAAAAGCGAGCTAACCTTTACGAGCAGCCGTGCGATTTAAAATTCCTCGCCTCTATTATTTTCCGTGGATCATTAATTTATAATCATTCGGCGCATTATACCAGTCAGAAATATATATTTCCGTGCGTAAAAGCGATCGCGGTTAATGCTTCCTTCCACGGAAAAATAGGGGGAGAGAGCACGCATCCCGAAGCCGGACAGAACGGAAAGCGGAAAACGATTTTCGAGAGGGGATGCGCGTTTTCGCGACGATTAACGGGTGTTCCGGCCAAGCGATGTTTTGTAAGCGCCACTGAAACATTGTTCCCGATGGTGTCAGCCTGGCAAACGTTTTATCGGAGGAAATGTTGGGAATGGAGCTGGAAAAATTTAAATCAGAAACCCGGCCGCTGCATGTCAACGGCAATAAAATATTTGTTCACACGAATATGGTCAATCAAGTATTAATGAGGAAATCTACACTTAACCGTTTCTGGCCTTAATTTTGCGTCACATCTAAAAAGGCGACAGTAGAACATTAACACTAAACCTACCAAGGCGGTCAAAAGACCGATTCCAAAATATTTTCTAAAAATTATCTAAATTAATAGAGTAGCCATGAAGTAAATATTCCACTTCTATCTTATAAAACCAAAATTAGTTTATTAATTATCTTCCTTATCTCTCCATTTCCCTTTTTATAAAGTCGTTATTAAGTATATTTTGATTTTAGTAGATATAACGTCGGTAGTTTTAGTGTTAATAGATAGTGATGCTAACACATTAGGTATCAAATAAATTCTATTAACATTAGACCTAAATTGACGAGTTCTTACTCTTTTAAAATTTATCATACACAAATTACTTAACTGATCGTATTTTTTGCCATTTGATCCTTATTTTTCCAAATTACTTATGTAATATATTTGAATATACCAGATTTAGCGGCCGTAGATCTAGTTTTAACACTAGAACGACAAGGGTGGTCAAAATGATTTGTTCCTTAGTTCTTCTAAAAACTTTTTACATTTATAGGAGAGTCATAGACCTGATATCGTGCGTCTGTCCTATAAAATATAAATTACTGAATTAATCATCTTTTCCACCTCTCGATTTCTCGTTATTTAAAGAATCTATTTAATTTATTGATATGTGATAGATTTACTGCCGGTAGTTCTAGTGTTAATCAGATTGTAGCAAAGGATTTTTGTAAAGTTACAATAGTTACTAAAATAAAAATTTTATATTTGAGATTGAAGACAAAAATTGGGTTACTTCAATGTGGCATCTTGTGACGGGTTATAAAAGAACCTTGTACGTCATTAAAAATTATTTCTTTTTCTCAAACTGATGAGACATTAGTCACCGACCACAAGTCTCTAAGAATCCTCGACATTAGCCCTGCAGGGGTAGATTGCTTAAGTCTTACCCTCAGGAAACATGGTTTGTATATTGTAAATTATATTATTAAACAACGGGCCAAATTTTGAACCTAGAAAGTAACTAAAACAATAATAGTTTAAGACAATATTCTTCGGGTGAACCATACTATTAACCCCTTGGTGCACTACAATGACAAGTGACACTCGTGATACGGTAAATTGGATAGGAAATTCTCAACTTTTGCAAATCCTATCAAATTGAAAATGTCATTAACAATGAGAAGCTAGGCGATGAAATTATTTCTATGATATTAACATTACGTTAAATTATACGGTATATACAAAATCATTGATCAATTATACCAATTCAATTTTGAATTATTGCAATGAGAGTCACAAAAGAAACAGTAAGTCAAGGGATTAACAACAATATTCACCGTTTACAACAATAACAGAAATACCACTGATACATGTCCACCATGTATCAATGATCGTTACAATAATCAATTCAACATCTTCTAACGACGATGTTATTGAAATCGCCGCACACAAGATAAAAGTGTAAAAATTTCTCGCCTAGAAGCTAACCGCAACAACCCCCATCGTTCTCCAGCGTTTCTCCTTCTCCGTTCCTCTCTCAGCGATTCCAGGACGCACGGTAAACCATAGAAATTATGCGCCACTGCTTAACCGTAACTGCGGTCGATTCAACGGCCTTCGCCGTTGCAGCATAGTGACCAATTTCAGTCGAACTACTATCATTGCCGTTCACCGGACCATGGCGAATAGTCGCTTCTTTTACCACGCGGATGTCGTGAAAATAACTATGCGTGGCTGGCTCGAGAGAGTACCGGCTCGCGGTGCCGTTCGTCGCCAGGCCATCGGCAGGTAGAGACCGTGAAATTCTGAACGTATACGATTCTTAATAAATGTCCTCCGCTTGTCTCTTTTTTTTCCACCTACTTCGTGGTCTTCTCGCGTCATGGACTTGGTTTTTTTTCATTTTTCCTTCGGATGTAAGAAGCGAGCTATTAAATTGGTGGAACGACTGGGCTTAATTTGTTAGGGGGTAAATTGATTTGCGAGATGATGGGTTGTTGTGGAGAACGGAAGTGCTGAGAGAGTGAAGAGGGGAGACTGGAAATTTGAAAGTTCTGACGGTGATATTAATAGAGTTTTGAAGTCATTTTGAGTCTTGGATTTGGAAAAGTGTAGGTGGTATTTTTGTACTCGTTTTGGGGGTAGTTATTGATGTGGCTGGAACCGATGGCGAAATTGTGTTTTCTACTGACCTTACATAACACTTTACCGACTGGTATTTTTTAACATCCTACCCACTTCTGATCGGTCATTTGCTCGAAAATATTTCCCTGGTAGTGATGTCTCTTCGAAAATTGCAAAATTTCTTCACTGAGTCCTTGGCACAGTTAACCGCAATGAAAAATAATAATTTATCAATTGTCATAGCGACCTAATAATAAGTTAAAAGTTCAAAAGTGTTTGGCCCGAGAAGCCGATTAATCGGCTACCGGTCGGTAAAGTGTTAACATTTTGCTAGTTGACTTATTTACGAGGAGCTAGTTAATCATTGTCATTTAATTTATCTGTTATTTGGTAAATTGTTTTGTCATGATTATGAAGCCACCCTTCAAGAACTAAATAATTTAAACATTGTTTTTTCGCATTCACTTGGAAATATAAGATTACATACCAAGGTAAAAATTCGTTGCAACTAAATTTCTAACTTTTTTCAATTTCAAATAGCAAGGACTCCTTTGGTTTTACAGATCTCCTTCAAAAGTGTATTTCAATGTGTAATTCACTTCGATAGAAACCTAACTAAAAATCTTCCCTTCTTCAACTGTTAAGTTCTCTCTCTTCCTCTTTCAAAGAAATCTAAAAATTTAGCCTTGAAAAAGGGGCCAAATCTTTAGCAAGTCACCGCCAAAGACAAGAACGGACATCAGCCATATTTCTGGCAATGTTAATTGCGAAACGGAAGTGCCGCTCGGAAATCCAGCTATTCCTCCGATCCTCTGATTCACTTGGCGACTAATATAAGTGTCGTCGGGTATCATCCTGTCGCATAATGTCGCGTCGTTGTACGACTGGTTCGCATGCGGAAAACCGGAGGTAGGGGCGTGACGGCCACGTCGGCGCATTCCCCGGACACGTCCGTAAACGACATTATAATCGCCAGGAAGATTTTTCGCCGCGGAATCGCTAAATTGCCATTCTACCGTGCCCACGTAGCCACGTTCCGTCGAGCAAGGGGGATGAAGGGGGTGGGAAAGAGAGAGATAGAGAGTAAAGGAGAAAAGAGAGGAAAAAAGGCAAGGAGAAAACTACACGCGGTGAGCACGGTGGACGTTAATGCTTCGCGTGGTAGGTATGACCTGGCCACGGCCTGTTTAATTCGATATTCCAAGAGGGTGGAGCCACGAAAAAGGCAGCGCCTCGAGAGGAGCTTTTTTTTCCTGCTCCGCTAATGAATCGACAATTTACGAGAGTTTCACGGGTCGCTGGAGCTTGTGCCGCGTTTTGGCATGGCCAGAAAAGTGGTAGTCCTTTCCCTTCGCCCTTTCTTCCTTCCTCCTGCTGGACCGGGCAACGATTTTTTACCCCTATCCTTACAGCTCCCGTTTTCTTCGTACGTCGGCCGCGGATCTTCGAGGGAAATTCGAAAGAAACTGTCAGTGATCGATGACTAGCGGGACCAGGCCATCGCTTGGTACACGATGGACGTTGAAAAACTGCTATTCGCGTTCCTCCAGCGGTTGTAGGCAAAAAAGGCGGATTTTCTGGCAGAACAATGTTCTCGGCTGCCGAGAGAGTTTCCTTGAAGAGGATTCGATCGAGGGTGGGCATGATTTAAGCGTTGTGTCCTTTAATTGATGCAGGGTAGAAAGTTTAAAATCTATATAAATATCTGGGAGTGCTTTTGTGAAATAATACTGAAAAATTGCTTGGACTGTTATTTCAGTGATGGATGTACGAACAATCGATATAAAATTTAAGTCTTCTACAAACAAGAACTTGCAACGAATGTCTATGCTGCTAGCGATACAATTTTCCTAATTCTATTATCTTCTTTGTTATGTTTTTATACAGTTGAATTGGTATTGTATAGAGATACAAATTAAAACGATATAAAAAGTAGATCGAACTTATCACAAGTGGCACTTTCTATCAAAAATGTTATAATAGACATTCATACTATATTCATTTGTAGACAATAAACAATGCAATTAACCCCTTGCAGTACAATAACGAGTGCTACTCGTGACGCGATAAATGGTATTAGTCAATTTTTCAGTGAGTCCTGATAAAATAAAACTAATTCTATGCATTTCAATATTACGTTAACTCATACTATATCCGAAATTAAGGGGTAGTTTGTTATCTTAGTAACTAATTCAGAGTTATTGCACATTCAATCACAAAAGAAATGGCACGGCAAGGAGTTATCAGAAATACTTAATTTATCCTGTAGTATCATTACCACTAAACGTGACTCTTCAGAAGGCTACCTGCATCTTTTTTTAACCATTTCTCAAATTCACAGAGAAGCATTACAATGGATATTTCACGTACACTTTATAACACAAAAAGTAACGAATTATCATCTTTGTCGCTTAATCCCTCTTTTCTCAAAATTCTCATTTAATATATTGCAATAGAACAAACTGTCACGCCTACAAATCCAGTGTTGAAAAGTCTATTATTATAAAAAAATGCATCCATTTCGACAATACTCAAAAACAATACCATTTTCCTAATTCACAAAATGTTAATGTAACGGCGCTTCATAATTAAACAACTCAAATATTACAAAATAATGTTTCTATTTTAACAAATCCAAACTTCTCGCTCAAAGACAACTCTATTCTTTCTATTAAATCAATATAAACATTTGCAATTCGTTGTTATCATTCTCATAATCGATATCAAATATAGGGGAGACAATTTCATTATGATAATTCGTAACATTAATGTAAAAGGAGCTTGTTCTAAATTAAAGGAAGAGGCTCTAAATTGTCACAGGAAAGGTACTAAATCAAAAACGACACATTTGGCGCGAAATGCTGCTCTCTCGAGGTATTTCCACGACCGGAAGCATATCCTCGTTGGCTCATGCAATTCGGTACCATCTGCGCTTCCTCGCCGATAAAAAGGGCACCGCAGCGAGGCGCTCGCGTGACGTAATAATAATGGTTCTAGTTTCGTTGCGCAGACAGCACAGCAGCGGCATTACAAAAGGCCGGCATGACGTTTCTGCGGTTTTGCGGGCGGCATGCGAACGCTGCTCTAACGACGTCCGTGAGTGCGTTACTGAATTTTCGGAGTACTTTGCGAGGGAAGCCGATCAACCCTCTTTTCTCTTAGGATGACCTTCGCACCGTATGCGACCTACGAGGTGACGAAGGAAAATTATTTAGGAGAGGATATAATTTCATTCTTCCCTAATGATAATAATGTGTTACATTGAAAATAAAACACCTGGAACGAAGACTTTTGAATTTGAAGGAATCGATTTGCTTGGAAATTCTGTAAGATTATATTATGGAATAAAATGTGTCAATTTTTTGCAACAGTAAATGTCTATGAATATGTGAATTTGCCATTTATCAGACGTATAGGTAATATGTGATAATCCATAGTTATATTTTCTTAGATTCCTATGATGTTTATTACTTGGTATCATGGTACCTACTACTTTCATTTAACACGTTGAAAGCCATCGTTATTTCATTATTTTCATCATTTCTGCTAAAGTGGAACTTTTTCTATTAAATTCACAACATTACAAAGCAGAAACTTTAAAGATACAAATAGATAGATATACGATAGATCTTTATCTTTTGAACGGCGATATTTAAATATTCAGTATGTCGGAGAATTCATAAATATTACAATTTAAAAGTTATACGAAATGTCACTGAATTCAGTAGCGCCGGTCACCGCACAGTGGAACGAATCGACCATCTAGGTGAAAAAAAATAATAACTCGAAAACCGTTGATTTTAGAGAAAAATGTTTTATACAAAAGTTGCATAATATCGGGGAAAGAATATCGGTGTAATACTAATTTTTTATTTTTTAGATTTCTTCAATGTTATCTAAAGGTCAACTTAATTTTTTATACAAAAATCGGTAGATTTGTTTATAGACGTTCATTGTACAGGAAAAATATTGAAACTTTTGTATAAGACATTTTCTTGTTGGACTTTATATGAAAAAGATCCTACTAAAGCCTTTTTCGATAGGCGGACTGCCCAACAAACATTCAGCAGCTATAACAAAGAATTGCACAGATATGCGCACAAAATCATTGCGTTAATTACTTCTATATAATCTGAGGAATATATATGTAAAGTTTCAGCCGGGTACTTTTCGGTACTTTTTAGTTATTCAATGTTTAAGTGGACCGTGTACCGTGATTTTCACAATAATTACGTACTCTCTTAGATCGAACCAGTGAGATTTCACTCGTTTAACCAGTGAGTAAAAACTCACTGGCGAACCAGTGAAATTTGCGTCCGCTGCCGCATCGACATGCGCCGTGTTTTATTTTTGAATATGCTGACGAGTGAGATTCACTGGTAAACCAGTGAATTTTGATGGCCGCCGAGATAACTGGCGGAACCAGTGAGTGTCATTGGTAAACAAGTGAGTTTCGACTGGCGAACCAGTGAAATTCCACTGGTTCGATCTAAGAGAGTAGCTTGTTAGTCTCTAATGGCAAACTAACAATAAGAGCAATTAAGTAATAAAAGTGATATATCAGAAATCTCCATTCTTATTAATGCTAATGAGATGTTATAACTGCTGAACGATATTTACGGTGCACCGGTGACCCCCATGGCAGTCAAAGTGTTAATGAAATGCTGATACATTTATCCTTGCTGATGAGTGCAAGTATGTGCTACGTGTAGATTTTCCTTATGCTTAATATTACTTCGACTTAATATCAAGTTTGTAATTTAATAATGATTTTATTTCCTCATCGAAATATCCTTGCCTGCACAATTATTATTGTCATCGGCCAAATATTCATTATAAAAGGTAACAAATTTCTAGAACTTGATTTTACTTAGGTTCCAGAAAGTTGAAAAAATAATTCTGATGATCAATTGGAAATTCTGATTGGAAATAATTAATTAAGTGAAGGCATTCATTGAAATTCGTATCTAATATACATTTCCCCTTATTTATATACTATTAATGAGGGCTAATTATTGTAGAACCTACCAGTTTCATTAACGATGCAGGTATAAATTCCATTACTACCACATAAAAGCGAGTTTGACGACAAATTACAAAATTTCCTGTCGATCTGAACGACACGAAATCGTAACGGAAAGTTTCATACGGGTGTAGTTTTGACACCGATCCGATTTTCCTTAAGAAGCCATAAGTTGGACGCAATGGGAATACATGGTAGAAATCAATTTCAAAAAAGCAGTTCTATTGCGCTCATTAGCACCGTATTCCCGCAATGAAATAACGAAAGCGTTAATTAAACGTTTAAATTAACCTGATTGCCTTAACGCTTCGAATATATCGTGTCATTCGCTAAATGGCACCACGCGACTTACACGATCTCAGATAGTCACGCTTCGTAGCGCTTTCCTCGTGGAAAGAATCCTTCGTGATTTGTGAAACCTAAACGACAGCCTGTAGATACAACTTTTTCCATTTGTCAAAAAAGCACGTATTTAATCATTTTCTAAGTTGCCGTATTTGCCTGTGAAATTTGCAGTGGTTGTGTCTTATATATAAAGCGTTTGTTAGGAAATTTGTAATGAGAAGTCTGTGTAAAATATTATCAATATCATAATTTAAAATGGCTATATCAAAGTGTAAGGAAGACTTTGGCAAGACATTTTTTGGAAAATATTTGCAGATTACTTATATATTAAAAAACAGCGTAATATGGATATTTCTCTAAGTGTTATTATATTTGCTATGTGTAACGAAAATAAACCTTAAAGTAGTTGTTTGCCCAACAAGTGCACACTCATTACCTTCGTAGAACGTGAAACATTTTTCACCTACCAATAAAGTAGTTAACAATAACACTTTAACACTCCTATTTGTTATGTTTACCTATTCCTATTAATACACCAATTTTATTTATAGAGTCTCAAAAGTATTGGAACCCTATAAGCTTTAACTACCAAAAGTTCTTTGTTCTTAAATCCATAATAAAAAAGACAAAAAGAAGAATCAAATGAAGGAACGAGAATACATAAAAATCCACTCATAAAGCGACTCATTAACACTAAAATCATTGCTACAGGACTACTAGAACTCATTAATATTAGAATTTACTCCCTTACATTTAAAGATTTTAAGGACATTTTTAAAAAATGCAAATCAAGCCATTATTCCTACCTTTTACAGGATGAGTACCTATAGAAAATTAAACAAGAAGCAAAACAAGAGTTAAAGATTTAAAGTATTCTTTTAAAAAACGCAGAACAAATCATTTTGACCACCAGTAGATCTAATGTTAATGCAATCTCTACCGCGGAAAACCACTAAGTTCTCGGAATTTCAAGGAATATTCCAGACGCTAAACGATTCGCAGAACACGTCAACATCGCACGAAGTTATCACTTTGTCCACCGTATGAATAAACAAGCTAATGTAAAGCGAGCTTAAATCGCTGCGGCAGCGTGTGCATATCCATTAAACTACCGTTGCTTCCGGTGGATCCGCCTTTTTGACTTTAAATCGCGCCGAACATCCGCATTCGCGTAATTGGCCTTCGCTTTTCCGGTATACCAACAACCTCATTCTCCCTTCTGAATTCTTCGTTTCTCTTTTTTTTTTTCACTCTTCCTCCACCTCGTTCCTCTTCCTATCGTAAGAAACACGCATTGTACCGGCTTCGAGAACGAATGAATGAGCGCCGTTCGAAAACCGGAAGGATACTGCGGTGTTTCTTCCTCGATCAAGAAGCGTCGCGGAGACATACGCGTAGTTTCAGCGAATTCGGACGGATTTCCGGTTCACAATGAATTTAACCAACGTGCGACGAGTCATTCAAGATATTCGACCTTTCTTGTCGGTGACAATTTTTTTTTCATTTTATTTTTACAAGTATTTTTTTCTATGTCGGATGGGTCTTTTCTATTCTAATTAGCCTTTCTGGATTTTGCACTTTAGATTTAATTACTATGGGTCAGCTAGTTTTACGTGTTTTATTTTTTGACGAGGAGATTTGCATGAAGGAAGGTGTATTCTGAGAAGGAAGATCTTTGTTCTACAGGCTATTATTTTACTGGGATTTTTTATCAAGATCTTTTTTTAGTGGAGATTCAGTATTTGTCAAATATTATAGCAAAGGAAAGTATTTTTAATTGTTTGATGTTTCATGCAGATTGTAATTTTACAGTTGTAAAAAATAAATACTAAGCAGAGAGTTATATTACTTCTTAGATGTTATAACAAGTGTTATAGGTATTTTTTCCGTACGGCACATAATTTAGACTTATTTTTAAAATTAAATTTATGGACGCGAAATCATTGGCACTGCGATATTTTAAATAAAGGCTTTGGAAAAAGAGGAATCAAGCGGCAAAGATTACTATTCCTTAAATAATTATTGTATTATAATATGTACGTAAAAGATTTACTGCACAGTTTCTTTATAAATTTGAGAAATGTTTATAGAAAAGGTATGAACCCGTCAAATTGATGGCTTCCGTAAATCCAGTGTTAAAATACAGACATTACGAAAATGAGAAAAAAAGAAATTTCTTTACACCTTTAATTCGTTAATCATTCTTCTCCTATATAAAGAGCATAGTTGTGCGATATAACAATATAATCATTTAACACTAGATTTACGGATATTGATTTACCTATGTATTTTTCTGAAGCGAGCCAATTTGAATCATACAAGAAAATTGAAATTTTTTGTAAAGAAAATAGTTCCAAATCAATTGAAATGAAAGATTTTTTATTAAAAAATTAACCAACCAATATATTATATATGTAGTAATCAAATTTCGAATGAGTCAAATTGACTCCGTAAATCTAGTGTTAATACTACATTGGGTTGGAGGTAAAAGTCTCTTCCTCAGGAAAAATATTACTTTAAGCATTATAACTTTACTTCAAAATAATAAAATATGACTAATTGTAAGCTAAACGGCACATATTTGATTCATTAAATTTTATTTAAAATATGAAAAACCTGTTTTACTTTCACTCTACAATTCGAAAAAATTTCCTCCTTAAACAAATATAATACTATATTTGGTCCCAGTTATATTTAAAAAATAAAAATTAGCTTTCAAGATGATATAAAGTCCCGAGTTACCACAGCAAAAAATTTTATTAAAAATATTAAAAGCAAGCGAAGTAGTTGCCATTAGCGTTATGGAGAGAATTTTAAAAAATAATACCTTATCTGCAAAGTGCATAATGTTTTTTTAAAGGAACGATTCCGTAGTAATGGCCGCATTTGGCCGCAATTTTCCCAGTAGACCACCTCGCATGGACACCATGCGTATCTGCGGTTTCAAAAAACTGCCATGCAACCCCAACTGTCTTCGTTAGAACAGTGCAAGGAATGACAGAAGCCGCATTATTTCTGCTGAATTGTCAATGGCCTGAGAACTTGCGGTCTGCGAACAGTCTGTTGGCCTTCCTCGCTCTTATAAGTTTCTTCGGCGTCGGCCGCAAAGAGTTCGGCGTGGATTAAAGAAAAGTGTTTTGTTGGATAATAAGAAATTAATGGTTTATTTCGTTGACATTCTCTACGAGAAGTTGATTGCATTATAAGACATCGAAGCAAGGAAATACTTTTGACAAGATATACCCTTTTCTCCCGTTTTGATGGAAATTTAACTACTTAAAGATTTGTAACGCAGAAAATAATGTTTTTTTTTTTTTTGTCAAATTGGAATTCTATGAAGTGAGTGCTAGAAGTTTAGGAGAATTAGAATTTGATTATTTTTAATGTAGAATGAATTGTTTTTGAAGATAGAGTTATTAGTTATTTCGACGAATATGAAACTTCTGTAATAAATAATTTAATTCCATTGTTTAAATATAGGATATATTGAAGCTGTAAAAGAATTAACAAAAGTTTCTAAAGTTTCCAAAGTTTCCAGAGTTTCAAGAAAATTACTTGCAGTTTCTGCTCTTCACCTCGCTAAAATATAGGTATACATTTCTGGTGTCCAAATTAATTTTATGTCAAAGAGACATATTTCCTAATAAGACAAATCATTCCTAATCGTTTATTATTTTTTCAACTTTTTTTTCGAGGAAGATGATATTTGTCTTTTTACAGAAGCTCCAAATATTTGAGAAATAGAAATGTAACAGTTTTTACAACGGATAGAAAAGTGAGAGAAATTTCTTGGAAGAAAAAAGAAATAGTTAATAAGAGACGTCAGAGTGTAGGAGACTTAACGAAAGATAGGTGCAGGCCAAAATTGCAGGAAGGTGTCTCTTAAGAGATGTCTAGCAGTTATGATAATTAGTAGTTTGCGGGAGACGATGGAACAAGGACTCGTTTCCCGTAAGAAAAACGAACGAAATTATAGGGTAGCCTCTTAGAACTATACGTACCATTGTTATTTTCGAGATATGCTGAAAGCAAGCTAAACTTCTCCCGGTATTTATTATTATAGAAGACGAAAAAAATGGCATTTGCAATTTTATCACATTAAAAAAAAATGCATTGAAGAAGTTTCATAAAAATTCAGATTGTTCTTTGATTTAGAAAGTGAGAAATTTTAATTAATAAAATTAATATGTAGAGAGTTTTAAAATCGGAATAGATATTTAATTAAAAACACTATCAAAGCAAGCAGCAATATCGATTACAGTCACAAGAGAAGATCTCGAAGTAAAAAATTCGTAAAAAATGATAAACATATTCATAATTTCCGCAATTTCGGTTATAGAAATTAATAAAGTGCATTCAATTAAGTAATGCAAATTTGAGAAACAATTTTAGTCGCTTTTTCATCATCTGAAAACATTTCCCAAACAGTATTGAATGTATCCCACACTTCTGCTTATATAAAAAATTGTATTTACTTACTGATTTAAGCTAATAAATTCTATTTCTCCAATCCAATAAAAAATTAATAAATAATTCCTTTCCTGGAGTTTTCACTTTAATTCTCAACTTCAATCACTAAAATAACAACTTCATCATTAATTTCGAAATACCCTTACAACAAATTAGTATTCTTCGATGTTCTCCTCGGATAATTAAATATCTTCTTCATCCCTGAAAAGACAAATTGCGTTAATAAATGATGCTAAACAAAAACAGTACATTAAGAGCACAAGAATATTACCGCAACCATAATTAAATTCATGATCAACGAAATCTCGCGTTACCGTCCATCCCAACTTCACCTGGAGTCCCACAACGATCCGAAATCTCGCCAAAAAGCAGAATCATCGTCTCGCTTCGAAGGCGCCCAAGAAAACGAAAAGGAAAAAGAAACTCCGCCGAGAAGTCGAAAGAAATTTCTATCCTTCACACTCGACTTAATTAATCCGACTCATCGATCCGATAATCGATTTAATTCACTCAATTTAATCCACTCAAAGTGCCACGAAACTTTAATCAAGCCGTCCCCCCGTTAGTCAGAGAGGAACATCGCGTTGGAAAGTCCGAGAGATAAAGCAAAAAGAAAAGGGGGGGGAAAAAGAAAGGAGCCAAGTCCTTCAGATTCAACGGGTAGTTCGAAATTTTTTTGCCCCGCGCCCTCTTCGATGTAATCGACCTGAACTTAAGCGCGCGTAACGAACGGGCAAAATGGGCATGAAAAAGAAAAAAAGAAGAGAAAAAAATGGGGAGGAAAGGGGGAGGAAAAGAGCGAGAAAGAACGAGAGGAAAGAGAGAAGAACGAATTAATATCTCATGGTGGAGAACAGGGCGTGTAATCTTGCTCCGTGACGACGTGGCTTTCCTGGTATGGCCGGAAAACTTGGAGCTGTGAAATTAAAAATTCATCTACCCTGACGGGGCCAACGGGGAGGGGCGTGGTGCTGTCGTTGGTGAAAAATTGGCGGGCATTTATTTCCTCGTTAACGGGCCACGGGGATAGGAAAAAGAGGTTCCACCGTGTTCTGCTCGTGTCCCCGTGACCCGATACTATTAATTTCGTCCTGCTTTTCCTCCCGGGGAGAGCGAAAACGAGGAAGAAAAAAACGAAACAAACGGACGATAATGAAAAGCACCGGCCTGGGCCACTTTTCCGGGCACGGTTTCGTAGGGGGTGACACTGTGAAATTATGAGCGAATGCTTGGGTCTCATTTTTTTAAATATTTGGACTAGAACACGTTTAGTGATTGAATAAAATGACGGATTTCGGTGATGAATGTAATAATATTTTTTTTATTTATAAAACTTTATTATTGTGTAGGAATTAGAGGAAAAATTCGTTTGATGTTATATGTATATATACTAATTGTGTACTACTTTACATGCTAGTTTATGTATTTATTTCTACTTCAATTATGTTAAATTGTGGATTATAAATGTTATAAAAAAATATACTAGATTCATAATATTCTTTTAACAGCTACGTTCAAAGTCAAATTAAGTAATAATAACGCCCAACGATTTCAAAATTTATTTTATCAATATCTCTTAAATATAAATATATGTATATATTCTGAATAAATCTAATCAAACGATCCGTCAGCTCACATTTCCATTAATAAATCCATTAAAAAGATCTACCGACGATTCGTTCAACATATTTAAAATTGACAAACAAATATGTCTCAATAGAATAAATGAAAGAAACAAAAAACTTCATCGATTCAATCACCTAGAGTCTTAGAGATAGTCGTAGATAATTGAAAACGAAACAGCGTTAGAAATGTCAGGAACATTTAAAAAAAATTCAGAGCATGTAAGTTTGTCCACCTTGGTACATCTAATGTTATACTGCCAATGGTGTTAAAGCATAAGAACAAATAGTACTTGTATCTTTAATATATCCATTTCTCTTAACATTCTAACATTTACCTAAATATTCAAACCGCAATGCGCACCACCAAAAAAATGCCAAGACAAGAGGTTAAATAGTAACGACAGAGGTATATTTGCATAGAATATTCTCATAAAATTTTATCTCCTTTCTTCCAACTAGCTCCAGCCCGGAAACGCGTCGGGAACGGTGCAACACTCAATTTATGGCACGCGAATCGAAGCAAAACCCGTCAACCCTTGTACCGCGCTGCATTGTACCGACCTTGGAAGCGGTTCAACGAGTCCTCCGCAGGAAACGAAGTAATCTGCGCGCAACGCCGAGAACCCCGAGGATTTATTCTCCCATATTCAGTTGGCAGTGAAGCGATTCACTTCGGTGCACGATACGTGCATGTGCCAGGATTCACATGCCAGGAACGTATCTATCCCCCGAGGGTGGGTATGCCGACGTAGAAGGAGGGCAGGGAAAGACAAAAAGAGAAATAGAGAAATAGGAAGGGGGGTGGGCAATGGGGAGAAATAGTGATATAGAGAACGAAAGGGGACAGAGAAATTGTGTGAGTTGTGAAAGAGAGAAAATTCTCTGGTTTTCTTCCTATCTTCTTTGTTTTTACCTTTATCTTATGTTTTTTCTTTCCTTTCTCTCGTAAAATTTCCGCATACACTGTGGAAAAAAAATTAGAAACATAGTTTTAGAGAAATTGTTTAACAGTAGATCTAACCAAGGGATGATCGACTTGCCCTGAATTTTTTGAAAATATCAGTGTTTCTAACGCTGTTTCTTTTTCAGTTTTCAACGTCCATCTTGAAGACTGTGTGCGATTAACACTAGAACTACCATACGAGTCACAATGACTGGTACACAATTTTTTCAGAAAATTCTCCAAGTTTACATAAGGCTCATAGAATAAATATTCTACGTCTATAGCAATAAACATAAATCACCCAATCGATCAAATTTTCCGCCGCTTTACTCCCCCTTTTTCAAGGTACTTATTTCATTTATTAAAATATGATAGATTTGAGGCCGGTAGTTCTAGTGTTAAATCGATCGAGGGTGCTGCCCCTTTCATTTATTTTATTTGTACAGATTTTTTGACACTTTTAAATACACGTTAATTAATTAAAGTGTGTATTGTTGCTATTCATTATCAAATGTAAGGGCACACACCACCAGAAGGAGGAGAGAAAGGGAGGATTTAATTACAACCGTTGATACAGACAGTAATCTATAGTAATAGTATTAAACCCTTGTCCTACAATGACGCGTGACTCTCCTGACGTGGCAAACGGATTACAAAATTTTGAAGTTTTCCAAAAACTGCTAAATTGAAAATATCACTGGGTCTTGAGAGGAAAAAATTACTTCTACGTTAATAATATTCCATTCAGTACATAGGATATATCGAAAGTCGGTCATTAATTATCATTCCAACAATGAAATCAGAATTATTCTGTTGCAAAAGAAATCGTGGGGCGAAGGATTAAAATAAAAATTAATTTTCATGTTCTTATAACTATCTATTAAAGATAGCTACTACATATTAATGTCATAAATCTCAATAAGGAGAGGAAAAAATTACTTCTACGTTAATAATATTCCATTCAGTACATAGGATATATCGAAAGTCGGTCATTAATTATCATTCCAACAATGAAATCAGAATTATTCTGTTGCAAAAGAAATCGTGGGGCGAAGGATTAAAATAAAAATTAATTTTCATGTTCTTATAACTATCTATTAAAGATAGCTACTACATATTAATGTCATAAATCTCAATAAGGAAACTCTTACTATTTCAAGTTACTCTTACTATATATTCTCAAGTAGCACCATCACAAAGACACAAAAGCAAATGAGGAAAAAATTGTAACAAAAATCAAAAAGATAAAAAAAAAAAAAAAGTACTAACGAAAGAGTAAGATAAGGCATGATTTATAAAAATATAGGAAGTTACGAAAGACAGAAAAAGACAGCGAAGGTAGCGGGTTGAGAGGGTGAAAGATGGGCAACGGGACACATAGCAAAAACATAGGCGCCGGCGCTATGCAGAAACTGTCACCGCCAAAGGCCCCATTCTCGGTATTATTTTCGGCCACGGGAGAAAAGGCTCCCTGTCCTGCCTTAATACTCCGAAATCCAAAAGGAAAGAAATTTATCGGTGACAGAGAAGATGCCGCCACGAAGGGCGAGACCAAGTGTAAGATCTTTTTTGATTGCTTCCGACGGAGCATACTGTCTCGTTGCCTTTGAAAGAACCACGTCGATGAGAGATCATTCGTACGGGATGGATGACTCTGAGGGAAAGGAACGTTTGTTTCTTTGTCGGGGTTGATGGGCGGAGGGTGGAATGGCTTTTCGCGTGGAAGGGCTGATCCGTGGGAAACTTTACGATACTATGATATTCGATTGAAAAGGCAAACTGCGATTACACAGCTATAATAGATAGAATTTGATGATAAAACTCCTAAGGTAGTTAAAATGACCATTTTGCAAGTTTTTTTAAAAATTCGACAAACTGATAGGACAGCTATACGATAAATTATCCATGTCTATTTTATAAAACTGCCAAGTGATTAAAATGATCAGTTCCCAAATTTTCTTAAAAATTCGACAAACTGATTGGAGAGGAAAACGGTAAATATTCCATGTCTATCTTATAAAACGAAAATTACTTAATTAATCAATTCTTTCAGCTCTTAATTTTTCTTTTTCCGAAGAACTTACTTATAATTAGTGTATTCAAATGTAATTGATATAAAATTAGCAATTGTTGTGGCAAGTGTAAAGGACGAAGATAGAACGATTTGGGGTTGCTGCTTAATTTTTATAGGAGAATGGAAAAGAGATATGGGAAATGAATAGAGAAAAATAAAGTGAAATTGGAGTAACCAGAGTTATGGAGTTCTTCGTCGCCGTTGCCAGAAATCGGATACGGAATTAATCATAGATATCGGTTCAAACTTGCTGGAATCTGCAAATTTTCGGACGATACGATCATAGGATGGACGATGTTTCTGATTGAAAAATTTGGGGGAATGTTTTTAATAGTTCTTTCTTATCTTTCTTTTTTATGTGTTCTATAAATTTGCGGATGTGCTTACATGAATTAATTGCAATTAAGTATGGTCCCATAACGCTACCATACTTCATTGACGACTACGCGTTCAAAGACAATTATACGTTTTAATTGAATATATCTTTCTATATTACGAGCAAATTGATATTTAGCTGCACAATTCACGTTTTATGTAAATCAAAGTAAAAAGAACTTTATTATTAAAGAATTATTATTCTACGAATCTTTATGTCAATTTAAATCGTTACGGATGCAATTAATAAAATATGATTGACTATTTCAAGACTAACTGACTAAATAAGGATGAAAATCGGGGTCTATATTTTTCTTATCAAATATTATATCTAATTCCAATTCCAGGAGATTTTATTTTCCTTCTATAAAGAAAGATAATAATAATAATAATAGTAACATTTTTCCATCAATAATAATTTCTTTAGAAATTGCCAAAACTCCCTGAAACATGTAAGTACTTTCACTTCACAGTCTAGAAAGTACCCATTTTTCGAGGCTTTCTTCACATTTCCTTTATCGTCTAAAAAAAAAATGTAGAAAAATACGAAACTTGCAATTTTCTCAATGGTCCCGCGAATATCAAAAGCACCCTCGCCGTACAAACAAATGAAGAATGTTATCAAGCAAACGCAGTGAACTCGTGAAATAATTGCACTGTTTTCGTGGAGCGTAAATCCGTGAAAATAAGAGAGGAAAAGCGCAGCTTGCATCTAGTGGTGCATACGTGGCTGCGGTATATGCATTTTCGTGCTAGATGAATGCAAATACATATATCAAGGGGGTTGCACGAGTTCCTTCCGCGGCGACGTCGTCCGCTTATTTTACCTCCTTTTACCACCGTCACCGGCATCTATGAGGTGCACTGAATTAATATTCAACGAAAAATTTTACGAAGAAAACAGCGGTAACGAAACCGTAAAAAAGAGGGTATACCAAGGTTTTTTATTGCAATGCGAAAGAACGGATACTGTGGCATTTTCTTGTGGAGCTGTTGTAATCTTTTTGCAAAGTGTTCTTATTTCTATATAAAATGGAACTAATGAAGAACTACCTGAATTCTTGTAGTAATATTTTAAAAAATGGTAATACTTTGCACTGATTTAATTACAAAAGTGATTGGTAGTTAGAAATATATATGTATTGCAATTAATTGAAATTTTCATGGAAATATGTTTTTGTATTTCGGCATCCGTCTAAATTATAACATTTAAAATATTACTGAAACTACATTATTTTAGGTATAATGATAAAGGAACGAACATTTAAAATTTTTATGTAAAATCATATAAATATGAGGCATTGTAATGTAGGGGAAAAAATTCATTCGATGAGACTGTGAGAGATGACAAGATTATCGATTTAATAAGCGGAAAATGATGATGGACGAAGAGTAATTACGATCCTGCCCTTTTGTTTTTCCGATTCTGCAAAAGAAGATGGATAATTAACGCCGTCGCGGACGGGCCAAGATGAAAACATAAAGCGACTTCCGTCCGATGGCCATTAATTGTCGCGTGCATCGGAATTGATACTCGTCTGGACCGATCGGTTTGCTTTTTACCGATTTCTCGTGCCAAGAATTTTTAATAGTGCCACACCGTCGCACGTAATTATAAAAACAATCGCGGGACAATTTACTCTTTCGGTCTCGGACGATCAGCAACCACTGTCAATATCGGTATTATTGGTACTCCGGTTTCATTGGCAAACCACTCGACAATTCTGCACCTTGATACTTATAATTCCACTCATTATGATCAAGTGAGATTACGCAGTTGTTCTATCAGAATTTTATTACATTAGTATGTTTATTTTTAGCAACGTTTTGTTATCCAACTTCGAAGCTCAGTTTGTTAGGTAAATATATTTAACTCCTTGCCTTGCGAGTTATTTTGTGACCGAACACGCAATAGCTGAGACTTAATTAACTGGAATAAGAATCTATCAGTGATTTCCGACATATGGGTATAAGTTAACGTAATATTATTATTAAGTAATGTTATATCAATAATGAGCAGACTGCGGATTTTTATGCATTTATGACAAATTCAATACGGCTAAAATATACAAAAAGGACTAGATATATAAAAATATATCTAAAATATCCAAAGTATGGTATTTGTTGTAATATTTATTGAGTGCAATAAATCCCTAGATAGGTTTTCCTATCTCACCTGCATTTGTGAAACTCGAAATTTGCATAAACATCCGCAGTCTAATAATGAGTTAACATCTATCAAGGGGGTCTAAATGACTTGTACTGAATTTTTTAAAAATGTTGCTGAAATTTTTAGGATTGTACCATGCTTAATTTTCTATCTCTAATTTGTAGAACGTGAGAAATTAAATTAATTATTTTCTTGCGCATTTCATTCTCTTTCTTCCGAAGTATTTATCTAGTATCTTCTAATATACTGAATTAATAGTTGGTAGTTCTATTGTTAAAAGTATAGAACTAATTTTAACGTCTCCTGATCTACTGATATTTTCAATTTAACAGTTTTTAGAAAATAAAAGTTTATAAGTATTCCATTTACCGCGTTACGAGTACCACGCGTCATTGTAAGGAAAGAGGTTCACCTTCAATCACCTCTCTACATAATTTCCGTTTTTTTAAATACTTAACACATAACGTATTAAAATTTTCATTAAACGCATAGAAATAATTTCAATAAGTAGCTACCTGCAACAATGTTGCAATGTCTGGAAGAAAATGGAGGTCAGATAGAGTTTGAGTTAAAGCTGACAGAAAATTTTCCCCTAACTTTAATAATTCAAAACCTCCTTCACTTTTCATACTTCAAATATTAGGGGTACCGAAAAGAATTCAAAATTTTTTTTGCTGGCGAAAAACAATTATTTATTAAAGAAATCGTAAATACTAATCAACAAAATAATTTCCATAATTTTCTAACACTTTTTGCCAGCGTAAAAGTAGTTCTTCGATTTCCTTTTTAGAAAATTCCTTCGAGTTTTTGTTGAAAAACGTTTCCAATTACGTTTCCACTTCTTCAATTTTGATTACTTTTGGTACCCCTAATATTTCCTACCAAAAGACAATGAAACTTGCAACAAAAAATTAATTTCCATCCTCTCTTCTCCAATTCAATCGTCGCCTCAACATGGCGCATTATATTCTACAAGTGCATAATCAGAAATACCAACGAACAATCCGAACATTTCAACAATCTAAAAAACAACCCAAACCTTAATTCCCCCTAAAAGAACAATTACAACAAACAACCATCCACAACAGCCAAGAAAACACGCAAAATCTTCAAAGCCTCCGCAGTCTCTCCCCAAGACCCCAAGGGCGATCACAGCTTCCGGTCCCATTCTCGCCGAAAGCAAGGTGACCGTGTCGGTGCGGCAAGATGAAAACATAAAATGATTTTCGCCCGGTGGCCATTAATTGTCGCGCGGTCCAGGACACTTAGCGGCTCGACTCTGGCTGTGAGGTTTTTGCCGTTTTCCGCCAACTGCAGAGCCTCGCCTCCACGTCGAAACAGCGAAGACGGCCATCTTTGCGAATCAGCCGACTCGGAGGAGCACAATGGACGATCCACGGAGAACGCGGCTCGTGTGCGTGGCTCCGTGACTGCGTGCCGTGCTCCAACGGCTATATATATGCGTTGCACGCACGTGCACACACTTTAGATGCCGTCTAATTGATGCCGGGATAGCGGCCCACACGCACCGAGTCAATCTTCGTTCGTTCGAACGTTTTGCCGCCTCTTTTCTTTCCGTTCTCTTCGCCCTTCCTCCTCATTCTGGTCTCTACCGATCACCGAGATCATCGTCTCCGTACGTCTTCCCGTGGTATCGTGTCCATCGATACTAGTTTTCTCTCTTTCTCTGATACACGTTTACGAGAGTGCACGTAAACTACTCTTGCAACGATACCACACCTCCCGTTTCCTCTTGTTCTTCCACGCTCGTTCTCACCCTCTCCATACCTCGTCGCTTCGTGTGCTCCGTCGTTGCTCCCCCGATCGTACTGAGGGATTAACGTTATTAATTGCCGGTCGATCGAGATATCGAATCTCGATACGTACGGCGATCGACGACATCACCTTTCTCGGCGAGAGGAGACGAAATCTCATGCGGTCGGTGGGGCTGTAAAAACGCGAGCCTCGATCTCTCGGCAGCGAGTGCTCGATGTATTAGGGATAAGGGAAGAGAGAAGCACAGAGATTGCGAGATGAGGAAAAAAAGGGAGAGAGAGAGAAAAGATGAGAAGGATAGAGGGGATGGAGAGACTCGATACGATGCTGCTGAACGTCCATGATTTTTTTCTTCTTTTGGCAAAGTCTACTTTCCGTCCGCGACCGATGCTCGAAGCGGTCTTCGGCCGAGGGTTGATCGTAAATTCGCTGGCTTCTATTCCTCGAAGGGACCGATCGCGAGGACGAAAACGGGGATGTAACGTACGCTTCGGATTGGAGGATGCAGATTTTTTTGCTATTTTGGCTGGACCACTCTCCTTCGATCAGCTGTTGATCGGAATCTGTCGAGGAGAATGAGCAACGTACTTGAACAGGGCGCTTCTTATTTTTCGGAAGATTTATCTTGTTGTCTTTTTTTTGTTTGTGAAGGGTTGGCTGTTACGACGTGTAATCGTCTCTTTGGTTCGCCTGTTCCATTTGCGTAATGGTTTTACGATGCGGCTCTTTCGGTGAACGGTTTATCTGCCACTGTGCTGGAGAGAGTTGAGAAGAAAGTGTTAGAGTTTATTAGGGGTCTATATAAACTGTTGGGAAGAAAGTAATGAGTGTGAATATTTTAAGGCACAGTGTTTCACTCTTTGCCATTCGAGATATTTTTTAATTTGAATTTTTTTAAATTGAAATTAATTTTGATATTCTGTAACGTTGGATATATTTTGTGGTAGCAGAAAGAGATTGTTTGCAGAATAGTTTTAATAATTTAGTAGATTTAATAATTTCAAAGTAAGTGTCAATTTAAAAGAGGACCAGCCATAGTGTTAGCCATAGTTTCAAATATTAACAACGGTTTCGATAAAACAGCTGTCCATCGACTTCTTCCAGAAATTGCATTCTTATGTAGATAAGTTTTATAATTAATCATATTGCTTTGAAATCTAAGTTTGAACTCCAATCTGTCATTCACCAAGCCTTCATTTGCAACAGAACATATTTCAGCGTGGAACTCGAGAGAGGATCATTAAGAAACTCCTCGAGAATATTTTAAAAAAATAATATGCATATCGTTGAAAATTCTCAAAAAGTAATATAAAAATTGGCAGCAATTACATAAAATTTTGATGAAAATGTTCAATAAAAATGGTCCAATAAAGAGGCGCCTCCGATTCACCGATTTCGTTGATTCGAGCGCCAGGAACTCCCGATGGGAAAAGAAGTTAACGCCACGGGGTGCAATTTTGCATTTTGCCAGTGGAGACCGCCGTCCGTAAATTCGACGGCGCAGCGTGTCGCCGGAAGTCGGAAACACGTAAATCCTGAAAACTTCCAATACTCGTCCGGAATTTCGGGGATCGTTATGTGGCCGGTCTCGTAAAGCTGCCATAGAACCGCACGAACGAGCGGCGCACCGGCTTCGAGAATACGGGAAAGGACACCGTAATATTCACAGACCATTTGCGGCACAATGCCGCACGTTAACGACGACAATGGAAGCAATAATGAGAGCCCCGGGCCAAGAAACTCCTACCTGCGCCTCCGCGGCGTTGCTTCTCTTTCTTGGGGACGAATAACGGCGCCTTGCTCGCGATTGCCCGTTGAAAATTTATACTTCGCGATGTAAAAAAAATATTTAACAGTTTCTATTCGATGGGGAGAGTGTAACTTATGAAACCTAATCTTGGCAGATAAGTAAATTAACGAAGGAATGATAGGAGGGGGCTTGGATTGGATTTCAAGTTACCCTGATCTCTTGGAAATTTTTGTTAAATTATTATTTAACATATTGCATTATCGAGTCGCATAAAACAATAAGTCTTAGACGAAATGGCCCTAGAAATTAAAGCCGAAAAAATACAAACGCGCGGGCTATGGTGAATAAAGAGATAAAAGTCTGGACTTCTTATCAGTGGCCCCGGTTTAAAATGTCTCATCACATTTGGGAAATTTTTGCTAAATTATCGTCAAACACATTATATGAGTATAAAACAGAAATTGCTAGGAGAAATGATCATACCAATTAAACTCAAAAAGTGACAAAGTAGGGGGTTATAATAAGTAAGGGGACAAATATCAAGGAGTCGCAATCTCGTCACCTCTGGTAAATTTTTCCGCAATTATCATTTAACACTGATTAGCCTGAAGCTCTCCAAAACCAAAAGTCTTTGACAAAATTACCATAGCAATTAAAACCAAAAAAGGGAGCTATGGTGAGTAAGGGGACAAATTCCAAGACTAACAATCACTGGGCTTGGTTTAAAATCCGCCGTCACCTCTGGAAAATATTTTTCGCAATTATAATTTAATACTGAACAGCCAGAAGCAGTGAAAACAAAAAGTCTGGCAAAATTACCATAGCAATTTAAATAAAAAAGGGGGACTATGGTGAGTAAGAAGAGAAATACTAGGACTATCAATCAGTGATCCCGATTTCAAGTAGGTACTTGGTAACTCCGGCTAATTTTTTTCATGTGATATGCACATTATAGGAAGTTACCTAAAACAGTAACTTAAATAACCACTCTACTCGAAGTCGAAAATGTATAAAACATAACGAGAGACAAATCACCGAAGGAACAAGACCATGAAAGAAACAGTGCTCGAGGTGCGACAAAGAAGGAAGGAAGGCACGTTATGGGAGCAACATTACAGGGACAGGTAGAAATGGCATAGAATGGCGGAGTACGCGGTGTATGACGGGAAAACAAAAGAAGCCAATAATTTCGGGCAATTTGAGGGCAGCCGCGCGAGACCCGCGCGCGTAGAGGAACTCGCGTGACCGACCGACCGCTTGTCACGCCGTTGACGGACTCTCGCTCGTCTCATGAGCGTGCGACTTACTTCACCACTATCGAGAACTGTGCCGAAAAATATTACCGCAGGAGAGGATTCATTGGTTCCTTAGAAATTTCGATGACTTGGTACTTTGCAAGGATGATGCATTGAAGACGATGCGTCCGTAGAAATGGCGAGTGTGTGGCGGCCAGTGGATGTTGCTAATGATATCAGGCTTAATTCTAGACGATGGGAGACGGAACTAATTCTTAGGGTAAGGTACTTCAACGAGGGCTCGGATGACAGTCCTCTGTTTGGAATTTTCTTTCACCAAGCAATTCTGAAACATACATTAAATAAATCAGTTTAAAATAAAATATGTTTATATTAGGTGTACAAATTAATTCTCGGCCTTTTTTCACTAACTTTGACATTTATTTATAATAATGTTGATATAAATTCAATATTAAACATAATCTTCTTCATTTTCTATACGTTTTTGCCATCTCTCAGGTAATTGTCGGATTCCAGGTCGGAAAAATGATAGCTGTTCATATGAATGAAATCATTGAGGCATTTATAGACCTGTTCAACTTACTTGAATTGAGAATCAGTTAGGTGGTGTTGTAGGGATTGAAATAGGTGGTTATTTGAAGGGGCTAAGTCTGGAGAATATTCGAAACTGTTGAAACCATTTTTTACAAGTGCTGCACGATATAGCGTTTCTTTTTTTTTAGTTGAAACGCGAAAAGAAGACAGTGCCTTAAAATGGTGCTTATTGAACGACATCGCTTCTACACATGATTTTTCACGTTATGTCTGAAGTAGAGTCATGCGATATATCTTATTTTAAAGCTACATGGCGCTTTAGAATGACTATTTAAATTTGGAAAAATTCTAATCTGAATAGGTTTTGTGGTCGATGAAATCTGAGGGCCGAGAATTAATTTGTACACCTAATACATCTTCAATAATACCATCTTAGAGAATTCTGTTAAACATTGCAAGTCATTCAAATTTACAGACAAAGTCATTGCAAAAATATAGAAACTTTGTGAAAGTAATGATTTCAATTGTATATAATTTTAATCGAAGATATATTAGGTCTATCGGATCTACTATTCGTACTATTTTGTTTTTCGATTGAAGAGAATAGTAGTTCGTAACTATTGAACATATCGTTTTGTTTTAATTTCTTGCCTTACGATTTCTTATGTAATCGAATGCGCAATAACTCAGAATTAACCCTTTATGGGTCCCTGTAACTTTGAAGTAACGCAAGACAAATCTTCTATTCTTCAATGTCAAATTTTTAATTTTGAGAAATATTCTAATTTATCTCGTGACGATTATGAAATTCTTTACAATTCAATGTTTAAAAATCGAGTTTAATCCATTATTTAAAATTGTATTCTTATCATTTTCTAATTATGCTATTGTGAAACTGAACTTCAAATACCGCAATAAATTCGGACCATAAACGGTTAGTTGTTGGAACACTAATCTATCACTGATTTCCAATATACCGGTGTAAGTTAAATTCAAAATATTACTAGGCCAGGAGACGTTGAAATTAGTTCCATTAATATTGCGTTAACAATACAGTTACAATACAATTTTTATGCAAAAATACATAGTATTTGGAGAACTTTAGAATTTTCTATACCATCTACCGCATCACGTGTACCACACGTCACTGTAAGACAAGTGGTTAATTCAACAACAATCTGAACTTTCTCGTAGACCTGATATAAGTAGCAACCTCTTGAATAAATTTATGCAAACCGCATAAATTAACAATTATGAACATTTAAGAAACCCGTCATTTTAGGAAGATGCTTCATATCGGTCGTAATATCTACCTGGTGCAAACGACTTACAATTAGAGGCCTGTGGCAAGTGTTTCATTCGTCACTCGCACCTCCAAATCTCGTCATATCGTTCTCAGAAATCTGAAGCTCGGCCAATAACAACCGATAACAAAACACTTCTTTCGTTGTTTACATAACATAAAGAATGTGCGGCTTTTTCAGCCAATAAAGGGTAAAGAAAAAAAAACACTTGCCACAGGTTATCAAGTTGTTTGTGCCCGGTATATTCGAGCTATTTCTTTATTCAATTGGAAATCGATCTACGGTCGCACGAAATCGGCCGTCGGTTTCGTGACGGCGAAACTCGTGCGTGTGTCCATCGACGATTATGTACACATTGTGGTTCGCCGTCTTATTACGGGGTAACGAATAAGTCGCCATGGACGCGCATTGCGGGAAACAAGAGAAAGGCAAACACCGTCGGCGAGAAAGGGGAGAGGGCTGGATGAACGTGAATGTCAGGTAGGAGAAAAGCGAATGAAAAGTACATGGTGTCACGAGGCAAACACCGTGATGTGAGTTTCCTCGCGCCGAATACCTTTAACCTGATATCAAGTGCGTTTTCTCTTTAGTCGTGTAAAACGCAGCCACCGTGTAATTGTTGCAACCGTAGGTCGTTTTCTTATTGAATAAAGAAATTCATGAAACTTACATTTTACGAACATGAAGAATTTTGTGATTATAAGAATTCATTTAATTCAATAAATTTTAGTTGTTTGTAAATCATTTAAATGGCTGAAAAAAGAAGTTTGGGTGAGAATATTTCTCGTGAGATAATAATAGTATAGAGCATAATTATGGATGATTCTTATAATATAGATTATGATTTGCAATTATAATTATTGCAAGTTTTATTAAGGTGTCGAAATAGCAAGATAGGTAAAAGTATTTCTTTTAAGTTCACATTTCCATTGTGCGAGTGTTTATGGTAATTGTGAATTTATGTTAGAAACGTGGTAGTGATTATTATAAGGTCTGAAAATTCCTAGATACTGGAACGAAGAAAAGGTTCAGTATTTTATATATTATAATAAAATATAATACACAAAAATACTGAATTAGAAAATTGAATCATGGAATTTTCTCACTTATAGTTTTGCCATCCATATATGAAACGCCCTGTATATGCAATGTTGAATGCTGACAGTCATTTGTGAAGCTCGTGCATATATGATTACACCTGCTGAGTATGCGCAACCATATTTACAATTAACCCGTTCGTTACGACTGCCGACTATGGTCGATAGTATTCAAGTGTTCCTCATATTTAAATGTCAACTGTCGTCGTTGACTGTTCAGTTGAAATAACTATGCCTTTTTAATTTTTACCTTTGACAAATATTACTAATTTATCCATTTCCTCTAATTTACCGATGTCCGTCCTCAAACCGTTAAAATGCTATACATTTTGGTTCCTATAATTCTTCATCTTCATTTCCTTAATTTTACTACAAGAAAAATATAAATATATTTTTTTAAGTATATAAAATAGGGTTCAACGAATTAAGCGTCTTCGAGAGCTTTCTTGCATTTTATTATTAGTGATATCTAATTCTTTTATATAATAGTTTTTTTTATTACTAAACAGATTTTAGTAATTTTTAACATAAATTGTTTAAGAAAGTCATAGGAACTTGTCAGTACTCTTATTTCTTAATACGGAAATTCTGGCTGATTAGTAAAAACCTTTGATAAAGTTGTAGCTGAAAGAGGAAAAAAAATATATGAGGAGAGTACCGAAGAATATAAATTAGATGGAAAGTTTTAAACTTAGTACAGGAACAAAGTTAATTAGACAGATTTCCTCCATAAATAGATGTTTTGCAAAACCGGACTGAACGAGAGAATAAATACCCAGAGTTGCGTAAAGATTCAACAAATTTTCTGACCACACTAATTACATTCAAGCGAGACAACACATCTTTAACACTAGAACTACCAAACCAGTCAAAATGACTGGTACACAATCTTTTCAAAAAATTCTCGATGTTTATGTAAGAGTCATAGACTAAATATTCTACTTTTATATCAATAAGCATAAATCACCCATTCGATCAAATTTTCCGCCGCTTGATTCCCCCTTTTTCAAAGTACTTATTTAATTTATTAAAATATGTTGAATTTGACGCCGGTAGTTCTAGTGTTAAAAAAATCGAATTCTAAAATTCAGAAATTTACATAATACTATCGTAATAAATAAGTAAACAACAAATTATAATAAATCAACAAACAAAACAAGGAAAATGTAGGCAATACGTAAATTTATCACGTGTTTTCTCAAACGGAATTCCGAAGAGATAAACGACATGAATGTACAGTCATTTCGTTTGCAGAAACGCACAGAAAACTTTCGCCTCTGCCATACTTTCGCGATAGAAGTAAAAACGACGGAAATATCGGATTCACGTGGAAGTCGGCGTAACGCGAAACTAATGGCAGTTTCGTCCGTGGAAACCACGATCAATTTCCGAGATGTCGTCTTCGCCTTTTCACCATCTAAAAGTCCGTCCCCGTTTTACATTTTTTCTAAAATAAATACAAACATCTCCCGTAAAACTTACTAATCACAAAATTTTGAGAAAAAAACACCGTAATAGATTATTACGAAACATGTAAAATGATTACAGGGTTGGATCACCCACAAGTGCAAGTTTTGTGGAACCTTTGTGTTCAAAATTTGTAATTTTTACATTTAAATGATAACAAATAAGAAAGTATATTTTATTTCTGTCCTGTTTACGTGGTTATGAGATAATTAAGAGAACAGATCTAAGTATGTCTTTAAATCCACTGTAATATGTTTGCAATAAAATAATTTACAGTATACTTTGTAATAGAAGAAATGATAGAAATTTATTTATATTTTAGTAATCAAATAATCTTTTCTGTCAAAACAGTCAATTATTTGCGTGCTAATATTAATGGTTCATCGAATACTAATTAACATTTATCGGAACTGCAATCTGGAAAATAGATACAACTGAGAAAGGATAAAGCTATGCAGAAGTACATAGATGCCGTCAATAAAAGTGCATAATTGACATCGAAAAAATGGTAGAGATGCAGACAGTCAGCTTCGGCATCCGCAATTCTCTAATGAGTCAATCTACCTTATCTAATTAACGAGTTACACGTCACGAGGATATACGACATGACGGGGAATCAAACAGTTCTTACTATACTACAGATGTTTATGCAAATTTCTATTTTTATAAAGTCAAACTTAAGAACACGATACGAGTGAAGATAAGAAACGTAGAAATTTCTCTTATGAGGAGGCTTGTAATACACCAATCTCGTATCATAAACAGTGAAGTCGAACACAAATTATTGTAATCAGTGTCATAGCTTTAATGTAAAATGGTGACTTCACAATTATCTGATATTTTTGACTCGAGAATATTAATGCAACAAATTCAAGCAATTGATGTCACTGCTATATGAACCATTCACAGACCAAAACGACTAACTCCACTTTTTGACTTTTTTTTTTTAATTTAAGTATCAAAGCACTTAATTAAATACTAACTTTATATGTTCAGAATAAATTTCTGTAATAATAACAATTAACACCGTTAAATTACGAAATTTTGATGGCCATCGAATAAGAAATAATTGGATTCAAAAGTTTACCTAATTAACTCTAAGATTATTCCAAGATTATTTTGAAGAACATTTTGAAAAAGAGTGTATTTAATTTTACCACGTTTCTCTACTTTAGGTTTTATGGAGATAACCGATTTGACAAACGAATAGTTTACATGCTATTCTAAGGTCACGAAATGCACACTATCATTTTTCCTATGTAAATTTTGGATTCAACTACCATGGATATTTTGCCTAAAACCTACAATTTCAGTGGATTCTGAACTACTTTGTGAGTATATGATATACATATCACCTAAAAAAATCACTCGGAGACGAGAGAAATTTTAAATCGGTCCCACTAAATGAGAGTTCAAATCCTCTAACTCAATACCTATCACAGCATCACGTAATTAATTTTTTCATTTTACGACTTCAAGCGCTACGGTCACTTCGCCTAAAACCCATAACTCCACTGGATTTTGAACGACCGAGGCTACGATAGAAAAAAACATTCAAATTTCAGTCCACTAAATGTGTACATAAGCCTCAAACTCACTGCTCATCATAGCTCTGCCTAGTTCATATCTTTATTTTTTCACATTTTCGATTTCAACTGCTACAATTATTTCTATTATCAGCTACAATTACAAATAGTTACCAAACCACCTCTACTATTGTATCCACTTCACATTAAAAAATCTTACAGAGCTGCCAAGAATTTATACTCTAACCTAATTGGAAGTTCAAACCCTTACCTCCCCATTCACCAACCCCCTTAATTTTCTCTTTATTTCTATAATTTCCCCATAACAACTATACATATTTCACTTCAATCAATTTAATACTTTCTGCAATGACGTGTGGCACACGTGACGCGATAAATGGAAGAGAAAATTTTGAAGTTTTCTGAAAACTGTTAAATCGAAAATATCAGTAGATAAGGAGACGTTGAAATTACTTCTATGCTATTAATACTGCATTAACTCATACCGGTACATCGAAAATCAGTGACAGTTTATTATTCCAACAATTAATTCTGAGTTATTGCGCCGTCACAACCCGAGTCGAAAATTTCAGCCCAAAATCCTCCTAAATTACCAAATAACTTAGAATATTCAGGCTCAATGTGGAAAAATATGTTACATATAAAAGAATGCAAATTTTAATTCCAAAATTGCCCTCAACTTGTTCATTTTTGCCAGTTTTGCCTAGTTTAGGATCAATTTAGGCTTCATACAGCCCAAAATAATCCTCAGCACCCTTATTTAGAAAATTAATCTAAGCCCAATATTAAGCGATACATTCTATAATGAGGAGTTTTAGAATTGGATTCAAATTGGAGTGATTTTAGGAGATTTAGAATTTATATGGAATATAATAATAATTTAATTCCTACTTGCTCCTGAAAGCCCTATTTTTAGAATACGAGTCGACAGACTTGGAATTTCTGAAATATTTTTAAGGGATGTCAGATTAAATTGGAATAAAAATTTTACCTGATCAGTCCATATAACTCCTAAAAATCATATTTACAAGATTTTGAGGCACATAGACACACTAGTTGAGGATTTTGAGGTTCAAAATGGTATACATAATTAAGCGGCAAATGAGGAATTAAAAGAATCTAGGATTTGAAGTTTCTTTTTATGCTGGACTTTTCGACTCGCGAAAAGAAATCGTAAGGCAAGGGATTAAATTCATCCTCAAGATTCATCGATCATCGACATCAGCTCAAAGACAGGACACAAACGCCACCGGCGATGTCTTCAGGATGCAGTTTCCGGCGGGGTGACTTTATCTGAACGCATTGCCAAGAGAGTCCCGCGATGGCGAAGCGCAAACGCGACATGCCGATTTACGGTGCACAGCATGTCGATCGGCCTTCTCTCGGTACCAGTCGGCTTCCAATTTCGCCGGTCTCGTTGCCGCAACGTCGAGGATCGCTGGGCACAAAATTGGCATTACGACGAGCACGCGAAATCATATATCACGGGCGATACGTCGGAAAAACCGCGTCGACCGTCGCGAAAGGAGTGCCAGGCCGTAAGTTTCTCGTCCGCTTGTGCGAATAACGAATGTCGCCTTTCTGCGAGCATATTCCGCGTTGACAAGTGGACGACCCAGTTCGACCGATCGGGAACCATCGTGGAAATCCGTCGGCGTTATGAACACCTGTACACCGAGCGAGTTTTAACGTCTCGGGCGACAGACCTGGAAATATCGGTGCAATAATGCGCCGACAGCTTAAGCCGATCGTTTCGTTTGATCGGCGCGTGCCGGGTATTGTGCCTCGACAAATATGGTAAGATGGATAGACATTGGTTGTTCTTTCGCGGATAGAACAGGCTGGATTCTAGTTTGGAGACATGCTGTGTTTGTTGGGTGTATGAATTCTCTTTGGGAGAGTATGGGTTCTTTGAGTGGACGTATGTTTGATGTTGGGAGAGTATTTGGTATTGTATTCTATGGTGGGTGATGTATTTTAAATTAATTTTGAGTAGGCGATATGGAATTGGGATTGGTAGATGAGATAAATGAAATCTTGGTTTTTAACACTAGAATTATCAGCCTTAAATCTATCATATTTCAATACATTAAATAAGTAGTTTAGAAAACGATATATCGAAAGGTGGAAAAGATGATTACTTTAGTATTTAAATTTTATAAGATTAACGTATAATATGTAATCTATGGCTCTCCTATAAATTTAAAAAGTTTTTAGAAGAAATGAGGAACAAGTGATTTTAACCAATTAGTGTTAACACTAATACTATGGTTGTTAAATCCGTTTTTTTTTTTAATATAATAAACAGGAAGTTTAAAGAATGTAGAGTGAAGCGGCAAAAAAAAGGATGAATTAAGTAATTGTTGTATTGAAATATCTATTGTACTCGTTTTCTATGAATTTGAGAAGTGTTTATAAAAAAGTAGTAAGCCGTCTATTTCATGAGTTCGATAGATTATAGATCCATAGCTGATGTTGCTGAGGAAGATGTAGGAAGAGTATATGTTTTCAAACTTTTGGTTAAGATGACTGTGAGCATTGATTTTCTAGATCTATGGCTTTTGTGCAATTACACAAATATTATATAATATCTCATCTAATATCTTACATAAAGTCTTAGGTAAGTAACTTACAGGTTCGTTCAGTTAATCTGTAGTCCTATTTTTTAAACAAATTTGAGAAATTCTTTGTTAAAAGTTATAAATATTGAACACTGCTTCTACTTAAAGCAATATCGCCAAAATTAAAATAATTCTTTTCTTAATATCCCTTCTAATATTTTTTGCTAACTATGGTTTGAAAAATCAAAAATTAAATTCACTAAGGCTTTCTTTCATCTCATTTCTCACATAAATCACTCGGCATATCACAGAACTCATCGCCTTGTCAAAAGTTTCTCGTAAAACTGACAAAATATGGCGCATTATTCTACCTTCTTTCTATACCTGTCGCGTTCCGAAGTTATTTAACTTGTTTATGAACTCTAGATTGAAGTTATATGTACTTCTATTAGTTTCACCTATGTAGAATCTATGCGAGAACATCGATTTCAATTATCGAATCTACGATCCCGGGCAAATATGTTTTGACAGCTTTGCACAGTGAATATGGTGTTGTTTGCTGTCGGCACCGCTGGATAATAAATAACATCCATTCGCGAGGGGACTTCACATCCTGGCAATGCGGGATGAGTATAATACGGCTGGTAACGCTTCCGCAGTTTGTCTACTCATTAAATTTACACAATCATTCTTATGCGCATTTACGAGCGAACGATGTTTCGATTTACGCGGATCGACATAATCCACATTATCTTTGTCACGATTTACCTGGATTTCATTCTACCCGAAGAAATGTCGCATTTATTGGAGTCGAATTGTCGTGTTGGAAAGTGCAAATGAACGTTGACTTAGATGAAAATGAATTGGAACAATTTTAGGAAAGTTAGCAGTTGTTGAAGATGCGGTTTTGAAATTTGCTAAATATAGCGGAGAAAAATTTGATAAAATGTTATTTATAAATATATTAACTTGTGTAAATTTTAATAATGATGAATTCTAACATTTTAAATTTACACAATCATTCTTATGTGCATTTACGAGCGAGTGATGTTTCGATTTATGCGGATCGACATAATCCGCATTATCTTTGTCACGATTTACCTGGATTTCATTCTACCCGAAGAAATGTCGCATTTATTGGAGTCGAATTGTCGTGTTGGAAAGTGCAAATGAACGTTGACTTAGGTGAAAATGAATTGGAACAATTTTAGGAAAGTTAAGAGTTGTTGAAGATGCGGCTTTGAAATTTGCTTATTAAGACGGACAAAAATTTGATAGAATGCTATTTATAAAAATATTAACTTGTGTAAATTTTAATGATTATGAATTTTAACATTTTTCTTCATGTTATTGTACAGAAAACAATTAATTTCTTAACGTTCTACTACCTCTCGAGTTGGTTCAGTGAGAATTAATTTCTTTGCATAAGATAAATATCAATGAATATTTTAAAAAATTGCCAATTATTTTTAGCATGTATATACAATTAAGGGATATTTATTTATGGGTTTAATTATCATTTTATTGTTTTCTCTATATTGTCTTACACCTCCACAAACATCTGTCGCTCCCGAAATCTGTGCAAAGCAGTTTTCGTTCCCCCGTAAGTTTTACGATTTTACTGTTAACTAACATCTCAATAAATAATGAACTACTTCTAAAAAGTGCTGACCATTACAAAAAGTACACTATATTAGCTCATGAAGCACCTTAGATGTATAAATGCAATCAGAGACCTAATCTCGTCATAGGACCACCAACTCAGGGTTGAAATCTTGAAACACAGTCATTAAAACATAATCACACAAATAGTAATTTATACTTCCAACTCCTTACCCTTCTGGATTTCTGATAAAAAAACAAATTTCAGTCGCCAAATAAATAATTATTTCCCAATACACCAAAAGATCTTCATCCGCAAGGGATCACCAACCACATGATTCTTCCATACACCATCCCCAAAAAATCATTGATTCAACAATTCAATTAATCCAATACTCGGAAAAGCGGTTTATTTCATTATAACTTTAATTCCATCACCGTACAAGAGAACATCGTTGACAAAGAAGAAGCCCAGAAAAGTATCGATTACGCGGACAAAAGAAGAAGCGCAAAGTTCGCCAAGCGCACGCTAAATCCGTCGAAAGATCGATTAAATCGCGAAAAGGGTTACCGTCGCGATCGAAGGTCTGTTAACTTTACCAACGTCACTTTAACGATTTTTTTTCTGTCTGCACGTTTCGAACGGGATCGAGGAAAGCGTGTTCGACTACCGACAAATTAAATCGATTCGTACGAACGCGGAAGCGCGTACCCTGCTCGCTCGCGCGCTGCTTTTGCTTTCTAGAATCGGACATTATTTATTATCCGCTGCGGGGGGATGAACGGGAAGTAAGGACGTAGGGCGCCGAGATATGTCGGCTAACGGCAAATAAGCTCTGCTTCTAAGTTCTCCTTGAACGTCGATAACTCTGTATGACTTTGTCCTACCTCTTTCAACTGAAAGGTTTTTCGGACGTAGCTTTTCTCTGCTGAAAGTAGCTTGCAGAATTTATTTTAGACTCGACAGGGTCTTTTTTTATTTTGTGGAAACAAGGGAATTACGGCGTAGTGGGGTGAGTGCACATACTGGTTATTCTTATTGTAATATAAACTCATGAAAATTGTATTAGCGCTAGAATTATCGAGCAAGTCAAATTGAGTTGTTTTAAACTTTTTTTCAAAAAGTCTCCAGGTTTGTAGGAACTTCATAGAGCAACTATTTAGCGTTGATTTTGTAAAGCATAGATTGCAGAATTGACCACTTTTTTCATCTTTCGATTCCTCTTTTTCCAAAATTCTTATTTAATTATTATATAACAAATTTAGTAGTCCTCGTGTTAAAATATTTTCTGTTGTTAATTCTTCTAAATACAGAAGAAAGTTTTGTAGTTTGCATTGCGAGTACAGGAAATGAATGTCACATTTTTTAAATAATAGATGTGAATACTTATAAGAATTTAATTTACACATATTAATCTAAAATCTAATTTCCATGGTTTGATATAATTTTTCTCCATCGATCTGGCAAAGTTTGAATATCTCGCTCATAAAATACGTTGGGTTTTGATTCAAATTATTCAATAAGTTTATTTTTCAAGTTGCCATGTGTTCGAAAGAAACTACATTCTTTTTCGGTAACTCTAATATTTATTAACAGCAGAATTGCCGGCGTTAAATCTACTATATTTCAGTATATTAAATGAGTAATTTGGAAAAAGAGGAATCAAGAGATGGAATAGATAATTGATTGAGTAATCTGTGTTTTGTAAGATCAATGAAGAATACGATTCTGTGCTCTATGATTCTGGTATAAAGTTTGAGAATTCTTTTAAAAATTTGTGAGCTAGTCATTTTGACTTGCTTGGTAGTTCTAGTGTTAATGCAAAAGTACTTGTTAATTTAAAGATAGATAACCATAAAACCAGCAAATATATATTAATGCAATGAAACATATTATAGCAGGCTTATTAAGAATTCTGCTCTTGCTTCGTTGCACATGAAACAAGGTTTATAAGTTTTTGTTCTTACGAATATTTTGAAATTTAGGGAATATTATGGAAGTATGAAAAACAGAAAATAAATTTGTTCCAAAATAAAAGATAATTAAAGAAAACAAACTTTGCAATTGATTTACAAAATTCCTTCTTGTTCTTATTAACCAGAAGATATATTTTCAAATCGTATGTTCGTTTGCGTATCACAATAGTGTCAGACAGTATTTCTGCGGGAGTGAAGACACGTAAGTGCAAAGATTTGCAAAATTGCATTAGCTCTGTGAAATACATACGAACATATTCAGAGCTTTGTCAATTACAAAGTAATAGTTAACTACCAAGAACAAAGACAATTGTATTCTATAAATCACGAAGGATTCGAGACTCTGAATTTTGTAAAGTTTATTGTAATTAATTGTACAATAGTTAAATAATTGTAGAAAAATTTTAAGTAAAAGCAATTACGGCTTCATAAGGTTAAGAATCAAGGTTCTACAATATAGTTTCCTTGAACTACAAATTATTATTTTAACGCGATCAAGCAGAGTAATTTAATTTTCGTAATTTCTCCTAATTCGATTAAAATTTTACATATATCGTTGATCGCTGCTTTTCACACACAATTTGCAGTAGTTGTTAATTATTCTATAATAGTAATCTCAAATGACCACAAGCTAAGAAAAATTTGCAAGAAAAGAAATATTCCCGTGCATTTTCACTCTTCCAGCAATTTTAACGCATAGTTTAACACAGAACCTATCAAGCAAGTCAGAAGACTGTTTCAAAAAATTATTTAAATTGATAGGGTGACCGTGAAGTAAGTATTCTACTTCTATGTTATACAATATAAATTAGTTAATTAGCATATCTTCCATTTCTTCATTTTTCCGCCGTAATTATTAACTATATCTATATTTTGTTAGATATAACTTCGGTAGTTTTGGTGTTAATACATAAATGATCTCCTTAATATAACTCTTTTTATTATAATCTATATTCACATTTATTTAATCAATTCCTTTTCTTAATTGTAATGTAAATGTGACAATGGTCATAAATTACTTATAAACAAATAAATATTATACTCGTCTAAACTAATTTTCAAATTAACACGGAAAATAATTTGTCGAATCAACGATCCTAGCCATCAAAAACATTTAAAAAAAATGTCAGAAAAAATTGATAACCGTGCCCTGCTTGTTATTTTGTTAGAACCACTTGTTTTAACTATAATGGATACATTATGCGGATAGCAAGTGTCCCATCAGCGGCGAAAGAGTTAAATGAGAAACCGTGCAATTAAAAACAGCACGAAAGAAAGGATTCCATCGGTAAAATGGAAAATCCAGCGGACAGGATGGCAAACGAGAAACGTTGATTCCCTCGGTACGGGGATTCGCGTGGAAATAATAATCTCCCGAAGGTGATTACCCTCTTCGACGGGTATGTCTGAACCGTAAATTTCCGTGGGATCACTGTAATTTCACTTATTGTTAGATTCTTGTCTCGGTGGGTGTGCTACCGTCGTCACGGGACGACCTTTGTGTCCCGATGCATTTAACGAAATGCATTAAACCCTACGGATTTCGACAAAGGAAAAGTAAGGATTCGATGATATTCGAAATTGTAGTTTTGTTATGCTGAGAAGACATTATGCAGATATGCATAACATACTTTCGTTTTATATATCCTAACCATACCATCTGTGGTCAAATGATCAGTTCAATGGGATGAAAATTTGACAGTTTTAATATAATTAAGTAAAGAGTTGTTTATCTTAGATATCTTTTGAGAAAATTATTATAGTTATTTTGTAACTAGTCGAATGACCGATTCGATATGAATAGGTACATGTAAAGTGCCGCTACGATTAGAGTAAAATTACTTTGCAGAGGTTTATAGCGCATTGGTATGAAATTATTTATGGAAGAAGTTGTTTTTCTGTATCGGTTCTTATGTTGAATTTTTTTCGGTTAGAATTCCTTCAACGTTGAGCTGCAGTTAGATAGCAAAGAACTAATTAAAAATGAGTAAATATTGCAATACATTCGCAGAAATTCGTATTCTGAATTTTAAGGATCTATCTCAGTTTGTAAAGTAGATTTTACAGGAAAGATTCAGTAATAAGTACTCATTTCAGAATAATGCGTAAAGTGTTAATCCATTCTGTTTGCTACCAGATTAATTAAACGGCAAAAAATTTGAAATAATATTATTATAGAATATCTTATAATGAGAATATGTTACAAATAATAGGTACTTACTATTTGCTAAACCATAGTCTTAACACTAGATTTACGGAGCCAATTTGGCTCATTTAAAATTTAATGACTATATGTATAATACATTGGTTGGCTAATTTTTTAATAATAACTGTTTCATTTAAATTAACTTGCAACTATTTTCTTTGCCAAAAATTTCAATTTTCTTGTAAGAAATCATATTGGCCCACTTCAGAAAAATAGGTATGTCAGCATCCGTAAATCTAGTGTTAACCCTTTGCGCTCCGAATTATTTTATTAACTTTTTGTCAGATAAGTAAATATAATCTCGGAAAATTGTCTACTGTTGATTATTCGTTTTTATTTAATACTAGGAACAATTGTAGATACTGCGGCGTATTCCTGTTAAAATGAAAAATTATTGTTGATTTCTAAAAGTCGATAATTAGTATATGAAACATTAAGTGTCATAAAAAGTTGTGTCGAGTGTAGCACGACATAGGAGTGCAAAGGGTTAATAAACAAAACGTTATAGGTAAGAATCAGTTTAACCATGTTGTTCTGGTTATTTATCTCTCACATTCGTATTCCTTCCAATCATAGTGATCCAACGAACAAAGTCTCACCTTTTAAGAAACATAAAATATACAAACAGGCAGACGTAAACTTTAGTTTTTGATATTCAATGTATTTAATACTTAGAAAACTAGTATCTGTTCAAATATAATCTCCATTTCGAGTCATACAGATCTGAGAAGAACAACAGGGTTAAATCCTCATATATCATAAATTTCAATAAATTGGGAGTTTCCAAGAAATTCAACATATTTAACAGTGTTTTGAAGCTGACAGTAAACTTTAAAAAAAGGAACAAGTTTCGACAAATTAATTATGACACTGTTAAGATTATACATAAGTGCAGGCACAATAATTACACTTGCGGCTGCAGTAATTGCAGATATTAAACATTCAAGCGAATAAATAATATTTTAATTCTCATTTGATAGTCAGGGTTTCATCAGAGCCACGTTTCGTTCCGTTCCAAAAATGATCTTAAAACAAGCGTAATCGCATTGACTTTCTTATTTATTCACTGAGAGATATTCATCTCGACGCTCCGAATATCTATCCGCATTCCGTCGTTATTAAGATGTCTCGAAACGTCGAAGATTCAGATTCACATCGATAAAATCCACGTTCCAGTCTACAAAATTCCCCGGCAAAGAAGGCAGAAATTTAGTCGATACTAATAACGTTACATTTTAATTGCCCGGTAGGATTCCTTCGGACGTTTAAAAGCAAATTCACAGCTATCGTGGCGGTGGAATTGCGAAACCCGACGTTATAATTAATTCTGTACGATAACATTTTGCCGATTATTTATCGCTTTTATTATTAATTTATAGATTTCGCGCAACTTTTCAGGAATTTGTTTATCCCGTGCGCCATACACGTTAATATCAGATTTATTGAAATTTACGTTTTCCGATTGTTTCGCAAAATATGAAGGCGCAAAAGGGCGGATTTAAGCGCACGAATTCGGTTACATAATTCATTAAATTTCGTATTAAATCGTTTAATCGGACGATTAAGTGATCAAATGATCGAACCTGGAATATTAAATAAACGAGTGGAATAAATTTGCCACATTCATTATTTCTTCATATTTATCGGTTGAAAAATAATTCTCGAAATATTCACTTGGTTTAACGTTAAATGAGTTATAATGAAAGCCCGTCCTTTTTAATTAAATATCTCACCACGGATTATTTGCATCGAACAGAGCAGATTTTTTCTCGATGATCTTTTTATCGATGACGAAATAATAAATAAATGATAAGAAAACGTTCTACCACTTTAAACGGAGCTAACACTATTCTTTCTCTTTGGTTCTCATAAACAACCCACGTAAAGTGATATCACTTTGTAAAGTGTTAAAATGATCTAAGACACGCGGAGCTTAAGATTAAACGATTCAAGATAAACTTCAAAGTGAATAGACTCCACCCCTAAAAAGAAACACGCGGACTGCATCTACATTTTCTAAATGTACTTTTATTTATTACCAACGACTTATAATATCAATAAAACAGTACAACATATATCAACAAAAATCCTCTTCTCAAAATGGATCCTACATCTGAGACCTCTCCATCTTCACCTTAAATTTAGCAATCCGCTACAAATAAATAAATCGCAACAATCTTCCTAAACATCAATTTACCGACTACCATCCCCATCTCTAAATCTAACGATTTCAACCATCTTTTCTACTCAAACATTTCATACAAACGACTAATTGCCTCCCACGACAGTACTCGAACAATTCCAACCGCCCAGTTTCTCTCAAACAGTCCAATCACCAATCGACTGCAAGAATAGCATCGTTATACCCGTTGAAAGCGGAATCGCCCAAAAATTCTCAGATCGAGTTAAAACAATTCATCCGCATCGGTTTCTCCATCCTAAAGAGGTACAGAGGAGAGCATGAGGCTCACGTATATACGGAGGGCACGGTTTCTCGACTACGGTCAGACTCGTGGGTGGCCACTATGATTTCTTCGGGGCTATCTGCCGATCTCAATAGCCGAGTAATTCCACGGTAACTCTCTTTCTCTCTGGCCCGGCCAGGCGAAGCCGAGCGAGGCGCATTCTGACACCTACGACTGGCCATGAGACACGCCGTAGCAAAAAGTCCTAAAAGAAGAGAGTCGAGAGCCGGGTTTCAGTGCCGGTGGTTAGGCCTCCCGTCGGTCTGGAGCCAACCAGAAACCAGAAGAACCACTCTGGAACACTCTCATAGCCACACCTCTGCAACCAGCTCGATTCTCCTCTCTTCTCCCTTACATTCCCACCTTCCTTCCCTCCTGGCATGCTCGATCCCTTTCTCTCTTCCTCCTTTCTGACCCTTCTGTATACTCTCTCTCTCTTACTCTCGACAATCTCAACTCCTCCATTCGCTCCTCTTCGTCCCTTTGCCAGCCTACACGAGATTTTTTGGTGCCCTTAGGACCGACAGATGAGAGCTGGAGCCCTCTGGAGGCTGCCTCTTCAAGGTATTGTTGGTCCAGAGAAAGAAGTCACTTCGTAAGTGGTTTGCTCCGATTCGCCCGACGGATAGAGACGTTTCTTGTCCTTACATATTTTCAATTCTGATGCGTGACTTATTGAAAAAGCGTTTAATGAGGAAGTTAGTGTTTAGTTTCCGGTTACAATTCGCAGAGTTTAGGTTTCAAGGACAGATATGTTGGGGATAGGTGGTGCGAGGAGAGTTACTTCTTACACTGTACCAAGAGCTAAGTGACATCATTAGTTTGACGACTTATATCAGGTGCTTAGAGAAATACTCGGCTTTGGTTCGACTTTGAACCTTCGTATGAGTTGCTAAGGGGAAGTTCTACGTATTTTCAACCCTCTGAGGTTCTTGGTTTCTTCTTTGTGACGGAAATAAAGTCGGAGATTGTTAACAAATGAATCCTTCGATTACTTGTCCTGATGGCTTTGTTCTTTTGCGTGGAAAGATTGTAGGGAGTAGGGGGGAGGCATCGGAGATCCTGATTTCTTGGTTTTGTGGAAGAGGAGAGATTTGATCGATTTTCTAAGAGTATAAGGGGTGGAAGTATCATGGAATTTTGTTAATTTTCTTGGGAAATTATTAGACTTCTTAAATTTTCAATTTGATTGAAAATCAATGGAAATAAATTTGGAAAATTGTTTGGAAACTTGTGGCGAATGGTTTTGGAGCGATAGAATGCTGAACTTCCCTTTGATTCCCCGTCTTTTATGAGTGATGACGGTAAAATCTGAAAATTTATTTCAAATATCTTAATTACAACTTCTAATGTCTTAGCCTCCTCAGAAAGCGACGATCTATTCTGAGAGTTCTTTTAAAATCCGGAATAATAATGCTTGAGAGACTTCAATACTTATACTTTGCTAATTGCAAGTTTCTTTTTCCTTTTTCGCAGAAATTATAAAATTTTGCAATACATTGAAAATTTCATAATTACATCTCTTGATCGGCTTACCCCAGAGACACAATAGCCTCCAAAGTTCCTTCAAAAAGCAAACCGAAAGTGTTCAAGAAAACTAAAAGACTATAAAGAACGGAACTTCTTTAATTTTCTAAAAAGAAGCTTAAAATTCTAATATAGGTATTCCAATATTCTTCAGCTCAAAAATGGGTAACTTTTCAGTTTTAATTATAGCAAAGACCATCTATTATAATCTCGACTTTCAAAACATTCTTAAAGATTCGTGGAATGTCTCTGAAAAGACTGAAGAATATTTTTAAGTCTTCTACAGTCACGGAAACTGCAGTTATGTCAGTTTAGGGGATTTTGCTTTTCTTCAAACCTTAACAAGTTTCTCTAAACCGAAGAAATTTTTCTCCAATCGATTCAAATAGCTGCGAAAAAGTCTCGAAGTAAGTATTTGTCGCGTTTTCTTCGTAGCTCGTTATGCATCACTAATTCTTGGGTAGCCGAGAAAACTGCACGATCGCGAACGGGCTCCGTGTAATTGTTAGTTCCGATCGTTAATTAGATCAGCGGGTTATTATTGCTACGTTCTAATCACTGTTATACTTGCTTGGATCGAGGTCGAAAAATGAAAAAATTCAAGATGAAATTCGACGACAATCAGCCGCTTATGCAGCGGTTGCAAAAACCTAGCCGATAAGGGTTGTGCAATTCCGTGGTTGCAACGGTGCACGATTCTCGTGGAATTGAGAAATAATTTCCGATCGTTAGCAGTACCTGGCTTCTTCGCGAACGACGGAATTACAACGACAATGGTGTATCGGATTAAAACATTATCCTTCATTAACGATGAAAGACTGTTTATCCGTCCTGAAACCCTCGAGGTATCTTGTTGAAGTTGCGCTACAAAATTCCTCATATTCAAAATTTATTATGGAGCGAATTAAGGTCGTTTAATTTTACAATTGAAACAGATACCTTACCAAAGAATTGGTATATCACGGGAAAAAAATTACACTTGTTAATTTGAAAATTTAGTTATTCTAATTATTATAATCATTCCTTCATTCTAATCGTGTAACTGAACTAATTTTAGTAAAGTTTGTAGTTTCACGTAATAGAATTTACTACAAGTTACTGCAATATTTCAAATTTTTGTTATAATACTATTATCGCAATATAATAAAACAACGTCATTTATTTTTTACGTGAAATTAAATATTGATAAAATGTTCTTTCCTTTAATGTCGTTCTCCTTTTCTCATAGATCACTCCGGGACAATAAATTTTTCCTCAGTTACTAACAAATGAAAGTTTGATAAAGTATTCCTTCCAAACTTTTCCATTTAATTTTTATTTTTCACTTTAACCCTTTGCGAACGGAGACTTTTTTGAATATTGAGAAAGAATCATTTATTTGGTGATGAAAAACCACTTTTTTATCGGAAAGTCAGACTGTTAATGTATCGAAGTTGTAACATACTATTTGTATAATAATATTTCAACTTTATATTTTAATTTTTCAACTCTAAAACTCGTAAATATTTTTTCTCAGACCGCATATATGCGCCCAACGTCCTAAAAGGGGTAAATCCATAAAACAAATTAAAAATTTCCCACGTACATAACATTTCCACAAATTCATCTTTATCACCCCATAGTCACTTCTCAAAAGGCACCCTTTCGTATTCACAATTTCATAAATTTCCCCGCAAAAGGCCTCTTTCAAAGAGCCGCAACGACGTCACATATTAAAACTCATGGGACCCATTAAAACCAAAATCTTGGCAAACCAAAGACATCGTTGAGCATTTCGAGTCGAACGTTCGCGGAATGCCGTCTCGCATCAAAGCCGCATTTCAGCACAGGTGGTCGTCGAGTCGGTAGTATTCTAATTAGCAAACGTTCCAATTATCCACTTCGTGTTTCTCACCAATAATTCCGAGCCGTGCCGCGTCACACGAGAATCTCAACGTGAATCTCCATTTCACGATTGCGCAACGGCGAAATGAAAGAAAGCAAAAGTTCATTGACGAGAAAATGAAACGGAGGCCGCAGCTGAGGGAGAGAAAATTCGCAATTCTCTGGGATCAAATGAGACCCGATTATTCTGTCGGTAGCAAACGTAAAGTAATGCAGCTTCGAGGGTTGCTCGGAGCCATCAGGACACGGTGGTGTACTAATAAGTAGCTAGTTTATTCCTCCTACCTTTGTCGCGTGTCTCGTTAATAGTCGCGCTTGCGTTTTCGGGATTGCGATTCTATTCGCCGCGGGGTTCGCGATAATTCCAGCATTCGTAATTGCGTATCGTCGAGCACGACCTATCGAATCACTCGTGCCTGTGCTGTTTTTGCTGAGTTGATTTAATTACGATGGAATTATCAGTTCTCTTGAGCTATTAAGAGAGTAGGAGACTTTTCACTATTTTTCAGGTGTTACTTGAGAAATCAGATTCATAGAATTCTCCTTTTTTGCCACATTTTACGGCTATTTGTAAAATTAAATTTGCTGTTCTGATTGAGTCTATATTACTTGAAATAGAGATTGTGTTTTAACACATACTATGTTTTTAAGCGTTAGGTTTTGATATTCAATATATTTAACATTTGCGTGTACCTATTTGTATATTTTATATTTCTTAAATTGCGAAACTTTGTTCACCGGGTTATTATGACTGGAAGAAATACGAATGTGAGATATAAATGAACAGAACAGCAGGGTTAAAGACTAATATTGGGGTAGGTTGCTCAAATCGTACTCCCTAAGAAATAAAATTAATAAATTCTAGATTTTATTAAACAAAAGACAAAATTTGATCTTCTTTGTATCTTCAATGAATTGAAAGTATGAAAATGACAGATTGTTATTGACAGAATACAAATTGCTATGATCTTTTGAGGTGATGCTCAGAATTAAGATTAAGCCCTAGTGATTTTGAATTCTAAAGATTTTTTGTGACTGATATCTCTATCCAAAATATGATATTAAAAAATTTAGTTTCGTGATATTAACAATTTATAGATAATTGTCAACGTGTCTTAACTCCATTTGTTTACGAACATAGGAGAAAGAGTAGGATACTGATATCATCGGTTAAATAGGATTTAATGTTAAATTATGGTGTCGGCCATTGGTGACCGACATTGCAGTCAATATGTTAAACGTTGGATTAGTCAAATATTTAATTAAATTTGTATGCAGCATGATCATCGACTAGGAAATATCTCATACCGAGTGCTATAAATTTGACCAATTAGTATTAAAGACCGAGGCTAAACAATAATTTTAGGAAAATTTAATTTCAGTACTGCCGCAAATATAAATGTTTATAAATATTTTAAAGTTTTATTACTTAAAACGTGAGACCGTCAAAGAAAGGAAGAGATAAAATTAAATAATCTAAAATAAATATTTGAAGTATCGTGAGAAAATATTGAAGAATATATAGAATAATGCAAACTTTACAATAGACAATCAATGTTGGAGCAAAAAGCAAGCAGCTTCGATAATATATGAAACAGTGGAGCGAACCAATTGCCGCCGGCCTGTGAATTGCTTCGAACCGGCTAAAAACTCGTCTTTGCACTGCCGTCATTTCGCGCTTTTTGCCGGTTAATGACCGTAGAATATTTAATCAGTCCCGGTGACTGCTTAATTGACGACTATTCCTGATTTTGATCCTGCGGAATCACCAGAACCGCATTTCAAATTAGTCGTGATATTTTAGCAACAGACTTCAACCCTTGTCTTGCAATATCGAGTTCCATTTGTGACGGAGAACATGAAACATAAAAATTTGGTATTTTCCAAAGGATGTAACATTATTAAGGCATAAAACCATTAAATGACTTTTCCGTTAATAGTTTTGCATTAAAATTTATTATACTACTTAATATATATTATCTCATTCAACTTAACTATAACATAGGCAATAAAAAAAATTCTAAAGTACAAAAGATTCAAACACGACCAACGTTAATCAAAGATAAATATCAACTGTGAAAACTCACTTAGGAAAAAGTACTTACATTTTAAAAATTCCTCAGGCTTTCAATCGAATAAAGTTGATCAAAATATCACAATAATTGTAAATGAGAAAAAGAACACAATCATACAAAAATTGCTTGAAGCCTGGTTAACAAAGTGTTCAATTAACAAAAAGACAATAACAACTCGCGATCTTTCAAGATCGCAGGTCAAAATTCGAGGTTCCCTCGTAACTTCACTTCTTTCCCCATCGATGGACAGAAAGCTATTGCTTCTCCTTCTCTTTCCCTTTATATCATCAGCTTTCATCCCTCTTCTGCACTCGCTTCCAGAAAAATAAACGGCAAAGACACGTCGACCGAGGGGTGACGAGGCACCGAAGAAGGGGTCGAAAGAGAGAGAAAGATAGAAATTAATTAGCCCTTGCGTTACCGAAAAAAAGAGTTCAAAGGAAGTGGCACGGACTACCGAGGCCTGACTTCCGACCTGCCTTTCACCGAGGGTGTGTGTAATTTCTTCTTCTCCTTCTTCCTCTTTTCCTTCTCTTTTTTTTCCTGCGTTCAACGAAACGCCCTGATACGGGCAACGTGCTGTCGAAAATGGCGAAATCTTTGGTTTCAGCTGGTTTCAAGAACCCACCGTGTTATTCCCTTTGTGACGACACCAAAAGTGAGCACTGTTCGAGAGAAGTCCAGAATCTTTGGCTTAAATTTAACGTAAGTGCTTATATGGTGAGTTTTTAACTAATACGTTTGATGTTAGAGTTTCAACGAATTTCTCGTGCAAAGTATACGAAAGAGTAACATTAAGTGTGGTTGTAAAAGTAAATAAGAAAAGTTGTTTGTAAAATTTCTGGTAAGAAATGAAGTTAAAGTATTTGCAGTTGACACTAGAACTACCGATTACTGATTTGGTAAACTAACCCCTTGCCGTACAATAAACGAGTAACCCTAGTGACGCGATAAGTGGAGTAGGAAATTTTGAAGTTTTCCAAAAACTATTAAATTGAAACTATCAGTAGCCCACGATAGGATGAAATTATGTATATCCTATTAATATTGCGTTGTGGTATAAACTATATTAGAAATCAGGGATAGATTGTTATTTCAACAATTAACTTTAAGTCGCTGCGTATTCAATTACAAAAAATGGTATGGCAAGGGAGTGGAAAGATAGTTGTAAGAAATTAATGAAATTCGAACTGTGTAAGTAATTTATTTTCTAAATTCTAGCCTCAGTCATTTTGACCGTCTTGATTATTCCAATTTGATACGAGTTATAATTTCTAGTGACTTTTGTGCGATTAATTTGTCGTTTAGAAAAATATTTTTTATTATATAATATCAGTGAACCATTGAGGAAAAGAACATTAGATAATTAGGCTTGACGGATAGAATTTAATGACCTATGTATTACTTATACTTTATTATGGGAACAAATTGTGAATTTCTGGCTAACTCGCTGATTTGTTAATTTGCCAATATAAATCTGCTACGGGCTATATAATCAAATAGAATATTATGATTCAGCAGAACGTAATTGATACTGTGCGGAATATTGTTTCACTTGTGCATCTTTAATAGTTCAACTTTTAATCGTACGTTATTTGTATCAATCGAAATGTATGAAAATAAAAGAAACATGTAATGTCGATGTATAAAATACTAATGATATTAAAATTCAATGAACAGCAATATGAAATAATATTTACGGGAGTGATGAAATTATTTAACATGACCAAATTTATACCTTATATAGAAGTTAAATAACTGACGGGATAAAATTGGATTTTACTTTGGCATTACTTTATAATCAGCAACTAATTTAAATATATCTCGTAACATATTAAACGATCAGAATTACGTAAATAATATATAAAACAAAAAAACAATGTTTTGAAGACTGTATCCTTCTCAAGATTTAATTTATTCAACTATCTCGCATTCAAGAAATTTATAATGAACATTTAGAATTACGCCACAGAAGGTTCTACGAAAAGTAATTATCGAGTAGTAGGAAAGAAGATTATAGAAGTATTTTAATTACATTTAACACTAGAACTACCAAGCAAGTCAAAATGACTGGTTTTCTATTTTTTCCAAAAATTCTGCTAGTTTATTAGACAGTCAGAGAATAGATATTCCACATTCATCCTATAAAATATAAATTACCGAATCGATCATGTTTTCCTTTCTTAATCCTAGTTTCAAAGTACTTATCTAACATATTTAAATATAATAAATTTTACGCCGGTAGTTCTACTGTCAATGAATCGACTAAATGTACGTAAAAAACAGCGACATCTTAAAATGACTTACATTATTTCCTATTATTATGAATAATGCAACCTTTTCATTCTAAAATCTGTGACTAAATTTCTATCCTTGTATTGTTTTAAACAGAATACATATGTTATAAAAAACATAAATGCAGTGAAAGAAAATGTAGATTTCCATCTCTAAATTTGCCCATTCATCGCTAATTAAATTGATTAACCCTTCGCAACATTAGGTCGATTCGAATTTGTCATCGCTTTCCCCTATAAAAAAGTATTCTCCCATAATTCAAAACTTACACCACATATCTAAAGAAACAATCCTCAAATCCCATCATTTCAACAATACTCAATTCCCACCTACAAAAGATTCTCCAAGAAAGACGAAAAATCAAAGTCAAGAATAAAAAGAAAAAAAATCCTTCTCCTTCAAACTTCCTCGTACATTCTCCCAAGAAATCCCATAATCTCATCAACACTCAATTCCCAGCCATTAATAACCACCTACAAAAGATTCTCCAAAAAAAACGAAAAGTCAAAGTCAAAATTAAGAAGAAAAAAATCCTTCTCCTTCAAACTTCCTCGTACATTCTCCCAAGAAATCCCATAATCTCAACAACACTCAATTCCCAGTCATTAACAATCACCCACAAAAGATTCTCCAAGAAAGACGAAAAGTCAAAGTCGAAAATAAGAAGGAAAAAAAATATACTTCTCCCTGTCAAACTTCCTCGTACATTCTCCCAAGAAATCCCATAATCTCAACAACACTCAATTCCCAGTCATTAACAATCACCCACAAAAGATTCTCCAAGAAAGACGAAAAGTCAAAGTCGAAAATAAGAAGGAAAAAAAAATATACTTCTCCCTGTCAAACTTCCTCGTACATTCTCCCAAGAAATCCCATAATCTCATCAACACTCAATTCCCAGCCATTAATAATCACCCACAACAGATTCTCCAAGAAAGACGAAAAGTCAAAGTCGAAAATAAGAAGGAAAAAAAATATACTTCTCCCTGTCAAACTTCCTCGTACATTCTCCCATGGAATCGAGCGTTCACCCTCCCCTCGTGAACAGTATCGGACTGCCCGATAACTTTTCCCTCTCCATGGGGTAGCGCGGCAACGCCAGCGGGTCGAAAGGGGCAAACAAATTGAAATCTGTATCTCTAATCCGATCCACTTTGTCTCCAAATAAGACCAGCCAACCCCCTCGGTTTAAGCCGACGACTCAGTGGTGGAGGCTTTACGTATGTTCGCGTTTTACGTCCGTGGACCCCGTTTTCGACTCCCTTCCACAGGCTTTTACCTGTGTTCGTGCAGAGATCGTATAGATGTGAGCGTGCACAAAGTCTAACCGTGTATATAAACGCGTCTGTGTGCGTTTCACCGAAGAGACGTGTACGAGAATGTATGTATACTTACATAAAGGAAAACGGAGGAGTGTAGGGGAGCAAAGTAAACCCCGCAACTAGCTCGGTTGCCGAGGCCAGGCCGAATTATACGCAGCCAGTTTCATCCCCTTTCGCGTTCCGCGGTGTCATCGTCAGAGGGCACTGTGGTTGACACAGAATGACACTCTCCCCCTCCACGTTAGAGTCGGGCAAGCATCCCCGTAGGAAAATAGTCGTCACCAGCAGGACCGAACACGTAGGGAAATTTCACGTAGATGAGAATACGCCGATTACGCCGGGTTTTGCGAGTGCCTGGAAATTAATGAGAACGTCATAGCGATATGTAGGTTCGTTGCTTTGAAAATACGGGGTGGTTTGATTTCAGAATATTGCGAGGAAAATTTATGGACTTTTCTTGCGGTTATTTCTTGCTTTTTCCTTGCTTTGCGTTTGGTGCAGAGTTTGATGGAAGATTTATAGGGTTGTAGAGGGTTCTTTGATAATCGGTGAAATTGTGATGGAATCGTCCTGTTTTTGATGGAACTTCGAGTGTTTTGGTGAAGTACTGCAAATTGGATAGGGTGATTATTTCGGCGAAAAATAGGGTGTGTTCTGCAGAAATGGATCATGTATTGTAATTCAAAGTAAAGAATGTGTACTTCTTGCTGCATAATAAAAAATTTTATTGAAAATTTATACTTAATTCCTGGTATAAATGCAAAGATTTCTTTCGGCAGTAAATCAGGATTATATTAAGGGGACAAGTTTCGATAGACAATTGTAATCATTATGCTGGGTGGCGGAATTGAACATAAAAAAAAAATCGGACAAGTTGTCGTTGTAGGACACAGGTAAATGCGAAAAAAGATAAATATCAATGAAGTGGTTACACGCCACTGCTCTCTGCGTTAATGAAGCTTTTCTCCGCTGCACATGATGACTGGGAAAGTGAGATTATTTTGCTTCCTTGATAACTTAATGGACTTATTTAGTCGTTTAATCGTTCATGCAAATGTCATGTTTGAATGAATTGCTTGTTAATGGATGTCTGATTATCGGTTTAAAATCGAAAGCAAATTGAATTTACAACTTGAACGTCAACTGGAAAAGTTGTATGTTCTGGATATCGGATGAAAGGAAACGTACGCAACGAGTTGTAGGAAAAAGGATTGTAATAATATTGTAATTACGTTTAATTACTCGACTAAACGTACGTAAAAAATAGCGAGACTTTATAGTGATTTACAGTATTTCGTATAATTATAAAAAATTAAACATTTCCGTTCTACGATCGGTGGCTTGCAACTTTCTATCCTTGTATCGTTTTAAATATAATATATATCTATAAAATACGCAAATGAAGCGAAAGAAAATATGGGTCTGCATCTGAAAATTTGCCCACTCATTGCTAATTGAATTTATTAACCCTTCGCAGCAGTATGTCGATACGAATTCGTCATTGGTTTCCACGGTAGTGAATTTTACATTCGATGAATTTCAGCTTGGAGTTAGAGATTACATTATGTACTTCTATCAGCAATAACTCTTAATGCTTATAATTATTACAATCTTTAAATCGTAAATGTATGCAAATTTTACAAATTAAAATTAACTTTCCAACGAAAAGGTAAAAACACAAGCTGATGACTTGAGTAATCACTGACACTCAAAATATTATAGTTTTTTTTGTATTCATATAAAGAACAATCTCGGAGTTTCAATTGAAAACCAAAATTATTGCAAGAATTTTACAAAACAGCAATTAATATTGACAAGCTGCTCCATAATGAAACCAACAAATTTTCTCTTAAGATATTTTTAACACTACGACTTAAATAGACGACGCTTTTTTATATAATCTTTTTCCTCGAATAAAAAATCCTAGAGTGAGACCGTAAAGTTTAAGAGACTAATCTAATTTTCCATTACTACGTTACATAAACTAATGTTTGAAAATATGCATAGGTTTTCAAATTATCATTAACACTAGAACTGTTAAATCTATTATATTTAAATGCATTAAATAAGTAGCTACATAGAAAAACATGGAATCAAGAAATAAAGAAAATTATCAATACAGTCATTTATATCTATAAACACTATTTTCTTTCTATTACAAGGCAGATGTAAAATCTTTCCATCCAGTATCCCCATAAACGTAAAAAATTCTTATAAAGTTACTATAAAACATTCATTTTTAGTAAATTAGTTATAAAGTTAAAAAAGTTAGTTAAATTAGTAAAAAAGATTTAGTAATCTGTATTTTATAAGATCAATTTAGAGAATCTGCTCGATGACTGTCCTATAAACTTGGAGAACTTTTGAAAAAAATTGGGAACAAGTTATTTTAACTTGCTTGGTAGTTCTAGTGTTTAAATACCTTTACCAAAAAAACGTGTAATATTTTCAACCACAGCAGGCCTACTAGGACAAAAAAAAAACGCAAAGAATCTTCTGAAAGATGAAAATTGACCGTCTCGTTGACTAATCCACCCCTTGCCACGTCTTGAGCGGCTCGAGCTGAAGTCGGCGTTGTCGAACAAACAAAACAGTGTTCTCAATCAGGCACCCTCTCTCGCTTTGACTCGAATCCCCTCTGCTCCTCCGATCGTTCTGCGGTCCTGGCCCCAGTTTGACCCGTTAAATCTCGGCTCGAATTCAGGGGGTGGAGAGAAACGAGCGCCGGGAGCGCGCAAGGGAGACCGGGGGAGAGAAAGAAGAAGGAGACGGTACCAGCCACTAAATTTCGCGTGCTCGAGATATATATACACTCGTGGAGCCAAGGAGGATTTAAAATTTAAATTTTATTTGATTATATTTGAATTTAATTTCGTTACTTGTCCGGGAGGGGTGGTTCCAGGCTTTACCACTCCGTGATCTTGCGATTTTATATGGAGGTGAGAGTGTAAGAGTGTTCGCATGTGTGTGCTGGTATTTCCCATGACCGAATACACGGGGTATATAGGGTGTGTCGGGAATCGTGTCGAGGCTTTATCAACGATCGTTTCGACCGGCGGGGAAATCGAACGGCGCCGAGTGGATCTTTTAATTTATGAAATGCGAGGTTGCACGATGTGCGAATAAATTCTGACGATTATGGCCTTTAGAAGTATCAGAAGAAAGTTTTGCAAATTATAGCAACGCAATAATGCAAACTTACACGTTAAATGTCTGACAAATTTTCGTGAAACATTTTCTTTTTGGATTTGTCCGAGGGCAAGGGGTAAAATAACTTTTCCAGGACGATTGTAAGACTGCCTTAATTTCTTTCGTTTAACCCATTCACTGCCAACTACGAGATATCTCGTGTTTGCGCTATAAGTTGGAATTAATAAGTTGGCAATAACAGCCGAACGTGTGTAACATTTTTGGAACAAAAATTTTCTTAGTATCACTACAACTGTTGAGATCATATTTTTGAATAATTAAATTACTGTTTTAAAAACGTATTGTCATCTTCTCAAATTTTATCACGTAAGCTAATATTTGCTTAGTTTCTCTGGCAGTGAATGGGTTAAGGGCTGATATTAAAGTGTCTGGAACACTAGGACATTTGGAAAAGTATAATTTAACATCTTAATACTGTATCGGCCGTCAATGATTGACATGGCAAACATGGTGTTCAATAAATTAGCAAATATAACAGAATTAGAAAATTCATTAAATTACCTTAATGTCTTTGATTACTACTGATTTCTATTTTTAATATTTCACCCCCCAACTATGTCTCCTACGTATGTATATCTTTGTATCAACATAACCTTTAAGCTGCGTTAACCTTTCCATCTAAAATATCGGGTGAAACAATTTTCAACGAATTCAAAACAAATATCATATTTTCTATTCCCACATTGATATTATCTCTCCATTCGAATTATCATATTTTCTGTTTACAACACCACTTACAATAAGTCAAACTGTCTAAAAGTTCATGTCCTCAAAAAAAGTGTCTTTGAATATTATAGATAAGATAAAAAAATAATAGTTAAAAATGTCGGCTATTAATGTCAAGTTGAAAAGATTGATATTGGATTTTAAAACATCGACAAAAGAGCATTATCAACCGATCGGAAATGGGAATTTGAAAATAATTCATTCGCGTGGCGACTGATATCGTTATACTGTCGACGCGCGTGCAAAGGTAAGCTCTGACGGTGTATTCGCTCGTCGAGCACAGTGGGTGGTTTCTTTTTATTGCTCCCAACGAAGGAAGACGTCAGGGTTCTTCGGCTCGTTTGCCTCGTACGGCCCTGCCAAGGATGACGGCTAAGAAAGAAAAGACAAAGGCGAAAAACCGACGGAGATGTAACCGCGAATTGTTTCGAAAATTTGCGACTATTATTTTTGTTACGCTTGCTTTCCTCTGAATCTCCTATGTAATTTTAGCAGCCAACGTATTGTAGACCTATACCACGAAATTTAGGAAAGCGGACGTTGATGATGTTGCTTAATTAGCCTGAAAATTGCGATTACTGCAGTCGGAGTAATTAATTGATAGTGATAAGTATCTTGGCTGTTCATGGCGTCGTGATCTTGCGAATGGCAATTTATTTCGCTTGGGAAAGTTTTCGCTTTCGGTTAATCAACTCGAATCTTCGACTACGAGGTATTGCAGAATTTGTGTTAATTTTTCTGCGTTTCTTTAGACCCGGTATTTTATCATCGTTGCTCTGATAATGAACTCCGGATGTCTATTCATCGTCAATTATAGATCAAATTTCCTGCTCAAGAATATCTTTAAAACTTCAAATTAAGAATTCACAATTTTCCCTACATCATTCTACATCATTCACCAACGTCCATAAATAAAAGTAACAATTCCTTATTCCCTAACATTTTACCACCAATCATACCATAATAATTCAAACAACTCAATGAAACGAAATTATACAACTTTTTTGAATTATCAACTACCAGCTGTTTTTCGCATTTTTCTCTATGGCAAATCTCTTCCACTTCTTTCGAAAAAATATTATCGTCGTGATTTAAGGATTGATATAGCAGAAAAAAGCTAAAGATGAAAACAGGTTGAATATTGTTAAGTACTTGTAGAGGTCTACTCCTCATGCTGAATTAAACTCTTGCCCCACGATTTCAATTTTACCTGTGTGCGCAATAATTCAGAATTAATTCCTAAAATAAATATGTTTCTCCGATTTCTGATATTCCATATAATTGACTGTAACATGAACAGGACATAAACGATTTGATATTCTTACGATTGATATTTTTAACTTAATAATTTTTGAAAAGCTTCAAAATTTTCATTTAAGAACGCTTTAAACAACCGGCTTAATAAAACATTTTTTAATGATCAATCCCCAGCTATTTTTCACACTTTTCCCTATACCAAATCTCATCCACTTCTTTAAAAAAAAATATTATCATCGTTTCATAACCGATCAAGTAACTTATCCTAATAAAAATAACTACGCAAACAGTATCACTACAGTCAACAACCATAATTTCAATTTTCAAACTCGTCTAATAATCCCCACCACAGTTAACAATCCTGTTTCACTCCAAAACACGTCAACCTTCAGCTCTACCTTCCACATTGCAACCCTAAAGCAAAATGAATCCAAAAGTCAGTGCAAACCGCGAGTCATTTAATAAACATCACCGTCGACGATAATTCCCTCCGGGCGGGTATTATTTATTATTTCGCCGAGGAGTTTCAGCGTTGACCGATCGTCGTGAATTAAAGGCTCGCTGGTTGGTAGCGCATACCACGAGCAAAGGAAGGTGGTAGTCGGTAGGCAGCTCTCGGAAGGATACTCGATCCTGCAGTCGCGCGTCCTCCTTCTTCGTCGCGCCGTGGCGCGATAAGGACGGTGGAAAGCAAAAAGGATATAATATAAGGTTGGTGAGCGATGCCGCAATTAGCCAAGATGTCTCTGCAGACCTGGCTTCGAGGAAGTGCTCGGAAGTCCGCAGGACTACGCGTTGGCGTAACACCTGGTTCTCTACTCCCTTTTTCTCTCTTTTCTTTACTCGTGGAGTTTCATGCGCCCGTAATTACCGCTGAAAATTTATGGAAAACGACGGCCTCTTTCTTTCGCATTATGACGGTGCTACAGCCTCATGCATTCGGTTCTCCAAGATGGCGCGGGATTGCTGGATTTCTTCGAACGGCACGATTAAGTGGATTAGGAGGTAATTTTTTGATACATTGGCTTTTAACCTCTTGCTCTATAAGAACGAGAGTCACTCGTGATGAGATAAATGGGATACGAAATTTTCAAGTTTTCCAAAACCAATTAAATGTGAAAATATTAACACTTGACGGAGGCGTGACGTAAATTTATGGTTTTGATTGAATTCTTTATATACATTACAAGATTCAATGTTTTACAATATATAATATTACAATATATAATATAATATAATATACAATAACTTTGTAAAATATTATCAGAATTGGTGAAAATTTAATAGAACTACAGCACTTTAAAACCATACATACATTTGTATGTTTGTAGTTTATTTAATTCTCCTAAACAATGCCCGGAAACAGAGGAAGGCAGAGAAGAATCGACCTGTCCGTTAAGTTTTAATGAGACGCGGTGCAATGATATTATTTTTATAACGTTAATGTTACATTAAACTATACAGCATATCAAGAAAGACTGATCAAATTTTATTTTAGCTATGAAATTCTGAATTGTAGAGGACGTAGTTACGAAAAAAATCGTAGAGCAAGGGGTTAACAGTGTAAAGGGATGTTTAACGAATGAACGAAGAAATTTTGAAAAGTGGAGGAGATATTTAATTCTAATGTTATTTGTGTTTGAGTGGAAAGTTGAATAAAATTGTTAATTTTATCACGTCAGTTGAGTGTCTTACAAATTTCCGTTGTAATGTAAAAATTGAAAAAAAAGTTCTTACAGTTGTTTCATAGGTTTATGGTAATATATCTTCTTATGGTATAGATCTTCTATTCTTATCCTATTTTCGTAAAATATACAATCTCCTGCACCATCATTTCTACTCCTAACGCCACAATCTCGTATCAATCAGCGTCAAGAATAATTTATATACGTTAAACGCCTTAAATGTGACTACCATTTGTGAAAGAAAGGAGAGATTGCTGTGCAATTTTTGTAAACTAAATTCCAACATCACAAAACTGAGAGGGTCGCCGATGCTTAAACGTTCTGATCAAGATGGAGGCTGACGTATCACCTGACAAAGTGAACGCGGTCCTATTTACTTACGCTGACAGGGATGTTATTAGCGAAAATAAAAGTAGGAATCAACGTCACTAATGCTGCAGGCTGGTTGATTAAGAGGACCTCAGCGAGTCGCTCTTTTCCGATAAGTAACGTGCAATGCAAATTACGTTCGCTAAGTGAATCCATTTTAACGCTGAAATTCGCATTCACGTTTGCGTGGACGTGACAGCTGCTACTTCAACCGCGAATTTTTACACGATGGCGAAAGTTATTATTCGGAATGGTTCTGCGTGCACTTCAAGCACTGAAAATATATTTCAAAGCAGGTGATGTCTGATGGAATAAAGTTTCATGTTTGCATTACAAAATATAGCTATTGAAAGTTTGCCCCTCGCATTGTAAAACTAGTGTCATTTAATACAGGGCAGATATTTTTTCAGTTGAAAAATTGGTAGAAGTTTTTCATAGATTTTTTATACAATTTGTGCTGTATGTTTGAGCATGCTCTTGCATGAAACGCATATAATAACTCTTGAATTAATTGTTTTTTTTAAGTAAATCGAAAATACTTTTTTACAGAGGATGGATAGAAAAGGTGGATAATGGATTAAAATTTGTGTTGTTCGATTTCAAAAAAGAAAGTGGTCAAATAACGCGAAAATAAATTTGCACCGTGTAATGGTGGCTCTTTCGAACTGAAAGACTTTTTAGAGTAGTTTATTAACAACCTTTGAAAATATAAATCAGATGATAGATTATAAGAAGGATAATGAGATAACAAACTCAGTTGGAGGTTTAAGGATTGGTATAGCAGAAAAGTAGCAAAATTGAAAACAAGTTGAATACTATTAAATACTTTTAAAGGTACACTCCTTATTCTGAATTAATCTCGTGCCCTATGATTTCGATTTTGACTGCGTACGCAATAATTCATAATTAATTCCTGAAATCAAAATTTCTCTTCAAGTTCAAATATTCCATATAATTGACTGCAACATTAATAATATAAAAATTATTTAACTTCTTTGCGACCCATTGATATTTTCGATTTAATGATTTTTGGAAAAACTTCACAATTTCCTATTCTATTTACCACGTTACGAGTGTCACACGTTGCTGTAGGATAATGGGTTAAAGGTAAACGCAAATATTATAGGGGAGGGTGGGGCAAAGTGGGCCCCTTCAGCAAAAAATAGTCATATCTTTATTTTTTTGGGCTCCAAAATTTTAAGGGGCCCACTTTGCCCCCAGGGGCCCACTTTGCCCCACCCTCCCCTACATATATGAAAACTGTGACATAGTTATAAAAAGAACCGGAACAGGAATAAAACAAAACTTAACTCGTTCCAACTTCTACCATCAGCGTTAATCCAACCGCGAAACTATCAATAACAAAATTAATCACCGAATTTGCATTGTAATTCATATTTCCACCCAAACATCGCAGCATCCCGTGACTCACAGATTACTACTCAAGAAACAGGAGTGTCTGGAATAAGCAAATAACATTGCCTGGTGCCAGCTTCATCCCCCGTAGGACCGTCAAATAGCATAAAATTAAATAGACGTAAATTCTGTTGGTGATGCTGGTCTTACGCCAAAATTCACTGCCAACGTTGCCGTCTTCTCCTCTCGACTCGTTCTCCATGAGAACAATGTAAAAGAGTGAGCTCGCAATTGGCTGTGAATTTTCAAAAATTGTTTTCACTTCGATCTTAATAAACTTACCACCTTTCATAACTGACTCGAATCACTCACTGATTATTCTATTTTAAATGCGCATCACTAGATGTGCTTTGCTTCGAATCAACAAGGGGTTGTTAACTCACGGATCTATCACTGTGAATTATAATGTATTATAAATGATTAGAAATCACCCTTAAAAATGAAAATATCCTATCATATAAAATTCGAAAATGCAATATACACACAAAGAATCATCTAAAATCACAAACTAAGTTAAGCAATTCGATTGCACCACACGAAACGACAAAATTATTTACCCAAAATCAAATATAGCTGAATAAAATCCAAATCGACGGTCATAGCATGAACGAAAAATAATAAAGTAACAAAGAGTCATCGCAAGTACTATCAATAATTAGAAATCACCCTTTTAGTTGAAAACAATATAAAAATCTGCAATTCCATGGAAACTACTAGTTTAAAGGAAACTAGAAACTAATAGATTATTTAAAAATTATGGATTTACTTCCATAATGTAATAAAAGAATAATTGAGAAAATGTACTTTTTATGATCGTAATTATAAGTTGGAAAAAATTCTATCGTTTACGTATTCGACGCTAAATACAATTATTTCAAAGTGATCAGACACAAGAGACATAAATGTACAACAGGTTTACAAATTATTCAATTCGTATTGGTTTCAGTGACATGAATCATTCGCGATTCTATCATATGATTGACTCAAAATACATGTTGCAATTAATCATTCGTAAGCCTATTAGAGTTCTCCAATATGGCCGATGATGAATCATTTGCAAACTTATTTCAAATTCGCAATATGTCGATTCGATCAGACATGCTTTAGATGCTATTACTTGCAGTCGTTATCTCCAATCACATTCGAATATCTTTAACTCCAATAAAAGATATTTTTAAAACAAACCAATCATTCGTTACCACTTTGTAACCGAACTACTTTCACCTACCAATTATTCTCATACAGCATATCGACATACAAATCTTCGATTAAAGATACAATTATACAAAAACAACCTTCCATCCACACCATAAAATCAACACCCTTTCCTCCACTTCCTTCATCCCTAAGAAAACTCCTCAACAACCACCAGCAGCAAGTAACTGTTATCATTCGTCAATGGCAGCACGATTTTCCGAATTTACCGAACCGCTTATCCTCGAAAATCTTTAATCAGAGAGCTGTGCGCTCAGCAAAATGTTCGATTTTCGGATCGGTCTTTGCGCTCCTCTTCCTCGAACCTCTTCCATCGGCTTACCTCGTAAAGGTGGAGAACCGATCGTCTCGATTTTTATCTAAGCCAATCTCTCTATCTCTCTTACTCTTTCGCCCTCTCTCAATTTCCGTCTCTTCCTCTATTTTTGCCCTCGTTCCCTCATCCTCCGCGTTCTCGTTCTCTCGTCGAGCTCGCAAACATCTACGGTTTCTACGAGCGGAGCGTGTGCGCGAGTTTAATCTATGCTAAGTCGAGCTGTGGGGTCTCATCCCGATGCTGATGGCGGTGGTGGGTTCCAAGCCCGGACATGGAAATCCCGTGGCTGGCTTCGGAATCAGCGATAATGCAGAGTCATCCTGATCCTGGGCGAGCTTAAACGGTATTCTTGTTAAAGGCGCCTCGGCTAAGCGATCGGCCAACCGACCGAACTCGTCGGACCTCGTTTCATTAATGTGCTTCATCCGCTCGGCGATACGATGCTTCACGCTATTGGAAGTGTTGTTTAAATTTCACACTTTATGCTTGTATGATCTGGGATTTATAACGTTTAAAATACTCGAGTACTACGAGGATTTACGTCTATGGATATCCTTGGAATTGCGTATATGTTTATTATAGACATTTGTCACTCCTGATGATGTTGGGACGTAAGATATTGATTTCATTAACCCTTAAATGCGCGATTTTATTTTTTTAATCAGAAAAAATGTTTTTAATATCCATATATAGTTTAGATTATAGGAAAAATATTAAAAAAATTCTTCTGAAAGAATTCAGCTTCTAAATTGCCTGAAAATCCTTTGTTGCATTTATGCAACACTGGGCGTTCCTAGGTAAGCAGATGTATGGGGAATTATTGACTCATGTAAATAGAATAAAAAAATATTTTAGTACTTAATTATAGTTCTATTTATTATGATAGTTATAAAAACAGTTATTTTCTCTATTATAACAAAGACCGAGGAAAGTTATTCCAATATCACTTTTTTCCGCGCCGATGAAAACCCGCTAAAACTGACAAATAATTAAAACATTTGAAAGTTGGTGCCACTGCATCTGTCAAAAATTTACAAAGTATACTATAGTCTATGACAAAGTTCGTGCAGAAACCGTAATCCGTTCAGATTTTTTTTTTATTCTCATAGAATTAGTATGTTGCAGAAATGCAACTCCGCGAATTTAAGGGTTAACCCTTTGCGCTCCGAATTATTTTACTAACTATCCGTCAGATAAGCAAATATAGTCTTTGAAAATTGTCTCCTAATAATTATTCAGTTTTACATTATACTAAAAAGATTTGTAATTACCGTGGGATATTTATGTTAAGATGCAAAATTATTGTTGATTTTGAAAAGTCAATAATTAATAGATAACACGTTAAGTAGCACAGAAAGCTGTGTCGAGTGTAGCTCGACATAGGAGTGCAAAGGGTTAACCCATTGAGGTAAAATTACGAATTCTGACCCAAAATGTGTCTAGTTTTTTTATATTCGAAAACACGTCAGTATACAAACTAAACCACGTCTCTTTCTTCAGTTAGAATAAAATTAGCAAACAAAGGAAGCAAAGAATCTAATCATAGACTTAGATATCTTTGTCACGGAATACACTGCCAATGGGTTAAAAAGCATGACGTTGAGTGAAAAAAGAGATTCTAAGTATTGCAAAGAGGCACCTTGAATTTTCGTTACTCTACTCAGGGAGTAAACAATCGTTGTTTATTTATATCCATTGACAAATGATAAGAGTTGCATGCTGCTGGTGGTTGTTGAGGAGTTTTCTTTTTAGGGATGAAGGAAGTGGAGGAATGTTGCGGTGTGAATGGAAGGGTTTTTTGTAGAAATGTATTTTTTATCGAAGATTCGATAATGTTACATGAGAATAATTACTAGGTGAAAGTAACTGTGTTACAAAGTGGTAACGAACGATTGGTTTGTTTTAAAAATATATTTTATTGGAATTAAAGATACTCGAATGTGATTGGAGATAACGACTGTACAGACTAAAAGTTATAGCATTTAAACAACGTCTGACCGAATCGACATGATTAGAAACTTGACAAACTTTAGCTTCAACCCCTTTTTGACTTCCCTGATACAGATAGATATATATATATCAATCGTTAACGTATACATTCTACCACTCAGCATGTTCTTCCTCTCAGTCTATCTCCATTCACCCTCTTACATTTCCTTAACTAACCCCCACATGAGCATCCACTAAATTAAACCCTCGAATAATCACCCCAACTCGCCACGCCAGAGACTCTGCTACCAACTGACAAACTAAACCAAAACATTTCCAAATACTTTAAAATCGTCGGTCTACGAACGTGTCGAAAGAGTTAACAAATGTAAAGAAGAAGATCTGAAATAAATAAATAATGGAGAGATAGTCTGTTATTCCTGCGGGGATAGAGACTCCCGCGGTGGCGATCGAAAAGTTCGTTCTCGAAGGTAGAAAGAATGCTCCTCGTTCTCTCGATCGAACCTCGTATTGCCTTTCTTACACCGAGGGCCATTGCCTCGTGGCCGCTGTTCGGCCAGTGCCAGTGAAATAATTCAGTCTTAATTAGGATTTACGCGGCGGCGGAGAACAATTAAAACATAAGACAATCGCCACGGGGACAATCGCGAGTTTGCGCCGACAGGGAAACAATTGTCCGAGATGTGGTCCTCTTCGAAGTTTCTTCCGATGGTTCGGCTCCCTCGTTTGACCCGAATCGGACGACACGAGGGAATGGAATTTGATTTTTAATCGCGCCGCATCACCGTGGTGCCACCATGGTGCCCCATCGTGCGTGCATCCTCTATAGGGGGAATCGATCCGCGGTGGGATAATAAATACGTCGAAAGTCAGACAACGGGCATTAATTTCGCGACGTGACAATTGCGTCTTTTAATTACTAAACGAAAGGCACTGTACCACGCCGACACGTCTCACGACGGGGGACATAAACTTCTTGGAGGTTTTTACCTCTGTCGACCTTGTCTCCGTCTCAACTCCTCGAAACGCGTTCATCAGCATTTCTAGGGATGCCGCTCGAATTTTCTGCCTCCGTGATCCTACTGCCGTGATGGGGAAATTTATGCTCGGCCATGAGTAACTACGACTGTCTTTCCCTTGTCCCCCTCCCTTTTCTGTGTGTTTATTTCTTTTTTTTGCGGATAAGTTTCTCGGCAGGGGTCGTGACTGCAAGATGAAGGGGTAGTTTGAAGGGTGTAAGTTTTTGTGGGATAATTTTTTGGATTTGTATTGTATTTAAAAGATTATTTTATAAGTGTTAATAGATAAAGCGTTGGTACTGTTTCAACCCTTGCGAGATGGTATTAAGGAAATGGAGTGATGAAAATTTATTTGTTATTTTACATATTTGGGAATTATAGTTATTGTATTTACATGTGGACCATTAAATAATTATGGAGAACATAGATTTGTAGAATTAAGCTAATTTAAATTCTATAGCTGGTAGATAGGTAAACATTCAATATATTAATAAGTATATGTAAATAATAACATTAATTAAATATTATTTTGTCTCCAAACTTTCTGAGGCAATTATTTACTAAATTGAATAAAGGTTCGCAAGATTTGTAAAATGTCAATTAGAATTGGAAAATCGCATTCCAAATTTTTACATCAGGAAAAAATTGATTTAATTGCAAATATAATAGATAATTATTTCATAATTATGTGCGAAAAGAGTTTATCAAGATTCATGCCACTTCCGTTTTCTATCAGCTGCGTTGATATTGATTTTGAACCATATACCTAAGAGCTATTAAAAGTTGATCAAAAATTAATCGACGATACAATACGTATCTCAAAGAAGGAAAGGGTGGTAGCCAGATTTAATGATTGCGAGTTCTAATGATCGGATATGCGATTAGTGATTAGAGGGTTAATAATCATCGTGAATTCGATTCTGTTGCACACCTGCTAAGCAGGTGCAATCATGGATGAAAGCACCTCCTATCGAGATCGAAACCTGTTTTTCTTTCAAAGAAACTCGGTCAAGTTGCCGGGCAGAATAGCCAAATACTTGGTCCGCCATTGTTTGCAAATAGTATCTTCTATGGTTCTTAACGACTTTTTCTCTTGCAGAGCAAAATAAAAAAAGTGAAATAACTTTCGAAAAATTCCATTTATTACACTTTTCAAAAATTCAGTTGTTATTATCCTAATTACAAATTAAGTGGGATACGATTAGTAAACTATTCTTCTTGAAACATTTGCATACCCTGCTTTGGCCAATGAAATGTGCGAAATAGTGTCAATCATATTTCTGTATTCTGATATTAAATTACTCCTATTTAAGTAAATATATCACTATTCTAAGAGATACTTTATATTAAATGTCCAATGAAAGTAAGCCAGTCTTAAAATTTCACTTTGAAGTAAAGCAAAAATCCCCAATATCTTAACTAGTAAGTAATTAGTAATTAGTAACCCGTAATTAAACATTCTAATACCTCTTTTCATTAACCGTAGATCTACCAAGGTGGACAAAATGACTAATGCTAAACTTTTTATGAATAATCCTAAAATTTCTAATCCTTTTTCTTTTTCAATTATTGAAGACTATTTTATAAACTAAAAGCAATTGAACCAATCAAGTTTTTGTCCTTCTTCATTTCTTTTCTTCCAACGCGTTGCAACGTACCAATTCGTCCATCATTTTTAAATACGTCAGATTAATAGTATAAAATTATCAAATCGGATTAATCTAGTGTTAAACACTTTCAATGAAAATATCCTACCACATAAAACTCTAAAATGCAATAAACACCCTAAAAATAATGCGAAATCACCTCCTCAGTAAATCACCCCCCTATTCTATTGCACCACACGAAACGACCCCATCCAAATAAACCTAAATGAAATCCAAATCGACGGTCATAGTACGAACGAAAAATAATCAAGTAACAAATGTCAAGAGTCAATCGCAAATATTCCCATCCAAGACACTTCCATCTCATTCCGTGAGAGCCTCGCGGGTCTGATATTCCTCGTGGTAGACCCCCAGCTCGGATCGTCGGGTCAGCGGCCATTTTCTACGGACAGCAACAATATAACGATCGGGCAGCGAAGAGCAACCGAAAGGCAACGGCAACACGGCAGCAAGGGGCCCGATCGTGCAGGGTGGCGGACTGGCCGCGCCACGAACTGACATTTCCTCGCAATAAATTCCACCTGGTTAGGGAGCAAAAATCGACATAATGCGTATGGTAGGCGCTGTAGAAAATTACGTGTTTGCAGTTATTGGCAGTCCGGCTGTAAAGCCAAGAAAACTCTTTCTTACTCGCGGCGAAGAGAAGAGACGAAGAGAACGAAAGGAAGAAACTAGGCAACGACAAAGGGGAGGAAGGGAAAGAAGTAAAGATAGAGGGATGGAAAGAAGGTAAACGGAAGGAGAAGGGAGGATGAGAGTGAGTAGAAACGGAGGAGAATGAGAAGAAGCTGCTGGCCACTCGGAATACTCCCTTCTTTCACGGTGGTCCGTGGCTCCAAGTGGCTCTCCTCGTCTTTATCTTCGGGCCCCTCTCTCGTGAGGGGCCCCCGCGGCTAATATCCAACGTAACCCACCCTAGTTGGTTTTCGAGTTGGGCCCACGTTGCATCGCTCTCCTCCAACTGCGGCATAATAATATAGACGTCTCGTTAGCCCTCGCGCACGAGAAGAGAACTAGAATTGGTTTTAGGGGCATGCATGCCTAATGAGGAACTCCTCTTTCCTCGTGGGCCAGCTGCCTGCCGGACGCGCGCTATGGGAGTCTCTCTCGTGGGACTCATCCCCCTAGCTTCGGGATTCTCGTATTTTTGGGATTTCAACTATTGATGGAGGATTGGATCTTTTAATGGGATCTGACGATACTGAGTGTGTTTCCGAACTATTGTTCAAAGTTTGTAGCTATATGTGTAGACGATTAGTATCGTGCACGAAATTGAATACTTTAAATCGTCAAGGGGTTGATGCATACATTAATAATGATATTCTTCATTTCAATCTTCATTTTCTTCTCAAGGATGTCGACTGAATCGGCACACATCAAACCTCGATGCTTGTTCTTTGTTTTTGAGTATCCTTACAAATTAAATTACTACTGCGAACACAAACCACCGTGATTTTTCATCCAAACCTCCCATGTTTAACTTCACCGACAACTTAACACGTCCAACTCCATCGGAATCTCGTTACTTCCATCATTTCTATTAAAATCACATCTTTATGAAACAGAAACTTTAACTAAACTTTTAGATAGATATTCAGCACTTTATCTTCTTCACGGCAATATTTATATATTTAAGATGTTGAAAAATTCATATATTGCAATTCAAAAGTTATATGAAAGTTGAGAGAATTAAATAGCGCCGGTCACCAATGACCTTCGTGATTGTCAACGTGTTAACGACTCAAGGTACCCAGCTAAAATGTACGAATCCCATTGGGCCCTACCTCTAGTCACTGATTAACAAGATATAACTCGAGGTGTAATCTTCAAAAGTAAGTGTCAACGTATCTAACATCTTCATCTTAACTGATCTCGTCGACAGTATCTCGTTAGTTTTGCTACAAAAAATTCTCTTCCAATCTCGACGAGACTTTAAGTCCCCTTGCGGACCCGATCGGCGGACTGGCCGTTTCACGGTAAGAGCGGCGCGGCATCAGCGACTAGGATCGTAGTATTTAATTCGTGCTTCATAAATCGAGGGCATTCGTGCGGGCCCCACGTCCGTAAGTCAGGCTCCATTGGGCCCCGAGACCACCTTGTCGCGGCGCGGCAGAGCGTGGGCACCAGACGCTCCGTGCGCCACGTTACCCGCTACGACCTACCTGCTTCTCTTGTTCTTGCTCTTGTTCTCGCTCATGACCACCGACCCTCCCTCCCACCCAATCCCGGGGCCCACGGCGCGGCGACGTTTCGTCCTTCTTCTCACGTGTACTGGGTGATTTTTTTGTTCATCACTTTTCATCTCTTTCCTATCGTAATGATTATCTGTAATCTTTCATTTATTGTCACCCTTTGATGATTAGTTGATGTTATCGTTAATTGATTACCAGCAGATTTAGAGATGGGATCATATATTGGAAAATGTAATAGTGTTGCTGTTTAAGAATGTTTCTTGGAATTTGGGATATTTATGATTCCGGTGAAGAATATATTCTATATTTGTGAATAACAATAAGTTTTATAAGGTATGTGTTAGTTTGTTTTGGAAATTCTGTATAGGTGGTAGTGTCAAATTTCGAAATGTTTGTTTGGGAAAATTAACTGTGATGTTTTTAGATGATTGAAAATTAACATTAACGTTTTTAGTTTATTTGTAAATAAGCTACAATAGGAAGGTATATTCGATACAACTTGTCCAAGGATTATAAAGATTTGAAGTAACGGAATATATTAAGAATATAAGTTCTAATTGAGGGGAAAATTTGTGTTTTGTGTTAGATATTAACAATATCTGTGTTTCGAGGCTGTGATTTCATCTTCGAATTAACCCCTTGTCGTACCATTTTTGTGTGACTGAATACCCAATAATTCTGAATTAATTGTAGAAACAACAATCTATCCCTAATTTCGGATATAGTATGTAACTTTACGCAGTATTGAATAGCATAGAATTAATTTTATTTTACCATGAATTACTAATATGTTTAATTTAATAATTTTTCGGACATGTGAAAATTGACTGTTCCATTTATCACGTCACGAGTGTGTCTCATTTGTACGGCAAGGGGTTAATCTTACATCTAACAATTTCATTTCTTCATCTTTCTGTAGAAACCACTATAAGCAAAGACAACATATAATCTTCATCTTCAAAACAACTCAAGTAACAATCTTATCACCTTAACAAATTAAAAAAATACTATCAATAATCAATAGAGTCACTCACTTCTCAAAGGTAATTGGCTGAAACAAATAAGTTTCTATCATAAAAAAAATTGTAACAACTCTAGTTAGTCTCTTGGATGTTTCTCGCGAGGGAATAAAAAATCACCCAGTATGTGCGCTCGCCAAACAGCGCCGAACGTCGAGTAGGCATTCAACCTTTCCTCGTTACTCGGTCGCAGGCACGATTATGATTTGTTGACCTGGACCACCGTGTCGGAGTCAACCACCGCGGGGTATAGAGTCCCCCCTTTGGCTCGGAAAGGCACCGTATATTCCCCTTTTTCGTTTCTTTCGCGGAACGGAGAGGTAGTTCCTCGCAATCGCGGAAACTACTGCCTCAGAGTATGTCTCTGGTTTTGAACGTCTTCGACGGTGGTCTCCGTTTTATCGAACTGCACTGTTTAACGAACTGCAAATGTGTTGGCAAGAAAGTATTTGTAATGGACTAAAAATTGGAAAGAAGGAAATTAAATTATAGAATTTTCTGTAGTTACTTCACGAAAGGTACGAAGACCAGGACAGAGTCACAATTAGACGGAATAATAATATCTACGTTTATGGTTTTCGAATTTTTGTCTGACGAGGAGTCATGGCAATGTGGGTACATGTAGCTACCGGATTTTGCAATAAAAATCGACTTCCATAGTTATTCGATTAACACCAAACGTTAACACCTTTAACACTTTGGCTGCCATGGGGGTCACCGGTGGCTGGTGCTATTGCATTCAATGGCATTTCATTTAATATTTAAATTGCAATATTTATGAATTTTTAGATGCACTGAATATTTGAATATTGGCGTTAAAACGAAAAAGATCTGCCTAATATCTATCTATCTGTATCTTTAAAGTTTCTGTTTTATAAAGATATGAATTTGATAGAAAAAGTTTCACTTCAGTAGAAATGGTGAAACTACAAATACCAGTGGCGTTGAACGTGTTAACTGTCATCTTCTTTTTACCTTCTTGTAATAAAATCTCTATGTGTAAAAGATGGCAGAAATCCACTACCGTATCTTCTGATTTTATTGTAATTTATACAGATTAATCAAATCTAGCACAACAACAATATTGTAACCGATCCTAATTCTGTGAAATTGCCTCGAATTCAAGGGGCAAAGTGATCACCACAAAAAATTATTTTGCCAATACTTGTAAAGAACCCAAATAATATTTAAAAATTAACAAATTATGATACTTCAAGATTTCTTCCTCAATTTAAGCAATAAAATATGGAAAAGAAGTAGCTTCTAGCAGGTTAAGAATAAAGCTTGCAAAAAGAAAATCAAACACACCCTCTTTCGATCCATTTAACGATTCCCACGGCGCGACGCCAATTTTTTTTCAAAGACCTAATTTTCATCCCCTTACGTCTCACTTGCCACCTTCTTGTTCTGAATCGGACGATGATTTTAGTGGTCACAGTGGCTACACACCCCCACGATAAACTCGAGGATTCGCCACGCTGGTGCAGACTCAACGCTCCCCCTACGTGTCCCAATAGAAAACCAAAGCAGAACCGTCGCGGTATTAACATAAGAACACCATGACCGATCGTTTCGACACACTATACTCCCTCTGATCTCTCTGTTACATTCATCTTTTTCCGCATCCACGTAATCGCAGGGTTACGTGCATCGGTTCGCCGAGATTTGTATGATTTTGGATGCGTCTTGCGTATTTTATATGTACGACAAATAATGCGGAATTGTTCCACCCAAAATCTGTGAGATTAGAGAAATTTGAAAAACCACGTTTCCTGCAATATTTCCTTGGACCTAGGTAATCAAGAACTGTTCTTTGACAACAGCTTGAGGGGTTAGTTTTCAAGATATAATATGGTACTATTAATTGTAAAATAAAAATATTCATTTTGGACGATGTGTTTCTGTGGATATTGTATTAAAAAATAATAATTGTAATTGTAAAACAAGTCGAATTTTGAATTTATACTTCTAACAATAAGATTCTTAACTAGTTAGCTGTGATTGACGAGTACACTGATCATCGTGTGATTTTCGCGTCACACCTAGGTGCACACTCTCAAAAGTAATCGTCAAAGTTAACCGGTTAAATCTAAGGAGCTAATTTCTGGTATTTTTCGTCCTTCAAAATCCTTTATACCTTGTCTATTTTCAATTCCAAAGAGTATTATCCTCTCAAGAAACATTAATTGAAAATAAAACACGAATATCACAAAAGAAGCTTGCAAAACGAATCTATCATTATAGATTTCCTTCAAAATCCATCACCTCCTCAAATCAAATAGAATTGAAAATAACATGCGAACGAGGGATGTCTATTATAGCAGGGGGCCGTCCGATAAAGAAAAAGGTGTATAAATCAACTAGTGTTTAATAAATTAAATTAAAAATAGACATACATATATATAATCAGAATAGCACTATACGACTTAATAACTCATAAAGAAACATAAATATAAAAGAACATAAGAATCCGCGGCCGCACGCAGCACGACGTGACGTCACGAATCAAATCTAAACAATCGACCATCGCGACGTCTCTCGCTACGACGTCATAATTCATAAATATACTACACTATCCATCAGACGAATCTAAGGACATCTAACTTTTCTGTCATATTACCAAGCATCATTCCCACCATCATAATCAACGCGCATTAAAAAGAAAAACGAATCGCGCAACTGAACATGGGAACGTGACGAGATCGCCGCGGAAAAGGAAGCCAAAGGAAGAACGAGTCGCGCGTGCTGGGTGTTCAGCATCATCCTCGACCTGACACGCAATGATCGTCACGCGTTCCGTCAGCGGGAGAGGAAAATAAGGAGAGCAGGAAGCAGGAATCCCAAGGGTGGGAGGAGGGTGCCCATAGGGAGACAGAGATCGTGCGAGGACATCACGAAGCGGAACCCAAACGTCGGCCGGAAGTCGCCGGTCACGTGGCTTAGGCAACACGCAATTGTGTCCGGCATAATAAAGCATCGGCTCTATCTGTCCGTGGAAACGTAACACGCTCTCTCCCAGGGCAACCTAGAAGCGGCCCATTGATTTATGCCCTCCTGACAGATCTCCACGGTACTCTATGGTATCTGTGCATATATGTACGCTCAAATAAACGCGTGTGGGAGTGCCAGGAGAACACACCAGCCAGAACAACCCTCTTTTCGCTTACCGTGCAGGGGTTGCCTCCGTGTTAAGAGACCGGAGGTACGGGGAAGCGGAGCCAGAAGGGGGTCTTCTTCTGGATGATAGGAGTTATTGGCTTTACCAGCCGCAGCTCGAGTTAGATTAAGCACCGGCCAGGACTGGAAGGGATGACACATGTGAATGATAACGACATACGTAAATACCGGATCGAAGGGATCGCAGAATCGGTTAGAGTTTTAGATCATTCGTATACCTTGTTTCTGGATGCTGATTTACGCTCTGGTTAGTGGGGTTGTTAGGTCGGCCTGTGAAATGTATAATTAGAGGCTGAGATTTGGAAGGAAGAGTGGTCTCGTTTTGACCAATGGGATATTTATTGAATGTGCACAGAACAGTGATGAATATGGAATAGCGTATGTATGTACTATGTCTGGAATAGGTTGCATAGAATGGACTGAATGGATCATCAAAAAATGTCTCGTGAAACATATTGAAGAACCTTGCGCCTCATTATGATCTACGCTTGAGACATTTCAATCAATAAGATTTAAGAAAAAATATTCAAAAGAAATGCCATTTTTCAAATACCTGAGTTAAAGTAGAAACATCATATTAGCATGCTAAAATTAAGATAATACGCAAGAACCGTCGTCTAGGTTTTTGGTAAACGAAGTAGTTTAGGTCAGTATGGAGGTGAAGCCAATTACAGGCATATTAATTGCACAGCGAACGGGTTGTACGTTTCGAAACGAGTCCCGCAATGTAATTCGGCCAAACAATGCGCACCGTGCGGTTTAATAATCATGTTACCATGCTATTTCGACGAAGGAACACGAAAGAAATTGCTCCTACGATCGGTTGAGGCGTACGCTCGCACAAATTGGCCGTACGCGAACACACGCGCGCTCGCGCATTGTTCTGTCAGAGAGCAAAGCGATCGCGATATTGACAGTTACGCATTATTTGGATACTCAAGAGTACACGGACGCGTGCACGCAGACAATGGAATGCAGCCGACAAAGTGCACCTTTTTCCACTCTCAATCCTCTAAGTACGTCCAGTTATCATCAGTTAATTATCTCTCGTGTCCGTTACATTCTCTTTCCTCGCCTAATTAACCCCTTGCAATCGTCTTTTATTAAGAACAAAATGTGAAATCGCACTTGAAACAAACCTATCAAAATCTTAGTAAAAATTATATATACCTCAGAAACGTGTTGGTGACTGAGAGTAGACATGCAATGGCAACGATGAAAGTGCTCTGGTGGCTGAGAGTAGACTTTAACTAAGGGTTGATACCACTGTGAGGATGAATTCCCAGGCAACCCGCAAAAAGAGAGGTATTTGGTGATACAGAAACTCGTTTTCGAAATTATTATACACGCACTAACAGGTGAAAATAGTTGGATCCGACTACGGAGCACTGATTACTCCTCGGCGGTCGCGGGGGAACTGATAGCGAGGCGAGGTGAGCATCGAAATGACTTATTGTTAAGATTCTCGGAAATGATACCTGTAGGTTACGGCGCCGAGTTCCGCCGAGTATATTTTGACAACAAACAGCGGTCAACGTACTTCGAAATCAACGAAGTGGAAATAACTGCTCTCGTTGCTCATAGAACTAATCTTAAAATTGGAAATGGAATTTAACGATATTATTTATTTATATAACCAGATGTTACAATTTCAGTACTTTGATTAATGTAGCTTTACTATTTCAATGTAGCATTAGTATACGTAGCTTGCTTTATAAATACTAATTTTAGTATATGTTCTTGCTTCGACAGTACATATACTAAAATTAGTATTTGTAAAGCAAGCTACGTATACTAACATATAAACATATAAAATAACTCATAAACAATAAATGTATATTTGTAAAACAATCTATAATAGAAAGACGTCTGCTCTATCGCCTTCTACCATCAGAATTTCTCCTGGACGTCTAGTTCTTTGCATAAAGTAATTCTAAAAACTCTCTCGAATATAACACTCAATTACAATTCATGATTATCATGCTCAATTCAATTATTGCGTTACTTATAATTTTTTACCCGAAATGTTTTCATAACAATATCTTATTAGAATCAACGTAATACTATCTCCAATTTATTCAATTTTATCTTTTTAACACTCATCGTAACATTCCCAATCAAGTGGCCCTTTCGATAAAATAGAGATATGTAACTTCTTGTATTAATTATTAAAGATAACTTACTACCTACGTTACTACATTAAATTGACAATCCACTTCATTTTTTTCAATGAGGTAAATATCATGAGTTTTTCATAAACAGCCACAAAATCTACTACAGTAAGAATAGCTAGTCTATCTATAAAGTGTTGACGTAATTAGCGTTAAAAAATTCTACCAAGTACCTCAACATCCTATCATCCAAACCATTATCATTTACCCTACTGACTAGGGGTAGTTAACCTTGTCACAATCGCCCAGTAACTCCATCTTTTATAACAGACTGTCGGGATTTTTTCCGATTCCAAAGGTATTTTCTTTTTTTAACATTTTCCATTACTCAAATTGACATTATTTTTCCTTTAAGTAAAAATATTTTAACTACATAAGTTTACTAAATCTTCACCCTGAAATTACGAACAATTTGCAATTGTCCCAAATTAAGTTACTTCAGAATCGGTGGGCGGTAAAGAAATTTTACTACGAACAAAGATAAAACATTGGAGGCAAGTATAACAAGATTAGCTACTATACTACAAACAATCACTTCTCAATTCTACTTCCAAATAACGTCCAATCTCCTCGCCAAATTCCCAACGACATATAAAAATTGCTTAAAACTGCACAGAATTCTCAACCGCCCAGTCATCGATTCTCACTTGAAATTCTCGCAATCGGTTGGACATTCGCACGCAAAAAAAAATTGGTTTCCGTGTCGAAGAGGACACGTCGATCATACCCGGACAGATAATTGCTTATACAACGTACAACGAGGCCGGACGTACGGCCGCGCGCAAATTGTCGGCGGTCGCGCGTTCGCGTATGCACATTGTCCTGTCAGCGTGGTGAAACGTGTTCGCGATATCGACAGTTACGCATTATTTGGATACTCGATGTACGCGTTTGCACACGCACACACGGAGCGGATTTGCATACGTGATTATACGCCGCGAGCCTCCTCCGAATTGCAGTTCGCGCGGCACAAGGTGAGGCACTCTGCACTTATATCTTTATGTACCTGTCGGCCGGCGTGTCCGAGGGTACGTGTCAGCCGATATGCCGCGAGTAATTTTTTAATGCCGCTTTACGATCGAAATTGCTGGCTCGAATATATTCCTGCCCTCTGTCTCCCTTTTGGTCTTCTTTCTATGGTATCTTTTCTCTTCATTCTCTCTCCTCTTCATTTCTGACGTCTTCTTTTTTCCCATTCGGTTCTACCCCATCTAACGTTTAATCTTCGAGATTTTTTCATTTGCTTCTGCCTTTTTCTTGTTCATTTTATCATTCTTTACCATCCATTTTTTCTATAGCTCCGCATTTTGTCTTTCCGTGAAATCTGTCTTCTGGCACTAATTTTACGTTCATGTCTTCCATGATATGGTTCGAATAATTTTGTTATAATGAGAAGATTCTGTACTTTTAAGTGCAAGAGGGGTAAGAAACGCACACCAAAATAGATTCGTATCAGAATTTCAAACCAAAACAGTGCTCCTTTCGAACCCTAGGTCGTCCTATTAAACCTTGGCACCTCTATGTCAAGTGTTGCTCGACATTACATTTCTTAGGCCAACTTTATTGGTATAATAAATAATAAAAATATTATTATTAATAATTTTAGCGTAATAATAATAATAATATAATAATGACAATTTCTGAGACACCCTTTTTTGAAACACTTTACAAATTGATCAAAGAATTGTTGGTACGTAACAAAAGATTAAGGAGTGGAAAGGGTTAACACTAATTCTCTTACTATCATCTTCGACGTTTTTCCTTTCCTCTTCATTCTCTCATTCTCCCCTCCCTCATCTCCTTATTGCCTCGGTGCGATACACTTTTATTGCCCCGAATTATCAAAGGTGTGTTATTTACTCAGTGCCATTTAACATCCACGCGAAATAGTGTGTATGCTCATCGATGATTGTTTCTTTCTTTTTCTCATCCGCCGGCGCAGAATATTACAAATTGCAATTCGCAGGACGATGAACAGCCAGAAGAACGAGGATCGAGGTTGCGACTATATATTCAACGACATTACCATCTCCGAGTCTCCCTTGTCGGATCTATATTACGTAATCGGATTTCGACATCCGTCAGTGGGACGTTCGCGTGGCCCCCGCGATCGAGTTTCTATCCGGTCTAAAAACATCTAAGTAGATAACTACCCCTTTGTCGGGGCGGTGAATCTATTAAAGTATCAGTGGCGGTTTACCAGGCTTTTGTTGATTTTAATTGCCATTTTTTGTGTGGAATTCATTGCAGTCGAAGTTACGAAGTTTCGAAGTTTTAAGGAAGTCAAAGATTTATTTTACCTGGATCATTGTTTTTTTAAGGATGATTATACTTAATAATTAATTACATTGGAGGAGATGGATATGTTTTGTATTAGTTGAAAGATCGTTTTGTAAGAAATACTATGTATCTAGTATAAAAATAAATTTTGGATGATATATTGATAATTGGATTATGTGCTCATTAATCCTTATGGGAAATTTTCTAATTGACTTCCGGAGTATTACTGGAATGCACCCGTTTCTCGATTAACCCTTGAAGGTCTAATGTTGAGGTACATTAGAAGGATCTTTCTATTGAAATTAATTTTCTATTAATAAGATTCCCATAGTTATCGAAAGAAAAATGAATATCCAATGACAGAGAATTTTAATAAGTTAATTTCAATTAAATAGAAACGGATTAGAACAATTGTTTAAATGAAAAATGACTAACGAGATATTTACTTTTTATAGTTTTTCTTTGTACGCAGTGTAAAATACTTGCTTTATAAATTTTCCTTTGTAAAAATTTAATTACAACTTCTTTCTTCTTTGTTGAAATCAAGACCACCATTTTAAGTAATTTTTAACCGCATAAAAATGTTGTACTATTAACATAATTTAACCGTAAGCTTTATACCCCATAGAAAAGGCCTCTAACAATAAGTTCGAACCCTTATCTCATCTCTATATCATACCACAAAATGTAGCCACGTTGCAACCCTTAAAACAATCAAAATTTTCTCTACATTCATAGTATTTCCTTAAATTAAACAAGCCAAATTACACCTACAAATCTATTACCACTGAAATGTAATTCTCAACGCCATTTTTCTACGTTATTCAATCAATTTTCATCCACTATTTCCCATGTAGAATACCACGGTGAAAACTCGATATTACACCATTCGAGGACGCAGATTTCACAAACGAACAAGTTTTTCATGGCCTCATTGTATCCGGCACGATACGAGTCTCACGGGCGATTATGCGCGAAAGGATGCATCCTGGCTCGATTTCGTCCATGGGGTTCGTCCAAGACGAACACCCCATATCGTTATCCCCCCCTAGGTATTATTTGTTAGCAATTTTCCGAGCTGTCGGCCGGCGTACGTCCACGAACGGCACCCCTCCGGATTGAGCATCCTCGTCTCTTCCGATCTGCTCGATCGTTATTGCGGTCATTGTCATTGTAATGCTGCCAGGAATAATGGATAATGCGAAAGTGGTGCGCGTGCCGCAGTACAACGCATCCCTGCGAGTTGCAAGCCAGTCACGAGTGGCGACGATGCAACGTCACGTTCGAGTATAGGTACCACGAATTGATCGTATTTCAAATTACGCTTAAGTTTCGAGCAATTATTATCGAAAGGGAGATATAGTCTGGGGTAATTAAGAATCGAGTTGGGCAGTTTTTCAGTTGGTGAAAGGATTAGAGAAATGGGAGACTTGTAGTTGAGTTGATGTGAAGTGCATTCTTGGGTGTATTGATAAATGAATATGCCAGAGAATTCTCTATGAAGAAATTGAAAAAAGGACGAATTTTTTTTATTAACACAAGATTGCGTGGACGTAGCATTAATATTTTATTAATTGTATTTATTACCAGATATAGAATAAGTATTTCTATACCTTTCATTATTCTATTAAAACCCAACATTTATTTTAAAAGAAATTAAGTACTTGAGTTTTTCTGTATATATATTTAAAGATAAAATCGTAAATGAGTCAAATTGACTCACTCCGGCAATCTAGTGTTAATATTGACCTGCGCTAGGGAAATAAAAGTTTAGAGATGGCGACAGCAAATGTGGTGGTACTTTACTATGAGCGAATGAATTTTAAGGGGTGTGATTTTTATCTGAAGGTGTTGAGCGTAACTTCAAACGTAAGAATTTTTTATAAAAAGAATGATAAAGAAATAAGATTAAGTAATTAAGTAATCCAGACTTATAAAATAGAAGTGGAGTATTTGTTGTATAGCTCCTCTATCGATTTACGGAAAATTTTCGAAAAATTGAGAATCGGTCATTTTCACCGTATTGGTAGTTTTATTGTACATATAAATTTTCATAAAAAGAAAACGACAAATTAAAAATTCTCACCTTAGGCATTAACGCTAAAGTAAAAGATCAAAAAAGGAAATGCACTTAAGTAAAACAGAAAATTCCCCGCGTGAATCTTTTAACTGGAGAATCACAGACGATGACGCAGTAACGACGTCGAGGTATCGATGTCACGGGACCAGGGAGGAAAGACTGTAAAATTCAGGAAGGAACATTAGGGAGAAAGGGTGGCGTTGGTTCGTTGGTCCCCCAGGGTGCTGGCTTGAATTAGGGGTGAACCAACGGGGAGAGTAGTGTTTATTGACACAGGAAGTGATTGCTGCGTCTATGGGGAGGGAGAGATCACGAGCGTGACCCAAGAGAGGGAGGATGAGAAGAGGAAATGAGAGAAAGGAAGAAAGAAATGAGAAGAAGAGAGAAAGAGAAAGAAAGAAGAAGGAAGGGAGACGTCGAAAGGACTGACACGAAAGGTTCGTCCCTTGGTTGACGTATTTGCACCGTAATCCCATGATAAATTGCCAAAAGACCGTGCCGGCACGAGCGGTACGAGATAAGCTCTATTAATTTTGCGTTATAAACTCGACTATCATGCGCCGCCCTTCGAAGGCTGGTGCGTTTACGTGCATCAAACTTATGGAGATGTATAAGATCTTAATGCATGAGTGTATTTATTACCAGCCTACGGCATGTACAAAAGTGATTTGTTAAATTCATCGAAAGATTTACTGATATTTGTTCTATAATCACAGAAGCCATATTTATGGGATGCTTAAGATTGTATGAATTAAATTACACCCTTGCGAAAAATCGTGGCACAAATCAAAGAATGGGAATTACAAAAACCTTCTATGAAGATATTAATTAAGAGGAATACTTTTGGAGCAATAATGAATCTTATTTGTTTTTATTAACAACTTATTAACAAATTAACTTATTTATTAACTTACTTGTATTAACAAATTAACGTATTAACTTGTATTTCATAAAGGGGTTTTATCATTAAGGGTGGGTTTTTGGGTTGAAAACTCAAACTGAAGAAAAAATGGACTTGAGTGTTGTTTGTACAAATTATAAAATAATGTAAACTATTTTTCGTGTTAGTAAATTGGTTTACAATAATGTGCACTCAGAGAAATGATGTGAATTACCTTACATATCTGGGATTCAGGAGAATATAACGTAACATCTGTATTGTTATCGTATGATTTCATTGTTTCGCTATTGAACATCATTGCGTAGTCTACTTTTGGAGTCTGTCCGATTCAATCAGACATTTTATGGTACAATATAACGCGATATTGGCGACCGTTGTTACGTCAAAGATTCCATTGAATTTCGCGGGTTCTATCGATGTTCAGTGAACTTTAGCAATTACACTTTCGTTAGCGTTGGATTCAGGCGAGCGTGAATAATAATACAAAGGCGAAGTTTTTCTCCCATAGTACTTCTTCTTTTTTTTTAAACTTTCAGCGACTGAATGTGCTCTTCTGTAGCAGTTATTCGAAGCTTATGACACAATTATAACATAGCTTTTTAAAAAAGATTCTCGACAATTCAAATACTGTTTATAATCTTTTACCACAGATCAACTAAACTTTTAATACTCGATTGACTCTCGAAAGTAAGAAACGTGGTCCACCGCCCAAATTTAATTTCCCCATATTGTACACTAGTTTGAAAAGGTATTACTTACATTAGATCCAACTATGCCTTTGGAGCCATAATTGTTTAAACAAAGCCAAAAAATACCGTTCAATTCATCTAAATTTTTCTGCCATTTTCAACCCTGTACTCTCAGACGTCCCATCTGAGGTGACATTAAAATACGGCACAATTACCAAGAAATATAAACAAAATATCACAACTCCCCTCTCTTAGATCGAACCAGTGGAATTTCACTGGTTCGCCAGTGGAAACTCACTTGTTTACCAATGACACTCACTGGTTCCGCCAGTGATCTCGGCGGCCATCAAAGTTCACTGGTTTACCAGTGAATCTCACTCGTCTGCATATTCAAAAATAAAACACGGCGCATGGCGCAGCGGCAGCGGGCGCAAATTTCACTGGTTCGCCAGTGAGGTTTGTATTCACTGGTTCGATCTAAGAGAGCAGAAAATTTCAATTTTCTTACCAAAAATATGCTTTTCAATGTCTAAAATCTTATGCAAATCTGCAAATATGCATTGTTCCAACCACAGGACTCCTAGCTCCTAGTTTTCACGACGAAGTGCCACCTACTTACTGATAAGCAACATCCAGAGTGAATGGCACCGGCTACAAGGGTTAAAAAAGTAGATACTCCGTCTCCATCGGACCTACCCCATAAACGTTAATCCTCCATAGGCCCCTATGACTTAGCGGTAACACAAGAAATACCTAAGCTTCTAGTCCCCAAAATCAAACTTTTAGCTTTACCAGACATTATAATTTATCACACGAAAATCATGAAATTCTTTATAATTCAATGTTTAAAATTCAAGTTTAATCTATTATTTAAAATTACGTTTTTATTATTTTTTAATTGTGCTATCCTGAAACTGATTTTTAAATACAAGAAATTTAGACTGTAGAGGGTTAAACTCAAAACGAATACCGTAGAGACACGCGATTCAAGGCTGACCGTAGACTCTCCACGCGTTCCTGGTATGTACCGATGAACGCATAGATATGTTATTGATGATCTCACAGCTCTTAGATGATCTATCGTCGAACGAGCTCGGGGTCCTTGTATAGGCGTGATAGCCCCGTAAGCAAACGAGGACCCGAGATTCGGGACCTGATGTATCGGCTCAATTCCGATCCAGCAGATGCACCGCTGCCGCGGTCGGCGCTATGTCCCTTAATGCCGATTAATTTATCAAGAGCAGACGAGATAAACGACGCGCCGCGATGGCTCCACCTCGTTGTTCTTCGCGCGATATCGTTCCATGGCATGCGAAACGGCGAGGATGCAAGGACGAGAAGGAGGACCGCCCTGTAAACCAAGAAGAGTTTTGCCTCTGCGAAGAAGACGTCTCGCCTCTGCTTACACACTTTGCATTTTGATCGAACGACGACGGGGCATCGGGCTGCCGTGACACGTACAACATTTGTCATTCGCACTACCTCCTGATCGCTGATAGAAACACCGGTGAAATGAGTTCAACGTGCTGGATGCATCCGATTACGGGACCTCGAGAGACGTACAGATTTCGCGATGGAATCACCGAGATGAATTTCGATCGCGATGGTACCGGTCGTTTTAGGTTGGATTGTTTTACTGGTTGCTGTGGTTCTAGATGGTTTTGTAGGTGATCGATGTTGGTTACGAGTAAGAAGATTTTTAAAAGTTGTATTTATGGAGTTGTAGGGTAGGAAGTTGGAGAGTGGGTAAATGATGAAACTGTAAATGGCGCAGGTTGTTTTTGAGTGCGAGTTTAAGCGGTTAACTGTGGCGATTACTTTTGAGAGTGTGAATTTAGATGTGTCGCGAAAATTGAGCGGTGACGAGTATACTCGTCAATCACAGAGTAAGTTTCACTGGTAAAATATTGGAATCAAAAGATGGGTTTATTTTATAAACTTAAAAATTGTATTACTTTTATTTACATTCACTTGATATAATCATATATTATATATTGAATAAACGAAAAATCAAAGAAAAATTAACTACTTATAGGGGGTAAAAATCGTCATGTATTTGTCCCGTGGCGGACCAACCTTGACAGAATTCTATCATAAAGCATCCTCAAGTTTCATCACTAGGCTAGCTGCTTTTCGACTTTTAAAAAACTTTATCGTTGCACATGTATAAATTAGTTATACAACCTGATAAGAATCTGCAGGGTGCATGAATCTGTATTTTTAGTTGATTGTTTTATTTCGGCATGGCCTCAAAATATTTCAAACACGTTGAAATTTACGAATGTACTTAGTTTAGTTTTCTCCAAAGCTACAATTAAATAATCAATGGTCACTAATTTTTACCAATGACGAGTATACTCACCAATACACAAAACTCTTCCCTTTCTTCATGTCGAGTATAGTCGTGAATCAAAGCTAACTGGTTAAATGGAGCAATCTCTTCTAATTTTTTTTTCTCTTTAACCCTTTTGCACCAGACGGGACATGTGCTGTCCCAGTCAGGAAAATTTTTAATATTACGGCTGGGACACCATATGTCCCAGTTCCCAGGACAGAAAATAACGCCAAGTTGGGCCACCAAACTGATTCTAAGGCCATCTCAATCGTTCTGACTCCATAAATTTCTCATCTCGATCGTCCCCGATCTAATCAAGCAAGCGACAACTGTTAAGGTTGCTCAGTTTTAGGCTTAAAAGATATTTTATCTAATAATTGCTTGGAGGAGAAATAACTGATCCCGGTAATGGGGCGCAGTCGGACTGGATTTTTCGCCGTATTGAAAGGGTTATATAGTGTGATTTTTGTGGCAATTTCGTTTGGGACTTACAGATTGAAGCGACTTTATTGAAAGTGTGATCCTTTATCTGTATACTCATCGTATTATCTGTACCATTCTCACGTGACATCGTTGCAAAATGATTTATAAATTCACATCAAACATTAAAAACTTCATTCAAATTGTCACTATCAGAGCACACCTAAATCTCCAGCTCCTAAGATATTATCCCATGAACGTCAAAACTCGAAGCCATGGTGAAACGTACGCCGTAGGAAACTTTAAAACGTGTAACTCGATCGTAAAACTAGCCGCCGGTTTTCTTACGTGGTCATTATATTTTCCATTGTTGCGAAGTTTAACGACGGCAGTCAAACACCGGGAAAGTTGTCTTCCTTTTGTCTCACGGCGCGAAGCAAGAATTCGGAACAATAGTTGGTAGGATCGAAGGAGAAGGCGGGCTTGTTAAGAAGGATCGTTTGCATAAGAATCTCCATGCCAGTACGGAAATTATCATCCAGTATTCGCGAACGTTATAGTGAACGTTCAAGGGAACATCAAACGTCGGTGATACTTAAAACTAAGCGCGCCGTATGGTAAAGGTTGCAAACCGAGTTTCAAATGATATTTGCATGCCGTTTCGTTGGAAACGGCAATAATTATGGCTCGCGCGAAAGCACGTAACGTTCGTGTAACCTTCGTGCTGCCATAAATTGGCAGTTGGTCAGATTATTGTACTTTTGAAATCAAAGATTAAGAAAAAAAGAAAAAAAAACACTCGTCTTACTATCTGGTCTTGATTCTTTGCTGATGGAATTATTTTTACAATCTTTCATCGACCATACGAATGTGAAAGAAGTTGATGAAATTAATTTTGTACCAATCTACATCATTGGTTATTCATTTTCATCTGATGGTAGTAATAAACACAGAGGGGTAAGGGTAATTAAGTGAATGAAGGTACAAATTCATTATAGAATTCTAAAGTAGAAGTTATCACTAGAACTACCAAGCAAGTCAAAATTACTAGTTCCCACTTTTTTACAAAAATTCTCCACGTTTATATTTGAAGCATAGGGTAAATATTTTATGTCGATCTTATAAAGCACAGCTTACCAAATCGATCATCGTTTTCTCCTTAACACTACAACGACCAAGCAAGTCAAAATGACTTATTTCACATTTTTTTTCAAAAATTCCCTAAGTTTTCAGGAGAGTTCTAGACTAAAGATTTTAAGTTGATCTTGTAAAACACCGATTACCAAACGGATCATATTTTCCACCCCTTGATTCCTCTTCTTCCAAAGTACTTATTTGACATAATGAAAAATAATAGATTTAACATCGGTACAAAAGATAGCTAATTAGATATGTCAGTTATCGCTCAACATCGGTTAACACTAAATGTACCGGGACTTTGCATATACCTATTCTTACCATAAAGGGTCAAATGTCTCATCGTGGAACGTAAAGTAACCAAACAATTTTTTTCGGCAAAAAATAAGCTAAGAGGAAAATGGAAAGCGAGAAATTTGATAATCAGATAGAATAAAAATTTACAGAAAGTCAGATGAGCGAAAAAAACAGCAAAGAATGTACGATTTTAAAGTAAATTTTGAAATGTGTCATTTGATCCTGCTTGGTACGTTTAGTATTAATATGAAATTCTACATCGCCCCATTCAGGGTTGGTTATTATCAAAAAAAGTTTGACGTGGATAAAATAATTTTTCAGGATTCCTTTCGTACCTCACGTTAATCTCTATTGTCGATCTAATAAAGTCCTTATCTATGTTACACATAATTGATAATTATACTTAATATGCTCCTCTTTTTAACTTACAATTAAATAAGAGAGATTTGAAAAGAATAGGTGTGCTTTACTTGCTACGAATGTAAATTAGAAATTGATCTTTAAAGTGAGCCAGAAACAGTATCGAGAATTGCCAAGAAGGAAGTCCCTTGAAAACGAGCAGAATACATTTCCATGGATTACGACAAAGTTACGTGAAAATGTGTCGCTGAAAAGGAATTGAGTATCGGTATGGGAAAAGTAATTTCAGAGTGTAGGAGTGGCCAAGATGTTTACTTATGGTACATTATGCAACGCGTGCAAACAGTAGCGAATGTGTGGCAACGCGAAGAAGAATACCGTGAATGCTGTTATATGAATTTGCGGCCAAGTACATAAAAATTGCTAGTAGAATTCCAGTTTTTACTTTGTAATTTCCATGCGGTAATAAAACTTCCCGCATTTCATCGTCGTGCTTATTGGCACCAAAGAACAAAGGTAATTTATATCTTAGAATATATAAAAATGACGTCGACAAAAAATAATTTACTACTTTACTACTTTTATTCTTCTTTGCCACTTACTCTGTGAAGTTTTAATTAATAGTCTTTAAGTCATTGTAGTTCTATTTATTTGTCCGTTTATTCGCGAATAATTAAATGAAATTAATTCCAACGTGCTCTCACGTATGGAATATTAATAATTTTGTCATTGTTTTAATAAGTGTTGGAGGATACTTTATTCAATATATTACAAATCTTAACCTGGAATCAATCGATGCAAATCTCATCAGGGAAACGTTGATATTGAGACTAATTGCCATTAAAATTTCAAGCAATTGACATTTTACAATCAGAATGTTTGTTCCTGTAAGAGTTTCTTGTTAATTTTCACTCGACGAAAAATAATTAGACTGGAACACTAAAGAAAAATGTACCTACTTTGTAGGTCGGTATACCCTTCCGCCAAACAGTCAGCAAAGATTTATCGTTTTTGTAAAAGTTAGACGAAGTCTATTCCTCATTTTCTACACATAACTTTGTTTCCCAGAATATTCTCCACAATGAGCTACCCTTTTTTTAAAATAGAACAATTCGTAAATTTTATTCCTACAAAATTCATTTTTGTTATTTTTAAAAAATTAAAAAGTGCCTGTTGTAAAACTGCATCCATATTTCACAGTATAGTGATCCAACAATATAAATAAATAAACCACCACTACTTGCTTATCTGATGAACATGGGAGTAAAATAACATATCCCTACCCATAATTATCACTAGATCTACGAACTTTAAATTTGTTATACTTAAATTAAATACATACCTGGAAAAAAGGGGAATCAAAAAATGGAAACGATGATCAATTAAGTAATTTGCGTATTAAAAAGTACATGAGCAATATCTTCTGTATTCTCTTTTAACAAGGAAGAAATCCATCAATGTGACGGCTTCCTTAGATCTACTGTTAATTACCATTTCTCTTGCCATTACTGTAAAATCTGATTACCTATTAACTAGTAAAAATGCATTGCAACAAAAGCACTAAAGTTTTCTTGCACCAAGCATTTATTCCCCCAGAAACTCTAAGCAAGTAAAATCCTTAAAACCAACTCTCACCAGCCACGCGAGCGCAAACGCTTAAAGCACTAAGATCTATATCTACCCCTACCTTTTTTACGCTTAGACCCATGCCTCTTTTTACCCCATCAACACTTAAAACTCCCTCGTATAATTATCGTACGATAATCTCCTCGCAGCTTCCCGAAAAGTCGCGCAGATCAAAAGCACAGGACCAGGATGATGCACGCACGCGTCAGTCCTTTCTACGCAGCAAAAATGTGTCCTTACGAGCTGGAGGACACGTCGATTATATCCTGGGAGATAATATCCCTGTCGGGCGTGCTGGACCGGGCGTAGGAATGCAGCGGGCCCGGGGACTTACATCTTTTTCCGCGGTTCGGCGCATAAATAAACGCTGTCGGACAGTTTCGGGGCCCGTTTCGGGGCCCCGTCTAGGCGCCGCTCTTTTGTCTTAGCTAATAGAACACGCGTTCCTGCGCGTCCCTTTCGTAAAAATGCCCGAAATGTCCAGTCGTATAATCCTCGCTCGATCGCTCTTTCCTTCCATCTTTCTATCCCTCTTTCTCTTCCCTCCGGTCCCCCTTTGGAGCCACCCCCTTTTTATAGCATCCTTCTTCCGCACCTACTCGATGATCTCCTCTTTCTTTCGCTTGGTTTCTTTTTTACTCTATTCTACCTCTTTTTCGACCCCCTTCTTCCGATCTCAGTATCTCTCGGGCGTCATTAGCGATTATTACCATAGCTGTTAATTGCTTTACGGTTCCGTGGACGGAGAATTCGGAAGGAAGCAAAACGCTGTGTCGTCACTTTCTTACGAGGCGGAAGAATGAGGTTTAATCCTTTGGTGTTGTCTTGGGTCTGCAATGAATGAGTGTTGGGGGTTGTTGTAATGTTTGGAAAGATATGGGATATTGTGGTGATTATTCGAGTTGTTATATTTTGGCGACGGTTACTAGAGTGTTGTTTAAACCTCTATAGTTCGGATTTTTTGTATCAGAAGACCAGTTTGAGAATAGCAGAATTAGAAAATGATAAAAATACAATTTTAAATTATGGATTAAACCTGATTTTTAGAAAATCAAGTTAGAAAATCTAAATTGTAAAGAATTTCACAATTTTCAGGAGCTAAATTTTAATATTTGGCAATGTTCAAAATTTAACTTTGAAGAATGAAAGCTTAGATGTATCTTGTGTTACTTCAAAGTCACAGGAGGCCATAGAGGGTTCATGGCACCCTTTCGATAATTCTTCAGATTTTATAGATCTTAAGGAAATAGAACTTAAAGATATGATAAAAGATTTTGAAATATAAAATATTGTTAAGCGTCTGGCGCGTTCGCAGAGTTGTACTACTTATTATGAACGAATCAATACTATTTGGAAAAGATACAGCTTTTATTTTGTGTTGAGGATTTATAATAGGGCTGCATTCAAGGACGTGAGGCCGTAGAATTTCTTGTTCTCTTATTTAGAACAATTGTAAAAAATAAAAATATAATCATTTCAAGTAGTCTAAATTTTGAGGTGTATAGGTTACGTTTTTAGACTAGAAATGATGTAAAAATACGAAATAACTTTAGATACAAGTAAATGTAGACCTCAGCTACATATGAGAGAATTATATTGCAAAATATCATATAATTCTAATTTAAACCTTTTTGTTTTAAAGTTACATACAGTGTAATCCGAAATAGAGGAATTAGTTTTAGTTAGACTTCTTTCCGAAAAAGAAAGTATTTCAGAAATAGCGTAATAAAAACGTCTAATGCTTGTGCAACTGTCTGTAACTAAGTTTGCTAAGAATGTTAAGCCGGATAATGGGGCTGTTGGGAAACTAGCAATGGGATTTTAATGTCTCCAAATATAAATACGAACGGAATCAGTGGTCCATAGCAACATTGTACCTATTCATTGTCTTCCTTGTTAAGTTTATGAAAATTTCACGGCTACGACTATCTTCGCGCATAAAAGATTTTACACGAAACAGATTTTTAAAATCATGTTTTTTGATAACAGAAACTCCTACGGAAAACATTAGAACCTCTACTATTGATATGAATAAAGTGATTTACACCAAAAATGACAACATCAGGGATTTTTGGATCGTTTGCATCATGTGCAAAACTTAAGATATAGTTAGTACAACGTAGGACATGGCTTCGAATCTTCTTTAAACAAATAGTTGCAATATTCCTAGAAATTGCAAATAAAACAAACTTTTTCCCATTATTTAATAAAACCAACAATTTATAGACCATTTTTCTAAAGAGCATGACTTTAGCAATCGTCCCCCATATTTCTTTCTTTAGAACGAGTAAATGCATTTTCCCTGGCATTAAAATTTCCCGCAGAACTTGCAAAGTGAAAAACAATTTATATATTTTCACTGATCTGCCTATCTCCGTCGTACCTGTTGCAAACTCATTGTCAGCTACGAAACAAATCAAAGATCAAAGAATTGAACAAATTAAAGTACATAAAAACAATAAAAGTTTGTGAGCCTGCTTGATAAATCTGCATCACTGAAACAAAAACCAGTCAAGTGATAAAAAAAGCTGAAACAATAAGGATGAAATTCTCACGTGCTACCGGATACATCGGCAACACATCTTCACCAAGAATTCTCACCGCCGCACAGTGGGGCCGTTGCACGTAAAAGCGGCAAAAAGTCTTTTTATACAAATATACCCACAATGAAATAATATTTCGCTAATAGTTAATGGCACATATTGGCCACAATGTACCGTGATTTTTTTTAACATTTGTCGATTTTTAACACGACTACATGGTTTTGAAATAGGCAACCTCTAAATCGTCCAAAATTAAAGTCGTTGTTTATTATTGCCTTGGTTCTTCAAATTAAATGATGAGTAATTGAACTAAGTGTACCTGGTATGTATTTAAATTCCACCAAAGAACATTTTTATATATTTAACATTTTTTAAGTTATAACTAATTGAACATGTTCAATTTTCATTCTATTTTTTAATCATGAATGCAGTGTGATGCCGTGTTCATTTTAATTGCTTTCTTTAGAGTGAAGCCTTACCTTTTTTTTAAAAAAAAAATTAGCTGCTACTATCTGCGTATTTAGAAAATACAGAGATAAACATTTGTTGGCGCACCATGTGTCACAGTGGTCCGGAGCGTGAATTTAGCTGGTCACGCACCTTGCGCAGTTTTCAATCTTTTTCAACTCGTCACCACGGGCTCAAAATACATCGGATTTAGTTACAAATTTGTATTTTATTATTTTTTGGGTCGCTGATTACGAATCTGAACTCAAAAATTTTTAAAACAAAATGGCGGTTGATATATAGAGGGTAGCTATGTCAAGTACGCATTTACAACATGGGATTAACTTTTTGCCTTTTTCTAATTTAATCAGTTTGTACTAAAAGCCTTTGAAAAATTGACAACGTTTACCTGAACTTTTCGTTCATATTCTTTCCTAAAGCGTATATAACGGAGACCAGGTGTAGAGACCCAATGGGTCACGCGGTCAAATCATTCCTAGATTTCTTCCAGATACAGCGCAATAAAAAGTAAACCTCTTTAGCATTAACAAGGACGAAGAATTCTAAAGCGTCACTTTTATTACTTCGTCGCTTTTATTGCCAGGTTGCGAGCAGAGAGGAATAAGCTAGGTTAATTGATTGAAAGAGAATCCTATACTTAGCGGTGCAGGGTTCACTTAAAAATTAATTAACTTAAAAGTATCGAAAGGTATTCGGCTAAAACTTTCCACATATATTCCTCATACTATATAGAAGTTATTTCTGCAAAAAGTTCGTGCGTCTACCTGCGTTCTTCATTGTTATATCTACCAAAAGTTTATGAGACTGTCCCGCGGCAGCGCCTTGCCGAGGTGCGCGCGACTCTTTAAACAATAAAAATGCGTCCGAGGCGGATCCGGTCGGATTAATTTTTTACAAGATCGTTTAGGGGAAGGATCACAGAAAACAGTGTCGTTAATCAGAGAGTGGGATCTAGTGGGACTTTTTAGTTTTTGTCTGCAAAAGATAAAAAACTTCGACGATTTTCTTTCATTTTTTCAATATTAATTTTTGAATAAACTACACACAATAATTTTATGTTTGACACGAGAATTTTTATCGTCGAAGAATGCTCTTCAAATAGAAACAATAATTATTAAAAAGTATTGCATAGTTTCGCCAAAATGTTAGAACGTTTGCGAGCAATGTGTCCACCCTTGGACACATCTGCGTACCTGATCGTTATATACGCTTTAGGAAAGAATATGAACGAAAAGTTCAGGTAAACGTTGTCAATTTTTCAAGGGCTTTTAGTACAAACTGATTAAATTAGAAAAAGGCAAAAAGTTAATCCCATGTTGTAAATGCGTACTTGACATAGCTACCCTCTATATATCAACCGCCATTTTGTTTTAAAAATTTTTGAGTTCAGATTCGTAATCAGCGACCCAAAAAATAATAAAATACAAATTTGTAACTAAATCCGATGTATTTTGAGCCCGTGGTGACGAGTTGAAAAAGATTGAAAACTGCGCAAGGTGCGTGACCAGCTAAATTCACGCTCCGGACCACTGTGACACATGGTGCGCCAACAAATGTTTATCTCTGTATTTTCTAAATACGCAGATAGTAGCAGCTAATTTTTTTTTTAAAAAAAAGGTAAGGCTTCACTCTAAAGAAAGCAATTAAAATGAACACGGCATCACACTGCATTCATGATTAAAAAATAGAATGAAAATTGAACATGTTCAATTAGTTATAACTTAAAAAATGTTAAATATATAAAAATGTTCTTTGGTGGAATTTAAATACATACCAGGTACACTTAGTTCAATTACTCATCATTTAATTTGAAGAACCAAGGCAATAATAAACAACGACTTTAATTTTGGACGATTTAGAGGTTGCCTATTTCAAAACCATGTAGTCGTGTTAAAAATCGACAAATGTTAAAAAAAATCACGGTAAATTGTGGCCAATATGTGCCATTAACTATTAGCGAAATATTATTTCATTGTGGGTATATTCGTATAAAAAGACTTTTTGCCGCTTTTACGTGCAACGGCCCCACTGTGCGCCGGTCGATAGAAATTAACGACTTTCAACGACGAAAGAAATTCGTTGACACAGATAATCGCGGAATTCCATTCCGTCAAATTAGCTTGCAAAATCCAAACGATGGAACCCGCGCGAAAATTATTAAAGTTCGGAGACAGAGGAGGGGGGGTACCGAGGGGAGTCAGGCATGAATAAGTAAACGTAGAAATTAGTATGCATGAAAAATTCGATAGATTGTCCGGCATAAAAAGCTGATAATACCATCGGTATTCCATTAATACCGTCGAAAGTCCTGCGAGCGATCGTTAAGCCCCTTTTACGACGATTCCTCTTTAATTAGTCAGTCTTGAGGAGAACTGACGCCGACTACATAAGAATCGGAATCCACGACGGCGTTCACGCGGATTCTCGTCCTTAACGAGAGGAATGCAGCCAGTTAGGAGTGTACCTCTTCGTCGAGATTATTAATTTCTGTTCCCGTGGTCGAAACGGCTCTCCCAGGAGGCTGCGGAGAGAATTGGATCGACGCGGCTCTTCGGTCTTTCGAGAGGGACGCCAAGAGAGCACAAGAGAGAAAGGGAGGAAGAAAGAGAGAGAGAGAGAGACGAACCGTCTTAGCGGAGGATAATGGCCGAACGAGGGAGAAAGAGGAACGGACAAGCAGAGGGACCATGGAAGAGTGAAGAGGAGAACGAGGAGGAGGAGAAGAGCGAACGAGTAAGAAAGGTCGGAGGACGAGAAAGGAGGAAGGGAGACGAGAGACTTCTGGCGCCACTCCGGGCATACCACTTGGTTTCGTCCGGCATGGGCTTGGATGAAACCCTCCCTCCCTCTTCCACCCTCTCTCTCTCCCTCTTTAGCTCTCCTTTCTTCATCCTTTTCCCTCCATCTCTTGCCCTCCCATCCCAGCATTTCGATCCCACACTGATATCAACGGTCTCGTCCGAGTACGCCTAACTTATTGTCTTATTATTGGACCACCTAGAGAATGAGGCCGACGGAGTCACCCCGTTCCCGTGCTTTTCCTTTCGAACCGAGAACCGACCGACTCCCTTATTCCGTCCGCCGAGCAACGAGAAATTCCGCGATACTCCCCACGTCACTTCCCGTTCCTACGCTACCATTTTCATTCATCTTAACCGTACATCCGTGATTTCGATCCGTGAGATTACGGCGGGGATGATGTTTTGGTATTCGGCTTGATTAATTAGCGAGTCTACGGTCGCTCGACCTTACGGCGATTCGATCGGAGAACGATCGGAACGTGCCTTAATGTTTTGGTTGCTTTGACTTTTTTTTCCGTGGATGTTCCATGAAATATTGGGGTCGATAGACTTTGAGGTATGAATCGAAGTATGATAAAATAATGGTGATTTGGGTGAATGAACAGTTTTGTCTCTTTTGAGAATTCTGTACATTCGATTTGAATAAAGAAGTCTTGGTTTCAAGTCGTAATGAATGCGACGTGCGATTAAGGGGTGGTAGTAACTCTTTGCGCTATTTAATTTTTTGTTAGCTATCAACAATTCCTTGACACTAGGACTAACGACTATTCATTTAGTATATTTAAAGATGTTAGATAAATTCTTCAGAAGAAAGAGAATGAGTGTGCGCAAGAAACTAAATTGATTTTATTTTTCACGTTTTATAAGATGGATAGAGAAAGTAAAGCATGGTACAACCTTAAAAATTACAGCAACCCCCAAAAAAAATTGAGTACAAGTCATTTTAACCTCCTTGGTAGATCTAGTATCAATTCTTTTACAAAATATGTCAAAACAGTAATATCTAGTCTACCTCGAGTTGTTAGGGGGTGAGAAATGGAATGTCAAGTTACACTCGACACTGGAGTGCTAAGGGTGAATTTTCTACAAGTTAAATTGCTCCATAAAGGAATACTACCCCTAACATTTTTTTTATTTTCTTATTTATCCACATTCCTAACAAACCAATATAATATTACAAATCCCCATAAATCCTTCACCCTTTGCGCTGCTATGTCAAGTGTAACTCGACATTGGTTTATATCTCAGGAACCCCTTTGTACATTCTCATTCGACATTTTTTCAAGTATAAACCAATAGATTAACGTGCGAAAGGAAACCAGGATTGCACCCTAGAAATTATTCAAGGAATATCATACACTTGCAAATTACAAGATACAATAATCGTATAAATAAAGCCGATATTTAATTGAATTTGTTTCGTCCTTTTTTTATTTAAGACGTTGAACGCCAGTGATATTTCGCTCGTTTTATCATTTTTACTGAAGTGCTACTTTCTCTATTAAAATCCTATTTTTGTAATGAAGAAGCATTGAAGACACCAATAGAAGATATATATTCATCAGAAGATATATCTTCAGCATATATTTAAATATTAAAGGCCATTATTTGAATACTGAATGTCTAAGAAAATTCGTAAATATTACAATTCAAAAATTATATGAAATTTCATTGAATTCAATAGCACCGGTCGCCGATGACCCTCATGGTAGTCAACCTGTTAAATTGTCCTATTTTTCAGTTCAACTCAAATAAAAAAAAAAACAAACTTAAAAGCGTTAAAAGTTACTGGTAATAAAATTGAAATATAATTCGGAGTGCAAAGTATTAACCAAAGCCTCCCCAATTCCAAATTCCCCGCTGCAGATATCACCCCCAGAAATGATAGAATCAACAAATATCCCCATAACTCCAACAAAATATCTGTTTCATCCTCTTATCGCTTCGAATCTATCTAATAACGAGCACTCTTCACTGCAAGCAACCGGATCAATTCCGATCGCGATTCGTAAGCAAGTCGGAGCACGCCACAATCGCAATCCTGAACTTTTCGGAGACGCAGCCGCGCGACTCGAAGTCGCGGGGATTCCCAAATGCCGATTCCCTGCCGTCGAATACTACGGATTCCATGGCGTCCTATGGGAGATTCGGTGATTTGCCGGTACGACACGGAGGACACGAAACGGCGCTTGTAACGCCAGCGTGTACCCGAAGCCGAGCCTCTGGTCGTGCCGATAAACACTTCAACCGGTGGGATGTCCTGCCTGACAATCCAAGTTACGCTGATGAGCTCAACTGGAAGCTGATGAGAGAGCGCCGGCTTTTTTTCTGCGGGAAAAGAAACACCCGGAGGGGAACAAGCCGCGGGTCCTTCCAACTTTCTAAAGAGAAGTTCAGAATCCCTTTGCAAATGTTGGAAGGGGATCGAAGATCGTGGACGTCACGATAAGTGTCTTGGCGAACGCGCTAGCTTTGGAGTGATGTGGGAAACGCTTTGGGTTACGAATGAGACTTCTTTAGGAGAATTGTTGAGGACAATGGGATTGTAAAAGGGTTTTTTTCCTGGTTTGCGCGGAAAGATTTGGAAATTTATATTTTTCGACGGATAGAATATGAAGAGACAACTGATAAACTCCGGGAGTTATTAGGACTCGATGCATGTAAGTAGCATATGAACATGGGATATATTGCAAATATACAAGAAACTGTATTGATAATTATCAGGAATGCGTAATTTAGATACTGTATGTGATTTAATTGATACGAGATCTATGTGCGTCAAATGTGTGCCAAAAAATAAGAGCTTTGATAAAGAGGGATGAATTGGTAAAGAAGATGGCCAGTTAAGTAATTTGTGTGCCATAAGTCACAAGATGCACGTGAAATATGTAGGTATTGTACTGCCGTTCTATAAATTTATGAAATTTTTATTTAACCACTTGCGCTACGATTTAACTTTCGGTAGCCGTGCCGCGCTCTACAATATAACATGCGGTAAACACCTAAGGAAATGGAATTGTAGCTCGAATAATGAACTATTGAATTGTTAACCGATCTAATTGTTAGTCGATTTTGTTTCTGCGACAAATGCCTATCGATGTGGTATAGGTACACGTCGTTGGCGGTGTTGTAACAAAAGTATTTCGACGTGCGTGGCACGTCTTTATAGCGCAAATGGTTAAAAGTAGAAACCCATCAATTTGACGACTTCCGTAGATCCTCCATTTTAAAAAAACTGCAATTTAGAAATATGTAGATCTTTTTTTAGAAGATAAGCAACTTTCACCTATATTCCATTTGAAGGACTATTTTTAACGATATTCCTGAAAAACGGTGTTACAGAATTCTAACATTAGAAATTTTAGTGCCAAACCAACACCATCGTACAAGCTATTTATTTAACTTTTGTCACTCCTATATCGACTGTGGCTCGACATTACATTTCTTACGTCAAATTTAATGTCCAGCTAGACTCGACTTTGTATAATGCAATTTTTGAAATAGTATTAATAATATTAATGATAAATGTGAGGAGTTGTTTTTACTAACGTGGTGAAATTGGTACATTGGAAGAAGGAGTGAGAGATTTCCGGTTGCAAATAAAGAAGCGTGTTCTCGAACAAGTTGCTTGTACCGGTTTCTTGTGAAATAGGTTTATATATCAAATGTTGAGTGCTTGTTTTGTTAATGACAAATAAATACTGTTCGTGTGAAATACATTGAATTGATAATTTCATCCCACAATAAAATAGCAACAATTTCTGTAGCAATACAACTTTTCACAAAGATCCCCTTTTCTGAGATATTTTGTAAATGAATTAAAAAGTAGTTGATAGATAACAGAAAATTAAGGAGTGCAAAGGGTAAAACATAGTTGATCCTCAAAGCAATAAGTGAAAATTCTCATATTCGCATATCGCCAAAACTAAACAATCAGATTATCCTTCCATTTTCGTGTACTTCCCAGGCCAATCACCCCGCGCGCTCCAAAGAAACATTCCTCGAAAAGCGACACAGAAATATTCACGTTCTTCAGAGCCCTCCATTTATTAATACACATAACGACTTATAATAGATGCTCGAAAATCAGATAATCGATAAGCTCCAATAGAAAGCCATTAATATCGACTACGCGATTCCGCCTACCTATTCGAATATCCAGCAATATCTATCTGTTAGAAATATTCTCGGAGACGCAACGACACGTAGCGAGCACTGGCCTGACCAGGTCACCGTCGGCCAACGACGTTCTCGAAGGGATGGGACGAGGGTTTGGCAACACGTTAATGAGCCTGAAACAAAAGAATCTTTCGACCCAAAGGCGAGCCCCCGTGGAGCACGGGAACTCCAGGGGGTTGGTGGCGCCATGAGCTGTCATCACGTGTCAAACGTTCGGCTATGATATCCAGGTAGACGGGGAGTCCACCCCCGAAGAAACTACCCTTTCCTTCGTGATTCCCGACACGCTGGAAATACCACCAAGCCTTCCGTCGTCCTTGCCGAGATTTCGTCATCAGATAACCCTAATGTTCGTATCCCGTTAATACCTCCTGCGTCCTGGTCCACCCTTTCGCAGGCCTGCACCCTTTTTTCGGACGTTAATTATTTTACTAAACGACGACAGAAGACTTAGTGAGTTTGCTTTCCATGTGACTTTAGGATCGAGTTGTTTTTTCATTTTCTATTATGCTTCGGAATTTACAAACCATTTTAAACACTTTTACTATAACTTCTAGAAAAGTTACTAGATACTAGAAAAATGCCTTGGTAACATGGTTCCAATGAAAATTCAAAAATGGCTCTTCACTGCAAAGAAACTCAAATGAAAGCTCCAACGTAGAAAATTTCATCTACGCGACATCCAAGCGAACATGAACAATGATGTTACTAGAAGAGAGCAAACTTCCCAAACTATAGTTCCTCGATCAAAGCCATCCATCGACGACACGAGTGACTTCGGCAGCGAGCAAAGAAGAAAGCGATGCAAAGAGAACGAAACGAACGGAGACAAACGTTAACCTCGAGAATTCCCGAGGCCAACGAGGTTGATATGCTCGAGGGTGGTCGCGAGGCGCGGCCCGATGCGATCATCATCCTCGTCATCGAGCCATGAAAAAACCTGAACGATGGAAAAGTGTCCCCGCAAAATGTATTTCGTCGCGTAATACAGCAATGATCCACGGCAGAGAAAACCACGAAAATTACCGCCTTTCCATGGTGGTATCGCGCGTTAAAAGGCCGTCGGCCGAACGCATACGCCGCGCCGGCAATCTGGTTAAGACATCTAGCCGTTCTGTACGGAGAGCAATTGTCCATTGCGTGCAACCGTCTCGTTGCGCCGTTTCTGGACAATAGTTGTCCGTTCGCGTGGTATGCGCCAGACCACACACGCCGGCGCCATACCCACACCGAAAGAAAGGGTGAACATACGAGCGGTGTAAACGTATTTCAAACACCAGCCTACGTGGAAACGATAAATAAACTATAACTAACCGCCCTCGGACCCGGTGACAGGTGAATGGTGAATCCTCTTGTTAGCCAAGGAGGGAGTGAGAAAGAGAGAGAGATATAGATGTAGAGAAGAGGAAGGAAGAGGAGAGGAGAGGAGAGTCCGCGCGGCGAGAGTAAGCGCCGGTTTTACGAAGCCTGTGGACCCAGGAGGGCCGTTCCGTTGCTGCATCTATCCGTTGCTGCTGGCCGTTCCTTGCCTTTATGCGTACGGTCTTCGCCGTCGAGATATTGCGCCATGAGATAGAACGGGAGGAGACGAAGCAGGAGATGGAAAGTAAGAAAGACAGAGAGAAGGAGAGATCGAGCCACCGTGTCGAGACAGAGCGGGATTATCGATGTAAGTCACCGAGAACAAAGGGCAGCCTCCTCGTCTCTCTGACGGAATAAATCGACGCGATCGATGATCGGGATCTCGCCCTCCTTACTGTTCGCAGTCTTGAGGCGCTCGTGTTGGGAAACGTGTCTTGGATTTCTTTCCGTCTTTTCGATCAGCTACGACGGATGTGCCATTAACTCTTAAATTGAAGTATGTGCTGGATGGATCGAGGAGAAGTTTTTGGTTGTGATTACAGTCATCGAGCTGACCGATCCACCCGCTCGGTGTTTTACCACGGTGGTAATGGAGCATGGTATGTATAAGCTTTTATTAATTTTAAATTGCTCGTTAAATAGAGATTATGGTTTTCTGAAGTTTCATTTGAAAATTTTACAGATTCATCGAGGGAAGGAAAATTATTTTAATGTTGTTTGTATTGTGGAGTAAGAGGATGATGGATTTAAAGATCTCTTGGAGATTATTGATATAAACTGTAAATATCGGAGGATCGGGTGCAGAATTAACTTGGTTTCTTATTTCAATCGGTTTTTCGCAGTCTAAATTATTATTTATCCAGATATGCGATTAATAAATTTTGTTTGTAATAGTAGGAATAATAAAACTTAGTCATAACTGAAACTGCTTTGTGAAATTTCTGACAAAATCTCTGACGAATGTCCTTTCAAAATTATAAAGGTCATTTGTTAAAATTTCACTCCTTTGCGGAAGTATGTTAAGTGAGAAACAATTAATTATTTCATTGCTAATCAGCTCAATTTTCTGTCTAATTCAAAGAACTATGGTACCATCAATGGCCGACACACTCTGAACAATGACAATTTTGCTACTTGCCCTTAAAATAAAATAAATCGTACGATGCTGTAAAATCTATTACCTCAAAACCAACCCACACAATCCCAGTATTACCTAAAAAAAAAGTACCAAAAATCGCAATCTCCAGTTTCCTTATCAACGGCATAAATCTCAATGTCGCAACGTCCCGTTTGTCCACACTCGATAATTGATTTATAGCATGCCGTCGTACTTTATTGTTCGCCTGACAAAAGGAGATTTCCGTGCCGTTGTGAACAGTGCCGTTTGGTTTTCGCGACAATAAGTAGCAAACAGCGCCTGCTGAGGGAACAGTCCCAGGCAGAAGGGCCTCTCACGGAGGCCTAATTTTAAGCAAATTTAGGCCCCTTTCTCCCTGAAATTGGTTAAGCGTGTCGTCTCTCTACCTGGCCCGTCCGTCACGCTTATCCAATATTTCTTGACATTGTCACGCTTCGCCTCAGGTACAGCACCGTCGTTTCTCGGCACGAACAGACCTCGAGCCCATCTCGGTACCAATTGGATTAAACGTATCCATTACTATTGTCATCCTAAATGGTTTTCCGCAACTCTCCTCCGGCGTGGAAGCTCGTTATTGGTATTTCGCAAAAACCTCGGTTATCCTGGAGAACGACAATGCTTTTCTCTGCGACAGATCATCCTTGTAACTCTCGTTTTTAGAGGGACCGAGAGGGGAATTAGGCGAATTTAAACGACCCCTCCCCGTGGTTCTCTTTATTTCCACCGCTTAAGAGGACACGCAGAAGAGGAACTCGGAGCCTCTTTCCTTTTTCCGGCTTCTGTTTTCCAGTCTGGCCGATTTCCAGCTCGCTGGAGCACCGTGTCTCGGATATATTTCCAACGGTACAAACGATACCTCCCAGCTATCTGCCTCATGTCTAATGAGTCTGTCTTTTCTTTGTGGAGTATCGCATAGGAAAAGGGAAGACACGTAAAGTCCGTGTAAGCTGCGAGGAAATGGTAAACTTGTTTTTGCCGATAGTCGATAGAGTATTTTACGGAAACGGCTAGGAAATTGTTATGGTGGAAAACATGTTTTGTAAATCCTTTGTACTTCGAGAGCAACGATATTGTGGATTAAAGATGTTTCGTACTTTTATTTTGAAGTTATGGTGATTATATGTTGTTTGGACAGGCATTAATTTCATTCTGAGTTATGTGAATTTGTGTTCCATAAAATATTATTCAACCCTTTGCCGTACGAGTGACTCTCTTTGGTACGGTAGATTGGATAGGACATTTTCAAGCTTTACGATACCTATGAAATTGAAAACATCGGTGAAACTCGACACGATGAGATTATTTCTATAATATTAACATTATGTTAAATTATACGGTTTGTTAAGAATCAATGATCAATTTTTATTTTTCTAATTTACTTCTGAATCTTTGCGATCGCAAAAGAAATCTTGTCAAGGGGTTAAATAAGAGAGGCTCTATTGTTCTCGATTTGTGAACTAAATATTTTAGATAAGAAAGTTAGAAAATTCAGTAACACATTTGATATGTTCGAAGTAAAGAAAGAAAGATATATCATCCTTCCCTATATTTACCTCTTCCTCCCGCAAAGCCTTCAATATCTAAATACTTGAGTCGATTGAAAGACTTTTCATTTAAACGCAGATGGAACTGCAAAGAACCTTAAGTAAAAGCTTTCCCAAAGTTAAAACGATACAATGAAGAAACATAGTCAACAAAATAACTTTCATGAATAGCCGAGTCGAAATATTGAACCTCATTTGAACCTTTTACTATCCAACATTTAGGAATTAAAAGTACAAAAATTGGCCTAAAGTCAATGTAAAATAAGATCCTATTTAGCGCCTAAAAGTGGCACAAATTTCCCGTTATGCCATCTTAACACTAGATTTACGGAGTCAATTTGACTCATTCAAAATTTGATACATTTATAATATATTGGTTGGTTAATTTTTTAGTAATAAATCTTTCATTTCAATTGATTTGGAACTATTTTCTTTGCAAAAGATTTCAATTTTTTTGTATGATTCAAATTGGCTCACGTCAGAAAAAGAGGTATATCAATATCCTCAAATCTAGTGTTAAGGTGCAAAATAGGACGTCAATTCCAACCTCTGTTGAGGATTTACATCCTGTCCAGTCCAGAGTGGAAATATTTAACCTCATTTGAACCTTTTACTACCCAACATTACAACATTTAAAAATGTTGGGTAGTAAAAGGTTCAAATGAGGTTCAATATTTCGACTCGGGGAGTTACAGGTTAAACACTAGAACTACCGGCATTAAATCTATCATATTTCAATATATTAAATAAGTACTTTGAAAAAGAAGAAATCGAGTAGCAAAAAGGATGATCAACTCAGTGATTTATGTCTTTTGTGATGGACGCAGAATTTTTGTTCTATGGCTCTTCTATGAACATGGAAAATTTTTGGAAAAAATTGTGTACCAGTCATTTTGACTGGTTTGATAGTTCTAGTGATAAATTAGGAGTTTTAGTACTGAAAAGTATCATATTAGGTAATAGTAAATTAGGTAGTAAATACATGAAAATAGGTTTAATATTTCAACTCGAGTAGAAGTACAAAAATTTTAAAGCATCCCTACACAACAGATCAAACGAAGAAGGGCAACGTGACGATCGAGGGAACAAGTATCCAAAAAAATAGACACGTAGACAAAATGGATGACTTTTCCTTTAACCATGACAGCTATCTAACAATGAAAATGTGTATCGTATGTTCTGCAATAAAAATATGGCAATTCCTTTCCTCACAAGTGGCCACCAAGTGTGCACTTTATCGCGAGAGACTCCTGGAGCCCTTCGCGCAATATACGTCGGCCGTCAGGCTAATCAGCCATAAAGAAGCGCACGCATGAGGACACGGCATCACCATAATCATTGCCAACATACGAGAAGAACAGAGAAAGAGATGAAAAAAGATAAAGAGACAAATATCAAGACAGAGAAAGAAAGAGAAAGAGAAGGAAATTCACAACGGACGAGGAGGTGAAACAAGGAGTAGAAAGAGGAAAAGAAAGCGAAAGAGTGCAAGCGAAAGAGAGAGAAAAAGAGGAAGAGACGCGGGACATCAAAGGAACGATTCGCCGACGTCCACGGTCTCCAAGGAGAGAGAGTTCTCCACGGAGGGAAGTAGCGAGAGACGGGGAGAGAAGTTGCAACTTCAGAGGGCAAGCGAGTCGAAGATATTTTAACGGAGGACTTGCGCTGACACTCGAACCTCTTCGTTCCACGGCTAGACAAAAAGCTACACGTCGTCAGTTGGGGTGGGAATAGAAATGCGTAAACCGGCCTTAAGCCCGGGACCAGGGGAGTCTTTGTACAAGGGAAATTAGGCCTGAAATGCCAGGAAAATAATCCACCAACGAATATATTTGTATGTATATAAATACACACAAAGATAGATATATACGTATACATAATATATATCTGTCTGTCCATCTGTATGTCTTTCTTTTCCACTTCGGATCATCCCGTTAAACAGATCCTTCTGCTTGTACCTTTGCAACTTGTGCTTTTCTCTTCCGATTCTCTTCTTTTTCTCCTTCTCCTTTCTTTTTTTCTTATCAACCGTCTACGAAATGCTTTCTAGGACTGTCTGGGCCGGTGCATCTTCCTTCTGTCCTCGTATTATCCTCCTCGCTGTACATACCTCTGTCTAGCGAGCCGTGTCGGATAAGCGACCTAACTCAAGATGTCCTACCGAAAGGATTCGTCGCATTGCTAGCAATCCAGACGCACCGAGTTATCCTTTAATTCGTCCCTTTGGCTTCGAGTTAAATCGGCCCGGTAAAAAATCGACCGCTCCAAGGGACAACGGGCTCGTCTCTCTTCTCGGAATCATAAGCCATTCATTGCTGGAGATTTATTGAATTCGCGTCACGCAGCTTTTTCTCGTGCTCGAGTTAAAAACTTAACGACGAGATCGACGTGGGCTGTTGAGACTTTCCACGAGTAATTGATAGAACGTTGACTTTCTATTGGGAGCCGGTGATATTATCGAGTATTTTGTTTAGATTTAATGAGGTATTTTCAATTAGGGCCGTATTGGTGAACTTCATTATCGGAATACTTATCATAAATGATTTTAAGGTGGAAAGAATAGCAAGGTTCAAGATATTTTTCTTACTTCTCAAATTTTAAAAGTGGAGTTACTTTAAAGATAAGTTATGGCAAAAAATAATTGGATCAAACTACTGATATATACCTGCATTTATATTTCTTCTGTACTCCTTCGACAAATGTCGATCTCGAATGTACTAATATTGTAGTATCGGAAATTCACACAATTGCGTGAATTATATTATGTGCAGGGTGGCAGGGCGATAACCGCCTTAGAAAAGTTGGAAAAAAAAGAGAAGCGGACAGTGTTGTGTTCAAAGTGTGGATTGGCCCGTGATTTGTTTCCATTAATTTTCATTAAATATTATTCTTATTATTATTTCCAACCTCTCAGTGTTTCCATTTCCCCCTTCGTAGATCAAGATTTTACAATATAAATTATCTTATTCCCGAATTATGACAGAAAACGTGCTAAATAGTAACTTTAAAAGTAACATAAATAACATATCACTCTCCAGGAGTAAAGTAAGCATCGGAATTGATTCGAAAAAAGAAGCAACCCCTTGGGGCACAATAGCGACACGTTCTCGAACGTATTGAAGGGTTGGCAGGCTGAATCGGTGGGACATAAAGAAGAACAGGGTTCAACACGAGCAGCAAATGAAATGCATGTCTTGTGCTTTTTACAGTAGATCGACCGACGACGTCTTCGGCGGGGCCCAGAAACGAAAGAACCGTAGGTAAGAGGACGAAGAAGAGAGAAAGGACGAGCGAACACCCTGGCAGAAAGAGCGATTCGGCGTACGAGAGAGAGCTCGATAGTTTCGGGACAGAACACCCTGGAGATCTGAGATCGAGTTAAGATAATTGCTCGTTTGTTTAAACATTTGACCGACCGCCCGAGAACGCCCATAACTTTTTGCTCCCTTTTCGGCATGCTCCGGCAACCGAGTGTAGAAGACCGTTCGTGTATGTTCGTGTACTACACAGATCTTTTCTGCTTTCTTTTCCCGTCTTATCGGCTGCTGCTTTCCATCTATTTCGCGCATCTACAACCCCCGTGAGGCTCGATAAGCGATTCGAAATGTGGACGATAAATTGTCATTGGTGAGCTTGAATATACTTGTTTTCCGAAGAGTTTTAGACTGATTGTGAACAACTGCTTGTTTTGGAAATATTTTTCTGTCACTTAACCCTAGATCTGTCGATGATTAATCCAGTTGAAAGTGTCAAATAAAACTGACCGATTTAAATAAATGGAAGGGATAGAAAACTTGATGGATGTAATCGCTTACAGTCATCAAGATGGACGTAGAAAACTAAAAAAAAGAGTGTTTGAAATTTTAGCAACATTTTCACAAAATTCAGGGCAAATTGTTGTGATTACCTTGATAGATCTAGGGTTAAAAAGATCTGTGTAGGGAATATTAATTATAAAGGTTAAATTATATACAATCTCTTTTGTCGTTACTCGGAATATTTGTTTTTATTTTAACAGTATTTTAAATGTAAGATATTGGAGAATTGTGACGTTAATTATAATAGGTGGCTAAATATAGAATAATAGGCAGATAATAGTTAGTCGTCCTTTTTACTGTCTTTCGATGGAATATGAGTGCAAAACATTAAAGAACGATCATTTCAAAGTGAATGAGATGTTTAATAACAATTGTTAAGTACTTTCTATCGACAGAACAAGAGGGATTATGTTGAGGGGGTCGTATAGTAGTAATTAAATTTTTGGGGGATGTTTCTTCCCCCGTAACCGACATGCGTATCCATAACGGAACCACTGAGGGTGACAGAAACATTTGCGAGGGTTCCTTTCGTGGGATAGAACGAAGTCGGTTAGTTGTTTTCTGTGGTTGACTTTGCTGATGACACTGGCATCCAGCGATGACATACCACTCGTAAACTCTACCGACATTTCGCATTTTCAATTGACTTTTCCCTCCAAATATTATAAAAAAGGGTACCAAGGAATTTTTCTATCATTTCCTGTCAAAATAATCAAAGAATAAAGTGCTGGTTACAGCAAAAGCAAATTCAAAGACTCACGAAAAATTAAACTTACTTATTCGAAATGTCTGTACACAACTTTTTTCTTTTTCTAATATAAACATTCCAGAATGAGACTTTCCCTTGAAAATATTTACTTCAGTGTGCCAAAATATTCGAATTTTCCAGAATGAACCTCTTCTTCAAAAACATAATAAAATAATCTATTTAACTCTGCGATAAATGATCGAAATCATCTATTTAGGTATATAATGCTCAAATACCACTGACTGACTGACTCACTCACTCATCACGAAATCTCAAAAACCACGGAACGGATTGCAATCAAATTTGGAACATACCTTGCCCTTGGGTCTTAGGTGCTCACTAAGAAAGGATTTTGAAAAATTCGAAATTTTAGGGGTGGTTTTGGGGGGTTAAATTATGGACCAACCTCATCAACGCAGAGCCGAATCTACTTGACTTAGAAACTTGAAATTTTACATGAGCGTTCCTTCTAGAGTATAAGCACCCACTAAGAAAGGATTTTTCAAAATTCGAAATTTTAAGGTTTTTTTTTTTAGTTTCGATTAAATCGTAGCGAAGCACGGGAATCTTCAGCTAGTTTCTTATAAAAACACTTGCAATCTCTTCACATATCCAAGACAAAAGTACAACTCCACGATCCAACCACCATCCTGCACTCCGTCTCAACGAATTTCAATAAAAAAAAAACGACAAACTTCACCATTTCTTACATCGAAACAAACACCATGAAAATCTCATCATCCTCGAAGTCGCAACAGCTCACAGCACAGAAATGATCTTCCCATCGGCATCCCACGTGGCAGTAAAACAGCCACGCTGTAACGTCGAATTATAGCGCGTCTTCGAAGACGTCTCTTTAACCACGTACTGTCCTCCACGCTCTGATAACTTTGCTCCTTAACTTACGACCATCTTACTCCAAGATTCCCTCCTTCTTCTTCCTTTCTCCCCTGCCTGCTTTCTCTTTACAACTGCAGAGACCCCGTTTGCGACATTAAGGGGTGCGAGGGGGTTGATAAATGACGGAAAAGGCGCCTCGGAGGGACCAATGCCTAGCATCTTCCACTCCTCTGGAAATACGAGAATACGGTCTCCTCCGATACGCATAGGCACGAGCGAATGCGCCCTAAGATACATTTTCACCGTGTACACGCGCGACGTTCAACCCCCCAACCCCCTGTGTATTTTATGTCGTCTACTCCCCGCTGAACGACGTCACTTTTCGTGGAAGGAATTATTGTAGATCTCTATGGGGATGCGCGAAAGTAGAGAGGTTACAAGTGTCGTGCAATTTATGCTCGTTTGTTGGGGTAAGGTTTATCATTCATACTTGTGTAGCAAAGTTTCTCTCGTTCTGTTCATAGTTCTAATTAGTTGCTTAATACTATTGAAGTTTGTACGGTTTATTATTACTAGACTGTGGATATTTATGCAAATTTCGAATTTCACAAATGCAGGTGAGACACGAGAACCTATCTAGGGATTTATTGCACTCGATTTATGTTACAACAAATACCGTACTTTGGATATTTTAGATATATTTTTATATTATGTTCTTTTTGTATATTTTAGCTGTATCTAATTTGTCATAAATGCATAAAAATCCGTAGTCTGATTATTACTAACCAACGGGGTTATGGATATTTATAATATTCTTGGAAATGATTATCAGACTTTTGAAGGAATGGTGGGTTGGAATTTGACGGTTGTGGGAAAAAGACTGATGCTGTTTTTGGAGAATTTGTTTTGAGCTGTTTTTGAAGTATGTGTATAAAAAGTTTAGTTATTCGATGTTTATGTTATAGGAAATGCAGCATTTTAAGAGAACCCATAATTTAAGGTAAGAACGAATGCAAAGATTGTGATATTTGGCTAAAAGTTTTTCATAATCGATGTAAGTGATTGACATGAAAGGAAGATTTTCAATTTTATCAATTAAATAGAATTGTAAAACTCTGCAAAAATAAGAGTTACATTGCTGGTACCCTGCTCAAAAGATATAAATGGGGACATTAACACTAGATTTACCAAGCCAGTCAAAATGACTGGTACACAATTTTTCCAAAAATTCTACGGGTTTATAAGAGAGCCGTAGAATAAATATTCTTCGCCCATCGTATAAAACATAAATTACCGAATCTATCATCTTTTCCACGTCTTAATTTTCCTTGCTTTAAGGTACATACTTAAAATATTTAAATATAATAGATTTCACGCTGGCAAATCTAATGTTAAAATCTCTGTTATAAGTCTATTCTCCTAAAATGTTTTCAGATTTTAATGTTTACAAATAGTATTGCTAGACAACTGAGAAAAAAGTAGAAACAACACTAACATCAAATGTAATTACACAAAAAGATACAATTAAAATAGTTATTAAGTGTCATGACTTAACCCTCTATAGGCCCTTGTAACTTTGAAATAACACAAAAAAAATCTAAGCTTTTACTTTTCAAAATCGATTTTTTAGATTTCTCAAATATATCAAGTTAACTCTTCAGAACCACGGAATTCTTTACAATCCAACGTTTCAAAATCAAATAAAATTTTTATTTATAATAGTACTTTTATTACTTTCTAATGTGCTATCGTGCAATTGATCTTCAGATATCACAGAAAAATCGGCCCATAGAAGGTTAATATAAGGATTATCAACGAATCGCCCAGTTTATCAAGCCATACTAAATTAATATATGAGATAAATTAAAATAAAAGTCCAAAACAATGTAGGAGTCACTCCGTCACATTATTCAAAATGCAAGTAGAAAATCAAACGAAAAACAACATTATAAATTTCAAGATTTTCTTAACCGCTTTTGAAAATGCTTTATAACTGTTGTTTTTTTAACCGAGTTAATTCGGGATGATACTTTGTGCGTAGATATTTTTGTTATAATGCTTTAAGACTATAAGAAACTTAAATAAAAAAAGGTTGCCATATTTCTGGTAAGTTTTTGCAAATTAATTCATAAAAGAAGCGGTTAACAAGGTTGCAAACCAGCCTTACAATTAGTGAGATCTACTATTAATTATCAATCAGTTAGTGCTGCCTTCAAACATTTTTTTTTATAGATGCGTACAAATAATCTCATAAGATCTTATAATTACGACCCTGCTAACCGGAGAACAAGGAATGGTCAGTTTCTCTCTAACAGTAACTTCGGTTGGCCTCCGTTACGGCGAGTTTGCGACGGGTTTCTGCCGTCGCGTGACGCATATAGTGCCGACGTAACTTCGTGCCGTCGTGCAACCTTGTTTATTCCATCCTACCGATGCACTTTGTACATACGCGTGCACCGTAGTTGCGTTATGCACGACGTAAATTCGATAATAGTCACCGCCACTGGCGATCGATAGTTTAACCGAATTTGATAATGGCTCCTGGCTCTCTCGTACGTCCATCGAAAGCTTTTATTTTACCCGCAAAACTTTTACCTTCCTAAATGAATTTAACGTGTACATACAATTTTCTCCGTACTTTCAATGATGTAATTCAATGAACGAATGGAATGTTGTCTTTTTTCGAATTCTTAATTCAAGTTTGAGGAAACTGTAAGGTAATTGGAATCTCAAAGGTGTCGTGGGACAAGGTGCTTTTCGATTTGTGCATTATAAATTGTCGACAATTAATTGAATTGCGGTGAATAAATGTATTTGCACATACTTGAGGGATGAAGAGAGAAATTAGTTAATTGAATTGGATTTTTAAACAATAAATTACCGGTAATTAATTGGACATAGTAAATAAATTTATTTGAAGATAAGGGATGAAGAGAGAAATTAATTGACTGGTTTATTGTCAAAAGCTTCTTTACAAATCAAAGTAGATTCTATTTACAAGAAATTACAAGTCTGCGATTTTGACCACCTCGACCGTTTTAATTCTACAGTTAACAAACATTAAAAATCAACTGACAAACTGTCAATAAAGTAATTCACATTGATATATTAATTTTAGCAGGATTCTGTCAATCAAAGAATTTCTCAATAAACAGACGAGATTTTTTTATATAATCTATTTCCTCCAATAAAAAATCCTAGGACAAGTCTGTAAACTATAAGAGCCTACTTTAGTTTTTTTTTTATTATCTTATTAAAACTAATGTTTGAAATTTGATATAATTTTCTGTATAAGTCTGATTTAGTTTTTATATAAATAAAGTTATTGTTGCTATTATTATTATTTCAGCAGCAATAAATAAACGTGGGAAAAAATGGTGTGCTTTCCGTTAAGCTTGTTTTTATGTCGAATTTATGTCATTTTGTTCTCAAGTAGACCAAGTTTTTTCTTCTCTCGATAAAGCAGAGATTTCAGAGAATATAATTTACACTCGCATGCAGCGCGTCATTGCTGTCGTGCATAATGAAACGAGGCGTGGAATTTTACGAAGCTGCACGAGCCGGCTATCATCAAGAGTTACTTACGAGCTGCTCGCGAGAGCTGTGTTTATTTTCGACGTAGACGTTAAAGTTCGCACACAAACAAGACGTGAATTGTAATTTCGGCGAGTGCCGGATTTAATTGTAACTTGAATCGTGGTCCCTTCTAACGCATCGCGATGTAACTCCGTAGACGCTCTAATGTCGCATGAAACCGCTATCGTTCAACAAATCATTCTCGTACTTGCGGCAAATGAGCTATAAAAAGGTTATCGTATTTTATTACACGAAGAACATAAGAGATTATCGAGCTACATGTTTGTAATAATAAACTTGTTCAAGTGGAGAAAAATAATTGACGGAAGGAATTTTGTTACTAAAAAAATAAATCTTGCATGTTATGAATTATAGAAAATTTCTCACAGTTAGTAGTAAGCTTTAAATGCAATTTCTTAGTCTATGTTAAATGAAATCTGTTTGTACTCTGTCCGGCATAGTTTTAAAAAATTATAGGGCAAAATTGTTGTTTCCAAATGGAATGAGTTTTTTGGACGTAAATGTAACGTAAAGTTAATAAGTATTTACAGAATAATTAAAAGAAACTTTTTCGACTCAAACGTTGAGTAATTATCAGTTATTGGTTCTTAAGTTTGTTACTTTTAAAGTTTCAAATCTTTCTATGGTAAAGCCTCCAGTTTATTACTGTCAATTAGTTGATTACTTATTTCAATGTGTAATTTTTTTGAACCTCTTATTTCACTGTGAAAATTCATTCATTGAGAAAGAAAAATGAAGTATTTTCGTGTAGTATAAATGCGAAAGCTTTTTTAAATAATGAGAAACGCAAATAAAAAATTCCCTTTCTCATATATTACTTTTAATTCTTATAATACTACAAATTTTTGTGTAAATCTAAAGTTTCACTAACGCAGCTAATAAAGAATGATTCTAGTGGAGAACTCTCTCACTCGGTAAATGTTACAACAAATACCGTATTTCTATATCTCAAATATTTTTAAATGTTACATACTTTTCGCATATTTTACCGTATAATTTATATATTTTCGTATAATTTATAAAAATCAGCAGCCTGCTTGTAACAATTATCACACTTTTATATACAAACACAAACTTCAATTTCTCAATTTCATATACCTACACAAATTACCACTGTATATTCTATACTGCACTGTATAAATAGTTCTGCATCAACATCAAGAAGCTGCAGAGTGATTCTGTTCCAATTCTATCAACAACTGCTTCCATACATCCAACCACCCCATACAAATCTCTTAAAAATGTTCTCACCAATCAAAAGATACTATCCTTTATCATCAAATCATCTCACAAATTTCTCCATCCATCGCCTAATCGAGTTTCCAATCACCCGACAAATTCTTCACAATTACTTCTCCGCACATTCGCGCACGCATTTCCGCCCACGATAATTTACGATCCCACAAATCCACGTGTCTCGAACCCATGCAAAAGTCCTAGCGACAAGTCTCCAATTTGATTGCCGTCATATGGACATTTAAAAATCTCCAGGTAAAATAATAACCTAATAAATCGGTGTTTAGATCTCAAAGTTCATGAGATGTCGTTGCGAATAAAGCTCGACAGGAATTCCAGTGACTTTCTACTGGAATATTAGCAACCGTAGTCACGACACTGGTACCACGAGCACTTGAATAGTTCATTATATGTTGACCATGTGGTAGCCAGTGCACCATGGGCGATCTATTTGCTCTCGCGGATACCGGTTTCGCGATATCTTATGGCGCGGATAATCGCTCGCGATCGCGAACGTGTCCGTATAGATTAACAGGGTGTCTCACTGTCGTTGGTCTTGTTATTGTTTAACCGTTTGAGTATCACAGGAGAAGTAGGAGATTCCTAATGAAAGTTACCCGCATACTGCGATCAAAGGTATCGCGAATGTGCACGAACCATGGAGAGATCGGAATCGAGTTGTTATTAGCAAAGTCGCCGGGAGCTATGGTGGTTACAGGGGTAGGGCCTTGGAAATAGAGACACGTAAATGCTGGATCTGTTATTGTTTCATATTTAACATTTGGATATTGCGGCAGGTATAGAATATTTGGTATGAAAGTTACAAGGAATAGACAAAATAAAATACGATAATAAAATAAGTAGGATGCAAAATAAGAAATTGTGGTAGTAATTACTTAAAATGATAAGAATTGTTGGAGCTATGGTGTGTATGGTGGTACGTGCTGGAAATGGAATCAGTGGCTTTTTTATTATTAAACCAGATAGCTGTGATTGACGAGTATACTCGTCATGCGTAAAAATTAGCGACCACTAATTATTTAAATTGTAATTTTGATGAAAACTAAAATGTATTCGTAAATTTCAAGATGTTTGGAATATTTTGAGACCAAGCCGACATAAGACCAATAACTCGAAAGTATAAATAATTTCAGATAGATTTATGCTCATCTCTCGATTTTTGTGATCCACGTAAATAGATAGATGTGCACTTTCAAAAGAAGTCGCTACGATTAACTGGCTAATAATTAACGTTTAAAAATTAACCCCTTGCCTTAAAACGACGGGTGGCACACGTGACGCGATAAATGGAACAGAAAATTTTAAAATTTTCTAAAAACTGTAAAATTAAAAATATCAGTAGGTCAGGAGACGCTGAAATTATTTTCATCTTATAAATATTGCATTAACTTATACAGGTATGTCGCAAATAAGTGGAAGATTACCGTTTCAACAATTAATTCTAAGTCATTGCACATTCACTCACAAAATAAATCGTAAGGCGAGGGGACAAGGTGGGGATAAATTATTCTGAATAAATGTGACACCACATGTGCAATGATCATAATAATAAGAAAGGCTATTGTGAAGTCAGGAGATTCAAATCCTTCCCTGTAGCCTCTGAGAATTTTTTTTTCTCCATGACATTTAGATTCTTGATAGTTTGGAATCATCCAAAACAGTTGGCCCTAGTAGGTAAAATACCTACAGCACTTGAAGCTCGAAAACTACAAAGCAAACAAACGACGCACCGTTTCTCGCTCGGTGACTGCGTTTAGAAAGAAGAATAGGGAAGAGGGCCAAGCAGACTCGAATTGTTTAGCGATTCTTAGGCAGGCCGAAGAAGGCCACGCGCGCCACGATGTCTGTTTGCAAGCACGGAATGCCAGCACGTAAGATAATGCCGGTGTAGCCCCGTTACACAATGTAAGATATCTCTGCCTTCCAGCAGTTGCCTTTTTCGCGTTTCGACTGTATCACGGCTGGCTTTGAAATGAAAGGATCTCGGGACTCGAGTTTCTAGCTGATGAAAGTCGTGTAAGATGGAGATATTTAGATTACCGATTGAAATTCCACGTCTTCTAATGGAGCTATTTAGATAGCCTCGAATGGAGCGATTTTCTAAAGTCGAAGGGTAAACTTGATCGCCATATTCCTTTGGGGAGTGTTCTCCAATAAATCGTATGAATTGGTGAGTTTATGAAATGTGCTTTGAAACTAGGGGTTTGTCGAATATTCTCGAGGGTATTTTTTAGGTAGGGGTACATAGTGCAGGTTGCTTGGGGATAAAAATATTTGTAGTTAATGATGTGCGTTTAGACGATAGGAAATAAGAGGAAAAGAAAATTAATGAATTTAATCGTTTTGCAAGGTAAAAGTAGAATTTCAACGTTAGAAACGTGAGTATAAAGTGCTTTGTCTAATTTGATAGACCTAATATTAACCAAGATTAAATATTAGCATGGTGTTTTTTATTGCGATTAAACATGAATTGGCAAATTTATTTATGACATTTCCGTGTTCATTAAGTATACTTGGAAAATATTTTCACTGTCGAAAGTATTAAGCTGTGAAATTTATTGACAGTACTCTTCTGAGCAATAAATTCCTTTCCCTCTATTTTATTTCTCTTCCAACTAATAACTTAAAACAACCTATCATGTTAAGAATAGAACTACCGAAGTAGTCAAAATTCCTCATTCTTTCTAAAAATTCTTCAAACTTATAGTGTCTTCATAGAGTAAAACCTCTACGTCCATCTTGTAAAACATAAATTACTGAATCAATCATTTTATCCACCTTTTGCTTCCCTCTTTCTAAACTATGAATTTAACATATATAAATACAATATTTAACAATTAACCTTTTACCGTACAATAACGAGTGATACTCTTGAAGCGATAAATTGAATAAAAAATGTCAACATTTCTTAACCCTTAAATTCGCGGAGTTGCATTCCTGCAACATACTAATTCTATGAGAATAAAAAAAAATCTGAACGGATTACGGTTTCTGAACGAACTTTGTCATAGGCTATAGTGTACTTTGTAAATTTTTGACAGGTGCAGTGGCACCAACTTTCAAATGTTTTAATTATTTGTCAGTTTTAGCGGGTTTTCATCGGTGCGGAAAAAAGTGATATTAGAATAACTTTTCTCGGTGAAATATAAATATTTATCAAGGTAAGTGATGATTGTTTTTTTATTACTTGGGAACATATTTATTGCTCAAGGTAAAATGCATATCAACATTTCGATTCCCCATACATCTGCTTGTCTAGGAACGCGCAGTTTTTCATAAATGCAACAAAGGATTTTCAGGTAATTTAGAAGCTGAATTCTTTCAAAAGAATTTTTTTAATATTTTTCCTATAATCTAAACTATATATGGATATTAAAAACATTTTTTGTGATTAAAAAAATAAAATCGCGAATTTAAGGGTTAAGTACTACCAAATTAAAAATATCAGTAAGATGAAATACGACAGAATTATTTCTATAATATTAATATTACTTTAAATTATATTTACTAATTTAATCCCCAATTATTGAAGAGGCCATCGCAACAGCAATCGTACGGCAAGAGATTAATGCCACAAGTTACTTTATTATTGCATACCGCCTTAGTTTCAAGCTAAAAGTTCCAGTTATAAAAATTCACAGTAAAAGAATAAATATCAAGAATAATTATAAACAAATAAAATCCTCTTTTATCGACAAATGAACAAAGTGACAAATTTAGCTTATGAATTAGATAAATAGCAATCATTTCCTGACTCGATGTCTTCCGCGAATTGCAATCGCATGTGCTGCACTAAACAAACGTACGAAAAACGAAAGACAAATAAGGTGGTAATAACGCGGTCGTACGGATAGAGTTAATGGAACTGTCAACGATTTTGCGTCGCATTACAAGTAGAATCGTCACGCGATCGGCACACGAAGCCTGTCTTAGAATTTTGAGGTTCTCTTCCTCTCGTAGAATCGATTATGCGATTAATCGAACGGCAGACTTGTAAAACGGGAGGATAAAAATTCTTCCACGGCCGTGATGAATGGCGAACAATGAATTCGTTCCTGCTCGCGATTCTTTTTCCCTGGCCGCTTCTTTTTCTATTCCTTTATAGAATCGAAAAACGAAGAAACTGCGAAGACCATTCCCGGAAGCCGTGCTTCGGAATCGTTTCCATGGAAGATTCTGTCTTCGAAACGAATCCGACGAGGGAATTCATGGTAATATCGTATTCGAGGAAGAAACTGTTTTTCACAGGCGTCACTAGCGTTGCTTGAATTCTATCTGAGATTTTTGTGTAGAACTACTTCTCTGAGTGGAATTATATCTTTTATAACAGTCGACATTTTTTGTGTACAATCTTCTTTGTTGAATAGAAAACATCGTAGAGCACAATTGAAAATTTTAAGAGCCTAATCTGACTTTTCATTATTATGTCATGTGAACTAATTTTGGAAAAGATGCATGCACTTTTTCTGTATAAGTTTGATTTATTTTTTACATAAATGTAGCTGTTATTATAGCTTCTAAATCAGAGAAAAATTTCTTCTGGTAATTTGTCATAATAAATTCTTAAACATTTAAAGTGATAAATGGATATACAGATACTTAGAAAGATATATAGATATTCTTCAAGTAATATTAAAAACTCTTAAAAATTAATTAATATTTAAGAGTAGGAATTACTTCTGAAGTATCTCTGTGTATAACACTATTGTTAGTAGAATGATATTTTTACAACTTGTGAGCTTACGCAATGTGCACATATTGAATGTAGATAACGACTTCATGACATATGTCACAAAACGAAGGGTGTATATATTATTTTATATACTAAAATAACAAAACACTGAACCGCGATTTTAACGAGACAAATTTTTAACATCAATTCAATCAGTTCATTTAACTAGAAAATTAAACATCAATAAACCATTTACGTTATCGCAATACTAATACTTCCCTTCGACTAAAAAAAAAAACAAACTAAACAATCATCAAGCTCCAGCAATCTCCTAAAACCCGTCAAAAATCAGGCACCCTGCACTCGGAAAAATCTCTCGAAAATCCGTGTCTGATTCCGCAAGATCTACCCCACTCGAATCGGCACGAGAGAGCTCCTTTTCAAGAATCTCTCGATCAGTTTCGCCAAGAATTCGACGACACCCATCCTCCATAGGAATGTTCGAGCTGGCCAGCGGGAAATCAAAGTCAATCAATAAGAACCGCGCCGCCTACGATCGTCGAAATTCCGATAAGAATCCCGAGGAGCGGTCGTTCGCGAGGGAATTTCATATTTCAAGCCGTGGCAGTCGTTCGCCTTCTAGACGATCACCTTCGCTCAATACCCAGTGTCCAATAAACCCGGTCACGTGTACGTGTTGGAACACACAGGAACGTGGATTCGTATGAAGGCGAACGTTTCAGGGCACACGTCGAAGTTCTGCCGGGTGGTCTCACCCCCGAATGACCACCCTCTGCAGCCGTTTTCGACGTCTTTTGGTCGTCCGAGCTCTCTCATTCGTGTGCACGACTCCTCTACACATACGTATATAACCACTCATGTACACGTTACACGAAGAAACACATACATACGTAAGAACGGGAGTGGGAGGAATGGGTCTGCGAGATAGTGCGAGGGTTAGGGGTTGCTGGTGTGTCCAGTCCACTCCAGTGGAGCCCAGGGCAGAGCGTTCGATCAATAGAGGGTAGAGGCTACACGTTCCTAGGAGGTGGACACCCTGCTCTACCACCCCGCGTCGACGTGCCGTCGTCGACGATCGTGGCGAGCCACCTTCCGCCGCACAAAGATTCCCGGACCGCTGGCCATTTTTGTCCTCGCGTCGCCTTCTTTTTCTCCGGTTTAATCTTGCCCGGTCGAGTGTCCGATTTAGGACATGGAGCCACGGCAAACGCGAGAGACCGACCGTTTTCTGTCGACGATTTCAAAGATGAAGAGAGAATCGCTCCTCTTGCGGCACGATCACTCTACGTGAGGTGAAAAGTGATTATTCACGCGACGGGATGATGGAGGACTAATTTGGCGATCATCGAGGGATGGGTTTCTTTGATTTTATTGGATTCGTTGAAAGAGATGACTTTTGCAGCTGGGGATAAATGAGATCGAAGAGAATCTATTAAGTGTTTCTATGACTTTGTGTAGAAATAGTTTTTAAGGAAAATTGTGGAGATTAAAGATTGATTTGATAATAGTATACGAGCTAGAGATGTTTTTAGATCAAATGGTGAACCAATGACCCGAGTTTCTGTGTAGAGGTCGTGCTAGGAAGGAAATGGTCTTTCGAGCTCTCCTAGCGCCACGTGCTTCCGGTAGCACCGACGAATCGATACCAAAGACTTTTCAAAAGTAGAATGATCCTTCTCGACCCTCGTATCTCGCAAAACCGAAAAGTCTCGGTGATCCCGTCTGCGAGTCAAGGTCATCGACCTTCGGCCGATTGAAAATTACGAGGCGCTTCTTCGCAACGCACTCGGTGGGTCTTGATCCAATTATCTCGTGTCCCTTGTCGGGATCAGTGTGCTACGCCATTGGTCTGCGTGGTCCGGACCGCCGGGCCGTTTGTTTTGTAAGTCTAATCGCAGAACGGCTCTCCGGTGGTCCTCTTCGGCTCTTTCCTCCTTCTCCGCCTCCCACTACCTCCTCTTTTTCTTCCTTCTCTCGCTCTCTTTCTCTCTCTCTTTTTCTTTCTTTCCTCCCTTTCTCTCTGGTCCTCCACCCTCTTCGCCCTTTTCTTCGTCCCCTGCAACGTTGGTTGGCGGCCGCCATTTTATTTTTAAAAAACGACCACCGAGAGCACTTTCGTTCGTTCTCGACGCAACCGGCGAGTTTCGGATCTCTTTCTCTCTTTCATTCGCCTCTGCGTATGGTGGCGCCATGGCCAACGCTCCTGACAGCCATAAGGGAATAAAAAGAAAAGGGTAAGATAGAAAGAGGAGCCATACAACTCCCATGGCTATCTGGAACACTCGGATCTACCGCCTTTGACTATCACCGGAAAAACTTTGTTCGTCCTCATCGTTTCTGGTGTTTCCGTGTTATGGGGGTGGCTGACGGTAATTCTGTCACGGTTAATTGTTTATAAGGTGACCACAGCGCGATGGAGAACGCTGGAGAACCAACGAGTCGTAAAGAGTTGCAGGTTTAGTTTTGCAGAGGGTTGACTATGAATGTTTGATGTTTCCGGGAAGAGAGGATGTAGGATTCTGAGGAGAAATATTCTTCGGTGAAATTTAAGGGTTTAAGGTCAACGTTAGCTTTTGGTGTTTAGGAGATTGCAGGTTGTGCAAAATTGTTATGAGGGAATATTTTGCTGTGGCCTTAGATGGTATTGACACTTTGTTGTGTAGAAATTGGAGATATAGATCCGTAATATAGAAATGGAACGTTGGACTCGATAAGTGAAATTTACTTTTCTCTGCCGTACAATTAAACAGACTTTGGATCTTTGAACTATTAACAAATAATTAACATCTTTCGAAAATCTTCATATTAAAATTATATTTCAATTGGCTTTAAAGTAATTAAGATATTTGTTTGTAAATTTTTGGAGCCGGTTGAAGGTTCAAATTCATTGGAGACTCAGATTTTTAAGTATAATACTCGAATGATACATATCGTATTTTCATTTACAGTTAAAGTTCATTTAACACTTAAATTACCGGTGTTATGTTTTACATTTAAATATACTGAATAAGTACTTCCGAAAAGGAAAAATCAAGAAGTGAAAGAGATGATCGATTAAGTAATTTACTTATTACTTTGAAGTGGAATTTGTAATGTATGACTGCCCTATCGATTTGGAGCATTTTTAAAAAAAGTGGACGACTGGTTATTTTTACTGCATTAGTAGTTCTACTATTAATATTAAACTATCAAACTTTAGACATCAAACGTTAACATTACAATGATGTTAAAGCAGCAATCATAGAATACAAGACTTTATCAGCGCTGATATTCAACTAGGCTTTTTATATTGTTAACGGATTTTATAGCGAATAGTTAAAATAACGTTAATATAAAAAGTAAACTAGACTCACACATAGCTGCTAATGTCCCTGGAGATGTTTGATGTTTTTGTATTTTAACACATTCGCAACCGCTGACGTGAATTCACGTCATTTTAAATCCTATACCTGGTTGCCGCTGACGTGAATTCACGTCCTGCAATTTCTATTTTTGATTTCGCCATCATTAGGCGCTTTGGATAATGGCTATCTCAATGAGACACCTTGATAGTCCTTATAGACTTTCAGGTGACATGACAACACAACAGTTGGAAAGAATTGCACAATCGGGGAAATTAAAATATCCACAAAAACGTTGCAGAGTTTGCAATACTCATGGAAAATGTCGTGACACTTCTTATATAAGCAAATTATGTAGAGTTTCTTTACGCAAAACTCATTGTTTTTTTACTAATCACACTAAACAGAAATATTAAATTTTGTCTTCACTCTGCTTTTCTAAAATGCATGTAATATAATGCTAAATAAACTGAGCATAGTAATAACACATGCTCCGTTATCTACCTATAAAGTAAGTATACAAATTAACAAATCTTTTTATCTTAAAGAACACATAATTACAACATTGATAGTTCAAAACAAATATTATAACTATCTTTGTTTTAACGATACAAGTTTGCGGCAACCAGCTTTACAATATCATTATTTTCGCCGGTACTCAGCATTAGGAACGGAAAAAAATTGCCGGTTGCGAATGTGTTAAGATTTAATTTACACTTTAGACGTTGGTATATACAGCACTGAGTACGTGTTATCGAAGCAAAGCGTAAGGCAAGACTGGCTGCCTAATTCGCGACAGGTCAAAGCTACTGTCATCGGCCCGCTACGGTCGTATCATAACAAATACATTTTACCCGTTCGCCTGGCGATTCTTAGAATTCCTCTAAACCCGACGTGCTTACTCGCTAAATCGTTACCTTCATTGAGACTCTTGACCAAAGTTCCTTTCAACGGTTAACCGATTTGAACTTGCTCGTTCATTCAACTAAAATTCCATGATTGAAGTGTTTCTGGAACACAATTTCTGAATTACAGTATTATTTGATGCATTCAATTGTTAATTCACTCCCTTCATTGACGTTTCTTTGAACTTCATTCAACGTTTAACCAATTTGTGTATGTTTGATCATTTAAGAAGTATTAACTGATTCAAGTGTTTACGCAAAATGAATGTAGGATTTTAAAATGATATGCCATATGTGTAGTGTGTTCCATTTAAAATTATTTTTTTTTGTTTCTTGATGTAGACGTATCAAAGGACTATTGTAATAATATTGTATTTTAGAACGGTTTTGATACTCCGATGTTTGAAACAGTGATTTTTGTAAGGTCTTCAAGCTCGTCATCGTGTTTTACATAATCTCATGTTGGCGTTGACATTTTTATTTTATACGATATTTTAATTTTTATGTGAAAAAATACTGTTTTTTTAAGTATCACTTCTAGAAATAATATTGGAACACTCTAGCTACGTAATTTCATATTTTTTTACTTTAGCTTTGTCGACACGCGGTCGACATTTTAAACGGATCACAAAATCTAATCAGTACCCTGATAATCGTTAAGTTATTTTTAATAGAAAATATGAAAAACAGTCGGAACATTAATTAACACTATAACTGTTAGCGTTCAATTCATTCGTCGTTATATTTAAATTTATTAAATAAAAACTATGGAAAGAGAGGAGTCAAAAGGTGCAAACGATGATTAATTCATTCATTCATGTTTTATAAAATAGACTTACAATTAGACAATCTGTTCTACGTCTCCTTTATAAACTTGGAGAATTTTTATAAGAACCTGTCATTCTAATTGCTTTGGTAGTTCTGCTGTTAATTGTAAAACGTTCTAATTTAAATTTGCTTCAAGCAAACACAATGTTAAGTGTCAGATATTTGAATCATTAACTCTACAATTAAACGCAAAAAAAAATACTAATATAATTTCTAATGAATTATAACATCCACATAAGAGCTCGGAGTATTTTCCTACTCCATTAGAGGATCCGAAATTCTCATAGTATTGTTAGGAACAAAACGATGATTTTCCCCGTGGCTATATATGACCAATGGTTCTAATAACAACGAGAGAACGATAACCGGAGAAAAGTACGAACTGTCGTGACCACGGCTCGTAACAAGAGGCACGAAGATTCTTACGAACGAACTTCGCTCGTCCTGTGCGCCTCCTTCACCGAGGAGATTCTCTTGATTTTCTCTCTTTCTCACTCTTTCTCTTTCTCCTTTACTCTCTTTCCCTCGGAATACCCGGGGAAGTTTCGACCTTTGAACTTGGATTGGCTTCCTTCACCGAGACGAAGGATCGAAATTGAGATAAACGGAGAGAAAGGGAGCCTATGAAATGTGTATGCGATAGATATGGAAGCGTCAGTATTTACGGTTCAAGTCCGATTAGCTTAGGTGGTTGGGGGCAAGAAGGATCGACGAAAGCAAGGAGTAACTATTACCGATGCGACGATCGAGAAAGTTTTGCGTTTTACCGCGAACTTTGCGGGGAATGTTTTCAACACAAAGGAGAGTCCGAGTGTCTTGGAAGGTTTACGGAAAATGCTGAAGTAATGGACAACATCTAAGGATTGCGAGGATGAAAATGTCAAGTATATAAATTGATACGATCGCTGGTAATCGCTGGTAGATGATGAAGTCTAAGAAAGATATTTAATCATTTTTATTCAAATAAGTTTCTCTATTTTATTTTCAGTTGATTGAAAGTAGTTTGGAGGTAATCAATTGAATTTAACGTGGAAAATAATTATTTAGCTATGCCTAAAGTATTTCGTGATGGTATTCACTATGATAGAAAGTAGAGAGCCGAATTTTATTTTCAGTTGATTGAAAGTTGTTTGTAAATACTCAGTTGAATTAAATGTGAAAAATAGTTATTAGCTGTTGAGCTTGTGTATTTCAAGATAGTATTTACCATGATAGAAAGTGGAGACTTGAAATTTTAGACTGGCAAAAATTATGTTGAATTGATAAAAAAAAGTAGTTGAAAATGATTAGCTTATTACGTATTTAAGGGTTTTGTGATAACGATAATTACATATGGTGGATGTAAGATTAAATTCATCCCCCTCCATTATACTTTGTGACGCGATATATATACAGACCAGGCATTCATACTTAGAAAACTAATTGAACCCTTGAAAATAAATGTAATTATTGCAAATACTAATGCAAACAAATCTTCAATCGCTGGCACCTACTATTAAAAAGTGGCCATGCACTTTCACCCTTACTTCAATTTCTCATCGACCTCTTCCACCCTAACAATCAATCTCACCATCACGTCCATAAAATTAAATAAATAAACTACATCAAATCAATCCACCAAACTATCTAAACAGATCCTAAACTTCTCAGCCCCCATTTTCCCCTCCCACAAAAAAACAACATACGTTCTCCACCAGCGCATCTAAAAATAGTAACTTTTTCCAAACTCCACGTCGACGAACGATTCTGATATCAAGATTTCTGTGATAACACCGATGAATCGTCGACCACGGTGAGGTAAAGAAAAACGCAGAGAACTAGGTATCGAAAGAAAAAGTAATAAGAAACGGAAAAGAGAAAGAGAGAAAGAGAGAGCCAGTCCAGTAACGTAACGAATAAAGAAGAGTAGTAGCATAGGATCGTTTTTCTACGGGGTTGCAAGCGATATTTTCTTCGAAGGGAGGCCGAGGGCAGGAGCATCCTATTCTGGCGCCATAGATGGTAAAAGGGGCAAACAAAAATCCAACGTACATGCCTGAGGGCCATGTACGTGTGCGTGGGCAGCTGTGGTCAGCCAGTATTAGAACGGACGAGGAGGACCAACCGTAGGTGGCCTAGGGAGAAGACCGCGAGAGGCATAATGATATTGGCTCTGGATACCTAATCACTGTTATACGAGAATTAATAATCTCTGCGGTTTGAGTTTCGCAACGTCACGTATCCTGCGCATCCGCCGAAATCGTTTTCTCGAGGATGATTGAGACGTTTAGGATCACCGAGGATTTGCTTGCCGTTGCTGAATACCGAGAGACCTCTGGTTCGGGATTGTTCTAACGGTTATGGGAAAATAGGAAGGAATTTTTTTTTTTATTGTTTAATAACGGAGCTTGGTGGAATTTAGATTTTATGGGATTTGAATAACGTTTAATGAACGTAGTTCTTAACACTAGATTTGCGGTAATCGTCAAATAGACGGATTTCTACATTTTTTAATATATTTATCAATTTTATAGAGATGGAGTACAGTAGATATTTCATGTGTATCTTATAATAAATAAATTAGTTAACTGATCGTATTTTTTACTGCTTGATCCGTCGTTTTTCAAAGTACTTACTTAATCCCTTGCCGGACCATTTCTTTTGTGATTGAATGTGAAATAACTCTAAATTTAGTTGGCGGAATTACAATCTACCCATAATTTTTAACACATTGCATGCGGGCCACGTAAAAATACGTTTTTCGTAAACTGTGCATAGACAGTTTTAAAAAGGCGATTCGTAGCATTAATCACTTAGACTTAAAAGTCAAGTGTAGTTTTGAATTTAGAGAGGAAGGAGTTTCCAGTTTATACTAATTTTTTGTAAAAATAAAATTCGTGAAAATTTTTCAACAAGTTTTCCTCTAGAGTGTTAATGAGGCGTTACAAAACACCCGCGTACAATGTGTTGATATGGCACATGACTTAACACAATATTGAATAACATTGAATTAATTTGATTTTGTTATAACCCATCGATACTTTTGATTCAATAATATTTGGAACACTTCAAAATTGAGTATTCTATTTATCACGTCACGAGTGGTACTCGTTATGGTACACTATTACTAAGGGGTTAATATATTTAAATACACCCGATTTAATGAGCATTAATACAGTGTTGAAGAGCTTAGAATGAAGTTTAAGGATATGTAATACAGTTAGGTTTTTAGTATTGATTTTTTAACCTCTTGTCCTATAGTAACGAATAATAGTCGTGACATGGTAAGATAAATAGCAAATTTTGAAATTTCCCGAAAACTGTTAAATTGAAAATATCAGAGATCCGCGAGACAGTCGAATTAGTATCAATATCTAAATATTATAAACAAAATTATCGCTATTTCATGGGGTGTAACAGTGTTAATTTCGTCACGCAAGCTTCAAGAAAATATAATGAAATTTTTTACAATAGAATTTCCTGGCTAACTTACATTATTTTCGACATTTTTACATTTTTTGCAGTTATCGCTTGAAGCCCTAAATTGATGGAAGAAACACAGCATCCGGATAATGGACGATGATTCCTAAGTTCCATAACGTACCTACAATTGCTAAAAGTAACAATACAACCACGTCGAAATACACAAAAATATCAAACGACAACAATGTTCCCAAATATCTACATTTCTATCAACAATAAATTAATTCTCTTTTTAAACCCACTCTGCAATTTCAACAGCGCGAATAATTCGTGCGAAAATCGTCTTTCAGCCTTGTCAAACTCTGTCACATTTATCCCGTCCATTAACAAGGGAGCCCGTAGAAAATCGTAGTTTAGCGTTCCGCCCGAGTTTTCCCTTTGGTCTGTTATTTTTCTATTATTATTTCAGCGGTCTGCCGGTGGCAGCACGAGGAGATTGTACGGTTGAAAAAGGACGGCCCTTTATTTTAGTATTTTCCTTTTGTGCCGCTGGATCACCGCGAAGTCGGACCTAAAAACTGAAGGGACGAAAGCTCAGGAAAGAATTTTCGAGCCGCTAGCGAAAACCCGGGGAAAGGAGGGCGCACTTTCCAGAATTCGTAAACCGGCATGAGAACCCGCGGAATGCTTTCACGTAAAAGACGCAACCCCATAAGACTTCATCCCCCTTTATGCGGAGCGTTCTTGCCCCCAAAAGTGCGTTCTCGTTCGTGCTGTGTGCGTTCGCGTGGCCGCGTATGGGTTACTCGGGATCGATGTTTCCTCCTTCATCCCCAGTATCGGGGATGGAGTTCGTGCGTAAAAGCCAACCCCCTCGAAAGATCTGCCCAAGCTTCACGTTCTCCTTTTCGCCTTCTTCTTCAAGCCGAGTTTCCTGAATCGTGCGCGTGAAGACGCGCAGGTTTCTATGTCAAGTCGGAATTCTTATTGTAATTCGCGAACCTGAGGATTGGGGGTGGATTTTTGGTAGTTTCTTCTGGGGCTGTACAAGGAGTTGGTTTTGTATTTGGTATAAGTGGCTAAGGGGATTATGGTGAATAGAGATGAGTAAATACTTGATGATATTAAAAGTTTTAATGATGGCTTTGCGATTGATTAAAAGAATCTGGAGAAGTTTTAACCTGTTGAGGGGTTGTTTGAATTTTGTATTAGAAGAGATAAATTCTATTTTAGATTTGAATGTAGGACTTGTATTATATGTTATCTAATTGTATGTTGTAGTTAAAATAGTTTGCGTATCTTTGTAGAGATTTCGGTTTGGAAATTTTTGAAGATGAAAAGAGGAAAACGCGAGAGAATCTTTTAGATGAACTATCTATCCAATCGGTAGTTATCATTATCAATTACAAGAAGAGTTGTTAGAGTTTTCTTTTGACTCATTACGATTTGATTAATGTTCTCCATTTTTTAATAGTTAAACATCATTAATTTGATAATAATGATGCCTGTAGATAAATACTAAGGAATATTCAACAGAAAATTACTAATAATTTGCAATCTCTGAAATTGAATTTAAATTAATACAAAGTCACTTACAACTGGAATATATGTGGTAGATATAGTATTGTACATTTTTGCTCTCGTCAAATTACTAATCATAATTACGCAACTCACTAAAATTTTCTGTTAATTTCGCCTCGTACAATGCCTCTATATAAATTAACAGAATAGAAAGAAATTACAATTAATCGTTACAATCCTTCAGAAAAAAATATAAACTGAACGTCATCCAAACCCAATCAGATTTAGCAGAGAGTTAAATCAAACCGTTCTCACTTGCAACCATACATTTCTATGATTCCTGGTTTGACAAATATCTCAAAGGATTTCGACGATCGCTTGAAGTTGTCCGTCGTATCCGTAAGTTTCGCGGAAAACCCTCGAGCGAGACCTCAACAAAAGTTTCACAGTCGAGAAGGTAGCGACAATAGGAAGAGCAGAAGACGGGAACAATTTAGCGCTGAATGCGGATGTCGCTAATTTTCTGGGTTGTCCACACAACCTTCCGCTTAAATCTTCCCCCATTGGTGTCCAGAAACCACGGAACCCGATGTCCTTTGCGATCCAACAACGATACCTTGCGGCGTTGCGACGTCGGCATAAACTTACACTCTTTTGTAGGTACCTTGTTACGATTTGTTATTCTTTATCTTTTTCCTCCTAAATTTCATTTAAACTGTTTCTTTAACCTCTTCGGACCCTGAGCACATTGTAATGTACATAATACTTTTCGTGCTGTATTTCATTACGTATAAGTTTAACCCTTTGCGGACGACGGGCGAATATATCCGCCCTGAGAAAAAAATTGGTTATAGTTTGTCGGTGCATATATAAACGGTTAGAGTTGAAAAATTAAAATATATAAGTAGAAATATTATTTTACAAAGAGTAAATTTTAACTTGTATGCATTAACAGCCTGTCTTTCCGATGAAAAAGTGTTTTTTCATCGCTAAATAATTGATTGTTTCTCGATATTCAAAAATGCCTCCGTCCGCAAAGGGTTAAACTTAGTTTCAACACCTAATGAATTTTATTTTTTTATACAAATATTTCTCAAGATCTCGTTAATGTTACAAATTTTGCATACGGACCATATGTCCATTAAAATGTACATTTACAAATTATAAATAAATAAATATTTTCTTCAACGAAAAAAAATTCGGGTCTGAAGGGGTTAATTAGACGTATTAATACAATTTTCTTGTATTTATCGTTAGAAGACTATTTCCAAAAGTGAATAGTTTTACAGTTGCGAGGAGAAACGAAAACTGAAAAACTTTTATCAGGGATTTTAATTAATTATTGTTTAACCGAACTAGTTTTCAACTTTGTAGGAAACTTTGTTTCGTGATCATTAGTTTATCCATATAGAATTCTGACAAAATAGTGCAATAACGTTGTAACATGAAATAGTCATTCTATATAGTTATAGTTCTTGCAAATTTATCGCCATACATTCTACGAAGTGTGCCATATCTTTGTTACAATCAAGATTATTGTAATTTACAAAAAATAAAATAAGTATGAAAGTTGATAGTATATAGTAAGTATATAAATAAGATAGAACTCTGAAAGTGTTGCGAGAAGCTTTTAAAAATTCATAAAGGTCATTAATCGCGTTAATATTAAAAAATTTTTAAACAAATGTTTTTTGAGTCTTTATTGAGCTTTATAGTAAATTATATTGAGCCCTCAAATTTTGTTCCTTTTTATTTATCCCTCTTGTAAAAAAGTTTACCTATCACTGTTCTAAGTCATCATTGACCGCCATTATGGTCCTCAAGAATGATTCAATTCAACGTTCAAGCTATCTCAAAAAAAAATAAACAATCCACGGTATAATTTCCAAATCATATACAGATTCGCGACCAATTGCAACAACATTTTCACCATAGAATCTCGCGTTTCATTAAACCTTCGAAAGAAATGGGTTAAGGTCAACACAAGCGCCATGTCGAGTTCACGTGTTACCTCTCCCACATTACTGATTGTCGGTCGCGCGTCCCTTTTTCTCTTTTTCTCCGAGCGTACATTTATAATAAAGGTACGTCACTGGGCTAAAGCAGAATTAATGACAGACGTCGAAGAGTAGCCCGTGGAAACACAGGCCATGGTTTCACAATGGCCGAGGTGCAGGTTATAATGCGAATGGCAGTTATGTATCGCGGTAGGAGTGCCCAGGATAATAAGGGGTTGTTTTCAGTAGCCGTGTTCGTATGGGAGGAAGAGAGACAAAGAGGGAGGGACACGTTACATGTCACCACGTATGCGCCATGTATACCGGGTGTCTGATGCGGTGTTTTATCGTGCCGTTGAAAATTCATGGTTTATTGCTTATCTTCTTGCTTCATTGTAAGTGATTAATTGTATATTTGCAAAGTATTTAAGTTTGTGTAAAAATGTAATTTTTAGATGTGCTTTTAACAAAAATATATAGATATGAGCTATGAGTGTTTTAATTGATAAAATGTTCATTAGGATTAAAAGAAAATAATCTTTCTCCTTATTTTACATTATATTTAATAGAAGCACAAATCTTATATTGTTCTAAATGAACGATGTTCGTGTGAATAGGAAGATATTTAGATGGAGAATTATTTGCGAAGTTAGGGGGATTGTGTTTGAAAAACATAGGACAGAAATGTTCTTGAGAATATTAATGCATCTCTCACTGGCTGCGAATGTTTATGGAAATTTAAAGCTTTGTGAAATAGAATCTGAAGAATAATTAGTTTAACTCCGTAAGTATTGCAACGGAAGTCATAGTTCAGATATTTTATATATATTTTTAATTTATATGAGTATTATTATTTTAATTGAAATTCCGGATAATTGCATAAGGGTTCGGTTTGATGCTATGCTATGTTTTTCGACAGGTATATTATAGATTTCGAGATGGACTCATTACTCTTAGATAGCTATCGAAGAATGGAGTATGAAAGTTGAATATACTGATTGAAGTATCATTTATTTTAAACTGAAATCTGTGGCAGAACGAAAAGAACTATAGACTTTCTAACTGCAAAGCTAACTTTGAATTCCATCGCCTCTAAAACACTCTTCACATTTTCTGTATTATTGCCATTTTAAAATAAAATCGCTATCTAGAAAAAGGAAAAATTATATTACACTTTTATGTAAACAAAGGCGAAATTAAAATTATTTTTATCGAATTAAACAGATTTTTCAAAATCACCATATAACATGAAGTAATTCTACGTAGGTAAAACGATGTTCACCTTGCAGAATTTTTTCCCTGAAATTACAGCAGCCTCGTATTCGGAGAAATTAACGAAGGTAAATAGCACACGCGCGAATGTTGCAATATTAATAAAAACGGCACAAAACACTTCAAGAAACGTAATGTAGTCGTAAAACAAAACGAAACAGTGGAAACGTTAATTTGCAGTTCGGAAGCGGCGAAAATGGTAATAAACGAAAAACGGGAGAGTGAAACTGCGCAACAATGGGAATAAATGCACCGAAATTGGAGCAGGACGTTTAACCGGTGCAATTAACATGAAAATACAAATGAAAACGATAAACGAAGGACAATTAAAAATGTTTCCAATACGGCTCTGAAACAGCGCAAAACAAACACGGGGGTAATAAAGTGACTGAATGTTTAAATATGTTGCAATGCATCCGTTGCAACGTGCATTAACATTTTCTTCGTTTACCCCGGAGCTACACTCTCAGATAAGAAGATAGTGTAATAGTAAAACTTCTTGCTAATGTAACCACCTCAAGAAACTACAATTTCTTTTTTACAAAGAAACTAAAATTTCTAACATAACTGAAGACAAGTAGCTTTGTTAAAGACACAACACGTCAGCACAGTGGAGCAATTTAAAAGGATAAAGAATTTATTTAAAACAATACAATTTCTGTACTCATCGATATTTTGACTAATACTTTTTTAATGATTTTAAATACTTTACTTTACAGAGAATTAGAAACGTCTAAACTTACAAATTTTATTGTGCGATGAGCTAATTCGATCTGCTGTCCGATATTTCCTATTTAATTAATTATTAATTGATGAATTTTAGTTCTTCTACTACGCTACTCTTCAAGAATATGCAAATTTTGACAAAAATAATGGTACAGCCCTATAGATATCATGTGATATGAAATATACCAAGATTACAAATCAAAAAAATATAAGAAATCAATAAGAATACAATTTTAACAAATCTAGCCAATGAAATAACATTCCACGTGTCCCATTACTCCAAACTACTCAAACTGACAAGAGTAATACTAAATTATAAATTTCCTCCAAATTTCAAAATAAATTTTCACAATTCCAATATTTTCAACAGCACTTTATAAATAACAACTGTGTGCGCAATGGATCAATTTAAAAACAGTTTAGCTCCAAATTTAAGCCACGCCAGTCCAAATTTCCTTCAACAATCTCGAACATAATTATCGAAGTACAACTATAGTTTTAGTTGGATCATTATTTTTCACTCCATTTCAAATATCACAAGTATATAGGTGCGAGAAGAATTATACGAGAGAGCAACGCGCCCATCGAAATGTGACCGCGGACAGAAAATGTCTGCTGACATTGATTGTACATCAGACATTCAGCACCCGCAATTCGCGCCGGGTGTAGGTATATATGTACATACGTGTACCCCCCGGGCATTCCACGCGAGCCGTGTGTAATTTATAATTTCGATGAAATATCCATGCGTCGCTCTGGCGAGCGCCGCCGAAGCGGTACCAGCCGGCAGAACTTCGCAAATTTCCCGACTCGGCCAGGTGGAAAGTTATTAATTCTCGCCTCTGTACCAAGTTTTCGAGAGATTAATTAAATGTAGTAGCGGGTAAACAGTCGGTCCATCATTCCCGTTGATAATTGTTTTATGGAAACTTACACGATGATTTTTAGAAGACGTTCCTGCGATTCTTTCAATGATCGCGCGGGAAATCTTGGAGATAAGTGTTTCATTGATCTATTGTTAAATGAGACTTGTAATAACAATTAGATCTTTAATTTATAAAAGTTAATAACGGGATGAAAACTTACATTTTGTTGGATAAAAATATTGTTGTTCCTTGGGACTTTGCAGTCTTCGATATAGGTTTTTAACGCTAGAACTACCAAACCAGTCAAAATGACTGGTACACAATGTTTTCAAAGAATTCTCCAAGTTTATATAAGAGTCACAGAATAAATATTCTACGTCTATATTAAGAAACATAAATCACCCAATCGATCAAATTTTCCGCCGCTTGATTCCCCCTTTTTCAAAGTACTTGCTTAATTTAATAAAATATGTTAATTTGACGCCGGTAGTTCTAGTGTTATTGAATTGCATAAACTTTGGTAAAGTAAGAGTAGTGTTTTAAATTCAGTAATTTTAAATAGTGGCAGTGAAGATATACTACTTTTGCACTAATTAAGATGACTGAAATTCATGCTCGGCCCTCCATCATCTTCGATCATTTCTTTTCTACGATGATATATATCTATATTATTCCCCTGACATTTAACAGTTTCTTCAAAATTCATAGTTCTACCTGAAAAGCTACGAGTTGATACAGCTAGCCGAATAAAATGTCAAAAACACCCCAAATTTTAAATAATTACTTATGTTTTCGTACCTTTCAAATGTTCCAAGAGAAGACAAGCAAAGCTAACATATTTGTTAACATTTTCACTAATCCAATTTCCAGCACGTATCAACATTCATGCTCTTTCTACTGAAGCAGAAAATGCCTGTTCTACGAACAAAGAAAATCCACAAAATCAAAAACAAACTACGACTTATTATTCCCATTCGAATCCATACAATTAAAGACCACAATCTCGCACAGGAAGATTGAGTACTGACCGTACACTATACCGTATCATTCCAACAACAGAGCACATACTTTTCTCTCAATCCTACGCTTATTAAGTCCCTTTTCTTTTTCCATCGAGACGTACCTAAGTAGAAGAATAAAGATAAATCGCAAGATACTTCGTATCGACATTATGCCTCCCCGGTTTGGGTAGAGTGCAACATTATGCAGCTCAGGAATCATGCAAATTTGTATAACCGCCGAGAGGATTATAACGAAAGGGAGCCGGATCCGGGATATCGGTAGTCGATAAAGAAAGTACGGTTAACGAGTTATGATCGAATAATGATAAATTCTACGAACTCTCAGGCAGCTGCTGGCGATCGTTAGCGATCGCTTCTCTCGCTCCTCGAATACACGATCGAGCTTTTTCTCGTCGCAAGGATCGCGATTAATGTCTTCATGGGTGCCGCGGGCTGATGCACGGGGAAAACTTTTTTTCAATGATAATCTTTGATGCTAATGATCTGTGGAAAGAAACGTTACACGGCGAAGTGTCAATCATTTGACCGAAATGATCGGAACAGTTTTCGGACAGCTCCATGATGATGTTCGGTCGATCCTTTGGAATGATTGGGGATGATGTGGTGGTTGTTGAACTATATATTGTTGAAAACGCTGGAGAAGGGTTGAAGTTGTAGGGCTATTACGTGCAATTATACACATTGTTAGCAATTAATTGAAAAATTACTCTAAGTTAAATATGTGCGGTGTGAGAAATCATCTTCACCTTATCTCTGTGCATCTAATGCTGTACAGTTGTATTTTAATCAATTAATTTAGGTGCTTATTTTAAACGTTTTTATCTGTTTGCAATGAAAATATCTCCTTGTATTCCTTATTCTTGTACAAATTAGAATTATTATATCTTTTTACGTTGTGCAAGTTAGACTGATAGTCAGCCTACAGATGTTTGAAAAGATGAAGGTGACCGAAGTTTAACTCACGATGTGGTAAACATATTTCTTTTCTTCATTCTGGATGATTATACGGTTACAAGTTTGTTGACTTTCTTTTTATGGGAGATTATCAGTCTACTTACAGTTGTGTATTTCTTTGACGTATACTTAGTATTTGTTAACATGTTTGATTACCTCTTTTATATTTGTACTTCTTTGGCATTAGCTACATTGCTTCAAACAACTTTCAACCACACAAAAAAAATGAATTGCTGGACTCTAATCCGCATAAATTGTAGAACAGGTGCACCTATTTCATAATAGCTTCCCTTACAATACGAAAAAATATATCAAATCTTAACACTAGAATTACATAATCTATTACATTTCGGTGTATAAAATAAGTACCTTGAAAAAAAGGAATGAAGAAACTGAAAAGACGATTCGGTGATTTATGAAAGGACCGTAGAATATTTATTCTATTATCTTCCTATAAGTGTGGAGAATTTTTGGAAAAAATTGTATTTCAGACATTTTGACTAGTTTGGTAATTTTAGTGTTAACTCCTACATAAGAAAATCATATAAAACCACCCCTAAAAATCTGCTCTAAAATTCCTCAATCGATTATAACCTCACTTATAGTTTACCTCAATTTTTTACATCTCCTCATCGATCAGGGTTCTAAAATTCTGCAAATTTTCGTGATTTCTCTAAGCAGCAGCCGACAACGTTTCAATCCCATGTATTTTATATCCATCCACGAGGACGCGTTTTGATGGCGCGAGAATACAGGCCGGAGATCAAGCCGGGGTGTTTTCGGGGGTTTCACGGGGAGGCGCGCGCCCGGTTTTCTATTGGCGCTCACCTCAGGGGTGGTTTTTAGCCGAGTTGCACCGAAGAAAGGAGCTCTTGTACACGCCGGCACAAAATGTTCGCGCTAATGCACGTACGTGTGTGCAAGCCGAGAGGAACACACCCTCGGGGAGAAAAAAAAGCGTCGCTCATAATGGAAACGATCCCCTCCTCCCCCCCTTTTTTCTCTCTTCTCCCCGCGTGGTCCCCACCTCGACCATCAACCCCCCGAATTCCTGTCGGCGACGGTACACGCGTGTACCATTGGGAATTTCCGAAATATATATCCCCGCGCGTCCTATTGTCGGCCGAAGAATGGCCGGAATTTCATAGTTTCCTCCATCTTTTCCTACGTTTTCACGAGCGGCGCGAGGGAGATCGTGTTTCGGGGTCTCAACGGTGAAACAGCTTTCCCTCGATGTGAACAAGGAGCTACTTCTTTTTCCGAGTGTTACCACAGACAGTGTACGAAAGGAGGAGGATCGTTTTGGGAATTTCAAAGCTGATTTGACGTTCGAAGAGGCTCGTCGTGGTGAGGGAGATGACAGAAGCTTGGAAGTGTTTCCCTGGGGGTGAATCTTGGCTTGTTTAGACTTTTGACACGAATTACTCGGCTTATTTGGACTTTTGACACGAATAACTGACTTATTTAGAGTTTTGACACGAGTAACATGCTTTTTTAGATTTTTGACACGAATAACTTGGGTAATGGTAAATAAGTATGGTGATAGAAATGTATCCAGCATCCGAAAATCGGCTAGATTGAATTATTGATTGGACGAGGTAATTTAAACTCTTTGGTAATATTGATGTACTCTCACAAATTTTATCTACAGTACGAAATGAGCTGGATGAACCAATAAAAAATGTTGGCCTTGATTTGCTTTTTTCTATACAATAAAGTTGTTTGGGGAGGTGGGTATCATTTTTGGCGGGTGGCGTGATAAGTATATTCCTTTATGTTATATTATCTTTGTTTTCTTTGATTATTCACAGCTTTGTGAGGTGATAATGACAATGCCATTTGAATTGCTTATCAATCAATATTTCTTTTGAATATAAGGGGTGATTAATCCCTCCCTTGCCAATGTAACATATGTATAACATGCTGATTTTCATGCTTTACATTATTCATATACACAGTACAAATTAAAACATGTAGATTATAAATTAGTTTTTCATGCGTAAATGTAATTAATAGATTTTAATTTGACATATGTGAAAAGAATGCCTATTCCAAATCAAATTATTGTACTACAATTGTGAAGCGACGGTCGATTCTCCACGTTCACCGTGGTTTCAAGCAGGTTAATTAACTTTTAACAACGCTGTTTATTTCTATCGATATCCCAATAATTCGCGTATCTATAATAATAATTCATTTTAATAACAATTCAAATTCGCGTGTGGCATTTTACATTCTGGCAATTGTTATGTTCAACCTTTGATACAATAAGTGAAATAATAGTAGAATAAATTTACACATTTTTAGGGGGTAGTTTCAGAAGGGAGTTCCTTGCATCAATAAAGACACATTGATATTTCCGCAAATTTGAATATACCTACTACAGGAACTTTGTATCACAACTGTCAGTGACACAAATTCAATCGTCTCCTAGTATATAGAGTTTTAAATGATGCCTCATGATTCTATAAACGTCATATTATCGATCATCAGTTTACACATCAGATACTGTTGATGCATAGTAAGAACACAACGCTTCCGGTGAGGTATGGCAGTCTGTATTTGCTTCGAGAGAAGTTTACATTGTCTTTTATCGCTGAAGAACCGTTCTTATACGGTTTATCGCGGTTTATCGCAGACGTTTTGCCGTCAGCATTGTGCGAAGTGGAGAACTACTCATGAAAAATTTACTTAACTTCGAATTATTTAAATTTGGGATCATATTTCTACGCCCTTTGTTCATTGATAGTGACGCAGAACATTTCGTAACGTAGGATAACTGTGAAATTGTTTCGTGTGCTTTTCAGTGAATGATTGCAAGGTGGTTCGTCGAATCAGAAATTAAAATTTTGAATTAACATCTGTGTGACTCTACGGCGTTATTCGTTGAATATTTTGCGACAGGTATTTCGAGATTATTCAGAACAGCTCGTCTTTCAAACGATAGTACAGTGAAAATCATATTGCTAATATATTTAACGTGTAAATGTTACTGTCAAAATTTTCTTTTAAGTAAAACCTTCTGTAATTATCGCAAATCATATTTCCAATGCACTCAACAGTTACACGATTTACAATCATATCTCATGCAACAAAAAAAGACAATCAACCATTAAACTTCAATAGATGCAATAAATATTTGTTCAACCTGCCGCCTTCACTTCGGCAGCTTCAATATTACATAAACCTCAATAAATCCATCACAATCTCATAAAACTCTCCATCCATCTTCCACAACACCTTCTACACATCCTCCATCTCATCACCAAAATAAATCATTCCAAAACTTTCTCCTCCTTCCCGCAACTTTCCAATCCACTCACCCCATTCACCAAGCACAATAAACAAAATCTCCTCTCCGTTCTCCACAACTCCAAAAACATCACACTCGCGATAAAACAACCCTTACAGAACAATATGAAAAAATCCTGACCAATGGTAACAAATGTCGAAACAAATAGAAATTACATTCACCATTTACTCGTCGCTTTCTTAGGGTGCGTTTATCGAGTAATTTTTCCAGTGGCACCACGGAGCATAAAGTTTAAAAAAGCCCGCCTTCCAGCGAGCAAAGTGCTTCGGTGACATCAACTAACGTCGCGTCAGGTCTCACGATGTGTATGCACGGAAATGGTTCGATTTGCGGTGAATATTACGAATGGAGACACCCTCTAACTTATTTAGATACCGAGAGCGTAAGCCTCGAAGGTTCCCTTGGCGAGTGGCTATAGGCGAGGACTTTAAGCGGCGTAGGTGGAAAGGGTTTAAGTGGGCACGACGTGGGTGAACCGGACACCAATCACGTCCACGAGACAGTTTGCATAAAGGAAATCGGACGGTATAGAGCCTCATCGATCTAATTTCGAGTCGCCCACTTGCCGACATGTGGAAACTTTTTTTTTTTTTCTTTTCGTAACTACCAACAGCTGCCTCGTTTTCTCGGGCCACGAGCTTAACTTAAGTTTGACGAGTCGTCGTCACGTTGTTAATGTGCAAGGATAGATAGTTTTGTGGAATTCGGGTTGACAGTTATTATGAATTTATATGTCACTTTTTATAGATGTGATCAATCGGAGCATTTTTGAGAAGGTGGTGTAATTGGAAGTTTGAGGGGTTGTTATGTTACATTGTATTTAAATGAAAATTCTGGGATTATGTCTTTTGTATCGAGATCATTACGAGGTTGGTTAACGTGATTGAGTTTTATAATGGTACTTCTAGACAAATTATCATAGATCATCGCAAAAAACCTTAGAAAATTGATAGGTTAGGAGGAAATGTTATATGGTAGAATTCATGAAGTGACTTTCTAGTTTTTTTGGTCGATTTAGGTGTGTCATAGATCAGTTTTGTCACATATATGTGATTAACATGGTTGATATGTGCATTTTTGATGTATATTAATTTCTTTTCATAAGTAGACAACATCGACCCACTATTTTGCGGTAATAATGTACTCCAAACTTCGAGGGCGGATGGAGTAATTGACGAGTAAGGAAGTTGTTCGATTCGTAAAATCGCTTTACGTAAAATATCTTTTATCTCTCAATTGCCGCACAGAATGAGCAGATTCTTCATTCAGTAAAGATATGTCTTTTCAGATTATTTATTTCTATATTTAAAATTTTTATCTGTCCGAATTAACGTAAAAGTTCTCAAAAGTATTTATAATTTTATACAAGAAGCAATAAATACTTGATTAATGAAGTAGCACAACATGAGGTAAAATTACAGATGATGTAGTTGTAATTTATAATTAGATTTGGTATTTTGTTTAAGGAAACCAAATTTATAGACTGTAATTGCAAGGAAATTTTTTTACAGTTTTCTTAACACTAAAACTGTCAACATTTTATTTATTAAAATATAGAAAGTACCTTGGAAACAAAGAAATCAAGGGGTGAAACAGATAATTAATTAACTAATTTAGATTTTACAAGGTAGAAATGAAATAGTTACATCATAGTTCCCCTACTAATTTAAGTAGTTTAAAAAAATATAGGGAATCGATCATTTTGCGGTTAACATTGGTAGATTTATTGCTAATACGAAATTTCTACGTATTTATAACATACATTTAAATTTACACTGCATTTTGAAAAAATGATTTATAATAATGAACATTTTTAACAGATATTTCGATTAATAATTTTGTACTTGGTAGCTTTCTCAAAATACTGCTAACAAATGCTACTAATAAATGATATAAATAATAAATTATCGAAGGAAAGTCAGTAATTTTCAAGGAAAACGATAAATACTGCAGAAAACTATCATTGATTTTCCGGCAACGAAGTTTCGACGATCTAGGAAGTTCTGAACACGTCCTCGTTTTCTGTCTTGTAAATTCCACGACCCAAACTAGAACAAGCCTATAGATAGAAATATGTGCTCGGGTGGTTTGTGACACGACAAATGTACCCTAGACAAGTCACGACAGTTTGACGCTTTTTTAAGTACCTTACGAACCCTCCTACAGCATAAAAGTTCTCTTTCTTGGAATTCAATGCGGCAATATTTCAAAGTAATTCTCAGAGATTTTAGTACAAATTTTTCGAAAAGTCAAAGGATAAAATTTTTTGTGTTGACAAATTTAGGACAAAGTATATTCGTTGAGATTCTAACTTCAATTTCTTTATAGTTTACATAATTAAAAAATGTGTTTGTACGGTTGAAAACTTGACATGTTTAATAAACATATCGTGAAGCAAATATTAATAAGCGAATATTGCAAAATGACAGTTCATTTATAAACTTTTATCATAAGAAAATTTTATAAATTAAAATCAATTTTCACTAATCAATCTTCTAAGCTGACTTTTAACCCTCTAAATCTAACAGTCCATCACTATGAAATTCAAAACTATCACATACCAAAACAACTAAATATATAATCAGCAAGAGTTTACTTTTTTAACGCCAATATTTAAATATCGAATGCATTAGAAAATTCGCGAATATTACAATTTAAAAGTCATATGAAATTTCATTGCATTCAATAACGCCTTTCACCAATGAGCCTCATGTCATTGAACATGTTAATAATTTTTCTTCGATATCCATCAACAGATAATTTACCTTTGTAGAGAACCTATAAGAAGAATGCTACTTATACACCATTAATGGTTACCTTTCAAAATATTGGTCCCAAGATAATCTTCATTCAGCTATCAAAGCAAACGATTCTCGAGAAAAAGGTAGAAGAGCGACAAGTAGAACTAAAATGACGATATCGTCGCAATGTCCGTTTCATCACCGGAAGTCGATTTTCATCGCGGCACATACGTACTTCTGGTAAAACGTAGAAGTAGGAAGGTCTTGCGAGACCAATTAAATTTTCACGAAGGAGGAGGCGCGTCATTATAGCGTGACATGCCACGACAAAAGGGGCCGCGACAGGCTTCTACGTGTGATATTGAATTATCGATGACTGTCATGTGTTTGGATATTCATGCGTTACCAGCATCGACGGCTTTACGTCCAATAAATGTCCTTGCATCTTTCGTTTACTTTATTCTTCCTACTGGCAATTATTTCTTATGTTTTCCGCCCTGCGTCGTGTTATCAATATATCTAATTCTCTTTATTGAGAGACGTTAATGAACGCATTTCCGGGGAGATAATTAAATGAAATGCGTTTGAGGAAAAGTTCTCGGGCGAAGAATTTTGTTCTTTGATACTCGATCAATTTTTTGGGTGTATAATCTACAGGGTTAATTGGAGCACTATTAACACTAAGATTACCAGCGTTAAATCGATTATATCTAAATATATTGAATAAAAACTTTGAAAGAGGGGAAACCGTGAAGCAAGGAAGATAATTAGTTAAGTAATTCATAAGAAGTAGAATATTTACTGTATGGTTACCTCGTAAATATCGTGAATTTTTGGTGCCATGGTAGTTTTAATGTAAATTCTTGATGGTTTAGATACCACCTTACATTGTAAACTCCAGGAGAAATGACTATAACGGTTAAAATTAGGTCAGTGTGAAGAAATGTGCTGGGTATTAAATGTCAATTTCCTAAAAAATAGATATATTTCGTGTATTAATCAAAATTAAAGTATGATATCAAAATTGGACTGACAGAATACAAGAGTTGTGTAAGTATGTAGATAATATTGTATATTATAATTGCAGTTCTGTTAATTAGGATTTAGAATCATTTGCAATATCATCGTAATGAAGATATGGTACCAAAGCTTTTCTTCGCAACTTCCAGTACAATTCTCATTTCCAGTATTATATAGATGTTGAAAAATACAGTTATATCGATGTTTAGGAAATCATATTGCAATAAAATTAAACATTTGTATTGTTGAATATTGATATAATACTCGAAGTCATCAGTCCGACTACTAAGAATCCAAATATTTAAAACCACAAAGATGAGAAATACACAAGAATAAATTATTAAGTAGAGTGAGTATAAAATCCTACCGAATAAACTTGTAAAATGCCTAAATTACATAAATTTAACGAGGTGATACAAAACGACACAAAAAAGTATCAAGGAGCATTGAAATACGCGGATTATTAATCACTTTATCGGCAAAGAATCAGTGTTCCCCATCAAACACCCTATATCCCGCCATAGCAAAAGGGGGGTTGAAAGTTGGTCTCTATGGCAAAGCCGTGTCTCTATCCTGTGTAGGTTCTCCGTTTTGACAGACCGCGGTGTAATCCGATCCGAGACATCTATGTCGATAGGGCAATAATTAGGCTGCTTAAAGGGTTAGAGGAGGATAGGGTAGAAACGGTCAAGTACAGGGGATCCGGCGGCCCTTTCTGTCGGTCTATCTCCTTTCTTCGTTCCGTCGCCTCGAGGAGGACCCGAAAACGATGAGAAGCGGCAAAGGTAGGATGAGGAGAAAACGAAGCAAGCGGAGACGTAGACTCGTAGTAGTCGGTAGTTGTGTCGGTTCCCGCCGTACTCTTTCATCCCTTTCGACGTACATACCGCCGTGAATAGCCAAAACTAAAGGTACCAGAAGAGTGCACGGACACCGGTCTTCCTTCCCGGTTCTCTGTGGCGCACGAGGCACACACGTCTCCGAGTAAAAAGGTAGGAAAGGACAAGAGGGAAGAGAGAGAGTAATAGTGAGAAAGAGAAAAGGCAGATAGGGGAGGAGACGAGAGGGAGGGAGGAGAGACAATCCAGAAGCTTGCTTGCCGTACCACGTCGACTTGTCCCGGCAGCCCTGACGTCCCTTGTGAACTGCACTTTACGTCTGTGTCCGTGGCTGAAATAAGGAGGGCTGCCGGAGACTCGAGACGAAGGGAGAAGGTGGACCGCTGGTATAATGGCGGCTTCGGCACAAGGCCCCCAAAAGAAACCCATAGATATCGCATTGCGCGCCCGGGACTGACGGGACAAAACAGCTCGGGCCCTCGACAATGGGGGAGTTTCGGTCTTCTCCACGAGGTTCGTAGAGTAGACGCAAGAGAGAAAGAGGGTAGGAAAGAGGAATTGAAGGGAAAGAGAGAGAGTGAGAGAGAAGGAGAGGAACCGCGTGTCCTCTGTTCGCGAGGGTGAAAGAGGAGGAAGAGGACGAAGAGGACGAAAGAGGAGAAAGAGGAGGAAGAGGAGGTGGACGGCCGCGTTTTCACGTCACAGGAGCAGCTCACTGGAACGAGACACGGGAGCTTGCCCATTGGGCCCTCCTCGCGTGCCGATCCATTAATTAACCATCGCCATTTCTTACCCTCCGGGGAGACGCCAGCACGTTCGAATCCTCGCCGACAGACCTGAAAGGGACCGTTTCGACGAGGACCGTTGGAAAATGGACCAATGATATACATATGTCTACGGGTAGCCTTGACGTCCTTACTTCACGTTCGTAACTGTACCCTCGAATAATCATGTAACGTTTGATTGACGCTTGCAGGAGAAAAATTGAAAATTACAATGATAGGATTACTTCGGGTGTGCTGGAAAATGGTTTATATAATTTGGATCGATGAATCTTAGTGATTTTACATTCAAATGTTATCGTTCTATCATTTGGATTTGGAGATTTTTATTGATGGCAAATTTATTCATATTAAGTACTAAAGTTTAGGAAGGTTGGACAAGAAAATCTTGTGGTAACTTTGCGTTCAAAATTGAGTTTAATTTGTCCAGAAGGATCCAAGTTTTATAAATATTTCACTCTTTTGTGGAAGCATCGACGAATAGATTGGTGACTAGCTAATAGTTCGTGGTAATTTCTACGGTCAGAGGTCGAAATGTAATTTACTAGAATATATTTAAAAATCTAATTTGAAATATATTTTAAAAGTCTAAATGGATTTGAAAATAAAATTATATAAAGTTCAATTACATAGCTTCATTATATGAGTGTAATAAATAAAACTGAGAAAAACATATTGGGTACTATATAAAAATAACGAGGCTATCAGGATTTTGACGTTTAAACTTTTCTGCATGTCGACAAATTGCCGGTCATTAACTTTTGCGTATATGATGAAAATCATGCCGTATAATTAGACGACCCACGAAATTAAAGTGCACATCCACTATCGTGGCGCGCACTTTCGATTCACCATTGAAACGGCAGCATGAGAAATTCCAATTTTAAACTAATTTTGACAAATAATCATTGAATTTCACAGGCTGAAATTCTCAGAAACTCGTTAGCATTTATTAAACCTATAAATTGAATTGACAGTGCACTTCGTACAGCTATCGGGTGACATTTTTAATAAAGCTTAATTATCCGTGGATGTGGGCTACGGTATTGAATTTCGTTCTAACACATTGCGTTTAATTACGAATCACTTAATAAACGCAACCGACTACATATCAGAAAATAAAACGAACGATTAATTAATATTTTTAGAAAATTTTCATTCATATTATTACTATTGCTAATACGCAATTATTATTGTCAATACGCACCTATGCCTTTCGCATGTATGCGGATAATTTGACAAAAAATAAACAATATTATGAGACACGGACCAAAGTTTATTTTGTGCTTGGACGAATTACAAAACATATGTTTCATTTTGTATTTGTGTAAATTTATATTACTGGAATGAATGAATTAAATAATATTCTTCCAGAACTTTATGGAAGACATTTAATAAAATTAACGTTTTGGAAATAAATTCAAAACTAATGACGTTAACAAAGTTTTGCTAATAGTCTAAGTAAAAAGTTTGCAAAAGCACTCATAGCTGTGTCAGAAAACCATCGCAATAAATTTAAATACGCCCGCATTATATCAAGTTACTTGGAACTGTTTTTGCCACGAAGAAATTAACCTTGCAACTTACAACTAAATGAATTTTCTTCAGATTTGAGAAATTTTTAACTCATAAATAGCACCTACAGTTTGCACATTCATCACCAATAAACATTTAGAATCTCTACATCCCTCGATTCATCACTGTCTTTGTCATTCTTCAAGAAGATAACAGTATTCTTCTTAAATTACTTCTTAAAAATCAAACATTGATCCTTTTAAGTATCAAAAATCAGTATTCTTCAGAAACCAAAGAAAATAAAATATCGATTCTAATTAAAATCTCAACATATCTCCACACTCTACAGAATTAACTTGAGATGAATTGCTCATCAGTGATCAATTATCCAGGAAAAATCGCGATTCATCGCAATGCAAAGGAAACTCGTGGGCAATATCCGGAACAATCGGAACCTCAACATCCAACACTATAAAACTAATTTGTCCTCAGAACGATAAATTGCTAATATAAATCGCGTAATGGGCCTCCTAAAGTTTTTAATTATCCGTCAGTTAATATCACTCTTCACTGCCGGTATCGAGATCGATGTTAAAGCGATCGTACGTTGGCGATATTTTTGCTGACGTAAATACCGAGCAGCGTTATTATTCCTTTTAATTATTAACTGTTGCGTCCATGTTGACGAGGGCGGAGAGGAAGGGAGGACCTCTTCGGTAAAATTATTCCGTCGTCGTCCGGGTCGCAGCTTATGCAAAACAGACGACAAAGCAAAAGTAGAAACGAAGGGAGAACGGCAAAGTTCTCTCTCTTTCTCCCTCGACTAAACTATAGCTTCCTTGCATCACTGATCAGCTTCTAAATAAAAGTCAAGTCGATGGGAAGACTCGATTTTATTTACCTCCGCCGATACAGCCAGCCAGTGTTCTTTTCAGCTCGATTGCGACGTTTAATTATAAAATACGATCCCTATTCAAATGTACCGAGGCGACGTGTTCGATTATAAAATTGGAGTCTGACGTACGAGTCGCGAAGGGAGAAGGAAACTTTCTACGAGCTGAGCAATATTTCACTTATTGCTAAATATTGTTAACAATTTCTAGTAAAATACAGATTTTACTGGAATTACAAAGACCATAGATTAAGTGAAAAACAATACGTTTTACAAGGTACGATCTACGGCAAGGGTGGCAATCTTCTTCTAATAAAATGCCATTTTTCATTTGAAAAGAAAAGTAGCTACACACTGTTACGTGAATATTAATTTCATAAAATTTTTCAAATTTGAAAATTAATTTCAATAGAAATCATTGAACATGTTGACCGTCATGGGGGTCACTGGTGACTGGTGCTACTGAATTCAATGAAATTTCATGTAACTTTTACATTGCAATATTTATGAATTTTCGGACATATTGTATATTTAAATATTGGCGTTGAAAAAATAAATGTCTGTTGGATATCTATCTATCAGTGTTTTTAAAGTTTCTGCTTTATAAAGATGCGATTTTAATAGAAAAGGTTTCACATCAGCATAAATTACGAAACTGGCAAAATACGAATAACGTTTAACGTGTTATCATTAAATTTTAATTACTTTAGTCAAAGCCAGGCTACTGAAGCCACCCCCTCGAGGTATCTTAAATTTTCGCTGTCCTTGTCGCAGGAAATAGATCACAAATGTTACCAAAGTAATTGAATAACTTTAACATTAATTTTAAGCAATAATACAGACGTCTGTGCTTTAATTGTTCGATTGGAAATTCTTCCTTGAGAGATGGTATTAATTATGTGGACAATATACTCTGGTAATTAAAATAATTCTTTTTATCTTTGTACAAATGTTTTGAAGTTTGTGTATAAGCTGCACTGCCTTTTTCATTGGTATAACGTTGATGCTCGCGATCAAATTCACTTCCAGCACACAAAGTTCTCTTTCTCAAAACGTCAGTGCGTAATCGATACGTCGCTTTTAGAAGTACGCTGATAGTTTAAGCGCGCTTCTATTTCAAGAATACTCCGTCTAGGAATAGAAAAGAGTATACGCTACTTTCTGAAAGTTGTCTGTCTTTAAATAAATTACGTTGGATACTCTTAAACAAATAGGTCTTCCCTTTCAACTGCGCGGAGAATCAATGTTAAATTCTATCGTTACTATAAAATTTGTTATTTTTATATTACTGTGTTTTGTGTTAACAAAATCTATTGTATTCCAAATAATATTCGTAACATGTGTACTTTTTTTTATTCAACTTTAATAAATTTTTACGATTTTCATACTAAGCTATTGGTTTAATCTTCGTTTAAAACTATTATTGAGTTAATCTCGTTATAGGACAACAATTGATTCAAGAGTTGACGAAAATGAGCTTATAACTTCTTTCAATATAAGTATTATATTACTTGCAACAATCGTTAAAAAAACAAAATGTAATGGCACTTGTGAGTTAGTTAAAATTATCAGTCGCCGTGTAATTGATCAAAATCACCTAGAACTTATTATACACGATTGTATTCAATAGTAAATATTTCACACTCAATTTACAGCTGCATTGAAATGCAGTTACTTGCATATAGACTTCGCGAGAATCGTATCAATCAGTCTCAACACCGTCATTCAGATTCTAATGTAATATTCCGTGTTGAATGGTAACGAGACTACGTGCACGATAATTCAATTAACCCCGCGTAACTGGCTCCTAGAAATACAATTGACTTCTCTCCACGTTGCTGGAAGACCGTTTCAATCCAGAAACAATCGGCATTGTGCAATCGTAGATATTCTTCCCAAGAAGAACTTCTCCTCGAGATCGATAAATAATTATACAATTTCTCCCTCGGCTCATTGTAGCTGAAGAAATCCAATTTTTTTTCCTTTATCGCCTCTCGCTTTGCATTCATCAAGGATTCTATGAATGCGAATAAACGAATCGTAATAATATTTGTCGATAATAATCGATCGTCCATTATCAACCGATTAATTAGAGTTACGTTTCTCGAGAAAGGTAATACGCATAATCGCAAATTATCCACAATGGTCCAATGTATTTCGCACAAAATCCACGAATCTGATTAATAAGATGCTACAAAATTCAAACTAACGCATTATGAAGCACTGTTAATCCGTTGTTTCATTCTCTGCCGAGGAATATTTGAATCGAACCAACGGATATATACGTTCATGTCCATCGGCTTCGTTATTATAACGATACGTCAATTCAATTCCCGCCGCAACTGTGCAGCGTTTCCATCCATATTTTGTAGACAATAGAAGTAACCCGATTAACCGACTCTGTTGCATTAATTTTATTACACTTTGGAGCGTAATTAACGTCCAACCAAGTAAGAGCACTTCCCCCCCTTTTTTACTTCTTTCTTCCCTCTAATTCCGCAAAACGAAGATGATTATAATAGGTGTTATTAGGCACAGGAAAAAGTCGTGCGTTTTTCTTTTCATTAATTTATTTTTATAATGTACAACGTATTTTGATGTGATGAAAGAGACTGTACTAGAGTTCCATAAAATATTGGATTTACTTTTATCTTTATCAACTATTAATGTTAATAAGAATTCCATTTGTGATACCGTGGTAACAATTAATTAATATTTTTTCGAGGATAACTTCCAAGAAAGAATTGTACAAGTTTGTGAAACGCTGGAAAAATATTTTGATGTGATGAAAGAGATTGTACTCACTAGACTTTCAGAAAGTATTAGATTTACTTTCATCTTTATTAAATTTTATTATCAATAAGAATTTCAAATGTGATGCCATGGTAACAACAATTATTGAATTTCTTTTCGATTAAAATTTCCAGGAACGAGTTGTATAAGTCTATAAAACGCTGGAAAAGTATTTTGGTATGATGAAAGTGACTGTACTCACTATACTTTCAAAAAGGTATTGGATTTTCTTTTATCTTTATCTTTTAATTCCAATAAGAATTTCGCACACGATACCGTGATAACGACAATTAATTAATATTTTTTCGAGGAAAAATTCCAAGAAAGAATTGTACAAGTTTGTGAAACGCTGGAAAAATATTTTGATGTGATGAAAGATATTGTACTCACTAAACTTTCAGAAAGTAGTAGATTTACTTTCATCTTTATCAAATTCTAATATCACTGAGAATTTCAAATGTGATGCCATGGTAACAACAATTATTGAATTTCTTTTCGATTAAAATTTCCAGGAACGAGTTGTACAAGTTTGTAAAACGCTGGAAAAGTGATATGTAACTCAGTATCGACTGTATGGTGAAATAAAACTATTTCTTTTTCAAATTCAGAGTGTTTGAATCTTGACCTAAGAATCCGCAGAAACTTTTTCTAGTACCTGACATAACACTGCCTACCTACGTAATTGAATTCTCGTGGAACTCTAGTTTCGAGTGTTACAGGGACCGATTCAACGTCAAGTTTCAACAAGGAAGATGTAACCTCCCCTACTACGGCCATTCAGACCCACCATGGATTCCCTCCCGTTTACCAAAACTATCAATTGATGTCGAGGCACAAACAACCGAGTGTATGGCTTACACACACGCAGCTGCACCCCCGACACATCGAAATCCAAACAGAGCCGGATATATCTCCGTTCGTTCGTCCATCTGTCGTTGTGTAACGGAACACCGGCTAATAGTATTAGAAATATATATATATCTCCGACTAAACTATCCCCCTGATCCAAACCACTCGACCTACGCACCCTCTCCCTGTTCTATCCCTGTTATCCTTCTTTTTCTGCCTGTTCCAGATTATGTCTGTAAACGCCTGTTGTATGAGACTCGGTCTTTGCCGATTTCTACCCCGAAATCTGCTAAACGCGTTCGTTTACATGTATGCTTTTGTGCGACGTGCCTTTCAATTACCGAGGAATTGCGATTAGTGTGGTTTAGATGATTTTGTTGAACAGGGGGTGAAATAATCTGGAATTGATTTGGTGTCGATTCTGGTGAACATTGGACTTTCGGTAGTTAACGTTAGAAGGCTGCTTGACGGCTTTAAGGGGTGAGTTATTGAAATTGATCTGTTTTCTGAAATTTATGGTTCTGGGGTGCTAAATTAGTACATCTTTATCGGTGGATTTACTAATTATGTTTTTATTGAGATATCGGAAGTAATTGGAAATGTACGTTAGGAGAAATTTTTGATGAAGTCACTAGGTCGTTTCTCGGAGAGGATTCAGAAGTTTGGGCTCTGATTTCAATGGAAGCTGCCAAGAAATTTCATATGTTTCATGATATGTGAACAATGTTCACTAATTATTTCTTTATGGTTACAATTAAAAGAATGTTTGGATACTTAATTAAAAAAGAAATCGTAAAGCTTCTCTCCATGACATTGCAAAGAAATTGTCACAATTAACACTAAAACAACCAAGGTGGTCAAAATGACTTGTTCCTCATTTTTTCTAAAATTTTTTCAAGTTTGTAGAAGAGCCATAGAGTAGATATTCTACGTCCATCTTATAAAATATGAATTACTGAATTAATCATCTTCTCCACTTTTTTATTCCCCGTATTTTAAATCATTTATTTAATATACTGAAATAAAATAAATGTAACGTCGGTAGTTCTACTGTCAAGAGAAGTAGATTTTCCTCGAACACGAAAAATTATTTCTGCACACAAATACAATTACATTCTCAATTAAATTGATAAAAAATGAAGAAGAATATTTCATGACACAACACAAAGTGTCATTTTCCTTACTCTTCAGTTCTCAACCCCTAAAAGCCACCCTTCCAGAATAATACAACTCCAAATTTCAAAAGTAAATCAATTTTTCACCATTACTCCAAAACCGCCTTTTAAATTCGTAACTTAAAAGTTCCATTTTCAAAATGATCTCACTTCCTCCGCAAACGTAGAATGTTAGACTCTTCAATACGTCAGTCAATGATTGCACAAGTCCATCGTGCATCGAGAGGTCTTAAGTGCACCAACCATCATCCTCCAACCCCAAGAAGTGTCCATCGATGGTCAGTAACGGGCGAAGAATTCGAAAATCGTGACGTTCACCACAGCAGAGGCGCCGTGTAGACGGCAGATTCCACTTTTTGTTTGTTTGTTTGTTTGTTTGTTTGTTCCGGGCGTTTCGTTGGCGCGTTGGTTAGGTACTCGACTCGCTCTCTCGCTCTCTTTTCCCGCTCGTCTCGCTTTTTCGCTTTTCCATCCCGCGTTTCTCTCCTCTAGAATCGATCCGTGCAAATTTACACGCCCAGAGCGCAGTGGAGTGACGTCGGGAATTTTCACTGTCTTTCCGCTACTCCGCGTCCGTTTCTCTTTTCCACCATCGTCATCCTCCTGTTTTCTCTTCCTCCCTCGTGTTCTCTTCACCATCTTGATGATCACCCCGCGGCAACCGGCTTTACTCGGCGTTGGGGACGAGACGGAATGCCCTCCAATTGTTTTATCCGATTGTTACAGAGCTACGAGCAATCCCCTTCCTCTCTTCCCATTAAAGTACCTAATTGGTTTGTCGTTGCTCTCGCGGTTTTCGCCTCCGTCGATGTGTTATTAAGCCTCTGTGTCTCGCAGTGTCTCCTGATGTCTCTTTGACAGACTTCTGAGGGAAAGGCAGGCCTGGAAGCCAGGGAAGGAACTCGCATGTCTTCGTGACGCTATTCCGAGAATGTGGGAATCACGGCTGTTCAGTTCATATTACCTTAGTTTTGTGGTAAGTAATACTTGCCGTCGGTGTACAATTACACTCTTTGTCTTCGTTTGTATTAGTGAAATCCGGATAGTCTGTGGTTGTGTTTAGCGAGAGTCGTCTTTTCTTAACATCACTCATAATGAGCGCCAGGTTTCGAATCTGCACGAGTAATGATTTTTCTACTCTTCGTTTACTCCGCGGATTTTACAGAGTCTATCGAATATCGATCAACTGGTAATATCGCGAATTACATTTGTCGTTTAATAATTACACGGTAGGAAGAAAAGTTATTGTTCTTCTAATCGAGATTATTTCTAGTACAGTTGACCCTACTTCAATATTGTTAATTCATTTCGTGTTCCATTCCAACCATTTTTCAACGGTACCTTGTTGTAGAACGGTTGATTGTATAATCTAACAATTATTCAAATAAGTTCAAACCAGTAGTTTTATCTGGTTCTGATTAAAAAGTTGTACAAATATCGATATATACTACATTCGTGCGTGTAGTAGCAACGAAGGAAATAGAGTCACGACATTCGTATATACAGTGGAAGGGAAATCGTTGGACACTACTGTGCACGTAATTTTCACCCTACCTCTATTTACCAGCAACGAGTGCTATCACGCGATGTTCATTAACGTCCTTCTCCATTTTCCACCATGAACGTATCACTCGACTCCATGCATCCCTCTCTAACGCAATTTTTACCAAAAAGCTCATCCCCATCGATTCGAAACGTTCGTTCGAACCTACCAGTCGATCTCGTTTAACCGCAAACTTTCGAGCATTTCCGTTCAACGTCATTGACCATACGACGTAAAATTCGTGGAACGACGTACACGTGTTCCAGCGTTAAGATCATGAGTTTGTCACCGTCTTTGAGACGAGGAAAATTGGCGAGGGAGTCGGAAAGTCGGATGTGAGGTATAGGAGGAGGAAAGAGAGGAGTAGAAACTCTGGCCACGTTTCTCTCTGCTCTATCTTTCTCCAGCTTTACCGTTAAGGTTCTGGCCAGCCGTTACACGGTGGCTTGATGGCTCTGGCGTTAAATTCAGCCGTCAGAGCTTTCAGCGAGGTTCAGCAACAGCGTCAGCAACTCTGTTCCTCTTCGCCTCTGACCTCTCTACCCTTCGCGACCTCCCCCCTGCGAGCGGTTCTTCCTCCTCTTCTTCCCTAGTTACCAACGCCGCATCCTCCACCTCCTGCGAGTCCATGCTCGACTCCATTCGGGCTCACTCACCCTCCATTCCACCCCCTTGCCGCCACCCCTTGTCTCTTTCGCGAGTTACTCGCAAACAGCGGGCCGACGCTCGTCACGCACATGCTGCAACGAACTTTTGCATCAAAAGCTTTGTTTATGGGCCGAGGAGATTTATAGGCTCGTCTCTGATATATAGGTGGATGTGTAACATCACTGCTATCTTCTGCCAACGTTGGATCTACGGTCGAAATACCGATGGGAGAAATTTGTTTCTTTGAATAGCGCGGAGAACCTTCGAGGATGATTTGAAGAGAGTTCGAACGGAGAGGCGATGAGAACTTAAAGCCGATGCGATAGTTTGAGGTGGATGCTAAGGTCGATACTTGGACGATTGAAAGGAGCTGATTGTTCTGACTGATGGGAAATTGAGGACGTATTTTAGGACTTGCTTTGAGGATTTTTCTTTGATTTTTTTTGGGGGCTGTAGAATTCTTTGTGAGGTGGTGTATTTTTGTTTGAGTTTGAAGGTATGATTAATTTTGTGATTTATATTTGGGGGAGTGGAAAGTAATTTAGTCTTTTTTTATTAGGTAGAGACAAAAAAGTTTGTATCAAGTTTCTATTTTGAGTGAATGACAATCATGCTCGTTATCGAAAACCTTTTACCAGCTGGTGCGTCAATTTTCAATGTCGAATTGATGAGAATCAATTAGCCTTTGAGCAAAATATTTACAGAAACGACGTTACTTTCCGGTTTCAGGTAGTTTAGTAAGTTTTTTAAATGTGGTTGAAGTTTAGTGTTAACTGTGATGAAAGTATCAATGTGCAAATTTGTATGTTAGTGTTACGATGGTTAATTAGGATACGCGGAAGGGTAATTGAAATTGTAGTGTGAGGGATTAATTATTTAAAGTTATATATACTCAAACCTTCTGACGTGAGAATATTCTATTTTTTATGCACCTGTATGTTAAACGTGTGAAATTATGTAACTGTGTCATTGGCGATGATGCTGAAATTTTTAATGAAAGCAGAATGTTAGTAGTTTTGATGAAATATTAAATAATTAGAAAATTCTTTGGTCAAGTAAGCTGTTTACTTAAGCTGTTTTAGTAGAAAGATAAGAGGTTTTTCAAGAGCAGCCTATTCGTCCATCGATGGAAAATTATTCTCCGCGAACCCTTAATGGTGTTATCGTATGTTTTACGATGTTTTGTTGAAGCGGAGAAAGCATTCTTCAAGTACACCGCAATAAATAAGCAGGAACGTAAGAAGGCAAGGAACCTAGTAATTCAAGCGACGGAAACACTTTCAAAGGAAATGCACACTAATAAAGAAAGATTTACGAAGCTGATAAAGCGCGACCGTAAATGCGAATTTGTTTTTATTGCCGTCAAAAGGGAAACTAAAACGTTTGATCTGTACCATCAAGTTGAGAGTTTTTTTAACACGAATCTCAATTCAACTTACACTTTTGTAAAACTAGATGTTTAGTGTAATGTCCCTGTGAAATGACTTTGAAAATTTTCCAGACATATTTAATCTACCAGAAATTTCTCTCCATTTTTTAATTAATCTTCATCAGTCCTTAAGATCGTTTTCCACCCAAATATGAAAAAATTGTGCACATTGTATACACAATATTCTCAATAAAGTTATTGTAATGGAAAAGTAACAAAAGTGGTTCTTTTTTAAGTAACAAATGGAGTTTAAAAGAAAATAGTATAATTACACTAATATCAATAAACGTGCTGAAAATTTACTATTTTCTTTTAATTCAACAAGGAACGGAACTTTCTCGTAGCGCCAAAATTATCAAGAGCTTTTTAATAAAACTTGTGTAAATAATAGTTGCAGGTAAATAAATAAGTCTGCATGCGAAAAGAATAATAAGAATTTTATAGAAGGGTTGCTACGAAGGAAAAAAGTACCTAGTGTAATGCCATTTTCTTCTTCGAGGGTAGTTATAAAATCCAGACGTCTTTTAGTAGAGATTTTATCAAATATACAGTTCTTTTGCTTATCACGCCATATGTCTATTGCAATTTCTTCATTTACTGGCAGTGTACGCGGTAAATGTAGCATAGCTATACATCGTTCATTATTCATGGGACACTTATCAGGCTTAGCTTTGCGTTAATGCTAATGGCGTTAAATGCCAGCACTAATAAGGAAATTAATTAATTGCCTGTTACATTCACCCACGCATACATTTTGCAAATCTCAAAATTCATCGGAAACGTTTTTTCTATTTAACCCTAATTTACTTCTTAGCTCTGCATTTTCCATTTATCGCGGTATTTTCACAGTTTTGATAATGTAATGAGAAGTATTCGTAACATATCGTATTTAATTTCCATTCAATTCTTGTAATTACATTTACAAATCGTCTTTAGCACTGAAATTATAGACGTTTACCCTATTTCATTTAAATATATTAAATAATTACTTTGAAACTCGGTGAATTAAGAGGTGGAAAAGAGGATCGATTAGGTAATTTATGTTTTATGAGATAAATGTAGAATATCTATTCTATAAATCTCCTATAGACTTGAAAAATTGTTGGAAAAAATTATGTACTAGTTTTAACTTGTTTATCAGTTATAATGTTAAGTCTAAAGTTAATTGTGTAGATTCTGTTATAATTAGAATTAAACCAATTTTCTACTATTATTGCAATATAAAATTTCAAATAATAAACTGAAATATGTAAAGGGATTAATTGTTGCTAAAGAAATTATGGAATCTTATACGTTATAATTTGCAAGAAATTGTACTATATTATGCAAGTTCACAATAGCGACTAAAATTTGTCAAATAATAAAATGTCTAACGACAAAAAGAACGTAGTACTTAATTTCCTAGACATTCATCTCCTAAGGGGCTAAATCAACCTTTCAATGAAAAGTACCGTTTCATTTATTCTATTAACATAGAAGTAAATTTTCAACATCAGAACTTCTTTTTACACCTTGCAATTTACAATTTGTGATTAACACTAGGTTTACCGAGATTTTTTCATATCTATCTCTGCTCGTATACTACTGTCTGTCTCATTGAATAGATAAAAGTCACAGAAAAAAATAAAAACGGTTTCTATAACTATCCTCACGAAGTTCGGAATGGGTTAATATGACTCTCCTAGTAAACTCAATGTTAAAAAAATATATAAACTCGTCTTCTACGTACTCTAAGGTAAAATCTCTAATCCTAAGATATCGTTCTCGATGTAATTAAGCGGAAAAATAAACACCACCATTCATCGTATCTTCAAAACTTTAACAAAATCTCTAATATCAATTTTATATCATTACCTTGTAATTAGTGCGTCTTCCACAGGTTGCATCGCTGATAAAAGTATGAAGTTGTAGAAACGATTTCATCTTGCAGTTCACAATCTTCCGAAGATCCTTCTTCTTCGTGCCCCTTATGACTTTGAGATCAGATGCAGAAGCGCGTTAATCATATATACTTAAGGTGTCGCGTATTCTTAACAAGCTGAGGGTTATTTTCGCGCTTACAATTATCCATTAAATCTCAGTGCACTTTAATCGAAACTCACGATCATTACTGGCATTAAATTCCCGATCCGATCGGGAATCGTTGATTGGTCCGCAGCTTAAGGATCCGGTCGCTCGGAAACTCCTTATTTAGTAGGCTGTATTATACAAGAAAATACGGAATATCTCGCGCAGAGTATCTCTCTACTGGCCGTGGAACTGGCTAAGCGATATAATAAAAGCAACTCCCTATTGCTGAAGCTACTGGTCTGTTGTCCGCTCTACCGCCTTTTCGCAGCGTCTGCTTTAACCTTCTATCACCTGAGCGTTGCATCCGATGACTGTGGATAGTTTTGAAGTTCGACCTTGCCGAATTGTAAACATTAAACGACTTGAGGTTACCCGATACGCTGAATATATACGATTGTATACGTGGATTGATCCAATTGGTAATAAGTGTTACGTTTGGACAACTTGATTAGGATGCATCGTTCCGCTAGTGAAAACTAAGAAATGGAGACTAACTAATGAAGGACACAATTTATGAAATAATAAAAATGTTGGATTTCCGAGGATTTAATGAACCGTGAAAGATAGTCTTTAGTTAATCAAATGTGATGATGAAATTTTCTTTCTACCGATTAACAATTTGATTGGTAGCTACTGTAATGTTGATCGTGACGTCTGTAGTTAAATACTTTGTCAATGCGTTAAATTTGTAGATAGCTTTAGTATAATATTGTTAATTCTCGCGAAGAACGTCGGAAAGAAATCGAACCCGGTCCCTCTATCTATTAGTTGCCAACTCAGTGAAATATCTTGGGTTGAGGTATGGGGTAAGGGGAGACTGTCCTCGCACCGCCCACTCCTATCGGCCCTTGAAACCTGAGCTCGAAGAATGACAATCGAAAACTAAACACTTATTTCGTCGTTAAGCGCTTTTTCACCCAGTCACGTATTAGAATCTAAAATACGTGAGGGCAAGGGATGTCTCTATCCGTCGGGCGAATCAGAGCAATGCACTTATCAAGTGAATTCATTCGATGATCCAATAATACATAGTCCAACGCTCAACCCCTACCGTAATCCCTTCGACCTAATTGATTTCTAACTCTCTATAACGTGAATTCTACCCTCAGAATTTCTCCTTCCATCCTATATATCCCTGACTTTAAGAACGACGCAATCGTTTGATGCAATCGTGATCGAAGTGGAACACCCCTATCGCTTGCTGCTCGCGATCGGTGTACTCCACTTAGCCCACAGAGAAATACGCGTCGATGTATCGGAAGGAAATAAAAAAAAAGCGTCGAAACGTATAGGAGCGTAGTATGTCGCAAGGAACCACCGACCGTCGTCCCCGGTTCTCCATCCTCCTCGGATCGTGGTCGCGAGACGAATGCCACGCGAATCTCCGTCCTCGTCTCGCGGACCCCCCACTCCTGTCCGGCACTCGATACGATTCCGCGCGTTTCACGGTTTAAGACTTATCCCCACCTAGACGGACTGTTCGATAGTAGAGTGGGGGGACAGTCGGTCACGTGGGCGGCGCCATGTTTGAGCCACGCCCAATCGCGTTGCCCCTTTACCAGCCCGGCGCGCTCGTCAAATGTTTTTCGTCGCGGATTATGACGCGGTCTGCGCGATTATGACCACCTCTCTTGCTCGCTCACTATCTCCCTCCGTTCCTCTCGCAATCACTCCCCTATTCTCTCTTCGGTGCACGCTCTTTGTCCTCTTATCCCTCTCTTCCTTTTTTTTATCTTTAAGCGCTTTCCTCTTGGAGGCTAAATTTTTTCTCTTTTCTTTATTCTCCTCCGCCTCCCTCGATCTCCTTCTTTTTCTCAACTCTCCCCGCGCTTCTTCGAGGACGAAGTTTGCTCTTGCTTCAGCCCGTCGCTACGACGTTCCCGGACACACGGAGAGGCAACTAAACTTGTTCCTCCTCTGTTGCACCGAAACACGTATACCCTCGCCATGCTCGATCTCCGTTTATTCCTTTTCTACGTCCTTCTGCATCGTCCTGATCTACTGGCTCTATCGAGAACCTAGTAACGTATACCGGCATCGATCGCAGACGATGCACACTCTCTCCTTGAATCGTCCGAGGAGAAAGAATAGAGAATGGCTCGCTCATGGCCAAAAGCTGTCGATTCAGCGAACGTGAAGACGGTAGCACAATGAAAACTGAGCTACTGCGAACCATGGAACTGGAGGAACGTTGATCATGGAGATGTAATACACGTTGGTGACGTTACTTCGTCCTATGAATGTCTTTAGATTCTTTGCATTTGAATTTATTTTATTTTTTTTACATTCCAGTGAAAGTATTACTCTTCGTTATTTTTGTGATGATAAAAATGTTTTGGAAAAGTTATATCGGTGGGTTACAAGATAAAATATCATCCGGAGGAATGATCGTTCATTGTGATATGGCATTCTTTAATGTTGTATTAACGATTTGAGTGTTGAGGAGCGCGATCACGCTTGTTCTGATCAATAATTGAAAGTGATCGACTTATAGCTGTACTCGGAATCATTTGCACTCCAAGCCCGTTATTGGAGAAGCGCCTTCTACTTCTAGTGGCACATCCGAGTTGTCACTGATTCACGAATACTCTCTCCCGCCAGTAATGCACCTATTGACACGCGACGAGTGGCGCATTGGGGCGACATTTGTATTAAATAATAGATTTCTTCGTCACCCATTGATTACTGTTACCAATACGTTTTTTTTTATTGCAGTCATATCCTTTGTAGGTCTACTCCATTGTACCTATCGATAACAGTACTCACTAATTTCACTGACTTTTGGATATGTTGTTAGGGTTATGATTTTAGTCAATCTTTTTGCCCTCGGAATTAGTTTTATATTTATTTATTTCATAATTTTAAGTATATAGTATTAATCGTCAGTAGATTTGGTGTAAAACGGTTAAGAAACTAATGTTTTATATATAGGAAATTAGTAAGTTATCCTCTTTTGTCATAAAATAAAATATTAGAGATGATTAATACGTTCAGCACTACGCAAATTTTGCCTCAAATCGTGATTCGCAGAATATACAGTACATACCGAAAAGTTATGCGAAGCAGATCTATTAAATATTTTCATAACATTTTTTGTTGACATAAGTTAAGTATAATGCTACCGGATTTCGAAAACGATACATCCGCTGAATTAATCTGAAATCCTTATCTTTGTTTTAAATTCAACTAATAACCTAATTAAGATCTAACCCAGACATCAATTTGTTTATAAAACATTATAATTGCTACTTAAAACGATTAGTTCAGACTTGGACATTCTAGATTCAAAAGTCAATCATGAAAAGTCATAAAATAAGTGAAACATAAATGAAAAGTCAACTTCTAGTCGTTGGGGACCAGAGTGGCGTATAAGGTGTTAAAGAAAGTCAGATACGATGATCCTCTTTAGATTACATTAAGTATCAGTCTGTAAAAAGAGAATCCGATTGAGTGCAGTGGAAATTAGAAAGGCCGAGCAGCAAGTATGAAAAGATGAGGGAAGTTTGGATAGGCAGAAGGCAAAACAAAAGTGAGTTGAAAACTTTGTTGTGACGGTAGTTGGCTACCAAGCAAACCGATGTTCTCTACAGGTTCAAAGAAGATAAGATCTTTGCACTGATCCTCAACACACTCCTCGAAAAGAATTGTTATCGAAATTTCTTCTTTGATTGCACGTCAAAAACTGTTTGTTTCTGTCATACGGTTAATTAAATAGAATGCGAAGAATGTTATCATTTTTTTCAATGTGGTAATCTTGATAAATTAAAACCATTAATAAGGACGATCCAAGTTTCTTTACACTTTCTGAACGCGTTAATAATTATTTTGGAAAGGATTTTTAAGCTGAGCAAATTTAGTGAACACTTCACAAAATAAATGTGGGCTTGTATATACTCGCTGATCTATAGTTCTTTCTTCCTTTTACTAAGTTATATTTACACCAACTTCAGTAACACGATTTTCTTTTAATACAAAACTTTATAAATTGTACTCGCTAGTCGAGGCGTTCAACTAGAATATCCATACCACTCGTGTTAAATCGTATATATAAAGATGGTGATAACGATAATATCAAGTTGTTAGTTGTACTTTTATCGACATTGCACGTACAAACTATCGCCGCGATTACTTGGCGTTTATCATGAAGCATATTCTCGACACTTCGAAACGAGGCAGTTAAGCCAGCTGCAATAGGGGCTTCGTATTTTCTCTCGGTATACGCAACCCATAATTATGTTATACATCCATAGTCCGCGTACAACAGAAACAAAACTTTCCAACTATCGATGCGTCTGATGAAAGTACATTACTCGTAGCTTGCTTCAAAAAGAAGAAAAAGAAAGTGCAACCATAACTAAGCTTAAGACTTGTTATTTATCCTGGTTCCTGCGAGTTCACGTCAGTGAAGTATCGTTTAATTTTTCAAACAGTGTTTGGCAAGCTCATATTCAAAGTTCCTGTACGACAAAAAACCAAACATTCAAAAATTCAGATTAACCCAAAATTGCTAATACCTCTCCTCTATAATGCTAAATCTACCAAAACAATTTCTACAAAAAAATTCCCCAATCTCATAAGGAAGCGATTTACTAACTACTCCACTTCTATCTTATAAAAAAAAATTCACATATTTTAATAACCCAATCTTCTACAATCCCCCTCCTTAATACAACAATTATTCATCAAATATTCCACTTCCACCCACAAAATCTAAATTACTTAATCAATCATCTTCATCACCTTTCCATTTATCACCTACCACAGTACTTATCCAGCATACCTAAATCCAACAAATACTCCTCTACCGTTAACAATATCATCATCAATTCGCAGACCCATCAGCAAAACAGTTCAACAAAATTATTCTACCCACAGTAAACTTTACCACCCACATCTATCCAAAGACTAAACTATGCAATGATCGAAAGAAATCAAGATCAACCGATCAATTTCGTAGTACGAATCTCCAGCTTCGTTTTTACGAGCTGAGCGTTTCTAGAAATCACAGCGGCCGGTGGAAAAGCTCTCGCGGATTTGGCAACACTGTGACGCGCTGGGCGTCTCAGTAACACTCGACGGCGCGAAGGACGAACGGCAAGGAGGTTTCACGATGAACCGAAAAAGCGGGAGAGGTTTCACCGAGGGAAGCGAAGGCGGAACCGGTGGCTGAGAGTAGAAGGAGATGAGGGGAGGCGCGAGGGCGACGAGCTGAGAGGAGAAGTAGACGGTCACGTGACACGAACCGTAAGGAGAGGGTCGAGGGATGGGAGGGGAATCGAGGTGAACGAGTGGGGAGAATGTGGGCGTGGCCAGTGGCTTCTCCTCCGTTGCCGCTTTCGCCGGTCTGAGAGCGCAAGTCGATGCCTACGACAGGGGGTGGAAATGGAAGGGGTTAGAGTGATATTCGTGACGCTGGCTAGCGCGAATTTTGGCACAGCTCGCGAAAATTTCTCACTCGGCTCTTCGTGGAAAACTCGGATGGCTCTCGACGCGGCCAATCGCGTTGAATTAGAACTGATAAAGTGGTATTCCGATTTAATGGGCAGCCTCGCGTTACCGGCCCGCGGTCTGACCGAGGAAATTCGAGGATTTGTAAAATGTTAACAGCGATGAATAAATGTGCCGATTGAGAGGTCGGCGTGAGTTTAACGGGGAATATTTTGGCCAAGTGGAATGGCACTAATGGTAAGTATTTCAAGTAACATTACTGTGAAACGCGGTCACGTACGTTGAGAATCGAATATTACCTTTAAAATAGTAATTTCAATGCTCGCGCCGAAAAGTTTGAATAACGGAACCCCAACCCCGAATGCGTACAATTGAAATTTTCAAATCGGATTTCAATTGCTCCAAACCGACGATAAATCCGCATGCAGAAAACGAATATCGTTCACCAGAACCTCGCAGTTCTCTCCGGTACTTCCACCAGTTAATTAAAATTCGTAAAAGCAAAACCTTCCCTCCAACCGAACAAAATAGAAAAAAGAAAATTTCAAAAAAAAATCAGTCAGAACTGGAAATCAAAAAATTCTCATAGACTCCTTTCGCGTACCAATATATCTCGTATTTTCGTAAATTATCCAAAAGATAATTTTGCGCATCGTTATTTCAAGCGACAAAGGTTACACATCTCCTCGCCGTTCTTCGTTTTTCTAATACCATGCACCATGAAAATTCACCGTGTCGATCGCGCGAGCGCCAACGTTCGAGCAACGAAGGTTCGAGCAAAATCTACAGCACGGTTCTCCGTCCGCGTCGATCGGCTTCCCCTACTTCTCATGCCCCCGCCCTCCGGAAGACAGAATAGCTGGGAGGGTGGTGTTAATGGGCGTACTCGCGGTTAACACCCTTATCTCAACCGTGGTGGGAGGTATACCCCCAACGTGCCGCGCGAACGAGGCAAGAATATCCGGAGCGTTACAGCGGACCGAGAAAGTAGGGGAGGGGGGAAACAGAGACAGTAAAGTATTCGTGAAACAGAGAGGGGCGAGTCTCCTACGAGTAGCGTCGGAAAAGGCGTCGAGTCCAACGCCGCTCGGATTGGCGCCGGAACGCCAATCCGGACTACGAGCGCTCATTATCGCCCGGTGGACGATAGGAGAGGGTGCCACCGGTTTTCCACTCCCTCTTTGTCGTACTTCACCAAACGGTATCTCTATCCTCCTCGATCCAACGCCGGCACGTTTGATCTCGTCCGTCGGGGAAGTTCTCCCACCACAACGCCCCACCTTTGGTCGTAGGGGAAGGGAGGAGGAGCCCCCGCACGGTCTCAGTCTTCGCGTCGCTGCCCTCCAGCATTCACGCCTCCCGCGTCCGTTCAGCGGCGCAGGCACACTCCGCTAGTCTTATACACACGCATACGCGTCGGGCCTATACACGTAGAAACGCGTACACACGCCCTGAATCCGGACGAGGACTTTAGCACACCAACACCTCCGCGGGAGGTGTGGGGGTGAGCCCCCAGAGGAGGTGTCAATCCTAGCGCTGCTCAGTGACCATCGCGGCGCCACCCAAGTAACACCTCTCGTCCGCTCTCCAGCCCCGGCCGATTCGAAGCGTAGCCGAGGTAAAGCAAACCCTCTCTCTTGGCTGTTCGTCGCCTCGTTTTCGTCGTATCGCGTGCTGGGAGAAGCAGCATCGCGCCGGTACGAACTTTACTCGGCTGTGTTCTCGCCGTCGGATGCTGTGCGATCAGAAGCACGGCAATTTCTTAAGTTCTGCGCGCGACGCGTTACTTGCAGTAGACGTATCGACGGTGAACTTGGTGAGAAGTTACGGAGAGGAGGAAGAAACCTCTTGTGGACAAGACAGCGTGAAAAATCAGTGAAGAGTGAAAGAATAGGAAATTTCATCGAAGCCGTTTTTCTCGGAGATAGTGCTTCGATATGGGAGTGACTGTTGTATCGAAGAATCGTCAATCGGCGTCTTAGAACGTCGCTCGTGGTGTGGCTAAGTTGACGTCGATTTTGACAGTGTAAACAAAGTGACCGTCCTATTTTCTCCACGGTGAGGTGTCTAAAGAAAGAATAAGTTTATTCGTACGTTCACTCAGGTGCGTGTGCTCATGTAGAGGCTCCGAAACCATGGTAAACTCTTAAAGTGAAAAGTCTAATCTATAACGACCCTGCTGCTGGGTCTTCCTTCGTTCCATAAAATGTCGACAGGACAATTCTCGACGTTGCCATCGTTAAAAGAGACGATCGTCGTGAGATCGCGACTGAAGTGTCACGAAAACATCAGTGATTACAACTTACGCTCCTGAGCGTAATATCAAACCACTCATAAAACCCATCACCACAAGGTGGCTCTCGTAAGAATGGACGAGAACGAGCCAATCGGCTCATCGTAATTGGACCAAATTCCTTCGATACTCCAATCATCTTAATCGCTCGTGAGAACCGTAAAAAGTACGGATAAAAACGCGGGAAGAGAACATTACTGAACATTGCAAGAGGAAAAGAACGAAAGACATAAAAGTGTTAAAGGTGACTCCGAACATCGAGGCGATCGTACGATCGTTCAGAGTCTCCCGGTTTGAGTCACTCGAAGAGGAATCTCGCGCGACTCGGCACACTCGCCCGTCTCGATGAGATTCGAACAAGACACAGCGTGCAGGGGTACCCACTGCGCCAGCACTCCGCAACCCTCCGCGCTGCAGCAGCGATCACGGCTCGAGGAGGTGGTGGAGGAGGAGGTCGACTCCTCCGCGAAGGACGTCGAAGGTCAGCGACGTAGACGAGAATTGGAGGCTAACGTGGTCGAGGGTGCAAATACGGGGCCGAGGGCCGAGGCGGGGGGGCCTGGGATGGCGTACCCCGCGTCAGCGACGGCTCTGAATCAGCACTCGCCCTTCGCGACGTCGATCGCTGGTACACCGTCCAGCAATCCAAACGGACATATATCTGGTGGACACCTGCCAGCCCCTGCCGCTCCGAGACCGACGGATTTCAGCGTCTCGTCGTTATTAACGGCGGCTAGTACTCATCCACCGATTTTGGGTGGTTCCTCGTCTCAAGGAAGCGCATCGCCGCCTCCTGGTGGACCTGGAAGTCCGGCTGCGGCACCGGAAACACCGCCGCCGTTACCAAATCAACGAGAATTGTCTCATTCATCATCTGCGGTGGCAGCCGCGAGTTACTTCAGCGCTGCCGCCCTGGCAGCGGCCGGATTTTACAATCCGGCGGCCCATTTACCGCCTACCAGTTCACCAGGACCGACGACACATCATCTACAGGGCAAGGGTTTATTCACCAGTGCGCATCATCATCCTCATCTTAATCCACACGGTATCACGCCGCCAGGTGAGTCTTTGCTTTTTATGGTTATTTTCATCCTTGACGATTCTACGAGGTGTCGTTTGGAGTAGAGTTATTACGGAGTCTGTTCTAGTTTTTTGATGTTGTGCAACTGTAGGTGATAGGTTTTCTTGTTTTATTGTTAGGATGTTTAACAGTTTGTGCTATAGGATGGAGGATTAGGAAGGTAGTTGTTGTCTGTTTTATATCTGCGGATGGTTAAAAGTTGCGGTAGGGGTTATGTTTGAGAGTTTGAGGAAATTTGTAAAGTTTGAGACGTGGGTAGTTTCGAATACATTTGAGATGGAGTAAGGTTATGATTTTTGTCTGTAAACTTGTGAGTGATGGTTTGAAATTAACACCGTCGGCAGAAGGGTTAAGTCTTCTCGTGAAACGTACAGTCGATTGAAGGATAAATGTTTGGATGTCGAGAACGATCGTGAAAATTTGTGTGGAAAGTGCCAGGCGATGTAGTCGAGCTAATATTTAAAAGTATCTGGATAACTTGTCAGTTATATAACCGTATTTTTCGATTAGAATATCTATGGATTCGGTTCTCTGTATTTTACAAGAGTAGGGAAAGTAATGTTCTATTTAAGAAAGCCTATTTGTAGTATCAGACTACTTGTTCTCAATATTTTGTAAGGAATAATTGGGACTACCTTCGGAAACGATTAGAATTCCAACTGTTAGAGACAAAGTAAAATAAAGAAGCTTCGAAGAAGCAAGGAAACTTATCGATAGACAACTTCTTCAAGTAATACCACGCAAAAACAGCTGCAAAGAATTGTTTTGTTAATACTCAAACAAACCGATGAGCTATGTGATTGCAAAAACAAATGAAAAACAAATTATTTGTGAAAGGAATACGTCGGAAATGGATTCAGCCAACAGTTAAATTAAGGTGGCAGATAGGAACGGATGAAATCGGCGTTAGAAATGAAAGAGTTAGTTCGTTTATGCACAGAAAATTAGGTAAATATTTAATATTAGGCTTTTGCTATTCCGTCGACAGGTTTTTTTATGGATTTCGTTGGGACTTTTCGATACTTTTGTAGGGTACAAGCGGATGTTAGTCGTTTGGGGCAAAATTGAAGGGTGGAAGACTCAATTTAGAGTTTTACGTTGAAACAAATATCGTTGGGTGAATAATAGGCGTGAAAATGTCCAATGGTTCAAGTAATAAAAGATAAATGAAGTTTTTTGTTACAATCATTAAAATAATCCGTCAAAGTTTTGAGTTAAACTTAAATATCGTGGTCGAAATAAAGCCTGAAGATTTGTAAAATGTTTGCGGTTCAAAGATCTCTCAAAATTTCGATCGTCGAGTAACATTTTCAAACATAAAATTCAATTAGAAGTGTAATAAGGTAAAACAAGCTTTAGACAGATTCAATCCTATCGATTATTTCTTGTTCTCTTTTTTTATCTGGTAAAAAAATGCCCAATGGAATATATCGTCAGCTAAATACATTTCTGTGCAAGAAAATGCAATTCATTAAAACAAACGAATCGAATATCCACAGTTTTAAACAAAATAATAATCGCTGAACCACCGACGATTAACAGCTCCAAAGAAAATGAATGAAAGCTGGCAATAAATGAATTACTTCAATCGCGTAAATATTGTAAAATATCGGTAGAAAATTTCCGGAAATTCTACAGTTATACAATCTAGAAATAATATGAAAAAAGTACATACCTCTGACATCTCTTAACACGTTGCCGCAAATGACGGCTATAGCCGTCCTGCACATTTTTGTACAAATGTATTTATTTGTTAATTACTCAGTAGTACACCGAAAAAAAGATGTAACATTCCAGATAACATATGAATTGTTCTTTTTGTGCGATTTTTCATGCTTTAAAAGTTCGAAATATTTTCGTGTGTGTTTCTGAGCACTTTCGTCAAATTAAAAGTGTGCGGCAACGGGTTAAATAAATGATTCTTCCGTCAATTTAATAGTCTAACGTAAATCAGAAATCAGCGTTCACGACGATAAATCACAGCATAAATTCGTACCCAATGAATAAAATCTCTGACTTATGGTGTGAAAGCAACAGTTCATTATTCAAACTAAATAGTTATAACGTTTGACAAATCATCCGCTTTCGCGGAAATGCAACGAGGACCGAAAGAGAGACGGTTCGCGAAGTGAATTTCTGCCATCGAGTTCCTCGAAGTGATCGCAATAATTTACATTTCTGCAATGCACTGTCTTCCCGTCGAACTATTCGGTGACTAATATTCTTCTACACTCGATATTTTCCCAGATAGTTCGCGAATATCAATGCAATTCGTAAAGTAACCGTTCCTCCGAATTCTACTTGCTTGCATTAAGAACAATACCGTAAAAAATTGTCTACCTGGATAGAAGGTATTCTAACGTCACCATAATGTTATATAATTAATTTACTGATATTAAATTATTAATGTAATTTTAGGCAAAAGACTTTGATGATTTTTGCGAGTGATAAAATAAACTTGTTGCACGTTTGCGTAAAGCAATGATCTGTTCACCGCCGCTTATTTCGGATTGTATTATGAATTGATAGAATTTGAGAGAAATGTGCAACAACATTTTCATAAATTCTGTTATTTTCTTTTCTCTTTGTCGTTTGAACTTGAATATATTCTGGCGCTGTATATTTATGCAGAATTCTAAAGTTTTGATTTTAATTCTTTATTATGTTTTGTTCGTTTTGAACGTGGTTTTTAAAGTGATTTTCTATGAGAGGTATCAAGGGCAGATGTATTGTATGGCATTTTTACCAATGGATTATTCATTAAAATTGTTTCTTCGGTGTCGCTAAAGACGATTTTTCAAGTGTTTGGAAAACGTGTAACTTTGATTTTGGGTTCGTTAAAGATTGGTGATTTTATTAGTTCAGTGTCCTAGAATTATTTATTATTGTGCTCGAATGTCAGAATGGCATATTTTTACAATAGAAAATTGTATTATTGCAAGATGAGAAGAATAATATCCGATCATGAGATGTATCGCAGTCTGGACTGTAAATTTAAATTAATATGTTACTAATAATTAGCGAGATTGGTCAGTCATTTTACGAACGAAACGTTCTTCGTATTATTGCAAATGTTTAAGGTTAAATTTGCGATTAATTAACGTATAATACAAAGACTTCTTCGTCCTCTTGTGAAATTTTAACAGGCAAGACAATAATTGTTTAATTATCCTGTCATTGAATAAGTTGTAAAGTATAGTTCTGAAAAGTATGCATTTTTGCGACATTAATTGTGAATTTTGCTGAAGAAACTGAAATTGCGAGTCGGTTTTTAATTGTGGCTTCTATTACGAGCCTAATTCTTTATTATAAAGAAAAGGGTTACTTTATAATTTCACAGGGGTTCAGTGATAATTTGAAGCTTTAGTTGATTTTCAAATCAATCGCCATATCTGTAACATGTAGGAAAAACTTTTGGTTTGGCAAAGAAATTTTAATATAACTACAACATTTAAATGTATAATTCTGCATTTCCTTTCTTGCTATAATCATAGCTTAATTATTTTTCTATAAACTGAAATCAATAATTTTATTAGGCTCAAAATTCATAAATATTTGTGAAAGATAACATTTCTCTGTGCCTAGAAATTAAAAGAATCCGCGTGCGTTTGTTAAAACTGAATTTATTGAGCAAAATTATACAGCAACTGATAGCAAAATGTCAATCCGAGGTATTTTTTAAATTAAATTCGCAGTAAGAACCATATTAATCATATTATAAATTTGTTAAAAAGTTAACGTTGAAATTGTGTCGGTATTTATCACAGTACTTTCATCGCACATGTTCCTACGTGTCTATTCTTTTAAAATGTTTAACAATATAAAAAACAAATTAAGTGTTGGCGTTTTAGTAACATGATTTTATATAAATTTGTCTTACACAAATATAAAACGTGTTTTCTTTTGAAATTAATTTCTTTCTAATTAGATCAGTTGTAATAATAATCTACAACGCATTAACAGACTTTCAGTCCGCGTTTTTCTGCAATTTTCTACCGTATCTTCCTGCCTTTCTGCTTTTGAGTTTTTAATTTGAAACGCTTTATTTAATGCCATGAAATTTGTGTGATTTGATTTTCTTTAGCTTGATAATTCCGATCGCAATTATTTCACGTTCCATCGAATATCGTCTAACTGAGGCTGCGCTTGCCAATCACATTAAAAATGACGTTTATCATGGCATAAATTAATATAATATTCGTTTTTCAAAGTGCAAAGACTTAATACATTAGTCTAAAGGAATTGAAATTTTTCCGGCGAATTAAAAGAATGTAATAACTTCAAAATACAAATTAAACGTTCTTTCTGAAAAATGTGATCGTTCAAAAATCTTTCTAAAGTCTTTAAAAAAATGGAATAAGTCTTAAAATTCACCAGACATCGAATGATCTTGCGAAGATCAATGACTTCTCCATTTTTACTTGGAAAGTATTCTGTAACTGGCAGAAAAATATTTGTGATAATGATTACAGTGATTTTCCACCCAAACACGAAGACGTATCTCGTTTAATTCTTTCGGGATCAACGACCTCTCGATTTTACTCGGGAAATACGTCGTGAAAAACAAAAGGAATATTCGTGATACCAATTGCCATCGTTTTCCATGGATTTCCAAAGAAATCTGTCGATTATTCTCTTACGATTTAGATTTTTTCGAGGATTTTTTTTCAAGGAGCGAAAGAATATTGACGATAACCATTGTAACCATTTTCTCTACCACATTAAATCATTATTAATGATTTCCTCATTTATTCTATGACACATATCAATGTCTCACAATGATTTAAATTTATTTTAGAGCATAAACAGGAAGATACAAAACAGACAATGTATACGATATTAATTACAATTACTTTCTCATCTTAATAACAGTTTCCAATTATTACTATTGAATTAGTAACAAGACCTTGGTGATTTTAATAGGCACAAAAGAAAATCTGTTACTTACCAATTCCCTTAATAATTATATCAAACTGAAAGAGACATTAATAATATATATCTATCCTCTAGAACGCAGAAAATATCTACTAATATTAGTTATAATCTATAAAATTATGAAATATAATGATAATTATAATCATCTATCTTGTCAATAATACCTCGTAATTATGTTCTAAAATTTATAATATTCAAGGATTTCGATATGGATACAAGAATATTATTAAAACATCGGACAATTATTTGCATATTCACAGACCGACAAAGGACTCTCATCCATCGTGACGAGTCTCTCGCAACACGTTACGCGTACGAAGTAATTCGTTATCCTGGCCCGTTGCCATTGTTCGCCGGAAGTTTGTTCGCATTTTGGAAGGACACCTTTATGACGACAAAGGTGTCTCGTTTGTCAGTGACGTTGTTTCATCAGTCTTATGTAACATTCTGATTCGCGTACACTATTAAAAAATGATACGACATATCAGTGGCGGGAAAAATAGGGAAAAATGGCAGAATCAAGTAATTTGGTGAAGAGTTGTTCTTGCTATTTGTGAATTCGAAAGTTTTATCACTTGTGAGAAATGTTTCCTTGTTTGAAATTTAATGTATCATAGCCTCGGTTGTTTGAAACTCACACAAAAGGTTCAATTCTAGGCGAAATTATGATAGTAATTAGAGAGTTACGATAGGTAAAAAGGTAAAGACTTGGTCTCGCAATTAGACCGAGTTAAAAGTCCTTCTTCTTTACCTCTGAGAATTTTTCCTTATTTGACATGTAATTCATCATTGTCTCGGCAGTTCGGAATTCGTTTAAAACAGTAAATTCTAGGTGGAATAATCACTTCAGTTGGAAGGTTACGGTTGCTAAACAAATGAAGCATTTGGCTCACAATTACTGGGCCCGAATTCGAAAGTCCGGCCACATCTGAGAAATTTCTTCTAACTTAAAATTTACTATATCATAGTCTGGGTGGTTAGGAATTCATTTAAAATAGTAGATCCTAGACGAAGTAATTGTACCACTTGGAAGGTACTGGCGGTTAAGGAAATGAACGATTGGTCTCATCATGAGTGGGGTTGAGCTCAAATCCCTCGCTTCTCTGGAGAAATTTTTCCTTACTTAAAATTTAGTATATATCATAGTCTCGGTGGTTAGGAATTAATTTGAAATAGTAGATCCTAGGTGAAATAACTATATCACTTGGAAGACTGTGGCAGTTATGGAAATGAAGGATGGTCTCACAATCAGTGCGCCTGAGCTCACATTGCCCCTCAAAGAGAAATATTTCCAAATTTGAAATTTAGTACCTTACAATTCCGGTGGTTAGGAATTCATTTAAAATAGTAGATTCTAGGCGAAATGAGTATATCAATTGGAAGGTTGTGGAAATTATGGAAATGAATGATCGATTTCACAACCCGTGAGCCTGAACTCAAATGCCCAGTCTCCTCTGAGAAATATTTCCTAATTTGAAATTTAGTATATTACAATTTTGGTGATAGTAATTTCTTTAACACAGTAGAGTCTATGCGAAATAACTGTATCACTTGCAAGACTGTGGCTACTAGGGAAATGAACGATCAGTCTCACAATCAGTGGGCCTGAGCTCAAATAGTCCGTCAAAATTGAGAAATATTTCCTAATTTGAAATTTAGTAAATTACAATTCCGGTGGTTAGGAATACATTTAAAATAGTAGATTCTAGGCGAAATGAGTATATCAATTGGAAGGATGTGGAAGCTACGGAAATGGAGGAAGGGGCTCACAATCTCTGGGCCTGAACTCAAATCCTCCGTCAATTTTGAGCAATATCTCCTAATTTCAAATTTAGTACATCATAGTCTCCGTGATTCAAAATTCACTTAAAATAGTAGGTCCTGAGAAAAATGGCCAGAGTAATTAAAAAAACTGTGACGGATAAGACAGTGAAGGCTTTATACTCACAATCAGTGAGAACAAGTTTCTCAATACTTTTGTGAAACTTCTTATAATTTAATATTAAACACATCATAGTTTCAGTTGGCCAGAACTTACTTAATACAGTAGATTCTAGGTGAAATAATTATGGCAGTTAAAGGGACTATAGTGGATAAAAAAGACTTCGAACTTTTAATCAAAGTGCTCAACTCAGGTCAGCCATTACCTTTGTGAAGCTCTTTCTTATTTAATATTTAATATATCATAGCCTCGATGGCTCGGAATTCTCCTAAAGCAGTAAGTCCTGTGCAAAATAACTATACAATTGAATCCAAAAGGAAAAATAGAAAAGAAAGAAGAATCGTCGGATTAGTAGGCATCATCTTCTGTCGCATTGGAGTTTCCGTGCTGCGCATTACGCGCATCTGAAATGCGCTGCAACGGTCGGCGGATATTGTTAATTTGTTTGTCGATAAAACGTCCGCGCCGCCGCTATTGATATTAACCGGCGCTAATTAGAGACGCTTAATTACCTTGTTTGCTAAGTCGCTGGTCGCAGTTATAAAGATTATTATTAACATCGCGACACTGATTGGACGCCCGCGCCGAGTGACAAATTGTTTTTTTTCAATAATATTTGTCCTGCGTGCGGCATACACCCTTTATCGACGCGAGGAAAATTGCCATTGCGATTGATAAAATGAATATTCGTTCCTTTTCCCCCTTACGAAATCATTTCCATGATCATCGAACACGAGAAGTCATTGATCTTAGAATTTTGAAATTGCGAAAGAACTTTCCTGCTTTATCAGTCAGACCTTCGTGCGCACTTTTATCGCTGTTTTTAGGAATATTAGTTTTTTTTCTACTGTTAATAAAAGTCTTGGGAAATTAATGCTGTTTTGTTGGTGTCGTGATATGGAAAGTTGCTGTTTGCGAGAGAGACAATTTTTAAATGTGAAATGAATTACGCAATGAAGGGTTGGCCTGTGAGAAAACTCGAGGTGTGAAGAAATTTTATGTGGAATGTATTAAAAGAACTTTGAGAATAGCAACAAAGTAACAAAGGATTTAGACGTTATTCTTTCCTGGACCGTGTTGCAACCAAATCCAGAAAAAGTGTGCAGAGTGAACACACATTATTACAAAGTTATTATAAGGAAAAAGTAACAAATTTTCTTTATAATAAAAAAAATAGACTACCAATAAGGATTTCGGTGCGATTTTTTAAGGTACCGCGCACGCAAAATTCTTCTGGACACATTAAATAAGGAGTGCACTTTTATAGAAAAAGTAGGAACGTTTTTATTTAAAGTACACGTCCGTCAACCAGGACTATCGACCGTAGAATCCTCATTTTTTAATTTATAAACAATTAACATGGCTCGTAACCCAGTAACATTAATTCTATTGAGTGTTGCTTAATAATATAAATTAAAACAATAGAAAAAGGAGACTTAAGGGGTGAGAAGAAGGACATTGATACAGTAATTTAATTTTTATAAGATAAACATGGAATTTCCATTCTATAACTCTTTCATAAATTTATATATTCAGGGAATTTATGCAAATAATTAGGAATTGTCTTTTTAATATTAGTTTTGATCGTTACCCGCCTTCAGCCTGCATACCATGAAATCTAATTTTCCGAGGCAACGTGAAAGCATTGTTTCTAAACCTACGAAAGGGTTTCTTTCGTTCCCCGCCCGATATCAGTATCTTAGAATGAGACGAAAAAATCGAATGTCCGGATTCTATTGGGCAATGCTTACAATAAATGCAGGAAAGATGATAAGATCGAGAATGCAGTATGGCGAGCGTTGCTGAGAGAAGAGAAAAATACTGTTACTGCACGTCGGCAATGCATTATGACTTAGGCAGCGATAATGCAATCGATCTGGCATATCTCTTACGTTAAATGAGCAACGCAACGCCAGGTAGAGGAGCAGTGCACGATTCCTCGACACCAATATCATTTTCAGAATACATTGTCTTTATTCCATTGGCGAACGTTGGCAAGCGAACCGAAGAAACGAATACGAAACCCATGCTCCGTGGATTTGCTCTTTCGAATTCAAGCGAAGAACGCCATTTTACAGGAAATTTTCCGATTAATCCCATGTGCTACGATTTCTTTCGTGACTGCGAGCGACTCAGAATTAATTCCTGAAATCAAAATTTCTCACTTATTTCTGATATTTCATCTTACTGAACGCAATATCAATAGTATAGAAATAATTTAACCGATACGTGACCAGCTGATATTTTCAATTTGATAGTTTTTTGAGAGACTTCAAAATTTCCTACGCCATTTATCGCGTCACGAGTTTCACAGACTAAAGAGTTAATGAAGGGTGAGTTTCTGGATGTTTGACTGATTCCTGAAATTATGGCTCTAATGGGGTGCATGGGAAATGTTGAAGGAATCGGGAACCTCACTTATTTCTAATATTTCATCTTACTGAACGCAATATCAATAGTATAGAAATAATTTAACCGATACGTGACCAGCTGATATTTTCAATTTGATAGTTTTTTGAGAGACTTCAAAATTTCCTACGCCATTTACCGCGTCACGAGTGTCACAGACTAAAGGGTTGTTGTAGACTAAAGGGTTAATGAAGGGTGAGTTTCTGGATGTTTGACTGATTCCTGAAATTATGGCTCTAATGGGGTGCATGGGAAATGTTGAAGGAATCGGGAACCTTGTAACGGAGTTAATATAAATAAACTATTTTCATATTTTTTAAAGTATTAAAACGTTGAATGCCACCGTTATTTCGCTTGTTTCATAATTTTTACTGAAGTAAAAGCTTTTCTATTAAAATTAACCAGATGGGTAACAGAAATGTAACCAGAGGGGCTTTATCTTTACAATGTCAATATTTCAATGTTTAATGCGTAAGAAAATTTGTAAATATTACAATTTCAAAGTCATATGAAAATTCATTTATTTCAACAGCGCCAGTCACCAATGACCCCCATGTCATTCAATGTGTTAAATACTGTGGCAATTTTGTACAATTTTTTATGTCAAATATCGAACAAAAGGATATGTTAGAAACTGTAGTTATACAAAATTATTACTTTCTGAATAATTACAAGGTACACTGAATTTCCTTTGCTAAGCTGTGGAGAAAATTCTAGGATACTAAAATCTTTGCAGGCTCGAGTTCCAATTCCCATTATTTCAGGGATTTTTCTTATGAGATATTTATTATATCCTCGATGTTTCGAAACCCACCTGAAACAGTAGACCCTAGACGAACTGATGATAGCAATTACAAGGGTTTATTGTGTATAAGGAGGCAAAGGCTGGGACTCACAATCACTGGGCTCGAGTTCAAATCCCTACTACCTCTGAGAATTTTTTTTCATCTGATATATCTATCATAATATGATTGGATTGGAAGCTACTTAACACTAGAATTACCGGAATGATATCTATTATATTTTAATATATTAATACCTAGCCGTAAAATGACGCGTGGCACACGTGAGGCGGTAAATCGAATAGAAAATTTTTAAATTTTCCAAAAACTATTAAATTGAAAATATCTAATCCTAGGTCGGGAGTCGTTGAAATTAGTTCTATATTATTAACCCCTTACCGTACAATAACGAGTGCTACTCGTGACGCAATAAATGGAATAGTCAATTTTGAAGTGCTCCAAAAATGATTTGATTACGAGTATCAGTGGGTCCTGATAAAATAAAATAAATTCTATGCTATTCAATATTACGTTGTCATTTACTATCACAAAAATTGGGGGTTAGATTGTTATTTTAGTAATTAATTCCAAGTCATTGCAGATTTAATCACAAAAGAAATGCCACGGCAAGGGTTTAATATTGCGTTAACTTGTACCGGTATATCAGAAGTCAATGATAGATTATTATTTTAATAATTAATTCTAAGTTTTTGCGCGTTCGGCCACAAATGAAATCGTAAAGCAAGGGGTTAAATAAGTACTTTGAAAAAGGAGAAATTAAGAGGCGCAAAAGATCGATTCAGCGACTTATGTTTTATGAGATGGACATAGAATATTTATTTAATGATTCTTTTATAAACTTAGAGAATTATTGGAAAAAAAATTGTGGACTTTTCTGTTTGAATGGTTTAGTAGTTTTAGTTTGAAAATAATGGGTTTGGAATGTTGGAAAATATACAAACACATATAAAGTATTGTGATGCAAGTAATAAATTTTGGCTTTCCGCAAAAATGATTGTCCCCGTTTAAAAAGTGCATGGTGTATCAAAGTGAAGTGAAATTGAAGATTAATTATGCAGGCGCTCACACCGACAAACCATGTAGGATGTGTAAAAAGAGGAATTGGATTATGGGGAAACGATTTTCAACCGACAACGCGCCTACCGCGGTGTCTTATCTGACATCTCATTATTACACACGTCTACCTCATCCGCTCTAAGTAGTGATTTTGTTCGTTAAGTAAAATAACGAATTAATCCTCTGGAATCTGCTAATATCCGATCATCGTCGGCTTAACACATGAAAATTTCAGTGCGATGACAAATTTCAAAGTCTTAGAAAATACTGCTAATTCTTGTGTTTCATGGAGGTCGAATATTTTTGAGATGTTTTGAATTAGCTTCGTGATTTGCAAATATTGCAGTACAGTTGATAGAATGTTACATTACAGCGTTGAAATTATAGACTTATTTGAATCTTTAACAAATATGAATGGCGATGTAAATTTTTATTGACATTTTTTATTATTTCTGTTTCCTGGTAAAGTTATGGATAATTGTTTTGTTGGGATTTGTAGATTTGATTTCGATTGTATACTTTTGGCGTCAAAAAAAGGAATCACTTGAGAAATTTTTATTATTTGGTCTTTTAAGACAGCTAGTTTAAAATATTAGCTGCCACTAGTCAGAATAGACTAGGAGTCTATTCTAATCTTTCATAGTTTTATTTCTTATCAAATTGAGTTCAACATCAGTACAACTAACGAAAAGGAATCGTTTTAATTTCTCCTAAAAATGTAATCACTAGACTCCGGATGTTTATGCAAATTTCAAATTCAACAAATGCAGTTAAGACAAGAGAACCTATTTAGGGATTTGTTGCACTCGATAAATGTTACAACGAATACCATACTTTGGATATTTCGGATATATTTTTATATTATGTTCGTTTTGTGTATTTTAGCCGTATTCATTTTGTCATAAATGCATAAACATCCGGAGTCTAGTAATCACCTTGTATTTAAATGTTTTCAAGGCATACTTTGGGATAGTTTCAATGCAAGAAACAAAAGTAGCACTCGTGGAATAGAATCAAAAATTATTTGGCAAATTGTCACTTCTCGGTGCACATGCAGCTCAATATTTTACTAGGACACACTCTATTTAAAAGATTCGTAGAATAAAATAGTTCAGATATTTTATCAAAAAGATTCATTTTCGTCATCAAGAAGGAACTACGATGACTTGAACATTTTTCGTCTTACGTCAAGCTACGTCCTACATTTTTGCACTGTCAGCAAAATTTGTTATCGATTAAATTTCACCCAAAACTCAACCTTCCTACTGCCTCATCAAGCCTCTCACATCTTGAACAATCCGCGAGAAAAACGAGCAGCAGAAAACAAAAGCCAAAATTTTTTTCGCGCAATTCCCGCGCATCCTCAAAGAAAATCCCAGAACTTAACTCTAAAACTATCAGCGATTAATTCACAACGTTCATATCTAAAATAAACTATTGGATAAACAAATTTGCTGAAATTCACGAAAGAAAACGAACAACTGACCGATTTGTCACTGTTCTTCGTTTTGTAAGATAAATACAAAAAATCAGAAGTATCGCAATTTCAGAAATACGATTGCACTTGCATGAATGTGGAGAACCAATTATTTTCATCGACGTGATAAATCCAGTGCTAATTTTAGATCTATGAAGAGAGTTGAATTACTAACTTCAAATTTGAATTAGAAATTGCACCTCCCTTTCCTCTTTCTAAAATATTTTTCTTCAATCGCTTCTTTGTGTGTTTGAAGTCTCATACTACAAACGTACTACTTACTTCTAACTAATAATCGTCAAATAATTTAAAACATCCCTTATCTATTTCATAACTACCACAATCTTCATCTCTACAGTAGAAATAAATAATATGCATCAAAAACATTTAATCATTCAAAAGTAATCATACATCACAAACTATTAACTACTCGTTCATAGTTTACATATTAATCAAAATCATCCCCCGATATTCCCCACTACTCCATTAACCCCTTGCCCTGTCATTTCTTTCCTGGCGATGCACAATAATTCCCAATTAAATTAAGCAACCAAAACTTTACCAATGTCTTCAGCTATACTGTAAAAAACACGATATAAATACCATAGAAATAACATAATCACATCCCCTTCCACTAAAACCTGTAACTCGATAGCTTCCAAAAAATTCCAAATTTCCACTTTCATTCAGCGTACCACGAGTGAAGCTAGTTTATCTAGAGCAATGGGTTCAAACACATCCCATCAGCCGACCCTATTTTATTTGAATTTCAATCTACCGACGAGAAATCAGGAAAATCAGCCGCACCATAAAAGGTCGACGTGAAATCCTCGATAATGAGGATTCTCCGGTATCGTAGTTCTCTTCCGTGCACAAATTCACTGGTACCTCGTGCATCAGCAACAACGAGCGATTTGTCATTGTTATTGCTCGTCTTTCCTGTCATTTTTCGAGCCGCGCACGTCGCACACGATCCTCTTCCTCTTTTCTAGTCGGGCTCCCAGCCAACTGACCGTAGGTAGTGGTGATTAATCTTGCCAAGGGCATGACCGACGTTCCCTGCATTCGAAATTCGGTGCGTGTTGGACGATGCGTAACCCGTGTACCGTAGACAACCAGCGGAATAAAGAAAAAGAAGAGGAAAATCCGAGGACCAGTGCGTCGTCTCGCTTTCGCTTTGCTATAACGGCTACGACGAGGGGATAGTTTATCGCTGGCGAACGATGCGTCGACGAAATATGGGTGAAACTACGGGAAATGGGAACGAAAATGTTTCTGGCTGAGAGGAATTTTCTATTGCGGTTGGCGCTTCAACTATTGACAATTTATTTAGTGCGCTTTCGTGTAGTAGATAAATATTTTGGGACGTTGAGAGTGAGGAAGATCGATGAATTTAATCGCTCGGGGTTTTACAGAGGTAGGGTACTTTTAGTGGTGTGTATTTCAGGTGTTGTTTTTCTTTTTTTTGGAAAAATTATAAATCTGTAGGTTTCACCTTTTGTTGTGTAACAACGAATGATGTTCATGATACGATGAATGGAAGAAATTTTGAAGTTTTGTGAAAGTTATTAAATTAATTGTATCAGTGGATTTACGATGCGATGAAATTATTTCTATGATATTTAATATGAGATGTACGTTATAGTAGAAATCAGGAATAGATTTTTCTTTATTCTAAGTCATTGAGCATTCAGTAACAAAGAAAGTACGGCAAGTCAGTTAAAATGATTGTTCCCAATTTGTTCTAAAAATTAAATAGAATACAAATTACCGAATCGGTCAATATTTTCGTCTTGATACTTTTTTGATTGAAATATTTTTGGCAAAGTAGTTATTTGCTTTATTGAAATATAATAAATTTAGTAGTGGTTGTTCTAATGTTAACATGGATTTCAGTGCCTCCAGCCGATACGAGGAAAAATGTGGAGAAAAATCTGTCGAATGTTGGAACGTGTCAATGATTATTGATTAATTGCCCTTGTTTTTGGAATTTCCAAGTTTCATTCCTGCAACCACCAGCCAAAGATTTAGATTTTTTGATATTATGGTTCTCGCAGTTTAGTCGGCGTAGCGGAAATGAATTTTTCTGATCAAACTTCTTAACATGTTACCCTAAAATTTTCTTAATTAGCATATTAATTGCAAATGTAGAATCTTTTATTCTCAGAGAAGTGAAAATTTACAACAAATTTGCACCAATGAAGGAATTCGCACTTAGCCGTACTATTTCTGAGATCATAGTTCCATTTACGTAATTGTAATAATATATATTGAACATTAAAAATAAATATATTCATTGCAATAAAATGTATTATTCAAAGATAATAACAATTCAGCAATAAAACTAGGTCGGCTGACCTATCAATTGTTATCTTCAACACACGAACTATTCACGTTTCTGAATTTGAACAATTATAACTGTTTTGCAAAGAATTTCTCATGCTTTTAAACTACTAAGACTACGATGCAAAATTCATATTACGCAAAAAGATGTTTCTACTTGATAACGATGGTTAAAACACGAACCCAACATTTGAGACTGAAGGCCTTAACTCCGTCGCCACCATAAATCCCTATTCCTACACAAAAAACGACAATATTTTCTAATTCTATTTTCCGAATTTGTAGTATTCTAAATTCTACAAATTTTGTTCAATTACATACAACTATTGAAATTCAACTGATTTTTAACAATTTTCTAAAAATGAATAATTAACATTTGTATTATTCCAGTGACACATCATTTTTCGGAATAATTTGTTTCATATTCAAATCGCATGCAAGATAGGTAAATGCGTGGATTAATTTACAAGCTCTCGCAGAATTTCAAAACACGAGAATCTTTATCACCATATGAACTATTTCTCCTATCATGCTGCATTCAAAGTATAAAATAACGAATCGAATATGAATATTCTCTGTAATACAAAAGAGTTTTGAGTGCGATAAAATTCCAATATTTCCGTCAACTCATACGTGCAAAGTATATTCGTAGGTAGAGAGATAAAAAATTCTAATTTCTAATTAAGTTTCACGTGAGAATTCACTTTGTCACGGTTTTATAGCATTTTAACGAACCGTATGAAAAAGAAAATTTTCCTCACAAGTTTGTTACAATGAAAATTTGTTTCCCATAATTTATTATAGCTTATTGATGTTACACGGTGGCTGTTTAATATTTTCAATGAATTATCTTACCGTTGGTTCGCGTCGAGCGATAAATTGGCATCGATTAACGCAACGTATTTTCCGAGCACGTTTGTATCGATATAAATCCGCACAGGTGATATAACATAATATGTTGCGTTTCGAATGATAAACCGTATCGTTCGTGACTTATTAAACGGTTAATGATTCAAGTGTTTCTGCAAACGGAAGTTTATAATATATAATACCGGCATGATTTCATATCATTGTCGATTGTGACGAAACATAAAACATTAGCTTTAGCATTTCCTATTGTTCGATAAAATCATTATTTTTTTTTAGTAATTGTCATAATTTGAGGTAGGAAACATTATTTTATATAAATCTGAATATATACAAGAATTTGAAGTTAAATAAAAGGCGGACGGTGCAATTTGGCTTCAAATATATAAATTATAATTTAATAAGAATATCATTAATTAAATAAAACTATACGTTAAGATAAATACTAAGAATTGGAAGTAGAAAATTTTGTTTCTTTTAGTGCGAATAAATTAACTTTTTTTATATTTAAATTAACTTTTGATTAACGCCTCATATTAATTGTATTTAATTAAATCTAATTTCACTGTATTTAATCATTTGTCTTTAGGTGATATTTATTCTCACCTGATAGTTATATTGGATCATAGTTCAATTGGAATATTGCAAGTTAAAGTGTTTTTTTTGGATGAGCTATTAAAAGACAACAGTTTGACTCCATTTCCGTATTTCGTTATTTCCATGAAATATAATTAATTTGCAAAATTTGAAACACTCTTCAATTCTACTTTTCACGAGTAAGAATATCTCTTCCGTAACGTCACAATTTAGTAATTAGTCATAAATATATAAATATAACAGTTCATGTACCAACAAATATACGTTTTCCTCCATAAAAGTAGGTAGAACGTTCACTGTTTTAATTCTCGTTCGAAAATTCTCGCGTATTCGCACCACGTTAAAGCAGCCTTCCCGCTTCATTATTCATTTCTTCGTGTCGATTTTAATTACCAGTTATTCAAATTTCGTAAAAAGCAGCCTTCGTGTGAAACGAATATGGCATAAATGAACAGATAATTTTTCTGTGCCACATCAAGTGGAAGCGCTAAAATAAATGCATTTTCCGGAAAGCAATAATTCATTACTTTAAAAAAAGAAAAAGGAAAAAAAATAGATAAACCTCGCATTAATATTAGCAATGATTACGGATATTATCATGAAACAGTGTGACGAATGGTAGGAGAAAATGCAAAAAAACGTTAATGGAAACGGGAGGAAAAGTGAAATCGAACATCGAGCAAACCGACGATAGAATGCGAAAGACTTAGAAAAGCCAAGACTGGCGGTGAGATAAACGATATTGGTTTAATGATCGGCTTGCGCGGACTTTGTGTGATAACAATCATCGAGTCATTAACGTAGGCAACAGGTTTTGCATTTTTCCCCGGTTACGGACGGTAATTGATTGAAAAGGCAAGAAAATACCGGGGCCGTGTCTTACGACGTTTACTATTAACCGTGTCATTAGTCATAAATTTATAAACACGATTCGCATTATTTCAGAATCGTTAATTTCCGATCGCGCGACGAAGAATACATTAAACACGAGGCGGCACTAAAAATACAAGCAGATATAGGAATATAAATTTGCGAATTATCGGAAACGAGGAATGACGGCGCTAACTTGAAATCATCATTTTTTGACATTTCTGAATATAATGAAGAAACGTAAATCTCCGAATTTTGTTGATGTTGTTTGAGAAGTAACGTTGATGATGTCCTCTCGAAATATCAGATTTAATTACACCTTTCGTTCTGCTATCTTGGCAGAATTTCAGATTGGTGAGATTATGATGTCTTCTTTATATTTTTAATCTTTTTCGTGATTTAACCTTTCGAATGATAGCTCCGTTGTATTTGAAAAATGACGATTGAGAATATTTCTTTTATTCGCGTAATATGATATTAATATATTGAACTCATTATTTCTACTCCAGGGAAACTTTTTCTATGAAATTCACATTTTTATAAAACAGAAACTTTGAAGATACAGATAGATAGGTATTCGGCAGACTTTTATTTTTTTAATTCCAATATTTAAATATTCCACATTCAGAATATTTATAAACATTGTTATTTAAATGTTACATGAAATTTCATTGAATTCAACAGCGGCGGTCACCAGTGACCCGCACAGTAGGCAACGTATTAATACCTAATCGGGCTCTTTATGGAATATCTGAAAATTTCGAGGAATTACAGAGCAATGGGGAATTACACAGATTACGTGATGCTGTCGTTAGTAGGCTCATTAACTGATTACAGTTACTTCATTTTCAACATGATGAGTCGAAAATTTTTTTCAATTTAATCTAACTTTTCTTAACCTTCTATAACATGGGAATTCAGAAAATAAAATGACTCATGTTACACAGACATTTTATCTTTAACTGAACGAAATTGGTTCATTTTTATTAACTAAGTTATAAAATAATATAAATTCTCGAAGTCGACCAAAAATTTGTGTATTTACGCATGAAAAAGTAGCGCCACTTTTAATCAACAAAATACCTCGATCGTGATCAAATTAGCAAATACCGCAACGAAAGGAAAATCCTGACTCGATACGCGTCAATCATCGATGTATTTCGGGGAATAACTATCCCGCCAAAAGGGTTAATTACGTAGTAGCATCGACGAAGTTGCAAAGTCACGCTCGAGTGACGCAGTTTCTGAAAAGACCCGGGAGAAAATGAAAAGAGCAGGCTCAGTCTGTTTCGTCATCGACTCCAATATGATCGAATCGATCGTACGAGCAGGAGGACAATTGCTGGCATAGATTGCTCTATTGACCCACGAGGAGCGAATGCGTCAATTCTATTTTTAAGGTGCGTCTCTTCGTACCAAGAATAGTATAGCTATTCGCGAGCGACTTCCCGAAGGCGCCTCTTTTTGAACGTTGCAAACTCGCTCGCGCACGCGGGAAAGAGGCAGAGGAAACGAGCGCGAGAAGAAAAGCGATAAAAGGGAAGAGAATGAAAGAGGTAAAGAACGAAGTGGAGAGAATGAAATTGAGGAGAAAAGAAGACTGCAACCAAGCAACTTTCCAAGTTCTTCGAACACGAGGAGATCAAAAGATAGAGGAAAGGGGAAGTGGGGGTGGCCGGTTGGAAGAAGTATCAAGAACTTTCCTCGGGGTTGCTATCGCGAGCCGCCAGGTGATTCACCCTTGCAAACTTTGAACAGCTGTCTTTCACTTGTTATCCGTCGATCTTCTTGTCGACTTGATCGTTGCATTTCCTGGCTTCGATCTGCATTCCTATAATGGGGATGTCAAATGTACCCATATCGATTCATTAATAAAGTTTGTACGACTTGCTATGATGCGGGGTGTTTACAACAAGAGGAAAAATTAATGTCTGGTATTACATACGAAGAAGTAGGTTCTGTTTCGACGAGTTTTCTTTAGCACTTTGAGAAGGAAGTTTAAGTCCGTTTTAGTATAGGGATGTGTGTATTTTTGGTTCATCTTTGTAACAGTATTTCTTTGGAGCGTTGTACAGTTTGAAAGAAACCATTTTATAGATAAATTTATGTGAAAGCATTTAATATTTATGAAATAGTAAAATTTCGAATACTATTAATATTGGAATTGATAGGGTAGTTGAGGTAATCTGTAGTCGCACTTAGGTTTTCTGTAAACAGGTATAGCCGGATAAGGATGGCAAAAGTGTCCCCAAAGGTAATTAAGCTTGAAGCACACCATTCGATAGGACTCTTTGGAAAAACCCTCCCTGCGCAGTATAAACCTGCTACTCCTACCGTAGGGGTAGTTACAGGGTGAAATGTACTTTACAGTTTTCGCCCGATTTCTCCCGTTTGGCTTGATAGGAAATTCTAAAAAAATATAACAGATATTATATCCAATAGCTTGCATACTTTGGAATTTTTTCAGATTTTTTGGTTTACAACTCCAAATGTGACTGAAATGTTCAACGCTGTTTTTTACTTTCATTTTCTACATTTGTTTCACAGTATATAAGAAATTTAATAACTCAGCTTTCTTCTCGTTCTCATATCTTTTCTGATAACAGATTTATCTTCCATCTTCAAATATTCTTAACCAATCAATCATTTACCCTACAGTTGCATAACGATCCCACATTCCAAGTTCTTTCTACTTCTACCATATCATTCCATACTTTATCCAGAACTCAATAAAAAAAAAACACTTAAATTTTCTTAACTAAACTTATCCAAGTATGCCCACCAGCAAAATAGCAAATTCACATCAACCTTCACCAAGAAAATGAACAGATTCAAACCTTCTACACCCTTCGTACACCCTTCTACCGAAAACCACAAAATTAGACCTTATGCGACAAGAGAAGAGGAAATATATAAGAACTTGTTGAAATTTCAGGCTTGGGCTTGGGACCGCACACTCCCGAGGAAGCAGCAGTCCTGGCGGCGGCCGCGGCTGCGTTGCACCATCACCATCAAGGTGGTCCCGGTGGACCCGCGATGAGGCCCCTCAGGCCTCCCTTGCCCCCAGGTATGCTTCACACCTCGCCGCATCCACTGGCGCCTCACCACCCTCTCGCGGGTCCTCATCATCCCCTCGTTCCACCCCATCATCCCGAGGAGGACGGTGTCGTTGACGATCCCAAGGTCACTTTGGAGGGCAAGGAGCTCTGGGAGAAATTCCACAAACTCGGCACGGAAATGGTCATTACGAAGAGCGGCCGGTAAGTGTCAATGTCGTGCATAGTTATCGTAATTGTTCGATGATCGTTATCACGTAGCGATCGACACGAATACGTTGGATTCGTGAACAGTCGTGCGACGTCTGTTCCATCGAGTAGCACCTGCCCCCTTGGCGAAGGATGGAGTAGTTGCTACTCGTTTCATTTACACGTCGAATGGATAAAATGCTTAGCAGGATTGTTATTTCGATACCTCGAGTCGAAGGATTCGCGTGGTAGAAATTGATTAAAAGTTTGGCGATATCTTTGCATAAAAAGAAATTGAGTTTTGGCGTGTACTTCAAGGTGGAGATACCTGCATTTCGTTGGTGAATTTGTTATTAGAAGTTATTAAGTTAGAAGTTAGAAGAAGAAAATATGAATTACCTTTTGCGGTGTTATGTCCATTATTTTGGATAACTTCATTTTCCATTTTCCAAGTAGATATATAGTAAATTAGATTTACGGCCATGTGAAATCTGTTGCATCTATAATATATTAATTTTTCATATATTACTGTAATATATTAATGAATTAGTTAAAAAAAGAGGGATCGGTTAAGTAACTTTTGTATTATTCAATGCACGTGATATATCTACTGTTCTGTTTCTCTGTAAGTTAGAGAAATCTTTATAAAAAATATAGGAATCCGTTAAACTGATTACTTACAAAAATTCAGGATTAATTTAGATTTATTTTGAAGTTTACAGTGTTCATCGGTGACGAAAGTGCTTATCAGTTGAAAGAATAATACATGTTAGTCAGTTCTATCGTTGAAACAATGCAGAGATATTTTTCTAGTAGTGTTTTCAACGATAGCTTAGGTTTATTCAGATATCCGTACAAATGGGAGAAGATCGTGACACACGTAGTCGAAGGGCGTATTTACAACGTTACAATGTTGAGTAATTATGTATTCGATTAGACTTACATGGATGTACATAATTCATGATCGAAGTCCTTTCGTTTAAAATCACGCGAAACGTAATGTCGCCGCAGAACGTCGTAATACAAGAGCCGTGAGAAAAATGGCAATGTGGCCTGCAAGGAAATACGAGAAGTCACCGCGGCACAGCCGCAAAAAAATGTCACTATTCCCAACTAAACTCGTTTACGAATTTACGCGTCGCGTCGTGTGCTCTTAGATCTGCGCCTCTTCGTTCCCGGGAAGACGTGAAATAACTTCAAAATATTTATCCGTCGCATCTCACATCACCATTTACTTCTTCCCAATTGCAAAACCTTAACAGAGAATCTTCTTCATTATTCATTTTTTTTATTAAGTTTTTCAAATTACGTTGAAAAAATGTATTAATTTTCAATACACTAAAAATTCAATTACAAAATGAATATATCGGTAACAAAAGTATGTAATACAATTTACAATAGTTAATATAAATAACAAAGTTGACGTCATGGCAATCATCAAACTCATTGATAAATATAGTTTCTAATAATATCAACTGTTAGTTAAATTACAATAACTCAGTCATAATAATTACATTCCCAATTCTTTCAATCACTGTAAACGATACTAACACATTTGAATAATAATAACGAAATTTACAAATCATAAATATAATCTTATAGACTTAATAATTAAAGTGATTCACCTCAAACAATGCTTAAAATAGCGATCAAAGTATACCCTTAACACTCCAACTACCGGTATGCATCTATTCCGTTTAAATATATTAAATAAGTACTTTGAGGAAACGGAAATCTAGAAGTGGAAAAGGTGATTGATTCGGCAACCTGTCTTTTATAAGAACAACGTAGATTATCAGCTCTATAACTCTCCTGCAAACTTGCACAGTTTTTAGAAAAAAATTGGTAACTAACTAGATAGTTGTAGTCTGAACGCTTTTCCGATCGGTATGCTTTTACATCCTATCCGCTTCTGACCGCTCACTTTGCCGAAAATACTTCCCTGTCACCAAAATGTCTTCAAAAATTACAAATTCTCGTCACTGAGTCCGTGGCACACTAAACCGCAATGACAAATTACAATTTATTAATTGCTGACCGATTAATAAGTTAAAAGTCCAAAAGCGTTAGGCCCAAAAAGTCTGTTAACTCTTTGAGGCACGGTGGAATTAAAAGTGTCCCAACTCTTTGATGTGTGAAGATGCATGGCGGAACATTTCTTGTTCCAGCTCGAAAGTTTATATTATTATATAACTTAGTTAATAAATATGAACCAACTTTATTCCATTAAAAAATAATATTGTGTCTATGCAACATGGGTCTTATTATTTTCTGGAATCCCGTACCTCAAAGAGTCAATAGGCTACCGATCAGTAAAGTGTTAATATTTGTAACAGCGTAGAAATAAATAAATAAAAGTAACCAACGAATCACATAGAACATGATGTCTAAAGCGAGTATTATTTCACCGCAAAATCATCGTCAACGGATTGATTCTCCATGGCGCATATACCGTCATCGAAAGTTTTCCGAGTACATTTCATACGGTAGAATCGTTGTAATAATCGAAGCGGTCATATTCGTGGATAATATCGCGACAGAAATAAGCAAGCACGGACAGAAAGAGGAACACAGGGGGCAGGAGAATCGAAAGGGGAGGGAAAAAAACACTGTTATTCTTCGGCAACAGCTCGAAAGACACGAGGACAAATATAACGGAAAGCTATAATAGCCGAGAATAGAGCATACGTTGGGCAAAAGGGTGAGCATATACCTTTACATATTTCATATGTGACGCACACAGGTGCGTGTAAAAGCGTACCCCCCGTACGTGTGCCTGCATTATGGTTCCACCTGGTGACACCGCGATAACCGTCTATATCGCGTCAATTCAATCCTTTTTCTCTTCGAGCAGTTGAAACTCTCTTTTTAAAATAATTTCCCACCCCCTCCTGGTCAGAGGGTCTCGCTGATTTCAAATAACTTTCCAACCTAACATCATTTCTATTGCACGGATCGATTTCACGAAGGGGTTTCGAGCGTGATATTTGTTGAAAAGTTTGCTTTCATGGTCATTGAAGTTTGAAACGATGTATAGAAGGGTGAAATGTTATGATGCGAAGTTCGTATTATTCATGCGAGGCGGAGAAAACTTGGACTTTAATTCAAGAATGACTTATTTTGCTTCTATGAAATTCCATGTTCGAGATAATTGAGATGCAGCATTTCTAATATTTTCCAGATATTACGGATTCATACGATGTACTATAGATGTACATCGATAACTCGAACGTAGAAAGAATACATGCAAAATCCGTTAGAGCGCAAGTAGGCCGGGAGTGTCTACCTCACTAATCGTATTTAATCGTTCTTTAACTCCACACACTCCGATCGTATTTCCCTGTACTCTTTCAAACGACGTAAGTAAAAATGTACTTTCTAAAACGTTCAAATACTTCGTACAACACGGAACGATTAAAAAATAAAGAGCATACATCCACCATCGATTAAACGGAATGCAGAAGAACAAACACGAACCAATGTAACGATCCCTCCTGCCGTGAGCAACGAATGAATTATTTCACTACAAATCTCACACGACGAACCAAGTTCCACGGTATATAATCGATCGTAATCGCCAAAAAAAAATCGGGTCCGTTCTAAATCAATCTTCATCAATAAATAATCGCCATCGAGTCAAACCACTCTACCTCTCCCGATTTAAAAAAAAAAACGCCTAAGCACACCCCTCGTAACGACGATCACGTATAATTACACCTCGTGAAATTATGCCGGGACCGATCTTCCCTCCGTCCGGTGGTCTACGTCTCAATACACTTAGCACGTTGGTCCACGCACACCAATGTACCGTCTATTGCTGGTACCACTTGCTGACCTACTGGAGAACGCTGCGTGCACTAACTCACCGATGGTATACACCATGATACAACACCATAATACACAGACGAAGGGTCGTAGTTGTATCGTTCGAAGATGCACGTAATACAGACTGTATAATGTGAAGGGTGGTATAACGCGACAACCTCAAAAAGTCTCCTCGGAGGTAGGCCTATTTCGACAAGATCTGATTCGCCAGGCGTCATATCGATATTTCAATGTTACGACTTTGTCAAGTGCCTCCTTCAGGAGGCTGAGCAGGTTGGATTAAATAAAAAAAACGGTGCGACTAGGCGGTATTTAGCGAGAAGCTCCGCCGCTCAGGAGACTTCTCGAGGTTGTCGAACGATACCAGGGTGGGACCAAAGAACGACGGCGAAGAATGAGGAGGGTGGAAGGGGGTTAAGTATAGGGCTGACTTAACGATGTTTGTTTTATACATTGGCAGCCTCTTCACGAACCTGTAATCTTTCTAAACGAGATATTACCCAGCTCCGTTGCGAAACAAACCCTTATCCGGGTTGGTCGTATGGTGTGCGCCTGAGGAGTTGGTACCGGTTGAAAGGGAGAGAGGGAATTCTCGTTGCACTCGTGCTCCGGTTCGGGCACTGGAGGGGAGAGGTATGGGCCGGAAGGCCCAAAATTGCCTTCCCTCGCTGTCCTACGCGGCTCGCCGCGAAATTGCCCACCATTCACCAGTTCCACGTATATCGTGGCACAACGGACGTGGACGTTCACAAAAGATTTCGGTGATTCGTGACGGCCGATCGGACTTACCGATACGGGAAACGGGATTGCGATGTTTGGTGATCGTGTTACTAATTTTTCCTTTTTTTTTGAGGGATTTATTCGTTGGGAATACATTTATTGTAGGTTGAAGAATTAAATAACTGGAGGAAATGTGTGAAATGTATTCTCTCAATGTCAGTTGCAGGAAGGAATTACTTGATGGAATTAGCGGTTGTCTGTAGTCGTGAATAAGTTAATGTCCCTTTTATGAGTTCATTTCTGAGATTTTTAAATCAAATAAAGCTGGAGAATTTCAAGGGACCGTAGTATGAAGTTAATCAGCGGGAGGATGCAAACCAATGAAATCTTATGTACATAACTGGCTTAACGAATCTTCTTCTCGTTGGATGTCTTTCGTGCCGTTGATTGAATCAAATGTGTGAACTAGCGCGAAAATTTTTGAAGTTACTTTTCTCCGTAATAACAAGGTTACAATTAATAATATTACTTAACTTGAAACGCTACAATTCATCGAGATCAATTGGTGATTTAGTAAAAATAAAAGATTTAAAATTTTTTCACCGGAACAGCATAATGAAAGTAGTATTTTATGAATTTATCATTAGCCACCAAAGAATGGAATTTATCAAAATATTCATCAAAAGGTAAAACAATGACAGAGAAACAGCCATGCCAGCAAGTATTGCACGCGAGCCTTAATATCTTATCATTTCTAAATCGAACTTTCGCATTCTTTCGGTCAGTCCCATCTATTCTCAAAGAAAAGCGATCCGAGTTATGCACCGGCTTGAAAGTACTTTCATACTTTGATACAATCGTGTTGATTTAGTCCTTATCAGAATTCATAGGTCCCGACAGAAGCGTAATCTAATCATTGTCAAGCTTTGCACACGTATTTCAATCTAAAATGAGATCGTGCACCTTACTCCCTCAGCTGTGATACGCTAATCTTGCGTACCGTTTTAAATGAGTTTCTCGTGTTGCAGAATATCGCATATATCATTCTTTAGCGTTAACCGCTGTCGTGAATATCGGCTGCCAATCTCGTTCGAGTTTGACGGATAATTGGCGTTCGTTGGCTCTCGGAACACCCAACGTGTCATAACCTTTAAAGCAGGTTTAATCTCTCTACCTTCGGCTGTCTTCCGGAATTAAATGACCGCACTGACAGTATCGTTTTATCTTTGTTAGCAGCTCAGAAAGAAAGAACGATCGATGTAGCAGTCCGTTTAAAAATGATTGTATAAACCGTGCCATTTTATTTGTTGATGTTCATTTATTTGGTCGAATTAGTTACTGATTGTTATTGCAACTTGTGGACATTGATTGTATCGGAGGAGTTAAATGTGATGGTTATTAGACATTTTTTTCTGATGTTTTGCAAAGGTTTAATTGTCGGTGGAGTTCAATGTGATGAGTATTAGACATTTTATTGTGATATTATTTGAGCGGTGTTTGATGACAGAGAGTGGGAAATATTAGCTGCAAAAGATTTTTAATCTCCTGTGTATTAAAACTAAAATTACTATCGGAAATTTTGCAAAGATTTGATTATGTCTGTGGAGTTCAATGTGATGAGCATTAGATATTTTTTTCTGAAATTATTCAAGCCGTGTTTGATGACACAGGGAATGAAGATATCAGGTGCAGAAAATTTTTAATCTCCTGCATATTAAATTTAAAATTACTATTGGAAATTTTGCAAAGATTTGATTATGTCTGTGGAGTTCAATGTGACGAGTATTAGACATTTTTTTCTGATATTATTGTAGCAGTATTTGATAACACAGGAAGTGAGAATGTTAGCTACAAGAAATTTTCAATCTCCTGCGTATTAAGTTTAAAATTACTAATGGAAATCTTGCAAAGCTTTAATTGTCTGTGGAGTTCAATGTATTAAAAACACTTTTATTGGAAGTATTAGAACGTTGTTTAATAACAGAGCTTTCTTTTGCAAGGTATAAGAGTATGAGCTCCGAAGTATTTTTAATTATCAATTCAGTAACGTCAAAATTTTCTAAATATCATCAAATTACACTTGTAAAGATGACACTAAAGCAAATTGATAATTTTGTTGACTTGACGTACAGTGTTTAACAAAGTTTTCTTATCTACTTATCACCAGGAATCAGCATTGAATAAATCCGAACATTTTCGTTTGGAAATCATTCTCCAGGAAACTTTCCGGCGCATTGTGTATCCGACCTCTCGTAAATTATGGCTAGTTATTCACACGCCAATCTAACAGATACGTATCTACGCTATGGTCGTGTAAGTTGCAACACTCGCGAAACTGACTCGAAGTTTTTCCGAATCGTTGAGTGGAAATCTATCAAATCCAAGCGGCATATTTCAAACATCTGAAAACTCTCTACATAATACCAGACACGTAATCATTCTTCCTCAAACTGCTATTCACGCAAACACCATCTAATTACTTGTTATCTACGGGAAAAATCATTGTCGGATACCCGTTTGTAGAAAATCGTTCTTACAATGAATGAAATACGCCTGGGGCTAATTCGTGTACGAAACTACATACTTAACATCATTGATAATGATAGACTTGGTAATCGTGTTAAATGACTTTGATTATACAAAATATTGAATATTTTTAAACATTAAGATACTTGCAAATTTGTTTGCATTATATTGTTGTTTTTACATACTTGATATATTCAATTCAGAAAATAATTAAACCTATGTTTATGATAAAATAATCATTGTTCTTTTAGCCGAGTAGAATCATTGTTTTTCTGTAATACATTCGTCGTAAAAAGAGTTTAATTATCTTATGTTCTTCGTAATAAACGGTGTAATAGTAATCTAAGTAAACTAGTATAATACTATCGTACAACTGAAGCTAGTCTATAATCACAGAATTAGTTCAAACATTGGAAGGCAATAGGTTAAAAGTCACGGGTTGAAAACGTAAATCATAACTAAAGACAATGACTGAAAGACAGGCAATTTTTCCAAGATATATCATAACCACAGTGATTCAGAATGCACTTCAGAAAATCAGAAAATCAACTCCTTGACCTTCATGGGGATCACCAAGGGTCGTTGCCGTTGAATTCAATGAAATTTTATATACCTCCAAATGGCAATGTTTACGAATTTTCTAACATTGTCATAAAAAAACTAAAGCCCTCCCAACTACACATTGCTTTGTGTTCTTATGATAGGTATTTGTTTTATAGACATGTGACTTTAATACAAAAAGTTTACTTTAACGAAACTCATGACACTGGCAAAATACCAGTGACATTCACGGTGTTAACACTAAATTTACGGACGTGAAATACGTTACACCGCAAAATATTAAACAAAGACTTTGGAAATAGAGTGCTCAAGTGGCAAAGAAGATGATGAGTCAAGTAATTTATATATTACAAGATATATGTGAAATATCTACTTCACCACGCCTCCATAAGTTTGAACGGCGTTTCCAAAAATCCGTTAATATGACGGCTTCCACAAACCTAGTGTTAATCAAGTCAAAAATCAAATTACATCCAAATTGCTAACCCCTCTTGTTCAAATCTCAGTAAATACATCTTCCTCCCCAATCAATAATACCCACCCTACAAAGACAAAACCTACCTCTCACCCAATGATCTCATCCAAACCAGACCAATCACTCCAAAATGTAATTCTCAATATTCAAAAACCTATGTAACTTCACTCTCCAATGTCCTGCACCTCTTGCTCTTACCCTCGTGAGGTCTACCACGTTATCCACCCCTTCGGCCTCAACCCCATTCCCCGTATGTATACCTTTGTACCCCATCGTCTCGCGCTTTCTACGCACCGTCCTTCCTGCGGGTACTTCCTCTCGTTCTCCCAATCGTTCCATCTCTGTTCCTCCCCACCACTTCTCTACTTTCGTCTTCGTCGCGCACATCGTTGGCGCATGTTCGTTGTCTCAGTCTCTCTCGTGTCCTCGATAGGAACAGCACGTTTTGATTCTCTCTGTCGCGGGGTCGCGCGTCACCGTCTTCTCTCGGGGTTCCCGGTCTCGGTAATTAGCCGTAGTGGCCTCAGCACGCGCGTGTAAGCCTGAAAATGCGACCTACGATTGTGGTGGAAGTGTCAGTATCCTACCTCAGTATGTATATCGACGTTTCCTTCGGCTATGTCGCCTCTGACGGTGGTGGTGAGGACGAAAGTTGTGCTGAAATGGGGGAGCGCCTTTCAAAGCTCTCTGTTACAGCTAACCCCTCCTGGTGAACCACCACTAGCAAACGCGTCCTTTCGTTTTGTTTTTTTCTTCCACCGTGCTATTTTTTTCCCCTCTTCCTTACATAATTCTCTACTGCCACTAACCTTTACCACCCGATTCGCACGTGGTGTCGATCCTCACGCGTTAACCTTCAGCCGTGGGGGTCGCATCGATATCACGTGAATAACGTGCGTTGGAGAGTTCGGTGTTCCGGTAAGTTTAACATTTGCTGTTGTGCGCGATAAAGTGAAGATTTAATATGAGGACGATCATCGTCGGGTGAATATCAGGTGGAGATATTGGAGCTGTGGGTTTTTACTACTGGTGTTGTGTTTTGAGGTAAGAGTCAAACTTCTTAACCCATTTGCATCACAAGCGCATATATGGGCGCACTTTTTCTGGTCACTATCATAGAAACGCATTTGTGCATTCACATTGTGAGTGAATAGCAACACATGCGACCAGTCTAAATTATTTATACAACATTCGTCGATTAAAGTACAATATCACTTTGTGAAATACTGTTAGACTTAGACTGACTATGAAGAAATTTTATAATAAAGATATATTTCTGAATTTGTCATATGATGCAAATGGATTAAGTTACTCTTATAGGGTTTATAGGAATTTATTGTTGTTAGAAATGTTTCTCTTCTGCGGTGTAATATGCTGAGAATATTTTAAGTTTGTTTGGTGCAGTTTGAAGGTTTGGATAATATTGAAATTACGTTAATTAAATCTAGGCTCGTGCTTTATTTTCAAGTAAAGCTGTAAATATTCATGGATACTATCTCATTCTATGGAATCACGCCACTTATTTAAATATGTACGATATTGTCTCGTCCAATGTCGAATAGCTGTAAGACCTTCGCGGATTCTCCATTAAAATAAAACATATGGACGATTGGACGAACGGCGTTCTCATACTACTTTTGATACAATATTAAATATCAATATTAAATAAATATTAATTATACAATATAATATAAATATTAGTTTGATGACTTTTGGAAAACTCCAAAATTATTTACTCTATTTGCCACAACACGATTGTCATTCGTTATTGCACGGCAAGAGATTAATACGAATTCATTGTTCCAACAAATGTCGTTCTTTTTTGGAGTAATATGCAAAGATAATTTTAAGTTTATTTAGTGCATTTCGAATATTTGCATAGTACTGAAACGGTTTAATTAGTCTCAGACTCGTGACTCCTTTTTAAATAGATCTTTACAGATTGATGAATACTATCTCTTCCTATCGAATCACTCCATTTAGTCAAATGTACGGTATCGTCTCATCCAACGTCGAAGTCGCTGTCCGACCTTGGCGGACTCCGCATCAAAACAAAACAGACGAACGCTTGCGAGCTCGACGTTCTCATACCACTTTCGACACAATATTAAACAGTATAGAAGTAATTTAATCCTATCGTGATCTACTAATATTTTAATTTAGTAATTTTTGGAAAACTGCATTATTGCCTTTTCCGTTTATCGCATCATGAGTGACACTCGTTATTGTATGGCAAGGGGTTAATACGAATTTATTGTTGCAACGAATGTCACTCTTCATAGGATTGAAATGGTTAATTAATATCCACGTTTGTACCTTATTTACAAATAATCTTTTACAAATTCATAGATATTATCTCCTTCCATCGAATCACTCCACTTACGGTAGTCGAATACCGAAAATACGCATTGCATTTTCACCTATTACAATGACCATATAAATGCAAGGAATCTGCACAAATTTCTGACGACACATAATTTTGTCAAAGTCTGGAATTAAACTTGAATCAAGAAAAAATTATCTAGACCACTAATTCTCAAACTTTCTTATTCAATTTGTTAAATCGACAACAATTCAAATATAGTCTAATGTTACTCTTTTTAATTAACAATAATTTATGGAGAACATAAGAAATCTTTATCATCAATAATATACTTATTTAATGAGTATGCATTTGGTTTGTCTGAACCAACCTAAAATTGCAATTAATAAGTAATTCCTTCGCAGTCTTCTAAAAGTTCTTTCACGTTCCCCTAGAACAGCGGTCGCCAAAGTTGTGGTCCGCGAGAAAATTTCGCTGGTCCCCTGAAAAATGTGAAATATACTTACTCATCGCGTTAAGTTATGTTTTAAGATGCATTGAACCATAATTCAATTCATAACAATACGTGAAAAATTATAAAAACGCTACTTCATAGAATAACGCCATTTTTGCTTATTGAAGATAAGTTCTAGTTGCCCTAGAAGACCATGGAACCCAGTTTCAAAATTACTGATCTAGAGAATAAGGTACAGAACCTAAAAATGTCAACTCTACCACAGACTATATAGAAGTAGATCAACAAAAAGATTAAATTTCCCATTAATCTTTAAATATATACGGTATCGTCTCGCCCACCGTCAAAATCGCTACCTGACCTTCGTGGACTCCCCTTCAAAACAAAACAGAAGGACGCTTGCGCGCTCAACGTTCTCGTACTACACTTGCGCGACATTGTTTACAACTCCGCCCAGTCTTATCCGTGTCATTTATAATTTTCACCTGACCGGTGTGAAACCACCTTGTTGCGTTATCGCGATCGAATCGTCTCGCCCCGCATGAGCTCGCGTGACGCTTGTACAAGGGAAGTCTTTCGTGTTGGGATATTGAAACTCGCGGTTTAAAACGAAAAAGGAATGTTTTTGAATCGCCAACGTGATACAATAGCATTTGTCGAGTGTAACGAACAGATAACGAGGATAAAAAAATTATGGTATTGTTGAATTAAAACCATAATTGTACATCGTGTTGATTGTGTCTGTGGTATTATTCTGTCTGATGGACTTTGATGTTTGATACGCTACTGATAGTTTGTGGAAGATTTATTAAATATTAATTATTAGTGTTATTAGAATTATGAGTTACAGATTTATTAGGAGTAGAAAAGATGAAGTTTTCTTGAAAATCAACGTGGATGATATTTGTTGGTGGAGACTTCAGTTTTATCGATTATATCTTCGTGATTGAATGAATAATGTATGGAGCAATTTATTAGTCTCATTGCAGTAATTAATATCGAGTTAGTTTGAAATAGAATCATTGATATACGTTACGAGACAATTACATGAAAAAAACGTACTGACGTTTGTTCTTCTTTTTCCTCGTACATCATCATTAGGTTTGATCAACTTAATAATTTTCCTCTTATGTACCGATTACATTCTCATGTAATATGTAATTACACAAGGAAGTATTCTTCGTAAAATGCATTTTGATAGGTTCATCTGCTTCCTTATTCTCCGTACGTCATGCAAGGTTTAAAGTGGTCTCGTCTAGCCGCGTTCTTTTCGATCCCCTCCTGTCGTTCGGTGTCTCATGCTCTTTAAGAGCGATGATATCTGTGACAGGCAACTTTAAAGTATCCTCGTCTCACGACACCACGGCTTCAAACATGAAACGACAGTCGGAGCAATTGTTCTTAAAACTCTCATAACAGAAATATTTTTGTTCCATTTAAAAATCACTTTTGTAACTGGGAATTGGTAGGTGTTGAGACTAATAGACGTTGTTAACACTAAAACTACCAACGTGGTCAAAATGACTTGTTCCTCTTTTTTTTTAAATCTTTTCAAGTTTATAGAAGAGCCATAGAGTAGATATTGTACGATCATCTTATAAAATATGAATTATTTAATTAATCATATTCTCCACCTTTAGATTCCTCGTTTTTTGAAGTATTTATTTAATGTATTAAAATATAATAGATTCAACGCTGGAAGTTCTAGTATTAATTACGACGTTGCGAAGGTAACTTCATTATTGTTTAGAGCACGTGAATGTGTAAATGAATTCTGTGTAATAAATTAACTATCAAACTTTGTTAAGTATTTCTATCTTTCATAATTTCAGAAACTAATTTTCTTATTTTGTAATATACTTCGATGCTGTCCTCTACCTATATGTCGTAACTTTGATTTTCTCTTATTGTTAGATCAATTTAACACTAAAACTACCAGCGTTGAATCTATTTTATAAGAGATATTATAGAAAAGATAATCAATTCGGTAATTTATATCTTATTACATGGACGTAGAATATTTATTTTATAGCTTTTCTATATACTTGGAGAATTTTTGGAAAAAACTGCGTACAAGTCATTCTGTCTGGTCTGATAATTCTAGTGTTAATAATTACCAGTACGTATAAATTAAGAAGTGAGATTCAGTGAAGCGAGTTATTGATTTCCTTCTCTCTGCTTAGATTCTGTCCGTTAGTATCCAAAGCGAGAGTTTGAAAATATGGAGATTTTATCATATATAATAGGAACAGTACAAAAATTTGAAATCAGCTTGAGAAATTTCGGCATTTTATTTCTGTTTTCACCCCTCCTATTATTCTATTCCTCCTTTCTACCTTTCGTCTTAATTGTAATTGTTTCGAAAACAATCAGTTATTTAACATGCATTGCGAATTTTCAGGTCTTTAATTATATTATTGAACATAAAAATCCTGAAAAATAAGAAAAACTTCAAATTTCGATTTATTCGACGCTTGTAGACATTACCCCCTACATTATCCCTATCACCCGCATCCCCATAGCGGTTCTTTAGAAGTTGATAATTACATTTCATCTCTTTATACCTTCTGCTGCAACTACAGCAATGATATAATTACAAATCTGTGCCCTTTTGTACGATTCAGAGAACGAAAACATGCTAAAGCACAGAAACTCAAAAGTATAGCACATTACAAGGGGTGGTTAATCTTAATAGCATCGAGAACCATTTAGAACTACGCGCGCATTTAAAACAACACAAACGGAGGAAGATAATATCTAACATAAAAGTCTCCAGTATTATTTTTACAAAAATTCACACTGCTATTTATAATACGTTCAAGTAAACATTTTGTCCTCTAATAAAAAACAATAATACGTCAATGTGTAAACTAGTACCTTAATTAACAATCCATTGTACAAGACATATTCCAACGTAACAATGACCTACAAAGGGTTGAACCAAGACATCTATCCATTCCTAGAAACGTTGAAAACAACACGATATTACTTAACCATTAATTAGTAGCTACATACAAAACGTACTATCCCAAAGGCACAGTAGCTCTTCGTGGAAGAAAATTGTGCACCTAGAATTACATAAATCAGCAGAGAATAATTCCCGCTCTGCCGATCATAAATATTAGTTAAGCGACAATTCATTAGCGTGTTCCCGCGTGCGTTGCAACACTTCGTCACCAAATGCTTCATACACGATCAATCGGCACGATTCCTTTCGACGTCCTTGCCGTGCAAATTATTCGCTGTCATGACTGTGTCGCCGTGATGCGAAAACAAAGAGAAGAAGAAAAACGATGGATTCACGATGCCAAACGCATAATTTCATCCGCGACGAACTAACGACAGGGTGTCTCCCAGACACGCGCCTATCGCAAGCCCTCCGGCCTCTTGTCTCTGCCTTTCTGTCCCTTTCTCTTTTCTTTCTTTCTCTTTTTCTCTCTCTCTGCCTTTTATTTTCTGCCTCCATCTTTCTCTGTCTCTTCCATTTTCTCTCTTCCTCGTTAGTATTTCCTTCTCCTCTTTCTATCTCTTTCGTCCTCCTTTCTTATTTATTCCTCCCTCCGTCTCATCTCTTTCTCTCTCTTTCTCGATGTTCTTCCTTCTTTTTCATTTTATTCAAACACGAATGTCCTTATCTCCGACGGCACTTTGCAGCGTGTTTCAAGGCTACAAAAGCCCGTACACGCGATTACGAGATAGTGCATCGCATCGTTTTGCACGCAAAGTTGCTTCGCGCGGCACAACGGTTGAAAGTGCCGAAGCTATGCTTTATAATTCCTCTTCTCGTGTTCCGAAATATTACTCGAATTCTGTTTCAATTTTTTTCGACGGTCAATGGGATCATTTAAATCTCAATGGTGACGAGATCCGCGTTCAATGCATTTAAGGTGAGCTCGTATCGTTCAACCGCTGATTATCGTGATCTTGTGACGGGGAACGAGGGATGATTGGACAATCGGAACTTACTTGCCAAGAATTTTCCTTTTTATGATTCTCAGGTTTAATGAGAAATTCAATTATTCGAGATAAACTGACGTCGAGGGTCCAAGTACGTCAATACGTCAATATCTTTAATTGGGAGGATAATTATGTGAAATTATTTTCACGAATATGAATATGAGTTTACATTGCACGTTCGTGATGAGTTAAACGACGTTTTGCAAGAGCATTTTTCTTTTTTAATATTTGAATACCTCCGTTTTGTATTATTTATAAATGTAATTTAATACGGTTAATTGTCATGTAAATATTATAAGATTTCAGAGCAACCATGTCAGTCATAAATAGTAATATGAGGAATTATCCATTTGTGAGTAATTTTACAATTTTGTTTATCAAAGATTAATTACGAGAGATTGAATTACAGGAGATTGGATGAAATTTCACCCAGAGGAGTATATGAGGGCTAAATAATTTCGAATATATAGAAAACATGTAATATGTCATATTTCAATTGAATCTTATCATTAGACTCCGGATGTTTATGCAAATTTCAAGTTTAACAATTGCACCTAAGTTAGAATAACCTATTTAGGGATTTGTTGCACTCGTTAAATATTACAGCGAATACCATACTTTGGATATTTTAGATATGTTTTTATATTATGTTCTTTTTGTATATTTTAGCCGTATCCATTTTGTCATAAATGCATAAAAATCCGAAGTCTACTTATCATATTAATATATTTTTTATATCAATATACAAATATTGTGATCAGAGAATAGGAGTAACCAATTGTCTCATTGGAATCACCTCGTTTGAATTACATTTTCATCTCTATTTCCTCCATGACCTTCAATCTCAGCCAGTTCTTTGTTAGAGACGCCATCATTGTTTGCCGTGTATTCTCGCATCAGCATAATATTCCTATAAATTATTTAGCATCAGGTTGACCGAAAGATCATAGGAATCCGCGGCTCCCGTGTATTTTGATTGTAAGCAGCGTATTTAATGGCAAGATAAAAGGTGAACTCGTCCATGGCCAACTACGTTATCATTCTCCGTCGTGTAGAGCATACGTTATTCGCTTATAAACCTGCATTACGTACAGCGGATAATGAGACGCTAATTATTCCACTGTCCGCGGATAATTTATTGCACCTAGTTACGAATGAGAGAAAACGTTTCTTTCTCTCGTGAATGTATGTTCGCGGCATGCATCATCGGTGTCCGGTGATTCAATGTGCTAGAACTTGGAATAATGAGTACGACGTAAAAATTGACCTAAGTGTTACCTCGGTAAGATTAACAATTTAAATAAATCTAATCTTAACCCATTGGCAGTGCATCCCGTGACAATCACGAGTGGAGAGTCAAGTATCAAAAGGTTTATCCTATTTAGTTTACCAAAGATACCTAAGTCTATGACTAGATTCTTTGCTTCATCTGTTTTCTAAGATTATTCTAACCAAAGGAGACGTATTTAATTTGCATGCCGACGTGTTTTCGAACATAAAAAAAATAGGCATTTTTTGGGGAAGAATTCGTAATTTTACCTCACTGTGAAAGGGTTAATAATTGATACCTTGTTTGCTGATTATTATTTCGTTGGACAGAATCGAAGGTAGAGATTAACACTAAAACTATCGCCGTTAAGATTATTATATTTTACAATATTAAATAAGTACTTTGGAAAAAGGGGAATCAAGTGGTGAAAGAGATGATATGTGTTTTATAAGATCAATGTATGAGATCTGGTCTAGGTTTCTTTCATAAACTTGAAGAATTTTGGAAAAAATTGGGAACCAGTCATTTTGACTTGCTTGGTAGTTTTAGTGCTAAAGCAGGCGAGAGGGTGAAAAATATTTGCAGGGGTAATCTTGGAAAAAAGTGTCTTTAAGTAGATGCCTATAGCAGTTTTTGGAATTAAATGCAATCTTATTATGTTGCAATTGCGACTTTTGAATTATAGATTGAAATATCTGCATCGTACGAAGACAGTTTTTGAGGAGAAAGAAATTTTAGATTTACTGTTAGGGTGTAGATTGTTTGATTCTTGCTTTCATCATAGTTTTATTTACAATATACATTTGAACATGTGAAGTGTATTTGTAGCTAGTTGAAAACTATATTTTTGTTCATATGTTCCACACTAGAATTACAGATCTTGTATCTATTATATTTAGATATATTGTTTAAGTACTTTGCAAAATGATAATTCAAGGGGTGAAAAGGTGATCATTGAAGTATCATTGGTTTTATAAATTAACTCCTTGACCCACAATTTCTTTTCTGACGGGGCGCACAAAGACTAAAAATTAATTCCTGAAATCAAAAGCTTTCACTGATTTCTGATATTTCGTGTGACTGAATGTAATATTAATACTATACAATTTAATAGTTTTTGAAAGATCTCAAAATTTCCTACTCCATTTTTCCGCGCTACGAGTTCCACACGTACAGTGTAGTTGCAGGCTATGGGGTTAAAAGTGAAAGTCTAACCACCTTGGTACTTTCAGTGTTAATATGAACTGCTGTAATAATTTTTCTGAAATTGTAACTCCGACATTAAATTCTTAACGTTGAAATATGAAAGTCAGCATCCCCATAGCCTGCCATAACTCCTTTCAAGCAACGTCCTCTGATCACGTTCCCGCGGAAGTGCAGCTTTTCCTTCTCCCTTTTTCGCACACTTTGCCACAGATATCTCTCGAAATTGCATCTCATAAATTACAGTCAGACACGTGACATCGTTGCATCCACGTACTTATGAAATAGTTATTTACCGTAGTTAAAATAATATACGATCAACGTCACGTCGTGGCAGCTTTAAGGTCAAACTTGAAACGCAAAACGCGTGATGGGCATTGGAATAACGTAAATAGCTTGGAATCATGAGAAATCATAGGCGGAAATAACGTCAACGACGGAATGCAATCCGACGGTCTGCAATAAATTGTTGTCACTCGACGAGGGGTTGGTTCGGGAAGAGAAAGCGGTGTCGTTCAGCCTGGATGATTACGTCAGAGTCGTAAACATTTGCCAGTTTGAGATACAATTTTTTCAATTGCACATTGCTACGTGGTAATTCGTTCTATTAATTATACTTTATTTAACCCTTAACACGGTAAATGACACCAGTATTTCGTTACTTCCATCATTTCTAGTGAAGTGAAATTTTTTCTATGAAATTCATATCTTTACAAAGCAGAAAGTTTAAAGATACAGATAGATATTCGGCAGACCTTTATCCTCTTAACGCCGATAATTAAATATTCAGTATGTTCGAGAATTCATAAATATTATAAATTAAAAGTTACTCGAAATTTCACGGAATTCAATAGCGCCGGTTATCGGTGACCCCCATGACAGTCAAAGCGTTAACGACTTACCCCCAATATGGGGGTAGGTATGGAATTTAGTTTTCATTTTATTTATGTATCATCGCTGTAGTTTTTATTTATCAAATATTACAACTTACTACGTCATTGGTTCGTTGATCATGGACAGACAAAAATAAAATTTAACGTAATATAACGTTTTAAGGCGCAAATACTGTAATATTTTCACATAAGATCTGTCACATTGATATTCAATGTACTTTTAATATTCAGAAGGTTACAACGTATAAATATTTTAACTGGTGATTTCCAACTTTCCAGTATTTCCAATATTCTGAGTGTTGGTTCAAATATTAGTTTATTTTTCATAGAATAAATCGTGGAGAAAATATATAAAGACAAAAATGAAGAAAATATACTTTCGATAATTATAAGAATTAATTTAATTGATAAAATGACAAATCAACTAAATACATTGGATTTATATCTAAATAAAATAGTTTAACACTAAATCTACCAACGTTATATCTACTAAAATTTAAATATACTCAATAACGACCTTACAACAAAGAGAAGTGGCGAGATAAAGAAGATAATTAATTAACTCATTTTGCTTTTGTAAGATAGAAGTGGAATATTTACTTCATGGCTACTCTATGAATTTAGATAAGTTTTAGAAAATATTTTGGAATCGGTCTTTTGACCGCCTTGGTAGGTTTAGTGTTAAATGTTTTGTTTAAACTTTCGTACAAGGAAAGGTTTTATCATTCTTATCGTTAAGTGTTTATATCAATGACGAGGGAAAACCGTTGAACGTTTTGTTCAATGATAGTCATTGAAAAATGGCACGATTTTTTTGCATCATGATAAGAGCAGAGTTGCGATTCTTTCGACGGTGAAGTTAAGGAAATCGAGGGTAACGTTCGACGCGTGTATTCAACGCGCACGGGATGTAATAATCTGCAAGATCAGATGTCGAATTCATGCCAATGTATCTCGATTGATGGTTACGATCCATCGAGCGATTTGTCGGTGAACATCTGTTCTATACGATCCTCGTAGTTGCAATCGTGCCAGAGGGAAAGCCGATCAAAGGAGGTGTTATACGGTCGATTTTCTTTGGACTATATCGAACTGAGATTGGCATTCAGCTAGACGTTCTTTCATTCTTGTCTATGATCTTTTGCAGGGCTAAAAACATTTTGAGTCGTTCGAAAGTAGCTTGTCTTTGATAGACTAATGGTTCATACTATTTTATTGCGATTTCAAACAGACTTCTTAATCAATTTCAAAATTGCGCACATAGAACATTAATTGAGATGGATAATTTAAGTTTCCATTGAGCAAGTAATTTTTTTCGTTGAATATTAGCACGTTGAATGACACCCGTATTTCAATAGGTTGATTAGTTTTACTAAAGTGCAACTTTTCTTACTTAAACCGCAATTTCATAGATCAAAGACCTTGGAATTAATACTTATATAATTATTTCTAAATTTAACTAATTTAAAAATAGTTATGTAAGTATTAAATGGTACCTACTTTAATTTTTCAACACTAATATTTAAATATTAAATATAACAAGAAATTTCTGTATATTATCCTTTGAAAATCATAGAAAATTTAATTGAATTAAACAGAACCGATCAATGGTGGTCTCTATGGCATTCAACCTGTCAATTAAGAATCTCTCTTTCGAACTACTTGCAGTTATTTATTCTAAATCATCGAGTACATTCGAATCACCCAAAAAATATCTGCCATTAGAACAACCCGATCGAAATTTCTTCTCACTTGTATTAGGGATAATCAAAATTTTTTTTTGCCGGTGAAAAACATTTATTTATGAAAGGAATCTTAAATACTAATCAACAAAATAATTTCCATAACTTTCTAACACTTTTTGCCAGCATAAAGGTAGTTGTTCGATTCCCGTTCTAAAAAAATCCTTCGATTTTTTGTTGAAATTACGTCTTCACTTCTCCAATTTTGATTATTTCTCGATAGCCCTAATATATTCTCACCACACCATCAAACCACAAACTCCACAAAGGATCAATCCAACCAACGAAAAACCTCACGCATCATCCAAGTCCAACTATCTACATTAGAACAAATTGTAATAACCAACGAGCGATGCACCCAGACAATAGATGCAAACACGAAAAATCCTCTACCCTCGTTGCGAGCTTTTCAAAAGACAAGCACGATTATAATTCCTTCCTTTTGTCCCTATCCGCGTTCCGATTTCCTTTTTTCGCGTATCCGATATGTTCGAATCTCTGTAGTTGCATGATGACACATAGGTACACGTGTACATACATGTATCCCACTTACCATTTATATTGGTGTCCGAGCGGTGTGAATAGATAACGACCGTTTACCCTGATACGAAACCGTTTCCCTTCTTTTTTCTCCTTACGAGTTTGCTTGGGCCTATCAGCATATCTGGAAATATGTAACGTGGTTGCTGATTGGCTGCGCGATGGGCCTTACCATTGGAGACAGGATGTACGTGCTCTGACGGATTATCTTTGACTCGTCCAACAGGATTACGCGTTACATTGACTATGTCGGTGGTTCTTGCTATGTGTTGCGGATTTCAATGAAGGAGGGTACTTATGATTTGTTGATTTTTAAGTCATTTGTTAATTTTGATAATGAAATGATGGCTACAGGATGGCGTAATCATTCGTTTTCTATTTTCTATTCTAGCCATTTTATTTTTGGAGTAAGAAAATGTAGCCTCCTAATATAAATGACTATGTTGAGTATTTACTTTAGGATAGTGGGTTTGGGTATTACGAAAACGAAATGGCGGGAATGGACATTTGAAAACGAGAGGTTTCACTCTTTCCTAGCCATCTTTCAGTTGGCGGACTGTATGTACCTTAATCTTAATGCTAAGTTTACTGATATTTCTTAAGTACTTATTTCTATCGATTTGAGTAAGAAAATATACCACACAGAGAACTTCAAAATTAGAAGACTTTAGAGAAACTGAATTTCGAAGTACGCTCGTCTCGTTGAATGAGTGGAAGTCAGTAAATGAGGCAGAAAAAAATGTAAACGATTTCTATAATTGCACTGACAAGTCACTTTAAAGTGACGTAGTAAAACTAATGTTAACACTTTGTAATCTTATGTCGAGCTATACTCGACATGGATTTTTACTTCATTTTATTGTCCAACAATTTAATACAGACTTTCCACTGTCAAAATGATTTTGTAATATCACATAAATATCCGTCAGTACCTATAGTTACCACTGTCATTAAAGGAAATGAATAACCAAGGATAAAAAATATTGGGAAATTAATTTCATTTAGCCCAACACAAGAGTGTCAAAATATTTTAGACCGCAAACAGTTAAAGGTTGTTTTAGAATGGTGGAGAGTTTCTTATTCTCTGTAATAGTGTTTGTATTTTTGACGAATTATCATCTCTTACCAAGTACTACAATTAACAAATATTTCTTGGCTCTGTTGAGAATCATCTATAAGATCTATTAACGCTATCAGATTTTTTAATCGGTCCCTGCAATAAAGACATTCTTGTAAGAAATACTGTAGCATTTAGTCAACTAAATACAGGAAACAATTCACCAAACCGTCTCTACGCAATACTACAAAAAACTACATATTTATATTTCACTGAAGTCGTCATTTAACCGTATATAGTATAATTAGAATTACAATTAAAATTACAAAAAAGGTATAACAGAATTACAATAGTATAATAATTACAATCGTACCATACAACACGTACCACAATAATCGTACTATACAACCAATGCATTAACATCACCATAAAATCACATAAACGCTCTTCCTAAATTCAAACTAAAATTCTCTCTCCATGCTATCAAAAGCACGATGCAAGACTTAAACAAACAAAATTCCACTCTTTTCACGGTTTCCTTCTTTGAATAAGTATCAATGTAGAGAAATGACGAGCGCGAGTAGTTCGGCGGGCAAGTGGATGTTAATTGAAATGGCTCAGCCGAAATTCTTGATACGGCGGGGGTGGATGATGAGAAATAGAGGGAAGCTCGACGCCGAAGCGGATGCGCGGAGTCAAGCAAGCAGAGTCAGGAAGGAAGGAAGGAAGGAAGGAGGTCGCCGCGGTGGTTGCCGGCCAATTTCTGAATGCAAATAACGCCGGTGTCGAAAGGGACCTCGCAGATGAAAAGGGAGAGGTAGTATGCAAATAGAAAGCTGTTACGGGCGTCTTCTTCGCCCTCCTCTGCGATCCGCAGCCCTCAGATATACACAGCGGGTGAACTACCCCTTTCTTTTCCGCGGAGAGCGAGTATACACGCGAGACGTGTGAATTCCATGTGAAATGCAACGAGATAGATGGAAATGGGGAGAAGGTATGAGCAGACTCGAAAGGAAAGCTTCTAGACGCGGCAATTCATTTCAGTCGCCTTCCTCGTGTCATTCTTTCTCTTATGTGGTATTCTTCGTGGCAAGGTGCAGGCTACGTCTTGGCCACCCCTTTTTCCTTTGCCATTCGGTGGAGTTTCGTCGACGACTTTTCGCCCTCAGAAATTAATTGATATCGCCGTTTCTTCTTTCTCGAGGTGTCTCTTTTGTACACCGTGTGCCATAGTTTTTCTCGGGTGCTGTGTGTACTCGTCAGACGCTCTTTATCATTTCAGGAGCTTCTTCTTTTTGAGTCGGAGAAATTCCGGAAGAGTTGGATACTTCCAATTTCTTGGGGTGCGAACTTTCGGTTTCGTGTATTACGGTGTTTCTTTCAAGATAGAAAAGTATTTGGTACACTTTTTATTTTTTTGTTCTTCTTTTCTTTTTCGAAGTTTAATAAACTTCTTCATGGGAATGGCGCAAGTTATTATTCGATGACTTCTACCCTTTACGGACGGAGACTTTTTTGAATATCGTGGAAATTATTATTTTATTTGGTGATGAAAAACTACCATTTTGTCAAAAAAATCAGAATGTGTATGTATAGAAGTTATAAATTACTGTTTTCAACTCTAACCGTGTACACATTAGCCGATAAACTATAATAAATTTTTTTCCTCAGGCCTGAAAGGGTTAAATCTGCACTGTTGTAGATTTAAATTCGACACAACTTTTCATAATAGATAATTTTTCATTTGGGTAATTTTAACTTTGAAATTTATCAGTAATTTCTATCATCTCGTACATAATCCTCGGTATTAACAACTCTTGCTGTCCAAGCTTGCCAGCTTGGTATTATTCAATTAAGTAATTGTAAAAAAGATAAAAAACGTTACAGATTATACCTCATGTTAATAACGTTTATCAATATACAGTAATCCCCCCCTAAAACACGGTAGATTCGTTTCGCGTTATAGGAAAACGCGTTGTAGGAGTATTCTTGTATAACGCGCTCAATGACCCCGTATAACGCGTTATGTACAAATGATTCAAGTAAATCGAATATTAAGGAAAAACTAAACATGTGCGAAAGATGTGCATTTTATTAAAATCAAACTAAGAACATTTTAAATAAAAAACTTATACCTACATATGTAACTAAAAAGCAGTTAATTTCAAAATTATCCTACTTTTATTTCATGGTAGACCTATTAATTCACTAAAAATTTAACATTATTTAACTGTTCAGTAATTTTTCATTTCTTCAAAATCTGCATTGTCACAAATTTTATAAGAACACAATTGACATAATGTGCAAACGTAAGCGAAATTGATTACGTACAAATTCATTATAAATTTCACAGTACAGAAATATAACGTGGGAAATCCCCGCGTTATATGGGGGAAAACACGTGTTATACGAGGGACATGAAATCGCGTTATATGAAAACGCGTTATAAGAGTACCGTGTTATAGGGGGGATTACTGTAATCGAACTTGAAGACACTCCTGGAAATACTGCAAAAAATGAATGTCATCTTTAAGAAATTTTTTAAGAAATATTAAAAAACATAAATTATATTACCAGCCCGTCAATATTCTCGTGGTATCATAGTTGCAGCAGCGAGTCAGCGCTGGACTGAATCTGATCAATTACCCATTGCATGCGGGCAATTAATCTCGCGCTTCATCTAGAGGACTTTAATAGGTATATACCCCGCTATTTGCCAGCTGCCACTGCAGACTGCATGGGACGTGGCCGAGCACACTTTTAAACAGTCCGTGTTAATTCGAAAGGTGTAAACTTGTTCGCATAGATTTTTATAACTCTTCCCAGTACAATAATTTCCTTCCTTCTAATATATTTATACGTTATTTTTGAATAAATTATTGTACTGGGATTCGTTGTATAAATCTGTGCAAATAATTGTACACCTTTCCGATTAATTTATTACATATTTATAAATTTATTTATTCATAGGAATATATGGAATTTTAATCACGATGGAAATTTTAGCTTTTAAATAATTCGTATTTTACGGTTAAATAAATTAATAGCGAATTGAACTACCAAAAAGTTAATACATAAGATACGATGTTTTATTTAAATTATATTTATGACAGATGGTTTCGATTTATTATTATTCGATAATTTATATCTTATTTGATCATTATATAAATTTGGGTTTTATAGAACCATCACCACGATGAATCAATATTGTTACGAGTCGACCGCACACGCATTATCCTTTCGGACATAATTAAATAGAACACAATTTTATAGGAAAAGTGAAAACCTTTATTTAAGAGAACACGTACGTCAACGAGGACAACCGACCGTAGAATCTCAACTCTTTATTTATTACAAACAATTGCCATGTCTCGTTGCCCAGCAACATTTAATCTACTGGGTGCTTCGTAACAATATATAGAATGTGATACGTTATTGAAATTGTAATCAACATTTTGTTTTATAATAATTTATATTTTATTCTATTGATTAATAAATGTTTAGTTTAATGAACCATGGAAGCGTTGACTTAATATATAATGCATTATGCGATAATTACACGGAAACGTAACCGAGTATGGTATTCTTGACGGGTCTTCAATTTGAGAGACAGGATTGTTCGGTATTCCGTGTCTAGTTGTTTTATCGTACATCTTAATAACACAGAAGACTGAAAATGTCAGGTTAGGCAAACATTGCAGCGTGCTGAATCGAGCACGCTAATAAGATACTAACTCGGGACTTATACTGCTTCGTAGTTTGCTTTTAGATCAATGTGAATTGATCGTCGGGTTGTTATTGATTTCGTTGAGTACTAGCATTATCGTAATTTATATTAATGATTGACTTTTCAAGAACGTTAGAATACTAAGATAATTGATACATGATTAACAAAGAATTTTAATACGTTATGCCATTATCTTGAAGTATTGAATTTCTTAATTAGTTCTTTTCTTCCATACCATTAAACTATAGCTACACACCGTTAAATGAAAATTACGAGATTTTTAAAGCATAGAACAACCGTAAAAATAATCTTAATCAATCTTTTCTATGTTACGTAATCTCAATGAAAGTTTGTAAAAGTAAGTACATGAATATATAATTATGTAGCCTGAATTTATGAATTAGATATGACTTTAGTTCGAATGATGATACATCGCCGTTAGTACGAGTGTGTTAACACTGGGCACCGTAGTTTTATTATTCAGTTTTTAATTCGATATCAGTAATTTTAAGAAAGATAATTGTAAATTTCATAACTCATGATGTATGTTGCGTGTTCTATATCAAAATAAGGCCAAATGACTATTAGTTTTATTCGCAACTACATTTATCATTAATTTAATCAATTTTTTCGGTCAGTACTAAAAGCGGTAACAGTACCTAACCCTAGATCTGCAATAGCAGACATATTTAATCGAACGACGAGTTTCTACGGTTTTAGGAATATTTTTTTAAAATGGAGAAGCAGTACAGTAGATATTTCACGTGTATCATACAATACACACATTATTTAACTCATTATTTTGTTTCGCACTTGATTTCTGTTTATTTCAAAGATACTAATTTAATATGTTTATAAGTATAACCGGTTTAACTCCTGTAAATCTAATGTTAATAACGTAAGGAAAGTCGGAAAGACAAGTATGAAGTATAATCGTGATATAAATTAATGATTTTTTAAATATAGCATGGCTATTCACACCCAAAACGCTCTGCACTGACTTCAAAGTCTTTGTTCGTTGGATTAACCCCTTCGCTACCGAGGGTGACTATCCTCAACACACCCCTAAGCGCTATCTGTGTACAAAGAGCGACTGTAGTGACCCATAGAGATTTTCCCGCCCAGACAGAGCTTCATTATCTTTCGACGAAATAATCAAATGCTCTTTAGTTCGGCTACTTTGAACAAGACCTTAGGTCTCGTGGGATTCAAGCTCAAAATTAGCTTCCACACTAAGTTGTTCAAATTATGGTCGATCGAGAACCACAATTTCACACTTCTTAGTTTATCAAAGAAACATATTTTATTTTATTTACATGAAATAAGAAGTGTAATGCAGATATTGGGTAAAAAGAGCTTCATAAATTGTAAGGATTGGAAGTGAGATTTATTAGTTGGCACTTTGTGTCTTCATACTTGTAGCCCCCTAACTGCTCCGTGTTTGCTGTCAGAAGACAACGGGGGTCACAAGTATCATGTCATCAACTCTAACTACTAATCCCAACTTAGATTCCTCCTCATCTTTCTAATTTTCCTTTCGTCATATCCATATCTTATCGTATTTTTTATATAATATTAGGAGGACCGGAAAGTAATATCGTTTTTCTACATTAAATTCACACAAATAAACTTGTAAGAAATTTTCATTTTCCATGAATGATGTAACAATCCTTGTCATTAATAACCGTTTTCCATTTAGTGTACAAATTTTCAGTGCCGGATCGATAAAGGTCAATTACTTTTGACCAAAATATCTGGAGAAATGACGTTACTTTCCGGTCCCCCTAATAATATAAAAAATTAAAAAACCCACACCCATCACATAATTTCGTACATAACATCCCCATCCCTAATACAACATGAACTTTACAATTACAACATTATTCTCAATATAATCACCATCCTCAATAATTCCTAATCTCCTTAGAATTTCTCGAGTAAGCCGAAAACTAATTAAACTTAACAATCGAGAAACAAAGAATACCCACTTAATTAAATAAATATTCATTTGATTTCCAAAACGTTCAACAACTCCAATAAGATGCTCTAACACCGTGCCACCCGGTACATGCTGATTATTACGATCGAGTTGAGCCCTCGGAATTTCTCACACCTCGAACGAGGAGCCTTAGGACTAATAAGAAATCGTATAAGGCTTGGCTGTATGGCGAGATCAGGAGGCTCAGTAGAGCTTTACCTTTTCACACAGACATTCACTGTCGTGTTGGTGAACGTACACGTGAATCGAACCGGACATTATAATGGTGGCCGTTGCCTGGCCCCGTAGCGTGTGTAAACCATAAGAGATAATGTAACAGTGGAAGTTGGGCTGGCGCCACTCGTTATTTATACAGTGTGGCCAGCCAGGAGGGAGCTGTCGGCCAACGTGGGGCCGACGAGGAGGATATCTCTCTGGGGGTGAAGTTGGTAGACGCCCACTAAATTATTATTTGTTCTTTGGCGAGTCATAAATGCCCGAAAATTATACCACGGATAGTTACCAGACTATCGTACGAGAGTTTCGCCTACTGACCTTGCAAAGTGCAGGAAATACTTGGAGGAAGAGAAAATCAGGTGGTAGGATGATCAGGGAGATGTCCTTTTCAAGAACTAATTTGCGAGCTGAAAGGAATTGTTTCAGGTTTTTAACCCTTTCGCACCGGACGGGACATGTGCTGTCCCAGTCTACAAAATTTTTGATATTACGGCTGGGACAACATATGTCCCAGTTACTGAAAAATATCTAGGGCAGAAAATAACGCCAAGTTGGGCCTCCAAACTAATTCTCAATCGTTCTGAGTCCATAAATTTCTCATCTCGATCGTCCCCGATCTAATCAAACAAGCGACAACTGTTAAGGTTGCTCAGTTTTCGGCATAAAATGGAGAATTTGGGAGAAATAACTGATCCCGGTAATGGGGCGCACTCGGACTGGATTTTTCGCCGTATTGAAAGGGTTAAATGATTATGATTTGCCTCGGCTCATCTCTCGGTTAACGCTAGAACTACAAAGCAAGTCTTTTGACTCCCCATTTTTTTCCAGAAGCTGTCCAAGTTTACAGGAAACTTACGAAGCAGATACTCTACGTTGATCTTATAAAATACAGATTACTAAATCAATCATCTTTTTCACCTCTTAATTTCTCTTTTTATAACGTATGCATTTAATTTATTGAAATATAATAGATTCAATGTCGGTAGTTCTAATTAAATTGTGTCATTAACACATTAACCGTCATGGAGGTCATTGATGACTGGCGCTATTGAATTCAATGAAATTTCATCTTACGTTTAAATATTTATGAATTTTGCAGTATTTGCAATATTTGCATATTTTATGCAACATTTATGAATTTTCTAATACATTGAATATTTAAATATTGCCGTTAAGAAGATAAAGTTGCACTGAATATCTATCTATCAGGGTCTTTAAAGTTTCTGCTTTATAAAGATGTGATTTTAATGGAAATATTTCATTTCCGTGGAAATTACGAAAGTAGCGAAATACCGGTGAGGTTGAACGTGTTAAGAGAGTCTTGGGTGGTTTTTTGCACGACTGTTTCGACGGGGAATCGATGCTGTAATTTGCAGCGTAACGATCAAGGAAACGACCTTTGCGGTGACAGAAATTGACATCGGTTGCTGATCGTTTGGAAAGATGCTTTTTGCTCAAGTGATTATGGTTTGTCTTGGGTTAAATTTGAATAGTTTCAGGTGTACAATTAGATAGCTTTGATACGATATTAAGTAGTAGTAATAATCAGAGGTAGAATTGTAACTGCAACTGAGAAATGTGCAGTTTCGAAGAGCTGATGGGCTTCTGTAGGTGCGACTGTGAGCCGGGGATAATTACTGTCCTCAGGCGTGAAAGGTGGACCTCGGAAGCCCCTCGTTTTAACTGCTCAAGTGGGCATGACGGTATATCTCGACGTTTTTTTTTTTGTTCTCTTTTATACGTGACGCATGAAAAAGTATACGTCGACGTGATCGTTTGAATTTCAAATTTTTGGTGAACACGCAAAGCGAGTTTGCCACTGCTTTTCTGAAGGTTCGACTGTTTTCTTACTTCTGCTGTTGCAGAATATTTCGCAATTTTGTTTTCCAATAGAAATCATACTTACTGTACAATTGAAAGATTCGTCGCAAACTTAAGAATTTTATAAAATTTTTACACCGTTAATTACTTTATCTTCTCTAATGAGATAATTCCTCCTGTTATAATCATTAACTGTTCAGCCAATTTATCAAATATACAAAACCGATCAAATTGTACATAAATTTTTTCACAGTACAATTCATCTATTAACAAAAGGATCCATTACCTGGACAAACTGTCCAGCACAAGGACCAAAGTAGCCATTCGTGCTTGAGCACTTAAAAAAAAATTTACGATACCTTCCCTAAAGTCACAGAAACAAAACCAATTCGTTACACAGTCGACAGACACAAGGGTAGAATTCCTGAGGACCCTAGTCCGGTAATTTTCTTACGAAAACCTGTGAAAATGAAATTAAATCGTCGCGACGACAATTTGGCGGGTGGTTCTCCGCCCCCTTTCCCAAAGAGCCGGTTTTCCGAATTGTACCTGAACTATAGAAACAAACGACGAGGAACATCGTAGACGCAACTTTGAGATATTCCGCTGTACGATCTCTCGAATCCAGTTAAAAAAGTTTCTTCGCCGCGGGGGTCCTCGAGGAGAAGCGCGGCCCCAGGATAAAAGAAGGAGCCCTCGAAACCCCGGCGGCTCCGGCCAGCGACTATCGGTTTCCCTATCGGCTCCGCTCATCTCCCTTTGGCCTCCTCTACGGGGCCCTACGGAGGAAAGGCGTATATAAACTCGCCTTAACTGCTTTACGACGATCGTTTGTACCGATTTGTTCGACAAGACTCTCGTAGAGGGTCGTGGAAGGATCAGGAGGTAAGAGAGAAAGAGAAAGAAAGACTGAAAGCTTCTTCTCACTTTCTCTGTCTCTTTCTATCTCTCTCTTTCTCATACACTTTTTCCATCTATCTTTTTCTTCAACGTGAGCCTCTGTCTTTCTTCGCGAATGGATTTGTGTCCCGTTTCTCGTTGTCTCATAAAGCCTGTCACCCTTTCTTTCTCCCTCGCGTATCCCCCCCGTTGACTCTGGCCTCTTCTCTGACGAGGCGGTGAGAGAACGTCGTTACGCCAGGAACACCGATAAATCCGCGGGACGTAAGAGGAGGAAATTAAAATAATGTCGGCCGCATGAACACCAGACTCGAGGATGTAATTTACGAGGCGATTGATTCGTCAAGATTTGCAGCCCCGCGGTGCATCGGGTTAGAAATGTCGCCGAGGTATCGTTGATTCACGGCTGCCTGTTTGACAGTCTTCTACAGATTTCGCTGTGCTTTTGTCTACCATAATTTCATGCCGGCGAGGAGAGACCCGTTTACATCGTTCCTCGAAACCTGCACTTTACGAGCTTCTGACATCGGTGCGGTTTTGCGCGCGTGCGAATCCCTTTACGCGACAATGCACTTTCCCTTGCAGACTGCGCACGCGGTGAAAACGAACCACGGGTGGTGCATTATTTTGCTTTTATGATCTCGGCTTTTACAATGTTACTATTGCACTGTGCAACGGGCGACGCTCGTTCCGAGGATGAGTGTTGGCTGCTGTGCATCGTTTGCATGGGCGAAATCTCCGTTTTGTTGAACGATGCGAGCGGGTTTAATTGGGAAACCGGAGATCCTTGGAATTGATTATTTACCGAGATAGGGAGTTTCTGGTGTTGAAGGGTAATTTCAATGAGTATGTTCAATTTTTTTACATTTATCGAGTGTGTTCAATACTGCTATGTGGAGATAGAGGTGTTTTGTATTATGAAATATGCATTTAGAGAATTTTGCGAGGATTACAGGTTTCTTTTGACAGTACAGGTACATTTTAGATGTATCTTGTGATCCTATTATTTTTTGTTCAATTGTAATCACAATATAATAACTATATTGTGGAAAAAAGAAATGAAATTTTTGATACTTTTGATAAGTGTGTCTCTACATATCTACTTCATTTGTTTACGGGATTATTTACGGGAACAGGGAGTTTCTGGTGTTGAAGACCAATTTCAATGGGTATATTCAATTTTTGACCTTTATCGAGTATGAATAGTGCTATGTGGAGATTTTTTATAATCTTATTGTTTTTTGTTGGACTAAAATCACAATATAGTAACTACTTTGTAGAAAAAAAAAGAAATAGAACGCTTATTACTCTCAATAAGTGCGTCTCTATATACTTGATTTTGTCCTTCGAAACTAAAAATTAAATCTTTATAATTGATTATTTTCCGTTTCTGGTGTGGAAGGGCAATTTCAATGGGTATGTTTAATTTTTCGCGTTTATGGAGTATGTTGAATACTGCTACGTGGAGGTAGAGTTTTATATTTTGAAGTATGAATTTATAGTATATTGCGAGGATTGCAAATTTCTTTGAATATTAGAGTTACATTTTAGATATATTTTGTGATTATATAGTCAAAGTTGCATTGGTAATTATAAAAAGGGTTTGAGTGAAAAATGGATTCTATTTTTTCTTGGTTGAATTGCAATCACATGGTAGAATTACTTTGCAGAAAAAAAATATGGAACACTTGATACTCTCGACAAGTGTGTCTCTAAATTTTTAATTTCATTCTTTCAAATTAAAAACGACATGTTTCAAAATTCCACCACAATTCTCATTTTCCTTCAACCCAGCCAACAGCGATAATTACAATCAGTCACGAGAAATTCTACATACCTTTTACCCAAAGAGATATTACTCTTTAATGTTATCGCTCCATCTCATTATTTTATTACTCTCCATTTGATCTTTTTCATATCAACAATCCCAGCATTCCGTCTTGCCAAACTAAATCATCATGCAAGCCGCGCTAGCATACCGTGTGCAGAGATTTCAAAAAATTGTTCTGGCAATTATAAAAGACGCTTACATTATAACCTTTATCTTGAAAGGAAACTTATAAATACCTCGAATCAGCAAACGTTGAAAAATTCGTCTCAAAAGCGATAGTAGGTCTGCAGAAAGGGTTGGCCGCGCGCAACCATGGAATATCGAAGCGAAGGTATCTTCGGTAGGAGAAGCATAGCGATAAAATAAATTAGCTTAAAAGCTACCGAGTTGCGGGTGCTTTTGGTAAGCCGCTCTAACGTCGCAGGTAATGACGGCTCGTAAATAACGACCCACCATTCGATTTATCGGCGCGAGGAAACGAAGGGCACGCATAAAGAATCGTCGGTGTTTCTCGTGCATCGGTGCAATCTTTCGGTATGCGCCGTTACAGTTGCACATTATTCGTCCTTTGCGGGGCGTTCTTCGGTGCAATAACGAAGCTTCTTTTACCCCCTTGAGGCAAAACGTGGCTGGGGAAAGAAGATTAGCCGTGGAAACCCATAATATTCACTGGATACTTTCACAGCTTCGAGCTAACTCGCGGATAATGGAAACACGAACGCTTTTATGGATGATTTTAAAACGCATGAGATGTTGGGAAATGTCGACAATTTTTTTTTTCCTATATGTTTAACCCTTTGAGGACGGCGGGAGCAGATATGTGGTCAGAGAAAAAATCTGATTATAGTTTATCGCTGCATATATACACGATTGTAATTGTAAAATTGAAACATAACCGTTGAAATATAATTCATCAAATGGTAACTTATATCTTCTGTATATTAACACTATGCCTTTCTGGTAAAAAGGTAACTTTTGATCGCTAAATAAATGATTCTTCCAATTTTTCGAAAAGATGTTCGACTGCAAAGGGTTAATGATGACTGTTTTGTGGGAAGGCTTGGAAAAATTGAGGTTTGAAGAATTGGAAATTAGATTAACTGATTAGCGAGATTCAATCCTTTTATGGTTTGGAGAATTTGTTGAGTATTTTGTTAATTGGTTAATATTAATTTCATATTTCTCTGTGTCATTGGATCTTTGTTGTCCTACAGTAGCAATTGCAAAAGCGGTGGAACATTTTAATATACAAAGTAGCTATTAAATACCGAAATTGTGATGGCTACAATACTATGGCGGTGAATTTGTTGATTATATCTCACAAGATCATTGAAAAATTCTAATCCTACATATTCCATACAATGCTATTAACTTGGCTCAAATTTTTTAAAAATTGAGTTTCTTCTTACGAATTACTACCTAAAGGAAAGATTAGAAAATAATTATTCCAAAGACGAATCGTGCAAGTATAAAATTCGATTGTCCAATAACATAGAATATAATTACCTATTCTTAAAATCTTTTGCTCTCCCATTATCAAAATTAACGAAACGGTTGCGCAATTATTTCGGCATGATAGACGTTCGTGCGGTAATTAAAATCAAATTATTCGCGTAATTTAAGCACCGCGAATTATAATTTAGGTACCCATATTCTCTTATTGAAGGAATCCTCCAATAATATGTAAGTCTATAATGCACGTAGTTAGCTGGGATAATGGCGCTATCGCTTTACACAGACGACACGGATATCTTCACCGTCCATTCGGATAATAGAGGAGTAGCCGAGCTATTCAGATAATTCCGCTATTTGCGAGCACCGAATGCCCACCATTTCGAATTCATTTTATGGTGTAAGAATAACCCGATTATAGGTGGCTCGATGTTATTAATAATAGGATATTCATATATTCGTGGACTTAATTGCGACGACTGTTGGCCGAAAGTGCACATTCTCTGCCGTGAGATTCAATCCTTTCCTGGCGTTGCAGGAAGATGGACGTTAATACATGCAAATCCTAAGGTTTCGATGTTAACGCGAGACGTTTCGCGGATTACACGTGTCTTCGTGATTTTTTGCAGTTTACTTTGGAGTATGAATAGGCTTCTTTTACTTAATTGTCCCGAGGAAAGGATGAAATTATGGTAGTCGTGACAAATTGCATTAGTAGCGTGATTTTTTTTATCTAAAGGATTTGTGGAATTTTATTTTATTAAAAATATATGCTGATTTTGAGAATATTTTTCCTATGAAGATGATCTGATAATTCAACCCCTCAATTCAAGGTAATTAATAATTAAATGACACTGTATAACTTTAGTAATTTGTAGTTGCGCTTGTCAATTATTTCCGTTAAAACATTTTTAAATACACAAACAAGATTCTTCTTTTTGAATTCTTCCCCCACTGGAACTACCGGCACTGAATCCATTATATTTCAATATCGTAAGACAGGAAAAGCCGGAACAAATTCTAATAATTTCACAAATTATTTTAATAAATTAATGACACAAAACTGGTTGACATAACGGAAAACAACTCTTGCTACATAACAACGACACAATAATACTTTAAACATAAATCGTAACTTCAACCAAATAAATTAAATATCCGTAATTAAATAATTCGTCTGTTCACTTCTAATCATCATAAACGACTGGCACAATATTTATAAAAAATGCACTTCATCGTTTCGACAACGGGCCAACGCGAGCCAGTCATTGCAGCGGCAACGAACATACATTAACGTAGAATATCTGCTTTTTGACTATTCTCTAAAAGAGAATTTTTGGAAAAAATTGGGAACCAGACATTTTGACTTGCTTGGTAACTCCAGTGTTAAAATAAAGATAAAGCAAGCCTCGGTCGCGGCGCAAATCCATCTATTCAGCTCCATGCCAATACATCATACTCGTACGTTTAAATTAATTTTTTTTTCAAAAAGAAGCTTAAATTAAAAAATGTTATTCTTCCTTTTCAACCCATGTTCACACACAGAATAATCTCTGCTAATTTGTTCCACAATTAGAGGTACACCCTATGCATACCACCGTCACAACCACATCCGCCTCAACTCAGAGTTCGCTTTATTCTTTCGATATCAATTGTAAATTCATTTCCTTTTCGTTATAACGGAAATACCATAGCAGCCAGTTATATTCTGATGTCTGTGGCTAGCGGCATCCTCTTCAACCAATATTTTCAACACCGAAACAGTTAAAAGACAGAACAGTCGACTTTCCGGCTTGCAGCGGACCTCCGTTGGTTCTCTAAGTATAAAGCAAGGTTATAACTCGTAATCGTGAACAGTATATGGCGAATTTCACGAGAATCGTACAGGATGATGTAACGATCGAACGTTGGCCGTAAATCCGCGGCGGATTTTATCGAATCGGCGGGTGTATCTCGATCGTATACCTCGACGCAATGACGCACGAGCACCTGTAGGCAAATGGCCTTTTCTTTTGGGTCCCTATTTGTCGTTATTATTCATCTACGATATCGTAAAGGCCTCCTCGTGGAAGGATACCTACTCTTTCCTCGTGTCGTCGTATTATTTACGAACACGCCTCCTGATTTAAATGCCTCGATTAAACGTCGCGGAACTTTTCGTTTGCTCGATCGGCCATTCGGTCTCCATTGGGAATAAATATCAACGTGAATCGTCTCGTTGCAAGTTGTTTCCGATGTTACACCGTCGATGGGATTTAAATCGAGATATATCAATGTATTAACCTCCTTGCAATCTATAGAGAATTTCTTGACATAAATATCAAATGATGACGTTATGAAATTGCATTATTCCATATTTATTATCACAATATCAGATACAGCTTTACCTAAAACGCACAGATTCGTTATCAAACAAAATAACACATTACAATAAACAGCAAAATTGTACAAAAATGGGAATTACATCCTCAAGTCAATGCATAACGGCAAAGGGTTAATCTCACTCCAAAATCTCATTCCCCTTCCAAACTCCAATCCCACATCTGTCTCACAAAGACAAACAAACTTATCTAAAAATCACTATCCCCTCAATTACCATCCAGAAATCAAGCAAACGTCTCTAACGGTCCCAGCGAAATACAAACGAGCCAACCCATCAATCCATCCCAACCACCCCGTCATTCAATAGCCAGCGACACGAAACAACTTAATAATCAAAGATGACACCGCAATCTTCGTTAACTCTGTCAACAAATGTCCTCGATAGTTCGTACGACCTATCGCAAGTCCATCGACACCCGTAGAAAGACACGTACAGGTGTTACGACTGTCGAAGATCCCTCGACAGGCGTCGATCCTTCTCTCGTTTCTTCGATTCTCGTTAACGAGGCACAGCCGGGTGGCGTGGGCAAGCACACGGAATACCGAAAGGGAATCCGCCCGGGGCGATCTCTAGATCGGCCTCGGACGATAGAGCCGTAACGCCGAAAATTAGCGCCGTCTGAGAAACAAATACGAGCGCCAGGAGGAACCTGGTGGAACCGGAGGAACCGGAGGGACCAGAAGGACGGAAGGTCAGAGGGAAAGGAGACGCGGTAAGGGAAGAGTGAGACAAAGACGGAAGTGGTCTCGGGAGAGAGAGACGAAGGAGTTGGAAAGAAACCGGAGGTTTCGTTTGGTAACCACTATAGAGGGGGCAAGGATGAACGAAGAGGTAAGACAAAGGGGTGTAGAGTCAGGAGAGAGGAAGAGTCTAGCGACGATAGGTGTTCATCGGGCTTATATCGTGCCTCGTCGCCGTTGCTCTCGCACATCACCGCGGGCTCCTGAGGTTTCGTGGAAGCGAGCACTCTTCCACCTGCCACACACTGTGGAAAGTCGTCGGTGCTGAGGCGATGCATGTATGTACTGGGTGTTCTTAAAGTGCACCTTTGTGGCGAACGAGTTCTAGAACCTTTTGCAAATCGAGGTTTTTGTGAATGATGAGAGATATTGGTTATTTTGCGATCAAAAAGAACCTTTTGGGACTTGTAGTACCGGCAGGTTGTGTATTATTGTTCTGATCGTAGGTAATTGTTTGACTTCCCGAGTCGAAAAGTCCAGCCTAAAAAGAAATTTCAAATCCTAGATTCTTTTGATCTCTCATTTGCCGCTTAATTATGTATACCATTTTGAACCTCAAAATCCTCAACTAGTGTGCCTACGCGCCTCAAAGTCCTGTAAATATGATTTTTAGGAGTTATATGGACTGATCAGGTAAAATTTTTATTCCAATTTAATCTGACATCCCCTAAAAATATTTCAGATGTTCCAAGTCTGTCGACTCATATTCTAAAAATAGGGCTTTCAGGAGCAAGTTGGAATTAAATTATCATTTTATTCCATATAAATTCTAAATCTCCTAAACCAAATTAATTTTTAGTACCTATATCGAGAATTTTTTCGGACCTCGATCAATCCACTCCAATTCCAATCCAATTCTAAAGCTGCTCATTATAGAATGCTGAGGATTATTTTGGGCTGTATGAAGCCTAAATTGCTCCTAAACTAGGTAAAAGTGGCAAAAAGTAACAAGTGTAGGGCGATTGTGGAATTAAAATTTGCATTCTTTTATATGTAACATATTTTTCCATATTCAGCCTAAATATCCTAAGTTATTTGGTAATTTAGGAGGATTTTGGGATGAAGTTTTCGACTCGGGTTGTGAAATGACGATTATAGACTTTTCAAGGGAAGGCAGAAGATTGTTGATTTAATGTGGGAGACAATGCGGAAAAGAGAATTTTGTTGATGGTAGAAAAAATTATTTTTATTATATTGAATCGGTAATTTGATCGCGTACGGTGTGGTTAGAGTTAATGGGAAATTTGGAGTATCAATGTGTGTACGTTATAAATTACTTCTTGCGTAATTACAATTCGACGGGTATACCTTGATTTTTTAACTCTGGACATGTATATGGGGACCGATAAAACATAATCAGATTCTTTTAAACCACATATTTGTGTGTGGAGCCCACAAATGGTAGCAATGATCGTAACATGAATGATCAAATGATTGGTTTAATGGAATGATAATAAGGAAATTGTTAAGTAAAGATAGTTTGGACTGCTGTCTCCCATATTAAGTTGAACATTTTAGTGTTTTTTCAAAAAGAATTCATAATGTGTCAAAAGATCTGCTACGGTAAGAATAGATATTCATAAAATGTTGCTGCTGTTAGTATTGATATGTTACAGCTTGAGATATTTTGAATGATCAGATGTTTAGCGATTAGGAATCATCCTTTTATTCGAAAGTTAGTGGTTCAGGTATACAAGTTGTAACTTACCATTTGCTCGAATTTTACAATTATAATTGAAGATTTAAATTCTACTTGTGTAAATATACGCCGATTAGGTGTAACGAGATTGTTTCTTTAAACGTATATAAATGTCTACAGTGGTAGATTTTAGTTGTGCTTTTTGAATTTTAATAATTTTTAATTATCTCTTCTCTAGATATTTTGAGCATGATCATAGGCTGGTTTTGTGATTCGATGATGTCGATTAATCTATTAATACTGATTAATTTTTGTATATGTCTTAACAATTCAAATTGCCATAAGACATACGGGTATTAATGGTTTAATATGCGAAGTAACAAATTGGTTTGTGATCATTTGAAATAACTTAAAAGTTTGTCATATTTCTGGATCAATTGGGAGGTAGGATTTCCATTTAGTAAAGTGTGTAAAATGCGTCATCGCGCATTCCCAAAACGCGGTGACAGCGAATGAATCATCTTGATGGAATTGTGACACAGATATTCAACAAACTATTTCGATATCCGCGGAAATAGAGATAGATTAGATACCTCGAAATGATTATTACCATGATTAAACATTAAGGTATTCGATCTAGCAGATACTTCCAACGCCGATCATTTTTTACGTATGATTCATGTCTCCCAAATTTTAAACGGTTCCATTGCTTTAGTATTCATTCCGTTAAAGAAACTTGAAAAACAGATGAAAAATTCTATTTCTCTGTGTTTCTTCCCTGGATCTTTTGGTCCATCCGAAAGGACGAAACTGGGCACACGTTTTAAACGTCTTCCTACGGGGTTAAAATTCAAATTTAAAATACAGCAACGGGGATGCTGAGCGAGCCAATGCCCGGAAACATCGCGGAGTCAATCGTTGAAATTTCTTTCCTCGTAATCTGTATGGGGAGCCATTAAAACTGAGAAATGCGCCACGATGCCTCGCAGTGAAAGGAATGTCACGGGGTTACGCCCTTTCTCATCGAGTAAAACGGTCCCTAGTTCATCCTTTTTAGAGTCGAAGGTATCGTGAACGTCATCGGTCGAATCTCCCGTTTTCCTGCTCGACGAAACCGCCACTGGGCGAAGAAAAACGTGAGATGAAATCGAATAGAGAGGAATGAGTTTTTAGCTTAGAAACTTCCAATGAAATTTAGGATTCCTACAAATATGAAGAATTATAAAAATTCATCCTTCTGTTAATTTCTCCATTTGTTTTGTATTATAATTCGATCTGGGAGTGAAATTGTTACTTAAAGTAGTTGCAAATTTTCTATATTTTGAGAACGACGAGAATTTTCTATATTCCGAGTAAGACATCGAATAATACCTGGAATAACTAATAATTTACTCACCCGCAGTTAATTTGAAAAGAAATTATCTTGCACTGTTACATTCGTGAAAAAATGCAATTGTACATTTTCCTAAAGTTTAAGAATTCTCTTTAATTTACCGATTAGCTGGAAATTTGTCTTGCTACGCAGATCGACGATGATAAAAAACATAGAGAAGAAATAAATAGGTGGATTAAGAAGCAAAGAATCACGGACTGAGAAAAATAAAGAAATAGATGCCCTGGAAAAAAATAGGAAATAGAAAAATATAGAAACAAAAAGGCAGAAGGTTAGGTCGCTGCAAGAAGAAAAGTATAATAATGCAAAATAACAAAAATAGCAAAGTAAATGGTTCTAAAGAAGATGACTGTAAAAAGGTAGGAAAGAAAGGGTACAGAAAAGTGAACAGGGAGGTAGAGAAAGCCTACACAAATAAAAGACAGAGAAAAATACAGAAGCTAAGTATGGAAAGGGAGAAACAAAGACCGATAGAGAAAAAAAGAAAGTAAGAGAAAAAATCTCGAAGACAGGAAGAAGAGAAGGGTCTCATCTCCGTCAACGGTGCTTCTTATCGTTGCTTTAGAAGTTATAGTTTCGAGGGATGCTGCGTAAGTAGACAAAGAAGTCGTGCGGCACGGGTCGGTCCCGTATGCTCAAAGAGCTTTATCAGACGATTTACAGCTTTCAGCAGCCTCGTACGACGTCGTTTCACCCGATAATTTGTTTATTCCCGTAAGTGACTCATTAGCCGGCGTGTACATAAACGAAGAGTTATGTGACGTCCCGGTCGTATGGAAAGAAATTGGTATGGTGTTAGTCTTCCAGAAATCTCAGAAAACGAGACCGACGGTTAGTTTACGAGGAGATACTCCAAGACCGATCCCTGATGCATATAACGAATGCGTTCAAAATATCCGCCTTCCTGTTGTTCATACGGGATATTTTAATTTCCGTTTGTGCTTCTCTGGGTTCATATAACATTATGGAACTTCGGATTTTTTGTAACAATGATGGGACTGAATTGTTATAATTGAAGGAGACGATGATCTTTTATCGTGGCTGAAGAATAGTTGTTTTTGTACAAGAGGAATCATGGAATTTGTTTATTGGAAGGAAGTGAAAAGGTTTAGAAATTGTAATTTTGCATGTGAGCTGAAATTTAAGATATATAAAATTTCATCATTTTTTCTTGAAGTGATCCCGTAGTTTATATACGGGTTGTAAAGAATTATGTGGGACTATGGATTGTTAGTAATAATAATGCAAACGAATGGTTTTAATTTATTTATACTTTATTTCTTCGTCCGGGCTTAATAGCAGTGTTTAAAAAAATTAAAAAAGAAACATTAAAATTTTTAAGTAAATACAGTTGATCTAATTGTAAGCAATATGATGGGTACCTATGCATTAAATATGTGACGCTTATTGGAATATTTTCCATCATTTGCTAATGCACAATTTAACATCTATCTAAAATAATCTCAACAATAATCATTTTAAAAAATTCCATCGTATTGTTGATTCACCTAAAACCGTATTTAGGCCACAGCAAAATATTTCTAGCAGTCGAAGCCGAAAAGATACCAAAGAGAGGAAAGAAATGTAATTGAGCGGCTAAGGTAGACAAGGAGGAAGCGAATAAATAAATGCTCGGACTCTGCAATCAGTAGACGAGTTCAAATCCTTTCTCATCACCTCTGGAAGAGTTTTCCTAATTCACTAATTAGCGCATCATACCTCTAGTAGTTCAGAACCCACCTGAACCCACCCGTCCTAAAAGAAAAACCCATAGCAGTTAAAACCGAAAAATACAAAAGGAAAGAAAGAAAAAATAATCACCAGTGATGAATATCATGCACAACTTCCCCCTTGTTACATCATTCGGCAGTAACGATCAAGCTAGAATGAAAATGTAAAAAATACTCTTCGCGATATGCAACAAAAAACCTTACATTTACATCTTCGCGATCTTTTGCCGTTTGATTCGGGGGTTGCTTGTTAGCGGACACGAATCTCTTTGCGTCCTTTCGCGGGATGTTTTGGCTCGCATAGCTCGGATAATCCGGCTTAGCATGCTCTCGCGTTCCAATGAATGAGAATGTGTCCCATTTATCGCGAACGAATGCCCACCGTCGATCCTCCTTTTAATCTCGCCTCGAAATTTCGGCGGCCTTTCGATGAACACAGTAGGCAGATGCTACCAGAAGACCTCTTCTCGGATCATCTACTTGGACTTGAAAAATAGCCGTGTGGTCGTTGAAGCGTGAACATGATTTTTCTGGGTCGAATCGATTCTTTTTTGTTAACATGTCACGTCTATAGAGTGAGATATATTACGAGTTATAAATTTTTACAAATTCTTACTATGATTGCGTATATTTTTGCAGAATTTTGTAATGAATGATTTTGAATGGAGGATTTTTGGTTTTCAGTGTTAATGGTGCTTATTATTAACTCTTAGTACACGTTCCTATTTTTCTAAATTCAATAGAAATCAGTTAGGAGACTAATCACATGCAGTAAAATTCTCAAAATGGAGGATGGAGGGTTTCTAGTTTTTGATAGTGGTGATTCTTCTTATTATTAATTCCTGGTAAACATACCTATTTTTCCAAGCTCGGTACAACTCAGTTAGAAGACTAATTATCTGCAGCGTAATTCTTAACTCTCGATAATCCGAATGTTTGTGGTATCCGAAGATCAGTTTCACGATAGCACAACTAGAAAATGATAAAGATACTATTTTTATACTAATACTGGATTAAACCTAAATTTGAATATTGAATTGCAAAGAATTCCATGATTTTCACGAGGTAAATTATTCTATTTGGCAAAGTTGAAAATTTGACTTTGAAGAATAGAAGCTTAGATGTGTCCTGCATTATCTCAAAGTCACAGTGGCTCATGGAGGCTTAAAATAAGAAAAGACTGATTGTGAGATCGAATCGATGATCGTTCTTCATTCTAGCAGATTTACAAAGTCTTACCGACGTTTATTCATCGATTTCTTTAAAATGCCAAGGCATTGTTCAGCTGCGGGGCAACCTAAGAGCTTTCTCAGACACAAGACGTTTATGTCGGCTAATTACCGTAATTGTAGACGCCATTATAACGGCAACGTTTAAAGATACCCACGCTGTTAGCATACAAAAGTACAATAATTCGAAAGACACCGACGATTTCATTTAAGGTAGTCGCCATTTCATAATGGCAGCCGTTTCTTGTGAATTTCGCGTCCACTTTTTGCGATCGACACTCGTGCGTTTCTCAAAGCCGATCCTTTGGATTTAGATGTTGCCGGCATGATTCACATGGGTGATGTTTAGCTCGTTGAAAGGTGCTCGAAGAAAAACACAGAGATGAGAAAGTAGATCTGAAAAAAGAAACGTTGTACAGAGTGTTTCATGTGCAACTTTATTCTAGATAATACTGGTTTCTTCGTATTAAAAACGATTACACTGTCTCAATGTCTTAGTGGTATGAAGAGGATTTTTTTGACTTGGAAATTGTAATATACTTTATCAATGATTTATGGAAAATATCAACATCAATGGTTTATAACATTTTGCTGTTTTTATTTGTTCAATTATTCTGTTATTTATTTATTTTTGGATTAAAAGTGGTACACTGTTTCAATGATTTGTTTGTATCAAATGTTTTGTCTTATTTGAAGAAGCAATATTGGATTGTGGAAGCTGTGTTTTACATATTTTGGCGTAAAAGTGAAACAAGTTTTTTGCCCAGAAATCACTGAAATTTGACAGTGATGACTATGGCTTTACGTTAAAAATTACAAGAGGTGGTCGAACAAAACGACACATATTTGATTTATTGAACGTCATTTAACATATGAAAAACTTATTTCACTTTTATGTCAAAATACGTAAAAACTTTTTGCACAATCCGATATTTTCTGTATACGGTTACAAAAGTGAGAGACACATTCTTAACAGCTCAAATTCTTGGAAAAAAAAACTCGATTCCCCCACTATTTTTTCGTAATGGAGGACTTTTTCTAAAGGGAAAGAAATTCCGCACATTTTCCTTCCATTTTTCCACGTTAAATTCGTAATTGCGTGAAGCAAACTAAAGAAGTTCTCACCAGGACGAAACTTTGGCGGGAAAGTTCATTCGGAAAGACTTTTCTTACGTCGACTTAACGAAGTGCAAGGTGAATCTCGTTACCTCAGCCGCTGTTCAAAAGGACTTCGGTATGAATGGCGGCTGGTTGAAGTTTTTGGCTCGTTGAAACGCATTGCGTTACCAGTGCCTCCACTTGCGGTATTTGGAGAACGCAGGAAAGCTAAAGGCAGATTATTCGCTTTTTTTTTAATATAATTATGTCGGATGATTTTCACTTCAGTATGAAAAAGACATACATTTTGAAGACATGAAATTTATCGTTTTAGGAAAATATTAGATCGATTCGGTTTGAATAATTATGCATCTACAAGGATTGCGGGTACATAAAAGAAGAAATAATATGATCTCGGAAACTTACTCTTTGATGAATGATCGAGTCCATTTGAAACAAACATGAGCGTTTGCTTTTGAATCTACAAATATTATGTAGAAAAAATTCTACTGCGAATGTAGAGTTATATTAAGTGAAAATTGAAATCTGATACGGTGAAAGATAGTTATTTGTCACGATATTAAAATGCTAAAATACTCGAGGTTTCGAAAAAGCAATTCCTGCATTGATTAATTATGTTAAATATAAGAGAATAGTACGTAAGATACTAATTTTTATTACATTACAATGTTTTAACTGTGTTTTACAAAAAGATCGAAGGAAGAAACGAAGATGATATTCTAAAGTGAGTATGAGGAAAAAGTTAATGTTAGAAAATGATTACTTACACAATGAGAATATGAACATCAGATTAAAATTTCCTCCATTTTTTTCTTCGATCTTTGTGTGTACTGTAAATTAACTTAATTTGAAAACTGTATTTTGAAACGCAGCCACAGGAAACAGCCTGGTCACTGGAATCGGAGCGAACGCAGTTCATCAGTAGCAGAAATAATCGCTTTAATTTACTATATCACCTTAATAAATCATGCATTTTCCAGGATCCCCTATAAAGCGATCAAAGCCGCAGAACCCTCAAAGAGAATTCATCTCCAAAAATGTATTCCATCACAACCCTTCAAATCAGGCTTAAATTCCTCAAATCCCCCCGTCTCTAAAATTACATTTAAACAATCACATAAATTCAAATTCAATACAATTTTCAAATTCATCATTAAAATTCTTCAAAAGTTTAGAACCACCCTATGCCACCCTATGAAAAAATATTTTAACACTAAACCTACCGACGTTATATCTACTAAAATCTAAATATACTCAATAACGACCTTACACAAAGAGAAGTGGAGAGATAAAGAAGAAAATTAATTGACTCATTTTGCTTTTGTAAGATAGAAGTGGAATATTTACTTCATGGCTACTCTATTAATTTAGATCATTTTTAGAAAATATTTTGGTATCGGTCTTTTGACCGCCTTGGTAGGATTAGTGTTAATGCCACCTCAAAATACCAAGGAATTCCATCCAACTACCACCGCCATCCAGAAAAACATTCTCCAATGTTTTACGACCATCCTACGTTCAGCAATGGTTGAAAAAGGACTCAGGTTTGCTGTTGTTTTACCCCAAAATACCAAAGCGTACGTTGACGAGGACTCGTATGGTATTCCGCGCGAAAGTCTTTCTGATCGGTCATCCTGAGACGAAAACAGTCGAAAACTGTCCAAGATCTCGCAGAGGTCGCGTTCTTCTCGGCGCGTATTCCTCTTTCTTCGTCCAAGGGATTATAATTCCACGACGTGCACGAAGTTCCTTGCAAGCTGCTCACCAGGTTGCCGCGTGGCGATGGCCTCTCGCGTTCGTGCCCCGAGGAACGAGATCTAGTTTTTATTTAAGGGAACGCGCCTCCAGCATCCGCCGTCTGACAGGATCGGGAATTGACTCGTGCACGTTTCTATTCCGACCTTTCAGGATTCCTCCAGGTGTCGTTGACGTGACTCCTGGAACTGGCTGTATCGGAACGACGTCTTTTCAGGATACCACTTATTCCTCGTATCGGTCGCGCTCTTTTTCATGAATTCTCATTTCTTGCTGACTTTTCTTCCTGGTTTGCAGTTTCTTGTGGAAACTTGTGTTTGATGACGCGAGATGATGTTGAAGATGGAGAGAGGAGTCATTGTATTTAAAATGTTGAATGTCAACGGTGTTTGGTAGCTTTATTATTTCTATTAAAGACCACAAATAATTCCTTGATACAGATATCTATTCGGAAATTACAAATTCTCGTGACTAAGTCCTTAACACAGGTAACCGCAATGATAAATGATGATTTATTAATTGGAGTGGCAACCAATTAATAAGTTAGAATTTCAAAGGCGTTGGGTCCGAAAAGTCTATCAATAGACTTCCGGTTGGTAAAGTGTTAAGATTGAAAGTAGCAAGGTAGTCAAAATAAATCGTTTGCAATGTTTTATAGCAAATATTTCATGTCAATGTGATAGAACGTTAAGTATTAAACTGATTGTCTTCTTTGCTGCTTAATTACTTTATTTTAAATTCTTAACAAATATATTTTAATATAGCAGACTTATCGTCACATTTCTAGTGTTAAAATCACATCTTTAAAAGAAGTGGATTTAAAAACACAAAGAAATATATAACTACACATAGCAGGAGTTTTCCTTTTGGAGAAAAATACTTCAATATTGAATGTATTAGTAAATTCGCAAATATCAATAATTTCAAAATCGTATGAAATAATATTGAATTCAATAGCACCGATGGCCGCTGACCTTTATAGCATTCAAAGTGTTAGATCGTATTTCTTGACTGTTAAGGCTGTTTAAATTGTTATATACATCTTTATTGTTAGAGTACTTACAAATTTACTTTTATATTGTATTTAAAGATCGATGCAAAGACTTTCAATTCTTTATATTTCATTGTGTTTTCCTCCAACTATTGATGATCCTAACTCATTTTCAAATATATTTAACATTGAAAGTAGTACCCAATTTTCGATTCATTGTGTAATAAAAAAACGAAATACAATATACGTCTGACATTCAACGTATTAAAACTACTTTAATTTTACAATTAATATGTTAAACATTCTCCAATTGAACATCATCAGCATTAATCATCTCTACTGTATACCTCCCGTACTTAAACAAAATAGACAAATCAACTATTTTGTCACATCAATTATCCTTCACGTCTCACAAATCATTCAATGATCGCGCAGAAACGTTTGTCATTAGATTTCCATATATCCTCAGCAAAATCTCAGATCCATTCCACCTTGCAAAGAAAATCCGCTCTCCGGTGGCAATTAATACCAAAGAAAAAAGAAAAAAAACTTCCTCTTCACATGTTAATACAGTCGTTACTGTACCATCGACGCGCCATCGCCCAATTAATTCAACGTTATTCTTCAGATTAAGATTACGATCCGTCGCAACATTAAGACGTCATCGTTCTGCAATTAATTATAAGCCATCCTCTAGATTAAGATTACGTCTAAGATAATAATAATTTACATATAAGTCTGAAATTATACTCGGCGAGAGACCGACGAGACGATCTAATCGAAATATACGTGTTGATCGGGGGTCTAGGCAGATGTTTCCTCAGATGAAGTTCCGAGTTTCCGGTCTCGACGCGAAGGCCAAGTACATCCTCCTGCTGGACATCGTGGCCGCTGACGACTACAGATACAAGTTCCACAACAGGTAGACGCGCTGGGGTTGAAAGGAGGAGCAAAGAACCTCATAAAAGTATAATTGTCACGGGCAGCTCGTGTTAACGATCCTGAGCGTTCCTCGAATAGCGCGCGAACTTTCGAGCCGTTGAGCGACACGAGAACCGACGGTTCTTCCGTTTCGCGGGAATTAATACAATTACGTGATTCTTCGCCGCGACGTCTGACACGGGAATAACTCATATTTTATCGTCGCGTGTTTAGAACGGGACGTACGTACATGTGAGAGGGTTTGTAGCGTTTTGACGGCTGTATGATCTGTGATTTCCGAGGAGAAGACGTCTTTCTTACTGAATTAGCGTCTAGTAGTCGAGGGATTTATTGTATGTCTGGGTTTTGTCTTGGAAATTTGAAAAAGGGAGTTTGTAAAATGTAATTGAGACATTTTGTTTCCTGTGAGACAAAGCTTTTGAAATTCTCATCAAGCAGAGTAGTAATTATCAACACTTTTTAATTTGCAAATGTGAATCGATAAAAATAGACAGATGTGGATTACTAATGTAACTTGGAAATACAATAATTTTTGAGATATTTTTTTTAAATGTTTCCTATCGATTTTGATTCTTGTGTTAGCTCACATACTTAAATTATGTATGCAAGGTTTTAAAACGGTTCGAATTTGCAGTGATATATTAAGTGGAAATTTGAGAAATTCTAAGTGTCTACTTACCTTTTTCATGACCGTAGTTTTCTTTGTGAATCTTCACATTAAGATTTCATCATTAATATGTTAAAGTACCTAAAACAGAATGCAAACGATTAACTGCCTATTTCTATTACCATCTAAAGTTCATCATTAAAGAGATCCTAGATTTTTCTTGCAATCAACGCAAATGAAATTCATAGAGGTCACCAGGTAGCATCTCGTACACGCGAAACAGAGGATGCTTCTCTTCCCGAGACCATAGACTACAAAAACGTTAAAACGTTGCGAATCAATGGCCGCATTTGTACTCAGTCTCTCTTGCATAAAAACAAAAATTACCAACGATTCCCGTCTACGTGTTCCACGGAAATCTCAATTGTTTCGTTCACAGTGTACTCGCCGTCTCTTAGCCAAGATTGAACGGTTTTCTCTAAAAACGGACAATCAATGCGGAAGCCGGCGGTAGAACTAAAACATAATAGCTCTACTTGTTCCGTTTAAGTATTAAATGGAATTTAATTGAGCATTGAGTCTCGACGAGATTCCCTGAGTTACATTTAGAGCGAGTCGGAATAAGTGCACGGAGAAACGGTTTCGCGTTTAAAACAATCAGGATCTTTAAGGCCAGCTGCCGCGTTTATGGCGGACTCGTCGCTAATCGCGATCAACGATCCCCAAATCCGCGCACGGCACTTTAACGCGCGATTTTTTTTTCCCCCCCGACGTGGGAAAACGAGAGAACACGAGGAGAAAAGAGAAAGATTTCAAATGAAAGAAATAAATAAAGAAAACTAAACCGTGGGCGGGTGGACTAATTCATGTTGTGTTTGTTTTTGCGATTGCAAAATTGTTCGCAGACGCATGTTTCCCGCGTATAAAGTGAGGGTGTCCGGGTTAGACAGACAAGCTAGCTACATACTGCTAATGGACATCGTGGCATCGGACGAATGCCGATATAAATTTCACAACAGGTGATATCCTCGTCCCTGCTTAATCGACCGATCTTGGATCATTCGAGTTTCGTGGTATCTCATACGCGAATCTTGCGAGTCTTGTTAACACTTTCGCAGCCGATAATTCTACCGTGCGTGTGCAAAACGGAAAGCTGCTCTCTGAAACGAGTTTCGTGTAAAGCTGGTTACCGCAGGTATTCGTCGTTCATGCAAGGATTCGAATTAGAGTTTGTCTTTTAACATGTTCGAATTGGTTCTTATTCTTTCAGTTAAAATAAGTGTTAGGTTGTTTTCAATACTTTTAAAAGTGATATTAGTATGTTAAGATGCTGACAGTAATTCTTAGAAGTTCTGATAGTATTATGATTCTTTGCTGCTTGTAATTAAAAATAGAAAATTTCTTTTAACATGTCTAACTTTGCTCTACAATGATATTTTTTGAATTAGAATAAAAATTGTAAGTTTAGCAATGTTGTTAAAAATGATATCTTTGTGTCATTATTGTGATTCTGTCGCTTCATGGGCTTATATTTTTATAGGAACTGATTTTTTCCAAATTGTAATTAAAAACAAGTAATTTGCTGTGATTTTGTTTATCTCCTGAAGATCAATTTTCTGTGAATTTCAATTAAGAATTCTGAAATATAGTAAACTGACATTAAAGTCAAGTTGAATTAAACTCATTAAATCATTAGGTGTCTAATGAACTCCTTGCACTTCAGAAAGAATATTGTGTCACTTGTAGCTAGTTCTTACTTTCCAAAAGCCAAAATTACATAAAACCAGCAGCTATCGATTGCAACGAGATCACTTTAGTGGTAATCGATCATATCTTTCGAAAGAGCAAGGAATTACGTCACTTGTGACTATTCTTGCCTTTAAAAAATACGTGATACTACGTCAACGGCTGCGAATCTGTAAAATAGCGAAATCTAGGAAACGTTTTTTTCTTTTTTTCAAAGAAATCGAAGGTAAATTTTGCTTCTTCGTAATTTCGAGAAACTGTAATCGTAGATAATGATCCTAGATCGGTTCCGGTTGGATTAAAGTGCATTATTCCCAGGAGGCTCTCCTCACTGAAATGTGTGGAGCGTGCGCTGCGAACAATTCCTCATACTCGTCGAAAATAATGGGTCCTTGAGTAGAAAATATCGTATCATCAGCGTTGTCATTAATGCTCGTGAATGATGTTCATCCGTGTTTTGCACGTTCGTCAAAATTTTCATCATAATCGTTCGAAATAATTTTTCATTCGACCGAAATCCGTTTCTTCCTCGCCCTTTAAAGGAATAATGAAAAAGTACGATTCCTTACGAATCTGTTATGTAATCAAGTAAAAAAAAAAAATAATATATCAGTTTATCGGCTTTACACACTTTGAGGAAGAAACGTCGAATTACGGGGTCACTTTTGGGAAATTATTTCGACTTGTATGGGGATCGCAAGCCTTCACATCAACTGCTTGAGATGCCGTGAGAATTTTTATCATCCAAACGATATCACAGATAACTATGACGCCATTTGAATCATTTGACATCCATTTGAATCATTCAAAATTATAAAATAATGAAAAATAATTAATTCCATCATACAATCTCCACATCAAAAATTATCCATCTTCGCAACACATACCTAAACTCCATTAAACATTAGATTTACCAAGATGTTCAAAATTACTTGCCACGAATTTTTTGAATTTCTAATGTTGCTTCTTTTCAATTTTCTAAGTCAATTTTGACGACAGTAACCGATTGAATTAATCAAATATGTCCTTTTCATTTAATCGATTCGGCCTAATTTATTTAACAAATTTTTAATATACTGAATTAATCGTCGGTAGATCTAATCTTAAAGAAGCTAATATCTTCAATAATTACCTCTGCTAATTTCCCATTTCCTCAAAACCTGAAAAACAACCCCCTTTCCCGTCCAACTTGAAAGTTTAGATCGAAAATGATCGTGATCGAGCGCAAAAAAAACGAAAAGAATCTTGATCCCCGCTCAACGATCTGACGATCATCAAATCGAGTCGTTTCCCGTCGCGAAGGCACCGTCTTCCTTGAGAAAATTCTCGCGAGGCATCTCAAAGACTGTCGGGCAATCGAAACGCAGACCACAATGAACGATTACATCACGCCGGCGACCGCAGCCACTTTGGAACTCGTCGAACGAGTTCTTCCTTCGGTCCTTCGTCTTCGAGTTTGACCCACCTGCGACCGATGAGACTACGAATGGTTAGACACGCCTCCCTTAACGGAGGACAATCGCGGTAGCCGATAGCCTTTCGAGGGATCGTTATGAAATCGACGTGGAAGACAAGGATTGACGCGATTTATCGTGACCTCTTGCTAGTGCAATTCCTTTTTTTTATAATCGCTAACTCAGTGATTTATTTTTCATGGTTGATAATTTTTATGATTGATGAATTAGAATTTTCTCTTTTTCAATGATAACAGTTAGTATCGGTATGATTGTAAATAGTTGTTATTCATTTTTGTTGAAACTTCGAGACGTTAATGATTTTTGGAATTATTGTTGGAAGTAGATTATTATTGTGGGTTTTTGGTAAAAATTTTTATTTTCTATTGCATTGTAAATTGTAGAGGATAGGGTATTTTCAATTTTGGATATTATTTGAAATTTTAATATTTCTTTATAGAGATTATTAACCTTGTTTAAAGTGAGAGACTTGTGGGTAGATGAATTTTGTTAATTCTTTTTCGAGAAAAGGTGGATTTCGTGTTGAAAAATAATAAGAGTAATTTGAGATTAATTCATTGATTTTTAACTGATTTTAAGTAGCAAACTTTTGAAGTAGGAATCTCATTTTGAATTTTTTTTTTTTGAGTCAAATGCAATTGAATTCATGAAATTTTTGTCCCGAAGGAACGAATATCGACGGTACGAGTTGCTTGAAATTCTTAATTGAATTATTACGGTCAATCGAGTGGTCTGCATTTCGATACAAACGCTTCATCAGCAACGAGGAATGTTGTTCGTTGATTTTCCTCGTTGTTTTCGTAATGCGCTCCAATCCACGAAGTTTCTAATCCTTGTTAATGTGTTTGACGAGCAGCAGGTGGATGGTAGCTGGCAAAGCTGATCCGGAAATGCCGAAGAGAATGTACATACATCCGGACTCACCGAGCAGTGGCGAACAGTGGATGCAGAAAGTCGTGAGCTTCCACAAGCTCAAGCTCACTAACAATATCAGCGACAAGCACGGCTTTGTAAGTACTGTACGTAACGCCAACCAAACAATTACTTACTTACTAGCTTCTAAGTTTATTCTCTGAGTTCGCAACTAATCGCTAACTTCGCTCGGCTAACGATGATCTTGAACGATCGGTCGATTAAAAACTCGTTAGTCCTACGTGCATGCGAGTAGTTTGCGTTGCTCTATTTACGACGATGACGATCAACGTGAACATTAAAAGGGTTGATGTTCGGTTATTTACTTTAAAAATTATAAAACTTGGGTCGTTTGAATTACTGCAGTATTTTAACTGTTACAATTTTCTGACATCCAATTTAGGAAAAAATTGTTAGAAAAATGTCTTTCATGCCTTATAGGTTTAGTACAATTTTGTAATCTTACGATTACCAAAGGTTAACCCTTTGATTGCGATCAAGTCAAACGGGAAACCACCAGAAAAATGTTTGTGACATATCTTTGAAAATTTCAGTTTTTAAAAGCTTTTAAATTCAACAATATTTCAAGTAAGAAGCTTTTATTAATTAATAATACCTAAAAAACAATATATGAGATCTACAAGACCGGATATATACGCCTTTCGCAGAGAAAGGGTGAAGATATATTTAAACATGAAATTGCAGTATACTAGTTATGCTAAGATAAAAGAAAAACATTTTGCAAGCTAAAGTTACCAAAGCGCCATAAAGACGATATCACTCCCAAAAATTACGTATCAGTAATTTTGCCCAGCTTGATTAACATTACCGGTGTAACCCTCCAAGCCGCAATTAAAAGAACAGGTTAGACATCCTTAAAGCAACCGGAAATGGAGCAACGTCATCGTGCCATTTCCTCGGCAGCGTTCGTCAAAGATTCCACCAGAGACGCAAACATACCCGATCGGATTTCCGTGACGATTCGTAACCGCAAAAGTAATCCCAGGGATTAAGTTATCGCGATGGATTTTGCCGTCAAGTAGTTTCATTCCCTTCGATTCTCCTCCCTGTTAGCTCAGCATTCTCTTTTTTCTCTTCTCCTCTATTAGCCTCTGCCCCCTTGTCTCTGTCTCACCTTTTCCCTCTGCGACAACGAGGGGCCTGCGGAAGCCAGGATCAAACCAAAGGAGCCTGGCTCTTTCACCGGCCATGCTGCCTCTGTCTTTCTTTCTCTCGGTCTCCTTTTTTTGCGAATCCTTTTTGCGGCAGTTCGTCGGCGTCCTTTGAAGGATCCTGCATCGCTGGCTCGTGAAATCTAGTCCTCCTTACCCAGGGCCCACCAATGTCAATGGCTGGCTGTTGTGCAGTGCGTGGCAGGCCGACCTTTGTTAGGGCCACTCTCCTGCTTCGTTCTCTCTCATATTCGATCTTTCTCTCTCTTTTCCTTCTCCCTCTTTTCTCTTTCTTGCTTCCATGTCGCGGTATACCACTGCTCCTCTCTCTGTCCCTCTTTCGTGGTCCTTCCTTCCAAGCGGTCTACGGTATGTGCTCACCGGCGCAAGGTAGAAAGAAAGAGAGAAGGTAAAGGAGGCGGATTGTCGTCGAAAGGTAATGTGGCCATGATGTTATGCATGGTTCACCTACATCGTGTGGCAGCAAGCGCGCTTCTGCCTATAAGGACTCTTTCTTTCTTTCTTTCTTTCTCTCTTCCATGGGCGTGCGTTCTCTCTTCGCTCTTTTCTTGCCCTCTCGCGATCGAGATCGGATCCAGTTTGTGCACGAGCCCAGAAAATACCCCTTGAAAAATCCTCGAACCCTTTTGCGGGCTAATAGACGCCGGTCCTTTTCACCTGGCCAAAGACTACTGTACGGAGAAAATGCTCTAACCCTTTCCAGTTTTACGGAAGATCTACTCTCGATGAGAGATCCTTTCGAGGGATAACGTTGTGCTTTGGAGGTTTGGATATGCTCTCATGGATTCCCTTCTTGGGGGATGGATCGTAAAGGTGGAAAAGTGGAGCACCTTTCTGAGAACCAATTCGGAGATTTTAAATTTTTTCTACCTCTTCTATGTAATAATAATATTTTAGAATAAACATTGAAGGAAGAATTTATATTAATTAATCTATGCGTATCTCTATGCAAACCGTGATGATAATGCGGTGATTTTAGATTTATCAATGTACGATCGTTTTGCGAATTTCAAATACAAGAGATTTAGGGTTGCAGAAGATCGATTTTCACTTTTGACAGTAATATAAAATTGTTTCAAATATAACACCTTTCTGAAATTAAAATCACGGTATCAAACAAAATTCTAACAATTGTAATAATTATCTTTAATATAATCCTTGCAAAAAAAACATTACGAATAGAAATTTAAATGATACAAAATTACAGGTATATCGCAATGTCCAAAATTGCAAGAAATACTTGCCAAAAACAAATAGAGGATTTATAAAGACAAAAATGTCCGTGGAGATTATCAGTCCCTCTGTAAAGTACCATCATAAAAGACAGTCCACAGACAAAACGTCCGATACGCAGAAAGAGCGAAAATATCCCAAAGAAAACTCTAAAGTGCTTTCACAGGATGGAAGCTCGACTTGACTTTCCGTTTGACCCTAATTTCTGTGTCCTCCTTCCGGTAAACGCTCGGTGAAGGCAGGCCAAGAGAAAGCAAAGAAATTAGCGCAAACAATGCCCGAATCCGCTCTTCTCTAATCCCCACTTGGTCAGAAGTAGGGAAACGATGCACCGGGCCCTTTGTCGAGAAAATCCCGCGGTAGCAAACAAAAATGAGACACTCTGAGAGTTGGAGTCCTTCGAGATGCCATCCTCGAGTGCACCTTGAGCCCCTGGGTATACGAGCAAACAGCGGCTAAAGGACTACGAGGTTAGCAAACAGGGCCTGTGACCGTGCGTGGAAAAACGGAAGGAGCCTAACTCGACGAGCAATCGTCCTCTTGCTCCCATTTACAATGGACATCGTATATATATGTACTTACTTGGTCGCTTTTGCTTCACCGGCGCCACTGACCGTGGGAATTTTTGGGCTTAAATCCACCCACGATAGAGTTATTCGACTTCCAAATAATTGATATTTCATTAGATTATTTATCATGATTTCTGTCCTATTTTTACAAATTGGCAAATTACAATATGGACGACGTTTTGTTTTTGTTTGTCAGGAAGGAATTTACTGGGACAAGTTTCATTCATTTTGAAAAATCTGCCAATTTTTTTTTATGTTGATAATTTTTTATAACATTTATAAATGGGTGGATAAAAATTTGTTTCTAATTTTTCTTTTCTTGAGGAGTTATTCGCTCTAAAGAAGTAGAGGTCAATAGTTACCCAACTAATTACCGTACTAATTGCACAAGAAATAATTCACTTTTCACTAAATTGCCGACATGTTTGTGGATTATTACAAGCACAGAACGATTATACTTTTCTATTCCTCATATTATTTTAATATCCCTGAAACAGTTAGAATTTCATAAACAAATTCTAATATTTTTAACGTTTCTTCCGTTTAAAATATCCCCTTTAACCCCTAGTCTTATGATTTCTTTTGTGACTGTCTCCGCTATAATTCAAATTTAATTGCTAAAATAAAAATTGGTAAGTGATTCTTGATGTGCTATGTAATTTTACGTTAGATTAATGTTCTATAAATAATACTATCGAGTCGAGTTTCATTAATGTTTTCTATTTAATAAGTTTTGGAAAATTTAAAAATTTCCTATCCCAATTACCTCATCCCTCGTCATTGTAGGGCAAGGAGTTAACCAAGGTAAATAAGAAAGGAAGTTTTCAAGTTTTGCAGAGCCTATCAAATTGAAAACATCTCTGTGATGCGACACGATAGAATTATTCTTAAAACATTCATATTACATAAAATAATACAGTAATCAAGAACCTCTAATGATTTTTTATTTTACCTTTTTAGTTCTGAGTTATTGCAAAAACAGTCACAAAAGTGTGTAACAAAAGTACGGCAAGGGATTAAGTATAAGAACAGTTTCAAATTTGTATCTGGCTTCGTCCAGAAAAAATCCAAAGCATTAGACAGACAGTTTGATTGTCCCTCGCTTCACCTCCATCTCTTCGAACTTCTTGACCTACCTCCATCAAGAACGCTTGATCTTAGCATTTAATCTACAGGCATTTTATCCTTTCAAGTAGAACAGGTAGCAGTTTATTGCATAAAGGAGATTTACCGACTCTTCGTTTCGAGTGTTTCGACCGAAGCACGGTGATTTAAGTATCTCGAAAGAATATCCGATGTTTTGCTTCTCATAAAAGTGACTCGAATTTGAAAGGGAAAAAACATCATACCGCCGGCAATCTCAATGCTCTTTGTCGCTTATCGTCGATCGTTATATTTTTTGGCGGCAAAGCGCCATACCGTCGTTATGGTTCGACCACTAATGAAGTAGTCCGAGTTAGTATCCGAGCTGTCGCTGCAGGATGCCGTGCCGACATCGGAGGATACCTGAAATACTGGAAATACAGGAATTGCACGCGACCTTTCTCATCGCGCTCGACGTCGCGAATCCTCGACATGATGCGTTTCTTTATTTGCTGGTTGCACCGCTGCGAATCCCTCCTGGAGGCGTGACGTTCCCATAGAAAAACACAAATTGATTGGCTTGTGATTGTTTTACGTTAACTTTCAATTTTCCTTTACTGAATCGACGAGACGTTCATTTCAGATTCTGTGATTAAAATCATTTCAATGTGAAAAGTTTTAATTACAAAGGAAATGTCATTTATCTGTCTTTCGAGTAAATATTCTATGTTAGAGAAGCGAGGAAATGTCGGGTGGAAAATAAGTAAATCAATTATCATTTTTACGATGAATGCAGATATCACTTTTCGGTATTCATATTCTACGTGGAAGCGTAGAAACGGGAGGTCGGAAAAACCGCGGAATGGAACTCTTTTTTCCCAATTTTCGGAAAATTAAAATAGGAAACAATCAGGCTGTACGGACGAATCGGAATCGAAACTCGATCAAACGTGCCTCGCAGCTTTAATTATCCGGCGTCCGGCGGTGCAGAGAGAGCAGATAGAAGCTCGTCTGTGTGGGAAATTGCACGCCCATACTCGTTTGCGTTTACGTTGGGATCGTGATTTGTTTAGTATGTAGGTACACACCTGCAGTTACGCCGTTTGCATTCGACGGCAGATTGCTACTGGACGTATCACCTCACGACATGCCGCTTAGTATTCCATTACCGATTTTTTTTACTCGTTTTTTTTCCTATGGTTTACTTTTGCAATCCCTTTCTTTCCGCCCTATTTGCAGCTTGTCGATAATTTCAATTTAGAAAAACTAGATTTCTTTGAAACGCCTGGTTATATGGTGGTCCCTTTCCAAAATTTCGCAATTTTTTTTACTCGTTTTTGTTTTCTACGGTTTACTTTTGCAATCCCTTTCTTTCCGCCCTATTTGCAGCTTGTCGATAATTTCAATTTAGAAAAACTAGGTTTCTTTGAAACGCCAGGTTATATGGTGGTCCCTTTTCAAAATTTCACAATTTTTTTTTACCCGCTTTTTTTTCTACGATTTACTTTTGCAATTTCTTTCTTTCCGCCCTATTTGCAGCTTGTCGATAATTTCAATTTAGAAAAACTAGGTCTCTTTGAAACGACTGGTTACATGGTGGTCTCTTTTCAAAATTTCCGAATTTTTTTTTCACCCGTTTTTTTTTCTACGATTTACTTTTGCAATTTCTTTCTTTCCGCCCTATTTGCGGCTTGTCGATAATTTCAATTTAGAAAAACTAGGTTTCTTTGAAACGCCTGGTTATATGGTGGTCGCTTTTCAAAATTTTACAATGTTTCACGATATCAATCATTTGGATTGTATTACAAGAAGATTATTTTAATGTTACGTTTTAATCTTTTACTGAAACTTTGTAACGACTTTGTGGAAATTTTATGGGTTGTAAAAGTTGAAATTATGAGAGTAATTAGTAGAACGATTTAGCTGTTCTGCTTATTTACATTGGGATAGCAAATTTAAGGTGTGCTATAATTAAAGACTGCAAGCAATTTTATCGGTGATAAGAAGAAACATTAAAACTATGGAGTATGAGGTTTTCAACCTCTTTTTTTTTAAATTTATAAAGGTTAGGACATTAAACTTACCTGACCCCAAATTAAACTGAATTACTTAAATAGAAAAGCTAAACCAATAATTTCAACGACGTTTCGCCCCTTTAAATTCTTCAACCGCCATCTCGAATCCTTTTACTCCACCTTCTTTTAAATATTAGAATTTCTCTCGGGTGTCTGATTTTTAAGATCCATACAAAAACATTCGCAACCTTTGGTCCATTTTGGGCGCCACTTCCCATTTGAGCATTGTTTAAACATATTTAAACATTTATACTGTCAAAGTCATATTCAGGAGGAAGTATTTTTAGAATCAATTTACACAAAAACCAGACACCCAGGAGAAATTCTAATGGTAGAAGGCAATAGAGCAGACATCTTTCCATTACAGTTTGTTTTAAAAATGCACACTTATTCTTTATAAATTATTGTATAACTTTATCTGTTATTAGGTATATGTAGCTTGCTTTACAACTACATTTTATGTTCATGAGTTACTATTTGACAATAATGCAACATTAACCAAAGTACTGCATTTGTAACATATGGTTACGTAAATAAATAATATCGTTAAATTCCATTTACAATTTTAAAATTAGTTCTATGAGTAACGAGAGGAATTATTTCCACTTCGCTGGCCTCGAAGTACCGTGCGGCTCCACGGCCGTGTCACCTAGGAGGTAAGCCTGTTTTGGCAGAGCCTGATTCGCCAGGCATCAAGCGTCATGCCTCTTGTCACACGTACGCGAAGGCACTTGACGTTCTACCTCGCGATTCGTTAAAAGAGCTACACATACAAATCGAACTGAAAGACAAAGAGAGAGAACGCTGCAGATCGGAGCAAGGGAGATAACGCGATTTGGGTAGCGACAGTGAGGACATCGGCGTAGCCACCAGATTTCTAACATCTCTATAGTGAAAACAGAATAAACTCCGGCAGAATTACCCCCGCCACATGGGGAGATTCGCCTTGATGAAACGAAGCGCGCGACGAGACAACAATGTAATACAATGTCTCGCTCCTCCAGACAAACTAATAAGAATATTTGAATGCTACGACTTTGTCGGGTGCTTCCTTTAAGAGGCTGAGCGAGTGGACTCCAAGAAACAAAATGGTACGAATAGGCGGTTGAAAACGAGAAGCTCCGCCGCCCAGGTGACACGGCCGTGGAGCCGCACGGTACATTGACCGCGGTTTGTTGTCAAAATATACTCGGCAGAACTCGGCGCCGTAACCTACAGGTATTATTTCCGAGAATCTTAACAATAAGGCATTTCAATGCTCACCTCGCCTCGCTATCAGTTCCCCCGCGACCGCGGTCGAGTAACCAGTGCTCCGTGATCGAGTCCAACTATTTTCACCTATTAGTGCGTGTATAATAATTTCGAAAACAAGGTTCTGAATCACCAAACACCTCTCTTTTTGCGATTTACTTGGTAACCCATCCTCACGGTGGTAGCAACCCTTACTTGTACGTCTGCTCTCAGCTTCTACAGAAGTGATACCGTTGTCATCCTAAGTCTACTCTCACTGAAGAAAAGAATCAACACGTTTGTAAGTTATAAATAATTCTTACTAGGATTTCAATAAATTTATTTTACGTGTTGTTTTACATGTTGTTTTTAATTAAATGCAATCACAAATGGTTAAAGTAAGGGTACTGGAAGAGGAACAAAGTATCCCTTTTGGCACAAAAGCTTTAATATGTAATACCAATAGTGTTTTTTTCACTATTACATATCTGAAACAAAATTCAGATGTACTGCGTTTGATCGCATTTTGAAACAAGCATTTTTATATTTAAAAAGTTGTATAATCTTGAAATAGCAAATAGAACTGAACAATATTGCTTATTTCTACTATTATGGGTTATTAGTTGTAGAATGACTCATAAATAATAAATGTACTTTTATGGCGAGTTAGAAATTATATTAGCGAGGCTCAAATAGGTGTTCTAAGATATTTTACATTCTCAACCGAATATAAAACTTGTGTTGCAACTTCCAATTATGTTCTTCTAAAAAAAATATTTACTCTATTGCCTCCTATTAAACACCATTCTTCGACATCAAAATTATCCTTCAACAACTCAATTAACCCCAACTACTTCATCCACCCCATCAATAAATCGCTACCAAAACCAGGGGGCAAAACTGAGTAAGAACCTACAGGCTCAAAATCCCAATTAGTCGAACCAAGTTTAAACCCCCTGTCTCTCCTAGAATATTTAACTTATTTTCCATGAGATACGTCCACCACAAGCTCGATGCTTCAAAACCCACCTAAAACTCTAGATCTCACTCAAAACCATCATATCATTCAAACTTAAAATACAAAAGAACTAAACTCAAGAATTCCCAAAACTCAAGAAACTCTCATCCAAAGTATTATCTCCGTTCAACAAATCCACTTTACATCCAGCGCGTACGTCAGCGCAGGAGCTCGAGTGGTAAGCAATTTACCCAAGAAGGACAATAGTTACATTATACCGTAGGGTCGCGACACGCATTACACGCGTGTACACGCAACGTGCAAATAGAAGAGTAGCGGCTAGCCGCAAAAACATTCGTGCGTCTCGATAGGAGAGGAGGCAAGAATCATCGAGGTCTGGTCAGACAGAGACCGGATCGACGATACCTCTCTTCGACGCGTTCCTCGAGAGCGTTTTGCGTGCACGCATACACGGCCTCATTACGGAATCGCGTGCGCTCCGAGGCGTCCTGCGTGTGAGCTTCGAGGAGAGTCGGGGGCCATTTTGCTGCTCACCGGGCAACCTAACTACACGACGATACCTCTCGTGTTTTCTGCATTGCGCACGAACTTGGCGAATTTGTCTCACGTGCTCCCGCCACATCCTATTGTACGTGCACGATCCGACGATTTCAGGGGAAATGATTTTAGTTATTTAGGCAGACGGGAGAAAAGATCGGTTTCGTCGTAATGGACTTAGAGGGTTTGGGTGATGGATTAGGGCGAGGTGGGTTACTTAAGAGTATTTTGGGAGTTTTTTGATTCATTTTTTTTTTTGAAGTTTTCAGCACGTTGACGAGTCGGATCTCGTTAAGGGGTTAGTGCACGCGAGGCGGGTGCGAGTTTGATTGGAATTAACTTTGAGGCTGAATGGGGAGAAATTTATCGAGATTTTGTTCGAATTGGGTAGCTGTAAACGAAAAAGAATTTATGCATGTAGGATTAATGATATTTTGGAATTTTTGCTTGGAAATGGAGAATCAAAATTGTCCTTTTTAGAAGTTGGATAGAAAGAATCTTTTGGGTAGATAGCATTGTTAATGGAGTGTAAAAATATCTTTACTAGATGTTATAATTAATGTACGTAATAAATGAACACTGGGAAATTCAGTTTATAGAAGTACTAAATTAAGTTTTGTACTTTTTTAAACATTACTTTTAATTTGGAAATGTTTAAAGAAAATAGTGCAAGTTTTTAATTTGAATTTTAATGGACACTTGGCTATTATTCAGGCGTGCGAAATTAATGCAATGAATATATTTCTCTTTGAATAATTACCGTGGCACATTAGGTGCACCGAAATTTCCTGAAATTTTGTACTTTAATACAGGAGCCTGTTCTGATTTTTACGCATCGCGTGCAAGAACACGCGCAACGAACTGTGAAATATTTCTTCCATTTATAATTGATATCACGTGCGGCGTTATTTTTCTTTAATTTATCAGTCTACCTAAATCAGCAGCTAATGTTTCTGCTTATTAACCATTGGCCTCCCTCGGCGATTTTCTTTTCTTCACAGTCTACTCACCCTTTAAGCGAATATATTCTTCCCTCTATTTTATTCTTTACCAAGAACTACGTTTATATTCTTCGATTGAAAATAATTAAAAATACACCACTCTGATTACTAGCAAATTTCGTTTATCTGATATTTTGAATTGACATTTCCTCTCCACCATCAAGCTGCAAATTCTATTTATATGAGTTTCGAAGTATTATAGTACTCTGGTAAAATTAATTTTACCGAGGATTATTTTCCGATGATTAACGAAGTAATCTCCAAATTTGAATAAAGATTCTTTCGCTATAAATTCACCGACTCCATTAATTACCGTTGTGTCATTGTTAATGTGATTTTTCACATTCCATGCTATATGCGATATGAATAAAATCATAAATCGATATTAAATTATTTTGTTATAATTGTCCTCCATGGACAAAGGTACATGCGAAATTATCATAAAAGCTTAACTCCATCTAAATATACGATTCTCGAAAGGTACGATTTTATTTCACACTTTTTCAACACAATGACACGTCGGTGAAGAATGATGGCGCGAATTAACCCCTTACCGTGCCATTTCTTTTGTGATTAACTGTGCAACAACTCTGAATTTATTACTAAGATAACAATCTAGCCCCTAATTTCGGATATAGTAGGAAATGACTTAATGTAAAATTGAATAGCATAGAATTAAGTTTATTTTATCAGGACCAACTGATATTTTTGATAAAATAATTTTTGGAGCACTTCAAAATTGACTATTCTATTTATCGCGACACGAGTAGCCCTCGTTATTGTACGGCAAGGGGTTAATCATAGCTCCTTTGCTGCAGTCCTTTTTGTTCCAGAAAAAAGCTAAAATTAGATATTGTCAGCATACATGTTTTGCATCGGGTCTGTTCGTGAATTTGTCAATAGAACTAATTGAACAGGTCCTTCTCTAGTTCCTATGTCCTGCATTGGACGTTATCTACCCGCCGATCGTCATATCATTGCGTTAGTCGGAAAATGCCGGAAGCCGGTGTCATTTAAATGTACAAAAGACAGTAAAAATATCAATTATAACTTCCATTTCTCAAGTTCCGGGTTAGGAAGAAATGTACATACAACATTTTTCAATTGAGTTCAACAGCATAAGGGTACTAATGAGTACCGCTCCCCGAAGGGCACGTAGTCTAATAAGTGAATACTTAATTAAAAAAAGTTAAAATTAGTTTCGTGGTACTTTATAGTTACTTTTTTAACACTGAGATACTCGAAGTGATAACGACTGTCGTTGGAGTCAAAAATTCAAAAATGGTCAAAAATTATTCAAGCCCTTTCTCATTGAATAATTAACAAACATTATTCCCTGATAAGAAATATCTTTTCTTCGATAGAAGGTAAATTATATATGCTACAGGTATATTTTACCATTTCAATTTTATTTGATTTACTGTTCAGAACGTTCGAAAATAACGGGAAGAATAATATAAAATTCTATCGTATGAACACACCGTTGGTAGAACTCGTGAAGGAGTCATGAAAAGCGAGTAAGTTAAAGTTGAGTTTAAACATAGCCTCACCTTTGCTCCCGATAGAAAAAGGGCTCGCCACTCGTGCAGACATTACTAAATCGTTTGCCATGACCATGTTCGGCACGCACTTCGGCAAATTTCCCTCGGGGATTCCTCTCCGAGGGAACGATCGCGCGCAAATTCTGCGGTAGAATCTAACCATGGGGAGAGGGAGAAACGAAAGCGCAGCTCACGAGGGCTTGTTCACACGTTCCTTTTGCCTCACATGAATTTACATGTCCGTCGCTATAATCCGATGCTACTCCGACAAGAAATTTTTCCATCCGACATTGTAGACGATATTTTTCAACGAGAGTCAATTTATAAAAGGCATCAATTGGATGGTGGATTTTGGTGGAAATCTTGGAAATTTCTGCTTTATGGTTGCATGAAAATGAAATTGTTAAATTTTGGAGAATGCTTGCGTGGAATTTTACACGAAAATGGATTGATTTTTGTCATGAGAAAGATTGAAAGAAGTTTCTTTAATTAGATAAGTAAAGTTCTAGAAATCGTTGTTTCTTGAAAATATATGGATTTGGAAAGTCTTTCATTTTATGGATATTAAAATATTTGTCGATATTTGAAAGGTAATGGAACAGCGACGTTAGGTACTTTTCGAGAATTTCTTTATTTATTAGATGGTGCTTCAAATTTGAATAATGCTATATTACCTTACAAATATTAACATAGTTATGGCAATATCAAGTAATTTGTAAAATTTGCAAACGTGAGGCAGGAATTTAATGCACAATGTGTAAAATCGTATTTATATATGCCCGACATTTCGCGAGTAACTAAGAAAAAACATATTTTTATGTTTCTCGATGGTAACGTGGTAATACACCTACTATATTGAACATTTCAAGCATTTTGCTGCATTTAAAATCTAAATAAATGCTTAAACAGGAGAAGTATTCTTACCAATCTTTAACATTTTTATTTAGTAACAGAAATGGTACTAAAAATAAGAAATACATACGCGAAGATCATTGTCAAATTCTATAGTAAAAATTTAACATATAAAATATTAATTGTACTAGGAACCTGTACCCATCTAAATACACCCTACTGCAAAGGCTCAACCCCTTTTAGTCCTATTACATTTTCTAACACTTCAATCTCGACTTTCCAATTTCACAATGATTCTGTAATTTCACCACAGCGCCCATCTGTATCTATATTTATTGCTATCATTCCACCAAAAAATAACAAATGATTAAAAATCTTATGAAATTAACTTCATTCGCCTCACTACAAAATTACTAAAATAATTCAAACCCAACAGTATTAACGCTACAAAAATCACACCCTCCCTATATTCAAAGCATTAAACAACCTACTTTTGAAACCAACCATACTCAAACTTAAAATATTCCTTTCCATACCACAAAAAAATTTCACTTCCTTCCATTTCGAATACCACTCCCAACTATTAGATACCACAGATCACATACACGCTTCAATTATAAAAATGAAACAACAAACATCCAATCTCTACGCCTACAATCCACCTACACAAGCTCGCAAAGTTCGTTCCTGTATTACATAAATTCGTTTACCCTTTCAATCGAGATTTTAATATCTCAAATCCTGAAGTCGCGTTCGGCACGTCTAAAGAACGAACGGTGCGGCGATTAAGGATCAAAGCAGTCAGTATCAAGACATCATCGTATATACGCGTCGGGTACTAAGCGGCGAGCGATTCAGTGCCGGGCAATTTGCGTCCGTCGAGCGAGAAACGGGCGTGGAATCCGGTCCGCGGTGGCTCCTGATCGTTATAATAAATGGGATAATGACATAACGGGCACGCCAACAGCGAGAGGGGGTCAGAACCTAACGTCGTAATTATTGCGTTTCGCTGGCGTCGCGGTTCCCTACGAGCCTATTCCATTCGCGGCTCTGATGCACGCTCCTTTGTTTAGCTGATTACAGTGAATTCTTTTTCATGTGTGCTGCTTGGACGGATTTCACGTTGATTCATCCGCGTTGCAATGGAAACTTTAATCGTTTAGGTTTGCGAGGAGAGGAAGATTTTGATTGTGGAGTGTTTATGGGGTAGAGGTTTAGCTATCAAATTATGAATGTGGGTAGTTTGTTTCGATTGATGTACGGTTACGATTTAACAGTAAAATTACTGTTATATTTCAATACATTAAATGAATACTTTGGAAAAGGAGGAATCGAAAGGTGGAGAAGGTGATTAATTGAGTAATTATATATTTTATAAGATGGACGTATCGTTTGATAATTCTCATTTGGTTAGCGAGTGATGGAACTTCCTGTTTTCAACCGCTTCTTTCCGCCATTTCGTTTTTGGAAATCCCGAAACCTGTGTTGTAAAGCAAACGACTATGCGGAATGTTCACTTTAGGAGACTCGTTTTGAGAATTTCAAAAATTAAATGGCGGAAATAAGCGATTGAAAACGAGAAGCTGCGTCGCTCGGTGGGCAAGTCAGAGTCGTCGGACTATTGCATAGTTGTCGTGTACAATAGACTACTCTATGGCTCTCCTATAAACTTAAAAAATATTTTAGAAAATATGAGAAACGAGTCATTTTGGTCACCTTTGTAGTTCTAGTGATAATGAATTTTTTTGTCGGTTTAAGATTTAGTTTAGAATGATCTTGTGTCTTGGAGTGGTGTCTGTTGATTTTTGTGTCAACCGGATGAAAATGGAAAAGAACGGTTGAAAATTTTGGTCGATTTTGAATTGTTTGGAACGCAAAGGTTGAAGAAGATTTGTGTCTCCTGGCGATTGAAAACATTAGATTTTTATCTTAAGGTTTACTTAATTTGGCTGTCTGCTGGGCTTCATTTTTTATTGATTTCATTCTAACTTTGAAATTTGACAATGATTTTCTATTTTCACGTAAATATTTATCAGTATCAACAATTATTGCCATAATTGGATACAAGTGAAAGACAGACGGTTAAGAGTCGTGACGAAAAGAATGTTACTCGGCAGAAAAATTGAAAAAAGACAATGTCTACCGCAAAGGTAAATTATTTCAGTTGACTAGTTTTACGGTTTTGGAAATTGCCATTTTACAGATTTGTTGCATGCCACTTTGTGTAAGAGACTATGAGGAATTCTTTTTCGCGTGTGTCGTACCGCTTTCGCGTTGATTATCTCGTGCTGTGCCAGAGATTTCAGTGTTTTAACATGCAAGGCAAAGATAAAGTTTCAACCCTTTCGCTATAATCTCTTTCTCCGCTGAATGCAATGGGTTATTTCCTCTTTTTTTTTTTTTAATATCAAAGTGCTCCTCATTTTGAGCTCTCCATCGACGTACTTCAAGTTTTAATGAGCATGATAACAAGTTGCTTTCACAATTTTAATGATCACCGAATTCTGTCATCCGATTTTTAACGAAGTACTCGAAATTTTAATGAAGAAAATTAAACTCGTTTTTAGGAAACATATTTTCAGTTGCACCCTGTTACAGCAATCAGTTATCCAACTTGTTTCGAGTTCATCACAAAACAATTGTAAATTTACAATTTACAAAATTATTTAGTATCATTCGGTTAATAATACTTTTGCACTGTTATATAATACTGAATTTTTAATAAACATTTCTTTGATAATTTCCAAAAAAATCAAAGTTATATTAAAAGTAATGTAACAAAAAAACCTCTCAATGCTGTCACAGTAATTCGAGGATGCATTTTTACATTATCAAAAAAACATCTTACACAGAATGATTTAAAAAAGCTATTATTAATAAATGATTTATGAATTTTTTAATAAATTCAAAGATGATAAATCCATCGAAGTATTCTATACAAAGTGTATTTAAAAAGAAAAAAGAAAAACAGATCTTACATAACCAATATAATAAAACGACTCATTTGGGACTTGGTATAATTGCAAGACGTAATTACAGTGTATCTTGAAGCAATCCTTTGCGCAATTCCAAAATTATCTTCAATCGTTAATGCGATGGAAGCGTCGTGCGGACGTTACGAAAGGTTCTATGCTAAATTATAGGGTGGCCAATGAAACGGTTATTTATAACCTTCCACTGGCTTTCCATGGTGAAACACACGGAGACACGTAATTCCATAAACGTGACGTGTGCGTAGATTGAGGCGCGAGTTAATTTCACGATAAAATTGCTATGTCGTCGACTCGTTTCATTATCTCCTCTTTAGCGCCTACTCCATTCGTTCCAACAACCCCTGCTACCATCATCATGACTGATTGCAATCTTTATAGTGTTATACGGTCTACGTCCACGGCACCATGGAAGAATTATAATACACGCTAGTATGGTGCAGACGCAATAACATTTTAGTAATATCCAATAGCTAATTACTCCGTTCTTACTATCATAGTTGCTATGATATTGGTACTATTACACAACCTGTGAATGGGACTTGTGCTGAGGCTGTTATTTCGTAAACACATAGATACTTTCACACTTTCTGTCGCGTTATCAATGTCAGACATCAGTAAAAATTGCACAGCTGCGGCTGTACTCTCGTCAGGTATCGGCAATATGTTATGGTGTTATTATTTGGTGCAAGCATGACTTATAATATATTCCAACGTACCGACACAGCATAGATATTCAGACGTTCGAGTAACGAGAGAAATATTGTACACTTAAATGAATGTTTATTATTACAAATCATTGCACTAGCCGTTATGCAAGGGTGATTTGTTCACGTCTAGTAGCGATATGCGATTTTTGAATAGAGTTATGGACGACGGAATTGACTATATTGATTTTTGTAATAAGCCATTTTTGGAACAGAGTTTGCAGTTTTTTTAATTGTGTGAATTATAGTTTGACTTTGTGATAAATATAATTATAATAATATTATTATGAGATATATGTTTGTCGTTTGGCACACTTGGAAAGAACGGCAATACGTATTTGGGATTTTAAACTCTCGGACAAGTTTTATCAGAAGCATGTGTTGTTACTAAATACTTTGCAGTTCAATATTTTGTAAGAGGAAAACTAATGACTTGCACTAATATTCTACATAACACAAGACATACATACATATGTATATATGTAGGACAAAGATATCTTTATGTAGTTCTTATTTGCATCGTATCAGCGTTTAATTACTATTGGATGCAAATGATATCTCAAATCACCAATGAAGATATGTTCCACATTATCCATATCTAATTTAATCGTAACGTGTTTCCGATATCGAGTATATATATATCCTGGTACAGGAACCACTGCTACCTCTGGTCTACTGCATTATCTCACCTAAGCAGCACTGAAAGCTCTACAACTATTCTCTACCCCCATTACGTATCATTGACATTTAATGGTTTAATCGACTTTTGCTGTAAACAGTATTCCAGTTTGTTACAAATAGAGTAAACGTCATTAAACCTCTTCGGAATTTACACTAGTACACTACCCTCACTACACGTATCAATGACATCCAATGACACGCTTATAATCTAGGGGGAGATTGCTCAAGTCGTATCCTCTGAGAACCAAGGTTTATAATTTGCAGATTTTAAAATACATGTACGTAATCGAAATTAATTAACAAAAATTAACGTAGTAACACCGGTACCACTTAGGAAACGATATGCTAAGTCGTATTTAGTAAGCAAACAAAACAAAAGTAGCTCAAATTATCATTTCTTGCGGAAGTCATTTTATTAAGCACTTATAATAACAAGTACAATATTTACAAGGTCCACAAAATATTTAATAATCAATTTAAATATTAAAAAATTATAATTCGCGGAACGCTAAACCTCAACAATGACCCTTGCCCAAAAATTTAAAAAATTTAAAAGAATACCGACCGGTATCCTATTAATTAACATTTCATACTGAACGATCTTAAACATTTAACTTATTAATTGATTACCATGACAATTAGTAATTTGTTATTTATCATTACGGTTTACTGTGTTAAGGACTTAGTGAACAGAATTAGCAATTTTACAAGAAATGTCGCTGTCAAGGAAGTATTTGCGTTCAAGTGACCAATCAAAAGTGGGTAGGATGTTTCACACAAAACCTACCAAGGCGGTCAAAAGACCGATTCCAAAATATTATCTAAAAATTATCTAAATTCATAGAATAGCCATGAAGTAAATATTCCACTTCTATCTTACAAAAGCAAAATGAGTTATTTAATTATCTTCTTTATCTCGCTACTTCTCTTTGTGTAAGGTCGTTATTGAATATATATAGATTTTAGTAGATATAACGTCGGTAGGTTTAGTGTTAAGAAATACTGGCAAAGTGTTAAGATGGCAAGTACAGATTCTTAAGTCGTTCCAAATAGACAGGTCTTTTTAAAAATAGTGTAATTTTGTTAAAATAGTGCAGACTAATTACCTAGAAAATAACAACAATTTTATTTATAATCTACCATGTGTGCACAAACATCTAAAGGAACACAACCGTAAACTTACTTTCTCTCATGAATCTGCTGCATTGCATAGATGCTACGCATAAATTAATAAATTAGGAATAAATATTGTCAATGCTAATGCACATCAAACAGCCGTCAAAAGCTGCGTGAACGAAAATAACTTAAAAACGGATCAAGCGATACTTACGTTATGGCACGACACACGCAACCTTCCCCTATATTATAGAAACTATAAATCTTCCAAGGAAATAACAGAAAGGAATAAACCTATCACTATTATTTTCAGAGCAATTAAATTTTCAAACGTTATTCGAAGTGAAATATTTATGGTTTCCGATACCCAGGCTGAAATACCAATATAAAACTATTGGTTGTGTCATATAAACACAATGCGTTAAGTTACGATAAAAAAAAACGATGGTAGCGGTAAAATGCTAGCATCGCTATCTCCTTTTCAATGCCAACTCTATGTCGGCTGTAACAGCCCTTGTCTTCAGCGTCGTTAATCAGCGCCCGCATACTGCCTTTACTCTCTTTCTTTTCTTCTCCTACTCCCTCCCTCTTTTTTCCCTCTTGATCGCACGCCTGCACCGAGGCGAGTAAGTTCATGAATAACTGCCTTTCGCCTTGTTCTCGCCTTATTGCCGGGCGTGCAGGTGCCACGACACATTACCATTCGACACGTGCAATTCATTCGATGAGTATAGTTTCCAGAAATTGAGGTTCTATACGTGGAATTGCGTGCACCGTATGTCGCTGCACCGTCGATTTTTTCCTTCTGGAACGGCGAGGTACAGAACAATACCGCCTTCCTTCTCCGCGTCTCGATGGGTGTGGGATCATTCAACTTCCGGTATCGAATTCACCCTGGGTTTTTGTAGTTATTGTTGATTTTGCCGAATTCGTGAGCATGGAAAATCTGGCGCTTTTCAAGATATACTGGGATTCTATTTTACAATATTTTTTCTGTCGGATTTCGTCGAATTTGTGGAAAGATTGTTGCGTTTGGAAAGATTTTCAAAATTTGTCTATAAACAAATAAATACGGAGGAGTTATGAATATTTTCTACTAGTCAGTCTTACAAAACTGTGATTAGAGATACAGTAAACCACAAAATTGATCACAGTGTGATATTTTTAGCTATTTTTAACCCTGCTGTTTTGCTCGGATCTATATGACCCGAAATGGAGATTGTATTTTAACAGATACTTACTATGTTTCTAAGTATCAGTTTTTGATAGTCACCTCTCACGTGACAACAATACTTTGGCAACAGCAGTACACTTCTGTGAAACGTGCAAGAAAAAGCTATTCCTTCATATTGGAAATTGTTTAAAAAAAATATTATACATTAGAAAGTTACAAATAATCATTACAAAATTTGTAATGCTACTTCAAAAAATAAATAATTTTCAACTTAGTGGAGGATTGTGAATAAAACGTTACCGACCGATAAGGGTTAACACTTACGTCTACCTGTTTGTATATTTTATGTTTCTTAAAATGTGAACCTTTGTTCGCCGGTTCACTATGACTGAAAGGAAAAGAAATATAAGATAAAGTAGAACAACAGGATTAAATACAGCTTTTTCAGAACAGTGGGTACTCGAGTTTCACCACCTCAATTATTTTTACATTTATAATCAGACATATATTTCACATCCACTTCTTCCACTCTGCTTCTAATCAACAAAACTTCAATCAGCATCCATACCCTGAAACTGTCTCTATGTTCGCACTTATCAAACGCCCCCGCATCGTATCGATTCACTTTGCAGCTAATGCTAGACTCATAGATGACACTTTAAGTCGATTCCGATAAAGTTAATGGGCCAGCTGACACTTTAATTTGCGATTTATAGCTGCGCGTGTCACCTGTCGCATCGAGGCGATCTCAACCTCACCGAAGGTGGACTATTCGCATAATTGCGCTTGGCTTAGCCTAACAGCTGTCGTGATATTCCACTCTTTCGCGTTCGGTGTGTATAGATATTCCTACGTTTCGTTGGTTCGTATCGATAAAAGGAGCGTTAACCCTGTGCACGATGGCAAAGCAGTAAGCATCAGCTTGACAGCTGTCACTCAACGTGCATGTATCATCCATAAGCTTACCATTATTCTGACTGCTGGTTCAGCCGGTATTCACCTAGCAAGGTCGGTTATTTCCAGTGTCGCGGCTTATTGTATATACCTACACTTCCGCACATTAGTTGTAGAAAACTTTGTGGTTTTTCGATGGTTTGGAATTCACTTAAAACAGAAAGATGGAATGATCATAACGGCTGAAGCTGAAATGATAGAATGAACCTCGGTATTTTTGGTGGAACGTGTATTGAGATAGACTCTTACAATTAGTAGTCGTTTAGTAGTTTGGAACAGGAGTTGGCAATTTTTTTTTAGTGGAGAGCCACTTTTTCTTTTTATGTGGTGAATTCTGTGAAAATCTATAAACTGACAGGTAGCCAAATATCATGATGTAAATGTTAATTTTAATATTGAATTGGAATTGTTTAAGGTTAAATTTGTGGCATAATATTAGATGATAATGCCCTTAGAGTGACTTAGACATAGAGACAGTAGAGTTTTAGAGAAACTGTGAGACGCACAACTCTTTTTTTAAACACCCTTAATTACATTAGATTATTAGTTATTCAGTATTTCGTTTTGTATTCTATATATTTCATATACTCAATATATATCCTATTTATTTATATTATATCCTTAGTGTATTTCTTCTTCCTGACATTTAGTTTATTTTTTTTATTTTATCCACGCCTACACCTTAGCGATCTAAAATCTTCCTTAGTGTTGTTTCACCGAATCCTACTACAATTAAATTATGTTAGTTAGGATGAAGAAACAAATATTCTGGATGAAAGAGCTGCGGCTTTCTGATCTCAGTCGTAGATGATCTATTATACTTTAGTTGCTTTGATAATTCACTGCTTAAATAATTATAATCTTTAATGAGCTTCAAGTCGCGAAATAAATAAACAATATACTCCAGAATAAATTGAAGAATTTTTCTGATATTATTTAGTATAGATTGATATATCACCCAATTCCCAAGTGTCTAAAAAACTTCAGGTTGTCGAAAGATGGTACATGGGGGATGCTTTTATCTGTAATTAATAATGCATCTGAATTTAACTTATCTGCTTTCAGATATTTTTCTTGCGTTGTCAGTAATTTGAATAACAGATTTAATGTAGAGTTCTAGAAGTAGAAGCATCAGTTTCAAAGTCGATACAAATATTGTTGATATTGTTTGTAAAAGTTAATGGTAGCTGTAGTTTTATAGAAGGGTTGTCTTCGGCTGACCTTTGGCCCCTTAACCCGTTACTGACTGTTTATTTTGTACATTATTCAACACCCTTGTATGTGGTGATAGATAGCTGTTGCCAACTATTTTTTCCTACGGTACGTACTTTGAAAGAAAATGCAAATGTCGTGAGAATGGGCGCGTAACTCTGCGTGAACAATAAGGGTAAATATTAATAATCAATTACAACTACTAGTCGTAACGTATGTGCCGTTAAAATGATGCTATTTCTATATTAATATCAGTTTCTATATTCGTTAATTAAGCTTATAAAATTACCACCAATTCCAATACCGCGTCTTTATGAAATATTTGATATGATTTGAAGTTGTAACGTTTAATCTTGCTTCCATGAATGCGATGATAATTAATGATTACCACGTGCAAATTCATTACACTATGTTTTTTGATGTTCAATAATTATTATTAATTCTTTTTCTTTCATTCTTCTAAAAAAGCATTTGTAATATTCGGAGATCCATTTGGGACAGTTGGAATGCGAAATTTGATTAATTAATTGAAGCCATACACTTGGGAGTACGATTAGCATTGAATTAATTATAAAGCATTGTTACAATCCTTATAAATCCATGTTTCATTGAATTTGACGAAAAATTTCGTGCGTGTATTGTTGACATATTTTTATAGAATTTCTTAGGTGTAGAAAACTCCATTTTCTGGATTAACATAATGACGATAATCGTATGGAACCAAATTGTACGAGGCGAGCGATTAAAAGTTCGAGTTGGGAATTTTTGCATCGTTAACAGGTTTTGAAGTAACATTTTATTCAAATACGAAAGCGTATTTGCTTTACAAACAAATTAGTGACTTTTAATCGAGCAGGCAGGTATACCGAATTACACAATAATTGCTGCACGTCGGATGTTTATTCGTTAAAAATACACACCTATCCGTTGCATCAGCATTTTCGAAATCCTTCATTCTCCCCATTTTCGAAAATTTGCATTTCAAGAATACTTTTATACAAAACACTCCAAATATTATAACTCAATACATTTGAGACAGAAAAATGCTTTGTAACTAAAATAAGTGTAACCTCTGAAATCTTTTGATTTTACAATTGATGTTAAACGGTCATGAAGCCTGTTCGCCATATTTCAAAAACTTATTAACATTAATTACATTAATCTCTCGTATTTGCAATAATCTTCATTCGTCCTCACTGTATTTCAATTCCGAAACGAGATTTAATTTAATCCAAATTAAATCAAATTCAATCAATAATGTTATCATAAACAAAAAAAGTGAAAAAAGTTTACTTTCACAATAAAAAATAGACTGCGGATCACAATAGTTCCTAGGAACATTCATTCTCACCCCTAAAATTGAATTCCACCATAAAAAAAAATTTCCAGATACTCCACTATCTTTGCAAACCATAAGTAAATAGATAAAAAATAGTTAAAGAGTACCGTCACTTGCATCGTCAAAAATTCCGTAAGAGTCCATGACAGCCATACGAGAAGCCATAGATTGATTTCAGTGCGAAAAAGACAGTAATGTCGTGGTATGTTGAAACGAGAGAGAAAAAAAGGGACTTCCCCGTGTTCACCGTCGGATTTTCCACGATAAGCTCCTCTGTATCCGCATGTAACACACTAGGGGGGACAGTGGGTCGGTTTAATAGAATCGAACAGGCTGTAAGGCGATCCCAGACGATCTGTCTTTTGCCGTTGAACGGCCCAATCGAGACCCTCCTGGCGCGTCGTCTGACGCGACATTCCCTCCCTTTAACATCGACAAACAACCCCCTTACTATTCTCTCTCCCTGTAACGGACATTCGCGTTCCGCTCCGAGGACCAAGGCGCGCCCTCGCAACCCGAAAGTGATGGATACTTCTTCCTGGATCTTCTTGCAATGCGATTCCACCAATAATGGCGACGGGGTTGCTATACCATACAGTTGTGTTCCTTGGACGAGAAGCTTTCACAATCGTTTACTCATGCGTTGGGGAAATAATGTTGTTTCTATCTTGGCTTGGGATATTTGGAGTGCGAATTTACCGATGGCCTTTCAATTTGACGAATGGTGAAATTCGACGAGATTGTTGTGAGTGGGTTTTGTGAGAACTTCCGGCTGTGAGCAGCTACCTCTAATTTGTTAATTTTATGGGAATCGGGGTGAGGAGGAGGGGAAGTGGTTGAAGAAGTTTAGAATATAATGGAGGAAATGTGTGACTATTGTAGTTCAATGAAATTATAGAATGTTTGTAATAGTTCATTGTTAATATTGTGTTATATATGGTAATTGATTGAGTACAGTGATTTTTATAGAAAATTTGTAATTGTTTTGTGAAAGTAGTAGAGGAAGAATATGTACTGAGTAATCGAAGGCATTATGTTTGGAAGCATTTGATAGACATTGTTCTAATTTGATTTAAACGGAATAGTGCAGTTTCAACTTACTATTGATAGAAGGAATCGATCTGAAGAATTTCTACGCTATCGATTTGATTAATAAAGAAACTTAGGAATACAGTTTAAAAAATGGGGGCTAAGAAAAGCTTTATTTCGTTTTCAAAGCTCATAACTTCAAATTCCACGTATTAAATATTTTGTATATTTTGTTATATCTCAGTCGTTGCACTAAGTTTTATAATTTTTAATTTCTTACAAATGTATAAATATTTAGAATCCAATAATTGTGAAATTAATGCGAATGAAGAAGCATTCCCCTTGACAAATAATGCAAAAAGGAATTGAAAATTTCCTTCTGCTCCATCAATAATTATTAAACTGCGGATTTTTATGCATTTATGCCAAACTAAATACGGCTAAAATATACAAAAAGAACATAATATAAAAATATATCTAAAATATCCAAAGTATGGTATTTGTTGTAATATTTATTAAGTGCAATAAATCCCTAGATAGGTTTTCCTGTCTCACCTGCATTTGTGAAACTCAAAATTTGCATAAACATCCGCAGTCTAATAATTATAAAAGTCACAGAACCAGACACCACCTAGTAAACAATTCCACAAAAATCATATCTTTCCTACGATAAATCATTTATGTAAAGATATATCCGAATAATTTCCAAACTCTTCCTTTCACCCCGAAACAAAAGAATCGCAATCGCGCCATTTTTTGCGCGCATTCTTCCAGCCTCCCCTAGTACTCAAACGCTTAAAAACATTTCGTCGATTTAACCTCTTAAAAAACCTCCTCGTTTCACGGGCCGAGAGAAAAGACGAAGCTCAAGGAAGAAAAGGCCCTTAACGAGATACCTCGAGCGAAAGAACGAAAGGCGCGTCGAATTCTTATTCAAGTTCGGTAGTTTTACTATCGTGCAGACCTATGCTTTTTTTTTTCTTCACCCTCCCAGTTAAAGATCGTGAACGCGGGAGAAGTCGAGGAAAAAAGCGAAAATTAAAAGGCACGCTGTAACGCGGTCGACGACAGAGTGAAAGAAAAAGAGAAAGAGCGGTAAAAGCGAAAGTACGAATTTTCTCATTTTCTCGTTAGTTTCCTCCCATGGGGTCTCTCTCTCTTGTAACACCACTTCCGACGGCGTCACGACCGTGAAGAGAAAATTACGTATTCGGTCTTCGTACGAGGCATAATTTCACCCTTAATTTACCCTCGCACATTTCTTAAATTTTTCTCCTACATTTGTACCACTTCGATCCATCGATTGGTAATTTTTTAAAGGCCATTGTTGATTTCAAACTCACTGAAATATTAAATATATCACGTTACTTGGAAACATATGCGATCGTTTTGAAAGGGTTAATTGTTTTATCGACGAAGTGTCTTTCGTTGTATTTTAAAAGAGGGAAAATTTGCAGTACACAGGAGTAGGAGGGATAGGTCGGAGAGAATTAATTATGAAAATATTCAGGAACGAAATGCTCTGTTTGGAAATTAAAATAATGAAAATGCCACGAGCTGTTCAGATTCGCCGATACTTATGGAATTTTATGCTTTTAACGGCGAATTTTCACGTACCTTTTATTTTATATCGCAATATCGGAAATCGTAAATGGTCAATTTTACATTATGGAAAAACGTATGGACGCCGTGCGAGTCCTTTGTGTCGTTTAAACGGAACTTTTTCGATTGCTTTGTTTTTCAGGTACGTGTTAAATGAGAATACGTTGAGAATTAATTATCGTACGACTTCGTGGAGCGTTTGTTTCAGTATGGCATTAGGGTTTATTAATCAGTAGTTTTTCTGCGTTCGTTACTGTAAATTGAGCGAAGTCTCGATGCAATGTGAGAATCATAATTGTTTTTCTTTCTTAAATTGAACGTTTGAGATAATTAATTAAACGTTACATAGTCCTTTTCAATTTTTATAATTTAAGGCTGCCATTTTAACACTAGAATTACTGGTGTTAAGTTCATTATGCTGAACTCTACTTATTAAATACTTGGATAAAGTTGAATCGATATGTGAAGAAGATAAACAATTAAATAATTTATATTTTATAACGTAGTCGTGGAGTATTTTCTATACGGTTTCTCTACAAAGTTTCGCAATTTTCAGAAAGAATTTGATACTCATTATTTTAATTACGTTGGCAGTTCTAGAGTTCCCAAAACGCAGTGCACTCTTTTAAATTTTCTTAAGAAGACTGTAATTATAAATTGAATATAACAAAGAAGTAAATCTGTCTTATCAATACTACATCTTCATTTTCAACTTCCCTAATTTTAACACAATCCGCGCTAACGCAAAGCACATATAATTATAAACATAATAATATAGACATTAACATACGAAGCTTATATCAGTATATATTCCATTCATATGGCATCAAACGTAAAAACGTATTGTTTAATTCCACTAGAAATTCGTTTCATCCTGCAATTCCAGATAGTGCTCCACTATTGTCCAAAAGTTTACTTAACCCCCTGCCTTACAATGACGTGTGGCATACGTGACGTGTTCAATGGAATATAAAATTGTTACATTTTTCAAAAACTATTAAATTGAAAATGTCAGTAAGTCAGGAGACGTTGAAATTAGTTCTATGCAATTAATATTACATTAATTAATTTATATATAACAATCAATGATAGATTATTTATAATAATTTTTAGTTAAAACAAGTTTTATAGCTATTAATTCTGAGCTATGTAAAGTAAGAGTTTCAAATGATGAAAGATAAACTTTAAGCTGGTCTTCGAACGTGCATATTCTCTTGCAATGTAACCATTTCAGACCTAAACGTCTTTCGTGGTAAACTAAAGAAAAAAACAAATGAAATCTCATCTCCCTGTCGGTGAGTCTCTATCTTCCTTTCGATAAAAAGATAGCGGCGGGATGCTGCTGCATTTTCCTGTATCGATATCGCATGTGCGATCGCAACCACAAAGTTCACACGACATACGCAACCCATGAACGGTAACCGCACGAGATGTCTTATGTTAGATATCAAATCTTTGTCAGCTTGTTTTACTTGTCATAAAAATGAACAAACGTCCTACACCATTTATTTTTATATAAATCAAGACTACCGCTATTTTTACCGCTTGTTATTTTTTCTTAACGTGCAGCTACAATTTTATTTCAATTATATACACGTGAGTCTATGTTGAAATTTACAATGACGAAGAAAGTTTTCAGGCGGTTATTTTTTAAAAGATTGTATTATATTACTGATATTAAACGGCAATTAACTCGGAGTTATCTTTACAATCGTACCTGCATTCGTGATTTGTCTGCAAACGAACTGTTGATGTAACTTTCGTTACTTAATACTTTCATTATGGCGAAGTCTGACGAAAAAGCGGGAGCGTTCTGATGCAGAAGTGGAACTTTGATTTATTACTGTACGTGCTTGAAAATAAATTGCATTAATACAAGAAAAATGATATTCTGGATTTTACATTTATGTGGGATGTTGTTCGTTAACGCTTTTGCCATAAAAAAAACAAAAGACATTTTTATATTTACCTTGTAAAAAACGTAACAAATTGTCGAAAATTACCGTCATCAATAAAAGCAAAACAATTTGATGAAATTCGGGATTGTAATTCAACTGCATACTCAATTTTTGTATCTCATAGTTCCTCAGTCAAATTATATTTCAATAGTGTTCCAAGATAAAAAATGAGTTTAACAAATGGAAGACTAAATGTGCCATATGCTACGTCAAAGACACAAGGATCCATAGAGGGCTAATACCACGCTAAGAAAGTTGTCCGTGACCTTGCGTACACACCAGACGTGACATTATTCCCAGCAAACTAAGTCGTCAAATTAAAAAACTCTGTCATATCTGCAGAGCTTCTCCATTGCACCGCATATTCCTAGCATACATGCGATCAGAAGCATAGCCCTTACCGTCCGACGAATTAGATCCGTATTCCTTTCGTTTGCCACCTCTCCATTGTCATACAACCCTTTTTCGAAATACTGTATCAGATAATTAACCCAAGCTAGTTATCAAAACCGTAACAATACTCAAAGCACACGTATAAATCCACTCCAGCCCAACACTGAATCACACTCAAGTATAGCTTGGCAACATCGAAATGGCTACCGAAAGGAATGCAGGTCTAATTCGTCAAACAAGCATCATTCCTCCGCTCACACGTCCTGTTTCACTCAGAGCACTCTCTACTACCGGCCAAAACAGAAAAATTAGCTTCTCATACACTAGAAAGAAAAACTATCCTAGCACTGCCAATTCCCATTACATCCATCCTTGAAATCTCACTTCGTCCAATGACAACCGCAACGCTCATTTAATCATTAAACTCTTCTTCAACCAGTCACGTATTAGAATCGAAAATAAGTCAGAACTAGAAACATCTCTATCCCTCTCAATTCTATCTCTAAATCCTCCAACACTCCAATTCCCATCACCCTGTCGCACCATCCAAAAAAATTCGTTTGAACCTAAACGGCAAGACAAGCGAAACATGTCCGTCATTGAATACGTTAACAAAGAATCACGCCGAGGACAGAAACGAGGTGCCCCACCATGGAATCCTCTCTCGTCCGTCGTTCCCTAAGCGTATACCGTACCACCTTACCTGTATGCGTGTCCCATGGACGATCTACGGTGTGCAATGCACCGACACGACGGCACAGGGCAAAAGGTACCTGCGCGTGCACATATTGCACATATATCGTGAAGGGACGTTGTGGGGCATATGCGTTGGGGAAGCAAGGCGAAGGGCGTTTCTAGAGGCGGTCGTTGTCCCCACCAGGAGGAGAAAATGTATAGAAGGTACGAAGGAGGGGATATACAGGAGGGTGAGGAAGAGACAGAGAATGTTATGTACTAGTGTATATAGTACATACAGTGTATCCTGGGAAAGGGCCACGTCCCTCCACTACGAAAATGTCCAGGACAGGCTTTTACGTATAGGGACGATGCATCGAGCTGGGTCGAGGAGAGAGGAAGAAAATCCGCTCGATTAATCCGCTAATGGAAAAACGCTATGATCGCTGACTCAATGTCCTTCGAGTTCGATTCATGAACGGTGTGCCGTGCTTTTTGTTGGAGAGAGAATCGAGTTGAGGATTGCACGAGGGATTGTTTAGGATTGTATGGGATTCTTTGGATTTGGGGTTAGAAGTATGCGGGGGTTGTTTAGGGATTTGTTAGAGTACTTTTTTGAGAGGGTTTGAAACGTTTTGCGCAGGTTTAAGGGTTGTGGGGTGAAATCGTGTTATTTCGTAAGGAAGCTGATTTGTGACGTTTTGAGGAAGATTTTTAAGTTGTACGAAATGGTAGGATTTTTTGTGAGTTGGTAGAAAGTGATGGTTTGGTAGATTGATATTAAAACGGAAGTCTATTGAAATTCTATTGAGGGGATTTTAGATTTTTCGTGACCTGTGTGGTCTTATTTCAATTTTTTAAATATTACCAACTGTTGATAGGAAACTTGTATTATATTAAGCTAATTGTAAGTAATGTAAGAAAATATGTATTGTAATTAATATCAAAAATATTCCCAATTGAAATGTTTATCAAAGGTATCGTAGCTTCGGGTACGAATAAGCTCCAGGCGAATCTCAATAATTCAAAGTAACTCGTTGTAGCTGCGCCAAAATGGCTAACCAAACTGCATAACTTACAAATATTTGGTACTCTACTATTCGTAAAGACTTGCAAAAATGTCACTGCAAACCACACTCCAAATTTTCTCAAGCAATCGATTTTTATCACAATAATTTCAGCTAGCTTCCAATAGACATAAAAACGCTATTAAATCACAAAATTTCTTCCCTGAAAAAATCATAATATTTGAAAAAGTATTCATACATTTCCACAAAGAGAATTCCACATTTTCCAATTCAACCGTCATTCGTCTAAGTCGAGGGTGGATGTGAAATTTCGAAACCACGAATTTTCTTTCGCAAGTTTCCAGCAATTCCTTGCGAGCTCTGCATGCGCGCGTTTTCTGACGCGCTTAGAAAAAAAGGGAGAAAGGAAAATAAGGGTGCACGGCACAAAGTGGTCCATGCTACGTTAAGAATTCTCGGTTAGAGTGACAGGATTCTTAGAATTCCACCGACGAGGGTGGCTGCCCCTTTGCGGGACTGCGAATTCGTTCATGGCGCCACGGAAGTAGAATAGATAAGGGTGGATCCCGCTCGACATAGTTGTAAATAATTCACGCTACCTTTTTTTTCCCTCCATGAACTATGTTACTCGGAACACTTCAACGCGATGTACGATTTGTTATTGAAAAACCAAAAAAAATGAAATGACAAAATTCCCTGTACGCATTTGCATTTTGAACTGCTTTGAGGATGTTGAAATTTTCAAAAGTCTGCATTCTTCGGAAGGTGAAACGTGGAGGACAAAAGCAGAGTTTCTGACATGCTGTATAAGTTTGAAAAAATTGGAAACGAGATATTTAACTAATTGGCAATTCGTACATATTATCACGGGTACCGGAAAGCAATGTTCTTTCTCTAGATATTTTGCTGAAAAACCAATTAATCTTTATCACTCCGGCATTGAAAATTTGCACACTAGATGAAACAAGATGCTTATGTCATTCCTTTAAATTAATAATTAGGATAAATCTATTTGCTTGAATTTAATGTAAAAAGACGACATTACTTTCCAGTTCCCTAATGCTTTATAACATGACCGTACATTTTATTTTATAGATTACAAATATGTTAAAATTTTCGTTTGTTATATAAAATCCTTACAAATTTAATATCCAAACAATTAAGCTACCTCGGAAACAACGATATGAAAATACCAAAAAAACTACCATCAGCGTTATGAACAATCCCAATTATCCTGTAACTTAAACAAACAAATTTTTACAACCCCCCAGTTATCGTTTTCCAATTTTTCCGCAAAATCCTCCCGGCAGCGTATCATCGCAAAACATTTCAGTCGCGGAGATTGCAAACGTTCGAACAAAAATACACAAAATCCATCGTGAACCGTTCTCACACAGACACGCGTACACGTTGAAGAGATTCACTTATTTTTCGCTCCCGGCTACTACGATTTAACTTGTTTTCGAAGTTGAGCCTGTCGGTTAGTTCGTCATGGCGGCGTGATGTTGTCGGAGGGTAAATATTAATTAGCGTGCCTCTGTGTTCATTTCGTTCAACGTCGGCGCGTGCTTTTGCCCGTTTACACGGCGGCAGCGACGCGTTGCTCGAAACGGCGTTAACCCGAATAAACACATTTTCGCCCGGCACCAGTCACACCTTCCGGGATTTTGGCTTTCTCGAATAATTAAACGACCCCGGCCGCGAACGCTCTGCATGGCCCTTCCGTCGGCTAAATTTTGTTATTGCCGTATACGCGAGCTTCCCTTCGTTAATTTCTACGGCCACGCCTTCCATTCGTTTTGACTTTCTCCTCCGATTGTTTTTTTTTTCATGATGATGCGTGGGTTTCATTGCGCCTGTGCTTCCGGTTCTGGTAATTTTCGAGTGTTTCTGTACAGAGATGGTTTCGTTGAAGAGTGTTGTCGTTGATTGGGGATGCTATTGTGATAGAATCAACCCTTCTACAATTGCATGATCTGATGTTCTGAGAAAAGGGTTTGGATGTAATACGGTGTAAAAATGATGGCTACACTCTTGTAATATGATTTTTACAATGAGACAATGAACTTGAATAACCCTCGTGTATGATGAATTTTTCTAAGTTTATTTTTTTTTAAATGAATGAAGGAAAGTAAACGAGTTTATCGGGGATGGAAAAAAATTGTTAATGAGACATTGTTATTTGGAATTGAGTGGAGAGTTTTACGTTGTTTGTTTAAGATGTTAATATATGTATTTGAAGTTATGGGCTTTGATGAAGAATATCATTTTTGGGGTTATTGTTAATTCTTGGTTCGGTGGAAAAACAAATATTTACCGAGGAAGTCAAATTTATTGGTTGTTAGTTTTATTTAAAAAATTGTAAGGCTCTTAACGTCCCAATTTCTTCACTTTTACGTGCCTAATTCATTAACTAGAATTTCCTTATAATATTTTTATAAGTTATTTATAAATATAATGTATTAATCATCGGTATCTCTACTATTAATGAGATACTGCCAATCGAAATTGATTAACATTAAAAACTTTAATACACTTAATATATTTAATATTTACAACCGTGTAAAATTGAAATTTCCCCAAAGTCTGTTTCTTCATTATAAATATTTGATAGAAAAATTATCATTCGTTGTCCGCGCAACTTTTTTTTCATGATCGCAAACAGCTTGTGCTTTTATCAAGTGCTCTTGTCAAAAGCTGAATATTGCAAATTTGAACTTTGTTGCAAAACGGCAGGATTTGTTAGGATGAAATTGGCGAGTAATGATCGATGCTGTGTTAATCAACGAGTTAAAACGACTCATGATAAACATGGATGGCCGTTCTGCGAAATTGTTATTTTGCTATGGAAAATATGGTCCATAAAATTACGTCTCTGTTTGGGGATGTTAAACAATAGAGGTTTACATTCGGAGCTTTTGAATGTCCGTAATATAATCCTGATTGTGCATTGTATGATTTTCGTTCTATTATTTCACATAAAGCATAGAATAGGATGTATCGCAATATTATAGTGATAACTGCGGATATGAAAAAGAGGCTTGTACTTGTAAAAAAATTTGATAACAACAATTTGATAATACTCCTTCGTAGGCACATTCATCACAAGTTGTAAATGTTATTTTTTTAGAGATCTTTATATTTCTTTGTAACAAATTTATTATAACTTCTGATATTTCTCTATGCTTCCTGTTTATTGTATTCAGTATTGCAATATTATAATGCATTATAATCTATTAAAATCGAAATTCTCAACCGTTATATCTTTCGGTAGAAGTAATACTTACATATAAAATATAGGAGCAAATGGACAAATTTGATAGTTAATATTTGTAATATAGCATAACAATACTTGCGTTAACACGAAAGCAAAAAATTCACACAACAATAAACGTTAGAAGGAAAAAAGAAACACAGGAAACAGATGATATTTTCTTCATAACAACAGCAATGATAGACAGCTATATCGGAACAGAATTTATCAGGAAAAACGAAACTCTGTAATTATACGTTGTCGACAGCAGTTGACATTCGGACGTATCAGAGAATTAAAAACTGTCAACAACCCTCAAGTGTAATACCGGAAGGGAAAAAAAACAAGAACATGGAAATGATACCACTTCTTCTTTCTTTAAACATATCCACAATTTTCTCTCCTTCTTTAAACATCTTTTGAAATTCACAAATTAACCTGACGTCCTATACAAGTCGGACAACCATAAATCTAAGAACATTATTCCAACACCAAGATACTCTTCTCCTACCACAATAAAATACATACCACCTCCAAAATCTAGTCGAAAACAATGAAATTTTTGGTAATTAATAGAAAACTATGCAACTTTAACATACACTTAACATTTAAAGTTCATCTACTTCAGTACCTACTTTTCTTTAAATCACGACAACCAGCTACAAAAAGCTGCTTTCCCCGATCACCTACCATCACGTACATAATCGTGCTTTAAACCTCTATAGTTTTGGAAATTTTATGAATTTTAACTAAAACTTTTACAGAGATAGAATGTAGTTAATCTACAACATCCAGTAAAAAGAAATTGACTTTTTTAATTATAAAAACGTGAGCACTCCTTTAATACGATGATAAACAAATTTTAACGCGATTAAAGAAGAAGGAAAGGAGAATCCAAGAACGTCAGGAGTTCGATGAGAACTAGATAGAGAAGAGAAGGTGGAGGAATCGATGACGGTGGTGGCTATGGTGAAAGGGTGACGAGAAGGAGGAACACAGTTCTCTGTCGCTCACCATCGAAGCGTAAGGCGGACAAGTCCGCGGCTCTTCGTTCAAGTTTGTCTCGACTAAGCCGGTGCGACATTTCGAAAACCACGACACGTCCTGCGGGCCTTTCTTCGTCCTGCCCCGTTGCATCCCTCGACGTGCGTCGCGTTACGCAATCCGCCGTTGCTAGCTAACATATTTCACCATAAACCTCGCCCGAGGACCGTCTCGTTGATCCAAGTGTGACGGGTTAACCCTTTGGGTCTCCGATGGTTTTAGAAACGAGGTTGATACGATTCTTGATGGTCATTTTATGGGGGATATTTGTCGGTCGAGAATTAGTGCTTTATTGGACTCTGACTTTTTAAGTCTTGCAGCGTAAATTGTTGAGGATTTTGATAATCTTTGGTTGTGTTTATTTCGAGGTTTATTTATTCTTTATTTATGTGATGCTAGGATTTTTTTGGTTTGTAGGAAAGAGCGACAATTGTGGATATTGTGTAGTGAGAACGATTGAGGTTTTGTAAGAATTTTGAAGGTGAGATGTTCAGATTTTTGTTATGTTTTGTGCAGGTAAGAATTGTTTGTTAGAGTGGATTACTTCTTTGGAGTACTAATATTAGAATTGTTTTAGAGTCATTTTTGTCTGTTAGGGGTTTAATCGACAATTTAACGCATAAAAACTGCAAGGCGAAGGATTAATGTTATTATGAACGATAAGATCTCGGTGGTTTGATAATTAGATCTTATAGAGTAAGTTAGAATATCTTAGAAAATTTTTAATATTTATTTTCCGCTCTTACAACGCAAGAATTTCTGAAATTTTGAGTTCTCGTCACGTACGTTAGAATATTTAATTATTAATTCTATTCTACATTTTTTGGATTCACAATTTGTGTAAATTCTGTTTGAAATGAATAACTGAAAATACAGTTTACAATTGGCCGGCTTTTCAAATTGTTATTAGGAACTAAAACAGAGAGGAGCTGCAGGTTCGATAAAAATCATTTTCGAAAAGGAAGTATCAGAGATATATAGAGGTACGAAGGCAGTTACAATTTTTTCAATAAAACGCATACGTCGGTATAATTGTAAATTTACGTAGGTAGTCAAGGGTGCAGGAGAGTAATTTATGATGCGTCTTAACTAGATTTATTGAAATCGACGGAAATCGCGAACCAGATCGCAATTAAAGTATCGAGCGCTCGTGGGTTCTTAGAGATGCAGACACTCAATCTTCGCGTAATCTGCATTCTCAATACTTGCAGCCATAATGTGCATTAGCATCGACTATTTATTAGTATATCTAGAACGAAAAACTTTCAAATCTTTTTTTCCGAACATCGATGTTCACCCTTCCCAACATACATAAAACGTGAAATCTAATATTTCCACTAGATGATAATTAAATCAATAAACTTTGTGCAGCTTTTAATACGACATATTCATAGGAATTTAAAGTTAACCACCCAGCAGAATTCTAAGAGAAATCATAGTTTACGATTCCTCAAATAGAGCTGACTTTCGACATCAATTTTCATTGATATCGACACTTAAACTTCCAAATCACTCTAACTAATTGTAAGCCTCTTTAATTATTCTCTAAATTCAAACCATACCTAATACCATAATTTTCAACTGTCCTCGACTTTCTTCGAGGCAGCACGCAATTATACTTATTTTTACATAAATATCATACCTTATCCGGTTGTAAAAAGCTCGTAAAATCACCTCATAACTCTCCCAACTTTACATTCTCCAAACCTCTTTAACTGTTCCTTTCCAGTCGTTCATTTCGGCAGACTTATAATTTTTCCACACTGTTTGTCGCTAAACAGTCGCCATTATCGTTGTACACCCTGTTATCAAGTTATTAAGAGTCGCGTGCTAGACCGAAAACTCGAAGAATAGAAAGAAAAAGGGAAACCACCCTGTGAAGCGTTACCGGAAGTGTTCCTCCGACACTTTCCGGTGGCGGTAGGTAAAGAAGGCGAAAGTTTCGGGCGACACAATTTAGAAGGGCCGATTGATATCAGATGCGAGCCGTTTTCCCTGCCGGTAGCCAGCGATAATTACCAAAGATAAATGAACAAAGGGTCGGCCTTTCGGTGCGGCCATCGGGCGAAAAAGCAAGGCAAACGCGGAGAAAGCGAAAAAGGGACGAACGGATCGGTTGACTTTACGGATTGTCCAAATGGCTAGCTCGCGATTGGACACGGAAGTCGCTTTTTCAGGATATCATGGAGAATAGTGGCGCGTGGAAAATCACTCGAGATGTTCACTTTAGATCTGTCGCGAGCTGGAATTGGGCTCGCCCAAATCTTGCACAGGTTGTTGCCTTCTTTTGCTGAGAGGAAATTCGAGAATGTGTTTTCTTTTTTCTTTTTATACGATGCTCGAGTTATGATAAGATGCAGAATGCAGTCTTGAAAAAATACGTTTGCCAAAGTGGAGAGTACAAGTTTCTTTTTAGGGTTGTGAATTGTTTTTGTAACTAAATCGCTTCGGTTTAAGAAGGTATGGGTATACTTAACCCTTTGGATTCGGTGCCATCTTTGACGTTATCTATTAGTAACTTCGTGGCACTTTAGTATTTGTTATCTTGTGTCATTTCAATAGAAAAGTTCAGGCAAACATACATTTCTTCAAATATTGCGGTGCAATAAGTTCGTAATAAATTCCATCGTTCCCTTAAAGGGTTCAACCGAGTGATATGGTGGACTTACGATGTCTCCTCAGGTGGCACATCGGAGTACCAAGAGATTAAACGTCTAGATATTCTTCACTTTTTCTTATCAGTTTGATACTTTCTTTTCAAAATTTGAACTATATAAAGTGAAAATACAATAATATTTGAAATTTCAGAGTAACTTGAGACGAGGAAAATCTCTTTATGTTCTTTTCTGATAAACAACAACATATTTGAATTTTTAAACTACTAAATTTCAAAATATTAAATAAAGACATTAGAAGAAAGGAAAATAAAGAAAAAGATCTTGAACGATTCAGTCGCTTGCAGTATTCAAAATACTTATAGAAAAATGAAAAATTAATAGTATTAAAAATTTTAAGACCATTAACGAAAAATTCAACCATTTTGACCTTGATGGATCTATTGTCAGCTACCACACCCATGAAAACTTCCAACTTAAAAATAAATTTCTCTCTAACAATGCTAAGACGTACAATTTTTCAAAATAAAAAATCGACAGCAAAAATTTCACACAATCACTGTCGACGAAGAGATTTTAACTTGGTCCCGCTAATTGCAAGTCCTTGTCCCTGCAACCGCCATAACGCCGGTCCTCTCGTCACACTGCAGCTTCGTTGTCTCGAGGAAGAGCCGTGAAAATCGGCGATATCCTTGCGGATGACTTCTAGGATGCCTATCGAGCCTCTCCAGTCGTCCTGCGAAAAGTCGTTACTCGAACAACCCGAGAGCAATAACCGTTAGACGTTTCTCAACGACCTCAAAATTACTGACCGAGCTGCTTTTCTATCGTCGCCGCGAGCGACGCGGTTTCTCGCAGCTCGTTCCCATTTCCCCCATTAATATCGTCCCCCACGATGAACGTTTTATGAGCACCGAAGAGATTGTTCGCACTTTTTGCAAAAAAGCCCCCTATCGTGCCGCAAGAGACTTCTGGGACCGGTCAGGAAATTGCAATTACTGACCCGTCCACGGTCATCCTTTAATGACATAGATTCAGGCAATCTGTCTCAGCTGGGAGACCACCAAATGATAATCCTATGCGAGCTTCAATTAACTCCACTTGCAATTTGTTAATTCGTTGCGATTGCAGCGGTTGGAGGTTTCTTGTTGCCCACTTGAGCCGATATTGCGATGAATTTCTGCAAATTGGTTTATTAGTGGCAATTCCCGTATTAAAAAGAGACGGCACGCGCTTCATTGAGTTTTTGTTGGTTCTCCAAATGGGATTGGGTAGAATCGTTAATTATGTTTTGGAGAGAAATGTTGTGTAATTTTTGGGAAGCTATTGATTTGATATTTAATGTATATTGTAAGTTTCAATCGTAAAAAGAGAGTGGAGAACGTTAAAGTCTTTTAGATACAAGAACTGTATTTTATATTGGCGTACCTTTAATTAAAATAACTTTTATAGATATAAATTTGAAACTCAAAATGAGTACAAAATTTCTAGGCGTTAGCTTTTTCTAATAATCAAGCAATGCATTGCTTATGTATTAATGCAACGAAACACATATTTCAAATTCACAAAAGTGGAAATCAGCAACAACTTCCAATTTTCGAGTAATCGTAAGTTCTTTCATGAATTCGTTACAATTCATTGCAACTCTGAAATTTGAAGGGAAAGAAATGATTAGATTCATTAAATCGATAGATGATAAACAGTCTGACTGTAATTTATGTTCTAACTGAAAATGTCTCATATTTTGAAGCAGATTATATTCTAAAACACGACAAGAGTAAGAGAGAATATTCCAATAGCTTTCAAGTGACGAACTCACAGGACAGAAATTTAGGCCACAGTTGAATAATGAATCTTCGTTTATCGCTCAGCACGGGAACTGAATTACTTTGAAAATTGTAATACCTTAATGCCTCTGATAGTGTGTGTTTTAGAGTCAATTAAAAATGTCACCTATATCCCTCCTTGTTTGACAGTTCTCCACGTTTCACATTCGCGTGACATTCTCGGTGTGTGCATAGAGCTCGAACTTAAAATTTCAAATATATCTCGGTATCGTATCAACGTAATTTACAATCTCGCGCTACTACATCTTTCGTGTGACGTTAATGCTTTCATAAAGAGAGCACATAATGCGTATCACGCTACAAACTACTTCCATTGAAAGCGGTTTGACGTGCCGTAGCGTATTTCGTATCATTTGTCACGTGCCGAATAATTGTCGCAACAAGGTGAATTTAAAATTCAAATAGCACGAAGATGTAGCGTATTTTTACATTCAACGTTTATATTTCAAGCGTCATTATCCTCCGGTATTTTTTTTTTGCCTGCGTTACGGTGAGATAGAAACGAAGTACTCGTTTCAGGAACAAAAAGAGATAGAAAGGGGGAAAAAATCTTCTTTCCTGAGGTAAAGTTCGAAGCTTTTATCGAAAATCGTACGTTTACCGTTCCCTCGTCGTTCTTTTGCCTTCTGTGATAATACACGCGCCTTCTGCGAGGGATACAAAATCTTCACAGAGAGTTACACGAAAATCCGGCATACGTTTCATTAGCGGAGACCGATGTGGGGTAAGGATTTTTTAAAAATTCCCATCTCCGGGATACTTTTCGATTATACAAAATTCGTTGCGCGAGGGTTTTATTAAAAGCTTCAAAGGGGAAAAATCTGTTTTTTTTTCACGAGCGAAATGAAGTCTTCTTGCGTAACTGAGGATGAAATTCATGGCTTTTTCTTTTCTCGAAAAAACTCCAAAGTGAAATTCTAACGATAGGGTATATCCTTTTGTGCGTTTTGTAGGCATTTGTAGGGTGATTCACTACTTTTCTTGGGTTTTTAGTTTTGGAATGCAGGTAAAATTGAAATAAAGTTATACAATTAACGCTTCAAATGAGACAAAACCAAAGAAATTGTTACTAGATACGGTGGTGACAAAAAAATAATCTTGTGTAGCTGTTACACGTACAGTAAAATTCCATCGATAAAATATTACAGAAATTTTAAATACCTCCACAGCTACACCAACTAAATGATATTAATTTTATCACTCGAAAATCATAATCCAAATCTAAACTGCAATTAATCACGAATACTGTTTCATTAATTCACAACATCACATAAAAAATGAACCAAGCGCCACACACCGAACTAATTTATCATAAATACCACTTCTCATACAAATTAAAAAAAAAGACTCACAGAAAACACAAAATCCCTGCAGACTGCCAAATTTAATTACCCTTAAAACTATTTTCAATTCTCCCCCAGCTAATATTTCTCATTCCATCGGCAAAAGAGCACCCCCTTCGCCACCACAAACTCTCAAAAGAGTCTCCCTCGCAATCGACATTGCAGTCTCAGTCGAAGATCACTCGTCATTCCGATTTCCTTGCACAATTATGAGGGATGCAGTTTCTTGCACCTTCGCAAAGCCAGTACACTCTCAAACGAGGAGAAACCCGCGACATGCAACCACCACCACCATGGATATAACATGAGGGAAGGGAAAGAATCGGGGACGGTAAAGTATACTGTTTGAACGTACATATGGGGCGCATACGAGTGCCATGGTAAGAAACGGATAACTGCATGTTTTGCCGCGTGTGTACACAGCGGCTATACCATTGATTTTGTGACTGTAATTTGCCGGACAAAGGGAGACGCTCGAAATGGTAAAAGACCGTTGTTTCGTCGAAGAGGGCCGTTATGGAGAGAAACGGTGTCGCAGGGTACTTTTTTTTCTTATTTTTAATTAACTGTCACGTGATGGGTGGAGTAGGGTAATGATAGAATTGTTAAGAGAATAGACAGGAATAGTTGTTAATGTTTCAGAAGGGTTGTATGTCATTTCTTAATACTGCTATTAAGTTTTCTACCGTAATTGCACCACTTAAATAAAAGTACTAATGCTTTTCGTGCGTAGGGTAAGAAGTTGCGAGTGTACAACTCATGGTGATTTTTATCCAGTAGGGAGTGGATGTTTAAAAATAAAGATGGTCTTTTTAAAGGAATATTAGAAATGAGTAAAGTGACGTTAATAAGTGAAGGTTTTGGATTTACGGTTATAGCAATTTTTCTATCTTTATTAACTCCACTTGTGACGCAGAAAATGGAAGAGGAAATTTGAGGTGTCATTATTTCTATACTGTTAATATTACTTTCACTTTTGCAAAATATCAGAAATCAGTGAGAACTTTTGAGTTCTGGACTTAATTTTTGAGTCAATGCAGAACCGGTCGGAAAAGAAATCGTAGGCTAAGGGATTAAAGTACTAAAGGCATAAAAGGTATCGGGATGTTTAATTAAATCTGTGCCATTATGTTTGATTAAAAATTTGTTGCAAAGGATAATATCGGTTTTTAATCGATCCTTCGTGATCATCAGACTGCGGAGTTTTATGCATTTATGACAAATTAAGTACGACTAAAATATACAAAAAGAACATAATATAAAAATATATGTAAAATATCCAAAGTATGGTATTTGTTGTAATATTTATTGAGTGCCATAAATCCCTAAATAGGTTTTCCTGTCTCACCTGCATTTGTGAAACTCGAAATTTGCATAAATATCCGCAGTCTAGTGATCATTGATCACATTCCTGACGGGCCATTTTTCGAGATATTTTAAGTCATGATGCGGTGATAAATGTTGTAATATTATCTTTCTGACGGTTTTGTAAATCTATGTATGTAGAATTTGATTTCTTTCGTAATGAGAACATATAAGTTTTTGAAAACAATGCGAATTTGGGATGTCAAAGTTGATTCGGAATTGAAAGGGCGAGATTCGGCGTTTCTGATTATTTGGGGCATGAAGATTACGTTTGTGAGTTTAGTAGCTTACATTGACTTTGGCTCTCGTCTGTCGAGAATCTGAAATTAGTAATAGCCTTGCAGCCAAATCAGAGATTTTTTCCATAACTCTCGAGTGCTAAACTAGATTTTCTCTACTTCTCTGTTTCTCGAATGTACTTTCTCCTATAAACTTAGATTCTATAAGCTTAAAGCAATTTTCTATTAAAAATGAATGTATGTAATTTAATCTATCCAAAAAAAATGCTCATAACTTGCTAAAGAAATGCTCACTAACCTAAAGCTAGACGTAAATTCAAGATGGACATATCCAATCCAAAAAATTGGCTTTCACTCCTCAGAAAAATATCCATCTACTCGAGAGACCCAATTTAAATTCAAAGTACTCTCACCGAATCGGAAACGCCAAAATCCTCTCGTTCCGACCATTCTTCGGTGGAACAACGAGTAATACGATTTTCGTGCAATTATCCGATTTCTTATACGCCGGTACTCCATCATTACGCTTCTCAGCGACCTCGAGAGCGTTTTTCGAGAGTACGCTTTTCAATACGATCGTTGCAATTAGTCGACACACATCAGATAATCATCGTAAAGGTGACGACATTAAATCGGTAAAGATTTTCGACTGGAAAAATCAAATGCGATTGCCGATCGTGGGAACGTTCAACGAAGAATTCCATTTTACTTTTTTTTCCACCTTTTTTTTTTAAAGCAATTTCACACGATCGTATAATTTTCCCGATAGCTCGTCGACGAGGTTTGTCCTTACGTTAAACGCGTTTCGTGTCTCATCATAGTGGTCCATTTGACGTACCTGGCTCGAAACAATCCAGAAAACGATGGTCCATTCATAACCCATGGACGCCCGGGGCTAATCGTGGGTTCGTGGCGCCAGGAATGACGGTCATCAATTTTATGGGAAATCGGCCGTCAATTTTGTATTTTGACGTGGGTCCAGCCCCACGGCGCGCCTCTTATTCGGTTCTCATTGACCAAATTCTTTCGACTTCTGGCAGTTTTTGCATACAGATATACCTAGGTAGTTTTCGTGTTTTCGAGGTTTTCTTCGAACTTTTCGTAAAATAGAGCAGGCGAAAAATGTCCTGAGTCCTAAACATTGTTTGTTTGTTTATCTTCACATTTTTCCCTTTTGACAACCAGAGTAGTACCCAAGGGTTGAGTCTCTCTCTATCGTCAAACCGGAAATATCATTGTAATTATACAAACTACATAAATAAAGGGTAATCAACGTTTTTAAATCTGCCATCCCCTTTTGTATCTTCGTTGCCAGTAAAATTGTCTTACTAGCCATGTATTCCATAGTAAATTAATTTAGTGGAATTTTAAAGTGCTTGTCATTTTTTAGCAGACTTTGAGTAAATATGTAGTTTCTTGTATTATCATATGATTAGCCTTCTTATGTCCTTTCAGAAAAGTATCTGTTTTATAACCAGTAAAATGATTTACTACAGTAGGGATAAATATCCAGAAATGATCGGTACGGTTAGTGTTAAAAGAGAAACAAGTTCAATTAAAGTGACGTCTGCTGAAAAACAAAAAAAAGTAGATTCACTATCAGACAAAACCTCTACCACCCACCATGAATGTTTTAATCGCCCACTAGTGAGTAGTAGGAACCGAGTTAGCTACCTCTGACCTACACCAACGTTCAAAATGTTACTAATAATCTTGAATATCATCCCAAATCTCTACCAAAAACGCAAACTAAGCTTTAACATCTGCTTCCCTCGATTCTACATCGTGTCAAAGTACATTACTCTTCAAACTGCAATCATCAGAACGGTATAAGTATCTGAAAAACGGATATTTTCACAATGCTCTTCATGTTTCCGTTCGAGTTATCGGACCGTTCTTACTTTCGCCCCGTACTTTGACAAGTATCGAGGCAAAGAAGGTGTTCCCTTTTGTACAAAACGAAGGGAGAGAGCAACCGGAGGTCGATGCGTTCCGGCTGACGAAAATTGGAGGCAATTTTCGGCAATTCCGGATAATTCATGGGGCGTAGCACGATTTCGATGCTCTCCACCGTTGGTCGAGGTGGGAGGAACATCGCGGATAAATAATACGAATGTAGGAAGAGAGAATAAACGACATATGGCTCGTGTGGGCCGATCGACGAGCGCGATAAAGGTATAGGGAGTTCTATCGTATTACGGGCAACTATCTCTTACGGTGGCTTTATACGGGGGTTCCGGGATTATGGTCCACCGCAGGGACCTCGAGGGATCATAGATCCTCGATAGGATACATCAAGAGGGTATAACTGCCGTATTCGAGGCTCTTTCCCGATTTGACCGCTTTATCCCCAAATGAATCGACCGCTTTTCCTCTTCTACCGCATGCGCGCTTACCAATGAAAATTACCTTTTCACGATCATACGGTATCGTCAATGGTGTGCGTGATGTTATTCGAAAGGTTAAAGATATTTTGCAGGAGGTGCGTTGCTATGTCGAGGAAAATGTAATTGTTTCTAATTTTCGTTTTGATGAATCTTGGGTCGTTGGAAGTTAAATATATTCGGTACTGCGTAGTCTTTATTATGGTTAATGCCAGTGGATTTTATGTTAACCCTTGGCCGTACGATTTCTTCTGTGTCTCAATCTACAATAATACAGAATTAGATTGGTCAAATTAAATTCTTAATTTGATAGGTTTTACAAAACTTTAAAATTTTTTTATAATTTACTACACGAGTGTCGCTCGTTATAATATGGCAAGGGGTTAATATATGAAGTAAGGGGGCGATGCCACCCATAAATCTTAGTTTTGTGATACAAAGAATTTGTCTATTCTTATTAGTAGTAAATTGTATAATTGTAAAAGAAAACTGAAAGTATGGAAAGTCTGGATGGCAATTTCAACCCCCTGGAGTATATTTTCGCAAGGAAAAAATATTATTTCGGCTTTATTTCTATTCTCTTCTGTTGATACCAGATTCTTTAACACTAGAGCGACCAAGCAAGTCAAAATGACTTATTCACAATTTTTTCCAATAATTTCCCAAGTTTATAGGAAAGTCCTAAACTATAAATTCTAAGCTGATCTTATAAAACACAGATTTCCGAAACGATCATATTTTCCACCTCTTGATTTCCCTTTTTCCAAAGTACTTATTTAATATATTTAAATGTCATAGATTTAACGCCGGTCATTCTAGTGTTAATCTGAGAATTATTCTTTAATTATTTTCTCAATGTATCTAGAAACTTCTACAAAATGGAGTGTGCAAACACTTCAGTTTCTTGCACTTACTCAATCCAGCACCTTTCTCATATCATATTCCCAATTCTTTGTAATTTTTAAAAAGCAATCTAACAAATTATTCCAAGAATCCTATTCTTACAATAGTATAAAACTTTAGAGAGAAAAATCATAGAACTTATGAAAGCTTCGAACGAGATATTTGTACAATACAATCCTCATTTGAATCTAGAAGAAACAACACGCGCGTTACACTGATTTATAATAATGTTACGTACGTATTAATTAGAATTGGGAAAAATCACTCGCAAGATCTTAATTAAAACATCAACCACAGCCGAACAAAGTATCGCGACGTTGTGAGCCTCTTAATCTTCGCGTAATCTGCATTCTGGATTCTTGCGATCCTGATGTTGCATCGTATCGACAAGCTGCGAGCCTGTACGCGTAAGTCAGCTGTATGCAGATGCGACATGCAGCTGCAAGACTTGTTAAGAGTACGGAAGATTCACTGCGATTCCCTTAGAAATTCAGTTATCTTCGGGCCGTGACTTTGGAGATCCGTGGCTCATTAAAAATCGAAGTCCTCGACACCGAGTTCGTTACGTATGCGAATAATTAGCCGGCGAACGAATATGAATCACAATGGCACATCGACAGCGGGAATATAGATTCTTGAATCTAGATTCACCGTTGCCCGATAATTCGAGCACCTCGTACGTCTTCGAGTGCGATCGTGAAATTATTTTAAGTTATGGCCGCTGAAACATGGGATGGTTATTCCTGATGGATATTCAAATTTACATGTTTTTACATCTTCGGCAAAGATGGTACTAGTTGAGATTATCGCTGGTCGAGGATGTCATGTATATTATGGTATTTTTATTATGGCGGAATGAATTACATGGGAAGAGTAATAATAAAAGAAATATTGAATATAATTAGGATTTTTCTTGTATTATGGAGAAGAGGGAGAATATAATTAAGAGAAACCTCCTTGAAGTTATCTTAGAATAAATTTTCCTATTTTGTACTCGTATCAGAGTTCACATATAGTCACATAGAGTACATTTTCATGTAGTCACGTCCTTAAGACAAGTCTCAAGTATTTAAGAAACGAACAATTCTGCCGAATATTTCCACCTAAGCACTTGCCAATGAAAAAAGTGTAATTGCCCTCAACGAGACAAACATTCGTCGCATGATCAGAAAAAAGAGTATCTTCCATTTCATTGTAACAGTGCATTAACCCTTTTAGGAATAAAACAAATTGTCATTTGGCGATAGTTTCATATAGAACACGCAATATGCAGCATAAACTGTATATTTACAATTGTCTGTCAAAAAATTACTGTTATTGTATTGAAAACTAAATAGTAACCCTTCGATGCCCACTGTTAGCTCTATTGCTAACGACGATATATCGTCGCCCGACACTAAAAGGGTTAAAAACAATGATAATTGCATTACACTCTTAAACGTCGCCATATTAAAATATGGCTTTTCCCAATGCACTCCGATAGTTGGACGTCCCGATATAGTATGATATCGACAACTTGCAAATGCACACACGCGAGTCAGCTGTAATGCAGATGCAACTCGCAGCTGCATCGAAACCCCGTAGGGAAACAGGACATTTTTGCTATAGTGCTTTTCTAGGAAGCAAATGAACGTCGTATAGATCTAATTGTTGCCACGAAATACCATAATCGATTACGAAGGACGAAATGGTTAAAAGAGAAGCTGCAAAGAGATCTCGTTGCATGCCTCCACGCCAATCGTTGAACGTCTCAATCGACGAGGAAGGTCTCTGTAAATTACCTGTCTGCAGTCCGTTGAGAGGTGCACATCCACTTGGTTGCTCTAAGACCATAAAAGAATACATGCCACATATTATTCCCATATAGGGTGGGCCGTGTTTCGTGCAGCTGATCGAGTTGCACCGTGAAAATCGCACTTTTCTTCGACTCTGCACCGTGGACGATGAAATCGCTACGAATGGAACGCAAGATATGGCTAAAGTACGGCTAATTTAAGCGGTCGAACTGTTTTTCCTACGTACAAAAAAAAGACGCTGTAATGGAGAACGATGTAGACTTCAATCTAGCCTTAATATCAACGCACATCGATTTAGCTAGAGCAGAGAAATTTCAACGCATTGCATTACTGAAAGTTCATTCTTTTAGTGAAAATTGAGAAAGTCTCACAGCAAGAAGTATTTTTCAATGAAACCTTCCTAATTTCAACCCTCACGGTAGTTGCAGCGAGTACGAAACTTAAAAACCGCATTAAGAATCCGAAAAAGTACAAAATAGCATTGGTGGTATACTTCAAGAAAAAAACCGCTACACGATGTTCGTTAGAGCCTAGAACGAAGGATCTTGTATTCATTACGTCTTTCTTCGCGATAGTACCAAGAAGAAAATCAAAGTAGATCGAACGAGGCTTTAGAAACGCCTCGTTTCACTCGTATCCTCTCCTCGGGAGATCCTCCCGACACTTTTCCCGCTAAGAAACCTACGTTCTTCTTCCTTCATCCGTAACGGTGTAAAAATCGTCAAAGATCGGCACGAATTTGCTCGCAGAAGTAAGGAAGACCTCGCGAGAGCGCGATCAACGATGCTCGCGCTTTAATAGCCACCGCGGCGGCGAATGACGTTGGAAACGAGCCGCGGTGAAAAATCTAATTATCGAAAAACGAAAATGAGCGTGCACACACGGCGAGATATCCCACGATAGAAAGCCGATGAGTCACAGGCCGGCTATTTCGTTCGTGTATCGTGCCGAGATACCGGTACTCGCAGTGCGCTAACAGCCGGCATTTAACGTGCTGGCCGGGTTCGGCAGGCTAAATACCGGTACTTAGAGCCTACCGCGAGTCCTGGATGCCGCGTAGAGGAGAACGCTCTCGAACTCAGACAGATAGGGACCCGTTCTCGTTTCCATCCGGAATTTTCAAGCTGCACGAGCGCTAGACGGTAGGTGGGCATCATCCCCATTACCCCGGGTCATTATGCTTCGACGTATTTCCATAACGACTCGTTAGCTACGACGAGATCGTGAAGGTGCGCGTGTTTTCAGCCACGTACCTACCTGGACGAGCACCCCGCCGTGGGTGGCACCCCCGTGGGAAACCGAGGACTGGATCTCCTCTCCTCCTTCGTGCGTTTTTATCTCGACTTCTTTTCCTCTCGTTCTCTCGACGAATTCGTCGATTTGGTTAACGAATCTGTGAGATCTTTGGAGACTTTGAAGCTAAAATTACGAGGATGTGATACTGTGGAAGCTTTGGGGTAGAAATTTGTTGATTCTATTTCTACTTTGTACTTTGTAGTATTCAATTCTTCAGAAGTATTATCATCTGTGCTAGGGTTAATTAGTGAATTATTAACCCCTTAGCCTACAACTACGTGTGAGACTCGTAGCGCGGAAAATGGAATAGGAAATTTTGAAGTCTTTCAAAAACTATTAAATTGACAATATCAGCCAATCACGAAACGTTCTCATTGTTTCTGTACTATTAATATCACGTTCAGTTGTACGAAATATCAGAAATCAGTGAAACCTTTTGATTTGAGAAATTAATTTTCATCCTTTGTACACCACATCAAAAAAGAAGTCGTAGGTTAACACGTTAAGCGCCACGCTCGTTCTTAAAGCGCTTTCCGTGTAGGCCCTTTATTAGAAAAGATATCTTTCTATTTGTTTTAACATACTACATTCATTTTTGATAAAATGTTCTATTTTATACTTAACTCCACTAATTGTTGCTCGGTTAAGCGCGACCACGTAGCTTAGGTAAAAAACGAATTGTTCATTTTCATTGATCAACGTCAGCATAAACGAAAAGTCAACGCCCGGTCCCTAGGGACCGGTGTGGCGTTTAACGTGTTAAGGGCTTAATATCAGCAATCATTAAACTTTTCCAAGTAGAAAATCTATCACGATGTCAATTCTCAGAAAAAAATACAAACAAACGATCATTTTCACAATCTTTTGCCATATTTTCTAACATTTTCACTTGCAACAAACACACTTAAGTTCGCGTCTCTTCCCTCCGCAAGCGCAGACTTAAGCACCGAATGTCGTTGAACCCGAGCACCGTCAGACCTGGATACCTTATCGAACAAGACATTTATCAAACGTCAGGCCGTAACAACGCATCGCTCTCAGAACTAAAAACCATTCGCGTCGCCGACGATAACAATCTCCTATCTCGGCAATTCGCTATCTCTACACCGGTAATTACTCGGTACTTCCAATTAAACGGTACAAACAGCAACAGCCAACCCCCGGCGCGCCATATGCGCAGCATGGCCATGCCGACGTACGCGCGAAATGTAATTTTTTCTTATCTGAACAGATACAAACGGACACCTAATAATAAATTGAACCCACAGTGTCCCAACGTGTGCTCGTGCGCCCGCGCCCGGCAACGAAGTAGCCCGCATTAAAATTCAATATAACGCACGGTCCTTGGAGCAAAGTATCGAGATTAGATCTGGAGGTAACAGTCGAGGCGAGAAATGTCGGTGAGAGCGGTAGCCCATGTACCGCGTGGGACTTAAAGAACGTCAAGCGCGGGGACAGTTTATCGTCGGCTGGCGGCGCGATGAAAGGCAACGCCTTATCTACGGGGTGTCCCGAGCTTTATCTACGCGGTAAAGGATTCCCGTGTTCCTCGCGAGATAGATCTTATTTATGCGAGCCCTTTCTCGGCTACCGATTAAATCGACGTACGTCCCTGCTCTCTGGATCCCGTTTCCATCTTCCTGGAAAGACGCTGTGCTCCAGCGACGAAGAACTCTGGCAACCTCGAAGGGGGAATCCTGAAATAGATAGGGCACGTCTCTCGCGGATACCGGCGACGTTTATTCGCTTGAGCTTTCGCGAATTTTGCCAACTCTATGATGGAGATATATTGGAGTGATTCACTTCTTGGGGGATGATTCTTGGACAAAGTATTCGTGGTGCTTCTTTTTTGGGCGATGATTCGTGATAAGGGAAAATTTTGAATTTTAGAAGATTTTTTTGGTAGATGCGAAGGAGAATTGCAAGATGAGGTTGGGGAGTTTAATTGGAAATAGTTTTTGGCAATGTATTAGGCGATTTTGGGAATAAGAGATGTAGAAGGGTTTGTGTAGTTTTAATTTAACTCGTTGACCGTCATGGGGGTCACCGCTAAACCCGCGCTATTGAATTCAATGAAATTTCATGTGACTTTTTAATTATAATTTTTACTAATTTTCTAACATGTTCAGTATGTAAATACTGACATTCAAGAGATACAATCCTGCTGAATATATATCTATTTGTGCCTATAGAGTTTCTGTTTTACAAAGGTGGGATTTTAATAAAAGAAATATCTATGGCGTTCAACGTGTTAATGTTAGTATTAATAGGGTGTTAGTGTTAATAGGGTTTATTTAAATTTAAGGTTTCTTTCCTCGTGCTTCAGATATTCTATTCATCGATTAATTTGGATTTCTAGAAAAGTCTTAACATTGCTCCGAGTTGCAGGTACGTACGCATAGCCGTAAAGTATTCCAGGTGTTAAAACTTAATACATTCAGACTTGACAAATCGATGGAAAGAAGTCTTCGCATCATGTCCCATCGTCAACGATCATTACTAAGTTTTCAAAGTAATTTCAAAGTATGGGAAAAACATTATTAAGAATGAAAGCCCTGGTAAATAGAAAGTTGTCAGTTTATAGGCAAAACAAAGAATTGTGTTTTCCTCGAAGTCGTCTAATCACGTTGAAGTGGAAGAATTCTAGTTTCTTTTGATATCGTAGAATATCTAAGCATGCGTAAACCCATTCGCTATACGTTCACATAGAAAATATTCTTTTTCTAATTTATATCCTAACCTACCGTCACGGAATCACGCCAATGTGTCTATACTCGCACGTAAATAGTTAAAAGCGTTTGTAAGCCACGCTGTTATTATTTTTTCATTGATATTTGCACCGTGGCAGATGATGCGAGGAATATAGTGTATACGTATTCTTCGACAGTGTACAAACATGCGTTTCTGTGGTTCTTTAGGATCAATATTATCGTCAGTTCTGGTCGTTCGAAAGTAGAAATTCAGCGTCGAGTCAGACACTTAAATTGCATGAAGATAAGAAGAGAAAATTCGAGACAATTAAAAGTTCCCCCAATATGAAACCCTTAACTCCAGGAGCTTACGATAAAGTGTGACGCTCGTGACACGGTAAATAGAATAGAAAATTTTCGAATTTCGTAAAACCTATAAAATTGAAAATATCAATGAGACGGAACGTGATAAAATTATTTCTATAATATTAACATTACCTTAAATTATACGATATATCAAGAATCACTGACCAATTTGTATTTTAGCTATTTAATTCTGCATCGTTGCAGAGACAGTCGCAAAAGTAGTTGTAGGACAAATGGTTAACACGATAAAGATACCTATTATCTTTACAGTTTTCGTACAATATTCTGTTTAACTTAATGCAAAAATTCTCTACTATTTCTCTATTAATTGCAATTAATGCACTTATGTACTTGTGATTTTAAAAAATGCTAGATTAAACGTCCAGAAGTCAATGTTAATCGCGTAGCACAGGATTCCACTGTAATAGAAATTTCAAAAGTATAAAATTCAAAATCTGAGGGATTTAGCTCCTTTGTGTTTCTGGTGGGAAAATTAACTCCTTTCTGTCACGATCTTTGATTGTGTTCAGTCATATTGATATTGAGATTAAAAAAAGTGCATGGCTGCTGAATGACACTTGAAATGCAGTATTCATCACGAGTGTCATTCGAGCGCTGATGTATAACCTTGCAGTGATATCATTTGGTCATGAAAATTCATAATTTATTGCGTGAGTTAAGTGAATTATAGTGCGCGGCTCGAACACAATGCTGCATTATGCGTCATGCGTATGGGGATGCATTACGAATAACTGCATTGTTTAAATAAAGAAATGGAGGCTCGCATAAATATGCCAAACTATGTACCAGGTTTTGTTGATACGCATTGGTAACGTTATTTTGCTTCTGCAATCTGCTACGTTGAAGGTACCAATTAGCACAGCACAGTTTTGCAGGGTGATTTGGAAATATCTGTATTTGCATATACATTTCAACATACATATATTTAACGGTTATTATTTCTGGGGCGGAGGATTGTATCTACATTTCTCTCGTGATGTTTCAAGTTATTGAAGTTCGTGTGGAATATTTAATACGTTGATCTGCTGAAAAGTTTACTTAGGCATCAGTGGTGCTTTAAGGTTGCGTTGAAATTTTGAAAATGACAAATTCATGAATTTCGTCGATAATGTGTATATTAAGACACTGATTGTTGCGGAAATTCCATCGAAATTTGTTGGTAAATATATTTTAAAAGAGTTGCGGTATTGATTTAAATTATTTTAAGATCGCTCCAACCCCCGTGCAAAAATTAACCCTCTGAGGAAGACATAAACATATATGTGGCCTGTGAAAAAATGTGATCATTATTTATCGACGTATGTATACACAGTTACAGTTAGAAAATTAAAATAGTAATTTATAACTTCTATGTATTAGCACTCACAGTTTCCTGATAAGAAATCTCAATATTCTAAAAAGTCTCCGACCGTAAAGGATTAAACATAAATTCCAGAATATTGTATTTTCCAATCGAATGTAATTAACCGTCATAATACAGCGGTCATCACTGCCCATCGTGACAGTAAACGCATTAATCCACAAAAGAAACATCTCAAAATTCTCCTCTAGCTATTCAGCCAATCAAACACCAAATTCCAAACTATCACGCAGCTCACAAAAACCCACGTTAACCGATTCTCCAAGAATCATTTCACCGAAATATCGTCCCACAAACCTTCCCAATATTCAAATCTCGGCGAAATGAGCTCCGAAGCAGTTCCTTCCAAGATCCTGGAACCCCCAACGCGAGAGCAAGTCCGATCGTGCAGCTCCTCGTTCCTCTCGCGTCGCCTGGCTTCTCCACCTCGGTCTCCTCCTTTTTCCACAGAGGGGGTCCGCAGGTCGTTGTATACCTGCTTGCGACTAGTTAAGGGCCCGCCGCTACAGCTGAAACTTTGAACAGTTAAAACAAAGCCCCTCGGGCCGGGGAGATCCAAAAGGACGGAGGAGCAAGGGAGAAGCCAGGCTGGTTCCGAGGGAGAGAGAACTGTCCGAAGTTGAGCTCATCTAAATCACAAATCTCAGCCTCCATCAGCACACCTCCAGCGATAGAGTCCACGGTTAATAACCATCCTGATGTCGGTGTGACCCTCTCCCCCTGCACTTTTTCATGGTGTTGGTGAACACCCTGCGACTTAAACGGCTACGCGATGCCGGATTCGTGAGCGTGTCGGTGGCATTGGTTCCATGGATGAGCTTATATATAGGTAGTGGTATCGTGGATTCTTCACGGACTGTGATGGTAGAGTGTGCGTACTTGGGGACCCCCCGCGACATGGCGCCAGGGTGCTCCGCCTTCCTTCGAGGCTCACGGTCGTAGCTAGAACCCCTGGGCGTGTTGCTGCGACCACCTTAAAACCTTGGATTTTTCTCGGTTTTTCCGTACCGTATAATTTCTCACGATTGAAAATTGAGGGAAGGCTTCCTGGACTCGAGGGAAGTAAAGTTAGTTCGTAATGTGCGAGGGATGTTGGATGGAGGCGTAGGTATTGTTCGTTTGATTTCACTTACATGAGGATGATTTAGTTTGATTGAAATTGATTAGAATAAAATATCAAGATAATTTTGAATTCGTAAAGAGATGAACATTTAGGGTAGATTTCTTTGTGTATTTTAAATATTTGATTTTTTCTCCTGGAGAACTTCCGAATTACTGTTATGCTCGCTTCAATCTATGTTCACAAGTTAGTGGTTAAATTTCCGTAGAGATGATAATTGGAAAAATAATTTCAACCCTTCCTAATCATAAACATCTTCTCGATGTCACAGAATGACACGCGAATCGCACAGAAACCCCGTCGCGGATTAACTATGCCAACTGCGGCACACAATGAACCGTTATCGTGCTCAAGAAGGTTACGGGTTGAAACACTTCGTCCATCATACTTATTCAAAGTGGAGAATTCTCGTGCCCGAAGCGACTTCCATCATCAGCCGCACCTGAAGGCTCCTCGTAGGTGCGAGTACCATATTACAGTCGACTATAATAACGAGCGTGGTTCCTGTGCACGAAACCCCCAAGAGCCGCGCGGCCCTGCAATGCACTCGGCCATGGGGGCTATAAACGTGTACCACCGTCGGATCGGCAGTAACTCCTGGCTCATCCTGTATGCACTTGCAAATTCGTTGCGGGTACTTATGACTACATTATACCGGTGCTCGCCCGAGATCGGCCAGAACCGGCCATTCCAGAGGGCCGTTTTACTCGTGCACCAGGAATTATAGTCGGCCCTCGGTATCGACCGTCTCGGTGATCCAGAGCCCCAGCTCTCATTCCCGACGGAAGTTAACTGACGTAGAGTTGCCTTATCATCATGCATAATTGCGCGTAGAGGTATGTCGGACTGCTTTTACCTTTCTTACATGGAATTCTAGAGTTTACTGCGAAATTAAGTGGATTGTAAAAAATAGGGATGGAAGGCTGTTCGCTGTGATTGCAGAGATCGAAATTTCAACTTTCCTGTCTTTAGAGACGTAGATTGTCCTTGCTTTTTCACTGGGTTTTTATCAGGCTCTTTTTTTCTTTTTAGAGATTTTTAATTGGTTTTATATAATTTTTGATGGAAATGGCAGGTTCGTTTGGAAGGAGGTGAAATAGAGAGGATGAGAAGAGATAATTGGAACGTGATAACGTTATGATCTGTCTGCAATTGTGTTTTGAAATTATTTAATAATTTACATTTGATTGAGTAATGGGAAACTGCTAATTTTGTGATCCATTTATAAGTGTTTTTTGGGGAAACTATTTCATAATTTACATGACGTTTTATGAGTCGTATTATAGTCCTTATGGAGTACTTAACAAAAAATCTTAAGATTCAGAACTTAAGTGACTTTTTCTGAATCTGTTAACACTAAAGCTACAACAGAGGGGTCAATTGATCCCTTTGAACGTAAATTTGCCTTGAAGAAAAACTGTCGGTACGTTTAGTGTTAAATCAACTCTCAATGGCGTAAAAGGAACAATAAAATCTAACGAAATACGTTTCTCAACGACAAGTAACCGCTTGCATCAAAGTTAAACACAATAAACCATGATATACTGACTGCACCTATTTTTAATAGGAAATCACACACACGAATACTTCCTCATGTCAAAAAATACATTTCAACATACTAAAAAATACCAGTTCCTCCTCTATAAACGGCTAAAAGATTTACAATCCATAATTTTTCCACTAGACCTTACAGTAAAGAGAAAAACACTAAACTAACAGCACATCACAATATTGCAGTTATTCCCTAAACTTCACCATCCGTTGCAACAGCCCTACAATTTCTTCAATTAAAAATCATATCAACAATCTACATTATTACCTTAGAATTTATACATTAATACAAAAAAATACATCTAATAATCACCCCAAGTTATAAACAAAAATAACCCCACCAATCTGGAATCTTCACGGCCGTTGCCCAATCCAAACGGAAGCTCTTCCTAGCGAATTCCCAACCGGAAAAGCAGGTCGACGGTAGTTTAGAGTATCCGGGGTGTCGCATCGTTCTCCACGGTGCGTGAAAAACGCGCTTAAGCCGCTCCTCTATGAGGGTTTGAGACGCGTGAAATCTCTGCTCCATTAATACGTGCCGTGGACCGAGGTCATCCATCACTCCTCTCTCGTTGCTCCCTCTTCCGACCCCATGGAGACGGTGTTCAGCAACATCCAGGAGGAAGAAAGGTAAAGGGAGAGAGGAGACAACGAACGAAGAAGCGAGACGGTTGAGAAAGGGCAAAAAAGAGAGAAAGAAGAAACGACATCTTTGTTTGGTAGAGAGCTCGGGGTGGCCCAGGCCCGTCGGCCGTGTGGGGTGGCCGGGGGGGAGACCCCGTAGATGAGGGGTTTTGGAGGTTAAACAAACATGTGATTACCGACTGCCTACAGCTGGCTACATTATATCTGCCTACCAAGGTAACCATCTATCCCTCCTCTCTCTTTCTCTTTCTGGATCCATCATCTCTCGTTTTCCTTCTCGCCCCTTCTTGTCGCCCTCCTCGTCTCTTCTCGTCCTTCGCGGAGGCGAAGAAAAAAGAGGAAGAGGGGAAAAAATAGAGGAGCCAGCGAACCGTGGCTGGAGGCTGTATAACACGCCATCATCTTCCGTGGTGGATGAAGAAGGACGAAGAGCTGGAGGTAACCTCTGAGAAGAGAAGGAGAGAGATGTTTCTGTCTTTTCGAGGAGCCAACTTAGGACCATTCTACCAAGGTCTACACATTGGACCACCTTCGACCTGTTCCACGTTCTCCTCCGGGCGTCTCGTTTTTTCGCGATTCTCGATGAGAAATTGATATTGTTTTTAGTGGGGGCGCCTGCTGGGTGTAATCTGTAAGGTGGGATTTTGTGGGAAGTAGGTTGAGAGGTTTTAGATACGTCCTTGGAGGGTGTCTTGACATTGGGTGTTAACGATGCAGAAGAAAATGGACATTATTACTGTTATCTTTAATATTTTTAAAACTTTAGAATAATAATCGTTAATGAATAATTATAAAAATCATTCAGCTACAAGTATTTCAACATTAACACGTTGAACGCAACCGGAATTAAATAAGTTTCATTATGTGCACTGAAGTGAAACTTTTTCTATTAAAATCGCACCTTTACAAAACAGAAATCTTAATGTACACAGATAGACACAGGCTTTACATTTTTTAATGCCAATTTTTAAATATTGAATGTGGTAGAAAATTTGGAAATTTAATTTTTCATTAATTTCAATGGCGCCGGTCATCGGTACCCCCGTGGCATTCAACGTGTTAACCATTTTGAACATCCGTAACGTGGAAAATTCGTGGTAACTTTACATTCAATTCTAAACGTAAAAACCGCTATCCACCCAACGCCGTTGAATGTAGTACCGGTACTTCGCTCAACATCTTGCAATTTTCTTGTAGTCTAAATTAGCCAAGTTTCCTTGGTCTTCAAATTTTTACTCCACAGAATCCTTTCACTCCGTCGAAAAAAAGAACTTCTCCCACCTATAGAGGCCGTCTCCAGTAAAGACGGTACTCGCCGAGATTGCTAAGGCGTACGTCAAAACAGTCGAAATCCAGTTAAGTTGAGTCGGAGGAACGAAACAAAGGGTTGGAGGTCTGAAAGCGCGCAAGGGGTTATAACAACTTTTCGCGCTTTAATCCTCCACTGCACTTGCTCGGCTAGCGTTACTCGCCTCTGTGTTGTCCTTGCAACGTTTGCGCCAAAAGTCCGCGAAACTCTGCCGGCACTTGGTGTTTCTTGACGAAACATATACTTACACGCAAAGTTCTCCAGGTTGACGAGAGTGGCTGTGGGTCGAGCAGCAGCCGCTTAATTACGTTGTGACATATACAGGGCGTACAGTGTCGTGTGTACACGGCCGCGTTTCATACAATTGCGCGCGTGTTTCGCAGCTGAAAGGTGTGCAACGAGGCCGTTTGAGAAGTGCACTGCTTTGATGCACGTGACGGCGAAAACGTGACGACGACGTGCGTGCTTTCTCCTGGCACGTTAACTGAACGGGACTCTACTCTTCTGGAAAGCTCCTTGCGCGAATGCTGCTTCTGACCGTCAACCTACTCTTTCTTACTTTCTTAGCCATCTTACCTACACTTTTCCCACGACATTTTGCATCTTCATCTGCCTTTCTGCATTCGGTGAGAATGCGTTCTCTTGAGGATATATACTCGAGCCATGTTTTTTCGTAACGCGGTGAGATCTTGCAAGACGTTTTGTGCTTGCAACGTAGTCTTTCTTAGGTGGATGCTTTCAATGGAAATGTGAGTTTCGTCACTTTGCGTTTCGTTTTACTGGGAACTCGGGTATAGGGAGAGGCGTTTGAAAATTGTGCTGAGCTTTCGTGGGATTTTTTGATAAAACTGCAGCGTTGAAAGGGAATTTAATGCTGGCGTTAATATGGCGAATGTTTGCTGGAGCTTTGTGCAGGGACTTTAAGCCGTAAATCTTGTAGGTGTTGAAGCTTTTGTGATTTTATTGAGTTTTAGGATGAAGGTTTCTTTGGGAATGTTTGAACAAGGGTTTCTGAGTGATTAGGGATAGGGTTGAAGGTTTTTTGTGAGTTTTTGACTCTGCGATTCTTTGTGGAGTTGCATTGAGTGTAGGTGAGTGTCGAGTTCTTTTATCAAATTGACATGAAGGTAAAAATTTGTCGATGATTTTATAAATTGAAAGTATCCGGCTACGCATGTGATTATGTATCAACGGCAGGAAGTCCTTTTAAATTAATTTTAATTACGAGATAACAGATGGGAAAAACAATTCGAGCTTAGTCTCTGTAATAAAATCAACTCCACTTATTTAATATTACTCTCCATTTGATATATTTTTTACTATAACGTACAAATTGTTAAAACAAATTTTCAATTTTTCAAGAGTCCTTTATTAACCGTTTGCAATCTAAATTGTTTCCCCTCTTTAAAACAGCCAAGTGAAATTAATAATAAAGCTATCTACAGTACAATATCCACTTGACCGGACTTTTTCCCGAATATCAAAATCAAAAATCGATAAAAAAAAATACCTTCTGTCGCAAAAACTATATTTTATATATTTCATTATCAAACTACAAAACTTAATCTCAACCCTCCACACTCCTAATATTAAAATCGCAATATAACACCTCGAATGAAAATTCCAAGTTTCACATTAAACCCATACTGCTCTAAAACATCCAACTTCCCCGTCAAATCCCCCAAAAGGTTCATCGAAACCACACAATTCTCCCTTCCTGTGTCCAAACAGGTAGCACTAATGATTCACGATCGATTCGAGGGACAGGCCGACGATTAAAAGCAACAATCGAAATGAGAGTTCATCCGTGGGGCCGATTGTATGTGGGTTCTTCGTGAGCAGGGTCGGCCATATTGAAAAATGAGTTGAAATGATAAAATGCAATCTGGAGAGCCGATGGTTGGCGGAGCAGGAGGGTGGAGGCCGAGTGGAGGCTTAATGGGTCCGCTTCGTCGGGACGGCTTCCTGCTTAACGCCGAGCCACTCGCCCACGTCCGCTTGTTCCCCAATTCCAATTCGTTCTTTCCCTTTCTCTCCCTCTCCCGGGTGCTCGATCAATCCGCCAATCATAATTTCTATCAGAGCCACCTCCGGGTGACGATAGCCGACAATCACGAGATTGCCCGGACGCCTTTTGTCTCCCCTAGTCTCCTCCGTCACGCACTCGAGCAATCTTGCCACGCGTACGAACGACCGCCGAGTTGGTACTTCGTGTTCGTTCTACTCGTTCCTTATTAACCAACGTGGACGTGCATTATTCGCGAATTTAATTTAGATTAATTCTTCCCCTCCACCGGGCTGGATTATCGCGGATGTAAATACGGGGAGGGTTCGACGATTGGAGTCGCACGGAAAGGAACGTTTTGCTTTTGATGGATACATTTTGCGATGGTTGTTTTTCTTCTCGATTTGTGAATTTTGTCGTTGGATAATGGACGTGTGAGGTTTGCTGATGTTAAACTTAGGGGGTGGAAGATTTTATTGGAAGATTGTTATTTGAAGATAGACAAGCGTAATGAACTGTTGGGGGTTGTCGAATTTCTTTAGGTTTTTTTAGTAACGTTCTGCTCGTTTCTAATTAACTAAAGAGGACGTGTATTATTCGTGAATTTAATTTAGATTAATTCTTCCCCTCCACCGAGCTGGATTATCGCGGATGTAAATACGGAGAGGGTTCGACGATTGGAGTCGCACGGAAAGGAACGTTTTGCTTTTGATGGATACATTTTGCGATGGTTGTTTTTCTTCTCGATTTGTGAATTTTGTCGTTGGATAATGGACGTGTGAGGTTTGCTGATGTTAAGTTTAAGAGGTGGAACATTTTATGGGTAGGTTGTTGCTTGAAGATGGGCAAGTGTAATGGAATGAAATTTAGAGGGTGGAAGATTTTATGAGAAGATTGTTGTTTGAGAATAGGCAAGTGTCGGGGGTTGTTGAATTCTTATAGGTTTTTTGGGAGAGATGTTTATTGGGAAAATGGTATATTAAGTATTTTTAGAGGGAGAAATTAAGTGGAGCGGTATGTGAAATTTTCTAGAGATTTAAATGAAGGATTTTATGAGATAATTGTTGGGGGAAGATTGAAATTCTGTTTTCAGAAAGGAAATTTCTTTTATTACGTATAATAACTTACATTTTGTACAGAATGATTTTTGCACCTTGTAAATGTTTCGTCGAATTTAGTGTCTACTTTAAAAGAATCCATGTAAATTCAATCTCGTTTTTACTACATTAGCAGGAACATAAATACAACGTGAGTTCCGTGCGTGTAATCGCTTAAAGTCGTAAATTTCCCACTTTGTTGGAACTTAGCAGTCAAGCTCCTTACATTTTTAAATTAAATGAAAAATCTTAAACGAAATCTCTCCGCTGTGATCAGATATTTAACGTATTCCAACACATTATACTTTTTTGTAATTCATAAAACCTAGCAACATATTTGCACAACAATTCAACAGTTCATTTCGCAAAATTCTTCCATCATCCTCGAAACCTTATTGCGCGATGCACATCGCGAAAGCGCATCCAGCGGTGTAGTCTTTAAAAAAAAAATGGCAGACAAAAAAAAGCTCCCTTCCTTGGTGCGGTGCATCAGTCGACTTCGGTTTGCCATGAAACGTGCGTGTGCCTGGTTTTTCTTCTTCGCGCGAAATCTTCCCTCTTTTTATTTCTCTCTTTTATTTTTTTCCCTCTGCTCTCTTTGGCAGCACCACCTACGCCGGTTCCCAAGACGCGCGAGCGGTGCCTTTGACCAAATTGAAAACATCGTTGGATTCGGCTAATTACCGAAACATAATGAGGCCCCTTCTCCCTCTCCTTCTTCAGCTTAACTCTTTCCTTCGTCTCACACGATATAGACGTCTCTCTCTGCTTGATTTTTGTGGGGCAAGTTTTACCCTCTCTGCGTCGCCTGGCGCCACCGATTACAGGAACGACGTAAGAATTCGTGGATTTCCGGCTTCTTCTTCTGCACATTGATCGTCGGAGCACGATTTCTGGAAGAGCGTGAAGCTCTCGACGTTCCGAGTGCATCTGCATTTTGCTTGGAAACGAGACGACGAGGATTTGTCATTTAATTCTTTTTGGGCATTCGAGAGCCTCGACTGTTTTGGTGATTTCGACGGAAAGTCATAGATTTGGGAGAACTAAGCGACGATGTGTGTTTAACAATTATAAAATAATTCGAATACAAACTTATTTCAAGTGGAAATTGCAATTGAAAGCGAATGACGATGTCCTTTTTAACAAAGAAGTTGGTACGCGAAAACGTTTTGTAATTTGTAAATTTTAGTACTTCCACTAAAGATTTTATTATAGACGTATTATCCAAGCATGAGATTAAAATGTTTAGATCACTATATATTACACATTTTAAAAATCTCTAAGCAGCTGATAAAAACTCTCTTGGACGACATATTTGAAACACATCATCATATAAAGTTATGCTTTCTCGCTGGCAATATCGAAATATAAAACTTTGTTCTTACAAACTTATACGACAAAGTACAAAATACAGTAACCAAATGTCCTTTATCACTAAATATGATCAATTCACATTTGTTCCAAGTCTGTCTTACAAAGTTTTCCAACTCCGTTCTCCATTTCCTTGCCTCCTCTCTCCAGTTCCAGCTGTCGAATACGCGCAACAGCTGACGGTGTATTAATTACTCTAAGTAGACACCCCATAACATTATCTCGCTTTAAAGAATGTATAGATTCGTCGATAGATCAATGTCTCGTTAAAAAAAAACGGCGACTCCCCTCCTCGTTAAGCTTCAGGAAGAAAAATGAATCTTACTCGCAGGTCTTTGCTCGAAACACCTGCTAGAACATCGAGCAACTATATTCAGGTGGAACTAGCTAGCTTTTAAGTTGTTCACCGCTATCGATTGTCGAAGTCGACTCTCAGCCATCACGCGTTGGCCTTCGATCTGTTCAGGTTTCGAGAAATCCCAGCGTGGATCGGTTGGAAAGGGATTTTCTTTCGAATCCTTGGGATTCCATGCGTTGCGTTCATTCCGGAGTCGCGGCTACCGCTGTTAGCCATTAGTCGACGAAATAATGGAGTGAATGGGACGTTCGTAAATATTTCTACAAATTATCAACGTTTCTGGGATTTGATTGTTCGATGATTCTTTTTGCTCCTTTGGATATGAAATTCTTCCGCGCGACAGAATGTTATGTTGCGCGATGGCAAAATTTGTGGAGATCTTTTTGTCTGCTATTTTATGGTGGTATTTTATATTTCGATTCTTTTTCGTGAAACTGTGGAAATGTACTGTGAATGAGAAACTGGTTTATTTAGAATGCAGTTGGATTTATTTGGGATCATTTGTTTCTGATTACTGCTGTTTTTGTTTAAACTCGTGCTTTATCTTCTAGTTGGTACCATTTTAATTTTTGAAAGTTACTAGTTAACACTTTGACTGCCATTTGCCTATTGAATTCAGTGAAATTTTGTGTAACTTTTAAATTGTAATATTTATAAATTCTCGGATATAATGAATATTTAAATATTGATGTTAAAAAGGCAAAGGTCTACCGAATATTTATCTTGTATCTTTGAAGTTTCTGCTTTGCAAAGATGCGAATTTAATAGAAAAAGTTTCACTTCAGTAGAAATGATGAAACTAGCGAAATAACGGTGGTATTCAACGTGATAATAGGATATTTCGTTCTATTTTACTATCTTGAATTTTTTAAGCTCCGAAGAAAATGTTCTTTCACTTGAAAAAATTTTCCTAAGAAGTGGCTCCTTTGAAACAAAATTGTTTATCAGTTCAATTTTGTACATTCCACACTGAAAACTTTTAATGTTATATTTATCATTCGAGTACCTATTTAACTTCAGTGCTTAAAAAAACTGTAATGAAATTTGAAAAGAGTGCATTTTATTCCGATTTATAATATATACGGTATAATTCAGATGCTAAAGAATTCTAATCTAGTTAAACGTTTCTGCAACCGCAACGTCGTTGGCGGTGCAGCTGTTACGAATTAGAGAAACCTATAAAAAGGCCAGATCTCGTCGAAAGCGGCGAATCCTCGAGCTGCGAAGTACTCGGTGCCGCGGGTACGGCGTTCAACTTACCTCGAGTACCTTTAAGAATCTTATCACCTCGACTGAGAGTTATAATTTGATTTCGCAAATTACCAGGAACTCGTCGAAGCGTGCATTACAAGTTCCGTCCTAAAATGTTTCACCGGGAGAAAGTTTCCTTTTATTTTATCCCTCATTGGCCTCCTCATTGGAAGAACTTTTTTACTATAATATCAGTCCTTCCGTAAGACCTTTCATTTCTCAGGGTACCATTTTTTTAACATGAATTTCAACCGGTTTTGGTTGCAACTGATGCAAAAGAAGAGAACGTGAAAATCGGATTTTTGGGGAATGGTTTTAATAATTACGGATTTAATATTTCAAACAAACTTTATAGTTCTATGTTAAACTTTACTCAATGTAAGTTTTCACAAGACTTAACACTAAAACTACCGGCATTATATCTACTCATATTTAGACACATCGAATAAGTACTTTGGGAAGAGAAGAATCAAGAGGTAAAAGCGATGATTAATTAACTAATTTACATTTTATGAGATAGAAGTGGAATTTTTGCTTCATGGCTCCCCTATTAATTTAGGGAAGGTTTAGAAAAAAATGGAAACCGGTCATTTTTACCAGCTTGGTAGATTTAGTGTTAATACACCATAGTTATAATACTTAAATTCAACTGTGAATCTCCAAACTAATTGTGTACCTCCCCTTCAACAACCAAGATTCATTTCAGATCAGACCCTTACGTGAAAATAGATTTTATTTCACTTCTACCCTTATTACACCTTCTAAAAAATAACAATACTCCGTACTCAAAAATTCCAGTATTCAATATACGCAAATTCGATACTCCCCCTAAAAAAAAAATAAATATCTCAACCTCCAAGAAAAAATCAAACCACTATCTACCATCAATCCTTTAACATTCAAACCCCACATAAATCCGTTCTAAAAAAAAAATCGGTCGCCCTAAAGAGCTCCAAAAATCCCAAAAATCCCAGAATAATCTCAATAGCACACCGCATAGAACATAATCCACCAACAGACTCCGTATCGATGGAGATCGTCGTAGCAGTCGTCAGTAAAAGTGAAGGAAATCGGCTAGCACTTATTTGCTTCGCGATCGTTGTATCGCGTGCGTCCATGTATCGACGTATGTGCATGTATATATGCACTTCTCGGTTGCGAGAAGGAGGTTTGTACTTGCTCGGTGCTCTCCAGAAGCGGGAAAGAGGAAGAGGATGAGATTTGTGTTTGGCCAGGGACGCGCGTTCCTCCATCGGTACATAGGTATACGTGTGCGATCGGCCGAGATCAGAGGCGCCGCCGCGCAAACTCTACTAATGGACGTTCGACGGACGAGCGGAGACAGTCAGGGCGGACGAAAGAAAAGGAGACTCCTTACTGTTTGTCGTTTGAATGTTTTAGGACCTCTGCTTAACCAACTTACTTACTGCCTCTGTGGGAGACAGCCGCTGCCGTGTTTGCACGGAACATTTCTTTCTTTCACTGGCTCCCTTCTTGCCGTCCTACCGTGTCCTCCGGCATCCGTTCATCTCGCCTCCTTGCTTTCTTCCCTCTTCCGCTCTTACCAAACCCACGGACACCTTTTGTGCCACTCCGCGAGGAGGGCACTATGACAGATGCTTCAGCAAACATAGATAATTACATAGGTCCTTTTCTACAGCCATCTTTTTCTCGCTTCTGACGATCGGCATGGACTTTTTAAACGTTCAACGATCTATAGGTTTTGCCGGAGGCTTGGTTGAGAGATCTGAGATTTTTTGGATTTATGAGGTGTTTATTATAGCTTTTGAATTAGGTAGGAGATGAGTGATTTGATTGGGGTGAAAGGCGATAGGAGTTTGAGGGTATATTGCGAATAGACGAGTTTTGAGAATTTTGCGTTTACTTGGTGATGTAATTGTTAAGGGTATTCGGCGGTTTGGGAATTTTTGAGCAATTTTTTGGGAAGTTGGTTACTTTGTTGAGGGTGGATTTAGTTTTGGGTCATTTTTTTTGTGACGTACATTTTTTGTAAGAGAGAAAGGATTTAAGTGTGTTGTTAAGGGAAAGCAGGGTTGTCAGTGTTCTCCAGGAGGCCTGGTGGACTCGGGGTGTTGCTGAGTACACCGGGTATGGGCCTTACGACCCCAGAGCTCCGAGTAAGTGTGCCTCTTAGGCCCTGTTAGATTAAGATCGAAATACTCAATGTAATGATAAAGTTTGTGTTGCACATATTAATTGTTAGTCGGCTTTAATTTATGTTTTTTAACTCCACTTCTACTGAAAGTGCCAAAATACTCCTTGATATTATTTCATTCCTAACGCTACTTTTTAGTCTTGTTATGCTACTTACGCTACTTATATTGAATAAAATTGCTCGTAAAGTGAAGAATATTAAACAAAAATAGGTTTTTAATAATTATTCCCAAGATATTTGTATTCAAGCAGTAAAGTTTGTTTTGACTCCTTTGGTTGAAATAGGTATATATAAAGACGTAATTAAGATAGTGTCAGGGAAGCATTATTTGCACGCTTTTATAGAAAATTTGACATTTTTCGAGCACAGTTTATATTCAGTGACAGAAAAATTTGCATTGAATCGTGAAATTCTTATTTGAATTTAACTTCGCCGAAGGCATAAAATTTCAAGTAAAAGTAAAATTTTTGCAAAACGTGTGGCAATGAAAATTTTTTCGGCGATTTTTGATAAACGGCTTTGACATAGATATCATTTCGTAGCGAATCAAATTCCGTCCGTTTAATACTGACGTTTTAAGAAGCAACTAAAATCTATTTCACAATTCAAGAAATATCAAACAGCAGCGAATTAACTGAAGACATCCTTTAAAAACTTATCGACAACTTCGTCGAGAAAAACAGATATATCTCGGAACATAAAATAAATATCAGACTCGTCGTAAAACACGAGCGACAAATTACTTCCAGACCTTTTCAACAGCTCCAAAAATGTCCTAATCGGTCCGAGAAAATTATCGATACGTTTCCCAGGATAACTTACACGCGTTCGACCCTTTTTTCTTTTAAGTTTTTCAGCTTCGTGGCAAAAACTGGATATTTCGAGTGAATTTCTCATCGCCCCATTAGCAACGCGTGTCTAAAAATTCAAAAAGTTCTAGTTATATTCATTAATAGAGCCATTCTTAATTTTCAAAAAATTGTGCAAGTTTCTAATACATATTTTCCTTCAATTTGTTACACAATCCACAGGATCGTCATCCAAATGACGATAAATTATCAGTGAATAATTCCTGTGCGCCAATTTGTAATCTATAAATCTGAATTTTTCAAAACCGTATTTTCAATTTCATTAATCATCGCGATCTCAACCGTTAATACTCTTCATTAACTCTTTTTCAAAATCTTCCTCGCCATCATCGTAAAGATATCTTTCATGTTCCATACAAACAATACTCCCCCTTTTTAATTCTTAACATTTTTAATACAATCAACCGCCTCAAGTCTTGCGAATTACTCTCTAATTTTTCCTTATCATGTGATGTTAAAAATAATCAAAAATTTTCCAAGAAAAATATGCAATAATCGAATCACGTCCCACGCAGATGCGGCTGTTCAGTCGCACGCACTATTACGTCGAATTATTGAGACAGATTGTGATAGAGCGTTATGAACTTTAAGGTTATCCATGTGTCCCCCGTGGGTCACGGATATGGTGGAGAGATAATTTGTGACACCGATGGGAAAGGAGAAACGTGGAAGAAAAAGCTGAACATCCGTTTCGACCGCTCTTTCATGAGAGACGGACGAAAGAGGCTAATGCGCGTCGTCGATCCTCGATATTTGCCCCTCCATATTTATCTTCTTTATGACCAACGGCTATCCATATTTACGATTTTTCGAAAGATCCTTCCCGAAACTCCCGTTTGTCGTTCTTTCGACGAAAAAAAAAGACCAGTAACTCTTGTCTGTCAACGCGTCGGGTTTTTTTCTAATTTTACGCGTTCATTCGGTAGCTGAGGAGATAAGAAGGATTTTCTTGGTGAATTTTGAATTTCTCTCTATGGGGTGATTTCATTTTGAGTAATCACGAGGTAAAAATGGAGTTTTAAGTTATTTTTCATATGTGGTAAATGGTCGAATCTGAATTTTGAATTTCTAGGTTGACAAATGAATATCTATTTTCTTAAAATCTTTCTTTTTATTTTGACAGTTAGAATTTATTCCATTTTTTCAGGCATTTCATTTATTCAGATAGTTTCAAAATTAGAATTTATTTGGCAACTAGGAAATTAAAAAAAGATTAAACATTTATCTATGTAACAATTTCGCAAGTTGAAATAGCGTTTCTATAGAATTTTAACGAAAAACGATGGAGGACATAAATAAGTGAAATTCCTTGATGAGATAAACGAATATCTTCAAATCAGATAATCAAATTTAAATTAAGAGTTTGATATAAAATCTCTGCTCCAAGCAAAAGATTTTGTAATCATGTTTAATTTTAGCAAGAACATACATTTATTTTTTCCACTATTAACATTTCTAAAAATAAAAATAAACAAAGAAAACTCGACAAGCTCTTCCATAACGTTTATTCTCTCTCATTTCACTCTTCTGTTAAGCCCTATCGAAAAAAATACAATCGCCGTACTTTGAAAAATTGCCTCCGATGAATTTTCATCCATAAAAATAATTCAAAACTATTCAGTCATCCCCCATACTATTTTATACATGCAAGGAACTAAGGAAAAGAGGAAAGAAAAAAAAAAATGCATGAGATGCACACATGGTCACTAGGCCACGATTGTCTCGCAGCTTGAGGGGTGGAGGTTTCCTTGCGATTTCCCGAGGGTTCATTTGTATTCCAAAAAACTGCGAGGCGGCCGATTACCAACAGTGGGGTTGGCCGACTTAGCTGCAATGACTTGTGTTCTTGGGGACAATAAAGTCCAACTGGAAACGAAGGGGGTGGCTCTGTGTCGTTGGCAGCATCCAGAGGCTAAGCTTCGAGCTTTCAGTGTTCCATTTCCTCTCTCTCCCTTCTCATCTATTTTCCTCGGTTTTCCACCCTCTTTGTCTCTTTCCGGCTCTGTGACGTTTTTCGTACTCCTCTTTCCTTTTTTTTTACGTTTGACCCTGCCACGAGGAAATCACAGGGTCGTGGCACCTCAACTGGAAACGAATCCTCCGGGTGTCGCTGTAATGCCAACGTTGGCCTGAAAGTAAAAAAAAAAGTGGAGGAAAGTCCGATAATTGGTTTCAATCAGCACCATTGTTGGTCAGCTCGATTCGAAGGCCGAGATATCGAAGAGAAAAGAATGGACTATGGGGTGGGGTGGTTGAAGGAGAGAAACGACTTGGAAAATTGTTATGGAAATTGCGGGACGATTAGGGAAATTTTGGTGGACCATGCTTTTTTGGGGTATCGTTGATGGTCTGGGATTTTTTATAGAGTAAATATAAAATGGAAGGGCTGATGGATGTTATGGATTCTATTTTCAAAGATATAAAAAATGGAAAAGTATTTGTAAATTGTTTCACAGGTATCTCTTTTACAACTAAAATTCCTATTGAATAATTCTCGTAAATTTTGTTGGTAATAATAAAGAAGCAATGTTAACTTTAAAGAACAAGGACTGAGAGAATTTTAATATTGCAAAAAGTTTTGTAAATGTATCTACATTTGTGAAGAATTACGTAAAGTGTGTCAAGGTGTTCTTGTATGTTATCAGAATTCTATATATTATTTTGAAGATATTAATACTAAATTTGCTGATATTTACGCAAAATTTATAATTGAATAACTTTATTCAGTAACGTGTACTTTTGTTAATGCGTACAAATTTACATGAACAACGCTTCGTAATTCGTTAAAATGAAATTTAATCTCCTCCGACCTAAGTGCATAATTCCTGTTAGTTATTAATATTCGAATGAATTTTAATCGCGCCAGAGACGTTAAATATTTATGCTAAATATTTTTATGTAAATCCTAATGTTTGCAAGATACATTAGTTGCCGGTATTGCTGTTTGCCGAATAAACTGTTTCCCGCACGAGGCTTTCTAGTTTGTGTGCTTAACTTATTGTTAGGGTCAAGATAAATACGTAAAGATTAAGTGTTATTTAACAGTGCCAAGAAAGAGAATACTAAATCTTTCGGCGAAGAATAATGATTTCCAAAGTTTAAAACGACGAGGACTCATTATCGTCTGGCGACGTTTCGCGAAATTTTAAATGCGCAAAACAATTTATCTTGTTTGTCACATTCATGATAAGCATTCGCGACACTCCGTACACCGTTCTAGTATTTATTTTGGATACAGGAGGAATTTTTAATTGGATAAATAATAAGTTGAAAAATAATTTTTTAAATCTTCGCACATACCTCAGAAACCATGAACTTCGAACAATTTACATGCTTTAAAAATATAATGACACTGCAAAACATTTTTTCCACATTTGCAGACATTGTGCTGATTAAACTAATTACTCAATCATCCGAGCATTCAATTTGAAATACATATAATACGGAAAAAGGAAATTTTGTTGTAAATTAATCCTTTCGGTACTACTGACGCATATATGCGGTCAAAGAAGCAATTTTCTCATAGCTTATCGGTGCATAGATAAACAATTAGATCCGAATTATTGAAATATGATGGGGCCAATAGTAATGTATAGCTTTCACAGCTTAATCTTCTAGATTTCAGATAAAAAGGAAGCTTTCGATCATCGACCGAATCTTCCAATATGCTATACTGTTTCCATACGCAAAGGCTTGATAAAAAAATGTTATTTAAAAAATGTAGAATCTTTCTATAGTAAATAATATGAAAATAAGTCTAAAGTCCGCTGACAGATAAAAGGCAAAAATGTATTCCTTCCGTTGGTTCTCCAGCATCGTGCGGCATCCCCACAGTAGAAGCGTCTTCCACGGGGTGCAAGAGTAGCCTCCTCGAATATTCGAGAACTGTTTTGCACAGAAGAGGAAAAATCCAGCGGGTTCCTCTTGAATACGGCATATCGAGCATCACCGGCAATTTCACACTTGCTATCCGACCACCTCTACCCAAACTCCCCATGGTATTTTCCATCTTTTCAAGCGTATTTCTGCGGGAGAGTTACCGACAGCCATCAAAGAGTTTTTTCTCCTCCACCCTTCGGGGTGAGAGCGATGTTTCTTTGTAAGCTACCGCCTATGAGCCTGCTGATTTCCGTTTAACGTTTTCCTTCAGCGGATGTTTCTTCCTCCACTTTTTTTTTTGGATTTTTCTTCTTGCATCGCGAGGAAATCGAGGCGAGGAGCGACGATTTCGTGACGATACGTCGACTTCGCAGCAACCCCTCCTTTAAGGCTTTTAAAACGCTGGAACATCGGGGGTTGTAGCGTGTCGGATACTCCTGTTTCGTTGATTACAATTGCAACATCCTCTCAAAGAAGCACTCTTTCTAGAAAATTACTGATACGGTTATTAGTGTGAGTTTTGATGGGGTTCATTGGATGAGCATTTTGAAGATTGATTTTAACATTTTTTCTATGGAGTAAGAATATTTCGAGATTTATTAGCATGATTTCAAATTCGCAAGGCAGATCGATTCAAAGAATTAAACGAATGCTTGCAATATGCAATTTGTGGTAAAATTAATTAAAACTATCATCCAACATCCACATATTTCTTGAGCCAAGCGGCTCAATGGAGATCAATTAAAAGGGTTGAAAAAGTGTTTATAATGGGCAACGTGAATTAAGAATTATTAACTTAACATATTAAGAATTGTAAAGCAAATCTACTTAAAGGGTAAATGAATGTTTACATTAGGCAGCTCGAGTTAAAAACTATTAATGCTAGAACTGCCGCCATTAAATCTTCTTTGTTTTAATATGTGAAATAAGCACTTTGGAAAAAGAGGAATCAGAAAATGGTGAAGATTATCGATTTTGTAATTTGTGTTTAATGAAATACAAGTAGAATATGAACAATTGAAGAACAATCATTTTGTCTTGCTTGGTGGTCCTAGTGATAAATATATCATGAAACTTTTATATATTTCTTGAACTACGTGATGTAACTCAGGTCACCTAAAAGTGATACACTAATTGTCGAATTTCAAGATGCAATTATTGGTTGATCCATGCAAGAATGTCCAAGTTAAGTAGTAGAAATCCTTGTGCAGGCAAAAACAAAGGGTTCAAATGGAATATACCGTTCCACGTTGGCAGGATATCGATAGGTCGTTTAATCGTAAATCACCATGCCAGTGTCGAGTTAACTTACGACGATAGTACCTATTTACTTTCATTCACTGATCACAGACTCGTGTTAAGCCGATAAGGCTTATCTTTGCATGCACAGTAGGTCCATTCAGATGTTTCGCCATCGAAGAGAAATTTCTGCGCAATTTCATCTTTTACCAGATTTGAACCTGTCCACTCTCTGCTGTTTTTGAGAAAATCGTGACAACTTGTGTCCTGACATTTGCATCGGCTATTTTTTCGCAGGATATTTCGCGTCGAAATGTTTTTTCAGGCGGTTGATAGTGTTTCTCGTGGTAAATTTTAATTTTCCGAAATGAAAGTTGAAAATCCGTGGACATTTGTTGAAGTGAATGGACTCTCTTGTATTATCGTGCATGAAGAACTGCGTAACATCCGTTTCTAAATGAAAAAAGAAAAGAAAAACTGATAATTTCTAGGAAAACCTTTTACTGAAAACTCTTTTTATAGAAAATCGTGGCGATTAGTTTGGAAAAAAATAATGTAGCGATTTGGAGTACGGACAACTTTAAATCATTTTGTAGTTTGTTTCGACAGAAGAGATACCATTTTCCTGCTACTCAATTAATGAAAAATTAGTTACGATGATGATTTGAAATTGCACCGTAAGAAAAATTAACATAATCCTGCGATTACAAATTAAGTCATTTATAATTGACTAATTCGTATGTAATTTGATGTATTTCAATGCAATTTATGTCAATCCACATCTTTAGTGCGAAAGATTACATCCTACAATTTAGTTGCTTCTTTGCGTTAGTGATTATTAGACCCTATTTCGCAGTTTTATTTAACATCGTTAGTCTTGAATGCTAATTAGCATGTCAAGCAGGCTTTACTCAGATGAAGTGCAATGTTTACGAAAGATCCGATAAAAAAATCTACAACGCCAAGATGAGCACCTGAAAACCGAGAAGAAAAATATTCCAAAGAGCAGTTCTGCTTTTTCCGTACAGTGTTAGATTCTACTTTGTGTTTTTCATCCACATCTATCTCTTTTCGCTCTTATAAAACAAATATTATTTCTGAAAGGTTACAAAAAATTACGAACAAGGTGGAAAGTATTATTCGAGATATCTTCTTTATGTTACACGAACAATATATACACATTTTCCTTTCAAATAAACCCCACAAAATGACTAAATACTCCGGCACAAATATTGTAAAAACAGAAAGTAGTATTTCAGCCACAGTTATCAAATACCATTTATTAATTTCTCTAAAATTGTACACGTTTAATTACGAAAAATTATAACAAATTTATTATCGACGTACTAGATGTAATAGCTTGGTGAAATAGTCTCCTGAAATACTGCTACATTCTTAACATTAGATCTACGGAAACTATCAAATTGACGGATTCCTACTTTACTAAAATATTTTCTCAAATTAACAGAAAAGCAGTACAGTAACTTTTTCACGTGTATCTTATAATATTCAAATTACTTAACTAACCGTATTTTTTACCGTTCGAACCATCTTGTCGACCCGTTCCTCATTGTTTCTAATATAGTTTTCAAGTTTATAGGAGTGCCATAGAGTAGTCTATTATACGTCCATCTTATAAAAAAAAAATTACTGAATTAATCACATTTTCGATTCCTCTTTTTCTAAAGTACTTATTTAATATATTTAAATATACCAGATTTAGCGACCGGAGATCCAGTGTTAAAGAATTAACTTTCTCGCGCCAAAAACCTCGAATAATCTCCTTTAAACATATGATTTCAAAAGAATGAAAAAATTCTTTCCACTTAACTAGTCGAAAATAAACTTCTCTCTGTTCTATTAAAGAAAGAAACAAAGTATTTCCACATAGTTTCGAAAAAATGAGACAAATAGGATTCTAATACCGAAACACTGAAACCTATCGGGCGAAAGCAACGTTCGAAGTCACCCTTCGGTGAGCAAGGGCCGACACCTTTATCAAGGCGCATCACGTTTTATCGGCAAATATCGAGGGAGAGCCATAAGAAATTAGGCCGAAGGAAGGAAGGAAGGAAGAAAGGCAAGGAACATCGTCCGCAGGAGAGAGCTCCTCCTCGTCGTTTCGAATAGCTGGTTGCGCTGCGATTGGCTGCTCGGTTTACGTGCGAGTCGGCCATAATGCCTGAACCGGATGATGGAAAAGCCACCCTCGATTCGGGCCAATTAGCTTCCGGGCGAGTAAGTGGCAGAGAAACCCCCAAGGATCCATTTCTTTCCCTCTCTCCGTCATTGCGCACGCTTCCCTCTTCTCTTCTTTCTCTTACTTACCTCTTCGTCTCGTCGAACCTTCGAAATTCGTGGCAACCTGACATTTCTTTAGGAATTCTTCTTCGCAATTTCACTTCCCGATCTCCCGCGGCTACCGATTTGTCCGCCGCGAAAGAATGTCTCTGAGGAACGAAAGATCACCGCCTAATTCGTTCTGAGAAGACGAAGAAACACCGCTGTCCTCTCTCAAGTTGGTTCCCCGAATTTCGATTGAATCGGATTAATTGGATTCCTTGGAATTATCTGACTCTAGCTGTGAACCCAGTGTCAAAGTTCGTAGGAGAGACGGAGAATGATAAAAGCCAGCCTTTCAGCAGTTTCCTCTTCCTATTGAAGCGAGATTACGGTTAAGGTTGGGAATGTTTCCTCGAGGAAGCTTCTTCGCCGCTTTCAAACGAGCTGATTGATATCGAGCATGATATCCGGCCTTGCGACGGCTCGTAGCACTGGAGAAGAAACCTTTCTTTTCGACCAGATATTCGCTCTACGATTGGAATTGTCGAGGATATCCTTTCTAACTGGTTCAGTACGAGGTGTCTCATAAATTTGCAACGTATGTTTGATTAGTTAGCAATATTGAAGGGCGGTGGATAATAATCTTGGGAGAAAATATTTTTCGAATCATTAGAAATATCAAGATTGTACTTTCAAGTAATTACCATGTAATTCTAAGAAATCTTTCTGTTAGTTTCGAAGCTCATCAGCCCTTCAGTCAATCAGGGATTTCAAATAGAATTCTTTATCATTTTACCTGGAAGTTTGATCAGAATTATCTTTAATCCTATATTATTTTCTATTAAGGTACTTTCTCTTCAAATTTTATAATCTACCACGATACTTTAATTCTCACGACGGTGATTGGCTCAACCGAATGCAGTCGTAAGCCTATCCATTACCTCCAACCGACTTGCATCTTTCTCTTAGGTTTAATCAACAAATTTCAATAATTATTGAAATACTGATTCCTCTCGATGATCCTCAAACTATGAAATCATCGTAGCAAAAGAAACGATATAAAAGTTTCCAGGATATCGAAAGTTCATCGAAGGAGAGTCGATTTCTTCGAAGCTCGCATCAGAGGTGGGCCAGTCGCAATCGCGTCCAGAACATGTCCCCCATCAGGTCGGGTCCTCCGCCCAGGGGTAGAAAAATCCACCCCTTTTTCAGGCGGTCGATACCAGGACGACCAGCCTTTCCACCTCCTTCCTTCTCCTCTTCTGCGTTCCATCCCCGCCGTTGGGGTGCCTCGCCTTTTCTTTCTCGCACCCCCGACACGAGGGACGACTCGGGGTGGTTTGCTTGCTTGGCTGCTTTCAGCGCAAAAGTTTCCCTCCTCTGCCGCTTCCTGCCCAAGTGGCGCCACCGTTTTCATCGGCAACTACCCTCTTCTCTGGCCTTTGCCTAACCTACCCTCCCTATTTCTCTACTTTCTCTCTTTCTCCCTTGGGATAATGTCTTTTCTCTTCTCTCCTCGGCGACTCCTTTATCAACCTTCTTCATTTTCCGGCCAGGTTTTGTTGTACACCCGTCTGTGCCTCTCTGTCCTTCCATTCTTCTTCCGCTCAGGGTGCGTTGCGTGAGTTGCACGCTCGTGCAGTGGCTGCTCGTTGCATTTGTGTGCACCGCAAACTAACTGCACACTGTGTTACCTTATGTACGTAGTCTAAGTAATCCTCGCACCATCAGCTAACTTCTTAACCCTCAAAGTGAAAAGAGCCGACACACTTTCTTCCTTCCTCTTCATCCTACTTCACTTTGTCTCGTTTCTTACGTCGATCTCCTTTCTCGCTGTTTCTCCTCGGAGTTTATCTCTTTCTCTCTTCTTCTTCGTTTCATTCTGAATCTTTCTTCCTTGTCGAAAGAAGTTACCGATACCCAGACGAGCGCTGCTAGAATTCTTCTTATCTTCGCTTTCTCAGCAGTAGGCCCTTTCAGACGAGAGATTTGTTTGTCCTTCTGTACGACCAGTTAACCAAACACTAAAGAGAGCAACAGGACGGGTTAAGGTATGACTTAACTTCTAAGGTTGAACACTTGTACCAAGCCACGGAAATGTTCGTTTCTCGTGGTTTTCCTTCGGTGTTCTTTACATGGAATGGACTTCAAAGGCATGGTTCTTTTTTTTTTATTACTGAATAGTGGAAGAAAGGAACTTTTAGTCGGGATCGAGTTAAAAAGCCTCTCTGTGTGTTATTAATTATTTTGCGATTGCGTTTGGCGGATTATTTTTTTTCCAACGATACTATTTGGATTATTTGGAATTTTCTGGCTGAATTTTTCTTACGTGTTTACTGATGTTTAGAGTTTTGGCATTAATTTGGGAAGAAATGTAGACGTACTTGGGAATGACAAGTATTTCTTCTTTATATAGGGAGAAATAAATATCTGTTTAGAGGGCTAATTAATTAAAAGATAGTCGGTATGGTTGTATGGTTTTGATCTCAGGGGAAGACTTATAACGCGGGTACCATTTATGAAAATTTTTTTGAAATGAAAGTTAAATAATCAGGATGAGGAGTTCTGTATGATTTTCACAATTTGAATCAATTTATCACACTAAATTGATTAGGTGGTAGATCTACCACGTTTCTACTTGCTTAGAAGTCCTCTGATTGGATATGAAATATAATCTGCCCATTGAAATTAATTTAGTAATAATAAAAGGGTGGATATAAAAATCAAAGCACGGCGAAATAGATCTTGGAAATGAGTCTAATCAAATCAGAAATTAAAAAATTAACCCCTCGCGATCTTATATCAAGTTACGGTCGCCATACCTTCTGCTTATTTCCATACAACCTTCGACTCTGAAGTTCAATAACCATTTTGCACACTCGATCGAAGTACATTCCAATAATTGCAATTACTCTCATCACCGAAGAAAACTAAACATCAAGCACTACTAAATACTAAATCCAATTCACCCGTGTAACATCAAATTAAAGAATTAATTTATCCCACTAACAAGTGAAACTAAAAATCCACATTCAGCATTTCATATTTCCTCAAAACTCCTCCCAAACTCTCTCCATCGAGCCCGCAACTATTCTCAAACCCCGTACACCTTCCAACACAACGACTCAACAGAAATTCCCCGCAAAACTTCGCGACCGATCTGCAGAGCGAAAAATGCCACGGCTAATTGAAAATATCAAATATAAAATGTAACTCCGGGTAACCTCGTTAAATATCCTTGCTCGTAACGACGCCGCCAACGTTCTCCAGCAAGTTCGCGGCAAAGTAAGAGAAATTACTTCGTTACATTTCGTTGGCATCCGGGCGAGCGACTCGCGGGACATCATCAGCAAAGAGGTAGAGGAGAAGTCTGGCGAAGGGAATTGCAAGTCCACCGGGAGTGAGTGGTCCCGAGGTCCGATCAGCGGCAGAAAGAGGCAGAAAAGGAGGCAGACAGAAGCGTGTGCAGGTTCGTGATTCGAAGTAGGTGGGCCCCAGGTAGCCAGGACAGATAACACCCGAAGATTACCGCGGACAGAGTCATTAGCAGCGTCGGCTTCTGTGTCGGCCAGGATATTCTCTCACTTTTCTCTCCTCTCTCTCTTCCTCTCTCTCTCTCTTTCTCTGTATCGCTGTCTTTCTTTCGTTGTTCTTCTTCATCTCTTCTCCCCTCGCTTTCAACCACCGGTGTGGTTTTATCTGGCCGGTCAATTCACGCGGCACGATATATACACCGAGACCGTTTTAGATTCTACCTCTTCTTAACTTCCATTCCCCATTCTCGTCTGTTATACGAAGATATACGCTATATGTAGCTACGTCTTCGGCCTCCTTTCAACGTACCACCCGTTCGTGGTTATTTCTTACGATTTCCGTCCTTCGACTGGAATTCGCGGCTTGCCTTTTCTCTACCCTTGTTCTCCACCTTCGGTATTCAACTCCGGCAGCCATGTTATCAGTTGGGCGACAGTATCGTCTGAACGTGACAGGATTTTTGGCTCTGGATCGCGCCGTCTCGAGGTGATTTAACGTGTGGGAGATGGCAGTGGATTGAATGTTCTGTGTTGTTCCTTTTCCCAAATATGTATTTGCTTTTAGTGGTTGAGTTTGTATTTCTCTTTAGCGATGACATTTTGAAATTCTTGCTACGATTGACGTGAAGCGTAGATGAGATGTAGTTCAAGTAATTTTAATAAGGAATCGATTTATTTGATATAATTAACACGTTGAATGCCACCGGTATTTCTCTGTTTTCATAATTTCTACTGAATTGTAACATTTTCTATTAAAATCATGTCTTTATGAAGCAGAAACTTTAAAGACACCGATAGATTTCATCTATTTAACGGCAATATTCAAATATTCAATGTGTTAGAAAATTCATAATTATTGCAATTTGAAAGTTGCATGAAATTTCAATGATTTCAACAGTATCGGTCACCGGTGATACGCCTTGCAGTCAAGGTGTTAATCGAAGATGGCTTCAGTATCTGTAACTTCTGGGACCACCTAAGAAAACTAAATATCGATAAAGAATATTTCCTAATTCATTTTACCTACAAAGAGAAATCTGAAAAATAATTCTCTCTCAAAGTCGTGTCACGTATTTAAAATATGAACGTTAACTTTGTACAATTCGATTGAAGTACCCTTTAACATCTATATTATGCTACCGTAGTCGAAGAAGAATGAAAATCAAACAGTATACAGCATTACCATTCGATTATAATTATCTACAGTCAGAATAAAAAATAATATATTGAACCACAAAGTGTTAACACCTCAAAGTCAAGTAGTTTAAAGCAATTATCTCTTATATTCTTCTCCCTCCTCCGTTTCTTCATGGCGGACTTAAGTATTATACTTACCGAACAAAATCCAACATGTGGTATAACGTTTGCCCTGGCAAAGCGAGCTGAGATTAGACCACAGAGAAATACTAATTGCTCCGATCGGCGTTCGCACATATTTTCCACGGCGCCGGAGGCGTGTCGAGGCCGAAGGTCCAGGAGAAAGGAGATACGCGGAGATAGAAGAGAGAGGCAAAGAGCGAAAGAAAGAGGGAAAGAGTAAAAGGGGAAAGAGAGTGGTATTCGGCTTTGATAGGCTAATGACAAATGCCTAGATTGGCCGGCTTATCACCCGGCCAGCGCTAATTATTTCCCCTTTGTGCCGAGCCGCGCGCATAATGGCGACCAGTGCAGGCCAACGGCTCTCCATCTCTCTCTCTCTCTCTCTTTTTCTCCTCTTTCTCTCTTTTTCTCCCGTTCCCTCGTATGATCGCGATTTCCACGTATGGCGGTGCGTTCGTCTGCGTTTTATTTATTGCCAGATGGAAGATTCTCCGCGGGGATTGGACCGCGGACACCGTTTCTCTCTTTGCCGAGAGGGGCTGTCGTTATCGGGACTATTTGCGGCTTGGACCTTTGGCCTTTTCGTTTCTCCCTCAATCTCGCTCTCTTTCTCGCAAATGTTTCTCCCTGCTGTTACGACAAATCCACTGCCGAGGATTCGGAGTCGCGTGGATGTTCGACGTTTTTCCTTGATAGTTCTCGTTGCTTCTGTGTTTTCACATTTTCCGCCATTGCTTTGAGCGATGGTGGCATCCCTCGCGGCTTCCGAAATATATCTGAGTTACATGGAACATGTAATTCAGAATTCTTTAGATTCTTTAGAATATCGTGTAAATAGAAATCGTGGGCTGCAGATATTTCTACTGTTAGTGTATTTTTTGGTAGTAGAAGTCTTTATTTTTAATATTTTTTTTAGATGCGTCATTGTCGAAAGGGTGTAACAAGGGAATCGTGTAAATCGAGCGATAGATGTGTTAAAATTATGGAAATGAATGAAATTGTACTTTGCGGGTTAAAATATTTTTGAGTAAGAATTTCTGTGATGAAGTATCTATATGAATCTATATGAAGTGCATATAAAAATGTAAGGAAGAAAGTCAAAGAATATTGAAAAATTCGATGTAATGAGGATAGTTTGTCGCAAACTCTTCACCGCAGACTCTCGGTAAACTCTTTTTAGTATACTTCTAAGGTCATTCATACTGGCTCCTTCCTGAGGAACTCGGAAACAGTTTTCATTTTCAAAGATATCAATTTAGTCAATTTACAGTTAATTACTTTCAGATTAATGGCAGATAGTTTCAATTTAAGAAAAAAGTTTCACTTTAGCAACCAGCAAGTCGCCGTTCGAATCATCCTTCAAACTGCATCGACACACAAAAGCCTTGTTTAAAAAAACTTCCAAATCAAAATTTCCCGCAAAAAATTCATACTTAACCCTTTGCACTCCGATGTCCCACCCGAGGGGACATTGTAAGTTTATCATATCACTCTGTTGCACCCTCTAAGGGGACCATGAATTTATTAGCAATTACAAAGGATGAACTTACTGCACCCCAAAGTTTTAAGAAATATATGTTTACCTGAATTTTTCTATAGAAATTGCACAAAATAGAAAATAGTAAAGTGCCGACAAGTTGCTAATCGATAACTTCAGAGGTGGCTCGGAGTGCAAAGGGTTAATATTAGAACTACCGGCCATACATCTATTATATCTCAATATATTAACTAAGTACTTTAAAAAAAGGGGAATTAAGCGGCTGAAAAAATAAACGATTCGGCAATCGATGATTTATAACATTAGCATAGAATATCCGCTCTGTGTCTCTTCTATAAACTTGCAGAATTTGTGGGAAAACCCAGGAACCAGTCATTTCGACTCACTTGATGATTCTAGTATTAAAGGCAAAATCATTCACAAAAAATCGATGTTCTTCTAATTGAATCACAAAATTACAAATAGGTACCTTGTCGATTCCCCTTAATTTCGTAGAGGCAAAAATCCCTGGGGTGCAAAGAAACAAAATGAATCCAAGAATACCGAATGGCACTGTACTTTGCAACCATCGTTGATTCTTCCAGCTGGCGAATTATCCGACAAATAGCGCAAAATGATTTTCGGATCGCTCATTTTCCCGCTGATTGTCCTATTACGAAATTTCCTCTCTCGAACGGACGGTAATTACCTGGATTCCAGGACGGAGGGTTGCTGCATAAACAGATTTATCGAGCCGGCGGCAAAGGTGCATCCGTTCCTTCCCGATGGAATGTCCTCTGCAATCTTGTTAGTCTGTGCTACTCCCGCGGCAAAGCGATGCTCTAGAGTGCATTTACGCATTTGCATAGCACGGAAGGAGAGAATCGGAGAGAAATACCTAAAAGCGAATCAATCGTCTCGCGTTTTCCTTGCATTAGTAGAATTACTCTTTAAATATTTACCAACAAGTATACAACCCAGGCTTACCGTTTCTGACGCGGTTGTTTGGCGCTTTCTACCTTTTGAATGGAATCAATTGCACTTTCCTCTGAGTTTAGTTGATAATTTCATGATGTGTTAATTGTAAATTATATGGTTCAGATGTTAATGCAAATTTCTTTGATAAATGTAGCCAATAGGGAAGAAATCAAATAGTGAACTTTTTCATTTGCTAAATTCAACAACAAATATTGTAATTTGGATAATTCAGATGTTTTTTTAAATTACGTGCCTTTTTAGATATTTTAGCAGAGTTAAATTTATCATGGATAGATAAAAGCTCGAAGTCTAGTTATTAGAAATCATAATTATAGAAATAATAATTCGTTATGGAAGATACGAAATTAAGAATTAGAAACTGTTGTTAAGGACGATGACCTCTGGTCGTTTTTCTTGGAATTCGTTACATTGTCTTTTAAGATTTGGATATTTAGTTGACTGCAAAAGTATACTTTCATTTATTCGGCTGTTTGGAAAATATCTGAAGTTATTGCAAGTAGTGCAAATATTATTTCTGTATGGGAAGTACCTCTATACATTGTAATTAACTGGTTCCTTTGGATGAAACGATGTAATTAATATTGCATTGCTACTTTTGATTTACAACATATGAAGTGCGTGCATTCGCGCGAAATGTAAATTTGTCTGCTTATAAAATGGATACACCAGCTTAATTAGTATTCACATTCACTGGATGAGATTTCTATCTTGTTTATGTATTTTTGTAATACAAACTTTCCCTGTGGAAAATTTGTTGATCTTTGTATATGAACATAATTCATGTGTTTCGTTTAATAGAGAAAACTAAGAACTGTCAATTAACCCTCTATAGACTGTAACTTTATGTGTTATCTGTAGATCAGTTGCACGATAGCGCATTTGGAAATTATAAGGATTATAAAAATTATAATAACATTTTAAATAACGAATTTATTTTAATTTCTAACTTAAATTTAAAGTTTAATTTTTAAACATCGCATTGTAAAGAATTTCATGATTTATAAGAACATAGTTTTAACATTTGGGAAAGTTAAAAAATTGACTTATGAAGGATAAAAATTGGGTGTCTCTTGTATCATCTCAAAGTCACAAGGGCCAATATAGAGTTAAGTTCTACTAAAATCTGTTCGCCATGTCTTTTCTCCATTTATCAGCGTCTTTAATGATTTCGCAAATTTTCTCCGTACTGTGTCCACTCTTTTTTTCTTCCTCGTCAGATAACATCATGAAGAAAATTCCTCGTTCTGTTATTTAAGAAATCAAACGTGCAATCTCGTAGAAATCAGTGAATTCCAAAGATCAAGCATCGAAATACGACGAAACTTAAGTCACGATTATTTAGCAACTCCCCTGGGTAAACTGAATCTGGATTTCATGGGGCCATCAACGTTCTTACATTTTCGATTCCTTTCCAAGACGAAAGGAATATGAAGAATGCGGGCACTTGTGTTACGAAGCCTTCCCATCGATTCTTCGTTTACATCGATAGACACTGAATAAATTATACCCGGTGGCAATTGTGCCCGATCTTGCAGCGAAAGTAAAAGGAACGAGTTGTCACGATAGCGAAATGTCGACTGAACCCAATGATCTATTATTGTCTTCTTAAACCGAGACATTTTGCCATTAATCTGTAATTTGTTTTGATTATAAACGATTCACTCGTTCGTTCAGAAATTTCAGATTGTGTCTTTGTCATTTTCTGTGATATTGAAAATGTTGTATATCCTGTTCCTTTTATTTTAACCCTCCATGGATCCCTGTGACTTTGAGGTACCGAAAGACACATCAAAGCTTCTATTCTTCAAAGTGATAATTTTAACTTTGCCGAATATTATAATCCAGCTAGCAAACATCATAAAATTCCTTGCAATTCTATGTTTAAAAATTAAGTTTAATCCATTATTTAAAATTGTATTTTTAGCATTTTCTAATTGTGCCATCGAGAAACAACAAATTTTGACTATAGAGGGTTAAGGTGTTTCAGTCAAATAATGAGAAAATGTTTTTTTTTATTTCGTTTGTGAGGGTGTAACTAAATGATATTATCTAAGTAGCATTGGTAAACCCTACATTGTAAAATTGGTAAGACATGTTGGTCCGTTGTAATTATTCGTGACTGCAAGATTTTAGAGCATATATTTGTGTTTTATTTTCCTGAATTTTGCAATGAAATATTTCTGAATTACGAGAAGTTCGATTTGAAGTAGAGAGGAAACATAGAATTTAATCGGCCCTAAGGATATCCACGTTGATCGTCATCTGTCGATATAAGAAATAGGATCTAAGTTTAGAGCGGATCTTAGAACGAGTTTATAATCCAAGCTGATCGGCGCTTATATTATTTCGCCATGCCGCTTTGCGAAATAACTTTCGCGATCTGTGCTTCGTTTTCGAAGTAACGCTTTAAAATCATTTTTCAATTGAATTTGCGCCGGTCATTTCCTGTATTAAACTTTTCCGCTTAGAATTTCTTTAACTTCGAATCACTCTGTGCATTTTACAATATTCAACCATTACATGTTTGAAGAATATTTAAATATAATTTCCTCAGCAAAGAATATTTAATATTTTCTTGAGCGAAGAATATTTAAAAACGATTTCTTCAGCAAGAAAAACTTGAAAACAGTTTCTTCAATGAAAAGTATCTCAATGTGAAAGTAATGTGAAATAACTGATTTGATTAGAAGCATGCTTTAAACATGAAACTGCTGCAGTTTAAATATTTTTTAACATTTCGATGGAAAATTTTCTATGCGGAGTAATTCGAAGTTAGATACAAGCCGTTCATGAAATTTTTATTTTTACAAATGTGAGAATTTCGTGATTATCTTGTTTTATTTATTATGCTGTTCTCATAGCTTTTGCTTTGAAATTCGCATATTTTTCGTGTCTTTCTGGGAAATTTAGCTGTGAAACTGTACATACATTTCTATCAAATATTAGTTAACTAATAATTTGATCGATATTTCTCGTACAAGAATACAGAAAAAGAGCCTAAAATTATTTAGAAATGCCTGCTCTTGTTACTAATTAATTTGGTAATCTTTATTCTCATTCTCACTACAGAAAATCAAGCAAAACCAAAATTACATCCGATAAATATGACGTGAATGAAAAATTGTAAGAGTTATTTTCCCAGAATGTCACGTCATCAGAATTAAAATATTGCAATTTGAATCAGTCAGTTCTGTATAAAATAGTCTGTCCCAATATATGCTCTCTTTCTTGTTGCAGACGATACTGAATTCGATGCACAAGTACCAACCGAGGTTTCACCTCGTGCGGGCTAATGACATCTTGAAGCTTCCCTACTCGACGTTTAGGAGTTACGTTTTCAAGGAGACGGAATTTATCGCCGTGACTGCTTATCAAAACGAAAAGGTGAGCGTAACTTCTATTTCGTATTCTGGTTGCCAGCAGGATGTGGTCGATTAGCAGTTTACGATAGCTTCAACAAAACGAAAAGAACTTCTGTGGTGAAGTTCCTAGTAATATTTTACATTGCATGGCAATATCGTCGAACACTTTCTACTGAATTTTCCTACGATTTCGAATGTTTTTGCAAATTTGATGAATTTATATTGTTGAGCTTTCTTAGTGTTGATGATCCATTGATCTATAGGAAGTTAGGTGGTGAACGTAGTTGAGATTGGTCCGGGTATATTAACGAGTTAATTGCGTTCGACGTGTATACACGTCAATTCAAACCTTTATTATGATAGCCTTTTTAACACTAGATTTACGGAAGCCGCGTCTCTATTTTTTTGGAAATGGTTTTGAAATTTATAGAGACGCGTTACTGTACTTAGATACTGCACATGTATCGTGTAATATACAAATAATTTAATTTGATCATTCTCTTTGGTGATTGATTCCTCTTTTTACAAAATACTTATTTAAATCTAGTGTTACCAATAAATTTCCAATTTCTTATAGATTAAAAATTTGTCTCTTTTAGAAGTTTGTAAAATTGCTCAACTTCAATTCCGCATTGTGCGAGAGATTCTTAAATCTATATTATTTGTTAATTGTTATTAACGTTGAAATTTACATAATAATTATATAGTATCTCCCAAGTCTTACTATACATATTCAAAAGCTGAAAGAAGATGAAATTGAATTATTTCTGCTTTGTAACCTGATAATACGTTTGAATCGTAATGAAATAATAGCAAACGTATTACTATTTCATTTTCCGTATACTATTCATCACCAATGAAGGAATAGAAGTATGAAAAGAAATTTGAAAGGGTTCCGTAGACACTTTAGAGTAGTAAAGAATTAATTAAATTTATTCATCGAAAGACCTTGAATGCTTGAATTTTCATTGATTTATTATCTGGTGAAAGTTAAAGAATTAATATCCATTAACACGCCTGCTGATAAAGATTACAATATTGTGTAATTACCGGGAAGATACTCGTGTTAATTAATATTTAGTAACATTGTTAACGTTACAAGGCGCGTACAACGGTAACATTATTCGTTCTTTAATTAAAGACTTATTATAAAGCCAGTTTGTCTATTAGCGGAATTTATTTTGAACATACCGCAGGATCATATTAATTTAATTAATTAAAGGAAGTGCAGTAATTAATGGTAATACCGACGATGAGCGTATATCTAGCCAACGAGAGGCTGGTTATTTATTTATGAAATTACGATTCTTAATGCAATTTTCATCAATGGTTTTCATGCTACTTTAAACAAAATAATCGTGTTAAACTGTGCAAAGTTAGTAAAATAAAATATCGTCGGCGCTATACAAACACGAACAACCAAACGAAAGCTTCATTAAACTATCAAAGCACTTTAATTAAAAGACTTAAAAAAAAAATCATCAAAATAGTCGTGCAAAATTTCAGTGCGCTGCGATTAACTGTTTAATTACTGAATTATAAAATTGAACTTATTAACCACAATTAATAACAGTGTCAATAACTACATCAATCAAGTTAATGATTTAGAACAAAAAGAATAAATAAATCATCTGCAAAAGACAACCATAAAAAATCAACGCAATGCATCACTGTAAAATGTAATTTGTGTAAAACGGATATTTTTCTTTCACAGATTCATTGCCAATATATTTAAAAATCAGAAAAACAATCGCTAATAAATTTCCAATAACATGAGGAATTAAAAGGCGTAAATGTAATTCCAATTATAATTAACGTATGCCTTTCAAAAGTTTTCGTGTTTTTAACCCATAGAAGACCACCACGTAAAAACAAATTCCGTTCAAAATCGTTTGCATATTACCCAGGGAATAATGTAACACAAATATTTTCCACGTTATTACGTAATCGTATACGCGTCAGAGAAAACGAAACTTCAATTTGAATCACTTTGCATTGATTATCGTAAATATTCGGAATGGCCTGACAGTACGTTAATATAACAAATATAGTAAATAAACCAACAACATTCACACGTTGCTTACGGTTTTCATTTCATTTGTTTGCAGATCACCCAGCTGAAAATCGATAACAATCCATTTGCGAAGGGATTCCGAGACACTGGCGCGGGGAAGCGCGAGAAAAAGTGAGTATCGCTTTCAAAATTCCATATTGAAATACAGGAATTTATTTTCAACGAATGCGTCGTCAGAAAAATTTGTTTTGAACATTAAAAAAATTATTACACACCCGCAGTAAACTTTGTACCGGCGATATGACAAAAATACTTTGCGTTCTTTATAATCCCTAGATTTGCTTAGACATTTCAAAGTACGAAGAATAAAAGAATCTGGATTTTTATTCAAAAGTTTATAAATTTCGCTGAATATAATGAGATTTCCAGTTTAAGTTAAATTCGCATTTACTATTTAAAAGCGAATGTCTTGAGATTTTATACGAGGAAAAGAGAGTTTCCTTGAATGAATTTATTTTCCACGAAATGGAAATTCTCGAGATAGAGAATTGTGGAATTTTTCTTCGATGATCAACCGGTCTCGATGGGGTTTATCGTATGAGATATAATTTGACCTGTCAACCCTCACTCATTGAACTTTGCCAATTAATCCGCTTTTTCTTATGTATTACGCAACATTATTATTTTCACTTATATTTCATTCTTGTTTCGCGTAAAAATAATGAAATGTTTATAGTATTACGTGCAAACTATTGATAACTTACTATAGCCGTCACATTAACGTGTTCAAATTGCGGATATTTTTCTGCAAAAAGGAATCATAAAATAGAATGATCTCAAATTACTGATTTGTAAATGATTGAAAGTTCATTTTGATTGTTTGCAAGGATTTAATCACCCTTCAAATATTGGTATCTTTAGGGACATACAATATAACATAAGAATACAGAGTAAACCACTGGTGATGAACTTAACTCTCTTTCAAGTTAATCCTACTAGTATCATCTCAGACGTTAAAGACCAAATTTTATTTCCATAGATTCCATTCATTTTTCAGTAACTGAAGCAATCAAATTCAGTCTCTATTCTTTTTCCCCTTCTCTGTCAAACGATTCATCATCAAACAAACCTACCAATGCCCATAATCTTTGCAACATGAAAGTATCCCAAAATCACTTACTTTTCAATGAAAACTTACCTTTAATCATCAAAAATAAATTCCAGCCATATCCTCCAACCATTAAATTCTTTTTATAATCTAAAATCATCAAATTCTCGTCATTCCCCACCAAGAGACATTTAATTCTCCACAATCATTTGCAATGACAATTCTCACTCTGCCAAGTGAGCCAACGCAAAAAGAAAAAGTATCGTCATCCAAAAGGTTGAAAACACTACATCCCCGTAGAATAGAGAGCGACATAATTCGCATTCGCGTCTTTGGAGTCGGCCTAATTGATCGTAGACCTTTTAAGCCTCCCCTCGATCGGTGCCATTATACCGACCTTAGGGGTCAGCCCCGGAGCCAAGGGTTGGTTTGTTACGCAGGGCTCATTTGCACCCCGCATTGCCGGCAGTATCGTCCATTTGTATTCAATATTGCGGCTTTTATGAGCTTATGTCAGCGAGGGTCCGTTCTCGCCGCGGCGTCGGCGCGCCAGCATCAAAACCCATTTCAATTTCGTTGGTCGCGGGGGTTGAAGGCTCAAGTGGATTCTGACGAGGTTAAGTTGGTATGCATAGGATTCGTGCCGCCCTCGTTAGCACCGCTAATCCTGGTTACGTACTTACTAGGAGCCGTTAAACCCGTGTAAGCTCGCACGATCTGTTGATTCGCGGTGGAAAAATGTCAGGTATCAAACGACGGGGTGCGGATTGGAAGCTAGAAAGGGGTGGGGGATGGGAATTGGAATGGATAGAGTTATTAGGGGTAAGAAGGAAAATATTTCTGGTGATATTAAGGTAGTTGTCTCATGATTCGAAATAAACAAGAAGTTGTTCAAACTTGAACTATATATAAATAAATATGTAATACATATGATAGTGAAATTTGATGACCGTTCACCACGTTATACGCTAAATAATTGCAATTAAAAATGATACTTTTGTACACACTGCATTGGAAAAGCGTGGGAAAGTAGTATATATTAATTTTTATTGTGGCGAAAATAAACAACGTTGAAACGAAAAACTACAGTGTAATAGAATAATATATTCTGAATCATTTAGAAAAAAACAAAAACATGCTGTTACCAGTTAGTTTTTCATAAATATGGAAAAATAAAGTCTTCGTTTCATAATTATTAGTAGAGGAGGGGATATTACTATAGATACCATATGACAGTATACATATGTACAGGTTAAACAGATAACCTGATAACCAGTGTACGTGTGTACATATACGGAATAAGCACAATGTGTGTTTCAATAACGTAGCATAATTAAAGTGCAGATTTAAAAATTTTTTTCAAGTTGCATTATGATTAATTTTGGATTTTAGTTTTATTTTAATATCAAAAACTCTAAAATGAAATATTTTATATTTTGGAACAACTTCCTAATACATTCCGTAGAAAATACTAATTTTATTTCTATGGGGGGATGAACCCGATCTAGCGACGGTACCTGCGTGGAGCAACTACCTTAAACATTTGATGTTGAAAAATTTAAAGGCTGTTCGGCGTGGATTGAATAACAAGTGATGTAAGTTTTTGTTTTTAATTTCTCGAAATTTTTTTCTTCTTGATCTCCGTATGTAAGTATAGCGATGATTTCAAATGACGAAATTACTTTGTGTCAGTTTAGCGTCGAGGTTTGAGCTAAGGAAAAGTATAACATGTGATTGGCGACGTTTGATTGGGAGAAGTTAATTATGAAAGGTCTTATGAAATCGGAGGTGGTTATTAAAAAGTTGACCTTGGTTTGCAAGGGTTTTGCGAATTTTATGACGGATTCTTTTTGCAAATGACTACCGATCCAAAATATAAAACAATATATGGTAGATCATGGGAAACTATTTTCTTATACTCTGTAAGACTTTCGGGTGGGGGTGAGTTCTCCGCTACCCCTCCGTGACAAAGGTTACCATATCCTTTTTTTAGAGTCTACTATCATTCAACAAAGATAGATATGCAACGGTACCCAACATTGCAAAACAAATTTCATTCTACTCATAAATAATGAAAAAAAATGAGCGTAGCCCAATATAAGATTGCAAACGGTTGAATCCTTTTAACCCCAACTAACAAGTTGATCAAGCACTTTAGGATTTCCTAAAAAAAGGACCTCCTCCTCGGACATGCCTTCGAAAGAATTCCCCGTAAAAATGAGTCGCGTAGGGACGAAAGAGAGAAAATTTTGTAAAATTGAAGCGCGCTGCAACGTCGAGAGGATAAAGAAAGGGCGAGGTTAATCGAGAAAATATGCAAAGCAGGGGGCGCGTCGTGGCGCCTCCTAATTAGAATAAGGGTTAGTTTTGGCTTATGGTTTCGGTTAAGGGTGGTTGGATGCCATCAGGAAGCCACAGAGAAACGACAGCGAGGGAGAGAGGTGGCCCAAGGCTGAAAGAGTAGGAGAAAGAGAGAGAGAGAGAGAGAGAAACGAACCGTAAGAGAGAGTGGAGTGAGAGAGGAATCGGGGTTGGAACATAGCCAATCATCGGATTAGCATACTGATGCTCAGGGGCGGCGCAGTCGTTAACGTGGAGGGTGCCACTTCGTGGCTTTGAATTTTATATTGCCACCGCAGCCCGTAACCGCCGTATAAAGACTATCCTTTGAGAGTGAGATCGGCTTCCGGTTGAATCTCCTTTCGTCGAAGTCGGCTTGGTTCCATTCCTTTCATTGTTCTCCGGATTTTATTCGATGTCGAGAGATCTAGCTTGAAACTGTTGAAGTAGAGATTTTTGTTATATGTGTTTGATTCGATGGTTTAGTGATAATATTATTATAAGAAATTGGATTTCTTTCATTGTGTTACATTAGAGTAACTATTATGATTAGATTAAGTTTATCGAAGTCGATTCTTTATTTTTAGCGCATTGAATTTATTTGGAGAAAATAGGATTGTTTGGGGGTGAGATATGTTTCTAGAATTCTTCAGAGTTGAGTCAAAAAATGTTGAGACTTTTATTGATCGTTATGTGAGCAGTGATTTGTATTTTTAGAGTAATTTATTAAGTGAGTACAGTAGTTTGCGGATAAATATCACGTTAATGGTAATAGGTTTTTACTAGTGACAAAAAAATAGTTTTTATGAATGTATAATTTTACTTGGCATTTCTATATATGCTTTTCGTAATATTTTGTATTAATTTCATTCGCATCACTTGGTTGAATGGGGTCAACGAGAATGTAATTTAAATATATTTTTTTCAATTAATTTTGCATATAATTGCTCTAGGACTACTTGAAAATCTTTTGTGCAAAGCCAATTTATTCCCTTGTCGAAAGAATTATATTTTTAAAGTACACTTAAACAGTTCTCATCAAAAGTGTAATAAAATATTTCTATTTCACATAAAATATTTTTCAAAATCGTCACCCACCCTCGTAAATGTCAGTCTTTGTCGATCATTCGTTAATATTACTTCAAAAATAATTCTAGGTAGTGTTAAATTTAATAGCATTTTGCATGATGACATAAATTTTTCAACGAAACATTATACTGCAAATTACAAAAACGCAAATTCACGGAAACTCATCAACCTTTAGCACCCATCGAGTCACACCCCAAAACATTTCCCAACTTTGATATCCTCGTAAAAAAGTCTGATAACGTTTCAAAATTAATTAGCCATTGTACAATAAATGTTCATAATTATCGTTAACATAACATTCATAATCATTATCGACCACAACGACTGATTAAGAATACAAAAGCAGTAGAATTAAATGACATAAAAACTATATTTTATAATTTACTTATTTATTTAAATCTTTGTTGTTAAAACTCTTGCACAATTTATAATGTACAGTCATAAGATTTTTTTTAATCCTAATATACCCCTTGAAACTCTAACCCCCGTTATAAAGTAGGAGGATACCAAGCGCCACTTGTCACATGAAACATCTTCTGGCGAAAGTAGGATAAAAGATGTTCATAAAACCGTGTCTGCGAAACGATTTACTGCTTCGTGGATGGTCGTTTGACTTCTCATTGACACCGGCCGCGGTGCATTATTTCGTTAACTTTTTAATAAACTAGGGCGAGCCGTTTCGTCACGAGACGTAACGCCACTCGAGTGTGGCGAGTCGATTCGTCATGCCGGTTAAAAAGATAAAAAGAAAAGGGCCACCTTTTGCCGCGGCTCGGCCTGTTGTCACGTCATTTATCATCACACACGGCGGTGCGATCGTATCGGGATACGCGAAGAATCAATCTGTCTGCGTTGAAAATTTTCTCGCGGCACGCCATCAATCATTGCGTACATATATTATTATTAGTAATACACGTATTGTTATCATCATTGTTACCGTTGACGAGGTGGAGAAGGCGACGAGGTGTTTGGTGACGTTTGACTTACGGGGACTTTAATTTTGATTTTATGGTGTTTGATATTCGCGCCGGATAAATAAAACGGGTGGGATGAAATGAAATAGTAAAGTAGATTCGGGGGATGTTTAACACTAGAACTACCGGCGTCAAATCCAACACATTTTAATAAATTAAATAAATACTTTGAAAAAGGGGGTATCAAGCGGCGGAAAATTTAATCGATTGGGTGATTTATGTTTATTAATATAGACGTAGAATACTTATTCTATGACTCTTATATAAACACGGAGAATTTTTTGAAAAAATTCTGTACCAGTCATTTTGACTGGTTTGGTAGTTCTAGTGTTAACTGTGAAAGGGTAGAAGTAGGGTAAGATGATTGGGTTAATAGAAGATGATTTAAATGGTTTATTATTATTATAAAATTCATGGCATAAGTATTTCATGATGCACAGTTTGTTATTAATACGTTGATTGCCATGGGAATTACCGGTGACAGGAGTTGTCGAATTGATGAAATTTCTATGGCCTTTAAATTGCTATATTCAAGGATTTACTAATATATTGTGAATTTAAATATTGTTGTAAGAAAAATAAAGTATTGCTGAATAGAGGATGTTTTAGATTTTTATGAGAATATAATTACAACAGAAAAGTTTTTTTTTAGAAAAGTTTTATGATACAAATGGTGAAACTCACAAAACGCGGGTAGTATCCAGAGTGTTAATTATCTGATATACTTGCATTCAAAATTTGTTTTTCATTTGGGACCAACGGTATCATCAAGTATAAGTTTCAAAGAATATTCAGATCGAAGGACAAAGTAATTGACAAATTCCAAGATGAAAATTCAGGCAGAAAATAATTATCCAAAATTTAATACGTCGATTGCCATGGGGTCACCGATGACCGATGTAACTTTTTAAATTGTAACCTTCACTTATTATCCAACATACTGAATTTAAAGTTTCTGTTTTATAAAGATATGAATTTGAAAGTTTCACTTCAGTAGAAATCATGAAACTAGCGAAATAGCGGTGTCATTCAACGTGTTAATGTCAAATGTTACACTCCGTAACACTGGAAAGGGTTAAGTAATTTGTATAGAAACCCTGAAATCAAGGAAACGCAGTAACTATCAAAAATAAAGTGTCCATAGCACACGGTGTCCCATAATCCGAAACAAAAATTTCCCAGTTTTTTGCTTCGCGTTAGAAGCAACGGCGAACATGGGGTGGCAGGATGAGGGTCGACGGGGTGATTATAATTCCAGGGAAGGAGAATGACAGGAGTGGGATAGAATGACACCGATAGTCGAACGTCAAAGGCAGGGAAGCTGAGTTTTCATTCTGTCTGATACCACGAAACCTCCACTATCGATGAGACAACCCACTCGATGAGCAACGTAGACTTTCATAATTATGGCGAAATTATACGAGGCCTTTGACTCTTACCACGCGTAGAAGCACCCTCCTCGTGCATTGATTTTGAGGCGAAATTGAAACGCGGAACGGCGAATTCGAGGAGGAAACCGGGGAAGGTTTCGGTGCACGTAAACCACTCGCCTATGTGAGAACTTTCTATAGTTATAATTAATGACACTCTGACGCGATAATTAGTGATTTAGGTAGATGATACTGCGTAATGATTTATGATGGCTTGTCTTCTTACGATTACGTGTACGTCGTTGTACGAATTTTCGATGTTAGGAGGATGTCTTTTAGAAGGTTTACAATTTTTGATGTGCCATGTAATTTTGAAATTTGGATTCTTCATTTACAATTGTTTACGTCGGAAAAACTTTCGCGGAATATTTTAAGCGATGTGTTTTAGAGAGTACTTTGAAAATAATCGTTTTGAAGATCATCTTTGACGAAATAGTATAATAATTAAAATATAAATAATATATCAACAAGCAGAATGTATTGCAGTTAAGAATTAATAATTGATTCATTATTTGATATCATTTCTACATTCAGTAATCTTTCTTCCCCCAAAAAATTTCTTTAATACAATAACTACCAAAGCAGTCGAAATTACCGGTTTCTAATTTTTTATAAAAATTTGCCATAGGTTTACAGTATAAAATATAAGTTACTATATTGATCATCTTTTTCACCTCTTGATTCCTCTCTTTCCGGTGCACTTATTTACTATATTTAAGTATCGTACGATAGATTTAACCAATCCCTCTTCCTAGCATTCTAGAGGATTCTAAAGTCCTATAATTAAAAAAAAAGTTTAACAATTCAAATTAAAAAAACAACACCATTCTCATTCAGTCTTTCCCCTAGCTACGTATAACGAGGTGTAATTCAAGGCAGTTTCAATGTTTTTACCGTTTTCACAAGAATGTAATTTGCTCCGATTTCTCTGCTTTGTCGGTTTTCTCTGTAAATACTACAATTTATATATTCATTTAAATCAATCGGTATCTTATAACTTGAAATAAACCAGCATCATGTGTCTCTACGAATACAGAATATGAAAATTATACAGGATAATTCGTACATCGTTCGTGTATGTAATAAAGTAACGAGTAAAAGAAGAAGTGCGAAAGCAAGGTAGTTACGTGTAACAGAAGCCTTGGTAATCCAATTACTTTATCCGGTAATGTGTAAATGAATATCACACATCGAAAACCTACTTCAATACTTCGATGATACTGACATTTTCTTGCATTATAATCTGTAGTCTGATTTATTGTTAATTGTGCTCGTTGTACGGCATTGTGTTAGATTTAATTACATTAACTAGGAAGAAATTTCAGTGTGAGAAGTAACTGAGTATTTTTATGTCGTTTTTGATAGTACTCATTGTTTAAACTTCACTGCGGTAAAGAAGTTCATTGAACTACTTCCGATTTCATTATGTAGGAAAAATTAGCTCAGTTCATTCACTTTACTTTGATGATAGAAATGATTAAATCAAGGAATTTAGGAGTATTTCACTCCACACTGTTTTATTTTAATGAATTGGCTCAATCTTCCCTCAGTATCAACAAATAAAATTTGTCAATTTCGAAGAGTAACGTTTCATTTAAATTATGGATATTCTTAAAAATTAATATCTTCTAATATCAGATTTATGGAAAACAAGTATTTTACGCTGTTCTCTAATTTCACTTATTTATGGGAATAAACGCGGTAAACCGCACCACAGACAAACTCGGTGTCAAATACTAACTAAAATTCATTAAAACCAAATCAATACAGTAGTCCATTTAACTGTGTCGTTTATATATACGGAAATCGTCAAATCGACGGGTTCCTATTTTTTAAAAAAATTTTTCCAAGTTGATAGAGAAGCAGTACAGTAAAAATTTCACGAGTATCTCAAAATATATAAATCACTTCATTGGTCGTATTTTTTACCACTTTATCCATCTTTTTTTGAAGCACTTATTTAATATTAGGTCGTCCCATAAGTTCGTGCCGCTTATTGTTCTACTATTTAAATTAATGTATGAAACATACCTTTAAAGTTTACGAAAAAATGTAGTCGCCCTCTCTTTCCACAACATCTTCCCACCTTTGTGGTAAAGACATTATACCGTCACTATAAAATTTCTTTGGTTTTTCTTTAAAATATTTGTCAATGTTTGTTTTTATAGCTTCGACATTATCATATTTGTTTCCGGCTAAAAAATGTTGCATTGACCGAAATAGGTGGTAATCCGTTGGAGCAATATCTGGAGAATATGGTGGGTGTAATATAAGTTGCCAACCGAATTCACGTAATTTTTTTTGCACATTTTGTGCCACGTGTGGTCGTGCATTATCGTGGAGGAACTTCACATTGTTCCGATTTACGAGTTTTGGTCGTTTTATTTGTATTGCTTCTTTCAATTTATCCAATTGAGCACAGTACTTCTCTGAATTAATTGTTTGGTTGGCTGGAAGAAGCTCAAAATACAAAATTCCTTGACAATCCCACCATACAGAAAGGAGAACTTTGCGAGGGTGTAGACCTGGTTTCGCAATTCGTTGTGGTGGATCTTCTCTTCTGGTCCACGTTCGTTTTCTTTGGGGATTGTCGTATGAAATCCATTTTTCATCCCCAGTCACTAAATGTTTCAAAAATGGTTCTTTTTCATTGCGTGCAAGCAAAGATATGCACGTTGCTGCGCGATCACAACGGTTCCGTTCTGTGAGCTGGTGTGGCACCCATACATCCAGCTTTGTTACCATTCCCATTTTCTTTAAGTGTCTGTGTATAGATGATTTCGGGATATTTAAGGTTTCAGACATCTGTTGAACAGATAAACTTCGCCTTTCATCCACTAGATTACGAATTCTGTCCTCGTCTACTTCAGTTGGTCGTCCAGAACGTGTTTGATCTTCAAGATCAAAATTTCCTTTACGAAATCGATCAAACCATTTTCTGCATGTACGGGACGATAAAACACCTTCTCCGTAAACGGCACAAATATTGTTTGCGGCAACCGTTGCTGTATTTTTTTTGCGAAACTCGTACAGCATAAGATGCCGAAAATGAATACGTGTCTCACTCATAGTTTTTCACTATGTAAAAGACGAAATGCTTGCTGTTCACTAACTGTTTCTTTCGAATACCTTCTTTAGACTGAACTCGATCATTAAACGCTGAATCCATCGGTCGCTTATCGCTCTATGTTTATACAACACACCGCGGAAAGTATAAACATATCCGCGGCACGAACTTATGGGACGACCTAATATATTTAAATGTACCAGATTTAGCGGTCGTATATCTAGTGTTTATATTTCCATTTGATACTATTTTTACCAAAAACTAACACTTCCCATAAAAGAAAACAAAACACTTTGTCACAACCCCCAAGCATTCTTTTTTCATCGTTCAGAATCTTATCCAAAAAATTCTATACCATCACTACTAATTCCACTAGTTCCTCAAAACCCCATGTAAAGGGATCTACTAATCAAACTTTGTACTGTCCATATGCAATTATGCATTATTGATTAATCGCCCTTTCACTTGGATGCACTCGAAACCGGAGACTCCCGGTGAAACTCCGGGTTAGTTCCAGATTACATCATAATTAAACTTCCCGCGTTCGAAGTCAATATCCACGAAATCCTCCACAGTGGGACAGCCCTAATTCTCAAATTCCGCACTAATCACTCAAATTTCATTATATTGATTCACCATATACCTGCAATCCAGTGCAACGAAGAGATTCGTGCATGCATCGCGTCCTCAAAATTAGGCCGTGGTTAAATATTATTTGACCACCACTAGGAAACATAGGGAAGATACTTCGAAAGAGACCTACTTCTCGAATCCTGTGCTGTTAGCGTAAACTATTGATTTAACTCACTGTCGTACTTAGGTGCATCGGAAACCGGAGGGCTCGTCGCGCGTGGTCTAACACCCTTTCGAGCTCGTGTCTCGATTCGTTCGTACGACGACGATACACCCGTGATTTTCTCCCTTTCTCTTACTTTCTTTTTCTCTTTCTATCTCTTTCTGTCTCAGTTCTTCGGACATGTATGTAATCTCGCTCGCTCCCTCATCTCCCCTTTCTCGGTGTCAATGCATTGATCGCATTACATGGCATTAAGGTATCGGTTAGCTTCTCGTTACGTCCGGCTCTGGGATGGCTCTATTTGTGACTTACAAGAGACTTAACTTTGTTCGGCTTGTTCGCTGAAATGCATCGCTTGATCTCGTTCCCTCAATTTGTTTCGTGATCTTTTCTTTGGCACTTGGGTGGAGGGATGATTTTTAAGATTTTCTGTTAGGGTTGTATGAAGGATCGCAGAGATTTTTGGAAAGGGATAATTTGGAGTTTTTATATTATTTCTTTAGGAGAATGTAGAATACAGGGGTGCAGGGAAAAATTGTTTTCTTTTCTGTGACAATTTAATTTACGGAGTGGAAGTTATTTTTTGAAGTGTCTTGGGTTTTTAGTATTTTTGTGTAACGGGCAGACTATGGGTAGCTGGAAAAGTCTCTCTTTTTTTGGAGGGATGTGTATGATGGTGCGGGTAGAGAAAAATTATTGACTTTTGAGATTAAGGCTTGGGAAGGGTAAAATGTGCTTGATGACCTTAACAGACTGATGTTAGAAGTGTTCATAGATTTCGACTTGTATTTTCAACTTTCTTGATATCTAATTGAGAACCAGTAGACAGTGCAATAATGATAATTAAATTTTTACATATAATATGTACGCTTTGAAAGTCCTTTTCCACCCCTCGCTATTTTTAATAAATGTTTGTATACTTTGAAATTCTCGGCTTTTTTCTTATCTGTCTGCACGTGGAGCTATCAATATTTTCTTCTGTCGACATCGGTCGAGTTTTTTTCAGAAACCTGTCAAAGGGAAAGGATTAATAGTTTTTCTCTGTTCTATTTTTTTCGCTGTTATTACAAGTGTGTGATGCGGGTCAGGAAAGTTTATTCGTCACCTTCGTGACTAATCAGATTGCATGCAATCGTAGCTCTTCTATCAGATAAATCTGCAAACTTCTTTATAATAATATGTATTTAAAGTTAATTTATATATATATATTAAAATAAAAATTCTACATTTTTCACCTCATAGACTGATAATATTTTCAATTTTTGGATCCAGTGACTGTAAAGATTACAAAGACTTAAAACTGAAGTAATAATATTTTATCATAGCTAATTTTTTTACCGACTTTTACTTTGAAATTTAATAATTATTTCATACATTTCGCCGAAGTGAATATCTTTAGTGGTAAGACTGTAAAGAGGTAATTGTATCAGCGACATAAGTTACGTGGAATCGAAACGTAAAAAGTGTACATTAACTTTTGAAATAGTTAACAGTATTAAATTAAAAAATTTCTAACAATAGTCGAGAAAGGGAAAGTAGGTTTACGATGATCGTGATGGATCGTATCGATGCATGGCGAAATAATAAATAAAATCCTTCCACACGAGACTTCATTCGAGCTACGATAATGTTAAAAGGCACTAAAAAGTACACGGTTATCGTGAGTAGAAAACAATTCACCAAAGATTTATCGTTCCCGACAGCCTATTTACTTTTTACTAAAAATACGATTTTTATTCCACTATCTACTATTCTTTTATTATTGTATTTGTAATGTAATAACATACTGGCTGACGAGTAGAATAAAAATGGTATTGATAAAGATTAAGAACTTAAATAATTACTCGATGGTTGGTTAATCCATTAATCTTCAACTAAATATGATTAACGATCAGAATTTCTGAGTAATTTGCAAACTTGCTGATAGAAAGTGTAACATTTTTCTCAAAGAAAGTAACATTATTGCAAGAAAAACGATGCATTCGAAGAATCGGCGTTGCCCGGTTATTTCTTCTTTTGTCTAACTATTGCAAATTAATTCCTGAGAATCATAAAAATCATTTTCAATAAATTGCTCACAAACTCAGTCAAATCCATAATTAAAAATTCACAATATCCTGTATTTCTATTCTTGAAAATAACTTCTTCTTCGCAAACTACCACAATTGAATATTCTTGACAATCGCAAACATTTTTCCAATCAAACTCCCACAAACTCAATTAAATCCATAATTAAAAATACAGAAAATTCTATATTTTTATTCCTGAAAATAATTTGTTCTTCCCAAACTACCCTTATATAATATTCTTAAAAGTCACATACATTATTTGCCACCAAAGCTTTCAAAGCAAGTTAAATAAGTTATCCAAAACTGTGCCTTTAATGTTCCTCGACGTGTTATGAACAAACAAATCTTCTTCGACGCACGAAAAATTCGGACTATAGAGGGTTAACATTTCAACCCCTTCAACATTACTCGCACTGCAATTGCAGTTGTTCAGATTATTCCAGAAATGATCCCAACGCAGTATTTTCATCTATTCAATTCATCCAGGACGATAGATTAACGTCACTTTCCTTTTTCTCTCCTTTGCACCATTCCTTGTGCGAGATAAACGCAATTATCCGCCAGCAGTCTAAGCCTCGATTGTCGTTGCACACGCGGATTCGCGTCATGCTTTCAAGTTTGATGTATCGAAAGCGTAATAGAATTTAATCGGCGGTAAAGCGGTATCCTAAGGAATTTCAGCCATAAACGCTGGAAAATTACGGTTGTGTAATTATTACATTTTCTCGCTTCGCGCAAACGAGCTTGGAATTTTATCGCGAAATCAGTTTTCGCGCGATACCGAGGAAAGAATTTACGAAGGATTCTCGATCGCTGGGGAAATAATACACGATTTATTAACCGTTTTTCTTATTCTACATGGAGAAGATGTGCATTGGATCTGGAAATAATTCTTGAAAAAATTCCATACCTTTTTATGGCCTCTATACACTGGTTTTATTTAACGCTAGAACTACCAAGGAAGTCAAAGTAACTTGTTCCTAGTTTTTTCAAAAGTTCTCAAAATTTGTAGAACAGTTATAGAACAAATATTTTACTTAACCGTTTGCGTACCACGAGCCACTTTCGCGCTCTTCAGATTTTGTGTCGAAAAAACCCAGGACATTTTTTCAATGTTGACAATTGAAGGAAGACTTTGATAAGATATTTTGTTAAGAATGCATCAGGTTTCTCTTTTATAATATAAAGTAATTCCAAATTAGGATACAAGCAGGAGACGATTGTTCTTGTTGTGCACTACATAAAAGAAAACACCAACTTTAGCTTATTTTGGAATAAAATTTCAAGAGCTCGAAAGTGGCTTTTGGCTTTTTTCGAAGTAATTTTTTAAAACCCTCCCGGTATTCAAACGGTTAATATATTAAAATATAATAAATGTAACGCCGATAGTTATAGCGTTAAGGAATATTTGGCGATTGTAGGAAATTCTTCATAGTGGGGGAAAGTTTATTGATAATAATTAATTTTCTGGTATTTCATTGATATTTGAGGTCGTCCATTGTTACAGAAAATCTCAGATGTACTATGAGTCTTTGTGGTCTGAAAATTCTCCTTCAATTATAGTCCTTTTGTGCAACTTCATGTGTTACCAGCAGATTTGTAGCCAACCATTTTTCTTAAATGATTCTAAATTTTAAACATGTAAAATTTGTACTTTCAGAAAACTTCCATATTTCTAAATTCATGAATCTTTCTGTTTCCATGTCGTTGCTTTAATACAAACAGTTATATATATATACAGTTATATATAGCACCTTTGTATACATTTTTTTGTGTTGATTATCTATGATCAACATTTGAAAAATCGACAATTCGTAAATAATGCTTGATATCATCACATTCGGAGATACGAGCAATTTTAACAGTTTCTGTAGGGGTGCTTGGAGATTTTACGACCTAGAGACACCCTAGCATAATCGATTCAATGACACGTCATGCACGGTACCACCGTACAGTACACACGAAAGATACACATTTACATCACCGTAAACGGCAGTGCACCCGTGTTGGCATTACGATTGCACGATATTCAGAGCATCTATAATTTTCTAGAGCCGGAGGTGTGAAATACTGGCTATGATTAAAGGGTGAATTTTGGTAGGCGGAGGCAACTGCGGGCGTTGGATGGTCGATTCGGTGAAAAGAGGAAACGAGAAAGAAAGAGAAATAGAATAGTTAACTCTCTATACTTGCAACTACCTACTCAGTCTTTTAGCAAATAATTTCAATTAATACCGATTGCATTTTTAATTTTATAAATGCGCTACATACTTTGGGACAATGTAGAAAACTAGAATTTTTTTACAGATTTGCACCAAAATATTTCGTCGAACTTGAAAGTTAATTGAATGACGGCATATTGATAATTCTAAGCAAGAGAACTTTGAGTAATAACTAAATTTCATAAAAGTGGATTTTTAGTTATCTCATCGTCAGAAACGTAAGAACTAAGTCGATTGAATAGTTCACAAAATTAATATTGATTATAACAAAGAAGAAAAATAGTCACAGGTACTTGTAGAGGACTCAGTCAATAAAAAATTAGTTCACAAAAACATATTTCAAAGTTCAAAACATATTCGATTAAATTTAAAATATATACAATCAGAAACTGTACTTACGCTCTACTTCCCCCAGTTTTACTAAATTCCTCCACGATAGAACATTTAGCCGCAAAGAGCACGATTTTTAGTAAGAGGAATAATCTCGAAATATTTCCTAAAAAAGAATTCAATCAAGGGCATTCAACGAAGAAATTATGGAATTGGTACACGTTTGAGCCCTCGAGGGGCCACAGTAGAAACGGACGAACGATCAGACGCGCCGGCTATCGTCATCGCCGTCGAAGTTCATCTCAGAAATTTCCACTCGCGTACGTAAACGGTAACGTGTCATTGGATAAACTACACACTCGGTTACAGGAGATCTACTGGACACGATTCTCACGAAAGATTCTTATGTGATTTGCCGATACGCACGCAACGTCGACGGCGTGTAAATCACGCAGTGATGGGATCAAGCACGCTCGCATAACATCGGCGATTCTCTTACGGAAGATTATGTAAGAAGACGATCTAACGAGAATACCAGTGGTTCAGATCTCTCTGTCCCTTTCGTTCGTTTCGATCGCGTGACTCTACACTCTTATTTGCTCGAAATACGCCTTAAAATATTCCTAGATTCTTGCCGAATTTTACTCCTTGGTTCGTAATTTTGAAAAGTGGATTTTCAATTGTTTCGAATATCTGCGAGGAAAATATTTGACGGGGACATTCAGGAGAATTGTAGGTCACTCTATTCTAATAGTGATCACTCTATCCTAACTAATGGATTCAAATTCCTATCAGGTTTAGGAATTTAACACTAGAACTACCAAACTAGTCAAAATGACTGGTACACAATTTTTTCAAAAAATTCTCCAAGTTTATATAAGAGTCATAGAATAAATATTCTGCTTCTATATCAATAAACATAAATCACCCAATCGATCAAATTTTCCGCCGCTTGATTCCCCCTTTTTCAAAGTATTTATTTAATTTATTAAAATATGATAGATTTGACGCCGGTAGTTCTAGTGTTAAAATTCGTATCATAGTTTTATTTTTCGAAAGCCATTTCAGACTCAAGGTCGTAAACAAAATGACTTCAGAAATTAGATAAAGAGTATACAATAAAAAATCGTTTCTTTTAATATTACTCAGAAGGCAAGAACACCAAATTACCGAACACCACGTCGACTTGCAATCACCGCCACCCCCATCGAATTTCAAGTTTTAAGAATCTTTTCAAGATCTCCTTGAAATCCTCAATTTTTTCAAGAACATTATTCCACATTAACGCTAGATTGCCGAGCTTACATCCGTCAAAGTTGATATAGCATTACTATTCAATTAATTTTATTTATTATTAGATACAGAATTAATGTTTCTATACCTTTCATTATTCTATTAAAAATCAAAACTTGTTCTTAACGCCTTATACTATTTCCACGAGTCCGACTCGTGATGAAAATTTTAGGCCAAACTTGAATATCACGAGTCTGACTCGTGGTATCAATCTCGACAAAAGTATTCATATCTCGAATAAGATCGTATGTCCCCGTGCAAGATTATTAAATTTAGACTTTGATTCAAATTCATTTGAGTTTCACAGAAGTTCCATTGCGTGAAGTAAATATTAGCGCGGTAATCTTTGTAAGTCGCAAGATATCGTATATCGGGCGTTCGGTTTAGGCATGGTTTTTTGCGAGTTTACCGATAGTATAAGGGGTTAAAAGAGTTACTTAAATTTTTCTATATATATATAGTAAAATCGTAAATGAATCAAATTGACTCACTCCAGCAATGTAGTGTTAACCAGTCAACTGTGTCGAAAATTCTTTTGAATTTCGGGTCACGAAAAACAAGAGATCTACCTCAAATTATTTATACCCTTTAGCTATTCGTTTTATTTCGGCATGGCCTCAAAATATTCCAAACATCTTGAAATTTACGAATATATTTTAGTTTTCGTTAAAATTACAATTTAAATAACCAGTGGCAGCTTTTATGCATGACGAGTATACTCGTGAAACACAGCTAACTGGTTAAACGATAGAATTTTACAAATATCGATGAAATCAACTTGTGCTCTCTAACCGAAAGATCTTCACCATTCATCCACCCTAAGCAAACTTCACGAGTAGGTCTGCACCTACAGCATGGAATCCCTCGCTAATCTCTAACACCGGTCTATCGGTGTCGACGCACGCGAAATCCGTGCCGCGAATAAGTACAAATACATTACACACGAGAGCGAATAGTTACACGCGGCATAAAGTCACGCTCAAAGTGCCGACCAATGCCGAAGGAGTGCTCGCTGGCCGTATAGGAAAGGCGTTGAAGGTGCAATTAAGATAATTAATTTAATACCGCGACCATGCCTTCGAGCGATACGGCTACCGGGGACTCGCATAAATCCTGTGCACGTTTATTGCGTCGACCGACCGCGTGAATTATTGCCGTGGACAAGAGACGTAGAGAGATCCTTTCGAGTTTCTCGACACAATGAGCCATAGCCGGTAGACGTCGCGACGCACTTTTTTTTACGCTACTTCGTTTACTTCTTTTTCTTCTTATTCTTTTTGCAATTTTTTTCTTCTCCTGTGGAACTCGACCGCTTGGAAGGAGAGGTTTTCTGAGTGGAGGAGATTTCGGGAATTCTTAGAGAGAGAGAGAGAGAGAGAGAGAGAGAGTTTCGGACGATTTTCTTGAAATTTTCGAGGAATTAATACGGCCAGAATACCTCGTCAACATTCTTTTCGGGGTTTTATTAGGGGATGAAGGGATTCGTATTTGTGGAGAATTTTCGTGGACGGTATTATAGTATATTGCAGGGAGGTTTTTAATGGGGTTTTCTGGCCCGAAGAGATTTCGCGAATTCTGAGAAACTTCTGGGTGATTTTCTTGAAAATTGCGAGGAATTAATACGGTAAGAATACCTTGTCGGGATTCTTTGTGGGCTTTTATTAGGGGATGGAGGGATTCGTAAGTTGCACAGAATTTTATGGTTGGAATGTACTCCGAGTTGTTTCTCTACAGTGGTTCCTTATTTTGCGATGTAAAGCGGAGTCAAGTGCCGGATATCTTGAAGGGATTTTCAGAATTTTGACAAATTTCTGAGCGATTGTTTTACATAAGAATTAGAACGTAATGCGAAGAAATTGGGAGAATTTTTTGTACATTTTCGGGTCCAAGAACATGCTATTGCGCTATGAAAAACATTCATCGTTAATTATTCCTTGGTATTAGCATCTCAGTAATTGATTAGATATATTTCAATTATATAACAGTATACAATTAAACTAAATATTCCATTTTTGTTTACTGTCTCCGTATCATAAAAGACCGTCCATTAATTAAACAGAACACACTATTTTTCTGACGACGCATTCACTTCTTGTACACTCAACTAACACACTACTCATATCATAAAACAATTTTTCATCAAATCACAATTACACAAAGATCCAACGCTACCTTAAACGATTGCTAACTCTGGGTCGTTGTTGCAGAAGGCAGGCGCTGTTGACAGTGTCAGGAGGCGGTTCTCGTTTGGCAGCAGGTGGTCCGGCATCTCCTGAAAAACGTCGCTCCTCGAATTCCGTCAACGACCTCCTAGACGACGAGGACAAGCTCCTAGACGTGGTCGGTCCAGATACCCCGCATCCAGCGCACCATCACCGAGAACGCGAGCATTCTCGCGAAAGGGATGACCGAGCTAGCGAAAGAGGAGAGGGCAGCGAATCCTCAGGTTCTGAAAGTGGAGGAGCACCAGGACAAACGGGTTCCGAAGGTCCAAGACCCGATGTCTCCGTGGGTCCACCACTCCATCCACCTCTCTTACCGTACCTCTATCCACCGGTACCAGGCCTCTACCCTGGGCCAGGTCCTCTGATACCACCAAGTCCTCTCGGTATCCACGGTGGAGTGACACCCGGGATGCTATTCAATGCGCAATTGGCTCTGGCAGCCTCCCAGCATCCTGCTCTGTTCGCTCACTATCCTCACCCTCTGGCCAGTCCTCTTCATCAGCTGAAAGGACATCGATTCGCTCCATACACTTTGCCAGCACCTTCTCACGGCTCAGCTTTCGAAACGGTGACACCAGGTAGCAGAACTCTCAGTCCCAGATCGCCACCGCCAAGGCCACCCACCGGTTCTCCAACCCCTACCGGCGGCTTGACCTCAACGACCTCAAGTTCAGCTGGAGAATTGAAATCAATCGAGAACATGGTGAATGGTCTACAAGAGAAGAGAAGGAGAAGTCCAAGCTTGACACCTGGCCATAGAGGCGAAGCGGATGCTGGAGGAGGGAGTCCGTGACAGGAGAACGAGCCCGTGAGCAGCACCAAGGACGACCCCGAGGACGATGATCGGGAAGACTCTGGCGATCTCGAGGAACTCTCCGGCGACGAGAGGGAGCCGGATTCGACTTCTGAACCGTCGTAGCGAGAGGGAGCTCGGTTCGATCGGCCAGACTCGCCGAGGCTCTCCGAGAGAGCCGTACTCCCTGGCTTCAGCGGGGAACGATGCTACCGAACCGTCGCGGTGTCCCGGTGAACCGGACTACCACCGAGCCACCGAGAACGCTCGAGACTACGAAGTGCAATTTTATGATACGAATGGACGCGAGTTTTAAGTTCGGTTTCGCGCGACCAATGCGCCGTCGAACGTCGAGCGCTTTTTTCCTGTAGTGTACATAGGAGGGTCGAGATCGTGAGACACGATTCGCCAGGTTTTCGAGATCGACACCGGCTCATCGGAGAGGATCCATGCGGGAGTCTGGTGGATTGTATTGGACGCTGCATCGAACACGCGCTGCATTGTAAATTACTCGAGTTTGCGTGTATGCTTGACAGTGTGTGGGTGTACGATTGTGTATGCATGTGTGTCTCTGTGTGTATGTGTGTGTGTGCTCGAAGCGCCACTAGAGGATGAAAGGAGAGGATGGAGAGGAGAGAGAGGGAGAGGCAGGGTGAGAGAGGAGAATCTACGTTCTACCTGCGTAAACTAAGTTGTAAGGGAGAGAAAGAAAGATATTGCAATACGAAAGCACCTCCTACTATTTGCAGCCCCTGTACATATGTACCCTAGTGATATTATAATTATATATATATGTATAATTACATATATATATCTATATATATATATATAAATAACACCTACTCTCTGTATTAATTATTGAATATATTATTATATTAATTATTAGAGACGTAAACAACGCATAAATGCACGCTGCCCGATTACGCCTCGACGCCCCTCTAAACGATCCACTGAACTTTCAAGTCGATCGCGAATCGACAGTGGAACAAGCCGAAAACAAACTCACCTTTCGCATCCCACTTTCTCCATTTCCCACAAGCATTGGCTCTTCTGCGGTCTTGTGATTTTTTTCTCTTTTTTTCCTGAAAAAGATTTATTTTCAAGGCACTTCGCGTAAGGGTGGCCGCTGGTCGACGTTCGATCGTTTGGCTTCCTCTCGCGGCTTTGACGAGTTTCTTCGTCCGGTGAAAAAGATGGAGAAGGCCGTTGCGATCTTCTCCGATTTTGTTCATTATAATTTGACGAATAACATTTATTGAATTTTTTACCGGTAGATAGAGATTGGACCGATTTCTCGATCGGCTCGAATCAACGACTTTTTTGTCATTGAACATCCTTGCGGCCGGAAGCGCGGTGTTACCTTAACAATGATAAATGTTCGTTGGTACTTTATGGTAAATTGGCGGAAATAAAGTGAACCCTTTTATTAAAATTGGACGTGATAAATAAAATAGTCAGTCATGGGATCACTGAAAAAATTATAAAAATTTTTTAAGTATATTAAAACACCTTTGATTAAATTATGTTAATTAGGAGCAGCCCGTACTTTCAAAAGTTACATATCTTATTGATTTTCATTCAGATTCGAGTCTTCGAGAAAACAGTATAATACTGAATTGATACAATTGAAACAAGAATTTATCAATTAAAATTCTAGTTTTATACTTCAGTAATCGTATAGCTTTCGTTACCGCTGAGAAACTCTCGCGAAGTGTCGCTTAATCATTTTCTATCAGCCCGAAAGCCGAGATGTGATCGAGAGTCGAGCGAGGACTCGGTATGATTCCTTACTATTTGTATAAATGATAGCAATCGATGTAGATAATTATGATCTATGTAATAGGACGTCGAGTAATCATCGATCAAGCTCGTGTGAGTCTGTTTTAGAGAAGAAAAGAGAGCGAAAGCAGCGAACACGAACACACGTGCACGTTACACGCGCTAAAGAAGAGATTCGCGGACGAGAAAGAAAAATCAAGAGAGAATGAGAAAGAGAGACAGAGAGTGAGAGAGAGAGAGAAAGAGAGAGAGTGAGAGTGAGAATGGTAAGAGAAACACGCGAGAGACAAACAAGAGAGAGAATGCGAAATCCGCGGAAGGTCTTCGTCGTTTGCATGCACTTAAGAAAGTCGTCGTCGCATTGCGAAATCCCAAATACATTGCCTTTTATTCTTGACAAAAAAGAAAGCAGCGGTGAGGGCAGAAATGGCAGAGAGGCAACGGAATACCTCAATCACCCCTCTACTATACAAACTTCCCCAAGAAACCTCATTTCTCACCCCTAAATAATATCAGTTTTAATCCCTTGCATTTACATCTACTTTCGTGCACATTTAATAAGATCATTGTTAAATTTAATGATTATTTTTTACTCTGATAATATTTCCATTGGATGCTGTAACGTCGAGTTCCAAAAAACAGGTAATTTAATTGTCAATTGATGGGATTTTTGACTCGTTACAATAGTCAAGGTTTTAACCCACTATAGTCCGAATTTTTTATGGTATTTGAAGATCAGTTTTACGATAGTACAATTAAAAAATGATAAAAATACAATTTTCAATGGTCGATTAAACCTGATTTTTAAACATTTTAGTGTCAAGAATTTCATGATTTTCGCAAAATAAATTATAATATTTGATAAAGTTACAATTTTGACTTTGAAGAATAGAAGTTTAGATGGGTCGTGCATTACTTCAAAGTTGTAGAGGCTCATAAAGGGTTAAGTTAACGTTCGGAGAACGAACAAATGCGGGAAGGATGTAGATTATTGTTCTGGTAGTTGTTCATTGTGGTTTCAATCGTTGAAAATAAGGGTTCATGTGTGATAAAAGACGTTACGAAGTATCGAGTATCATCAATTGGCCTATTAACAGTACACTTCTCTGAATTTCGTCTCAGCAGGCTTTCAAAGTGGTAACAATGTCAAGGACTGAATAAGTAGAATAAGATACCAGTCGTTCGACAAACTTGATTTTTTCTTCGCAGATTTTGCCGCAAGTCAAAGAAACTTTTTGCCGGAATTCTTTCCTAAGATTTTCAATTATTTTCACCATCCATTCATACGAAGCTAGAATATATAAAACGGCGTAAAAAAAGGACACACATTTGAAATTATGGTACCAATGGGAAAATTAGAATTTCCAATTAACAGATCCGGGTTTGAATCATATCATAATAACCTCTACAATTTTTTTTTACGTGCATAATTATAATCGTGGTAATAGTCTGATATTAATTAAAAACATTTAAATTCCAGATCAATCGAATATTGTATATAGTGGCAATCCTTTGCACCATATTCTTTAATCCCCACTAATTAAATGAACTTCGGTTCTCACCATATCTGGATAGTCTTATCACACAAATTTTCAAAATTACAAATTACTCCAACAATGAATCAATACAAACTTCAAGCAGTGTTTCGATAACGCAAAGTATTAAAGTTTTCATTTTTTATGTCCAGTGCTCCCTCAAATCTGAGTCACAAAAACGATTAAATTTTACCAAAAAAAAATTCTCACAACGAGAAGAAAGACTTAGAAAATCCCAAGACTCTCTGCCATTACTTGCAGTGTTCAAAGCGATTCCACCGGTGTATCCGTGAAGGAACATTTCCCTGTTTTCCATACACTTAAGAGTGAAAAATCCTCTCGATGTTGAGATCGTGGAGAAGAAACGAGTGCGAACAGAACGACGAGAGAATGCGAAGGAAACGACGGCAAGATTCGAGGCGACGTGTCACGTTGAATAGCGTTTAACACCGAAAATCGCAGCCCAGGGCCGTATCGTCGAGTAACGGGGCCCTTGAACAAACACACCGGGAAACTGGCTTTCGCGTCGTCGAATTCATTTTCCGCCTTCCCTTTTGGAAAACCCTCACAATCATCCCTCAACCCCAACCATTCTCCTTCTTATTCTTAACGGTACGTTCGTTCGAAAGTTTCGACTGTCGTGAATTTGCTCAACCCTCGATCCTTTGTAATTGTTTTCTTCCGCAGCACATATACGGTCCTGCGCTCGGAGAGAAGAATATTGTCGAGAGAAAAGCAATAAAAACGTCGGTCCGGCAGTGGCCGCGCCAAAATTGAATCAATGTTCTTAAACACGTAAATCGTCATGTTCCGTGGCTTCTACTTTCCCTGACCTTCCTCTCTTTGATCCTGTCGATGATGAATATACTTTGATATCCATGTGATTAATAATTATATATATTAATTTAATGATTGATTAAAATTTTTGTTAATTTTTAAACCCGCTGTTTCAATGCACCTTGCACGTGGTGATAGTATTTTAAAGGTTGATGCGCTCCATATGTGTATCGAAGATTGTGTTAATTTTATTTACGTATTTATCCGGTTGCAAATGGATGTTTCGTGATTATTTGTGATGCTATTGTTGCTGTTATATTATTTGCAATTTATAGAAGTTTCTTTTCAATGAATTTTTTATTATTGTATTATTTTCGTATTTTTCAATTGTAAGTTATTTATTTTATATATTTTTTTATTTGCTGTTAAGTGGGAAATTTCAGTGGGTTTTATGTATGAAAGGGAATGAAAGGTTTGCGGATTTCGTTAAAGACACTAGGTGTAAGGTGCTCGATGCAACGGAAGGAATAATTACAGATAAAAGCAACAGGTTTAGAGCCACGAACGATATTATTCAAAATTGTGCGTTTGTCGCGCCAGTATGCATCTAACGTGTCTCCTAGCATCTGACGTAAATTTTTTGTGATACTTTCTGCTTTGACTTTTTATACAATTTTATCATAGCACTGTTACATTTTTGGCTAAACTATTCATTAGATTCCTGATGAGTTGCTAAATCTGTTCACGAGACATGCGCATTTCTGAGTTTTCAAAATGAAGAGGAAAATATTTACACTGTCGTATGATTTACACTAGGCTTAGAATTAAACTTTCACCTGAAACATAGCACGGAGTACTTGAAGAAACATTTTATGGTAAGTGAAAAATAATCTTCTCTATTATGAAGTAAATTAAATCCAGAAATCAAGAGGCGATAGTTTTTTATTTGGATATTTTTTTGCAACGTTTACCACTTTATTTTCAAATGATGAATAAGCTTAATAATACTAATTTTTATCATGTCCCTTTCGATAAAATGGTCAGTACACTTCGCACATTAGAAAAGATTTTCATAAGTACATATCCATATTTCAAAGGACCAAACACTTTTAATTGCACGACATAGATTACGGTTTTCGGGCATATTAAATTAACTCTCCCTTTACACCAAATATCTAGAGCCTAGCTAATTATAAAATTAATTAATAATCTGTGTATACAGTGAACTTGTAAACATAGAAATGCAAGAAAAATTCCAAACGATGCACTCGATGAGACAGTGGAAAAATTGTTGCTACCAACAACGCTAAAACCAACAACATTATAAGAATTATATGCCTTATAAATTGTCAGATTTTCCATATAGCAGATAATCTTTACAATTACCTCTTTGTCGTTCAAATGCGCAGTTTTTTCGAATCTATCAAACAGTCTTTTCGATCGAGAAATAAAGCTCAGAACGGGGGGAAATACAGTCTGACAAGCACAATAAAAGCTTTAATTATCTGATCAATCGATCGTTGGAGCTATTATTATAATAACACCGTATCAGACACCGACATCATGATCATACCGGTATGCCGACCATGTCAGTCCCTCGACAGAGCGACAGAATTGCCTGGTTTAATGTATAAACAAAATCGAAGGGCTAAAAATTGTACAGGTTTCGAAACTGGTTTGTCTAATTTACCATCCACCATTAACGTGATAAGTTAATTGTACACGGATACTATACGATCGTGTAATTATATTTAGCTTTGACGATGCAGCATTTTGAGAGGCAAAAATGAAATTATTACTGAGTAGATTGGCAATATGGAGGTCAGAACATTTCTGAAATATATTTCGAACGTTGACACTACGATCTGGAAGAACAAATGTTGAGTAGAGGTATTAACACTAAAAGTACCGACGTTATATCTACTCATATTTAGATACATCGAATAAGTACTTTAGGAAAAGAGGAACCAAGAGGTGAAAGCGATGATTAATTATCTAATTTACGTTTTATAAGATAGAAGTGGAGTATTTGCTTCATGGCTCCCCTATTAATTTAAGCAATTTTTAGAAAAAATTGAGGACCGGTCATTTTGTTCGGCTTGGTAGATTTAGTGTTAAATTGCTTATGGACCTGTTGAAACTACGTATGAATTTTCCTTTACAAATTGTCTAGATTTTTAGTCTCATTTTGTGGGAGAAAATGTAAATTCTGGATGTCGACAGCAATTTGCATGTCAGTTTTCTAGAGCTTTAAAAATATAGAGAAATAAGTGATAATAATTATTTCATTACACAAATACATGTCACAGTTTTCAGACTATGCTCTAATTTAAGACTAGAAGCTGCAAATTTTATGTTTTGGATATCTGCTTACTTCGATATTCCCTAATTTCTTACTTCACATACAAAATCTGAGTTACGTCTTACGTTTGCCTTAAATGCTTCAATCGCAATCATTGTTTTAATAAGCGTTTATTCGATCTATTCGTTTCGATAAAAGGCAAATTTCTATGAACCATCCAAGATCATCTCGGATGTTCACGGAACGAGAAAAAATTCAGGACAGATACTTGGAGAACGAGTGAAAGGATCGGAACGGTGTCAGCAAAGTGGCCGATCGATTGCGTTGCATTAATTGACCATGAAAATGGAATGTCATGGCTGGTAGATTTTCCAGATTAACCATTGCCGTGACTGCCGCTCGTTCCGTCGATGAATTTATCATCATATTTTTCCCCGTTGCATCTGCATCACGCTGTCGCGATGCATTTTTCACGGGTGACATAAAAAAAAACGGTGAGAAAAATTGAAAATCCAATTTCATCCTGCGAAATTGTGCTCTTGCTGTCGAATAACCATTGACCGGATTTATCGTCAAGAATATAATCACCCAAATGTTCAAAAATATTCATTAAATTAGAAGAAAGAAGGACACATTCCTCCTTCCAACATTTTAAAACGATGACGTCCAAGGCCCAATCGGCTGAATTTTTCTGAAAAAAGCTGCTATTTCGACGATCTCTTCAAAATTTCTTACGTCTAGTAGATCGTTTTGTGAAATTCCTTTCCTTCTTTCAAAAACCGTCTCGTTTGCTCAGATATTAGTTCTCAAGCAGCATAACTCACACCAGGTAATCGACTAATAGTACGTCACGTTTCTATGAATAATGTACACTAGCTATTGGAACAGATATACAATTTTAACACCAGCTGGTGTTGGAAGTTTACTTATTCCGTCCCGATAAAACCTTATCTTTGAAAAATCGTCTCATGTCAATCACATTTCAAAAGTAACGACATATTTCATTACGGCGCAAAGTCTCGGAATCACATGGTAATCGACTTCACCAGAATTGGATCCAATAGTTTGACAATTTAAAAGAATTTCATTTATTTCCAATCCATTTTATACTTACTAGAACTTTAAATACATAATATTGAACGCACAAATTACAAAAAAGCATATCTCAAAGTGAATACACGAGACCAACTAACGATAATCGACACGACCTTCTTCGTCAAACTAGATAGTTGAGGAAGTCGCAGGTCGACAAGTCGGTGAGCAATTACCATTATTACAGAGATAATTAAATGTCTACCTCGCAGTTTAACGTATCGTTCGACATGAGCGTTTTAACTGTCGAGTCCATCATTACAGTGCAAAGGAGGTCGCACGAATTTCAGCGAAGGAAAGGGGAAAAGAATTGAAGTACTGGAACGTCCGTCGCAAAATAGATAGTAAAATATTAACTGAAAGAAAATATCTCTACCTCTACTTACAACTATCAGCAAGGATTGCGGTTTAAGACATTTTGCGGTGGAGTAGGTCACGGCTCCCTTATTTCCAGGGTAAAAAGTTTCTGGCGAAAACGGAGCGATGCACCACGCTCTTTTCTTTTTTCATTCCTCCCTTTTATTTTTTTTTTGTACTTTCCTTCTCTTTCCTCAACGTCGTCGTCCTTTATCTCCCTGTTTTGCCATTACGGCGTCTACTTCAATGCTGTTACGAGGAAAGGCGGCGTTCGTGATTTCGAGGAATCACGGCAATTCCGAATGTTTGCGAATTGCGGTGACTTTCGTGTCACGTGAACTCGTTCGGGGAACAATGACGAGCGAATTAATGCGCGACACGAAGATTGAAAATTATTATCGTCACGAGCTATGGTGCGCGGCTGTTTTCCTCGCCCGATACGAGAAGTATGCGTGAAAGGTAGAATTTGAATTTGTGGAATAAGTATTATGAGATAATGGCAAGGAACGGTGCATTGTATAATTTTTTTTTAATTGGTTTTGCTGTTGGAATTCCTTATTTACTAACCCCTTAAACTATAATAATGTGTGACACTCGTGACGCGGAAAATGGTATAGGAAATTTTGAAGTTTTTCGAAAATTGTTAAATTGGAAATATCAGTCGGTTGCGAAATGGTCTCATTATTTCTGTACTATTAATATTATGTTTAGTTAAATGAAATATTAGTAATCAGGGAAAACTTTTGATTTCAGAAATTAATTTTGAGCCATTGCACCCTCCGTTAGAAAAGAACTCATAGGCCAAGAGGTTAATGATGAGCTACAAAGAGGAATTAGATTTAATTACTTATGAAAATAATGTTAGTGTTTGCTTTTTAATCACGAAGTATTGCGTACCTTAAATGCTAAAAACTGTTGACGTAAGTCTTTAACCCCTTGCTTTACAATTTCATTTCTGGCCGAACTCCCCAAAAGTTCAGAATTAATTGTTGGAATAATAATCTGTCACTGATTTCTGATATACAGGTATGAGTTGATGCAATACTAATAATGTAGGACTAATTTCAACCACTCCTGACCTACTGATATTTTCAATTCATAGTTTTTGGAAAACTTGCAAATTTTCTATACCATTTGCGGCATAACGTGTGCCACACGTCATTGTAAGGCAAGGGGTTAAAATAGGATTATTAATACTAGAACTACCGGCGTTAAATCTATCATATTTCAATATATTAAATAAGGACTTTGAAAAAGAAAAGAAGAAATGATTTATGTCTTTTGTAATTAACGTAAAATTTTCGTTCTCTTGCCCGTCTATGAACTTGGAGAATTTTTGGAAAAAATTGTGTACCAGTCATTTTGACTGGATTGGTAGTTCTAGTGTTAAATATCTATGATATTTATATTCGTAGCTTTTTCAACTATATGTTATGCAACAAAATTCACTATACTTTTAATATTTCTGAGTTGAGTGTTTTATTTGCAAAATTCTGATTCCATTAATGTAGTTGTTGCTATATAAATGCAAAATTTTCAATATCTCTTAGTTTAATGTTTAATGTAACAGTTGTACTTGAAGTCAAGATAGTCTACCCTTCGGGGATCACACTTCAGCAAATAAAAGGCATTTTAATTAACCTCCTGCCCTAGGATTTCTCTTCGGACTGAATACTCAATAACTCAGAATTAATTTCTAAAATAGAAAATTATCACTGATTTCTGATATAGTGTACAACTCAAAGCAATACTACTATAGGTTAAAAATACTTTGATCTGCCCTTCATCGACAAATATTTTCAATCTACTAATTTTTGGGAAACTTCAAAATTTCCTATTCTGCTTACCGCATCACGAGTGACACACATTGTAGCACAAGGAGTTAACACTAGAACTACTAAACCAGTCAAAATGACTGGTACACAATTTTTTCCAAAAATTCTCCAAGTTTACGTAAGAGTCATAGAATAAATATTCTACGTCTATATCAATAAATATAAATCATCCAATCGATCAAATTTTCCGCCGCTTGATTCCCCCCTTTTCAAAGTGCTTATTTAATTTTTTAAAATATGATAGATTTGAGGCTGGTAGTTCTAGTGTTAAAGGAACTCCAGGTTGCTACATGTTGTGTGCCCTTCCAATTTTTAAAACAAATCTATATAAATTCGCAGCCTCTTTTTATCCTACCTCACGCCAAAAATACATTGTACACCAGCTTAATCCTATAAATGTGGGAAAGAAATCTAAGCAATGGAAAAATTTCCATGGAGCAAATAGAAATCGCATATATAAGAGTCTCAAAGAAGACGGATGGTCGAGGAAGGCCATAGCTTTAATTGCGTGCTTGAACCACGAATCGGGAGAAGCTAGATCGAAAGAACAAATTAATGAATACACGTTTGATGGCCGAGGAAAGTAAGATACGTATCGGTTCTGACTTTTATACGGCTCGTTTTTTCGATTTTATTCCAGCCTCACTACGGTAATGAGGCAGTTTGATGGTAATCGATTCGATCACGAAAGCTGCTCGTCTTTTCGTAGTCTCGCATCAACACGGCATAGTCACGGATTCACCGGGACGATATCAGCGAAACTATCAAGAAGATTAGCGGTCTGTTTTGAAAAAAAAATGAACCGTTGGCCGCGAAGTGAAATCTTTTATCGCGTTTTCGCTATCTTAATCGTCGCGATGGCAATTAAGGGGATATTAGATTTTTGGTGGTCAGACAGGACTGAAATTCTTCCTTGGGTATATAACGTATCAATTATAAGTTGAAAAATCATTCTAAATGTCAATGTTTAATTAATGGACATTTGACTCGGTGTTAATTGGCATTAATTGCAACGGATTGTCTTTACATGATTTTGAACTTTAGTTTTAGAATAGTTTTATGATTATATGTTTTACATGCTAGTAATGGTCGAAATTTGTATTTTTCTTCTTTTAGTATTCCTTTTTATATAGACCGGAGAAACAATATTTTTATAGTTGTGTAAGAATTTTTTTAACACGGTGTGTTTTGTTGGTAGATCGACAATGATATCCGAAAAAACAAAACTAAGCTTATTATATCACTCCCATTTTATAAAGATATGATGAATTAATTTTTAACCCTCGAATAATGGAATTTTCAACAAAAAATCCTTGCAATTTTAAAGGTACCCGTAGCAAAAGCTCATAAGAAAATCGTATACCTGCAGTTTGAAAATTAATATTATTTTTTTCCAAGCATTGTCTTTTGTAGGACAAAAGAGCAGGTGTCTATCTTCACGCTATAATTGTTTCTACTTTGTGACGCACTTTGTTGTCTGAATGATAACAGTACTATTAGAATTGACGGTAAGAATTTGTTTAAATGTAACAGTTTTTCATAAAAGTGTAGATAAATAATATATATATGTGTAGGTAGATAATATTGGTAGTAAAACATAGATAATTCCTGGGTTACCACTACTATTTTCTACATAGTTTGACCGGTTTTCTACTAGGGAAAGAGGCTCAGGCGGAAATGTTAAAATGATTTTAATTGCATATTATTATTTTTTAACGGTCAGTATATTTACTGAATATAAGTGCTTGCTATTTGAGATGTTCAAACTTACTTACAATTTAAGATCAATCCATAATCATTATTAACACACTATCTGCCATGCAAACATTGCAAATTTTTAAACTATATTTATTTAACGAAAGGTAGCACTTAAAAAACCAAGTTATATAAAATTATCAATTTCCAAAACATTTCGAAGCCCCTTCAATCTTCAGATGTCGATGATTTTATAAAAAAGAAATTGGAACACTATCATTTTTGCTCCTTTATAATAACGTTTAATAGCAAAAGTTCAGATAATCAGGAAAAAAGAATAAAAGAAAAGAATAATACCAATTATAATTATTCATTTTTATAACTTAAATATATTTTATATACTACATAAATCGATTTGTCACTTTTTATCAATTCTAACGTTCTAAACACATTTAGATTAACGATACTCAATAAACTAATTAATGCACCTCTTTCAAAACTCTTAGAATACACTCCAATAATATCCGAATTAATAATACATTAAATCACATAACAATTTCCAAATAAGACAAAATCCAAAGTATCACATTCTCCCCAAAATTTTCTTTCCTCTTGATTTCTCAAAATGTTTTCGATACCCCAAGAGTTACATTTCGCAACAACGCAAAATAAAATTCCCTACCAAAAGTCTCGTGAATTTGATAGGTACTCCCTGCAAAAGCTCACTGGAGGAACCGTGTACCTGTCGTTCGCGATTATCGATGCATCGATTGATTTCTTTTTTTTTCCTCCGATAGAGACTCTGATTTACATAATAGCATTTCAGGAGTCGTATTGCCTCCACCGCGATGACAGATTGCATACTCGTCGATAAATTTCAATCCCCTCCCCCCGCGCCCCTTTCTCTCGTTTCCTAGACCCCGTGTGATCTATAAGGGTGGCGGGGAGGGGCTGTGGAAGGGGGTAGTTCGGTACCAAGCGTGTAGCGTGCTCCGGCAAAAGAGCACGGTTTAATATCGTTTATAAATTATTCCACGGAGATAGCCATCAGCATACAAATTGGTTCGCCCAGGTCCTCGGGGCTGCCCGCGGCAGGGGCCGCGTATTTCCTAGGATTCACATTCGACGTATATCCTTCTCCTACCGAATTGTCGGTAATATCGAATACCAGTGAATGAGAAAAAAGCCCTGCGTTGTTTCGTGGTTTTTCGACCTGTATATTCTGCTTGGTATGTTCAGTGCGATGGATTGGTAATGAGATTGTGACCTGCTACGATATTTTTGTGGGGTAGGTGAAGGTTACCCAAATCGTGCCCCTTAAAAAACAGATCTATAAATTGTAGGTTTTATTAAATACATAACACAAATTTGCTGAATTTGTAACCCTTATAAACATTGTAATTATGTACAGGTAACCCTCCTATAACACGGTAGATCAATTCTTAGAAAATTGCCGTGTTGTGTGAAACCGTGTTGTATGAGACCCAGAGCAAGTACAAAAAGAGGGGTTACTAAAAGGTTTCATTAAACATATAAATGTATGTACAACACAAAACAAGAAAAAAACAAAAAAATATTATTTTAATTTAATGCAACTATAATTTAATAAATTTCTTCACCGCCACTACTCACAATCAGTATAATCAGTCGAGAACGTTTTTTTGGTGGAATAATATCGCCTTCAATTTCAGAACTTTTTTCTTCATTTCAATTTATGTATCTTCCTTCCTCTTTTAAAATCTGTGATTTTACTTTGCTTTCTGGTCCTTATCGGGTCAATGTTAATTTCTCCTTAATATCTTAAAGACGAAAAAGTTATTCTTTGACACACCGTGGCTCGACGCAGACTACCGATTAGCAGCGTGAAATACTTTTGTTTTCAAGCCACGGAGATGAAATCAAAATAGTTTACGCCGTACTGTATCTTTAAGACGGCAAGCTTCGCCGCGGCTGTAGAAATACAGTGTTGTATAAAGGCTATTGCAAATTTCTTATCATGTTACAGCGAAACCGTGTTGTAGGAGGGCTACCTGTATTTCTGAAAACATTAACACTATTTCTACCAAGAGGTGTGAAAAGACACCTTCCAAATTTTAACTTAAAATAATTCTCTAAGTTGAATCATTTTTCAGCAATTAATTTTTTGACTTTTCATACACCTTTTGACTATTCAGTAGTTGTTAAATTAATTCAGCAATATCATTTTCCACCAGCACATCGTAGATCTAAAAATGTGCATATGGTATACTTATTTTCTACCATGAGGTGTCCTTTGAAACTTTAAGGATTTCATGACAGGTGTTTAATTTTAAACCAATTTACATATAAATATTAACACCATTTCGTAGCACCATATTAATTACAATCAGAATAGAGAATCCCTATGTCAGTTGTAATAGAAAATTTGATATTCGCTTACTTCCCGCCTTTACAACTAGCTGCACACCGCTGCTAGAATTTGCAAGCTGATTAAATAATTTCTAATAAATACACATCAATGTATCAATAAATACATCCCTCAAATTATCTACATTTAACTGATAATATGAAATCTCAACAGTTTTGGCAATTATTTGCATTCAAACGAGAAGGTGTCAAAAGACACCTTTTGGTCGAAATAGGTATACAGAAAATCGTGATAGAAATAGTGTTAAATAAAATACACACACTCAGGTCTTAAGTCCGACCTAAGAAGCAAGCGAATCAATGATAGTTCAAAATAATAGTTTTTGTGGAAATGATTTTATTATGAAAAGTTAACATTTGCAAGATGTACAGTATCTTCCCGTAATAATGTTACCTCTTTGGGGTAGGTTTATGTCGCAGAAATATTATTGGGTGGTTTCATGATTTCTGAGTGGTATTTTGTTGCATATATTATCGAAGTAAAATGCTTCTGGTTATTGTAATAAATTCGTTAATGATGACAATGTATTCTATGCTAATTTCTTTTGTTGAAATGGGAAAAACCTTTGCGCGATGTGCTGAATTTTCAATCTATCAGTTTAATAATGATTTTGTGGGCAATAAGGAAAAGCTATCACTGCAGAAAGAAAAATATTTGCAGCTTTCTCTGCTGATAGTTTTGTTATTTCGTTTTGAAGCGGAATATTTTTATATGATACGCTCATCGCTTTAACTTCCGAGAAAGAATTAATAATATCTTAATGGCAGAAACTTGTTCATTATTAAATTGATCTAAGATTGGAGATTTTATCTTTCCATAGAGAGAATTGTACTTCGCAATATCATGATATGCTATTTTGTGTGTATATTGAATATTATATTTTGTGTATGAGGGTACTGTCATCCTATTTGAAAACGCTTGGGCAAGCTTTATCATGTTATACGCATTTTCATAACTGTAAGACTCTTACACGAACTCTAAGACTTTAAGTACTTATTGTAACGTGCATAAAAGTATTACGCCAGCTCGTTGCATCGTGAAGAAGGTGAAGAAGTAGAATAAACCGTCAATGGAGCGGAAAGTTTTGTATATACAAAAAGTAAGACAAACTAGTTTGTCGTAATGGATGTATTTCTTTCCATATTAATGCTACTGACATTATTACTGCTATTTCTTATAAACAGAACAAGCGCCATGATATTTCATGATAGCTAATTCATATAAAATTTGCAAAATGGCTCGTTTCTCATTTTAAAAGTGAATTAAAGAGATTTAATTATCCTACAATAGGAACTCTAAGTTAAAGTTTCTCTACACGTTGCCTGACCCTACGGATTCAACCCTTTATGGGCCCCTATGACTTTGAGGTAACCCAAGACACATAATATTCCATTCTTCAAGGTCAAATTATTAACTTTGCCAAATAGTATAATTTAGCTCCTAAAAATCATGAACTTTCCCTACAATTCAATATTTAAAATTCACCTTTAATCCATTATATAAAATAGTATTTTTATCATTTCCCAATCATCAAACTAAGTACCCACAAAAATCCACCATCCCCAAAAATGAAGCATCCGAAAAACAACCAACAACACTACACATCTCAAGCTAACAACACTTAAAATTACCATACGCAATACCCCCTTCCGATGGCAGTAATTAAAACCGCATCGAAACCGGCAACCGACGAGCACATCGACGACGAAAACGAAGAGGACGAAGAAAGTCTGGAAAATAACGACGAAGGTTTCGTGGTGGTTCACGATACCCTTGGAAGGTAGATTAGGAAGCAATTGGAATGCCCGGTGGGCTCCTTTGATCGGCATCGGGACCGTAACCGCCGCGAGGTCCCTGTCCTCGAGGGAATCGCACGGGGATGGGTAGGCCGAAGTTGAGAAGAGGCCCGCGGGCCACTCGACAGTCCGATAGCGACGAGGATTTAATTGACACCGGGAGGTGTCGCCGCACTAAACTATGCAAAGTGGCCGACTCTCGTCGGCTTTCGCTCTCTGAAGCCCTTCCACGAGGTCCAAAGACTTGGTGGACGGCAAACCGATACGCTGTCAGCCAGCGAGCAAGTCCTCTCTGACGGAGGAGCAACGTGGATGATCATCGATCCGAGAAATTAAGGCTGCGTTTTAGGTGTATCTGAATATCCCGTCGATTCGTTCGATGGAGATTTGGGTTGACGATTCGACGTGATCGACACCGGTCGACAGTTTTAGGCTTTGTTCGTGCCGATCGTTCCAATAGGACCTATTAACACTTTCGCGATTGGGGATACAGCGGTGGCTTTTTTGGGGGAGGTTTTTATGGGGCGATGATCGAGGATTATGACACTTGAAATGATGGGTGGTGATTTGGTTGTGTTGTGGGAAAAAATGAATGGTGGTGGATGTATTTATGTGAATTTTTTAGTGGGTGTGGAATAGTTTTTGTGGAGAGGTATTAATATTTTTATGAGGGTTTAATAAATAGGCAGTATTGGGTAAAACTTCAATAAGAATGTAGTGGCAAATTAATAGTATTATAGTAATTAATACGAAACTTGTTTTAATTAAGTAATACTAGATTTATCAAGGTGGTCGAAGTGACGTCCCTTGAATTTTTTGGAACTGTTCCTGAAATTTGTAGCATTGGTTCTTTTTCAATTTTCTACGTCTATCTTTGAAGACTGTAAGTGATTGAATCGATCAGGTTTTTTGCTCCCTTCATTAATTTTTAAACATTTAAACATTTCGAATTAACCAGTTATCTGTGATTGACGAGTATACTCGTCATGCGTAAAAATTAGCGACCACTCGTTATTTAAATTGTAATTATGACGAAAACAAAAATATGTTCGTTTTCAAGATGTCTGAAATGGCCATGCCGAAATAAAACGAATAACTAAAAAGTATAAATAATTTGAGATAGACTTATGTTCATCTCGTCTGTAAACCTAGTGTTAATGTATTCTTGAATATAAAAATTTTGCAATGTTTTTCATAAAATATTAATACGTAGTAGTTTTTCATATGTTATTACTTTTTATAATAGCAAGATTGTTAACAGTGAAAAACTAATTCTTGTCAAAATGCTTTACAATTTATTATTACACCAGAATTATAGTATACATAGTAGCATCTCTCGCGAGTGTATTGAGTATCAGTTTTTCATAACGACACGGAGACGGCGCGCACTTCTCGCGATTCCTGTTAAGCGTGCAAAATCAATTTCGAAACAGCTGTCGGGGTTCCCATAGTCCTCCGCGTCTCGGCTAATCAGCCGCTTTACACATTGTGCACTCGCTCGGGAATCTGTAAATTATTATCTTCACGGCATTGTATCACGCGCGTCAGGAAAGTACCTACTCGTACTATTCGTGCCTCGTGAGGCGATTTCTCGAGTGTCCTTCAGGAGCTATAAACGATTCTGCATCGAGAAATCTTTTCTATCGACCACTATGCATCGGTTATGCGTAAGAAATAACAGTTACACTTGATTTCTTTTTAAATTCTGAATTGTATATAAGGTTTTTAGATTCTCTTACCCCTTGCAATGACGTGTGACAGTCATGCGCGGTGAGCGGAATAAGAAAATTTGAAATTTTCCAGAAATTATTAAATTGAAAATATCAGTTGATCGCAAAATGGTCGTATTATTTCTATAATATTAATATTATTTTCAGTAATATGACATATTAGAGGTAAATAAGAACTTTTAGTTTTAGGAATTAATTTTGAATTCTTGCATGCTGATTCAGAAAAGAAACCGTTGGCCAAGGGGTTATCCCATTGCCGGTGGAATAACGTGTGGCGGTCGTGACGCAGAGAACGGGATAGGAAATTTTGAAATTTTCCAAAAATTATTAAATTGAAAATAGTAGTCGGTTACTAGAAAATCAAATTATTTCTATACTAGCAATGTTGTGTTCAGTTGTCCGCCATACTAGAAATCAGTGACCGTTTTGAATTTCAGCAATTAATTCCAACTTATTGCGGACACAGTCAGAAAGAAATTGTAGGGCAAGGGGTTAATGCTACATTGAGAGAAACAAGTGTATTTAAATAACAAAGATTTATTTAACATTCTTAACATACACCCTCAAATTCCTTTTTTACTTTGGTCGGTTCTTGTCAGTCGATAAATTAGAGAACACAATTTAGTCCTTCAGAACACTATATGCTTTAACACTAGATTTACGGAGTCAATTTGGCTCATTAATTGAATTACTATATACATGTATAATATATTGGTTGGTTAATCTTTTAATTATAAATCTTTCATTTAAATTGAATTGTAACTATTTCCTTTCCAAGAAACTTCAATTTTCTTGTATGACTTTAACTGGCTTACTTCAGAAAAATTGGTATATCAACATCCGTAAATTTAGTGTTAAATAGTAAAGTAGCTTTGTTACAAACACCATGAAAAATCCTAGCACTCTACCATTCCCTTCAACTCTCACCACAAAAACGCTCGATTTTCGGTAGACGGAACAGCCCGTGAACATCACCCTAAGAATAATACCCGTCGTTAAATTCATGAATCGTCCGATTTGCAAACAATTTAACAATCAGTCCGTAAAACGTCTCACCATCGAAACCTCAACCTTCACTCGCGAGTGTTTACAAACCGCGACAGCTCGTACGCGTTTCGATTCACCCTCGCGCGCCTTGAACGCGTAATCCGAATACGAACTTTATCCAATGCTTAGACTCTACAGTTCTCGGCGCTTTTTCCTCCCCATTATTCCTCCTTCCCCTCTCGGACGAAGACGAGGAGCACCGAAGCGGATATGTATAGCCAGAGCAAAGAGGTACACAACTAGAGGATGGCTGCTGGTCTCGGTGGATGGACACGGACAGGTCCGCATTGTATTCTGCGGCCAGTAAATCCTCCTGCTCGTAGTGTAAATGAGAGCCAAGAGGGAAGTGGAGGAGGAGGACTACCCCAGCCAGAAAGGGGGTTTCGACTCTTACTACCAACTATTCTACGAGGAGGAAGACGGAGATTGGACGACAACGATGGAAAGAGGGAGAGAGGAATAAGAAGAGGGAGCGAGAAAGGGGGACGAAGAGAGACGGAAAGATTTATCTCCACGGCGAGGATGCAGCAGCCCTTTGTCGCCAGCCGCGGTGAGAAGTTCGCATTTTTCGCCATTTTTTTCCGGTCGGCGTCGCTTCACCCTCTCCTCATCCCCCGGACTATCTCTTTGTCGTTTTTTCAGATTATTTCCCCACTCTCTTTCCCTTACTGCTGTCCGAAGTTCGCTTTCTCCTCTTGGCGCGTTCCTCAGCAACCTTGCTGACCAATTCCGACTGGCTACTGGAATTGAGAGGATCTCGTGGTGGGTTTTGACTGATCCCTCCATGGGGATGGTTCGTTTCGGGGTGATCTTTCAGTCTGATTGTCGTTTCATGTCACTCGATATCAAAAACACTTAAATGTCCAGGCAGTACCATAGAATTTAGACAATAATACATAATATCCGTAGAGGGTTTAACACGTTCACGACGGGGCCTGAATTTAGTGTTCCTACCATGGGGCGGTTGTGTTTTGCGTATTTTCTTCTATCCGGCGGCGTAGCAATGTAAAAAAAAGAGGTTGATTCGTCTGAACAAATGTCATCTTATTAGGTATAGCTGCTTAAGAAAAACATTCCAACTTAATATTATATTACGCTACATAAAAATGTAAATAAATTTATCAATTACAATAATTAGTTATTTAAAGGCTCAGCCTGTCCGATGGGATAAAAACAAAAATGTACCACCGGTGGTTCAGCCAGCTCGATAGGACAGACATAAATGTACCACCGGTGGTTCAGTCCGCCCCATGGGACAGACATGAATGCGCCACCGGTGGTTCAGCCCGTCGTGAACGTGTTAAGAAGTTTTATCTGTTGAAGGTCAGATAACTTTAAATTGCAAAGCACCAAATTCGGATCTAATATGAATGAATCCCTGTAGTTACTTCTGTCACAGCGATCACAACCTGATATACTTAGACTATTAAAGTTGTCTCTCGTTTTGATAAGTCCCGTGAATCCTGATTTGCACCTGGCCCCGACAGGCCTCTCGATGAGCCGGTAACTCGCGCTTTCAGGAGAGGAGAACGAGGCGCGGCTGGCCAAGTCTGCGTGTACAACGAGAACGGCCGGCAAGGGTTAGTGAAGGGAGAGGTTTCTAGCGGGACAGCGTTTGTCGGCGCGTTTGTGGCCACCGACGCCGCCGCTTTAAGGTGCACTCGCTTAAAGGGGCCCCTCGCGTTAAGGCCCAACGGTTGCGCTGACTGCGCGCGCCTCGCGCTCGACTCTTTCGCGTGATACTTCCTATGAACTCCTATAAATACGCGGATCGAAAGATAATTGAAAAGAATGGTGCAATTTTTTTTGATTGAATTTTATTAATCCTTCACTGATTTACTGATTTACGGGGAATTCTTAATGTGTCTGTTATTAACATTTTTTGAACGTTAGCATTTTATAGCTAGTTTGCTTAGGAGTTCAATTTGAGTGCTTATTATAACAGAAGTATAAGTAAGATTGTTTGATGTAAAGAAAATATTACAGCTAGAATTGTTACATTTCATGTTACTATTAGGTGTACAAATTAATTCTCGGCCTTTTTTGACTAACTTTGACATTTATGTATAACAATGTTGATATAAATTCAATATTAAACATGATCTTCTTCATTTTCTATACGTTTTTGCCATCTCTCTGGTAATTGTCGGATTCCAGATCGGAAAAATGATAGTGGTTCAGATCAATGAAATCATTCAGGCATTTATAGACCTGTTCAACTTACTTGAATTGAGAATCAGTTAGGTGGTGTTGTAGGGATCGAAATAGGTGGTTATTTGAAGGGGCTAAGTCTGGAGAATATTCGAAACTGTTGAAACCATTTTTTACAAGTGCTGCACGATATAGCGTTTCTTTTTTTTTAGTTGAAACCCGAAAAGAAGACAGTGCCTTAAATGTTGCTTATCGAACGACATCGCTTCTACACATGATTTTTCACGTTATGTCTGGAGTAGAGTCATGCGATATGTCTTATTTTAAAGCTAACAAATGGCGCTTTAGAATAACTATTCAAATTTGGAAAAATTCTAATCTGAATAGGTTTTGTGGTCGATGAAATCTGGGGGCCGAGAATTAATTTGTACACCTAATATAATCTTTTGTATCAATTTTTGATGGAGGAAAATGTAATAATATAAGTAAAATGATTGTGCTATTATATTCGAAAATGGTATAAGTCACTTTCTTCTTATGTTGAGATGTTTGTGAGCTCCAACATTTTTTGTATTATAATATGTAAAAGTTGAAAATTTGTGGACGAAATCATGATGATATTTCATTTATTTTGCCACTGTAAATGCGATAGGGAAACACCTATTGTTTAGGTAAACGTAGCTTAAACACAGTTTAATAAAAAATGGACTGATTATACCACTTTCAAAAATAATTAAATGCAACAAATATTGACCGTATTGTTTACATAATCGAGTAAAAATTGAATTGTAAAATTGTACAGAGTGTACATTTAAGAATGAGGACGGTTCGACTTCTTCAGCGTTATCACTTCCTACGTCACATTCGATAGCTTAACTTTGTAATACTACGTCTGAAATGACACACAATTGATAGGGTTAACTAACAAACCCATCGGATTCTATTTTTCACGTAAAAACATTTATTCGATTATGCAAAATTTAGTTGCTTAAATAGTAAAGAATATAAAGAAAACTAAGCGACGTTGAGATTTAGTTCGCTGGATTCCATTTGAAGGCGAATGTTGCATTTCGACGGTCCTTTCGCCTGGATCTTTTCTCTTCCCTTTTCTCTTCGCTTGTGTGGGTGGACTCTCCGCCTCGGCTGATTTGCGATCAATTTGCCCTAATTTAAAATCGGTGCTCGTGGTCGGAACGCTTTCAGCATGGCCGTGACAGACGCACGGACCCTGCTTTTTCATTTCTTAGGCGTGGCAAGTGAAAAATTCATTTTAAGTGCTGCGCTGGCACGAAATTAATTGGATGAATTTTAAGTGTACGCTTTAAATTTCTTTAGTCGTTTCGGTAGATTTACACGACTTTATGAGCCAATTTTTAATACTTACGTTTTCGTTCGAAGGAACACAGTGTGGCACGAGATAGTTTTAATATAGATATAGTTTGCTCACAAAGTTTTTTAAGTTGAACAAAAATTTAAGAACATTTTATTCTCACACTTTGATGTTTCTTTATCAAGTTTATTACGTTACGATAATTGTAAAATAATTTTAATTATATTATTTATAATATAGTTTTTAAAAAGTAAGTAAGTTTTGTGTTGAATCAATGAATCAATTTATATAATTGTAATAATAACAAATATGGAAACTAAATCATTTTTATATTATACATAGAAACATCTGATAAACTTTAGAATTGAAACAAGCTTTTCAAAGTCAAGTTAAGTTTTTCATAAAATGAGAACCATTAAAGAATACAACAAAACTGTAAAATGCATTTATGAAAAATTTTCAAATTAGATAAATGCATTCTGTAAAAAGAAAGCAACAAAATTCACTTCTCCAAAGAACATAAAAGTATCCAAATACAAGAAGCATATAATCTCTGCTAACCTTTTTTCAGAATTGAATTTGTAGAATATTCAGTTTACATAAACATCCATAATATAAATAGGATTTACAAATATTCGCTATTTCAATTTCCATAAAAAAACATTTTTCGCAAAATAATTACATTCATTTAAACGAAAGCAAGGAGAACTAGAAGACCTTGAAAGTAAAAGTATCAAATACAATTATTAAGGAAAACGTGTACCTTGAAACAGAAAGATGGTAATATTTCTCATAATTGTAAAAAAATCTCTCACGAAGAATCGGATTAAATAACGAATAGAAAAGTGGAAGCTGTTTAAACGATTCTTAAGCGAAATTCATGATTGAATTACGAGAATGTTTCTATTGCTCTGATTAATTTTAACTTCATCGAGGTACGGCATCAGGCTGCCGGCGCGCGGTTTGCTTTTAATTCAACGAAACTCGAGGTGCTTAACACCTTCGGCTTGTTCGCTTTTATTAATAACGGTAAAGCGGAAGATTTATGATTAACGGTACGATTACAGTCTATCGGTGTTTAATTCGCCTCGAAACCATCTCCTTCGAGTATAATCGAACTGTTGGAAACACTAACTTTTTCTCAGACTGTTTCTGACATTACTTGGAAGATTTATATCTCAGAATCGAGATTTCTCTTTGGTGTACACCAGAAGAATTTAAACTTTATATTATGTTATCTTTATCTCAAGGCAAACTGAAGGTAAAAATTGGATTATAGAAATTGCTCAAAGAGATTTTTCTTACTTTAGTGAGATTTAGTTTTATATTTTCTGACAATTAGTGTCTGCATTTATCACTAGCTCAACACCAGAAGATTTTAAACTTTATATTATGTTATCTTTATCTCAAGGCAAACCGAAGGTAAAAATTACATTATAAAAATTGTTCAAAGAGATTTTTCTTAAATTAGGGAGATTTAGTTTTATATTTTCTGACAATTAGTGTCTGTATTTATTACTAGTTGAGGACTGTTACAATCAAAAGGTGCAGTGATGCGAAGTTTCCGTTTTAATTAAATAGTTGATTTCAATTATGTGGCCTCAACAAAAATTATATTAAATGTATAACGGTAAAAGTAAACTTGAAAAAAAATACTTTGTTAAACACAAGCATAAAAATGCTGTGAATTTGGAAATTAATTTTCATACTTTCTTAAATATGAAAAAATAAAACTCTTGCCTTTCTTGAGACATTAAAATTTGAGCCGTTTCTTTAAAAACTAGCATAAGTGAATTGACCACAACGAAAAATTGTGATTTTCAATAAATATAACACGTCAAAACTCAAATCCATTATATCTCGCTACAAAAAGAAACCGACTCTCGCTACTTCTAAAGAAAATTTCCCATTTCTTTCAAGGTCTGACTTTATTCCAAAAATTCATATTTTAACAAGAACAAAATCTTTCACAAGAAGTTTCATATTTTGTAAGCATTTACGTGTTCTTCATCTCCTCCTGTAACTTTTAACCAAATTAAAGCTACACTTCATACCACAGCTAAAACCCTGCGCGCAAAAAGAATCCAAAATATCCCTGAAAAACCGTATCCCAAAATATCTGAAAAATTTGTCTCCATCTCCTCGATTCAGTCAGAAACAGACGGAAATCCAGAAAGGAAGCCGAGGACGAGACCGAAGGCTCGGAGCTCGTCGAACTCGCACGGTATTTCACCATGACGGTTCTGCGGGCCCGACGGAGCGCCATACATAACGTTGGGCCCCTCACAAAGGAGTCGTGGTGAGATGGTAGCCTACAAGATCGGATAATATGGGTAGTTATTTGTCGGCGCCGATGTTGGTTTTTCGGATCGATGTGTTGTCCCGTACGTGTGAGGCCCCCCGCGGCGACGGACCCGCTGGGTCCAAGGCCCTCGGGCTTCCCCCTCCCCTATTCGACAGCGTGCTTTCCTCCCTGTTTCTCCTTTTCGCCGCGGATCTCTCCTGGTTTAGCATCTTCGTCTCCCTTCTTCACCGTTCCTTCTTTTTTCCGGCTTTGCCTCTCTGCGTGCCTCTCTTCCCCCTTCTCGTTTATCCTTATCTGGATACTTCTCATCACTTTTCGCGCTCTATCTCGGCGCGAATATCTGCGACGAGGCTTCTTGCTAAAGGCCACGGAAGTATGCGCGTTCTGAGAGATGAGCGCCGAGATTAAACGCGAAATGAGCATTAATAGCTCCCGCGGGATGGTGCGATCGCTATGGTGGAGAAAGGAGAGAGTTTCGGTGACTGATCGCGCGGAATGATTCGGAGAGATGAATCTCCTGGATCTTTCGTATTGGACGATGGACCCTTGCTTGCCTTGGAATGATGAATTTTATTAAAGATCCGTGTCGTGAATTTAGTTTCATGAAGGGTTTCTCGATGTAAGTGGCTGAAAAGGATATTTTCGTTTGAAAAGTAGATATGGTGGTGTGCTACGTTTTCGAAAGTGCTGATATGATTGACGGTGTATTTTGTGAATTTTATAAGCTTTTATCGCTGTTTGTATTTGTATAATGGGAAGTAGGCTACATTTATTAGGAAGAATTTGTAGATGTAATGATAAAAATGGTAAAATATATTTGTTAACGCTTTTAGATTTGACTTGGGGGAAAGTAATGTTGAGGATACAGCCATGGTGTAATTCGAAATGATTAGATGTTAATTTGTGTTCCGTTAAATATTGATTTCCTGTTGTATTAGAAATTGTAACGTGGAAGAAGAATCGTTAACACTATATATATTACGACCGGCGTTAAATCTGCCATATTTAAATATATTAAATAATTAATTTTAAAAGGGAGAAACCACATAGTGGAACAGGTGATTAATTCAGTAGGTAATTAATGTTTTACAGGATGAACGTAAACTGTCTACTCTATGGCTCACCTATAAGTTCGGAGAATTTTGAGAAAAAATGAAGGACCAATTATTTTGAATGCCTTGGTAGTTCTAGTGTTAATATTGAATTCTGTCGTATTTAATTAATAAATTGTTAGATGTTTATTCAAGTATATTTCGAATTTCGACAAGTAATCTTTAACACTACATCTACCGAGGATTAAATCGATTTATTTAAAATTGTCAAATAAAAATGTTCTAATGAAAGAAATAAAGGAGGCAAAAAACTTGATCAATTCAATCGCTTGCATCCTTAAAGATAAACGTTGAATATTGAAACGGAGCAGCGCTTGAAATCTTACGAACAATTACAAAAAACTTTGGGTAAGCCATTTTAATCACATTGGTAGATCTAGTGTTAAGAAATTGCAGTATCCTTTAGAAAAATAGCACGTATCAAGAAAAAGAGATGAAACTACATTGATCAACTTGAAGAATATATTTATCATCTGTTTTAACACTAGAACTACCGACGTTAAATCCATTATATTTCAATGTATTAAATAAGTACTTTGGCTAAAGAGGAATCAATAGATGGAAAAGATTATCGAATGGTTACTCTATGTTTTAAGATCAACATAGAATTTCTGCTGTATGACTCTCTTATAAACTTTGAGAACTTTTTGAAAAAATCGTGAACCAGTCATTTTGACTGGCTTGGTAGTTCTAGTGTTAAATCCATTAATCTCTTGTTCGTCCACTCTGTAAAATAATATTGTTTCGCGACCGCTAAACGTTCGATTGACTCTGAATTTCTAGAAAACTATGCAAGAAAACAGCATACAGGTAATTTAAGCATTCCAGAACCATCATGTTATTATGTAAGAACACATATTTTACTCGACCAAAACGATTTAAGAGCACACAAACCTACATGTCCATTTCCCCTCAACGTCTTCGATTAAATGCTAAAAAAAGATGGTCGTCTTCCACAAATAATTCCTTACGATCTGCCAAATACGAGTATCTCTTCAAAGAATTCGCCTAAAAGTTGTAATAAGAATATTTCATTAAACCGTATGTCGGAATAATGTTATATTAAAATTCCAACGATTAAAGCAGTCCGGCGGCAATCGAGTCAATCCCCGAAACGAAAAAAAGAGGCGTCGGTAAAAGCCGGGCGGAGTATGAATCGCGTGCAGGAATATGAAAAGTATCTCCACCGTTGGCATTAAACCGGGAACGTTTATTGGTATCGTCTACGGCTCCTTTTACGACGTAGACCAGCGAGATTTGAAATCACGCGCTCCGATATGATCCGTGGAACGAGCTCTCTCGAGGAAGATTGAGGGCCAATGATGCTCCTTGAAATTCACGGTAATTTCTCCGTCTCTGTCTCTAACACGACTACACCGGTGCAACTGAAATTCTGCTGATTGGCTGACGATAATTGTTCACCGTGATATCTCGAAAATTTGAAAATTTCTAAACACCGAATTGGAACACTTTTTCTATCGCATCTATTTACTTTGGTGGGGATATACATATAAGCTCGTGTTCTAATTATTTTCGGAAGTTAATACTAGAACTACCAAACCAGTAAAGATGATTAGTACACCATTTTTTCAAAAAATTCTCCAAGCTTATATAAGAGTCATAAAATAAAAATTGTACGTCTATATCAATAAACATAAATCATCCAATCGACCAAGTTCTCTGCTTGGTTCCCTCTTTTTCAAAATACTTATTTAATATATTGAAATATGATGGATTTAACGCTGGCAGTTCTAGTGTTAAACGATGATTCTGTATCGTACAGACTATCAACTGAAAGATGGCCAGCAAGTGGCGGAACCTTTCATTTGCGAACATCTCTTTTCGTCACTTCTTCTTTAGAACTCCTAAACTGAGTATCCTAAAGTACACATTCATCATAGTCACTTATATTAGGATACTGGATTTCGTGATTCAAAAAACGAAATGACAGGAATAGGCTAATGAAACTGAAAGGTTCCGCCTCTCCTTAGCCATCTTTCAGTTGCCTCACAGTAAGAGGTCGCATTATTATTACAACTTTTCAAAATTTTTACTGATCCTTGCCCAGTACTATACTATAACTCTGGATCGAAAAAATCCTATCTTCTGAAAATTATCAAATATCAAGCAATACCACAAAAAATCACACAGTCTACTTTAAAAATGACAAAAATACTCAAATTACAATCTCCTACATCTATCATTTTACTTCATGCCAACGTTCACCATTCTCTCCCTTCCGTATTATCCGATCCTCCGTTTACAATCTTCACAATCCCAAGTGTCCAAAAGAAAAATTAGATTCAAACATCCTCAATTCAAAGAACAACATACCCGAATAGCATCATACATAAATAAGTTTCTCGCAAAAGTTCGAAACTGCCGAAAACCGGGTCCCTCCAACCAGCGACACCGATTCATTTTAATTCCCGTGCCAACGACGTTCGTATCTGTACTCTCTTGCACTTATCTCCTCTCCCCGGTCTAATCGCAATAAACCGAGAAAGGCGAGAGCCGTTAAGAACAGAAATATGGACAGTGGCTGAGGACAGAGGAAGAGAATGAGGAGGGAAGGGGTGTAAACGACGAGACGACGTAGAGGAGAAGCGGAGAAGAGGCCGGAATCGGGATCCTGCCGCCACACACATGCTGCGCCGAGGCGTCCGTAACGTCTTTTAATCACGAAATGAGCCGGCTCTCTTCAAACGCCGTGGGGCCCACGGTCCTCTTTGGCCGAATTAAGTAAATCAATAAATAACGAGGATACCTCGGCAACACCTGCGCGCTCTCCTCGCCTCGTCGGCACGGAGTAACAGGATTTACGGCGCCCCGCGCAAGGCGCCAAGTCGCGCCGATTCTTTCTGTCTCTCTTTAACCCCCTTTTCATTTCCCTCCTTCAGTTTATTCGCTACTTTCTTTTTCTTACCTTGTCCTTTTGGTCTTCGATGATTTTTTCCGCGTTAACTGAGAAGCTGAGGTGCACCGTGCTGTTTGGTGGTTGAGGTTTTGCACGTTGATTTAAACTTCCGTTACTGGGAAGTGAAACTTTGCTGGAGATGTATCTTGGAGGGTGGAGTAAAGTTGATTATGGATTTATAGATGTTGCTGGGTGTAAAAGTAAGGATGGAGAGGAAGAATAATATTTTTTCGATTAAGATTTACAAAGTGTACGTAAGATCTATGGATCACTGATTTTGTTGAAACTTTACGTAGTCGTAGAGTAAATTGTCGTGATTATGAATATACTACGTTGTAAGGGTAGATTTTCAATAGTTTTTAAAATATTTATAGTTAAAGGTTCATGGCCATACTTAAATGGAACTTTAGAATGAAAACTCAAGAGGTGCTGTGTGGTAGTCGTCCTGGATTTGTGCAGAAAAGGTTTGTACCCCTGTTATGGATAGATTAAAGCTTTTCTTTTTAATTTATATCTTCAAAAGTAAATGGAGTATGAAGGAATTAAAATTGATATGTTAACTGCATTTCTTTGAATGAAAATGTAAGTGAAATTTCTAGAACAATTCTGTTTACGTATGACACTAACTTTAATTGTAAATACCTTAAAAACTATTGGTCGTCTGCCACAATAATGCGATGTATTTATAATCAGAACGACTTATTATACAAGTATGAAAAATTTTAACAAAATCAACAACCAGAAGACTTTGCTCCCTCCTTATATCGCGCCGTGCTGACGAGAAGTCTCGATGCGTTTCGTTTAGTTTCTTCGTTTCGTAATCCCAGCAGTGTATGTAACTTTTGAGCACATAGCACGTTTCATACGAAAGTGCATATGAGAAGAGTCGTGTTCTTTTTACTTGGACCAATCACACTTGTACTTCTTCCAAATTCCTTTTGCGGAACTTCTTTCCAGCGCCGCATAATACTTACAAGTTGTCAGTCTTCATTCGCTCCTTTAAAAAAGTCACATTAAAGATTTTTGAACTGTAAAATGTGCGGCTAAAGTAAAAGTGAAATTTAGCTGCACATTTCATAAATTTTAATTAATTTTCAGTGAATTTTTATACCTAATTCTACATACTTATTAAATACGCCTTATACAGGCGGCCCTCGACTTTCGCACATTCTACTTTCGCACAATTCTCTATTTCACACGTTTGTAAAAATTCAATTTTTTAAAGGTTTCTGTTGCTTTTTAAATAATATCTGCTTCCATGCAGTCACTGCCGCGGATTGCTGTGGATCCACTCACTCACACATTGCCCATGATTTTCTAACATTGTAATATCGTTTCTAGTATTGCCTACTAGATGTTAGAGAATCTCAAGTTCACAAAGGAACCACATTAACATACAATTGTTTCTGTTTTTCCTGTATCTCTCTATTTTCGAACATTCAGAGGGTATTGACTCTGAGGAAGCATTAACTGGATAATAAAAAAAATTTATCGTTTCTAGTGTTACCTGGTAGATGTTAGAGAATCTCAAGTTCAACATTCGCACACATTTTCAGAGATAAATTATGTGCGAAAGTCGAGGGCCGATTGTCATTGGATTTTTTACAATGGCGAAGTAGAACTGAATGTTTACTGACATTATTTTTAATTCGATAACAATCATACGACCTTGAAGAAAATCGATGAGTTTAATGATAAAAGATCGACATTCGAAATGTAAGGTCAATTTTTTTTATCGTCATTTCGAAAACTCTTTCGAAGATAACCGAAAACTGAACCAGTCTAACCAGTAAACTAGCCTCCATCATTTCGATTGAGTTCCGTTGCTTTGGAAATATATAAAATTCCCGTCGTACGGCTGCATACATCATCTCTGTGAGGAGTAGCGGCAGTTTAGTGGGTTAATAAGACGCCGCCTTTTCGATATATCAGAAATCTTCGTGTTCAAAGACTTACGAGCGGCTACGAATGGATAATTGAGTACGTTGACACCTTCTTTGCCACGGCGATCGCCGATCTGTCTTCGACGGTTGAAATATTTTCGAAAAACGGCAATATTCTACGAGTAAGCAATGTTATTCAGAATTTAAATACCCCTATTCTTCAATTTCTTTGGCACCTTATTTACGTAGTTTTCAAAATAGCGGATTGAAAAAGGAAATATTAGAAATAAATAATTCCACTGACAAGATATTTCGACAGTCCACGATTTTGATTTACTTGGAATTTTGAGGAATCGATCTTCCTTGTAAATCGGGGGATCGATGTAATTTGATTCTGCGAGAGGTAAAGATATACCAAGATGATAATTTCGAGAACTCACGGAGACAGTATTTTATGAACCTATTTAAATATTATTCTAACAATGAAATTTATGAATGACAAAAATCATGTTTGTAACAGAAGCAGAAGTGTCTTATTCGCAGAATTTATTTATAAAATACACCACAACTATTTTAAATGAAAATTGAAATTGAAATTTTAAAGCTGATATTAAGTACTTTTATTATTGAGTGAGACAAAGTTCAACATTTTTGCATCAGTAACTTAAAATCACGGTTAACAAGTCACTATATTTGCAATTATACTATTTAACACATTAACTGTCATGGGGGTCTCCGGTGACCGGCGCTATTAAATTCAATGAAATTTTATGTAACTTTTAAATTGCAATATTAACACTTTACCGACCGGTATTTTTTTTACATCCTACCCCCTCCTGCCCACTTGGCCACAAATACTTCCTTAATACAGATATCTTTTCGAAAATTACAAATTTTTGTCACTGAGTTCTTAACACACGTAACCGCAATGATAAATGATAATTTATTAATTGTAGTGGCAACCAATTAATAAGTTAAAAGTTCCAAGGCATTGGGTCCGAAAAGCCTATTAATAGGCTTCCGGTCGGTAAAGTGTTAATAAACTTTCGAACATACTAAATATTTCAATATTGCCGTTAAAAAAATAAATATCCGTCGAATGCCTACCTCTATCTTTAAAGTTTCTAGTTTAAAAACATGTGAATTTAATACAAAAAGTTTCAGTAGAAATGATGTAAGTAGCAAAATACCAGTGGCGCTCAACATGTTAACAAGTCGGGAAAAAATACGTTTAGAACATGTACAACAATCCACGACTCTTTCAATTTCAAAGTTTATCAATCGGATTCTATCAAAGGCACCAAAATTTCGCGGCAAAGAGCGACACCGGAAACCGGCGAATTAAGGAGACCCAGGAAGAACTCCTGTGCGCGGATCGTCTTGAAAAATTGCACACCTGATTTTCCCGGCGATACCAACACTCGCGCGATAAATTAAATGCGATACAGCCATCATTATTTTTACCCGTTATTATCCTCCCCTCTTTTCCATCGTCGTCGTCCCTATTACCGTTATCGCCGTTGAATTAAAATTAATAAAGAGAAGATCGTGGCTTGGTAAGCGGCGCAGCTGCGTCGGACGATCGATCAATGGCGGCAGGAATCATGATCCAAGAGGCGGATTGAGACATAGATTACGATACGAGGGAAGCGCCTTGCTTTGACGCGCTCGTACCGAGCAAACTAGCCGTTTATCTAACTGGTCTTTCGCGTTAACTCGCTAAGCAGCTGCTGTTTTTTTCATGTTAGAAATTTACGGCATCGATGAAGAGGAATGGTTAACGGTGGAGAAGAAATTGTTGCTGTAATCCTTTGGAAATTTAATGTCTCTTGACTTCTGTCTCACTACTTGGTACACTTTCGTATTTGGGTTTCTAGATTAATGGTTTTCATGGTTTTGCAGAGAAAATAGTTTTTGCGCAGGGATGGAACAATATACGCAAAAGGACACGAGGTAATTTTTTTATGAAAAAATAAGAAAGTATGGAATGGAATATTTTAACCCTTTCACAGTTTGGTAAAATTACGAATTCTGGCCCAAAAGATGTTTAATTTGATTTATGTTCGAAAACACTTCGGCCTGCAAACTAAACCACGTCTCCTTCTTCATTTGGAATAAACTTAGAAAACAAAGGAAGCGAAGAATCTAGTCATAGACTTAGATATCTTTGGTAGACTAAACTAGATAAACCGTTTCATATTTGACGCTCCGCCCGTGACTGTCACGGGATAAACTGTCAATGGGTTAATATAAGACTTAGTTTTTGAGAAAATTGAGTTTGGAAATTTAAGGTTTTAATAGATTGTTTAGATAAGTAAATTTGTGTAATTTCTGTTATGCAGTTAAATTGTCTGTCAGAAAATGGGCTATTTTAAGAAAATATTATTTTTTTTATGATCTCTAGTTATTGAGCTACACCGGGAAATGCATTTTCTACCCTCGACTTTGAGAGGTATTTTCACCCCTTCAATATGGAGGATGGCCGATACAAAAAAATACCTACGTATCCAATATTTTTTCGAGAACTACATCTCACGTAAGTTTCATCAAAATCAGCGAGTACTCGTTCGATATGTCAAGTTTTTAGCTCTAACTGGCATACGTACGCATTGGATTTTCAAACTGGATTTTCGAAAAGTTAAGCCTTCCCTTTAAAAATTGTATACTGCTCTGTTAATGCATTCGACATTTAAACATTTGCTATAAAAGATTAAAGTACAACCGAACATATACCTACTTATGGTTTTACAATATTTACTCTATAAAGATGTAATTCTAATAATGAAAGTTCCCCTTCAGCAGAAATGATGAAACTAACGAAACTGGTGTGGCAAACAGCAGAAATAACAAATTTCAATGAATTTCTTTTTATTTCATTTTAATATTAACCCTTTGACTACTGTTGACGCCTACTGGCGTCAGACACATGTTGACATCCCGGTACTGTAGGCGCCAATTGGCGTCCAAATCAAACGTCGTTTGTTTTTTGCTTCGCTTGTAAAATTAAATTTTATTATTAAACATTGTTATTTATAAAAAATATATATTGTTGTTTAAAAAAAGCTTAAAATTAATGTTCACTTCAGATAAAATTCGTTTTAACACTAGAACTACCAAACCAGTCAAAATGACTGGTACACAATTTTTTCCAAAAATTCTCCAAGTTCATAGAAGAGCCATAGAATAAAAATTCTGCGTCCATCGCAATAGACATAAATCACCGAATTGATCATCTTTTTCGCCACTCACTTCCTCCTTTTGGAAAGTACTTATTTAATATATTGAAATATGATAGATTTAACGCCGGTAGTTCTAGTGTTAATGTAATAAATTTCAGTATTTTGAATATTTTAATATACTTCCTCAAAAATGGATGTCTAACGAAAAATTTCGCCGTACCCAGTGTACGTAGCGAGTGAATTCGTGCCGTACCGTACGGCCAGTGCGTGCCAAAATCTGCCGTAGTCAAAGGGTTAAACAAGCAAGAAAAAGAGCTCATTTAATATTGAACACTGATGTAGCGCAAGAAATAATTTTTATGGCTCGTTCGAAACTAAATGGGCAATTTAAGAAAACGCTAAAAATCGTTATCACAAAATTGTCAACTTCCTACGGCATTTATTTCGTTGTTTTACTATCTGTAAAAATAAATAAGTGTTACATTATTGTCGTAGATAATAATATCAGTGTTTGCAAAAGTAGAAACAAGTCAACAAGTAATTAAGTCTAATGATTAAACTCAATTGCCTGTAATATATTTTACTTGCCCGTTGATAAATTCAGAAAATGATAATTCAGAAAGTTCACAACAAAATACCTGGAACGTTATAAATCACCATGACTGATCAAATTCACATATTTAAATTACTATACTTCCTTCTTTCATACATGGATGTTTAACACTTTGATTTATAAATCAATTACAATTTTAAATTTCAAACGTCAAATGTACATTCGTGTGACGATTACCTTTATTTTACAATAATGTAAACATTTTCACTGAAACAATTGTCTACCTTGGTAAAGTAATTATCCACTGTCGGTTGTTCGTACGACCATTACGCACAATTAGTTCAACAAGACAGGTACATTATAGACAATGTAAAACCATTTACGCAACGTATTCGCTAATCAGCTTCTTTTAAGGGTAGTCAGTCGTTTGCGATAGAATACTCGATGTACTCATTACGCATAATTAGCCAACGAGACATATGTTACGAACAAACTATAACTGTGTCACTAAGGTATACATTAGCTAGTAATGTAAGTATATTTTACGTGCATTAACTAAAACGTACCTTTTTTTAGAAATAATAATTCGTTGGATAGACTGATTAAATAAATACATTTATTCCTAAATTTCATGAAACGTTTATGTAAAAGTTAAACGATAACATTGACGAATTTTCTAATAGTTTCGAAATTGAAATATTAATTTAATCTACAATTTAGAATACAAGATTGTAAAAAGCAACTGTTTTTATTTTTATTATTTCTCCTCCATAAATATGTAAGTAGAAAGGGCTGGTACAGAGAAGTACGTCTGACAATTAAGGTTTGAACCCTCTGTAAATCCTTCTAACTTATATACCTGTGTTTTTCTTTAACTTCTACAACTTTCTTAATTTTATGAAATATAATATTTTAATTCTCGAAACTCATAAGCTTTCTTTACATAAAAATACTTCCAAATTTCGAGTTGTGAAGAATGCTGAGTAACACCATTAAAAGTTTCTGCTTACAAAAGGTAACTATTGTTTATCTACTTATAAGCATGAGATATATTTCAACCATTCTATAAAATTTATATAAAAAGAATCATCCATCCTACAAATTAACCCCTTCCGGTAAAAGGACGAGTATAGCTCGTGATTGCATTTTCATACTATATAGCACAATGACTATACTCGTCATGGGACCAAAGTAGACCAAGAATATGATAATAATTCATTTAATTTAAAATATCTAGAGCGCTGGGAACGGTAACACTTTTTTACTCATTTAAATATCACAGATCATCAGAACATGCTGTTGACCGTTAGAATTTCTTGGTACTATTAATGTGCATATTGTTATTAGTCAGTAGGGTCTCATTCTTGACAACATTTAGTGTGGACACCGGTCAATATACACCTAACTCTTTTTTTACAAAGTAGATACGTTCCTTAAAAACCGTGTAAAAAAATTAGTAGTAAGACTCTCTGTCAGTGTAAGTGCAGCTTTCTTTACATCTTCCCGATTATTTTGGAAAGTACCACACGCTTGAAAACTATTAAAATTTTGCTTTGATATTTTTTTAATTTTACCATTTTTTAACATTCTACAATTACAATTGTATCCATACCAATAATACAATTTTAATCAACAATACCTAAGAATTAGGGGAGGGTGGGGCAAAGTGGGCCCCTTAAAATTTTGGAGCCCAAAAAAATAAAGATATGACTATTTTTTGCTGAAGGGGCCCACTTTGCCCCACCCTCCCCTATAAAATGAAACAGGTTCTTTTTTTAAATAAAAATTAAATGGTTGTTTCCTGCAAAACTTGTCATTATTAAATCTTACCGGAAGGGGTTAATTACCCTGATACTTTTAGGCAACGATCAGGACAAACGTTGTCTCCAAACCGGTTGAAATCCTATCATCTCTTATTGTCAAACTATTTTCACATTAACAAACACAAATTACAAAAACGTAACCCTAGACCATTCGCAATAATTACTCGCAATTATCCCAACAAAACGGATGCATTGCAAGCAAAGTAACTCCAGAACAAAACCGTACACCTTTTACGATGCGCTTGCCTATCCGTCGATACGCGACTCCGTTCATTAACATAGTAATGCCAGAAAGAATGGTTAGAATGTTAAGCTTGCTGCTTTGAATTGGAAACTTTCTAAGGGTCATTATTTAATAACACGACCGCAACATCGTCGCGGCAGTTTATGTTCCATTGTGCGAGGAAGAGCTGCGGGAACTTGAAGTAGGAACGGAAACCGCAAAAAAAAAAGGAAGAACGCTCGTGCCCTTTTTCTGGGCCCGATGCTTACTGTCACGGCTTGATAGTCATCGGCCCTCTAATCTCGCCGATCGAAGTCACTCTCATGGCAGCAGGGACGTGGAAACGTTCCTTTAAAACACCGTAAGCCATGGTGCTTCCACCATAGTATCTGCGATCGAAATCGACCGGTTGAAGTGAGAGAAATTTTTTTTTATTTTGACGAGGTATAATTATGTTAGATATTTTTTTTAAATAAAGATAGAATCAATATTGTGCTTAGTTAACGAATACTGAGGCTGGTGTGTTTCACTTGTTGCGTGATGGTGGTTTATTAATTTGGGAGAATTCAGTTTTTAATTATTGTGTATAGAATATCTGGACATTAATTAAATGTTAACCACGGGAAGAAATCGAATGACATTCGATTAATGAGTAGAGTTATTAAATCTCTACAGTTTAAATTACCGTTCCAATTCGATGCTAGTTGATTGAATTTTATTTAATAATATGTCTACGTATTTTTGAACAATTACGTTTGTTCTTCTATATCTTCTATTGTTCTGAAATTTTTAACATTTGATATTTTAAAGATACTTGCAAACGAACTGGTTTAAAGAATATTTTCAGAATAACTAAAAAAATTTTGTAGCCTTCGCGGAACACAGAGACTATCAAATTACGATATGCAAGAACCTGTCGTTATCCGATCGAAAAAATCGCCACTATCGTTGCCATTGTGATGTTAATAAGACTACCATTGCAGCTTTCATTGATTTCTGCACACGATCGTTGTACGTGACGGCGAAAAAGTAGATTTGATATTCTTTGCGGCACTGGTTCTTACGTTACATACACCAATAATACCGTCACGTTTCCACGTGTAATTCACTCGATAAATAATGCAATAAAATACTTTCTTTTTTATTATCATATCTCGCGTCTTAGATCGTATTTACCCCGGCATAGAGCTTAAGCATTCCTCGGGGCAACCTTTCCTTTTCGAAAGGGGAAAGATATTTCACTTGATTCAATGCAATTAGTTGTGAAAAGATAGCAGAAAATATATTGGCCGTGATAAGATTCATTGCTAAAATATATTTATTAAGAACTAAGTATCAGTGCTTCATAAGTCTTCTGCCATGATAATAAAATGCAATAAAATATAAAATGCACTTGCTCTCAGCATACGAAAAAATACTGAATTAAAGAACCCGTTGACATTCACAAGAATTTTCTAAAATATAATAAAATCTATCAAATAAAACATATCAAATCGTGGCTATTACATAGAACTCGCTATAATCACACAAAATTCGCAATAATTCAGAATATTTTATTTCCCCATATTTTATCACTTATCACATTAAGACTATACAGAATTTAACAAAAGAAGTACCTTACGTATACAAAAATTCTCGATACGTTTTAACCAATTAGCTGTGTTTGACGAGTATACTAGTCATGGAGAAACGACAGAATTTTTTATATTGTCCAGTATACTCGTCATGCGTAAAAGTTAGCGACCACTGGCTAATTAAATTGTAATTTTGACGAAAACTAAAATATACTCGTTAATATAAAGATATTTGTAATATTTTGAGTTCGTGCCGGAATAAACCGAATAACTAAAAAGTCTAAATAATTTGAGATAGCTTTATGCTCAACTCTCGATTTTCATGACCCACGTAAGGGCGCAATCTCAAAAGACGTCGCCACAATTACCTGGTTAAATATTCTGATCCACCGATGTTTGAACTTTTCAGCAAAATTAGTATCAATTCACTATTATAGAATTATAGCAATCTAATGTATAGTGATACCAAGGTGAAAGAGAGGTCACCGTAACCCGTGTCAGCGACACCGGTACCAACATTGGGGAACGGTAGCCGCGAAGCGCCATTTCGCAAATTGAAATGGAACGGCCGGTGGGTGCCCTTTTTTTCTTCTTCTCGGCGTTTAACCGTAATACGCGGCGCGTTTATCCGCGTGTACGGGGGCCCCGGCAAAAAGAGGAACTGGCGCGTACAAACGGCAAGGAAATATTGCTTCGTGTCGGCGCGAGAAAATTTATTGCCATGCCCGCCATGGAGGAACAGAAAGACCCAACGACGCAGGGAAATTGCAGAGAATAAACAGAGAGAAATGGAGACAGAGATGGAATGAATAAAATAGAGAGGAAGGTAGAGAGAAAAGAGAGAAAAACGGACAGAGAGGATAAACGTAGAGTGACTGCTCGCTTCATGGAGAATAGAGACGCGTTAATAAGAGAATGGACAAGGAAACCGCGTGTTTCGGCTAATCGAAAATGCAAAATGGCACACGAGTGCGCAGAGAGAGAACTTCGTGACGTGGATGAGAGCACAGACGGCCCGTTAAATTATCGAGCGAAACTAGCAAATTGTGTCCGGCTATTTTCTTTTTGAATTAATGCTCGCCGGGCTTTCGAGTGGCTCGTTAAGTCGTCGTTATAACGAGTGCACGTTTTGAGGAACAATTATACTTGGAGATGTGTAAGAATTCGTAGGAGCACGACAATCGTGGACTGGGTTTTAAAGATCTCTTGGAGAACAAATTTTTGAATTCTTTGGAAGGAATTTTTAATATGAAAATTTGCAATGGCGTGAAGAGACGTTGATTAATAACCTTGATTAAGGTGAATTGGAAATGTAATAGTTAAGGAAATTGTGTTATATATTTTGCAATGAAGCTTGTGGTTTTCAGGAATTTTGGACAAGAAAGATTTTTACAGTTGTAGTAACTGTGCAACTTTAAAGTTTTGATGACACTTTTAAATGTGGAATTTTTAACTAGGACTTCCAAGGATTAAATTAGTGTCATTATATGTACTAGATGAATTTGTTAAAAAGGAACAAAAGATGTTAACTTGGTAATAGAAACTTTGCAAGATGAATGTAAAATATTGCTAAAAATGTAGCGTTATAAATACGTGGAATTTTTTCATAAAGTTGAACGTCAATTATATTGAATATTTTGACTAATTTAATATTAGGATAGTAATTGAAATATTTTCTGTCAATGAAAACGAAAATTATTTTATAGGATAATGTATAGCAAACAGACATCATTTTTCGATTTTTCAAAGTAACACAAACACTTTAATAACCTGATTGACTTAAAAGAGATTTTAAAATATACTTACCGACGCAAATTAATTTCTTAATTTACATTTCCGTATTTCAAACACCATAAAAAATGCACTTAGTCTCAAGAAAAACGATCGTCAATTCGTTGCCATTCGTTAAATATCATCCATTAAAGGGTAGTTTTTTATGGAAATGCAGATATCGATAAAATGGTAATCAAATAATACGAGTTTTTATGACCGAATTGCACATATCTTTAATACTACGCCATTGGGAGGCTTAATCGAACACCGGTAACATGTCTCGGCAATAAATTCGCGAGCGAGATAATTTTTGCAAGCGATCGGAACAGCTCGTTTGCCGATTTCGTCCTGGTTCGATCATCGCCGGACTGACTCGCCTGAATAATGGATCCTCCAGCGATTATTATTCGTCGAGCACTTTATTATTGGCACCGCATGGGGCACGATCGTTCCTGAGAACTAAACAATTAAAAAGAAAAATACTTAAAATGAACTGCTGCTCATGTATGAACACTGTGATACTTCCGATTTCTGAGAAAGGTATTAAATACTCCATTTTTGCGTATCTATCTCTCGACTGCAATGGCGAGAACTGAAAAAAAATGTTAAATTAAAGATTAAAATTTTGAAAATTTATTTTCCACGGTAAATGTTATTATAAAATTAAGATGTTTTTGGTTCATCGTACGCGTAATAACTAGACTGCGGATGTTTATGCAAATATTGAGTTTCACAAATGCAGGTGAGGCAGGAAAACCTATCTAGGGGTTTATTGCACTTAATAAATATTACAACAAATACCATACTTTGGATATTTTAGATATATTTTTATATTATGTTCTTTTTGTATATTTTAGCCGTATTTAATTTGTCACAAATGCATAAAAATCCGCAGTCTAGTAATAACAATGACATGTGAATAGAGCAATTCAAGATTACCACGTTGACTGCCATGGGGGTCACCGGTGATCGGCGCTATAAAATTCAATGGAATTTCATGTAACTTTTAAATTGCAATATTTATGTATTTTCGAATATACTCAATATTGAAATATTGGCGTCAAAAAGAGAAAGATCTGCCGAATCTATCTGTATCTTTAAAGTTTCTGTATTAGAAAGATGTGGATTTAATAGAAAAAGTTTTAATTCAGTAAAAGTAATGAAATTAGCAAAATACCGGTGCAGTTGAACGTGTTAAATAGTGTAATTAGTTTGAGGAGAAGAGTAATGTCAGATTTAAGGACCAACTAATTATACATTAACACGTTCCCGTACACTTTTAATTTGACGAAAGTGCTCAGAAACACACACGAAAATATTTCGAAATTTTAAAGCATAAAAAATCGCACAAAAAGAACAATTGATATGTAATCTGGAATGTTACATCTTTTTCGATGTATTACTGAGCAATTAACAAATGAATGCATTAGTGCACAAATGTTAAGGAACTTGAACTACTGAAAAATCGTTATCTGGAAAATTTAACACCTTACTGTGCATTTGTCTTAATTCTTCTCTATTGGCTGTATTATCAGTGACAGCCATCAGTATTTCAAAACACCCTCGCGAAAATTCTGTAAAAATGCATAATCAAGTCAGACTTAATCCCAAAGTTTAAGTACTCCAAATCAATCTGTTTGAAATAGTTGGCGAAATCTGTAGCAACTAATGAGGATGTAACACGAGCAATTAAGAAATCGGATGAAAAAGGACGGCAAGCCGTGCAGCATGTATTGCCGTGAAAGGCGGCGTTGGTTTTTCCAGGTTCTGATGGCGCGGCGCCCTGATGAGGTCATCCTGTTGCCTGTAGTAGACAAGTAGATCGTCGACGAAGCATCGGACGGCTATTTTACGACGTTTCTTCGGGATTTTATAACATTGTGCCGAGCACTTAACTTACGATACGAGAATCGGTCGTTGAAGAGACGAGGATCGAGAGGGAAGAAAGGAAACCTCGATCGGCAATTCGTCGCTTTTTGCAGCTGCTCGCGTGGATGCTTCTTGCGCGATATCTTCTGCTGAGTTATTCGGCTTTGCTGAAGAAATTCCATTTGCTTTGAGAGACTTGACCGGTGATATTACGAAGACTGAGATCTTACACCAGGATTGTAAGGAGGTATTGTTTAATTCCCAGTGGAAATTCTTTTGTGGATGTTACGAGATTGTAGGTATTATTAATTCTTACGCTAGATTCTCTGTTTTAAAGAGAAGTGAAGATGAATGGAATAGCTAGTGATTCGACTGAAGAAGTTGTGAAGTTTTTTTTATAAAATTATTGAAAAAAGATGAGATATGTTGAAGAATTATTTGGTTTACATTTTACATGACATTACATGATAATTGGGTTTGACAATTCTTATATTAGGGGTGCCGAAAAGTAATCAAAATTAGAGCAGTGAAAATTTAATTGGAAAAGTTTTTTAACAAAAAATCGAAGGAATTTTTTTAAGAGGGGAATAGAATAACTACCTTTGCATTGGCAAAAAGTGTTAGAAAATTATGGAAATTATTTTGTTGATTAGTATTTAAGTTTTCTTCAATAAATAAATGTTTTTCGCCGGCAGAGAAAAAATTTGGATTACTTTTCGGTACCCCTAATAGAAGCTGGGAAAAAAAATGATTGAGGACGATATTTATGATGTTGAATTGAATTTTACAACTGCGAACTTTGAATAAATTTTTGAAATTTTTGTAGAAAATAAGTTTCTTCTTGACTGGTGAATTATCGATAGACTTCTTCAAATTTATTCCGATACACTCAATACATTTGCTCATTCTTTTATATCTATAAATAGTCTAGTTCATTTATAAAGCACACATTTAAAAAAAAAGAACTGCATCGAGGTTAAAAAAAAATGTAATTACCACAAACGGCGTATAAATCCGTCGTTACGTACTTGACGTTCAGCTCCGTCAAATAAATCCACGCCTCGGGACGTTAAGAGAAGAAGAAAAAAAATCGCGAAAACTCGTGTCTCCGATAAAACACTCGAGTGGCCCGAAGCATCGCGAGGCTACATAAATTTCGCTGATCATTTCAATCAATCAGCTTTACGTAAGAACAGTGGGAACGTAAACTGAAATGTCCCACCTAAGAAAGTGCGCTCTGAAATTCTTCACGATCCAGCAGCCTCGTGCAACGGTCATAATGGACCGGTAATAACACACCCGACTACCAGTGTACCTTATTTTACAGCTTTATAACAATTCCGTTCCAGCGATGGTAATGGCTCAGAACCTCCTACTATTGCTAGCTATCTAGTTGACTACAATACTCGTGTAAACTCGAAAACTGTGATTGAATTAACTGCAAGGAGTATTCAGATATTCTTGGTCCACTTTACCTTTACTGTCTTTATCGAAATTGATATAAAAATGTAATGTAACATGTAAGAGAGGAAAAACTATTACTTTTATAAATTATTTTAATAAATTAATGACATAAAACGACACTTAATCACATAAAATAACTCTTCAAACATAAATCATAACTTCTAATACGTAAATTAAATATCTGTCGTAAAACTATTAATCTGTTCGCTTCTAATCTCTCTAAACAACTAACTGAATATTTATAAAAAATGCTGCTCGTCGTTCGGACGACAAACCGACGCGAGTAAGTCGTTGCAGCGGCGACGAACATACTCGGTGTTACATTCATATAAATATTAACACTCTTACAAACAGTAATCAGGGAAGATATAATTAATTTGTGTAACTTTGTGGACGAGATATAAGTGCAATCAGTGTGCGAAGAAATATTTCTATTCTTTTACATATTGGAGTTAAATAGAGTGCGATTTATAGTTAATACATAGTGCAATTTGTCTTGGAACGTATAGGTTTAAGTGCATTTAAAAACTCAAAGCATATGATGTACATATGGGAAAATATGTAAGAAAATAAATATATAGGACATATTGCTATAGTAATTTTTAAATCAGTTTAAGAAGTCAAAGTTCACTTTCGATTGATTAGAAGAAGAACTTGGCTTGCAAGACGTTATATGACATTTGTGAGGTTGGAAGTGTTAAATCCCCTGTCACTGTCAGTCATAAGCTGTTACATAAGCCATAATATTGCAGCTTCGACAATTTAAAACATGCGACAATAGGCGATCAAATTAAAAAATACGAAAAAAATTAGTCTATCGAGTTCTCTTATCTTCAAATTATCTCATTGTAAGAAAAACTTAAAGTAACACCATTGCCGTAACAAACATGACGACGTGCTATACTCCCGAGTCGAAAATTTCAGCCCAAAAACCTCCTAAATTACCAAATAACTTAGGATATTTAGGCTGAATATGGAAAAATTTAGTACATATAAAGGCGATATACATCGCCCTACACTTGTTACTTTTTGCCACTTTTACCTAGTTTAGGAGCAATTTAGGCTTCATACAGCCCAAAATAATCCTCAGCATTCTATAATGAGCAGCTTTAGAATTGGATTGGAATTGGAGTGGATTGATCGAGGTCCGAAAAAATTCTCGATATAGGTACTAAAAATTAATTTGGTTTAGGAGATTTAGAATTTATATGGAATAAAATGATAATTTAATTCCAACTTGCTCCTGAAAGCCCTATTTTTAGAACATGAGTCGACAGACTTGGAACTTCTGAAATATTTTTAGGGGATGTCAGATTAAATTGGAATACAAATTTTACCTGATCAGTCCATATAACTCCTAAAAATCATATTTACAGGACTTTGAGGCGCGTAGACACACTAATTGAGCATTTTGAGGTTCAAAATGTTATACATAATTAAGCGGCAAATGAGAAATCAAAAGAATCTAGGATTTGAAATTTCTTTTTCGGCTGGACTTTTTGACTCGGGAAGGACTCTCATCCTCCGAAACAGAAATTATTGTTAGAAGAACATTGCATCCTATAGCTTCAACATCTCAAAACCAATGGCAATAAGCGATCAAAGTTGAAAAATTAAAAACAATTAGTCTATTTTCTCATTCTAAAATAGAAGATTAAAATACTACTGTTACCAAGACAACCCTAATTTTGCTCCATACAAAAAGGTCAACCTCCCAACTAGAAACTTAGTAAGATCTCGTGTGTCGACCAGCGAGCTACTGACACTACCGATACGCTTTCGGGGTGGCGTTTTCTCGCGAAACGACAAGCCATCAAGACACATAAATTCTACAGATAATTCCAATCTATCAGGCTTACGTAAGCGCGACGGAAAGAGCGGGAGCAGAGTAAAAGCCAGTCGCGACAGACAAAACGCCCACGTGCGTACGGATTTCTTGAGAGCCTCGCGAGAGACGCTCGCCGCCGTGACATCGTGCGAAAGATGTTATCGCACGTTGACGGGATGCATTACAGAATTATGCAAAGCACCGACATTCGCGATTAGTATCTTTAAGAGCTCCCTACATACGTATGTACGTACGAGGATGTATTTGTTCGGGTATGCGAGGAAGCGAGATCGCTGGCGCGGCCGATTAACGCGCCGGTTTTTGGACATCCTCCGCGAAATCGTTCCTGGATTTTAGTGTGGGAGGCTATAATTTTTAACAGTTCTGAGCTCAAGGAGAATTAAGATATGCCAAGTGTAGGTTGAGATTGGAAGACATAAATTTTTATTGCCAGATTACTAAACAGGGGATAGAGTTTTATAAGAATTGCATTAGAGTAATGTATTTATTTAATCATTTTAGTTAGAAGTAGAACGATTGTGTTTCCTCTTTGCAGCACTGAAAAATGCCAAGATTTATAGAATCGATGGTAGGTACTTCTTGCATGAATAATAAATGCAGTTCAGTAATATATTCTCATTGCAACAGTGAAGGTATAACATACACAACATCTTTAACTGACAAGTAAAACAAGAATGTTTAACACTTAGAAGTAGAAAAACATAGAAGTGTTCATTTGTTGCATTCAACGATGCGAAACGAAAGTTACTTACAATTGTCCTGAAAAAACGTGTAAGTATATGTTTTACAGTAACTAGAATAGTCTTTGTGCTTTTCATTCACACAAACCTCAACTAAAAACTCCCCTTTAGCCCCCAGGCATCCCATTTTGGGAAATTCTCACTTTTATCGCTACAACCTTCACAAAATAATGGTTCATTGACTCCCACAACGTTCACATTTCCCATTAATCTAACCATTTACATAAAACAATTAATGACAATTCTCCGCGTCACAGTCACTCCATTCCATACAATTTTCACTTTTATCGGTACAAACTCCACAAAATGGTTCCCCGTTAATTTCCATAACTTTCATACGTTCCATTCGTCCAAGCGTTGGTACAAACTCAATCAAACCCCATACCATAAAATTCCCACTTTTATCGCGACAAATTTCACAAAATGATACATGACCACACGTTTCTTATTAATTCCCCCATCTTTCATATTTCCGATTTATCCAATCATTGATATAAAACTCAACCAAAGGCGATTCTCAGTGCTGCAAAACAGCTACCCTTTTTCCGTACTACATAAATTCTCATTTTTATCGCAAGAAACTTCCTGTAACGATATCCAGGCACACGTTCCTGATTAATTCCCATAATTCCCATTCGCGCGAGGAATAAAGATCGCTCGGTCGCCGCGATAATCGGCCGTTACGCGAAAGGTGCTAACGGAATTAAAGCAGCGTTTCCTTACTTCTGGCTAATTTCTTGTGTGGTCCCCTCGATGAGGGGCTAAAGCGAGTCGATAAATCTTGTCCAGGGTGCATGCACGCCGCATAAAGGCGAGCTGGTGTCTACATACTTGCCGCTTTATATCGAGCCACGTAATTAGGGCGAGAGACAACAGGTGAGGCTGACACAGCTGCTCCCCGGCTTCTCTTTGGCCCGATGTCCTCGCCTGCGAGGCTGCCTATTGCCGGATCTTATCTTGTCACAACATCGGACGAGATGAATGTCTCCAACAAGGGAAATTTCTTCTTGCGGGCAAGAAAGTTCATGTGTCTCGGTTCTCCAACGAATGGTGTCTCTTCGAGCTGACAGTTCGTTAGGACGATGATCATCATCGGAAAGGGGGGAAATTATTGTGCGATCTCTTAATTTTGTAACATCACGATGGAACGTTAACAAGTTGATGTTGTATGTCCTTTTCTTGTCGGATAAGAAATGTCGGATCGTAATGACGGATATGGATTCCATCGAAGATAAATTTATCGTTGGAATTTCTGTTGGCAGGTAGATAGGGTGGTGACAGTTACCGATGTCAGGGGTGATTTTTATGGGAATAAATTCTTGTAATGTGATGCAACGAAGAGTCAATTTTGAAGAATACTATTGTGTAATAATGCCTGCTTTAAATATATGGACCGTTTATTTTGAAAGTGGTGTAAGTCCATTTACAACCCGTAAATATACTTTATTTTAGTTAAATTCGCCTAAAAGAAATTTGTATAGTAAAATTAGATCTTCGTTAATTGATAGAAAAATTATCAGACTTGTCATAATTAACCAATATTTTTTCAATTGATAGATATGTCAATCTTTAATTTTCTCGAAACAACAGAAAATGGACTTGCACCACTTTCAAAATAAACGGTCCATATCTTTTACGACGTCAAATAAATTGAATGAGTTTATCTAATAATCGAAATAGTTTAAGTATCAATTCTCAGGTGACATTTAAAAATTATTAGGGAGACTGGAAAGCAATGTAGCTTTTCTACATTGAAATCAAACTAATAAATTTGTAACAAGGTTTTGTTTTCAATAAATGATGTAATCATCCTCGTTATCAACAACTTTTTTCCATTTAGTGTGCAAATTTTCAATTTCGGATTGATAAAGATCAAGTAGTTTTTGAGCAAAATATTTGGAGAAACGACGTTACTTTCCGCCTCCCACCCCCAAATAATTAATTGGAAGTTTATTTTTTTATAAAAATAAACTAGGTTTTTATAACAATATATATTATAATATTACTAATATTACTATTACTAACATATAATATTTTTAATATTATTAAAACTAATTGAGTTATACAACTTTACAGAAAGTGTTGACTAATTAAGTGTTTAACTAACACAGTTTTATAAAAGGTATACTTGATATTGAAAAATCTAATGATTTCCGGAGGGTGTAAATGACAATTTTTAATGCGATGCTAATGAAGAGACGTGATCCGGCTATTCTTTAAGAAACAGTGTCCTGACAAGAGTCAAAAGAAGTGCACAAGTATTTACTAAACATACGAAAGTTCTCCTGTTCGTCAGCAATTAATGCGACTACCTGTAAGTCGCAGTAACTTAAAATATGTCGTAAAAGTTGTCGTTGACCATAAAAGCCTGTTCTTATTTTCCGTCTTCCGATGTTCCTCCCGATAGATGTTATCAGGTGACACTACACTCGAGGCGAAAGTCAAGAGTAAAACGTCTAACTGGCAGCAAGGAAGCACAGCTGTGTAATTTTAGCATGAGCTAATTAAGTCGTGCATTTCAGTTTTAAGTTGATTTATAGTCATGGAAATTCCTTTCGAAAGGGAAAAGAAAAAGTCAGCCGTCCAATGTTTTTCATCTCAATTTATTTTCCTTTAGATAATTATAAAACTATTATCCCTGTTTTTTTTTTCACTTTGTGCTTTTTACCGTGTGTTTGGAATGTTAATAGGGCGCTTCGACAGGAAACGTTCTTGTTGTACTTATTGCGCTTGATATTGGAATTACTTTTGTTCAAAAAATATTCCACTGCAAACTGGTTGTCTACTGTGTCGTTTATATTAATGTCTTATCAGAAAATCAACTTTATTGTGTTGTTAAAAAATATACGATATTTTCAACACATATGGTCTTGACGAATAAATAATTATTTTATTAATTAAAAATATTTTTCAAATGCTATACGTAAAGTGTAAAAAAACTACAATTAATATAAATCTTAAAGAGCTTCTCAGAAATGTTATTTTCCCAAAGAAGCTATGAATTCTTACTTTGACATAATTATAACATTAACTAAACATTACAGTAATATGAGAAATTTAATAAAATTGTCGAATAGAATAAGTAACTTTCTTTTTATTACTTTACATATCTATATAAAATTCTTAATTTCTTTACAATCGGTTTTTTATGCTTTTGGCGGAAATAATGTTTATGTAGAATTTAATATTCCGAGATAAAATAGCTCATTAATATTAGCAAAATGGGATGTAATGAATATATAGTGACGTGAAAAAAAATCACTTATTCTCATTTGCTAAGAGTACATAAAATTTACTGTCGTGAAAGCGATAAATAGTTCCAAATATCGACGATCTTTTTCCAGATATCTGAAAATTTACAAACGCCAAAATGATTCAAAGGATCAGTGTCAAACTTGTAATGTCAAAACACCTGTTTATCGACAGCTATTGCAGATTTTAACGGTATAACGGAATCATCTGAAACTGTATATTCAAAAATTTTGAATATTTTTCGTGAAAGTGGCAATTATGAAATGAATTCATAAAAAGAATTTATATTTGAAACGTTGAAAATCCTCTTCACTTACCGCTCATTAATTACTAGCGATAAGTATTTGCTAATTTAATTTATTTAATAATGAAGCATCGAATATTGGATGGTCAGTAAAAGTCTCTCATTTGGACGTTCGTGATTGAGCGTAATAAAATAAAACTTTTGAATTTCGCTCCGCTGTATTACCTCACAGAACGAAAGATTTAAATCGTTTAATATAATGAGAATTTCGCCTTTTTTATACGTTGTATTCGTTAAACTCACATATACAAAAATAGCATTTTTGTTACTGCATTTGTGTAATTTCAAAGATCTCGAGTGTTTAATAATTATTTTGTTCTCATTTGAAAATATTCTTAAAAGTATTAATTCAAAGTAAAATAAACTCTCTCTCTCTCTCTCTGTGAATTAGGAAATTTCTTTTTATTATTTCTCTTGTGCAGTAATTGTCGCAACAATTTGAAATTAAAGTAAAATGAAGTATGAAGTGACGGATAAAAACTCGAAGTTGAATTGTGTTCGTGCCTTTTGTAATTTCAGGAATAATGAGAAATACTTTTCATAGATTCATTTTCTTAAAATGTGGATGACGATGTTTAGACAAAAGCGATTTCCTTTGAAATTAGCTTCTCGTAAAGATCGCACAATTACGAAAAATGAAAAAATTGGAGAAAGACCAAGGCATTTGAAACGGTTGTTTCCGAAAGAAAAGGTAGTCAGACGTCATTATTCCCTTACGGTTTTCTTTAAAACTAATCGTTTGGGCGTACGAGATTCTTAAGAATTCACAGATTTCATTTAATTTTAAATAAAGTAATGGAAGAACGATGAAGTCGAACTGCCATCTTTATTCTTAGTCGCAGATGGCGATAAGGAAAACCTTTGTTATTTTCAATTGAAAAAGGAACAAAAGTGGTGACAATAAAAACCTTTATTATTTTAATTTTAAAAAGGAACAAAAGTTGCCAAGCTCTCCTTTGAATTTAAGCAAATTAAATTGAAAAGTAGTTCAAAATCGTGGAAGGCAAAATTACTGTTTCCTCTACAAAATTTACGGGGAAAAAATATTACAAGTTTGTATAAATAAGAAAACTTGCTTAAATTCTTAAAAAAAAAGTACGGTCATGGAATTATGCCATTTTAATATTTTCTTGTCACGTGGAACAAATATTGAACAAAGAAGGATTTAACAAATTCACCAGGTGCGAATAGTAAGACGAAGCTTTACAGTTAGCTTAAGCCACTTGACGGATCGTGAAACCGATCGTAAAACCGTTTTCAAGTTGGCTCCTTAAAACGTGCTGCCTAATCGGCTAATAAGATAGACTTTAACAAGTTTATCCATGAATTTTCCCACTTTTTTCATATTTCAAGTTCCTACCAAAATTTTTATAGGAAAAGTAAAACTATGAAATCATGTAAATTTAGATTTATCACGTTGTTATTAGTAATTGTTATTAAAAGTATTAAATATATGTTACTTTTTGGGCAGAAACATGAAGACTGATGGGATTAATACAGGAAATCTGATTTTCAGTAGATTGAATTCCACGGTGGGAAAATTATTCGATGATGACATGACAATAAATTCCTGCCTCGCTGTTTTTAATGTTAATTAAAATGTAATTTAATAAGTCATTTCTTGCTTTGTAATTTAACCTTTATCAGATATCAAATGTTCCCAATAAATTGCACGCTTTTAAAGGAATTAAATGAAATGAAGTGTGATTCAACAGAAATTAAAGAGGCGCTATTTTTTTATTAACAGAAAACATTCTTTACATTCATCCTACTTAATATAATACATCCGCAGTTGTTAACATCAATTTAGATAATTTTAAATCACGATTCTCTTTCACGAGGAATCATATTATTTAGTAAATTTTCCTCAGTTGCTAAGCTAATTGTAAGATACTTAACAGTAGAACTACCAGCGTTAAATCTATCATATTTCAATAAGTACTTTGAAAAAGGAGGAATGTAGTGGCGGAAAATATGATCCATTTGGTGATTTACGTCTTTCGTGATTGACGAAGAATTCTTGTTCTATGGCTATTCCATGAACTTGGAGAATTTTTGCAAAAAATGGTGTACCAGTCACTTTGACAGGTTAAGTAGTTCTACATATATCATTGATCCGTTGATATAACGAATAACAGTCATTATTCTTCGAAAAGTAGCTCCTCAAAAAACAAATAGGGTCCTCAACATTATTCCAATATGAAAATTCCCGACCTCTAACTCTAAATGACTATTAAACTCATTTGTTTCGATTAGCTTTGACTACTAAAACTCCCCCAAAAAATCTGTCGACTCTAAACGTGTATAATATTAATAACATTACATTTTAACATCATAAATATTCAACGACCCATTACACATTCTCTTTTAAAGAAAGAACGACAAACACCAAACTAATTTCTCCAATAAATTAACCAACAAACACACAAATTCAAAATGAAGTCAAAACTACAACAATCCACAACCGCACCACTTAAATTCTCAACCAACACGACCATACAAGACAACCAAACCCTTGAAAAAAAAGGTGAAAACTCCCCTCGAATAATCACACGTTAAAGTCCATCACCAACACCCGCCAGCAAATTAGATTACACTCCTATCGCCGAGCTAAAACGTATAATACGTAAAATCAGAAGACTTCACCTCTCCGTGATCCTCTTTCAGCTCGTTCACCGGTGTTACAGTTCGAGGCGAAAGGAAAGAAGAAAAAAGGTATTTTATGTAACGCAAGATTAAGAGACCACGATCGCAACGAACGATCAAGTCGATGAGGTATCTTAGGCACCGGAGGATCGTTTGATTCGATATCGATCCGATCGGAGAACGAGAGAATTTAAAGTGACGCATCGACGTGGCTGGCCATTGGTATATAAAGATGTCCATAGGCATGGTCTATATAATCTAGAAGCTGAAAAGCCCGTTATGGCCGGTAGACACTTGCTCGTTCCATCTTACCTCGTCCGCCACCCCTTCATTCACCCTCTCTGCAGTCGGATTTCTGCGGGCTAAACTGCGGGGATCATCTGATTGCGTGCAGTCGAACGAAAGATCCAATTCCTCCAATTAAGCTTTCGCACTTTTTGATGCTCGCACGCTCGCGAGAGGGACGGGTCGAAGGGGGAGGAAGAGGGGGGTGGCTGGTCGAGAGACGAAGAAGGATTAAGCCGCTTGTTAAAATCCGGAATTAAGGGCGACGACGCTCGATTGGATTCAGTCGGCTCGCGTGACAATTGACTCACGTCATCAGCGCGATCCCATCGAAGGAACGAGATTGCTCTGCAAAATTTCGCGGACTGAGATGTTACGAAGTTTGCACGATTCGAATGAATTCGACGCTGATTTCTGCTTGAACTTTATGCCAGGAATGATTTCTGTAGGGATGAGTTGAGGGTGCGATGTATGGCGGAGCTGTGGGAGATTTTTTGATAATTAGGTTTGTACAATTGTTGGTGGAGTGTAATAGTAAGAAGTTTTATGGTTTTTAAGGACTTTGGTGGTTTTGTTGAATTGACGTTAGGATTTGTAGATTAGAAGTTTCTGATTTTGAATTAGGATAATTTTGTTTCATTTTGAGGATGAATTTTCTGTTGTGTGATAACATTCTTTTAAGTAGAGGTATGTTTAATTATATATTAATTTGATAGAATGCCACAATTTATAATAGAAATTTATTACGATTTAAAACCATGGTAAAATTTGACATTTAAGAATTTATTCAAAGAGTCAGACGGTCTAGCATAGACATGTTCAATCAGCGGCACAATTTGTCTTTTGTTGTGGCCCTTATAGGTTTACATACACTACCGTGTATAAATATTTGAACACTCAATACTGAAATGACTGATTTCAGTTGTTGTCATTCATTCATAATAAATTATGTCAAATATTAAGTTCATCGATATTTTGAACCCCTTGCCGTGATATTTCTTTTGTGATTAAACGTGCAATGACTCTGAATTAATTACTAAAATAAAAATCTAACCCCTAATTTCGGAAATATAAATGACTTAACGTAATATTGAATAGCGCAACATTGATTTTATTTTATCAGAACCCACTGATATTTGTAATCATATAATTTTTGGAGCACTTCAAAATTGACTATTCCATTTATCACGTCACGAGTAGCACTCGTTATTGTACGGCAAGGGGTTAAACCCTATATGGATATCTGAGTCAAGATAGGAAGCCAAAACTATGTTAAAGCGTTTTATTTAAAGAATATGTCAGACATTACTAACAATGAGGAAGTGTCCAAATACTTATGCACGGTAGTGCAGATACCAACAAAAATTAAAATACAAGTATTTTAAGTCCATGACTTAGCATCATTGTATATTATCTATGAGTCGTCAACGGTATATGGTATTTTCTCATGACTATTTTTTTATATCGCACTATATAACAATCATAAATGATTCTTTGCATGACTGATTTCGACACTCATTGTGGTCACTTCACGTTTGTCGAATTTTATTGACCCGGGCAAAAAATTTCGGCTGGACGTAGCAACTCCAGAATCTAACACTAATTGTAAGTTTGAAAAGGACATTCCTACCGTTCAAATATTCTTCAAATAAAGAGTAACATCAAAAACCTAGGCTTTCTATTCTTATTTTAACCAAATGTTAAACATTTCTCTTTAACCCTTCAACTCTGAAAGCATATATATACGATCTCAAAGCTTCATCAATATTTACAAAAAACGCTTTGATAGGTCTCACGGAATTTTGTAAATAGTGCGCTTCAATTGCAGTTTCATTGCAATAAAACTAACACGTGCAAGCTACCTAGCTTTAACACTAAATTTATGAAGGGGGTAAAAATAACTTATACAGAATTTTTTAAAAGTGTTGTTAAAATTTGTAGGGCCGTGTACCGCTTAATTTTCTATATCTATCTTGTAAAACGTGAAGGATTAAATCAATTTACTTTATTGCGCATTTTATTCTTTTTCTTCTGAAGTATTTATATAGTATCTTTAAATACCCTGAATTATATAGTCGGTAGTTCTAGTGTTAACCCCTTGGCGTACAATTACGAGTGCTACTGGTGACGCGATAAATGGATTTGTCAATTTTGAAGTGCTCCAAAAATTATTTTATCAAAAATATCAGTCGGTCCTGATAAAATAAACTTAATTCTATGCTAATCAATGTTACGTTAAGTCATTTACCATACCCGAAATTAGGAGCTAGATTGTTAATTTAGTAATTAATTCAGAGTTATTGCACATTTAATCACAAAAGAAACGATACGGCAATGGGTTAATGAACAATCTGCAACTGTCGTTCCGTATTTATCTCATCATTTCTCATTGGAGCGTGTCACAATCAAAAGATTAACACTTACTTTACATTCTAATCCTACAATTGAAACCTACATCCTAAAATCTTCCACTCCCAACGCAATCATGAAACATCACCAAAGTCAGAACAATTTCCCAACAAAACTATCCATTCTCCTCGAAATATCGTACGTTCCATATCATTCGATTGGCCACCATAAATCTGTCCAGAAATTATCCGGAAAGCCTAATAACGATTCTCCACGCGTGTACATGGTTACCCACACCATGAACGATGCTCGTTTACACCGACACGACAAGGGCTCTCCTATCGTAGATCGCGGAAAATCGAAACAACGTGAACCCAACCCCTATTCGATGTCCGTCTAGACACGACAAAACCAGCACTAATTTCACAAACGAATAAACGCGACCACCCCGTGCACATGGGGTGGTCAGAATGCACATTACTCGGTCCAGAGACGGTCGAGCGTGGAAAGGAACGGAGGGAAAGTTCTTCTGCAAAAGGCGGCCGAACCGATGCTGGGGGGATGTTAGAGGGTGGATGGAACGTGATAACGCATGGGGTGATACCGATACACCCACTCGGTATCCGATGGAGATGAGTCAGCTGCGCTAACGCGAGACTCGCCCTCCAAGGATTCACCCTAAAAACGGGGTGCAATTGAACTCGGTCTCTGCGCAATTCTTGCGATTGGAAAGATCGATCACGTGGATCTTCCTGACGGATTCGAGGAGAATCGTGTTCTTGATTCGTCGTCGTCGAGTTGTGAAGGAAAATTTCATTCTGTCGTCGAGGTTATCGTGGCTGATAAGGATGGGTGGTTTAGGGGAAGATCGCGAGGATCGAAGAGTCGTACGATAAGAATTTTTGGGCAGATTTGCTTCGTTTCGGAGACACTTGGATTTCATTGGAAATTGATTTTCTCTGTGACTTTGAACACTAGAACTACCGACGTTATATTTATTATACTTCAATACATTAAATAAGTAAATACTTTGGGGAAAAAATGAGAAGGTGGAGAAGATGATCGATTCAGTAATTTATGTTTTATAAAATCAACGTAGAATATCAGCACTATTTTGACTTGCTTGGTAGTTCTAGTATTAAAAAAGGGATGGCTTAATTAGGAGAAGAGAAATTGTAGTTCTATTATGATTTATGTTTGTTTTGTACAAATTCTATTACAAGTATTTTTGCAACGTTGGGTTTGGTGATATTGGGTTTATAAACACGATGTTTAATATGAATTTTAAAGTAATCGAAATCCTCTTCTTGAGAACCCTATCCTCCGAATAATCACGATTTATTTTCATTTATATCAGCCTTCTTCTACGACTTTGACACTTGTACGAAACAGAACAAAGTTAAAAAAAAATGAACTGCAAACTTTCTTGTAATTAGTTTAATTACATTTCACGTTTAAAAACAAGAAACGCAGAAAATCGATAGTCTATCTTGTAAATTGTTCTCCGTGCCACATTGTTTCACATTTTCTTTGCAGCAGTGCAATATTCCAAGTACCCGCATTCAAGAAACCCGCACCTCCCAAATTACCGCAAATTCCAGCACCTTCGTTTCACCATCCGACATCTGCACGACGTCCAACAAATTAATCCCCCAGTTCCCAATAAATAACGTACCATGCCCCGAGCAAACCTTTACATCCTAGTGCGTCATTCTGAACGTTCCAATCAACAATTTTCTCGCGAAGCAACACGGACGACACGAAGGGTAACCTCGCCGGTCTTCGAGGAGAAGCCACCAGCGCATCGAATCGGCAGGGGCGATGTACCTCGTAAATTAATCGTCCTACTCCTTTCGATGGACCGGCGCGCTATAACGATCGTAGGTAGGCGCCTCTCCAAGTGTCATCGTCTCGGATATCGTATGAGCGCATCTTTCCCGATCCTCTTTTCCCTCTGATTCTCTCCGCGATCCGACCATCCCGAGATCGTCGAGTCGAGTTCTCGAGATGGCAGGCCATAAGCGGGCAGAAGAGGGCACAGGATTCGATTTATTCCTCATACTTGGTGGCTGGTGTGGTCGGGTGTCGAAACACCTCGACCAATTATCGAGAAACTGGAATCTGCGGCCACCCAGAGGCCACCCAGAGAACTCCTCGTCTTCGTCTCTCGTCCGGCAACTTCCACGACGATCGTCGGCTCCGCAATCGGCCTCGCAAACGAGCTCTCCTCCAAGCTCGACTCCAAGTTAATTAAGGCCGATCTCCGTGCCGGCTAAGGACCCTCTGGCTTACGCCGTTCCTTTACATCCTGTTGGCCGTCTTCTCTTCTACCCTCTTTCTTCCTTCCTTCCTTACTTCCTTTCCCTCTTCGAGACTCTCCTCGTCGTTTCATTCGTGACCGTTTCGCCGTTCTGAGCCTTTGAGGACTGCCGATACTGTGATTCGCGCGCTATTAAGAATCGCGGACCAGAATCAAGAGAGGATTTTATGTAACTTTGCGATTTTCCTTCCGTGAAACGTTATTCGACATGGGGACTTGGAAATGTTTTAGGAGGAATGTTTAGGGCGCAGTGGTTCAGCTTGGGAGATTAGACGTGTGTTTGGTAAGAAGTGAATTTTTTCATGTTAATTTTTATTAGTTTGATATCACGTTCTAATTGTTTGTCTGTTTTAACTTCTTGTTCTACAATTTCTTTTCTGACTGCACGCGCAATAACTCAGAATTCATTCTTGAAATTAAAAGTTCTCACTGATTTTTAATATTTCATATAACTGAAATGTTAATAGTGTAGAAATAAGAAGTCCGTCTCTGACTGATATTTTCAATTTAACAGTTTTTGGAAGATTTCCTTTTCATCGCGCCACGAGTGTCACATGTTGTTGTAGGCTAGGGGGTTAAGAATGGCGAAATTAACGAAATTTGATAAAAATAGCAGGTACAAAAGACATTTAACCCTTTCAATACGGCGAAAAATCTAGTCGGAGTGCGCCCCATTACCGGGATCAGTTATTTCTCCTCCATGCGATTATTAGATAAAATAATTTTTATGCTGCAAACTGAGTAACCTTAACAGTTGTCGCTTGTTTGACTAGATCGGGGACGATCGAGATGAGAAATTTATGGACTCAGACCGATTGAGAATCAGTTTGGAGGCCCAACGTGGCGTTACTTTCTGCCCTAGATGTTTTTCAGTAAATGGGACATATGTTGTCCCAGCCGTAATATCAAAAATTTTTCAGACTAGGACAGAATATGTCCCGTTTGGTACGAAAGGGTTAAAGACGGAACTGTTTCTGGAGGCCATTTTCTATTTAAAAAAATGGTTTTCTTCTTCGTGATACTCTAATGAATTTATTTTACATATTCTGTTTACTTATTTGTAATTCAAAGCATTTTTTTACTATCAAAATTCACATCTTGAATATAGTATTAATGTATTTAATCTACGGAAAAAATAACATTCAATGAATTGACAAAGTCTGCGATATTAAGAAACTCATTCTATGAATTAGATAAATTAGAAGACCGTAACATAGAAGAGGGACAGCTAAATCGCAATTTTATTATTAATTAAAATTCAAACAATAAAAATACCATTAGAAAAATGTTTGATATATACAATTTCTAAATATTCATCATTACATTAATTATCAAATATAAACTTCCCGATCACCAAAGCCTCATCCGATAGAAAAAACGGATTGATATACGAATACAAAACAAATAAAAAGGAATTAAAACATTGTAATACTAACATTACTAGCAAAGCTTAACATTAAACAAAGTAATGACGATTCAAGCAAAACCCTTCATAATAAAACTCAGTCTTTGCTTGCATTCCACCTACAATTTCGCCACCATAATTAACATTCACTCGCAAAATTCTTTAACCTCGCAACATCAACATGTTAACTTCTAGGTATTGAAGAATCTCCAAACGAACATCGCAGACCGGCTATCGAATTTAATTGGATCTTCGAAAATCTTGTTCCAACGGACAGTCCGAAATCGCGTTCTTCCAGGATTTTATTCGTAGATGGTCCTTCCTCTTTGTTCATGCCGGCTGAACGGATCTAATTGCATCGGTTCGAAACGATCCCGTAGGGACACTGTAAAGGACCTTCGAGACATATCCATGCCGATCTCCGATCGTTCGGTAAACGATCTGTATTGGTGGAGAGCCGGTGCGATCTTATCTCGACCGGTGGCGGTGATCTCGCTTTGGTCGCCGTATTCCCCGGCGATGTCTATCTTTTCGACACCCTTACCGATAAAACTGACGTTCACCGCGGCCGAAACCGAGAGCGATCTCTCTATTCCTACCGTCGTCGTCTCATGAGAAACCCACGCTTCGGCTGGAATCGTTTTCAGGGAAACGAGCCCATCGGAACGCAAACGTAAAAAGAACGGGCTTGGCCGTTTTTTCGTTAGTTTAGATTCGGCGAGGTATTTTAAAATTTCGCGCTCGATGCTCGATGCGGGTATTGCTTATTGTGAGTTGAATGTTCGAAAAACGATGATGGAAGCTTGAAGAGAATAGGGTGAATGGTGAGAGTTTTTTTTCTACGGTTCGGTTACGGGGGTGTTTTTGTGTCGATTTCAGTCGGTGGATTCGAAAAAGGGTATTAACAGAAATACTGGAGGCGGAGGAATTTTCCAGGTGGGTTTGGGAAACGTGGAATGAATTGTGGAGATGCTTTTAAGTTTCTTTGTTGCATTGCTTCGTTTACATGTTTTTGACTCTCGGTGAATATCGTTCTTTTGTTCGAACTTTTTAACATTTCGTCTCGTACCTAATGTATTGATTTACACTGTTAATTCTGCCTTTTTTTAAATGCATGTGTCTTAAAATTGTAATACGTGTTGTCATCTTACTTTTAAAACGAGACGAAATATTCTAGTTTCAAAACAAACACGTCCTCGAATCCGAATTATTGGTTGCACTTGAAAATTATTTAGACAACACGAAAGTATATTCTCCAATCTTTAACATAGAATTTTAAATAGCACATGTAACTTCTTGCCCTACAATAACGACTGACACTCTTAACGCAATAAATGGAATAGTAATTTCAAAAGTTTTTCAGGAACTATTAAATTAAAGATATCAGTGAATAACGATATGTCCAAATTATTTCTATGCTATCAATACTGCATTAAGATATCCGCTACATCAAAAATATGTGGTAGGTAGTTACATCAACAATTAATTATAAATTATTACACATTCACTCAAAGAAAAATCGTATGTTATGAACTTAACCTTTTGCGGTCCTATGTCGAGGAGAACTCAACAGAAATTTTCATTTGATTTGATTTTCTTTGACTTTCTAATTTCACAATAATTTTATAACATCACCTAAATGTTCGTCAATACCTACAGTTATTGATATCATCTAAAGAAATGAATAACCAGTGATAGAAAATATTGCAAAATTAATTTTATTCAGCTCACCACCAAAATTAATGAAACAATATGGACTACAAAAGGTTAAAGAAACGAAATCAAAAGGATTCATTGTCATCGACCACTTTCTGCTCGCTATCAAGGCACAGCCTTGACTTCCGGTGGCCGCAGCATCTCCGAGGCTAGAAAACCCGTAGAAAGCATCTATATCGGTTAAAAACGCGGCCATGAGAACCATGAGGTGAAACGTGTATATACGTAAATATATACATGTAGGCGCACGTGCGAGATTCACATTTCAGTGGATGCATTTCGTGTAGTGGAAAAAGGAGGCGCGGGTGTCAGATGCATCCGAGATAAAAGCGCGCTCGGTGCACGGTTTCCGGTGCACGTTCACCTCCTACAAGAGGGACAGGTAGGACAGAGGAAGATCCGACTGCATAAGGATCCTCTGTCCTTTTGCTTTCGACCGCACGAAAACCGAAAACGTGGTGAAACTACGAAATATCCTCAACTCTTTCGCCGATAAGATCGGCCGAGCTCGACCGTGACGGTGTCCATGGTCTCTTGTGATGGTGCGCTGCTTCGCTTTCCAGTTTGGATGCAGAATAGCGGCTAGTTTCTGCGATCTTGGACGAAACGACAATTGCTCGGTGAATGGTGGGGTTAATTTACTTTTACCTTAACCGTACGGTTCCCTTGTTGTTGAATTTTCCTTTCACTTTGATAGTGTCTTCTTTTCCAGAATTAAAAATCATATAATTTTTAAGTGGTTGAATTTAACTTACTTTTGGAATTGTACTAAGTGAAGGTTATAATTATATGTGTCCGTGATCTCACTGATTTTAAAATCATAAGAACTTTACCGTATTTTACATATTCAGAATAAAAACACTCAGACGTACGAAGGATGTACGAAAATTATTTGTTACGATTTACCCGGTGTTGTTTTGCAGCTTTGGAAATAGTTGCAAATTGAAAGACAACGTTTTTTTAATAGCTCGATTTGCGGAGATAAAATTTTCTCGGGGAGCCATAGAACTGGTTGAAAATCGTTTCCTATAATAAAATATAAAATAAATTGTTTTCTTACAAATTAATGTTAAATTTTCAGTTCTGTGATGGACTTTCCAGTGGGTAAGATAGTCCTTGCAAACTTTGACTTTAATTCGCAACTCTTTCATTTTTTTTTTTTGCAAATATCCACCAAAGGTGTAAAACAGTAGCTTGTAGACCCGTAATAAATAATTTCCATGCATCCTACATACAAAACACAATACAAGTTGCCCCATATTTGTCTAAATCACGCTCCCCTCACTAAATGTGTTTTCCTCAACGATTTCTTACTTTTTAAAAATATACTTGAACTAGTTCAACTAACAACGACTATCTGGAACCAATACCACAATTAAACATCGCCTTCACTTTATTCGCGAAAATTGTGAATAAACATCGAAATGAAATTTCCCGATTTTCCGTGGAATCTATCAAAACAAACAACCCTTTAGCACGAAGAAATTTAACGCTTCCTTCACCACCGATTCGTGCGGAGAAAGGTTTACGAAGAAACTACGAAGGAAAATTCACTTGACGTGATAAAGTAGAGCGAGAAGTTTCACTTCCAGCGGGTAGAAACAATTCCAGCAATTCGGGATTAGGAGGATCCCGCGAGGGGCACCTCCGATAAGAAGGTAGAAGATAAAATTTGTGGCGCGGAGGGATCGAGGAAGAAGTTAATGGCGGTGAAAGAACGAGAAGACCGTGGTGTATATATGAGAGAAGGACAGAGAAAAAATTTGTGAGGGTTTTTTGTTAGATTCATTAGAAACGTACGATTAGCCGTTACGCGACCGAGGGCAGTCGCCTCGTAAAAGTAATCTATAATTGGGTCGTAAAACAATAAACTCTATTAAGCTTTGACGAAGGCGCATGGCCCTTATGTCTGACGCGGGAACAGCTACAGTACAGAGATTCTCGGAAGAGGCGCCATAATGGTCCCCGTGTACTTTAATAACTAATAACCGACAATCGTAACGTAATCAAAATCCTAAGACTCCTGATGGCTTGGCGTCTTAATGTGGCACCGGCTTTGATGAGATCGCTGTAGAGAGAGCAACGGAGACTCATCTAATTCCATGGTTTTGTAAAGTGTCATGGTGTGGATTTCTATTAGCGCTCGCACGATGAGTTTTTCGCCTGGAATTAAAGTCCGGGAATTTAATTGAGAATGAAGGTGTCGATTATTTCAATGGGTCTTGCGACGCATGAAAATGCTCGTAGGAATTTGGAAATGTTAGTTCTGCTGTAACATTCCGCTTGTTTTTAGATAATAAGAAAATATTACATTTATACTAAATTATGCACTACATACATAAATAAAAATTTACCACAAATGTTCGTTTGTTTAAAATCCGAATTTGTTCAATAACTGAACATTTTTCACCGATTGCTTTGAAATTTTTATTCTGCGCTGTATATAAATATGAGTAGGTTTTTCTATAGTTATTATTAGACTCCGGATGTTTATGCAAATTTCAAGTTTACCAAATGAAGCTAAGACTGGTGAACCTATTTAGGGATTTGTTGGACTCGTTAAATATTACAACGACTACTATACTTTGAATATTTTAGATATATTTTTATATTATGTCCTTTTTGTATATTTTAACTGTATTAATTTTGGCATAAATGCATAAAAATCCGAAGTCTAGTTATTATATAGATGTTACATCTGTGACAGGTAAAACCATGGTTTAACTAGACTGAGCCATAGAAATGCGTGGTCGGGAGTACATAGTAAATAATAACTCGGGAACTATTCATCATGAAGTATATTTACTATAAGTACTTTAATCCGGTTTAAAAAGATTTGAACCGGTTTTATTCGAGCTATCGACAGCTATAACTCCATTGCGTAATCGAACGAGAAACATGAGCAAGTGATAAGCCAGAAAGATCTAAAATTCGTCTGAGATATTATTGGTTTACACCACTTAGGAGCTGCAATTCGTCTCGGGCAAAATTTAAAAAAATTGGTGAGTAGTACGAGACGGTGATAAGTAAGACAAAGCTAAAAATCTGAGATATTTTGCTTTATACTACTTTGCGAGATTGAAAATCTTTCGGACAAATTTTACAAGCGGGCAAGTAGTACAAGTCGGTGATACGTGAGACGGAGCTAAAAGTCGGCCTCAGATATTTTGGTTTATTCCACTTAACTCATTTTTTATAAAATTTTCAAATTTTACAAGTAGGATGAGTCGCTGAAAAGTCAGACAGAGCGAAAATTTGTTTTATAGAATTTGCATAGAATGTTGGATTTTATGGAACAAGGTTAAAAAATTGAAGTTTTTCAGATTTAACAAATTCTTTATTCATTATTTGTATTATATAACATTATTTGTGTTGCACTTCATACGATAAAATTATGTGTTTCTGAAACGACAAGTTATTTATTTAATAAACGTTATTTCTTGAATTAATTCTTATGGCTGACCTCTGCCAATCCTATGTCGGTTTTGCACTGCCGTGCATTGTTCTGCTAAAAATATTTATATCTAGTTAGTAAGAGATATAATGTAAAGATTTTTGTTATAATATTTGTAAACGCAATTTTGCAACTGATGTACAAAAATTGAGAAATTCAAAGGTCTAAAAATGAAACAATGCATTAAGTTAATACAGAGATCTAATTGTTACTTATAATACGATTAGGACTGCTATAAAATTTTAGGAATGTAATTCCAAATTACAGAAACTTTGATAACTTAATTCTTTTGTCGAACAGAAAAAGATGAATTTCCAATAACATGCGGATGTTAAAATGTTACGTGAAATATGTATCTAGATCGCAACATCATCGATGAAAAAAGAATTGATTTATTTATTTACAATTTATTTACTGCATCAGCAACGTTTCAGTATTATTCTCGACGTAAATAAATGGGATGAAATAAAATGTTATTGAAAATTTCAATGGGCCTATCAAACACATCATTCGATACGCAATTCAATTCAATTGAATAAACAAGTCTGAACGTATTCTAACGAATAAATACAGCAGACGAAAACAGTAATAACCATTTTAAAAAATTGAAAAGAATGAACAATTGATAACTAAAAACCATTATTTTTCAAATACCCATATATCTCATTTTTGTCAAATCATTCGTAAATAACCAGCTACAGAAGTAATTTTGTCTTTGAAATCAGTCACCAATTTCGTAAATCTAACCAAATTATCTTTAAAAATTAACAGTCACTGCAATCATAAAAAAATTTTGTCAAATCATTCGTAAAGAACCATCTACAGAAGTAATTTTGTCTGTGAAATCAGTCACCAATTTCGTACATCTAACCAAATTGTCATTAAAAATTAAGAGTCACTGCATTACTGCAACCATAAAAAGATTTTGTCAAAAAATACATCAACTTTAATTAAAAGCAGATTAAAAAATGATTAAAACATTTACTTCTTCGTCCCCAAAATCGAATCCTATTATTCTTCGCCGACTCGTTCTACCTGAGTGCCACAAAAATGCAAAAACAATCGAGAAAAGGAGGCGGAGGATTTCACTATGAGGAACTCTTTCCATAAGGTGTCTTTATCCACGATCTAATTGACGAGAAATCGAAAAACGGAATCGTCGGGAATCGCGCTCGCCATCGGCGAAATTCCAGCTCTCGTCTGCCTTCTTCCTCTTCTCTAGCTTCGAGGCTTCTTCCTTCGATCCGCATAAACGGACACTTAAGGCACCAGCACTCGGCGAAATCCCTGGCATTTCGGATCGTATCGGCGTGCATGTAACAAAGTAAAGGGAGGAGAAGAGGGGCCAACGGTTATCTCAAAAGGAAGAAGGAACTCACGGCACTCCGAGAACATACTTCTAGATGCACTCCTGAAAGTCAAGACCCCGGTGAATCAGCATCGACAACGTGTTCGTCACTTGTGCCTACCGTCATCGTGAAAATGCGCGGAATCTTTGGCAGGTAGTTTGATCGTCCGATATGCGTCGTTTAGCGATGAGATTGCTTCTTAGGTTGTGACGATTGAAGGATATTGTTCTTAATAGATTCTCTTTACTAATAAATTTTTACGTTTTTAGTGTAGGTAAATAAGACAGGGAATTTTTAGAAAAATTTACTGTTGGTTAACGGTTCATCTACCAAGATGTATTGAATTTGTTTTAAATTTTTTGAAAATTTTCCTGATATTTTTAATGTTGCCTTTTTCTATTTTCTATGTTTATCTTGCAGCCAATAAGTGATTTAATTGGTCAAGCTTCTTGCTTCGTAATTGTGTACCGTTTTTAATGAACTATCGGGTTGGCATGAAAGTAATTTCGGTTTTGTAGTGTGAAATGGAACTTAATTTTTTTAACAATGAATTTTTTCTATGACCTTTTGCCATCGTTTTGACAAATTCGTGATTCCGTTTTTATAGAAATACTGACCCATACCAATAAAAAACTGAGCCCAATGGAATTTTAGGCTGTCATCGCCATTGAAAGTTTTACCATTCAAAAAGTTTTGCAAGCTGAAAAACAAATGGTAATCTAATGGTGTCAGATCAGGGCTACATGGAAGCTGTAACATCACTTCCCAACCAAGCTTAGATTTTGCAAAAAATAAAAAAGTAAAACATATAAAAAATGTTCGTTTTTCACTCTATGTTAAAATTCTCCCAAACAAACAATTACAAACAAAATAAAGCGCAATTTGTTTCTAAGCCAAGTCAAACGTTTCACAACTTTCGATTGTTAGAAGAAAAAAATCATAACATTGTCAAAAATCATTGAGAACAAACGTAACGCTGGCTCTCATCAAAAACCGAAATTACTTTCTTGCTGACCCAATACATCTGGTTTTTTATAATTATTTACATATTTTCCTTTTCCTTATATGTAAAAAATTATCTTATTTTTGATAGTCGCATTTGTACCAATTATTCCATTCTTAAAATCGAAGTATACGGATAATGTTTCTCCCTTCTCAATGACAAAAATGGAGTTTATATTGAAGCAGTTTATATTAATTGTGTGTTTATATGCACACATAACAACTGTTTATTTTAATTATAACAGCTATAAGCATATTCGAATGAACTTGCAAAGTGATTAATCAACTTGCAAAGTTGCTGATATTTCCTTTCAGTTATTATGTTTACTCTCTAATGGATGAAATCCATATATGATTCTTCGTAATTGCTTACATACTTTTCTTTACCTTATACGCAAAACTTATTCCATTTTTTATAGCTCCTTTTCTACAAATTACTTTATACTCAAAATTGAAGTATATAAGCGTAAAACTATTGAAAACATTATGTCATAAAACAGCAAAGATTATCTACGGTCAGTTATTTCATGAAATACCTAATTATTTAGTACATACATCCTTCGTACCCTTACTCTTTAAGAAAACTGTTGTTAATATTGAAGTACCATTTCTACCAAACAGCTGATTCCACTTATCATCCACCACAACCTAATAACTCTGCCAAAAGTTCGATTCACAGCGAAAAGTATATCCGAATAAACTTCTCATCTTTATCGACACCAAGAATCAGTTTCAACTGCGAATGAAGGGGATTGTCAGAAGAATCAGCTAAACCCAAGAACGACCTCCAAGTCATTATTACCTGTCGTGCTGTGGAGGCACGTCAGCATCAGAGAATCCCTCTGGAGCAGGTAGCACACGTTCTCCAGTCCGAATTTTTGGTTGCACCTGAGAATTAGACAATACCATAATGCTCAATGTTAACCCGGCGTGTGTATACTCAATTTTTAAGGGCACGGTGTGTACACTGGGCCTTTGAGGGAACAGTCGGGTTTACAAGGTTTTCTCAACTTCAGAAAAATCTGCAAAAATTCTGAGATACTTATTGGAGTGTCTACTATGTGGCCCAGTAGTTGCTAAAGTCAGGAATTTAAAACTGTTATTTTTAAAAATGCAGAATGTTGAAAAATGTTAGAGAGAAATTTGAAGTACAAATTTTGACTGTTCCTTAACCAGTTAGCTGTGTTTGACGAGTATACTCGTCATGCGTAAAACCTACCACTGGTTATTTACATTGTAATTTTGACGAAAACTAAAATACATTCGTAAATTTCAAGATGTTTGCAATATTTTGAGGCCATGCCGAAGTAAAACGAATAACTGAAGGATATAAATCATTTGAAATAGATTTACGCTCATCTCTCGATTTTGTGTGACTCAAAATTCAAAAGAATTTGCGCCATAGTTAACTGGTTAAAAGACCCAGTATACACACGCTGGGTTAAAGATACAATTTTAAATAACACATTTAACTCGTTGTCCTACAATAACGAGTGACACTTGTAAATGGAATAGTAATTTCAAAAGTTCTCCGCAAACTATCAAATTAAAAATACCACTTGCTCACGATACGGCTTATTTCTACGCTATCAATATTGCATTAACACTAAATCTACCAACCCAGTACAAAACATCGGTTCCAAAATTCTTCCAAAAATTATTTAAATTGATAGAATAGCAGTGCAGTAAATATTCCACTTCTATCTTATAAAACCTAAATTAATTAATTAATCATCTCTTCCACCCATTCATTTCTCTTCTTCTACAGCACTTATTAAGTATATATAAATTTTAGTAGATCTAACGTCGGTGGTTTTAGTGTTAAAATATTCACTACATCATAACCGAGGGGTATTTCATCGACACGAAGAAGAATCAGTCTAAGCTGCGAATGAAGGGGAATCAGAAGAATCATCTAAACCCAAGAACGACCTCCAAGTTGTTATTACCTGTCGTGCTGGCCAGCGGAGGCACGTCAGCAGTCAGAGAATCCCTCTGGAGCAGGTAGCACACGTGAATGTGGTTTTCGCGAGGGGGCAATGGTGTCGGGCGACACTTGTCTCTTCGTGAAAAACTGGACGTTCCTCCTCCGTTGTACATGAGCGTGAGCACCGGTGGACCTTGCGATTTTATCATGGAAGAAACGAAGCCGTCGAAGACGGGACAGGAAGAACGATCGAGAAATCGCCGCCAGTGCAGTCCCTCGGCTCCATCCATCAGCGGTGAACGGTCGTCTCGTCTTCTGGCATTCTCTACCGGTACCCTCTCCGCCCTTCACCGTCGTTGGACCATTCCTATCCTCATTCCCCGTCCTCCATCCTTCATTCCTGCTGAGCCTTAATTCCAGGCGAGCGACCGTGCATTCCCCGTTACGTCCTCGAGTCAGCCTTCTGCGCAACTCTTCTACCCTTTACCTTATACTTCTTCTTCTGCTTCTTTATCTTCTTCTTTCTCGTTATCGTTGTCCTCGTAGTTTGTTTTTTTTTCTTTCTTTATTTTCCTTCGAGCTTTTCTTCCGACACTTTTTTCCCCTTTTCTTCGACCCCTGGTGCTTCAGCATTTTCTTCTTCAACCCCCGAGGTTGCGAGGTGGGGAAAGCAATTATGGTGTAATGGCTGATGTTACGGTATTAAATTTGTTCGGTCACGTATGAGTTTTTGTTTCAGTTTCGAATATACTTTTAAACTTGTGGCTGGGAGGTGTGCTTTTGGGATAAATTGATTGTATCAGTTTGGTTTTTAGTGTTTTTTGGTAGGTGAAGTGTTGGTTTGAGTTTGAGGGTTAGTAGTTTGAATCATTTTGTAAATTTGTAATTAGATTGGTGTGAGTACTGAGAAGTATTTATGGGAAAAGGTAAAATCATGGGGAAATTGCAGAGTTAGGATTATGATAATAAACGATTCATTTTAATTGGAAGTAAGGGATACAAGTCAACAATTTTTAGAGGGAATTAAGGCGACCTTGGAACCACTAAACTTGGTAATACTAGTTTTTATCAATGAATATGGAAAAACTTTTTGAGAATTCACGTAGCAGTTCACGTTCTAATATTTTTTTATTAAATGGATCAATATCTTACCTCTTCTAAAACTCTGAAATTCCAGCAAATAGAAATTTACATAGTTAACCCTTTCGGAGTCTTCCAATTATATTAACATTTTTTTTAATTAAATTTCATTGATGCCATATGAAAAAGTAGAATACTTCCATCACAAAACACAATTTAATATTAAAATATTAAGTAGCAATTAACTTGTTGAAGATTAGATTATAAAACATTGTTTATACAAAATTACAAATTTTACGGTGGTCGACAAAGTTTTTCTTAATTTTTCTATATTTTGACGGGATGAATTCTTTTGATTACTATAAAATTCGAAGGTTCATAGACGCTTTACGGTTTTATCATACTTGCAAATCCTGCATTTTACAAAAATACTTGCCGGATGTGTTAATATCCTTGTACCTTGTATAACTTCACCTTATACGTTGAAACAATTACCGCAATCGCTTCACTTAAATCGCCAATGTTATTTGCAATTGGCGGACAGTCCAATTCGTCGTTTCATGCGAATGCAATGTGTGGAAAAACTCAATATTATGTCGTCATCTTCTACATACTGCGGAAAATACGTCTTTGGTCTTCAATCTGACATCAGTGTTAATTCGAGGAACTTTGCTGTATAATCGCAAAAACTAACAAGACCGATTATAAATTCAACTACACATATTTTCCTCTCAAAGTATGAAACATATTGAATTTCAAACTTCGTACCTAACACCTTGAGATATATCAATTCACTTATCATTTCATTCCAAACATTTCCCTTTAATCTATCCTCAACTTTTCCAATAAGAGAACATTTAAAAAGATAGATTTTCTTATTTTTCTAAATTTTTTACACTGTAAATCTTTAGAAAAATATACTTATTCAAATTTAATTGAAACACCACGAATAATAAATACTTAATTGCAAAAAATTTAACGTCACATTATCGAAACAACCATCGATTCCATCAACGTGCCATTCCACATAGTTGCAATCTTGAATTTATCGTATTCCACGGTGTCGTAAATGCCGCAAATAAATCCTTCGAAATAATTAAAAATCTTTTTTTTTTCTCGGTAAACTTCTATCTCGTTACAACTCACGCTTTATCGACACATCGCCAGTTCCTTTTTCCCCCCGAGCGCTCCTTCACCCCCGGAAGGAATTAATCTTTCACGGCGACGTGAAATCTTGTAGCAAGATCGGACGTAAGTGCAGAAGCTAACAAACGGACGATAGATGGACGGAGTTAGCTGGCGGCGATTTATAAATATGTAACATTTGCGTAATCGCCGGTAACGTGAAACGACGATTTTCCAGGATTGGCAGTTTATGCGGCAACACGAATACCGATAGTCGGCGTTGAAGAGGATTCCGCGTGGATTGAAATGTGGAGGCCTTCGAGGAAGTTACGAGATGCGTTCTTACCGTTTTAGAGGAACGTTCGACGTGCGACATTAATGTTCAGACGATTTGTAATCTCGTGCAGGTATCTCGTTTTGTTCCCGTGAATTTTAAGAGAATTAACCCTTCGCGGCCTGAAATATTTTGTCAATTTTGTAGTAAGCTAAATGAAATTAATTTCCTACAATTTGTTATCCATGATTATTCAATTTTTCTAATGACAATGATAACTATACAGGTGGCCCTCGACTTTCGCACATTCTACTTTCGCACAATTCGCTATTTCGCACGTTTTTAAAACTTAAATTTATTAATTTAGCTCTGCTGCTATTTCAAAAAATCTTTGCTTCCGTAAAGTCACTGCCAATGAGCGCTGCAGTTTGCGGTCACCCAATTGCCTATTAGAGGTTTTCTAACATTGTAATATTGTTCCTAATATTACCTACTAAATGTTGGAGAATCTCAAGTTTATAAAGAAACTACATTAACATACAATTTTTCGAGGGCCGACTATAAATACGGACGGATACTTAACCCTTTTAGCGCCGACCACAAAAATTGATCAAATTAATGAAAAATGTAGTTGTGAATAAAACGAACTGCCATTTGGCCATAGTTTTCTATAGAATGCGTAATATAAAGCATAAATTGTGTATTTTCAATTATCTGTCATAAAATTACTAATATTATACCAGAAAAATAAATAACAATCCCATTATGCCCGATGACAGAACTATTGCTAACGACGATATATCGTTGTTCGGCACTAAAAGGGTTAAGTAGTATTACGAAATCATGGTGATACTGGAAAGTCGATATTAATTTTTTAGAAAATAAAATGAAGCAAAAATCCATGTCGGGTATAGCGTGACATAAGAATGCAAAAGGTTAATGATGCTATAGAAATTATAGAAGTAGATGTTTTAATGTAGAGAGAACATCGGAATTTGTGAGAAAAATAAAAAATTCATATATCAGTATAACAATAAAAGAAATTTGCATTTATTATAAGATAAAGTTGAAATTGTAGTTGAAAGGAAATAGTTTCTATTGTAATTTTTTTAAATTGAAGGGAATGTAGGAATTCTAATTCCTCGAACTAATCTTACAAGCCCAACGTAATAAAACGCCGGTAACAAAAGCGAATCAAACTACGCTTAGATCATCTCTTCAGTAAAATGCATATCTCCCGAGCCACCCACGAAAGAATTATCGCTACTCTCCGGTAGCATCGTATCACCCATATTTCACCCGGCTCAGATACGATCGCCATTTTCAAGACACTTCCTCCGCACTAACTCGTTCGCATCGCTGCAATTTGAAATTTCAAAGCTTATCTGTCGAATATCAAATATTTTTAGAGCTTCAACTGCTATGGCAATAATACCTAGGATCCACTGTTTTAGGTGAGTTTCGAAACGCGGGGGATATGCTGTATTAAATAATAATTTAGCACAAATTTCTCGCAGGTGACGGAGAATTTTAACTTCGGTCCATTGACTGCTAGCCTTTAGATCTTTTATCTACCATGAACCCTTTGCGGATCTTTGGCTTCAACTACTATGGCCACTTGGCATAGGACCCACTGTTTAAGTACTTTCTGTATCATTAGAACAATGATACATTTAGATAACAATTTAGAACCCAGAGGTGCCGGAGAACTTACAATTAGATTTATAGTCTGTACCACAAGAGCGTGGACGCGATATTTGTGAAATCTGATACGCAATTTGTTAAAGACTGTGCTGGTCTAAACATACAAAGTTTCCTCTAATACGCAATAGGCCCAATTCTTTTAGTATCGTTTCTATCTCTGAGAAATTCAGTTCATTTCGAAATGTGTGCCGTGTACGCTAAACGATTCGAAGCGGTCTTCTTGTGCCATCACCCGAAAGGTCCTAAAATGACTGTTAGAGATGCAGCAAAATATCTGCATAAACCTCGCGCATTTGTAAATAAGTGGGTGCAACGATATAAAGACACAAATTGTGTCGATGATCTCCCTGGTCGAGAATCGAAACGGGTTACGACGAAACGGGAAGATAAAGCGATTTTACACCTTTTTCCAAAAAATCCGACGCTTTCCTTACGTAAAGCGCAAACAATTTTAACTAAAAAGGGCAGAGATATAGGTATATTAAAAAGGTACATTATAAAATTACAAATATAGGTATATTTGTATCAAAGCCGTCTTTGTACGGAATGGAAAACACAGAACGGTATTAATGTGTTGGATTGGCCATCTCAGTCCCCTGATGCCAATCCAATCGAAAATGTTTGGTCTGTTATGAAGTACAAACTCCAAGAAAAGCATATTTTCAAATTGAAAACACTAGTTCGTCGAATTCGAGAGATATGGATGTCTCTTCCTGTCTCTTATGCTGAAAAGTTGGCTGAAAGCATGCCGAGACGTTGTTAAACGATAATCGCTAATGGTGGAGATTGGACATTTTATTAAGGAAGTGCGTATCAATTTTTTAGATGTACTTTCGATTTATATGATATTTCTTATAAAAAAGTTTTATTCCTACAGAGACATCGCGTCCACGCTCTTGTGATATAGACTGTAAGTCCACTGTTCGCAAATCCAAGAATTTACCTTTTTACCTATCGTAGACCCGCATGATTTCCTTTGTGACTGCCTCCGCAATAATTCAGAATTAAATTGGTAAAATAAAGATTGACCAATGAATTTTTAATATATTGTACAATTTAACATAGGATTATATTAGAGAAATAATTTTTTGGTGTCGTGTCTCACTACAAATTTCAATTCAGTGTGTTATTAATTTTATTAAGTAGTGTGATTTTAATTTCAATTTGACAGAGTTTGCAAAGCTTGACAATTTTCTATCGACTTTATCGCATCACGAGTATCACTCGTTATTGTATGGCGAGGGGTTGAGGTTCTCTTACAAGCGGTTTGTTCATTTGTTTTGTATTTCTTCGGCTTCAACTGCTGTGGCCACTTTGCCTAGGACCCTCTGTTTTAAATGGATTCTGAGCCACCGAGGCTATGATATACATATCACATAGGTCACGCGTATTCCCATACGCGTTAAAATCGTTGTCATTATAATTCCCTGGGCGTGCGAAGGAGTAACTGTACAGAAACCCTCTAAATAACGTCGGCCTTATCTGACTGCATCAGAGGCACCCCTTGCACTATGAAATACAACGTGCGCCTAAGACTGAAATCCCTGACTGTCACACGAGCTCCTCAGAGCCAACCTGCAGAGACTCCTGCTGTACGTGTGCTTTTGAGGATTCTTCAGATATTATAAAAGAAAATACAACGAGAACGGCATATAGCGTGGACTGCCGAAACATCTTTGGATATAATTTACAGAAGGTGATTAAGGATGCAAGGTGAAGGATACGTGCGACGAATGAAAGGGTTTTTTTTTTAGTTGGGAAATCGTGTTTCGGCTAGGTGTGAAGATGGCAGTGATGTAAATATTGTTAAAGGTAACGTATTTTGGATGGGTGTGAATTCGGTTGTAAAGTAAATATTACCTCGTGGAAGCGAGACGCAAGGGTTTTGGGGTAGCTATGTCTTCAGTTCGCGTGAATTCCGTGCAATTGTGTAGGTTGTCTTTGCTGATAAATGATGCTGTTTTGCAGAAAGATTGCAATTTTTATTTGATAGATGTTGGAACAGTGCGATTATTTTTATTTACTGATGTGATATTTAAAAATAAGTTTGTTTCGATGTATTTTACTTTGCGGTTGTTTAAACTTTGATGCTTTTGTTGCACTTGATTTATGGGTAGCGTTTGTATTTGACTCAACTCTTAAAAAGTATAGTAACTGATCATTAAGTCTTAATAAACGTTTATCAGTATACAATTATTTACGTTTTTCGAACATAGATATTTGCATCATCGTAGATTTTGAACATAGATATCTGTAGACTGATAGGTACGTTATAAACGAAAATAATTCTAGGGTTGTCAAAATATTAATGTAGGTATCATGAACTAACTGTAAAGTTTTCCAGAGCAATTATTTCCTTGGCAAAGCCTGTTTTTACAATGAAATATGAAATTAATTAATCTGTCCAATCTGTTTTTGTGATAGATATTTTAAAAAACCAACATATAGATCAGAGAGATCATTAAAATTAGAATCATAAAAGACAAGAAATTAATTGTTACATTAGTAATAACTTATTTGCTTCTTCATTTCTAAAACTTAAAATCCACCAAGCTTAATTCATCAGCCTAAACATATTACTTTATACATTCAGCACAGTAATCGATAATCACTGGAAACAATCGCACGATCTTGAGCATTTGATAATTTTTTATTACACGGCATATTTAACCTCGTACTTTGCAATCCCCATAAAGATTTGTAATCTAACATTTGGAAATTATCGTACAACTGTCAAGCAACATTGTCGCAGTATTCGCGATAAAATCATTATATACTTGCAAAGTGCCATTTTATTTATTACAATACGTAAAAGTAGCGCCATTGCAATTGAAAGTGGTCAGAAATGAGAGTGAGCCGTTGGTTTTACAACGACAGCTGTAACAGCCTGGATGACTTACAATCCTAGTTACACGCTTCGTGTTAATTGCTCTCTACAACCCTTACAGCACCGGCTTAATCGTATCGGTTTACAACCCGCTTGGAAACCTTTAATTCGTTTACGATCGCATCCACGAGACTACGGACGATACTGAGAATGTATTCGTATAACAGGCACCTTTTAACGTTCTTCATTAAGTTTCACCTTTCGTGTCGTTGCAGCGTGTTAAAAGCAGCATTTTTCCCAAGCTTATCGTGATTCAATGTGTGTTTTCGATGCGGATCAACGGTTTTCTGATGTCACTTGCAATTACGAAAGCTTTCAATTCTGATGTACAGTAGATTGCAAGGTAAGGGATCTAACTTAAAACTTTGCTGTTGGCTCTGATTGTTCTTACTTCCTTTTATTTTACCGTGTCTTTTGACTTTAGCAAGTGGTATGGTAATTGTGCCCATCACCTACAGTTTTAGGTGGATTGTAATCATATCATTGATAAAAAAAAATCTTTGAGATAACGGAGATTTCTATTCAGGCCCACTAATTGTAAAGAGCCTTTACCTACATACACACCGTAGTCCCATATTTTGATTTTTGATCGAAGTTCAAATTTGCAGAAATTGTATTTCTATTTTAAGATTCACTTTTCTGATCTGTCTCTTAATTTTTAAAAATTTTAAATTCAATTTATCATACTTAAAAACGTAGTATCTATTAACACTTTGCACTCCTTAATTTTTTATTATCTACCAACAACCCTTAATTAATTTGCAAAACAATTAAGAAAACGGGGTCTAAATAAGAAATTGTATTGCAACAGAAACTCTTATTATTTTATTGCAACGACGCTTCATAATTAAACAACTCAAATATTACAAAATAATGTCTCTATGTTAACGGATCCAAACTTCTTGCTGAAAAACAACTCTTTTCTCTGCTATTAAATCAATAATAACATTTGCAGTTCGTTGTTATCATTCTCATAATCGATATCAAATATAGGGGAGACAATTTCGTTACGATAATTAGTAACAATATTATAACTATTACCATTATTTTAGAAATAGCGTTGTACACAGTCGAGTCTACTTCATAAAAATTGGCATAAGAAATGTAACGTCAAACCACCCTCGACATAGGGTTAATGGATATAGCTTCAAAAAAAAAGATAATAGACACAAGGGTTACAAAACAATCCTCGTTTTAATTCATATAAACCAAAACAAAGCACCATGATTAATTCTAATATACAGAACAGAGTAAAAAAATTCCAGGCAAAATTCTCATTTACACTTCACGAAGCAATGCAAAGAACTTTCCGCTGACCGATTCGGCAAATGAGTCTTTTCACCTGAAGGGCCTCGTTCCTGTAACCGAGTAACCGATAAGTGGAATATCTCCGAGGGAAACTCCCGTTCTTTTGCGGCCAGTGACGTAGGGTAGGCAGTATCATCCCTTCCTCTTCTCCATTTATCCATCGTCCGGCACGGCGACGCGACGTTGACACGCAAAGAGTTTTAAGGGGCTTCCTGTGTGCCTTATGAGCCTCGGCTAAGGCTGGACTCACAATCGCTCAAACCGACTGAAATCATCGGCCGAAACAGCCCCAAATGAGACACGCGTGACGGGGCCTTCGACCCCGGCACTTTGAAATCTAGCGACAAGTGCATTTGCGATCGCACAACTCTCAACGGTTTGTAACGCTAATGTTACGTGGACATAATGAAAGGTTGAAGGTAAGATGCGAGGAAGCACTCTTACGCGGAAGGAGAAAAGGACAGGTCTGTGAATGCAAGTCGAAAGTGATTTAAAAGGTTTCGAAAGAGATTTCGATTGGAAACAGTCAACGGAAGAGAGGTTCGAAGAGGATGTCGCTTTTTTATTGGGTGTTTTGTGTGGTATTCGAGGATTGAGAAAATTATATTTTAACAGCGATGACTGAGATTGTTTTTATTAACCCATTCTCTGGTAAATTTTTCTTGGTTTGATTGTTTCTGGAGGAAGTATAATATAAAAATAAAAATAATTCGTGAAAACCACTGGTTAAAAGTACTAAAGTTGTATTGTTTTAAACACGTTTAATCTGAAAGGAACGTCAAATATATAAATTGAATGCTAAAAGACTTATTGTTAGAAAAGGAATAAATCCTCAAATGAGGAACATGGAAGGTAATGGGGTAAGTTCGTTTTGTGTTAATTGTATAGGTATGAGTGTAATTTACTTCATGAGAAGGTTCTAAATATTGGTACTTCATATTAGCTCTTTGCACTCCAAGATTCTAAAATATTTTTATAATTATAAAAAATTATGACGTCAATTACGACATCAATTATGAAAAGTTTATTACAGAACAGAGATTAGTTTCTAGTTTTAAAACATTGTCAACTGAACTTAATTGTACGCAGATTGATAGCATAGGTGGCCTCCCAGTGTAAAAGATTAAATTTTAAAAAGTCTTTTCAGTTTTATGATCTTATAAAATTCACAATTTACGTGACGAAGTTCATGCAGCAGAGAGTCATGATAATTACAAGTTTCCATTTGATCTCTGAATTACTTTATTTTGTCCAAACGATGACAAAGAAAAAGTGATGGAAACAAGCATGATAGACGAGAGAATCTGAATCAAAGGTTCATCGGTAGACATGAATGTAGTAAAACACACTTTAGTAACGTTTCTTGTGATGTTTCGAGAAACAAAAATTTTTGATGGTGCTTCGCTTTTAAAGTTCTTTACATAACACGTGGTCTACCGCACGAATCTACGTTCTTCGTGAACTGCCGGCAAACGATTAAACGCATACATCTACCATTTTCGCAAAGTTCTACCTTTTATACGATAAATTACAGTCGGTCTTTGAATAAACAGGAATAGTTACTGGTGCGTTTCATCGTACCGTCTTATCCAAATAATGATTACGTTACAGAACACAGCGACAATAGTCTCTAAGAAAGAAATAAAAAAAAATATGGTTCCCGTCGTGAATAAAAAAAAATGCAAAGAATTATGTATAATAGATTGCTTTATATATTAGGCTGCTTTGTATTAGTAAGGATATACTAGCATTTTTATAATAGGATGTTTCATATCAGCTACAATATAGTATATAGCTAACTAATTTTTGTATCAGAATGTTTAATATTCTGTATAATATATAGCAGGGTGATTTGTAGATTAGAATATTTAATACTAGCCGTTATATCAAGTAGGCTAATTTTTATATTGGGAAGTTTTATAATACCTATGAAATATAATTAATAATGATATATTAGCATTTTTATAATAGGATGTTTCATATCAGCTATAATATATAGCACGGTAATTTTTATATTAGAATATTTAATGCTAGCTGTTATATTAAATAGCCTAATTTTTATATTGGAAAGTTTTATATTAAAAATGAAATGTAATGTGGTGAACTTTTTATCAGACTGCTTTGTTTTAATTTTAATGTATTGTTCAAGGCGATGCTTTTTTTATCCGAACGACACGTAACACAGATATTGTTTAATATTCAAAGTTTTCCGTATCTGCAAAATCTAAAATTACTAAGGGTATCTAAATTAATGCACTCTGCAATATTATGCATCCGTATAAAAAAATGTAGTATACGCGACTGGAATTTTAATAACGACCATTTAATTTTACTTGTATTCCTAGTATGCATTTATTATTAGATTTTTCCTCCAATGTTATTTAATGATAATTTGAAAATAATAGTGGTGTCATGTAGTACATTCTCATGTTTTGCAGTCGATCTTATCCCTACACCAACTGTAATTGTATGTTTACACATAAGCGAATTATCCTCGCGACGTGCATGGCTTCAAATAATTCAAACCGTAAGAAACTATGTCGAGACGTTCATTTCTTCATCAAAGGAATAATATAAAAGTACAGAATATAATATTCAATGAAAATATCAATGAGTAGAAAACTGTAACAAGAATTTACAAAAGTTAGTGCTTTGGTACCTACAGTTTATTCTTTGATGAGGTGTAATATTGCAAAACATTTAAAATCAAATATTTCGTGGAATCACATATGATGTATGTATTGACTAGATCAACATATTTTTACAATTTTTAATTCAAACACAATTAGAACTGCCAATGAATTCGCATAACAAATGAAAAAATTCAGTTATATCTCCTATCATCAAAATATTTGAATTTACATAACGACATTAAATTTGAAACAGCTGTCAAAGAAATTAAAAATTTCAAGAACATCTTATTGCCCAGCGCATTAATTTAAAATAAATTTTGCATATTATTTCAAAAGACACGCTGCAGTCGTTTCAACCGATCAAATTTGCACCCCTATATCGTCATGAGAAAACATAACCAGTGACTAACATATAGATACGAAATTGCTATAACTATCATAGTCAACGCCGATTATTCGTGAGTTGACGCGAAGCGGAGAAAATACGAATAACGACACCCTTCGTGTCCCGTACCAGTCGTTATGGGGCCTTTATGACAGTCATTTAGTATGCTTTTTAGCTGCGGGTTAACAGCTGTGCATTTCACAGCTATGTTGCTGCCGTGCCGTGTATTCTTCGTCGCGAGAATGCACGCAACCAAACAGAATCGTGCGTTTTTCGAACGCACATTGACGATTTCTTAAAACCACCCTAAATTTGAAAAGATATCTCTCTTAAAATTCGAAAGGATTTGCTTCGAGGAATTGGAGATTAGAGGAAATTATAAAGAAAATCGTTGTGGTATCTACTACTACTTCCTTAGAGATGGAATACTTATAGAAAAGTTTGTTGGATGAGAATGGAGAAAATCACGTAATTACACTTGTTTATCAAGAATGATTTAACACTAGATTTACGGAGCCAATTTGGCTCATTCAAAATTTGATTACTATATATATAATATATTAGTTGGTTAATTTGTTAGTAATAAATCTCTCATTTAAATTGATTTGGAATTATTTTCTTTGCAAAAAACTTCAGATTTTTTGTGTAAGTCAAATTGAGACACTTTAGACAAATAGGTGTATCAACAACCGTAAATCTAGTGTTAATACTGTGCAAGGATTGCAATTGTATTTTTATGTTGAGTTACTTATTAAAATGTGGAAGTGTGTCATAAAAAGATAACAATTTTAATATTATAACAGCGATTCGTTTGTGATTGATTGATAAGAACGATGGGGATACATATTTTGCTTCTTTTTAAAGATCATGTTTACGACATTAATTAACGTACGGTAAACTGTGACACTTGTTATTAGGTACTACATGTCATTAGGTGTATCATGATGGATAACTAGTATAATGTTGACATTAATTACTATGTTTAATGTTCGATTGGCAAATATTTACAGTGATAATAACGTTTACAGTAATTTCAATCTTCGGAGGGTAGATGAAGAAATACATTTTTAAGAAATTCAGTAAATTCATTATAAATTTTAATTACAGGAAGCAATTATCGCTTCTCCAATTTCAACCATTGTTGATAATCCTTTATTAGCTATGTTTTGGAGAGTAGGGGAGGGTGGGGCAAAGTGGGCCCCTTAAAATTTTGGAGCCCAAAAAAATAAAGATATGACTATTTTTTGCTGAAGGGGTCCACTTTGCCCCACCCTCCCCTATATATTTTTGGATTCTTATAAAACTTCGTTTTTCCTCTTTTCACTATTCTTTCGGATTAAACTTTTATGATTATTTCATCCAAAGTATGTAGTTTAATGAGAATTTTGAATCGTCGAAAGAAATTCTTATGTCAGAAAATGTACAACGTTATTTTCTGATAGAAAGTTACATCGAGTTACCAATTTTTAATTAATTTTATTAATAAGCTTAAAGCTTCTTTTGATAAATAAAATGAAAATTTTTAACGTGAAACTTTGTATCATCATATATACTGTCTTTAAAACTGTATAGAACGAATCGATCACCGATAAGATTTTCTTCATTTTGCTTGCAATTTCCTGCTCCATGATTATACGCCCGATATCGTTCGAGATGCTTGAGGGAAATTACTTTCTCGATTACGGTCATTGTCGAACGAAGGATGTATTTGATTTTCTGAGAAATTATTTGCTTTGATACTTCACATTAACAAGATATTCTCGTTAAATTCCCTTACGAATGAAAAACGGTCATACTGAAAGGAACAAAACTCGTCGGACGACTTCGAGGGGTGAAATCAATTCATTGGCAGCACTTCCATCGTAGAAAACGATATTATTTTCATTGATGCATTCTCCGATACGAATGAATATTCGATTCACGTAGAAACGAACATTCCTATGAAATATACACCTATAGAATAACACAAAATAGTCGGAGAACTCTTGTGGCTAACGTTGCTGAACAGAAGCAATTGAATTAAAGATTTAAGTAAGAAAAGGATGACCTTTTAATCGATTTTTAACTACAATTATAATAATCATGATGTGTTGAAAATTTTCAAGAAAGAGATGCTTGCGGAAATGCAAAAAAGTATATTTTTAGGAAACCTCTGGGACAATAAACCCCTTGATTTACGATTTCTTTCGTATCCGAAAGCGCAATAATTCAGAATTAATTGTTAAAATAATAATCTTTCATTCATTTCCCATATACTGGTATAAGTCAACATTAATAGCATAGAACTAATTTCAACGTCTTCTGATCTTCTGATATTTTCAGTTTAACAGTTTTTCGAAAACTTCAAAATTATCTATTCTATTTATCGTGTCACATGTGCCACACATCATTGTAAGGCAAGGGGTTAATATCCTAATGAACAGTTGATGCAATTATTTTTAACTAAACGATTAATATGTTGATACAGGGCAATCAACTTTTCGTCTTTAATAATAGTAACAAAAATATGTCACAAAACAGTCATAGACTGGACATTGCCTTAGATAATCAAAAATAATATATTACTAAAAGTAAATTAAACAATCACCTAATAATAGTAATCATCCCATTTTTATTTGAAACAAAGCATCTTCTTGAAGATTGCACGGCGATTACCAACCCCCAAAAATCTTACAACCCTGATGAAGCTCTTATCGCCAACAAATTCTGCGTGACAACAAACAATCAAAGTTCTACACAAATTAATTTTCTTTCTGTCAAATCTCATTACCATAAAGCAAAGATGATCGTTCAACATAGTAAAAATCTCTACAATTTCACTCTCTAAGAATAAACAAAGCTCTTCAGATAGTCGCCCCAGTTTCCTCCTTATTTCCACCGCAAGAACCGCAGCTCAAGCAACCGATTCCAGCCTTTGCAGCTAATAATCTCCGTTCTTCCCCAGCAATTAGGATCCTTCCACATCCATCAAACTTCCACCTACCGATTCAACGTCCTTTCAATCCAAGCTTCCAATCGAGCTTACATCGAAAGCCCAGTATCCGCAACTTCAAAGGCCATTCCATGTTGTCGGACGTTCGATTCCGCGGTTACAGATCGAAAGTGTCGGTAGGATCGAGGCAAGGACCGGTCTGAGAGAGTAGGACGAGTATGCTGGGAGCTTTTGCACTGTCGTTGAAGTCACTTTATTAGGCATAGCAGTGGCAGAAGAAAACAGAACAGCAGCATTCACCAGAATCACCCGGCAGAGAAATGTCAAAAAAATCGAAAGAGAGCCGCGAGCAAGACTCGGTGTGAATTGCATTTTAATATCAGCTATTATATTAAATAGGCTAATTATATTGGAAATTTTCATATTAGCTATGAAATATAATAAGCTTATCGGATAATCGCCTCAGTTTCCTCCTCTCTTCAACCGCAAGAACCACAGGTCAAGCAGCCGATTCCGACCATCGCAGCTAATAATCCACGTTTTTCCCCAGCAATTAGGATCCTTCCACATCCATAAAACTTCCACCTACCGATTCAACGTACTTTCAATCCAAGCTTCCAATTGAGCTTACATCGAAAGCCCAGCATCTGCAACTTGAAAGGCACGTTGCCGGACGTTCGATTCCGCGGTTACAGATCGAAAGTATCGGTAGGATCAGGGCAAGGATCGGTCACAAAGAGTAGGACGAGTATGCTGGGAGCTTTTGCGCTGCTGTTGAAGTCACTTTATTAGGCATAGCAGTGGCAGAAGAGAAGAAAACAGCAGCATTCGCCAGGAGCACCCGGCAGAGAAATGTCAAAAAAATCGAAAGAGAGCCGCGACCAAGACTCGGTGTGAATTGCATTTTAACACCTTACCGACCGGTAGCCGATTAATCGGCTTTTCGTGTTCAACACTTTTGGACTTTTAACTTATTAATTGGTTGCTACGGTAATTAATAAATTATTATTTATCATTGCGGTTAACTGTGCCAAGAACTCGGTGAAGACACTTCGCAATTTTCGAAGAGATATCAGTATCAGGGAAATATTTGCGGGCAAGTGACCGATTAAAAGTGGATAGGATGTTAAAAAAATACCGGTCAGTAAAGTGTTAATAGCAACTATTATATAAAATAGGTTAATTATATTGGAAATTCTCATATTAGCTATGAAATATAATAAGCTCATCGGATAATCGCCCCAGTTTCCTCCTCTCTTCAACCGCAAGAACCACAGGTCAAGCAGCCGAGTCCAACCATCGCAGCTAATAATCCACGTTCTTCCCCAGCAATTACTAGCCATCTACATCCATCAAACTTCGACCAACCGATTCAACGTACTTTCAATCCAAGCTTCCAATCGAGCTTACATCGAAAGCCCAGTATCCGCAACTTCAAAGGCCATTCCATGTTGTCGGACGTTCGATTCCGCGGTTACAGATCGAAAGTGTCGGTAGGATCGAGGCAAGGACCGGTCTGAGATAGTAGGACGAGTATGCTGGGAGCTTTTGCACTGTTGTTGAAGTCACTTTATTAAGCGTAGCAGTGGCAGAAGGGAACAGAACAGCAGCAGTCGGCAGGAGTGCCGGCAGAGAAACGACAGAAAAACCGAAAGAGAGCCGCGAACAAGACTCGGTGTGAATCTCATCTTTTATTCAACCGTGTGATCCTAGTGTGCGTCCACTTCGACGTGGTCCAGCGGTCGTTCCTGGCCACTGATAGGGCCTGTGTTGGTGCCGAGAACAGAGGCACCGCGCCACTTAGGGTGTGAAACCGGCGACGTGCCATCGAAAAATCCGCCGGTACCACCTTCCCCTTCCCATCTCGAATCGGAAGAATTCACTTCGAATCCCAGACTTTAAGGCCCGGCCATAAAGTCGTTGTCGTCCTGGTATGCGACCCGTATGCGCGCACCGCAGAACTGGGCTGCAGGTGCATCACGGAATGCTACGAAAGTCTCAAGTGTCGACGGTAAGAAAAGAATTTCGATCTGATAGATTTTTAGCTTTGTTTCTGCGACCTCACCGAATTCACGATACTCTTGCCACAATATCCTGTCACTGGTAATTGCTGCTGCCGATTTTAGCGTGTTCGGATCCAAACTACTTCGGATGCTACGTGGTTTCGTTTCGATGGGACTGCATTTTTTTCAACTGAGATTCCTTACTTTTTTCCCATGGGTTTAATGTTTTTTTGGAGGTAGGTTGTAATTTGTCGTGGCTTTGATGAACGATTGAGAAGTTTTGGAATTTTACTTTACGAAAAGTATGATTGACAAGGTGTTTTGTTGTAAATCATTTTTTGTTAGTTTTGACTTTAGAACTTGGCAATTACTTTGTGAGTTTGACTTAAATATTTTACAATAGGTGTAGTTACCGCTAAAAAAATCGAATTGGAGAGTATTATCAAATTAAGTTCAATTAACTCCACTGAAAGAATGATTAAAACCGCAAAGATTTAACGCAGCTCTCTTATGGAGTAAAAAGAATAATAATTGGTTAAAAGATTCTATTATAAGAATTGCTACTGTATTCCACATAACTGTTTCCAAAATATAAACTCAGAAGTATAATACAGTAATTAAAAATTTATAAACTTCTATCCCCTTCCATTGATAGCCACTTTCAGAATGTTTAAATAGCATGAAAGGTATTTTAGTTTGCTTGACGATCGGTAAAAGCAAATCTACTTTTTTTCATCCCGCGACAGCAGGTTCTATCGATCAGAAAGAAAATTAGAGGTTTCTCTGACCAATTACAGGGCCCGTTCCCCAAACCTCGAACACCGAAATATATCATCCCTCGACGCGTTTCGGGTATACCCATGGAAATTATTGCCACGTTTTAGTATCTAATTGGCCCGTCAACGTCTCGTTATCTTGTCTCCGTAGTCTCCACCCCTGCATCTAAAAAAACTCCTTCTCCCCCTTTTTTTTTATAATTCTTCTTCTTGTCGAAGAAATCGTGACAGGTGGTACCACGATCTTTGTACGCGAAGGTACACGGCAAATGGATCGTGATTGACGGTCGCATGAAAGTTCATCCTCGTTAGTTACGTAAAACTTCGGCGAATTAATCATGCTACGTCGTATAAATCAACGATATTCGTAGTTTACTGCATTCTCATGGGCTAAATGCCGTTGCGGTATAATTTTACAATTTTAGATATCGATACGTCACTGCCAACATTTCTAACGTCGTGTGTGAAGACAATGATAAAAGAGTCACGAGGATTTTTCTATAACGTTTATCCGATTTTATTGAGTCTTGATGTAGATCATATTTGTCGTTCTTAACCCCTTGTCCTACAATGACGAGTGATACTCGTCATGGGATAATTGTAATAGGAAATTGTCAATTTTTGTAAAACCTATCAAATTGGAAATATTAATGAAAGGCAACACGATAATGTTATTTCTACAGTATTAATATTAAGTTGAATCATACGATATATCAAGAATCACTGATGAATTTTTATTGTAGTAATTAAATTCTGAACTGTAGCGGAAATAGTCACAAATCAAATCGTAGGAGAAGGGGTTAAAGGTGATTGTGATTGTTTTATTGCATATGTCTATTTTTAAATGAGACTTGAAGGTATGCAGGTTTTTTGTTTAACGGAAGACGATTATAAAATAGAGTTCTTGAATAGAATAGAAAAAAAATAGAATTCATACCGATTATTAATTCAGTATATTTCAAGATACTAGATAAATACTTTAGGCGAAAGAGAACAAAATGCGCAAAAAACTAAATCGATTCAATCTCTCAAGGTTTACAAGGTAGACATGGAAAATCAAACTGGGTACATCCTTTAAAATTTTGGAATCATTTTTACAAAATTCTGTAGAAGTGATTTTGACCCCCTTGGTAGATCTAGCGATAATAGTAGTAATGTAAATGTGCAAATTCTATTATATTCAAAAATTTTTAAAGATTCTGAATTGCTCGATGGTATTCATTAACGTTCCGGTACGTTAAAAAATTAATCGTCAATTAATTAAGTAACTTTTCGATTAACAATTTGACTTAACGTATGTTTCATTTAAGGGGAAGTTTAAGAATCAGAGTTTTAGATTTTTCAAAATGATCACTGTAAATTTTAACGACCAATGGCTGCAAACAACTTAGCTACTATCATAAGACCTTTCAAGTTTTATCATTACTTACAATATAATTTCATTTATTCCATATCAACCGTCACCGCTCCAATTTCAATTTCAAATCATAAAAATCATAAAAAATCCGATTCTCACCGTAGGACCAATATCATTTCCTAAATTTTCACTTAAATAACTACAGTGACTATGCCCAAAATTTTAATCATTAACCCCAATTCACCCTTGACCCCCAGTGTTATCAACCTCGCTAACTAATCAACGAATCACCCCCATACCACCAAACCAAAGACCAATCCAGTGAAGAAAACCAAACAAACCCAGAGCAAGTCTCAACAAGAGGAATCCAACCACTCTAACAACGAAATCTATCAATCAGAAAGAAAATGACCAGCAATCAAAGAATTCAGTTCTACTTTCAGGAAACGCGTCATAACCAAGCCAAGCATTTCGTAATTTCGCATCGCAGAACGTAAATTACAGTCGTGTCTAGGATCTAATTGGACCGTCAACGTCTCGTTATCCTGTCCTCCGCGTGCACTTCAAGCAATCCTCGGGAACCTCCCTCTTCCCTCGCATCCCGTCCTAGTCTTTTCGGTTTTCGTCGCAACAATCGTGACAGCTGGTACCACCGTCCTAGCTCGTCTTCGCTCGTCGGACCTCCTTTCCGCAGTTTTCAGTCGTTAAAGCCAGTCCGCGATCTTCTAGCAAATTAAACGTCCCACGGAAGTCTGTCCTCGTCCTCGGTTCTTTATTGATTCGTAATGGTCGCTCCCGAACTGCCTGGCGTGTCTCATGCAATCCCGATATTGCGAAAGAACGAAGAAGCTCCTAAGGAAAGCCGTCGTGTCTCTCGCGAGGAACACGAGGTGGGAGGGTAAGGGAAAAGATGGGTAGGAAAGGTAGAAGAAGAAGAAGAAGGCGAAGAAAGATCGAGAAGGAGAAAGAAAGAAATATACGAACCGGTTCTCCCGTTCAAACTCCCCTCGAGTGTCCACCTCGAAGAGACGCTTCGAGGATCCCGATTTGACTCCCTCGAATGACGACGGGGTGTCTTTCAACGGCTGAAAGATCGAACCTCATTTTGCCCGCATTCGGATCGAATCGATGGACGCAGATGCGGATAAGAGAGATTCACAGGACATGAATGCCGCCTCGGCGATGGCTCTCGTATTGACGGTATAACTTTATTTGCATAATGGATGTGGGCCTGTAATTAGGCGGGGCGCATTACGTCGCTCGATACGTGTCGTATCGATGAAACTACTATTTGCTGGATACACGGTGTACAGTTGATGAGTGGAACGATTATTGCATACGGATGTATCATATGATACAGGAATAATGAGAGAGTTTGTTGGAGTGAGATATTCTTAGTCGGTTAAATGTGCGATTTGAAAGTACGATTTGAAGGTGCGTTTGATTAAACGTGGGTAGTCGGAGGGTGATGTTGGGAATATGTAGTTTCTATGGTTGAGATTGAGTATGTTGTTATGGATCTGATAAATGTAATTTGTAATTTATATTATGATGCGTATCGTTACGCTTTTACACCCTCTCTGTGATGTAACACCTTATGCGCCATATCTATGTGATCTAATTACACTAGTATGAATAAGTCTTTTTGTGATGCGTCTGTATGCCGTTAATGAGAAGAAAATAAATGAACTAACCATAGAACTAAACGTGAGGGATATATTCTGATAATTATGTTGATGACTGAATCGTGGTTGAAGTTACTTCACGATATACTATGTAGAGTTTTTATTTGGAGGTTCTTGGTTGTAGAAACGTGGATGATGATTATGGTGGTGAAACATATTGAAGTAACAGCAATTAAACATCAATTAACCATCTACCCCTGTAATGGTGTAGCTTCGTAATCGACATAATCTACGAGTAGGTAAAGTTTCAATAGAATGACGAAGGTCTTGCGTTCTTCCTGTAAGTAATGTTACCTGCAACTTTCATTTAATACAATATTCTATAGAAATAAAACTACTTGTCGAAACCGTAATTTAATTACACAAGATTAGAAATCTCAATTTTCCTTTCGCTCATCATTTCGCCACAACATTAACTCTCTCCCTTATCAAACCTGCTCTCAACCGTTATCGCTTACACGAACAAATACACCCAACAATGTCGAAGCTCATCGAAGCATCGATAAAAAGCAAAGCACCAGGTGAAAATCAAAGAGTGAGTTTTCCTGCGAGTAATCGCCCCCGTTTGTATTAACGTCGTCGTACTAATGGCCAAATTAAGCGCTGTTTCTATATGGAATTACGGAAGCCGGCACGCCGATATTTCAAGCATTCGCCGCCGTTAAGGCGAAGTAACGAGGCGAGATAAGGCGCCCCACCGTACTTAAGGCCCTTAAGGCCCTGCTTAAGGCCCACACAGGAGCCACTGCGGCGCGTTGAGTTGCCTCCCCTCCATCGACTCCTATCTTCGTCCTTGTCTCATCGTCGGGGACTCTATGCCTCCCTCTACCTTTCTCCACGTTCGACCGAACGTGTGTGGGGCCACGCATTTATTTGATGGTGTTTCACGTTCTTCGCGGAGAAATTATCGCTACGAGGTATGCTCACTTACTGTGACCAACCGCACGAGTAGCGGTGGCTTTGAGACGCTGTTGAATTCAAACCGCGCTTTCATTTTTTTACAGGTGCTTCGACACTTTTGTTCGAACGCCCATGAAGATTTTTTAAAATTTGGAATGTACGATTGGTTTTTGAAGGCGTTCTTGAGATGTTGAATAATAGGAGTATTTTAGCTATTTTTTGTAGTGGTGTTGTAGTATTTTTACAGTGTTTTGTTTGTTATATATATGAGTATACTTATAACAGGATATTTGTCCTCTGGGAGAACATTAATTGAAAATGGAAAGAAAGTTTATTTTTACAGTGTTTTGCTCCTTGTATATGTGAGGATATTTGTGACAGTACATTTCGTCTCTGGAGGAACATTAATTGAAAAAAGGAAAGCTTATTTTTACAGCATTTTGCTACTTGTTGTATACGTGAAAATATTTATGGCAGTAGTTTGGTGTTTATTCTTTGTTTTGGGGTATTTTGATATTCAGTTTGAACTGCGCGTTGAGTTTTAGGGGTCGATTTTTTGTCATAGCTATTGCATATTTTAATGACCGATGGTAGAGAAAAAGTGATTATTTTTTCAAATTTTTTACTCGGTCTATTTTTATCATCACCGGCTTAATACCTCAGAATTTGCTATTTCTATGTTTTCGCACAGCGTTTGTGAAGTTTGGCGGTTCTCTTAATTTTGTGCTAACTGCGCTTTCATAGTCAGCGACACATGTATGGAATAAATCTTTGCAAATTTTAATGATTTTAAGACTGACGGTAAATATACAAGCATAAAATATAATGAGATTTTTATGAAAAGGTCAATCTGCATAAAAAGCTTCATTTGCTCTGATACATATTATGAGTACGTGTAAAGAAAGTAGATAAAAGTGTGTACAAAAGTGATATAGTGCAGGATTTGCAAATATTTGCGCACGGATTACATGTTATATTTACTTCTCGGATTATTTGTTTTTAAGGAAGTTTTAAACCCGACGTGCACTTTTTAGATTGCATAATATATGTACCTGATGGCATGGAAGCCATTTAAAGTCAGATAAATTTTAAGAGATGTTGAGTTCTGTGAATACAGCACTTTGCAATGAATTTAAATTGTGCAAGAAACAGAAAATAAACAACGAAGTAATAAAACAATCCATAATTTGCAATATTTAAGTATGTCCGGTTGAATATACTTTCTCGTTTATTTTTTAAAGTATTTAACAGTACTGTACAAAGTTAAATTTAACTTGAAAGATGAATTATAATTTAAAAAATGATATATCTAATATCAGAAATGTACCGTGTCTGCAAATTTATTGTAATTCTTGATTGTAAAATTTCATTAAGCTGGAATAAGTTTAAGTATTAAAATGTAATGAACAGCCAGAATAGAGTTTTGATAAAATTATAATTGATATTGAAGTTTCAATACATTGCAGCACAAAATGTAAAGTTAATCTCAAATTGTTTTTTTTTATGAGAAGAATAAGCGCATCAGCTTTTAAACGCGCTAATGTCCGTCGTTAAAACCTAGACCAATTCGAGATATCATCTATTCGTTGGGAATCTAATCGCTTCAAACCATCGATGTTATCGTGATGAAAAGGATTATTCCTCTAACTAACGTTTAAGTAATTGCTGCTAGTTGGAGCAGCTGGTCTTGGGAGAATTTCAAAACCTTGTTCTTCTTAATACCTCTACGCGTTTATTCGATACGCTTAAATAAATAACTACTTTCCTGTATTCTATTAAAAGAAACAGAAATTAATGTCAAAAATGTTAAGAATTCTATCTCGTAAATTTTCATTTGTTGCATTAAATAATCTGAATTTTGAAAACCTTTGTACGTTTTATCATTATTAACATAATAACATGGCAAATTTTCTAGATTAGCATTACCTCTGTACATGTTACTTTATCTGTACGAATATAATTATTAACATTTTAAAATTCTTTAACATCTCGTATGGTATCTTCGTTATAAATTTATTTCAAGTGATTAATATAATTCAAATTTTATTCCCAACACCTGTTACTTCTCTCGATCCAACAATCCTACAAGCATTCTTAACACTAGATCTACCAAGAGGGTCAAAATGGTACTGAATTTTTTAAAAAAGTAGCTAAAATTTTTAGGACTAAGGAATGCTTAATTTTCTACATTCACCTTATAAAACGTGAAAGATTAAATCGATTTAGTTTCTTGCGCGCTTCATACTCTTTCTTCCCAAATATTTATCTAGTATCTTTAACACTAAAACTACCAAACCAGTCAAAATGACTGGTACAGAATTTTTTCAAAAAATTCTCCATGTTTATATAAGAGTCATAGAATAAGTATTCTACGTCTATATCGATGAACATAAATCACCCAATCGATCAAATTTTCCGCCGCTTGATTCCTCCTTTTTCATAGTATTTATTTAATTTATTAAATTATGTTGGATTTGACGCCGGTAGTTCTAGTGTTAAATATATTGAATTAATAGTCGTTAGTTCTAAAGGGAAAAATTAAAAGATTCACAACCACCAAACTCATTCCAGCACGTCATAACCATATCCCGTGATCCATCCGATGCTTGACTATTTCCCAATTAATGCACGGCTCATCCCGCTAATTCTATGTTATTTCACACGTTCTCCCCTTTTTTAATTCCGCCGGTAGGCTCTTAAAGCAAATTTATGATTGCTCGAAGCCGCGACCCGTTTCCCCATAACCCACGGTGGCTCGATACGTTTAATAGTCGTCGAAAAGCTTAGCGGTAGCAATGAATGGCATTAACATGATTTAAGGATCACCCCGTTGAGGATTAAGATCGCGTTTCGCTGCGTCGAGCACCCAGCCGCTCGCCTCTTTTCCGGCCAATTTAGAGCGATTACGCGGGCCGACGTCGACGGCCGATCAGCCACCCCCGCCTTCCTTTTTTCGAGGCTCACACTCACGATAATTGCATACGCTAAAGGATATATACCTCTGCCGAGAACTTGTTCGTTTGCCATTAGTGCCGCCGGCGTAATCGTTCCGACCGTCAGCCTCGGACCGGGAATTTAATACCGGAGGTTTTCTTGCCTTGTGTTGTATATAGGTACGTAGGTACACCTTGGTCCCTTTCCATTCCATGGTGTGTAATGCTGTCGAATCCTGAAGGGAAATTTCCTCGGGGGACAAATGTTGTATTGACGAGAAACGCATGGGAATGTGTGTGTCTGCTTCGGTGTGCGTTTCTTTGGCGCGTTTTCTTTTTCCGACGATGGAATTTGCAAAGGTTGTTTCTTGGGGATTTCTGTCTTTTTGTGAGTTGAAGGAGGTGTTTGAGGATTATAGTTCTTTTTGGAATTTGAAAACGGTGGTTCTTGGGATTTGAGTTGGTTTTAGAAGTTGAGGAATGGGTTTGGGACAATTGGGAAGTGGGGTGTTTCTATGTGAAGTGTTGAATCAATGTTTGGAAATTTGTGTATTAAAATGGGTATCATTGGTTGTTATTATTAATACTATTCTGTTGGATTGTTTGAATTGTATTTTGGGAATTATTTCTTAGTTAGAATATTACCTGATGACATTAGGTATACTCGAGTTCGAAATAGGCCCAGCATTTCCGGCACAAGTAATTATTCGTTTTATATAAAATATAATAAAGATCTTTATAATCTGTAATCTATTTCTATAAATATAATAAAAATGTATATAATCTATAACTGATAATCTATATAAATAAAAATGTAGATAGTTCACAGTGACATATTAACACTTTAACCTACGATTTCTTTTCTAATGAGGCCTGCAAAGACCCAAAATTAATTCCTGAAATCAAAAGGTTTTACTGATTCCTGATATTTCGTATAATTGATCGTGATATTAATAGTATAGAAATAATGAGACCGCTTCGTGATCGGCTGATATTGTCAATTTAATAGTTTTTGGAACACTTGTTCCATTTTCCGCGCTGCGAGTCTCATGCGTAGTTGTAGGCTACGGGGTTAAAGAAACGGCAGTACCACAGTAAAGATGAATTACCTAGAAGTCCAGAAAAAGAAAGGTATTTGGTTATCCTGAATCTCATCTTCGAAAGTATTATATGCATAGTAATGAGTGAAAACTGTTGAACTCAATGGCGAAGGACTAATTACTCGTCAGCGTTCAAGGGCAAACTGATAACGAGACGAATATCGAAAGTATTTACTATTGTTAAAGGACTAAAGAGACCGAGGGGAAAATCGAAACGAAATGTTATTGTTACAGGACCAACGAGAAGAACACCTGCAGAGTACGATCGCCGACGACCTTCAAGTATGTATGTTTTGTTAATATGGCGCTCGTCGTACTCTTTGGTAAGTGAAGCAGAAATAATTTCCCTCATTGCTCGTTTAGTTAACATTGATATTTTAAATGGTATTAAACAATGTCGTTTATTTATATAGTCAAATGTTTAAAATATAATACTTTGTTTAACCCTCTCAGAGTGGAGACTTTTTTGAATATTGAAAAGTAATTTATTTGACCAAACCAAACCAACCTTTTGATGAAGTCTAGTATTTGTTTAATGATATAACAAGAATTCTATTTCAATATTTCAATTTTAACCGTGCATACATTGCCGATAAATTATAATTAGATTTTTCCTTGGGCCACGTATATGCGTCCGTCACCCTCAAAGGGTTAATGTGGCAAAAAGTATACACAAAAACAATGAATTTGAACTGAATTGCAACTTTTGTGCTAAAAGAAATACTTAATTTCTTGGTGAATTGATTGTGGTGAACACGATTTTCTTCGTGTGCTTTGCTTATTATTAAACACTAAAATGAAAGTGCTTGCAAATATTTTCTTACGTCTGCTATAATTACATACATCATAAATTTTAACAATGGCGTTTATGCTACTAATGATGTTTTCACACTGATAAAAATATTCATAAAACACTCAGAATCTAATTTCATCGTAAAAGCTTATATACAGTATTTCAAGAATTCCAATATATAAAATACACATAACATCACGCATACATAAATTCCATTTTCTAGTTTATTTTGCGCAACTATTAACCTCATAACTATTAATAAAAAAGAAAGTAGCAACACTCAGACAGGTAATACGACAAAGAACGGAAGCCATAAAATCGTTTAATTACCATCCGAATATCCATACCGTTTTCTCGATTAGCCGAATCAACACCTTTTCAATGAAGCGCGTACGATCTTACAGGGGCCTTAATATCAATAAAGTTTATCATCTCAGCCGCGATATTTATTTCTCCTACATCTTATTAGCCGGCATTAGGTGGACAGTTTGATCGTCGGTCTCCTGGTCGGTTATCGGGCACAGTCATCGTGTCAAAAAGAAAGAGCGAGAGGGCTCAGTGATGCAGCAAAGGATTAAATTTCATGACGACCGTCTACTAATGACTTCGTCCGACGAATTGGTCGATCGAATCGATTATAACCAGTCACGAAGTCTCTCTTCCGAAATAAAGCAGCAAAACCAACGATGAAAAAGAGAAAAAAGGAATACGTCGAAGAACTTGTCTCTGTCTCATCCTCTCCGTCTCTCTTCATCGTACGATCGTAAACAGGAAACGGCGTATTGGGCCCAAACTTTTTTCTCCTCTACGACGACGGACCCCAAGTTCGTTTTTCTGACCAATTTGCAGCCATTAACGCTCGTCCGTGGCTCGACCTTTTCTACACACATGTAGAATCGAATGCTCGTGTATATGGGGACGTTGTGCACCCTCTTCGTTCTATACACGGGGGTCCTTTTTCAATCCTCGATGAGGATCCGCCACGGCAACGACGGCGACAACGAAGACGAGAAGGAATCAACGACGAGAAAACGAGTGGAGGCAACCGTTCGGGCGTCACAGACAATTTAACACCTGGCCTAAATGGTTTGTTAGCGCATAATATCAGCCGGTACCCGAGCGACAGGATACGGGGCATTACAATATGGAAATGACGGGGACCCACCGCCTGTCCATTGGGCAGCACACCTCGGGCGCGGCCAATTTCTGTCACTTTAATACGCCGGATCGGTTACGAGATATGGCTCCACGAATTACACCGTGGGTGCGTCCAACTCCGACTTCGGATATGGTGGTGTTCTTGCTACCGGATATGGGAAATTAGCGCGATTGGAGAACAGGGTGGTCGGCAAGGGGTGGCCAAAGGGAGTAAATGAATGCAAGGGGATTTTTGGAAATGTTTAGATTTGTATGTGATTATTGTGGAGCTTGAGGTATGGTGGATGTTGGCGAATGGATGAGATAGTGTTTTTTTTAATCCATTAAGGCCCAAAGTTGCGTTAACGCAACATTTCACTTCTAATTTTTTTTTCGGGGAATTGGATTAATTTAATTTATATTTTAACCTATGTGATAGTAAAAGAACATACCAAGGGCTTAATTTATGCACTTTTGTTCTCTAATTGTTCATCACCTTCTTTCCTACAATTTCTGAAACATTGGAGAAAATATAAAAATAAAATTTATTATATTTATATCTACTTTTATGTAATCTTATAACAAATAAATAGTCGCATTTAAAATATTTCGGTTATTTCAATGCTTGGTCGTTAATGGGTTAAGTCAGCTTATTGTAACAGAGACACTTTGCTATTTTATTCCGCAACAAGTAACGGATACTTTATTGTGTCATAGTATAACTGAAAAAGTATCATAGTGGTTGACAAATATTTTAATTATTGTTATTTTTAAATGTGTGACGCTTATGAAATATATTCGGTATATGAAACTGGCTAACTGTAATTGATAGGATAATGGGTGGAGGAATTATTTTTAGGGTGGATAGAATGTAATATGGGAGTGTATTTAAAACAGCGTTTGTGTCTTTGAAATTTAATGTTTTTTTTTAGCTTTGTGATGACATTAGAAACGGTATAAGATATGGCATTTACATGTTGATGAACGTATACGATAATTATTGCAAATATGTTGTTCAAAAGTTGAATGAAAATGTAGGACTTTTCGGATTGAGTCTTTAGAAAATATTGTCTTTGAAAAAATCTTTGAAAGACTTTTTTCTAGTTACAGAGAATCCCTAGTTTTATTGGGAAAGCGGACTTTACTTTATTCAACAACAAATAGGGAATTTACGATAGAATGCTGTTCGAAAATCTATCTGCATGTATGTTTCAAAAGTCTTGAAAAAGTACTCTTTCAAAAGCTTTTCCATTGTTTTTGAACGTTACAGAATTAACACAACGCTGTTATTGCATTGGCAGAATTTTCAAATACCAAATATTGATTGGATTTGTGTCGAGGAAAACCTTCAATCCCATTTTGAATGTTTGTTGAAAAAATTCTAATTGACACCAACAATTAACAGGCATTTAATCCAACTATTATTTCCTTCCATCAAAGAATTGCAATTTTTAATAATAACCATCATTTTTCATTCTTAAAAGTGGCGAATACTTGTTTTACACTTTTAATAATTTTATTTCAACTTTGTATCATTCCAATTTCTCAGTCCTCGCGAAATTGGAAAAATTCTTAACCAATGATTCACATCGAAAATTCTCAACTCGTTAATTCACCATTACCATCAACCGAGTACCATGATCGTTAGCTTTTTCCCCTCATTCTCTCTTTTTCTCTCGAAAACGCGACGTTATTTTTGATACTTCACTGCTATTCAGTCCGAAGAAAAAGAAAATAATACGCGATCGTTATTCGCATTTAATTACCGTCTATACATCGAACCGGTCGTGTTTAGTGTCCATTTGCGAAACTTTGTTTGTCTCCAAATACGTCTCTACATTGTAATAAATTCGAAGGTTAACTTGCCTCTTAAGAAGCTTCCTTTTACAAAGTTCCTCCAACACATCGATTTACGCACACGCGATTAACATGCCAGACATCTTCGTTGAACTTTTCCCACAAATTGCTGTAAACTGCAAAGTGTATCTTTCTACATGACGCTTTCAATTGCTACGTTATTTACTTGTCATAAATTGTTTATTTTACTGTTTGTTCTTTTTTCTTTGTTTATTCTTCATATTTTATTTTGGTTGTTCTTGGACAAACTTGTTTCTGTGGTACTTGATTCAGTATATTTTAATTTTGATAACTATATTTGTTAACCTTCTGCAGTTTCACGATAGCGCAATTAGAAAATAATAAAAATACAGCTTTAAACGATGGATTAAACCTGATTTTTAAACATTGAATTTCAAGATTTTCACGAGTTAAATTAAAAATTTGACTTTGAAGAATAGAAGTTCAGTGGCTTGCGTTACTTTAAAATCACAGGGGCCCATAGAGCGTTAATGGAAATAAAATTTTCGTTTTCTCTATATCATTAATTATCATTTTTAACAAATTGAAGTCTTCTATGTGGTTTGCAATATCCACTGTGCATCGGCTATCATGTTATAATAATTATTAAATAATTCACAATTCATAATTCCCTGAATCTCAACATTATTTATTATATTATTTGTTGGCATTTCATGAATTTTGCACATCACATCGTTAGAACAAAGCAAAAACAGTATCGAAAATTGACAAGTTGGAAGAGTTACACTTACATTGCTGTATTTTATTTTAATGCTACAATTATCAATACAACAAAAATTCGTAATGTCGAGCTTTTTTAAAATTCAGAGCGATTTAGTTCCTTTCATTTCCAAAATATAAATTATTCAGACTCAGAACGATTTAATTCTTTTAATTTCCAACTACGATATAATTATCTACACAATTTCTTTCCATTCTCTTTCTTTTACAATAATTATTTAACATACAGATTTTCCAACATCAAACTCTACGATTTCGAATTTAATTTATTCAACGCTTCTTCCTTCTTTAACTCTTACTAAAAATTGTGCCTAAACCAACAAATCGATCTGCAATTCATAGTTTTCAACGGCTCAAGAGAGAAGGCAAAAATCGGTTACCTTTTTTTGCATCTCTCGTCACAAATTTCTCACCGTAGCTTCTTCGCACAGGAAGAGACACCTGGAAAACAGCGTGGAACTCAGGTGAAACCGTGAAGTTGCCGGTTCGCCGGAGAACAACGCCAGAACGGAAGTCACTTCCTGCGAATCGTTACCAGTAGAAATTTCGCCTATTATTATCCACGATCCTACCATAGTCTTCGGGAGAAAAGGGTAGAGGAGGTTAGAGGAGAAAAAAAAGGAGGGCGCAGTTATGTGTGCCAGAAGTTCAACGACGAACCGCAAAACGACCTTGAAAGATGCAAAATGAAAAAGAGCGAAGAGGGTGTAACTCGGTGTTACCGAGTTCTCCGATTCTATCCTGCCATTATTATTAAACGAAGGAGCTTCTTTTTCTTCTTTCTCAGTCATTATCGTTGTCTGTGCTCGATTACGTTATATTTTTTCTAATTACGTGCCTTAGAATGATATTAATTGTTTATTATAGTGCTTTCCCATTAAGCATTCAGGTTATTGATGTATATCGAGTATTTTATTAGCTTTCCTTCATTTTCTATTAAGATATATTAGGTTGTTCGGAAAGTAATTTCGTTTTTTCCCAATGGAGGAAATAATTATATTTTTTCATAGTCAACTTCACACTTAATTCGCATTGCCATGATATATTTTGATAGTTGATATAGCAACGCTTGTTTGCAAAAAAATTTGATTCTATACAATAGTTTTTGTTTGGTTTCCTATTAAAGATGGAAAGTCGAAAGCAGCATTTTCGGCATATTTTACTTTTTCACTATCGAAAGGTAAAAATGCTGTTCAAGTAAGAAAAAATTATTCGATGTGCATGGAGAAGACTCGTTAACAGGTCGACAGTGCCGAAAATGGTTTGTAAAATTTTTTAAACGACAAAACCTTTACTTCTCAGGGGGACGTCAAAAATCAAAGATCAAATCTTTTATCAGAGTGGAATCGTCCTACTGCCAGAAAGATGACAAAAGATATTGGAACAAAATGAAGGATGTATCATTCAATAAAATATTTATGGACTACAAGAAAATCGTGTTTCATTTTCACCGAAAACAGTTTTCTTATACCTTTTACCGGATGGGCTAGTAATAATTGTTATTAGCTAATTATATTTTTTTAACTCTATTTACCTTTTAAAGTTTTTCAAGAATTTAATTCGAAGAATAGTACTAAGCTTTAATTAAACTGCCTGTACTGTGTAATTTGCATGTATTATATATAAATGTTCCCAGAAATAATTAAATATTTCATTTTTACAAAATCAATTTTGAAGATTAAATTAAATTTACTGTGTTTAACAATTAATTGCTCTTCAATATTCTATTAACATTATTTCATTTTTTCATTCTTCATCTCCATTGCGAGGAATATGATTTGTCTTTAGTTTAAACAACGTTCTATCCTACGTTATAAACAATCAAGCATACGAACACTTATTTTATCATTTGTCAGCAGAAGATTCTTCAACTTTTACGTAATTCTTCGATAATGTTTTCTCTCAATGAAGTTATTGATTGGTTATCGTGCAGCTAGTATACAGTATTTTTAAATACACAGAAATCAATGTGATCCGATTCCCGTTTCTGTTTTACCTTAAGTACCTTCGAGCGCCGCCGTTACGTCGGAATATTTATTCCCACTGGAAATAAATATCCCAGCTCGTAAGCCGGTTTGCTACCTATCCAGGAAATCCTTTGCGCGTCCGTCCATCGGATAGATCTTTTCCCGGTTCCGGTGAGCCGCTGACAAATGGATCGGCTATTTCCTCCAAAGGGGAGACTACGATTAGCCAGCGTAGACAGAAAATTAAATGATGCCAATAACCATTACAATACGCGGTGTATATTAGCATCAAACTATTCCCATGGAAACCTTAACAGCAAATGCGTGCTAAATGAGAGGGAAAAATGTGTGCAGATGATTTGCGTAAAATGTTCATTCTTTCTTGACTTAAAACATTTGATCCTGCTACATGTATTTCAATTAATTATACTGAATCGAATAGAACATAAATAACTGTAGCAAAAATGGACACTATATTTAATTATTATATTTTGGACAGTTAATGATAGATGCCAACGTTGTAAACCTTTACAATGATTTAATTATACAAATATTGATCATTTTATAACTAACTATAACAAATGATTTATTTTGATTATATTTAGGATGAGTAAAATTGCAAAATTCCAAAATAATACTCTACCAAATGGTACCACGAATTCCACCTTCCCTATTTAACAACTTGAAATTCTAACCCATTCCAAACTTCACGCATTACTTCTTTCACAAAGTGAAACCAACCTAACATTCAGTATTTCAACCAACAAGCAATCTCTCAACACTTCCTCCCACCAAATCCTCTCAACCGCGTCCAATCCCCAATCTTTCAATCTCCATTCCCACCTTCCAAAATCAGCCAACAAATTACCCCAAACCACCATAGCCCCATTGCATTCCCACGACTCACTATTCCACCCTCTCCCCAAATTTTTAGCATATATCCAAGAAACCCGTTCATCCTTGCCCTTCGTTTCATTCCACCTCGCTGATAATCCAGCGAACTTCATCGAAGAGCAGAAAGAGATTGAACAGAGAGGGTAACTGGATGGCCGATAAATCACCGAAAAACGGTGATTTCCGCGAAAGGGGAAAAGTATGTCGTGGACGGTGGCATCGTGAACAGTAACAGCGTTGCTAGTGACGAGAACATATTATAGGCCATGGAGAGGTGTGCCGTGTGTTTGACCAGCGGTCCCGCAGGCTCGTTTGTCCCTGCGCGGTGCAAAGACACGCGCAACGTTACTACCATTCGAGAGCGCGCACACGATCGCGTATATATATTGTGGGTGGATGGAAGGAGAAAGGGTGGCCGGTGGGCCTTTATAGATTTGTAGACGAGACCACGGTCATTCGACACTGCGTTTGACCACACCCTCGATTGTGCCAAGATTTATGGGTCTCCCTGTGCCGTGCCGCACTTCACCCCTCGTCCAAGCTATCCGTTTCCATTCCGCCTCGCCATCCCCCTCGGCCGTTGGACGCCTTGTTACCAATTCCGATCGGCAGTTTGGCTTGTAACTACCGTATCGTTCCTGTGCGGAATGTCGATGCTGTGCGCTTTGACGCAACGGATTATTTCGCTGGTAACGAGAACACGGACTTACCGAGAGCGCTTTTTCGCGATTATTTCTGGGGAAATCTGACATTTTTTGGATGGTAGACGATGGTTTTTAAGGATTAAGATTGAAGGTGGTGGAAAAGGGTGAAAGGTTCTTTCAGTTGTTTGGATGGTATTGTTTGTTGGTGGTGATGACATTTGAGGGAGGGAGGAGGTGGTAACGAGGGGGGATGATAGGGGTTTGTACCAAAGTAGGGGAAAATTGTTTAGACTGATGATATGGATGTGTGGAATTTTCAAGTTTTGTGATGTCATACAGTTTTTCTCTGATTTGTACAGTATTTTTTTAAAATGAATCAAGACAATTCATTTGTGAAACTTTGTTTACAAATACGCTTCTAATTTGTATTAAATTTGAAGGTTAATTTGCTTCTTAAGAAGCTCACATTTACAAAGTTCTTCCAACACTTCGATTTTCATACATACATGTTCATTGAAATATTATAACAAATTGTCGTATAGTACAAGGTATATCTTTTCATATAATATTTTTAACCCCTTGCCGTACTATATACTTGCCGTAGCTTAAGTATTTTAAGCGAATTTAGTGTTAATATCGTCAACTCTGATTTTAATTAGGAACAATAAATTGTTATTTGTATTTTGATAACGATGAATATTTTATTCTATGAAATTATGCGGCAATATGTGCTTCAATTATCAAAGTTAACAGAAATACTATAAACCTAAAGTATGTGTGTTTAAAGCTACGCACTCAGATATCTAAAAACGTCAAGATATCAAAGCAGATAAACAATTTTGATAGAAATAATAGATTTGAATAATAAAATAATTTTAATTATATTGACCCCTTCCCGTACTATGATGAGTGATACTCGTGATGCGATAAATTGGAAAGGAAATTTTCACGTCTTAAAAAACCTATTAAATTGAAAATATCAGTGAGATGCGACACGATAAAATTATTTCTATAATATTAATATTACGTTAAATTATACGATATGCCAAGAATCACTGATCAATGTTTATTTTACTAACTTAATTCTGAATTATTGTGGAGGCAGTCACATAGTAAATGGCACGGCAGGGGGTTAATTGCGATGTTATTAGAACGAATCTGGCATTTTTGGCTGGGAAACGACAGTTTTGAGGGGATTAGAGTTGGTGGAATAGGGTAAAAAGTTTTTTTAGCTGTTTGGATGGTATTGTTTGTCGGTGGAGGTAATATTTGATTGAAAGAGTAGGTGGTAACGAGGGGATGATACGGGTTTGTAGCAAAGTAGGGGAAAATTATTTAGACTAATGATACGGATGGGTGGTATTTGTAAGTTTTGTGATGTCATACAGTTATCCAATAATTTTTGCGGCACTTCCTTTGTGTGATTTTCAAAAGAATGGATTTGAAAATAGACAATTAAATATTCTCTGTGATAACATACTTCTGTACGATGGCGATATAAAAAAATATCTGCAAATCTAGAGACCGTTGTACTTTATTTAACATATGAACCGGGGAATCAAGTTTTGTTCAACTCGTTTCGCAATGGAAACTTTTTTTTGGCAGCGAGAAGTAATATTATTACACCTAAAATATCATGTCAGGATTTAATGGATGCGAACGAGATAAAATGTAATACGTTCAATATATTGCGTTTAAAAATTTTAAAGAAGAAAAAGAATTGTCATACTCATTCGTATTTTCTTTCTGATATGACGAAATTTGTCATCCTACCCGGTTAATGAATTTTATGATTGGTCGACTAGGGTACATTATTTGATAAAATAATTGTTAGAGTAAGTGGTTTAAGGCGTGGTGAATTATTTTTCGCATTGTTAACACTAAACCTACCGACGTTATATCTACTAAAATCTAAATATACTCAATAACGACCTTACACAAAGAGAAGTGCGGAGATAAAGAAGATAATTAATTAACTCATTTTGCTTTTGTAAGATAGAAGTGGAATATTTACTTCATGGCTACTCTATGAATTTAGATAATTTTTAGAAAATATTTTGGAATCGGTCTTTTGACCGCCTTGGTAGGTTTAGTGTTAATGCAACTGAAGTATTTCCCAGATTCCTTATGACTTTTATTAAATTTATAATCTTATATAAGTATCAAAAAATGTTACTTCACCTCAATTGCAATCTTTCATACATCAACAATTGATCATTCTACATTAACAAATACATAAAACATCGTTAATCCCTTACATCAAATCGCTAAAAAATCCAACTTTCTAACATCCTTTCACCATCTGTCCCCCCACTTCTAATTACTTCCTGCAATTATGAAAATCCGAATCGTCCACCACCGAGTAACGTGTTAAACGACAATTTAATTCAACCTATCATTTCGCTGTTTCGTACGCCGATGTTAAACAACCGTGACGCTTATTGTCACGTAGAGCGCACATCCAGACATGAAATAATACCACGACAAAATCGTAGGGGACACCAGGAAGTCTCTCATATGTCAAATCGACGAGCTGCAAGACGGTGGTTATGCTCCACGTATTACGAAACTCCGAAACGGAAGAATCGAGTCGAAAGAAAAAGGAACCCCGTCGGTTTTGTCGATCCTCTGTCACATTCGGTGATGCGTGACGGCCGAAAGGGCATCGTTTACCTTATGCGTTACCTTCTGCATCGTCTCCTCCGCAATTCTCATCGGAAGGTGCACGAGGAACGGCATATGCAATCCTCTGTAGTTTGAATGGAGGACTAGAAGCGAGTTATTAACCTTTTCCGGCGTTCATAGGTAGACATTAAACAGGGAAAAGGTACACACGCGTGTCCGAGGCCTTTTGTTGAGAAACTTCAGCGTCGCTTCCTACGAGAGGGGATGCTACCCTTCTCAGCACCGACACTTTGCGTTTCCTTGCTGGGCAGATGTTGGCTGCTTAGGGATTCTTGTTTTATGGATATTTTCTTGTAACTGTTACAACGAAAGATTTCATTCTCATGAATTTTCAATTTTTATTGAAATGGTGTGATAGAGTTTGATTTAGTGGAGAATGAAGATTGTAATTAACTTTGTATTTCTTTCAATTAATGGAGAACTTGTGCGATAAATTAATAGAAATATATGCAATCCTCTGGAGTTTGAATGGAGGATTAGAAGCGAGTTATTAGCAGTTTCCGGCGTTTATAGGTAGACATTAAACAGAGAAAAGGTACACACGCGTGTCCGAGGCCTTTTGTTGAGAAACTTCAGCGTCGCTTCCTACGAGAGGGGATGCTACCCTTCTCAGCACCGACACTTTGCGTTTCCTTGCTGGGCAGATGTTGGCTGCTTAGGGATTCTTGTTTTATGGATATTTTCTTGTAACTGTTATAAGGAGGGATTTAATTCTCATGAATTTTCAATTTTTGTTGAAAAGGTGTGGTAGAGGTTGATTTATTGGTGAATGAAGATTGTAATTAATTCTTCCAATTAAAGGGAAACTTGTGTGATAGATTATATCGTGATTGATAGATTAGATTAGAGGTGAAGATTTGAAAGACTGCTTGAAAAAAGGAAATAAACTATTGAATTAAGAACTGAGTTAGTTATATATTGTCTATTAAATAAATACGAATATAAGTCAACTGGTTATTGTTTATCATATTTAGATAATAGAAGTCTACCTTTACCGGGTAATGTACATTTATCGAAACCAACGTAACGACTATCAAGTTTCATTTCTAGCAATTACTTTCCGATAATTATAGATTCATAGAAATACATTTACTCGATGTTGCATTAATGTAGGTAAATTCAAACAATAATTACACATTAATGATCCATCACGATTATCAAATTCTCTTCAATTATCTCGATCACCTATCCTCATAATTATGATCATACTGTTTTGGCAAAAGAATCATAATGTTGGAATATTATTCTGAAATTTTGGATAGAAATGGGAACAGAATATCACTAAAACTATATAAACTCATAGTAACCGGCAAAGGAAAATAATAGCAACCGATAAAGTACTAAATAGAAAATTTCATAAATTATAAGCGTAAAAGATATTTACATATTTCATAAAAGTTATTAGCATTTCAATGACTACTCTCCAAATAAAAAAACAATAATACAAAATCACTAAAAACAGTTTATTGAATTATCTATATATTCGTTAAAATCTTTTCTCGTCAGAACTAAAACTCTATAATTCATGTATAATAATTACGCGTTTTTTTTTGCAAAAACTAACTGATAATAAAGTACAAAAATACGTCATAAAGTTATTAAAACATGAAAACTCAAACCTTCAAATTATTCACCATTAAATTATCTCAAGATAGAAATAAAATGACTGCACAATTAAGTAACAATTTAATGACACAATTTTTGACCTTCAAATATTATCCCTCCTATAGAAAATCGTCTGCAGTCAGTCACGTGAGAATAGAAATTATTATCCGAATAGATAAAGTAAAAGCATTCACTCTATATATCCATCACTTTCCGTTTTCAATTAAGATAACCAACGAAGAATAAATGGAACAATCGATCAAGCGATCGTCAAGAGGAAGGCGCAAGTCTGGGCTCTCGGTCTTAACTGAAAAGTTAGCGGCTTTTCCTTAATAATTTCCTTCACGCTTGGCCAGCCAGACGTGTTCGGAGTTGGAGATTTCATCTTTTAAAGTTCCTCGACTCGGCGGCCCTTTTCCTTCTGTCTTAGAGACGATCATTCGTGCGGACACTCGGATTAGCCCGGTGGTTTGTGGATCCTGGGTTTAAGGGGATCAACCCCAGGGATTAGCCTCCGGTGTGGATGAACAGATTATTTTTCCGAGATAAGCCAGATCGGTTGTCAAACGTTGCAGACTGAAATGGGTATCGATGGACCCTCTCAATGGGATTTGCCGTTTCAAAGCGATCTCGTAAACACAGAATAGGCGAATCATTTTTACAATGGCCCGATCCTGAAAAACTTTTACGCATGGCTTTTTCTGCGGTAGCTGCTGCCTGAATTCTACAAATTTCGAATTACAATGAGATGTTCCTTTTTTACGGATTTTCAAAGATTTTGGTATGGTTGATCATCAATGTTTGTGATGGCTTGCTGTAAATTCTGTTAGGTAGTAATTTAATTGAAGTAGGTAATTTTGTAACAAATGGTTTATCTAATGTATTGAATGAAAAATATTTGTCTGATTAATTTTATATTTTTAAGGGATGTTCTTCATTCTGTGAGAGTATTTTCGAATTTTGTGGTTGGCAAGCTTGATATTTCCATAAATTTTCAGTCCTGTTTTCGTGCAGTTATTGAAACTTTACTGTTACACTGTTATGCAACTATTCTTGACAACTATTCTGTATTAAATAAATTACTACTCAGGCTTAAATCAATAGACAGCTTAATCCCCAGTCAATATAATTTTCGCTTGTTAAAAGTTTGTTTACTAACATTTAAACAGTCTTTACATATGTGTAAACTACATTATTTTATCTACAAATTTAATGAGTTCAACTTTTTACCAACACAGAGAAATAGAAATAGTTGCGTTACACAAACATTTTATTTATGAAACGATGCATTTGCAGAAAATTTGTAAATTTTCCAGCACTTCAGGTAAACTTTTCAACAAAACAATCGACTCTTTAAACATTCCAATGAAAAATGAAAATAAACTAAGAATCTAAACATAGATTTAACAAATTAGTGTAAGCTGTTAATTTTATGAGTTAACATGAAGAAAATAGAATTATCGTTATTTAAATGAGAAAGGGTGGTAAGAAACGACGACATCTTTGAAAGTCTAAACTTTAAAAAATATGTTGGTTGTAATAACAGGTGCACTTCGTTCCCATAGTCTTTTTATGAGGGTCTTGCCACCCCGGATGACCTTTAACCCACGATTCCCGTGTCAAATTGACGCGTACTTAAGGGCGCCGGGTATGTGACATTTTTCCCTCGGCATATTCATTATAATGACCATATGTAGCGTCATTTGGCCTGCTCGCTTGGCTGCTTCACGGAATGTCGGTCGAAAGGAGATATCGATTACGGTAATTACGCTTATCTATTTTATTACTCGTGTAATCGATTTGACTACTAGGAACTTCACTTAATGCAAGAACTTTATTATCTGCTCGCATTCTGGAAAAGCTGTAAAAAGTTTTATGCTTACGCAATCAAATAACTTGGAGGAACGACGGTCGTCGAATTTTTGTTCGGTTAAGAAGCAGGAAATAAAATTTCTGTTAAGCTCCGTTGTACGGAGGAGCTTTGCTAATTTGTGAAAAGATTTCCCTTTGTTTCTAGATGCGGCTTGATGACTCGGTGTGAATCGTAATTGACGGAATTTGTGTATTGTCTGAGTAGAAATGAATCAGTTCTTATCATTGTAGGTTTAACGCTTCATGAACTTTATAAGTCATTGATGACAATTTGTAGAATTAGATGTTCATTGTGATCAAACTTGGTTTAGATCGAAATTGAATTTTTTTAATGAATTTATTCTTGAGATTTGTTGCAACATATTAATTTTATAATAATTTGGAAAACATTCGCTTAAAGATGCATGAATAGGGGCTTTAGAAATATTCTTAAAAATAAATAATATTGTTGAAACGACCGCGCACGCAAAATTCTTCTAGACATATTAAATAAAATACACTTTTATAGAAAAAGTAAGAACGTTTTATTTAAAGCACACGTCCATCAACCAGGACTATTGACCGTAGAATCCTCATTTATTTATTTATAAACAAATGACATGACTCTTTACCCAGTACCATTTGTTCTACTGGGTACCTAAGAATTTTCTTATCAAAGATAATTAAATAATTTCAATGGATATCATTGAAAATAATTAATCGTTCCACTTTCCATATTGTTTTATAAGTAAAATCAAAAATATTCTTGTCACAAAAAGTATGAAATCGTACATAGACATTCTGACAATAATAATAATAACTTTTATTGCAACGAAATACAATTGACAGATACAGAGTAGACCAAATATTTTAAACCAATAGGTTTGTCTAACGTTCAAACATAACAGAGTACTTAAAGACTAATGACTAAGCTAGAAATCATTATAGAGGAAAAATTGTCGTAAAAAAAACCTTAGCTGACTTCTGACAATAAGATCAGAAGTACTGCTTTCAACTGAACGAAAAAAAAAATTGTAATTAAAGGAAACCCTAAAATTCGATGGGATTTTTATTTATGTGTGTTGACACAAAGCACCCTTGATCGGACTCCGTATTTTTCTGTCTACTCCCTCTATGTCGTTTTCGTGCATCAGCGTAAGTTCTTACTGACCCTTGACACCCTGCTCGATCCTGCAATTAATCTGGAATTGGATAGGAGGTCCTCCTGCTGATGGTGTTCAAGACCCTACCGAAGTACCCGTAACGTTCGTCCTTTTACTCTTAACAGAACAGGAACACCGAAGGGTGCCACGAGACAGAGACATCCACAGGAACAAGGATGGCATCATAACAGAAGAAGTGCAAGAGAAGACAGAAAAGAATAACATCTCAAGAAAGAAGACAAAAGGAGACATGAATACAGGTGGACGAAAGGAGAGACAGAGAAATATGGATAGATATTTATTGTTATCCATAACAATGTTAGACATGCCAGAAAGACGAATAAACCAATAGAGCTTGGAGAGAAAGTAACATATGATACAGAGAAAGAGAAAGAATAACATAACACCAGAACTACCGGCATTAAATCTATTATAGTTCAATATATTAAACGTGTACTTTGGAAAAAGAGAGATCAGGGGGTGGAAAAGATGATTGATTTAGTAATCTGTATTTTATAAGATCAAAGTAGAGTATCTGCTCTATGAATGTTCTATAAACTTGTAGAACTATTGCAAGAAATTGATAACTAGTCATTTTGAATGGTTTGGTAGTTCTAGTGTTAAACAGAAATTAACGATAGAGTTAGATGAAGTAAAGTAAATAAAAGAGCAGTAATAGCAAGGAAGAGAGACAGAGAGAGGGAGAGAGAGAAAAGGCAAAAAAGGGGATGAAAGGAAGGAAGGACACAAAGGTAGAAAGATAAACGAAACCAGAGAGGAAGAGTGAGACAGAGAAAAACACAGTGCCAAAAATGTGTACAAGGAAAAAATTAACCCTTTGCGGGCGAAGAGATTTTCGAATATTCAAAAGTACTCATTTATTTGGCGATTCAAAACCACCTTTTTATAGAAAGTTTTACTGTTAATATACATAAATTGTAAATTACTATTTATATAATCACATTGCAACGATTGCACTTCAGTTTTTCTAATCCAACCGTGTACACATGTGGCGATAAACTATAATTAGATTTTTTCTTACGCCGCATATATGCGTCGCTAGTCCTCAAAGGGTTAAAAACCTAAAAATAGAGACAAGAGTCGAGAAAATAGACAAAGAAAGAAGATAACTGAAGAACAGAGACGGAAAAGGAGAAAAAAATCCATGATCACGGAAGAAAGAGAAATCAAATTAGAAGAAGAGACGTTCAGAAGGAAGATGTCGAAATGAAGGATCAGAGGGTGAAAGAAGGAGGAGAGAAGTCATCCCAATTCTCTCGGAGAAACAGGGGGTTAAGTTCAGTCGAGTGAGAGGGCGGTGATCACACAGGACATTGAACATCGCGACGCCGACTGCGCCAAATTATAACTTATTTTATGACTTTTTTGCACCGGCCATTTAACCTGCCGGCCGAGAAGAGGGTGAAGTGAGAAGGGGGGTTGCGATGGGGAGTCATGGTATCCTGGCGAGAAATTCGGAAATGAAATCACACCCTAATAACTTCCAGTTTTGGGATTCCGCTCGTTGCTGTGGACTCACTCGAGGGGACCTCGTCCTGGGAACTTTTTTACCATGGAAATATTGAGATTAAAGGATTTTTTTATGGGAACTGTGTAAGTTTAAGTATAATTTTAAGTACATGTTAGTTTTTATAGCGTTATTACAATGGAGTTTCGCGCGGTGATTTTTAGCATTGGAATTTCTCACTCTGACTATTAGTGTTGGGAATTTTTTGGAATTTTTGAAGATTATTATTATTGCCTTTATAAATTATATTATTAATAATATTTTATTGGAAATCTACAATTTGTGGGATTCAAATTAACGAAATAATTGTGGTATATTTATTATAGTATGTATGATAAATTTTGTAAAAGTGAAGACAAGAGGTATGAACTTGTGCTAACTGTCTTGAAATACTCCTGTACGTTTCTAACTACTAATTAAAAGCAAGGTAATGATTTCTTCTGTAAAGATGATATATATTCATTAATGTTGAGTGTATTATAAATTACAAGTCTGGAAAATTGTGTCATAGGAGCTTGAAAAAGTATAGGAAAAAAATAGCTAACACATTATTTGCAAATTTTTAAATATTTCAAATATAGCTCATTTTGAAGATCATTGGTGATAAAAGCGATTATATGAAAGAGATACTATTATCAATAATTTTTTAAACCAAGTGCTTCTTTCCTCTATTTAGCTATACTTTTTATCGAATTAAACGTATTAAACATTACTAATAATTATATTCAACAAGACTCAAATAAAAAGGAAATCGGTGATTAATAAATTAATATAACGTTATGGAAAATATCACGTTTGTTATTAGTTTAATAAACCGTGAAAAATTAATTTTCTACTTTGCGCAATGTCCGTGCGTCAATTCAAGACAGACAAGAAATCACAGTTTTTTATTTCACTTTTTCATTCGCTCTAACAGCATGGGTATTTGCGCGTAGGCGAACCCACGACAGCTTATGTCAGAAAAGCGACCACCATGACGTTGGAGGGTAAGTTACGGTATACAGAAAAACGGAAAACGACGTTTGCTCTTGAATAGAACATCGGATTCAGAGTTTCTTCGATAAATTCAACAAGATTTATTAACAACTTTAATGTTATTAATTTTTCGGACTCATAAAACCGAGTAGTAATGAACGGTATTGGATTATTTTTAATGAATAGATTGTGCATTTTTATGTATTTATAGGAAATGTGAAAGTGTTTAAATGTATAGAATTAATGTAAAAATATATACGTAAAATATTGAAAGTGTGGTATTCTTTACGTCGTTTGGGAATTGGAAGATATCTGCGTGTACAAATTTTAGTTATTGTAAATATCTGAAGATTCATAGTGGCAATTGTTACGTGCATTATTGTTAAAATAGTTGGGAAAAAATAATCATGGTACCTAAAGTCAAAGTACAGGCAGAAGAAAAAGAAGAATTACTGAAATGGTATAGACCATAGAAATAAATAAAAATTTCTAATTTTTCAAAGTCAAGTAACTGAATTATTTTAAATATAGCGAACTAAATAAGTATTTCAATTCTTTGTTAACGGTTATTCTTCAGACTATTTTCTTTACACTGTTCCATTGTATACGAAAGTTATAGGTAATAATTTTTACTAATTTAATATTTTTTTGCAATTCTCATAATAATTTTTTTATTAATTCTCTTCATAGTAACTTTAATTCTCGATATCACAAAGCACTGACAGAATGATAAAAATTTTAGCCAATTACAATATTTTATTATACCTCATTCATCAAAAATTCTGAGTATCTCTCCTCATAAAACTAAGTGCACTCTTTCCTTCATTAAATACCTCATTTCGGAATCCCTTAAGCACAGACATTTCTACCATTTACAACGTATCAATTTTACCAAACAACCGGAACAAAAACAAAAAAAGTCCGTTTCCCGACGATTAAAAAGACAGAATTCTTAATAATCAAAAACTAGCCATAAATCGTAGATCGTAAACGAATCCATAGCAACACTTCCAGTTAAAAAAAAAGAAGAAGAATAAAATAATAGTACGTCGATCGAGCTAAATTCCAAAAGGCGTAAATGTACAATTTTATTATTTTACAGTAGATAGAGTGCAATGTAATTTTTACGAGCCACTTTAGTGCATAGTAGGGAAGACAACGTATAAAACTTTACGACAAGGTGGGTGATCTACGGCGGGATAAGTGTAACCTACATATGTATATATATCATTAAGGAGATACAGACGATGTAAGTAAATGAATCGCGCATATGTAACGTAAGAGTTTACATCAATCTTTCGGGTGGATCGATCGACCGAAGAGGGATGGTTCCACATATCGAAGTACGTATCTAATGAATTTTAATGTGAACTTATCGCAAAACACGAGATATATGTCAATGGCGATCTTGGCTTCGCCAGCATGAATCGAAGCTTTTTTTCAATACCGATAATATCTTGAACATCGAGGCGTCCGCGTATATTCAAATGCGCCTTTTAAAATGTAATCATCGGACGATTTAAAATTTACAAACACATTGATTATTAATAATCACCGAATGTATTTCCACGGGTATGAATATTTATCAAATAATACTACGGGAATAGGAATAATGGAGCATTTTGAGAAATGATAATATCATTACAAAATCTTCGTCGAAACGTTGAATTAATTACAGATATATTTACATCGCTTTTAAAGCATCCATTGCTATCTCTGTCCTGATTACACGTTATTTTCATTATTACTCAGCCGTAATTTATTTTTTGTTTGATAACTGCGGTTTTCGTTTAATAATTTCATGCGGTAATATCCCCGCGCAGGAAACGAATTAATGAATTGTCCGTGATGAGATATAAATTAATTCAGCGTACTGTCGACAACTCGTACGTTTATTATTCTTCGGAAAATCGTTCAATTGATTGCTGATAACGAATCGAATTTTTACAAACAAATGAAAGACAATTGTAGTGAAATAAAGCGGCGTACAGTTGGAAACCTAGTTACATTTATGTTAGAAATAATTAAGTGTTTAAATTTGTGCAAACTATAAAGTTAATATTGGAATCTACGCTCGAAAAAGTTCTTAACAGTCGTTGCACAGTACTTAAGATAAACAAATTTGAAATCTAAAAATCATAAAATTGCAAAAATTTGCACTATGCGGTACCATAGAATTATTTTCCTGTTGCTAGTTGCATTTTAAAATAGATACCCTACAAGAAGTCAATAATAATATTGTATTTCAATAAGTTTACACTTAACTGTGACATCCACTTGTTCAGAAGTAATTGTGGTGTAAGACAATACTCGTCGGTACTTCTATTATTAACCCTTTGCACTATGAAGACACCTCCGCCGTGACAAAACTATTTTCATATATAAAACAAATTAGTGGAAAGCAGTTTTATTTAAAAAATGCTTTGAAATTATGTGTATGTACATAGATGTCTTGCGTTTTGCACTTCTCACCATAATAATATTAGTATTCTTTATCAAAAATTCAAATGCAATCACAGTGAATTGCGTATAAAACTTATATCTATGAACATCCCACTTGTTTGATAGAATCAATTATATGTGCATGCGAAATTCAATTACACTCTACTTTTGTAAAACTTGCGACAGGAAACCATTTTTACACGTAGGACATATTATAAGTACTATACTTTAAAAAAAAAAATAACAATAAACGAAATATTCGTATTTTGATATTATATATTTTTTCTGAACAATCGTTTTGTTAATATAACATAAAACTTTAAATAACTGCAAGCAATTACTTCATACCTAGCATGTGATATCAAAACCACAAAAATTAAATCATAGTTGACCGAGAACAAACTAGGAAAACAATTATAGTACAAGGGGTTAACACTTTGCTGTCTTATGTCGAGCAGTACTCGACATATCCTTTCACTTGATTTTATTTTCTGACAATTTAACACTAGAACTACCAAACCAGTCAAAATGACTGGTACACAATTTTTCCAAAAAATTCTCCAAGTTTATAAAAGAGTTATAGAATAAATATTCTAGGCACGTCCATATCAATAAACATAAATCACCCAATCGATCAAATTTTCCGCTGCCTAATACCCCCTTTTTCAAAGTACTTATTTAATTTATTAAAATATGTTAGATTTGAGGCCGGTAGTTCTAGTGTTAATACCAACTTTCTAATTTCATAATGATTTTGTAATAGCACCTAAATATCAGTCAGTACCTATAGCTCTTGACACCATTAAAAAAAATGGATAAGAAACGATAGAAAATGTTATAAAATTACTTTTATTTAGCTCCCTACAAAATTAACAAAATAATTCGGGCGGCAAAGGGTTAATACACAAGAAGTTACCCACAAATATAACTCAATTTAGCTAACTCTCGTATAAAATACCGATTGAACCCATAATTTTTTACCAAAACTCTTGATATTCAATTAAGATATAAAATAAGTCCATAATTAATTCTACAATTGAACGCATCGCTTAAACGTAACCCAAACCTCCCAACTAATCGTAAAAAGGGAGGCATTCTCATCGGGTGTATTCCTTAATATCTTCTCGAAATCCGTGCGTCGTGGAACAAGGCACCATGCTGCGATACACGTCGTGTTTTATGGCTTTTTCGTCGTAGAAACTAAACTTATTACGCTACAGGGGGGCGGCAGTATCACCGCGAATTTCCAACCCCGAGCCGGCGTCGAAGGGAAGCTTTTTATTAAATCACACATCTCGCGTGCTCCTCGTCGCCCGATTAATTTGCCGTGACGCTTTCTTTTGTGGCGTCGGGCCAACCTAAGAGAGAGACAAACGGTTCTCTCCATATTTCATACTGGCGTAGATGTTATCCTCTCTTTTCCTCCGGGATCCTCTCTATTTTCGCTTTTACTCGTCGAATGACGGATGTTGGACGCTAAAACGTCGCGTTCGCCAGAAGGAGAGAGGCGACGAGCCTCAAAACTCACCAAGTCCTCCGTTATGTTTTATGGGACGTTCAATGGTATCGTTAATCTTCTCGAGCTTGCTTTGACCTCTGCAACATTGAAATGAGTAAGTGCGTTTTAATTGGTGTTGGTTTGAAACTTATTTTTATCAGCTTTAAACCTCGAATGGCGGATGGTAATTTAACACTGGAACTAGCAAGTCAGTTGAAATTACTGGCTTTCCACTTTTTATGGAAATTTTTCGAATTTATAAGAATACGAAACAATAGATTGACTGTATCCATTTGATGAAATACAAGAGGCTAAGTTGAAAAACTTATTTCGTCCTTGATTCCTTTTGTTCCAAAGTTCGTTTAACACTAGAGCAATAGGTGGTATATCTGTTATATTTAACACTAAACCTACCATGCTGGTCAAGATGACCGGTTTTTAATTTTTTTTAAATTGTGTAAAAATTACTTATTTAATAGGGGAACCATGAAGTAAAAAAATTGACTTCTACCTTAAAAAACCTAAATTAGTTAATTAATCATCTGTTTCATCCATTGATTTCTGTTTGTCCAAGGTGCTTATTTAGTATATCTAAATTTTAGTATACATAACGTCGGTAGTTTTAACGGATAAGTACATTGGTGAAAGAAAACTCAAGAATTGAAAAGGATAATTAATTAATCAATCAATTAAGTTATTCAGATTTGATAAGTTGAAAACGAAACTTTTTCTACATGGCAGCGCTATCAATTAGGGGTACTTTAAGAAGAAATTTGGAAATCGGTTATGTTAAAATTAAAATTAAAATTGACTTTAAGAAGAAATTGGAAATCGGTTATGTTAAAATATAAATTTAGCAGTGATTCTATTATTAATGACGATGCTTTTGTCACACATGAAAAATGGCTGTCAAATATCAAAATTGAAGTGTCTTTTATAGAAAATTAGCCGCGACAGAGGATCACATCATTTATGGTGTGACGTAAAGTCGTAAAGGGTTGCTCTATCTCTGCTACGGTAATTAGTTTATGAATCTAATAGAACATGTTGGATTACGTTCCCGATATCGTTCGAGCTATAACGTTGATAGGCAATGTGTACAAATGCCAGTTGCCTGCACTCGATCTGTCTTTTACAGTCGACCTTTCACCCTTTCATTACGCCATGCCAATCTACAGTCAAAGGTACGCTGTGTTAATTGAGATGATCAAAACATCGATATTTAATTATTATTAAGTATATAGAGGTTTTATTGGGCTTCTTTCATGAAATTTTATTAAAAGTAAAGTCCGTTATTCTATGACAAATTATATTGGGTGATCTTAATTAGGTTAAGACTCATTAGCCCTAAAATTCATCTACCAAGTTTTATTGATTGTTTTAGAAAATCGAAGTAAAGAAATGCAATGTTTAAATATAAAAAAATATGGCGAATACAATATTTGCTTGAATTTTACATCTTAAGGGTAAAGTTATCTTTGATAATATCATTATTACATTTCTGAGTATTTTACATTTTTAATTATTTTATATAGAGACATATCTGCCATTCCGAACTTCAAATTAATATAAATATATATAAATCTCCTCTATGCTACCATGTAACTTAAAAATACAGTAGAACCTAAAATGATATAGTACCATAAATAAAATCTAAATTTTTGCAAGTACATATTTCCAATATTAAATATTAAACAACCTTTCAGTGATATACCTTTCCTCAAAGCAATATTTTTCGTATAAGAAAAATTACCACAACCCCACCGTATTTATTAAAATTACAATTAAACATTAAATTTATGATTGTTAAACGACAGTATTAATCAATTGTTGCAAGAGAAACTATAAAAATGATGTATTTCATCCCGTAAATTATCCGTTCTTGCTTAAACACGCATCTCTTCCACATGACATGCCTGTAGAATCGTTTATCGTTGGACCTTTCGTTGAGGTCAAAGAAACACAGACAAGGGTAGTTCCTGGCGATAGTATCCGAGAAGGACGGGGACGAAGGAGTTCTTGAGTCCTGCAAGGGACGGCTAATTCCACCGTGATCACATCTGATCGATGTCCTTTGGCTTGTCCCTGTAGAAAAGTTATTGTCCTTCCTGTTTCTTCGTACTTTACCTTACTCCTCTGCAATGAGAGCGATCCTGTCCAGCAACTCGTCATCTTTTTCCGTCATTTGTCGGAGAAAATAGCTTCGGCTGTTGTTAAAAATAAATTAAAGCGAATGATAATATCAAAGAGATGTAAAATTTTTACATCCTCCAGGTAGTCTCAGAATTAGCTCATGACGTTTTGACGATCGTAGAATTATTGATTACATAAAATGTAAAATTATAGAAAAATGTACATTTTTGTATCCACAATAATTTAGAATTAAATCAGTAAAATAAACATTAATAAGTGATTCTTGACATATAGTAAATACAATTTAACGTGATATTAATATTATAGGAATAATTTTATCGTGTCGCATCTCACTGATATTTTCAATTTAACAGATTTTGTGAAACTTGAAAATTACCTTTCCAATTTATAGCATCACGAGTATCACTCGTTATAGTACGGGAAGGGGTTAATATAATTAAAATTATTTTATTATTCAAATCTATTATTTCTATCAAAATTGTTTATCTGCTTTGATATCTTGACGGTTTTAGATATCTGAGTGTGTAGCTTTAAACACACATACTTTAGATTTATAGTATTTCTGTTAACTTTGATAATTGAAGCACATATTGACGCATAATTTCATAGAATAAAATATTCATCGATATCAAGATACAAATAACAATTTATTGTTCCTACTTAAAATCACAGTTGACAATATTAACACTAAATTTGCCTAATATACTCAAGCTATACTTAAATGTATTAAACAAGTATTTTGGAAAAAGAGGGCTCAACTTGCACAAAAATGATCAATTAAGTGATTTGTATATTATAAGATACATGTGAAATATCTACTGTGCCATGTCTCTATTTTAAAAGGTGTTTCTAAAAAGGTAGAAATAGAATGTTAAAATTGATGAAGAACTATGTAAACTAAAGAATTCTGAATTCGGTATAATAAATAAAAACTAAAGCAAGGAATCTCGTAATTATTTTAATTAATAATAAAAATCAAGGAAATTACTCGATTTTCTGCACGTTTCCCTTACTCGCTAAAACTGCTATAAAAATCGAGTAAAGGTAGCTCGAGGTAGGATCTTAAACGATTGAAAGTACCGAGAGTCATCGACTTTAAGGAAACTATGCAATTCGGACAAAACATATGCATCCCTGAGGAGTTCGCATGGACACACATGGACAGTTTCCTCGTCGACGGTCCCCAGCCAGCATGATTCTTTTATTTTACTTTTAGCCGTGTTCCTGGACACGACGTACTCGATTTTGTCCTCCATCCACGCCGCTCTCCTAGCGTCTATTTTCACTCGTTTCGAAAGAACTAAAGAGAGAAGGAGAGGAACAAAAGTGGAGGAGAAAGAAAAAAAAGAAGAGGAGAGAAGAAAAGAAATAAAAGAGTAGCAAGTGAAAGAGGAGGATGGAATGAACCCTTGGAGAAAACGAAAGAGAAGGCCGCATATGGCGTTTCCACCCCCATAGGAAGAAGAACGCAAAAGTTTTGTTGCTCGTTCAAGGGGTGACTATCTCTTACCTACCCTTGGATGAACCCTCTTATCTTATCTCACGGCCGATAGATAAGGAACGACGATGAACCTCCTCGACGAAATGAAGACGCAACCGGCGTAGATGCAGTCGCCACTCCTTAATTAAGTCTGGACGTCCGTTTATTCAGTTTATTGCCTTGTTTGCCGCATTTTCGTACTTTCCCTCACGATAGGATGCGTCAGTGACGAAGATGCTACTGGAAATATTTCGTTAGCCTGATATTTCATTTATGAAGTTATCCTTCTTCTGCATTGCATGACCTTGCTGTGAGAAGTGTCGAAAATTCTGGTTTTAAAAATGAAAAAAATGTGATGATTAAAGTTTGAGTATAAGAATTTTTTGCAGTTTCTAACAGTGAAAAATTCTTTGATGGAAAATAGATTTTTTTACAAAGTTCCATTTTGTATTTGATGATGAATTGTTTTACATGATTAAATCGCATTTAGTCCTACCGGTGCGCTTGCTGCACAGCAGAATTAACTATGATTTTAATTAGGTGCTGGCATACCTTTAGTTTACAAATCTCTATTATCCATAATTAATTAGTGATCCAAAAATATACATCTTCCATTTCCTCCCACATATTCATGAAGTCAGTATCGGAAGAAATACAGTAGCTGACAAAATTCATCAATTTGTTAACAAAAAGTGAAAGCGCAGATACACCGACATGCATAATGAGAAACTTTGTGTAAGCGAATTTATAGGAAATTCTACAAAATTATTAATGCATATTTCTTAATGAAATATCCTATCACAAATTGCACCTAGCTAATAGACCCAAATTTCTAAAGTGTCCTTAACCCTTTACAATTTTATGTTGAACTACACTCAACACAATCTCTTATCATAATTAATTCTTCACCAATTCAATTTAAACTTGGAAATATCGAATACATCTCAATATATAAAATTGTTATTATTAAATAAGAGTAAATATTCAATAGTAGATAATTTTCCGAAGTTACTTCTCCTTAGCTGACAAAAATTGGAAAGTACCCACAAAGGGTTGACAATGCAATATAGTATGACATATATTATATAATAATGATAGATAATAATATAATATAAAATTTATAAAGTATAAAGTTATATTAATTATAATAATAATATCAATTATATATAATTATAAAATAAAATTAACAAGAACTCGAAGCAAAAATTTTGAAATAAAAATGTGCAAAAATGCCAGAATCATTTTACATCTCAACTTTCAGCAGTAACTGAAGGTCCAAACTAGCAGTGGTCCACAAAAATGGAGGCGGGAAGAAGTCGAAGGTAAGAGTTGGAAGAGATACGAGATACGAGAGCCAAGGAAGGAGAAAGGAACGAGGTGGATGCTTCGCGGCGAACCAGGGAAGAAGACCCATTACGTATTCCTCCGGCATCCCTCTTGATCTCCCCGCATTTTTATTGCACTTACCACCGGTAAGAATATGTTTTATTTATATTTCATATTTCTCCTTTTCTCTTTCTCCATCTCGCGGCCACGAGAAAGCATGGTTCCCCTGTTTCGCACAGGGTGACCGCAGGATACCGAGATCGGGGATCTTAGTCCTTTTATTTATTTTACTTTTTTTTTCGTCCAGCAGGAAGCTTTACCCCCGTCTCTATAATTTTGCCACCCTTATTTTCGAAAAGTAGGGTTGCATTCGGCCGGAAATATTTTGGCAACGCTTTTGTCAAAGGTATTTCACATTTGACACGGTTACGGGATTTTTAGGGGATGCACGTGCGAGGAATCATCGGGTGGATGCGTTGAATAAAGGGAAGAAATTGACACAAATTGTTGGATGCTAATTTATGATAGTTCTGTGGGTAATTAATTAATCAAGCACTGTATAACTTTTTTGAAAGGTTGTTAAAAAATACTAAATTTTAGGAGAGGTTTGATAAAGAAACTTTATTGGAGGCGTCGTCATTGGAGATTTTAGGGGCTGCTGAAGATTTGAAATTCAGAATGGAAACATTTTTCGGATGGGTGTAGAAAATAATTATGAAATTATTGTCAAAAATGTTATAAAAGTATAATGATGAGTTAAAATTTTGTTGTCTGAACAATTTTTCAATCCAGTTTCTATTAATTGGAATCAATTTCGGAAGATTTTTTAATATACGTCGATATGAGAACTTTATAACTTATTGTTAGTTTATGTCATATAACTTAAAAAAAAGTGTTGAAGTTAGTTTTACAAGCTACCTTTGACTTTCACACACTCTACTTTCGCACAATTCGCTATTTCGCACGTTTTTAAGAATTCACTTTTTTAAAGATTTTTGTCGCTATTTCAAAAATTGCTTCTATGCAGTCAGTCCCTCGGATTGAGGTCCCCAAATACAATATTAGAGGACCCTGAGGTTCTCTACTATTGTAATATTATCTCTAGTATTATCTACTAGATGTTGAAAAATCTCAAGATTACAAAGAAACCATATTAATATGCAACTTTTAATATTTTTCGTATATCCCTCTACTTTCGAACATTCGACATTCGCACACATTTTCAGGAACCAATTATTTGCGAAAGTCGAGCGCCGCCTGTATTTAAAAATTCAGCTGTTATACATATTTGCATAGAACATTTATTTACAAATTCTTAAATATCATCATCTCGAAGATAGTGGGAGTTACTAACATTAAGTATCAATTATTTCTATTATTAGTATCGACATAAAAGCAAAAATGTTTAAATAATCTCTGGTAAAAAAATCAGATAGATAGTATAATAGAAAATAGGAGTATCAAGCAGGATATTTATTTTCAAGATACTGTTTTATTTTGATTGGAAAGAAAGAAAAATTGTTCAAAGAAAAGGGTTAAACGTGATGAATTTATTGTGCATGCCAGTAGGTAAAAGTTCTTCGATATTTTTCCACTGTTGAGAAGGGTGTTACACGCAATTTGGTACACTTCCGAATAATGACTCTTCCAGACCCTTCCACATATTTCATGGGCATCATAGCGGGTGTGCATAACTTACAGTCCAGTGCCTGAACTTACGGATAACAGGATCTTTCACCGCGTGTAAAACGGTAGGACATTACGGATCCTAGAAAGCAAGAAACTCATCGCTTTCGACGATCGTAAAATCTAGGATACTAAAATTCAATCATAAAGTCGTGGTCTAAAATATTGGATATGAACGGGTCTTAAAGTGAATGCTAACTGTAAAGAATTTTAGTAATGTCGACGGAATAATAAAAAATTACGATCATTTTTTACCATTTTAACACTAGATTTACCAGCGTGAAATCTATTATATTTAAATATATTAAATATGTACCTTAAAGCAAGGAAAATTAAGGCGTGAAAAAGATGATAGATTCGGTAATTTATGTTTTATACGATGGGCGAAGAATTTTTATTCTACGGCTCTCTCCTAAACCCGTAGAATTTTTGGAAAAAATTGTGAACCAGTCATTTTTATTGGCTTGGTAAATCTAGTGTTAAAATAACTATACATGTAAGAATGTACAAATCATTCCATGTTATTACAAATCCTCATTAACGATTTTGCAACAATATCTTCTGTGCCAAAAATACAATATTTTTCAAAGTATAATTTTCTAATCTTAAAGTACAGTATCATTAAATTTAATCAACTTCTTCATTAATAAATGTCACGACAAAAAAAATAAATTTCGGATAAATATCTATCTATTTAGAATTCATTTCCCATATTAACCCATTGCCTTACATAATTCCCATCTGGGAATTTATTCATTTTCTAATTCTTTTAGTTTTCAATTTAGAAATCTGACATGCTTTTGAAATTAACCAGTTAACTGCGGAATTTAGTTTTATGAATTCCTCGCGGGTTACGGAATTAAAATTGAGCAATGACGTGAATATTCGTGGAATACAGGACAAATGTTTCTGTTATAAATTTTAAGCAAAGAAAAAATCAAAGTGTAGAAAAATTACTTTTTTAGTCCATAAGAAATCGACAATTCAGTATTACAAAGGCTACGCAATAGAACTTTGGATTGACGTGTATACACGTCGAACGCAGTTAACTGGTTAAATGTGTTTCAAACAATCTCTTTTACTTGTAATCCTGCCAAGACTTTTCACGAATAATTTTTATTTTTACACTTACAATACTTCTTCCAGAAACAATCAAACGAAGACAAATTTGGCAGGAAATGAGTTAAAATTTTGTTTACCCTTGTTTCATCCAACTGCAGAAAATGAAATTTAAATAATTGCATAAACAGAATTTATATCGATGCAAGAAAAAAAGTATTGAGAAAGATCGATCAACAATCTTACGAGATTAAACACACCTATGAGGAAGAGGAACACTGCACGTTCGAGAAGTATTTCAATCCTGCAACCTGTAATCGTTAAGATATACATCATAACCGTGTGAAAGTGCAAGAACTCGGTAGAATTGTTTAGTAAGGAACGTGAGCTGAAAGTACTTACCGGTGAGTAATTTCATTGCATATACGTGACAGGGTCCTTGCATGGTCATCCTTCGCTCCTGGCAAACAGAGACAAACGAAAAAGCGACGCATATATGCGTGGGAATTTCGGATAATTTGATAAGGATTCATGTCAGTGCGAGATGTTCCAAGGGTAGAGTAAAATTCTTTATTCCAGTCGCACGCACGCTGAATGGGTTTTAAATTCTATGTCCTCTTTGATGGGGACCGCTTTCAAAACTCCGAGATTACAGCCACGTAAATCAGAAGTTTGATACGTTGCGCTGGTCAAAGTATAAATCAAAGCTTCCTCTATGTGAAGGTCACGGAGATGGAATAACATTGTCGTAAAATTAATACGAGAAAATTGTAAGTATGTTTATTTAATACTAATCATAACGTACACGATCAAACCCGAGTCGAAGTTATGAATTTCTGTTGATTATCTCGGACCCTGAAATCATCATTTATGATTCTCTTACATTTTCTTCATATTTCTATTATTCTCCTTAGTTCTCTATTAGTCGTTATATTTCTCTCTTGATTCTCTTTTATTTTCGGAAAATAAATATACAAATTTTTATTAATTAGACATCGAATTGTAGTTGATTACAGTAAAAATCCTTTTATTTGTTAATTTATTTCTTATTTATTTCATGTCAACAATGAAAATAAAGATATAAATAATTAAATAAAACCAGCGAGAAATCATATTTTTCATCTTATTATTTAATCATTGTAAAGTTTACTATACATTCGTCTCTACAACTGTCATTATTTATATACTTTTTTAGAATTTTATGAACTTTTCATTTGAGAAGTATTAGATCACTCCAACTCCTTATTATTTACAGGTATTCCTATATACAGTATATCATTGATCATCATTTTTATGCAAACATTAACAATGTTAATTATGTTGACAGCTTTGATATTTTCACTTTTTCCTGAAATTAAAAAGTCTCGGGTTGGATATTGTACGTTGTGGTCCTCTAGAACAAACATTTCATCGGGTTCAATTTCTTGTACTATTGCAGTATTAGTTATTACTAATATACCTAAAATGTTATAAAAATAAAGTTTCCGTCAAATTAATTTTTTCGTAGTTGTCACTCAATTTACTTTTTAAAAAATTAAGTAATATTAATAATTAATAAATAATTAAAAATTCCTTCTGAAATACGATGAAAGTAGATTAAAGGAGAAGCTAGAAAATCTTTTTATAATACTCTTTCGATTTTCTTCAAGTGTGAAAACGGAAATATCCGCATCCACAGAGTACCTACAGATAATCAAAATAATATAGAGTTTAATGGTCAGATCATACAGATTATAATTCTCTTTTGATTTTCTTCAAGTATAAAAAATCGAGAAAATCAATCCTTCGACTCGGGAATGATCCGTTCAATCGAATAAAAATGTGTAATTCTTTGTATTGTTAACTAAATTGACAATCTTCTCCATTCCTTTTGGGAAAATGTAATTGTAATTTCCTGTTATAACATCGTATAGCCGTAATAACCGGATAAATGATGGGCTACAGTTTGAATAATAAAGTACAGGTATATACGGTTAGTTTCGAATTCTGCTTACATTAATTATAAATTGGATGATTTGTAAAAATACAATTTATACAGTTTATACTGTTTGAGATATAATGTTTAAATTCTTATACTAAAATTTTGAAGTTGTCATGGAAGATTTTATTTTTAGGGTTTTATTTTGACCTCGGAATAATCGTCGTGAATGTGGCTCATTTGTTGCTGACGTTATGCAAACATTTCTGTTAGCTTCTTCAGAGCTGCGGATAAAATTGCTTTTGCTTTCAAAAATAGGTCAATGTAATTGTTGGACTATTTATGACAAGATTATACATAATTATATCGGTTGAGAACAAAAATAAATTGTCGAAAGCAGGTCCTAAGAATTCTTATGGTAAATAAAGGAAAATTTTAATCTGAATAAGAATTTTAATCTTACAATAATCTGAATAAGAATCAGAATTCTATTATTATATGTGCCTTTGGTTACTTTTGAACTCAAGATTTTTTTTTCGTGCAGGGAAAGTAATATAAATAGGTTACAGAACATAAATGAATGCCAGATTATCGTTTGTCATTTCAGTATCCAAGTTCAGCTTCTTCTAGATGTTAGCACTGTGAAAACGTTTTTTCGAAGTGTAAAGTGAAATTCCATCGAGAAATAAAAAGGCTCGTACTATTCAATCATCCATTTTTAATAATAAAACTTAAGAATAGGAAAAAAAGCTGCTTTACTAACTTAAAGTAAGATAATATCGATGATGCTATTGATGCAAGAAATTCCACTATGCGTGGAATTCTAGATTATTGAATTTCTATGAAATTCCTCGAGGATAAAAAAAACATCATTGTTCCTTCGATTTATCTAATCAAAAACGTCATCGTCCGTTATAAAGTTTCAAACCTCCCGATCTTCAACATTGTATACGTTGAGTTCATGTGACAGGATTGTGTTTCTCTCCCACCTTTTCTCATTGACGAGAAAGAGCGGGAAACGCATTTGTGCCATGTATTTAACGTGCCTGTCAAATGTTCATGTATTCTTATAACATTGTTAATCAATATTTAGTGGGTGTTGTTAGTGCACTTTGTGGATTTATTATTTATACAGTTATTAAAATAAAGATTGAAGAGTGGCTTGACGATTTAAGGTACGTCTTGAATACACGTGACAACTAACACGTTAGGTTATGTGCATATCTTTCTATTTCACGAAAACTTTTCGAGCATTTGGAAATATTTATTATATGTTAAATTACAAGAAATCTATCATATATTATTTGAAGAATTTATAAATTCATCTCTTTGTCGATAACAATCATGATATTCTATTTTTGACTCAAACAAAATCGTTGTTCTAGTGAGTGTAAACGTTTGATTACAGGATGAGTCGATTAAGTTTAAAAAGATATCGACATTCTAGCGATGAAAACAAGAAAGAAAGTTCGTTTGTGGTAGATTCAAAGATCATTGAAATATCTGATGAAGAAAGTGACGTTTCAGAATCTGAAGCAAATGGAATGTCAGTGACATCGTCATGCGATATTCAAAAGGAAAATGTAGGAAATGCGCAGGGAGATGTATTTAATGTATCTACAGATAGTGCTGAATCAGATGAAGAAACTAGAAGTCCTGTTTTTAAAGACCCTGCAAGTGTTCAATCAAAATCTTCCATGTTTAATTGGAATGAGCAAAAACCTAGTACAAGTATGAGGACAAATAATGAGAAAAAAAGGCAGAATTTTGTGCACGACGATAGTGATTCCTCTGACAGCAGTGAAAACAAGTCGAATATCGAAGAAGAAGCAACACCAAAAGGCAGAATATTTGATTACTTTAATAAAATGTCAATGCCAAGACAAAAGATAAAGCGGGAAAAGATTGTGCCTGAAGTAGAAGAGGAATCATTACAACATGAACTTACAGTTTCCGGCGTTAAAATTAAGTTCCCTATGAAGCCGTATTCCTGTCAAACTGCAGTAATGTTCAAGGTTCATTTCATATTTCATTTCTAGTAATTCATCTACTGTATTCTATTAACATTATTTTTATGTAAATAAACCTCCTATTAATGTTTTAAATCTTTGGAATAGTACAATAATTTTCATATACTACAGAATTATTGATATATATGTGTCATAACATTTATTTCATTGTTTGTAAATATATAGCACCTGTTTTTACTGCTGATTTATTACAATACATATGCTACTAAAGCAATTTCCTTTCGATATTTCTTTCTGGTTAATAAAAATTGTTATACTATTTATTTTAAACCGCAAAATTCCTATTATCTAGATAAGTGTCTTATTGACTTCTCAATTTTTCGTTTCCATATCGTCATTTCCGCTGATAAAATTCATACATACCGATAGATTTGCAATTTCGGTCTTATCAGTTCGGAGAAAAGTAAATAGACTTAACGAAAGATTAATACCAATTAAAGTTTGCTAGTAATTGTATAATAAATCTTATTTCTCGATTGTTTACTTTTTGGCCTGAAGATCATTCATTTGCAGTATCAAACAATTATTTGAATGTTACGTTTCGTAAACGTTTTAAAAATATTTTAAATAATGTACTTTTAAATGAAATAATTTCTAAACTTTACTTTTCAAATTTTTCGCAAAGATGTCGTTAATTTCAAATATTAGGAGCATTAGCTCCTTTAGTTATGAAATTATTTATTCGTAAGTCTTAACACTAAAATTACCAAGCCCCTCGAAATAACAAGTTCCCAATTTTTTTCTAAAAATTTCTATAGTTGTTGGGAAGCCATACATTAAATATTTCACATCTGTCTTATAAAACAAAAGATACTTAACCGACCTGTTCGTCCCTTCTATTTCTTTTTCCAAGTACTCATTTAGTATATTTAAATTTAATATGTATAAAGCCGATAGGTTTTAGTTTCAATGTTTTTGAAATAATTCGACACATAATATTGAACAATATTAAACTGATGTGGAAGTAATAGAATATATTTTGCTTTTATAGCTGATAAAAGCCTGTATAAAAGGGGAAAATTGTTTACTTGAAAGCCCTACCGGAAGTGGCAAGACACTGGCTCTTCTTTGCGGCGTGCTGGCATGGCAGGACCACTGTGCCGGTGAGTGATTTATTTCTTTTTACATCACATAAAATTTCTATGTCTATTGTGCAATTAACACGTTGAATGCCACCGGTATTTTGCTAGCTTCACCAATTTTACCGAAGTGGAACTTTTTCTATCAACACTTTACCGACCGGTAGCCGATTAATCGGCTTTTCGGACTCAACAATTTTGGACTTCCAACTTATTAATTGGTTGCTATGGCAATTAATAAATTATTTATTTATCACTACGGTTAACTTTGTCAAGGACTCGGTGAGGAAACATTGCAATTTTCGAAGAGATATCAGTATAAGGGAATTATTTGCGGGCAAGTGACCCATCACCGTGGGTAGAATGTTAAAAAAATACCGGTCGGTAAAGTGTTAAAACCGCATTTTTACGAAACAGAAATTTTCAAGACGTAAATAGATACATAGTCGGGAGTCCTTTATTTTTTCAATATCAATATTTAAATTTAGAATGTATTACAAAATTCATAAATATTACACTTTCAACGTGATATGAAATTACATTGAATTCAACAGTTCCGGTCACCGGTGACCCCCCTGGCATTCAACGTGTTAACAATGTCAAATGGTTTAAAATTCCATTGACAATACGCATTGCACGAGTTCAGTTTAAATAACTATGTAAACGATTAAACGACATAAACATTAGATAATTAACGTTGCAAATTTCGTGAATGTTTAATTTATTATACAATGAATTGCTGAATATAATTGTTGATTATATTTAATTTTTAGCGATGTTTAACACCTTGTTTTGCAATCTGTTAAGTGAATATCAAAATAGATACAAAAAATTATATCTTATTCAAAAGAAACCCGATGTCTCTCTTCCATATTTTTTAATAATTCTCTTTTTGTAAAATTCTACATAATCATATTTCTACATTTTATTGAAAAAAATTAGAATTGACTATATTTATATTTAGTATAATTAAAAATGTCACTCATATCAGCATCATAATCTGCAACTGTTAGTAGTACCAAAAAGGAACGTTTCTTTTTAAACTAAAAGATATGCATCCTTATAAGAATTTAATTTGCAAACATTAATGTAAAATATAATTTTCACGGTTTGATATAATCTTTCTCCATCGATCTCGCAAAGTTTCAATACCTTGCCCGTAAAATTCACTGGGTTTTGATTCAAAACATTGAATGAGTCCTTTTTTTCACGTCGACATGTGCTCGAAAAGAAACAACATTCTCTTCCGGTACCCATAATATATTGCAAAACAAGGTGTTAAACTTCAGGTGATAAGACCTGCAGCAAGAATTCCCTGAAATTAAATTTCTCTCTCATTTCGTATTTCATACATAATTAATTACTTATTACCAAATACATTAGCAATCTTCATCTTAACCCATTCAGACCCCAATTTTTTTCGTTTAAAAAAAAATTATTTTTATACTAAAATTAACTTAATTCATGCGAATGAAAGCAACAATACATATACTTATACAAAAGTATTTATTTATTTATTTATAATTTGTAAATGTACATTTTAATTGACATATGGTCCTTACGCACAATTTGTAACATTAAGGATATCCTGAGAAATATTTGTATTAAAAAATAATATTCATTAGGCGTTGAAACTAAGTTTAAACCTATACGTAATAAAATACAGCAGGAAAAGTATTACCCGAGTCGAAATATTGAACCTCATTTGAACCTTTTACTACCCAAAATTTAGGAATTAAAAGTACAAAAATAGGTCTAAATTCAATGTAAAATAAGATCCTATTTAGCGCCTACAAGTGGCACAAATTTCTCTTTATGTCATCTTAAGGCGCAAAATAGGACGTCAGTTTCAACCTCCATTGAGGATTTACACCCTATCCAGTTATTAATGTTATTATTATTCTTATTATTATTATATATATACACATAGTTTTCAAAAATAAATTAGTCAAAATCAGTAATAAATAATGAATTTTTACTCGTTGGCAATTATAAGTGTACCGCTATGCCTGGATTAAATAAAAAATGACTGTTTCAGAAGTATTTATCCACTAGTTACATTTATGTATGTATAGATTCCTTATTAATTAATTATTAAAAAAAAAATTAAAGTTCGTTATGCGATATTAAATATATATTGAATACAAAAATTATTATTTAACCTAGGAGGAGTAACAGGTCCAATTTAGGGGACAAAGGTTTTGGTAATAGCTAAATATGAGTGTCATTTTACTGAGAAGGAGTTACAGGTTTGAATTAGGAGTTTTAGTATTGAAAAGTATCATATTAGGTTCAAATAGGAGTACATACTATGAAAATAAGTTCAATATTTCGACTTGGGTATATACATTACAATGTGCACGGGATTTGAAGGGGTTAAAAATGCTCCTCGTATAAACATAAATTCGTTGTCAATCGCATAAAGGTCCTCTGACGGCACCGTCCTATAGCACAGGTATTCAAGCGTCCTTGAATTTTTCATAATAGAACTACCAGTAGAGTCCATCGATTCGAAACGACCTACGAAAATTCTTGGAAATATGAATCGTGCTTTGGTTTGTTTATTCGCGGTCTCGTTACCCTCTGCGTCCAGTTTTTGCGTTGACTCTCGTGATGGAAGGTCGTTAGCCCGAATCGCGTCTCTGTAACAGCTGCTAGTTTTCGTCCATGAGATTTTCGGGTATCGTGCGAATTTTCGAAATTGCAACGAGCCTTTTTCTATTGCGAGCTCACGAATAAGCTTTGCTACGTTAGCCTTATTAAAGTTTCGTGAAGTTTGCCGGTGTTTACTTGCCTCGTCAGAACTTTAGGTAGAGTCTCTCCGAACAATTTCTTAACGTGCCGACGACGTAGTCGGAGGGTGGGTTTTCTTCGTGCTCGTGAAACTTGCAAATTGGTCGTGTTAAGTGATTTCTATATTCAAATCGGTTTATATCATTAATTTGAGAATAAAAAACGTAGATGCGTGGGGGGGATTCTGTCGACATTGAAGTGTAAAATAGTAGGGGTATAATTTAGATGTGAATGAATCTCTTTTTCGATTTTTCTTTCAAAAATGTATAACGTTTCGGCACTTTTCATGGTAGAATAAGTTTTAATACAATAAATTATGTTATGTGCTATGGGACAAAATAAAAGTGACTTTTAAATGGCAGCAAATTGACAACAGGATTTACTTACATCTGTTCGACTTGGTGAGTAATGTTTTATTTTATTATCTATCGATCCGAAATCGCAGGTTGTTCATCTAACAGGTTCAATTCGAGTGCGTGTAAAATAAATGTAATGGAACATGCTACATTTATTAATACATTTATTTTTAATTATTAATTATGTACTGTACGTAGGATATTTTTCATACTGAGATATCTTTTGTGCTTTGAAGGGAGTACGTATTGTTATGAGCCACCTACTTTACAGTATTCTTAATGTCTCGCCATATTCGGTAACATATTTTGGTCCTTCATATTTTATTTTATAAATAAATCACGATTATGATGTTTGTTATAAATATTATTACCTATATTATGTTATTATATATGTGAGTAGTTTATTTCAAGCCGAGAATTTACAATACGTCATATGGAAGATGACAAATGTATAACATGAAATGAACTTGAAAATGTGAAAATAATTTTAAAGTTGACAGTGCTTACAAAAATCAAAATTCTCAATTGACATGTTTTACGTTATAAATGTCACTTTTTAGTGTGAGGCAACAGATTTAAATAGAATGTATACCTTGTAAAAAAATTATAAATCAAGGGGTTAACCCCTTATGCAACAATTCAGGATGAAATTGAAGGAATAAAAATCGATCAATGATTCCTAATATATCGTACAATTTAACCTAATATTAACACTAAAACTACCGACGTTATATCTACTAAAATTTAAATTTATTGAACAAGCACTTTGGAAAAATATAAATCAAGAAGTGAAGGGATTAGTTAATTAACTAATTTAGACTTTATATGGTAGAAGTAGAATTTTTACTTCACGGTTCGCCTATCAATTTAGATAGTTTTTTGAAAAAATTGCAAACTGGTCATTATGACCACATTGGTAGGTTTAGTGTTAATAGAATGCAAATAATTTGCTCGTGTCGCGTTCAATGATATTTTCAATTCCTAGTTTTTAGAAAATTTTCAATTCTATTTATCGCGTGACCTGTGTAACCCTTTATTCTGAAACAAGGGGTTAAGTATCGTACAATAGGTATGTACAATATGGTTTCCATAAAAGAGGTAAAAGAGTCTCCACAAATGATGAGCTTCGTTAAATCCATCACACTGAGTACACTTTATCATATCAAAACCGTATGTACAAGTTGTTGAACGTATAATCAAGGATATTTAGCCATAAAAGAAGCTCATAGAGAGACATTAAAGTAAGTCTCCCCTATGCTCGACCTAAGACAGCCAACTGGCTATTAAGCATTCTTAACCGTCATATTAATTTAAATTATTCAACCATTTGCCTTCCCTTAATGACCCTTATACGGTATCCGTTGGCAATTCCAAGTTCGTTGTCTGCATGCAGCTAATTGTTCGCGTTTCGCGCAATTTCTAAACAATTACGATCGACTTCGTTTGCAACATGCGAATCGTCCTTGGTGGTACCAGTCCGCCAAAAGTTCGATGGCAAATGGGAAAATGATACGGCTTTCGGGAAATCTGGGAAGGGAACGTGATACCTATGGTTTTATTTCACATTTGCATAATATTTGAATAATTATTGGCAATGATTATAGAGTCGACGATTGCACTGTGAAAGGAATTTTTGGTCGATTCTTCGACAATCACTTTTAACGGTATTTTTTAGGCCGGTGAATAATTTAGGTTTCTTTCTCCTAATTTTTATTGTACATTTTTGTTTTTGGATTGAAAATGGAAAGAGAGGTTACGGAGACTGTTATTAGCAGACTGCGGATTTTTATGCATTTATGACAAATTAAATACGGCTAAAATATACAAAAAGGACATAATATAAAAATATATCTAAAATATCCAAAGTATGGTATTTGTTGTAATATTTATTGAGTGCAATAAATCCCTAGATAGGTTTTCCTGTCTCACCTGCATTTGCGAAACTCGAAATTTGCATAAACTTCCGCAGTCTTGTTATTAGGTTTTCTAAATGTCAAGAGTTCAATGAGGAAATTACTGTGCGATTTAAGTACGAAAGAAATTCTATTTTTTGATCTTTCGTGATTTTTTTTTAATTTTTAAAATTGCGTTAGACAAACTGTACTTTTTCAACGAAAATCTTCCTAAGATTTTATTTATATTTACGACTAAACAATACTTTTGGTAAGATTGTATGTTGATCTGTAAGGAAAAATGTTTCAAATTTTTGTTTTTTATTTGCATTGCAGTATATCGTAACAAAAATATAAAAATGATGAAAGTGTGAAGAATATAGAAGAATGTTTGATTATTAAAATAACAACATTGCAAATTCAAGTTTTCAAATTACCTCTCAAAATCTGAGATAACTCAAAGTGCGTGACAAGTGAATACGTAGAATAGGTTTCGCCCGAGTTTACATTAACATTTGACAACAAACATTTTCTTAAGCAGGATCATATTTCTAAGTAAAAGGATAAATGCTTAAATGTATTTTCTCTAAATTCCTATCACCAGTTCTGTATAAAAGAAAAATATATTTAAGCTACTACTGTAGAAAATACAGGGGATTGTTTAATTAATAAATATAAAATCTCGCAATCGCACATTCTGATTTCCATCTCAATGTCTTCATGATAACTCAATTCACAGAATAATTTAACACAGTGCATGAAAGGTACATCGTAATTCTCCACGAAATCGTTTCGGATTCCCATATAATCAGGTTTCCGAAGGAGTAAACAGTAGATTTGTCCCAGCTCTCGTCGTTTGCATGTAGAAAAATGAGTATCATCAATCAGCAATCACTCCATCGCTTATCTCGTAAGAATGTTCGACGTAGATAGTCCATTGTCCTTTTGACAGCCGAAAATTCCTCGAGGGTGGCAAAATCAGTCACGATGATTCACTAACTCTTCGGGGGGTTGTTTATCGTACCAAACGATCTGGATATTCAACTTGAAATTGTAATGAAGTCCGTCTAGATCAAGACGGTAGATGGAGCGTATTATTTTAGTAGGCCGTATAGAAGTATAGTTTATATGTGAGTTTCCTTGTAGGTGAGATAATTTAGAAAAAAGTTCTAGAAATGTTCGAGACAATTAACACATTGTAGTTTTATTATTAGCTTCATCCAACTACCAAGCATGTTTCTATTGAAAAATTCAGAATTATCGTTATTCACAAAACACACTCTCTTAGATCGAACCAGTGAGATTTCACTGGTTCAACCAGTGAATACAAATCTCACTGGCGAACCAGTGAAATTTGCGTCCGCTGCCGCAGCGCCATGCGCCGTGTTTTATTTTTGAATATGCTGACGAGTGAGATTCACTGGTAAACCAGTGAACTTTGATGGCAGCCGAGATCACTGGCGGAACCAGTGAGTGTCATTGGTAAACAACTGATTGTGAGTTTCCACTAGCGAACCAGTGAAATTCCACTGGTTCGATCTAAGAGAGCAGATAACCAAATCGATGACTTTTTCCACCTTTTTCCTCACGTTCCAAAGCACTAATTTATCTTAAAATGCAATACATTTAATTGAAATCTGTTATATAAAGCTCAAATACCACTGACTGACTGACTGACTGACTCATTCATCCACTCATCACGAAATCTCAAAAACCACAGAACGGATTACAATGAAATTTGGAACATACTCTTGCCTTGGGTCGTAGGTGCTCACTAAGAAAGGGTTTTGAAAAATTCGAAATTTTAGGGGGGGTTTGGGGGGTTAAAGTATGTGCCAAACTCATCAACGCAGAGCCGAAACTACTTGATCTAGAAACTTGAAATTTTGCATGAGCGTTCCTTCTAGGGTATAAGCACCCACTAAGAAAGGATTTTTCACAATTCGAAATTTTAAGTTTTTTTTTTAGTTTCGATTAAACCGTAGCGGAGCACGGGAACTTTCAGCTAGTATAATAGATTTAAGGTCGGTACTTCTGGTGTTAACGTGTTTAAAAATCTCAAAGTCAACATTCAAAAAGATTCACTTGCATCTGCTATCTTAGACACTTGTGTTTTTTCTGATAAAAATAACGTTATATAATCGTTAAAAAATTACTATTTTTTCATTACGGCACACTGAATTATGTCACCTTCAAAGTAAACGGTATAAATCATAATTAATATATTTTTATTGTCGAGAAAATTTCTTAATTTTCCGCTAACTCCCAACAATGCGTCAAACAAAGGAAGTCACGTGAAAAAGTAACTCACCTTCGTGATCCGTCGGAATATCCTGGAAAAACAGACATCCTACGTAAAAGTCATCTGAAATTCAATATGCTGATCACAATGCGTCCACATAACAAGGACTTGGAGCATCGCGAATTCACCGTGAACGATCGCGTGCCATTTCGAGGCTCACATCAAATTAAACGTTCCCCGACGTTCACGTCAAATTTGCGTGCGCGATACCAACATTTTTTTCTCTTTTTTTTTGCAACCAAAAACGATCATGCTCTCAGTATGGTGAACGTATGCACGAATCGAGTGAAACAAACCAGACACCGGGATTCGTCGTCGTGCCGCTTCCGGAATTACGAATGGATCTTCTTCAGGGTTTCTCCTCCTCTTTCTGTCCTCTCGCGACATCGACGACCAGGAATTATCAGACACGCGAAATTTTTCCGCTTCAGGAGTCGAACGTGTCTCCCATCGAGAAAGGAAATTCATGGATTAATTGATACGTTTCTATTATTCCCTCTTTTACAAGAATATGGTTGCTTTCTTGGAGTCTTTGAACTTTTTCTAGAAATTTCTAATCTTACGGCTGTTCAGTAGAATCATTCTGTCATGCATTTATTTTTGTTTGGAGATTATAGGTTGGATAATAGAGGCTGTTTAGTTTAATTCTATCAACTTTAATCTGATTTGCAACTTAACACTTTATTGACCGGTAGCCTATTAATAGGCTTTTCCGGCCGAAACCTTTTGGAGTTTTAACTAATTAATCGGTTAACACAGCGATTAATAAATTATTGTTCATCATTGCGGTTAACTGTGCCAAGGACTCTGTGACGAGAAATTGTAATTTTCGAAGAGATATCGGTATCAGGGAAGTATTTGCGGCCAAGTGATAGGTCAGAAGTGAGTAGGATGTAAAAAAAATACCGGTCGATAAAGTGTTAATGAAATATTTATTTTGTTAGCCATTGGTCCGATCTTTCTTTAGGTAGTGGAAATTAGGTTTGTTCTATTTTTTCCTGTTAGTTATGTGTGTTCAGGCACAGGCCTTGGACATTTGCAAGGTTTATTATGCGGACCGTTAAATTCTCCTCGGCCACGAGTTTGAGATTTTTTCGTACTTTCAATATTTCTTAAAAATATGGCCGTATAGTAAACCAGGGGCATTGGCAAAGGGTCTAGGCTCTCGTTGCTTGCCCGTGCCATTTGCACGTGCGTCGCAGATGTGCTTCCGAGAAAATTGTCCGGTCTTCCAGGAAAACCTTGAGGGTTAGCGGAAAGACCGGGCCTCGGAAATCTGCGGCGTTGCCAATGTCCCTTCCACCCTTCGACGGGGGCGTTGACGTCTCCCACCCACAAGTCCCACTGCTCTGGGCCTTGGAGAAGGGAGTTGGGGGTAGACGGAAACGCCCCTAAACTAAAATTATAAATTAAGCGTCGCAGTGTGCGACGCGTTAGATATTGAACTCTCACAAGTCGGAGATATTACATTCTCACCAAGGTATTGAATTCTCATCGAGATACTACACTCTCGCAATACATATATATACATTTCTGTAGACTACACTAACGAATATTCAAATTAAATGACAATTTTCTCGGAAGCACATCTGCGACGCACGTGCAAATGGCACGGGCAAGCAACGAGAGCCTAGACCCTTTGCCAATGCCCCTGGTTTACTATACGGCCATATTTTTAAGAAATATTGAAAGTACGAAAAAATCTCAAACTCGTGGCCGAGGAGAATTTAACGGTCCGCATAATAAACCTTGCAAATGTCCAAGGCCTGTGCCTGAACAATGTGTCTTTGTTAAACATTTCTAGGTGGAAGTTTCCCAAAATTTGTGTTGCAGTAAATATGTTGGAAATTTGAGAAATTCAAACGCTGATGGCTAATTAAAAGAGCTGTAAGAGAATATCTATTGTATGTGTATATCAAGTTTCAGAGATATTTATCCACTAATTACTGAGGTACTAGCCAATTTCAGCAATAATGTTGAAATAAAGGTTATACATCACTTGTTTTTTCCTAACTGTTGCCACTATGATACTCTTTACAATTTGAGTAACAAATTTTACATATCAACATTATAGCTGTGATACTTTCAGATAATGAAAACAAAAATTGATTTTTCTTGCTCTTTTGGGTAAGAAACATTTAATTTCTTCAGAGGCTCTACTATTATAACTTTTACATTTTTATGTAATCCTGCATTATTATAATCTGAGCTAGAATTCAGATTCTTTGTCCGCATCACGACGATTTTTTTGTGACAAGCAATTTTATACTTAATAAGTAGACTGCGGATGTTTATGCAAATTTCGAGTTTCACAAATGCAGGTGAGACAGGTAAACCTATCTAGGGTTTATTGCACTCAATAAATATTACAACAAATACCATACTTTGGATATTTTAGATATATTTTTATATTATATTCTTTTTGTATATTTTAGCCGTATTTAATTTGTCATAAATGCATAAAAATCCGCAGTCTGCTAATAAGTAAGAAGAACGTCTACAAATTTTCGGCCAGTTTGGGCGCCGTTTCCCCTTTGAGCATTGTTTAAACATGTTTAACCACTTGACATACAATGACGTCTGGAAGACGTCATTCATTTCGTGTGCCATCGTAGACTTTGACGTCTCCAAGCGTCAGGAACTGTCTCCAGTGGACGACGTACAGTATATTATTATATTATTTAATTATTTTACTTGTACATCAATAGAAATAATAATTTATTATTTTATAATGTTACGTAATTACCGTTCATTCAACTTGATTACACGTTACATAGCAATGCAAATTGCAAAATAAAGTGACCAGTTTTTAAGTTTGCACATATCTGTTCAGTTGGGCAAAATTAAATAGTATTTTTTCGGACGCGTTGAATTCCGTTTTATTTGTATGTCAAGGGGTTAAACATGTTTAAACATTCATACGTTGAAGTAATATTTAACGTTGTATTCGGAAGGATTTATAGAATCAATTTATGCAAAAAACTAGATTTCCAGGAGAAATTCTAACAATAAGTGTAGGAGGCGATAGAGCAAACATCTTTCTCTCATAGTTTATTTTACAAATATATACTTAATACATTTATTATTTTAGAGTTATTTTATAACTTTACATGTTAATATATGTAGCTTGCTTTACAAACACATATTATGTTTATAAGTTACTTTTTAACAATAACGCTACATTAAACAAAGCACTGTATTTGTAACATTTAATTATATAAATATATAATGTAGCTTAATTCTATTCACAATTTTTAAATTAATTCTAAGAGCAACGAGAGCAGTTATTTCCACTTCACTGGCTACGAAGTACGTTGACCGTGGTTTGTTGTCAAAATATACTCGGCAGAACTCGACGCCGTAACCTACAGGTATCATTTCCGAGAATCTTAACAATAAGTCATTTCGATGCTCACCTCGCCTCGCTATCAGTTCCCCCGCGACCGCGGACGAGTAATCAGTGCTCCGTGATCGGGTCCAACTATTTTCACCTACTAATGCGCGTATAACACTGTCGAAAACGAGAGCTTGAATCACCAATCACCTCTCTTTTTGCGGTCTACGTACTCTCTTACAATTAGATCGAACCAATGGAATTTCACTGGTTCGCCAGTGGAAACTCACTTGTGTACCAATGACACTCACTGGTTCCGCCAGTGATCTCGACGGCCATCAAAATTCACTGGTTTACCAGTGAATCTCACTCGTCAGCATATTCAAAAATAAAACATAGCGCAGGCGCTGCGGCAGCGGACGCAAATTTCACTGGTTCGCCAGTGAGATTTGTATTCACTGGCTGAACCAGTAAAATCTCACTGGTTCGATCTAAGAGAGTAGGAATTCATCCTCACTGTGGTAACAACCCTTAGTTGGCGGTCGTACGTCTGCTCTCAGCCACCAAAACACTTTCACCGTTACCATTGCATGTCTATTCTCAGCCACCAAAGCAGTGTCAACACAGAGGTATAGATAATTTTTACTAAGGTTGTAGTAGGTTTGATTCATGCGCGTTTGCACATTTTGTTCTTAATAAAATACGACTGCGAAGGGTTAAATATCTTAGCCCGTAATTAAGAAGGACTACTAGGAAGAAAGGTAAAGCGAGGTTTCTAATTCTTCAGTTATCTACCCGCGCGCTTATGGCTGCCAAATGTTAGTTTAACAATTTCAATAAGTTCAACGCCCAGCAACAAAAGAACAGATTTTTGCTTTTTCCAAATTACTCTTTCTTCTTAGACAGGGGTGGCCAACCCGCGGCCCGCCTTGAACATTTTTTCGTTCCGCAAGATTACCATCAGTATCAATATTATTATATTATTTATGTTTACATGTAAGAGTAATAGTAAACACAATAATAATAACTCATTATATTTCATTTTTCACTCTGAAAAAGTGCCTATAGTGAGTCTGAAACTAATTTATAGGGATATATAATTTGATATGCGGCCCGCAGAGTTATGATGCATTTGCAAAGTGGTCCGCAAGATGATTTGGGTTGGCCACCCCTGTTCTTAGATGTCGTCTTTGTCTGTGTTGACCATCTGAACGCCGATTTTATAGCGGTAGATCTCGAAGAAATATTTAACACGCATTTTGTTATCGGTCTCTGTATCAAGGTAGTGAAAACTGTTCCTTTCATAACGAAATCTATTTATATAATTTTTCGGAAACTAAGAAAATATCAGTGATCTACGTTCGGTTCTCTCAATGGCACCCTTGGGGAGTAGAACCTAAACACTTGCGCTTTCCTTACGAGTTCGGTGATCCAGTTCTCAATTTTCTAATTTCGTGTAGCACTAAATAGTAAGGATTTATATTAATCTATTATATAAAGCTCAAATACCACTGACTGACTGACTGACTTACTCATTCATCCACTCATCACGAAATCTCAAAAACCACAGAACGGATTACAATGAAATTTGAAACATACTCTTGCCTTGGGTCGTAGGTGCTCACTAAGAAAGGGTTTTGAAAAATTCGAAATTTTAGGGGTGGTTTTGGGGGGTTAAAGTATGGGCCAAACTCATCAACGCAGAACCGAAACTATTTGACCTGGAAACTTGAAATTTTGCATGAGCATTCCCTTTAGTGTATAAGCATCCACTAAGAAAGGATTTTTCAAAATTCGAAATTTTAAGGTTTTTTTTTTAGTTTCGATTTGACCGTAGCGAAGCACGGGGGCTTTCAGCTAGTATCTAATAAAAATATATTAGATCTAATAAAGGTATGTTAATATCTGGCGTGTTCCTTTCCGTAAGGTCCCCTGATCTAGGGGTGTAGACCAACCCCCGAAGTCCATGACAACTACTTTACCTAAGAAATTCCAAATGTCGTTATTACCGAAATAAAAAATTTGTCCTTCAAGAGGTTGAAATCAGGGGCATTCCATGAATCTTACTTCTTTTGTCTCATTTTCTCCATTGGTTGAAATAATGTAAGAAACTTCAAGCTTGGTTATTACGGAAATTAAGAATTTGACCCTGAAGAGGTTGAAATCAGAGACACCGTACACGAGACATTTCATGTCCCAAAATCCTCACTGTTACTCATTAATGACGATAATTCATGAGAAAAAGCAGGAATACCCTCGAAAGAAAAGTTGGGAGTTCTCGTGGCGCAACTACGTGCAGATTTGACTAATATGGCCTACTTTGATTTCAGTACTCGTGTCGCGCGACACTCGGTTCCTCGACACGCTCTGTAGTACGCATTCGTAATTAGGCAAATGAAAATTTAGGGTCTCGATGAGTGTTAGTCATGATACCGGTCCCCGTGGATACCGCGTAGGTGTGCTGCACGGTATCCTTCTTTTTCCAGTTATAATTTGTTTTATGCTTTAAACTTGGCACTGTCACGCTCTGCCAGAGGTCGAGTGGTACTGCTAGCCGCCAAAACTGTAAACTTGCCTGTGTACACTTTCGAAAGTCCTATAAATTAGGTCCTTCAGAAGGAATAGACATTTTTTCGTAGCTCCCCAGTTTAATCGATAAATGTCTCCGTTGACCATCGGGGGTGGTTTTGAATTTATCGTTTACACTTCCTTTTGTCGATTTAATTTATTCTTCGTTGTACCGAAGTTTACTTTTTTCAAACAGTAAATTAACTATCAAGGTGGTCAAAATGACTTGCTCTGAATTTCTTGAAAATGTTCCTGAAACTTTGAACGTTGTTTCTTTTTCAATTTTCTATGTTTATTTTGAAGGCTGTGAATTATTGAATCGATCAAATTTTCTGCCCTCTTGATTCGGATATATGTATTTGACAATTTTAAGTACATTAAATTAATCGTCGGTAGATCTAGTGTTGACACTAAAATTATAAATAATTTGGTAAGTTTGAAAATGGTCGATAATTGTGCCGAAACGAAGGGTGTAACAGAAAGAAATTTGAATGATTCGATCGTCTATGTTTTTAACACTAGGTTTACGGAAGCCGCAAAATGGACAGATTTCTAATTTTTTAAAAACGGCTCCAAAATTTCTAGAAACTTGGTACAGTAGATATTTCACTTGTATCTTATAGTATACAAATTACATAATTGATCATTTTCTTTGACGCCTAAATCCTCTATTTAATATATTGCGGTGTAGCAGATTTCACGTCTGTAAATCTAGTGTTAAAGATAAATACAGAAAGTTAAGGAAAATTGTCTCGATATAACATTGCTAATCTTTGTTAGCAATTCCGAGAACAATCAGTTTCAGTACCTTTGTAATTCTAGTGTTAACAATTGAAAAGCATCGACATGAAAATAATTTGCGTCGCGGTGGAATTCTTACAAATTAGAAGTATCTTTTCAAAGATACTTTTGTAGAGGAAGGAGAGTGAAGTTTTTGAAATTTTTTTGCTGAGAAAGTTATGAGGTCGTTGCATTGTACGACTTTCTGGCAAATTGTTTTGTTTTCTCTGTTTCTTTTAAAGTTTTGTATAATACATTGTTCTCCCAATAAAAGAGTAAGAGCGGAAATAAACGCTATAATCGTTGATAAACGTAATTTAATGAAAACAGCAGCAGTCTAATTGTGATGATTTTGATAGAATGATTAATGATACGCTAAACAGTTTGGAATACTATTTAATGAAAATCAATTAAATGTTTCTAATAGTATTGAACAAATTTTTAAAGAATCGACAATAACGGACAAATATTTTTTTATATGAAACGTCAAAGTAAATAACAAAATTGTAATAATATTATTTTAATCGATACTCTCAATCAGTTTTATCGTTTTGTTGTAAAAGAAGAAAATGTATGAAACATTAATACAAATATTTTCCTGCAAATATTAACCACGTACGTAAAATATTGACAAATTATTATACTTACATACATTTTCATAAACATGCTGGCCATTTATTGCTAACGCTGAAAGCAATGTTAAAAAATATTCATCCAGTTAATACCACCCATTTCAACTAATCATCCACATCTCCTTATGTTATTAACACATTTGCGACCGCTGACGTGAATTCACATCCTGCAATTTCTATTTTTGAATTCGTCAACATTAGGCGCTTTGGATAATGGCTATCTCAATGAGACACCTTGATAGTCCTTATAGACTTTCAGTTGACATGACAACACAACAGTTGGAAAGAATTGCACAATCGGGGAAATTAAAATATCCACAAAAACGTTGCATAGTTTGCAATACTCATGGAAAATGTCGTGACACTTCTTATATAAGCAAATTATGTAGAGTTTCTTTACGCAAAACTCATTGTTTTTTAACTAATCACACTAAACAGAAATATTAAATTTTGTCTTCACTCTGCTTTTCTAAAATGCATGTAATATAATGCTAAATAAACTAAGCATAGTAATAACAAATGCTCCGTTATCTACCTATAAAGTAAGTATACAAATTATCAAATCTTTTTATTTTAAAGAACACATAATTACAACATTGATAGTTCAAAACAAATATTATAACTATCTTTGTTTTAACGATACAAGTTTGCGGCAACCAGCTTTACAATATCATTATTTTCGCCGGTACTCAGCATTAGAAACGGAAAAAAATTGCCGGTCGCGAATGTGTTAAAAAGCACATACGTCTTAAAAATCCTTTTATCTTCATCATCCATCACAAATGTTTACTTCTCACACCATTCTATCGCATATAAAATCCTCAAACATCACAAAAACCGCTTCTATTTCTAATTCACACGTAAGATTTACGTGTAACAATAAAAAAAAAGTAACAATCATCATTATCTCGATACTCCGCAAAAACAAATAAAACAATTGCTCAGTACATAACTCAACATTCCTCATTTCCAACGATTCTCTCGAATCAAAAAAAAATTCCAAACAATTCTGCCACACGTCGACAAACCGCGAACGTTCTCCGTGCAATTACCAAAGAATTTCCAGAATTAAATCGTTCGTAGAAAACAGGAGCGTGATGTGTCGTAAGCATCGAGCCAAATGGAAGGAGAAATCGAGAGGGTCGAACGAATAAATTTCGAAAGTTTATCGCGGAATCGCATGCCGGCTAATGTCACTTTATTATACCGGCAGAAGACGACGACGACCAACAACGATGAGACAGGTTTACCTGTTCTCCGTGGAAAGGAAGGAGAATAAGTTCGAAATAACCGGTAGCTAGGAGGCCCATTGTACGGCAGGAAACTTGGAAAGTCATAATAATTATCGGCGAACGCGGAATTATATATTGTGTCCCGGCATCGTCGACGTCGTCGTCGTCGCCATGAATCGTCTTTGCGCCTCAGCATGCAACTCCGTGGAATATGCAGCGGCGTGCACTGTGACGTTTTGACATTAATAATGCCCTCTGGGCCGGGATTTTATGCCGGGGGTACCAAGCGTGGTACCATCGTCGAGGGGTATTCCCAGAAGAGGACGATCGTCGCGTTGCCCGCTCTTTTTTAATCGCCGTTACGTGCCTTCGAATCAGCTTCTGCGCTTTTCTTGGATAGTTTCGATGTTAATGCTGGATACAGGTATCTGTGATGTTATAGGAGCATCAGGGAGACAGGTGTCGATTGGGATAATGAGAGAAACTTGTTGGGAGATAAGGGATTTTGTTATCTTTTGGAGTTGAGGAATTGAATGGATGGCCTACGGATTGGGTGGTGGTTAGTGTTAGATTCGAGTTTTAAGTTTGGCGTTGAAAGAAAAAGTTTTTTTTTCGGCTAGATGGATGAATTACTTTTGGATGATTGCAATTATTGAGACAACAGGAAGGATATTAACACTTTAACGACCGCTCACACAACATGTGTGTGATGCTACCGCCGAAGGTTGTTGGTCAGTACCACACTCTCTGTGTGATAATTTATGAATGTAAACAAGTGTGGATATTGCTATTGGCTTCGTATTGAATCGCCACGTCTTTGATTATATTTTTATTCTCTTACTTTTCTCTTAATTTTAAGAAACTTTTTTTAAATTAATTCTTCAAAAATACTGCCGGCCCCTGGCGACGTTTGACTGCGTATACGTGCGGTCGTTAAAGTGTTAACAATAGAAGTACAGGCGTTAAATTTGTCATGTTTCAATACATTCAGTTATTACTTTAGCAAACGAGGAATTGAATGGTGGAAAAATGATTAATTCAGAAATTTATGGTTTATTAAGTGGACGTCCAAAATGTACTCTATGGCTCTTCTATAAATTTAAGAAGTTTTTAGAAAAAATGGGGAACTAGTCATTGTGACTACCTTGGTAGTTCTAGTGTTAATTTAATATAGTTTATGAAAATTAGTTGACTTACTGTTTTATGCTGGGCGTTGAGAGAGAAAAGAGTTTTTTGATTAGAGGGATGAATCACTTTTCGATGTCTGCAATTATTGAGACAGCAGGAAAGAAATGATTGAAATATACTGTATCAAAATTAGTTGACTTACTGTTTTATGTTTAGCATAATAGCACTGTTAGATGTTTGCAGTTATTAAGACAGCAGGAAGCAAATTAATAAATTATACTCTATAAATATTCATCGACTTACTGTTTTAATTTTGGCGTTGATAGAAATAGGAATTTTGTGATTAAATGGGAAAAGTATCTTTCAGTGTTTGTAATTATTGAGAAAACAGAAATATACTGTATAAAAATTAGGTGGCTTATCGTTTTAAGTTTACCGTTGATAGAAAAAGAAAATTATCTTCCGGTGTCTTCAATTGTTAGGTCCGCAGAAAATAAATGGAATATATTGTTACGAGTCGACGGCGCACGCATTACCCTTTCAGACATAATTAACACTAGGACTACCAAATCAGTCAAAATGACCGGTACACAATTTTTTCAACAAATTCTCCAAGTTTACATAAGAGTCATAGAATAAATATTCTACGTCTACATCAATAAACATAAATCACCCAAACGATCAAATTTTCCGTCGCTTGATTTCCCCTTTTTCGAAGTACTTATTTAATTTATTAAAATATGATACATTTGAGGCCGGTAGTTCTAGTGTTAAATAGAACACAATTTATAGAAAAACTGAGAACATTTATTTAAGAGAACACGTCCGTCATCGAGGTCCATCGACCATAGAATCTCATCTCTTGATTTAGTAACAAACAATTACCAAGCCTCGTTTCCCAGTAACATGTAATCTACTGTGTGCTTCGTAACAGTATATAAAAATTAATTACTATAACCAATGAAAAATTAATAGAAAACACGTACAGAGGATATTTAACCCTTAAATGCGCGATTTTATTTTTTTAATCAGAAAAAATGTTTTTAATATCCATATATAGTTTAGATTATAGGAAAAATATTAAAAAAATTCTTTTGAAAGAATTCAGCTTCTAAATTACCTGAAAATCCTTTGTTGCATTTATGCAACACTGCGCGTTCCTAGGTAAGCAGATGTATGGGGAATTATTGACGCATGTAAATAGAATAAAAAAATATTTTAGTACTTAATTATAGTTCTATTTATTACGATAGTTATAAAAACAGTTATTTTCTCTATTATAACAAAGACCGAGAAAAGTTATTCCAATATCACTTTTTTCGGCGCCGATGAAAACCCGCTAAAACTGACAAATAATTAAAACATTTGAAAGTTGGTGTCACTGCACCTGTCAAAAATTTACAAAGTACATTATAGTCTATGACAAAGTTCGTTCAGAAACCGTAATCCGTTCAAATTTTTTTTTTATTCTCATAGAATTAGTATGTTGCAGAAATGCAACTCCGCGAATTTACGGGTTAAATCATTGGGTCAAAATAACTACAAGATTTGAATTGTATGAATTTAGAGTTGGGAAATTGAAATATAACCGTTGAAATATGACACAAATAGTAATTTATAATTTGTATACATTAACACCATGACTTTCTGATAAGATGATTCCTTTTGATCCCTTAATAAATAATCATCTGTAAAGTTCTCTCCCTGAAAAGGCTTAAATTTCCTTAAGAACAAATTCCACCCAATTTATCTGTTAGCCAGCGCGTTAATCGAACCATTCAACGATCCAATTCTCAATAAATCGGTTCCCACTCGCTTGTTCACGTTCCGAAAAATCGAGCACGATCTAACATTACTCCGTTTCTGCTCACAATCCGCGAAAGGAGCGTGCAGAATGAGACCGAGAGAGAAAGAAATAACGGGCGCGTTGGAAAACGAAGCAAGAGGGACGCAGAACGGTAGTCCTGGAATGGTGCAGGGCTACCCGCAGAGCACAGCTACTTGCTGTGGCAGCTTCACGAAGGAAAGACAAAGGAGGGCCCACGCTTTCATCCGTGCCGACATTAAGGTACCTACCGTATACGCCCTTTTGGGACACAATAAGGTCCGCATGCGGGTCCAACGGATCTCACGTCTTCTACGTACGCATACGCCTTTCTTCACAATGAGAATCTCTCTCTTTCCCTCCTGCTTTCTTGCTCTCTTTCTCTCTGTCTTCCTCTCCCTCGCTATTTTCTTCGTCTTCATTGCCCTATCGTAGGATCTCTTTCTCGTCACTGTCTCTCATTTCACTATGCTTTTGCGCTTCTCGAACTTTGTTCGATTGAAAATTAACTTTGGTAGGAAGCTATGGCGAATTTAATTTGTTTTTTTTTCGGAGAGAGTTGATCTGTTGTTACTTTAATATAATTTCTTGACCTTTAGGTTACGCTCATGTTGTTTGGTCTAAGATTTTTTAATTTGGAGAAGGAGCATAAATCGTTGTTGTTAAAATCTTAACCCTTTGCAGTCCTATGTGGAGATGTACTCGACGCAATTTTTCCTTTTGATTTTACTTTCTGTCAACTTAATATCGTTTTCTCAATTTCATAATGATTTTATAATATCATTAAAATACCTGTCAGTATCTACAGTTATTGATATCATTAAAGAAACTGGATGACTAATGATAGAAAATATGAAATTAATTTTATTTAGCTCACTACAAAATTAACAAAATAATTTGGACCGCAAAGGGTTAAATTTGTGTTGCGGTGAAGTGATTTTGTTTTTTTTTTTACTCCAAATGATAGTGTTTAATATATTGGCGGAGGTGATACAGTATTTGGCATATAATTGTTTTTTATTGGTTGCGTACATTTAATTGTGTTTTTCGTCTTTTGACGATGATTTATTTGAATATAAAAATGAATAGAGAAATTATTGAAAAGCATAAGTTTTATAAAGATGACGAAGTGAGAGAAACCTGCTAAAATATTTCGGATAATCGAGTACAGTTAGTTAGGTATATATAATTGCTTCGTTTACACATTTTTCATGCAGCAAAGGTTGAGATAAGGCTAGTCGATAAAACTAATCCAGTTAGGAATTTTTCAAACATTGAGACAAATTTTATTACAAATTATTCTATATATTATATTTATCGGTTATGCCTGGATGATTAAAGAGTTAAAAAAGTTCTTTTTACTTTTCGCTACATTTAATTTAATGTTAGCCCATCGATAAAATTTCCGAGGTGTGTCGAATTATCTGCTTGCTCGCTGAAGCAAAGATATGCAACGATAAACCGTAAAATATCCAGGATTATCAAGTTTGCAATAACAAACCGCAAGGTTTGGGGATTAGAGCCGGTAAACCGGCATTATAATTGATTGCGTAGCAACGGCTAACGAGGCCAATTATTTATAACGGCTCGATATGGAGCTGTGTTGAAATAAAAAATAATGCATCGATTAACCGCTGTTTTGTTTGCTGATACACTTCATTCAATGAAGCGTATGGTTTATCTCGCTGATGTGAGAATCCCTGAACTTATTGTGAATCGTTCTAATTACTGGTGGAAAATGTTTATGTATTATGGTAGTATTTTTTAAATGCCTTTTCAACATGTTATCGTCTGTTCCTTCTAAGGAAGGCATTTGAAAAATACTGACTTTACGTTGAATCGTGCAAAATGTAGTTGGTGCAAGATTATTTTTGAATTACGTACTAAACTTTTTCATTTCGGAATGAAACATTTAATATTTTTATCAATTCTAGGTAGATTTGGAAGATCGGGAATTTCAGATCATTGGGAGCACGTATTAAAATGTAACAGTAATGGAAACATTTCTTTTGAATCAGTCAGAAATATGATTGACAGTTAATTAATTTGAAGTAGACATAATTGAACATTTTTTTAATTACAATGTGCATTTATCTACGTACTTAGTTACAACGTTTTTACACAGATGCCATGTCATATCCGATGAAATATTTTTCATTCATCGTATTTATGAATTTACTAATTTTATAAAATAACTAGCCTCTTTCCAATTTAATTTACCACTGTATTTCACAATTAATACCATGTGCAACACGATCCGCTTTCAAGTTGCAGTACCCCCATGCTAATTCACTAACCTACCATCCAATGAACACTACATCGCACAAAAGCAACCACAAAATGCTATCAATATATTTTCAATCTAATTTATCATTTTATTTCGAAACTACCACTCGCAACAAGGTGCAATTCTAAATCACATTGCCCTCATACTAATTCTATTCATCGTCACCCAAATTACCTTTTTTCACAAACCTACCATCTGATGAACACTATCTCTTACAAAAGCAACCACAAAATGCTTTCAATACATTTCCAAACTAATTTATTATTTTATTTCGAAACTACCACACGCAACAAGGTGCAATTCTATATCGCATTGCCCCCATACTAATTCTATTCATCGTCACACAAATTACCTTTTTTCACAAACCTACCATCTGATGAACACTATCTCTTACAAAAGCAGGCACAAAATGCTATCAATATATATTCAATCTAATTTATCATTTTATTTCGAAACTACCACACTCAACAAGGTGCAATTCTATATCGCATTGCCCCCATACTAATTCTATTCATCGTCACCGAAATTACCTTTTTTCACAAACCTACCATCTGATGAACACTATCTCTTACAAAAGCAACCACAAAATGCTATCAATATATTTCCAATTGAATTTATCATTTTACTTCGAAACTACCACACGCAACAAGGTGCAATTCTATATCGCATTGCCCCCATGCTAATTCTATTCATCGTCACCGAAATTACCTTTTTTCACAAACCTACCATCTGATGAACACTATCTCTTACAAAAGCAGGCACAAAATTCTATCAATACATTTTCAATCACCATTTAACTACCATATGTAACAAGGTGCAATTCTATATCGCATTGTTCCCATACTAATTCTGTTCATCGTCACACAAATTACCTTTTTTCACAAACCTACCATTAAATGAACACGACATCGTATATACAAAAGCAACCACAAAATGCTATCAATATATATTCAATCTAATTTATCATTTTATTTCGAAACTATCACATGCAACAAGGTGCAATTCCAAGTCGCAGTGACCCCGAACTAATTCCATACAATATCATTCGAAGTATCTTTTTCCTATGAAACTAAAAGTCGACGAACGTTACTTTACTGAACGACTGAACGTTATGTAAGGACATATACCTATCGATCGATAATAGGATGCGGAGTCCTTGCGGGAGCAAAAGGTCCGCGGACAGGTCTCGCTGGTCCCGGATGGTCCTCGGTAGGCGCGGAAGATAAGGGACCCCCCAAAGGTACGGCGTGCGCCGCCGGTTCCCAACCAGTCCTGAACTTCTCTCTCGGGTGGTCCCCAGCGTTTCTCGGGCCCCTCTTTGCTCCTTCTTTTATGCGGCTCCTCTCTCTGTTCCTTCTATTTTACCCTTTTCTCTCTCCTTTGGCTCGTCCTTCGACACAGATTCCCTGGTTTCCGCTACAGCTTTTTGAACCCTTCCGGCTTGGATTTAAGCTTTCATTTTGAAAATTAGATTTCGATTGGACTGGATGAAATTTTCACGTTCAACTTTTATTAGGAGAAATTTTAATTAAGACTTTTTATTTCGGCATTATTCTTAATGTGTCTTTTCTTAGTGTTCCTTTTTCGATGAAGTGAGTGTGAGAAATTTCACTGTACTTTGCTGTTTTTATGGTTTCTACTTGACTTTGTAGTAGAAAGGGCTTTCGGCCATTATTTTATAGAATTCTGCGTGAATTTATTTTTTTTTGGAAGTTGGATGGATAATTATGGTTTGAGATGATATTCAGAAGATGAGATTTTTCGTGAGGTTTTCCAGTTGCGTAAATGTCAGAGTTACCGAATTTTTTCGAATATTTTGGATCGTATTATAACTGCTGTCATTATCAGACGTTCATTGTTTAGAGAATGTTGTACATTTTGGAATAGCTTGTTGTGCTTTGTTTTTAATCTACAATTATGTAGATTTTCTCCTACAAAGAGGTTTAGTTTTCTATACAATTAAGTTCATTGGGTACTGTGTAAATTCAAACTCCATCTTTGGACGATGTCGAAAATAATTAATTTTGATTTTACCCAAATTTTAATAAAATCTTATGACTTTCAAGATTTCTGGGGCTTATAATAAGGTTTTCGCACATTTCTCATAAAAAATTTTATATAACGTCCTATAGTAAATCATATTTCCTAATTTTCCGACCATCAATAATGGAACGCAATATCCAATTACAACTATTGTCAATTTCAAATAAAATTGGCAAAAGCGGTTAATAAGCATTTCAACATCTTAATCAACCGTTCAAATATTTAGGTAGCTTCAAAGTTAAACCTTTACAATGTCCAACACTTTCAATACTAGAACTACCAGACAAATCAAAATAAATGGTACACAATTGTTTCCAAAAATTCTCCAAAGTCATAGAAGAGCCATAGAACAAAAATTCTGCGTCCATCAAAAAATACATAACTCACCGAATTGATTCTCCTTTCTGCTACTCGATTCCTCCTTTTTCAATGTTCTTATTTAATATATTGAAATATGATAGATTTTACGCCGGTAGTTCTAGTGTTATCAATTCCCCAAGAATTATCAAACTTTAATCGAATTCTCGAAAAATTGGATACCATCAAATTTAAATCGCCAACAGCATCTGTTTCTGAGCTGTTCCAAACGAAGATAGGTTGCCTCGTTTCCTTTTTATTTTGGCTATCGATTTGATATATCATTAGAGAATTGTACGCCGGGCAAGGAACTCGATCAACTATCCGCGATTGCACGGTCGGTTAGTCCGCCGACAGGATGCGGCGCGATCTCCTTCCTTCCGAGAAAGGATCCGCGATTCAAAAAGTGCCGCCCCTGCGAATTCCAGACGACCCGCGATCTTACATAATTCCGCATGCTCTGGAAGATCGGCTGACATCCTGGAATCGCTTCTTCCAGGATTTCCAGGGCCGGGCTAATGATTTCAGATAGAATCCAACCGCAGTCCTGAATCTCGCAGATCTGCGAGCCGATTCTTTTAATCCGCCGTTCTAGAAATTCGTTTGTTCTTCGTACTTTTTAACATTAGATCTACCAATGTGGTCGGAATGACTTGAGCTCAATATTTGCATATTTTTTTTATAATTTGTGACGATGTTTTCTTTTTTAATTTTTTACACTTGGTGTGTAATTTGGAAGAGATTAAGTCGATCATAATTTGGACAATCTTCATTACGTTTCTTCTAAAATACTTCTTTGGCAATTTAAAATATGTTGGATAGATTGGGGATAGTTTTAGTGTTAACATTAGAACTACCGAGTATTAATTTAGTATATTTAAAGATACTTGATAAATACTTCAGAAGGAAGGCAATCTAATTTGGAAGTAACTAAATCGATTTAATTTATTACGTTTTACAAGGTAGATATAGAAGATTAAATTAACACATTATATGCGGGTATTTTGCAACGCTTCGTTAAGTCTCAAGAAGAAAACTTGTTGAAAAATTTGCACGAATTTGATTTTTACAAAAAATTTATATAAGCTGGAAACTGCTTTCTCTCTAAATTCGAAAATGTACTTAACTTTTCAAGTCTAAGTAATTACTGCCACGATTCGCATTTTTTAAACTGTCTATGCACAGTCCAAAAAACGTATTTCTACGTGGCCCGCATAAAATGTGTTAAGATAAGATTTCAACATCTTTAAGAAATTCAGGACAAGTTATTTTGATCCTCTTTGTAGATCAAGTGTTAAAGATGGATGTTGAAGTAAAGCTTTATTTTATAAATTATATAACTGATACATTTTTTTTCTTTTAATATTTGCACTATTAGATTATTTTAAATGATGTAATTCGAGTAACGATGAACTTGGAATATTATTTGACTAGTCGTTATTTTACTTGAAATTTAGGTGTTCCATATTTATATTCTTATTTCTGATTTTAGTGTATTGTTTTCGTATTTTTAAAACCTTATATTTTGCATTTTTATTTGAGGTGACAATATTTGCTTGTAATTATCATTTAGATTAATAATCGATAACTTATTTACCCGATTTTTAGAATTATAGTTTATAGTTTGAAATGAAATTATTTGTCCATTAGTTTGAAACAGTTTCTGCTTCTTATATATTATTTGTATTTGAAATATAAGGTTTCTAACTTCCGTACTTTCATGTTCTTGAGTTTTCTCAACGTGAATTTTACTTTACAAGGAAAGCAGAGACGTAAGAATTTTATTCCTATGCGTCAAGTTTAAATTTATGTGATTGTGACAAAAAATAGGCCATTTCTTGATTCCTTGTTTGTATAATTTTGTTTCTGTAATCATTACGATAAAAGTTATATAGACTTTGCAAACTGCAATGTTGCAATGAGACTTTGATTTCCAGTTTTAAATATGTGTGTACTGAAAAATCGTTAAATATTTAATTTGAACAAATATTTAAACATTACGTGCACTTTAAAGGTACATGATGCTTTTATATGGTAAATTGTAGTAATTATACGGTTTTATACGGTGAAATTTTTTCAAAGCCTCCCTGTTACTAAAATATTCTAGCAGATGTAATGGAACATCATGGAGTATTCGACTGGTGACTATTGCGCTCTCTTTTACTACCAAAGTAATAATCTTAATTACTTCGTATTTTTACACTCAGAATTATCTTTGCAAATATTGATATTGTATTCATATTCCTTCCATTAATGAAATAATAACAAAAACAGCTGAATTTACAACAAAGAAATTTAAAAATCTCGAAAAATTTTTTAAGGGTCGTAAATAGATTTTCATAAACAAGTTGTTACTAAATAATATACAAAGTTTCCTCGCACAAACTTAAAAATTAGGGAAATTAAGCCTAATTAAACTAGCTCCATTTCTCATTTTATCTATGCAAAGCTCATAAAATGAACTGATATAATCTATCCAATTCATATTGTAACGAAAGATCTAAATAAGGACCTAAATTCTTAACCAGACAGTTGTGTTTGACGACTATATCCGTCATGGAGAAATGACAGTACTTCATGTCATGACGACTATATCCGTTATGTGAGAAATTTATTTGCTATTTAACCAGTTAGCTATGATTGACGAGTATACTCGTCATCATCCAATTTTCATGACGCACGTAAATAGGTAGATACGCACTTTCAAAAGAAGTCACCAAAGTTAACTGGTTAATTATTCAAATCCTTAATCACTTCAAAACGAAAACCGTGCAAATATAAACTTTAAATCAAATAACATTTTATTTTTCTTATCTTACAGCTCCATTACAATATCAGTTTCTTAATAACATTTGCAAAATTACTAAGAAAATTTCTAATCTAACAAAAACGTAGATTCAAACTTGCAAAGCTATATTTAACAACTGGAAGAACCTGGTTGATATTGTACGTAATTTGTGCTAATAATTATACTCGCAAATATTCATTAACACTAAAACTACCGACGTTATATCTACTAAAATTAAAATTTATTGAACAAGCACTTCGAAAAAAGATAAATCAAGAAGTGAAAGGATTAGTTAATTAACTCATTTAGGCTTTATATGATAGAAGTAGAATTTTTACTTCACGGTTCCCCTATCAATTTAGGTAGTTTTTTGAAAAAATTGCGAAGCGGTCATATGACCGCCTTGGTAGGTTTAGTGTTAATCGTCGCGAAATCGAGTAAGACATCTTACCAAATAATATACTTTTTTTTATATATATTATGTATTATATTTCGTCTCACTTATACAGCATTTTATCGAATGAGTCTATAAAAACTTTCACGCATAGATCATAGAAGTAAATAGTCTCTTGACCTTGAAGAATCCGTAGTCCTGGTGAATTCGGTTCGTTCGACGAATTCGAGGGCGCATTCCCTAATGTAATTCACGTGGAATCGATCCCGTAGGGACCGCGCTACGGTCAGGCATTTTTGTTCAGCCGGAAATGTTTCGCAGATAAATTGTGGGCGCCAGGCGCCCCGGGTCGTGTCCGTCTCGTTTTGCCGATTGACGCGGATGTAGCTCGCAATTTTTGCAGCCGCCTTCCCTACCGATTCGCATTCTCACGTCGTTCGTTTTCCACTGGCATTAATACTCGTTCCTTTCGGCGGATTTTACATACGTTTTGAACTTTCGATTAGTTTGCGAATTCTCCTGAATGAGGAATTCTTCCGAATGTTGAATTTTCATAAATGAAGAATTGTTTTGAATTGTGAATTTTCATTAACACTAGAACTACCGGCGTCAAATGTAACATATTTTAATAAAGTAAATAAGTACTTTGAAAAAGGAGGAATCAAGCGGCTGAAAATTTGATCGATTGGGTGATTTATGTTTATTGATATAGACGTAGAATATTTATTCTATGACTCTTATATAAACTTGGAGAACTTTTTGAAAGAATTGTATACTAGTCATTTTGAATGATTTGGTAGTTCTAGTGTTAATGAAGAATTCTTTAATTGTGGATTTTATTGAATGTTGAACTGTGGTCTTTTGAAAGTCATTAAATGACTTATGATAGGTAAATTTTTGTTAAACGAAGAATTTTTTTATTGTGAATTTGACTGAATAACTGCGGTCTTCTGAAAGTCACTGAATCACTTGTTATAGGTAAAATTTTGTTAAATAAAGAATTTTTTAATTGCGAATTTTACTGAATGTTGAACTATGGTCTTCTAAAAGTCACTGAATGACTTTTAATAGGTAAATTTTTATTAAATGAAGAATTTTTTTATTGTGAATTTGACTGAATAACTGCGGTCTTCTGAAAGTCACTGAATGACTTGTTATAGGTAAAATTTTATTAAATGAAGAATTTTTCAATGCGAATTTTACTGAATTTTGAACTATGGTCTTCTCAAAGTCATTGAATGACTTGTAACAGGTAAATTTTTGTTAAATGAAGAATTTTTTAATTGCGAATTTTACTGAATGTTGAACTATGGTCTTCTGAAAGTCACTGAATGACTTGTGATAGATAAATTATTATTAAACGATGAATTTTTCTGGTTAGCGACTTATGTGGAATGATGAATTCCTTCGAATGTTAAAGTTTTGCCGAATTGTGAATTCTTTTGAATAATACATCTTTGGGGTGGCGTCCTTTCTCGAATGGTGTACTTTTTGTGAATGAATTGTTCCGTATGGTCAGTTCCTGTCGATCAATGAATTTTTGCCAAATGATAAATTTTAGTAGTATTAATATATTTCTGATACCATTACCTTCTTGATTGAAAGTGAGAAGTGTTGCAAATATTATCTGTTTGCAAAATATTGTTTTAATTCTCGCAACGGTAGTCGCAACTTTTTGACATTGATGCATTAATTTGAAGACAATACAAATTCTTTTATTCTTCACTGTTTTGTCCAGGAGAGATCATTTTAACCCTCTATAATCCGAATTTTCTATGGAATCTGAAGATCAATTGCACGATAGCACATTTCAAAATGATACAAATACTATTATTAATAATAGATTCAACCTGATTTTGAAGCGTTGGATTCTAAAGGATTTTTAAGATCTAAATTGCAATATCTGGGAAAGTTAGAAAATTGACTTTAAAGAATAAGAGCTTAGATTTGTCTTGTGTTAGGTCAAAGCTACAAGGGCCCACAGAAAACCCATTCCCTGCCAAATTGTTCTTGGTTTGATACTTTATGGAAGAAGTATTATCACAGTGCAAAAATAAAAATAATTCATAAAAATTGCTGCTTAAAAACGACTTTTTTAAACACATTTAATCTCAGAAGAAAGTAAAATTTCTAAATTAAATGCTAAAAGACTTAGAAACCGAATAAATCCCCAAATGGAAATTATGGAAAGAAATCGGTTAAGATGACCATTGTCACTTTTTTTTTATCTCTCATTAACATAGAAATATCTTTTAGTAGAATCTCCCGTGCATATCTAAATAAATTAGTAATACAGTTTATAATTACAAAGTAGACAAAAAACGAAACCATCAACGATTATTTTACGCCATTTCCCAATGTTTAATTTCGCATATCCTTGCCTTTACCAACGCATGCCTGTAAAACGGCAGTCGCAAAGGAAACAAAAAAAATCTACTTTAACATTGAAACGAGTTCACAGCAATGAGCGTGTTGTTTTCACGAATCTGTGAGAAATTCGTTATTCACTCGCGCGATTAAAGCTCGTTACATTGTTTTCCCTCTGACCGACCGGCCGTTTTCATTTGCCCATAGAAATCGTTCGGCGTGCACAAACGAAGTACCAATACTAAATCTCAGTTTACTAAATTAACGGGTAGCACGCTCGTTTAAATAAATATTCTTTATATTTTTATACGATTTTCGATCGGCCATATCGATTGGTCTCTTTTTAATCGTAATTCCCCTTGCAACCGTTCAATTCTCAATGAATTTCACTCGCTTAGCCGTTTATTTCATTAAGTGTTTTTAACTGCAGAACTCTCCAACATTAAAATCCCGGTGCTGTGAATTAATGGAACTAAAATTTCGATTGTTCTCGCAGATATTCCGCCATTGAAAGTTCGTCTTTCTGAGTGTGCTTTCGATAATCGTAGTCCAGCATACCCTTCCGCGAATTTTCCCTTTTTGCTTCTGTTTAAACTGTTTTACATTACAAAGCGACTTTCTACGCTGCTCTGCGCATAACCGATTGTAATTTTGTGAATATAATCGTAAAAGGGAATTTCAATGGCGGCAGGATGAAACAGTTTTCGTCAAAGAAGCATCGACCGTTTTTTAGTGGAACTTCAAAAGGCTACTTATTCATTTGCGCTCCGTTGAAAATGCATTTATTAATGACATTATTATATAAAATTTATTTCGTGCGAACACGCCTTCGTGACGTTTCTGATTATCATCGATTGTGTTCCTATCGATGTATTTAATGAAGTTAATGAACATTTCTGTGTGAATTATGCATAAGAAAATTTTCATCGTACCTCTACGCGAATTATCAACGTCACGGAAGTTTCGCGAGAAAATTCGCGAGTTCGCCTCGTTTATACGGTACACGAAATGATTTATAAAAATATTCATTTCCTGTCGCAATTTAGAATTTATAAAGAGCACCACGATTTTATGTGTCAGCATATTTTACATTTATAATTTTGCCGTTTCTAGCGCTGCACGTATTTTCAAAGGATAAATTTATTTGCAAAAATTTCGATATATGAAAACGTTAACATTTGTTTCTTTTTTCAACAAAATTGCTATATTAATAGAAAGGTAAGGATTAAAATTATAAGTTCGTTTGAATGTGGCCATTTTATCGCCTTAGGAAATCCTTGCGAATTAATGGCCGGGATTCTATATCCTCTCACAATCAATTCCTCTATTAATTATTCTTTCTATGAATTTTTCAACTATCCCATTATTTCTAATATTTCTTTCAAAAATTGTGCACACATACAGTAAAATCGTGCACTTATTGTTAGATAATTATTAACTCATAATACAATTTAAAAAAATACACATACTCTTTCCTCACAGCTCAAAAGAACCAAGTTAACTCTTTGGGGACTAGCGACGCATATATGTGGTCAGAGAAGTAATTTAATTATAAATTTTCGCCGTTTGTATACACAATTAGCGTTGACAAATTAAAATAGTCCTTTTGAAATATGAATACAAAAATAATAATTTATAATTTATGAACAGCAACAGTTCAACATTTTGATAAAATGTTGGTCTTGTATCGTCAAATACGTGATTATTTTTCAGTATTCAAAGATCTCTCCGTCCGCAAAGTGTCAACACGTTGATTGCCATGGGGTTCAGCGGTGCTATTGAATTCAATGATATTTCATGTAACTTTTAAATTGCAATATTTATGAATTTTCTAACATATTGAATATTTAAATACATGCATTAAAAAGATAAAGGTCTGCCAAATAAATGTCTATCAGTGTCTTAAAAATTTCTGCTTTATAAAGATGTGATAATAATAGAAAAAGTTTCACTTCAGATAAAAGGATGAAACTAGCGAAATACCGGTGACGTTTAACGCGTTAACAATCAATTATTAACATGTTGAGCGTCACTGATATTTTTCTCGTTTTATTACTTCAACTAAAGTGATACTTTTCCTATTGACACTACAACTTCCAGCCTTAAATCTACTATATTTCAATATATGAAACAAATACTTTAGAAAACGAGGAATCGAAAGGCGGAGAAGATGATTAATTCAGTAATTCCTATTTTGTAAGATGGACGTACAATATCTACTCTATGGCTCTCCTATAAACTTGAAAAAATTAAATAAAAAATGAGGAACAAGTTATTTTGACCACCTTTGTCGTTCTAGTGTTAAAATCTCATCTTCGTAAAGCAGAAACTTTAAAAACTTAAATAGATATATATTCCACACGGTTTTATCTTTCTAATGGCAACATTTAAATACTAAATGTGTTAGAAAATTCATAATTATTACAGTTGAAAAGTCATACGAAATTTCATCAAATTCAACAGCGCCGGTCACCGCTGACCCCCATGGCAGTCAACGTCTCAAAGTTCAAAAATACTTACACCATCCAGAATAAAATCCCACGAATATCTACGATAACAGGCGTAAAACAGGCGATTAAAACTATCCAATGAAAATCGCAACATAGTTCTCGAACCGTGCGGAACAAACGCGAGACCGTAGTAACGTGTATCATCCCCCGGACATCAGTCTTGCCAGTGAACTCGAAGGATTTCGTTTCTTACCTCAGTCGAGGCATTCTCTTCCTCGGAAACCGCGAACATCCAGGTATCCCTGGTATACCATTCTCGAATATCCGGTACAATCCAGCGAGCTCTTTCATTATCGATGTCCTGGAGCCCTTCCACCCGCGGAGTGGTGGCTCACACACGCGGACTTCCAGAGAAGGCTCCAGAGGAGGAAAAGAGGGCCCCGTTTCCGAACGGGTGAAGCAATGGTAGAGGGAGAGACAGAGAGGGAGGAGGGGCAACACTCTCTCGAGTGCTTAGTTAAGTGCAGAAACTTCTCCCGCGCATTCTGCGCCGCGTGCACTTCTAGGTAGGTATACAAATTTATAGCGTGCATACGCACAATATGCGTGCACACGACGTTAAACAAAAGCCGGCAACGTCGTTGTGTGTGCACCTTTTTGCGCGTGCGTGCATCGTATCATGAATATGTATGGGTCTTTGCGGAAGATATGCGCGTGTCCTTTTTCCAGCAGAGTGTGTGCGTAAGATCAAAGGATGCCGCCCACCTTCTTTCTCCCTCCTTTTCATCGATTCACTCTCTTTCAGTCAACGCTCCTCTCTCTTTTTCTCTTTAACCGTTCACTCGTTGGGATCTCCCCTCTTTTTCCATCGGCGGCTTATTCCTTTCGCAAAAATCTCTCCCTCTCTCTCTCTCTGTTTCGGTAGAGTTTTGCATTTTATCTCTCTTTCTCTTGGTCTTTCTCCTTCCACTTGTACGCTTAACCCTCCTCTTACTTTTATCCCCCTCCGTTCCTCACTCCCTCCCCCACGATTCCTCTTTCTCTTTTCCCCACTTTATTCGTGCGTGCGTACATTACGCGAGAATATCCTCCTCCCTCCCCACTACGGTTTCCCTCTCGTGACGGGGCTACGTGTGATTTTCTGCTCCCGTGTTCGTTCCTCCATGTAGAGCTACGATCTCTCCTAAGTGTAGGTTAAATTTATCAGCGAGTACCGCCATAATCGCGGCCCCTACTGTAAGACTGAACTTTCTGCTGAATAATAAGTGTTCCTGGATTTTTATGGTGGACCAGTGGTTTTAATAAAGCTGCAGGATACGTGCTTCTTTGCTGGATGGAATACGATTTCGAGAAAATGCGGTTTAGGTGGAATTGGATTTTAGATGTTTTTTTTTTGTCGGTTGAGAAAAATTTAAATGCTGAGGGAGGGATGAAATTGGGATTTGGAAGGATGTTTATGATAGTTTGGGTTGGGTTTTTAGACGAATTTGTGTTAAATTGTTGTTTGGATGCAGGTTGAGGGATGTTTGAAAAAGGTTTTGGAGGTATGGTTGGATTTTGTTAAGAAATGTTTATGAGATATTAACCAGTTGACTGTGGCGAAAATTCTTTTGAATTTTGTGTCACGAAAATCGAGTGATGCGCATAAATCTATTTCAAATTATTTATACCTTTTAGTTATTCGTTTTATTTCGGCATGGCATCAAAATATTCCAATCATCTCGAAATTTAGGAAGATATTTTACTTTTCTTCAAAATTACCATTTAAATAACCAGTGGTAGCTTTTATGCATGACGAGTATACTCGTCAAACATAGCTAACTGGCTAAAGAAATAGAAGGAGGAAGACGTAGAAGTAGAAGTAGATTTTTAGTTCAGATGTGAATTTTCTCGGTGCAAGTGTTATGAAATATCTTTATTCGACAAAACTTTATTGTTTTGTATATTTTTACATTTTACGATTGTGCGGATACTTTGTACTAAATGTAGCTTGCATTTTTAAATGATTTATTTTATCCATGCAAGGATATTTAGTATATAGAATTGGAATTTAAGTTTCGCCGAATATGGCTACTGCATATTACAATAATAATAAACATTGAAGGTATAGTTTTTTGTTTAACAACATTTATTTAAGACTTTTATATTTCGTTAAACAACTTCGACCAGTTTCAAATAACTGTGCGCATTTCAATGTTAATAATTCACTCAAGAATATATGAAGAGGATTTCTATGTGAAAGTAATAAATTTTCGAAATTTCCTTTGCACATTATATTTTTTTTCTGCGAGGCGATGTTACAATTTTTGAGAAATCCAGAGATTCACGTGATGTCTTGCGGAAGTAAGCATTGCTGGAAAGGTAGTCAAAATGCAGTTTTAAAAGAAGGTTGCTTGATTTATGCTTCGATAGGTCTTCGTAAGCCTTTCCACGGTATCGATCGAATATATTTGTCGAAAAGTCTTGTCAAAATATAACATGCTTAAAGAAAACTTTCAAGTACCGCATTTAGTACGAGTTCTGAACTACTCGATGTTAACGAGGGTGCAAATATTTCCTACCATACGTGTAAAAATGGTTAGTATGGAGTTTATTTCTAAACTCATGTGTTACTGAAACTTTTTTATCTTCCAATTCTTTAATTTGTTAGAAAATCGTACGCTGTTTAGTGAAATAATATTTTTAAAAAATCAATTGGCTGTCTTGAATTTTCCGCTTGGGAATTAAAACGTGACCTTTAAAAAGGTCACCTTTTATGGTTGTAATTATTCGCATACACTTTATACGGTATAATTATTCGGATGCTTTGAAAAAGTCCAATAACATAAACAGGATGAAGCAACAAGTTTTTGCTCATTCAAGTTTTTCTAATCGTCACTATCAAAATTAATTGGTGGTGCATGACATTAGATATGAAATTACTTTAATCTATAGAAAATATGTAGTTGCATTAAGAATTGTATTACTTTTATTAATTATTGAATGTATAATTTTATTATACATTGTTTTAAGAATTTTAATAGTTTGGTTTGGTATTTTTTAATTCCTTGTTACTTTTGCTGCCAAGCAATGCTATTTTGTGCGATTTTCGTTTAAAAAGTCTGTCATGAACGTAACAGTTGCTCTTGTAACACAAAAGGAAATCATTTTATCCAGAATTGGTGTCATTGTCGATGCAAACCACCGTTTAATTACACCTGTTCAGCTAAATAGTTCTGTTTCACAAATTCGAGAAATTATCTAAATTATCGTGCCTGTATATGATAGTTTCTGATACAATACACTATACAAAGTATTTCAAAGTAGTTAAAGCTTAACAAAATAATAATAAATTTTATTATACTGTACTTTCAATCCTTCATATTCACGACGGTGATCGAAAGAATAATGTGGAACACCAATTAATAGAAAAACGTCGATAAATACAATTTTCATCATATGTATTTTACATATGCTTCTTTCATTCAAATTGTAATTATCCTATTAACCCCTTGACGTACAATAACGAGTGACACTCGTGACGCGATAAATGGAACAGTCAGTTTTTAAGTGTTCCAAAATTTATTAACACTAGATTTACGGATGTTGATATACCTATTTTTCTGAAGTAAGCCAATTTGACTCATATAAGAAAATTGAAGTTTATTGCAAAGAACATAGTTCCATTTAAATTTAAATGAAAGATTTATTATTAAAAAATTAACCAGCCAATATATTATATTTCTATAGTAATCAAATAATTAATGAGCCAAATTGACTCTGTAAATCTAGTGTTAAATTAAAAATATCAAGGCCTCACGACGAATGAAAATTAATTCTATGTTATTCGATATTGCGTTAAGTCATTTGCCTCATTGAAATTAAGGATAGATTGTTGTTTTAGCAATTAATTCCGAGTTATCGCTCATTCAGCCGAGAGTTGAACTTACCTGCAAACTATAGTATGTTCTTACTCTAAAATAAGCTTGTAAAATGTTCATTCATCACCTGCGGCCATAAATAAAACTTTAAAAAGATCTTAACCTTCAGCGTGAAATATAGCATAATCGGTGATGACTGTAATGTACAAAATTTAACGTTTTCACACGTTAAAGCCACCTCGTAGCCAAAATGACAATTATTCAACGTAATCGAATTGCACAGCCGATGCTCCTTTGTACTCTTCAAAATCACCGTTCGAAAAGTCCACAGAAATCTCACTGCGATCATATAATTTCTAAGCACAATAGTTACCCAAGAATATGATGTTCTACCTAGTTATTATTACAAACGACAGAATAACGATCAACAATCGACAACTACGATCATCAATAAAAATATTCTACCTTAACACTAGAACTTTTTTCCAAAAATCTCCTAAGTTTACAGGAGAGTCCTAGACTAGAAATTCTAAATTGATCTTATAAAACACATATTACCAAACCGATCATATTTCCCACCCCTTGATTACTCTTCTTCCAAAGTCCTTATTTAATATATTTAAATGTAATGAATTTAACACTAGAACTACCAAACCAGTCAAAATGACTGGTACACAATTTCTCCAAAAAATTCTCCAAATTTATATAAGAGTCATAGAACAAATATTCTACGTCTTTATCAATAAACGTAAATCATCCAATCGATCAAATTTCCCGCCGCCTGATTCCCCCTTTTTCGAAGTATTTATTTAATTTATTAAAATATGTTAATTTGACGCCGGTACTTTTAGTGTTAACTTCGGTCGTTCTAGTGTTCAAGCGCCAAAACAGATACTTATTATTTCGTCATGCTACAGATGTCAAGTCATCAATATCACTCGTTCAAAATTTCCATAAAAATTTCATCCCAACCGATTGACATCTAGAAATCAATAGAAAAATGATGTTCTATCAAAACGTGAAAAATTTCTGTCGACTTTTGTCACACAGCGCGTCATAGTTTCGCGTATCGCTTCCTGCTCTTCCTCTGAAGAGAACTCGTAATAGCTCGAGGTAATTGAAGCGTGAAACGACGTATAAATGAGGTGAGAAAATTCTTGGCGAAGAGCGCCGGACGAAAGAAAGAAAAAAAAAAGAGGCAACTGCCGAGAGGCAACGATGGAGAGAGAGAAGAGGAGAGGAGAGAAGAGGATTTATTAAAGTCTGAAGCGGAAGACGGCCGGCTCGAGCGGCGAGTACCGAGAAGGCATTTAGCGAATAATGTGCCCACAGAACACAAAGAATCCTTCATTGCGCGGTCTCGAGCGCACCGGGACGGAAGCGAATGCTAATTAATGACTCTTAATTTTCTTAATTGGTCACTAAGAGCGAGCCGATCAACTCGATTCGCGGCTCTCGCACAGAAAGCCCGTAGCCCTTCGCCGTTGCGTTTCTTTCGATCGCTTCTCCGTTTCCCACACTCGACTGCCTTCGGAATAACCGCGGGAGGAGGATCGATCCATCCGGTCGCAGCAACGATTAATTTTTCAAGGGCGAAGAGGACGAATTTCCGCGATCGAGTTGGCTCGTTGACTTGCGAGGAGTTTGTGGCTCCATCTCAGGAATTCACGATGAAGTTCTTGCTGTTGGTAGCTCGGATTCGAACCCTTTCTACTGGGTGACCAAAAAATAAGGAGATTATGGATTGTTCGAGTTTTCGAAATTATATATGGTTAAATGCATTATTCCAATTTCTTCTGGTATCAATTAACCTGTTAACCGGGGAATTAATTTTTGTTCAACTTGTTTCAAATTGGAATATTTTTTTTTACAGTGAGAAGTAATATCATTACATCTAAAGTACTACGTCAGGATTAAACGGATACGAACGACATAAAATGTAATGCGTTCAACATATTACGTTTAAAAGTTTTAAGGAAGAAAAAATCGACAAGCTTACTGTAGTTTTCTTTCAGATATGACGGAATTATACGTCACGTCCGGTTAACAGGTTAAGAAATTCAAGATGGTTTGGATAAAGCCATTGAATTAACGTAATTTAGAAGTCAAGTGTTGGGGTACTTCATTGTCTATGGGAATTACAGAGTTAGAATTTATTTGTTGGTTAAAAGTATTTTTTCTCGTATATATTTGCATTTGAAAAATTAAAGAGCGCATTGAGATTTTTATATAATGTATTTGTGTAATGGTACTACAGAAATGAAGAAATTCTATGGGCAAAGTTAAAAAAAAATAAGATCTTTTCTGATAAGAATTATTTAGTCGATACTTAATTTTATTAAATGTTTATACCACCTAATATTTTATATGTTTTTATGATGAAAATCACTTCGATGGAAAACTTCATTTTATAAAAAGAGTATCATGTGTGCATTCAGTTTTCGTAATTCATTTATGTACATAGTTCTCAGAACATGATGCATTTACGATGAATGGATTACATTACCTTTGTTTTACATTTTTTGTAGTTAACGTCGATTGTTTCAGTGCATCTCTTCCGCTGTAAATTTCTTTTAATACTTTATTTCTAGTAGCACTGCAGTATTTTAGCAGAAAAACACATTTCGTAAAATTTAGTGCTTTCCGCAGCGTACTTTTTTCCTAGCCAAAAGTAGAAAATCTCTTTTCCACAAATTCAAGTCGTTGCACAAATTCCATACTTTCGGAAAGAAATAAAGTTTAACCTTTTGCGGACGGAGGCATTTTTGAATATCGAAAAACAATCAATTATTTAGCGATGAAAAAACAGTTTTTCATCGGAATGTCTGTTAATGTATACAAGTTGAAATTTACTCTTTGTAAAATAATATTTCAACGATTATATTTTAATTTTTCAACTCTAACCGTTTTTATATGCGCCGATAAACTATAACCAATTTTTTTCTCAGGGCGAATATATGCGCCCATCGTCCTCAAAGGGTTAAACACATATTCCAATGAATAAGTCATAGTGTTATTAGTGTTACTATTGCAACTTCAGAAAAAGAAAAGAGAAAACAAATTTTTCTCAATTGATCTCAATTCTCCTATACAATTCTTAACATTAAAAATACTTTTTCATTTTCACCTTTTCTTTTCGTCACTTCCAAAGTGAAATAACGCGAGAATAAAATGATGTAATTGCAAAGAATTGTAAATGAAGAAGAAAAGTTCGTCGAAACGACTCATCTTAAATCAATCGTGGCCACAAAAAATGCTGAATTCGATGGGAATCCCAAAAAGCCCGTGGAACAGTAGCGTACAGGTTTTATTAAAATCGGTCGAATTTATGCGCGACATGTATGGTGAAGTTTAAGCGGTCCGCACAAAGGGAAAACCGGCATTAAATTTGCACAGCTGTTCGCTCGAAAAGCTGTACCTCTTCGACGGGTTACACCGTTATAAAAGCATCCGTGTATCTTTTCTGTTGCATTCGTGTTACGATTGATTTCTTCTTCGTTCTGTTTCGTCTTCGAAATCGATATCCTTTTACTGCTGTCGAAAGTGGGCGAACTTTGCACTGGTTTTGCTTCTATAAAAGCGGAATCAATGCGTTTTAGTAACACATATTTATTGCGACAAACGATGCTACTTATTGTGACTTGTTCAAAAGTTCAAAATGTTTTTTTTACCTAATTTGTGACATTTCAAATTTAATTTCAGAATTTGTAATGATTTAAAGAATATTTTTATGTTAAAATTATTGTTCATGTTTGATCATTCGAATTAATTTATTAACTCAAAGTTGTAGCGAAGAAATACGGGATATTTCAACGTTAACAGTGAATTTATTGATTTCTGCTGACATAAAGAAATTAACATTTTTTTCTACAATTTTACATCACTTTTTATCTATGAAATATACCTAAAGTGTTGTCCCATGTAACTACTTCAATTCTTTGCTAAAACAATTTGTTTTATTACTTCGAAACTATGAAAACTTTTTTGAGTAACTGAAATCAAATCCTATTTTCATTCGCCATGTGCACAACATTAATGTTTGCTCTAGAAGTTTAACTTTTTCAACATTTTTGTCGAGTGATTCTACAAGATGCATTGACGTAGTGTATTTCAGGGGGAAGTGAAAAAACACAAGCATTTCTCGTCCCTGCTTTTTATTTTACATTTGACAAAAGTTTACGTTCTGCGTGAGAGTCACCGTTTGCGAAATAAAATCAGAAACTGACGCCGAAAGTGGACAAAGTCTGACAAATAAAAATGCCGCTTCGTTCGCTGTAAAACGGGGTAACGAATCACTGAAAAGAAGGACAAGGATAAGAATGGAAGGACGAGGAGAAAAGAGGATTGATAAAGCGAAAAATGTAAAAGAGAAGGAAAGGAAATAGGAAATACGTAGATTGTAGTAACATAAACGAGATAAGGAAAATTTCTATCAACTTGTATCAATTGATTCTATTCATCAATGCTTACAAGAAATAAAAATTGAGAGTTCAATTAGCAGGTAGTAGTCATGTTTATTGCACATGAAATTATTATTTTAAAAATTGATAGTTCAGCTTGCATGCGGTAGTGATAGTTTCTCTTCAAGTAATTATTATTTCAAGTGCTGCGATAGGTTTTTGCATTTGCTAAATATAGGGAGAGAAGATTAACAAATTGTATCGTGACAAATTTGAACAGTATAAACAGTATTACAGATAAATAGATAAATAATAGATTTTCAGCCAACATAACAAATCTGACATGAGTAGATTCATTGCTACATGAGAGACAAACGATATTTATGGCATTGAAGTATATTTAATAAGAAATATAAATATTTCCATTTTTTATATCAAAACCTTATAAAGTTAATTAAGATTACTTAGAATGATCACATAAATGGTTAACTCTAAAATAGAGTCTCTTTTCGTGAATCATATCAACCGAAAGAAATTAACAGAAATAATCTTCCAGCTAGCATGATATCACTATGTCTATCAATTTCACAAAAATTTTTTTCAAATACTTGTAATTTTAAATACTGCTACTCCCTGAACTTCGTGAAAATTCAGCTCGCAAAGTGTAAACAATTAAATCGAACTATTCTCTCCTCCATTTCACACCTCTTCATCCATCAAACATTATGTCACAGTCATCCAAGTTCTCAAATTTTTACAAAAATTTCTAAACAACCGGAGCTAACAACGGTTAATTCGAGCGTTAAATAACAAAAGGGCATAGGTCGACGCGACAAAAGGTCACCGTCCAACTAAATAGACGTTGAAAACCCAGAGAAACGTTCACTTATCGTCAGATCCCTGTTGCGCATGTGAGAGAAATCAACGTAAACTACGGTAGGTGGTTGAATTGAGGGGCGGGGGGTGGAGGTAACACAGTGGCTCGTGATGGTCGTGGGTGGTAGAAATAGTACGGGAATTTAGTAGGAGAGATATGTCTACGACAATGGAAATTAAAAATGCGCCTGGAAGCGGGCGAGCGAGTACGAAAGGAGGTGAGAGCGAAACGAACAGCCCCGGGTTTTCACATCCGAAGCTACTCCACTGGATTCCACCAGGATATTTCCGACGTGGAGAACAATGCGCGAGATTCGCATCAATGCGCCCTTCAGAGCGTCGTTTCGACGACGACGACGTCGATGGCGGCGGCGACGATGATGATGAACTTCCATGAAACTACGTTCGAATATTTATCCCTTTCGCTTGCCCTCTTTCGCTTTTGTTTCACATCGAATCGTCGGCTTTCAATTTCCGTTCGGTGACAGAAAGTTGCATCATTGCAGGCTTGTTTTTAGTTAAAAGTCTGGCGTTTTTATGCACCGTGTCTTGATTGTGTGATGTTGATGCGCGCTTGAAATTTCAGGGGGACTCGCAGATGGTTTTGGGATACAGTGATACTCCTAAATACTCGAGCCTTCGGGGACAGGAATTACTAAAATTCGAGACTAAAAGTTCCCTCCTCCATTACTACATAAACAGAGAGAGTAGATACTCTCTTCTTTGTCATAGCTACAAAGTGGGGGTTGTAGAAGCGCGCCAAACTACATTCATAATGTGAGGTTATGATTTCATTATTTCTATCTTTGTTTTTTCGCGTAGGTTGCGCAGATAGGAGAAGAGAAAACTGTGAGAGTATGGGAATCTTAAACTCCGTCGACATAGGGGAAGTCGATACTAAAGTGTTCGAGTATTTAGGAGTACCACTGTACAGTAAAACCTGTTTATGTGCGGTAGATAGGGACCGCATAAAAGAAACCGCACAAAAAAAGAAATATTCAGAAATTTCACAAACACTTATAACAAATAATTTTTTACAACATATTAGAAAAACTTTTTTTTATGCGGTGGATAGGGACCGCATAAAAAAGTCGCGCTTGGAAAATATGTCAAAGATTCATGAAACATTGAGAAAGTGTTTTCAAACAAAAGTAATAATTAAATTATACATGGAAACGTTGAAAAAAAAATTAATTTCTCATTTTACATATGGAGAAATTTTCAAAATGCACTTAATTTACTACTGCTCGTCGTAGTCTAAAACGCGCATCTTGTGATGCGTATTCTGCTGATAACAAATGAACATAGCGTCTGGAGCCGAACAGCGCTTTGTAGTGTACATGTGCACACCGATAGAAAACTTTGCAACAGTGTATAATGCCAACACCGATTTAATTCATATACCGCACAAAACAAATCGCATAAAAAAGGACCGCACAAAAACAGGTTTTACTGTATTCCACTTGCGTGTATCCCTTTAGAGAACAGCGGTATGCTGTTTTATTAAAATAATTTTTTTATGATTATAATAATATGCTGATATTATGTACTTAACACTGAAACTACCGATGTTACATCTACTAAAATTTAGACATACTGCATAAGTACTTTGGAAAAAGAGAAATCAAGTGGTTGAGAAGATAGTTAATTAAGAAATTTAAGTTTCATAAGATAAGAGCAGTATATTTAAATACTTCATGGTTTCCCTGTGACATTGAGGGACTTTTTGAAAATCTTAGGAACCGGCCATTTTAACCGGCTTGGTAGGTTTAGTATTAATGACAATTAAAATATAAACTTCTCTGGCAATCACTTACTCCATTGTGCTCGTACAATTGACTCAATGTCAATTTTGCAATTGACTCACAAATTAATCTCACTTTCTGTAAAGTGGTATACTTGCACAGAAAATGTTGCAATTTGAAAACGTATGTTATATTGGACAATGGAACCATTAATTTCAACGCAAGTAAAAATGAGTTTGTAATTTGAATTTATAAAGTTAAAGAAAATTTTAATAAAGTCAACTATAACGACTCTCTTTTTTATTGTTAGTTTTATCCTGCACATGGCAAGCAATCAACAATGAAATGCTTTTATGGAATTCGGCATAGTATCATGCAAAGCCGAAAGTACCATAATTGTTTTATTAATTTTATAATTCTTTATTATTCTCTCTCAAATCATGACGATAAAAAAATGTGATTTTTGCAGTAATGCTACAAATTTGAATTTTTAGTAGCGAGACATTTCCTCTCTAAATGTGGAATGTGGCTGATGGCTATCATTTGTTAAGGCTTTACTTTATTTACAGTAATATCACTGGATAATGACTACATACAACATTTTAAACTACCACGTTGTTACTATGAAAAAATATGATTTTAGCATTATTTTTCCTGTCTAATGCCAGTGTAATGACAGTGTTGTGTTTCTCCAGACCAATTTCCTATGTATAATTACAAGATATTATAGTATTCAATTTTGTATTTGAGTTTTGATACAGTAAAAAACAAAATGGCAGTTTTCCAAGAAAAATAAAGTTTAAAGGATAGTTCACTGAAATAAAAAATTTCTATTAATCTTATCATATATATTTATATTTAGTGCTTAGAATTAACATCAGAATATAATATATTATCAAATATTCCACAATGTTCCGTACCGATTTCACGTATGCGTCAATTCTGTTACAATGTTACAATTAAAAAACTTATAAAGTAACAAAATTCATATAGGGCAATTCCGGATCTAAATAAAAAGAAATAATGATGTTTGAATTACTAAAATATTGTATTGTTTAAATGTCATCGAAAATTCTACAATGTTGCATATTAATTATACGTGTGCGTTAATTCCACGTCAATTTCTCAGCTCCGAAATTCGTTTTCCATGCTCCTCTTAGCGCAGTGCAGGAGTTTTGCATCAGTGCTTTCTTGATGATACTTTACCTCCGTCGACGAGTCGAACTACGTTCTTACCCTCTGAATTATGTATCATATATGCACTGACGTTCACAATACACCCCCTTAACCTAACGTCTTTCCTCTTTACCGCGTTTTTCTTTGTTCTCCGCATGCTCCGATATTCTTCTGTTCATTTATTCAACATTTTGGTGTCCTACAGTCATCGTCCGAATTTCCATCCCTCTTTGCAAACACAGCTAAAAAAAAGAAATGCACTCGTTTCTCATACTCGCACTACTTCCCTCTATTCTGAGTATTGCAACTTTTTACCAATCTACTCCGACACAATGAAAGAATCTACTCTCAACATTGAATCTCGAATATTCTTTCTCATTGTCCCCATCCAACTCTCTCATCGTCTTCTTCGAATATCCCTCGGTCCATTCCCCCCGTTCAGCTACATTTTTAGAATACCAAATTTTACCCTTCCATCTCCATCCACCTCTTCCACATTCCATCCCTCACTTCGCGTCCCCTCTGCCTCCTTACAACTTGCAAATTCCCAAAATTCTCGTCCCTCAGCTCTTCAGTTTCACAGCCAGCAATCATGCCGAATTCATTTTCATTCCATTACCGAAAGAAGAGAGCAAACGTCTGACCGCACGCTCCAAAACGATTTTCTTTTTCTCAGCACCGAAGGAACCCGAGCTATCGCGCACAACGTGTAAATTAGCCAGTCATTAATAATTCAAGCGCCATTTTTCATCGAAGAGGCCGTCGAAAAACTTGTCCTGAGCTCACCATCCTGACCATATTTGTTCACGGAGGATATTGTCCCTTATTATAATAAACTTCGATTTTCTCTCTCTTCATCAACAGTAATTCTCCATCGTCGACGACGGTATTCGTTTTCCTCCCTTCCACGTAGAAACGTAAAGTGAACATGCACATGATGTAGTTGGAGTAGAGAGTACCTGTACCGAGTGAAACCACCCCGTGCTACGGCTCTAATTAACTGATTCTCATTACGTAGTCGCACTATACTGCGAGGTTGCATTTAATGAGACCACCGGTACGTGCTCAGTCCTCTTAGTCTTCTACGGTTCCTCCGCGTCTTCTTTTCTTCCTTAGTCCGACCGGCTACCGGTCTTCGTCATCAGAAGCTAATCGGCTTCCGCCGTGGGTGGTGATGGATTTTTAGATGCGGAAAATGGACGGAGGCTGTCGTTTGCGGAGAAAGCCCCACTAAGCTTCAATGGAAATTCGTCCTGATAATATCGATCTACCTGCACCGTACGACCTGTTTAGTTTGTGTAACGAAGCATCGTACTTTTTCTTCTTCTATTTACTAGGGTTTTTGTATTTTCTTCTTTTGTTTGTTTTTTTCTGGTTAAATCTCTTTGGAGCTCGGTGACTCTACTTTGGATGGAAATTAATGGCGCGAGAGATGGAGTGGTTGTCGGGTTTTGGTTAGAAGGGATATCGATTCTTGCGATTGTTTTGGAACGGGAGGATTCCGAGGGTGGAAACTATGCGTTCTTTCTTCGGTGAGATAAATGGTTGAGAAGTTTTTAAAGAATTCTATAAAGATTCTTTCCGGTTGCGTTCCAGTTCCTTGAGAATACTCGGATGGTTTTTAATGAAAATGTGACACAGTTTTTCTTTGTTCTCGAAGTTTTGGTGAAGGTTTTGTAGCAAGTGGCTGAAGTTGAAATATCTATTCTACTTGGCACATTGGAAAGCGTTTCTTTTGGACTTGGAAACGCTGTAATTATTTCGTATTTAGAAAGTAATTGTTGTAACTTTTGGTGATTAGGAGTGAAATGTTAATTAGTGGGATGATATTAATTCTTTGGAGTTATTCGTAAATAAATAGAATTTGTTTGTCGAGGAAGAATGATACGATTATTTGTCTTTTTATTTGGTTCACAAATAGCAATCTATTTTTGAGTCATTCTGTGTACTTAGCCGAATGTGAATGTTGGTTATTAATTAATCAATGCAATAATATAAAATTAACATATAATGTTTAACAAATCTTCAGTACATCTCAGACATGTCACTGAGTCAACGTCGTTAAGACAAATTAATAAACAAACTTCATAAACTTCAAGCTACACACATGTGTAGCACACACATGTGTCTGTTTTTATATATTACCAAATTCATTAATGTTAATAAAAATCAATCATATTCACATACAGCCCCTTTGATTTTACTAACTTTAAACCTTTCTAAACTTTTCATTCATTTAAAAAATCATCCTCACACTTCAATTTTAACAACTTTAAATCTCTCATTCATTATTGTTAATAAAAGCAATCATCCACAGCCCAATACCTCTTCGGCAAATTGAATTAATAAAAAAAAAAACATTAATAATTCTTAATTAAAGCAAAACAGTTATAAATTATTTCTATATGAAATCTTCAACATTGTGTATATCTTTACCTAACAATTTTTCATTTTCCCAAGCTTAGATCTTTATATTTATCACAACAAATTTCAAAATAAAAATTACCAATGATTTTTATCAGTAACATTGTAAAATGTAATATCAGCGTGATAAATCATGCACAGGTACATAGCGCAAAAATTTGCAGAATTCGTATTAGTGTCTGCGCTGAATTATGGAATTAATAATTTTTTAAAACAAATAGGACGAAAGATGTGATAGAAATATGATCGAATTGTGAGCATTTCGATGTGTATATATTTATTAAAAATGGCGAAATTGATATCGATCATTGTACTCGACGATTACGAGCCCTTGAAATTACATGGATATTTGCGCATTTCGATACTCGAAAGGATATTTGCAATCTGTTTACTCAAATATCGACGAACGTGTGCGCGAATGGGGCTGCGTCTAAATTATCCGGATTATCCGAGCAGAGCAGGTATCCTATAACACGAATAATTCTGTATTGGAGCAATTCGCTCGAGCGTGTTGAAATATATATCGCAGATGGCTGCACTTATCAGAAGAGACGTATTAATTTTTCCTACTCGCAACTTTTTCCTCCGAGCTTGTCAGTTACAAATAAAATATCAATGGCTGAAGTTTGCCGTTTTTTATTTTTACACGAACGTGGGAGAGGTTTAAATCGAAATATGTGAATTTTTAATAGAAGGATTCTATATTTTCATTTAATATTCGAATTTTTTCGGATGTAGAAATTGTTTTTTTAAGGTTCCCTTATTTTTGTTCGCATTTATTTTTTTAGTTGTATATTTACTTAGTTTGGAAAAGGATATCGCGCATGGAAAATTACGATTTTGTTTAATAACTTTATAAAGAAATTAAATACTTTTATAGTTTCTATAGAATATGCAAAAATAGGTCTAGAAGGATAGAAGAATAAGAAAGGTAAAATAAAATGTTGCAATTTTTGGCTTTGTCTACAGATGAATATAAAAATGTATCTTTGTATTCTGAAGATTCCAAGATTGAAATTTTCTAAATTTTTAAATACTACTCTTTGAGTCTGATACTTGTGCTATGCCATTATAATGTGTGGTTAAAGGAAGATTTTAACATGATTATACTAACTTTCCAATTGTTTCCATTTTTTTTTCTTAAATACGTAGATTAACCGTTTCTCAGGAACCTAGCATGTCAAGTAGAAACTTTTGAGTTCTAAATATAGTCATAATCTGCCAATGAGATTCCAAATAATCGACTACAAAATGTATTTGTATCTATGCATAATCAGTCCACGCCTAATAGTGTCCAACGAATAAGCCATTATGGGAATTTCTGATACGTACAAAATACGTGCGATATGACGATTTTTCAACAATCATATCATTTGACAAACTCATAGACATTCATGTGCCATAAGACATTTACTCTGGTTATGTCTGTACATTTCTTTCGCACAGAAAATTTACTTAGACATTGTCAAAAGTATGCCTTAATTATAAATATCACATGTCCCTATTAAAGAATCCTTTTTGATTTACTACCGCCACGAAATCAACATGGCACCGATCAACCCCCATCAAAACGATCTATCACAGCAGAAAAATTTCAGCATTAACACTAGATTTACTGAGCCATTTTGGCTCACTCAAAATTTGACAACTATATATATAATATATTGCTTGCTTAATTTGTGAACAATAAATCTTCCATTTAAATTGATTTGAAACTATTTTCTTTTCAAAAAACTTCAATTTCTTGTACGAATCAAATTGGTTCACTTCAGAAGAATAAGCGTATAATCAACATCCGTAAATCTACTGTTAAAACGATAAAACTACCAAACAGTCAAAATGTCTGACCAGTACAGCATAAACTACTAAATCAATGATCTCTTCCACCCCGCGATTCCTCTTCCTCCAGGATACTTAATTTCCACATTTAAATCCAATAGATTTAAATTTAGTACTCCTAGTCTTCAGAATTCCTTGAAATCTATCTCTATAAAAGTCCACAACCCCCAAAAATCCAGTTGCCCTCACCAAAACGAAATTACAACCAGTCGACGTAGTACCCGAAAGATAAGGATCAAAAACTGCGAAAGGAAGGAACACGCAAAAGGGCTTTTCCCCTGGTCGAAACCTCGTAAGAAAAGATCGATCTACACGATCGATCTCGTTCCTGGGTAAATCAATGAAGGTCCGGTTAGTAAAGCTCACTCCTCGAGGTCCAACTAAACGGATGGTGGCCTCAGGAAGAGGCAGTTCGATTTCCCCCCCGGGTGGATGGTATTCGGCGTTCGACTTGGTGCTCTTTGTCGAGGAGGTGGATGGTCTCCATCACACAGAAAATGCCCATATACATTGTCCTTCTACCCAGGAGGATCCTGAATTCCCATTGGACGAAAACCGTCACAGCCACCACGCCCATCTGGCCTTCTATAGAAGCTCACCTATACCTATATATATTAGCTACGGGTCTTCGAAGAGACTCTTTCTCTCTTACTGACTCTCCTCTCCCTCTCCGTCACCCTCTCCCTCTCCTGCTCTCACCCCGGCGTTGTGAAGAAGAGAAGAGCCAAAGGGTTCTGTGTGCGCTCGTGCGTCCAGGTGTGCGCCCGCGCGCGATAGTACGCGCGCGCACGCAATCCCCTGTGTCCTTGTAAGTACGTGGTACCTGGACGGTGCACGCGTACACACGTTGCACATGCAACCTTTCTCTCTCCATTTTATCCACTTCTCTCTCTCTCTCTCGATCTTTCTTTCTTCTGCTTCGTTTCCTCCCTTGCTTGCATCGTGTACCTCTCTGCCTCTGTCCCTTTCTCCCTGCTTCGAGTTTGGATCCTTTCTCTTCCCCCTGGTGTGCTCTTGCTCAGCCGCTTCACTACGGTCTTGGTCTCTTATTCGGTTCTGTTTTCAACGAGGGAGAGTGAGTAGAGAGAGAGAGCAAGAGATGGAGGGAAAGAGAGAACGAGGGACAGAGGAGAATCTAACCGGGGCTACCTCAGTTCAGACTACCCTCGCTGAAGGAAAGAGGAAGGAGTGGCCGCTGCTATTAGCGAGGGCTCCGATCCGCGGTAGATTTCTCGAAAACAATTTATTCCTTTGTCGTCCGTCACTCTGTGGGGATGAAGGACACTTCTTGAGATAACGAAGTACGTTTCGTCGTGTAAAAATGAAAATATTCAGGAGCATGCCATTAGGGGACAAGTGGCAGCCGGCCCTGGGCCGGATTTCGTTTGCGCGCCACCGTCTCGATTAAAGGATTATATTTGAATAATTCTCGCGAGAGAGGATCGTCCGCGGGGTTCGTTCAAGTCCGAGTGTTCGATCGGTGTGTACAAATTGGAGGACGATTTAATATTGTAATTAAACTAACTGGAGAATCGATGAAGCGTGCTTGCGTTGGTTGATTAAGCTGGGGATGTTGATGAACGTGGAAGAGATTTAAAGGATGAACTTGGGTTGGATAGTTCTTTTTTTTTGTATCTGTGGTTTTTCAGTTTTCCTTAAGTTCATTTGAGATACTTTGTTGAATTTTGTATTCTGTGTAAATATCATGAAATTTTTGGAATGACGAATCGAGCATGGTCTTATTGTTTGGATTATAATGTCCAAAAAATACTTTGCCAGGAATTGGAGATATTATTCTGCCGTAGTTTTCTATCAAAGTACTGTCAACTTTGGGTTCCAATGATTATTTTCATGTTTACTCAAAGTCCGAGTTAGGTAGCGGAATATTTATAATATCTATTACTGGTAAGAATCATTAAATTCATCTTCACTTAACCCCTTACTTTACAATGACGTGTGGCACACGTGAGGTGGTAAATGGAATGGGAAATTGTTAAGTTTTCCAAAAACTATTAAATTGAATATATAAATAGGTCAGAAGACGTTGCAATTAGTTCTGTGCTATTAATATTACGTTAACTAATAATTAATATTCGAATTCTAATAATTAATTCCAAGTTATTGCACATTCGGCCACAAAGGAAATCGTAAGGCAAGGGGTTAACAGCGCAGAGATTACAAAAATTATTTACACCTTAAATGTTCAAATATTACTTCATTAACTACTCTGTTAACACTAAACCTACCAAGGCGGTCAAAAGACCGATTCCAAAATATTTTCTAAAAATTATCTAAATTCATAGAGTAGCCATGAAGTAAATATTCCACTTCTATCTTACAAAAGCAAAATGAGTTAATTAATTATCTTCTTTATCTCGCCACTTCTCTTTGTGTAAGGTCGTTATTGAGTATATTTAGATTTTAGTAGATATAACGTCGGTAGGTTTAGTGTTAATTCCAAACATTACGTTTAATTCAACTCTCTTACAAATTTGTATTTTCACATTTCTAATCGAAAAATAATTAATTATTTTCAGTGATTACTTTAACATTTATCCCAAGTATTTATTTACCATTTTCCTAGATTGCACAATAATAAATTGTTTCTTTTTACGATCATGAAATTCTTTCTGGAAACGTTCGCCGGCTTGTTTACGGCAACGGTTACTCAAAGCTTTCCCTATCGTCGTCCTAGGAGGGACAAGGCATATCTAGGAACACTGATGAGTTTTTCGAGTGGCGGGCAAGCCGTTTGTTGTTGAACACATGTGAGGGAGGACGAAGCTACTTGGCTTTTTAGACTTTCGTCTAGCTGACCGTACTCATTACTTCATCTTCCGGAGAAAAGCCTGCCTCTTCTTCCTCCTCCTGTTTCCCCTTTCTCTTTTTGCCAGCCCTCTAGCTCTTTCTCGAGCAAGAAAAGCGCGGTAAAGTTTAGATGAGAATGCCGACATTAGACGTCACTCTTATCGGACGTTGTAACGGATGTCGTGGAAACGAGCTTTGCGAACTGCGGAAAATGCAGACGAGGATTCACTAGAGGAGTTCTTGGCTCGGTTAAACTGCAATTAGAATTTTGGAAGATTAGTCTTCTTTGATTTTCTTAACACTAGATTTACGGAGTCAATTTGGCTCATTCTAAATTTGATTACTATATGCATTGTTTGGTTAATTTTTTGATAATAAATCGTTCATTTAAAGTTGTTTTGGAATTAGTTTCTTTACAAAAAAACTCCAATCTTCTTGTATGAGTCAAATTGGCTCACTATAGAAAAATAGGTATAATCAACATCCGTAAATGTAGTGTTAATGATATTGAATTGCGAGCTTTAGAACGTTTTTAACACTAGAACTGTCAGACAATTTAAAATGACTTGTTGCCGATTTTATCCGAAAGTTCTCCAAGTTTATAAGAGAATCATAGAGTAGATATTCTACGCTGATTTTATAAAATACAGATTATCGAATCAATTATATTTTCTACCTCTTAATTTCTCTTTTTACAAACTACTTATTTAATGTATTAAAGTAGATTTAATGTCGGTTGGTCTAGTGTTAAATTTTTGTAACTTGGTACATTTATTTTTTAAGGATACTTGAACTACTTAAGAGTACTTGTCTTCAAAGTTTTTAAGTATGGAAGTTGCTACTTTTGTAAGGGATAAATTTTATTTTTAGTACTTCTTTGGAAAATGTTGGAGTTCAATTAATTTTCTGTGCCAGTTCCATAAAAGTATAAATCTTACTTGATCATTTCCGCTATAAATTTATTTTATTAATTTTCTACAGAGGCGACTAATTACTTTTGCGAGTTTCTCTACTTTTGACTGTATAGTTTTAGCTGTCTCTTGCAATGTCTTCATGATCTGTGTGAAGTTTTGGTGAGGATACAAAATTATTGGCAAATTGTAAAGTAAAGAGAGAAAGTTAATTCCGTGAAAAGTGGCATATGTTTGAAGCGGATCAAATATTCTAAAATACAGGGAAATATTTTATTCGATCAGTACTTTATCAGTAATTTAAATGGATCATTTGGTTGGAAATACTAAATAATCGGAAATGAAGATATGCAGCTACCGTGACATTTGTTGAATACAATTTTTTTATTTTTTAACAACACATACATTAATCTTTGTTTAAGAATGTGAATTTTGATTTTTTCAATTTGTCTCCGAGATTGGTTGCAATATCAGTATAATGATACCAAGTAAATTGTAAAATAATTTAATTCTAAGTAAAAAAAATAGGAAAACATTTTATTATTGTCAAATATAATTCTTTCAAACGACGACTTGTGCAAAAATATTATGAAATTTCTTTTTGAATGCTATTTAATTAAATTATTTCTGCCTACACAAACTGTTTACACGAGATTCATATATTTTACCTGGTAGAAGAGAAATCGGCGTATTCTGTTTTACCATAGATGTATCATCGTACGAAAAACCACAGTATTGCCATAGTATCCAAAATCAAGCACGGTAGAGTTCGTCAGGATAATATCATTAATTACATAAATTATTCGAGTGTTCATCACCTAAATCGTTTCATTACAAATATCATCACTCATAATTACTGTGGTCACCACACAGCATTGCCAAATTCAATTACAGAAAAATCATTACGCGGATAGCGTCAAATAAATATCTGATAAGATTGACTACAATTAAAGATGAATAATGAAAAAAGTGATTTTCCATTTCATTTGATTTCAATAATTTCCATTATCAATCAGTGAAATCTTTTAATTCTTTTGATCAATCTAAAATAAAAACAGAAAGAATTGTAAGGCAAGGGATTACATAATAGTAGAATTATGTTAATTTTTAAATTTTACAGTTGTACTTTTCATTTAATCTTGTATCTACTCTAGTCGTTATATTTGGCTGAGAAACGAGTTTGTGTAATTTTCTAGAAGCTTATAAAATGTTTATTTTATAACTAAAAGAAGGGAAGTAAAAGTACAATTGCAAATAAAATATAAAAAATTATGTAGAACGTGAAGAGCCTAATAGAAAATATATACAGAATTAAAATGAAGATAATATATATTTTATTACACATATAAATGTAATAAAACAGAAAAATAGTAAGAACTTATACTTAAACTCGATAATCGACAGTTCATACTCATTAACAATTTTACATATAAACATATAAATTACAAATTTCGAGAATATAATAATTTGGAATAAAAAGTATGTAATTTGTTACTAAACCTTTATGATAGCGCCAAAGATTTACTGATGCTTTTTATGAAGCCAAAAAAAAATTTCTAGCACAGTGTAAGTAGAGAATATTCCTAATTTTCAAATTGTATGTCAGCCAATTAAATTATATCTCTTCAGTTTCTTTCTTGTTACTGAATATAAGCGACATCTCGTGGTAAATGTGTGAAATAAATGAGCAATGAGGAAGAAAGATAGAAAATTTGAACATTAAATTATTTGAATATTGTAAACAATAAAGTACATGAAATACGATTTGTAGTTTTCAATCAACATTTGAAAATTTGCATTTAATTAATGCACTGTTATTTTGTGCTCACATGTTTCGTTGAAAGTAGATTTATCGTAAAATATTTTATGTTTGAGAACATTCTATAATTATTCCAAAACTAAAATTATATTATTGGAAAATTTATTACTCTTTATCAATCGCATATCTATAATCTTTGTTAGATATTATTAAACATACTAAAGCAAAAAAAAATGTGTTATGTTATAAGTAAGTGATTTTTCATAGCAACATACAACATTTTAAACCGCAAATAACTATTTCGTATTTTTGTGATATTTTCCTCTAAAATTATATTTGCAACCTAATAAATTATCTCACAATATCTTCAATTGAATAAGTTTTGATTCAGAGCACTTTAAGAATTTTTTAATAACAATAAATTGCGCGTATATCCTCAAAAAGTTGTACAATTTCAAAGTAGAATGAGACGCACATACGAGCGTGCAGTTTCATTTGCTAATTATTCACTCGTTTCTCGCTACTTCAAATTAACACATTGATTTACTTATGCAGAATGCATCATGTCCTAAAAATATGTACCAAAATTCACTTATATCTATTATAGCTTACATATTTTCTATTTTGCAATTCCGAAAATATCATTTACTCTAATTGCACATTCTAGCGTGGTAGAAATGATTTCTTAATGTGTAATACAGCTAAAGTAAATACTTTTATCGCGCTTTCTCTTTACCTTTACGATTTGAAGGCATTACTTGCCTCACAAACTTTCGCGTTTCAATCTTAAACTGATAATTATACTACCTACTGTTACGTTGTTGATAAATATCGCTCGGCTTAATGATCCAATCTAATATTTATAAATTAAACTATTCTATTTTTATAGACACATCCGGCCTATAAGCTCAAAGACTTTGATATTTTATTTAAAAATCACAACTGATTGCTTTCATTAGTAATTGACTTAACATAAAGAGTAGACCATCAGTTATTACTATGCTGCGGATATTTATGCAAATTTCGAGTTTCACAAATGTAGGTGAGACAGGAAAACCTATCTAGGGATTTATTACACTCAATAAATATTACAACAAATACCATACTTTGGATATTTTAGATATAGTTTTATATTATGTCCTTTTTGTATATTTCAGCCGCATTTAGTTTGTCATAAATGCATAAAAAATCCGCAGTCTAGTTATTACGTACATTAACACGTTGACTGACATGGGGATCACCTAATCACCTAATCAAAATTCCTAACTAATTCCTAATTTTAACAATTACCTAACTTCTCAATTGTGATATTTACAAATTTTTTACCGCATCCAATATTTAAATACATTCAAAAGATGAAGGTTTACTGAATATTTATCTATCTCTATCTTTAAAGTTTCTGTTTTACAATAATGGAATTTTAATAAGAAAATTATCACTTCAGTAGAAATGATAAACCGAGCAAAATTTCAATGGTGTTCAACATGTTAAGGGGTAGACAAATCATAACGATATTTACAAAACCAAACAACACACCTAAAAAGTGGTCCCTAGCTACATAAATATCCAAACCCACAATAACCTTGCGAATATCATCTTTCCAATACGCATAGTGGAAAGTGAAAATCGGATGATTTCGATGGTTCCCCATAGTCGTTCAGATCGGCACTGTGCAGCTTTTAATTTGCTCCTGGGAGAGGGCTACGAATTCATCTCGGCGACTTATGTTCCCTCGGGAAACGAATAAGTAGCTGTGGCCTGTGCCTGTTGGTGGGAAATCTCGACGAGCAAAAAGTCTCGTGGGATATTCCAGATATATATCTCTCTTCTCTCCGTATGGATGTGTATATGTACGCAGTTTAATCCGCCCGCCAAGCCGCCATATCGTTTCTAATTCCTTTAATTAAATATACGGCGTCCGCCTTTGATCGCTTTTAATACCTTCCTATGTACGCACACACGTGTATTGCATTTAACGTTTCAACATTTTAATGGGACGTATCTTTCTGTTATGCTGGTGTGTTTTAATATGGATATTTCTCTTTTCAATTGTTCTATACATTTGTATGGTAAAGATTAGGGAAACTTAGGAAAAGGGAAACTTGGTGTTTATTCTGTTTGGTATGCGCTGATGAAATTATTTAATAAATTAGATGTGCAAAGATAATTGATATGACAATTCTTTTCATTTTTAATGAAGATTTAAACAATTTATGTCTGTGGAGTTTTCTTGACTTTTTATAAGTTTCTAGCGGGATATAAATGATAGGAAGAGATACTTTTCTATCCTTGATTTACTTTGAAACTGATGTATGTCAGTTTATTGTAATGAAAAATTATTATTATGCAATGATTATACAAAATCTAATGAAAATATAAGTATAGAAGGTAAGAATTACAAGTAAATCTTCTCGAAAATTGTCAGTATTTTTACATTGTAAATACAGTACTTGAAGTTATTTTTAAATTCATTTCAAATGAAACCCTTAAATATCTTGATTTCAAGAGAAAGTGACTTATGATGACTTTAAAATGAACAGCTTCAATATACTCATTTAATGTATCTAAATATATTGAATTAATCGTCGATATTTTAAGTTAATTTATTGCAAAGAAATGGAATTGAGCAAAATTGAACGATTAAATTCCATGAAATTAGCAAGGGCAAGACCCGGCGTTGATCTCACCGATTCCTTTCATTTTTCCCCATACACTCGTAATCGAAAGATAGTTTCATCATCGTCGCTCGTAAAATTACTCATAAAAGTGCCTTCATTTTTTTATGAGCTCGATTTTGTTTTTTACTCAACAGACCTCGATATTTCTTTCGAATTCTGATGACATCAAATTACAATTCAAAGAGCGCTTGGATCTGGCTCACCGGATGTTCTCTACTCAGTACTTAAGGTAGTTCTAGCTGGATTCAGAACTAAAAGTTTCTTTTTTCATTAGAAATGAAAAAAATTGCGTAAGAATTAATGCAGGGGCTAACTTCACAGAGGTCCTTTCATTCACTTTTTAGACATTAAAAAACATCTTTCTCTATAACTATGAAGTAAAAAATTATGAAAAAATTCAATAATATTCCAAAAGCATAAAATAATCACATTGCTAATTTTTTATTAGAATCCATCGACTCGTTTTTCCATTAGAAAAATAAAAAAAGATTTTACGGACTCAGGAAAAATTTTTTTCCATAAGGCCCATGTTAAATATGTTATTTTTAAACACGATTTATTCATAAACCGTGTGGACGAACTCGTTGAGATTCCGGTTATAATTATAAAATATCATGAAGAATATATGTTCAAAATTTTAAGGAAATCTATCGAAAAATGATAAGTGCCTAGAACTACCTTAACCCTCTATGTGCCGGATTTTCTGTAATATCTCAAGATTAGTTGCACGATAGCACATTAGAAAACAATAAAAGTACTTACTATTATAAGTATTAAATTTTACTTGATTTTGAAATATTGAATTTTGATTTTAAAGATCTAATTTGTGATATTTGAGAAAGTTAAAAACTAGATATTTAAAAATAAAAGCTTATATTTGTTTTGTGTTACTTCAAAGTTAGAAGGGCCCATAGAGGATTGAGAATCCTTTTCTTTTATTTTTTCGACTTTATATACTGAGGTTACTTCACCTAAAATCCACTCTTTCTAGTTTCGAACGGTCAAAGGTATTACACATTGTCATAGTTTACAAAAAAAAGCTTGGTTATGGCGGGAGATTCAAACTGGGAGCCATTTTTTGCGAGTTCCAGGCTTCACATTATTATTTGCTTGAGGTAAAAGAATTTCTATGGTTATTTCGTCTAAGATCAACCATTTTAGGTAGATTCTGTACTATCGAAGCTCTGGTATATTTAATTAGAACAAATTTCGCAGAGATAATGGGGTTTGAAACTCGGTAATGGATGATTGTGAGTCTGAGTATTTACTGTATTGTGTCCTGTATTTCGATTTCAGATGCTACGGTTATTTTACCTACGGTCTTCCGTTTTGGTTGAGTTCCACACTATCGAAACTTTGGTATTATTATTGTTAAATTAGAAGAAATTTCGCGCAAGTGATGAGGGTTTAACATTCGGTTCCCATTGATTGTAAAACATTTCGAATTTTTATCGTAGATTTATCTCTGAAATCTGTCGAACGTGCTTTTCAAGATAAAATGAAACATTGATTTTTAAATTCGTCTTGGAAGCTTGCTCGTCAGTAACGTATCTTTCTAGGAGAGAGTGCTTCAGAGACTTTACGTCAGTCAATCAAAATTAAATTCTAGAAAACAAGGCGAACCCAGAGTTCTCCTTTTACTTCTATTTTCCTACTTGTCTTCGATCGGCTTGTGCTTCGTTCTGCGACGCGTTATTGGTGCTTCGTGAAGGACATTTTAAGCGAAGTAATCGTTCTCTTTTCGTCAAGGCATTTGTAAGTTTGAGTTACGGCTGTGCAGGTTTGACGGTTATGACAACGTTGCATTAAAATGGGATCTCAGTTGAAAATATTAGGCAACTTGTAGATGATTTTCAATAAGAATTAGTTATTTTGAGTTTAGTATGAATAAGAGAGTATGGAATTATTTAGGAAGAAAATGTTTATTCGGGTCTGAGTTATTCGTTATTTTTCTACTTAACTTATGAGACTACTTTAACTAGTAAAATTATCATAATAGAACAGATAAATATAGAATAAATGAATTACATAAAAAGATACATTAATAATATATTTCTCTGTGTATGCAGATTATAAGTTACAATGGGTACAGAACTTTCTTTTACAAAAATTTACGGATGTTGATATATCTATTTTTCTGGCGTGAGCCAATTTGACTCATACAAGAAAAATGAAGTTTTTTGCGAAGAAAACAGTTCCAAATCAATTTAAATGAAAGATTTATTATTAAAAAATTAACCAACCAATAGATTACTTATTTAGTAATTAATTTTTGAATGAGTCAAATTGGCTCCGTAAATCTAGTGTTAATTCAGCATAGAAAAAGTTAATGCTGAATCGGATAAAAATATTTAATGTAATACCGATATAAAATACTATTTCAATCATTATTAAGCGAAAATAGAATAAATATGGAAAGTCAAAGAATTTAGGAAGCCAAGTAATTTGCAAAATATATCTGGGCATATTAATTTGGAGGATGAAATAAATACACATGATTTTCCTTTAGTTATAAATTTTATTCGGTCGCATCCGGATTTATGTAACACCACGATACGATTTATAATTATATTATCGAATTTTAAGGTCGAAACTTTGAAATTTCTCAATCCATTTTGTCGCAATAATGAATGTCCGATTGCATTTGCGCTTGCATCACTATTAAATTTACATTTAACTTTTTGCCACGGATAACGATTATTATTTGGTTTTTATGTTACGTTGAGTACTAATTATTCTGAATATCTGAATAATTACAATGGTGGCGGTAATTCCACGTTAAAAGATGTAAAAATTCCCCGCTATGTTCCGAAACGCGGGTAATTGTGTACCGTTGCATTTAATTAAAATCTTAATTAAGCTTTCCCCCGGGTGAAACGTTTAAATCTCTTTTTAATGAATTACCAATGATTTTTAATTGGCAAGCGATCGTTAATGTATTGATAAGTTGCGCTCAATTTGTCGATTTAACGCTGCTCCTTTTATCGCTCTATACTAATCCTTCACCGCCAATAAATCTTGGAATTACTAAATCCGTATTTGTAAACTTCCGTGTTAATGGCTTAATGAGTTTGCTCGACTTCCGTGTTAACTCTGCACACTGCCTCGGCCGTGTATGTTTGCCATACAAATATTACAAATTAGCAGCGTTATTTTAAAAACAAATATAAGTATTAATGCGAGAAACTCTATTAACTGTTTGTAAAATTCGTATTTTCCAATTAAAGAAAAAAAAAATCGATGAAGATTCATACCGATTTCTCTATTTCAAGCTTTCTTTGGCCATCTTCGTTTTCACTAATATAAAATGTGCCCTATTCTATATTTCTTCTAAATATATAATACTATTAGGTTGTTCGGAAAGTAATTTCGTTTGTTCCTGACGGAGGACATAATTATATTTTTTCACAATTAACTTCACACTTAATTCGCATTGCTATTATATATTTTGACAGTTGATGTAGCAACGCTTGTTTGTGAAAAAATTTGTTTGATTCTACACAATAGTTTTTCTTTGATGCTCTACTAAAACTGGAAAGTCGAAAGCAGCATTTTCGCCATATTTGACTTTTTTACTATCGAAACGGTAAAAATGCTGTTCAAGCAAAAAAAAAATTATTTGATTTTTATGGGGAAGACGCATTAACATAACGCCAGTGCCAAAACTGGATTGCAAAATTTTTTGAACGGCAAAACCTGTACTTCGAATGAGGACGTCAAAAAAGGCTTTGATTTTTTTACCAGTAAAGATCAAAACTTTTATGAACGTCGAATCATACTACTGCCAGAAAGATGACAAAAGGTATTAGAACAAAATGGAGAATATATAATTCAGTGACATATTTATGGACTACAAGAAAATTGTGTTTCATTCTCACCGAAAAAAACGAAATTACTTTCCGAACAACCCAATATATATTATATTAACTATATTAATGTCACTCGTACTTTGCTAACTTCACTATTTCTACCGAGCTGAAACTCTGTTTATTAAAATCGCACCCATATCAAATTAAAAGATAAAACTTTAAAATAGGTGTGGATTAGTGAAAATAAAAAATAGCTACATATTCAGCAGTAATTTACTTTTGTACCACCAACATTTAAATATTGAATATACTAGGAAAAATCGTGAATATTCTTATTTACGAGTGACAAGAAACATTGAACCCAACAGCGCCGGATCACTCACAATCTCTATAAACTTCAACGTGTTCACAATCCAAACATAATATTAAATACACTCTTCAATTTCAAACAGTTACAAAACCCTTGAGAAATTATTTCTTAATGACCGTTTCTAATCCCATCTGTTTCACCAGACTCACCAGTAGTACAAGTCCCCGTAAAGCTACACCAAAATCGAGATCACCCAACTCGATCGTAATCAGATCGCAGGACGGAAACGGAGACCGTCCACGATACTCGTATTTCCCCGAGATTTCCCGCTACTTTTCTCCTAACGAGATATCATCCGTGAATCCTATCGATCGGGAATCAGTTGTATCGACAATACCTCGGAAATGGAGAAAAGACGTAGCGACAGTGGCATGAAGGAAGATCGACCTCCATGGTCACGACTCGGTTATCCTGCTAATCTGGAGCAAAAGATATGGTGTCTTCCTTTCTACTTCTCTCTTTCTGTTTCTTTTTTTTTTTTCTTCATCGTCCTTCTCAACATCGGTGCACATTGTACTAGCTGCCTCGGGTCAGGTCCTTCTCGAGTGTTTACGCAATAGACGCTTTTGTCCATCGAGCGATGAGCATCATTGTCTGTCCATCTGTCTGTCTGTTTACCGAATAGATATCCGCGAGTACAGGGATGAAAGTCTGTCTTCTTTTTCCCAACGATCTCGAAGACCATCTCTCTCTCTCTCTTGGTTTATCTCTCTTTTTACCTTGCTGTCTCGTATTCTCTCTCTGATTTTCTCTATCTACCATCATTCTTCTTCCTTCTGTGTACGAGCTCCACTCCCGAAGATGTACTTTTGTGCCTTTATGAAGGAAGCTCGCCCGATCCTCGTCCTCCTTTTGTTCTTTGTACGCTCCCGAGGTTTTCGTTTCCGCGGTACGAGCGAGGGGTCAGAGGGAAGAGGGTTCTGGCAGGATCCTGCAGGACCTCTTCGTCTTTCTTCTTCTCATCTCTTCGTTTTCTTTTTTCGCCTCTTTCGAGGGCTTCGATCTCTCGGTGCACCCTTCGCTCCTCCAACCACTGAGACAGGTTAGTGGCGTTTCTGTATCCGACAATGATGATAGAGAACGACAAGGGGGAAAGAGAGTGGGATAGGACGATGGAGGAAAGAGATAGGAAAAGGGGAATTGATCCTGAGATCCTGGCGAGAATTCGTCTTTTTCTAATTGGATAGGACCCCGCTCCTCGAGTTCCACTGGTTGCAGAAGCAACGTGGGGTGGGATTCTTCTTCTCGTTCACCGGTGTTGGTTTGTCGTTTATTCTGTGACGGAGAAACAGGATTTTTCAGACGATTCCTTTCTGTTGGACGAATGTGATACCTCGAATGAGTTAACGGTATTTCGAGTATTTAAATTGATCGTGTTTACTGCGTGATATTTATCTACTACGAAGCGTAATTATAAAGTGTGAAAATTGGAAAAATGCAGACTCTGATTAACACTAAAACTACCGACGTTATATCTACTAAAATTTAGATACATTTATTAAATAGTGTAAAAGAAGAGAAATTAAGAGGAGAACGAAGTGAGCAATTAAGTAATTTTTGTTTTATGAGATAGAAGTAGAATGTTTCCTTCATGACTTCCCTATCAGTTTAGAGGATTTTTAGAAAAAATAGTCTATCGGTCATTTTGACCGGCTTGGTAGGTTTAGTGTTAATGTATATGATAATTTTTTGCTATTGGATTTATGTGAGGTCATATCTGTGATAGTTATTTAGCACTGGAGCTAAGAAATCTGTTAAATTGATAGGATGTTATTTTTTCATAATTGGCACGTACGCTTGATTATTGAGATGATAGATACTTGTGTAAAATATAAAATTTGAAATTCTATAATCATGTAATACACAGAAAAAATGTTTATAGGATTCATTGAAATCTGTGAAAAACAATAAATTTAACGCTAGAAACATATCGTGTAAAACGGTGCACGGAAAAGTGGAAGGAAATTTTGTATTGTTAAAGAGAAAGTAATACGAATTATTACAAATAATAAGATCCACCGATCTTTGTCACTGGTTTATAGAAAATGGCAACGCTTTTCATGATTTTCAATCTGAGTATTTTATTCCCTGGAACGGAAAGTAGATGAAACATTGAAAAAATTGTCCTGCCGATGGAAGTAAACAACGTGCAGTGTTTACTTGTAAACGGTGTGTTCTACTTTTTTTACGTAGACACAGACGTTACTGAAACCCAAAACGGCAAGCCTGTTTTCAGAACGTGACTGTTATCTCACATTAAACCGGAAGTATTTTTGGTGTGAAAATAATAATAATTAAAATGAGAAAAATAAGAAAATACATATAGTTCATATTAAATTGAAGATCAAAGAGAAAGTTTGGGGAGTGTAAATGAAAGAGAGTCCCTTGACAGTAACATTTGGCGCGTCAAAGAATGAAATGTCGCCAGAACGCCATTACAGTGGCCATATTTACCCTGATCGCCAACCCCATAGGGGTGTCTACACTCATAGTGCCCATATTTGCCACGTAAGTGGTGTACAGTTTCTATCAAAAGTACGCATCGCGAAAGATCGCATTAGAATTTTTCTTTCAATGAACAATTTGTTGTAATCATTGTTCATTGTTCGAGAATATTAATCTCCAGAGTAAAACTTATGACTCTGAAAAATTGTCAGCTTTCATGAAGACTACTTTAGAAGTCTTGTTTTCATTTGCAAGCAACATTTTTCTTCCAATACTGTAAATTTAGATACAATTCAAAAAATTTTTAATTAACCAAGTACAATGATAATGACGGTAACGATTCAAATTCTGTGCTTTATTTGCAAATTATTAGTCCTTCTGAATACTCTGCACTGAATATAAAGGTAGACATCAATAAAATCTCACAAATTTAACGAATCTCCATGGGAAATTATTGGCACGATTTTACAATCCAAAAGTCGAATAATAACAAGAAAATGTCCAATTACCATTTCTTCTAGAAAACAAATCAAATATAAATTTGAACACTACGCCTACCAAGCAAATCCAAATGACTCCCAAGTTTTTGGAAAAATTCTTGAAGTTTATATGACAATTATAGAGCAGATATCCTCACACAAATTGCAGAATCGATCACTTTTTCCATCTCTTGATTCCCCTTTTTCCAAAATTCTTATTTAACACTAGAACTACCGGCGTTAAATCTATTAAATTTCAATATATTGAATAAGTACTTCGAAAACAGTGGAATCAAGAGGCCGAAAAGAAAATTGATACGGTGATTTATGATTTTCTAGATTGACGTAGAGTATTTATTCCACAACTCTCCCGTAGACTTAAAGAATTATTGGAATAAACTGTGTACCAGTCATTTTGACTGGTTCGGTAGTTCTAGTGTTAACATACTGAAATACAATAGATTTAACGTCGGTAGTTCTAGTGTTAAGTTGTAACGCATCCCTTTGCAAAGACATTAAATATAGAAACTTAGTCACGTCGAACCGAGAATTACCATTTCCCATAATTTCTTCCGGTGTATAAACTTCATAACCGGCATTTCCCTCGTAAACATTTCACCCCATGGATCGAGCAACAATCGGGACCGGAATTAGAAGAGAAGCTTAAGAAAGCCTGATGGAGAAGCCGGATCGGAGAACTTACAATACCGTCAACAAGGATATCTCAGGGGAAGGGTAGAGGTCATTCAAACAAAAGATAGAAGGCTCTCTCTATCGAGAGCATTCGGTAGACTTTCCCTTCCATCCTCATCATCTCCTCGTGCTCTCTCTTCTTTCGTGCTTTCCAATCTTTCTGCCAGAGAACCGGCAAAGGAGGATTTCCTTCTTCTCGCGACTTCCCGCGCTTCTTGCTCCCAGGAAAATGGGGGAAGAGGCGAAGAAGAGTCCTCTTCTAGTTTCTAGTGGAGTGGCTCGCCTAACAAGTTACTCCTAACAAGCTACGAGCTTTCTCGACTCTTTTCTTCTCTCCTTACGTACCTTCTTCTTTTTTCTTTTACTTTTTCCGTTTTTTTTCTTCTTTTTTTTTAACTCCCCAAGCCTGGCACGAGCTAGGAGGAAACAAACGGCAGCTCTTCTCGGCCATCGCGATAATAGGGCTGTACGTTGTACGTCACGACGGCTAGTGCAAACAAACCCAACGGCAAACGACGAAGGAGTGTTCGAGGATGAAGGAAAAACTGAGTCTTGAGTGGCTGCCAGGGAAAAGTTCCTCGCGAGTTCGTTCTCGTGCTCGCGCAACTTGGAGAACGCGACGTTACTTTCGACGTTTCGGGGTAAATACCGTGTCGAGGGTGTAGGCAAGCTGGCCCCATTTGCCAACTCGGAGACCCACATTCGTTTCGTCTAGGGGTTTTTGTGCTTTCTGCATTGTCGTTAAAAATCGCATTGCGAAATTATCTCGTTTCTGAAGACGCGAGATTTGTTTCTGTGCGTAGGTTGGGTTTATTATATATTTATTGAGTAGAATAGACATTCATTTTTACTGCGTCGATGATTTTATCGCTGATTAAAATTTGAAATCTGTCACATCCTGTATAACTACAAATAGAAATTCGTAGCGGACTCAATTACTTTTGTGGAAATTACCCCTTCGAATTTCTTAACTAGATTGGAAAAAATGCGAATTCGCAGCAAACAAAAACGTATATTAAACATTATACTTAGGGGGCATTAACCCTTTGATGACTACCGACACATATACTTGGTCTAAGAAAGATATAATTATAATTTGTCGCCGTCTGTACACACGGTTACAGTTAAAAAATTGAAATGCAACCGTTGAAATATAATTATACAAAAAGTAATTTATAATTTGTATACATTAACATTCTAACTTTCTGATCAACTGATTTACGGGTGTTGATACACCTATTTTTCTGAAGTGAGCCAATTCGACTCATACAGGAAAATTGAAGTCTTTTGTAAACAATATAGTTCCAAATCAATCTAAATATAAGATTTATTATTAAAAAATTACCCAATCAATGTATTATACATACAGTAATCAAATTTTGAGTAAGCCAAATTGGCTCCGTAAATCTAGTGTTAAAAGATGGTTTTCCTATACTAAATAATTTATTGTCTCTCAATATTCAAAACTATCTCCCACCGCAAAGGGTTAAGCTATCGCCACCCACAAGCTTGTAGAACGCATAGAATTTTCTATCATGAAAAAAATTCTAACTAATAGCAACCAAAAGAAAAAATGATAAACATCTCACACAGCGTGCAACAAACCACCCCTACCACCAACCTTGAAGAACGCGCCATAATTTCTCAAGTTCCCCATCTCTTTCAAACTACATAAATACACTCCAAAACTACCCTCACCACCGACACCATGCGGATAGTTATTTGTAGCTAAACCCAGTATTCCATGCGCCATATATAATCCTAACATTCTCTCATTATAATTCAGTTGTACGATTTACACGGTGCACAAATTATCATTTAATTACGTAATGTTTATGCCAATTTAATACAATAAGAACAGGATCGAACGTGTCCAGATGGACAGAGATCCCGATGAGTCTAAATAGGATAGGTAAGCCGAAAGCTGGGAATTAGCAATGCAACCAGCTGTATAGAGGTGTACGCGCGTGTGCACGCGCCGGCTGACCAATCAAAGCCCCGCGGCACTCTATGAAGCCTATCGCATCCCTTATGCTTCCTAAAGGTTTACCCTGTCTACACTCACCATACACACCATTGCAAACCCCTATCAGTGTGTACCACCCTCTGCGTATACGTATGTATGTAGCTACAGGGCGTCCTATTAACTCTCTGTCCCTTCCCACCCTCGATTGAATTTCCATGCGTGGAATTAATTGCCAGCGATTCGTGGCTTCGTGTTGGATCGACGCGCGGACTTACAGACATGCAATTTCAGTTGGGATTTTATTTCCCGCGTATCGATGATACTATTACTTTTAGTGATGGTGCGATTACCCTTTGGAATAGTTTCGCGGAGGATATTCCGGTGGACTTTTGTATAAGGTGGTGGAAAGACTGTACAGGTAACCCTTCTAAGGGGCTATCTAACTTTTGGAATTTGAATCGGTTATGAAAAAAAAAACTAATGAATATTTTTTCAAAATTATGAGTTTATTAAAAAGATCAGACATTTTCATTTAAGAATGAAGCACAACATCATTCAAATGACTGTCACGGATGGATTGACAGTACACCATTCGATGAACTCAATTTTTTAGTACATTTTCGAGTGTTTGGGCTCCAATCGCGAGAATGGCAACTTCTATTTCGTGTTTCAAGGCATCAATCGTCTGTGGTTGGTGATTTGACACCGTTGGATTTTTTTTGTGGGATACCATTAAGGATAAGTGTTACGCTAACCACCCTGAGACGATTGATGCCTTGAAACACGAAATCGAAGTTGCCATTTATGCGATTGGAGCCCAAACATTCGAAAATGTACTGAAAAATTGGGTTGATCGGATAGGGTACTGTCAAACCAGCCGTAACAGTCATTTGAATGATTTTGTGTTTCATTCTTAAATGAAAATGTCTGATCTTTTTAATAAACTCATAATTATGAAAAAATATTCATTAGTTTTTTTTATAGCCGATTCAAATTCCAAAAGTTAGGTGGGCCACCTTATATAACACGGTAGATAGGTTCCTAGAAATTGCCGTGTTGGAGGAAACCGTGTTGTATGATACTCAAAGCCAGTACAAAAGGGGGAGTTACGTTTCGAAAACTTAATTAAAATAAACATTTTTTTAAAAATTCCATATCTCTGAAACAGCAAGTCCCGCTGCTGATAACACGTAAAATGCATGACACTTTTCACTATAACATCGGAATAGCGTTATAAATGGGTAAATTATGATTTATTTATATATTTTCATGTAAAGGAACTATAATTCATTATGCCTTCCTATCGTTATTTAAAAATAATTTAGTTTTTAAATATCTTGACGATAAAACTACCAAGCAAGTCAAAGTGACACGTTCCCAATTTATCCCAAAACTTCTGTAAGTTTGAAGGACAGTCATAGAGTAGATATTAGAGTAGATGTTAGGTTGATCTTATAAAATACTTCTTGATTTCTTTCTCCCAAGTACGTATCTAATATATTGAAATATAATAGATTTAACGCCGGTAGTTCTAGTGTTAAACAAAAATCATATTACTCACAATCAGTGATATAGGAGTACAGTGTTGTACAAAGGTTTCCGCGATATTCTTATCGTGTTATAGGATGCCATGTTGTAGGAAGATTCGCGCAATTTGTGAATCGTGTTATAACAAAACTGTGTTACAGGATGCCGTGTTGTAGGAGGGCTACCTGTAGTTAGTATTTATAGGGTGCGATAAATCAGAGTTATATCATCAGATAGAAAAATTCGTTGAAAGAAATAATTGTATTGATTATATCTCATTGTTTATGTGTAAGATAAATTTACGGTTTTAATGTAGTTTTTCTATCCTTTCTTCGTAAATGTAAGTCGGTGAGTTTATATGTGATTTATATAGAGTAGCGAAACTAGTTTTACCTTGGTTAGAGAAAATGGAAGATTCTGTTTCTCCATTTTAATTAAAATGGGGATATGAAGTTTACCAGTTAACATTCGCCAAGCTTACATGAATTCGTCTGACAACACAAGCCCCGTATGATACGATTTCCCATAACGTGAAACGTGTTATTGTGTTGTGGGTGAGCTCGGTGTACTGATGTTTATATGATGACTGTTTTTATGATTTTGAGTGTAATTTCGCTTTTGTTTTATTTGTTGAGAAATGAGGATAGTCTGATTGAAGTTTCTTGGTTATTGGTGCACGGTAAAGCAGCAATGGAGATGAAGTTTTGACATTCTAAATGGAGGAATAGAGTTAGTATAATTATTTATCCTCAAAAATGTTTTGTTTCAACGGAAATGGCATAGCTGGTAGTTCGATATTGGCTGAAAAGTACAAAGTTTCGTTGTTTTGAAAAAATAGAATTTTATTGACGGCGACTGAGGCTAAAGTAACAATTAAATATATCGGTTGCTGCATCCTCATTTTTCTAACTGTTAACTTAGTTTTCTAGGTATTTGTACTGGTTTTATTCCTAAATGTGTCGTAGATTTTTAAAATGTCTCTGTATTGATCAAATTACAAGAAAGTTTAACATATTTTCTGTGTTATTAGAATTAGCAAATTATAAAAATTTAACAAACAATGGACATTTTAATATTTGAAACTAAGTATCTTTATTTTGATATTTAGTGGATTTTAAAAAGGCATACATTTTTTCTCCACGATTGATTTATATTAAATAATTTTTCGGTATAAAGTGTTGTAAATTTTGTAATATAAATTCCGAGTTCTTCCACAATTAATCGTAACTACATGTTACAAGATTAATAATTTGAACACTGTCTAATTCTATCTACAGCCAAAATTGTAAGCATAAACAGATATTGTTGCTCATTCGTGGTTGCCTTCCATATTACTCGTGTACAAATGAATTAAATGTTTGCAAAAGCTTTTAACGTTTATTATACAATGATATGAAATTCTACAGCAACTAATATTATCTGTAATTATTAGGGTTTCCATGCACAACAGCACAGTACTTTTAATTAGAGAAATAGACGTGCATCAGAGGCTTCCAAACTCTACGAAATAACAATTTATTTTATTTTTACATCAAAAATTATCCTAATTAATTTTTCGCAACCTAATGAATTCTTTCATTACAAATGACAACCACAATTAATAATCATTCAATAGACTATGTACCTAGCAGCTATTACTATCAGCAATATCATTAACCATTAAAACTATCAAGACATTAAAAATGACCGAATCCCAAAATTTGCCAAAAATCCCTCAAAATGATAGTGTTACTATAAAGTAAATATTCCACATCTATTTTAGAAAACCTAAATTACCTAATTCATCATCTTTTTCATCAATTGATTTATCTTCTGTTAATATAATTATTAACACAGCGAACGCCGGCTAAATATCAACCGCTGAAAGCTTGACCACTGGTTCTAAATTTTTTAAGTCAATATTAAATTCAAATGCATTGAGTAATGCACAAATTAAACTGTCCTAATAATACTGCCCTTTTCAACTTTACTGTTTTTCTCAACTCAGAATAATATGAGAGATATTGAACGGCTAAATCTACAACGATATATTTGCACTTCCACATTATTGCGGGACCGGCAATGTGTTAACCCCGTATTGACCCCTGTAACATTGAGGTAACGCAAGACACGTCTAAGTTTCTATTCTTCAAAGTTAAATTTTTAACTTTTCCAAACATTAGAACTTAACTCGTGAAAATCATGAAATCGTTTTACTATTCATTGTTTAAAAATCAAGCTTAATCTATAATTTAAAACTTTTTTTTTATCATTTTCTAATTGTGCTATCAAGAAAGTGATCTACAGTCACAACAAATTTGAACTATGGACGGTTAAGTATATTTTAATGTAAGAGATGTAACTCTAATACTTTTAGTTTTAAATAATTCCGACGAAAATAATGCTAAAATTGTTATATTAAAGATTTTATGATATGTGGAAAATGATTAATATTAATAATAAGTTAAAGGTTGAAGGATCGAGTTAATCTCGATCATTCAGGCCAAGTATTCCTCTCTTGCGCTAGCTCCCGCGTTCACGAAAGGAAGCGGTCCCCGGCGGCGATTTATTTTATATTTTTTCGTGTGTTTTATTGTCGCACGGTGTTCAGACCGAAGTGTGCTGAAAGCGGTTAGACGGTTGAAACCGGAGAAGCCGACGAAACGCTTGCTCACTCGCCGCTGGCGAACAATTCGAATTTCAAAGGGCCAACTGTCGCTCCCTTACCTGACTTTGTCTGCAAAGGAAATCCGCCTGGGAGCAGCCAGTACCTCGCGATTTTTTAATTTTACCTATTCCATTTCCCGGCTTCCTTTTCCCTCTTACCCATTATCGAAAAGAATTGCGTCTGAAACACGGACATTTTACGATGACTTTCTTGTCCTGGATTTTTACAAATTTCTTCCAATTTGCGTTTACACGCGGAAAAAAGAATGATGTTTCAATGAAAGTTGTTTTGGAGAGGATATTTCTGTTTGGTAATTTGTATGATAGTCTTCGTGAATTAAGAAATTCACGGATGCAAAGGTGGAATATCGGGTGTCTTCATTTTAGAAACTCTGTTCTTTCAAATGGCTTACATTTTCAAATTAAACTTCTTTCATTTGGAATTCAATTCAAGATTATTCTTTGTGTTTTCACTTACTTTTGCACAATTGGATTTAAATATATAAATCATGAGAAGCTTTAAGCTATTAATAAAATTATCAGGTTCCATTGAAGTTGAAGTTTGTAAGAGTAAAAAACAGCGGGTGAAAATCAGTAAAATTAAATTGTAAAAAATGTCTAACCTGAAGTAAGCGAGGTTTATTTTTGTCTACCTCAGAGGGAGTCTAATTCGCCGATGGCGAGAAGGTGCTTTTCCAAAACGAAATTACCCGTAGGCGAGAGATTAAATCTACGGTACAATAGGGAGTTTTCGGTAATTTCAGCCCGGGGCTTGTTTGCACACCTGAGCCCTACCCTGTTCCCGATATAATTCCGTCGGAGCATTATTAATTGCTCTTCCACGCGATCCTCGAGAGAAATTCGTTAAACCGTGACGAATTTTTTGTGCCAACTTGCCGGGGCCCTTTCGCAATTGTCCCTCAATCGTATGAGCTTTCTCTCGATTTAATCCAATCCCCGATTCTTTACTCTCTGCCGTTTCAAATTGGGTCAGACTTAGTCAGACTTAACCCAGAACCTTCTTTTTTGACGGTTTCCTTTTTTTTTGTTGTATTTTTTTCAGCTTTGATTGCCGTTGGTCGTTTTGCTTAGACTTGCTGTTTTATATGGGTTCTGAATTATCGGAGCTTTGATAAATAGAATATTAAATTAGGACGAGTAGAATTTGGAATAGAACAAATTTTATAAAGGTGACAAAGAATTGAAAATTCACTCCTACTAATTGTGAGTCCAGTCTTTGACCCTTTACCCGCCATTGGTCGTTTGACTTGACTGCTATGATGATTTTGCCTGAGATCTTTTGTTTTCGGTACATTCTCTAGTTCTAATCATCGAGACTGTTACATATTCAATGATAATTTAAGAAAAATTTGTCATAGGTAACCAGGGGCACTGATTATAAATCCAAGACTTTGCCTTCTGCTCCAAAATAATCATCCTGGGTGTTTTGACCTTTTGGTTCATTTCAACTATTGGTTTGAGAAGAAAGCAATTTCCGTTTTCGCTCAGAACTAGCGTTACGTTCATTTTGGACGAGTTCTGACAATTTTTTAGAAATAAAGTGCTTTATTTTGTTTGTTTTGGTTGAATTTTAACATGGAGTATAGAAACGGACATTTCCGACATATTTTACTTTCTTATTTTTCGTTAACAGGAAGCTCGAATCAGAATACTATTTATTATTAAGTTTGTAAAACTTTTTGAATGTTAAAACTTTCACCGGTGATGATAGCCTATCATCACACTTGGTACAGTTTTTTGCTGATAAGGGCCAGGACTTTTATAAAAGCGAAATCATGAATTTGCCAAAAAGATGGCAAGAGGTCATAGAATAAACGTCATCGAAAAAAATTCTTTATTAAGAAAAATTCACACTACAAAACCGACACTACTTTAGTAGTGTACTAAGAGTAGGCATGTAACTAATAATAAAAACAGAACAAAAAAAAATAAGTAGCTTTTCTCATAAGTATTAAAAATCTTTGAAAAATAATAATCGTTATGTAAAATGTTCGATCATATAGGATATTAAATTTAATAAAGGTCTTTGTCTCTTGATTAAATCTGTTTAACAATAGTATACGAATATCGAAGAGAGGGAAAACAATTGAAACAATATGTGAAATACTTTAGAAATAATAAGAAATGTTTATACTCGTGAGTATAATTAATATTGTGTAAGCACGAATAAACAAAGATTTTTAGCACAATTTATTCCGCGAAATATCTAAATTCCGCATGACGAGATACTTTGTTACCAACGGCTAATGTGTACACATTAATGTCAATCGAGATGAATGGCACATAAATGCAACGAAACGCAGAAAATTGAGCTTATACGTTATACTCGTTAGAGTAATGTGTATTGAAGCTTATATTGACTCATTGTCATACAAGTTTTAATTAATTATGCGCCACAGAAATCATGCACGATAATTAATCCGATGCAATTATTTCGACTTCGTTAAATCCTCAGTACTCGATCTTTGTGGAGAGCAGGATTCATTGTATATGTTTCAAATTTGGGAGAATATTAATCCGTCATAGAAGATTCGAGTTTAACGTACGAGGCATTGTTCTAAAATCGCTTTGTAATGTCATGACTTTTTTGAGCTCGAATTTTATTTTTTGAAAAAATAGTGGACATCTTTTTGTCGGTATTGTGAAGTTAAATAATTAGTAATGTATTGTTATTGTTGTGCATTGATTATTAATCTCCTAGTCTACGATGACGTGTGACACTCGTGGCGCGGAAAATGGAATAGGAAATTTAGACATTTTCCAAAATCTATTAAATTGAATATATCAGCCGGTCGCAAAACAGTCTTATTATTTCTATACTATTAATGTTATTTTCAGTTATACGAAATATGGGGAATCACTGAGAACTTTGATTTCAGCAATTAATTTTGAATCATTGCACGCTGAGTCAGAAAAGAAAACGTAGGCCAAAGAGTTAAGATAACCGTTTGCGAACTGATCTTTGAAGAACAGAAAGTTTGAAAAGTAGAATAAAGCATAATATATTTCTGTTTATCAAACTTCAATAGTACTTTCGAAATTAATATTGATAATCGCGGTCTATAGATTTCTTTTTTTTTACTCTAAACATCAATAAAATTTTCATATATTGTAAGAAATTAAATACTTTTTTTAAGTACAAGAACTAAAATTTCCTTTGTAACTAATTTCCACAAAATTCTCGTTGTTAATAATAACTAATTTCTTATTAAACGTGAGAATTTTACGAGAATTCTCTAAATTACAATTTCCCTACGAAAAAAAATTGCACAATTTTAATCAAAGTATTACTAATAAATATAAATTCCCCTTACAACATTTCCACATTTCGTTCGTGTTTTAATATCCGTCCGAGAGGAACGTTATGTTGAAAAATTCTAGGAAATTGCGTATATTTACGGAATTAAACATCACTGACCCTTTCTATCTCCGTATTGGAAATAAATTCGTTATTCCTTTCGTCCAATGGCTCCGTATCGCAACGATATTTTACGCAAATCTCACAAGCCACTGAGCCCTCGACAAACTCCCGTAAATAAAATTTTTTTCTCGCTTTACATCGTACGCATCGGTTTCTCTTTAACAAACACCGCTGATCCTTCGTGTCTTCCTGATCGTCAATAAACTCGTAATTCCGGCCGAATAATTTCCCGGCGATACTATCTCGAATTCCATAACACTCCGATAAGTCTCTTTCGGCACTCGTACACTCCGGATTTTTTTACAGGGAATTAATACTTTCTCGTTTACGAGTTTGCTTTACTTTTTGCGGCAACATTTGCAGTATTCTTTACGTCACGTGGGTTTTTTTTAACTCGGCGAGATTAATTTACGTGGTCCTAATTATAGGAGGTATTTCTTTTGTATAATGAAACAGAATATGACCGGTCGGCTGTACATATTTTTCGATCTTAATTGATTAGTTAATTAACACTAGATTTTCCTATTATGCGCATGGACAATTAAAAGAGAGAGAGCGTTAAATTTCAGGAATATTTCCATTGAATTCAGAACAAGTCAATATATATAATATAATATAAATTAATATTGAAACAATTTGAAGTTATACATTATTTTATAGAATATTGATGTAAGTATAGATCGAATAAAATAATTATTATTTAATTTTGTTGAGTGAATTTATAATTACACCTCGAAAAATTAAATTTCATTAATTCATATAAATCCCTTTATCTACTTAATTGTGAGATTAAACAACATTATAATCTGTTTATTTGGATTTTAGTATGTAGTTTAAATGAAAATTTGGTACTTTGGCACACTCTGTATGTATACATGCACAAAAATTTTTATTTAACACATTTGCATCATGAGCGCATATATGCGCGCACTTTTTCTGGTCACTATCGTCTCAACGCATTTATGCATTCACATTGTGAGTGAATAGTAACACATACGAACAGTCTAAATTGTTTATACAACATTTGTCGATTAAAGTACAATATCACTTTTTGAAATACTGTTAGACTTAGACTTAATATAAAGAAATTTGATAGTAAAGATATATTTTTGAATTGGTCATGTGATGGAAATAGATTAAAACTAAATATTACAATCTAAATAAATAGAGTATAATCTTATTTCATCCCTATATATTATATTATTTAATCCATATATAATATATATTATGTTAACAATTATAATATTAACTTACTGATGCTCAATTAAGTCACATGTATTTTGAGGCGCTGAGATGAAGCTTTGTGGAAGGAGTGAGAAAGAAATTGTTTAAAGTGGAAGGAAAACGAGTCGTTTAATACACATTTTAGGATGTAATATACTGTTTGCTAAATGGTCATGTGCAGTGTTAGGATCACATAACAAAGGAACTTAATGAGACATTGCGAGTCCTGCGAGACTTCTCTTCAGCACTTAATGACAGTATAAAGTTATATCATTACTCCTAGATCCAATTTGGATTCTAGTCGCTGTAATAAATTAAAAATAACAGTACTCGCAATAATTTAACAAGTTTTAAACAAGTTCCAAAATTTCAGATCATATTTAGTACGTTTAATTTATTCTCACATTTAGATATAAAACGCAGATATATACCGTAGCACGGTACTATGGAAAATGTTAAAAAAAGGGTGCCACTCGCTGAAATAAAAAGAACAGTATTTAAGCAGCTTATGCCTACACCTGTCAAGAATACTGAAAAAACACCAACCGTTAGGAAAAAAGTCTAAATATAATAAAGATATATATATATAGATACATTATATTATTCATTATAAAAATAATAAAGACGTCGAATCTCAAAGGTAGAAGTGGCACTAACAATAAGCAGAAGCAAGTGAGTTGGTACTGTTCTGGTTGTGAAGAGGATAAGATGGCAGATATGAGGCAATGTGCAAAATGCGGCAAGTGGTATCACAAGAACTGCGTCGGTTTGTCAGCAGATGATATGGACACATTTGAGTGTCCTGATGGCTGTTAATCAAAGGAATTTATTGCTTTTTTTAAAACTAAATGTATGATTGATACATATCTATGATTATTGATCTCAAGTACCAAATATAAGATGCCTATTTTGATTATTTATAAAAGGCCTATAAAACAGGATTTTAAAAAATGTTTAATTTTGTTTTTGTTTACGGCAAAAGTTGCCATTTTTTGTTTATATTTTATAGTAATATTTCTATAGGTTTACTTAACAGTAAAATTGGTTGATTTCGATATATAATTTGTATTTTATTTCAAATCTCCCTTAGATAGGCCTTATTACCCGAACCTACCTTACAGTTCAGTAATTAAAAAGTAGATATTAGTATCAGTGGGTGGTATTGTTGTTTAATTACCGTTTGAAATATATGAGGGTACTTTTGTCGTTGTTTTATTCAGAGATAAATGTAGATTTCTCACTGAAATGAATGACATTTGTAAATTTATAAGGGTACAAACCTTCTTTCGAATCTCTTTGAACCTGCAATAATTCTACTCCTGTACTTTATATCCCAGTAATTATGATATATTGGAAGCATATTTACTGAAAACTATGTAAAAGTTAGTAACAATTTTTCACGAGCTACAAATATAATACCATTTGAAAATCAATTTGTAATTCCATTCGCACGATAGTATCAAATTTTTACAGAGCTTCTGGACGCCTCCAGCGATCAACAAAATCGCGTAGGTTCGATTTTATCGAGTAGTTGCCTCGCGAAAAAAGGGAAAGGGGGTGGGAGAGAGAGAAAGAGAGAACAAATGTAACTAAACGATTCGTGCAAAGTTCCCCGAGGCTCGCGATACCCGGTCAGTTGCAATCTGTTTGTTTCCACACACTCGATCCAATGATACGTCAGTTGCGCGTCTAATTTTCGAACAGCCCTTCGGACCGTGCGAGAGCGAAACTCTTTTTAGCGAGGGATGAAAGAAAACATTGGTTCTGTCGTGGCGTATTCACGTATGTAAACGTGAGCATGATTGAGATTGAGTTTGCCCTCGTAAATACCTTCAAAGATAGAGGGAATTTATTTTTCGAATTGCAAGGCTGGTCATTTTTATTGGTTTCTTCAAAGATTATGATTTTCAACCGTATCAAAGCATTTTATGAAAAGATTAACACATCGGATTGCCAAGCGAATGTTTTTTTCTGATCTTTTATGATTCCATTGAATTATGGAGTTAGCGCTTAGGGCAATTGAAGAATATTTTTTATGGGTGTTTTGTTCAAAGATGGATCTTAGTTTCTTAATAAAATTGAGACGATTTAGTTAATGGACAGTATTGTCATTGTACCGGAAACTGTGAAACATTGAATGTGACTGTATTAAAATAATTAATGATAAATGATATTGGTATTGTAATATTAACCCCTTGCCCTACAATGACGAGTGACACTTGTGATTAGGTAAATGGGATAGGAAATTTTCAAGTGTTAGAAAACAAAATATTACGGTAAATTATACAGCATATTAAGAATCACTAGTTAATTCTTATTTTAGAAATTAAATTCTGAGCTATAGCGGAAGCAGTCACAAAACAAATCGTAGGGCAAGGGGTTAATAATTTTATAAATAAAAATTTGATTTCTATCTTGTAATACTATAATATAATATCTACTGAGATATTTATAAAACTTCGATTACATGTGCTTTTGAAAGATGAGCTGCGCAAATGAAGCTATAGTTTTCAAATTTTCTTTAATACGAAACGTGCAATTCTACAGTCAACTGATATAAACATTATACTGGATATTATAAAGTACAAATTGTAGCTGAAATAAAAAGAATTGGATGAATAAATTGATAATCTTAATTGTTCAAAGTTGGCATTTTAGTTACTTCGTTAAGTACATCACGTAGCAAGCCATTTAATCTTTTTCGGGGAAATATTGAGGAGAATATAGGAAAAATTGATTTTAATAGAAATTCACCATCAGGAACGTTTACTTAAATGAAATGTCCCATTGACTGGTTAGTCTTTCATTCAGAATTTTGCATTAACTTAACATACATTAAATATTTCCAATCTTCCAATATCGATTGTATATACCTACTATACTTTAGAAAAAATTAAAACATCAATTGTCTCGATATCTAACAAATTACCTGAAACAATACAAATGTTAAAGTTCACAACATTCAATCTCCAAAGGTCAAATTACTTTAACCCCCACCGAAATCTCTTCATATCGTCAAACCATCGCCCACAACAAAATACAATTACCTTCATTCAACCGTTCAATTTCAACAACACCAACACCAATAACCCAAAATAAAAGGTGTAAAAACGAAAGAAAACTGGTGCACTATCAACGAAAGCATAAACTACCAAACAAAACAGACAATCTCTCAAGTATCCCTTACTCGAAGCCAACAGAGAAATCCATTACCATAGAACATAGATGAAAACCAACCAAAAAAAAATATCCGTCACATAAACCTCCCTCCGCAAGCCTCTACAACGAGTAGAACTCTAATAATGAAATTTAACCAAAGCTCGAGTTAAGCATTACGTAAACATAATCAACAGCTTCATCCAGAAACCTGTGCACCCACAAAGATCTCCCTCGTCCCTCCCTCGTCCCTCCCTCTTTCTCCCTCTCGACCGACCATCAAGAAAGATGTAAAAAAGGGCAAAGCGATTCGTAGGAAGGACGGAATTTCGTAAATCGAGTTGGCCTTCCCGTGGAGGGTGTCGGTGCGTCTGTCCACCATATTGATCGCGGAGGCGGTAGGCACCCTGACTGCCTATACACACGCTCGACACGTACACACGTACCAGCCAGTGTACAGACACCCCCATAGTCTCTCTACAAGCTTTCGTCGCGATAGCACCGTACACGGTTGTATTTGTATCTATATAGATATACCGACGTATAACACGGTTCCATGTATAGGTGCAGGTATTATACAGAGGCAGAGGTACATACAGATCCGTTACAGGACGGCTTTAGGGGTGGCTTTCACCCTACGGTCCAGAGGGGGCTGTCGGCTGGTGCCGGAAGGAGGGTGAGCAAGAGGGTTGGCGGCTGCTGCGGGCGTGGGCGAGGGGGGGTTGGCGGCTCTATCGAGGGGGTGGCTAGAAAGGAGGGAGATGAGGGACTCGGGTGGCGTTGGAGCCGACACTCACGGGTGCCGCCGTTTCCATGGCTACCACCACCCTCGCTGTGAACAAGCCCTCCACGTCATATTGGCATAGTATATTCCCCGCACCATAAAGCCAAATAATCTACCGAGTGATCCAATCTGAGAGGCCGGCCTCTTGCGCGATGGTGGCGAGGCTGCGATGCGACGCGTCCTGGATGGAGCTTTTTCTCTCTCTTTTTCTCCTTTTTTTTTCTTTTTACGAGGAAAGTAACGGGGCTGAGAGGTGGATGGATAGATGGATGGGTGGTTTGTGTAGTTTCTTACTGCTTTTCGTTTCGAATTTCGCGGAAGAGGCGAGGGTCGTTTCTTTTCCTTCTTTTTGTTATTACCTGCGGGGAGAGAATCCGAAGGGATGTAAATTGTTTGGAAGAGATGGATGGGACGATAGGCTGACAGTTGTTGGAATTTTGATAGTTTTGTACCGGTTTGATGGAGGTTCTTGGTTTTTAGATGGAGAAATTAATTTTGTTTTACTGGAATTTACAATACTTGTGAATTTGTTCAGAATGAAATTGATATTGAAATTAATTCTGATATAGTTTTCTCGTATTTTTTTAACAGACTGTGAAAAACTGAAATAATACGCTTTCAATGTCTGAAATTTCAGAATTCTTCTCTTCTTTCAATGCTCCTGCTTTCATTTGCAGAAAATTAATTTCAATTTAGAATTTTTCCATTTTCCTTTGCGGGATTGACAACTAAATAAATGCAAGTGAATGAAGTATGTATTTGTTCAATCTCGTTTCATATCTGATACGTATTGTTCTGGATGATTTCAGAATTCTTCCCTTTTTTCGATGTTTTTCCTACGACATACAGAAAAATAAATTTAAAGGGTCTAGCCGAATAAGGGGGCCAAAAGTGCCCTTGAGCCGATTCTATTCGACGATGGGTCATTCGATAGGTGATGATGAAAAACCATTGCACACAAATTTTTAATCCGATACCTTCACCGGGAGGGTAGTTATGGGGTAAATTCAAAAAATCAGTTTTTTCCTCATTTTCCCTACTTAATGGAATACAAAAATTCCGAAAAAATTCTGACACATTCGCTATATGAATGCACACGCTAGGGAATTTTTTCAGATTTTTCCTTTGCAAATTCTACGCACAAAAAATGAAAAACCCAAAAAAAAATTTTTAAACATCGATTTCGTATCGAAACCTTCCGAGCACAACTTTTTCCTTTTTACAGTAGCTGCATAATGTTATCATTGTTATACCCTAATTTTTTCAGATTTTTTGAGTACGGTGCATCACGGTCGGAAAAATCAAAAACCGATTTCTGCGACCCATTTTGGGCTGTAACTCGTACAGTATTTATTATTTTTACATTATTTTGATACAGTATGTTCCTTTTGTGACTTTCAATGTTTCTACGTACAATTAAATACCAAGTGAATGCAAACGATCGAATTCATTCATCTAATTGTAAACTGCGAACTGCCTTATCTGCTGAAAATGTGAACATCTTTCCAACGGCGTCGGTGGTCCAGTGGCTAGCGTTCCTGCCTGCTAAACCTATCGAAACTTTTTGCGCCGGTTCGAATCCAGTTAGGTGCAGTTAGATTTTTTTTTTTTTTTTTTCTTCTTTTTATAATAATTAACTCTGCAACAACAAATAATAGTTATTTTTCAATGTTTCCCAAACATTCTTATAGATTTGCACCAATACTAAATAAACACATGCAAGTATAATTATAGTGCATATTGTTCATTCCTCTTAGCCACATAATTTTTTATTTATATACCTTAAATGAATATTAGTTTATTGTGGCTCGTAGAGATATGTATTCATAATTTAAATAATGTAATTAAATATCCTGATGAATTGTGAAAATGATGATATCTAACGGAAAGAAGGGATCCTTTCTTTTCAAACACAATTATTTTTGCAATTATCGCTTCCTCACTTATGCAGGGGTCATTCAACATAGAAAATGTGTTAAAAGAAGAAGGGTACATCAAGATTCCACCCGTTAAAATTCCTTTACTGCTCTATACAAATGTCTTTCCACAGCTGCAGGTTTTGCCTGCAATTACAATCGTATCGTTTTCAAACCAATTTAAGTAAATGAAAATATGTAATTTAGTTAAGCACGCTTTATTGTTTTATTGTACTCACTCCGATACTTTACAGCCCCTTCAGCTAACTAGTCCGTAATTACCTGTTGAGGGTGTACCTTTCGCGCTGGTACCAAACTAAACCTTTAGGACTGGAATGGGTATATCCTAATAAGACTTTTCTTTTATCATGTGCATAGTAGTCATAAATACTTAAATGAATATTGGTGTAATACGATAGATTACTATTTGACAATTGTGCCAAAATGTCGAGCTGCGGAATCTCTTGAAACTTTTTTCTTGCCAGTTCGCGTTCCATGAAATATAATTTGAAAACAAAATGGTTTAGTGTCTATTACACCACAATTATTAAAACGGAAATGAAAATTAGTATAATACGATAGATTACCATTTGATAATTAAAAGTTGAAGAATCTGACGTGTGGCTTAGTCCTCATCACTATCTTCGTTAATGATGGGTACCACTCCATTTTGCGTAAATATTTCTGACAATATTTCTGAAGGCCTAATTATGTTTGCTAAAAACCGTGCGTGCGACATGTAATATATTATTGCTGCGATGTGCGAACAGCAACCTATTGTACGGTTACCATTCGCACATTCACAGCAATAACGCTTGATGCCAGATATACCAATTGTGTTTGGAGTATAATCTATGAAACAACGGTAACTTCTCTGATTAACATGGCGTGATCGAACAAGGAACTTGAGAATGTTTTTTGTTTCTCTCGAACATTGAAGATTGATGTTGTTTTCCTCGTCCATCAACTCCGCTAAATAAGAAACTGCCTGAGTTAGTTGATATGTACCAGTGAAAAAAATTTTTAGATCGTTTTCTGTCATTTCCGGAAAGTCTAGAAGATCGGAAGCTGAACATTGCATAAACAGGGTTTTCCGTCTCTGCCAGTGTTTTCTTTCTACTTCTATCGCGAGCGAATTTTCGACGTTTTCCTGTGCTTTTATTCTATGTACTATTTCATTTGATAGTTCGACATCTGAATTAAGGCGTTTTCCGAATTTATTATTTAAAAAACAAGCTATTTTACAAAATAATCCAACTTCAGGGAGGAACTTGTTGTCTATTTGGTGATGAAGTAATTTATACTTCTGGCCTATAATACCATGAATTGCTTCGACCACCCAACGGACTTTAGTAACTCGCCGTGAAGCATTTGCTTCGGCTGTCGTTAATTGACTCCGTTTTCCTTTTAATGCTGGCATCATCACTTGAAAACCACATTGTTCCAAACATGATCGAGCATCACGAAATCCTCTATCAACAAAACAAATATCTCTACGCTGTATAAGTTTTTTTAAACCATTTGAGTCTTGTAAAATAATTTTTATAATTTCTGCATCGTTTTGGTTTGCGTAAAAGGGTCCAAGCACGTCAACTACGAATCCGTTTGTTGTGCAAATTGTGAAAGGTTTACATAAAGGAAGTTTCTTCTGTCCTGAATATGATTTACGTTGGTATTCGTTATTGGCACTTTTCTGATGCCGAATATACGTGCCATCGAAAATCAACGCCAATTTTTTATTCATGTTAAATAATTGTTTCGCAATATTGGAGGTTTCATTTTTTATAAGATGCTCACGAGTAAACGCGCCGATTCCAAAATGTAATGGCAAAATATCTTTTTGAAAAGATTTTAAAACTGATTTACAATAAGTAGATACTTGTTGTTCCTGCTCCAATCCAAGAATTGCTGCTACCATCTTGTTTGAGTTGCCAGTACGCAATTTAAATAGAAAAACAACAATTGCTTGTGTTACATCGCGCTTTTCCGAATTTCGCATTGATATCATCATATCCCGAAGACAAATAATATTTTCCCAGGTTAAGCCTGTGAGTACTTTGAGACGTTCCTCCGATAATGCGAAATCCCCTACTTTATCTTTTATGCTGCAATCACTGCTTATTGAAATTAACTCTAAATAACTCCGAAGTTCATGCGTATAAACGAGACTATGATTTGAATGCACTTCTAACTTTCTAATAATATTATGAAAGAAACGTTTTTTGACTAAATGTGTACTACAACAACGATTTCCCTTAGGCACATATAATCGGCGGATGATAAATACTTGTTTTCGCGCTGCGTATGGCACGTTAACAATGTTTCTTTTGGACCCACATACGAAACAATAACCATGCGTGGCTATTACTCTAGGAAATGGCATTTCAATGCAGTGTTCATTGAATTGTTCGGAAGAACTGAGATTAAAATTAACTGTTGGATCTATTGTTGATGATTCGGAGTAAGAAGACCTTTCACTCGAGAATGATGATTCTATTGCAAGTTGTTGGAAAAGTCGTAATGGAGTTGAAGATGATTCTCCCGATGTTCCGGGTAAAGATAATTGAGAAGATTCTATGTCTACTGAAGTTGTGGTTGTAGCTGTTGAGATATGGGAGACAGAAGAATCTGGTATTTCAAAACTGGATGTTGCCGAAGATGTTACTTGTGAGGATAGAGGGACAGATTCCAATGCGGTTTCTCTGTTTGACGATTCGACAGATTCTAAATTATCCATTGATTTTCTTTTATACATAGAAACGCGACACTTATTGCACACCATGTCACCAAGAGCTACCGTTTTCCCCAATATTCGCGAAAACTTGTGGACATCCCAGACCGAATTTACTTTTTTTCTATACCCGGATAACTTGCAAATGTACGCATTGCATCCAACACACTGAGCACGCACGGATTTTCTATCGACTTGAGAACTCGAGAACATTGTGAAATAACGATACTTGCACTAGTAGAGAACACTGCGAGCAACGATTGCTTTACTCGCATATTTCATTCGCTTATATACGTGAAAAAATATGTACAATGGAGGGGATGTGCTAGAAACATCAAAAATATAAGGAAGTACAGAATTTCTATTGGTTTAGGTTGGTAGGTACCAGCGCGAAAGGTACACCCTCAACAGGTAATTACGGACTAGTTAGCTGAAGGGGCTGTAAAGTATCGGAGTGAGTACAATAAAACAATAAAGCGTGCTTAACTAAATTACATATTTTCATTTACTTAAATTGGTTTGAAAACGATACGATTGTAATTGCAGGCAAAACCTGCAGCTGTGGAAAGACATTTGTATAGAGCAGTAAAGGAATTTTAACGGGTGGAATCTTGATGTACCCTTCTTCTTTTAACACATTTTCTATGTTGAATGACCCCTGCATAAGTGAGGAAGCGATAATTGCAAAAATAATTGTGTTTGAAAAGAAAGGATCCCTTCTTTCCGTTAGATATCATCATTTTCACAATTCATCAGGATATTTAATTACATTATTTAAATTATGAATACATATCTCTACGAGCCACAATAAACTAATATTCATTTAAGGTATATAAATAAAAAATTATGTGGCTAAGAGGAATGAACAATATGCACTATAATTATACTTGCATGTGTTTATTTAGTATTGGTGCAAATCTATAAGAATGTTTGGGAAACATTGAAAAATAACTATTATTTGTTGTTGCAGAGTTAATTATTATAAAAAGAAGAAAAAAAAAAAAAAAAAATCTAACTGCACCTAACTGGATTCGAACCGGCGCAAAAAGTTTCGATAGGTTTAGCAGGCAGGAACGCTAGCCACTGGACCACCGACGCCGTTGGAAAGATGTTCACATTTTCAGCAGATAAGGCAGTTCGCAGTTTACAATTAGATGAATGAATTCGATCGTTTGCATTCACTTGGTATTTAATTGTACGTAGAAACATTGAAAGTCACAAAAGGAACATACTGTATCAAAATAATGTAAAAATAATAAATACTGTACGAGTTACAGCCCAAAATGGGTCGCAGAAATCGGTTTTTGATTTTTCCGACCGTGATGCACCGTACTCAAAAAATCTGAAAAAATTAGGGTATAACAATGATAACATTATGCAGCTACTGTAAAAAGGAAAAAGTTGTGCTCGGAAGGTTTCGATACGAAATCGATGTTTAAAAATTTTTTTTTGGGTTTTTCATTTTTTGTGCGTAGAATTTGCAAAGGAAAAATCTGAAAAAATTCCCTAGCGTGTGCATTCATATAGCGAATGTGTCAGAATTTTTTCGGAATTTTTGTATTCCATTAAGTAGGGAAAATGAGGAAAAAACTGATTTTTTGAATTTACCCCATAACTACCCTCCCGGTGAAGGTATCGGATTAAAAATTTGTGTGCAATGGTTTTTCATCATCACCTATCGAATGACCCATCGTCGAATAGAATCGGCTCAAGGGCACTTTTGGCCCCCTTATTCGGCTAGACCCTTTGTAATGTACTCATTTTTTATTCCTTCTTGCGAATATTAACAATTACATAAATTCAAGTGAATGAGATACGTATCTATTGAACCTCATTTCATGTTGAATACGAATAGTTGTGGTAGATTTCAGAATTCCTCTCTTTTTTCAATGCTCTTGCTTCCACATGCAGATTGTTGATTTCAATTTTTAATACGTCCGTTTTTATTCTTCTTTGCGAAATTAATAATTAGATAAATTCAAGTGAATGAGATACGTATCTATTTAACCTGGTTTTACGTTGGAATAGTTGTTTTGAGTGGGATTTCAGCGTGAACCTTGGAAACGTTCACGATTAGAACGATGAAGGGCAGTTTGAAGCTGTTACGTGTTAATAGGAATTTTTTCCCTCTGCTGTATCTCGTTTGAAATACATTTTTCTCGCGTTGTTACTTCGCCGGTTTTGAAAGTAGTAACCGGTGAAAACTATTCAAACGAAGATACACACGCTGTTAAAATATTTTCGGTTTTAAAGCGTGAATTTTATTAAAAAGAGTTTTCGGGGAATGCAAAAGATTGCAATCGCGCAAAAATGAATAATTTCCCAGGATATCTGGAGGTTCTGTATCTCTGTAAATGTTTACAGACGAGCCATGTGTGCATGGATTATTTCGAGTTAAATTCCTCGCTGTTAATGAGCTCTTCACATTATTTTAGCATAATATGCTCCCGGTAGCACGAACTCGAATAATCTAGCGGACGATTCATTCCGACAGATCTCTGATTTTAGTTGGATATTTCACTCTTTGTAATTGTGAATATTTTGTACGTTTCATCGAACATTATGAAAACAATTTCAAAGATAATCCTACCCCTGAAATGAATATTTTTCTGGCCGAGTGAAATAGGTACGGTAAAGATAATATATATTTTTAGAAATGTATGAAAATAAAATATTCCAGGAAAAGTTGAATATTATTTTTGCGGATTTTCACAGCGAATGGTCATTTTTGTAATATGTAAGGATTTTAATGTAATACGAATGTATTAATTTGCGCAAAAGGGTAAGCATATTTTTTATTGTGGATCATCCCTCTTTTTGTATTACAAGCGAGATGGATCTCTTATCAAATTACTCCTCAGTAAATACTATTACTAAAAATTTATTTTTTTAACAAAAAGAATAGAGAATCTCTGCGATTACTTCTTCTTATTAACACATTACACGCCGGCTAAATATTGGCTATCAAATTTATTATATTTGATAATGTTTCTATTTAATTCAATATCAAATTTAAATGCAATAAGTAATACACAACTTAAACGAAATGATACTTTCTTCTTTGTCCACTTTACCGTTTTCTTCTAGGCAGAGTAATACGACTGATATTAATCGGTAAAATTTAAAATCATTTATTTAAAATTCCGCTTTATCGCGGAACCGACTTGCAATGAGTTAACACTGTCACCACTAATTATAATGCTTTCGATAACAATTTTTAACTGAATTATCTAGTGATTCACTTCGTCCTTTTTATTTTAATGTAGCTAATGTTTCAAATAAAATACAAAAAAAAATCGCATGAAAAAATCTACATTTTGCATAATAGTCATATATCAACTTATAATATCCACTATTATAATACCAAAAACAATACTTTTATACGCACTACTAACGTACATCGATTTTATATTACCCTATCGATTTTTCAACCAATGGAATTCTAATGAAATTGTAAGTAATTTTCTAGGTACTAGGCAACTAGGTAATAATTCTAGGTAATTTTAAATTCTAGGTATCTAGGTAATGCTTCAAATAAAATACCAAAAAAAGACGAATTAGAAAAATCTACATTTTGCATAATAGTCATATATAAATCTATAATATCCATTGTTATAGTACCAAAAACAATACTTTCAAACGCACTTACAACGCGCATCGATTTTATATTATCCTACCGATTTTTCATCCGATGGAAATCCCCGAAAATTCGTAACGGTTCAACGGCCGATAGATATGATGAGAATTAAAATACATTTGAAACCGTCGAACGGAAAATACCGTTTGAAGTTCTATCGTGAATTCCGAAATTCGATAGAAAGTGGTAGAGAAAAAAAAAAAAGAATAAAAGGCTCATGGTGTTTCAATGGCCGCTTCGTTGCCGCTCGAAATTGTTGCTCGTTCGCGAGAAACAATTTCATCCGCAGCGCGAGATGTATTTGGCGTTTGCCGGGGCCGCGAATGAAGTTACTTTGATCAGTATCACCGAAATCGAAGTGCTTTGTTCCCGATTGCACGTGTCTACTTCAGGATATTGCTACTTGATGGTCGTGTGCGATTGGCGAGATTATATTTTCTAGGGCGAGAACGAACGATGTGGAAGTCAAAATACAGTTCGGGGGAAAAGTTTGCACGTGTCTGCGTGTTTGGTTTAAGTTTATTGTTTTCTGCCTTTGTTTGTTTTTGTTCTCTATTTATTTTTTTTGCACGAGGGAAAATTGTTTCGTGTATGTAGATGGTAAATGTAATGGACTTGTGGTGGTAAATAAATTTAATGTGACAATGAGAGATATTTAACACTTTATGGCGCAAAAGTTTTTGCCTGTTGAAGATTAATTGCACGGTGCTATGGAAAATGTTAAAAAAAAGGGTTAACTTGATTTGCAGGCATTTAATTGTAAAAGTGTCGATGAAAATTGATAGTTAAATTACAATAGTTTGCGCAGTTAAAATAAAATTATTTTAAAAAATAAAAATGCTGATATGTTTTGTGTTACTAGAAAGGCAGAAGGATAGATCTTGAGATTTCTTTCTTTCAGTTGTTTTATTATGTATCGGAAAGAATTATTTATTATATATTGTTGTCAATAAAGCCTGCCTCGTGATTTTGTATCTTGGTGAATACAAGGAACAATGTGCAATGAGAAATGATTAATATGTATTTTTTTTTTTTATATGTTTCCTAGTCATCTGTATCGTACTTTGTACGTTTTTGTCTTGTTGGTACAAACGACTACCGGCAGTAAATAAATATGCTAAATGAAGAATGAAAAATATAGATGGAAAATTTACAGATTACAATTTATTTCGTGGCTGTTGTACACATTTCGATTCATTGGATACCATCAATGTGGTTTTCAATCAATTTATATAGCTGATGATCTAACAATGCGCTTTTGTCTTGTTGTTTTTTTATGGTCTTACGAGAATGGATAGGTTCATTGTAAAATATTGTGGATTTGTTTTATATTACAATCATTGTACCGGTCATGTTGATATTTATAGGATATTTTATTTTTCAATGAAAAACATCAACACTCGGTCTACCTAGGATGAGCAAATCGACTGATACTAAAATTTATTTTAAAATACTGCAAAATTTTTTATACAGCAATTTCTTTGATTTGCTACGATCACTCTGTAAAATTGTAACAATCCATTTTTCGTCTGTTTTTCATTCTTATTCTGTCAATTTATTCAAACGATTTGCCTAAATAAACTAGATTAATTATTTCTGATTTGCAATGATAAGAGAAAAAATGTGGTTCCAATAAGAAAATTTAATTTGATTGAGATAAATCTCTTTTGTTCATGATAACTTGTAACTCAGGATGCAGAAGGGTTTTGTCGATTGAAAATCTGTTGTTAGTGTTTAATTTGGTAATTCTTACATGTTTTAACAAATACATTAAAATATCATTACTTTCATAAATTTGAAACGTCTGCATCTTTGTAGTTTTTTTATTCCGATAAGGAACAAAGAAGAATCTTCATGATTTCTAAGACAATTGTTCATTTTAAAGTTCTTCTTTTTGTGACGAAAGTCGGAAGAATAATTTTGTTACATTTAAAAGGAGATGAAGATAAAAATAGTTATGAAAAGTGACGCGGCATTACGATTATCAGAGCTTTTAAAAGTAGACTAATTTCGGTGTAGTTCTCAATTTATTAAACGGGTTAAAATATAAGTGGCCTTGATATAATGAATACGAAAGAGTGTTCGTTTATTCAGATTTTAATTATTCTCGCTTACTCTCCACAGTTTTCAGTGAAGTTACCCTTGAAATTTTCCTGCGCACGGGAAACATATTCTTCGATGCTACGTTTTGTTTCATGTACACTTTATCATGTGCGCTTCAATTATACAAACGATACAAAAATAACGTTTAATTCGATATTTACAGCAGTGCTTCCTCGGAAGATGCAATAAAAATGTATTAAATTAAATTTTGAATGTATTGTTACATAACACCTCCCTCGTCTCGTAACAATATGTTATAAAATATACTCCGTCAATTGTGAAATTTAAGATGGTTAATCAAAAATAGCAAGGTAAATGTATTTTCCGCTGATACAGCCGACAAAGTCGTTTTTTTTTGCAAAATATGCCATAAAATGGAACACAATAGTTTCTAATTGTTGATTAATTTCTTCCATTCTTAAAGATTTAGCTCTCTTATTACAGAAATATCGAAACACATGCGCAAGAACAAATTCTCTTATTTAAAGTCATTTCTCTTTTTAAAATCTGCTGCTCCTTGCATTCGTATTGTCGTCAACGTCCTTTAACCTCTTGACGTCTGATTTCTTTTATGAGTGCCTCCGCAATAATTCAGTATTAAATTAGTAAAATAGAAATTAATCAGTGATTCTTATATATCATATAACTCCACATAATATCAATATTATAGAAATCATTTCTTCGTACCACATCTCACTGATATTTCCAATTTGATAGGTTTTGCAAAACTTGAAATATATCCTATCCAATTTATCGTATCACGAGTGTAACCCGTTTTAAGAATGCCAGGAATTAAACTTGCCGTTTTAATCAGCCAACACTATGTGATTCCTCAATCTCCTGCCATCGTGTAACGACCTGCCAACAAACCCTTGAAAAATTCATAAATTAAACATAAATCTCCAAATAAGCACATACTAAACAAAATAATGAATAAAAACTACCCTCCGAGCGGCACACTAAACGAATTACCGTTCTCCATTTCCTCAAAAACTCTACGCCATGACTTCTATTATATTCCCCTCAACGTAAATCGGCTTCGTTCACGTTTACTAAAGCTTTACAAAAAAAAAAGGAGGGGAAAGAAAGAAAGAAAAATAAACGAACGCCATATATATCTTGCGAATCGTGTAACTCGAGCTCATTAAATTCCAAACTTCCCGTGCGGAAGATACAAAAATACGGGCGAAAAACGGATTATTAAATCCGCTACTTTGTAACTCGGCTCGTCTGCGATAATAAGGATCTCCTTTATTTAGATTTTAATTATCCATTCCTTCTTACACACGATCCCAGGTGAAAACGCCTTCAGAATGGCCTGTTTTGCGGAAACACGCTCTTTTGCTCTTTCACGCATACGCGTGCGCGCGCGGACACACCGGGGAGGGTTGATAGAGGGTGGTTACACAGAACCCATCCACCACACCTATCTGCGCAATGTGTCACCGGCAGTATAAGGGCAAAACAAATACCGCGATACGGAATAAGTCCGTCAGCTGCTGTCAATATCAGGAAGCTGGGTTTACGTATTGCGAGATTCGATTTACGCGGTATCGCTTCCCTTCGTTGGCGAAATATTGCGCGGACTGGTTCTTTAGGCTCCACGCTTGCCGCGTTTCATATTGACGTCCTTTTTTCATTTTTTTTTTCTTTCTTTTTTTTCTCCCTTTTTTTGGTGGGGATTTTGCTAGTTAGGGGAGTGCATACGATTTTGGAAGAAAGGGATTAGGAGTAATTAAAAATTGTTGGAGGGTTGAAAATGGACGGCAGGATGAAAGCGTTGTCAGTGGTGGAATGAGATGTTGAGGGAGATAAAGATTGAGATAAATAGCTGTAAATAATGAAATTTTATTTCTTGCTGTTACTTTGATTGCTAGAGATGTTTAAATGTTACTGTGGTTGATGTTGTTACACTTCGGAAAAGTATTTTAAATTAGTAAAATTTACAGGTTTTATTCGTTGGGAAAATTAACGTAGTATTTTTGCAGAATTTCTTTGGCAATTTAAGATTGTTGTTTCTGGTTCAATGCGTTAGAGTTTGTTTTTAGAATAGAATCCAAATGTATTTTCTAAACGTACGAGTGAATTCTTCTTAAATGCATTTTTAACCTTTATTGAATATTATAACATACTTGGACGTTCTTAGTACGTTTTAAAATTTGTTCTTTCTTGCTTTTCCCGCAAAAAATGTGTTATTTGATTAACTACATGAAATTTCTTGGAAACTTTTACTAAGTACTTTGTAGAAACGAATATTTTACACTGAATTTCAATACTTCTCAAGGTGTGTATACGCGAAATTTCCAAAATGACGTATTCCTGCAGAATATATTTTGTAAGCGAATAGTGATATTGTTGTTATTGACAAGTAACAATTCTATTTTTGTTATTGAAGTTGGGATCTTTGTTAATTGAAAATGACTCCATTTTTCCTACATGCAATACCGATATGAAAACATATAGCTTCCGTGGGAATAAATATTCTCATTGATTTTACATATTTATTATCAAATTAAATGTGGTATTATGTTTGTTTTCAGAAGCGAAATGTAATTAATCCTCTAAAAACAAGCTATTAAATCATTATATCACCGATGATTCGAGTGTTAAAAGATAAATACGAACAATTAATTTAAACAGCGCTTTTAATCATTCGTCACGTCCCAAGGTATCATTACAAACAACAATGTAATCCGAGAAGTTTCACGCTCACATTGACTCGAACTACTCTCATTCGTCGTGTTTTCCATTTAATAAAATTAATTTACCATATCCTTTTAATCATAAATCTAATAATTATATCGAAAATATTGAATTTAAAATAATATTCCTATTTTTATAAAGAAATCATTTAACCCCTTACCCTACAATAACGAGAGACACTCGTGATGAGATAAATGGGACAGGGAATTTTCAAGTTTTCTAAAATCTACAAAATTGAAAATATTAATGAGACGCGGCGCAATAATATTATTTTTATAACAATATTACCTTAAATTATAGTTGTAATACAGGAACGAAACAAATTAATTTTTCTCAATAAACATATCATATTGTATTTGTCAGCACGTTGAAAACAATTTGTAACACATTTTGCCATACATTAGTAGTATTTTACGTACCATTTAAATGGTATGTTTATGGAAAAGTGATCTTCGTAATTATATGTTAATTCTTTTAGTAACAAAAACTTTGATATAATGCATTTTGTACAATAGAAATTTTGCAACTAAGAACTGGCAAATTTGTACGTTGGACAGAGATATTTGAATCATATTAGTGTTACAATTTATTGGACAGCATTATTCCCAAATGCTGCCCGTAATTATTACTCTAAAGCCCCATGGTTGCGTACATTATTGTTCCCGAGACAATACAGTGATATTATTAATTATACTGAATAAATTATCTCGAAATTGCATTAATTATCCTAATCCATTCCTTAAATATAAATACCGGAACATGATATACATGAAACACACATATTAACCAAATATTCCTATACAAGAACTTTAAAATTACATTATTGAAATACGTAAACTCTATAACAACACTTAACCATAGAAATTCCTACAAAAAAAAAACAAACAATATAAATAAATACATTAAGAGATCTATCTATCAAAACTCCGCTCAGCACATATCACCGAGAGCTCCTGTTGTAAAGCGAAACTTATTCCATAATGAATACAAAGAAATTCCAAAACACGCGGCTCGAAATGTACCAACAAAAAAAAACTAGAGAAAAAGAAAATCAAATTTTAAATACCGCATCCAAACGTGTAGCCGCCCTCGACAAACGCGAACCCCAGCTCGGTCTTCCACGATGAACAGAAAAAATAGAAAAAAAAGAGGGATGAAAACTAAGAGAGTAAGAGAGAGAGAGAGTGCACGAGAGAGAAAAAGGGATGAAGGGAAGAAGAAGAAAAGAGACGAAACAATCGCGGGACAAGTTGCAGCTCGGTGGAAAAGTTTCCCGGAGAGAGATGCTGCTGGTGGCGCGAATCGTTTTCTCGCTGCTTTTCCCGCGGCTGCCGGCTGCACCGCGGGTGAGAGGGAGGTTTAGAAGGGCTGCATGGCTGCTAGGGGAGAGGGATGGTGGCTGGCGAAGCGAGGCTCATTTTGTCGGCGGCAGAGATGGTGCAGTCTTTCCTCTCTCTTCCTCCCGTTATCACCCTCTACCCTCATCCTCCAACCCCTTTCTATCTTCTTGTCTCTCTTTTCCCTCTTTCCTCGTTCATTCCCCATCTCTTTCGTTTTATCTGTCTTTCACCCTACCGCTTCACCCCTCCGTTCCCCTCTTCCTTCACCTGTCTCTCTTCTCTCGTCGCTTCCCACATCTTCATCCCTTTCGCGCCGTCTCTATTTCTCTCCATTTCTCTCTCGTCCTCTTTCGTCCTCTCTCGTCCACCCCTTTGCTCATCCAGCGTGTGGGAGGGTGGTTGAACCAGGGGTGGAACGTGGAACGCCTGGCTGGCGACATTATTAGACGCCCCCGGTGAGTCAGTGAGCGAGTGAAGTGAGGCCAGGGGTGGATGACGACGCTGCATGGCGATGGGGTAGGAGGCAGGGACGAGCAGCTATCGAGAGACGGACGAGGGGGGTGGGTGGCGGGTAATGAGAAGAAAAGACGGTGCACGATCGTGCACCGAGATATCGCACGGTAGATACCCCGGGAAAAAGGCAGCCTCGCGAAAAAAAGGCACAATTTTCGCGTGCGTATCCTCCTCTGTCTCCCGTCCCTTCTTTTTTTCTTCTGTTACCTCTTTTTTTTTCTAACCCCTCCAACAACCTCCTCTCCGTTCCGCCATCACCACCATCAACCCCCTGTGCGCCTCGTGATTAACTCTCTCGTCTGGGTTCTTGCGGAAGAAAGGCGACGTTGCTGCACTGAAGGAGGGCTTAACGAGTTCGTTTTGCGTTTCCGCTCTTTCCTCCTTTCTCCTTCCTTTTTGATTATACATTTTGCGCAACGTTACCTCCGTTCCACGTTTGCTACGTGTTCCATATGATTTCAGATGTACATTCATTTTCAGGGGTAGTTTTTTTAGACCTGTTTTAATAGGGGGTATGTATTGGAATTTTTGCGGAATGAAGCGCTTGTGGCGCGGAGGATGACAGGTTAATTGTCAACGTTATAGGTCGGATTTTTTTTTTGGTCCAATGCTGGCGCTATTAAATATTTGAAATACTAACGGTGAAAGTGTAGAAAGGGGTGAAAAATTGTAGGAATCTGTATTCCCTTAATGATGACGGTTAATTGATGTTCTCGTAATGTGGAGACTTTTATCCTCCTTTTTAGTACTTTCTTTGGGTAATCCTTGAGAAATGGATATTTTAATAAACACTTCTGAAAATAAGTGGATTCTTCAAGTCATATTTTTTAGTGTAGCTGGACTTTTACTTTGGAAGGTTTTTTTCTTTTTTCCTTTTTCCAGCCGGCAATAATTTTGTAGGGTAAATTACAATTATGTGGCTTCACGATTCCAGTTTCACTACTTTAAAATTAACTAGAAAAATTAACATTGTGAGTAATTTAGTTAGTAAATTTCTATCCCACCAAAGAATACCTATAACATTTCAAAATATTATAAAATCCAGTTTTCTCTTTATCTATCCGCCATTTGATTTTTCCAGTTGATTCGATAGAAATTTCTTTTTACGTCTAACGTTCCAATGTCTCCTCGATCTTTCTAATATCGTATTGCTAAAATTAAACATTCCCAAACTTCACTTATTAAACACATTTTAACATTAATTTTTAATAACGTTACTTTTCGCTGCAAACTACAATCAACAACAAAAGGTACGTTTCTCGACATTCCCTGTCAATAATCACGTCTAAATGATCTGATACACCCGTTGAAATTCAACGATTTCTTTCCTACGTATTTCCCGTTTCTCCGGTCTATCAATTACGAATTGAAATTATTCCTCGTTCGTCAGAGTTAACAGTCTCCCTCTTTAATGCGATTGTAAGCAACGCAAATGTGGTAGTAGTTGATTTCCAATTAACTGTAACGCAACTCCGTTCGCTTTGGTTTCACGAAATACTATACCCAGAGAAGCTCCATCGCCGTGGATGTTTGCATCCCCCGTTTCCATAGTTAAAGGATCGTAATTCGTTCCCCGACGCGGAGCTTTTATTTAATGATCGATTCGTCGATCGATTCGGTATTATGTTCGCGCGAGCAGTAATGTTGCTTTTTTAACCACTTTTTATTTTTTCCTCCATTAACTAGATCGAATCTGTACCAGAGATATCATCGTCTTTCATACTGGAAACTTGATAACATGTTGGCTTTTAATTTGTACCTTTAATTATAGAGATATTTTTTTTTCTTATATTCTCGTTCCTGGTATCGGTAACAAGTTCGGGGAAATATTGTGGAAAAATTTCGATGGAAGGAAATGCTTCAGACAATGTCTCTGATGCAATTTATCAGGTTTATACGTACGAGAACGAAGTCAAAATATCCTTCAACGAGTAGCATTCTTGGGGAAATAAACGAGGTTACTTCATCTTGCCATCTAGAAACTTTGTACCTTTTTTTCGTGCGGTTTCTGTATGCATGCATTTCAAGCTAAATCCGCGTGTATTAAAAATTCTTTATGCGAGAGAGCTTTAAATTTGCCGTAATTTCTTTCATTCCCATTCTTCCGCCATTTCTGAAGCGAGGGAAACGAAATCGCGAGGGAAGATGTGGATTTGGGAGATTAAAAGCACGGAGATTAAACTTCAATTTAGGCTGTGGTTTTAAACACTGGTAATATTTCACATTTTTTTCTTACGTAACAGTATTTACAGTTCCACTTCAATTTTTACAAAAGAAAATGTGTTATAAATGGAAATCATAGCTGCGCACGGCCATCAGAAGTGTGAGAAATGGAATCTATAATAGAAAATAAAATCGAAGGGATACTAATACCCTCCGTTATCAATGTTGCTATAATTTTTTTCTTAAAATATGTCTTAATTTTGTGAAAAGCGCTTCTCAAATTTACCATTGTACTATATTTAAATTGATCCAACTTCCACCTTTTTTCTACTCAACTCCTTCCCGTACAATAACGAGTGACGCTCGTGGCATAAATTTTAATTTATATAGAAAATTTTCAAATTTCCCAAAACCTATGAAATTGAAAATATCAGTGAGACGCAACACGATAAAATTATTTCAATGATATTAATATTATGTTAAATTATACTATATATCAATTATCGCTCAATTTTTATTTTACCAATTTAATTTTCATCTGTTTGGAAGGTGATCACAAAAACAAATATTCCTGCAAAGGGTTAATCCAAGAACGTCCACCTTGGTCTTCTCGTCCACCCAAAATAAATGCTCTCCTTACGCTCAACCTAATTTTCAAATTCCATCCCCATATTAACCCAAAGAAAAAATTTTACCACAAGAAAAATACCATCAGCTTCAACTAAAACCCACACACCTCATTCATCCTCACCCTAAACCATAAATTCCAGAAATCTTAGTATCAAAGTACCGATTCCTAAAACTACCAAGATCCAATCCCATTCATCCATCCATCCATCATCTCGATAATTTCTTCCTCACGTTTCCGTACAGTATATTTTGCCAAAAAATATTTCTACTAGTTGAAAGCAACGTGTAATCAAGTGCCGTGGCATTACTCTCTCTCTATTCCACCCTCGCGTCATCCCCCAGGGCGAGAAAAAAGCCGAGACGGCCCCGGAGGTTCGGGAATTCTTACTCTCGAAATTAAACGAGCGCGGTTCATCCCTCAGCCACGGTAGCTTTTATTCGATTCGCGATGTGACAACCGAGATAGCCGATGCACCGTGGCGTTCATCCGAACTCCCTTCCTACTTGGAGCGCTAGTCTGAAAGCTTTCCCCGAGAAAGGAAAAGAGACATCGTGACACCGGGGGCGAAGTGGAGGAACAGGGTGAAAGGGAGAAAACAAGATAGCATGCCGTGGAAATAAAGAGACGAACGGAGATGGAGAACAGTGTGAGTGCAGGAAGAAGGTAAAAAGAGAGGGGAAGGAAAAGAAGAAAATAGAGCAGTAGAAAGGGTAGTGAAGGAGGATAGGAGAAGAGAGGAAAGGGAGAGAGAGAGAAGGAATGGAAAGGAGGACGGGTGATGTTCCATCATGGGGAATGAAAATCAGGGACCCCCTAGGGGCTCGGAATTAAAATGGCTGTCACACGCAGCCAGGGGTTGTGCTCTTCCTGCGGAAAACCTCGGCGAGAGGAGGCCGCATGAAAAGACCCCCTCTTCTTCTCTCCTACCCTCTTCCTACGTCTCCGACATTTTTTCTCCCATTACCTTATACTCTCGCTCTCTCTCTCTCTCGCACTCTATCTCTCTCTCTTGGTTTTGCTCTACGTTTTTTATTTTTTAAATTCTTTCGTTGAACGATATCGAAGCCTTCTTCGGTTATACGTTGCGGCACGATGATGAGCTTCGAAGTTCGCGTGTCGAGATTATCGACTGTCGATTTTTCCTGGATTAATCACTTTTCGAGGATTTCATTACTGGCTCTGTACGATTTTAAGGAGATTTGTATGATCTTTAGTTGACTCGATGGGTGAGATTGAATGTGTCAATTTCAGGTATATCGAGTACGGAGAAAGTTTGTTATTTTGATATAGAATGAGAATACTGAACGGTGGAAATTGTTTTTTACGAACAATTAGACGGATCAACGATTTGCCTCAGTTATTTTTTTAACAATTCTATGAGTTTTCTTTTACTGGCCATATATTAATTTCCAGATTAAGCTGAATAATTGAGGAAAAATATATTCTTTGTTTGTAAAATTGCAAGTGTGATATACACAAGTACAATTTCGAGTTTCTCCGTCTGATACATAATATTTATGATTTGTAATGAGAAAATTTAGGGGCCTTGGAAATTAAAGAAATTACGGAGATTCGTGAAGTAAGTTCAATTTCAAGGGTTGGCGGTTAAGGTAACTTGATGATATAATCATCTAACAATAACTTGGATTATAAATAGCACTTTTAGTCCCAAAAAGAACGATCTATTTTTTGATGGATAATCGCCATTAAAATCCACATGTGAACACGATTTATTCAATGGAATTAATGAAACCCTTGTTTTAGACATGTTAATTAAAAGTCATATTATGAAAGCAAACTGTAAAATAGCACTTATTATTTTATAAATAATTTGTAATATCTCTCTCAGTTGTTTGATCGCATAAGTATATAAAGTAAGCTTGACACAAATCGTGCCCCCTAAGAAAAAACGTTTACGAATTGCATGTTTCATTAAACAAAGGACAAAATTATGCTTCATTTACAACTTCCACCGATATTAAAACTATTTACATTTTTAAAAAATCGATTTACATATATTGAAGGTAATTAACAAAATCTAAAAGAGTAACATCAGTATTACTACTAAGGAAACGGTGTCTTAAATCATACCGTCTAAATGCAGTACTATATTGATTGCTATCAGCCTATCCGTGAAATATACCGGTCATTAACATTACAACTACCGTCATTAAATCCACTATGTTTCAATATATTAAATAAGTACTTTGAGAAAAGACGAATCAAGATGTGGAAAACATGATCAATTCAATAATCTGCATTTTATAAAATCAAAGTAGAATCAAATCTATGACTCCCCTATAAACTTAAAAATTTTTGGAAAAAATTGTGAACCTTTAATTTTGACTTGCTTCGTAGTTCTAGTCTTAACACTAGATTTACGAACTGAACCAATTTGACTCATTGCAAATTTGATTACTATATACTTATATGAAAAAGTTAAATATTATTTTTGAAAAACATATGTTGGTTTTTAGTCACATAATGAAATGTATATAAATATTGATTCCTCTCCCCCGCAGACCCCTTCATTTCGTTTTATCGAGTGTGGTATACCTATTTTTACGGTTGTGAGCCAATTTGACTCATAAAACGATTTAACAGTTAATCGCATAACACATGAAATTTGTAACTTCCATCAGACCAGGGTATCTTGCAGCTTTCAAGTCGCAGGTGATTTGTTTCTCCTCTAATTTTTCTCTCTTTGCATACAATGTTTATTTGTACGAGAGCCATCCTCTTGTTTTCGCGACTCCGTTACATTATCTTTCTTACTGTAAGAAATTATAAGAGTGAAGGTGTATGATGTATGTATGAAGGTATGCATGTGATAAAGTATACAAGCGATTGAGTGACTGCGACTAGAGTGATATGTATGTTTATGTGTGCGTGTGGTCCTTAGGACCAAGCGACTGGAGAAGAGTTTGGAAGTCAGTATGTATGAAAGCGCGCTAAGAGACGGACGAAAGTATTGCACTTAAAATATATAGCTAATTATAATAGTAAGAGATAGTTATGTTCATTTATTTGTTACTCTGCTCGTGCCACTCCCTGAACCCCTCACATTACCTACCCACTCCTGTCATCATTTCGATTTATACATCGCGCGTGAACAGAGAATTTTTAGTGAAAATGTATATCAAAAACATAGTTTCTATGTAAAGAAGGTTTTTAATGAATTTTTTAACAATAAATCTTTCATTTAAATTGGTTAGAAACTATTTTATTTGCAAAAAACCTCAATCTTTTTACGTGAGTCAAATTGGCTCACTTCCGTAAAAATAGGTATATAATCAACACCCGTAAATCTAGTGTTAACCCTTAAATTCGCGGAGTTGCATTTCTGCAACATACTAATTCTATGAGAATAAAAAAAATTTTAACGGATTACGGTTTCTGAACGAACTTTGTCATAGAGTATAGTGTACTTTGTAAATTTTTGACAGGTGCAGTGGCACCAACTTTCAAATGTTTTAATTATTTGTCAGTTTTAGCGGGTTTTCATCGGCGCGGAAAAAAGTGATATTGGAATAGTTTTCCTCGGTCTTTGTTATAATAGAGAAAATAACTGTTTTCATAACTATCATAATAAATAGAACTATAATTAAGTACTAAAATATTTTTTTATTCTATTTACATGAGTCAATAATTCCCCATACATCTGCTTACCTAGGAAGGCGCAGTGTTGCATAAATGCGACAAAGGATTTTCAGGTAATTTAGAAGCTGAATTCATTCAAAAGAATTTTTTTAATATTTTTCCTATAATCTAAACTATATATGGATATTAACACTAGATTTACGGAAGTTGATATACCTATTTTTCCAAAGTGAGCCAATTTGACTGATACAAGGAAATTGAAGTTTTTTCGCAAAGAAAATAGTTCCAAATCAATTTAACTGAAAGATTTATTATTAAAAAATTAACCAACCAATATATTATGTAAATAGTAATCAAATTTTGAATGAGCCAAATTGACTCCGTAAATCTAGTGTTAAAAACATTTTTTCTGATTAAAAAAATAAAATCGCACATTTAAGGGTTAAACCATGAATTTTCACTCAAAGAAGAATGTAACATCGAAATAAAATATCTGGTTCCATGGTGAAACTCGTCATGAGAACTGCAATGTCCAATTTCGTCGCATTGGACCACCCGTTATATGACTTCCGCATTTCCGTTGTTACAAGGTACCACGTCGTCGAACCAATCTTGCAAAGGGTGCATACGTCCTGCAGCCTCGCCCCTTATTCGCCCCACCTTCCGTTAACCCCGAGGGGATTGAAATTAAAATGACAATGAGGGCAGATCCGAAGGGAGGCTAAAAATGCGTACCCTTGCCATCGTCCAATCAGCAGCAGATCCCTGGACGCCATGGCGACTCTTCTCTCTCTTGTACCTTTTTTTCTTCCTTCTCTCGCATTTTTTTCCCTGCTCTTCTTTTCCCGTCGACCCTCCTCTTACGTGGAGGAGAGCCGCGAAATGAAAACGTTTAAAGCGCCGTTGATCTTCACAGAAGTTTTCAACCCCTTTGGCGACATTATTTGTACCTCGGGAGAGAGGAAGAGAGATGTGCGTGCGAGAAACAAAAAGAAATTCCACCCTCCAGAACACAGGACAATCGAAATGAGATACGTAATTGAAGGGATGAAGACGACTGAACTCGAGGATTCTCGTAATTAATATTCTAATTACGAGAATTGAAATAAAATTATCTATAGAGAAACGGTTGTCGAATATTCTGTGATACGTTTGCAAGGACTTTCGTGTAAAATGGAATGAAAATTTTCAGGTAGTTTTTCGATAATATAAATAGAGAGAAATAAACATTGGTTTTTAGTCCTGGAAAGCTTTTTATATATCTTAAATGAAATTCGGAAGTGTTGGTAATTTGTAGTTCATGTGATTTTTAAAGTCTACATGTTAACCCCTTAACATACAATGACGTCTGGGAAACGTCATTCATGTCATGTGCCATTGTAGACTTTGACGTCTCCGACACATCAGACACTGCCTTACAGTATATTTTTAAATTATTCAATTCTTTCACTCGTGCATCAACTGTACTATTAATTTATTATTTTATAATGTTATTTAATTATTGATTATTTAATCTACTTACATGTTACATAGCAATGCAAATTTCAGAATAAAATATTGTTTCTAAACTTGCACATAACTATTCAGTTGGGCCAAATTAAATAGTATTTTTCGGATGCGCCAAATTCCACTTGCATGTTAAGGGCTTAAAAAAAATCAATATAGGAAGCCCGAACATCAATATACACATATAAACGAATGTTTTAATCTAAGATTAAGTGAAAGCATTTTGAAAATTTCACATCTGTTTGACCATTCATGCTGTGCAATTTTAACCCTTTGCATTCCGAATTATATTTCAATTTTCTTACCAGTAGCTCCCAACGCTTTTAAGTATTTTGTTTCAATTTTACTTGATCTGAAAAATAGGGTAATTTAAAAAAATAAAGTATCTTATAATTTACAAGTGCATGATATCTCTTGAAAAAATTTTTAGGATGCAATCCCGGTTTTCTTTCGTACGTTAACATCTATTGATTTGGACTTGAAAAAATGTCGAGTATGACTCGACATAGCAGCGCAAACGATTAAAGATAATAAAAATTGTATTATTTCTGTGTTGACGTAGCTATATGCATCATAATTTTCTATAACTAAAGAGTTGATGACACTAGACATACGCGACAAACCTAATCGTCGTTAGAACACAGCCGAAAAATGTTGTAATGGCAGTACGGCAGAAGGGGGTTGAAATCGGTCGTACGAGAAGAAAATATCCGGGGCGGTACTTATTTTTCATAATTTTCCCAGAGTCGAAGATCCCGGTGATCCATGCGCCATCGCTGAGCACGGTGGGTATTTTAATTTCCGCCCCATTTTCTGTCTTTCTACGTGTCTCCACCCCTCCACCACCCCCGGTCGTCCGTTCTCCATGATTTCTTCTCCCTCTCCGTTTTTCCCTCTTTCTCTCTTTTCTTCTATTTCCTCTTGTCGGTGGATGCGCGCCATGCAAAGCCGTAATTAGTGGCTTCGCGTATAATTATCGTGGAAAAAAAGAGCTCTGAATGCCCATAGTATTCAGGCTTCAGAGGATAGGCTTTCGTGAGAGTAGTGGAATCGTACGAAGCACTCTTGAGACATGCAGCGGATTTTTCCTTTTTCTTCTGTTCCTCTCTGTCTTCTTTTCTTTCATCTCGTTCTTCATTTCTTTCTCTATCCCCACTTTCTATCTTTCTCCGACTTTCTCTCCCCCTTTTTACTCTCTTTCGTTACCCTGTCCTTTTTACCTTGCTTCGGAAGCAATCGCGCGCATCCCCTGGCGTGCTATCATTATTTTTGAAGACGCAGACCTCTCTGGTATTTAGGAACATCGACGTTCCTCCATTCAGGATTACATTTCTTCTTGATAATCCCTACCTACCTGAAAGGTTCATTTGTTTCTGGAAAATACCGAGGAGTATTTTACAAGGAGATTCAACCCCTTCGAATATTGAATAGCGATGAAAAATTTGTAATGGTCCCGTTAATTTTTACGATGTGGGCGAGGGAGATTCATTAGAAACGGTAATTGAGGATATAATAACAGCTGGCTTCGTGGCCGAGGAGTACTTTTTATTTGAAGAGGGATTTTTTTCCATTGTGTTGGAATGTTTTATAGATTTTGTTGGCACGGTAATAAATGCGCTTTAATTAATTAATTCAATTGGGATCTCGTATATGATGTTCGAGTGATTTATCTCTGTTCGGTGTTAGTTTATGCTACTTACAGCTTTAGTAATGTATTTCCCTGTATTTGAAGGAAGATGTACAATTTATTAGATATTTCGCTTGTAATATTGTATTTGTTAATCTCCCCAAAATTTGTAGCCTTTGTACAATTTCAACTTACTTCGCATGGAATTAATTCCGTCCACGATGTTAAGAGTACAAGATGATAAAATAATAATATAGTTTTCTACAATTATATTGAAAATCATCATAATATGATAAATATGAAACAAATCATTCTCTGAAACTGCTGATATTACTCTCACGTAACTATAAACTGTATGATCCTCCATCCAAACCTATGATATAACAAAGCAACACTTCAGTAATAAGTGTGCACTGTTACAAGAAGAAATTCACCGTCTAAAAACCAACAATTACAGTACAATAATATATGTCCTATCTAAAAAACCAAAAAACTGCGTTTAACAACAGAAAGACGCTACTTCATCCATAAAACTTACAAACAAAGAAGAAAAATATTCATGAAACAAGTGAAGTGACTTTTTAACCCCGAAATTGAAAAAAATCCTAATAATTTACAAAATGCCGAACAACAAGAATATATTCACAGAAAGAACAATTGTTCCCCTCCGCTCAAATTACAAAGAGCAATCCAGCAAAACTTTCATCATTACCTGAGTATTATCCCCGCAACATTTACGTATCAAGCGCACAAACAAAAATTAACACTTTCCACGAAACAAAACGAGCAATTTCATCTCTCAATTCCCAATTTTTAACTCTGACATTTAAAAAATTCTAATAATTTGCAAAATACAGTACAAGAATAGTGTACCCACCAGAGAAAGAGAGAGAGAGCAATTATTCCCCACCGCTCATTACCCGCCTGGTACTGCCACAACATTTACATGTGATCAGCTCAAAAAAGTAATTTTTTCACAGGCAAATTTTCTTTATTAGAAATATGAAAAAATATCGAGCATTAATGCAATCAGAGTGGATCGGTAAAACGTATGGTATGGTGCACCAAGTATGGCGGGTCGATGGGGCATCTCTCTAGGGTAAGGTCGCGGCGGGGTTACGGGGTGGCGGTGCGTTTCGAGGGTCGCTACGAGCCGCTTTCGATTCATTGTACAATAATATGACGGAAATGTCAGTCAATTAATAAGCATACCGAACCTGACTAATTTCCGCCTTTGTTCGTTCCACCACCGGGATGGATGAATAAGTGGCCATTATGCGGCTTTTATGATTGGTCAGATCCGTATCGCGACAGCCGGTTCCGCTTTTATAATCCCGCGCGCCGGCACGTCGAAACTTTGCTGCGGCGAACCTTTTTAACCGCGTGCACGTGCCGACGGAATCGTTCTCATTTCACTCCCTCTTCCTCCCTTCGTGCTTCTGTTTTACCTCTTCTTCCCTCTTGCCCGTTTCTTCTCGCCCTTCTACCGACCCTTATACTTCGCTTCAGACTTTACCTACGATTCCACCCCCTTTTGCATCCTTCGCTTTTGTTCCTTTTTTTCGGAACCTCCCGGAGATCGACGGAGATTCGCGGGACTTTTGGAACGATTCGTGATCGAACAGTTGGATTATCATTTTTATTTAGTGATACTATTAAAAATTTCTTGCAATTATGTGGTTGGTCTGAAACGACAGGAAAACCTTGGAGTAAGGGGGAGGTATCTTTTTGGGGATAATGAGTAGTGATCGAACAGTTGGATTATCATTTTTACTTATTGATATTACAAATTTCTTGCAATTATGTGGTTGGTTTGGAACGACAGGAAAACCTTGGAGTAAGGGGGAGGTATTTTTTAGGGGATAATGAGTAGGTGTGGAATTGAAACGTTGATTGCAATGTGGAAATATTTTGTTTAGTATGATTTTGCCAAATTATGAGTTAATAGGTGGTTTTAACAGTTAATCAAGCGAATGGAGAGGTATGTCTCTTTTGAAATAAATCTCAGAAAACCGAATAAGTGTTCTTCTGTCTTTGCTCTATTATTTCTACTTCAATTTTGTATACTTTGATTCTTGTCGTTTAATTAACACAAGGACTACCAAACGAGTTAAGATGACTGGTACACAATTCTTTTCCAAATATTCTCAAACTGTATAGGAGAGGTATAGAATAGATATTCTACATCCATCTTAAAAATCATAAATTGTCGAATCGGTAATCTTTTTCGCTTCTTCGCTTATGCCTTTTCAGAGTACTTATTCGATATATTTAAATACATATACCATATATACCGCGGGTAATCCTAGTGTTAACGTTAGAACTACGAAGACGATTAAAATGTCTGATTACTTTCTAATTATACGACACCACATTCGAAAAGGTTGGAGATTAAATTGTTGTATAATTATTCATAAAATCAAAGAACTTACATCAGGCCAACGGAAACAAAGATATGATGTGTTGCCATAGAACAGTACAGTGTGTTCATTCTCCTCAGTAATGATTTCTTGCTAAATATTGAGATACTACCGACTTTAGTTAGATGTTTAACACTAGATCTACCAAAGTTGTCAAAACAACTTGTTCAGAATTTTTTAAAAATGTTCCTGACACTTTTCTTACTGTATCTAATGTAATTTTTTTACATCTATTTTATAAAATGTAATGAATTAAATTGATTATGTTTCTTGCCCCAATAATTTATTTTAATTTTAAATGTTTAGCTAGTATCTTTCAGTCGGTAGTTCTAATATTCATATTAAAATGTTAAAATTAAATAATTAATTTCTTTTGTTTTCCGTTTTACATGAGGTCAAATTTCTACTTGGGTTCAGAATTATTATCATCGTCTTATAAGTGCTTTTAGCAAATTATTCTAATTCTCATAAGACAGAAACTTTGATACGTAACAGGAAGCACAAGATAAAGATAACTTGTATAAATTATGAAAACATTAGCGACATATATCTCCGGATCTTTTCCGTTCCAAGAAACGCATCTGGGCTGAAACCGTCTGTCATTCTTTGTGTCAGATGGAAATGAGATTCTATCTCTTCGCGTGTGCTTTTCTGTCGCAATATCATCATGAAATGTATAATCGATATCCCCCAAGTATTCCCGCAAAACTGTAACAGAATACGTAATGCTCGATTTCCCAACAAAATAAATTAATTGTATAGGCTAACTAATGACGATAATTTCGATAGAATTGGTAACTATAATTTATTATGCATGCAAATTTACATCATGCGTGCTGTCATTCTGCAACTAATGCATAAAGATACGTCGAAAAGAGAAGTATCGTTATTGTAGTTATTAACGATAAAACTAACAATAAATAATTTAGAATAATGAAATACACCAGATAAATGTGTTAGGAAACAGATAACGATCGCGAAATATTGATCGATTAGATTTTTCATTGTAAAGACAGAGAACAATAAGGAAAACACAGCTAAAGGTTTTCAAAATTTTTTGAAACAAATTAGAAATCAATACTTTTGCTCGTCTTTCCGAAATAAAAATAAAGGTCCATTGGTAAGGACCGCATAGAATTAAATCAAGGAATCGTATTAACCCTTTGCGGACTAGGGACGCATATATGCGGTCTGAGAAAAAATGTAATTATATTGTGTCGCCGCATGCATACACGGTTAAAATTGTAAAATTCAATTACAACTGGTGAGATGGGATTAAAAGTGAAGTAATTTATAATTTATATAGATTTCCAACCTAAATTTCTGATAAAAAGGTGGTTTTGGACTGCTCAATATGTGATTATATGTCAATATTCAAAAATGTCACCGTCCGCAAAGGGTTAATCAGTTTGCGGTGATTGACGAGTACACTCGCCAAGGAGTTAAAGTTAGCGACCACTGATTATTTAAATTATTATTTTGACGAAAACTAAAATATGTTCGTAAATTTCAAGATGTTTGAAATATTTTCAGGTCATGGCGAAATAAAAGGAGCAACTAAGAAGTATAAATCATTTGAGATCGATTTTCGTAACTTACGTAAGTGCACACTCTCAAAAAAGCCGCCACAGTTAACTGGTTAATTGGAATTCACTCGCATATAATACTTTTTTTTGTAATTATTTGAATAAGAGAAGGAATTAGATCGCTGCTCGATTTTTAAAAGGGTGCAGTAATTACATGAATTCGTTAATAACACGATAGGCACTGACAGGGGTTACCTCGCTTTTTGTTCTTCGTTTATCTCGGTACTAAATGAGCGAAATAAGGGTGGTAGCGTGGACCGACAACGGCGCCGCGGTTCTTTTTGCTTGTCCTGCAGTGTTGCATTACAAAATGAAATTTCCTACGTAAGAGTAACGTGCTAAAAATGTACATTTCCGCAGAAAAATTTGTGTACCCCAGTTGAGAGTATTTCAACTGGCTAAATTTACTTTGTTACGTTAACGAAATGCTTGTCCGCTTTTAGTTCGTTCCATGGAAGAGGAAGCAGCACAATTAACCGGATTGGAATTCGGTTTAAAACCGAAAAATACTCTTTTTTTTTTTGTTTCCAAAAAAAAGGAGGGAACTTTAACAAGGCTACGAGGTTCAGTCCGTTACGATTTGGCTAATTGGAAATATCGCAATTTTTCGGTTCACATTCAAATATTTCCTCGTTATGAACATTGCGTTAAAACTAAAATGTGGTCGGTTTGGTGATTGAAAAAAAGTGATCGGAAATTTCCGTCCTTTAATCCCAAATGATTTAAATTGTCATTTGTACAATTGTTGTATGATTTTCGCTGTTTCGCACCACACTGGACTATGTGGCAGAACTTTTTAAACGTTCTTTTTTGATGTCTTGAAGTGCTAAGGTTATAGGAATCGTGAAAATGGAATGTAAAATAAAATAATACTATTATTACATTTCTTGATGATTTTATTATTTTTTCTTTGCTACAAGACGGTCCAACTTACCTTATGCTGTCCAACATCTCTATACGTAGTATCATTTAACTTTTATTTCAAAAATGATTATTGTACTAAATGTGACAGAGGTATTAGACAAGTGATAACAATCTTTGCACCACAATTCATCATTGTTACTTACAAATTTCAGCATTTCCACAAAAAGCATAAAAAGAGATGATAGGGTGCTTGTTATCTGTACGGGGTGTTTTTATTCTGCACAATGTCAAGGCTTGTTATAAATTCTGGTATTATTAAAAATAAAAACACCCCTTGCAGATAACAAACACAGTATCATCCCTTTTAGGTGCTCTCCGAAAAAATATCTTACTCCGAATCAATTCAAAGCCGTGGATCCTTTCTTCCACAATCAACTATCAATACTACACAATGACAAGAAAAACTTTCACTGCCTTTTTGCCATTTTGACGCCACAATGACGCCATACCTCCAACACATTCATCCAGAACAATACCCCGCAAAATGGCGTCCATCCTCAAAGAATCTGACCGCACGGAAGCACCTTGCACAATTCCCACCCTCCTTCCTCCAAAAAGGGATGAAACTTCAACAGTACCCAAGTCCTCGGACAATCTCACCCTCATCTTCGAGAACTCGATTTACCAGGGAATAATCGTTTGCGATATAATATCTCACGACAATCACCCTCTTCCATCTTACGGTACCATCCTCGCTGCACCCCCGAACTCCGTTTGCGCGAGAGATAAAAAAAAGAAGAAAGGGTTGCGAGATGGCGGCTGCTCGATTCTTGGAGGGCTGAGGCAATTACGCGGATTCGTTAATGACGATGACGTTGGCTTTCGCTGACAGCGAGGCTTCTTGCCGTGCTTCCACTTATCTCTTATCCCGGTAAGGGATGAAATAAAAGAGGGCGTGGCGGCGGTGGTGCAGCTGTGCCACGTATCAGCCACCTATATCCTTGTCCGGCTCACTCTGGGTTATATTGCCGAGGGGATAATACCACGGGGGTGCCGGAACGGTTTCATTACACGGCTTCCCGAGGGATAATATCCTGGGATATCTCCGTGGCCGTCCCCACGGGGCTGAAATTCCGTGCCACCGACCCTCCTCGCATGAGAGACGAACCCTCCGCACGGCGGACCCTTCTTCGAGGAGCGTCAACCCCCGAGAACAACCCCTTTCGAAAGGAGCGGAACGATGGAGGAAATTGCACCGGCGTTCCTGCGGGAAGGGTGGCCGTTCGATGACGGAAAATGGCCGATGGTTTCATGTATATTGAATGTTGTGCGTATCTCATCTCGAACTGTTTTTCGCTTCACGCTTTTACGTGCTTGGAAAACAGACATTCTCGTGAGAAGTCGATATCTGTGGAGGTAGATGTTTTTTCGTTCTTTTACTTGCTTGGAAAACACAAATTTTCGTGAGAAGTCGATAACTGTGGAGGTAGATGTTTTTAGAGTGGTTCATTGTGGTAGGGTTAAATTCAGACTGGATTTGGTTGTTAGGAATTGTTGAGAAACTGATATTTCATAAGGGATAATTGACGATTTAGAAATTCTGAGAAATCAAAGTTTGTGAAAATGGAGAACGTGCTGGCGGAAGTGAAGAATGTTTTTTTTTTCTTGGTAAAAATATTACGAGTCGTGGGGGTTGAATAATAATAATAATAACTTTATTGAAAAACAGTAAGTCAGGCTTATATTAAGTTATTTACATGTTTTCAAACGAACAGTTTATGTAACATGGTAAGAAAATATTAAAGTACGCTTAAGAGTTACAGTATTGGTAATAGAATTTCGATTTGAGGAAAAAAGAAGAGAAAAAACCTCAACGCTAGGGGGTTCAATCTACACTCTTGAAGTTTCGTTGATTCTCAATTTTCTGTCATAGAACTTCCAGTGATAAGCAATCGAAATATACTTTTCATTGTAATACTGCAAGTAAGAAAATTGTCGAACTACAAGGAAGAAAATATTGTTTTATCACCACTAACATTAGAACTGTGGATGTTATTATATATTATATTTAAATATATCCAATATGTATTTTAGAAGAACAAAATTCAAGTGATGATGAAGATAATCAATTAGATAACTTACAGTTTGTTAGAGAAAAGTGGAATACTTCCTACGTGCGGCTCCTCTATCGGTTTGAACTATTTTTAGAAAAAATTACGAATCGATCAGTTTGATGACCTCAGTAGTTTCAGTCAATGTGAAGAGGAGAGTATGCAATAGCCACTTTCTATGCTAACAATAAGTTCATTTGCATTCAGGTTGGTAATACTTATCTCTCAGCCACGATTTAATTTTTAAAATTCAGCAAATGTTTTCGATAACTATAAATAAAGAAAAGGTTCTGTTTGAAATCTTTTAAATACAAAATACGCTTGTTCCTCGTTATTCCATCATTTTTTATTAATATCTACTGCGCTATTACAAAATTCCCTAATCCCAACAACGAAGAGCACAATAAAATTTAAATTCACCATGAATACCATCACTCTACATCACCATTCGAAATATTTCCCAACAAAATCCTCAAAATATTCCCTCCCACTTGTACATTTATCTCAACCAACTCGACAATTCTCAATTTCCACCTCGCCAGTGCTCATCCCAGTTTCCGGCTCTTCAATAATTCAAACAACTATTCGAACGTCCTAATCACTTTCCGCGAACTCCCAATCCTCAGGAAACCCTTAACCAACTCCCTCAATTTCCCCGGACAGAAATACCACGAATAATCCCCGTAAAACACTGTGCAAAGTCCAGCCATAAATTCCAACCTTAAAATCGCGCAACGACGAACGAAAACGTCCGAAAGGCTCGGTCATGAAGAGAGCGCCGAGATAAAAAAAAAAGAAGCAGCGAAATCCCAGGAAGAGAAAGGCTCAAAGAGCGCGATAAACTCTTCTCTCCACGGTCTGGAAGAAGTCTCACGAATCACGGCGTCGGCGCTCTCTCCAAAGCTCTTTTTTTCGGGTCGGCGCCCTTTGATGATCCCATACGCTCGCCCAGCTAGCAGTACCATTACAATACGATCGTGCTCGTGCGCATTGCGATTAGTATTTAATGCTCACATTGTATAAGAAGGGCCCTTTTTCCCGTATCAGATGTGAGGTGGGCCTTGGACCAGTTATTAGACCGTTGACAGGCCCATAATCCGAGACCGCCTCTCTCGTACAGCACAGAACGAAATATATAATGCCCATTAGCGGCGATCTTTTCAGTATATACCGGCTGGGATATTTTCTTTTCCTTCTCTGCTCGTGGCCTCTTCCTTCGTCTCTTTATTTCTCCTTTTCCTCCTTTGCCACCGGGTCGAGGGTGCGTGTGCCACGATCGAGCCTAAACGGAACCCCCTACCCTAAACGGCACTCTTTCTTTTTTTTTCCCTCTTTCTCTTCCACGATTGCCTCCCGGACACAAGCGTCACGCTTCGAACGGATCGTTTGACGCGCTAATCTGAGGGTAGAATCTCCAAGTCAGCCGCGTTGTTTTTGGACATGTTCGAGTGCCATTCGCTTTGTTGCTTCGATTGACGCCCGCTGTGCTCTCTGGGACGTGGCCGGTACTGTGCTCTGACGAATGAATCATTCCACCCTGATGCGCCGTTCGTGAATGAGAATTTTCGGCTCGGGGTGGCCGGTTTTTGCGGAGGTTTTAATTCCTTTCAACGGGAATTTCGGGGTTTACTGGAGAAAGGTATTCGTGACGTTGTGGTATGGTGGTTTTGTTAGGGGGGCATTATATATTTTTTTTTTGGTTTTGGAATGTCATATTTATTATTGTTTACTGTTTATTCTCACTTTGTTACGAGTATGAATGAACCAACTATGTAGATGTATGTTAACGGTGGTAGTAGAGATTGAAAGTACTGTAGGAATTTTATTATATAATGTGTTATATTCTGTTATGTAATATAGTGTTTTTGTTTTCTATTATATGATTTAGTGTATTTGCAAAAGAAGAAAAATTTTGTAGTAATAGAGACGAATTTGGTTCTTAAAATTAGTGACAGAGGCTTTTATTTAGAATATTTTTAAACTGAAATTTATGAGAGACTTGAATTTGACAGAATTTTGAAGGGGTGGGTTGATATATAACTTTGAAGTAAAAATATCGAAATTTGCTAAGCCAAACTTGAGAACAGTGTATGTGTAAATAACTAGCAAGCAAATAATATTACAATGAATAACGTAACCAAAACTTACTTTCAGCATATAAAATAGAGTCGGACGTATACAATTTTGTGTTCGTTAGTATTTTATTACTATACTCTTCATCACTGTACTAACAAGACACAATTGTTTTTTGTTTCAGCCGAAATCAGAAAGACTTCGGCAACTCAAGTTTGCGAGGGTAAGTCAACTTTTCACTTCTGTGACCATTCGACAATAATTTTCCTTATCTTTCAGCTAGCGAACATATTTTTTTAAATTTCCAAATTATCATATCATCCAAAAAATATTCAGTACTTTTATTTGAAAGCGCCAAGTCACACGAAAGAGAAGGGTGTCCTTTAACACTAAACCTACCAAGGCGGTCAATAAACCGATTCCAAAATATTTTCTAAAAGTTATCTAAATTCATAGAGTAGCCATGAAGTAAATATTCCACTTCTATCTTACAAAAGCAAAATGAGTTAATTAATTATCTTCTTTATCTCGCCACTTCTCTTTGTGTAAGGTCGTTATTGAGTATATTTAGATTTTAGTAGATATAACGTCGGTACGTTTAGTGTTAAAAATCCTAATTTATTATCCTTATTGAATAAACGTAATTTTACTTCTCTCTTGCGCATCCCATTCGGAAGCGTTCGTATTGTAGCAGATAAAACGTTACACCGAGCTTCCAGGATTTCGGCTCCATTGTGTTGAACCGATGGCAGGGCGAATATTACGTAACATATTCCGAGTCGTTTAAGCATGAAAACCCTCTCTACGGTTATTATATTTAATACGCAGTACTGATCTGACAACATCTGCTTCTCGAACAGCTCTCGCCGGTTCTTTCGAAAAGGAAATCTTTATTTTCTGCACGTCGCATCGATTTTCAAAGGGAAAATGATGAGCGCCGGATGAACCTGAGTCTTCTTCAGATTTCCCCGAGTCTCGTTAACATGTTGCAGATATTTATACACGCGCTGTTACGCTTCTCGATTCACGTTGCCCGGTAGAATATTACAAATAATTTTATACTAATTTAACTTTGCTCTTTGCAAAATTAAATTTATACTAGTTTCAAAATAGACGAATCATATAATTGATCACTTTTTGATATTGCAGAATCCAAGATTTCAATCCTTAGGGAAATAGTTTTTACCTACTTCAAAGCCAAATGATTTTATATACTAAAAAATATTTTTTTAATGGCTATATTCTGTCAGTAATATATGAAAAAGTAATACACGGAACAAAAATAACATATGTGCATTAAATAAATTGCATTTAAAAAAGGGAGGAGGGAATCTGAGTCTTAGTATTTTTTATTTGAAATTTAATAATATATCGATATATGAAAGGCAGTTGTTTAGGTTTTATAATTAGCTTCTTTCTATAATTATATATATTTGGCTAATTCTTTTGTGGGTACCTGTGAGAACCAAGATTTTAACCCTTAGTTAAGAAATTTTCACGAAGCTCGAAACAGATTTTTCTTTTGTATTAAATAATTCTACTGCATAATTGCTACTGCCAATAATATACTTTATGATATAACCATTAATATTAAATGTAAAATCTCGCGTTTCATTTAAAAACTGACACAGAAATTCTTTTAACTCGGACATCGACCAAGCTTCGTGCGCATGTGCAAAAACAAGTAGTGAATTAAATTACCTAATTCTTTGTGCAAATATATTAAAATACTCCTCGCATTTCAACATTTCCGTGGACCTGCTAAACGGCACTTATCACGTTTTTCTACTCTTTCTTTTGTATTTTTAACAAGCCTCAAACATGCCAGTAATTAAGACAGAGATGACAATTATTTATTCTTCATTTCGAGATCCTTCGACCTTTGGTAGTGGTTGTAACTTTGAAATGAAACAACCATGAACTCCATTGTACGCTACAATTTTTTCTACATAGCATTTGCAATGTACAGACTCAGTTTTTCAAATTTTTTACTAAACTACTCTCACAATCAGGATAAACAGCCGTGTTATTTACTGGAATTCATAGCCCGTTAACTCTGAGACCATACGAATTCATATTCGTGCATCGTAATCAATGATTATTATTATTGTCGGCGAAATGAAACTACAATCGAATTTGCAACATTAATGTATATCACATATTATACGAACCGATTAAATTAATGTCCGTATCCATCGTAACTTTCCGTGCTATTCCACGCCATCACTTAACATCATAATTTAACAATGAAGCCATTTGTTTCGGGCCGTGCGCGTTCTGTAGACGCGCTTGAGTTTTCTACAATTATCGTGGATTAAAATGAAACTATTATTCGGAATATCAATTCCCGCATTCAACCGTGTTTACCATTATATTTCTATTAATCATCGTCCCTGTAATTAATGTTCGCATAGAACTCATACTGTGTCTACAAATATTCACGATATTACTAAAAATTTCTGTTTCATATGCGTTGAACACTTTTGTACTCGACGTCTCCTCCATAGTTTTTTTCTAATGTTACAGCCATTATTGTTATATTTACTTTTGCATTTTATCTCGCAATAAGTAATTGTTGTAGAAGAAAGTTAATAGACAGCTGTAATTACGAAATTGTAAACAATTATTCCAACGTTTCAGTGTTGCTCAGAATATTTTTAATTCTGCTGTTCTGCTCATTTGTGTCTCACATTTGTATTCCTTTCACTTACAGTGACCCGACGAACATAGGTTCAAATTTTAAAAAAACATAAAATATACAAACAGGTAGACGTAAATGTTAAATACATTGAATATCAGAATCTAATACTTACAATTAGAAACAAAATATCCGTTAACACTTTACCGATCGGTATTTTTTTAACATCCTTCCCCCTTCTGACCGATCACTTGGCCACAAATACTTCCTTGATACAGATATCTATTCGAAAGTTACAAATTCTCGTCACTGAGTCCTTAACGCACTTAACCGCAATGATAAATGATAATTTATTAATTGGAGTGACAACCAATTAATAAGTTAGAAGTTCAAAGGCGTTCGGTCCGAAAAGCCTCTTGATAGGCTTCTGGTCGGTAAAGTGTTAAAATATAATCTATATTTCGGGTCATATAAACCCGAGCAGACCTGCAGGGTTAATATTGATATTACATTTTCTTCATACATTTTAGTCCATTATCAAGATAATGATATTTGTTAAATTATGAACATTTGCAATTTTAAGTCACAGCAGATGCTTTGTTCGCCAATTTCTCCCCCTGAATTGATTGCTTTGCGGTTTCTTCAGATTTTCGTATTAAACCTCTTCTACTTAGCAAATTTTTCAATAAGTCCTTCCACTTCATTGTCAGTGGTACAAGAAAAACTTGATATTAACCCTTTTAGCGCCGGACGACGATATATCGTCGTTAGTAATAGTACTAACACTAAGCATCAAAGCGATAATATTCAATTTCCAATACGATATCAGTAATTTAATGACAGATAATTGTAAATACACAGTTTATGCTCTATATTGCTTATTCTACATTAAACTATCGCCAAACGAAAATTCTTTTTCTTCGTAACTACATTTGTCATTAATTCAATCAATTTTTCGGTCAGCACTAAAAGGATTAAGCCAACAGCATCACAAATAATAACATCATTACCATTCATTTCTAAGATTTCTATTCTAACAATTTTTCGTGTCATCAATATCATTAATTACTACAGTATCTCCTACTTATCTTAACAAATCAAATTCAACTTTCTTTCCCAAAAGAAACAGAACTACACGACACATTCCATTACCCCCGTCTTCTTCGACTCCCAAGGTATTCATATTTCAATATCAATAATTTTACAAAGCATGGGAAACATTTCCGCAAAGTCGCCGTAAGTACTCGGAAGCATTGCCTCCCGTACGAATTCCATCCACGATAGTGGCATTACACTGTGAAAAATGTTCACACCCCCGCAACGAGAATCGCATGAAATCCACGTCAGACGAAATACCGTGGAATCCGTCTCTCGGTCGTTGCATGTCGCGCTCCCGGTGCGTGGAAAGGCAGTAGGATGGGTAATGTCGGGAAATGCAGCTAACGAAGTTTACGAAGACACTTAACGGAATTACGCCCTCGCCAGCAATGGCCTCCGCCGGTTGCTTCCCCTCTTTGTCTCTCTTCCTCCTCGTCCGGCTCTTCGAGCCGCCTCCCTTTCCACGTTGCAGGAGGTCGCGTTAATTACCGCGAGCGGAGGCAAGAAGCCGGGGAAAAGCGTGGTGAGAGAGCGCATCGTCGTACTCCTCATCGTCGCTGTCATCGTAGCCGAAGTCGTAGTCGAAGTCATAGTCGTAGTAGTCGTCGTCGTCGTGATCGTCGTCGTCGACGACGATAGTCCAGGGTGGTTGGCGAAAGGTCGTGGAAGGAAAGCCGGTGGAAATGGCGGGTAGACGGGAAAGGGGCGAGGGTGGCTCGAAAGCGCAGCAACGAGGGAGGTTGGCTCGGTTTGCGTCGAAGAAGGGTGTTATTGACATGGTGGGTGTCGCGTCGTCGGCCATCTTGGCCTGGCGCGCACCCTCTCCTCCGGTCGAGTCTCTCTCCCTCTCCTATTCTCACCCTTCTACTGCTTTCTCCTCCACTTGGGGCTACGCTCTGTCCCCCTCGCGTCCAGGACATCCTTGTGTCCCCCTTGTCGAGTGACATTCGGGCTATACGCCCGGCCTAACCTGCCCGGCAGACGCCCTGGGTCACCCTTTTCGACCAACCCCGGCGACGAGCTCCGTGGGTCCCGGGGGCTGCTTGTCGCCATGGCGACCGAACCCTCCTCGCCCAACCCCCTCGGCCAAACACCGATTCCTGTCCCTGGGTACACTTCTCTTTCTCCCTCTTCACCCCCTTCCCGTGCTCCTACTCTGTCTCGCCGTGATCCTCCCTTTCTACTGCCTCTCTCTTCTATTCTGTCCTTTTGCTGTTAATTTCTCCTGGTCTTTCTTTGTCTCGCTCATTTTTACGTACCTTTCTTTCTGTTATTCCGTCTCTGACTATGTATCTGCTTCTTTCTTTATATAGATACATACCTATCGGTCTGTCTGTGTCGGACTCTTTCCCCTGTGTCTACTTGTCTCGTCGTTTCCCTCGTCTCTATCCTCCTCGGCCTCTTTTACGCTCTCCTTTCTTCGTGGTTGGCTCAGAGACGTGGATACGAGGAGTAACACAGTGACGAGGTCACTGGGTACATGCACGGGTCCACGTTCGTGCTAATAATGTCTCGTGGTAGAACGTAGGGGATGATGGGGGTACGTGTGTTGGGATGCTGTTCTGGATGTTACTCCTCGTGTCTGTTGAGTCGCATTCTCTCCGACTCTTTCCTGTCTTTCCTAGGGTCTTGAGAGGGGTTTGATCACCAACTCGCGCTTTGTTCGCTTACCTATGTCACCCTCTACCCTCTGCGCTCCCTTTCTCTATTTCTTTCTTTCTCGTTCTCGTTTTCTCCCTTGTCTTCTTTACCTTGCATCCCCTCGTCCTCTTTCTCCTGCCGACTGAACTGTTACACGTACCGGAGGGGTTGCGATGACGTTGTCGGCCTTTGTTCGCGAATGTAATGATCCCGAGTTCCTTTACAAAGCGAAGGAAACTAACGGGTCGCGTTTATTTCTAGCGCAGGGATGGTAAACGTATTTCTAACGAAACTTTCCGTTTCGTAGCTTTTTTGGATGGAATCTGAACGTGGATTTTCTTACGTTTTTGAGCTATTTTCAGAGATATGTTGTTTTTTTGTTTTATTTATCAATATTTTGGATACGTAGGTAGTGTTTGATGTGATAATTAATTTAGCTTGTTTTATTAATGATACTGTGTTCGTAGACATATTTTAAGGTTTCTTGACAATTTGTCGAAGGTATTCAGTACTCGTTAGCACTAGATCGACCAAGGTGGTCAAAATGACTTGCCTTGAATTTTTTGACAATATTCATAAAATTTCTAACGTTGTTTCTTTTTCAATTTTCTACGTCTATTTTGAACAAAGTGAGCCATTCAATCAAGTTTATTGGAATTTCATTGATTTGACTCGGACATGTTTATTAGGCAATTTTAAATAGTATATTGAATTAATCATCGGTAGATCTAGTGTGAACACTGATCGTATGTTGATTACTTGTATTTACTTTGACACCCATATTTAAAAATATAGATTTTTATACCGGACGGTGTCTCCTATCCTGTACAATACAAAATAGGGATACAAAACGGTGTTAGTGGACATTTTAGTAATTAATATTGCACATTTACTTATATTAAATCAACATCTTGTAAAAGAACCCACAAACAACCAAAGAAAATTATTAAATTAAATTGTTCATACTTTTCAAGTCAGTTATAGAAATACGAAAGAAGAACAGCTTTAGAAATTCGACGAATTAAGAAATAGTAATTTTTTAAACTATCGTATATAAAATGAACAATTCAAACCATTCAGATTTCTTTTCCAATTGCTGTTTGAAGAAGATACACGTAAACTTTTTGAAAAAATACAACAAATCCTTCTTCACCGCAATATCTCTATATATTTTGAATTTGAGCATATCCTTCTGTTCAATCCATTCGCCTACCTCGTTCGACATATGTTCATAACTTTTGCAAATACAAATTCTCCGTTCTCCATTCATTGTTCTTACCAATATCGGACGAAAGTGAACGAAACTCTTTGTACAGAAGATTACGTCTACCCTGATGGGCGTCGTTCTGATCATCGACAAAAGAATTACGCGAGTTTAAGTGATTGGTCCTATTCGGTTCAATAATGCATCAACGCAATCGTCCATATGCCGAGTTAGAATGCATTGTCCCATTTCGTTGTGCATCCGTTTGTGCAACGGGTGCATCGCGAATACACCGAAACCTCTAATTAAAAATTTGTAAAAGTGCATTCTTCTTAAAGAAATTTAACCTTCATGGGTTTAATTGTATTTCATTCAATCTTATTTAATTTGTCTCTTTGTTTCAATTACTGAAAACATAAAATTCATAATTATTCTCTCACCTTCTCGTCTATCACCACTTTGCCTCTACGACTTTCTCTGATAAGATCTAATTGAACACTAGATTTGAAAAATAGATATTTCGCAACTAGCTTTAACCCTTTGCGGTCGAGCAGTACTCAACATAGCTTTTCTCTTCGCTTCATTTTCTGACAATTTAATATCCACTGTCCAATCTCATAATGATTTTGTAATATTATCTAAATATCAATCAGCATCTGTAGTTATTGGTACCATTAAAAAAATGAAAAACCAATGACAGAAAATATTGTAAAATTAATTTTACTTAATTCACTACAAAATTAACAAAATAATTCGGACCTCAAAGGGTTAACGATATTAAAAATTTAACTTAAAATCGATGATATGAATATGCTACTGTCATGTTGCATTTTTTAATTAGGCAATTTTAGAAATGCCAAGAACCTTGTAACTGCGGACAACTTCCATTATTTTTACAGTATTATAGTATGATTTTGATATTAGAAAATGTTTTTATAGTATGATTTTAATATTAGAAAATCAAATTTCAATGTTTACAGTCCCTCTAGTTATGGCGATCCAAAGAAATCGTTTATACCCCATCACAAGAAAATCTATTACACCGTTAGGCGTTTCGAGATCCTTTGATTCCTGAACGGCACGACTCGGTCTTCCTTTTGTTCGGGCACGCCGGAAGTTGGAAGTTACTTCACGAATTAGAGATTATTAGGAGGGACTCTCTCAGGTATTGATATGGCTTTTGTCTCGGCCAGCCACAAAGTTTCAGGAAGCACCACAATCCAACCAATTAGCGAAGATTCACTAAATCAAGTCGCAGCCACGAATTAATTGGTACTCGACTTTCTCTCCCCTCCCATTTCCTCTATCTCCCTCTCCCCCTCCTACCCTCTTTGGTCTTTCTGTCTCGAACGACTACAACAAATACTCTAAGTCCTCTTATCCCTCAATGATGAAACCACTCATCGATTCGTCTCTTTTTCACCAGTTTTTTTTTTCCTACGAATCGCGTTATGTATCTCAAGGTATTGCGATTGAGCTTCCCCAATTATCTGTTTAAATGAAACAAATTAAAGGCTTCTTGTTCCGTTTCTTCGGCTTTCTTCGATCTTTCTCTGCCTGCGACTGGAATGAATGACGGGGAAAGGAGCTTATGTCAGATACGTCGCGAATTGTTGTACTAAAGTGTTGTTATTGTTCGACGTTGGGAAGCTTTTCCTCGTGGAAGATCATTGTGGCTGCGAATATTTTTATCGATCTAATTGATGCATTGAAAGAGTTTGTTTTTATGGAATGAATCTCAGAATTTCCTTCGATTCCATAGCTGATTTGCATTGTGTGATGTTATTTGTGAGTGTGGGAAAGATTAGAAGTTATGTATTATTTTTTATTACGGTATTAACGAGGCAATAGAAAACTAGTTATATTTAAAAGGGTAATATAGTTTCGATCAAAACTTGGGTTTTCATATTTACAACACCCCCTTTTCGAAACAAATGATTCACTTCCCCCTATTCGCAAAAGGACAAATCTTCTTCCGTTCCTGAAATAAATAATGCAGCCCATAGTTTTCTAAATATTTGGGGTTATAGCCCAATTTTTTTCACAACCATTCAGTGATGTCCCTTTCAGGTGAAGTATATTGTATCATATATTTCAAAACAAATTCAGATTTTTAAATTTGTACTCCGTCGGATTACTTACTTTTCTGTACTCGAAGGATTAAAAGACATTTTAAACTATTTGTTAACACATGGGTTTAATGATTTACAGTATTTATTAAATTTTTCATCACATTTTTGCGAGCATTGTCCAGGGCAACAGCAATAGATCCAAGCACCGCCTGAATTTACCAAAACAGCCCCCTTAGATCTCTTCAACGCCCCTCGAGGTGTGGATACACCCCCCATTGGAAATCTATGATTTAAAACATTCATCATAATATTCCACTGTACCCAAGAATCAAAAAGCGTTAGAAATATACCCACCATAGCAATTGGCATTTCTTTTCTTTATTTCATCCATGGGCTTCATCTGCCATGGTCACTTTGTCACCCATTTGCAATTTTAGTTGAGTTTCGAAACCATGGAGCTTATAATATGCATATCACCTAAGAAAAATCTTTCAGAGGTGACAAGGCTCTGAACCATGAGTATCTAATTGAAAGTCCCAACCTTCAACTCCATATTTACCGTAGGTCCCATTAATATGTTTAATCTCAATGATTAATTGAGTCAATCAATTATTAATTGAATCAAAAGACGAAACAACGTCGACTATAGAGGTAGCCCTGATAATGCGAGGTCTCGATATCGATAGGGCACATGAGAATTAAAAAAAAAATCAAAGAATAAAGAGCTTTATACTCGGGAATCAACTGTTTGTTTATTCAGCATATGCGCCAGGGAGGGAAATGAGGAGGGGGTGGTCGGAGGGACGAAGGAAAGTGGAGATAGGGAATGTGAGTGATCAACGTGAAACGAGTTCATTCATCCTCTTGGACGTTCGGATGGTGAATGGAGACGAAATGGTTCGTAGGGACGCTTCATTGAATTATTTAGGTTAATATGCTTATTGATTGAACTATTGTCAAAGGTTGAAGCTACAGTCGAAGGTTAATTGCATTTTGTCTTTATTTTTTTTTATCGTATAGGAATAATTTCATTACCTGTCTAAGTAATAAGTTAATTTTATTATTTTTGTTAGCCTCTTATTGGAATAACGAGGATGTTCCTTTTTTACCTTTATGGATGACGTTGAGGTTGATTTTAGTTATTTGAGATCTTTTATTTTATAATTATTTTATAATTAATTTTCTGTTACAGTAATTTCGAGTTTGATACTGCATTATTATGTTGTACATTTAACCAATTCTATAATACCAGTAGACGCTGCTGCCATTAGTGGAAAATAAATATTTAGAGGGAGAAAATATTACGAAAGTAATTTCAATTAGCTAATAAATTGCCGGAAAAATTGTTCGAGCCGTAGAGAAATAATTTTAGTGTGATAAGGTTGAGAATATTTTCCATAAATTGTAATATTCTTTGAAAATGTCATTTATTAATATAGTATGGTATTTTACATTATTTTCTTTTTCTTATCGCAGCATTTTTCTATTAACGTTAAGAAAATTTTATTTATCTCTTCTAGAGAGGAGATCTCTTTCTCCCATCGAGATTAAAATTGCATTTAATTGTAGGTCAACAAAAATAACAATGTTTTGCACAAATCTAAAACATTTTGAAAATTGTAAGATGTCACTTCATTATAATGATATTCCGTGAATTCCTCAGCGATAAATTTATCTCGCTCTTTTTATCCTTTACTAAAATTACTTATATAGAAATTCGTTTCGGATTTAATAGCAACAGAGATTTCAATTTTTGTTATCTCATATATTTTCTCGTATTAGGTTAAAAACTGCTTTTAATTATTCCGTAAAAGTGTTAATATTATTTTCACTGAATTATGAATATTTTTAAAAAGCATATTTGAAGAATAATATTATCGGCATGATAAATTCAAAATGATATTTTTGTTATAATTTTACATTGCAATTTTGACAAGAATTTTTGTTTTAATGTGACTCCAATGAGTTCGTCATTTTCATTTTTGTGTAATGTTAAACTAATTGCTTTTAATCATGGCGATGTTAGAGTTGAAATTATTTCCACAAAATTAGCATTATTCCGGATGGCAGTGTAAAGTAACATCTCGTTTTAATGCGAGCACAAAAGGTGCCAGTGTATTCGACGAAGTTAATTAATAAAAGTTATTGCCGTTCAACGCTGACGAATAAACGAACATCGATAATACTTCGAGCATAATGCATCGTAATCCGTTTTCATTTTGGAGTAATTTCATAGAAAAATTATGAGCCTTCCCGTGAGTTAATACGAGCATCGATTATTACTCGGTGGAAAACTGAAATTGAATATGAATTGATAATTGAAAGAACGACTGAAAATTACATTCACTTATCTCATGAAAATTTCGAGCCGTGCTTAACATACGAGCGTAAAATAAATTTTGTCTTCAGTCAAACTATAACGAACGATTTATTATTGTATCTAACAGGTACTTCAACTAAAATATTAAAAATAATGGATGATTCTTTGTGTAATATTAAAAAGTTAAATATCTTAACACTTTACCGACCGGTAGCCGATTAATCGGCTTTTTGAGCTCAACACTTTTGGACATTTAACTTATTAATTGGTTGCTATGGTAATTAATAATTTTTGTTTTCATTGCGGTTAACTGTGCCAAGGACTCAGTGAAGAAACTTTGCAATTTTTTAAGAGATATCAGTATCAGGGAAATATTTGCGTGCAAGTGACCCATCAGAAGTGGGCAGGATGTTGAAAAATACCGGTCGGTAAAGTGTTAATATGTTAATCAGACTATACTTCTATGTTTAATATATATTATTTACAACCGTGCACTCCATTCATTTAGAATCGTATAAAATAAGTAAATGAAATTTGTGTCATCAAAATCATCGAATCACGATGTACATTAATTATTCCCAAATTAACCCCTTGCACTACGATTCCTTTCGTGACTGCACCCAATGTAATTTAGATTTTAATTGGGAAAATAAAAATTGATCAATGACTCTTGATATGCCGTATAACTTAATGTAATATTAATGTCATAGAAATAATATTATCACGTCGGGTCTCATTAACCCTGTACTTTACAATAAAGAGTGACACACGTGATGGGATGAATGGGATAGTAAATTTTCAAGTTTTCCAAAATCTACTAAATTGAAAATATTAATGAAACGCGACGCGATAATACTATTTCTATAATATTAAAATTACGTTAAATTATAGGGAATATCAAGAATCACTGATCAATTTTTATTCTAGCAATTAAATTCTGAATAATAGTGCAGGTAGTCACGAAACAAATTGTAGTGCAAGGGGTTAATATTTCCAATTGAATAGATTTTTGAAAACTTGAGAATTTCCTATCCCATTTATCTGATCACAAGTGTCACCCGTTATTGTAGAACAAGGGGTTAATATATAATTAAGAATTGTCCTTCTACTGACACTGCCAGTAACATAATCATCATTGAAATTAATCAACCTTTTATTGAGCAACTGAAAGTAGAAGTACTCTTTTTTTAATCGTCATTAATTGCTCTTTTAACTGGTATCGGATTAACGAATAATTATCCCGAGTATCGCATAGTAATTAAATTCTTCTGGAAAATTCATTTCGTTAAAGAGTTGATTCAGCAATTGCCTTTTATCGTCATTAACAACGCGCGAGAAAAACTTGATCATCCATATCTGGAAATAACGTAATTGAGAATCCATTATTCCTATTTAGAGAGCTGGTATTTAAATTAATTACCGGCATTTAAATTAATTGAGCAATAATAAATACATTTAAAAGCGATTCTACCGGCTTTTTCCTTCCAGCTGCAATTAAAAACGTATGAAAATCAACGCCCAACTTAATTAATACACTTTGTACGGTGTTGAACAATAAAGTCTGCTTCGTTTTTAGAATGAAATCGGTCGTCTCCCTTTTTCCTTGCGAATTATTTAAATGTCGATACATTTAATATCGAATTAATTAACATCTATATCGTGTAACACAGTTATAGATTATTTTACCATTCCAACGTTCGTTTAGTCTTTTATAATTTTTCTCCGCGCCTTTAAACATCGCTGTAAATAACATTTCAATAAGCAATCTTTAATCTTGTAAATTTTCACGTTCAAGTAGAATTAATTACCAAATGTATTCTACAGATTATTTCACCAATGCACAGTGCTCTCTTCAAAAAGAATGAATAATTGTAGGTACTAAAAATTTCTGAACATTTTCCCGTATGATATTGCATTATAGCTAATAATCTGCATATTGATTAGCAGCTTCAGAATATACACGACGGTCCTCGATGTTATAGAGGAACTCAGCTTCCTTTTTTATCATTAAATTCCGAATTTATGATAAAATTCTAGTTAATGTATTTTCAATAACTCCTACAGAGTTTATTTGTTAATTGGTCTTTTATTAAATTCGTTTATGCCGCCAATCAAATTCGATTGATTAAAAATTATCAAATAATACATCTCGCCATTTTCTAACGTTCTTATGATAATTCATTGTAATTAATTATTTAATTCAATCAGTGATTCCTTAACCCCTTACCATATAACGAGTGACACTCGTGATGCGGAAAATTGAATAAAAAATTATCAATTTTTACAAAATCTATAAAATTGAAAATATCAGCGAGACATAACGCCATAAAATTATTTCTATAATGTTACATTAAATCATACGATATATCTCGAATCACTGGTCAATTTTTATATTAACAATTCAATTTTGACTCATTGTGGAGGTAGTTGGAAAAAAATAGTACGCAAGGGGTTGAAAAAGTAATTGTGTGACATCCCACGCTGATTTTTATCAATTTACCTTTTAGATAATTGCTAGTTTTATCAACAAATGAATTGTATCATTCTATCAATTTAATTACTTGGAAGATCTATCAAGCAATACTCGTTACTGCAAGACAAGACATTAACCATTAAATGCGCGATTTTATTTTTTTCATCAGAAAAAATGTTTTTAATATCCATATATAGTTTAGATTATAGGAAAAATATTTAAAAAATTCATTTGAAAGAATTCAGCTTCTAAATTACCTGAAAAGCTTTTGTCGCATTTATGCAACACTGCGCCTTCCTAGGTAAGCAGATGTATGGGGAATTATTGACTCATGTAAATAGCATAAAAAAATATTTTAGTACTAATTATAGTTCTATTTATTATGATAGTTATAAAAACATTTATTTTCTCTATTATAACAACGATCGAGGAAAGTTATTCCAATATCACTTTTTTCCGCGCCGATGAAAACCCGCTAAAACTGACAAATAATTAAAACATTTGAAAGTTGGTGCCACTGCACCTGTCAAAAATTTACAAAGTACACTATAGTCTATGACAAAGTTTGTTCAGAAACCGTAATCCGTTCAGATTTTTTCTTTTATTCTCATAGAATTAGTATGTTGCAGAAATGCAACTCCGCGAATTTAAGGGTTAATTTGCCTCTCTCATCGAGTCAATAATATTATTATCTCCAATTAGTTACAATAAATTTCGAAATGAAAGATCATAATTATGAAAACGTTGCAGAAATGACTAAACAAGTAGCAAACACCGGTTTTTCCCGCCATCGATGATAGACAAGTATCCGGACGTTGAGTCTGTAATTCGATGGCGAAGTTAAAGGGGCGTCTCTCTCTCTCAAGGGTGCGATAACTTTCGGCGTCGACTGTATCGCTGGATGATACCCCCTCGGGGTTTTCTCCCCTCGGGTGTTGGGGTGTGTTTCGTTGCCTGGCAACGACACCCTCCAAGTCCCCGCTCTGATTGGCCCCGTCCCGCTTTTCCTGTCTTAGCCTCTCTCTTCTCACCCCCTTCGACAATCGAGCAGCCGCGACCATATCTCCTATCGACGATCAAAATCATCCTCGAGGCGATAGTTGGCTTGCATATCCGTCCAGTCTGCGGTTCATGGAAAACTTGTCACCCCTCCTTTTAGCAGCTTTCGTTGGAAGTTACTTTCGTAATTGGATTTTCGAATGATATCAAATTTCGAGCAATTTCTTCCTAGCTTCTACTCCTCTTTGATTAAATGTATTTTGTACCTTGGGTGATCTTCATTTGAAGGGTGGATGCTTTTTTATGATTGGATAAAAATTTGATTTTTTTTTAAACAGAAAGTGAGAAACTTGGGGGGGTGGATTTTAAGAAAATGGTTATTTGGGAGTTAGATCGTATGTCGGTTTGTTTGGCGTATCGCAATGTGTTTCAATTTTAGGGAGGATTGTTAATAAGTAGGATTTGATGAAAAGAAGCCTTTTTCTAAATGGAATGCTTAATTTTAATTGGAAGAATTTTCTAAATGAGTATTTAGTTTTAATTGTCAGTCGAGAGAAGGATTTTGAAGAAAGATACTCGGAATTTAGATTGCTTTGTTGAACAGTTTAACGCGTTATTGTCTTTTTTAGTTTTGCTTTAGAGAGTTTCGACCATTTTTACAGTTTTACATTCATAGGATAACTTCTTTCACGAGAATGCGTGGAGAAAGGGGAAGAAGAGAATTACCTTTATTTTGTGTACAGCTTTACGGAAGTTAATCTTCTTTATAATTTCTTTTGTGACTGTATGTGTCGTGTTAAACATTAAGCTGCTTTAGCACCGAGCTGAACAAAAAATTGTCATTTTACTCCTATCTATCTAAGTAACAAATTGTACGTTAACACGTTAACACTAGAACTACCGGCATTACATCTATTATATTTAAATATTGTAAATAAGAATTGTAGAAATAGAGAAATTAGTAGGTGGAAAAGATAATTAATTTAGAAATTTTTGTTTTATAAGATTGATGTGGAATAATCTACTCAATGACACCTCAATAAACATGAAGAATATTTATAAAAAATAAGGAATAAGTCTTACTTGATAGCCTTAGTAGTTCTAGTGTTAACTGCCATCTCAGTCACTGGCAAATTCTGCTGTTAAATTATATCTAATCACAAATATCAGTATTTTAAAAATAATTTTCTCTACAAAGCTGCCGATAATAAGATAAAATACTACTTTAAACTTATTTAGACGTTAACAATTTCATATAACTAAAGTTTTCCATATTTCATTACTGCAGCAAAAAGTGCGCCAAATAAAAATAAAATGTGAATATATAACGCTTTCTTTCGCCAAACGACATTTTGCATCACACTAAAGATTTCTCAATTATCTACAACAAATCTAATATATCTAATCAATCTTGCAAACTATATTATTGATGTATGATTTTGATGACATCGACTACCGTGATCATTAACCGCACGATTGCAAATTAGCAGTATGACTGGCTAAAATAATTACAAAATGCGCAATTGCACATAAAAACATACCATTGAACAATTTCACACATAAAAGAAAAAAAGAATAACCGCAATATTTAATAGTAAGCTAGTTTATCCAAATTCTCAACTCTCCCTGCCACAACTACCTCTCGACTTCACCCCTCTCATCCTCCACGAAGAATTAATACGATCATCGGCATAAAATAATTAAAAATGCCCAATTCACGTAAAAACATACCATTGCACAATTTCACACATAAAAAAAGAAAAGAATAACCGCAATATTTAACAGTAAGCTAGTTTATCTAAATTCACAACTCTCCCTGACACAACTACCTCTCGACTTCACCCCTCTCATCCTCCACAAAGAATTAAGACGATCGTCGGCATAAAAAAATTACAAATTGCCCAATTCACGTAAAAACATACTATTGAACAATTTCACACATAAAAAAAGAAAAGAATAACCGCAATATTTAACAGTAAGCAAGTTTATCCAAATTCACAACTCTCCCTGCTACAACTACCTCTCGACTTCACCCCTCTCATCCTCCACAAAGAATTAGTACGATCATCGGTATAAAATAATTAAAAATGCCCAATTCACGTAAAAACATACCATTGAACAATTTCAAACATCAAAAAGAAAAATATAACCGCAATATTTAACAGTAAGCAAGTTAATCCAAATTCACAACTCTCCCTGCCACAACTACCTCTCGACTTCACCCCTCTCATCCTCCACGAAGAATCAGTTCGATCATCGAAATCCGCTTAGGAATAAACATCCATTTCATGCTTTTCATCGTCATTTACGATCATTTCTATATCTCTGACTCGAGCAAATCGAGCAGGAAAGGATTAAGCTTGCTCCTTCTATGACTCGACCTCGTGGCATCCCCTTTCAGCGGTTCCTTCGAGTAGCACGGTCCTTTGTCGGTGGCCCCCGGCATCACGAGGGTGGATAAAACCGTCCTATTGATCTCCCTCAATGGATTCGTGCCCTTTCACCTGCCAGTGATGGCACTGTTTTGACATTCCTCTCGCTCGTCCTCGCTCACCATTAATAGGCCTCTTCGTTCTCCTTTCTCTCTTTTCTCTTGTTTTCTCTTCTCTTCCTTCCACAGGATCTCCTCGATCCCGAAAAGAAGTTCCTAAATAAGCGTAATCCTTTTCAGCGGCCTCGAGTGCCGTTCTTAGAAATCGTCCGCGTTCAGATTGCACAGATGGAAAACCAGAGCAACGAAATAAAAGAGCCCGCTGTCCCGTTTTCTGATATGTCTTCGACGACGACGACGTTATGAACGTTCAACGGTTTCTGCAGATTTTCCGTATGTCCTGGGCAGCGGTTTCTTTATTCGCGATTTCGACGACGGTAGAGATGCTCAAGGTTTTTTTCTTGATGGACAGTATTATGTAGGAGTTAAGTAATCGAAGGAGGAATTCGGAGATTGAACAGGATGTTGTTAGTAACGTTTGAGTTTAGAATTTTCTTTTTATTCGGAATTTTAACCCCTTGCCATGCCGTTTCTTTTGTGATCGAATGTGCAATAACTCTGACTTAATTACTAAGATAACAAATTACCCCTTAATTTCGGATATAGTATGAGTTAACGTAATATTGAATGGCATAGAATTAAATTTATTTTATCAGGACTCAATGATATTTTGAATATAATACTTTTTGGAGTATTTCAAAATTGACTATACCATTTATCGCGTCACGAGTAGCACTAGTTATTGTACGGCAAGGGGTTAAGCTGCATGTGAGCTGTTATTTTTGAATGTTTCTTTATTGTATTTTTTATGACTATATGAAATTAATTTTACTGACAAACATATAAGTATCGGAAAAATCTTTGTTATATTTGAAGAGCAGAAAGTATTGTATAATAATTTCAATTAGATATCTATAGATATTACCTATTACCTGTATTAGCTATATATTTAATAGACATATAATAGATAAATATTTATAGTTTTATTTGATAGCTTTAATGAATGAAGCAGTATCAATTTTCTTAACAGTCAAATATTGTTTCGCTTGTTGTGTCTATATTTCAATTTTAATTAAAACTTGAAATATTAAAATTACTCAATCTTTTTAGGTAGAATTGACATAAATTGTCTTAGCCATATTTGAGATGACAAATTTTACCTGCTGTCATTGAAAAGTTGTGATCAAGTCGAATATCTTTATTATGTTGCTCCACATTTCGATACGGAAATACTTGTTCGAAAATTCATTGTAAAAAAACGGAATCGTTGGACGAGATCGAAATGAATAAGTTGGTTTCGATTCTTTTTCGAGAATTTAACGCATCTTTTCTCTTAGGTTTCCCAAAGTACGATATTAATGATGGATCGCCGACAAAGAAATATTATGAGGCGGAAAAAGAAAATTCAGCCTGCTGCTCTAATGAAATGGGATATGGTTGTAATGATATTTCAGAGGGAGAAGATTACGAAGACATGCAGTAAGTTCACTTAATAAGTAATCTTAATATTTTTACTTATTTAGAAATCAAATTAACTTAATACGAAAATTAGTAAGGTTTGAAAATCAATTCTAATTCGTAAATAGCTTTATTATACGAAATAAGTTTTTGCTCCTTAGATTTCGATCGCAGTAACAATCAAAATTGAAAGAAAAATCTTCAGTGTTTTTATTTAGTTATTTAACTTTTGTAGGATTATTATTTAGAAAATTTGAAAGTTTACCGTATGCTGCTGTCGTTACAAGCTTGCAAGTTTCATGATATTTTAATTTACGGGATTCTTTACAACATTATACAATTTAGGGTATAAAAATGAAAAAATAAGTTAGTGTAATTTAATATACCGCCACATAAAAATCAAATTCAATATTTTTCCTTTGATGGATTGAATTGTATAAATTGTACTGTCGATTCTATGGATTATGATATATTAACGACGTTGTAGTACTAAACTAACTTCTTAAGTGTTTCAAGTAAAATCGATATTGCTTCAAAAGTTACTTCAAGGGCTTCACGCTTAATCAACTGGCTCGTAGTAGATTTTTGAAGCACTTCAACTGCTGCTTGATTCATTAGAGTAATTTGTAATATCCTTTATCCAGCGTAAAATAGTTGATAATAGTTACAGTGTAGCAAAATTAGTGATTGCAAAGTACTGGATCTTGGATCATGTCAGAGTGAATTGAAAATCTATAGAATTAAAATTTCACTACACCGCTATAATGGTCGCTTTTCACTCTTCCTCCTTTTTTTTCTATTTTTTTTTCTCTTTCGGTTTCCAAATAGATATTCCAGGAAACACCGGATTTTAAAATATTCGTTATTTTCAACCTTGTTTGATAAAAATTCTCCATTGTGAGAGCGTTTTGTGGTATTTTTATATTATTAGTTTTACATGTATTTGTTCCAAACAGAAATTCATAAATTCATCGTATAAAGTCGTGTTTGTATTTTGTATATTTTTTTAGCAAAGTATCGTTTGTCGATGTGTTTTGCTTTCTTTTTTTTCTGAATATTTATCTACACTTCACTTCATATCGCGTAAAGAAGAATTTCACTTTTTATTTTAAATTCAAGTATTTTTAATATAAAGTCACATAATATAGTTAATATAAAGGCATGTATTTTTAATATATGTAAGAATAATATAGATAAGAATCAGTAAATGTACAGGGTGTTTCAAAATGAGGCATAATGTCTTTCAGGGGTTGCGAAAGGAGAGCAATTTTTTTTGGGGCAGAGGGGGGGTCAGAAATGGACTGTTCTTGCGAAAATTATCTTTTAATTGTGTCTTCGCAATTGAATTGTAACTGATTAAGCCAGTCTTTCAGGTCTCCGACATTTCGGAGAGAAATACACGAGATAGCCTTATTAATGCTACACGAAATTAGGAAATGGAGGACTGAGTCACCGAATTAGTATAAAACTAAGATACATAGGAAATTATCCGCAAATTTTGGGTCATTTTGGACACCGTGTTCCCATTCAGCACTATTTAAACATGATTAAACGTTTATAACATTAACACTAAACCTACCGACGTTATTTCTACTAAAATCTAAATGTACTCAATAACGACCTTACACAAAGAGAAGTGGCGAGATAAAGAAGATAATTAATTAACTCATTTTGCTTTTGTAAGATAGAAGTGGAATATTTACTTCATGGCTACTCTATGAATTTAGATAATTTTTAGAAAATATTTTGGAATCGGTCTTTTGACCGCCTTGGTAGGTTTAGTGTTAAAGTAATGTACAATATTATATTTGGCAGAGTTTTTGGAATCACTTTATGCAAAATACTAGATGTCCAGGAGAAATTATAATGGTAGGATGCAATAGAACAAACATCTTTCTGATATAGTTTCTTTTTCAAATATATATTTATTCTTTATAAGTTATTTTATAACTTTATATATTATTATACGTAGATTACTTTACAAACATATTTTATGAGTTACCTACTTTTTGACAATAACGCTACATTAAACAAAGTAGTGCATTTGTAACATTTGGTTACATTAATAAATAATATGGTTAAATTCCATTTACAATTTTAAGATTAGTTCTATGAGCAACGAGAGCAATTATTTCCACTTCACTGGTCTCAAGGTACGTTGACCATGGTTTGTTGTCAAAATATACTCGGCAGCACTCGGCGTCGTAACCTTCAGGTATCTTTTCCGCGAATCTTAATAATAAGTCATTTCGATGCTCACCTTGCCTCGCTATCAGTTCCCCCGCGACCACCGACGGGTAATCAATGATTCGTGAGTGACTCCAAATATTTTCACCTATTAGTGCGCGTACAATACAATCGAAGACGATATCCTGTATCATCAAATACTTCTCGTTTTGCGGGCTACTTAGTAATTCACCCTCATGGTAGTATCAACCCTTAGTTGGCGGCCGTACGTCTGCTCTCAGCTACCACAGCACTTTCACCGTCTCCATTTTATGTCTACTCTCAGTCATCAAAGCAAAGAATCAACACGTTTTTGAGGTACATATAGTTTTTACTAAGATTTTAGTAGGTTTGTTTTAAGTGCGATTACACATTTTGTTCTCAAACGTTTGAGTCCCAAGCAGCGCGATCGCGCTGCTCGGACTTTGTGTCATAAAATGCCAAAACATTTCGAACGCTATGGACTACTGAGCGCTATTGTGCTCTTCGAGCTTTTTCGACCGTGCTTTTTTAAAAGCCTCTGGGACTCAAACGGTTAATAACACACAACTGCAAATTGAATACTCTTGAATACACTACCCGTAAGTAAGAAAGGTAAAGCGAGGTGCCGAATTCTTCAGTACCCGCGTGCATATCGTTGCCAAATTTTAGTTTAAACGTTTTAACAAACGTTGCGTTCGGCAACAAAATAAGAACAGACTTACGATTTCTTCCAAATTCCTCTTTCTTCCTCGATGTCGCCTTCGTCTACGTTAACCATCTGAACGTCGATTTTTATTAAACTTACCGAAGCAATAGGTCTCGAAGAAATATTTAACACGTATTTTCTCCATCGGTCTCTTTCTGTATTAAGGTAGTGAAAATTATCCCTTTGCAACGAAACCTATCTGTGTAATTTTTCAGAGACTCGAAAGATGTCAATGATTTTCGTTCTGACACGTTTGCTCCGGGGCACCCCTGGGGGAAATAAAATAAAGTCTTGCGCTTTCCTTATTAGTTCAGTGACCCAGTCCTCTATTTTTTAATTTCGTGTAGCTCTAAATTGTAAGGATATATGTCTGGCGTGTTTCTTTCCGGAAGCACCATTGATGCAAGGGTGTAGAACACCCCTTGAACGCCGTGACAACTACTTTTGAAACACCCCGTACCTAATCGCGAATCACGATAATTTAAGAAAATAAATTATAAGAATGAAGATTCGAATATCTGGAAAAATCAACGTCAAACTATAGAGGAAGGGTATCGAGATAAAAACAGTTTCGTTTCAGGAAAGTTCAGAGAGTACCAAAAGTATATTACGGTTCTCGAACTCACAAACAAATCGAACAAGTTATCCGCGAACTAAGGAAGACCGCCTACAAGAACAAAAAGTAAAGAAAAATAGTCTTACACATCTTTTTAACCGCGTATTGTGATCAAATTGAAAAAAGTAATTAATCATGTTGTAGAATGACAATACTGAGTAGTCGTGAGCACACGTGTCTTCAAAGCAGCAAGAAAAACAAAACGGAGCTTTGCAATGAGTTACTCGACCCTGCCAAGGTCCGTTATTTTTTATATACCTTTTTAACCATCCAAAGTTGCTTGGACAAAATTTTGAAGTCGTTGTTCATCCACAGCTATCTTTTTTTCGAACACTGTTTTCATTAAATGCAATTAATAACTAATTTGAGTAACAAGCATCATTACTCTGTAGCAGCTTTAATACGAGTTATTATTATTGTTATAAAATTTCTAACATGACAGTTAATGTACCAATATAATACTGATTAATAAGTCATCATATGACTATAGGCAATATTTACTCTTCATCACAAAAATGCAGTTAACACTAAACCTACCAAGGCGGTCAAAAGACCGATTCCAAAATATTTTCTAAAAATTATCTAAATTCATAGAGTAGCCATGAAGTAAATATTCCACTTCTATCTTACAAAAGCAAAATGAGTTAATTTATTATCTTCTTTATCTCGCCACTTCTCTTTGTGTAAGGTCATTATTGAGTATATTTAGATTTTCGTAGATATAACGTCGGTAGGTTTAGTGTTAATTTAATGGTAGAGTTCCTGCAATTATAAAATTCTCACAGTTTTTAAATGTTGATCAATTCTTATTAGGCTATTAATTACATTTCTCATGTATTTCTTGTATTTTTCTTACGTAAATTCACAGACTATGACATAAATTTCACGTATAATTCCATGCTCACCATAGACCAAAATTTATTCCTTGTGATTGTTGCATACGTCAGTCTTCAGTCTTTCCATGTATAATAAATTTATAATCATTTCTGTAATTTTCTATAGCATATGGGATGTCCATATTATAACGAAAACAATAAAAGGGCCATTACTTCTTTCCTTTCTTTACAACGCTATGGGGTGGAGTCTGTATGGGATATCGAAGATCTAGTCACAGTAGGACAAGACAACGGCATTTGTCCCTATTTTGCTGCCAAAAATTTAATGGCAGATGCCGATATCATTTTCTGCCCGTATAATTATCTCGTTGATCCTGATATACGTGAAAGCGTAAGTATCGATAAATCTAAAAAGCAAACAGTTCCACCAGACTAACATTGAACATTACTGTAGTTATCAGGCTTTAACAAAATATCAATGTATAAATTGATTAAGTTTTTAAAACAAGTCGTGATCGTTTAAAAAAAGTGGGCGCCACCACCCCCTGGTGGGTGAGCGATCCATGGGATCTTTTTTACTTTACTTTCTTTACTACATTTTACGAAAAAATATAAACATTAATACATATATCTTTCCTATTAATTGTTATTGAAATTTTAAAAAAATTAATTTCCGTGGGGCGCTAAGTAATATTTTTTCTGGAAAGGGGGCGGTAGGCCAAAAAGTTTGGGAACCACTGATTTAAATCGTTACCAAATTTAACTTATATCACTTAATAAATGGTAAACATATTAGTGCACTTAGACCAATATGAATATATATTATTCCATAGTTATTAACAGTAAAATTAACAAAGAGTTCAATGTACCCAATTCACTGTGCTTTCTAAAAATTCCCGAAATTGATACAGAAGTCATACATTAAATTCTATTTCCATCTTGTATAAAACAATTTACTTAACTGATCATTCTGTTTACCTATTTGCTCCTCTTTTTTTCAAAACGCTTATTTAGAATATTTAAAAATAACAGATAGAAAGCCGGTAGTTCGAGTATTGAATAAGCAAATTGAAAAGAATAACGAAGAGGTGAAAAATGTGAACTGAATATATATTTTGTATTATAAGATAAATGTGAAATATTTATTGCATGTCTCCCCTATCAATTAGGCTAATTTTTTAAAAATATTAGGAACCAGTCATTTCAACCGACGCGTGTAGTTTTAGTTTTATATATTTAAATATAGTAGATATAAAGCTGGTAGTTTCAGTATAAAATAAACCACAATCGTCTTCAATTTCACCAATATCTTAACTTCAACAAAAAAACCTCATTGTAAGTCACAAACAGTGCACCATATAATTGCTAACGTACCTTACATCGAACAATGGAATGGTACTCTTTAAAACATACAACACCTGAAGTTTTAATAGGTATAGTAGTGGAGTTAAAATGTGACACTCTAGGAACTGACAGATGAGGAGAAGCTTTCTCCCATTAAATTCATTTAGGTGTACGTACGCCATTTGTTGCGCACCATTGTATACTACATAATGAATGGGGAGAGCCTTTTCCCTTCCCATGTATGTTTAGGGTATCGCATTCCATTCTAGCGAGCATATAAAAGCAGTTACATGCATTTATACCTAGAGAGTATACAGTATGTATGTAATAGCAAATATCTCGCGAGAGAATAATGATATTGATAAAAAATACTAAAAATACTTAATTAACCCCTTAACAGCGCGTGACTCAACCGTGAGCCAGCGATTTTAGATAACATTGGTAATTTTAAAGTTGAAAATCTAAAAGGTAGCGAATGGTACCTTATTGACACTTTTTCAGACTATATTTTGTGCTCGTACCTCTTCTTCTCTTCGTTATACCTTTCTATGGAATAAGCTGTATTGAAAAAGTACGCACTGTGTTATGCGCTCGTGTATTAAATCTCCGCATCTGAGAAGTTTAATGGGACACTTTTTTATTGGATTGAGTATAGTGATAAAGTACTATAGTTATGAATAAGTACTATATCAATAATCTCAATAATTTTTTCTTCTCTTGACGATTTTACACGAACTCTAATTATTGATATATCACATTATCAATTTATGGTACCTCAAGTCATGGCTGATTTTATTTTGAACATGTTGTAATCAAAAGATTAATTTTGTTGACCTTCTATTGTATGAAGAGCTCGATAGTAAGTAATTTGAATAGTAAATCACAGACTTTGTATAAAATATATTAGGAAAAGCAATAGTTTGTGATTGGCTATTGTTTCTTCGTAAGAATTAAAGTAGAAATTTTTTAAAAATTTACAATCATAGCATTGTAGACCATATGCATTCTAAAATTTAAATATTGACCTTTTTGTAATGTTCGAAAAGGGAAGTTCATGCTATAGAGGGTTAGCATCAGAACTACCAAGATAGTCACAGCGATTGGTTCCCAGATTTTTAAAAAAATTCTCCAAATTTATGGGCGAGCCATACAATAAATATTCCACATCTATCCTATGAAATATAAATTACTGAATCGAATAAATTTTTACCTCCCAATTCCTCTACCTCCAAAGAGCCTAATATTTAAAGATAATGGATTCAATGCCGATAGATCTAGTCCTGTATTTCCCCTGAATCATAATCCAATCGAATATTGTATCCGCTTTAATGTGTCATTTACAATACTTGATATAGATGCAAATCAACCTGCAAAATCAAATTATTATTCTTGACGAGGCTCATAACATAGAAGACACTTGCCGTGAAGTAGGAAGCGTGGAATTGAGAGAGGATCATCTAACTTCTTTTGCGAGCGAATGCGAAAGTCTTGCGGAACAAAGGGCGGCGGATCGCTGGACATATCATACCCTTAAGACGTATATTCGCAGACTGGTAAACTTTATGAAGAACGTTGGCCTCGATGGAGTTGTACGTTTTATGGCACTTTTATTTAATTACTATTAAAATAAATGTTGCGCCGTTTGAATCAGTGAACACGTTCACTGTCAACTATGAGCTAGCTGATAGTTATACTATAACATTTAATTAAGATACAAACAAGATTCTCGCTTAATATAAAAAATATTGGTATAGACCAATTCAGGGTACTTGCAATTCAAATTAACCAATTAACTGTGATTGACGAGTATTATCGTCATGTATAAAAGTTAGTGACCACTGATTATTTAACACTATTTCTATCAAGTGGTGTCAAAAGACACCTTCCAAATTTTAACTTACGTATCAATAAATATATTCCTCAAATTATCAACATTTAACTGATAACTTGAAATTTCAACAGTTTTGGCAATTATTTGCATTCAAACGAAAAGGTGTCAGCAGACACCTTTTGGTCGCAATAGGTATACAGAAAATCGTGGTAGAAATAGTGTTAACACTAGAACTACCAAACCAGTCAAAATGACTGGTACACAGTTTTTTGCAAAAAATCTGCAAGTTTAAAGAAGAAGCATTGAATAAATATTTTACGTACATCTAAAAAAATATATATCATTGAATCGCCCATCTTTTTAGCCTCTTGATTTCTCTGTTTTCAAAGTACTTACTTACTGTATTGAAATATAACAGATTTAACGCCGGTAGTTCTAGTGTTAAATTGTAATTTTGACGAAAACTGAAATATATTCATAAATTTCAAGATGTTAGGAATATTTCGAGGCCATGCCGAAATAAAACGAATAACTAAAAAATATAAATGATTTGTGATAGATTTATGCTCATCTCTCGATTTTTGTGACTGACGTAGGTGCACACTCTCCAAAAAAGTCGCCACAGTTAACTGGTTAAAAAACCTGTTTTCTAAATTAGACCGCCGACACTTTTGATTTTTTTTAGTCAATCTGATTATATTTACGTATCGGTCGTAACAAAAAAATTACTGTAAATTTTTTCTTTTAAAAGTGTAAATACATTTTCCATTTTTTAAGATATTGACTCAAGGGTTCCAAGATATGGAGTGTCTTCCTTCTAAGTTAAAAATAAATAATAGTGATAAAATAGGAATTAAAAATCGCATAAAAATCAATAAATTTATATGAACAATAAATATCATAGTGTAGTAACCGTGGATCAATTTTTTTATTGTAGTCACAGACCTTTGGCGACATTTCTTCTAGTCCTTACTGGACTGGCGAGGAGATGGTTGAATTATTGAACATGCACGATTTGGGCCAAGAAGCATATGCTGATGTTATTGCAGCTGCCAAATCTGCCCTTACGGATTTTGCGAAAGCGAAAGAGGACGGTCGATTGTTTCCTCAAGACTCGAATAAACCGGTCATCTCTACTAACACGAAAAGAATTGTTCAGCATCTCATGGTCGCATTACAAGTGATCTTTTCTAAAAATACTGCAAATGACTACAGAGTATGCGTGATGGAGTGTACAGTGAGCGATACGAAAACAGTGAGTTTTTTTTTTATTCTATGAAAGTATAAACAGATCAATTTCTGTTTGATTTTTGCCGCATGATTTTTTTTCGATTATTTGGCTTCATAGTTCCGAAAAGGAATCACGTCATAAATCAAATTTTAATTTGACGTATTGGAAAATAATCGAGTAATCGTTCATCTCGATTAGCAATAAATACTTGCCGATCGAGGGAAACTTAATTGTGGTGTTCTAGCAAATAGAAATTATTTCGTCCGATGAAAAATTTATCAAGTTCGAATAACAATCGATGTGCTTTAGTCATTTGAAAATTGTACCGTTAAATCATTTTGCAAAAAAAGATCTACTACCGTTAATTTTATATTGTCACGAAAAAATAGACAAAACCATCTAAGTGTCTTGAAATTTACAATAAAAGCTTGCAGGCGAACGATGATAAAAATCATCTCAGTGAGTTGAAAATTCCATATAAAAATTTCATATAATTAAAAAAATCGTAAAAACTGTTCTTAATTTATAGACAAGAACCTAACACATTGTGCTCGAGCCACATAAAAGTACGTCTTTCAAAAACTGTACATAGACTGCTAAAAGTGGCGATTAATGGCATTAATCACTTAAATTTGGAAAGTGAAGTATACTTTCGAATTTGAAAAATAAACAGTTTTCAATTTATACTATTTTCTTGCAAAAATAAAACACATAATTTTTTCAACAACTTTCTCACTTTTTCTAATAATGAAAAAATCTAAAAAGTGTTAATATGCCTTTTAATTTTAAAATAATCACAAAGAAATGATTTCCATAAACTTGCACATTTACATACGCGTTCTAAACGTATCAATAAAATGTGATCATACAATTTCCACCTAAATTCTCTAACATTCGTTTTGCAATAATTCCAAAAATCAATTAACAGAAAAAGGAATAATAAACTTATCTTCTGCATCGAATGCTCGCAATTTTCAGGCAGAAGACAACACTTGGTATTCGTCGCGTAAAAATCAACAACGTGTACGAAGTTTAAAACTACTGTGCATGAATCCGGGGGTGATTTTCTCATCGGTGGCTAAATCCGCACGTTCCATAATCCTTGCATCCGGCACCCTGACTCCGATTTCGTCCTTCCAATCTGAACTAGCTACCGAATTCGTGCATATACTCAGCGCATCTCACGTTATACCAAAGGAGCAAGTTTACGCGACGTGTGTACCGAGAGGACCGAATGGGGTTTCTCTAAAAGCGAACTATCAGAGCGTAAACACTTGGAATTTTCAGGTAAGAGTTCGTAGACCGTACGTGTAGTTTCTAAACTGCATTTACTCCGTTTGCCGTGTCGCTTTTAATCGATAATTCATGCTTGTTATTCCGTTTAAACTGTTTGTAGTTTTGATTTGTCTATGCCGCTTTCGTTCAATTCTTATTAGAAACAGTTGCAGAAATATTGTTAAATAACCTTTTAGGTAATTTTTGAGTATTTTGGTATCATGAATGTTCACCAGGCTAGAGTTGCGATTGCACGTTGTGACTGTAGATTGTTTTTTTGTTATTTTCACACTGTTTGGTTTTAACTGATTTGATTATTTTGAGAAATGTACATTTTCTCGTAACTTCCGGACCACCACATTGTAATACAGTAATTAGATAAACATTTCCAAATATTTAGCTCGTTAATTACCATGGTTTATTTAGCTACCTTTGTCATTTTTTCTGAAGACCCTCAATTTTAGATGGCTTACAGGCCACTCAAAATATAATATATAGAATTTTAAATTAGAGAAAATTTTCCAAACACCATAGATTAGAACTCGGTCTAACTGATTACAAAATCCACAAATCTATACCTTTTTAACCACCATAGCTCATAAACTGATTTCGCGGAAGGTTATCAACGACTTGAATTCAGAGCTACTGATTGCGATTCCAAGCTCTTATCCTCTGACACCATAGGCACCTAGATGATATTTTATATCGTAAAATAGTATTCGCTTTATGGAGGAGTTGGTACACAATTACTTTATGTTAATATGAGAAAAATTATTAGTTTATAAAATATCTTTTCCACGAGTACATAAATGCAAGGGAAGTAGCTATGGTGGCTGCTCATATAAGGACTCAGATTCTAACTTGCTGAAGCCGTATATAAACCGCCATGAACTATGAGAAATTATGTTACACACATATCTCATTTTTCCTGAGGATGTTTGCAAAATATTTTTAAGTATTTCATTTTCCTAAAATACAAATAGTTATAACAAACTGAATTAGTCTCTATCCTATTAAAAATTTGTTTTTTCTTCAAAGAGAAGTGAATGTTTCCTATTCATATTTTATTTCGCTTAATGCATGTAAAACGATCTCCGTGATAAATGAAATGTGCAAATGGTATTAAATTTTTTTCAAAATCCTTTACATCCGCTTATATAAAATTATAACTTTTATACCTAGTGCACAATTAATTATCACAGTTATCACTGCTGTGCTTGACAGTGTTGCAAATATTTATTATGTCACGAGTTCATATTAACAAAATTTGATAATGCATATTTTGTTTAATATTAATGCCCTTTTAAAAATGTCCTCTATTTTTGTCCATTCCATCAGGACGAACTGGGAAGTATATTGTGCGATGTTTGCCAAACGGTACCCCATGGCGTTCTCTGTTTCTTTTCCTCTTATCAAGTTAGAGACACGCAAATCACACGTTGGAAAAATAGCTCAGTTTGGGGAAAAATCGAGGAGGTGAAGCAGGTGTTCTTAGAACCACGTCGTGGGGGTGATCTTACATCAATTATGAAGGAATATCGCGAAGTTATAGAAGACACGTTGAAAGGACCGGTTGGTAAAATCAATGGTGCCCTGTTCTTGGCAGTTTTCAGGGGGAAAGTCGCGGAAGGGATAGATTTCAGCGACGAGGAAGCACGCTGCGTAATGACTGTAAGTTAATAAATCCTAATCTATTTAAAAATATCGAAAGTTATATGAAACTTAAGTAAATAAGAAATAAAATGATAGAAAACGATACTTCCAGATAGGTAATATCAGTTTCTTCTTAAATACACTTGTAGAAAAGATATAGACATTAACACTAGATCTACCGGCGTCAAATCTAACATATTTTAATAAATTAAATGAGTACTTTGAAAAAGGGGGAATCAAGCGGCGGAAAATTTGATCGATAGGGTGATTTATGTTTATTGATATAGACATAGAATATTTATTCTATGATTCTTATATAAACTTGGAAAATTTTTTGAAAAAATTGTGTACCAGTCATTTTGACTGGTTTGGTAGTTTTAGTGTTAAAACGACCAATTATTTTAATTTTATTTGTCTAGTATATACTGTGTTTCTTGAAAGTAAGAAGCAATCTTTTATTAATTTTGCACTCAGAAAACACACTTAGGCTTATTTTCGGGGTAGGGCTTACTACGCATCTTCGGGAATAAATCCAGGAAATCAAAACAGAGACTAATGTTCTTATATAAAAGAAAATAATTATACTAATTCGTGTTTTGTAAAAAGCATATACTACAGTATTCTGTACACTATTTTATAGAGTACGGACAGTGTTAAAAATTTTGGCAGGGTTTATTTTTAGAGCGAATCTCATTTTCGGGGAAACAGCGTACATCATTGCATAGAATTTTATTTATTGCTTTCGAGGTCCTATAAGACAAGTAAACCTTGTGCCAATTTTAAACTAAATGATTTAATTATTCGGCAATAAGCTGTACAAGATATGATAGCGACTGATTGTGAACTAATTCATAATTGTTTTAATAATTGAAAATTACGTAACAATGCAAAAGTTTCTCGTAAATTAAAGCAAGAAAAATTGTCACGATTACTATTCATAGAAACAATAAAATTCGTTATTTCACAGGTTGGTATACCGTACGCCGTAAGAAAAGATCCGGTAATTGACATGAAAATGAAATATAATGATGCAAATATACAAAAAGGTTTATTAAAAGGTTCAGAGTGGTACACCATACAAGCATTTAGGGCCTTAAATCAGGCACTGGGTCGATGTGTGAGACATATGAACGACTGGGGAGCAGTGTTATTAGTCGATGACAGGTTTTTACCCGAAAATTAATTAAAACTTCGATCTTTTTTGCAAATCTCATTGATTGCATTAATTTTTTCTGCTCTTGTAGGTTTTTATTGCCGGACAATACGAAGTATCTTCCGAAGTGGTTTAAAGCAATGGTAATTTTCCTCTGTGATATACCAATTTTAAATTCTAACTATATTATTAACAAATAATTTAATTTCAGTGGATTATCCAAAAGCAGTACGATTTGAAGGCTGAACTCAATAAATTTGTGGCTACGCAGAAAGCAAGAGATAACGATGTGAAATGATCTGTTCGAAGTATTTTGTTATGGAATATAATTTTGCATTTTAACATAGCTAATTAAGTACAAAAGTGATAAGAAAAGTATGTCTATGATAAGATTTCGGTCTCTTTTTTTATATTTTTTTTAACATCAAGACTAATGGCAAATATGCGGAATGCATAATTATATTCGTTAATTGTGTATCGTGTAAGCAGGTAATCTTACGAAATCGAAATATTAGCTTTACGCATTGTGAACGTTAAATAGCTTTAAGAAGGACAGTGATGTTTTCTACAGTTTTATTCTATTGTTGTAATTAATTTTTTTTATTAAACAGACATACAATATTTTTAAATATTTTCTATTATTAATCATGTACATATTAACATTTAATTCCTAACTTTTTTGCAAACCAAGCGTGTCCCTTTTCTCCACCATTCTTAACTGTTTCTTCTTAGCTTTTCTGAGCTTTGCAGTATTCGTGATCTGAAAAATATTTCGAAATTAATTCCTGTGGTACTATATTAGAGGTATCTTAATATACAATTTTAATTATACTTACAACTTGCACGATTTCACTCTTTTTACGATTTTCTTCTGCACGTCTCAAATTCTCTCTTCGTCTTTCCTTCTTAGCTTCTTTTTCTGACTTGCTTTGAGCTTTAATAGCTCTTGACATTTCTTTTACACGCTTGAGATCTTCTCTTAGTTTCTGCTTCTTTTCAAAAGACAAACGTATACCACGTGTTTTCACAATAGATGAAAATCTATCACAAACATTACATACATAAATATCATACCTTTACATATCGCATTATGAAATTATTATAACTATAAATACTTGATACTCAACTATTTTTTTACCTGTACTTATTCCTTACTTTTTAGAAATATATTGTTAATGATTAAAGGTTTTCATGTAGAAATTTACTCACTTTGTTTTCTGCTCTTTCCATATTCTTCCAGATTTCGGTTTACCTTTCGGAATTTGTTGCTCCAATGATTTTTCCTTCTTCGTTTTGACATTTTTTTCAGCAGCTTCAAGAGCGTCTGTATTTTCGGTTGTGACGCTACCGTTGAGAATGTCTTCCATCCTCGTCACTTTCTCGTCAGACTTCATTGTTTATCTCGAACGTATAAATTGTAAAATAAATTCTAACTAACAATGTTATAAAGTGTCAGACTTTCTTTTGTATGTAAACAACAGAAAGAGGTTAGAACCACACGTGCTTAAATCCACCATATTGAAAAGGTCTCGATCCGTAGTAGTGACAGCTAGTAGCTAACGAGAGAAACTTGTATCAACGGTGCAATATTATTTAACTAATTTGATTTAATACACTATTTTTTATACCAATCTACTACAGCTCTTAATTTTCCTACATTGTTATTTCGCATGTAGTGACAGTATATATTAAAATTAAATTCATATGATGATATCGATTCTTTCGGTTTGGTCTGTTTACCTTGTCTCTCCGTTAGATGCAGTTAGTAGTTCGTTGATACATGTGTTTATCGTGCGTCTTAGTTTTTTAAATAAAAGTTGATTTTATTTACAATGGAGGCTCTTCAAGAAATGGGTCAGTTTTTGAATCCCGACACTCGTTTAGATTTGAAGGCTGTCGCCCTGGAGCATGTGCTGAGTAAGTACTTTACCGAGATCAATTTTATTCTAACCTCGATTGCAATCTGTTACATATATCATCAATATTCACTTTATTTATAAAACTATGAAAGTAACATGAATTTATTAAATTGCTTTGCAAACATTTTAAACTATACAAGACTTTACGTAAGTTTTATTAAAATTGGCATAGGCAGGTCCGATATGTTACCTATTTAGCTTTCTCCAGGGGGCCTGGAGGACTCAGTGACTGAGTTTTCCAGGTATGGGCCTTACGACCCCAGAGCCCCGAGTAAGTTGCTCCTGAGGCCCTGACAGGACAAGTTTTTCGAAAAATAATCATTAAATTAACAAATTCTATTCTATATTGCTTTCTTATTTTTGTATTGAATGACTTCGTGCTCGCTTGTACATATTATTCTGACACACCTGATGTATAATTACGAAACAAGTTCTAACTTTATAGGTGTGACTGGAAGCAACGAGGGGAAAGAGCTGTTACTGAAACTTCCAGAATTATTAAAAAAGCTAATTGTCCTCACACAGGACTCTTCTATGGCAATTTCGAAAGATGCAGCACTTGCATTAATAAATATAACTGCTGATGAAGCAGGCACCAGTGCATTTTTAATTATTTCAGAATCCTTTAAACCTACAGAGAACGTGAAATATAATTATAACTTAATACATGTTTGTATCAGGTAGAAGCATTGTTATATAATTACAACAGTGCCCTTCGTATTCTTTGAACTTCTCACCATTGTTCTTCACAGATGTATAATGGATAAAGAAAGTATCTTAGCTGATCCATGCTGCATGATACTTTCTAACATGACCAGACCGTTACATTTAGTAGATAGAATCGTAGCACTTATAGAGAAAAGTGGGTACACATGGGACAGCATTGTAGCAACATTTACTGCCAAGCAGTATAGTAATACTGGTGCTAAACTTCATTATTTAGGTCCTGTCTTTAGTAATTTGAGTCAGTCTCCCCATGTACGAAGGTGCATTTGCATTTATTATTCCTATATAAATTAATCTCACTTAACACATGTTACATTACAATTGTCAGTAATTACGATAGTTGATTTTTAACATTAACTTTTTCGTTCTGGAGTACTCATTCGTGAACACATTCACGCGATAATCTTTGCACGTAGTGAAAATAATAAATTCTTTGTTCACTTTGGAATACATATAATATATACTCCACTATTATCGAAATATTGTTTGAAACAAACAGAAATTCCAATTAACAATAAATAATGTCTTCGCAGTTCCCTAGAACGATAATGAGCAAGCTACGGTCCGCGGGCCAGATTCAACCAGTTGAGAGACCATCCTTAGATTAAAAAATAATACATCTCAGTTCGAATTAGTCTACGAGGAACTTTTAGAAATGCAGTATCAATCAATGTTTAAAATAACATTGTTTTGAGTCCTCATTGAGTTTTACAATGAATTACGTTGCCCTGCCAAAAGTAGGTATTTTTTTGGTCTACTAAAAAAGTTTGCGTATCATCGCTCTAGTGGATTGCAGACACCAGACTGAGAACTATTGATACATACTTCGTAATATTATTATACGATCAGTACATCACTTTATAATAATCGGATTTAGGTACTTAATGGATAAAGATCGTAGCGTCATTCAACGACTGCTTCCCTTCACCGAATACGCAGAGAGTGTCGTGCGACGCGGTGGTATCGTCGGGACATTAAAAAATTGTTGTTTCGATGTACAGAATCACGAGTGGCTATTAAGTCCCGAAATAGATATTTTGTCTCATCTTTTACTGCCTCTTGCTGGACCAGAGGAATTTGACGACGAGGACAACGATAAACTACCTATTAGTTTACAATACTTGCCAGAAACGAAAACTCGCGAAGCCGATATAGATATTAGGTGAACGATTACTTTATAGAATGAGGTTTTAATAGATGAATTAAAGAAACTGGGAAGACTTTGATACTTATATTGTTATAGAATTATATTGTTGGAAGCTTTAGCACAGCTCTGTGCAACGAGAAGGGGTAGAGAAATATTGAGGGAGAAGAATACTTACGTCATACTTCGAGAATACCATAAGTGGGAAGAGAATAAGGCTGCATTATTAGCTTGTGAAAATGTTGTTGATATTTTAATTAGGTATTCATGTTTATTCCTTGTTGTCTGTTCATTTTATTCTTTCAGAATCGGTGCTGATCGATGGCTATTTTGTTTTAGAACCGAAGAAGAAATAGGGTTAGACAATTTAAAGGAAGTCGAGGTTCCGTCGGAGTACAAGGACAAATTTCATCAGATCGATCAAGACTTTATTAATAGTACATAATAAAATATTGATATAATAAATTGTATAATGGGTACTTTTGTTATTTTGTAAATATTGCACACAATATACACGTAACTTGTTCATCTATTTGCATATTAAGCTGATAATATGCCATAGAAGTTTGGACGATATGTCCATAATATTGCACTGCTCCCTTATTTCATTTATTACATTAAACTATCAGGTCCAGTGTAGCAAAAAAAGCGAGCAACAAGGATTTATTCTTATGTGATATCAATCACATTTTCATCTCGATACAGGAACTCTTTTAATAGTGAGAGTTCTTTGTAAAAAAAAAGTATTTTATCTTATCTTATCTTATTGAGCTTAACTCTTAAGTGAAAGTTATCGCTTGTGGGAATTTATCCCCGTAACACTCAGTTAATTCTTAATTAAAAGAATAATCTCGATAAAGTACGCGATAAATATAGTTTAATCGGAGATCCGGTAAGCATTTAGTTGCAAAACATAAAAAATATAGTTATTCTGAGACGTAATATATCTCTATCATTTCGGTACAGGTTCAATTGAAACAGGTACTATAATTAAGGATGAAAAGACACATCAAAAATTTCTATCGATTTTACACGAAAGAAAAGAAACACTCCACTGATAAGAAATTAAATAAGATGTGTTCTTTTTCATTTGTATGTTTTCTAATGGTATTTTGATAATTGTAATATCCTTTTGCGATATACCTTTACTTCGGCAGTGTCGATTAAATTCTTTTCCTATCATTAACTTCTCAATTTACATAGAAACCGATTCGCGGAATGCCGTTTTAATTATGTGCATACTTGTGAGTTCTGTGTCCGTTATTTTGATACATATAAATTGCTTTTATTAAATATAGCGGTTTTATACTTATTAGCACCTTTAAGATTGCTATATAACGTTCTTGCACTATAAATAGTTTCGTGTACAGTTGAAATTTCGATTATATAGGGAAAAACAGAACGATTTTCGAATCTCAACAACGGGGACCTTCTGTATGAAGTCCGATTAAGATTTTGAGATGTTTTTGCGCAATGATCATTAATATAAATAGTAAAAAATAAATATAGAGTATACAAAAATAAAAATAAGTAGATAAAAATTGACGATTTGAAAGACAATGAGCTAATTATTCAAAGACTGATTTCTTAAACATTCCGTCTTATATTCTTCGCAACTGATTGTTATTTTAATTGCAACAATATGTCTTTTAATTATTACATTATATTTCCTTGACTATCATCTTTCCTGTTTGATTTCCCGAGATCATTCTCAAGCCCCACTACTTCCCGCGTTTCATTTTTTCACAACATATCCTAACATTCGAAATGTGCCCAAATTTTGTTGCGAATATCATTGTTATGCTCCTTTGCAACTTTGGAAAAATAAGTTATTAAAAGGCTAACCAGTTGTATATTATTAATATAATTACATCTACTTGTAGCAATAAATCCTCCCACACGATCAATCATTTTATCAGAGAGCGCAAAAAGGAACTAAAATTATTATCAAGGAAGATATCCTAATCCTGCTTCCAAATTAATCGAACTTCTAATGCTAGAAGCATTGCTTGCCCGTCGACTTATTCTGTTCGATTCTGATCCAAAAACAGCGGCTATTTCTGCGCTCTTTTTAATCGAGAGAGCTTCATGGTGAGATTCGGATCTTCCGGTTCCACGCGAAAGACACTTCTTGTCTCTTTCTGCACCGCCAACATAAACCAAACGGCCCTGAGTGTCTCTGGCACTAACAACCAACACCTTTTCGCTGCTGGAAGATTGTTGAGACTTTCTTCCTGGGCTGAAAAGGTCATAATCCAATGCCAGATTGTCCGAGCTACCGCAGCCTGACGATGATTGTTTCTGGAGAGCAAGAATTTTATGTTATTACTGGTATTATTTAAAAAAGAAGAAGATAAAGAAGGTAGAAATTATAATAGATAAGGAGGTGAATGCTCGAACTTGCAAGCAGTGACCTCCAGTTCACATCCCCCGTCACTGAGAAATTTTTATTATGTGATATATATAATATTAAAGCCTTGACTGTTTGGTGGAAATAGTAGTGGAATTTGTTCGGCTTCAACTGCTTTAATATCATTTTTCTTGTAATATAATATTTCAGATGGGTTTCTAGGTTCACAAGCGAAATAATATTACAGCATGTGCTACCGAACAAATTCCACCATCATTTTTATCAAATGATCAAAGCTTTAGTACACGTAACATATAGACAAAATTTTTCAGTGACGGAGGATGTGGATTCGGGGCCATAAGCGAAATAATATTATAGCAGTTGATACTAAACAAATTCCATTATCATTTTTATCAAATAATCAAATCTTTAGTATACGTAAAATATAAAAAAAATTTTTCAGTGATGGGAGATGTGAATTTGGGGCCACAAGCAAAATAATATTATAGCAGTTGATACTAAACAAATTCCATCATCATTTCTATCAAATAATCAAAGCTTTAGTATACGTAACATATAGAAAAAATTTCCCAGTGACGTGTAATGTGTATTTGAAGCCATAAGCGATATAATATTATGGCAGTTGATATTAAACAAATTCCATCATCATTTCTATCAAATAATCAAAGCTTTAGTATACACGTCATATAGGAAAAATTTCGCAATGGAGGGGGACATAAACTCCACCGATTGTAAGTCTGACCCGTAACTTCCTTATCCACTGTGATCCCCCTCGATGATTCGGAGTCCCCTTAAAAAAGTGGGTCCTAGGCAAAATGATCATAGCAGTTAAAGTCAAAAAGACTAGAAAGGACGAAAAGGGGGCTGTAGTGAGTGAAAAGTTAACACTCAATTACTAAGACAGTCAAAATGATCGGTATATTTTATTTTCGATGTCTTATTTCTTTTCATTTTGAACTAGCTTATTACGAATGCGTTTATGTATTCATAATAATTGTATTCGATGCATATAGAAGTTAAAGAACAGAAGTATTGTGAGATAAATATGTGTTTATGATCTTCAGTGAAAATCTGACAGATTATCATTGAGTGATTTGAAATACAGTAGCGAAGTTGTATTATACGAGCATCGGTGCGAGGAAAGTGAGGAGATTATTATCGTAAATTCCACCCTCGACACGTAACTGACATTGACATATCAGATTATACTGTTGTCATGAGTTCTGAAGCATAGTTTCCATAAAATTGGCACTGCCGAGACACGCAATGTCAGCTAGTGATTTGATGTGCTGTCACATTAAGTAAGCTATATTTGCAATGATTGAAGTCGTATTTCAAATCGTCTCTATACACTCAGATAACCCATTTTCTTTAATTTTATATGCTTCTATTCTAAAATAATGATACTGTTTTATCGTATTATTTTGTAACCCCTTCAGATGATCCAATTGCACTTTCTTTTTCCATTTATATGGAACATTATAGAGATATAATTTAATATTGACACGTTCAATTGAATATATCTATAGGGTCATTCACAATTCTAAATAATTCCTAAAGTATTGACTGTCCGGAAAAATGTTTATTACAAAAGTTCCATGATTAAGGAAGGATCGTTGAATAGTACTACGTGCTGTGTGCTGTTTCACTGTGTTATCGAGATTTACCGGTGACCTTAATTTTTAAAATAAAATACCTACATTTTCTTGTACAATATTCGATGCTTTATCAGAATTCAGAAAGAAAATATAAGTATTTCATTTTAAAAAGGACCTATATATCTCCACAAAACAGTGACACAGCACAATACGCATACTACTAATAAATGCTCCCTTCTTAACTGTGCAACTTTTGTTACACAAAAATTTCTGTATATTTTATAAGGTATTTAGAATCGTGACTCACCCTATAGATATATTGAATTGAACCTGTCGAATTCACGAAATGTATTCGCTATTAGAGAACATTTAAAGAAGGGAACGTTACAAACATATCTTTAAAGTATTTTAAATATTTCATCTTCCCAAGTTTATTTTGCCTTGTATGCATATAACAAGTTCCATAATTCTAGTCTATCTTTGTCTTTCAATCCAAATCAAACATCACTCATGATTATCCCAATCACTGTAAGTAAATAATACGCGCAGCTAATAATAACAAATAATCTTAACACTAAAACTACCACAGAGGGGTCAATTCACCCCTTTTCAACGTAAATTTGCCTTTAAGAAAAACTTTCGGTACGTTTAGTGTTAAAAAATAAACCATATCACTCCTGTTAACACGTTAAGCGCCACACCGGTCCTTAGGGACCGGGCGTTGACTTTTCCTTTATGCTGACGCTGATCAATGAAAGTGAACAATTAGTTTTTTACCTAAGCTACGTTGTCGCGCCTAACCGGGCCACAATTAGTGGAGTTAAGTATAAAATAGAACATTTTATTAAAAATGAATGTAGTATGTGAAAACAAATAGAAAGATATCTTTTTTAATAAAGGGCCTAAACGGAAAGTGCTTTAACACTACACCTACCAAGGCGGTCAAAATGACCGGCCCCCTATTTTTTCTAAAAATTACCTACATTGATAAGGGAGTCATGAAGTAAATATTTTACTTCTATCTTACAAAGCTTAAATTAATTAATTAATTGTCTTCATTATCTCTTGATTTCTCTTTTTCCAAAGTACTCATTTAGTTTCAGTACACATTTGAGTTTCACATCAGTAAACATTTAAGTTTCAGTAGACATAACGCCGGTAGTTTTAGTGTTAAGAACGAGCGTGGCGCTTAACGTGTTAACACAGATTTTAATAAAATGATGATCTCAAAAATAATCGAAATTACCTTACGTTGATCCAAGCCACGTGAAGACGAGTGACTTCTGTTTGTTTTGGAAGATCTGTTTCTGTCCGGACTGCCTCCTCGGCTCAAGGTGCTTTCCGATGGCAAAATACCCCTTTGCCTCAATTGCTCCAGTATCGTCGGCTGAATCGGTTGTCGTGCACAGTAACATTTATTGCTCTCGGAACAGCTGTCGGTGTCGCAAGCGCAAAGAACCGTGTTCGGTGCAATCGGTTGTGTCGGGATGCGTCGAGACAGAGAACAGTAACATTTGTCTGCAGAGACGCAAGTGCAAGACTCCGAGTCGTAACTGCACTCGCTGCAACTGACGTAACCGCTGCTGCTTCTATTGGCGCCGGCAGCCGCGTTGCGGCTTAATCGTCTGCCTGGAAGGATAATGACTTTTTATTTCAACGACAATATAATGTAAGTACTTTTTTAATTGTACTGGTAACACATGTGTAACACGGTTGTTACGTTCCTAAACAATGATGTGTTGTATGAAACATTGAACTAGTGAAGAAAGGGTGATAGATTCGAACAAGTTGGAAGAGATGCTATTATGTTTTTATTATTAGGAGAAATATATTTATTAAAAGAATTTCCGTCAGAAAGTATTACTTATTTATGTGTATTAAATAATGTTTTTGTTATCAGTACTGACAATAAGATATTCTCATGCTTTGAACTTTCTTCAGCATTATCTAGAGTTCTGTGCTTTAATTTTCGCGAAAAATCTGTTACTTTAGATTGCTTGCTTTTAGCTGAAGGATTTTATCAGATTTTTTTAAAGGGGGCTGAGGGTGCATCTTGTATTTTTATGTATATATATTTTTATATGCGTTTTTTGAGCGGGAGCATTAATTTAGGAGATCTATCGATGCGTAATTTTGGAGGAAAGATATAAGTATGTAAGTTCGGATTATTTAGAGGACTTTTAATTGTAAGATGTAGAACATAAACATTAGAGTTGTCCTTGATGTCGGTTAGGTCGGTGTGTCGCCGATATATGAAATACGTGCAGTGTACTATCATTAGATTTTAGAAACAATAATCGAGGCCCTTATATTAATAATATTTACATGTAGCTCTTTTCTCTACGGTTATTCGCGAGACTTGTTTTATTGTTTGATAAGCGTTTGATAAGCGTATTGTTTAAATCGCGGCAATTGTAACTTTAACATTAATTTGCAAGAGAAAGGCTCATTTCCAAACCATAGTTCATTTTATATTCTGTACGTAAAAGTACATAACGGAAAGAGTGTAAACAGATGATAATCAAATTTCACCTTCAGTTTCAAGATCAAGGATCATTTTGCAAATCGGACAGGCAGATCGTGTAAAATATTTTTCAAATTACCCATTCAACAGTTTATATTATGCTTTTAATCAATTGTTTCTTAACATAGATTCTTTACTTGACTATAATTATTGAAAAACTAAGTTAGTTCCTTAAAACTAACAACACCATAACCAATTAAAATTGGCAAATTCTAGTGGACAAGTATATGGTCAATACAAAAATACGAATCTTCACATTGTGAATAATTTAACCGCACACCGTTTTAAGTATATCATCCTTTAAAAATTTATATCATAATCATTATCGACAATTTTACGTCTTTTTTATGATTATAATTATTGAAAACAATTACCCTAAAAGTACATACAAGTATCGCTGTCCTCCGACGTCGTGTGACAGCCACCGTTTTTACTCGTCCTCCAAGAAGGTCGTCTCCTTCCGAGTCTACTCGCTAAAACGCGATTCCTCTGATTGTTTCTGGCGTCGCAAGACGAACTGCTGCCGAAGCTGTCGTTTAATCTCCGCGCTGGAAAAATCACAGAAGTGAATTCCGTCGGACCACCTTTTAATCTCGATACCGATCTCTTGATGGCTCTACCGAGGAGACAAGGCCGACGACCGGATCGTCTTCGTTGGGGTCTTCGACGTCTTCTCATTATACTGGCCGATCTCTGGTAGATTTCGTCCTGGGTAAGGGTTGCTGCCAATTTAAGTAGAAATTCCTTGTACAGAGGCTTCAGATCGTTGAAAGACATCCCCTCGGGATCTGAAAATTGTACGGGATACTTCATTTAACTTGTACAGCACTTTTTTCCATCAAACATGGCGCTGTTGAATTTAACACATTAAACGGCACTGATACTTTGCTCGTTTTATTATTTCTATTGAAGTAATACTTGTTTTTATTAAAATCCCATATTTGTAAAGCAGAAATTTTAACACTGGAACTACCGAACCAGTCAAAATGACTGGTATACAATTTTTTCCAAAAATTCTCCAAGCTTATACGAGAGTCGTAGAATAAATATTCTACATTTATTTCAAAAAACATAAATCACCGAATTGGTCATCTTTAATGCTTACTGATTCCTCTTTTTTTAAATGACTTATTTTATATATTAAAATATAATAGATTTAACGACGGTAGTTCTAATGTTAAACACACAAATAGCTATATGTTCAACAGGATTTTATTTTTCGGTCGCCAGTATCTAACACTAAATCTACGCCACCAATTTCACGGTTTCCCATAGAGAAGTACAGCAAATATTTCATGTGCATCTTGTAATAAACAAACTACTCAATTGTTCGTATTTTTCGCCGCTTGATCCATCTTTTTTCAAAGTACTTATGTAATATATTTAAATAAACTAGATTTAGCGATCGTAAATCTATTGTTAAATACTGAATGTGTTAGAAAATTTGCAAATATTATAATTGAAAAGTCATATACAATTTCATTGAATTTATTAGCGCCGGTCATTGGTGCCTCCCATGGTAGTCAACGTGTTAATCACTATCAAAATTTTCTTTTTCATTCTATTTACCAATAATAGCTGCAAGTATATCGTCAATGCTCGTCAGTCCCTCCTGATTTCTAAACTCGTCAAATAATTCCGTGAATCCCAAAGGTGTTCCACCCGTAACACTATTCGGTTTCCTCGTACTCCCGGAAGTTAAAAAACTTCCCCGCCGAGGTAATTCCACCCTAGTCATTAAATCTCCTCGATCGACGTCCACATCACTCTGTGACCTCTTTAATCTACTTTCCTGAAGGGCTTTCGCTGCATCCTCAGACCGACTGATCGGTGGCTCACTTCCGGCTCTACTCCTCTTTCTGACACGCGGCTGACAATATTCCGGCACTTCTATGTTCAATTCAGTATCACTAACTTGTTTCTTCAATGGTTTATCCATAGTCACTACTCTGCTTAATTTCTTGCCAGAAGCAACCTTTCCCTGATCCTTCGAGACTCTCTTTCGTTCTCCAGAAATCGTATCGTGGTCCTCTTGAATGAGTTGATAAGTGTCGTTGGTACTTCTGAAGAAAACATCATTCTGAGAGGCTTTAATCTGACTTCGATCAGACCTGTTGCTTCTGCCGCTATAGATGTCTTCTTGCGCGAGGCTGTAAATCTTTTCGGCGTCTTTGAAATGCTCGTCGTAAAGCTTCTCCTTGTTACTTCGTTTGTTACTCTTTTCGTACAGGCAGTTCTCCCCGCTTCTGCAGCTGGACTTGTCGATTCTGTCGTAAATCGAGACATTATCGCATCGTTGAGAATACGTTTCCTGTCTGTTCGAAGTCTCTTTTGTGGATTCGTTTCGATTGAAATCGTAAGAGCCATGATTCTTCTCGTAAATCTCCTCTTTACTGTCGATGACCTCGTCCTTCTCGACCACACAGTAAATTCTTCCTGGATTCAAGTCAATTTCTCCTCTCTTAATCGGTAGTTTTTCGTATCTGTTCGACTGTCGCTCGTAGAACGAATTGGCATCGTTCTCGCGAATATCACAAATCTTGTCTGAACGAATTGAACATTCTAACTCGATCTGAGGTGTCTGATCGGACGGTGTACAATCTATCTTTTCCGTATACAGTTTGTTTTTCGAGTTATGCCATTCTTCTTCCTTCGAAACTTTAAAATCAAAATTCTTTCCAGTTGAAGGTGTCAAGTTTTCCTTCGAGTTTGTGTCTCTTCTTCTTTCACGAGCCTCTAAGATGTCCTCTGCCTTCACATCGGAAGGTTTTTTCTTTCTTCTGGGTGCTTTCAGTATTTCCATCGGTTTCGAGATCTCTTCTTCGGTCATGGAACTCGAGGCGGATGATTTCTTTGTTCTCGGTGGTCTTACCGGATGTGAACCGTTCGTTCTCGAAGGCGAAGATGACAGAATATTTATTCTATTGTTGATTCGACTGATCGGGCTAGGTTCTCTGACGCTGGATGCGACAGAAGCTAAACTGACGCAACCAACACCATTTGTTTGCCTTGGTCTGCGACAATTCGTGTCCAAATCCGCGAGCAGTGCTCTGTACAATGTCGCTGCAGCTGCAACTGCATCTTCTTCGGATTCGCAGGCAAAGGCGTGGCATTCTAAGAGCCTCGTTGCACCTGGTCGTCGCATCACGACCGCGAAAATTGGGGGATATGTTTCTGCAGAGCCTTTTAATCCGCGCATTGTTCTGGAAATGGTAAACATTTGGATATTGTAATATATATATTTTGTAATCAGTGATGTGATATTTGTTGTTATTAGGGAAATTGCAATGATGTGGTTATATTAAATGAAAATACAAATAACTTTCAGTTATGTGTAGGAGTAAAAAAATTGTTTTTCTATCTTTGCACAATACTAGAACTACTAGGACTAAATCCATTATATTTTAATATTGTTATGCAACAGTCAGTAGAATTAATGTTACGGGGTAACGTGCTATGGAAATTGTTTGTAAATAAATAAATGAGGATTCTACGGTCGATGGTCCTGATTGACGTACGTGTTCTCTGAATAAAACGTTCTTAGTTTTTTTATAGAAGTGTGTATTATTTAATTATGTCGAGAAGGATTATGCGTGCGCGGTCGACTCATAACAATATATTAGTTAACTCAGAGGTTCCCAATCTTTTTCGGTTTGCGGCTCCCTAAATAATGGGATTTTTTCCGCGGCGCCCATAATACATCAGATTTTTATTCTAAATTTTTGACTTTCTTGAAAGATTGGAATACACGATTTTGGCGCAAAAATTCGAGAATTGGAAATTCCAAGAAAATTGCCGAATTGTTTAATTGAATATTTCGCGGCGCCCTTATGCCGGGCGCCCTATTATGCACACTTTGGGAATCACTGAGATAACTACTTTGGAAAAATAGGAATTGCTAGAAAAAATGATTGATAATCAACATAGAATTATTGCCCCATGGTTTTTCTATAAAGTCAGGGAATTTTTGTAAAAAGGCAAGAACCAGTCATTTTGACTTGCTTGATAGCTCTAGTATTAAAAACTGGAAAGTCATTTGTCAGTAGATTGATTATACACCATTATCGGTTGAAAAGTGTTTGTTTTTTAAATTTAACACTAAAATCAAGTCTTTGGAGCGCTAAAACATCTGCGGGCCCTGCAAGCGTGTTGAAACAGCAGAGTGCCGTATGCAATGTGACAAATTAAATAGTTTAAAATAGGGGTGGCCAACCCGCGGGCCACATGTGGCCCGCCTTGAACATTTTTCCGTACCGCGAGATTATCATTAGTATCATTATTATTATATTGTGACGAAGCACCCAGTAGATTCAATGTTACTGGGTAACGAGACATGTCAATTGTTTCTTAAACCAAAAGAGTTGAGATTCTACGGTCGGTAGTCCTAGTAGACGGACGTGTTCTCTTAAATAAAAGTTATCGCTTTTAAATTGTGTTCTATTTAATTATGTCTGAAAGGACAAGGCGTGCGCGGTCGACTCGTAACAATATTATTTATGTTTACATGTAAGAATAATAGTAAACACAATAATAGTAACTCATTATATTTCAATTTTTCACTCCAAAAAAGTGCCTATAGTGAGTCTAAATCTAATATATGGGGATATATAATTTTATATGCGGCCCACGGAGTTATGATGCATTTCCAAAGTGGCCCGCAAAATCATTTGGCTTGGCCACCCCTGCTTTAAAAGAATGAATTTATTTCCTCCAAGGAGAATTCAGTACTTTTCTTTGCAATATTCACCTGTAGAGATCAGCGTGCCTATTATCGGTTCCTTGACTCTGATCCTGATCTCCTACCAACGGTAAGAAAGCGTGATGCAAATCACCCGACGTAACTCGTTTACTGCGAAGTCTTAACGCACTCCAGACGGCTATTCTGCGAAAAGGATTATTCTTTTCGCAGACGTCCATTGTGCGAAAAGTTAGGCCGCGTCTGGAAACCTCGAGTTCTGCTTTCACAGAGCACCCCATTCGCTCTAGAAGCTGACGAAGAGGTTCCTGAAGACCTCGGACACTTGCTACGCGGCCACCGACTGGAGCTGCACCCATATATTGTACCTGAAAGAATTTTATTGGTTTAATGATGGAAGTATAAGACGATTTCTTTGCAAGTAGTAATATTTTGAAGATACTGAATAAACGTCTTGGAAAGACATGGAAAAAGAGGCGGGAAGGGAAGAAAGAAAATGGATGGATTTAATAGAAAAGAAATTGTGCCATTTTATGTTTGGGAAAATTTCGGAAAAAATTTGCACTTGGTTTGAGAACTTTCGAGTTTACTGTGTTGATAGATCTGGTATTTATGTTAGAACTACTTTCCATTTAACACAATACTTTACATTTAACCATTAAACTTAGATCTACCGAGGTAGCCAAAATGACTTGCTTTGAATTTTTTTAACATTTTCTTGAAATTTCTAACGTTGTTTCTTTTTTAATTTTCTTTGTCTATCTTAAAGATTATAATAGGATTCACTCGCTCAAGCTTTTTGATCTTTTCATTTATTTTATTAGCACATATTTATTTGACAATATTAAATATATTGAATTAATCGTCATTAAATTCTTGAAAGAATCTTAGGTTTTATTGCTATTGTATCTAAAATTGTTGCGTGTTGTAGCTTTTTTACATTTAGACGTACAGCTCAAGGGAATATTTTTAATGAACTTATAGAAATGTGTAAAAAATATTAGTCGTGAGTCTTTCGTAAAATTGTTTGACGAAAAATGACTGAACGGGAAGAAAACTAATTACTTTAATGACTTACGTTTTGTGAAATAGATGTAAAAAATTCGAGACAGTGTAACGTTAAAATTATTATGAAAAATTAAGAACTAGTCATCTTGTCTGTTTTATTGTTAGTAGTATTAATTTTGGAGATGAAATAAATTCGAAGTAAGCAACTTATTTTTTACATCAATGTTTCGCTAATAAGTTTATGCTTTAGTAAGACACAAAACGAGTATATGTCAAGCTTATGGATGGCAAGTACCATTAGGATGAAGAACAAGTTTCTTTGAATCCTATTATATCCAATAAAACAGAGAAAAAGTTGTCATCCCGTTGACGTTAGAAAGTTCAAATAAAAGCCGGCTCGATGAAAGTAAAGGTAGACAGTTAAATTAGAACGTTCAAGTAACAAGCCATTATAACTTGGAAGATTAATGTTTCGAATCCTCGTGTGCAATCAGAAACGTTTTTCCTACCTTTTAACACTTTCATATTCGCCGTATGTTGTCTGGAATTGATGACCGTGTTTTTAAGTGCGAAATTGAATACCGTTAGCTTCTAGAATTTAATTTATAGCAAAGATTCAACATTGCTATTAAGTCCTTCGACTTCTATATTTTAAAGTGTTTCGTTTTAAAAATTTCTATTAATACTTTGCACTATGCATTATTTTTCTCATTTTATTGGTAAATCTATAATTTTCTATCAGTAATTCATTTCTATTTGACAATAACAACAACTGTAAATATTAAAAGATATTTATACGTAAATATAAAACTATATTCAAGTTTTAAAGTTCCGATTAAGGAAATAAAAACTTAATTAAAGCAAAAACCTATGACGAATAAGTTAAACTGAATATTTTGTACTTCATTCCATTCAAAATACAAAGCATGATTTTAATGCTGCTGACCTTTTCTCTTGTACATACATCGTACTGTTGTTTCAGTGCACCCGAGTTAATTAATATTCGAACAATTAATTCTAAATGTATACCTTAACACCTAGGAGAGAATATGCCACTGGTTTCACCAAGAAATCCTACGAAGTACATTCATTACATTCAAAAGAAAGCATACAAATTTAATATATTTTAAACGAACGACTTGAACGTAATTAAACTTTGAATGTTTTAACTGCACTCAGAATAATGTATAAATTGTATAACTATAGCAAAATTTGTCAGTGTTACACGCAGAAAAATAAATAACTATTATTGTAGCTTAAGCCTGCGGTAATTAAGAGGAAGAAAAATCTTTATTTCTGCATTAAACAATTCGATAAGCCTTGGAGAACAAATTGTAATCTCACAGTTGAACTATCGGCTATAAGTCAAGGACGATTAACAGCACGAACGTAATACTGTGTTTCTCAATGAAAAAAAAATTGTCGTGGAATTTACACAACTCAATGACAAATTATCATAGCTACTCTCTGACGCATGTGTTAAAAAATAGAATAGCACAAAAAGACATCTCCGATTCTCTCGGCAAATAATAAAAACCTGTTTTCCTCAAGATTGCCAGGAACGTCGAAGATTCACCGGTTTCTATTAGCTGGACATTTTATTACGAACCTTGACATTCCTGACACAATCGTTCTTTCATCGTTTTTCTCCCGTTTATTCACAGATACCTTCTTTTTTCTCTTTCCTCCGCCATCGAAAATGTTATAAACCTGGCGCCTCGCAGTTCCATACAATTTTCACGATTTTACGACGATCGCTATACATTAAATTTATCGGGTGATTTTACTTTTGTAATTAATACTTTACGGCCGTAAAGAATGAAATCTACGAGTCTCCGTTCTACAGTCGCAGTTTTCATAGAATTTAAAAAGTGGTTTAAGGTCGTATCGAAGCGATGCAAATCTGCGATAAGAATGAAAATTATCGACTGATTTATGCTATTTCCAGTTCGCTCATTTTTTCGATGCACTTTCATTATGCCGTCCGTTTAAAGCGCTGAGGAATGCATACGCGTGAATTATGAGTGTACTTGCAACGATTACTTTCTTAATAGTTTATTAGAATATGCTATGCTTCGTAATTTAATTGTAGAAAGTTTCATCTTCGATGAACCTATCGCTCAGATTCCTCTTTGAATGTTAATTTGCAAAATAAGGATCTATCTTTTTGAATATTTTCCCTTGGAGAAATGAAACTCCAACACGGCGTTTAAAATGCAAATCTATATATATAAAGCTCAAATACCACTGACTGACTCACTCACTCACTCACTCACTCATCACGAAATCTCAAAAACCATAGAACGGAGTGCAATGAAATTTGGAACATACGTTCTCCTTGGGTCTTAGGTGCTCACTAAGAAAGGGTTTTGAAAAATTCGAAATTTTAGGGGGGGTTTTGGGGGGGTTAAAGTATTGGCCAAACTCAACAACGCAGAGCCGAAAGTACTTGACCTAGAAACTTGAAATTTTGCATGAGCGTTTCTTCTAGGGCAGTGGTCGGCAAACTTATTAGCCAAAGAGCCAAATATGAACATTACAACAATTTAAAAAAAAATTGGGAGCCAAATCTGCTTGTTTAGTAAACTTTTATTACACTAACAACTTACCCAAAGTCGGGGTAAGTTGTTACTTTCCGACTTTAGGCATTAAAAAATTAATAATAAAAGAATCTCTCAAAAAATGACTCAAATAACTGTCTTAATATCAAAGTTACATATGTAAGTTGATTTTGATCGCATCGTATGAATACTAAAAGCAATTATATTAACAAATTTTGAAGTTAACTAAAAATCGGAACTTTTAACCCCGATCTCCTCTCCGCCGAAAACATACGAACAATTTCAGCCGGTAGCTTGTACATGGTTTGTGTTTACGTTTACGAAAACTATTAAAATTAAACTCGATGTTCGTTACATATTTTTACAACAATATAAAATTTTAATTACCTATCTATCTTTTAACTTAAACAAAAAATTATACATGTTCTCGATTTATAGAAGAATTTTAATTTATCAAAATAAGATGTAATTTTTTTTCTTACCAAGTTTTTTTTAAAATGAAAATATTGCGCCTTCCGTGGATATTTGTGCCAGAGCCGCACTTAAAGAGCCAAAGAGCCACATGCGGCTCTGGAGCCGCACTTTGCCGATCACTGTTCTAGGGTATGAGCACCCAGTAAGAAAGGATTTTTCAAAATTCGAAATTTTAAGTTTTTTTTTTAATTTCGATTAAACCGTAGCGAAGCACGGGAACTTTCAGCTAGTTTTTACAAATATTTAGTTTTTATCTGTTTGATAGATTTATGATTTTTTTATCGAAAATGTGAATATGTTTTCCAATTAAGGCAATGATATACCGTTCGTTGAACTGTAAATCGGTAAAGGCCTAGGTGAGATGTGAGCATCGATCAAGGTCGATGTAAGGTCATACGCATTATACAATATATTATAATGCATTGATAGGTCGGTGAACGGTTTCTCCTGAGCTCTCTAACGTTCAAGGGTCATTATTATCAGCGATGCGACGAAACGATGCGGAAGAAGAAACCCATAAAAGCAGGGCAATAAGAAAAATCCGCATAGCTGCGTAACAACGAAGGAGAATTTTTCAGTGCTCCAAATAGTCTTGGTAGTCCGTCACGCTCTGTGAATCGTGAACGGAATGAAAGTGACGATTAAAAATTCCGGGACGATGCTACATATTCGAGGAAAGTCTGACTCTTCTTCGTCTTGAGGATTTTCGAGGAACTCGAGTTCACCGTTTTAATTCTGACTTTACTGTTTGAATTGTAACGCGAAGCCGTTACTCGAATGAAGATTAACCTTCATCTGTCCCTGGGTTCTTTTCCCCAAGAACAAGATTAAAGACCCAAATGGAGGCAAATTGTACTCGATGATTAGATATTATTCTCAGGAAAGGTATTAAAAAGAAAAAGTCGAAAAATATGTTTTCTTTTTCAATAGAATATAGAGTATGAATTGGAGAAGAACCTAAGCACTTTAGAGTGATTTTTGTTAGGGAGCGGATGAAGGTTAAGTAAGTTTGAATGGATGAAACTCATGTTGAAAGAATAATATTAATGTTTATCGTTTTCCTTTACTTCTTTGCGTAATGGTATCTATTAAAAAAGGAAATTAATTAATTTGATTGTTTGGGATTATTATGACAACTTCTGGTTGTTTGATAATGCGTTGAAAATTTTGGAAATAGAAAATATCATGAGCGGAAGATTATAGCGGTGTCGATGCATCTTCATTTTTGTGTGCTCATTTATAATTTAACACGTTATATACAATTATTTATAAAGTGAAAAATCTTCGAATTGGATGGAATGTTGCATTCTGTATTTATGATCGTAGATGAATGTTCTAATTATAATGATAGTAATTATTCTTCGTTATTCACGATTTGAAGAAGAGAATTCACTTCTAATTGTAATTAGAATAAAGATATGGGAAGAATATACTGCCGACAGAAATATACTATCTATAAACCTTCCCTGTTTCTGGATGGCACTAATTAAATATTTTGATAATAATATTATTGGCATGATAAATCATTTAACATACTCACGTTTGTCTCAATGTTAAGATACCGAGTAATCTAATTAATTTAAAAATGAATAATATATTACAAAAAATTTGGAAGCCTAGCTCATGCGATTTTAAGACTGCAAATTTTACACCGTTAATATAACCAGTGAATTTTTGTTAACAATAGATAATATTCATCATGGCTATTATTATTTGATCATAATATATTTATATCCTTTTTTAAAGCTACAATGTAATTATATATGATCGGCTTTCTACTAATTTTTACAAGTCCACGTTGTTCTCCTTTTCGAAAGCCTCTTCAGCTCATACCTGTCTTTTCCATCCAGCAATTAGCTCGCGACTAATTATACACTGATCTAAATTTTATTTCTCGACTAGTGTTCAGACAACTTAACGTCAATTTCCGATTACTCGAGCGAATTATTTCGCATCGATGGAAAGATTACGGCTTTGCGAATAAAGGAAATAATACCGACGTTCCAAAGCTATATTATTTTCATAAATATTTCCTCATAATTATATAATATCTTCATTACTTAAAAAATACTAGAAATCCAAATACCTTTACAGCATTAATATTTTATACAGCGTATACTTCAAATTGTTATTTTCTTTAATCCTAAAACTATCAAATCGGTCAAAATAACCAGTTCCCAAATTTTTTCGAAAAAGTTTTAATTTAAAAAATATAACTATTCTACTTTTAACTTATAAAACTTAAGCTACTTAACGCTATAACTACCATAATTGAATTTAATATATTTAAATATATTAAATAATATTGGAAAAAGAGAAATTAAGAGGAGAAAAAGTGAAGAAATAGTACTTCGGAAAATTCGTAGAAATAAGTAGAAATTAGTAATTTTGATTGCCTTGGTAATTGTGCGCTAATCGATTATCTTTTTTAACACTTCATTTCTCTTTGTTCAAAGTACTCAATCAGTATATTTAAATGTAATAGGCACAACGCTGGTTAGTTCTACGGGTTAAATATTCGGTCGAAGACAACATCGGCAAAGTAGGTGAATACTGCGTTTAAGTGCAAACTCGTCTCGAGAGTGGAACGAATAACTATTCTCCGAGGTTTTCTGAGGAAGGGAGAAAAGCTGATACTTAGGATTAACATAAGTGAAAATCTTTCGATTCCATCTAACGTCAGTGAAATCTTTCTGTTCAGGTCTCCGGATGGACAACCAAGTTCCGGCGGCGGGAATCCACCACAAACTTGAAATCATTGATGGAACTTTATCTGATTGAAGACACCAGAAAAGGGTATACTTTATTTTTGAAATTCTCTTTTAATCATTTGCTCTACGATTTATATAGCGGCAATATATGCTAAAGTTGAATATTCAACTGTTGAAATCAAAATTTGCTTTTATACCTTCTTCTACATTGAATAGATTGATATAAGTATGATACGATGAAAGAAATTTTATGATTATGTAGTAATTTTTTCAACTTGGTAGATTTAAATAATTTTTTAATTATTCTTATTTCATTTTTGTTTGTGTATTTTCGTTTATTTCATTGCGTTACTTCTTATCGCAGGGCAAAGGGTTTAAAAGCAGTAATTTCGTGAAATAGTTTTTATGAATATCTTAAATTATTCTTACACAATTTATTAACAATTGTTGTACATTGGATTTTTTTACCTCAAGTTATTTTATTTATTTATTATAATTTTAGAAAATGTAGAACCTTAGGGCTGCGGTTTAAAAAAAGAATTTTAATTATTTTTAGTTTAGAATGTTTTGCAGATTTCAAACACATGAAACTCTTTCGCAAATCGATTTCTATGAGAAATCAACATTTTGTTACATGTAACTAATGTAAAAGGATGTACTTAGAACGTTTAGGGAATTTTTCAAGATCTTTATGGAACCTTATTAAACACTTGCTTTCCAATTTTATGGATGATCGCAGCAGCTAAATATCTTAAATTATAAACATTTGCTCGATCAAGTTCAAAAAAAATTTCATTGAAATTGACTTTCTCAAGAAGAATCTGTTAGAAAGCATCATTATGATATAAACTAATTTCTTTTCGATATTATTTAAATGTAATATGACCTTCAAAGAAATATACTATAACAATTATGTTCAGAATACCCAATTGTTTATGTAACAATACCATTTCTAACTATACTATTAGCATTAAAAGTCGTCATAGTTTAATAATAATTGTAAAATATGTAAATGTACATTCAACCAGCTACTAATGCGTTCAAAAGAAGCACAAGAAAATCATACGAATAGACATGGGCTTCTTTCCGTACAATAGCTTTTTTGTGCTCAGTGGCACGTAAAAGAAGAAAAGATAAAGAAGAAAGTAATTTATATATTTACCGGTAATACAGCGGCCGCGCATTCTCCGGGTGTTCCGCTTTCGGCTTCGACGGAAGCGAACATTGCCTCGATGCGCGCTTGAACTGCACTGTTCACCCTCTTTTGTTCATCCGCTCCTACGTCCTCGATGTTCGAGTTTACGGTCGAAACACCCGCGTACCAGCCTCCCAGGGTGGAACTGTAAACGGATCTGAAGATATTGATCTGAGATTTTGTTTTATTCGGCACACTTTTGTTTATTTCTTTCTGTATTTCTTCAAATTTGACCCTTTAACCCCTTACCCTACAATTTTTTTTCTTACTGCACTTGCAATAACTCGTAATTGGTTTCTCCAGTCAACAGTTACTACTGATTTCTGATATTTTTTATAACTGAAGTCAATATTAATAGTATAGAAATAATAAGACCGTTTAATGACGGAGTGATATGTTCAATTTGATAGTTTTTGGAAAACTTTAAGTTTCCCAGGGTGGAACTACAAACTTTTTTTTATTTCTTTTGTATTTCTTCGAGTTTGACCCGTTAACCCCTTATCCTACAATTTTTTTTCTTACTGCACTTGCAATAACTCGAAATTGGTTTCCCAAATCAACAGTTCCTACTGATATCTGATATTTTTTATAACTGAAGTCAATATTAATAGTATTGAAATAATGAGACCGTTTAATGACTGAGTGATATGTTCAATTTGATAGTTTTTGGAAAACTTTAAGCTTCCCAGGGTGGAACTACAAACTTTTGTTTATTTCTTTTTGTATTTCTTCGAGTTTGATCTTTTAACCCCCTTCCCTTATGAAATCTTTTCTGACTGCACTTGTAATAATTCAAAATTAATTTCTCAAATGAACAGTTCCTATTGGTTTTTGATATTTCTTATAACTGAACGCAATATTAATAGTATAAAAATAATGAGACAGATTCATGACCGATTGCTATTTTCAATTTAATTTTTTTTTTTTGAAAGACCAGCTACCCAGGGTAGAACTATACACTTTTGTTTATTTCTTTCTGTATTTCTTCAAGTTAGTAGAGAAGGAATAAAAGCATACCTCGAATCTTCAAAAAGGGCATCTATTCGAGCTTTACTTCTGAGGGAGCATTCCGATGGAGGGCCGGCCAATCGGAATCCTTCCTCATAACAGGACATCCCCACGCAGGACATTTTTGTTAAATAATTGTTGAACTATCAAAATATAAGGGAATCCTGCCAGGTCTCTTGCAAGCCCCTCAGAACTTCCACCTCTTTTTGGAAAGGATTTCTGTTCGATGACGTTCGTTCTGCAACAAAAATGATACGCTGGGCAATTAAAATGTATAATTACAAAAAAATTCCTTGATATCTTTAGTTTTTCTACATTAACAATTTTTTCTTGATTTTATAGTTTAGTAACATTATTTGATCCTTTAATATAAAATTGTTAAAGCCTAAGAGTATTCTATAAATAGCTAAAAAAACGGGAGATGCTTTCGGGTCAAGTAAATTTAGAAGCTAAATGAAACTAATCGAAAAGAACTTGCAGACAATATCATAAAATAACTTCTTTAAAAAAGTAACTTTTTAAGTAGCATTTCTATAAGTAGGGGAGGGTGGGGCAAAGTGGGCCCCTTCAGCAAAAAATAGTCATATCTTTATTTTTTTTTATTCGTTATAGGGGTGGGGGGTGGGGGGGGGGCAAAGTGGGCCCCTTCAGCAAAAAATAGTCATATCTTTATTTTTTTGGGCTCCAAAATTTTAAGGGGCCCACTTTGCCCCCAGGGGCCTACTTTGCCCCACCCTCCCCTAACAGTTTAATGAACGAAACTTTTTTGGAAATGATGTTCTCGAACACCTAGAGCATTCCTCATTAACGTTTCTTTTTATTATTTGCGATAACAAAGATACTTAATGATCAGAGTTTTAACCCTTTCGGTACGAGCGCCGGATATATCCGGCATCCATCTGATGACCTGTGTGGCCGAGCGCCGGATATATCCGGCATCCATCTAATGACCTGCGTGGCCGAGCGCCGGATATATCCGGCGCTTGTACCAAAACGGTTAATATTAAAACTGTAAACGCCACTTATTAGAAGGAACAGTGTTTTATCAAACCCTTGGCCTACTATTTCTCTTGTGAGCGAATATGTAATAACGTCACATTACATGTTATTGTAGAACAAGGGATTAAGCACAGTTCTTATTTAACCGTTAGGAAAATCTTTATACAAAAGAGGTCTGACCACGTGCTGTATGCGCATTTTCGGCGCGGCATCTCGTACAGCGGGAGTGTCACGGCGGAAAGAGCGTTCGTACCGAAAGGGTTAATTGAATACTCTATATATGAGGCTCTCGCATAAATTTAACGCACCACGAGGACAAACGGCAAGGGCCCGTGAAAACGAGGTGAGATCCTTTGTGGATCCCTCCTTGGCGCCACTCGATTCTTGAAACTTTTTCATTGGCGTGCATCTTTCAAAACCTTTTTATTGTACGCTCTCGCGTTTACGAATCATTTTTCTAACGTGAAGTTGTACGGTTCGTTAGCTCGAATAGGAGATAGAAATTGTTTACCATCATTAGCTGATGATATAGACCGCAATTATAATTGACGCCTTCGATATGAACATTGTATGTTCGAGATTTCTATGCAAATCTCATTGTGAGTAGTACGATACGAAATAATAGATGCAATGGGGAATTTTAGATTGCGGTAATCTTGATTGCATGAAACAAAATTGGCTTTTGTTCATTTGTGTAAGAAAGAATGGATGAATAGTATCAATTTGTTAGAAAATGTTATCAATTTCTATCGATATGAAGTTTTCTTGAAACTGTGTGAGATACTTTTTTAAAATGTTTTTGTACAGGTTCCTTTATAGAGGAAAATTTTTATAATTTATTAATATTATATGCAATTCCGGAATTACAATTGTATACATACAATTTGCATATATTTGGATAATTGTACATAATTATATTATATACAATTTGTTTAATTTAGCACTTATTGTGTGCTATTACCAAATTTACCTTAACCATGAATGAAATGTTTATGTAGGAGAAAGAAATACGAGATATTAGGATCTCAAAATCAAATAAAATATTGTCTCCCCTTTTTCCAAACTAAATAACTAATAAAATTATTTAGTAAACTAAATAACTAATAATAAAATGACACTAAAAAGAAAGACGTACTGTTACTAGTCTTCATTGATTTAACAATCTGTATGCTGTTTTAAACATTACATTTCATGTAATTGAAGTATGTATATTTATAGGAGTGGAAGTTATGAATAATTTGACCAATATTTCCTTTTTATAAACTACAGCTTACATTGCTTAACGAAGGATCTCGTAAAGCAAATTTTATATATGAATCAACGCCTGTACAACTTAGTATGCTTTGCACTATTGCAGAATTTATATTTGACATAAATTAAATATTTCTATAGCAGAAGAGAAATATGAATGTGTCACATATCAAACGTAGTTTATTTATGGCTATAGCGGCAAACTACGGTCCACTGAAGATTTTAAAATAATAATACAGAAATTTTCAGGTTCAGTGTTTCAAAAAAATGCATTTTAAAGGACACTACTTTTTTGCATACAAACTTGTTCATAGAAGTTGAAGAATTTAATGAATTATATTGGCCTTTTTCTGACGTGCTTTAAAAGAATTTACGTTCAATGTAAAATATCATTATTTTACATTATTTAAGAATTGTTTGATTTATAATATTGGAAGGTTAATCACAGTAGAATCTTTCAACAGGTTGAATCACGTAGGAGAATGCACCCGGTACCATCGTAAATGTTTACAATCTCGCGAACTAGAAATCGCGAATGTGTGGATTTTATTCGCGCGTGCAGAAATATCGCGTGCATTCCATCGTCTGTTGCATGAATTTCACCGGCAGTGCGTGTACATTCTCGACCCAAAAAATTAGCGGTGCTTTCAATGCTTTTGAAAAACTCGATATCGTAGCAGAAAAAATTCCAGGGAGTTTCATTCAGAAGTGTTAATTAATATTCTATTCGATTCAATAGAATTTCAACGATTTGAATATTCAAAAAGTAGATTGTACAAAAGTTTTATAACTTCTTTCATTTATTACCACTAGATCTACCGTCAATTTGACGGTTTCCTACTTCTTACAAATTTTCCCTCAAATCGACAGAGAAGCAGTACTTACAGTAAATATTTCAGATGTATATTATAACACACAAATTACTTAATTTATCATATTTTTTATCGTTTGATCAATCTTTTTTCAAAGTACCTATTTAACATATTTAAATATACCAGATTTAGTGACCATAGGTCTAGTGTTAATAGTTAAAATTTGATGTTTTAAATCAATCGATTATTTTTTTCTAAAAAGATGGTTGCACTGACATGTTAAGTACTATTTTGATAATTTCAACGTTTCGACTAACTCAGATTACGTTGTACAATTTCACGAGAATTTATATCATATTTTTTTAAACAAATATTCTGAACTTGTACGACGTTAATGACGCCGAATCTTTTTCGTACCGAAGCTCGAAATTATCGGCATTTATTCTATAGGTATAGCGAAACGATGAGTATATTTACTAACAATAAGAGTTACAGATTTAAGATGACTATAAGTTAGATTGAGAATATAGATAATCAAATTTCAAAAGTTGTGGAATCGTTTCTCGATAATAGTAGAAAATCGTTCCATGGTGGCACGATAATCGCGGACATATGTGATTTAAGCAGTTCCACCATGGCTTACGTACCCATTTAATTAAAAAATAATTGGAGTGTACAGAATGTATGAATACTTCCTGCGATATGTGGAACGAGCTCGTTTTTTCGAGAAGGAAAATACAAAGTATAAATTGGAGTTATCGGAATAAAAAATATTCCTCGTCACATAGAAATACAATTAAACTTTCAGAATCATTTGACATTGATTATCATCTGCATTGCAGTAAAATATTAACACTTTGCCATCTGGTAGCCTATTAACAGACTTTTTGGGCTCAATGTTTTTAGACTTCTAGCTTATTAATTAATTCCCACGGCAATTAATAAATTGTTATTTATCACTGCAGTTTACTGTGGCAAGGACTCAGTGACAAGAATTTCTAATTTTTAAAAATATATCTGTATCAGAGAAGTACTTGCATCCAAGTGACCGGTCAGAAGTGCATAGCATGTTAAAAAAATACTGATCGATAAAATGTTAACAATCAATTACATAACTTAACCCTGCTGTTCTCCCTGTGTATACCTCACATTTGTATTCCTTTGGAAACCGCACCCAAAGGTTCACATTGTACAAAAGTATAAAATATACGAATAAACATAAATATAAAATATACAATAAAAACTAAAATATAAAATATACAAAAACACAGTAAGTTTTTTAAATTAAACAATTTTTTTCTATATGTTAAAATATAATCATTTCAAGTCGTATACAACCGAGAAGAACATCAGCATTATTTCAAAAATATGAAAACAACACACAAGCCTAATTTTCGAATTATAGAAAGCAATATAATGCAGGAGGAATAAATGATAATAATAATAATAATAACCTTTATCGCAATGAAATACAGTTGACAGATACAAAGTAGATCAAATGTTTTAAACCAATAGGTTTGTCTAATATTTAAACGTAACGGAGTACTTAAAGACTAATGACTAAGCTAGAAATCATCACAGAGGAAAAATTGTCGTAAAAAGAATCTCAGCTGAAGAGGAATAAATGAAACCACTACAGCCTATATGAAAATTCTCCTCAAATGAACCAAGCCCACACAAGAATTCTATAAAACCACCCGACAAACAGTTTGATTAAATCTTTGAATCACCAAATTGCAGCCTGTCACAAGTCTTAACACCTGGCCCCCAAAAAAATTGAAATCGCGATACAGTTAAATCGACAAACAGTATCAAACCATCCTAGTCGAACGTTTATACGGCGTATGATGCTGAAGTTCTTGTCCCGTCTCATTTTAAATTCTAATTCACGGACAAATTCCGTTTTAAAAATATGCTCAAACCCCTTCCTCGGCAAACGGCGCGGTTTTACAGTTACGAGATATTTCAAGGTGTCGATGTCGAGCATTGGCCAACACTTTTATCTCCCCGTGCACATATTATGGAATAACTGTCAATGGTGTGCCGGTGTGATCATCTCGCCTGAGCGCGTGCTCATCTCGCGATGCTCACATGTTCCGTTCTAAAGGGAGTACGTGACGAGTGCTGATTATCGAAAAGTGGACGATTATGATCCGTTGCGGCTAATTGTCGCAACGGTAACGTTTATGCGCAAGCCGATTTGCGGAAGTCACGGGGAACCCGTTTCTAGGGCTGGCTTTTTCGCCGCTTCAACGAATATATGAATTTTTAGGTAGTTTTTTGAGTTTTTGATAGATTTTCGATTTTCTCTGGTGATGGCATGGGTTACTTGGCGGTATACTACATATGGTGATGGTTGAAGTAGGAGAGATGTTTGATAGAAATTTATTGGGGCTGGCTTTTTCGCTGTTTGAAGGATAAATTAATTTGTTGGTAATTTTCTGAGTGTTTGGTGGAGTTTGGATTTTCTCTGGGGATGGTATGAGTGTATATTATATATGCTGATGATTGAAGTAGGAGAAATGTTTGGTTGAAATTTTCTAGGATTAGGTTTCTCGATGTTTGGAAGGGTATATTAATTTGTAGGTTGTTTTCTCAGTATTTGGTGGAGTTTGGATTTTCTCTGGTGATGGTATTATTGTATACTGTAAATGGTGATGACTGAAGTGAAAGAAATGTTTGGTCGAAATGTTCTAGGTCTAAGTTTTTCGATCTTTGAAAGGGTAAATTAATTTGTAGGTTGTTTTCTCAGTACCTATTTGGTGAAGTTTGGATTTTCTCTGGGGATGGTATGAGTGTATACTATATATGGTGATGATCGAAGTAGAAGAAATGTTTGGTTGAAATATTCTAGGATTAGGTTTTTCGATGTTTGGAAGGGTAAATTAATTTGTAGGTTGTTTTCTGAGTATTTCGTGGAGTTTGGATTTTCTCTGGTGATGGTATTATTGTATATTGTAAATGGTGATGACTGAAGTGAGAGAAATGTTTGGTTGAAATTTTCTAGGACTAGGTTTTCCGATGTTTGGAAGGATAAATTAATTTGTAGGTTGTTTTCTGAGTATTTGGTGGAGTTTGGATATTCTCTGGTGATGGTATTATTGTATACTGTAAATGGTGATGACTGAAGTGAAAGAAATGTTTGGTTGAAATGTACTAAGGCTTGCTTTTTCGCTGTTTGAGAGGATAAAAGAATTTTTAGGTAATTTTTTAAGTGTTTCGTCGAGTTTGAATTTTGTCCGGTGATGGTATAGATGTATATTGCATATGGTGATGGCTGAAGTGGAAGAAATTGATTGAAATTTAATGGCAGGATTATTGATGATAATCTAGAATATTTAGATCTGCTCGGTAAATTTTACGAGGCAAAAAGAAATGAAAGGCAGAACAATATTGGAGACTTGAGAAATTTGGGGATTAAACTGGAAAAATTGCTTTTAATCATCTTAGTAGATCCACCGTTAAGTAAGAAAGAAATCTTGGCTTTCAAGTTAAGGAATTTTCAAGTTCAATCATCAGTTTCTGGAGAAACCAGAATCGTCAGTTTTAATGAAATTGCGTAAGATGTGGTATGCGATAAAAGCGGTAGGGATAACGGTGTAGTTGATTTAAGGTCAGACTGTGTTTGAGGGGTGGATTACATTAATCAATAGGAATCTTTCCTTTTTTTCACTATAACTGTATACAATCTTTGTAGAATTAAGTATAAAAAATGTGATCGAACTAATTTGTTGTTCTTTATATAAAATTGGTCGACTAATAAATTATAAGATCATAAGAGTCGGAGTAACATCTTTGCGTGTCGGATCAGCAAATAAAACGGTGGTGTTTAACGAAAGTTTTAGAGACGATGAGGTGTTAATTTCAAGAATCATCGAATCAATGGGGAAATTATGAACTGCTTTGTTATTTTTTTTAACGAGTTTAATTGGATGTAGCATTAAATTAACGTAATAAAAGTGATGAATAATTTTTGAATAATTATTTCAGGCTCGTGAGCAGAGTAAACAGATTGATAAGAATTGATAAATAGCTTATGAATATGTATGTTTAGTTCGTACATTGGCGAAGTTATTTTGCGTTTCCAAACTTCCCTCAATATCTATCATTTTAATAATCTACGTTCAGATAACAATGTGGTAGAAGATGATACGAAAAGAATCTGTTAATTGCTATACTCACACAATAATATAAAATAAAATGACAAAAAAGTCTGTACATTTCTTTAAAAATTTATAAATTAACTTAACGTTTTTTTTTCGGGACTTTCAATATGAGTATATTTATAAATAATACAAAGGTTATTCTTGATTATCCTCTAAAATCTGTTTTGCCCCTAACTCGCTAAATTCTATCAAAAATCTAAAAATCGTTAATCATCTTGTAGATCGAGAATTCAAATTTTTTTTGGACCAAAATACGTCGAATCAGAAATTAAAATAATGTGAAAACGATTTCGCAGCATAGAATTATACGTCGTGGCCGACTTGTGCCGGGAATAAACTGTGTCACATGTTCTCGTAGTACAAGACATTGGTGATTAATTATAACAAAAATGAACAAATGATTTTTTCATACACTTAATAAATCTTGAATTTTTATATGCACTCAAATTTTATTTCATTCTTAATTCCATTAAAATAAAAGTATGAATTATAACTCCAGTGTATCTTAAGACAGGATATTTGTTCATTTCGCATTGATAAGTTTTCAAATTATTAAAAATAAGAACAAACAGTTGAACTGTCTGTCAGACAATTAAATTTGAATTAAAAACAATTCGCGACCGCGATATGTATTGAATATTATCATTACCCAATTATCAGCGGTATTTATTTAACTGCATGTAAACAAATATTATCATTTACTTATTTTCTATTTAATATTTGAGATAAAATGAGAACATTTGAAACTAACACATAATTCTTAACCAACGCAAAGTTCACTAAAATGATTTCATGCCTTCAAAGACAACCAGTGTAGTGTCCCCCCGAAGACAATGTAAGTATCGTTAATTCAATATAATCAGAGCTTGCGGCAAATTAAAATGCTATAATTTCCAATTTCTCGTAGTCAGCTAAATCAGTAAATTTCAAAAACTATCTCCGTAAGTAACAGTGACTTTTGCATGTCTATTGAAGAACAAAACACTTCATGCATTTGTAATATAGGCAAATAGATGCATTTCGGTTTATCTCAAGAACATAATATCGGCACCATGTTCAAAACAACTATTTCCATGCCTTTTCCATTAAATTTTGCATATTTATCTTCATGCATTTCAATAAAAACGTAGAAATAATATATTTAACCCTAGATCACTAACCTTATTTTTCGACGCTTAAGACTAACCTTCGTCTCTTCGACTACGGTGTTTACAAAAGGGGTTAAAGGGTATTATTTAAATAAAATTTAAACATGTTTTTTTCTATTATTAAAGATAGGTATTTATTTATTACGATAACGTTAACTAATATGGCATACTTATTAAATCTGTGTTGTCGAATCGACGAAGGTTAGTGATCTAGGGTTAATACTTTTTAATAATTGTTATTCTTAACGTCTTCATCTTGTCCTACCATTTCCTATATTAAAATTTTAACAAAAATTATCAACCGTCCTAACAAACCGTTCTCTCTGCATACATTATATTAAATTGTTTACATAACAAAAGACTTCCTCATTCTCTTCATAGTGCATTAAAAATCCTTTAAAATTATAGTTTTAGTTTCAGCCATTGTACAAGTTAGTTATGTTAAATTACACAAAATGCAATCAACGGTGAAACTGCATCAAACGATAATGTAATGACTAATATTTATTAATTTAATTTCTCGAATGATTTTAAACAAGGTCGAAAGTTTATTCGTTCACCTGGAGGCTTGACGTTAAATCGAGAATCCTTTCGACCCTTCTGATTCTGTATTCTTATCTTTATAACTGTCTGAACAGAGAGACTGGCATTTCGAGTGCAACGGTATTAAGGTCGACAAACAGATTACGGCATCACGTGGCGGTGCACCGCGCGAAGAGGTAGACAATGTATGCACGCGCGTGCATAGATTTAAGTGCGCTTCGTTCATCTTGCAATTACCAAGTTCACGGCTCGTTAGTTGTCTGCATTCGACTTTAGTAGAAATCAAATTGAACAATGATCTTGCGATTCAATTTTCCATCAAGTATCCGTTTAAAAATTCTCATTCGATTGTTTCGCTTTTTCAAATTTTTTATAAGGATGAATTTGAAAGAAAACTTTATCACCTCGAGATTTCCAATTAGTAATTATTCAAAGTTTTTATTTAAACTAGAAGTACGCTGCCTTACACGAACCATCATGATATCCCAAAAACAAAAATTTATTATGTAAATACATGGAAATAATATTTTTATTAATCGTACGCAGGAATTGCATTAAATGTCATCATCAGTATCATAATCATAAATCAAATACATCTTGAACACTGACTTCGCTAAAATATTGTAGATAATGAAATATCATGTTGAAAAAGAGTAACATTTTCAACTCGCCAAGCAAGTATTTAAAAAGTATCCTAAAATCCTGGTTTACTTACATGAACAACTTTTTTAATTCACGTCTTCGACGAATATAGTTATCCGAATCCCCAATAAGTATCGGTATTCTTTTTCTCCCCTTATTAAGTCACACTCCATCCTCTCTCATTTTCTTCATTAAACCGTCATCCGTGTCACTTACCATGTCACGTCCAGCCTCCGAGGAGTGTGCTCCAAAAAACGATTCCGTGACACACGATCTTCGATCGTCACGAACTTTCACGTAAGCTGTTAAACTTCCTCGCAATTCTCGCCATGACAGTTCCACATTACAACCGCATAATCCATCATCCAGTGAACAGGTACATCCTTGTCCTTAGACCTTTAAATCCACCCTGACGATCAATTGGTAGCATCATCGTTAAACAGGTCCAATGTTAATCACACTCAAACTCCGAATTTTTCGTAATACCGTTCAATCACTCCGTCAAGTTATTGTTTTTTTTTTTCTTTTTATAATTCAACTCAATTTCCTCTTCCACTCCCCCACAAGATATCGAGCACAATGTCACGTTGGATGAAGAATATTGTCCTTCGGATGGACGACCTTGGCCGCGAGTCGATCGGGATGACCGTCGACGTGAAACTGCCGGGGATGTTCCGCAGGAGAGACTCGAGTTCTCTAGCCAGTGAGTCGGCGCCTCCACGGTGGAACGAAGAGCAGGAGGAGGAGGATGAAGATCGACGGAGAGTGCCTCTCTCTGACGAAGTGCGCTCTCTCGGGGTGGGTGAATGTCTCCCGTGACTCTTTCTGCCGGATATTACGTTCTGTATTTCGATCGTTATTCTGAGAAATCGCTTCGACTGACCGGTATGGCTTTAGCTCGTTTGGTTTGGCTTATTTTGTAATTGGGATTTGTTAATGGATTTTTTGAGGTTTTTTTTTTAAGGTACTGTAAGTTTGAGATGTGTGTAGGGGGATAAATATAAGGGATAGTTTGAGATTGGTGGTGGGAAGATTAATAAATGTGTCTGTAATTTAGTGGTTATTTAACCCCTTGGCCTCCAATGTCTTTTCTGACAGGATGTGCAAAGAATCAAAATTGATTCCTGAAATCAAAAGTTTTCACTGATTTCTGATATTTTGTATAACTGGAGGTCCTATTAATAGTATAGAACGGTGCGTGCAAAAAGTCAAAATTAATTCCTGAAATCAAAAGTTCTCACTGATTTCTGATATTTCGTATAACTGGAGGTCCTATTAATAGTATAGAACGGTGCGTGCAAAAAGTCAAAATTAATTCCTGAAATCAAAAGTTTTCACTGATTTCTGAAATTTTGTATAAGTGAAAGATCAAGAGTGTAAGATAGGATAAAGAGATAAAGACTAGAAGACCGGCTGATATTTTCAATTCAATAGTTTTTGAAAGACAAAAAAGTTTCCTGTTCCATTTTCCGCGCCACGAGTCTCACACGTTATTGTCGGCTAAGGGGTTAAACCAATTTAAAATTGATCCATGTTGTTTTGTTTTTTTAAATTTAGTAATAATGCTGATTTCGGGTATTTTCTGGTGTAGGTTTCAACAATTTTTGCATCTGGTTTTATAAGTTGAATTGAATCTTTGTGTAATTGAAAAAGATAAGTAATGAAATTTTCAAGTAGCTTAACATGATTAGAATTGAAGAGAGTATATATTTTAATTATCATCTGATTCATTTTTCTATAGTCTTTGCTAAAAGCCCTGTTACTGACTGTGACTATGATTATAGATTCAAAAATTGTAAATGATATTCTGCGCATTAATTAATGTAAATTAAAAACACTGCCGACAACAATCATTCTAAACACGGTACTCATTTCATTGCAATATTTGGTTAATAAAATTTCAGAATAATTTGATACTAATCTAAATCAACAGGAATTTAATGACGTCAAAAATCAGACGAGCTTTAAATAATATTTAATACTTTCTGCAGTTATGAATAATTGTGACTATTAAATTAATTGAACATTTATTTAATGTAGGAAGGCGAATAATTAAATTTGCTCGAAATTTAATAATCGACTATTCAATTTTGTTTTCTTTCTATTGATATTATGCTTGACTTCTAATTATTGTTGGATGAGTCTATATTAGTAGAGGTGATTTATTTTTATCTATCGCTCTTGGAGTTCGGTGTTATTGATAGGTGGCGATTAAAGGTGAGATCAATCTCAATTGAAGTTTGGGGTGTTGCAAGCCGATGATACAGTAAGATTAATGAAGTTGCCTTTAGAAATGATGGTCGATGAAAAACGTAATTATCATAATTACCCTGTTTTCATTTTTCTCAACTGGCTCAAGCTTTTTTCCTAATTTCTTCCAAAGTTGATTCAAAATTTTATATAAATTTGTATATTAAGGAATTAGTTTCAAAATTAAATTATAGATATACATAAATAAAAAAGTGATAGTTAATTGTCATTGAGGAGATAAAAGAGTTATTAATGTTATTATGTTATTAAAATTTAATTAATGTTATACAATCGAGAATAGTGTAACGTTGTTATCATTAATATTTTCACATGTAAGAAATATTAATGTTGCAATGTTATATTATTAATTTGTATGGAGTTTAAAATTTATGTATATTCAATGCAAATATTCTAGTAATTCTGTATTCAATAATATTGGTATTCGACTAATATCAAATTAGAAATTGTGTAGCGAGAAACACGCTAGAAATATTTCATGTATTTTACAAATTCTGCAGATAGTATGATCATTAAAGATTTAATTGGCGCTACACATCAAATCCAGTAGAGTGAAAATTAATTAAACCCTAGATTGCGAAATAAATCAAAGAGTAGGAAATTGCGCGTGACAGTTACTGACTGACCGACATTTTCATGGACGTCACATTTCAGCAGAGAAGAATTAAAAAGAGCACCATAAAAGTCTTGGATGACTATTCTCAATTATTCTCTGCCCCATGACTAAGAATTTGAGAATTTAAAATGAATTCAACTAAACATTTTGAAGGTAATTATTTTAGCAGAATCAAAAGCCACGAATTTACTTAATATTTTTGCAAGCTCTTGTGCATTTGCAGATAATGAATATATATTTATTTTTGGAATGTTATAGAATTTTACTTACATTTTGTGCATGAGAAATTCTTCGAAAATCTACTACATACACAATCTTTTTTCAAACTCGAAATTCTCTTATTCATAGTGGCATACGAATGCCTAATGCAATACATTAAAAATTTATCAAGTTTTAATCAGTATGCAAATTAGTGCGATAAAAGTCAATTAATTCAAATGTACCGTTTTGAAAAGTACGCAAGAAATAGGGCACTAACATCAGGAATCACCGGAAAAGACCTAGATGAAAAAAGCACACAACACAAATATACTTTACAATATATTTATTTTAAAATGCGCTACATTTTGCCAATATTTCTCTCTCTCTCTCTCTCTCTCTCTCTCTCTCTCTCTCTCTCTCTATGTACCAAGATATTCAAAATTAATCAGTTACCAATTTTTTCCAAAACTCTCCCAAATTGATAAATCACACACAATATACATTCCAACTATATCTTATAAAATCTAAAATCAATTGATCATCTCTTTCATCTCTTAACTCCTCCTTTTCCAAAGTACTTACTCAATACCGTTAAATATAATAAATATCACTCCAGTAGTTCTAATTTTAAATATTCCCCAAGACATCCTGTTAAACAAAAATTACAAAATTCTTCTTTACTCGATGACTTAAATTACAACTCATTTAAGACAAATGAAGCAAGAAAACGCAAAAACAAGCCGCCTTACCTGTCCGAAATTGCCAACCACGTTCGTTACGGTTTTCGGTATATCATCTGACCGACATTTTTCTGTTAACCGCGAAGGTGGACGCACGTCGATTGTGAAAGGAACGACAATAAAGAGAAACCTGAAGAAGAAACAGAGTCGGTGAAGATGCAAGAAGAGGAAGATGAAAAAGGGGGAAGCGAATGTCGTAGAAATCAAGTGGCTCGCGGGGCACCGTCTGGATTCTCTCGTTACCGTCACTGGATGCCGGTTCCTCTTCGCCGTGGTAGCGCCGTAACCGATAACGGTACTGTGCTTCGACGGCCCTCACCAATGTGAGAGTACTGTTATTCCAACGATGCAACTGTCTTCTCTCTTCCACTCTTTTCTGATCCTCGTTTCTCTGTCCTTTTTCTTTTTCGCTCTGTCTTAATGTTACGCCGACGTTAAGCATCGCTAGTCACTCTTACGTTCCGTCGACAGGGTCGTAGATTAGTGGCGCTTAGAGAAAGCATGGGAATTTAATAGAATTTAATCAAACTGTCATCCGTTCGTTAATAATATTTAATATGTTTATTGCTGTGTTGATCAGTCAAGACTTACGTTATTTTTCTAGGTTTTATACAGACATTTTTTGATATTGTTGAATTATGGCGATTTTTTACAATATTGGGAGGGGAAATGTAGATACGAGTGGAAGTGACAATTTTGTGAGGAAATTTTATAACGGTAGTTACACTTTATTTTTTGAAAAAGGAGTTATAATGCTTTGGTGAGATTTTGCGGATTCTATGTTGCACTGAAGTTTGAGTGTTTTTTTTTTTAATTATTTTGGCTAATAATTTTTGCGAAATTGTTTATTTATTTTTGGAGCTGTTAGTTCTACTGTTTTTCATATTATTTGCTATTCCGGTTTAGGAGACACGTGACTACTAACTGTTTCACAGTTTAGATGAATGGCGTATGAGAACGACTCTTGTTTTATTATCGTTAATGGTCCATCTTCTGTATTTGCTTCTGTAATTCATTTGTTTATCCTTTTTAACTTCAATATTATCGAGAAGGATTCGATCTCTAGATTTCTTTTACCAAATATTCTTGATATAAGGTAGTATTTTTGTTTTTGAAAATGTGCGAGTTAATCTTCAACATGTTCGTCTTTTTTAAATCTACTTTGAAAATATATTGCATTTAAAATATCCCTCGCTAGATTAAAGTTCATCATAGCGGTTTGATAGGCAACGTGTTTGAAAAGGTTCGAAGTTCAACGAAGATCATTTCATGTCGATATCGGACTGTAACGGTACGAAGATATTTATATACGTCCTGCAAAATTGCACATTTTCATATTTTTCATCAGGCATAGAGTTAATACCGAGTAGAACATATTTTCAACTTCTATTTCATACTTTCCATTCACTGAATTGCCTTATGATTTCAATTTTGCAGTCATTTATAATGTTAAACAGTCTACTGTAATATATTAAGCTCCAGTTACTAAGATTATGTTTATTCCAATTATCAAATTTTGCAATTGCCATATTTTAACACACAGAAACAATGGACAGGAGGCAACATCAATTAACCCCTTGCCCTACAATTGTGCGACACTAGTGATGTAGTAAATGCAATACGAAATTTTCAAATTTTCCAAAAACTAATAAACTGAAAATGTCAAGGATTTCAGAGATGATTAAATTATTTCTATTCTATCGATATTACATTCAAATATGTAGAATATTTGAAATTCGTAATACACTTTTATTTCAGCAATTAAATCTAACTTATCACACAGTCAGTCACAAAAGAAATCGTAGGGCAAGGGGTTAATTATTGTATATTTTCAGACTTCCAATTAATGCCAGTCCACAGTTGTAAAACTGGAACATCAACACGTAGACAAAACCAATAAATAGATAATATTAAAAGAATGTATATCCTGTTAATTAGAAGCCAATAAGTAGTAGTATCTGAAGCTACTAAAATACCAACATGTTAAAATTTGTCCACCATCACTTTAATCCATTCGAGACGGCGATTTTTTTCGAACACGATCTCCAAGAGCGAAACTTTATTTTCTTTATATTGTTCATTTTGAATAAACAAACTTGTTTACTATAGAAATCACCCAATTTGTAAGTGAATTCGCAAAAATAAGATCATTGCATACCAAAAAAAGTCTCACTTCGCCAACTACTTTACTCAGAATAACTAATAATTGCTTATTACTACTATTGCACACCTGGTATGCAACCAGTCTTATAACCTCAAAAATCAATTGCATGCCAGATATGCAATCGTTCTCGAATGGATTAAGGATTTGTTATCTTTTACAATTGGCCACAGATATATACAGAGCGCAAACGACTTGATGACCTGTGGCAAGTGTATTGGTCTCATTCGTCATTTTCGATTCTGACACGATACTAGCCGAAAAAGCCGTAATTCGTAATGTCGTCAAAAGAAATGCTTTGTTTTCAATGCATTATTTTTTTATTAACTAATTTTCATGTTTCACATGCCTTACCGCATGCCATCAAGTCGTTTGCGACCAGTACTTAACAATACATCGTTCTCCATACAAAAAAAAATCTTAGAAAAAATAATATGTGGATCAAAGACAAATCCGCAATTACAAAACAATCTTCCTTCCTCCTAAAGTATAATAACTGAAAGTGTTCGCATTAAATTCACAAAGAAAGGTCGAATATTCTAGTAATACATAACAATAGGCAAGACCATCGACGAAGGAAGAGCTTGATAATTTTTTCTCTCGCATGATTACCTCGCTACAATTGCATATTTAAGATGACGTGCACATTCCAGGCTAGGAATAATGACTAAAAAGGAAACCGTTACGCAATCAGTAGTATTCGCGACAACCTGTAATTAGTTTGTCTTCTCGGAAACACACTTGGGTCTCTTCTCTCTCGTTCTCGTAATCCTGCCGATTATAATGTACCGCAAGATTTACGATAATGCCTAATCGTTTAAACGTATTGTATCTCTGGCACGTGAAGATCATTGCATCAGCAACAGGTGGCACATGCCGTTTAGAACCGTTCGAGACGGAAGTCATGAGGAACGCGAATTTTTCATAGTCTTCGCTCCGGCACCTGTCGTAATACCCAATTTTTATGCCGTTCGAACACTTGCTACAGGTAAATTTTTACGATACGAAAATTTGAGTGATGAGGAAAAGATTTTATCAGAATTTCTTTGATATTCTGGACTTCGAGAGATATTATTAATAATTTACCGACAGGTAGCCGATTAATCGGCTTTTCGGGCCCTACACTTTTGGACTTTTAACTTATTAATTTGTTACTACGGTAATTGATAAATTATTATTTTTCATTGCGGTTAACTGTGCCAAGGATTCAGTTAAGAAACTTTGCAATTTTCGAAGAGATAACAGTATCAGGAAAATATTTGCGTGCAAGTAACCGAACAGAAGTGGGTAGGATGTTAAAAAATACCGGTCGATAAAGTGTTAATACACCGGTGTGGGTTTGATAGGTAATTAATTTTGATTTTTGAATTTTCGAGAAATTTTGAGGATCAAGTTGTCAAAGATTATGGAATGAGACACGTGGGGTTTCCAGATAATGTAAAGGTAGAAAATGAGTATGTATGTAAATGAGGATTAACCCTTTGAGAACTAGCAATGAATATATGTGGTCGGAGAACAAATTTAATTATAATTTATCGATATATGTATACACGGTTAGAGTGAAGAAATTTAACTTCGATCGGTGAAGTATGATTACACAAATAGTAATTTATAGTTTATACACATTAGTAGTCTAACTTTTTGATAAAAAGGTATTTTCGGATCCACAAATAAATTATCTCTTGACACTAGAAGTACGAAGCAAGTCAAAATGGCTGGTTCTCAATTTTTTCCAAAAATTCTCCAAGATTATTGGACAGTCACAGAATAGAAATTCCACATCCATTGTATAAAACATAAATTACGGAATCAATAATCTTTTCCACTTTTTAATTCACCTTGTTTCAAAGTACTTATTTAACATATTTAAATCTGATAGATTTGACACCGGTAGTTCTAGTGTTAATATTTAAAAATATCCCCGTCCTTAAGAGATTGGATTTTTGTTGTTTCTATGTTTTCAAAGTATTGCTTCTGAATAAGCAGTATCTTGAGAATACTTCTAATTAAGGCACTTACAATTAGAAATACAGTATTAATCATACATAATGATACTTTCTCTTGTAGCAGCTAATTATACAATAATTTTTAAAAATCCTGCCACACTACAAAAGAGAAAAATTACACATTACATAAAAATTGAAATTTACTAAAGCATAATGTGTCCTATAATTTTTTTAAATATAAATATTTTTCGCACAAAATGTTTCATACGCACAATATTATCTAATATTTCCAGCTACATTTTAAATAACAAAATGAATTATCCCTAACAGTAATATTATACGATACACGGTTAAATAATCGCATGTAAATTTAATAACCCGTGAAATGTCATTTGCGAAATTTATTTAAACACGAATCTCAATTCACGGTATCGATTCTGTGCTATAAAATCAACAAACGAAATTACAACCATCGAAGATATCATCTTGACGAATATGTCAAAGTCTCCACTATTTTTTTATGTACGCCACATTATACGGTTAAAACGATGTCGAACACAGCGAAAGCTGTAACGATCATCAATTTCCTGTCGGAGTTTGGTTCTCCACCTGTTTCCATCCTCATCTTTTAAAGGTACCGAAAACTCCGTTCCTGTAATGTTTTTGCATAATTGAAACCGTAACCGTTGAATGATTCGCCGACATTCGAAGTGGGACGATCATTATAATTTGAAACTCGATCACCACAAAATGCATTTCCTCCCGAATTTACTTAATACGAGAGAAATACGATTTATTCTTAAGATAAACTTCTCCATTTAGATGGACGCTGCAATTAAAAAATGTTCTTATTTCCTTTATCATAAAAAATTGTAAAACGTTTTCGATGGGATACTTACTGTAAGTAGATGACATGTAGAATTTAATGAAAATAGAGCATCTAGATTTGAGCAAACAGTTGATCAATTTATCAATTTGTAAAATAAACATCTATAAATCATAGAACTATCTACCAAGGCAGTCAAAATGACTCAATTTTAATTTTTTTCATAAAATTTCCAAGTTTATATGAGAGGCACATAGTAGATGTCCATCGCCCATCTTTTGTAACAGAAATTACAAAATCAATCATTTTATTCACCTCTTGATTCCTCTTTTTCAAAGTAGGGGAGGGTGGGACAAAGTGGGCCCTTTAAAATTTTGGAGCCCAAAAAAATTTGGGGGCAAAGTGGGCCCCTTAAAATTTTGGAACCCAAAAGAATAAAGATATGACTATTTTTTGCTGAAGGGGCCCACTTTGCCACACCCTCCCCTATTTATTAAACATATTGAGATATTATAATAGATTTAATACCAATCGTTTTACTGTTAAATTGGATTTGCAACTTTGAAATTTACAATTTCAATGAAAAGCTCTCTCTCTCTCCCTCTTCCTTTTTATCTCACAAGTACATTTAGCAATTAAACAATGTATAATCTCATCCAAAGATATACTTTTTTAATTCAAATACTACAAACTGTATTTACAAAGTATAAAAGCGAAACCAAATAAGCTGAAAAAGACCCAGTTCCATTTAAGTGCTCTTTAACATTAAAACCACCAAGGCATTCGAACTGTCCAATTTTCAATTTTATTTTTCACCAAAATAATACAAAAACGATATAAATATTTCATGTCCACCTTATAAAATAAAAATGACTTAATTGATCATTTTTTTCAACTCTTGATTTCTTTTTTATCAAACTCAATACCGTTAAATATAATAAATATCTCTACGGTAGTTCAAATATTAAATATTCCCCAAGACTTCCTGTTGAACAAAAATTATAAAATTCTTCCTTACTCGATGACTTAAAAAACTCATTTAACAGAAGTCAATATATTTAAATGTAACAAATAATATAATACCGGTAGCTCTAACATTAAAAAAGTTTCTTCCACTATAATTAAATGAATGTCATTTAACTTAATCATCTCTCCGCAACCGATGTCCTTCATTTTACACTATCAACTTCTCTCCGATGACCGTCCTCTTCGAAAAGCAGTTCGCATAACTGCACGCTCCTCGATCGTTTCGTCCCCTGTGGCTTTAAATTGCAAATCGCCTTGAAACATGAACTCAACGCCGTAGAGAATCTATCATTGCATCTAATTACATCGGATAGACACGCTCGATTAACTCATTAATTTTCGTTGTTGCAGGATAATCATCCTCGTGGATCGTCCGTTAACCAGACGCATTTCTTCCTTCATTCTCCTCTATTCCCTCTTTCCTGCTCCATTATCCGCGGATAAGTGCCCCCTTTCTTTTCCATGGCGTACTCCTTCGCTCCAGATTCGAGGCTGCGATTACGGTGATGCGTGATGCAATTACACAGTCTGCTTCGTTCGAAAAGGAACGTACGGCCGATTGTCACTGGCTGAGAAATGCGGATGGGATTAACGGTATGGCAGAAAATAATTCTACTTTGATTGTAATTGAGAGCTGGGTCTAAAAAGAAGGCAGGGAGTATGGTGTATGGGTGATACACACCCAGTTGTGTGCCATGGGATGACGGTGGATTTTTTGGGTTTATGTCGGTCAGTTTCTTAAATTTGGAACGTCTGTGATTGTGAAGGAACTTATGGTTTTGCATAGTCTTTTACTCTATATTTTAGAATTAATTGATTGATTATTTTCAGGAGATTTGGAACCGTTGAGTGTTTTGTTATAGGAGATGTTTATTTTAACTGTTGTACAAGTTCAGTTTGGAAGAGATAAGCTTAAGTTGCTCTCAGTTAAACGAAGGTGACTTTTTTTGATGTATGAATATGACAAATAAAATAAAATATTACGATGAATTGATTATCACTAGATCTCCCAAGGTTGACAGAGTGACTTGCCCTGAATTTTTTGACACTATTCTTGACATTTTTAACGCTGTTTCTTTTTCAATTTTCAACGTCTCTTTTGAAGACTCTGAGTGATTGAATGGATCAAGTTTTTTGCCATCTTTATTCATTTCTTTCAGACAGATTTATTCGACAGTTTTAAATATGTTGAATTGATCGTCGGTAGATTTAGTGTTAAAGGAAATTTAACATATCCTAATATTTCTTTGGAATTGTCGTTCAATAACATCATACAGAATATTGATATTTTATACTAATTCATTACATTCCACAGCTTATGGCAAAATCTGGTAAAGGAGAAGCGAAATCTTCCACTATACTTTTCATCGCTAATATATCATTTGATGATTGACATAATTTTCTTCTGAGAAAGAAAATTCGAGTAAGTTTAGTTATTGTTTGCACGACACGAATTGACATACATGTTTAAATGTTCATTCTTTAAATTCTTGTAAAAAAGCTGTTATACGGGCATCACGGAAATGACTTTCCGAATCCAATTTCCGTTCATTAATTTTCGAAGCTCCTCAATCAGCTCCCGAAGATTTACAGTTTTTATGGCGTTTTAAAATATTAACACAGGAAAATATGAAGTCAAATTGAACTGCAAGTATGATTTAGCGCATGTGCGGCAGGTGCACCGTTTTAATCGCATAGTTGCCGTACACAGCACCGTTAGAAAATTAATTTTACCTGCAATTCGATTTTAATTGATCGGTAGAATACCCGCAGCGAAAATCTGGGCTTCTCGAGGATTCGATCCTGTCGACCTGATTGTTACACTCGTATAACTGTAAAATAAGTTCCAAGTTCAAACACTTAATACAATAATTTTTATAACCGCAACACCCTTTATTGTTAGAACTTTTAATTAGTGAAATGATTGCCTGATTATTTTCAAGCGTAAATAATATAGAATTATATTTCGATGTATTATAGAATAAGTAGACGCAATTATTTAAATTATTTATAAACGTTTTCAAATCAATTTATATTTTTCCTGTCTTTGACTTTATTTGTACATTTTTTAATGCAGACTTTTTTCAAGCTACGGTGTTTTTTTTATCTAACTTTTAATATATCTCGTCTTGATTGTGAATTATTTTTAAAGAGACTGTTTTCTCATACAGCGGTTCTCAACCTTTTTTCGGATTTTTTGCGTGACGGTGTTTACAATTTCTTCGATTGTTCGCGGAACCATTAAAATTAATTACCATTAACATATAGATAACTGTTAACAACTCATTTCTTGACAAACAATTATTTATTCAGATAGCGGAAAATCTTAGGAATCAAATGTATTTTGATTAACACGTTGAACGCCACCGGTATTTCGCTACTTTCATCATTTCTGCCTAGACTCAAAATTTTTCTCTTAAAATCACATCTTCATAAAGTAGAAATTTAAAAAATACTGATAGATAGAAATTCAGCAGACCTTTATCTCTTTAACACCAATTTTTAAATATTGAATATATTCGAAAATTCACAAATATTCCAACTTAAATGCTACATGTTACATTGAATTCAATAGCGCCGGTCACTGGTGACCTCCATAGAAGTCAACGTGTTAACTAACTGTAAATTGAATTGCCCACATAATTAAAATAAAATCATGAAAAATGTAAAAATAACAGTTCAAACTTCATAACAGTCGTCACAGAGTTCATACTTTATACATAAGTCAATCCTTGTTAAAATCACGCAATAATTACAAAATTCATTTCCGATTATATAATCACTATAATCTTACTCAAATAGTTCACATATCCTTGCTTCACACCAATCATAAATCTCTCCAACTCTTTGCACCCCCCTTGTTAACTTCTTAATTGACGTAACTTCATTTCACTTGGAGAACACTCTGCAAACCAACCGAGGTAATTAAATACGTCACCTCAACCGATACACCCTCCCCGGAATTTCATGTAACATACTCTCCCTTGCAATTTAATAAGACACTCTTTCCTTCTCCTGTATATGTGAATCTTACATGCAATTATATGCTGTTAAATCGTAATGAGTCTTCTTTTATCCTCGATGGTACATTCCTACCGGTGCACGTCCTCGGCACAGGAATAGACGTTGACACGCATCTCTTGCTTTCTTCTTCTTCCACGTAGGGATACGACCATGATGTATTTTTACAAGAATACTATTTTTATCGTGAAAATGCTTTTTTCCTATATCAATGAGAAGATTTATTGTTAATGGGTGGTATTTCAAGTTGTAATGGAAGATCTTAATGATTTTCTAATGTAAAAATAAGTCTGATTGGAGTTTATTAATATCTGGTATTTAGAATTGATTTATTCAATGTCATTTTACAACTGCTTTTATCGACTTTTTTTTATGTATTTAACTTTTAACAAGCGATGTCAAGTACCCTTTATATTAGGATAAAAATAATTAAAAATAATTGGTAGGAAAAATAAGAATTTTTGAGTAAGACTTTTAATAGGTGAGTTGTAACATTTTTGCCAAACAACAGTGGTACTTCATCAATGGGTAAGTATAAAATATTTTGTAGTCTGCTTGCTTTATAAATTTTAATTGATTAGTTAATTAATACTAGATCTATGGCCGGTAAATTTGGAAGGTGTAAATGTATCAAGTAAGTACCTTGCTTATTTATCTTTGATATATGAAGATAAAAATATGGCCTGTTAAATAATTTGTGTATTATAAGATACACATGAAGTATAAATTTACTGTACTACATCTCTATCAACCAGAAAATATTAACACTAGAACTACCGGCCTCAAATCTATCATATGCTAATAAATTAAATAAATACTTTGAAGAAGGGGGAATCAAGCGGCGAAAAATTTGTAGGATTGGGTGATTTATGTTTATTGATATAGAGGTAGAATATTTATTCTATGACTCTTATGTAAACTTGGAGAATTTTTAAAAAAAATTGTGTACCAGTCATTTTGACTGGTTTGGTAGTTCTAGTGTTAAACAAAAAAGTAGGAACTTGCCAATTTGACGGCTGCCGTAAACATAATATTAAAATCCTTGTTATTGTAAATATTAGCGTGTATTTACAAAGAATTAATCTTTAACTTTAACAAGTTTTGATATTGAAACAAATATTCAGCACCCCAATATAACATTTACTTACCTTTCTTGGCAAGGAGTAAACTTCTTCCGGATTATTCTAATTGTAAAATGATTCTACGCTGCTAGCCAACTAAGAAACTTTTTCTTCCACCTAATATTTGTAACACTCGATGGATGAATTTTAATAGCAACCTTTCATGCCACCATAAGTTCATCCGTTAAACGACGCTATATCTGAATGATAATTTACAATCGTACGAAATTGCTCTCTTTAATTCAGACGTCAACGATCTGTACAATTATAGACGATGGGAGTTACAAATTATAATTTTGTGAATTACGCTCGAACGTGACTCGTAATTTCGGTCTGTAAATTATAATTTGTAACGGTAAACCCGCACTGCTTCTACTGTTGTATTGTAGTTCTGTTATTCCGCTTAGTCTCACGTTTTAAATGCGTTATACGCGGCCACAGTGGCTTTATTTCGCTTCAGGATATCATCTGTATAAATGTTAGTTCCTTGTGCTCTTGCAACTATAGATTGCAAGATGCTGCAATGAAAAAATTGTAGGTGAACAATAACCCGTTGCCACGGAAACCAGTCTGACTTTCGAACACTTTGTGCATTATTGCGTGCGATTCGTTTGCGGCGATTAGGAAATCAATTTAATTAATGGATTTCGTAAGTGGTGTTTTTTAACTATTCGTGCATTTAAATATTTCTGTGGGAACAGATGAGTCGATTTCTCTTTGTAGTTTGTTTTATTTAATACGTAGAATGTCATAGGGTCCAGTGGTGGCTGTAGGTGTAGAATTCAATTTTTGTTACAATTTTTAAATAATAATATTTACTATTTGTTATTAATCACGTAGTACTATATATTATGTCCATTATTATTTAGCATTAAGTAGAATTCGAGTATTAGAAAAATTTCTTAAGTTCTTTAGAAGAAAATTGAACCCTCTCAAGTTTATAAAAAATATTTAATGTGATGATGTAGATATTATTCACTTTTGACATTTTACAAATGTTTTTGTTGTTTTTATTTGCAAACATAAATGTCATTGTCGTTTTCACTTTGGTGTTTTTTGCAATTCTCATTAGCTAGAAAATTAGCGAGCTACTAAATAACTTTTTTTACTTTTTATGTGTTCACTTTATAAAAATGTAACTTTGACAAGAAAAAGTTTCTTTTCAATACAAGCGACAAAATTGGCGAAATATTTTTCGTATATTTTAAGCTCCTGATCAATTAATTATTGAAAATAAATTTTATACAATAGGAAGTCCATGAAGAATACAGTGTTGGATTTTTGCTGCAATAAACGTAACGCAATTTTTTCAAAGTTCGAATAATTTAGAAAAGAGAGATAACAATGGAAGCCAAGTAACAAAATATGTACAGTACATTATAAACATAAATTTTCAAACAATTGATAAGAAAAAGATATAATCTGCTAATTTTCTTATTTACGTGATATTATAACTTATTGTTAGTTGCAACATTTGCGAACGCCCGTGAATCTTGTTTGTTAGTGTATATAAAACGAATGACATCGGTGTCCTTTCAACAATGAAAATTACGTAAAATGAAAATAATAATGCCATGATTACCGTAAGCATAATTGTTATCCTGTCAACAATTTTTCACTTATACAATTGAGGAACTTCCTGAAATAATTAAATAATATATTACGTAATATGGACTTCAGTATTGTTATATAACTTGAAAATATCCATTGAAATGTTCAACCTCTTCAAAATCATTCTTCTATTCATAATCTCTCATGTCTACGTTTACTTGTCAGTTTTCACTGCTTAGAATTCTTAAAAAAAGCTTTAACTCTAGAACTACCGGCGTCAAATCTATCATATTGCAATACATTAAATAAATATTTTAGAAAACGAAGAATCAAAAGGTATAAAAGGTGATCAATTCATTAATTTATATTTTATAAGATTGACGTGCAATATCTACTCTATAGCTCTCCTATAAATTTAAAAAGTTTTTAGAAAAAATAAATAACGAGTCATTTTGACCACCATGGTAGTTCTAGTGTTAATTAAAACACACTTAAGTATGTTCGACAAATAAATTCCTTCATCTTTCGCATTCATTGGCTACTATTAAACTATTATAAATTATTATGGATGAAAATAAAAAATTCAAAAGATTTAACATCATTGACTCAATGGGGAATATTACTTTTTAACAAGACTGAAATACAACTTGCACAATTTCAACATTTCCGCAATGACCGCAATAGTCACGTCATCGAGCAAATAAAAAAGAATCATGTTTCCGTAGATCTAAATAGGCGATGATCATAAAGATGATTATATTTTTCCTGAAAAAAAATTCTAAGCGGCTTTGTTGCGACACCTTTGTGTTCATCCGCGAAGGAAATGCAGATATCTCTTCAGGCTTCATTATGTATAATAATAAAACATTATCTATGCCATCGCTTAGCTCATATGTTTAAACCTGCTGATTGCATCGAACAATTTGAAAGTATAAAGACTTTCGAGGTTTCAGGAAATTCCGGTTTTTATGGATTCAACGATTGCTCATTTTATGGGCATAAGTAATTTTTCATTTAATTTACCAAGTGGTATAACATCGTATGACTATTTTTAAAAGTTAATATCTTTAACACTGGATCTACGGCGACTGTCAAATTGACGGGTTCCTATTTTTTTCAAATTTGTTTCCAAATCGACATAGTAGTAGTACAGTAAATATGTCACATGTATCTTATAATATACAAAATTACTTAACTATCCGAATTTTTTGCCATTCGATTAATTTTTTTTTCAAAGTGCTTATTTAACCCCTTAGCCTACAACACGAGTGACACTCGTAGCGCGGAAAATGAAGTAGGAAATTTTGAAGTCTTTCAAAATCTTTTAAATTAAAAATATCAGCCGGTCGCAAAACGGTCGTATTATTTCTATAGTATTAATATTACGTTCAATTATAGGAAATATCAGAAATCAGTGAGAACTTCTGATTTTAGGAATTAATTTTGAGTCATTGCACGCTGAGTCAGAAAAAAATCGTAGGTCAAAGGGGTTAATATATTAGGGATACCGAAAAGTAATCAAAATTTTTCTTTGCTGGCGAAAAATATTTATTTATTAAAGAAATTTTAAATACTAATCAACAAAATAATTTCCATAATTTTCTAACAGTTTTTGTTAGCGTAAAGGTAGTTGTTCGATTCCCTTTTTAAAAAAATCCCTCGATTTTTTGTTAAAAAACGTTTCCGATTACGTTTTCACTTCTCCAATTTTGATTACTTTTCGGTGTCCCTAATATTTCAACCTACCAGATTAAGCGGCCGTAAATCTAGTGTTGATTTCTGTTAATTGAAATTCCTATTGTAAATCAGCCAGCAAGACTCTTTAAACTTCTATGACAAAATGTAGGTATATTGTAATTCTGTATCAAATTGGGCAAAAGACATTTACAATTGCGGCGAAGGATTTCATAGACACGAGTAAATATGCATTGCTTCGATGCACTCGACTTCGCTCAAGGTTAACACGTACAAGTAATTCGCCACGATTAAGGGGCCGGTGTCGTCGATTAAATCACAGACAAGTAATCATGGACCATATAAGCGAAAGTGCTAATTAACCGTGACTCTACTTTCAGTGGTGATTGATTCCATTAAATGAGTTAAATTGTCAGATACTTGAAATGAATTATAATCTTTTCTTCTTTATCAATTAATTAAGAAAATGATGTTACTGACTGATCGATAATTAACAAGTACTATCTGTAAATAATTAGGATTGATTACCTTCTGAAGAGTAATTAGAATTTAACGGTCTCTTGTATAGTATTTACCAGGAATGTAATGCAGTAACTGTTATTTCTTTTTTCTACATTCAATTATAGCTTTTTGTTTGAAATGTCAATATTTTGAATCATTTGTATAAGAAGATAGATATTTCGATAATTAGATATTATAGGATGACACTTTGCTGGAACTCACTTAACACGAGATTTACGAGCAGCAAATTTATTACATTTGAATATATTAAATAAGTACTTTAAAAAAGAGAGAAATCAACCAGCACAGAATATGATCAGTTGAGTGAGATGTGTATTATAATGTATATGTGAAATATCTACTATACCTTTTCCTTTTAAATTTTAGAAACGTTTAGAAGAAAGTAGGACTCCGTCAATTTCACGACTTCTGTAAAAGAATGAAACTTAATGAAAATGAAGTAGAATTATTGAAGTGGTGAAATTAATGGGTTCCTACGTTTTTGTAAAAACTCCATTTTATAATAAACAAATTAGCTGATTTATCTGATGCACTTAACTGATCGTCTTGTTTGCCGCTTAATTACTCTTCTTTCAAAGTACATTTTTAATGTATTCCATACAACAGTTCCAGTTTTGATCTTACCTTCGATTTTTGTACATAACAAATTTTATATCGAAACAATTTCGGCTAAATGTTCTACCAAAATTTTTCAACTTACATACAGATCTTATCCTTATCCATTTCAACTTGCAAATAAAACTCGATATCCACCCAAATGATTTTGTGATTCCTCTAAAAAAAGAACGAAATTAATTTTTCTTCTTTACGAATAATTTCAAGCACAGTCTTTAAACGGTCTGAAAAAATTTCTGAAATTTTTCAAAACGCCAAAAAGAAAATTAATGAAACAATACTTGAACAAAAGTAAATCAGAATTATCATTGAGTAAACAAGTTGATAAAAAATACCAATTATAAATTGCCTATACAATTATACAGGAAACTTCATGGTGCGAAGTCGTAAGGGCGTAAGTATTAATAAAATTCGTTAATAATTCGCAAGGGCAAGTCAGATAAAAAAGACGTCCACGTCTCAGTTAAGCTGCCAATCAAGGCAATTTGCATTCCAGGAGAATTTGTTGCAATCCTGGAATTAGCGTATCGTCGGCTGTGGTTAACCCTGAAAATTATACGCGAGAACGGAATGTGGTCGACGGAGATTCGCGTGCTTTCTTCGACGCAAAATGCAAAGTGCACGAACGCATAATGCATCGTAAGTGAAACGATTTCGCATCCTGAACGTTCCACATTTCGAATGTCCACAAGTTTTTAGTTTTTCATGTTACCTCGTTAAACTTCAAATTGTTGAACAATTCAATCTTGCAATGAAATGATTTGATGTTGCGTACGTATCAAGAATTATTTAAAAAATTTTTGAATCTCCTTTTTCTTTTATCGTGTGGAACAGAATCGATCAATGTATGTTGGAAATTATTTGAAGTTAGAGAAACTTTCGTAACGATCAATGAGAATTACTAATTGATGAATTTTTTAAATTAAATTATTTTATGGCTTTGGATTAAACATTTGAATGGCTTTAAATTTTGAAATTTCATATCACGAAACATGAATGGAAAAGCCATCAATAATACATGTATCATTAATTATAACATCACCTTGTCCTTCTTAATACGATCTTCCAACATACTCCCCAAAAGTAACATGAAATCACGTTTCTTTTGAAGTAGTAAGTAATATAAAACTTAGCAAATTTTCTTTCGATAAAATAGCCTTTCCAAAAAGTGATTTAACACGTTGCCGCAAATGACGGCTATAGCCGTCCTGCACATTTTTGTACTAATGTATTTATTTGTTAATTACTCAGTAATACACCGAAAAAAAATATGTAACATTCCAAATAACATATCAATTGTTCTTTCTGTGCAATTTTTCATGCTTTCAAAGTTCGAAATATTTTCGTTTGTGTTTCTGAGCACTTTCGTCAAATTAAAAGTGTGCGGCAACGGGTTAAATTGTTTTCACATGAGATGCAAGTATTCATGACTTTTATAATACATTTATAATAGTCTTGTTATACCACAATTCTCTAGATTTTCAGACCGTAAAATAATTTGAACATTACTTTCCTCCAAGCAATTCGAAACGAGTCAAATTTCTTTTCTAAAAGACACTGAATATTTGTAAACATTATGATACATATTATCAATTGCAACGACCATATCTCGGAATTCTCTACCTTGAAGAATAACTTCCAACCAATTTCTCTTCGAGCAAATATCAAACGACCCAAATTGCTTTCAAATAAACATCGAAATAATTCCTAGCGTTATAACACATCTCGTCGATTGCCACAATTCCTGGCGTAACACCATTTCTCGCATTTCCAGCCCATAAAATAATTCCAAATCAATTTTCCATCACGCAAGTAATATCGAACGTTCGAAATTGTCTTCGCGCGAAATCGAATACTTACGAAACCTCGAACGAGATCTCGCTTAACGACTTACAATTTGACTACTCGGACCCGTTATTTGATAAATTACACGATCGAAGATAATCGCAGGAGCTGCACACGTCCTTTTATGCTCGCGAAACTGTGCAAACGAGTGCTCGGCGCAGTGCACTTCTGATCTTTATGGTGTTACGTAATGGGACGTGCGTACACGTCGCATAAGAGAGTTACGAGAGAACATTGCGAGACGTGGAACAAAAATTACACATGCGAAAGAGCCAACTGGGATATATTTTCTCTTGTTATCGACCGATAAATATATTTTACGATCAGTGTGTTCGACGTGGGAGCAGGTTGTCGTAAACAAATAAATAATGCTGGTGTTCTTTTTTTTTACATTGACGGCGCATCTCTGTAGGTTTTCTGTTATAGTTGACTCTTTGTTTTGCTATATTGTTTTTATCACTAGAACTACCGACGATTAATTTTTAGTAAGAGTTGTTAACACTAGAAGTATCAAGCTAGTCAAAATGACTTGTTCCCAATATTTTCTAAAAATTCTCCAAGTTCATCGGATAGTCATAGAGCTTTCACTTCTTGATTTCTCTTTTTCCGAAGATCTATTTAATTTATTGAAATATATTGAGTTTAACGCCGATAGTTCTAATGTTAATGAACAGGTAGAAAACATGTGTTTCGAATTGAAATTGTATTCTATTTAATACTAGAACTATTGACGATTAATGCAGTACATTTAAAGATACTATAATAGAAAAATACATCACAAGAAAAGGAATAATGAGAGCAAGAAATTTGATCAATTTAATTTCCTTCATTTTAAAAAATAGATGGAGAAAATTTACCAAGATGTAGCTCCAAAACTTCAAAATTTTAGAAAGATTTAAAACAAGTCATTTTGACTCCCTTGGTAAGTGCAGTGTTAGTTCGTTTGGGACAGTTCCGTTGGAAGGAGTAATTTTTATTTAAAATTTTAAGTGACTATTTGATCAAAATCTTAAACAGATTTTTTCAATACGTGTGAAATTAAAATAGATTTTGGTTTTTGTTTTTCAATGTGATTCTGAAATTTTTGACAATGAATGTTATTTAGTAAAAGTGTTTTGGTCTTTTAAGATCGTAGAGACATTTGTGTAGTTGCATTTTGAGTATTCGCATCATTGTAAGACAATGGGTTAAATGTCAAAGAACATATTGTTTATATGAATCTTTCTATTGTTTATAGTACTTGAAATTCTTGCGAGTTGCCATTGTATCTTCGACCTAATAATTGAGAATTACAAAAACTATGGATAATATTATTTGAATATTTGTTGTTCAACCCCCAAGTTTCATTAATTATTTTAATAATATTCTTCTTGCTCCAAAGATTAACTTTTGTCAGGGATTCGGGTAGAATTATATATTTATTTCCTTGTATATATTTATTGTTTTTAACACAATAAACTCTGTGACTCTTGCGTTTCTATAAAATCGTCAAATAAAGAGTTAGTATAATTAGTTCCAACATACGCGCTTACGACAAACTCTAAGAAACTGCTTCTACGAATCTCGGAAGACCTTTAACCCCAGAACGACTGCATTTATCGATACTTCGTAAATGCCGTGTTACGTAAAATCCACGTTTATTTCATCCTTCTGCTCCAATTCAACCGAAAACAATAACAAATCGGCAAATTGATATTAAATCTTTTCTTAAAGTAGCTCAAGAGGAAAAGTATGAAATTGAAAATTTTCGTAGAGCATAGACATATTAGAATTTTATAATAATTTAAAGAAAACGCGTAATTTACGTGTGCATTATTCCAGGGTTAATTACGAGCCACGTGGGCTCCCCGCGAGTAAAGCTTTACACTCGCACAATCATCTGGCACATGCGATTAAATAAATAAATTCCAGTTGCACCATTTTCCAACTTAAAACTTAAGTGCGGCTTAAATTTCACTCGATTTAACTTTACAGCTTTGAACTTAACATTCCGCGGTTCGTTTCATAACCTTAATCCTTTTGCGGGCTTTAATCTATAGGCTGAAGTTGTAGGCATTTTTAATTTCAGGCTTTATGTACTTTTGTTTCGAGAATTTGTTAACTTACGTGAATAAATGGGATTATGATACATTTAAATCGTGGCGGTAATTTTCACGGTGGTCACGATCTTGTATTAATCTAATTCGTGATAGTCATTTAATCTTCGTTTTGAGATACTTAAATTTTTGGATATATATAACATAGTAACATTGACTTCTATTTTGATGATGCAATTCTCTAAAACCGAAATACAGATTTTAGGTAATTTGTTACGCAACTTGTATATTGAAATTCTCGACTGACCAGTTTCTATGTTTTGAAAAATTCACACGTTTCTTTGTAAAAAGTAAATCTGGTTAAGTCGATTTGAAGAAAACTGCCTAACTGAACTGTCACATTGAAATTGACGACCTAAAATTACCTCAAATCATTTCTATTGTACAAATCAAATGCGGAACAACAGTTGATAAAATGCAAAACAATTACATTAAATTCACACTCATCTAGGCCAAACACATTCTTTGATACATGCACAACAATTCCTCTAAAACCAATACTTCAACTTCGAATTCACAATCAATTGAAAAATAATTAATTTTCAATCAAGCCAGCCTACAAATTCCACCAAAAACTAATTCTACATCGATTCAAAAATGTCTCAAATCTCACATATACACTTTTCATCGACAAAAGGATCAAAACGTTACGAAAGAACAAAGAATTTCATCACGATTCAACATCAACTTAACGATCCATGGAAAATGCGGAGGAGCGAGTTGCAGTTTTTAAGTTCCGCTTAAATTTTAAGTGGAAACGGTAAAACCGGGACCCGAAAAGGGGTCACGGGACGCTCGTGAAATCGGACGCTTTATGGCGTTTGGCACTAACTCCCATGCTCGAATTTTTTTTTCGGAAAGCGGTGCGTGCTTTTGCCTTCGATATTGCAAAAATAAAATATAATAGAAACGGAGGCGCTGTCGTGCGTGTAACCAGCGCTTTGCGAATCTCGAATGCAAAGGGAATTTAGGAGGAAGGAGAGGGATTACGATTCGCAGGGTAGCCTTGGCGTGGAAACTACCGTGGAAACGACGATTGGATGACTAATAAAGTGTGCAAGGCGCATCCTTCGTGTTACGATTCGTTCCTGAGATAATATAGCTCGACGAGGATATTTCCTTCGCGATTTCACTGACGATAAATCCTCGCATTTTTAACGTGGAAACGGTCTTTCCTACTTTGCGAAACGTTGCACGGAATACCTGACTTGCTAAAACATGGATGGTTTTTGCAAGGCGGTTCGCAATTGCGGTGAATTTCGTTGAGGTTTGATTTTTACTTGCAGTTTCGCTATTTAATTGATTTTCGATGCGTGATATACGAAAATCCCTGAGTAATGGTAAATTTCTTTCGCTTGGCGTGTTGTAAACTTGTTAGACGTATGTCTGTTTACATTATATGTGTTAGATTAGACGTTCTTATTTGATAAAAGTAAATTTCTACGGGGAAGCAACATTTTTCTGATGTTAACTAAAATTTCGGATTATTGTAAATTTCGTTATGTTTCTTTGCGCTTGATGAAAACGCGAAGTTCTGTTAGTCTTCTCATTGTTAAAATGGGAAAACTATTGCAAAATTTTCAACTTAAATTAATTTTGCAAATTTCAGTATTTTTCTTCGTTTTAATTATCTTTCCTGGCACTATATAAATCCTTATCGACTTCCTATTAGGAATTTTTCTATAAACTAAAATTGCATCGCCTATTGTTTAGAATTATGGTAAATTTTGAAATTAATTTACACGCAATGAACACTATTTTTAATAAAAAATAAATGAATAGAATAGAATGCACTTCAAAGATCAGAAAGTAGTTAAAATTGTATCATCTCTTACTACGATTCTTTCAAACTGTGTCACTTTTTGTTTTCAAACAAGAATTCGTATTTGACACTAACTTTTGACAATAATATAACATGACAAATATCTTTAACTTATAAAAACTCTTGTCTATATAGCTATAAATAATCGAATTAATGGACTGAACGACGTGTTGGAATTCCGCAATACATTCTTGATCGATGTTACATGACAAAACAAACAGAGAAACTCATTGCAAAATGCAAGTGATATTTTCCAACAGACAATCAAAGCAATCAGTGAAGCGCGGACAGGCAGAGAAATGATTCCAGAGAATGTTCAATGTTATTTTTCATTTGCATACGTCCAGTAGAAGTGAGTCCGTTCACTCGTCATTAACGATATTTGTATGTATATACGTTGCTGCTACATTTTTCATTCGCGAAAATTGCGTGACCATTGTAATCGATCCAACATACGTCTTGCAAAATGCACTACATTCTTAAAACATTCAGGAATTATTTTCTATTTTTAAAAGTACATAACAATCACACAGAAAATTTTACACGATTGTTAACTCATATTAAGATGTTATTTTCGATTTTGTATACCATTTAACTGTCCAAAGGAAAAAAGACCCGAAATTTTGCACTTCTTACGAAGATAAATATTTGAGGAAATTGCAAATAAGTCTATCTTAGAACTTAGAAGAAATTTATTAGTTGTAAAATAGAATTTTTAAACTTCAACATTTAAATTAAAAGTTGTGTTTCAATTAGATGAAAAATTCTAGCGTGTTTCAGGGATATTGTAATTGCTTTTAGAAAAATCGAATTAGTCATTTTACTTTGACAGCAGATGTAAAAAGATTCTTGGATGATTGCGAATAAAGCGTAACGCAAAACCTGTGAAAAATGTAGTTCGAAGTTACGAAATAGAGCGCATGCGGTTGTCTGGCGTTCGATCTTGATAATTAAAGTTAATTACATTCATACATGCCGATGGCAATGAGTGTTGATCGAGTATGCATATTGCTGAGGTGTCTGTAACCAGTTTTGAAATAATTACATTCAGTGAGTGGATAAAAAGGGAGTAGAGCTGAATGAAAACGCGTAAATATCTGAACGTCCATTTAACACGTGAACCATAATAACGAGAACGACGATGGCACGAAGACAATTTCATAATTCTTTGACCGAGATCAATCACTGCATTAATATCGAGATTCTAATTTTAACTCCCTCGAACTTTATCATACCATTGGAATTTTACAAATGTCGAATTTTAATTGAATTAAATATTAATGTGACATTCATTTTCATGATGAAATCTTCAGTCAGAAATTACTACAACTTTTGCCATTTTTGGCAAAGCAAGGTTATAACAGAAATTTTAACAGAATTATAACAGAAGTTTGAAGTAGAATTTAAATATTTTAACATTGATCTAATAACTTTGTCTTTTCCATTTACAATATCAGTTCATCGTTTAATTCAAAGCAATGTTTGAAACTTATAGGAATATTTTTTTGACATTACTCAACTTAATTGAAATAAAATATCAAAGTTTTATTTTCCTACTTGTTAAAGTTTTATCTATGCAGATACGAATGCACTCTTCTCACAATCAGAGACATTTAACACGTTGAACGCCATCAATATTTCGCTAGTTTCATCATTTCTACTGAAGTGAAACTTTTTTTATTAAATTCACATCCTTATAAAGCAGAAACTTGAAAGATACAGATGGATAGACGAACAGATAGGCAGACCTTTATCTTTTTAATGCTAATATTGAAATATAAACATGAAACTATTGGGTTGGAAAGAAAGTAATTTCGGTTTTCGCTGAGAGCTAGTATTACGTTTGTTCTGAATGACTTCTGACAATGTTTTATGTTTTTCTTCTGACAATTGAAAATTGTCACGTTGGCTTGGCTTAGAAAAACAATTGTGCTTTATTTTGTTTGTAATTGTTTGGCTTGGGTTAAATTTTAACATGGTGTATAAAAACGAAAATTTCCGACTTATTTTACTTTTCTATTTTTCGGAAGGCAAAGGTTAGTTTGAAAGTGATGTCATGGCCCCCATATAACCTTCATCTGACACCATAAGATTACCATTTATTTTGATCCCTGCAAAACTTTTTCAGTTTTTTGCTGATGAGAGCCAGAAGTTCTATAAAAGCGGAATCATGAATTTGTCAAAAAGATGACAAAAGGTCATGGAACGAAGGTCATTGAAAAAATTTATTGTTAAGAAAAACTGAGTTCCGTTTCAGACTACAAAACCGAAATTACTTTCTTGCCAACCCAATACATTGAATTAAACAGCACCGTTCACCAGTGACCCCCATAACAATCAACGTGTTAATTCTTCCTTGAAAGTTTCCCAATCTAAATTACATTAACACTAGATTTACGGAAGCCGTCAAATAGACGGGCTCTTATTTTTAAGTATTTTTAAAATTTGCAGAGAAGGAGTACATTAGATATTTCATGCGTATTTTACGCTATAAAAATTACTTAACGAATTATCATCTATGCCGTGTGATCCCTCTTTTTCAAAGTGTTTGTTTAATATATTGCAGTGTAACAGATTTCACATCCGTTAATTAAGTGTTAAATAGCGATATAATAGTAATTTCCTTCTTCAGAAAAGTGCAGTTAAAGCAGAAATCAGAGCTCTCCACAAGGATATTCTTTCGAAACTACTCCTAAGCACAATTTAATTCGAATCCCAATGTAATTGTCCAGAACGATATATTACAGTGCACGTCACTTTGTGACATCTTTGCACTGTATTTAAGCTTACGTCAGATTTTCACGACATCCTGTCTTAGCAATTGCGATCAAGTCTAATGATTTACGTAGCATCAACATTGAAATGGAAGCTAGTCCCTAAAAAATTTAATAATACTTTCAAAAACCTGAGCTATTGAATCCACTATTATTATCCTTCCGTACACCACTATCAAAATTGATTTATCCTTTAAGAAAAAGTATTCAAATAACCAGCGAAGAATGGCAGATCAAGTTTCTTCGCTGATTAATGTTGAGCCTCTTGCAAAATTGACCGACTCATTTTCTCCAAGGAAACACTGTAATATCATTGCATTATGCACGGAAAGTTGCAGCTGCATGACCCGCAGTTGTACTTGATTCTTTTTATGCTCGATTCAACTTTCTGCCAAGTAATTTTCTATAGAATTAATTTTTACTTTTTATGAGATTCTTTTTACATTTACAACATAATTACTTTATCGGTAAGTAAAAAAGAATACGAGACAGATAGAGGATTTTAACGGATTTCAAAGATTAATTTTCTTTTATACGATACAATAGAAAATTTGTCAATATCAAGAGTTTTCTTGGTTATCTGAAATTATTTAACACTAGAAGTACCGACGTTAAATATGTTATATTTCAGTACATGAAATAAACACTTTAGAAAACGAGGAATCGAAAGGTAGAAAAGGTGATTAATTCAGTAATTCATATTTTATAAAATGGACGTATAATATCTGCTCTGTGGCTCTTCTATAAACTTGAAACGATTTTAGAAAAAATGTAGAACGAGTCATTTTAACCATCTTAATAGTTCTAGTGTTAAAACGTTACCATTTAGTATAATACGTTGAAGAAATCCACAGGCAAGAGACATAAATAATTTTAATTTCAAATGCAGAGATATAATCCGAGTTCGATTGGCATGACTGATTTTAAATTTAAATTGCATTGCAAATCACTGTAATGCAATAACTTAACATTTTTGGAACGAGTTGATATCGTTAGAATATTCAGTAAGTATATTAAAAGTTTCATATTTTTTTTCTAACTGAACCTGCAAGAAATGAAATGCAAGAAGCACAGAATAGAAATCTTACATCCAAGATTATCATGAATTATTTGAAGTCTTTCGGTAAATAATTACTATCTTTACGATATTCCATTTCCCACGGGGAACATAATGAAATCGCGTGAAACAAAGGCACCCCACTCGTCCCGAGAACGATCGTTAAAAATGTCTGCTCTAATTTTAATGCCATCACCGAAAATAGTCTTCGAGCCACCTATTTTCTCACGCAATTAGACCGAAGTTCATTCTCTCACGAACAACGGAGCTGTTCGAATCGAAAGAGCACGAAGTCTATTCAAGCTACGTCCATTGGAGCCCGTTGAAGGATTAACTTTCTTTTAATCCTTTCACTGCAATCGGGTTTGGCCGAAGAGCGTCGTTCAGGTATAAATTAATATATAAATGAGGATAATAAAATTCATAAACGGTGAAATTGTGAAAGTAATTTGCCGAAAAACGTTGTTGAAACCAAACTCTTTTTGCTGTTTTGATTGTTTCGTTGAAAGAAATAACCAGTTTTGATAAATGAATTTTTATGGACGATCACAATTCTTAATAGAAGAAATTCTTTTCGTTGCAATCTTGTTCATTAGGATTTATAAATGAAAATTGCTTACTCGATTTCGAAGATGAGCAAAAGATATGCAGTGATTTGAAGATGAAAGATGAAGATGATCTAAATCCCTATTCTCAATTAATAAAATTCATATTAATTGAGTTAAGAGCGGTATAATGAGAACAGTGACGTGTTCAATTTTGCGATAAAAAATTTAAATATCTCTTTGCACTTCAATGATGTCGTTATAATTAGTCATCAGGTGCTACAGTTGTTCGAGTACCATCAATGACATGCTCATAAATTTTTCTTGTATTGTCATTTACATAATGGTATTTGCCAACATTATTCACTATCATTCCGGACAGTTTTGTAAATTGTTTATGAATTTCTTCGAAGTTATGAGTAAAAAGCAAATAGCACCAGCTCCGAACAAATTGATGTAAACAATCTTGTGAAGTTTTAAGAGAGATGACCTTTCAACTTCGACTGCCTTGACGATATCATCAAACCTTTAATTCACGTAACAATTTTCCAAAACTGAAAAAAAAGACTATTCATAAACAAACAAATATTTAACACTACCCAAACTTCTGTTTTTCAACAATATCCCAAAAGAGTCTCTAGCCATCGTATTTTGGAGAACACCAACAAAAATTAATATTCAAACATTCTACCTTCCAACGCACCGAAGACATCAAAAGAAACCAACAACATCGAATTCAATCATCCATTAGTCATCAATAGAACAAAAATTGAATTATCGCAAGTGACATCACTAAAAATCTTTACTAATTTCCACCGTTTTAACTCCTCAGCATGTAAAGTGGCCTAATCGAAAGAAAAAACTGTGATCCACCAACGCTAGAAGTTAATCGAATCGGCAAAGAGCCTAGTTTTCACGCGACACGTTCTTTTCTCATTGGCTGCATGGATCTTCAGCAAAAGCTGCCGAGTCGTTTTCTCAGAGGAAATATTACGAGGTAGCCAAGAACTCCATGGCTCTGCGCTTTCCTCTAACGAGCTACAGCCATTAGGACGGTCTTCTTCGCGAGACGACAATAATTATATCCAAGCTCAGCTAATTAGCCTGCTCAGTTTGCGGCAGGAAGGTCGTTACGCTTCTTGGGGACATTATGTCATCGCGTTCACCAAGACGCCTTTTGCGATGCCTTCCGCCCGCGTCGATCGTCGATCGAATAAATATTCGAGATGGACTTTAATTGAATCGTGATTCAACCCGATTGAGATTATTTTTATGGACGATGTCGGTGACTACGATAATTGGAATTATTACGCCGAACGAATCGAGTTGGTTCATGGAAGTCACTGGTGAACGGGATTCGAAGATGTTTCAACGTTTATTTGACCTTCTACTTAATCGTTATGGTCTGAGTAGTTTGTCTCCGTCTTTTACGGATATTTTTTGTTATGTTTGTTTATGAAAACTTTGATGAAACTATTTTGAAAATATGTCGGTTGGAAAATTTGGTTGTTGCTTGACAAGTGAAAGAATCGTGAAGAGAATGACTTATTATAAAAATTTAATTTGTTTTTATTGCGTGTAAAATTAATTGCAAAATAATACTATCTTTGCTGCTCGTATCGATGTTAATTATTTCTGATAGTATTTCACATGAGTTGTTTTAATTCTCTTTACAAATCTGAAGAAAAAAGAAAACGATTATTACTGTTTTTATGTATCAACAAGTATCGTTACGTTATTTCATTATCATGAAATTAGTTTCTCGCCAATAACGGTGCCAGTCATTACAGTTAATTTGTTACTTCGATTGAGCAAATCTATCCTAAATTCATAAAGAAAAAAGAAGGACTTAATGTTCAATCATAATATTCACTATAGAGAAAAAAAAAAGTGAAGACTTTTATTGCATCTTTGCAACATCAGTTCACAAATGGCAACAATAATTGAAATAATTCCGATCAAAGAACGATCGATGCACTCAGTAAATTGAATAATATCAAGTATCACAAAGGAACGTCACACGATATTCTCAGGAACGATCGAGGCGACAAAAGCGATCGACATTCGAGATAAATTCAATGAGGTCAAAAGTAGAAACCAGAAGATGTAGCCGGATTTCATGGGGTTTTTGTCCCTGCAATTTTCCTACTCGGGCACGGCAGTTCCAAGAATCGAAAGCTAAGAAAACCAGTTGGATTCAGGCTAACTACAAAGCTAGTCATCATCTTCCACGCCAAAGTTTCAAGAGAACGATAGAATTCATTTTCCCCTGCGAATGTTTTTTCCACGATGCAAAAAATCAGTTTTTGCAATGCTTAAATTCTGTACACCGAAAACGATCAGTCTCGGAAATAATCGAAAGTCTCGTTTCATCTCGTGTCATCGCTCCGTGTAAAAATAACCGTCCTTCTGAATCGGACGTCATGTGTGGGACTTCTGTTCGAATAATAATTCCAATAATTACAACAAGCAAATTATTTTCTTCTATTTACCACGATCTTTGACGATTCTACTCATTCCGTCGTCTCTATACGTACATCGAGTAAAATGGAAAGGTCTTCTGTACAAATGAAAAGAAAACAAAAAAAAAATCATACAAAGCTACAACGGTACAATTAGTCAACACAATGGTACCAAGAGAGAATTATCATTCGAACAAAATTGAAATCAAAGGATTTCTGAAATTTGAGCCAACTCCTCAAAATATGCGATAGCCGAGGAGAGATGCAGAAGATATACAACTATCAGCAACTTCCGTTTTTTGGTTTCCGAGGATGCACTTGTAAATTAACGAGGTATCTCTCTCTTTCTCTCTCTCTCTCTCTCTCGCTCTCTCTCGTTCTCTCTATAAAGTGCTCCTAACGAGGCCGCGGCCTAGGCAACGGCTGCAGTTGCTGCTGGTGATGATGATGAGAATATCCACTTCTGGAGTTCGGTCCAGGTTGCGTGCGTTCTTGAGAATCGTCCAGATTGAGACCAGCGACCAGCTGTGCTATCTCTCGATCCTTCTTCTCTTCCTTCGGCAACGCATTGCCATTCTGCGCGCTGAATCCCAAGGAAGCAAGGCTGCCGTGGCTCCTGCTACGGTGTTCCGCTCGAATGCTGTAAGAAAACGCCCTCTCGTTCAGGTGACCTTTCCGTCGATAGATTCCCGTACCGAAACGAGATTCATTTTCCGGACTGTCAGCCGCTCGAGTGATTTCGGGTGCCGTGAGATCGGCATGAGACGCCGCTAACCTTCTCGATGTACCCAGAGTGGAGTTTTCAGCATCCGCGTGGCGTCTACCTCTGTTACCAGCGGTTCCATACGTTCCTCCAGGATACATAGCCGCCGCTGCTGCCGCTGCTGGTGGTGGTACCACCGGTAGAGGAGCGTAAACAGGAACGATCGGCGCGGCTGCTGGAATAGGCCTTAATCCACGAGGATGATGATGAGCCTTTCTTGGTAACGTGGCAGCAGGTACCAAAAGTACCGGCGCTGGTCTGGCTAAGGTACCAGCGACGGATCGACTACTTGGTGGCACAGGATGAGGATGATAATGTTGTTGTCTTATCGGATGACCGAGAGTATGATGTCCATGGCCATTGGTATAGATTCCTTGGTGTATCTGATGATGAAGATGCTGCTGTTGCATCGGGTCATCGTGGAGGGCACGGTTTTTCAATTTTTTCAGCTTTTTGTTCGCTTTCCTTCGAGCAGACGAGGCGGAAGATTCTTCGAGAAGCAATGGCTGAGCTGGAGGAGGAGGTGGTGGCGGTGGAGGTGGTGGTGCTACCAGTTGACGAGGTCTGGAACCTTTTGTACTTCTTAAAGTACCTTGTTCCTGATAGAGTCCATCCACTTCGTCACGACCTCTCGCCCAGACTTTGTGATTCTCGTCACCATTGTAAAGGCTCAGATCGTCCGTCGATGTAGCATCCAATCGAGTAGCTTGTGGACTATCCAAGGTCGTGCTAGAACCACCTAGAGTATGATAGAGACTATTGTTCGAGGGGTGACCGGTTGTAAGTCCATTGGTGGTTGTTGTGGTAGGATCAAGACCCTTTGCGTAGCTACTATCGGCGTATGCATGGAAGCAACATCTAACGAGGGCGTTGGCCGCCATGTCGCGCTTACAAATGAACGCATGACACTCGAGGACTTTAATGCCAGTCGTTCTTCGTAACACGGCTGCGAATAGAGGCGGGTGATTGGCGCTGGGCGTTCGAGCAAACGGTGAATCGAGAGGTAGAAACCTCGTGTTGGAAGAATCCCCGTTTCCGCCTTTTACGTGCCTAACTGCCGCGCAATAGTGAAGCGCCTCGATTGGAAAGAACCTGGTGACCTTCTTGCGGTGTTCATCGACGTTCTCCAGGAGGAGGCCATTACTCCAGACGCTCAGCCAAGAGTCAATTCCACGTGCTCCCAGAGCACCCTGTTCAGGATACAGTTCTCTCAAAGGTTCCTGAACCCCCAAAAGACCTTCCTTACTTGCATGAGGCACCGAACTACCCAAATATAAAACTCTGCACCGACAATACGGCGTAGCCGTGTCCTGATTAGCACCTCTCATCTTTGATCCGATTCTTCGTTCTCCAATAACCGATATCGACAACGCGACTGAATCTTCCTCGAACAACGACGAACGGATAGAAGAGACGTAGGATATTTGTAAAGGTATCTATTATCTATCCAAAACTCCCCGATCATCGAACACCGTTAAAACGATCGATCGGTATTCACAAAAACGAACTGAAAATCCAATCACACCCGCGATTACGTGATGCACACTCACAGAAAAGGGGGACTCCACCCGGTAACTCACTCCACTCGCGATTACGCAGTCACTTTCCAAAGACGATGTATCCCGCCGTCGATGTTGCAAAATACGCGTGCGTATAGACGAGGAGAGCCACTCTCGGATATATTTCGCAGCAGCTGTAGCCGCCGCTCGCTCGAGATCGCGTCAGGCCATTATGGCCGCCTTCTTGCGAGTTCCCCACCAGCGGGTGTGCGCACCTCTCGCACCTCTCGTGCTTCTACCTGGCTTTCCTACCTCTTCTCCGTTTCTTCCTCTTCCAGTGTCTGTTCTCCAACCTTCTCCAATCTCCCCACTATTTGTCCTCCTGTGGTATGCGGTATATACCAGTGGCGTCGACGTCGTCCTCGTTGCCCCTCACTTCCACGTGTATCGGCGCGCTCACCGATCGACAGGTACACACCCCGACACACGGACGATTCTACGCTCACCGATGCCAAGGAATTCAACGGCTTCGTTCGTCTGTGTGTCGATGGTGATGGAATCCAGAGGCGCGGCCGCAGGCCTCGGCCACGCGTGCCCCTGTCTTCGTTGTGCCGTTGGGTCTCATCGAGATCTCGATGGTGAAATTGTAATGGCGTTTCGTAAAGAAACAAATACACCTTGGTTCTTCGTCGCTTCTCGGTCACGACGGTGTTTCTTTGGCCCTCGACGCTTTGGGACTTGACAGATGGCGCTGTTCTATCGTCTCCTCTTCGGCCTCGAAGGCCCCGGCTAACGATGGTAGAAAATTTATGATGTTTCTTTTGGTATATGATGTATAGGGGGACACGTAAGGCACTGATAATGTGTTTAATTAGTTTTTGGAATTTTGAACACTTGCCAATCGACGACTTTCGAGTACACTAAGCGAGTTCTGCACGTTTGCACGCTCCTCGTCGGACTGAGGACTTGTGGAAGGCGTGAGACTTCGTGACGGGGCCCCACTACGATTCCAGCTGGCCCCTCTCTTTCTTCTCTATGCTTTTCAGCTCCGACAGAGGCACTCCCTAGGATCGTGTCGCCGTACCTGCCTCGGGAACCCCTCGCCCGATGGGGTGTCTGGAATTGTGCCGAGGGAAATGAGCATTCTTAAGCTGATTTTATGGAGGAACGTTAATGGTCCTTCGCTCTTTTTTTTTTTACGCTGATGATGCAACGATAGATTTTACTCGATAGAGGCTCGATGTTTTGAAATATTCGATATTTCATACAATTTTGAATATCTTTGTTATTTTTGTGTTTGGGTATTTTTGCAACCTGGTTGGTTATTCGGGAAAATTCTGTACCTTGTGGGTACATTCATTTGATAGCGTTTCAGTATTTTTGCAAATAGTTGCAGAATTTTTTTATATCGTAATGTTTTTATTTAAATTTGATATTAATCGGAACATGGAGGATTTCAGCAGTGATAAGGTATTTGTGATTAGGGAAAGTGTTTTAAAATCTAAAAAGATATTGCACTTCGTTCTTGACAAGTTCTTTAAAAGTTATCAGTCATATTTTATTATTTCTACAAGAAGGAAGAAAGGGAAAATGATAATTTTTCACGCAAAACAATATTCCCACGTTTGGATAACTGATATAACATTCTTTATAAGTTATCCTTTCTATTTCATTGTTGTAATATGCAGGAGAGTGTTACTCTCGGCGCAAAAGATTCTTCATCGTTATATCTTCACTTTCTCTTATTCTATCAAACAACTCCGAAACTGTGCGCAGTTTAATTACTCGAATACTTTGGACCGATGGAAATAGGAGTGAGGAATGTTAAATGGAAGTAATTTTTTTGTATCACGGCAAAGTCGTGTGACCTTATACAGAAGCTGGCAATAGCCGATAAAAGCATTAGTAAGCTAAACGCCCACCGAAACATTTACAATTTTAATCCGGACCGATTAGATCTTGCTTAACATGCACGAAGAAAGTAGTACGCGTTCGCTGGTGCAAGACTCGAAATTTCTTATGGGAGCTTTACTGTGCAGCCGAGAATTTCTTGCAGAAAGCGGCTTAATGGAAGATTAACTCTTAGCGCGATATGTAATCTCACCGCGCCACGAATACTTGTAATACATTTAAGTTAATACTCATAAAATATTTATCTTGTTTTAATCCATTATGATAGACAGTTAAATCTTCTGACAATCAAAGTAAAAGGATTTTTTGTCATTTGTGATTAACTCAAAAATTGATATTATTTACATGTGTCTTTACTTTGCACTTTACAAGAGTCTTTTATTAATTATTATTTAAAAAAACATCTTTGAAATGTTGTGAAAATTGTCCGTATTTTAATGATGAAAAAGCGTCAGCTATATTGAGTGAAAATGATATATGTTATAGTGTGACTGATTTTACAATCACTTGTTGTGATAACTACATAAAAATTAAAAAATTACGAAGTTTATATGACACAATGTAAGTAAATCTTACAAATTGTTTATTTCATTTATGAAAATTAAGAAAATTTAGTGGTGTGCCCACTTAGACACTATAATGCCATTGTAAAATAATATTTTAGTGTCACTAAAAGCGTATTTTGTGTTTTTGTTTATTTTACATTTGAGATTAGAATATTAACAATGAAGTTGTTACGAATCTATAAAGCTGTAAAAGACTGTTCACTTTTGTCGAATTGTAGCAAATGTTTAAAATCTTTACCTGATGTAACTCGGTAGCGTTGAGCCTTTTTTCTGCTTCTAAATTCAAAAAATTCTAACTGACAATGTCAACTATTTAGCACTGTAAAAAACAGTGTGTTCCTTTGACATTGCTGACATCAGTTCAATTAAATTTAAAATACGATTTCTTTTGTGACTTCCTCCGCAATAATTTAGAATTAAATCAGTAGATATAAATTAGTCAATTGTTCTCGGCATGTCATATATTTTAACGTAATATGAATATTACAGAACTAATTTTACCGTGGCGCGTTTCATTGATATTTTCAATTTCATAGATTTGTAAAACGTGCAAATTTCCTGTCCAATTTATCGCATCAGGAGTGTCACTCTTTATTATACACCGAGGGGTTACTTATAGCTATATATCAAGCACTTAACAGCACATAAAGTATCTTCTATCACTTCTTTTAGCCCATTTAAAAAAAAAACATCGAAAATATTCCACAAAAAATATATTACTACCATTCAATAAAACCGTAACCTCTCATAAGTACTTATCTAAACATTAAAAAAAAAACACGGACTATTCGATATCTTCACCGTAAAATTCCTCTGTTAATCATCAAGCTTTCTTCACCATCATTCGAATCATCGTGTATAACACTCTTATTCCAAATTCCAGCAGGTGTGTATCCAGTAAAGCCATAAGATAAATACACACCTGCGTCATCGCGTGTAAGGCCACACATACCGACCTGCCCTTTATAGGTCAGATATTTCATACGCACCATAAGGGAGACGTGTGTGCGTGTGATTCTCCTCTGACAAAAGCCGATTCGAGGTCTTGAGGTCAGGACGTCTGGATGTCCCTTCCGTTTCTCGCCACTGCGCGAAGGCGAAATCACGAATATTTATTGCGTAATTGCACGTATTGAGACGTCTCGTTCTCTGCGGCACAGTGGGTGGAATGAAGCATGGGGTGCCTGTTTACAAATTTTATGGAGTTCTTTTTTTTACGGAAATTAACACTAGAACAACCGGCGTTGAATGTACTTAAATCCTTTGCCGTACTATAACGAGTGATACTCGTGATGCTATAAATTGTAAAGGAAATTTTCAAGTTTTACAAAACCTATTAAAATGAAAATAATCAGTGAGATGCGACAGGATAAAATTATTTCTATAATATTAATATTACATCAAATTATACTATATGTCGAGAAAAACTGCTCAATGTTTATTTCACTAATTTAATTCTGATTTATTGTGGAGGCAGCCACAAAGTAAATGGCACGGCAAGGGGTTAATAAGTAATTTGGATTTCATACGATAGAACTGGAGTACTTACTTCATAGCCTCTTATCAATTTGAAGAATTTTGTTGAAAAAGTTATTAGTTAATTATCTAATTAAAACCACTTGAAATATACCAATACATTTACAAAAATTAAAATTAATTTACTTCATCAAAATGAATTATTGATTGTTATAAACTTTTGCGCGTGCGGTAGAAAAAAAAACTAATATTGAATGTACGTGTGTACATTTTTGCGACATCGAAACCGCGTCTAATTTCATTTATAGCATAAAAATTCCTATTCAATTTTCAAAGGTAATTTGGACCAATACAAAATCATTATTCCTTCTAAGAGATCACATTCACGAACGCAAAAAATCGGCAAGGTAAAAGCAACGAAACAACATTCTGCATACGGTGCTCCAATCTCAAGCGAATCCGGTTTTGTATTTCCTGTTACTCCGCCGAAGCACTTCCTCCGCAATTTCTACGTCTTCCTCAGATTATGGTAGTCCGACCCTAGACGTTAAAACCGGACGACGACAATGTTTTTCCATGCAATTAGCCACGAGTGTCTCGAGGACAGGAAGAGAAGAAAATCCTGGAAGGCTACCGTGTCGCACGAAGCCAGAAACGTTGAATCAGGGTCGCGTGACCGAAGACCCTGACCGTGGCCCAGTGTCAGGATTTCGCACTGGGAACGTTCTGCGAAAGGTTTCGCATGCTTGACACATTTTTCGTAATCACGGGCCACGTCGAATCGGTTCTCTACGTGTTGTGTTACCGTTTCAGACACGTACCGACAGGGTGTGGTGGTTACATGTAATCTATACGTGTCCGTTTTACTCCGATTTGATCGTTAATGGGAAAGGAATTAACACTAGATTTACCAAGCCAGTCAAAATGACTGGTAAACAATTTTTTCCAAAAAGTCTACCGTAAATTCTATCGTATAAAACATAAATTACCGAATCTATCAACTTTTCCACGTCTTAATTCTCCTTACTTTAAGGTACATATTTAACATATTTAAAAATAGTAGATTTCACGCTGGTAAATCTAGTGTTAACGTCTTGATACTTTGTTATTTTAGAGAAGTTATAATCATTGTCACGATAATAATTACTACTTGTCCAGCTTTGCACAAAATATAGCGAGATTTATGACCATTTGAGAAGTTGAATAGGAAAAGGATAAGCTACTTAAACTGACCTGTAATCCTCAATTGTTCTAGGGATATTTGTCGAAGATTCAGACCTTGTTGAACTAATTCCCATTTTTGGAGGTGAGATTAAAGTTTTAGATTTCCAGTTAGTAGTCTTCAGCTTATATTCTTCGTCTTTTGGGAAGTTTAGAATTATTGTTTAATGTATTACAGCCTTGGAGTTTGAAAAATGACATAAAACAGTAGAATCTAGGGGAAATATGTAAAAGGGAAAGAGATATAGGAAAAGATATTTTATTCTGCATTAATACGCTACATGAGACTGGTATGTCGCAAGTTTTTACTGAAGTGAAAGTTTTTCTATTAAAATTACATGTTTGTAGAGTAGAAGTTTTCAAGGTACAAATATAACAATTATGCTTATAATCATCAGAATTTTGCCTTTAATATTTAAATGTTGAATGTATTAGAAAATTCGTAAATATTACAATTCAAAAGCCACATGAAAGAGAAATTCAAAAGTGGATGTCACCGGTGACCTCCGTGGCATTCAACGTATTAACACTAACAATAAAATTACCGAGACACTATTAAAATCAAAATTATAGATTTTGGTATTCCTGGAGTACCATTCAAATTTCAAGTGGTACAGCTTTGAAAAATTATATTGAACAGAGTTTCTCAGTACTTGCTGTTAGTGAAAACATTAAAAAAAAGTGCTGTAGAGTAGAAAGTACTGGTAAATGAATTTCTATTAACTGGTAATAAATTAGAAAAATAATTTCTGAGTCATACTCTGTTATTTTCTCAATACACTACTAAGAAGCTTTTTCGAAAGAGAAATTTTTTAATTAACGAGTTGAGTTCGCAATGAAAAAACAACACTTCAAATGTCTTTCCGAGTTTTCTAAAATATATACGTCGAAAATTGTCGATTGTTTTATGTAATGAAATATTGTAGAAAGATACATATTTAATGCGATTTGAAATAGAAAGAGGATTGCAATGAGAAGTATCGCAGGTCAGAGTTCAAAAGTTGTGGAAAATGTGGAAAGTTAGAAATGAGAGGTAGGGATGTAGGTTACCTATGATTGTCATCCTAAAAAGAGAAAGACAAGGAAGTTACTGCAAAACCTTAAATTTTATGTTGTTATTAATATCAATGTCAATAGTAAAGAAAGGCAAGAGGTAATCACGTTAACAGCAATAATAATGACCTTAATAATGATAATGACGAAGCTGGTGATAATGACGACAATAATGTATAACGATGTTGTTAATGGTCATGCTAATAATAGTCATAGTAATAATTACAATATGTAGGTTGATTCGTTAAGATGAAACGATGGAAAATACAGAGAAAGTTTCGCTAATAAGTAACAAATTTTCATAAGTAAAAGTTACCAAGATAAATTACATTGGCTTAATTAAAGTAATACAAGCCCAACTGAATTTATGCATTAAATGAACATTTAACAGAAGAAGTTACAAGGGTAATTTCATAGATTTTATCACATTATATTAACCAAAAATGACGTCTCCATCTAATCATAGCAATTTTCATGAAATTTCTCATTTTTTTCAAATCGAAATATCATTTGTCCCAAACCAACCATCTTTCATTGCACAATGTCATGTTCATAAAAAAAAAATTAAATCTCTACGACATTGCATGCCAGATTTCAATTACAAAATATGTCAACATAAATATCGTTCTCCAACTTCTCCCAAAAGCAAAGAACATCTCCATCGCTATGTTAAGTAAGCACGTTTTATCGACTTGCCAAAAGGTCCCAAAAAAAAGAAAAAGATAAAAATTCTTCTCAACTTGCGACGACGACTTTCGTGTTGCGATTTAAAACAAAACTCTATCTAAACCATCCAACCAAATATATACGAAACTGCATGAAAACGCTATAAATTCAAGCTGTATCATATTTTTTCCCGTTGTGAAAAAAGAACACGTCTTTCTCACCGAATACCTCCGAGATGAAACTCGAACGGGACCCAAATAACAGGTATACATAGCGGAGCGTCCGAAAGACGAGTCATTAACATGTAAATAGTCGGATTCAGGTCTGTCCCCTTCAAATTATTCGTTTCAGGACTTCTGACCGAGCGTCCTTCGTTGCACTCCGAAGGACACTGCCATCAAACGATTTTAACGTTAGATTTACGGGCGTCGAATCGAGTATATTTAAATATATTAACACTATTTCTACCAAGAGGTGTCAAAAGACACCTTCCAAATTTTAACTTAAAATTATTCTCTAAGTTGAATCATTTCTCCACAATACATTTTTTGACTCTTCATACAGTAATTGTTAACCCGAGTCGAAAATTTCAGCCCAAAATCCTCCTAAATTACCAAATTACTTAGGACATTTAGGCTGAATATGGAAAAATATGTTACATATAAAAGAATGCAAATTTTAATTCCACAATCGCCCTAAACTTGTTCATTTTTACCAGTTTTGCCTAGTTTAGGATCAATTTAGGCTTCATACAGCCCAAAATAATCCTCAGCATTCTTATTTAGAAAATTAATCTAAGCCCAATATTAAGCCATACATTCTATAATGAGGAGTTTTGGAATTTTATTGGAATTGGAGTGATTTTAGGAGATTTAGAATTTATATGGAACAAAATGATAATTTATTTCCTACTTGCTCCTGAAAGCCCTATTTTTAGAATATGAGTCGACAGACTTGGAACTTCTGAAATATTTTTAGGGGATGTCAGATTAAATTAGAATAAAAATTTTACCTGATCAGTCCATATAACTCCTAAAAATTATATTTACAGGACTTTGAGACGCGTAGACACACTAGTTGAGGATTTTGAGATTCAAAATGGTATACATAACTAAGCGGCAAATGAAAAATCAAAAGAATCTAGCATTTGAAATTTCTTTTTGGGCTGGACTTTTCGACTCGGGAGATTAATTCAGCGATATCATTTTCCACCAACACATCCTAGATTTAAATATGTGCATTTGGTATACTTACTTCTACCATGAGGTGTCTTTTGACACTTTAAGGATTTCATAATAGTGTTTAATTTTAACCCATTTTACATATAAATATCAACACCATTTTGCAGCACCATATCAATTGCAATCAGATTAGAGAATCCCGATTTCAGTTGTAAGAGAAAATACAGGAGTTGCGGTATAACTTTGACATTCGCTTATTTCCCGCCATATTACATTTTAGCGTACACCGCTACAGTGACTTTACAAATAGCTGTACATCGCTGCTGGAATTTGCAAGCTGCTTAAATAATTTCTAACAAATACAGATCAATGTATCAATAAATATATTCCTCGTATTATCTACATTTAACTGATAATTTGAAATCTCAATAGTTTTTGCAATTACTTGCATTCAAACGACAAGGTGTCAAAAGACACCTTTTGGTCGAAATAGGTATACAGAAAATCGTGGTAGAAATAGTGTTAAGTGAATACTTTGAAAAAGGAGGGATAAATCGGCAAAGAAGATAATCAGTTAAGTCATTTGTAGATTATAACATGCATGTGGAATGTCTTCCGTTCCTCGTCTCTATGAATTTCAAAATCGTTTCTAAAGAAATTGAGACCCGTTAATATGACGGCTTCTATGAGATCTAGTGTTAAAATCGAAATAGTCCACGAATTGTGCGAATTCTTAGCTTTCAATGTGACAGCTCAACGCAAATCATTTTTCTGGAGCATCATTATTGAGAATACGCGTGTTTCACGGTCGCTGAATATCGGATCGATCGATGTAACAGAAGGCATGGTTTATTTCGTTTTTTTTTCTCTCCTTTTCACCGTGAATATAGGAATTAACTGTCCGGAACAACGGTTTACATTATTATATCTGGATCTTGCATAACTGAAATTGTTGAGGATACTGGAACAGGTGTCTTTCAGGTGCGTTGTAACACTTTGCCGAACGGTATACGGAATGGAAATGAAATCATTCTGAAATGTAATAAAAGTATAAATGAAAATTGTACTTGCTCCGTGTATCGGTGAATTTGAAGTGCTAGAATTTTTTTTTAATTCGTTGTTATGAATTAGGGTTTTGTGTAATTGAAACACCGAAAGCTAGCAATTTTTTATTCTCTTATCATAGGAGTGTCATTTTTTTCTGTTAACACTAGATTTACGGCGTATAAATATGGTATATTTAAGTACATTAAATAAGTGCTCTGAAAAAAGGTTGATTAATCGGCAAAAAATATAATTAGTTAAGTAATTTGTGAATTATAAAATACCCGTGAAATATCTGCTTTAATGCTTCTCTATCAATTTGAATAATATTTTTAAAAAAGTAAAATGCCGTCAATTTGACGGCTGCCGTAGATCTAGTGTTAATATTACATTTTTACAGAGTAGAATTATTGAAGATTGAAATCATTAAGAGGAGACAATGGTTAAAAGACTATATCGACTATGTTAGCAAATTCGTTAATATCGTAAATAAGATATAAAAATTATCACTGAATTGAAGAGAGTAGATCATCGGTGTTCAATATAGCGTTCAATTGATGCACATGTATCAATAGATTATTATGAATGCGGTGCTAACAAAAAAAGTTACACTCCAAATGAATAATTGAATTAATATTTTTTATCACAGTTCAATAATGGAGAATTAAAAATTATTATGGAGCACTACATGTATATCGAAATGTGATATATTTGCTATACTTTTAGATGGTCAATTTGAAAGTAAAGCCAGAATTACATTTACCTCTTGTAACACTGTGCACGAACGATCGACTTGCTCTGCTTCCTGCTGAAACATAGCAATGAAAAATAAAAGTTTCTTATTACTAATATATTCCAAGTTTGAGAAAACCTTTTCTTGCAATGGATAATAAAGATAAGAAACTGAGAAAACGAACACCTACGGAGGATCACTCGTGCAAACTTTTTCTGATAATTTAAACTTACAATTTCTACAGTTCCTCGTCGGAGTTTTATCTGAATTGCGTGACAGTCATCACACAGTATCACTTTACTAGGTACTCCAATGACGCTATTTAGAATGAAATTGGTAATTTATTAACCCAAATGACTAATAAGAGCATTCTTCGCATTGCTGACTACCTCTTTATACGTTATCTATCTGCATATACTCAATCACGATTCTTCATTTTTAACATTAAATCTACGGCAACGGTCAAATTGACGGTTTCCCACATTTTTTTAAATATTTCTCAAAATAGAGAAGCAGTACAGCAGATATTTCACGTGTATCTTATAATATACAAATTATTTAACTGATCGTATTTTTTGCCGCTTGATCCATTTTTTCAACGTACTTATTTAACACTAGAATTACCGGCGTTAAATCGATTATATTTTAATATATTAAATAAGTACTTTGAAAACAAAGGAATCAAAAGGTCGAAGGGCTGATAGATTCAGAGATTTATGTTTCTTTAGATAGACTTAGAATATTTATTCCCTGACTCTTCCATAGACTTGGAGAATTTCTGAAAAAAAACTGTGTACCAGTCATTTTGACTGGCTCGGTAGTTCTAGTGTTAATATATTTAAATACACCATATTTAATGGCCATAAATCTAGTGTTAATGCCACACTTGCCACTCTATCAACCCTTGTAAGCTTGAGGCGACAAAACAGGTCTGTGCTTCTATTTCTCAAAATCAGTTTCTAAACTTTACAAAATATTATTATTTATTTTTTGGAAGTTACAATTTTCTATTGCAATTAACAGTAGATTTACGGAGCCAATTTAGCTCATTCAAAATTTGATTACGATATACATAATATATTGGTTGGTTAATTTTTTAATAATGAATCTTTTATTTAAATTGATTTAAAACTATTTTCTTTGCAAAAAACTTCAATTTTCTTGTATGAGTCAAATTGACTCACTTCAGAAAATCAGTATATCAACATCCGTAAATTTAGTGTTAAATGTTTCTAAATTAAGTACAGCTCATTATTTAAAATTCAATTTTTAATATGTTGAACGTCTGGGGATCATCTTTGACCGATGTTAAATATGACTTGATATTGGAGACTGAAAATGTGACTTTTAAATTGTAATGTTCACGAGTTTGGTGATACGTTCGGTATTTAAATAGTGATATTAAAAAGTTGAAGGCCTTCTGAGTTATATAAGTATTTGTGCGTTTAAAGTTTCTACTCTGTAAACATGTGCTTTCAAAAAAATAGAAATGAAGAAATCAACGATATACCGGTGGCATTGAACGTGTTGACATTCGTTGATACACTATACATAATTAACTTTTACACGAGACAAAAAAATTACGTATCTATAGAGGGTTAAAAAGAAAATCACAAATGAACTTCGGTAAAAATCTTTTAACAGAAAGTGCACATATAGCTTTTATTTTCTCAAATTGAAATAATATCATCGTACTATCGTGAGTGTTATAAATCGCATAACGTTAACAGTATTTAAATACATGAATCACTTCACATTCATAACACATTCCAATCCCATTCAGTTCTCGTCTTACATACTCCCACGTGCCTACCCGAACGAGACACAAATGTGGCCAGAGTTACACCTCAACGTTTCGGAGGTCCACGAAAACGGAGACGAATGAAAATGGAGGATTGAGTGGGTCAGTAGGCCGTCGTCACGTTAATTACGAGGAATCCAGAAGCTGCGTGCACCTCGAGCAATCACCTCCGCGTTCAGGAATTCTCTTGGTTCCCCTCTTTCCAGCAAGCTCAGTACAGTGGCGGACATACTACGGGTATACGGGGAAAGTGGTGTATGGGGAAAATTGTAATTTTTGCCAAAATCCTCCTAAATTACCAAATAACTTAGGATATTTAGGCTGAATATGGAAAAATATGTTACATATAAAAGAATGCAAATTTTAATTCCACAATCGCCCTACACTTGTTACTTTTTGCCACTTTTACCTAGTTTAGGAGCAATTTAGGCTTCATACAGCCCAAAATAATCCTCAGCATTCTATAATGAGGAGCTTTAGAATTGGATTGGAATTGGACTGGAATGATCGAGGTCCAAAAAAATTCTCGATATACAAAAAATTAATTTGGTTTAGGAGATTTACAATTTATATGGAATAAAATGATAATTTAATTCCAACTTGCTCCTGAAAGCCCTATTTTTAGAATATGAGTCGACAGACTTGGAACTTCTGAATTATTTTTAGGGGATGTCAGATTAAATTGGAATAAAAATTTTACCTGATCAGTCCATATAACTCCTAAAAATCATATTTACAGGACTTTGAGGCGCGTAGACACTAGTTGAGGATTTTGAGGTTCAAAATGGTATACATAATTAAGCGGCAAATGAGAGATCAAAAGAATCTAGGATTTGAAGTTTCTTTTTAGGCTAGACTTTTCGACTCGGGAAGACTTCTGATATTCAATACATTAAGCCTTTATTTAGTGTTGGCCGTTTCTTAAATTCTTTCAGCTTGAAGTTCTATGGTCATTTTGCCTGGAACCTATTGTTTTAGGTGAATTTCGTATCAGAAGGCTATGATATGCATTCTTTTTATTTTTTTTCGACTTATGATCTATTCGAGTTTATTATGTATGTATGACACAGGAAACGTTTTTCATAGATAATGGTGAATTTCACCTTGGAGGCACTGATTACTATTCGAAAGCTTGAGCCATGATATTGAATTGTTCTCCTTATTACCTTTTTGATTTACCTACCGTAAGTCGTGTTAGGTGTTTTTTAATTTCTTTCAGCTTGAAGTTCTATGGTAATTTTTCCTGGTACCTACCGTTTTAGGTGAATTTTGAACCATCGATTTTATGATAATTATTTGTTAATTTCTTGGACTTTAACTGCTATGGTTATTACGTGTAGATCCTACTATATTTTAACACTAAACCTACCAAGCCGGTCATAGTGACCGGTTCAGAATTTTTTCCAAAAAGTACCGAAATTGATAGGAGAGAGGTGAAGTAAAAATTATACTTAAATCATATAAAGCCTAAATTAGTTAATTTACTAACCTTTCATTTCTTGATTATTTTTTTCCAAAGTACTTGTTCAATAAATCTGAATTTTAGTAGATATACTGTTGGTAGTTTTAGTGTTAAGTGTACGCCGAACCACCGACGTTATGGTGTACATATTACACAGGGAAAATTTCTCACAGGTAATGTGGAATTTTAACTTGAACCTACTGACTGCGAGTCCAAGGTTTCACCCAACATACTCACTTATTCTCCTTATTATCCTTATTATACTCTTTCCCCACCATAATCCCTGTTGGGCGTTTGATACTTATCGCGAGGTATAATCAGAAAGCATAAGATTTAGAAAAGTATGAACTATATTTTGAGAATAATTGATGCATGAAAAACAACAACTCTCGACTCTGTAGTCATAGTTATAAGAACATGTTGTTGTGAGATATTTATAAATTAGTATAGGAAGGAGTTATCATGTAATAATTGTATATTGACGGTGCGAGTAATGATTACTAATTTCCAGCTTCAATTAGCAAAAAACAATTAACTGTAAAGATAAATCGTTCGTCGTTTTAACACAAGATCTATCAAGATCGTAAAAATTAATTGTTCTGAACTTTTTGCTAAGTGTTGCTTACTATACTTACTATACTAGTTTTTTCACAATTTTATACGTCTATCTTGTAAATTGCGAGTGATGAACACACTTAACATTTAATATAAATTTCAACTGACGTTATTGTCAATTTTAAATCTAAATTCCCTAAAACATGTTCCATGAATACATGTCCATCATCTTTCTTTGGTATCTTCCTTCAATTCCTTTAAATGTTTGTAAAAAGAAGACATGAAAAACTTGGTATATTGGCAGATAATAAACAAGCCCATAAAAAATGTCTTTCGCACAGTAAAAAGAAATTCTTCTTTACGTTCGAAGCACGAATTCGAAAGTACGGAGGATTTCTCCCCGCCGTTAATTATATCGGTTCTCAGTTATTGTCTGGAGTTAACTTGGGCATTAATTATGCAAATTTGTAATTATACACAATTATAGAGATTCAATAATTATCCCATTTTTTTTTAATTCGTAAAACTTTACGGCTGCAGATCTACTGTAATAATCAAATACCTATATTAAAAACAGCAATTACTTACAATATCCTATACTAATTACAACTTTATTGCCATTCTGTAAACATGTTACATTATATTTTACATTCTTTTACACCTAACGCTATAAAACTATAAACATGAACTTATAATTTTTACTACCGATAATGTCTCTGTACAAATATCGTGTTCTTTTCATTTCACGCTATGATAACCCACCGAGCTTCTTTTATAAAAAATACTATAATAATAATTATAATAATTTATACTTATGACTGATACAATCGATTCTCTCTTCCTGTACCAATTATGTACAGTAACTTCACCGTTATCCTTACTTTAAACAAACGTAACATCGTTTTTCATAATTTTTTGCCACTCATTTACCACTCAATTTTTATTTCAATGTTTCAGTAGCAGAAGATATAAAAATGTTCCTTCCTGACTGACTGCACGAGATATATATCGTCGGACAAGTATAGGAAGACAACCGTGACAAACTTGTACCCGGGAGTTCCGGTATGCACACCGCTTCAAGGAACCTGCCTATGGTATGTGCAATTTTATATATAACTATCTGTACTCGGCCACGCGTTGCTGTGGTTCAATCTAGTTAAAGTATATTTTTACATGTCACAAATGTGATATCTATATAATAGATATATGAAAACACGTGTGCATTCAAATGCAGCATTGTGTCAAAATTTCAAAGCAATTGGTGAAGAACTTTCGGAGATTTAATATTTTGAACAAACGAACATTTGTATTTTTATTGACATAGATTAAAATTAACACTAGAACTACCAGACCAGTCAAAATGACTGGTACACAATTTTTTCAAAAAATTCTCCAAGTTTATGTAAGAGTCGTAGAATAAATATTCTACGTCTATATCAATAAACATAAATCACCCAATCGTTTAAATTTTCCGCCGCTTGATTCCCCTTTTTTAAAGTACTTATTTTATTTATTAAAATATATTGGATTTGACGCCGGTAGTTCTAGTGCTAAATACAACTGATTTAACACTAGATGTAGGGATCCAATTTGGCTCATTCAAAATTTGATTACTATATATATAATATATTGGTTGGTTAATCTTGTAATAATAAATCTTTCATTTAACACGTTCACGACGGTGGTGAACCACCGGTGGTACATTTCATGTTTGTCCCATTTAAAGAACAAATTACTGTGAGTGGTAGATTCATTTAGATCTTTATATAATATAATATAATATAATATAATATTGGACTGTTTTTCTTGAGCAACTATAATAAGATTGCATTTGTTCAGACAAATCAACGCCTTTTTTGGATTACTACGCTACCGGACAGGAGAAAATACGAAAAACACAATCGCCCCATGGTGGGAACATTACATTCAGGTCCCGTCGTGAACGTGTTAAATTGACTTGGAACTATTTTCTGTGCAAATAATTCAGTTTTCTTGTATAAGTCAAATTGGCACATTTTAGAAAAATAGATGTATCAACATCCGTAAATCTAGTGTTAAAAAATCCTATAGCATTCATTTCATTCTATAGTACAATGTCAATGAATGCTGTAGCATTCACGTTTTTGAATGTGTTAATTAAACGTGATTTGTACACGTCATTTTTAAACATAACAGGGATACATTATCAGTGACGAAACTCGGTACACGTATAACTGTTTTTTCAATAATTTGCTGTAATTGTGGAACATAGTGCTTACCGTCACCGTTAGGATCCGACGATAAGGCGACATCGACGATGACAAAAGCGGGCAGCACGAATCTGCCAGAAGACGAATAACAGGAGAACCGTGACAAACTTTTAGCCACGAGACCGCCGCAAAGAAATTCCATTTAACGCTTCCGGTATAAAAGCAATACCTGTCTTCAGGTACTGGAGAATGCTTTCAGGCAACTTGACGATCCTCTTTCTCTTTTTCCGGGATATCGGTGATGGAGTTTGTGAGAGGCTGACTTTTCTCTTTTCTTCTTAGCCAGATGGAAAATTTTTGAGGAATAACGTAATAGTTAGATAAAATACTTTACGACCTTTGACTTCTTTGTTTAAAGATCTAGGTGTTAAAGAGCTTTCTCGAGACTTCACAGTAACTCCATTATTTGAAATTCTAGAAGAAAATTGCATTTTACTTATATTCCTCTCATTTTATACAGTTGAAAACTCGATCTCTAGCAATTAGAAAATATAAAGGAATATAATTGTTGCTAATTCGAATGAAATGTGTTGTCTCTCAAATATATACTACCATGGAATCATATGCAACATGCTTCACGGTTTAGAACGAGTTTTCTCAGGAGTAAGAAGCATGTCGATCAAGATATTGTCAGCGTCGAAGCATGACACTCTTTTACAAACTTAACACAATGAAACACTGACTTACGTTTCCGTCAAAAATCAAATCTGTCGAAAATTCGCGAGAATCCTATCTTTCTCTTTGGATAAATCTCATTGTATGCGCTGAACGTTGCAAAAAGTACAGACAGCCCCCAGACTTTCGCAAATAATTGCTTCTTGAAAATGTGTACGAATGTTGAACGTTCGAAAGTGGAGGGAAACACGAAAAATTAAAAATCGTATGTTAACACTTTACCGACCGGTACTTTTTAACATCCTACCCACTTCTGATCGGTCATTTGCATGCAAATATTTCCCTGATACTGATATCTCTTCGAAAATTGCAAAATTTCTTCACTGAGTCCTTGGCACAGTTAATCGCAATGAAAAATAATAATTTATTTAGACCAATTAAGAAGTTAAAAGTCCAAAAGTGTTGGGCCCGGAAAGTCGATTAATCGACTATCGGTCGGTAAAGTGTTAATATGGTTTCCTTGTAAACGTTATATTCTTTAATCTTTGGTAGGTAATACTAAAGACAACATTACAATATTAATGGGAGTGACTTCATGGAAGTAAACGATTTTTGAAATAGCGACAAAAATCTTTAAGCTTTTGCGCTCCGAATTATTTTACTAATTATCCGTCAGATAAGCAAATATAGTCTCTGAAAATTGTCTCCTGGTAATTATTCATTTTTTACATTATAATAAAAAGATTTCTAATCACCGCGGGATATTTATGTTAAGATGCAAAATTATTGTTGATTTTGAAAAGTAAATAATTAATAGATAATATGTTAACTAGCACAGGAAGCTGTGTCGAGTGTAGCCCGACATAGAAGTGTAAAGGGTTAAAGAACTGAACTTTTAAAAAAGTCCATGGCTGCCTGTGATCAGAATGCCATTTTATCACTAGAACTACCGGCATTAAATCTAACATATTTTAATAAATTAAATAAGTACTTTGAAAAAGGGGGTTTCAAGCGGCGGAAAATTTGATCGACTGAGTGATTTATGTTTATTGATATAGACATAGAATATTTATTCCATGAGTATTACATAAACTTGGAGAATTTTTTGAAAAAATTATATACCAGTCATTTTGACTGGTTTGGTAGTTCTAGTGTTAAAGATCAAATTTGATTTGCTCATTCTTTGAGCCTAAATGAGAAAATAATAGCTTTTAAATATATGTTACATAGAAATTTACTCAATAGTTATAGCACAAATACGAGATAGAAATGAAATAGTAATACGTGAATACTTTGAGATAACTTGGGAAATCATAAATGAATATGTGCTCAGAACAGGATAGGTCGATGTGGAACAGGAATTACTAACCTACCGTGTTCTAGTCTAAAGTATCTAACTTTTCAGCTTATCTAAAATAATATACATATGCTGGCAATGTTAATATGTAGGACATCTTGTACATTTCCATTCTTTTACGTTATTTTACAATCGATGAAGTATTAAACACGATGGTGATTCATGATTGTATCGAGGTTAAGGTAAAGAACTTTGATCTGAATAATAAACATGTTTATTACTAATTACGGTACGTTTTGTTAGAACGTTTCTTCATACTAATCCAGAAAAAATGAGATGCGATAGTCTGCAATCATGTGTTCCACTTTTTTCTTGCATTTATTTAGTGTTGAATGAGAAAAAAGTAATTACTCGTGATTTATCGGTTACGTAAGGAAGGCGATGAAGAAAGATTCGATGCATAGTATTTAATGATTTTACTAAATGTCCTGTAGAATGATTTAATATCCCAGGTAGCTATTTAATTAATGCTTTTATTGCAATAACTATCTCAGATTATTTTCACTAAAGAAAGTTTGAAATGGAATTAATTAGTAAGATAGTAAAAAACAATCTGCGATATTTCTTATAATAAAAGTTAAAATAATTGTTCATTTATACTATTAGGAGTTCAAGAATCACTAGCTCTAAGATTGAAATTGTTTGCAAATTGGAGATTATTTTCATTAAACTAAATATAAAACGGAATTAACTAATAAAGCAATAGGAAATAAACATAATATTGCCGTAAACGTTGCTAAAGGTATAACATCAGTTCCAAGGAATCCTGTTAAAGCACCTAGTAACCTCCTCAGGACTGGAGTCACGCTAGTCTTGTAAGAAGAAAACAAAGTAATCTCTCTCGTTTGCCGTTTACACGCTTCGCAGAAAATTGCATTTATATGCATCTCGAATTCTCTTCTAATTGTAAGTTTTACATCTTAAATTTTGTTTCCTCAGCCTCTCACTTTCACGAACTGATTAGACCTTTGAAATAAGCATATCTATGTAGAACACTGGTTGTTAACATTTTCGGAGTTGCAGGAATTTTATCAGTATCAAACGAGTTTTACGATATAAAAATGAATAACGATTATATATAGAGACTCAGATTTAATTGGACACCAAGAATACGCATGTATTAATTAATGTGTCTTTTATAACGGAAATTATGTTGTAACTTTCTTTTAGCCCTCTCACTGCCAGTATTATATTTTTAAGAGTTGAACTCTTTTTGTATTTTCCTGGTTTTTAATTGATTTCAACAAGTACCACTGATTATATCGGTATTTAGGTATTTGTTGCATTCAAAGCGAACGAGCTAATAGACTTAAAATCTACCTTACGTTTCGTTTAACTAAATGCCGAATTTTTTTGAGTCATTGAAATGATTAAAAGAATTTTTTAGTAAAAGTTATTATTAGTTATGTGTCACTATATTTTTACTGGCCTCGTAGAGGGCAAGATTTTGATATCATCTTCATTTTTCTACATGGAACAATACAATTATAATTGGGATATTTTTCTTAAAGAATTATTAATCTATCTACAAATCTCGGAATGTTCATTTTTCATTAACATAATTAATTTGAAAGATGTCTCAATGCAAGTTTTCCTATAAAACAGATCTGACATATAATATAACAATCGATAAAGTTAATTACTAAAGAGAAGTTCTGCACATTTTTTATTTATAGACCTTTGAACTACTATCAATTTAGCTGAATACAGTGACATTAACACGCTTCTCATTCCGAAACTTATAGTCGGGAGTAAATATAGATAGCGGAATGGTTGAAATACAAAAGTAAAAGAATTTATATAAAAATCGTTAAACCTAAGTCCAATTTTTATCTCTGCACCTTTGAAGTAAGGGAGATAAACGAAAAATGGAGAGGTATTTCTCCTCCCTTTTTTCCCATCTTAGCCGTAAAAGAAGACAACTCGTCCCATTTTCGTGACTCATCCTCCATACCTGTCCAAGAATACTCCCGGTTGTATTCGAAAATTCGGTAATTTATTGCAACCGTGAATAAGCCAAAAACTTGTGGCAGCCTGTCAGCTTTCTATAGGAGGGCCGTGCCAACAATTCGAAAGTTCTATGCAAATAAACCCGAGGAAGTCCGTGACATCCGTAAACTCGTAAAATCTATTGATCCTCGGAGTCCGTCGACCCGACACGAATCGCCGAGTATTTGACATTTTGTCTAGACGCACACTTTCTTTCGTGTGCAACCGTTTTCCGGGTAAATGGAGACTCCTTGGTGTATTGGCGGCTGCGTTTAATCAGTGGCATGATGAGAAAGTTGGTTGGAATGTAAAAATAAAGGTTGAATTGACGTAAGAAATTCTTTAGAAGAGACAGCTTGGTATTGCCATTTTTGGAAGATTTCGATGGATTCGTTGGTGCAAGTTGCATCTCTCATTTCCTAGAAATCATTAAAATGTTTAATTTCTTATTTAAAGAGAGAGAGTCGACCTAACACCAATCTTTTGATATCTAATACAATGCCCGAATTGATTCAAATATCCGAAGATATTAGGTTTTGGAAACTATCGAGAAATATATTAGTTTCTTGATGGTTTTCGAAGAGTACCGATGCAGTCAGTGGTATGGTGTGCATCTCTCATTTGGTAGAACTGATCAAATGCATATAAATTTGGAAAATAGCAATGTAAACACCAAGACAAGTATACAAGACTCAAAAGTAAGCCACTATACGATTTATATTAAATCAATGTGAGCAGAATCATGAGAACCGACTAAACAGGATTTTCCGATGTAACTTCACTATCAACGTATTAATTAACCTAGACCACCAATTTTCTATCAAAACTAACCAATAACGTTTACCTGTTCAACTGGTTGCAACAAATACTTAATTCGAAATAATATCTCTCCCTACCACAACGGGTCTAAAACAAAATTCTATCATCAAGTTCCAAAGTATAAAATAAATAATCGACAAAAAATGTTTAACAATTAACTAAAAATCGAGTACATCCTCGGTCACTGAAACTCATCATCTCAAATTTCTACCACGTACACCGCAAGTATTTAACTCTCTATAGTCCAAATTCTTCGTGATATCCGAAAATCAATTTCACGATAGCACAATTGGAATAATAAACTTCATGATTTTCACGAAATAAATTGTAATATTTGGCAAAGTTAAAATTTTAACTTTGAAGAATACAAGCTACGTGTCTTACGGTACCTCAAAGCCACATGGGCCCATAGAGGGTTAAAGTGTTATAAATTCTAAGATCATTAATATTCATATATTACCACAATCCATTTAAAGATTGACATGTGCAGATGAGAATTTGCTTTTCAAAGCTGTGAAATCCGTTAAAGACATTCAAATGCTATTTGTCATCTTGAAACGTTCAATTTCTTGCGGTCAACTGCACTTGTTCAGTGGCATATGCGTGCATTGAAGTCTCCGGACGATTAGAATAACGGGAGACATCAACGCCAGGGAAAGAGATGAGTTGCATAGGAGCAGAGCAGCGCTCTTCACTTTTACTAATGCGGTCGAGCTGAAACACTATCGTATTACTGAGATGTAACGGGTGTCGCTCTATATAACTTCGCAGAATATCGTCCCACGATGCAACTTGAATGAATAAATAACTATTAACGATTTGCACGTACGCTTTGTACGCATGGTTATCTTGCATGCTAATTTTATTCACCGTCTTGGGAGCCACAGGGAAATAAAGAGATTAGATAAAATGCTATGGACAATATTGTTATCAAATGTTACTGTAAAATATGTCACAAGTGAACTGCAAATGATTATTTAGAGCTTCGATTTAATTAGATTATTTAAAAAATGTTGCTTGATGAAATTTTGACGAAGATCGTTACTGACAGGGAATCCAGATTTTGCACTATTCACTGTGCAGTTATATCATTAATTAAATATATTTTAGATATGTGTATTATATAGTATTTGTATTGGAATGTTTGCTAATTATGTTAGTTATAATTTAATTAGAGCAAGCTTATGTTTTTTGACATTAATTTATCTTGTTAGTTTTCTCTTTTTCACTGAGAAATGGTATTAATTTCTAGAATTTGAATTTATTATATAACTATAAGGAGAGTATTCCTTTAAAGGTAGACTTAAGAACAGAAATATCGTTTTGAACAATTAATGCGTTTATGGTTCAATGATATTTTTTTAAATTTTGTATATAAGGTTTTTAACGAAGTTCTATCCGATGGACTATGTTACGTAGCATTCACACTAATTTATGTAACATAGCCTTTCGTTTTATACTGGGACACAGGCACGAGAAATTAGTATGCTCTTCGAAGATTTATTTCATAATCGCAATTAGCAAAGTAATAATTATTTCATCACGTCTACGCTACTCATATCAATAGTTCATTGGAATATCTATATGCACTGCATTCGCTGGTCCTTCATAAAGAGGAATTTTCTAAAAATGCATAAAATTTTATAAAAGTTTTATAAAATTTACATCATTTGACTGCTTCAGTAGTTCTTTCATTAACGTTGTAAAATATTATTTAACTACTACTAGCTACACTCTAACGACTGCAAAAGTTTAGAAAATAATGCAACTAAATCCACATTATTCCAGAGAATTTCTATAAAATAATTCTGTCACACCAATTTTACACCATCTTTTCTGCTTCTAAACATTGTTAAGCACTAGTACCAATCAGAACGACAGGGAAGTATAAATTACAACCTTAAACAGGTATTAAATGCCATCGAGTGAAACTAAGGGAATTCTTTGTCGTACGCATATCGGGAGCAACGGAACTTCCGACATGGAATATCCGCTTTTCCATCACGTATCTACACAGGCGTGCCTTTAGATAGGCAGGAGGTCATATCTTGCAATGCGTCGCCATGCCTATTGATGGCACGCAGAAGCATGAGACTCATACAAAAACACCATCGTATGCCGTAGCCGATAAATCCAAGGTAGAGTCAATCACCAAGTTTAAAACTTCTTTAAATGGTCTGATTTTTCCTCCAATTAGTAACTGTAATTATTTACAGAGAACCTTACCACTGAGATTAAAGAGTGGTGTCGATTCAATGTTTGTTTTCATTTGACTTTTTGTTTGTTTTAATCCATCATTGGCGTAGTCGCGGAAAATAGTAGTTTGAAAATTTCGAATTTGATAATTCACATTTAGTAATTTCAATTAGCCCACTTGCGTTCCGCAAATGAACTATACTACATAAATATAAATTATAGAACATAAATATGAAATGAGAACTTTGAGAGTATATAAATAATGATGTTAACCCTTTTATGTTGTATATCGCACAGAATCTGGAAGCATTGCGTAACTCAAAATGAAAATTTCATATTTATGTTAACACGATTTGAGTAATTGTAAATATTATTAACAAAGGAACTTCGAGAGCTGATACTCTCCGATCTTGATGATACTTTGCATAAATATTTGTTAGACATATCTAAAAAGGTAGCTTCAATTTTGAGACAGATATCAATCCCTTTGTCTAAACCACCCTGTCTACGTAACATGCTTATAAATCGTAAGCAGAAAAAGCTGTCAAAGGTCAAGCAAGACAAAGCTTGAAAATTTTCGCAAATTGAAAGATTTATCATTTCTTACTAATTTCTCATTTTTGTGTACCATTAAAAAGAGAAGAAATTATAATAAATTACAAAATTAAAAATCACTCCAGTAAATGGCATAATTTACAAAGTTTCTTTGCACCAATGAAGAAGCACACAATGAATCTTTCACAAAGAAGTCCAACAATAAGTTATTATAAATATAAATGTATCAACTAAAACCATTATAACAATGTCAAACAAGATAATAATATCTTCTAAGATGGAATATGACCTATAGAACTATATATCCCAAGTAGGTACATATAACTGCAATAATAAACAAAATCATCCGGCATCGACAGAAGCAATTTTACTATACAAAATAGTGCTATAAACCGCTTAACGCCCACGCACTAACTGATAATAATACTAGCACTGATACGGATAAAGCTTTCTTCCTCCCGTTCATTGGTAATGTCATCCGCGCGAAAGAAATCTCACACCATAAGGTTTGCGTAATAGCCAACGAGGATCGCGATGTAAGAATACAAATTTCCTAACCGCACGAAGCCTGGCATTTAGCCGACAACTATCGCACGTGAGGATAAAGGCCCTGGGCTCCGTGAGACCCCTATAACAGGTCACTGCCATCGAGAGAAGCAAGCAGGTTCGTAGCACCAGGTCCCTTTATGGCAGAAGGGGATTCACTTTATTCTTATGCCTCTTCACCAATACGAACTCGTGCAGGTTTGCTTGTTGATCCATAAATCCGTTCTTCTGAAGATTTAAAAACGAGATTATGGTATCTCGATGTTTCTAATGTAATACCCTGCATCGTATTTTTCATGATTATGGGTTTAAAAGTGTAACGGACACTTGGTATCTAACTTTTGGCCGACCTAATTCTGCATTTGATAATATTTCGGTTTTATCGCTGTTTCGTGGATTGCTAATTAATGCATCATAGCTTCGGGGTGAAAAATATAAAAGGAAACAAAGAAAAATCAGAAAGATTCGTAAGATTTATTAAAAATCCCTACTTTTTTGCTCTTTTTTGCTAATTCTGCATTTGGTAATATTTCGGTTTTATCTGTGATTAATTTCCGTATTGTCCAAAAAATTTGATGAGTGATAACTTGCGGTTTCTCGTAATAGGCAAGGATAAATGATGTTATGTTCTGATTTGTATAATTAGATAATAATTCTGTACACACGACTCTGTAAGAGCATTGTTAAAACTTTGATTGTGCCATATTCGAAGGAGAAACCATCATTAATATACGGTGCGATACTTTTATGATGGTCTTTAACCTGTTAACTGCGTCCGACGTGTATACACGTCAATTCAAAGTTCTATTGCGGTAGCCGTTTAACAAAAAATTGTCAATTCCATATCGACTAAAAATGTGAAAATTTCTCGTTAAGCTTTCGTCTTATCGTAAAATTTATAACAGAAGCATTTGCTTTATCTTTAACGTATATATACGTCATTACTTCAGTTTAATACCGTACCCTGCGAGTGGTTCTCAAATTTAAATTCCGCAGTTAAGAGGTTAAAGCTTGATGACACGTGTTATTTGTACTGAAACAAAACTACAATTGAAGCGCATTGTGAACAAAATTCTGGGATATATTTGAGCATATTTCGTCAATATTACTGAATCAGCTAGGGCGTATATATACAACTTTCGTATATGTATATGAAGCAGTTAACCGCGAATTATCCTGTGGAATTTAGTTTTAAAAGTCTCTTACGGCATGTGAAATTAAAATAAAGCAATGAATCGTACACAAAAAAAGAAAATCGAAACGTGGAAGGATTACATTTTTATTTGATGAAAAGTGTACAATTAAAAAGGTCAAAACGATTGCCGCCACAACGATTTAGATTGACGTGTGTTCACGTCGAACGCAGTTAACCGGTTAAAGGATCTGTAAGTGCGTATATACATGTATCCTTTGAAGTCAAAGAGGTATTAATACATTAGTACCGTTATAATTAACTCTATACTATTTAATAGTATATTTATAATAATTATATTATTACCACTAGATTTACCAGCGTGAAATCTATTGCATTTTAATATGTTAAATATGTACCTTAAAGGAAGGAAAATTAAGACGTGGAAAAGATGGTAGATTCGGTAATTTATTTTATACTAGCTGGCGTACCCGGCTTCGCTCAGGGAGTTGATATGAGATTGTGTGGTTGTTGGAATAAAAGGTTAAACTTTAAAATATAAGAGGTATATTTATAATGGCATGTATATAAGAGGAATATAATACAATGATCCACAATGATCTGGGATGTTTCCGAACATACCACAACATTCCACACTGTTCTGTCATATTGTGGAATGCTCTCGAGTACTGTCGAATGTTCTGGTCTGTTCTAGAAATGTTTAGAGGGCGAAATTTCCAGCCCTTATATCTTCAAAATCACGCCCTTTAGGTAGAAACGGGAAACTTCTTCACGGACGGTAGATAGAGGGCTACTACACCAAATAAATCCCTTGATCGTACCGGGACTCATTTCTGAGTTTTAGCGGCACGCACATTGTACACTTTGCTTTATAATATAAGTATATTGATGATGACGAAGAATATTTATTCTGCGGCTCTCTCATAAACCCATAGAATTTTTGGAAAAAATTGTGTGCAAGTCATTTTGACTGGCTTGGTAAATCTAGTGTTAAAGTAGATTATTGTTGTCATAATACACTAATTGTTATATGTTATTTGATTAAAAATATTCAACTAAAGCATTTTACAAAAATAAAATACATATGTAAGAACAATAAGATAAAAAAAAATTTAATGGAAATATATTTATTGTCTCATTTACATTGCAAGTCATCAGCAAAATCAAAAATATTAATACATTATCTGCGAAATCGTTATCGATGTAACTGCGGAATTCGAGCAAACATTTTCCGAGAAATACTTGAAGATAAAAAACAGCATACGTTTCTCTACGTCCACGGCATTCGTTGTAAACGTTACCGTAAAGCCTTCCAACGGTAATCAAGTTTCTGAATTACATTAAGCTCGAGCGTGCGAATTTCATTACACGCGACAGAAGCATTCCACGCTTTACCGTTTTTCGCATGGATGTAACGGTCACCCGGTATAATAGTGATTCGTGTACACAAACCAGAAATAAACGTGATTTGTGACAATTTTTATTACATTCCGTAATCGGAATAACTTCCTCGTTCACATTATTTCTTGCTGTATGCCTGCATCTTAAATTAATCATGTACCTTTATAATGTATACAGATAGATGCTAGACTTACAGATGAAATCGTTAGTTTATATTATGCTATTACGATCATATACCTTGTTCAGTTTGAGTAGAATTCTTTAATTTTATTTTCTAAATAGAAGAATTTATTTTGATATTTATGTTTTGCTTGAAACTTAACACGTCGAATGCTATGGGGGTCACCGGTGACCAGCGTTGATGAATTTGATATTTTTTATGGCTTTTAGAATATAATATTCGCAAATTTGCTAACACATTTAATATTTTGAATTCCAGTTCTGGTAAGTGTTTCCCGGATTGCTAATCAAAGCGTCATAGCTTCTCGGTAAAAAGTATAAAAGGAAACAAAGAAAAGTCAGAAAGAGTCGTAAGATTTATTAAATAATCCCTCCTTTTTTGCTCTTTCTGGGAAATTCGAATGGAAGTAGATTCAAGTTAATTAATAATTTCGATATTCTGGCAATCCTAGATGTATAAAAAAAAAATTTGTATCAGCAATAATGTTGTTTCTCTCGTCCTCAGTCTTACACTTTTACGCAATCCGTTACTTACATTATGACTTACGAAATTTTCTTGTCCCAGTGCAGAATAGGAGTCGTGCGCCCACGAAACCGCAGTTTCTACACCGAGATGCATTAGAAATCAGGTGGTAAATGGATATCGTTTTCGCGGTTGATACAACTGTTTGCCCGCGAAACCGATTATTTTTAATTGCGGTAATTACGAGTGATGCAGATCAACTTGCGATAATTATTGGGGACAGGAGGAATGTGTTATCCACTGTTTTATTTCCATAACGTTGACATTTTTCCAATCTCTCAATCTTTTTTTATATAGTCTATTAATTCCAGAACATAGCACCGATAATAATTTGTTAAGAGTAAATTCTACATCGTCAATTAATCTAAAAATTAGGTACTTAATATTTATCCATTTAATAATAATTTGAAATTCGAACAAATTCTCAAGACTAAAGTAAATTAGAATTAAAATCAATTTTGCAATGATTGTGAAAGTGTTTTATGTCCAAGTTTGAAAAATTGAATTTATTATTTACTCTGTGTCTGTACGATATAAAAATAAGCAGAAAGTAGACTGATTACCAAAGCTCATAGTTGCATCATTGTACACAGTTGGACATTAATGTTCAAACAAAAGTCTAAATATCTCGAAGCGAAGAATAAATGACCAGCACAAATCTCTGATTAAGTTCCCTCTTGTCAGTTATATTTATAAAAATAAAAATTCCCGAAAACATCCGCATTGCACCAATAACGTTTAAAACGCAAAGTACAATGGAATACGGAAATACTCATTGTAATTTCAAAAATATCGATGATGCACAAAGAGCACAATGGCATTAATAATCATAGAAGAATGGTTCTCACAATTTGATTTATTCGGCGGATACAGAGTGACTCGCGGCACTTCTTAATTTCTCTAACGAAGGAAAATGACTGTTACAAATTGAGGCTCGCGGCTGAAAATAGAACGAGCGAATCCAAGATTTATTTGCTGCTTGGCACGAAAGACTTTCTATTCATTCGTTATTCGTGCAACGACTGCTAGAGCTATCGAAACAATGCAAAACTGGCCACTTCCTGCTTCGTTACCCACGAAAGCAATTTAACGTACGGGGCAGTGCATGATCGCTCTGTAATACATTGAGATTCGTGTAATATATTGTTACAGACAGTTTTGACCGAAACAATACAGAATGGTTTAACTCTACTGTTCTCCTCATTTATATCTCACATCCATCGTCTCATAGTAAACCGATGAGTAAAGGTGTACTTTTAAAAAAATGGAAAATGTACAGAGTGGTGCAATATCTACATCCATCTCGAATATTACAGTTATTTGTAATAATATAAAAAAGTGTTATTTACAAAACTTGCATGGTATAGAAGGTGGCATATTGTGGTGTAAACAATTTTTGTGTGGGTTGAGGCATAGAGGAGATTTTAAGGTAATATTAATTTTTTTAAATTGAGTGCTATGGGTTTTTAACATTACGTGATAGCCAATGTTGAGACGATTTCAACAAGTTACCGTGGAAGCTACTGCAAAGTGAAATGTGGTAGTAAAATTGAGTAGCACTTTGCTTTTTTAACACTAACATTTGTCTAATAAATATCTTATCAAATACGTTAGTATTGTCTTTTAAAAATTAAATTTCATTAAATTTAATAGCGCCGGTTATCGGCGACCTCCGTAATATTTAACGAGTGTAATAAGTCTTGCTCCTTCTTGAAAGTAGGAGTTCCCTAAAGAAATACAATTATAAATAAAAATTAAATACCATTAGAAACACTTATAATCGTGTTAATATTCTACTTTCAAAAATATCGAATGTTAGTTACATTTTTTGAAACAATTTTTGAGAATGTTAATAATTAAAATATCGCAAAAACAGGGAATTAAATTTCAATTGTATCCTATTTTCAATATGTACTATGTAGAATGACGTAGAAATAAACATTCCTTTGAATAATATGTAAAACATTGTTACAAATAGTGTGCATCCAAAGTGCACGAGGGCAATTTGCATTATACACTTTGCGAGGCGGATCTCCACGAGACATTTATTCTTCACTGTCCTGATATTTGCATAACACAGATATTTGAAAACTCTTGGTTTTCTCCGTGGCTCGTGTCATGAATTATTTATTTATTTGTACAAACTTTAACGCTTCATTCTCCACTCAAGCTATTTGATACTTTAACTTTTTGCATTTATCGAAATGTTTAGAAACATCCCCTTTACTTCTTGAATTTTGTTAAATTGCTTTGTAACATTTCAAGTAACCTTATTTTATCTTTTAATATAATAATATATATTCCAAATTATTACTTATATCGTATATATATTTGTTCCTCGGTAGTTTTCACTGATAGCAAACAATCATTTTCATTAAATCATAATTATTTAACCCTTCGCGGTCTGAATTATTTTATCAATTTTGTAGTGAGCTAAATAAAATCAATTTCACATTTTCTATCATTGGTTATTCATTTTTTTCATGATATCAATAACTATAGGTACTGATGGAATATTCAGGTGATATTACAATATCATTATAAAATTGGAAAGTCGATATTAAATTGGCAGAAACTAAAATCAAGTCAAAAGATATATCGAATAGTACTGCTCAACCTAGGATTGCAAAGGGTTAAAGAATATTTTGAAACGTAATTAAGAAAATACAAAAATTCTTATTCTTCCTGCAACCAAAGATAAAATTTGGATATATTAAAACGATAATTGTAATTTTGAAATTTCTGTGTCCCAAAATCAACCAACGTTGCTTTTCAACTCTGAACACATTGTATATAAAATATGAACTCCTTCTTCTCTCAATAATATAAAGAAATAAAATATATAGTACAATATATATCATCGTAATTACTTCAAATTGCGATATATATTTTTTTTTAAATGGTACAACAAATGCTAACACTCTGTCGCCATAGGGTGAGGAACACAAATGAAACAAGGCAGTTGTGTATTGTTATTACGATTATTATTATTACTGTTATTATCGATATTACTGTTGTTACTGTTTCTATCATTATCGTTAGTCTGGCATCCGGCGCATAACAATATAGTACTCGAAATCGCATAAGAAGTCAACAAACAATTCTTTCAACGTGAATCACCATCTGCGATAACAAACAACGAACGAAAAATCGAGAACAATAGATTCTCCGATCTTGTATCATACACATTTTCCATTCAGTGTGCCTTTGTCTCATTGGAAGTCTTCAGACGACTCCAACGACTCTATCTAATAATCATTTCCCTGCCTATTTTATTATCACTGACGAAAATCAAAGTGGCAGTGCATCAGAGATACTTTCGTCGATGACGTCAAGTAACTAACTAAGTATATGGATCTTCTCGTTTTCACATTTTCGACCTTAACTAATATACTCATATCGCCAATGACCTGCGATTTTATGTGGTTTCCGAACCACCAGAGGCTATGGTGTTGTTATCATGTAGAACGAATCTCCCATAGGTGATAGCTCGATGATTCCAAACTGGATCCATCATATCTGTTTATTTCGTATTAAGAATTTTTAATGGATCTCGAATCATCATAGGATACAATATACACCTTGGATGAGAGAAATTTCTTAGACTACTTGAGTATTCAGATTTGAATTCATCAAAGTTGTTCTTTTAACAATAGAACAACCAAGATAATAAAAATAATTGATTTCAATTTTGGCGGAAAGCCATAAATCTTCCACGGTTATCTCATAAAATATAAATTATCGAATTGATCATCTTTTCCTGCCGTTGATTTTTATTTTTCCATAGTGTTTATTCAAGATATCAAAATATAATAGATTTTGTACTTGTAATTCTAGTATTAATATTTTAAGTAAGTTCTAAATCTTTAGAGGCTGCAGTATGCACATTGTATGAGAGATTTCTCAGGAGGTTTCAGGATTGAAACTTACAGTTAGATGCATAATAGTTCATTGTTTAATATGCTTTCAAGCCAATCAAGCTTAATGGGTTTCAAGCCAATGTAGATTATAATGTGCAGTTATTTGTCGAAGTATATGAAACCACTACATATTTCTTAAATTAAAGAAATCAATTAAAGATGAAGGTATAACAATTCGAATTACTATTTCTTTATCATATTTTCAACTGCAATTATAATTCATATTTTGCAGAGGATCTATAGGTTTTTAAATGGATTATACAATTATCACGCAATTCATATTTTTTGAGGATGATCTTGGTGGAGATTTAATTATGTAATGATTACTATAGTCTCATAAACTTTCGGTAGTTATCGACAACTAAAGAGATACTAATTTCCCAACAATTAGTATTCCCTAAGACTAAAAAAAACAATAAATCGTCAACATCAACTACCAAAGTCATCACTGAACGAAGAGGTGAAACTGTCTTCTAAACTAAAACACATACTTTTTTATTTTCGCCCATAATTCTCAAACGATAACGTACAATTTGATATTCCTTATATTTCCATTTCAGTTATTACGATCAATTAATTAAAATCCTACAATTTCAAGTGGATTCCGAATCACCACGTCTATTATACACATACCAGATGGATATTTTCCAAAGGTAATAGTGATTCGAATTTCCACTTAATATTTAGAAGTCACAGTCTCTACCCCCATTACCACCATAGCCTCATTCATTGTCCGTAAGAGGCTCTATTCACCTCGTCACCTTCGCCCCTTGCCGAGGTGTAATACGCGTGTAATAGTGTAATAACGCTACGTCGATTAATTAAATAAAAATTCATTAGTCAACAACGAGTCGATTTGTCAGTACGGATGAGATGCAGCTATAGACATAATCTCAGTTGCTCGGAAAAGCTACTTCCGGTGATGCCTACCGGATGTCCGCCGCTTGACATTTTCGTGAACGGGGACCAGGTATTTCTCGTCCTCGAACGACTCCCTTCGCGTGCATTCGATCTCGGAAATCTCGTACCTGCTTGAAAAAGAAATGGGTATAGTTGAAGAACAATTGAAATCATAGATCTACACATTAACCCCTTAGCCTACAACTACGTGTGAGACTCGTAGCGCGGAAAATGGAATAGGAAATTTTAAAATCTTCCAAGAACTATTAAATTGACAATATCAGCCGATGACGAAACGATCTCATTATTTCTGAACTATTAATTCATGTTCAGTTATACAAAATATCAGAAATCAGTAACACTTAATGATTTCAGGAATTAATTTTGAGTCTTTGCACGTACCATCAGAAAAGAAATCGTAGGTTAAGGGGTTAAAAGAGTAGAAAATTCAAAGAGAGGTCTTTTAACTCTAACTACAGGTGACCCTCGACTTTCACACGCTCTACTTTCGCACAATTCGTTATTTCGCACATTTTTAAAAATTCAATTTTATAAAGATTTTTGTCGCTATTTCAAAAATTGCTTCTATGCAGTCTGTTCCTCGGAGTGAGTTCTCCAAATATAATATTAGAGGACCCTGAGGTTTTCTAATATTGTAATATTGTCTCTAATATTACATACTAGATGTTGAAAAATCTCAATATTACAAAGAAACCATATTAATATGCAATTTTTAATATTTTTCATATATCCCTCTACTTCCGAACATTCGACATTCGCACACATTTTCAGGAACTAATTATTATGTGCGAAAGTCGAGGACCGCCTGTATGTCATTTCAAATTCTATGGAGAACTGAAGGCTATTGTGCTCTTCAGACTTTTTCGATCGTGTTTTTTTAAAAGCCTCTGGGACTCAGACAGTTAAAGTGCAATGTATTTACAGGGTTCAACATTGGAGATATTAATTTGGGCACTACAGTCTGTTGAAGACCCGCAATTCTTTATTTGCATTTCTTATTTTCAGCTGTTCGATGAGTTACATTTATTTGATGTTTTCGTTTGATCAATTAGCATTTTTTATTTATAATTAGATTGTAAAATGAAATATTAATGCACTGATATAAGTTGATAATTTACAATATCTGCAAATATCTGGTAATCAAGGAAGTTTCCAATTTGAAATGAAGATTGCGTCTCTGTGATGATGTTTATTAGTTACGTCTCTATTTTCTAGAGAATTTGCAACGAACAATGACTAACAATGGAATTGTTATGAACTTTTAATATAATATGATTTACGTGAAAATATTTGACTCGTATTTTTTGTCAACGTCAATGGTGCACGTTAAAGGGGTGAAAATCGCCATGAACCATAGCTTTTGCAAAATGAACTTCATCTTCGTCATACATTAAAATAAATCAATTTTACCCCGTTACAAATTCGTTCTATCATAAATTCATTTGCTGACCCAAAGGTCCATCATTTCATTATTTCTAAACTTCAAACATCACACATTCCGCAACATCGTCCGTCAAACAAAGCACAATAAGAATGTTCAATAACAGCAAATAATTCCCTACCGAATACATGTACATCCTTTAACCAACAACCTGTTTACCCAATGGAACGTTAATTGCTGAATAATCAACAAAGCAATAGCATAAAATCCACGTGAATTATTCGCAACTGGTAATCATGAGCAATTAATGGGCCTTACTTCTCTCGAATCGATCACGTTCCTTTGATCTCTGAAGTCTCTGGCAACCGGCGGGTTTTCGTAGAAGCTCCTTGGCCGAGGTCTCGAAACCTCTTGCTCAGGTGGGCGTTCCAAGGCGTAATGATGGGTTTTGGGCCGTGGTCGGGCCCTATAAGACATATCGTTCTCTCGTTCCGATACTTCCGAATGATTCCGTCTGACAAGGTGTTCGTGCACGGTCGTTGGACCACTTCCCACTGAATTTTGACGATTCGGTCGTTCTTTGTGCGTCTGCCTTGACGATTTGACCCTGTTTCGCATGGAAATAGATCACGTTTTAGATACACCTTGTACTTTGATGACCCTTAGCTTTGAATTTTTATAATTTTTATTTTACTGTTACCCGAATGGAACTTTTAACACTTTGACTGCCATGGTGGTCACCAGTGACCGGCGCTCTTGAATTCATTAACTCTAGATTTACCATCGTGAAATCTATTATATTTAAATATGTTAAATATGTACCTTAAAGCAAGGAAAATTAAGACGTGGAAAACATGATAGATTCGGTAATTTATGTTTTATACGATGGGCGAAGAATATTTATTCTACGGCTTTCTCATAAACCCGTAGAATTTTTGGAAAAAATTGTGTACCAGTCATTTGGACTGGCTTGGTAAATCTAGTGTTAAATTTCCGCGTAACTTGGAAATTGTAATATTTATGAATTTTCGGATATATTAAATATTTAAATATCGGTATTAAAAAGATAAAGGTCTGCCAAATATCTATCTATCTGTATCTTTAAAGTTTCTGCTTCGCAAAAGCATGAATTTAATAGAAAAAGTTCCATTTCAGTAGAAATGATGAATCTAGGGAAATACCGGTGGCGTTCAAAGTGTTAATCGAGAGTTATATGACTTATATGATTTTTCCGGTAATTTATAATAATTCTGTACACTGTTTCTGATGAGAACACTAGAATTTCCAAGGTGGTCAGAATTATTGATTCTTCATTTTTTACATTCTCCAAGTTTATAGAAAGACCGTCAAATAGACATTTTAAATCCACCGCAGAAAATGTAAATTACTGAAATAATTAGAGTTTCTAATTATTTGGAATTATATATAATGTATATAATTAAATGCAGATATTTAAATATAAAGGTGGCACTTTTAAAAAGAAGTACTTTGAGACATACTTTATCGTTCGGATCACGTATTTAAGAGTAACATTCCCAAAGAATATAGTTTAGATCCTTTTTCTCGCAATTACATTTACATTGTGCTTCTTTCACGTCAATATTTTTTGAAAAGGAACCCAATTTTAGTGGTCAGGCCTACAGCGATTAATTGTGACAATGAACTCCCGTTCAAGAATTTGGATAATAATGAAATAGACTTGAACTATTTTATTATTCTCAATTTTTCATTAGCTATGTGACATTAGAATTATTTCGAAAGATTGTTTACTGTACGTTAATTACTGACGATGATAATGCTAACTACAGATCGTAAGGGATATTTAAATGAAAACATAAAGTAATTTGCAAATTCGAAAGTCGAAATTAATACAATAGAATGTTAACTGCAACGAAAAGCTATGTCAAATTATCCTCAGCATAGAGCTACCAAGAATTTAATAATTCAAAAATATCAACATTACAAAAATATTAATATCTAACACCTGCAGACACTATAGACCATCCAATATAAATTTACATAACTAAATTCCATCAAATTTCCATTATCAACAAATTTTTTCCATTAGCAACCATCAAAAATGCATCCAGCTTGAAACAAACATAAATAAAACATAAACCAGATACTTAATTACAACAAATACACAAAATGATCAAAGTGTACAATCAACCATCTTTCCTCACGCAAGATACCATCAAATCTCCTTCATCCCAGTGTTCCACTCCAACTTCCAAACTAACGTGAAATCCGTAATTCACGAACTATAAAAAAAAACCCGATTCAGCATAGTATCAGATAAAACGACGTGCCACTTCTGCATTTGTCCTACTTGCTACGCAACGTGCTACTTGGCTGAGCCGTTGAAAGCACACATTTTTCGCGATATAAATCAAGCGTCCCGTCGACGGCGAGAACGTTTGTCACGCGCATCTTTCTAAACCCGTTCGAGCGTGGAAAGCTGGACCATACCATAAACGTGGAAAACGAAAATCACGAGTGAGTATATATCGAGAATGGCCACTCTCTACGGCGACATTGCACGGCAGCTTTTACTTGAGATTAACACTCACGATTACTGGTCCAAAACGAATGTCAGATCGTGGCGAGAAAAACTATGCCCGGGGGCTCACGCGAGGTCTCTTAAAACTAGTCTTTCTGGTTGAAGGTAGAAAATGAAGTTAACGTTGAATCGTGATCACTTGCGTGGACGATGCCTTATGGTGGTCTCTGTTTTTTTTTTCGTCTGGATTAGAAAACGAATCTGACGAAACGTACGTGACTGTTGTACGTGTTGCGACGTGGAATTAAAAATCCATTTGTTCCGTCTTGGTTACTGAGTTAATTTTGTTAGGACTTTTGTAGAGGAGATTATGTTGTATGAAATGAGCACTGATTTTTGATGATAATGGTTTGTATCGATTTTGTCTACTCGGTCATAATGGTGACTTTATATGTATTAATACTAGATTTACGGAGCTCATTTGGCCCATTTAAAATTTAATTACTATATATATAATATATTGGTTGGTTAATTTTTTAATAATAAATTTTCTTCTTAAGTTTCTTGTACGAGTCAAATTGGCTTACTTCAGTAAAATAGATATATAATCAACATCTGTAAATCTAGTGTTAAATCGTGTTAAGGAATGTTAAAAATTGTAATTTTTGTAACGTGATTGTCGGAAGTGTGCTCTTGGACATTACGTTATATTAGAAAATTTGAAAGTGTTATAATTTAAACGTGACATGAAATTTCATTGATTTCAGTAGTGCAGGTCATCGGTGACGCCTGTGGCATTCAACGTATTAACACGAGATCTACCGACGATTAATAATACAATGTATTTTATATCGTCAAGTAAATCTGTCTGAATCAAATAAATGAATAGGGCAGAAAACTTAATCGATTGAATAGCTCAGAGTTCTCAATACATAAAAAATTGAAAAAGAAACAACGTTAAAAATGTCAGGAACGTTTCCAAAAAATTCAGAGAAAGTTATTTTAATAATCTTGGTAGATCTAATGTTAAATGTCTACTATTAAATACTACTTCGTTATTTTAAGGAAATATAAAAAGTTACGTATCTATCATTTAAACTGCTCCGGTAGTTTTAGTGTTAATTATATAATTTTTAATTACATTATACAAATTTAAAAATAAACATTGTTGACATACCTCTGAACAGGATGAGTATCGATTTCTCTCTGCCTCGATAGAACAGGCCTAGCGATGGCTTCTCTTTCCATAGCTCGAAACATCTCCTTCGCATCCTGGAATCGTTCTCTAGGACTTGTCACTTCTCCAGGACTCACTCTGGGCTGATACTGAGGACTGGGTGACCTTTGCCGAAATTCTGGAGCTCTACGATTTCTGTTGCAATTCGGTGAAACACCTCTGTTTATCTGATTCGGTAGCCTTTCAGGACTTCTTGGCAACCGTGGAAGAATCAGGCTGGTTCCTGCTGTCTCTGTTTCTGGCAAATAGTCTGTCTCCTCTGTCGTTGCTCCCCAGTCGTCGTCTGCAATGTGTGATTATTGTTATTCACGATTATAGCACATTTTAATTGTGTTATAACATAATTGTGTACTACAGTGTACCTAAATCGCACCCATGCAATTTACAGTTACTTTTATCAATATACCAAGAGCACACCACACTCTGTACCCTTAAGATCGAAGATTTGATATACAGAAGCATCAACAATGATAACCGAGACCTAACCCAGATATAATAGAAATATTATTAGGTCATGTATTTAATTTATGTAATATTATCTATTTACTTGTACGTAACTTTGTTGGAGAAATCCATACTTCGTTTCAGAAAATCACAAATCTATTTTTTTATAAAAGTTTAACATCCTAGCAACAAAAAAAAGGAATAGCACCTACTTACAAGGAGAACGCAAGCCCTTCGGGTCACCGAATTTATTGAAATTTTACATACTTGTAGAGTAAGTCGTTCTGATTAAGAATATACACTATTATAGGGGCAGACGGTCAATAGTTTTTAAGATATTTGTAATCAAAGTTTCATTGGCATTCTTATAAAGTCTTGTAAGACGCAACTGAATATTTTCTTAACATGTTTGAAATGTCTATTTTATATCTCCTAAATATTTTCTTAACATTTCTTTAATATGTATTTTATATATCATGAATATTTATTTTACATTTTTTTAATATTTTTTTTATAGCTCCTGAATATTTTCTTAAGATTTTTTAAATATCTATTTTATATCTCCGGAATATTTTCTTGCCATTTTTTAAATATCTAGTTTGTATTTGAAACTTTAATTAACTATTATATTTTTATACTAAAAATGAAACTTTAATTCTAAATATCTTAAAAACTATTGACTGTCTGCCCCCATAAAAGGGTATATTCTTAATCAGAACGACTTACTCTACAAGTATATAAAATGTCAATAAAATGGGTGACCCGAAAGCCTTGCGTTCTCCTTGTTAGTTAAACTCATACGATTCAATCAGTTAACTGCTTAACAGTCAAACATTAATGAGTAATCAACATCCTTGATAAGTCCAATCAAGTTACAAAATTTTCTCCCAACTAATACTATACAATCCACAATCGGTTTATCTGCAAATCCGTGTAACTGAACTTTATCCACCGCTAAAAATCCTTTTACCAAGATTCGTCCAATCTGCGACAATGAAAACAATTTAAAAAAAAATAAGAAACAAAATCCAATCAACGTATCTCCATCAGCAAGAAAATCCTGAAACTTTCCACTACATCTAACGACCCCAGGATAGAAGTAAAACCAGACGATCCGCGTGAAAAACTCAGGTGCCGCGGTAAAAGCAGCCATTTCTCTTTTATCAGGTGACCCGTCGAGAAAGAAAATCGGTCGAGGAATTCTCGCGGAATCTGGTGTCTCTATGGGGTCAGGAGGGTTCTGAAAGAAGCTGGAAAGGAAAAGGAAGGCAGCCAGGGTAGCCTCGAAGAGACACGAAGAGGCTAAGAGAAGCCTCAGGCTGTGGGCCGAGAATGCGGAACCTTATTCCATGTGACCTCCCACGAGGTTGATTTACGCACGAATTCGTCATCATCGTCATCTCAGTAGTCGTCATCGTGTAACGTCTCATCATAGGCAACATCTTCGTCGTTGTCGTTCGTCCTCTTCGCCGTTATTATTATCATTAACGCCGGCGTTATTATTATAGCCGACAGAAACGAGCGGCTTCGCACGCGCAGGATCTAGCCACATGGAAATGCACCTTTGAAGAACTCCTTTGCGCAATAATCGACCGTGCAACTCTGGACGGAATGCTGTTACTATGCTGGGTAAAAGTTAAAGGGCACAGAGAGTGGGATCTTCTTAATATCATCGCGAAGGTAAAGCAATGTCGCAGGTGAGGTTTTGTCGGGATGGAAACAAACAATCTGGTCGAATTCTTTCTTTTCTAGGTGAGATAAAATAATAGACTGTACAGAGAGTAACATAATATATTGTACAACGTGAGATGAATTGAGGGGGCTTTTGTTGAGGAATTGGAAAGTAGGATTAATCCTTTCAGGGCTGAGTAATTGATCTTAACACATTGCGTACGGGTCACGAGATATCTTGTATTTAGCAAACCGACTACTTGAAACCTTGCTACTTTACTAAAGCAACGTAGCCTTGAATATTCTTATGACAAATACTTAGCGAAATAAATGTATATCGAACTTCTAAAAGAGTACAAAACAATCGGATATATAATATAAAATATATCAAATCTCTGGAGCGCTTAAAAATCTGCGGGAACATTGAAACAGGAGAGTGCTGTTCACAATGTGTTAATAAGTATAACAAGGAGTTTCTATGTTGAGGTTTTTAGAAATAATTGAAGGTATGCTGTACTCGGATCTGGCGACAGCCTTTGTCGTCTAATACAGTATTTCTTAATATTTTTTGGGATAATTAGAATTTATTTCTTCACCGGATACTTTTACTGTGTGCCACCCATAAATACTTTGCACATATCCACAATAAGAGTAGTCTGTCACAGTCTCCACCAATCGTCCAGAATGAAAAAATTAAAAAGTTAACAATTATAAATACAATACTGGCAAAAATACAAAATCACCCAACAAAACCAATCTTGCACGTATTATTCATTGAAAAAATATCTGATAAAATTTCCAAACCCGAACAAACATTTAAAATCAATCCAACCCAGACTTCACGCCAACTATCTCGACAGCCTTTCCAATCTCCGTGCGATCTTTCTAACAAACCCAACCACGCTCGATAATCGTCTCACCTCCCTTCGATCTTAACGCTCTTTAAACCCGCATGGAAATCCACACGATAGTCTAATCCACACGCGAATACAGTCCGATTACGTATCAGACACAAAGCTCGCGTTGATCTCCAGTAGTTAGCTGAACGAGCGCGTCTCGTTTCTCATAGAACATTCAATTAGCTCGCTCGGTAAGCGCAGCGTAGGATTAAACCGTGCGAAACCATCGAAACGGAGTAATACATCCATGGTGTAGTAGTTACTCAACGCGGCGATAAATTAATCGGCATACCCGGGGTTAATCTCCGTTTGGAATCTGGGAAGCGCGGGATAGTTTCACGGCGATGGATCTCTACGTGTGCGAGCTAAGCCTCTCTATCGATATACACACGGTGAATCGTGTAGAATAGACGGGAGAACTATTGCTTCTAAGTGTGCCAGATCAGTTTGTACCGTCGTAGAGAAGCAAACGGTGGTGTACACACACGAAGAAACGAGAATCGACGCTTATATGGAGATGCGAACGCGAAAATCGTGATCAGCCGTGCAACGTGTCCCAGAGACACCTGTTACGAGCGGAGTCTACGTACTGCTAGTAGAATACGAATGATATTACGACGGATGGGAAGAGCAAACTAGCGGGAAATCTGGTTTAGGTTGCGACGCTGATGACTGGGAATGATTAAAAAAATGTTACGGTATAGTTGAGAACGATTTGCCGGACTATCTGGAAGACTGGTGCGTTTGGATTCTTCATTGAATTTTTGTAGTTACTATTACGAGAGCGTGAAAAGTATAATAAGGTAATTTTCTCCTCAGAATTTGAAAGTGTTTCTATAATAGGAATTACGTTCCTGTTTATCTTTTATTAGGAACTAGCTGAGGTACCCGGCTTCGCTCAGGGAGTTGATATGAGATTGTGTGGTTCTTGGGATAAAAGGATAAACTTTAAAATATAAGAGGTATATTTATAATGGGATATTTATAAGTGGAATATAAATACAGGTAACCCTCCTATAACACGGTAGATATGTTCCTAAAAAATGCCGTGTTGTGTGAAACCGTGTCGTATGAGACCCAGAGCAAGTACAAAAAGAGGGGTTACGTTCCGAAAACTTATTAAAAACAAATCTTTTTTTTTAAATTCTACATAAACAACTTAATTTTTATTAAAAATATATGAATGTATGTGCAACACAAAACAAAAAATATTATTTTAATTTGATGCAACTATAATTTAATAAATTTCTTCATCGTCACTGTTCAGTATAATCAATCGAGAACGTTTTTTTGGTGGAATGATATCGCCTTCAATCTCAGAACTTTTTTCTTCATTTAAAGTTTTTGTATTTTCTTTCCTCTTTAAAAAATCTGTAATTTTACTTTGCTTTCTGGTTCTTACCGGATCAATGTTAATTTTTCCTTAATATTTTAAAGACGAAAAAGTTATTCTTTGACACACCGTGGCTCGACGCAGACTGTCGATCAGCAGCGTGAAATACTTTTGTTTTCAAGCCACGGAGATGAAATCAAAATAGTTTATGCCACACTGTATCTTTAAAGCGGCAAGCCTCGTCGCGGCTATAGAAGTACAGTGTTGTATAAAGGTTTTTGCAATTTTCTTACCATGTTACAGCGAAACCGTGTTATAGGATACCGTGTTGTAGAAGGGTTTCCGCAATTCATAAATCGTGTTATAGCGAAACCGTGTTACAGGACGCCGTGTTGTAGGAGGGCTACCTGTATAATGTTCCACAATGATCTGGTATGTTCCCGAACGTTGCTCAACATTCCAAAATATTCTGTAATGTTGTGGAATGTTCTCGAATGTTCTAGATCGTTTTAGAAATTTCTAGAGGGCGAAAATTCCAGGCCTTATATCTTCAAAATCACGCCCTTTAGATAAAAACGGGAACCTTCTTCATGGACGGTAGATAGAGGGCTACCACACCATATAACTCCCTTGATCATACCGGGACTCATTTCTGACAATGAGTTTTACTGACACGCACATTGTACACTTTGCTTTATAATATAATATTGATTATTTATCTACATTCCATTTCACCTTTACGTGTAAAAAATATCCTTTCTGTCTTTTCAAGTGATACTTCTCGGTGCAGCTTTTTAATACCAATTGAAACAAAATGATCGTTAAAATTTACTTGTTAGAATAGGATTCAAATTGAGCGGGCAAACAAAGCATCGCAGTATAGTATAAGAGTGCGCTGTATAAAGTCACTTATTTTTGTTCTTCCGTATTTTGTTTCATGCGTTGCGGACCGACCCTCATGTCCGGGTGAACCTTCGATGAGTGCACAACGTTGTTAAAGCTGTGTCCTATAATTACTTATTGTATAGTTCATTTTGTGTACAAGTTCATAATAAAAACTGTTAAGGCAGTGCAGACTATCATAATCCTTAACATTTACATAGAATCTTTTATAAAACTCATGTTCATTTTGAGGCCCTATGTTGAGCAGTACTCAACATAGATTTTCACTTGATTTTATTTTCTGATAATTTAATATCGACTTTCCAATTCACACAATGATTTTGTAATACCACCTAAATGTCCGTCAATATCTATAGTTTATGATACCGTTTAAAAAAATGGATAACCAACGATATAAAATATTGCATAATTAATTTTATTTAGCTCACGACCAAAATTAACGAAATAATTCGGACCGCAAAGGGTTAATAATTGGATGAGAGATTAGATAAGGAGATGTGTGAATGTTTGAAATGGTTGAGGTTAAAGTTCAACCCTTTGAAGTCCTATCGCGAGCTGCACTCGACATAAATTTTCATTTCATTTAATTTTCTGACAATTTAATATCGACTTTCTAAGTTCATAATAATTTTGTAATGTCACATAAATATTCGTCAGAACATAGAGTTGCCGCTATCAATAAATACAAATTAATGACCAACGATAGAAAATATTGGGAAATTAATTTCATTTAGCTCACTATCAAATTGAATCATTCGGACCGCAACGGCTTAATAATAATAGGTATGATGGAGAGATTTGAAGTTTTTAGAATTTGAAGTATGATGGTTATTGTAATATGATTGTAGCGGATTTTTTATCAAGCAGGAATTATTTAATTAATATCGAAGATTGGAAAGATTTAGAATTGTGGTGAAGTGAAGAGAAAAATGAATTAATTGTGGTCAGTAGGGTTTGCTAATTTTAGCAAATTGTGATTATTGCGGAAACTTGTATTTTTAATGTTGAGCGAAGACTGAAAGAAATCATTCAAATTATTGGACGATAAACTTGTGAGAAGGATGATTGGAAATTGCAATGTTAGAGAATCTTTTAATTAGTGCATCACAGAGAATAATTATAAACTCGAGTAATTACATTTGATTTAACATTTGGAGCATAGAAATATGTAAAGCACGTAGTATGAGTTTATAAAATTTTACAGACACGGTATTATGAATTTGAAAGTAATGGCCCAGAATTGCAAAATATCGTAGAAAGACGTAAGAATGTGAGGTTGGATTTACAACAGTCTTAGATGCTTCAAAGAGCTACAGACATTTCTAAATGATTCATCGGTGAAAAATGAAATCTGGAATTTTTCCTTCCTGAATTTGTTAGCTTAGAAAGTTTCTATTTAAAATTAAAATGATCATGCAAGTCCTGTAGTAACACTTCACACGTTGTAATTTCTAACAAATACATAAATTTTGTACATCCTCGTTTCCTTTGAAATTCCTCATATTATAGGATAACTGTAATGATATAAATTGTACGAGCGAAGTTATTTAAGAAAATAATCCTTTTTCAATCCGTTAATCATTCTTTATGATCTTCCAGGTATTTCTATCGATTTATATAAATATTTTTCAAATTTCACTAACTTAAAAAGAATGGAGGATTTATTTTACGACTTCTTCGAGAACGATACGAAAGATTAAGTATGATTTACGAAGTAGGATTTGCAAGTTCATAATTTTTTTTTTCTATACGATAGCTTGGAAATGTTTCCTTTTCGCTGTTTCCTGCTGATGCTTGCAAACGGATAATAAATTAACTGAGCTGTATCAACATCTTGGTATTCGTAACGCTGCATTTATCAATGACAGGGCAGAGAAATTTTAAAGAATGACTATTACGAGAGCGTGAAAAGTATAATAATGTAATTTTCTCCCCAGAATTTGAAAGTGCTTCTATAATAGGAATTGCGTTCCTTTTTATCTTTTATTGGAAATTATTTATCTACATTCCATTTTACCGGTACGTGTAAAACATATCCTTTTTGTCTTTTTAAGTGATACTTCTCAGTGCAGCTTTTTAATACCAATTAAGGTAGGAATCTCAACGAGTTCGTCCACACAGTTTATGAATAATTCGTGTTTAAAAATAACATATTTAACATGGGCCTTGTGGAAAAAAATTTTTCCTGAGTCCGTAAAATCTTTTTTTATTTTTCTAATGGAAAAACGAGTCGATGGATTCTAATAATAAATTAGCAATGTACTATTTTATACTTTTGGAATATTATTGAATTTTTTTATAATTTTTTACTTCATAGTTATAAAGAAAGATGTTTTTTAATGCCTAAAAAGTGAATGAAATGACCTCTGTGAAGTTAGCCCCTGCATTAATTCTTACGCAATTTTTTTAATTTCTAATGAAAAAAGAAACGTAGTTCTGAATCCAATAATCGTTAAAAGTTACTTTTTACATCGAATTTTTTAGAAAACTCATGTTCAATAGATTCGCAATCATTGGCGAGAATTCATAGAATTTTAAATTTTAACTGCCGCTCGCTGGATTTTATGTTATTTCGTAAACTTTCTATCGTCACCTCTAAATTATCATATTTATTATTTTCAGAATACTGTTGAATCATTGGTATGACTAATAAAAATTTCCTCACTTTACTTTTCAATATTATAATTTTGACCCTCGTCTCAATGGCAAAAGCTGTTAGGAAGGAGCTTTTAAAGTTTCTTGTCAAATTAATTTCAGCAAATTATAATTCAACTTAACCCTGATAAACTTTTAATATTACAAAAGTAAACTTATTGGGTGAAAATCTTTAAATGTTTTACTTTTATTCAAATACTGCAAGAAGCAAATGAATTTGAATTAATTACTGAAAAGTGTCAAGTTTAAACTATTTTCAAATTTGAGAGACAACTCATCTGAAAATCGTATAAAGTTTATAATTGAGATAATTAGTCTTTTGTTGTGACAAGCCGTCACAGAAAAGTCTATGAAAATTCATTCGATTCTTCGCTAATTACGGTGAAACTGTAATTCATTTGTCGGTCGGTAAAAGGTCTAATTAAAAGCGTCCATTACTCGATGAAAAGCTAATTAATTATCCGATTATGCCCGTTAACTTATGGCTGTTTTAGTGCTTCGATTCCGCTGCATAATTTCCATCGTCTAATTTTTGTTCACGCTCACAATCAGATAACGAAAAACCATCGCATAAATTAATGCAAAACATGTTTTACTATTGCTAGTCATACCGTGATCTTTTCCTAGTTGCTTAAAAAAGATCTTAAGTGATTCTGAATCGTTTTTTTGAACTACAAATGAATTAATACTTAGAAAATTAATGGCGCGGAAATTTCGACTGTTTTACTACTTCTTATTTTTTGTACTAAATATTACAATCTGCATTTGAATAGTGATAAAGTATTAGGTATGTGGCATTTTTATAGTTTTTCTACAATAATTCTTGACCTCTTGGAATTAAATCTCTGCCTTATAATTATGTTTTAATTATGAGGGACGTTTTTAAATTTTAAATCATAGATCTATACTAGTTTAGATATGAATCGATAAAAATAATTCTTCAAGGTTAAGTATGTATGTACAATTAGCTTTCACAGATCTGTGCACCAGGCATGAAAAATGAAATCTATTTTCACCCATAAAAATTCGTTACCATTCATAAATTCACGTGTGCATCTATCTGTATGAAATATGTGGCTTCGATTTTTCAACTAACTTTCATAGTTTTCCAAAAGAAATGCAGAATATTACAAAAATATAGGAAATAACGCAACTACAGCGTTTAGTTATTAATCAAAATAATTACATATTTTCATTTCATTGAACCGCTTATTTGGGCGAATACGATAAGAATAATATTACGTTCAATAATGTTATGTAATAATTATTTTTTCAAATTTCTCTACCCCAAAATTACGATCTGTCTCGTTTATAGATAGAAGAGTTCTATAGATGGGAAAATACGGTTATCGTGAACTCAAATAATTGCGAATTTATTTAAACAATTGACAATATCGACGTTACGCGTTTTCACATCCGAGTGTGGACTGCTGCAAAGCCAAAGTACTGTGAAAAATTCCAATTTTCAAAGGCACGAAGTAAAACTAACAAATACTAAATGTAAAGTATAAAATTTCAAATGATTTGCATCTATCTATAAATCTGCTACCATAAATTTTCATTTGCATATCTGCCACAAAATATTCAAAACAACTAGACCCTCTAGCATTTCCAAACATTAAATAATTTTTTTTACTTAAAGAAATTACTCTTGTATCTTATCAAAGAGATACTATTTTGAAGTCAGAGGTCACTCAAAGTATTACTAACAATAAGTTTCTCGTGCTGTCATTAGAATGAAAAAACGTTACAACTTCGAGTTTAAACACCTCTTCTATCACAGTCTCAGGGAACCTATTTCATCGACTTTTACCCATCAATTACCATCATCATCCATTGAGTCACATCGCGAGGCATGAGATTCATCTCCCAAGTCTTGCGACATCGCAATGTTCGAGATCCTAACGTTCTCCACAAAATCTGACATCATAAAACGACAAAGTCAAACCAGCTGGCCTTTTGTCTCGACGTACTAGCCAGCTGTGAAACTGAGATGTACAGAGTGGTTCATAAAGAGTGGAAAGAAACTTGAACGAACAATAAAGGTTGTCACCTTAAGCGAAAGTATTATTAGCATTATATATTATTATTATTGAGATGCAACGGTCTAGAGTTCGACGGCTGAATGAGCGAGGGATAGTTACGACTTCGAGATTTGTTTATAGGAAAGCAGAGCCGCTCCTCGTGATGTAGAATTCTATACTTTGCTTTCAAAGTGACAGTCGCAGGAAACATACTATACGTTCAAATATTTTATATTCCTATCTTTTATTTATATTATTGTATTCTTAATCCTTTCCCAGACAATGATGAGTGACACTCATGATGCAGTAAATTGGATAGAAAATTTTCAAGTTTTTGCAAAACCTATAAAATTGAAAATATCAGTGAGAAGCGACACGATAAAGTTATGTCTATGATATTAACACCAGATTTACGGATATTTCTCTGAAGTGAGCCAATTTGATTCATACAAAAAAATTAAAGTTTTTTTCAAACGAAATAGTTCCAGATCAATTGAAATGAAAGATTTATTATTAAAAAATCAACCAACCAATATATTATATAATAATCAAATTTTGAATGAGCCAAGTTGGCTCCGCAAATCTGGTGTTAATATTATATTAAATTATACGATAATACCAAGAATTCGTTTTATCAATTTAATTTTCGTCTGTTGCGAAGGGTTAAATAAGTAAAAAATCTTGGTGGAAAAATTCCATTAATTAAATATAGTTACGCTATTGCGATGCATCAGAGTTAGATTTGATACATTCACCAGTTCTCTTTTTTATTATTTTTACTGACCCTGGAAGATTTGGTACAATGGAAGGGCATAGTTGAAATTGAAATAATAATAGTTTATAACGTAAATATGGAGAAGGATCACACAAAGTGAGCAACAAATATTTGAAAAGCAAAAGATTGATGCGAATCTTTAGAAATAGAAAAGAAACATCTTGGAAGATGGATAATTAAGACAAGATTAACCGTTTACTTTTCTAACAATAATATTTTAATATTCTTAACAGACTGACGCTATTCAATTCAATAAAATCTTTATGACATTTAAATTATGATATTGTAACGGCGCTTCATAATTAAATAATCAGATATTATAAAATAACGTCTCTAATTTAATGAATCCGAACTTCTTGCACAAAGACAACTCTATATACAATATTAAATCAATATCTAAACATTTGCAATTCGTTGTTAACATTCCCGTAATCGATATGAAATATAGGGGAGACAATTTCGTTACGATAATTCGTAACAATATTTACGACTTTCATAATTTTCGATATTTAAATTTTAGCAGTAAAAAATCTTGCTAACAATATATCTATTTATATCTTCAAGGTTTCTATTTTGTAAAGATGTGATTTTAATAGAACAAAAAACCACTTATTTGAAATTGATGAAACAAGTAAAATATCGATAACGTTCAACGTGTCCATATTTTAACAAATCCATGGATACCACAATTTCAAAATCATAAGAAATTTCATCAATTTCAAGAGTGCCAGTCACCAGTAAACCCCCATCATATACAGCATGTTCACGATACCATAAATTCCACTTAAACTATAAATCTATTACAACTTCGCTCTCCACTAATTACTGCAATACGATTTTCCAAAACGACCACCTGCTCTAACAGTCAAAGTTTTTCCACCAGTTCTGAATCACCCTGTATACACCCGTAGGCTGGTACCTGGCGCTGACACGACGTCCTAACGGTATTCCTTCCACTGTAACAGGTGCCCAATACAATCTCTCGTACACGTAGTTAACGCCGAGTCAGGTATCTCCTGGCCCCACGACCGAGGGAATATCTCGCTCTTTTTTTTCTTCTTCTTCTCAAAATTTATTCGTTTACGCGATATGGGTCAGTCGTCCGTTAAAAACGTGTTTCTCGAGAAGGGAAGGTACATGTATATACGTCCACGAGGACACCGTGGTGAAGGCGCTTCGAGACTTTAAACATCGATTTTACTTTGATGGTATTCGATTAATTTGCAAATTTTCAGTGGATCATTTCTGGCTGATATGAAATTGTATGGCTGATATGAAATTTCTTGGTGTATGTCATCGATAGCTTGAACTCGAGGACGAATAGAGGTCATTGAGGTGATTGGTTTGATACTAGTCTTCTTTGGATTATTGTGAAAGGTAAGGTCGAGGAAATTAGTACCTGATAATTGTTACATAAAATGGAATTTATTTGGGACGTTAAAAATGTTTATTAGGTCTAACGAATCGCGATTTATGGTTGAAGGTTTAATTACCGGTTGCGAGTACTATTTCAGATTTAATGGCGTAATTAAGGCGCGACGTTTGAAGGTATTAGAAGCGTGGAAATGAAGGAAGTTGAAAGATTTTGAACGGTTCTTCTTATTAATATGGAAAAAAACTGTTACTTGAACAAATCGATGTCGGGGCAGTGACATTGATTTCTTTTGTTATACTTTCTATCGATTCTCCTTAATCTATTTGGTGTTACTATTGTCGTTTAGCACTAGATTTACGGCCGCTAAATCTACTATATTTAACACTAGAACTACCAAACCAGTCAAAGTGACTGGTACACAATTTTTTCCAAAAATTTTCCAAGTTCATAGAAGAGCCACAGAACAAAAATTCTGCGTCCATCACAAGAGACATAAATCACTAAATTGATCTTCCTTTTTCTTACTCGATTCCTTCTTTTTCAAAGTACTTATTTAATATATTGAAATATGATAGATTTAACGCCAGTAGTTCTAGTGTTAAATATATTAAATAAGTAGTTCGAATGAAGATGTGTCAAGCGGCAAAAAATACGATTAGTTAAGTAATTTGCTTATTGTAAGCTAAACCCTTTTGTATAAATTCGAGAAATATTTTTAACAAGACCGTATGTTTAGTGTTAATACCATCACAAGAAATGACTCTTTAAACTTGCAATTGCAAAGAATCTCTCGTTTAGAACCTTAAATTTCGATCTGCTACTGTTATTTGTCAAAGTTTTTTACCAAAGGTACAAATAAGTATATATTTTTTCAAGATAACTAAAATTTCTAATTACTCAAGCCTTTTTATTGACTACTCTAAATTTTCTATTATAATTTTCTACCTAGTATTCTGTTTAGCTGCATATAAGTATTTTTTAATTTGAATTAATAAACATACTACCAATCCATTAAAAATAACATACTTCACTTAAGCTTCTCTACCATCGCAAAGTATTCTTCATCCATCAAAGTAGCGCGTTTTCTTCAACTTCTACTCGTCATCCGACTAAACAACGTTCAGTTACAAATCGCAAAAAAAGTCTATCTTAACTTCGTTTCCTAAATTCCACACTTTCACCGTCACGTGAAAATCGTCACTACGTGATTCGGCGAACTGGCGAAGCAAAAGTATCGCCGACGAAGAAGAAAAAAAAAGTAAAAATTCCAACGCGAGCCTTTTCGAAAGATCGAAGTGAAAGTAGACAAACGAATTTGTTATTAGAGCCTGCCGGCGGTGGTTGCTCGTCGTATTTTGCATTCAGCTCGAGAACTCGGCGAATAAGAAGGGAGAGAGAAAAAGCGAAAAAAAGAAGGGAGATGCCGAAGACGCTTACGACGACGATGAGGAACGATTTTTCGTAGCTGACGAAGAACTGGGTTATGGGGTCACCTTCCGCCCGGTTTTCTACGAGCGCCGATAAGATTCGTGGCGGAACGCACTGGGGGCACCTGTTCACCGAGTAGAAAGCGCCGAAATTTTTGTCATCGATACCGGTACGAATTTCCAAGTATCGGGCGTTTCCATCATTATAGAACATCGAATGATTCCTATTAACATTAGAACTACTAAACACGTCAATGACTAATACACATTTTTATCCAAAAATTCACCAAGTGTATAGAAGAGACATAGATTAAATGTTATACGTCTATTTCTAAAAACATAAATCACTGAATCGATAATTTTTTCCGCTTCTTGCTTCCTTCTGTTCCAACGTAATTATTTAACATATTGAAATATGATTTAACACTAGAATTACCGGCGTTAAGACTATTGTATTTTAATATATTGAATAGGTTCTTTGGAGAAATAGCAATCAAGAGGTGGAAGAGATGATCTATCGCATAATCCGTGTTTTATAAGACCAACTTAGAATATTTACTCTATGGCTCTCCTCTATACTTAAAAATTTGTTGGAAAATAGTGGGGAGCAGCCATTTTGACTTACTCTGTTTTATACTGGTCATATTTGTTTAGAAATGTAACAAAAATGCCAAAAATTACATACACATGTAGAACAAGGATTTTCATTTGAGACTTTGTTGTTGAGAAAATTAAGAGTGTTAATTATTTACTGCACTTTTGGAATTTTACTGTGGTTAATCTGGCGGAAATGGACATGATTTTTCAGAATATTTGTAAATGAAATATTTGAGACATATTGCGAATTACTTTTGTGGATTTGCCCTAGAGAATGGTGGATAATTGTTTGTGAAAAAATTAGAGGAAAATATACAATAAGGATTTTCAATTTGACTATTTGAAGGATGTTATTTAACGCGTTGAATGGGCGTCAGTTTCATCATTTCTATATATCATCTATCATATAGATGTAAAAATAGATATAGCATGCGGTACTTCACTTTTCTAATAACGATATTTAAATATTGAATACATAAGGTAAACCGTGAATGTTGCAATTTAAAAGTAAGAAGACATTTCATGAAATTCAACAGCGCCGGTCATCGGTGACCGTCATGGAATTTTCAATGTTTTAATATTCATTATAGATTCAGTATATTTAGACAAGTTACATTTTATTAGAAGAAAGATAACGAAGAGATATTTTTAATACTAAAACTACCAAGATGGTCAAAATGTACGGCTTCCGGTATTATCTAAAAATTACCCAAATTAATAGAGGAACCATGCAGTAAATATCCCACATCGATTCTATAACACCTAAATTACTTAATTGATCATCCTTTTCACTTCTTGATTTCTCCATTTCCAAACTGCTTAGTCTTTATTTAAATATAGTAAATGTAACCTCGGTAATTTTAGTGTTAAGAAGCTATTTTTTCCAAGTCATAGTCCAATAAAGATTTTTAAAATTTTCGACATTTTTTATTACTATATTCGCACTATATGATAACTACTTCTAGTAAATAAGAATAACAAAATACTTGGCTAATAGTATAAAGCAAAAACCGTCTAGAATCCGTTATTAGCGTCTCTCAGAAAATATAAGTAGGTGCGACCGGAAGTTATTCTCGACTCAACGCGATAATAATAAGTTACACTCTTGATCTCTAATAACGTACTATACTATAATTATGATTTCTCAATATCATCTACGAAATGTAAAAACCTCGTAGGAATTCACGTTCTAAACAAAACCATATCATTCGGGAGTATACATTTCAGTATAATTCGAGAGCAATGACTCACCTTGTGAGTCCTATACAAAGATTAGCATCAGTAGTGAATTCTTAAAGAACAATTGGAAAATCCATACACTGAGAAATCGTTTAGAATAACGTATTTCTCCTCATGGATCAAAAACTTTTACATTGTCTTGCTTTTTATCGCAACCACAAAAATGGTTACAGTTTCCAAGGATGATCTTGCAATAACAAACGTTAGTAAAGAACGTATTAAAGACAAAGAGACTTTATTTTTCTCACGCTGCAAGAGTCAGTTTTCTTTCTAGCATTCAACCAATTAAATTGCTAAATGTAGCGCATTCAGTCACTAAATATTTCTTAAGGCAAAGAATTAATCGTTTACAATAGGAATTTTTGCTTTTCTCCGAAAGTAACCGATGATAGGAATTTTTCGGATAAAAAGAACAATGAGGAGGAAGAGGTTAATTACAAAACGATTAATGACATTTTTTAAAAAATCATCAAAAACTTGCAGCAAAATCTCTCGTTGTTTGCAATGACTAGACTACGAAATCTTTGAAAGATTTCTGTGAGGAATGAGGAGAATGCGAAGAAAGTTCTTCGTATAATCCAAACCAGTAATCTATTATGTGATTCTATTAAAGTAACGTCAGCCATATGTTCCGTGTCGCTAATGACCTACATGTCGATGTGACATTAAACTCTATTTAAAAAAGCAGGAAAGCCATTTCTGTTGATTCTCCGTTTCATACGAACCACTTCTCAGATGAATTTTTCATTAAAAGCAGCACAAGAGCGTAACCGTCGTGCAATTAAATCATTAATTAGCGAGTATGTTCCTACGTTGCATTATTTATGTAACTTTTTCTAAAAAAATTTATAAGAATCACTTTATACAGAATTGTAGAGAACTAGGAACTCCCTACGATTGCTTTTATTTCTTTCTTTTTAAAAATTCTTACTGTTAGAATTGTAAGTGCTGTATCTTTATTATTGTTAAGTATTATTTCTAGTTTAATGAATTTAATTTATATTTGGTAAATCGTTTATTACAATATTCAAGTTTATTACAATATTTAAGTTCATTCGTTACTTTCATTGAAAAAATTCCATATAAATTGCTACAATCTAGAATTGTATTCTACAAATAGAAGTTTGTTGAAAATGTCACGTTACAATTATTATTATTAATTTGTTCTGATTCATTTAAAAGTATGAAATCTGCACAGGTTTAACATTTTCACTATTCACCTGTCTACGGCTTAAATGAAAAGCATCGAAAATAAGTATACGTAAATAACAATTCTTAACAGTTACTGAGAGCTTGAAAATAATTTGTTCAAACGTCAATAATATTTCATAATATATAAACATCTATTTATTGTACCAAAACTAACGTCAATCTCTGTCTCCCTTACCCTCTATAAAAATATTTCTGCTTCTGACTATAATCACTCATCGATAAGAAAGCCAATCTCAGAACTGCAACTTTAACATTAATTTGGTAAAAAAACAAGACGAATCCGACGAGCCAATAAAACAATTCGACCTTAATCTTTAACCCGTCCAGAATGTCGAAGCTGTTTTTTTTTGCAAATGTCGATCGATCCAAAGGTGAAAATCTAGTTGTGATAAATAATTTTCAAAATAATTTTCATACACCCTGTACACATATCCTGAAGTAAATATAACCTGCAGTAATCTTTAGCAGGAAAAAGTTTTGACTTGGTAGACGACGTTGGAAGCACAGCGTCCAGCCAAGCTCGTAATTTTGCAGTTTTATCATAAGAAATGTACAGCAAGTCTGACTCGTCAAAAGTAACCAAGTGGTTAATGATTTCCGTGGACATCGGCGAACGAAACGCGAGTATGATGGATGATTCGTAATGAAACACAGAGCGATGAGTTTGTAGATTACGAGGTTGTAAGGAGAAGGCTTATGTCTGCTTCTTAAGCGTAATTGGAATATGTATAAATACGTTTGAATCGAGCGAAATCTGTTAGAAAGAATGATTTATTCCTCGTTATTTATTCGTATCTATTCGTTGTTAGTGTTAAGTGATTCTTAAGTAATGTTTCGCATTTAGAAATTGTGTAAAAATACATTTTGTGATTTTAGCATAGTAAACTTGAAGTTATTAACAAAAAAGTGCGTTTCGCCAATGAAGGACTCAAAACTAGCACAACTTTGTGTATTGCGAATGGGAATTGCACTGTATTAACAAGTATCTTAATAACGAGAAAGTTGAAAGTATTAATTGATAACATTAGAATAATAATTTTGTTGTATTTGCAAAAAGTGTATAGAGGAATATTAATTTTTGTGAGATAAAAATATATCGTGCGATTTCAGCAACAGAAAAGTTGAAATTGATACTTAAAAATCGTACAAGTTTAATAATAAAAAGTCCAAAAGTATTAATTGAATATGCGATGAATAATTGCAGTAAATTATCAAAATTATTAGTATTTCATAAAAGTATATTATAAAATATATAATACACTTTTCCTCGTATCTATCAGACTAATTTGCAAAATTTAAGAAGCAAAACTAGTCTCTTTTACAAAATATCGAAACATTAACCGTTAAAGTGTTATACAAAAATCCAATAATTAATGCCTCGTTTCAAAATACGCAAAAATAATGTAAAAGAATCTACTAAACCATCGACGTGTTAAATAACAATAAACTGTCCATACCTTACAATCTGCACTAATATATTTTAATAAACAACTATTTATATGTAAAAATCAAAAGAATTCCCTAGACTATAAATAACATTCACCATAGACGAGCAAACTGTAGTTACTTCTTATTCTCATAATTATTTCGTTACTATCACAGGCACTTTACATCAACTATATTTTTTTGCCAGTCTTACGATCTCCATAAGTTGCACAAGAATCATTATCAACATCATTTGTGCCCGTTTCATCACTCTACATCATCACCCAGAAGAATCGCAAACAGGTCGATCTCATATTTGCGTCCTCGGCAACGCGTCGTTCGCTCTCGCGAGTCTTGCAACCTGCCCACGGTAATGAAATTCGTTCTTGCGTTTCTTTTTGCGGAAACGCAATTGCCTTCCGCGCTCGCGCACGATCCATTTCAGTGCGAAGAATTATTGCAGGGTGTAAGATCATTTCCTGTGTGGAATCAGGAAAAGAACCTGTGGACTTTCACTTTCGTGCAGCACACAGCATCAGTTAGTGCTATCGCTTAGCCGAGCTAATGATGCGTACAAGCAAGTCGCCTAATTTTCCAGGAAGAGGCGCTTAACACTTTCCATTTGCAGTAATTAAACAGAAACTATTCTTTGTTTCTATTGCCATATTACTCGTTGGTTCAATGGAATTGGAATGATGTGGTCCAAGATATGAATGAAACTTAAAAAACTGGTGACAAACACTGTACTCTTATAGGAAACTATTTGTAAAGTATAGAAACGATAGTATTTTTATCAATTGTATCTAATTTTTGACGAGGCGATTTTATGCAATGTTAAGAATGTTCATCGATCAATGTAAAAGAGTTAGTTAATGTAATTTAATATTAGAAACTCTACTAATCAACGTAGCGAAGTGTTAACCCTTAATGATAAGATAAATCTTCTTGAGGCATCTGAATTAATCTGAATTTACCCTTTACACTTCGAGTAATTTTTATTATGAGTTATAAACAACTCCAGGACTATTTATACAGTGTGGGAAATTGAAAATCCTGCCTTGTCATTAAAAAAGGAAAACACATATGCTTTAAAATTGTGTTTTGCAATATAAAGAAATTTTTAAATGTATCGAATTTATGTAACAACGGAGTCATCAGCTTCTATTACAATGTCGCCGCTGCGACGACAATAGAGTGCAAAGGGTTAATCATTTAAAGTACACGTCCATCAACCAGGACTATCGATCGTCGAATTAATTTATTATTTTTTTTTTACTATAGTCTTCAACTATTTATTTATAAACAATTGCCATATCCCGTAATCCAGTAACATTTATTCTACTAGTAAAAAGTATAAAAATGCACGTGGTCCATATAATATGAAAAAATTAATAAATGTTCAATTTAGTGCACTTATAACATTTCACGAACGAATAAATCTTTAGGAGTTGTTTCCTCAATGGTGCTCGCACAAATTAAAATTTTTCGAAATGTTTGCAGCCCATTTTTTAAATTTGTCATTGTACTATTACACGGTAATACTTATAATTCTTACTTCGTGTGCTAATTCTTCTACGAAGAATTTAGGCCACAGAAAATTGAGATGATTATGACAGAAAACACAGTAACACATACAGCTTGAATAAAACATTGCCAATTTTAATTTACGTCCCTCTAACTGTACCTCAATCTTTCGAAAAATCCTGAATTAATGGCATCCAGTGTCAAACGAGAAAATAACGAGTTTGTAACGACGTCGGCGTCGAATATAGCGGAATATTCGACCGTCGATTCTTGTTTTTGCCATGGTCTCTTAATAAACGGAAATTACTGTCGATCAAAGTACCGCGGTATAACATAACTTTGAAGCGGAGGAAAAAGATACGTCTGAAAATGCATTTCCATCGGATCCTATTTTTAAAAGTATCATAGAGAATTTCACGGAAGCTAATCGCCTCGTTCCGTTCCACTAACTTCGAGACATTCCACCAAACGTGGTACATGAACCCGAGAAATTTTGCGTCACTGTGTTTTTAGATTAATCCTTACATCGTCGAAGACATTTATTGTGCTTTCCCGCCAAGTATTCAGATACTTGGCTACCGATTTTTTTTCAGATATTATATCTCGTATTTAAACCTTCAATTAATAAGTTATTTCTCAATTTTATAATCTAGTCCAATCGGTACGTTATCAGTTATACTTTCTATCGTGCATACTTCTTTTCGATGACTACTTGAGATTTTTAATGAAACAGTGGAAATAGTACTACCAGGCTATTAATATTATAGCTGTAACAAGTTTCTCTTTAAATGATTTGATAAATATTTTATAGTTGCGAAATTCTCGTCGATGATAAATTAGAATTGCATATCCGCATTATAACAATGCAAATAAAATAACATTTTTTCTAGGTGTACATTACTTAAATAATAATCATTTACTATGTAAAAATTAAATCATTAAGAATTGTGGTCCTCTTTTTAATAAGAGGAATTTGAGTAATTATGCCATACAGAACCAAAGCTATCACTAATATTCTATTTTGCCACCAAGTTACATTAATTTAGTCAGATATCCGATTATTTTCATATTTCTACATACTCATTGATAGAACGAAGTGTAGCAACTTTCAAATCATTCAAAAAATGGAAATTTTTTTCAATCAAATTTTTGTTCTAATTACATTTACATCAATAAGTTCCAAATTGACACGAATACATATATCTAATTAAAGTGCCTAAAATTTATATAACATCTATACAAAAGAATTTCTTCACAATGAAGGCAGGTATTACCGATCTCCGTAAAATATCAAATGACGTAGGTAAAGCTTCTATGGCGGTTCATTTTTTAAAATAGAACAACTAAATTAATTTACGACATATATGTAAAAACGTCAATCAATCTACGAAAATTGATGTATTCGATCAATTTCACAACTTATTCTTTCAAATGGAACTTTAGACCGTTTTATTTTAACCACTTTCATTCCAAAGAAAATCATTTCCTAAAGAAAACTGATAAAAAAGTCCAACGAAATTTTTCTGGTTGAAAAGACAAATAGGTTGTTGTCAAATGGATCGTAGGACATTTATCGCGTCGCAGCGCGATGTCATTAATGAACCGAATGATATTTATTCTGCTTATTAATCTTCAAGAAAGCAAATTTAACGGGGTATCCACGGACGTTGCCTCGATCTAGATACGGTGTGTACACATTTACGGCAGTCGCACGTGAATTCGAGACGTCAACCGACACATCGTGACGTTTGCTTTAAACTCAACTATCGCAGTGAATTTCACGTTCACTCGCGGCGAATCTTAGCCATCCATAAGAGATTTCACACTTGGTCACCGTGACTGTCACAATCGCCGCAAATGTTGCACGCACACCCGTACATTATTATTTTCCGGTTTCGATATTTATTCGTCGTCGCGTATTACGATAGGGAAAAAACGAACGCCCGAATGCATGAAAAAAGCGAGGAATTTCAGTGGATAGTTTATGGCGATGTCGAAGAAACGTTCTGGAACTTCATGTTGCGTGCTGGGAGAGAATTTTCGAATCATCGTGGAATGTTAAAAAGTGCCTTGCGTGAAGTCGAAGAACTATTCTGGAATTTTGTCGAAGCAGGAGGAATCCGAGAACTTGAATTTGAACAAGTGAATTATGATGGATTTGGGATGTTGGCAATTATTTGGATGAATGTTAAAATACTGGTTAGGAATTTTAATAAATCCCTGGCAGAAATATTAAGTTCTTGTAACTCCTCCTCCGTCGAGTTTCAAACCGCCTACTTTAGTTTTAATATTGACAATAAAGAACTTTGTTCATTTTATACTTCTAAAACTAATCACTCTAACAATTGTACTAAGAAACTGCTCTTTTAACCCTTTTAATTCCGGACGACGATATATCGTCGTTAGCAATAGTCCTGACGCAAGGTATCGCAGGATTATTATTTAGTTTCCTTGTACGATATCAGTAATTTTATGATAGATAGTTGAAAATATAGAATTTGTACTTTATATTTCGTTTTCTATATGAAACTATGACCAAAGGGTGATTATTTTTATTTGCAACTACGTTTGTTATTAATTCAATCAAATTTTTCTGTCGGCACTAAAAGGGTTAATTGAACTGCAAGATATAAATATGAATAACTTCAAGATAATTTCCAGTAACCCATTACAGGTTGAATTATTCTGCCAATTTTATAATGAAGTAAATCAAATTAACTGCACAATGTTTTCCACTGTTAATTATTCATTTTTTCTAAATGCATAGCAATAATCATGAATACTGACGGATATTTAGATGATATTACAAAATTATGATCAAATTAGAAAGTCGATATTAAATCGTTAGAAAATGAAAGAAAGTAAAAAACTATATCGAGTATAGCTCGATATAGGACTGCAACTTTAAAGAACAAATATCTATGTCAATCTTATCGGTTCATATACAATAATTTACAGATAAATCCTATCATTCCTTGCATACGTATTACAATATTAATATTTATCAAAAACCTATCCAAAAAATATTATAATACCTATGACATGCTAAACAAATTTCCCTCTTCTCCAGTTACACATACTTTCCTCACCAGAACACTTTCACATAAATCATCAAAATCTCACAAAACATCATCAAAGCAACCCTTTATCTGAAACCCTACGAGATACTTCGATCCTTCCTTCATCTCCGCGAAACCTCAATAAAAGAACAAGTCTTGTAAACCGAATTCTAACAAGCCTAACATTCAACTACCTGTACACGATATAAATAGCTTTGCAACCCCGGTACGCACTTTACGATCTCACCCAGTCATACAAGATTAATTTGGCGCACGACGGGAGGCAGAAAAGGTAGAATCTGCCGATCCTTGAATACCGTATACCTCCATACAAGATACATAAACCACTTACCCGAGGACGAGTCTCTAGAAGGTCTGGACGGTCTTGGACCCAAAGGATGATGACTCTGATAAGGCGGGGGCGTAGCTGCGCTATCGGAGCCGATGCCGCTGCTCGCCGCACTTCTCGTGCCACCTCGGTCGATTGCGGTATAACCACCTACGATCGTTTGATTCAAGCAACGCCTGAACTCGATACCAGCGAGATTGCCGCGGTGTCTGTGCACCGTGTCGTAATCCCGTGGAGGCAGAAGAATCGGCCCTACATCGTTGTCCCCTGAATTACCTCTACCTGAGGGGGAAAAAAATTGAAATTGGGTCTAAGTGTGACGAATTCTATGCTTTGATGTGTTGACTCTACGGAGGTGTTATAAAATGGTTATTGTTTAGAAATATGACATCATTTGGGTGGGTATTATTAATTAACCCTTTACAATAGGATTTGTATCGTCACTGTCTTCGCTTTAATTCAGAACTTAATTGCTAAAATGAAAATTGATCAATGATTCTTGATATACCGTATAACTTCAGTTAATGTTAATGGTAGAGAAATAATATTTTTCCATCGCATTTCATTAGTTTACAATTTAACCCTTTCGTTACGGAGTACTTTTCCATAAGCTTGCTAACACGACAGGAAACAATTCCGCCACGGACGAATAACTTTTTATGACTAATGACGCAATATAAATAATTAATTCATTATCGAAGTTGCAACGCATATAATACAGGAAAAATAAGAACTTATGGTATTTAAAAAATATTTAATTACAAGATATGATCTTATAATTAATTCTTCGGATGAAATTTTGTCGGGTGACCATAGTCACTGCTAGTACTCAACCAATATCAGGCGGCGGGTGACAATAGTCACCGGTAGCATCTAAAAGGTTAACACGTTGAATGCCGTTGATATGTCACTTGTTTTATCATTTATACTGAAGTGATACTTTTCCTATTAAAATCCGATCTTTCTAAAGCAGAAACTTTAAAGACGCAAATAGGTATATGTTCAGCAGGGTTTTACCTGCAGAAGCTAGTATTTAAATATTGAATGTGTTAGAAAATTCGGGAATATTACATTTTCAAAGTCATATGAGATTTCATTCAATTCAATAGCGCCAATCACCGGTGACCCCCAAAGCAGTCTACGTGTTAATAGGTTTTTGGAAACTTGAAAAGTTTCTGTTCCACTTATCTCATTACTAGCGTCACTCGTTATTGTAGGGCGTGTGGTTAATATATTATATAGAATGCATGTAATTAGAATAAATGAGAAGGATTGACAATAGAAATAAGTAATTAGCAAGTAAACAATATGTGATTCGAATTGAGTCGGATGTTAGGAACTTCAGTGGGAAAAACAATTTGCTTATGAGATTGTTTTATAAGATAGAAGTGGAATATTTACTTCATGGCTCCTCTACCATAATTTAAAAAAAAATCATTTTGTCCACCTTGGTACTTTTAGTGTAAAGTACTCGTGCGAAGATACTGCCATATTAAAACTTAATTTCCTTTAAACTAAACAAGCTCGATATGAATATTTTGTCACTTACTTAACACTAACCGTATGTAAGAGAGGAAAAACTATTACTTTTATAAATTATTTTAATAAATTAATGACATAAAACAACACTTAATCACATGAAATAACTCTTCAAACATAAATCATAACTTCTAATACGTAAATTAAATATCTGTCGTAAAACTATTTATCTATTTGCTTCTAATCTCTCTAAACAACTAACTGAATATTTATAAAAAATGCTGCTCGTCGTTCGGACGACAAACCAACGCGAGTCAGTCGTCGCAACGGCGACAAACATACTCGGTGTTACATTCATATAAACATTAACACTCTTACACGTATTATACTCTTAATCAGTCATGCAATAATGACGATACCTTTCCGGAAGAAGGGTAGAAGGCTATCAACCAAATACAAAGAACAGCGTGCTAAACTGTTTTTACTTAATAATTCAAGAAACCCCACATTTTCAATTCACAAAATCATTCATTTGATCGTGTACGGTATAGTTAACATTAACACTTTAATGGCCGCTCACACAACATGTGTGTGATGCTACCGCCAAAACTTATTGGCTAGTGTCACACTCTCTGTGTGATGAATTATGAATGTAAAAAAGTGTCGATATTGCTATTGGTTACATAGTTCATCGCTACATCTTTGATCTTATTTTTACTCTCTTACTTTTCTTTTAATTTGAATAAACTTTTTTTAAATTAATTCTTCAAAAATATTGCCGGCCCCTGGCAACATTTGACTGCGTAGACGTGAGGCCATTAAAGTGTTAATACATAAGTCTTCATCTTGCTCCAAGGTCTTATTACACCCACAAAATATGCTAAGTGTTAAAGGTCAAACCACTAATCCCACCGCTTCCCCATCGTTTACATTCCGTCAAATAAAAACATTTTTCTCTAAATCTACCTAAAAGACTTTGACCAAAATCACCATACGTCTCACCCAGCAATAAAACGTAACTTTACCTAATTTCGCTCGTAATTCCGCCGCCAGTGATTCATATATCGTCGTCGTTTGTACAGGATCGTGTCTGAGCTCACCACTGCCCTCGGAGGACTCGGATTCTCTCGTGCTTCTACCATCGCTGCCCAAATTGCTGCGAATTCGTGCCTCGACCGCAGCGGCCCTGGCCAAATTGTCGGTGTCTGACACCAATGCCTTCAACTGGCTGCCCAGCATTTCGGCGGTTTCGACAGAGTCACACCTAAAATCAGATAGAACGATCCCACGTAGAAAGATTACTTTACTCCGTCATCGATATAAATGCCTGGCTTGCTGTCGGACAGGGGAATTAAGTGATCGTTGATTCGTGACTCTTTTGAACCATCGGTGTTTGTTGAGATTTTCGCACGATTTGGGTAAACACGATAAAGCGATAAGAATGTTTGTCGTGAAAGTTTCTGCGTTGGAATTCGATGTTGATGGCACGAAGATGAAATTTATAGATATTTGTACTTTTTTAATTTGTAAGTTTAATGTCACATTAATTAGATGGTTTATTAGCGACAGGTGTTAGTTATGGAATATATAAAACTATGGATTAGAAAGTTAGGATGGGAGTCAATGACCTTTAGAAATCATGAGGTTTAAAGAGATTCTTTGAGATTATTCTGGGTGTCTTTTAACATTTTATGCTGTGACATTTTCAAAGTATATACGAAGATCTGAGTTTACTTCAATGTTGTCGATTTAATGCGAAATTAATAAAGTGCGGAAATTACGGAGGTGACTGGTGCATTGTTTGAACTATATGGATTTTTTTCTGTGCTATAATGCAGATGGTAGTTCTTTACAATTAACAGTATATCAGGAAAGGTTGTTGATATGAAATGGAAGAAAAAATGAAATTACAAAATGGTAGAAATAATTGTTTCGTTGTTCGAATGAGATAGATTCTCTAATAAATTCTCTGTAAATTCATTATTAGAGGATGTTGCAAACTTGGATCTGGCTGTGAGGAATACTTGAATTGCAAAAGTCTAGTAAGTTAACTGCCTCGTCTATCATTGATAGTTAATATTATATTCTGAAAGAAAATTAAATTTAATGAAAGTTAACATTATCACTAGCATTTTATATTGAATCGCTAACGAGGAAAATTACAGCGGTTTTGAAATTATCCACAAATTAATAATCCTTAAGATTTCTGAATTAAAATACCACTTGTTGTCAGATACATCCAACCATAAAAGTGCGATGAATTCGTGAAGGAGTAAACGCGCAAAGAGAGGAGGTGTTTGGCTCAAAAAGTTGAAAATTTTAGATCTCAAAGTATCTTCTGTTTTATAACATTCATAATGATACATTAAAAAACTAAATAGACAATCCAAAACGAGCAATAAAGACGATCTAACTATTTCCCAAGTAATCGGAAATTCAACCAGCCAATTAAAACGAACGTGTGAAATCGTGAACTCTGCGAAAACTAAGTAAATTGAACACCTAAAACAACGAAATACAAATTGTTTGGCGTTAAAACGGTGAAACTTCTTTGACAATTCATAAATTATAAAATACAAGCATTACAGTTTACTTCCTCCGTGACTCATGCTGCTTTTACTTCCACTTAAATTCCCGTTTCAATGTTATTAAACAATTCTCAAGTTATTAAGAGAGCTCCGTATACCTTTGCGCATTACACGTCTCATATCCTATGAAAGTTACCGTGCATAATAGCAAAATTATAGATTCGCGTGATAGTACGTTAAACGTCATTTTCACTTGTGCGGTTCAATGGAAAGTTGGAAAAAAAAGAACACCATTCCCCGTATGGATTTGCGTACCTCGAAGGAAAAGAAGGATAATAGAATACTGTAAAAAGAATAAAAAATGGGTCTCAACGTTTGCCGGGGAGGATATCCTTCTCGAATGCTATTAGGCGATGCAAAACATGAGAAAAGATAATGCTGTAGATAATGCTAGCACGTAGAAGGATTTTTCTTAATTAACGCGTACCAATGAAAATGTAACCGTTTTCATTTCAATGGCAAGGTTACTCACGCGATTACTGTCGTATGTATACTATAAGGATATGAAGGTATAGCATCAGCATGTGCGAACAAAAAACTACTGGTAACTTATGAATATCATTAACGGCCCGTTAGAATTATGAAAGTCGTTAATTAACGAACCAACCGGTGCCTTTAATGGGTGAGATCTGGACGATGAATTTAATAGAGTCTGCACAGACTCCACTTTTCCAGACTAACGTGCCGATCGTTATCTATTGAATTGTCGAGGACCTGTACAGGGAATTGTAAATAAGGTCCATGGAAATGAAATTGAAGATGAAGAATTGAGCGGGAAATCTTGCGAACCCGAAATCATTGATTTGAATGAAACTTTGTGGGATTATGGAATTTCCTGGGAAAAGAATAATTTGTATACTTAACTGGGTGGGACTTAAAATGAGAATGGCATTGAAAGAAGAATAGCATTCGTAGATTTTCACGTATAACACTTAAACTGGACGAAAGTAGAGAAAAGTAATTAGGAAGTAGAGAAACTTTGAAAAGAAAAAATAGATTAATAAATATTTAGAGCTATAATAAGAGGGTCGAAAGGAAAATAAGAAAGTAGTGGGTAAAACTGTACGAAAATAAAGAAAAGTAATTGGGAAGTAGAGTAATTATGAAAATATAAAACAATTTAAGAAATGTTTATAGCTGTGACAGGATGATGGAAAGGAAAATAAGGAAGAAGTGGATAGGACATCCGGCGGAAGACAAGAAATGATGCGAGGACACGCGACAGGGGAAATAATTAAAAGACATCACCTGATTGTAAGGAAATGTTTGTTTCAAAGCAACAAAAACCGCATTGAAATATTAGGGGTACCGAAAAGTAATCAATGTCGGAGAAGTGAAAACGTAATTGGAAACGTTTTTAACACAAAATGGAAGGAACGTTTTTAAAAAGGAAATCTAATAACTACCTTTACGCTGGCAAAAAGTGATAGAAAATTATGGAAATTATTTTGTTGATCAGTATTTAACATTTCTTTAATAAAGAAATGTTTTTCGCCAGTAGAAAAAAAAAATTGATTACTTTTCGGTACCCCTAATAGATTAAAATTAAAAATGAAAATAAATGTATGCAAGATGAAGTACAGAATCACTTCTCGTGAAATCGCTTCGACAATACATGGAATACAGTATATTTAAATATAAAATAAATCTGCAGAAGGTAACATGAAATTGTGATCGATAACTGAAGGTGAATGCTAAAAATAATACCTGTATGCGTGCACGTAGACAGCTTTGTTCGTGAGAAGATTTGGTAGCAAAAGGGTCGCAGCAACCAGATCTTCTCTCTGTACTGCTGCCAGTACGGCTTCTCCTGGTACCAAATATTTAACAGCAGACTTTGTCGAACCACCTGGATGTACTGCCTGTATAACCTTCAGCCCCATATTGCTCACCTGTTAATTGTAAAAGGACGTGCGCTTTTTCAGGTACTCAAGAAATGCAAACGAAATGTAACTTACAATTTCTAAACTTAATATCAATCCTTTCTGATAATATACTGAAGCAATGTCAAGCGCAGAATTTGTTGATATTATAAATTTCGTCAAAGTAGGTATATTGCATTAGCTTAAATTATTACTATTAACGAGTAAATATTGTCAGTATGAAGGTTAATAAGATTCGGCTTGAATTTAATAAATCTACCAGCACGAGCAGGGAGAAATATTTATAAATATAATTTTCTAACGTTTACTATTATTTATATTGAGGAAATTAAAAATTAATCCTCTACAAACCTTTGTGTCTTTCGGGCAACACTAGATAAATTTATGAAACCTATTTTTTAACCTTGAAATCTATTAAAATATAGGTTTTCAAAATCACACACTTCAATTCCAGTGTAATATTTAAAAATCAAGTGGAAACCACTATTTAAAGTTCTATTTTAAACATTCATCAACATGTCCTCGTGCACCTAGTTTTCAGAAAGAAAAGAAAATTCGTTTTATAGAAGGTTAAAGAAATTCATAGCACGATTTTAATCCTTTAAAAGAAATTTACAGAAAAATCATATTGTTTCTACTTCCTCTAAAAATTATATATCAACATTTCACATTAACATAAGTATTAAATCCAAAAGTGCCAGATGGGAAATAATCTTCTCAAGATGACACATCAATTAACTCACTTATGTAAGCGTTCGTAAGATTATATTTATGATAAAATAATTTGATTACTCCTTCCTACTAATTTTATTAATCCTTCCGCTCATTTAAGCCCATTACGTCACAAAATTTTAATTTCCTTTCACCGTCTTCCGGGCTCTCTGGGATGTTCTAAATGTTCTCATCGCAAAGTAAAAATAAGCCTATCTCCATCGAAAACCATTATCCTGCCTTCATATCGAAAATGCCATATACCGCACATTCCCATTATCTTTCGACTTCCCCTGTAATTATACCGGTAATATATTGGCACACTAAATAAATATAGTGTCATATCACGGTATGACATTTCACGAAGCACGTTCTCCAGCCCCGATATGACTCTTTCAAAAGCATATCACGAACGAACGATGCAGGTAGAATCGCAAACGCATAAGGTGTCGATTGTTGCTCATTGCAATTGCAAAACATTAGGTAATACAAAGTCGAGTGAATTTTATTAATAGATACTAGACGACTAAAAGTATTAAGATGGTCTGTCACAATTTTCCTTTCCTTTCACCAAGTAATTTCACGTGTGAAATCAATTTTATAGTCATCGAAGAGCAGATAGATATTTTGTCTATGAAACACTTATAGAACTTTTTTTTTTTCACTGAATATAAAAGTAGAATGGCAGAAGTGAGTAACATATTTAAGAAAAAAAAAGAACAAATTGGACTTTCACTATTTTGCAGGTACTTTGGAGAAGCGAGCACGTAACTCTTGCCTGAGGTGTTGAAATTATATACCTTCGAGTGTTTCATTAGTGACCATGAGGATCCATCGACAATTCGATGAGTAATCGACTACTTTTACTCCTTTACGGTTCAACGGCATAAATTATATAACAAAAGGTGAGTGTGACGAGAGAAATGGCAAATTTAATTGTTCCGGGGATATTGCAATCTTAACAACTTTGTATGTCTGTGCACCTAATTTACTTTTCAACAGAATAGTACAGTTCATTTTACTCATGTATATGTTTCGAAAAAGATTCGGAGAGAAATTTGCGTAGGAAAAATTATGAGAGGTGTGAAAATCTTCAGACTTTGTAATTTAATTTAAAATCTATCAAAGACCGATTAATAAAATCGACTCGAGTTGGCAAAGTTTGCATGAAAATACGAAATTATGAATTTAAATGAAAAATATGAATTTAATTAACATCCATGAAGAAAATAGTATCTATTAATTTAAGTTTATTGAGATAGTTCGTCTCATTATTTAATTCGCCTTTTAAGAATTCATGTCCAAAATGGGGACCAATATCCTAGAAAAATAAGCAAATTAATTTTCTCATAATCAAAAGTAAATTAAAATTTTCTGAACGACAAATTTATTGTCTGATCCGTAAAAAAATGGTATGAAGAAGTAGAATTGCAATGTCTGTCTCAGGATTCTTTGACAAAATGAGAAATAATTGTGACGTCTCCGCCAAATCAAAGTAGAATTTCTCCCACTTTATTGCTCAATCACAGAAAAAAGTAAATAGTATCAAAGAAATAGATTTCTCTCCTAAATCGTTACATAGAAATCGTGCCAAAGAGTACAAACAGCACGAAATATCGACATATATAGAATCCAGTCCACGTCCAAATTGTGAACTTCCCGAAAGCGTACAAAGCAGGATATTTAACACCATTGTGACATCGTTGAACTGAAATTCCCACAATCATGGAAATGACAGTGATATTGCGAAATTTGAGAATGTTAAGAGTGTACTTTCTACAGGTGGACGCATCAATTTTCTATCTTTGTACACGGAGGAATGTAGACGCAATGAAACACACCGCAAGGATAGCGTGTAATTTTCTACGTGCATACCATTTACGTGGTTGAAACTGTTAATTAACGTTCTCTTGATTATCGTGAAAATTCGGAGTGCTAAAATATTCTCAAGGCAAATTATGAATGTTTCGCAGCCTCAGACACATCGTAAACTCTCCTGCAACGCTACACCTGGCAATTACACTTACACAATAATTAGGTGGGTCTCGGGATTTCGTAATATTTTTTTAGACACGACGTACGTGCCCGGGGCGAATTAACTCACTGACTAAATCTACCTCGAAATACGTGCATTAAGACTTTCAACTTTAAACTCGCGAGAGAAACGTCAATTGTTTACCGTGAATAAGATTCTCTCATTCTTGAAACCAACCCTTTTATCGCTAATGGTAAGAATTTTACTTATATTCAGTAATTACAGTGGTTAAAATTATTTTTTTAAAGACAATATTACTTTGATTTTTATAAAATAATGAAATATCTGTTATAGTTGCTTATAATATGAATGAGAGAAAAGAAAGAGGTGTTCTAACTTTGATGAGGTGCCGAAATTTTGGAGCAGTTTTAACAAATTGCGTACACAGTTTCAGTGATCATATTTTGATATTCCAGTGAAGATTAATATAATTGCCATGTTTCTTTATAGCTTTCTGTTGTGGAGAAAATATTAACATTAGATCTACGGCAGCCGCCAAATTGATGGGTTCCTACTTTTTTTTAAATATTTCTCAAAGGATATAGCAGGATAAGGGGGTCAAAAGTGCCCTTCCACCGATTTCAATGGAGGTGGTCTCATTCGATTGATAATGCTCGACGATCATTGTGTACAAAATTTTAACCCTGTATCTTGACCGGAAGGGTAGCTATGGGGAAAATAAAAAAAAAAGTTTTTGCCCCATTTTGCCTATTTATTGAGATGCAAAAAATTCGAAAAAATTCTGACATATTCTACACGTTATCATACATGTTTGAGATTTTTTTCAGATTTTTCCTTTGAAGAACCTAAGTGTAACAAATGAGCAAACGCAAAAAAAGTATGGCGTAGAAATTAATACTTTTATGGCAGAGTTTCGAAGGTAACGAGCAAATATAATTTCTATACAAGCAAGTATCTCCTTTTGCAAATTTCAATTGACATGCACGAGGAATGTCGAGCGACATGTCAGTTTAACGGTCGCGGAACAATTTCGGTGTCATTCAATTATTTTCTCTTTGCCATATTGAACTCACCGGATGTATTAACATCGTGCTCGTTTCTATAAGATTCAGGTCAGCGAATTCGTTATCATGTTTATCTAATTACTCGCAATTCAAAGTACTTCGCATTAATTTGTGCAAATCAGTTTATAACGACGCATCCCTTTCGACTGACGAACGTGCTATTTGAATTCATTTGTGTTTAAGTCTGTGAAAATTCATTCATTGTTTCCCTTTAAATAGTACGTCATTAAAAATCAAACCATTTTAGACACTCTTTTCCGATAGTTGCCACTTCATTGAAATTTAAAACACAGGTAGAAAATGATTAGGTTATGTGCATATTTCTGGTTAATTAGTTTGAAAAATTTGTCAAATATGCCACGCTTTTCGTTTTTTCCAAATATATTATAGCTGGAGTTTTAACTCGAGTAAATTCTTTGCAATATTGTTCAAAAACACAACGACTTTTCAGACTGATATTAGCATTTATAAATCATATCGGTGAAGATAAGATTATAAAAAGATTTATCTCTCAAAATCACATAATTTCCTGTACACGTAATAAAATATAATTGCTTGCAAACTCAATGATAGCGTCAATGGGATTGTTGATACACCTAATAATCTTTAAGAATCATTAACATTATTATACTTGATAATTTCAATTTATTTTGAGTTGATATAAGTAGCTTGCACGAAATATGTTTACTTCACCGTCATTTCCTTTGTACCAACAATTATAGATTATCCAAAGATTCAATTTTTGAATTAACCAGACTCTCGATACAATTTTCAACTAAAATTGGATATATTAGCTAAAAGATGTAAAAATTTTTACTTGTCAAATTCCACAAGTTTTAAAATCATTATTAATTTCAAAGAATATTACTCGTTTCCTTCTACTTACTGATAGCCTTCATACCACATACTAACATTAACAGCCCTATAAATAAATACAAATCGAATATCCATTTTATGGTCTAATACCAAACTACTCTCCATTCTAAACGACACAAACAACACCAAAACCTTCCATTCTTAACACTTCTCACTTAAAATATCGCCCATTCCCATCCCCATATCGCTGAAATCCCACAAGGACGATTACAACGACACAGTCCGAAAAAACAGGAATTTCCACGAAATTCAGTTATCACCGTCTCCCCCCCGGATTTACATATCGCAACTTTAAAACCTCAAACCTTCCAATCTCTCCCATTATTTACTTCAATAAACAGCCCCCAGAACCTCGACAAGATCGACAAAACAAAAAAGTCCTTAACCCATAGCCCGACCCCGTCATTTTCCCATGTATAATAAATTGACAAAAATATAAAGGCATCCTCAAGGAAGCCTATAATCGTTGCTGCAGGTCGAGAGCAGCGATTTCGGTATGTAGGCTGAGGTCATAAATTCGTGATTTTTATTCGACCTGCGGTCTGCTTTCACTGCCGGCCATGGAGGTGAGGTGTATCAAACTCGCGAGTGAGGAACACCATGGGTAAAGAATGAGAAAAAGGAGCGTCCCGTCGACGACTACAGACGCGCCTCCCTTCGTGCTGGCAATTAATTCTTTTTCACGATATTTTCGGTGTAAGACCCGAAACCGGATCTTGAAATGGTACCGCTCACCTGCAGTGTGACCTTGAAAGGCTCCTGAAGTCGTTCTCGTTCAAGCAGGTAAGCTATGGCACCGGGCATCGACTCCACCACTCTGGCCTCCCTCGCGCCGAGGTACCAAACGTAGTACGAGCTCTTCTTGACATCCTTGCTACCCCTCACACGTAGAGCCATTACTCACTGCTCGTCAACAGAAGTAGTTTCGCGTTCGTTTAAAATGCAAACACGACTCTGTGATGCGCCAGGTTGAAACGATCGAATAGATTCGACGGAATGTTATATTCGCGGGGATCGATTTGCTGGGTTACTTCGAAAGGGAAATTCTTGTTTTATTTATTTCCTCTTGTATTTTCGTGATTTTAATTGATGTGGACATTCTATTTATTAGATTTTAGATTGCTTCCGACCAAGGCTATGATAAGGTAACATTAACCGTACCGTAATACGATCGAGTGACCGGTTCAATGGAATGAAAATAAGTCTTTTTTTTTCGTATTATTAAGTGAAGTTTTCTGAGTTTCTTTTCTATGTTAGATTGGCAATTTTCTGTACTTCTATTGAAAAAATATAATTGTTGTTTCATAACTGGTCAAATGATATGCTACGGTTAGAATAGGTGTATAGGAAGTTCCGGTACGGTTAGTGTTAAATGATAATTTGGAAAAAATATTGTAACGGTGATGGAGGATTTTAACCACTGATTGCGAGTCTGAGACTTTACCTTAATATCCACCATAGTTCTCTATGGAATGGATTATACTGTAGGATTGTATTATGATGTGTTATTGGCTAATGGGAGAAATTGTAGCTTTTGTTGTTGTTCTGTATTGCGAGTTTAATTGCTATGATCAGTTCACCATGGAGCTGCAGGTGTAGGCTTTAAAGCCAGTGAGACTGGGATATGTTAATTAGTAACTGAGGGAACATACTTTAGACGTGATGCATATTTGAACTCTGATGGAATAATTGAGAGTTTCAGTCTACCAGTCCGTACCCACCACAGATGCTTTCTTATATACGTATTTAATTAAGAGGGAAGTTTAGGTAGATTCTAAAATATACTTGCTTCGATATGCGAATGTTCCATGTAAGAAAAATTAATTGAAGATGACAATAGAAAGTTATGGTTTTTTTGGCTGTGTAAAGTGATTGAGATTCAGTAGAGCTACGTGCTAATTATGAATATCTGAATGTTTATAATAAAATGTCAGTAGTAATGTGATAAGTGTTACAGTCATTAATGTAAAAACTACCCGAGTCGAAATATTGAACCTCATTTGAACCTTTTACTACCCAACAGATCCAATTCAGAGGATAAAGGTTTTGGTGATAGCTAAATTATAGTATTATTTTACTGAGAAGGAGTTATGGGTTTAAATGAGGAGTTTTAGTATTGAAAAGTCTCATATTAGGTTCAAATAGGAGTAAATACCATGAAAATAGGTTCAATATTTCGACTCGCGTATCGGTATTTTAATTTGTATATACGTTGATCATTGTTATACATATATTATTTAAAGTCTCAACATCGTGCTGGCTATAACATATTACGTATGCTGAGACGTAATGGAAAATGAAAATGTAATAAGAAATATTGAAGTCTTCCAAAAACTACTAAATTGAAAATGTCAGCAAGTCGCAAAATGATCTCATTATTTCTATGCTATTAACATTACAGTGAGAACTTTTGTTTTTGGAATCTACTTTGAGCCATCGCACGCTCAGTCAGAAAAGAAATCGTAGGCCAAAAGGTTAATTCCGAATGATTCATATTTCATTGTAATATCGAAGTGTTAAATTTTTATACAATCTTCGTCGATTCACAGTAATAATAAACTATTTGCATTTCGTAATGTGATAAAACGTACGTAAACAATTGTTTGAAAAGTTCAGTGTTTTTCCCAACGAAACGTTTCAGAAGGAAGGGTTAATTGTTAGTCAGGTATTATTATCCAAATAATTACAAAATTATAACCCTTTCTCTCCAATTATTCGTACATTTTTCATCGAAGAAAAATGCCGATTTTCCACGAGGCAAGCTTTTACCGTTCTTGCTTCACGAAGAATACGAGCAGCTTGTCTCTTCATCCGCTTCCTCAATTACTTTCATGCTTAAACCCGTTTCCACGTTATCCGTCTTACAGGGAATCGGTTCCCACCGATCTGCATCGCTTCGATGGTGCATTCGATATAAAAATGCTTTAGGAACCTCAAGAAGAATGAAAACTCGAAATTTTCGTATGATGAATTTCTAAAAATTGAATCATTGCTGCACGCTTGACGTTTGCAAATGCATTTACGTTAAAAATGAGAAAGTAATTGTATCTGGACTGTAAAAAATTTATTGGACAGTATGACAGAATTTTTTTTTTGGAATAAAAGTTGGAATAATATAAAAACATTTTGAGCCAAAGATTTGTAGAAATTATACTTATCATTTATTTTTTGTTATTTATTCTATCATTACAATAGCAAAACTACTCGGTAGAGATGCAAAAGTTGAATTTCTTTTTAATGTTTTTTATTATATGTTCAACAAAATTGATAGTTATGGCGCAAAACAGAACTCAACGTGCAATAAAAGTTTTTTACTTCTTGAAACAAGGAAGAAATAATTCGCAGTTAGACAACTGACATAATTACGCGTGCTTAAGAAACAAATTTAGAAAGCCAACTATATGGTAACAGATCTACCAATTTTTGTAGATTGTTTTACATATTTCTCTACAGCTACTATTATTTTTTAATGGGAGTACAGTATTTTTAGTGTAAGTGTTGAAGCAATAACAGAAAGTAGAGTAGAGTTTGTTATAAAATAAATGATTACTATAATTATCTAACATTTTGATCATCTAATTCTGCGACAAAGTGTCCAACAATAATAGTATCAATGTATGATATACCGTAAAACAAATAAAATAAATTGACAAGTCGAAGTAAAAATATTCCATCACCATGAGAAAAAGAATTTTCTTTCCTTCTGTAAATTCATACTTAATTATGGTTTATAGAAAAAATTAGGAAGTAAATTGCTGTTTTCAGTAAGCAATTTCATGTACATGACCTTCTAAATTCGACAGGAGGTATTTTTTGCTCTATCTTATTCCTTAATGTAAAAAATTCTGCTAAGATCTCTTTCGACCACAGCTTTTTAATAATTTTGATGAAACATATTACAGTTATATTGCCTTACGTATATGTTCTCTTTAAATCGGTAAAATATGGGGCAACGTATCCGAATTATAATCTTGCTATTACCGCCAATTTTCAAAATGCTAATTTCAGTACTTTCATGATCTTCACGTCTTACTCACACCTAATAATGATTGATAATTAATTATACTAGAAAACGAGCACATCTATCACTATTTACAACGTAAAACAACTAATAATCGCTTGACCTTGCTCTCATAGGTCATATATTGACACATTTTTATTAAATTTTTATTAATGTAATTGATGGGCAAAAATGAATGTGCAAAATACGCATTTATAAGAAATTTAAGTCAGCAACAATAGGACACGCAGATTTTAATAAAATAGAAAATCTAAAAATTGCAAAACTAAAAATCCAGCTTTATATCTGTATAGAAAATTTGAATTTTCAATGAAATATATAATATGAAAAAACGTTTAATGGTTCTGGTAACAATTTTAATTTGCACAAACATTCACACTAATTAATTAGATTTTTTTCTAACATTTACTCCAAAGAACGACTCTCATTGCAACTAACTCTCAAAAGGTGAATACCGAAGATAACGATTTTAATTTCCTAATATTGTTCATAAAACGAACTGATACAACGAGGAAGATAATCGATGGAGTATCTCACGAATTGAAAGTCTAAAAGAAAGGACAGATGATTCTGAAAGTTAATCTATGCAATAACATTTAAATGCCGGCTACGCGTTAGATTTGTCGTTGCGACTTTTATCCTTTTACTCGACCACTGACCCTCGACAGTCGACTTTTATTCTTTGTCTATTTACACGTGTCACGTACGATCCGTTATGAATTATACCGACTGTTCTGAATGCAAATGAGAGTTACTCTAAGTGACCGATGTTCATTTCCTCGTGGAAACGTAGCAAATCCGCATTTTTCTCATATCAAGCACGTGTACGTTCAAGAAAGAAGAATTGAAGTTACAAATACATTTCTTCATGCAAATTTATGTTTTCATGTACTTCTTTCATGTTGATGACTAAAATAGAATACGGACTGAAAGTTCTATGTTATTGCTTTGAAAAGTCTGCATTTTGTAAAATTACTTGGAAGACTATAAAATAAATGAAATTGTTAGTGATTCGAAAGCTGCCTGAAGCAATAGGACTTGGACGAAATGATTATAACAGTATCTTCATATGTTAGGTAAATATGTTTATAAATATAGATGTATTTTAAATTGATGTAATTAATTATTGCCACGAAAATGATTTGCGGTTTTTATAATTCTCCCGGAATAGAAAGCGCGACATGTCTTTTTATTAACAGCATGTGCTTGATCATGTAGCATATTTCATTTCGAGCAAACATAAATTCATTGAATCTTTAATATTCCAATTAATCAAAATGAATTGTTTCCAAATGCTGCTGTGTCTCATACTATTGTTTAACCCTTTGCGGACGGACACTTTTTTTAATATTGGGAAATAATCATTTACGTGGCGATCAAAAACCTCTTTTTTTAATCGGAATTTCAGAATGTTAATGTATAAGAATTGTAAATTACTATTTGTAGAATCATACTTCAATGGTTATATTTGAATTTTTCAATTTTAACTGTGTATACATGCGATCATAAACTGTAACCAGATTTTTTTTCAGACCGCATATATGCGTTTGTCGTCCTCAAAGGGTTATTAGTGCGGCCATTCTATTGTTACGTTTTTTTTCTTTATATATTTAACAAATAGTTTACATAATACGTTATTATCAAAAATATATTTGATACGAAATGATTAATATTGAAAATTATGGTAAATATATTGTTAAGGAAAATATTTCAAAATGTATTAATACAATAATGGATTTTTATTATAAAATTAATGTTGTGGTATTGGGCATAACTGATTATTCATCAAAATATTAAATTTAATGACGCCAAGAAAGTAACAATTTAGAAGATAAGATGTTATTTTTAATAATATTTAAATACAAGATTTGTAACAACTTTTGGAAAGGAATAAAATTGATGCAAGTTAATTTGGAAGCAGATAAAATTATGGCTCGTTACGTTTCCAACGAGTATTGCTTATTTAAATAATTTTCCATAAACAACGAGCATGGAATTGTTTGATGTTTAAATCCCATACAACATGAATTCAAAATAGATCTTCTACTCGATGCATCATGCGAAATGCATACGGTGTGTCTGCTCTTACGGTACATGTTCATTCTTTCACTTGTAAAACATGTGTGTTTTGCTATCTTGTCGGCGTAAATGTGTTTGCTAGTATATAACAGATTTTAAGAACAGATACCCGTTACTTTATTTTTAGCAAGGTAACCATAAATGTTCCGAAAGGTTCTTCCTATGTAACCGCATCTTTTTGCATTACTAAACATGTATTTCATAAGTTGTTATAATAATTTATGATAATTGCACGTGTATGTTGTTTTACATAAAGGTATAACGAAACTACCAGTATGATTTTTACATTATTCATCAACCTAAAAACAAAACATTTTCATCGAGTGAACAAACAACACATTTTTTTTCTTCTTTGCTCACTGTATCTCCCTTCAAAATTCAGATTCTCTTTAAAACATCCATGTCTCCCATATCTTCTCTTAATGTCATCCATCCAAATTTAACTTGCACAAACTCTGTCTACAACTGAAAGTTTGCATTTAATTGTTACTTAGTACTCAGACCAATAATCAGCCTAGATGATCAATCCTTCCATCCAAATAGCTTTATCCAACCCCATAAAACCATTCCTAACATATTATCATAGCCTCAGTCTCAATTCACAAGTCCACACCGATCCGATAAAAAATCTATGAAAAAAAAAATCGCGATTCCGGAGCCCTACAAAACTCACGTGCCTTTCGTACTTAGATCCGTGAAAATAGTATCCTCGGAGAAACTATCGTTCTCCGATCATCTCAGAAATCCAACGGCGCTAATATTCCAAACACTTTTCCACGCTCGCGATTGGTACCGTCGATAATCGAGTCGATCCCCAATCGGCGGAACTGGTATCAACCGAAGAAAAAGTTTACACGGGTCCAATACACCCGGAAAATTCACGAAAAAGTGTCAGCTCACTTGTCACCGCGGCACGAGTAGTTTTGCACGTTCGTAACCATCCCGGGACACTGAATCCACAGCGGAGATCCTTCGCGAGGAGCTCGAGTGAAACGCGGACGCGAGGAAGAGCGAGCAAGAGAATGAAGAGAGAAAGAGAAAGGGACAAAGCACACCAGAACGAGTAAGAAAGAAAGGTAGAGGGGTAAGCGACTCGTCGAGGCTGAGTCTGTCCTTTGGTAGCAGTCCCTCTCGCTTCGTTTCGAATGCCCGTTTCGACGGGCCCCGATCTTCGATGCTCTCTCCTCTCTTCTTTCTTTTGGACGAACCGCCACACCTTGCCGAGATCGGCTCACGATCGGCAGTAACGCATTCTCTCTGCCAGCGGGCCCCAACTAACCGGACGGTTTTCTGTCCTGAATTTTAGTCCCGGGGCCTCTCGAGAAAGGGAGAGAGGTTGGAAAAGAGAAGGAGAAAGAGAGAGGGGGGAGAACGGGAGATCTGGTGGTGGAGGTGTCGATGGTGGTGGTGGTAGTGGGCCCCTTCTCCTTACCCTTTCCTCCTTTCTCTATCTTTCTCCCTACCAGACGTCTCCGCAGCTCCCCTACCTGCTGGTTTTAGCCTTCTCGCCGGGTTGCCCCTGCAAGAGGATGGCAGGTTCAGCCAGGCAGGTAGAAAGAGAGACCCGTTGATTAGTGATGGGACCGACAGACGACTGGGACTGATTGCTTGGAGAGACTGTAGGTTATTTGACAGTTCGACGTGTAAGTATCGTCTTAAACGACGTTGCAGAGTGCTTTTTTGGAGAAACGAGAGATAACTTGAATTGAGTCTTTGGACGTAGAAGGAAGGATAGTTTTTAGTGAAGTTGATTGGAAATATTTGTATTGAATAAGATGTGGATGTTTTTTGAATGACAATATATATATATATTGGCTATTCCACAAGTGGTTGAAGTTAGTTATGTTAATGTAATTGATATAAAGTCTCTCTAGTAACAGTATTTTTTCAACTTCGTTGAACATTTATACACTGACACCTTTCATATTTTATCAATCTTCCTGTTTGCTTAATTTATAACCATCTAATTACGTAATAATCTCAGTGTACGAGAAATCACGATATCTACATTTGCTAACTTGCTAATTTAAATTTCATAAAACTAACATTTGTTATAATCTAATGATATCACAAGCCAGGAGAAGAGTTTCAACGTCAGAGACTGATAGAAAAGTGTTACACAAATTTCCCAATTTAGCTGAAAACCACAAACAAACAGCGGTAAGCATCATTGGTAAATCTGAGACTCAACAATGGAGCAATCATCAGATCGGTCCCATCACTAGCGTCGATACAGCCATGCGGCCCATGCGAATGCGATTCCTCCGTTGGACGCGGCCGAGGTAACGCCATCTTCGTCCCTCGTTTTCCCTCCTCCTTCCTCTCACTTCGGCCAACTTCACGTCTCCTCTTCTGCCTTGCAAACCTTCCCCTACTCGACAGGATTTTCTGCGGTACTGGCGGGGCCTCCAACGGGGACCGTCCCCCCCTCCACCTACGCGCTCATATACGTAGATACTCCTCGACTCGCTTAACCCGATGCCAGGTGCCTCTATAGGGTGTACCGATTAACGATCGATCATGGAGATTAAATGGTTTATGTCGTCGGAAAGTTATCCGATAATTTTTAAGGAATTTCGGAAAAGTTATTTCACCATTTAACGTTACTTCTTTCTTGTTGTGATGAAGTTATCACTTAACATGTTTACTGCCATGGGGGTCATCGATGACCGGCGCTATTGAATTCAATAAAATCTCATATAACTTTTAAATTGCAATGTTTATGAATTTTCGAACATATTGAATATTTCGATATTAACGTTAAAAAAATAAAGGTAAGCCGAACATTTCTCTATCTGAATCTTTAAGGTTTCAGCATTAGAAAGATGTGAATTTAATGGAAGAAGTTTAAATTCAGTAGAAATAATGATACTAGCAAAATACCTGTGTGAGTTTAGAATTTTAAGTTGGATTTATTAAGATAATTTTGTGTAAGAATTTGTTTAAAAAATATTATGACTGTTGTAATCAGTTGCAATTCGAAAGAGTTGAAGTTTAATAATGAAGTAGATAGAGTTGATCAAACTAAGGAAATTCCAGGACCTTTTCTGATAAAAATGATATAGAAACTTCAACGTAACAAATATAGTAATCGTGTTGCATAACAAGATCACGTTTGGTTTATATATAAATCGAAGTGGTAGAAGAAAATTGTTTTTAATATTTTTCGGGAATACTTTTAGCGATGAAAATTAGCACAGTGATATTCTCTTCTGCTCAGCAAGTCGCAACGGAGGATAAGAGAGATTTTAAGAGGCTGAGCATGCGAGTGTTGAAGGAATGATATCATCTTGCTCTCGTAATCCGATTGTCTGATCATCGACATGCGAGTGTCTGAACTTACTGATTATCATAGCATCTGAACACCTTGGATGCCTGTAATAGCAACGCCTACAGACCGTGTAGTTCAGCATGATACAATTTACACTGAGAAACAACTATTTCAATTAATAGACTCTTTTAATAGACGAACTTCCAAGGCAAAAAGATTAAAAATATTAACTTTTTGAAATCAACAAAACTACGTAGTAAATACTTTTTATTTCTTTAACCAATATTCTTCCGTGAAGTAAAATAATAAGGTATGTGATTTATTAACTTTCGATTTGTGCTGGTAATTAACCCCTTAGCCTACAACAACGTGTACGACTCGTGGCGCGGAAAATGAAATAGGAAATTTTGAAATCTTTCAAAAACTATTAAATTGAAAATATCAGCCTGTCGCGAAACGGTCTTGTTATTTCTATAGTATTAATATTACGTTCAATTATAAAAAATATAAAAAATCAGTGAAAACTTTCGATTTCAGGAATTAATTTTGACCCCTTGCACGCCCCGTCAGAAAAGAAATTGTAGGTCAAGAAGTTAATACAATGGTTTCAGTGATTTATTTTTTATTTTAGGATATTATTATATTTTACAACGAAAAACTTTTATTTTCAAATGCGAATTCCGTTCTGTATAATAAGAGTACTATCAACTCGGTTAAACGTTTTAATAATTCCTAAGAAAAAGTATCAGAAGATTACAATGTTCAATGATTTTACAACGTCATCAAGTTCAAGCGAGAAATATTATAACTCGTTATACAACCGTATCAATGTTAGGTTTAATAGAAGCGAACTTGTAACATTTCGTTATCTTCCAACGTAATTTTCTTTTCGATAGATCATAAATAATTCATAAATTCCATATATGTTACGTCTCCCCCGTAATAACGTATTTATAGTGAACTCTCTAGTCGCTTTTACAATTTCTTACGACGCGAAGGACGAATTCATATTCATCAGCGTCATATGATAATTTCATTCAGGGTCATTAATGTTTCATCGATATCAATGACTCTCTTTTTCCCTGCGCTCATTCCATTGTAATGTCTTCGTGTCAAAATGAACTCACGAGATTTGGTACAATTTTTGTCAAAATAAGGATGGAGAATGATATAAAAATTTCAAAATACCGTTGCTTGAGTCATCGAAGTTTCCATCTTTGGATTTTTGCTCGTGGAAGACTGTTAAAGACGTAGGTGTAAATCGGCCGAGTAATTTGGTTTAACATATGGATATTGTAGTTGCAAAACAGAGAAAATTTGTGAGGAATGATTCGATGCGAAATTAATTAAATATTGTTATGACGAAACTTGTAAATTCAGTGTCACTAATTGTATACCAAGATTACGGACGAGGGAGGACTATAAATCTCATTAGAAAAATTACTATTGTATTTGTTCGAAGTAGAGAAAATTGTAAACAAAACTTGTTTCACAATGAATTTGAATTATTGTAAGAATTTTTTCAAAATATTCTATAAACGTTAGATATTAAATTGATATAAATAATCCGGCAGTGCGATTGTTTATGTATATTTTAAAATTTGTATTTTAATAAAATATCTATGTATATTCTAAAATATTCTACAATATTGCGAAAGTGTAATAATTTAAGTCAATTATTTGAAGGAAATGGCACTAAATTTCTATTGAGATCTTCGATCAATAACTTGCATTAGTTTGATCATCAAGGAATTATTAAAGACGGATAGGAACACGTACGAAATTTAAATTAAAAATGGAGATCTAACATCGTTTTATTCACAACCATAGTTGCAATTATAGACCTACAATTTGAACTATAAAAAGAAAAACTTGTTCTCTCACATACACTTGCATATACTAAAAATACAATATATGCAGACATCTTTAGGACACCCTATATATTCATAATTTCCCTCGCATTACAAAAAATGATCAAAAAAGTCATTTATAAATCTATGATTATCTGTTATTTACGTAATTTTTTAGAGCGCGTAAATAGTTGCACGAATATTTTACCCACACCCGATATATAACTGGCGTTTATAAATTATTTTTGTCACTATAAGTTCTAGAAAGGAACATTTTACTATTTCATATCATATACAGTATAATGTATATCTACGTGCAAACATGAAGTTTATTTTTAATTGTCCCCTAGTGAAGCTCAAAGGATTGAATTTCTATGGGTATGTCGGTATCGATGATCCTTTCCCTTTCGTTGCGTTGACTGTTCTACCACAATACATATTAGATTAAGACTTTCGCTGCTATTTGAGCTACCTACTTAAGTAGCTCATGCATAACTCAGGACTTTGACTCCAACGCGCTGAGATAAGCGTTGTGTTTTCTTTGAATCCTCTAATTCCTACCACTATACGTTTAAAACAATCTATTATATATTTTTGAAAAATATATCAATCTAACGAAATGTGTTTGTAAATTAAATAGGAAATGTTTAAAGTCAGATGTATACCACATCCTCAGTGGTTCGGAATCCATCTAAAACAATAGATCCTAGACGAAATAACTTCAAAGACGAAATAGAACATAAAAGAAACAAAGGTATATATCTTTGGTGGTTTGAAAGCCACCTAAATAGATCCCACACGAAATCCCCATAGAAATTAAAGCCAAAAAAATAAAACAATGCAACGTTGTAGTCTGGATTGTTGGGACCCACTAAAAGTAGTATATCCTAGTCGAAATCTAGCAGTTATGCCAGAAAAGATCACAAAGTGAAAAAATGTACATCATAATCTCTGCGGTTCGGAACCCATCTACCACAAAAAATTCTAAGCGGAATGACCTCAAAAATGAAAATCGAAAACTAACACAAAATAGGCAAAAAATATATATTTTCAGCGGTTCGAAAGCCATCTAAAAAAACACAAAAGCCGAAAAAAAAACATAAAATAGTACCATATCATAATCTCGGTACTTCAGAACCCACTAAAAATAGTATATGCTACACGAAATGACCATAAAAGTTACCCCAGAAAAGATCACAAAATGTACAAATGTATTTCATAATCGCTGTGATTCGGAACCCATCTAAAACAATAGATCCCACACGAAATCCCCGCAGCAATTAAGGCCGAAAAAAAAACATAAAACAATAGTATATCATAATCTAGGTATTTCAGACCCCCACCAAAAATAGTACATCCTAGACGAAATGACCATAGCAGCTCCTTCAGAAAAGGTCACAGAAAGAACAAATGAATATCAAAATCTCTGTGGTTCGATACACATCTAAAGTAATATTGGGTTGGCAAGAAAGTAATTTCGGTTTTGTAGTGTGAAATGGAACTTAATTTTTTTTAACAAAGAATTTTTTCGATGACCTTTACTCGATGACCCTTTGCCATCGTTTTGACAAATTCGTGATTCCGTTTTTATAGAAATACTGGCCCATATCAACAAAAATTTGAACCAATGCAATTTTAGGCTATCATCGCCATTGAAAGTTTTACCATTCAAAAAGTTTTGCAAGCCGAAAAATAAATGGTAATCTAATGGTGTCAGATCAGGGCTACATGGAGGCTGTGACATCACTTCCCAACCAAGCTTGGATTTTGCAAAAAATAAAAAAGTAAAACATATCAGAAATGTTCGTTTTTCACTCTATGTTAAAATTCTCCTAAACAAACAATTACAAACAAAATAAAGCGCAATTTGTTTCTAAGCCAAGTCAAAAGTTTTTGTTAGAAGAAAAAAATCATAACATTGTCAGAAATCATTGAGAACAAACGTAACGCTGGCTCTCATCAAAAACCGAAATTACTTTCTTGCTGATCCAAAATATCCTAGGCGAAATTACCTCAAAAATGAAAGCCAAAAAGAAACAAAAAACAAACAGAGACCATCTTCAGTGGTAAATACCGGAGGTACCTAAACAGTAGACCCTACACAAAATGTCTACAATAGTTGGAACCAAAAAGATTCCAAAAGTGAACAGTCAAAACTCGTGTGTTACCAATATCAAATTAAAACGGCACCAGCCCGTGCTCATTATTCATTCGAGTCACCCGGTGTAAGAAGCTATCCACAAAGGCAGATTGCATGTACCCCGTTGAGCGCACACCTCTGTGAAACGCGAATGCTAACCAGATGCGCTAAGTATCATTGGCCAACTTGCGGGGACGTAAAAGTCGACTCGCGTTTCGTTATGCACGTCGTGCAACTAACATCGATGGTGCATCGGACGACAAAGAGAACAGACTAAGGGAGCAAAGAGAAAGAGGAAAGGAGATAAAGACTCTTTGACGACGGTGTTGCCCTTCTTCGTGGCGATTGCGTCTACGGACCCCTGCGTTATCGAGAGAAATTTCCGCGAGCCGGATAATGACTCGTTACCACGATCGAGCCACGGCAAATTGTCTGCTTCTATCGTGCAGAACTGCAGAAAATGGCTTTGCTTGTGCTAGCCTGCTGTGTTGAAGAAAATACGAAAATTTCAAATAAAAGGGTACTTGTGGGGTAACGGAAGATTATTAGGAAATAAGTTGGATATAGTCTTTGTAATGGAAAATTATTTTTGAATTGTTTAACGCACGCATGAAAGTAGAGAGTGTGTGATTGATTGTTTAAGGATTGTTATTAATTTATAGCGTGATGCAGAATTTGTATTTTGAACCAATGCGATTTAGGAGTAGAAGGGGGAGGATAACTGAAGTAGACTTACAAGTAATTTTCATAAATTTTGTTTCAGGCGGTATTTAATAGATTTACTTGATTTATTACTCTTGTTTTTAGAGTAGAGCAGAGATTATTTGAGATATTTCTCTATTTTAATTTGGTTTATTTATATCAGAATGCAACAGAACCTCGAGATGTGTAATCCATAGCAAGAGAAACTTTCTGATCATATTTTTTAACACTTTCATTCTCCACATTTATTACTCTACATCACTTAAATTTAATTTAAAAAATAATTTTCACTACAAATTTTATATTTTCTGTACATACTTGAAATACTTTTCAAAGACCACCGATAAAATACCTTCAGTGATTAGAACATATACCATTTGTAATAAAAGAGTTAAATGACCTGTTACTTTCTTCTCTTCTATTACATAAAGTCAACTATCTAAACGATCATTCAACCTCGAACCCTCAGTTTCTAAATCGAACTCAAAGTAAAACGAATCGCGTACCATTAATTTCTCAAATCCTGAATTACCTCTCACAACTTAAAGTCTCATTAAAATCGGTATTACACGATTAACCAGTGATCACCGAATACATCCTGATATCCTCGTAAAAATACAAAAGTATCCTCCTCGTGTACGATAATAAACAAGAATCCCATAAACAACGATCCCCAACTTCTTATGCGTACGAAGGAAATTTAATGTTAAAATGGCCATAAATGAAATTGATCTCAAGGGTCAGGATCAAAATGAAAAGCGATTTACGACTATTTCGAAGGTTCGTCGTTCCAGCACTTTGCTGGAAACATTATCTCGGAATGCGATTAGACCGAGCGAGACGAAAGGCAAGCCAGGTTTCCCCATGGCCGAGGGTGATAGACGGGTTCCGTCCGTCCTCTCCGGTTCTCTGGAATGCGAAAGCACGTTTCGCGGGCAAAATCCAACGGGATTGATGTCGCGAAAGAGTGGAACGGTGCACGAGTTAACCATAGGATAAAAGGAGAGGCAGTGTGCGTGTCACGTCGAAAAAGCCGCGAGTTAGAAGACGGTTTCGAAGTTTTGCTCGCTGATGCAGAAACAACGAGACAACTCACTTAAGGAGACAAGATTGAAAGTGGGAACGCGTTGTATATATCTATGGTGCTTCTGCAAACAGTCCGGTTTGTTAGAATGAGACTTTTCTTTTTTGTTTTAGAAATTCTGTATAATCCTGTTAAAAGGAGTAGACAAGGGGTGAAATTGGTTTTTATAATTCTAGGAATTCTATCAATTCCTTGACATAAGATTTCTTTGATGGTGATGTTGGATAGTTAATTTTTAAAATGTTGAAAATTATCTGAGTAAATGCTCATTTATTATGTATTCTTTAAAATAGACGAAATGAAGAATTGTTCACTGACGCCATATTGTAGTGACTTTTTCAACTTGAGGATTTTAAAATTCATTTTTACATTCCTTCTGGCATGAACGTGACTTATTAATGTGTCTGAAAATTAATAATGTGAGTTAATACTGTCTAATACTTCAATATTAATTGTATTCGAAATCGATGTATGGTGTCAACTAAGGGGCCAACGCACAGTGGTCCAGAACGTGAATTTAGCTGTTCAGGCACCTTGCACAGTTTTCGATCTTTTTCAAATCGTCACCAAGAGCGCAAAACATATCCGATTTAGCTAAAAATTGGTATTCTAATATTTCTTGGGTCGCTGATTACACATCTGAACTCAAAATTTCAGAAAACAAAATGGCGGTTTAAATATGGCGGGTAGGAGTGTCCAAAAATTTATGTTTCCGCCATTGAATTATGTGGACAGAATTTCCGCTATTTCAAATATACTAATTAATTTATACTAGTAAATATATATAAAAACTTAAATATGTATAATATATAAATCCCTGTCCCATCCTAAAGTTTATGTAACAGAGACAAGCTGTCGACAGCCAGTGGGACACGTGGTCAGTAAATTCCCGGATTTCTTCAAGATACATTTTCATCAAAAAAAAGATGACATAATGTTAACATTTTCATTAAAAAAAGATGTCATAATCTTAACATTTTCATAAAAAAAAGGATGTCATAATGTTAACATTTTCATAAGAAAAAAGATGACATAATGTTAACATTTTCATCCAAAAAAAGATGACATAATGTTAACATTTTCATAAAAAAAAGGATGTCATAATGTTAACATTTTCATAAAAAAAGAAAGATGTCATAATGTTAACATTTTCATAAAAAAAAAGATGTCATAATGTTAACATTTTCATAAAAAAAAAGATGACATAATGTTAACATTTTCACCCAAAAAAAGATGACATAATGTTAACATTTTCATAAAAAAAAAGGATGACATAATGTTAACATTTTCATAAGAAAAAAGATGACATAATGTTAACATTTTCAAAAAAAAAAGGATGACATAATGTTAACATTTTCATTAAAAAAAGGATGTCATAATGTTAACATTTTCATCAAAAAAAAGATGACATAATGTTAACATTTTCATTAAAAAAAAAGATGTCATAATGTTAACATTTTCATAAAAAAAAAGATGACATAATGTTAACATTTTCATAAGAAAAAAGATGACATAATGTTAACATTTTCATTAAAAAAAGGATGACATAATGTTAACATTTTCATAAAAAAAAAGATGACATAATGTTAACATTTTCATAAGAAAAAAGATGACATAATGTTAACATTTTCACCCAAAAAAAGATGACATAATGTTAACATTTTCATAAAAAAAAAGGATGACATAATGTTAACATTTTCATCCAAAAAAAGATGACATAATGTTAACATTTTCATCCAAAAAAAGATGACATAATGTTAACATTTTCATTAAAAAAAGGATGTCATAATGTTAACATTTTCATCAAAAAAAAGATGACATAATGTTAACATTTTCATTAAAAAAAAAGATGTCATAATGTTAACATTTTCATAAAAAAAAATGACATAATGTTAACATTTTCACCCAAAAAAAGATGACATAATGTTAACATTTTCATAAGAAAAAAGATGACATAATGTTAACATTTTCATCCAAAAAAAGATGACATAATGTTAACATTTTCATTAAAAAAAGGATGACATAATGTTAACATTTTCATAAAAAAAAAGATGACATAATGTTAACATTTTCATTAAAAAAAGGATGACATTGTTACAGCCGACCCTGAGAATTTTAAAAATTCTTCATTCGATGCCAGTCAGCCGCTCTTGAAAACGAAAGGTTTAAACACAAGTTCCTCGCTCTACAGGGCTCCTTCCCACTTATCTAAACTTATACAAACCATGGTACTTTACACTATGGCCAGATGCATTCCATATGTCCTTGGTACCCTTACATCCCTGCCAGAGTCCTACCACCTCCACTCATTTTTCCAAATCCTTCCCGAAACGGAGCCCTATATAAGCGAGACACTTTTCTGCCTCTGCGGGTCATTTCTTTCATAGAACGTCACGCTGTCAGTCAGACAGGTGAATTTCCAAAGTCTACGGGACTTGGAAACCCCCGCGTTCCGACGCGTGACATTCGGTTAAAATACATTACAACATATAGAATTAAATCATAAAATTGTAATTGCATTCTGAATTTAATTCTTAGTAAATAACTTAATATACAAAATTCAAGGATAAAGTTATTTTCTATTAACTTCCTTTCATCTTCTTGTAACTGAGCAACGTTCCCCTTTATTCACTCAAGCCGCTCGGAGTGAATAAAATTATTGAAAGTTACGGGTAATTCTAGAACCAGAATTCTAGGGTTTGCAACAATCTTATAATAGTTAGTGGCGGTAACCTTGTATTGTTTGATACAAGCCTATCCGCTATACTAACGCGAATTACCGAAAGGTTTTTCGTTATTAACGGACTACCAGCAACTCTATAGTATTCCTATAGATTAGTCTGGTTTCCGGAGTTTTATACTTAGTTAGTGGCAGTAACCTTGTATTGTTTGATACATGCCTATCTGCTATACTAACGCGAAAGAACTGCAAGGTTCCTTTCGTTATTAACGGGCGATCAGCAACTCTATAGTATTCCTATAGATTAGTCTGGTTCCCGGAGTTTTACCAGTTAGTGGCGGTAACCTTGTATTGTTTGATACAAGCCTATCCGCTATCTTAACGCGAAATACCGAAAGGTTTTTCGTTATTAACGGGTAAACGGCAACCTTATAGTTCTGCTATAAGTTAGTCCGTTTCTCGGAACAGCCTTAATTGTATTGTTGCAATTCTTGGATTCACGGGTAAAATATTTAATTACGCATCACGGTCGCGTTTTTTCTGCCACTCGCCCGGCTCGTAACAAATTGGTGACAGCGGTGGGATCGCTCAGTATTACAATCGAAGAAAGGAAGCAATTTCTTATTTAAAATATGGCTCATTCAAACGAGTCTACGTCTAAATTAGGCTTGGAAGATTTATCTGCGTCCATAGCTCTTACGACGAGACAAAATTGTGTTCAGAATGCAGCTTCGAATATTCCCATTTTTGATGGTGAAAACCCACCTTTTGTAGTGTTTGCGCAAGCCGTACAAAATGGGCTATCTTTTATTCCTAGTGGTGCAGAGTCACAATATTTAGGTATTGTAATAACAAAACTTACTGGTGCTGCTAGGTTGAGTATTACAGAAATTCCATTCGAAAGTATCGAAACATTTCTAAAATATTTGAAAAAACGTTATTCCCCTGAAAAAGACTTGGTTTCTTTTCAAATGGACATAGCTAGGCTAAGGATAAAGGATAACGAAAGTTTAAGCAGGTACATGGATCGTACGACTCAGTTATTACAATCTGCGCGATTGGCTGCTCGCGATCGCTATCCTGCCAACAACGAAGACATCCTTCGGCAAATCAACGAGGACCTTCTGGAAAACTTCTTGGAAGGATTACCAGAAAGGATAGCATGGAGAGTGGAATCGAGGAATCCCAACCTCAGAACATTGGAAGACGCTTTCGATGCCGTACTACGGGTTGAAAGAAGTTTGCGGAATAGAAGACATATACGCGACGAAAAATCGCCTGTCAGGTATTCTTCAAAAAATAGCTACGAAAGTTACAGGAAAGATCGTCAACGGAAGGACAGGTATGTTTCTTACCCGTCGGCGACAAGCCCTGTTAATTATCATCGATATCGAGATCGATGGTCATCAGAATCAGAAGATGAGGAAAAAGATAGGAGGCCAAGGACGGATGCTTTTACCCTTCGTCGAAGAACTGCATCGAGGACCCCTTCTCCCTTCAGGTATTCTTCTCAAAGTGACGAAAATTTCAGAGAACGAAAAAGGAAACCTAAGGATCCAAGTCATCTGTTCTGTTGGAATTGCGGAGAAAAAGGTCATGGCGGAGAAATCTGTAAAAAGATTGCCATATCGTCTCGCGCAACCTCATCAAGATTTACCGGTCATTTAAACTTAGATCGCGTTCACCGTATGGACGAGTCGGGGAACGAATAAAATCAAACTCGTCAATAAATTGTCATATTTCAAGACAGGAACACCAACGACTCCTCATTAAGGAAATTCCCACTCCGAGAATCAGGATCGAGGTCCCGGAATTGGAAGAAGGAGTAGGAGAATTTATCATCGATGGAGGAGCATCGGTAAATTTAGTTTTAAGAAAGGTATTAGGTGAAAAGGCTCTCGTAAACTCTAGGGAAGAAGTCGAGATAACCGGCCTAAACACTAAACCGATCGTTACTTTGGGTACAACGATACTGCACCTCAATGGAGTGCCGGCAGTATTTTACGTTGTTGAAAAATTATCTATTTCTTCGGAAGGTCTCATAGGGAGCTCTTTTCTTTTGCAAGAGGACGCCGAAATTTCGTATTTTCACAGGACCTTAGTGCTACGAGACAGACCGACGAGGCCCTGGAAATTTTCAAATTTTAAGGAATACGACTGCGTTCAAACAACGACTTCGGAAACAAAACACACTATTCCGGCTCGTACTATGCAACAAATAGAAGTATCGATAGCTAACCCTAAGTTAAGGAAAGGATATCAGCCTCGCCTTAGGACTCCCGAAAACCGTTATATCAGAGAAGCCACAGTAACGAATCGAGGAGCAAAATGTCAAGTGTTTACGTCTGATACCGACACAGAAGACATTGAAATCGAACTTAACCCTCAGGTAATTTTCCCTTACATGCAAAATAGTTCGTCCGACGAAGAATACTATCTTTCTACCGTTCAACCGATCAGAGGAAATCAAGAAAGAATTTCAAAAATCAAGAACTCTCTACAGTTGAAACATTTAAACTATGAAGAACAGCAACATCTATTAAAATTAATAGAAGAATTTCCAGATAGTTTTTTCTTACAAGGTGATAAATTAGGAAAGGTACCAAATTTTCAACATTCAATACACACTACGGACGATATTCCAGTTAATACTCAGCAAAATAGATATTCAGTTGTACATCAAAAAGAAATTCAGCAACAAATAAACGCTATGATGTCAGCAGGTATAATTAAAAAATCTACTTCACCGTATAATTCTCCGTTGTGGATGAAACCGAAGAAACCCGGTGCGGACGGCGCCCAGCGTTGGCGCATGGTCTTCGATTTCAAGGCATTAAATAATAAAACCATAAAGGACAGGTACCCGCTTCCACAAATAACTGAAATCTTAGATCGCTTAGGAGGGGCTAAGTACTTTACAGTTTTCAACCTTGCTAACGGATTTCATCAGGTCGAGATGAATCCTAAAGATCGACAAAAAACAGCTTTTACAACAACACACGGACATTATGAATTTGTAAGAATGCCTTTTGGTTTAAAAAATGCACCGTCTACATTTCAACGACTTATGGATCAAGTTTTATCCGGTCTTCAAGGAACAGAATTATTTGTTTATATGGATGACATTGTAATTTATTCCTCATCACTTCAAGAGCATACCATCAAAGTTAAGAAATTACTAAATCGATTACAAGAACATGGACTCAGGCTGCAAACAAATAGGTGTAAATTTCTTCGCAAAGAGGTAGCATACTTGGGCCATATAATCTCAGCAACCGGAGTTAAACCCGACCCAAAGAAACTGGAAGCGGTAAGAAATTTTCCAGTTCCGCGATCGCAGAAAAACGTTCAACAATTTTTGGGACTGGCAGGTTATTACCAACGATTTATTAAGGATTTCTCCAAAAAGGCAAAACCTCTATCAAATTTATTAAGAAAAGGAGTTCGATTCGTATGGACCGAAGAACAACAAAATAGTTTCGAAAAATTGCGTGATGACCTTTGTGAACGACCAATTCTGCAATTTCCTGATTTCAGCAAACCTTTCATAGTTACAACAAATGCATCTGAATTCGCAATTGGAGCAGTCCTCAGTCAGAGAAAAATTGGAAAAGATTTACCCGTCGCATATGCTTCTAGAGTATTAAATGAAACAGAGAAGAATTATTCCGCCACTGAAAAAGAATGTCTCGCTATGGTTTATGCAATACAACATTTCAGACGTTATACTTACGGTAAAAAATTCACTTTGATAGCAGATAACCGACCTCTAGTTTGGTTATACTCCGTTAAGGATCCAACATCCAGACTAAAAAATTGGAAATCAAAACTTATGGATTACGACTACGAAGTAATTCATAAGTCAGATAAAACCAACAAAAATGCAGACGTCTTTTTAAGAAATTCAACAACAGTTTGCTTACCTATCATTCCTAAGGATGATGACCGATCTTACAAAAGGTACTCGTACAGTAACAAGCAAGAAGGAACTACTGTGGGAAAGAGAGTTCACGAAACAAGAAGAAAGTCAAGATATCAACCGTTTTACAAAGAATGGGAATCTAGCTCATCGGATGAATCAACCATCCCAAAATACAATTCTACACGAACAGGTAGCCGCCACATTTCAATTTCAGGATCAGAAGAGCAATCGGAAAACCCCTTAGAAAGTGAATTGAATAGGAACAGTACAAATCAATCAAAAGGAAATTCGATAGAAACGAAACAAACTCCAACCAAAATATTAGTAAGAAGAAATATTTCCGAAAATGTCGCATCACTTACACATTTGAACACATCATATTTACAACCGACGACGATAAGGAATAACGATCCACCAGCTATCATACAAGGTGCAGCAGGTACATCTCCAGTGGTTCTTAAGAATCTAATGCCTAACCTATCGTATCAGTATCTCCAGTCAACAGACAGTTCAACCAGCATGGAAGAGGAAGAAGAAGAAAATGTAACTGTCTATTACCGACCTTCAGAACCGGCTAAACCCAAAAAATCAACCAATTTAACTTCACATGAAATGTTATTTGAAAAGCTAGCTAATTTTCCAACTACCTTTTCGGAGGGTAAGACTTTAGATTCATATTTAGAAGAGTTAATCACACGAGTTAATGAGATTCAAATAATAGCAGCAAATATTTTGAAAATTTCTAAATATCATTCAAAACATTATTACGATCCAAAAGCAAAACCAGTAAGTTTTCAGGTAGGCGATCTTGTATATTTGCAATCAGAACCACAAGTAGGTAAATTAAGTCCACATTATACTAAACCTTGTAAAATCATAGAAGTAATCGACTTAGATAACATAGTTTTAAGTACACCAGACGGTAAAATAATTGTTAGACATCAGGACAAACTGAAACACGCACACTTACGTAATTATTGTACTAAGATTACAGACGGACACAATGGACCGAACTGCCCTCGAATTATTCAATCTGACCTATCTTCTGACTCTGATTCTGACGCATATACCGAGATTACAGATGCAGATAACACACAAACTTATTTTCTTGACGCTTATGCCGATTATTTTTCTACTACTGACTCCGACGAACCATCTGCTACCAAGAGTTACTGGGTTTCGACACCTGATCACAAGGACTGTATCTGACGAGACTGGCATCCTATACAAATATGAGGAATATTTTCAAGGCCTTTCGCAGTATACGGACCCACACATGCTGTAGTGCGATAATACCAGAGGATAACATTGTTCTTCTAAGTTTTGAGACAACTGAAATTCAGCCACAGCGTTAGCGGAAATTGATTAATTCACAAACACAAATCGCCGCGTATTCCGCCTTTCGACATTAATAATTCTAGAAATAATATCTTCAGGACTAGTGTTAGCCTCCCAGATAGAAAAGTTTTCTTTTCTTTTTCTTGTTGTAAGAAAAACAAAAGGTCCACAATTCAAAGACTGGTGCAATGCTTATGCATTGTGAGAGCTTTCCCTTGTTAGAACCTAGAAATTGTTTGAGAGTCGATTCATTGAACTATCTGGTAGGCAACCGTTAACGATAAAAGCTAAGTACTTTGTCAATAATCTCCGGCGTTTCTTCTACAACATTATAATCGTAAATATCTTTGTATCCTAAGTTAAGTTGCGTAGTTTTGTTTTCGTACCGATTTTATATGCCGTACAACAATTTATATCAAGAAAAATATTTAGCAAGCTGAGCGACTGATTGGCATCGTAAGACGAAAGCGCAACACGATGTGTCACGTTTCATTTTAAGGGGGGAGATGTTACAGCCGACCCTGAGAATTTTAAAAATTCTTCATTCGATGCCAGTCAGCCGCTCTTGAAAACGAAAGGTTTAAACACAAGTTCCTCGCTCTACAGGGCTCCTTCCCACTTATCTAAACTTATACAAACCATGGTACTTTACACTATGGCCAGATGCATTCCATATGTCCTTGGTACCCTTACATCCCTGCCAGAGTCCTACCACCTCCACTCATTTTTCCAAATCCTTCCCGAAACGGAGCCCTATATAAGCGAGACACTTTTCTGCCTCTGCGGGTCATTTCTTTCATAGAACGTCACGCTGTCAGTCAGACAGGTGAATTTCCAAAGTCTACGGGACTTGGAAACCCCCGCGTTCCGACGCGTGACATTCGGTTAAAATACATTACAACATATAGAATTAAATCATAAAATTGTAATTGCATTCTGAATTTAATTCTTAGTAAATAACTTAATATACAAAATTCAAGGATAAAGTTATTTTCTATTAACTTCCTTTCATCTTCTTGTAACTGAGCAACGTTCCCCTTTATTCACTCAAGCCGCTCGGAGTGAATAAAATTATTGAAAGTTACGGGTAATTCTAGAACCAGAATTCTAGGGTTTGCAACAATCTTATAATAGTTAGTGGCGGTAACCTTGTATTGTTTGATACAAGCCTATCCGCTATACTAACGCGAATTACCGAAAGGTTTTTCGTTATTAACGGACTACCAGCAACTCTATAGTATTCCTATAGATTAGTCTGGTTTCCGGAGTTTTATACTTAGTTAGTGGCAGTAACCTTGTATTGTTTGATACATGCCTATCTGCTATACTAACGCGAAAGAACTGCAAGGTTCCTTTCGTTATTAACGGGCGATCAGCAACTCTATAGTATTCCTATAGATTAGTCTGGTTCCCGGAGTTTTACCAGTTAGTGGCGGTAACCTTGTATTGTTTGATACAAGCCTATCCGCTATCTTAACGCGAAATACCGAAAGGTTTTTCGTTATTAACGGGTAAACGGCAACCTTATAGTTCTGCTATAAGTTAGTCCGTTTCTCGGAACAGCCTTAATTGTATTGTTGCAATTCTTGGATTCACGGGTAAAATATTTAATTACGCATCACGGTCGCGTTTTTTCTGCCACTCGCCCGGCTCGTAACAACATAATGTTAACATTTTCATAAAAAAAAAGATGACATAATGTTAACATTTTCATAAGAAAAAAGATGACATAATGTTAACATTTTCACCCAAAAAAAGATGACATAATGTTAACATTTTCACCCAAAAAAAGATGACATAATGTTAACATTTTCATAAAAAAAAAGGATGACATAATGTTAACATTTTCATAAAAAAAAAGATGACATAATGTTAACATTTTCATCCAAAAAAAGATGACATAATGTTAACATTTTCATCCAAAAAAAGATGACATAATGTTAACATTTTCATTAAAAAAAGGATGTCATAATGTTAACATTTTCATCAAAAAAAAGATGACATAATGTTAACATTTTCATTAAAAAAAAAGATGTCATAATGTTAACATTTTCATAAAAAAAAATATGACATAATGTTAACATTTTCACCCAAAAAAAGATGACATAATGTTAACATTTTCATAAGAAAAAAGATGACATAATGTTAACATTTTCATCCAAAAAAAGATGACATAATGTTAACATTTTCATTAAAAAAAGGATGACATAATGTTAACATTTTCATAAAAAAAAAGATGACATAATGTTAACATTTTCATTAAAAAAAGGATGACATAATGTTAACATTTTCATAAAAAAAAAGATGACATAATGTTAACATTTTCATAAGAAAAAAGATGACATAATGTTAACATTTTCACCCAAAAAAAGATGACATAATGTTAACATTTTCATAAGAAAAAAGATGACATAATGTTAACATTTTCATTAAAAAAAGATGACATAATGTTAACATTTTCATAAGAAAAAAGATGACATAATGTTAACATTTTCATAAAAAAAAGATGACATAATGTTAACATTTTCATAAAAAAAAGGATGACATAATGTTAACATTTTCATAAAAAAAAAGATGACATAATGTTAACATTTTCATAAGAAAAAAGATGACATAATGTTAACATTTTCACCCAAAAAAAGATGACATAATGTTAACATTTTCATTAAAAAAAAGGATGACATAATGTTAACATTTTCATAAGAAAAAAGATGACATAATGTTAACATTTTCATAAGAAAAAAGATGACATAATGTTAACATTTTCACCCAAAAAAAGATGACATAATGTTAACATTTTCATAAAAAAAAAGGATGACATAATGTTAACATTTTCATAAGAAAAAAGATGACATAATGTTAACATTTTCATAAGAAAAAAGATGACATAATGTTAACATTTTCACCCAAAAAAAGATGACATAATGTTAACATTTTCATAAAAAAAAAGGATGACATAATGTTAACATTTTCATAAGAAAAAAGATGACATAATGTTAACATTTTCATCCAAAAAAAGATGACATAATGTTAACATTTTCATAAAAAAAAGATGACATAATGTTAACATTTTCATAAAAAAAAGGATGACATAATGTTAACATTTTCATAAAAAAAAGGATGTCATAATGTTAACATTTTCATTAAAAAAAAAGATGTCATAATGTTAACATTTTCATAAGAAAAAAGATATCATAAAGATAACATATTGTAGAGGTCTAAAAGAGATCAATCTGAGTGAAGAGATCATAATGCTAACACATTGCCGGCCGCCTCACGTATGCGTGACATCTCTTCTTCAACTGTAGTCGGCCTCTGACACGTATGCGTGACTTTTTAGAAACTGCGAGAAACTCGCCGACGCGCCGTTGCAACGTAAGAAGAAAAGAATCTCAAAGAAATATAACAATCTAAAATACAGTATTGTATTAATTTAACAGGAAAAGAGAGGTACTTGAAGAAATGTTGTTATACAAACATATCAAAGAATACTACATTAAATGAACAAGAACTGTGGTGCAACAGCGAAAAGTATTGCTATAATAAAAACATAGCATAAACTACAAATTTGTATCACCAAAATAAATAAGAAATTATTGAATATCATTGGAGACTTATGAAACAGTCTACAATTGGATAAACCAAATTCACTAATTGAATCACCTACCACGCGGTGCCGAATAAAACCCTCATGAGACTAGACGCAGACCAGAAGTAGCCGGTATATGCAACCATTTAACAAATGTCATGTTTGATCCAAAAGTATGATAAAAACTAAATTAATTTTTTTAGAACCTCCTCCTTCAGCAGCACATCATAGGTAGAGAAAGCTTTATGTTCTTTCTGCACCTACAAACGTGTCTTTAGTTTTAAGTAATCTTAACTTAATGTTTAAAAAGTTTACAAGTACTTCTCCGATAATATTTGAACTATCATCATCATCCACAACTCCGTTATATGTAATTTCAATCCTATCTTCTCGTTCAAACATTATAATAATGCAAAAAATATCAAGAACCACAAACACGCGCGAATATCGCATTAAACTCATAAAACAAAACGTCCAACGTAAGAAACAAGCTAAATGAAACTACTCGAATCAAAACCACAATCTTGATTTATCCTGTTCTCCATTTTCTGAACGCTTCCAATCGACTCGATTCTCTTATTGTCCTATTAAATCCATCTTTTAACATGGGGGTAATAATAAAGTCAGTAACATCAATATTTCCTTATCACTTAACGGTTTGTCCAACGAAACGCAAACACTTCATCGTATATTTTGCACGAGATGAATAAAAAACCTTGTTGACGAACGAAATGACAATATTTTTTACTACTATACGCGATCTCGAAACGTTACACGAGCCGTCGAAGGAAGTGCAATCTAATCAAAGTAACGGCTCATGGCGATTTACCCCGGCAATACGCTCTAAAACTTATGGAAATAAGCTTATGCAATTTCACGTAACGTTTCGCGACGTCCAATCGACGAGGTACTGTCATGGGGACAGAAATAGGGAAAATAGGAAAAAGATTGCTGTACTGGAGTCACGACAGAGGTATAATTGTGAAAGTGAATAATGTCCGAGGAGAATAGTGAGTAGCATGCTTCGCGTAGTTCGTTATTTACAGTTACAAATGAAAATACTGACTTAGTAATGTTGCTCTTTACCGATATCTTGTTTAAAAGGACGGTATGCATGGTAATGGGGTATCGTTAGACATTATTCTGTTAACACATTGAGCAGCGGCCTAGTGATAAGAAGATGAGATGTGACACATCATTTTATGCAATGGCTCATGTACAACATACAGTCGACCCTCGAATTTCACACATAATTTGTTCCTGAAAATGTGTGCTAATGTTGAATGTTCGAAAGTACAGGGAAAAATATGAAAAATTGTACGTTAATGTGGTTTCTTTGTAAACTTGAGACTCTCTAACATCTAGTAGCTAATATTAGAAACAATAGTACAATGTTAAAACATCTCAAATAGGCAACTAGTGAACACGAGTTACAACACTTCTTAGCAGTGGCGACTGAGAGCAAACATTTTTTGAAATAGCGAGAAAAATCTTTAAAAATGAAATTTTTAAAAACATGCGAAATAGCGAATTGTGCGAAAATAGAATGTGCGAAAGTCGAGGGCCGCTTGTAAATACCTATTTTAATGTAAAAGGAATTTGTATTTACGTTACAACATCCGTATACAACAGATTTCTTTCTCTTTGAAAAAACCTCTTTTCAGATAGCACTAGATCTACGGAAGCAGTCAAATTGACGTATTTCTACTTTTTTAGAAAACGATTTGCAAATTTATAGAGACACAGTACAGTAGATATTTCACATGTATTTTATAATATACAAGTAACTTGACTGATCATCTTCTTTGCCGATTGATCCCTGTTTGTTCAAAGGTTTTTCTTAAGTTTGGCAATCGTTAGACATTACTCTGTTAAGGCAATCGATTGTAAGCTTTATCCGTTCTTTGGATCCATTTTCACTCAAATCGAGATAATGTGGATGCAGTGAATATGTATTATTCTCAATAAACATCTTAGAAATAAGCAAATCATTAATTTTTTAATAGAAAATGGACTACGATTTAGAAAATATCCTTGCAATTTTAGCATATTTCTTTTTAAGGCACGGATGAAGATTAGATAGTTGTAATCAGTGTCATTATGATTCGCAGCACTTAACCCAGATATTACTGAACCCCATTTTTCTTAATATTTTTCATTTACCAGAAAATTCTATGGTTTAGAGTGAAATACTAGTAAAAAATTCAATTGGCAAACTTGAAATTTACGTTTGTGAACTACAATAGGAGGTATCCTTTAAAGGGATACCTTTTATAATAATAGTTATTCGCATAGACCTTTTATAGCATAATTATTCGGATACCTTTTAAAAAGACAGTAGCAAGATCTGGGTTAAATTCTTGTGCAAAAGAAATTAGAAAGATGGTTATAGTGGGTAAGGAGGTAAAAACTCATTTGCAAGCTTGATAAACATTGAATCTGTGTTCGTATTCTTCATCTGCTCCAGGAAATATTTCTTAATTTTATTAAATCATTAACAAAATTAAATTATTAGAATCATGTGCTGACGTTTTTCGAATAGTTTTATTGAAACTACTCTTCCGAATCTTTTGGAAGATTCTAGATTTTGTGATAATTCTATAACACGAGGACAACAATTATAATTTATATAGTATTTTAAGAAATTATCTTTTTTAAACTGTGAGAAATGTTTAAAGATCTGGACAATTTTTTAACCTCGGTAAATATTGTGGTTGCAAAATGGATCACACAATAGTAAAAAGATAACTCAGCGAGATATCCCAATTTAACGGTAATACAAATTTTAGGATATTTTATAAAGTTATGTTATACCCAAATTTTATTGGCATTTTCCAATTCCTTTTGACAATTGACAATAACCTGTTCAAAAGTAGCCTCCCTCTGTGATTTTTATAGACAAAGACCTTGAACGACAATAAGATTGAATAATTATATCGTTAACACAATTTCATTTAACCCTTTCGAGTGAAAATTTGTGCTCCGGTAAAATGCTAAAATTCCGCAACTCCGCAGAAATAATCAAATCCAAGAATGTAGTACATATACCTTACCACTAAGCTTGAAAGTTATAACAAGATTTTAATCCAACACAAGACAGAATTTCCTGTTAAACAAGACAAACCTGCGGTTATTACAGACGGCACGTGTTCTCTTATCGTTACGTCCGCAATCGTTAATAATTCAGTATCCTAGACGAAATAAAACTTTTCTCTCCCTTTCTTTCATTTCTTTTTCTTATAATCAGAGAGAGAGTACGATTTATACCGGTAGGTGGTCGACGCAGGACAAGCCTTGAAAGATTCCTTTCACGTGATTTAACGGCGAGGGAATTTTTATAACAGTACGATGAAGAGGATGTAGAAAGTCGCGAAGTGACGTAACGTTAAAACGTAGCATTAACGCAGGGTGTACACTCCGCATGATTCCCGCTACTTTATACAGGAAGTAAGAAGGAAACGAAGAAGAAGAAGATGAATAAAAAGAAGCGAATCATCCGAAGACGCAACTGGTATCGATAAATTCCTCGTCGAGATATGATATCATTTGCATGACATGGTAATTAGCCTCCTTACATTCAGGTACAAAATCAAATATAAACATGAAAATAAATGTTCGCCATGTTAACGTCAATATTGCGAGATATTAGTTACCACCTACGACATCCAACACGATAAATGGGACGCCACTGGCAGATGTTGGGAATGGAAAATTCAAGTAAATGTATCCATGTACAGGAATCCTGTGGAAAATAAAAAAAAAGTTCCTGTGCAAATCCGGCTATGATATATAAGGAGATAAAGTTTTGCACACTCAGTGGAGAGTTTAAATGCCCTATCACCTCTGGCAAGCTTAATTTAATATCAAATATATCATTGTGTAGGTGGATCGGAACCCACTTAACACTAGAACTACCGAGCCAGTTAAAATGACTGGTACACAGTTATTTTCAGAAATTCTCCAAATCTATGGAAGAGTCAGGGAATAAATATTCTACGTCTATCTAAAGAAACATAAATCACCGAATCTATCAGCCCTTCGACCTCTTGATTCCTTTGTTTTCAAAGTACTTATTTAATATATTAAAATATAATCGATTTAACGCCGGTAATTCTAGTGTTAAGGCACTTGTCTAACAGTAGGTCGTAGGCAAAGTGACCATAGCAATCTAAACCAAAAAACGTGTAGAAAGTTATTAGCTTGATTAACATTTGGTACCCACCCTGCGGCATTATCACATGGTCCCCTTGGGCGAGGTATTGAGATACACTCAATCGTACACGTGCTACAAGTTATTCTTGGCCAAGTAAAAGGAGTCACTTGATAAATAATTTGCTGCGATTCGCCAGATGGACAGGAGAATGACGAAATAAGTGTTTAGTTGTCACAGAAGATAGAAATTAAAGCCAAAAAAAATCACAGAACGAAGAAATCTTATATATAAAGCTCAAATACCACTGACTGACTCACTCACTCACTCATCACGAAATCTCAAAAACAACAGAACGGATTGCAATGAAATTTGAAACATACCATCTCCTTGGGTCTTAGGTGCTCAATAAGAAAGGGTTTTGAAAAATTCGAAATTCTAGGGGGGGTTTTGGGGGGTTAAAGTATGGGCCGAACTCATCAACGCAGAGCCGAAACTACTTGACCTAGAAACTTGAAATTTTGCATGAGCGTTCCTTCTAGGGTATAAGCACCCACTAAGAAGAGATTTTTCAAAATTCGAAATTTTAAGGTTTTTTTTTTAGTTTCGATTAAACCGTAGCGGAGCACGGGAGCTTTCAGCTAGTATATAATATAGTAGGTCATTAAGTATGAAACGTCCGATTTGAAACTAAAAGTTTGGTTTATTTTATCTCGGTCAAAAAGTAACATGATTAATAAAAATATATCATAATATTGTGGGAATATTAACTCCAAACCTTGCTGCTAATTCCCGCGTCGTTTCAGATGACTTCGCTTCCACCACAGCTTTCAGTTGATCGTCATCCACCTTACTTTCAGGCCGACCGCGTGGTTCATTTTGAAGATCAAAATCTCCAAATCGGAATTTTTCAAACCATCGACGTACATACTGTACGTTCATTAGCCACATCCTTGCCAAATACTTCGTTAACATTTCGACTTGTCTGCGCTGTATTAGTTCCACGACGGAACTCATACTCGAAAATAACACGAATTTTTGTCCTATCCATGGCTTACAATATTTAACCTCCACTCGACAATACGATAGATTATTAAAAATAAAAGAGTGCGTCTGAAAGCCAGTTCGCGTACCTTCTCAATGTAGAAAAAAAAGATGATGTGAAATATCGGAGATATCTAGCATCAAATTTGATGCTTTAGTTAATTGGACATTTCATACTTAACACTAGAACTACCGGCCTCAAATCTAACATATTTTAATAAATTAAATAAGTACTTTGAAAAAGGGGGGACCAAGCGGCGGAAGATTTGATCGATTGGGTGATTTATGTTTATTGATATAGACGTAGAATATTTATTCTATAACTCTTATATAAACTTGGAGAATTTTTTTAAAAAATTGTGTACCAGTAATTTTGACTGGTATGGTAGTTCTAGTGTTAATGACCTAATATTATATCTCCGGCGGTTCGTAACCCACCTAAAACAGTAGGTCCTAAGCTACATGATCATAAAAGTTAAAGTCAAAAGAATTCAAAAGAAAAAAAAGACCATATTGCGTGCCTGCCACCAGTATTCTCCACACTATAAAACGGACACCCTGGAAAAGGAGAATTAAAACTGAATCGCGCCCATGACATTTCGCCGATCACACGAGGTCGTATGAGTTAATTTGCATTATACTTGTTAGTGCACGCCGGTAGTACATGATCCTTACTTTCTCCCTTACGGCAGACATTCGGTAAAAGGAATGCCATACCATAGCCATAAATACGACCGCGTGAAGAAGGAGGCAAAAGAATTGCGAAAAATCGCCTGGCCTTATATGACCATCCGGAAGCTGCACTTTTTGCTGCCGTGTAATGTTTCTGGATGCCGTTATTGTTCTGATTTTACAGTTTTATACGATTAGAGTTTTTCCAATGATATGCTTCGTTAATGGTTTTATTTACTAACGGCAAGAATAATCCAATGGCGATGAAGAAATTGCGGGCATTTTCTTGCGATGGTTACGGGAAGAGTGAGAATATGGGATTTATTGAACTCCATATTTTTCCGTCGTTTTTAATGTTTTTCGTGGATCCTTAGCAAGGAGCATTTTTGAAGAATTGAAACATTTTTTGTGGGGATAAAAATACCTTCCTTATATAATTATTGATCAATTGAGAGCTGTTGATATTTTTCTGTTATATTATTGTAATTTCTTTCTTGTACTATTTATATGGCTTTTCATGGGTTCAGCAAGGAGACAAACGTTTTCACACTTGGAGACTCTCTGAAGATTAATATATTACGAGGACAAAAATTAAAAGGTGTTGATGTTTTTCATTGTTTCCTAACTTTCTTTTTTGCATTGCTTCGCTTATTCCAACAATGATATTTATTTATATAAAAGATTGTTATACTTCACTTATTACAATTATTACTTATCGTGCGGCAGTCTTCAAACATTCTGTTTCACATTAATCTTCAAAGATGTCTATGTTTACTTCCGAAAAATAACGCATAAGAAAATACCATACTATAAAAGGCTACACGTTTTTATTATTTTATGTATTCTCTTTCAATAAATACCTATATATCTCGCCTGTGCACAATGATGCATTGTTGAAAATGTTTGAGGCAGGTTGAATAGTGAATTATATGGAAGTGGGAAGCAGTACAGCACAGTAGCCGAACTGAAATCAGCAATTTTAAAAGTTTGGGAAAATTTGGATCAAAATTATATAAAAACTTTTATAAAAATCCACCTAAAAGATTGATTAAAATGGTTCCTTCAAAACTTGCAAAAGCTATCTTGTGTTATCCTGTGCTACCCAGTGCGATCCTCAGACCGACTTTTAGCTCCGCCTGACTTATCATCGACGTGTACTACTTTCTCACTTGTCAAATCTCGCCGAAATATTTTGCAAATCCAGCAAGGACTATGAATCGAAATATCTCAGCTTGACTTTTAACTCCGTCTGATTTATGATCGACTCGTACTACTTGCTCATTTATGAAATTTTTCTGTAAAACTTGTCAATCGTTGAAATTATTTAATAAGGACCTCTATTTGTACTGTAATAAAAATAGAGAAAACTGTTTAAACAACTTGTTTTACTTTTATTAGAGTTTCTTATTAGAATTTACTTAGCAGTTCGATTTTTTGTTTTTGTGATTATTTAATCTAAAAAGTATTTCAATTGATATTCACAATAATAATTAACAGTGAAAATAGTCTGTATTAATTTGTAATGATATCAACCGCAGTTACATCATGTTGAAGGTATCAAGTAACGACCTCTGTTACTGGTAAAGCAGCCAATTTTTTTTTAAATAAGTTGTTTCGTTTCAGTCACAAACATTGTTATTTAGAAATTGCTTAGCAGTTTATCTCTAATATTATGAACTAATTTTGACTGTAAAAGAACATAAATGTATATAAAAATACCAATTAATACAAAGATCTACAATGTATTGACTCTAACGCCACCTATAAATACTAACATATCTCGAAACTTTGATAACTCTACTACCGCCTCTACCATTTTGGCTTGGAACCTCTAGCTTACACTGGGATAGCTACACTGCCATCTACATACAGTAATATTTCATGATACATCGTATACATCACTCTTTAGCGTCTAAGTTTAATTTTGAATCGAAAATATGGAGTCTGCCCCGCGACCGTTATGAATGTGACATTGATTAAACAAAATTTAAACACGTAAGAATAATGTGCCTTTATAATGGATAATGGTGCGCGGTTAATATTATATTATCCAAGAAGACTGTAAACATTAAAGGGACGTCGTTAGTTATATTACTTCTATATTGGGGGTTACAAATCGCGGGAACTGAATAAAGTTTGATAACCATTTCGTGTTAACAATATTGTTTCATATTCATTACCTTTATACATACGTACTTACGTACTCTTTTTTGTATTCTCTAATTACGTACATCTATGTACGCACGAGAGTATGTATTCATATACATGAAAAACTTAAAGTTCATGTTTCGAAGATTAGAATGCAACGAGATTCTTTTCTCATAAGTTGTATAGATTAAGGAGATTAAGTATTCGAATTCTTTCGCTTGTCTTCAATTATCAGACTCGTCAATTTGTAGACGATATCTAGATCTAGTCAATGAAATACGTACAAATTTAAATTAAGAATGGATTTCGAGAATAAAGAAAAAGAGCTTCATGAACGATATAGAAGAATTTGTTGCGAAAAGAGATCGCCCAGCGATTATAAATCTCATATAGATGAGAAGGGAGAGAATACAGAATTGAGAAATGAAAGAGAGAAATTAGAGAAAGAATTAATGGCGATGAAGTCTAATTTGAGTGGAATGCGAAAAAGTTTAGGTACGTTATTCTTATAAAATAATTTATAATATAACATTTCATGATTTAATGTATTCTTTCTTCTTTGCAGCTGCTGATGAAAAGGTCACAGACGAAGGATCTACCAAAGATATTAAAAGGAGGCACTCACCGTTATTTGATTTTAAGTTCCAAAGGCAACAATCTTCACCGTATGAAAAATTCTCTAAGGAGAAAGCTGAATTGGAAGCTCGATTGGATGGTAAAAAGAAAGAAGTTCAGGAAAAACAAAAAAAGATATTTGAGCTTCAAGATAAAGTCAGCCAGGTATCGCAACTAGAATTTCAATTTGAAGAAAAGAAGAAGAGATTTGAAGCAGTTAACAAAGAAAGAGATATGCTTGAGAGAGAATTGGCTGCAACAAGATCTGAATTAACAGGAATAAAGAGAACATTGGGTAATTATTTAGCAGGTCCCTCGAATTGTTAAAATAATGTTTGAAGTATATTTCTTAATGAATTACTACATTTTAACTACTTATACATCTACAGTCTATGTTTATCTACCTTGAAAATTGGCTGGTGATTTGTTGAAACTTGTAAAAGGATATTAATTATATTTGCAGAACTTCTTAAATATTATATTAATTAATATAATGACTGTGAAATTATTTTATAGCCCATGGTCATGATTACATTTAACGTTTCATATGTCTAAGATTTCTTGTACCCAATGATTTTAGCTAAATACAATTAAAAAGAAGCTTGAAATGATTTCTGATTTTATTCATAATTGTTAAATTAATATGTGGTACTGTATATACTAATAGAATAGAAATTATTTGCCTCAGTTAGTTACTTTTACTATCTAGTCCCTAGATTGTCATACTTAATGTTCTTTGATATATGCACACTTATTCTTCATATAAATGTTGACTGATTTTGTATCTTTATTTACACAACATAAATCTATTATGGAAGGTCGAATATCTGTTATGTTGTAATATACAGAATATTTTTGCTTTTTGCTTGTTAAAGATAATATTATAGATTATACATTTGCATTGTATATAATTATTAATAGATTTGGAGCGACAAGAAAGAAGAGATTTGGAAACAAGAGCTCTCAGCTTAATAAAGGATGCTAAACGTAAATGGGAGAATGCAGAGAAAGATAAGATTGCACAACTCAACAAGCACATTGAAGTACAGACTGTAAGAATTACAGAATTATGTACAAACAACAATGAAATGAGTTCAAGATTGCAAAGAACTGAATGCGAACTTCAAACTGCAAATGCTGAATTGCATAAACTTAAAGTATTTCAGGTTAGTGAATGGTATAATAATGAAACATTATGTCTTATTAAACCGTTTTAGGAAGTTATAATACCAAAAGTATTATAAATATGTAATAATACTTGAATATTTGTTAATTATTAGATGCAGTATAAAGAATCTTTGGCTAAAACAAGAGAATTAAGCCGCCAAAGTGCTCAGGGTGTCGAAACTAAATTAGAAGAAATAGCTACTCGTACACATAACCAGTTGGCTGAGTTGAGAGCAAAATTGGATTTTGAAACAGCTAAAAATGCAGATTTAGAGATTAAATTGCGGAATGAACAGGACTCTAGTCACTGTCGTCTATCGAGATTGAATGTTGCCTTGGAATTAGCTCAAAATGAATTAAAAGATTGTCAAGAACAGTTGCGTAGTATACAAGCTACAATACCAGCGAGAGATACCGAAATAGAAACTCTCAAAAAACAATTACAAGAGAGATCAAAACAATTAGATAATGCCATTGCTACAGAACAAATGGTGACTACTATCCAAGAACAATTAGAAAGATCAAAACTTGAAAACGACCAACTAAAGCAGCAATTAGACGTAAATAAACTGAATTTATTCTAATCAAACTAGTGTACATAGTAAGTATCCTTATAAATTTTAACCGAATTTTATGTTCAAAGGTGATGAAGACGGAGTTAAATGATACCATGATGAATTTGGAGCAAAGTGAAGCCCTTGCTTTAAATTTAGAACAAGCTGCACAAGATAAAGTAGCTTTGCAGAAGAGGTTACAAGATTCTCTTGAAAAAGAAGGTACACTGATCATTAATTTACAAACGCGCCAATGAATATGAAATTATACAGTCAAACATTTTAGTACCATAAGACGAACTACATTTTTAAGAATAACTACGAATATTTTTAACTTGCAGAAGAACATTTGCGTAAGGTAGGAAATTTAGAAGAATTGTTACGACGCTTGGAACGTAGTGTTACTAAACTCGAAGCAGAAAATGCTACACTAAAAATTGAAAATATTCAATCAAGCACTAATGGTGTTCCAAAGACAGACATAATTGAAAAAACTGTTCATTCGCAAGAGCAGGTTCAAAAAGTCGAACAAGAACTCCAGTCTGTGAAAGAGAAATTAAGTTCTGAGCGTCAATTAGCAAAACAGGCACAATTGAATTTATGGAAGAAGGAAAAGGAATTGTCAGATGCAAACTTGGACAAAAGAATTGCGGTCAGAGAAGCAAAAAAAGCAGAAGATAAAATAAAGACATTACGTGAAGAAAAGCAACAATTGTCTGCCAAACTAGATAATAAAATAAAGGAAGAAGAAGAAAAATCTAAAATGCTACTCAAAGAGTTGGATAGTGCTAAAGCATCGCTGAATGACATAACGAAAGAATCTTCCAGACATAAAACGCAAGCCGAATCGGCTCAAAGAGTAAATATTTTTAAATATCATTTATACTTTTTATTATTATTCTTTATAAATTTATGTAATATATATTCTTTTAATGATCCATTTCATTTCTGTATAATTTATTTTGGAATATTTTGTACATCTGTTATTGTTATTTTTCTAAGCACTCTTGAGTTCGACGATTCATTTTTATTTTTCGATTGTTTTCGTTACTTCTTTTCATAGGCGTTAACTCAAGCAAATCGTCAGATCGAAGAACTTCAATCGTCAAGCGCGTCTCTCCGTAGAGAATTAGACGCAGCTCGAAAACAATCACGAATGAATCAAGACCGAGCAGATAGCCTTGGTACAGAAAATAAACGTTTGTCTCAAACAATCGCAAAACATAATGAAGAAAAGAGTGAATTGGAAAGTAAGATAAGGAAATTGGAACAAGAGGTAGAAAATCATGAGATAAACATAGAGATATTAAAAGAAACTTGTACCGTCCTCGAAGAGCAATTGACTGATTACGACAGATTAACAGGTGATCATGAAACGCGGGAGAACATACTGATTCAAGATAAAATGAAATTACAAAAAGATTTAGAAGCTACTGAAGCAAAATTCCGTGAAGCTTGGACAATGCAGAATGAAGAAAAATCATTAAGATTAGCCGCGGAACGTAACGTTGAGAAGCTCGAATCAGAGGTAGGCGATGTAGAAAGCGAAAGAAACAATTTGGTTGCTCAAAGAGATCAATACAAAAAATTAGCGCAAGAACTAAGTATTCAAGTTGAAGATTTATCATCGAAATGCGGTGAATTAGAATGCGATATCTCCGAAATAAAGCGCGCACTGGAAATGTCTAAAGCAGAATCTCGGGCTGTTAAAGAAGAAAGCAGCCAGCATTTAACGAGGCTTCACGAATTAAAGGAAGTCAATCTTGGACTAATGAATGATCTCCAGAGCAGTGTGGATCAAGGACAAGGACTTCGAATGAGAATAACAGAATTAGAAAGTATCTTAGAGGAAATGCGACAGTTCTATCAGGAAAGGGAAGTAAAAGCGGAGGCTACCCGACAGCAACAGACCAAGTTAATCGATTACTTGCAATATAAATTAGAAGAATGCAGTAAGAAGAAAAAAACTGTATGCGATAAAATACTGGGTACGAAGCAAAAGGAAAATGTACCGCCAGCTGGTAGTGGAATGCCAGTTGGATATCGTGAACTGGAAAATCAATTGGCTAAAGAACGTGCTAAAGTTAAAACTTTAACAGATCAATTGTTGGTTCTTAAAGCTATGCACGCATCGGCATCTGCACCTTCATCGCCCACAGCACCAGACATCAAGAAGAGTTATATTAAAGAACAATCCAGCAATTCGTTGTCCAAACGATTATCACCTCAAAGAATAGGACACAATATTCCTCATCGATTCGACGTCGGTTTACCTATGCGTGCAGGAAAATGTTCCGCGTGTTTAGATTCCATTCAGTTTGGAAAACGCGCAGCTATTTGTAATGAATGTCAGATTATGACACATTTGAAATGCGCTGTTACTATTCCCGCGAACTGTGGATTACCAGGAGGGTTTGCCAAACAATTTGGTAATGATTGGAGAAAGAGCGAAAACAGCTTATCAACACTGAGTGGAAGTGTTCAAACTTTAGCTCTAGATGAACCGGATAAACCTGATAAGGTATGAGAAAATTGTTTGAATTTTACGGAAGCTTTCAGTTTATGGAATAAGATTGTGCAATTTTGTTCATTTTATTAACTGTTGTGTATTTTATATCGTTGACAGGAAACTTGTAATGCACAAAATGCAAAGACGAATGTGTTAATGGAAAATTGGGTTAAAATACCAGATCGTTCTAGAAGTTGCTGGGAAAGGAAATACATGAGATTAGAAGGATCATGTTTATGTACATACGAGCACCAGCCATCACCAGGAATGGCGCCGATAAGTCGCTTAGATTTAGCAGAAAAAGAAGGATTCTCTATATCCGAAAACGTACAGCAAGCTGAAGTAGTAGGGACGGCAAAATCTGACTTGCCATTTATCTTCAGGATAGAATCTAATTCTTCGACAACTTGTTGGCCAACGTCGCGTTTAGATATAATGGCTCTAAGTCAAAACGATAAGAAAAATTGGTTAAAGGCCTTAAAAACTGTTACTAGTCAAAATTATACAGGTAAAATAAATAAAAGCGAAAAGTATCAAATTGTATTGAGGCTCGAGAAACATCAGGTAAATGAATCATGAATTAATAAATATATAAATACTTTGAATTCCATCTTATAAAAAATGTTATTTTGCCTCTTTCTTTTGATAGTTGGACTTAAACTGTGCCGTCGATCTACCAGAAGAAAACATACTTTTATTGGGTGCAGAAGAAGGCTTATTTTCGTATTGCGGTGTAAAATCACAAACTCTTACTGCAATACGTGGAGTAAAAAGAGTACACCAGCTTACGTTACACCCTAATTTAGGAATAGCTTTAATGATTGCCGGTGAAAATAGACAATTAGTATCTTGTAGTTTGAGACAATTAAAGAGCAATGCAATAGCTGCTGAGTGTTCGCGGCCAGCAATCAACACGAGAACAGTTCTAACTAGCAGTGATAGTTGCCATTTGTATCAAGTGCAGGGAGATATGCTTTGTGCAGCCACAGCATCTCACGTAATGTAAGTTATAATTTTATGATTAGTTTAATTGTTTGAATACAATGCAGCATAATCGTGATTCTGTATACTTCTTAGCCATTTAGAAAATATCAAAGTCAGGTTTTTTATCGTACTTTGAAACAACATGAAAGAAGTGCGATTGTGCTGCTTGGCAGTTTTTGAAATTTTTACAATGATTCCTGGCACTCAAACGATTAAAAAAGAAATTAACTTTTCACATAAATATTGTGCTATTTTTTATACACACTATATACGAATTTAGATTACTCAAGTGGTATATCGAGGAGGACTCTGGAGAATTCGTAGGAGTGCGAGAACTCGAAACACACGAGCCATGCAGCTGTGCCATATTTACACACAATGTCCTTATTGTAGGATGCAACAAATTCTTCCAAATCGACCTTAAGAATTATTGCGTCGACGGTAAAGCTTTTATTATTATATATTCATTTGCACACGAGCTATCTTCATTTCGCTAATCTATTTTTAAGAAAATTCTATAAATTGAAAATATTTTCACAGAGTTTCCAGAGGAGGACGATAGCTCTGTGAAAGCAACGTTATCAGGAGTAGCCAGGCTGGGTATTTTTCCTGTTTGCGTTTTGAACGTGTCTCTAGTACCTGGAAGAATAGAACTTTTACTTTGCTACAACGAATTTGGTATGTTTGTGAATGAAAATGGTCAGAGAACTCGGTGCATCGATCCGACATGGAATCACTTGCCTTTTGCTTTTGGTAAGAAATACTAAAATATGTCCTGCAACGTAACTAATTCGACGATACAACTACTATATTACAATTTCTATGCAGCTTTCCGTAAACCTTATCTATTTATCATTCACTTCTCATCCGTGGAGATCGTGAAACTCGATGCGGAAACGTATACTTCTTCGTCGAAGAATCCGGAAAGAATTTTAATCGAATTATCTAGCCCGCGTTATTTGGGAGTGGCTGGAACAAAAGGGATTTACGTAGCAACTGTAAATTCTTTCTTGGAATTATTAAAGATCGATGGGCCCAATAACATACCAGAATTAAATGGAAGTCTTACGAGTTTGGATACGCTGTAAGTTCTTATTTAACCCTTTGTGGACGGAGAGAAAATCGATAATCATTTCTTTGGCGATTTAAAACCAGCAGTGGTAAACTATAATTAAATTTTGTCTCCGACCACACATATGCACCCGTAGTCCTCAAAAGGTTAATGGAGTAAGAACTGATTAAAATAGATACGACAAAAAAAATGCAAATTTCCTTTTAGGGGTCAAGATGATGAGAACAGTTCAGAATTTAGTTTTACGTCAAGCTTAATGGAGGCTCTGGATGGTCAAGGGAAAAAAGTACACTTTGCTGACGTTTCGAAGTATTAAGTGTACTACAAATGATATTTTAATGTGTTCGTCATGAATTTGTAGGCTGATGAAATCGACGAAGAGATAGATATTTGAAAGTTCTTAGAAGACAGACTTTAGTGAAAGAACGGAATACGTATTCTTGCCGGTTCATTGCCACGTTAGTAAACGTAATCAATTGCCAAATTTTCTAATGTAAAGATCTTTTTTTTGTATTTATTTCACTTTGTGCTTAACGGATATTTTGTTATGACATATAAGTAAAATAGTTGTAGGAACGGATCTCAAATACTTTCTACGAGAGAAGCTTACGCGATACTATGTAATTAACAACATTTACAGTCAATTTGATATATTTGTATACATTGCGAAAGTAATTGGTTACTTTTTTTTTCTGTGTACTGTTAATTTGTTGGACCAAGTAATCTCTACTTCAACGAAAAGACTACATTACTTAATATTACTAAGTAGATATAGATTTAGACGAAGTATTATATTAATTTTATCAAATAAGTAAGACTACCATGACAGTAATATATTTTTGACCTTCTATGTCAACGAAATTTATGTATTATTATACTTTAATCTAAAGCGCTATTGTTTAAATAAAAATTTATACGAGACACAAGTACCTAAAATAAACCAGAAGATAATGTTTTCACATATAAAAAAAGAACATTAAAGATAATTAGGTATTTACTGCAGCACTTGCAATACCTCATACTCGAACCACAAATTTACTATTAAATTTTTTAAGTTTCCCTCAAATTGTAGTGCAACATCGTTGATACAAAGTATTTCTAATATCAACGTAAGAATAAGCATGTTAGTTTTGTAGAAAAAAAGTAAAAACTTTTTTCTTACTGTTACTATAACTACATTCGTTAACCCTTTGACTGTGAAAGAAATCGACGTAGACTACGGAAACAAATACGCATTCTGCAAAAGCTATCAATGTAAACTATGAATGCAAATGTGTGTCTGACCAAGGCTTTGGTTGTTTACTACGATCTCATGTTTATGTTCGAAAATTGTTTCTATCCTATATCGATACTACGTAAAAATGTATTGAGTCCTAAGTGATTGCATCTGCAGATTGCATGCTGCTAACGCGAATAGCTTCACCTTAGAACAATCCGCAGTCAAAGGGTTAAAGGCCTTTAGTTCAATGGTAGATTGGAAATATACGAAAAAACAGTTGCATCTACTATTCGTAATGTTATATTCACACTTCCGTCAACGTTTGCTTTGATGATATTCTCAACTACGTAAAGTTTTAACTACATTCTTCTAGAATGACGATATGCTCATCACATGAAAGATATACTTTTCATTTAAAGCTTAGTTTTTGACAGATTCGAGTTTAGAAATACAAAATTTGAATATACTATTTAATAAATATTTTCGTTGCAATATTCTGTACAGCTACGGTTTTCGCAGTATAATTAAAAGTAGGGAGAAGTCGTTATTGTTAAAATAATTTAACGTTTGATCCAATAATTTCAAATTTGAATATACGCAACTTACATAATTGTGGAATACTCCTTTTAACGTCGTACTTAGCACCAAAAGTGATATGTATTATGTAGAAGTGCGCATTATATGTAGAGTGATTCAATTTCCGGCAACCCTTGACACTTGAATTGATACCACAACGAATATTCAACGAGAGTGCGGATTGTATTATTAATACTCTTTTTATAAAACACTTGCGTCCACTTAAATACCCCACTGTCAAGTTCAATGGCCCATTGAACAACGGCATCATTTTAGACATCGTCAGTGGTTATTACGTGAAATAAAAAATTTCCTTTGACACGCAAATTATGAAATTTTCAACACGGCTATATATGAACTTTGTATTATACACGTGTCCTGATAAGACACGAGGAATGGTGAAATTTTGAAAATGCAATAAACGATAAAAATCTATTAAGATTCTTTCCTTCTCTTTCCTTTTCTTTTCATTTAATATAAAAAGATCCTCGATGTCCCGAGAAAAAAAGTATTATTATGCTAACGAAATAAATATATGTTACTTCACGTTTTACATTCGAAACGAAGATCAGAATCGGAATTTGATATTCCAAAGTTAGCGGAAACGCGTCGAGGAAACAAACAGGAATTAACATGTTTCAAAATTCTTACTGTGCGGTAACTACAGTAATAAATATGTAGAAGGTAATCCGTGAGTTGTTCGATTTTAATTACGTCCATCCATTTAATCAAATCAACAAATCTTACATGATTTTCAAACTAATTCATGTAAAACCATGCGCATTGTCGAAGTTTTCGAACTATTATAACTTGATACATGTTGAATTAGGAGAAAAGTTTCTGCGTATTTGTAGTACAGAAGTTTTACGGTGACAGCCAATGGCACTACATAAAAAATGGCTATAAATGATCGAATAAAGCACCACAATTTAATGAAGTTAATAAACTTCATTTAAAATATATTTCATACTAAACTATGAAGAAACTTTTACCCCAATCCAATATATTATATAATAATGGTGAGGCATAGCGATTCATCATAATACTAAAATTATAATTATAATTGAATTTGTATGATATGATCATATTCTAACATCGTACAATCGTTTATCCAAGAGTATAGTTAGAGTATGATTATTATAACATTATACTTTAATGTGACATATTTAACAATATATTAAAACGGATTTTAAAAAATGTTATATATTCACATTAAAGTTTAATCCTGTGCTGCAAGAAATAAAGTAAAATTTACATCCTCTCTTTAACATTAGAACTACCAAACGAATCAAGGCGATTGGATCGCAATTTTTCCAAAAAATTCTCAATGTTTATAGAAGAGCCATTAAGTAATTATTTTACGTTTATTTCATAAAACATGTAATACTGAATCGATCATTTTCCTCTCCTCTTAATTTCTCTTTTTCCGAAGTACTTACTTAACCCATTCACTGCCAACTACGAGATATCTCGTGGTTGCACTACAAGTCGGAGTTAATAAGTTTGCAATAAAGGCCGAGCGTGTGTAGTAATTTTGGAATAAAAATGATCTTCGTATCTTTATGAATGTCGATATCATATTTTTGATTCATTAAATTGATATTCCAAAGCATTTCTGCCATTTTCTCTAATTTTAACACGCAAGGTAATATTTGCTTATTTTTTCTGGCAGTCAATGGGTTAATACCTATATTAAAATATAATTGATTTTATGACGGTAATTCTAGTATTATAAAAATAAAAAATATATTCTTGATTAATCCTGCGAAGTATAAGTCAAAGCTAACTCTTGATGCTTCAATGAATATTTCAAATTACTGTAGCTTCGCGGCATTGTTCATAATGACATTGTCGGTCATTGTTAAAGTTATACAACATTTTGTACGGATTTAACATTTCCTGGTATTACGAATGTCTTAATCATACATTATTTAGCGTCTCGTGCTGATGAAATTTACGAAATCAATCTGCATGAGATATTTCCTCACCAAAACCGGGACTATCGTACAGGAAAAAAATTCTCGATCAAAAGTCATCAAGTACTTATAGAAATATATAGGACATAAGACGCTGGTCAACGAAATACTCGAAATGGAAGATTAAAAAATACTATTTTACAACTACTTTGAGCACATTACAACCATTGATAATTGTTTCATTGAACAGGGCTTACCACGGCTCTAAACAAAGTCTGATCCCTTTGAGACGAAGAATAAATGACTTAGGGTATTGTCATAATAACGATTACATTCCACGTTGTTAAATGAATTAAAACAAGCTCCGACTAATTGGGAACAGCTGTTGTGTATTATTTTGAATTTTGAACTTTAAAAACCGTAATGTTTTCGGCATAAATTTATAACAATTAAATATTATATTTAAACACGAAGACGTAAATTATCTTCATGAGAAAGACAATTCCTTTAAAACGGTGTAACAAAATTCACTATTCCGGAATCAGCAGTTCTCTACCCTCATAATCATTATAGCCTTTATGAGAGAATATCTCAACATTGAGGCATTATATTCGAAAGTAATATAACTTCCCTTCTTCTTATGTTTAGATATTTGAAAGCTCTTTCAAAATCTTTCATACTATAACATGTAGCAGTCGAACCTTTTTTGATTTCATTCGATTCGGTGTGCAAATAAGTTCTTTCCCCTTTTTTTCGAAATTCAAGATTTTATTATGTAAATCCGGTACAAGATTACTACGAAATTATTATGGCTGCTTGCTGGGCCGGATTTTCGTTGAGCAAGTGCTCTATCTCACCGTCATTGAACTTCTTCGGGGCACCAGAACGATTGTTGTCTCCCAAATTAAAATTTTCGACTTTAAATCTCTGGTACCACTTTTTATATATTCTGTAAGAAACAGCGTTCTCTTCCAGTGCCGCACAAACCATTTCAGTAGCTTCTACAGCTGATTTCTTAAGCTGGAATGCAAAGAGTAAGCAGTGACGCAAATGATGCTTCCGACACGCCATTTTGTTTGAAATTGTTGCTTAGGACTGGAAACTCTTAGACCGGTCATTATAACTTTTCTTAAAAAGAAAAAATGCTCTTTCAGATGGCACCACGATTAATTAATTCGAATAATACAGTCAAAAGTTGTGATCGTAGAAAAAAAGGGGAAGGAACTTATTTGCACACCTAATATTTACTTTACTTTTTAAATCCGAAAAGGAGACATGTTCAACTAAATCGAATTTAAACGCTGTTCTCAAAAATGTACATATACCATCTTGAAAAAATAGCAGCTCGTAAAAGGGTATTTAATCCACTGAGTGTTGAACAAACAGTTCATAAAATTCTCCATGCATAATGGTCTTACAATTTCCAATACTTAAGGTAGTCTAGGCACTTATCATTTTTCGATAGATTTCCTTAAAATTTTGAAAATGTATTTTTCATGATATTTTATAATTATAACCGGAATCTCAACGAGTTCGTCCACACGGTTTATGAATAAATCGTGTTTAAAAGTAACATATTTAACATGGACCTAATGGAAAAAAGTTTTTGCTGAGTCCGTAAAATCTTTTTTTATTTTTCTAATGGAAAAACGAGTCGATGGATTATAATAAAAAATTAGCAATGTATTATTTTATGCTTTTGGAATATTATTGAATTTTTTCATAATTTTTTACTTCATAGTTATAGAGAAAGATGTTTCTTAATGTCTAAAAAGTGAATGAAATGACCTCTGTGAAGTTAGCCCCTGCATTAATTCTTACGCAATTGTTTTCATTTCTAATGAAAAAAGAAACTTTTAGTTCTGAATCCAGCTAGAACTACCTTAAACAAGAGGTATCCTCAAAAATAGAAGAGTAAAACGCTCTGCATAGAATACCCACTACATATCCCAAGCATATTAACCAGTAAATGGAATAAATACTACCGTCGATGCTAATCTTTTGATTGAAATTATCATGTTGATTAGTTTCAAAGATATTCCGAGCAACCACGTCCGATTGTGCTTGAAGATCGGTGGGGACAATAGTTATAAAAACTTCTTCTGCGTTTGTTCCTCCCTCAGTCGAACGTAAGGCCTTAGTGTTAATTGTGATAAATCACGTACGAATTAGACGAAGGGACGGAGTTCAAATTGGTTCACTTTTAATTATTGTTTCCGGCGGTGTTTTGTAGCCTTACGTATTATACGTATTAATAAGCAACGGTGTTTTCGGAGTAGATGATCAAATTTGTGAGAACAAAGTAATCGAAAACGGAAGTAGAGAACAAAAGGTGTAGTTCATCGTTTAGTCACGATGATGCAAAAGACAATGATGAAGAAATATACACCGCCGGAGACTCCTGGCGATGAGGTCGTCATTTCTGGTATAGCCGGAAGATTCCCGGAATGTAGAAACATGCAGGAGCTTTCGGAGAATTTGATGAACAAGGTGGATCTCATCACCAGTAATCAAAAGCGATGGGACATTGGTGAGCGTTTGAGATCTTTTATTGTTCACATTAAAGACAAAGTGCAGATAGTGCTATGAATTTAAAAAAGGAAGGATGATTTTTCTCTTAATAAATGCACTTTTAAAGACATTCGCAACAACTGTGGAAGGCTTGAAATTTTACTTGACTTTTAACAACAAGGAATTTGGATTTTGTGGTTCTTTTACGTATTTAGATGGTATCTTGGAAAACAGTGATAATGACGAAATTAAAGCGTCTAATATTTCGACTAAAAATAGATTTTTTGTAAAAGATGGAGAATACTTTGAATACATTTCGCTTAATTAACGATTAATATATGAGAAAATTATGAGAGTAGAAAGTATTCATATGAGTGCATCATAAGATCTTTTATTTCCTATATGAATTCGTTCAATTATGTTAAGTTTAAGATTGTTACACCTAGAATAATTCATTTGAATACTAGATTTACCGACGATCAATCCGATATATTTAAAAACGTCAAATAAATATCTTCGAGACAAAGAAATCAAGAAGGCAAAACAGTTGATCGATTTAATCTACTGCACTTTACAAGATAGACGTAGGAAATTGAAGAAGAAACAGCATTAGAAATTGCAAAAACATTTACAAAAAAGTCAGAACAAGTAATTTTAACAGCCCTGAGTACATCTAGTGATAAATAATCAAAATATAACTCTAATTCGATAGCACCAAAGTTTTCAGTAATTTCAAATTTTGCATAGTTCCTGCTAATTTGCCATATATAGTAAAGACAATTTACAAACATGTGTATCTCATAATATTTAAAATGTGGTATAATGAAAAAAAAAAATAAAACTTAACAAGCTTAAGAGCTCAAATTACGGGTGACTCATCGTGAATTTTTCCAGATCACCCGGAGATTCCGAAAGACGGTGGAAAAATTCATGATCTATCAAAATTCGACTCGGTATTCTTTGGTGTCCATTCCAAACTAGCTACCTGTATGGACCCCATGAGTAGATTATTATTAGAACATGCTTACGAAGCAATTACGGATTCTGGTATCAATCCAAAAGAATTAAGAGGAAGCAAGACAGCTGTTATCGTTGGCGCGTGTGTCTCCGAGGCTGAGAAAATTTGGTTTTATGAAAAATTGCAGGTAAATCTCGCCCACAAACAGAAATTGAGAAATTTTAAGAAATATTCATTATTACTGTCACCCTATGCCCTTTTTTTTATTAGGCGAACGGCTTTGGAATCATGGGATGTAGTAGAGCTATGTTGGCCAACAGAATTTCATTCGCGTTAGGCTTACATGGGCCATCTTATACGATTGATACAGCATGCAGTTCAAGTTTAACTGCATTGGATCATGCCTATAGATTACTTCGAAGTGGACAGTGTGATCAAGCCCTCGTCGGTGGATCAAACTTATGTCTACACCCTTATGTGACACTGCAATTTGGACGTCTTGGTAAGTGTTTCCTGAATGTTCTCGTAACCAGCGGTCGCCAAACTTTTTGACCTCACGGATCAGTAAATTCATAATTTAAATCCCGCGGACCACTAACAGGATTTTTTCAGTGTTAAATACATTTATAAAAAAAATTGTGATCTAAGAACACATAAAATGTATTGTTATAAATTGAATTATGTTTCAATGCATCTTAAAACATAACTTAACGTGATGAGTAAATATATTGCACATTTTTCTGGGGACCAGCGAAATTTTCTCGCGGACCACCACTTTGGCGACCACTGCTCTTAACTACTCTATTCTATTATACAGGATGTCCCAGCCGATTTTTACGTGTTGATAACTTCGGTATTGTGGCATCTAGCGAAAAATGTTTCATAGGAAACTTAAATGGTATTGAGTGGGACATAATCTGGTGTCATTAGTTTTTGCGTAGTTGGACGCGTCAAGAACATATGCAGGTCAACTTTGTTCTTTTAACACTAAACCTACCAAGGCGGTCAAAAGACCGATTTCAAAATATTTTTTAAAAATTATCTAAATTCATAGAGTAGCTATGAAGTAAATATTCCACTTCTATCTTACAAAAGCAAAATGAGTTAATTAATTATCTTCTTTATCTCGCCACTTCTCTTTGTGTAAGGTCGTTATTGAGTATATTTAGATTTTAGTAGATATAACGTCGGTAGGTTTAGTGTTAAGTAGAATGAGGTACTTTTTTATGCATCAAGCGATACAGCTAGACATTCTTTAGAAAGAAGTAATGACCTATGTATGGCGAAAAGCTGATATTTTAGGAGATATTTCAATTTAAATAATTCTAAAAAATAATAAACCCCTTGCCGTACCATTTATTTTGTGATTGAATGTGCAATAACTCTGAATTCATTTCTGGAATTATAATCTACTCCTAATTTTAATATAGCACATGACTTAACGCAATATTGAATAACATAGAATTAATTTTATTTTATCATAACCCAGTGATACTTTTGATTCAATAATATTTGGACCACTTTAAAATTGACTATTCTATTTATAACGTCACGAGTGGTATGTGTAATTTTATGGCAAGGGGTTAAATAGGTCCCGAATATACAGAGAAGAAGAAGCTACCAATATTCAATTGAATTATTCATCGGATTAATAGAATACATTAAGCTGACGGTTTCGATAAATTTAAATCGTCTGTGTGAAGAATTAATATTCAAATACACGTCATTCTCCATTCTTTCCGAGCATTTATTATCCTAAAAGAACTTTGGATACGCTTTAACCCCTTGCACTATTTCCACGAGTCTGACTCGTGATGAAAATTTTAGACCAAACTTGAATATCACGAGTCTCACTCGTGGTATTAATCTCGGGCAAAGTATTCATATCTCGAATAAGATCGTATGTCCCCGTGCAGGATTATTAAATTTAGACTTTGATTCAAATTCATTTGAGTTTCACAGAAGTTCCATTTCGTGAAGTAAATATTAGCGCGGCAATCTTTGTCAGTCGCAAGATATCGTATATCGGGCGTTCGGTTTAGGTATGGTTTTTTGCGAGTTTACCAATAGTGGAAGGGGTGAACTTAACCTTCATTTTTCCTATTGGAACCTTTTGCTATTTCAAACTTGTCATTACTGCGTGCAAAACTTCGCGAAATTTATGTTACAAAAGTAGAACTAAAATACAAAGTGCCCAACACTTTTTTTTTGGATTATTGAAGGACAGTAAAACATACCTATATTTTTTTTTTAAATTCCATGTTCTTTAACAGAGATTTTATCTGTAGAATGAAAGTTGTAGAAATTCGTTAATTTCAACAATACATTCAAAATTTAGATTTATTCCATATTTTGTACTTACCTTTCCTGAAAAATTACTCAGAGTCCGCTAAGTATAAATTAGGGGTGCCGCAAAAAAATGTCATTTCTTCCATACACATGACGATGTGGAAGATGGACTCATTGAATCTTTTCAATCAAAACCCAGTGAATTTAATTTTTTTTTAAACTTTGCGGTCTGAATTATTTTGTCATTTTCGAAGTGTGCTAAATGAAACTAATTTCCCAATATTTTCTATCGTCGGCTATTATTTCTTTTAATGACAGCAATAACTATATATAGTTTCATAGAACCTATATTGGATTATAAATATCTGACGGGTATTTAAATGGTGTTACAAAATCATTATAAAATTAAAAAGTCAATATTAAATCGTTAGAGAATAAAATGAAGTGAAAATCTATGTCGAGTGTAGCTCGAAATAGGACTTCAAACGGTTAAGGGAATTTTCAATGGCGGATCGATAAAAATCAATTAAATAAGCTAATCAAAAAATTGAAAAAATCAAGCTAAATAGTTAATTATCCTTTTTCCCTTTTTCTCAGCTCTCCCTCGTTTCATTACCCCAATCGAAATATTGAACCTACTTTCATGGTATTTACTCCTATTTGAACCTAATATGATACTTTTTAATACTAAAACTCCTAATTTAAACCTGTAATTCCCCCGAGTCGAAATATTGAGCCTATTTTCATGGTATTTACACCTATTTGCGCCTAATATGATACTTTTCAATACTAAAACTCCTAATTTAAACCTGTAACTCCTTCTCAATAAAATGATACTCCTATTTAGCTATCACCAAAACCTTTATCCCCTGAATTGGACCTGTTGTGTAGTAAATGTTGGGTAGTAAAAGGTTCAAATGAGGTTCAATATTTCGACTCGGTTTCTTGTGCTAAATATCGTAGAACAAGGAGTAAATTGTAATCGATCTCCTTTGTTGTATCCAATAAAAAATTTAACATATATTTCATTCTATCTAGGTTTACTTGCACCCGATTGCCGTTGCAAATCCTTCGACATCAGTGCAAACGGCTACGTGCGCAGCGAGGCTGTCAGTGTAGTGTTCCTCCAAAGGGCACGCGATGCTAAAAGAATTTACGCGACTGTGTGCTACACAAAGACGAATTGCGACGGCTACAAGGAACAAGGGATAACCTTCCCTGGCTCTGGAATACAAATGCAACTTTTCAATGAATTTTACAGCGAATGCAATATTCCGCGGAATTGTTTATCCTATGTGGAGGCACACGCCACTGGTACCCGTGTTGGTGACATTGAGGAACTCAGTGCCATTAAAAAAGCCTTCGTCCAGAATAGAAAAGAACCTCTTCTAATTGGATCTGTTAAGTCAAATCTTGGACATTCTGAACCTGCCAGTGGCATGTGTTCCCTTGCTAAGGTAACATTTATAACAATACACTGATTATAAATTTTTGACTCCACTAAATATAATGCTAGACCTCCAAGAGGATTTAAATCTAACTTATATGGAAGAGACTACTTAAGTAAAATGTTCAAACAATTTTTACAAATGTTCGTTACTTGGAAAAAAATAACAGAAGTTTGGTATAATTGTTAAAAAAGTAAAACTACCGAAATCATATAATATTATATATCGTATAATACACGATTTAAATCTATAACAAGTAGAAATCACTTTTCTTATGTTTCATTTTCTTCATTGTGTTTCTGACGATAAAAACTTTCACAAATATTGAAAATCTAGTTCTAATATTAATTATATATAATGTATCATTTAAAGGTCATCATCGCAATGGAGACTGGCGTAATTCCGCCAAACCTTCATTACAAGGAACCGAATCAAAGTATAAAAGAGCTTGGCAATAAAATTAAAGTGATCTCTGAACCAACCCCATGGGAAGGTGGTTACACAGCGGTAAATTCTTTTGGTTTTGGTGGAGCAAATGCTCACGTCTTGTTGAAGTCATTTACAAAAGACAAGATTCGCAATGGAGCACCTAGCGATTCTTTACCTAGACTCGTTGTTGTATCGGGTCGCACGGACGAAGCGGTTTCTGCGCTTCTAGAATCCGTAAGTAAAAGGACTTTTTATTTCTAATAGAAATTTGAACGAGAATTATCACTGTGTAATTAAAACGAGCATGTTATTACAACGATATTGCTGCTTTTCAAACGAAATGTTAGGAGAAAAGAAAAAAAATATCATTCTTTTTTGTGTGTCAAACGGGATATTTAGGACAGAATTAAAAATTCAGACATCTACTTACTTGGCCTGAATTTCAATTTTTGTAAGCACAAAAACATTTTCCGTATATAATATACATATCATTAAAATTATTAATCTTGAGTTACGGTACTTCAATTAAAAATATCTCTTAATTACGTTTTACAACTCTGCTATACAAATGAAAGTGTTTGTCACAACACAATCAAATAATTTACGAAACAAGGTTTCCTAATTGCAAAGTGCCTTACTTTTTACTTAATTAAGGTCGAAAACAAACCAGTGGACGTAGAATACGTTCGTCTTCTCCATAACATTTATAAAGACAGTATACCAAATCATTTGTACCGAGGATACGCATTAGTTGGTGGTAGCATGTCTGAGAAATCAATCAGAGAAGTTACAGAATTTTCTGACGCCAAGAGACCACTTTGGTTCGTATTCTCTGGAATGGGCTCACAGTGGGCTGGAATGGGTGTGTACTGTTTATTTTTTAAATGCTGGTATTAATTAAATGCAGGTAAACGGTAATTTTTACATTGGAATTCGTACTTTAAATGCAATAGGTGAAATGTTGATGCAATTTTCCATCTTTGAGAAAGCCATACAAAAATGTGATGCTGTGCTAAAACCGTATGGCGTCGATATTGTTAACATCATCACGAACAAGGATAAAACGACCTTTGATAATATTCTGAACTCGTTCGTCGGAATTGCTGCGATACAGGTAAAACGCATTACTCTATTTTTTATATACTATTTCGAGCAAAGAAATTAGCTCAGGGTGTTAAATAATATTATCCTTTTACCGGTTGTCCTTAAAACGTTTTATGATCTCTATACTTACAAATCAGTCTCTATTACAATTAATCGGAATGAAGTATAAAAGTGCAGAGTACGATATATTGAAATATAAACAAACTTTTTACAATTAGTAGAAGTATAATCATGGAGCTATACTACTTACAGAGGTAAAAACACCCCTTACGGTTATTGAGCCCTAGTTCAAATACCCTTCCACCTCTAGACAATTTTTCCAAATATAAAAATTAATTAATGATAAATATAATAAACAATGGCATTTTAACTCATCTAAAACAATAGAACCCAGGTTAACACTAGTACTGCCAAACCATTCAAAACGTCTAGTACACAATTTTTGTCAACAATTCTCCAATTTTGTATCAAAGTCATAGAATAGATATTCATTGCAAAATACATAAACCATAAATTAAATCGGTCATTTTTTCCACCTCTTAATTTCACGTATTTCAATACACTTATTTAATATATTTAATTGTAATAAATTTCACGCCAGTAGTTTCTGTGTTAAAGCCGAAAAAAGAAGCTTTTTTTAACATCACGTGAATTATTTCGCGTTTGGTAGCGGACATTTTTCAAAATGTATTAGAATACGAATTGAACTTTACTTATTAATTCAAGAACACAAAATAATTGCACAGATCGGTCTGGTTGACCTACTGGCAGCTGCGGGTATCGTACCGGACAACATTATCGGACATTCTGTTGGAGAATTAGGATGTGCTTACGCGGATGGCTGCTTTACAGCAGAACAAATGGTACTTTCTGCTTACTCGAGAGGGTTGGCTTCTATCGAGACGAAAATGATACGCGGATCTATGGCAGCAGTTGGACTTGGCTATGAAGATATCAAAGGATTATGTCCACCCGACATTGAAGTTGCTTGCCACAATGGTCCTGAGAGTAGTACCATCAGTGGACCAGCAGAATCGATGAAGGAATTTGTAGGTAAACTACAGGTATGTAAAAAAGGATAATATTTTTTTAAAAAAGGCGATAACATTTACTATGTTAACCCCTTGCCCTTTAATGACGAATAACACTCACAACGCAATGAATGGAATAGGAAACTGTGAAGTTTTTCAAATACTAAATTGAAAATATGAGTCGATCACGAGACGATTAAGTAATTTCTACACTAGTATTGCGTTAAGTCATATGTTACATGAGAAATCAGTGATCATTTCTTATTTCAACAATTAATTCTGAGTTATTGCGAATTCACTTAGAACAGAAATCGTAGGGCAAAGGGTTAATTTGTTGTAAAATTCAAATATATCATGAAAAACCTATGGAGCTATGGAATTAAATGCTCCTGATTAGTGGGAAATGCTTAAATCTCTTTCTTTCCTATGTCTCCTAATTCTCTAATTCTTTTTCCCCATCAATTTTCGAGTTTCTAAGAAAGAGGGGAATCTCAAACAATAAATATTCCTTTGAAGGAAAAAAAAATCTTCGCCAAGGAAGTTCCATGCAGTAACATCGCCTATCACAGCCGCTACATTGCGGCAGCGGGACCAAAATTGCTTGCCTACCTCAAGAAAGTTATACCTGACCCAAAACCACGAAGTGCAAAATGGTTAAGTACTTCAGTACCCCGAAAGGATTGGAGCTCACCAGCAGCACAACTGTGTTCTGCAGAATATCATACCAATAATCTACTGAATTCTGTGCTCTTCGAAGAAACGGCAAGACTGATCCCTGCGAATGCCATAACAATTGAGATCGCTCCTCATGGACTTCTTCAGGCGATTCTTAGGAGGTCCTTGAAACCAGGTGTGACGAATATTGCACTCACACAACGTGGCCACAATGATAATGCTGCAGTTTTCCTCCAAGCTCTGGGAAAGCTGTATAATGTTGGTTTACAACCCCAACTGCACAATCTTTATCCAGTGGTTGAATTTCCAGTCAGCCGTGGAACGCCAATGATTTCTCCTTATATCAAGTGAGTCGATACTTCATTTTTGCATTTTTTTTTTCATGTCATGTAACGCCGCCTGACTTTCGTTTTCAAAATATTCCTGAAAACCTCTTTACATTTCTCTTTGATGCGGACGCCACTTAAGTTTGGGGTAAACTACTTGCTGATGATGTGATGCTTTCAAGTGCTTTACATTCCCACTTGAAAATGCAGGAGGGAAATGATGGTCTATGCAATGGTTCTCACTAAGAGTTTTATCTTTCCTCGTTGTATTTTCAAGTGGAAGTGTAAGATACTTAAACGTTTTAGTCACTTACAAGAAACGTGAACATACTTTTTGTCTTCACTACTGAAAAGTGCTAATTGTAAGCCGAACGGGCTACAGAAATAATAAAACTTTTTGCCCAAATAACAAAAAAAATTCAGTAACATATTCTCATTACGACAGTATCGGTATAACAGACAATATCTTTGACCAGCAAATAAATCAACAATATTTACCACTTATAAGCAAAAAAACATCGAAATCTTAGTTTCTTATATTCTTCGACGCATAATGAAAAGAGCTCTTTCACAAAGATACATAGGCGAGCCATAAAGCAAACATTCTACGTCCATCTCATAAAACATAAATTATCGAATCTACCATCTATCCCACCTCTTTATTTATATTTCTTTCAAGTATTTACTTCATATGTCGAAATGTAATAGATTTAACACCAACACTTTGTCGCAATATACATGTATCGACATTTTGATTACAGATGGGAACATACAGAGGATTTCTTCGTACCATCTTACAAGCAAAAAGAAAAGTTAACAACGGGAGAAAGAACCGTGTCAGTGGAATTGAAAGATGAAAATTGTAGTTACATGCGTCACCACGTTATAGACGGAAGGAACTTGATTCCTGCAACGGGCTATCTACTTTTCGTTTGGGAAACTTTTGCTATGATGTCAGGGAAAATGTACGACCAAGTTTCGGTTGTATTTGAAAATATCAGATTCGAACGTGCAACTAGCATTACACCCGAAAGTACTATCAATTTGACCATCATGATTCAAAAGGGTAAATTAATATTTATCTGTTATAGTAAATTAGAGTAAAATATTTTACAAAGTTCAAATTACTCTTCCAATTAAACTTAATCTCTTCTGGCTACCAGAACTATAACATACCATGCAAATAAACAAATAACATGAAAATAATACATTTTACATCGAATAATTAGCATATCGATTGCAAATCAATTCATTCACTTCTACCTCTTATAAACAAATATAATAAAATAATTTCAATATATCGTATTTTGAAATGTTTTATCACTCCAGGTACCGGCAGATTCGAAATCATCGAGAACGCTGCAAGCATAGTGACGGGAATGATTCGTGAGGCACAGAATATATTTACGGAAAAAGTACTTCCTGAAATTATGGAAGAAAATAACGAGGAGGAACTGCTCTCAAAGGATGACATTTACAAAGAATTTAAGCTTCGGGGTTATGAGTACACTGGTCCATTCCGTGGAATAAGCAGTGCAACAATAAATGGTACCAAAGGTCACATTGAATGGGATAAAAATTGGGCCGCTTTTATGGATCTTATGCTTCAATTTGATTTACTGAGTATCGATACCAGAGCCTTATATGTGCCAACGAGAATATTAAAAATATGTATCGACACGAAACTCCATAATTATCTGGTCCGAAATTTGTCTGAAGACAAGAAGGGTAAGTGTTGCATAGAAATGTTGTGATCAACTAAATCTGCTTGTCCGTGGATACTATTAACCACAGGAAAACTTATGAATAGTAGAAGTATTAGTTAATATTTTTCAAAGTAAATTCTCTTAGAGAATGATCTTTCTGGGGGTTAACAATCCCCCTGGATTAAATCTGGGCTGAGTCCAAGTTGGATTAGCCATAGCACGAATTCTTGAATGTTAAAAATATTAGTCGCTGTTACATTTATATGAATACCTGTTGGTGTCGATTTTGTGACCAAGTATCTAAAATATTATTCGTAACAATAGATTGACAGTCTAACAGCATACGTTCACGCAGATATCCCCCAAATAGCACGGTATTTGAATTGCAAGAAGTCACGAATATTCTAAATTAACTCAATCGCACAGTAAATATGTATTGGATGAATTTTATATTAATTTTGTGCAACTAAAATTTTACAAACTAAAAATACATAAGAACGTTGAGTGAATTAACGGTATTATTCGAGAGATGTCTGTTCAATACATTCCACCAACAATACCAATTTGCAATAAGTGACAACTTGTCAAAAGAATAATCCCTCTCTTTCTCCGAAAAATCATCAATTACAACATTCTTACAGAGATTCCCATATACATGCACAAAAGTCACGCCTTATTATCATCTGGAGGCATAGAAATACGTGGTCTTAAACCGACAGCAATATTCCGGCGAAGGGATATGAACGTCCCAATCTTGGAAGAATACAAATTCGTCGGTAATCGCGACAAAGCTCAGATCTCCTTATCAGATATGCTTACCGTATCAGTGCACTTTACCTTGGAAAATACCAAGTCAGCAAATCCCAACATCCTGGAACTAGTTACTGCAGATGACACAGTAACCACCGAAAACCTAATGTGTGATAAAATAATTGAAATAATGTCTAAGCTTCCAATGGTCGATTCAACTATTACCGTTGCCATGGATTCTAATCGATGCGATAGAGAAAAGTTACCTCCAAACGCCAAAATGATACAACCGGAAAAGCTTCCTGAAGACGGTACCATCAGCATTGCCATTGGCTATGATCTATTTTCAAAGAAGAAACACGATGTACTGGATCAACTCTTGCTAGCACTTAACACAACCAGTTTTATCCTCACTAGTGAGTCCATTGTTAACAACGATGTGCTGTCATACATAGAAACATATGGATTTAAAATTGTATTAGAAAAACAAAACAATGGGAAGACACTTCTCTTCCTGAAAAGACAGGAAAAATCTCCGACTAACAGAAAAGTTGTGCATGTAAGAAGCAACAGTTTCAGTTGGCTCGAAGAATTGCAAAGCTTTATGAACGTGGAAATGGACAAGAAGCATATCGATAATACAAGATTAATTCTAGTATCTGAGAATGACCCTGAGAGTGGTATTTTAGGTTTCGCTAAATGTTTAATTCCTGAACAAAACGGACAGATTGTCAGAGTCGTAATGATTGAGGACAAAAAGGCACCGAAATTCTCTCTGGATAATCCTTTCTATGTTAAACAGCTTGAAATTGATGCTGTTTTTAATATTCTGCGACCGGGAAATGTTTGGGGTACCTATAGACATATACCCTTACCGCCACAGGAAATGAAACTGGTTCCTCATAGTTATCTTACTCAAACGGTATGTAACGACTGATTTAGATGAATCATGTTTGACATATGTTCCGGTAATGATGATTATTGTATGCATGGCTTGAATCCTTTGTAATTAGACAACTACAGGCGGCCCTCGACTTTCGCACATAATTGGTTCCTGAAAATGTGTGCGAATGTTGAATGTTCGAAAGTAGAGGGATATATGAAAAATATTAAAAGTTGCATATTAATATGGTTTCTGTGTAATCTTGAGATTTTTCAACATCTAGTAGGTAATACTAGAGACAATATTATAATGGTAGAGAACCTCAGGGTCCTGTAATATTGTAACTGGGGACCTCACTCCGAGGGACTGACTGCATAGAAGCAATTTTTGAAATAACGACAAAAATCTTTAAAAAATTGAATTTATAAAAATGTGCAAAAATAGAGTGTGCCAAAGTCGAGGGTCGCCTGTATAAAATTCAGGCAACAGTTCAATATTTTCTCGTTTCTACAAAGTAATCTCACCATTTTTTAATGTACATAGATTCAGTTCAAAATAAGCAATTACTTCTATTGTTTCGTTTAGTCTACTATCATCATTACCAGCATAAATAAATGTACATTTCTGTAAAAGCACAGAGACTGATAGGTCCGGGCACTTGTCCTAATTAATTAGTAAAAGTCTGCAAAATGATAAGTAAATGAAAATTGTATATATTAAGCATGATGTAAAGAGCTCAGAGAATTCTCGTATCTAACAAATAACAATTCGGTACGATCCGAAAACTGAAAGATGTTCTAATTCCTGTTCTGAAAACTGATTTCGTTTTTGTAATCCTCAAACCCGTTTTTTTAAAGTAAACTTTCTACGTACAATCGTTTTTACTTTTGAAGGCTCAGATTGGGAAATCCAAATACGAAATGGCAGAAATAGGCGGTTGAAAAGGAGATGCTTTGCTTCTTACAATTAGCCATCTTCCAGTTATCGGATTGTGCAGATTATTTATAACAAAATTTTAATTCAAAAATAAGAGTTCAGATGCTATTACTTATCATTAATTGTACAGTAGACAAAATTGTTCTTTTCTAAGCACCAACATTTGTAAAAACGTTATCATTCTATATGATGATACCTTTTTATATTATTTAATTTTCATAAAAGAAACAGTCCAGCTATCCAGAATAATATTTCCGATGATGAACGACGATAGAAAAATTTTCTAACACATAACAATTTGATATCAGGTACGAGGTGACTTGAGCAGTTTGCAATGGAAAGCTGGCAATATCGATCCTAATTGCAACCGCGAAAATCTCGTTTTTGTTACACACGCGTCTCTTAACTTCAGAGATGTAATGCTGGCTACTGGCAAACTCGCGGTAGAAGTAATAGTCACCGACAAAAGGGAGCAAGATTGTTACATCGGTTTTGAATACAGCGGCATCACTCCTTCCGGTCGTCGAGTAATGGGATTCCGCAGTTCCAAGTAGGATTTTTTTTCATCAAGATTATAACATATTTAATCACATCATAAACCGACTGATACTTGTAATTTGAAATTACATACTTGAATATTTAGAGTGTCTACTATTGAAAAATTAGAACCCGTTTCATTGCCGCAAGCATCAGTAGATAATGTCAACATAGCTTCAGACAACAGTATATCAGATTGAATAATAACTCTGTTACAATGAAACTGATTTTTATGAAATATTTCAAGTGTTTTTTAACTACTTTCAACTTTGCTCTCCACGTGAAGTTTAAAAGCAACATTAATACAATAAATATCGAATGCTTTTCCTTTACCTGATTTTATATACTGAAGTGAATTTTTAACTATTAAAAAACTGCCATTAAACGCCAAATAAATTACAAGTAAAAAAAGCTACACATTTTTTAGCATTTCAGTCAATTTGCATCGCAATTCTAATGCCAAATACATCAAAAAGTAGATTAATCCATTCAAGACCAATTGCACACCGTGTGTGCAATGCATTTCCGAGCCAAAAAGACCGACTGCACACCGTGTGTGCAATGATCTTGAATTGCAATTTTCAGTCATTATAGAAAAAAAAACAGCCCTCAAAATAAGACTAGCTTAAAATAAAAGGTATCTTAAAGTATCCTAAAGTAGGTGATCCGAAGCGACAATCATTAGAAATACAAAAACTGGTAAATATAAAGCAAAAAGTTGTCGGTATTTCTGGATAGTCTCCAAAAAAATGCACGGTCTCGAATGGGTTAATATAATTTCAATCATTGTCTAATAATAACACCTATGTTAAACTATGTGTTAAAAGGCCGATATACGACCTGTATTTTTAAAACCCTTATAAAATTCATTTCAGGATTCTTAAATTGATAAATTTTATTGCAATAAAACACCACTTTTTAGATGTATCTCCAACGTGATTGAGGCAGTGCCAGATCTTATGTGGGACATACCAGAAAATTGGTCCCTGGAGGATGCAGCCACGGTACCAGTGGCATACATCACATCCTATATTGCACTCTTCACCAATGGAAAAATGAAGAAAGGTGACAAAGTCCTAATTCACGCCGGTAGCGGTGCAGTTGGCCAAGCAGCAATTAATCTTGCACTCAATGAAGGCTGTGAGGTCTTCACCACTGTCGGCACAGTTGAGAAACGTGTCTTCATTAAGAAAACGTTCCCCAGCATCGATGATGATCATATTGGAAATTCACGAGACACCAGTTTCGAGCAGTTGGTGATGAAAGTAACAAAAGGATATGGAGTAGATATAGTCTTGAATTCCTTAGCCGAAGAGAAACTTCAGGCATCTGTGCGTTGCTTGGCTAAACGTGGTCGTTTCTTGGAAATTGGGAAATTCGATCTCTCAAATAACAGTCAATTGGGACTGGAAATATTCTTGAAGGAAGCCAGCTTCCATGGAATTATGCTGGATAATGTTATAGCAAGGGACCGAGACATAACAGAGTTGCACAAGGAGATGACCATGGCTATAAAAAAGAAAGCATTTAAGCCTATGGAGAGAACATGCTTCTCACGAGATTCGGTGCAGACTGCCTTCAAATATATGGCAGCTGGCAAGCATATTGGAAAGGTAAGAAAATCTTTCATGATTTTGTCAGTAAAGATACATTTTGAATAAAATAGAATTTTACTTTGTGCTCCGTACTTACTCTGAAGCTCCCAAAACAAGAATAACGTCACAAAAACCAAAATATAATACACTAAAATAGAATTTTCATATTTGCAATTTTGTAAAAATAAAAAGAATTGTATAAGAGTTGCATAAAATTTTATTTTCACAAAGGCAAAAAATTCCATACATGAAGAGAAAGTTGAACATTTAATAGGGAAAACATACACAGGAAACAAAGAAGTTATTAAACACTGTGACTACCATGGGGGTCACCGGCGACCGGTGCTATTGACTTCAGTGAAATTTCCTATAACTTCTACATTCTAACATTTATGAATTCTCCGACATACTAAATATTTAAATATCGGCGTTCAAAAGATAAAGGTCTATCGAATATTTATCTATTTGTATTTTCAAAGTTTCTGCTTTGTAAAGATGCGAATTTAATAGAAAAAGATTCACTTAAGTAAGAATGAAGAAACTAGCGAAATACCGGTGGTGTTCAACGTGTTAACACCGAAATTTCGCTAGTTTTATCATTTCTACCGAAGTAATACTTTTTCTATTAAAATCACTTTCTTATAAAACAGAAACTCTACAGACACGGATACATAGAAATTCAGCAGACCTTTACACCAATATTTAAATATTTAAAAATTAAATATGTTAGAAAATTCATAATTATTGTAATTTAAAAGTTACATTAAATTTCATTGAATTCGATAGCGCCGGCCACCGATGACCTCCATTGCAGTCAACGTGTTAATCGTATGGCGAACAGCCATGAAAGCTGTCAATCAAATAATTCTAACTATGAAATGATAAGAATAATTTCTTCTTAGGTCATCATAAAAATTCACGAGGACAATGAGCCAGTGAACAAACCAATTCCTGCTTATCCATACTTCAATTCCGCACCGAATAAGAGTTACGTACTCATCGGAGGATTAGGTGGTTTTGGATTAGAATTAGCAGACTGGTTAATAATGCGTGGAGCGAAAAATATCGTTTTAGTTTCTCGTAGCGGTGTCAAAAATGGATACCAGCGACGAAGAATCGAAACATGGAAATCCTATGATGTTAATGTCCTGACACTTTCAAACGTTGACTCTTCGAAGACCGAGGATTGCGAGTACATTTTGAAATCCGCAGAAAAATTAGCACCCGTAGATGGTATCTTTAATCTCGCAGTAAACTTACGGGATGCTGCTTTCATCAATCAAACCGCCAAGTCTTTCGAGGAGAGCCTCAAACCGAAGATGGGAATTACGAAGAAATTGGACGAGGTATCACGAAAGTATTGTTCTCAGTTGCGACATTTCGTGGTATTCTCTTCAGTTTCATGCGGTAGAGGTAATCCTGGACAAACGAATTATGGTATGGGTAATGCAATAATGGAAAAAATCTGTGAGAAAAGAGTACAAGACGGCCTACCTGGCCTGGCGATAGAATGGGGACCGATTGGTGAAGTTGGAATTCTAGCTGATGTGAACGTCAACATTGGAGGAATCTTGCAACAGAGTATCTTCTCGTGTTTAGAAACGTTGAATCATTTCTTGACGCAAAAACAACCGATTGTGTCTAGCATTGTTGTAGCGGAAAAGAGTGGTACTGCTTCGAAAGCAACTAATATTCTCGAGGCTATTATGAACATCATATGTAAGTAGCAATGTGACATTCCGTTATTACTTTTTTTGATCTTTGTTTAGATATCAATATCAGTATTCAAAATGAAAGTCTATATGTCATTTATTATATTTAATAGTAGACGTACCAAGGTGGTCAATATGACTTGTTCTGATTTTTTGAAAGTTTTCCCGACATTTTTAACGCCATTCCTTTTTCTGGTTTGTACGTCCATCTTGTAGATAAAAAGATAGAAGTGTTGTTTCCTTAACACTAGATCTACCAGCGATTAATCTGATATATTCAAAATTGCCAAATAAATATGTTAAAAGAAATAAATGAAGGAGACAAGAAACTTAATCAATTAAATATACCTGTCCCTCGATTTACACTGTGTCAATCGAAAGCAACGTAATCGTGCAAAAAAAGTACCTTGCAAATCGAGGGATAGGTGTATTTAATTGATCAAGTTTCTTGATCCCTTCATTTATTTTTTTCTAACTTATATTTTTTGCTACTTTATTTGCTAACTTTATATTTCTAAATTTATTTAGCAATTTTAAATATAGCGCATTAATCGCCGGAAGATCTAGTATTAAGGAAACAACATTTTTAGCTTTTTATTTATAATTTATTCCAATGAATATGACTGTTCAGTAGAACATCTTTCTTTGAAAGAAGTATTTCAATTGGAGTAAATATAATATAGAAATTATAGAGGATAAAGTTCGATTGAGTATCAGCTAAGAGAAAGGAATCTTGTCTGTACAGGTTTGAAGGATTTAAAGAGTGTAAGTCACAGCGCTTCTTTAGCTGAAATGGGCATGGATTCGATGATGGCTACAGAAATAAAACAAGTTTTGGAGCGAGATTTCGGTGTCTTCATTACTAATCAAGATATCCGAAATCTGAATATTGGTAAAATCTTGGAAATGTCCAATGCTCAAAATGAAAAAGCAGAGAGTCGAAAAGCTACAGAGACATTTATCAATATGAAACTGCCACAGAAAGTAGACTCACAGGAACTTAAGACTCTAATGTGCATAGAGCTTCCAGTTCAAAGTACCGAAGTCAAAGAAGAAATATTCCTCATCCCAGGAATCGAAGGTTTCGCAACCATCTTTTCTTCATTATCGAAGAAACTTAAATGCCCGGCAACCTGTTTACAGCCGAAACAAAAAATTCAATTTGTGGAAGACGCTGTCAACGACATGATTCCTGTATGTATCTCAATATTGACAGTGCATAGATTCATTTGCAATATGTTAATTATTATTGAGCACATGTTCAAACGTATAAAAAATATTAGTAACGTAAATCATGATGTGTACATAAAAAAGTCTGATACAGATATACCTCGAATAGCACGGTTAATTGGTTTCGTGTTATTCGAAACCGTGCAATTTGAAACTCAAGATCCGCACAAATTTGCGCATTTGGTTCTAAATATTAATTAAGAAAACATTAAAAATTTCTTTCGTGTATTTTTGTATATATATATATACTGTGTGATCGAGTTAATTTTTAACAGTAATATTCGCTGCTTCCAGTAATTCGAATTCCGTGTTATTCAGGAGTTGTCGCAATTTTTAACAATGCTATTCGCGATTTCGTGCAATTCGAGCACCGTACTGTTCGAGGGATGCCTGTATAAGTATCCTTAAAATGAAATTTAGCTAATGATTCGTTCTCTCTGAGTATTATGGTATCAATTGCCGCATCGTGGAAATCATATGATAGCTCTCATATAATAATTAAAATATCTGTTATTAATGTAGCATAATTTTATATTTTTTCCAGTATATCTTAGAAAGGAATAAAAACAGGAAAGACTTCATAATAGCAGGATATTCGTACGGTGCATTAATAGCAATTGAAATTGCAAGGAAATTGGAAGCCAAAGGCATCAGTGTTCGTCTCATATTGATAGACGGATCACCTGATCTTATGAAAAGCTTAAGGAAACAACAGTATGCAGATCTTTCTGAAAATGACATTCAAAATACGATACTAACTGAAGGCATTGGAAATTTAATAACACCTGTGCCAACAGAAGTAAGTCAATTTTTTGATCATGATAATGTTGGCTGTAAAAATGAAGGATTGCATAAAGGACATTAATTATGAATTATTAAATGAATAATTAAAGAAATAATATACAATAATATACTTAGAAATATTCATAGACATGGAATTTTACGGTCAGGAGCTAGAAGAACTATGCTGCTTCTATGATCTTATTATCATAAAGATTCGCCTTCTTGTATTTGTTAATTTATAATATACGGTGCCTCTTAAAGGACGACATCTTTAAAAAAACATGCAAATGCGGAAACCTATGAATAAATTGATAGAAATGTTATTTTTTACAGTTCGCAACGAAACTGTCTGAAGCCAGTAACTGGGAAGAGAAATTGGAAGTATTAATTGCTCACATACCAACTGATGTTCAAGAAATATATAGTGCTGATGTTGTGAAAATGGTGTACACAGCTATCTATCAGCGCGTGAAAAATATTGCGTTGTATGATTGTTATGCATCAGCCCCTATAAAAGCACCTATCACATTGTTAAAACCAACATTAATATCTATACGTGGTTGTGCTCAAGATTACGGTCTCAGAAGGGTAATAAGAATATTACAATTTTTAAAGAGTATAGCAGGATAAGAGGGTCAAAAGTGCTCTTAAACTGATTTCAATGAGGGTGACGGTTGTAAAAACTACGATAATTCCTCTTCGGGTCAAAATACAGGGTTGAAATTTGGTACACAACGATCGCTGTTCATTACCTATCGAATGACACCACCCCCATTGAAATCGGCTCAGGAGCACTTGTATAATTGAAACATATCATAGCCTTACGTCTATCCTAAAGTTCGCGCATAATTCATACCCATGTTCGTTCATAGTGTAAAAATATACGAACATATTATTTGAAAGTTACCGATATGAACGTAGAATTAACACTTTATTAATAAAACGATATATACTATTCCAGGTAACTGATGGAAAAATAGATGTACAAACAATTGAGGGTAGTCACCAAACTATGATAGATAATGAGGAAATTGCAAAAGTGATCAATAGCATCATCTTTGAAAACCAGAAATTCAATAAAGGATCTCTTCATGAAGATATGAAAGTGATAAACATTCATGAAAGCAGTGACTACACGAAGACAATATAAAGAAAAAAACGTTACATCCATACAGAAAAATATAGAGCAAAAATGCTTTTATCGAGAAATAAGTTAGAATAAGTAACTTTCCTTGATTGTAAATAAATAAAAATCCAATGTTTGTGATATATGAGATGTTTATGCAAAATTAGTACATGACACACCAGTCACTCACCACATACAATATGCAGTCATATATCAAGATTAATTCACATGTTGGACATAAAGTTACATTACATACATACAATGCAAAAATAAGAACTCCTTGATGTGTTTTCTTCACTTTATCTTTCCCCGTACATTTCAATTTTTCATACTAGATCATCAGGGGTATTAAGTCTTGAAACAGGAATCAGAGAGAACAATTAATATGTGCCAAAATTCAAATAAAAAAAAGATTAAAAATGTTAGTAACAGTACATTTAACATTTTCTTGGTAATTACATTAATACTGAAATTAATATTAAGCTAATTAACATATTTATTAAACAGTACAATTTTCATCATCGTAGGTATGTGTAAATTATATGATACAGGAAAGAAACTTTTTATTTTATTTTTCCTGAAATGTTACCTAATGGATACTATATTTTCATAGAAAGAAATTGTTTTAATCCATAGCAAGAACCACAAACACTTTCTTACTTAATTACGTGATCCATAGTATAGAGTACTTCCACTAAAAATAATTTTGATCATAAATCCGAAAGAATAAACAATGATTGTTTTTTTTCAGCAATTCAATAAAAAATGCATGGTATAAGGGCTTCCATTTACCTCTTTTGCTATTCTACTTATATTTGCGAACACAATATAACATTATTTTTCTATTTATATATGAAGATATAAGAATAATGCTATTTTTCACCTTCATAATTCCATTAGCTCAACATCTGACATAGTAGAATTACTCGTTGATGGTTGATTCAAATCAGGAATGCCTTCTGTATTATTATTATTATTATCGTTATCAGACGCAGTAGGTATTGGTGTTGGTGTATCCCTTACAGGTAAAATACAAGGATGCTTGCTTGGAGGTTCCCAAAGAACTAAAGCCATGGAGGGCCTCTCCCTGCAAGTGAAAAACTATGGAGCTTTATCTCTTTTACTAGAATTACATTGATCTCTCTGAGATAACGCATAGAAATACATTGTTTTGGTTTTTTCTATATGTGCTCTACGATGATATTGTACAGTGAACAAAAAAGAAACTGTTGAATAATCAGAACTTCAAATTTATACTTACAATTTGGATAATAATGAGGATGGAAGAATAGGTTCCTGCTGTAGTCGTTTAAGTTCGTCCGAAAGAACTAATCGCGGATGTCCCAATTTCGATTCGTCTACATTCGCCACATTTGTTGCTTCTATATCCAAATCCATATTCAATTCCTTAGCAGGAACGGATTGTGTATCGGCTGTCGAAGTTGATGGTGTGGGAGTTTGAGATTGATAATTAGTGCTAATATGCAGATCTTTAAAATGTGCAGCCATTTTTTCCTCTGTTATAAACTGCTTTGTTTGTCTTCTACAAGTCAAAATATTTTTATACATTAGTATAATATTTGATATAGCTATACCATGATAGTTATTATACAGTATATTATTCGTACGTGTCTAACAAATCAGGAACTTCGAGTTTCCTCTTCTGATGGAGAATTGTCTCGAAACTTGTGCCTCCAGTAAATCTCACTAATTCTGGTTGTTGCAGAGATGGTACGCTCCATGGTATGGACAAAGATGGTACTTGTGGCATTGGTATCCATGGTCCTGGTTCCTGTGGACTATTTTGTTGACCCATCATGTGTTGAAATATCGAACGAGGTGTATGTAGATGTGCTCCTCCCATTGCATTCTAAATTGACAAATAGTATGTTTGAAACTCTATAATATACGCTACTTATATATATTAAATCAATTAGTAAGTAACAGTTCTCATTATATAAACGATTAATAACAGTGAAAGCATAATTTATGTAATATACAGTAGTTTACAGTAATATTAGCTCGGACGTATGTCGTATAAACATATTTAAGAATATTCTTTTATATAAATAATGCATTTTTCACAGTACTGTATTCTAAATTGTTCAAATATAATTTTAAAAAATAAGATGCCTACTGTCATTTGGAGCCGTTGGAAATTTTACGATACGTTTCAATCTCTCCGCGTACTTTCCGACGATATATTTACGAAATTTCAGAAAATCATTCGTACAGGTGTATACTTTCAATTTTGGCACAAGTCACGAAGTATTATAGTTAATAATTCTCGAGATAATTCGGTGCACAATAGAAATCCTTGAACTATTCACTAGACGCTAACCTCTTCGTTATTCATCATAATTAAACGATAAGCTCGAATCGAATTACACAGACCCACAAATAGATTTACAGTAGAAATAAACAAACTCTAAAATGTTGCACGTACAGATAGATTTAATTGAAACGCATTAGCTAACGTTTTATGCACTTTTCGAGAAAGATCGTTCTAAAGCAGTATTTGTTTTCATCACCCGTACTATTGCGAAGAGACCATTCTATATAGTACATAAGAAATGCGTAAAAACATGTCAGTTGATACTTTTACAATATAGCATTAGTAAAATTGTTCTCTCACTTTTGGAGTGCACATGATTGTTATTATAATCTTGTATACACACAAAGTGCAAAATTAACTTAGCAAAAATACATTAACTTTCAAATGTCGCCACTGTACACCTTACAGAAATCTACATGACCCATACCGACTGATCTATCAGCTTATTGTCAGACCTTTAAACCCTTTAAACACAAGTGCACCTATTAAACATATGTTACACCTTGAGAAATGCAACCGTGTATGCAGCGCTGCAAAACAGATCGAATATTGCATTCTCTTCTAAATTGAATTATTTGTACATTCCTGATCTTATAAATTATCTTGTTAAAAATGTCATTGAAGTCCATATTTTCATTAATATTATCAGAATTATTTTTAGAATTTCAATTTCTATAATTATTACGTTAAGAATATTCGATTTAATGGGATTATTTTAATAGTTAAAATATTACTATCAATCTCAGCGAGTCAGCTGATTATTACGTTATTTTTTATGTAGAAGAACACAAGAGAAAATATGAAATACCTAAATAATTTAAAAAAGTTAATTACTTCATTTCGAAAGGTGCATATTAGAACGAAAGTTTTGAATTTACATAAGTAGTCTTACACTTTAAAGGACTACAGAGAAGTAGTATTTGACAGTAGTGCAAACCAGTTTAAACGTGAAAGGAGAATTACATTATTATCATTATTGGTGCGAAATACCTCGCGAATGTAAGTCCGTTCAGTAAACAAAAATTTCACTACAAACATTTCTCTATTGAACAAAAAAGTATGACAAGAAAAATTAACTCTCATTAATTAAGTCTATTATCTTTCGCCGTAATGTGCTGTTCCGAAGTTGTTAATATCTACATTGAAATATTTTCCTGTAAAACGGTATTGAATACAATGCATAATCACGTACCATTTTTCTCGTGAAACAACGTCAGTGACACATCTTTACATTAATCCTTACATTAACATTTATACCGCATTCTGTAAGCGTATACCATTATACGCTACTTGAAATGCAAATTACTAGCGTACATTTTCTCTTTCAAAGCTTAGTTTCCAACGGGTTATATATGTCTTCTAGAAAAGAAAATGGTTGAAAATGAAGATTTTAATATCAATGGGTTTTCTTTGGGAACAGTCGTAGAATAATTTCTTCAATATCGTTTAAATTGTAGTTTGGATGGAAAGCAGTTGTTTATAAAAAATTGTACAGTGAATGGCTTCAATGGTTCGGATATTTCAACGCTAATTGACTATAGGGGAAGGCCACATTTTGTATGACTCAATTCTAGAGAATAGTAAACTTGATGTATAAGCTAGAATTTAATAATTAATTGCATACATTCCTTTGGTTTCTGACAGAAAAATACGCGATTTTATTGAAAGAGATAAAACTGACCTTCAAATTCCGGAAGTATCTCTTTAAAACTAAAAAAGGCAATTAAAAGCTTTTGTTGAATAAAAAAAAATTAGTATGTACTTATTACCTATTATACTCGATAGTTCTCATTTATTATAAAAGAACCTTGAAGAATTTACAATGCCAAGAATACAAAGAAATTAAAATAGACATCTTGTAATAAAATTTCCTAGTAAAGCCATAATGGTACCCTCAACGAAAATTTATGCTTGTAATTTAAAAATTTGCATTTTTCGAGCTATTGGAAAAAACTTTCATCAATCATCGTTAAGAATGACGAAACTCTATCATAATTATCGAACCCGCAAATAACTTTTTAAACAACACATTCGACAATACGTGATTTATCTCTTAAAACATTAATCCCTGATTTTTCTATAAAATCCCGTGAAGTATATTATTTGCTATGGTAAATATCAATAGTAGATTTACCAAGGTAGTCAAAATGACTTGCCCCAAAATTTTTTGCAAATGTTCCTGATATGTGAAAGGCTGCTTCTTATACAACTTTTTATCTCCTCTTCATTAATATCATTCGGTCATATCTATTTTACAGTTTCAAATATATTGAATAAATCGTCGGTACATCTGGTGTTAAATGATCTATAAAACGGAAGAAGCACGTACACCAATGCTTCGACAGACATCAGCGGAAGCAGTTAGAAATATAATTAAGAGAGTTGAAAATGTATTGTTCAAAACAAGAATTATGCCAAGCACGCTCTCCAAAGCTATTACTAAAACTCTCAATAAATGTCGTACAAAAAAGGATCTAAACCATTTCTTTCAAGTTTGACCTTATTCGACCTTGAAGCTTCTTTCATAACAGGTCATTGATTTCCCTTTGGTAGCGCCCGCAATGAAAGAAAAAAATCATGATTTTCCGTTAAAAAAAATTAAGGTCACCTTCCTGTTTATTGTTATTCTTGAAGTTCAACTTGAGTCATTCTCCATACAAAAAAATACTGCAACATTCTTTTTCATTGTTTTCGCACATCTGTTGTTCGGAAGTAAAACGCCGGCGGCTAATAATACGAGCAATCTTTATATTGCAGGCTGTATGCATTTGTGCGATTACGTTGCTCGTAACGTGAATCGCAAGCAAAGCCATTCTGGCAGGTAGAATGATTGGTCTTCCGCAGATAATACCAGTTTTTGTGTTCCAACGTGTGTTTATGATTGAAAGTAGTTTTCTCGTTGGCATTCCCGGAATCTTCCAATGAATAAACTCCAATGTATCACGCAGCACTTGCTCGCATATGGTTGTAAGTATTTGCAAATATAAATTACTCATTGCTCCAAAACCCTAATGAGAGTGTTGATGAAGATAACATTTTTTCAGATGTAGTTCCATTTGATAAGATAATAAAATTTAATTTGTAATCCAGCACAATTTCATTAATCGGTTCGAGTAATAAATATTTTCAATGAGACACATAATCATGTTTTATCTCGGAATGAAGCCACAGTTCAATAAAGCTCTTACTGGTGGCTTTTCACATTTAATGGACTGATAATGAGTTTTCCCGTTTTGCAGACATCAAACGTAACGAACTAGTTTCATGAATTCTTAATTTGCGCTGATTTATTAATGCGTGTTAAAATCTTTCAGAATTCAAGGATGTCTTCCGGATAATACTTAGACTTTTTCTTTACGAGTCAAAATATTTATCACTCTTAATGAGGCACAGGAAGAAATACATCTGATTTCTTAGGAACATGAAATGAATTTTAAAGAATTTTATATTGTATTATAGTTAAATTTCGAAAATATCAGACACGACCCGCCAATTTGAACGTATCGTTAAATAAACGCAACAAGCATACGAATGAGAGTCGTTTTGAATCTATCCTCTTGTTAATGTTATGTTTATTCAAAAGTGATGGTTCTGTATTTGATACAAGATAAGTCCCGATATCGGAAAAGCTGTTTTCCTTGTGATATACTTTATCTTCCTTTGAAAGGGAAGAAAAAATAAACGTCATTGGCCGCAGTAGCATCTCTCGGAGAACACGTGAGAAAAGAAGATTGTACACTTCATCGTTGTTCGCACACACATACGCAAGGCCACATCCTCAGTTATTATGTAGCCGATATGGCTTCACGGCAATTAATACTATTGTTATGATTCAGACAAGTACGTCATGTACGTTTCTCGGCAATGCAATACCAGTCTTCGGTCAGCGTTCTAGTGTAAAGGCTTGCAGCTACCAGTTTCCGTTCAGAAGGATATAGCACATGCATCGGCTTCACACATTCAGTGATTCTAAATAACAGCCTGAGAAAGGTGCTCCTAGGCACTGATTAATTCTAATGCTTTGTATTGTTGTTGTACAGTATATCACCAATTAGTGTTCAGTATAAGTTCTTCCTAATTGCTTAAAAAAAAAAAGGAAATATACTGTTGTAAAATGTTTGGTCCTATATATACAGCAGGTCATGAAATGTTTGACTCTCAATTGAAATATATAATGGTCACTGTGATTGTGCAAACGTGTGCTATAGTGAAGAGATCACATGAAAAGAAAAATGGTACTAATGAATATTCGTGAAGACCATTATGCTATTACTTGATTGTTGTATAAGGGAGTAGGTGAACACAAAGTGAAAGCACTGGTTTGTGATAATTGCTGATAAATAGAAAGAAAACTTGATCGTATAAATTAGAAAAAGAAAAAGTCATAATGTCGAATAATAATATTGGAACACTTGGAAAAGACGCCTCGGGTGCGGAGACTGCAAAGGGCAAAAATGAGAAAGGGGCAAGCGAAATTCATGGTAAACCTAACAGGATATCTACGCATACTAGTACCGAAGATATCACCGGAAAATCAAATAAAGGGACTCAAATTGACATGATTCACTCCACATGGAAACTTTCTTATGGTACACATAAGTCAAGACCTACTTCAATAGCTTACTTGCCAAAACAGACTCAAATGTCAGAGTCCAATTATAGCTACTACAATTCCAGGAACACCTTGTGCCCATCTCAAAGTGAATTAGTTTTATCCCCTAGAAGTAGGCAGAATCGTTATGTAGCTTTAGATATGAGATCAATGGGTAGTCTACCATACTCAAATCCACATTCAAGCACACAGATCCCAGGGAATAATGTACCATACACATGTTGCTGTACGTGTATGGGATCACAGGTACCACAAACACCTTCTTCTCAGCAAACAGATGACCAAGATGGTCCTCAAGGTCTTTCATGGAGAAGACTTCATATGAGCAGGGCAAAACTGAAAGCAACCGCAACAACATCAGAATTATTGAGTGGATTTGCTATGGCAAGTATTTCATTCGGCCTATTTGTATCATATTTAACTGTCTGCATTGAGATTATAAATTTCTTTCTATATAATCCAGAAGTAAATGATATGTTAAATTAATTTTTTTAATTACAATTTCGTTAGTGTAATGGAAAAACTTTTGTGTCCGTAACAAGTGCATGTCGTCATTTAATGATCTTTAAAAAAAGTTTAATAAAATGTAAACATGTTCGAACACTCTTTATCAATATGCTAATGACATATTTCGCAAATAATAGGCAATTAACAAGGCTTTTTGTCAATAAACCGAGATGCATTACGTTAAGCATCATTAGAGGAAAATCTAATTCTGTATAAATTCTTAACTACCCATTGATGCAAATTTGTTATAAGTGTTAAACTTCCAAGAAAATCTGTGTTTGTGCAATCAGAAAATCCGTTGGGGATTACACAACATTTCCTGAAAATCATTAAATTGACGTGGACGACAATTCCATGTAATCTTGAAGCTCATCTTTCATTACATAAGTCAAATACCACTTTCTTTGATGAAAATATATTGTGTTTTTAGATCTATTAACTTCAATGTATTTGTTAAACGTGATATGTTAAAATATAAATAACCGGCACATTTTATACATACATAAATATGTGTATTTATATACATACATGGATGTATGAATGTATACTGCATTCAGAAGTTATTTTCATTTCTTTATCAAACATATGAAAATCTTATCTTTTCAATTTTCAGGTAGCTATGGTAGAATTACAAATAAACGAACCAACGGCAGTTCCAGAGTGGCTGTTCGTGATGTTTGCAGTTTGTACAACTGTTCTAGTATCAGTGCACATCTTTGCTTTGATGATAAGCACATATCTCTTACCCAATGTTGAAGCCATTAGCAAACTGCAAGTATCAAGGCTTGTAACAGAATCCCCGCACGAGAGAATGCGTGGTTTTATAGAACTCGCTTGGGCCTTCTCCACTGTATTAGGATTATTTTTGTTCTTGGTCGAAGTAGCTATTCTATGTTGGGTAAAATTCTGGGATTATTCTTTTACTGCTGCTACTGCCAGTACTATCATAGTAATACCAGTACTTATAGTATTTGTAGCTTTCGCAGTTCATTTCTATCACTCATTAGTAGTTTATAAATGTGAAACTTCGGTGTCTGATATAAAAGAATTAGAAAGTATAAAAAGGAATTTGGATAATGTAACAATAGGACAAAGTAGCGTATAAAAATAGGATTATGTGAATGAAGTCTTTATAAAAAAAAAAGAAAGTGATCGATAGCTCACGATAGATAATGGAATTCGAAAAAAAACCATAAACGTATTAATCTTCTACTGTTTCCGAAATTCATGTCAGACTGTGTAGCGTGTACACTCTTCATCTCAGTAATACTGCGAACATAATCACACTTCGATTAGTTATATATACATAACAGTGATACAAAAAGAAAACAGGACACATTTACATTTGTTCAGTAACTTTACTTTTTAAACATGACCATACGAAAATGAGCATGTTTTATTATATATAAAAATGTACATAGCTGTACACATGCAAGTCAAGAATTGCAACAGTACAAGCGAGTGCTCTTAGTATATTAGCTATATTATTTAGCATTTAATCATATTCTATTTACGATTTAATTTCCAATTTTTCTTTAAACCTGTCTCTTCGTCATTTTGTTTCTATCATACGTCATATCACTAGTACATAAGTTTTTACTTTGACACTTAGTTTGTGGAAAAACTGAAGGACAATCGAGTACTCGTTTTATATACATATTTCCATTTGAGAAATTATTATCCTAGTCAATAAATAAATTGTCAGGCTTCGACACTTTCATCAATCAAAATGCGGCTCGTTACTTAAATCATGAAAGTGAAAATACAATTTTATACACCTTTCATTTTTACCATAAACTAAGTTATTACCTTATGATAGATATTTTCTACAGTATTATGTTTTAAATTCTGTTTGTACAAAAAGAGATATGAATTAAAGGAAGAATTGTAATTAAATCAAGGACGTAATACAACTTTTTTCGTGTAAAAAAAAGAAAGAAAAATGTTATACAGCCTTGCCTGCAACAATAAAAGCTCTGCAAGTCGCGTCGTATTGCACAATGCCTCTGACCATATATTTCATAATTTAAACGTTCAATCTAAAAGTACACATAAATTTCCTAAAATTTATTTAGATGTATTAGTTGTTTAAATAAATCAGATTTTTTTTGTCACTGGTTTGCGCAAGTATTAATTTATGAAATTAATTTTCAACGGTATGTACACTGGAAGAAAAAAAAAGGAAAACGTACATCACAGAAGAATAAACCCTGTATTGTAATGCACGTTACTTTAATACAGCTTGATTGAAAGACAAAAAATTTGTTCAAATGAACCGTAAAATGAGTCTTAAGCACTCTCTGGAGCTTAATAAAACATATTTCGAATCATCCATTTCCTGGACGATAGAGTCTTCTTAACTCTCTATTTTCGTAACAGAAGTAGTTAAAATATATTCTATTACTTATATCTTTCGTATATGAGTGAAGTAGATCTCTATAATGTATAAAAAACTGTTCACTTAAGACGCATGATGACGATGGAGAATAAAACGCTTGTGCTATGGACAGGTAGATGAATAAAAAGTAGGAAGTATTGAATAGTTCTACACAAAAACTAATTACGGCAGCATAAAAGAAAACAGAAATTATTCCACTGCTAAAACACAAATCAAAAAATATTTTTATATCAATTTTTTTAGTAATTTGCAAAATTAGTTTTTGTATAACACCACTTAACATTGAATAATAACTGTTTCAAAAGTAAGAGTATTACGCTTAAGACAACTGATTTCAGACATTTTTTCAACGGTCCAGACTATCGATACAATTCTTTCTTTTCGATTGCGAATTGAATTCTACTTTCAAAGTCAATATGCAAGTGTACAAATTAGATTGTTTCAGATCTATATCATTATCTTGTAAGATAATTATTTTTAACACCACTATATCTTGCGAATATATAAATCGGATTTTACTCTTAGAAAACAGAACAGTATTCTTAAAATATGCTTATCCGTAGAACGCATTTACAGATTTAAATTCAAGGAAATATATGTTCGTATGCGCACGCGTGTGTATGTATGTGTATGTTTATATATATATATTGTTAATAGTCTCCAAGATGCGAAGTATAAAGTATTGTTCAGGCAAGCGATAAATAATCCATTTGTGACTATAACTTCCAAAAAATCTACTTTAAATCATACAAACGTTAAGAAAGCAATTATTATTAATACACCTGTGTCATATCGAATAATGTTATATCTTACTGTATTATACTATGTCATATTATATCAATCTATAATACCATAAATCGATACAAGAGAAAGATTGAACAAAATGTATTGATTGTTTCTTAGAGACCTTTCAATAAATTGGCTTTCATACATATTATTTTCAGTCTTGTTTTTAAATAAACATATAAAGTCTTTCTGATGCCCATCCATAGCAAGAGCTTATTTAGAAAACTTTCTATTTCGCAAGAACAAATTCTATGTTACCGCGACATTGTTCTTGAAAATCAAGACACAAATTTACAGTTCATCTTTAACAATGAAGTTTTATAAATCCCATTTCCATCGCTTCTGAAAATATTTTGAACTTTTCATTTGTGTCATACGAGTTTACCAAAAACTGTAGCAAGTTTAAAAGCTCACTACTCATTTCAATAACAAATTGTTAATGTGAAACCTTAAATTTATAGAAACAAAAAATTTATATATACACCTGTATAAACTTTGCTTTGTTCGATTCTAGCTCCCAAATAAAATAAAGTCACAACCTACGCATATATGATCACTAGATCTTCATGGAAATCCTTCGATAATCCTTAAATTATTCTATTCATAACCACACATTTCGTACAATTATTCTGATATCCATTGAATAATAAATTAAAAAAAAAAGGTCGTTTTGCACAGAGTATCTCACACATCTGTAACAGTGTTAAGTTAGAATCACACACATTTAATCATGTTAATATTTCAATGTTCGAAAGGAAAACTTATGATATTTTCAAGCATTGCAAATTTGTGTAGTAGTCCTCTAATAAAAATGATAGACCACATTTAATTTCTTTTAAAATTAATCACATGACACTTATACTTTAGCGTACTTAATAAACTGCAAGATAATAATCAATATCACTTGCATCATCTACTGCATATAGTCTATTCATTTATTCAACATCGAGTTTAAGACACAGAAAGAATGCCAATAATAAATGTAGCAGTTGGCATTCTGGAAATGTTATCAGAAAATTGTTTTGTCTTCCAGTTCAGCAAAGAGATTTTTGTATTACTAATATTTCACTCTCAATGTTACATCATATTATTTTTATAATATAGTATACCTTTAGTTACAATCGCAAACCTCTTGCATCAATTCTCAAATGTGAATTGTGTTTTGTATTGTGATATATAAAAAAAAATGCATATGTGTCATGTATTGAAAAAATTACTTACATTAAATGACACTGATAAAAATAAAGATACGATGGTAAATGACAGTGAGACTCATGCAAAATGTTTTCCTCTGTGGAGCACAATGTAAAGAAAGCCGTGACTCTTGTCAAACTTCCATGTGCTTAGAAGGTTGTTGAGATATGAATGGTTCGCTCCACATCCGACGTAAATCACCCTGAAATATTTAAATACTCTATCACACATGGACAATATAGTAGCACGCTTTAATAAAAACATTGTCTTTACATTTAAGATAAAAATTGACAAAAATTTTTTAAATAACGAATCTGGGATGTAAACTTCTCATTAAAAATATTATCTGTAACAAAAATTTTAAGAGAAACAATTACATTATATGTACCTTCAAATATGCCATAGTAAGTAATGGCAATAAAGTGAAGGGTACAAGGTACAATAAGGCAGGCTGCGCAGCTTTGAACACTTCAGAGCTCACAGTAGCAGTAAGTAAACCAAGAAAGTAACCGATCAGGGAACAGTGGAAGTAGCTAATGCGACTGAAGTGACGAGGAAGCGGAACTCCTGTCTCACAACCACCGGGTAAAAGCTGACTTTTTTTATATGCATCGTATCGTAAGACAAAGCAGAGCAAAAGGCCTGGCATTACAACATCTCCAAGACCTAGCATAGAGAAATATCCAGCTTGATGCATAGACGGAAAAACTAATTTTCCAGGCAAGGGAAGCTTTTCTTTTGCTACAGCACCTAAGTGCAATCTTCTTGCCACAAGATTCACTGGATTATCTGCTGGTCGAGTTGCTACCTGTCGATAAATCGAAAAACTATAGTTAGTAACAATTTTGAAATGAACTTCCGAATTTTTATAGGTATTTATACGCATTTCAAAAATCGGCGCTACCACTTAAAGTTGCACTTAAATACAAATTGTACGAAAACTAAACGAGATATTAACAATCCAAGAACATGTGATGGCAAAATGAGGATTGATCGACATAATGCTACCCATCGCAAGGCTCTAAATATCACCATTGATGCGTAATTCAAAAAGTTCGATTTTATTCTGAACAGGCCTCGTAATATACAGGAAACAAAATGCTGTAATTTTAATTATAATATATTGAAACTCACCTTAACCATTACGTTTGTGCTGAATATATAAGATGAAAAGAAAACCCAGAAGACATCATAAATCAAAAGTCCCGTTAATAATAAAGTGGACACCTTTAGACTAGGTAATCGAACGAATGCAATGAATGCTACGCAAAGTCCCATGCCCATGGCATCCATGAGCAGCCAATGCCCGGTCAGAACCCAGATGCATACTATACTGACACTTAGTGAAAATGAAAGTAATTCTGCACCCGTAAACCTTCCACAGACACCGAAAGATATTTTATTACCATCTGAACATGGTCTAATGATATACTGACACATAGGCAATAGAAGAAATGCCAATGCAACTGTGGCTATAACTGAAAACAGGAAATATATTAGATTAACAAAGAAATTATAAAATACAGAAATTTGAGAAAACTTACTGGCTGTACAGATTGCCAAAAGCATCTGCATGCTGTCAAAGAAGAAAAACATGACGAGTAGAGAAATGGAAGCACCAAGAGGTAGACAGAGAGCATGCATTGTATCTAGGGTTTGGACTCTTCCATTAGCACCATCTGCATTTCCTGTGCTACTATTACTCGAAATTCCAGTTAATAAATTACTACGTTCCGTCTCTTTCTCTCTTTCCCTAGCTTCTTGTTCCATATTTAAAGATCGGAAACTGCCATAAACTATCAGTAGAATTGATATTAGGAAAGTGGATATCCTAGATGAATCCATTATGGAATAAGCCCTAAAATAAATTTCAATTAAAAAATACTTTGTTCCATATATAACTGAAATAAAATAAACCGGAAGATAAGAATTATCTAATAATTAATCTATTTATTTCACAATAAATTTAACAGAAATAAATATCACAAAATAAATATGACATAATAAGATTTTTATATTAAACACAAATGTAGACTAAATTTAGTTATAGTGTATTCCATTAATCCTTATCTGGCAATGTGAGGTTGATATCATATTAATATTCCTATAAATAACACTTTACCAACTGGTACCTTATTAATTGGCTTTTTGTAGCCAATGCTTTTGAACTTTTAGTTTACTAATGAACAGCCACAGCAATCAGGAATTTGTTATTTATTATTTATTATAGTTAAACTGTATTACATTGTCTTAAGAAGCATTTGTTATTTTCATAGAGATTGCAATTTTCTTTGAACAATCTAAGTCAAAACAGACCCTGTAAAGTGAACTTACCAATATCAATTGGTAAAGTGTTAATACAGACAATGTCAGCTAAGGATTGATGTTATAGAGCAGCTTTCAAATAATTGTATCGGAAAAGCACAAATCAAAATTATATGCCATAAATAAGAAATAAATAACAACTAACCACTGATAGTCAACTTGATACGTGGCCATGTTTAAGAATGCCTGGCCGTAGCACGTAACGCTATGCTAGGACACCTTGTGACATTTAGATGTCCTCTTTGAAAGTGCTTTTCATATGCACTAACCTACATCAGGGATCATCTGTAACCGCTGTTGAAATTAAAGATCATTATCTGACAGACTGTAAACACTAAACAAAGAAATAGAACAAAGTGTACCTGTAATACTCCGAATTCAACATTGTCAGTGAGTTGGAAGTAGGCCTTTCAAAACTTCGGTCACCCCCTTATAAAAATTAAAGAAATAAACCTGCTATATTAACGACGTTCAATGGAAACAATATAAAAATTCCAATCGCATTGTTTTTTCTTAAAAATAGGAAAAGTTGTACAGAACACAGAATTCCAACATGGAAAAGTATATTGCAAAGAGGTATATTAAGCTTAAGATGATATCGAAATCAGTAATGAAGAATAATTACCAGTAAACGTTACATTGTACATATATACATATACACGCGCAACTGCTGATATATTTCACGAAGTCAGAGCAAAAATTACTGAGCAATAATACACGGAAGAAACTTTCGTACGACCACTTTCAAACTTTCGCTATAATCGTATATGACAAACGAATGCGACGCGAAAACGACAGCTGCACTTGGGTCTATTTATGAACAATATCCTGACATTAACGATGATGCCACAATAATTATGTTTCCTTATAATCCAGCTGTCTTACGTAAATTCGATGTTCTCAGAAAGGACTGAAAATTATTTGTAAAACATAAACGTTCACCATTTTGGTAAACATAGGGATCACGTGACTGGCCCTGGCCCCAAGAGGTTGCTACTCCCTTACCCCAGATTGTATTCCGACACGATTTTCAATGTTTAACACATCTCACCTGGGCGGTCCGAAGTCTGGGCCTTTCGTAACTTTTCTCATCACCTCATGTATATGAATACTGCTCGTGTAATATTTTATAAATAAGAGAAAACGACGAAAACACGGAGGAAATGTATTAGCGCGCGATCGGTCAACCACCACAGTCAACTATCTACACAGTGCTACACAGGTCAACTGCTGGTTGACAGGCGCAGATCTGCGTCAAGCTCTTCTACTGGGTGTTCGAAATACATTAGCTCTATTAAATTTAACCCGCGTATCTAATTGTAAATGATGGAGATTTAAATTTGCCACTTGCACTTTTCTCAATAGCTCTAATAATCGAACGCCGAAAAGAGGAAATTTGCCTCGGATATGAGAATTAAATTGATGCGTTGTTTTAATGGAAAAAGTTATCGGAAGTAAATCACGCTGTATCAGAACGTAATCTAATGTTTAATCGTTAAAACGACAATTGATTGTGTGAATATAGAAGTGGAATTTGAATTATTGTATTGAACTTATATTTCAAATATATAACTGAACAGGTGTATGTATTTTGCGTTATCATTCTACATGTTATATCTATTATTCAATGGTTCGTGTTGCTATTAGTAATTAAAAATGATTGTCGGTTATTAAATTATACGTTTTGTTACTAGATTTTAAAACGTGACTTGCGTTATGTTGCAAGTAAAAAGAAGGATGGATTTTCATTATTTCTTGAATCATCATTAGTACGCACACGTTCAACACATCCTTGTAAAACGACACTTTCGATTGACCAATGTAATGTAACATCATATACTTACATTTACGATCGGGTTAGATATTATACAGATATTAACAATACACATTATCAATTTCCTTCTTCAATCGAAAAGGTCCAAAGTTAACCAAACGACCACTTACAATTCATATAATTTATATAATCCATATAAAAATGTACGACGTCATATTAAATCCAATTTTTCATTTACCATATTCAAAATAAAAAGCGGAAAAAGAGATGTCTCGTGGGGTTCCACCGAAATTATGATTTTAATCTATCAACATTTTTTTTTCACGACAATTACATCTACCAAGATCATCGATAAATGTTCCCTTGTATTTCGAGTTCAATTAGCATATTATCGATAAAAAGAAACCAAGACATACGAGGAGAATGTCAAAGAATCTGCAAAATCACAGATCATCCATAATCAAATTCATGTGTGTTTGTGGGCACAGTACAAATGTTACGTTGGTGACTCAGTAATAAAGGTTAGGCGCCGTCACTCAAGAACGTGGCGGGTATACCACGCCGTGCAAAGAAGGATCCATATCGTTACTAAACACCGTGCTTTTAGGGCACGTTCGAATCCGTTGGTATCGCTGTTGGTGCATTACGAACTTACGATCAGTGTGTATAAGTAGAATTTCGATCTAAGAGCGCACAGTCTGTGGGCTAGAAGAATATCAAAATGGTGGCTGTACGATACGGGTGATGTGTACGCAGTTATTGGAGTGCATTATAATTTCAGGAGTAACGCGTGCGAGCACGCAACATATTGTAAAATGGGCGATCCGAAGGCTCAACACGGTACACAGGAGATGAAAGGCTGGCTTTTTAAATGGACTAATTATTTAAAAGGTTATCAAAGAAGATGGTTCGTCCTGTCAAACGGCCTACTGTCGTATTACAGGTAGTCTCCTACGTGTCAATATCTTATACATTAACTATTCTTTTCTTTCTCTTCCTTCCTCGTTTTGTCGCGTGTACAGTCACGCAAGGGAATTGAATTCGTCCCGTTTACGTGATTTAAAGATTGACAGCTCCAACTCCTACAATCTCAGTATTGTTTTTATGACAATACAGTGATAACAATAGTTACAAAAGAAGAAATTAAGTTTCTATGATATGGAGCTGTTCCCTTCATTGCTTCTAATATAGGTTATAATACGATAGATGTGTACGTGTTTCTATACCACTTGATATTTAACTTGAGTTTCTTTTGTGTCACAATCTGGCGATAAAAGGAATCTGCTAATTGACCGCATGTACAATCTTAGTATTATCTATTATACTAGATAGACATGTAGTCGTGTTGAGTATTTTTAGTTTTTACATCAATGATATAAATTCCTTTGAATATATATTATAATTACATTGAAAACATTTAATACATGTAAAATATGATACTAATGCTTGTCACAAACATAATGTGAATTAATATATAATATTTATAATTGTGAATTGATGTGAATTAATATATAATATTTACAATTTTTATAGAGTATATTATGTAGTAATTAATGGAACAGAACATATTTCTTATATAAGTATAATGTAGTCATTGAAGTGATACAGAATTATTAGTAAAACATTATTTACCAGGGAAGAGAGAAAAAGTACTCTTAAATTCTTAAAATAATATAACAGAGATAAAATACAGCACATAATTTTGTAGCGTATGGTACACTGTTGCAGTAGCAATTGCCTTTTTTTATGGAATAGTATCTTAGGTACATATGATTTTTTATACTCAAGAATATACACCAATTAAATCATCTCTTTTTAACGAATGAATATTATTACATTTTCTTGCGTATAAAATTAATCATTGATTAATAATTTACCGACAAGAAGTTACCATTAAAGTATTATAACAGAATTTAGGGAGCAGCTCTGTACATTTAGTTTTTTATAATCAGGTTGTAACCACGAATAAATACCATAGTAAAAAGAAATCTTGATGCTTCTGAGCTCACATGTACATAAGTAGATTTCGCAGGCTCCATCAAGAATATTATTATTATGGTTTATCCAAGTAATTTTTATATAGATTTAATTACACATACATATCCTTATCAATGATCATTTTTACATGCTCCATGTTTGTTCATTTTAGTTCGATTAGTATCCCGAGCATGTACATATTACGGGATGTGCTGCGATATTCCAACACGTCGTAAGATTTCTAAGGTTCATTCGAAAGCCATAAAATATCTAAAGACAATGATTGATTTTAACGTGCTCGTATCTCGGTCATATCGACCGTATATTCCGTATATACTCGCTTACATCTATACACGCATCAGAGAAAGTTTATTGCATATTTGCCTTGCTCTCTTTTCTTTCTAAATTATCGCAAAGAATTTTCGTTCGATTACTTAATGCTTCGTTCTAGTTCGCAGAGGAGGTGTGCCTGTTCAATCCTCTCTAACAGTATTTTTTTGTAAATAGAATAAAATTCCTGATACTTACGGGACATAATCGTAATTTAACCGATCGAAGTACTTTCAATTTAACGTCGAGGGAAGTATAAATGAAAACACACAGTTTCCAGTTACTTTAAACTCGAGAAAGATCCGCGCCTATCTATATATCAATAGATAACACTCACACACACACAAACACATTGCATAGACCTCTTTCTTTTACTTTTCTTCCGCTTGGCACAGTTGTGTGATTTGAGTTTGCAATGCCTTCAAAAAATCACTTGCTCAAAATGTTCGTAACAATTTGATTTTTACACGAACACTGTTTAAACGCAAATTTCGAGGGCTTGTCGCACGGATGCGGCGTTGCACGCAACGCACGAAATTCATCACGGTGGTTGCACAAATGCGGCCCAAGAAACACTTAATTTCGTTCGTTCTGCAGACAAATACGGAAGGCTAAACGCGACTTCATCGAAAGGCATCCGCGATAGGTGCAAAAAAAAAGCAGAGAAAGATTCTCGACAAAGTTAAAAAAAAACTCGTTTTGACACAGTGTTACACAATGTGAACGGGGCCTATTTGTTTTATGGATTGTTTAGGGCTGAACCAACAGGGGGGCCAAAGATATCAACGCGACGCAAGCGGAGGGCTGCCAGAGCCTCCGAGTAAGTAAATTATCGAAAAAGCCGAAATATCCTGACTCTCCTTCGAGCGAACTGCAATTAAACAGACAAAGACGATGTTGAAGTTTCATTTTCATTTTTTTTTTCTTTTTCATACAGTCCTTGCCTACCATAGCTACGTACATACATTAATGCCAATCGTCAGTGTCCCTAATAATTTCACTCGCTTCCTATCTACCTCTTATTTGTCATCGGTAATACCGTGTTCTCTTATTGTTAGTTCGAAACTCGATGAGTCTTAATCGTACTAATGTCGTACGATTTTGTACTTTCGTGTCTCTCTTTTAATATCTTTCTGTGTGTGTGTGTACATATGCGTGTACGTATACGTCTTCACGCTGTATAAGACACGCCGCTTATTATTGTTGTTAGTTTCAATTACGCATAGAAAGCATCCCAAAGGTCTTCAGCGTATAATTTTACTGGCTTGCCGACGATGTTCCAAGAAATTTTAACGTCTAACGAGAATCGGTATCAATAGTATTCACTGTCAATGTTACTTGCATCTTCAAAGTATAGATTTTTGAAATACGCGTTTAAATAACTATAAATCATTTCATCCTGATTTGTTATTGATTTTTCAAGATTTATAAACATATTATCGTATATGTATACCAGTGGTGGTGAACCGTTGTATAGTTCGACAATTGGAAGATGGTTAGGGAGCAACGTCACCTCTCACTTTTGCCGTTTCTTTCTGCCATTTCGTTTTTGGAATTCTCAAAAACCAGCCTCTTAAAATAGACAACTATGTTGATGGTTTACTTTAGGAGAAATATTGGGTTGTTCGGAAAGTAATTTCGTTTTTTTTCGGTGAGAATGAAAGACGATTTTCTTGTAGTCCATAAATATGTCACTGAATTATATATTCTCCATTTTGTTCTAATACCTTTTGTCATCTTTCTGGCAGTAGTATGATTCGACGTTCATAAAAGTTTTGATCTTTGCTGGCAAAAAAATCAAAGCCTTTTTTGACGTCCTCATTCGAAGTAAAGGTTTTGCCGTTCAAAAAATGTTGCAATCCAGTTTTGGCAATGGCGTTATGTTAATGAGTCTTCCCCATAAAAATCGAATAATTTTTTTCTTGCTCGAACAGCATTTTTACCGTTTCGATAGTAAAAAAGTCAAATATGGCGAAAATGCTGCTTTCGACTTTCCATCTTTAATAGAGCACCAAAGAAAAACTATTGTGTAGAATCAAACAAATTTTTTCACAAACAAGCGTTGCTATATCAACTGTCAAAATATATAATAGCAATGCGAATTAAGTGTGAAGTTAATTGTGAAAAAAATATAATTATGTCCTCCGTCGGGAAAAAACGAAATTACTTTCCGAACAACCTAATAGTTTGGAAGTTGCAAAAACGGAATGGCGGGAATAGGTGTTTGAAAACGAGAGATTCCGCTGTTCCTTAGCCATCTTTCTGTAGTCGGAGTGTACGTGAGCGTGCCAAACTTCTTAAATATTATTTATCGACTGTCTAACGTACTAGTAGTTTTTTATTTATTTATTTTAATAAACTACAATCAACTTCTACTCATAAGTTGTCTATTAGGGAAAAAATTTTCAATCTCTAAATCGTTCACGCGCCAAAATATCCTAAATATTATCTATCGACTATCTGACATGCCAATAACTTTTTTTCGTTTATTTATGTTAAGTAACTACTATCAGCTCCTGTCTACTAGAAAACAAAATTTGATTCTTCAAATCGTTCATGTGCCAGCTAAATTTTGATCTGTACCATCTCTGCCACGCGTGCTCTAAGTTCGCCATCACTGCCGTAAATAATTTCGATGGTTGGCTAAATTACAGAGTGGAAATTAATTGTAGAAAATCTCCTATTCCTTTTGGCTACGATGTTTTATTTGTGTAAATGCGTGTATTATGTGGACTAGTATTAAATACTTTTACCGATGATGCAATGTGTGTTATTTCGATAAATTCACCTAATTCTGTTTTTACACGGTGTATATACACGGTATATCTACGTTCTTGAGAGATCAGTGAAAAAATAACGTGCAAACTGTGAAGTAGAAGGCCGCCGTTGCACTTGGAAACGTCAATAACAATGATACGTTAATTATCATAAGAGTATCAATTTGTTCTTATCGCACTCTTATAATTCTTACGCTCACATGTATATATACATATTCTTTAATTAATATTACAAACTTGTATGTAACCCAAGTAAATAATTACGTAGAAAGCAACACGTACGTTCATCACGTAGTAGTAGTTCATTAGCATACAAATAGAGCGAAGAAATGTAACATATACTTACTATTAATTTACGGGAATAAAAAAAAACCATCATACATATTATTTACTTGAATCAATATATTCAATTAACACTCAAACTACCAAGGCCATTAAACTGACCAGTTAATTTTTTCTGAAAATTCTCCAAATTGACAGGAGAGCCATGTAAATATTCCATTTCTTAAAAATTCTAAATTACTTAAATAATCATCTGTTTAAGTAATTGATCTCTTGATATCTCTTTTTCCATTTGGTATATCTAAATATAATAAATATAACGCCAATAGTTTTAATGTAAAAAATCATGTTCTACAAAAATATCGAGAATATTTTTCAGCGGAATTCAAATCAAATGCAGATTTTTGCAAGGAACAAACTTATTGTATTGCGTTAGATGAAAGAGAAATCGTATAAAAAAAGTATCGAGATGTTTTATATATCCTGTTAAAGAAAGATTGCGTAAGACATTCTTGTAAATCGGAATTAGGTGTATTTCGATAAAACAGATATCACTGTTGGTACGTATCACGTAATAGCACGATCGATGCCAATGTTTTGTTAGAATGACAATTGTTATATTAACCCATTGCCTTATGATGTCTCTTGCAACTACATGTTGCACAATTTAACGTTGAATTCCTCTCACATCGTAGACAAATGAAAATCTGCCAATTGATTTCCCTCATGTAATATGTATATCAGAATAAAAATGGCGGACTATAAACAGGACTTAATATCCTTTAAACACGCACGAATTTTCATTTTCAAATGAATCCGATACACGCAACAAAAACCTGGCATTTTTCTTAAACGCAAAGTTTTCCATAGCATAGTTTCGTAACGAGCGTGAATCATATTTATCGTAATTCGACGTTAATTTGCGTCATGTTAGCGCGAGTTGAATGGCTTTTGAACGTTTCGAAAATTTGATTTATCAATTTTTTGTTTTGTCTCAATGATATCGTATTCTCATTTACACGAAGTACATTGAACGCGCTCGTTTCACAGAAATTGGCAATCGATGCGTAAACAAAATTGACATTTAACAACAGTAAAAATATACTCGAGACTTTTGGAAGATGAGGAGACACTTGTGTTAATTTTTTGTCCCTTAAAAATTTCCTGTGATATTTTTGTGGTCAGCGAAATTCATCTAATTGGTTTTTCATTGTACGCAGAAAAACATTTGGAGGAAAAGATCGTTCGTTGAATAATTTCACGCTTTCGTCCACTTTCGAGCCTCAACAGACTCCATAAAACTGGTCGTATCGTTTGCTACTCAATGGTTTTGTTCTGTTGGTATTTTTATTTCTTTTTGTTTATACGCACAGCTATATTACTTCTATCTTACTTCTTGTACCTTTAATCCCAATGTTTGTATAACAATACTCCGTATTTCTCTATTTCCGTACGTTCTCAAGTAAAAAATAAAAAGAAAAAAAGGAACAAAGAAAAAGTAATAAAAGCACGAATCGAAACGTCACTTTTAATGAGGGCAGCGTTAAACGGAGAGCTCTTACGGATAACAAAACAAATTCCGCGTGCACTTCTTTTCTGTTAACTTTAAACATACCTTGTCGTAAGGTTCTCGTCGTAAACCTATCTGCCCATTGAATTACGTATGGATAATATGCAATAATAATTTCTGAACGCGTTAGCATGAATTACTTTCCATTCCCACACTCGAAGTCCTGATTCTTTGCGCGTTCGTTTAACTCAGCTGACCCCCCGAGTGCATGATTCAATTGGGATCTGTTCTTCACCCCCTACCTTCCCCCCCACCCACCCCCTTTTTATCGTCAGAGATTCTTGCGTATTTATACCTAATAACGAAGTACATAGGTTTCTCTTTGTGGTAGATTATTTAGGAACGGTGGTATTTCAAACGGTGGTAATGGGACTGCTTAAAAGTATACATTACGCTAATACTTTATACTCGTTTCCTGTGCTGAAAGTGCATACACCACGGTGCCACAGATTAACGCAGACTATCGGTTGTTTTACCTGTCATCATAACAGTTTGTAAATCATTATTATTCTATAATTATTATCACTATTATTATTATTACTATTATGATTAATATTTTTATGAGGAAAGCGTAAAAAAAAATAGAACTCGTAACAATTTCGGTTTGAATGAACCACAAGGTTCGTTGATGGAAAACACGAGTTATTGCAAACTCACGTCTGTCTTTCTCTGTGTCATTCGGTTGTCCGGCGATTGGAGAATATGTTCGCGGAAATGTCGCGTTTCTCTTCTCTGTTTAGAAATCCTGCCGAGATGTCGCACACGTGCCGCGGCACGATATCCTTACATGGGGCCTTAATACACACCGTTGATGCTTGCACCTTCGTTGTAAGCAACGGTGGTACACAAACCTTCCACATCAAGGCGGCAACCGAGGTTGAGCGTCAACAGTGGGTCACGGCCCTCGAGTTGGCGAAGGCCAAGGCTATACAAGCCATGGAATCTGGTCTGTATGATGGTATCATTTAATTCCATTCCATTTAAGTGTTTTACGGATAATTTACGTGATCGTTAAATTTGTATTTTTAAGAATGACTTTAACATGACCGATCGATCGGAAGGGTGACGTTCATTAGGAGATGCGTTGGTTGTTTCAGAATTTAAGTTCGTTATTGGGAAAACCATCGTGTACCTACGCTTCATATAAATGAAACTTTGTTACATTGTAGAGAAGTTTAATGCTGGATGTATCAATTTAAGATAACTAGGTTCCAGTCTTTTTTTTAAACTTCAGAAACGATGCGATTTCCAATGGTATCTTTGTTTCTTTATTAATCTGTAGTGTTTGTTGGATAGTCATGAGGTATTTTTTAATATGTTTAATTGAACGGTAGTTTTCGCATTATTACGTGGGTAATATTGATATGTTCGTTACGAGACGCGTTGGTTGTTTGAGAATTTAAGTTCGTTATCGGGGAAACTCTCGTGCACCTACGCTTTATGCGAATAAAACTTTGTTAGATTGTGAAGTTCAATGCTGGTTGTATCGAGTTAAGATGACTAGATTGCAGTATTTTTTTAAACACCAGGGACGTTGCGATTTTCAATGGAATTTTTATTTTTTCATTAATTTGTAATGTTTGTTAGATATTCATGAGAAATTTGTTAATATGTTCGATTAATCGGGAGTTCTAGTGTTAATTCATTAACGATGTTGACGTGTTTTATTGTTAATGTTTTTTTGGGGGATATTATGGTAATGATAAATTCTAAGCTATTCAAATAGTTCGTATACGAATAGATATTATCTCAGAGACATTTCTTGATGTTGCATCATAGCCACGGTGATCAAAAACTTACTTAAACTTTATGTTAATGAAGACTAAAATCGTAAATTCTCAATGAAATAACCAAATACGCTAATATTGATACTCCAGTCGCAATATTGAACCTATTTTCATGGTATTTACACCTATTTGAACCTAATATGATACTTTTCAATACTAAAACTCCTAATTTAAACCTGTAACTCCTCCGAGTCGAAATATTGAATCTATTTTCATGGTAGTTACTCCTATTTGAACGTAATATGATACTTTTCAATACTAAAACTTTTAATTTAAACCTGTAACTCCCCGAGTGGAAATATTGAACCTCATTTGAACTTTTTACTACCCAACATTTAGGAATTAAAAGTACAAAAATAGGTCTAAATTCAATGTAAAATAAGATATCTTATTTGCAACCTCATTTGAACCTTTTAATTCCTTAATGTTGGGTAGTAAAAGGTTCAACGGAGGTTCAATATTTCGACTCGTGTAAGAAATATTTAAAAATTATCTACTAATCCTTTGACTGTCAATTTCGTGACAAAAATTCCGAAGAAAATAACATGTCGATTGTAGTTAAGTAACGATAATCACTTCTACATTAGCCGTTATTCTTCAAAGTACGTTATGTCCATTGTCAAGAAAATTCTGTTTAAATTACTGTGAGCTAAACATAGCTATCTTCTGGCCCTTTTTTAAGCAGCAATATCAATAAAATACCCTCGTGATTTCATAAAACAAAAAGTTGAACTTTCACATGTTACTGCATTAAAGCTTTTAATAAATACTTTAACATTAGAAGAAAGGAATATATGTCACTTTCAAATATAACGGCTCATATTACATAGAATAACGAAGATCAGCTTGTATTCCGTGCTTTATATTTCATTGGCAGAAAGAAAGAAAGGTATCTTAATTGGAACCAACCTAAGGTGTAAATCCAAACTATTGCTGCGATAAAGTAAAGCGTTTAAAGACACCGATACCAGACAATGGGCGCACTTGCGGTCTGCCGATAAACTGCTGATAACAATCACACTGTTAATATCTTAAACGGTGGGATCTTGACTGCCGTGTACTCGTTGATACACGTAGAAGTTTATATTTCTATTAAATACTTGCCATTTTTTAATTGTTTACTTCAAGCTGCACAATTTTATGTAGACGCAAAAAATTGTCAGACATGACGCGGGAAGACCTTCAATTCGGAATTACTATTTGCGTGCTCCGTTTCTGTACTTTTTGAAGAATTTTTATCGAACTATGAAGATTTTGTTGTTGCTGTCGACGGGCCCTAATGAATTCCATGAAATTTCGTGTAACTTTCAATTTGAAATATTTATAAATTTTCAAACATACTAAATATCTAAATATTTATTAAAAGATAAAGGTTTGTTAAATATCTATGTATCGGTGTCTTTAAAGTTTCTGATTTATATAGATCTGAATTTAATAGAAAAGCTTTCACGTCACAGTCTTAAGATTTAGAAAATTGAAATTAAAATTAATGATTTTAAACGAAGGTGGTACAGTACTGTTGCTTGGCACTCTACGATCAGATTATTGCAAAAACACTCAAATTATTAAACCTTCTATATAAACAATTAGTAACGAAAAATTCATTCTTTTGGCAAGACTTAACCCGTTGCACTCTGAGCCATCTGTGACGTTATTTGTTAGCAATTTATCGGCACTTTATAATTTGCTAGTTTTTGCTATTTTAATAGAAAAATTCAGGTAAACATATATTTCTTAAAACCTTGCGATGCAATAAGTTCATCCTCTGCAATTACTAACAAATTCGAAGGTCCTCTTAGAGGGTGCAACAGAGTGATATGCTAAATTTGCGATGTCTCCTCAGGTGGGACATCGGAATGCAAAGGGTTAATGTATAATGAGCATTGAAAGACAAGAATTATTGCAAAGAATTGTGTATTATACAAATACATTCTGCGAGGGATTAATAAATAGATTATGCATACTGTAATGAATATAAAGTATCGTGCTTTTCGCAGAATGATAAATTTAGGATAATTTTCTATCAATATTCTTAAAATGAATTGTATTACAATACAGAACATTGGAAAAATTGATATACGAATTTCGACACACTTTGCTCTTGTAATTCCTGTGCAAAGCGATTTTTCGATACCTGATGAGGATGGAATATACGTAATGATAAAGCGAGAAGATAACGAGACAAAGAAACATCTAGTAATACGTATCGCTTATAAAGATAAAAAAAAATGAATTACAGATAGTGAAACCGACAAAGTGGAGCATGATTTGTCAGGAACTTATCGATAGCGATTAATCGACATTACAAAGTTTCTTTATGGCATGATTCTTACTCATAATTTTCTGTTGACTTATAATCTCTTGCCGTTTCAAATTATACACTTTATTCTACAAATTCCCTTTCAAATCATGATTATTGTCTTTCTTAACATTATTGCTCATTCTTAATTACGAGCTGCTAAATATTACGTTTCTGTCATAAAAATCCTTTTGGTAAATATCATTTCTATATTAACAGGAATTTAATAACACGCCAATCAATTATTTTATATTAAATGGACGATTTTTTTCTATAACATACTAATCTTGTCTTATCAGTATTTGTCAGTGACACGCAGAATAGTTCCATTTAAGATAATCAAATCAGCTTGGATTTTATTTCATTAATTATATCTGCGAGTTTCAAATTTCACAATTCTAATGTATCATAACGAGGTACAATTTGTCTGAATGCTATTATTTATTTTTTTACATTTCGCCAGATTTTTTAACGTATTTAACACTAAAACTAGCAAACTGATCAAAATAATCGTTCGCCAATTTTTTAAAATATTCCACGTCTATCTTATAAAACATGAATTATTTAATTGATCATCTTTAATACCTCCTGATTCCTCTTTTTTTCCAAGTACTCGTTTAGTTTATTTAATAAAAATGCATTTCAAGTTGTGGTATTAGTATTTAAAAATATTGATGTCAATTTCCGAAAAGATTTACATATTCTAGTTATCTTGGATACTTATATTTATCTCGATATAAACAATTTCGTACAGTCATTGAAAAATCGCCGTTTTTACATTACGGTAAAGTGACTTATACCACTTTCAAAATAAACGGCTCATATGATCGCATACGATTGTACATATATGTATCGTATTATGTAAACATAATACAGCTACGTTATGTAAAGTAAAATTTGTTTCAGAAGAAGAGGAGGAAGAATATCAGGATAACGACAATCAAAAGCCGGAACAAGTCTCAGTTATAAAGGACTTATCTCAACGCTTGAAAGACCTACAGGCCTGTAATGATTTGATAAATAAAAAAGGATCTATGCTTCAACGAGCTCTGAATGATTTAGAAGCAGTAGAACCTCCATCGCCCGAATTAGCAGCAAAATTAAAAACCGTCAACGAACGAGCTGCTTTTTTTCGTATCGCAGCAAACGCTATGGTTACTGTAAGTTAAAGAAACTCTAACGGAGGCGTCATGAAAATTTTCATCTAAACGTACAATTAACTGTGATTGCGATCGTTCGAAGAAACTCTTTTGAACTTCATGCTCAATTAACGTATTCGTTAAATGAAACCTGATAGAATAAAGAGTTGCACGTAATAAAGATAATAGGACATACACACATATATCTGTAATATGTCGCAATTACGAATATTTTACACCGTTTTTCTCAAACACCAGATGATAAAGAGCAATTTTATTTGGGCCGTAAATTATAAAAGAAAACTGTACTGACACGTCGCTTCAATGTTTAATGATAGAAGTGCGTGTATTGATAAAAGTATCTATGCAATAGTCGCGTAGAAAATAGAGTGAATTGTGATTTCAGAAAAGCAATGATTATTTGCAACTAGCGCAACAACAAGAAACCAAATGGATGAAGATGTTGCAGCATGAACGCGACCAAAAGGAGCGGATAGAGAAAATGGTTGAACAATTGGCCAGACAGCATTCCCACCTGGAAAAAGCTGCACAACATGCAATTCCTGTAGCTGCTTCAGCAGGGGGACACAGGCCTTCGCGTAATTTGATTTATATTCTTTTCATTTTTAATACAATTAATAAGCACTGTACACTTACAATTAGTGTTTCGGTTCGGTTCCTACCTGAGATGACACGGAAAAAGACGTTGAAAATTTCAGAAGTTATCTATTATATATATTACGTGTTGAGCTTTTCTTTTTTCTACATGATACTCCCACGATATGAAAAAGAATTATTTTATACGTAACATAACATGCTATTTCCACAATTTGCTATCTTGGTTGTACTGGAAACATTAATCCTGTAACACTGTGCACTCTAATAGAAATGTGTGTTAAATATATCGTGACCGAACGCCTAATACCTGCAAATTAGGTGGAATATTAGTGGGTGATGGGATGCTGTATTCATTACATGGTAGTGCACAGCCGCATTATCTACTTTTTTTTCATTTAACTCAACTGCTTTACATGCTTTGCTGCCAATTTGAATCGTCGCGCTTGCCTATGTTTTGTCGGTCACTTTCCAGATGGCAGCTGTGAAGCTTACTTCATTTTGATCATATCGCGGCTTATGCAGCCCACGGTCTATGCATGCAAGATGTACAGCACATTCTGTGTATTGTATAGTATGTTACCTTACACCTACATATAAAGAGAATGTACCTATATTCACGACGTACACATACATACCTTACATACATAAACTCACACAGGTGTGCTTCATTTCTTCCGAGTTTAGTGCTTAATCAGGCACAGATGGCCTTGTAAATTGGCATTTTGCATGAATTTTTTTTTTACGTTTCTTTGCCGTTCACGGTATGCAAAATTTCATGTGTCAAAGTTTGAATTGAACATAAAATAAAATTTCAAAGCATGAAAGATTCAGTGGGGACGTCAAACTGATAGCTAAACGGGGCGAAGGGGAGGTGTCTGTCATCAACGGTTCGTAACGGCCCGCAGCTTCAATCGAGTCTTCGCAAGCTCCAAATATATGAGACCATTGAAACTGTCTCGAGGCACAGTATAACCTAATGCGCGGTACATCGAAGTTTCCTATAAAATTAAGTATCTCAAAGCAATTTTAGTGATTCATCTTCATTACATTGACCAATACTGTAGGTGTGGACCAAAATTGGGTGGCTAAAATATAGTACGACTACTTAATAGTGGCATTTGTCATTGTACAGTTTACTTGTATAAGGGGAGTAATGAAAATTGGAGCGGGAGAGGGGTTGAAGAATCAGTGCTGTGAAAAAGTAAAGTGAAATAAATTTGCCAGTGGCATGTGTGGTCGTATAGGTTCGAAAAATATTTCGATTGTTACGTTACTCTCTTTACTAACAAAAAAATATGTATTTTATTGCGTAACAACTGTCGCGAAATTTTACACTTCTGCAAATTTTTGTATTCTTGTTTCGTGATTTTACTTAAATTATTTAAATCGTTTGTTGTTGAAATGTATCATTCTGGATTTTGAAAATTGTCAGGTTCGAATCGGACAACTGTTTTGTGATGAGGCTTAGTTTCGCTCTGTGTTTCATTTCATTATCAGATAAACGTAGAATAATATTTTTTATATTTATAGATACCGCAATTACAACTTCCCCATCAGAAGACGAGGAAGATAACGTAGAATTTTATGATGCGCAAGAGTCAGATACTTTTACTTTGAGTATTCCGAGCGTTGCAACCGGCAACTCTATTTCCCGTTCACGAGACCGAACCGATTCACAAGGTAGCGACGATGGCTCTAGCTCAGAAGGAGATCAGACCCCATTGCCTATGTCAGATACTGCTGGTGCGAATTCCTTTCTTATTGTGACCGACTCTACCGCAGTTCAATCTTCTACCACGGGTGTAAATACCGACAATCTGGACAATGTGAGCAAAGATAATCATTTTTTTATGCCTGCTTATTGTCCTTTTCATTTAAATAAATGATGTTTGTACCATGTCAGTACGGTCCGAAAATTGAAAAATGGAGGGAGTTTCTCTTAATTTCTTGCTTTCAAATGCATATTCCTCCCATTTCGTTTTTGAAAACCCCCAAATCCAGACTTCTAAAGTAAACATTTCACATAGTCGTTTACTTTAGCAGGCTGGGTCTGGGGATTCCAAAAACAAAATGGTGGAAATAGGCTCTTGAAAATGAGAGGCTCTGCGACTCCTAGCCATCTTTCAATTGTCTGACCATACATGGTACATGATCCAGTTGGATGCTCTAAATAAAAATATCTACCACTGGGTATGTATAGAAGCAAATATTGAAAATCAACAGTATGTTTCCTTTCCTAATATGATTTAATGTCTTTTCTCATTAGTACCTGTTAATGTGTTCCTGATGTTATTTATATCTTGAAATGTCCTTCAAAACTTTTAAAAGCTAAAAATGTTACTGATAAAAGAGTAGTATTGTACATCATTCACCGTTTTTTTAAAATAGACAACTTGGCAATCCAATAATGGCAGTAGCGGCAGCACCGGGGTAACGGGTTCTGCGAGGAAACGAAGGACTAGGGTACCTGATAAACCAAATTATCCATTAAATTTATGGAGTATCATGAAAAATTGTATCGGGAAAGATTTATCAAAAATTCCAATGCCTGTTAATTTTTCTGAACCACTTAGTATGCTCCAACGGCTTACAGAAGATTACGAATATGCAGACATTCTTGATAGGTACAGTTATATCTAACTATTGTACAAGGAATTTCAATTGTAAACCTACTATATTTTACTTCACAACAGAATTTTTTTCAAGTTTGTACATCTTTGATTTGAAATAGGGCAGCAGAATGTACAGACAGCTACGAACAAATGGCTTATGTGGCTGCATTTACCATCTCTAGTTATTCCACAACGGCTTGCAGAACTGGAAAGCCTTTTAATCCGTTATTAGGTGAAACCTTCGAATGTGATCGCGTTGATGATTTAGGATGGAGGGCAATTTCGGAACAAGTATCTCATCACCCCCCAATGGTAGCACAACACTGCGAAGGACGAAAATGGCGTTGTTGGCAAGAGTTTACAATGGCATCTAAATTTCGGGGGAAATACCTTCAAGTAAGTTCTATATCTTCTAACCCTTACATAGAAAACTTTTATTTTTTTTATATGTATATTAACATAGGTAATACCATTGGGAACTGCTCACCTCGAAATTGATGGTTCTATGCAACATTATACGTGGCGTAAAGTCACAACCACTGTACACAATATTATAGTTGGAAAATTGTGGGTAGATCAGAGTGGTGATGCAGATATTGTAAATCATAAAGAAGGTATTAAGTGCCATTTGAAGTACACACCATATTCGTACTTCTCAAGGGACAGTCAACGAAAAGTAAAAGGGATAGTAATGAATTCAAATAACGAAGTAAAATGGGTAGTACAAGGTACATGGGATACAAAAATAGAAATTGCTCCTGTGATTAGTACAAGCGGTACACCTGATAATCCTGTATATAAAACAGGACCTTATATACTTGCTTGGAAACGTCGTATGCCATCGTAAGCATTACTAACTAAAGTAACTTAACACATTGCAAGCCGGTTTCGTGATAATGCGGGATGTCAAATATATAATTGTTGATTTTTCCCAACTAATATCCATAATAATTAATTACCTATATAATATTGTACCAAATTTCGTGACCGATATTTAGTCGGCATGCAACGTGTTAAGGAAGTGTTGTATATGTCGATATTGTTCTCGATGCAACAGATGTAATTAAAAATAATGCTTTATATACGAATGGATGCATTTTCTAATACTTCTAATCATACAATTTTGCAGTGAAGATAGTGAAAAGTATTATAATTTCACGGAATTAGCGTGTCAGCTTAATGAGCCTGAAGATGGTGTTGCTCCTACGGATTCCCGGTTAAGGCCTGATCAAAGATTAATGGAAAATGGACGATGGGATGAAGCAAATGCAGAAAAGCTTCGATTAGAGGAAAAACAAAGAGCTTCAAGACGTGCCCGCGAACATGATGCTGAAAAAGCAGCATCGCAAGGTACTTTCCTTACATATTCTTCCCTTTGTGCATGATACAATTGTTGATGTTTTACTCTATTTTAACAGTTAGCCAAATAAATGATGAGATATCGCCGTTCCAGAAAAGTTTGATGACCAAACAGAGAGATCTCCCATTGTATCTTACTAGTTCGCGTTACTGTTGAAAAATTCTCAGTATATTTTTTTTCAACGGTTGGCTAATCGTTAAAATCGAGATATAGAAGCTAAGATAAAAAGCATTTTGATATTAAAAGTTTTAATTTGAATACCAGGTTTACCATACGAAACTTATGAGCCATTATGGTTCAAGAAGGAACAAGATCCATATACAGATAGTCTATGCTACGTATATGCTGGAGAATACTGGGAATGTAAGAGTAAAGGTGATTGGTCACGATGTCCAAACATATTTTAGCTTATTCTGTAATTAAAACAATTAATAATGTGACCGCCAATATGCAGTTCAGAAATGTTTGGATTATTTAAAGTGAAGATAGTCGATATTAGAAATCACTTTTACGAAGATCAATGCTTATGAGTAATGCTGACGTGACAGTGGGGTTGTTATGGGACATGGTTTAGTCATCATTTCTTCCAATGAACTGATCAAAGTTGGCATCCTGACACATAAGACAAGCGTTTTGTAGCGTATCATTGCCCCCCGTTGTTTATATCCCTATATCTCTTTGTACCCGTTACTGAATTCTCCACGTTCGCTTAATTTTTTAAACAATTAGAATGGAACGCTGTTCAGTCCATATGGCCCAATTAATCGATGCTTTTACATAGGAATTTTGTATAGATATTCAAATTTTCTGTATTTGTCATTGAGCTTCATCATGAAGTTAAATATTATTTTCGCAATATTACCCTCAACAAGATAATTACAAAATGCCGCATACGAAAAAAACAAACAAATACATCCAACAGTTTTCGTACTTCAGTCTCATACAGTACATTGACATACTAAAAGGCGTTAATTTATATAATTTGCACCGCGGAAATATCGGTAGCAATTAAAAATCACAATTTGCTGAAAGTTTAAGTCAAGCATAACGGTTCACTTAATACTAACTCAGTATTCATGATTTGTTTTAAACAAATTTAGGTGTAAAAGGTTTTTTTTTTTTTTTTTTAAATTGGAACCGTTTGTAAGTTCCAACAAAGTTATTTGTAGTACCAGTTTTGGAAAATTGGCATACTTTTTAGACGTAGAATCTATAAGTGTATGCATCGCGGAAAGTACTTACATAAACATGAAGTATGTTTTCAATGCTTGATGCGATGTTGAAATAATTAAAAGAATTAACAAAATTTCATAGTATTCTTGAATAAGTCAAAAGTTTAACATAACGCGTTGAATGTGTCTAAAGCCTTATTGAATTATTTAAAATAGGCAACAGATTTTTACTTATTGGTCTTTTACATGTGGCGCGGCCAGACTGTTATTCGACTGCCACGTCTTAATCTTTGCACGAAACTTGGATAAGAGGCAGCATTCGTTACTATCATACGACAATCTGTAACCGCTATGATGAAAACGTTCCTGAACACACCGATAAAGTGTGTTATAACGAGAGTTCAGTATGTTGAAATTCACTTCAACGCGTTTGACGGTCCATGTGAAAGTCGTATGTAAGATACTGTGCAAATAAGGAGAAAAAAAAAACAGTTTGTAATGGTTACGCTTCCAAATTACTGCAATTTTTTGTGCAGATGTAGACACTGAATGTTCCGCAAATCTAGGCTAGTCGTTGGCTAGCCTAAAACTAGCCACTCCGTCGAGCTAATGTTATAACGTATAACCGGTATTAAAAGATGAGAAGTTTCAAGAGAGCTTAGAATCATACTGGAAAACTTGTAAGTGGTAATTCTGAATAATGTTGAACTAAGTTATGGAGTATAACGACCGTTATACCAACAATTTTTTTCCAAACTACAGTATGTAGACACGTACACATTCATACACAGGTACAGGCGCGCAATTAAGCGCGGGTGATTTGCGTATGTATGTATGTATGTCCGTATGTATATATAATAATTAATTAATAAAACCTATTGTATATCCCTCTTACTTATGAGCACATCATACGGTCGTTCCGTTCATAGTCTTTTAATATGATAATAGTTATCAAAAACCTATAATTGGAGGACATTGAACGAAACACCTAGCTTGTAACCAATGTTTACAATGATTGTTAAATTAAGTATTTGGCTGTACTATAATTTTAATAGTTGATTCTAATCGGCAGGACGAGATATCTGTATACATATAAATACAAATTAACTATAAAAATAAATAATTTAAAGAAGTACGATAAGACGGATAGAAGAAAAAAAAATGTTTGGATCATAGTGCTTGTACATTAGCTATTCGTGTGGAACGATAAATATAAATGCTTCGCTACAAAAATGAAAATATTGTTGTAGCATCTATGTGATTGCCTTTTGGCGTCTCCTATGCTATACCCGTCGATCGCACAAACGGTGCAATTATTTATACAATAAATAATCGTAAATAACCTTTGTTCCGTCGAACAAAACTGTATTGAATTTATTGTAACAAATTAAAAACGATCTTGAACGGGTAATTCCATTCATCAAATATTTTATTAATACCCAGCAATGCTTCCGATATCTATTATAACTAAAAATTAAATTTCAATATCGCGCGTGTCGCGAAAAAGTCCTTAAACCGCCGTTTTTCTATGCCCGAAACAACCGAATAATACCTATCTTCCATTCGATTTCATTTGTACATGTAACTTTAATATACTAAAGCATGAAGGTATCTTATTTTCAAAAAATTCCGATAAAGCTTCAAAAACAAAACTAACTTTACAAATAAAATTCTGATTGCGTTACTTCCAAACTTTCATTCTCCCGTTCCTTTCCAGTGCTGTACTTTCGCGTTTCCGATGTCGTTAATTTTTCAAACTACAGTCGATACGACGCGCAGGATGTCTTTTTTTACCGTAATTTCTAACGAAACTACACAGTTGATCCAGTGACATTTTTGTTCTTATAGTTTCACAGAATTTTTGACAAATTAAGACGACATGCGCGCGACGTCGTTAAAGAATGACGTCACGCGTAGTAATACATGCCGGGAGCGCATGGCGAGTGGAATATCTGCAGAGGCTGCGCGAACTGGGAACTGCTTTCGATTGTTGGCGGGCGCCGCCATCTTGGTCAGTGAGCTTGCGAGTGGCTGTACGACGAGGTGTACGTATTTCGGTGAAACGAGTATTTCGTGCGATTTCCCTGAAACCTTTCGTCTACCCGTGAAATCCACGAGCATCCAAGATGTCAGAACGGGAGGACAACGTTTACAAAGCGAAATTGGCGGAGCAAGCGGAGCGCTATGACGGTGAGTGCATATTTTCTGGGAAAGGACCCGGCCTGCGCCAAAATGAAATCCACGAAATCGGTACAGAGGTCTGCTACGTAGAGAAAGGAGGTAGCACCGCCCTCGTGGCGATTCTCGCGTACGATTTCATCCGATACATCGTGACTTTCCACGAAAACTGAAAACTCAAAATCGTGATCGGGTCATTGGATCTGTCAAAGGCTTACGGAAACGTCAAATGTGACTAATCCGCACGGTAGTAGAGAAGCCGCCGGCTCATAACCGGTGTCCCTTTATTAAAAGATGGTCTCATTCCTAACTTCTGTTACCGTTCAGATTAATTCGATCGTGATACGTGAACTGTTACGTGTCCTTTTTAAAGGACTTAGCCTGAAATTATTAGACATACATAGTTCTGTCGAGAGCTGGGTAACGCTAAGGTAGCGTTGCTAGGCGTGTTGTTCGGGTACTTTAGGGGGCCCCCTCGGCAGATAACCAGACAAGTCGGTCCTTCACCGACGTGTGACGCATAGACACGGCACGGCACTTACCAATCGCTGCCGGGTTACTACAGGCACGTAGTAACGCGTGCACTGCTCGTGGCATTTGGCCTTGAAAGCATAGAGAAATCATTCGATCGATCGACCGAACGCCAACCGATCCAACGACTCGACGATGCCTTTGGTTACTTATCCTGTAACGTCCGAGATCCTTCTCCCTTGTCCGGAGTTTCAAGTCTTTTGTTATTACGCAGTAAGCATAATTTCGGAGAAAATTTCTCGCTACGGTGCTCCTGGCGAAAGCAGTTCGTAGTGGGGATTTGACCCGGCAGAAGAGAGGGGGGGAATCGTTGAATCTCATCGTTTCAGGGGACTTGCTTTTTTTTCCATTTCTTCTGCAAATGTTTTACATACTCCGATACGCTTTATTTCGTCGATCCTGTTAATCTTGCGAATGAACGCATGCATTTGACATTTCGTGAAACGCACATTTCTACAATCTTTCATGAACGTCATTCTATAGCGGTATACCGTTCACGAGACACACACTTTAAGAATGTCATGCTCGAGCGGAATATACGCTCGTGAATCACGACTTTACTGGAAAATTCTTTTTATCAGAGCGTATAGTTTCAACAAATTACATTAACACATTGTATACACTCGTTCGGTCGTCATGAAACATTGATTATTCGTACTCGATAAAGAAAAATATTATCTTTCAAAGTATTATCACAATCCTAAAACGTTCAATTCTCATTCGTCAAATGTCATGCATCGAGCTACGTGAATTGAAATCTTTTAACAGAACCTAACCAGTTAACGATTATGCTAAACGTATGTTCTTACGTTTGGCAAAAAATTAATCAATAAATCAAACAGGGATAAACGTGACGCGGAGGAAACGTTAAAGACAACCAGCTTCAATTCTGTCTCGTTATCGTTCTCACAATTTTCTCGTCATTCCTTCGTATTTCCCATGGTCCTGTGAACTAATCGACATTCATGTATCAATACATAGAAATACATGGATGCATGATCACGTTGAACCGAATGCTAAGCGCGAAAAATGAAAGGGCTGAAGGGAGGAGTAGAGCGAAGGTGATGCGACTCTCCCGGGATGAAGAGAAGGACGGAAGGTAGATAAATTTGAGGGTTGGAAGAGAGAAGAGAAACGTAGAGTGTAAGAGATAGAGGTAAAGAGAGGGATAGAGAATCAGAAAGAGAGAGTTCAGACCGAGGGTGAGTACGACAGAGGGTGAGAGAGATGGAGAAGGGAGGCGAAGAGGGGCCATAGCAGAAGGAAAGTATTGATCTGTGCTCGCTATCCTACGTTTCTGTACACCTCGGTCAGTATACTACGTTCATGGTAATTCTCGCCAGGACCACCACCATGAACTTGGGTTTATCTTGTAACACAACCTACGGCTTCCCTTGATTTTAATCGTTCTGTCAATGGGAACTATCAATGTATATGTTGCGAGAAAAATGATTTAGGAATGTATCGATGCATTGGATGGTTAATGAATTGTCTCTGATCACTTTGATTTGACGACATTACACTTACAGGGGCTGGGTATTTATTATGGATTTAACATAGTCTGTTAGTATTAAGACTCCTAGGAAACTATGGCAGGAGACAGATTGAATTAGGACGATGTAAAATGATTTTTAAGAATTTTTACTTTGATGATCGTTACTTACTATGGAGTTTTAATTTGATTTTGACTTCGTTCGTAAATAGGAGATATAAGGAACCTCGAGACGACGAAACGAGTGCTTAGATATTCATGATTACGATGCTGTGCGTGTTATTCGTGCATTTTAAATTACATTTTGATGGATTGGCACATGTACCGTAATTATTCGGTTGTAGGAATGTCAAATTATGGCGATGATAAGAACTGCCGTCCTGCCGACATTTTTATTTGAATAAAATTCCCATTACTGTTTCAAGAAATTCATTCATTTCGAAGTGGTAAGATTCAATACCTTCTATTTTTTTCCTGTATATAATTACTTAGAGATAAAAAAAGTAAGGGAGATGCTTTGATGTTGCAGGTTGCAAGTATTGATCTTCTTTTTTTACAACTGTTAATTGCAATGAGAGTGTCGATGTAATAAAGTTAGATATCTTGATCGGAAGCATTATTGTTGAACATCGTTTAGCTGTAGATAATAAATGCCTAATAGTAACCAACTTCCTCGCAAAGTTCAAGGGGCAGCAGGTTAATATATGCCTATGCGCTCGTCCTCTTTCTTCTTCAGAAACTCTGTGCTAACATCCCAGATAGAACTAATAATATATCCACACAGGAGCTACACATTATTAATCAATAGGTTACTTCCAATTTGTTGTTTCACCGTAATTTACAGCGTAGGGTAGACTTTCGTAATATCGATAGAATATTTCTCATGGAAATAAGTACACGTAGGAAATCTATTAACTTTACTTTCTTTCTTGTAGAAATTATTGTAATTATTTATAATTCTAGATAAATACTTGTCGATGGACGAACGATTGGAATTTTTATTCGTTTTAAAATTCTTTGAGGATGGATCGAAATTGGTCGTTTAAATTTGTCAAATTCTGGTAGATTGAAATTTGATATTCATACGAATTTTATTCTCACTTAAAAACTCGCTTTTCGAGATTTTTTTTATCAGGGAGAGGCAGTAGGAAAGTTTGAAATAATTATTTCAGGTAGTTCGTAAAATCTATGTTTTACGTGAATTTTACTTTTATGGGAAAAAACTCGCTCTTGAGATGTTCCATGGGAAGTTTATAGTTTCTGTTTAATATAGATTGTAAAATCTGCATTTAAAGTTTTCATTTTACCCGGGGTTTTTCTTTTACTGCGAAACTCCCTTTTCAAGATACTTTATAGCGGACGAAGTTCCGAGTTAGTATGTCAAATTATTTATAAAAATCTCCCGTTACAGTTTGAATTTTACAATTCATGAAAAAATTCACATTTTGTAATATTTCATTACGTGGAAAAATTGTAATTCTTATTTAAAACAATTTTTAATGATCAGAATTTAAAGTTTTCATTTCACGCGCGGTTTTTCTTCTTCTACTTCAAATTATTTATAAAAATCTCCACCCAAAGTTTGAAATTTACAATTTCATTGCGAAGAAATTCACATTTTGTAATAATTCATTACGTAGAAAATTTGAGATTCTCATTTAACCAGTTAATTGCGGAATTTAGTTTCCTGTTATAAATTGCTTCTGCTATAAATTGTACGAAAGGAGGAAAGCAAAACGTGGAATAATTACATTTTTAGTCGATAAGAAATTAACAATTTAGTATGAAAAAGGTCACAGCTATAGAACTTTGAATTGACGTGTATACACGTTCAACGTTGTTAACGGGTTAAAACAATTTGTAATGATTCTCATTTAAAGTTTATATTTTTACGTCAATTTTTCCTTGAGAAAAATGACTTTCCGGAGTTTATTTTCGGGATGGTTCGTTGGTATGAAATTTTCAAATGTTTTTCAAGATAATGGCACTACTATCGGTAATACCTGGCGGCATCATTTGCAGAAATGGTCGAGGCGATGAAGAAAGTCGCTTCTCTGGATGTGGAGTTGACTGTCGAGGAGAGAAATCTTCTTTCTGTCGCGTACAAAAATGTCATTGGAGCGAGGAGAGCTTCCTGGAGAATAATTTCAAACATCGAACAAAAGGAGGAAAATAAGGGCGCTGAAGGGAAGCTGGAAATGATTCGTCAGTACCGATCTCAAGTGGAGAAAGAGCTCAAAGATATCTGTGCCGATATTCTCGGCGTTTTAGACAAACATCTAATACCTCATGCATCCACCGGCGAATCGAAAGTTTTCTATTATAAAATGTAAGAAGCCCCGCGTATTTTAAGTCTTTTATTGCATCGTCTGCAGTTTGTCAAATTTGATGTAGGACAGTTCTTGAAATCAATATCGGAGACTTTTTCATTTTAATGAGATCAATCACGATATTGCAATTTTAAGAATTTTTCTATAGGTAATGCCAGAGGCTCAATGAATATAAATAGAATTTAACATTAATTGAAGTAAAAGCTTTTACCCATTTTGCTGAAGATGTCATTAGTTTTGAGACGAAGCAATTAGTTTTCAAAGGTCATTATTGATTTCATATCTGCCTAAATGTTCATGCATATCTTACAAATTAGTGGATGAAATATTGAAACTGTCCTCACCAAATTTATTTTAAATCATGCAATTTGCTGCTCATGATACAATAGTACTAAGAAATTAACGCTAGAACTACCAAACCTTTAAAGAAGAACTACCAAAAGTAAATTTTTTCCAAAATTCTCAAAGTTCATAAAACAATCGTACAATGCAAATTGTACATTCATCTTAAAAAAAAGATAAATTACAGAAACTATCATCTTTTTTGCCCCTCAATTCCTCCTTTCTCAAGGCACTTTAATATATCAAAAGATAATAGATTTAACACCAGTATTTCTAGTGTTAATTCCATATTGATAATCGACAATGAAACATGCTTTTAAAATATTCCGTTTTAATATACCCATTAATGCACTAAGCTTTGTAAACGTAGAAAATGTAATACTTCGTCACTTCGACAGACTAAAGCTGAGTACATCGCGTCAAATTGATAAACATGCATCCGCGTGATAAAGTTTCCACATGCAGTTTGTAAGTGTATCAATAATGTTTATAGGAAAGGTGATTACCATCGTTATCTGGCTGAATTTGCCATCGGTAACGACAGGAAGGAAGCAGCAGAAAATTCCCTCGTAGCTTACAAAGCGGCGAGTGATACTGCTATGACGGACTTGCCACCAACTCATCCCATCCGCTTAGGATTAGCACTCAACTTTTCCGTGTTCTATTATGAGATTCTCAACAGTCCTGACAGAGCGTGCCGCCTTGCGAAGGCAGCTTTCGACGATGCAATCGCGGAATTAGACACCTTATCCGAAGAGAGTTACAAAGATTCTACCCTCATTATGCAGCTCCTCAGGGACAACCTTACCCTATGGACGTCAGATATGCAAGGAGATGGTTAGTATACTTCTTTTTCTATGAAAAAGCTATGCTTGGTAACAAATTTCGGATATTCGTATTGATGTACATAACTATCAGAGACCTACAGTCTGGTGGATCAATACAAAGAACGAATATTGTACGCTGTAACAGTGTGTTAGTACACTGAATTATATGTTCACGTACTAACGAATATCTAAATTGGTTTCTTTTCAAAGGAAACATATGAATACTTTTTCACATTTTGTCGTATTATAAAAAAAAGAAACGCGTAATTTCCGAAGGAAAAAATATCCCTTTGTAATTCAGAAATTGATGCTGATCTTGAAAGTGAGGCTGCAGCAGTTCCCACCAACATTTGAGTATAGGCATACCTTTTTCCTAACGTCCTTACACCATACAATCATCTGGTGAGCAACATAAACCTTCCTTGATCCCTGTGATACTCGATGGTTTAAAACCCATTGCCATATTTGTTTCTATCGCCATACATGAACATTTTTTAAATTGATTATCACAGTATATTCAATTAACAATGTAAATCTTCTGTTGTATAGGGGAGGGTGAACAAAAGGAGCAGCTGCAAGACGTGGAAGATCAGGACGTATCGTAACTCTAGCTGTAGTGAGTGTTATCTTGCGCATATAAAACTGAGACACAAGAAAAACTCTTAATAACTTGTAAGCAAAAGAAAAAAATTCAGCAGGTGGCAGTTCGGGGTGGGAAGGGGAGATCTTTAGCGATTGCGTGAACCTAAGCACGCACGTACGGTTATTCCAAAATCATTCGATAACACACATTGAGTTACGGAGCACGCAGAAAGTAACGCAAAGGACACGCACCCTGCGATAATAGAGACTGTAAAGCATTTAGAAGGGCACATCTCATTGCCTGTCGCGTATCGAGAAGAAATGCTGTCTTTTACACTGTGCATGCCCGGTCAAAATTACGTGGACGATGTCGAGAACGTTGAGTGGATGCCGACTGACAGCGTATTACTATACCAACATATGCGCGAGTCCGTCGGGATAGATCCTCATTTTATCGGTTTCACAGTGAGTGAGAATGAATATATCCCACACGTTTCAGAATAGCGAAAGATACAAAATGCTCGACGTCGATCGAAGTGCATTGTGTTCGTTGTTTTTACCCGCCCCTCAATCTCCTCCTCATCCTCTTCCCCCGCTTTTTTACTGCGCGCATGATTGTCTCGCATACTACAATAATAATGATATTAGTGTATGCGTGCAAATCGAGTGTAAATCAGTTTATCTAAGGATAAACGCGTTTTTGCAGAGAGAAGTAGCGCGGTTGTATTTATGGCAATAGCCAGGATAAACCATGCATCTTCATCTCTGCTCTCTGTATAAGATATATGTACTTCCGGCGAAGTTCGATTCAAGTAATTTCATACATAGTTCAAGCATGGGTTTTTGGCGTAGTCGTTCGAAGAAAATACGCTTTACGATGAAGCGTCGTAAACATCGTTAATGCAATAACATCGTTTTGTCTAAGTCCGGCTTTCCCGAGGATTTTACGTCGAATGAGATCTAACGAGCGGAATTAAGTATCGTCAAATTTTAACGTCAGATTTTCCTTTACCTATCCTTACGCTTCTCTGCGACAAGGTTGTATCGGGTCGGCGAGAAGCGTCGACAAAATTGTGGTAGATGAGCCTCTTTCAAAATTACGTTTCACAGCAAAATAAAAATAGCTATTTAGCTAGTCTGTAATATGGTTGTACGTTTTCATACGCCCCTTGTGTAAACTATAACGATTGCTGTGGTATAACTAATTACAGAATAAACGATTGTATCCCGACATTTTCATCCGCGCTCACTTTTCGCTATCACTGTCCTTCTCGTTTCCACTGTATCTTATTTGATCTGCCTGTGCGTCCATTCACCTTTTTATCGATGAACCATTCCGTCGATTTCCGTTTGACATTCCAATATCTTGTAAGGTATTCGTCGTTTAGCTTTACTTAAAAGAAATCTCTTTATGTAATTTAATGAGGTAAGCTTAGCGATACGACATCGGCCATTTATTCATTGTGGTATGCAGTGGTGGCAAAAAATTCATGTTATCAGTAACTTTATTTGTAGCGAAAGGCTATAATATACGTCAGTTCCGGCGTCAATCATTTTATCAATTTCTTTACTTATTACTCACGCTGTTTTCTCATATTTCTCCACAATTTAATATTAAATACGAATGATCTTAACATTTCTATTTTTCTTAAAATATATTTTTCAAATCGTACATTATGATATTTATTAAATTGTGATGTTAAATTTATAACATCAATTTTCAACCACCACTGTGTACGAATACTGGGATTATCGACATCCACCAAACTCGCACAGTTCCCTCAAATAATTTCACAATGAGAATTGAAAGATTCTGTAAGCGTGCAGCAAAAAAGCGAGGCATATTTAAAGAAGATCAAGGAACACAGAGACTTAAGAATCTGCCCAGAAATTGCTGTACATCGTGCCACTGTATTTAGGTATTATAACGGTAAAATTGATAATCATGTTATAAATACGTTGCAAAGAATAACTCAAAGTAATATCAAAGGCACCGTAAGTATATGCGAGTAATTTTAAGAGCGTAATAGGGTATCGAAGAAAAAAAAATAATCGACGTGAATCGTTCAAGCGATAGTGGATCATTGAATATTGGTCAAGTGTCGGAAGAGATTAAGAATCATGCGGAAAATACGAAAGGTAATGGAGCTCTAAGAAAGTTAAGAACAGTGGAGCATAGAAACCGACGCTGGCTAGGAATATATCTGCATAGATTAACGAATACATAACATACCACACGTATGAGCGGCAAGTGTTTAAAAAAAAATTTAGGTACAACAACTTGTCAGTGGCAACGAATGGTGTAGTAAAATTCCAAACGACGATAAACTGTGAGATACCTCATCCAATTACTTGCTTACACGATGGATTAAAAACAAGATGAAGTAGTCCAAAGCGATAAAATTATTATCTTCGTTGATAGCGCAACTAATAAAGTAGTGGTTCTGATTACTAAGTTCTATGTAGACGCTGATTTGAGTTTTTACATAGGGTTATTATCGATGAAAATAGCCAATCGATATAATGAAATATTCACTTTAGCTTCTATTCTGTATCGTTGTGCGTGCTTAGTCGATTTTTATAAACTACCAAACATTTATTCCATACCTGTTTCACTCTTTCTTTCTCTCTATCTCCTCTTTCTCTCTCTTTCCCTATCGTTCTCTCTGTTTCACTCACTTACTCATTCTAGATGTAATTTTCTCCTGTATGTATTACAATGTTAATTGTATCTGTAATAATCTTCGAATCATTCCATCTTGTCGCTAACCCAATTCACGAGCGAATAATTAGACTGGATATCAAAATTTATCGTCATTTGGAGGAATAATTTGTCTTTTGAATTGCATGCGTTCTTACGCTCTGTACTACAATTGATGCGATTACACCGGATACGACCTTTTTCTGTAAAACCACACACGTGAAAGCTACAAATAAAGTAATTACAACTCTACCCCCTTTTAGATTTTTATTAAATCAATAAATATAAAGTTGTCAAGGGTTACGGTCGCGACATATAAATCTTACAGTGATTGAAGCTATTTCCTCAATATATAAATACCATATTATATTACTTTCTTCTAAGTCATTAATTTAATCCGCTAAACTCGCATATTTAATCATCGTTGATCAATTGTCATTTAATGTTATCTTAGAATATTATATTAGAGATGATTCTAACGACACATCTTTAATCACGCAATCGCAGATTGTGACTTGCTGTCTTTTGAATCCACGCTCTCAGAATGATTATCCATTGCAATCTCGTTTTCACGATTGTTAATCGAGCTCGATAAAAGACGTCTTGGTCCACGCCGATTCAAGTCCACCTGTTTCAGAATTCGTCCTAACGAGTTTTCCGTTCCCGTTAAAATTGGCGAAAGACTGAGACTGGGAGCTGTCCGGGTTTTAGATATGCGATTCCTTGGCGATCTTATGGTTCGTTCGTTTGATCTGCGTCTGGCAGACTTTAATTTTACGCTACGTAGCATATCTAACGAGATTACTGGTCCTCTAGGACCTGGTATGGTATTCCTCCTATTTTCCTATAATACAGACATTTTTCTTAGCGATGCTATTATTTTGACAGAAAATATTGTAAACCGCTACTATACAATTAAATGGTACAATAAATTGGCACGATATCAAGATCGTAATTATTCAAATTGTCTATTACGACTAATAATTGATATCTTAACACATTGACGGCCAGCTATGATTTATATAAACATATATTAAAATCATAGATTAAAATAAAGTTTCAATTATACAGAATACTTTGTACTGGCCGGCAATGTGATAATTATGCAATACACAATTCTACTTAAGAAGTTTAGTATTGAATTAAATGAAATTAATTATAGTACTATTAATGTATTATAATCTCTGTTTCCATGTGTCCACCCTACAGGACGGTTTAATTAGAAACTTATATGTAACTGTAAGTAGTTCATTTAAATATAGTAGAAAATTAATTATGGAAATTGATTAACATTATCGACAGCTACCTTAGCATTTTGTGGTGCTTTTTTTAAGGTCACCTTCAAGAGATCCTCCACCGTTATAGATGGTCTGCTAAGCAACGGTGTTGAGCACTTCCTAGAAGCAGTGCCAATGTTTTTATCGTTGTTGGGTGTTGTGGGGCTGATCGACCGTAATGGAGACTGGAAATTTAATAGTGGTGGTGGTGGTGGAGGTGGCGGCGGCGGAGGAGGAGGTGGTGGTGGTGGAGGAAGAGTAGGTGGTGCATTTGATTGTTGCAATGGAGGTGGTGGAGGAGGAGGAGGAGGTGGTGGTGGTGGTGGAAAGAGGCCAGACAAGTTGGACGCAGGCTTTGAAGTAAACGGTAATGATGGCAGACGTAGAGGCGGTGGCTGGGGTGGAGATAAAGGTTTCTGAATCTTTGTTCCAACGTTCTCCAATGTTTCTTGCAATTTCTTTAATTCGTGAGTCAATGTATCGTTTTTCTCAACTAATTTTCTGCTCATTTCACGCATCCCGTTAACTTCTGTCGTTAAAGTGTTGAGAGCTGCGGCGTTACTTGTTCGGACCTATGGTTGTTGATTATAATTGTAATATCGTTATTGTTTCTATTCTTGTTACATATAAAAAAGCAATCGACTTAAAAATATTAAGATTAAGAATCAATAGTTAATAATATTAAGCTCAAGAATTTCTAAATTAATGGATTTTCTTTGATATTTCAATCAATACGACAATTGTAATATTGAATTGTTTGGGCACCTGTGCAAGCTCGTTTGACAAATGATCAATTTTTTCCCGAAATATATCAATCATCCTCTTTTTTTCAGAATGTAATGTTATCATGATTTGATTAAGATCCTGCATTTGTTGCGCGTGTTTCGATGATTTCATTGCCACTATGAATCGTCGAAATTTTTCGTAAATCTGAAATACAGGCTCGTTAATCGAACATACAAATAGACAATTTTTACGTTAATGGTTCAACAAACTATCTTCGCGTACATTTATAAATAAGTTTTGTAACTTCCTCATCACCGATATACAGAATAAAGCAATGTGTACTACTGGTCCCCTGGAAAATCGAAATTTAGTTTTTCTACGGTTACGCAGAAAACTAGTTTGCTCATTCGCCCGTTCAATCTACAAAAAAAATGGAAAAAATTAATTTACAGCGAACTTATTCATTACATATTACAGTAATGTAATTTTTTCATTCAATATTTGTCTGTTAATTATACAAATTGTGTTCAATTCAAATCTAATTCTTTCTATAATCGTAACGATATAAATATTTGTAAACTACTTCTTGCAAGCTGTGATTGCAGTCTCCAGAGTCCGAAACCATCGGTAAATCAAAAATCGATGTCACCGGAGAATTTGGACTGCTCCAGTGTGATTTTTCATACATAGTCGCATTTGGATAAAAAAAGTCATCGGTATCCTTTTTCTTTTCTATCGGAAGGAGATCGGCAACTTTAACAGTCGCAATTAATTCTTCCGAATTTTCAACGTCCTCTTCGTCAACGAATTTCAATGTGGTCCGGCATCTTTTTGCCGGTGGTGGTGATCCTCTACAAGGGGTAGTCGAACGAGCTTCGATTCTCAAATTATTATCAGTTTCTTGAGCATTACGATTACCGTTGACTTTATCATTTTCTGTAAAGGGACGTTTATTTCCATGACTATTTGAATTTTCACGTGAACGAGAAGACGTGGGTGTATAGCAAGAATACGAGGATGTAGAAACAGACGCGTGTAAAGATTGCGCTTCGTCGTTAAGTTTCTTATACTTCGTTAACAAGTCTGCAATGTATTCCTTTGTATTACATTTTATAGAATTTCGTGCCTTCAAAGCGTGCAATTGTTGCAAAGTCGAAAAGATTCGTTTACATTCGTTCCAGTTTTTAGTAAAGATGTTAGTCCTTGTTTCTTGGGAGACATTTTCATTTATGATCTCGCATTTTGAGTCGTGAGGGTGTAGAGAATTCCACTTTTTATCAAAGCCTTGCTTTTCATTTTCCTTTCTAAAAAAATCGTCAGAATCGAAAGTAGATATTGTCGATTGAAATTCGCTCAAACCGACGTTAAAACTTCCTTGACTTTGAGAGTCATTGTTGGTATTAAAAGTTTGAAATTGTGTGGGTTCAGAAACGTACTTATATGGAAGGTATGATGATCTTGAAGATTGAAAATCGCCGAAAGTACAAGTATCGACTCCTGTCTTTGATAATGATTTACTGTCATGTATGGATTCACATACGTTCATTTCTAATTTAATCTCATCGGTCATTGAAAGCGTTCTATCCAATGGAAAAGAATTTGTTATTGTCATAGGCACATTGCATTCTTTATCATCATCGTCCAGTAGTTTCGGGTCAAACTTTTTAAATTGCATAGATTTTGATTTGCACATTCTCGATGCCTCGTTTTCATGTTCCACGTCTTTTTCCGGGGTATGTAATTGTAATTTTAATCTTGGAACACGAGGCATAATTTCGGGACTTAGCTCTTCGTAACATAATTCAGATTGCTGTGATTCGAAGAGAACAAATTCCGGGGAACGTTGATGTGAAAGTTCGCCGAATGATTCCGTTCCGTTTTCAGTACTTATATCACAATTTAAGTTTTCACTTTTTCCACTATCACAGTCGGCTTTTTTATTCGGTGTTTTGTGCATTTCACTATTGGGCGAATGCTGGTAGCCAGATTTTTTCTGATTTTTATGTTTCGCCATCACAATTCTATTGCAAATGTGTTTTCCTGCACTAACACTAAGCACTCAAAATATTACTAATTTAAAGTTACGAATATAATCGAAATTTTGAACTTAATGGATCATCCATATTTCTTATCTAATATAATATGTTTACTTGAAAAATATTGTTTTATAAAAATTACTCGTGCTATCGTGAACTCGTTCACCAGTGTGTTCAGGTACATTGAATATGGGAAAATCGTTATATTTATCTGATACATGTGTGACATTGCTACGAAGGTCTCTCACTGTAACCTTCAAATTATTTGTTTTGATCTTGGCACCAATACGTATTGTACGTGAAATTAGCTCAGTTTATAACTTTATTCGAATACCTAAAGCTAAATTTAAGCTACTACAGTGTCGTAGCGTATAGCGGCGATAAAATTTCACAATAAATAATAAGATTTGGAATCTGAACTAAAAATTTGAACCATTTCTTTTCTTATTTTTGTTGCACGTATAATTCACATCTGAGAAATTTTGTTATTTAATCAGTGACGGTACAAATAGAATTTCTGTAAATTTCGAAGCTTTTTGGATTTAAATATCTAAATAAGAGGACAGCGAATTTGGCTTACGTCCCGGGTGATTGAAACCCACGCTACGCCACTGTGTTATTTAAATATATTTTAGAAACATAGTATTTAGTGTTACAGTTGAAGATTATATCGCTGATAAAATATACTGGCATTTTAAACATATAATTAATAAATCGGTTTGGATTTCATCGAAAAAAGTTTATCCCTAATTATATTTTTCTCCTACTGCTTTATTTTTATTTCCTTGTCTTATACATTTCTTCATATCTGAACGATTTTATAATTTATGGGTTCGTAAATATGCATTACTCTCATGTATTGTTTATGTATAGAATTGGCAGGTATAAAGGGTTGAAAGCCGTATTTGCGAATGGCTTTCTTCTCGCGTATAAAGTTATTTGATTGAGTCACCAATTTGACATACTGCTTTTATAGCGAACATTACAAATTGTTGATTCTCATTCTAATTCGGTTTATAATGCTCTATCTAATTCTTTCATCGATGCTTTTCACTTCTTATTTATGAAGTCCTCTCCCTTCTGAATGTTCTTCTTCAGTTCTGGAATAGCAGCATCCAATAACTTTTTCTCGAAGCTACTCAGAGTACCAAGGCCAAGATTCTTCTCAACTCCATTTTTCTAAAGAGCAAATAATGAGAAATGTGACGATTTGAATATCGAATTGCACGTTTTTTCAACGTTTCATCCTTGCAAAGAATAGATTTACTTACACCCAGGACTACAGGTGTCGAGAAGTACTTAGAGTCCGTTACATCTGACCTAACATAAGAGCATTCGACGACCTGTTCCCCATTCAGCGCCCTAATCAAGGAGATACCAAATCGAGCACCCGCATATGCCATAGACAGAGTCGCGGATCCGGTACCTGCCTTCGCTTTGACAACCTCAGTGCCAGCCTCCTGAATTCTTTCAGTGAGAGCTTTTAATTGATCGTCTGGGAAAGAAACTGAAGGTTTGCACTGTGAAATAAGAGGAATGATAGTAATGCCACTGTGGCCTCCAATAACTGGTACTGAAGTCTTTTGTGGGTCCAGCCCCTAAAAAAAAATGTATGATCAAATTCACTGTACATAAGTTTTAAACGTTTCAACATTTCTGTAAGTACTTCTATTTACTTTTGCTTCAGCAATAAATGTGTTTGCCCTAACGATATCAAGTGTTGTTACACCAAAGACCCTCTTTGGATCGTAAACCCCAGCTTTTTGCATCACCTCACTCGCTATGGGTACTGTACTGTTAACTGGATTAGAAATAATAGCAATAAATGCTTTTGGAGCAACATCAGCCACAGCTTGCGCAAGATCTCTTACGATGGAAGCATTCGTATTGAAAAGATCATCTCTAGTCATGCCTGGCTTACGCGGTACACCAGCAGGTATTATAACCACCTATGCAAGTAAATTAATTAACATAAATATCAGCATATTACTCTTTTTTCTTTCTCATATTATTACAGAGAACTGCAAAAAAATTGCATTTCTTTGTATATTAATTTGGTGAAATATACTTGTGCGCCTTTCAGAGAATCTCTGAGCTGATCTGGGCCAGTGTAAGCTTTGACTTTTGCCACCGTATCCATGTGTGAGAGATCAGCGGCGACACCTGGTGTGTTCACAATATCATATAACGATAATTCGGTCACAAGTGGCGATTGTTTCATGAGTAGCGATAGCGGTTGTCCGATACCACCGCTAGCTCCCATAACAGCGACTTTGGCATCGCGCTGAAAAGTAACATTTCGATTTAAAAAAACGAACAAAACGACTGTTATTTCGTAACCGAAATTTCATCGCGATCGCTAAATTTTCCGCATCTGTTCATCCCCTCCCTTTGCTTCTTGAATCAAGTCGACATTCAGTATGTCAAAAAACGTAATAAGCCAGATTCAATTTTATTACACTTAGGTATATCAAACGAGTTTTGTGATTGCATAACTTCACTCCACTTCTGCATCTCGGATTGCAGTATAAATGATGATTTGACATAAGATATATCACCCATGAAATTAGATATCCGTTACGGGTTTTTTGTCAAATTCAATTCCATATTAGATACGAAGATAAGATAATCAATGGAGAAAATCGATGCCTACATGATTGTTAAGTTATTTAGAAAAACTTACTTTAGCACTAGTAGATAATTGCTTTGCTCCTTGCTGAGCAGCAGAAATCGTGGGTCTCAGAAAACGTGGCAACATGTTTGTACCGTGGATAAGGTGAAGCACAAGTGTAAGTGGGTTAAAAATTGTATGGACCAGCAAATATTCGATAACCTTTCAAAGACACTCTCGTGACCTTTTCGCTCTACGTACTCGTCCTGCTTCGTTCCCTCCAATCATCTGCTGTTCTGCTAACACCACGGTTAACGTACAGCTATACGTGTGCAGGCATGCGCAATTTTGTAGTAACGATTTGCGCATGTCCGTATAATTCGCGAATATAGGGCGCGAAGATTTAAAAAAACGAACATACGTTATATCAGTTATACGCGATACGGTTTATACAATATTTATCAAAATAATGTTAGATATTTATTACTTTTCAGGAATTCAAATAAATTAAATAATAAATACTTTTTTTTAAAGGATATTTGATATTTAACAATAGGATAGTAGCAGTTTTTTCATGTCTCTATTATCAAAATTTTTGAGGGAAATGTGAAATTGTATTATTGAACGTGTAATTGATTTTATTTTAATATTAATAATTTACTTTTTTAGTAATACTAATGTTAATGCAGTTTTTCATTTAATTTTTGTATTATATGTTCTATGACTTTGTATTACTGGTGGCTGTTAAGGAAGAAAATTATAATAAATTTCAGAGTTTGTCTTATAATTGTTACAATATAATAGAAATTTTAATTTTCATTAAAATTTGCGATTTTGTTGTTGTTTCTGTGTTATTTTTTTAAATTGCATAATATTATTTATTTTCAGTGAGACTATATCTATAACAGTGAGTAGATACCTACTATATGATGATTGGTAATTTATCATCTATTAATCGTTATCTGCTTTTAAACACGTTAAGTGCGACCTGTGTTTCACCGACTTTCATTAGTTTTACCGAAGTAAAACTTTTCCAACGAAAATCATCTCTTTTCAAAACACAAACCTTAATGACACAAATAGATATATAGTCAGCTGGGCTTTCAATTTCAGTTTGTCTTATCGAGATTTATCACATTTAGTAAATTTTAATATATTTAAAATATTTAGAGGTCAAGACGAAATGAAACAAGCAAATAAAAATTATAAATAATTTGAGTTGGATTCATAACTTCCTCAGAGCTAACTCGTAAACAGTGCAGTAACAATGAATCTTTAATTATCCCGATTTTCATGTTGATGTATCAAAACCAAAAAAAAAAGTATATCAGATTCTCTCTCTGCGGTGATTCGTGGAAAGAGCTCATGTGCGCGCTATCTCACTTCTTTTTTTTTTACTGATCTTTCGTGCAAAGTGCCGCTATGCGTTGTTCCTTGTTTTCGTGAATATCACACGACAGCAAGAGTTTAAATTTTTAACTTCTATAAATATTCGATTTTTTTTAAAGCTTTCCGTTTATTATGTATAAATATATGTTCATATGAAGCGACTATGTAAATATTACCAATAAAATTAATATTACATATAACACTAATAAAACAGCGACACTTACTCTGTGTTTGGCGACTATTCCCGTCATCACTTGTTTATCGCGACACACACTGGTCCGCGCTTTGCCAAAAGGTCGCCACGCTTAACTGGTTAAAACGATATTTCTCCAATAGTTCTAAAAATTTTGTTTTTCTCCAGGCAGAACAAATTTCTCATATTTATAGTCTTAAAATGTAAATCCAATAAAGTTAAATTTTCATTTCTTCCATTATTTTCATCTTAGTTGTAGTCCGTCAGGTTCATGACTATACGCGTAATTTGTTTTCATCTTATTAATGTCTATTCTGATTACAAGAGTAAATTAAGAGGACAAATCGACTTGATTGGTTACGCAGCCAACATCCTGATTGAAACCGATGTACGTGTACATATAAGCGAGTTCGAAAAGGCTATGCTTCCATGAATCGGAAGTGCAAATTCGATTATGCCGTTGTTAATCAAAATGTTTTACTCGTAACTCTCTCGGCACCGCCGAGCGAATAATTCAATTTTCACATCACCAGTATTAGTGCTGTCATAGCCGATTCCGTATAGGTGCATATCAAGTTTCATGCGTATCCCCTTAACATCTAAATCGCGTACAAGTACCTCGGGCTTTTGTGCAGGTCGTGCGTTTAACTTAATAATGGTAATCTGGTTCGTTTAAGGTTACATTCGCGATTTGATTGTACTATCTCGAATGTTTCACTTGTGAATCGATTCGTATTAAGGTAGCGTTTATTTTCTTAAATTGATGTTGGAGAATCATAGTAGTATGGGGCTGTTAAAGAGAAGACCATTTTTGTAAAGTATTTACTTAAATTACAGTTTTTTTTTGTTTTTTTTTAATGGAGTGAATATTTAACATACAATTTTTTTTTAATAAAGTCATTAAATATTATGGTTTGGTACTGTTAAATTCATCCTAATGTCTCTCATGACTTTAAAATGTAATATCCATGAATTTCTTAATATATTCGATATTTAAATATTGGCGTTGACAAAGAATAGTACTGCTGGGTATACAGGCTGTCCTAGAATAAATGGAAGATATTTTGAATGTGCTTTCAGCACATCCGCGAAATAAAAAAAGATCAGATAAGACTTTGTTTCCGTGATATGTAATTTATAACTTAATAAAATATAGTTCCTATCTTTAAAATTGTACCACTCAGTGGTAATCAATATATAATTATAATATAGATATTAAAAATATATTTGATTATTCGTCGATAGGTTTAACTTTAATTAAAAACGGTTTGTTTTGACCAAGGGATAAAACGTAAGATATTCCTTCTCTGCAATGGTATGCGAGAGAGAAACTGTCAGATATAGTAACGAGTCGAGACGAAACGTATTTCTGTCCTTATTAACGTTGGCGCATCTGGTGCGAACGTCGTGGAAAGACACAGAGGATTGGGGAAATTAATTACCGACTTCGAGAAGTGCGTTCTACCTTGAGGCAAGTGGAACGAACAGCAGGCAATGGTATTCGTTGTTCGTTTCTGTCGTGGATACGATTAATCAACGATCCGGTTGTTCCCAGACCGAAAAAAATTCAATTTGTTTTCAATCTGTTCACTTTCTACTCCATCGACGTGGTTCGTTTGATATTTCTTTTTCTTTCGCGAATATTCCGATGATTTTCCACGCCGTAAAACCTGTTTTTGTGCTGTCCTATTTTATGCGATTTTATTTTTGTGCGATTTGTTTTGTGCGATTTATTTTGTGCGGTATATGAATTCCATTGGTGTTGGTATTATACACTGTTGCAAAGTTTTCTATCAGTGTGCACATGTACACTACAAAACGTTGTTCGGCTCGAGACGCTATGTTCATTTGTTATCAGCAGAATACGCATCACAAGAAGATGCGCGTTTGGACTACAACGAGCAGCAGTAAATTATGTATATTTTGAAAATTTCTCCATGTGTAAAATGAGAAATTAATTTTTTTTAATCGTTTCCATGTATAATTTAATTATTACTTTTGTTTGAAAACACTTTCTCAGTGTTTCATAAATCTTTGACATATTTTTCAAGCACGACATTTTTTATGCGGTCCCTATCCAGCGCACAAAAACAGGTTTTACTGTATATATATCAGAGAAGAAAGTTATATTTACGCGTATGCTTGTAATCAAGGAACTACAAACATAAAATCGAAGTTGACGTTACCAAAGTTTTAAAAAATTTGTTATGTTAATATTTGTAGGAGGCGGTAGTGTTACTGAACTTCATGTCTTGTATAAAAACTGCGAAATATGGCACGTTTAATACATTTTATATTCGGTTTCAACACTGTATTATTTGTCTTAGAGGAAAATACAATAGAGGAATTGTTACTACAATCATAATTGTGACCGTGATAACGAATGTAATCAAGATGTCTTGCCTGAACGTAGAGCTTTCCACTGAATGGAATGAAAACTGTGGAAACAGTAAGAATGAAATAGTAATTAAATTCATCGAAAAGTTGAGAAAAATTGTTAAATGTAATTGGAGTGATAGACCTATCGCAATTTCATTGAAGTGCATGTACAAAGTACTAAAGTAATGAGAAACTGAAAAAACAAACTAAATATTGTAAGTATTTTGAGAGATTTCAAGGTAACGCGGAGTACGGTCATGACCGCGTTCTGATCTTCGTTATGTTGGCAGACTAAGGTCACGAAAACTCATTACAACGTCAAGCCATGGAAAAAATTTGAGTCGCTAAGAGGAAAAACAATATTTCTTAAAATAAAAAAAGAAAATTATTTTTATCGAAATTAATAAAATTGAAATATGAAGCTATTGAACGATTATTGATGTTGTATACGAGAAGTCACGTGCAAATTTTGGCGGGGGATCGTGGACGCTTTCAAATGCATAGTAGTTCTTTCACAATCGTTGTAAAATTCGTTATTAACACTAGATTTACCAGCGTGAAATCTACTACATTTAAATATGTTAAATATGTACCTCAAAGCAAGGAAAATTAAGATGCGGAACAGATGATAGATTCGGTAATTTATGTTTTATACGATGGACGAAGAATATTTATTCTACGGCTCTCTCATAAACCCGTAGAATTTTTGGAAAAAATTATGCACCAGTCATTTTGACTGGTTTGGTAAATCTAGTGTTAATTTCGTAAAATTTGATTGATACGGAGTAGTAGGTGTAATAATATGTAGTAGGTAAACGAGAACACTATTGTTTTTCAATCGATAAACAAGAAATATGTAAAAGCAATGGTACTCACAGCAGATACGTCTAGGCAACTCCGTGGTCGAGAAGAGAAAGAGGTAGGAGCTCTCTCTGTAAGGAGTGGGAGAAGCTTGAGGCAGCTTGGTGGGGGGAACGGCGGACCAATCAGAATACGGCTACATACTATCGCCGGCGACTCTCTGCCAATCCGTAACCGCCATTTAACTCAGAATATACAAAATAACTTTAATTGCATAAGAATTTCCTAATAAGCGGTTTAAATATGCGTATTTATTAAATTATTATTAAATAAAACTATCTCGACTAAAATTACATAGAAAATATTCCGTGAAGAATAGAGGAACAACACTTTTTGCTTATTTAAATGATAAGAAGTTCTTGTTTGTTAAAGATTATAATATTAGGATATAAACTATATCTCTATCATTTTTAAATCATATTCGTATAATAAATGATTGGTCGATTTTTCTGTTTCGTGCAACGTACCTTTGTCGTACCAAATCTCACAGATCCAAATACATCGCTATATAACAATAGCATTCTGAATAGTAGGTTCAATTTGATTTCCAAGCATTTAATAACAAACAAAGTTTGTGACTATGAAAATTAAATATTAATAATTAGCAAAGGTAAAGAATGACTTTGACAAGTAGAAATACGAATATCTTTTATGTTAGTTCCAAGCTCATGCAGGGTTAAAATAGTATAAAATAATCGTCGTCTATCATTTCCATCTATCAGGAGGAAGTTCTATCTTTGTCTAAAACGGCATAAACACTTTGAATCAGTTAATATAATTTTTAATGAACTTCGCAAATTAATAGTTCCTTGAATTTTCGAAAAGTAGTATACTGTTATGTTTGCTGTCAGAAGAAGTTCAATAATATATGATAAAAGAAAGTTTCAACGACACCTATGAATAGACGTGATTAATTGCAGCGTGTTCTCATCGTTCCATTGTTATTACTTTTTTGCTTTCTTTTCGATAAAGTACAGTTCGCCGACCAACTTTCATGATAGTAAACTTGTCTGAAACTTCTGCGATTTATGAACTACAGATATGATTTCCTAATAGTTTGTGGATGTTAAGTATGTTCTAATTAGTTGTCGAATAAATTATATGGGGAATGAATCAAAACGAACAACTGAACGGAGCAATCTAATAAATGATAATTTAGCTCAATATTTTGACTGTTTTAATGAGTAATCGATATACATAAAAATTTGAATCCATTGTACTTCACATTTTATGTTGTAACTAAGAATTTCTCGATGCAATACAGTATTAATTACGTAACAGTCTGATCAACTGTTTATTTAAGTTTTTAGAATAACTCATTTACATGATAGAATAGTTAATGATTGTGAATCTGTAATTTCAATTTCTCAAATTGTCTTCCAGTTTTGTATAACAGTGTAAGGAATATCGTTTAAAAAATGTTGACAACAATTGCACAAATATTATGGTCGATCTTAAGAAATTTTATGCTTTTTTTCAGTCATATATAAAAACAGTTTATCTTCTATAGCGTAAATAACTTCTAAATAATGTAAATTACAATTGTCATTTCTGGGTAAAATTTAGAAAACTTAAAAAGCAGCGAGAAAAATTAGTACTTTGCCGTCTGGCTTTTGAATAGCATTCAATGTCAGCAACAGGCTCTGGCAATGACGTACAAAGATTACACGATTCTTTAATAAAGAGAAGATAAGGACAGAAATTAATATCTGAAAAATGTCATATAAACTCTAGCAGGAAGATATCACTGATGAACATGCAGCTCTGTGTTTTGTTTAATGGGATTACTGTAAAGGACGATCCTCGCTTTTCATCTCCTACTGTTTTATACGTGAAATCTAAACTATAACTCTTGGTTTATTTTACGCGAAGATCAAATAGTTCATTTAATTACTTTATCTTCGTAAAAACTACCGCGAAATTGTAAAGTTAAGTTTAAATCTAATTTTTCATTCAACGTTTTAATGACGTAAAACTGTAGGTTTGCGTTTTCCGTTATCAATAAATTTTCTTTATCAAATCTGCAAGCTGAATGCAAGAAAAATCTGTAACAATATTTAGTTTATTTTCTTTCTTTTGTGTTTTCGAGCTACAAGTAGATTATGGTCGTTTTAATAAGATCTATAGTTAATGTGATTGTTGTAAATTATATTTCACCTCTGGTAGCATTTTCATTACACGCATCGTAGACAATTATTATATTATATTTCTCCCCATTGCTGAGTATCTTAATAAATTCAGTTCTTTTCTTTGTCGGACTTCTAACGTCTCTAACCTCAGGTGATATTTCATATCAACGATCTGTAACGTTCAGGAACGTGTTTAATAACATCACCTGTCGACGTAAATAAAGTTGTCCTCCAAGTTATAACAGTCACGTTGAACAAATACGGCTTGTAATGCAGGGTAATTATTTTGTAAATATCTCAGTAACTATTTGTATTAGACCCTACATGACACAATGATTTTTTATGCAAAAATCGAATCTTTATCCGAATTTAGTAAGAGAATATAGGTATTCCATTAAAAAAAGATAAGCGTGAAGTTTGGCTAACTACTATTTCTGCTTTATCAAGAATTTATCAATAACTATTTCTTGATAAAGCAGTAAAACAGTATAACATCCATATTACTAATAAATATACCTCCTCATTTTGTATAATAATTTAGGATAAATTTGTTAACCAATTGAGTACTATCAACGTACATATATATGCGCTCGGAGGAAAAATTTAACGATAGTGTATCACCCCATTTATATATGTTTATAGCTGAGAAATTGAAATATAACTGTTGAAATGTGATTACACAAATAGTAATTATAAATATACATTATCAGAGCCTAACTTTCCGCTAAAACAATGAATTTTAATCGCCAAATAAACAATTATCTCTCAATATTCAAAAATCTCTCTGTCCACAAAGGTAATTTCTCGGCCCCCTGAATTACGCGTCCGACTCTTCATCTTCTAATCCACTTAAAGTCACTTTGTGATTATCAAAAAGAGTAGTAATATCTTTTTAAAAATGTTGAAATTCCGTGTCTGTTCTGCATTATAAGAAATACTAAATAAAACGCGTATCAAATACGAGGTAGGTCGAGATAGGTTGAGTAATAAGTAACTTCCGTTTTTTCATGAGACATTTATTTCGCTCTCATTAAATAACAAAATTATATTCATTTATTATGTATTCTCCGTTATTACGTATAACCTTCTCCCATCTTCCTGACAGTTTATTAATCCCTTGCTTGTAAAATGTGGTTGGTTTGGACTGGAAGAAGTTTTCGATGGCCTGTCTTACTTGTCCTTTGGAATTGAATGTTTTTCCATTCACAAAATTTTGTAACGAACAGAAAAGGTGGTAATCTACTGGGGCAAGGTCCGGAGAGTAAGGTGGGTATGGTGAAATAGACCATTCAAGCTGAAGAATTTTTTCTTGAGTCACCCTTGCCGTATGTGATCGCGCATTGTCATGTTTTGCAAATTTCTTCCAGGCCAAACCATCCACATTTTACAAGGAAGAGATTAATAAACTGCCAGGAAGATGGGAGAAAATTATACGTAATAATGGAGAATACATAATAAATTAATATAATTTTGTTGTTTAATGAAAGCAAAATAAATGTCTCATAAAAAAGAACGGAATATAAAAAAAAAGATTTCAACGTATAGCTAGTAATGTGCCGATACTCTCCTTGCAAAATGGCAAGATGCACGCGCGGAAGATGGATAATGAGAAATAACAAGAAACGAGAAACAAAAGAGAAAGAGGAGATTATGTTGTTGGCAATGGTTCGCGATTATAGAAGCCGAAGAACTTTCGCAATATCTGCAGCCAACTTCTGCCGCTTAATACAGACAGTATTCTCCTGTTGGAAGTAGCTTTTCGACTTTATCTGTGCTTTTGTTCAGTTTTATACTGCGAATCGGCCATTTCAAATCTTTTCATCGAACCGAGCAAATACGAGCTATATACAATTCCGTTGTGGAATAGTTTCGTAACTATTTCCTCTAAATGGCCATAATTAATATCGGGGAACTTTTTAATATATATGTGCATTAAAAGTTTCCTGAGATTTAAACTTCAGATCGATTTACTTATAAGTTCAACACGATTCTCGTTTTATCCCGTAATTTCGGCAAGCTTTTCCTTGAGATGTTTCGAAGAAATATTTTAGTTTTCTTCGTATTTCCTCTCGCGTTAAATCATTTTGGTATAAAATTTTCCATTTATTGTTCAATTACGGTACTTAATATTTCAGAAATAGCTTGGGAGAATTTATTCTAGCAGCATTTTTCTTTATTAATATATTATATATTTTATACTCTTCAAATTTAGTAAATTACTTTTCTGGGAATAATGAATTTTAGAAACTCCAATTTCTCGTTATATAAATGTATGTCTTTGAAAAGTTCAGCTCTGATTTCTTACAACTAAAACTTTGTGTTTATTCAAATAGTTTTTCATGGAAATATAAATTCTTTAAATATGTGGAATTGGGGAATGTTCATATCAAACTATGCTTTTCTCTTTCCAGGATGGAAAGTTTTACGATTTTTAGAAATTTTTATTGACACTAGTATATTGCAATAATATAACTTAACTTCGTGCTTAATTAATTTTAATACTCTCTCATCTATGTACTTTTATTGTTGTTATATTAGACTATCGTTTGGAATTGTTGAGGATTTTTTAAATAATTAACCAGTTCTTGATATTGTTTTTTTCTAGAATGTATTCTATGCATTTGCTGTAATTTCGCGAGTTTACGATCAGATTGATGAAAAAAATATGTTTTTAAACAAAAATGTAAAAATTATTGTATTTTCCACAGCATTAGTGAACCAAATCAAATAAATGTATAAAATGAATATCCAAAAGAATAAATAAAACTGAAAAATATTAAAATAAATTTCAACAAGGTTCGGTAAATTTTAAAAAACGTGTTCATACGTGATAATTTCATTGTCCCAATCAGTCGTAAGTTACTCTTTTACCTCTGTATGTTAATATCTGGACATACGATCCTGTAATTTTTATTATTATTATTTTTAACGTAAAACATCGAATATATTGCTAACGATCTCATTACATACTTTTAATGTTTTTAAAAAAAGGCACTTTTAATGACTTGTTACGACCTTAAAAAATGTTCATTTTCCTCTTCATTTCGTCGCGTAAACATAATATGTGGGTGTAATAATAATGAACCACCAGCAAAGAGAGGAGCTTTTTTCGCTGTAGTATTTCATTTCTAGTAACAAAAAAACATACTAATGAAAAGATTCACGTTAATGGTCGTGCATCACCATAAAGAAATTTAACATATACACAGATAATAATAATATACACAATGTAATAATAATAAAGTACCACTAATAAAATTTATAATTCAAAATAAAGAGACTAATAATTATGAAAAATACCCAAAATACAATCCCTTTTAAACTAATAAAACGTACGTAACTAATTAAAACGTTTCAGTACGCTGTAAAACAAAATGACAACACTAACGAAAGTAAAATGTCTTACTTCTCCTTGAATCGCATTTCGTTGCAATGTCGTTTATTAAAATGAACATAAACATAATACCATTGTTGTTATTTTGTATTGTACTTCGACAGCTACGGTCATTCATCCTAGAACCTAGTTTTCTAGGTTGATTCTAAACCACTGAGGCTATGATACACGTATTTCATAAGAAACATTTTTAATTTACAAAATGTAACGGAAGATTTGACCTCGGCCATACTAATTACGCATCCGATCTTTTACCTCCTTATTCACCATACTCTCTATACAGAATCATATTTTTTTCCCACCGAAGGAAAACTCTTCAGTGCTTCGTAATTTTCCAAAATGAAAGCATTATTAATTCTTTTTGTATACTTTGACACACATTCCGTTGCAATATCCTTCACCAATTTAAACATAAACAATTCGTCACATTTTCATCACATTCAAACTGAAACTATACAAAAAAACTCATTGCCCTATAAAAAAATATAGAACCAATACATTTTCGATAAACAATTGTCCTCATATTCACTTCGATCCCATGACAATTTCCGATACACCCTGTATAGAACTGAAACCCAGCTACGTTCCAAACGGAAATGAAAAACGTCAATTTCAATGGAGAACGGCTTGCAACCACTTCGGCATGTTGGTCTCCAAACCCTCGTCATTCAATTGTCTTCATCCACCACTTTTTAGGCATTACCGATTGTATCGTCATTAACTGTCATTATCTCGATGGGAAAGGAAATATCGCTTAATATTTAGGGCATGCGCCAACAAAGCAGCAGATGTTTCGCCGTCAGTGGGGGTGCGCGAGCTGTACGAAAAGGCAAGGGCGAAGACGAGGGCGCAACGTCAGCGTGCGCCGGTATGCTTCTCTCGTTGCTTCAGACGCGTCAGTCGTATCGCGCCCCTTTCGACGGAAGGGTGTACAATAAAGGGCTCACTGTCACTAACGGTCACGTTTAGACCACGATAGAAACTCCACCACTTCAACTCTAACCAAAGTTTCCTACCGAACTGCTTTATTATTAAAAAATGAAAATCCAAGAACTCTCAAGGTCGATGGTCTCCTTTGATCTTTTTTAAATTAGTGTCTGTTTTTTTCCGTGACACTGAGATTAAAAAAAAATCGTCAAGAAATGTCAACGGTACGGTAGACGTCATTGTTAAAAGATTCAACAACGATAATCGAAGATGTTTGCGCGAATAGCCGTGGCGTGATATATTCAAAGGAGGAAGAACGTTTAGCGGTACGAAGTCTGTGTTGGTTGCATTTGCAGCCGAAAGGAATTGCAACCACGCTGTTATCGCGTGCGCGCGTGCACGTGCGTGCAGTCCTTCTGGAAGGGTATCAAGGTCGAGGCCAAGGTGACGAAGGTCATCGAGGTTCGCCAGGGAAGAAAGGATGAGGAGGAAGGATGCTCTTCTAGGATTAATCGTTCCAGCAGTGATTTACCTTGCGGATGTTGCTTTCGCCGGAAGCTGCAGCTCGGCGAAGCTATGCTGCCAGGGTAGAGATTCCGGATGTGTTATCCAGAAGGAAGCAACGAATGCAATTGTTGCGAGTTTACGAGACAAACCGTGCTATTGCGATCATGCTTGTCTCAAATTGGCTGACTGCTGCGATGATTTTAAACAAACTTGTGGCGGTGAGTAAATTAATTTGATTTGTATGATGGTGGTTCAGTTTATAAGGGTGGTTTGTCGGTTATTATTCTCATTCTGTAGAGTAGGTTAATAGGAAGAGTGTTTGGAATTGTTGTAAGTTATTATTTTGTTGAGATTGTTTGGTATGTTTGTTGGAAATTTGTGTTCTTTAATTAGAGTATTACATTTTGGGTTTTTGATGATTAGAGTTAGGATTTGCGGGTTTAATTTTCTTAATGTTTTGTAGAGTGGGTTGTTGTGTCTTTATTTACGGTTATTAAATAATTATGAGCACTTGCTTGCTTTCACATGTATTTTATAATGTACTAAAAACTGTATTAAAATATGAGATTTTACAAAATTTTAAATAATGGTGTGACAAACATTTTGTCAGTATTCTGAATATTTTAAGTGTTTTTTTCATATCAGATATATCTTTGTATCTGGACTACCGAATTTCGTGCAATTGTGATATATGTAAAATTGCAAGAATGCATTAAAAACGATATAAAACATAGAATCTACGTCACTCCCAATAGTACACAGTGCATGAAACTAATCTCTGATGAGATCGCTTTTGTACTGAGGTTTATCAAAATTTACATAAACGTGTAGTCTACTTATGTTACATTGCTCCTGAGAAAATAATAATACAAGCACACGGTCAATGTAGCGTAAAACAATACATATTACAGAATTTTACAGCTTGGAAAAATTAATTCTGATTTTACAAATTACAATAAAACTGAGAACTCTGCTTTTTTTTGTCGACATTTCATCTGATTTCCGTAACGTAATAATTAGAGAAAACACAAAAGTGCAACAAAAAGCTCGTCGGTTTAACGAAGATTGATAATCCAATTTAAAAGAACCATTAAAACAGAACAGCCGTTTATATGATCAAATTTCAGAATTGGTATAACATGAAGCGTACCTATTTACTGCTAAAATCTCAATTTCAATTAAACCATTGTAATTGTCTGTTGTTTAAACGAATCGTTGTATTACTTCAGCTTAAATATTCGATTGCTTATTAAAATTCTAGATTGCCGAAATTTAAACGAAGTTGTTTTACTGTTGACATAAACTTGACGTAGAGATGGCGTAAAATTTATTTCCAGTGTGCATATTAATTTGTCACATTAAAATTTCTGTAAACAAATCGAATGTCCTACGTGAAAATGGTTATAAATTACATTGTCAATTTATTTGCAACGTTGAAAGTTTTACGTAACTAGAGAGTACAGTGATGTTTCATTTTGTTGTTAAAAAACATCAATTTTGTTTACAAGAATCAGTGGTCCCATTGTAGAAAATATTTGTGTATTTTGTCCAGCTTGAAAAATTATATTTATCATTCGTTGTAAAGTGGTGTCATATTTGGTTTGGAATGAAAAATTATAGAAGTCTCCACACGAAAGGCGAAGAAACTGAAGCTTGAGTCTTAATTAATAATTTTTCCTACTCATATTTCATAGTACGATCTCGGAAAACTGGGTACAAAGTAATTCTCTTAATTGTAAAAAATATTTACAATTTGCCTGCATAACGATAACATAGTACGACAGAAAGAGCACATACAATTTTTTAAACAAAATCCTTGGCATCTAACTAAAATTAAATGAATAAAGCTTGTATATAATAATTTTATTTGACATTTCATTCAATCTGTTTTCTGCATTGGTTGGCATTCTCAAGTAGTGAGGGTAGCTTAATAAAGAAAAAAATTGATCTTTCAAAGGAAGTTGTTATTTTGATTTGAAATATTTGAACATCAGCGAATAAATTGAAATGCATAGTTTCTCAATCGAAGCTGTTTTGCTTTCTTACAATGTTCATTTCGATTGCATCAATGGTAAAAACTTGATTGCATCAAGTACTAATTGAAACTTAAATGCATATAATAATTACATTCGGCGTCCCATTCAATCTGCACTCGAAATTAAGTGACATTCTCAAGAACTGCGCGTAATTTAATAAAGAAACAACTCAACTTTTATCTCGCCATGAAATCTGCTATTTTAATTCAGACTATTTGAATATCAGCGATTAAATTGATAAATTGTTCTACCTTCCTATTAATAAGTCTGTAACTTTTGCAATTTAAATTACGGATCAATACCGTAGGGAGTGAAACGTTGCTTATTACACTGAAATGCCTAGTAAGAACGTAAATAATTCTACTTATTAATATGCAAAGGAATCACGAGGGTGTAGGTATTATTAGGTTTATGAATTTATCAAATAATAATATTAGGACACGGAGTTATCATTGTATCGTCACTGAAGGAGATAATTGATATTTTGTTGGTCATTTAATGATCTATCAGTGTAATAATTGTCACGTTATCGTTAATTTGCATACTCCATTGCCTACATTTTCGCACTGACATTATGAGAACGGTCTGTTCCTGTCACCTATGATGATTTATAACAGCAAGATGGAATGTATTTGGATGTTTGCAATTCACGAAACAGTATTTTAAATTTGAATATTACATTGCAAAGGTGACGTTAATGATTCAGTATGATTTTGCAACAAATTAGAGTTATCTAAATAGCAATTTCTTTTGTGATTAAATGTGCGATAACTCTGAATTAATTACTAAAATAACAATCTAGCCCCTAATTTTGGATATCGTAAATGACTTAACATAGTATTGAATAGCATAGAATTAAGTTTATTTGATCAGAATCCACTGATGTTTTTGATAAAATAATTTTTGGAGCACTTCAAAATTGACTATTCCATTTATCGCGTCATGAGTAGCACTTGTTATTATACGACAAGGGGTTAAGAATGACAAAAATAATTAACCCGTTAGGCTACAACAACGTGTGACACTCGTGGCGTTGAAAATGGAATACAAAATTTTAAAGTCTTTCAAAATATATTAAATTGAAAATATCTGCCGGTCGCGAAATGATTTCATTATTTTTAAACTATTAATATTACGTTCACTTATACGAAGTATCAGAAATCAGTGAGAACTTTCAATTTTAAGAATTAATTTTGAGTTATTGCACACCCAGTCAGAAAATAGATCGTAGGCCAAAGGGTTAAATGAAGTAAAAGTTGATGCGCTTGCGTTTTAGTTTAATTTCATGTTAAATTATTTGACTTCTTGGAAGTTTTGAAGGAACATACATAGTAAATGAATTGAAGCAAAGAACACAGATTTTTATTAATGCGTTCTGCATTCTTGTTTAAAAACCAATTTTTCTTCTCTACACAGTCGTACATTTCAAATCACATAATCTAATAACACTGAACAACCTTCAGAGATAATGTCCATTTGTTATAGCAATTTTTTATTTATTATTTCATATTAAATCAGGATATTATTTTGCTATACGAAAAAGATTGTGCTTTATTTTCATTAATTAGTAATATATTGAACTATAAGGAAAGTGTCATGATACTTTTAATAAATTAATATTCATATAAATATAAGTACTGTATAGTCTAGTAGATAAAAATAAAGTTTTGCTTTAGTTTTAATATTTTCAAGTTTAAATTTCTTTTCAATGATAATTATATTGTACTATTGTATGTAAAGTTAAAGAATTTTTAATTAATCGTTGTTCTTTGACTGAGAATGTCTTTCCCGAGATATTTTCTGCATGCAAACCAATGAATAGAGCTTTTTGCGATGCAAGTTCCTACATTTAATATACTTTTTAGAAATACTCAAGTACCGTCTACACCCCATGTAACGGCATATTGCAAGAACTTTTAAAAACTTTCCTTAACTCGACCTTAAGAGATAGGCAGAAACTTTTTAACTAAAGTAGACGTTATGTCTCCTTGTTAAGGTTTAAGTTTAACACGATGTAGAAATAGCAACACGTGCAACCTTTTCTTTATTGCTGCAGAGAAATGTGACTGAAGTTTGCTCAATTTTCGACAGTAAAATTACAATTAGAGACTAGTAATAACAACGTGCAACCTTATTCAATATAAATTATCTTCATCGATAAAATTAAAACCTCAAATTTCATTCAAATAATCATTTCATCGTTCTGTATTTTTATGAACTACAAAATTAATTCCCTTTGATAACTTACTTTTATTTCAACTAATTCATAAAGTAAAATTCTTACAAATTAAAAACATTATCCTTTTTTATTTAATGCTTATTAATTACGTTAGTAAGTTATATGCATACAAAATTGAAGATCAAAGGAAATAAATTTACGTTATCAGAAGAAATAAGAAACAACATTGGTAATGTTAACCTATGATCACCTGATAATTGCTAGAGCCTAATAGTCTAAATATTCTGTCGAAACAGTACAGTAATGCAAACAACCTTGTCCACACACCATGCATATCCCAGTTTCAATCTATACACAACAAGTTGCAAGCTAGCATCCTACGGTGGGCACAAACGTAACATCGCGAATACACAATCAATGGGTTCTACTTAAATTTCTCTGTCATAACTGGGAACTTTTTCCTAAATTATTATTTAATATATTATAGCCTTGGTACCTTAGAGCTCACCTTAATACTAGATCTACTGTAGCTGTCAAACTGACTGGTCCCTACTTTTTTAAAATCTTTTCTTAAATCGACAGAAAAGCTGGACCGTACATATTTCGCGTGTCTCTTATAATATAAAAATTACTTAACTGATCGTATATTTTGCCGATTGATCCATCTTTTTATAAAGTACTTACTTAATATATTTAAATATACCAGACTTCACAGTCATATATCTAGTGTTAAATAGTAAGTTCCATGCCAAGTGACTACACCAATTAAAGGTGCTGTGCTAAGTGGATAAATATTCTGACTCGCAATCAGTGGATTCTATATAAAATCTCCCGTCACCACTGGAAAATTGTTCCTAATTTGATATTTAACATATCATATCCTCCTCGATTAGGAAACCAATCCAAAAGAGTATGATTTAGATTCCTAATCGAAATGATCATAACAATTAAGTTCGAAAAAATAGAAAACCGATTGGAATCTAACTGAAAATAGTAGTTGGGAATAGAATAGACACAAGCTTTAACACTAGAACTACCGGCGTTAAATCTATCATATTTCAATAAATTAAGTAAATACTTTAGTAAACGATAAATCGAAAGGTATTAGAGATGATTAATTCAGTAATTTGTGATTTACATCATAAACGTACAATATTTATTCTATGGCTCTTCTATACATTACAAAAATTTTTAGAAAAAATGAGGAACTAGTCATTTTGACTACCTTGATAGTTCTAGTGTTAAAGATGAAAATATAAAAGCAACGATATCAATACTCGCGAAATATGAAGATTGGCAGTGGCAAGTATAAACGTAGTACATACAAGGGTGTGCATGTACTTGGTGTATTTACCAGAAAATAGCCCGTTGGGAGCCATTTCGCATAGGGGCTGCAGAGAAATATTGCCGGGTATACGACCTAAGCAGAACTGATAAAGTTGACCAAAGCGGCAGGTTCAGCGGAGAATAAAAATGAAAAATAGTATACACCAACGTAATCCTTAAGAAGTGGCCGTGTCACGTTGCGTATTTCATTTCTGTCGTATTTTAATTCAATGAGAGCGTAGAAACGACGCGAAGCACGATTAAACGGTGGCGCGAGGTATTCGTGAGATTAAAAGTCCGTAAAAAAAGAAATGTTAGACAAATCACCCTGTTGCGAACAAGATTGGCGAGATAAAATATGTTGAGAAAATTTCACCTTACCTTGGCGAAGAGTTACCCGGTGGAAACTGCCGTCGGCGGGAATATCGTTAAGTCGGAAAAGTTCATGAGTTAATGCTAAATAGCAAGGCTGAGAAATAGTTGTTGCCTTAAATGATTATATTATGTTTGCTGTATTATATTATGAAACTGTTCTTCGCAACATCATTTTAAATTGGTGGCAGGGGATATTTTCAGGAGTTATTATGTGTGGCTATTCAATTTCGATTTTATAAAATAGAAGAAAGTTTTATATATAATCCTTTGAACATTTTATACTAAAAAAATTCATTTTGATTTTCAAAAGATAACTGAAAGCTTAGTGAACTTAAAAATGTTGGAATGTAAATATATTAGGGGGTTTTATGTTTTATTTTCTGTATTTACCACAAATGTGTCAAACAGGTCGACAAATGTTATTGCTAAAAGAAGATACGACCTTGAATATGATCGTCAGAATTCAATTTTTTCGACCTAAGGTATTGACATATTTGAAAATTTCAATACAATTTTGAAATTAGGTAACATCATAATTATTGTTCAGATCTTATTAATTCCATAGAACAAAGAAATCCCAATTCTTGTGAATAAATAAAAGTTGAAATTTTGAACCCTTGCCAGTACAATTCTTGAATTGAATAAAAATATGTTTTCAAATCTAACAGCTACATTTTCTATTTAAAGTAGAAAAAAAACGATGCCCCATTTTTAAAAAAATAAGCCTTATAATTTTCATAGTTACATATAACTTATCGAACAGTACGTCAAAATATATATATTTATTATAATTTTCTGCCTGTCGGCTACAAAATGGACTAGCCTTACATTTTCATCCTCACTCATCCCTCCATTCTTTATACTCTTTATCCACACTTACTCATTGCACATATCTTTTCGCCTTCTTAACCTATGTACCTTTTTACAACACTAACTCTACCTTTTTACATTTCTATTTTACTTATCCTCTATCTTACTATCATTTACTTACAACACAGTTCTTCTCTACTTTATAGCTATTCACTGTTGCTCTATAGTACCTTCTTCTTTACTTTCCTTTTTACATTTTTCCAACTTTCGCAATCACTCTACAATATTTTTTTTACCGTTCCCTCCACCACTTCCTCCAATCTTATCTCCCTATCACACAGTCTACAAGTTCTTTCCTCTATTCCTAACCAAAATTTATTGCTTTCCTCCATACTCCCACACCTCGCTCTCGCTACTAGTTTTTGACTACCCTTTTTTCCGTTCTTTTCCAAATATTCCGGCATCCTATCCAATCTAATAAATTTGCAGTACGTCAAAATAAAAAAAACAAACTTAAAAGACATGTCGAAAGGTCTCTCTGCCGGTAGAAATTTCACGAAGAATTTCACAAAAATCGCGAATAACTTTGCACCTTCACGTTCCGTTCTTTCTACGATCAATTTCGTGATAATACGTCGTTTCCTTTAATCCCAATCAAGGGAGCGAAATGGGAAAAGTAAGAGGGAAGGCTTTTGTAGTATCTGGGTTTTCAGTATCGGAGATTTCTGTCGCATTTCGTGCTGCAAAATCGAATATGACGGTTGCAGAGAACGAGGCGCGAGGCTCCGCCGGAAGGCGATTATCTTGCTTCCGGAACGAGCCTCGTGCCTTCCGTCATCTTCTCAAGGTATAACGCGAAATAGTCGTGGTTGGATGTTGCAAAAGGTGGACGGCTAGAAATGGGACGAATCTCTTTCCGTGATAATGTTATAACTTCGGAATTAGGTCTGTCGAGTTCAATCGTATAAATTTACTGGCAATGTGATTATCAATGTTTGACATAGTTTCTGAGGCACTCAAGTATTGCTTATTTTCTGCCGGGATATTCAAACTAACAACATCTCGAATAAATTCGACTAATTTGGTAAATTGAAAGCATCGTTGAGAATTATCCAAATTTCCTTTTGGTAATGAACCGTTGAAATTGCTATTAGGGAGAAATTGATTAGTATTGCAAATATGTATATCAATAATTATTATAAATGTAAGAATTATAAGTAATATATTATAAGATATATGAATTTATATAAAGTAAGAGGAAGATTTTTATTGATTTATGAAATATTTAAATTATACGAATTGGTGAAATGTATGTGAAATGGAAAATGTATAATGTTGTTAAAATATGGTATTTGTTGTAGTATAATCATCTGTTTAGGTCCTATTTTTCAATTGCATTGAACATTAACAAATGTAGTAATATTAAAATTAATAGTTTACTGTTTTCATAGAGAGTGTTGATTCTTTATTCAAAAACAAGTTGAAATTACGAAACCAATTTCTTTTGAATCAGTCTTCGTCACCGAGTAAATTGATTTTGAATATTTACAGAGCTTATGTGTGAGAACGTGCAATTAGTGCTCGAGTTCAGATCGGTTGAACTTGTTCCAATTCGTGTTTCTGTTTCTCAATATTGACTTAAGCTATTAAACGTTTTTTCAAAAAGTTCCTTCAACGTATCAGTCTCAACGAACAACGTCCAAAATCAAGCAAAGTTTCAGTATTTCTTCCGTGTATGATTTTTATAAATTTCTCGAACTTCATTGTTTGAAATACATAGCCCACTTATTTCAGAAATGCCTTTTCTTGAATATCAAATTTCATTGGCAACGATTTGTTCTGCAATTTACTTTCTTTATTTTTGATGTTTTGGAAATATTTTATTGATATATGTTGAGTTATTCAATAAAAATACTAAATATTTTTGGAGACATTAATGTCAGAAGAAAATTTGTCGAAAAAATAAAATAAAATGATTTTCACTTGCATTTATGGCTACAAAGAAATTCATGGTGGAGCTTATGGTGAGTGATACGATCAGGGTGCATACGCGCAATTTATGAGTCCAAGTGCAAATTTCCATTACATACCTATGGGAAATCTTTCCTATGTCGTACATATACCATGATCTGGGTTGTTCGAAGCCCATCGAGAATAGTAGATGCTAAATGAAATAACAGTTAAAGTCGTCGAGATACAAAAAGAAATTCAAAATATTGTATATTATTCTATCATTCTGTATGTAGATGAACATGAAATATAATGCACAGATTGTAGAATGTGAAGGCAAATATACAATCCACAGTTAAATTCAGAGTAAATAAATATCAGATTATAATAATAAAATAATATGATTTCCTCGAATTCTGAATATCATAATATTTGAGAGAAGCTGCATTAAAATTAACATTAATAACAGGTACGGATACGATAACAACCGAAATTTAACTACTTAATCAGCTTTCTATTTTCATTTCAAACTGAAATTATGGAAATATAATTAACACGTTAACAATCATGTTAATTCCATGGTAGTTTCCTCTGTAATGTATCTAATTTCGAGATCTATCGCGCAGTAAACATATAAAGAGAAAAATCTGTAAAAATGACTATTCTCCTCGCACCATATCGTTCGCATCGTTTATGTAAATTCTTATCAGTGATCATTCGCCACGATCGATTACACTTTAACCGGAAGGACTTCGGAAAAGCGTTCGAATTTCGGTTTTAATTTGTTATCGGCATTTTCTGACAGTCTCTCGTCCGTTACTCGGAATGCATCCACGGTTATATCACGTTGCATTCGGGCATTCGCATGCAACGGACCGTCAAGTGCCGAGCACGTGAAATAATTTAGTTCGGTGAGCATAGAATCGATCGAAGCGCACGTTTCAATAAAGATCGAGGCCGAATGGAAAAGGGCACGGGGATTGGATAGGCTAGAAAGGACGTTTCAAGGGTATTATTTCTTGCAACATCAGATATTTCAAACGCACACTTTAAACAAATTTTCCAATCTTTTAATTTGTTGAAAATCGTGAGGTTTTTCTTTCTAAATAACCTCTTGTCCTGTTATCCTCACTGTTTTTCATTTCGACGTCAACTGTTGTGACTGATTAGCAGACTGCGGATTTTTATGCATTTATAACAAATTAAATTCGGCTAAAATATACAAAAAGGACATAATATAAAAATATATCTAAAATATCCAATGTATGGTATTTGTTGTAATATTTATTGAGTGCAATAAATCCCTAGATAGGTTTTCCTGTCTCACCTGCATTTGTGAAACTCGAAATTTGCATAAACATCAGCAGTCTACTGATTAGGAGTTAAAAGTTTTAGCTGAGCTTTAAACCATCGAGTTTATGGTTTATTAAAAATAAGACTTGAAATAGATAATATTATAGTGTACTAATATTTTACAAAAATTCCACGGATTACAAGGTAAAGAGTTAAACAGTTAAAATTTTGTAGGGATTTTTCCTTCGCTTGTAGATTTACAATTAATTGATACTAAAATTGAATATAAAGGCAACAAAAAGTGTGCAAATGCGTTTTAAGAGCACCTGTAGGATTTTATGAAACGAATATGCAGAATGTATCTCGCATTTAATACGGATACATTTCAAAATTAAATTCTTGTTAATTTAACGCATAATATGGAAAATTCGATAAACATGATGTTTGCTGTGTATGGTATTAAGAATGCGGCTAATTTTTCTGTCGCGGGAGCTGCATGAAAAAACACATCATTCTAGAATGATTTCATTGACGTGGATCGAAAGTCAAGAGTTCAAGAAATCCGTGGAAAAAAGGTTCATCACGATTGGCCTAAAAATGCCCGAGATATTTAACGTCAAAGTCGAAGAAGTCTAATTTTTGGTTGCAATGAGGAAGGCATCATGACGGTCCGGGGAGCGGAACTAGTCAAAGTTTAAAAAATCGTGATTTTGTTTCTGGAGGTCGTAGAAGGATGAATTTACGTCGTTTTAACCGTGAAAGTGTCTACTTTGACGTAATTCCTACAAAATATCCGATTTTTATTCGTTTAATTACTGAAATGATTTCGGAGTTATTTCAATTCGGAATGGAGAATTTACTGAATTTACTGAGAGGAGTCTTATAAGAATCGCCTATTAAGGACAAATTATAATATAATTTAATATATCACGTTTATATTATTGTAAATTTATTGTATCGTTATGTGTGTCTGTGTAGTTATATCTCAAAGTATTATAGATTAAAGTATTAAACGAGATTTGAAATATTTTACAGTAGTTCCGTCAAAAAGTTTTCTAGAAGTTTTACAAAGTATTGCAAATTTGAAGGCAAAAGTGTTTCATAGTTTAGACGGACTGATTTTGAAATTTCTCTCTTCAGTCCCTTGAGATGTCGATCAGTGAAGAGGCGCTCTAATTATTCATAAAATTTTCTTATTCACTTCGCCGTGTCGGATCTTTAATTTATACCTTATAAAAATAGAATACCACGTAAACTTTGATATCTTCCCTTTTAATTCGATTATTCTCACGAGAAATATATATTTCACGATGATAAAAATGGTTGAAATAAATCAGTGCTATTTCCATCTTTATTGACTTTTTCTTATTTATTTAATGTCGCCTGAACTCCTGAGAGTTATTGACGATTTTAATATAATAAAATTATATTTTATAAACTTATATCGTTTATTTGGCAAATGCATTGGCTTCAGGCGTTAAATTATTTATACCGCTATATAACAACATTTACTTACATTTTGTTTAAAATTTACACTCTCAATTGGTCTTCGTACAATCGTGTCTACCTCTATTCATTAATTTAATCGCATCTTGTAAATTAAAACAATTACTGTCTATGAGATTAAATACTTGCATGTCGTAATTGCAACTTATCTATTACAAAGCAAATTTTTTTCAAATCTTTTATCATTTACCGATAACAATAACTGACGATCTAAAATGTTAATAGTAATAACTGATTAATTTATAATTTATGTCATGTTAAATATTAATTACAGTATGGAATTATTGAATCTCATGGATATTAATTTCTCACCATCAATAATTGATAAAGATATTACCTATTAATATCAACTGTTTGTATATTCATAAAGAAAAAATACTTTTTCACAAAGATAGAAACAACTATCAATGCAATTCCATAGCACACTGGTACATTTTTTAACAAAGCGGATTCTCCTACTCTCCACTTATTTCTTTGAAAATGAAGCTGCAGCACAACCGAAGCACTTGTTGAAGCGACGGATTAAGTATTCTCATTCACAGTGGTCAACTACCAACAGCAACAGCAGTTGCTTTGTGAATATTTTCTCACGCGCTATTTTTCATGCGCGAATAAAACTTCGCGCGTACCTACACCCTGTGAATACACCCATAAATCATCAAAGTTACCCTCCCCGATGGCATCCGGGCTTTATCGTCATGCCTCCATGTTTAATGCGAGGTGTTACAGTAAAAAATAATCCTTCAAATAGTGCGAGAAGTTTGAACGTGACGGCTTAAGTTGCTCAGCTCATAAAAGTTGAATTACATTCGACTATTTTCCTCGCGCTTCTTAGACTTCCGGTTTGCGTGGAGTTTGATCGACATTACACGAAAATTTCTTTTTTTCCGATTGTTTGCACTCTTCCATCCAAGTGTTTGTTCTGTCATCAATGTTTCCGCTTGTCGCTGCTCTTTAACTTCGTTTTTTTATGGTGGGTGTCCTGTAAGTGGTTCGACCTTGATGATAATGATTTCTCACGAAAAGAAGTGAAATTATGAGATAGAGGTTTTCTTTTGTGAATTTTATTTCTCATTACTTGAAATAATGGAGTAATATATGTAGTGACAATATCAGGTTTCAGTATTGTTACATATCTTTAGAATATTAGCCACCGATTTGATGTGGACCAGCAATTGTGAAATGTTTTTCGTCTGCGTGTTGTCCTGAAGAAGTTATGTACCATTCGACAGAAATAAGAAGTCACTTGGTTCGGTTATGGGGTAAAGAAAGAGTGTCAATTGCACCGCATATCTCCACGATATCACTACTGAAAATCTGAGATCGACGGATGAAAATAGAAAACATAACATTTCTTTCGTCGTTCTGATAACAATGTAACGAATATGAGAATTTTTCGGCTAGTCACACTTTAACAATAGATCCACGGAAGCCGATAAATTGACGAGTTCCTACTTTGCCGAAAAAAATTCTCAAGTTTGTAGAAAAGCAGTACAATAGATATTTAATGTGTATCTTATAATATTCGAATTACTTAGCTGACCGTATATTTTGTCACTCGATCCACGTTTTTGCATAGAACGTATTTAGTATAATTAAATATGATAGATTTTGTGGCCATAAATCTAGCGTTAAAAACGAAAATAACGTCAGAACGAGGGATGCCTCTATTCGTCAGGTGAATCGTAATAAACAACTTACCAAGTGACTTCTTATTTTTGCCGAATGGTATCAGGCGTAAATGATATGATGGTGCGTGGGAAGCGTTTTGCTCTGATTCGACAGACGGAGAAAGACATCCCTCGTTCGCACGTTATTTTCAATTCTAACGCGCAACTGGCTGAAAAAGCTAAACATTCGTTATCTCCTCATGTGAACTACGAAAGAAATGTTTTGTTTTCGCTTGTTATTTGCCGAGCTTCAGGTTTTTAGGAACGATATAACGGAAAGAGGACGTGTGAGCGACAACCCTTCACACTTATTTACCATGTGCTATCAGGCCGTTCACAACCTGTAGTTAGAGTCTACGAAGGGTACGGATGTAAAGGCTGCCACTCGTAACAATTGACTCCGTCTTCAAATTCTTTGTCACCTGTAAACCTCAATTCCTTGCCCTACGATTTGTTTTATGACTGCCTTCCCTATAGCTTGGAATTTAACTGGTAAAATAAAAATTGATCAGTAAATCTTGATATTTCGTGTAATTTAACGCAATATTAATTATTACGGATTTGAGCGTGATATTGTGCAGAACAATTTCGCCCTTCCGTGAATTTAGCAATTACTTTCTTTCTCGAGTGGACTTATTTTATTATAAAGATGAAGAAACTTAACAAAATATAACAAACTGACAGTAACAAAACTTATTAAAAGACGTGAGTTTCGGTTTACAAGGAGAACGCAAGGCCTTCGGGTTACCGATTTTATTGAAATTTTATATACTCGTAGATTAAGTCGTTCTAATTAAGAATATACTCTATTATAGGGGCAGACGGTCAATAGTTTTTAAGATATTTATAATCAAAGTTTCATTGGCATGAGCTATTTTAGAGGTCTAAAAAAGATCAATCTGAAGAAATCATAATGTTAACATTTTCATAAGAAAAAAGATGTCATAAAGATAACATATTTTAGAGGTCTAAAAGAGATCATAATGTTAACATTTTCAGAAAAAAAAGATGTCATAAAGATAACATATTTTAGAGGTCTAAAAGAGATCATAATGTTAACATTTTCATAAGAAAAAAGATGACATAATGTTAACATTTTCATAAAAAAAAAGATGACACAATGTTAACATTTTCATAAGAAAAAAGATGACATAATGTTAACATTTTCATAAAAAAAAAGATGACACAATGTTAACATTTTCATAAGAAAAAAGATGACATAATGTTAACATTTTCATAAAAAAAAAGATGACATAATGTTAACATTTTCATAAGAAAAAAGATGACATAATGTTAACATTTTCATAAAAAAAAAGATGACACAATGTTAACATTTTCATAAGAAAAAAGATGACATAATGTTAACATTTTCATAAAAAAAAAGATGACATAATGTTAACATTTTCATAAGAAAAAAGATAACATAATGTTAACATTTTCATAAAAAAAAAGATGACATAATGTTAACATTTTCATAAGAAAAAAGATGACATAATGTTAACATTTTCATAAAAAAAAGATGACACAATGTTAACATTTTCATAAGAAAAAAGATGACATAATGTTAACATTTTCATAAAAAAAAAGATGACATAATGTTAACATTTTCATAAGAAAAAAGATAACATAATGTTAACATTTTCATAAAAAAAAAGATGACATAATGTTAACATTTTCATAAGAAAAAAGATGACATAATGTTAACATTTTCATCAAAAAAAAGATGACATAATGTTAACATTTTCATAAGAAAAAAGATGACATAATGTTAACATTTTCATAAGAAAAAAGATGACATAATGTTAACATTTTCATAAGAAAAAAGATGACATAATGTTAACATTTTCATAAAAAAAAATATGACATAATGTTAACATTTTCATAAGAAAAAAGATGACATAATGTTAACATTTTCATAAAAAAAAAGATGACATAATGTTAACATTTTCATAAGAAAAAAGATGACATAATGTTAACATTTTCATCAAAAAAAAGATGACATAATGTTAACATTTTCATCAAAAAAAGATGTCATAATGTTAACATTTTCATTAAAAAAAAGATATCATAATGTTATCATTGTCATAAGAAAAAAGATGACATAATGTTAACATTTTCATAAAAAAAAAGATGACATAATGTTAACATTTTCATCAAAAAAAAGATACTAGAAAGATAACATATTTTAGAGGTTTAAAAGAGATCAATCTGAAGAGATCACAATGTAAACCCATTGTCGGCCGCTCTCACGTATGCGTGATTTTTTCGAAACTGCGAGAAACTCGCCGCCGCGGCGTATTGAATTTATTGCATGGCAATAACCATTGTGTCTTTGCTGAGAATATGGAAATAATCAAACTCGTAGGGGAGAATTTCTTGGAAAAGAGGGCCCGCAGAAGTTGCACATCTGGCACTTCTGCGTCCCGTTAAAACTAACTGTTTTCTCAAAAATAGTTGCCTCTTCGTCCGTGTAATAAACTTTATACATTAACGGCTTGGTCCTTAACATTAATTTTATAGAAATAATATTTCAGTTTGATAGGTTTTGCAATTTGAGAATTTCCTATCCCATTAACCTCATCAAGAGTGTCACTGGTCATTGTAGGGCAAGGGGTTAACTACAATTTTGTAGCCCTCAGATTTAAAAGAATCAATCCTGTACCATAAATTCTAAAGAAAAATTTCGTCCTCCGTTTTATAGACTCAAATCTCAAAGACTTTTTCTAAAATCCTACAGTGGTAGACTGCGTAGTAAGCGAATGGAGCCTCTGGACTCCATGCGACAACGGTTGCGGCAGTGGTACACAAAGAAGGACCCGTCTGATCGAGATATCCGAAAAGAACGGAGGCAAGCACTGCCCTAGGCTGGACCAAGTCAGGGCCTGTCGAAGTTTTCATAGCTGTCGTCCAATTCTTCATCCTCAGCTTCACGAAAAGGGTAAGTTTTATCTTCATCCAACCGGGACTCATAATTAACCCTTTGGCCTATGATTTCTTTTCTTGCCGAACGTACAAAGACTCAAAATTAATTTCTGTAATCAAAACTTCTCTCTGATATCTGATATTTCGTACAACTGACTGTAATATTAACAGTATAGAAATAATGAGACCATTTTTCAATTTAATAGTTTTAGAAAGAGTTCAAAATTTTCTATACCATTTTTTGCGCCACAAGTGTTACACGTTGTTCTAGGCTAAGGGGTTAAAAGAATTGCTCGATAAGCTTGCTTCTCTGCTTGATCGCTTGCTTCTTCATTTTATGGAAATACGATATTCATGATTCGCGGCATCAACCATCCGGATTTCTCTCGATTTCGAGACGACCGACGTCGTTTGATTTGCCGCAGGTGTTGCCATTCTTACGCTCTATGTGGACCAAGAAAACGTCACCGAGGCGAGGATTAAGGATGAGAACAGAGGGACAAGGTGAGAGAAACCGGGCTCTCTGCTTAACGTTGTTGGTTCGCAAAACACGATTTGCCGCACGTGTTCGCATTTCGCGCTCTATAGTAGGTTGCAATCAGCCGACATCCACCCTCGAGTACCCTTTTCGGATTCGTTTGTCCGACGGTAGGAGTAAATTGAAACGTGTAGGTCAAATGAAGTAATTGGATCAAGCTCGATACTCGCGGATTTTGAGAGGATTCATGGGTTTTTGCTATTTTTGTTTCTTCTGTGAATTATTTGAGAGGTAGGTTCATTTGTGGATTTTAAGGTGGGCCTTTATGGTTTAGTTGTAAAGATTAATATTGCATAGGTGAATTAATTTATAATGTTGATACATGCTTTGGTGAATCAATTTGGTCGATGAAATTTCTTGATCGCAATTATTAATTATGATAAAGATTGATCGTATTGTTAGTGTAAGATGATGTAGAATTTCAGGGCGTAATGTATTTTGGATACAATTAAAATTTTGAACATCTACGATGTAGAAGATAAGCATACAACATTTTTATTTCATTCAAGAGTAAGTACTTCATTAATCGTAAAACGAATTCTTCGTTCAATGTTTAAATCTTTCGCACAATGGAAAGGAAAACTAAAAACGAGAAGATTCAATACTTAGAAAATTGAGAACCGAGTTCGTAGCGTGATGGGAATAATTCCCACGGATTCTTAAACGTCCCAGAAAAGATTTTTATATTCGCCTCAATTCACGAATTTCCACCGCGCTCGAGGGGGCAGCAACTGCAGCAAAAGCAACACCGACGACCTGCAGTTTTACTTGCTATAATGCTAGTGTTTTGTGCATTTCAGCACCAGCTGTGTTGCATTCACCATCGTGCGGGCTTCGAGGGCCTGTAGTAGGGTTTCCAGCACGCTATCGGAAGGTGAGCAAAAACCGACGATAATCGTAGGTATTAATTAATAAATATAAATTATGCACATCGCCAATGTAATAAAATTAATATCGAAAATCCATTTCACTAAATTTTGCAAGAGAGAGAGAGCAATAATTTAATCGTAATTTCAGTTGCTTGCTTACAATTAGTGTTTCATACATTTTGACGAGTAAATAAAACTTCTTGATATGTTCAAAATGCAAAGTTACAAAAAATTTTTTATTTTTAATATTTGGATGGACCTTCCTTCATTTAGTATCTTATTTTTGGGATAAATGAACATATGAAATTTTTCGATTAATTGAAAGATATTCAGATTGGAGAGCACTTGAGTTACAACGTAACAATTATTACGAATTATAATTATTTGGGTCCATTTGGGATATACGAAATAATCAATGGAACCACTTCAACCCTTTATTCTACGATTTCTTTTATCACAGAGAATGTCATAGTCAAAATGGCATGTTTAGGATATAAACTTAGTGACATAAAAAATTAGCAGTGGATTATTCTGTATCATACACTTTGCTATAAAGTTGATAGTATGAAAACAATTTGATAATACCATGTCCTGCTATTTTTTACTGCTAGACAATTAGTAGAAAGCCTCTTTACTTGTTCCAATTTCTACGCCGTGAATTTCGCTCGTTAATGAAGGATAAGGGGTTAATCTTCTCCTTTTGGCATTTACATGTAACACTAAATAACAAATTTAGAAATTATATTTGGTTGCTGAAGTAATATTTATAGGTTTTAAGACTTTTGGACTATTTTTCTATTTTTGTAAATATTTTTAGATTTTCCATTATTTTTCTTTTTAATTGCTGCACGTGTAATTATTATATTTTCTATGTTTTGCTTCAAAAAGATTTTAAATTGGTGTAAAGATTATATGTTTGGTGGAAACACGGTATATTATGTGAATTCAGGTTACTGTGTCCTGATGTTTCATGTATTTAGAGCACGGAATTTAGAAAATAAAAGAGTCTTTGAATCTGCGAAAAATGCTAAGTCAGTGAGTTTAAATTCTAATTCTGCTTCGCAATTGAAGAACTTTTTTTAAATCCGTATACTTGGTTCAAAGCGTAGCTTTCTGCAACAGCTATAACAAATGTAAATGTAGAAATTCAATACTTACATTCCTTTGAAAGTTGATTAATTTTTTCAAAAAAATAGAAATTATTTATTATACTTAATATTTGTGTTATTTTCTCCAAAATATATAACAATAATTACTTAATTTTACTGTTACCAACACAAATTAGCAAGAATAATTTCGCAAAATTTTCTAACGCTGATTATTCATTGTCACTTATAAAAAATAAATGAATGCAACACTATCGCCAAGTATCAAAACAGAAACTTAATGAATTAAACATTAATTAAAACAGAAATCCGGGTCGACTCTAATTCGACATAGGGCTATAACTACTTGAAACTTATAGCTATATACCAAATTCCAATATACCTCGCAAATATTAGGTTGGTGCAAAAATAATTGCGTTTTCCATTATTAAAAGTTTGAAATATTGATTTGAAATTAGTTTTCTTGTTACTAAATATCAACATATAGTACCTCTGCAATCTCTCGAGACGATTTCGGTGGATCTCCTTCGACAATGGCCTTTAATTCGTCATTGTCGATCACAGAAGAACGTCCACGACCCTCTTCGTCTGCAAGCGTTTTGTCGCCTTTACGAAATTTGTGAAACCAATGTTGATTGTGACGCTCAGTCACAGTTCCCAGGCCAAATACTTTATTAATACTACGAGCTTTTTCCGCAGCTTTTAGGTCTCAAATTGTACTCGTACAATAATGTTGCTCGAATTTGCTTCTTTTCCACCCTTACTTTTCGGACCTAATATAGCCACGTGTGAAGAATCAAAAATAAATGATAAACATATATCGAAAGAGCCAACTTCACGCTTTCCAATGGTGTGCTATATATATTGGGTTGTTCGGAAAGTAATTTCGTTTTTATTCGGTGAAAATGAAAGACGATTTTCTTGTAGTCCATAAATACTTTATTGAAATATATATTCTCCATTTTGTTCCCATACCTTTTGTTATCTTTCTGGCAGTAGCATGATTCCACGCTCATTAAAGTTTTGATCTTTACTGGCAGAAAACTAATCTAACAATAAGCCATTTTTGACGTCCTCATTCAAAGTAAAGGTTTTGCCGTTTATAAAATTTTTCAAACCAATTTTGGCACTGGCGTTCTGTTAATGCGTCTTCTCCATACACATCGAATTATTTTTTCCTTGCTTGAACAGCATTTTTACCTTTTCGATAGTAAAAAAGTAAAATATGCCGAAAATACTACTTTTGACTTTCCATCTTTAATAGGGCACCAAACAAATACTATTGTATAGAATCAAACCATTTTTTTCACAAACAAACGTTGCTATATCAACTGTAAAAATGTATAATAACAATACAAATTAAATGTGAAGTTCATTGTGAAAAAACATAATTTTGTCCTCCATTGGGAAAAAACGAAATTACTTTCCAAACAACCTAATATTTAGTTACAAGAAAAATAACTTCAAATCAACACTTTTAATAATGGAAACCGCAATTATTTTTGCACCAACCTAATAATATTCGCTCCTGAAAGACACACGCATAAAAGTTAAAAGATTCTTTGAAAACATTGATTTTATATATTATCAAACAAAGATCAATATTCAATCCATCTAACTTTCATTATCCTCGTACGTCTGTCAAGGCAATATTCAAAAAGTAATGGCCAGATTTTTGATCGTCCAACGGGATGGATGTAAATCGAGGGACATAGGAAATTTCATACAAAAATATGCGCATAAATTCCACGAGAACAAATGCCACCATCGAGCCTGAGAGACTTTGGCATTACTCGTAAAACACTGTATGAAAATTTATATCAAGCCATGGCCAGCGAAATCGAACGTAGTCCAATTCGTCCGACGACGATTTGGCACATGTACCCGCGTAAATTAAAGTTCGGTGGCCGTAACTTCCGATGATTTACGTAGACTTTATCGCAAAGGAATTCAACGTACAAAGTGGACCTGCTGGCGAAGATAACAATTGTTTTCTAGACGTGCTATCTCGTGCAGATAGGTCACGGAATACGGAAATCTCCAGATAACAGCAGAGCTTACCCTGTTGTCTTATTTGGGACATTGAAACCGCGGAAGTAGCGGTTTTGTAACATCGGTATTTGTGCCGCTTCTATTCATAGATCATCCTTATGTTTATCCGATTTTATTTTTTTCGAGAGCACTTTTTTCTACGAACACATTTTTATTTCGTTATAAAATTTTTTAAAATGGTATTTAGGGTTTTCTTTTTAATGGAATATTTAATATTTTAAACGTTTATCGAGCTTGATGTATACGTTTGACGTGGTAAAGTTTTTAGGGAAATAAGTATGAGTTCTGAATGTATCGGTGGCAGTGCTGATATTAAACAAATGCATGTATTCAATATCAGAGAACATTTTAGAATTTAATTAACATTGTAAGGATAATACGCGAGTAATTAATTAATTAAAGACAAATAGAAAAAGTCATTTGGACAATAAGTTATCAATGTTTATGATTATTCTGATCGACTATTTTGAAGTATTATATAGGTAATTCATCATAATGTTCATTTTTTAAGAATTATTTCTTTGATAACGAAAATATGTGCAATTTTAAATGGACTAATGAATGTCTAATAATTATAACTTCAGACCATGGTTTATAGTAAAGCAGCTGTACTTTCATATTCACCTTAGCCCTGTTAATTTTTGATCTGTACTTTTTCCATTGTCATTGTCTACAATCATCATGCTTAAATCTATTGCATTCAATGGTCTCAGAGCCAACGAAATTATACTGTCAAATATAGAATCTAAAATTTATAAAAAATTAAATATTTATCTTAAAAAAAATTTAACATTTCTTTGGCTTCAACTATTATAGTCTTTCTATCTATATGGCTCGGGTAACCCCGGGTTCGCAAACTGGTTCCTAGCCAGCAAGCTGCAATTTCAATATCAAAAATTAAAACTATTAAATTGAGATAAATTTTTGGAAATTTCCAAACTTGTAACATTTTTGTCAAATTTTTTTTAAGGTATATATCATTCGACAGAAACAAGAAGTCACTTGTTTCGGTTATGAGATGAGGGGAGAGTCGATCGCACCGTCTATCTCGAAAACTTCTTTTCGACAATCGCAAAGAAAATATTTCTTTCGCCGTTTCCATGAAAATATACCGAGTGTGAGGCTTTTTCGGACAGTCACGCATTAAAATCGAAAATAACGTCTGAACGAGGGATGTCTCTGTCCATTAGGCGAATCGGAGTAAACTATTTGCTAAATGACTTATTATTTCTGTTGAATGATAATTCCTTTCTTGCGGAACCACTATGGGTTTGCTGTTCTCTGACTCTGGTAACCCCCCCAAGTCTGCCAAGGTCGTATCTAACCAGAGAGCTGGACTGATCTCTGAATGGAAGAACCCACATGGATCCAAACTTGTCGGTTAATTTGATAAATATTCGTGAACTCTTCACATTTAACAATTGCGGAAATTATACATAATTATTGGATTAATTACATTTACCGTAACACATACATATTTGAATCTACTAATTGCAAATCTGAGCCTTTATTTCCTTAACCACTATAATTCTTAAATTACATTTTTCTTCATATAGTAACTTTTTTTTATATATTACATGTTATTTCCTTTGCCGTGTTTTCGGGGTTTATATCAGTTGTCGTGCATTTATCGAGCGACAAATCTGCGTAGAAGCATATTTGTAGCGTGCCATTAGCGATAACAGACTGTCCAGTTCTGGCTACTTTCGTAGCAAACATATCACGCAATATGGAATGTCTTAGAAACAAATGACCAAACTTTGGAAAACCGATGTGAACTCGAGAATGGGGAAAGGTCATATATCGTTCGTTATATATTGTACCCCCACATTTTATACGTCGGTGTATAAAAAAGTAATTGGATTGACTGATCAGATAAAACACGAGATATAAGTTCATAAAATGATATTTCTCAATATGATTGCAAATGAATTTGAATAATGTGTCCAAAGGACTATGGGAAACCAAGTTATTTTAACAAAGCCATAATTTATTGTTTTTTTTGTATCTACGTACGTTTTAAATTTATTATCTCATGTACAATATCAATAGAACACTGAAACAGTGGAGAGAAATCTTTCAGGCACTGAATAAGTGCATACAATGTTACGTAAATTGTGGATGATTCTTTACTTTATGTGAAATTAAAAATTTTTTAAATATACAAAATACGTGTAATGCGAAGGATATGCGGGAAATGAATATTTCAATCGTTGGGAACTAACGTATGTTGTAAAATTATTTTAATAGCGTTACTGGGAATGCAGCTTTTCATGCATGCGTTGGAAATTTTTAATTACAAAAAATCTGGAATAAGCATATTATGTTTCTGAAATTAATGTCCTCTGTAACAGTTTTTTTTTTAATAGTAGAAATTAGATCGTGGGTTTTTATGCATTAATTAGAATTTTGACATATGTACATATAATACATTGAAATGTATGAGACATTTAATGCTGGTGCACTTTATAAAGTGTAGTGAGTGACACCAATCTCTGCTTAGATTCTACTTTTGAGTTGGACTCATAAAAACTTAAATTTGCATAAACAGCCACGACTTAGAAGATTGCACGCTCAATGTGCAATAAATTTTGCACAATGCAACAAGGAAGAAACACCTCAAAACTTCGCAAGTTCCATTCTAGGCGAAAGGAATTTATAGCGGTTTGACATTAGCATGGATATTCTACTTCCTTCTCTCTTTTAACTACTTTCTCTTCAACAGCTTTGATTTGATTAAAAAACTTAACAATTTTATATTGATGCTAAAATTTTGATTTCACCATACTTATATCATTCAAAAGAAATTATACAAATAATTCCTTGGCAACATTTTTGCAACTTTAACATATTTCCATAAGCTGCCACTTTGGCAATGAAACTAAAATAGAGAGAGATATATCTCGTAGGAGTTAACAATTCGGAAAGGAATGAAAGAAGTTTTCCATTTTCGGATACGTATTTCTTAAATATCTTGTGCATCTAAATGCATTGTTGGACCTTTTAGAACGGATGTGAAGGACGAGCAATAAAAGGACAGTTTTATCGTCAGTAAAGTGTTACAAGTACGGACCGTAAAGTCAGTGTAGTCAACAAATAAAATTAACAGAGGACACGAATGAATCTGGTGAAAGCTTTAACATCCGTTCGATGAAAAATCAAACAGCAGTCCAGGTGTTGGAAATTTCTTCCTATCTATTTTGAAATTTTTTAAGATAACTAAAAAAGATACAAATGGTCAATTCAAAATATAATGGAAACTTCGATTTTTTTAGCATCTTATTGATGGAAATGAATGAATATTCGACAGTATGCAACGATGTTCAGTCTTTATTCTTTATAGAGAACCTTATTAAAAAGTTCTCCATCAATACGCTCAAGTTTAACAATGAATAATTTATTTACAATGCCTTCATATAACACAAACTAGAGTTTTTATTTCTTATGAAAAGCATTTCCATTCATAAAATTAGTATATAAAATTTTTACAAACCTAAATTTTTAATACACCAACATACCTACATTTTTAATACCTTAATTACAGTATTTTCTTCAACAATTCCCCTTTTGTAGCAACAAATAAATAGGGCTCCCATTCAATTTCTCTCTTTCTTTATTACACACGATTATTTAACCCCAAAGGATTTAATAAATTGCAACGATAAAAATAAAAACATCCCGCATGAACGCAATGGGAATTTAAAGATAAAACCCCATGATTCGATGATATCTAAGATCATACAATTCTCATACCTACCACCGTGTCTTCTCGAAAACAAGACTCAGTCTTCTATTAATTTAGCCCTCAGAAAATGTACCGCGGTTTATTTTCAGGGTAGGACTTATATCTTTGCTAAAAAAATCTAAAGGAACAAAACAAAGTCTTACGCTCTAAAAAACGCGATAAAAGAAACTATTTCATCAATTTAATGAGTCACTATAAATACATCTGTACCAGACACATTCCATTCTCGTTGATCGCTAATCTAATCCTACGAGTAGAGTCATGCAACCTTAATATATACATTTTTCACTAGTTCTTATTTTCAGAGTTGGACTTCTATTAAAACCTCCCTTAACACGTTGAACGCCAACGGTATTTCGCTAGCTTTGCCATTTCTACTGAAATGGAACTTTCTATATTAAATTCACATTTTTCTAATGCACAAATTTTAAAGATATAGATAGATAGATATTCAGCAGACCTTTATCTTTTTAACGCCAACATATAAATAATCAATATGTTTGAAAATTCGTAAATATTACATGAAATTTCATTGAATTTAATAGCTCCGGTCACCAATAACCCCCATGGGCATTCAGCGTGGTAAAAACCATTATTGGGCTTATTTTCACAGCAGATCTTACTTTCGAGAAAACAAGTGTAGAATCTCTCCTTCGTCTCTATCTATTATATAAAGCTCAAATACCACTGACTGACTGACTCATTCATCCACTCATCACGAAATCTCAAAAACCACAGAACGGATTGCAATGAAATTTGGAACATACCTTCCCCTTGGGTCTTAGGTGCTCACTAAGAAAGGGTTTTGAAAATTTCGAAATTTTAGGGGGGGGTTTTGGGGGGTTAAAGTATGGGCCTAACTCATCAACGCAGAGCCGAAACTACTTGACATAGAAACTTGAAATTTTGCATGAGCGTTCCTTCCAGGGTATAAGCACCCACTAAGAAAGGATTTTTCAAAATTCGAAATTTTAAGGTTTTTTTTTTTTGTTTCGATTAAACCGTAGCGAAGCACGGGAACTTTCAGCTAGTCTATATATATATTTATTCTACATACATTTCTCTAACAACTATATATACACCTTAAACTAACTAACAATATCATAGCCTAAACAACGAAATAACAAAATAGAAACACTCAGTAAAATAAAATAACTCTAATAACTCTAATTCCTAATAATCTCCACTAAACTCTATATATAACTCCACTGTATTTCTCCTCGCAACAAACTCTGTGTCTCAACGCTCTCAACTCTCTCAACTGACTCTCCCAAAAAATTCACACTCGCATCCACCCTCGATACTCTTTCTCACAGCATGCATTCTTCGTCTTTCTCACAGCTTGCATTCTCTATTGCACTCATTCATTTTCTCCTTGTCCACAGACTAAACATTCACTCTAACCCTCGAACTCGCCCTCTTCCAAATCACGTATTCTAAACATTCACTCTCAAATACACAAAATCCATCCACTTATAAAATCTATCTCTTATTTCTAAAAAATTACGATACTACACAAGGATAATTTCTATTAAAATTTTCGTAATAGAACCTCACCCTTCAGTCACCTGTCGATGTTTCCAACGTAGATCGATTTCGTTCTTCTACAGGCTCGCGAATTTGCGTCGAGCGACATGAAAACGGGATCCTCGAGAGGCTCGTGGGGGTTGGCAGATGGAAACTATCGGCAGGGTTGATCGGTACCAGGGAAACGGTGAACACGACCTGCCATGGGAAATGGATAGGTGACGCGAGGCTATCCATAGACTGTGACGATGAACGATGCAAGCAGACGCCAAGGGTGCCCCATGTCGCGCAATTGTTTCGACGTAGCCGAAGAAGCTTGGCGAACGCCGACAGGACGACTAGGTCGAAGAGCAGAACGATGAGGAGGAGGAGGAGGGGCAGACGAAAGAGAAGTAGAAGAAGAAGAAGCGAACTCGATGAAGTTTGAACTTTTTTGGGTCGTCCATGTTAGGACATCCCTCCTTTTTATTTTACAGTTTCTTTTTTCCTGCTACATGCACGTACTGGACGGCCGGTTTGCCTATGGTTTTTTAAGGGTGGATATGAAATGTACATGTTTGAGTTGATAAAACTACGATTCTCATTCGTACGTTGAGAATGGTCATGGGAGGAAATTTGATTGGTAATGGAAATCGATTTTTAATTCGTGGATGTCATTGATGGTAGGTATTTTTGAAGTTGGTGGATGATTTGTTTTAAGGGGTTGATGAGTGTTACTGTTCGGGGCGTGGAAATGTAGGAATGGGATTTGAATGGATCTAAATGTATTTTACTTTCTTGAATGTCTGAGAAAGTTTAGTTACTAACGAATGGATATTTTTAGAACGTACAATTATGTTTTGGTAGTGGTTTTTAACCCTCTCTATCCTACATATTTTAGGGTTTAAATATTAAATAGACGATTAGTCAGTGGAAAATGATGACGAAATTATTTTCAGTAAGAGATGTTTTTCATTTAGATGTATTTTATTGTATAGACAAACTGTAACTTTTGGGAATTGAATTACTATAGTTCATAAATTTCAGAAGATCGAATCAGGTAATAGAAGTATAAATAAATGGATTTATAGAGGGTTAATGTAAGTCTCCGTTAAATATTTTATAGAAAGACTTTTATCGAAAAGTTTCATCTTGTTTTAGCGTAAAATTATGCAGGAAAACTTGATAGAAGAGTACTTACTTTAAATTAGATTCATTTCAAAACCACGGAATAAATTTATTATCTGAATTTATAACCCTTCTTTTGATCGTTAACATCAATATTAAATAGTCGTATAATAACTCGTAGTTACGGATCATTTGAAATCTTTCTTTCCCACTATTACTTAAGTTATATGCTCGAAAATGGTTGGAAAATCGGTGAAAGTAAAATATTGAGAAAGAGGAAGAAGAAACGGAGTAACATTTCTCTCTCCTTCCTCGTTAAATACATCGAGCGTGCCTCGTTTTCGGAACAAGCGAGTCAACACCCTGTGAGATTTTCCTTTTTCAAATCGGAGTCGGTTAATTCGTAAAAATAATTTCCCTGTCATTTTTATTTCACATGAACTATGCGATATGGAAGAGTAAAATGTACGTGTCTGTATGCGCAGTGTACGATAAAAAAGGGAGAAAAAGGAAGGAAAGGTACGGAGAGAGAAAGAAGGTAGTCGAAAAACTTTAAAAACTGTGGACTCTATTTGCAATTATCGTTTCTGATCTAATTCCATTCATACTTGGACTTCTTCTTATATAAAGCTTCATAAATTGCGAAGGTTTTTGCTCCGATCGATCATTGCCATTACACTTCTCTCGTTGTCACGAAAGTCACGCTTCGTGCTTCAATTAAATGATTTTTTAATATTAATGGTATATTTTTAAATGCTTTGTAAATATTTTTATGGATTTTACCTAGATTTAATTTCCGAAATCCTTTTGCTCGATTTGTTCTCTTTTTAAATGTTTAACAGATTAATTGCATATTTATTATTGGATAACATGCAACATTGTAATTTTAACATACATATTTATTTAATTATAATATAAAATCACAAATTATATGTTTAAAGTTTTGGAGTTATTATCTATGATCGAGATATCATTTTAGAAGGAAACAATGGTTGAAGGAAATAATAGAAATTGTTTTGTTAAAGCGGACAAGGATTAAATTAAACACAATGGCGACATTAATGGCAAATACGCTCATGTAATAATTTCTATTTACGGATAAGGGAACAATTAGTGAAACAATTAACAATTTAATTGTAATTTCGTGTTTACGATCAAACGAATCGTTCATTTCAACCAATTTTCCATGTATCGATGAAACAACTGATTATATTTATTGCTGCCGAATGTATTTATCGTAAGGAAAGTGGGAGATCCTTTTTATATAAAATCCGACATCCCATTAATATGTTCGTGAGCATCAGTCAACATGTTATTACTACAACGTAAACAAAATTATATAACAAATTATCAGTCCGAATTATTATAGCATGTTTCAAGTATCTTTTTTCAATCTCAAATGACCATTTTAGCAATTCTGCAATCAAATTTTCACTAAATTACTAAATTTCATTACAACTATAAATCTTTCAAACGTTTATAATTTACAACATCACAATCGTTCAACGCTGGTTTTCCTCAAATATTTATAAATTAGAAATCCCTACAAGTCGTACGACAATTAAAGTATTAAGGAAAGAATTTTCTTCAAGAGGAAGCATTTGGGTAATACTCGCGTAAACTATCAGTATTTCAGTAAAAATAACTTTACTTTTTCCTCCTCCGTAAAACCCTTATCTAAAACATTTCCTAGCGATGATAAAACTCCATATTTTCTTAGTCCAATATTCACCATAGAAATCACAGATTTATTTCATTCATGTAAGCGATTAATTTTTCAAATTATACTCAGTCAAATCATTTCGTAGTATTATAAGACGTTAAAAAGTGTACGGCGAAAAAAGGATCGTCGTGAAGAGTGGAAAAAGAGGAAAGTAATGAAAAATGACGGGAAGAAGAAGCGAACCTGTGAAGCCGTAAATCTACCGGCAATTGTAACGTGTAACAAACCCTCCGTCTTTCTCTCCCCTTTCTCTCCCCGTGTGTAAATGCTCGGCGAGAGTCACAAAAGGGAATTCCCTTCGTAGAAGAAAAGAAATCGGAATTCGAGAGACCCTCGAACGGCCACTTTAAACGATGGACCATGTATTCTGGGAACTGATGAACGCACGATCGACTGAATTTAATCGATGCCAGTTGTAATCAATGGAACTCGATTAACCCTTCGTTTCAAGGTAGTTACTAATTTGTCAGGAAATTGTTAACTTGTACAATCAAGCTCACGATTAATGAAACATCGTGACACCGTTTGCTGTGAACTTCTGGCTACGATGTGTCGTCAGTAAAATTTGAAATGTCAGAGCATCATTGATTTTAGACGAGGAGGAGTTTTGGAAATTTAGATATTGTATTTGGAGATTTGAATTTGTTGACGAATTTTAAGCAACTTTTAATATTTCTTTCGGTGGTCTTGATGGTATTTGAAAAGGAATTTGATTTTTTAATTTTTTTTCATCAGTATAGAAATGTATTTTTCAACCAGATACTTTAAGAACTATCTTTTTTTTTAACCAAAGTTACAAAAACACGATAATAGAAGTTATTTGCATACAATATATATTTGTAAACTAATTACTAGACTCCGGATGTTTATGCATTTATGACAAAATGAATACAGCTAAAATACACAAAACGAACATAATATAAAAATATATCCGAAATATCCAAAGTATGGTATTCGTTGTAACATTTATCGAGTGCAACAAATCCCTAAATAGGTTCTCTTGTCTTAACTGCATTTATTGAATTTAAAATTTGCATAAACATCCAGAGTCTACTAATTACAAATCGTTTTTATTAATTTTCAGAAATGCAGCCTTTTAATTTCAACGTTTATGTTATCATAACAAGTGGGTAAATATTTTCTCTTGACACGTTGACTGCCATGGTGGTCACTTGTGACCGGCGCTATTGAATTCAATGAAATTTCACGTAACTTTTAAATTACAATATTTATGAATTTTCTAACATTTTGAATATTTAAATATTGTCAATAAAAAGATAAAGGTCTCTCGAATGTCTATTTATCAATATTTTTAAAGCTTCTAATTTCTAAAGATGTAATTTTTATAGAAAAGTATTTTTCCGTCAAGTTGAAATGATAAAACTAGCGAAATATCCGTAGCATTCAACGCGTTAATAGCAAATAACCAATCATTTTCTTATTTCTTTACTATATTTCTTCAAATATGAGAAATTCTTTAAATCAATCTTCACCAACCTACATTTTCATCCAATTTCTTACAAAGCATCCATTCCATAATTACACTTCGAACGTTCCGTAATATCATAACTTATTATCACGATAATTAGCAGTATTTTTGCATCTCTTTGCAGCCACCTAAGAAACGACGGGTTGATGCCACCCCTTTCAATTTGCGGGCGCGTCTGATTAACGATCGTGATTCAAAAGATCGTGTAACGTGAAACGACTAATCGTGAAAGTACATCGTTCTCACGGGCACAACTGGAATAATTCATTACCGCGAGGATAATTAAATTGGAAACTCTGAAAAGAGAGTTTGAAAGGCGGATGATTAATTCCGATATTGTTCGTATGCCACGGGGTTAATTAATCACTTTATTTATTCCCACTATCGTGGAATCTAGAGGGACGATGTTTAAAACGTAGAAATCATAGATTTATTTTTCTCCCCGAAGAAGCATGTGTGCGATCTTTGCACGAACGACATTCCGTAGGAAATCTTGAGCGATTTGTCTCGTTTGTCGGCCAATTTGATTCACAAACGAGATTTAACGCGTTTCCATGCAAGATTATACAAGAGATTTATCCATCAAAAAATACATATCGGCGTGTCAGAGTACGACTAAGAGAAAAAAAAATGTATGAAGCACCACCAATAAAGGGTACTTGCACGTACCGGCATTGTGTCGTGGTTTTTAGTGCTGGTGATGTCAGGCAGAAGTCCCTCTATAATCTGTCCTTTGATATCCTTGACTTTGTCCTGGTAGTTTTAACGATCCTTGGAAAGTGGAGAGGCAGTTATTGCGATCTTGAGGAAGAAAATGAGAGAGATTTCTATTTTTTTTTTATTGGATAGACTCTTCAGTATTTTTCTAGAATTTTAAGAGCAGTTGTGGCAATCAATTTTTCATTTTATTGGCGATACATTGGCGGAATTTATGTTGAATGGGATTTGTGATTTTTCAAATGTTCATAGAATTGTATTTTGAAGTAGTTGGAGAGAATGATATTCAACCGATGATTATTCAATAGGTTTTTATATTGATGTAATGTAAATGGATAAATATTATCAAAAGCTGATCCGTAATGTTAGGAATTAGTAAATGGGGAAGGAACAAAGGTAATTATCTTTAAAGTTAGTTATATTTAATGTAAAATTATAAATCAATAATAAATTTATGAGAAGTAATGATTGGATGGAATTTATAATAAATCACATTCCTTTTCTTCTTTCCTTTCTTTCGTCCTTTTAGATTTCTCGAGACTAAATTATCTTTTACGATACCTATTCACAGTCAGAAAATTATCTGTGTGATGTTAAAATCAGTTGAAAAGCGTTCTTTTGTAAAATATTATAGATTCGTTAATGAAGGTAGAATAAAAGAACAAAAGAATTATTGCTTCCTTTAAATAGAACGACAGAATATGAATTTAGATAGCTATCATGTTGAACACAAAACTGATATTGATATAAATCAAAATAAATACCAGAACAGATTACCCTTTCATTGAATCAACATAAGTTCGTTTAATCATTTATAGTTCAAATTCCTTGTGGTACCTGCAGATTAATGTTACGATAGCAGATTACAAAATAATAAAAATACTTTGTAAATAATTAATTTAACTTGATTTTTAAACATCGGATTGTAAAATTTCATGATACTTAGGAAATAAATTGTAACATTTGACAAATGTGAAAAATTAATTCTAAAGAATAGACACGTAGATGTGTCTAGTGTCATCGCAAAGTCATAAGAGGTCATAAAGGGTTAAGAATAATACTAGCGACGTTAAATCTGATAAATTGAAATATTCTGAGACTAAGTAATTTGAACGAGGAGGAATCAAGCAGCAAAGAAGATAATCAGTTAAGTAATTTATGCATTGTAACAGGTGGAATATTAGTACTTCTCAATAAAGAGCAATTTTCATAACAATACAGTAATCCGTAATTCTAACCACTTCACCAGCTCCACTCTTAATAATCTAAAGTAACAATAACCGCAACGTTTAATTACATAATGCGATATTCTATTTTCCTCAAACTTCATTTCCTCGTAGTTTCATAAAAGTCTGTTATAAATGTACAATTTAATGTACCTACTCTATTTTCATGTCATTGAACAATCACATTTTACTACAACATGCTATTATAATTTCGTTATACCCCGAGTCGAAAATTCGAAGCCCAAAATCCTCCTAAATTACCAAATAACTTAGGATATTTAGGCTGAATATGGAAAAATATGTTATATATAAAAGAATGCAAATTTTAATTCCACAATCGCCCTAAACTTGTTACTTTTTGCCAATTTTGACTAGTTTAGGATCAATTTAGGCTTCATACAGCCGAAAATAATCCTCAGCATTCTATAATGAGGAGTTTTAGAATTGGATTGGAATTGGAGTGGAATGATCTAGGTCCAAAAAAATTCTCAATGTACTAAAAATTAATTTGATCTTAGGAGATTTAGAATTTATATGGAATAAAATGATAATTTAAAACCTACTTGCTTCTGAAAGCCCGATTTTTAGAATATGAGTCGACAGACTTGGAACTTCTGAAATATTTTTAGGGGATGTCAGATTAAATTGGAATAAAAATGTTACCTGATCAGTCCATATAACTCCTAAAAGACATATTTACAGGACTTTGAGGCGCGTAGACACACTAGTCGAGGATTTTGAGGTTCAAAATGGTATACACAATTAAGCGGCAAATGAGAAATCAAAAGAATCTAGGATTTGAAGTTTCTTTTTAGTCTGGACTTTTCGACTCGGGACTGTACTACAATATCGAAGATTTTAAAATAGTCAAAAAAGAATCTATACCGTCTGACTTCTAATCGCGACAGCTACTTCCGGCGCAAACAGGAAAATAGGAACACAGGATTTGGTTTTAGACGATGCCATCGTCCCTGGTGATCGTTTTAGACATTCCTGACGGATTTTGCGGTTCGTGTACAGATCTACGAAGAGACCACGATATCCTGGACGTTCATCGTATAAAAGCCGCGCCAATGCGTTTAAGTTTCAAAAAACGTGATCGACCATCGAGCAGGGAACATCATCTCTTGCTTTTTTAATCCTCGGCAAATCACTCGCTACGATTTACTCGTTGATCTTTCATTCTCGTAACTCTTTCAGTGCATATCGTCGGCAAGAGATATCTTCTTGCTTCTCGACGTTTCCTTGAGTTCTTTTACGGTGATTTCATTTCGCGAATCGACTGTTCGACATGGCGAACGATAAAACGGGAATTCTTTATCTGTTCGACCGACCTGCCGAGCCGGTTTACGTTCCGAAGGGAGAGAAGAAAGTTGCATTCAATATACCACCCGATTACTTGGTAAGTAATGATGTTTAGTGATTCTCTTTTAAGGTGAAGGATGTCTTGGTTGGCTCAGAATATTGTCGAGGTTGTTGAGTATTGGAAAAGTTTAAGTCCCATTCAAATGAAATTGGTAAAGTTGAGAATTGAAGTTACGTGAAAGAAAGGAATTAATAATTGAGAGGACGTAAGGTTTCATATTATGTAATTTGAAAGCTGAAAGTAAGAAGAAATTTATTCTTTTTTTAATGTCATTTTAAATTGTATTGTATCTGATGTATTTTAAGTTTAATTATGATTGGAAAAATGTTAATATCTCGTTCTGCGTTGGGATTAAGAATTATTTTTTTAAAGTGTATTTATAAAAATAGCGGATTTTTTTGATGATAGTTAAGGGTACGAAGGTCTTGTTAATGGATTTGATATTTTAGATGTTTGATTATCGTAATGATGCGATGTCAAATATTTAGAGTCCTTTAGTATTTATAATTTGAGATTTTCTTTTATTTGTAATTGAAATAGTTCTTTTTTACGGCTTTAATTTAGTTTGTTATTACTTCCAAGTTTCGAGTCGTGTGGACGACGTAGCTCATTAGTGAGTTTCCGCTCACGTTTTATTCCTCGACCTATTTTTTAATTCATTCTTTTACCACCATTTTCTTCTGTGTTGTATCTGCAAAGTTCTGAGAGATCTTTACATTCCGTATATAAATAATTCAGGTATCATGATTTGCAAAAGATTCCATTACAATGAGCGGAAGAAAAATGGACGTAATGTCAGTTGGTGTAGCGTATCATTTTTCTCTCTGTAACTTTACACTTATTTTACGTAAGTATCAATGTTAGGCTGGTAATTACGATAGTGATTCAAATTATTTTTTATTTATTTCAAAATAACTAGTTGTATTACGTTGCGAGCTCAAATAGTTAAACACCCAAAATTCTTTATTATTTGTACAAAGTAGTATCACCATATTACAATATACCTTTGTGCAAGGCAGAATAAGTGACAAGTATAATTTTTCCAATTCATTATTTAGGCCACTTTCACAATCGTTGGCCCATTTGTAGAACTACCTTTTCAACACGTTGAATGCTACTAGAATTTCGCTACCTTCGTCATTACTACTGAAGTGAAACTTTCTAATAAAATCATATTTTTATAAAGCAGAGACGTTAAAGATACCGATAGATATTTAGCAGACCCTTATCTTTCTAACGCCAATAATTAACTATTAAATATATTAGAGAAGTCATAAATATTGCAATTTAAACAGTACTGACCTGAGGAAGTGAAACTTTTTCTATTAAAATCACATTTTTATAAAGCAGAGACGTTAAAGATGCTGATAGATATTTAGCAGACCCTTATCTTTCGAACGCCAACAATTAACTATTAAATATGCTAGAAAATTCATGAATATTGCAATTTAAACAGTACTGATCTGAGGAAGTGAAACTTTTTTTATTAAAATCATATTTTTATAAAGCAGAGACGTTAAAGATGCTGATAGATATTTAGCAGACCCTTATCTTTCGAACGCCAACAATTAACTATTAAATATGCTAGAAAATTCATGAATATTGCAATTTCAACAGTACTGTTCTGAGGAAGGGAAACTTTTTCCATTAAAATCACATTTTTATAAAGCAGAGACGTTAAAGATTCTGATAGATATTTATCAGACCTTTATCTTTCTAACGCCAATAATTAAGAGTTAATATAATAATATATTTCGACAATATATTATTCGGTGTAACATCCTTGTACATTCGTAGTACAAATCTAATGTAAATATATTTCTATTGTATGAAAATAAATGCTAGGTATCTACATTTATTTAACGAGCTACAGAATAAATCATAATGTAATCGATTTTTCTGCATACTACACGATAGAAATTTGAATAATTCAAGCAATACCAAATACAGGATACAATCATTTTGTTATCGATACAAATTATTAGTAGTAGTATTGTCCAAATAAATGGTGATAAAAAATCGTTAAAAGATATATTATTGAAAGTTACAAAAATTAAGACACCCACATTAAAAGAGTAATCAAAGGAAATTGAAGTTTTTCGTTCAGTATTCAGGATTTTTTAAATAACGGAAATGTTTCAGCCGGATAGATATCGACCAGTTGCGACCCAAGTATTTAACAGATTTGGGGACGATGCGGATTCGAAAATCCCGGTGAAGCAGATTAGTCTTCCGGATCTCAGCATCCCTATGCAACTTGGACGCCGTGCTCCCTTTTCTCTTTTCATTCCGGCTCATCGGAGAATAGCTGCCCGGCTCATCGACATTTTCATGGGTTTGTTTTTACCATTGGCTGCATCTATTTTTTCAATCGACTTGCAATTCTTAACTTTGTTTTCCTCTATTAACAAATTTCTATGAAGAACAGAACGCTCATTTGAAAATTTACTTCATTTATTTTTAATATATTTTTATGCACACATATTTGCCAATTTATTTTCTTCGATAAATGTGTCGTTAAATTTTGTATAAAATTATAGTCTTACAACTTATATGTTTAAAGATACTTATTTTCACTAATAGTACGCTAAATCGACAAACAGTCTGCCTTGAAATAATTATTATCCTAATGGAAGAAATCTATTCATCTGTTAACTAATTAATATTAAAATGGCAATCATCATTTGTATATTTCCTGCAAGTGTTAGCATCTAATTGCAATTTTAATTGCTTCCTTTCAAAAACACTTCTTCCTCGTGATAGAATCATTTTTTGACATATATTCAAGCCTATTTATTTTAATTATTCTAAACTATCAAATTATCTAACTTTTTTAACAATACACTCCAGCTGTTACAAGCTTTCTACTAACCACAAAATAAACCCTTTTTTCCTTGCTCTGGATCAACATTATATAAACCTTAATTGGTTTACAATTATGATAAATGTATCTATTATTAGCCTTGACCACATAAAATTACTATAAGATTGCTACAAGCAAATTTTCCCACAATTATCGCTTCTCGTTGTACCATAGGTCAGGTAATTGCCACGTTTATCGCGAGACAGGAAGTTCACCTAATTATCCGTTGTTTCATGTTGCAGGCATGAGGACATACGAGGACTTCCTCTCTGTCGCCGTTTACTGCCGTGATCGTTTGAACCCCAACATGTTCATCTATGCCCTTTCAGTGGCTATATTGCATCGTCCCGATACTAAAGATCTGCCGATTCCACCTTTGACCGAAGTATTCCCTGATAAGTATATAGACAGCGGCATCTTCTCGAGAGCCAGAGAGGAAGCTAATGTTGTACCGACAGGTTCGAGGGTAAGTTAATTATAGAGCTTCTGTTTAACGATAATTAAGTATTATACTTTATTTATACATAAAATCCCACTATTAACACCTTGCTTTACGATATTTTTTGTGACTGAACTCGCAATAACTCAGAATCAATTGTTGGAGTAATAATCTTATTTAACCCCTTGCCTTACGATTTCCTTTGTGACCGAACGCACAGTAACTAAAAAATTAATTGTTGAAATAATAATCTATCACTGATTTCTGATACATCGGCATAAGTTAACGTAATATTAATAGTATAGGACTAATTTCGATATCTCCTGACCTACTGATATTTACATTTTGATCGTTTTTGAAAGACTTAAAAATTTTCTTTTCCATTTATCGCATCACGTGCGCCACACGTTATTGTAAGGCAAGGGGTTAAACGTCTCTTGATCTACTGATATTTTCAATTGAAAAATTGTTGGAAAACTTAAAAATTTTCTATTTCTATCACTGCGTCACGTGTTCAACATGACATTGTAAGGCAAGGGGCTAACCAATCAACTGTTGTGACTTTTGTTGAGAGTGCGCAGCCACGTGACGAGTATAGTCGTTAATCACAGCAGACTGGTTAAATAGCAAGTGGTAACTAAATTTCCCGTATGACGGATATAGTCGTCATGACGGGAAATACTGTCATTTCTCCATGATGGATATATTCGTCATAACACGAAATACTGTCATTTCTTCAGGACGGATATACTCGTCCTGACACGAAATACTGTCATTTCTCTATGACGGATATTGTCGTGAAATACAGCTGACTGGTTAAACGGATTTCAAATCATCGTAATTATTTCTTGTTAAAAATGATTTCAAAGGACCATTAACACTACATTTTTCAACGGGGTGAAAATACTTGTACTGAATTTTTTAAAATCTTTCTGAAATTTTTAGACTGTTTAATTTTCCATATCTACCTTGTAAAACTTGAGAGGTTAAATCAATTTACATTCTTGAGCATTTCATTCTCTTTTTGCCGAAGTATTTATCTAGTGTCTTTAAATATACGAAATTAATAGTCAGTAGTTTTAGTTTTAATATATACTCTTTTTCAAAGTTGTGGGTTTCAGTTAATTACCGTGTTAAATATCATTAAAAAATCATGAATTCGCTCGATTAATAATGATGTTTGTTTTCCCAATGAATTATCCATCACTCAAACTAATTTCATTAAGATTTAATTAGATATGAAAATTTCGCAGCTTGGTTAAGTATGAACAGTCATGGTAAAGTGAAACGGCAAACTTTGAAATTAGTTCGAATCATTAAAAGGGCAATCAACAGTTAATAATTCATATTAGAGATACTTTCTACAAAAAGATACTATTTACTCTTAAAACTATAACTTTCTTAATTTTTTACAATAATAGAATTATAATACTTATTGACATCATCCTTTATACTTGAAATACTAACTATTTCGCATGTTAAGAATAATGTACACCAATTTTTAAATATAAAATGCTGTATTTTTGAATTATTTGCATATGAAGGAGAGAAATTCTCTGATATGGACAAGATAGGTAAACGATTATAACACTCTTTAGATTTTTTGCCATAAAAGTTCTTATTAAGTGAAGAATCGAGTCGTACTAAATGGTTAATCCAGTTTCCCGAGAATCTTCTTTGTGGATATTAGTCCAAAGAAGTTAGCGAGCGATGAAACGTATTTTCAGGATTTTTACGTTGAGATAAAGAATCAGAGGTAGATTTATCGCGTGAAATCGTCTCGTTTATTTAAGACAAAAATGTAGAAGAGATTTCTCAGATATTTCACTTTATTAATTGAATTGTATGTCGAATTAAAGGATGAAATTCTTTAATAGAGAAAATAATTCTTTTCTTCTCGAAACAAGGGAGATTTAATTGCACGATTTAATATTGTCAGCATTTCAAGTTGGACACCGACAAAATTCTCGATTTTTCGGTCATCGAAATGCTGCTACATGGAAAGGATATTGAAACAATCACCTATTCCAAACAGAAACGTACAGAATTTGGGTCTCAGAATTAACGTTTGTCTAAAAATTCACTGTACAACGTTTGATTGAATTCAATCAGAGGAATCGTATTGAGTCAACACAGTTATTAAGTAGTGGAAAAATTCAAATGTAGTTATCCTACGAAAATCCCATTTAATTGATCTTAAATCAACTTTGATTTAGTATCGATCCTCATTTCACTGTAAATTATACACGTGGATTAAATAGTTGAGGTTTCAAATCTTGTATCCAAAGGATTTTCAATTTTAAATTACAATAATATCTTCTGTATTCAGTGTAAAAGGAGATAATTTGTTAGTACTAATTGGTTTGCAGATTTCTCGGATTTTTGAGAATGCAGGTCTCGAAAATAAAACTGAGACACTTTTTAGTAATTAACTATAACAATACAAACATTTTAGATTACTTCAGCATCGTATTAGATTACTCAACAGGATGTAATACTTTAGTTCTATTCATACAAATTTAAATGATCCTGTTTCATATTAACATAAATTCGTTAGGCTAGAAACATTGAAAATTATGAGTTTAAAAGAAATCTACTGCTGCAATTCAGTCACCCTTGATAGTTACGCTTGAAAGTGGAATTATGAACGATCAAATATTACAAATTAATTTTTCTTATAAAAGTATCTTTCACTCTTCAAAATCCCTGCAGGTATAAAAAAATATAATATTCCTTTAGAGTCGAAAAAATCTCTAAAACAATTTGAAATCCCTTCGTTCCCTTTGATCAATACCAATACAAAAACCAACACGATCCATATTGACCTTGTGACCTTTAATTAATAACTGTAGTCGAATCGATAAAAACCAATCACTTTCTCTCACCCTAAAGTATACATGCCCCATAAAAATTCCATACAAACATCACTAATTGCGCCAAAATTCCACAATAACCTGATTACTTTTACATTCATTCTCATTCCACCGTAATCGTTTCATCGTTTCACCGATGAAAATCATTCACCAATATCACGAATTCCCAGAATCTCCTCGTTTCATCGTAGAATCCCCATGAAATAAAGATTACACGATCTTTCTCGCGTTTTCTCAAATATTTTCGTGAGCTTAAAGTACACGCTAATTCGAAGAGGCGGGAAGAGTTATTCATTCGAAAGAAATCCCAAGATACGTCTCGCCTTAAGAACTTTTCAATCGCCGAAAGAGGGAAGACTAGACGGTCTTTTCAAACATCGTACCATTTCTATCGTGCGTAGATTCCCATCGAAATCCCACGGGATTACACTGCCTCCGATCTTGACGAGGAACACCGCGTCGCTTACTGGAGGGAAGACATCGGGATCAATCTCCATCACTGGCACTGGCATTTGGTCTATCCATTCGAGACCGACATCAGGATTGTTAACAAGGACCGACGTGGCGAGCTCTTCTACTACATGCACCAACAGATCCAGGCCAGGTGAGTGTACAGATCTGAAGTCTGATAGAGATTAATTTCGATGTTACGCCAGGTAAAGGGTTCCGCTGACAGTCATAATCGTGCTAATTGAATTTTCGTCATGGACATGTCGTCACTCCTCTTGGCTCTTTGATTAGTAGTCTGTTATCGGATCAGGTCCCGTATGAATAGGGGAGCGATGAGCAAAGTTTTTTTTTAGCGAGTCGAAAGAAAAAGGTAAAGATTTTGGTGGAATAATATAATTATAGAATTGAATAAGGAGGAGGGAAAGTATTTTGAACAATTTTTTATAGTAATGGAATGATCGAAGATGTGACTGTATTTTTGAAAGTTCCTTGTAATTTGGTTTGAAGTGGGGTGTAATGATTTTGGGAATTGGAGTTGATGGATTATTTGCCATTTAATAGTAGAAGTGCTAATTTAAATCTATTACTATTATAAGTATGTTGTTATTATAAGTACTAAACGTTAAATTTATTATGTTTCAATGTTTGAAATAAGTACTTTGAAAAAGAAGAATTAAGTGGTGGAAAAGATCATCGACTCGGTAATTTGTGTTTTGTAAGATCAACGTAGGATATTTAAACTTTGACTCTCCTTTAAAGTTGGAGAATTTTTGTGAAAAATTTAGAAAAATTTGAATGACTTGGTAGTTGTAGTGTTAAATTATGGCAATTATATTTTGCGGGTGTTAAAAATGTATTCTAATTTCTACGAAAAATCTTGTATATGCAACGAGAATATACCTTGTTAAATACTCTTTTTGAAATACTGATATTAAAAATTCTTATATTTATTGAAATAATTGTAAATTTTCTGTCTCTCGTACGAAAGTGATAGTGTTTTGAAGAAACAATGTTATAAATTTGGAAGAATAGTAATGGTAGGTTCGATTAATAATAATTTCGGATTAAATTGATCATGTTATCTGAGTATTGAATGGGGCGGTGTGTACACTGGGGTAAGATGATTGTATTGATTTAATGAATACAATGCCGGCATATGAATGAGGTGATCATTCGACACAAGATTCATGATGGTAATTTCGGCATTTAGGACCGTGTATTTAGTACAGCACAAAGGGATCTGCATACATGTCGGCATATCATACATTGAGGATATTATAGTATTGAGCATATCTGTATGCTTTGTACTTTTTTACACATCTTTAATACCTTTCTCTTTTTGTTATAAAAAGACATTTTTTTTTCTCTCAATTTGTTTATATGGGGATCATTATATGGTAAAACGAAAATTGCATCTTTTGCTCCGCTTATCTTACCTCATGCAAAATAATTTTTACTCAACGAAATTTAATTTTCTCGATAATAACATAAAAATAAAACGGAGATACAAAATTTTTATCAAAATGTTATATTACATTTTACTTGCACCTGTCTAAATGTTTGTAATTATGGTATCAAATTCTTATAAACCAAACGCGTGAATATTCCGTAACCAATGTATTATAATCTCATTAATCAAGCAGACGCACTTTAGTTCCTTTATACTATAAATAGTATATGAATCCTTTATACTATAAATATCAATCAAAACCGACAAAATCAAATTTCCATAATTCCAATGAATTTTTGATCTATCACCCTTCAAAAAAGCTTTCCTAATTACATATCCAAGATATTCCACAAAGATCATTTACGCTTTTAAACCTCAACAACCCCCATAAATCCTCACTCACTCAAAATTTAACACTACCCATAGCGACCTTTATAATTACTTAAACTTACCACAGCAGTTCTTCTAACCGAAAGTAACAATAATACCATTCTAAAAGAAATTCCAGGACACTGTCAACTTAACACTTTAATGGCCGTTCACACAACATGTGTGTGATGCTATCGGTAAAAATTATTGGCCAGTACCACACTCTCTGATTTAGTTTCTAGTCTTTGATCTTATAAGATCTTCTCTTAACTTTATGTAATTATCAGTAACTAATTATCAGTAACAGATTTAAAATATGGATGGTTCTTAACAAACTGTTACCTTCTAAATTTAAAACACGAAGTTTGAAATTCCAAAATGTACAGTATTACACTTTATAAGATACGATACGTACGACGATCGGCACAGATCTACTGGCACAGGCTATAATGACTGATTATTTCTACATGCTTGGAATGATTCAGTTGTTTCGCTAAATTTGCTTAGGAATGCGAGAAGCTTCGTTACCATGGTAACGTAACAAAAATATTTGCGTCCGGTTGCTTAAGTTGCCGATTGAGTAAAAAAAAAACATGGAAACGAGATATCTCGTGACCCGTCCGCAATGTGTTAACAGTACAAAAAATTACTTATGAACTTTCATTTCATCAAACTAGTCATCTGATGACATATGGTACTATTACTGTTAAAAATCTGTCTACACATCATTTTTTTTCAACCACCCTCATAAAATTCCTCAGATACAACTGCGAACGTCTGTGCAATCGACTTGGCCGCGTAAAACGACTCATCAATTGGCGCGAGCCGATTCCCGAGGGTTACTTCCCGAAGTTGGATTCCCTCGTGTCCAGTCGTACTTGGCCTGCTCGTCCCAGCGGCGCCGTCCTCAAAGACATCAATCGGCAAGTGGATGAATTGGATTTCGACATCCAGGATCTGGAAAGATGGCGCGATCGCGTCTACGAGGCGATTCACACGGGTTCCGTGATCAACACGAGGGGCGAGAGAGTGCCGTTGACCGAGAAGGATGGTATCGATGTCCTTGGGAACATTATGGAAGCCAGTATTCTCACCCCCAATCCCAACGTTTATGGGGATCTCCACAATCTTGGCCATGTCGTTATCTCCTACTGTCATGACCCGGATCATCGCTATCTGGTAAGACGATTTGTGGCAACGGCGTTTATCGATGGGTCTATCGGTTTTGTTATGATTCTCAAGTTTTTTTTTGAATATAGATGTTCAGGATGATATTTGCTTTTGGATTTTGTTTTGATCAGTTATTGCTAGAGCATTGGATTTGTTGGGTGCTTTTAGATTGAGATTTTTTTGAAGAGCTATTTGGAGGGCAGAAATATTAGGCAAAGGTCATTTCAATGTTCTGATTATCCAGGTTTTTGAAGTGTAGCAAATAACTGGAAAATGAATTGGAGCGCTGATGTAGTTCGTAAACTTTTACTTTATTAAATAACTTATGTGATCGGTTAACAGCTCGCGATTAAAAAAATTTCTGGATATCCTGATGGATATTACAATGCGTAAAATCTTGTATGGGATAATTTTCGAAATGTCGCAAAAAATTCAATGTTGCAAAAGTATTATTATAAATCGTCAGTATAAGAAAAGGAGCACTTTTTTTTCTTTATTACTTAATATTCCATTTTCTGAAGTCGTCACACATAGGCTACCGTTACTGAAACATTTGTTGGCAAAAACTTACTCATTCTGAAAATGGCAAATCTGTCCATCAAGTACATTCAAAGACACGGATGTATTCGCTTTCCTTGAAAAAGTCCAGAATTTTAGCCATGATCCTTTCGCGGTTCCATAGAGGCCCTTTGTGGACCCATAGAGACCTCTGCACGTTTTCCGATAGGATCTCAGACCCCAGTTTGAAAAGTAACACTCTTAATCATTTTTTCACAATTACATTGCTTCAAAAATAGTTTAGTATTCTCTAACATATTTAAAAATTCAATCCGATCTATACAGAGTCATAATTTTTGCATGCAGAATCAAATTGTAGTTTCCAACCGTATCAGACCCCATAGAGGTCCGTCGTGGTCCCATAGAGACCTCTGTACGATTCCCTACAGGGTCTCAGCCTCCAGTTTGAAAACTACCACTTTTAATCACATTTTTACGCTTACATTGCTCCAAAAGTAGTTTACTATTTTCTAACATATTTAAAATTTCAATCCGGTCGATAGAGAGTCATCATTTTTTAATACAAAATCAAATTAAAGTTTCCAATCGTATTGATATCGTGTTCTAGAGTCCAATACACGTTTTTCTTTTCCGATCGAAGATCCTACCTGATCGACTCTCAGATTATAAGGGTCCTTGTTGTTTTATTCTTTCAGGAAAGTTTTGGTATCATGGGTGATTCAGCGACCGCTATGAGGGATCCTATTTTCTACAGGTGGCATGCCTTTGTCGACGACGTTTTCCAGGAGCACAAAAACACCCTTCCTGAGTACAACGTGCAGCAGGTCTGTGAAAGCAATTGTTACTTAATGTATTCAACGTTGTAATTTTGTTGGCAAGCTGACGTTAAATGCACAGCGTTAACATGAGTTTATGAGAATATGATTATTAGCTAATATTTTGGTCATACCGATAGAATATTAATGGCCTTATGAAATTTGAATATAATTGGAAATTTGATTAGCGTGTTGAAAATTTATCCAAATTTTAAAATAATGGAATCCAATATTCAATAGAATTTGAGTGCATTCTCCATATTTTATTAACGGTTTATTTAACGAAAATTTAAATCAACATAACTTCAAAATAATTATAATTTAGTCATTTTTTAAAATAGTTCGTAGAGTTTGATTCATATTTGTATGTTTGATTCGTATGATTGTAATCATATTTTCCGTTTTCTTATATTTATAGAATGCAAATTATTTCGTACAAATAAGATTAGTCTGTTGTTTTTAACTACGCCAATTTAAAAATTCCAGTAAAATAAGTAAAAACGTCTGAAATACCTAATATTCATTTGTCTTACATTTTGTAAGGAAATTTACTATTCTTCGACAGATTGCTACATCAGTTGCAGCTATCTTTGACCTTATCTTTAATTCATATTTAGTTGGACTTCCCGGGGGTGGAAATAGCAGACGCCAGAGTGCAGACAAATCAGCAGCGCAACGTTTTGAATACTTTCTGGTCGAAGAGCGACGTGGACCTTTCTCGAGGTCTTGATTTCACTCCCCGTGGCGCAGTGCTTGCGAGATTCACTCATTTGAATCACAACGATTTCACGTACGTCATCGTCGCGAATAATCGCAACAATGCTGCACGAAGGGGCACCGTTCGTATCTTTATGGCTCCCAAGGAAGACGAGCGTGGTTTACCGTTCACGTTCAGACAACAGAAGAATCTGATGATCGAGATGGACAAATTCACCGTAAATCGTAAGTTTGTATACATATTTTGTGGCAGAATGGGAAAAAGTAAAATATTAGGTATACCGAACAGTAATCAAATTTTTTTTCCCTACGAAAATCGTTTATTTATTGAAAGAATCTTAAACACTCGTCAACAAAATAATTTCCATAATTTTCTAACACTTTTTGTCAGCTTAAAGGTAGTTGTTCGACTCCTTTTTTAAAAAAGTCCTTCGATTTTATGTTGAAAAACGTTTCCAATTACGTTTTCACTTCTCCAATTTTGATTACTTTTCGGTACTCCTAATATTTTATTATGGTTTCTTTGTAAACAAGGAGTTAGTACGTTGAGTGCCATGGGGATCATCTACAACTAGTGTTATTGCAATTAATAAAGTTAATGTTTCTTATGATTTTTAAAATGTAATATTCACGAATTACTAATATATTCAATATTTAAATATTGTTCTTGAAAATGTTAAGTATTGCTGAATATTACTTAAGTGTAATTGTAATAAAAAAAGTTTCATTTCGGGAAGAATGATGAAACTGACAAAATTCGGATCGTATTCAACGTGTTAATTATGGTTTCATAGCCTCGATTATTTAACATTTGTGTATATATACTTGACTATATATTTGTGTACCCGAAAATATTTTAACAAAACATTTTTCTAAAAAAGAAACCCATATATTCATACATCTTGAAGAAACATAAATCAGCCAAGTACATAAATCCTCTAAAGATGTTTAAAAATATATAAATTTCATACTTAAGCTGGAAGATCAGTAACAAAATAATTCCTACACTCTACGACACTCTGAAACGACACGGTAATTTGAAAATTCAGAACACTGTCAAGCTTATACGCTCTATCATAATTTTCAAAAATAAATGCACTTACAACTACATAAATACAAAATATTTAAGTCTAAATCTTTGTAACACTGCCATTTATCTACCCCTCTCATGTTAAATGGATGCAATTGCATCGTTCGATATTCTTTCCTCTGACATTCTTTGCCTTATAATTAATTTATTTCCAATCTCCAAATGTGCTAGATTAGTCATCAATATTCATTTCACCCAGACCCTACTACCTTAAATAGTTTTAAAATCATTCAGGCTCTAAATACATGTAGAAATGGATGATGCAGAGGTTTGCGATTCACGATACACCTATCCTATTCTACGATAAAAATATAATTAAAATAATAAAGTGAAAGAAAATACAATACAAAGTATGATCTAAATGCAGCAACACACAGCTCTACTCTTAACGCTTTGCGGCACAGGATTTCAGATACACAGGGTTTTAAATGAAACAAAATTGGTATATTTTTATTAAAAAAGATATAACATCATGTAAAAACATAACAAAATAATAATAGTTGATTATATTGGTTGAACACATTACCAACTGTTTTACATAAATAAGACGAAATATAGACCTATGCACATGCAGCTATCGCAAAATTTTTAGGTGGGACTAGAAATGTCCCACCATGTCGCACAGTACATCAGAAAGGTGGGACACTTTTAATCCCACCATGTCCCAAAGAGTTAACCGTCTCTCTTTTCCGAGTGCCCTCTCCGCTCTTCGAAAATCTTCTTGAACACCCTCTGTCACACTTCATACACTCTCTGTCTCTTACGCACATTTCTCTCACATCAGTCCCAAACCAAATCGGCACCGGAGTCGAAAATTTCAGCCCAAAATCCTCCTAAATTACCAAATAACCTAGGATATTTAGGCTGAATATGGAAAAATATGTTACATATAAAAAAATGCAAATTTTAATTCCACAATCGCCCTAAACTTGTTCATTTTTGCCAGTTTTGTCTAGTTTAGGATTAATTTAGGCTTCATATAGCCCAAAACAATCCTCAGCATTCTTATTTAGAAAATTAATCTAAGCCCAATATTAAGCCATACATTCTATAATGAGGAGTTGTAGAATTGGATTGGAATTGGAGTGATTTTAGGAGATTTAGAATTTATATGGAATAAAATGATAATTTATTTCCCACTTGCTCCTGAAAGCCCTATTTTTAGAATATGAGTCGACAGACTTGGAACTTCTGAAATATTTTTAGAGGATATCAGATAAAATTGGAATAAAAATTTTACATGATCAGTCCATATAACTCCTAAAAATCATATTTACAGGACTTTGAAGCGCGTAGACACACTAGTTGAGGATTTTGAGGTTCAAAATGGTTTACATAATTAAGCGGCAAATGAGAAATCAAAAGAATCTAGGATTTGAAGTTTCTTTTTAGGCTGGACTTTTCGACTCGGGCACTCACTCATTGCATCTCATTCACAAATACACATACACATACCCTACATACATGTATCACATAAAAAAGATATTATTATTTTTACGATACACAGCACTTCGATAATCATTGACCTTTCAATTTAAGTATTATAATCTTCATAACTTTCGTGTGACCCGATCATAGTACGTCCTGGACAGAACGTAATCGAGCGCAGATCGACGGAATCCTCGGTTACCATACCATTTGAGAGGACCTTCCGCAATCTCGATGAAAACAGACCGATCGGTGGTGACACCCTGGAGCAATTCAACTTCTGCGGATGCGGCTGGCCACAACACATGTTGGTGCCAAAAGGCAACAAGGAAGGATTCCGTATGGACCTCTTCGTCATGATATCCGATTATACCAACGACGCGGTGAGTACTTTTTATGGCTATCGTATGCATCATCCTTTCTATTCGTGTAAAGCCTCCTAGCATTGATTTCATCCATAATTCATTGGGCTTGAGTGAAATAAAACAAATATGCTGGTAATGCGTCAAAATGTGGAAGATTTTTTTGGTGAAATTAATTGTTGCTTTTTGGTAGCTAATTTATTGAGGAATTTATTTTGATGGATTGTCGTTGAAATAGAAAAGACACGGATTGAAAAAGGAAAAGAGACGAAGATAGTTTGTGTACTGTAGCTAATATGAGAAATGTAAATTATAACTTCTCGTTCTGTCGCTTCTTTGCACTAAATCTCGAGTTGGTTAATTTGTCTTGTTTTGTCTCACTGATAATTGTATCTCCGATAGTTTTTCTCGTTCGTATTAATCCTCAGATAATATATTTCGGATAATCGACCCACCCATTAAGCGAATTTAACGAGAAATTGAATTGTCTGTGAGGTGTATTTGAAATTAAGTCACGCGAGAAACAATTAACACGAACGTGATACTCAATTATCATAATACCAAGGATTAATAGTATTTGCAACTAATCGATGAATATCTTCTAACGAATGTAACACTTTTATTCGTGGTGTACTGCGCTTCTCGTTGATTACTGGAGAAAAATAATGTAAAAGAAATGGAATATCTGAGTAACTGTAATTTTTTGAAAGTCTATCTTGAATCATTCTTCATTTAAATTGTAATTAATTTTCCACCAATTTTCACTGACTTTGGAATTTGACATTAATTATGGAACTTATACGAGTACTCCTCAGTGCCTATAATTACTGCTATCAGTGCATAAAGTGAGTAATCAACAATAAATCATTTCACGAAATTAATATTATTTATTCTCACTTGAGGAACAGTTGACAAAATTAATTCAAACTGCAAACGATAAAGGAAGCCTATCGTAAGGAAATAATCCATAATAATTTTATACTTCAAAACAATCTCTACAAATACACTAACATCATCTAAAAAATTATCTGCTTTAAACGATCAAGATACTACACCATCTTAACACGTTCAACGCCACCGTTATTTCACCATTTTCATAATTTCTTCTAAAGTGAATTTTTTTCTATTAACACTAGAAATACCGAGCCAGTCAAAACGACTGTTACACATTTTTTTTCCATAAATTCTCCAAGTCTATAGAAGAGTCATGAAATAAATATTCTACGTCTATCTAGAAAAACATAAATCACTGAATCGATCACCCCTTCGACCTCTTGATTTCTTTAGTTTCAAAGTACTTATTTAATATATTAAAATATAATCGATTTAACGCCGGTAGTTCTAGCGTTCAATTATATCTTTGTAAAGCAGAAACTTTAAAGACACTGATGGATAAATATCTTGCAGACCTTTATCTTTTCAATTAAAATATTTAAATATTCAGCACGTCGGAAAATTCATAATTATTGCAATTTAAAAGTTCCATGAAATTTCATTGATTGGCCTCCATTACAGTCAACATGTTAAACACCCAATTAAAAACACTGACACCAATCTTCAAATCGCCTTAAAAATCAAAACTCCTTCGTCAGAAACAATCCAAACGAGATACCACCTAACAAACTCCACAACCTCAAACAAAACCGACAACCCACGAACAAACTGCACATTAAATTCTCCCACTACAGCCATGTAAATATCTAAAAGGGAGGTGAAAATATCATCCCTCATCCTTCCACCTCTCTCACGTTCCTGCAATTCGTTCAAACGCAAAAGCTGGTTAACATTGCACCGCATACCATCCCTAAACTGACACATAGAGAGTCAAGGATAGAACACCATTGAAGATTGTTAAAATCGCGTATTTCGCGTTACAAACACTCAGGTGGAACAGGATGAGCCAACCGGTTGCAAGGATGCCGTGAGTTTCTGCGGCCTGAGAGACCGCAAATATCCCGACGCACGTTCCATGGGATATCCGTTCGATCGTCGGCCCCGTGCAGGCGTCGAAACCCTGGCCCAATTCCTTACCGGAAATATGGCGGTCGCTGAGATAACCATCCGGTTCTCAGACTCCATCGTGCCAAGGAACAGATCTGGAAGCATGGGGAATACATTGACCTTTGCTTGATCCTTCGATTGTCGTTCAACATCTCTCCACCACCTACGACATAACTTGGACGATCGTCGCGGATGATGGATGCCAATGATGTCACGATTGTGTCAATGGGGTGGTACTATCATGTTCGCGTCTAGTCTGTTGATCGCAGGGGTTAAACGGAGGAAGGTAATGTAATTGTGGAATATGGAAGATGATGGGGTTTATGATGAAAATTTATAATTTGGCTTATTTGGTATATTGAATTTTGATGTGACTTGGAAAGGCGTTGATTTTACGAGGTGTTTATATAGGGTAGGGGATGGGTTGCGTCGATGGGGTGGTTTGTCGTGGTTGTATGGAGTATTGCTAATTGAAGAGTTAATAGAGTGTGATGTAGTTTTGTTATGGAGAATGATGGTTTCTTTGGGGAAATTTCTGTATTGGGTTATTTGGAATTTTGATTTTTGGTTTAAAATGTGAAGGGTGTTCATTTTTGTGGGTGTCGGGTATGCCGTGCTTGTGGAAAAACGTGATTGCTGTTTAATTTTCGTAGATTCGAGGAATTTGTTGATGTAGCTTTCTGATTGTGACTGGATCGATTATTTAGTTTCGAATTGCGTTTCATAATGGGGTTTGTCTGTTTTCGAATTTGGAATACGTAAAGTAGCTATATGATTAGACGTATTTGCCTCATTTTGTAAGTTGTGGTACACTGTTTTTATTTAGACAATTAGATATTAAATTAATTAAACAGTTCACTGCAGCATTTAGTTTTACAAATCGCTTAAATCAATCAAAGATGTGTATATACGTCGAAGGGCAGAACAAATGCTCCCATTATAAATGTTACGAAAAAGTTCAATGTTAAAAATGTTACCACAATAGAGCTTTGAATTCACGTGTATACACATGGAATACAGTTAACTGGTTAAAATTAGTATTTAACTCTCTGTAAGCTGCACCTTTAATTATACAAATTTCTGGTTTATAGAATTACTTAAGCTTCAGCAATCAGATGCATTTGACTCTTTAATGTTGAATAGTCATAGACATGAAACCCGATAAAGAAAGCTGTGCATTTAAAAAAGCAAAACCAGCTTTGCATTCATGCGTTATTAACGACAGCACAGTATTTTTATATCAACTATTATACTTCATATCACAGAGAGAAAATGGAAATTCACGGCGTATTTGTTTAATTTGTCAATAGAATACAAAGTATAAAATGGTCTTTCGAATCATTGAAGAAGAACGAAAAATAGCCAATAAATTTCCTTTGATACTTTAAAAGTCTCTGATCACCAATAGCAAACATAACGAATCGAAAGAAATTAACAAATTACCCACTCCCTCGGGTATTTACTACAGTGCAAGTTTATTCAATTTGCTCCACGAGTCGTGCTTGAATATACGCCAGCCTTTTCATTTTCTCCCCCATTTTTCCACACTGGTTATCTGCCCTTTTTTGTTTATTCACCGTACCGGCGCTTACTGTTTGACTGCACCACCACCCTTCGTTCGCATCCCCTCACTTTTTATATTACGATAACTAGATTATATGAAACGGCAAATGGAAAATACTAAAAAAAAAATAACATACATTTATATATATATATACACCTACGTACGCAAATGAAAGGAATAAAAAAATGTGAATAAAATAAAGATGATAAAACAAATTACACGGAGTAATTCTTTCCGAGAGTCCGATTTCTCCCTTGTCCGACACAAGTATCCGACACATCCACGCATTTCCGTGTCGTTCGTCGATGGCTCGGTTCTGCTCCTCTAAATACATTCATCACGCATTTGTTTCCGGTCAGACGGACGTAGATTTATTCTCGAGAAGGGTGAGAAATACGGGACAGAGTGACGAAGATAGATAGACGCTTTACGAGGGTCCCTCGAGCGCAGTCCTTGCGCCGAATATTCCTCTCTCTGATATAGCCAGTGTATGATTACTGCCTAACTACGAGGAGGGAAATGTACTTTGACTTTAATCGAAACGGTTTCATTTGCATAGTTAATGGGTTGTATTTGTCTACTTGTTTGGTGGCTATTGGGGTTTAATTATGGCGATCATTTTATTTGAGAGTAATTTATTTGGATGAGTTTTGAATTATGGGGGATTTTGTATTTGTATAACTATTGTATGATACTAGAGAGATGTTCTACGAAAGGAATACGAAAGGAATGTGGGTTTGATTGGTTAAAAGGGAAAGGATATCTCTGTTCTCACATGGATTTTCAAATCTAATATGCTATTCGTTTTAACTGCCATGCATGTTAATTAGATCGTTTAATAAAGAAAATGAATGAGTTGTTTTGAGACAAAGTGAAATGGTAATGTATTAGGTATAAGGGAAAGTTCTGTCGTTTTTGAACACGTGCACTTTTATGCGTTGTCGATCCTCAGTGAGAATTCTGATCCGACTGAAACCAGTTTAAACACTTACAATTAGATTAGTATATGAATGATGATTTATACACATTTTTTTTTTGTATTTTAGACAGTTTTTTAAACTTGTAAAACTCTTAACATGAGTGAAGAAAAAGTGCACATAAGACATTGCATGTTGTATGAGTTGCAAAAAGGGAATAACGCGATGGAGGCAAAAAAAACTTGTGTGACGTGTTTTGAGAGGATGCAGTAACAGTTCGAAAATGTCAAAGGTGGTTTGCGAAATTTCGTTCGGGTGATTTTTCTTTGAAAGATGAACCCAGATCAGGAACGCCATCGCAGTATGTTCAGGAGAAATCCCACGTCAACTTCCACAAAAATGGGCTTCAAACTTGAAATTCATCAGACTACTGCTTTGGACCACATTAAAAGACTTAGATTCCTGTCCAAAATCTCTGTTTGGATGCCATACGAATTAAAAACGACAGAACTTTTCCTTACACCTAATAATAGGTTGTCCTGATCACACTGCGACGGCTTCCGAATCTGGGTTGATCTTTCAAAGAAAAATCACCCGAAAATTTGACATTTTCGAACTGTTACTGCATCCTCACGAAACACGTCACACAAGTTTTTTTTTGCCTCCATCGCGTTATTCCCTTTTTGCAACTCATACAACATGCAATGTCTTAAGTGCACTTTTTCTTCACTCATGTTAAGAGTTTTACAAGTTTAAAAAACTGACTAAAATACAAAAAAATGTGTATAAATCATCAATCATATACTAATCTAAGTGTTTAAACCAGTTTCAGTCGGATCAGAATTCTTGCTGAGGATCGACAACGCATAAAAGTGCACGTGTTAAAAAACGACAGAACTTTCCCTTATACCTAATAATAACCCGAGTCGAAAATTTCAGCCCATAATCCTCCTAAATTACCAAATAACTTAGGATATTTAGGCTGAATATGGACAAATATGTTAGGTACATATAAAAGAATGCAAATTGTAATTCCACAGTCGCCATAAACTTGTTAATTTTTGCCAGTTTTGCCTAGTTTAGGATCAATTTAGGCTTCATACAGCCCAAAATAATCCTCAGCATTCTTATTTAGAAAATTAATCTAAGCCCAATATTAAGCCATACATTCTATAATGAGGAGTTGTAGAATTGGATTGGAATTGGAGTGATTTTAGGAGATTTAGAATTTATATGGAATAAAATGATAATTTAATTTCTATTTGCTCCTGAAAGCCCTATTTTTAGAATATGAGTCGACAGACTTCGAACTTCTGAAATATTTTTAGGGGATGTCAGATTAAATTGGAATAAAAATTTTACCTGATCAGTCTATATAACTCTTAAAAATCATATTTACAGGACTTTGAGGCGCGTAGACACACTAGTTGAGGATTTTGAGGTTCAAAATGGTGTACATAATTAAGCGGCAAATGAGAAATCAAAATAATCTAGGATTTGAAGTTTCTTTTTAGGCTGAAATTTTCGACTCGGGAAATTGCCATAAGAGTATACAGAGTACTACTGTTAACGTGAAATGAAGAGTTCAACGTTTTCTCTTAAAATCCTTTTATGGGATTAATTCGAGGATTTATCTGTACAATTGCGAAACCCCTTTGTGTGCTTGGTCTCATTTATTGTAGATTTTCTGGTGGAACGATTGTATATCTATTTTCATAGCCATCATGTATAGGTTGTTAAGTTTTAAGCTAATTACTTTGCACAAAAAATATATTTTTTAACGGTTTTGAAGCTGTGTTTCAGGGAAAAATGCATTTTTAATTACTTGTTTCAATATCGAATTGTTTAGTTTTCACGTACATTTTTTCATAACGATGTATTATTAGAAACTTAGGTCCATCTCAATGTACTATCTCCAATTTATTCAATTTTGTCTTTTTAACACTAACCGTACCATTGCTAATCAAGTGACCAGTTCAATAAAATTCAATTAAAAGTTTAAATGGTCGTGAACGACATTGGTTATTTATATAAACAAATTTTACAAGTACAGTGCTTCGTTTAATGTAGTGTTATTGTAAAAAAATAATTCATAAATATAGAATAACATTATTTGTGTTTCATAAAATGATCCTTTTTTTATTAAACTTATTTGAGGGTTCATGATAAACAAATTTATGGAGAAGGATTACGTAGAAGTGAAATACAAATAGCACGAATGTTTTCGGGGTTGAATGTAGTTTTAACCGATGAAACACTTAATTCCGTCGAGGTCGAGCGACATCAACATTCAAACCAGTTCCGGTAACTTTGTCGGATTTCTCGAATCTCTTTTGGTCTCGTGAGTCCGAAGAAAATGTCAGCCAAGGAACCGTGAAATATTAAGTTTCTCTGCTCTCTGACTGCCGATGAAAGGAGAATCGCAGAGGTACTTTGAAATTTAGTTTTACATACAAATAGATTATTTGGTTTGGAAATTTAACAAAATAAATTTATTACTCCTTTAAATTATTTCTATTCCCGAAAGTTATAAAAAATGATTCAATTAAAATTGATAATAATCGAAACGATGTTGACGAATGTTAGGATTTTTGAAATTATTGATCAGTATTATAATTCTTATTTATGCAAATCCATTTGAATAAAAACAAGAATTACAACTTGCACCTGGATTTATAATGAAGTATTAAATTATTATTAAAACAGCAACTATTTATTCATTCACTAGTAAATTTTTATAAAAGTAGAAGTAAGTTTTAATTAAAAGAGTTGCAATTCTCATTTCCATACAAATATAAAATTTCATTTCCAGTACTGCTAAAAAAATTAATGAAATCTTCATAAAATAATATAATATTTTTTAAATAATAATGAACTAACCTGATACTGTTTCTTCAAACGAATTAACTCATCCCCAAAAAGAGTAATTAACACTAAATTAATTCAATATACTCAAAAATATCAAATACATACTTGCAAAAAAAAATGAATGAAGGAACGTAAAAACATGATCGACATAAATGCTTGCAGTCTATAAAAGACGTGGAGAATTGAAAAAGAAACATCGTTAACAGTTTCAGACGCATTGACAGAAAAATTGCAGAACAAGTCATTTCGACCACCTTGGTACATCTATAGGGTTAACATTTTATTATGCCGAGGGGAAAGCTGTGATTCGTCTCATAAAAATTGAAGTACGAAGGCGGTGGCATTATTCCTCTGATTGCGACACGCCAGAGAAAATTCTTCGGTAATCGTCTCTCACAGTGTACATGTCGGAGAGATCTTAGTAATTAAAAGCAATTAGCGTTGAACGTTGCGTGTATATTCACGCGTGCACGTCGCCGCAGTCTTCACGGTGCCTTAATGCCTGCATTAATGACCAGACGGCTTTGGCATTCGTTAAGTTTTATCTCGCTAGTAGGATTATTTTGGATTTCAATTTAATTCGTAAGTGTTTTAAGGATTGACTCTTTAATTGGACATGGTTTGTTTGAAACTATCACGATACTGTATCTTTTTGGTTTTTTACTGTATGTACATACATTTTAGTTGATTGAAGGGAAGATTAATGGTTACAAATAAAATTAACTGTAAGAATCTAGCGAGAGATTTACAAATTATAGGAGGATACAAAATTTATCATTTGTAATGTAATGTTCTTTTTAGGCTGAAATATACAGCGTAGCTGTCAGGAGATTTGGGAAATATTGGAATAATTTTGCCATATTTTGTATATGTAATTTGTAATATTGATTAGATGTAGATTTATATTTAAAATAAATTATATATATTTTTGTAATAGCTTATCTTTGGAGTTCTGTGTTAGTTTATTTTAATTTCTGACCTTGAAGATATTTAAGGCATTTTGAAAGTTGTGTTTCCTACGTGTCACTGAAATTGTATAACTTTCTATTTTCTGGTTGTTCAATATCAACTCATGTTAACGTATTTTCTGAATTTATATTTATACAGGATTGGGTAGAAAAGAATGGAGTTTATGTAGATTCAGTGACTGTCACACGTAACATTCTACTTCAATTTTTATTTTGATGTCATAAATTGTTTTGTTTGTTACAAAATTCCTAAAAATATTGTTGACGGTATGTTACAAATTCGCAATGGTTACTATTTCTCTTGCTATGCAATATCCGATACGTAGAATACAAAATTCAGAATTAAAATTTAGCAAAATCATAACAACAACCTATTTCTGGAAGAATAAAATATCAAGTAAAAAAAACAATTAAAACTTCTATCATTCAAAGTCCTATTAATCTACTATTCTATTCAAAGTTTCTATTATGCCGTAGTCTTATTGCAAACAAATGTTAATATTTAATTAATAATCATAAACGTTCCCATTGATTTTTTTTCTTTTTACGTAATACCAACAAAATTGTTACTTCCATTCTTGTCGACTGTAACGAGGCTACATAAATTCATTTATCACTTTGGGCGGTTCCTGGTATCGCAAACTTTCAAAACTTCTGCTTTGTTCCATTCGTTTCGGAAAGTGTTTCGCGTTAACTTTGTCAGTTAGTGTCATCACGGCATGGGACATTGTATTATTCTGTAACATGTTTATTTGAAGAATTATATCAAATGAAATTTGTTAATTACATACAAACTTTGCAAATAAACTCGAACAGTAATGTTTTTTATTCGTACGTTCCGTAGAAGTTTCATTTCGAAGTCTGACAGTAAGGGGAAGTTTTAATAATTACATTTCTTCGCAATTTTAATCACATTTTTTAATGGAATTACAAAAATTACAAATTTCACATATCAAATTTTAATGTTATAACATTATGTACGTTCTGTTTGCACTTCTCTTTGTTTATTTTCCACTTTACATTATTTTAATCTCGCATTTTCACTGGGATATAAAAAATATAAATAGAATTTTACACGAAATTATTTGAAACAATTAATTTTCTTTATTATTGGACAATCATAGAAAGAGTTATGAAGAAAGGGTAGATAGAAAATAAGGGATCGATAAAGCTACACTTTGCATAGAAGTCTATTAGTTTTTGGACTAAATGAAAATTCAATTTTACTCCGACTAAATGCAGTTCTATGGAACTTCAGGTAAATTAGATGTAACTGTATAATCCTTCAATTAAATTGAACTCCATCCAAGTACAATTTAAGTCTAGATTAATTTTCAGTTGAATAAAGCTCTCCTAAATTTATATTTTTGCCATTATATCACATTGTTTGCACTGAACATCTTCATGTTCATTTAATTATGTCAGCATTTAAATTAATAATATTTATACCGTTTATAAAGCCATTGAGAAATTCCAGTAGATTCACAAATGAAAGAGAAACATGAAATTTATTAAATGTAAAACAATATTCTTTTTGGATCGAAATAAACATTTCCATAATAAGCTTTCTCAAAAGTTCACAATCGAATATTATCAACTGTAATTATAGAATTACAAAGAAATACTTTCAAATTTCACCTAAATATCACCTAAATTTCACCCAAAGATCACCCAAAAATCACCTAAAATTCACCTAAATTTCACCCAAATTTCACCTAAATATCACCTAAATTTCACCCAAATATCACCCAAAAATCACCTACAATTCACCTAAATTTCACCCAAATTTCATCTAAATATAACCTAAATTTCACCCAAATATCACCCAAAAATCACCCAAATATCACCTAAATATCACCCAAAAATCACCCAAAAATCACCTCAAATTCACCTAAATTTCACCCAAATTTCACCTAAATATCACCTAAAATTCACCCAAATATCACCTAAATATCACCCAAAAATCACCCAAAAATCACCTAAAATTCACCAAAATTTCACCCAAATTTCACCTAAATTTCACCCAAAAATCACCCAAAAATCACCTAAAATTCACCTAAATTTCACCCAAAAATCACCTAAATATCACCTAAAATTCACCTAAATTTCACCCAAAAATCACCTAAATTTCACCCAAAAATCACCTAAATATCACCTAAATTTCACAGAAATATCACTCAAATATCACCTAAATTTCATCCAAAAATCACTCTAATATCACCTAAATTTCACCCAAAAATCACCTAAAATTCACCCAAATTTCACCCAAATATCACCTAAAATTCACCTAAATTTCACCCAAATTTCACCTAAATATCACCTAAATTTCACCCAAATATCACCCAAAAATCACCTAAAATTCACCTAAATTTCACCCAAAAATAACCCAAAAATCACCTAAAATTCACCCAAATATCACCTAAAATTCACCCAAATATCACCCAAATATCACCTAAATTTCACCCAAATTTCATCTAAATATAACCTAAATTTCACCCAAATATCACCCAAAAATCACCTAAAATTCACCTAAATTTCACCCAAATTTCACCTAAATATCACCTAAAATTCACCTAAATTTCACCCAAATATCACCTAAATATCACCCAAAAATCACCCAAAAATCACCTAAATTTCACCCAAATTTCACCTAAATATCACCTAAAATTCACCCAAATATCACCTAAATATCACCCAAAAATCACCTAAAATTCACCTAAATTTCACCTAAATTTCACCCAAAAATTTCATCTGAATTTCACCTATATTTCAGCTGAATTTGACCTAAATTTCATCTGAATTTCATCTGAATTTCACCTATATTTCAGCTGATTTTCACCAAAATTTCAGCTGAATTTGACCTAAATTTCATCTGAATTTCACCTAAATTTCACCTATATTTCAGCTGAATTTCACCTATATTTCATCCGAATTTCACCTAAATTTCAGCTGAATTTCACCTAATTTTCAGCTGATTTTCACCTAAATTTCAGCTGAATTTCACCTATATTTCAGCTGAATTTGACCTAAATTTCATCTGAATTTCACCTATATTTCAGCTGATTTTCACCTAAATTTCAGCTGAATTTCACCTATATTTCATCCGAATTTCACCTAAATTTCAGGTGAATTTCACCTAATTTTCAGCTGATTTTCACCTAAATTTCATCTGAATTTCACCTATATTTCAGCTGAATTTGACCTAAATTTCATCTGAATTTCATCTGAATTTCACCTAAATTTCAGCTGAATTTCACCTATATTTCAGCTGATTTTCACCTATATTTCAGCTGATTTTCACCTAAATTTCAGCTGAATTTCACCTATATTTCAGCTGAATTTCACCTAAATTTCATCTGAATTTCACCTATATTTCAGCTGAATTTCACCTAAATTTCACCTATATTTCAGCTGAATTTGACCTAAATTTCATCTGAATTTCACCTAAATTTCACCTATATTTCAGCTGATTTTCACCTAAATTTCAGCTGAATTTCACCTAATTTTCAGCTGATTTTCACCTAAATTTCAGCTGAATTTCACCTATATTTCATCCGAATTTCACCTAAATTTCAGCTGAATTTCACCTAATTTTCAGCTGATTTTCACCTAAATTTCATCTGAATTTCACCTAATTTTCAGCTGATTTTCACCTAAATTTCAGCTGAATTTCACCTATATTTCATCCGAATTTCACCTAAATTTCAGCTGAATTTCACCTAATTTTCAGCTGATTTTGACCTAAATTTCATCTGAATTTCATCTGATTCTGATTCTAAATATCAAATTTAGGTGATATTTAGGTGAAATTTGGGTGAAATTTAGGTGAATTTTAGGTGATTTTTGGGTGAAATTTAGGTGATATTTGGGTGATATTTGAGTGAAATTTAGGTGATATTTGGGTGAATTTTAGGTGATTTTTGGGTGAAATTTAGGTGATATTTGGTTGAAATTTGGGTGAAATTTAGGTGATATTTGAGTGATATTTGGGTGAAATTTAGGTGAAATTTAGGTGATATTTATGTGATTTTTGGGTGAAATTTAGGTGATATTTGGGTGAAATTTGGGTGAAATTTAGGTGAATTTTAGGTGAATTTTAGGTGATTTTTGGGTGATATTTGGGTGATATTTAGGTGATATTTAGGTGAAATTTGGGTGAAATTTAGGTGAATTCTAGGTGATTTTTGGGTGAAATTTAGGTGATATTTGGTTGAAATTTAGGTGAATTTTAGGTGATTTTTGGGTGATATTTGGGTGTATTCAGGAGATATTTAGGTGATTTTTGGGTGAAATTTAGGTGATATTTGGGTGATATTTAGGTGATATTTGGGTGATATTTGAGTGAAATTTAGGTGATATTTGGGTGAATTTTAGGTGATTTTTGGGTGAAATTTAGGTGATATTTGGGTGAAATTTGGGTGAAATTTAGGTGATATTTGAGTGATATTTGGGTGAAATTTAGGTGAATTTTAGGTGATTTTTGGGTGATTTTTGGGTGAATTTTAGGTGATTTTTGGGTGATTTTTGGGTGAAATTTAGGTGAATTTTAGGTGAATTTTAGGTGATTTTTGGGTGATTTTTGGGTAAAATTTAGGTGATATTTAGGTGAAATTTGGGTGAAATTTAGGTGATTTTTGGGTGAAATTTAGGTGATATTTGGGTGAAATTTGGGTGAAATTTAGGTGAATTTTAGGTGAATTTTAGATGATTTTTGGGTGAAATTTAGGTGATATTTGGGTGAAATTTAGGTGAATTCTAGGTGATTTTTGGGTGAAATTTAGGTGATATTTGGTTGAAATTTAGGTGAATTTTAGGTGATTTTTGGGTGATATTTGGGTGTATTCAGGTGATATTTAGGTGATTTTTGGGTGAAATTTAGGTGAATTTTAGGTGATTTTTGGGTGAAATTTAGGTGATATTTGGGTGATATTTGGGTGAAATTTAGGTGAATTTTAGGTGATATTTGAGTGATATTTGGGTGAAATTTAGGTGATATTTAGGTGATTTTTGGGTGAAATTTAGGTGATATTTGGCTGAAATTTAGGTGAATTTTAGGTGATTTTTGGGTCATATTTGGGTGATATTTGGATGATTTTTGGGTGAAATTTAGGTGAATTTTAGGTGATTTTTTGGTGATTTTTGGGTGATATTTAGGTGATATTTGGGTGAAATTTAGGTGAATTTTAGGTGATATTTAGGTGAAATATGGGTGAATTTTAGGTGATTTTTGGGTGAAATTTAGGTGATATTTGGGTGATATTTAGGTGAAATTTAGGTGATATTTGAGTGATATTTAGGTATTAATGAAATTTCACCCAAATTTCAGCTAAGTTTCACCCAAATTTCACCTAAATTTCACCCAAAAATCACCTAAATATCACCTAAATTTCACCTAAATATCACCCAAATATCACCTAAATTTCACCCAAATTTCACCCAAATTTAATATTACATTAAGTCATTAAGTCATTTACTATATCTGAAATTAGGGGTTAGATTGTTATTTCAGTAATTAATTTAGAGTCATTGCACATTTAATCACAAAAGAAATGGCATGGCAAGGGGTTCAATGAATTACAATTGCCTTTGTCATTCAGTATTCTACATTACAATGAGAATGAATGTTATAGCATTCATGTCCGAGAACGTGTTAAAATAAGCTTGAAAAGTCCGTGCTTGACAATCAAGCTGTAAAATGAACGGAAACGGTGGAAATGTAAAAAGTTGCCATTGAATATCCGATGGACAAAAAGCTACGGCATTCAATAACGGCTGAATAATTAATGCTCCCTTGGCACGTATGCTGGACGATAAATCTCGAAGTTATATTGGAGTCCGGAAACTATGCGGATACGTCGAGAGTTTAACTTTAACGATTAGCGTGCCCCTTCGGTTGGCCCATTTGAGGGAAGCAAACGCATCATATCATCAAGGTTAAAGTCAGGCGATAATTAGAGTTCCCTCATGCTTACTGAACTACAGCAGTCGGAAAATTTTTAATAATTTTTTTTAGCTTTTTTAGTTTGTGGATTGAAGTAAATGATTTTTCTTTTTAGAATATAACATTAACACTAGGTTTACAGAGTCAATTTGGCTCAAACTTGATTACTATATATATAATATATTGGTTAGTTAATTTTTTAATAATAGATCTTTCATTTAAATTGAATTGGAACTATTTTCTTTGCAAAAAACTTCAATTTTCTTTTATGAGTCAAATTGGCTTACTTCAGAAAAATAGGTCTGTCAACATCCGTAAATCTAGTGTTAACGTTTATGCGCTGTGAGAACTTGTGTGAAACAGTTTCCACTTGTTATCAATAGTTAGAGAGTTATGACGAAAGATTACTTAAGGGAGTCATTGTACGTGTTAATTTGAATATTAATTTCATATTGAAAGAGTTTCATATGTTAACTTCTGTGATGGAGAATCTTTCTGGTGTATTATGTAAGGTATGGCAAAGTTTCACATTGTACTCATTAGACTTACAGTCAATGTGTGTGAAATAATCACGTCATTATTATGATTGAAGATAATATAACGGTGGTGTATTAAATGTACGACGAAATTATTAGATGATAACAGATATGTTTCTTGTATAGTGGAGATAATTTTCAAGACAATGTAACGCGCTTTTATTGACATAGTTCTGAATAACTCTGATTAAAATTTGGATTTGTAAAGGGTGCTGAATTATTTGTATCTAATGACGAAGATGATTTAACAATTAAGAATTCAAATGTCATGAAAGTTTAATAACGTATATTTTAATAGTAATATGTATTTATTAATATACAGGTGATCCAAAGTAAAGCCCTAAATAGTGAAAAATATTATATTTGAAGATTTAATTTTTTTAAATTTTTATTGTCATTATAATTACACATAGGTGGTTATTATTTTAACTTAGAATTTATAATTAAGTTTAATATATTCAATGAAGTTCAAAGGGATGAATTATTTCATTTGCATTAACTCTTTCGCTGTGAAAGATTACTCGTGAGTAATTATAAAAGTTATATCTTCTCATAAATTGTAAAATATATTCTACAATAAATAAAGGAAATATTTTAAAACTTTTGTACGTTGGGAATATTTATTGGATAGAACATTGGCTCACTCAATTCCGACTGTACTGTGCAAATGTCGATAATGTGGATATTGATTCGTACTTTGTAATAATTCAAGGAATTCATGTTCCATGCTTTATGGATAATATAACACATTGATGGAATCAATGGAGCCTGAAATAAGTAGAATAGTTAGATACGAGCAGTTTTAAATTATAGTTGCATACAAATTGGGAATTAATTTTGAGTAATTTAAATAGCTATACCTTTCAGTAGAAATAATATAAAAGTACAGAAATGACCAATAGGAGAACAACACTTTTGTACTTTTATATTAGACACAACAGGATCACGAAAATATTAAATAAATATATTTATAATTAATTGTAATTAAATATACTAACTTTCGTTCACGTAAATGTAATTTGGTATGTTTAAACGTACCAGATTTAATCATCGATAGCTTTGTTATTAAATAATAATTCGTAGTAACGGTACAAATTTTCTGATTGCTACATTTTTACTTTCCAATTAATAGATTTTAGAAGAACGCCCGTAAGTCTTACAAATTAGTGAAGAAATATACTTTAGAATCATTTATCACAGCATTTTAAACCTTACATATTTCTGGAATCACAATTAAAAAAAATCTGCAAATTATATCTAATCTTCAAAACGAACCAATCATTGAAATTCCATTGCTGCCATAAATGATATCCAATGCAAAGTAACATTATTATTCTCTTTTACCTCGTTTAAGATAAATAAAAAATAGCTTCTATAACTTCATAGGTACTAATTATAATTTTCGTTGTTTTTACAAAGTTATCGTTCTTTCCTCGTTACAAACATCCAAGATATATTTGAGCAGCAAAAATCCTAATGCTACCATTTCCCGTTAGAAATTCGAAGTGGAGTCAGAGCTTTTACAGCGAAATCTTTGAGATAATACTTTAAACATTTGCCATTTTCTAAATATCCATTCGGAGAATTCCAAGGGGGCTTGAACTTTGGCAATTATCTCGGCGACGTAGTTGTTTACGTTCGACCTAAAAGGAACTTCTAGTGTTCGTAGTTGAAGCAAATTAACAATTAGGTTTATTCACACTGAACAAGCGAGAGAACGCTGAGCGGATAGAGTTAATTACAGTGTCGTACTATTTAATAGAAATATCCAACGTTTGAAATGTAGTAGATGAATTTCGTTTACGCGAAATTAACAATAAGTACAAAAACGAATCGATATGCCAATCAAATTATAACATATTAACCCTTTGTACTATGAAGTCACCTCTGGCGCGACAAAACTATTTTTCCCTTGAACTCTTAACTCTTTGCGGACTAACGACGCATATATGCGGTCTGAGAAAAAATGTAATTATAGTTTATCGCCGTATTGATACACAGTTACAATTGAAAAATTCCAATGCACCCGAAGAGAAATGATTTAAAATGGAGTAATTCATAATTTATATACATTTGTAGCCGAAAGTTTTGATAAAAAGGTGGTTTTGGAGAACCAAATAAATGATTATCTGTCAATATCCAAAATGTCTCTGTCCGCAAAGGGTTAAGTCACCTCTGGCGCGACACTTCATATATAAAACAAATTAATGGGAAGCAGTTTTATTTAAAAAATGCTTTAAAATAATGTGTATGTACATAGATGTCTTGTATTATACACTTCTCATTATTCCTTATCAAATATTCAAATGCAATTGCAGTGAATTGCGTATAAAACTTATATCTATGAACATCCCAGTTGTTTGATAGAATCAGTTATATCTGCATGCGCAATTCAATTGTAGTCTACTTTTGTGAAACTTGCGACAGGCAACCATTTTTACATGTAGGACATTGTTTTAAAAATTATCATACGTTAAAAAAATATAAATAACAATACACTAAATGGGTTATTTAATTATCACGAAGAAAAAAATTTCCTTGATATTCAAAGTTTTACCAATAAACTTTGGGTGTCTCGTGGAAGGACTTGCGCATACCATAACATAATCTGAATAATTAAAAATCTTTTAGCAGAATTTATGAAATTTTTATCACAGATTATGTTTGAAAGAATAACATGGAGAAATAGAAAAATGTTCATTTTCTTCAGATTCTTATGATTTTAGCCCGCTGTGGTACCGTTCGAGGCGACTTTCGCGCGATTTTTCTTTCACCGTTCCTTTTCAAAGCGAACGTAATTGGGCGATCAACGTCACCGTAATATCGATGTGGAATTTTCATTGGGTAACATTAATCATATCCTTTGGAGTTCTTCCTAATTGCGGTTCGCAGAATTTTAAGTCCGTTCTTTGATTCTTTGCACAGCGTTAATTTAACGCTTTGAAAAGATTTGTCAAAGAACTTGAAGTATAATCGATTGAAAAAAAGGGAGGAGTTTGGATTTAAATGATTTCTCGGATTTAGTTAGGATACAGTTAAAGCTTCCTGATCGGAGCTTATAAAGCGACAGAAGTTTATGAAGCAACTTTCAAACGGAACGAATTTTCTATCGAAATTTTTTTACCACATGCAATCGAAGATAAGTTCTAGATATTTCATAAACAACATTCCAAATCGTAGACATATTTTATCATTAGATACAATGTCACGAATTTTTACATTTTAATACTTTGAATTTTTCTTTTTGTGAATAATTATACTTTTCAAGATAATTGGAGAGTTGGAATTTTGGAAAATTATGTGCAGAGGTCACTCTTTCTTCGAATAATAAAATTTGTCGTATGAAGTATTATAATATTAACGTATACTGGTGAAGGGTGCATTGTATTTAACACTGGAACTACCAAGGTGGCCAAAATGACTCGTTCCTCATTTTTTCCAAAATCTTTTCAAGTTTATTGTAGAGGAATAGGGTAGATATTGTACATCCACCTTATAAAATATAATTTATTGAATTAACTCTTCAAGGCACGACGGAATTAAATGTGTCCCACCTTTTGGATACACAAAGATGCATGGTGGGACATTTTCTGTCCCATGTAGAAAATTTATGTTATTTTACAACTTTGTTAATAAAAGTAAACTAACTTTGTTCAAATAAAAAAAAAAGAAATGTCTGTGTAACATGGGTCATTTTATTTTCTGACTTTCTGTGCCTCAAAGAATTAACAATCTTCCCCACCTTTCGATTCTTCATTTTCTAAAGGATTTATTTAACACTAGAACTACCGGCCTCAAATGTATTATATTTTAATAAATTAAATAAGTATTTTGAAAAAGGGGGAATCAAGCGACGGAAAATTTGATCGATTGGGTGATTTATGTTTATCAATATAGACGTAGAATATTCATTCTATGACTCTTGTGTAAACTTGGAGAATTTTTTGAAAAAATTGTGTATCAGTCATTTTGACTGGTTTGGTAGTCATAGTGTTAATGTATTGAAATATAATAGATTTAACGCCGGTTGTTCTAGTGTTAATATTTAAAGAAAGAAGTTTATACTTCAAAACTAAATTTTTATTTCGAATGCTTTATTTTTAAAAATCAGGAAACAAAATTCATAGAAAAAAGTATCTAACTGTCAAAACTTTTTTAATGTACGGTACCACTGTTTCTTCTCTGCATAGAATTCATCTTGTAAATATATTTGCGGGAAATCATCTTCAAACTGATACGATTCATAATGATCAAAGTTCACGAATGTAATTCACGTAGTCTGTAAAGTTATCGAAGTACCGCATGCAATGTCAAAATTCTATCAGAACCGTGGATCGCTTTGACGGTATTATGCCGCCTCGGACATACAACTTGTATGACTTAATCGCGTCAATTAACCTAATTACACGGGAACAGAGAAATAGAAGGTCGGCACAGAAGAGGGATGATCGTTGAATAATATCGCAACCGAATATTACGCTACGATAATTCTGTCGGACAAGTTTCAACTGATATTACATTCGCCTTCAAAGACAAAGCCGAATTAGCTTTCTTGAATACAGAACGTTCTCCCAGATGGATAAAGTCAACCCTTGTATTGACCTTTGAGTAATTAATGTCCATTTCATCGACAGGAAAAGTCAAACATACATATAATAATACATGAACTTTTTAATGGTGATTAAAAGAATTAGTAATTAATTGAAAATATAATTCGATTACAAAGTTTAGCAAATATTTTAATATTTTAATACAAATGTCAAATTTGTAATTTCTGTTGTTGTAATCTCTGACATTCCAATTTTTCAAATTTTCAATGTTTCTCCGGTTTTAGCAAATTGTAAATAATTCAGTCGATATGCTTCTCTGCTCTTTGATTCCTTTTCATTCCAACCCTGTGAATTAAATGAATACTAAAATGTTCACTCTGTAGATAAGTTAAATTGGATTTAAATAAATATAAGCCCAACAGTGACAATTGAAATATTTTGAATTTGCTTAAGATAGTTCTAGGCACTTATCATTTTTCGATAGATTTCCTTAAAATTTTGAAAATATATTCTTCATGATATTTTATAATTATAACCGGAATCTCAACGACTTCGTCCACACGGTTTATGAATAAATCGTGTTTAAAAATAACATATTTAACATGGGCCTTATGAAAAAAAATTTTTGCTGAGTCCGTAAAATCTTTTTTTATTTTTCTTATGGAAAAACGAGTCGATGGATTCTAATAAAAAATTAGCAATGTATTATTTTATGCTTTTGGAATATCATTGAATTTTTTCATAATTTTTTACTTCGTAGTTATAGAGAAAGATGTTTTTTAATGTCTAAAAAGTGAATGAAATGACCTCTGTGAAGTTAGCCCCAGCATTAATTCTTACGCATTTTTTTTTCATTTCTAATGAAAAAAGAAACTTTTAGTTCTGAATCCAGCTAGAACTACCTTAAATAAATGTTTTTAACCGACAAAATCAAAAATAAAGATTATTTCATCACTAGAAGTGTGATGAGCCTATAATTATTCGCCTAAATTACCCTCTTGTATTTGATTTGAACCAGATAAAGTATATTATAAAAAAAGTACGCTTAGTATTCTTCAATTAAATTGTTACTATGTCTGTCTTGGATCATGTGTTCTTTATCATTTCAGTTATAATTCGTAGAGTGTTGCGAGAATATTGGATTAATTTCAATCCGTGCGAGAAACTTGCGTGAGTCTGCCGAAATGCATTTCCATGGGGAGGATTCGCGGTTCGCGACTGTACGCGCGAGTTCGCGAGCTATTTGCCAAAACTCTTGCAGCGATGTTACTCTGAAATCCTGTCGACAATTAACTCGTACGTGAACATCCGGCTTTACATAACACGCTTTGAGGCGAAAGAAAGTAAAAAATTGAAACATTATCATGGCAAATCTATTTCTCCAAATACCAATTTTGCAGTTTTGGATTGCGTGAAAAAATTTACAAAAGTAATTTTGGATGAGGAGGGGTGATTTATCTTAAAGTTATCATGATAATTCTATTTTTGTAAATGCCCAATTACATAGGAAATTTTAGAAAATAAATTTTCGATGACGAAAGGATCACATTTTAAAAGATGGAGATAAACCGTATTTTTTTAAGGAAAATAATTATCTAAAGAGTTCAATAAGTACAGTAATTTTCTTTGAATTTTTTAGATTAGTTAAAAAATTTGAATACCCTGCGGTGTTTATTGTTGTTAAATTATATTATTTAATTAAATTTGACTATTGTATGCGAGTCATTTTATTTAAAATTTTACAGGTTTATAAATTATTTTCATTATCTCTATATCGTTTTAATTAGTACTTATTGATACGGAAAAGGGTCTTAATTGACGTAAATGAAATGATAGATAAGTCAAGATGCCAACTGTTACATGAGCTTATTAATTGTCAATTACTGCAAGTCTTTTAAAAAGTCTCCTTTAAGATTTAATCTCATTTAACACTTTCATCGGAATCCTGTGGATAGCGATGTCTTTGTGCATCTTAACTTGATAAACTCGTAATTACAGAAGAGCTGGCTGATACAGCTGACTTTAATATTCAGAAAAATGCTTTTACTTTCTCTGTACGAAGTCTCAAGTTAATTGCACGTAATATTGTTTTAAAAAGACTGTCCTGAAGATAATTTAAATTTTTGTATGCAAAACTAACGAATGCAATTTGCCCACTGAATTTTTTGACAATTAAAACAGTGTATGAAAACATTTTCAGTTAAAACATTTACAAAAACTTACAATTCTAATATTCAGTTACATTATTACAATTTCTATCCTCATCTTTTTGTTATTTGAGATTCTCTTTTTGCTAGCACAGCTTTCTAATATTTCATTAAAGATTTATTGCAAGTGAAGGCAGAAATTAGTGGATCAGAATGCTTTGGGAATCCTTGGGAAAATCGTTTTTCTAAAAATATTTGGAAAGAATATTTTCGGAATGTTTATCAGATAATATTTCTATTTTTTCTCCTACGCAATCGATGAATGCATGTATTTGAACCGACGATAGCACGTAGCAGAAGAAAATATTGCAATGCTACCTTCAAATAGGTTATTTATATTTACACATATAAAACAAATTTTTTAAACTGAACGTACGATTTCGAATTTTTACGATATTGAACACTGAAGTTTTGATTCCTCATAAAAAAAAAATAAATTGTTGATAGTCGTTTTTCCAAGTAAACAGAATCTTATATTTTTTCAAACGTGAAGTGAGTTCAATTTTTTTTTGTAAAAATCAAAATTCTAGAGACCATATGATTTTATGTTTGTTATATTTTTGTTACAAACCCATATAGTTGCATTTTTCTAATTAACAATGAAATCGTCAGTTTCGTTGAATTTTTTAATTTGAAAATAAATATGTTAAGGTCATATTAAATAACAAGCTATAAAATACCATAAAGGAGTGAAATTATTATTTCGAAATTTACAGTATAATATTCATTATTCTATGATAATAACGATAATAGAATTACAGAATTTAATAATATCTTGGCAGTCTAAAGCTACAATATTGGAAGCTCCACACAGTTATTTCTAATTGATTTACAATGAAGTATTAAAAAAACACATATACAATAATTAAAATACAATCATTAGAGTGAAAAACATGTAATGTATTATCAATTGTTATTGTTCTAAAAGAAGTAGTCGTGTTGATTAATAAAATTTGTGACTACGTTCGACAAAATCTATGAAAACGTTTTTTTAGATTGTTCTACCCATTACTGTGCTACTTATAAAAAAATAAGATCAAGTATATATGGCAATATCATAATATAATAGCTTATGAGAGCTTTTGACATCAAAACACAGCGCGAAGACAAACCGCAGAATATCATATCACAGCCCGTTACCTAAATACAAGATGACTCTAAATAACATATTAAACTTCACAAATCTATTTTCAAAATCAACCTAACAAAATTCCAAAGTCAATTTCAATTTTTTCAACGTAGCAAAAATTCCCAAAGAAATCTATTTCCATTCCTGCAACCATGTCATTACCTCAAACAAAATAAATAAAAATAAAAATACTCTCGTCACAGTAATCGTCTCACGTCTCAAAAAGAAGAAACCCACATCGAATGTCGTGGCAGTAGAACACGAATCGAGCGCAAGGCAACCGCATGAACTTTGAGATTTGCCTTCCACAGCACGTAGGGGTGGTAGGGGAGGGACGGGCAGTCGGGAGACATAGGCACCCCCCTTTTATTCTGATCCAGTCACAGATTTAATTTTTTTCCTAATTTGGTAGTTTACTTCACCGACTGGCAACACTGTTCATCCATAGACTATCTGTCATTTCTGTCAGTTGTTTAAACACAGACACGTTTGAAGGTTATGCGCTCGTAAAAGTGAATATTTTGTTGTAGTTTCGGATCGTAATAAAGAGAAAACTAACGAAAGGTATGTCTATTTTTTATTATATATCTATTGTATATTTACTAATTGTAAGTTATAAATTAAACTGAAATTCACGCTTAAATACCTAAATAAAAAAAATACCGGTAACTTATGTTGGAAATGTATACAGAGGGAGTAATGGGCATTCTGATGTGAGGGCGTTTTGGGCATGCCCCAAATGAATGATTTTGTGCTCGTTAAATTTAATATGAAAAAGACTGTTGTGCACTATGTCAGCCGAATCGAAGACATAACTCATACCATGGCTACAATAAAATTTATGAGGCTGAGTAAAATAAGAAACACCTTTTTTTTCCTGAAGTAGATGACATAGCTAATGTCCCACTAGACGACATCAAAACTAAATTGCCAGGACCAAAGACATGCAATAAAACCAAACGTGGTAGCTCTAACAATAAGTACACATTTGATAAACCTTTATGGGTTATACCTAATCTTAGATAAGCTAAGATACTATTTAAGATGTTTTTCATTTGTTGTTAACTTTTATTTTTGGATTCTATTATGGATATAAAGTGTTTTATAGGCCATGCCCAAGCCTCCCACAGGGTATGTCCAAACCTCCCTGCCATAAGGAGCATTGGGCACTTTTGACTTAATTTCTAAATTATCTCGTAATGTTGAGACTGACTATAATTTTAAGAAAGTTCTTTCTAAGATATCTAGCCAAATGTGTGGTGCAATAAGAATTGGCAATAAATGTTGATTATCTATAAAATCTGATTTTCTATGCATTAAATTGTGAAAAAGTGCCCATCCCTCCCCTGCCTCCTCTACATATGTACATCCCTCCCTAAGAATCCCCATAAATTTTCTTAACACTAGAACTACCAAACCAGTAAAAATGACTGGTACATATTTTTTTCAAAAAATTCTCCAAGTTTATATAAGAGTTATAGAATAAATATTCTACGTCTATATCAATAAACATAAATCACCCAATCGATCAAATCTTCCGCCGCTTGATCGCCCCTTTTTCAAAGTACTTATTTAATTTATTAAAATATGTTAGATTTGAGGCCGGTAGTTCTAGTGTTAAAATCGTTTATAATTTCTCCATAAACCTACATTTTACTAAATATCTCTCTCAATTTCACTCTCCGTAACAAACATCAAACTCCAGAACTTGCAGGCGGATAAAGAAACGAAGATCTATGTGATAAACACCAAGAAATAATCATCAAGGATCAAAAGGAGCCAGATGAAAAGGAAGACTATCATGTTCACGACAATGTCGTGGATAGTAATAAAACGGCAGTCAAAGAAACTCGAAAGAAATCACACCTCTACGTCTTCGCGATTGCTCCTCATCAATGTGAAACCTTAGAATATTTCCCTACGAAACGTCTATTGAAGTCTCCTCCGGTACCGTCGAGTGGAATCAGTGGCTTTACATCGTACCTTCCTCTCGTTATATACGTCGTAAAGCTCGCCGCGGGTAGTTCAGGTTGCTCGACGAGGTCATAACTATAAAAGGATAGGGAAATAAGGCCGAATCAGTCCGCTACTATCGATCGGAACAGTCGAGTCTCTTCCCTTGGCTATGGTCGGCCTAAGGGACGAGACCCTGACTGTCGTCACTCTTGAAGATAAATCGAGTTTGTCGGCAGGTACTGCGCTCGGGACAAAGTTATGATAGTTTCGATTCGATTACGTCCTACCAACGATGGTTTCGGAGAAAACTGGATGCCTTAGACTCATCTCTTATTTTTCTTCTGTCCCATCGTACGTAACTTTCTCTCGGAGGATGATGCTTCCTTTGCGTTCACCAACTTGGTACCCTTTTGGTTCTGCTACTATGGCTTTTGTCCTTGGTGTTTTATATTTGGGAGATTAGGATGCTCGGTTTTTCGGGATTGAGATGGAGTTTGAAAAACTTGGTGCATTTAACCCCTTGCCGTACTATAAAGAGTGATACTAGTGATGCTTTAAATTGGAAAGGAAATTTTCAAGTATTACAAAACCTATTTAATACTTTGACTGCCATGGAGGTCACCGCCCGAGACGAAATTTTCGGTCATTCTTCGTCTTCGAACTCCTCAATGAAGACTTTGAGACTTATCTAAGAATTCCTGGATCGGTAAATGCATATAATTTAAAAACAGGTTTAGTCCTCAAAGTTGTAGTTACGCGCCGATTCCGCACTTTGAGGACTGGAACTGGCTTTATTAATGTCGGTTTAGTCCTCAAAACACCCATTGAGAATTTTGAGGTTTCCATTTGAATTAAAGCAACTGTTTAATTGTCGGTTTAGTCCTCAAAAAACTCATTGAGAATTTTGAGAATTAGGTTTAGATTTTAATTATAATATTTTTGAGGATTTTGAGTTTAATATCTCAGTTTAAATAATCAAAAAACTCTTTTTTCATCCTCAAAATCCTCATTGAGACTTTCTGAGAACTATATTTGCATTCAATTGTAGGCGGCAAATTTCTACATCAAAGAAATGAGGACTTTGGAGACTTAAAAATATACTAATATTTCGACTCGGGCGGTGACCGGCGCTATTGAATTCATTAAATTTCCGTGTAACTTGGAAATTGTAATATTTATGAATTCTCGGATATATTAAATATTTAAATATCGACATTAAAAAGATACAGGTCTGCCGAATATCTATCTATCGGTATCTTTAAAGTTTCTGCTTTGCAAACATACGAATTTAATAGAAAAAGTTCCACTTCAGTAGAAATGATGAATCTAGCGAAATACCGGTGGCGTTCAAAGTGTTAATTGAAAATATCGGTGAGATACGACACGATAGAATTATTTCTATAATATTAATGTTACGTTAAATTATACTATATGTTAAGAATCACTGATCAATGTTTATTTTACTAATTTAATTCTGAATTATTGTGGAAGCAGTCACAAAGTAAATGTCACGGCAAGGGGTTAATTTTAGGTGATTGGGATTTTTGTAAATTTTGAATTGATTTTTATGGGGGATGAGGTGTCGTGGATTTTGATTTTTGGTAGATGTTTATGAGGTTTTGTATTAATTTGGGAATGATTTTTCTTTTGATGAGATAAGAGATTTTATGTATTGGTTTGTAAATTCAGTTGGAGGGTTTTGTATTTTGAAATGTATTTGTTTCGGGAGTGTGCAGAAATTGCGTAGTAATTACCTTAATTAGCAAACGCTTTTAGTCATTTATTTGCTTCGTTAAAAACAAATGAGTGTCTTCGTTAATGTTTAACCAATATTTAAATTTTAGCTGAAATCCATTGTGTTTTTGAAGCCTCCATGAAATACAAGAAGCATTAATTTCTCATACCAATTTCAAGTGTAAAATTTTAAAACATTGCGAAGAAACAATAGAATTCCTTTGTATGTTATAAAATATGAAAGATAATATAAAGTAAAATGAAAGAGTAAAGATAATATAACTTTGATAATATCGTAATGAATTTATTTTATAACATCAATCCGGTAAAATATTTCACAGGAAAAATTCATATCCGTTGGATATTTTTATCGATTAGGAGTCTCAATGAAATTTCATTTAACGTTTTTTCATACGGCGAAGTTTATGGGTTTAACATCGAGCTTTAAAGCTCCTCTTTTATATTGACCTTCCCCTTGCTTTCGAGCACGCCCCTTTCATCTTCCAGGCATCCCTTCCCTCGCATATATGTTTCTTCAATTTCTATCATCGGGAAACCGTCGAAACTAGCCGCAGGCCAATACGTGTATGGAAATTAAAAAAACGGGGTTGCTGGTTGTGCAACGAAATATCAGAGAATTTGTAAGTATTGGCACGTAACTGGAAATCGTTTAGTCGTCTACCTTGTAAAATGAAATGATTTTAAGTGGAGTATGTGCTATCTTTTTTTTTCTAGACTACAAAATCAGTTGGAGATAATATTATGTATTACTTTGAAAGGTCTCTTTTATGAGGAAAGTTAATTCATAGAGGACTATATCATGGGGAGGTTCCGATGGTAGGAAGTTAAATTTTAATGGATAAGAAATTAGTTTGAAATTTATTTAATAGATTTAATTATCTCGTGATTGTTTTATACTTATTTATGCGTTATTCCTTTAGACAGTTTGACCATTGGAGTTAAAATACTAATGTTAATCTTCTTAGTCCTACATGTTTTAGTTAATCTTCAGATTATGTTTAAGAGATAATTATTATTTCGTCTTATGGTGTACCATCAGTTAAATATTCATCCGCGAACAAAGTATTAGCTAAATTGATCAAGGTTGCAGAAAGCAGCCATCTCCTTTGAATATTAGAAAGCTTTTGCGATTCTTCTGTTAAATATTAACCAAACTGATTATCGTGACAAAAGGCAGACATAGTGCCACAAAGTTACCAATCTTTCAACGATACTGCTGCTAAATATTAACCAAGCTGATTATCATAGCAAAAAGGAGCTGTTGTCTTTCAAAACCAAAAATTCTCTGCCGTACACTAATAAAATATTAACCAAACTGATCAAAATGACAGAAAGCAGACATCACCCCTCAAAATTACCAATCTTTCTAGGATCCTTCTGCTAAATACTAATTAAATTGACTATCATAGAAAAAAGGAGGTATCGTCTTTCAAAACCAAACTTCTTTACCATGCATCAATAAAATAGTAATCAAACTCATTAAAGTAACAGAAAGCAGCCATCGCCTCTCAAAATCGCAAACCTTCCCACGATCCTTCAACTTATTGACCAAATTGATCATCATAGCAAAAGGTACACATCACCCTTCAAAATTACCAATCTTTTCACGATATCTTCAACCATATGTTAACCAAACTGATCGTAATAGGAAAAAGCAACTATCGTTTTTCAAAACCAAAAATTCTCTGCCGTACACTAATAAAATATTAATCAAACTGATCAAAATGACAGAAAGCAGACATCACCCCTCAAAACTACCAATCTTTTTACGATCCTTCTGCTAAATATTAACCAAATGAACTACATATCATAGCAAAAAGGAGCTATCGTCTTTCGAAACCAAAAATTTTTGACCATGCATCAATCAAATAGTAATCAAACTGATGAAAATAACAAAAAGCAGCCATCGCCACTCAAAATCACAAACCTTCCCTTATTGATCTTAAATCCTTCAGTCTAATATTAACCAAATTGATCATCATGGCAAAAGGTACACATCACCCTTCAAAATTACAAATCTTTCCACGATCCTTTAGCCGTATATCAACAAAGCTGATCGTCATAGGAAAAAGCAACTGTCGTCTCTCAAAACCAAAAATTCTGCCACATGCAACAATAAAATATTAACCAATCTGACCAAGACAGCAAAAAGCAGTCACCTCTTCCCAAAGTCACAAACCTTTCCACCCTCTTTCAGCAGAATATTAAGCAGATCGACCGTCACCGCAAAAGTCCTTCGAAAAATCGTTACAATCTCCCAGACATTCGACAAAACGTTACAGAAGCATCGAAAGAACCTTCGTCCCTCGACGTCAAAGGGATACACGATTCCAGTCGTTTGCACGCTGTCAGCTTCACAATCGGTCCATTCGGTGTCCATATCGGTGGCTGGCTAGCTATTTCTCGAGTACGGGAAACACGATTTCCCGTATAATGGAAAAACTTGGGTCGTACATACGCGAGGCATGTCGTTTCCCACATTCTTCTCGGCCGTCGGCGATAAACGCGTGTAGGTAGCTTGCGAACGCGAACAATGTCGCAGTTTCTGCATTCCACTCTACCAGTGACTGTAGCAAAGTCATGAGAACCTTCCTCTGTATCGAGGCCGGAACACAAGTGACGCTAAAAATGGCTGCAAAGAGGTATATCTGTTTCACGAAAGCCTGTCCACGGCAAGTAATTGTGCCTGCCTTCGTGGACAGACAAATAATTCTAAATAATGGTCGGCGAGCTTGAGATCGTTCATCGTACTCTTTCATTTTGTTGGAAGATAACGGATGTTTTGTATATTTGTAGAGAGAATGCGGAATTGTTCTGAGTTGAAATTTTTGTTAGGATTTTTCGAACTCTTTTACGCTGCGCATAAGAGAAAGTGTAAAGAAGTATGACAGGTGTGGAGTTAATCTTTTGAGCAACTTTAATTTGATTTAGCGTTTTCAAGAGTGTGAATTTTATAGATAATGTGATATGAGAAATAATACGTGATTTATTTCGTTGAAAATATAAATATCAGATGTGTTTCTTATTGTTAGAGATATTTGATTCTTTGTTTATATAGAACTAGCTGAAAGTTCCCGTGCTTCGCTACGGTTTAATCGAAACAAAAAAAAAAAACCTTAAAATTTCGAATTTTGAAAAATCCTTTCTTAGTGGATGCTTATACACTAAAAGGAATGCTCATGCAAAATTTCAAGTTTCCAGGTCAAATAGTTTCGGTTCTGCGTTGATGAGTTTGGCCCATACTTTAACCCCCCAAAACCACCCCTAAAATTTCGAATTTTTCAAAACCCTTTCTTAGTGCACCTACCTTAGTAGCACCTACGACCCAAGGCAAGAGTATGTTTCAAATTTCATTGTAATCCGTTCTGTGGTTTTTGAGATTTCGTGATGAGTGGATGAATGAGTCAGTTAGTCAGTCAGTCAGTGGTATTTGAGCTTTATATAATAGATTAAATTATACCAATAATTTATTAGAATAGATTTTTTTTTATATAGAAACCTACCTTTACAATTGAATTGAATAATAGAGAATGAATGAAGTTTTACTTTGTTTAATTCTTTGAGGACTACGAAGGCATATTTGTGGTCTAATAATAAGGAAAAATTTAATTATAGTTTATCGCCGTATGCATACATAGTTAGAGTTTAAAAATTGAAATATAATTCTACAAATAGTAATTTATAATTTGTATACATTAGGGTTCCGACTTTGTAATAAAAACAGCTCATGAATTACCAAATAAGTAATGATCTCTCAATATTGAAAAATGCCTCCTCCCGCAGAGGGTTAACAATTCAATTGTCTTAGAAAGGTTATCGTAAAGAATTAAATTATACGATTTTTCTTATTTTCATGTTATCAATTCTGATTTCCGTGGTTGTGGCGGTAAACCTATAAATTTAAATGAATTCCATATAAAGACTGATTACATATCAAGAAGAAGACATTTCTGGATAGGGGGGTGACAAAGGACATAGAAACTGATGTCAGGATACATAAATCTCTCTTATTTTCCCATATTTTCTTGAATGCCTCATAACCCGAATTTTCTATATATCTTGAAAATATCTCTGTAGATTTGTAAATATGAACAGTGACATTTTAAGTATCGGATAAAAATGTAGAAGTATTTACCGCAAAATAATTATCACAAGTAAGTTACAAGTAGGGCATTCAATAATAATGTGGGTTTTATGTCGCTGTATTGTTCTATCGATGTATGCAGGTTACCTCTATTTTCTCAAATCGAATGACTACATGTTATTTCTATATTCTGATAGAATCAAATTCTCTACAAAAAATCAATATACTACGTGGGGTCAAAAGTTAGTAATGATTGAAATACAACCATTCCTCGGTTTAAATGGTAGATACGTACCTAAAAAAAATCGTATAAAACGAAACCCAGAATTTATACGAAATAAAACGATATGTTCCATTAATCTGTAATTTGAGCAAATTAATCTAAAGAGAATAAAGAAAAGTTATGAATATGTTCACTATAACCGTGTTAAATGACCGTGTTAAATTTAGGGATTGATTCATTAATTTATTATTCTAAAAAATAGGGATTAATTCATTAATTTATTATTCTAAAAGAATAGGGATTTATTCATTCATTTTTTAGAGTCTAGTATCAGTTGGTTCGGCTATGACACCAAGAGAGTGCTGTGAATCAGTGACCTTTGGGATGTGTGTTGGGTAAAGTAAGCGGCGTTCCTCCAAGATTCAGAACTACAAGTTTCTTTTTTCATTAGAAATGAAAAAAATTCCGTAAGAATTAATGCAGGGGCTAACTTCACAGAGGTCATTTCATTCACTTTTTAGACATTAAAAAACATCTTTCTCTATAACTATGAAGTAAAAAATTATGAAAAAATTCAATAATATTCCAAAAGCATAAAATAATACATTGCTAATTTTTTATTAGAATCCATCGACTCGTTTTTCCATTAGAAAAATAAAAAAAGATTTTACGGACTCAGCAAAAATTTTTTCCCATAAGGCCCATGTTAAATATGTTATTTTTAAACACGATTTATTCATAAACCGTGTGGACGAACTCGTTGAGATTCCGGTTATAATTATAAAATATCATGAAGAATATATTTTCAAAATTTTAAGGAAATCTGTCGAAAAATGATAAGTGCCTAGAACTACCTTAAATAAATGCTTTTCTTCTTTCTTTGAATTGATTAAAAGTGAAACACAAAATACATGATCTTCACGTTTGCAATTCAATTTTTGCAATGGTTGCTTACGTAAGTTTTGATGAAATTTTTGAAAAAGTGCATTTATTAATATGATAATCTTTCTATTTATAAATGACAGAATGTAAAACAATCAAAATAAAATAAAAAAAAATGTTTTCTTTCCATTTAAAAACCGTGTAAATTGAGTATCGTGCAAATTAAGGGATAGGTGTATTTACAAAACAATCATCCTGCTTTACAAGGCATGTTTTGGGGGACAACTGAAAGGAATTTGGAGGACAACTTTGTTTATGACGACAGATGTTGTTAAATACGATGCTAGGCATTAGATATCGTTGACATGAAATGTCATTTAAGCAACATCCAGTACAATAAGATAATAAAACAATCTGTTTAAACGTCACGAAATTATAATCGAAGGATACACTTTTCCCATAGGAATAGGTACCTATCCATATTATTTCTATATTTCGCCCTATTAACTTTATCAATTCTGCAGTACGTTGTGAGCAATGGCCCAAGTCGATTTTTAGATCGAAAGGTCGAATCCATCGGTGCAATCGTTGTCCAGGGTAATACAACTTCCGTGTTTTCGAGGCCGTCTAAAAGTACAGGTCGCAGGCAATTTGCCCGTACTGGTCGATGTCGAAGTATAAACAAACAAGTAAGCAGACGGGCAGATTGCCAGGCTGGTCTCTGATATACCTGGCTGATTCGATGGCATCGAAATTTGACTATAAACAGTGAACCGCATTTGGATTTGGGGACGCGAGAATTCTCTTTGATTATTGTGGCAATATATGACTTGCTGATATCCAATGTGAATTCTATATTGATCTTGAAATTATTCTTCTGCAAATTAAATTTGTCTCATTAGTGGGAAACTAGTGTAGATATATGTACAGGGTGTACAAAAATTAATGGTCATGGCTTTAAAGGGTTGTTCTACATCTCTGGATCGATGGAGATTTGCGAAAAAAACCGGCCGCAAAATTCGGGAAAGGGTAGCAAATTTTTTTTATTGGCTCATCGTATTCGTCTTGTTACGTAGGTAAAATGTCTGAGAGGAACCATGGGTCAAAAGCGAACCGTTCTCTCACAAATTAACTTTTAATTCGGCCTTCCGATTAAAATTTTAATAAATAATATATAATAATATCTTAATAAATAAATTTGCTACCCTTTCCCGAATTTTGTGGCCGGTTTTTTTCGCAAATCTCCATCGATCCAGAGGTGTAGAACAACCCCTTAAAGCCATGACCATTAATTTTTTTACACCCTGTACATAATACACTGGTTTAAACTTGGAAATAAAATTGAAATACTTTTTCATAATTTACCCTCTATTAGCCCTTGTGACTCTAGATGAATTAAATTTCTCGAAGCTTCTGTGCTTCAAAGTGAATTTTTTAACTTTGCCAAATACCATAGTTTAGTTCTTAAAAATCATTAAATTTTTGGCAACTCAATGTCTAAAAATGAAGTTATATACACTGTTTAAAAATGCACCTTTATCAGTTTCTGATTTGTTAATGTGTATCTGATCTTCAGATACCATAAGAAATTTGGATTATGGAGAATTAACTAAAATGTGTAAAATATCATTTAATTAAAATTTTATTAAATGCAATAATTACTGATTAAGTAATTAAGTTGCACTTCTATTGATTTATTGCATTTAATAAAATTTTAATTGAATTGAGAAGTTGATTAAGAGAAGTGTTTCATTGAATTACTGAATTTACATACATAAATACGTAATTGTATAAAATGATAATAACAAGAACATTTCGGATTACCTCAGGACTGTTGGCTGGAGCACAAAAAACTAAAAGATATTAACTGAGTGTTATCACATTGGATATGGAATATGAAAATAATGGAATAACATGTTTTAAAAATCATACTTTTATCATGAAAAACAGAATGTATAATTATTATTTTTTTGTCGTTTTCTGTCCGCCTTGTAATTAAGATATTAATGGTATTTAAAACATTTAACATCCCTGTAATAGCAATTTATGAAGTTATTCTTTACATTCTATTATTTAACATATTATTTAAACATATTCCATATGCATTAATTATAATTATTTAATATTGATTAATACTTGCGTTAGCAAACCTTTCAATGTAAACAATCGTCTTTGCAATTCAAATACTCGTTGTTAACAATAATAATATTAAAAACCTTTTAAAAATATATCTTTTTAATTTTGCTGTATAGTTTATCCATTTCATTTTGCCCGTCAAGCCACTAAAAATTAATAAAATCAATACATTTAAAACTCTCAAACAAGAGTTTCGATTCAACTTAAGTAAAATTCATTTTAAGATTCAAGTAGCCTCAATTTCATTGAAAAAATTCAATCATTTCAAATAATTTTTAATATCAATTCACTGTCCTTTCGAAACTCTATATGGATACGAAGAGTATGAGCAACAATGTAGAAATGTTCCATATCGAGAGAAAGAATATTATCTCCATTGTGACAGTTAACAACTGCACAGCTAGCATATGGTACTTTTAGATAAAAATAAGACGGCTTTCAGCTCATGTAGGACACTGCGGTACGTTGTACACTGTATACTTGTAGTAACACCTCCATGTGAACCGATGTCGTTCAGGCACAGTACCACGACATAACTTTCTTCCTCTCTTTCTCATACTCGCTGTTAAGTTTGTCTAAAGTGCAGACGTTTCAAGAGTAATGAAAAAGCTCTGAGTTCTTTCGAGGTTTGCCAAAAGAGCTTTCGTTGTCTATCGTTTTTCTCTTCTGTTCGCGATTCTTCAGATTCTCTTTCTTCTTCTTTCACGCTTTGTCCCCTTTCTCCTTTTCATTCGCTAAGTTGCGGATATTTCAAATGTACAACAGCTTTCTCTTTTAAACGGTACTCTCTATTTCTCACCTTTCCTTTGAGTTCATACTCACGGGGTGGTTTCAGGTCGTTGCGCTTGTTTTATAAAAATATCAGGCTTGACTAATTAGTTTCAATTTTTACTTTTTTTTTTCAAATAAATGTGAAATAAAACCTCATTGGCGTTTCGAGAAAGAGCTGCCGTTTGCTATTGCTTATGTTTCTTTTTAATTTACCTTCGTTTGAACGCTTAATTGCTTGAATATTTGTCAACAAATAGAAAGGAAATGTTTTACGAGCGGTCTTGATATTTCCTACTTTGCTGGGTTTTGGTTGAAAGTTCTTCGGCTTGTTGAGGCTAAAATTAAAAGACGTATGAGATGTTTTATTACATTAGAGGCTTATAGGAAATCTTTATTGAATGTTTTACATTATTTTGTTTCAATAAATACTGAATTATCAATAGTTACTGTTTTATCTACTATGAAGAAACTTAATGAAAAATAAAAAAATGATGTTTCCAAATAATATCACGTTACGGCACGATTGGAAAACTGTTTTCAAATAGTTTATAAAATGAAATTGTTGCTTCTGCCCTTAAAATTAATTGCAATTGATAAAAATTAATTATGGGTCACTTCTACTCTACAATCAGTTTTGTGATTGCCCCCGCTAAAATTCAGCATTTGATTGCTAAAATAAAAATTGATCAACGATTCTTGATATTTCATATAATTTAACGTAAAATTAATTTTATAGAAATAATATTATCGCGTCGTGTTTCATTAATATTTTCAATTTGATAGGTTTTGCAATATTTAAAAATTTCCTACTCTATTTACCCCACCATGAGTGTCACTCGTCACTGTAGGACAAGGGGTTAATACAATAATATAATCAATTAAAATAACATAATCATTAAATTAACAATACATTTGAAAAAATAAAGGAAATATATAGTTTTAATAAGAATCTCTTCTACTCGTAGAACATTAATTGCTTCATTAAAATAATTATCCGATTACTAATTCCCATTGAAACTTTATCTTTCATTGACTCTACCTGATAATATAAAGCTACGACTAAAATCTCATCGAAAATTCTACAAGGTTTCTTAACGAACTTCCACCAACAATGTTATCGCCCATAAAATCTCAAATACTAATCGGACTTCGAAATCAGCCAGAAAATTACTGACTTCCCCGAAAGACCCGGTATAATCTCACGTGCCGTCGATGCTCGAGAAAAACGACTAATTTATCAAACTCCACCCAATTACGTTTCTTAATCGTGGGATAGGTCTGAATGGAACCCTTTTCATTCGTAGTACCTACTTCCCGTCCGTTCCCTCGTATTTCCCAAGGACGATGGGAAAGCAGGACTAGTTGCCACTCCAACGACAGAAACTCCTCGACGAGGGATGGTCAGGACGATCGGCCCAAGGAAGACGAGGGAGTAAAAAGCGTGAGGGCTTTTTCGTGAATAAACGAATACCCGAAGACGCTGGTTGTAGGAAGGCGCTCAACTCGATTTTTGTTAGAGCAGCCCAACGATCGACGATGTTCCTTGCCCTGATTTGACTTTCAAATTTACCCCTTACCAGGGAAAAATATACTCTCCTTCTGCACAGTACTCGAGCATCTTTGAGGAACTGCCCTCGTTCTTTTTCGTCGCACCTTCTTCATGCGATGGAATTCGCCAAACGTAAGATAGAAGGACATTATTTCGACGTATTTCGCTATCGGTTATATCGATCCTTTGTTACAATCGTCGTGTAGGTTCATAACTTTGTCATAGGGGAATTCAACTTTGCTTGGGGTCTTCCTGTGAGAAGTTGGAATTGCTGTTTTACCAATTTTTCTCTTATTTTCGGAAGGTATATTAGAAACAATGGATACTGCTTTGTTTGATTTTATGTAATAGTTATTTTTGATAATAATAGGGTATAGTAGGTTGAACGTTAGTATTTTTCATTATTTGTTGGGTATATTGAGACGTGATAAATAGTTACCCTTGAAAGGAAAGAATCAAAGCTGAAAGAGAAGTTTTCATAAGGGAATTCAACCTTGCTTGGGGATCTTCCTGTGAGAAGTTGGAATTGCTGTTTTACCAATTTTTCTCTTATTTTCGGAAGGTATATTAGAAACTATGGATACTGCTTTGTTTGATTTTATGTAATAGTTATTTTTGATAATAATAGGGTATAGTAGGTTGAACGTTAGTATTTTTCATTATTTGTTGGGTATATTGAGACGTAATAAATAATTACCCTTGAAAGGAAAGAATCAAAGCTGAGAGAGAAGTTTTCATAAGGGAATTCAACCTTGCTTGGGATCTTCCTGTGAGAAGTTGGAATTGCTGTTTTACCAATTTTTCTCTTATTTTCGGAAGGTATATTAGAAACTATGGATACTGCTTTGTTTGATTTTATGTAACAGTTATTTTGGATAATAATAGGGTATACTAGGTTGAACGTTAGTATTTTTAATTATTTGTTGGGTATATTGAGACGTAATAAATAATTACCCTTGAAAGGAAAGAATCAAAGCTGAGAGAGAAGTTTTCATAAGGGAATTCAACCTTGCTTGGGGATTTTCCTGTAAGAACTCGGAATTGCTGTTTTACCAATTTTTCTGTTATTTTTGTAACGTTTGTAAGAAACAAGGGATACCGCGTTTTTTGATTTCATTTAATAATTATTTTTAATAATAATAGGGCATACGGTTGGATTATTTCAGGCTAGAATTTCTGATGATTTATTGCGTATGTTTAGACGTAACAAATAATTACCGTCGAAGGAAAGGATAAACGCTAAGGGAGAAGTTTTCACAAGGGAATTCAACTTTGCTTAGGGATCTTCCTGTGAGACCTTGGAATTTGCTGGGTCACCAATTTTTCTACTATTTTTTTTCACAACACATTTAAAGTATTAGATACTATTTTTTTTGTATTTCAACTAACAATTAGTTTTGATAATAATGGAGTATATGTAGGATGGATTATTCAACGCCTGAATTTTTAATGATTTATTAGATATACATACTTGGATAGAATAAATAATCACGTTTGAAGAGGAAGAGTGAAAGATGAGAAAGAAGTTGAACGATTGCATCGTTCAAATTTTGCCAGACTGATGTAGAAAATCAAAAGTACAACACTATTATGAATTTCAGGAACTTTTAAAAAAAATAATAACTCCATTTCAACAAATATAGTGTTTTGGTTTTAAGTTTTTTTTTAAAGTCCTGAGTATTCAAGTTTGTCAAAATTCTTTTAAAATGAAATAAAGAATTTGTACATTTTTTACTACTTTGCACAATAACAAGTCAATGAAAATATCGATGATTCAAGCCGTGCAGCTGCTATTGCTTAGTATGCGCATCCTGGAGGATCTTTCGTTTCTGTTCTTTCTTGGCAGCTCGTTTCTCGAGCAGGAAATAAAAAAGGTGTTACTTTGACGCCGTTGAGTTTTTCCCTGTCCTCCACTGAGGTGACTCCCATGGTCCTTGTAAAATTTAGAACAGGACATAATGCTCAAACTCCTTCGTAGATTCGTCTACGCTGATTTCCGTTTCACCTCGTTCAACGGCTGGGATTTGTTGGTGAAACATAAAAAAAAGGAATCTTACCCCGAAGCCATTGAATTTATTCAGCTGTGTTTGTGGGTAGTCAAATTTCGAGTTATGTCTGCAAGGCATTCCAGGAAAAAATCGTCTTTTGAAATTTACGTTCACGTAATTTTGGACAGCACTTTCGCATCGTGTTGAGAATACTTGATAAAATTCTTTTATTGTGACGATGTTGATGAATCAGAAATAAATTAATCCCCGATAGTCCGAATTTTGTGTGGCATCCGACGATTAATTTCATGATGATTGGAAAATGATAAAAATAATAGTTTAAATGAAGGATTCATCCTTGATTTTACACATTGAATTCCCAAGAATTTTATGATTTTCACGAGGTAAATTATAATATTTGACAAAGTTGAAAATTTGACTTTGAAGAAAGAAGCTTATTGTTAGATATGTCTTGCGTTACCTCAAAGTCACAGGTGTTCATATAGGATTACAGAGATTAACATTTATTTAAGCAGTCGGAAGACATACGTTTCGGTTACGTTCTACTTAATTATGAATGTGATTCATTTAATAAATAAATATATCTATTGAAATTAACATGTTTCGTACAGCCGATTTTATTAATTATTTCTTAGAAGAGATTTTACTTTTTACAACTTGCGGGAACAACTTTACAAGAAAACAAGTTTATGTATTTTTTAATTATTGTCTCATTAACCTCTAAGTCTAAATCAATGAAAAGAAAGGAGATAACATTGAAAACGCGGATTATAATTGTACATATTCTGTGACAAACTCGTAATCAGCAAAATTATACATTGAAAAATGAAACAAATCGAAATTTTAATTAAATCTAAGAAACAGAACCATTACAATTATTTGGCATTATTGTTCTGCATTTAATATTGCGCTAAAAAGACAAACGAACATGACAAATTAAATTCGCTTTATCTCTCAATTTTGTGAAAACTTTTCCTTTGGCAAAAAAAGAATTGAAATTTTCCACAAATGAATCTGGATTCTCATTTCCAGCATCGGATTAGGAGGATATATTCGCGTGGACTTGAGATGAACGGTGACGAAGACCGTTAATTTATTCGTCAATTGCACAATTTCGCTCAGTTCAATAGTTTGAAATTACTCTCCGTGATTTTCTATGAGGAAGTTTAACAGAAAATAGACGATTATAATATCTTAAGAGCATTGAAGATTCGACTTGGCGGACTGGATTAAAGATTTGTTTTTAAAATCGTAAAGTAAATTGTATCTCATAGCGATGTTGACGATCAGAAAATCAAGTTTGAACAACCAAAATATTGTTTATCAAGACATTTATAAATATAGAAACCCAATTTGATTGGATTCAATGATTCGAATATTAATATTTGTTATTCTCATTTGTTTACAAATGTTCACGTGCAAATGAATATTACAACATTCATTTTATTGAAATAGTTCACATTTGAAAATTACGATATGCATACAATTTAAAATCGCATACATTTGACTAAAAATATGGTGTATATTAGTTTACAATTCTATGGAAGAACTTTTGCACGTAATGAATGTCGTAATTTCAAATAAATAATTCAAATATCTTTTTTTGCATGGTTTCTTTAAACCCACAGAGAATTCATTTTCAATGGATACAATAAGAAGTATTGAATTCAGTGATTAAAAAACAGCGGAAGATATTTCCTGTTAAAAAGTTGTCATAAATGAATATCTACATTATTAATTATTGTAAAAGTGGCTTTGATTACGATTTCCATTCAAGTTTTACCATCGCTGGTGAAAGACCATTTCAATTGGCACTGACTGAGCGGCAAAATCAATAGTAATCGAAGATTCGAGCCATTAAGTTAATGAGAATACGCGGTCTTTTAACGATAGTACAGCAATTTCAATGGAAATCTTTGTTCAGTATACTTTGTCAGCAGGTGTTACAAAAAGCTATTCATAGATTATTAATACAACAATTTACCGCAGCTTAATAAAAATGTGAAATATTTCCTAATGAGTTTCACGTAATTAAAAAAAAAATTACTTCCACTTCCATGCAGATGCTTGAATGATGGTAAAGGCAAATTAAATCCGTCAGTACATCTCTAATTAACAGTACATTTGAATCACGGTATTTATCTGCTATTATAAAAATACATTAGCATATATAATGATGAAGATTAACATGTTCTTTCAGATTTCAATGAATGGATATTTATTTTAAATCTAGAATTGAACGTAAGCGGGGAAAACGTTACGATTGAAAGAGATTAATTAATTGAATTTCTGCACAGATACCTCAAAATCCAAAAGTAAAATTAATGATTCAATGATACTTATATTTCATTGATCATAATCCTCTCAACATTTAGATTTTAATTAATACTGTTGTATTTCTCTCATTATACGGAATTACATCCAATCAGATAAAACAGAGTATTCTCCCAAAGATATCACTTTGTGGATATAATATTGATTTTTGGATTTTATTTCAATGATATTTATGACGCAAAGTATAATAACTGAGAAGTACTTTAGTTCCTAAAGGGTGCCAATTTGACTTATGCAAGGAAACTGAAGTTGTTTGTGAAGAAAATAGTTCCAAATCAATTTAAATGAAAGGTTTCTATTAAAAAATTAACGAACCAATATATAATATACATATATAGTAATCAAATTTTGAATGAGCCAAATTGGCTCCGTAAATCTAGTGTTAATAACGCAAGATAGATATGACGAAAGCGATACAAGTTTTTTATGTTATGCATTTGGAATTTATTTGAAACAACGTTGATCTATGTATAATAGGCCTACTTTACAGATTTGTCCGTTTTCATTTAAAAACAGCCAACACAATTACACTAATTTACATACTATACACTATACATAATAACTAATGTAAATATGATTGTTTTTATTAACAGGATTGAATGCGGTGACATATTATAAAAACAAAGAATGTCTGTGACTTGAAGTTTGTTGATTATGCTTGGTGATTTGGTGATACATGTAATTTGTAACGAAGATTTATTAAATATTATATGTTAATTATTCTATTGATTAATTAACAACCAATATGTACAAATAATAATAAATGCACTGATAATGTATTAGTTCGTTTTAATTTTAAAAAATGGACAGAACTTTCTGGTAATCTAATATTTTTCAATGGAACTGATTATTTTAACTGCATTAGTGATTTTAATGGTAATTGCTAATCATTTGATCCATCATCATCCTTTATTATCAACCGGCAATATTACTTCTCCAAAGTGAATATCATTACTTTAAAAAATAGTCACGTTCCAAGAAATCTCATTAAAAAATTTCCAAACGTTACTCCTATACATTCCATTTAACAGTGAAAGATTTAATAACTATCAAATTCCTTTGAATTCACAAAGTCCCGCGTATCATGGCATTTATTTTCCCTGAAACTGTATATTTTCTCTGTCCATATATTCGAGAGTATCGAAGCATCAAGGGGAATTCTGCCAATTCTGTAGTCGGATTGTAGAAAAGAGGATCGAAACACGATGAATCGTTGGGATACGAACTAATATGAAAAGGGAAAAAGCATTTACAGAATATCCTTCTTCTCATACCCCCTCGTTTTTGTACTCGCCATTAAATTTCCTTGAACTAACAGTTGTGCTAGAACTTATCATTATTCCTATGCATTCATTTAAGAATAACATTGAACTACAATGAACGACGGAAAGAAACTTCAGCTTGAGGACCTTAAGTGAAGAAAAATCGATTAATTAAATCGACGTATAGATATGTACGTGAAGAAGACATACGATGAGAAAATTCAAAGACAATGTTATTCTTGCTGAGAATTCAAGCTAATTACTGAAGTTGGACATATTTCTAATAGTATTATAGCTTCTTCAAGTAATATAATTTAGTAAAACAATTAAATTTCGATGTAAAAAGGTTTACTAAATGGCTCGGAACTCCGAAACATTTTTAAAACTTTCTCCTTGCAGTTCATAGTAATTAAGATGCAGTTTCAGCTTGATTTCAAATATTTTCAATACACTTTATTACTTTAGCGTTACCATTTCTTGTAATTGAAACAGGGTTCGTAGCAATCACGTTCCCCGACAGCGCTTAATTGTAAAATTAAAATCTCCTCTCTCGCGGTCTATGATGGATATGCAGTTGATGATCCGGATTCCCAATTAGTGAGTCCGAGATCAATTTCCAATTTCCACAGATTTTTTCTATGTCATACGTATCTCCCAGTCTCGGTGGAACGTGATCCACTAAAAACTATACAACCCATCTAAAATTACCATAGTAATTAAACTGAAGTAAACATTCCACAGAGAAAACCTAATTGTACAGGGGTTTTAACCCTTTTAGTGCCGGACGACGATATATCGTTGCAAGCAATAGTCCTGACACCGGGAATTATAGGATTATTATTTGTTTTCGTCATACGATATATGAGTAATTTAATGACAGATAATTGGAAATATACAATTTATACTCTATATTGCGTATTTTAAATGAAACTATGGCCAAGTGACAATTCTTTTTATTCTCAACTATATTTGTCATTGATTCAATCAATTTTTTCGGTCGGCACTAAGGGTTGAAAATTATTTGTCATGGATTCCCAGGTGAAAATAAAAAACTGAAAACAGAGTGAAAATTCGAGTAATTTTTCTATATTAATATACAGTCGGAAACTTAACTTAAAGAAAACTGAGGTGGTGAACAAAAGTCGGATAATCGTAAGGGAAAAAAAAACTGAAAACGATCTGAAAATATCCGGAAGCTAAACTAAAATCTAATCGTAAATAAAGCTCTGAATACAGGCGGAAAACAGGCTGAAATAAATATTATATCATATATAATCAGTCTGCTTTCCGATCGAGCTGAATCAATGTAAAATTTTCAGTCTGACTTCAGTCTCCTCTTCAACTGAAAAATTCTTTCGTCTCGTTTCAGTCTCAATTCCGTTTGAACTTTCTCAATAGCGTATGTCTTCAGTACATTTTCAGATAATTTACAGTGGCAATTATTTGTTTCGTCTTATTTCCCTTTATTCGTCTAAAATCCTGTTTTCAGTCATATTTCAGTTTTTTCCCGCCTTTTATTTTTACTCGGGTTTCAGGTGTTGTTCTACACCCTTGAATCGATAAAGACTTATAAAAAAAAATCGATAAAGATTTGTAAAATTCGCGAGAGGGTAACAAATCTTTTTTCAATTGACTCATCGCATTCATCTTGCTACGTAGCTAAAATGTCTGAAAGGAACCATGGGTCAAAAACGAACCGTTCTTATGCAAATTAACTTTGAAATTTTAAGATTATTTCTACGAGAGGGAACCGGAGGAATTATTTCCACTTCACTGAATACCAGGTACGTTGATCGCCGCGGCGAGCCGTTTGTTGTCAAAACATACTCGGCTGATTTCGGCGAGCGTAACCTACAGGTATCCTTTCCGGGAATCTCAACAATAAGCCGTTTCGGTGCTCACCTTGCTATCAGTTCCCCCGCGACCGCCGGCGAGTAATCACAGCTCCGTGATCTGGTTCAAGAATTTTACTAGTGCGCGTAAAATACTTTCGAAGACGAGATCCTGTGTCATCAAATACCTCTCCTTTTGTGGGCTACGTGATTATTCATCCTCACAGTGGTTTCAACCCTTAGTTGGCGGCCGTACGTCTGCTCTCAGCCACGAAAGCAGAGAATCAACACGTTTCTGAGGTATATACAATTTTTATTATGACTTTAGTAGGTTTGTTTTAAGTGCGATTCCACATTTTCTTAACACTTTACCGATCGGTATTTTTTAAACATCCTACTTACTTCTAACCGGTTAGTTGACCACAAATATATCCCGTATATCGATATCTCTTCGAAAATTACAAATTCTCGTTACTGATTGTGAGGTCTCGGTACAGTAAACCGCAATGGTATATAATAATTTATTAATTGCCATTCTAATCGATTAATAAGTTAAAAGTCCAAAATCGTTGGACCTGAAAAGCCTATTAATAAAAATTTCGAGTTCTCGACTTCTATATGTGCTTCCGTTACGATAAAATATTTTTATCCAAAATTTTTTCGTAGATCAGGTTTGACCTGCATTCTTAGTGTAAAATTATTTTAAAGTATCCAAAAAACAATTGTCTAACGTCGTCAAAATTGTCTCGAGTTGTTAATCTGCCAGGGTCAAAGAGTCCTTGAGTGCAAAGGGTTAAATTCGCAAATCTTCATCGATTCAAGGGTGAAGAACAACCCCTGAAAACTATGACAAATACTTTTGAAATACCCTGTACAATGACTTGTGACAATTCGCTAGAGAGGCGAAGAAGAACCGTTCGAATTTATATACAGGGTCCGTCAGCAAAATCCGGACAAAATTAAGAGTTCATTCAAACACTTGTTTAGTTAGAAATTACTTATATTGATGAAAAAAAAAATGTGTAAATTAATTAGGGGATCATTATTAAGTTTTATCATTGAGTGTAGCCTCCTTCCGCTGCGATCACTTCTTGGATTCTTGATCTGAAGCGCGAACATGCTCTTTTCACCTGATCCTTGTCCAAATTCGCGAATGCTGCCTCTATAGCGACTTGAAGGGATGCCACGACGGGGTGCCCGGATTTATTAGACACCCTTTCAATAACGCTCCAAACATAACAACTTAGAAGCTTCAAATCTGGTCAATTGGGAGGCCAGAAGTCTTTGGACCGAAATATTTCGACGTTATCGGAAAACCAGTTTTGCATTAAATGACTCGTATGAGCTTGTGCGTCAACCTATTGTAAAATGTGGGATCTCTCGGATGCTACACTTTCCATCTTTGGCTTCACTACTGAAATTATGATCCGGAGGTACAGTTTATTGTTAATGGTTTCACCCTTCTTAAAGAAGTGTGGCGGGTTGCTGAGCTCTTTCGTCGGCAGCCGCTGTGCTTACAGACTTTTCTTTCGAATAAATTCGCCTTGACCGATTAGCAGAGCCTTCCACAAACTTCTCTACAGCCGCATACCTTCGTACAATATCATAAACAGTAGAGTTCGGGTATCTAAAGAATCGAATAATTTCAATAGCTGAACGCTCCGCGCGAAGCCTTCAGTTATTACTGCTTTGTGAATATATTCCGAACACTATCTAATCAAATCTGCCATTTAGATGTTACATACGTATTGTACGTACATGTTAGATTTTTGTAAGTTATATAAGGGAACGATGTATATTCTTTTAACCAGTTAAGCGTGGCGATCTTTTGGCAAAGCGCGCACGATTGTGTGTCGCTATAAACAAGCGATGACGGGAATAGTCGTCAAACACAGAGTAAGTGGCGCCGTTGAAATATTGGGTCAGAAAGACGACTATATTTTAGAAAATGAACAATTTTATTAGTAATATTTACATAGTCGCTCAATATGAACATATGTTTATACATAATGAACGGAAACCTTAGAAAAAAAATCGAGTATTTATAAAAGTTAAAAATTTAAATTCTTGCTGTCGTGTGATATTCACGAAAACAAGGAACAACGCATAGCGGCACTTTGCCCGAAAGACCAGTAAAAAAAAGAAGTGAGACAGGGAGCACATGAGCTCTTTCCAGGAATCACCGCAGATAGATAATCTAATATACTTTCTTTTTTGGTTGTGATACATCAAGATAAAAATCGGGATAATTAAAGATCCAGTGTCACTGCACTATTTACGAGTTAGCTCTCAGGAAGTTATGAATCCAACTAAAATTATTTATAATTTTTATTTGCTTGTTTCATTTCGTCTTGACCTCTAAACATTTTAAAGATATTAAAATTTACTAATATAAGTTAGTTTTCGCCAAAATTACAATTAAAATACCAAATTGTAACAAAATTTTACGCATGACGGATATACCCGTCATAACACAAAATTCTGCCATATCTCCATGACGGATATAGCCATCAAACACGCTTAACTGGTTAAAGTTCTGGGGTAAGTGCCGTGCTGTTGCTCACAGTCCTCTTACCAGAAGATGCAATCCCTTCCCCACTCCGTGGCCAGATCCTTCAAGAATACGTTTGTCTCTTGTTAAATCTATGCAGCACCATGACGTCGGGTCATCAGCCACTTTACTAAATACATAAACTGTTCCTTGGAATGCGACAGGGTGTCTAGATATATGCCAAACATCCGTCGCCCTCCAAGAACACCATTCGAAATCGACAAAGAGACAAACTCCAAACGCAGTGGCGACGGTCCCAATGCGGACCGACCCCATCCTCTCTACAAGGTGTCTTACCCTCATAAAATGCGCTGGCGCTAGGACACATATGTCTTGCTTGAAAAGAAAGAAACATCTATTGCTGACATTACATGTAGCGGGAAATTAAAATAGAATTTTGTCCGGATTTTGCTGACGGACCCTGTACAGGGAGCCAAATTGTCTTCTTTCGTTCATGACCACTATAGTGCGCTTATTGTTAGCTAATTAATTGTCATTTTGTCTAGAACCCATCGTTTTAGATGGATTGGAGACTATCGAGCCTATCACCTTCATATAGAAAAAATTTCCCAGCGATGATAAGAATCTGAGTACTCAATCCTGTTAATTGCGAATGGGATCCTTTAACATCACACTCACCATAGCTTTCCAAAAGTAAATTTTCAAGCTAATCTAATATTCCAACTTAAACTAACTCGATCTCAAAACTTTCTACTATATACTATAACAGTTTCCATCATAGAGTACTCTCAGTTGCATCGAACCAAATCAAACTTAAAGCCAAAGTAAACAAGCTAAAAAGACGACTCGACTACACGACAAATCGCGACGATCCGCGAAAGAGACGAAGGAGAAACGTTCGAATTTACAGGACGTTGAAGTTTCTTCTTTTGTCGATGACCGGTTCAGTGCACTTATTGTCGGTACTTTCGAACGTCCCTCGAGAATCGTCGTTCGATTCTGCGAGTCCCGTGATTCCGGGATACCCCAATTTATCTGCCATACTGCCGGTGAACGTACGAACGAACTGAACGAGCAAGAATCGCGAAAATTCGCTTACCTTGCATCCGCTTCTCGTTTCTCCCCAGGATTATCGTGGACCCAGCGAGTTTGGATAACGAGAATATCGTTATGGGTGTTCGTTAAACATTAATCATTCGCGAGCTCTAGTTTTTTCTGTCTTCGCTGGAAACATTGGTGCAAAGGGGTGTGTTAATTTTGACGGAATTAGATGAAGGATTAATTCCCCATGGATTCGATGAAAGGAGTCTTTGTAATACAATGTGTTATGTGTGAATGAGCTTTTGAATCTTTGATGTTAGTTTATGGCAGAAAATATTTCGGTGGCAGATTTTAACGGTGTTCAATTTTTATTGTTTGAAGGTATTAGATTTCTTTCATTGTACTTTTCTTTTGATGTGTTAAAATTATTTTGTTTATCCTTAATTGCATAGCTTTTTACTACTGTAATTGACAATTAAAAAGATATTATAACTGTACTGTTTATTTTAAAAGTGGCACATTCTAAAATTTGTTAAGAATAATTATTTTAAGTTACTTAACGTAATGAAAGTGGCGATTTTTCAATGGCGATATGGAATTATTTATATTGAGAAAATCAATTTCAATTTAATGAGAAAGTTATGTCACATAATTTAAATCGTGCAACTATGAAATATAAATGTATAAGAAACAGTAGGATGAATTTTAAAAGATAATTGAACGAAGTTTTAACATTGAACCTACCCAGTCAGTCAAAGCAACGGTTCCAAATTTTTCAAAAAATTATCTAAATTAATAGAGTAGCCGCGAAGTAAATATTCCCCTTATATCTTATGAAACCAAAATTAGTGAATTAATCATCTTTCTCATCTCTTCATTTCTCTTTTTCTACAGTAATTGGTATACTTATCTAAATTTTAGTAGATCGGTAGTTTTAATGTTAAAGAGTGCCTAATGATTTTTGAAACTTTTCACTTCTCCACTTGTATCTAAATAATTAGATTTTTATGCAAACCTGTTTCCTGATCGATTCAAACAAAGACAGAAGATAATATATGTTCAGACCGTTGTGCTTTTGCATTTTCTGTATCATTTAACTGATACGCATTGTGTGTTAACAGCAACAGCATATAATGTGGTAAATATGTTACTAATTAATATAACAATCGTTTCTACCACATTGACTTCTTCGTTGGTCATTAACCCCTTGCCGTGCCATTTCTTTTGTGATTAAATGTACAATGACTCTGAATTAATTACTAAAATAACAATCAAACCCCTAATGACTTAATGTAATATTGAAGAGCGTAGTATTAATTTTATTTTATCAGGACCCACTGATATTTGTAATCAAATAATTTTTGGAGCAATTCAAAATCGACTATTCCAAATATCGCGTCACGAGTAGCACTCGTTAGTGTACGGCAAGGGGTTAAGTGCGTATCTAATTCACCTCTTTGCGTAGTGAAACTCTTGCTGGTATCGGATTTAACTTGAGATTTCTAATTGAGACTCAATCATGACTAAATGAATTTGAAGATTTATCAAGCATATCCAAATAAGCGGTTTTTTTAGAACGACAATTTTTTATTTTATGAAATGCGATTTATCTCGCATCGCTGAACGTTTATTAAACCTGAAACTGTTAATTAAATTCGCTTTGAGTTGGGAATATTGTAATTTAACGTTTCCTCATTTATTACGGTGATTGACGTATACATTGTTCTCCTGTAACAGCAGATTTATGAATTTAAAAGGAGATCTGTACAATTAATTATTACTTGGTTATATTTATATTATTTGTATCATAAAATAAACAATTGCGAAACGAAATATAGAACACCAACGTTTTTCCTTTGAAGCTATTCCGACACAAACGTAAGTGCCTTCAATTAAATTAAAAGCTCAAAATGACTGAAAAACTCTCGTGTTTAAAAGGGAAAAAAGTCCAATAATTTTCTGTAGCTTAAAGGACAAGTTTTATTTAGTGCGTCTTTGAACTTATGTATATTCGAAGTTTAAAGATTTTAATGTTTTTCTTTCCGAAAGGAGCTGTGAAAACTGTTTTTTAAAATTCTGTTACTTGGAAAAAATTTAGGAATTTCTTTCACTTTTTTATTAAATAACAAAGTCACGGTGTATGTTATTTTAACGATGTAACGTGTATAAAAACTTCGTCCCTAGACTGGCTAAATGGATTTCAAGATTTGAGATTCTACTCGCAAAAGTTAACGGTGCTTTAAATCGTCTCTGCTTCGATTTCAATTCCGTTTGATTCTCATCCGATATCTATTTATGGCATGGCTGTATTGGAATCGTAAATTCCTACCTCGTGCTTCTTTTTATCAAGTACATTAGATTATCACTTCTCCCTTTTCGTGATAACGTACTGCACGAATTTACGTTTCTAGAAAAGATACTATTTTTCTAATACATACAATTCGAATATTCGCTGATGCTGCAATATAATCGATACAATCAGACACTTGCTACACGTCATCAGATCTTTTGTAAGTTTAAATGCATCAAGATTTATAGATATCTCACATTATACGCTGAAAATTTGGTATGAATACTTACTATTTTTTTGAAGTGTGCTCTCTTAGATCGAACCAGTGAGATTTCACTCGTTCAACCAGTGAATACAAATCTCACTGGCGAACCAGTGGAATTTGCGTCCGCTGCCGCATCGCCATGCGCCGTGTTTTATTTTTGAATATGCAGACGAGTGAGATTCACTGGTAAACCAGTGAACTTTGATGGCCGCCGAGATCCCTGGCGGAACCAGTGAGTATCATTGGTAAACAAGTGAGTTTCCACTGGCGAACCAGTGAAATTCCACTGGTTCGATCTAAGAGAGTGAATACCACTTTTCAAACTACCTACTCTCTTAGATCGAACCAGTGGAAACCCACTTGTTTACCAATGACACTCACTGGTTCCGCCAGTGATCTCGGCGGCCATCAAAGTTCACTGGTTTACCAGTGAATCTCACTGGTCAGCATATTCAAAAATAAAACACGGTGCATGGCGCAGTGGCAGCGGACGCAAATGTCACTGGCGAACCAGTGAGATTTGTATTCACTGGTTCAACCAGTAAAATGTCACTGGTTCGCCAGTGAGATTTGTATTCACCGGTTCAACCAGTAAAATCTCACTGGTTCGCCAGTGGAAACCCACTTGTTTACCAATGACACTCACTGGTTCCGCCAGTGATCTCGGCGGCCAAAAAGTTCACTGGTTTACCAGTGAATTTCACTGGTCAGCATATTCAAAAATAAAACACGGCGCATGGCGCAGCGGCAGCGGGCGCGAATTTCACTGGTTCGCCAGTGAGATTTGCATTCACTGGTTGAACCAATAAAATCTCACTGCTTCGATCTAAGAGAGTAAGCTGTCTCAGTCAAGCAATTTTATATCATCGACAACGAATCCATAATTCTTTGCATAAACAATACGCCTTAACGACTTAAACTGCACCTCTCAGAAGTTATAACATTCCCTAAATTGAATACAATCCGACAACTGAAAGATGGGTAAAGAACGCTGGAGCATCTCGTTTTTCATTGTTAATGTCTCGCTCCTCCAGCCAAGTTAGTAAGAATATTTGAATGCTACGATTTTGTCGGGTGCTTCCTTTAAGAGGCTGGGCGAGTGGATTCCAAGAAACAAAATGGTGCGAATAGGCGGTTGAAAGCGAGAAGCTCCGCCGCCGAGGTGCCAACTTGACCGGGCCGCACTGTAGGTACGGTCACAAGCTGTGCTTTATAAAAGTGCATCGAATCAGCCTTTCTCTTTTACCAAATCAAGTCAAGATACAACGTTGCTCTGTCAGTTTTTATACATATTATAAAGTCTTAATTTATGAAGAGGGGAAAAACACTGAGGAGTTGGAAATAATAATAATATTGTTATGGACGCGGTCGACTCGTAACAATATTATTTTATGAAATGTAATGGAAACAAATCACAGGACGACGATCCAACACACGCTTTCAACACAATTCAGCACGCTTCTCTTTTTTCGCCAGCTCTCCTACGAAAGCTGTACGTCTTTTGTTTGCAGGGCCGCCACTATCACCCATCACACTCAACATAATACAATTTACGCAATTGTGTGAATTTCCAATGCTACAGTATCTTTAGAATCCATCTTGTACAGTAGTAGTAAGTTTAAGTGTAAATATATCTCAATTCACAACCCATTCGTCTTATTAAAATACTGTTACGCCGACATGAAGTTGGCGAACCGATAAAGTTGTCCCTTCCGCCTGATTCGAGAATCGAAGTCGATGGATCGATCGGCCGGTCGTTGCTTGACGACCGGAAACGTTTATACAGGAAGTCGCTACCGAGCAGTCAAAGTAGACAGACGTTCGATATTGTGTACTAGAAAGTTAATTGTGAAATAAAGCATGCCAAAACGCGGTAGACCCTCCGCCAGCCGTAACAATGGTGTCAGAAGTGGGATGTCCACTTCTGAGCGCGACGCGAGTGCATCCGCGTCGGGAGCTTGGCTAGATCGCGAGCGAACTTCGATCGTCTCGGCGGCAGAGGAATCAACTCGAATGGACACGATAATCGAGATGATGACCGCACAGCTGCAGAGACACAATGAGGAAGAGGCAGCCCGTGCAGCCGAGAGAGCTACCCTGGAGGAGCGGTTTGGAGCGCTCGAAACCCAACTTCGAGCGCTCACCACCGAGTTGGGCCGTCGAACGGCCGTCTCGGTTCCTGTGAATGTTGTGGAGAGTCGTGATCCCATTCCTGCGCAGGAATCACGGATCGCGGCTCCCCTGGTTTCGCAACCGGTCCCTGCGCGTTCAGAGTCGGGATTTAGGCTAAAACCCCCAATGTTTAATGGAAAATCTTCTTGGGAGGAATATAAAATTCAATTCGAAGCTGTAGCTTCTGCTAATAATTGGGACTCCTCGAAGAAAGCTCTGGCTTTGATGGCTTCGTTGGAGGGGCCGGCACGTAGCGTTTTGGTTCCCCTTTCTCTTGCCGGGCAACTTGAGTACGAGCCATTGGTTTCGGCCCTTCAAACTCGATTTGGAGCTCATAATCTTTTAAATTTAAATTACTCGCTCTTCCAGGCTTGCAAACAACAGAAAGGGCAAACGATTACTGATTTGGCCACGGAGGTAGAGAGATTAGCACTGGCCGCGTTTGGTGACTGCCCTGCGGAAACGCGGGACAGATTGGCGGCCTCACAATTTGTTGCCTCCCTGGCCGATGAGGAGATGAAAAGAACGTTAAGACTCGGCGGTTTCAACAATCTTAGAGCTGCGGTAGTCAGAGCTCTAGAGATAGAAGCCGTAGAGTCCATTTCTGTTGCTGCGTCTCAAAGTAGGACCCAGACTCGGCCTTGTTCGTCTTTTAATAGATCTTTCAACACGACTGAGAGAAGGTCGACGGAGCCGTACGTCAAGAGGGATAGACCTTCTAACAACAACTTGCTGAGGCAGCCAATAGAGTGCTGGTCCTGCGGAAGGAAAGGACATGTGGAAAGGAACTGTCCCAACAACAAGAAGAAACAAGAGGGAAACGGCAAAGGGTCGACGTAAAGGGGGAATCGTCGATCTTGTCTGTTCTGGCCCCCGTCGTGATTGGCAGTTGCTCCACGGAGGATTCCACAACCACCGTGGGACGTTTAAACGATTTAGAATGTTCGATAGTTCTTGACACGGGCTCACGGGCGAATCTCCTAAACGCCGATAAGTTTACATGTGGAGAATCCAGCGCGGCGGGAGAAAGAACAAAAATATTTGCTGTATCTGGACAGGAGTTACCGGTTCTCGGAAGGGGATGTTTCTCAGTATCCATCGGAGAATTCCATTCAAAAGAAGAGTTTATTCTCCTTCGAATGGTTGAAGACTGTATTCTGGGTTCCGATTTTCTTCGCAAACATGCGGCCCAGATGGATTTCCGTACTAACGAATTGCAGATTCCCGGACAAAATGCAATTCCCTTTGGAAGAAGAAACTCTAACAGATTAACAGCTTTGAATGTCAAGAGCAAAGAAGCAGTTCCTCTCCATCTACAAGACCTCTTTTCGCGTTGCTCCGAGACCCTGGATGATGAACAACGTGGGAAATTCCTTACTCTTCTTCAGGAATACCAGGACGTTTTTGCTTCCAGTTCGGACCAAGTTGGAAAATGTGACCTGGTTCAACATCGAATTAATACGGAAGGTCACTTACCAATCAAGCAAGCTCCACGTCGCGTGCCTTTTCATCGTCGAACGGAGGTTGCAGAATTGATAGCCCAGATGGAGAAACAAGGAGTGATTGAAGAATCTCACAGTCCTTGGTCGTCTCCGATCGTTTTGGTAAAGAAGAAAGACGGCAGTACACGTTTCTGTATAGATTACCGCCGTCTCAACGACATAACGAAGAAGGATTCCTATCCATTACCAAGAATAGAAGACACGTTAGATGCACTGGTTGGTTCTTCTTGGTTTTCTACGGTGGATCTGCAAAGTGGTTATTGGCAGATCACCGTAGATGAAGAGGATAAGGAAAAGACTGCCTTTTCGGTCGGGAATGGGCTTTGGCAATATAAAGTTATGCCTTTTGGTTTGTGCAATGCTCCTGCTACGTTTGAAAGATTGATGGAGAAAGTCCTGTCAAGCTTGATTTGGAAAATTTGCCTGGTATACCTGGATGACATAATCATTTATGGAAAAACTTTTGAAGAGGAGTTAAAGAATTTGGAAGTTGTATTCTCTCGCCTACGCCGTGCTGGTTTATTGATGAGCCCGAAGAAGTGTCATTTCTTCCGGCGGGAGGTGAAATACTTAGGACATGTGGTTTCCGAACAAGGGGTGAAAACGGACCCCGAGAAGATCTCAGCGGTTAAAAATTGGCCCGTTCCGGAGAATAAGACGCAATTGCGAAGCTTCCTGGGTCTTTGTACTTATTACAGGAAGTTCGTGAAGAATTTCTCCACCATCGCGAAGCCACTGCATCGCTTGACTGAAACGAAGCAAGATTTCTGTTGGACGCAAGATTGTCAGGAAGCCTTTCAACTACTAAAAAGCCGATTGGCGGAAACACCGGTCTTAGCGTATCCTTCGCCCGATGCAGACTTCATCCTGGATACCGATGCCTCCAACTTTGCAATAGGAGCAGTACTTTCACAGGTTCGGGATGGCACAGAGAGGGTCATTGCGTATTTTTCTAAAACTCTTGGAAAAAGTGAGAGAAATTATTGCGTGACCCGAAAGGAATTGTTAGCTATAGTGAAGTCTGTAGAGCATTTTCACCATTATCTATACGGGCGAAGATTTTTAATACGGACTGACCATGCCGCTTTGAGATGGCTTCTTTCTTTCAAGAATCCGGAAGGACAAACGGCTCGTTGGATTGAACGGCTCCAGCAGTATAATTTTGAAATTAAACATCGAGAAGGGAAGATGCATGGAAATGCTGACGGCTTGTCAAGACGACCGTGCGATGTTCAATGTAAGCGATGCTCCCGCCTGGAAGTTAAGGAAGAAAAATCAGACACTGTTTTAAGAACTATCTGTGAAGGCACGGATGGAGAAGATTGGCGAAGAGCACAAGAGGAGGATGAAGAGATTGGAATTATTTTAAAGAAAAAGACGGAAGGTGTAAAACCTACCTGGGAGGAAGTTGCCGCTTATCCTCCGATGACAAAATTTTTCTGGAAAATTTGGGATTCACTGGAAATACGAAAAGGAATACTTTTCCGGAGGTGGGAATCTGTGAGTGGTGAGAATGCAAGTTATTTGCTCCTGGTCCCTAAAAGCAAGATAGAAGAAGCGCTGCGCGAAAGTCATCAGGCTCCTGCTGGAGGACACTTCGGCATGCGCAAAACACTTGCTAAGGTTCGTCAGAGGTTCTTCTGGCTTAATCACCGAGCTGATGTCGAACAATGGTGTCGAAGTTGTTACGCTTGCACGGCGAGGAAGGGTCCGAAGGAGAAGGGGAGAGGACCTCTGAGGATTTATAATGTCGGGGCACCATTTGAGAGGGTGGCGCTCGACATCGTAGGACCCTTGCCGAAGTCTTCAAGCGGTAACAGATTCGCGTTGGTGGTCGTAGATTATTTTTCGAAATGGCCGGAGGTTATTCCGTTACCGGACCAACGCGCAACGACCCTGATCAGAGTGGAGCTCTAGAGGTACACCATGACGACTTATCACCTCTTTCAGAAGAGCTTCAGCGACTGTCTACTCAGAAGAGCTACTGTCGACTCCCTCGACAGTAGAAGATACCACCTTTGTGGGAGAGACAAAGAGAAGACTCGAAGAAATACATCGATTTGTGCGCCGACGTATACATCTCTGCAGCGAGAAGATGAAGAGCTGGTACGACTCCCATTCACGGCAAATTTCTTTCATGCCCGAGGAAAAAGTTTGGTTATTCTACCCCAAACGGACAAAAGGAAAATGTCCAAAACTACAATCTAGTTGGGAAGGCCCATATATGGTAAAGAAAAGATTAAACGAATTAATTTATAGAATTGTTCGTTCGCCGAAAACAAAGCCAAAGGTGGTGCATGTGAATCGGCTTGCTCGATTCATTGACACTCGCACGCCTTTGAAAGAAAAAAAAATTTGCCCGATGATGTCGTGGAAGATCCGAAGAGGAGAAATTGCAAGATCTCGCAAGAAGATCTGAGAAAGAAGAAGAGGAAGAACACCGCACTTTGACGGCGAAGGAATGCCGACGTCTCGTTCAAGGTTTTTGGGTGGTTTTCCCTTGAGCCGGAGGACGAATGTCGAGACGTTGAAGTCTGATCAGGACCACTCGAGTAGACGAGTTTGTTCCTTGTTGTCTACTTCCTTTTCAGACTGAGGCACTGGATTCAGAAATAGTTGCACCAAGGTTATGAAATCGAACTGGAGTTGCAACTGACCGAGGTTATGGGGAATCGACTGAAGATGTTCCCGTAAGCTGCTCGTTCGGAAATTGCCGCGGTCGAGGCGACCGCTTCTTCGAGAGGAGGGGGCAGTGTTACGCCGACATGAAGTTGGCGAACCGATAAAGTTGTCCCTTCCGCCTGATTCGAGAATCGAAGTCGATGGATCGATCGGCCGGTCGTTGCTTGACGACCGGAAACGTTTATACAGGAAGTCGCTACCGAGCAGTCAAAGTAGACAGACGTTCGATATTGTGTACTAGAAAGTTAATTGTGAAATAAAGCATGCCAAAACGCGGTAGACCCTCCGCCAGCCGTAACAATACCAATAAAGATTCTGCGATCGCATCCGAAGCATCCTTCGAGTTCGCCACGCAACATCGTTTATTCCTGCCGTTTCATTTTTAGAATCCTCAAACTCAGAGTACTAAAGTAAACAACTATATGGAGTGTTTACTTTAGGACTCGGGGTGTGGAGATTCCAAAATCGTAATTGTAGTAATAGGCGGTTGAAAACCAGTGCAACTGCCGCTTCCCTGGTCATCTTTCAGTTGCAGGACTATTCCTGCAGTTTCATTTTTGGAATCCTCAAACTCAGACTACTAAAGTAAACAACTATGTGGAGTGTTTACTTTAGGTCTCAGGGTGTGGAGATTCCAAAATCGTAATTGTATTGGGTTGTTCGGAAAGTAATTTCGTTTTTTTCGGTGAGAATGAAAGACGATTTTCTTGTAGACCATAAATATGTTATTGAATTATATATTCTCCATTTTGTTCTAATACCTCTTTTCATCTGTCTGACAGTAGTATGATTCGACACTCATAAAAGTTTTGATCTTTGCTGTCCAAAAAATCAAAGCCATTTTTGACGTCCTCATTCGAAGTAAAGGTGTTGCCATTCAAGAAATTTTGCGAACCAGTTTTGACACTGGCATTCTGTTAATGCATCTTCTCCATACAGATCGAATAATCTTGTTCTTGCTTGAACAGCATTATTACCTTTTCGAAAGTACAAAAGTAAATATGGCGAAAATGCTGCTTTCGACTTTTCATCTTTAATAGGGCACCAAACAAAAACTATTGTATAGAATCAAGCAATTTGTTTCACAAACAAGCGTTGTTATATCAACTGTCAAAATATATAATAGCAATGCGAATTAAGTATGAAGTTGGCTGTGAAAAATTATAATTGTGTCCTCTGTTGGGAAAAAACGAAATTACTTTCCGAACAACCTAATAGTAATAGGCGGTTGAAAACCAGTGCAACTGCCGCTCCCTGGTCATCTTTCAGTTGTCTGACTGTACGAGTAGGTTAATTCTAAACGCAGGAAACTCTTGGAAGCAGCATTATTAATGCTGATGTAATTAATCAGGTAGGAATCGATAATATCCATCGTGAATACACGAATATCGGGCAACCGTGAGGAAAACCAGCAGCTGTTTCAGATGTGGAACGTTAATCCGTTCCCCGTGGATTCGCCCTTTACCTGACGACGTTCCCATTTCGCAGTGCTGCTTTATATTGTTCCTCTCGAACGGCTAATTACGCCATTTATCGCCGATTTTAATTAGTCTGCCGTGTAGAGCGACACCGAGGCAAACGTGAAATTCACCCCTTTATGCCTGAGCATTAACACGAGCATAGTCTTTCAAACTTTTTTTTGTACTTGTTCATCCAATTTAGTGGAAAAAGAAAATGAGAGAAAGAAGAAGAGAGAGGCGACGAGACTTCGAAACGAAGACGTTCTTTCGTGACCTGAAAACGTTTAAATGCAACGCTCTGGTACTTATGCTTGAGCATGCTTTTTGTTTTCAATACAAATCCCAGAGACGATGAATTAATGAAGAAATTGGTATTGCTACTTGACCCGATCGCGGGTTTCAAAGCCCTTTTGAAATGTATCGTTGCCTCGGGGGTTTACATTCGATCCTCAATTAACATGGTATATTGATACCGTGTAAATGGAGAGTAATGTATTCGGGAGGATGAAAAGACATGTGCGTATTAGAGGCCGATAAATTTGTATTTATGGTGGATACCATTGAGCTTTGTAAATTTTTTCTCCCACTTTATCCAGTCAATGTATCGCACATGTTTTTGAACGTGAAATTTGCAGGTGATCAAGTCAAATAAATAGTGTCACATCTTGATTTTCATCAATGCTAGAACGACCAAGCAAGTCAAAATGACTAGTTTACATTTATTTTTCAAATATTCCCTAAGTTTACAGTAAAGTCCTAGACTAGAAATTCTAAATTGATCTTATAAAACAAAGATTATCAAACCAATCATGTTTTCCACCCCTTGATTACTCTTCTTCGAAAGTTCTTATTTAATATATTTAGATGTAATAAATTTAACGTCGGTCGTTCTAGTGTTAAGGTTGAATCGATAATTATTTTTATTAACAATAGATTTACGGTAGCTATCAAATTGATGGGTTCCTATTTTTTTTTAAATATATCTCAGAATAGAGGAACGGTATAGTCGATATTTCACGAGTATTTTATAATTTACAAATTACTCAACTAATCGTATTTCTTGCGGCTAGATTCATCTTTTTTCAAAGTACTTATTTGATATATTTAAATGTACTTTTACCGGCCATTGATTTAATGTTGAGGACCGAAAAAAGTTTGTGCTTGAGAAATTTTATCAATAAAATCGGACGATCTAATCTTACACTATAATGAAATAGATGTATACGAAAATAGCTCGCAGTTAAATGAAAGTAATTGCAAGGAAACAACTATTTAATGTCTTTCTACGTACAACAAATTGTATGTAAAATTTACAATAACATAATATTTGCTCGATAATACTTTATCAAGTGTTCCAATGAAAAACCATTTTTTCCGAAAATTCTGTATAACTGCGTCTACGATACAACAATTAGGAATTTCGTAATATATTTAACAATTTGAAACGTGCCGGGAACGAATGATGCTCACAACGGTTATTATATTATATTTATTAGTAAAATTAATTTTATTTCCCGAGCGAGATGGAACTTCATGTTATATTAATACCATGATTCTCATTAATAAAATATTAACCCCCATGTCAATCTCTATTAATTTAGCGCGCTATTTAGAGGGAATTATGGGCGGTAGGTCGAGCCAAATTTTCGACGTTTGACGTTCCCTGATTTATTTTATTGCCCGCCATTCATGAGATCGACGTTATCGAGAAACGGTTATCGGAATTTTCGCACATTTTACGAAACGCCTGTTACAGCGTGAAACTATAATAAATAACCAATGAAATTTGCGCGCATTGGAAACATAAAACTAATGAACTTTTGAACAACCCTAATTACCAAGGTCCCTAGAATTGTCATTATGCCGTTTCGAATTCTTTTCCTAATCGTTCTTCGTTGCCTTTTGCGAATCATAGTTCACAAGTAAATTAGCCAAAGAAAATCTGCGAATTATTAGTAAATTAGTAGTAATTTAATAAATTATCCAACTAAAATTTCAAAAGTAATAAAAATAAAGACTCGAACTCACCACCAGTAGACCAGTCCGAATTCTTCACCAACCTCTCTGAAGTTTTTCGCAAATTGTTATTTAATATATTGTAATCTTTACTGTACACCTAGAGCAGTAAATCCAGAGGCATGTGATCAGACTTGAAGCTGAAAAATTGAAAAATGAAAGAAAGACACTGCTGACTATTATTTAACCCTTTTAGTGCCGACCGGAAAAATTGATTGAATTAATGAAAAATATAGTTGCGAATAAAAAGAATTGTCATTTGGCGATAGTTTCATATAGAATACGCAATATAGATCATAAATCCTGTATTTACAATTATCTGTCATAAAATTACTGATATCGTATTGGAAAAATGAATATTAACCCTCCGGTACCCAGTGTTAGTACTATTGTTAACGACGAACTATCGTCGTCCGGCACTAGAAGGGTTAAAACGTTGTCTGCCACGGGGGTTACCGGCGATGGGCGCTATTAAATTCAATGAAACATGTAACTCTTAAGGTTATTGGTCTAGAACCGTATTAGTCGTTAACGGTTTGTATTTTTTTTAATGGAAAAAAAAGATTTCGAGTTCGAAAATTATTTTTTTAAATTTTTACACAAAACTGAATAATATTTCATTAAATTTTTCACACTATTAATAATTAACAATTAAAAATTAAATGCTACTCGATGATCGTATTATGTGTCATATAATAAATTTGGCGACAACGCATAGAAATGTATATGCATATATATTATGTTCATCCATAATTAGTGTATTGTAAACAAATAGTTTTATTTTTATTTCCTTGTCAAATTTTTTTATAACCATAGAATGAAAAATAAATATTATTATAAACGCAATTATATGTTGTCACGCTCAGTAGTAGATAAACTATATGTAGTTAATTTTTGAATTTCGCACTTTTTATCCAGCGTTGCCAAATTTCTTTGCAGTCAAACATGAACTAAGCCTCTGTCATGGCTGATGGTGGTCTCACTAGTTTTCCATTATTTTGAATAAATATTGGTCTAAAATTACACGTGAATGTATATGTTTTATAATTTTCATAGTAATTAAAACGGTTAAAGTTTTGAATAATACGTTTTTTGAACATTTTTGAATAGCCAATTATGTGAAATTTCAATAAATAGGACATTTCCGGCAAGTTCTCCCATTTACCATGTGTTAAAAGTCGCATTTTTAATATATAATTATTCAAAAACTATACGACCAATATTTTTCAAAAAAATCAGTAAAACGTATGAGCTGTGTATAAATAACATATCAAAATTCTAGTATTTTATCTATACATTGCTCTAAAGGGCGAATAACCTTAAGTTGCAATAATTTTGAATTTTCGTGCATACTGAATATTTAAATATTGGCGTTACAAAGATAAAGCTCTGTCGAGCATACATCTATCTGTATCTTTAAAGTTTCTGTTTTATAAACATGTGATTTTAATAGAAAAAAGTTTTTTAGTAGAAATAATGAAACTGGTGAAATATCGGTGGCGGTGAACGTGTTAACGTGATTTTTTTTTACAATAGAGAGTTTTATCAATATTAATTAATTTCGAAACAGTCGAAATAGACTTTCCGTGTCAAGTGTTATACAATGGACAAAATATGTCGAATGGCTGTGCAGTTCGAACAGTTTGTATACATACTGCATCAGTAATGAAGAGTCAGTCGATATTCTGATAATAAATATCCGATAAACGTCGGGCAGAAAGTTTCGTGATTCTTGGTGTTTTGTTCCGCCACGTTCAATCGACCGTAACTGAAAGATAGAGATTACGGGATGCGGATTATACTGCTATTTTCACCGATATCGCCATTTTACGTTTGAATTCCAGTAGACATAATAAATATCGTCTCAGAGATTCGTTCGAAGAAAGTTTCAACTGGTGTTATATCCGGATATTGTGCATTTCGCAAAAGAAGGTTTATATCGAATTTCGATTATCTATTTAGTCTGTGCGATTCATATTGGCAAATGTTGATATTTCAGTATTTTGAATTTTTCATGAAAAATTATCACATTGCTACATAGTGATATGTTTAATTGTACGCTTTAATTTTTGAAGTGTTCATTTTGTATGTGGTAAAGTTACATTACTGCAATGTAATTATTAAATTGAAAAAAGTATATGAATCTAACAATAAGATAACAAGTGGAAATAAAACTTCTTGAAAAATTAATTTCTCAGAATAAGTCAATTTAGAAAGCAAGTGATGTATGCTATTATCAAAATAAATAATTCGTATGTGTGTGCCAAAATTTAAGGATCGAGAGAAGGGATTATTAATCTATTTATAAATAGTGTTACCTGTTTCTTATGAGTGCAATAGGATCATTCAGAAATTCGTTGTATTTGAATATTTATAATTCTTAGAATTAGATCGACTCTGAGAAAAACCGACTTCCGCACACTATCGCACAATCACGACTGCTTATTTACAAAAGTCACCACCGTTTGTTCAAATCGCCACGCAACGCAATGGCAGTGCCTGCTGCGAATAGCTGCGGATATCACAACTCTCTCTCTATATATATATATTAGGGGTACCGAAAAGTAATCGAAATTTCTTTTGCTGACGAAAAACGTTAATTTATTAAAGAAATCAGAAATACTAATCAACAAAATAATTTCCATAATTTTCTAACACTTTTTGCTAGCGTAAAGGTAGTAGTTCGATTCCCTTTTTAAACAAGTCCTTCGATTTTTTCTTGAAAAATGTTTCTAATTACGTTTCCACTTCTTTAATTTTGATTACTTTTCGGTGCCCCTAATATATACAGAGTGTCCCGTTTTAATCTTTCACCTCGATTATCTCCGAATATATATAATATAATAATGTATATAATATATATATATCATTTTGGTCTTATTAATACATATATATATGTAAAATTCTCATTAGAAGCATTTTAATTTCGTACGGATTATTCTGTGTTCGGTTATTTGAAGTGAATCGTTTTCGCAGAATATTCTACTTCGTCATACGTATGTGTTATTTTATAAATCTTAAATAATCTAAAAGCTTATAATTAATATTAAAATTCTTCTTGGATCGGTCTCAAATCTAGAGCACTCTTAATCAGAATTAGAATTACATTCCGGCCGTTTTGTCAAAAAAAAAATGTAAAAAATCGAAAAGAGTTATCAACAAATTTGGCTCTTGTCTTAATTAAAGTTTCATAGTTTGAAAATTATCACGTTATAAAAAGCGAAAATAACAAATCACATTATTTGTAATATCACATGACGATATTGAAAGGAATTTCATTTATCTTTCTAAACGTAGAACGTTCCGACTGATCATTGATCGACCTATTCTACTTGATAGATTGCTCACAGTAATAACGGCAGATAATAGTGACTGTGAAATCCCATAAAGGATATGAATAACGGAGCATGAGCAGAGCATTTTCAGAATGGGTCTGATATAGTAGGCTCTGATGAAAATTTACGAAATTTTAATAGTTTTAATAAACTATGAAGGCAATGTTTACTTTATAATAAGTTTTAAGTATTGGCTTAATTACTTATTCACAGTTTTCCTTGAATCCAGCTAAATTATTCATAGATTTTACAAATGTCTTTGTTTAAAAGTTGTTCAGATTAACAATAATTTGTGTATTATTCATTATTTTGAAACACTTGGGAGGTATTACATATGTATTTTCAATTTGTACATACAGATTATGGTTGTAATGATAAATGCACAATTCTCTGTTAATTAAAAGCCAATCAATGCCTGGATAATTTTCTGCGGATATATTAGGTGATATTCTGTAGATCGAGTAATTTGGATTTCATCCCATATCGATTAATTCGGCTGCACCATAAGTAGGGATAATTTAAGTCTACGGTTCACCGACAAAGTAGAGTTTGCGAAGCGTCAGTTGGACGTGTAATTTATCGAAGAAATTATCGAATTTAATTTTAATGCATACCTTAATCAGCACACATGTTTCTAAAATTAAATTTTTTTTAATTATTATGACATGCTTAACGTTTCTGATTCATTAATTTTGAGTAATTTTATGTTACGTTGAGCTAAATTGTTTTATCGGAGTTCGTTCATTTAAAACTTGATGTCGAGTTTAGTCTGAGATTTAAGTAAATATTTGAATTCAGAAATAGCAATAAACAAATTGTACATTTTTCATATCAAATATATAGAATGCGACAGAATAATTTTTTTTTTATTCTGACGTAACAGCCAAAATTGTGAAAACATTTTTCCATAACGAATCTTAATCGTTTATATTTTAATGAATATTTGCAAAATTGTATTTTACACACGGAAAAAGATAAATTGGAGATTCCATTATCCCGTACAATCTAAGCTATGATTTAAAAAAAAATCATGAAGAATAATGTGTTTTGCATTCGCGACAGCGGGAATATTCTGCATAATTATTTCATCTTCTTGGAAAAGCATTTATATAAATTAAATAATCAAATTGTTTCATCTACTATCCATATAATACAGAGAGCCAAAAATTACTAATTTTTTCAACTCACTAAAAAAAGAAAATATTCTAAGAGCAGTGATTCTACTGCAAAGCGTATGAAAATTGCGCGGGAAACTGTCCCATTTTTCGTATCTACTGTAATTCCCTACTCTGATTCTACTCTTACGGTGAAATCAAAGTGATTTTCCTTTGTCTCGTTTGCCTGTAGTCTCCAGCTGTCCGCACAATATCTGAAAACGATTAGTCCTGCTCTGTTGAAAAGAAGGACGAAAGTTTTGGCGTGAAGTAAAAAATCGCTTTCCCTGCTGCTCACGGTTTTCACATTTTAACGGGAACGATCTTTTTCGTCCATTACGAGTGCAGATTAGTTTGCAGTAATTACAGGCAGATAATATTGTATGACCTTCCTTTAATGGTTGAAATGCACATCAAGTTTACAACAGTACTGCGAGGATTTTGCTACTTTACAGATTAAATATTTCATGCAACTCTCTTTTTTTAATGAAACCTTTTTATCATTTGGTAATGAAGAAAGATTGAATTTATTTTTTGTTTAGAATTTGTTTATTTATAATGTAGCCGATTTTAGAGTACAGTGCTGGTACCAGGTTGGACAATAATCCTTAATGAAAAGTAGTATGTATGATGCATCTAAAAACTTTTAATTTCTATTATTTTTTAATAAAATGTTAATAATGTGTACCTCTCAATATTCTAAGGAATGTAAGAGATTTTCAGATTTTTGCCATTTTAACTTCGAATTGTTGAAGTTTCTTTAAAATTGAAAGTCTTTTTTTTGTAAAATTCAGTTTTTGGTGGTGCTCTCGAAACTGTTGAAACCGAAAAATCTGTTTTTTGACGTCATTACGATTTTATCGCTAGCCAAATCACTGTCGTGAGATATTTTCACCTGAAATCAAAAATGATCAACATGCAAAAATAGTAAAAAATTTCTATACACATTTGCCTGTGTTTACTTGTCTTTTTAATACAGAGGGTGCTCTACTATACGTTTTACCAGTCGATATCTGTGAAACTATTCATGGTAGAAATAACTTTTTTAAATTTCAGTCGTATAGAACGTCATTTCATGAGATACCATCAAAAGATCTGGGCTGCAAGGTTGTAAAATGGAAATTAATTGCAACATTTTTTTTTATTACTGAATACACGGCAGAATTGAAAATCTTATCCCATATTTTTGAGATTTAGAGTCATTGAAAAAAGGCAAATTTCCTTTCAGAACCTAAATATTATTTAGAAAGTTTATGTATCAAAGACATGGTTTTTATAATTCTAAAGTAAATTAATACTGTTGATTGGTATTTCTAATTATTGTCAAATAAAAGTAAAGCGACATACTTCGAAGACAAGAGGATAGATCATCAAATTATAAACGTACTGCCTCGTCGGATTTCAAAGTAAGCCGTTCCTTTGCAAAAAACTATGTACGCAGTGTTAGTTAGTGAACTTAACTGTTTGATATGCGTGTCAAGTACAGTGAATACGAAAAAAGCGAATAAAAACATGGGTTTTCTTTTGAAATACCGACCGTAAGAAACATTAATGAAGCAACGTACGCGGGAATCGGAACGCTGTTAAATTTGCATTTTCTACAACACGATGCGGAAGTGTATAAATACGTATGTGCCATTTGGTGAAAACTGTTTCTTACCTCGAACCACAACTATTGTCTCTAAATGGAACGCAAAGAATAATCGATCAGGAATGAAGAACGTTAAAAATTTCGAATCCATTCAAAAATTTACTACTAGAGCAAACTACAATATGATAAACCATTTGGAAAGATAAACTTGATTGAAGATCACTTCAACTTCGATTATGGATTAAAACTATTTTTATAACATTACTGTGCTGTGTGAGTAAAGATTGAACTAATGGTATTTATCTGAAATTAAAATTATTGAAAAATATAAAAAAAGTAGAGACAAATGTGTGTCATATCGGTAGACATGGCTGGTACCACATTTTATATATACTTTTTAAATATAGTTATAATATGTGTATGTATGAGCTTTTTATTTCCCGTGAATGCATACAACTTGACAATGTAGTGATTGTAGTCCTTGTTAGGGTAAACACAAAATCTCAGTATTTGGCTAGTAATGCCCATAAAGAAATTAAAGTCCGGTGGATATTATTATATATATTATAATGTATTATTTACTTATATATACAAAGTATGTCGGAAAAATAACGGAACTTTTTAAATAGAAAGAAAACAATCAGATATTTTGCCAAAATTATTTTTTTTTATTCGAAGTACATCCTGTAAGACTCAGCGGCAGCGAGGCGTCGAGCTAGGCGTTTACACGCCTGGCTTTCATCAAGAGGACAATTCCTCCAGCGAGGGAGGAAAATGACCCTCACCCCTACCGGGCCTTTTCGAGAAAAAGGCGGTCCTCGAAGGACCCAGCAATAACAACGAGGGATAGCAAGGCAGTCGTTACGGAGTCAACGCCTTGGACTCATCGAGGGAACACTTTTACAAGAGTGACATCGCGATCAAGCATTATTTATATTTGTATTATTGGCGCGAAACGAGTCTATTGTAAATTGTATTTATCGGCTTAAATGTTTATAAACGCACGTGCTATATTATACATATAAAAGGAGAAAACGGTGTCTTACAATCCCTTCCGCATCGATACGCCGCTGGTTCAACCAATGCTAACATCGAATTTTTTATGTCATTTTTTGAAATCGCCTCAATGACCCTTGTCGCGGCTTCTTGGATATGTATAACATTATCATAAAACGTTTTGTGTGAGAATCGTATTTGAAGCACCAAGTCTCGTCACCAGTTACAATTGATTCCAGGAAAGTGGAGTTCTGTCTCTCTGTTTTAATAAGGTCCTTGCAATGTTCAACGCGAGCAACTTGTTGGTCCTCGTTTAACGCGTGAGGAACGAATCGAGCACAGACCTTCCATTTATTTAAATCTTTCGTCAAAATTTCGTAAATCATATCCTTAGTCGTATTTAATTCTTCCGCTATCCATCTCACAGTCGAATTCGAATCATAGGCGATTATTTCCCGCACTTTTTCCACCAATTTATCGTGATTTTGGTTCTTCGGCCGGTCTAGCTTTGGGTCGTCTTCCAAAGCGTTACGACCATCCTGGAATCGCTTATACCATTCGAATCCACGTGTACGTGATAAACAATCGTCACCATAAATTTTCTTCATTATTTCAAATGTCTCTGTAAAAGTTTCACCGATTTAATATTAGCTCTTTGCTCCATTGTGTCTTTGTGACGAGATGACAAAAGTTTATGTCACTTTAAGAGCTATAACTTAAAAATACGTTGATTAAAACTAATGAGGGTGGTCTCGTTTTGCAGAGGAGATATACAGCTTTCAAATGATATATTGTTTTAATAGATGGCGTTGGTAGTTTTTTGTAACTTTAAAAAGTTCCGTTATTTCTCCGACATACTGTGTATAAAAATTACCAATTTTTATGAGCTTTACATTGCTTGATTACAATGTAGCTTTGTATTTCTGCCATTTTCACTTCTTTTGATGCTTACGATTGATTATAATGAATGATTTTAACCAGTAATCAAAATTATTCAACCATCAAAAAAGTAGCACTTTTTGCTTTTTATTATAAATGCTATCGCATTACTGTTACATTAATTTGCAAAAGAATTTTCCTTCATCCTATCTTTAATTGTAGGACTTTCATTGATTACGATTTTAAAATTCATTTTCTGGAAAACAAAATCCTAAAGAAAAAACTGTTATTCTGTTTTATTTATGGTTTTCTACATTACAGGATCGTCGCTTCACTGATTGATTTTTCCATAATGATAGGGCTCCACTGTGTAGCTACATGTATGTATATAATAATATTACATATACAAATACATAGTAAAGTATACTTATTCGTGCTGCTGTGTATTATCTGTACATCTTTCGCGCGATATTCTGCGAAAACTGGTTTGAAAGGGTGAAATCGTGAAGATCTGCGATAAAACGACCCTTTCGAGCTTGGAGTTTGTCGTCTATCATAAGCATCGTCGATCGTTCTACATTTTACCATGATAATGTTCGTTCAGATATCGCTACTCTAACGAAGATGTAATACGTTTTCTGAATAAAATGGAAACGTGTTGCAAACACGTAAATGTTACATGTTCACGTTGCGTTAACGACTTGCATTTTCACGATAAAATATTTGTCGTTCTACAGTGGTGGATAAAAATTATTTAATCAATTTAAAATTAATTGGAGACGTAAAGTTACGAATACGTTGATATTTCATTTTAATGTTACAATTGTATTTTCATATGTGATACATTTCCATATGTTAAATAAATATCTTGGAAGAGGAGAAACAATTAAGGAAGGAAATTGAGGTATAATAAGTAATAAAAGGTATACAAAATAGAAAATAAATTGTTTATATTATATTAGACCAGCTTTTACACGAGTAGACTTTAATCTGAAATATGACTTATTAACAATAGAACTACCAGACCAGTCAAAATGACTGGTACACAATTTTTTCAAAAAATTCTCCAAGTTTATATAAGAGTCATTGAATAAATATTTTACGTCTATATCAATAAACATAAATCACCCAATCGATCAAATTTTCCGCCGCTTGATTCCCCCTTTTTTAAAGTACTTATTTAATTTATTAAAATATGTTGGACTTGACGCCGGTAGTTCTAGTGTTAAATTTGAAGTTTTTGTAATTTCATTTGCTCAGTTTAAATTATTTTTCGGATTAAATATTACAGTTTCTGTATTTTTTTAACGTATTATTTAAGAAGTGTGAAATTACCTTTAAATATTAATATAGAAAAATATTGTACGATTGACGATAAGTTAAGCAGATTCATTCCTCTCGATCACATAATTATCCGAAATTAGGGGACTTATTTAAATATTGATCATAGCTTATACATCATACAAATAGCCCATTTCGTTGGATTATATGCACAACTTTTGGATTTGAATGTAATTTATTATAATAGTGCAATATCTTTTTCCCCTTGTCATCTGCACCCGAATGCTCTAAAACAGGGCAAATTATTACAGCCAATATTTCCCGGCCTAAGCTCACAGTTTATTACCTTAATTATTACCACAATAATTTCTACCATTACTATTCCACAATCACTAAAAAATTACAAAAGTTTTTCCCTCTTTCGTCTCGTTTCGCTATGCTTTTAAGAAACGGTATTTACTAAATATTTTATAGGGAAGAATAAAATGAGACAAAATGCGTAACAGTTTTCATAAAAGCTCCACTTACTGTCTTCCTCGCGAATGAAAAGAGGATTTGTTGAAAATTACGTTTCACAAGAAGACACGAAAAACGAAACACTTAAGCAGAAGTTTAATCTTTTACGTGGAATTATTTGTCTCTTTCTATATTTCGTCAAGAGCATCGGCTTTACAAGCTTGAAGCTTAACATCAACATAGTACATCGGCATGTGACAGTAAGAGGGTTAAGGGATTAAAGTAGACTTAAATTGTTGTTTTTTTTTTATCCTCAAGAATGTGCGCGTACCAGAGAGTCTCGTTAAAAGAGACGATAATACTTGAAAGCTCAGTAACACTGCATATCCTCAAATCCCTTGCTTTCGATTTTAACGAAGCTTCGTTGGCTTAAGGCTTGCAAAGTGACCGGATACCATAAAAGAAGATCTCGTATCGACGGTAATTTGAGTTTAAGTGTTGAAACTCTTCTTCTAAGGTTTCTCATCTCGATGTTGCATTGGATTTTACTAAATGTATTGTATAAGTAGGTGGTATAAGGATTACGAGTGGATTATCGCAGAACAGCTTCGATATTTTTATTATCTTTTTTCGTATTTTATGTTTAGTCAATGTGAAAGTTTTACAAGGTAGTAATCTTCTGCAGTTCAAATTTTGTGTCGTATCCAAAGATCAATTTCACGATGGCACAATTAGAAAATGATGAAAATACTATTTTAACACTAGATTTACGGAGCCAATTTGGCTCACTCAAAATTTGATTACTATATGTATAATACATTGATTGGTTAATTTTTTAATAATAAATCTTACATTTAAATTGATTTGGAACTATTTTCTTTACAAAAGACTTCAATTTTCTTGTATGAGTCAAATTGGCTCACTTCAGAAAAATATGTGTATCAACACCCGTAAATCTTGCGTTAAATAATGGGTTTTTGAATTTTATATATTGGATTGTAAAGAATTTCATGATTGTCAGAAGTGAAATTATAATATTTGGCAAAATTTTAAATGTGTCTTGGAAGAATAGAAACTTAGATGGGTCTTGCGTGACCTCAAGGTCAAAGGAGCCTATAGGGGATTAGAAATATGAAATAGTAGTTAAATGTTATGTAGGTTTTTATAGGGTTACATATTATGTTTCTGTTTATTGTATAATAATTTAAGAATGATGGGAGGAAATAATGGGAAGTTATTTTTCGACCCACTTGTTGGCAATTGAAGTCTTCAACATTAGATTTTCGACCGCTAAATCTGATAGGTTTAAATATATAAAATAAGTACCATCAAGAAAGATGGATGAAGCGGCAAAAAATATGATCAGTTAAATAATTTGTATATTATAAGGTACTAGGTATATTATATTTTCTGTATATTATACTAATATATGTACAGGGTGTTTCAAAATTATTTGGCATGGCTTTCAGGGGTTGTTCTACACCTCTGGATCGATGGAGAGTTGCGAAAAAAACCTGTCGCAAAATTCGGGAAAGGGTAGCAAATTTCTTTTATTGGCTCGTCATATTCGTCTTGGTACGTAGGCAAAATGTCTGAGAGGAACCATGGGTCAGAAACGAACCGTTCTCCCGCAAATTAACTTTTAATTGGGCCTCCCGATTAAAATATTGTATATTACGAGATAATATTTCCTGTATTACTTCTCTGTCAATTTGAAAAGTATTTTTAAAAAAGTAGAATCTCGTCAATTTGACGGCTGCTGTAGATCAAATGTTAACATTTTTTAGCTCTCAAATTTAGTATCAAAGTTAAAACATGAATATTTTATCATCCAACCCATCAAAAGAAGCAAGTTCTCTTTAAAAAAAGTGAAAGCACTCTATAATATTGTAGGACTATAAAAGAGAACCCATAATTATGACATTTGCAAAAAAAAAAGAATAAAAAGACTTTACTTGGAGATCACAAACATGTCTCAGATTATTCTCACATTCCGCTCAAAGGTTTGATAAACAGACTGCTTGATAACGCATATAATTTTGAAACGAAAAACTTTATGACACAACGCTTATTGCTCTCGGCAACTTTTCTACAATATGCTTTATTAAAAGTCTACAAAACCGTAAAATAAGCCGTGTCATCCCTTCTTCAATTGGCAGAATATAATCGTCCTACTAGTTTCCTTCATCAGTCCTCATTTTTATATTTCGCAGTATTTTCTTCAATTATCAGAAATCTAACCCAATCGTAAGTCCTCTCGACCTCGATTACACGCGTAATCCAAGTCGATTGGAATAAAATTGAGTTACATGAAAATTGAAACCCTATTACCGAAGCTTGAATACATAGAATAAGATAGGAGATGCTGAGAAAGATGGAAGACAAGAGAATTATATTATCAGCTCGTTTTACAAGAAGCTGTGGTTTTTTATCAATCTCCGATATTAATTCCCATGACTGCAATTGCGTGCTTATCCGATATAATGTAAAGAAATCTGACACTCTGCAATTACCTGAAACGAATCTCCATGATACGAGAATACAGGATATTTATTACAAACTTCACGTTTCTATATTTATATAAAAGTGGAAAATTAAAAAATGGAAACACACGCACACTTATTAATATATATATAATTTGTCATCTAGTTACGTCTATTTGTCTGTTCGTCTATATATCTATCCGTCTAATCATCTAATCGTCTACAAGTCTTCCTTCTCTCTGTACGTCCGGACGTATATAAACGGATGCTACCGTCTACTGTGGCGTTCGTCAACTCTCTTCCGTGTCTTCTCGTCCTCGTGGCGTCTACTTCCGTCGGTCGTCTGTCGTTTAGTTCAGTCCGGATCTTTGTAGATTGATGTGGAAAGATCCTCGTAAGATTTACAAAATTCTCACAATAATAATACAAAAAAAGTAGTTAATTATATCAAATTGTAGCGTTATTTAATTCCTGACATGTCCTTGTTAATTGAACCCTGGATATCTCAACATCTTATCGAATCTTAAGTTTAGTTGCAAGATAACGCAATGGAAACTGTTAAAAATAATATTTTAACACTCCATTTATTTTCATCTGCAAAGCATTTAATTCTAAAAAAATGTCACCTTTCAAGGGGTAAATCAAAATATTTTTCAAATTAACAGAGGAAAAAGAATTATCTGTAATATTATTTGTACATTGATTAAATTTGTTAAATTATTAATTATTGTTATAAAATTATAACATTATAACATTATCTCTTTAATTATTACGAATTTGGTTTATATTATTATTTTATTAAAGTTCACTTTTGAGAATAAAGTCTATTGACATATCGTATTTGAAGAAATTAAAATAAATGTTTTCTGTGAAAATTTTGTACTTTATTGAAAAACATGGGAAGTACAAAAGAAGTATTATGCAGCATCAACCATTTGACATTATCAAAATTAATAGACAAGCTTGGAAAATTCTGCGAAGTGCTTTTAGGACAATATATACTTCGGCTGTGGTGCATAACAAAGCTCTTAGGAAATTGATACATCAACGTCATTCTTGATTAGCATATGTGATATGTAATCGAGGTTGTAATTATAGTATTTGATAAGAAAGTTCGCGTTGAAAGTGTAATTCTCAACGAAAATGTTAATAGTCACGCTATGACGTTGAGATTATATAGATATACATCTTTTTTTTTGAAGCTGTAATTTTATTGTGGCGACTGTCCAATTAACTTCTAATAAGTAGTTCATTGTTAGTGATAAACCAGTAAATATATAAAAATCAGTTAAAAGTAATTTCCAATTCGCTTATTTTATTGAAATTGTACATACAATTTCTGAATAATCTATTCGAACTTCGTTTCGTTATTTCTGCAATTTATGCAGTTATTTCAAGTAAAATATTTTTATCAAATTAAGGGAGAAAAAAAAACAATATTAAATCAAATAAAATATTCTCTTCAACCGACATGGTATTAACTAGGAAAATTGTTCAGATATGTGAATATGCTTATACATATAAACATTACGTTTCATAATTAGATATTTTTTTCGCGTAAAATTCAGGGTTGAAACACAATTAAAGTTTTAAATTGATCAGAAATCTCTCCACGATCTCTCTTCCACAATATTTATTGGTGCATTGAACTGAAGTTACTAACTGACAATATTATTAATTTATCATTACTTGTAATTAACAATTAGGATTATGGCGTCGATGTATTAGTGTCCAACAAATTAATTCTACTTAAATTAATTATAACTTATTGCTAATTACCACGTTGTCACGTACGGTATAATGTTGCTTTTATTAATTACGCGAGATAATTGCAACTATTACTTTCAATACTTGATAATACACCAGATATCATGTTTCATTAACGACCGATAGATACCCGATTGTTTCTAGACTGTACAATAACCGATGTGTTGCATTCGTGTGATAATGCTCGGACCTAGTTCCATCTAGGACGACAGGTTTAGATGTGGTGTAGCGGTTGACCTGAATTTTAGATGCCTGAAATTCGTGGTTAGTCCTTATTTACACCCCCTTCGTAAGTTATGACGCTCCCTAACGTTTTAGTGAAAATAGAGATTCCAATATAGGTTCAGCTGTTTAACAGCAGATGTACAGCAGCCGTCAAATTTACGGGTTACTTAAATAATTTTAAAAAATATTTGAAAAATATTTTTCAAATTTATAGAGAAGAAGTACAGTAAATATTTTACACGTATCTTGTAAAACACAAGTTACTAAACTGATCAATTTTTTTGCCGTTTGATCCATATATTTTCAAAATACTTATTTAATACATTTGGATATACCAGATTTATCGGCCGTATATTTAGTGTTAATATTAACACTTTAATGGCCGCACGTCTACGCTGTCATACGTTGTCAGGGTCGGCTATATTTTTGAAGAATTAATTTTAAAAAAGTTGATAAAAATTAAGAGAAGATCTTATAAGATCAAAGACTATAGAAAAACTATGAAGCTGATAACGATATTCCTACTTATTTACATTCATTATTCATCACACAGAGAGTTTGGTATTGACCAATAATTTTCGGCGGTAGCATCACACACATGTTGTGTGAGCGGCCATTGAAGTGTCAATATCAACAATAAAAACGGGAAAAAGAAATTTAGAAAAATGCCTACGAAAGGCTATGATCTTTCAAGTATTGAATCTGAATATGAAGTATCTATTGTTGATGACTCCGATGTTCTTAAATGTGGAGCCCGTTTAGGTTTCCCTCAACCGAAAGAAGAAGAACCTCCGAGTCAACGTGCAAAAAGGGACCCAAAATCTCGCTCATTTGAGATAGTTACTTTACTCAAATCGCCTGTAACGTGTAAACTCATTATATATCCAAATTAGCAAAATATCTATAAAAATATGAATAAGTAAATCAATTTTCTGCGGTTTGACGAGAGCATCCCCTATCCCTGCCTTGTCGTCTCTGGAATCCTTAGCTCAACCTCTTGACATAACACTTCGCATACTAGGAGTGTTTCCCGTATTTGCACCATGCATAGATGCAATCTTGATATGATTAAACCGGCGTATCTTAATAATAATAAGTTTCAATTAATATTCTTAGTGGAATTCTCGTGCAGTATAAAAGATAAATATTCTCATTTGTCACGGAATGCTTTTACCATTTGCAACAACGTATATGTGCGAAATGGGGTTCCACTTATCAAAATATTTAAGAAACTCTCATTTAAATCTGTCTAATTTTATTGGCTCTATAATTTCATATTAACTGTAATTTAATTTAAGCCGATGCATGCCACATTTACTTTCCACTGATTCCCATTGAAATTAACACTAAAACTGCCAACGTGCTCAAAATGACTCGTTTCTCATCTTTTCCAAAAAATTTTTTAAATTATTGGAGAGCCATACAATACATACGGCATGCCCATCTTATAAAATACAGCTTACTGCATTAATCCTCCTTTCCATTTGTGGATTTTTCGTTTTTCAAAGTATCTATATAACGTATTGAAATATGATAGATTTAACGCCGGTATAGTCCGACAACTCTAACTTGGCTAGCGTGAAGTGGAGTCTCTCATTTTCAGCTGCATGTCTCCGTTATTTCGTTTTTGGAATCTAAAAAACGCAGTTTCCTAAAGTGAACACTCTTCATATTCATTTACTTTAAGGGATTGAGATTCTTGAATTATTTTTTTAAATAAGCAGTTGAAAATAATAGGTTCCGCCACTCGCTAGCCAAGTTAGAGTTGTCGGACTGTAGTTCTAGTGTTAAACCTCCAACAACTCCGCCGTCCAAAATCCACCGACGAAAACGAACAAACGAGTAACTGGATAAAACAATTTGTCCACACATCCTAAATTTGTCATTATGGAATTCCCTTTCGTGTCCGGTGAAGGATCACTCGTAGAATAAAAAGTTATTCCCGGTGGAAGATGGACGGATATGGCTACCGGAAGAAGGAGACTACGAAGGCAAATGCAAAGAAAGTAAGATAGATAATAAGGAATTACCGACATAAAAGAGGGTGGATAAGGGATAGAGAAAACCACGATAAAAACAAAGAAAGCGAGATGAGACAGGAAAAAGATAAGAAGAGAGGACGAGTGATATAAAAGAGATAGTCAGTCAGAGGCAGAAAGAGAGAAAAGCAAGGGATAGATAGCAGAGGGTGAGAGAAGAGGGAAAAAAGAAGAGATAGAAAGGTAGAGGGAAAGAGAAAGACAAAGAGAGAAATACGAAAGGAGGGGTGAAGAGGAACCTCTTTCCTTAATAAGTGGCCCGGCACAAGAGAAGCCTGGAGAGGAGCTGAAGAAGGAGAGACTTTCACGACACTCCGCTTTAGCAGGGAGAACCATCTTATACAGAGAGACCGAGGCAGACTGCTAATTACCGCAGGGGAACTTGGTCTCGATTTCTTGGACAACTCATTAATCTTAATTAGTACTCGCTGAGCGTGGAAAATCTAGCATGGCTGGGTACACCAATGCACGTGGACATTTCATCGAATAGGTTTCGATAACAAACTTACTGCGAATGAATTGTCATGGATATTTGCAAATTTTCGAATGCAATGGAGAACGAGAATGAAAATAACAGGCGTAGAATTATCTTGAGAAATGCATGAAGATTTGTATAAAAATGGGATTATTTTATAACTTGTTTGAGTAACTTTGAGGCTTTATGCAGCGATTGATGAGGTGGAAAATTTAGTTGCATTTAGTATCGATCGAAGTGGAAATTTAATCCACTGAAAAGGGAGAATCTTTTAATGAAGTATCGTAAAAGTTAAGTATTAAAATGTAAAACGCTTATAGATTGAGGAAGAATTAATAGCAATTCTGGTTTGGTTAGTTCTTCCGTAGGAAATATCAGTACGAAGGTACAATAATTAAAGGTATGTTGTGAAATATCTAAAACAATGTTTCAATTAACTTTTACTCATTGTACCCATATAGTGCGTATTTTGTGAAAGTGTAAAATGCTGAATATTTCGCCCATTTTATATTATAAAAAAAAAGGAACAAAATGTAGTTGGTATGAAACGCAATATCATATTTTTTAAGTTATTTATTAACAGGTTGAATAGTGACAGAGTTTTTCCAGTTAACTTTGTCCTTTTAATATGGAACAATGTAATTTCACATATATCAATAGATTTATGAGGAAAATATTTTACAGAGACATATTTTTTCACTTAAATTAAAAATCTACTTATTTAGGAAATATTCTAGTTTAAATATTCAGGAGCAAAGAAAATGAAAATTACTTGTGTGGAAAAATAATTTTATTTCTTAAATAACTTGAATCTGTCGTGAGATATTTAATTGCTTCAACTTCTGTGAGACGTACGCTATTTTTCTAAGAAGAAGAATTCTTGTAATACAATATCTTTATTTACATAAAAAAGTTTCATATAAGAGTTTTTTCTTATAAAAAGAGCTAAGACAACTGTCGACTGTAGAACAATTCAAGTCTCATTAACATTCTGAAAAAATTCTTTAATATTCTCAAGCTAACTTTTGCCTCTCTCCCTCTCCACGCAATAATTTCCATTTCTACTCGAACCTAATTGCCGGAACAGAACCCTAGGTGTTCCCAGCGGTAGAAAATCAGCATCAGCACTGCGATTTACATTTAATAATTCGAAATGATCATATTAGAGCGTATTAAACCGGAGCAAAGTGGCTCAACTTAGACTAGTTAGAAATACGGTAGTTAGTCGTCTCCTCTGTTCTTAAGCACTCCGCAGAACCGAATACTGTAGCTAACAGCTCTTTGAATTTTGCAGCTAAAATGGTGCGTGCGGATCTCGTGATACGTTAATACACCGACGATTCTAATGGTAGCCATGATTGCAAGGAGTAACACGCTTAATGTATCCGGCATACCTTATCTCTCCTTGTGCACAAATAGAATGATAAAACCTGAAATAACTCCAATAACTCGTACTATAATTTCTCGCCTATTGTTCTCTGTTATACTGTACGCCTTACAAATCGTCGAAAAACTGAACATTGTTAAACATTGTACATACACTGGAAACAATAGCGATTACAATTTTTAAAGTTTTTGTTCGCCAGATAATGTGGGGTTAGAACTTTTTTTGAATTTTTTTTTAAGAGTGCAGAAATTTGGGTAACTGAACGTATTTAAGTAGTAAGCAGTGAATTATATGTTGGTACTATTATTAATTTCTTGACGTTAAGTAGCACATCGATAATTAAATAAGGCAATGGCTGAGGAGTACTTAATCATTCTTTTACCACCAGATTTCGTAAATCGTTCATAAAGGGAAAATTGTTGTTTCTTACTATTGATATTCTCAATTGTTCAACAATTCTTTTGGTATTGAGGAAAAGATTCGCAATCTTAATCATGCCTGCTGGAAAAAATTGAAAACCTTGTTTGAATTTTCTTTTCTCACTAGACGAGATAAAATGTCAAGTTTCGAATTTTTTAAAAGTGTAGAAAATCCACGATTTCTTTTAATTAATTACATATAACACTACGAAATGTTTAATGTTAAATAATACTCAATTAATGAAATAACTCAAAAGTAATTTTCTGTATTATTATTCTACAATTCTTTTGGTATTCTTGGAAAAAATTCCAAACCTTCTTGTTTGAATTTTCTTTTCTCATTAGACGAGAAAAATATCAAGTTTCGAATGTTTTAAAAGTGTAGAAAATCCACAATTTCTTTTAATTAATTACATATAAGGCTACGAAATGTTCAATGCTAAATAATACTCAATTAATTAAATCACGCAAAAGTAATTTCGTGCATTATTATTCCAAATTTATTGTGTAATGGTTTAAAGCAAAATCGAAAAACGTGTATCTTGCGAGAGAAAATTTGTTGATTTGTCCATACGCAAAGATTTTAGAATATCAAACGTTTTATCCGAACTCGTAGTTCGAGGAAAATTGGCCGGTCGATGTACTCGGCGACGGAGACATCATTAGGGCGAGCAAATAAGCCCTACACACCATCCTTTTATAAACGTACAGGGTGCTCCAGAAGTTCGATGTAAAAATGATCACATATTACACATAATGATATTTATTGTTATTATAATCTTGTGTAGATACAAGTTTTCAACGTTATTCACATAGGACATTCATTTTTCGATTTGAATAGACGAAAAATATTTTGTTCATTGTCTAAAATTTACAATTTTCTGCTGTAAATTAACACTAAATCTATCACCCCAGTTAAAGCGAGTGGTTCCTAGTTTCTTTTTTTTCTATAATTTCTCCTAATTTATGGGGGACACGTGCATTAAATATTCCACTTGTATCTTGTAAAACCTCTTAATTTCTTTTTTCCAAAACGTTTATATATTGTGTCAATAGTTCTGATCTTAAGATAGAAGCATCTTGAAGAGTAAAATGGAGGCAAAGGGTTGAAATCACAGTCAATGTGTCCAAGTTCAAATTTCCCGCCATCTGTAATAAATTTTTCCAAAGAGAATTATGGTGGTCAAGGTGGTAAAGACTCATTACTTTATTTACAATTTTACCTTGACTTTTGTCAAAATGTTTCCACGCATTAGACTGTGGAAATTGTCAAATTTGCATTCTTAAGATGAATAAATTCTACGACCAAAAATTAAAAAATTATTTTTCATTATTTAAATTCCGTAACTGAATTTTACTAACTATAAAATATTAATGAATATTAAGGTAACACGAAAAAAACGAAATAAATGAGTTCAACCCCTTGCTATATAATAACGAGTGACACACTTGAGCAATAAATGGAATACACAAATTTAAAGATCTCGAAAAATGATAAATATCTGTGGGTCACAGTACGATTCAATTATTTCTATTCCATTTAATATTGCGCTAATTTATATGCCACATTAGAAATCTCAGATAGATTTTTATTTCAGAAGTTATTCAAGACACCGATTCTGAGCTATTGTGCATTGGGTCACAAAAAAATAGTGCAGCAACGAGTTAAACATCAGTAACGATTCCGATCAAATTTAATTACACTGTAACAATACAACATTCTGTAAATCGAGTAAAAATAGACTCACAACGTATGAACGATTGAACATAAATTTCTACAATTACAGCAGATCTTTCTTTACGAGCACCCTGTATGCAAGCATGCACCCTATATTACACTTCGAATGCACGCACAGCAAGTATACAGTTCACTGCGGTACGTTCGTTCGTAAGTGCATGCTTTCCCACCCACATGCCTGCATACCTGCATACTAGCCGGTCTTATCGTAACTATACGACGCTCTTACTAAATCGTGGAATCCAAAGGCGATAGCACACTATCACGTAAAGGCGGGACTGTTACATTTTCGACAGAACTGAACCTTCCTATCTCTGGCAAGGCTCACTTTTAGAATTATAGCGATTACGGTGAAACGAATTATCGTAAATGCTATTATGTAGGTGTAGGAGGACCATGGATCATGACAAAGTATAAGTGCGCATTACTAATTGTAAGTATATTATTTGCATGTAGAATTATTAATGTTAATGTGAGGTATTGTTAGACGGGGTGCTTTAACCCTTTGCAGTCCGAATTATTTTCTTAATTTTCTAGTGAGCTAAATAAAACTAATTTTAAAACATTTTCTGTCATTAGTTATTCATTTTTTTTTAAATGATATCAAAATTGAAGGTACTGACTAATAATTACGCGATATTACAAAATCGTTATGAAATTGAAAAGTTGATATTAAAGTGTCAGCAAATGAAATTGTTCAATGGCTGGTTTTTGTACGACGCTACCGAGACAGAAACACAAGCTGGTCTTGTTTAAACAAATGAAGATAGAAACTTTCCATCGCCATCGCGTCAAACTACACTCTTTACCGATTAAAACGAGCTAAGGATCATCCTCCTACGACCTCCAGAAGCCGAGGAACGTAAATTCGAAGAAACTAGCCCAAAATCGTCTTTTCGTCAACAACCTGCCCTTTACATTTAAAAATCGGACACCCCCGGTTTCAAAATTAAATATCTTCCACATTTCTTGGCCGATTGAAATGAAACTTATTTCCACCTCTTCGTTGGGCTCCAGGGTTTGAAACTACCCCTATAAAATCATCCTGCGAATGTTATTTTTTTTAAATGAAACAGAAGCTTTTCGCGTTTAACCCATTCACTGCCAACTACGAGATATCTCGTGTTTGCACTATATGTTGAAATTAATAAGTTGGCAATAACAGCCGAACGTGTATAGCATTTTTGGAACAAAAATTTTCTTAGTATCTCTACAAGTGTTGAGATTATATTTTTGTATAATTAAATTACTGTTTTAAAAACTTACTGTCATCTTCTCAAATTTTATCACGTAAGCTAATATTTGCTTAATTTCTCTGGCAGTGAATGGGTTAAACGAGTGAAGATAGAAACGTTCTATTATCATCATGTTAAACTACACTCTTTCCTGATTAAAATGAGCTATAGATCATCTTCCTACGACCTCCAAAATCCGACAGACGGAAATTCAAACGAGGCCTGTACCGTTCCCCTGGCTTATCCCTCGCACAGGGCCCCGCAAAAATTTGACACTATCGGCTTTAAAATTAAATATGTAATTCAAGTCCAAGTGAATTAGCGAGAATATGTAATATATTCTATTGTAATTTTCATGAGGTATATACATTAAATGGTGTGCATGGAAGAGTAAACGCTGCGGTGAAATTTGAATAAGCAGGTAGGTACGTTTGGAAATGTAAGTGGCTATAAAATACCCAGTTAATATTTTTGCTATTATGGCTTTATGATAATAAGTCCACAATTTTCTGCCTCTGAAATAGTGGCGTTTTAATGGTAAAAGGTTGCGGTATCTCGATAAAATAGCTATTTTTGTATCGGTCGAGCGATCCTTTCGTTTTAAATATTTATACCCTTCATGCCGAGATATATTCGACGTGTTACATGATAAAATAAGTTACCAGTGTCGTGCAAAAAATTTCTAGCGTGTAAAAGTTTTTAACTTCAGTTTAGCAAAGTTTAATGTCTGTTATAAATGTGCAATGAATAGTGCAGCGAATGAGCACCTTTTTATAATTTACGAAGAGATTCATATACAAAATTTACAGATAATTTTTTGTACGGTTTTCTTTTTCCCTTTTAGCTGAAAATTCATTACACATAGAAACAATGCCCTTCAAAGGATTAAAAAAATTTAATGAATTTATGATTGCTTGTGCCGCACTTAAACCATGTTTCATAATTTCATTATTTTATGGGGGTTGCGATATTTTAATAACTGCTACTTTTTGCAGAGAAATAAAAAAATTCAGAGTAAAACTTCTCGTCTGAAAGAGTGAGTATTACTGTATCAAAATACTATATAAAAATGACAGTACCATCAATTAATTTTGAACATGTGTCGCATCGATTAACATTAAATTAATGCATAATTGTTATTATTTTACATGGACTATTTCCTCACGCAACTGTACTCATTCAAAATCGGAATTCATTAATTTTCGAACTTTGCATAACTTTCACCAAATCGTGAAGAGGAATTAAAATGTAGCATTTTATTTGAAATAATTTATAAGTGATTTAACACTAGATTTACGGAGCCAATTTGGCTCATTCAAAATTTAATTATTACATATATAATATATTGGTTGGTTAATTTTTTAATAATAAATCTTTCATTTCAAGAGATTTGGAACTATTTTCTTTGCAAAAAAATTCAATTTCCTTGTATAATTCAAATTGGCTCCCTTCAGAAAAATAGGTATATCAACATCCGTAAATTTAGTGTTATATCTGCAAGTTATCTTAATAATGTTAGCAAATTTTCTATGTCAAATAAGTAATTGTTAGTTTCACATTATGCAAACAATTAAAATTATTTCTTAGCCTATTATACTATCGTCAAACAATTTCGAATATTCGCAAGCACAATCGTATTTTCATAACAAACAGTATGTGTCTCTTTCTCATTATCAAGTTCACATCCACGTCAATAATTGAGATATCAGTGAATTATTAACCATATACTGTGCATAATCCATTCGGTCTTCAATTCCCTCGCATTATGAAAGACCTGCAACGTTCACAAATATCTGAAAAAAGCAAGAGATACTCGACATAATTATGACCTTTAAAAATTCACTCAAAGGTGTTTTAAAATGAGATACTTTTCAAGTTATAATTCGATTGACAGGTTCAGAAGAATCGACGATGTCGCATCACGATAATTCTGTCTTCTCCAAGGTGTTCGTTAGTGTCAAGAGTGTTTGGAAGGGAAACTGCAATGAAGTAGAATCGACTTCGACCTCATTGATAGTCTACCACGAGTACCAAGCATCGAAAACATTTTCTTTCCGAAACTCTTTGTTTTACCATTCAATTTTTCTTCATAAAATATATATTTGAGGCTTGTCTTTTATTCAACAAAATGATTTTATTGAAATAATTCAAGCCAGTCTTAAAGACTCGATAGAAAGTAAAATAATACGAAGGATGAGAAATCTCTTGCTATTGAAATTAAATGAAAATTAAATTAACGGGATAGTGAGTGTAAAAACTCTGAATTACAATCGTGAGTTTAAGTTTTAATAAATTGCATAATGCAATTTCACAGATGCTTCTCCAATGGGAAAAACGTCTACGTGATAAGTACACCACACCACTAAACCAATTTACCAAATGTCCAAGTCTGGACAAATTGTAAAGTCTCGAGGAAAAAAAACAAAAAAAACAAAAGTTTTAATTTTCTGTCACTTTTAGAAAATTTTTTCTATGCGATGTGTAGATCATAGCATTGGTGATTTGGAACCCTGAAACCGTAGATTCTAGATGATCAGAGCAGTTAAAGCCGAAGAAATCCAAAAGAAGCAAAGAAAGAAATATCTCGTTACCGCAGAGAAATTTTTTTCGTATTATCAATTAAACTATTATAGCTTCGGTGGTCGGGAACCTACTTAATGCAGTAGATTTTAGCGTAAGTAAACAGATTTAGAAAAGTTATTGCAACTAAGAAGACAAAGTGTCGAACTAGTAAGCAGTGAAATCGAATTTAAATCCCTTATCACCTTTAAAAAAATTTTGTCTTCATTGACATTTAACATATCATAGCCACTGTGGTAAAGAATCCTGCTAAAATAGCAAAATGACAAAAGTAATTAAAGCTGAAAATTTACCGGAGCAGAAGGAAAATAAGTAAAATTTGATTGTCAATTTTATCGCTTAATCTCTTGCTGTATAATATAAAGTGACATTCATGTCACAGAAAATGGAACAAAATAATATCGCATTTCAAAAATTGTCAAGTTGAAAATCGTAATATGTCATCGCAAATTGGAATTATTTTCGTGTCGTCAGATTTGTATAAAAATTCACAATATAGCTGAAAGTAATTACTGAATTTTTATTTCACCAGTTCAATAATTATGCCGTGTACAGAGGGCGAAAAGAACAAATCGTTAGGTAAACTGGTTAATCGACGTTTCATATAAAATGTATAAAGTCATCGGCAGTCCAATGAATAGGACTTCGATATTTCATGACCTTCAAATTTCATCACAGACATTACCTTGTTATGATTTCATTCGAACACGATCATTCGATTAATAATTAGTAGTTCAGCAGTCTATGAATGTGGCTTGGATCTGTATTCATCGGAATACCAGATGATTTGATTGGTTAGCGGTTAAACATGACAGTGTTCAATCAAACACTAACTTCCTGCATAGTTGAATTTATTAATAATGCAATATGATTTTAATATTCCCATACTGACGAGATCAACGTCGATAAACCTGGTTTCCTACATTTATTATTTAATACTAGCAATGCCGTGCGCGCATAATTAATTTGCCTGGAAATATCTCACGCTTTTTCCAATTTATATATGAGCCGTTTATTTTAAATGTAGCATAAATCACTGTAGTCTACTGAAAAATAATGATTTTTAATGACTATACGAAGATATTTATACTGGAAAAAAATATAAGTATTCAAGATAACATACGCAACGAAATCTTTTCAAAAATTGACATCACTATTTTAAACATGTTAAGACGCAAACCTTGATTATTTTATTTAAAAAGTGATTTTGCCATTTTTGAAATAAACGACTCAACTTGTTGAATAACGTTTTAACGTTTATTTGTCTTTATCTAAGTTCTTTTTTTTTATATTGTATGTCTATCATATTCTATATGTTGAATATTCTATAAATTAATGATTTCTCATAAAACTCGGAATCGTTCATCGATGGATTAATTCTGCTGGATAAAATTTAGGTAATATTATTTACTTGTATTTTTAGATATTTTCACTTATTTACCCCCACTACTAGTTCCTACATTATAATAATAAATCAATAGCTGCATTTCTAAATGGATCAATTGAGTATTGTCACAAATTGTTTATATATTCGACAGGATATAATTAATTATCATATTGCATGTCGTTTAAGTATAGGTACTTTATAATCGACAAAGGATTAATAAATTAAGTATTTAGAACCGTAAGTGATTTACTACTAATCTGTATTCGTAGCAAAACCTATGCTCTTTCATACTTTATTTTAACAAACAGAATCTGTTTTGCAATTTTCAATCTTCTAAACAAAATAAACTATACAGCAAAACGGAGGGCCGAATTTAGAAAATTTTATTCATTGAGTTACAAAAGCCTTTACTATTTTCTCGTGACTTTTTTCTCTTTCTCTGACAAATATGCTCTTTATTTCATTATTACGTACTAAAAATATAAGAAATTTTTCATCGATAATTTTAATCTCATATACAAATACATTCTTCCAATACAAAATTTTTACAATTAATGTCTCTTACAAGTGCTACAAGAAATTAGAAAATGGAGGACAAAAAATCTGAGAAAATTCCAAAGTATGCATACCATTGGGTATAATGTCTGCGATTTTTCTCAGAATTTTCGACCCACCCAAACGGGAGATATCGAGCAAAAATTGTAAAGTACGTTTCACCCTTTAACTACTTGTACGCTCGGGGTAGTGAATCCATACTTTGCAGAAATGATTTTTCCGAATAGCCCTATCGAATGGGATGCCTCAAGATTGATTAGCTTTAGGGGCACTGTTATCATACTTACCAGGCTAGAGTCTTTTGAGCCATGTTGAAACGCTTATAACATTGAAGTAATATTTAGTAGATATTAAAAGTCGTAATTTATTGCCAGTGAACGATTGGAAAATTATAAACACAAGAGTGTTTTTGCATACAGTAAATATGGATGGAGAACGGTTCAGGCAGAAAAAGTCCACCGATGTCCATTCGTACAATATTTTTACCAAGTCCCGTTGCGAGCGTTAATAATTCTCAACGTCGTGAATGAGGCATGACGAGTGTAGTATCCTTGAATTCGCGAGCTTTCAGCTACAAACGTGACTTTCGAATAACAAAGGAAAGAAGGAACAAGCCGAAGGTAGCAGAAAGGGCAGAGAGTGGAAGGGAAAATATCCACATTGTTACAAGTTGGCATCCAGCCCATCCTCTGATAAGACGGAGAAGAGGAGAAGAAAAAAAATATATCCTTGAGATTTGTTATAGGCAAGCGGTATTTGTGTCATCGAAACGAAAGAGGGTCTCGATATCCCTTTTACTTCTGAATTTATGCCCCCTTGCTTTCTTGGCCGTACAATGAAGCCATAAAAGCAACTGGGAAGCAAAGATAACAGTAAAAGCAAAACCTAGAAGACTTAGGATGTCCCTTTTATCGATCATATTTAAAGATACGATAATAATATTTCTCCTTTTGGAATATACTTTATTTCTTCGTCCTAAGCTTTTACTTTATTCATCCTCCAATTGTCATAGTTTGTCACTTTAAACGGATGTGGGTCCAAGGTACTTTGAAGGAAAGAAGCGAAATAATTGTTCAGGGAGTTCGTTAAGAAGGCTGTCGAGAAGATAAAGTAAAGAGTTTAAACTTGCACAGATTACTAGGGATGGATGCCTCTGTAATTTGTTATATATTGAACGAACATGAATCTTTTCATCTTCCTTCGTATTCTTTACAATTTTCTATGTATTTTGAGAAACGTTAACGTTAAATTAATTGTAGAGCTAGTTGTACAATCTGGTTTATGTTATTCTGCATTTAGAAATTTTTTTACTAAAGCATACTTTCATATATGTTGAGTCCTGTTTTAAAAGTAGTCTTTATTATACTTCACCGTACAGTGTTTCGTTGCACACACTTTTTCTATCACGATACTTAATTCTATAATTCACCATCAGTAAAGAATTAGATTTCTACCTATATTTTGCAGCGTTAAATTGTTGAATACTCATTGTACTTTGTTTTTCATAATTATCGAAGCTAGATTTTTACTATTGATATTATATGTTTATAAAATAGAAACATTAAAGAGGAAAATAGTTAAATATAACTTTGGTAGTCCTTTCCTTACTTTATACTGATACTTCAATATCGGCTGTCAGCAGTTTCGTAACTCCTTTCCTTCAAAAGTTATTAACAACTTAATCTGTAACAACAACGCTAACGATACCCAATTTTTTCTAGAAATTCCCCAATGTGACAGGAGATCCATACAGTAAACATTTCACTTGTATATTATAAAATGTAAAATACTTAGTCATCATTTTTTTAACTTTCTGATTTCTCTTTTTCCAAAGCACTTAAGGTAAAAGTACCAGTAGTTGACCATGTGCCAGTAGTTGACCGTTTTTTAGAAAACATAAAAAAATAAGGTTTGCATAAGTTGTGCACTTTCGATGAAAGTGAATTTCAAATAGCACAGCATCTGTCGATTATATTTTGAAACAATTACATGTAACGTGAAGTATACCTATTAACAGCGAACGTTTGAATTCAATAAGGTAAGTAATATGCCGTTATATCTCTATTTCCTTAACGTTGCTGTTAAGAATGGCTGTACGGTTCAGGTAAAAAATTCATAGATTGTGAAGATTTCGCAAATGAATTATTTACTGTTTAAGACCTTGCAACGTTTTATAAGTAATATATACATCGTTTTTATTATTTTAACCACAAAATGCAATAATTTTTTAATGGTCAACTTCTGGATATTGGTGCTCTACAATTTTCAGAAGTTGACAGGCATGGTTAATTACCGATATTACTCATTTAAATTTGATTATGATTTATAATGTATCCGTTTTACATCTCACATTATTAGAAATACAAAATGTAAATCGATATATTGTAGTATACTGAGTTTTAGTCGATGACACGGTCAACTATTAACTCCATTCGCGGTCAATTATTGATCAGTGTCCAATGTCTACTATGTTCTTCTTCTTATTTTATTATTTAATTATTAATGACAATTTGTACTGGTAACGTTAAAATTAAACGATAATAAAGTGATTTTCAGCGTTAATGCTGTAACCCTGCTTCGAATATAAGCGGTCAACTACTAACGAAAATAGGTGGTCAATTACTAGTTTTATCGATCTCAAAAGTGGTCAACTACTGAAGCATTTGTCGAATTTTTAAATATATTTCTCAAGTTTGTATAACTTATGTTTTTTTAAAAATTGGTCTTAGTACATAATCTAGAATGTTCAAAGAACGTCTCCAAGCATCGACTCTCGCCAGTTATTGACAGAGTAAATAGTTACCATTGTTTCTATCGAAAATTTCTCTTAACTAGTCAACTACTGGTATCTTTACCTTATTCAGTATACATAAATATAACAGATATAGCGGTAGTAGGTTCAGTAGGAGGAGCGTGTCCTCCGAGGGAACAGTAACTGAAAATAAAGATCGAAATCTATTAATTTTAGTACAGTGATATTTGTATTTCACTAAATTGCTCTAACTTTATTTTTTACTCGAATGTCTCTGCTCTGATTCCTCATTATCCAGTTCTTGTTCTTCTCCTTTTATTTTTTCTGTTTGAGTGCTGTGGTAATTTCACCTAGGACCCATACTCCTAAATGGGTTCCAAATCACCATGCTATAACGTAGGAAAAATTTTCCAAAGCTGACGTGGATTTGAACTCAAGCTCGCTTGCTAGAACTCCGTAGCCACCATAACCCCTTAATCGCAATTTTATGAAAAACGTTTCGCCGCGAGATATTCGACGTTGTAACCATCGTATTAAAATTATATTTTTCAAAATTGAATTCGTGTATAGTTTTAGTTTACCTGCGACGAAGTTAAACTTCTTCCAGTTGTAAACTATCACGAACAAAAATAAAAGGGAAAATAAACAAGTAAGAGTGGACTTTATAAATAATGAGGAACTTTGAAACGATATTGAAAGGAGGTTTTGAGAAGTAAATATTTTGGGAAGTAAATATATATGTATATTGTTCGGTAAATAAAGATATCGAATTCTTGTTTCTTAAGCAGGTCAGACGTAACGATTTACACGTCGATATTAAAATACAAATAGCTCATTCGCCTTTTTTAGTCTAAAGGTATTTAACACTAAACCTACCAAGGCGGTCAAAAGACCGATTCCAAAATATTTTCTAAAAATTATCTAATTTGATAGAGTAGCCATAAAGTAAATATTCCACTTCTATCTTACAAAAGCAATATGAGTTAATTAATTATATTCTTTATCTCTCCACTTCTTTTTGTGTAAGGTCGTTATTGAGTATATTTAGATTTTAGTAGATATAACGTCGCTAGGTTTAGTGTTAATGCATTCGATATTGGGCAGCTGTATTTGCATGTCAATTTTAAAGTAAAAGGCGAATCAAGTTGCCGAAGATTAACGTCATTTCTATGACACTTTTAAATACAAATGTCGCAAGAGAGTTTTTTAAATATCAAATACTTTTTTAGACATTGAGATATTGGAAATAAAGAAAAGCAAAATTTTTCCATCGATTTCTAAACAAATGTTCGGTGATTAATTTCTCTTTACGTATTCATCTTTTTACGCCATCACAAAGACCATTTTTCCTTCCAAATATTTTCTACAATGAAATTTTCTTTTGTAAAAATTAATAATGCTGTCAGCGATATTTATAATACTACTGCAAAATTTGTCAACTTGAAGCGCATGATTAGAAGAGATGACATAAAAGAAAATATAATACTTTTGGAAAATTTAATAATGCTGTAAATAGGACGTGTCAAATTATTGAAAAATTATTCGTTTTTAAATGTATTATGATATGAGATGATAATGAAAACGAGGGGGTAGTATATTCTTTTTGTATCCATAGAGGCGAAGAGGGTTTGTTCATCCCTTTAATTCTGATAAGCGCGAAGTACATCCCACGATATGCATACGTTTTGCGTGAGTTATTCTTAACTTATTAGCTTTTAGCTCGCTTATCAACCAATTAATTATAATAAAATAGCACAGAGAGAAAAATCGAGGGATGGAAGTACTCAGTTACTCATGTATCGGTATTATTTCAGCTTCATTTTCTTAACACCGCGAAAGAATAATGTATTACGGAATTCAATAAAACTGACAGTCTGCCCCCGCGAAAAAGTCTCAGGTCTGCGAAAAGTCAAGAATTTTACTATCTGAGCTGCACACGTGTTCCATTTCGTTTGGTATTTTGCCAGAGTGCTTTTAAATGTTAAGATGGAATACTACAATATTCCTGTGTATTCTTTCCTACGATTCTCGCAAAGTACAAACTAAAATTTCGATGCAAATGGCTCCTCATGTATGGTAATTTTTTCCTAGCAATAAAAATGATACACCATACTAAATTCAGTGTTATTAATTATGTACAGGGTTAAAAAAATCAATTCCATGGTAGTTCTTCGTCCAGCACTTTATTTTTTATTTCAAACTTTCTGTTCTACAATTTATAATCATATTTTTAATTACAATATTCTGTTTTTATAAATCTATTCTTTCATAGCTTACTGGTATACAAAATAATTTGCAAAGATTTTTCCAAACGTAGTTATTTTGGACAGATAATTTCGGTTTGGTAGTATGTATTATCAATTTGTTGCTCTGATATAAAAATAGTAGATCTTAGAATTAGTTAGACTAGAGTTAATAGATAACAAGTCGATTATCTATTTGTATAATATTAAATTAACACTAAAACTACCAAGGCGATCCAAATTATCGATTCCTAATTTGTTCTAAAAATTCCCCGAACTTATGGGACAGCAATAAAGTAAATATTCCACGTCTATCAAATGAAACAATGCTATTTTATATCATCGACTTATTTAATTAATGCACAATAATTAATTATATCTTCATGTAAAATGATCTATATTTTTAGACCATTTTTTTTTGAGGTACACTTTCATATACCAAATTTAGATTTAATTGAAATATTTACTATCGATTGCACGATTCAAAATTGTATCACAGTTCGATTTCATTGTCTCACAATACGTCAGAAAAACGTGGAATACAAGGTAGCAGACGAGACACTACAATAAATACAGAAACGCCATCGTTTGACACAGAAGACACAAAGAATGCGCCAGATAAATATACAAACGTATTCGTAAAATGTAGAAAATACATGGAGTTCTGTCCTCCAACTTGCACCGAGTGAAAATAAAAGATCTAAAGCAGAGGAAGAGCTTAGAGATCTGTTTAACAATGGTGCATTAAACAAGTTGGCAACAAACTCGGGAGGAAAAGAGTAATAGGAAGCATAGAAGGAAATGATCGATGGAAACATTAAAAACTTTGAACCATCGGTCATTTAATTTTTCATTTAGAAATTCGTAGTTTGCATTAAAAATGCTGCTCTCTTCGCTTCATCGTTGACAGACAATTTCCAAAGTTGATAAATGAAATATTCAATGGCAACAGCCGCCATGCTGTCAGATAACGTTGAAGAGCTGAAAGACAATGAACTGGAAGAATTTATACTTGAATAAAACTCCAGTTTAAACTAGGTAATTCGATGGCAATTGATTGTGTGTAACAAAAATCATAAAAGATTTGTTTCTTTCACTCTAAGCAATTCTGTTATAGAAAATTCAGAAAGGATTGTAGACATCAGCAGTTCAGAATTATCAATTTTCATTGCGAAAGAAATTTTTCACGGGAAAGTTTTTCTATTTCGGGGAGAGGCGGTGATATTTATTAGGTTTTGATCACGAAAATCATTTAAAAGTTATATTATTTAAGATTTTCCTAATAGTGGCGATTTCTTAACACTAGTTCTTCGGCAGCCGTCAAATTGACGGCTTGCTACTTTTTTAAAAAATTATTTTCAAATTGATACAAAAGTAGCACAGTAAATATTTCATATGTATCTTATAATACACAAATTAATTAACCCTCTCTGAGCCCCTGAGACTTTGAGGTAGCGCAACACATCTAATTGTAAGCTTCTATTCTTCAAAGTCATATCTCTGACATTGCCAAATACTATAATTCAGTTTATAAAAATCATGAAATTCTTTACAATTCAATATTTATTATTCAGGTTTAATCTATTATTTAAAATAGTATTTTTATCACTTTCTAATTATACTATCGTGAAATTGATTTTCATGATCCATCTTTCTACAAAGTACTTCTTTAATATTGTATATTTAAACCTACTAGATTTAACAGTCGTAGATCTAGTGTTTTAAATAAAATAGTTTGTGTCTTATCTTAATAATTAAAAAGGCAAGATCAAACTGTATCTAATAATTTGAAAATGCAAATCCACAAAGACGAACTTGCTGGAACAAGATAATTAGATCAACAGAATTATTTCTTATTTTAATGTGCATTCAAAGTCTTGTCCTCCAAATGGAATTAATATATTTATAAAACTAATTCTAGTAGTACTCTCACAGCATTGTAAACACCCAGGAATATCCTTGCACAAATATTATCGTACAGCCTTCATATATACTATAACTCTATGGTCCGAAATTGACCTAAAACTATAGGTACACCATAAAACGTCCATAGCAAACAACTCAAAGCCACAAAGGTAATTATACCACCCTTATTTAAAATATTAACGCTCAAAGTAACACTAGAAGATTACAACAACCGTAATAAAGTCTCGAATTCTCAAACACCGTGTTCATCATCACCTCTGAGAAATTTCTTCCACACAGAAAATTTCTTCCAGGGTATATCATACCCTTCTAGGTTCAAAACCCATAGAGAATCACATGCCGCCAATAAAATCAAGCTGTGAACCCAGTATAAAAAAAACGTATCTCGCGACAACAATTTCCTTCTTCAAACGTAAGTACAATGCCCACAAGCAACAATGCAAACATATTCGCTAAAGTGTAGAGGTATTCCAATCTCGTAGGGAAATAGCATCGACGATTTCCTCGTAGGGCGTAACAGGGTGCCCTTTTTCATAAGCATCGCGTGCACGCAATAACCATCCACGTGGCGATGCAAATTACCTCCGGAAACTTTCTTTCTCGGCGAAGCAATCACAGGGTGGATGGGCGCGCGTTCTCGGTCGTTTAATTAAATGATAAAGGTAACCCGGCCGGCTCGAGGACAATGGAAAAAGGAAGAGCGAAATGTAGCGATCGTTCGTAGTAACCGCGCCGACGCGATTTCCATACGAGAATACCACCCCCTTCGTCCTCTTTCGTCCGCAGTTTCTTTTTTCCTTCCTTTTTCAACTTTCCCGTTTGGCTGTCCCTTTCTCTCTTCATCGACTGGGTTCCCTTAGGCTCTGACCTCGTTGCCAGGCGGAAAAGCCGTTTTCTACGTACGTCGTTATCTGTACTTTGCTATACAAGAAGGTATAACTGTTTTAACGAGTTCCCTTGCCCATCCTCCTCGCGGAATTCAACGCTCCCTCGAAACTCTTCGCCGGACATCGTGATAGAGGTTACGGGAATGATGGGACGTGTGGATTTTTAGTTTCTTACTTATTACGTTAATTTGTAATGGGTGATTTGAAAGTATATTTCAATTTTGGAATCTTGATACTCAAGATTTTGTTAGAGTTGCTTGTAAGAGTAGCTGTTTTGAGATGTGAAATTTTCTTTTTTTTTTGCGTGTGATGTTAATTTGAAAGGGGTGAGTTTGAAGTACATTTCGGTTTTGGAAAGACGAAATTCAAGATTTTATTACTAGATTTTATTACTACAAGATTGTAGAGTCGTTGCAAGAGTGACTGATGCAAGAGTAGCTGTTTTGAATGACGCCGTGTGTGGATTCTTCGTTTTTTGCCAATTACGTTCATTAAAGAGGGGTGATTTGAAGTACAGATAGCCCTCCTATAACACGGTAGATACGTTCCTAGAAAATGACGTGTTGTGTGAAACCGTGTTGTATGAGACCCAGAGCCAGTACAAAAAGAGGGGTTACGTTCGGAAAACTTATTAAAAACAGATATTTTTTTTAATTCCGCATAAACGACTAAATTTTTATCAAAAATATACATGTATGTACAACACAAAACAAAAAAAAATGTTATTTTAATTTCATGAAACTATAATTTAATAAATTTCTTCATCGTCACTGCTCATTATGATCAATCGAGAACGTTTTTTTTTTGATGGAATGATATCGCTTTCAGTTTCAGAACTTCTTTCTTCATTTAAAGTTTTTACATCTTCTTTCCTCTTTAAAGTATCTGTAATTTTACTTATTGTTAGCTTTCTGATTCTTATCGGTTCGTTATAAATTTCTGCTTAGTGTCTTAAAGACGAAAAAGTTATTCTTTGACACACCGTGGCTCGACACAGACTGCCGATCAGCAACGTGAAATACTTTTGTTTTCAAACCACAGAGATGAAATCAAAATACTGTACTTTCCACAACACTGTGCCTCGCCGCGGCTGTAGAAGTACACTGTTGTATAAAAATTGTTGCAACTTTCTTACCATATTAGAGCAAAACCGTGTTATAGGATGCCGTGTTGTAGGATGGTTTCCGCAATTTTTAAATCGTGTTATAGCGAAACCGTGTTATAGGATGCCGTGTTGTAGGAGGGCTACCTGTATATTTCAATTTTGGAATCATGAAACTGAAGATTTTGTTAGAGTTGCTTGTAAGAGTAGCTGTTTTGACATGTGAAATTTTCTTTTTTTGCCCATGATGTTAATTTGAAAGGGGTGAGTATACTTCGATTTTGGATATACGAAATTCAAGATTTTATTACTACCTACAAGATTGTAGAGTCGTTGCAAGAGTGACTGATGCAAAAGTAATTGATGCAAGTGTGGCTGTTTTGAATGATGTTATGTGTGGATTTTTCGTTTTTTGCCAATTACGTTCATTCAAGAGTGGTGATTTGAAGTATATTTCAATTTTTGAAACGTGACATTCAAGATTTCGTTAGAGTTGTTACAAGAGTGGATGGTTTGAATGATGCATTTTGTATTTGTTTGTGGATTGGAGGTAGAGAGATGATTTTGTGGATTTTTTTGTTTACATTGTCTTTGAAAGATGAATAACATGATGTTATGTATTTTGAACGTGCTTTGGTGGAGATCGTTGAAATACAAAATACAGGAGAAGAGGAAGACGTAAGTAGAATGAATTAAACTAGGTCAGGCGTAGAACTGAGAAAATATTCAATAAATGTCCAAGTAGTAGCGAAAGTTTACTACAAGTAAACTAAACAGGAATTCTATGGCCAGCAGTTTTGATATTGCCGTTTTGCTATTTAATGTCACAATCTAGGAGTCAAGTAAGATTATCAAAATGCATGCAGAATGATTTTTATTACGCAATTTTCCATAAATAACTTTTCTACACCGTTGCTCTAAAATCTTAACTCCAAAAAAAAATATTAGAAATGCACTATACCTTTTTCAATATCAACAATACAGAGGAAAATCCTTTTAAAAAGGAAGTTTAAAAACTTTCTTAAAATTTCTTAAGAAAGATTTCGAAGGAAATATGTCGGATTTAATCGAAGAGTGAAAGAGTTCTACTCCAATTGAATTTTCTTGCAAAACCATTAAGAGCTCGGATTAATGGCGATTTCATTAATAAAAACTGCTGGTCAGATAAAAAATCTTCATACTTTGAAAACACATTTCTATCATCATCATTCTTTCATCTTCATTAGCAAAACATTCCGTTAATTAAAATCGTGAAGATTTCTACAAGATATATCCAATTAAATATTCTCATTTTATCGACAAAATCCAATGGTAGAATTGTTTAAAAGCACTTTCTGTCTACACTTCATACATTTTCCGATAAACCATTGCGTCCACTTACGGAAAAACATGAAAATCGTTGTTTGGATCCGATTTTAACGGCGTCGAAGTAACCTCGAGTGTAAATTATGGAGATCGAGGAACGCGAGAGTAAATACAGCACTTAGGGTTGCGGAGGCTGCTAAATTGTTGGCTGCCACGGTGAATTTACTCTGGTACTTCGAATCTCCATAACTTGCGATCGGTTTATTCAAATGGTGACAAATCGTCGAAACGTTTCGATCTGACGGGCCCATTTGTCATGGGTAAGTAGTTACACCGATAGAACGAGCTTCGAGCCGAGTAGGTTTGATAGATATTGCAAAAAGATTTGAAGTAGCACAGACGTTTTTTCGCTCAATTTTCCTTCAAAATGCTCGAGATTATGTTAATGATAGAGAGATTAATTTTACTTGACAAATAAGTTCGAAAAATGCCACATATGTTACGGGTACCGAAAGGTAATCAAAAATTTCTTTTGCTAGCACTTTTTTTAACAATTTTTGCCAGCGTAAAGGTAGTTGTTTGATTCCTTTTTAAAAAAGTCCTTGGTTTTTTTGTTGCAAAACGTTTTCAATTACGTTTCCACTTCTTCAATTTTGATTTCTTGTTGGTACCTCTAATAATAACTTTGTTTTGTAATCAATTCTAAAAAATAATACGTATTCCCTGAAGACGGATATTTGCATATTTAATTTGTAATTTAACTAGTTTTATATTATTTCAGAACTAAATTTGGACATGAGGCAATTTTATGTGAACAAGTTTAATGTATAGTTTTATTGCATAAATTGTTGTCTGCTGTAGTATGTTGCATGTTTATTAAAAATTTGTATTTATTCCTAGTAAGTAGATAAATCCGATATTTTGTGTATTCGTATGCCATTTTGAGAATGCATACTGGATACAATTTCCGTAAAGTAAAATAGATCAACGAGGCAATTTTCTGATCTGCGCTAGTTTACTTGCCCTATAACGTAGGATACAGAAACATCCACGTATGGGAGGTAAAGACGATTTTTCTCGGGATACAAGGATTTAAAACTTCGATTAGACAATTTTCCTGTATTCTTCTGTAAAGAACGAAAATATAGTAATAGGTCTCTTCAATAATTTTGAAAATTTTTTATAATATTCTATCGATATGTGATAAGTCCTCCCAAAGAAATCATGTGTTACAAACTGTTCATTATTTTTTCTATTAAAGTATTTGACACTCAAACATTGTTTGTGGCGAATAAATTGTTTAAACATTAGCATGTACACTAGAACTGCGATGTTTGCGTGAAAACAGGATGGAAAATGAATCCAAGTATTATAAGCCGTGCACTTAACGAGATAATCAGTCGGCTTATGGGATGTGTCTGACCATTCGCTGACTATTCTACTTACAGTGCTCTACACGTCAGGAATAATTGCATGTTATGTACATTAATTAATAAATTAACGGTTCACTCCTGACCTGTGGATATTCTGAAACATTTTACCTGTGTAATAGAACAAATTCGATGAAACAATACAAAAATTTAACGTTAATTTTGCGAATTTTGCAGTTGTTTTTTACAAGTAGTTTTCGTACATCCAGTATGTACAACATTCATAGAATTTCTTAAAAAAAATTCATACAATTAACTAGAGGTTGTATAAGACTCGTTTTTCAACATTTCCTTTAGTAAACATATTGCATGACTATGAATTTTTTTTTTTTTTGCTACTAAAAAGAACAGTAACAAATTAAAAGCTTTAGTAAAGTGAACAAACCTCTACCAAAATTTACATGCTAACCGATTAAACTTAAAAGAGGAAAATCATGTTCATTAAAAATTGTTTTGATAAATGTTTTATTCTGTTGATGGTAAAACTAACAAAAAGTAATTCTTTTATATTGAACTATTGGCAAACCCGAAGCTTCTGCTTCCTGGCAATCGCACTTCTCCACATGAAGTGTCAGAATGGAAGCAAAGAGATAAAAATGCCAGTAGATTCGCAGTGTTGCAGAAAAAGCAATAAACATCGCTGAATGCAGTCGGATGTGATCGAACGATGCCGAAAAGGGTGAATGTAGGAATGCAACATGGTACTAAAAAAAGGAGGCAAATTCTACAAATGGATTTGTATAAAGTATTAACTCTTCACGGATGGAGACTTTTTTCAATGTTTGGAAACACATTTCTTTGGCAATCAAAAACCATCTTTTTATCGAAATGCCAGAATGCTAATGAGTGGACGTTGCAAATTACCATTTACGTAATGATATTTCAACGTTTAACTCTTATCCTTCAATTGTTTAACTCTAACTATACATACATTTTTTCTGAACAAATATGTGCGTCTGTAGTCCTCAAAGTGTTTTAAATGTACCGTGTGACAAACATTTCTTATTGTTAGATTTATTTCACTACTCCGGCATTAACTCTTTTAGTGTCGGACGACGATATATCGTCGTTAGCAAAATTGCTAACACTGGACATCGAAGGGTTAATATTCAGTTTTCAATACGATATCAGTAATTTTATGACATATAATTGTAAATACACAATTTATGCTCTATATTGCGTATTCTATATGACACTATTGCCAAATGAAAATTCTTTTTATTCGCAAGTACATATGTTATTAATTCAATCAATTTTTTCGGTCGGCACTAAAAGGGTTAAATTGTAGTTTTTGACTTCAAAAGTATCCTCAACAATCTATACCTTCAAAATATGAATCCATACATCAAAATAAGAAAGAGAACATCATACGAAACTCTTTTCTATCTGCTTCAATTTTTGAGTTATGAACAATTACAGATATTGTTTTAAATGTTAGCTTAGGGTCTTATTAGACATTTCGTACTTATTCAACGATACCTAACTCATATCGAAGTTTGCTGATTATGAAAATTAGGTAAGTTTAAGACGCATTGAAAAGCACAGTAGTGTAAATCGACGATGTCTAATACCTAAAATCGTGTTTAACCCTTTCGCTACGCGGTGTTTCTCCGCGAGTTTGCTAATACGGTGCTAACCAATCCCAGCGCGGGCGAATATCTCTCAATGATTAGTGGCGTAATATAAATAATTAATTCTTCATTGAAATTAGTGTGCATATAATACATGAAAAATAAGCAATTATGATGTTTAAAAAATATTAAATTATAGTATATTGTTACGAAGCACCAAGTAGATTAAATCTTACTGGCAATTGTTTGTAATAAATAAAGAGTTGAGATTCTACGGTCGGTGGTCCTCGATGACGGACGTGTTCTCTTAATTAAACATTCTCAGTTTTTTCTTAAATTGTGTTCTATTTAATTATGTCCAAAAGGATAGTGCGTGCGCGGTCGATTCGTAATATGATCTAATAAATAATCCTGCGTGTAAAATGTCGATCGGTGACTATCACTGGCAAAACCTAGCCGGTGTCAAGCAGAAGGTGACTATAGTCACCGGTAGTATCGAAAGGGTTAACAACAATATCTGTCACCGTGAACAAAGTTGTTCCTCAAATTGCAACAGTCTTGTTGGAGGATAATTTTTTTCTCCTGTGGCCCGCTGGATTAAACAGTTGTTCTCAAAAAACGGCTTTGAAGTGCAAATCTTGTGCACCCTTTAAATAAGTTATTTGGAATCGTCATTTCGCGCGATTCACCCTGTGTAGAGAGGACACTGTGTCGTATATATACGCATCACTTTACAGAGTGATGTACGAGTACATATTTTCCTTTAACACGGACTGACGAGTACCGAGCACGTATACGACTACATTATGTGGGCCAGTGTAAAGCCAACAATGTTATGCGAAAGCCGCGATAGTACTTGCGCGACGGACGGCGAAAATCCCTGTTTTCCCTAACTGTTTCGCTCTGAAAACCGTCCTCGTAGATTGCTATGGACGAAGGTGTATCACGATTTGTCACCGGAAATGGAAATTTAATTCCATGGAGCCAAAGGTATTGACTATGGTTCTTCTTGTCAATTTTTTATATTGCTTCGTAATTTGTTTTACTATTTATGTCGTTTCTTTAATTAGTTCTTATCTGATATTTTTTAATTAGTCTGTCATTTATATTGAGTTGAAATTATTTTTTGCGACAGGTTTCGATTGCCTTGATATGACTCTAATTGACATACTTCAGTAAAAATATGCATGCAATTAGTAACCATTTTAGTGTTAACACTTTACCGACCGGTACTTTTTAATATCCTACCCACTTCTGATCGGTCACTTGCACGCAAACATTTCCCTAATACTGATATCTCTTCGAAATGTAAAGTTTCTTCACTGAGTCCTTGGCACAGTTAACCGCAATGAAAAATAACAATTTATTAATTTCCGTAGCGACCAATTAATAAGTTAAAAGCCCAAAAGTGTTGGGCCCGAAAACTCGATTAATCGACTACCGGTCGGTAAAGTGTTAATATTATTTGGAATTGAAAAAGACAATTACATTTGTGTGAATTGAATGTTGGAAATGAATGTTCTTGACTGTTTTGATGACATTCTACAATATCGTGTAATTTAACACTAGAACTACCGGCCTCAAATCAAACATATTTTAATAAATTAAATAAGTACTTTGAAAAAGGGGAAATCAAGCGGCGGAAGATTTGATCGATTGGGTGATTTATGTTTATTGACATAGACGTAGAATAGTTATTCTACGACTTTTATATAAACTTGGAGAATTTAAAAAAAAAAAATTCTATACCAGTCATTTTGACTGGTTTGGTAGTTCTAGTGTTAAAATATTTTTGCAATTTTCCAGTTTCTTGAAATTAAATCGGCAGAATTTCCATTCTCGAAAAGCGATTGCATTTATGTCCTAAAAATGAGTGTATTAATTTAAGTACCGTGTATTCTATATGTTTCGGATCATTTTAAAAAATTATGCAGTATACATGCAAATGTTTGGTAACAAACAATACCTTATGCAGAAATCTCGAAATACGGAAGAAAAGACTGGCGTTACTCTAAAAATAAAGGGTTCATTTTTAATGCGAGTATTTGTACGAACGACGAAAAAGAGCAACCGTTGATAATGTCCCTCGTGCCGAGAAGAAAATAGCTCTATTCGCTGTCTCGAGAAAACTTTCGCGAAAAGGACTATTCGTGCATATCTGTGCTCGATATCGAAGAAAGTTTTCTCCCTTTCTTTCCTTTTTTTAAGCGAAAACTCTTACTGACATTCGCCCTGGATTTTTGCATTCCCCTTTCCGTTCGAGACTTCGGACAACTTATTAATATACAAAGTTATAAAAATGAGGTACCTCCTAGTTAAAAGTTGTATCGAAATATTTGCAAATTTTGTTTGCATCTCACAATATTTACGTAATGTTCTGACATTAGTCCTAACTGTTAACACTTAAATAAATATATTAAGTATTATTTGATCATATTAAAAATATATGATCTATAATATACTATAATTATGCAAATCTTATCATTCTGCTTAGCATTGATATATGATAAAAATTTCTTTGCCCTTAGAATTATAAAAATTCTAGAATCTATATTCAACATCAATAAATCATCTATAATGATTTCTTTGAGTTAAAAACCGCTCTGTATTATAATAACATAATGTAAATTCTGGCATTGTAATTTTCATTCAACATCAAAAAAACTTATCAACATTTCAAGATACAAAATGCACATAATCCGTCGCGAAAAGTTTTTTACGATATTTGCAAATCCTACCTCAAAATTGTGAGCTTCTATAATAATACTATAATATTATTATAGTATTATTCTATAATAATTACAACAAATATATTATTCACACGGATTACATATTAAATTCGTTATATAAGTCATTAATATAAAGTTAACATATGTTTGAGGGACTGGAAAGTAATATCGTTTTTTTTTTCATTAAATTCGCACAAATTAATTTGTAATAAGTTTCTACTTATAATAAACGATATAATCATCCTCGTTGTCAACAGCCTTTTTCCATCTAATGTGTAAATTTTCAATGTCGGATCGATACAAATCAATTGATTTTTGTGCAAAATATCTAGAGAAACGACGTTACTTTCCGGTTCCCCTAATTATTCGTTCTCCGCCAAGTTACAAAATTACTGCAGACAACAGGAAAGGTTTATCATCCTGTAAACTTTGCCTCTGACCTTTTTTTTCGCGCATCCACGAGTATGACATTGCATACCCAAACATTTGTTAGATCGTCTCTTTGTTCATTCCACACGCTTCTCCGAGTTTGACAACGAACTAATTGTATTCCTGTAGGTGCTGTATAATTAATCGATCTCCATCCGTCTCTGTAGTCGCAGCGAGTACTCCTGGTTTTGCGCATGGATCTCGGTATTTCATACAGTCGCGAATATATGGTACTTGTTTCTATTGACATATCGTTGCGAAATCGCACGTGTTGAATACCGAAGTGTACCCTCAGTGTTTCTCATGAATACAGTGTTACGAATATGATACTCATAGTTTACATAGTTGGAATTTCCTGAAGTAGTTTTCAAGGGAAATGAAACAAAAAATAAAAATATTATTTAAAGAAAATTCTAATACATAATTTACAAATAAGCACGTTTTTCACTTTTTTTTGTCATGAAACCAACTAGCTTCTTTTACAATAACACTCAAACGAAAGTAATAAATGAGGTAGAGATAAAGGCTAGGACTCGCAATCAGTAAGGTAAAGGGTGGGCCATCTAACTTTTGGAATTTGAGTCGTCTATAAAAAAAGACCAAAGAATATTTTTTTAAAATTACGAGTTTATTAGAATGATTAGACATTTTTATTTAAGAATGAAACGCAACATCATTCTAATGACTGTCACGGCTGGTTTGACAATACCCCATCCGATCAACCCAATTTTTCAGTACATTTTCGATTGTTTGGGCTCCAATCGCACGAATGGCAACTTCGATTTCGTATTTCAAGATATCAATCGTTTCTGGGTGGTTTGCGTAACACTTATCCTTAAGGGTTCCCCACAAAAAAAATCCAACGGGGTCAAATCATGGATATGAGAGCAAATGCTTTGATGTACAATTCATTGGCTCATGTTCAAACCTAAAGTCATCTTTAGGAAATTTTTCTTAAATCATCTAATACGTTATAGTTTTGGTGGTTGGAAAAACACCTAAAAGAGTAGATTCGAGGTGAACTGACCATAGTAGTTAATGTTAAAAAAATATAGAAACAGCAGAAGAATTAAAGGCGCCATGATGGATCCAAACATAAAAGCTAGGACCCAAAGTTAGTGGGCCCCCAATCAAATCTCCTGTGAGCTTTGGGAAATTTTTCTTAGGTCATCATTTAATATATCAATTGTACTTGAGTTTGTTATTTAACGTACTCCGAAATATTAACACTAATTGTTAGGAATATTTACTTATATTTCTTCTTTCAGAATACTTGTCTTTCTCATTTTCAGTATAAATAACTTCGTGCAGTCATGGAAAAATCACCGTTATTCATTATGGTAAAGTGACAAAGTTGTGCTATTTTCAAAATAAATGGCTTAGATAATGTAGAAGTAAAGGATAACCGTTGTTTCCTGAAACTACAAGAGGTACATTAAGTATAAAACTCAATCGAAAGTAACACAGTAAGACAAAATACTAGTGCGCTCTTATTATCCTGAAGAGATTAATGATAACGAAGATGTTGTGGATAATTATGAAATTGATTAAAGTGTCTTTGGAGTGGTGGAATTTAAGCTTCTAAAGTAACTCCTCTGCCTCCTGTAAAGCATTCATTCTTGCGGAAGATTCCTGAAATCCCAACGACCTTGATAAGAGAATACCAACTCTGACAATGAGTTACTTTGAATTCACACGTTTGTGGCTCTGAATAGTTCATTCTCTTATAAAACGAACAATATAACGCTGTTACGTGAATACTTCGTACATGGAAAATGGGTAACATGTAATACCGAATTTCCTTTATGAATTTTCAGTCATTGTTTAAGAGAAATTCCGGGTATAAAATATTTTAAAAATTATTTCGTAATAAGTACCGGATTAGACTTTGAATTTGTAACTTTATATAGTTTACATTTTTCTTTCATTTCATTCGAAGACATATATGATATTATAGTTATTTAAAACAGAGTTACAAAAGTATTTGCGAAAGCAGGAAGTTCATGGTGCCACAAATGTCACACGTCTGCTTTGCTTTGGTCGTCTGCATATTTCACGGTTTTTCCTTTTTAAGATTTCAAGAAATAAACTGTACTAGAGTTACCATTGGACATTGGGATCTAAGGCTCCTGTGGGGATGCCAGTGAAAGCGTAAATGGAAACACTTTAGTATACAAATTTCTGAAGAGCGGGCTCCTGGGACAGTTCGTAAATTAATTAAAAACACTGTACCGTTTGCGATGGACTGCGTCGAAATTTCCAGTACAGTGTTACACCATGTTGCAATCCTACGAGTAATTTTCGTTACTGACTTAAAGTCATTGAAGAGTAAAAGTATTTTTTCGAACCTCTTGGTCAATTTAACACTAGAACTACCAAACCAGTCAAAATGACTGGTACAGGATTTTTTCAAAAAATTCTCCATGTTTATATAAGAGTCATAGAATAAGTATTCTACGTCTATATCAATAAACATAAATCACCCAATCGATCAAATTTTCCGCCGCTTGATCCCCCCTTTTTCAAAGTATTTATTTCATTTATTAAAATATGTTGGATTTGACGCCGGTAGTTGTAGTGTTAAAAGCATATGGAGTGTTCCCATTTTATTTATAGCGATCTTATGAAACATCGATAAAGAATTAAGTCCTATCTAGTTGTACTATATCACGTAGATTTTTGCCGCAACACATTACTCTTAATTACATTTACCGTTTTATATACTTTATATAAAAGCAATATATCTATACTCTATGTAAAAGCAGCAATCTAACATATCCAATTTATGACTAGAAAAGTAAAATCTTATATAAAATCCGATATCAGTATCATACATAAACTGGTACAAATATTGGATTTCATTCGTCTCTGAGGTCTCTGACATAACGCGAGATAAGTTGTATGTTCGTAAATAAAATCATCCTGCAACGGTTAGTTTTCGTATGAGGTTCTACACGAGGAACAATAGCCTGCCACGTTTGAACGAGCAAAGAAGGAAACTTTCATTGTTAGCACGTTAAACTGCACTGTTTCTCGATTAAAACGAGCTAACAATCATCCTCCTACGACCTCCAGAAGCCGAAGGATGAAAGTTCTAATTGTAAGTAGACCCTGCTCCGAACGGACTTTTTGTCAACGATCACCCTTTACCTCCAAAAATCGGACACCCCCGGCTTCAAAATTAAATATCTTTCACATTTCTGGGCTGATCGTGATGAAACTTATATCCACCTCTTCCTTAGGCTCCAGGCTTTCAAACTACGTATATAAAATCATCCTTCAACGGATAGATTTGATATGAGGTTATCGAGATGGAACAACAAAATGCCAGTGACAAAAATTTTTTACCCTTTCTCGAATTGCACAATGCATCCAAAGATGTAGAACCATCCCTGAAAACCATGACCATTAATTTTTTTACACTGTGCTCATAGTGCTCACTCTATCAAAGTTATTATAATGAACAAGTAAAAGAAATTTCATGTGTTCTTAAATAGAAAATACTCTATATGGCAGAAAAGAACGTTGGTACCTTTATATGTCTCTTTTTGAAGGAGGAAGTAAAGGTTAAATGTAATTTATAACATAAACATCTAAAAAAGGAACAAAATTACGTAAAATATTATAATGTAGTTTACCTCATGATGTAATTGCCAACGGCGAAAGTAAAATGTGTGTTAAGTCCTGCTGTAATGAATTTCACTAAAACGAAATTTCCAGAGTAACGAAGACCTTTCTAAACTTCTAACGATGCATTATCCATGCGAGTATAGAGATACAGTAGAGCGAAGCAGTTTGTACGGTTCTATGAACTTACTTAAAACTTGTGCTATGACAAACTTCAACCTTAAGTCACCTGGAAGCATACCGATCACTTTCCAGTTAATCCCATTTAATAAATGTCAATTTTAACACGCTACACTTCATGCCGCACTCTCATGTCAAAGTCTTAACACAAAATAAAAATTCTACATAAGCAACATCAACCCCAAAAATCGACAAAAAGAAATAACTAAACTACAAATACTCTTTTATTAAAACGTCATCATTCCTATCACTTTTAATTCTTCATAACCACTAGATCTACCAATGTGGTCAAAATGAGTTGCTTCGAATTCTTTGAAAATATTTCTCAAATTTCTAAGACTGTTTCTTTTTCAATCTCCTACGTCTACTTTGAAAACTGTAAGTGATTGAAACGATCAAATGTTTTGCTTTCTTAATTTATTTGAGATCAATATATTCATTTAGTAATTTTAAATATATTGAATTAATCGTCGGTAGATCTGTGAGTAGATAGTGTGAAAAATTTCGAATTTCCTAGTAAAGTCATAACGGAACACCCAGCGAAAATGTATGTTTGCTAATTTTTAAATTTGCACTTTTCGTACATCGTAACTCAATTCTTTCCGTATGGTGCGCCGTGTGGAACTCAAAGTCTACCGTAGTCAAGGGGTTAATCCTTGACTTTTCTATGGAATCCCGTGAAATATATTATTTTCCATCGCAAATATCAATATTAGATTTACCAAGAACTTTTTGAAATTATTCCCGACATATGTAAGGCTGCTTTTTATTCAAGTTTCTTTGTCCCCTTCATTTACAGTCTGTATCACAAGAGCGTGGACGCGATATCTCTGTGGGAATAAAACTTTTTTATAAGAAATATCATATAAATCGAAAGTACGTCTAAAAAATTGATACGCACTTCTTTAATAAAATGTCCAACCTCCACCATTAGCGATTATCGTTTAACAACGTCTCGGCATGCTTTCAGCCAACTTTTTAGCATAAGAGACAAGAAGAGACTTCCATATCTCTCGAATTCGACGAACTAGTGTTTTCAATTTGAAAATATGCTTTTCTCGAAATTTGTACTTCATAAAAGACCAAACATTTTCGATTGGATTGGCATCGGAGGACTGAGATGGCCAATCCAACACATTAATACCGTTCAGTGTTTTCCATTCCGTACAAAGACGGCTTCGATACAAATATACCTATATTAGTAATTTTATAATATACCTTTTTAATATACCTATATCTATGCCTTTTTTAGTTAAAATTGTTTGCGCTTTGCGTAAGGAAAGCGTCGGATTTTTTGGAAAAAGGTGTAAAATCGCTTTATCTTCCCGTTTCGTCGTAACCCGTTTCGAACCTCGACCAGGGAGGTCATTGACACAATTTGTGTCTTTATATCGGTGCACCCACTTATTTACGAATGCGCAAGGTTTATGCAGATATTTTGCTGCATCTCTAACAGTCATTTTAGGACCTTTCGGGTGATGGCACAAGAAGACCGCTATGAATCGTTTCGCGTACACGGCACTCATTTCGAAATGAACTAAATTTCTCAGAGATAGAAACAATACTAAAAAAATGGGCCTATTGCGTATTAGAGAAAACTTTGTATGTTTAGACCAGCACAGTCTTTAACAAATTGCGTATCAGATTTCACAAATATCGCGTCCACGCTCTTGTGGTACAGACTGTATATCATTCGGTCATATCTATTTTACAGTTTTAAATATCTTGAATCAATCATTGCTAGGTCTAATGTTAATGAACTCCAAGTCACATTTGTATTTTGTTCACCAAAAAATTTCACTAACCACTAATCCGCACAATGACTCTCCACAAATTTACTCTAATTATATACGTTAACCAAAGACAAACCAACGGTCTCAATGTTTTCATTATAAGAACAATTCAATACCGTTTTATTTTCGTTGTTTCAAATTCCTCTCTTTCACGATAAATTCTCCTCAGCAAGAAGAAGTATCCGTAATGCGTTCTACCCAAAGAACAAGGATCGATTCACGTAGCAAGGAAAGAATACATATACCGGTGTATTACATCATATCCCGATTGGAAAACATTCAAATGGATCTCCAAGAATGGGAGCAGGCTATGCATGGGAATCCGCCATCAAATCAGAGGCGGTGATGTTTTGTCCGGTGGAAAAGGGAAAGACGAAAAGAAAGTCGAAGAAGAAACTCCTTTGCCGGGAGAAACGATATCCGCGCGTCACACACAGGGTTTATGTTTTATTTCACGTTGATATATATTCTACGTATACCTGGCTCTGACTGCTGAAATGAGAATATCTTTCGTCGGAACAGTTTTGTCTTTATCGAACTCGCAACGAGGTCGCACCGATGTCTCATTGCATTGTCGTATGCATTGACGCGTAAATATTCACTCTCAAGAGGTGGCGGAGAATCGTTCAGATAGCATAGCATGCATAACGTTGTCTGTTTATCGGAAATCAACGGAGTAGAGAAAGAAGACTAGTGGACTATCACTGGTTGGACAATTGTTTGACTCTTCACTGTACGATGCCTTTGATCGGTACGTGTTGGTAGAATTAAACGTTAAAATTCTCATGGTTAATGGGAGGGTGAACATTTATTTTCACAGTGTTATATACCATTAACCCCTTGCACTATTTCCACGAGTCTGACTCGTGATGAAAATTTTAGGCCAAACTTGAATATCACGAGTCTGACTCGTGGTATTAATCTCGGGCAAAGTATTCATATCTCGAATAAGATCGTATGTCCCCGTGCAAGATTATTAAATTTAGACTTTGATTCAAATTCATTTGAGTTTCACAGATGTTCCATTGCGTGAAGTAACTATTAGCGCGGTAATCTTTGTCAGTCGCAAAATATCGTATATCGGGCGTTCGGTTTAGGCATGGTTTCTTGCGAGTTTACTAATAGTGCAAGGGGTTAACCCCCTGACGTACAATAACGAGTGCTACTCATGACGCGATAAATGGAATAGTCTATTTTGAAGTGCTCCAAAAATGATTTGATTACAATGTCAGTGGGTTATGATAAAATAAAATAAATTCTATGCTATTCGATATTACGTTAAGTCATTTACTATATTCGAAATTAGGGGTTAGATTGTTATTTTAGTAATTAACACTAGAACTATCGGCGTCAAATCCAACATATTTTAATAAATTAAATAAGTACTTTAAAAAAGGGGGAATCAAGCGGCGGAAAATTTGATCGATTGGGTGATTTATATTTATTGATATAGACGTAAAATATTTATTCTATGACTCTTATATAAACTTGGAGAATTTTTTGAAAAAATTGTGTACCAGTCATTTTGACTGGTCTGGTAGTTTTAGTGTTAATTCAAAGTCATTGCACATTCAATCACGAAAGAAATGGCACGGCAAGGGGTTAAGCAAACTTGGTAGTTAGTGTCAATCCTCGCAGGCTCCTTAGAGATAGTTATACAAAATATTTTTGAGTGAAACTTCACTAGTTTTAGCTTTACGCTTTAATCCATGTTATTTGTAATGTAATATACTGTATTTCACTGAAACTACATCAAAGAAATTAAATATTCTGTAGTATCTGGGAACGGAAATTGGGTGATATTTCACCCGGAGGAGCACGTCGAAGCTACTCGTGTTGTGGAGGATCAATTAGATAATTCATAAGCTAATTCTGGGTCAAAATAATAAACTATTAACAATTTTATAATTTTGTACTGTGTATTGGTCTTCAAAGTAGTTTGGTATAAATATCGTGTACAGGTAAAGAACCTCATTTAAGGGGTTGCTTTCGCGCCATAAAAATTCCCTACTATACTCGTCCTAGAATGAAAACAGAAATATTCGGTAGAACATTTTTGAAAATGTATCTTGTATATACTTATATCCACATATTTAAATTAGTCCGAAAATAATCGAAAAGGCAGAATCTAAGTACACATCTGTTTCAGCTATCACGGCAAGTGCCATATTTTAAATACTTCATATAGATTTCTTTATATTATACAAATTTGCATTTTTACAATATTAAACTTTTCATAAATATATAATAATCAACAGTCTGATGGTAGAAATTGTAACTCTGCGTCCCTTTATTAAAAATTCAAACTCCTACCACTGCAACCACCATAGCCTCATGCGTGAGGCTCAATATTTAATACCACTGGTTAAGAGGTAGAATATTTCTCTCTCAAATGCTTCCTGAGAGTTTAATAAAAAATACAGAAAAAATTCTTTATGTGGAAGGCTTAATATTCAAGCCGGGTGATCAATGCATTTATTTATCGGTTTGGTATTAAGAACGGTCGATTCTTCTTTATACAAGTGCCTGGCCATTGTCGAATCGATAGTAAATTTTCTGGACGAGGGCTTAGGGTGGTCGATCCTCACCTCCATCGTAAATTACACGGGGTATAGAATATTTCATTGACGTCGAAGTGCGACTGTCCTTCGATCCATAAATTTGCCCATAAAAATTAACCGTAAAATCTGGCCAGCTCCGTTACGCTATTAAAAATATAATTAACAAAAAAGAGAGGGGGAGATCCCTTTTAATGGTACTATAGAAATTTTTTAAAAATAACTTCCTGATGAAGAAACTACTCGTAGGAACTTATGTGCGGTAATTAAATTGTACAAGGGAATTAATCGCTTTGTTCCTCCTTATTAAAAACTATTTTATAATTGTCGCATGACGGGCTATTTTACTTGAAAATGTGGCAAAAATTCTTTAAAAATAAAATTGCTTGAGCTTAGCTCTAACTCAATGATACAAAACAATTGAACTAAACATTCTCAGGCGATATTTCACTCACTTCGTTGCTTTCATTAATATTTTTTGCAGTCTTTTATTCTGTATTGTACTGAAATTAAATCAAATTACGATTTATTAAAAGGAAATTAAACAATATATAGTAGGTATTTGGAATTGGAGATTGAGTGAAATTTCATCCGAAGGAGCATATGAGGATTAAAAACATTTTCTGAATTGGAGAATTTTTGCTCTCTACAATTTCACTTCTATTTCCGTATCGGCAACGAGATACTATTTTATGTAATATCGAGGATAAAGGAGGAATTGAGAAAATCTCGCAACTTAAGATTCAATAAAGCGTAATTAAATTATTGGATGTTGAAGTTATTATCTTCGATTGTTCAAGAAGGGGTTGCTCCAGAGGGGGGCGAGATGTCGTAACAGAATCCTCAAGGGAGAGAAAAAAGAGTGCATTTTGTTGAAGCAAGGAATCGGAGGTAAATGCATAAATGCACATTTGCATGCTTCGTCGGTGTATGATGTCGCACGTGTCGTCGAATGCATTTGAGTATGCGCATTTGTCCTTTGAAGATTGAAATGCAAGCTTCAATCAATGAAAATGTAAATGCTTCTAATATTGAGATGCGAAGGAGACGAATGTCTGAAAGGATCTGAACAAAGAGGAAAGAGTATAAGCTTCGTGCGAATATGATTGTATCAATGGAAGGACACTTTAAACATGAAATTTTCTATAGATGATAACTATTTATTAAAATTGTTGTATAATAATTTCATAAAATTAAGTTGAAGATCATGACTATAACCGATGTGTCAACTGTGCAAATATACAGGGTGTATTATAGAACTTTCTTTTCTGAAACTGTTCTGTAAGAATTAAAGTTTAATCACAATATTTTACTAAAAATATTATTTAAATGTATTGTTACAATTTATTTACTTATACCGAATGAAACAATCGCAAACAAATTCAACAATCAGTAGTACTGTATTTTTCGAGCTTATCGCAAGAAGACATTTATTGTTATTGTACATCGACCATAAGAGAAATATTATGAGCGATAAATTTACTTGGAAAAATAATTACATATTAAACATTTGCACATCTCCTGTTTTAAAAAGTGATTCTGCGACTTAGGTCCTTAACCGTTTGCGTATCACGAGCCACTTTCGCGCTCTTCAGTTTTTGTGTCGAAAAACCCCAGGACATTTTTTCAATATTGACAATTGAAGGAAGACTTTGTTAAGATATTTTGTTAAGAATGCATCAGGTTTCTCTTTTATAATATAAAGTAATTCCAAATTAGGGTATAAGCACAAGAAGATTGTTCTTGTTGTGCACTACATAAAATAAAACACCAACTTTAGCTTATTTTGAAATAAAATCTCAAAAGCGCGAAAGTGGCTTTTGGCTTTTTTCGAAGTACTTAATTTTTTAAAACCCTCCCGGTATTCAAACGGTTAAAATTGCACTTCTATTGGAGGCAGTGTTGTAAAATGAATTTTATTTTTACAATGTTTGTAAATTTTCAGCATATATTGCATTTACCAAAGCATAAATACCCTTTTGTAATAGCTATCACATTTTGTGCATCAAAATTGACAAATGTCGGATTGACGTCAGACTATCGAACATGTGGCGATTTTATAGGAAATCGATGAAAAAAGCTACTAGATGGGAAAAGAGAATATAAAGCTGATTTTGTAAGAAGATAAAATTGAAAGCCTGGTAACAACACTCTTTGAAGCATAACCGAAGCTGCCTCTTTAAAGTTGAATTTAAAGGAAACTTTGACAGGACTTTTTGAGTTTGATTAATATTTAGTAAATTATTCATGAAAAAAACTGTATTTACGTTATTGTGCACAATCTCTTATCTTCCACATTATGAAATTTTTCATATTTGTATAAGAAATTCAATAGTATTATCACTTTTCTTCAAACCTGATAATAATATTCCTTTGATAATTATTCCTACGATAGAACTGAAAGATCTTTTATTGCAAAGAAAAAAAGCTTTATCAAAAAAGCTAATACAAAAATTTACCCCTCAATTTCAAAGTTAAAAGTAATCTAATGGCGGACTTTTTTGCAAATCCCTATCGGTCCATCTGATGTAGTGTGGTGTAGAACAACTGATGAGCAAAGTTTTTTTAGAAATAAGTAAAAAAAAAAACATTTTGGCGGGCCAATATCACTTATTAAATATTTTAATTTCTGCAGAAAATATTGTATATACAAAAAGAGAAAAACTTACTTAAAAGAATTATTAGGGGGACCGGAAAGTAATGTCGTCTCTTTACATTAACCCTTAACCCTAGATCACTAACCTTCGTCGATTCGACGACACGGATTTAATAAGTATGCCATATTAGTTAACGTTATCGTAATAAATAAATACCTATCTTTAATAAATGAAAAAAACATGTTTGAATTTTATTTAAATAATACCCTTAAACCCCTTTTGTAAACACCGTAGTCGAAGAGACGAAGGATAGTGTTAAGCGTCGAAAAATAAGGTTAGTGACCTAGGGTTAAATGCGTGTAGCTGCCATTTGGCAACATACTCATATTTAGTCATGTAAATGGAATCAAAACACAAATTTTGGCTTACTGCATAGTGTAACCAATTGAATACATACTGTTTACGTATATAGCCAACCAAACACTTTTCCCCAAAATAAGTGCGTACAGACCAAACTGGCCACTGGCCTGTTCATCTAGAATCAAAAATGAGATGCAAATACCCCGACCGTAAAAGGTTGTACCCGAACAAAGTGCGATAAATGGGGTATTGAACTATGTCTAAACAAAGACAATAACTGTATTAAAAATTTTCACAATTTGTAATTTTCGTTTAAATGCATAATCTAGCGATTTAAAAAAAAATAATATTTTTTAAAAAATTGGAATAAAAACTTAGTTTAGATTTTCTTTAGTATTTTTCATATTTTATTTGATATCAATACTAATGTATTTTTGACTTTAAAGATAAAAATAAAAATTCACGCATTTAAGGGTTAAATTGAAACAATTAAATTAGCCCCAAGTTTTAATTTTTAATGAATAACATAATCGTCCTCGTTATCAACAAACTTTTTCCATCTAATGTGCAAAATATCTATATAATATGGTTTTGGAGCAAAATATCTAGAAAAACGACGTTACTTTCCGAAACCTCTAATATTTGAAAACACTGAATGTAAACATATCAATATTATTATTTTAAAATCTGCAAGGGGATGTTTACCCACCACCGGTGTAAAATATCGCATAGAATCGTGACAAATATTTTTGAAACATCCTCTACACCCTGTGCAAAATCCGCTCAAGCGCTTATTAGACATCCACTGGTTAGATGCATTGCTGAATATGTTAATGCCTAAATATTTGTTCTCTCGGAGGCGTTCCAGAGGGGTTGGCGATGAGAGAAATTGCCACGATGTTGGGGTATGAATGACGTGAAGCCGTTATAAAGGACTAGCCGAGGAGAATGGGTTTAGAAGCGGAAATTATACTTGATCCATACAAGCGACGAAATTCAGGTTTAATAGGTTATTATGTGTACCACAAAGTGGATGAGCCTTGTGGAAAGATATTCGAGAATGACCATTGTGCAAAGTGTAGTTACTTGGGAATGGCTCTTGGAACAAGTAGCAAACTCGTTGGAAAGTTGTTTAATGTTGTACGGATTCTGTAGAATACCTTTGTTTGGAATTTATGAGAAAAGTCGTGTTGCAGACTGTATCTATTTGATATTGACTCTTTCGCGGGAAGTTTTACAGTAGTTCTTATTTATGTTTGTCGATAATACAATGTGGAATGGTAGAATATTGATAGCTTCTGGATGTAATTTTATATCTGTCGTTGCAAATATAGATCAGTACTGTCGGTACATTCATACTTGGGTGATTATTGTAATCATCGTTAACAAGAAAAGGGTAAATTTAGAAATTTAGTGTCGTTAATGATCAGCAAATTTTATTTCTTTTCTTATGAGCAGATTAATTTTGTTGGTTTGTCAATAGTCAAATGAATATTGTAGTTGTCGCTAATAATGAAACAATTGGCAAAAATTGGTGACATATGTAGCCAGCAAGGGTTGTTTTTTTTTTAATTTTCACTTCTTTTTTATGTCTATTTTTATGTGGAAGTAGAGAAGCTAACGTGAGGCCTCGTCGGTCGTAGGCAATGTTGAGTGCAATTTTTATGAGAGGTCGAACAGTGTTAGAAGGAGAGAGAAACTGAATAAATGAGCGAAAAAGACGATGTACGAATTGGATTACAAGAAGGGTGTACCGTGAAAAGTGGAGATTACGTTGAGACGAGTCGAATAGAAAGAACGTACGTGTTAGTGCTAGTTTTATATTTTTAATTTCTTCTATAGGCATTAGTTAATAAATTAATTCTGGTTAGTCCAGTTCCAATTAATAATCTCTGTGTAATTCATCCCTACATGAATGAGACGGGTCCATATTTCTGCTATTCGTTCTAGTTCGAGTAACAGATAAACTTGTTTGACAGACATTTTGTTCTAAACTACATACGTGCCTTCAAAATTCATAAGTTTTACGAAATTAAATAGATCATATCAAGTAATTGGTATATAGATACATGCATACATATATTACCATAAAGATTAAGGAGTTATGAAACATCAACCCCGTAACACTCATTACGTTATCACCCACAATATCATATTTTAACACTAGAACTACCAAGAGAGTTAAAAAAATTGTTTTTAAATTTTTTCCAAAAATTCTCCGAGTTTATAAAAAAGTCATACAGCAAATATTTTACATCTATTTTATAAAACTTAAATAATCGAATCGGTCAACTTGTTCATCCCTTTGATTTCTCTTTTTTCCAAGTAATTTTTTATTGTATTACAGTATAATAGATTTAACTTACATATTTAAATCTCTAGTATTCAAATATAGAATAAAATTTTTGATTTCTATTCTTTCACATATTTTATTATACATTGTAAGTATAATTTTTTGTATTTTCCTACGCAGTCTGATCTCAGTGTACGAAATCTTTTTATCCTTGAACGTTACGTAATTTCGATGAAAATTTTAAAACAGTCGGAACACTTGTTCGCACGTGTCTGAGATTTTCATGATTCTCGAGTAAGTGCACGTACTCTTAATATATGTATCGTATCCTCTGAGGCGAAACTAAAGGGCTGCCGGTGATAAAAGTTTCTTTCGTATGGCCGCGGGAACAATGTGAACTTCTTACGTGAAACTGACGGCAAGCGCGAGATGGAACGGAAGAAAGCTGGTGAACGAAAGAAGACGTAGAGACGGAAATTATCGGCGGCCTAGAGCGATAAAATTGTCCGACTTCAACTTAGAAAAGTATCGCGAAAGCCTTCGAACTTTAACGGAGATCTTGCGAATTCGCAATTTTATTTTATCTCACTGTAAGAACGTTTGTGACAAAATTTCTTTTTACATTTCAAGGCGTGCTTCTTTACGGGAACCGATTTTTAGTTTCTAAATGGATATTTTAGCTATCTGTATCAATTGGTTGATTCTTTTTGCTGTTGACAAAATTACATTCATTCTTCATGTATTGACAATAATGAAGGCTGGTAAAAATTGTGTAGAAACGTGTTTGGATAACTTCTAGAAATAGATAAATATTACTTGGTTTAGAATTAATGAACAGCTTAGGGAAAAATATGACTTTTAAACAGATTTTTAATAATCTTCGTCACACTGCTTTTCAAATTCTTGCGTTTGAAATTCTGCAACCCTTTAATTTCTATTTGAAGCTATATTGTATTTTCTAGCAAAGAATCGTAACAAAAGTTACATGTCTCTTTCTTATAGCGTTTATTAAAATTTTAGTACCATATTAATTTTTTACGTAAAAATCATTATCAATTACAATTAACAATTTCAAAATTTCAAACTTCATTGTCTTTTTGTCTCAGCCTTTATTAAAATTCTTCCAGCATACAAATGACTCCCTACATCCACAAATAAAAATTCAACTTCTTTTTACAATCGTCAATTCAAATTAGATTAACCTGAGTCGGAATATTGAACCTCATTTGAACCTTTTACTATCCAACATTTAGGAATTAGAAGTACAAAAATAGGTCTAAATTCAAGGTAAAATAAGATCCTGTTTAGCGTCTAAAAGTGGCACAAATTTCCCTTTATGCCATCTTAAGACGCAAGATGACGTCAATTTCAGCCTCCGTTGAGGATTTACATCCTATCCAGTTGTTAATGTTATTAACACTTTACCGACTGGTACTTTTTAACATCCTACCCTCTTCTGATCGGTCACTTGCACGCAGATATTTTCCTGATACTGATATCTCTTTGAAAATTGCAAAATTTCTTCACTGAGTCCTTGGCACAGTTAATCACAATGAAAAATAATAATTTATCTAGACCAATTAATAAGTTAAAAGTCCAAAAGTGTTGGGTCCGAAAGGTCGATTAATCGACTACCGGTCGGTAAAGTGTTAATATTCTTAATATTATTATTTATATATATACACATAGTTTTCAAAAATAAATTAGTCAACATCACTAAAAAATAATGGATATTTACTCGTTTGCAATTATTAGTGTACCACTATTCGAATTAATGTGATAACTATAATCACAAACAAATAAAAATTCATTATAACGTAATGGAAGGAGGAATAATAGGTTCAATTCAGGGGATAAAGGTTTTGGTGATAGCTAAATAGGAGTATCATTTTACTGAGAAGGAGTCACAGGTTTAAATTAGGAGTTTTAGTATTGAAAAGTATCATATTAGGTTCAAATAGAAGTGAATACCATAAAAATAGGTTCAATATTTCGACTCGGGAAGTGAAGTAATTTAATTAATCTTCTTAAACCACAGTCTGTTAATCCGCGCTTCATATCCGTTCATATCTTCATGTTCCTTCGAGTTAGTCAGATACATGCTAGAATATGTTAACTAAGTTAAGCGTCGCAGTAATTACTCAGGATCCTCTGTGTAATTATCCTGACACATTGCACACCACGCATATTGTTTCCGACCAAGACACATGAAATTTAGCCTCCGCGTCAAACCGTGAAGTCAAACGCTTCGTAAAAAAGTGTAAAAGAGAGGAGAAAAAAAAGAAGAAGCAACGAATAATTTAAAGCGTTCAAAGGAAAAAGCTTACGGAGTTAATCGACCCCCTTTTTAATCTGACCCCGATATAACGTACGATACGTACACGAACACATATATAGGTGTAGAGACATTCTTAAAATACTCGAGGAAAGTCAATGCTGACAATTTTCTCATACGTCGTCGCCTGAGATTTCTCGCGGAAAGCCCATGGAGTTGAGTGACCTACTAAGCTCAAAGGGTTGACTGAAAATTTCACGAAATATGAGATACGGTAGGTGAGTGGTTTTCCTCGACGTTCTGTAAGTTAGAGGATAGAGAATTCATGCGTTTCTATTATGACACTGTAGGATGTATCTGTGCGTAAAATTGTACCGTACTTTGTCAGGTGAGATTTAGTCATATTTTTAGCCTGTATTTCATGCAGATGATAGATTGAGATTAAATTAAATTAAGAGTTAATCGTGTTGTTTTCCATTTTCATATGAACTTGCCATTAGAATTTTTTACTGATTCTGTAAGAAAGTTATTAATTACCGTTACAGCGTTGAAACTGCATGTTTCTATGTCGAAGTTTCGCAAGCACCGCACTTTTTATCCATGGTGGCAGTTTGCTACCGATAATGAGTAACTGCATAACGATAATGATGATGAGTCATTATCAATGTTAAACATGGCAGAAAAACCGCCATGTTTACATAAGGCTGGTAGAAAATTTCTGGTTAAAGAAAACTAAAAAGGACGAAATATTTAGCATTTGAGACTGAAAGTGCGTCGATGGGAATTTTAAAGGGGAGAGACAATGAAAATGTTTGATGTTAATCAATCAACGATATGAAATGCAAATATTCTAAATTGCAAAATGACGAAATGAAGTTAAAATAATTATTCTACTAATTAAACTCCGTCGAAAAACGATCTTTGTCGTGTAACGCTGTGGTAACAAACTAAAATGTATAACATGCACCAAATTTGTTCCATTTCATTAACTGTAGATCGATAGTTACATTACGATAAGCAAAATATTTGCCAACAATTTTTATAAAAAGAATTCCCTTTGAACTTTCAATATCTCGCAAAACATGAGCGATTAAACTCATCAATTTCTATCTGCCTTTTTTCTCTCAGTATATCGAAATATTCGAATTTATCATCAAAAGATTTAATGTTTTATACAAAAATCACATCTAAACGCTAGAAAATATTTTGTAAAATCCTATTTTCCAATTTAAAGCGAACCAAAAATAAACACGGAGATAAAAAATGATTATAAAATTCAGGTAATTAAAACTTTAACACTAGAACCACCGGCCTCAAATCTAACATATTTTAATAAATTAAATAAGTACTTTGAAAAAGGGGCGATCAAGCGGCGGAAAATTAGATCGATTGGGTGATTTATGTTTATTGATATAGACGTAGAATATTTATTCTATAACTCTTATATAAACTCGGAGAATTTTTTGAGAAAATTGTGTACCAGTCATTTTGACTGGTTTGGTAGTTCTAGTGTTAAGTTGTACGATTAGAATGTCTTCCAACCAAAAGAGTAAAGATAATTAATAAATATAACCCTACATTCTGCAAAATTTTACCTATTTCTGTTATATTTCTATTGTACCTTTTTCTATCTTTTTCTATTCTATAATATATTCTATTATACAAATCGATTATATTTTTATTCAAAGGAATGTCCTTTCCCACGTACTGTCAAATAAAACAACAGAAATTATTCCAAAGCCTCGGTATGAATAACGTTATATTGTTTCATGAAAGCAGTGAATAGGGAATAAGGTAAGGAAAGAGGAAAGTCTAGAAGAGAATAGACGTAGCGCCGGAAATTATACTGCATTTATGACAGCCTCGAGGTTTACTCCTAATAAAGAACCGGAAGTGTAGAAGCAACACGTTAACGCAGAAGACGAAGTTTAATTTTCGATTTATAATAAAACATCGCGGAATCATGCAAACTACCTGCTAATTAAATCATTCGCCGTATGTAATTTCGATGAAAAACTATCGTAGAATTTGTTTTCATTTACCCAAATATTTAGCATATAAAATGTCATTAGTTGCTGAGGATAGTCAAATTAATAATTGATTACGACAAAGTAGCTACGAAATTTACTGGTATGCCGCCTTAGCTGAAAGCATACGAAAATTGTTTAAACATTATTTAGATTACCTTTAGGTACACGGACTGAATTTAATTAGTAGTATATAATTTAGTCCTTAATTTATGTGCACATTTTGAACACATTACGATGAACGTGCAATTATGGCGAAAATAAGAAAATAAATTGACGTTGATTATTGTACCATTTTTTAATATAATTTTTTATATTAAAGACACCACATTTTAATACAACATGCATTTATGAAATACAGCAGAGTGTCACATGAACTGGGAAGTACGACACAATTGTGTTTTATCAGTCAGTTTATGAAAACAGAGCTGTTCTAATAAACTTTCTGCAACATTCTTGTCGACATACCTTAAAAGTCATATTTTTTAATTGTGCCAATTGTTTCCAAAAAGTGTGATATATTAATGTAATGTACAACTGTAAAATGCAGTATCTTGCCAAGAATTTGCTTACTTGACACAGTTTACTATTTTACCAGAACATGTTCCCTGGGTTATCATTTTGAAAGAATACTCCCTGAGGTAGGTCTGGGTTAGTTAACATTACATTCGTAGAAGAGAAGGAAACAGTGATAAAACAATAGAGAAAGAATAATTGTAAGAATAAGATAAAAGTTGTCCCAGAAAACTGTCACTATAATTAAATTATAGCAATAAGATTGAAACACTAAAGCAGTAGGACCAAATTTAAGTCCCTATAATCTTTTAAAAATGTTCCCATGTGATATATCTTATATTTTAAATTTACATGTCTAATATAATTAGCATTCTGGAAAAAGACCAAATTATATAATTATACATTCAATAATTTCATAATTCAATTACAATTGTAACACCGATACGAAACAATCATATATACTTCAAATATAGAACAAGAACCAAGAGAAATCATTCCCAAGAAAGAAATGCGAACAAAGACGAATGTGAAAAGAGCTAAAAATATAACACTCTCTTGAAACGTCTCGGTAGTACTTTCTGTGGCCTAAAAACAGGAAGCTTCTTCTTTCATATTTACAGCTTCTAAATTAACCTCCTACCTTCGGATCTTCTCTCACGTATTCCCTTTTTCCCTTCCCAACCGTACAAGGTCCTTAGGGATACGTCCTAATTGTAAGGGTCAATAGCGGCAAAAAAGCTGTTCTCATGGCACTGCGTGAATGTGTTATAAGTGTCAATAAAAAGCCGAAAGTAGAACGAGGACGGGATAAAAAGAGATGGAGAGAATGAATGATCAGAAATAGGTATAAGGGAATTATAATGCTTTTTGTGTACGGCAATATTCGAGTTAAATCGTTGGCTGACACATTCATGGAAAAAAAATTTCCTAATATTCTGTGGAGCTTGTTGTTATATTATCTTTTTGTGAGTATTCTTGTGGGAAAGGCTATTGTCATTAATATATACAGGACCATAGGGGTCTGTTTGTTGAGGGAGAGAAAATTATGGGAGGTTATTCAGAGCACCGTTGGAATATTCAATTTCACATGGAAGTGGAAATGTAACACGCGAAAGGAAAACAAGAGGAATTGTATTTAAAAAAATGAAAGTATCAATTGTAATAGCAATTTAAACGAAATATATGTAGGATTTTATTAAGAAAGAAGGAAAGAAAGGAGATAGAAAAGGAAAAGGAAAATAAGTTCTAGATAGACAAATCGTAGTTAGGAAAATGAAAAGAAAGAATGAATTTAATAATAACAAAGATTAATATAAAATACACAGTTCACAGTTCGCACGCTGATTTCCGCAGCTCAAAACGCTCGCCAACCTTTGTGGCTCAAGAATCGCTGAAACACTCCCTTATTTCTCTCGAACGCATCGCCGTCAACGAAACATTTGAGACTCATCAAAAGCGCCGACGACGATCGTTCGAGAGATCGAAACATTCACACAGACACGCTTCCACACCGAACACACACACACAAACACGCTTCATTATCGCACTCATACATTCACAATCCCACACTCGGCCGTCCTGCCAGGACACCTGCCCTCAGGTGTCACTATTTTCGATGTCACTATCACTGTCACTGCGTTCATCAATCCACGGTTTCACATGGTCAATTGCCGTAGACGTTTCACGAGGTCCTTCAATTTCACCAATTTTTCGAACAAGATATCGATCGTTTCGCAAGACTTTCGTCACCGCGTAAGGCCCAAGAAATCTCGATGCGAACTTGAGTCCGGGTCGCTGCTGAGTTCGTAAAATGGCAACTAAGTCTCCCTCGCGGTATACCCTACTCTTTTTCCTCCTCTTGTTATAATTCTGCCGGTTTTCTACGCATAATCTATTTGAATCGCCTTTTTTCTTAACTAGTACAACGGAACTGGCATATACAGACAGTGATGGTTGTACTATCCCATCTCGCATCCATTCCGCAATTTCCGAATTAACAACTTCTTTTTCCGATGGCGATAATCGTCGCGGTCTTTGGTACACTGGATCCTCGTCTTTCAAAATAATTTTCATCTCCGTCGGAGCCTCGCGGACATTTATCCGGTTACAAGAATCCATGACATTTTCGATCGCACGCTTATGCTCTTTACTCGCTATTTTCAATTCGGTCGCGTCGACTTCGCAATCAATCTGAAAGATCTCCGGTACATCGATCTCCGGTACATCGCTCTCCCGTTGCTGTTTTTCTATCCGAGATATAGTTATTCTGTCCTCTTTAATTTCTACCCCGACTGTACGCAAAAAATCCACGCCTATTAACAATTCAAAGGGCATCGTATTATCGGGAATTATACGAATAAGGTTCGAATACGTGCTACCGTCTACAACAATGTTTGCGTCAAATTCCCCTAACGTTTGATTGTTTTGGCTCCCTACACCGCGAAATCTGAGTCGATTACTTTGTAAGCGCGGCGCACCGATCTCGACAAACTTACTAGCACGCATTAAGCAGAGATCGCTCCCGGTGTCGATCAATGCCGTTAATTTGTGTCCGTTTACCAAAACATCCTTATAATATTTTCCGTCGCAGAACCTTGAAACCGCACAGCTCTCCTTCTCCGTTCCTCGCTGCCTCTTCTTACATGCCGCCGATATGTGACCAAACTCCTGGCACTCGTAACATTTCGGACCCCTGTCCTTTGTCGGGCAATCCGACAGCGAATGATGTCGCGAACCACAGCTCGTACATCTCTTTATCACTGTATCAGTCCGCAATACACTTCTGTCTTTACTAAAACTGTTCACGTTCGGTTTATCATATACACTTCTGTCTTTATTAAAATTGTTCACGTTCGATTTCTCACTTACGCGTCCCACATCCGCACTCGTATGATTTTTCGACTTACACGAAATCGATTCAAATGCTTCCAAAAGCGATGTTTTTGATTTGAAACGATGCATTCGTGCTTGATCGCGCAACGCAGGGTCAGGAATACCATTTATTAAATTTGCAACCATTTCGTCTTCGTCAATGGGCACGGTGTTGGCAAGAATAACCTTGTCGTGGAAGTATTCCTTAAAAGTTTCACCCTTTTTCCATGTCCGTTCTTCGAAAATCTTTCTTCTATCCGCTTTTTGAATGTCGTGGCGAAACATTCCTCGTATCTCAGCCATTAATTCCTCGAACGGCATTTCGAGATAATCCGACTTCGTATCGAACCACTGTCGCGCACTTCCTTTTATTCTCGAAGTTATCAAATATTTCATGTCCTCCTCTGCCAAATTGTACGTAACCCTCAGCCACCGTAATTGTTTTTCCCACCGTTCACACGCGTAACTGTCTCCGTCGAAGTATCCAAGCATATCGGCAATTTCCTTCAGGCTTATTTGCCGTCGATTCGTCACCGGACTGCTTGTCTCACGCACTGTCGCTTGTAAGGGTTGTGCAATGTTCAATTCTTGCATTCGTCGCATGAGCTCGATCTCGCGACGCGCAATTTCCAATTCGCGCTCAGCCACTTCTTTTTGCCGACGCAGTAGATCCATTTCTGCATCCATTTTTGCTCTTTCGTCCTCACTACTGCTAGAACGTCCTTCCATGCCGGAATCTTGTTCTATCGTGCACGTTGTATCGCGAATGTCCTCACTGATATTTTCCATCCAGTCACCCGATGGATACGCGGTTGAGAGTCTTACAATTAACTCGTTCTTCAATCCCGTCGTGGACAAACCCAAGGACTTCAATTTTGCTTTTAACTCAGACACTGTAAAATCCTGCGGATTCTTCGGCATCATAGCACAATGACTATCATGTTATGAGTTATTTTCTCGCACACACTGGTTTACGCACTAACTACGATTTCACTGTCTATCAATCCCGGAGGGGCCCCCAATTTTGTAGGATTTTATTAAGAAAGAAGGAAAGAAAGGAGATAGAAAAGGAAAAGGAAAATAAGTTCTAGATAGACAAATCGTAGTTAGGAAAATGAAAAGAAAGAATGAATTTAATAATAACAAAGATTAATATAAAATACACAGTTCACAGTTCGCACGCTGATTTCCGCAGCTCAAAACGCTCGCCAACCTTTGTGGCTCAAGAATCGCTGAAACACTCCCTTATTTCTCTCGAACGCATCGCCGTCAACGAAACATTTGAGACTCATCAAAAGCGCCGACGACGATCGTTCGAGAGATCGAAACATTCACACAGACACGCTTCCACACCGAACACACACACACAAACACGCTTCATTATCGCACTCATACATTCACAATCCCACATATAGATTATGAAATGTTCAAGCGGTTGATGTCTTATTTTGTTAGAATTTTCAGCAGAGATTATTGCATTGAATTATTTGATAGCGAGCGTTTTGATTGCTTCTCTAAATGGCAATTCGTAATTTTTGATTGTGAAGAAATATTCCTTTTTTTTGATAAATTAATTCTCAAGATAATGCCGTAAAGCGTGAAAGTAAATTTTCGTATAAAAGATTAGAAGTAAATAATACAGCATTTCCATCCACTATTTCTTCTATTTGACACTTTCGTCTTCCTGACACTTTAACTATTTGTAAAAAAAGACACTTATATCTTGATAAGTAAAATGATTAATCTGTTTAATTCCATTAGAAGCAGTAAACTCAACATACTTAAGAAAAAATAGCGATTTTTATGTTTAAAAAGATCGGGACGAAATTGTCGAAAGAAAAATGAGAGAGGAAATTTGCACCTTTATAGAAAAAAGCACGACTGGTGGAAAGTCTTACTTAATGCAGAGTTCGTTGACTACTCGGTTAACCAAGTCTGCCATTTGCCAGTCAAATTAACAGACTTGCTACTAAAGTTTTCGAGTGTTAACTCGAATTAGTTCATTCAACATTGGTGCTTAAGGAAGATTTCTAAAAGTTACCTCGTATCATTTTCTTTATCCACGTCGTCATCGACGTCGCGCATACTTGCACCTACAAAAACTGGCGAATTTACAATTAGCGGGAAAAACTGTTCCAACATTCAACTGCCAACAGAATCTAAAAACATCATTTCTAAATTATCTTCTTCGTTATATTATTCTTTATTGTCGTATTTCTACTTTAAAATTAGAATATTAAAAACAGTAAATATCACTAGAAACTGTTGCTAAAAACTTTGAATATTACTTCAAACGGTTTCTACTATCTGAATTATTGAATTAATTAATATACCGAATCATTGTCAAAAATTGAATATTAGTTAGAAACTGTTTCTCCGATTATTACTTCAACCCTCTATGAGCACCTGTGACTTTGAGGTAACGCAAGACGCATTTAACCTTGTGTGGTCCTATGTCGTTCAGTACTCGACATAGTTTTTTACTTAATTATAATTCCCAACAATTTAATACCGACTTTTCAATTTCAAACTAATTTCAGCCATCACCCAAACATCCGTTAGTATTTATAGTTATGGATATCATTAAAAACAATGAATAACCAATGATAGAAAATGTTGAGAAATTAATTTTTTTTAGCTTAATAAAATATTAACTAAATAATTCGGATCGCAAAGGTTTAAGTTTCTATTCTTTAAAGATTATTTTTTAACTTTGCTAAACGTTATAATTTAGCTCGTAAAAATCATGAAATTGTTTGCAATTAAATATTTCAAATTCAGATTTAAATTTAATTATTTACAAACAATGCTCAATATCTTTTATGGGATCGTAGTAGCTGTAGTTTAACCACGACCTCATAGTGCACGATACAATTCGATAGAGTTGTAATAATTTATTCAAGTGCACACATGTACGAACTGTACGATCCTTCGAACTGTCTAGTTTCTTATATTGCCAACGGTGCTCGTTTTGAACGTGCTATGGAATAGGGATGAATTCTTAACACTTTTCTAAGAAAAGATTATATTCTTCTTATTTCAAAATGAATCCTTAAACTCTTATTATTTGCTTTGAATTTATCGCCATTCCTTTTTTCGGACGTTTCGCCTAGCACCTATTTTTTCAAATAAGTTCCACAACAAAATGGCTGCGATTAAAACAAGACAAATTTCTTGGTCGTAATTAGAGATTACAATTTCATTAGGCCTTGTTAATTGTTAATTTGAGTCTTTGACTTTTTATCCACTACAAAGCCTTTAATTGATATGGTCATTTCATCTAGGACCCATTATTAGGTGGATTTTGAATAACCGAGGAGATGATCATCTTCGTACGGCTATTAAATTGAGAAAAAATTCCTAGAAATTACGAGGTACTTAAATTCAAGCCAACCAATTGCAAGTCCGAGTCTTTCCCTCTTTATTCTCTAATTTCTCCGTTATTATTTAACGTTCTTTTATCTTTAACTAGTATTCCCTCTGTATAAATGGTAATATCGACTGCTACTTTTTTTTGTACTGCAACGAATTTGTTATATTTCACAAACTGCATTTTTTCCAGGAAAACTATTGTATTTCTCGTAAAAGAACTTTATTTTTGAGCAAAATATTTCTCTTGCAATAATAAAAAAGAAAAAAGAACGATATTGCTTGCCCACTCAGTTTAAGTTTATGTTGTATTTATTAGCCTGAATACTGAAAAACACAGAAATGTATTGCTGGCCGGTTAAGTATTAAAAATTCTATTCTTTCTTACATATTTTTAAACATGTTTTTGCCATCTCAAGGCAAACTAAAAATGGAAACACGAATTATTGATATAGCCGAAGACTTAAAAATGGAACAATTTACGTCGTACTGAATTATTTCAACTTTTAGAGATCTTATTCACTCCTGGGACTTAATAAGGAGCAGGCACAAGTAATGCAGCGTTTGTACGGGGATTCTACATAGGTAGACTTGCTGAAATGAAAAGAATACAAAGAGCCCAGAAACCTTTAGGTATTGCGTGTACATGCAGAATGTGTGCACACACTCGACATTTAGTAAGTTTAAAAGCGTTTCTCTCAAAATGACATTTTTCAAGGCGCTCGCCGTGTTAAGAGCTTGGAGAAACGAAAAGATTTTATTCCAGGATGATAATATACCGTTATAAATCTTAGTGTACATTGCGAATCTTATAATTGATTTAGAGAAAAAAAAACATCTCACGATATGTAAAGAAAATATGTCAAACTCGATGGATCAGTGCCATAATAAAAATACTAGCATGTAAACTGCCTCAGAAATTATATGAAATTCCGCAAAATTCTGAAATTACATCTACGAAAAGATACATTGTAAAATCAAATTATGCAAATTAGCTAAAGATCTCATTATCTGTACAGAAAATATGCCAAACTCGGTGGATCAGTGTCATAATAAAAATACTTACTAGCATGTAAACTGCCTCAGAAATTATATAAAATTCCGCAGAATTTCGAAATTACATTTACGAAAAGATACATTGCAAAATCAAATTATGCGAATTAGCTAAAGATCTCATTATCTGTAAACAAAATATGCCTAACTCGGTGGACCATTGTTGTAATAGAAACACTTATTAAAATGTTAACTGCCACAGACATTTTATAAAATTCCATAGAATTCTGAAATTAAATCTACGAAAAGATGCATTATACAATAAAATTGCACAAATTAGCTAGACTCGAATTTATCGGTTGCTCCCATTTTCAAATTTATGCGGTATATCCGATGACTAAATTGCCGCAGCTATTAGATCACCGAAATGCAATGACTCCTGGAATTTTTTTCAATTCCAAATATTCACAATGTTGCGAGTACCGAACATTTGTATTATCTCGACAAGCCAATGGTATGCCACATTCTCCATTCAACATAATAAACGCGTTTCGTTGACATACAAAGTATTCACGGCACGGTTTGCTTGCTATTATGACTATATCGTTCGCAGTTGAATCGTGTTTGTTTGAAACATGTGGTTGCATTAACAGAGGAGAGAAAACCGGTACTTCGTTCACAGTTTATTTACTTGTTTGCCTATTTATTTTCTGGTGTACACTCTCATTTATTTTATCACCAAGCTGGGCGTTAATTGTCCAAGTATTCTCTTGTCTTCGCGTTGGTCCCTTCACGTTGGTATGGCCATTTTGTTTTTTAAAATTCGCTTACCAAGATGTCATAGATCTTTTACATTCTGAAGGATCTACAACAAATAGTAAACAATTTCATTGCTTCTAGTTGTATTACAATAATTTTTGTTTGACTACTCAGAATATAATAATGAAAAGAATGACGAACGTGTAAATTACAGAAAGATATAACAGCTTAAAAAAATAAAAAGATAGAAGATGAAATATAGAAAAAGTCTGTGGTATGCCTCTTTTTTTCAAATTAATCTGTCTTGAGATTCTTCAGAATAGAGTATATTTTCTTTTCTATTTTTCAATTTTTGAAGGGTTTCACACATATATGTAAAGTATAAATAAATAAATTATTAGCCTCAGACGGGTAGTAAACATATGTATTTCCGATCCTCGCAGGTAAATCATTTCTGTTATCATTTAAATTTCTGTGAGTGTCCATAAGTCTGATACAAAATTCACAAACTTCTTTGCTATCATTTATTGAATTACTTCAGAGATGTATTTCAAAGTATTAAGTTTACATATTTACATAATTTTACTCAGATTTTCTGTTTTTATTAAAATTATCCTATTCTCTCAAATTGTATCGTATGGACAGAGTAAATTCCATGAGAAACCATAAAATGAATTTTCAAATTACTCAGTCAGAGATGAATCTTTAATATCATTATTTATAATATATATATATATATTTGAAAGTCTTATATTATTTGGATAACCGTATAGTAGAAACACAGTATAGGGGAATATTTTGTTGTTGCTTGCGCGTACATTTGCCGTTATGTTAGTTTCGTACATATTTTAGAAGGACCACGTTAACTCGAATTACGTACGTGAAGTTAAATAGAACTAGCCAGTTTCTGCAGCAATATATACGAAGATTATTCTAAACGATGTATGTTATCACGAGCTGTACCGTGCATTATATACAGAATGGTCAGTTAGCTCTGTTTACTTTAAACATATCCATTGTTCTATGTAATAGAATGACATAGTATTTATAGAAATTGTAACGCTTTGAGGGCGTTGAAATATTGTAATATTAATATATGTTCGAGGTTATTTACAGATTGACTTTACTACCTTTTGACAAAGGTTTACTTTTCTATACCATATTTCAATGGAAATTATCAGTTTTAGACATAGAAGTACTTTAGATTTTTATATAGAGTCTAAAATAATATTTTCAACGTTTATCGAATTCTAAAATTCAAAAGAACAATAATTTAATTATCATTGTGGCATAATATTTGGGTGTCAATGCCCTTAGAATGATTTCTCCCCTTAAATGTGTGACTTATTGTTAGAGAGAAGTGGGGAAGATCATCCTAAGAGGTTACGTCTCAGGATACAGAAGACACAGTAGAGTTTTAGAGGAACTGTGAGACGTATTACTTTAGAAACCCTTAGACACATTAGATCATTAGTTATTTAGTATTTTGTTGTTTTTCGTGTATTCTATATTTTTCCATGTACTCAATATATATATCCTTATTATTTATATTCTTAGTGTGTTCTACATATTCATTAGTCCTGACATTTAGTTTCTTCCTTCTTTGTTCTTATTTTATCCACGCCTACACCTTAGTGCTATTTCACCGAATCCTACTACATTATTAATATTAAAACCTCCAAATTTCGATCAATATTAAAATTACTGTTATAAATCGTTCGTTCAAATATTTAAATAATATTTTAACCCTCTACGGGCCCCTGTGACTTTGAGGTAACGCTTGATTAAGCTTACATTTAAGCTTCTATTCTTCAAAGTCAAGTTTGTAGCTTTACCGAATTTATATTGTAGCTCGTGAAAAACATGAAATTCCTTACAACTCAATATTTTCAATTCAAGTTTAACACATTATGTAAAATAGTATTTTTATCATTTTCTAATTGTCCCATGGTAAAACTGATCTTCGAATACCACCATAAAATTCAGAATATAGACGGTTAAATTATAGCCACTAATTTGCTCATTGTATTACAACTCTATAAAAAATACTAACTTTAAAGATTTAAAGCTTGTAAAACAATAGCCTCTCAAAAGTCTCAAAAATACTTAAATTACAGTAACCATCGAAAACATGAAAATTATACATTTCCATCACATCATTTCTCACTAATCGTTTCACAGATTTGTCTTCAGTTTCCTCTGAAAATCATTTACCAAAATTATATTCACATCAGAGGCAAAGAAGAAAGTACAATATTACCGATTTGCCCTGCCAGTCTCATAATCGAAAACCGATACAGAATTCCCAGCGAAAATGTCGAATCGTCATGCTGCATCGATTTCATGATTTCTTCGTTCCATGGGGTTTGGTCTTCGATGTGAACCTATCGCGATGCATACAGAATGCATTGTGCATCGACGCTATCAACAATCGGCGCTGTTGTTTCCGTGGTACAATGAGAAGACCGGGGTCCAACCAGGACTGTTTTCCGGTGCTTTTGAAGCTCAGAGACGATTTACGTACTCGATCGCCGACCGAGGTACGAGAAAAGCGTCGGATTAGAGTGAATTAACGTCGGCACGCCATCGTGGAAGCTTGCAAATGCTTTTCGGTTGCGTTTCTCCCGGCTTCTACTCGCGTTTCTTCTCCACCCCTATTTCTAGCCCCTCTCTCGCCTTGTCGCTTTTTTTTGCACCTTTGTCCTTCGTTTTTATTAACTTGGCAGGTTTTGTTCTTTCTATCGGAACAAACCATTTTTATTCTCGGTGGTATACTCTTGATATACAGGTCTGAAAAAGAGTGTACGAAAAGCGCTGTCGATGCGATCGCGAAACCTCCATTGTTGCTTGGCCCTTTTTTTGAGATCAGAACCGATGGTATTGACTTTTTTTTCAAATTCCTAACGAACCGACGTGGATCAGACAATGGCGGTGTACCGCCGAGGCTTCATTATTTTGATTAGGAAAAATATATTTTTTAACGACTTCATTATAGTGGAAACGAAAGAAAATTCGTTTTTTTTTTACGGACAATTAAATTTTATTAATGGTGTTGTGTTAAAATAATATTACTTTTGTGGTAGAAAGTTTTTCATAAAGTTGATGAAATAAATGTATTGGCGAGAGGTTTGTCAACGAATGAGTGTTTTGGGTGAATTGAATAAATGTAGTGATATTGTAGATGAATTGACTTGATGAAATTGGTTATATTGAAGCAATACGAGATTATTTGGAACATTTGTAAACTTACTGATCTATTTTGTTAGCTCTGCGATTGTTATCTATTATAGTACCTCTCCCTATGTGTTTTAAGGCAATAAGTACATTTAATATTACTTCCACACTTTAACAAAAGCTAGCAAAAAATGAAGAGTTTCAGTAGACTGTAAATATTCATATTGTATTTGTAAAATCTATTTCGTGTATTAAGTTTAAGTAAAACGAGTTATGAAATGTGTTGATCAATTATTTCATAAAGCCGAGGAGACTGCTGCGGGCATTTTGTACGGCATTACTTGGAAATTTTAGAAAATTTCTCACATATCGTCACGTGCGTGAACTTTTGTAAACCAGAGACTGCTTACCTTTGCAAGTGCATGCATGAAATGCATTGAACGAACAAATTGATGGATGCAATCGATATCCATCAGAAACTGTCAATAGTATCAATAGTGTCAACAAATAGGGTTGTAGTAGTTGGTGAGCGATATAGAACTTGCATGAAAATTCAAAATTCACCTTTTTAAAGTGATCTATGTATATCGTGAATTTACTTAAGACTCCAACAAAATGTTATATAATATATTTCATGGCACAATATTAATACAAAAAGGTGTACATATATAAAAGAAATTCGAGGCTATATAACAACACGTAATTTTTATAATTCCTTTTATTTCTTATTGGTTTTTAATAATTACATATTGTAATTGACGCAACGTTAAAAACTGTTTAAAAGAAATTTAAAAATAATATTTTAAATCACAAAGTAAACTGATATGTACTTTTGTAATCTTCCAAATCAAAATTTTCAGTTGTAAGATTATCTTCCATTTAAAAAATGTTAATTTCCAACTCAAAATTCTCTATTGCTTATTTTAAATTTCATATTGCTTATATAATTATTACTTAATAAAACTGCATAACAGTTTGAAATATTCACTTCAATATATTGATTAACTTTTACAGCTCTTAGATCGGTAAAGTTAAACAAAAATACACTGCATGAAAAAGATTGTAAAATAAACTTTATTTCTTTAATACGACAATAATTTTGAAATCACTCGTTAAGCACTGACTGTCTGTAGCCTTTTTTGAGAAATATTGTCAAAGTTTCCTGAACTGATAAAACTCTCGGATTACCTTGAAAGAAAGTCGAGTTTTACAGCGAAGTAGCAGTAAAAGCGGAGTTGTAAATTACTCTTTGCCGTATTTTCCCTAAAAAGGTAGTCACTTGAGAGGCCCGTTTTAATTATTCCCATAGCCTTTTCGTCATACATATGTACATACATGTATCTAATGCGATGATTAAATCAAGCAAACTATACATGTAAAGCTTCTTTTCTCTTTCAGATTTTCTAAGCAATTCTTTTTCGGTCACTTGATCAACATCATATGAATTAATATGTTTAAAACATTACAAGTTCATAATTTTCGAAGCTTATTTGAGAGAAACTGGCTAATTATTTTCAGTACACTTCAGATTACTTTTGAAATTTCACGAATTAATTTAATATCAACATCCTCGTTTTAATTACCATCCCAACATGGAAGAGAAATTGTGCTCCAATCGAAATTTGGAAAGAAACATTCATCAAAACATGTTTTTTAGATGCCTGCATAATTTGCAATGAAATTTGTTCCCTTTTAGCGAACAAATTAGAGATTTTTTATTTATCCAATTTATCTCTTATTTCTTTTTTTATAATTTTCAAAACTTTTACTTACTATTGTGCTTTTATTATAAATTTTTCCTACACTTGCAAAAGTATATATTTTTTCTTATATCTTCTATTGCAACTTTATTTGCGACATTTACATTTCTGAGTTCGGCTTTAACCATTCGTAATTATTATGTGCATATTATAAAAATAAGTTTTCAATTTAACCCATAAGAGGTCCAAAAAAACGCCATAAAAAATTATCTTATACGTATTTACACATAGGATATTTCCTAAAATTACTTTTTAGCGCCCGCTTATTTATTTAAAAAGGGCAGCATGAATCATCTCCTTATTCTTATCGAATTTTTTTTACTTACTTAATTGGACGTTACCTCTAATTAATTTTCCTCGTGAAACCTCGAAAATGAAGTGTAGTTTTCAGTAAAAGTTCCTTCCCTTCTCTATTTACTTCATGATAAAGAATTATGTGGTAGTAAGGGTGCTAATATACCGTTGTATTCTTACTACGAAGTCTTCAATTAGAAAAGTTTTATCTTAATTATTCGTTCAGTCTTGAAAGCGCGATAAAGGGAACTAATGTAAACAGATTTTTGCAAGAAAAGTTTCTGCATCCTTTCCCGAACGATGGTATCGTCTCGAATGCTATCTTCAATGATATCCCCGGTACAGAAAGTTGTCTCACGTAATGTACCTTTTTTCTTATTTCCCATTGTTTTCTTCTCAAACTACGACGAAACAATTCCTTTCTTTCGATCTAACATTTCTCTCTACGTGACATTATGGTCTAATGTGAATTTTTTATCTTTGAAATGACATTTTTATTTCAATTGCATTTCTATCTAAAGTCCTTCTTGTAAAATATATGTAAGAACATAAATGTATGTAGAATTTGCAGTAATACAAAATTACAATTACTGTAATATTTGCAGGAATTGCATAGCAGTGACAATAAATTTGAAAATTTTACCAACAAAATTCCTCCTGGTTTTCCACCCTTAAGTTTACAGCCACGATAAATAGATTAATGACAGGTTAAACAAACTGTTTCGTTGCGCATAGTATTTTGAAAATTAAATTACATACCTAGTAGCACTAATTATTTTATAAATTATCAAATCACATGGTAATGCATATCGGTTTGAAAACTAATAAACTGCCTTTTAATGTGCATCGACTTCGAATTATTGTCTACAAATTTTAAATACACTAACATTTGGTATTCCCTTAAAAAATGATTACAAATACGTGAAACACAATTGAAAAAAAATTTTAAATACTAGTAAGTAAGTGGAAAAAATATCTGACAATCAACATGTCCTAAAGGTAACTCCGCCATCTAATTATCAATGAATAAATAAACAAATGAAGAAAGCAACCGTTTCTTCATTTCTAACTTAAATAGTTTACGCCCTAGAAGCATAAAGTAATAAAATAGTAATAATGCACTTTACAGACTTCTATTTGACCAATTAACCCTTTGAGGGTTGGAAACGAGTGTCGCTCGCGTTGAATTTAATTTGACAAACTATATACATCTCATGTCTTCCAATTATCTTCAAAAAAATTCTTTTAACACTAGAACCACCAAGCAAGCCAAAATGACTGGTTCTCAATTTTTTCTAAAAGTTCTCCAAGTTTATAGGCGATGCATAGAGAAGATATTCTACGTTGATATTATAAAATGCATATTACCGAATTAATCATCTTTTCCATTTCTTAATTTCTCTTTTTACAAAGTCCTTATTTAATATAGTGAAATATAATAGATTTAACTCCGGTATTTCTAGTGTTAACAGCTTAAAATAATACAAATCGTTTCATTGCAACGCAAAATAAAATAATGCATTTACGTCTAAAGCCTCAAACTGAACTTTTAAAGCAAGAAGTTAACCCATTAAGGCCCAAAGTTGCGTTAACGCAACATTTCACTTCTAATTTTTTTCGGGGAATCGGATTAATCTAATTTATATTTTAACCTATGTCATGGTAAAAGAACATACCAAAGGCTTAATTTATGCACCATAAGATACCACGTAAGCCCATAGTTGCGTTAACGCAACATAATGTAACCCTAAAACTAGTTATAAATTTCTTTCTTCATTTCAATGCTTGGTCCTCAATGGGTTAATATGTTTATTTAATATTGTTGAAACATACAACAATATTGCCCTTCGTGTAGCTTTATTTGTAACACTAGATTCACGGAGCCAATTTGGCTCATTCAAATTTTGATTACTATATATGTAGGATCGTGATAAAGAAAGGAGAGGCGCGCGGCAACCCATCCAAGGCAGGAACTCGGCCAGAGTAGCTGAACGTCGACGATCGCCTGGATCGGCGCGGAACCACTGCGCCAGCGACCTCTCGCTACTGACAATTTCTTCTCACGTCCTTTTCTCCTAAAGTTCTTTATAGGAGGGCTTCTCCGCCCCGATCCCACATATATATATATAACATATTGGTTGATTAATTTTTTAATAATAATTCTTTCATTTAAATTGATTCGGAACTATTTTCTTTGCAGAAAACTTCAGTTTTCTTGTATAAGTTAAATTGGCACACTTTAAAAAAATAGGTGTATCAACGTCTGTAAATCTAGTGTTAAAAAAATCGCATTCTTTTATCTCCACGCAACGTACTTCTCGTATTCTCCAAGTTAATTCACATTTTCCGTTTCCCCAACCACTACATCAATTCATCCTCTCAGCTTGGAAAGTCAAACATGTTAGAATTAAGAAAGTAGTTGTTCTTACATTGTTGAAAACCTCGAGGAACAAGCGTGGTGCACATGAGAACTCACCCTAACGAACGGGCAGACAGTACGTGTCAAAGTGTCAAAGCAAACAGACAAGTACCTTCCGCAAATATGTGTACACTGGGTGAGAGAAAATTTTGGTAGATTCGTCAGAACAGAACATTGCCTCTTGGTTATTGCTAAATTTGAAAAAAAACGACTGCACTTGAAGCAATTACGTTTAACACAATGTTAGTGTTTATTGTGTCATATTGAATTTACTTTAGTCTTTTGACTTTCACTGCTTTGATCATTTCGTATAGAATCCCTAATTTAGGTTGGCTCAGAAAAATCGAAGCTATGATATTCGTGTCAGATTTATCAATTAACCGTACTGTGCAAAAAGTCTTTATGTTAATTAAATTTTAAACATTTAAGAAGTAAATGTACTACTAACAAGTCTCGAATATCTGAATTCTTGTAGAAGATGCTACAGAGATTTAGTACCTTCCTAAAATAACAGAAAAATGTTTCTTCTGCACCGTTCCGTTAGCTCGTTATTTTGCTCCTCATTGAATAAAACGACTTGTACTTCTCTCTTTTTTCTCTTAGAATTCTTCCTCACTTCTTCCATGTTACGCATCGATAAAGGTATGACGTAAGAGTTATATTTAACGTGAAAATAGATAAATTAACATGCCGCGCAAAAAAGGATGGACAAATATAGAAGAAATAATTCAAAATTTTCATTTGAACCTTTCATTGTTAAAAAATTATTCTCTTATTTGAAACGCAAATATAAAATTCTAAAGTATATTTTTGTAAGTTATATTTTATAGGAATATTTTGATATGTTTCGTGTACAGTATACGCTGAATTGTATTCTATTTTAACGAACAATTCAGAAAGTTCTTCCTTTCATTCGATACAATCGTGTTACCTACCCATTATTCCGTTCGATATTGGCCTTTACATTTTTATCAAGAATTTCTTTTTATCTCCTGCAATACGTTTCATTATTTGCTCTCATTGTCATACTATTGTAAGTTATCGTCATTTTCATCAACAATTTCTCTTTATTCCCTGCAATAGCTTTTAATATTTCTACGTATTGTCATAGTTTTATTGTATCCCTTCTTTATTCGTTTCATTCTCGTTTTTTATGTACACGCGTAATACGTTATGAGACAATTATTCTTTTCATTGGGGCTGCTCAGTTTTGTGCCAGTTGTAAAAACGCTGCAAGTTTTATGCGAATTTGAAATGAATCAGTAAAATAATTTGATGGTTTCATTTGCTCGTTTATACGTTTACTCGGACGTGACTTATATGCAGTTGCGACTATGTTATAAATAATGGTACAGTTTATACTTTAATAAACGTATAATAAAAGATGGTAAAATTAAGACCTTAATTCTTTATTATTCTGTTTCGTACATCCATTAAGTCTTTGCGGTTTTACTATAAATCAAATTGTTCCCACTATTTCGGTTGACAGCTTATTTTGTTTTATTTTATTTGATGTTGAAACATGTAGAGAAAATAAAATAAAACAAAATAAGCTGTCAACCGAAATAGTGGGAACAATTTGATTTATAATATAAACCAAGGTTGAAATATAAAAATACTTTGCGGTTTTATGTTCATCCATAGTTGATATGATTATCTGGGATGGTGATTTTCGCTTAAAGAAATTGTCATTTTGTGGTTTCACAAATATTTTCTATATTTGAAACGATAATACTTCTATCGTCAACATGTTGAACACCACCAATATCTCACTTCTTTCGTCATTTCTACTGTACCGAAACTTTTTCTATTAAAATCATAAATTTATAAAACAGAAAGTTTAAAGACACTGATAGATCGGTATTCAACAGAATTTTATATTCTTAATTCCAATATATAAATATTCAATATGTTAGAAAATTCATAAATATTGAAATTTAAACGTAACATGAAATTTCATTGAAATCAATAGCGCCCATCATCGGTGACCTCCATGGCAGTCAACGTGTTAATAGAATATATATATTTAATTAGGAAGAAAAGGTAGTATATCTAATCAGCGATGACTAAAGCAAACTCAGATAATTGACAGTAGATTGCAAAATTAATTTAGATGTGTTATAATTAGACTGCGGATTTTTATGCATTTATGGCAAATTAAATACGGCTAAAATATACAAAAAGAACGTAATATAAAAATATATCTAAAATATCCAAAGTATGGTATTTGTTGTAATATTTATTAAGTGCAATAAATCCCTAGATAGGTTTTCCTGTCTTGCCTGCATTTGTGAAACTCGAAATTTGCATAAACATCCGCAGTCTAGTTATAATCTTACAAATCTTGTAGATTATCCAAAAATAATAATCAGCGCTTACCAAAACGTAAATAAATGAATAAGAAGTTCCTAATTTTCTATTGTCATTTATCTGCGTAGAGGTATAAAACGGAGAAATATCATGCTAATGCAATATAAGGTACTAACAATAACTTTAATTATTTTAATGATTATTAAAGGAATAGAATGATATAGTGAAAAAAGAGTTAAGAGAAAGGTATCTCTTTTGCAGTTATTTTATTGTTGGAAGTATTTCAAAACATTTTTATTAAAACGCGAATTGTACTTCGAGGATAAAGAAATAATCCTGTTACTTATTTTAAACTGTGTACTCTTTATTGTCGCAGAAAACACGAAGAATGCTGCATTTGAGTTTACGAAGCTTATTACATAGCTTTTCATTGCGTCGTCAAAAGATACTGTTATTCTGGAATATTAATTATTTTTCTCTCCGACAGAAAATATTTTTTTTGCTTTTTTCTGGTATTTTATAAATATTTACCTACTGGCATTGCGTATATTTTAGCCTCAAATTGAAAATTAACAATTTCAATTTCAAATCAACGACAAACTTCCAGGATTATTTTATTTTTACTGCCTTCGCAAAAATATACCGTAAGACATAAATATCTGAATAATTATCTGTCTTTTATGTACCTCTTTAAAAGGATCTCACACTTATTTTCACTCGAATATTTAATCCGGTTTGTCAAATTCCCTTATCATAGTTCTAAATCTAAAGTGCAGAATTTCATGAAATAAATATTTGTATATTAAAAGGGCGAAAACTTTCCAACGAATATAAAAATTTAATGAAGTTGCTACACGTACAAAGTAATTCATTTATAATTTTACGTTCCTCTGACCTTTCAATCTACAGTTCCAATTTACGCTGGAATTTACAAGAAACAGGAAAGTGATCTTGTTATTTCATTTCATCTTTCACGTGACACGCTGGGTTAGGTTTGCAAAAGTTTTTGCAAACCTGAACTTTTGCAAAAACCTTTGCACTGTTACTTACCCTTTACCGAAGAAACTTTTTATTTGGTTAGTTAATTAATGTATCACCGGCTTTTTTAAATTGAAACTGCAAGCTTTTGAGAGTTAAAATGATGCACGGTTTCATTTCGAACTTATATTACTAAATGGTGCCTTGATATACGAAAATTTTGTACCTGGAAGATCAAACGTTTTATTTTCCTCTGAACGATCTTTAATAGATTTGAAATTGTGTTACTAAATAATTGATATGACTATTAAATAATTAATGATTCCGTCTGCAAAGTTTTGATAAAGCTTACGTCAGCATTGTTGGAGGGAAATTTTCAAAATATTAGTTTCCTTTTAAAAATATTATACATTACCTTTCGGTTGACCGAAATTTTAATTTCTACTATGTGGTGTTAATTAAATGCATTAATTTTGCATATTACTTTATTCGCCTGATAATTCATTTAAGAACTTCATAATTGAATTTTATTAAGAAAACACTAAATAGGAAATGAGAAAATTACTTAAACTTCATTAACGAAACGTGAACTTGTATCTGTGTTTTACCTTTATAATGTATTATACAAATGTGATTTCAATTTTTGAGTTAACACTCCAAGAACTTTTTTGAGTCACATGTTATTACAAATGCTCTTCAGTATTGAAATTTTTTCATCGATTTATTAAATTTTATATCTTTGAAATGTTATTTACTTTAGTGTTTCCTCTTGCAATGACAATTTTAACAACACTGCAAGAAGACACACAAGATGATCTATTCACAACGCTATGCACCATATTACTTTTATAGAAATTTAATTCACGTAATATAATTTAATTCATTACCCACATCGTCGCATTTACGGTGCATATTTTATTCACTTAGAAATGGTATATTTTTTCTATCCCTTCGCAAAGCCAGTAACATTTGTATAAGTCACCGAAACTCTGTTTTGATGATCTCTTTCCAAGCGATTCCCCTGTGCGAATGTTGAATGTTCGAAAGTAGAGCGATACAGGAAAAATATTAAAAATTATATGTTAATGTATTTTTTTTTTGGGAACTTGAGATTCTTTAAGGTAGTTCTTTCACATAGGAGCGGATTTTATAGGTGCTATGTATGGACCCCATTGAATTTCTATAAAACGAATGATAATTTATTGAAGTGTTGATTAAAGTAATTACTGGATAAATTACAAAATTTGTTGTTAATTAATGCTATAAATTTGATAATTAATTTTAAAGGTAACTTTTATATTGTAAACGTGAAATGCATGGTTTTATAGTTTACAATTAATAATTTCTTTATTAAATATTCGACAGCTGCAATTTTTTTTGTGAAATATCTATTCGAAAACGTTCCCGAATTAATGATCTCGTTTTTCGTAAGTATTTGCGGTTTGGAAGATTGGAAAATTGAATGATAAAGTCGGAAGTACTATTTTCCTCTCTCTCACTCTCATTTACGTGAATGTATGAAACTGTATTTTTAAATTCGATTTTTTCATCGAAATGCCCGATAACTGACCTTTTTTGCTTGAAACTTGTTCGTGACAAGCTCAAGAACATCATATTTTAACATTAAATTTATTTGCAGACTTTGGTCAAGTGCTAGAACTACCTTAACATCTAATAGACAAACACGATATTACAATGTTAGAAGATCAGACAATGTGTGAGTGAATACGAGTTACAGCACACATGGAAATAAATATTTTTTGAAAAAGCGACACAAATTTTTTAAAAATTGAATTTTCATAAACATGCGAAATAGCGGATTGTGCGAAAATAGAATATGCAAAAGTCTAGGGTCCCTTGTAATGATAAATGAAAGTGATGTAACAATTGAAGCAGAAATAGAAAAATGTCCACTGTAAAACCACTTAGTATTCAGAGCACAAAGGATAAGATTTACGTTATCTTTCATTTCAAAAATTAGAATTCTGTTGAAAAGCCTTACTTCTTCGTCTTGAAAGAACGTAAAAAAGAAACGAGTACTTCCATAGCTTATTGAATAATGGTTATAACGAGGAAGTTGTTAACGCAATTTCGTTTACTTAACGCAAAACGGGTCGTTTCATAAAGTTCACGATCTTTCCTCGTTACTTTTCACTCCGTTAAATCACCGGATGGTGATCCTCATAATATTCTCTTTTTAGCTCCCTTTTATTCTTCCCCTTACACAACTCTTAACGTTTGTTCTTCCCGTATTTCAGTACCACCCTCTATGTTTATTTTGTTCGGGCTTAGTTGGGACAGTTATAAAGTGAATTGGGTTTAAGGGACGTGATATCTTAGGGAAGAGATTACCAGTACGGCATGTTACAGGAAAATACAGAGCATTTGCGTGCATACAAATTAGCTTCGCATATTGTTTTATATCGAAAACAAGGGAATTTTCAAACTTTCATATTTGAACATCTCGATATCGAATTTTAGTAAAAAGTTTAATATAGGTAAATAGAAAGCACTGTTCTGTTCGTTTCTAAGTACTTTGAGGAAAAGTTCAAAATTCAATGAATTCAATATTTACGATGATTTCAAAAGGAGGAGTTACTAAATTTAATTTTGCATTCTTTATTTAACTTTATACTCGTTTCGTAAAACTCGTTGCAGAATCGGAAATCCATACCGTTTTAACAACTATATGGCCATATAATGAAGAAAGATTAAAAAATGTTTTCTTCACAAGAACGTAAGGAAATATTCTTTATAAAAATCTTCTTAATTATACAGAAATTACAAATTAGTTTTTACTAGCATAAAAACGTCAATGACCGCATAAAATTTCTAAAAATATCGCGTGAATTTTCAAAGTTAAAGATATCAATGCTTGCAAAAATAAATAATCCACGAACGAGCTGTATGCAAGACTGCATCTTGCATTAAAATAGATCAATGGATGCAATTTTACTACAAAAGTGTATCCCTGCATAAGAAGAAGCTCAAAAGAAAAAGAAAAAAACGAGACCTTAAATTGAACATGAAACATCCGCATCAGAGGATCAATACTCCTAATGAATTCAGAAACAGTAAAAAAAAATGATACATCACCTTTCCTCTCACATTTTCCCAACGACACTCGACGTAACGTTGACGTTAAACTTTCGCATTTCGCCTCTTCTCCTTCCGTACAAAAAAAGGCCAATCCGTGAGCATTTTATTCCGTCATGTAATCACAATGACGGAAAGTTTATCTGAATAGCAGGAGCTATCTACAAAGCGCAAGGAGCGAGAGAAAACCCCTATAATACCAGCAGCTCGTAAAATTCACTTTCCACGGATATATCACAGATTCTGGGACCTCTTTCCACGACATTCTCGACTACTCCTCGTTATTTTTCCTCCCACTGAACAATGTAGCAGTTATCCTCGAAAGCGGCTACTCCCTCCTTCATCCCTTTATTTCAACGGATTTTTCACCCCGATTCGTGTTTACCGAAGAATTCCCAGCCTGTGGGTCCTCTTCAGTTTTCACGAACATCTGATTTTCAGCATTTTATCGTTCTGGCGAATAGAAACACGATGCAGTAATGGGAAATGTGTGGCTTCATCGGAATGAGTTGGAGGAGAGGGAGAGATATTGTAAGCTGTAATTAAGCTGCTTCTGACTTTAGATCAGTTCTTGATTTCAACCAGCCTACGTATGTTTCATTCATGGAAATTCATTCCAATTGCGATGAATATATGAATCGTTGATTTCACGAAACCCCTGAAACTGCGTCAATTTCATTTTCGAAGGAATTTATGGAATTTCAGCGATGGAGAAGAATATACATGTTTGTTTCTTTGCGGGGTGAGATTAGGCTATCGAGGTTAAATTAGGGGTGAATTAGGGATTAAATTTAATGCATTGCATGTCGGTCCCGTGATAGTGCCGGATTTCGCATGTATGAACATATTGTAGATACAATATATTGTATATATTGTAATCTATAATGATATATTGTAGATTTTACCGATCAATATTAGTCATATTACTCTATCTTGAGGAAAATAGTAACGTGGACAAAAATGCAGCATTGTTTCGTTTAAATTGTGCATTACTTAATGTATAAAAAATTGATATTGATTTAAATGGCAACATTATTAAATATAATAAATCTCGCGACTGGTATTTAGCCAGTTTGCAATGCATTTAGTGGACAGCTATTTTTGTACAAACTTAAATCACACGGTGAACAGAAACGACTGAATTTTTAAAATTAATCATTTTTCGTAATTGTCAGTTCCGTAAATAGCAATGTTCTTTATAGAATTTTCAGAACATGTTAAGACAGCGCTATGATTGAAGAAGATAAAACAATTTATCAACATGATCTTTGTTCATTTATATTAATGTCATAATTTTTATATCTCGTGGGGTGCATTATCACCCCAAGTTAATGTTTAGATACCTATATACAAAATCCTCGAATGATAATTTTTTCAACAATTTTTAGAACCTTTTATAAAGTACAAGTATTTCGTGTTATATCATTCACTTCATAATTGATTAATTTAAAATTTATCAAAATGGGCCATCTTGAAACCACCAAGATATTTATTCTAAACTACATAAAAAAATAATTTGCGCAAAAATTTGTCTGCGTTTAACGCCAAGTTTTCTTTTTTTGCTTACCTACTTCTTTGTTGTGCCCATTATAATTGTCCAGCATGTAAGTCCTGTAATGGGTTGCTGTAATTAACAAATGCAGACTTCTGTTTCAAGAAAATTGTAACTGTTTGGTTTAGAAAGTTTGTAATACTACTGTAAGTCGTTTAATTTTGCCTTCCACTCGATATATGATGGTATCTGTAATTGAACATTAGTCCCATGCGTTTTGAATAATTTTTTCAACATAGATACCATTATTTTGCAGAATAAATGTTTTAGAACTAAATATTTGACGATGAAATGCAATAAAATTGTAATGTTCATTGTAAAATAAAAAAGTAAATAGCTTGCAAACAACATACGTATTGATCATCACAAGTGGTACGTTCAGCGGTGAAATATTATCTCGAATTCTACAATTTCTGTTTCTATCCTGTTTTACGTTTTATCATCTACCAAATGACCTCTAATGACGTCTAAACTGGTTTCTATTGATGGTAATATTGTGTAATATCATGTGTCAACTTCTAACGTGGCATACATGACCAAACTACGACTCTTAATCACCTTCTTTGCGATTCTTGTTTCAAAGACGAATTTGTCAAATAACTGATTCGAAAGCATCTTAAAAATTTCATCATAAGCTTTTGGAAGTATATTTTTTAAAATTCATTTCGTGACAGTTCATTTCCATTGTGTTTTTTGTTTTCCTACATATATCGGTATTCTTCGAAACTATTAAACCTCGTTGACCACGATTAATTAATTAAAAACATATTTTACTTTTTTTTTCTAAAAAGTGCAATTTAAAAAAAAGCACTAATGTAAGACGGATATTTTCTTCATATTTAATGAAAATGAATTACACAATTGTAAAAGAAGAAATTTATTTTGCTAATTAAGTTTTGTATTCCTATGCGTAGTATATTTCGATGTAAGTACCTATACGTTGTAATTATTACCCTATCATATTATTATCGACTTTCGAAACTTCCGCAGACTTTATATTATTGTTTAAATATCCCTTAAGGATTACAGTTTTCGTCATCATTCGATATAAATGACCTGCGTTAACGAATTTGACTAAATCAATTCCACTTATTATCATTTAACGTAAAACTGGGAAAGCATCGATCGATGAGGTTTAATAGTTGGATCATTCAAGTATCAGTTTTAGAGTTTCTTAATAAAATTTCAATTTACTTCTTTTTATTGTCATACTTCTATTTGAACATTTAAAAAAAATTGTTATCAGATAAAATAACTGATTTTCGGGGGCAGTGATCAGTTAAATAAACACATTTGAAATAATTCATATGAGATTTATTTGACAGCTTATATTTTATAACAGCTGTGCGACTAAATGTATAAAAATAAAGTGACTTCTTGTTAACATTTGACGGCTGATGAAATTTGAAGAAAGCATGCAATAATGTATGAACAAATAAAGTATACCACGTATATTAAAGTCCGCATCATGTAAATCGAACACATGTCAATTATTTGACGAAATCGTTTTTAAGTACTTCTAAATTTTCTACCGCCTGCAGTGTACATTACACTTATTATTCGATCATTTTTATCAAAAAATATTAAAACATTATTCTAAAGAGATTTATTCCAAGAACAGTTCATTATTGCCATAATAGCAAGCATTTTGTACTTCATTTTGAACATTAACTTCGCGTTATAACACCGCAAATGAATGATTCAATTGGCACAAAATATCTTCTGTTACATTCAACGTGAAAACAGACGCTTCAATACTACTTAAATTAAAATTAACAGTTAAACAATATAATATTTTAAAATCCACGTAAGCACAAGAAGAAACGATGTACCACGAACACAAATAACAACTTTCTATTTCATTAATCATCAGTTAAAACAGAATCAAATTTATAAAAACCTTATTAAAAATTAATTTACTTTCTGACATCCGAACAAGATCACCTCACGAATAGTGAGTGAGAAAAAACAATAATTTTTTAACTCGTTGTTCGTCGTTATCTGTGCCACTGGATAAGTTACATACATATAAATATTTCCTCTCATAAGTCATAATAAAACGGCAGAAAATTGTCCTTATACTAATAAATCTCGCGACTCTAACAGGAACAACATGGATGACAATGAACTTCCAACAACGTATGCACCATGAACATACACAATCACGGTGCACTATTTTCTGTCACGCCAAACTACCTTCATTACTTCTCGCTTCTTCATTCGGCGGAATCCAGTTCTTTCCTCCAAGAAGCTTTTGTATCTCTCGGAATGTCCTACCCTTCGTTTCGGGCACATAAAACACAACCATAAAGAATGCCAGGAGACAAGACGCCGAGAAGAAGAAATAAACAGCATAGGAACCAAGACTGTCGCCGATCACTTGATACAGTTTCGAAATAACAAATCCGAGTATTCCATCGAACACTGTAACGATGGCACCAGCAACGCCCTTCACTTCCGTCGGGAACAGTTCTCCAATGAGAGCATTGGGCAATGTACCCAGACCGATCTGGAATGCCACTTGAAAGACGATCACGTCAACGACAGGTAGAATATTCACGCTGGAAACGTCGACTCCTCTCTTGTCGAGCATAAGGTAGACCGCCAGGATGACCAAAGTAACAAAGGATCCTAAGGTAGAGGCAACGAGAAGAGGACGTCTTCCAGCACCTTCAACAGTAGCTGTAGCTAAAGTGCCTGATATCAATCCAACTGCGAGGACCAAGACAGTAGCTAGATTCGAATCGATCCCAACGGCTGCCTTCTTGAAGAGTACTTCTAAATATTGCATCGTACTGAAATTCCCACTCAACTGCTGTGCTGCCACCAGGCCAAGAATTATGCTAAGGGCTCTTGCATTTGTTGGTAGCAACATCATTCTTAATTTGGCTGACCAACTGTATTTCACTGGTTCCACGTTGCGTCTTGGAGCTGTCGATGGTGGATTATTGTGTAATTCGTCCGCTGGTATACCACGTAGAGTCAAATCTAATTCTCTTCTGGCTTCATCTCGATCACGGATACCTTTGAAGAAGGCTAGAGATCTTGAAGCTTCCGCTCTACGACCTCTGGCTGCGAGGAAGTGTGGACTTTCCGGGAACCAGCAGAAACAGGCGATGAAGAGGACAGGGATGGCTAAGAGTATTATTGCTAAGACTTTGTACGACACCCAGGGACCTATGCCGCAGGTTAGCAAAGATCCTGTGAAGACGTTTACAGCTATCAACGTTCCAAGGGCGCCTCTTATGTTAACGTCCGCCACTTCCGAAACGTACATGGGATTTGTGGTGTATGAAATGCCCACGCCTATGCCGAGAATCACACGAGACACGTAGAGAGACATTACGTCTGCTGCGAAGAGTATGATAAGCCAGCCGGTTATGTAAAAGCAACTGGACAACATGAGGCATCGTTTACGACCGAATCTATCGGCAAGGCTGGCTCCTAAAAATGGACCGATCATTGAGCCGATTACGGTTAGAGAAACGATCCATGAACACTCGTCTTCGGTTAATTTCAGTGGAACATCGGGATCACCGGATGTTAGGCGGGAGAGCGAGGTTGTCGTCCATCCATATACTGTGCCAACCGCTACCATGGAAAGGGTTGCTATAATGGTAAAGTTTTGAACATTATATCGATATAACTGTGATATTTGGCATTACATCGCTTTATTATAATTTTGTAGATATAGAAAACATTTCTAATTATCTGTAAGATGTGTTTCTGACTGTCTGTAAGATGTAGTGGTGAAAGGGAGTTCAGGCTCTGAGAGTATGAGGGTTTTCAGGGATGAAACAAATAAAGAAGATGAATAAAACAGTGTCTTGATATTATAATTAACTATATATAATCAATGCAACACTCTCGTCCGTCTCTTGGCGCGCTGTCATACACACTGCCCGAGTCGAAAATTTCATCCCAAAATCCTCTTAAATTACCAAATAACTTAGGATATTTAAGCTGAATATGGAAAAATATGTTACATATAAAAGAATGCAAATTTTAATTCCACAATCGCCCTAAACTTGTTCATTTTTGCCTAGTTTAGGATCCATTTAGGCTTCATACAGCCCAAAATAATCCTTAGCATTCTTATTTAGAAAATTAATCTAAGCCCAATATTAAGCCATACATTCTATAATGAGGAGTTTTAGAATTGAATTGGAATTGGAGTGATTTTAGGAGATTTAGAATTTATATGGAATATAATGATAATTTAATTCCTCCTTGCTCCTGAAAGCTCGATTTTTAGAATATGAGTTGACAGACTTGGAATTTCTGAAATATTTTTAGGGGATGTCAGATTAAATTGGAATAAAAATTTTACCTGATCAGTCCATATAACTCCTAAAAATCATATTTACAGGACTTTGAGGCGCGTAGACACACTAGTTGAGGATATTGAGGTTCAAAATGGTGTACATAATTAAGCGGCAAATGAGAAATGAAAAGAATCTAGGATTTGAAGTTTCTTTTTAGGCTGGACTTTTCGACTCGGGTGTCCTCTAAACTTTCTTCTCGCTGGTCGCTTAGTCCTAAGGACCACACGCACTCTTCACGCATTATCAATCTCACACTTATACAAACCTATCATTCTAGCCGCATTTACTCAACCGCTTGTGTACTTTATCACATTCATACCTTCATACAGACAGCATGCACCTTCACTCTTATAATTTTTTACAACAGGAAAAGCACAGGAAAGGGGAAATTGAGAACTTCTATCAAAATGGTGCCTTCGGTTCTTAGTAATTCATTTTACGAATTAGATTTATACTCGTGACTGTTTCAGCCTGTAATGACAATGTATTTAAATAGGATGCTATCCTTATATTAATCTTGGAAATATCTAGATTGTCAAACGTGACTTGCTTTTCACCCTTTGGGGATGGAGATTTTGTCAAATATTGAGAAGCAAACATTTATTTGACTATAAGAAGCACCTTTTTATGAGAAAGTGAGAGTGTCAATGTATTGACGTTGTAAAGTACTATTCGCGTAATTATATTTCAATTGTTATATCTCAACATTTTTCTCACAGACCTCATATATGCTTCTGTAGTTCACAAAGGATTAATTTTACTTAACCAGTCAGCTGTATTTGACGGTAATATCCGTCATGGAGAAATGACAGTATTTCAGGTCATGACGAGTATATCCGTCATGTGGGAAATTAAGCTATCATTTGTAATTTAATCAGTTAACTGTGATTGACGAGTATACTCGTCATCGCTCGATTTCCGTGACAGGCGTAAATAGATACGCACTCTCCAATAAAGTCGCCACAGTTAACTGGTTAAATGTTGCTGAAACTAACTGTTCTGTTATGCTGCTACTTTTTTAAACCTCTATGACTATCTTCCAGAATGATTACAATTAAACTAATTATTTTCTTTATTATACCTTACCGTCGATCATATTTATTTAATATATCTTAACAATTTACCGACCGATATTTTTTAACATCCTGCCCACTTCTGATCGGTCACTTGAACGCAAATATTTCCCTGATACTGATATCTCTTTGAAAATTGCAAAGTTTCTTCACTGAGTCCTTGGCATAGTTAACCACAATGAAAAATAATAATTTATTAATTGCCTTAGCGACCAATTAATAAGTTAAAAGTCCAAAAGTGTTGGGCCCGAAAAGCTGATTAATCGGCTACCGGTCCGTAAAGTGTTAATACATTGGATAATTAATTTTCTAAAATTAAAATGAGCAAATCTAACGAATATTTCTTTTTTCTCTCCTCCCTTTTATCTTTTACAAAATAAGATTTTTTTCATGAGCATATAAAATATATAAAATTTTGCATGTTTTTCTCCTGGATTAATAATTGCCGAGAATCGTATTGTTAAAATTAGTAAATCAGATGGCTCGAATGAACGTTCTCTTTTCCCCTGTGCCAGTTTAACTTGTACAAAGTGAGATTTTTTTTGTGAGCACAGCATATTTAAAAGTTCTCTTTGAGAGGAGATTTAATATATGTTACTTTGGACAGGCTTCGAATGAATTTACATTTATGTAGATTATTTTGAACTTTTATAATTTCAGTTTGTGACTAATTGATGGAAGTTGAAAAAATAATCGCAAAGTGTTAATTTTGAAGGGAGTCTCGAAACCGAGACTTTTCGTTTGCTAGCAAGTGCTCTTATCACCTGAGTTATCCAAGACCCTCGAAACTCGAGGAGTCCTACTTCAGCCCTTTTAACTCTATTACAAATAAAAATATTACTCGTTAAACTTAAATAACGTGTTTCAATATTGACGCGAAACGTGTCTTTGAAGAAGCAAATTGCAATATCAAAACGTTAATACACTCGAAGGAAGATTGCTGTAAGAAATGAAGGACAAACTATAACTTTTCGTTTAATTTAAAAAGGACTAATTGAAGGGACTTTTAACACTTTGCGGACGGAGACTTTTTTTAATATTGAGGAAGAATCGTTTATTTTGTGATGGAAAATCACTTTTCTATTAGGAAGTCAAATTGTTAATATGTAGAAGTTGGAGAATACTATTTTTGTAATAATGTTTCAACGGTTGTATTTAAATTTTGTAACTTTAATCGTATATACATGCACCGACAAACTACAATCAGATTTTTTCTTAGACCGCATATATGCGTCCGTCGTCCTTAAAGGGTTAAAAGATATATTTCGAACGTTCCTTGATTAACAAAAGTTAGTATTATTGTTTATAGTTTAGTTGATTAATAGAAACAGGACAGGTGAATAATCAAGTGTAGGCATGAAATTGTTTAACTGTATAATTTAAAACAAACGAAATTATTGCCAATAATATGAATCTCATCTATAAGAATTTCATAGTAAAAAAATTTCTCTTGTTCCGAAATGAAATGATAATAAATAACAAAGCTAAAAATGTATTAAATTAGGTAAGAAAATAAAAATACATATATATTGTACGTATTATCTTAAAATGCAAAAAAAAACATAAAAAGTACGTAGCAAGCATCTAACAATATTTTATCATAAAAAATTGTAAGATTTGAAATTATAATTGTTGACGAAGTTAAATATATTATTTCAAAGAACAGATCGGCTGTGATGCCTTAAAGTTATCATTACTAACGGAAGATGTATTTCAGAAGCACTGAAAATGCTTTCCTTCCAATCGTTTTTCAAAGAAATTACATAGTGGTCAAAACAAATCCAATACTAAAAATATAAAATTGTGTGAGAACGATTTAAAGTCATAAGAACATGAAAATGATTAATTAAAAAAAGAATGTTTGTAGTATGCAGTCAAAGCTACATGATTTAAATAAGAAATTATATAAAGAAATTCATGCCTCCTGTTTAGTTAGTTAATTATAAAAATCTAACCGGAAATGCACGCTAGCCATTGTCGCCATTGCGTTCTTTTACTTTCGTGAAACTTCTCTCCAGGAACGTACGGCGCCGACACAGCTTCCGACTTCGACCCCTCTTTCGCCGTATCGATCTGCAACAGAAAAAAAAGAATAATGACACGATTGTAATACAAGAAAAATAACCATGATTACAAATCAGTGAGATATCAAAACAAAATAGTTTCAGTATACAGATTGTTTTATTTGAGTGTATTTTATTTTCCACTAAACACCTAAATACACAGCAGAATTTCATTCATTCAGACACAAGAGATTTGAGCAATACTCGATATCGCAACAAATTACTGGTAGACGTTAATCATCTTGAGATTTGTTCAGAATATAATGAAAAAAACGTACTAATCAGTATGGTAAATATTTTTGCACTTCAAGCGTACAATGCATCATAAAACTTAAACCTAAATATTCTAGATATGACAAAATTTAAAAAAAAAATGTGTTCGATAAAATACCATTCAGGGAAAAAATATGGCGATGACACACGATGTTTTATGAAGTGTTTTATGCAAAAAGTAGGGCTGCAAGTTGATTAGAATACACAGACGAGGGTGGAAGTAGCATATTGGAAGCCAGCTTCGCGCAAGCGTTATGTATTCCTGAATATAGCAGTTAGATAAAAAACAAACGATTTTTTTATTGTTATATTTGAAGAGAAAATTGCTATTTTATGCGCCAATATTTGTAAAAGCAGGTACTTCATGAAACCAGCCTGTTATTTCGGTCGCGCATTGGAAACCTTTGCTGACTGTAATTTAATTTTATAAATGTTCCTCTTCAATTTCTTCGATCATTGATTCTATAAAGTGCAATCAAATTTTTACTGTATGAATAACTTTTTGCGTATTTTCTATCTTATCGATTACTCTTCACGTAATGATTCATTTACGATGTACGACTTTGTGAAAGAAAATACCGTATGAAGATAGGAACTATCCCCTTCTTTTTTCCTATCGTTTTATCATCATTGTCACAGAGACATTCTGATAATATTATTGATTTTCTGTTTATATGAAATATATTCAATGGCGATGTTACTATTTCACGCTGGATTTTGATTCGCAAAAAAAGTAAAAATAGCTGATGTTGGAGACGTATATGTTTCTACCCGGGTTCATTCGATCCAATGAGATAGCAGGTTGTAAGTCTGCTAAATCAACATCAACTGTTATCTTCGTCAATTACTTACCTTGACATTTTCGTAAATCCGTCTACAAGTGTTTGGTCACGCAAACATTTAAACGTTGATACATTGATTTATTTTAATATCGAAAAATAAGAAATGAATGTTTAAAAATTCTATTCTAAAGGCTCGAATCAAGGCCGCCTTATGAATACAAGCATTAAAAACAATAATGTATCCAACAATGATATTTTCCCGATTTCTAGACACATCGAATTAATTTTTTAAATTAATGCTTGCCTTTGTAAAGTCGCCTGTATGATATTCTTCAGCATAAGTCGTATGTTCGTAATTTCGAGATGTTTTCATTTTTCGATGAAACTTTAATGCTACTGTTGTCAACTCCATTGAACATTTCAATTATTAGCTGTATTTAAAAAATGTTTCTATATTATCGTTACCTAAATAGAGTACAAAATGTAAATGTTTAATGCGTTTTATTTTTTTGTATTACTGAGTTAAATTTATTTCATGGCAGACGCCGTAAAGATTTAAATAAATGTTATTAATCATAAAGGCAAATAACAAAGGAGGAAAACAGGTTTGATATGAATTTTGTGTTTACCTGTATCGTGTACTTTCAGATAATTTCTCTCATTAAATAATCGAAATTTTCAGTTTCATTGTGGCATTAAATTGAAATTCAAATTATCGGAGCAAACAGTCGGCATTAATTAATCCTTTTTTTTAAAAGCGTATTGCGAGTCAATTATACTCATACTTTTTGATCGTATCTATGACATTCTAATAGAAAACTTTTTAATATTAACGTGGTAAATTTATTGGTTTACGTTTCAAACGCAAAATCAATTTCATAAGTGTTAAATGCACTTGCGTGATGTGGATTAACGGACTAGAAACAATCGATCGTAAATTGCTGCTTAATTAGGTCGGTTCGCAAACGGAGCGCATTTTACGGTTCATGTTTTTGTCGGAATTCTATTGAATTCAGCCCGTGTAATTGATACGTATAGTTCGCAATTACCAGTGAAAGCAGAAACTCATTGATATTCGTGTAATTCATATTATTATATACAACATGTAACATTATTAAGAATCTTCATTATTACATTGTAAAAAATATTAATAAATGTAATATAACTCGTCCATGAAACAACTGACGTTACTGCCATTTAGACTCTTATTTTTTGACATTAATGAAAATGCCGGTCTGGCAATTAACAGAACTTATTTACGTCCGTAAATTGCCTAATTAAAAAACTGGTAGCACGAATATAAATGATTCTCTCTTCCGATCACCTTCTAATTCATCAGTCCTAACATAAAGCAATGCCATTGTTATAACAGTTATAAGTTTCATTACTACAACAAATAGTAATATAATTAAAATACTACGAAAATCTTTCTACAAATTCGTGAAATAATTTCGTAAGACATAAAAATGTTAAAGATAATATATAAATCGATAAATATTAAAGAATTTCGTAAGACATTGCATATTTTAATTTTTATATATTACGAAACCAAACAGAAGCATTGTTATTAATTTCACAAAATGAAATAGCAGTCGATTAATCGCAGAAAATAATTATTTATAAGAAACGATATTAAAAAGTACTTCGTTATCCAATACAGAAAGTGCGCCAAATTAATCTTAAAATCTATTACGATGCATATCATCGATGCAGGTATACCCTCAATATGTCAAGTAGAATTCGAATCAGCGTGTAAATTCATTATCGTAAAAGATCCGATCGCTGCAGATAAAATTATATAATAATTAGGTTGTTGACCCAGTGTCTTCCCCTTACGTAATCCAATTTCAAAGAAGAAAGTGAAAGAAAACTTCACTGAACGTTCTACGCGTGCGTCCACGCGAGCCGTTCGGGCATGCGCATACCTGACGAAACGTTACTTTTCCTCACACGCGTGTTCACGGCTGACATAACCTAGCTGAATCCCATTGTGAATAGATCTATTGTCTCTCTTCACATGGGAAACCACACGTAACACTTATCATTGTCACTCACCAATGATTCGGTGGTGCCTGTCATGATCCTCTGAATTTGCCTAATGAATAGGCGCGACCAGAATGGATACCGAAAACGGGCCGTTTTTACGATTTCTCGAGGCTCGTTTTTCGGCCTCTACGTTACCCTGTCGACTTGTTTATTCGATGATCGTCTATACGCCCGCGGAAACCGATACACTCTGCGAAACTCGCTGGCGGACTTCTTGGCGTGCGTTTCTATCTACCTCTCTCTAATTTTCCCTCCTTTTTTCACAGCCTCTCCTTCTCCGTGTAATTCTCTCTCCCACTACCAACGATATTTATAATCGTCTCGGACGCCAATGTTGTTCTCTGTGGTGAGCCGTGGAGACAACAAGCTCGTGCGACGGAAGGACGCGTACTCGAGCCTTTTCTCTCTGTGTGCGCGAACGATGTCTTTATTTCCGATCCCACGATCGTGTTATCTCAAATTACCCGGCTATCGCCATTCGATGCAATTGTTGGAATTACTGAAAAATTACAGCACTTCTGATAAGAGTAACTACAACGGTAATCGGTTTCTCTCAGGTTTACGGGTATTTGATATATTCCCTCTGATATGAGCTATACTTAAAAGTAGTCTTCTATAACGATTTCTTTTAAATATTTTATAAGATGCAACCCAAAATGACTCAGATTTCAAATAGGACACACATTGCTTATTTTCGAGCCTGTTATCGTTTTCCCTAAAATCAAGTGATGTCATAGCGATAATATTTGTTTTTAGGAAACCCTAGTTATCGTTGACCCAGCAAAAGTAGTCACTTGATAAGTGGTTTCCTCCAATTTGCTCAATGGATAGAGACATCCCTCATTCTGATTGGCCAAAAAAGCTGCACAATCGTCACGTGGTCATGGGAATCACGAAATAAGTTGTCGGTTGTCATTGGACTAGCTCAGCTCCATAGGGGGTGTAAGTGACAGTCTCCCTTTACCACGTACCACGTATCAAGTGACTTCTTCTATTTGGGCTACAATAGAAGTTAGCGTTGCTCAAATTTCCCGCCATTAGTTTCGAAATCCATAAAAGGAAAAATTAGGACTCGAAGATACAGTTTCAGTATGCAATTGTTTTACAAAGCCATACTGTTGGTCAGCCTTTCTTACCTCCCTTGTATTCGAAAGTCCAGAGTCTTTTCTTTTATAATAAAAATTAATTGAACTGCTATGAAACTGTTGTGAATGTTGAAATATTTGAGAGTTAATACAAAAGCTTCCACGCTATAACATGTAACAGTTGTAACTTTTTGAATGAAATCAGGAGAATATTTCATTCTATTTACTTTGCCATTTGAAATGCGAAAGGAGGACATCTGTGTTTAGAATCTAACTTAAACACACTTTTTTTCAAAAGTAGACTTATATCGCTCAAAAATAATGGGCCACATATTGCCTTCACGAGGCAATCTCCTCGAATACCTACATATCTCGATTTCAACCGAAGATAATTGCTTTTCATCATTGTACACATCACTGACCCGGGAGATCGATGCTTCGTTTGCTTGTATTAATAGATTCCCAGAATTCACAATTATCGACTGGATAGAAGTGTAAACTGGATTCGTCAGGTTTTTAAAACGTTACTTTTAGTGATAAGTACTTTAACATTGAAATACATAAAGCTGTGTTTTCAATGGTTTCTTTCAATGAAAATATTGCTCGTATATCGAGTAGTTATCGCGTGAAAAAGAATTTTAAAACTTCTCTGTCAATGAACAAAGGCGTGATTAAGGAGCAGAAATGATTTTTAGAAGCGGAGGTTGACTTATTGAGGTTCATAATGATTTCATTCGTCGAAGATGACGGGTGGCCTCGGGTTTTGACAAGTACAAAAGTATGTGCTCGGATCTTACGCACTATCAGTTATGTTATTGCCTGATAAGATTTTCTCTTCGTGCACTAGCAGCTAAGTTATTAATAGTAATAGAAACAAATTCCACTGTGTATAAACTGAAATTAGCCGATGGATCGAATGTTCTCGTAGATGGCGGGTTTATTTTTGAGCTTTCAGTAACGTACTCACAAGCTGTAAATATTTCCAAAAATCATTTCCTTAAATCAATTAAAAACACAATAATAGAAATACGTTTTTTAAAATTTTTTAAAAATCACGTTTTTCATATTCAATTGGAAGGAAATGTATTTCTTTTATATCATGAAGAATTACATCATGGAAGAGCGCAGCCCGAATAGGGAAATATAGATAGATGAAAGTGGAAATTACGAATATAAATTAGGAGGAATTATATCTTGAATAGAAAAGATAGGACATATAAAACATACGTGCTATATAATATTATCACAATAGTTATGTATAGCAGTAGTACTAGCTGAAGATTTTTATGCAAATTTATACCGTTACAAACATAATTAAAGGAGTAAAAACCAACCAGAGATTTGTTCTGTTCGTTAAATACTATCTCAAATGCCATACTTTGAATACTTCATATATCTCTTTAGATTACTTCACAAATTCTAGTCAATTTTAGAATGTCTAATTTCCCATAAATGCCCAACAATTCGTGCTACAGCTTTATTATACTATACTTATAATATGATATAATATATATAATAAAATATAAATATCCAATTTAAAAATAATAGTTTAACCAAAGTACAAAAACATAATTCTCGATTCTTCCACAAAATTCGTAAATATTTCTTACCAAAATAATGATTAATATCGAAACAAATCTCAAGAACAAACATGGAAGACAGTATCGTATGAATTAATATTCATGCAAACCTGGATTACATAGAAATGCAAGCAACACGGTACGACAAAATGAATGCTCTTTCTGCATATCATTTCTGTCACGTTCAAATTATTTCATACATTTATAAAGATCCAGTTTCGCAATTGAAACGCAGTATATCACGTACGTGCAAAATCACACAGTGAAGACAACAATCTGTTACTTACGTTCATATTGGTGGTTGTGCGAAACTGAAACGACCTTCCTGTATCACCAGCAATACTTCTTTCTTCGATCTTCTTTTTAACGATTAAACTGAAGAACACTCTTCTATATCACACCAACAAATGGTACAGAAAGCAGTAAAAGATTTCATTTAAAAACTTGCAGCAACGATGCAACAAATTCGTGCTGTTTTCTTCATCACACTTTTATGACATTTAACAACTTCTTCGTGTCGATTTCATGACATATAACGATGTCGAATAAGATTTTCCAATGATATTATTGAATTTGTAATTTTTTAGGATTACTACTTCGGTATCTGTTAATTAGGTACCTGCCAGTATCAGGATTTTGTTATTAATAGTAGGGCACATGACATGAATGTTTTTACAATTAATTGAATATCTACACTTGCTTCTTTTTCCTATATGACGGAATAATATCATGCAACTTTTTGAAGCACTTCCTTGTGAAATCGAGTACGTAACAATGGCTGTTTTATCTTATCGACGGTATAATTGAGGGGAATATGGATCTGCCAAGCATGCAAACACTATATATGCAATAGCAGTGATAACTTGGACGACACCTGCATCGAATAATGCGATCTTTAGATTCTCTTCCACATTTCAAACCCTAGATTTCTTCTATGCCTTCACTGCATCCGAATTTAATGTGATTTTTAACATTTCGTATGTTATCTCACTCAAGATAAAGGTCAGCTTTTATATATTTCTTCACTAGTCATTATTTGATCTTGCTTTTAAAATCCCTTTGAACACTGCTTGTGAGTCACTTTAAACTGGCCTGTAAATGTTTTAAAATATATCCTCTTCCCATAAATGATAAAGTCTCTTATAACAGTAGATTATAAGTTATAATATTCTTTTTTCAAATGAAAAGATATCGTTTATAAAAGGTGTTAACGTAGTCTCACTATCTTCCACATTTTACTTCATATTTCTTATTCCTCACACATCAAAGTAACCATTATCTTTTCTTTCAGATATATCAGAATTTTTCCGTGTTTGGAAAAAGATGTAACGTGCTGTAAAATTGTCGCGACACTGTTATTCCTCCAACTCGCAACACTAAGTAATCACACCAAGATGATTTTCAAACTGACGACGATGTCTTCGTTACTGCTTAGAAGATGACGTACTATCGTTCATTTAAGATTATCGCCCAAGTTCAACACTCGCAGCTGCTTCATTCTTGCCAACGGTGTCGGCATTCCGATAAATGCTTCCGTTTTATCTCTTTACTTTTTTTCTGAACTGCAGGAGAGATACAAAATCCATGGAAGACAGTCCATTAGAGTTGTTGCTTTCATTATCGCGCGACCATGCCTTTTTTATTTGTCAAACTGAATTTGTTGATAGTGTATTACCACAAGACAAGAAGTCTTTTAATCGTGGTAAATCACTTAAAAGTGTATATCTCGATTCTATAAGTGCATGTGTACAGAGATTTTTTGTGCGGCCAAGACGGTATCATTTTTGTTGAGTGATTAGAATTTTGAGAACGATAATTATTTAATATTTGCCTCGTTGAGGTTTTGTTTTTTTATTGTCACGGTTTTACTTTGATTTTAGTAAATTATAATATAACATAATATAATGCAAGAGTTTTAGTCAGTGTTTATTGGTTATCACGCGCGACGAAAACATTACTTTGATAATACTTTTGAATGTATAATGTATTTTGCATGTATGAGTATTTAAACTGGATTATAGTCTGTAATTTGTAACTTGTTCATTCCCATAATTGTTACTATAACTTTTCAAAATCATACAACGTGTAAATAGATAAAAAATACTCCTTAACTATGAAACACATGGAAGTTTGAAACTGTAGGAAAAATACTATTCTTTGTCAGAGCAAACGGATAATATAAAACTCAGTAATTTAAGATTCTGAAAAAACAAAAATCCCGTTCACCGCGCACAAATTTTAATGTCGTTCGCATTACCAGAATATCTCTTGCTCGTAATCGTTCAACGACAATGAAAGTTTCAAAAACTTAAGACTTTTAAATCGGAAAAGTCATTCACCACGCGAAAATATCAATACCGTTGCATTATCAAAATATCACTTGCTCGTAATCGCTCAAAGTCAAAAAATCCCCAAAATTTAAGGTTTTTTTAAACCGGACAAGCCGTTCACCACTCATTGTCAGAACTTTTCATATCGTTTCATTATCAGAGTATCTCTTACTCGTAATCCACGAAGCCAATAAAAATCTCAAAAACTTGAGGCCTTCTAAACCGAAAATCCCGTTCACTACGCAGAACTTTTAATATCGTTCATGACTAAAATATATCTTGCTGGTAATCGCACAAAGACTATAAAAATACCAAAAATTTAAGACTTTTAAACCGGAAAAGTCATTCACCATGCAAAATTTTTAATATAGTTCCATTATCAGAATATCTCCCGCTGGTAATCGCACAAAGACAATAAAAATCTCAAAAACTTAAGATCCTCTAAACCGAAAATGCCGTTCACCACAGTAGCAAGCACCGCAACATCATTACACCGTCAGAATAATTTGAACCGTTCGTCACCGCAAGGCAATGCAAATCACAACTTCAGGTCTCTCACAATCAGATCGAAAATCCAGTTCACCAAAGACACAAGTTCCATAACATCCATTGCACCATCAGAATAATTTTAGCTTGTCACCGTAGAAACCCAAAGGAAGAATTCTTGATGGAATATCGTAGAACTACGAACCTTAGCCAACGTCCGTACCTATTTATCTTTTACTTCGTAATCAGCTTTATTCCAGTACGATTGACGACCGAGTGCTCGTGCCCAATTGGCCTTAATCGGATTATCGCTAATTGCAAGCTGGTACACATTATGGCTCGAGAACGGCTGGCACTAAATCGAGCTCCGACCGAAGGAGAGACACTCGCCATGAATGATTGCGAACGATGCAAGACACCGAGAAATTCCTCACTTCTTACCATCGACAACTATATACTTTCGTTTCATCGTCACGTTTTACCTGTTGTCGCAGGAAACACGTGCTTCTGCGGACGTGAGGAGGAAGAGAAACTCAAGGATTGGTGGAATTTAGATGTTTGTTGTTTGATGGAAAAAAAGATATTATGAGTAATTAAATGTAAAAGGCTGGTCGTTGCTATTGGGAAATAAGGTAGTGTTGGTTTTCATGGGCTTATAAATAAATCGGCGTACAGCAGTTTTATTAGTTTGGATAGGTGAATTGAGTGAGGTAGATAATAGCAAGCGATGGTGGGGGTATGGATGCGAAGTCTTTGAGGTGGAACTTATATTTTGATTCAATATAAATGAACGTCTTAATTTAGTAGTTTATAAATTGACTTTTAGGTGTGTAACTAGTAATTGATATGTATGAAATTCCTTACAATTAGTCAGGGAATTCTAAGATATAACGAAGATATTTGTATTAAATGAATAAAAGAAGTAAAATACTGCAGACATTGAAAGATAACGGAGATAATTATAATTTTTAGCAAAATTATTTTGAAACAGTTTTATTCCAGTAGATGAATTTTATGCAGATAAAATAAGACTATAAAATAAGGATCACTGAAAAAATAATTTCTAGAATATTTGATCAATTTACACTTAATTATCTTAATTTATCATAGTCTTATCTAAATGTAGTCAAATCAAACAGATGATTCTTTGATTTTTTTTCTACTATAAAGAATCACATCTGGACAATAATGTAACCTACAGTTCAAATATGAATATCTGGTTCCATTTATGACACTAATTGTAAGTATGGGATCATCTGTGACATCAGAATAGTCGAACTTATAACACATACTCTGCCTCAATTGTGGCATAATCCTATTAATCGTACTTGTGGCACATACTACAACTCTAATGAGACAAACACTAGTCACACTTGTGGCCTAGATCGTAATCCATCATGACGAAAACGAATGACATTTATCACGCGAATTATGGCAGAAATGTAGCAACGCTGGATACTTTCATGGCGAAAACTATATGCGAAATGAGATAGACACCTAGTCGTGTTTATAGTGCTGACTGTGGGACAAATATGATTAACACTGCTGACTCTCGTTGACGCATTCAACTGGATAACTACGGTGCAAATTCTGTGGAATATTTTGATCAAATGTATTAACGAAAGGAGGCATCACAAAGTTTAAATAAAATCATCGAGTAACATTCTAAAATGGCATGTTAAGAAAATTTTGAATAATTAACACATTTCCTTAATTCTCTTTAGAAAGAGTGAAAAAGCTAAACTTGCAAAAAAATGTCAGGTACATTTCAAGTAAAAAAATTCAAGTACATTTTCATCGTTTAATTCAGTAATCCATACAGTTTCTTAGTTTTATACAAAATTGGCGTTGAAATAATATATTCACACTTTATACTTAACCCGGCGTGTGTATACTGGGTCTTTTAAGGAACAGTCAAAATTTGTACTTCAAATTTCTCTCTAACATTTTTCAACATTCTGCATTTTTAAAAATAACAGTTTTGAATTCCTGACTTTAGCAACTACTGGGCCACATAGTAGACACTCCAATAAGTATCTCAGAATTTTTGCAGATTTTTCTGAAGTCGAGAAAACCTTGTAAACCCGACTGTTCCCTCAAAGGCCCAGTGTACACACTGTGTCCTTAAAAATTGAGTATACACTCGCCGGGTTAATATCATTTCAGTTCTCACGACAAGGAAGTGAATTAAAAATTTAATTTATAGAAATGTACGAAAAAAAATACAAACGTCTTCAATTCAAATCCATAGTACCATCATTCCTCAAACTATACAACCAAATAATTTTATTTCATGTAGCGAAATAAAGTACTTTTTCCAACGTCGAAAGTGCAATACTAGATTACGGTAGATGTAGGAAAAGAAATCGTAGGATGGAGAATATTCTTCTGTAAATGATGTTGCAGACTAATCTCACCTTATCCCGTATAGAAAGCTGTTGAAAATGTGCCACGGACAATGGTGAATATCGTGGATAGATAGAAGAGAGGCAAGAGAAATAGAAGGCAGACAGAATCTACCTTTAAGACATCCCTCCCTTGGTATCACCATTAAAGTTGAAGAAGAACACGAACGAATTCAATTTATTTTCTTAGGTATATTTAATACATTTTTATACAAAGTTTCGTCAAAATCAGCTCCCGAATTTCCTTTTTGAACCTCGAAATGGAGATTTGGAATTTCATCCGATTAGTGAATTTATTAACACAGCTAGAAAATTCGTGCACGCGTTATTACTTCGAAAATGACAGGCTCAAGGAGTTTGTGAATCAACGAAGCGAAATGTTTCGTGGAATGAGCGATTTTCTGTCATTCCTGTACTTCCAAGACAGAACAAATATGATAGATGAATCGATAAAATTTCTGGTACGATACATTATGTGGATTTGAAGTTGGAATCATAATCCTTGAACTGAGAAATCGATTTTATTGTTTAACATTCTCCAATATAGTTTTGTTCTGATTGAGGAATTGTTTGAGGGAATGATTAGCTTGTCGAGACGATGATATTTGAAGTTTTGAATTAGATGGAAATTTTCATTTGGAATATGAGATTAAATAATATATAATTTGTTGTATTTACTGTAACACGAGTTATTGGAATTATCAGATTTTATTATTGTATAAAGGGAATATTAAATTGTTATTACACAATTAACACATTGAAAATCGAACAATTTTCGTCTGCCTTGATGATTGTATCGAAATGAAAACTTTTCTGTTAATTTTATCTCGTTAAAAAATGTAGCGTTAAAAATGAAAGAAATTCGGTTAAATATTCCAGATAGCTAACTATGGAGATATTTATATAAATTGCTCAGAAACTTATTTGCAAGATCTCTTCATTCTTGCACGAGAGATGACATTTTACCGTTTTCTTCCATCAACGCTACCATGCAATTTAGGAAACGTTATTTAACAAGAAATTCTGGAAGTCCACGGAAGCATTCGAATAGTTTGGCCGTACTCTTGGTACTTTATCCTTCATCGAGGTTCCTCACGGCGAAATGAACCTCCTTTTCATTAAACTGGTCATTTCGAGATGAATTTTTGCTCCCTTCTCACAAAATTAATATACCTCGTCAGTGATAACTGTACTGCTTAAATTCTGAATTTACTATCTGAAGTAAGTAATCTTGACGAGATATTAAAATAAATGAGAGTATAAAATACTTCAAGCGAGGTACATATTATATAAAATGAAATTGCGATGCAAAATGTATGATTTGAAATCTAAGGTAAGCTGAATATTTCTACCGAATAATTGCGTATTCATGCATCAAAAAAGGAAAATGGACCTTATTAGAAGAAACGATAAGTATATTTTTCTCAGTTAGTTCATCTGGAAATATGGACATCCCAGTGTTATCTTATTTCTCTACTTCTACAATATACAACTAAAAATCATTAAGTATGTACTATGACAGGAGATTTCCAGATGTGAAATTACTTAACACTAAACCTATCAAGCCGGTATGAAGACAAGTTTCAAATTTTTCCTATAAATTTTCTAAATTAATAGGATAGCCATGAAGTAAATATTCCACTTCTATCTTAATACAATTATTTAATTAATCATCTTTTTCAACACTTCATTTCCCTTTTTCTAAAGTAGTTATTAAGTATATCTAAATTTTAGTAGATATGACGCCGGTAGTTTTCGTGTTAACACAAAGAAGTGCAAGGAATATCTAGTTGAAGAAATGTTCTTAAATTACGGCAAGAATAGAATTAAACATCTCATTCTTCCCACGTCTGGAGTCTTTCACAAGAAACGGGTGATCCTTTATAAACCTTTATAGGTTACTTTGAGAATTGTCCCCGGCGTCGTTCGTCATACGTCTACGAACTCGAAATAAACTCCCACAAGGGGCAAATGAATTTGCAGTTTCTTCAGGTGGAAAGTGCGAACGATATTATCTCTTTTAGAAGTTCAGACGGCAGAAACCGAGTAGTTCTCGTCAAATAAATATCACTATGGATCCAATAGAGCCAATTATCATTCCGGTTCGTGTAAGTTCACACGAAATCATTGAGTTGGCAAAGTCTTGGAATGAAATGAGAGGTTTTAATTAATCGAACTTCAAATTCTCTTTAAAGATAATTTTATTAAGTATTACTACAAGTGTTATACTACATGAGTACGTAAGTATAGAGTGTTTGAGCAATTTTTAAGAGTTTTGTGAGATATTTCGGCAAATTCGAGTGAGCTTTTTAATTTGAACAACGGCATCTGAGCTTGCAAGCTCACACCAGATGGCTCAAACTAAAAAGCTCAATAAAATTTTCCCAATTTCCTCCAAAAACATGAGCTTTTTAGTTTGAGCAACTACATCTGAGCTTGCAAGCTCGAACCTGATGGCTCAAACTAAAAAGCTCAATAAAATTTTCCAAATTTCCTCCAAAAACATGAGCTTTTTAGTTTGAGCAACTACATCTGAGCTTGCAAGCTCACACCTGATGGCTCAAACTAAAAAGCTCAATAAAAGTTTCCAAATTTCCTCCAAAAACATGAGCTTTTTAGTTTGAGCAACCACATCTGAGCTTGCAAGCTCACAGCTAATGGCTCAAACTAAGAAGCTCAATAAAATTTTCCAAATTTCCTCCAAAAACTTGAGCTTTTTAGTTTGAGCAACCACATCTGAGCTTGCAAGCTCACACCTGATGGCTCAAACTAAAAAGCTCAATAAAATTTTCCAAATTACCTCCAAAAACTTGAGCTTTTTAGTTTGAGCAACCATATCTGAGCTTGCAAGCTCACACCTGATGGCTCAAACTAAAAAGCTCAATAAAAGTTTCCAAATTTCCTCCAAAAACATGAGCTTTTTAGTTTGAGCAACCACATCTGAGCTTGCAAGATCACACCTGATAGCTCAAACTAAAAACCTCAATAAAATTTTCCAAATTTCCTCCACAAAACTTGAGCTTTTTAGTTTGAGCAACTACATTTGAGCTTGCAAGCTCACACCTGGTGGCTCAAACTAAAAAGCTCAATAAAAGTTTCCAAATTTCCTCCAAAAACATGAGCTTTTTAGTTTGAGCAACCACATCTGAGCTTGCAAGCTCACACCTAATGGCTCAAACTAAAAAGCTCAATAAAATTTTCCAAATTTCCTCCAAAAACTTGAGCTTTTTAGTTTGAGCAACGATATCTGAGCTTGCAAGCTCACACCTGATGGCTCAAACTAAAAAGCTCAATAAAAGTTTCCAAATTTCCTCCAAAAACATGAGCTTTTTAGTTTGAGCAACCACATCTGAGCTTGCAAGCTCACACCTGATGGCTCAAACTAAAAAGCTCAATAAAAGTTTCCAAATTTCCTCCAAAAACATGAGCTTTTTAGTTTGAGCAACCACATCTGAGCTTGCAAGCTCACAGCTAATGGCTCAAACTAAGAAGCTCAATAAAATTTTCCAAATTTCCTCCAAAAACTTGAGCTTTTTAGTTTGAGCAACCACATCTGAGCTTGCAAGCTCACACCTGATGGCTCAAACTAAAAAGCTCAATAAAATTTTCCAAATTACCTCCAAAAACTTGAGCTTTTTAGTTTGAGCAACCATATCTGAGCTTGCAAGCTCACACCTGATGGCTCAAACTAAAAAGCTCAATAAAAGTTTCCAAATTTCCTCCAAAAACATGAGCTTTTTAGTTTGAGCAACCACATCTGAGCTTGCAAGATCACACCTGATAGCTCAAACTAAAAACCTCAATAAAATTTTCCAAATTTCCTCCACAAAACTTGAGCTTTTTAGTTTGAGCAACTACATTTGAGCTTGCAAGCTCACACCTGGTGGCTCAAACTAAAAAGCTCAATAAAAGTTTCCAAATTTCCTCCAAAAACATGAGCTTTTTAGTTTGAGCAACCACATCTGAGCTTGCAAGCTCACACCTAATGGCTCAAACTAAAAAGCTCAATAAAATTTTCCAAATTTCCTCCAAAAACTTGAGCTTTTTAGTTTGAGCAACGATATCTGAGCTTGCAAGCTCACACCTGATGGCTCAAACTAAAAAGCTCAATAAAAGTTTCCAAATTTCCTCCAAAAACATGAGCTTTTTAGTTTGAGCAACCACATCTGAGCTTGCAAGATCACACCTGATAGCTCAAACTAAAAAGCTCAATAAAATTTTCCAAATTTCCTCCAAAAACTCGAGCTTTTTAGTTTGAGCAACTACATTTGAGCTTGCAAGCTCACACCTGATGGCTCAAACTAAAAAGCTCAATAAAAGTTTCCAAATTTCCTCCAAAAACATGAGCTTTTTAGTTTGAGCAACCACATCTGAGCTTGCAAGCTCACACCTAATGGCTCAAACTAAAAAGCTCAATAAAATTTTCCAAATTTCCTCCAAAAACTTGAGCTTTTTAGTTTGAGCAACGATATCTCAGCTTGCAAGATCACACCTGATGGCTCAAACTAAAAAGCTCAATAAAAGTTTCCAAATTTCCTCCAAAAACATGAGCTTTTTAGTTTGAGCAACCACATCTGAGCTTGCAAGATCACACCTGATAGCTCAAACTAAAAAGCTCAATAAAATTTTCCAAATTTCCTCCAAAAACTCGAGCTTTTTAGTTTGAGCAACTACATTTGAGCTTGCAAGCTCACACCTGATGGCTCAAACTAAAAAGCTCAATAAAAGTTTCCAAATTTCCTCCAAAAACATGAGCTTTTTAGTTTGAGCAACCACATCTGAGCTTGCAAGCTCACACCTAATGGCTCAAACTAAAAAGCTCAATAAAATTTTCCAAATTTCCTCCAAAAACTTGAGCTTTTTAGTTTGAGCAACCATATCTGAGCTTGCAAGCTCACACCTGATGGCTCAAACTAAAAAGCTCAATAAAAGTATTCCAAATTTCCTCCAAAAACATGAGCTTTTTAGTTTGAGCAACCACATCTGAGCTTGCAAGCTCACACCTAATGGCTCAAACTAAAAAGCTCAATAAAATTTTCCAAATTTCCTCCAAAAACTTGAGTTTTTTAGTTTGAGCAACCATATCTGAGCTTGCAAGCTCACACCTGATGGCTCAAACTAAAAAGCTCAATAAAAGTTTCCAAATTTCCTCCAAAAACATGAGCTTTTTAGTTTGAGCAACCACATCTGAGCTTGTAAGATCACACCTGATAGCTCAAACTAAAAAGCTCAATAAAATTTTCCAAATTTCCTCCAAAAACTTGAGCTTTTTAGTTTGAGCAACCACATCTGAGCTTGCAAGCTCGAACCTGATGGCTCAAACTAAAAAGTTCAATTATAGTTTCCAAATTTCCTCCAAAAATATGAGGTTTTGAGCTATGCTTTTAAGTATCCGTCAGTGTTTTAGTATCCGCAAATACGAAACACACGAGACAATATCAGCTCTAACGATCATATACGTGCAGTCGATGCAAAGTTAAGTCTGTTTGAACAAGAAAAAACATTTCACGTGTATTTATTGAGAAGTCTTGTAACGAGGGAGCGTACTTGTACATACTTGATCCTTCTTAGAACTTTATTTTTGAGAGGTTGCTCCGTATTTTCACAGGACGGTATCAGGAACAATGGATTCGCCGTTTTCCCGACAACCGAGGAAAAGCGTCAGGAGCAGAGATACGAACAGTTTTGTCTCTCTGAAAGTAATTCCATCGAGTTTATTATTAGAATGTTCTGGGTAGAACAGGTTGTCGGATACTTCCTCGGACGAATTGAAAGGTTCCCTCTGTGAATTCGAACCTTTCGATACGGAAATAAAATCGGGTTAGTGGAGAACGGATTAGTGGCACATTTTCCACCAAATCACGCGGAAATTTCTTATCGTGAATTCGAACGTTTCGCGTCCTGTTCAATGGAGATTCACTTTATTCGATGCTACGAAATACTTTCATATTTTGGCGATCTTATTCTTGTATGTTTATAATAATACATAAACTCTATAAGAGCAATGAATATTTGTGCAGTTTTTATTTTTGTAAATAATTAAGAGGATAGAATTTAACTATATTTTTCATGACAACATGGAAATCAGGAAGCTGTCTATAATTTCAGATAATCTACGGTATAGTTAGGTTTCTATTTTTTTGAAATAATTATTTTCAATTTTGGGAACCACTTAAATAATCGGTAATTAAATGACTTGCAATTAAATTTACCTGAAAATCCACTTGTCGATGATCTGTCGCATGACTTTTTTTAGAAACAATGCAAAATTTGGATTATTAGGAGCTTGATAGAAAATATGCAAATTTATCCGTGTTTGTAGATTTCCGATTAATAATAAAATGAATTTAAGCAATTTTATTGAATTATTTTAATTCAAGAGGTAACAGTCGTACATCTATTCAATTTAAACATACCTAATACGTTCTTTGGAAGAAATTGAAATAGTTACTTCACGGTTCCCCTATCAATTTGGAGATTATTTAGAATTTTGGCGCCAGCCTCTTTGACGATCATCGCTGTTATGAAAGAGTAGTAGATAAAGCGTTAACTGGCATCAAAATTTATCAGTGCCTCTTGTTTAAACATGTCTTCTCAGCGAAACGTAAATAAAAAACATTCGCACAATCAAATGCAATAATTCATTTAAAAAAGCCATAAAAAAACAGCAATTCACTAATACTATCATTGAAAAGTTTCACAGCGATAATTATTTGATCGTAAATTCTTCCCTACGCTTCTAATAACGAGATGTACACCGTTATTCCACTCCCATGAATTTTAGTCACACACGCTGTAATCAAACATAATTAACGTGAAATTTCGGAGAACCCAGTCCACTCTCGCAACACCATAAAGCGTCCTGCATCCGTGTCCTCAGAATATTTCACGGTACACCGTCGTCATTAACAACCCCAGAATGGTGGATGCACGATCAGTATTCATTACGACCACCTTAAAAGCACCCGGAAACTGTTAGCTGCTGCAAATTATCGTGTTACAAGCGATCGAAAGTTAGAGTCGTAATGGCGGTAAATGCAACCAAGCCTGAATGTATATTTACAATTCTGGAAATATTTACCGCATCGTTGTAATTAATATTTTACGTTTTGATGTTCTTGAAACGTTGCGCTGCTACAACAGTGTTGATTTACATGTGGGTTCAACAATTTATTAAGTCTTAAATTAGTAATGAATATGTGTTTAACAGTGGAGAAAGTTTACACAATTTTAACCCTCTGTAGACTCTTGAGTATTTCAGATAACACAGCATACATCTGGTCTTTTATTTATTAAAATTTACTTTAACCCATTCACTGCCAACTACAACATATCTCATGGTTGCACTATAAGTTGGAATTAATAAATTAGCAATAATGACCAAGTGTGTATAGTAATTATGGAACAAAAATGCTCTTCGGACCTTTATAAATGTCGATATTATATTTTTGATCCATTATATTAATGTTCCAAAGTCTTTTTGTCGCTTTTTCAAATTTTAAAACGCAAGGTAAGTAATATTTGCTTAGCTTTTCTGGCAGTGAACGGGTTAACCAATTAACTGTGGCGATTGCTTTTGAAAGTGCACACCTATGTGAGACACGAAAATCGAGAAATGATCATAAATCAATCTCAAATTATTTATACTTTTTAGTAATTCGTTTTATTTCGGCATGGCCTCAAGATATTCCAAACGTCTTGAAGTTTACGAATATACTTTAGCTTTCGTCAAAATTACAATTTAAATAACCAGTGGTCGCTAACTTTTACGCATGACGAGTATACTCGTTAATACACAAAATGATGCCGTTTCTCCATGACGAGTATACTCGTCAATCACAGCTGACTGGTTAAAATTTTGTCGAAAATTATAATGTTATCCTGAAGAGTCAGGAGTATTCTACGAACTTATATTCAGAAATTGAATCCATTAATTTACAATTATGTCATCATTCTTTCTTCTATAAATGTAACACGAGATTCAAAGTATGGAGAGTTAAATAAATGAAATACAAAAATCTTGGCAGAATGTTGTCTCAGGTATATGTATATGTCTTGGAGAAAAATTAAAGAAGCACCATTAAAGGGACTATGGTGAGTAAGGTCGTAAAGACTCAGACTTATTATCAATGAACCTGACAAGAATAGCAAAATTAATGCAAAGTGTAAAGGCTTAAATAATTAAGTACTTCAACAAAACCACGTACCCCATTTTCAAACGCGACACTTCAAACTAAATGCACAGAAAATCAGTAAAACAAAAAGCTCGTCTCCACTGTTAACATTTTGTTCCATGGCTCTAAAATGTCATTTAAACTAAGCTACAAATTACACCAAGAAAGGCGTCCATACGCGTCCGTTATTCGACGTTCCATTGTAGAATTCAATTTAAATAATTCCACGGTACTGCTTTATCCGCGACAACCTGTTTCATCGCTGCCAAAAATGCTCTCATCCGCGAGGCTCTCGAAAATCCGGATGTCGTTGGCTAACTGCAATTTCTCGAATTTCCCAGCAGGGAAATGGTCCTAAATGGAACAACGGCCGCACCGACATTTGTTTTATTATTTTCCTCCACCGCCATGGTCACGGCTGGTGATATCATCGTTGATAACGAGCGGCTCGAGAGAATTTCAGGATCACGTAAAACGCTCGTTACACTTCTTACGAATGCCTCGACGAGGTCTTACGTTGCACGAAAATCATTCTAAATCGCTGTTTGCCGAGGGTTTTCTCAGCTCGAGAATCGAGTACGGTTTATCAAATTAAGTGGATTTTACGTTGCAGGTAATGGGACCGCTTGCACCGTGAACCGTTTACTTTTTCTTTGTTATTTAATGTGCTATCAACTTTTGATAAGAGCCATCAGAGACAATCAGGTGGTTCGTTGTATTGCTGGGCACGACTGTGGAAATTTTTCGAAATTTCTTTAATATATGAGATTTCATATCTGAGACTGGTACAAGATTCTTCTAATGTTGCATAAGCTTTCATTATGTGAGCCTTACATCATGAAATTACGAGGATATTTCATTCTATTTACTTTGCTACGTGAAATACAAAGAGGTGAGACTTATATTTAGCTGAAAATAACTTAAACACACTTTTCTCAATGGTGCATTTCATACTTCTAAGCGGGACGTACTGATTGTGAGAGTTTGCAATCGGAAATGATTTTTTACATAAAATCTAATAAATGGGCTTAAGTATTTTAATTAATCGAATTTGATAAAAAATTAATTGTGATTTGGCATGGAATATCAAAGAGCTCCGAAATTTTTCTTTATATATACGAATCTTTCAATTGATTTCAATCGGCTGTCTCATTTTGAGAACATACAAGAAAAATAATTTGCTGTCAATTAAAAGTTTTCTTTGTCATGCTGAAAAGAATAATAACATATGCTGTATGATATTTTAAAAGAGAACATATTTATCAACAATTTGTGCCCAAAGAATGTTGTTTTTTTTTTTAATATATAGAGATTGCATGTTACGAGAAATGCAATAAACACCTAAGACTAATTTACAGAAATTTTGATTTTAATTATATCTTCTTTGTGTGAAATATCTGACATGACGGTATACATACTAGACGAGGTAAGAGTTAACTCTTCTATCACTGAAACAAGTTCGACCAACGCTCTGTTATGTTTGCAACGTGGAAACGTGTGCTCCATTAAGGATTAGTAGCGACTCCCTTGAGTAAAATTATTCCCTTAGCCTTAATAAGCGAAGATCGGTAAGCGATACACGCCGATTTCGCTGAAACTTTGCACGATCGCTGGATAGACTAGTTTAAGAACTTTGTTGCAAGTTGTTGATGCAACAGAGCAGTGTTACAAATTGATTGTGCTAGCCATTTATTGAGCAGTATATTCTAAAATAGTTAGACAGTATTATCAATAGATGATCAATGTTCTAATACACTTTTAATTGCAGTAGGCAAGTATGGATGAAAGATTAACATTAAAACTACTGAAGTTATATCCACTAAAATTTAGATACATTTAATAACTACTATAGAAAAAGAGAAATAAATAGGTGGAAAAGATGAATAATTCATTAATTTTATTAAGATAGAAGTAGAATGTTTACTTCACGGCTACCTTATCGGATTAAATAATTTTTAGAAACAATTTAGTACCGGTCTTTTGACCGACTTGGTAGGTTTAGTGTTAACTAATTGATGTTGTCAGAATGTTGCGTTGTCTCTCTGATGAGAGATCTATCAATCATCGATTCGCAGCCGTACTATGTCATATAAACTTTAGAAAGGCATAATAACAAAGGGCACAGGTAGGCGCAGCCGATCTTTCCAGCAGATACTTTGGGGTACAATATAAGTTTTTCTCTGCAAAAGTTTACAAATTCCGCCGAAAAACATGTTTTTAAACAACTTCCATAACTTGTTTAGAAAATAATTTTTCCAAAAATCGTTTAAGGGTACTTCAACGTTAACTAACGGTGATAAACTGTGCAAAAAATGAAAAGTCTTACAAAATTTTTAATGTCTCTAACAGTATTTTCGTTTTAGAGAAATATTCTTAGGTTTTCGAACTATTGCAAATATTATGTTATTGCAAAATCAATTATTAGTGCTATCACTAGTCTCAACAACCATTCTAGATTAAGATAAAATTATTAAACTATTGCGTACTAGTGACGCATATATGCGGCCTGAGACAAAATTCAATTAGAATCTATCATCGCATGTATGCGCGATTGAAGTTTACAAATTGATATATAGCCGTTGGAATATGGTTACAAAAATAATAATTGATAATTTCTGCATATTAATATTCTAACTTTTTACTTGAACAGAAACTTTGAATCGCCAAATAAACGATTATCTCTCAATACTCAAAAATGTCTCCGTCCGCAAAGGGTTAAATATAATAATAATAATAACATATATACTGAATATAAAAAATAAGATAAAATTCTAAATAATTAACGTATTTAACTAACCAAGCATTATGTTCCAAAAGCAAGAGGTCTTCCACCTAAAGTCGTAAGAGAACATGACTAAACTGAAATAAAGCTGAACAGGACTGAATCCGTCGTATCGATATCAACTTATTTGTTCCGTGAATCCTTTCTTACTGTCAGACGTGGATCGCACTGCTTCGTACACAGAATATTCCGAACTTTTCCAAGTTACGTTGTACGTTCCTGAAATAATGGATTTCGTGACACGTGGACGAAGGCTGCGGAATATGAAACACCGTTAATACGCTTAGCCGCAAATACGTGACTCTTGGTTATTAACGACTGCAGCACCAAGTCGGCTAAAAGAAACTTATCTTTTTACATAGCCCGCTAAGGATACTGGAGAATACCGAGGACCTGGTAATTGCAGCCATGGTGATTCATTTAAGAATATTGTCAAAAGCAGTACCCCAATTACGAGATTAATAGAGTAAAAAATTATACTGCACCGTTTAGAGCAATGGTGTATTTAAAATAATTACGTAGATCTTTGTAAAATAAAAATTAATTGGGGATAGTTATTGAAGTAATTTTGTTGAATCAATTTTCCGACAAATTATTTGATTAAAGTGAGATTAATTATTTTCGAAATTAGAAAGGATTTTTTGTCGATATTAAGTAGTGAATATTAAAAGTAATTATGTCGACATTGTAGCCATTTTTAAAGTAATTCTACAATTGTCGCATTTTAAGCGGCAACGATAATGCATCGTTTAGTGTAATTGGTGTGTTAAAAATAATTGTACAAATCATCATGAACGTTAAAATTTATTTAATTCTGTAATTATTTATTCTCGTGTATCGCAAAATAATTATTATAATGTTAAGAAATTAAAAGTTAACTTAAGAAAATTATTAAAACATTTCAATTCTTATCGCAGTCAAATTGTTGAAGAAACTTCAAAATAAGAACTTGGAAGTACAATTAAAGCAACATCGTTATTTAGTAACGTTAAACGATAATTCGTAAAGAAACCAAACACCTTAATTAAATTAATAATAGTAACAATAATAATAAGGACATTTTGCGAAAATATTAATATTAAATTACGAGTCCAGAATGTCAATAAATTTTACTAGTGAAATATTCCTCAATAAAATACCATCGCCTTTAATTAAAACTCCAGTACTCTAATATGAAATGTCTCATCGGCCAAGTTATTTTTCAATGATCAAAAAAAGTTCAGTAATCAAAGTATTCTATCAATCATTTTACTGCATTCAATGAAATATTATATTTACCAAAGCTGAATAACTTTTTTCTTTAATTTCAATGAAAATGAAAAATTAAATGTTAAACCTACATTTTTGTACAAAGATATTATTATGGAATTCTTTCAGCAAGTTAAATACTTAGCAGTCGTCTACGTACGAATATTCAACAGACGAATCCACTCGTTCCCCGTTAACAAATTAAATCGTTGAGCATAAAATGAAAAGAAACTCGCACTGTCCTTTTCGATTTCGAAGTCTCAGGAAATGCAGTCGCGGCTAAGGATTAACGTCGCTATCGAGCGGAAACGGAAAGTTAATTAAAGTAATCCCAGCTTAATCGACGTCGCACGACCACTCTCATTATGTCGGTTTCGTAAGTGCTCGCCAACCCCTCGACGTGATTAAAATTTAAAGGCACACCGCATACGCCATTTGACGGGATAACGAGGCAAAATATCTATGTAACACCAACGACTTTTTTCTACGATTCTCTTCTCCTGCCTTTCCTTTATTTCTACCATGAAAACCTTTCTATCTTATACTTTGATTCTTCAAATTTATTTCGTCGCGTAGAATAAGCAGCGAGCCTAAATCGATGTCTGACCATTGTCGACCTTTTCTACTGGCTTAGGAAAAGTATCATGATAAATACATGGAATATCATTTCCTGTTGTAATTATCCAATCATGTAATTTGAAACATTGAATTCTTTCCTTCTCTTTATTCTCTTACATTTTTTGAAATTTAATATTTCTGTTATTTTGCCTAGGACCAATAGTTTTTGGTGGTTTCCGAATCATCGCGGTCATGGTGCACATATTACTGGAGAAGAATCTACCAGAGCTCATGGGGATTTGAAGTTGGATTGAATAATTGGATTCAGATTTCTTATCAGTTGAAAATTGGTAGCAAGTGTTTATTGCTGGTGCGAGTTTAAACGAGTATTTATAGATTTAATTGTTACAATGTTTTGTAAAAGAAATACTTTGAAATAAAATTTTTTTAATAACGAAAAAAAGGTTATTTATTATGTTTTAGTTTTTCCACATTCCACGCTACCTTGTTTCCATGTTACTGAACTATGCGTGCATTAATTATGGTCTGAGACAGAGAAATACCACTTAAGCAGATTATGCCTTAATTAAGAATCTTGCCTAAATTGGGAGTTTTTTTTTCCCTATATTTCAATATGAATATGAAATGAGTTCCGATTTTTTCTATGTTGATCGAAAAAATTCTAACAGGCGGTTAAATAAAGAAAGAACGATGAAACATTTCGCTTCAAGGATTACACATATTTGATTAATACTCGTGTCCCTATGGTGACCATTAATTCTCCATTTTCTTCCGTGCTTTTTCTCACCTTCCGTGCGTCTCCATCGTTATATTCCTTAATTTGTTTTTTTTTTCCTCCTACACTGAAGGATAACAATCCGTTTTTCGGGCACGGAAGAGCAAACAGTGATGAACGTTGAGAAGGAACGAGGAAAAAATCCCTCCAGTTCCGTTTATTTATCTGTCCGTACGCCCTCGGTTTTTTTCCCTCTGTTAATTCCCCTTTCTTTTTCACGCTTTCGAATATGCCATCGTTTTTCTCCTGTTTTTATGAATCGGAAGGAAGTTAGGTAAAAAATATCAGTTATACGGTAGTCGATCTATTTCTTTTTAACTTTGCATAGAACGATTATTTTTCGTGGACTGAGCGATTCAAGTTTTCAATGGCGAATATTTCTCAATGATGAACAAACAGTTTTCATGGCAAGTGTGGATGAATAGTGGTTGTTGCATGTAAATATAAAGAGGTAGAGTATTTTGTGGTGTAGATAATGCTGAACAGACGCATCATGGGGAAAATAAGACCGTTTTTATTTTTTATTCAAAAAACAAGTTTCTTTTAAAACCCTGTCTATTATGTTATTTATATACAGCAAAAATTTAAAAGCTTCTCGATGCTTCGAAATGATTAGAAATATTTTGGTGAACAACAAATAAGAGTTGTTTTTGTAAAAGTATAGTTGGACTTTAGTTTCGTTCTCTTATAACTCCTTGTGACTTTTTTATTGAATTAAAATTTCTTATAATTGCTAAAACTTATCAATATTTTAAAATAGCATTTTTAATACTTATAAATGCCTTAATGTGAAGTAAATTTGCAATATTCGAGGTAGAAGTTATTACACTTTCCAAAATTGAACAAATTTTATTAAAGAATAGTAAGACAAACATATATTTAGTTACCTTGCACTCACAATGGTAGTTGTAGGATCAGGTACATTTACTACTTTCTTTAACCGTTTGCGTACCACGAGCCACTTTCGCGCTCTTCAGTTTTTGTGTCGAAAAACCACAGGACATTTTTTCAATGTTGACAATTGAAGGAAGACTTTGTTAAGATACTTTGTTAAGAATGCATCAGGTTTCTCTTTTATAATATAAAATAATTCCAAATTAGGATACAAGCACGAGAAGACTGTTCTTGTTGTGCACTACATAAAACAAAACACCAACTTTAGCTTATTTTGAAATAAAATCTCAAGAGCGCGAAAGTGGCTTTTGGCTTTTTTCGAAGTAATTTTTTAAAACCCTCCCGGTATTCAAACGGTAGAAATTAATTTTGCATTTCTTACAGTATTAGTTTTAAAATCATTTTTTACAATTTCCTAACTTCGATTTACATGTCTGTGCCGTTTTTACTGTACTTCATATGACATTAATCATACGAATCATGGAAATTTATATAATTCCTTTCCGTATGTCTCATAAAAGACAACAGAATTTTTCTTTCGATCTCGCCGTGCGATAATTCATATCTATACAGACAGAAAGTAAGCGACGATAAAAGTTTCATGACTGACTCCGTCGGCTCTCTCATCTGTCCACGTTTCAGCTGTTTATTCATCCATCTTCTCTGTCCACATCTGTCTTCTCCTGCCAAGCTGAACGGGATTCGATGTATCGTTTGTTTCAACCTCGCTCGCGCTACCTTTTCTAACGATTTTAAATTTCCCTCCCGTCAAAACGTTATCTGTCTTGCCACGAAACCGGGACAATTCTGCTTGAATGCCGTGCCTGAGAAAAATTAATTGCCGTTTTGGTCAGCTGGAAAATCAATTTTGCGAAGCCTTTTTTGTGCGTCAATGGTGAAATTGTACGGGTAACGTATTCGTTATCGGATGAATACGATGGCAACGGAAGGTCTGACTCTTTACTCCTATACTTTTTCGGCTTCAATGGCTAAGGTCATTTCGTCTACGACCCATTGGTTTTAGGTACAGTCGGACAACTGAAAGATGGCTAGAGAACGGCGAAACTTGGCGTTTTTAAACGTTCATTCCAGCTATTTCGTTTTTGGAATTTCCAAACTCAGTCTCCTAAAGTAAAGCCTAAAATAAAGATTTCGGATTCTAAAAATGAAATGGTAGAAACTGGCAGTTGAGAATGAGAAGTATTGCCGCTCATGAGCCATCTTTCGGTTGTTGCACAGTATGTTCCACAGCACCAAGGCTATATTATATTAATATAACATATTACAGTGTATTAATATAGTATTAAATGTAAAATAAGGAAAAATATTGCAAAGGGGACGACAGATTAAATATGTGTCTTGATTGCAAGTTCAAGTTTTTACATACTTAGCCATCATAGCCTCCCATTTTGTTTTTGTTTCATATTTCTTCGCTTTGACGGCTGTGGTCGTTTCGTTCATGGTATATTGTTTTAAGGTGGTTCTAATCGAACAAAGCGATATATTAACACTAGAACTACCGGCGTTAAATCTATCATTTTTCAATATATTAAATAAGTATTTTGAAAAAAAAGGATTCGAGGAGCAGAAAGGATGATCAATTCAGTGATTTATGTCTTTTGTGATGGATGCAGAATTTTTGTTCTATGGCTCTTCTATGAACTTGGAAAATTTCTGGAAAAAATTGTGTACCAGTCATTTTGACTGGTTTGGTAGTTCTAGTGTTAAATATTGAATTAAGAAAAATTTCTTGTAAGATCAGAGATACCCAATTAGCGGGCTCAGTTTGAAATTCCCTTGGCAACCACTCTTTTCTGGTTTCTATAGTTAAGAACTCACTTAGAGTCTACTTAAAATGGGGGTAGCAATTAAAATGGAAAAGCTATCAAAGTAAACAGAGAGAGCAATAAGACTGAAGGCTCGAGTAGCATTAACTCATTGTCTGAAAAGTTTCAAGAGGTCTATGGCACTTTGACGACGTGGGATTGCGTTGAGGGCTAGTTATTAGTTTTTACCATTGATAATACAATGAATTAAATAAAGCGTTCTAGTAGTTCAATTATCCTTTGAATTTTAATAACGTGTGTATCGTAGAATATCTCAGCAATGATAAGTTTTTGGGCAAAATCCTAGTAATAGGTCAATCTATCGAGATCGAACATAAAAAATTGAATTTTCCATTTAGAAAAACAAAAGTGACTACTACATCTTAACTTGGAAGAATTTATTTATACCTTGCTACGTAGTTTCTTAACCCCTTGCCGTAAAATTTCTTTTGTCATCGCCTTCGCAATAAAAATTCATGAGTGATTCTTGATATATCGTATTTAACGTAACATTAATAATATAAAAATAATTTTATCTTACCTGATCTGCCTGCTATTTGCAACCTAGTTTTGCAGTACTTGGAAATTTCTTATTCAATTTACCGCGTCAAGAGTGTCACTCGTTACCGTACAAGGGTTTAAACCCTACAACTTCTTTAAGTAATATTATCTCGTATTACTTGAAACCACCAAGATATTTAAATCAACACAGTTCATGGAACACATTGCATATCAATGCATTAAACAATATCTTTAACCCCTTGCCCTACGATTTCTTATACGACAACTTCTGCAATAGTTCTGAATCATATTGCTAAAATAAAAATTACTCAGTGACTCTTGATATATCGTATAATATAATGTAATATTAACACGTTGACTGCCATGGGAGCTACCGGTCACTAACACTGTTGAATTCAATGAAATTTCACTTCAAGTTTAAATTGCAATATTTAGGAATTTTCTAATATATTGAATATGTAAATGTTGACATTAAGAAAATAAAGATATGCTAAATATCGATTTAGCAATTAAATATCGTTTCTGCTTTATAAACATGTGATTTTAATAGAAAAATTTCACTTAAATAGGGATGAGGATACAAGCGAAATATCGGTGGCGTTCAAAGTCTTAATATCATAGAAATAATTTTATCATGTTACGGCACATTGATATTTTCAATTTGATAAGTTTAGCAAAACTTACAAATTTCCTATCCCATTTACCTCATCACGATTCTTACTCGTTATTGTAGGTCAAGCGATTAATCTCGATTCCAACAATCAGAAATTAAATCCATCGTCCTAAGTATCTACCAGATAGGATTATATTTTCCCCGAGGAAGACTTCTCGCATTTCCATCATGCACACAATACGTCTCGCGATGGAAAACAGGAAAGTTTATGTGCTACGTTACTTATATAATTGAAGGTAAGAACATATGCCGGTGTTTAAAATATTGAGTTCCATCTACGCTTCATCTTTACATCATCATCAGCATTCCCTCGTGCGGTATCAGTTCATGTCAAAACAACAACGTTTCGCAAGTGCTGCTGCTCATCCGACTCGTTTCCAATTTCCGCCAATTTCCCTAGCACGTTCTATGTCGCGTTAAACGATGCACTTAACGCGCCATTTGTTTCGCATCGTCACGACGTATCAGCGACACTGAAACAGATGTAATGACGCGCGATAAATCCGTTTGGTGTACGAGCGGTATAAACGTATGCACGAAACGTATACCTTCGTGTATATATTCGTATTATTTCGCTCGCATTACAACGATACTGCAATAACGAAATGAAACAGTGATACGCTGGAAAGTACGATGGGGAATTAAATAGCTTCAATGTCGTCGATAGAGTCCATGGAAGGTGAAAAGTAGGGGTGAAATTCGGTGGAATGTAGTCAACGAACTAAACTGAACGATTGATAGCAGTTCGGATTTAAAAGAATTTTTTTTAATACTTGAACTGTGTATTATTAACATTAACACTAGAACTACCGGCCTTAAATCTATCATATTTTAATAAATTAAGTAAGTACTTCGAAAAAGGGGGAATCAAGCGGCAGAAAAGTTGATCGATTGGGTGTTTTATGTTTATTGATATAGACGTAGAATATTTATTCTATGACTCTTATTTAAACTTGGAGAACTTTTTGAAAAAATTGTGTACCGGTCATTTTGACCGGTTTGGTAGTTCTAGTGTTAAAACTAATGGCGTTAAATTTATTATATTTAAATATATTAACCCTTTGCACTCTACTGTGTCACTTGAGGGGACATCGTAAGTCACCATATCACTCGGTTTCTCTGTCTAAGGGGACTTTTCAATTTATTAGTGATTACAGAGGATTAGGTCATTACACTGAAACATTTTTAGAAATGTATGTTTACCTGAACTTTTCAATTGAAATGGCTCAAGATAGCAAATGGTAAAATCCCGAGTTGCTAATAGATAACGTCAGAGATAGCTTCGAGTGTAAAGGGTTAAATAAGTACTTTAGGAATAGAAGAATTATAAGGTCGAAAAGATTATTAATCCTTTGGTCTACGATTTCTTTTGTGACGGGGCGTGTAAAGATTCAAAATTAATTCCTGAAAACAAAAGTTTTCACTGATTTCTTATATTTCATATCACTAAAGATAATATTAATAGTATAGACTGTTCCAACGAAATCCTCACAACAGATCACATACTATACCAATGCAATAGTACCAAATTCTAAAGACAAAAATATGGTATAAAACCAGATACAGCTCTCACAACACAGGACCACATAAGAAACACCATAAGCTTCCTCAAGGAGACTAACACATACAACAAACTATAACGACTGATCATTAAACAGAAATAGAAACAGTAATGAGGTCGTTTTGGAACCGGTTGATATTTTCAATTTAATAGTTTTTGGACGACTTCAAAATTGTCTATTAAATTTTACACGCCACGAGTGTCACAGGTTGTTGTAGGCTGAGAGGTTAATTAAATAGTTTATATTTCATAAAGTGAGCGTAAAGTATCTACTCTATGGCTTCTCTATAAATATAGGACATATTGATAACAAGTAGGAGCCGATCAAATTAACGGCTCTCTTATTGTTAGATCTAATGTTAAGCAAACTAATAACCAGTCATTTTGACTGTTTTCAGTAGAAAGTATAAGAAATGATGAAGTAAAACCGCAAGAATAAAGTAAACTTACAATTATTACTTTGTAAATGTCGCCAAAAGAATTTCTTTGAATATTCCATCCGAAAGACTGATAATTACAGCCCAATACGATGTCAGCTCACTGTACATACACGTGAAACCAAACTGATGCGACAGTTTCCAGGCTACTGAAAACAGGAAATCAATTTCAGCTGAATTTTAATTCAACACGGTCAATTCCGCGTGGAACGAGCTTCCATGTTATTAACGCACTGCACAAAATACCGAAGTTCCGGTAAACAATACGTGACTGGTTTAGTTACAAGAAACACATGCTGCATTAACAGGAAATAAATCAGAGTCGATGAGAGATTACGTAAGGCATTAATCTTTTTCTAACACGTTGCACGTGCCATCGACTGGACGGATGATTTTTCATCGTTCCTTTATTGATTTGGCAACAGGAGCTTTTCAATTCGTCATAAAGCGTTCCATTAATTCTATTACGGTGACCGTTGCAACGTTTCAATTGATTTAGTATCATCGATTTACAAGGACAGGTGTACGAATTGACGAATTTTTACACTAGAACTACCAAGACAGTCAAAATAATTGGTTCCTATTTTTTTATAAACATTCTGCAAGTTTATAGTAAAGCCATAGAGTAGATATTCGGTATTTATCTTATCAGTCATAAATTATTGAATCGATTGATGAAAATCGATCGGTCGCTTATAGACTGCCGTCTTTCTAATCTAAGAAATTATTAAGAAAATTTTGAAATGATTCTCATTGTCAGAAAACTCTGTACACATTGTAGCCATAGTCTAAGAGGATGAGTTTTCTCTTTTAATATTTAAAAAGCAGAATTTGTTAGTCTAATAATCTAATAAGTTTGCACTGATTTCGAAATTCAAAAATCATATTGCGTATTCCGATTTTATTTGGATCAGCACAAAAGGATCAATTCTCGTAAATATATTTCATGTAATTTGCCAGCTTGTACCTCTATGGAGTTTAATAATTTCGTTAATGCCGGTGAACTTTCAACTAATTAGGATTCGAAACGTGTCTACTAAATTGTGAATCGCCGAATAATCGAAACTTGGAAAATAATTTCCATTATGATTTTGCGTCACGTATATCGCACGTGAGGTGATGGCTGCCGAAGCCATGAAGTTAAATAATAAAAAAGTGTCTTCTTCACCATGTCCACGATTTTTTTGGAGCTATGCTTTAGTTTAAGATATATAGACATTTTTTTAAGTTATGAAAAGAAAGAAATTAAATTTAAAGTGTATTAACAAAATTCTTAAATTTTACGACATTCTCCAAATCGTTTCTTTTTATTTTATTCCTTCCGACTTAATACTTTAGCTACTGCGGATGCTTATATGCGATCAGGTAAAAATAATGTAGGTATATACAGTTAGAATTAAAGTATTGCATTATAATTGTTGAATTATGATTATAGAAAAAGTAATTTTTACACCCTAATCCTTTGATTTTTTAATAAAAAACGGCTCTCAATCGTAAAACAAAGAACTGTTTCTTATTATTAAAAAGGATCTTCGTCAACAAAGGGTTAACAGTCGCAATAATTTCATCTTATAAAATAAAATTAAAAAAGTATTATAGATTTGATGAGGAAGAATTTTAATTCGGTGCCATTAATAGCGAGTTATTTGTTATGTTATTCCTCGATACTTTCTGCAATACATTTAAAGCAACTAAAAATATTAATAAATATCTTTCCGTACAACTAGCTTTGTTGCTAGTGGTACACTTTTAATTTACGATCAATTTTCCTTTTCCCGTTATATAAAAGCGTCTGTATAATTAATTGTACGTATGCAATAACAATTTCGATGGTAATACACATTTCAGTCGGTAATTTCTCTACATACAAGGGTTGTAACCATGTAAAACGACAATGAAACCACAATCTGCTACCCCTATTAATGTCTTAATTACTCTTTTAATTTGTTTCCTCGTTATGCCGCGAAACAGAAAAAAAACACGCTCATAAAGACACAATTCTCCATCGATAAAAGAAATTCATTATCGTGCCGCAACAAAAAACAATCTATTATTTTAGTTTACCTCTTCGTAAACGTTCAATTGCGAATGAGCTTTTCATTTGCACCATTCAAGCGGAAATGCCGTAGACGTTTAAGAGACGTCTCTTTTATTGCTTCCTGGTGACGGCGATTAAAACGAACAAATTGCAACGACCGACTAACAAACGAATGTGTTCTGTTACGTTTAACTTATGGAGTATCACCTTGAACGTACGACAAAAATAATTTAGCAGTAATTTGTCGCAAAAATTTGAAAATTTGCAATAGTGTTTCACTTGCTAAACTAGGAGAATCATACGGGCTGCCTATACCGTAACACTAGATCTACGAAACCCGTTAAATTACCGAGTTCTGTTCGTACAGATCTCCAAATCTAACCCTTTCGTTCCAACGCATATATGCGGTATCCACTCGATGACCTGTAAGTACGAGTGCCGCATATATGCGGCATCCACTCGCCGACCTGTGGATGCGAGAGTGCCGCATATATATGGCATCAATGCTACAACGTTTATCACAGGCTATTGTTCTTCAACCGTTAACGAATTCTATTCCAATTAATTTTAATTAATTTTTCGTTTTATAGTATTAGTGTTGACACTTTATATACCTAATATATCATAAAATAATATAATCCAGGTGTTCCACGTGCAAATCAACCTGATAGATCACAAATGTTAATAACTTGAAAGTAATTAATTTGCTCATTAAATATTTACTAATTATATAAAAATGTATGCGTTACTTTTGTAAAAATTACAGTTCCACGCTTTCAGCATCTGTTTATTTCCAATTTGCGATCATAGTTTCTCGTCTGCAAAGTATTAATTAAGTCGGACTGTAGGGAAAGATTAAAATTGATATCACGCGTCTAAAATTAGTTTGCACTATACATTTCAATTTTAAGTTAGACGGACGTTATAGCTATCAAAAAGGATTGCACCAATAAAATAGTGCCGCAAGAGACTTGGAGAACGAGTCTCGTCGCGCAGATCAATTGTGCCACGAGCAATTTGTACGAGCGCGAATTAGTCAATTGGTGTAACGAGTCGTTAATCGAATGTATCGTCGTCACGTATTTTCGAGCGACGAGCCGCATCAATGTCAACCAGCACGACGGCAAAGTGTGTACGGAAGTGTTAGTACTTTAAATGAAACGTTTGTTGGAACATTGAGAGAAATTCCGAGGAAGGAATTCGATTAGCTCTTTATAGTGACGTTAAACGTGTATATATATTCGCTGTTTAAAAGAAATTTGTTTAGCGTGATATTCGTCCTTTTTGTACATGCAAAATTGTCCGTAGCAATTAACCCATTTGCATCACAAGCGTATATATACGCGCACCTTTTTTAATCGCTGTCATCGAACGCTGTTATGCAGCCCAAGTAATTTATACAAGATTCGTCGATTAAAGTGTAATATCACTTCTTGAAATACTGTTATACATAGATTTCATATAAAGAAATTTGATAGTAAAGATATATTTTTGACTTGGTCATATGATGCAAATGGCTTAAAATATTTCTTTGCATATATAAAATATGGTTGTGAGAATTTAACCCAGCTGTTCTGCTCATTTATATTTCACATTCGTATTCTTTCCAGTCATAGTGATCCAGCGAATAAAGGTGGTAAATACATTGAATATCAAAAGTAGTGTCTGCTAAAATATAATCGCCATTCCGGGTCATATAGACCCCAACAGAACAGCAGGGTTAAAGGAGAGACGAGTATTTAACCCCTTCTCTCAAAATCAGTACATCCAAGTTCGAATCTTTTAGAAATGCAGTCTCCGCATTTAATACTTTTTTGAGTTCTTATTGCCAACGTTTTTTAATTTTATTTGGCTCGTTTGTAAAAGTGTTTTGCCATCACTGGAATGGAGAAGGGGAATGGAGGATTGTAGGAACAAATGACACATGATATGTGTTAAATAATAATTTTAAAAAATTTCCCAAAGATGACAGATGATTTGAACTTTCAAATCATTCATTGATTATGAGTTAAAAAATTCAGTGAATTCAAAGTGATTCAGTGATTGAGCGAAATTCAATGATTAGGAATCCAATCATTTACCTCCTTACCCACTGTGAAATTTATTATTATTCTCTGTTTATATATAATTATTATTGTAAACAATTTTTTAAATACATACGGATATGTATTGACAGAATTAGAATGTACGTGTATCATATTATGATGATAATGAAAACGACATTTCCATTTTATTTTTCTTATTTAGAAAGGAATAGGAAAATGTTATCAACACTTTGTAGCATACAATGTATTTAACTATTCACATATTTATTGAAAAGTAGAATTCCCTGTGCAATTTGGCGTCGACGTTGAAATTTTTAGAGCGCAAGGAAACAGTCACTCCCTCGAATTGTTTCTCGAACTCGGAGGAATTTTCTTATCAAACTTTACAACAGCAATGCAACCGAAAGCTGAAGAATTTAAAAAGGTTAAAGAAGATTCAGATACAGAAGGGTTTTCAGTTTCACGCTTCAGTCGTGTAGTTAGCTTGATTAAAATTTAATTCGATTACGAAATTCACTTCTTATGGTACATTTGAAATTTCGAACTTAATATTTCTTTCACTGCACAGTATAACAATGAGTTATACAATGAGCTCGAGTTCTCATTTTACGTAACCTTTAGTTTTAAAACCACAATAGCTTTTTCATAAGATTTCAATTTTCTGTTGAAATATCTTTCTCAACTGAATGAAAATATGCGCGGTCTAAAAATTTTGCCGTTTAACATTATTTCAAATTTTGTTTCTCTTGAAAATTCCCTATTATTCTGTAACTCGCAAAATTGTAATATCTCTGAGATACATATAATCGTGTTGAAATTGGATTTTATTTTTTGGCTTCACTGCAATAAAGTTATTACAATATTATGATTAAAATGTCAGAGCAGTAAGTTTTTATTTTCCCAAAAGAGACAATCCGTCAATAATGCATTGTGAAAGTAATGCATGAAATTCGTCACAAATTTTCTTCAGTTGTTGAAATAAAACAAATATCTATGGGAAAAATAATACGAGTAAATATTCGAGTATAAAATTTAAAAGAATTATTAAAACAATCGAAATTTGTTTCGCTTAAAACGGGAATCATCATTTCAGATATTAAGTGAGAAACAAAGTAATATTTGCAAAGGGAAGAAAAATACGGGCGGTAGAATATACAAACTAAAAACTCAGGTAGCACGGCATTATATACAATAGGCAAACAGCAGGGAATTGAAAAACTAAGGGGACACTGAATTCGCAAAAATAATTTCCACGCTAACGGGAAAACAAAATTCATATTTGTCTAAATGAAAGCGTACAACGATATTTGTTTAAACATAAAACATGCTTTTAAATACAATGCACAAATAAAATTGAGTGAAACTCGTTGTTTGCCATGCTTGCATACATACCTTTATACCAAATGGGATAACCAAGTCATTGTATATTTTTCATTCTTAATTAAAAGATGTAAAAAATTAGCAGTTATATAATATATGATAAAGTCGATATTGAAAATTAGTACGACACAATTTTTAACAATGTAAATTAATTTTCTCTTTCAAAAAATTTAATTTTAAAGAATTTCATATTTTTCAATTAGCTTTAATGACGTCAGTTGCATTACATTTCTATTAATTGTAGCAAGTATATACTTTTAAAAATAGAATTTAATTTATCTGATAGATAAAATATGATTATAAACTTGCCACTATTATTATTCAGGCACATTCTAACATTATTTTCATATAATTATATGTATCACGTTCGCAACATTGTTTAAACCTAATTAATTCAGTTAACTTCAAGGCAAATTTCACAATGATGGACAGCAATAATTACTAATTGATTTTACTAAATACCAAATTCTTCAAACTTATCGATTATTTATAAACCCCTCTATATAACTGTTTAATTAATAGAATGAGAACTTTCATGCATAGATACATAGAAATTAATTCAGTTATTCAATATTCATCCAAAAAGCTACATCAAATAATTCCATGATTTATAACTTTGTCAGCTTCCAACTGTAATAAAACATTTTCGTGGTACGAACGACTAAATAAACTTTCTATGCTGAAGTGGCAGTCTGTCAAAAATCGTTTGAGTATGCAATTTATTAACGAAAATTGCTTTATCGCTCAGCAACAGCCTCGAAACTATTTACTTTCGATAACCCCCGGAATATAATTTTTAAATAAACACATAGAGGATTTACATATTTTCCAATCCAATTTATATAATCTGCATACAATACAGATACTGTTAAGACTCAATATAATCTGACAAAAAGTTACAAAATTTTGAAACAAATAATATCAACATTTTTATACTCGTACGTTTCCCGTGCCTCATAATATCTTCATGCCCCTCGAACGTAATCAACAACTAATATAATCTAATAATTGCAATTTATCTAGTCTACCAACAGTATAGGAATTATCTAATCGCAGTAACATTTTACAAAAAAATTTAAAGTAAGAATTTCTCTATACTTCCAAATTCCTCTAATTTTTCAATATTCCTATAATTTCATCAATACCTACTTTCACATACTATTTCATCACAAAGCTAAATGACATAATCCTCTTTATCATTATCACTTCTCAAACATTATTTTCCCACTGTCAACCACATAATAAACTGTCCATATTATATCAACAAATCAACAAAAAATGTCTATCCATCTTCGCTTCTCTGTTCCATTGCAAGAAAAAAAGAGAAATAAAGGAGACAAATATCATCGCATCCCTTATCAAAAGGGATGATCAGAAAGGACGATACACGGACCGCCGTTATGTCGCGATAAATTCGCGAAACAACACCGTACAATAATCGGCTCGTCGCATTCGCGCACCCCGACATCCCCTTTAATCCGACGACGGTGTTCGGTGATAGCGGGCCCCTATTCAAGCTTGAAATGATTAAAATTAGCTTTGACGGGCTAACGTGTTTTTAAAGCGGCGACGTTCTAACCCGGCTAAAAGGTAATTGCACGAAGCCCCGCTGTCCTGTAATATTCATTCTGCCTTCTTTAACACGCGCCCACTATCGTTAACCCTGCCACGCTTTTAGCACCTTTTCGCAAAATTGCATCTCGAGGGATTATCGGCCTGGAATGTCTCCATATATTACGATGAGCAAAAAACTTTTCAACGGTAACACTTTCCTTTCGAGTGTTTCCTCGTTAAACTCAACGATAACGGAGGCCTGGATTTCTCTTTTGTTAGATTTCAACGTTACTTTTAAATAGCTCGTTTTAATGTACTCTGACTTTTATTCACGAAATCGTACAATAATGCTATGCTTTTAGTCTCGTTTAGTTAATGTAGTTTTATCGATATCTCATAATTGAATTTTTCTGAAGGTATTGACAACGCTTGAAAATATTTACTTCTTAGGATTTTCACACTTGGTTTACGGAAGCTGTCACGGATTCCTACCTTTTTATTACTAATCGATCATGAGACGATTAAAGTCTTTCTACATGTTAATATTGCGTTTAGTTATATGAAATATCAGGATTAATAGAGAAACAGTGATTTCAGGAATTAATTCTCAGTTATTGTGCACGCAGTGAAAAGAAAAATCGTAGTGCAGGAGGTTAATATTAACACTTTGCCGCCCGCACGTCTCATCAAAATTTCTTTGCTTGGCGCCGGTAGGACTGTTTCAGATCATTTCTCTTGTCATAAATCGTAAAGTTTTACTAATCTCATCGTCAGTTCTCTTGAGTTTTTAATCCTGTCCCTATATTTTCATGAAACTTCGGGGATATATATATATATATATATATATATATATATATATATATATGTAAATAAATGTAAAAATTGTTTTATATATTTCTTTATTTATATTTTGCGCACGACACCACTTCGGTGTCGCCGGCCGTTGGGCACAGTTTTCGCGGGACACCTCAGGGGTGTCGCCGGCCGGCAAAGTGTTAAAATGGTACCTTTCATAAGGTTGTATAGTGTTAAAGGCAAAGAAGACACAGCAGCCAAACTCCAGGTTGATAATTTAATCTCTTTGTACGAAACACCTTGCAAACGGCTAAAACATTATGCCAATTCCGAATAATTAAGCGTCACAGTATAATCCATCTGATTGCATACCATTCCAAGGCATAAATTTACGTCAGAAGTAATTAAGTTTCTGAGTTGCATGTATGCATTCTGTTTGTACATCTTGGAAAACAGAATATGACACCGTAAGTATCAGCAGACAAGAAAGCTTTTCCCACTCAACTCAGTTATGTCGTACATACGGCATTGTAACGTGCTGGAAATATACAGCTCAAGAGATTTCACCGTGTCGGCTAAATGCCTACGGCATCACATTCAAATTCTGTCTCTGTACATATTAAATCTTCAGCTGCAACGCACTCCACGATGAACTGATGCATACTGTGTCATATACTGACAATAGACGTGGTAGCAGTTATCAGAGATTATGTCAATAATGTATACGTTGCATGGAAAGGGTCTTCTGTCGTATCTAGTATTAGCCCTTTGAGTATTATGAACTCATATGTGCATTCGGAGAAACAATCTCATCCTAACTAATCAGTGTATGTACACGTAATTCGAGTTGCAATTTTGACGTTTAATTTGTGAAATGTAATCTTGCAAATAGCAATTTATAGGTTTAACCCCTTGCACTACGGTTCCTAACGGGACTCTTCGCTATAATTCAGAATTCAATTGATAAAATAAAAATTGATCGGTGCTTCTTGATATGTCGTCTAATTTAACATAATATTAATGTTATGGAAATAAGATTATGGCGTCGCGACTCATTAATATTTTCGATTTAATAGATTTTGGAAAATTTGAAAATTTCCTATCTCATTTACCTCAACACGAGGATCACTCGCTATTGTAGGGCAAGGGGTTAATCTTAATCACTTGTGAATCTACCATTCTAATTGACTTCGCTACATAGAAGGGGGCAAATTTGTTGATTTATAATTTTTTAAATTTTACTAAAATTCACAGAATCGTACAATAACGCTAAACTTCTAGCCTCGTTTAATTATTGTATTTTTATTGACACCTTATAATTGAATTTTTCTAAAGGTATTGATAACACTTGAGAATGTTTATTTCTTAGGATTTTAAAAGAAACGAGAGTTTGAAAATTACTATAAGAACTTGATAGGGTTGGCAGAATGTGCAAAAGGGACCAAGGGTGAAGTTTAGACTTGATGAATTAAGGTTTGTTCCAGTTGTTGGATTTTGCACGATTGTCTCTAAATTAAATTAGACTAAGAATGGATCGACAAGCAAAACATAATTTTTGTTCATCCTTTTCTTCACTTACAAAGTAAAATAGCTAAAGTATATAAATATATGTATAGTTATTGCTTTTTGGAATTAAGCAATGAACGGTGGGCATAAGTTGCTAAAATATGATCAAAATTTCAAAATGTACTTTGAACAGAAACTGCACAATATTACATAAAATTTATTCAGGACGAGTGCACGGAAAAAAATATGGAGAGCTTGCTGTTATAGATAGTGACAAATACGTGAGTATATTTCCTTTCGTAGCTGAAGGATTAACGTAATCCTCGTGCCATGTTAACTTCGTATTAATCCTCGGTGACTTATATTTATCGTTTCCTCTGCAAATTACGTGATAACGAAAATGTGCATGAAAAATTATCACATGAAAATGTAGGCAGTACAGTCATATTAGTATTTTAAAGTCAGAAAATGATATGGTGACGAAGAAATAAAAATACATATATTAAAGCCGCAAATATAAAATGCTTTCTCTTCAAGTATTTCTTTAGAAATATAAAATGCACAATCTTGATGAAAAAGGAACTCGACCGTTTACAGTCTGAATTATTTCCCTAACTTTTTATCAGCCAAGTGAAATCAAATTCGAGTGATTCTTTACCATTGAAAAAAAAACATTGACTAAAAAACGACAAATATTCCAAAAAATTTCATGACTAATTATTGCAAAACGTTTTAACAGAAATATTAGAGGTACCGAAAAGTAATCAAAATTTTCTTTTGTTAGCGAAAAACATTTATTTATTAAAGAAATCTTAAGTGCTGATCAACGAAATAATTTTCTAACATTTCTTACCAGCGTAAAGGTAATTGTTCGATTCTCTTTTTAAAAAAGTCCTTCGATATTTTGTTGAAAAACGTTTCCATTTACGTTTTCAGTTGTTCTATTTTGATTACTTTTCGGTACCCCTAATAGCTGCATTTTTATCTCAGATTGATCTGGTCCATCACAGTTGACACGTGATGGATAAGAGCGACAATAAAATCCAAGTATAATAATATTTAATGCAGAGTTGCACGTCGGAATTCACGTTTCAGGTTTTTCAGTAATAAACTCTGCACTGTGCAGCAGGTACTCCGTTTTCTCGTTTGACCTTATTAGCACGGCTCACTCTCGTTCTTTAATCTGACTTACGTTAAGATAGCATACCATCGCGTACGATGCTGATATAATCATGGTATGCCGCTCTCTATAAATTTCACTGTAGTCACACTTACGTCCTCGTACGTTCTTTCTCTCATTTACCCTCTTTACGTCACGTTCTTAATGACTTTCCACCGTCTCGTCCGTGATGTTATTAAAAGTCAGACAATAGGTCTGTTCTCCACTCGGGATTTTTTCTGCGTTTAAGACATTCCTCTTTCGTGTAAATTTTGAATTATTTTTTTTCTCATATCACGGGAGTGTGAGAAAAAGCTTAAGCAATGCCATTGTGAAACTAAAAACAGCGGTCGCTGGGTTTTCTTTGGTTGTGACTTTAATTCTAGGGTATGCTGCTATAAACTGAATTTTATTACTTCTGGATTCAACAGAGACAAATAGCATTTTTCATTCTTAGTTATTTAGAAATTTGTCAAAGAGATTGAAAAACAATTTTTTTTATTAAAATGGTTTGAATCAATTATTCTTGGAAATTTAGAATTTCTGGAGAATGTTCAAATTAACTTTTTATTGTTCACGTGACAAAAAAAAGCGTTAGTATATTTAAAAAGTATTGTGTAGACTTGATGAAATTTTTGAGAGAAATTGAATGTAAGTTTTCGGAGAAAAATGAAATTTTTGCTAATTTTTAGATCGTAGACGAAAGACACAGATAAAATCTGATTTATTTATTTATTCAGATTAATTTTGCTCTAAAAATACGATCTGCACAGTGTATGTTATTCACTGAGGGTATACTCTCCAATTAAGCGTGTGAGCAGTTTACTAAGCACGTACGGTTTAATTAGATTCAACGTGTATTTCATTATATACATGAATTCGAAAATTGTGCAGGTGGAATCGCGAGATTAATGACCACCTCATAGAAACTTCGCATTACATTTAACGTGAATAATTACAGTGTCATGAATAACTGCGTTTTCTGTATCATTAAATATGAAATACTACAATTTGTTTTGGTTGTTTTTGGAAAATAATGGTTGCATCAATGGTGAGAGATCCAATCATCATCTTGCCAGATCCGGTTCTTTAGTCTAACTAAAATGAATAACTTTTAACTTAAATAACTTCGATTTAACATTCAAATTAATTTTTTAATAGAAAAATTGACGAAAAAATGACAGAAAAGTAGCTGTAACATTTTTAAGTCACAAAACATTTTGTAACGTAAAACTAACTGTTGTAGTGGCTTATCTGAAAACTTCTTTCACACGATGATCAGTACAGACAAGTGATAGGCAGATATTTTTTAAATTTTGCAAGTCAAAAAAATTCATTAAATACTTTAATTTCTATGGAACAACCCCTTAACTCCTTGCCGTACGATTTCTTCTGTGATTCCCTCTACAACAATTCTGAATTAAATAGCTAAAATAAAAATAAAAATCGAAAATTGACTCTTGATATATTCTTATAACTGAGCGTAATATTAATATTATAGAAATAGTTTCATCGTGTCGAATAATTTATCGCAATGCGAGTGTCATTCGTTATAATACGGTAAACGGATAAATAAATATTTGAAAACATAAAAATAAGAAATTTTTACACTATTTTATCATCTGCCACGGGCTATAGTTCTCCCACCGTTATTAAAGATTAATCATTTTTTCCTCGTATTACCAAAGAAAGTCAATAATTACACGCTTACGCATATTCTACTTACCTCTTTCCTTATTGACATCGAATTTATCTCAACGATAAAAAGCAAGACGTAATTAGACGTCATCGACGCTGAAACTTCATGAAGCACAGGAACACGAATGTAGTTATAATCCTTCCTTAGTGGCGCTAGAAAAAAAAGGGGGGAGGAACTTTCCGAAAAGTCAGAGGGGACAGAGGAAAGGGAGTCAACTTCGACAACGAGAACTTTGAAGAAAGGCCGCATCTCCGGGGAAATCAATTTCGAACGGGGTCGGAAGAAGTTTCAAAGAGCCACGAACGAGATCAAATACCACGGAATGGTACGCGTGAGTTAGCAGTTCACGAGTCACGGATAATTCGATAACAAACTCTCCAGCACTTGCTGCCTCGCAAACTTCTATTCTTCTCTCCTCGTTGACTCGCGAAAATACTGCTCGTCCTTTGTCTCTTTACTTTCCAATCGCGTAGTGATATATAGTCAATTTTTGAAGGACGATGAGAACTTCTTCCTTCAATTCTGCCAAACATTAGAATCGCATTGATTAATATCAATGATATATGAAAATAAATAATATAGTTTTATATAATAAAAAATAGTTGTTTATAATTGCGTGAATGGAATTTACGAATATAATATTCACGATAATATAAATATTTCAGAGTTTCTTTTATTTTCAACGGACAGTATTATCAATCATTGTGACAAGGATAGCGACGAGTGTTGTTAATTACTTTTGTACGTTATTTATCGAATAAATGGCGTTCTCGGTTTTTCTTTAGAACCGTTTACAGATTAAGGTATTTTTAATGCCACTTGTTTCGTTATTTTAAGTATTCCGCTCAGTCTGTAACGAATGAGGATTATAATAATCGTTATCATATTCCTTGCGGATTTTCTTTCCTGAGTATTTTCAAACTAAACGATCACTTTCGAAAATTAAACGATTAACTGAATACCTCCATACAAAGATATTACCTGATAAGCCGAAGAACGTTTAATAACACAATACCTTTAGATTCGACGCTAAAGAAACCAATAAATTATACAAATCCATTATGTCGAATTTAAACATAAGTATATTCTCAACGAGAACATAATACGCACTGACCAGACAATTGAAACTAATCAAGAACAATAATTTCTAACAAGTATCTTTACTTCTACACACGAGACACGAGAACGTGAACGCAATACTCGCAAATATATCTTTCATTACTTTCGCATATTAATGTACTCTTCGATCGGGTGTTCCAAGTAACCGAAAGAAAATTAAGAGCACTACGGCACCCTTGAAAAATCGACTTTACATCACCGTACGTCGAAGGGATATGCGGGTAAACGAAAAAGTCGTCGGCGATTAATTAAATAAGAGATCTGCATTTTACAAAGCAATAAGTTACACGTGAATTCTTACACGAAACCAAAGGCCCGAATCGAGTCGTGGCTCGTAATCTTATTATATTATACAAATTGTAAAACTCAGCCAAACGTGGCCCGGGTGTAGCGAAGTGTAAAAAGCATGGGGTATGTTTCCCTTCAGCTAAAAAGTTAAGGCTCTCATAACTTTTCCATCTTCGTTCCCGCCACCGGTAACGCTTCACGAGCGTTTTACGGGGATGTACGATAAACGCATCCGTCGCCATTGACATCATGGCGTTATTAAAAAGAAGGCTCGGGTTCCCCTGGAAGACTGGAAACACGATATCGTCGGCGGAGACTACTATCGGACAAAAGTAGCACCAAAACGCGCATTAAGAAGCAAGACACAGACGGCCACGACATCGAACTTTCCTGGGAATTATACATAGTTAGCACCTACGATACTCGCCGTCGTTAATTACACGGCCGGGAGAGGAAGCCGCGAGTGAGATCGTCTTTGGATTTTGAACGATTTCACTCGTACTTTCGACACGCATTGAAAAACTTTGATTACAACGATGGACCGTCCAATGGACGGTCTACATTTTGATTCCCATCTGTTGATTTGAACTCGCTTGTTGTGATGAAAATAATACTTCGTTTGCGATTCAAACGGGCATGAATAATTAACAATGAGAAATTATGTCTAGGCGATCTTTTTCTTTCTCAAGTCTAGTTTAGTGTTCTTTTAAAACGATGTACACTTTGCCTCCGTAAAGTGGTTTTCTTGTTCATTCGTCTCGAATCTTCTCGTTTTTAGTCATCGAGGGGTTGTATTATCGAGGAGGCAGCAATCTGTGTCGATTCGATTTGTGACGATTCGTCAACAGTATATGAAACGGGATTCTCATTTAGGCGGTGATCGGCCCGTTCGTTTTGGTCTCCTTCGGACTCGAGGTCCGAGGATGGCTCGGATCAATCACTGTGAACAGAAATGGTTTTGTTTTTCTAGCAGATGATTTTTGCTTAATGAGTACCTCGACTTAACCACTTTGGTACTATCATCGATTACAATCGACAACCGTTAGATGATACACAAAGCCGGACGTTGACTTTAGTCAATAGCTACCCATTTTTTACTTTATTTGCTGTACAATTATTGTGTGTCTATTAAGTTAACGCTATGTCTTAATTTGCTATTGCTGTCTGTAGTGGAAATGAAGGTTTCAGATTATATTGAGTTATACAGTAAACCCTGGATATATGCACAGAATTCGGGACCGAAACTGTGGAGTTACGAAGTGGTGGTTTCTATTTTGTGTTTACGTTCTGGCTCCAGCCGAGCGTGAACTTAGAAAAGAACAGACAGTAGAAGAGACAGAGAGATCTAAGCTATAGGGGGACCGGCCCGATCGTGTCCATGAGCCAATACTAATCGAAGGACTGAACTTTTCCGTTTTTGATTATTTTTCGTTAAAAACTTCGCTATCGTGTTTGTGACAATTTTGTGATTAAAATGATACCAAACACGACATAATTTGAGCAACATTTACTTAATATTTAAATCGCTTATTTGCTATATAGATAATTCAAACATGTCGTGTTTGGTATCATTTTAATCAGAAAAAACTCACAAATACGTTAACGAAGTTTCCAAAACAAAAAATTTGAAAATGGAAAAGTTCAATCCTCCAATTAGTATTAACTCAGCGATAGGTTCGGGCCGGTCCCCCTGTACGTTGGGCCTCTCTGTCTCTTCTACTATCTGTCTTTTTCTAAGCTCGGCACTCGGCTCGAGCCGTGAGATAAACACAGTGTTGACATTCAGCTACGACCAGTGCATATAAGTTTTGCACAGGGACTCTATAGCAGTGCATATATAGAGTTTGGTAACTATTCAATGTTTACGAATTTAGAAAGGGGTAAGCAATGGGACAATTCCCCCCCCCCCCCCCCCCCTCTAGAAGATGAAGGGGTTGATGGAACCGAGACTCGTCTTCGATGCACACGCGATTGACGGCGATGAGTCCGTTTCTACGAACGTTTTAAGGAGCATTCTTTGCTCCATGCACGAGCTGATGAAACAAATTTTTACGATGCCTAAAGTTTGTTAAATGCCTGTGCTATGGAGAGACACGTTCCTCAAAACGTTTGTACATACATACGAACAGAGTCATCGCTGTCACAGTTTTTATCCTTTATCCTTTGCATCTTCGACGGGGTGGTTTTTCACTGTTTTCCGCTTTTTAAATTCGCGGTCAACTTGAGCTGTATGAAAATACCGACTTGTTATTCACGTCAATAAGAGCACAGCAGTGTCGACAGGTGTGCAATGTTTAAATGCACTGCGCTGTGTTTACGTCGCTGCTCCAATTGAGCGCCGAACTTAGAAAAGACAGTAAGTATAATTCAAAGCATATCGTATTGGGTATCATCTTAATCAGAAAAATTTCACAAATACGTTATCGAAATTTGCGAAAAAATGGAATATCAAAAATGGAAAAGTTTTATCCTCCGGTTTGTGAAATTTTTCTGATTAAGATGATACCCAACACGATATGGTTTGAATTATACTTACTGTCTTTTCTAAGTTCGGCGCTCAATTGGAGCAGCGACGTAAACACAGCACAGTGCATTTAAACATTGCACACCTGTCGATACTGCTGTGCTTTTATTGACGTGAATAACAAGTCGGTATTTTCATACAGCTCAAGTTGACCGCGAATTTAAAAAGCGGAAAACAGTGAAAAACCACCCCGTCGAAGATGCAAAGGATAAAGGATAAAAACTGTGACAGCGATGACTCTGTTCGTATGTATGTATAAACGTTTTGAGGAACGTGTCTCTCCATAGCACAGGCATTTAACAAACTTTAGGCATCGTAAAAATTTGTTTCATCAGCTCGTGCATGGAGCAAAGAATGCTCCTTAAAACGTTCGTAGAAACGGACTCATCGCCGTCAATCGCGTGTGCATCGAAGACGAGTCTCGGTTCCATCAACCCCTTCATCTTCTAGAGGGGGGGGGGGGGGGGGACATTGTCCCATTGCTTACCCCTTTCTAAATTCGTAAACATTGAATAGTTACCAAACTCTATATATGCACTGCTATAGAGTCCCTGTGCAAAACTTATATGCACTGGTCGTAGCTGAATGTCAACACTGTGTTTATCTCACGGCTCGAGCCGAGTGCCGAGCTTAGAAAAAGACAGATAGTAGAAGCGACAGAGAGGCCCAACGTACAGGGGGACCGGCCCGAACATATCGCTGTGTCAATACTAATTGGAGGATTGAACTTTTCCATTTTCAATTTTTTCGTTTTGGTAACTTCGTTAACGTATTTGTGACAATTTTCTGATTAAAATGATACCAAACACGACATGTTTGAATTATCTATATAGCAAATAAGCGATTTAAATATTAAGTAAATGTTGCTCAAATTATGTCGTGTTTGGTATCATTTTAATCACAAAATTGTCACAAACACGATAGCGAAGTTTTTAACGAAAAATAATCAAAAACGGAAAAGTTCAGTCCTTCGATTAGTATTGGCTCATGGACACGATCCGAAAGTATCATGTTACACTTCCCCGTCGCTGAATGTGGCGGCTCGCCGAGGGGGATCCCCCTATGTGGTGGGGATGCTCGCGATGCAGTTATCGAGGGCCCCTCCTTGTGCATATAACCAGGGAATACTGTACTTGTTTTCGGCTGTAAGTATACGCGGTCGGAGTGTGCCGTACCAAAGTGGTTAGGTTTCGGCTATCATATCTATCTTTTGTTACATTTAAGAATAAATGTCCTTTGGCAAGAATGTAAATAAAACTGAAAAATAACATTTTTGCTATTACTAAACGAAAAAGATACCAAATGGACACTTAACACTAAAGCTACCACAGAGGGGTCAAGTGACCCCTTTTCAACGTAAATTTCCCTTTAAGAAAAACTGTCGGTACGCTTAGTGTTAAAATGTAAGGAACTTCTTAGTTCTTTGAGAAATTTAAGTCAGAATCTTACGTGAAATTTGTAGCTGAACAATTTTTTTTCCTTCAAATTTATAGAATTTTTAAGATAATAAATTAGGCATGGTGATCGATAAGAGGCTGTAGATGATGTAATAGATAGAAATACAACAAATTCGGCATTTTATTATTTGCGCTTAAATTACTAATTTATCTATAATATCTCATAGAAAACTACAACATAACTAAAATATATTTATAAACTGTAAATAGAATAATCTACTAATTTTTTAGTTCCATTAACAATACCGGAAAATCTCTCCAATTATCAATGCTTCAGAAGCAAAAAAACTATGTCTATATTTTATATTAAAGCAATCTAAAGCTGAAGATCTAAGCACGAATATTTCGAAGACATTAATTACGGAATAACACGAGAACCTAATGCAATTAACAATTAATTGAAGCCTCCGACTGTAAGTTGCAACTGTGGTTTGAATAACTTAATTTTTGCATAGATAACTCAGTACTAACTGAATTAATCACAACAGCTTTACTTAACTAAAATCTTTGCTGATCCATTCCGGTAAAAAGGATCATTTGTACAAAAAAAAACAATTGATCACAAATTGTATGATCAAATACTGTTTTAAAACCAGATGCAATACTAATGATACTTCGGTTCAACGCAAATCACGGATGCAACTTGATCGTCGGAATTCACAGGCTTTGTGATACGACGAAAGCCTGAAGAACTTTAAAATACTGAACGTTATAATCAACACATGAGATACTAACAACACGTGTTGCAGAAGAGGACATCAAGTGCCGACAACTCGCATGTGCGTGCTTTCAAAAAACGTGCTAAAAATAAAGAAATTTAATTACGGCAACGTCTGATGCAATTACCATACATACATGTATATGTTACATATCAAATATCTATAAAAAAAACAAAAAAACATATATATACACTTTACTAAACTGTAGCATCAAAAGCAGATATTTAACCCTTGTAGTGTGAAACATCGATATATCGACATACGGGAGTCACGACAGCGCTTAAAACTGGCAGGTATTCGTATATTAGATGCTTTTATGTAAAAATGATCGAAATTAATAACCAAATATTTAATAGTACAAATTAATCAAACAATTAATATTATTAGTAATGAAATATTTTATTACTGTAAGGATTTCTGTAAAAGATCTCGGAAAGAAAAGAAATCGGGACTGTCCCGAAATTTGACTTTCAAGCGCCTTTAATTCATAATTCATTTAAAGACGATGTTGATTATCCTTTTTCGCTATATATTAAGTTAGGCCAATAATTTGTCTAGAACATGAATCGAACTATTTTAATTCAACTGAGCACTCGTTCAGGTGAGACAATTTAAGTCAGCACTAAAAGGATTAATATCACAATATACACAATTTGTACAAAGATTAAACGGGAAGAATCGTGAAGTTTTACCTATCGCTGTTCTCGCTCGTCGCCTCCTCGCTACAATCCAAATCGAGTTCACCTTGTATAGCACTCTGCAAGTCGTCAATTCTTTGAAGAGCTAATCTGAGATCGTCTCTGGCGACTTTAGTCTCCGCTTCGGCGGCTTCAAGAGATTTTTCTAACTCGCGACGAGCACGAGTGGATTCTTGTTCGCGAGCGAGTGCCGAACTGGCTTCCTCTCTTGCATCGCGCAACGATCTTTGCAATCTTCTTGCTGCATCTTGTGCAGTTTGTTCTTTTGTTCTCAGCAATGCCGATTCGGTTTGCAATTTGTCAAGGTTCTCCTTCAATCTTGCTATTTGAGTCTGTAACAGTGAAATTTGTTGCACGCTGTTAAAACTTGCAATGAGGCTATGACTGTTAGCATATAGTTATAAATATTTAAATTGTACATAAGTACTGTAGCAAAGACACCGTAATATATGTTACTTTGTAAGACAGTGTTCTTCAAACATTATTAATACGCCGTTATACCTGCTCGATATATGAAAATCGAACTGTGAGAAAACAGGAATAATTATGGAACAGAAGATATGGAAAGGTAGCTAGGATAGACATGGAAACAAAGGTTCATTAATTCTGATAATGGGTTGGAGTTCATATCTCTCATTGTCTTTGGAAAATTTTTCCTAATTAAATATTTGCGTATCACAGCACTTCGGAACGTACTCAAAATGGGTTTTAGGCAAAACTACCATAGCAGTTAACACTAGAGTTACGGATACTGTGACATAGATTTGTTCTTATATTTTTATATATATTTGTGAAATGTGTGGAATAGCAGTAGAGTAGATATTTCATGTGTTTCTTACAATACACACATTACTTAATACATTGCACGCCGGCTAAATTATAACCGCTAACAGCCTGAATGACGATCTTAAATTTGTTAAGTTAAAAACAAATTTAAATGAACTTGTAATGTTAACAAAATCAGTTATATTAGTATGACAAATATGGAGCGACTAAATCTACAATCACATATTTGAAATTTCGTATTATCGTAGGACCGGCGTGCAACTTGATTATTTTTTCAATGTACTTATTTAACATTTTTAAGTAGCAGAGACAAATTCTGATAAATTTTATATACCTCCAAACGTGCTCTCGTCGTTTGTTCTAGCTCGAGTTTGCTTTCGAGTTCTTTGGCACGGAACTCGAGCCGTCTCGTTGCGAGGCTATTCGCCGTAGGATCTCCAAGTTGTTCAACTGATTCTAATCTCTGTGATAATTCCGAAAGTTGATCCTTCAGCGAAGATTTCTCAGCCTCCAACTCGGCAATTTGCACCTGCGCTGCTTGTAATTGTTCCTGTTCCGCAGATACTTGTTGAACTGACGCTCGGTACTTTTTCAAAACCTGTTTTCAAAATCATACCATAGTTATAAACAATGAAATTGTTCTACATTATGTAAGCGAAGATATTTTACAACCTGAACAATATCTCGTCTAATCTTTTAATATTAAAACGGAGCTATTCTTATTGAAAGCACATTATGCAGAGTTAGATTGTAAATGATAAGAATATTAATGCATTAAATCTTATGTGTAATTTATTTTACAGTAATGTTTTGATATCTGAATACATTGGAAAATTTATGCATATTATTATTTGAAGCTTAGAAGAAAATTTATCGAATTTAATACTATTGATCACCGCCATTTTCTTGGTACAATAAATTGCAATGGAGTCCTTTTCCAAAAATTGAACGATGATACAAACCAGTTTTAATATAATCTGTATTAAAATACTACTGTAAAATAACTAAGTATTTAAAGCAATTAATTAGTAAACTTACTTCCGCAAGTTCTTCCTCATTTTCTTCAAGCTGTGAAAGTAGCTCCGTTCTCTCTCGATTGGCCACATTGGCACGTTCCTCGGCTTCCGATCTCTGTCTTAAAGCTTCCTCAAGGGAAGCCTGAGTCTCGTTCAATTCCTGTTCTAAAGCTTGTTTCGCTTTCACTGCCATTGCTCTTGCACATTCAGCGTCTTCTAATTGGTTCTTCAGTTGACGTAAAGCTGCTTTGCCAGTTGAATCACCCTTGGATCTTTCGAGCATGGTTTGAGCGTCTCTGAGCAGAGCTCTTGTTCTCTTCAGATCTCGTTTCAACCTGATGATTATATGTTGATCGATTAGAATTTTGTATTACTTCGCTACACATGTAAAATGGGGGTGAGGGTGCTGTTTTCCTTCGATTGGTTGAGGCAATTAAAGGATAAAGAGGAGACAAAGTTGTTTCATCGACTAATAATAATGTGTGTCACTCATAATGTGGTAAATGGCATAACAAATTTTCAAATTACGCAAAACTTATCGAATTGAAAATATCAATGAAACGCGACACGGTAATATTGTTTCTATGATGTTAATATTTCGTTCACTTATACGATATGTCAAAAATCAATGATTAACCCATTGACTGCCAACTACGAGATATCTCGTAGTGTGTGCTGCAAGTTTAGATTGACTACAAATGGCCGTGGCGTCCAGGGCAACACGCGCTAAATTTTTGCGTGGCAGTCAATGGGTTAATTTCTATTATAGCAATTGAATTCAGATTGGAAGTGGAGGCTGTCACCAAAAAATCATAGTTACAAGGGGTTAATTTAACCCTTTGCACTCGAGAGATACCGTTACGGCGCCCTAGAGAGTTTCTCGAATTCTATATGTTTGTTTCCAATACAATAAAATCTTCTTATACCAAATTTTTTCATACACTCAGCTCAATCTGTTTTTTCAATTTTAAATTTATTTTAAAGTACCTACGCTAATATAATCTAATAAAATAAAAATTGTGTCGAGGTGTTAACCCTTTGCACTTTCGCTCCGACGAACTAAGTTTTATGAAAAAGTGGTGCGAATAGACATCACCTTATGGAATAGCAATTAAGTTGCAATTTTCCACCGTTAATGCTGTCGTTTATCTGCCTCTTTATATTTATTAAATATTATTAAATATATGTTAAATACAATTAATAACATACCTCTGCGTGGTATCAGCTTCAGCCGCTCGATCAGCACGATCTTGCTCCTCGATAGCCACAAGGCGACGTTCCAGCTCGTGTTTTTCCCGAAGAAGTATTGTTCTTTCCTCATGTTCGTTTTCTAACTGTGATTCCAGTGCTTTTACTTTTTTCAGTGCATTGCCTCGTACATCTTCCAATTCTTCGTCTCTCTGTTGCATCTCTTTTCGCATCTCCTTGCGCTGCTGTTCGATGCTCATTTCGAGCCTCAACTTTGCTTGCTCAAGAAGCTGCACCTGTCCGGCTAGATCATCGAGTTCTTCTTCCTGGTCTTTAGTCCTCTTCTCTAACTCGTGCTTTGCTTTCTTCAATTGCGCTACTTCTTCTTCGGTCTTACCACCGAAAGTTAATTCTTCGAGTTCTTGGCTCAAAGTGCGCAATCTTTCTTCTTTCAGCTCGATTTCTAGCCTTGCATCCTGAGTTAACAGAAAATAGGATCGTCGATGGTCATTTCATTGTTGTTTTAAATTATGGAGGTAATTAATGATTTGCGAAAATTGGACGTGGCATTGAATATAGTTATTGTAGTAACAAAATATTTGTATGGTGGAATAGAATTTTAGTTTATGAAGCTTTATAGAAACTGAAGATTTTAGATATTTTAGAAAATTTTCATTGGATGATTTTTTCAAGATTTCGAGATTTAGGGTTTGCGATGTGAAATGAAGTTAATGGGTTTAATGACAGAATAATGTACTTTTACGTGAAAAATAATAGAAGATATGACACAGCTTGTTGGAAATGTTAAAGCTAAATTGTTTGAACATATTTGTATCTTACGATTCTATTTTTAAATCCAGCAAAAAGGGAAGAAGTATTATTAAAAATTAGAAGACAATACTTACGCTAAGATTCTGCTCGATCGTGAACTTCTCTGCAATAGCGATTTCTTTTTCTCTAGCCAATCGTTCGCGTTGTGCTTTCTCTTGCCTGAGATCGTTCATTAAATTCTGCGTTTCCGAATCGAATCTAATCAAACAGATTAAAAGGGTACCTTATTTATAACAAATTTTACATTGCAATATACATATTGGAAGAAACTTTAAGTTAACATTAGGAATCTACCAAAAAAACAGACTGGAACGATAACTTTAATTTATACGTTAATTCAATTTTCTAATTAGTTAACAAAACAAGAGCAATTCTTTTGAATGAAATAACATAATTTCATTTTACTGCAAATTCTATTTTTCTTAATTGCATTAATATTTTGCCTAACTCAATTGTTTCAAACTTTCTATTTTAATTGTTGAGATAACTATCGAATTAAAAAAAAAACTGCAAGTTTTAATTTCAAATTGAATTGCCATTATTAATTTTAGACTTCTTGTGAGTTAACAATACATGTTCTATCGACAATGAATCAACATTAACAAAATTAATAATCTTCGGTTTATCACTCTCGATATTGCTATAGGAATTTCAATTGTAATTACTTTACTTATAGTAACAAAATTAATTATCAAGAATCCCGTTAATAAATTAATTTTATTCGACACGGAACAATTAACTTCACAAAGTTACTCTCTTTTCCAGCCAGTTCGTTCCTGGATATACTGAATACAGTGTAAAATTGCAATACCAGCGTATACATCATTAATCTCCGATTATTCGTTCGTATTAATTGGCAACGCATCATGAACTTTATGTCTTCGCTCTAGCCAGTAATGAAGTCCTAGTTTTAGGGTGTTCGCGGTGCTATTTTGAGAAAAGTCAATCACAACTCGCGCACCCACTGAATGCACGACTAAACGCTGGTGTCGCCGGTTTCGCGACTTTACTGGCCTGGCAATTCGCCAGAAACACTTGTTGCCGCGGATGAAATGAGAATAGAGCTCCTCCCAATACCCTGTCGAAGATTCTCAAGCAGATGAAACAATTTGCGATCTGATACTTTTGCGATAGGTGAACTTAACATTTTATCTGCTTGAAACATTCTTTTGATATTGGGCTGAAGCTCTATGGTGAATAAATGGATAAGTTTTTGTAAATTTCAAATAAAGATATGAAAGAATATTTGTTGCATTTTGATTTCACTTGTTGCACAGTAATGTTACTTTATTTTATCATTAATTATATAGATATTAGATTAATCGATCTATCGGTTATCGGCTGATGAATGTTTGAAAATGTAAAATCTATGGATAGGCATTAGGTAGATAAAACAATGATAATCGAATTCTCGAAGCTGGGGGTAACATTAATACTTTTAAACGATGTTTGAGCATTTTTTAAAATCACAAAGCGTTAGTTTACTTTTAATTAATATAATGGTTCAGAAACGAAGTGGGAAATTATTATCATAATTATTCAAGTTCTTTTTCTTAGATTGCGATGTACATATTTGAAGAAATTTTGAGTTAAATAACGTTAAAAAATCTACCAACAACTGACTGAAACGATTAATTTAATTGACACATTAATTCAATTTTCTAATTACTTAGTAAATCAAAGGTAATTCTCTCCAGCGATTTAAAATAACTTCAATTTAGTGCAAATTCTATTTTATATTATTCTAGTTTATCGTAAAGAATTTTAGATATCATAGCTTTTAAATAACATTTGTCAAATCTCGCATAAAGATGCAGTATGCAATATTTTTTATAGATAAAATGTTAGAAAAATGGTTTCGATGTGTTTGCATAAATCACCGAAGATTCTGATTACTCGAATTTGAACTAACACTTAGTTTATTCAATTGAAGAATTAAGAGGATAAAGAAATACTCACTTTCGCTGTTTCTTCTCAAGCAAATTGTTTCTGGCTGTTTGTTCTTCCAATAGGAGTCGCAGATCGTGCATTTCACCGTTGAGCTTTTGTACTCGACGTTTCCATTGCCCAACGACCTGACGTTGTTCTTCGACTTCCTCGTAGGCATCAGCCAGCTGTAAGATTACAAGGAAATCGTGCGGTGATATTTTTAGTTTATTAGGTTCGTTTTCTATTCGTACATACTATGATAACGTCTTTTAATATTCTAATGTTTTGTTACCCGAACCATGCATTTTTCCAGCATAGTATTATTTACATACTGGAACAAGTTCACGCAATTCTATTTTTATGAACTTCAATCAGTTTTTAATGAGTAAAAAAAAAACTAAAGTCGGATGAGAAAAAAATTGCACAGATGCTCGACTTGTATTAAAGTAATTTAAAAATTAATTTACAAGACTTATCACTAGACTCCGGATGTTTATGCATTTATGACAAAATGAATACGGCTAAAATACACAAAACGAAGATAATATAAAAATATATCCGAAATATCCAAAGTATGGTATTCGTTGTAACATTTATCGAGTGCAACAAATCCCTAAATAGGTTCTCTTGTCTTAACTGTATTTGTTGAATTTGAAATTTGCATAAACATCCGGATTCTACTTATCACATTCATGTAGCTCCAATGTTATTTGGATATAATTCAATGATTACTTCCAACAAGCTTTCAAACACGCTGAATACTATTTTTATTTTATATAAATTTCTTCCATCGTGCTAACAATACTCCAACAATTATTTTAATGTTTATGGAAGTATTCAACACCATGAAATCTTCCGTTATTCGACAACTGAAAAAAACGGTTCCACAATAAAGCAATGTAAAACTAAACAAATTAAACATTGAATTTCACGCAAGCCACTCTGCTAAGCAACACAACATCCGGCTGCTCTAGCAATTTATGGGCTACTTGAAGTTTGACGTTCCAATCGAACAACACTAAAATAATCACTGACACGAATCATTACGCAACGAGGAACAGATGTTCGACATACCTTCTTCTCCAGTTGCTTCTTCAATCCAACTAACTGCTCAAGGTCATCCTCGTGCTGCTGAGCCATTTTCCTCTTTGTAAATTCGAGTTCTCTGATAGCATGTTCATATCTTTGCCTGTAGACACCACCGTCCTCGCCCTCTTCACCATCGGAAGCTACTCCATTTAGGTCAGCCGCTCTTGCATATAGAAGTTCCATTTCCAATCTTTCGGTGGTCTGTTGAAGATTTTTGTTAGTCTCGGTGACATCCTGAAGCTCTCGTTCCAGACGTAAACGCTCAGATGTTTCTGCGTCAATTCTTTCAGCTGCCAGGGTCGAAGTTGAATGCTCCTCTGCGAAATCAGCAGTCATTTCGCTTAGCTGAAACAAAAAAATTGTTATGTTATTACTTTTCTAACTGAAAGATTATTAACTCTTGGAATGTTCAAGATCCGCGTTGTATATAGTCACTGGGGGATTCCTGTCTAAGGAAAATAATGAATTGCTTATGAATATTCAAATTAGGTCTATTGTCATTGATAATATACTAACAATAAGTGACTATTATTGACTGTGGTTCAATACTGTCTGTGTAGATGGTATCTACTACAACGTGAACTTAAGGGTTGTATCAATGCGAAAGACTGATTGTGACTGACCGTGATTGTTTGCTGTTGAATTTATATGTAATTAACACGAGAACTACCGGCATTAAATCTGCTGTATTTTGATATATGAAATAACTTTGGGAAAGTACAGAGCAAGAGGTGGAAGGGACCATCGATTCTGTAATTTATGTTTTATGAGATGGATGTCATATTTTTACTCCATGGCTAACTTATAAGCTTCGACAGTTTTCGGCAAAAATTGGTAACTAGTTATTATGAGTGACTCAGTAGTTCTAGTGTTAATGTATATTTATTACGAGCCTAAACTGGGATCTATAGTCATCGAATGATGATTATGGTGATCTAGAGTTAACAATAAATGTTATCTGTATACTATAACTATAGTTAATATAGATAACTATAGCCACTCGAAATTAAAAAATAAGACATTTAAATTATGTAATGTAATGTTTAAATTACATTTAAATAAGTCTTATTAGTGTAAAATGAATCACTATAATGATCTATCTCAATTATGAATCTGGCGCCAAATATGAGTTGTCTCCAATAAAATAATAAAAGAATTATTCAGAGTAGTTCAGTTAAACATTGAAAATGATAAGAAATAATTTTCATGATTGCATGCCGATAAAATAAACAAGTAAAACTTCCGATATATGATTTTCTTGGCTGCGCTGGGGGATATTATGGCGGCCTATTAACACACTGATCCACCTGTTATTTATGTATGATGATACTCTCGGCAAGATAGAAATCGTGACATTTGAAATAGAGTATTAAATACACCAACTAATTTTTCAATTTATTCAAAAATCTCACGTAACCCTAAGCGTAGCAATAAAATTCATCATTTGTTTCTCATTGCATAAAAACCAGTTTTTAAATTCGGAAATGAAACATACATTTTTTCTCCTATCAAGAGAAACCTATTAAAAATGTAGTCCAAATTTTAATAGCATAAAAATTCCGTACATATAACTTTTTTCCTTAGCTGAAAGTCTTAATTAAGATGACAAATGTCCCACCCAGCAAAGATTCGATTGAAAAAAGAAACTGAAGAACGTTATTCTATACTCTGTATACAAGACAAGACGATATACAGAACTATTCATGTTTTATTCAGCGTGATTTTAGAAAAATCGGTATATCCTATTCTGAGAAGTGATTCACGTCGATTTTCCAAAGTTAGCGACAAGAGAAATTCACACGAAGCGGATTCAACATAATACGAGAACCTTAAATATTTATACAACGGTAGTCTCTGGCAGCAATGACTGTCTCTACATAGTACCACGACCATACATAATTACAAATTCATTAATTCAATTATTTCTAAATCATATATCTCTTCACAAAATAATTACAATAATAACAATTATAATTCAATGAAATTAATTTCATTTTACTCAACGAAAAAAATTTCAAAAAACACCAATAAATCTCAACACTCACAATCAGCAAAAAAAAATAAATAACAACCTATATCAATTTTTTTTCAATATACTTAACACTAGAACTACCGACGTTATATCTATTATTTTTCAGTACGTTAAATACGTACTTTGGAAAAAGAGAAATCAAGAGGTGCAGATGATCGATTTGAGCAATTTCTGTTTTATAAAACCAATGTAGAGTATTTGCTCTATGATTTTTCTATAAACTTGGAGAATATTTGGCAAATATTGCGAGCCAGTCATTTTGACTTGCTTGGTAGTTCTAGTGTTTAAAAAAAATCTTTTTACATCAAATTCAAATAACCATAAACTTCCCAACGTTAGTCTAAAAATCCAAATAAAATCAGTCGACGATAAAATCGCAAACATCTCCATCAAGTTCACCAACTTTGCTCATCTATCCCCATTTTTCTCAAAAACCCTCCCCAAACAGCTGAACACAAGCAGCGTTATTTTAAGCACGTATATACCTCTTGGCCGCCGCTGTCCGAAAGAGTCCTGTCTTCGGAAGCGCGAGACCAAGATCTCCTCGAGGAGCAGTTCTTCGTCACGCTGTTCGATCTGCTATAATATTGAAATCCCCGAATCAAAATATTGGTAGCACTTTGGCTTCTTCCCATAACATTTCTACGTCTTTCTCGCGTTTCCGGCAAGGAATGCAAGCTGACATCATCTTCACCGTCGTCCCTGTGACCTAAACTTCTCCACTCGTCCATAATATGATCCGTTCTCTTGAGAAATTGTGATATTTTCGAGGTCAAATATGAAGAAGCAGTGGATGGTTCGAGATGAGAAGCTGTAGGTCTAAAGGATTGTCTGACACGTTGTTTCTCGCAGCCCAAAACGAAATTCAGGCTTGCATCGAAGACAACGGGAGCTTGTTCCTTCACGGCGACATCCTCCAGAGTAGCTGAAGAGGAACATTCTGTGGGAAATGTTCTTCTTGGTGGAGTTGAAAGACATGTTGGAGAATCGAGCCTTGTACGAGACCTGGTCAAGCCGATTGAGGGCGATCTGGTACCGGATAAGGATTTCGCGCGAAAAGATAGATTCGAGGATACGCTGCATGGCGATGGACTTCTCGTTAGAGAATTTGGACTGAGATTGAGTATTCTGTTTGGTGGTCTCTTCAAGATGGTTGGTGGAAGTGGTGGTCTCTTCATTAGGCTAATCAATTGTGGAGGTTTCGAAATGGTACCAGCATGGAGACCATTGAAATCGTTGGTACTAGATTGTAACGTTAGATTGAAAGATGGCGATTCTCCATGGTTCTGCAGGGTGTTGTGCAAACCGGAAGTGGTGGCGGTCGAGAAAGTCGTTGGTATCGATGGCATTTTTGTGAATTATTGCTTCTTTAATTGTTTTATGGCCAATATTTGTCCAAGATCAGTGACATCGATGGTTCTGTGCGAGAGAAAGCGGCGTTTGTTTTTTTTTTCTCGGAATGGGAAAAATGATTTTAACCTTTGAGTTGAAGTTGTATTTGTTTCGTGCAGGAGTATTTTATTTTTCTAATTTCGATATGTCTGATTCTGTAAACACCGTGACATCAGAAAATTAATCTTGCGAGTGTAGAAGATGATAAATTATACCTGTTTAGAATGAGAGCTCGGAGTTAGCATTCTGACAGAATGAAAAATCATGTACACCTGTTTGACACATATTCCGATTTGAGAATTGAAAAAATCGTGCTACTGGTACGAGAAATTTTATGGTAAAGTACCTACATATTTTCTGTTCCCAGACCCTTATGAAATAATTTATAATTGATAAAAAGTTAATCAATAACAAATATAAACAATTACTGATAAAAAGTTTGAAAAATCTTATTTCCTCTTGCATTATTTATATCCTCTGGTATATTCACATGTATGGTGTTAAACACTAGTAACTAGTAAGTTTCTTTGAAAAAAGTTACAAAGTTAAATGTTAGCACAATGCTCAAGGACAGTTTCCCAGATTTCGTTAAAAGTTATAGATCCCTAATACTGTGCAATCTATTTCAATTTTAAACAATTATTTAAATAAAAACTGTGCCAATTTTCTTTTTAACCTCCTAAAATACGGAAGTCGCAGAGAATATCTCCTAAACTACCCAACCAAATCTCCCAAAAGCTGAAACCTCAACACACCTAACATTCTACGATAAAATCAGATAAATGTAATCTTCCAAAATACTACACCATTTACACCTGTTGCATTATACTATCCATTACAAAATAGAAAATCTAAATCTCCGACAATAATCTTATCCCAAATTTCAGGACATCCTCTGCAACAAACAACACACGGCACTTTACCATAAAAATCAATTTCCGTGTCTACATGAAGTATCACTTTATAAGCCAAGCGGCGCTTTCTTTCGCACGGAGGGTACGCAGGTGAACTCTTAAAAGGGTCATCGATGTACGTCGTTGTTCGGCGTCATTTCACATTCGTTTAAAATTCGTCGTCTCCATAGGGATACGGTCGAGTCGTTAAGGTGGCTCGTTACGAGCGTTAATTGCGTAACGTCGAAACGACACGAGAACGCCCGTATCGAGAGGGAGTCGCGGTGCAACTGCTTCTTCCTGGGTCAGCCGATGCGCCGCCGGTGGCGTCCGTCGGAGGAGGCGGTCACCTCTGAGTTATTCTAAGGGAAACACCGAGAGGGACGAAGAGGGCAAACACCTCGGACAGCTAACTGAGCGAGAGAACCGAGAGAATAAACCGCAAGACTCTGGACGATCGCCAGATCGTAAGCGAAATTTGTGAGAAAAGTGTCGGGCGCCGGGTGTAAGAGGGATGAAGACGATGAAGAGAAACGAGAAGCGACGAAACTTGAGAGAGAAGAGACCTGGACGGGCCTGAAAAGAGCATCGAAAAAAGAACACTCGGCTAGAGAGAAAACAAACGACCTGTCGCCGGGGAAACTTGGTGAACGACTGGATACGATTCTACGGTGTTCGAGAGATTCCTCTCCATTGGCGAGCAATGCCAAGGTCGAGAGTGGAATTTTCATATAACGCGAACAGGAGCTCATCCGTGTAAGAGAATGTCGGTTACTGGGACCGACTTTTATCTAACGACGAGGCGGGTTACGCGTTTGCCGCTACCGCGGTGATCCATAATGGATGAACGACCGCTTCGGCACACGCCGGCTGCCATGTTTAACCCAATTGCGCGACACGCGTATCGCGAATAATTAGATGGATTGTCTGGACTTTCCGCGGAGACGGCGACTAGTCTGGTAAATGGAGAATGCGGAGAGGTGTTTATGAGAGATAGACAACTTCTGGTTTGTTTCCGGTGAAGCGACGTGGTTGCGGGTGGTTGTGGTAACTTTTGATTGAAGAATGGTATCGTTCGGTGTGCCATGAGTTATTTGTGAGACAATTTTTAAAGTGTAGAGAAATACATTTTTGGAGAACGTGTTGATATTGTGGAAATATTATTTTAGATATGCTAATGTTGGGAGAAGTATGTTTTTGTAGACGAAATACTTGATGAACTATACGATATTTGTTCTTTTACAATAGGAATACACGTTTTAATATACACCACCGCTCACAAGAATTTAGGGCAGGGGTGGCCAACCCAAATGATCTTGCGGGCCACTTTGGAAAAGCAATATAACTTCGTGGGCCGCATATAAAATTATATATCCCCATATTAAATTTAGACCCACTATTAGGCATTTTTTCGGAGTGAAAAATTGAAATATAATGAGTAGACTGCGGATTTTTATGCATTTATGACAAATTAAATACGGCTAAAATATACAAAAAGGACATAATATAAAAATATATCTAAAATATCTAAAGTATGGTATTTGTTGTAATATTTATTGAGTGCAATAAATCCCTAGATAGGTTTTCCTGCCTCACCTGCATTTGTGAAACTCGAAATTTGCATAAACATCCGCAGTTTAATAATGAGTGATTATTATTATGTTTACTATTATTCTTATATGTAAACACAGATAATGTAATAATAATGATACTGATGATAATCTCGCGGTACGGAAAAAATATTTAAGGTGGGCCGCAGGTTGGCCACCCCTGATCTAGAGACTGTCAATAACAGCGTAAGTTATATAAAAACTCAGCAACATTGTGGAAATATTTATTTTTTATGTACAACCATATATATGTTTATGGAGATATACTTTTAAAAAATGGGAAAATTGTAATACTTGATTGAAATGAGTGCCTCAACACAATGAGTGGTGGCGTATATAAATTAAAAGGTAATGCTTGGCTTTCGAGAGATTGCATAAGAGAATGATCGAAGTATTTTTAATTCGTTCGTGACACAATCATGTGCAATATTACTTTAACTGTATTTAGTATCATTTTAAAAACAGAGACGCTGTTGTTTCTATACTTGTTAGGTGCGCTATTTTCTTCAGACTCACCGCAGCTTTTAATGTAATAATAAAGAAATTTTCAATTTCGCTTTTTTAAAAATACTCATTTAAACATTTTTTCTTCTTTTGCCATTTTTCCATAGAAATTAATATTTGGACCACAATCCTATTGAAATTCTTTTTTTACATGTAAAACATTTGCCTAATTTAGCCGAAATTGCCTCGAGCTGTTAGTTCACCCGAGCAAAAATTTCTCGAGTGCAAAGTGTTAACTTTGATTCAAACGGTGAGAAAGTGAGTTCAGAGGGATGACAAGAAAGTACAGTTATTAATGATCTAATAGATTGTATAATTATGTGAGTAAAAATTGTATTAATTTCTTTTAAATTTATAATTGTTAATAATCTAATAAAATTTATATTATTAACGTCAATAATACATTCGTGAAAGCCACTATAGTGGCGCGTCGTTGAGGAAGACGACATCCACGAAAGCCACTATAGTGGTGCATCGTCCTTAAGAGGTTAAAGGTCATATGTCTTTCTCTATGTCACACTATAGATGTACAGATAACATTATACGCATTCTTCATTAAAGATGTTCTCAATAATCATACGTATATATATATATATATATATATATATATATATATATATATAATCCCAAATGAACCGCAGAATAAAATTGTCATTACATGAAAAGAAATTTCAACCAAGATGATATTCAACGAGTAGATGAGAATCATTACGAAATTAAAAAGAAATCAGTAGAAGATGCGAGGTGAGGGAATAAATTATAAGCTATTATTAAGCAATCTCGTAATCGAGGATTCAAAATCAGGGCATATGAGTAAAAATAAGAAAGTTAACGGAATTCATTTTTTATGTTGAAAGAAGAAATTTCGAGGGTAGAAGAAAAAACGAGGAAATAAATTGAATCCTACCTTAGCCTCCAATTTATCGTTGTCATGTTTCAAGTGGTTGCGTTCTTGCTCTAATCGTTCAACCTTTGCCCTGAGAATCTCCAGTTCCTCCTGTTCGAAAGAAGATTTGTATTCATTAATTGTAAATTAAGCGAACGGTCTTAAAAGTATTCCTTTTCATTAATTAAAAAAAAATATATCTCTCTATAAGACCGAAATCTTTTGTAACTTAAGAATGTACAAAAGTGTTACAGTCATTGAGTTGAAGATATTTACAAAATAGAACGACAGAAACAGAAAAATTGTTATGAACATTTTAAATATCACTGAATTCCTTCTTAAATAATTTTCTTATCAAAAGTACGCCAGATATTTGAAATTAACACTTTAACGACAGGGTATGCTAATTTACAAATTCGCATTTTCTTTGAAACCAATGTTTTTTTGAAGTCCAGTCCAATGATTTTTTGAAATCAATTTCGATAATTAAGAATAAGAATAACATTTTCTCCAACTTCTTTTACATGACCTTGATAACTCATAGTAAAATTATATCATCGACAAAGTGTTAATATTTATTTGATGAAAGACAAAATATAAAAATGAACTTTTCCTACCGTCTTTGTCTTCAAAAGATCCTCTGTCCGATGAACGTTCAATAAGGGCGCGACTTTCACGTATAGCCTCCACCATGGCCATTCTCTTACGGACATTAACTTTCTGACGTTTCTCTGTATGCATCTCACAGCAAGATCTTGTAACTGCAAGAATTTAGAAATTGCCATGGGATCAGTATAACTAGACGTGCAGAAAATATCAACATGTTAGATTTGCAAAATAGCTCTCATACTGATAACATTTTCATGCTATTTATTACTTCGTATTTGTTAACACTAGATTTACGGTTGTTGATGTACCTATTTTTCTGAAGTGAGCTAATTTGACTCATACAAGAAAATTGAATATTTTTGCAATGAAAATAATTCCAAATTAAATGAAAGATTTATTATTAAAAAAATTAACCCACCAATATATTACATATATAGTAATCAAATTTTGAATGAGCCAAATTGCCTCCGTAAATCTAGTGTTAATATTCCTAACGAAAGGTCCATTTTGTAAAATTACCATGTTGATATTTCTCAATACTTTTCAAAGCCTATTTTTTACATTGTATAGTATAAAAGATCACTTTATAACATAGAACGTATTATATTTATTAATTCTACCCAAAATTTTTATCAGAAACGAACTAAAGGGAGAGATTTCACCCTTTGCACTCGAGAACTTTCTGCGGAGTGAACTAAATTGAGACCATTTTGGCTAAATGGGGCAAGTGTTTTACAGGTAATTTAAACTGATTTACGCTAAGAAGAGCTGGGTCCAAAAAAAAATTGAATCAAGAATACCTTATTGTATCGAAAATAAGCATATACAGCTCGAGAACTTGAGAACCACCATGGCGCCGTAATAGTGCCTCTCGAGTGCAAAGGATTAATTGCAAAACTGAACTAAAATCATTTTCCAGATATTTTTTCAAATTTGTAACAGGAAATAATAAAAATATAATCGATTCAAATTTTTCCTAAGAATATTCTGAACGATCATTTAGAACACATTAGCAGATCGTAATACAAGAAAAACATTTCAAGCAAAATACACAATAGATTATTTGTTCTCCAAAGAAATTAATGGCGAGTTTCAGTAATCAGTATCCTTCGTCCAACGTTATTAATAAAATAAATCAACAGAACCTTCTTATTCACTGAATCGTCAATTCACGAAGTACATTTTCACCAGAAACATTATGGCATACTTCCCATTACAAATTCCATCCAATAAATCTCGCACGTAATACTAGAAACCCAAGTGAAAACACGTTCTCTTAATCATACTTCGAAAGATATTCCCCGTACAATAAAGAAACCCATAAAATCGAGAAAAACCGTGGTAGAAGTGTACGTGTATCATCGTAAAAACGGAAGAGAAGAGGACGACATACTTTCAAAGTGTTGAGTTTACGACGTGCCAGATAACCCCTGCACCTTGCTTGGAGGAGAATAATGTGTCCAGTCAGCTTCTCGTCTCTTTGAGCCTCCAATCGTTCCAAAGTGCCCGACCTAAAGAATATCTGCCGGAAAGAAAGAAGAGAGGTCATTGAACCCGTGCACCAAAATCTCAAACGTACGAGGAATTCAAGTTGAAAGTAATTCCTCGATGAAATGAGATACATCGATGTTGAGACATTACTGTAATATAATTAGAAAAAAAAAATGTCAAAAGCAATGGATCTCATCTCTGTCAATTGGAATTTATAATAAATATGGCAGAAAACATATCACGACTTCGAAAATAGAAAAATACTGAGTAAAAGGTGCCAAGATATCCCTGACACGGTTTTCCAACGTTTTCTATGCGTTGAAACCGTAAAGAGGCATTCTTTTTCTACGGATTAATTGTACAATGGAACGCTGTATGGGATGATTACGTCATGGGATTGTATTTTAGCGCATCACTTGGAGTCCCGTGAAAGTTTTACTTCGTACGCGCTAATGGGTACCGCCGTAATTGTACGTTGATCATTATCGGATTATCGATTATCCGGGTCTACATCATCAGGTCATAAATCATTTGGAGAACTGTTATTGGTAGAAAATTTAATCGTAGCTTCTATAGCTACCATTAGAAACGTGCCGAAGTAAATCTTCAGAAGAATAGTTCTTTTCAATTCTTAATTCCCTTAGTTCTTTGTATCGTTAATGAAAGAGAGAATTGAGAGAAATATTTCTTGCGGGATAATTGACGCCTAAAATCAAATATTTTACGAGAATTTTAATGGCAAATTCGTCTTTAAAATGCAAATCATTCTACAGCATTAATCATGATTAATAGGCGATAATAATTAAAACAAACATAATTTCTCAGTGGTTCAAAATAAAATAGATGTATATAATTCTACAATCTTATGAAGATATATCTAAATTGGTCATCTAGCCAAAAGTCAATGCCGAAAATCAAATATTTTACGAGAATTTTAATGGCAAATTCGTTTTTAAAATTCAAACGATCCTACAGTATTAATCACGATTAGTTGGCAATAATCATTAAAACAAACATAATTTCTCAGTGGTTGAAATGAAATAGACGTATATAATTTTACAATCTTATGAAGATATATCTAAATTGGTCTTCTAGCCAAAAGTCAATGCCGAAAATCAAATATTTTACGAGAATTTTAATGGCAAATTCGTTTTTAAAATTCAAACGATCCTACAATTTTAATCATGATTAGTTGGCAATAATCATTAAAACAAACATAATTTCTGAGTCATTGAAATGAACTAATCCAATCTTATGAAGATATACTTAAATTGATCACCTAGTGAGAAGTCAACTTTACTATAAATAATTGCAGTAAACATACTCCCAAACTGACTGATTAGAAATATTTGAAAAAAAAAAACACTTTGATAGAATAGGACTCAGCTTTGTTACCAATCAACCCCTCGGAATTTACCAAAAAGAATGATACATTCGAAAAAATGGAAAGTGAATCTACAAATACTTCTCCGTTAGTTAACCAAAGATAATGTTCAATTTCAACGAACAATTATCTTCAATGACAAAAAGCAACATTTAAAAGACCTAAAAGCAATAATCAATCGGACCTGTTCGTTGTCGTAGCATCTGGAAACTTTCCACTGATCTCTGCCAATGTACTCGACGATCTTCGAGTGTTCCTCTTTGCAACTCTCAATGCTGCTGGCTCCGCTCGAAGTGGAAGGGCTGCTTCTTGATACCAAAACATTTTTTTTCTCCGGTTCCAGTCTTCCAACGATCGTCGAATCAAAAGTTTCGATCGTCGGTGATTCAGTGTGCTCGATCTGCTCGAAATAACGTTCCTTTCCAAATTCACGACTTTCATTCTGAACACCATCCTTCCACTCAATCTCATTCTCATTGCTCATGTGTCCACTGTCCTCCGAGCAATTTCCATCCGAAGCGTAGCCATTATAGTCGTTTGTACTCTTAATGTCGACGTTCTTCTTCAAGGTGGTCGGAGTTTCGACGACCGAAGAATCCGCGGTGGATCTTGGCTTGATCCAAGGATCTCGAGATTCTTTGGATGCCTCGGCATTCTTACAGTTGAAAAAGTTCACCAAGTGTTCGATCTCCTTGGCCCTTTTGCCCGCTGACTGTTTCTTTTTTGCCTCCAGACCTACGTCGTTCCTCCGACGTGTGTCTTTCGAAATTTCTGCATCCTGATTAATCACCGTATTACAAACCACGTTACTCTTCTTCTCAATTTCCTTCATACCTTTACTCTGATTCTCCCAATTCTTCCTCAATTCCTGAATACTCGATTTCTCCTTCTTCTTCCTCGACTCTTCCACATTCTCTTCTAATTTCTCTTCATTTTCCATTCGATTCTTCTCCTTCGATATAATCTCCTTCTTCGACACTTCACAAGTCTCTACTTTCTCTATCTCTCTCCAATCTTGTTTCTCCGGTGTACTCGAAATGCCGTTTGTCATCTCCATCGTGCAATCTTCTATTTTAATAACCGTAGCATGATACTTAACCGTTGTTTCCTTCTCCACCGATTCGTCACGTCTCTCGGTACTTATCTCTCGAACCTCGTAGCAAGAATTGGTTCTACGAGGATGAGCAGCATCCACGAGATCGATAGACTTGATCCTCTCCTCGTCCTCTTCGTCCTCCAACTCTGCCATCAATCGTGCGGCACGTTCCTCGAGATTTCCGGTGAACGATCTCGGCTGGTTCTCCATCGACTTCCGGCCATACGAATCACGGCAATTCTCATATATCCTTTCATCCATCGAACGATCAAGATCAACATCAATATCCAACGATATCACCTGAATTGGCGACTCACCAACGCGATCTACCTGCGATAGATCGGCGAGAGATCGACCCAGGCCAGGACTTCGATGAGCCAACAGTGGGATCTTGCTTGGTCTCGTGCTGGAATTAGATCTCGACGATGCCCCAGGTTGCTTCTTAAGCTGACCATCGTTCCTCGATATACTGTGCACGCTCCAGAGACTCGTAGATCGATTGATCGGGGCCAATTTCCTTCGAGGTATTTCGTGCTTCTTTTCCACCGTAATCACTGGCTTTTTCGTATCCGAAGATAAAGAACCCTTCGACGATACTCCAGAATTCCCTCGAGCCTCGGAAACGCTTCCCAGGCTTACCGAACGATCGAGAACAGTTTTCTTCCTGAGAGCCTCTGGTTTCTTAGGCAACCTCTCCGGGGTGTACGTTAACCCCTTCTTCAACAGGGTTCTATCCTCGAGGATCGTGCAGGACGACGGTGAACTAACTGCCTTCGAGACTTGTTTCTTCTCGTTCCGCGTCGCTGCCGATGAACTCTTCGTCGTTTCGACGCGATTGTCCGCGATCGACCGACGAGATTTGCTCGTCGAGGAAGTTCTTGTCTTCGTGAGATCTGAGAGACTCGTACGAACACTCGGTTGATCGTTCGTGGCGATCTTGATGGACGATTTCAAGGGAGATGACGTTTTGGTGGATCGAGATGGCTTTATTGGTATCGAACCGTTTTGATCGATTGGAATCGGCTTTTTTGCAACTGACAAAGAAGATTTCGACACGTTCGGACTACTTCGAGCTTTTATAAGGCGCGAGCCTGTATTGGCTGGCCACTTGGTGACGTTGTCAAACATTGTGATAATGGAATTCTAACTGTAGATGAAAATCTGAAATTAATGAATTCCTTCCTTTGAATGATACTTCAAGAGACTTATATTTCTATATCAGCGACAGATCAAATTGTCCTCGTCGTTTCTCATTTCCTTCCAGCGTAGAAAAATCGCTTACAACGTCTCTCGGTAGATTTTCGTAGGAACGTCCATCTACATGATTCATAATCAAGGATGAAACGTCTGCGGTATTAATAACAGGCTGATAATCGTAGGATTCTGTCATGTGCTAATTAGCTTCATATGCTAATCGACTGACGACACGCTCGACTAACCATGTTCTCAAGAACGTAGGTATTCCTCCTATAATACCAAGGAGACACTTTACCCCATCAAACAAGAGGATTAACGTGCACCATCGTCTTTCCAGAAACTTGTCTCACTCCTTTCCTCGACGTTGCAAATCGACTCATATTTTCAATCTTTAAAACGTCAACAAATTCCTCCAACTACGTACACAGATTCTAAAAGAACCCGTTGCAATACTCTCAATATGAATGATATTTTTCTTCACGATTTTATTCTTCCCCTACAAACTTCGTTCAATCGACGAAAGTCCGTTTGAAATTCTTCTCGCTTATCCTGTTCTCCAACATTTTCCTCGGAGCTCTCGACTTATCATGGGGTACGTTCCGGTATATCTGTTTCCCTCCTGGGTTCGCAGTCACCTGGTAGTTGGATCCGTAATTCCTGCACTTAAACACGCTCGAGAATGGACCGTCGTCTCGGCGGAGCGTTTTTCTCTCTTCCTGCGCGAAGAACGAGCCACGACTAAGTACCGTAAAAGCCGCATAAAAGTGGATACGCGTTTGACGGCTCTGAGAGAGAGAGAGAGAGAGAGAGAGAGAGAGAGAGAGAGAACAAGGAGAAAGGGTTATAAAGTGGAGAGAGCGTTCCAAGAGGAAAAGAGACGGAAGCGGGAGAAAAATGAACCTCCAGAGAGGAAAGAGGAGATGTTGGCAGTGGGAGAAGAAAGAGAGTGTACAGGGAGATCAGTGAAGGAGCAAAGAGACGAGAGGAAGAGAGGGCGTAAGAGAAAGAAGGGAAAACTATCTTCGAGCCGGTTGTACGACTCGAGGAGGTTCCACACAGGAAGATGCAGCCGGTTGACGCTCGAGGAGCTTGCCTTATCATTTTCATTCAGGGAGTTTCTCGCAGTACGCATGAAATAAAAGAGACTACGCTGACCCGTCATTTGACTCAATGAGCAGTGAATTTTTATGGGATTACGGTTACCGTGGTAATGGAAACGGAGGTAACGATTATTATTGAAGTATTAGCAGAGCCTGATTACAGCAGTCTTATGGAGTCTTGATATAATGGAATTTATGGCGCGTTACGATCGTTTTAAGGTTGCGATTGATGAGGCAATTTGTGAGGGAGTTCCTGTAACTATGGAAGAGACGAGTTGAAGTAGGATAATTATGAAAATTAAATTTTGGGAGAAATATAAGTATGGAATTTATCTGCCTTTCTTTGAGTGAGTGATGGATGATAAGATACCGAAAATTCGACTTTTTTATATTTCTTATTCTTGTAGTTTTGAGATGATGATTTGTTTTGAATATTAGCATCGAATATGATTGAACTTCTTGATTAAAGTAGGTTTTATATAGAAGATACATTTTTGTGTGTAATTTAAAACTAGAACTATCGGCGTCAAATCCAACATATTTTAATATGTTAAATAAGTACTTCGAGAAAGGGGGAATCAAGCGGCAGAAAATTTGATCGAATGGGTGATTTGTGTTTATTGATATAGACGTAGAATATTTATTCTATGACTGTTATATAAACTTGGAGAATTTTTTTAAAAAATTGTGTAGCAGTCATTTTGTCTGGTTTGGTAGATCTAGTGTTAATAGATAATAAATAATTTTATTGAGTTCATGTTCATCACGAGATTGACTAGGAGTGCATTGATTCCACGTGATTACAATAAAATAAATTAATATTCTCGTATGAAAAATATTGTTGCTGTGCGAAGAAAACAATAAATACATGAAGAAACTAACTGCCCAACACATTTACAACTTTAAACCATCCTTCTCGCGACGGCATTATCCGCCAAAAATGACAACCTCTTGCAATCCATTCCTTAACCCTTCATTTTGTCATAACACGCGTTTTACATCCGTTAAATCTTTTCTACTGTTCGTTAAACCCATTCAACTAATAGACACATGCCCTCACAATTTCTACAGTAATAATATCTCCTTGTCGAAAATAAAATGAAGACGTGTTCAAGTCTGCCATAAGCAAGACGAATTAACTTTCTTGTTTTTTTCTTATTATTTAATAACATTCAGCGAGAAGCACTTCCGAACGTCTTTAATCGTCGATTAAAAGGTTAATACACGTGTATGTAACGAGTACTGCCGACAACCAGGGAGAATGGAAAAGACCATTGGAACCAATTGATATTACTTACATGAACAAAAAGTGACATTCATAATGATACCTTCAACGTCAATTACCAGCTTATCGTAAAACGACGTAGCTCGTATGTCCAAGACGTCGAGTTTAATTAGACAAAAAATGACATTTATCGATGAACACGAAATGGACATTTCCTATAACTCCCGTCTTTCGTATTCAGCGAATGTGGCTTTCGAAGGAAAGGTAAAAAAATTGAGATTAGATATAGAGAATCGCTGGAAGATAGCAGTAAAGGGAAGTACGAATTATTGAGAAATAATTATGTTAAAATGTTTGGAGTTTAGAGGAGGACAGTTTGAAAGATGGTCCATTTTATGCAGCTTCTTCAATTTCGTGTTCAATTAACCAGTTAGATGTGTTTGACGAGTATACTTGTCATGCGTAAAAGCTACCACTGGTTATTTAAATTGTAATTTTGACGAAAACTAAAATAAATATGTAATTTTCAAGATGTTTGGAATATTTTGAGGCCATGCCGAAATAAAACGAATAACTGAAGGGTATAAATAATTTGAAATAGATTTATACTCATCTCTTGATTTTCGTAACAGAAAATTCCAAAGAATTTTCGCCACAGTTAACTGGTTAAAGGACTTTGCAAATATTGCTAAACGTGCTGTTAATTCCTTGCCTTATGGTCTAATAATATTATCTAAATAATATTAGGGGGACTGGAAAGTAATGTCGTCTTTTTATATTAAATTCAAACAAATAAACTTGACCCAAGTTTTACTTTTTAATGAATAACATAATCGTTCTTATCAACAACAACCTCTTTCCATGTAGTGTGCCAATTTTGCAATTCTGGAATGATAAATATCGATTGGTTTTTGTGCAAAATATCTAGAGAAACGTCGTTACTTTCCGGTACCCCTAATATTATATATGGGGTCACAACAGCGTGACAGAAAATGGTAATTGCAAAAATTACAAACCATAAGCTTTACAAACTCAATAACACAATGTTATATTAAGCCATTGGCTGTCAAATCTGCACGACTGCTAACGTTTGAGCATACTGATTTGTTTTAATAAGCTCATAATAGTCAGCAAGTTTATAATCGTATTTCCAGTATACTCTAATAAAAACAATATTACAATAGCAAGTCACATGTACGCGTTATAGAGATATAAATTTATACAGATAATACAAGATGCCGTTAAAAAAACAAAGCATTTCGAACAGGAACAATTTTATATGCCAATTTTTAATCTATCTTAATAAAAGATCATTAACTCTGGTGTTTGGAGATTATTGAAATTTAATTGCATCATGCAAGTATACTTCTATTATCAAAAAGAAAGTTCGACGATTTGTTGTACCACCTTGTACAATACAAATTAAGTAACATCATTTGGACTAACTCTGAATGAATCAAATTTTATTATCTTATCACCTTGACGTTAAAATTTACAATATACGAGCTGATATTAATAATGGAATTTTTAATTCATTGATTCAGTACTTAAGTATAGTATTATTCGCTAAATACGGTAGAGAGAAAGACTTTGTAAGGCAAGGAGTTAAGCAATGATTTACAGAAGAACCTAGCCCTATTATGCAGTCCTGTGGGATAGATTAACCTATTGTAACGCACCAACAATCTATAGCCGCTGTTATCTCTCACGTACTGGGTGCATTGTTCTAGGTTGATAAGCCTGCTTATTATTCGGATCGAAAGTACACTCCGCTTCTCAACATGGCAACGAAGAATCGCTCCGTTGCTGATCGGAAGATTCGCAAGAAGAAAGACACTTGATTGTCGTCTGAATTCTTGGAAGGGGGACTTGTCAGACGACGAGCAGTTTTAATTGGAAACAAAATTGAATGTGGTACATCGAGTTTTCGAATGATATGGAGATAAAACGATAAAGAATAGCTATGTGGTTTATTTCATGGAATCGAAAAATTTCTCTTGAATCTCTGGATTTTTTAATATCCGTATTCAACACTTATAATAGAAGACTAATATTTCATATTATTATTGCGACAGAAATATATTACAGGGTGATTCGTTTAAATGCAGAGTTATAGAAGATGGGAGAGCACTTGAAGAATATTGCGAATTTGACAATTTCCACACCTGAATATTAAAGTTACTTGTGCCAAAAATGAAAAATAGTTCGATTATTTTCCAAAGAATATGGGTGCAATCAGTTAATAATCTATATGCAAAATTTTATTCAATTCTTCAGTCATTTCTTTAAAAATCTTTCATTATGCAAGAAAAGAAAATATGTGAGTTAATTATTTCTGAAACAGCCTGTACCCAAGGAGTCACAATAGCCATTCAACTGATCGAAAACTCAAGTAATTTTATTCCTATCATATCGCGTCATACCTTCTACATAAGATCAAAAGTGTGCTAAAATTCAAATGAATTATTCACAAACATTTATACCGTAATTTCAACTAGTTTAATTTTCTGATTCAACTAAATTAATTGCCCAATCGCGAATCCATATCTGGTGTCCAAATATTCGACATTTCAAAGTACAATTTATCATTTTCTTCCGAAATAACAAAACAACCCAATTCGAAAATATTCTTTCCCAATCGAAATTCCCCACGGAGTACAAAAACGAATCTTATCCCCTCACAATACAATCTCAAACGTTACAAATCCAAGATCCGTGTCATCAATCGTGACTAAAATTTTCGTGAGTTCCAAATCAAGCGACCGTAAAGATCGCGGAGATCAGAAGCGTTCCTATTGTCATCTCCTCGGTGAATAAATCGTTTTATCGGAATGACTCGACTGAACAGCACCGAGAAAGCCCTCGCGTGGTCCGGTGCTTTACTTCGAGCCCGATCGTGTTTACCGTTATCGAAGCTAACAGGTACCAGAGGCCATAGACTTTCTCCCTCTCTTTCTCTCGCGGTTTAATTAAGAAATCGACGACTTTCTCTCTCCCTCTTTCTCTTTATCTCTTTTTCTCTCACTCGTACACACACATTCTCTCTTTCTCTCTCTCCTACATCTATCTCCATCTCTCTCTCAATCGCAGACACAAGGAGTGCATAACGAAACGGACATCATGCGACTCGTTGCAATCTACAATACCAAATTGCAACGAGTTCTCCTACGCGTCCATTATCTACTTATCTAAACACTTACGATCAGGCGAGACTTAAATTACAGACGATCGAACAGCTCAAAGATCGATTGTCACACGATGTAACCACTAAACACTCGCGTATACACTTGAATTTATACAATATTACAACAAGTACAAAGTAGAATTCTCCATTAGTTCGACTCTTCTCTACATTATTCCCTATGGAGTCGATGATTGGAAGAAACACCGGTATTTATTGATATTTATGCCTGAAGTACTGACGCGGATGTTATTATGCGATAAAAGTAGATAGTTAACTGGTTGTATTATTGGGTTGTGATTTATGATTTTAAAAAATTGAAGTTAAAACTGAAGTTTCACGAAAGATGTTGGAAGGTGTTCTGAACACGACCGAGACCAACAACGAACTGATTGGAGCGCAGGAGTGCTCGCATAGCCGGAAAGCTCGTAAGCGTCAGGTGCGCGTCCCTCCATCTCCCACCACTGCACTTTTACGCTTCGTCCTTTCGGGGGGATAATACCTGTCTGCCGGTTTTTTTCTGTCTTTTTTCCTTCATCCGTGGAATATCGAGCGTGTCTCGATCACGAATAACGTGGTAGGATGTGTCGAAAGGTAATCGACGAAATTTTTATTTTTGCAATTACTCTTTGACCGTAAATCTCTTTTGCGATTGTGTATTTTAGGGGTCGGTAAAATGTGTTTTAGTATATTTTTTTTTTCAATTTAATTGGTGAATTCTACAGAGAGGTATGAATGGACAACTAGCCAAATATTATGGTGTGGATATTAGTTTGAATGTTACATCGAAATAATTTAAAAATTTATTTTGTTAATTGAGACATGGCTGCCTTATTAATTTAGTGGTTTTGTTAGAAAAAAGTAGGAACCGGTGAGTTTGATCGGCTTGGTGAATTCGGTATTAATCAGTTTCTATCGAATTTTGGATTGTTACATATGCAGTATTTTTGTGGCTTCAACTGCGTAGTTATTTCACCCAAGACCCATTTCTTTATGTGAGCGGCAAATTAGTGAATCTATGATAAACTTATCACATAGGAAAAGTTTACAAAAGATGGCTGCCATTGAACTTGAACCCCTCTAATTGCGAGCTAAAATCTTTACCTTATTACCCACCATAGTCCTTGTTTGATATTTTTTCGGCTTCAACTGCTTTACTTATTTTACCTAAGACCCATTGCTTTATGTGAGCTGCGAATTAGTGAATCTTTGATTTTATCATATAGGAAAAGGTTCCGAAAGATGACGAACATTTCAATTTGGACCTTTCTAATTGCGAGTGCGTACCTTTCCCTTCTTATCCACCATTGTTCTTCTTTGATATTTTTTTCGGCTTCAACTGCTTTAATTATTCCACCTAAAATCTGCTATTTTATGTGAGCTACGAATTGGTAAAACTATGATCATTTTATAACATAAAAAAAATTGCCGAAAGGTGACGAGCATTTGAACTCTGACCCCTCTAATTACGAGCAGGCATCTTTACCTTCTTATGTACCACAACCCTTGTTTAATATTTTTTCGGTTTCAATTGTTTTAATTATTTCGTCTAAGAACCACTATTTTATTTGGGTTTTACCTCGCCCAGGCTACAATATATTAAATGTTAAATTAGTAAAAATAACCCAAACGTAACAAAGAATTTAAACTCGAGCTCACTGATTTAAAATCCGAACCATTACCTTCCTCCCCACTATAACCTCATGCAACTATCGGAAATCATTAACTTAAGCACCCTAATCCAAATGTACAATCTTCATAGAAAAAACTCTGAAGAACTCATAAAAGCTAAAACCACCCTTGCGTTTGTATTAACCGTTTGCGTACCACGAACCACTTTCGCGCTTTTCAGTTTTTGTGTCGAAAAACCCCGGGACATTTTTTCAATGTTGACAATTGAAAGAAGATTTTGTTAGGGGGGGGGGTTCTGGTCTAAAATTATGAAAAAATCGATTTTTCAATGTTTGCATTTCTTGATACTTTATGATGTGAAGAATATTTGGGAAAATGGATTTTACCTAAATCTTAAATTTAATAAAGTTATACAGTTTACAAATTTTTCGGATTAAAGTAATTTAAATGGTACCAAAAACTTTGAGCGCGTTTTCCACGAAACTATGTTTTTCAAACTGGTGGCCATGATATCTAAAAAAGTATCATGCCAATCGGTTTCAAATTTGACCTACACATTAAAAATATGTTTCTTTATCGCATGAGTGAAAAGAAATGTAAAAATAGTTAAACTGAAAAATTTGGGAAAGCTTGGTTTATTGGAAAAGAAACGTTAAAAATGCATTTTAGTTTTAAAATGATGCCATTTTTCAGATTATCGATTTTTTCCGAATGTTTTTCACTTAGGCGATAGCCAAACTTATACTTGTTAAGAATTTCTTTGGTTTTATTGTTTCAGATAACTACAATGACCGGAATCGTGGTCACAGTTTTACGACTTTCTTTTTCAAATACACTATTCAAAAATTTGTGCCTTACAGAATTTTCATTATTTTTTAATACAAATTTACTGAAATATACTTTAAAACTTGATAAGTATATACGAAAAAAATTGGATTCAATATGTCTTATAGATGTTTTACAAACACATCTCAAAAATTCCCTAAAAATTCGGCCTCTACACCAGACGACCCCCTTAAGAATGCATCAGGTTTCTCTTTTATAACATAAAGTAATTCCAAATTAGGATACAAGCACGAGAAGATTGTTCTTGTTGTGCACTACATAAAATAAAACACCAACTTTAGCTTATTTTGAAATAAAATCTCAACAGCGTGAAAGTGGCTTTTGGCTTTTTTCGAATTAATTTTTTAAAACCCTCCCGGTATTCAAACGGTTAAAGTGCGCTATAGCATAAAATCACACTAAGAAGTTTCCCTCAGTACAGGTAACAATTCCCACTCGATTAAATCACTTATCCCTGAGCGCGCTGCGGAAAACTCCCTAATAAATGCTTTAGAAATGTGTCTGGCAGATTGCAAGTTAATCTTCATTCGTCGAGATAAAAGTTACAATGACCAGCGAGCAGAGTGCACCATTAGCGCCGTGTGGGTTCTTTTGTTTCATGATTGAACACAGACGACAGGTATACGTATACCTGCGCCTAAGCACGGACGGCAATGAAAGCAGTAATTTACACCGTTAATGACACGTTCTGAATACGCGGCCCGAATTACTGTCCTTCCTCGAACATGATACAATGTCACGGTAATTTCATGGAGTCTGTACATTTTCTGGTGTTCCTCGTTGGAACGTGTCGTTTCTATTGAAGTTTTTCGTAGATTTTTTTTTGTAAGGGTAGGAGTTATGGTGGATAGGAGATTTGACTAGTAGAGACCAAGTTGTAATCTCTATTACTGGATATTTTTTACAGAAGGCTATTTCTTAGTCTTGTAGTGTGAGGAACGATGTAAAATTGTATATTTTAAGAGAAGTAATCGTAGTAATTAGAAGAGGAAGGATGTAGAAAAAAAATAATGGGCCAAACGTCGAATTTCTGTCATCTGTGTGATATATTTGTTTTACTATTTGTTCCTGGTGGTGTAAGTAATTATGAAACCGCGACAAATTGTTGATTCTAAGATATATGCCCATATTAGTGGCGAGAAAATATAAAGGCAAAAACTAGTGGACTCAATTTCGAATCCCTTTCACTTCTAGATACTTTTTCTTGCTGATATGTGTATTATAAGTTTGTTGGTTTAGAAACCACTTAATCTGGTAGACTTTGGTGGTATGACTGTAGTAGTTAAATTGGAAGAAGATGAAAATAAAAACTGAGGGGTCTCAGATTAGATTCGTTTCGTGTTTGAGTACTTTTTCTTAACGTTAGGTGCATCACGGCTTAGAACATTTTTAATACTTAAAAAATTGAATACGGAGACATCTAATGCCCGGAAAAATTAAAAGGAAACTCCTGTACGTCATCTTAAAGAATGCATAATATACTATTATCAATAAAAGAATAAAAATTTCTACTATAAAACTGAATTCTATTAAATTATCAATTTTTCATACACGTTTAAGTACATCTCAGGTTCCCTTTTTGGCGCAATTAATAATATCAATGATTTATCCCAAAGTACCAGATCGATGAATCTTGTTAAATACAAATTGTAAAAATCCTGACGTAAAAGTATTCAAAATTCTAAAATAAATTACTCTCTGTGAAATTTCATAGACAAACCAAATTGTCAAAATCCCGACTTAAGAGTGTTCAAAATTCTAAAGTAAATTCCTCTCTGTGAAATTTCATTTGCAAGAAAATACAAAATTTCATAGAAGATCCAAATTGTAAAAATCCACACGTAAGAGTATCCAAAATTCTAAAATAAATTAATTCTTCTCTGGGCACCTTTATTTGCAAGAAAAACGATTTCGAAAATCGCACAGCGGAAACGTCGAATACTTGTGCACTCAGCTTTAACTAAGATCACTAGATAATTAAGCCGGGAAATAGCGCTGAAGAAACAAATAATGGCATTTCAGTGTCTACGAACGTAAACAAGAAACAGAAGTCAATAGACACATCCGTTAATTATGAATCGAAACCCAATGCAAATTGAACGGCTCTGTTTTCTAAAAATCAAAGCCTCGTATGAACAACCATCACCATCCAAGCTCCACTCCCCTCCGCGTTAAGAAAATACACTTAAAGAACCATAGTACAACGAACTTTCATCGACTACCTTTCAGAAACCCAAATAACAATACTCCTCGTCCATCAAGTAATTGTCCATCAAAAAATTCGAACACGCAACAGCTCATTCTGAAAATGGAGTAAACGCTCAAGTTTCTAGTGCATGCAATCGTTGCACAATGAAAAGATAGCCATCCCGTGGTGTAGGTTGCAAGATCAGTCGAGCAGCACCAGCCAAGTACCGACACTTATTTGCAATCGTTTCTTCTAACGATCGAAAATTCAACGATGAGGTTCACCAAACTGTAAACGGGCCATACATGTTTTAAAATTATTCCATCGATTATCAACCACAATCTCTCATAAATAGAATATCGACCCGAGTCGAAAAGTCCAGCCTAAAAAGAAACTTCAAATCCTAGATTCTTTTGATTTCTCATTTGCCGCTTAATTATGTATACCATTTTGAACCTCAAAATCCTCAACTAGTGTGTCTACGCGCCTCAAAGTCCTGTAAATATGATTTTTAGGAGATTTATGGACTGATCAGGTAAAATTTTTATTCCAATTTAATCTGACATCCCCTAAAAATATTTCAGAAGTTCCAAGTCTGTCGACTCATATTCTAAAAATAGGGCTTTCAGGAGCAAGTAGGTATTAAATTATCATTTTATTCCATATAAATTCTAAATCTCCTAAAATCAAATTAATGTTTAGTATATTGAGAATTTTTTTGGACCTACATTATTCCACTCCAATTCCAATCCAATTCTAAAACTCCTCATTATGGAATGCTGAAGATTATTTTCGGCTGTATAAAGCCTAAATTGATCCTAAACTAGTCAAAACTGGCAAAAAGTAGCAAGTTTAGGGCGATTGTGGAATTAAAATTTGCATTCTTTTATATGTAACATATTTTTTCATATTCAGCCTAAATATCCTAAGTTATTTGGTAATTTAGGAGGATCTTCGGTTTAAAATTTTCGACTCGGGGACATACAAACGTTTCTACTTTGGTGATTAAAATCACGGCAAATTTAATTGCACGTTTGCAGAATAGTAAAAATGCTTAGACGAACGGTAAACAGACTTCCTCCATTGGCGTTTGCATAACGCGACGCTTCTAAATCGACGAAGCAATAAAATAAAGTTCCATGCAGAATGTTTCAATCGAATGGTAATTTTATGACCAACAGATAGACCATGGAACGTGTGAAACGACCATTCGCGGTAAGATTCACGTACTTGCGCACGCAAGAATAGCTGAATCGAGCGTGGAATTGCCGGAACTCAAGTTCAAGGCGCAACACCATGGGGATAGGTTGGTAGTTATCCCAGAAAATGCTATTAACCTTAACCGTGTGTCCTTTTCCATGCAATCCAGGAAGGGACGAAGCAATTAGATCGCTAATAACACGCTCCGAATAGCCGTTCGGAGAATACTGCTTCTTGAAACTTAATAAAGGACAGTGCGACCCTTATATGGTACGCGGATGGCCCTTAATTAAGAGTAAGGGTACGTGCCATTTGGGACGGTATTGTTGAAAGGATTTAGAAGATTTGAATGGTCATATTTACCTGGTAAGTTTATGTATTTTGGGGTTATATTCTTTTTTGGAAGTAAGTATTTACTTTTATTTGAAGATGGTAGCGACGATGGAGAACAATTAACCCCTTGCCGTGCCATTTACTTTGTGGCTGTCTCCACAATAATTCAGAATTAAATTGATAAAATAAAAATTAATCAGTGATTCTTGACATAGAGTATAATTTAACGTGATATTAATATTATAGAAGTAATTTTATCGTGTCGCATCTCACTGTTATTTTCAATTTATAATAAGTTTAGTAAAACTTGAAAATTTCCTTTCCAATTTAGAGCATCACGAGTATAACTCGTTATAGTACGGTAAGGGGTTAACAAGTGATACTATATTAATAGAAAATTGACTACTGTGTAGAGTTATGCTGAATATCGATGGATATCGAATTGTAAAGAGATACATAATTATTTCTGTTAACCACTTTTTATTTCTTATTTTTATTTTGCAAACGATTGTCTAATTGCGATGTAATTAAGAGGATTGGCAGTTTTGATGATTCTTTATAGAGTAAGATTGATTATTTCTTTTATTTTGTTCAGCAATGGAACATATTTGCTGAGAACTAAAAGTCTAACTGTTATCTAATGGCTCTGCTTCAAAAAGCTGACTGCGATACTGTTGAAATGCGAGTGTTTAAATAAACTTTCTTAAATTTGTCGTGCTATTTATGGCATTGTTATTGCGAAAACAAGTTTAGTTTATGCATTTGCTACTGTCCAGGAGAATATTTACAAGAAGCTCTACTATAACGGTTATAAACTCGATTCGAGCACGCACGCTGAAACTCCCGTGAATTTGCACCAGGCATTTAGTTTCGCTATCGTAAATGGAAGATAATAAAACAACGACGTTGCACAGTCTCTCACGCTAAGCTGATTATGCACGGATAACACGGTTAAGATTCAGCTTCGAAATGGAATAAGACTACTTTCGTAATGGGATAAACAAATAATTATTTACAATTTCATACAATTTTCGCTATATCTCCATTTCTCATCTTTCTTCTTTGGAAATTTGACATATAAGTTATTACTACTGAAAACCTTCTTCAATTCTATTTCAAAATTGTAAATATTATTAAATATTTCAAAGTTGTTTATGGAAAACACTGTGGTATCTTATGAAAAGAAAAATGCTCTATAGGTGATATTAACACTAGAACTACCAAACCAGTCAAAATGACTGGTACACAATTTTTTCAAAAAATTATCCGACTTTACTCAAGAGTCATAGAATGAATATTCTACGTCTATATCAATAAACAAAAATCACCCAATCGATCAAATTTTCTGCCGCTTGATTCCCCCTTTTTCAAAGTACTTATTTAACTTATTAAAATATGATAGATTTGAGGCCGGTAGTTCTAGTGTTAAGAAATAGAAATGCATAATGAAAATTATTTTTAGTTGATCAATTAAGTCAACTTAAAATTCTTTCGACACAGCAATTCATTTTTTTATGCCAAGCGCAGTATTTTCTCTTACGATGTTGCATTTCATTTAAAGCTAATTTCGCGGGTGCTTTGCCTAAACGACAGTTTACACCGTGTTAAATTTGTGAAACGTCGTGCCATTATTGCATCTCATTCGAGAACTTATTACTATGCATTATCGCGTACTGGTCTCAAACAAGAAAATTGTACTTTCACGTGAAATAATGCGTTTCTTAACTCAAAATGGTGAGATCTTGATAGCAAACCGAGTAGCAATTCCTTCAAACCCGTTTTTTAAAACGTAAATAATTAAAGAACTCTCTGCAATATTACTATATGAATGGAAATTATTTTGAAATATTTAAAATGAAAAAAGTCTCTCAAGAATCCTTGTCAATTAGTTGATTACTTTGGCTTCTAAGCGAGTTATTGCAGTAAAATAACAAATATAAAGATGCTAAAAACGCGATAACCACAAAGAACGAATTCTTTGAGAAACACCTGCAATTTGAATAACCTTTCGACTCACCTACGAGAAACTTAACGGGTCATTCGTAAAACTGCATTTGGCCATGTCTCTTTCGATCCATCCAGCAGTTTTTCATCGAGTATGCCTCCATAAGGTGGAAGAGAAAGCAATCGTGGTTTTCGGAGACGATCGCGACAGCTGGAACCTGAATGAAGCATCAGACCACTGCCAAATGGACCAAAGACCGGTCTTCGTCCATCCCTTTTCCTTTTTCCCCCCTTTCTACACCCTAATAAGGCACTTCGCCCGCTCATCTCAGCTCCCTTTTTCCCTTACCCTCCGCGTCGAACAAGATACTCCCTCTCTGCTTTTGTTTCTTTTTATTCTATCATTCTCGTTTCGTTATTTTTTTCTTATCATCCGCCTGTTGCACCAGCGATATCGTACAACGCCATGTTAATTGTAACGGAGTGTTTCTGTTGTCCTGCCTTTATGCACTTTGTGCTTTTTTGTTTTGGTTGGATACATTTGAAATTAACGATATGTTGCTAGATTGTGATGCATTATATGAAATGATTTGAAAGTTTCATGGTGTAGTAGATAATAGTACCTTTATTGTGATTTAGGTACTGGTTTACGTTTTTCTTTGATGAAGAAGGGATGAAAATTATTATTATTAATATGGCCAGACTGTAGGAGAACCTGTTTCCGAGCGTGTTTTGTAAATAAGGTCAGAGTTTGTTGGATGAGTAATTATTTTTTGAGTGTGTGAGGATCTTTGGATCATCTCGTTTAAAGTATTCATAATAATAGTCTACGATACAGGTTGTAAAATTAATTTACAAATGAAATTGGTAAATTGAAGTGGGAGTGAGTAGGCGTAAATGTCGATGTTTGAAAATAATTTCGATATTTTTTTTCTGAAATATAAACACTTTCTCTAAAACTATAAAAAGTGACACGTAGGGTGTAGCAAATGGAATCGAAAATTTTGAAATTTTCTATAAATTGTCAAATTGAAAATAGTACTGCATACAACACAATAGAGTTACTTCCACCTTATTAATATTTTGTTTAAAAGTACGATATATTAGCTGGTGATCAATTTTTATTTCAGCTATTTAATTCTGAGTGAGTTCTTATGCCATGAAATCTTAGGTCGCGTGATTAACATACAAAATTCTCCCCCACAGCACCAGTCAAACTATGCAAAAATATTTTCAAACTACTTCAATCAACTTCCCATCCAAATTAAAATTACTTAAAAATGAAAACCCATAAACTAAACTCAAATATGAAACCAACTTGAGCAGGATGCACCAAAATCCACAAAACAAAAAGTATCAAAAACAAACTATCCGTTTTACCAGTACGAATCTTAACCCTTTGCACTACGATTTGTTTCCCAACTACCTCCGGTATAACTCCGAATTTAATTGCTAAAATAAAGATTAATCAGTGATTATTCATACGCCGTAGAATTTAACGTAACATTAAAGTTACAGAAATAATATTATCTAGTCGCATCACATTAATATTTCCAATTTAACAGGTTGAATGCCACCAATGTTTCCCTTATTTCGTCATTTCTACTGAAGTGAAACTCTTTTTATGAAAATCACATATTCAGAAAACAGAAATTTTAAGGACACTGATTGATCGGTGTTTAGCAGATCTTCATCTTCTTAACGCCAAAATTTAAATATTCAATATGTTAGAAAATTCATAAATATTGCAATTTAAACGTAACATAAATTTCATTGAATTCAATAGCGCCGGTCACCGGTGATCCCCATGGCATTCAACCTGTTAATAGGTTTTCGAAAACATACAAATTTCCTCTTCCATTTACCTCATCACGAGTGTCACTCGTTATTGTAATGTAAAGGGTTGAGCTGAAATTGAGACAAGGGACTAATCGGGGGAGAAAATTTGTAATAGCAATTTTGGTATTCGGCACGGCACACAGTGGTCCAGAGCGTGAATTTAGCTGTTCACGCACCTCGCGCAGTTTTCAATCTTTTTCAAATCGTCACCACGTTCTCAATACACACCGGATTTAGTTAAAAATTGGTATTCTATTATTTTTTGGGTTGCTGATTACGAATCTGAACTCAAAAATTTTAAAAACAAAATGGCGGATTAAATATGGCGGACAGGTTTGTTTACAAATTCATTGTTTTGCACAAAAATTAGTATTCTAATGTTTTTTGGGTCGCTAATTACGAATCTGAACTCAAAAATTTTTAAAACAAAATGGCGGTTGATATATAAAGGGTAGCTATGTACATTAGCTTATTCAGCTTACATTGCTAACTTAAAAATGGAAAAACTAAAAAGTACCACAAAGTAGTCTCTGAGAACTTTGAAGATGTTTAGTTTAAACTATATAGAAATAGTTGCTGCTAAAAATGGCTTTATCTATCTGCACCTTTTGTTGATATTCCTTCCTAAAGTTTATGTAACCCAGACCAGCTGCATAGACCCAGTGGGACACGCGGCAATCGAGCAAGAGCACACCGATATGGAAATTTGCAGATTTCCTCGAAACAACCCGTGGAAGGTGCGCGAAAACGGGGTCGCGTGGCCGTTCCCCCCATGGACGTAGAAAAGATCCCTGCATCCAGTCCGATCGATAGATCTCGCGGCGATGGCAGCCGCATCGAGAAATTCGAAGCAGAGCCGCGAGCACGTTGGAAAGCGGTCGCCGGGAATGTCTGCTGGCCTACTGACGAAGAGGAGAAAGGAGACGAGGTGAGACAGGAGAGAAGAGAGAAGAGAGAAAGAGAGAGAAGAGAGAATGAAAAAGAGAGAAGAGTTACCAAAGGAGAAAAGAGCCCTGGCCGCGTTATGAAATCGCGAGCTTCTTTTCACACCGTACATCCGCGGTGTTTTACCTGATGGCGAACACTTCGTTGCAAGATAATGTTACTGCTGCACTTCACGCAACCGGTTACACTTCGGAAGTGTGCAGCTTCTGCGGTGGAAAGATATCGCAATGCACTTGTAACGAGTCGATAGTTGGATGAATCTCCAGTCGATGCGAGCTACTTTGGACCTGACTTCCGGATGATTCGAGGAAAGATACACTGTTCAGAAAAATCTGAGTGTTGGGATGACAATATTTTTTGAAGGAAAATTTTCACGGCATGGGAATAGACTTGTTTTCATATGAAGTAGTTGTTAAGTTAAAGATTATTAGAATTACTTCGGTATAAAGTATCCGAAGTATAGATACTTTGGATCTGGCTTCTCGATGGTTAAAGAAATAAAGTATTGAGAGATATAAAAAATATATCATGGGAATAGACTTGTTTTCATATGAAGTAGTTGTTAAGTTAAAGATTATTAGAATTACTTCGGTATAAAGTATCCGAAGTATAGATACTTTGGATCTGGCTTCTGGATAGTTGAAGAAAAGGTACAATATTGAACAAAATCTGCCTGTTTGGAGAGCAACATTTTAGCAAGAGAAATTTGCACGGTATGCGAATAGATTTACTTTCATATGAAATATTTGTTAACTTAAAGAATAGTAGAATTACTTAGGTATAAAATATGCAAAATATAGCCACTTTGGATCCGACTTCTTAGTATTTGCCCGAGTCGAAAATTTTAAACCCAAAATCCTTCTAAATTACCAAATAATTTAGGATATTTAGGCTGAATATGGAAAAATATGTTACATATAAAAGAATGCAAATTTTAATTCCACAATCGCCCTAAACTTGTTCATTTTTGCCAGTTTTGCCTAGTTTAGGATCAATTTAGGCTTCATACAGGCCAAAACAATCCTCAGCATTCTATAATGAGGAAGTTTAGAATTGGATTGGAATTGGAGTGTAATCATCTAGGTCCAAACAAAATTCTCAATATACTAAAAATTAATTTGATTTTAGGAGATTTAGAATTTATATGGAATAAAATGATAATTTAATTCCTACTTGCTTCTGAAAGCCCTATTTTTAGAATATGAGTCGATAGACTTGGAACTTCTGAAATATTTTTAGGGGATGTCAGATTAAATTGGAATAAAAATTTTACCTGATCGGTCCATTTAACTTCTAAAAATCATATTTACAGGACTTTGAGGCGCGTAGACACTAGTTGAGGATTTTGAGGTTCAAAATGGAATACATAATTAAGTGGAAAATGAGAAATCAAAAGAATTTAGGATTTGAAGTTTCTTTTTAGGCTGGACTTTTCGACTCGGGTGCAGACAATATACAATTTGAAGAGAAATTTGCCACCTAGGATGACAATATTCTTCGAAGAAATATTTTCACGGTATGAGAATAGACTTATTTTTATACGAACTATTTGTTAACTTAAAGACGATTAGAATTACTTAGATATAAAATATCAGAAGTATAGCTACTTTGGATCTGGCTTTTCGATAGTTGAAGAAAAGGTATTGAGAGAAATCCGCCTCTTAGAATAGCAACATTCTACGAAGAAACATTTTCACGGTATGGGAATAGGCATATTTTCATAGGAAACATTAATTAACTTAAAGATTATTAGAATTACTTAGGTATAAAATATGCAAAGTATAGGTTACTTTAAATCTGACTCGTCGATGCTTGAGAAAAAGACACACTTTTCAGTGATATCTGATATACTGAGTTCATAGAGATTGCAAAAGCTTGTTAAGCAACACTAAAACTACAGTTAAAAATTAATATAAAAAGTAATACATACTTTCCAACAATAATTAGTTTTTCCTACGACTTGTTCAACATTTAAAGCCATCACGTGCTAAGTGTATCACCTAATCTTCCTCTTGGAAGTACACGTGTAATAACTTTTAGAGACATTACTCGCAGGATGCGAATCTTGTAGACAGTAATTAGAATATAGACTTACATGATTTACGATCACCATGGATAGTTATCCGCCGTTATAAATCTAATGACGATAATGTATGGTCAGTAATAAACTGTCATGAGTAACATTTATTATTTCAATGTTCCGGTGATAAGATGTTCGTTCTCATTAAATAAATCAACTACTAGCGTCTGGATGATAGGTGATAATGACGAAAATATTCAAGATCATTTAAAAAAAATTGAAATTATTAGAACATGATCCAAAGGACTTTATTTCTTTGAAAACATTTAGAAGAAGATTGTTATAATGCGATCGTTTACTATCGACAGTGTATCAATGTTTTAGAATTTAATTAGATTTGTAGCTGTAGATAACAATTAAGATGTTTTGTTCCATTCATCTATTGTCTATTTAATATGTTATTCCTGTTCAGGACGAATATATTTCAGCCTGGAATAGCAAAGATCTCTCTGAAATTCAAAGCTGATAGACGTAGATAACATTGTACTGTATTACACAGAGTACAGTGATTAAACTAATTCGCGAGTATCTCTTGTAATTATATCCCTATTACGCCTCGTCTGTACTATATACCTTTTTAACGATCGTGGAACGATTAAATGAACAGAATATGAGAAACTGAATATAATGTATTATAAATTCGAAAATAGCGAGCAAAACTTTTAAAAAGATCAATCCAGTTTGCCAGCAGCGTTATTTAAAAAGAGTATGTTCTGCATTGAACAACATTCCTCTACTGTATTTAGTGGTTGATGATTTTTAAAATATACTGTCGTCAAAGTATAAACCTGCAAAACGTGTTAACCTTTTACACATCCGTGTTGAGTTATACTCGACACAATTTTTTTGTGGTTAATCTTGTCTCGATTTTGGAATTTGGCAACAATTTTATATATCTTTTTAAATATCTCTCAACGCCTGTACTTACTATTAGCGTCGAATAATTATAAATAAGCAATAATGTACAAATAATACTACAAAATGAAGTTTAGTTAGCTGGCGGATAATTGGAAAAATTCTAATCTCTCTTTTGATTTCCACATTCGCTTCATTGTTGAAAAAAGTTTTAAATCTCTTGGCCTTATCTTCAGATCTTTTAAATTTTTCCGCAAAGTTAACACTCTACGTATTCTATATTGTTCTTATATCATTATATATTCATAATTATTATATTCACTTGATGGATGGAGTGCAACATAAATTTTTTCGGTTCGCGGCGTATTGTATGGGTGTGCCGATGTCACTTACATGCCATAATTACGAATTTATGGCGCAAAAGCTCAATTTCCTTACTCTTGAAAAAAGGCGCGTACTATCTGATACTTTATTTACGTTTAAATTGTTTAACAACCTAATTGATTGTCCTGAATTACTTTCGTTGTTTAAACCCTATATACCTAGCAAACACCTCAGATGCCGTGACCTTTTCTTCATTGAGAATCATCGTACATTATATGGTAGATATAACATTATCAATCGCCTATGTTTGAATTCAAACACTTATTGTAAGTCTGCGAATTTCTTTGACAATTTTTTACGCTCCTTTAGACATTCAATTGTATCCAATTTATCCGATCAATAATTATTGTACCTTGAACCAAAGGGTATTTTTTACCCGTAAATAAATAAATAAATAAAAAATAATTGTGACCCCAAGTGTTAAAACTGGTTAAAACTGCAACTACAAATATATATAACAACCTGCATTTTCCTACCAAGTAGATAGTGTCTTTTAAACATTTCCCCCATAAAAAAATATCCCACCTCAGTATTAACGACGTGAGAAACACGACAACATTATAAAAAAAAACGATGTTAAATAATCAGTAAGTCACGCCATTCAAGTTTGCAGGTACATATTTATGCACATATAAATTCCACATCAGGCGAAGCACGTTTCTGAATAAATATGCATTTTAACTTCGAAAAACGGTCTTGACGCCATCAAACAACCCATCGAATACCGAAAAAGTGACGCAACTTTCGACGTAACCATCGACAAAGCCTATGATGGTAGTTGAAGCAGCATCTCCGACTTCGAAATAGCTACCACGAGTTCAAATACTTTCGCTGTCATCTCGGAGAAATTTCTCTCGCATCATCTACCCAACATTAATCGTTTGGCAACCTAAAACTAGCTCTTCAATCATACCACTTCAACGATGGAAACCGGAAACGCGGATGGCGAACGATTAATTGGAGAACGCAACCACATTCCAATTCAATTTCTTTCCGTAACCCAGACGTTACTTTTATTCCAGCATTTTTCTTCCAACAATCTTCATTTCCATCAAGTATCCACGTTCCCTCCCCCGTTTTTCATATCGTCGAAAGGGAAATAATCTCGGATGGACGATGTCGGCACAAATGCATTGTAAACGCGCGAACAATCGGCGTCAAAGAAGAGGAACTTTGCGGCCGAAAGCAAGGTTGCTTAATTAATTAGTGCTCAACGCTCGAGATCGAAAGAAAAGTACGAGGAAGTTACGTCTCTCTTTCTCGAGGCAATTAGCCGCAGGGTGGAAACAAGGAATCTGACCCGCAAAGGCAACGACGAGGTTGAAAGGCAACGCGCGCTTCCACGTTTCCGCTTCCCCACGGGGGGAAAACAGAAGCGTGTGAGAAACTTCTCTGCCTCTGTTGCTGCGCGTCTTACACCCGCACTATGTTTATTCGATATTTGTCTTCCGTTGCTGGATTCGTTTATACTGTTAGAATCACGCGCGTTACTTCCTCTCTTATCTGCTGTTTTAATTTCGAACGTGGCGAATCAAGTTGATGAATGTTTCAACACCTTGTTTCTTCAGGACTTCCGCCAAAGATGTAGACGGTTAGATGAAATCCTTTGGAAAGTGTTTTTAATCGTGAAATTATTACAAAGACAAATGAACTGGTTATTTTGAAAGTGGCACAAGTCAGCTTCTTTATGAATAGAGGAATTTAGTTTTTAATTTTTTTGGCATTTCTTACCTTGGATATTTTTATTTTTTGCAGCATAAATAATTTTGAGTAGTCGTTGAAGAATCACGATTTTTCAGGGTAGTAATTTTCAAAATAAACGGATCAAATGTACGATACTTGTTGTATTTTCTATTAAGAAAACGAACCTGAATTGTTACGATGAATAAATGTAATTTTCTAACTAAGTAATGAGAATTAGGATGATTCTGATAGAAAATTCGTGTAAATAGTTGAGAAGCATCAGTAATTACATTTCTACGCTACATGCCTTCTATTCTTTAATACAATTCAGTTGTCTTACTACAAATGGAGTAAAGAAAAATTAAAACTTCCCAGTTCTTATATTTTGAATTGTTACCACTAAAACTACAGGCGTTCAATTTAGTATACTTATATGTATTAAATAAATACTTTAAAGAAAGTGGAATCAAAAGATGGGAGAGATGGTTGATTAAGTAATTAATACTTTACAAAATAGGTGTGGAATATTTCCTCCATGGCCACCCTATCAATTTGGCAAATTTTGTGAAAAAATAAGGAAACAGTCATCTTGACTTGCTTGGTAATTCTAGTATTGAGATTTTTCTTACAGATTAACACTAAATCTACCGACGTTATATCTACTAAAATCTAAATATACTCAATAACGACTTTACACAAAGAGAAGTGGAGAGATAAAGAAGATAATTATTGACTCATTTTGCTTTTGTAAGATAGAAGTGGAATATTTACTTCATGGCTACTCTATGAATTTAGCTCATTTTTAGAAAATATTTTGGTATCGCTCTTTTGACCGCCTTGGTAGATTTAGTGTTAAAAAGAACGAAGAATAATTTTCCCCTAGAGCGTTACAGTTTTGGAATTGCAGGGATTCGAATTATCAAAGTTCAGGTGTATATATCAGGAAAGCAGAAAGTCTCAGGTAACGCGAGAAATTTGAACTCGGCACCGGCAGTTTCAATACCGTGACTTTATCGTCGTAGCTACCGTAGCTTCTGCATGATGAGCGCGTAGAAAATGATGTAAGCAACAGGTTGAGAGACAGGTACGAATGTCTGAAGCGAATGATAGTGCGAGTTCGGAGCGATTAACGGAAAGCGTGAAGCTGATAGGAGAAAGATGAAAAGAACGAGTACGACAGTGAGAGGAAAGAACCAAGACGAAAGCACAGATTGCACGAATCGTCAGAGAAAGCGATTAGATGCGAAAAGAGTCGCGAGAGTTTGCTATTAAATTGCATTTTTCAGATTTCTGAGAAACGCACGATTTAACTTAACACGTTGAACGCTACTGGTATTTCGCTAGTTTTATCATTTAAGAAGTGAAACTTTTCTACTAACCTCACATCTTTGTAAAGCAGGAACTTCAAAGATACTGATAGATAAATATACGGCAGACCTTTAACTTTTTAACGTCAATATTTAAATATTCAGTATATTTGAAAATTCATAAATATTGCAGTTTGAAAGTTAGATAAAATTTTATTGAATTCAATAGCGCCGGTCACCGGTGACCCCGTGACAGTCAAGGTGTTAACGAGCCATGTAACACGAAAATGTAATAATCCTTGGAAACATTATTTTAGGGTGATTTTTATTCGTCAAATATTTTATTCGATTTGTTATTAAATTTAATCCGTTTTTTTCGAGAATGTAATTTTTTGCAACAATCGTTTGGAGATGAAGTAAACGTATTGCGATTAAGCGTGTAATTTATGCAACTAACGAAGTGCTGACTTGCCAAAATGCTTTGAACCGACTTCCCACTTTCTTCTGCAGATTATTCTTTCTTTTATTTCGGATTATTTTTTGTGTCTGTTCCAACGGACGATCTGCACCTGCACCGTGACAAACGTGGAATTATTTGCACGACATGCGTGACAGTGAATTCCTCTGGGACGACAAATGCGAGCTTTAAAAACGGATCGAGTCCGAATCACCTTTTCTTTCCTTCACCTGATATTGAAGCTTTTGAATTGACATTTTAAAAAAACGTAGTATAAAATTAATAGGAAATATTTTAACACAGAAATATATTCCTTTCAATTAACACTAGAAATACCAGGCAAGTCAAAATGACTCGTTTTCAATTTTTTCCAAAACGTTTTCCAAGTTCATAGGTCAGTCCTAGAACAGATGTTTTACAGTGATCTCATAAAATACAGATTACTGAAGGGATCATCTTTTCCACCTCTTTCCAAAGTACTTAAATTCCAAAGTATTTAATATATTGAAATATAATAGATTTAATGTCGGTATTTCTAGTGTTAATAAATCATTGCCCTCTATTATCAAATATGCACATATTAAAGGCATTTAATTAGAAAACTATATTTAGTTCTAGTTGAATAGACAGGTTTCTACGCAAATTCGACAAACAGTAGTAATATACTCGCAGTGACTCCAAATTTGAGTTGATAAAGTACAAATTACTAATAGTAACTTCAATGAAAAAATAGTTTCGTAAATCATGCAACTGTTAACTTTATAGAAATACCTTGAACTATGTAGTAAACGTAAAAGTAATTTAACTATAATCGTCTACTTAAAATATCTAGAAATCTAGAATCTAGAATTGAAATATGTACAAGATGTTCAGTTTTGAATCTACTCAGCACAAACTTCAAACTTCGAGTTCAGTCAACGAATAGAAGTTTCGTGAAATGGAAAAATACCTTCTAACTGTTAAACGCAAACAAAAACCTAAGTATAACCGGCCATTTACTACAAAATTTATGTCTTTCTATCAGCAGATAATGATCAAACATCCACAAATCGGACGGAACGCGAAGAAATGTAATTAGAGAATCGTATTTGGCTTTACGTACACTAACAAGTATCTTCAAACTATGTTTAAAAAACCATAATTCCCGCATCGTAAAAAATATATACAAACTTGGACTCAAAATCAGGGCAAATTCCCTGTCACTTCTGCAAAATTTTTCTCAATTAGCTATTTAATTTATCGTATCATTGGTGGAACGGAATCTACTTACAACGGTAGCTTCTAGGCAAAATGGCTGTAGTTGCCAAAACCAAAAAAATTCAGATTAAATAAAAAAAAAGACAGAGTCCTACATTGAGTATGGAGGTACACACTTGAACTCTTAATAAGTAAGTACTCTTAAGGATTGAGTTCTGATTCAGACCTCCGTCTCTCTTGGGAAATTTTACCTCATTTAACACTAGATTTACGGATGTTGATATACCTACTTTTCTGAAGTAAGCCAATTTGACACTTACAAGAGAATTAAAGTTTTTTTGCAGAGAAAATCGTTTCAAATCAATTTAAATGAAAGATTTATTATTAAAAAAATTAACCAACCTTATATATTAATCAAATTTTGAATGAGCCAAATTGGCTCCGTAAATCTAGTGTTAATATTTAACAACGCTAGCTACCATTGCTTGGAAGCCGCCTAAAACAATAAGTACTAGATAAAATCACCATAACAGTTGAAATCAAGAAAACAAAAACTAGAGACAAAGTGAAAATCTCAAGTTTTTAAACATGTAAAGCAGGGGTGGCCAACCCAAATGATCTTGCGGGCCAGTTTGGAAATGCATAATAACTTCGCGGGCCGCATATAAAATTATATATCCCTATAAATTAGATTCAGACACACTATAGACACTTTTTCAGAGTGAAAAATTGAAATATAATGAGTTATTATTATTGTGTTTATTATTACTCTTACATGTAAACATTAATAATATAATAATAACGATACTGATGATAATCTCGCGGTACGGAAAAATGTTCAAGGCGGGCCGCGGGTTGGCCACCCCTGATGTAAACGTTCAGACTCGCAAACATTGAAACCAGGTGCAAATTCTCGGAAATATTCTTCCTAATTTAAAATTTACTATATAGGTACTAACCACCGCGTTTTGGTGCCCACCTAAAAGCCAGCTCTTAGTCTAAATGACCATAAAATTTAAAGTCGCACAAACGCAAGAAGAAGCAACCCCGTCGAAAATTCTCAAGATTCAAATTGATTGTACAAACCTCTAGTACCGAGACAATTGTGAAATATAGGTCGGACACATTTTCGTCAATTTTCTCATAGTCCTACTCTACAGGGAGGCTGATAAAACTCACTTAAGGTGGCACTGATTCTGCGATCCCGATCACGATCTAACAAGTCGCCGTGTTTGTCGTGCGAACCTGACCTAGCGCGTTAGCTAGTTAGATAACTAATCGCGTTTCTCCATCGGTAGTCTACGATGGGTTCCCGTGTGCGTTAATGCGAGACGTGCCAGTACTTAAAAGGTAAGCTTCTCCGATACAAACCCCTCCCTGATTCCGTTGAAATGTCGCCAACACACACGACGATTCGCTATTTAGATGAGAGATATTTTTCTTCATTTCAAGGAGAGAATTATTTTATGCGATCCATCTTGAGAAGCGAAGAAACTAGAAGAAACGTGGCAGGGTGAAGGTTGTAGATGAGAAGTACTTAATTACGAACGCTTTGACTGTCATGTGAGTTTCATGGAATTATTTTTAGCAGATTCGTTTAATGAAATGTGACGTTACGGTATTTAATTATGAGAAATTAGTAGAAGTGTACGCATGATCTTGAGATGGGTGCTTTTACTGGATCTGTGCTCCTTTCACATTAGGACTACCAAGGTCAAAACGTGAACAAGGTCAACGTGTTTTTTTCTAGAAACTCTCTAAGATTATAGAAAAGTCACGGAGTAGATATTGTACGTCCATCTTATAATATAGAAAATACTGAACTAACCCTCTATGAGTTCTTGTGACGTTGAGGTAACTCAAGACTTTGAGTTTCTACTTTTTAAAGTCAATTTTTTAAACTTTGCCCAATATTACAATTTAGATGTCACAAGTCATGAAATTCTTTACAGTTCAATGTTTTTTCATCGTTTTCTAATGTGTTATTGTGCAACTGATCTTCAAATCACAACAGATTTGAACCATAGATGGTTAATCATTTGTTCCACCTTTCGATTCCTAGATTTGTGAAGTACTCACTTAATTTATTGAAGTATAATATATTTAAAGCCAGTAGTTCTAGTGCTAATGTTCTTGACCAAGATTTTTATCGAATCAACAGTAATTGACGGTATCCAACCTGCCGACCAACAACTTAATTTACGATATGCATAACAGTATGTATACTTATATATGAAGAAAAAATGGAAAATGCTCTTGAAACTTGACAAACTCGTAGTTCATTTACAAATTCTCACGCAATTTACATCTTCGAACCGTTCGACAAATATTGCTTTTTTTCTGATAGTTTCTACACACTTGGAATAATTGGCGAGTCATTAACATATAACATATTATGTGAAGTGGTTATGTCGTAAAATGTAATGTATGTTTTCTTAATCTGATAACAGTAATTAGGTTTTACATAATTTCTGTTGCAATAGGATGATTTTCCGGTTTTAATATTTTTTTCCGATTCGAGTAATTTCTTCCTTCACTACCGGCACTTGTTGGTCTTTGCGCGCACAGTAGGATAAATGTGAGCGGATGAACGGTAATGAGAGAATGACTATGACAATTAATGCAGTACAAATTAGCTAAGCAGTACGACAGAAGCTTTGATGTCCCAATACAAGTCTTTTAACTTCCATAAAACTCAAACTGATCTTATTCACCAATCAGACAAGAGATGATAATCTGGTTGATAGTATTTAACCCTTTGCGGTCCTATATCGAGCAGTGCTCGACATAGTTTTTCACTTCATTTCATTTCATTTTGTAGTAATTTAATATCGACTTTCCAATTTCACAGTGATTCTGCAATATACACCTAAATATTCATCATTAACTATAGTTATTGATATCATTTTAAAAAATGAATAACCAATGACAGAAAATATTGCAAAATTAATTTTATTTATCTCTCTACTAAAATTAACGAAATAATTCGGATCGCAAAGGTTTAAAGGAAAACTAGTTTATTTAATTGTTACGGGCTTAAGTTGTTTTGCAAAACTATTCTGTAGCATTCTATATAGAGTTTTTTTCATTTTCCGTATTCCTGTCGCATGATGTGTCCACGGAAAAAATGTAATAACATTCTTTATTCGTTTATTGAAAACAGTTTTTCAAAAAAACTGCAGAAAACATATTCAAAAATAGCCCCCAAAAGAAATGTTATGAGAGTTATCATATTCAATTGGTGCCAGTTCGAATCCTACACCCTCTCTAAGTAATTTTTCTAATTGAACATTTAATTCATTACAACTTCTGCGCTTTGGTACCCAAGCGCAACAGTAGGTTATAGACAAACTGGCCACATAGTAGTTGAAACAGAAAAAAACAAAGCAAATAATTCGGTACTATGGTGAATGTAGAAGTAAAGGATCAAACTTGCAATAACTAGCTCCAAATTTAAATTTCCCTCTGAAAAATTATTTTCAATTAAATATTTAACGCTAGATTTACGGAGCCAATTTTGCTCATTCGAAATTTGATTACTACATATATAATATATTTCTTGATTAATTTTTTAATAATAAATCTTTAATTTCAATTGATTTGAAACTATTTCCTTTGCAAAAAAATTCAATTGTCTTGTATGATTGAAATTGGCTCACTTCAGAAAAATAGGTATATCAACATCCGTAAATCTAGTGTTAAGATACTCTATCCTCGATGCTTCAGAACTCACCTAAAGCAATATGTCTTAAATGAACTGACTACAGCAGTTGAAGTCAAAAACATGCAAAAGAAACGACAGCTTGCTACATGAGATTTTAATATAGAGGCTCAAACTAATAATATAAACAATAAATGTAAAGGCACAAACTAACGTGTTCAAGAACGAATCCCCCATTATCAGTGACAAAATTTTCTGAATATAATATATAATATATCCTAGCCTTCATTACTCCACCTAAAACTGTAGGTTCTAGGCAAAATGACCGTAGTAGTTAAAATTTTTAAAATTTAAAAAAAGAAAAATGTGGTTCCCGAATGTTTCGATATTTCCACGTGGATTGAACTTTCCTATCTGGCGCCGTCGCCTATCGATTAGAAGCGGAATCGAACGGCGGATTATTTGCGATGCTAGACACGCACGAATCGCAGGCACGCGCGATCAGCGGTCACATTTCCGCCGTGGAAACGTTACTCCGGATATTTCGGGAGTCGAGGCTCACAGCTGCGCGTTTAAACAGAAACGATCGTGTTCGAATAACTTCGTGGATCTCTATCGGCTACACATTGTGCCATTTCGAGTTCAACCGGTGACGTATAATTACCAAAGAATATTACCATTTGATGTTCCGCAATTCGAGGATCGGAAAAAAAACGCGCTTCTTTGAGCCGTTGCGTAACGCGGAGAGGTCCGACTAAATTTAGGTTTTGAGAAATTAGACGGTTGGGATTACAAGAGTGATTGTAATTAATTTGAAGACGACATTGGATTAGAGGAGTTCATATGATTTTTTTAGTTCCTTTGAAGATATTTTATTCGATTTTTAAAGTATTTGAAAGGTACTGGAATTTGTTGAAATTTTGATAAGAGAAATGTTAGGTTGGCGGTGAAAATATAAAGAATTATTTGAAATTCTGCGGGTAAATTAATTTTAAAAATCGGCAAAACTACGTGTTTGTTTTGAAATCATAATTATATTGTAAAATGTTTTTATATGAAATTAATTTTCTTGGCGCAGGATAATATGATGGAGTAATGAGGAAAAATAAGAAAAATAGAAATGCGAGAAAAAAATGAAATTCGTCAAAAGTGATGTTCTTGTGTGTTACATTTTTGTGTTACGGTATTTTAATTTCTCATTACTCATATTACCTATTTCTGTCTGTTTAAATTTATGTTATCCAGAAATCTTGGTTAATGACTTTCTCAGGACTACAAATTTATCTCCTCCGTCTTTTTCAGCAAAATTTAAGATTTTGGCAACGAATGTGTGCCAGCTGAAATAACATGTTTCCCGTGAAATTGCTACTACTCTTCCATTAAACTAAAATCTCACATAATTTTTTAACACAGTTTTAATAGCTTTTCCTTTTAATACTACTTATAATAATTCCTAATACACTATTAGTATTAATTTTTATTACGTATAATTTGTCAGCACCGCGTTGATACTTTCGATAGAATAACTGTTACTAATTGTCTAATTATTATCATTAAATAGAGCGTACAGTCTATCACCGTTGTAATAATTCAAAAATTATTCCGCAATTTTCCAATATTTTTAACTATTTCGTCTCCATTGTTTTTTTTCTATTTTTACTATTTACAGTTTTTAAATCACGCATGTACTTCAAACTTTTAGCAGCAGGAAAAATTTGTAATCTGATCATAAGATACTAAAGCTTAAGGCACTTATTAATTATTTAACATTTTTCTTCTTAATATCTCAAACAGAAAGTGCAAATTTTAGATTTATGTGTAATAATTTTTAACGCGTTGCCATTTCATCATCAAACAATGAATATCCATGGTATGCTAAACAGAAACGATGAGATTAACAATTAGTAACCATTAATTAGAATTAATACTATCGTCTCTATGCAAATTAATGCGCGTAACGGCAAATCGTGTCTGCAATTCGATAAACGTTGGAAAGAACAGTAATTCCTTTGAACTCTAATTGTAATTAGCATCATTAAGAGTCTGCTGGCAGCGTAACCATTTTACGGGGAAAGAAAAATAATTGTCGTTTCTTTACGACAATTCACTATGTTGAAGCTGTGTCATTAAAGTAACGGGAATTGTTACATCACTCGAATCTTATATTGTAAACGATCTCCGCAGTCTAAGTACTGAAAGAAAATACGTAAAGTTTATTTTTAGCTATACTTTTAAACTTTCTATTTGTAGTATAATTCATATTTTCTCTGATATTTGTAATATAATTTATACAACTCTAGACGCCTATATTTGGAAAATGTTTCACTCATTACTAGAATCTAACACCAGAACGACCGACGTTAAATTTATTACATTTAAATATATTAAATACAAACTTTGGAAGAAGAGGAATCAAGGGGTGGAAAATATGATCAGTTTGGTAATCCGTGTTTTATAAGATCAACTTAGAATTTCTAGTCTAGGCCTCTCCTGTAAACTTAGGGCATGTTTGGAAAAAAATTTTACCAAATCATTTCGACTGGCTTGGTCGTTCTAGTGCTAATACTTCTAATATTTGTATACTCGATACGCAATTAAATCGGAAAGGTAGATTATCTTATGCAGCAGTTGATGCTGAAAAAAAGCAGAATAAATAATAAGGAACTGTGGTGGCTATGTTGGCGATGACTCTTGCTCGCAATCAGTGAGTTCGCGTTTAAATAACTTAATCACTTTTGTTAATAGGTTCCTACTTTTTTCCCCCCTAGACGACTGCGCATGTAGAATCCTTCTGGACATATAAAATAAAGAGAACACTTTTATAGAGAAAATACAAACGTTTTATTTAATACACACGCCAATCGATCGTAGAATCCCCATTTATTTATTTGTGAACAAATGAAATGTCTCGTAACCCAGTAACATTAATTCTACTAAGTGTTGCTAACAATATTATACTCTATGAAGTTTAAAACTCATCTAAAACAGAAGCTCCTAAGCAGAAATGACCATAGGATTTAACGCTACAAAGAAATATAAACAAATTTTCAATTTTCATATCATAGCTTAGAAAAAAGTAATATCCTTTTGATTTAAAATGACTTTTTTTATTTATTTTTTTTAATATAAGATGTTAAAGCATGTAATAAACATGCACTCAACATTTCTATACAACCTGCACTTCTTTCAAATCCATGCCACTTTTACTGTGCTTCTCGCAAAAGAAACATCTTCGCATGCCACATGTTGCACGCTCGTTAACCAAAGGTGCATTTGAGCGCATTCAACGAGCGTAAGTCATGTCACACGTAAAGTTAACGTGACATTCCAAGAAAATTACATCGTATATCTTGTAGGACAAGTAGAAGTGATAATGCACCATTGGTTGGAGAATTTGCATTTTACAATTCAACGGAACAACGTTGCAGAAAGGGGTATTAAGGATAAAAGAAAATTCTGCTACCTTGTTGCAAAGGAAGTGTACAGATAATTACTAGTAAACTATCTGTTATATAAAAGACGTTTCAGATAGAAAGTAAACAGTTTCCAACGGGTTATTATCTGGTGTAAATGCCTTTTCTGTAGATAAACTCATAAAGGTCATGGGATAATATATCTTTTCGTAAGAATTAATTAAGTCAATTTAATAATTTTTGCTGCTCATTATTTTCTAAACAATTATATCGCGCTACTGAAGTCAACGAATTATTTAAATAACACTTTCATCACGGTATTGCAAAATGTTAATAGTACAAACTAATAAATGTTCGTTACATAATAAAATAGCTATCTTATTGCCTTTTGCTTCATCTTCTCTGATTTTGTGTAATTTTAAGCCAACACATACACACTTATCTTTATATTTTCTGATACAATATTTTTAAATAAACAGAACTTTTTTTTCTGGCTCTAAATGCTACAGACCTTTCGTCTAAGGCTTACTGTTTTGAAGAGAGCTCCAAACCACATAATACACCGCCTGTGTAATGCATTTCCCGGCTAAACAACACATTGCACACACGATGTGCAATGAAACCAGCAATAAGAATTTTACTTGCTACTATGGATTGTTTTTAACATAATTCTTTGTCTCGAATGGGTGAGATATTAACACATTGTACGCCGGCTAAATATCTGCTACCAAATTTCTTATATTTGATAATGTTACTATTTAAATCAATATAAATTTAAACACATTAAGTAATGCACAATTTAAAGAGAATAATATTGTCTTCTTTTTCCACTTTACCGTTTTCCTCAAGATAAAACAATACGACTGATATTGATCGGTAAAATCCTAAAATCATATATGTATTTGAAATCCCGCATTATCGCGGGACCGGCGTACAATGTGTTAAATTAGGAGCAATTTCATCAAAGGTGACGAAGGACTTGAACTCGGGCCAATGTTCAGTAATTAAAGGGTTCAACTCCTTACCCACTCTAGATCCAATTTCATTGAATTCAAATTTTGAAAGGTCTCAGAAATTTTTTTTTTTTACCTAATACATTAATGATAATATGAACTCTGTGCTTTTCTATCTAACCTGAATTTCCGTGAAACACTGTCAAGGGTACCACAAGAAATAGGGAAATAATATGTACAATTTATTCATTAAATGCAAGTTGAAGGTTCGGATATTTCTATGGAGAAAATGATAATGAAAAGAAGAGGAAGAATGAGGTTTTGAAAATGAAAGGCAATTTAAACGTGAAGCTGAAGACCGAAGTAATGCAAGAAACGCGATGCGATGAGAATCCCAGAAACTGACAGCAAAGAGGAAACAACCTGAAAGTGGAGGAAATTAAAGAACCGAGAATTATCAGAAAAAGTGACAAAAGCGAAAGAGATAAAGAATGGTAAGCCTAATGGTGAAAGGAAAGGATGGAAAAAGGGATTTTGTGTCGTTTGAAGAGACAAGTTGAAGATGACATATGACACATCGTTTTGTGCAATGGCTCTTGTACAATACACCTATTTTAATGTAAAGGGACGTTTTAGAATGTCGGTATTCAACAGATTTCCTCCCCTTTGAAAAAAGTTCTTTTCAGATATTAACACTCGATTTACGGAAGTCGTCTAATTAACCCTCTATGGACTCTTGTAACTTTGAAGTAACACAAAAAAATCTAAGCTTTTATTTTTCAAAATCGATTTTTCAACTTTCTCAAATATTACAAGTTAGCGCTTCAAAACCATAGAATTCTTTACAATTCAATGTTTCAAAATCAAGAGAAATTTGTTATTTATAATAGTACTTTTATTATTTTCTAATGTGTTATCGTGCAACTAATCTTCAGATATCACAGAAAATTCGGTCCATAGAGGGTTAACTTATTTTTACTTTTTTAGAAACGATTTCTGTAATTCTAGTGTTAAAACTAAAGCTTCCCAATTATTAAAATAGGGTACCTCGTGACATATTTTACCGTAAAGCGTATTTAAAAATATTCGAAATTCTTGTTAACATTCTAACAGATTTGTAAACCGTCCAACATGAGGTTCAACATTTGAAAAGTTTTGCTTTTCGCAAAGATAAAGCACAATGTATCGTATTTGCTTGGCATACTGCCTGAAGGCATCGCGATGCAATGGAGGGTCGAGCTTCGATAACCAACGAGTCGTCGGAAAAGGAAGAGGGAGAGCTAGACGGAAGAGAAGCACACCTTCTCGGTACGTAACTTCGAGAGAGATTAGGAAAAACCTCGTTCCGCCGGTCATTCTGGTTTTCAAATAAAACTTGCCGCCGGCTTCGCAACGGACTACGCTTTTAAACCAAGATACATCGGCAAAAAGGAGCGTTGCAACGGCGAAGAGAATGGTAGAACAATGAGGAGAATCTTGGAAAAACTTCAAGTCCACGAATAGCAACGAAATGTGGGAATACCTGAATGTAACGAACGGCCATTCTGCACTGAATAACAAACGCATGTCGATGAATTACAAAATTAAGATGTTTTCTGAAAATAAACCATACCATGATATTTAAGGATGGCTTTAACACTAGACGACTAAAGCAGACAAAATGACTGGTGCCATATTTTTTCTAAAATTTCTCAAAGTTTATAGAGGAATTATAGACTAAACATTCTGTGTTCGTTAATATAAAACATATTTTACTGAATTAATCATCTTCTCTATCTTTTGACTCCTATTTTTCTAAAGTGCTTATTTCATATATAAGTCCTACTCCGAAAATAACACCTAGTGAAAAATATTCCTCATACTTGCTAATATGTTAGTTTCCATTAAAATTCTAACTGAAATAGCAAATAGTAATGTTTCACTTACAAACTAATTACATTCGTCAAAATTCAACAAACTGCTATTTTTCTAAAGTGCTTACTTCATATATAAGTCCTACTCCAAAAATAAAATCTAGTGAAAAATATGCCTCATACTTGCTAATATGTTAGTTTCCATTAAAATTCTAACTGAAATAGCAAATAGTAATGTTTCACTTACAAACTAATTACATTCGTCAAAATTCAACAAACTGCTATTTTTCTAAAGTGCTTACTTCATATATAAGTCCTACTCCAAAAATAAAGCCTAGTGAAAAATATGCCTCATACTTGCTAATATGTTAGTTTGCATTAAAATTCTAACTGAAATAGCAAATAGTAATGTTTCACTTACAAACTAATTACATTTGTCAAAATTCAAAAAATTGCTATTTTTCTAAAGTGCTTACTTCATATATAAGTCCTACCCCGAAAATAAAACCTAGTGAAAAATATGCCTTACCCTTGCTAATATGTTAGTTTCCATTAAAATTCTAACTGAAATAGCAAATAGTAATGTTTCACTTACAAACTAATTACATTCGCCAAAATCCAAAAAATTGCTATTTCACAGCAAATGTATTGATTATATGCAATCTATGGGTTCATAAATAATCCTTACTACCCTATCTTACACTAAACAGATATCGTTCAAAACAACATATATATTTTTATAATTTATATTTATAATATACATTTTATAATATTATATTTACAATATTATTATAACATATATTTATTATATCCAAATATCTTTCAAATTGTCTTTCTCCTTACCCAATAAGCAACGAATTCCGACATAATCGAATTCCAATAAATTCCTCCACCAAACTAAAAAAGATAATACCGACATTTAAAAAGAAAACCGCGCAACCACAATGAAACCACGTCCTCCACCATCGATCCTTCCACACCATTATTACTCCCAATTACGTAACATAATTGCATATCCTTCAGCCAGAAGAAAAGCAAACATCAACAATCACAAAAGAGTGTGAGATAGAAAATAAGAAAAAAAAAATTCTTATTAACTAAATGACCTGCGTACTCGTAATTCTGTGTCCCGTTCGTTGGCAATCGCGCGAAAAATCCCCATGCCAGGTATTAAGCCGGGCAAAGAGGATGAAGGTATTTACAACGACACGGGACATACGCTATTCCGTTACTCGAAAGGATTTAGCCCGCGGTCCTAAAATTAAACGGACAGCCGGCGATAAAAGGAAAAGAGGAGCCCGTGCAAGGTGAAAAGGGGGAACACTTTCGCGATGCAGAGGCCCCCGGGGGAACACGGCGCGAGTGCCGAGAGGTTGCGTCGAGTGCAACGATTTCTATGTGGGCCACGAGAAAGTCACAAGTGTGTGCCTCGTTTTTTTTTGTTTCCTTTTTCTCAGAGATATTCGCCCCTTTTGCACTTTCGCGGTCAAACGTACGTGCTGCGTATACTTCCGACTTTGTTTGGGTCACATTATTTAACCCCTTATCCCATAATACACCATGAGACTCGTGGCACAAATAAGAAAATTTGCAAAGTGCGAACTGGTGGATAAATAAAATTATTCTTATACTATTAATTATATTTGCATTTTTAAACCACGTATGGTCCTTCGGTTAAATTTCACTCGATTGCCATTTTCAGATAATATAAACTTTTCCATTTCTTTTTCACGATGTAATTTGAGTTAGTTTCGGTGTAATGTAACATAATTGGTTAACATTAAGTGAGCGCAAGGGGAAAGTGGGTGAAATGTGACCCTAAGGTGTTTCCTGCACCTATTTCTGAGGTATGTATGAAGGTTAAATAAAAATTTTTGTTTCAGTCAGATGAAACTTGTGAATTATAGCATTTTTAATATAAATATGAATTCTTACGTGGTAAGGCTAATAGAGATTTTCTAATCATAAAAAAATATCGACATGTCTGGCATTAAAATAATATATGTTTCCTGTGATATCGCAACAGGTCTATTTGTATTAAAGCTAACGAGAATTTTTTACATTGGAATTAATCCTTAGACCAATACAACTTCGACTGCTCTATAATTTAGTAAATTTAATAAACCATTCCTCACGTTCAGCCCGTGATCAAATAAAAAAGAAGTACAATACAGAGAGCAACGCAATGCTTGCCAGCATTTCAAAATGTAATTATCTTTCATTTAAATCATGTTCGATCAGGATCGACGCAAAATACCGGCGAGTAGGCTATAAGTATACCATTTATCCACTTTTTCTTGATAACGTGCTGCTCGGCATGACTTCGATAGGTAGCAGCTGCCTCGATTATGATTCCTTCGAATCAGGAAGAGACGTTCCACAGGAAGAAACATCTGTACAACATCGTGCAATCCGTTCTTTCGCGGATTACCGATGTAAAGCCCGAGGAAGAAGCTCTAGACTTCAAATTACCTTCTTATCGGCATTATGAAACGTTATGCAAAAGTATATTGCAGTACAAGTGAGGATGTTGCATCTTATAGGGTGTTTCACAACACATAGGCATTTAGACAATTTAAAAGTTTAAATAATACAAAAACAAGTTAACTCTAAGATTGCTCGAATTATAGTAATAATTGTTAGAAACTAATTTCTTTGCTACATACATTATTTGTAATTTGTACAAGATTTCAAGTTGGTGCAAATGCTTAAAGTTCTTGAATTAACCCCTTAGCTTACAACGTATGACACTCGTGACGCAGAAAATTGAATAGGAAATGTTGAAGTCTTTCAAAAACTATTAAATTGAAAATATCAGCCAGTTGGAAAACGGTCCTATTATTTCTGTACTATTAATATTACTATTAGTTACACAAAATATCCGAAATCAGTGAGGACTTTTGATTTCAGGAATTAATTTTGAGTTCTTACACGTCGAGTCGGAAAAGAAATCGTAAGCCAAAGGGTTAATATTTAATTGCGGAGTGTATTTATTTTTCAATATCTAATTGTATTGAAAATTTTTTTTTTCACATTATTTTAGACTTTCTTATCTGAAGCATTTTTTGTAAACGTGTAAAGAAAAGATTACAGTAGTTGTTTTTAGAATTTGACCTTATAGAATTTGAAGGTTTTATCTTTCCAACTGCTTTAAAATTTGAAAAAGACATTTTATTTTGAAATTAGTTACGATAAAATAAATATTAAGTGGAAGAGAAGAAAGAGATGCATGTTTACGTGGATTTGAAATGCTTTTCTATCTCATGTCCACTTGTGCTGGTCCCGCATGTTATGAAACACCGTGTACGTGTGTATCATGGGACAAGCTACGGTAGAAAGTTGAGGAACAGAAAATGATAGTAACTAATTCCGATATCATATTTTACGCTTGAAAATAAAACAAGAAAATAAAACTTTCAAAAGTAGCTGGTCAACGTGAAACTTATACATTTTTTGCAAGCGTCGATATTTTTTTCAACTGGCACAGAGGAAAAGTGCAAATATCAATTTAAACAAGTGCGTTGACTCCTTCCTCATTTACATTATTGGCTCGTCTGTGGATTATGGAAATTTTATACTAACATTTAGCATCGTGATGTAATTCGTAGCTTTCTGTTTACTCTACATTGTTAGCTCTCTCGGTATATATTATTGTATGAAAAAAATTCTTGAAGTCCCACTTTGAAGATGTATATTACAATATCATAATAAAAATACATCCATGTCACCAGTTAAGCGTGTTTGACGTGTATACACGTCAAACCAGAACTCCATTCCGATTACAATTTTTAAGTTTATAATATCAATAAACTTTTTAGAAATGAATTGTTAATTTATTGTACAATAAAAATGTTATTGTTCTTCATTTCTCGTAAAATTTATAAGTCCATTTTCCTGCCTTCGACTTGTACACTCGTCATTGTTCGATTTTAAATCCGCACCCTGTGGAGGATTTTTAACCTTTTAGATACGGTGCCCTTGGCCGCGAATGTCACAAAAAGGGTTTCCACTGCGGATTACTTTGGAATAGATTTTAAATGAATACGATGTGAAACGTATAATACTATCAAAAATCTTGATATCCACGAGAACTACTATAGTGGCGTACCGTATCTAAAAGGTTAACACTAAATTCTGCACTTAACTGGTTAATTCTTGTCGCTGTGCATAAAATCGAATCCCTCGGATCCAAATATTTTACATTAATTCTTTGCTTGTCCCAGCAACACATATTTAACCCATTGACAGTTTATCCCGTGACAGTCACGAGCAGAACGTCAAGTATCAAACGGTTTATCCCGTTTAGTCTAACAAAGATGTCTATGACTAGATCCATTGCTTCCTCTGTTTTCTAAGGTCATTCTAACTAAAGAAGGAGACATAGTTCAGTTTGCATGCCGAAGTGTTTTCGAACATAAAAAAAACTAGACATTTTTTAGGCCTTTCGTAATTTTACCAAACTGTGAAAGGGCTAATTCCAGTACAAAATTATAACTTCTACACTAAATGCGCATACTGCAATATTATAAAAAAAATATATCCTTTCCACCTGTTGAACTTTCTACAAAGCTGTATTCCCATTGATCTTAAACTTTTGATATCATCTACATATGAACATCAGAACGGAGCAATTAATGCCGAGTTTCCGCCATATGCAAGCTCGCAGAAACGTCCGCATTTCACAGCTTCAGTTTATCCCTGTTCCGGATCCAAACGGATACACTTTAATGATACATTACACAATGTAACGTCAGGCATCATTATGCACCGTGTGTCTGGTGTGTCAACGAAAGTGCACGATTCCCAGAAATGCTCGAAAGCGGCCGAACAGGTCGTGCTCGTCGCCATCGATTTCGCTCCTTTGGCCAACCATCATCAACGAAATTGTTATCGAATTCAAGGAGAAAGTCTGTCTGGGATCGCACAAAATGTCTCCTCTTAACGAATCGAATACAAACCCGAATTGAATGCAATGTCACCGAGCCTGTTCCACTTGAAATCCGATGATTTCGTAGAGTTACCTCAACGATTTCCGCAAGACTCTTCTCTGTGCTTTTTATGAGCGTTTCTATTGAATCGACTAGAACACTATCGTTGCTCGTGCTGCACGACTAATCGTACAATTGACACGAGTCTTGAGAATTTAACGACAGAACTACCGGCTTTAAATCTATTACATTTCAATGTATTAACACTAGAACGACTAAGCAAGTCAAAATGACTTATTCACAATTTTTTCCAATAATTCCTTAAGTTTATAGGAGAATCCTAGACTAGAAATTCTAAGGTGATCTTATAAAACACAGATTTCTGAACCGACCATATTTTCCACCTCTTGATTCCCCTTTTTTTCAAAATACTTATATAGGAAAAATTTAACGAGAGAATTACTCCTTCGGTACGCGAGGTGATGGAAATGAAAAGAACTTTAAACACTTATTTTAACTATTAAAATATAAACTATATTTAATAAAAACAATAATCAAAAAAGAACTATGAACGAAACTAAACTAAATGAACTATAACTACGTCTTAAAAATGTCGTCTTAAAATATATTCGTCTTAAAATTCGTCTTTAGCGGTACGTCTTAAAATCGTTCTTTCTTTCGTCGCGTCTTAACGTCTTCTCTCGACTGCCGGCGACCCTTCGCCAGTCGATACTCTACTCGCACACTCATTCGCTTAATCTAAACATCATATAAACATATCGTCTTAAAACCTAAGCTAGAGATTATTCCTACAAACGGCCATCCTGGAATTCATCCGCCTCGGATGAATCAAGAACGATCCATCGTTTCATGTACTCTGCACACGTCGACGTTAATTTCGGTCCTTCGTTTGAACCTACACGCTCTACATCATACGTATCATTTGATTTAACTTTAACGACGCGATAAGGCCCTAAATATTTAGCTCTTAACTTACGTCCCGACCCTAACTGCGTACGTCGTATTGCTACAAGATCGTTTAATTTATATTCCTGTGCCTCTTTTCGCTTACGGTCATATAACTTACGATTTTCTTCTTGTGTTTTATACAATTGCGGTTTCGCTCTTTCTCGCAGCTCGTTACGGTTTTCCTCAAATTGACATAAAAATTCCTTTTCAATAGTCTCTTTTAACAATACATCATCTTTATTTCGCATCTTTACCCCGAATAACAGTTCAAATGGCGTCATTCCTATCGCACGGTGAAATGTAGAGTTTAATATTCTTTGTAATTTATTAACATGTTTGTACCATTTAGTTGGATCTGATAAACATAATTTCGAAAGCGCCGAAATAATTGTCCTATTTAACCTCTCAACCTGTCCGTTTGCTCTCGGAAGGCCAGTTGTAATAAGCAAATGTTTTATATTTTCTTCCTTACAATAATCATCAAATTCGTGTGAAGTGAATGCAGTTCCTCTATCAGACACTACTTGTATAGGGTTTCCAAAAACATTTTTGTGCAATTCTAATCTATCTAAGACTTCTCTCGTCGTTGTAGTTTTTGTAGGGTACAACCATACAAATTTGGTAAAACTATCAATTATCGCAAAAATATAATTATAATTCTTCGCCGTAGAATCTAATGGTCCTAAATGGTCTATATGGTAAGTATGTAACGGGATATCAACTTTAGTAAGCGGATGTAAAAATCCCTCCTGCTTGCCTGACTTCTTATTGGAAATGATACATGGTACACAATTACTAATACATCTTTCAATTTTTTTACGAAGCTCCGGTATAAAATAATCTTGTCTTATAATATTTTCCGTTCTTGCAATTGCGAAATGTCCCTTTTGATGTGCCATCTGAATAATTTCATTTTGCAAAGCTCGCGGTACTACTAGCAACTCTCGGCCATCCAAAAATGTATAAAGTACATCGTCGCGCAAAAAATAATCTTTATATGGCCCATGCTTTAATAATTCCATTACAGCTTTTACTTCTGCGTCTTCCTCTTGCAATTTTTGTATTTTCGAAACTATCGACTCTTTATTTATTATCATTATTGCGTTTCTGCTTAAAGCGTCTACATGCTTCATTCTGGTTCCGACACGGTGCTCGATTTTATATTTAAAATCTTCCAGTACAAGAGCCCATCTAGCAATTCGCGTTATTAAGTCTCTTTTATCCATCGTCTTTTTGAATGCAGCACAATCTGTAACTATCTTAAATTCTATGCCTAACAAATAAACACGAAATTTTTCTAGAGCTTTTACTACCGCAAGAGCCTCAAGCTCATAACTGCTATAGTTTCTTTCCTCAGGTTTAGTTTTTCGACTCATAAAATAAACAGGATGCAATTTTTCATCATCGGGAGAACGTTGTAATAAAACAGCCCCAAAACCATCTTTACAAGCGTCAGTATGTAATTCAGTTTCGTAACTAGGGTTATAAATACTCAAAACGGGATTCCTCGTCAATACTGCTTTCAATTCGTTAAATGCTTCTCTGGTTATCTCATTAAATTCAAATGGTTTATCTTTTCTAAGTAAATCACTCAAAGGTTTTGCAATGACCGAATAATTTGAAATAAATTTACGAAAATATCCTGATAATCCAAGAAAACTTTGCACGTCTTTTAAATTCTTAGGTTCCGGAAAACTAACAACAGCTTTAGTTTTCTCTATTGACGGAAATATTCTACCATTTTCTATTACATGTCCCAAAAATTCAATACGTTTCCGCATAAACTTACACTTCTTTAAATTCAATTGTAAACCATATTCACTAGCAGTTTGTAAAACTAATTTTAAACGAGCTAATCCTTCTACTTCGTCTTTCGCCGGAATAATTACATCGTCTATATATATTAATGCAAAATCTCTTACAACTAAATCGCGAAACACTTGATTTATAAAACGCTGAAACACAGATGGAGCATTACAAAGTCCAAAAGGCATTTTACAAAACTGGTATTGTCCATGATGAGTTACAAACGCGGTATATTTTTTACTGTCATCATCTATTGATACGTGAAAAAATCCGTTTTTTAAATCAATTGTGCTAAAAATTCGTGCGTCTTGCAATCTATCCAACAATTCCTCGATAATTGGAAGTGGGTACTTATCTTTCTCGGTAATTTTGTTCAAACGTCTATAATCTATACAAACGCGCGGAGAACCGTCCTTCTTCTTCACCACAACTACAGCACTAGCGTATTCGGATGCACAAGGTTCGACGACACCATCTTTCATCCACTCATCGATTTGTTTTTCTAAGATCTCTCTCTCAGGCATTGGTAACCTACGCGGCTTATAACATATCGGTTTTTCATCCTTCAAAACTATGCGCATACTTATATCGGTCGTTTTACATTTTTCTGGCTTATACGAACTAATTGTTTCCTCTAATTGATTATTTATTTCGTCATCGCGAACATCCGTTTCTAATTTTTCATTCTCGGAACTATTTTGTGCCAAAAACATAACTAAAGGTATTTTTCGAATTGTTATACCGTCTGGATTAATCTTTAGTTCACATGCGTTTATAATATCCGTGCCAATTACAGATTCCATATCCATTGAGTCGTATGGTACAATATAAATCGTAATCGGGAATTTTTCTGAATCTATCTCAACGACCGTCTGAATATATCCCAAAGGTTGCGTTTTATTATTTTTACCGAAACCAAATAATTTCGTCTCACAGGGTTGTATTTTATCTAAACCAATTTTTCGTTGAACGTCTTCGCGCATCAGACTAACACCACTACCGGTATCTATCAATGCTCGTATGCATACGCCATTAACAAAAATATTTTTTCGCATATCATGCCCCGATGCTGTCGAAACAGTATTAATCGTAGAAGGCTGAGGTGATGGGTTTGGCTTACCTTCTTTGTTGTCAATATTGCAATTATACCCGGTATGACCAAAAGAATTACATTTGAAACATTTTTTCCCAGTACTCCTGTAATGACAATCTCTCGATATATGGCCTTTGCCACCGCAGTTATAACATCGTACTTCAAATCTCTGTTGATTCGTTTCACGCTCCGTCGTCACCGTTTTCTCTGTATGTTCTCCTCTTCTTGCGTAGTCCGTCTTTCTCGTGTTATCCATCCTTCTTGCGTAGTCCGTCTTCTTCGCGTTATCCATCCTTCTTGCGTAGTCCGTCCTAGTCAAATCTTCTCTTCGTCGTACATATCTCTCCTGGTTTTTCTTTCGAATTGTCTCGTAAATTTTTAGACGTTCTTTGAATTCACTTAGTTTTTTCGCCCCGTGCAGAATTATTTTGTTGTTCATCTCGTCTGGTATGCCATCGATTATATATTTCATTAGCGCTTCGTGTTCTATTGAGCCCCTTGAAGCCAACTCTTTCATGACCAAATAATACTCTTGTACACTTTCATCTCTTCGCATTCTTCGACTGGTGAGCATCGTATGCAATTCCGCGGTATTAACTTTTGTGGAAAATTCCTCACGTAAAAGCGATTTTAATTTTGTCCATGTTTTAACAACACCTTCACTTTGAATATATAATTTTGCCAGTCCTTTTAATGATTTTTTCGCAAAAACAAGTTTTTCTAAGTCAGACCATCCAAACAACACAGCAGAATCTTCAAAATCAACAATCCAACGTTCTACGGAATATGTATCACCGCCATCAAAAGATCGAATAGACTCTTCTACGTCGCGATAGTTTACAGCAAAATTTAAACGTTTCTTTCCCTTTGCATTTGTTTCACCTCCTAATACGACCGATTCCGCTCGATCTTCGTCATCTTCGTCTTCGTTATCTTCCTCATCTTCGGTCGTATCTTCGTTTTCGTCTTTTTCAGTTGGAACTAGTGTGTTTATATCCATCAATGCTTTGCATATTAATTTGATCAATTCTTCTCCGGTTCCATGGTAATCCAGGCCAAGAATATTGCAACAGGATACCAAATCACCAAATGTTAATTCGTTTGCGAATGTTAGTTTCGCAAGATGATCCTTTGAACCATCGCTGAATGTAAATCCAGAGAACGCACGCAATCGTTTACGGTTAGCTCTATCACCTTCAACTTGAAATATAAATTTATGGAGAGCTTTTATTGCTGCGGCCGGTGCAGTTTTAATTTTAAGTTTCACGCCTTCAATTTGTTCCAAATTTTCCATCTTGATCGTCTTAATACACTTGATTGTTCTTTGCACAACACGTCTTCACTTTTTCTCTTCACTTATGTTCTTACTCTCAGTTTTCAAACAGGTCAGTTCTCTTTACACCACCAACACAACACGTGTATTTACCGAAATACAAATAGCTCACTCAATCCCGGACGAGCCCCCAAAATTTATAGGAAAAATTTAACGAGAGAATTACTCCTTCGGTACGCGAGGTGATGGAAATGAAAAGAACTTTAAACACTTATTTTAACTATTAAAATATAAACTATATTTAATAAAAACAATAATCAAAAAAGAACTATGAACGAAACTAAACTAAATGAACTATAACTACGTCTTAAAAATGTCGTCTTAAAATATATTCGTCTTAAAATTCGTCTTTAGCGGTACGTCTTAAAATCGTTCTTTCTTTCGTCGCGTCTTAACGTCTTCTCTCGACTGCCGGCGACCCTTCGCCAGTCGATACTCTACTCGCACACTCATTCGCTTAATCTAAACATCATATAAACATATCGTCTTAAAACCTAAGCTAGAGATTATTCCTACACTTATTTAATTTATTTAGATGCCATAGATTTAACGTCGGTCGTTCTAGTGTTAAATATGTATTATACTTTGACAGAGGGAGAATAAAGAGGTGGCAGAGACGATCGATTTGGTAATTTGTTTTTTATGAGATGAACGTGAAATATCTACTCTATGGCTCTGAGAACTGTTAACATTAGAACTACCGAGCAAGTCAAAATGACTTATTCACAATTTTTTCCAATAATTCCTTAAGTTTATAGGAGAATCCTAGACTAGAAATTCTAAGGTGATCTTATAAAACACAGATTTCTGAACCGACCATATTTTCCACCTCTTGATTCCCCTTTTTTCAAAATACTTATTTAATATATTTAGATGCCATAGATTTAACGCCGGTTGTTCTAGTGTTAAATATGTATTATACTTTGAAAGAGGGAGAATAAAGAGGTGGCAGAGATGATCGATTTGGTAATTTGTTTTTTATGAGATGAACGTGGAATGTCTACTCTATGGCTCTGACAATTATTAACATTAGAACTACCAAGCAAGTCAAAATGACTGATTGCCAATTTTTTTCAAAGTTCTCCATATTTTGATAACAGTCATGGAGTAGATATTCTACGTTGATTTTATAAAGTATAGATTACTGAATCGATCATCTTTACACTTATTTAATATTTTGAAATATGATAGATTCAACATCGACAGTTCTAGTGGTAAAAAATTGAGAACCAGTCATTTTGACTGGCTTAGAGGTACTAGTGTTGATAAAGGTAATATTTTATCCTCATCCTGACGCAGATGGGGGAGAGAGAGGATTTTTGTCACGGTTAGTGAATTCTGGTGAAATGTATCTTCTTTTTTGTGTAGTTTTTTTAACAATCATCATTTTTTGTGATGCAGATCGTCTTAGGATGCTGTAATGCAGATAGACGCATTTTCTTAGTCGAGCATAACGAATTGAATGGATGATCGGAATTATATACTATCGTCATTGCATATGTTGTTCAATACGATGAATTATGCGAAACATTACTAATATTCTGCGGTGGAAAGAAATTTTACCCTATGCGTGCAATGTTTTTTGTAGTGCTTTGAAGTTAATCTTTTTGTAAGCCGCATTTATAGATTTTATTTATTTATTTATATAGTTACTTACTAACTACCTGTTGCATTTAGGATTTTCTTGACAAAAATCAAGAGTCTCAGAATTCCAAAAAGTGGATCAATACTTGCGAACGATTTTACGGTTTCGTTTACATTATCTTCAAACTCTAAAACTTTCTATTCTGTACGCGAATAGAATGAAAATAAGTCCAAACCGCTATTCGTTTTCGCAGAAATTGCAAAAGTCTAAATTACCTACATTTTTTTAAATGCCTTGATAATATAAAATTTTACATTCACAGCGATTTTATTTTACATCGAGATTAATCATTTTTAAATCAAATAATATAACGAAATATTCGATGTAGAAAAAACTGTAGGTGTTCGAGGATCATAAATAAGGGACACTAAATTATTACAGGAAATTTTCAAACTGATGGGTTTTCAGCTTCAATTTATTTTTCTGGACGTTGCGCGAGGGATATATGTGCACGATTTATCATCCTCAGCGTAATTGTTGTACAGGCATCGATGATATGTTGCCGTATGTTGTCTATAGTCGATGGAATATTCTCATAGAGCAGCGGCTCTCAAACTGTTCCCCATAAATATGGGAAATTATTTAAAATAAACTTTTAGAAAATTCGAAAGATAGAAAGTATTATCAGTATTGATTACAAGAAATTACTAATTAAAGGACGTTACCCACTATATTCAAAATTACAAAAGTATTTACATAATCCTCGACACTTATTCAACCCCGGCGGTTCAACGTTGAAATCTGTCGTTGCATCGCATATACCTAATTTTCTCCCAAAGGAATTTTTTTGTTTATTCATTTTCTACATTTACCGGAAGTATTCTTCACCATCTACAATTACTATTATTATAAAATAAATAAATAACACACATTAAAAAAGATTCTTAACCCTTTGCACTCCTATGTCGAGCTACACTCGACACAGCTTTCTGTGACTCTTAATGTTTCATATACTAATTATAGACTTTTCGAAATCAACAATAATTTTACATTTTAACATTAATACACCGCAGTATCTACAATTTTTCCTCGTATTAAATAAAAACGGTTAATCAACAGTAGACAATTTTCCGAGATTATATTTACTTATCTGACAAAAAGTTAATAAAATAATTCGGAGCGCAAAGGGTTAAAATAGTATTAACCGTAGCAACCATAGTCAGATGATCGGTTCACTGTAATAAAAATTTATAATTTGTTGTATTATTAAATAAACCCTGTTTTCTGCAACATTTCAACCACTAAGTTGAATAATTTTATAATCAATCAAGTGGTCGGCCCTAGTAAGCATAGATACATGTAAAATATTAGTGCTGAATCTTCCAATTAAGTAATAACAGAATACAAAAACGATCGAAAGTAAACCACTAATAACCGAAATTAAACCACTAATAACCGAAATTAAACCACTAATAGTCGAAATTAGACCACTAACAATCAAAACGAAATAATTTCGCAAATATAATGAAATAAGTACGACCAGAAGTTTTTTCACCCCAATCGCGAAAAGAGACACTTGACGTCGCCACCGTAACGCTTCCACGACGGAAGTATAGTCGCAAGAAACAGCTCTAATGTAACAAGTTATTTGTAACGTGCAATTCAATAGGTAAAAGCGAGATCGATTCTCCATCCAGGTTTCCCGTTCTTATGAATATCAGCAAGGATTTCCGAGAAACATAACCCCATCGCCATTTACGTCGTCTGGCATTTCTCAGCGATTCGCATTCCGAGTGGCTCGACAAGTTGATCGATATCTACGGTCACCAAAGGGGTCGTAATTAAAGAAGATGCTGTGGAGTGCCGCAGATTAATTACTGGTAAAAAAAAATATCGGAGATTCTCCACAATCGGGAAGCAAGATTCGATAAAATGGAATCAGCGATTTTAAGATTTGATAGGTATGTAGATTTCATCGAGCATCGCTGATGCTGCGAAGGAATTTTATAGGGATTATCCAATCGGTCCGGCTGTTTTATGTCGTCGTTTAATTTCGATTTCTTTCGAGACGAATTACGCTCTGGACGAATGGACATGTTTTATACGATGATACGTGTAATTATTATACCGTTTGCCAACAGGTTTCTCGTTTTACGTGACACTTTAACGTGATTCTTAGGATAGAGGAAACAGTGAATCTACGGGGTCGTAATGAAATGGAGAAAATATTTGCAATTTCACGAGGAGTTTGATGTTGAGATGTTCTTCCGCTGTAATGGCCGACGTGGAAGTATTTGAACTACGGAAGATTTCTTTCATTCGTTCTTTTTATCCTGCGCAAATTTGGTTTGCATATTTGTTAGATGATACGTTCATCATTTTTAAATATCTTCGATAGACGAGAATTTATCATATAGGTAAAGTTCACAATTTTTCTTTAACACGAGAACTACCGATGTTAAATCTACTATATTTCAATATATTAAATAACTACTTTGGAAAAAGAGAAATGAAGAGGTAGCAAAATTAATCGATTTAGTAATCTGTATTTTATAAAGTCAATGTAGTATGTGTGCTCTATATCTGTCCTATAAATTTAGAGAATTTTTCAAAAAAATTGGGCACCAGTCATTATGACTTACCTGGTAGTTCTAGTGTTAATATCAATTATTAATGCAAAGTCACAATTCTGAAAGCAGAATATCTACAAATATATTAACCCCTTGCCCTACGATCTGTTTTGTCACTGCCTCCGCATTAGTTCAGAATTTAATTACTAAAAAAATGATATATCGTATAATTTAACGTAATATTAATGTTAGAAAAATAATAATTATCCCGTCGCGTTTCATTAATATTTCCATTTTAGTAGATTTTCGAAAACTTGAAAATTTCCTATCCCATTTACTTCATGACGAGTGTCGCTCGTCATTGTATGGCAAGGGGTTAAAGATGGAAAAAACAATCTATTTCTATTTATATATATTTTCCGTTTTTTTTTTATATGAAAAATAATTGTAAGAAAAACTAATGGCTGCTCTTCCAATTAATATTTGTGAGTTGTGTCTCTCTACTTTTTCTTCTACCATTCCATTTTAACCTCATTACCAGACTGCGGATTTTTATGCATTTATGACAAATTAAACACGGCTAAAATATACAAAAAGGACACAATATAAAAATATATCTAAAGTATGGTATTTGTTGTAATATTTATTGAGTGCAATAAATCCCTAGATAGGTTTTCCTGTCTCACCTGCATTTTTGAAACTTGAAATTTGCATAAACATCCGCAGTCTACTCATTACCATTCTACGATATAATTCAAATCCTAGATGTAACAAGTATTATACAGTAGAAGAACACTATTTCTACCAGCCTTTAAAGCCCAATGATTCTACTATTCCACAAATTATCTGTTTCCCACAAACTTTTCCTAAACCTCTCGTGCAATCGATATTTATCGTACAAGAACTCCAGTTCAGAATTAGATATACACACCGCGACATAACAAACTAAACGAAGCGAACAAAGAAACTATCGGCTTAATGAATACGACTTTAATCGAACCGAAGCGCCGATAAATTGCAATTAAACGTAACAAACGACAGGATCGAGCTAATGCAGCTATCGCGCATACTGTTCAGTTTGTTATCTCCTTCCGCGGCGCATGAAACGACGTTCGAAAAGTGGAAAAGGAAGGAGGTGAAACGACAAGGCCAAGGTAAAGGTAAAAGGTAAAAGAGGGGCACTGAGAATGCGAATGAAAGAGGAAACCGACGCGTGCACGAGCCGTGCACGAGTCAATGAACCGCGACCGACAAATACGGTGTATCGTATAGGGAAATCAGCCAAGGATTCTTTCATAAATTATTATAATCAACCTGTTGTATCTGGGTAAAAGCTCGATTAACTTCGAATGTTACTGTCAAGAGGAATTAGAGGGTATGATTCAATATACTATACACATTTGGTGTTGATTCGGTGTGTGGATCTTTGAGATTTAATATGAAGCTAAGAATTAGTTTTGCACAATAATTCGCATTGAAAAAATAGGTTAAATGTTGATGATTTCTTTGATGTTTTACGATAAAATTTTATGTCTTTAACTTCTTATTCATCGATTTTTTATGCGGCTGTATAAACAGTTATGAACAGTTAAATTGGGCGAAGGAAATATTTACCTGTTATTCCCGATATAATATATTTCTATGCAATATTAACACTAGAACTACCGGCGTCAAATCCAAACATATTTTAATAAATTAAATAAGTACTTTGAAAAAGGGGGAATCAAGTGGCGGAAAATTTGATCGATTTGGTGATTTATGTTTATTGATATAGACGTAGAATATTTATTCTATGACTCTTATATAAACTTGGAGAATTTTTTGAAAAAAATGTGTACCAGTCATTTTGACTGGTTTGGTAGTTCTAGTGTTAATAGGATCGTCATGTCGTTTTCCACTAATATTTTCAGTTTGACTATTTTGGGAAAAAAGTTTTATTAAAATTAAAGATTATTTCGTGGCATACATTTGCCATTTATGCCACGAGTGTATTGTAGAACGAGGGTTAACTTCTTATTGTATTATATTGTTACGAATTATCGTAACGAAATTGTCTCCCCTATATTTCATATCGATTACGAGAATGTTAACAGGTTGAGTGCCATGGGGGTCACCGGTGACCGGCGCTATTGAATTGAATTTAATTTTATGTTACGTTTAAATTGCAATATTTATGAATTTTCTAACATATTGAATATTTAAATTTTGGAGTTAAGAAGATGAAGATCTGCTAAACACCGATCAATCAGTGTCCTTAAAATTTCTGTTTTATGAATATGTGATTTTCATAAAAAAAGTTTCACTTCAGTAGAAATAACGAAATAAGGGAAACATCGGTGGCATTCAACCTGTTAACAACGAATTGCAAATGTTTAGATATTGATTTAATATTTAGAATAGAGTTGTCTTTGTGCAAGAAGTTTGGATTCATTAAATTAGAGACGTTATTTTATAATATCTGAGTTATTTAATTGTGAAGCGCCGTTACAATATATTTACGGCTATCATAAAGAGCTGGTACTTATCTTTTCCTTTTACAATCAGTAAATTGTTGAAACTTAACCTGATTATTCTGTTAGTATCCTATTTTTGTTAATATAAGTTTTAGCAGACGATTGAAATTTAATATACAATTATGGATCAATTCTACGAAAGAACTCGCCTGAAAAATTTATTTAAGCAATTGTGACCCAAATATACCATAATAGAGATGGTAGACTATTGAAATATTGATTTTATCTTTAACATGTAAGCTTCAGGATGGAAAGAACACCGGTTAGTATAAACTTTAAAATGAAAGGCACCGTATCTCTTCTTAAAAATGCTCGAAGTGCTTCCTGAAGATGCTACTTCTTCGTAAAATATAATGCTAAATTTCTAGAGAAAATTTCTCAATTATGTATAATCCAGCAGCAATTTCTCCTATTTTCATACATGCGGGCGCGTATATATCATTCGTTACAATCACTACACGAACGTTTATTAACGACTAACGTTATGCCGATTTCACATTTAACCCGTTGCCTTATAATGACAAGTTACACTCAAAGCACAAATGATGGTCTTAACGCAACAAACATGAATCCTACACATGCTCCATAGTAACAATTCCAATTGCTAATCTTTATTTTTAATTATAAAAAATAATATTACAAAATTGTATAGTCTGAACCACAGTTAGTTCAACTTTCTACTTTCTTTTCATATTTTACAAAATTTCTATGCTCCTTACCTCTTATTTTTCTACTTTTCTATTACAGAATGGAAACTATTATATCAAGTAATTTTCTTACCCCTTGCAATTTACTTTCATGTGATATATCAACCCTTTGCGAACGAATGCCACCATATTCACAGTATTACAAATATTCTAAAAAAAAATCTATACGTCACATTCATATATCTATTCCTTTATTTCAACTGCCACCATTTTTTGTAATTTTCACTTCAGTATCCTTTTGTATGGACGTATCTGTTCATATACTATCTGGTATTAATGAAAATTTCCATAAAATCCAATAAAGCAATATTAACCCCTTGCCTTACGATTTTTTTTGTAACCGAACGCGCAGTAACTGAGAATTAATAGGTTACAATAATAATCTATCGCTGATTTATATATATCGGTATAAGATGACACGATATTAACACTTTTCCGATCGGTAGCCGATTAATCGGCTTTTCAGGCCCAATACTTTTGAACTTTTAACTCATTAATTGGTCGCTACAGCAATTAATAAATTATTATTTTTCATTGCGATTAACTGTGCCAAGGACTCAGTGCAGAAACTTTGCAATTTTCGAAGAGATATCAGTATCAGGGAAATATTTGCGTGCAAGTGACCGATCAGAAGTAGGTAGGATGTTAAAAAATACCGGTCGATAAAATGTTAATAACATAAAACTAATTTTAAAATTTCCTTACATACTGATACTTTTAAGTTAACAGTTTTTGGTAAACTTGAAAATTTTCTATACCACATACTACCTGACGTGTGTCACACGCCATTGTAAGGCAAGGGGTTAATTATGCACTTTTTCTCGCTCTGGAAATAAAGCAATTAATTTCTTAAAAATCCGTCGATCTACTGGTCATTATTCTGGAAAATTGTGCTCGATTATCAAGGGTTAATATAATTTTCAAATTGAATCCAAATATTATTAATTCCTTCTTCCAACTGATATCATAAACCAAAAGGAAATCAGACACTTTACCATTTACTTGTTGCGATGTGTAACATCTTATACTCCATTAGTAACTCACAAGTTAAACAGTTCCCACCGAACTACACGATCGCCAAAGAAATCGTAAAGCAACCAGTTAAGCGAATACTTTACGACATCACCGTTAAAAGCCGATTAATTCCTGTGTAACGAAAGGAGCAACGATGCCTTTGAAATCACGAGCACTAATTAATTCGATCATTCTATTTGCAAGCTCACTTACGTAATGTAACTACGGCTGAAAATAAGATAAATTTTTAACAAAACTCGTAACAAGCAAACGAAGCAAACACATTAATTTACCAGTCGCGACAGAACTTTCCCCAATATCAACGAGGCGGTTCGATCGTTGCGCAATAAATTCGAGTGAAAGTATTATCATTTTTAATTGCATCATAAAGAGAGTCCTCGGTATTATCTTGCAACCGATGCACGCTAATTAAAAAACGAACGGGAAATGAATTTCATCGAGACTCTTCGTCCTGCCGTTGCAAATCCTTGTACTTAACGGTCGATTGCTTCGAACACGATGTAACATTATTTTTATCTCTTTCTGGTGTGTTTTCATCCTCGAATAACGGGTCTTCGCGAATTCTTTTGAGTTTTTATTAATCCTCCCAATGGTCGGGGCTTTCGTGCACGTTCAAATGACTCGTGGAATCTTTGAGTTTTTGTTTGACGTTCTAAGCGTTTGTTTTCGCGAATACGAATTCTCTATCAACGAGTGAATTCTTGGGTAGATGTTTTTCTGGACAAACTTGAAAGTAATGGAATTCTTATGGAAGAATGAGCGTTCAAATGCATCGTGCATGTTTAATCATTGAATTTGTTAGAAAAATTTCAGGGTCAATTTAAATTCTTGTCATTTTTAACGGTAAATGAATGATTAGCAGATTTCTTGTGCCGGGATGAAGAAAAAGATGCTAACTGGAAGTTGCTGTAATTATCTAAGCTTGAGATACGATATAGCCGTTATATTTAGGATTTTATGATTTATTATAATAACTTAGATAATACAATTTTGCGTGAAGACATGAATAATATCGAAAGCAAAGAACAGTATGAGTTCCTGACTTGGTTGAGATAAATTGGAAAGGAAATTTTCAAGTCTTACAAAACCTATTAAATTGAAAATATCAGTGAGGTGCGACACGATAAAATCATTTCTATAATATTAATATTACGTTAAATTATACGATATGTCAAGAATCACCGATCACTCTTTATTTTACTAATTTAATTCTGAATTATTGTGGAGGCAGTCACAAAGTAAATGGCACGGCAAGGGCTTAATGCTCTTCTTTGTTCAACTTTTATAAAACTATATCGACTAAATCTTAGAATGTCAATTGAGAATTTAACAATTTTCTTATATTTATTTCTTACTAAAATAAAATTGCATGAGTTTAGAAACAGCAAAATTTCTTTAAGGCACTTCCACTACTAATGATCAGTCTCGTATATTCTCACCATTCAATTCCAATCTACCGTGTGAAATGTTTGTAAATAACGTAATTCAAATCAAAAGTGGAATTAAATACAACTATTAACAAACTGAAATATGGCTTTCGTTGTTCGTTTCATTAAAGTTTCAAATATTTTAATCCTCATGTTTCAATAAAATATAAAAAGAACTAATTGATTAAGAACATAAACTTAATGTTCGTAAATAAAAAAAAATGCGTGTTAAATATTCCTCCGAAATCTATCTTTTAGGTAAGTTTAATAAAAATCGTAAAGATTGTCAACGAAGACAAATAAGGTATCTAGGAAGAAATGGGAGTTTGGAAAAAAGCAAAAGTCTGTCCTTTTGTTGCTGGATACTGCAATTTTTAAAACTGTTACACTAACATTTGTCTACCATATTTCTCTCTTATTTCTCCCATATTTCTACCATTGTCTCCCTTTAGGTGCTTTTTTTACTAACAGTAAGAGTCTTTCTTACTTAGGGGTTAGGATATTTAACCCTCTACAGTCGTTACTCATTAAGAGCAAGGTATGGAAACACACTTAAAAGAAATCTACTAAAATCTCAGTAAAAATTATATATACCTCAGAAATGAATTGATTTTTTGCTTTCGTGGCTGAGAGTAGACACACAATGACAACCGTGAAAGTGTTTTGGTGGCTGAGAAGAGACGTATGGTCGCCAATAAAGGGTTGATGCCACTGTGAGGATGAATTACCAAGTAATCCGCAAAAAGAGAGGTATTTGATGATTCAGGATCTCGTCTTCGACAGTATTAAACGCGCACTTATAGATGAAAATAGTAGAACCCGATCACAGAGCACTGATTACCCGTCGGCGGTCACGGGGGAACTGATAGCGAGGCAAGGTGAGCATCGAAATGACTTATTATTAAGATTCTCGGAAAAGATACCTGAAGGTTACGACGCCGAGTTCCGCCGAGTATATTTTGACAACAAACCGCGGTGAACGTACTTCGCGACCAGCGAAGTGGAAATAATTGCTCTCGTTTCTCATAGAACTAATTTTAAAATTGTAAATGGAATTTAACGATATTAATTATTTATATAACCAAATGTAACAAATGCACCACTTTGTTTAATGTAGCGTTATTGTCAAAAAGTAACTTTGTAAACATAGAATATAATTTTAAAGCAAGCTAGATATACTAATATCTAAAATCATAAAATAATTTGTAAGAGATAAATGTATATTTGTAAAAGAAACTATAATAGAAAGATGTGTGCTCTATTGTCTCCTCCTGTTAGAATTTCTCCTGGACATTAGTTTTTTTGCATAAATTGATTCTAAAAATCCTTCTGAATATAACGTTGCACATTACTTTAACCCCTTGACCTACGATTACTTTTCTGACGAGGCGCGCAAAGACTCAAAATTAATTTCTGAAATCAAAAGTTTTCACCGATTTCTGATATTTCGTGTAACTAAATGTAGTATTAATAGTAAAGAAATAATGAGACCATTTCGTGATCGACTGATATTGTCAATTTAATAGTTTTTGAAAGACTTCAAAATTTCCTATCCCATTTTCCATGCTACGAGTCCCACACGTAGTTGTAGACTAAGGGGTTAATGTTATAAACGTGTACACATATTTGAACAGTGCTCAAAGGGGAAACAGGGCCCAAAATGGTTCAAAATTTGTGGATATTTTCCTATGTATGTCAAAAACGAGACGCGCTTTTCTTACTAGTTCGGTGACGCAGTCCTCCATTTTTTTTCCACCATTAAAATATTATTTTTAAAATAATATAGATTTATAACATAATAAAAAGACATAGAATAATAATAGAATAATAGAGAGTAATATAGATAACAGAAAAATATTATTGTTGTTTAACTATCAGTAAATGTTAATTATAACAACTATCGCCGCAGGAAATTCAAGAGCAAAACCTGATCATCGATCCTACTCTGCTGCGTGCAATGTTTGCAAATAACTCTGTTTTCACTGTACACACGGAACCTTCGCGAGAAGGCAGATTTCTTTATTGTTCTTTATGTAAATTCCAAGCATGGACTACGAGGATAAACGGCAACCCAGTTGGCGCGTGACCCGCGCGTTTCTCGAGCACCTTCCCTTAAAGAGAACAGTGCTGGCCGAGATTTCTTTTTTCCATTCGGTACAACCTTCACCCAATTCGACGCTTTTACGAGATTCACCGTATTCGCATTTCTTATTCCGCGTTTTCACTGTTCTTCCATTGTTCAAATTAATAAATTATTAATGTCCATCGTGAAAGTGTTCTCGTGTTTTCAACGTCGAGTATCCGCGGCGTACATCTAACATTGTATCGTTTGTGTTTACATGATGGAATGCATTTTGTTTGCCTGATGTTTGCGGAGAATTTGCAGTGCTCGGAGCTAACGTGAAGAAGTCTATAATTATACTAATTAGAGATTAAAACTTAGAGGAAAAGCGGAATTTACGAGCAAATTTGTAATACAAAGATGATTTAGTATACTTTCGAAAATATTTGTAATAGTTGGACCAACATTTTTGAGACGATGTTTTAATCTTATGGGTTTTGTTAAATAAAAAAGTGTTGAGATTTTCACAGGAGATGACATTTTCTGCTATTACTACGCATCCTTATTAGATTATTAACACTAAACCTACCAAGGCGGTCATAATGACCGGTTCTCAATTTTTTCAAAAAACTACCTAAATTGATAGGAGTGCCGTGAAATAAAAATTCTACTTCTACTATATAAAGCCTAAATTAGTTAATTAACTAATCCTTTCGCTTCTTGATTTATCTTTTTCCAAAGTACTTGTTCAATAAATCTAAATTTTAGTAGATATAACGTCGGTAGTTTTAGTGTTAATTACACTTCATTGGCACAATAGGTGTTAGATAATTTATAACTTGTTTTTATCAGTATTATTAAAAAAGTGCCAGCGTTACTTTTAAAGAATAATCAGTGCGTGGTATACGTCAGTCCTTCTAATAAAATATCATTGCATAAATATTTTTGGAAAAAATGTCAAATTAATTAAAACTAATTAATTTAATAAATGAACTAATTAAAAAATATTATCATAATTGAACGTTCTATAAAGATGAACAATTCAAATTGAATCGACCAACACACAAAATTGTACTAATAAAATAAATAAAATTGTATTAAAAAATATGTTGCACTACTTCTTACGTATTTATGTCTAACATCTAATTCAAATCACTAATGAATTTTAATACTGTCTAAAAGAAAACAAAAGAGGTTTAATTTAAAAAAAATCGAAACACCTACAGATCTATACAAGAAACTCCCTAATAGCAGTTCTTAACATTTTACAAATAATAAGTAACTTCACTGTCTCCATAATTCAACCACCTGTTACACGGAAGTTCAGAATTTCCTATAAAATTTCCAACAACCCGTTTACACATCCCAATCCCAAAGAAACCAAATATCCAACGTCTACGCGACGGAGACTTCAATGCCTGGAAGAAAGTGATAGGCAAAACACCAGATATAATTCCCATATCCTTAGCTTCCGTTATCACTGCTCATTTCCCATTACCCGACGCCAACGAAAACCTTTCGTGACATTTACTTTCTACTCGAGTGCAATGACAGTAAACCCATTCCATCGTTGAAATTCTACCTTTCGTTCTACATCGACAGCCCAATGGAACAAACGTGGAAGCAATAGAAGGAGCTCTTGAAGTAGCTACTTTTGATTTCGTCCTCGATAAAACGGACAAGGTACACGAATGGAGAAATCGTATCAATTGGGAGGACGTAGACGCGTGTAAGGTTGGTATTCAGTGGCACCTGTACGAGAGAATACGATCTGTCGGATCACGTCGAGCTTTGGAAAGTGTCGCATTATATCTCCGCGGGCAAAACGCCCCGAAGAATGATCGATCTTTACCCTACTTTCTGAGACGATCATCGTTAGAATGTAGTCCGACCTCGAATCGGCAAGGCTTTATTGCCGGTATTAACCCTTTCATTACGATGAACCCGTAAATCCCACTTTTGCTACATTAGTTTGGTCAATGGAGTTAGGTGTGGTAGTAATTATGAAAGTGGTGTTTGTGGGAGAGAGTTAATGAAAATTGTACTCCTTCCGCTCTACAGTGCCCTCATTAGATACTTATTTTTATTAAGAAGATATTATCTTTAGTTACCGATAATATCTAGGTTTACTGACTTTCATTAGACCGTGGTTCAAAGAGAGTTAATTGTAAAATAAAAGGAGCAAAAAACTTTATTGATTTAATCGGTTATAGTCTATAAGAGAGATGTTGAAAACTGAAAAGTGCTTTGAAAAATCAATTTTCATAGGGACAAAGTTAATTTCTTCGTAATAAGTAACGATGCGTTAATTTTCTACTTTTAGTAATTTCACGGTTAACAAAGAAACAAAGAATAATCACAAATGAACAAAATTAATTTCTTCAATATGAGTAACGATTCGTTAGTTTTCTACTTTTCGTAATTTCACAGTTAATAGAAAAACTAAAGAATAATCATAGATGAACAAAATTCCTTATACTTGTTTTAAAAGTAGTACTTTTAATTTTGTACTATCGAAGGTTACGAATTTTTATTCGCATGTGGACGATAAAAAGTTCCAGAACAAAGTGTGCCAGTCTCGTAATCGAACGATGGAATTGTTCGTCGAAAGTAAAATGAAGAAATTTCCGATTTCACACGTCGCGAGCGTGAAGTATTCTGGTTCATTATCCCAGGAATATCGTGGCGGAATTTCAAGCAATATAACGCATCACTTCTCCCGTTAATTCATGAGCACATCGGTCTCTCACGACTTTGATTACGGCGCCTTTAATGAGTCGATTGCAATCTGCATTCGAGGAGGGAAAAAAGTTCAATTTCGCGAAGGCCGGACAGGCGTTGAAAATTAACCATCGAACTAAGATGTGTAATGGTAGTAGCAATAACAGACGGTAATGGCGAGTGAAACTTGCGAAAGGATAATTGAATAATTTTCATCCTAATTTCCACGCTGATTGAGAAAACATCTTTTTGGTTCTTGGTATATTTAATTCGTCTACTGGTTGATTACAGAGATTTATATTTTATCGTTGATTTTATCGTCAGTTTTCAATGTCGCTTGTGTTTATTATTGGCTTGAACATTTTACGATTAACATTAGAACTGCCAGTGTTAAATCTATTCTATTTAAATATATTAAAGTGGTATTTTGGAAGAAGAGGAATCGCGAGGTGAGGAAATGATCGATTCCATAATTTATGTTTTATAAATAAATGTGAAATATCTACCGTATGGTTCCTCCATAAGTTTGGAGAATTTGAATAAAAAATTAATGACCGATCATTTCGACTGTGTTGTTGAACCTAGTATTAAGTATCAAAAGTCTTCGCTAGATTAAATTATAAACAACAAAATTATGGAAACTAAAAGTAACTAGAAGGTATTAAGCTTTTATAACATTAACCGTTTCGATACGGAATTCTTTATTTTCTATCGAATAAAAATATAATCCATCTACGTTTTTGTTTTACTTTTTCGTAAAATCATTGCTTGATTCCAACTCTCTATAGCCCGAATTCTTTTTGCTTCAGGAGATTCAGTAACACTAGCACATTGAGAAATATTTAAAACACAATTTAAAATATGAGCTTTCACTAAATTTTAACGCACACAATTTGAAAGGAATTTTGTGACTTTCAAAAATTATAATTCATTAGTTTCCAAAGGCTAAAACTAAATTTAACAAATGGAAACGCAATTGAACGTTCTTTACGTTTCTTCAAAGAGACAAGAACCCATAACAGTTTAATCTCTCATCTCATGAAGGATTTTTAAAACTAAATTCCGCAGTTGACTGATTAACGATCAACACTAAAAGCAGAATAAAACAATAAATAAAATATGCAAACTACTTCTCACAAGAAGATTTTCTCGCTCCTATAAAAACAAGTGAAACAGCAACTCTTGAGCATCCAATAGAAACGCATAGAACCTATGCAAATAGCCATTTCGTCTTCGTTTCCCCTCATCCGTATACGTTTGACTCGGATGACTCCGTAGAGAGTCGACATTCCCGCATTTGCAAAGGCATTTACGCATACCCCATGCTTTTTATAGTAAGACTGATTGTCGCTACGCGGAAACGTTTGCCTACCAATGATTTGCACGGCGATGTAGCCGTGTGGCATCGCCGTTATTTTCTCTTTGGAGTCTCTTTAACGATTTCTTTCCTCGTCAGCGAAAGTATCCGTGTTAGCTCATAAAGACCCGCGACGGAAGTAACCACACAGAAGCATAGACACGAATGTCGAGTCTTAAAACGATCGTAAGAGAAGAAGAATGGCACTTAGAAGATTCCCCATGAAAAAAAAAAGAGGAAAGATCGTAGGATCATATCGGAAAGGAAAGCTTCCAACATCTGTCACTTATGGGCAAGGTGTGCAAAGTATTTCGACGTATGGGCAAAGTATGTACTTTCAAGGCACTCTTAGAGATGTTACTTTGAAGAATACGTTGAATGTTTAAGAGATTTAAATTGAAATGGACGGGAAATTTATGTTAACAGTTATGTTCAAGTCTACTTGGATATTTAGGGATATTGGAGATTTTATGTGTGGGTTTAAATATATTTTTTAATGTTGATAGGAAGTCGTGTGATTTTCGTATTTGTTGGGTAAATAGATAGATAGCATTGTGTTGAGTTGCTGATAGTAGGTATATTCAAATAACTATGGAAATTCATTGATACGAGGGATTTTAAAAGTCTGCTTAGATAAAGTTTCAGGTGCAGATAAGAGTCGATGCAGTTTTGTGTTCCACATAAATATTCTGATGAAACTGTGCAGTATGTTACTAATAATAACAATAGCGTTTATACAACTCTAAGAATTTAATGGTCCAGAGTAATTTTGATGATCTGTTTAAAAATATTTGCTAATAATTATAATCAATAGATTGGAGAGAATATCTTGGCACATTAAGACTCAGTATTTTCACCTCTGATCATACGAAATATGATCGCTAACAAAAATAACTTTTCAATACAATTCCAATGATTATTAACACTTTCACTGCCACATCAGTACTAAAAATATGTCATTACAAAAACGATCGAACAAAAATCAACATATAAAAGTACATTACGGTACAATTTCAAGTTCCTACACCTTGCGGCCATTTTACTTTTACTATATCAAATTTTTAAAATATCAAATTACGTTTGATATAGAAAAATATCGATATAGTAATCAAATGTAGATAGTCTGGCAGTCAACGTGTTAATGACAAACGGATTGAAAGGAATTTCGACTTACTTGGCTCTGGCCGACTCGATACAAAGCTGGATCAACGTCAACGGTGAGCAGCATATCCTCTACGGCACGTCGTTCATCGGCAACTGGGCTACCTGGACGTGCGTTGACATCGTTTGACAACAAACTGAATCGTCGTCTAAACTCACCCAGGGCCATGTGTTTTGGAAATCCAACTTTGTGTAGGCGAACAGCGTCGATTATTTGACTTCCGCGGACCTAGGCAAGAAACGTCGAAAAAATTTAAAAAAAAGTACGAGACTTTATTACATTGATATAGGACTTTAGAATAGGAGAAAATATTGTAACTTTGGACGAATATTGATTTTATATGTAACATAGAAATTATATTAAATTGTGAAATATATTCAATTGGAATGTAGTGTTATTATTCTTATACGTTTATAATAAAGATAGTCTTTATTACGAACCGCTGTTACTCTTTCGTCACATTTTTCTCACTTTTCCTATCAGTAAAATACCCACGTTATCTTTCAATGTTGCCAGTGAGAATTAATGTAAATCATTGTCTTTTCATAACTTTTATATTTGTCGTACGTGTAGTAATACACCCATACTTCGCTTCACGACCTAGAAACGTTCCACAAAAATTAGCCGTAAAGCGAAAAGGTATAACGAATCAATTATTTTGAGAAAAACGTAAGACGAAATATTATGGGACGTAAAACGAAAGAGAACCATACTTAAAAGAGACAGTTTTAGCGAAACGCAGTTTAAAGAGTCGTATAACGTATAAACGCGTTAGTCGCATAAATACTCATTATGTACATTTAATCGAGAATTGAAAGTAATATTACATTAAATCGAGTAATTGAAAGTGTAGGACATGAACTACAATAAAAATTGCGATTGTGTAGTTGTGGGAGTAAGCGATAAAATGTTTACCTGTGATCGCAGAAGCGGAACGTTTATAACGCTGTCCTCGCTCTGATTTGATTTTACAGACAGTAGGCTCTTATTGTCAGTGCAGCCGGCATTATGTTGTGGCAGTATGCATTGAACGAATTTGACTCGTGTTCTTCGTAAGGTCTCGACAAGTCCGTCCTGCAATCAATTAAGTCTTGTGCTCTATTTACAGAATACAAGTGGATAAAAGCACATGCAAACGGGAGCAAGTAACGATAAAAGAAGAATCACGTTATTGTTCTTACAATGTGTAAACAGAGAATGAGAAGGAATGAGATTAACAAAAGGTGATACCAGAACACCGTACAACACAATTCACTGAACATTCTAAATTCATAGTATATCTCATTTACACTGCGAAGGTCGATCTCGTTTTAGTTACGCTTATGTAGCTGTCTCGCTATTTAAAGATAACACAGTACGTAGTGCCACAGATAATGACCTGATCTTTGACACATCAAGAATGACGGTAACTCGCGTATGAATAAAGTGGGTTAATTAGACTACAGGCAAATTTACACTTTAAAAACCTAATCTTTTCTCTTTCTATTAACCCATTGCCGTAAAATAACGCGTGACAATCGCAACGTAGTGACCGAAACAAGAAATTTTAAAGTGTTCCAAAAATTATTAAATTGAAAATATTAGTCGATCACGAGACGATTGAATTATTTCTATACTAGTAGTACCGCGTTAAATTATACGTTATATCAGAGATTAGCGATAATTTTTTATTTCAGTAATTAATTATGATTTATTGCGCATTTAGTCAGAAAAGAACACTTAAGGCAGGTGGTTAAAGCATGGAATTTATCTATACGTTGTCAAGTATAGAAAGATAAGAAAATAATGTAATAAATTAAAAGTATTTGCAAAATTCTTTCTACTTACAACAGTAAATTTAACTTGCAAGCAGACATTTTTTCTCTTAACGGCAGTAAACGTTCGCCGTATACTGGAAGCTCTTCTCAACGATTGCGAGCCTTCTAAGCCTGGCATAGAACCGCATAATGCACCAGAAACTCCAGCACCGCGAGCACTCACAAACAACATACTAACATCTTCCCTGAAACCAGAATAAAATCACAATTGTAACGTATATACCTGCGCCGCAATATTAAATAAAAAATCCATAATATTGTAAACATTACCTTGTACTTTCTTGAAGTATCGTAATGGCACTTTTGGCAACGGGATTTTCTCGTGTAGCTTTAAGCCACCCTGTTGCTGTGTAAAGAACAGGATTAGTACCCAATAGATGTTGCAAAACGAATTGATTGTTACCCGGCGCCTTTCTTAAAAGCATTTGATGATCTGCATAAAAAAAAATAAAAACAATGAAAATCTTGTTTCTGCAAATTTCTTAATCCACAATAAGTGACTCATGTTAAAAAGGTGTGCTTACCTCGGTCTCCATAATGAGAAAACAATCGATCTAGGAATGTCTCGTCGCTACCTCCAGGACATACTGTTTCTTCGTCTAATAACCACAAAAGACCCTTTCGTTCCATCTGTCTGCTTCCACTAAGGTCACTTTGACTAGTTCGTAACATCGTCGCGCTTTGCGAACTTCCTCGATCCAACAGCGAAACTAAACCCTGAGGTGATCCGATGCCGTCTTCGTCATAATCTTCCTCGTAATCAACGTCAATACCTTCTTGTACATATCTGAAATCAAAATTTGAAATTGTCAGAATCTATTCGTTCATTTCGATACACTTCTCTTCGTGTCGGTTATAAATATTTGATCGATTAGAAATAATTGCTGATAATGTACCTATCCTTCGGCGCCACCAAGGTAGTGTGATGAAACAGTAGCTGCATCCGTTCCTGCAGATAATTATGACAAAGATCCTCAAAGCAAGCACCAGTTTGTCGTCCACACGATGCAGGATTCTGAAATCCTGGAGAGTCGCACAGCAGCAAAGAAGATACTGTATGCACCGGGGATGATATGGATCTATTGATAAAAACAAAATGAAATCATTTTTTATGCCATTTTGCACTATGTTCCAAGCAAAAACAAAATTTACAGTAGCCAACAATTCAAGTTTCGAATGGTTTGAAAGTTTGAAATTCAGTTTTTTCAGTATTTCAAAAGACTGAGCTCAAAAGTGCACGCCTGACGAGAAATTTCAACGTTCCATTCGTGAATAAATTCCTACCGTACCGTACGGCAGGTTCGACACAAACTCTACCGCAATCAAATGATTAATACGGTTATTAAAAATTAATGAGTATAAAAAACTCCAGTTAATTGGTTAACACATTGAGCACAGTCCTGATTTTGCTACCATTTTCGTTCAGTATTCAATGCTGCCAGTCCCAGCGGACCGACATCGCATTCAAAGTATCTAATACTTTACAACAAGAAATAAGTAATCTACGTATGCAATATTTTTGAAACGTACTTATTAATAAGAGCAGCAACACAATGGAAGACTTCAGAATAAAGCCCAACGAGAAGGCCTTCCAGAGCATCAAGACCCATTACATCTTTGCTCTGTTCAGTAGGACTGGGTGTCCTAAGTGCAGGCCTAGGAGTGCTCGGTGTACCAGCACCGCCTCCATTGGAAGAAAATACTATTCTACTCAATTCCTCGACAGTGGTGCCCAACAATGTAGCAGCTTTCTCTGCACATTCTACTCTCGCAAATTGCCAGCGACTCTGTGAGCTCGTTCCTGCTTTTACTGCACCAGCACAGCTCAAGTGGTATATGCCAGCGAGCACCAGCCAAATAACTTTTTCGTCGGCCTCGGAAACACCGAGGATTCTGAATGCTGCGACGATACGATTAAACTCGACCATGGCTCTTTGCTTGTCCTCGTGCTTCTGCAAAGGCGTCACGAATGGATTGTTTTCTGCGACTAGATTCGTGAGGTGGAGCTCTTTCCTTAAGGCACCCTCTGCGCCCGCTAGCAAACGATAAACAGCGTGGAAGGTCGGATCCCCGTTTGCCCTTCTGCCAATTCGCGACTTCTCTAAGAGTAGCACCTTGCAGATGAATAATTTAATTAGTACGACGATCAGAATGGGACCGTTATTTAAATTAAATCCTATGCTTAATATTATTATTATCAATTCAGACCGTTTTAGTGATAGATGAAACGGTCTTTGAGGGCTTTGATGAATTGGAGTTATTATTTCTGCGAAAGGTAAATAAATAATGTGCATATAGAAAATTGAAGAGTTAATCAATTTTGCAATCTTTAAACAATGCAAGAGGTTTCAAATAGTGCAAAAATGATTTGATATTGGAATGATGTAACGTATTTATACTATTCATCGTTTTTGAACTATTTAAAAATTGTAGCCAATATTCACACTGTGAAGCAGTTAATATTACTGTAAAATTTATGTGGAAGCAGTTACGATGTTTGTTATTACCTGCAACGACGCGGATGCAATTTGTCCTGACTGATCGAAATCTAAACTGAAGAGCTGCGTGAAACGCGTTGCATTCGAATTCATATGTGTCCTGCTGTTTCCAAAAGCTTCCAGGACGGTAAAAAGCGCATTAAGTTTCTCGATAGTCAGGATCTTTAAAATTAAAAATAGAACTGTTAATATTTAAAAAAACCATTACTGTGAATGAGTTATTACTCCCTTGAAATTTTATCTCGAATTGTACTCAACATATTAAACGCGTAAATAATCTCGGCGCCCTAACTGATCAGACCTTTTATTCGAAATTGAACATCTTCAAGAAGTTTGCCGTGAATTATTAAGTGTTCTTAAACTGTATAGTATCCCAAAACATTTACGTTTGAACATTTATAACGTCAGTACTACCATGTTTATTTTACAAGTGGGAGGAAACAACTTGTGAGGGGGTGTCATTGTGGGCACTGTAATCTCATTGTCTAATATTTAACGAGAGTAGTTATTTTTGAATGTAATGTTATTTGACTTCACTCTTTTAGGTTTTTTTTTTCAATAGAAACTTCCGTACAATAAATCCTGAAACTATTCCATACGAATATTCATACAGGTTTCGACCCCCTGACCCACGTCGTACTGAGAAATTTATAATGTACTTAAAATATCAAAAAACTTATAGAAAACAGTAAAAAAAATTTTGATTCGTTACAATACCTAGTCAAATTAACACTTTACCGACCGGAAGCCTATTAATAGGCTTTCCGGACCGAAAGCCTTTGAACTTTTAACTAATTAACTGGTTGCCACTCCAAATTAATAAATTATCATTTATCATTGCCGTTACCTGTGTTAAGGACTCAGTGACGAGAATTTGTAATTTTCGAATAGATGTCTATAAGTATTTGTGACCAAGTGATCGGTCAGAAGGGGATAGGATGTTAAAAAAATACCGGTCGGTAAAGTGTTAAAAATAGAATTCTAAAATCGCCTACAAAGGCACTGAACTTATTTACGCATATAATATTGGTTCGTCCAAGTTTATTTTTTACGACAGTGGAGTTTTATAATAATTTTTCACATTTACCACAAAACCCAATGTCATTCATGTTATTACTATCAAGGAATAGAAATGAATGATCAATTGTAAGGAATGTTGCAAAATTACTTTCATCTAGGCTGACGAATGATCGGAAATATATTCTGATTTGCAAACGATTGAGAAAAATATTACTTCACCTTGTTAACTGTGCCTGCAGCTAATACGAGATAGTGAAGAGCGTGTTTAAAGTTGGTAGTTTTTCCTGCACCGCTGCGGCCAAGGAAAACCAACGAGTGGTCCCTTCGCGTTGCTAACATTCCTCTGTAAGCTGCCTGCGCCATCGCGTAAATATGTGGAGGCATGTCCTCGCTCTTGCAGCCTCTGAACATATGTGCGACCTAAAACGACGAGAAAATTTATGTTACAAAGATGCTGCACGTGGATTTGACAAATTTAAAATGTAATAAAAAAAAGTATCGGGTTTAAGTTTAAGGTTTCTACACGTTTCGTGGCGATACCATGCTGGGACTCGATATTTTTATGGTTTTTTATTCGAACTCCAGCAAGTCTTTATTATCTGAAACTGTGTGGAACAAAAATAAAATAGTCCATGTGGGTAGCACGTGCACAGTGCTAAGTGCAGATGCATTTTTTTTTACATATTGTAAAATATCCAAATAAGAAATGTAGTTCTTGTGTGACAGAAGAATTATGCCTTTAGAAGAAGATAATTGTTCATAATTTTTTTATGTAAGAAGAAATTATACTGAATAGTCAATGATTTCATTAGGTTATTTAAAAAAAGATGCAGTAAATTTTCAATTGTTTTCTAACATGAGAAATAAATGGACAGTTTAATTGAAAGTTCTTTGATGATTGTTACGAAATAAAATGATATTTTGTTTTTCATTTTTCAAGCATGAGTAAGAGAATGATCGACAAATTTTGAAATCATTCGTAATGACTATACAAAATGACGTTTTTTACAGATATCTACTGCGCCGATGGTTTCTCATTTTATAACCAGTTGTACGTAGTAGTTTATTCAATAACCAACATCTTGTACGGTGACAGAACAGTTTTTACAATTACAATCTGTAATATTGTTCTGAGCTAATAATTTTGTCCTGTTGGCATATCTATCGCGAGGAATTTAAAATATCATGTGCCATAAAATACGTCAATACTTCTACTTATTGAAGAAAATACTTGAACAGAATAATTGTAGAGAGTACCATCATACAATACGTCAATATTTCTATTCTACTGAAGAGAATACTTTTTTCATCAAAATAAAATTAAAGTCATTCATTATAATTACATTAATCCACTCGTATGCACGTCAAGACCAAACAGAATATTCATGACACATTGTGCTAACATTTCGTTGAAAAAAAATTAAGCTTAATTGCAGAATTACAAATTTTGAATTTTGAAGTATCACCAGGAACTATATTGTATAACTATTTCATATGATGTTTAACCCTTTTAGTGCCGGACAACGATATATCGTCGTTAGTAATAGTGCTAACGCTGGGAATTGTAGTGTTTTAATTTAGTTTTCAATACGAAATCAGTAACTTTAGGAAAGATAATGGGAAATACGTAACTCATACTCTATATTCCGTGTTGTATATCAAACTATGGCCAAATGACTATTATTTTTATTCGTCACTACATTTATCATTAATTCAATCAATTTTTTCGGTCGGCACTAAAAGGGTTAAGAATTAAGTATGACATATTGTTACTTAATACTCGATTAATCAGTTGCAGGTATTAACCCCTTCCCCTACCATCTCTATTTTCAATGTGTTCACAATAACTCATAATTAATTCTTGAAACCAAACTCTGATGTCTGACATTTTGTATAACCAAATGCAAAAAATACAACAACCGAATGTAATAATACAGAAATAATTTCATCGTCTTGCAACCAACTAATATTTTCAATTTAAGACCTTTTTGGAAGAGTTAAAAATTCCCTATTCCATTTACCGCGTCACAAGTGTCACACGGTATCGTAGGCTAAGAGATTGACTGTGAGTATTAAGATTATTGAAAATGTAAGAAATTCACACAAATCACTTGCCTTCTCCGAATAAATCGCCAATGGCGACACTGGATTGATAACGATCATACTATCTCCGGCATAAGTATGGATTAAATTGCTGGCGTAACGTTGCCTCAGCGTATGGAGAACAGAGGATTCATTGAGGAATCGTAATTGCGAGAGTTCCTCGGCCTTGTCAAACTGCGGGGGATTGGCCTGTAAAGAAAGCACAAGAAAGATTTCATTTACCCCACTTATTGCGATTCATCTTCGATCAGATATGTTCGATTGATTTCCACCACGATTTTTCACCGTGACATACAATCATTGATTCTAATTAAGTGAAAGTCGATGACTCGAACGTTAAAGGCTGAATTGAATAACAAAAGCAATTTTAAGCCTATTTAATTATCATATGTGTAAGAGCATAAATTATAATTATATTGTAATGCGTGATTGATATTACTTGTTTCTTTGCTATTTTTTGTCTTATAATTGCAGCTGGTGCTAATCAATTTTTTTTCTTGATGGATTGTAATTAGTTTTATCAATATCATGAAATCAAATAATAAACCTTATTGAAGTAGTAAATGAAGGAGAATTATTTATTAATTCGTGGAATATGGATCTCTTTATTATTAATGTTAGAATTACTGAAAATTAAATTTATTTAATCTTACTGATAATATATCGCAAGAGAAGAAGTGAAAATCTGACTAATTTAGTAATCACACTTTACGAAATAGACATACGTACAAAGCAAGAAAAATAGCATTTACTGGTTGATTGCAACCTGCATTTTGCAAGTTCCATTATCATTACTAAAATGAAACTTTTGCCACTAAAATTATATCTTTACGGAGCAGAAGCGTTAAAGGTAAATATAATTATTTGTAGTAGCTGGACTTCACTTCTTTATTGCCACCATTTAAATATTAAGAATATTAGCAAATTCGAGAATATTACAATTTAAAGATCGTAAGAAATTTTATTACAAAGCGCTCTTTTACTAAAAACAATTTAGTTATTACATAAACTATATAATTTAATTTTTAATTAAAACAGCGTGATTTCTGAAAATAAGAAATCTAGAAAGATAAATGTAAGGACTTATAATTTCTACTGTATCGATACACTTATCTTTAATCCTGATAAATAAACTTATAAGTTCAATTGGTAATCGGATTTTCGTATTACTCAAAATTTAAGCTCCTGTAACTTTTTTAATTTATATTACCTTCTCGACATCCTCCTCGTCGACGAGGAGTTCTTCGCCGGAAGTGGATAAGCGGATCCTGAGTTTTCCTGTGTCTGGATCCGCTGACCCACATCTCGTTGCAGGAGTAAAGCCAGCTCGATGTAACAGCCAGACTCTCTCGGAATTCATCCATGCTTGTTCTTGCGCCAAGTGTTCCTCCGATCGCGCCTGTTAAACAAATATTACAAATTCAGTGGCATTTGAAAGAATGACTCGAGTGAAAGTTATTTAAATACTGCAAAAACCTAACTATTATTAATCTCACTAATTGCGTTCCACTCAACTAATTATAAAATTGAATTTTCTCATTTTCTTGGAAATTTTAAATTTGTTACATTTTGCAAGGAATATAGAATATTGCCAAATTTATAAGAAGAGTGCAATACTTTTGTAAAAATTGCTTTCAATATACTTGAATGACCTTGCATTTTGCATGAGTTGTGTAATATCCCACCCGTTTCTGTTTTACTTTAATTTCTTTTAAACTTTTCGTGTTTAACTACTGTAGTTATTTCACCTAGGAGTTACTGATTTAAGTGGATTCTAAGCCTCCGAAGTTATGATGCACTGAATATTAAATTAGGAAACATTTCCCAGTGCAACGGAGGTTTAAGTGCGGGGCCCACTAATAACAAGTTTGAGGCTTTAGCTCCCTAACCACCGTAATCCCTTTAGCTACTACGGTCATTTAGTCTCGCCATTATAGCTCTGGGTGGATTCTAAAGCACACCGAAGCTGTGATGTATAAAATATTCAAATAGGCAAAATTTTCGGAATGTAAAAAAGAACGACATAAACCCAGAGTCCATTAAGTTCAGTCTGATCATTTACCCCCTTATCTACTGTAATACTTTTACCTACTACGGACACGTACCCTAGAATCTATCAATTTAGGAAATTCTAAATCAAGATTGTGATATTTTAACACTTTACCGACCGGTAGCCGATTAATCGGCTTTTCGAGCCCAACACATTTGGACTTTTAACTTATTAACACTAGATTTACGGATATTGATTTACCTATTTTTCTGAAGCGAGCCAATTCGAATCATACAAGAAAATTGAAATTTTTTGCAAAGAAAATAGTTCCAAATCAATTGAAATGAAAGATTTATTATTAAAAAATTAACCAACCAATATATTATATATGTAGTAATCAAATGTCGAATGAGTCAAATTGACTCCGTAAATCTAGTGTTAATTAGTTACTATGGCAATTAATAAATTATTATTTTTCAATGCGGTTAACTGTGTCAAGAACTCAGTGAAGAAACTTTGCAATTTTCGAAGAGATAACAGTATCAGGGAAATATTTCCGTGCAAGTGACCTATCAGAAGTGGGTAGGATGTTAAAAAATTCCGGTCGGTAAAGTGTTAACTATTAAATGGAAGCATTTTCTACTGGTGAGAGAAGAATTGAATTTAGGATCACTCTGATTGTGAATCCGAGATTTTATTTCCTTCCCCAACATAACTCGTCTAACGGCAGTGATCAATTCACCTATAACTAGGGATTGCAATATCGGGGCAAAAGTTCAATACCGGTATTCGGTATTTTTTAGAGCTTAATACCGGAATACCGGTTTTAATATCGGTAGTAGGAATTGTTTCATTTTCCAGTTTTATTAAAGATAGTAAATATCACAAAAAATCATTTGTAAGTTATAAATTGTAACAGTATATAAAGAATAACAAAAAAGTAAAGGAACAAGGAACATCTTCTGTATTTAAATCACAAAAAAAGTGTAAATATCACTATTCAGTTTGTGGTACTATTACATATTTTTGAAATGTGATCTTAATAAACATAATGCATCAATTGTACTGTCATTAAGCCTGGAATGTAATTATGTGCAAAAATTACCAGCTGTCGAAAACGCTTCTTCAGCATCTACGCTAGTTGGTGGTACTGTTAGTAATGCGCGATATACTTTTTTCCAAGTATTTACCTCTAAATCCCACATTTTCAAATAAATCGATTTCTTGTCGAATAGTTTTGAATATAACTGATTTCTGTATTATATTTTGGTTTGTTGAAGTTTTTTTAGTTATCGCTATTTCTAATTTTTGTTCAAAAGACAATTCCTTTTCACTATCGACATTAGTGTCATTATCATCTTCGACAACTGTACCGGATTGTTCTGAATGTAGATAGGTTTGTGGGTAAAAAATTTTAAGAAAATTTACTATAAACTTGATCATATCATACACAAAAACGTATACTATTTTTCTATGTTGGCGACCCCTGAACATATGGTGGAGACAATTTAAAAAATATCTAGCAAATACCGGAAAAACGGTATTTAAACTTGTGAATACCGGTATTACAAAATTGTACAAATGGCTCAAAATACCGGTATTCGGAATCCCGGTATTGCAATCCCTACCCGTGTCGAAAATTTCAGCCCAAAATCCTCCTAAATTATCAAATAACTTAGGATATTTAGGCTGAATATGGAAAAATATGTTACATATAAAAGAATGCAAATTTTAATTCCACAACCGCCCTACACTTGTTACTTTTTGCCACTTTTACCTAGTTTAGGATCAATTTAGGCTTCATACAGCCCAAAATAATCCTCAGCATTCTATAATGAGGAGCTTTAGAATTGGATTGGAATTGGAGTGGAATGATCGAGGTCCAAAAAAATTCTTGATATACTAAAAATTAATTTGGTTTAGGAGATTTAGAATTTATATGGAATAAAATGATAATTTAATTCCAACTTGCTCCTGAAAGCCCTATTTTTAGAATATGAGTCGACAGACTTGGAACTTCTGAAATATTTTTAGGGGATGTCAGATTAAATTGGAATACAAATTTTACCTGATCAGTCCATATAACTCCTAAAAATCATATTTACAGGACTTTGAGGCGCGAGGACACACTAGTTGAGGATTTTGAGGTTCAAAGTGGTATACATAATTAAGCGGCAAATGAGAGATCAAAAGAATCTAGGATTTGAAGTTTCTTTTTAGGCTGGACCTTTCGACTCGGGTACCTAGAACCTATCGTTTGAGGTAGATTTCGAATCTCCAAGGCTGCTATATATCAGATATTAAAATAGGAAAAATTCGAAAGGTGACTTCCTATTTGTTATTTCATACGAAAATATATATCTATTATGAATGTGCTGTCAACAGTATCACAACCACCTGTACGTTATTATATGGGTTTCAAATGCTTACCGCGCCACAAGGATTAATGATTCCATAGCGGAAATTTGTGAAAGGCATTATCGGAATGAAAATGGAAGATTGTCATCTGTATAAACAGCATTCTTTAAAATATCGGCGTGCTTAAGAGTACCGGTTTCGCATGGTTGGTATTTCAATTTTCATACCTGTTTTATAATCCCGATGTCAATACATTAAAATGTTTTTAGAATTCCAGTTTCATAACGTTCTGATATGGCTGGTATCGCTTTAAGCTCACAATTGGCACCAAAATTGACATTTTATTCTTTCTACGAGTTTTGATCTCTAAAATACCAAGACTTTCTAGTAGAGTTTTTTCAATATTTAACAAATAACTCTTTCAATCACATTAAACAGAAAATTTTGAAGCTTTTATCATCCATAAGTATTTTATGAGTATTTTAGAATACTTACGGATGATGAAAGCTTTAAAATTTTCAGTTTCATGTAGTTAAAGGTCTTACTTGTTAAATATTGTGAAAAAAAAACTTTACTACAAAGTCTTAGTATTTCAGACATCTAAATTGGTAGAACGAATAAAATGTTAATATCCATTTTACTTGCAATACACTCCACAAGAATGAAGTACGACATACTAAATATGGAAAATCAAAAATGATGAATTGAACGAGTAATATTTTACTAAAATAATTAGAAATCAATTCGCTTAACCTTTTGCGGACGGAGACATTTTTGAGTATTGAGAGATAATCATTTATTTGGCGATTGAAAATCGCTGTTCAAGTAAAAAGTTCGAATAATAATATGTAGAAGTTATAAATTACTATTTGTGAAATCACATTCCAACGGCTGAATATCAATTTTTAAACTTCAATCGCACATACGCGCGACAATAGGTTCTACTTGAATTTTTTCTCAGGCCGCATATATGCGTCGCTAGTCCGCAAAGGGTTAAATCGCAATTAAAAAAAGTGTGCATCATCCGTCGCATATGAAATACTTGAAACGCATTTAAAACACACATACGTTCTTCGAAAATGTGAACCACATTAAGTTCAAAGCTTCTAAGACATTGCAGGTAAAGATAACAGTAAATTTATTACAGCATAAATAACAAGGGACACTCAAACATCCACGTATACGATTATCGCGTTAAATGGAAAATTTATTCCAGTAAATTATAGCCATAATCAGGACTTTATCAAAGTAATCGCAAGACTAATTTTCTTAATATCCCATTCGTTTACAGTAACCGCACTACATTCAAATAGAAAACACAACAACCCACTTTACAAGCAGGCAAAACTGGAAAGGAACTCGAGTGCATCACCGAGCATTTCACAGAGTGAAGTTGTAAAAATCGAAACGGTACCGGTTGAACGACTGATTTCTTCCTGGCCCCGCGAGGACCTTAATTTCATAACAGCCTACCGAGTTCTGTCCCCTTTTTCATTGGAGATGAAGCGATTGCCGATCGTGGTGGAACCTTGGACGTTATTGAAGACATTCTCTTCGTCTTTCGTCCCACACCGACACTTTAACACCCACCGTACGACCTAGAGAGGCCACGCAGAACACCGATGACAATCCTACATGTATGGAGATGGAAGTCGATCGTTTGGAGAGTACTTAAATTTAATTAAAAGGAGGTTAACTGCTCTCCGTTAACACTATATTTACTGATGATTAAATCAGTATATTTACAATTACAAAATAAATATGTTGGGAGAAGAACTAGATTTTACAGTAGATTTACAATAATATGTATAAGATTATTTTCCTTTCAACCGTGTTTTGTTAATTGTAGAAGTATATAAATAAATTGCCCTTTTTTCGGTTGAATTTTGACTATGCAAATATATTTATTTAACTCGACATGTTTCGAAACCACTCAGGGTTTCCTCTTCCGGAATCTATAAATTTTATTACATAAATTAATATTTTTGTGTATTAATCTATATAAAACTAAACTATGGGTGATCTCAAAATGTTGTAAGATTATAAATTATGTGAATTTTTATCTCGAGTAAAAATTCTCTACTCAAAATGTTGTGAGATTATAAATTATGTGAATTTTTATCTCGAGTAGAGAATTTTTACTTAATCTATATTAAAGTACTTAGAGAATTTTTACTCGAGATAAAAATTCACATAATTTATAATCTTACAACATTTTGAGACCACCCATAGTTTAGTTTTATATACCTAGATTAATACACAAAAATATTAATTTATGTAATAAAATTTATAGATTCAGGAAGAGGAAACCCTGAGTGGTTTCGAAACATGTCGAGTTAAATAAATATATTTGCATAGTCAAAATTCAACCGAAAAAAGGGCAATTTATTTATATACTTCTACGATTTACAATAATTTCTTGCAGACTGTAAAATGCATGCAGAGAATTGGGAAAGAAAGAGTATTAGAAATTTTAGAAATATTTAGAAAAAATTTGGGAAAAGGAATTTTGACCATCTTGGTAGATGTAGTGTTCAGGCAGAGAGTTTAATAATAATTATAATTAAGTAATGAATTTTGCATCTTTTCTGTATTCATCGGTGTTATAGTAATATATATTAACTGGTGGCGATTTATTAAGGATACTGTCCAAAAGTATTAAATAATACTGACATAGTGGCTAAGTTTCAACTGGATTCAACGCTTTGCGGTTCTATGTCGAGCAGATTTTTTCTTGATTTTATTTTCTGTCAATTTAATATTGACTTTCCAATTTCATAATGATTTTGTAATGTCACCTAAATGTCCGTCAATACCTATAGTTATTGATATCATTTTTAAAGAATGAATAACCAATGATAGAGGATATTGTGAAATTAATTTTATTTAGCTCACTACCACGTTAACCCTCTGCGGTTCGAATTATTTCGTTGATTTTGGTAGTGAGCTGAATAAAATTAATTACGCAATGTTTTCTATAGTTGGTTAACCATTTTTTTAAATGATATCAATAAATATAGGTATTGACGGACATTTAGGTGATATTACCAAAATCATTGTGTGAATTGGAAAGTCGATATTAAATTGTCAGAAAATAAAATTAAGTGAAAATCTATGTCGAGTACTGTTAGATATAGGACTGCAAAGGGTTAACGAAATAGTTCGGACCGCAAGGGTTAAATTGTATTCCAAATGAAATGTTAAATACTGCAATTTCTACAACCTTCTTAATTCTATTAAGCTTCGTTTTTCGAACATTTTTTTACTTTTCTGATCTTTTCAATACTTTCGATCTTTAAATTCCTCGAGGAATTTCAAGGATGCGAATTCTACCAAGAAAAAATCAATATCCGAGTGAGATGACCTAAGAACCGCTAAGATTTTCTCAATCAGCGCTCCAATTACAAATATTCTGAGTATTAAGAATCAGAAGCAGGTTTGACGGCTGTCGGACGAACACGACAAAAAACTGTATCGCACTCGGATGAATTGGATCGGTCCATTCGAGATGTCAGAGACCGCAATTAACTGCTCTCTCAAATTAACATTTCAATCACTCCAAATTTCTCTCGATCATTTCGATCGTTCTGATTTTCTCCGAAGTATCGAAAATTATTTAATGATCTCGTAAGAAACAAAATGTGTGCATATTGTGTTGCTTGCTCTTACAAAGTTTATTAAATTATTATTAAATTGTGAAAAATGAAAGTGAAACGTCGAATTAATTATTGATAGCCGAGCTATAATCAAAGTTTAACCCTTTTAGTGCCGACTGAGAAAATTGATTAAATTGAATAAAAAGAATTGCTATTTGGCCATAGTTTCATATAGTAATAAAGAGAAAAAATGGTGTATTTACAATTATCTATCATAAAACAATTAATATCGTATTGGAAACTGAAGAATAATATCGTACGACACTAAAAGGGTTAACACTAGAATTACTAAGCAAGTCAAGATGACAGATCCCCAATTTTCTCCAAAAAATTCTTCATGTTTACAGAAGAATCATAAAACAGGTATTTTACGTTGATCTTACAAATTGCAATCTTGATTCTTCTCTTTCCAAGATACTTATTTAACCCATTGAAATATAATAGATTTAACACCGGTAGTTCTAGTGTTAAATTCCAATAAATTAGTAATTGCGGAAAAGTAAATTCTCTAAGCTTAACTGTTGTCAGATATTTTTCAAGTTATAACAAATTTGAAGAAGTTCTTACTATCGGCTAGTTGTACATTTCGTTAAGAAAAATGAAAGTAAAATTAACATAAGAAATTTTTCTGTTACTAATTAATGAATTAATTGAACCTGAATTGTTGGCTGTCATTCGTTTTGAAATATGTCACGCGTGACAGTAAGAAGTATGTTAATTAGTTATGAGTAACAGTAATGAACTCGATTGCTCGACCCATAAATTATCATGGTTAAACGCAGTTATGGAACAACACTTCAACTATGAGTAATACAAATATTAATTGCTGGCGCATGAAATGTTTTTGCAATATTTATATTTCCTCAGCGGATGTTATCTGTCCTCAAATTTTTTTCAGATTCGATTACGCCATGGTGTCGATGTAAAAGAGTGAATTACTTTCCCTTCATACTTTCAACATCAAATAAGGTAATTTTAAACCTTTATCAATTAAGAACACATTAAATACTTAATTAAGATAAATAAATTGTTGAGGATACTTCCCTGTAATCCGAAATATTCATTGTGTATTGTGTTTGTTATAACTACGGAAATGTTGTAATATGGCAAACGTCATTCATTATATTGAATTATATTATGTTTAATTAAGAAATTGTCTCTATTCCAAGTTTATATCAAGTTTCAACATAAATACTACAGAAATTTGTCATTGCTAAATTGAAAGTTGGACAAATCCAGTTATGGAAAATGCTTTAATAGAGCACACTAAGATATTTTTTTAGAATACACTAGAGTCATTGACGATTTCTATCGTATTAAACACTTCAAGGATATGAAGTTATGAATTAACTATTCAAGAGCTAAACTCCTTTCAAAGTTCATCAGTTTCTACATTTTTTCGGCCTTAATGGTACGCTCATTTGGCCTAATACCCATTGTCTCAAACTGTCAGGACCACGATACACATATTCCATGAGACGAATTTTTTAAATGTGTCGGGGTATTGGAACTCGAATCCCGTAATTGTAAGGCCAAGCCTTTGCCTTCATATCCACCATAGCTCTTTTTGACACGTATATTATAGCATTGGTAATTTAGAATCCATTAAAATCCTTTACTGGTATAATCTTTACTATTCGGTAAAAAATAGTCTATGCTACCTAATATTTTCTGGGCAGATGTTCATGTGCGTTTGCCCAATTAAACTTCACACTTCCCCATGGCATGCGCAAGCTTGAAAAGAACGTGTACGAGGGTAGAACTCCAAGTACACTTTATATTCGATCGTTTGAATCCCATGAATCATGGGCGTTACAGCTGCAAATCAAGTAGCCGCATATCGGGTTTAAGAGTAACATCTGTCGGATTTAAAGAAATCTAATTTTATGAATGTATCGGATAAAATTTTTAAACATTGTTCATCGTATACATTTTTTTGGGTGTCCTTAATTGATAAAATAGAGTTATTGTGCAAAAGATGGCTGCATTTTGTACGATACTTGAAGAATAATTAAAACGATCAGTAATTAATCGTCCAGTTTTTGAGTTTATCTTATACTTTAGAATTTTATGACGAGAATACTGTGAATTCTTTTGTCGTATGTTCAAGAAATGGATCGAATTATTTAAAAGAAAGCAAGGTACTTTTCCGTTAGCTGGGCGCAAAAAAGTAATGTAGAATCCCGCCAAATTTCATACAACCATAAGGTTCTTTGTTACAAAGGTTATTTTTTACAACCAAATTTTAAGCGGTATCTTTTTTTCAAGAGAATTATATATTCATTATATTCATGATATATTCATTAATATATATATTTACTAGAGAAATATATATTCATTAATATTTGTTTATAGTTGAATTTGTTTTGCTTACTATTAATTAATATTTGTTTATAGTTGAATGTTTTCGACTTTTATTCCGTTAACAGTTTTGTCAGTCGCTTCGCTTGGCGACTTGGCTCGCGTTTGGTTCACAATTGGCGACATTTGCGCCCGGCTAACGGAAAAGAACCGAAAATAATATTTTATATGTAACACCGACTAACAAAAAATATACTTTATAGTCAGGGTAGCAAAAATTTCCAAGATATAACACTGGGTATATTACAGTTACTAGAATAAATCTGTGGCTGAAATTTTTTGGATTTTTCGTATCTATTAAATCGCAATCGTGGAAATTCAGTTTAGAATGTAGTCTTACTTTTTCCACGACAAAATACCTTCAACATAATAACTGTGTACTTTTAATTCAATATTAAATTTGAATTCAATGTCCCTAAGTAATCAAACAAAAAATATCCTTTCTCAATTAAAGTTTTCCAAAACGTATTCTCCTCCTTCTACATTCTCCACAATCACTAAGAGCACCCAGGAAGCTTTAAAATTTCAAACGTTTTTCGATTAACAATTTAAAACGATTCGGTCACCCTTACCCCCTACAACCGCAATCATTGCAACACCCAAATAAATAATCATCCACCATCCAACCCATTAAATTACCCATTCGCTAAAATTCACCACTCTTCCCTCCAACCCACAAACGGTATCCAATTAACTCTTTGCAACTCGCTATACATCAAATCCCGTCTCTCAACTTCGTTAATTCATCTCCAATCAGTACTTAAATCACCTAGACGTGGTTGCTCTTTAGTTCACTTAACTAGCAATAATTCCCCTTAATTTCGTGAATCACATGTCGTTGCAGCTGCGAGTGCACGCGTATCGATTTCCGCAATCGAGAGCCACCCGTTTTGCGGCGTGCAAAGGCGCGGTGGTGCCGTTCGATTCTGCCAGGTAAGGACGACGTATCGCGAATTTCCTGGTAATAAATTACCATGAATCAGGCTGAGAAGCCCGATAGGTAGTAACGTAGAAGCAATGTATTGTCTCGGGACGAAAGGAGGTACGTTGTTTATCTGTATCCGTGTGTACGTGTCGAATGGTGCAACTTAAACGGGAAAATTCTATGATTACGAGAGTCTGCCCTTTTGGCTGCGTTGCGCGAGAACTCACGCGAGGTCGACACGTTCTCGATCGCCGACGAGTTTTGTGGCATTGTGGCTTTAAGGATAAGGCGCACGTTTCATGAGAAATGGTCGTTTAATGGACGATTAGATAGGATCGTGATCGGTGGTAATAATTAGACGAGATCGATGGAGTATCACGTACTGTGTGATTCATTTGGTATAGACAAGCTGTTTCCTAGTTTCTGACGATCTCGTGCTTCCCTTGGCATTTATGTCGAGCGATTTGACGCGACGTGGATGAAGAAGGAGGGATTCTGTCGAGGATACTGCGCAATGGTTATGAATGATTGGGAATCGTTTGTGGTAATCTATCATTAGCGCGTTTGCTGATACTTGCGTTTGACTGGAACAAATTATAGGTTGGTATGATTTCTTTTGTGGAATGGTTGAATGTGATTTTTTAAATTGTATACAATTATTTGTACTTTGATTTGCATTATTGGGTGATTTGAAGAGGATGTATCATCGAATTTTTTACTTTTATGAACATTATGCTAAGGATGATTTGTAAGCTTGGGGCTATGTTCAAAGTTCGAAATATTAAGATGTTCATCGAATCTGAGGACTTTAGAGCGACTGTTCTAGCGATTCTATAGATATATGCTTAATTTTATCAGAAAATATGAACGTGGAAACAACCTGGATTATACGGTTTTCTACTTGTAAGAGATGTGAAACATTTCCAAGTTGTATGCGATTTTAAAATTGAATCAATTTTATTTTAACAATTACAGATATTTCAAATGAAACACTGACAACGAGAGCTTCTGCATCAAATATTAAAATACTGTCGACTTCTGAAAAATGCTGATCAAAAATAGTAAAAAAACAAAGTAATGAAAAATAATAGAAAAATTGATTGCAAATGCAGTGATCAGACAGACTAAAATTGGTAAAACTCAATCCAAATTCCAATAGATACAATTACTTTCTCTTTATTAAATAATGACAACTTCTAACACGTTCGAAAAAAAAATATTTAGAAATATGATCAACAAGTAAAAAAACAATACAAAACTTGATTGTAAATGCAGCCAAGCTAAAATTGGTCAAACATAAATTAAATTTCAACTTATGTATGAAATAGTAAAATACTGACAACGTCAAAAAAATTCGAATAAAAAATATGACCAACAAGTGAAGAAAAATAATACAAAAATTAGTCGTAAATACTAAAATTGGTCAAACATAAATCAAAATTCAGCGTGAGTATCAAATAGTAAAATGTCAAAAAAATTCAAACAAAAAATATTGAGAAATATGATCAACAAATATAGAAAAGTATTAGAAAAATTGATTGCGAAAGCAGTGATCACCCGAGTCGAAAATTTTAAACCCAAAATCCTCCTAAACTACCAAATAACTTAGGATATTTAGGCTGAATATGGAAAAATATGTTACATATAAAAGAATGCAAATTTTAATTCCACAATCGGCCTAAACTTGTTCATTTTTTCCAGTTCTGCCTAGTTTAGGATCAATTTAGGCTTCATACAGCCCAAAATAATCCTCAGCATTCTATAATGAGGAGTTTTAGAACTGGATTGGAATTGGAGTGGAATGATCCAGGTCCAAAAAAATTCTCAATATACTAAAAATTAATTTGATTTTAGGAGATTTCGAATTTATATGGAATAAAATGATAATTTAATTCCTACTTGCTCCTGAAAGCCCTATTTTTAGAAAATGAGTCGACAGACTTGGAACTTCTGAAATATTTTTAGGGAATGTCAGATTAAATTGGAATACAAATTTTACCTGATCAGTCCATATAACTCCTAAAAATCATATTTACAGGACTTTGAGACGCGTAGACACACTAGCTGAGGATTTTGAGGTTCAAAATGGTATACATAATTAAGCGGCAAATGAGAAATCAAAAGAATCTAGGATTTTAAGTTTCTTTTTACGCTGGACTTTTCGACTCGGGCAGACAAACTAAAACAGAGTTTAGCTCAATCAGACAGGAAGATTCGCGAAAACCTAATGAAATCCCAACTGCCTCCATCTCGCAATGATTCTCCAACCCCCTCGAGCCGCGACAATCGTTTGAACTCGAGGCGCGACTCCCTACTCCACCGTCACACTCGCAGACCTAACTCTCGACGCTTTTCAAAGCGTCTCGACGACCTACCTCGACGGTTTGCGGCGGCAGTCTATTCTCTAAGAGAACCTCTAGACGCTTCATGCACTCTCCAGCATCCTTCGACCGATCACCTTCCCTTCTGTTCTCTGCACCCTCGTCCACAACATCCACTCCACCCTCGCTTCGCCTTTTACCCTTCCGCCAGCCAATTTTTCTCGCCATTGCCATTTCGACGATCTCCTCCCACTCGATGGTATCGTAAATCGGCTTCGAGGATTTCTGAAGTCCATTACGATTTCTCCTCAGCATCTTCTTCGAGTTGTTATTCCAATTCTTCGAGGATGATCCTCTTAAAGCAAGAATTCGAAGACCAGCCTCAACATTTGGTCCTCTCTGTTCGATATCTGCTGTAATCCTTTGCCATTTTCTTTCCTTCGGTGTTCTAATCACGCTGCTATCATCCCAACCTTCCTCCATTCTTTTGATTTTATCATTCAACGATCCACCACGCAAGCTGTCTGCCCAGTTCTCTTTTTTCTTAGCATTCTTCGAAGTCTTCGATGAACAGGAAGAACCATGAACACCACGTCCGGATACCTTCTCCTTCATGATGTTAATCATCGTTTGATCCGTGCTGCGCATCGTTGAATTCATCGTTGAACGATTGTCATTCGTAACAAAGCCATTCTGTCCAGTTTCGAAAGAATTCATGCTATCGCTGTCACTGTACTCCCATGAACTCGTGCTGTTCCTGCTGAACTTCCTGCAAGTTGGCTTTTCAACGGAGACACCATTGCTGATTGTTTCATTTTCTCTTGAGGAGACATTTTTTAGGATTTTCGGCGACCTTGTAGCTGGAAGAGAAACGGTCGCACGACGATTGTTTTGCTTTGCTATGCCACTGCCATGAGCCTTGCCTCTGCATGATCTGTGAAGCAGATGATGAGCTCTCAGAGGTTCTTTGTCGGGGTCGTTCTTCTCTCGTGGCATCGCGAAAAATCTCTTTACGATGTCTTTGTGTTGTCGCTTTCTCGAGATAATTGCTCTACCTTTCTCGTGGATGGCTGGATTTTCTAAACTCGCGTGAGAATCGTCGCGCATAGAATTCGTTTGTTTGCGCACGAACTTAGAGTTTCATGGAGATATCAACGATAGTGGCGATTTTTTTATTAATGTTTCAAGGTTTTTCTTTAGTTTTTCATAAAATTTCATTACATTTTGAAACTTGTTTATTTATGTATTTCGTTGAGATATTGGTTTTATGTGTTCTTCAATTCTTGGGTGTCCAACGATGTTTGAGTATTGTTATCCTCATTATTGTAGGTGCACCAAGTATGAAGATTGGTATATACTTTTGCGGCAATTTTGCCACGTTCGCGCGAATGTTTCGTACTATTAGGGTACTCATTCAAGGCGAAGAAAATTGACTATGGTTGATGTAAATGGAAGTGTCATCATAACCATCGCTGCGGGATGTTTTGGCGAGGATAAAATTATCACCATAACAGCGTAAGTATCTTCAGATCTGCAAGTTGTATCGCGCGATTGCGCTATTCAGGTCAAACTTTCGAAGAATGCTAAAATAGCGACTTTGGTGCGCTAGTTATCAGCATTCGATTGTCATTTTTTAAGAATTTCAGATCGGCCAGCTGTAGCGAAATATTTCACTCTTTTTATTTAAATAAAAAATCTAAAATTTAAGTAATCTCTTTTCGAGTTTATTTGCAAAAAATGCGATAGATGAATGATGCTGTCTTGCATTAAATCTTCTATAAATTTCTCCACTTTTATTTCTATACTAAACACCTCAAATTGAGGTGGAAACTTTCATCTACTTTCGATGAAGTTCTGAAAGTATTTATTTAACGGAGAATACCTGCAAATACTAGGGCGTATGATGGTTCACCAAGTTTCTGTCAGGATAATGATAGAAGACTAGAATATTGCAAAGAATTCACAGAATATTGCAAAGGATTCATTTCGCGACCCGCATTTGTAAAAATCGAGATGCTGGACTTCCTGTCGGAAGTCCTTCTTAGCAGGAGAAAAATACGGGCCAGGTACGATGACAAGAAGTACCCGTTTGAATTGGAAACTCTTTGTAGCCCTTGCTAAACTTTACAAAGAACTCTTTCACGATAAACACTTGTTAAAGATTGGAAGGTATGACTTCCTTCCGGTGACGGTATCGTGACAAAAGGACACCCCCATCCTGATAAGAGATCTCACCTCGAGTACCCAAAACTGAAGTACAAACTCTCTATAGTCCTTGATACAGCTTACAAAAAAAAACCCAAGACTTGTGACTTCCTTTCGAAGTTCCTCTTGCGATAAGAGGGAAATACAGATCAGTCCACTTAAAATCTTCAATGAAATTCAAAAAGTACACATTTCACAACACACAGTAAGAAATATCGTAACTTGTCACTTCTTTCTGAAGTTTCACTCGTGACGAAGTAGCCTCAGGTACTCCAAATGATGACAGAATACTTCAGGTATCCTAGAATTCTAATCTCTGCAGTTCTCATTGAATCTCATAAACGACTCATTTCACAACACTTAGAATAATCAAACCCTACGACTTTCCACCAGAGTCCCTTTTACAACAAAGAAAAAGAAACACAAACATTTTCAATTACGTAATCTACATTTGATGCACTCCAAACCGATGTAATCACCCCAGTTTCCACTAAATCTCACAAAGCGCACTTAAAAACACTCCAAACCTCCGACTTCCTCCCAAAGTTCCTCCACGACCAAAAAGAAACAAAAACCAGTCCAATTACATGAAATAAACCTAATTCACTTCAAGTTACCTGATAAACCCAACAGTCCCCTCGAAACTACAGAAACCATACAACTCACAACGCGCACTCCAAAAAATTCCCACCTTATCACTTCCTTTCAAAGTTCCTTCTTCAATACCAAAAAAAATCCAAAAAAAGGAAAAGCAACCCACTTCAATTACATGAAGCAACCCAAAGTTACTCCAAAACAAAACCGATAGTCCAATCATAAACAAGTGCGATAGTCGTCAAAAAATTTGACAAAAGGACACCACTGTCGACTCGCAAGCGATAAATATCGGCGACTTGGAACTTCCTTCCGTATTTCCTCTCATGACAAGAGAGAAACACAGAGACCAGGTCCGGTCACGAGGAGTACACCTCGAGTCCCCGAGTCACGACTGAGCGGAGGAACGACGGTGTCTCGAGATCCAGGCAGCTCGGAGAGGAAAACGAGAGAGGCGTGTGCCCACGACTGGAGAGCGGCTCCTTCTCCTCCATACAAACGTCTTTCCCTCGCTCTTTCAACGACGTCTTTACTGTTTCTTCTCAGTTCTGTTCTCCCTGTGCCACCACTGTACCATGCCGATCGTATTAGCTTGCTCGCTCCGATCGCCGAGGATCGTGTCCTCGTCCTTTTCCTTCGCGATGCCGATTTTACAAGATGCAACCAGTCGGCCAGTAGGCCGATCCATTTCCGTAACAAACAACGGATAAAAGATCGAGGCGATCGGTCGGGAAATTTTTCGGGACGTAGTGGTTCAGCTTGAGAGATTAGCTGTTCGTTTGGGAATATGTGAAATTTCTTGCGTGGATTTTTATTAACCCATTCGAGACCGTGCATTTTTTTGGAGACTATCGAGAAAGACCGATAACTTTGGGCTTTATATGTACCACTTCTTGTATTTCTAATGATCGTGGCTTTGGGTCACCTACTTTAGGGTCGAAATTGAACCAAATACCAAATGTAATGTTTACACATTTGTAAGATACCTTTTATTTTAAGCTAGTCTTATTTCGAGGGCTGTTTTTTCTATAATGACTGATAATTGCAATTCAAGATCATTGCACACACGGTGTGCAGTCGGTCTTTTTGGCTCGGAAATGCATTGCACACACGGTGTGCAATTGGTCTCGAATGGGTTAATTTTGTATGACTTTCAAAATGGAATGTATTAATTTGACGTGTGATAGAATAAAATTTGTAGAATACAAATTGATCAGTGATTGTTGGTGTATTGTGTAATTTAACGTAGTATTACTATTATAGAAATATGTTTCACGGCATATCACTGATATTTTAAATTTCTTAGATTTTCCTGTACAATTTACTGCATCACGAGTGTCACTCGAGGAGTCAATGAAAAAGAGGGGTTGAAGAAATTTGTTGACGATTGTAGTTACTATGAGCAATAACGTTGGACCTTTTGAAGTGAGAATTTTCCATTTCTCTATTACACTTTTCCTGTTTTCTGTTTTCCTAATTGAAGATCATTCCTAGAGTATAAAAATTCTCATCTTGAATATTAACCCCTTGCCTTACGATTTCTATTGTGACCGAACGCGCAATTAACGCAGAAGTAATTGCTGGAATAATAATCTATCACTAATTTCCAGTATAAGTTAAGTTAGTTAAACCAGTATAAGTTAACGCAATATTAATAGCATAAAACTAATTTAAACGTCTCCTGATCTACTGATATTTTCCATTGAATAATTTTTAAAAAACTTAAAAATTTTCTATTCTATTTACCGCATCACGTGTGCCTCACGTCACTATAAGGCAAGGGGTTAACTTAGGGTTCGTAGTTCATTGAAACAATATTATTAAAGAATCTGAGAAAATCGTAAAAATTTTTCATTGTTGTCATTAAATATCTTTTAAGTACCAAATTTTTCCGATTGAAAAATTTTCCATCGAGAAGAAAAATTGGTTTTTAAGTTTAATTAGTGCAAGTGAAGAGAGCAATAAATAGAAAACTAGGATGTATTAGAGTCCGTCTTCTCACAGAATTCCACACGAATTACGAACTATCATCGTCGCTTTAATCTATTAGCAACTCGATCTGCGAGTAAACGGAGTCCTTTCCTTTCGCGGATGATTTACATAAGTGTTGCTAACGCTTCTCGTAGACGCTGTTTCCGTGATAAACAAGGCAGAAACTTTGCACGCGAGGCCGTAATATCATCCATACATATTGAAGAAGTTGCTTGCTCTTTCAGTTACTTCGTCGGCCTCGTGCTCTTTATCTGCATACGCGTTTCTTCAGGAATACGGTCGGTAGTCGGTCCATAACGGATTAATTTCCACGCTAAATTTACGTGAAATGAATTACAAGCTACTTAAGTACCTAAATTACATCGCCCAACGGCTGTTCAACACATTTTCAATGCATTATTATCTGATTTCTACGCACTGTGAGGTAAATTTAAAAGCAGCGAGACTTTGTGAATGTATCAGTTATATTGTTGAGAACAATTTAGTAATAAAAATCAGAGATAATTCTTTAACGACTCATAATATTCAGAACATCGATATGGTAATATTGTAAGGGTGCACATAATAAATCGTTGCAATACGTATACAAGGTTGTCTGTGAAATTGTTTGAAGTTGTAATTCTGTTACTCGTATAATTTACATTTTATTTCAATTACGATATATTTATAGTTTGCACTATGTTATAGACAAATTAAAAAAAAAGTCTGCATCGAAGAAGGTGAATTAGCTTTCATTTTATCGACTCATTTCAATTGCAGGCTAATTCATTCTTACCGTTCGATATTGCAAAATGAATCTGTGTATATAAATGTCACCTCGCAACCTTCGAGTTATGTGCGTTAATACCGCTGATACTTTCTTGGAAATCGTTTCGAAATCCCTAAAGGGAGATTTTCTCCTATGAAAAATCAGAAAAGTAGAGTTGCAATCGATAACGTCGTTGACAAAAAAGAGAGAATATTATTGTTTTTCTAGCAGGCAGAAAAAAGAAATAGCGCTAAAAAAAAGATGAAGCGTTGCTCCGTCCCCAAACATCAAGGTTTTGAAATTTCTCAAGAAATTCTTACTTCTCAGAGTATAATTGAAAAAACAAAAATGAATCACTGATATATTATACAGAAAATCAGAGTATTCCTACTTAACTATGAGGTAAAATAATTATTAACCGTATCAACAAAGACACAATGTAGCTTCGTTCTGACTTAACACCTTTTCCATGAGTTATTTCAAAATTTCTGAAAGAATACTTGCTCTGCCGAATAATCAAAAAACGGACATTGGATCATAGAAATATTCTATAGAAAAGGTGAACATTTCTAATTCTCCATGAGATGAAAGGAGCAATCAGTAGCACCGTGAAAGACATGGTTCTAATTACTCTCTACAGTAACACTAATATTTTTTTGCAACTTGGTTCAAAATTTCTAAAGGAACATTTTCTCTTCCAAATAATCAAAAAACAGACACTGAACCATAGAAATATCCTACGGGAAAGATGAACATTTCTAATTCTCCATGAGATGAAAGAAAATAATCAATGGCATCGTGAAAGTCGTGGCTCCGCTTTGTTTGGCTCTAATCACTCTACATAATGCCACTGATATTTTTCTGCACGTTGGTTCAAAATTTCTAAAGGAATAATTTCTCTTTCGAATGATCAAGAGAATAGAATTTGAATCGTTGACTTATTCTACAAAAAATGTGATTATTTCTAGTTCTCTATGAGGTGGAAAAAATAAACGACGCCATGACAGACAAGGCGTTGCTTTGTTTGGGTCCAACATTCTGTGTAATAACGATGATGTAATGTTACTCTCGATTCCTTGCGCCCAGAGTGCCAAGTTCCTCTTCGAGGTCATGGCACTCCACCTACGTGAAACACCGTAGGTAAAAGCAATAGTGAGAACGCCTCTCGAGGGTCCTCGACTCGATGCTTTGCCTTAAGAATATTGTTACCATTTATAGTTCGACGCTTCTGTCTGAGAGTCTCAAAAACTCATGCAAAAAGAGGCAAGAGATAGCTGTTAACAAGGAACTTAAACTTTGCAAAAAGTTGCGCTAATTATCGCAAACTTGTAAGCGGTTAATACTATTTTACTAACATCAGAATAATCTCGATTAAATTTTTAAAATAAAAATTAATCCGTGATTCTTGATATAGGTATCGTATAATGTAATGCAATATTAAACCTTTGCTCTACAATAACGAGTGACACTCGTGATAAGATAAATGGGATAGGAAATTTTCAAGTTTTCCAAAAGCTCTTAATTTGAAAATATTAATATGACGCAACTTGATAATATTATTTCCATAACATTTATATTATGTTAAATTATACGGAATGTTAAGAATCATTGATTAGTTCTTATCTGAACTATTCAATTCTGAATTATAGCAGAGTCAGTCACGAAACAAATCGTAGGGCAAGGGGTTAATAATGCAGAAATAATTTTATCGTATCACGCTACATTAATATTTTCAATTTCATAGGTTTCGCCAAACTTCACAATTTTCTATCCAATTTACCACGTCACGAGCGTCACTCATTATTGTACGTCAAGGGGTTAAAAACCACTCGTTATCTAACTCAGAACTTTTCTACATAATAAATCATAGACTACATGGTTCAGAACCTTCCTAAAACGATAAATCCTATACAAAATGACTGCAGTTAACAAGTTAAGCGCCACACCCGTTTCTAGAGACTGGTACTACACTTTCCATTTAGACTCTTTATTAGGGAAGTCACCTTTCTATTTGTTTTACGAAACTACATTAATTTTTGATCAAATGTTCTATTTCTTACTCCAAACCACTAATTATGGCTCGATCAAGCGCGATAGAATAGCTTAAATAAAAACTAATCGTTTTCATTAAGGTAGTTCTAGGCAATTATCATTTTTCGATAGATTTTCTTAAAATTTTGAAAATATATTCTTCATGATATTTTATAATTATAACCGGAATCTCAACGAGTTCGTCCACACGGTTTATGAATAAATCGTGTTTAAAAATAACATATTTAACATGGGCCTTATGGAAAAAAAATTTTCCTGAGTCCGTAAAATCTTTTTTTATTTTTCTAATGGAAAAACGAGTCGATGGATTCTAATAAAAAATTAGCAATGTATTATTTTATGCTTTTGGAATATTATTGAATTTTTTCCTAATTTTTTACTTCATAGTTATAGAGAAAGATGTTTTTTAATGTATAAAGTGAATGAAATAACCTCTGTGAACTTAGCCCCTGCATTAATTCTTACGTCATTTTTTTCATTTCTAATGAAAAAGGAAACTTTTAGTTCTGAATCCAGCTAGAACTACCTTAAGGACGTTCCCAAAGACCAGTCGTTCTCAACCTACGAATACATTTTCCCTATATAAGTTACCCATTTGTACTGTAAGAATTAGTTCACCAGCAGTACGCTCTTTTGCCTCGCCTCCCAAAAAATATGTTCAACTTTGAAAATTTATATAAATTAGTTAATATTGTTATAGAGAGGTAAGATAACATTACGAAAGTTATACATTTTTTATCATTTTATATAATTGTTTGTTCGTTTTTATTATTATCAGTCAATAAATATTTAATTCATTATCAATATAAAAAGTGTATTTTATTAATTATTATATTTTTTAAGCCTATGATTTACTTTAAATATTTTTTACAACAAAGTAAATGCCGCTTCTTGTACCGATTTTGTATGGAAATTATTTATGTGAATATTATCTGCCAATTCTCGAAATTTAAAAAAAATTGTAAGAAAATTAAAATTGTTAGACACTAAAACGTACATGAATTAGTATGAAATGTATAAATTAACATGCGTTCAAATAGAAATTAAAAATGCTAATATTTTCAATTTTAGTACCGCAAAATGGGTGGAAATTTTTCGTATGCGTTCAGAATACTGTCAAGAATTTAGAAATAAATTTTAAAGATGATCGTAAGAAAAATTTTTTTTGGGGAACGTCCTTAAACAACATCAACATAAACGAAAAATCAAAGCTCGGTCGCTAGGGACCAATGTGACGTTTAACGTGTTAATGTGAAAAAAATAATATGCATACGACTTATAAAACACATCATATACCCCTTGCACAGAGCCGCGCATGAATAGAAGCTCGATGAAAACAAACTTTGCGATGGCAAAAGGAAACATTCGCAGACTCGTCACGTGCGTTGCGTTCCGGTAATCTCGGTGCGTGCGATGCACGTGCTGAGAGCACCAGAAAGAACCGCGGAGATTCGAGGAGAAGACGCGGCTATTTTAAGAAGACACCGCAACACGCAAGATTGCATCCGCTGGAGATGGCCCCTTGGGGAATTTAGGCCCTTACTTGAAAACCTTGTGTTACCTAATAATTTCAAACCTCCATTCACGTAACGTCTTCTTTAACAGTACAACTACTGGCATTGAATCCGTTTTCTTAAATAGATCAGAAAGATGTTTATAAAATTCTACATTAACACTAAACCTACCAAGGCGGTCATATGACCGCTTCGCAATTTTTTCAAAAAACTACCTAAATTGATAGGGGAACGGTGAAGTAAAAATTCTACTTCTACCATATAAAGCCTAAATGAGTTAATTAACTAATCCTTTCACTTCTTGATTTATCTTTTTTCGAAGTGCTTGTTCAATAAATTTTAATTTTAGTAGATATGACGTCGGTAGTTTTAGTGTTAACTAACCCCTTGCCGTATCATTTCTTTTGTGCCTGAATGCGCAATAACATAGAATTTAATTGCTGAAATAGCAATCTATATTTCATTTTTTACATAGCGTATTACTAAACGCAATAGAAATAAGTTGATCGCATCGTGACTCGTTGATATTTTTAATGTAATGATATATTAAAAGCGTCAATATTAATTTGCCTAAAATTAATGAGACTGAACTTGCAAAAAGTTTGAAAGGTAATTCAGTTACAGAGACAGTTACGCAATTACCGTAATGACTTACCATAAATAAATATAGCAAAGGGATGTTTCTGCTCCATTAGATACCAACAATAATACGAATAGTGGTATAGATGAATAACAGAATTATTATTGCACTTCTGTAAATCTGCATAATTGCCATTTGATAAGCTAATAACTTTGCGGGGCTTGAAGTTTTGTGTAACATTTCTTTGCAATTATTATTTGTGTATTCAACGCCAGTTCCAAGTCTCCATTCACGTTCCAACATCGTATTCAAAGCGGTGAGGCTTAAAGTTCTGTGTAATATTCTTTTGTAATTATTATTTATTTATTCACCAGTGAAACATCGTACCAAAGGCCGCGGATAGTCAAGTTTTGCACAATGTTGTTTTTAAATCATTGTATTTATTTATTTAATAGTACGAAACTCCTTGAAATGTGCTGGAAACGAAACACGAAGAAATGTAGGCAAATACGAGAGATGTTGAAATAGTTCTCAGAACGGAGACGTTTTTCGAAATTGGCAAGTAAAATAAGACTACCTGTAGTATCATTTAGAATTCGTGAATGTTCTCCACACCACAGTGGAATACAAATTCTCCATGCTGAACTTCGTTCTCAAGATTTTTCAATTGTGATATTATTTGAGTACATGTAACTTGTACAAGAGAAAAGCTGCAAGATTCAATAAGTACTAAAAAAATGTGTTTTCTCTTACTATCATAATATTTTATATAACAAAATGAAAAAGAGAAGAATCGATGGACATATTGATTTAATGTGTAACAAGCTAAGCCGCCGATAAAATAAAATAGAACTTAATAATTTTAATAAAAAAATTAAAAGATTTTTTTAAAAGAATTCTCAGAAGACAGATCTGGCAACGAAAAACCAGAAGATACAAGAAACATTAAACTGTTTCAACGAATCGAGCTCTAGACTTAAATTCTATTTTTTTTCGGAGAACAATTGGCATTGAATAATTCATTTCAGCAGATTGGACTTGTTATTTTATGAGGCTTCGAGATCTTTTCAGTTTTAACACAAATTAGAGTCTACCCTGTACACCGTTTGTTGGGAATACGTACCACTGTTTTGTCAAGGCGCAATTGCAAAAGAGGCAAAGCCTTGAATGAAGAATCCTAAATAACACGACGAATGGAAATGTCAAGCGGAATGTATTTGAAATTTATGGAGGCGTTTCGTCCACCGGTTAAAACGATATTGATAAAATGGAGGTTGCTGGAAGAAATAATATATTTCGCTAAAAAAAGAGACGCTAAAAAAGGAAATTGGTTCTAGAAACATCGGCAAGAGCGACGATGGAATTAATTAAATTAAAACGCCGGATATCTCGTAAATCAGAAGCGTGCTACTTTTAATTTATAATCGAATGACTCATTTCCCTTTTTTGCGCCGGTTGTTCACGGCACAACGCGAATGCCAAAGAAAGTGCACGATGCTCGAAAATTCGCCAATTAATTTACTTTAAAATCTAAAGTTTGTCAAATAAATTTATTCTTCAGAGAATCTTGGTAGAAGTTATTCGACCATGTTCACGATGTAAATCAATTTGCAAATGATTAATATCTACACCTATCCGACGAAATAGTGTACATCATTCTTAAAACATATGTTAGACAGAAACATTTTCAAACGTTAAATCCGTCAATCTTACGTTACTTCGCCATAATAATTTCACCGTATCGAAACTAAATGGGTTCAACATAATATAGCCGATGGATTTTTTTATCTTAAGTACAACAATTTTCAAATATTTCCCTTACAATTAGACCGTTTTGACAGTCAGTGGTATAGTTCTCTAATTACACCTTCTACTATACAACGATCGTTTGCTAAAAAACTCAATCCAGAATATTAATCGTTTGAATACCGGGAGGGTTTTCTAAAATTACTTCGAAAAAAGCCAAAATTCACTTTCGCGCTCTTGAGATTTTATTTCAAAATAAGCTAAAGTTGGTGTTTTATTTTATGTAGTGCACAACAAGAACAATCTTCTCATGCTTGTATCCTAATTTGGAATTACTTTATATTATAAAAGAGAAACCTGATGCATTCTTAACAAAATATCTTAACAAAGTATTCCTTCAATTGTCAACATTGAAAAAATGTCCTGGGGTTTTTCGAAACAAAAACTGAACAGCGCGAAAGTAGCTCGTGGTACGCAAACGGTTAAAAACACACTGAACCAAAAACACCAAATCTCATTAACTTTCTAATTAAATCTCAGATAGTCTAAATCCTAGAGTAGAAATGACAAGTATCATTCGCATCGAATTTGTGCCAAATTCAACTCTGTCGGTTCTACGTCCCTCCTATGTCCTCCAAGAATTCCAATTACCTTTCAATTCACCAGTGAAAGATTAAAATTTTCTAACTGAGTTTATCGTTAAACTGACATTCCACGAAGTAGCACAGCACTTTCAAGTAAATTAAAAAAAACAGAAAAAGAATGTTCAGTAACATCATAAAAATTTCACATCGACCGACTGCCAAATGAAATAACAAATTTACATTGAAAACCATGGAATTCAATTGTCAGGCAAAGGGTTAACGCAAACGCCAAGTCCCGACACGTTAGAAATGTTGAAAGGAGCGAGAGTAAATTGCTAAGCGTGGGAGGTCTTGTTTTCAATCGCGGAAAGGTATTTCACCGTGCGTCCCGTTTTAAACGGATGAAATATATTCCGATCTGTTGTATGCTCGCTCCAAAATCATCCTGAATTGATGATGCATCGTCATCGTTCTTAGACTCGCGAGATGTATCGAAGCAGAGGCGAGAAATGGCAGGAATCAGCATCGAGTAGGCGTATTGCCACATAACAATTTCTCCGTTCTATGCGAATGCTAAATGACGGTGTTTCGTGGGAAGCGAGGCGACAAATTAGAGGCATACATGAATCTCCAATGTGTCTGCGAACAAAGCCTCCTAAATATGTGCCTTAGACATTGGGAGTAGAAAATTATGAAACACAATTGCATACCATCGCTGAGAAGAAAGTTTCTCTTATGGCATCGGCTAGTTTTAATGCTTTGTCTGTTGGCTTGAATTCTGGAGAACAGTGATTCTTAATCGTTTGCACCTGGAATGCCAGCTGCGCTGGCTGGGAAAAGATTAGAAGAGGAATGGTAAAGAAAAGTATTTTTCTGGGCTTTTGAATCGTCCATTGTTAACATATATGTGTTACAGGAAGAATGTGTGATAAAATATAATGATACACTTGTAATTCATCTCTCATTTTGAAAGAGGTTGTTGATAGAATTATTTAGAGGTTTTCGAGTAATTTAAATTAACCCTCTATGGGGTGATATCTGAGACTTTGAAGTAATACAGAACGCATCTAACCTTTTATTCTTCAAATTTTCAACTTTGACAAATATTATAATTTGTCTAAGAAAATCGTGAAATTCTTTACAATTCAATATTTAAATTCGAATTTACTTAATTATTTAAAATAGTATTTTTATCATCTTCTAATTGTGCTATCGTGAAACTAATCTTGGGATACCACAAACAAATCGGACTATAGAGAGTTCATACAAGTGGCTGCAGATTTGATGGTCTGATGGAATTTGTGGTATGAATGTTTGTATTTGATTCCCCAAACGAATAGAGATATTGTTCACACGTTATTTCGATTCTAACGCTTTAAGCTGAGGTTTTTTTGACAGAGGAGTTGCAGATTAAGTCCAACGCCTTCAATGTGAAAGAGAAGGAAGCAGTTACCTTTGCACCACTTATTATAATGGAGGAAAGTCTAATTTCATCTGAGAAATAATTCCAAGAGGTTCACACTGAACCAAGTTACAAAATAAATTTACTATATTATTTTTCTTAATGCCTATGTATTTTAAAAACGATAATCCAGGCGTTCAGAAGAATGAAAAACAGGAAAATTCGAATTCAGTTTCTGTTTTGACAAAAAATAGAATTGGTGATAGTAGTCTAGAATTAAGGAACGACGTGTTAACACTAGAACTACCAAGCCAGTCAAAATGACTGATACACAATTTTTTCCAAAAATGTTCCAAGTTCATAAAAGAGCCATGGAACAAAAATTCTGGGTCCATCACAAAAGACATAAATCACTGAATTGATAATCCTTTCTGCTATTCGATTTCTTCTTTTTCAAAGTACTTATTTAATATATGGAAATATGATAGATTTAGTGCCGGTAGTTCTAGTGTTAATTCTCTGTCCACTAAGTAAACCCTACAATATCTTTCATTAAAAAACTGAAAAGAAAAATCGCAAAATGAAATTCAATTATGAAAAACCAATTTTTTTTATATATATTTGTAAACCACACATATTCACTAACTGTCACGAAGAAAATAATATTACGTAATATACTTCAAAATTAGACACAATAGCGATAATACAACATCGTACTTCCGCGTTCACCATGGTTATTGTACTAAAAGGTATAAAAAGAGACTATCGTGCAAATAATGAAAGATTCAATGCTTCCTTTAACGAGCACGAGTTATTAAGAGGTCTGTACATTCATCATTTCAAAAACAACTTTAAAAAAACAATAATGCCATACCATTACACGAATGCCGTGACGTATCAATACACTAGTTACGAATGAGAAGAATGCTAAACTGCAAAATTATTGTTTGCCTCCGGTGCTGAATTGTCATGTATGTTTAATGACGTGTGAGAAAAAGTCATGCAAGGAACGTAAATTGCGTTTAACCGAGAAAACTACTTTACGTGTCTAATGCTGTAGTGGAAACTTTTATGATCGTATAAACACAATTTGTGCCGAAGAAAAAAAACCGGCACAAACAGTACAACGTGATTGCTGCTATTTATCCATGGAAAATAATGTGAAACAATTTCTTGAATCGTTTAATGATAGAGCTATCATTGTTAGAATGTATTCGTATGTTTTGTTTAATTTATTAACGTGCCACCTTGTAATGAACGTAACCGTAGTCTGACGTTACATACTATTGAAACTAAAAAATACTATTTAGTATTTTAGTTTTTGAAGTTGAAATCTTAGCAAAGTAAAGACCATCTTAACATTATTTTGAAGTTAATGAGTTTACGTGAATTATACATTGTATCGTAATTCTTCGCAAAAAACAGTTAGTGGAAATATCCAAAGAATTTCCAAGCCATTTAATTAAATGGAAAATTAGAATTCTGCTTATTTTGAAAATTCGATTTTTATAATATTCCTCCTACGCGTTTGTTGGATTATCGAAATCCACAAGTAAGTTTTGAAATGAAGAAACTCCATAGATGCAGAGTCATCGCTTTTCTGGCATTGAAATCTATCCTTAACACCGTATTTCTAAAATTTATTTTGCACGATAAGAGAAAAAAAAAATCTATTTCATAATTACTGAGATATCAATGCATTTCTAGATTTATGGATGTTGATAAATCCATTTTTCTAAAGTGTGCCAATTTGACTTATACAAGAAAACTGAATTTGTTTGCAAAGGAAATAGTTCCAAATCAATTTAAATGAAAGGTTTATTATTAAAAAGTTAACCAATCAATATATTATATATATATATAGTAATCAAATTTTAAATGAGCCAAATTGGCTCCCTAAACCTAGTGTTAACTATAATCTTATAAAAATCCAGCGCTAAATTATTTCATTTGAAAATAAAGAAAACTTTGTCCCCTAATATATCACTAGAACTACCGTAGTTAAATCTATTATATTTTAATATATAAAATAAGTCATTTGAAAAAAAGAGGAATCAGTAAACAGTAAAGGTGACCGATTCGGTGATTTATGTTTTTTGAAATACATGCAGAATATTTATTCTACGACTCTCGCATAAACTTGGAGAATTTTTTGAAAAAATTGTGTACCAGTCATTTTGACTGGTTCGGTAGTTCTAGTGATATATCACTAAAGAATTACATTGTTTCAAAGCAGAACAGATAAACATTTGTCCACAATTTCACCTAACATTCCGGATTGTGAGAACAGGTTTACAATTGCAATTCCAAACACATTCCAACAGACTGTACTTCTAAAGCCTTAACGATAGTCATTCCTCCTAACATTATCCTACGTTTCACGCACGTAAAACCACCGACTCATTCCAAAGGAGATCTCCAATCCTTACAATCGCAAATTCACCGTCTCTACTGCTGCTACTTTAATAACAACAAGAGTACAAAGCCCAACTTCAATAGAGTCGCCTATCGTCGTGTTTATGGGAACCAGGTGTGACCACCGGTATTACCGAGTATAAGTACATGAGGTTTATGTGACAATGACGTAACATTGCACAGTTTCGCGGCACGTGCTAATCCATATTCAACATTCATCGCGGCCACGAAGCGTGTTTATTAAGCGTCATTTAAAGCGCCATGTCATAGGATGTTCTTTCGCTCTGTACGCAAATCAGCCTTAATTGTGGATGACCGACTTGTGTAAATACGGCTTTAAATAACTCGGTGGATACTCTGACGAAATTTTGTTATTACAATTGATCTCTTCTTTTTCTTATTTTTTTCGAGCGCGAATACAAATACGGAATATGGAGAGAATAATTCTCGTTAATTTTATACTTTTCCATGATTGCAATTTCTTTAGGATTAACGCTCTATGGGCCCCTGTGATTTTGAGGTAACGTGCGACACGTCTAAACTTCTATTCTTCACAGTTAAATTTTCAACTTTACCAAATATTATAATTTATCTCGCGAATATTATAAAACTCTTTACAATTCAATGTTTAAAAATCAAGTTAAATCTATTATTTAAAATAGTATTTTTATTATTTTCTAATCGCTATCGTCAAACTGACCTTCGGATCAGAGGAAGTCAGTGTGACCGATTTCCAATATTTTAGGAAATTTCTCAAAATTTTTAAGAGAGCTGTCTTGAAAACATTTCTTAACTATCTAATAAAACAATAAACTGGCGAACGAATCATCTTCTTTACCTCTTGATTCTTCTTTTTTCAAAAGTACTTGTTCAATATATTGTAATATGATACATAAGACACCGATAGTTTCAGTATTAATACAATTTTTAGGATAAAAGTGAATACCTATAATTCACTCCAGGATTTTTTAATCTTGAACCATTTAACTCTGGTCCGAATTTTTTGACGTCTCTGGAGACTAAGTAATCAATGAATAACAGAATAAGAAAAGTTAAAACGAAAATTATAAATAATAAATTCAAATCCAAATTCAATTGATACATGGATGCTTCCCTGGAATTTAACCACCGGGTTGCCATAAGCGTGACAAGGTTGGAAAATGTTGTCCTGTACCAAGTATACATCGCCAAACCAGTGTATCCACTTGGCTCGTGGTACAGAATAAGGGCAGACTGTGCTCACACCCCTATCACATCCCTTGCAACCTCATCTCGGCGAATGACAGCCGAAAACTAAACTCTTATTTCATCGTCAAACGATTTTCCTCCCAGTCAAGCATTAGAATCGAAAATACGTGAGGACGAAGGACGTCTGTTATCCTTAACACTAGATTTACCAAGCCAGTCAAAATGACTAGTACAGAATTTTTTCCAAAGATTCTACGGGTTTCTGAAAGAGCCGTAGAATAAATATTCTTAGTCCATCGTATAAAACATAACTTGCAGAATCTATCATCTTCTCCACGTCTTAATTTCCCTTGCTTTAAGGTACATATTTAACATATTTAAATATAATAGATTTCACGCTGGTAAATCTAGTGTTAACGAAGTTAACCCTTTTAGTGCCGACCGAAAAAATTGATTGAATTAATAACAAATGTAGTTGCGAATAAAAAGAATTTTCATTTGGCAATAGTGTCATATAGAATACACAATATGGAGCATATATTGTGTATTTACAATTATATGTCATAAAATTACTGATATCGTATTGAAAACTGAATATTAACCCTTCGATGTCCAGTGTTAGCAATTTTGCTAACGACGATATATCGTCGTCCGGCACTAAAAGGGTTAAGAACGAAGAACTTATCGTTGCGCGAATCAAAGAAAACGTCTTATCAAGTGACTTCTCTCTATGTCCGCACTTTACTTATCAAGTGACTTCTTTCTGTGAGCCAATGATACCTGGTTATTCCTAGACCTTTTGCCCAGTGCAAAACACTATTTCAACCTTCCCAAACAAACCTCCCCTGCAATCCAACATTCTGTCGTCGCATTGCACCGTGCGAAATAAAGTCATCGACTTCCGTGGCTGTCTACAATCATCGCACCCGATTACATCATTTCGCGAGGCACGTGGATAATCTCTCACAGGGGCGGCCAGTTTAAAAAAAAAAAAGTAAACGAGCATCGCCCGAAGGAGTCACGCTATCGGTTCTCGAGGAAATCATCAGTCCCGATCAGAAGACACGAAGTATCGAAGAGAATGTATCTCGCCGTGGGGCTGTAAGGCAAAACGAACGACCATTAGAATTAAAAGCGTAGGCAGAAAAAGCCGGATCCTTGGGGGGATTGTAAGCGTGCACACGTCCGACTTGCCGCGGCGGCTTAACACGTACCGGGGAACAATCGGATTTAATTAACCGTTACTTTCTAACGCGATTCGATGCAATCGCTTCCCGTTACTGGCAACGGCTATGAACGGGCAATGAGATTGCGATCGTCTTCCAGCTTCAAGGTAAGCCGAACAATTAGTCACACCTTTGAGAATCGAAGAAACGTATAAGGAGATTCGACGGCTTTTAACTTGGCCAATGGGAGAACATACACGGGGTATGTAGGGTAATAGCGGTTGCACAATGTCGGATAACATTTCGCGATTGTACTAATGAGCTGTTTCCGTGCTGCGAGATTAGACGATTTTTTTAAAATGGAGTATTTGGAGGGAGAATGAGATTGTGGGATGGGCTTTTTACAATGCGTGAAGGCATCTGCGGATGATCAGCGTTGATAATGTATTTTATGGGGGTGTAGAGTTACAAGGTTGTCCAGGAAAATTGAAGAGGACGAAGAGAACTTCCTGCAGGTGTCGAGTAGGGGAGAGCGGGGCTAAAAGTTACCGAGGTAAGTTGTTCCGATTGAAATAACTCCGCAAGGAGAAGAAATAAGAATAGTGTGTAAATTCGTAATGAAATGGAATGCCACATTGCACCGACAATAGCTATTTTAAACAAACGAGTGGGACCCGGAACAACGGGACGACAGCACGTGCCTCGCTGGTCCACGTAAGAAAAAAATTTCGCATTTGGTATTTGTGGTCTGTCTCACGAATGATTCGTACGATATTGTTGAGTAGTACTTAAATAAACAGACTTGGTTTAATCATTTATTGTTTTTTATTTCACAAATAATAGCTTTAACAGATATGGTAACAACTTGCCCCAAGTCGAGGTAAGTTGTTACTTTCCGACTTTAGGCATTAAAAAATTAATAATATAAGAATCTCTCAAAAAATGACACAAATAACTGTCTTAATATCAAAGTTACATATGTAAGTTGATTTTGATCGCATCGTATGAATACTAAAAGCAAGTATTTTAACAAATTTTGAAGTTAACTAAAAATCGGAACTTTTAACCCCGCTCTCCCCTACTGTTAGAATATTTGGGGATTGGGAAGGATGAAAATGTTGCACTTGAAATGTTCTTATGTGAGACATGAATGTACTATTCAGTAAAAATAGGGAGTCACTTTGCAAGTAGTTTGCTCCGATTTGCAGGATGAATAGAGACACCCCTCGTTCTAACTTAATTTTTGGATTTTAACCCATTTGCATCACAAGCGCATACATGCGCGCACTTTTTCTGATTACTATCATCGAAACGCATTTATGCATTCACACTGTGAGTGAATAGCAACACATATGAACAGTCTACTTGTAAATTATTTATACAACACTCGTCGATTGAAGTACAATATCACTTTTTGAAATACTGTTAGACTTACAATTAGACTTAATATTAAGAAATTTGATAGTATAGATGTACTTTTGAATTTGTCATATGATGCAAATGGGTTAATGGATGACTTGCCGAAAAAACCGCACATTCGTTACATTATTATGGGAAAAAAAAGTTTTTTCTGTTCGATCGCCATTCGTCGATTTCAGGTTTCCCGGAGTAATATTGTGGAGATAAACGATACGATGATCGATGATAATGAATTTCTTGGGGATTCTCTGGATCTCTGGGTAGAATTTGTCTGGCATCTAGTGACCAAAGAAGTACTCGGAAATTTAATACCATTCTTATTGTTAGGGTTCAAAAAAATAATAATTGCTATTGATTGTAAATGAAACAATTGCTGATTCTTGCTTCCTATGTTATATAGATTGATAAATTCCATATTGATTCAATTGGTGAAACAGCAAAAGGTGTTACAGTAAAGAAAATACAAAGGGCGTAAATTTATGTCCTTCGCATATATCGATAGACTTGCCAAAGCGTATATGTACGTTTTTAGCAATCAAATGGTTAAGGAACAAAGATAACAGAAATTGTCGCTCTTAGAGATACATTCTACAGCACATGAGCATGTCTGTAGATGACTCAATGATTAATCTCGATAATAATGTATTCCGAGTGAGTTTAACGTGGAGGTTTGAAGAGAATAATCAAACATTCTCTCACAAACTGAAAAACTTAAGTTCACCTTCGTACTTTATCTTTTCACCATCTTGACGCGCGTCGACTTTTCAATTTGTCACAGATATTTTAAAAAAGAACCATGTGTTTTGACTGATCTTCCCGGTTATTCGAGCAATTGTACGTACAGTATAATCCTAACGGATGAAATGCCATCTTTTACACAAGACACGTTGCCGATTCTCTTCGGTCGGCTGAGTAAAATGACAGAGAAACAAGGAAGAAATCCTCTATTCGTACGATCTGCTTGAATGAATAAGACGGCCTTGCCAATTGTGAGAATAAGCGTGGGCGACGCGAAGATGAGTGAAAAGATCGAGGGTATTAATGTTTCACCTCAGTCAATCAAATACACGCCATTCAAGCTAGTTAAGCCGGCGAAACTGAAAAGCCGGAGACAAGATCGAAATTTTGTTCAGCGTATCTAATGTGAGAATACACGATAAAATCTATTTCAATTTGTCGGCCCATCACTTTGGTGAAATCTGACAGCATACTTTAATCTCTTCTTGTTCTTCGTTCATTTCGACGGGGACAAGTTTCCATGTTGAGCTTGTATATTTCGTAAATATTATTTTTTATATTAATATAAGGAAACATTAGATGTTGATTATTAATTCTAATTCATTTTTGAAAGGATAGGAAAATTAATTAAATTTTGGAAATTTGATTACTAATTCTACCAACACAGCGATCACTTGATAGATTATTATGAATTTCTCTTTGAATTTTTAGAATTCAATGCTCAAATGAGATAACCGTAAAGAACAAACTACGAGTTCCTATGTAATTGTAACATTGTCTTAATCCGTTGCCGTACAATAACGAGTTACACTCGTGATGAAGTAAATTGGATAGTTTAGATTGTAAATTGGATATTTAAATAAGTTTTCAAATTTTGTGAAGCCTATGAAATTAAAAATATGAGGGAGAGGTGACACGATAAAATTATTTCTACAATATTATTATTACGTTGAATTATAGGATATATCAAGAATCACTGACCGATTTTTAGTTTGCCAATTTAAGTTTGAGTTATTGCAGAGGCAATCAGAAAATAAATGGTACGACAAGGGGTTAAACTACCAGCATTTTTAATTAACACGTTGAACACCAATGATATTTCTTATTATTTCTTCTTATCATTTCTTCTGCTGTGATACTTTTCCTATTAAAATTCCCTCTTTGCAAAGCAAAAGCTTTAAAAACAAAAATGGATATATATATATATATATATATATATTCAACAGGATTTTATTTTTTACTTTAAATAATAGATGTGTTAGAAAATTTGTAAATATTACAATTGATAAGTCATATGAAATCTTATTTTAAATTCATTATATCGAATTCAACAGCACCGGCCATCGATGACCTCCATGTTAATCAACGTGTTAAACATAATTTAACATCAGATACCTGACCTGACAATCAACGTATCGAAAACAATGAGATAAGCATTTTTATGTTACAATTTCTATAGTCATCCTGCAACTTAATACTTCAAAAATATTCCATTACGAATTAAATTCAAAAATATTGTTACGAAGCACCCAGTAGATTAAATGTTACTTGATAACGAGACTTGGCAATTGTTTATAATAAATAAAAGAGTTCAGATTCTACGCTCGGTGGTCCTCGTTGACGGACTTGTTTCTTTAAATAAACGTTCTCAGTTTTCCTATAAAATTGTGTTCTATCGGATTGGCAAGAAAGTAATTTTGGTTTTGTAGTGTGAAATGGAACTTAATTTTTTTTAACAAAAAATTTTTTCGATGACCTTTGCTCGATGACCTATTGCCATCGCTTTGACAAATTCGTGATTCCGTTTTTATAGAAATACTGGGCCATATCAACAAAAAACTGAACCCAATGCAATTTTAGGCTATCATCGCCATTGAAAGTTTTACCATTTAAAAAGTTTTGCAAGCTGAAAAATAAATAGTAATCTAATGGTGTCAGATCAGGGCTACATGGCGGCTGTGACATCACTTCTCAACGAAGCTTAGATTTTGCAAAAAATAAAAAAGTAAAACATATCAGAAATGTTCGTTTTTCACTCTATGTTAAAATTCTCCTAAACAAACAATTACAAACAAAATGAAGCGCAATTTGTTTCTAACCCAAGTCAAAAGTTTCACAACTTTCGATTGTTAAGAGAAAAAAATCATAACATTGCCAGAAATCATTGAGAACAAACGTAACGCTGGCTCTCATCAAAAACCGAAATTACTTTCTTGGTGACCCAATATTTAATTATGTCCGAAAAGATAATACATGCGCGGTCGACTCGTAACAATATGATAAAAACAAAAGAAAAAAGCAGAAAAATGTTGCAACTATTCGATATTTCGGAAGAGATCCAACTCCGTTGTTACTACAAGAGAAAGATCCATATTCGCGACAAATATCGAATGTCGTTTGCAAGAGGATAACGCCGATGACTCATATCAAGCGACAGACCGGACTAACTGGTATCGTTGTGGCATACGCGAACTGTAAATCTATAACACTGCACTTGGAAGTGCACCGGTGCGACTCGCTGCATGTTACGTTCACAGGTATACCTATGGCAAAACACGCCGAACGTTTCGTTAGTCTGCGCGAAAAGGCGGTATTCGCGTCACGTTTGCAAGATTTTTCGTTGAAAATGCCACTCCTCGTTCGCGTCCATTCAGGTGGATGGATTAAGCACTGGGAGAATTTCAAAAGGGGAATAAAGACGTACGGTGAGAACCTTTAAGAGAGAAACTATTTCAGCATCGATTTCGCAGGAAGAATGAATTTGAAGGTGAAACACTTTTTAAGGTGTTCCTTGAAATTAAGGAAAACGGAGAAACGATAAGAGAATGAGCATGGGACCGCAAAATTTATGTAAATTTAATATGTCGGATGTAGAAATATATTTATGGAGGAGTTTCAAGTGTTATGATTAACTCACCTGGGATTTACTGTTTTAGGTGGTTCAGAACCACCGATGTTATGGTGTGAGCCATTTATTTTTAAAGTGGCATAAGTCTGTCTTTTGAAATCGAGATAATTAACAATAGATTTACGGAGCCAATTTGGCTCATACAAAATTCGATTACTATATATATGATATATTGGTTGGTTAAATTTTTAATAATAAATCTTTCCTTTGCATTGATTTGGAACTATTTTCTTTGCAAAAAACTTGAATTTTCTTTTGTTATTAATTTCTGTTAGGATGGTGAAAAATAATAAAAGATTTTATAGAAACATTGCAATATCACCATTTTTCATTGTGGTAAAGTGGCTTATACCACTTTCTAAATAAACATGTTTGCTATATGGTTAAGTAGCAGAATTTTTTTCTAACAAAGTTTAAACTACTTTTACCATATTGATTGCAAATTTTATCAAAATATAGTAACTCTTGTAGTAACGTTTGCATGGAATACGCACTTTGTACGATTGGCTCACTAAATATCCAATTATGCGATGAATTTTACAAGTAGCCATGTGGCTTAAATAAAAGTATACGTCAAAATGTCTTAAAATTTCAAGATAAATTTTATATGAACCATCAATTTACAGTTAACTGAATAAATATCCATTTATATTAAAAATACCGCAAGTGTCCTTATATTTTGAACGACATTGTATACCACAATTTTATGAAAATTCGGAGAAATACTTAAACACTTAAACATTTCTTATTAAACGCTCACATACTTAAAAAATATTCTTTATGAGTTTGTAAAGTGTTCGTCTACTTCATTAATTCTATAAGTGTCCACATACTGGGATTGCAGGTGTATATCGTGGCCTCCAGCTATTTCGTGGAAACATTTATGCGGAACATTCTTCATAACTAGTTCACCAAGTATCCATCTATCTCATTATTTCTACAAGTATTCTTCTATTTTAAGCGAGACTGGAGTACATATACCATTGCCTCTTGAATTGCGTGACGAGTTACGTGGAACACTTTGGAAAATCACTTCGCAAAGTGTCTACCATTATTATTTATTTTCCCAGTATGTATTCTTATATTTCGAATATAAATATACATTACAAATCCCCTACAACTTCGAATTAAGTGTATTTATACACAAAACAACTTATGCAACTAATTTTTCAACTGTTCATGTACATATTTGTAGGATCGTGAAAAAGAAACGAGAGGCGCGCGGTAACCCATCCAAGGCAGCAACTCGGCCAGAGTAGCTTAACGTCGACGATCGCCTGGGTCGGCGCGAAACCACTGCGCCAGCGACCTCTCCTTAACCCTTTGCGAACGGAGACATTTTTGAATATTGACAGATAATCATTAATTTGATGATCTAAAACCAACTTTTTATCAGAAATTTGGGTTATTAATGTGCATAAAATATAAATTACTCCACTTTTAATCATATCTCACCGGTTGTATTTCAATTTTTCAATTTTAACCGTGTACACATACGACGATAAATTATAATTACATTTTTCCTCCAACCGCATATATGCGTCGCTAGTCCGCAAAGGGTTAATGACAATTTCTTTTCACGTCCTTTTCTCCTAAGTTCTTTATAGGAGGGCTTCCCCGCTCCGATCCCACATGTTTTTAATATATCATTTCAGCTTTAATTATTGCACTTGCTAATTTTATCTGCGACCTATTGTTTGAGACAAATTCTAAACTACCGAGGCTATGATTCATCTATCTAATCCATCAGACAGGAAGAAGTTTCCAAGGGCAACGGAGGATTTAAATTGCAGGCCACTGACTAAGAGTCCGACCCTTAATTCCACACCCACTATAGTCCCCTAGACACACATCTGTTGTATACTTAAATTCTGTACTTTAGGTGTAACACTTGCAATCAATTCAGCTAGGAGGATTCCAAACCACCGAGACTATGGTGTACATACTACGTAGAACTAATTTACCAGATCTGATAGAGGATTTCCACATAGAACAGTGGTGGTGAACCTATGACCTCAGACACTGACTCGTGCTGGCTTTTTTTTTTTTGGTCATAAACTGATTTTTTGTAATATAAGAGAATTTTTGTTCCAAATTTACTATACACACTCGGCCATTATTTCTAACTTATTAATTCCAACTTATAGTGCAACCACGAAATATCTCGTAGTTGGCAGTGAATCGGTTAACTAGCTGAAAACCAAAGAAAAAGTGATTTTTAACCATCATCCATTCCTTTCCAAGGGACTTACTGTCTTACTGACCCACGAGTTAGTACTAAAAAAAATGAACCAAAGGGTATAGCCGGTTAAGATGGTCAAATGTGCCCTTGAACCGAATTCAAATCGCGATGAGTCATTCGAAAGCTTATAAAAAAAGAATGATTTCTGCCAAGTTTCAACTTTGAATCTCGACCCGGGGGGTAGTAAAGGGTAAAAATAGAAAATCAGGTTTTTGCCGAATTTCTCCTATACCAGCGGATAAAAAATTTTGAAAAAATTCAGAGGCACTTCTGTTATCAGGGCACATATTAGAGAATTTTTTCAGATTTTTAAATTGAAAAGACAAGCTGTGAAAAATAAAATATGCTAAAAAATGATGAAAAATGCCGATTGTGTATCGAAGCAGTCTTGGCACTATAATTATATTTTTACTGTAAGTACGTATCATTCTTACTATTGTCCTGAATTTTTTTCAGATTTTTCAATTTGGTGCGCCGCAGTTAAAAAAATTAAAAACCGATTTTTTCGTCGTTTTTTCCGTGTCAGAGTAACTTATACGTCGAATTGCTTCATGAAATAGGTATTTTATGCGATCTTCTATGTCTATACGTACAGCAAAACATCACAGGAATTAAAGAAACTGAAAAAACCGAATCATTTGAAACTGTTATGCGCCTTACATTGTAAAGTATGTACCGTATTTTCCAACGGCGTCGGTGGCGCAGCGGTAGAGTGTCGAGCTGCCGCTGCGAACTTTTTGAACGTAGGTTCGAGCCTCGAACTTCCAAGTCCCTTAGGCTAAGTTTTTTTTTTTCGTTAATTACATATATTTCCTAACTTTACGACACAACGATCAATATTTACTTTCAAATGTTTTAAGAATATTTGAAAAACATATTAACCTGAAATATACGTAAATATGACTTTGGACTGCTTGTTATGCCGCCGTTTATCCTGTCAATTACGGCATTGTTTGAAATTGGTTGAAATTGGTTTTTAAATCTCTTACCTTTCATGCATTGAACCCGTGACAGAAATTCTAACATACATTTTGAATAAAAGAGAGAATAGAATTGTATGATCTAATTCGAATAGACGAAAAGGCTAAATAGTAGAAAAACAACAACACGATTTTTGTTGGCATCCATCCATAACTGTTAAAGGTAAGAGATTTGAAAACCAATTTCAAACAATGCCGTAATTGACAGGATAAACGGCGGCATAACAAGCAGTCCAAACTTATATTTACGTATATTTCAGGTTAATATGTTTTTCAAATATTCTTAAAACATTTGAAAGTAAATATTGATCGTTGTGTCGTAAAGTTAGGAAATATATGTAATTAACGAAAAAAAAAAACTTAGCCTAAGGGACTTGGAAGTTCGAGGCTCGAACCTACGTTCAAAAAGTTCGCAGCAGCAGCTCGACACTCTACCGCTGCGCCACCGACGCCGTTGGAAAATACGGTACATACTTTACAATGTAAGGCGCATAACAGTTTCAAATGATTCGGTTTTTTCAGTTTCTTTAATTCCTGTGATGTTTTGCTGTACGTATAAACATAGAAGATCGCATAAAATACCTATTTCATGAAGCAATTCGACGTATAAGTTACTCTGACACGGAAAAAACGACGAAAAAATCGGTTTTTAATTTTTTTAACTGCGGCGCACCAAATTGAAAAATCTGAAAAAAATTCAGGACAATAGTAAGAATGATACGTACTTACAGTAAAAATATAATTATAGTGCCAAGACTGCTTCGATACACAATCGGCATTTTTCATCATTTTTTAGCGTTTTTTATTTTTCACAGCTTGTTTTTTCAATTTAAAAATCTGAAAAAATTCTCTAATATGTGCCCTGATAACAGAAGTGCCTCTGAATTTTTTCAAAATTTTTTATCCGCTGGTATAGGAGAAATTCGGCAAAAACCTGATTTTCTATTTTTACCCTTTACTACCCCCCGGGTCGAGATTCAAAGTTGAAACTTGGCAGAAATCATTCTTTTTTTATAAGCTTTCGAATGACTCATCGCGATTTGAATTCGGTTCAAGGGCACATTTGACCATCTTAACCGGCTATACCCTTTGACCCACTTCTCAAAAAGATTCGCCACACCTGACATAAAACCTACTGGTTAACACTAGAACTACCAAGCAAGTCAAAACGACTGGTTCTCAATTTTTTCAAAAAATGTTGCAAACTTATTGGACAGTCACAGAATAGAAATTCTACATCCATCTTATAAAACATAAATTACAGAATTGATCATCTTTTTCACTTCTTAATTTTCCTAGTTTCAAAGTACTTATTTAACATATTGAAATATATAATAGATTTGACACCAGTAGTTCAAGTGTTCAGAGTCCAAACCTTCATCTCAACACCCATCATAACTGCCCATTTCCATTATAAAAACTACAACAATCCTTATACTCCATACGTAGTCTATCCATCATACATCACTTCCACAAAAACTGCGAACCTACAAAAAATCTACCTTATTTTTCTCCATCAAAAACAGCCGTAACACCTAAAAATATAGAAGAACTAAAAGAAAGCTCCATTACAACATCAAAGATGTCCGTTCTCAAACTCTTTCACCGGCGTTCATGAATCGGGTTAAAAGTCAACAAACAAAGGCTCCGCGAGCGACTTCCTCGAAGTTCAACAACCTAGAAGAGAATAAGGGGCGAGGCAGATCCCCGGGAAAGAAGGTTCAAAGGTATCTGCGGCAGAGGCGGTGTTAAAGGCGCCAACGATTAACTCGAGTGCAAATGCGCGTGGCATCCAGCCTCTCGCAATCAAGATGCCTCAACGCGAGCCGTTGACGGCACAGCGCCAGAGATTGCATTAATGCAATCCTGCGAAGATGCGTCCAGATATGCACGATACGCAATCCGACTGCGGATAAGCTGCCGCGTTTACGTGCTCGACGTTTAAAATCCTGCGTATGCGTCAGTACGCTCCCGATCTCCGTGGCTTTATTCTCATGCCACTCGATTGGGAATCGATCGAACAATGGAGGATAATTAAAAACCACTTCCGCGTTATGTCAAAACACGTGCGAGTTATAAGTACCCTGGTTATGGTTTGGAGTTGTTCGGAACAGAGATTTTTCTGAAATCCTGCGTGATAGAGAATAGGGAAGCTGCAAAAATTCGAAAATTCCTGTAAAGAAGTTTAACCCTTTGCGGTCCTATGTCGAGCAGTACTCGATATAGATTTTTACTTGATTTTATTTTCTGACAATTTAATATCCACTTTCCAATTTCACAATGACTTTGCAATATCACCTAAATGTTAATACCTATAGTTATTGATGTCATTTTAAAAAATAGATAACCAACGATAGAAAATATTGCAAGATTAATTTTATTTAGGTCACTATCAAAATTAACGAAATAATTCGGACTGGAAAGGGTTAACACTAGATTTACGGGCGTGAAATCTCTTATATTCCAATATATTAAATAAGGACTTTGGAAAATCTGGAATATAGCCGCAAAGATGATAATTCGTCAAGTAATGATTGTGTTATAAAATACACGTGAAATATCTATTGTACAACTTCGCTGTAAATATGAGAAATGTTTATAAAGCAAGTAGGAACCCGTCAATTTGAACGGAACTCGGAACTCTATAATCCGAACTTTGTATACTATCTGAAGATCACTTGCACAATGGTATAATAGAAAATGATAAGAATACAATTTTAAATAATGGATTTAACATGATTTGTAAAACTTGAATTGTGAAGAATATCACGACTTTTAAGAAGAAAATTGTAATATTGGGCAAAGATGAAAAGATTGACCTTGAAGAATAGAAGATCAGATGTGTCCTGTTAACTCAGTCTTTAAGACGATAGAAACGTTTTATGGAGACGCCATTAGTATAGGGATTGGCGTTTTATTGTGATTCTACAGTTTGGAAGAATTGCATGTTGAGGCTGTATATTATGTATGTATATTATAAGTTTTGATTTTAACTATATACTATAATCAATTCCAACAATTTTTTCCTTTTTTTTTACGGTATTACTCTTGTTCAAAAATATTTTGGAGTATCGAAGATTTAGAAAAATGTCTTCATTTGTACTAAAATATCAATAATCCAAAATTTTAACCGATTGTATTTTTTTTAAAAATAGTAACCAGTAACCGCGCCATATAAAGCTAAGGTATTGAACAAAATTCATTCTTTAATAACAACGATAATACTTGAATAAATAAAGTTTACCTAATTTCCTATCTGATAGTCCATTTTTATCCAACCACTTTTTTAAATTCTAGATTAGTTTCTGGAACATCCTAATTACCGAGAGAACCTGTTTCTCCTTGCCAAGCAAATTAGTCCTTGAAAAGGGTTAAAATGGAGCATATGAAACAATAAACCCACAAAATGCGTTGGGATAAAAAAAGACGAAAGAAACGAGCTTAAATGAAGACGAAGGAAGCCTTCCAATATGACGGTGCAAGTACGCTCCACAAATAAACTTTGTATACTTTCAAACAGATAATCCTATTATCATCGAACAGACACAATGAACTACGGGACTCCATTTATCTCGTTCCCGGAATGAAAAACATCGACGAAAACCATAAGACAGCGTTGGACAATCGTACGGGGGCGTAGCTGAACGCAATGTTGCGCCTTTGTAGAGGATTAGCAGTAGCACCTTTCCAGGCTTACAGAGCATTAAGTAAGGATGGAATCAAGTTTTGATATACACACGCAAGTCAGAATCAATTTAATACCCGGCGATCGTTTCATTGGCTTCGAGGGACAGTTGGAGAAAATTGCTTTTTCCTTCGATACATTTATAGAGTACCATGAACATTCACGAAGAGAAATACAATTCACAAAAACAGATTTTTCCTCTATACAATGGTTTACATTTTCCGGGTTCAAGCCGCGTTGTGAATTGTGAAGATTCCAACGTTTCGCCAGCATTTCAGCTAGCTTCATCAGAGTAAAACTGATACTGTATCAGTAACCCGATTGTGCAACTTTGCATTTTATTGATTGATACTGTATTGAACCCGGTAAACGCAAACCATTGTATACTTAACGATGGCCGCGAAAGCCTCAAAACCTAAATTTTTCCTCTGCTTGGAAAAAATCGTTGTCAAAACATGTTTTAACCCTTAAATGCACGATTTTATTTTTTTAATCAGAAAAAATGTTTTTAATATCCATATATAGTTTAGATTATAGGAAAAATATTTAAAGAATTCAGCTTCTAAATTACCTGAAAATCCTTTGTTGCATTTATGCAACACTGCGCGTTCCTAGGTAAGCAGATGTATGGGGAATTATTGACTCATGTAAATAGAATAAAAAAATATTTTAGTACTTAATTATAGTTCTATTTATTATGATAGTTATAAAAACAGTTATTTTCTCTATCATAACAAAGACCGAGGAAAGTTTTTCCAATATCACTTTTTTCCGCGCCGATAAAAACCCGCTAAAACTGATAAATAATTAAAACATTTGAAAGTTGGTGCCACTGCACCTGTCAAAAATTTACAAAGTACACTATAGTCTATGACAAAGTTCGTTCAGATACCGTAATCCGTTCAGATTTTGTTTTATTCTCATAGAATTAGTATGTTGCAGAAATGCAACTCCGCGAATTTAAGGGTTAAAATTGATCACAGTGTAGTTTATCCCTTTCGCACCGGACGGGACATGTGCTGTCCCAGGATGAAAAATTGTTGATATTACGGCTGGGACAACATATGTCCCAGTTACTGAAAAACATCTAGGGCAGAAAATAACGCCAAGTTGGGCCTCCGAACTGATTCTCAATCGTTCTGAGTCCATAAATTTCTCATCTCGATCGTCCCCGATCTAATCAAACAAGCGACAAGTGTTAGGGTTGCTCAGTTTTCGGCATAAAAATTATTTTATCTAATATTCGCTTGGAGGAGAAATAACTGATCCCGGTAATGGGGCGCACTCGAAGTGGATTTTTCGCCGTATGGAAAGGGTTATGCAATTTTTACAGATTTGCTTTACCTTTCTGTAAATGACGTCATTCTTTAGGAATGGATAAAGTTTCAATCTTATTATTTTCCTTTCCGATATGTAATTTTATATGTTTGAAGTAATTTATTAGACGAAGATCGTCATAAAGTTAAAATTATTAATTTTCCGTCGAGAATAAAATGTTTTGCACATTATAGAATCATGTAATTTGTATGTGTGATGATAAAAGTAACTGCAGTTTTATAAATATTATATGGTTGATTCCGTACCTTTGTTCTCGAGAATATATTCTAGTTTTATGAAGAAGACTAAATGGGAACACATCTGAACCTTTCTATCTAATTGTACTTCGACCATTTTACTTCTGAATAGTGATCCCTTTTAAGACACCATACATTTTTAGCATTGTATCTCAGGTTTTTTCTTCCATACACCCTAATTTAGACCTGACTTCAGCTCTGTGGGCAGTGGGCACGTTTCTTAGATTTTCGATGATATCATAACCAATTCGAGGCCACGGTGGATATACGGTATAGAGACTTGGACTTCTAAATAATGGCTTCGCCATCGAATCTGCACTTCGATGCCTACAAGCAATTTCCTGTATAATACGTTATATGTACCAAGGTCCAAAGAGCATGAAATTGAAATTATAAATCTTCAATGAATTGACTTAACAGTTGGAGCTAGATATTTACAAAAATTCTTATTAAGTTATTGTCTAGCTGATCCAAGCACCATGAGATATATGTATATATATATATTTCACTTCAACTATAGATTCGCTGATCATTAATAACTCCATTTTCCTTTGGAGCCATATCCACTACTTTTGCCATAAACTCATTTATTAAATAACAGATGTATCCTATTAAAATGCAATGTCAGAAACACCGTTTTAGTCTATCATGCAAACGAAAGGTTTACCACTGATTCAATGTTAGCTCATATGTTAAATGTCATCCTCATCATGTAAAATTTTGTCATCTACATTGCAGTGAAATTTTTCAAACATAATTACATCACTATAGAATACAGTCATTAAAAATAAAGTAATTATATGTTCTACAATATTTATATTTTACACTACAATTCTAACACTGAATACATTAGTTAACCCTCAAAGTTGCTGTTTCATCTCATCGTATTGCCATGATATTCAACGTATTACAAATGAAGGATATTTTCTTCTTTCTATCGTACTCTTTCAAATTTAACTGCCACGTTTATTTACTCTAAGTTCTACTGTTCTCCGTGGAGCTACAATATGTTAAATGAAAATTAAAACAAATTTTCCAAAGGTGTCGATAGAGTATATGAATTCTGCCCTACTGATTGCAAGTTGTCATTTTTAGTTCCTAATCTACCACAGTTTCCAAATTAACACTTTAATGATCGCTCACACAACATGTGTGTAATGCTACCGCCGAAAATGATTGGCCAGTACCACACTCTCTATGTGATGATTTACGAATGTAAACAAGTGTGGATATTGTTACTGACTTTGTAGTTTTTTTTATAGTCTTTGATCTTATAAGATCTTCTAATTTTTATCAACTTTTTTAAAATTAATTCTTCAAAAATATAACCGGCCCCTGACAACGTGTGACCGTGTACCCGAGTCGAAAAGTCCAGCCTAAAAAGAAACTTCAAATCCTAGATTCTTTTGATTTCTCATTTGCCGCTTAATTATGTATACCATTTTGAACCCCAAAATCCTCAACTAGTGTGTCTACGCGCCTCAAAGTCCTGTAAATATGATTTTTAGGAGTTATATGGACCGATCAGGTAAAATTTGTATTCCAATTTAATCTAACATCCCCTAAAAATATTTCAGAAGTTTCGAGTTTGTCGACTCATATTCTAAAAATAGGGCTTTCAGGAGCAAGTAGGAATTAAATTATCATTTTATTCCATATAAATTCTAAATCTCCTAAAATCAAATTAATTTTTAGTATAATGAGAATTTTTTGGGGCCTAGATCATTCCACTCCAATTCCAATCCAATTCTAAAACTCCTCATTATAGAATGCTGAGGATTATTTTGGGCTGTATGAAGCCTAAATTGGTCCTAAACTAGGCAAAACTGACAAAAAAGAACAAGTTTAGGACGATTGTGGAATTAAAATTTGCATTCTTTTATATGTAACATATTTGTCCATATTCAGCCTAAATATCCTGTTATTTGGTAATTTAGGCGGATTTTGGGCTTAAAATTTTCGACTCGGGTAGACGTGCGGCCATTAAAGTGTTAAGAATCTTCAAGTTCTCTAACTGATAAGGTATTATAAGAATCAAGACTCCTACAAGTAGTCATTCGATGGTGTAAACTACAGTGTATCCTCGTAAGCAAAAAAATCACGAAACCCATAGCGAACCCATGCGTTCCAGTTACGGGTTAGTCCCATCCCTAGCTGGGTGAGTTGTAGATACAAGCAGGATAAACGGCCGTTAAACTCTCGCGGCTTGTTGCAAGCGTGGGCAACTCGACTTCTTTTGGAAACTCGATATTTATAGAGAGGCAATAGGCTGACGTCATTCTCTGACTGCACCCATAGGTGCATCGTTCTCAGTGCCACGTGCCACGGCGTAATGTTACTCGTTAAGTAACAACTCAATGCTCCTTTATCGCGTCCCATGAGTAATTGAATCGCTAATCAACAAATCGATACGGCTTCCGTTTTGTTAATTACGATCGCGTTAGAATGCCGCTTTTCCTTGACACCTTCACTGTAACAAGACCATGCGGTCTCTGAGAAATTCTAAGCTTCTTAACGTATTCCCTACCTGTGTTTGTACAGGGTGATGCGAAATGTGTTAGACAAATTCTGATAATTTGCTTTATAATGCTACTTCCAATTGTAAGATGCAAAAAGATTGTTTCAATAAAAATAAGTAAAGTAATGTAACGACGCTTCATAATTAAACAACTCACATATTACAAAATAATGTCTCTATTTTAACGGATCCAAACTGCTCGCTCAAAAGCAACTCTTGTTCTTGCTCAAAGACAAACTCTGTTAAATCAATATAAACATTTGCAGTTCGTTGTTATCATTCTCATAATTGATATCCAATATAGGGGAGGCAATTTCGTTAGGATAATTCGTAACAATAATTTTAGTAAAAATAATAATAATTCATGAAAATTGCTGCTTGAAAGTGCAAATAAAACGGAGTGTTTCAACCCTTTGAGGACGACGAACGCTTATATGTGCTTTGAGAAAAAATCATCGGTGTATGTTTTCGATCGCCAAATAAATGGTTATCTCTCACTATTCAAAAAAATCTTCGTTCGAAAAGGGTTAAACACATTTAATCTCAAAAAGAATGTCAAATATTAAAATTGAATGCTAAAAGGCTTAGAAAATGAATAAATCCCCAACTGGAAATCATGGAAGGTAATCGATTAATAATCACCAAATTCAACTATTTATGCAACGGGTCATACATGGTACTTAATGCAAAATTAAAGAAATTTTAAATAAAACATATACATTATCACGTATCTAACAATAAGTTGCGTGTAAAACAATGCAACACTTCGCAACCCGTTCAAGAACTTTTACACTGTTATTTATATTTACTGTTTTCTCTATTATTCTTATTCCTCTCTTTGTTCTCCACGTGTACCTTGTAAACACATCGAAGCATCTATCCCTATTATCTGCTGATTTATTTCGCAATAATTTAAGCAGACAATCTATAAATAACAAATTTCAAATATATGCACAAACCTATAAATAAATCAACCTTTAAAAACCGATTTAAAACTTCCAATTGAACATAAAACAAACTCGATTGTTATCGTTATTCCTGTAACTTTATAACGGTACTACAACCGCGAAACGTTAATAACCTACCTCTCTACAAATTTCAAAACCACTCGCACAAACCGTGCACTCACTTATGCCACAATCGCTCCGCTATCTATTATTTATTATTCTTATTCCATTCGAAATTTATTTCGTATTGTGTCTCAGAAACGTTACATGTCGCAGCGCAATTTCCATATAACGGTACACGGTTTTCCAGATTGAGAAAATGCTCGAGAAAAGATATCTTCGAAACGGTCCCCGTGAATATTTATATCGCAGTAAAACACCGGGATAAAAAAAAACTTTATTATTAGCCTACGGATTACAACACATTGCGGTATTTCGGTGCAAATGAATGTCCGTCGATGCGGGTTGTATTACAACAAAATATTCATTTCTATGATTCGATTGAAATTCTATAAAGCAGACACGATGCCGAGAAGTAACATGTTTGGGGGGAGCGTTATATTCGACTGTTTCTTAAGTTTCGCGGTAGACGTAATAATACGTTCTACAAACACGTTGGAAGTGAGTATAAGCATTTTTTTTAGGTATTCTTTCGAAACAGACATTAGAATTGCTATAATTTAAGCAATAATTATAATTGTTTTATATTATACATGGGGAACAGTTACCGTGGTTCTTTCTGTCATGGGTATTTTCGTTGAAAAGGTAACAAAATTTTTTTTTAACCCGTTGCCGCACACTTTTAATTTGACGAAAGTGCTTAGAAACACACACGAAAATATTTCGAACTTTTAAAGCATGAAAAATCGCACAAAAAAAACAATTGATATGTTATCTGGAATGTTACATCTTTTTTTCGGTGTATTACTGAGTAATTAATAAATAAATACATTAGTACAAATATGTGCAGGACGACTATAGCCATCATTTGCGGCAACGTGTTAATTTGCTAAATTGGTGGTCAAAATAATTAGACACATTGTATTGATGACCATAGTAAGGATGGTAGTAAATAACACGATAATTAATTAATACAGAGAGACCGATAAAAAAAATACATGTTAAATATTCCTTCGAATCCTTTTTATAACATTTGCATATTAACAATAAATTTTATGAATTGTAGTCTGTCTATTTGTAACATTTTATCAACTACTATTTAAAACCAAATACATGTATCTTCGTTATTATGATATTTATATAGGAAGCAAATAATTAATGCTAATATTGTATTACTCTAAAATATAAATATTAGAATTAAAAGTAATCATACATTAAGTGTAATATTTGTTGTATTTTAATATTCTCACAGACATATTACTAAAGTTTAAGATGAAGAAAAATATTTTCTTTGAAATACGCGCTGAACTATGCGCTGATATTTACTAACAATTTTGTAGGGTTCCATGTTTCTAAAACAATTACAAAAATAAAGAATAAAGACAAAAAATCAAAATCTAAAATACCATTTACAATCTCCAATGGATATATGACTAAAAATTCGATTTCTAAGTAATAGACTAAATCGCCAATTTCAACAAAGTAATTTAATTTATAAAATTTGCATTTTCCCGCTACACCGCGATTAACAATATCAACGGTGAATCTAGTAGAAATTCCATTTCGCATTCTATTTTACCGACGACAGATACAACACGTAGATCTATCATTCATTAGCAAGGACGTAAACCCTGCTCAATAAATAATAAAGAAAAAGAAATGATTGCAATAATCAGCGATAGGTCGTGTCATTCCACCGTAAAAGATGATCACACGCAAATGGTGAAAAGCTTCGATCCCTCGTATATGCTGCATTATTACGCTATTAATACGCTGAGTGTCCCGAGCTAATGAACGTTAATCAAACAATACGGGCAAACTAATTTTCCACGTCACTATCGATTAAGCTCTTCTATATACCTCTACATCTGTGCAAACAGACCTTTTTAAGTGATGACTACATTGCATACACCGTTTGTGTTTTATGCAGGCTCGGGTTCGCGTCTACTTTGGTGCACTGACGATTACTCTTGCATCAGGACGAAGACGGTAATCCATCTTTTTATAAGTGCTTCTATATAAGTAACGACTGCTATTGTCCGAATGAATTACAAGTTGTGGTTTGCTTTTTTGTTCTGCGTTTGTTCTTTAAGAATTATATGGTTGGTCTGCGTAGAATTTATAGCTTTAACTCGTTGAGTGTGGTAAATGTGTTTGATGTGGTATCACATTAAGTTAATTAATTATAGTTTATGACCGTATGTATGTAAGATTAGCGTTGAAAAATTGAAATATATCCCTCGAAATATTATTATAGAAATAGTGATTTATAATTTATATACGTTAACACTTTGGCTTTCTGATAAAAAGTGATATTGGATTGTCAGATAAATAATTGTCTCTCAATATTCACAAATGTGTCTGTTCGCAAAGGGTTAAGTAACTTCAGAACTAGTGAGTTATCACTGGAATTTATCCTAATAGTTACTTTTAATTCTTTAACAGTAGATTTGCGGAGACAATTTGGCTCATTCAAAATTTGATTGCTATATATATATAGTATATTGCTTGGTTAATTTTTTAATAATAAATCGTTCATTTAAATATGTTTTGGAATTACTTTCTCTGCAAAAAACTTCAATTTTCTTGTATGAGTCAAATTGGCTCACTTTAGAAAAATAGGTATAATCAACATCCGTACATCTAGTGTTAATCTTACGTTACGACGAATGTAATAATCCATTTTTCTATTTATATGACTAATTTGTATAGATTTAAGGACTCAAGTGGATCAAATATTTCAGATATTTTCACAAATTTCAAATTCAACAAAATTCTCTTTACGCAAATCTTTCATCATTTTAAAAAAGAAATTCGTAAAATTATTATTATTTATAAAATGCCAATGACACATTGTCGTAATTTAAGTAACAAATAAGAAAAATGATGTAAAACTTGTGAAATATTACTAATATGTGAAAAATACATACAGATATAACAGATTGATAAGAAGTTTAAACAATCTGTTCCAGTTCATTTCGAAGAGCAAAGTTAATATTATTCTTCGCAGCAATATATCTAAAAGGTAAACGAACTTGTTGCTTTTGCTGTCTTTTGTTAGCTTTAGCTTTCAATCTTGTCACAATGTCAACAACGAACATATCGCGTGACATTTTAATTTATTTAAGATGGCTTGCATTACGCAACCAACTTCCAATGCTGAAGTATCGCAATATACCTAAAACGTTTTTAGTGTTAATTAACTCTCACTTCATAAAATCATTTGCTAAATGTAAATGTAAAAAGGTTGAATAATGCATTAATGATTTCTTTATCTACGTTTTATACTTAGGCATGTTATCTCTAAGAATTATTAAACTATTAAATTATAATCGATTTGATCGATAAATTTGATTGAAATTTCAAAATGCGTCAAGTTACAAATCACTTTAACTTTTCTTCACTCTACTTTTCCAAATTGTCATTGGACAGGTAAATGTATAACTATTTCGATTCAAATATTATAAATCTGTTCGGATTGCATCGAATTTCTTTGAAGTTTATCCATAAACTGTAATGTACACCCTAGTTTAAATCATCCCTTAAAACCAGCAATTATTAGAACTATCACAGATACATTCACATTTAACTATAACAAAAACACTCGATGAAATTCCTTCACAACTTTCCATCGCTTCCAATTTTTTTTCCAAAATTAATTATGAAGTTCCAATTAATTTAGATTTTTAAATTCACCTAATTACTCTCCAACCGCTGTAATTATCAACACTATCAATCACCAAATCTATTCCTAATTTTCTCTTGCAGTAAATGCAACATCGACTTAATTTCAAAAATAAAAAATTCCCTTATTACCATATGTACATTAAATTCCACCTTCCTTAACATCTACAATTGCCAGTTATCAAACGAAAAGAAATATCTCCCAACCCATAAAATTATCAGAACAACTTCATCAACGAAACCAAACCGCAAAAGTAAAATCCGCAAATCTCTTTCCTCAAACGTCATCCTTTCAGTGCAACTAGCGTGACATTTAAGAAATTAATCGACTAAATAAAATTCCAGAAACTCGCAACAATCAACTTCAAATCCACAATTCTCCTTTCCAGCGTAATGAGCATCTATTTATAACCCTACCGATGTCGTAAGAGAAGAATCGAGCTTCAGCATTACGCGCAATCGCCCTGTTACGGTAGGGTCACGGTTTTCGGTTCGATGGAAACGCGGCATTACGGTACGAAGAAGTCGACAGATGTACCGTTATGCGATTACTATGCCACTGCTCCGCTCTAGGGAATGTGGGTGGAAAGTAAGCGCCTCTGCCATTGTCTTTCTCTTTCCTTCGACGCTGCACGGGGCCCTCTCCTCACCTTCCACCTTTTTTTTTCACTGGGGCCTGCCTGCCTCTGCCTGCCTTTACCTACCAGCTAAACTCCTGGGCCCCACCGTCCCCGGACTTCCCCTTTTCCTTCGTTCAAGTTCTTTTTTTGCAACGCACGTTAAATTACGGAATTCCATGCCTCTTACTCCTTCATTAAGCCAAGTCCACGAGCCTGGTGGTTTTTCTTAATCCCTCGCGCCACGTTCGCCTCTTTTTACGAATTAAAAGTGAACCGCGTGAAATGTTTGCTTCTTGGCCTGTACGATAGTATCGAGTATGGCATTTCTTGTTCGCTTATGGTGGTAATATGTTTGATGTTGGTGTATTATGATATTTTCTATGGAAATTGTTTGCTGAATGATGTTTTTGCGGATGATTTTGTATTTGAGATTTTGAGGGTGCTGAAAGTTTTGCTGGGTTGGGAATTGAGATTATCGTAGGGAAAAGAGTTCTTTCTGGTGAACTTCAAGTGATTGCTACAATCATATGCTGCAAAAGATGAATCTAATTTTTTAACAGTTTCAACTTCTGACTTTGACGAAGTGGATTCTCTATGATAATGTGAGGGAAAAAAATCTTCGGTAAATTTTGACCAGGCTGCGAGTACCATTGCAAAATCAAATGTGCACTTGCATTGTAACCTGTGAAATATGAGAAAATGCAGTCCGTAGAACATTATCAGCAATAGTTAACAAAATTAAGCAAGGATATCGATGGTGAGACAAAAAGACAATTGTATTGTCAAGGAAGTTGTAAGATTTTTCTCCTTCACGATAACACTTTCCCATATGCAGCAAAGACGATAAAAATTCTTATTTTGAAAAAATGCTTAGATAACTTTATTGCTTCTAAGCTACCAAACTTTACCGAACCAGGATCTAGAAGTTGCCAAAAAGGTGACGAAAATGCATTGATAATAACAGTGAATGCTGCGAAGAATGAGATATGGTATCCTTTCTTTACTAAAGCTTTCGTTTTATGGAAAAATCGGAAAGAATTCATTTCTACACCTAATAGTAGGAAAGAAGGGTGATTTTTCTGCTTAGCACTTTTTGAGATTTTCGCAAAGAGCTCTGGCGCTGAAACGTATATTTTTTATTAACAGGTTGAATGCTACCGATGTTTCCCTTATTTCGTCATTTCTACTGAAGTGAAACTTTTTTTATGAAAATCACATATTCATAAAACGGAAATTTTAATGACACTGATTGATCGGTGTTCAGCAGACCTTCATCTTCTTAACGCAAACATTTAAATATTCAATATGTTAGAAAATTCATAAATATTGCAATTTAAACGTAACATAAAATTTCATTGAATTCAATAGCGACGGTCACCGGTGACCCCCATGGCACTCAACCCGATAAAAGGAAGTTCTCAATTGGGAAATAAGTGATTATTTGTCAATAGTCAAGAATAAAATCAAATTGTTCCCAGTATTTAGGTTGACAAAATATGGTTAAATTTTTAAATTTTTATTCACTCTACATGTTTCGACATCTTACGATGTCCTCTTCAGGAGTTTCTGTGTTATGTGTGGTTTGTTTTATCGCGAAACTTATGTGTTTCCATAGTTTTTCGGGTTTTATTCTGAGTCAAGATGTGAATTTGAAAATTTGTCTTCTACATACTCGGTCTTAATGTCGAGTTGCTGTGAAAAAGACGAACCACTTTCCGTAACTGTAAAATAGTCAAGAATGTGTTCGCCAGCAAAGGGTTGATGTGACATCCAGAAATAAACTTTAGCGTTGCTAGCCGGCATTCAAGGAAAAAGGATTACAAATTTCTTGCAAATATCTCAGAAATTAAAGCCGATGCTACAATCAATAACATGGGTCGGTTTATGGGCTCGGGTATCCCGGGTTCGCCAAACCCGTACCTGGGATATACCCAGGCCCCTGGGGGATATCTACATGTATAGGTGGAAGTTCTTCCTAATCATGATCTTAACACTAGAACTGCCAAGCCAGGTAAAAGGACTTGTTCTCAATTTTTTCCGCAAATTCTCTAAATTTACAGGCGAGCCATAAAGTAAGCATTCTACGTTCATTTTATAAAAATAAATTACAGAGTCCACCATCTTTTCCATTATCTCATTCCTTATTTTTTAAAGTACTTGTTTAATACATTGAAATATAATACATTTAACATCGGTAGTTTCAGTGTTAACGACATATTGAAAAGTCATTGAAATAAACGAAGATTTGGCACTTTTCCACAAGGCTTTCAAAACGAGATCTGGCACTCTAACGATTAAGCTATAATTCATTAATTGCACTATTCCTATAACTATTGTTGTTGGTAGTGTACGTTGGTACATAGATGTAACAAAGAATGTGACTAAAATGAATTTGTAATAAGAAGACAATTTGAGCCTACGTAATTGTCAATTAAATTTAAATGAATTCATTATTTTGTCAGAAATAATACTACAATAATTAAATACAGCCTTTTATGAACCGCACGTCATAGAATGATTAAAGACAGTTTAGGCCCACGCGATTGTCGATTAAATGTCAAACTATACAATTATGGAATCACATTTATCTTATTCTTTTCCCACGGAGAATTACGAAACATTTAATAGTCTCTTGTGACTCACAGTTTTCACGACAATAATATAATTTGGGTCCGCGACATTCAAATGAACATGAAATTCAACTGTTATACAAATTCATCATATTTAGTCCATTATAATTATAGTCAAATCTCATTTTTTTAAATTTCCTAACACTCACGGGAGATTCAAAATTAGCCTCTCTACTCTTCTCTCTACTAATCTATCATCATAAATTATCACCAAATAATTAACTACCAATATTCCTCCATAAGCAAACCGCACAGTAGCTCAAAAATTCAAGCCCATGTCATTAACTAGACATCAAAACTCCACAGTTACAAAAAGCCTCAGTCCCAATAATTGTTTTATCCCACAATATCATCAAATGTTCAAACACCAACAGTCTTCTAAAATCTAAAAGCAGCACAATAATTATACTGTTTGGGCCCACACAGCCATCGCGTCGATTAAACGTCACATTAGGCGGCAAAACTGCCAAACATCGCGCTCTCCTCTTTCCCCATTGATGTGTGACGTTTCCCAATTATCATTTTATCCCACATTATCATCAAACACTCGAATACCAACATTCTTCTGAAATCTAAAAGCCGCACAATAATTATACTGTTTGGGCCCACACAGCCATCGCGTCGATTAAACGTCACATTAAGTGCCAAAGTAGCCAAAACTCGCGCTCTCTTCTTCCTCCATTGATGTATGAAGTTTCCCAATTATCATTTTATCCCACATTACAATCAAACATTCTTCTGAAATCTAAAAGCCGCACAATAATTATACTGTTTGGGCCCACACAGCTATCGCGTCGATTAAACATCACATTAAGTGCCAAAGTAGCCAAAACTCGCGCTCTCTTCTTCCTCCATTGATGTATGACGTTTCCCAATTATCATTTTATCCCACATTACAATCAAACATTCTTCTGAAATCTAAAAGTCGCACAATAATTATACTGTTTGGGCCCACACAGCCATCGCGTCGATTAAACGTCACATTAGACGACAAAGCTGCCAAAAAACATCATGTTCTCTTCTTCCTCTATTGATGTGTGACGTTTCTCAATTATCATTTTATCCCACATTACAATCAAACATTCTTCTGAAATCTAAAAGTCGCACAATAATTATATTGTTTGGGCCCATACAGCAATCGCGTCGATTAATCGTCACATTAAGTGCCAAAGAAGCCAAAACTCGCGCTCTCTTCTTCGTCCATTAATGTATGACGTTTCCCAATTATCATTTTATCCCACATTATCATCAAACACTCGAATACCAACATTCTTCTGAAATCTAAAAGCCGCACAATAATTATACTGTTTGGGCCCACACAGCCATCGCGTCGATTAAACGTCACATTAGACGGCAAAGCTGCCAAACATCATGTTCTCTTCCTCCTCTATTGATGTGTGACGTTTCTCAATTATCATTTTATCCCACATTACAATCAAACATTCTTCTGAAATCTAAAAGCCGCACAATAAGTATACTGTTTGGGCCCACACAGCCATCGCGTCGATTAAACGTCACATTAGGCGGCAAAACTGCCCAACATCGCGCTCTCCTCTTTCCCCATTGATGTGTGACGTTTCCCAATTATCATTTTATCCCACATTATCATCAAACACTCGAATACCAACATTCTTCTCAAATCTAAAAGCCGCACAATAATTATACTGTTTGGGCCCACACAGCCATCGCGTCGATTAAACGTCACATTAGACGGCAAAGCTGCCAAACATCATGCTCTCTTCTTCCTCTATTGATGTGTGACGTTTCTCAATTATCATTTTATCCCACATTATCATCAAACACTCGAATACCAACATTCTTCTGAAATCTAAAAGCCGCACAATAATTATACTGTTTGGAGCTACACTGCCATCGCGGTCGATTAAACGCTGCATTAAACGGCAAAGCAGCCAAACATCGCGTTCTCTTGCTCCTCCATTGACATACCGGTGTGTGACGTTTCCGTTTAATCTCCGTCTCTTTCCTAGATTAAAACTGAACCGCGCGAAACCTTACTTTTCCTATTAAGTACTGCAACACTGCGCGCTGCCTCCCCTTCTCGATTTCTTTGCAGAGTTCGAAGACCCCTGCTCGTCGGGCTGCATATTTCTTAGGCTTTCGCGTTATTACGTGTTGCAAGTGTTACACCTCGCTTTTAATCTTCGCCTTTTTCGAATCTCCGACCAACTCGGCCTTTTCACTTGCACGAGAGTCATTCGCTTAATTTGCTGCGTTCTAAGTGGCTCGCGCTCGTTAACCGTTTAGTGGACGTTATAAAGGAGTAACGTTATTTTCATGTGATTTCAGAGAAAACGAATTCAGATTGTCGTACTTCTTCTATGTATGCATTTTCCAGTTACCTTACGCGGCAAATGGAAATTGCGGTGTAAATGGAGAATGGCGATCGGTCGTTGCAAGGAGTCAATTGAAATTACAAAGTAAAATGGACAAAGTCGCAGTAATGGAGAACGCTAATGAGCGTGGGCAAAGAGTACTTCCTCGTTGCGAACGATAGGAAAAGTAGTATTAGTAATTTTCTAATTAAAAATTGTACGTATAGTGGGTTCTATAAATGTGACGGGGAAAATTCAGCTGTTATTTTGTTAACACGTTGAACACCATGGTTGTCACCGGCGATTGGGGATATTGAATTTAATGAAGTTTTTTAATGACTTTTATATTGTAATTTTTATGAATTCTCTAATACATTCGATATTTAAATATTTACATTAAAGTTCTGTCTGATACATAGTTATTTAAGCTTTAAGGTTTGTGCTTTGTAAAGCTGTGATTTTAGTAAAAAAAAGTTTCGCTACAGTGAAAATAATGAAAGTAGCGAAATATCGGTAGCGTTCAACGGGTTAATAAAAATTTAGGAGGAGTCACAATCAATTGATCAAGTGTAATTAATTGATATACGATTTCGTCGTGGTATTCTTTTTTTCGACAGTCTGTAACCCCGTGTAACTTGTCAGCATATATCTGTGGCTATATCCTATTGCACAAGCAGTACCACCTAACATTAACATATTTCTATTATCACAAAATTAGAAAAAATGTTTGTAACAGAAATTATAAGGTTTTGCGGAGACGAAGAATTTTATCTCGCAACAACAATTTATAAGTTAATGAAATTATATGATTAAATAAAAACACAAACATATGCCCTGACAACTGACACAGTGTTAATTTAAAAAAAAATAATGTCACTGCAGCATCAATTCTCGAGTTCTCTTTAGAATAATCAAATTCTCTCAATTTTCTAAGATACTGCAATTTATTCTTGAACATAGTTGCTAAGTATATTCATTGTTAGAAATCCTGTGTATGTAGTAAAACGTCAAACATTTTGAAGACAGTCTACTACCTCTTACCATATTTTCCTTAAAAAATTGAGTTTCCCAAAAATTTCCATATTAAATTTAACACTATATTTCAGTTTTCAATCAATTTTAAATCCATTAATTTTCTGTGATGTGAATACAGTTTTATACCCTATATTTCTAATCCTAATTTATTAATTACAGATGTCACACGACATCGTCTTTCTATTTCTCGGTTCATCGAACGGTAGATAAATATAACGTCGATACCTTTCATCACGTAAAACAATGGAATCAGGAAGCAGGTAGAAAAAGTAGCGAGAGCGAGTATAATGAGAAGGTACTGGAGATAATAAGCGAAATGAATCGACTCACCATATTTTGGTGAAACCGCAAACTACCGGATCGGCGAAGCGTACCGCCGCGAATATTAGCAGGTGCAAGCTCGACCTGGCGTCCGTCGCTGGCACCTCGCCTCGATAATTCCGACAGTTCAGCCACTGGTTGCACCTGCAACGAAATAAATGTTAAGAAGATTAACCATGGGTTTCGTGAAACTTGGAAACCGCTGAAAATAAATATCGATGACAGAGTTCGCACTAGAGACGATACTTTTAACACTAGAACTACCAAACCAGTCAAAATGACTGGTAAACATTTTTTTCAAAAAATTCTCCAAGTTTACATAATAGTCATAGAATAAATATTCTACTTCTATATCAATCAACATAAATCACTCAATCGATCAAATTTTCCGCCGCTTGATTCCCCCCTTTTCAAAGTACTTATTTAATTTATTAAAATATGATAGATTTGACGCCGGTAGTTCTAGTGTTAAAACTTTGCTGTGCAATGCTAAACCCCATTAGCGGCAAAAGGGTTGTAATTAACACGTAGAACACCATTGGTATTACTTTAGTTTCATTATTCAAATCAGAAACCTTAACACGTTAACTGTCGTGGGGGTTAATGGTGAACGGTGCTATTCAATAAAATTGCATGTGACGTTTCAATTGTAATATTTATGAATTTTCTAACGTATTGAATATTTAAATATTGGCGTTAAGAAGATAACGGTCTGGAAAATATCTATAGATTACTGTCTTTAAAGCTTCTACTTCATAAAGAAGTGATTTTAATAGGAAATGTTTCATTTCAGTACAAGTAATGAAATTAGCAAAATATCGGTGGTGTTTAACGTGTTAAGTTTGCAAATGCCAATATTTAAATCTTGAACGCATTATGAAGTTTGTAATTATTACAATTTACTTAAAGGTCATGTGAAATTTCATCATGGCGTTCCACGTATAAAGAAAATTAGAATTATCTACAAATGAATAAATTTTAAACATTTCGTACGATAAAAATTATCAAACTACTTTCCGATAGATATTTTTAAGTACTGAATATAAGAAGAATTGCACGGTATATTTTTACAATATTTTTCTGGCTAATTATTACACGTAATGTTTGAAAAAAATTTTCTGGCAATCAGCCGCGATTATTTTATACCTTTTACATCTGAATAATTTATACAATTTTTGGTAATTGGAATCAGCTTAATAATATTCATGTCAGGTCTTTTTCAGATATCTATTTTCTTACCCCTAATACGAACAACTACAAGTGCTAAAGAAAAATCCTAATTAAATCTACAAAGTAATTATTGAATTGAAACTACTTTAACACTAGAACTACCACACCAGTCAGAATGACTGGTACACAACTTTTTCCAAAAATTTTCCAAGTTCATAGAAGAGCCATAGAACAAAAGTTCTGCGTCCATCACAAAAGACATAAATCACTAAATTGATCATGCTTTCTGCTACTCGATTCCTTCTTTTTCAAAGTACTTATTTAATATATTGAAATATGATAGATTTAACGCCGGTAGTTCTAGTGTTAAAGTACTTTCATAAAAATCTGAACTATCATAACTCGAACATACGTTATTTTACATAAGAATGCAAAATGGAGTAGAACCATGCTGTTCATCGATGACCAGACAATCTCACCAAAAAATCGTGCAAAATTTCCTTGATCCTTTGCACTATTGCAAATTTTTATTATGACCTATCAGCAACTCTAAATTATTTTCACAATCAACAAGCTACTCCAGAACCAATAATAATGATGCGAGCAAACCTCGCTTCGACCTTAGAAAAAAATATACACCTATAAAAATCCACAGTTCTTTCTAAATATCTCCTCCACAGCGATACCAAAGTAAGGTTTAAATACAGACCACCTTATTCGTCTAAACTACAATATCAACCATAATTTCACCTCACCCACCAAACATCCTGCAAACTAAAATTCCCTCCAAACCACTACCACATCTCATTTAAAAGTTCAATCATCCCGAAAAACCTCCTCCTGAAAAAAAACACATAAAACAACATCCCCATCATGAGTCATCAACAAACCAACAAAAAAGATCCCACCCTACCATGCTGAAGATCGCATCATACTAAACTCCAAAATATATTTTGTTACGTATCCTTCAAATATCCCAAAACAACAGTCACCATTTCAAAACTCCATCAACATAAATTACCCATCCAAGTATCCAAAAAGAAAAAAAGAAACATCCCCACCCGCAATCCACCGAGGCTTAACAGTCATCGGTTTTCTCAGACCTAAATTCATCCGAGCGAAAACGCCCAATTGAGTGGCGCGCGAAAGATTCCCCGTTTAATAACTGTAAAATTCGCTCTATCCTTCGCATCGACGATAAGCCCGCACTTAAACCGTACAGGCTTTATCTATCGGCTGTGTAACGGGCACGTGCATACACACATTCTAGGTACGTGCACGCGCGCATGATCAAGGTGGGACCCATGTATAGCGTACAGAGAACAGGAAGCAGGATGTTGACCGAGAGGGGGCCTGTAAGCGTGTTACCTATACACAAGTATGTAAATCACGTCACGTTCCTTCTGCCAACGCCGCCTCGTCGACGGAGAAAGAGAACCGGGGCATGAACCTGCACGGAGGCCTGCGAATCTAATCGATATATCCTCCTTTTAAGCTCAGTTCCAATTGGAAGTACTCCAACAACGAATACAGTTCGTGTAAATCTATTAAGATACTTCTCGTGGATTGCGATTGGAGGAAGTGTGTCGTGCGGGATAGGATAGATGCCAGGATGAATAGTTTTGGTGATGTAACGATCATTTCTATTGTATTTTTAAAGCTGGTCGTTTGAAACGCGAGAGAAGTTTAGTAGTAACCGTATTGACTGAATTTGAGTCTTTATTTTTAGTGTAGTAATTTATTAGGTGTACAAAATAATTCTCGGCCTTTTTTGACTAACTTTGACATTTATTTATAACAGTGTTGATATAAATTCAATATTAAACATAATCTTCGTCATTTTCTATATGTTTTTGTCATCTCTCAGGAAATTGTCGGATTCCAGATCGGAAAAATGATAGTGGTTCATATCAATGAAATCATTGAGGCATTTATAGGCCTGTTCAACTTACTTGAATTGAGAATCAGTTAGGTGGTGTTGTAGGGATCGAAATAGGTGGTTATTTGAAGGGGCTAAGTCTGGAGAATATTCGAAACTGTTGAAATCATTTCTTTCGCCTCTGTAGCGTTTCTTTTTTTTAGTTGAAACGCGAAAAGAAGACAGTGCCTTAAATGTTGCTTATCGAACGACATCGCTTCTACACATGATTTTTCACGTTATGTCTGGAGTAGAGTCATGCGATATATCTTATTTTAAAGCTAACAAATGGCGCTTTAGAATGACTATTCAAATTTGGAAAAATTCTAATCTGAATAGGTCTTGTGGTCGATGAAATCTGAGGGCCGAGAATTAATTTGTACACCTAATAATTGATTATGAAATAACAATAGCACCTTTAACTTAACATTAGAACTACCAAACCAGTCAAAGTGACTGGTACATAATTATTTCCAAAAATTCTCCAAGTTCATAGAAGAGCCGTAGAAATAGAATTGATCATCCTTTCCGCCACTCGATTCCTCCTTTTTCAAAATACTTATTTAATATATTTAAATGTGATAGATTTAACGCCGGTAGTTATAGTGTTAAGATAGTAAACAATATGTCAAAGTGAGTTGAGTTAATGATGCAGGAAATTTTATTGTTTATTTCATTGAACTGGTCATTTGATCGCGCAGTGTACGATTGGTGTTAATGTGGTGCAAGGGGGTTGATAGTCTTTGCGCATATATTATGGATCATTGATTAAATTGTAGTTCTTTTGTGATGTTTTATGTTATTATTATTAGTAGGAAGTTATATGGCTATGATGTTATGGTGTTGGAATTTTTTCCATAAAAGATATCTATTAAAATTTTAATTGAGACCAGTGGAGTTAATGAAGAATTGTTGAATGATTTCAAATGTGTTTTTGTTATTCTCTTTATGTTTTTTTTTTGCTTTAATTTTATGTTAAAAATGAACTGAATTTGTCGGGAAAAAGTACGTTGAAGTGTGGAATTAAAGTCGCAGAAATTACATTTGAACGAGCTAAAAATGTGCGAGTATTATTTCAGTCTGAGACCCTACCCTTGCTACCACCATAACCCCCTGAACTCGTTTTGAATTTGAATAGCCGATAGTAGCAGAGGAATAAAAGAACAACTGCAGCTGCATGAACAAACTCGTTGTTAATGTTTTGATATTTTCGGCTTTGTCTGCTATGCTCGTTTCGTCGAGGACATAGTTTGACGGGGGTTTTGAATTTCGAGACAGACATAGACTGACACTGAGCCTATTTTAGATGAATACAATTATCTTCTTAATACATAAACATTTTCCTGTACGTTTTACATTTTATAGTCCTCGAGAAATTGTCAAAAGTAGAAACCTCGAATAGAAATAAATTTTTTCACAATTCAAAATTCTTCATCCCTAAATTATTCAGTATTATCGTATATTTTTATCAACAATTTGAGAAAAAATATTAAAAGTAATATTGAAATTTAAAAGAAATATATGACGTTTAAACAAGCAATGCCAAAAGACAATGTAACCTTGCTAAAAATCTGTTAAATTAAATTAAAAGAGAAAGAATTTATACAAAATCTCATTCAAATTAATTCAAAATTCAAACTTCTACATATACTTCTAACATTGCAACAATTAATTAAGCAACTTAGAAATTCAAAAATCCTAAAACAAACTTATTTCCCTTCACCAATACTTTAACCCCTTGCTCTTGATGAAATAACTGGGATAAGAAATTTTCAAGTTTTACAAAACCGATTAAATTAAAATTATTAGTGAAACACAACGCGACAATATTATTTCTATAACATGAATATTATGTTCAATTATACGGCACATCAAGAATCACAGATCAATTTTTATTTTAGCAACGTAATTCTGAATTATAACTGAGACAGTCGCGAAACAAATCGTAAGACAAGGGGTTAAAGCCATTCCCAAATTATCCCATGATAAGAAAAATATTAAAATATATTTATTTTCAAAATGTTTATAGGTACTAGTAGATGATAATAAAAAAGAAACAACCCCATTATTTCCCTGTACAAGAGTCTTATTCACGCTCTTTGACCGTCAGGCTCAATTCTTATCTCCTTTTTCTTCCAATACTCGTCCGTTGCTCAACGATGCACAGGATCGGCGGATTATCTTCGCCTCCCTTCGATAATGGTGCCTATTCGCACGATCTCCACAGTGAAGGGGAATAAAGCGAAAGAACGACACGATCGCATTTTCCATTCTGCCCAGCGAGAATGTCTCGACATTTTTAGCATTCCGGCGCTGCGGGGCAAGGTCAGATGTCTCTCTTTCTCTCGCCCTCGAGGCGCTCACTCGTTGCTCCGTTTGCTTTTTACTTTTTCCCCGTAAATCTTTAGCACATGCTGGTAGAAGATCGTGCAAAATTCTGCCCGCACACTCGCGTGCCCTTAGAACGGGCCCTTTATGCGGACGCAGTCGAGTTTGAAATCGTATTACGTGCATACGAGTTTACAGAGATCGATATGACGTGCCATGGGCGTTTCAAATGCTTTCATGGGAGAATAACTGTAATCAGAATGTCCTTACCAGAGATCTATCGAAATTGAAATGATTGGTTGATGATCTTGTTAAAAATTTACGATGAAAAGGTTAGTCATTTTGGTGACCTTGAAAGAAAATGTCAAGGTCAATGTGTCGAATAATTCTTTCATATATGTGGAGATAGTATTTTTGTAGTCATAGAGACAATTTTTTGATTGTTGTTATGGAGTTAAATTGTTAGGAGAATAAACTATTGAAAAATGTGAATGGTTGTTATTACAGTGGAGGAATTTATGGTGTACATGTATAGAAATGTGGAAAAAGACTTTTCTATTGATGGTTTGGAAGATGAAGCCTACTCTGGGCGACTGAAAATGATCTATTGCAGCTCTTATCGGCACAATGACAATTAAACTTCCTAAAATACGATTCCGTAATTGTTTCTCATTTCTAAGGAATCTAAAAGGGTTGAGTGCTGAGTAGAAGCTGCACAAGGCATCTTACATCTACTTATAGCCCTGATTTTTCAACATATTTAAAAAATATTTTGTAAACCATCGTAACTCCATTTTAAATGGCGGATAAGTTTAACGAAATGAATAACTACACTTTACATTAAATATTATACTGTATTATTACGTAAGAAACAGAAGAAGTAGTTAAACCGGTGTTTGATACTTTTAGCTTCAGGGTGGTAGAAAAAGGGGATAGACTACTATAAATAACACAGTAATGCTTGAAATAATGACTCTTTTATAAACTACAATTACTTATTCACTGTGACATCAAGAAATTAAACGCCAAATGAATAATTCACGACACCTTGTTACTACATTCAAAAATACAATTAACCCAATTTCTCAAGACTAAATTACTATGTTAAAAGTCCCTCGTATAACCAAGCGCAACACCACATTGAAGAAATATTATAATTTTCCAAGAATTTACAAAAATTAACCAAAATCATAATTCCCTTTCATGTAGCAAATTGTTAAATGAAAATAATAAGACAGCTTAAAGATGAAATAATTTGCTACTATAACATTTTACTAACAATAATGAAAAGTAGAATAATCAATGTACAATGACAGTAATTAAGCCATCAGTATTAACGATGATAGATTTTTTACATGCAAAAGAAAACACAGCAGGCAAGATGTAGCAATTATCATCTACAGTTGATAGACAAAATTGAAAACAAGAAGAAATGGTTCTGGTAGGTTGCCTCGAATAATCAGAGCGTATCGTAGCACTTCAAGATTATGACAAATGAATAACTAGAATTAATTCCAGAGTAATGTATTGCACTTTATTGCATATGACTTCCACTGTCAACCCTTAACGATTCAATATACCTCTTCCAGCTACTCCTATTACGCTCGGCCGACTTTAATATATTCTAAATGCTCTCAAAGGAAATTACGGTGAAAGGTTACTCGTCGTTTGCAATTAATTCTCCGAAATTTCTATGAAGCTTACGTATAAACGTTCAACAAGGAAGATGATGAAATAACCGTAATAACTAAAGGAATATTTTACTTTTAAGTAAAAGAAAAACGGCTTATCCATATTAATGATCTTCTTCGGAAGAAACGAAGAAACTGGTATTTTATATCTTAATTACTTTCTTTAATTACTTGCAGATATGAGCACATTATAATAGAATGGGGAAATGCGCTTGATTTTAAACAGATTAAACAGATGTAGATACTATACTCTCGATTCAGAAGCTCTCATTAACATGTTAAACTTCCTTGAAAATTTAAAACGAATTCCACATTACTAATTGCGACGTTGTAGTTCCAACGAGTAAAAAATCTTGGATCCTCTGTGTAACACTAAAAGAACCGACAATTATTCCGGTTTACTTAAGACATGCCAGGAAACTATTACTGAAGGAACAGAGTCACTTCCATAGTTTAAATTCTGTGACACAAGCCTAAAAAGTTCAAAACACTTGTTCTATTATTTTAATCAGTTAGCTGTGATAGACAACTATACTCGTCATGTATAAAAGTTAGCGACTACTGGTTATTTAAATTGTAATTTTGGCGAAAACTAAAATATATTCGTAAATTTCGAGAAGTCTAAAATATTTTGAGGCCATGTCAAAGTAAAACGAATAACTAAAAAGTATAAATAAATGGAGCTAAATTTATGCTCATATCTCGATTTTCGTAACCCACGTAGGTGCGCACTCTCAAAAGAAGTCGCTACAGTTCACTGGTTAAAGAATTTCTAACAAACAAAAACAAGAATCAAACAAATTCAATTTCCTACACTGCAAATCCAAGTGTGTTATTTTAAAACACATAAACGTATTATTTCCTTGTAGTCACTTTTTAGACGTTTCCCGGTGTGTTATTATTTAACACAGTACATGTGTGTTATATTTATATCTTAAAATAACACACCTACATGCTTCAAAATAACACACATGTACTGTGTTAAATAATAACACACCGGGAAACGTCTAAAAAGTGGCTACAAGGAAATAATACGTTTATGTGTTTTAAAATAACACACTTGGTTTTACAGTGTATTAGATCCAGCATTGATTCTAATATTCTGAAACATCATATAAACAAAATCATTCAAACTCCACCTAAAAACCATCAATTCCCAACTTTAAATATACCTATTCAACACCTCAACGACCCTTTCTCCACACTTCCTTCGTACACCCACAATGTCAGCACCCTCGCTAAAGAATTAAACAAAGCTATAAAATCCTCCAAAGTACCCTTAATCCCTTAAAAAAAAAATCCAAAGGCATCCATAGTCAGAGAGAGATTCCGTGTTAAATACCGGACTTTAATCCACCCGAGGATCCTAAAGGGTTAAGGATCCCTTCGTCCGGTGACGTCGACGAGGCCGATCTGTTGGGGCCACAGAGGAAGAATCGGTTTCTTGGTAAGAGGCTATTTTCACGCGACAGTCTCGGCTCGAGTATAGTTTTATTATGGTCCGTGACTCACGATCCCGCTATATTCGGTGCACCAGTGGCAATGAACCACCCGACATCGCTCGGGAAACACCGGTCTTCCCTTGTTGATGTACACCTTATCCCAGTGCTGCGGCATACCTGTGAGATACGCTCTCACTTTTGCCGACAACAGAGAGAGGAAGATCCTACGACAATTTTTCAAATGCCAATGGAGTGTTCGGTGAATGTAGCTTTCCAGTTAGCCTGAACTATGACTCTGTCATACTTGGTGATACTGATCATCGATTTGCATTGATGGACGAACTAGGACCAACGGACCAAGTGCGACCCATTTAACACGTTAACCCTTTGCGGACTAGCGACGCATATATGCGGTCTGAGGAAAAATGCTATTATAATTTATCATCGTATGTATACACGGTTAAGATTGAAAAATTGAAATACAACCGGTGAGATATGATTACAAGTGGAGTAATTTATATTTTATACACATTAATAACCCAAATTTCTGATAAAAAGGTACTTTTGGACTACCGAATAAATGATTAACTGTCCATATTCAAAAATGTCTCCGTCCGCAAAGGGTTAAGCGCCACACCGGTCCCTACGGACCGGTCGTTGATTTTTCGTTTATGTTAACGCTGATCAATGAAAATCAACGATTAGTTTTTTCCCTAAGCTACGTTATCAGGCTTGACCAATAAACAATTACAGGCGGCCCTCGACTTTCGCACATAATTGGTTCCTCAAAATGTGTGCAAATGTTGAATATTCGAAAATAGAGAGATATATGTGTATGAAAAATTTTAAAAGTTGCATATTAATATGGTTTCTTTGTAATCTTGAGATTTTTCAACGTCTAGTAGGTAGTACTAGAGACAATGTTATAATAGTAAAGAACCTCAGGGTCCTCTAATGTTGTATTTGGGGACCTCATTCCGAGGGACTGACTATATAGAAGCAATTTTTGAAGTAGCGACAAAAATCTTTAAAAAATTGAATTTTTAAAAATGTGCGAAACAGCGAATTGTACGAAAGTCGAGGGCTGCTTGTAGTAATTTTAAGTAAGAAATAAATCATTTTATCAAAAATTAATGTAGTTTATTGAAACAAATAGAAAAATATCTTTTTTAACCCTTTGCGGACGGAGACATTTTTCAATATTGACAGATAGTCATTTATTCGGCGTTCCAAAACCACCATTTTATCAGAAATTTGGGCTGTTAATGTATATGAATTATAAATTAGTCCACTTTCAATCATATCTCACCGGTTTTACTTCAATTTTTCAATTGAAATCGTGTATACATACGGCGATAACCTATAACATTTTTTCTCAGGCCGCATATATGCGTCGCTAATCCGCAAAGGGTTAATAAAGAGTCTAAACGGAAAGTGTAGCACAGGTCTCTGGGAACGAGCGTGGCGCTTAACGTGTTAATACTACTGTCCATCAACTGAAAGATGGCTAGGAAACGACGAAATTGGTCATTTTCAGCTGCCCATTTCCGCCATCTCGTTTTTTAAATTACCAAACCCAGTCTCCTATAGTAAAAACATCACATAGTCATTTACTTTAGCAGGTTGAGTTTGGGGATTTTAAAAATGAACTGGCAGAAACGAGCGTTTGGAAATAAGAGATTTCGCCGTTTCCTAGCCATCTTTAATTTGTCGGACTGTAGATCTTGGTAGATCTGGATTTAATTAGATTTAAAATGACTTTGTCTGAATTTTTTATAAATCCTGCTGACGTTTTATAACGCTGTTACTTTTTGGATTTTCTACGTCTATCTTGTATACTGCAAGCAATTAAATCAATCAAGTTCTTCGTCTCTTCAGTTTGTTTGCTTCTACTTTATCTATTTCACATTTTGAAATTATTAATATAAATAGTATAATATATTAATAATTATAATAGTATAATATATTAATTAGTATTAAAGGTTCTATCCGAATCGACGGATATTTTAATGATAAAATTATCAAAGTGGTCAAAATGACCGATTTTTCAAATTTTTCTAATACTCGCAAAACTGATAGGTGATTTATGCACCAAGAATCCCAGTTCTATCTTATAAAATCTTAAAATGTGTCGCATAATAAAATTAGTCAATTCCTCTAAATCAAGGTCAATAATAGAATGTCAAAATTATATTCTAATTTATTAAAAAGTACGTAACAATATCTTGAGTACACTACTCTCATCTGTTCTCACGAATAACTTCCTTTCTATTCCTCATTGCGAAATTCCACGGATCGGGTTGCGAAGATTGAAGAAATCACGCAAGTATTTATTTCTCAGTCTCATGCTCAAGATAGTACTAATACCATTCCGTCTGCTAAAACACCTTAGAAATTTCACTTTCTACAAATTCAAAAAAAAAATAAAATAAAAGAAACTATAAAAATACCAGGATGATTCTATTATTGGTGTATTAAATTATTATATTAAAATACTATATAAAATTTAAAAACACATCTTCAAAAAAGGCACAAAATATTTCCATTTCTCCAAGGTACATTCAATTTCATTTACATAAAATTATTTCAATTTTGTTATTACTCTGTTACCATACAGGTAATAATTACATTAAAGTATTTGAGAAATTACGAAAGGTTAAAAAATATCTGAGAAACTAAAAAGAGAATAATAAAACTTCTGTTGTATTATACCAACTGGAATATTTATATAATACTTGTGTTTCCGCAATGGTTGGTTACTATTCAGAGTGTCGTAATCGACGTCTCTTAAAGAACATCGTGAGCAACAAACCGTTCACGGCCCCACTCGGGAAATTATTTGCTTTGGCAGATATCCAGGGATATCGAACGACTTCTTCTGGCGTAACAACAAAGCATACAACTCGTTGTTTTCGCCCGTGATTTCTCATTGGCCTATACCACCGGAGAAACATCGGGATGGTGGAAATTAGAGCGAAAAACGGAAACGTATAAAGGGTGGAAATGATGAAGGAAATAGCTACCTCTATTTCTTCTTTTATTTCTCCTATTCATTTTTATTGGCATCACGATAAAAGCACTTCGTTATATTAAAGTTATTCTATATTTCATATTTAGTGTTTTGTTGTTATTATAATTACGGTACTTTTGAAGATATTTTATTTAATACTAGATTTACAACCGTTAAATTATGCATATTACAAGAACTTTAAATAGAGATGGATTAAGCGGCGAAAGATACAGAGAGTTAAGTAATTTGTTTATTATAAGATACGGGTGAAATATGTACTGTACTGCTTCCCTATAAATTTGGGAAATATTGTTAAAAAAGTAAGAACTCGTAAATTTAACAACTGCTGTAAATCTAGTGTTAAAAATATTTCTTTATCTGTTGCTTCTACACAACGAGAATTTTTTATCTAATAAAACCAAGAATATCATCTACATTTACTATTTCATTTCCCACATTTTTTAATCTATTATTAATATTTGATAAAAGAACTTTATTATACTGAAAATATAGCAACACAGATGTTTGATAATCACATTCAAAGTTTTCTCAGCTCAGACCTAGCTGACTAATTTATGAAACTATTTTTCGTCTTTCATAAATACTATTTATCACAATATTAAAGATTGATTAGAACTTTTAAGATGTAAAACCAAGCAAGAATAATATTAAATACTAAATTAGTGCTCAAAATTAAAGCTAGTCAAATTCCATAATTATTTTCATCTTAAAAGCTGTCCTAACTTCGCTATTTTCGCAATAAAGTTCTTCATATGAAATTCACCATTTATATAAAATCCTATTATTTTCTAACATTTATTACTATTTTATCTCAAAAATAATTTTATTAAAAAAATTCCAGTTAGAGAGGGTTAAGACTTTTATTACGACGTTCTCCACCAACGGAAGATTAGCTAGCTGCAGATCCTTCTGTATACACCACTGAAGAAACATCGGGATGGTGAAAATTAGGGCGAGGAACGGAAACGTAGAAAGGGTCGAAGCGCAAGAGGAAACGGGAGAACAGAGAAAGAGGAAGGGATTATTAGCGTCTGGCTACCATACATTCGAAGGGGAGTTCGATTCACGGTGGTTTCTATCCTTTTCACTCTCGCCATCTCTCTCCATTTCGACGGAAGCTCTGCAGTCGGAATATTTCCGGTACCATCCGGCCTTCGTAGATTAGAAATGGAATCATTCTCTCTAATTACTACGTCGACTTGCTTATAGCAATCATTGCATTTATTATTCGATAAGGGAAGTTAGTATTTTGCAATTAATTTTACACTATCTACTTTAATCTCTATGATAATAAGACTGAAGAGCTGTAATTATGTAGAAACCATGAAAGCTACGACGATATACGTATCACTTAAAATAATTTCCTGGTAGGTATGTGGTTTGCCGCCATAATAATCTCATATTGTTAAAGTGAAGTGACGGTTCTCACACTTCTTTGTTCTCTTTGCCGACCTAAAAAGTATCGGCAATCCTAAATCATTTCTAAGTGTATTGTGTTCAATGGTATTTATCGTATTGGGAATAAGAAAGTTTGTGAATGCTTGGAAAGAAAGTTTAAGTTGGAAAAATAAATTAACTTTTATAAAGTAACTTTTTTTATATGAGCGCACACTGAAAGTTGACAAATATCAATTATTTTAGCTTCTGAAACCAACGTGTTCGTTGTAAAAATAATTCACCGTACAATAAAAAAAATCGATATATTTCTATTATTTAATCACTTTCTGAACCTAACGACTTAACTCTTTGCGGACGACGGGCGAATATATCCGCCCTGAGAAAAAAATTGGTTATAGTTTGTCGGTGCATATATAAACGGTTAGAGTTGAAAAATTAAAATATAATCGTTGAAATATTATTTTACAAAGAGTAAATTTCAACTTGTATAGGTACATTAACAGACTGTCTTTCCGATGAAAAAGTGTTTTTTTATCGCTAAATAATTGATTGTTTCTCGATATTCAAAAATGCCTCCGTCCGAAAAGGGTTAAATATCAATCTTGTCAATTACACCATAATTAAGAGTCTACTTTCTTTTGCTTTCCTCTTTTTCTAACTGATATTAATCGATCTCTCAGCTCGAATAACATGATCGACATGGTTATCAGCAGATTTTATTTACTGAAATTATCAACCCCTTTTACTCCGAAAATATTGCAACATGATTGCCAAGAAATCTTAAATAAATATTATTCCCCTCTTGGGAAATGAACACGTAAGGTAATTTACACAAAGTATTTGTTCATTAGCAACAACAATTAAGAATCTAAATAAATGAATCTAGTATCAAATAATATAAAAAATATAAATTAATTCATATTTTCCCACTTTATGATCGACAATCAGACTACCATATGTCCGTTGGAGTGATAACGTTTAATAAACTGAAAATGATTGCAAAACTAATTACAGAGTATTTCGTAGGTGCAACGAATCGAAGACCAACGGAACGACATTCGATCGACCCCTTTTCATCGACCTCTCGAGAACCCGAGGATTCCTTGCCGCCTTTCACCGCGTTGATCATGGATTTCCCTATGCGATACGGAGCGACATTCTCGGCGAACATTTTCCAAACGGCATTCTTCGGGAGCACAGTGTCCTCGGGGACGAATGCGAGAAATGATAGAATCGGTGGAAAGCGAGATAAGATAATGGTAACAATCATACGCGCAAATACTGACTACGTTGCTATAAAAATCGTTCCTTTATCTGAAGTGGCTATTTTCAACGCGATTATTGCAAATAAATTCGTGAATCTGAATCTTTCACCTATGTTCGTGAAAATTTTAAGGCAATCAAAGTGATTAATTCCTAATTTCTTTCAAAAGCTCATCATATTTCTATAGCTGCTTTTTGTTCATTTTTCTATGGCAACTAGGGATTGCAATACCGGTATACCGGGATACCGAATACCGGTATTTTGAGTCATTTGTACAATTTTGTAATACCGGTATTCACAAGTTTAAATACCGTTTTTTCGGTATTTACTAGAAATTTTTTAAATTGTCTCCACTATATGTTCAGGGGTCGCCAACATAGAAAAATAGTATACGTTTTTGTGCATGATATGATCAAGTTTATAGTAAATTTTCTTAAAATTTTTTACCCACAAACCTATCTACATTCAGAACAATTCGGTACAGTTATCGAAGATGATGATGACACTAATGTCGATAATTAAAAGGAATTGTCTCTTGAACAAAAATTAGAAATAGCGATAACTAAAAAAACTTCAACAAACCAAAATACAATACAGAAATCAGTTATATTCAAAACCATCCGACAAGAAATCGATTTATTTGAAAATGTGGGATTTAGAGGTAAATACTTGGAAAAAGTATATAGCGCATTGCTAACAGTACCACAAACTAGCATAGATGCTGAAGGAGCGTTTACGACAGCTGGTCATTTTTGCACATAATTACATTCCAGGCTTAATGACACTACAATTGATGCATTATGTTTTTTAAGATCACATTTCAAAAATATGTAATAGTACCACAGACTGAATAGTGATATTTACACTTTTTTGTGATTTAAATACAGAAGATGTTCCTTGTTCCTTTACTTTTTTGTTATTCTTTATATACTGTTATAATTTATAAGTTGCAAATGATTTTTTGTGATATCTACAATCGTTAATAAAACTGACAAATGAAACAATTCCTACTACCGGTATTAAAACCGGTATTCCGGTATTAAGATCTAAAAAATACCGAATACCGGTATTGAACTTTTGGCCCGATATTGCAATCCCTAATGGCAACAAAGCTAAGGGTAAGTAATGACATTGTGCGATTATCGATTTTCCTTCATTCCTTTTAATGTTTTTATTTAATATAATTAAATATACTCAATCAAATATACTCAGTCAATACTCAGTAATTAAATATACTCAGTCAATACACCCTTCCAGCCTTGCACCCTTTCAGAAATAATATTCTTTCTTTTCAATTGGAAAAAAAACTCAAATTACCTCATTTTGATGTATCACAATATTTCTATTTTATGAATATGATTTTTTCATATAAAAAATTTTGCATCAATAAAAGTGTAAGGACATACAAAATGATGAGCACACAACTTGCTAATGAAATAAATTTCCAATCTTTTCCGCACAGTGTATATGAAAGTTCTTTATGTAATTGCTTATTAACGTTGAATCCTGGACGGATTTCGTTTGTCTTGCCATTTAAGTGAAAGTGTAACGTTTATTATTGAAACACATTGTTACAGAGTTGAAAAGCAAAAAATGAAAGTCCTTTTATATTCAGTGATATTTGACTGGTTTCACTGCAACGCTTCGATGCAGAATACATTCGTGACTTTATTAACTTGTAAATGAAATTGTATTGAATGTAGTAGCCTCGATCACAAGTAGTAAATTCAATGTATTAAATAATGTAGGGTAGAATTTAAAAAAAAAAGTAAAAAATGTTCCTATTTTTACAAATATGATTTCAAATACCAAAGTACGAAAGAAAAGTCCTGATGTATCTGTATCATTAAAAAACTTTCTCTAAAACGATTAAAACTTTTGAATTGAAGTAAAAGGGAGACAATTTAGGTAGTTCTAGCTGGATTCAGAACTAAAAGTTTCTTTTTTCATTAGAAATGAAAAAAATTGCGTAAGAATTAATGCAGGGGCTAACTTCACAGAGGTCATTTCATTCACTTTTTAGACATTAAAAAACATCTTTCTCTATAACTATGAAGTAAAAAATTATGAAAAAATTCAATAATATTCCAAAAGCATAAAGTAATACATTGATAATTTTTTATTAGAATCCATCGACTCGTTTTTCCATTAGAAAAATAAAAAAAGATTTTACGAACTCAGCAAACATTTTTTTCCATAAGGCCCATGTTAAATACGTTATTTTTAAACACGATTTATTCATAAGCCGTGTGGACGAACTCGTTGAGATTCCGGTTATAATTATAAAATATCATGAAGAATATATTTTCAAAATTTTAAGGAAATCTATCGAAAAATGATAAGTACCTAGAACTACCTTAAAAGACGAAGAATTAATGTGACTATCTTACGAGGCACATTGTCATAAATAGACTCCGGATGTTTATGCAAATTTCAAATTCAACAAATGCAATTAAGACAAGAGAACCTATTTAGGGATTTGTTGCACTCGATAAATGTTACAACGAATACCATACTTTGGATATTTCGGATATATTTTTATATTAAGTTCGTTTTGTGTATTTTAGCCGTATTCATTTTGTCATAAATGCATAAACATCCGGAGTCTAGTCATAAATATTAGAAAATGGGATTCTACGGCCTTAGACAAGGACGTGTTCTAAATCACCACCCCAACATGAACATTGAATATTTTTATAAACACTGTCAGTTTGTTGATAAAGCTATACAACAGTCCACAAAGGATCATTCTCTTCAAAGAATAAATTCTATAAATCAGCTCCTTCAGTTCCTTCCCAAAAGTTTGAAATATCAACAGCTTTTAAGACACTTTCAAGAGAATAGTACCAATAAATCGGTACTTCACCTTTATCAATAAAAAAAAAGTGGCCATTATAGTAACTTCAAAAAGCTCGAGCTAACAATTGCTTTAACCCAGCCCAGTTCGGATAATAAAGCCATGCTTGACTCGAATACTCTCTCGATCGATTATTTCATGCAAAGTGTCTACGGAGAGCAAACCTATCGAACGCGGAAGGATGAAGTACACAGAGACGGGTGGAAAGCTATCTTTGCGCAATATCGACGAGAGCACGGCTCGACCTTTCGGGGAGCGAACCTCTCTTTCGTTCTCCTCCTCCACCTTCACCTCGATTCCGGAGGAATCTTCTCAATAACGAACATCGTCATTACGAAACGGATATATTACAGTTAGCTTACGAGTGTTGAACTGCCGAAATATTTGTGGAACTTGGGACTGAACTTTTTAACTGATGACGATGTTGTATTGAACTATCGGTGATGTGACTTTAGACTATGCCTAATATTTGTTGAATTGAAACTTTTGGTGGAGAGTTTTACAGATTTTAGAAAGTATGAGAATGAAATACTGTTGTCGCTAATTTTTTGGCGAAGTTATAGTTCGCTCACGAGTGTTGAACTGCCGAAAAATTTGGGGAACTTGGGACTGAACTTTTTAACTGATGACGATGTTGTATTGAACTATCGGTGATGTGACTTTAGACTAAGGCTAATATTTGTTGAACTGAAACTTTTGGTGGAGAGTTTTACAGATTTTAGAAAGTATGAAAATGAAATACTGTTGTCGCTAATTTTTTGGCGAAGTTATAGTTAGCTCACGAGTTTTGAACTGTCGAAAAATTTGGGGAACTTGGGACTGAACTTTTTAACTGATGACGATGTTATATTGGACTGTCGGTGATGTGACTTTACACTATGGCTAATATTTGTCAAATTGGAACTTTGGGTGGAGAGTTTTACAGATTTTAGAAAGTATGAAAATTAAATATTATTGTCGCCAATTTTTTGGTGAAGTTATAATTAGGTCACAAGTGTTGAACTGTCGACAAACTTGGAGAACTTGGGACTGAACCTTTTAACTGATAACGATGTTGTATTGAACTATCGGCGATGTGACTTTAGACTGTGGCTAATATTTGACGAACTGAAACTTTGGGTGGAGAGTTTTACAGATTTTAGAAAGTATGATGAATATGACGTACTGTCGTCGCTAATTTTTTGTTGAAGCGGAACTTTTTCACTTTTTAAAGTGGATCTTAGAATGGATCTTTTTAGCCGTGGTTAGGAGTATGGTCGACATGACATTCTGTCGAAGCTAATTTTCTGATAAAGTGGAACATTTAAGTGGAACTGTCGTTGATGTGACTTTAGATCGCAGCTAATTTTTTGTTAAAGCGGAACATTGACTAGACTTTTTTAGCAGTGTTTGGAAGTACAATCGATATGACATTTTGCCTTGGCTAATTTTCGAATAATGGGGAGGTATAAGTTAAACTTTTGAACGGTTTGCGATGTTGAAGTATGACAACGCAGTGACAAAGCAATAGTTCCTTAGATACATTATCGTTATCTTCCATTTATGTTATTATCGGGGAATACCTTCATTCTCATTTTTTCTCACATGACTGTGCAGTTAGTCGGAAAAAGCTTTTTTTAACTAGTGTACACAATGCAGGAAACAATGCACAATTAAGATATGGCATTATAACGTATTTAAGCATTCGGAAGACGCATTATGGAGTCCATACATCACTGATGTATAGAATATCTTTTACGTATACAAACTATTACGTATTGTAACGTTAAAATAAATGCATATGCAAAGTTAAATTACCAAGTTCCATGCATATCTTTGCGGTTATTACTTCTATTGTTATACCTCCTAGAAGCTACTGCCGTAGATGGACTCTAACGTACTGAGGCTGTGATATATTTAATAATAGTTTAGAAAATATCTCCTACGTGTAAAAAACTTGAAGTCGGGAAAAATTTGAACTTGAACCCACTAATTAAGAGTCCGCCCTCCTAATCGAATCACTCAAAGTATGTTTTTTTACGTATATTTAACAGGTTTTAGAAAATGGTGGATAGGGCTTTTAACTACTAAACTTGAAAGAATTAGTTGCAAGAAGCTGGATTAATCTGATTTGTAATTTCTTGGAAATAATATCACTTGTTACAGAAACGTGTAGATGCCTGGTAATTCTGTTTACGTTTTAAAAATAAAAAATGGTAAGATAACGGATTATCGTTATCTGTGTAATTCGTGTAATTGGCAGCTAAATAAAAATAGATTCAACAATATGAAACAGTGTTTCGTTTTACTGTGATTAAGTGCTTTCTCAATTTTTTATTGTGAAATCAAGCATTGTTTGACATAAATCCTATTAATTTTTAATTTACAAAAGTAATTTTCTCCGATACTCTCGATGCTTAGTGATCAAAATATAATGTTCTGTTTAATTACTGCATTTAATTACTCCCCCATTATCGATCAGGGTATCATTTTGTAATAAATATTATCGAAATAACACAAATATATTAGGGAAAGTCACAAAACTTCCTAAACAACATTACGTAACATCGATAAATCCGTAAAACAAAAGAAATCGTTTAAAAATTTCCTCAAAAACTTTCACTCTAATACCGTAATCCGTTCTAAAACTTTCCAGCTACAAAACATATTAATCCTTTCGCTCTGGTGGACTCATAAAAGAAATATCCTCGGTATTGACACAGATAGATAGAAAGGAAGTAAATAATTTTCAAATGAAAAACCTTCCATTTCGTAGACCGTTTCGTAACAGTCAAATAGTTGAAATTCTTCTGTATTTTTCAATACACAATTGTTAAAACAATTTTATACAAAAAGTACAAAAAAATATACAAAATATTTAACATCAATACAAAATGAAGCAAAATTATCCCAGAAGAAAGATTATCCAACAACAAAGCCGATTAATTCCTTCAGGATTAAGCCTCTTATTCTATATTTCAGTAAATCTTGCTCTTTCACAATCCACCTAAAACAATGAATCCTACGCGAAAAGCTGAAAAAATAGAAACAGAAAAAAGCATGCGAGTAAGTCAACATTTTTCACTCTCACGAAATTTGGTAAAATAATAAAAAATTATTTGCAAATAGACTCACGAATCCTTGAGTTCACCTAATGGCGAAAGTTCTCCAACAAAAATATAATTTCTCTCTAAAAGCCATGAAGATAGGAATTTACCTTTTCTTTTGAAACTGCTTCAAAAGATTTCCTCCTTGGCGGTTTCGTAAATAAAAATTCAAGACACATCTGTGGTTCTATTCCTCAAAATCTATTTTTTCAATTTTCCTCAATATTACAATTTAGCTGCTAGAAGCATGCAATTCTTTAATGTTTAAAAATCAAGTTAAATCCATTATTTGAAATTGTATTTTTATCATTTTTTAATATACGATCTTGCACCTGATCGTCAAATAACTCACAAAATTCGGACTATAGAAAGTTAAAAGTGTTTCTAAGAGCACATGAGGGAGAGAAAAATTAGAAAAGAACCTTTGAAAAGATCACAAGTGTTACCACGTAAAAGATTATTATTGTACTAAAAATTCCTCACTTTATTATTTTAATTAATTATGTATTATATAATAGGATCAGTGTATCGTTTCACCACGTACCTCTGCACCATTTATATCTATACTTTAGGGGTACCGAAAAGTAATCAAAATTGAAGAAGTTAAAAGGTAATTGGAAACGTTTCTCAACAAAAAATCGAAAGACTTTTTTAACTACCTTTACGCTCGCAAAAGAGTTAGAAAGTTATGGAAATTATTTTTTTGATTAGTAATTAAGATTTCTTTAATAAATAAATGTTTTTCACCAGCAAAAAACAATTTTGATTACTTTTCGGTACTCCTAATAAATAGCAGCAGCTGTAAAAAATCTACAAAATTCTTTCAAAAACCAATGCAAAGACCATTCCATTATCAACATCACAATCTCAAATCTTACCTTTACGGTGACGCTGTTGGCGGAACCCTTGATAAGATCGATGATCTCCTCGCGCGACTTATCGTCTACGTTGATTCCATTGACCTCGATTAACCTATCACCGGGCAGAAGACCGGTATCGTTGTTGTGTTGCACCAGAGTGCCAGGCTCGGCGAAGATCACCGGTCTCATCTGCGTGACACCGTTTGCCGATCGTTCGACGATCACGGCTCGTCGAAGAGAAAACCCAAAATCGTTTCGAGGTGGCGGTTGGCGTTGGATTGTCAACTCCCGGGGTTCCGGAAGTTCGAGCGGCACAATTTCCGGAAGTTGCAGCTCGACGCCTTGTTCCTCAAAGGACGCTGAGGACCGCCACCTCGAGAAACCCTGAGATTCGCCTACCGGCGACAGACTGAACGGTGGTGTTGCAAAACTCGAATTCGTTGTGTCGGTTAGAGAATCGGCTGATGGACTCGCACTGGTTACAACCTGGAAGTGATGATGGGGCAGGGTTTCAAAATCTGGGAGATTTGGTTTTGGGTGTTTTATTGTTCTGGGTATACGGTAGAATATAATATTGTTACGAAGCAACCAGTAGATTAAATGTTACTGGGAAACGAGACTTGGCAATTGTTTATATTAGGTCGAGTCATAAGTAACTTCCGTTTCTTTTATGAGACACTTATTTTACTCTCATTAAATAACAAAATTATATTAATTTGTTCTCCCATCTTCCTGGCAGTTTATTAACACGTTAAGCGCCACGCTTGTTCTTAACCAGTTAAGCGTGTTTGACGGTTATATCAGTCATGGAGACATGGCAGAATTTTGTGTTATGACTGCTATATCCGTCAAGCGTAAAATTTTGTTACAATTTGATATTTAAATTGTAATTTTGGCGAAAACTAAATTATATTCGCAAATTTTAATATATTTAAAATGTTTAGAGGCCAAGACGAAATAAAACAAGCAAATAAAATTATAAATAATTTTAGTTAGATTCATAACTTCCTGAGAGCTAACTCGTAAACAGTGCAGTAACACTGGATCTTTAATTATCCCAATTTTCATCGTGATGTATCAAAACCAAAAAAGAAAGTATATTAGATTCTCTATCTGCGGTGATTCCTGAAAAGAGCTCATGTGCGCCCTATCTCACTTCTTTTTTTTACTGGTCTTTCGTGCAAAGTGCCGCTATGCGTTGTTCCTTGTTTTCGTGAATATCACACGACAGCAAGAATTTAAATTTTTAACATCTATAAATACTCGATTTTTTTCGAAGTTTTCCGTTCATTATGTATAAACATATGTTCATATTAAGCGACTATGTAAATATCACTAATAAAATTGTTCATTTTCTAAAATAAAGTCGTCTTTTTGACCTAATTTTTCATCAGCGCCACTTACTCTGTGTTTGACGACTATTCCCGTCATCGCTTATTTATCGCGACACACACTGGTGCGCGCTTTGCCAAAAGGTCGCCACGCTTAACTGGTTAAAGCACTTTACGTTTAGGCCCTTTATTAGAAAAGATATCTTTCTATTTGTTTTAACATACTACATTCATTTTTGATAAAATGTTCTATTTTATACTTAACTCCACTAATTGTGGCTCGGTTAGGCGCGACAACGTAGCTTATTGTTAGGTAAAAAACTAATTGTTCACTTTCATTGATCAGCGTCAGCATACACGAAAAGTCAACGCCCGGTCCCTAGGGACCGGTGTGGCGCTTAACGTGTTAATCCCTTCCTTGTAAAATGTGGTTGGTTTGGACTGGAGGAAATTTTCGACGGCCTGTCTGACTTGTCCTTCGGAATTGAATGTTTTTCCATTCAAAAAGTTTTGTAACGAACAGAAAAGGTGGTAATTTGTTGGGGCAAGGTCCGGGATGTAAGGTGGGTGTCGTTAAACCGACCATCCAAGCTGAAGAATTTTTTCTTCACCCTTGCTGTATGTGGTCGCGCATTGTCGTGTTTTGCAAGTTTTTTCCAGTCCAAACCAACCACATTTTCCATTTTACTCCGTAATAACGGAGAATACATAATAAATTAATATAATTTTGTTATTTAATGAGAGCAAAATTAATGTTTCATAAAAAGAGCGGAAATTACTTATGATTCGATCTAATAATATAATAAATAAAGAGATGAGATTCTACGGTCGGTGGTCCTCGTTGATAGAAATAAACGTTCTCAGTTTTTCTATAAAATTGTGTTCTATTTAATTATGTCCGAAAGGATAATGCGTGCGCGGTTGACTCGTAACAATATGATGAGGGAATGTAACAGTCATATCAGAAGAGCATGGAAATGATATCCTTTTTATAAATAATAGTTATTAAAAAAATCAAGTTAACGTGTTGAATACGATGGAAGTCACTGATAACCGTCGGTATTGAATTCAATGAAATTTTAGAAGACTTACGTTGGGATATTTACGAATTTGCTAATTCAATTAATATTTAGATATTGGTCCCAAAGAGACAAAGTCTTGTTGTCTATATATCTACTTGTATCTTGAAAGTTTCTGCCTTGCTAAGATGTGATTTTAACACTAGAACTACCAATCAGTCAAAATGACTGGTACACAATTTTTTCAAAAAATTCTCCAAGTTTACATAAGAGTAATAGAATAAATATACTACGTCTATATCAATAAACATAAATCGCCCAATCGATCAAATTTTCCGCCGCTTGATTCCCCCTTTTTCAAAGTACTTATTTAATTTATTAAAATATGATAGATTTGAGGCCGGTAGTTCTAGTGTTAATGAAAAAAGTTCTATTTTGGTAGAAGTGAAGAAAGTAGAGAAATATCGGTGGAACTTGATGTGTTAATGGCAACATCAATTACAGTTTCACGGCATCTCTTTACTTTGATAAAATTTGCAATCAATATGATAAAAATTAATTTCGTTAGAATGAAATTTTGCTAGTTGACTGTGTAACAAACATATTTATTTTGAAAACGACATAAGTCACTTTGCCATAATGAAAAATGATGCTTTATACTAACAATAAGAAGAATATAGGCCAATAAGAATTAGCACCAATATTTTTAAACAGGCTAAACCGGAAGCTCTTTAAGTATGGCGTTTTCAAAAGAAAGTGACATACGCCATTCATAAAATAAACGGCTCAAATATTGTAAAAATGGATAGCCCATCTAAAAAGCTAATACGCACTTACGTAGTAGTGCATCCAAACTTGACCATTAATAAATTGTGAATACGAAATTTGTGGTTATTGTTTGACAACGTCTCAGGTGGAAAAAATTTGAAAGAGACCTCTATTTTTCTCCAAAGTGATAGACAAGGATTTTCCATTATAAAATATACTTTTCCTGGAGATAATTTTAGCAGAGATATTGTGTCCATGCTATTGTGATACAGACTGTACGTTTAGTATTAAACTAATTTTACATTACTCGGGATCCTTTGCTTAACACGTTTTCGGTATAGCACGAAGCGGATTAACCCATTTGCATCCATAAACGGAATAATCCGCCAACGATTGTTGATTTGCATTCATAAACGGAATATTCCGTACACGACAACTGCTCGTTTTCAACTGTAAGCGTATTATTTCGCACACGACAGTACACCGTTTGCATCCGTAAGCGGAATAATTTACACTCGCCATCGTTGTTTTCTCCAAACGCGGAATATTCCGCTTTCGACAAATGTTTAACTATGGTTAAATGATAATGCGCGGTAGTACGAGCCAAGTGTCTATTGAACATCTAGAATGAACATTACTTGTCGTGCATTCAAAATTGAGATGCAAATGGATCAACTGTATTATAGAAATTAATTGCAAATTGAAATTTTTCAAGCGATTAAGTGGGCGAGCGAGAATAACTAAAATATTGCGTACAAGTCGTAATTTTTTGAAGCAAGGGAAAGTTATGCTGAATTAATAAGAGTACAAAGTTAATAACTGTAAAAAGTCAATTATAAGAAACTTGTGCTCGACTGCTTTTTTAGATAATCTACTTTATTTTCTACAAACTGATTCATTGTCGTTTGAAAAGTAGTTAAACGATAGCACAGTAAGGAAAACAAGTAAGAGAAGCTTGGGTACCAGATTAATTTCGTACAAGACCATTTCGTCCTCAAGAAAGTTCGCAAAGGTTGGAAATACGGGTTGTAGTAGTTGGCACAGTTAGAAAGATTGCAAGAGATATTTAAAGGCACAAGAAGTTACAAGAGATTTAATGTTATAGCTTTAAGATAGAAACGAAAACACATTGTTATAGAACTTGGACATCACCGAAACGATCATTTAGATTGTCCTACGTAAAATTACTTTGACTTTAACTATCTTGCAAAAGTTTTTCCACACAAACATTCAATTGTTTCAGGACAATTCATTGTTAAGTTAACTTTAACTTTGCTAAAAATGCAAGTACACGAAATAATAGCGAGTAAAGATTAATATTTGATTTTCTCATTAGTACAGACGAATAATTATCTTTCTCATTAATTGACCTTTACGTTAATAGACTATTTCAATGAAATACTCCGTAAGAATATGACTTCTATCATGACAAATTTTCGATAATGATTAACAAAGTATCCTTCGTGTAACTAAACCTCTATCATTCGACATCTACACTTCTTGCTATCATCGATCAACAACAATTTATCCTCACAATAAAATACACCGAAATCCTAATTCTCATTAAGCTAGAAAAACATTGGATACCAAACCTTTAAAACAAACCCCGCAAATAAAAATCTTACATCTTAAACCTTACATCATCAATCTATCGCTACGATAAAAATCCACATCAAGCACGACTTCCAAGTAAGTCCAATACATTCTTCAGCAGCCTCCAAAAAGAACTCTCCCGCCATAAAAACCATTCACTCCAAACTCACCAAGCATAAAGAGAAACTCATATCACAAAACAAATCCTACTAACCTGCAGTAACTTAGCATCCGTAGGATGATGATGATGATGATGATGCTGTTGCTGATGATGCTGATGTTGATTTTGATTAACAATCAGCTGCTGCGAAGGAACTCTCCACGAATTCTGACCAGCCTGCGTCTCTTCTTCGCTGCAGCCCTCCTCTTTATGAATCGCGTTTCCAAACCCAGATAAATGAGCTGGTACGTTTTGATAAGCAATCACTTCGTTCTGAAGTGTATTTCTAACTAACAAATTGCTAGCCTCCTGATAATTCGTCTCGTTTCCGTTTGGCAACGAAGTCTCCTCCGAGAGGACGTTCACCGAGCCACTGGTGATACTTAATCGTGGTCCTTTAAGAATCCCTCGTTTTGGAGGTTTCGGTGGCAGTGGTGGTAGATTCTTCCCCGATTGACCACCGACGTTCGTTGTGATCGTCGAAGACGTCGTCGTTGTCGTCGTCAACGAAGTCAATGATGCTTCGGATGAGTCACTTTGCGTTAATCCGTCCGGAGTTCTGGTTGTCCAATTTGAACCAGGGTTTATGGGTTGATTTGGATTCGTGGAGTTCTGGGAATTCTCCAGGAGGTCACGATCTAGGTGCGCGAAAAAGGAGGCGCTGTAATCTGCGGTGATACCACTCGGTAGTTTTTCTTTTTCCTTCCGTCGACCGGGAATTTTCAGCGATCGTCGAACCTGTGATGGAATATGATTGCGTTAAGGATGGTTTAAAGGATTGCACTTTGCACGATGCTCGATTTGTATGTTAAATTGGTAAATGGATTAACCTTCATCCTAATCCGCAGAGTTCTTTTCTGATGTGTAGTCTATTTTCTATTAAAACTAGATGAACTGAATAATTCGATATATTTCAAAGTACGAAATAAATGTGGTAGAAGAAAAGAAATGAGGGAGGCAAAGAATTTTATCGATTTAACCCTTTGCGGACGACGGGCGAATATATCCGCCCTGAGAAAAAAATTGGTTATAGTTTGTCGGTGCATATATAAACGGTTAGAGTTGAAAAATTAAAATATAATCGTTGAAATATTATTTTACAAAGAGTAAATTTCAACTTGTATACATTAACAGACTGTCTTTCCGATGAAAAAGTGTTTTTTTATCGCTAAATAATTGATTGTTTCTCGATATTCAAAAATGCCTCCGTCCGCAAAGGATTAATTACTTGGAGTGTATACGATGGATGTAGGAAATCAAAAAACAAATAGCTTTAGAAATTTCTGGAGTATTTATGAAAAACTCAGAACAAGTAATTTTGACTATTTTGGTAGATCTAGTGTTAAGACTACTGCATCGTATGACAAAATCAAAATATATCTTTACTACTGAATTTCTTTATATTGAATTTAAGGACAACAGTATTCCGAAGAGTGATATTGTACTTTAATGGACGAATATTGTATAAACAATTTAGGCCATTCGTATGTATACGTACTACTATTCATTCACAATGCGATTGCATAAATGCGCTCCGGTGGTACTTAACCAGAAGAAGTGCGTGCATATATGCGTTAGCGATGTAAATGTGTTAAAAATTAATTTCTTACCTTTTCTTTTTAATCAGAAAAGATCACTGGGGCGGATGAAGGTGAAATTGTCTAAATGGAGAATATTTTTGACGAGATAAAGTGTATTGAAGCAATTGTATTCACGAAAAATATTGGTATATTTAATTAGTATACTTAATCTGATTTGAAGGATTTATTCAAAGTTCGAATTTTTACAATCAAAGTTATCTTTTTCACTTCTTCATAAATTATTAAAGTTAATTTCATTATCAATGTCATTAACCCTTTGCGGACGGGGACATTTTTGAATATTGACAGATAATCATTTATTCGGCGTTCCGAAAGCACCATTTTATCAGAAATCTGCGTTGTTAACGTATCTGAATTACAAATTACTTACTCCACTTTTAATTATATCTCACCGGTTTTATTTCAATTTTTCAATTTAAATCGTGTATACATACAGCGATAAACTGTAACTATATTTTTTCTCAGACCGCATATATGCGTCGCTAGTCCGCAAAGGGTAAAGGACGTTGTGGGATATGTTACCAATTGTAAGTATCAAAGACTACTGCTATAATTCATCAGTGACAAAAATTTGTTTGACAAATTTGTGAATATCGTTTTGTTTCGAATTTGTTTTTTGTAAAGAATATCATTGTATAATTCGAGCATCGTGCAAATTCAGCATTGAGTGGTACAATAATCTACTCATTCTTTGAGATGCGATATTGGTTCTCCAACTCTTATAGTTAAAATATTGGGTTTAACCCCAAAGAAAAATCGTTTGCTCTATGGCAAAGTAATCACATTTGGTTTTTAGGTCTGTCTATTTTCCAAGAAATAGCAAAAGACAAATTATTCTTGGAATTGTGCGTCAATGTTAAACTATCTAGTCGTCTCTCGTTGAAGAATAGAATGTCAATGTAAATACTGATTCTGAATTCACTGAATATTTCGATGGTGACTGTACGGAATTCTTTTCCTTCTGTTATTCGTGTTATGAATAATCATGGTAACCAGAAAAATTCCTGCGGTTTTGACTAGATTTCGCTTTAGGAATCGACAAGGAAGTAATATAATTTGCAGAAAAAATTTACAATAAATTATAATCCATACATAGTCCATTGTAATTGATATTGTTTGTTATTAACCCCTTAACCTACGATTTCTTTTCTGATGGGGGGTGCAAAGACTCTAAATTAATTCCTGAAATCAAAAGGTTTCACTGATTTTTGATATTTCGTATAACTGAACGTGATATTAATAGTACAGAAATGATGAGACCGTTTCGTAATCGGCGGATATTGTTAATTTAATAGTTTTTGGAAGACTTCAAAGTTTTCTACTCCATTTTCCTCCCTACGAGTCTCACACGTAGTTGTAGGCTAAGGGGTTAATTTTTAAATCTTCAAATCTATCTTTGAATCTTAACTTCTAATCCTTAAGAAAATTTTACGTCAAAAACAATCAAGCTGTCGAAAGTACACGTGAAAAAATTATAACTTCAGAATACTTGTCTCTCTTATATAATTACGATTTAATAACTTCCAACATTACTCCTAATTATTTTTGAGAACTACATTATCATTGATAAAATATATAGTTTACTGATAGAGCAAAATTTAAAGCACACTTATGGCATTCTTTGTCAGATAAGTAAAATAAATATATACTTTCCTTATCTAAATTATCTGTGTTGTCATTTATTATAAACAACAATCCAAATTGACTCTAGCATTTCTTAGAAATTTCATAACTTAAAAAGTCCTCCACGATGAGAACAATTTGAGAAACACTGACCTGATGAAACCATAGAAGTTAATTAATATATCGGAGCAATTAATAGGAACAATCGAAGAACAAATATTACATCTCAAAGTATAACGAATGAATACATAAATGAATGCTTCTCGTTTCAATGACTCTCAATCACGTTTTAGCTTCAACTTAAAGCAATGCTCTCTACCATACGATAAAGTGTAATCAATGAACACGATTCTTGATAACGAACATGCCGAGAGCCTTTCGACGTACGACACCGAAAGCTGAGTGCAATTAAAGTGATTAGAAAAACCATGGATATTCTTTCACTAAAAGAGATACATAATACAGCAGGTGCATGTATAACGGTACTGAAAAACAGTTAGAATACTATGTAACGTTGGAGAACAATTAAAAATCGCACGTTTCAATATCACACGAAGATAATAACTCTTTCAACAGCAACTATCAAAAGTAATCTGACGTAATATCCCAACGACCTTGAGATTTCGATCTAGGTGCATAATTTAAGAGTCTATCACATTACGACACATCGTCATCGCGTTAAATTCACGGTTCTCCGAGTCTTTTAATATGTATCTCGTTTGTGGAGTGAAAGTAGCGTTAAAAATAGATGCGTAAAATAAATCTTGCAATTTTGATCGCCTTATCGAATCCGTAGAAATTATGTCTTTTTGCGTTGTGAATATTTCTTGTCAAGTGGAAAACCATATCTATGCGAATTAATTAACCCGCTCTTAATAGCGATAGCGTTAAACAAAATATTCTGTAGTAAATATTCTAGATCTACCAATGATTAATTTGATATATTTACAATTACCAGATGAGCGTCTTAAGGGGTATTCCCATTTTGGATTTTGAAAAATAATTAATTTCTTTGCACTTTCTAAAAGAAAACGTCTTCGAACATATCTTTGCTGAAGGATGTGTTGGAATTCGTAGAGATAACGAAGATATGGATATTTGAGAAGAACCGTTGTAGTCTTTCTTACAGCTGCACCGTTACTTATAACCGTGTTTTGTTTGCAAATGATGATTTCGGACATGGGTGATAATGGTATCTCAAGATCTAGTTGTCGGATTAACTTGAAATTTGCATATCTCCTTTATCAGACTTGTGGTCATAGCCGGTACCAAAAATCTTTGAATTATCTTTGAATCTTACTGTTTTCTATTTTAATGTTATGTGAAAGTTCAAAAAGGAAACTGAAATCGTCAATTTAAACTTTAACAGGTTGAGTGCCATGGGGGTCACCGGTGACCGGCGCTATTGAATTGAATTAAATTTTATGTTACGTTTGAATTGCAATATTTATGAATTTTCTAACATATTGAATATTAAATTTTGGCGTTAAGAAGATGAAGATCTGCTAAACACCGATCAATCAGTGTCCTTAAAATTTCTGTTTTATAAATATGTAATTTTCATAAAAAAAGATTCACTTCAGTAGAAATGACGAAATAAGAGAAATATCGGTGGCATTCAACCTGTTAGAGTGATATTACATTTATATAGGAACGGGCTATAATCACACACATAATGAACAAGTGACAGTTGTTCTTAGAACATTCCCTTCTTTAACACTAGATTTACGGGCGTGAAAACTATTATACTACAATATATTAAATATGGATTTTGTGAGGAGGTAGACCGGGAAGAAGAGCTGAATGGCTGAAAGGTGCTTATGGGAAAAGAAGAAGGGGCAAACTGAATGAGAATGATAATACAAAAAAGAAGAGAAAAAGAAAGAGAAAGAAATAGAGTAGATGTAAGCACATAATTAACCATAGTAGAACCCAAAGATAAAAGTTAAAGTTGTATATGTGTGTTTTATATAAGTTAAATATGTATTTCTATGTTTTTATAAAATATCATTATATATTCTATGTAGACACATCACGTGTTACCCCCTTTCACGGCCGAAAGGCAAGAAATAAACTATTATTATTATTAAATAAGGATTTTGGAAAAAGAAGGTATTTAACGAAATGAGTATTCGTTAAGTAATTATGTTGTTATAAAATATACGCAAAATATCTACCACACAGCTTCTCTGTAAATTTTAGAAATATTTATAAAAGAATTAGGAACCCCTCAATTTGACGACTTTCGTAAATCTAGTGTTAATGATGTGTATCTGCTACAATTTTCTATATTTTGACTTTAAAAAAATATGCAGTGTAGTTAACATATTGGCAAATATATGCTCGGAAGATTAATACAATGCAGTGTTCTGACTTTATAAAATAAATTTCTGTAAAATGCCTAAAAAGTGGTGCGAAAAATGGGAATATCCCCTTAACACTACAACTACCGGCATTATATCCATTATAATTGCATATATTAAATAAGTTCTTAGGAAAAAGAGAAGTAAAGGAGTCAAAAAGATGATTATCTAAGTAATTTAAATTTTATAAGATAGACGTAAAATAATTCCTGCATGGCTCTCACATTAATTTGGGGAATCATTTTTATCGTCTTGGTAGTTTTAGCGTTAAAAGAATGAGGACGAAAAAAAGGAAGAGCTTGAATGATTTATAATTTCATATTTCACAAAGTAAATAAAGAAAACATTGAGTTTCAGAAATATTGTGACTCGGTCATTTTAACTATCTTGGTAGATCTAGTATTAATTTCCACAGCTTCCAACGTTTAAAATAAATCCATTGTCTTATCATAACTCGAGATAAAGCGGACTTCGCACGATTCAATGAATTGAAAACAAAATGAAGACATAATTTCGAAACGGTACTCTACACGGATGAATGTAATACTGCTTAATTCTTCACTTTACCTGCTTCCAATCTATATGGATGGAATTCTGCGTCGCTCGATTAAAAAAAAAAAGAATTGAGACTATGATATCGTTATAACAGACAATTATCTACATCAATGAAATAATTGTATGCAAAGCATTTTACCTGGTGAAACTAAACGCGCTCCAATTTAACGGAGGGACTTCCGTTTCTGCAGGATTGCAGAAATTAACGAAGCGTTAGAAAGAAACGTTTGTTGCGTGATCGTCTAATTTTAATTTACCTTGTGCTTACTGTATCGCGTACGTAAATGAGTTTCATTTAAATGTTTGGATCGCAAGGTCAAAGTCTGCAATGCGATCGCATTTTCATCGTGAATCGACTGATTGTTAACACGTTCGCCAATACGATTCATTTTCAACGTTTATCGTAGAAAGATTTCATGAAAATATATCAATTCGAAGCTAAAATTACGAAAGATGTCGAGTTAAATTACTTTTTTTGTCAAAATGGAGCAGAGAGGAGATTTGTTAGGTACAAATGTGTTCTGAGGATTACCTGGAAAAGAGGGGCTAAAACTGTTAAACAAACTAGGAAGTCAAATTTTAATTATTTAACGCTAAAACTACCGGCGTTAAAACTCTTGTACTAAAGTATTACTATTAAAAAAGTATTATTATTATGGTTTTAAGTGACAACCATGGATCAACCTTCTACTCTCTAATACAGTGATTCTGAAACTTTTGACGATTTCCTGAGTGACGATCTATTTCTTAGATTTTTTTTCTTTTTTGAAGTAAACTATAATTAACACATAGATGATTATTACCAGAATATTTCTTGACAAAGAATTATATATTTGGAGAATGGAAAATCTCAGACATAATTCTATACAATGTTACTGGTACATTTTCCTGTTTTAACACGTTGAACGTCACCAGTATTTCAGTAGTTTCATTACTTTTGCTGAAATGGTACTTTTCCTATTAACACTTTGACTGCCATGGTGGTCGCCGGTGACCGGCGCTATTGAATTCAGTGAAAATCCGTGCAATTTTAAAATTGTTTACGTTTATGAATTCTCGGACAATTTGACTAGTTAAATATCGACGTTAAAAAGATAAAGATCTGCCGAATATCTATCTATCTGTATCTTTGAAGTTTCTACTTTGTAAAGATATGAATTTAATAGAAAAGTTTCAGTTCAGTAGAAATTATGAAACTACCGAAATACCAATGGCGTTCAACGTGTTAAATTCCCAACTTTATGAAGCAGAAACTTTAAAGGTACAGATAAGTACCTTAAAAGTATTATAGTTTTCGACAGACGTTTATCTTTTTAACGTCGATATTTAAACATTCAGTATGTTCGACAATCTACAAATATCACAAATTAAATGTTACAAGAAATTTCACTGAATTCAATAGAGCCAGCCACTGGTGACCTCCATGGCGGTCAAAGTGTTAAACCAGTGCAAAATTACAACTTTATAGTCCCCAACTTGAGAAACACTGCTCTAAAAACCCTATTTTCTAGTCCATCTCGATTATAATTGATCTATCTCAATTTCCTCCCTATTTTCCTTCTATCTCATTTCGTTTACCATCTAAATCTTCTCAACTTTGAAAAATATTATCCATTTTCCAACCTATAAAGTATCTCACCCTCTTATTCTCCGAACAAACAACGGATAGAAAGTATCATGAAAAGAAGTTGAAAGATCGCTTTGTTTCTTAATTTTTATCGGTAAACGTACAAATCGTGCTCCGGTTACATTCACCACGATATTTATGCTCCGTAATTTCTACTTTCTTCTACCATTTTTCAGCGAGGTGTTTCAAGACGAAAAACTCTGACACGGACACCTTTATCGTGCTTCGGTGATCGTAAATCATCAGAATTATCTGTGTACACCCACCTCGGCAACGGTAAGCACGATAAAGAAAAACCAATACACTTGAAAGTTGATATTCGATAAATCACGTATGGGCGTTGCTCCAAAGTTCCGCGTTGATGCAAACAAGCGCACCGTGATACTCTGCAAGGCGGGGAAAAATTCGCAGACGTTGAGAAAAATCGAAAAAAGTCTGATTTACTTCGCGATAAATCACCCGACAACCTTTTACGGTATACGAACCAAGAAGAATTAATAGTCCAACTAAAATGAGAATTACAATTCATGTCGCTATGGATTTCAAAACTTTCTTCACCGAGGAAAAGCTGATTCGGTCTTTTATATTACTCTCTATGTTTGTTGGTTTTTAGGATTAAAATAATCTAACTCCTTTTAGAGCCGAATTAAGCCATCAGCGGGCACTAGACAAAATATAAATCTAGTCCTATTTATACAACTGTAGAAGTATATGAATAAATTGCCCTTTTTCGGTTGAATTTTCACTATGCAAATATATTTATTTAACTCGACATGTTTCGAAACCACTCAGGGTTTCCTCTTCCGGAGTCTATAAATTATATTACATAAATTAATATTTTTGTGTATTAATCTATGTAAAACTAAACTATGGGTGGTCTCAAAATGTTGTAAGATTATAAATTATGTGAATTTTTATCTCGATAATTTATAATCTTACAACATTTTGAGACCACCCATAGTTTAGTTTTATATAGATTAATACACAAAAATATTAATTTATGTAATATAATTTATAGACTCCGGAAGAGAAAACCCTGAGTGGTTTCGAAACATGTCGAGTTAAATAAATATATTTGCATAGTCAAAATTCAACCGAAAAAAGGGCAATTTATTCATATACTTCTACAATTAACAAAACACGGTTGAAAGGAAAATAATCTTATACATAGTATTTATACAACTTTTTCTTTGGACCTGGCAACTTAACCCCTTGCCGTGCCATTTCTTTTGTGATTAAATGTACTATAACTCTGAATCGATTACTAAAATAACAATCTAGCCCCTAAATTCGGAAATATAAATGACTTAACGTAATATTGAGTAGCATAGAATTAATTTATCAGGATCAACTGATATTTTTGATAAAATAATTTTTGGAGCACTTCAAAATTGACTATTCCATTTATCGCGTTATGAGTAGCACTCGTTATTCTACGGTAAAGGGTTAAGCCATCAACTAGAGAAAAGTTTGTACAAGTAAGTATACTTTTGTACGGTTTTGTGAAGGAAAATGAAATATGACAAATGACTTTGCCGAGATTTGAATTTAAGTCCTAATAGTTAACACTAAAACTCCCAGGGTAGTGAAAATGATTGGTTTCTAATTTTTTCTATAAACTCTCCAAATTGATAGGGAAGCAGGCAGTAAATATTCAACGTCTATCTTATAAAACAGTGTATCTAAATATAATAGATGTAACGCCGGTAGTTCTAACGTTAATACTAAAACTGGATTATGGTTATTAATACTGGAACTACCAGTACGAATTAAAGAATTTAAGGTTTATTTTTAGAAGGAAAATCAAACTCGTATTTTAATGAGTAAATAAAAAATTTGAATCGATGATATATTATCTAATTTTCTGTGTGATTTCGACGAGAAGACACAGTAGATTGATTTTTATTTTAAGTCTCAAATGTGAACTTAATTCTTTGCGGATGGAAGGCTTTTTGAGTATTGAAAAACACTCATGCATTTCATGATCGAAACACATTTTCTTTTCAGAAAGTCAGGGCGTTGAAGTGTGAAAAACATAAATTACTATTTGCATGATCATATTTCACTGATTACAGTTCAGTATTTCAACTCTAGCTGTGAATATATGCGTCGATGATCTATGATGATATTTTTTCTCCGATCGCATATATACATCCGTAATTCTCAAAGGTTATTTCCGCTAGGAAACTGAACTTTCGATTCAGCATAGCATTACACTACATAATATTATTATTACTGAGTAATATGTAAATTTAGTTCGACAACAGCCGAAAACAGCTGTTTTGTAACCTAAAGCTATTGTCCTATTTTTGCAGTTTAGTTTTATTTATAGAGAACAATTCACATAAAACACTGTACAAACCGCCCCAAATAGTAAAATGGACCACATTTCAAGAAAAACGACATTCTGGCAAATTGTAAATACAGAATGATACAAAGGACAGAAACATTTTTTGTGAGGAGAGAAGAAGTCCTGAAACTTTGAAGAGACACGAGAGACACCCTGAATACTACTCAAACACGACACAACAACTTTTCCACGTCCGTAAAATTCCTAGTGAATCTTTAATGAGACAGAAAACATCCCTGGCAAGCTAGACAAAGGAATAGAAAAAACAAGTAACGTCTAAACAAAACACTGAGAAACTTAAACCTTCATTTCATCAATTGCTTTTCATTGCTATGAGATTATTTTTACATTACTTGCACAAAGTGATCGATGATACAACCTACAAATCTTGTCTTCCACCTCGATTTAACCCTTTGAGGATCAGAGGCCCATATATGTGATCTGAGAAACAATTTAATTACAGTTTCTCACTACATACACAGTTAGAGTTAAACAATTGAAATATAACCGTTGGCATCCAATTACACAAATAGTAACTTATAATTCATATACTTTAACACTCTAACTTTCCTACAAAAAATTCGACTCAAATCGCCAAGTAAATAATTATCTCTCAACATTCTAAAATCTATTCATCCGCAAAGGATTAAACTTCCGCAAAGAAACTTCCACGAAATCCTTTTCCAAATATTTACAAAAATACTTTTCCTCTCAATAATGATCACTAGACTGCGGATGTTTATGCAAATTTCGAGTTTCACAAATGCAGGTGAGACAGGAAAACCTATCTAGGGATTTATTGCACTCAATAAATATTACAACAAATACCATACTTTGGATATTTTAGATATATTTTTATATTATGTCCTTTTTGTATATTTTAGCCGTATTTAATTTGTCATAAATGCATAAAAATCCGCAGTCTGATGATCACACATCGAGCAAATTGTGCAAGGGGGTATAGTTTCTCACCACATATACAGCTACAGTTAAACAACTGAAATACAACCGTTGGAATCCAATTACACAAATAGTAACTTATAATTCATATACTTCAACACACCGACTTTCCTACAAAAAATTCGACTAAAATCGCCAAGTAAATAATTATCTCTCCACATTCAAAAATCTCTCCATCTGCAAAGGATTAAACTTTCGCAAAAAAACATCCACGAAATCCTTTTCCAAATATTTACAAAAATACTTTTCCTCTCAATGATTATCACGCATCGGGCAAATTGTGCAAGGGGGTATGTACAAAACAATAATACATATACTATAAAGAATATGTACCTCATCCAAACGGAGCAATTCTTCGGCAGACATGCTACTACGATCTCGTTTCTTGACATCCTTCCGTTCCTTCTTCTCACGCTTCCGCTTCTCCTTGTCGTCCTTCTCCGCGGCCTTCTTCATAAAGTTAAACATCTTCTCATTCACAGGGCAGGTCTCGAGTCGAACGTGAGAAAGAGATAACGCAATATATCTCCTCTCTTGATTGCTCGCGCGCGTACACACTTTTACGCGCAGTCGCGTACCACAGTCGATTCCAGACGCATAACGTGACACTGTCCATCGAACTAACACCGGCTAGCACTTGGTTTCGTACGGAGGCTAAACGGCAGACGGGATCGTTTCTATGCAATCGTTGCGCAGGTAGAGAAAAGGGGGCGTGTACGCTCGTGCACGTTGTGTATACGTATTTGAGTAAGCACACCGCTGACAGGAAATTCTCCTGTCACGAATGATTTCCGAGTAAACAACGATACGTCACTTTCGGTGTCTCGGCTGTTAGGCGACAACGAGCCACATGACTTGATTCTATACAAATTTTCTATTATAACGATCTAGGAAGATAATAGTTGGATATGTCAGTTTTAACAGGTAGTAAGCTACGTTTTCAATCGACATGGAAAACGATGGATCGGTAAGTTTGTTGAATTTTCATTCGACGAGCTACGAGACAACCGAACGAGACGCGTAAAGGGGCGTGAACCTACCGGAGCGAACTGCTTCTTCATGGCCGGACGCTTCCGGCATTCGATCCCGGCGAGGTATGCGGAAACGAAGTGCGAGCCAGTTTGCTCACTGCCTTGTTCGTTATGCTCGTAAGGAACAGCAGGATATTATGATTGTCACGAACGGAAGCCAAGTTCAATTGGTAAGGTGATATTTGAAAAAGTACTATTCACGAATATCTCCGTGGTTCGGTTACTATTCACGCACACTTCGTTCATTGAAAAGCATCATCGCTCACGTGAGAACTAGGAACCGATAGTCGAGCGTGACAGTAAACTCCGATCTTTCCCGAGACGTTCGTATCGCCGGTGTGTCGAGGAGAGAAAGGTGAGGAGAGACACGGAATACGCGTGCCTAAGGCAGACAGGGATAGAGAAATAGGGAGAGAGGGATAGAAGGAAGTAGGGGTAAAGGAAAGAACAGCAAGAGTCTACATGTCACTTTTCACCACACCTTACTTTCGCGATTCTCAGACGAATGAAAAAAACCCTGCTTGCAGACAGATCTAAAAGCAAGAGATGGATTGAACTCGATGTACAACTCGTTTGTCGAGACACGCTTCTGCTCACGGTAAAAACGATCGGTGATGTCGCGTGGAACGAACGACCGGCGTGAATTCCGACGTGCACCGAAACTGACAGCCAGCGCGGCACGAGACACGCGTCACAACACCGCCACTACACTACCCGCCATTCACAACGCCGAGGACGCGTGCTTACAACGCGTGTAATCCGAGCGTTACGAGATTACTCACAACAGTCGTGCCACCCTCTCGAAACGATCGTAGACGAGTCCCGAAGAGTGTACGGTACCTTAGCCCATCGGATTGGACCTCTTGTCGGAACAACGCGGTAGACATTAGTCGAGAGTTCAACGACGCGCTCTTGCTTTACCACGGTACACTCGTGTGACACGGACGACTGTCATGGCAGATCCGCCGCAAGTTGTAAGCGAGACCGGTGGCGACTGCTAGCGCCCTGAGTTGGACCACGGCCTCTGTGCCCGCACCCTTCTTCACAATCATCGTTAGTGCGCCTGCGCGATTAGTTCCACACGTACCGACTGAACATACCATAGGCGACATCTTTGTGAACTTAATTGTTTGATTGATAATATCGTTTGATAAATTGCAATATTTTTATCGGTGGTTAAATTGTATGATTTCTATTTTGGTTTAATATTGTATTATGGTAGGATTAAGTTTACGGATTATTTTCTATGAAGTTTTAGAGTTAGGAATTAATTGAATTTGTAGAAAGATATTGTTCATGTAATGTTGTTTGTATTGGATGTATTTCTTGATGGTGATATAGTAAACAAAAGTGCTGGCTTATCGTTAGTGTTGATTAAAACCATTTGACCGACATTATTATCGTTACCAATGCCGTCGAACATATTTGCCACTAGCTGGCAGCACGTAGTAGAGATTATTGAATAAAAAGTGAAATGCTTGCAACGAAACCTAACAGATGATGGCGCAAAATAGCGTATCGTCTACGGCAGTAACCTAGTCGATATCAATTCCTTCGAGTCGCGTCAACGATATCTGTTGTTAATGGAACACTATGTTATTTCGAAGTATCTCGAGTGCTCGTAATCTCCTTGGCATTATAGACATCAAAGCTTGTCTACGATGTTCGAAAAGTAAACTTGCCACGGTCTGTCTAACGACGCGACGTCCATTCACGACGGACACCCGGTGCCCCACTGTCGGTGAGATTATCGAACAATGGAGCCGTCGATTCGAGAACGAGGGCATTCCAGAGCCCGTAGAATCGATCGAGCACATCGTTGCACACGTCATAGGCACTAGCAAGGTATCACAATCGTTAATCATTGACCGCATTGACGGTGGCTAGTAGCTGGTAGTAATAAAGTAACAACGTGATCTCGATTCTACGCTCCTCCGAAGTTGCATGCCTCGGAAAATGCGGTCACGCATGCGCGTTATATCGATATTCCCAAAGCCAGCTCTTCCGTTTCTTGATCTTTTTAAGTGACTAGATACATTTTACTTGGAGTTTAATTGATAATTTTCTATTCCTTTTTTTTATGAACATTCTTCAAATTTATAGTGAACGAATGGAGCAGATATTTCTTGTTTATCTTTTCATACACGAATTACATTACTGATTTACATTACATTACTTACATTACAATTTTTTTTCTATTAACCAGTTAACTGCGAAATTTGGTGTTATAAATCCCTCGCAGGAGACGGAAGTAAAATCGAGCAGTGACGTGTATATTCGTCGAACACAGGGCAAATGTTTCTGTTATAAATTTGACGAAAAGAGGAAAGCAAAATGTGGAAAAATTACATTTTAGTTCATAAGAAATTGACAATTCAGTATTAAAAAGGCTACCGCAGTAGAACTTTGGATTGAGTCGAACGCAGTTAACTGGTTAAACATCTCATGGATAGGAGATATTTTTCAGTTATTTAAATAATTAAATAAAACTTCTCAGCACACTAGACAATTGAAAATTATATTCGGGAATTTTTGGTACGCGAACGGAAAAAGTTTCGCTACCATTGACTTAATTAATTATCTTCTCTGTCGGTTAATTCTTCTTTTTCTATAGTTTCTATAGTTTCTACTTATTGTATAGAAAATGTAACTATATTTAACAATAGAAAATGTAACGATCGTAGATCTAATGTAAAAAATAGATAAACGGAATTTAATCTATTATCTCTTATCTCACTAAGCAAGTGAAAATGGAAGACTATTAATAACTTGAAAAAATATTTTAATCTTTCCCTATTGATCTTGTCTATGACAAATCATGTAGAGAGATCTGTAAGTGAAAGTCTGTACACACGAATTTTTTTTAAGTATTCGTTTGCACTGAATAAATTCCTTCTTATCTTATGCGATAAATACTGGAGTGTTAAATAATTGTATGCTTTATCTAACACATTACGGATTGTGTGCATCTTGTGCATTTTAAGATAACTTTGAACAAAGTCCGTTTTGTTAAAATCAAGATAAGTGCGCGTTTGCAGGTCTAAGATATAAAAAAATCAAAGTTTGCCTGTATTAGTTTTGCATCTGCTCTTACAGAAAGTAGCAATTGATAATATCTTAAATTAAAAGCGTTAATGATAAGCTACAGCACGGTTAAAAATTGTTATAGATTAATTAAACTCCACGGTCATCGACATAAATAAATATAATTTTTCTAAAGCACTGGTATTTCAAATTGGAAGATATAACAAATATTAACTCTTTCCAAAAAATATTCTTTCAGATACTAGACCTCGCAAACACACGCGATAAAATACTTACAGCAAACCAACGTGAAAAATTACACACATTATGCGAATGTCGTTTATCTAGGTATGAAAATTTATGTGTTTATGTTTCCGAATGAACACAACATTTTTTTTATGAAAAGAAATACATCTTCTAGAATGCCAGTACAGTATATAATAGGAGAGTGGGATTTTCGAGATATCACCTTAAAGTTAGTTCCCCCAGTTTTCATTCCACGACCAGAGACTGAAATATTGGTAGATTTTGTTCTAAAAAGATTAAGTTCCTCTTCAGCAAAGGAACATGAAATCCTCGAAATTGGATGCGGCTCAGGAGCGATATCTCTAGCAATCGCTCATTCTTGCAAAAATGTAATTACCACGCCTCTATTTGCCTTGTAATACTGATAAAAAATTCCAAATACCAACTAATATGTATCTGATAAAAGGCAAAATGTATAGCAATTGATTCAAACTTATACGCCTGCGAATTGACGAAGGAAAACAGAGACAATCTTGGTTTACAAGATCGAGTTACGATTTTTCACGCAAAGCTGAATGAAGACGGGACAATTAATGTTTCGAAAAATTTGAATGGAAATGAAATTCCTGATTTGAATTCAAAAACCTTCGACTTTATCGTTAGCAATCCACCGTACGTGCCGTCGAAGCAAATACCTACCTTGGAACCTGAGATAAGAATGTAATTTACTTGTGCTTACTCTTTTTTTATATTTATTTAAACCTTTGGCTATGGTTGAGCTGGAATCAAACCATTGTACGTTTCAATTGATACAAACAAATATTGACGCTTTGATTTCGTAAAAACGAAAAAAGTCTACTACAATCTATTCTTACTTTAAAAGAGCTTTCAACCCTTAACACTAGAACTACCAAACCAGTCAAAATGACTGATACACAACTTTTTCAAAAAATTCTCCAATTTTATATAAGAGTCATAGAATAAATATTCTGCATCTATATCAACAATCATAAATCACCCAATCGATCAAATTTTCCGCCTCTTGATTCCCCCTTTTTCAATGTACTTATTTAATTTATTAAAATATGTTGAATTTGACGCCGGTAGTTTTAGTGTTAATGCAAAAGAGAAATGTTTGATTCACGTGTAACGAACTCTGTAAAATTTTTCATCTAACTTTTATGAATAACGACCTGAATAAATATAATGACAAATATTCCACATCCAAACAACAGATATCCAAAGGATTAATTAGAATTCAGTTTATTTTAAATCTGAGTTTAATGCTTAACACTTAATACTTAATACCACAAATAACATCGTAAAGAGTACAGAAAGAAAATTATAAAATTAAAAAATCCAAAGAAACAAATAGTTAGACACTGTATGCTGCATACCAGCTACAATGTGAAAATACACTATACACGTTGTTCTAGCATTATGGAATATAAAAAATATTTATGATAATGTAGCATTTAACAGTGAAAACAATAAAAGGATTGAATAGAAAATACGTGGGTAGTGTTCTACCCACGAAGTGAATGCCATGTTAATAGACATAGAAGTTTCGAAATAAATCATCAACAATGGTGTAGATATTGAAACATAAATAATTAAGCTGATTTTCTTGAAAATGTTTCATAGCTACACGTTATTAATTACGTGGCTTATTCGTGGTATCAAATATTAACATGTAAAATATATAAAAATTTCATAAGTGACACTCTGAGTGACCTTTGCCACTTTGTTTCACGACTAAAAATATATTAGATGAAAATTATATTGCTATAAACGTTTCTGTAAATAGTTACGAAGATTTAAGAGCACTGGACGGAGGGGACGACGGTCTAAAAATTATCAAACCACTTCTAAAATATGCTGCCGGTGCGCTAAAACCTGGTGCACGTCTTCTTCTGGAAGTTGACACGAGTCATCCTCAATATATAATATTTTTTGCTCAAAAATATCCTGTACTAAAACTCCAATACGAGCACACATACAAAGATTTTTGTAACAACGATCGATTCGTTGAAGTATTGAAACTATCATAGGTTTTTGTTCTGATTTGTAGCATTAAATTTGTATAATAAAGTATGGTTGTTAGTAAATCATGTATTTTTTTAAATATTACCTTTCTCAAAATCCTATAGCCAGATTATTAAGAATAGTAATGCATTTAAAAAGTTGCCTGTGAAGAATTTGTTGAATTTCAACGAGAAAGTAATACTAAATGAGCCAATGACCTCGAAATTTGAATATTGAAATATCTTGTTTGTCGAATGTGCGAATTTCTAATATGTAAAATATACTTAGGTGACTAAAAACATTTAAAGAATATTATTTAAGTTAAAGAATATCCCTCCTGTGGTGATGCCTTTGACTTTATGAATAGAGAATACTAATAAGACCAACACGTACACTTTTCAAATTTGAGTTATTTTTGACGTCAGATGATTGATAATTTAAAATAACTATTCAAACTGATAAAATGCGAAACAAACAAATAATTCGCTGACAACATTTTTTCTTACTTCGTTTCGTGATAATTGATAACCAACGTTTACTAATACAATTGCTTTCAAACATATATTAAACGGTAGCTTGTATTGTAAAAACATAGAATGGAATAAACTATGATAAATATGACAGTCTGCGAGGAAAATAAACAATAGTTTCTATTCACGAGTCATTTTTCGATTACCCGTGTTTACTATGTTCGCTTTGTAGAACAATACAACCAGTCTCCAGTACCGATTCGGACCTTTCGTCCTACGGCATGGTTTGGAGACCGGAGGAACAGTTGAAATTTCTGACTCACCAATGTAGAAGCAGCACAATACCTTAATCTCTGCTGCTAGTCTTGTTGTCACTGCTCTCGCTGTCGCTGTTATTGATATTGTCCTTAGGTCGTATCACTGAATGGCCACAGTATAAACAGAACCGAGTAAAACTGGAGTTGTACTCGCCTGACCGCAAGGTCGTCCGAAGGCAAACTCCGAATTCTGTAAACATACAAGCTGAAAATCTCAAGAAACTGCGTAATAGATCAAAAATCCTATAGATATATTTCAGTATAATATTAATCAAATCCCTTCGTCACTAAAACTAAAATATGGAACTATAATACGAGTATTAATATTGTAAACGAGAAAAGTGAGACGTAAATATCGCGAAAGATTGTAAAGGCTCGTAACTGCGTAGTTATTCCGAGATGGTTACTAAATTCGTAATTAATATTATTATAATTTATAGATATGGGATAGAAGCACAGACTACAGACCGAGTATAGAATTGTATACCTTGTCTGTGGTAATATTATGTAGTAGTTAAACGAGAATACTATTTTTTAGCGATCGGTAAACGAGGGAATTATAAAAACTACATTTACAGCAAATACGTGTTGTCGGCACCAAGCGAAGAGACAGAATACGCCAGGAGGTCCCTCTGGTAGGAGTGGGGGGAGCTCGCAGCAGCACGCATGGCACTTGGTGGGGAGGACGGTGGACCAATCAGAATGCAGTTATAACAGACGCGAATCACTGCCTACCCATAGGCGCACAAAAACTGCGAATTTGACAAATAGCAAAACTGAATTGCGTGCGAATCTCACAATAAGAAATTTTAAGATCATTATTGTTAAAATAATATTAAATAATAGAATCTTGACTCGTATTACATAGGAAATCTATTGGCAATAGAAGAGAAATAACTCTTTTTACTCATTTAAATGATGGAAATTTCTTGGTCCTTAAATATTATTTTATAATTGTATAGTACTGATAAAGAAATGTTATAGAAATTAACGGTGATGTAAAAATTGTCGTCAAGGGAGACATAAACTAATGAGCATTTATTTAATGATTGATTACTTTAAACAACTTAATCTTATTTCGAATTGTTGTTTTAAATTAGTTGTAGGACTTTGCGTTTACATTACCTTTAAGATACACAGTTAAATACGTGAAGCTATTGGGAAATAACGTTAATTATTCTTTTAATTATTTATTGATTCAATTTTTTATTAAGACGAATCGTGTCTGCGTAATGGTATGATATGTACACTGATATCAGATAAACCTATAAGGTAATGAGTGTTGGTGAACCTGTAATTTAACAAGACTGCCTGCACTAATTTGTATCTGACAATGAGTACACATAAATTAATAAGTTCAACTTTAATCAAAAAAGGAAAATTTACTCAGAGAACTGACATTTTTTGGATTTTCATTCAAACGAATTTGTAGTTTTGATAATTTCTATAATAAGCGAAAAGATTTTCAAAATAGTAATTTACGAATACTTCCAAATTGCAAGTTACATACAAAATTATTGCGTACTCATAAGTTTCACCTGAATTAAGACTTATTACAGTTGTTCTAATCTTAAATTAAATAGCCTTAAATTAATACTTCTCTCACACTTATCTTAAATTATCTTATATTGGCGCGATCCATTCATTAATACATAAAATACTTTCACTCATCCATTTTCTTCTCCATTTTCAGAGGTAATTTTTCAAGGAACTTAACATTTCAAATGGACTGTACTAATTTCGAATAATTTGAACTGCAGTGGCATAAAACACTCGTACTAAACATAAAATAATAAAACAAATTTTAACAAACATTCCATGCACTGACACACGGAAAATTTTCATTGCAGCATTCGTCCCTTCCTTTTTCTTTTATTATTCTCTGCAATACTCAAAAACATATTCAAGTCAAAATACAAAAGTATCTCCTTTCGACAGAGTACTTTTCACATTTGTATTTACGTTCTTCTCTAAAGCAGGAAACTCAGTCATTCCATACGAAATATCTCATAAAAATTGTAAACAGCTTTGACGATGATGAGTATACAAAATTTAATGAAAAACTGTCAGAAATATTTACAAAAACATCCATGGAAATACATATTCAAGACTTGTTCCACGAATATCTCTTCTATAATATCATCCATTCTCCCTATCCTCCATCTAATAATTTACTTTTGCACATTGTTATTGCGGAGAGAATTTCTCCAGTTCTTTTTTAATCGAGGCGATTAACGGTATCGCGGGATCTTCCGGCGGAAGCTGGCAATCCGTAAGTATTCGCCTCGTGTCCACTTCCGGCAGATTAGGTCTATGAAAAGGACCGGCACTGAGTGGTCTGGAACCCCAAGCACCGCGAAGTTGAGTTGGTCCGGAATGTCCGGTTTCCGGTATATCTTCCTCGAAACCTTTTCGTTGTAGCGACGTGCGCGGTCGCGACTTCATTTCCGACGTCGGCGATGCAACCGGGCTGAATTTTACGCGAAATATTATTCTAGCGAGACTTTTTTCAACCAAATTAGTTTAAGTCATTGATGGGCAAATTTCTTTAGGATTGAACTTTTTCAGGAAAAAAAATTTCGCCGGATAGTAGAATTTATTACATAACTCAATAGTAATTCAAGAAATTTTGCATATGCAAGAAAAGGAACACATCATTACCTGAACTTTTATTAAAAAAAAACTGACAATGAAAATTTTTACTTAACACTAGAACTACCGGCGTCAAATCCAACATGTTTTAATAAATTAAATAAGTACATTGAAAAAGGGGGAATCAAGAGGCGGAAAATTTGATCGATTGGGTGATTTATGATTGTTGATATAGACGCAGAATATTTATTCTATGACTCTTATATAAAATTGGAGAATTTTTTGAAAAAATTGCGTACCAGCCATTTTAACTGCTTTGGTAGTTCTAGTGTTAAATATTTAAAATTCTGTGGCAGCTCGAATAGAACATTTGAGCGGACCACATCTTGCACACAGATTATACTTTTATCTAAACATTTCTCACGAAACGTAATTTCAAACGAAAAGTCTATTATAAAGAATTTGGAAAAGCAGAAATATCAAAAAGTACTTCGGGGCCTGAAGGGTGAATATTACTTGCCCTTATCGAGGGATAGGATACTCGCTTCTTAAATTCTCATACATACATACGTTTACGTTAATTTTTCTTAATTTCCATATTTTCTGTGAACTGATACCCTTTCGAATATTAATTCTCTATAACTTGTACTTTTTATTGCGCTTAAAAATTAAATAAACGATAGGACATTAATAAACTACTTTTACGTAAGACGTAATACTACGTCACTTCAAAATCTTCTACTAATTGTAAATACTGAAACCGACTAATCCTACGTCATTTCAAATTTTCAAGAGTTAATCTATAGTATCATACTACGATTTAACATTTCTCATATGCGCATATCCACGAATTTCAGACTTTCAGAAATTACGTACAGTCCACAGCTGAACGTCAAACACTAACAATCGAAAAACTGGACATACTGACTATCAGATTTGTAACAAATGTCCACGATTAAGTTTTGAAACCAAAGAAAGAATAAGTACCTGACATGGGCAGACCTCCCCCTCGTCTCCGAAAGTATCGCGAGAGCATCCGCCGTGCGCGTGGCCGAAGGGGGTCGTCTTGAAGACGTCTGTGGCTCGCTGAGTTTAATGTCTCTGCTTCCGAAGAGGCTGAAGGAGTCCTCGAGGAGCTCGTGGAGCCTCCGCCTTGCCCGTCCCACCGGACCAGCTGTCGCCATGTATCCTGGATCGACGTCGGTCTCTGATGTACCATTACCTGACGGCAGTGTGGATCTTTCGAAAGGTTGTGCAATTGCACGAAATACCATTACGACGAAATTTTCACCGCTACTGAACGAACACTTATTTTTTCTATTATTGACATTTTTTTTGTGAAGAAAGTAATACCATGCAGAGATGGTAAGTTATTGTCACATCAAGTTGGTTTTCCTACCTTAGACTCGAGCATTTGATACTATTCGTTACCACTGGTTGAGTCAATTAAATCTACAAGTTTTCATGACACGACAAAAGGCGCGAAAGTGAAGGATGTAAATAGAATGAGATAGGGCGATAAAGAGTTAAAACTCGAACGTTTTGGCTTAATGATCGACTTAGGATAATGAGGGTTAATATTTCTTAACAGAATAATCGTGTGGTTTAATGTGTCAAGAGCATTAAAATTAAAAAAGAATATTAAATTATTTGAGAAATGAATTGGAATTGGACAACGTGTATACCTAGAATAAGATATTGTCCTTTTGTATACTTCAGCGAATAGGAAAGCTCTATTCGTATATATAATGTTCGAACTGGAGGGGATAAGGACAACTTACCATCTGTGCACAGTACATGGTAAAGCAACAGGTTTTAGTTAAATGCAGATAGAGATGTTCACAGTTGGACAAAATGGCCGAAATAAAAGGTTCGTTCATTAGCGGCTGTTTGAATCGTGGGCATTATTAATAGAAAATTAAGCACTTTAAGGAGGAAACAAGTAAGAATAAAATTTGCAATTTTTTTTATATTATAGTTTCTGCAGGATGTTGAAAATAGTAGTACCTTCAGTAGACAACCCTTGCCTTCTCAGGTTCCAGACTATTGGACCTACGACACCAGGATCTTTAGTGGCACTCGATGTTCTCGTAAGAAACCTGTCGCTACTCCTTTCACGCCTGTAAACTCCGGCGTGGCCGTTGTCCCGTCTCGTTAATTCGGGAGAATCTATGTCTAAGTGTCGGACCTAAAAAATTACAAGAAAATGGACAATGCTAACTAAAGTGTTAGCTCGACTTGCGCATCACTCGGCATGTGATTTTTATTCGGTAGTTCGAACTCTAAAAGTAGATAAGTCCTAAGTGAAATTACTATATCAATTAAAGTCTATAAATATGAAATAAACTGAATTCTTCCAAATATGAATTTGTTTATTTTCTTTCCTATAACTATACGAATCTTCCTTTCCCTTCTTTTTGACATTTCTCCGATTGAAACTGCTATGGTTATTTAATCTTGGATCTTTTGCTTTATGTAAGATCCTCATTACTGAGGCTATGATATATTAAATATTAAATTAAAGTAAACAAATTAAAACTTAGAAAAGTTAAATTAAACTTTTATTAAATTAATAAAAGCTTTCCTACAGTCACCTACTAATTGTGAATCCAAGTCTCCACCTTCTTCCCACTATCGACCCCGTGTATCCTTTCTTTAACATATATTAATCTAAATAATATGTTAAATATCTTTAACATATATTAATATAAATATATATCTTTAACTATATGAGCAGTACGCAATAAACATCTTCTTGAAATCCTAATTCTTGTCTAATAGGCATTAACTAAACACTAAAAGAAACATGTGTTTATCCGATTTGATAACTGATACTGCTGACTAGATAAAGTTTTAAGCTGTAAGTGACATACCATTACTGGTTCCAAAACCCTGGAAAGTGGCTCGACACTTCTCATATTGGGGAACTGTTTACAGGATGGCATGGAAAGATAAGAGTGAGGAGAAGCAGTAGCTTCTTCTTGCCTCGCATATCCGTCCTCGAGTGATTCGAGAGTCTCCAAGTGTTCGTTTATCATATCCGAATCGGGAGTTCTCGGTGTTTCGATGGCATTTGATCTTGTTATTTTCCCATGTGACAATCTAAACATGAAAAGACGTTTTTAATTAATATTTAGAGAATGCCCCTATTACTTGTAATAAAAATTACAGTATTTTACTTTCAATTTATTATTGCTGGTAAATGTCGCTTATTGTTAGTTCGTTTAAATATTACATAATAATCAAATTGGCTGAGAGATTTAAAAACCAGAAGAATAAATCGCAAAGAAGGGTAAAAATTACTTGTAACAATTTACTCAAATTCATTTTCCCTAATTTTTAACAGACAAAAATCACCCTGAACACTGATTCTACTTAACAATGAAATAATGACAACTGGAAATCAATTCTTTTAACTACAACTGATTTGAAAAAAATTTTTAACATTTTGGAAAATATTCACATGATAAATATCCAATCCCAGTATAAAAAAACCACCGCCATGTTAAATAATTTTTAGGTAAGTAATCGTTCTTATCTCATGTAAAAGGAACCAAAGAAAATCCTCCTAACTTTAGAAACGACAATCCAAATTACCTATATATTGAAAAAAAATCTGCAAACACGGCTACATTCCTTATCATTACATACCTCGTTCTCTTCGACGGATGGTCTTGAATGTCCCAAGGACTCGATCCGCGAGGTTTCCTCTTCGTTTCTTCTTCGTTGTCACTCGAAACCTCATGAATTCCAGCCTCGAGGCTATCAGGAGTTTCAGGGGTGGCAGGACTCCTCGACAAACTTCGAGGGGTTTGCCTTTGGCTGGTACCGTCAGTCTACAACCGAACAAAGAGAGGACTCTGTGAATTAACAAGCAACGTATGTATATACTTCAATATATGAAATCGCTTTGAAAGTAGGAGGCGCATTTTATTGGAATCAATATCATCCTGAATACAGAATGGTCGTAGTTACAGGCTTCCTCCTTTTCAATTCTGTCGTTTAATAATCGCTTGCGTGCAGAGACGTTGGGTCTAGTGTTCCTCACTCTACGGTACCCCATGCTCGTTGGCACGCAATCTGTAAATTCTGGAAAAATAACTCCATAACTTTACATAAAACTACCCGGGATAGAATTGTGCTTGATTAGCAGAAATAATTCCATTTGAAAGTTACGAAGGAAGACTATTTTAGTGACAGTGACTTTGGAAAATATATGAAGTAATAAAATTTGGAAGAATGATTGATATTTAAATAAAATCGTTTGATAAATTAATAGATCAAGGAGGATAGTTCAATGGAGATGTAAATGAGGTAGAATAGTAGTTCGTAAGGATGGTGAAATTTATTGGATGTGTCCATGCAAAGGAATTTAACTTCGGATGCATTGCGCGGTTTTAGCGTTGACCTTTCGACACAGAAACCTTGATCTTTGACACTGTCATTAATGAACAACGGCATATTGTGGCTTGAGTGGTGCAATTAGAATGCAAACGACACATAGCTGCATCCGTAAGCTATTAGGCTTGCATTTGTAATTCATTGCAAAGTGCATACTATGGGTATGCAAATTTTAATTACTAAAGACTCTCTGATTTCCTCGGCATAATTTCTACTTGAAGAGAAGCTTTCAATTGTACCAAAACTTTTTTTGAATGGGCTACTATCTAAATGCGATTTCCGATAGAGTTTCTACTTTACTTGATTACAAAGATATTGTTATACTTTGTATATTTATGGGTGGAGAAACAAGAGTATCAATTGTAACATGTAACTTCAAAAGTTCGTTAAAAGCCTCATACACAAGAGTTCTAATGAAATACTACGTTATAAAATCAAATTATTATGTTACATAAAGTGAAGAGAAATGTATTCGTAATGTGTCTGCTGCGATACTGCGTGCGTAATTAATTAAAAAATTGTTAAACTGTGATTATTCTACCAGAGTTAAGATCTATCATGTACCATTCGAAAGAATGTATATTTTTTTATGAATAAATTTATTCGTACCATAAAAAAACATTTCTTTTTTCTTTATCCCTTCTATTGTCATAAAAATAAGTAACGATACCTTAACTTCTGTCTCGGAAGTTGAAAAAGCAGCATTGTCGAGACCAGGGGTGGTTGGAACGTATTCTCGTTCTTTCTTGAGAATACTGCGATTTGGTGGTGCAGCCACTGCACTGTGCGCTCTTTTTCTTTTTGCTGCAACTATAAGCCCGGTGAGAACTAAAGCCAAAAGAATAAACCCGGCACCCGCTGCACCGATCAACAGCCATGCATCCCTTTTCCTCGAAAGAGCCAGAGGACGACTTTCTTTCAGGTAGGCTATACACATAGAATTTTTCTTTATCTTATAAAGGAAAATATGTTACAAATTTTGGTCACATTGTAAATTTTTATATAAACGAAATAGAATTCATTACAATTAAGATTCTGTTATTTAACCATTTGCGGACAGAAGGTCTTTTCCGATTTGTCGTTTGCCAAGTGAAATTAATTTGAGAACATTCTATATCAGAGGTTATTCATTGATATTAGTTAATAAGACTAATATTATTATAGTTAATAAGATAATAACTGTATATAATAAGTCCTAAAGTTGCGGGGGCGAATCTATGGGAGTTGTGCCAAAAATATCACCTACAACAGTTTAGCTATAGCATGAACAATTTACAGATTCAATTTCTGTTCCGAATAGATAGATTATGATTATACGCTGATTGCATTTATTTATATAAATAATTAACTAGAGCACTCAGCACATCAGGCAACCGATTAACCCATTCGAGACCAATTGCACACCGTGTGTGCAATGCATTTCCGAGCCAAAAAGACCGACTGCACACCGTGTCTGCAATGACCTCGAATTGTTTTAATCAGTCATTATAGAAAAAACAACCCTCGAAATAAGACTAGCTTAAAATAAAAGGTATCTTACAAATGTGTAAACATTACATTTGGTATTTGGTCCAATTTCGACCCTAAAGTAGGTTACCCAAAGCCACAATCATTAGAAATACAAGAAGTGGTAAATAAAAAAGCGAAAAGTTGTCAGTATTTCTCGATGGTCTCCAAGAAAATGCACCGTCTCGAATGGGTTAATAATATTTAGAAATTCTTGCTACACGCGCACAAAAATGTTCGCCACCACTGTTCTCAGGGATTATTTAACACGAGACCTACCGACTATTAATTCGGTATACTTAAAAATAGTAGACATATACTTCAGATGAAAGAGAATAACACGCGCAAGAAACTAAATTAATTCAATCCCTCACGTTTTACAAGGCAGACATAGAACATTGAGCATGGTACATCCCTAAAAATTGTAACAACATTTTTAAAAAATTCAACACAAGTCATATCACACCCTTAGTGAAACGTGAAATTAATGCTATAAAATTTCAACTTCAACAAAAAGCTATGTCAAGCCTTGGCTCCACACTTTACGTGCACTTTATCCCTTATGAATAAGATCACAAACAAATTAGATCATTACTCCTACGTTGAATTACTCCACAAATATTCATATTAGACGATGAATTCTCACATCTCTCGCCAAAGAAAAATGAAGTTTTGATTAGGAAACAAATCAAAGACTTACGCTCACTCTGTATAATAACAGGAGCACCAAGTTCTAGGGCAACTTCCTGTGGCGACAGAAGAGCCATGTCCCTCGCAGCGGTTTCAGCGGGCACAGGTTTTCCACCCAGGTGAACCGAATAAATTAGCCTCGTTGCACCGCCCTCGATCACGCTTGTGTTCTGCATTCTGACCTGAACGATTTCTCGCACGGAACGGTCCAACGAGCTCAATTTCGATCGTACACTTGCACTTGCACTTCCACTTTCCGAACCGATATCGTTCGAAATAGGTTCTCTCGGTGTCGAAACAACGTTCAAGGGGATTTGAAGGTTGTACATGGCGGAAGACGAATTTAAATTTGCTTCATCCGAAAAATATCGTCGATGGAGTAGATTGTTGTCACGGTTGTTTGGATCCGATGATTCCATCGGCACTGAATCTTCTGATGGTTCGTCCTTATGAGTCATTGAGTTCTTTGGAGAGGCAGAATTATCTACCTTGGTTGGATCGTCGTTGGATGATGGTAAAAGAGTTCTTTTGAGCTTTAACATATCTAATGTCTTCAGGGTTTTAGATATTGGGAGCAGTCGAGGTTTTAAGTCACTTTGAGTTGTTGAATCAGAGATAGATCGATTTTCCACATTTTTCTCTTGAACCAACATGGACTGAAACAAAAGGAGTTGGATTTTTATTTTATTTTAGTTTTATTTAGATGTGAAAGTGTGCTATGTATATGTACCATAGTCCAAAATCTAATTCTCAACGATATTTTTTTTTATTGAAGAGTACAAATTTTCCAGCTTTCTAGAAAATGACTAGTAGGATAATTTTGATATTTCAAAATTATAATGCACTTGGATTCTACGTTTGAAACGATATTAAATTAAAGAACAATACTTGTTAATTAAACCGGGAAACTAACTTTTTCTTCGACAAATCCCCGCTCCTTGGCGGCTCTTCGAGATCGAGGATCCGTCGACAGAAGGCCAAGGTGACGTTGCTGCTGACGTGAAAATGCTGCTCGATACAAACGAGCTAGTCTGAGCTCCACTTTTGGTGGCACAGCTTCTCCAGCACGAAGTACTGTCAGCAGCCAGTACCTGAAACAAAATGCTAATAGTCAGAATATTTCTGTAATAAAATATCTTAATTTATCATTTAACATACCTCTCTTCTTCGAAATTGAAGAAAAAAGTTTTCTATATGAATTTTCTACGCTCTTTATCGTTTTAGTACTCTATAGATTCTTCAATTTTCTGTTACTACTATCGTTATCAGTGCTAATATCAATAATATACTAACAGTAATAGCAATATATCATCAATATAATGTTAAGCATATTAATATTGACCGTTCTCCAGGATCTTCTCCAATAAGGACACCAATATTCTGGTCCTCATCGTCGTCCAATCTTGGTGTTGGTTCGATGCAAGTTGTACATTCTGGATCATAAGGAGTAGGACGATGAGGTGGTATTGCTTCAGGAACGTCCTTGTCGTCTCTAGGAGCATAAACAGTGACGGTATGATGAACCGTTCTCGTTTCATAAAATGTTAAACCCTGGTTTGGGTCCACCCATGGTGGAGCATCGTCAGCATCGGTCCAAAAAAAATCTTGAAGGTGAACTCGGCGTCCCGGAAGGTGCTCTATTAAGATTATTTCGTCTTCTGCAAAGATAAGTATACTTCGTGTAACAAATTTGTTGATTTTATTATGTATGACTTAATACGCGGCGTAATTCCGATTCAATAAAAAGTTAATGGAACTCTAAATTTAGAGATGTAAATTTTATAGTTCAGAGACTCTAAGACAGTAAAACAGAATTCAAATATCTCTATTTAAATCATAGACTACAGAGGCAATTACTTCTAATTACCAACCATGATAAAGAGTTCAAACAACAGAGGGTTAAAATTCCAAAGAGTGATACCTGGCAGAAAATACAAAAACCACGCAAAATTTAATAGAAACTCAGTTACCGCGTTTTCTTATCAGCCTATAAGGCCACCTATTATTTATATTTACCACCGTCCTACCGATTTTCAAACCAAGCGCCATAAAGAATTTAAATTACAGAGTATTATACTTTCAAAGACCATTGCTTTGCAGAAAACGGTAATACCAGGAAAATTAAGGTAAACATGTACCTAAAAATTCATCTACTGAACTTTCTTGTCAACCTATAAGACCAACTATCATTTACATTTACCACCGTCCTAGCGACTTCCTAATTTTCAAACACCACGAAGAATTCAGATTACAAGAAGTTAAAATTCCAAAGACCCTTACTTGGCAGAAAACGCTAATAGCAGAGAAAATTAAGGTAAACGTGTACGCGGAAATTCAGCGAGCGAGCTTCTTTACCCGCCGATAAGGGCAACGACCGATAGTCATGCGAATTATCAGGGGACGTCACGACATCGTCGGGGACGAACCGATGGCGAGCACCATCCTCGAGAAGAGGATCCTGACGTATAACAACAATGAGGAATCGAGTTGGATAGTCTTATCACGCGATCACGTGATGAAACCTCGTGAAAATTGCACGATTTCCTTGCACACGGCAGCGAAAGGAGAGGACGGAAAACTGGTAATTGAGAAGTTATGGAATCCGATTGTCCCACGCGGATGAAGAAACGAGGAAGTCGGAGTTATGCGATAATTTCACTTTGCGTTTGCGTTTCCCGCACGCGACATACTTGTTGTTGATTTTACAAAATTCTATCTTGTACCTGTCTTTGTAAAATGATGTGCGGAATGTATCAAAGAACAGGACAGAACCCGAGTCGAAAATTTCAGCCCAAAATCCTCCTAAATTACCAAATAACTTAGGATATTTAGGCTGAATATGGAAAAATATGTTACATATAAAAGAATGCAAATTTTAATTCCACAATCGCCCTACACTTGTTACTTTTTGCCATTTTTACCTAGTTTCGGAGCAATTTAGGCTTCATACAGCCCAAAATAATCCTCAGCATTCTATAATGAGGAGCTTTAGAATTGGATTGGAATTGGAGTGGAATGATCGAGGTCCAAAAAAATTCTCGATATACTAAAAATTAATTTGGTTTAGGAGATTTAGAATTTATATGGAATAAAATGATAATTTAATTCCAACTTGCTCCTGAAAGCCCTATTTTTAGAATATGAGTCGACAGACTTGGAACTTCTCAAATATTTTTAGGGGATGTCAGATTAAATTGGAATAAAAATTTTACCTGATCAGTCCATATAACTGCTAAAAATCATATTTACAGGACTTTGAGGCGCGTAGACACACTAGTTGAGGATTTTGAGGTTCAAAATGGTATACATAATTAAGCGGCAAATGAGAGATCAAAAGAATCTAGGATTTGAAGTTTCTTTTTAGGCTGGACTTTTCGACTCGGGAAGCTATTTGTATAGCTTGACTATAGTGCTCCGTAGCAATAGATAATTTAATTTCTATAGACCTAATTATCGTTTTTAAAACGAAAAAAACTAGTTGGTTCTTGTAGCTGATCTAAAAAAAGTGGCAGTAAAGAAACCAGAAGAGAACATTTTAAGATTTTCTAGTTTCTCTTTTTCAGTAGGCACATTATAATGCGGGTGTTATTTCAAAAGATGAAGATGAGTAACAAGGAATGTTTTAAAATATGGTAATATATAAAAGTAAAATTTCCTTTCAGTGCAACCTTGGAATTGCTAATAGTTAGAAAATGATTAGTTGGAGAAAATTCGCAATAACAATACATTATTCGTGACACACACATTAAAACTTGTAACAATTAATTCTACTCTACTTTAACAACTCTATGTATAGCCCGGATTATTCCATTTGCCTATAAATCATTGAAACCTTCGTAAAGTATCCATACAGTTGCTTACCGAGGATAAAACTACGATTGTGGTTGCAGGTACTATAAGAAAATTGCCATATAATAAAGGTTCTATAAATAGAGAGTTAAAATCGTTCGTCAATTCTGCATTTCAAAGCACACTAAAGAAATATAGTATGTCGTGGTGAAGATTTAAATCAAATCCACAAAAAAAAACATTTGTAGTTATAATTGTACAGATTGAAACATTAACTTGTATTTGTAGAAATTACATTTTTGTGCATTTGAATCAAAAGTAACAGAGAATTAGTTTAGAACTGAAAGTAAAAGAGAAACTACTATTAAAAGTAATACAATTTATGTATTGCATTGTTATAATAACTGTTAAATTAATGATTTTTCTATCGACAGAGAGAATCTTCGAAAAATCGAACCAAAGAGCAAGTTTGCAGAGAGTGCAGTAGTAAAGGATCGGTAACTCAACCTCCTCATCTACAATCCTAATCGTTATACGCAGTTATGACACTACAGGGGACACGTTTAGCTACCATTCTTTCCTCGCACATTTTTCTTTTTTTTTCACGTTGTTAGGACGACCTGGTTTCACGGTTCGTTTGCGTTTCCGGCCCGGAAACGTCGTCGAAGTTCTGCGTACTCTGCTGTTTGCAAATTCGTGATTTGGTAGCGCGAATGAACAAAGAATACTCGAAGCAATCTCAATCTATGAGATATATTGTCTTCTCTCATATTTTCGTATCAATCGAGTTATTCCTTTTGGTTTTATCAAGTTTCTTTTTAATAGATACACCACGTGATTAAATTGAAGCCGAACTAAAACGGAAGTGAGCGTCATTGTTCGCCACGTGCTTTACGATACCTGCCTGTGGACATTTAACTCATTCTTAACTTTATCTGTACACATTGTTGGCTAAGAATTAATTTTTTTTCGGGTGAAATTTTGGAGAACGATGATACTATTTTTAGAACGGATCTGTTCCTTTTAATTATTTTGTATAATGTAGAAATTTGTTATGAGAGTTCATCTTGATTACAGATGTCATTAGCAAAATTAATTATTAGCAAAATAAATTAATTAATTAGCATTATGTTAAATTCCCGAATATTTTTGAAATATTATTTAGAAAGTGCAATAATAAAAATATCGATATGATTGATACATTTGTTACACAAGTTGGTATCAGGGATGTAGATTGTAATATAAATAAACATTAATTTATTCGTATATGCGCCGAAAAGTCTGCAATTATATTCTCAAAAATGATTGAACTGAATTATATTTACTTTAAGTCAAATTACAATTCCGGTAAATGAATAGTTTTTCGGAAAGCACCAAAAAGGATTTGAAATTGTTACGTTTGCCGTTACGGAAAAACAAACGATGATATCATATTATCAGGTTACTTAATTCATCCACTCAAATCGGATATCCTACAAACCTCCGTTTTTTATGTGTACAACAGTGAGTAATCGATGAATAGCAGTGGCAAGTTCACGTTAACTATGAATATTTACAAATGAGTCACACCAGACGCATTGCGCGGTTTAAGTCTGAATTTTGTGTTTTAATGTTTGTTAACTTTGCCATGCGATTTGCCCATTTCATCCATTACTCGACCATTTCGTTCATGAATTCCTAATCAATATCTTACAATTGCATTTGTAAAATAATAATCGATCACTGATTCCTTGCTACATAATACACTTTAATAGATAACTGCTTTCAATTTGATATATTTGGAAAGTTTGAAAATTTCCCCTATCAGTTACCTGTCCTGGAATGTGACTTATTATTCTATGGAAGGGGGTTGACTGGAGAAATTTTTTACGCGTGTACGCAACCCTTAAAACTTACCGGCATAGCTCCGGTATTTTTAGCTCGCGATGGTAGTGTTAAATCGATAGGAAACTGAGTTCCTATGGTGAGAATAAGTTAAATTGATTCAGATTAACCCACACGGGCTTCGCCTTCGATCCCGTTGCATTCCGTTTTGTATCTCCCTGGAGTATTGCAAATCTGTCCAGTCACGTAACTAAACTCTCACCTGTTACGGAACGAAATTACGTTGCAAACAGCACAGCAGTTAAATGCGATATTGTTCTCGATACAGATATTTCAATAATCGAATTTACATCTCGATTGAAATACTTCACTATAATGAATTACATCAGCAAGGGCTAGGAATAATGAAAAAAATATTTTGTATGCTTCTTTCAAAGCAAAGAAGATGCAGTGATTGTATACTTTTCAGTTATTATTCTTATGACTGTTGGGTGAATTGTAGCATATTTTTTCTTCTAGTAACATGTATAGTTTGTTAATTTTGAATGTAATGTTTATTTGAAAATAAGATGTTTTATGTAAGTAATGTTCAGAAAGAAAATTATAATTGTTCGTCACTGAGGAATTTTAGAGAATCATGTTGGTGTAAATTATCAATTTTTGGTATCTTTCATGGTGTATAAATAAAAGAGAAAATTTTTAAGAATATTAACTTCCACGAAAAATGTTTCATAAGTAAGATAGGAGCAGCTACTTAAATAAATTTTTTTAAAACACGGACATTGAATAAATAACTAATGAGCAAACAGAATAGTAAATTTTGGCTATGGAGGGTTAACAAAACAATGTGTACCTTGCTCTTGAAAATCTGACCCTGCACGTTCAAAATTCCTTTTCTCCTGCCGTAATATCATGTGAATGTCTCGAGTTCTACTTGACTCCTAACTGTCAGACAATTCTGATCGCGTGGGAAGCGACGAAATGTAACGTGATTTTACCACTGAATCGAATCCACCACGCGAATGACACTAATACTATGTACAGCCATAGACAAATATTTGCAAACCTATCAATAATCTGGCATCGAAGAAACGTATATTTACATGAATGCAAATAATCTTTTTTTACTTAACTACGGTAGTTATTTATCCTGAAATTATAAGCACAAAGTAGAATTAATTTCTACTTGTTATATTATTTTATATCTGTACAATTACAAAACTATCTAATACATGACAAAATGCAATTACGGAAAATATTTCAAATAAAAACAAAGTTCTTTGACATATTGTTGAATGTTTTTCTATTACTTTTCTTCAATTCCTCATTAACGCTATGTCTTGATTTAAAGACGGTTTGTGAGCGCCATAGAAATGATTGTTTCCTAATATTCAAACATTTTTTGTTGTCCGTATACTTCTACAGCTCGCGATTTCCATTTATACGGTGTTCTAACAACGCGATCTTCCTTGCAAATCGAAGGATAGGTTTACATTAACTCTCTATGGGCCCCTGTGACATTAACCCCTTTGCCGTACTATAACGAGTGATAATCGTGATACTATAAATTGGAAGGAAAATTTTCAAGTTTTACAAAATCTATTAAATTGAAAATATGAGTGTGATGCGACACGATAAAATTATTTCTATAATATCAATATTACGTTTTATACTATATGTCAAGAATCTCTGATCAATGTTTATTTTACTAATTTAATTCTGAATTATTGTGGAGGCAGTCACAAAGTAAATGGCACGGCAAGGGGTTAAGGTAACGCATGGCACCTCTAAGCTTCTATTCTTCAAAGTTGAATTTCTGATTTTGTCGAATATTATAATTTATTCAATCATGAAGAATCAGGTTTAATGTATTATTTAAAATTGCATCTGTATTATTTTCTAATTATCCTATGGTGAAACTAATCTACAGATAATACGAAAAATTCAGACTATATAGGTTTAAATTTTCGCGTACCCTAATGCAACGTAACACAAAATGGCTACCATTTATTTTTGAACGAATTAAAAACTAAGAAAACTGAATTTGCCGACATGTTCGTAATACATGACCGGCACTGTACATAGGTACACACAGCATGAAATACGTGGGGAAGCGTGCCGATAATAATATCGATTACCTGGCGCACACCTGCAGAGGAGCGGTGAATTACTTAAACTGTCTTCTAGGCTGGCGCCTAGTTTCTCGAGGCAACACGATTCCGAATATCAAGAGCCGAGTACAACGGCAAGGTCACGAAAGGATGCACTTACTCTGCACCATACAGAACCGGAAGTCGCATCACGAGACGCACGACACGGTACACCTTCTTTCACGTGCACGTGGACACAGAGGTGAAAACAAATGAGGAAACTACGCACGATCGATACGGGCACGTGGACAAATGTTTCTATCATTTTGTTGATATGATAAAGTTGTGGTTGATGAAGATTGGGAACGAGATTGTAAATGGACATGGTGGCACCTTTTTATTTGAAATTGTGGGACCTTGGGTGATTTGATTGTGACAAACCTTCGTGGACGTCCGGGTACATTCAGTTATTGTTCATTTATGCTTGGATTCTTTTTAGTATATCACTATTTCGGTATAATAAAAGGAATCTATATGTTGAGCTAATTGAGATGGTTTTAACACATTGCAAGCCGGTTCCGCGATAATTCGGGATTTCAAATATATGATTTTAGATTTTACCGATCAATATCAGTCATATTATTTTATCTTGAGGAAAACAGTAAAGTGGACCAAGAAGGCAGTATTATTCCCTTTAAATTGTGCATTACTTAATTCATTTAAATTTGATATTGATTGAAATAGCAAGATTATCAAATATAATAAATTTTGTAGCCGATATTTAGCCGGCGTACAATGTGTTAAGCTTGCAGGAAGCGTATGTAGAAAGATTATTTTTTTGTATTCACCAAAGTATTTAAGAAATACTACCAAAGAGATAGACGTAAGGGGTGGAGGCTGTAGGTCAGGTATTAGAGTAGTTGATCAGTTCGAATATGAAAACTTCATTTAACTTCAACGTGTTAAGTTAAGAATTTTTGTATCATTTCTAATATGAAATCAGGTTCATATTTTGATATGAGTTTACTCGAATCAGTAGAATTTCTACCCATGGTAGAAAAAGACACGAAACCACACATAATGAATTTAAACGAGTTATAATAACAAATAATAATCTAATAATAGATTACTCGTAAATCTAATAAAACTAGATCATCATCTGATATTAGAATGAAATATCAATCATTTCACAGTTACTATATCCACGCGAATGGTCTAACGAGTTATCTGATCATTCATAAACACTAACATCCAAAAACTTTGTAATTACCGCAACCACACGTTATCGAAAGAAATGCCATTAAACTAAAGCTGCTATTCTAGAAAAATAAACATATCCCAAAATCGTATCTGCAAAGTCGAAAAATCCTCAAGTATATCTATTATTCTGAATGCAAACAAAGTAGTATTCCCTTAACAGTTACAAATCTATCGCTTTTAAAGTCAAATAGAAAAACTAACCAGCTCCCGGTGGCAGGGAGGCCTGCACCCTGGAGATATTCGAATTCTGCAGAAGAAAAATCACTATTTGTACAACGGCACCGAGGGAAACTGATAGTGCAACGCGTAAGACACCACAAAGCAGCATCGCGGCGGGCGCGCTGCGCTCTACTGGAAAGGGAGACGTCGATGGTCGACGCCGAGGGTCGACGCCAACGATCGGCTACCTGGTGACTCCGGATGGGCAACGAGGACGACGACGGGAGCGCATGAATCCAAGAGAACGCACATGCGCCTCGCTCCGTTTTAATGTTTCTTCCTGTGCCATTTTTTTTGAGTACTTTGGGATCAAAATAATTCAATTAATTATTTTTTTGCCAACATGAATTAGTTGTATTACAATAGAGATACTTTAAAATTTGCTGATCTCAAAAAAGGTTTATCGGTTTAGTTGAGATTTTTGAATTCGCTGATTACTGATTCCACGATTATTTGAATATCGATGTATCGAAATTAAGACTCTTTCTGGTATCGAAGTTAGTTTACTATGTATCTTTGAATAGAGGTATCTCGAAATTTGTAGGTCTTGAAGAGGTGTATATTTTCCCAGGATTTTTTGATTTGTAAATGTTTCAATTATTGGAATATTGATATATGAAAGTTTAGGTTTTCTCTTCTATTCAAATTAATTAATTATATATCTTTTAAGACATAGCTTAAAATTTCCATGGCTGAGAAGATTTCTATATTCATCGACTGCAAACACTTATCCACTTGAGAATAAAGAGAATCGTGCAGATACTCTATTCGTCCGACATTATTAGCATTCCGACAAGCAATTTATAATTTTAACTTGGAGCGAATTGATCTAATGCTTCCTCTTCAGTTGAATATAAAAATTAAACTTCTTCCTCGTATAAAAGCATAAAACTTCGTAATCTTTCTATAATTACTTCTTAAATCCTTTTTATTGATATTCTATTTTCTGTGACTCTCTTCTCTTATCGTACCTGATCTTGTACGCAAAAAGATTTAGTATTAATGTTGTAATACATCAATGAACAACTCAAATCTTCAATGTATTCTTCAAGTAAAAATTCCTCTTTACTTCTTTAGTACTTCAGTATTATGAAACATAATTATATTCAGACGCATCAGGAATCTGGAGCTGGATTTCAGAGTACAAAATAATATGGCAAGAGTATATTGTATTTTTTCTTTTTAATCATTACCATACGAACCATTACATACAAGTCATACTGTGATTGTGGTTTTCCTGTGGATCTGTACGTGTCTGTGTATGTGTATGTTTCTTTACGATGTAATCATTATCGTTATTATCATTCTTATCTATATCAATAACACCTTTCATCATTATCTCCTTTGTCGTCATTATCATCAACATCACCATCATTATTATCATACTTAATTCGATACAGTAAGACACTATGCGGTAGTAAATAATACATTAATGTAACATTAATTAAATACATGGGAGAGGGGGATGTAATAGGTCCGGCACTTCGTTAAGGCAATTTCATGTGCAACAATAACACATCGTTTGAATTCAATAGAAAACAACGAGACATTTCAACGAGTAGTCCGCGCATTTTGACCATAAAAATATATTTTTAGGGTGCGCGGAGTAAATTATGTTATCGTGTCGCACAGCTTCCTTTATGTATATACATACATATTTGTATGTATCTATTTATATATTTATATTTATAAACGCGTAACCATGATTGTCGATGCGTATATACAGGATTATTTACAATTTTTTTGTTTCGCAGCTTTAATATTCCCCTAAATCCCCAATCCCTACCAGGTTCCTCGATATTCGCGTAATATGGCGTCCGTTACAATGAAGGTTAAATTCTCCCGACGTTGATAACGTTTTTGATGTGAGTGAGCATGCGATATTTTCCATTTACACGTAATACATACAATTTCCAACATCTTTTAAAATTCCGAATTCCATAAATTCCTCCAAGTTCTGTTAATCGTTTCATTCATTCGACAATTGCCCATTGATCGCCTAGACCATATAAAAAAATGCATCATCGGTGCAAAGTTCCTCTAAAAGTGTTGATAAAATGTAAGATTTCCTCCAAATATGTTATATCCTTAAAAAAAAATCTCGATACACCGGGCTTGAGAGACGCTGCGAGTTAGGAACAATTCCGAAATACCGTAGCTCCATTCATGTCATAGAACTTTATGTTCCAGGGAATTGTATTGTACTCTTGACGAACTATGATATCGATGCGTAGAAAATCCAAATACAATTTCCACGTTTATCCGCTTACAATGCGCACGTTTCACACAACTGTTGAATATCAGTCGCGTCGTCGTTTGTCCGCAACTGACAATGAGTATTTTCTAATTTTTCGTCGACGATTATTCGCAATCTCTGATCGGATTTAAAAGATGTGAACTTTTATAAGAGCATACCAAAAACAGGAATAAATATCACCTTATCAAATGGACTTTTTGCGACAAACTCGACGCTTCTTCATCGGTTGATTCTTATGAAATAGCTGTGCCCACGTGATAAAGCGCAATAAGGACACTGAACGACCATTTCAATCGGTGCCTGGAAGAACGAGGACCGCCGAAATACTCCAAACTAATGCGAACACGTTACGAAATGGCAGAAACAGGGTCGAGGCGAAGTTCAGCCAACCAGGGCGACAGCCTTTCTTTTATTACACTTTCATATTGCAGACCAGCTGCTCGGTGGGGTCGTGTGCTCTGATACGCAGAGGAAACGAACGTAGTAATACGCAGGCTCGACCGGGGACACACGAGGAACCCGATGGAATCGATCAATTAAATAGTTCACGGCTGAATCTCATTTAAATAATTTACGTTCTCGTATGTACAGAGCGCTTAGTTTACGCATTTTTGCTATCGTCTCATATCTGCCTACAATATTCACGGTATCGTGATGCGTCAATCGATCAATGACATTATTGGCAGCACTTAAAAACGTTCGTTGTAATAGTCACACTAGTTACAGCAACATTACGTATTTTTACCGCGTTCGCTTAAAGCGATTCTCAACTCGAGTTATTCTGCTTCTACTCTCGAATGTTGTGCATGGCACCTAGAATTCGAAGACACGAGAAATCCTTGTTCCTCGATGTCCACTTCGTTCCGTTTCTTGGATACTGTCTTCACAACATGAAGATTCAGATAATTTAAACTACCGGACACTTTGTCCGTCCACGAAGGTGAGGAACACATTGACCATGCGGATATTACACCTCGACACCGAGGACCCTGTCGACAACGTACTCGTATCTCTTTGGCTCCTCGCTGCCATTTTCTTCAGACTTGCCGTTTCCTTCTTGGCCATTTTCCGTGCTACGTACATTCTCAGTTGGTCGACCTTTTGCATTCACGGATTTGTTTGCACTGTTCGCCAGAACCTCATCAACCGAACCCGTAACGACACTGGTATTATTTCCCACGACACTATTGTTGGTCCTCGCGGTGGGCAGGTTACCGCTTGGAACACTGTTCGATCGTGTCGCCGAATTTGGAACACCATGAGCACCAGTTTTAACAACGGTGAATTCACTGGCAACCGGTTCAGAAGCGTACCTTCTGTGTTGAGCGGATATTACAGATGACGATGGAGCACTGTCGACCGATATGTCTTCCGGTGGTAATACAGGAACGTTTAGATTAACCCGGGTGAAGAAAGCCATCTTTTCTCTGAAACAGAAAGGTTAAATTTCATTTAGACATGTTCCTGGAGAAAATAATGGTTTAGAAGCTATGTCAGGAGTTAATCGAATTAATTTCAAATACTATGATGGATTTGAATACGTTTAATTATACTTACTTAAATGAAATGATGTCTGGCTTTCCTTTACCGGCTTTTGTTTTCCTAAGTTTGTAGATCTCTTTTGACGTTTTCTTTAACATCTTCTCCACCTTTTTATCTTCCGCACTTTTACCATTCTTCCCATTTTCGGCTTGCGCCATGAGACTCTGGAATTTGTGATCCTCCAGTAGCCACGATGCAAGATCAGTGTCTCCCTTTTCGCGCGCTTGTTCCAGCCTTTGTTTCAATTCTCGCAACCTGCTAAGCTCGTCTTGAAGATTATTCAGTCTAGCGTGTTGTGCTTGAAGATCAAGCTCGAGGTCCAATGAAGTTCTGGCAGTAGGTGGCAAGTGTGTTGATTTCTTCGAAGCGGTTTTACAACTGAGCGCGGATGAAGGACGTCGCCATCGAAGGGAACGTCTTTCGACCGAGTTTCGTTGGAATGGTCCGCCTCTGCGATAAAGTGGCATACTGCTATCGCTATCACTTCGGTTGAGCTACGCAAAAAAGTAAATAGAGATAAGTAATGTAGAGAAATTGGACAAAGAAAGAATCAGGAGCGTGCGAAAGAGTTAATGCTTACTCGACAAATATAGTGATTCTTGCTGACTGCGGCGCTGGGAGAGAACGTCTGACTTCTTTTGATTACAATAGAATTCTTGTCGTCATGTACAGCACCAGGAGCAATACCGGCCGCTGAAAGCTTTCTCTGTTTACCCTGCTCCGGAATGAAAACACATTCAGTGTTCGTTTCCTTGTCTTGGGTCTGCCTTGCTTCTTCGTTCAACTCTTCGTCTTCCTGTTTATCAACAAACACAAGACCTTAGTAAAAATTAAGAAGATGATATACTTGTGCATTTTCTTAAACCACTTCGTACTTTCGTCGACTATAGTCGACAACCATCAGATACTGGGTCCAGCCGAAAGTTGATCTTAACTACACATTTTTGCTTTATCTGATGTCTAATTATAGTGTGTACTGAATTAAAAGGTAAATCGATCTTTCAGAAATATGTTTCAATACACTTTCGGCTCTGAGTAAGTCTACACGGGTGCCTTATCAAATTGGTCAAGTTCTTCTAATTTTGTTTACACTTTGACACATTATTTTCTAATAAAAAAATTGCATGCTAAGAAATAGTCTAAAAAATTATATTAGATAAGAAATATATTTACCTCATGTTCCAATACATCTTCCAAAATGTTGTCCTCCATCACGAATTCAACGATGATGCCTTCTTCGTCGCTGTCCTCACTTCCGCTCTCGCTACCACCATCCTCGTCCTCTTCCTCTGGGCTTCCTAAGCAATTAGCTAATTCCTCCAGCCTCAGAGAAATGGCAGTTTGCAGTTCATCGCAACCTTGGTTTCTCGTTAAGGTAGACGTTTGAGAGCTAATGATGGTACTCTCGTCACTGCTTTCCTCCTTGGTGTTTTGTCCTCCACGATAAACCGATATATCCGACTCTTGCTTGTCGTGTTTCGCTTGTCTTGCCACGCTGGTGGAAGTGCTATTACTATTGCTGGTACTGGTGCTAGGACTATCGGACGGTTGCATGAAGCGGAAGGAGAGAATGTTGTACCATTTCACGCTCGGCGACTCTGGACTAAAGTCTGCAAGGGAGACTTGGGCAGACCCCTACAAAAGAAGATCACAAATCCGATAAGACAAACGGCTTAATGTGGCGGAAAAGTAGAAATTGTTTGTTCGCTTTATTTTTCTCTAATTATCGTCTTGGATGGATCTTAGAAGTTTCTGAAGACCTTAGGGTTTTAGGAGGTTCTATATCAATAATACTGTAATATTCTGGGGGTACTGAAAAATTACTTGACGATGTTAAAAAGGAGTCATTGAATATAGTGAATTAAAATCCAGTGGATTTTACGAGAGGGGTATTTAAACTTAGCCAGATCGATGGAGGACGATTATATCAATCTGTGGAAATTATATTTTAGATTAATATTTATAAATTAAATTCTTTTGAATATTCACATATTTTATTTAAAAAAGAAAACACATTTTTTTGGTACCCCTAATACGTATGAGATTTGGTATTTCCTAGTTGGCATTGATACAATGCGTTGATTTTTAGTTTAAAATTGTGATAGAGATAATTCAGCCTAGTAACGGTATTATTGTTTTAACACTAGATTTATGGAAGTCCTCAATTAAGGAATTTCTGCTTTTTAGAAGAGATTTCCAAGTTTAAAGAGACGCGATATAATAGATAATTTGCATGCACCTGATACATACAAATTACTTGAGAGATTATTTTATTTGCCGGTTGATTCCTCTTTTTTCAAAGTACTTATGTAATAAATATGTATAACAGATTCAAAATCCGCAAATCTGGTGTTACTACTTAGATTCTTCCCGCTTTGTATAACCGAATATCTACAAGTCTCTAAAATATTTGCATTGGTCTTCTTATCTTCAATTCAATATAAAAAAAATGAACATATCAATCATTGAATCCGAAACATACAAGCAACCTAGACAATGGGAATCTCTACTAATTTGATCCCACTAATTGCTCCCATCATCCCACCGCAAACCCATAAAAGAAGACAATGCACGTACCAAGCACTCCTCAGACTCGTTGCCGGTGCACCAAACGTTAACCTGCAGTGTCTTCGTGTAAAGTTTATTGAGCGGCACGGCAATCGGGAACGTTTCGCCGAAGGTTGGTTTTCGCAGGTCCACAACAGGTTTCGTACAACACATGTGATTAACGGGCGGCTGCATCGGAAGCAATGCAGCTTTTATGTACCTAAAACCAAAGATGAAAAAAGGCTGTTATTTTCAGCCATCCCGGAGCAACTTGGGATGTAAATTGCCCGTATCTTGAGCTCGCAGATTTATGCCAAGTCTGTTAATTACTTTAAAAGGATTATCAAACGAAAGCAAACGTCATGAAGTGGCCAATACTTGTTCTCCGTGCATCCATGGACGAAGAAAAGGAAGAAAAAGAAGCAGAGGAGGAGGCGGAGGAGGAGGAGGAGGAAGAAGAGAATTGGAAAATGTTCCTTTGCCACCGGTGAGGGGATGGATCATTAATCAAATGTCTCGTGTAACTATACATTAATCTGTCTTCCTGCCTCGTCCGCCTAACCGTCATGGCCTGTTCGCGAATTTATGAGCGGTGCTCGCACAATAGCCAAGGAATAAATTCTCTGGTGGCCATAAAGCTAATTGCGAGACGGTATCGCTGATAATAGCGTGGTTACGTAACGAAGGTGAGCGCAGCGCTGGTCAATGATCCATACACAGGCGTGGATTTCATAATTGCATTCCAATTTCAGACACGTCAGTAGCTCGGCCACGGACGGCCAGTCAGCTCGAGTAACAAAACGCACCCGGCGATCTTATCCAATGATTTCATTAGCAGATACGTATTTACACTCGGAGCGAGCACGAAATCTACGTTGCTTTGCAATTTCGGGGTTTATCGTGGACCATTTAAATTGACACGCGTTCAACGAGAAATATGGAAGGAGGATTTTTATGGAAATTTTATGTAACACAGATTCTGAGTGTGAAAGGATGTCTATCGATTGGACTTAACATTCGGAAGGGTTTGAGAGAATGTGCTGCTTATTGTTAGTAGTATTAGAATAGTTAGTAGTAGAATTTTAAAAATCACATAGTGTTTGGTTTATCTTGAGGGGGCTATTATTAAATTTTGATTTGAAAATAATGAAACTGGAAGGAATTAGTAATCGGCCAATTTCGTTTCTTTTTCTTATTTGCCAAGCTCTAATTTTAATGGCAAATTAAATTCAAATGTTTGTAGATTTTGAAAAATATCTTATCTCCGATTATACAGTAAGACTATAATTATGTTTTTTGAGTACTGGAATTATATAATAAAATAATGCAACAGAACAATGATATTCAATGATACAATAACTTTTCAATAATATTTAAACATTTGTTTGAAGAGTTTATTATTTAAAGAATTCGTGAATCGGTAAAGTTTAAGGATCGATACTTTTAACATTGGGATTTCTTTGATCGAACTTCATATGTTCCATTGTTACTGTTCCATGTGCAGAGAACTGACGCAGGGAGGCATTGGGGAATATTTGCATTAAAGAATCTTGACAGAATTAGGCCAAAGTTAAGTCGTAAGACAATGGTTACGCACCGTAAACACAAAGCAAGTCAGTTTAGTCGAACGAGTCGTTTGTTTTGCGTCCACTTATGACAAGAACTCATTGTTAAAATTTATATACTCCTGTAGTACAATCGAATTGTTATTATCGTTGCATGACAGAGAGAATTTGAAGGTACGTGTTGTACCCTAAGGTATCATAAAGCGTTAAGAAAATGTCTTGCACCCTCGCATAAATTCAGTTCATTTTGACAACGCTGGATATTAATCAGTAGCATGTGACGTATACGAATAAATTTCATGTGTTTGAAAAAATCGAAAAAGAAACAAAAAAAACGTGCAATATCTCGTAAATCTAAATTGCACGTGATAAATACGATCATTGTACTGCATGAAATTTGTAGAGTTTTGAGTACTCACACTTGCGCATTGTTGGGAATGAAAAGGGCAGCCAGATTCCTTGCCCGTTCTATGCCGACGTGAAGTAAACCATCGCTCACGGAATACCTGAAACATTAATTTGTTCCCTTTAACTCAATCATTCGCAAAACATTTAAAACTACTTGTTGCTTTAAATCTCAAAATTAAATCTGAGCGACTAATCAAGAACGCAATATAGCCAACGTGCAATTCGATCATTTAAATCTCGAAATTAAATCTAAACGACTAATCGAAGCAACGAAAAAGGCAAACTTGCATCTCCAATTATCTCCTCAAAGTCACAACTTAAAATCTACCACAAACCTACCACAACGACTTCGATCACTTAATTCTCGAAATTGAAGCTAAACGACTAATCGAAGCAACACAATATGACCAACTTGCACCTCCAATTATCTCCTCAAAGTCACAACATAAAATCATTGAATTTCAATCGACAAAAATATCTACACCGAACCTACCACAACACCTACGATCATTTAATCAAAAAGATAAAAAATATTAACAAAAACGAAACAAACCTGAGCTTAATTTGCACCTGCGCCGTCTCCAAGCTCATCTCCCCAGAGGTAAGCAGATCAACATCTCCAATAAGTCCAGAAAGTCTTCTTCGATTAGAGGCCTCAAAGACTCCCGAATCCCCAGCGACGCTCTCATCGGAAACGGCGGCAGACACAGACCTCGTATTGGTACCGGAACTACTGGCCCTCGACCGGATACCAGTAGGTGGTGGAGTCTCACTTATAGGAGACAGTGGTGGTGGATCTTGCGACGACACCTGATGTTGCATCGTAGCAGCAGGCCTACCGAGACCGCTGCCTTGTGACATATTTCCCGATTGTAACTCAACAGGTGGATGAGGACCGACGACCAACTTAAGACGATCTTGAGGACCAACCGACGATTGATCCTGCGAGGAGGACTGCTGTTGACTAAGCCTAAGCTCTGCCAATCTATCTTCCAACTGGTTTCCATCAAGATGGGCCACCGAAGATGCGGCAGGTTTCAGGTGCTGTCTCCTCTGCATCTCCACATGTTCGTATGCAGGTGGTGGTCCCATCGGTGCATTTTCGTACAACGGTGACACCGGTGGACTAACGCTAGAAAGACTCGATCTCGGCGATAGACTCGGCTGAGATCTACCAGGTGATGGTGTACCAACGAGATTATTCTGCTCAGATCCTCTCAACAACCTTTCCACCCGTCTATGCAAGTCGACCATGTCCACTGGTCGTTCCTGTTGCGAAGTGACGGGGCCTAGACACTGTGGACCACCGTAGATGTCGGTAAAACTCAATCCAGAGCTGAGAGAACCTTTGCTGCTAGTTGTACTGAGACTTCCGAGACTTGAACTGCTGCTGACCGAGAGCGTACTTGCGCTCAGTGTCTTGAGTTGACCTTCCAGCATTGCCATAGATCTTAAGGCGTCTCTTAACTGTTGTAATAACAGTTGCTTTTCCTCGTGTAATCTCACGCGGTCGGTAATTGTCTTGTTCGACAATTCAAGCGCATTGTTCAGATCTTGCTCGAGGCGACGTATCTCGCACTGAATCTTCTTCATGTCTTGCTGCGTTCTCGTGCGTGGCGTGATACTCCGAAGTTCTCGTAAGAGCTGCTCCTTTTCTTGGAAGAGGAGTAGCTTGTCTTTGTCACTTTCCGTTTGACCGGGTGTCACTTTTTCTTCAAGATCAGCGAGTTGTTGTTGAATATGTTGTATCCTTTTCCTCGCCTCGTCATACTGCAGCCTCATTCGTGCCATTTCGGCTAGACGTGTACCGATTGGTACCAATTCACCGGAGAGGTCAGTCTGAGAGGCCGTGCTGAGTTTCTCTTGAGGCAGACTGAGAGTGCTGGCTTCAGGACTCCCTTCGCAGAGTTGCAATCTCGTTAGCTCGTCCTTCAGTTGCGCCAGCGACTGCATCAGTTCGGCCTTCTCCTTTTCACCAGAACTCAGGGACTTCTGAATGTTGCGAAGCTCCGTCATGATTGCCTGAGCCTCCGTGATGTTGTAACAGCCACCATGGTGACCACTCAGTTTCTGTTCCACGCTGCGAAGTGAGAGATAGTTTGAAATTATGGCGAATTCGTGACAAGTCGTTGTCTTAAATTCGAATCTGCTTGGATGAAATGATTAACATAATTCTAAGTACATTACGCGAATATGAACAATGCTTCTAATTGTTAATGCCATTTTTTTTTGCAATCCAATAAAAAGTTATACTTTACAATTTTGATTTTCTTTCAATTACTCCCATTCTTGTAATAATTTTCTAATAATAATGCACTGGATATACGATCGATTAATATATCAAAAATTGTGAGAGAAAGTCGTTAGAAGAAATGAAGCAAAGAAGGCAAAAATCTTGAATAACTTAATATCTCGTAGTCTACACCAGTAGAAAATTGAAATAAATAATATTAGAAGTTAAAGAATATTTACAAAAAATACAGAACAAGGTTAAAAATAAAATTCATTGATAATATGCATAAAAGAAGAGACTCAAATAAGAAAGTAGCTTAAATCTCACATTTTTCGTTCCAAGACATTTAAGTTATTATCATGAAGTAACGCGGTAAATATAAACTTCATCAAAAGCTATTTTCGAATATTCTCTACAACAGATTCAATATTATTGCAAAATAAATAAACGAGACAAATTAATATTTTCCGTGTTTTAAGAATGTCAACTGAAGTATAATTAAGAAACAGTATAAAGTTTCATAAATAAGCTACCAGAAAATAAACTCTCCCGCTTCGTGTGACCGTAGAATCTCTCATTTTAAATGGCATAAAACGAACAAAATCGCGCACATGTAAACACATCTATCTTCTACTGTTTTCTTCATCCATAGCAATACACCTAGCACCATAAATTTTCACGTAAATCGCGCCGATTGAAATATAAACGATCTTTCAATAGTTACGAAAACCTGTTGCCGGGAACGACATTCACGACAGCGAGTGCACGGTGTGAGTAAGTAAGATTGGAATTCGTGCGATTTTAAGATAACGTAGTTGATGCAATACCTCGCAAGAGTATCTACCCCTCGCTGAGTGCAGTTCATCTCTGCTCGTATCTGTTCGAGCTCTCGTTTCAGCCGGGAGACTCGACTTCTCGCGAGCGCCACATCGGATTTCAGGAGATCCGGATCGTATTTGGTGCTCAATGAACTCGAACTAGAACACACTAATGACCAAACAAATGTATCGTTGTTGTATTTTTGTTTTTATTCTACTGCAAGACCCTGGAGATCGTAATTCTTTATATCGGAAAGGTGCAAAATTTTTTTGTGACGCTACAGTTCAACAAAATTCATATGTTAGTTAGAATCCCGTTGTCAATATTTGTGTATATTATTATGTGAATAAATTGAGGTCGTTATATAAATTCAGAGTTTAATGAAATTGTTGCACGAAGTTCTTTATGTGTTTTGGAATTATACCACTGAAAATATTTTTTACTTTATCCAGGGTCTTCCTGTATGGTTTCCACCTTCAAAAATATTCAACGATTAAGTTAGTTTCCGAGAGCAATTTTAATCTTTTCAAAATTGTCTTATGTTGACAATTTTGAATATTAATTTTGCAAGACAATCAATAAGAAATATGACAAGTTACATTTTTGCTATCGATGCATACAATTTTGTTATCAATTTCTTGTACAATTTGAAAGTTCAATCCAAACAAGCTATTACGTTTGTATTTTCTTGTTTACTATTCTTTACATTTCTTTAAATTTTTCTCAAGTGTCTTATACTACTAAACTATTTTACTCTCTCCAAGCAAAAACAGTATAAGTATAAAAGAGATAGATAACATTCAACGTCTTAACCAGCTCCAGTTCTAATAAAATGAATCCTGTCATCTTCCTCGAGATTGTAATTCGACAAATCTCAAAATAATGGGGCATGGTTTGTTTAATTTCCTGAAACGTCTCAAAGGAAGCTGGAAAACACGGAGGAGCAGCATTGTTGACATTATTAAGGTGTACTTACAACTGGTACGTGATGCGCCGAGCGTCGTTAAAGCGTTGTTAAGGTGATTGTACTCATCCTGGGCCAGACACAGCCTCTGCTGCTTTACGTCATAGATTTCCTTCTTCGCCTGTAACACAGATTGAAACGATGATCAGAAAGATGAATAGCAATTTTCCTGATTACCGAAGCAATGTAACAATAACACAAGAATAAGTGTTCCATTCGTCGTTTCTTACACACGTTTGTCGCATAGGAAATATAGTTTTGTCGTACAGTAGATTCTATATGTGTAGGATGCTCATTGATAATTGTAAATATTAAAGCCACAATGAAATATTATTATAGGAAAATTGACGATAATGAAATTAATGTGAAACGTGCAGATAATGTAATAGAAGATAATTGACTATCTGTATTAGAGTAAAATAGTTGGCATAACAAAATAAAAGTATCATAGTAAATATAAAAGTTTAAATAATAATGTTGATATAATAATCACTTTTATTTTTTTAAGGTAACCGTTTTATTCAAAGAATTTTTAAAACTCAAAAATATGAGAAGAATTTTACAGCTTATTTTCTTCAAGCAACTGTTCAATGCAAAGATTTATTTATTGCAATTGTAAAATAAAAAAGTGCTAATAATATCGTGTCTGAAAAAAATCGTAACACCAATAACAAGATCAGTATCACGTGGAAGTCAATGTTCGGAAGTACTTCGGAATTTAAAGTACCGCGTTGTTGCCCTTTCACCTTGATCGTGACGCATGCTTCCGATAGAAATCGTCGAACGCCATATAATTCGACGTTAAAGTCACTGGTTTGAAACTATCACCAAATTTTCTCTCCGAGCTCCCTCGATATTTCTACGTAAGCCACTCCAAGTACTAAAGGATCCTTTGGAACTTAAGATACCAGACATTATAAAGTGGAATAAGAAAAACGTAATGGTATACTGGCGGATGCTTGGAATTCACGGTACCACTTCCCCATCCCTTCTCACGTTTCTTTGGAATTTATACCACCACTATCCTACTGCGGCTAAAGATCCTTCAAAACGTATACGCAATGTCGTCTCCCGAACCTCCTGCCATCGATGCGACTTTATGGAAAATTCAATCGAACTTGCTCAAAGAAGCCTCAAAATTCCCCCCTGCCACTTTTCCTCGTCCTACTCCACTTTCGGCGCGCGAATACCGCAAAAACAAGTGGAACGATACGATTAAAAAACTTTTAGTACGATAATATATACAAAAGAATCTGCGATTTATTGTCATACGTCGATCCTAATATTCTATATATTTATCAAACTTATGAAATCACGTAAAATTCAATAATACATTATCCCCATTTTTAACGTAGCAATATCTGAAAGATTTCTATCTGACGATTTTATAAAGAACGATCCTTGCAGCGAAACGTATCACTCTAACCGCACGATGTCAAAATACACAGCGTCCAGGCATTGAAGTCTCCGGAGGAGTTTCTTGCCATCACTTTAAACCCTGCACCATCAATCGATTACGAAAGATACGTTTGAACACTGTTCAACGATCCGTCAAAATTCCATCGAGACGTAGTAATATTTATAAAATATCAAAAAACACAGATGATTCATAGACTGACGAGAGATTTTTCACTTGTTCCTACACGAACTACAGAATAATCCTCAGGTGTCCTTACGTATTCGCAATAGTAGTAAGCAGTGGCGTCGGTGTCATCGCGTCTATAACATTGCTCCCAGTAGAATCTCTGTATCTGCTCGTCGTTCTCGTAGTCGTTATGGTAGCACATCCTCATACGATACTGAGAGACGACGTTCTCGTAGATCTGTTCCTGCTGGTGATGCTGTTCGCGGGTACGTTGCTGCTGAGAATGATGGTGTTGTCGTTGTTGTTGCTGCCGGCGCTGATGATGCGCCTGCTGATGGTAATTGTCGACGTAGGTGCGGTACTGGTGCGCCGGTACGAGTACGCAGAGAGTGTACTGACGGTCCATGCCGGGTACACGGTGGACTGGGCACGATACGCGATGCCTTCCTCTTCTTCTTCTTCTTCGCCGTCGTCTTCTTCTTCTTCTTCTTCCTCCTCTTCTTCTTCTTCTTCTTCTTCCTCTTCTTCCTCCTCTATCCCGTCGGGCGTGTATCTCCTCTTCTCCTCACCTCATCTTCGCGAAGGCCTCCTCGAGACTGGCCGGTTTACGGGGCCCGAAATTCCGATCCCCACCTCCGAGGGTCTCAATTTTTAAGGGATCCCACCTTTTTTCCTCTTTTTGCCTTCTCTTCCTTCGCTTCTTGCACCGCCTGGTCGGTCCTCTCCTCCCCTGCGCTCCTTTCCTCCCTGCTACCACCAGCTACCCTTTCCCCCACTATGAATCCTCAACATCCTTCCTTCTTTCTCTCTTCTTCTCTTCTCTTCACTGTATCCTTCTCTTTTACCCTCTCCTACCATCGTATCCCACCATCTCTGGCTCTCTCGCTCGTGAACACACGGGACTGGGCCTGATCTCTGTACTCGTGTTTCTCCTTCTTCTTCATCTTCCTCATCTTCTTCTCTCCTCTCTGTTCGTCTGCTCCTTCCACTGTCTTTCGTCTGTCTTCTTTCAATGGCAGCGGCCTGAAGCGGCTCTTTCTTACCTGGTGTAAAAAGGCGGGCCTCATCTTGGGGCCCCGCAGGACCGTCGCAACGGAGCCCTCGTGCCCCCACCACTTTCCTCTCTTCCTGCCATGTCTTTCTTTCTTCCTCTGGATACTACTCCCCCTCTCTTTGCCGTTTCACGTGGTATTCATTCCTGGCGAATCTAGTTGATACTAGGAGATACGCAGGCATGCAACGCCTGCTTAAGGAGAATGAATATTTACAATGATGCGTCGTCAGATTCTACTACGATGTCTACTACGCAGATGTCACTGTGCTTTTTAAACACTTCGGTTAACTTTCAGGTATCTCGGTATCGACTACTACGATTGATACCGATATTTGACAATAAAGTCTATGGATCAATCTTGTATCCGTTTCGAATCAATTACCTTTAAACTCTAAAGAATTCTTTCAATACCAAGAATCATTCCTACATAATAATCACCAGTATCCTATCCACAACTGAAGATAAAATCTCAAAACAACGTACACCATTCAGTAACCAAAAAAAAACAAACGATAGAATACGACCAACAAAAAGGTAAGTCCTCGTGTGATTTGGAATTAGTTAATACCAAAGGAATGTTTACAAAAAAATCAACAAAATTTGTGATTAAAAATTACTATCCGTGCAAAACTACTAAGTTTGAAATACTACGGTCATATTCGCCAGCGAGGCTGCCCCCGAGGTGCGTGTTTTTTTCAGCGACACGGAATGTCCTAGGACGGAGGCTTGTAATGCAGGGCGCCGCAGGGCAAGCACACGATCCTGTCGTTGGCGGGGCCCAGCGTGTAGGGAACGAAAGGAGGAGCAGAGTAGGGACTCGAGATGCCGGAGCGGAGGGGAAGAGGGCCTGGCGAGGTCACGGTACGACCCTGCTGAACGTGGACCCATCTCGGACTCTGCTCGGTAGTAGAACCGACCTTGAGTCGCGCATTATGCCCCGTCCTTGTTGGAATTTCTGGGGCCACTACTGGCCCATCATCCGTGTCTCTGATCATCTAAGAGCAGGCCCGGTGGACCTTGGTATATGTCCCCACTCCGACTAGAGGGCCCGCTTTGCACCAGTAGTGATGGGACCAATACCCTTGCGTGTCTTATCACATTCCTGAAGTAACCGTCGACTTTTAACGTGCATTTATTCGGCCTTTCGTGCTATTCCACTTTTATACTTATTCAATTTTCAAACCACAGGAACACATTTGCATGATTCGTTTACAATAAATAGCTTAAAGAACGTGAATAACGCAAGTGGTACTTAAGTTATTACTGATTTAATGTCATCCTCTCATTTTAAACATTCTACGATATTTATGAAAAATATACTTCAAACCGGTTTTACACGAACTGAGACGCTTCAAATAATTTAAATAATTCTTATCATAAATCAATGATACGTCAAATGATCATAGTCTTACGAAATGTATTATACTTCAAATCTTACACAAATATAAAAAATCCCACAATCATTCCATTTAATGCATACCGCAAAGGAATCAAATTAAGTCCCAAAAATAAGATTGCTCCAAACTGTCGAATATTGGCTCAATCCCATCACTATTCAACAGAGAGATGCTCTGCCCCTCTCCATGGATGTTGCCTCCTACCTCTGTCCCGCCTCACCAGCCAAAACCGCCGAGGGATCCACGGGGCCCAGGCCCCAGGCCCCGGGCCCCGCGCGCATATTTCTCGGTCCACACTATTATTGTCGAAGACCCCGCAGATGCTATCGAGTACGAGCCGGTTCGCTCGCCTCGCGGAAAGAGGGCTTTATTTTTCCCCATGCCCCTCCTCCGCGAGCGAAGCCCTTCTTACCTCCACCCCAGCATCTCCCTGACGTATCTATCATTCTTTTTTCTCCACACGAAAGACCCCGAGTCTTCTTCCTTCTCGTCCTCGCGGTTACATCCCGAGGTCTCTTCCGCCTTGGGTGCTTTTTATGCCAAGGCGCAGTCAATATTTTTGGCGCGAGGTGATAACTTTCTTCGGCTCAGCGAGAAAATTCCTGTAGCGAGTACACGCATTGCTATTCGTATCGGACACCACATGCTTACATCCGAGAGAGAATTGAGATGAAAACGTGATGGTCCCGTGACGGTTGGGCAATTTATTGGACGCGCTCTACTTATGATTTGTCATCGACGAGCAAAAAAAAAATGTGGAGATGTAGGCGCGTGAAAATTGAGGCAGTTATGCGTTAAAACGAGCGCATCTCGTTTTAATTTAACTTTTTAACTGGGAGTTAATTTGGGAATTTGGTTTTAAAAATTCATCATGAGATATTGAATTAAAATCGAACGATGACGTGTATATACGGTGAATGCAGGGTAAATGGTTCTGTTAATTTGACGAAAAGAGGAAGATAGAAGGTGTAAGAATTATATTTTTAGTTGATAAGGAATTAGCCTGAAAAGGTCTACCAAAATAGAGCTTTGGATTGACGTGTATGTAGGGCGAATGTAGTTGACTGGTAAACGGACAAGAAAATTTTGAAAATTGTATGATTCAAAAATGTTTACATAGACATTAATATTGGGTTCAGCGATTTACAAATGTCTTGAAACGATGTCTTCAAACTATACCGATTCAAACAAACTTGACCCTTTAGTCCTTGCATTTGCTAGAATTTGATTGTATTTAAAAGCAGACTTGGAATGCAATCTCGCAATTCTATCCAAAAGGTGTTCAAGATGTTGTGAGTAGAAGTATTTATCATAGTTAACAACTAAATTGGGCATATTATAATTAATCATCATACCCGGATTTACAATTAGCATTAACAATATGTGTATCACAAAAACCATTGATATTTAATTACTGTATTATTTAATAACACAGAGATTATTAAACAGAATTTATAGTTGCACTAGATCCATGCCTTTGAAACAAATCAAAGATTCCATTACTGTCATACAATACAATAACAAGCCTCCATATTTCTCTTCCAAGAGAAGTAACCTCCGGTAAAGTGCATAAAATTCAAACTTTTTCAATCCGTCTCCATTATGTAATTCTCCGTATCGCGATAATAAGCAGAAAACACCGCATAACAGTGTACTTTCAGTTTACTACCGGCCACGATGGTAGGATGCAGAAAACGCGGAAGAGTCCTTGCAACGCCTCGTGTCTCTATGCTTCAGAACAAGACGAGAATAAAAGGCGCGAGTAAGCCTGTCCCGCAATAGGCGCATTCCAAACGTGTGGCCTAATACCATCCATAATCTCACAAAAAGAAAAAGAAGTTCGAGCCGAGAGGATGGAGAATCGGAAGAGCGACAGAAATGGAGAAGGAAGGCCGCGCCGAGATCGTAGGGTGGACGGTAACGAGAGAAGAGACGAAAGAGGCATCAGATATTCCGTACAAACGGCAGAGATTTATACCGCCAAGCCTGGCTATCCTAGAGTCGAATGCCTAACTGATTGCTGAATTCCATTCCATCGGGCGAGTCCTCCGCTCTCCTTCTCTATTCCCCTTACCAGCTTCGACTCAGGAGTGTAGCAAAGTGTTGCAGAGAGTTGGACACATTGTTTGCACTCGTGTGTCGCAATATATCTTTTGTAGAATTTCAGTATGCTGACCCTTCGTTGGCCGGCGTTAATTCTTTTTAATCCTGGGCTTCAAATATAGACACCCTTATCGCGGAGAAGAGGAGAAAAATATGATTCTTCGATGCAACATTGTTGGATGATTTTCATTAACCAGTTAGCTGTGTTTGACGAGTATACTCGTCATGGATAAAAGGTATCACTGGTTATTTAAATTGTAATTTTGACGAAAACTAAAATATATTTGTAAATTTCAAGATGTTTGGAATATTTTGAGGCCATGCCGAAATAAAACGAATAACTAAAGGGTATATATAATTTGAGATCGATTTATGCTCATCTCTCGATTTTCGTGGCCCAAAATTCAAAAGAATTTTTGTCACAGTTAACTGGTTAATCTCTTCCTTGGAGTATCTTTTTTTGGGGACTTAGTTTGATTTAATTTGGATAATCGTTTATTGGAACTTAGATTATTTATTTCTATTCTGGTCGAATAAAAACGAGTAATGGGAATTTTACCGCAAATTCATTTGCATTTGTTGATAAAATATTAAAAATATAATTGAGGAAAGGGACAATAATTCTTCAAATTAAATTCCGTCGTCGAAGAGCACAAAAGAATTTCATAATTCTAGTCGATGATAAGATGAGAGTCAACCAAAAGGAACATGTCAAGGGATGATACAAAATTATTACATACACCGCTCCTGAACCATTTCAGGTACTAAGAAACATATACATCTACTTTCCATAAATATCGCCCACTTTCAGAGACCAGAACGTCTTAAGGGCGCAAGTCCTTCGTAGCGAAAGGGCCGTGGACCCAAGCGAGGACTAAAAAGGAGAAACGAGAGCAGGATGGAAACGGTGTCGTTGAACCGTATGACAGTGAACGAATAAACGCGACCGAAAAGGACTAATAATAAACCAGGAACGATAAACGGCGCGTAATTGAGTAAACACTTTCTCGGTCGCGACGAAACTACGGTCTGAAAGTCACGCACATGCACGGAAACAGAGTGTTGGTCCGTGGCATGCAGCGCTCGTGTATCATTAAGGAATTCCTCTTCGAAAAATATTGTTAAGGAATTCCTTCGCGGTAAGAGAGCGGGATCTCCGGGCGAAGGGGTCAGGCAACGTATTAGGGTCGCGTATGCATTTCGATGGAGGGTCCACCACCTACGATAATAATTCCCGCGGAACGACGAGCGAGCACGCACGCATGCACGCACGCACGCACGCATCGGGCATTCACAAGCCTTATTCCCGTGCATATACGTGCCCGTACCTATCTGGTCCCTCGATCACGAAGCTGTGCGAAGAGAGGAAAGAGATACGGCGAAAAGATTCCAAAGAGGAACAAAGATATTCGACGAGAAGGACGAGAAGGACGAAAAGAAGAGGAACCTGGAAGAAGATAGAAAAGAAGACGAGGCCCGCATCGTGCTCGAGAGAGCCAGTGAAATGAATAACATCTTTCGCGGGCCTAGTAGAGAGCCGAAGGAAAGAGAGGAGAACGTTGAAGAAAACGAAGAAAACGATCGAAAGAGCGGGCAACCAACCAAAGGGGGAGAGGGTAGTCGAGGGAGAACAGTCGAGCATTGTACCGAAGCGATCGGAGAGGGTGAGACGCACGCGGGTTCGCACGTACAAAGTACGAGAGAGAAGAAACGATGGAGGAAGATTGTAGAGAGAAGGAGATCCTGAGGCGCATCGAGAGAGGTTCGCGTTGCAGAGAGTAGTAGTAAAGGAAGGAGGGTCTGCGGATGGCAATGACGGTGATGGTAGTAGTAGTAGTGAGATGGCGGAGGAGGAGGAGGGATTGGAATGCAGCCGAGTGAGGAATTCCGGCCCCTCCCGCATATTTATCTGAACGCTGTTCGCCGTTCCGCGGGGCCCCGCGCCGAGTGAGGGGCCCCTTTTATAGTGCGCCAACCACTACGCCGCTCGTACGGCCAAGCGAAATCCGAGGGTGGGGGAGATATCCACGGGGCCAGTGTCAGGCTACTATGCGTATAGACTTATTCAGGAATGCCCGCGGTGTTTTGTAATTGGGCGCATTCGTAAGATTTTCTTGTGAATACGCAAGAAGAGGGAATTTCGCAAGAGAGCGCTCCGTGCTGAACGATAGAAATGGTGGGTTAAAAAGATAAGTGGTATATTCGATAGTATACTCTGTGATATCAATATGAGGAATAGTAGGATATGTTCTACGTGTTTGAACCTTTCTAAGATGTTTGCGTTGTTTTAGTCACTTTCGACTTCAACGACTTTGAACGTTTCGAGGACCTACACAGTTTTAGGTACCGGTATTGGATCAAGGTTATCGTACGTGAGATTAGTTGGAGGCCTTTTAACTCGAATTCGCTGTTTAAAAGTCTCCTATCGTTGGACAGAGGCTTTTATAGAATAGTATTAGTATTAGTTTATTTATCAGTAGCAACTGTTACAGTTATTTCATTTAATGATACTATTAAGGAATTTATATCATAATATTGTAAATCGTTGTATGGATACTCCGAGTGATAAATGTCAGACTTTAGAGTTAGTAAGAAGGTTGACTTTAAAGCCTCTAAAGAAAGTCGGATGTTCGATACGTCGATCTACTTATCCGATACTAAGAACTGATCCTAAAGATTAACTACACAGGGGAGAAAAATACCAGCGACCTTCTAAGGCTCCAAAGTTCTAAGGTTTCCTCCGGATATGACTTTCGTAGAACTCGGTTCGCTTCCAACCGATCCAAGGCTGATGAGGGCCCACCAGTGACCGCGACAAAAAAAAGAAACAGCCACGCCAAGATTAAAATGATTAGGTTTAGGGACTCGGCAGCTACTGGGGCCTCACGTGATCGCCCGGTGGCTACCGAATTCCGTATGAAATGGGTCTCGTGCTTCACTCAAGGAACCCCTTGAGCTCTAAACAAACAGATTCCATCGAGAATGACGAGGAGCGTTGGAAATTTATTGACCTGCCTTCCAGAACCAAAATTTCTATAGCAACGATTCAAATAGTCTCTACGATTCATCGATTGAGAGATATAGAAAGGAAATATCAAACGAATAAAAAGATATAAAAAAAGGAGCATTTGCCAGAGTGAAAGAATAGTTGAGAAAATTGGGATTTATTAAATGAATTATGCGGAAGAGAAGTTCAAGTTAAAAATGTAATAAATGAAAAAGAAAAGAATGGTGTTTCCAGTAAATTAACAACGTGATAAAATTTTGCAGAAATCGGACGGCGTTTCTCCACCGGTTTCATCGCAATTGCTACGCTCGTCGTAGCATCAATTGCGGTGTGGTCGCATCATGCAAAAACCTTGCACACTTCGCCGTATAACGCTTCCACGAAGTGATACTTCATGGTAGACAGTCATTAATCCTTTTTTATTCTTCTACGCAGCAAATTTCTTTTCAACGTGCATTAGGAGGCCTCGGTTGAAGATGCAATTACCGGATATTTCTTGGCGTGATATTTGCACGTCCAACGCGAAGGGTGGACGATGAGGAATGAGATTAGTGAAAATCCGATTTAGATTTAGGGGTACTGACGGAACGAAGAAAAGGAAACAGGGAGCAACCGGGCAGACGGTCGAGAAAGGAATTTCTTCGGCCGGACAGCTGCTGCCGAACAAAGGCCGAAGGATATAAAAGAAGAATTTCTCGAGGCGCACGTGGCTCCCGAGAGAAAGAGAGGAGATTGGAGAAAAAGAGAAGAGAATCCATGGCTAATGTAAGGACCGGGGACACACGCGACCCGTTGCTTCGGCACCCTTCTACGGATTCTTTCTCTTTCTACCAATTCCATCTGTCTTGCCCTCTTCGATAATATATTTTTCCCGCTCCAATGCAATTTGAATTATAATTTTGTATCTTTAAGGCGCGTAAATTCAAATGTGATAAAACATGGACATACAGTGGATACAAAGGGGTTACTGGAGATTTATCGAATTTCGAAAACGTATCTGGGTGAATTCGACTTTTATATAGTACTCTTTGATAATATTGTTTTTTCCGCCTTTATGAAATTTGTATTATACTTTTGTATTTTTAAGACGCGTAAATTCAAATACGATAGAACACGGTCACACAAATCGATTTTAATACTTTTTGGTAATATATTTTTTCCCGCTCCCATGCAATTTGAATTGTAATTTTGGATTTTTAAGGCGCGTAAATTCAAATACGGTAGAACATGGTCACACAAATCGATTTTAATACTTTTTGGTAATATACTTTTTCCCGCTCCTATGCAATTTGAATTATAATTTTGGATTTTTTAAGGCGCGTAAATTCAAATATGATAAAACATGATCACACAAATCAATTTTATTATTTTTTTCCGCTCTTATGCAATTTGAATTATAATTTTGGATTTTTAAGGCGCGTAAATTCAAATACAATGAAACATGGCCACACAGTGAATACAAAAGCGGTGTTGAAGGTTTATCAAATTTTGGAATATTTATTGTGAATTCGATTTTTATACAGGTGCAATGTATTATTACAGAAATGTTAATGTTATTGAGACGTTTTGCTAACTAACAACCAAGGAGGGAGTACGCGATTTTACCCATAGAAGTCGCCACGATCTGCGAATCCCAACGTGACATTAATTTGAATTCGCGTCAGTAAATCAACAGTGGACTAAAATCTGGTTTGGATTATCGTCTGTGTCGAATGCACCAAAGGCCTGACCGAATGTATTATGTAATGAAACGTATAATGGTCCGTCTGGAAGTAAATTACTTTCAACGAGACATTAAAGCAGCAGCACACAATTCTATTTTATCAGAAACATTGCAACTTCTTTTATGGAACTTCTTGTGCTCCATAATGTGATTCCAACAATTTCAATATGAAAAAAAAAGACTTTTGACTTTCGGATGCAAACTATGCGAAATGCAGACCGTCCGAAGAAACTGGTGAAGATTGCAAACTAAATCTGTTTCAGCTCTACTTCGTTCTTTTAAGGACTCCAAAATAATGTGATTGAAAGTCTGCACGCAAGTCATAGCAAGTCTTAACAACTCTCATTATCGCTGTTAATGTATAGTGACAAAAGGGAGATGTTATTGCCATGATACCATTTGTCTAAGATATTTAGAAAAACGATAATCAGGCCCAAAATACAAAGTATACTGTCTCTGGAATCTGAGTAACTTCGAGGTGCATTTTACAGAATATTTCAAACGATTCAATATCCAATAACTTAATGTTAAATCGAAGTAACAGAAAGTACCATTTAAAGTTCTAAACAGATGCTTTCCTACTTCGCCATATTCAGATTTAGATTTATCGTGAAACCTTCTCCGTCACACTCAAAATTAAAGATTCATTCTTATAACATAAGTTTAGCAATTACGAACGAGACCGTGGTCTTAGACTCTCAGACCAAAAGAGAATCCATTATGTTTGTCATATTTTTACATATTTTTCCCAAAGTCTTCGTTTTCCACAATAAAAATCAGCCCTTCATTAATCCACCCAGGAAAAACCAAAATGCACCGAACAAAACGTAAACGAATAATTACAAGTCTATACAGCTGTCACAGTTTAATTACGCTTCTCAAGAACGTTCAATTTCCAACATCTTTTTGCCCCAGCTGGACCTGTAAATTCAGTAAGCTCCTACAGAACGCACAAGAACGTTTCTACCGTAAACCGACTGCATTAACGTTACATTCTACAACATTGTTCAGATCACGCAGCAATTTCTCGATCTCCCGATCCAGAAAGATACCAAGCCTTTACTTTCATCTACAGAAATTGCAACACAGTTGCATTCCCCGCGTGCCAGTCTCAATTCGAAGACAAATCGAAAAAGTCTTTAGGGTAATGATTTAAAGCCATACAACATAGTCGAACAATAACCGTAGCATAATCTCAGTATTATACCTGCCAATAGTAAATACCTTGGCCTTCACTTTGCCGGAATACCGAAAGCGAGAAAATGAGTGAGAGGGTAGACAAAGAGAAATTAAATCCAATACCACGGGAAAAAAAAGAGTGGTTGAAGCGATGAGATACGCAAGGAATGAAGAAAAAAGACGAAGCGGGGCACAGAAATTCCAGAGAAAAGAGAAAAACAGAAGCAGGATCGAGGAGCAAAAAAGTAGAAAAGAGAGAGAATACGAAGAGAGAGGAATAAGGTGGGGGAACACAGAGGAACCGAGAGAGCAAGAAATATTGAGAGAAAATGAGACAGAGCAGGAGAAACGCACAGGGAGAGAGAGAGAAAGACTGCGAGAAAAGGAAGAAGAAAACAAGAAAGAGAAGCAGAGAGACTGTAAAAGAGAGAAAGAAAAAGCAGTATACACAGAAAGAGAGAGAAGGAGAGCAAATGAGGAGACGAGCGCAGGCACGCATGCACACACGTATGCGTAAGAGCGGATCAAGGCACTGGCGCCACACGGCGTGTGCAATTAACATAAACGCCGCGGCAAAGATGTATTTCAGGCACGCATTTAATTTCAGGATGAGGCTAAACACGCGGCATGGCTGGGTCTACTCTCACGAACCGGGTATGCCCACCTGTCTCTACCTACTCGACGGCGAAAAATTCTCCGAGACCTTGATTCCTCCTAGAAAGCGAGGGGATCCGCACCTGCGGAAAATGGAGCAGGCTTGCTACGAAGCGCGGAACGAATTACTCAAATTCCAAGATTTCAACATGATTACGCACTGGACGAGATAAATGAAATAATTCGCATCAATAAGACATATTGTTTTGTAATTGACACGATTTAGATTTAACACACAGAGACTTGAAGAAATTGGATAGATTAGATTCATAATTTTGTATTGAACTTTGAGAAAGTGGAACGTGCCTTTCGGATGAGATTGAAATAAATTTTTGATGAATTTTAATACAAATGTGTGAGCGTTATGATAATAGGTTTTTTATGTATTAGGTCAGTTCGTAAGTTTCATAGTGTGGAATGTTAATATTTAAATATTGTAAAATATGCACGATGGTATTGACTGATTAATTTCAAACTGTTTATGGGAATAGTCCAAATAATTCTTTTTTAAATAGTAAAATCTGTTTGTCAGCAGATATGTCCTATTGTGTAACATCAAATAAGGATGTTCTTGAATAAATTACTAAGTGTAATGCTGAAATAATAAATTATCTGTCATAATGGAAACTAAATTATTTCTGTATTCTTTAAATTCCTCCGTTCTTCCCAGAATGATTATTAAATTTTTCTGTTGTAGTTATACAACATCCGTTATCTCTACCGCATAATCAATTAGTGTAACATTTCACGTTATCATTACTGTGGAAAATTGATTACTACGTATTCAACGTAGAGAATTAAATAATGTTATAAATCTATGAATCCTATCGTCACATTTGTATAGAATATTATCAAGTCGACCAAATCACAAAAAATTAATTAAAAAATTGACTCTTCTCTCGACTCGTGAATTGAATCAGTGTTAATCACTCCAAAGCAAAACAATTTCGGTTCGATTAACACTTCACTAGACAATCGACTATGCCGTAATCGTGAAGATTTTCCTCGATTAAGAGAAGTGGCTCATCGAAGAAGCTCAAACCGAGCTGGCGAATCGGCACGGTGCAAAATTTATTTTCGCACCTGTTTTAGATAGAGATAACGGTTGATATCACCAACTCGTAAGATATCTTCGCGTCGCACAACATTCCAGACTGTCGCGTATGTACGTCTTCGAACACAAAACAAGCAAAATAACGTGCGTTTCCGTTCTGCACGATAATTGCAATGAGAACGACGCTGATTATTCTCAGCGAAATAATGCTGAATATGATAAACTATGAAACGATGAGCGAACGATTTAATTATTCTGAAAAATCATACGAACAGGTTTAAGATATCTTTTTTTTTTTTGAGTCTGCTGATCGATAATCCGGAAATACTTTCGACTGTACATATTCATAATGTCTCGTAAAAGTAGGACGAGTTAATTTTGCTTCGAAAATTACACGTATTCGTATCGGTTCGTATAAATGAGTTTAGTGTTCAAAATAAGCTGCAACCTCGTTCTAAGAAAGAAAGTTCTGACCAGATGACGAAGTGCAGAATTGGCGGGAGATTTGAAACGATTATTTTTATTGAAAGTGGTAGATGTAGAAATAAAAATTGTTTTCGTCATAATATGGAATTTGTTGTGTTTCTTCGTACTACAGAAACAAGTAAGGATAAGTTATGAGTATATTCTAACAGATTTCATTGTTACTATCGTGCTCGTTATCAAATTATACAAGAATAGCAGACGCCAGGACTATCGCTCGCAGAGATAAATAAATGATAGTGTAGCATGGCTATTTCTACAACTTTGATAAAACGTAAACGTTGACGTGGCAGAAAATCATATCGATGTAATTTCATTTAATCAGCAAAAATTTAGAAATATCATAAGGAAGAATTAATCATTGGTGATTCTAGTGTCGAATAACCGTGTAGACGAAAGATGCTGTAAACCACAAACGTGCGAGTTTCTAATAAAGAGAAAACCCGTGAGCCATCATTAATACGATAATATGTTAAGAGTCAGCCAAGTAAAATTTCCTTTTCTGGAGATCGCTGTTGTGTCTCTACATTTCCATTCGATTAGCGTTAAATATTCATATACATATTCATTACATAAGTATTTGATTACTGTTCCATAATATTACATGTTTCATTAGAATTTTTCTAAATACGCATCGATTTGCAACCATAAATATTTACCATTTACACACAACATTCTCCCGACTTCCGGACTTAATGTGGAAACATGGAAATTCGAAAAGCCAAGGACTCCCTCTTCAATTCATGTGCTTCTAAGATGAAAGAAAATCTGCGATAAATATAATTATATTTATTAATAAATATTATAAATATAATATATTTTTCACCCTTGCCTTCCTCCTTGTCTTATAATTTATTTTGATTGAATACGTAGCAATTTTTAATTAATTTGCTGCAATAAAACTGTACCAGAGATTCCTGATGCACCATATACATCCACATAATATTAATGGCATGCTAATCTTTCCAATTTGATAGTCTTTGGAGAACGTCAAAATTTATTTCTTGTCTTGGACTATTATGGTAAAAAACTATTAACTATTATTGTTATCTTGTCTAGGACCCATTAATTGGAGTGATTTAAAAATCACCAAGGCTATGATGAACATATTTCATAGGAAAAAATTCTCAGATTTAAAGGAAAAGTATTTGAACTTAGACTCACTGATCATCAGACTGCGGATTTTTATGCATTTATGACAAATTAAATACAGCTAAAATATACCAAAAGAACATAATATAAAAATATATCTAAAATATCCAAAGTACATATGGTATTTGTTGTAATATTTATTGAGTGCAATAAATCCCTGGATAGGTTTTCCTGTCTCACCTGCATTTGTGAAACTCGAAATTTGCATAAACATCCGCAGTCTACTGATCATGAATCCGTGTCTTTGTCTTCTTGTCCATCTAATCCTTCTATGAAAAATTTGGCAGAGGCAAATTATTAAAAATATTATTAAAATTCCTATTGTAATGATTTAAAATAGGATTATGTATTATATTCTAATATATAATATAATAAGATTATTATATAGGATTGAAATAGGAATTTTAAATCAGGTAGGAAAAATTAAAAAATTCTCAGATTAAAAGAAGAAGTGCTTGAACTCGAATCCACAGATCAAATGTTCGAACCTTTGACCCTTCTTACGCTCCATAGCTTTTAAAATTTACTATTTCAATTTCTACGCTGCAAGTGTTAATTATTACTGTCGAGAAAACGGTACGTTCATGCGCAAAGAGGATAACTATAAAAGTCACTTATGCCGTGTGCTGTGTTTTTAATTCGCTAATTTCTCGGATGAAAGAAAGTGCACAGATAAACTCAGTAACGCGACTGTGCGTGAACGTCTTTAAATGCACTTTAGATAAAATCACGGGACGAAAGGAGAAAGAAGATGGTCTCCACGCATGCTATATATTTATACCTATACATCTATACTGGCACCGTTACCTTATCGGTAAGATACAACGAGATTTAACGAATTCCACCCGGGGAAAGTTCTCGGTACATTTTGCGTTTGCTGGCGCACGTACACGGCCAGTTTCGCCTGTGTATCATATGCAGACGTAAAATCACTCTCACAATTCGCATTCCATGTTTCCAGGTACAGATATGGAGCGCGTAGAAGCATTTTAAATCTTTTTATTCCGCGATACTAATAGAAGCGAAATACGTAAAATCATTACGTAGAGAAATTCAGCGGGAAATTTGAATATATTGTTGGATACCTCATTTATACCTCACATTCGTGTCACTTCGGGTAATAGTCAACGATATAAAGGTTCACATTAACAAAATGTAAAATATACAAACGTAAACTTTAAATACATTGAATCTCAAAAGTAAATATTTAGCAACAAAATATTTGTTAGAACATAATGTTCATTTCCGCCCATAAACTTAGCATTTGTGAAACACAATTTTGGAAACGGTGTTGTAAGCCAGTGTCTTTATTTATTTTTCTTCATATTGGGAATATCGTTAGCACGATATACTACGAAAAAAAGTAGATTTTCGTGTTTATTGTTTTCTAATTAAAACTTACACAAAACGAAAATACCATTCACGATTGTCTCGTTTGCACACAGTGTATCGAGGTCAATGCAGCAGCAAGTGCACCAAGGGAACATCGAATACCGAGGTTGTCATTATTTCGGCACTAATTGTAAAATTAGAGTACGAAAAATTGTGTGTTTTTATGATTTTAGTAATGTCTAACACAACTCTTTAAAAAAAAACTTCAGAAAAGAACCTAATTTGCAGCAATAGTCTTTAAAAATTTCGGAGCTTAGAAAGTGTTGTGCGATGAGAAAAGTTTAGGAAGCACTGGTTTAACGTGTTAGTAATCAATTTTACTATTATACAATCTGATGGGTAGATCTTTAAATTTATAAGCAAATCTAATTATGTAAAGAAGTATTTAAATTAAAGGACCTATATTACTGAAAATAAAATTGTGGAATGTTCACTGGAAATATGTTGAGGTCAAATAACTAAATTATTATCTGAACGTTAGTAGAAAGTATACTTTGAGGTATAAAAATGCGGAGACTATTAATAATAAGAATAACAACAAAATGAATATAAACGTAATAATCTTTGGACTATGTGGTAGTGCTACCAGCGAGATGTATCGAACGCAAGGGGTTAATTTTAATTCGTAAGTCTGATCATACGAAATTGGCTAATTAAATTAATGGGAATAGAAAATTCACGATACGAGAGAAGATTAAAATTTCTCATTCGTCGAGTGTAAATACAGTCTCTGGTTTCGATTTCTCTGTGGTACTGAAAGTTTGCATTTGTTCACGCGTCATTAAATTGACCAATTTCCGGAATAAATGCATGTGGATGAGGAGAGGGCAATTTATGTTCGTCCTCGTTTATTCCGCGATGATGTTTCTTCTTTTGTAGCAGTGATATCGTTCAATTTCATATTGCTATACAAGTTTCATTAATTTCTCAATTACCATAAAGATATTCGTCATTTATACTAAATGTATTTCATTTTATACTCCAAATGAAATATGTAACATAATAAATATACACGAATTAACGTCATCTATTTCAATTTTGTTTAAATAACGCGAGCTATGATCAGTTCATTTGCCGTTAAATTTATAGATTTATTGCATAAAAGAAAGGAAATTAGAACATTCTAAATCACATTCCTTTTATTTCATTTAAGATTCATTCAACCATTCTAAACGGAGCGCCTAATGTTTCCTAAATTACACGCTAATCACAGCTTGGGTGAAACACAGCTGAAACTAATTCCTCAACGAAGTGACCATAGCAGTCGTTGCAAAAAGTAGAAAAAAAAATCCTACAAAAACGTGTTTACTTATATACGTCTAATTCTTCTTTTATTTCTTTACAACGATCGTCTATTCACCCCCAAATGATTTCACAAGATTCTAGTGAAAGTTTGGACTCGGTCCAAGTTCAAATACCCTCATCTTCGCTTCCGAAGAACTTGTCTTACAAAGTACTCTATTCCTCTCTGCTATAAATCTGAGAAAATGAACGTAGGACTGAAAATCTAAAGTCTAAAAATAAAACTGTCAACACGGCTTGAAGTAATGTTTCTTAAACCGTAATTAATTAATTACAATGTACTATTGATGGTTATTTGAACTTAAAAATGCGCTGTATTTATACCGCGCGAGGTCTGGCCGTCGAACTTTGATAAAAGGCATTTCTTTTTTGTATATAATCATATTTCTAATAAAATATCATATGTTACGATTTATAGAACTTCTTTCATTTCTTTTGCTACTTTAGTGTATTAATTCTTTAAATACTAATCGGTTATATATTGTTTAAAACTTGAACAAAATACACTTAGCAAAAAAATCCAAAATTCACTTACACTTCTTTCTCAGAGTATGTACTATTCTAATTTAAATTTGAGACAATGTTAATAAAATCGAGAAGTAACAACTCAGCCGACTTTTGCTCACTTTCAATTTGAATTACTTAATAATTAAAAAGTCGATCTCTAATTACTTAACACGTTGCCGCGAATGACGGGTATATACGTCCTGCACATGTGGTTACTAATGCATTTATTTGTTAATTACTCAGTAATACATCGAAAAAAAGATGTAACATTCCAGATAACATATCAATTGTTTAAAAATTCGAAATATTTTTGTATGTGTTTCTGAGCACTTTCGTCAAATTAAAAGTGTGCGGCAACGTGTTAAACAATACTTATTTTGATTCTCCCATCTTTTTAATCAATTTACCTACCTTATGCAACAGAAAAAGTCTCTCTATACTCTGTGCAACGCCAACAAATTAATTCTCAATATGAAATCATTCAAACATCATCATAGTTACAAGAAACAATAAACATTCCATTCCATTACCTTACACAGATTTTTCCTCCTTTAATTCCTAACAAATTAACCAATCACGTACACATTAATGAAATTCCACAGAAATCCGCTTAAAATCAACGGACACCTAATCGAATATCGATCATGGGAAGTACAATAAGTTATCCATCGCATAGCCAAGGATTTCCCAAGCTCTTTTCCAGCTATCAGGCCCGCGCAGAAGGAATGCGCCATGTGAAACCGGCACGGCGATGGAACGAGTAAAGGTGCGTTCACAACTGCGCACCATGCGTTTGCGACGAGCACAGTGCGTGAATCGGCGGAAGAAGAGACGACGAAGAGGAAAGAAGAGGAGAAAAGAGGAGTGAGAGGAGAAGGAGTAAGGGGAAAGAAGGGAGGGAAAGAGGTAGGCCGCGGTGGCCGAGCAAGCGATGCTGATATGAATGGAATGCGATGCCATTATCGCGGTGTACCTACCGATAACTCGGTGCCCCGTTGCGAGCGGAGGTGACCGTAGACGAGGCAAAAGGTCGTAACTCCGCATTTCTCGTACAAAACATACTCTGTCACTTCTGTCAATATTTTATCGAGTATTTTTTTTTCGAGAGGGATTTTTATGCGACGCGGTAGACTCGAAAGTGGGCATGTAATATTGGTGGATTTTCAACCCCTTTGGTCTGTAATTTCTTTTGCGATTGCATACACATGCGATGAATTCTTTTATGTGTGCATACGTAAATATTCTTAACACTAGAACTACCGGCGTCAAATTAATATATTTTAATAAATTAACACTAGAACTACCAGACCAGTCAAAATGACTGATACACAATTTTTTCAAAAAATTTTCCAAGTTTATATAAGAGTCATTGAATAAATATTTTACGTCTATATCAATAAATATAAATCACCCAATCGATCAAATTTTCCGCCGCTTAATTCCCCCTTTTTTAAAGTACTTTAATTTAATTTATTAAAATATGTTGGATTTGACGCCGGTAGTTCTAGTGTTAAATAAGTACTTTGAAAAAGGGGGAATCAAGCGGCGGAAAATTTGATCGATTGGGGGATTTACGTTTACTGATATAGACGTAGAATATTTATTCTATGACTCTTATATAAACTTGGAGAATTTTTTGAAAGAATTGTGTACCAGTCGCTTTGACTGGTTTGGTAGTTCTAGTGTTAAATATTGTTTAGGGGCTGTGTTCCTTTTTATTTTTTTTTAAATAACAAGAATTAGGGTCTATGTATGAGTTAGATATTGGGTAAGAATTAAATCGGTAAATCGTCCACGTGCTACGGTAATTGTTGTACGTGACGTCTCTAGTTTGTGTGATGTAGGGTCGTTTATACAGGGTTATACCAAATGTCTTATGTTGTTGAAATAAAAATTTATCAATGATTTTTGTTGTGTCATATACCTTAAAATATAATTGATAGTTTGAAACTAATTTTATGCCACGTGTCATTGATCTTTCCGATAGTAGATTCAGAATGTGTTGGGTTTCTTTATCCAATTTTAAATTGAACGAATGTTGTGCGTTGTTTAACACTAGATTTACGGATGTTGATTATATACCTATTTTTCTGAAGTAAACCAATTTGACTCATACAAGAAATTGAAATTTTTTTCGAAGAAAATAGTCCCTAATCGATTTAAATGAAAGATTTATTATTATGAACTTAACCAACTAATATATTATCTATGTAGTAATCAAATTTTGAATTAGCCGAATTGACTCCGTAGATCTAGTGTTAACAGAGGGTTTCTACTTCACAGAGAAATGTTGTGGAAATCTTTCATTTTCCTTGTATCAAAATATTGAGGCTTTCACGTTAGAATTTGTTTTATTTTTCTATGTATGATGTAAATTTTATATTTGCACCGTATTCTAATTCATTAGTAACATAAATTGTACGAGTTCAAGCTCCATTTTTCTGAAAAACTGAGGGGGAAAATATATACTTCTTGGGTACCAAAAAGAATTACTATTCAACTAACAGATGATTCAAAAGACAGCCGGTATTTCTAATATTTAAAAGAAATACCAATAATTTCTGAACTAGTAATGAACAAATTAAACACAAAAGTCAAATCTCTAATCACGGAATTTACAGAAAGTTTTAATACCTGGAGTTGGAGTAATTGCAATATCGAAACATCAAAATTCCAGCACAAGAAATAACGAAATATTTATACATTTCGGAGCAAAAGTGGGAAAAGTCTAGAGCAGCTAAATTTAACGAAAATATTAATAATTAAAATTTGGATTCTTCAAGTAAGAGAACGTAAAAAAAGATCTTGAAAAACAGATGTTAAAATGGCTCAGTTTTTTCACTCAACCATTCGATGTATTCGAAGAAACTATTAATAATAGGGGTCTGAATAGTTGAAACAAGGAAGCATAAAAATTCCTGGAGAAGAAACAACATAATGGAACAATTCTTCGGGCAACAGATGGTCGAAAAGAAAGTCCGTGGCCACGGCATTTGGGGAAAAGGCTAATAACTGGAGTACGCGACCCTCCCACTAGCAGACCTTGAGAATTCCGAAGAGGCCTGGACTGACTCTTAATTTCTCAGATCCCTGACCGTGATACAAAAATGCCTCGTGGGAGAAAAATATGGTACCAAACAGAGAGGCCCTTTGTGTGCCTTCTGTTGAAATGCATCTCGCGAAGTTTTACTTTCGAGCCAATCTCTAAAAGTGACTTTCATAAAATTTTATAAATCTTCGTATACAATGATAGAAACTTTGTCTATTTTTTATTCATAGTTTTCCAAAGCAACAGTCATTTCTTTAAGAAGCTAATATCTCTTCAGATTTCATAGTTTCACTATTTTAAAGCTGATAGGAAAAAGTATTGTGAGAATTACGTAAATATGTGACGATGCAATGTGGACTTTAAATCTGTGTCAAATTTTGAATACAGCAGTTACAAAAATTACAGTATACGAAACTTTGTAGTCCTTGTATTATCATTAAAGTTTTATTTTCTATTTTTTTGGCATTAATACTATTTCATGAGGCAATCCATTTTATTCCGTGATTTTACAAGTGATTAATATTTTACAGTAAATTTATAATGCTTGATAATTATCATTGGCATTGTTTAAGATAGTAAATTATTTTATCTTAAAAGAAACATTGCTTTTTAAATTATGCTACATTTATTCACAAACGAGGAACATAAATTATATATAAAAGATGCGGATGTTCAAACAATCAGGGGATGAATAAAATGAAAATATTCAACAAAACGAGATACATGTATAAACGTTATTTGTAAAACCAGCTATTGTGAAGAGGACTTAACAATAGACTAGACCATTAACTTTAACGAGCAACGATGGATAATAATTCCTTCAATATTAATATTTACTCTCTCAACCGAGTTCCATACTATCGTTACGTAACATCATTCTCTTACATGTTTACTAAATTCTTCACTATGTAAACATCATTTATATCCATGCGTCAATTCTTTACATCGATCGATCTTAAATGTAAATGCTTAACTAAAATCGTAAATTGCAATCGATCAATTGATATGATTTTATTGACCATATGGAAAAACCATGGATATTTTTCATCAACTCGTGCATCACCGTGCACAAATAAATAAAAACCGCGCACAAAGAACAAAAGAATTCCAAATTCAAATTGATAATTAACAATTCCACCGAGACATCGAAATGATAGGAAAATTGTTATCCCAATATTTATAACGTTAAATAAAAATATTCAATTATCTTCAGCGACCTTGCGATTGATGTCGATCGATCGATCGATAGATAGTAAACTTTATTATCATTCAAATACAGCTTAACGCAGGAAGTCGGATGAACTGGAATTAAGCGATTTTTTTCTTTCTGCGCGTAACAGCAACGTGATTCACTTTACGACGTTATCAAGATTTTCTAATGTCCATTCACCGGGATCGCGTTTTATCGACTTCGAAGATGCATTACGAAAGAAACCATTGATCAGAGTCGATGATAAAGATTCTCGATCGATGCGTCGATTAACCCCTGTCGACACGTGTACTCGTCCCGGAATGAGTTATTGGAAAATACGCAATTTCTACCACGATTTATCGGATAATTTCCGACAGGAGCGTTTGTACTTAAATTAAAGGCCATAATTCCCCTGTGTGATCACTATCAGCGAATTTACCAGAGCTACATTATTATCACCTATTTCTGATCGCTATCGAAAATCTCGATCCGAATCTCTTTTTCTCTCTCACGCGTTCCAAATATATTTATCTTGAATAATTCTGTAACTTCACGATGACGTTCATTTTTTTCTACCAACTCTTCTGCACGTTCAACAAATGGATCAAATCTTACGTTAAAACGCTACTCCATTAATTACTTTCCGTGACGAATTACAGTAATTTTGGATAGAATTTTATATTTTTCATTTAAAACCATTAACTCCTTAGCCCACAACAACGTGTGGCACTCGAGACTATTAAATTAAAAATATCAGTTGGCCACGCAACTGTCAAATTATTTCTATACTATTAATGCTGCTTTGAATTAGACGAAATATCAGAAATCAGGGGACAACTTTGATTTCAGGAATAAATTCAGAGTTATTGCGTTCGCAGTCACAAAAGAAATTATAGAGCAGGGGGTTAATTATAACTCAAACAAGAAGAGCAGATTTTGTGTATGCAATAATGTTGGATTGCAATTATCAAGCAGTATAGAAAAAGTAGCCGTCGAAATAAGACTGGTTTAAAATGAAAAATATTTTAGAACTGTGTAAACATCAAATTTAACCCTTTGCACTCCGATGTCCCACCTGAGGGGACATCGTAAGTTTATCATATCACTCTATTGCACCCTCTAAGGGGACCTTCGAATTTAGTAATTACAGAGGGTGAACTTATTGCACCCCAAGGTTTTGGGAAATATATGTTTACCTGAATTTTTCTATTGAAATAACACAAAATAGAAAATAGTAAAGTGTCGACAAGTTGCTAATAGATAACGTCAGAGATGGCTCGGAGTGCAAAGGGTTAATATTTGATTCAATTTAGACTCAATAATGCGTGACCTGAAGCCAGGATTATCAGAAATGCAGGAAATGGTAAATATAAAGTAAAAAATTGTCTGTATTTCTGGATGATCTCCAAATAAATCTACTGTTTGAATGGATTAAAGAAGAAGCTAACCGCTGGCTTTCCATAATCGGAGTAAATGAAAAATCAGCAGCCTATGGGGACCAATGTGGCGCTTAACACGTTGACTGCCATGGGGGTCACCGGTGACCGGCACTATTGAATTCAATGAAATTGCATATAACTTTGAAATCACAATAATTACGAATTTTTGGCACATACTGAATGTTTAAATATTGGTGTTAAAAAGATAAAGCTTTGTCAAATGCCTATCTGTCGGTATCGTTTCAGCTTCTGATTTTTAAACATGTGAATTTAATAAAAAAAAATTCACTTCAGTAGAAATGATGAAATTAATAAAATACCGGCGGCATTCAACGTGCTAATGTGTTAAAATTTCATCTACCTCTTATGTAAAATTTGAACGATTTATTTCCTCTGCTAGCGGCTTTCTTGGAAAATCGTCTTAGAATAGCGAGAAAAGGAGCATCGTGTTTTGTGGAGAATAATAATACCTTTCAATGCTATCGCATTCAGAGAAATCGACATCTGATGCTCGAGCATTCCTCTAGGATGACTCGGGGGTACTATATTGAGATTTCACGAGAATTTTCTTATCACGACGACGGAGAACAAGAGACGCATCAAAACACCGAGAACTATCTTCGACGACGAGGATGCCGGACGGTGAAGATATAAATATCCCTTGAATTCCAACTGCACTTGTCTGGAATTGCAATTTCCCATGTGAAAGTCAGAACGTGTCACGTTGAATTTGAAAATTATTTCCCGCCATAAAATTCAAATTTTACATCGTTCCAACGTCGACGTTTAATGATGAAGAAAATTCTCAATACATATCCTATTTCATAGTTACATGCCGTATGTAAAAATTCATGTCGAAGAATTAACATAATCTCAGGAAAAAAAGAACAAAAAAAAACGAAACGACATTCGATCAAGGATGCGCATATGGAAATACGAGATTAAAAAGTATCTGAGAAATCGTTGCGTAATGATATTAAATGAATTTTGATTTGAAGAATTAATGACCACTTTTACGAGATATTAATCCTCAAAGGTATCGGACTTTTGTCATTTTTTTCACCAGGAGAGTATCAACTTTGAAGAATCGGTGTATCCTAAGAGCTTGGATGATCATCGTAAGAGTTGAGAGGGATTGTAAATAAAATTATTTTCATGAAACGACGACAGCCACGGATACGGCGGTAAACAGTAGCGGTTCGATCGAAATCTGGAGTACGGCATTTAGCTGCTCGTTATCGTACGACGATAAAACTCTGATAATCGCGCTTCATGCATTCCTACGCTGATAAGCTGCAATCGTTCCGTGACTCAATCATACTCTCCTACGATTTGAGGCACGTACGCACCCTGGACGAAAACCCGGATGAGAAATTTCGTGGAAAACACAAGCCACGTATATCGTGGAAAGTGATATCTGTACTTGGAAGCACGACGATTCAACCCCTTCTTTTGTAATGTCAATTTGCGACGCACGAATTCGAATGAGACAGAGGCGAGTTATTCTCGTTGCTCGTGGGAAGAACTTAGGATTTCAAAGGAAAAGATTCGTCGGATATTTTGAAGTGCTTTTTCATTGATTTTACTTGTATGAGCTATTACATTTGAAAGTGGTACAAGTTTTTTTCTTCTTGTGTTGCATTATTTGAGAAATCGTACAAAGGCTTGTAAGAGTTGAGACATTTTGGACGAAATTGTGAGGATATTTCATTTTATCTACTTTGTGATTTAATATGAAAATGTAATGCACCAATGTTTAGCAAAGAGTAAATTAAATTCGTGTGTCATGATCTATGGAATAGACTTATAGCATTTTCAAAAATAACACCACATATTATGGTATCAGTTTCGTGGTTGTAATTAGGTATGATAGACACCTAGAAGGGAATGCGAGGAATGAGAGAATAATGAGAAATGGTAGATTGGAATTTCACTGATTGCTTTTTGTGTAATAAATATTTGGAGACATCTATCTCTTTAGTTTCTGCAAAAGTTCATTAATCGTAAAATGTATTTCTCCTTGCAGAAGTCGCAGGATGAAATACTGTACATTGGTATTTTTCATTGAACGTAAGATATTATCGAGAAACCATCATCGTTAATAAAAAGCAACGTGTTAATAAGAAACGACTCCACACGTTGTTCCGTGTAATTTGACGAGAGTCTTGCAAAAACCTATAAAAGATATCGACAGTGGTTTAACGTTATAAAAGACTAAAGTCCAATCTCATAATGATTCGGACTTTTTATAATTCCTTTGGACATTCATTTTTACGAAATATTAAGATTATTAAGCGGAAAATGTGCAATTTTATAGTTTCATGGTAACTGTAAATCGTGTACTAACAGAAAAATAAATTTATATTTAATTACATTCAAATTTCTTTTCTATATATAATGTAGCAATTTAACTAATTAATGGAGAAAACATCGCAGAGGAAAACCTCAATGATACTAGAATATCATATCACAATAAAAATGGTTTTGTTCTATGCTACCTATGGAATTAAACGGGAAATTATCAGCTAAAATGTAGTCGAATAAAAAATTTGTCTATTTCTTCAAATGGACAATTTATCCTGTTTTTCTAAAACGACAAATCCTAGACCAAATGACAGCAGTTTAGTATGAAGTTACGGCGGAAATCTGACCTACTCGTTTAAAGGGGAAATTTATCTTATCTTTCTAAAACGATAGGTCCTAGACCAAATGGTCGCAGAAACTAAGTATGGAGTTGACAATGTAATTTTCCTATTCGTTTAAAAAGGAAAATCCTCTTTTCCTAAAATGATAGGTCCTTGTTACAATAAGCATAATAGTTAAAGCTGAAAGAATCAAACAAAACTGTCCTGCTCACTGGTAGCAATGTGTTTTCCCTATTCGGGCATCGAACTCTCTTCTCTGCACTCTACACTCATCTCTTAACACTAAAACTACCAACGTTATATCTACTAAAATTTAAATATGCTATTAAGCGTTTTTAAGTTATTAAACTACTGTAGAAAAAAAGAAATTTAGAGATGGAAAAGGTGATTAATTAATTAATTGAAGTTTTATAACATAGAAGTGAAATATTTAATTCATTGTTACTCTATTAACACGTTGGCTACTGTGAAGGTCATCGACGCTATTGAATTCAATTAAAATTCGTGTGACTTTGAAATTGTAATATTTACGAATTTTCTAACGTTGTAAAAATAAAATTCGGCTTAATATACATCTATTTGTATCTTTGAAGTTACTGCTGTACAAAGATGGGATCACTACAGTAGAAATGATCAAATCAGCGAAATATCAGTGACGTTCAACGTGTTAATTTAAATAATTTTTGAAAAATATTTGGGACCGGTTTTTTTTTACCGGCTTGGTAGGTTTAGTGTTAAAACTTACGCTCTACGCATCGCACGCAGAGAAACACATCGGTGGTTAATACGAAGATTGCACTCATGGGAGATACGAAGAGAACGCATTTTTTCAAATCCACACTCGGGGCGTCTTCCGTTCTCACGTACGGTGCATTTATATTAGTTTCCACAGAGTATCCTAAGTCATTTTTCAAGCTACATTGTGACGGTAGGAAATAGAGCGCAGGAAGAATCTTCAATGGAAAAAATACATCCTCGTAAGATCGCGTTTGACATTAATTTACGGTTTGTGTTAAAATACGTGCACGGTTTGTATAATTAATTACGAAACAAGAACAACGATCGTAGAATGGTTTACGCTTAAGAAATTAACGATGAGTCGTTGAATACCCTTTTCATTAACTCTCCTGTGGTCTAGAGACAAGTTTAATGCGATTTTTACAGCAGATAGTTGTAAGATATTGCTGCTACGATGAGAATAAAAATTGGAAAATTAACTTGCAAATGTCGTGGCTTTGAATCAACTGTTTGAAGTTTGTGGTATATTAGTGTGCACAGTGTGATTCTCATGAGGGGAGAATTCGTGATTAATGTATGCGATTGAATATATCTCTTTTTAAAATACGATGGTATTTTATAAAATTTCTGGCTACTTGTACTTGTCATTTTGACAAAAGACTGGCAAGTCGAACTCATTATTTGTTATCGTTACAAAATTATTACTGCGTTATGTAAAATAACCGTGACACTAAAAATGGCGGGAACGGCTGATTCGCGATGGACCTTGACTTACAAACTGATCCCGGTATTCGCGAAAGTTTCGCCATGTTTTGTATACTACGTATGCGATGTTCGACGTCAAAGATGTATGTTGAAATAAGGATCACGTGATCTCTACTACAAACTAACAACCGAAAATCAATTTCGAAGAAAAAAACTTGGGGTTCGAGTATTATATCAACGACTTTTCTCAGATCGCCCGGCAATTATGACTTATTTTCGTTGCATCGGTGTGCCTTTTTTTAATAATTAAATGAAGACAAAATATTAGAACAGTTTTACAATAAATATACAATTTTTAATTTTTGGATCATTATTTAGGCTGTCACCAAGAGATCGAATGCTTTGCAGAAGTAGGAAAAATTTTATTTGGCTAGAAACGCGATAAAGTAATCTAAAAATAATAAAGTCTGATGTCTGACAATGATATATATTAAAAATACTGACCAATGGCGTTAAAAAATGCTGAACCAATAAATAGTAGTATTTAAATGTACATATATGAATATTGATTAAAATTTTTCGAAAAATATTAGCATTGATGGTTCAACGCACATCTAAAATGGTAAATTCGCAAAAGAAAGGAAAATTGGGAATAGCTATTTGAATACAATAATTGTTAAACCGATTTCAACTGGTAACAAAAACAAGTTGTACGAATTTCTATTATTAATTAGTTAAAAGAAAATAAAAGTCAGCGCAAGAACAAAGGCTGAAAGAGAAGTATGTAATGGGCTGAATTGAAAGGGTCATCGATTCCACGAAAATTTTCTTACATAATACGTATACTACAACTTCTGTGATTCAGAATCCACCTAAAACCTTCGACACCAAAACGACCAAATCAATCGGAGAACCGAAGAATTACGGAAACAAACAAACAGCCGCACAAAATTCTGCCTGTGAGGCATAGTTAAAGTGCAAACAGCGAATAGACACGTAACAGAAATTCTTGAAACACCATTGCAATTGAAAATAAGAACGAAGAAGTTCTAATCAGAATACAAATTTTCCCGCGAAACTTTCTTCGTCGTTTCTCCACAGCCTTAAAAATTGCACGGCAGTCGCGACACGAGCAAGGAGAAATGTCAGTGCCATAATCAGACATGAAAATATGGCGAGAGACAAAACGAAAGGCAGCAACAGCAGGGGCAGCAGCATCAGCAGCAGAAGCAGCAGTGCGGCGTAGAAAAAGAAGGAAGGGCGAAGCGTGAAATTCCGCTGGGTCTCTAAAAATAGTCGGTTACAAAAAGGAATAATAATACGGGTACGTGTATATCTGGTCGCCGGGTAAAAGCGTCGGCCTATTTATGTATCGCCCGGTAGAGATGGAATCCCGATCCCTTCGCGTGGTCGTTAACATTGTTTGCCCCTGGAAGAGAGCCGTCGGAATGTGAAAAGCCACGCCGGCAAACAGCGAGCAGCAACGCCGGGAGGCCCCTCCGTTTCTCTCCCTCTCCCACTGCTCTTTCTGCTCTCCTCCGCTGGTATTTCCGAGGTAAATCCTTTCCGACGTCCACGTGGGAATTTCGCGCGAAATGACCTCGGTTCACCTCCTCGGAAGAACGAAAATAATCGTGGAAGGTCGGTATGCAGAACGCGAAAGAGTCGAGGAGTAACGAAGATTTCCTTCGAAGACGAAAAATCATCTTGAGAAAATGGAATGTTGTATGTTTAAAAAAAAAAGAAACAACTAGCTAGGAGGATGAAGATTCTTTTCCATTTTGTCGATGAATAAATGAATTTTTTGAATAATAGAGGAATTCCAATATGCAATAGGAAGAGAAAGGGGACGTGCAATAAAATCGACGTTATACCTACACGGTATACCGATATTCTCGTTGCATTCCACGACCGGCTATTTCTTTGGACGGTGCAAAAGGGCCCACGGCGTGCTCGATTCGCAGCACCGCGGGGCATCATCTCGACGAGTATCGAGGGACAGTAGCACATCCGCTCGTACACACGATCGTATGCCCTCGGGAGTCCTCGTGGCTCTTCGTGGATCCGTTCGTGGACCGCCTGGGGGCCCTACGAGCGTAACACCGGTAGCCACTACGCCAAAAGGGTCGCATGGCGCGAGAAGAGAAAAGAGAGGGACGAAGGAAGAGGAGGAGGAGGAGGAGAAGGTACGATGGAGGGAGCCGAGGACGGGATTCGAGGGCCGAGGACCGAAGGACAGGACGAAGGCTCGGGGGAACCGGCATCTTTCCTTCACGATGCATTCAGACTCGAGAGTGGAGTGTGTGGGCCTTAGCGATGGGATCGATTCGCTCGCGCGTACACCTCGCGATCGATTCTTCCACGGTTATGTTTCAAGTTCATGCAAATTTTCTACTTCAATTGTAATAACTTTATAAAATGTTCAATAACAATTATACTTCTATTAAAAATCCCATATTTTCACTTTAATTAATGCCCCAAATACCTGCCCCATTCTTCCATTGCAGATAGGAGATTATAGAGTTCGTATCCTTGGGCCCGAAAGTGTTTAATATTCAATGACAATAAATGAATGTACATTCAGAAAAATGCAATTCGACAGATTTTTGTAGACAGAATTGCATAAATACTTTATGCAATCAAATCAGTAGTATATAAACATCAACCGAAGTTATTCCAGTTTAGCAACACCCCTAACCTACCCCAACACTTAACATCATCCCGATACATCAATACACCTATCATCATCGATTAAGAAACGCAATCCATCCAATTGTCCAAAGCAATCCACACTTCCCTAACTAAACAATACAAAACTGTACCCAAGTCAATAACCACCTTAAAGTTTGCAAGTATAATCGCTGATCTTGATGGTCACTAATCAAATTATTCTAAAGCCAATAGGAAATATCGAATCGGTCCCATCGCTAGTGGGCCCAAGCGTCTCTCTCTCTTGTTTCTCCTTTCTCCATCGTCACTACAGCCGCCACGCACGGAGCAGCCAGAGCAGCCCTCTCCCCTCGGGCCCACACTATCGCGGGCCCAAGAGAGACCATGGAATGGGAGAGCTGACGGGTGAAGGGAGAAGGACGAAGGGGGAAGTCACTGGCAGGGGCCAGTGCCGAGACGAGGGGAGGGATTCGAGCGGACGGGAGACATTCCAATCTCTCGTGGCAAGCCTGCCTGCTTGCCTGCCTTGCTTCGCTCGCTTGTCTGCTTGCCCGCTTGCCAAGAGCCAAGACACCGTCCTAAACCCGGCCCACGCTACGTCGAATGGTACACGGGGATCGTAACCGTGTAATCTCGTGGCGCAATCGTGATAGTCGATTTTTCAGGACAGCAGGCAGAACGAGCGTTTCCTCGAATGACCCCAAGTGTAAGGATTATCGTGAAATGGTCATAAAAGGAACTTGGACCTTGGAAAAATAAAATCCAGAGAGTACATATGCTGATCGAGAAGAAATTGCGGATTTAGCTTTGAATTAGTAGAAAGAAGATGGTCATGAAATTGGTGGGAAAAATGTATATGCTGTAGTAGGAATTGACTGTAGGTTAATCTTTTAAACACTGAGGTCCTATTTGAAGGCACATTGTGAGGGTATCACAACGGTGACCTTCGAAATTATTAGTGATTACAAAGATTAGGCTTATTGCACCGCAACATTTTAACACTTTACCAACCGGTAACCTGATAATAGGCCTTTTGGGTCCAATGTTTTTGAATTTTTCACTTATAAATTGTTTCCCACTGCAATTAATACATTGTTATTTATCACTGTGCCAAGGGATGAGGGACGACAATTTGCAATTTTCGAAGAGATGTTGGAATCGGGGGATGAGTAGGATGTTAAAAAAACACCGCTCGATGAAATGTTAATAAATGTATGTTTACCTAAACTTTTCTATCAAAATGGCGCAAAATAGGAAGTAGTAAAGTACCGTCAAGTTGTTAATGAATATCGTCAAAGAGGGCAGACTGCAAAGGATTAAAATGACTTTGTATTCTTGTTAAACGTTGTACAATGATCATTTCATTGAAGATGGATTGTTTTGGAAGGTTTCATGAATATGGGTATTATGTGCGTTGGAAGAATAAGATTATAGAGACAAAGAGATTTAAATTGAGATTTACTGAGAGCTTGAGCCTCGTAGCTGTCATAACAGCTATCGTTCTCAGGAACGAGCTCGTTCGAGTTATTCGGGAAAAAGAATATCTGGCAATCTTTAAGGAGAAAGGAACTGTGCCGAGAAATCCAGTGAAACCCGTTCGAGAAGGCAGGCGCCCCAGTCGCCTCTGCTAGTCAAATGGACGCGTAACCAGAATTTGGCTACAAGACTCTGATGACGATGTCAATGACTTCGACTTCAGCCCGAAACCGTTATGATGCGCATATATACACGAGTCCTCTTCGTGCTGCACGTACGGTAAGCGCTATTTCGAGCGTGGAGATACAGAGATACGTTTTGGTATCTAATGCACTTTCCTCGGCTGCTGCATCGTTTACCGTGCCGGTAGCCAGGGATCGCTGTGGGCCAGACATTACACCTGTCGGTACGTTCTAAATTAACGTCAAGCCGGTTCCTATTTGCAGAGAGTCACGACATTTCCCGTTTCGTTTCACCGGTTAACATGGACGGGAATCATTGGGACTGGTCAGTGATGAAGAACGCCACGGGAATCCACGACCTTTAGCGAATTCCTTTGGGCCATCGATAGATACTGAAACGATTGCGCTGAATCTCTGATGCAGGATGAATCTATGTTAGATTTCAAGATTTTTTGACATTTCTATGCGTTCTGATGTCCTTTGACGTTAACAATGTAGACGACAATTTTAGCAGGATTAGAAATTAGACTGTTGCAAATCAAGAACTGTTAGAAATTTAATTTGTCATAGAAGTCAACCACTGTTAACTGAACAGTACAGAATTAGCAAAAACTAAATGTTAATGATCTAAATAGCTTATGCTGTTATCGATAACATGTACATACATAATTAACGACTGTAGAAATATATTATGCGAGATAGTAGAGTTCACCTAAGAAAGTACAATCGGCCCTCGAGTTTCGAACAATTCGATATTTCGTACGTTTATAAAAATTCAATTTGTTAAAGATCCTTGTCGCTTTTTCGAAAAATGTTTCCATGCAGTCACTGCCACGGAGTGCAGTAACTCGCACTCACTCAAATTACCTATGATTTTCTAACATTGTAATATCGTTTCTAGCATTGTCTACTACATGTTAGAGAATCTCAAGTTAAAAAAGAAACCACATTAACATACAATTTTTAATAATTTTCGCACACATTTGGAGGGATCAAGTGTGCGCGAAAGTTATATAATTTTTCAAAGATAGTTATTAACATTACATATAATTAACATTAGAACTACCGCCTATTAATTCAATATATCTAAAGATACTAGATAAATAGTTCAGAAGAAAGAGAATAAAATATGCAATTAACCCATTAAGGACCGAGCATTGAATTAACAGAAATATTTTAAATGCGACTATTTATTTGTTCTAAGATTACAGAAATTGTAAGACTTAAGGTGAACAATTAGAGAACAAAAGTGCATAAATTAAGCCTTTGGTATGTTATTTTACTATGACATAGGTTAATACTTTAGCGACCGGCATTTTTTAACATCCTACCCACTTCTGATCGGTCATTTGCACGCAAATATTTCCCTGATACTGATATCTTTTCGAAAATTGCAAAGTTTCTTCACTGAGTTCTCGGCACAGTTAACCGCAATGAAAGATAATAATTTATTAATTACCGTAGCGACCAATTAATGAGTAAAAAGTCCAAAAGTGTCGGGCCCCAAAAGCCGATTAATCCGCTACCGGTCGCGTAAAGTGTTAAAACATAAATGAAATTAATCCGATTCCCCGAAAAAAAAAATTAGAAGTGAAATGTTGCGTTAACGCAACTTTGGGCCTTAATGAGTTAACTAAGTTGATTTAATCTCCCACGTTTTACAAGACAGATATACAAAATTAAGCATAGTACCTACAGCCCTAAAAATTTCAGCAAGATTTTTAAAAAATTCGGTACAAGTCATTTTGACCCTCCTTGGTAGTTCTAGTATTGAGGAAGCGTCCATTCGAAATCATTCCCCTAATTACCTTACACAGTCGACTACGACGAAGGCAAAGATGTCGAGTTAAAAACGAATCTTTTCTTAGTAGAGATACGTAAGAACTTAATGGGGTATTTTCTTATTGCATAAACTAACAACCGCAGATGGCTGCGCCGATGCTAAAACCGATTAGATACCGTTCGAAGACGGTCATCGATCATAGCTGTACAATTCCGGCTGGCGCATCCCGGGATGTGGAAGGCGGAGAATCCGCAGCCCGTCTTTCGCGCGAGATTCGAACTGTATGATTTAAAGCATCGGGATCTGCAATTTCCTCCGGCGGTGTCATAATCGGTTTTGTATCTGTCCGCGCGAGTCGACGAGCGGTACGAGCCGAGCGGGCAAAAATAAATGGCAATTAACATTCCTCTCGCATCTCGCTGCCTCGTAGAGAGCCGAGGGGCATCGTAGAGCCCAGAGCGAGGGGCAGAATGCGGAGGAGCAAGCAAAAGAGAGAAAGAGAGAGAGAGAGAGGGGCAGATAAAGAAAGAGAAGGAGACAGATACAGAGAGGAAAAAAAGGAGAAACTGGAAAAGAGGAAGAAAGAGGAATGTAGAAGGATAGCGATAAAGAGAGACAGAGAGAATCCGCAAGCCTAGAAGCAGCCAAAGCATGGTCCATCCAAAAAATGTCAGATTCGAGCCAGAGATTCTTGCGGCGCACAAAATCCCAAGAATTCTTGGACCGCGAGGTCGACTCGACTTTCGGCCGGAGGACTTATTACGGTCGTACCGTTCGGCGTGGTTCTACGGATTTTCCGGAATTCTTCGTACGGAAAGTCCGTTGAGAAAAATGTAGACGTACACGCATTGCCGAAGGAATCGTGAGGTTGAAATAGATCGAATTCTATTGGTACCAGGGGAAAGAGGGCCGGGACCAAATCTCTCGAATTCCATTCGTGTAAACGCAAAGCCCCGAAGACTTTGGGGATAGCCTTTAGGATTCCAAGCTGTCCGCGTCTGCTATTGGTTGGCCACGAAGAAATAACTCTGACCTACTTGGACCGATGAATTATTGAAATAGGCAAGCTAATAGAATTATTACGACCCCGTAACATCGAACGGATATTATTTATTAAAGCTCGACCCAGTTATCATGGAATTCCTTTCCCTCCCTCTACCTGTTAGCCTGGATCTCCGTGCGTTTTCCTAGAACGTGGCAACACGTTTTTCTCGTGAACTCTCGCGCGGTCAGAAAACGGCACAATGCAACGGACACCGGAGAGGTACGTTTCGAATTAAGAAATCGATTATACAACCTCGTAACTTTAAATAAACTCTTCGCGCCCAAGGTTAATCCTCGTCTTCGCGAATTCCACTCTAAACTTTCGAAATTCCACGGGATTACGTCACGGGTCCTACTCCACCACTTCGTCGCCACTCCCCGGGGCAATCGCGTCATTGGAATATGAAAAGCAACCGTGAAGGACCAGCCAGTCGTGAACGTTACGGGATAGTACGTGTCGTCTGTCAAAACCGCGTTAAATCAAAACGGGGATTTAGAGACGGACAAATCCGCGTATGCTTAACGTGTAAACACGCATCAACGTGTCAAGTGGGCTTCGACGTTGACGAGAAAAAATTAGGATTTTCGTTCGTCTTTTGACTGACCGACGAAACGACGAGGTGGAGGATTGATGATTTTTGAGGGGGGAAATTAATATCGACGGGTTTCACGGGTCATTTTGTATACTTGGTATATTTACATACTATCTAGTATATTCTATATACTAGAGGGAAGTTTAATAACGTGGGATCATGGTAATTTGTATGAAGTTCGCGGGCTATGTTGTAGCTGAGGGAGAAAATGGAAGGTAGATATGGAAAATTAGAAATTGTTGTGTAATTATAGAATCTTACTTTTTCATCTTGGCACGGCTACTTCTACACATTGCACGCCGGTCCCGGGATATTGCGGGATTTCAAGTACTTATATGACTTTAGATTTTACCGATCAATATCAATTATTAGGTGTACTGAAAAGTAATCAAAATTGAAGAAGTGAAAACTTAATTGGAAACGTCTTTCAACATAAAATCGAAGGACTTTTTTAAAAAGGGAATTAACAAGTACCTTTACGCTGGAAAAAAGTGTTAGAAAATTGTGGAAATTATTTTGTTGATTAGTATTAAAGATTTATTTAACCCATTTACTGGCGGAAAATCTAAGTAAATATTACTTTGCGAGTTAAAATTTGAGTAAACGGCAGAAAGGCTGTGAAATATTAATATAATGAATCAAAAATATGATATCGACATTTATAAAGATACGAAGAGCATTTTTGTTCCAAAAATACTATACACACTCGGTGATTATTGCTATCTTATTAATTCCAACTTTATAAATTTATTAATAAATAAATGTTTTCCGCCAGGAAAAAAAAAATTTTGATTACTTTTCGGTAAGTACCCCTAATATATTATTTTATCTTGAGGAAAACGGTAAATTGGACAATGAAGCCAATATTATTCCCTTGAAATTGTGCATTACTTAATGTATTTAAATTTTATATTGATTGAAACACAAACATTTTTAAATACAATAAATTTGGTAGCACATATTTATCCGGCGTACAATGTGTTAAAGTTTCTAATATGAACAAAATGATATTCCTTAACCGTTTGCGTACCTACGTTCAGTTTTTGTGTCGAAAAACACCAGGACATTTTTTCAATGTTGACAATTGAAGGAAGACTTTGTTAAGATATTTTGTTAAGAATGCATCAGGTTTCTCTTTTATAATATAAAGTAATTCCAAATTAGGATACAAGCACGAGAAGATTGTTCTTGTTGTGCACTACATAAAATAAGACACCAACTTTAGCTTATTTTGAAATAAAATCTCAAGAGCGCGAAAGCGGCTTTTGGCTTTTTTCGAAGTCATTTTTTAAAATCCTCTCGGTATTCAAACGGTTAAAGTGGTTAGCATCTCGTGGCTGTTACTTTGAGTAAAATTCTTCTTAACACTAGACTTACGGAGCCAATTCGGCTCATACAAAATTCGATTACTGCATGTATAATATATTAGTTGGTTAATTTTTTAATAATAAATCTTTCATTCAAATTGATTTGGAACTATTTTCTTCGCAAAAAAACTTGAATTTTCTTGTATGAGTTTAATTAGCTCACGTTCAAAAAAATAGTTGAATTTAAAAATTAGTTGAATAGTTTAGCACAAAACCCCAAGTATCTCTTTAAGTACATCAAATTCAAAATGTAAATATTGCAAGTAACTTCATGCAAACTTTCTTCGCAATAAAGTAATATAACTTGAAATATCATCACAAATGTTCTCCAACCTGCTACAACCTATTTACTCTACTCATCCTAAAAGCTTAACACGTTCACGACGGGCTGAACCACCGGTGGCGCATTCATGTCTGTCCTATCGGGCGGGCTGACAATGAGCCACCGGTGGTACAATTCATATTTGTCCCATCGAGCAGGCTGAGCCGCGCGTGCCGCTGTATGTGAAGAACTAATTACTTTAATTGGTAAATTTATTTTCATCTTTATATAGTATAATATAATATTATATTAGAATGTTTTTCTTAAACAGCTATAATAAGATAACATTTGTTCAGATAAATCAACGTCTTTTTTTGCATTACTACGGCGCCGGATAGGAGCAAATACGAAAAACACAACCGCCCCATGAAGGGAACACTAAATTCAGGCCCCGTCGTGAACGTGTTAAACTATACAAAGTTAATCCATTCAAACATCCTCAAATTCCATTACCCCATCTCTCCCTAAATCTTTAAAAACACCTGCACATAATCTACCAAAGTTCATTCAATCGTGATGCAATTTCCTTCTTAATATATCCCTTCCTGTGCCACCAAAAAAAAACTGTCGCTTCCTTCGACCGGCGGCATTTCCGGGGCATCGAAACTTTCGTCAAAGGAACTTTCCCGTGGCAGAAACCGAGGTGGAATGAGTTACGTGATTTTTGCATCACACACATTTCAAAGTGGCGATGAGACGCCACTGGCTACGGGTTATCCATTGCTCGGCAGAAGAGAAAAGAGAGAACGGAGAGCTTCGCGAGCCGAGAGAAGAGGCGAAAGGAAAAAGAGGGGTGGAGGGAGCAGAAAGAGAGAGAGAGAGAGGAGAGGAGGTGAAGACGTGGAGGAGAGGGCCATTTGCATCGGAATGCAAGCCCCGGCTCAGCCAACGCTGCGATCACGAGAGCGCGTGCACGCACTGCGTACCTACGCGTGAAACTTCTCTCGGAGGAAGGAAGCCAACGTACGTTTCCTCGTGGCGGGCCTCCGAACCACGTGAAACAACTTCCACCATACACCCTCCACCTATTCAACGATGACGGGCACTTTTCAGATTTAACTCTGCGTTTTCCACCTTCCGTTCGTCGTGGAACATTTTTTATTACGTGGAAAATAATTTTTTCTAGGTTCAATTAACCCTTTGCACTCGAAGTTTTTTTTCATTCATATTACCAGCAACTCGAAGCAATTTCAGTGGAAAGATCATATTCACATAAAAGTAAATGATATGTGCATTAAAATAAAAGTCGTTATATGTTATTGATTTTTTAATTCATTATGAATACAAATGTTATAATGTATAAAAAAAAATAATTATAAACTTATAATTCATAAAATATGTTATGAACTGAAAATTATTTGCATTGTCTCCATAGCGGAGCCTTCGAGTTTGAAGACAAATTTTAAATGGCTCCGCTCCGGAGCCCTCGAGTGCAAAGGGTTAACACAGTATGGATGAAGATCTGGGTTAGTTTCAATAAAAATGTAATTTTTTTTTGGGGTGATAAATGTACGTGGGTGGAATGATTATAAGTTCACTTTTGTCGGGTGCTTGGCGTGGGAGATTAATTTGTATCTTTTGTATAGGTGGATTTTCACATTTGTGTAGCTGCTGTTGCAGAAAGTATTTCATTTTTGAGGATCGAATCTTTTTTTACCTTGTTACGAGATTGGGGTGGTGCGCTTTATTGTATTTTGGAAGTTATTAAGAGAACGAGGTCGAGTGCATAGGAAACTGATTCTTTGAATTCTACACAGTAGTTTTATAATACTGTACCTCACTTCTAAGAGACAATTTTTCTCAAATATCAAATCTCCTTGACAATCCTTTCAGCATCAATCTCACTATTTCAGCATCTGTTACCGAAGTAGTTGAAATGACTGGTATCTCATTTTTTCAAAAATAAATCCTCTACCTCCATCTTATAAAACATAAGTTACTGAATCAATCATAATTTCCACCTTTTAATTCCCATTTGCCTAAACTATTAATTTAATATATTTATATATAATAGCTTTAACGCCGATACTTCTAGAGATAATATCCCATTTAAGTATTCATCGATAACACATCTACCATCGCGACCATTCAAAGTTGAAAATTTAATGGAAAATTAGATTAGATCACTCCAAATTTCGATTAGAAGTGAAAATTAGATTAGACTATTTAAAACTGAAGATTCGAATTTGACAATTCAACCCCAAAAACTTGCTACACCTCTAAACTTTAGAAAAATTCCGAGGAAGTTAGCAATCTCTTCAATCTGTCCTTCAGAAATATTCAGGTAGTCATCGCGCATCTATCGAAAAAAATTGCCAGTTCTTTTTTCAGAAGATGGACCTTCCGAGCTGTATAAAGACGATGTTTAGTCTGCGAGGCGATTTCTTTTTCGCCCCCGCAGAAAAAAGTCCCTCGCAGCTGTCGTCGAGAAGTCTCCGCGAATGATCGCGAAACTAGAATCGCGCGGCAAGCCAATCTCGAAAATCGACGATGACATCACGCCGACAGTATTTCGACCGAAATAAATATACCGTACATCGACATTCTCCCACCCTTTTGCGCCCTCTCCCACGTGAAAATCCACACGGTGGTCTTATGCCACTGCGACAATGTACGAAATCGCGACAAATGATATTATCGTATTTTTCATTTGTCCCGGTTAAACAATACCCTCCTATGGCATACATTTCAGGAACGTACTCATCAAACAAGCAATACGAAATGATGACGCGTAGAATTCTTTGTTATTGCGACAACAATATAAAATATCCATGTTCTTTCATTGGGGCTAATGATTTCACGAGAGAATGGGGACTTTGGAATTTAATTCTGACGTGCTAATAAATTTGGAAATTACGTCAATTTAAAAACCTGGGTTTTTTTCATTTATTGGGTGTCTTTATGAACATTTGTTCGAAAGTTTTATAAGAATATTTTCTATGGCGAATTGTAGGTGTCTGATTTAACCTTCAGCAGTTCGTAGCGTCTCTTGTGATAATTATATGTATATATTAATAATTCTAAAACGACGTATGACTACCAAGGAACCTCGAAATTTTAGTCAATTTCGAATATTTACATCACGAATGTATAAATATTGTTATATTAAATATCCGAATATTGAATTTGTGAAATTACTAAAAAGAAGAAAGTTTTCTTCCAATTTTATGAAAATTCCATTCAGACGATATTGTAAGAAAATTCTGCGAGGATTAAAACGTTGCCTACGATAGACACATCGGGGTTTGTTCATATATTTATTAATTAATAGCCAAGACTTCACAGTTGCTTTCCACTGTTTAATGTTTCCTCTAACATTTCCAATTACTGAAGTTATCATTAAAACAGCCATGAATTCCCTGCGCTCAACCCATCGTCCTGAAATGTAATAGGAACATCCCATACCGAGATAACCATGAGGGGAGCAAAAACTAGTTAATCCAGTGTTAATCGTCGCCCTAGCTTGAATATGCGAGGGTGCATCGAGTGACCGGAAGTAACATGATTTCTCACGGAATGACTTCCTGCGCGATGCTCCCACCGTCCCTCATTTAAAAGTCCATCGATCCCTCGCTGCTCGTAATCCCAACCGACGAAGGTTCATCGGCACAATGATTAGGAGACAAATACCGCTTATTAATGACTTCTTAATGTCCTTTGACGGATCGTTAATCTAACAGAAAAATTTATCCCTTTTGGACCGATTATCACAGCATGAAATAATTTTCAGAATGTCCATGCGTTTGAAAGTAACTCAATTTTGAAGAAAGTTCTGTGATGTTCTTTGTCTGGTAATTAAATTGAGAAACAATCTTTTTCATTGTTTATCTGTATGGTTTTAACACTAGAACTACCGGCATTATGAATAGCTATTATATTTCCATATATTAAATGCGTACTTTGGAAAAAGAGAAATCAAAAAGTGGAAAAGATGATTGATTCGGCAATTCTTTATTTTATAAGATTAAGGTAGAATATCTGCTCTGCGACTGTACTAGAAACTTGGAGAACTTTTGAAAAAATTGGAATCCAGTCATTTTGACTTATTTGGTAGTTCTAGTGTTAAATCCAGCGTTAAGACTAGAATTAATAACGATTAACGCAATATATTCCAAAATGTGAATGAAATACGGTAGAAGGAAATAAATGATAGAGGCGAAGAAGTTAATCGATTTAATTTCTTACAGTGTACACGATAGATGTAGGAAATTGAAAAAGAAACAGCATTAAAAATATCAGGAGTATTTTTTTAAAAATTCAGATAAGGTCATATTGACCACCTTGGTAGATCTAGTGTTAATCACACGCTGCCTCTTTGCGATTTCGTTCAATACTAGATTCACCAAAGTGATTAAAAACACAAACGTGTGACACTCAAAGAGTTCAACAGTGCTTCTATTACATTTAACCCATTTTGTCCAAATTTGTTATCATTGTAACGCTTAGTAAAATCCTTCTAAATTATACAAACAAAAATGAGTTAAACCAGTAATCGGCAATCTACAGCTCAGTTGGAAATTCTAAATTTTCAATTTCAATATTTCAAAGAAATAACATATATTATATCATTATTTTCCATTTTTCTGGCCATCCCCTACAAAAAATTTGTTCATCACTGGTTTAAATCATCTCATCCACAGATAAAGACCATTTTTCATTAGACATCCGACGTTCTCAGTTTCCTATTACGTGATATCTCTCAAGTGTACATCATAAAAAATTAATAGATCGGGAAAAACCACCCGATAAAATCTACAACCTGTTAAATAAAATCCTACCACGATGATAGTTAAAAACACAAAAAGGTCAAAGAGCATCCTCGTATAAAACACTTGTACGTCTTTCCCAAATCATACGAAATCTCATTACGTATTACTTTCCGTCAGTCACATGCAAATATTGACCAAAAAAAAAAAAGGAAAGGAAAAAAAAAGACGGCGTTATCCAACGATCGATTACGAACAAACGCATTAATGCGACTCGAGTTAGAGGTCTGACGAAACTCGTGGAGTATTAATTTTTTATCATCGACTCGTTGGCACGTAAGATCGACGAAAATAATAAAATGGCCTTCCGGAACTCTTACCTCAAGTACGTCCTGTGCGGTCTGGAGATATTCTCGAAGCATGGCCTCCTGAATGGCTCGCCATTCTTGCCTTGGATCCTCGAGTTGTGTCGTCTCTAAAGCAAACAATCGAGAGAAAAGAAAAAGGAAATGAAATTACGTGGGCACTTCTTTGTTTCTCTGCTTCTTTCTTTAGTATTTTTTTTTCTCGTTTCTTTTTTTTTGAGGGGGTGGGGAGACTCTTTTAGAATATATACACGTGGCGGGTTTCCATCGTGTCGCGGGGTTTACTTAATCTACCGTTCTGGAATGCGCGTTTTCCTTGAGACTATCGATTGATAGTACAATTTGCAGAAGGATGATATAACACACTCGTGTTATCACGCGAGAACGTTTATATATAGAAAATTGCGCGTAAAATTACTTTATACGATGCTCTCCGCTGGCGTTCTCTTATCTTCGATTTAATAGTGCTTTGGATTTCGCGATGTATCGGATTTATGTAAAATTGTACGATTTTTCTCATATGAATTTAATCCCATTGATCTTATAATACCGAGTTACGTTTCAATCTTGAAAATAAATGTGTCTTAAAATGAAACAAATTGGGGAATTAGAGTTGAAATTTGAATAATAGTAATAGCATGGAAATACTAATTTTTTTTATTTCATTACAAATAAAAAGAAAAGATGATACTATTAACTGTGTAACAAATTCATAAATAGAACGAGCATTGTATAAGATTTAATTTAACACTAGAACTACCGGCCTCAAATCTATCATATTTTAATAAATTAAATAAATACTTTGAAAAAGGGGGAATGAAGTGGCAGAAAATTTGATCGATTGAGTGCTTTATGTTTATTGATATAGACGTAGAATATTTATTCTATGACTCTTATTTAAACTTGGTGAATTTTTTCAAAAAATTGAGTACTAGTCATTTTGACTGGTTTGGTAGTTCTAGTGTTAATTTTCAACATATACGGTAAAAATTGCAAAGAGTTCAATGCAGCAACCCTAATTAAGCAACTTGTATATCAAGAATTATATTAAAATTCTCAATACAGCTGAAATTAATTATTTAATTCTTATCTGAACAAATTAATGCCAAACTATGACATATACAGAAGTGATCGTATGACAAGAGATTAATGGATACATTTAAAAAAAATTCTACGTCAGACAAGTATGATTTTTTGTGATTCATGCTAAGTGAAACATTGTAAACTTGAATTACGAGAATTAATTTTCATTTTATTCGATCAACTTGTGCTGTATTTTATTAAAGATTACGTATCGTGTGTATTTATATAATGGTATAATAAAATTCCAACCTATACACAATATCGCATCTCCCTTTCACTCGTACAGGTTTATGCTTACAATTAGTGAAACGTTTCTGCTATTGGCAATTTTGCTGTTTCTACTCTGTCACTTTCTTTTGTTTCTACCAAATATCGTATGAATCAGGGATAAATTTTAATCTAAACACGATTAACACCAGATCTACCGAGAAGTGATCCGATATATTAAAAAACAAACACTGCGTTAAAATTAATTTAACATTAGAAATATTGACGTTAAATTTATTACATTTAGATATGTCAAATAAGAGCTTTGAAAAATGGGAAATCAAAGGCGATGATCAGTTAAGTGGCTTATGATCCATAAGATAGACGTGAAATATTTTCTGTATCGTTACTCTATATAGATGAGCAATTTTTAGAAAATATTAGCAACCAGTTGCTTTAGTTGCAATGGTAGAAATTCTAGTGCTAAAATTTCTAATTGACAAGATGAATATAGAAAGTTGGAAAGAAATTGAAAATTTCATTCAAAATGTACCATTTCAATCATCTCAATCATTGATAGACCTACTGTTAAATACTTTAAAGGAGTATACTTATATATTAATATAAATATATTAAGGGATTATTTGTGCTTCGAAGATTTGAAATCGTATGAACGTGAATACTTCGCTGAAGAACTTTTATTGCCGTATTAAAGAATGAAACTAAATTCACGAAATATTCTAAGAAACTTACGCACAAATTAATCCCCTACGTCTTTCGGCTATTTTCGTATATCTGTACGAGGAAAATGGCTAAGTTCTTTGGAATTCAAATTTTTCAGACTTTTATTACTATTGTTATAAAAGTCTCGTAATAAAATTTAATTACGACGAATAATGAAATTTATAACATTTGTAGCGTTTTTCGTTTTTACCTGATCGTATAAAATTCTACTTATTATAATTTTTTTGATATAATTGAAAATTTGTATCATGTGTTTTTAATAAGTATAACGTACGATTTTGAAATGATAACAATTACGAATTTCCTACTGCATTAAATATTTCAATATTAGCCTGAAATACAAAAAGTACTGCTCTAAAATAGCTATGATTAGATTAAATAATTTATGATCCACGATGATTGTTTCAATTGATAAATTTTCGCTTCAATAGTAATGATGAAATTAGTGAAATATGCGTGGCATTCAACATCTTAATAAATATTGAATTTGTATTGCATGTTATTAAGCATTTTACAAAATAACAATACTTACGATTGACATGATTGATGTAATAAGCGCCCACGTGCTTGTCGTAAGCCTCCTCCCAGCCAAGCGGGAGTTCGTTTCCGATACAGTCCGCAAACGTTTGAGGTTTTGTAAACCTACAACAGAAAGAAACGATGTTTTGAAGTCGCTGTTGACACTCTTAACCTTTGTTGACGAGTTTTTGCTCGTCGCCTATATATATACAATTCCTTATACGCTTCTTTTCACGCTTTTTGCGCGCTCTTCTTTATACATGAATTATACGAACGGATTTCTGGGTATTTAGAAAAATGACAAAGAGTAGTTACATGATTTGGTGGAATTTATTATTACGAATGAAACGTACACTGGAAATTTTATTATTATTATTTATTAACACTAAACGTACCGATACTTTACACGTACTGAATTTTACTATGAGGGGTCATTTGACCCTTTATGAATTAAACGTTAATTTTCGGAAAGAAATACCCAATTTATCAAAGAAAATAATTTACAGCATAATTTCTGATTTCTAATAAAATAATCAAACACAAACTTTTATTTCTGTAAACAAAATAATCGATTAAGTAAGAGTGTTAACTCAAGGATGTTTATTTTAATGAAAGTTGAAGATTCAGAGAATTCATTTACAAGAGAAACTACCTCTCATGATTTATCGAGCTTTTATCAGTTCAAAAGCTTTATATAAGTGTTACAATGTTTTAGAGAAGATTAAATCTATCCCCCCAAGTTTAATTAACACATTATATGCGGGTGTTTTGTAACGCTTCATTAAGACTCAAGAGGAAAACTTGTTGAAAAATTTGCACGAATTTGATTTTTACAAAAAATTAATATAAGCTGGAAACTGCTTTCTCTCTAAATTCGAAAATGTACTTTACTTTTCAAGTCTAAGTAATTACTGCCACGATTCGCCTTTTTTAAACTGTCTATGCACAGTCCAAAAAACGTATTTGTACGTGGCCCGCATAAAATGTGTTAAGTAACAACTTATTCCAATATCTCTGACTTGTATGTATCAATCAAATTAGTGAAACCTATTATTTTAATTGTAGCTCCAATTGTTATTTGTTATTACACAAACATAGTGTTACATTGAAAATTGTCATAGGTACAGAAAATTCAACAACTACTATTTTTAAACACTGCCATATTACTTTTTCACTCATGGGAATTGTAAAAAAATCTTTGTGCAGTTTTATAACATCCCCTCCGCAATGTTTAAATTTCTTTAAAAGGAGGAGGCTCTGAAAAATTGCCACCGTCATAAATAATTACTAAACACTTCCTGAATTGCTTTAAAATATTTTTAGATGAAGTAGGCTTTAAAAAATTACATTGAATACAAATAATCAAAGAAAGAGAGAGAGAGGGAGAAAAGGTAATGATATTCAACAAGAATTACATGTTGATAGGGTGTTGTAAAGGGGTAAAAACATTGAAAAACGCAGGGAGGATCGTGTTCGATCAAATTTTATACCGAAACATACGGCAGTGATGAACGGCAAGAGAATGGAATGCAAATCTTGCCGGATGGGAACCTTGCAATCCGGAAATCCTCACACATGCATGCGATCATAAATGCCTATACGTATAAGTAACACATGACGCGCATGAAAGAGTCGTTCAACATGCTACGAAAATACCATGAATAGCTGGTACAATGCATTCCAATGATCCTCCGATAAAAATTCAATAAGATGTTGTCATTTACTGCAAAATTTACTACCAACTTGTATCAACTTTAATAATTTAACAATGATCATCTTTAGTCGTAGATATTGGACGAGTTTTTAACATTTGAAACTAAGCTCAAAATCAATTAAACATCATAGTTTTCCAAAGTGCAGATTATTTTATATTGCTAATTATTTTTTTATTTATTCCTATTATAATAATAGGAATACCTATGACTGTAGAGAAATATTTATGGGAAGTTAAAGAATCGTTACAAAATTCCAAGAATTAATATAACTCTTCTAAATAGACGAGACTAATTACTACACTAAAAATTCATACAACAAAATCAACTGGATCGACAAAAATCGAATGTTCCAATCAAGAAATATAATTCGAGCAATCTCGAAGTTCCTATCGATCATCATACTATTGTACTTCCATCCCAATTTCTTTAATCTTGCCGCAGCAAGCACAAACAAAAACTGAATTGGGAGTATTGTGGATTAAAAGTTAATGTCTTGGACGTGCAAACATATTTAAAATTCAAAATTCCCTGTCAGCTTAGGAAAACTTATAACTAGAATAACTAAGGAACTCTGAAACCCGCCTAAAACCGTAGCTCCTAGGCAAAATAACCATTGAAGTCGACAAAAATGCAAATACAACGCAACATAAAAACGTAACTACATCTTACATGCAAAAGAATCTGACCTCTGGAGGCCAGTGACCAAATGGAGTTTATGGTGGCGAAAGTGAAGTGGAGTGCCACCGTAATCGTCGTTCTTCGTAGCGCAGAAGAATGCAAATACCGGATCAACCGCTGAGTGTGAACGTGCAAAAAATGAAGAAAAGCTCGAAACGATCCTCCGATATTTTCCTCGATGCCTCAATTGTTGTTTTTTTTCATTCCTCGATCACGCCACGAGGAACGAAAACCGTTGACAAAGGAGAAATAAAGACTTTACGATCGCAATGAGAGCTAATTGTTGTATTCAATGATAATTATGGGTAATTCAGCCGACTTCCTTATCTTCGTATAATTTCCAGCATTACCATAATTTCACCGAGAAACTATAATCTCACGAAGACGAACGAACTAGGTAGGGAATGCGAACGAAGTCGGAGCATTAACGCTTCGACTTAAAAAGTTGAATGACGAGTTTCTAATTTCTGAGTAAGATCGTTCAAATTTGGAGTGCCTCGTTTTGCAGCGTTTTTTTTTTCTGCCGTCCGTCGAGCGATTACATTTATGGGTTCACGTTCTATACGCGTTCCTTTCTTTCATGAATATGGAATTCGATAACGTTCATATTTTAACATATCGTTAATATTTAACTAAATTCTTTAGTATTTTTTTTTATTTTGATATTAACAAAATAATTAGAAATTCACATAATTAACAAAATAATTCGACATTCGTTAGACGTGGGACACATTTTCATAATGAAAAATTGTAATCTCTATCAGGTGAAAAATTGATGAAATAAAGCATCAATTAGTGAATTAAAAAGTGCCTGATTTAATTGTTTCTTTGAATAAATAAAGTTGATGATATTGGACGCTGAATGTTTTTGCAAATTCTCGTGCTAGTTTAAAAAAAATGATAAGCGTTAAAGAGCTACAAGAAAAGCCGTCCGAATCGGCATTCACGTTTGAGCAACTACAAACAAATAATTCTGTGCGTCAAGGCACATTATACGATTTCAGGGACAATTTCCTTAATTCCTTTTCCGCTGCGTGATTCACGGTCTTGATGTGCCCTTGGCCTTACACCGGTGTTGTCCTACAATAGCGAGGAGAAGAGGAACAAGGAGAGAAAACTAGGGGAACAGAGAAGAGAAAGAAAGTTTAAAAGCAGACTAAGGAGCCAAATACGGTGGATTAGGCGAACTAGAGAAAAGCAGACACATTAGAAAGTAGAAAAAAATAGAGTGAGAAACAGAAAGACATAACTCAAAAAAAGTGAACAGGATAAGTTAAAAATAATAAAGAAACATTGGTAAATAGAGAGGAACACAAATTCAAAAAATGAAATGGTACCCTCTGAAAATTGGAAAAAAAACTAAAACTTAAAACGCTAAGCTTCGAGAAAGAGAGAACAACTGAAATTCAATTAATCCTCTATAGTCTGAATTTTTTATGATATCGGAAGATCAGATTCATGATAATATAATTAGAAAATGATAAAAGTACTATTTTAAATGATATATTAAATCTAAATTTCAAGTATTGAATTGCAAAGAACTTCATGATTTTCACTAAACTAAATGATAATATTTGGCAAAGTTCAAAATTTGACTTTGAAGAAGAGAAGCTTAGATGTGTGTTGTTACCTCAAAATCACAAGGGTCAAAATCCAAAAAGGTAATCACAAAAAATCACAAAAGTTACCACTGATTATTTAAATTGTAATTTTGACGAAGACTAAAACATATTCGTAAATTTCAAGATGTTTGGAATATTTAGAGGTCATGCCGAAGTAAAACGAATAACTAAAGGGTATAAATAATTTGAAATAGATTTACGCTCATCTGTCGATTTTCGTGATTCAAAATTCAAAAGAATTTTCGCCGCAGTTAACTAGATAAAGAGACCTAATAAAATATAGAAAAAGTGATAGATACAGTTAACAAAAAATTGAAGAAGATACATAAGTGGAGTGATTAACACTAGAACTACCGGCCTCAAATCTATCATATTATAATAAATTAAATAAGTACTTTAAAAAGGGGGGAATCAAGCGGCGGAAAATTTAATCGATTGGGTGATTTATGTTTACTAATATAAACATAGAATATTTATTCTATGACTCTTGTGTAAACTTGGATAATTTTTTGAAAAAATTGTGTACCAGACATTTTGACTGGTTTGGTAATTCTAGTCTTAACCCTTTCAATACGGCGAAAAATCCAGTCCGAGTGAGCCCCATTACTGGGATCAGTTATTTCTTCTCCAAGCGATTATTAGATAAAATAATTTTTATGACGAAAACTGAGCAACCTTAACCCATTCGAGACCAATTGCACACCTTGTGTGCAATGCACTTCCGAGCCAAAAAGACCGACTGCACACCGTGTGTGCAATGATCTTGAATTGCAATTATCAGTCATTATAGAAAAAACAGCCCTCGAAATAAGACTAGCTTAAAATAAAAGGTATCTTACAAATGTGTAAACATTACATTTGGTATTTGGTTCAATTTCGACCCTAAAGTAGGTGACCCAAAGCCACGATCATTAGAAATACAAGAAGTGGTACATATAAAGCCAAAAGTTATCGGTCTTTCTGGATAGTCTCCAAAAAAATGCACGATCTCGAATGGGTTAACAGTTGTCGCTTGTTTGATTAGATCCGGGACGATCGAGATGAACAATTTATGGAGTCAGAACGATTGAGAATCAGTTTGGAGGCCCAACTTAGCGTTAATTTTTGTCCTAGATGTTTTGAGTAACTGGGACATATGTTGACCCAGCCGTAATATCAAAAATTTTCAGACTGGGATTGCACATGTCCCGTCCGATGCGAAAGGGTTAAAGGGAATATACCGAGGAAGAATGAGAGAGATCGGCCGGTTGACAGAAGTAGACTGACAGATTCCGATTGTGAGAGGGAGATCGAAAGACAGAGAGGCAGGGACGTGCATCATTAAAAGGAACAACATGTGGGGGAGAAGGCGAGGGACAAATCAAACGCTGAACATGCGCTATGTCGACGTAGCTGCGGTATGCCAAGGTTAAAGGCGACTTAGCAAACTTCAACGAGTAGTTTGCTGATCGGCTCAAACGCTTCTATGGAAGGACGCGTGTCCTTTTTCGCAACTTCTTCGTTGATCCTCTTTGCAACTGAAGTAATTGAACAGCTGCATTCATTTGCGATATTTAATGGAGATATTTACAAATTAAAACGACCTTTTTGCACAAAAGAGAAACGAAACTGACGTTGTAATTAAAGTACGCTTAAATTAACTGACAATGAGAGATGCTTTATACTACTATAAGCTTGATGCATTCGCTGGAAACGTTTGTTGCTTTTATTTTTCAGAAATTGTGAAATCATTGATGTTCTTTTGTATTGGGTTGGCAAGAAAGTAATTTCGGTGTTGTAGTGTGAAATGGAACTTAATTTTTTTTTAACAAAGAATTTTTTCGATGACGTTTTGCCATTGTTTTGACAAATTCGTGATTCCGATTGTATAGAAATACTGGCCTATAGCAACAACAAACTGAACCCAATGCAATTTTAGGCTATCATCGCCATTGAAAGTTTTACCATTCAAAAAGTTATGCAAGCTGAAAAATAAATGGTAATCTAATGGTGTCAGATCAGGGCTACATGGAGGCTGTGACATCACTTCCCAACCAAGCTCCGATTTTGCAAAAATTAAAAAAGTAAAACAAATCAGAAATGTTCGTTTTTCAATCTATGTTAAAATTCTCCTAAACAAACAATTACAAAGAAAATAAAGCTCAATTTGTTTCTAAGCCAAGTCAAAAGTTTCACAACTTTCGATTGTTAGAAGAAAAAAATCATAACATTGTCAGAAATCATTGAGAACAAACGTAACGCTGGCTCTCATAAAAAAACCGAAATTACTTTCTTGCTGACCCAATATTTCGTGAATTTGATATATTTTAAGAGACTTTTTTTTCTCAGCCGACGAAGACACAAAAACATGATCATTTTATAGTTAGATACTAATTTGTATAAGTGTTAATACCAATTGATATGGAGAAAAGAAATATATTCTTTTCGATGGAAATTACGCGCCTAAATTAACACGTTGACTGCCATGGGGGTCACCGGTGACCGGCGCTATTGAATCCAACGAAATTTCGTACAACGTTTAAATTGCAACATTTATGAATTTTCTAACATATTGAATATTTAAATATCAGCGTTCGAAAAAGATGAGTCTACGAAATAAGAGTCTACTGAATGTCTCACTGTTAATGTCTTTAAAGTTTCTGCTTCATAAAGATGTTATTTTAATAAAAAAAAGTTTCATTTCAGTAGAAATGGCAAAACTAGCGAAATACCGGTGGCGTTTAACCCTTTTAGTGCTGGACTACGATATATCGTCGTTAGCAATAGTGCTAGCAAAAGGAATTGAAGAGTTATCATTCAGTTTCCAATATGATACCAGTAATTTTATGAACAATAATTGTAAACAGACAGTTTATGCTCCGTATTGCGGGATCTATATGAAACTATAGCCAAATAAAAATTCTTTTAATTCGCGACTACATTTGTCATTAATTCAATCAATTTTTTGGTCGGCACTAAAAGGGTTAAAGTGTTAAACTACAATTGTGTACCTTTTTTCTTCACAATTACGCGATATAAATAATATACAAATAATTAATTGAATGAATCAAATACTTTAATTACGTTTTACGTAAATTCTTGAGCAAATGTACTAGTTATTTTTTGTACTACAATTTTAAGAACTATAAAAGGCAATACTTAAAAAATCCGCACGATTGAATTTGCGAAAAATGAGATTTTTTGTATATGGATGGTATTTGTCGCAAATTTATATCACATTCCACGGAGAAAATTCCGAAGAAGATTAAAACCTTTCGTGCAGCATGCAGACAAGCAGCGTCTGCAGAATTTGAAACCCGACACCTAAATGCACATTGTTTAACATTCCTCGAGGAACGACGTGAAACTCGCATACCACTTTTTCAGCTGCTCGCATGCTCGCTTCAAGCGCATTTAAGCCTTTTCATTATTAATATAATAACCCTTGTTAAATTCAACCTCACGCTCGAGCATTTCATGTTGAAAGGAGCCATTTTTGCGCTGGCAAATTGACACTAATGGTCGTCGCACGAAAAAACTTACAATTGCGAGGATTCTGCTTCGGACTTCTTTACTTTATTCTTTTCAGCTTTAATCCCTACTAATTTATTGTTTTAGATCAATGTTCCAAATAATCAGAGCTAAGGTATATCAAATTATAATGTTTAAAAGAAAGTTTCAAATATGATGACGAATTTGAACAGCAGCTCACTGATTGTAAATTCGTCCCTTTACCTTCTCATTCAGCATAGATACTTTTATCAGCTACGTCTATTTCGCCTGGGAGCCGATTGTAATTTTAGTTGGATTCTAAACTATTCGTTTTTAATTTAATCGATTATGGATAAATTCATTAACCCCTTGCCCTACAATAACCAGCGACTCTCGTGATGAAGAAAATGGGATAGGAAATTTTCAAGTTTTAGAAAACCTATTAAATTGGAAATTTTAATGAGACACGACATGATAATGTAATTTCTCTAACATTAATATTACGTTAAATTATACAGCATTACAAGAATCACTGATCAATTTTTATTTTACCAATTAAATTCTGAATTATAGCGGAGCCAGATACGAAACGAATCCTAGTGCAAAGGGTTAACCCTTTATACGATCCAAGTATAAACGCTGTAAAATAAAGCCAAAGGTCAAGTAGGACCGGAAGTACAATCTCGAAGAATTGGTCGATGCAAACATTTAAAAACTTCGCCGAAAAGAAGCGTCTATGTTGCATTCTTAACATTAGATTTACCAAACCAGTCAAAATGACTGGTACACAATTTTTTCCAAAAATTCTACGGGTTTATGAGAGAGCCGTGGAATAAATATTCTTCGTTCATCGTATAAAACATAAATTACCTAATCTATCATCTTTTCCACGTCTTAATTTTCTTTGCTTTAAGGTACATATTTAATATATTTAAATATAATACATTTCACGCTGGTAAATCTAGTGTTAAAGTAAAATAATATAAGAAAAGGAGCCACCATGGCTAGGTAATATAAGTAGTTAGCCTTCGTACGAAAATAATTCTGATCTTACAAATAAGAAATCGCAACGAAAGAACAAACAAACGTTCAACGTAATTCTCTGCACACTGAGATTCCAGGGGGGTTTCGTCATTTCAGCCAGCAGAGATTCGACCTCTCGTCTCGTTCTTTTTCTTCCTTCGCCGGTGAATGCAATAAAGCGAAATTTCCAGAAGCTTCAACGCTCGGGCAACCCTTGCAACGATAGCAAACTGCGTCGATCCCCCTTGAATGCTTGCGAGATGACACGTCCCGGGACTATTAAATGACCCATGAGAATCGCGCGACAATTTGAACCAGATGCCGCGTTAATGGTGCGGCGCATATTTCACCGTGGATCCACCACGGACCTTCTCGACGGTTATTAGCCATGCTATTTGCGGTATAATTGGCCAAACTCGATGGATTTTTGAATGCTTGCCAAATTTTTTCACTTTACTTTCTCAGCTGCTTTCCATTGTTGTCGAGATCACGTCTTTCGATGGCGTTTCGTTCGTTGGTGTTAGAAGTTCTCTTATTTCTGGATTGACTTTGAAACGTATCGCTAAAACGTTGGTTCGCTTGTTTGCACTGTATTTTTACTTTAATTACTGTAAGTATTTGACTAGGAATTTTCAGTTTTGTAAAAGCTTCAAGGTTATCGTAAATAAAGATTCTATTTTGTGATAAATTATAGGCATGGCGAATAATGCAGTTGTGGTTTGTTGCTATTCTGTATTACGATTAGTAATAATTGATTCATGAATATTTATCGAAGCAGAAAAAGACTGATATTAACTTAAGTATGTCTTCAGATTAATCATTTTCCTGTTACTATTTATTTAGAATTGTATTTATTCGTACCGTTAAAAGGTTTTACTTCCTTTTTTTATGTTCGTCTAACATTTTTATTATTAATTCTATATTTACCTACGTATGAAGCTTCTAATTTTCTTTTTATTAGCGATGTTATTTTACATATATATGACATAAGTAATGTTAATTCCGAGCTTACAAAAATGATTCTATAAAATCATATTTTTAATTCACAGCGAATTAAATTATTCTCGCTATAAAGAGGAAATCCTCAATTTCTAGAAAATGGTATAACAATAGCCACTCGGCAATCAAGTAAACTTAAGCCTGTCCCTTTTCTATATTTTATATTTTTTATTCAAAGTATGTAGTAGAAAATGTGTTAAAGTAACGTAATAAAAATTTAGGGAACTTTGACAAGTAGGTCGATAAATTTTACAAAATTAAATCCCAACGATTGCATAGGACTTAAACGTTCAATAATTATATTGTCATAGCTTAGAAATGACTATAGCGAATAATGACAAACCGAACTGTTTACTCCGTACGGTATGTACTCTATTTAGTTTTATATAAACGTTACGTCTCTCGGGACGATGTTATGAAACTGAAGTCATAAAGTTAATTTACAAGAGCGCACGAGTAGAGAACTAGTTACGATGCAAAAATGCAAGGTTAAATAGTATCGTTCCACGTTCGAGTTTTTCATTAAATTTAATCGCAACTTCTTTCTTATACTCCAGCTATGATTAACTATCTGCATCTCCGTCCCATTTTATCCATCGAGATGACTAATCTCGCGATTCTCCCGCTACAAATTGCCTTCGAAAATTATACTTTGTACTCTATACACTCAAAGCGTAGCAAGTACATTTAATGTCATTATAAGAACCTCGAAGTATCAACGACAAAAAAACATACAATAGCTCAATTAGAGGCTCAAAAATTGTGCCAATAACAAGAACCGCCAAAAAGGAGGAATGGAAATTCTCCAGAATATGTCCCGCATTAAACGTAACAAATACGATGGGTAATTGTTACTACCAAAATAAATCATACGATGGCTCCAATAGAGGCTCAAAATTATGCTAATAATATCAAAACCGATCAAAGAAGTGTGAAAATACTCCAGAATGTCTCCCATACGTAACAAAAACGATGGATAATAATTGTTAATACAGAGATAAATCATACCGTGGCTCCAATAGAGGTTCAAAATTGGGCCAATAATATCAAGAACTACCAAAAAGGAGGAATGGAAATTTACCAGAGTGTGTCCTGCATTAAACGTGACAAATACGATGAAAAATTGTTAATCTTCTATCTATTATATAAAGCTCAAATACCACTGACTGACTGACTGACTCATTCATCCACTCATCACGAAATCTCAAAAACCACAGAACGGATTACAATGAAATTTGGAACATACTCTTGCTTTGGGTCGTAGGTGCTCAGTAAGAAAGGGTTTTGAAAAATTCGAAATTTTAGGGGGGGGGGGGTTTGGGGGGTTAAAGTATGGGCCAAACTCATCAACGCAGAGCCGAAACTACTTGACCTTGAAACTTGAAATTTTGCACAAGCGTTCCTTCTAGGGTATAAGCACCCACTAAGAAAAGATTTTTCAAAATTCGAAATTTTGTTTTTTTTTTTAGTTTCGAAGCACGTAAAATATTGCAGGTTTTAAATGATTGAATATATATTTTCGAATATGGATTATCAATGTTAAACTTAACTTTTATTAATTTAGTAGTCTTTAATCCTAATGATATTAAACCGTAGCGAAGCACGGGTACTTTCAGCTAGTAAGAGATAAATCACACAGTGGCTCCAATCCAGGCTCGATATTGTGTCATTAATATCAAGAACTATCAAAACGGAGGAATGAAAAATCGCAAGAATGTATCCTGTATTAAACGTGACAAAAACGATGAATAATTATCAATACAAAAATAAATCATGGAGTAGTTCCAATAGAGGCTCAAAATTGTGCCAATAATATCAAGATCGATCAAAGAAGAGTGAAAATTCTCCAGAATTTCTACTGCATTAAACACAAAAAAATGCGATGGATAATTGTTAACACAGAGATAAATCATACAGTGTCTCCATTAGAGGCTCAAAATTGTGTCAACAATATCAAGAATCCTCAAAGAGGAAGAATGAGAAATCTCCAGAATGTGTCCTGGAGTAAACGTAACAGATACGATGGATAATTGTTAATACAGAAATAAATCATGATATGTAGACGGAAGTTCATGTTTTTCAAAAGATACTCGAGCGATTAACCTGTAATCGTTACGTAACATCTCGCTCGAATTACCGGCTACTTTTAATTACCGATAATTAACGCGAAACCTCACACCAGCAGCAGATCAAGGACAGGTCGCGTGCATCGTCGTTCTTTCTGTGTACTGCTGACGGTGACTTAATTATCTTTATTTCAGCCAATCCTCAAATTTCATAATTAACAATGAATACAAGTAAACAAACAATTACTTATCCTATCATAACACATATTACTTATCGTTACAAACAAATCCTACTTATTTCAATAAACATACGTTAAATTTCCCTTATTACAATTCTCAACTACATTGCAATTTTTTAAATTACTACACAAAATTAACCCTAGATCTCTAATTGCTACGTTTCTCAACAACTTTTTACAAATTTGTAGAAAAGCAATATAATAAATGTGTCACGTGTACATTGTAACGCACAAATTACTGAACTGACCGTAGTTATTGCGGTTTGATCAATCTTTTTTCAAAATACTTATTTAATATATTTAAATATACCAGATTTAGTGGCCGTAGATTAACCCTTTGACCGGATCCGACGTATCAGAATATCATCCATTAATTTGACCAAAGTCGACCATTCAAACTGACACAATATTTATCATATGCATTTAATAATACTAATTATTTAAAGTTATCCTCATATCATCCATATATTACTAATATCATGAAATAAATGAATTTCTACATAAAATCTACTGCTCTTACAAATTATTCTATGCCCGAAAAAAATTAAATGTGCTCCAAATGCAAAAAATTGTTCAAATAAATGTGCAACCAAAGGGTGAACTACATATTTTGTGGTACCCATTCCTAATATCATGAAATAAATGAATTTCTACATAAAATCTACTGCTCTTACAAATTATTCTATGCCCCCAAAAAAAATTTAAATGTGTTCCAAATGCAAAAAATTGTTCAAATAAATGTGCAACTAAAGGGTGAACTACATATTTTGTGGTACCCATTCCTAATATCATGAAATAAATCAATTTCTATATAAAATCTACTGCTCTTACAAATTATTCTATGCCCCTAAAAAAAAATTAAATGTGCTCCAAATGCTAAAAATTGTTCAAATAAGTGTGCAACCAAAGGGTGAACTACATATTTTGTGGTACCCATTCGAGTTTGAGCCACCGGTGTTACGAGCCGTCCGATGGAACATTTACATGTGAGCCATCGGTGGTACGTGCCAGTGTAAACGTGTTAATTAAATGCAGAACGGGAACTGATATCAAGAACTCCTCGAAGTTACTTAACTCCGCGTTTCCCGCTCGCTGCTGGACCGCGTAATGCCACGTGTCCTCGATGAGCCGAACGTGTCGCGTGTGTTTAAACTGTGAGCTGTCTTTACGCCGGCTGACACAACGCATTCCTCAATCGTCGACCGTAACGAGGCTGATAATAGTCAAGAGTAATTTGCAAAATATTTAACTTCGAGGCGAAAGCGTAACCATGTTTCGAAGACTTCAACAGCTCGAAATAGTAAAATCCTTTTATTTGCGGAGAATTTCTTGCACGCTTTTACAATATACTTTTTTACCCTCCTATCTGTTTAATGGCTTAAATGAGTAATATTCCTGTCTCTGACAAACTTGGAATGTATTCGATTCGAGTTTTATTAACTCTTAGTCATAAATTTTTGAGGTTGAAGATAATAGGCGCGCAGTCAGCTTCGAAGAATTCCGCGAGAAAATTCTTGTCGACGTATCAGTCTGTTTGCGTCGTGTAAACACGTACTTTGAGGAATATCGTGTTATTGCTCGTTTAATTGTAATATAATGTAAAGATTCAATTGCTCAATACTTATTTTTTTTTGCAGATTTCGAACATTCTCCTTTTTATACGATTATTGTATTAATCGCGATATATAGTGCAAATGATGTTCTTTTTCATTTAATAATTATTAATAATTGGGCAATCGATGAGCTGAAATTTAAATCTCCGTCACCTCTCGAGAGATTTTTGTAATTTATTATTTAAAATATCATAATCTTCGTGGTTCGGAATTCACTTAACACTTTAATTTTATATATACTTTATATTTATTGTTAGATATACTGAATAAGTGCTTTGATAAAAGAGGAAATCAGGGGTGAGAATAGTGATTAATTAACTAATTTACGTTTTATAAGACAGAAGTGGAATATTTGTTTCATGGCTCCCCTATCAATTTATGGAATTTTAGAAAAAATTGAGAACCTTTCATATGGACCGAGTTGCTGGATTCAACATTAAAACAATAGGATTTAAATGAAATCAACATAGCAGTTAAAGGCTTTATGATGGATAAGATAGAAAAAAGCTTGGACTCACAAATGGACCCAAGTTCAAAACTTCCATCACCGGTGGAGAATTTTTCCTAATTTAATGTGTAATTTATCCTACCACTAACAGAGTTCGTAGTAAACTTAAAAAAGCAGGAAACAAATGATTCAAACATAACCAAATTCGAAAAATATTAACCTTCTATATTCCTAATTTTTTGCGGTATCCGAAGAAGAGTTTCACTATAGCACAATTAGAAAATGATAAATCTACTATTTTAAATAATTTGAAATATTGAATTGTAAAGAATTTCATGATTTTCCCAAGCTAAATTACAATATTTGGCAAAGTTAAACATTTGACTCTGTAGAAAAGTTTAGGTATGTCTTGCATCACCTAAATGTCACAGGAGCCCATAGAGAGTTAAAAGAAAGAACAATGAAAATAAAATGCTCCAATGCTCGTCTTATTCATGCTATGTACTATTCTGAAAAATACGTGATAACTTGAACAGGACAGAGCACGAAACCAGTATCACTTTACAAAGTATAATAACGATGTTCCTACGCAGCACAAAATGTTTTCATTTTCTTCTAGTAATGTAACGACAGCTTAAATCAAGGGGAGCCGTGCCACGAGGTGTGAGAAATAATTTAAAGTCGGCTCGTAGAGCTTAACGAGCTTTTAACGCCCGGTCACGGTCGTAAAAGGTGATAACGCCCGATAAGAGCGCGTTTCTTTCTACCACGTCGATAAGACGAGAATGCCGTGATCATTCATTACTCGATTTTTGATAAAGGAACGCCGTATCGACTTGTTGTAAGAGGAACAAAAATAACTACTTTGTTTCAAGTCAAATTTTAAAACGATACGTTATAATTGCTTGGAGTAATTGTTTCATTTTGTGAAGGTAAAAACACTAGAAATTATATATGATATGAAACGAGAATTTATTTTGATAGAGGTAATGCTATTAATTACAAATAAAATTATTCCTTAGATGAAAATTGATAGCATTACCCGTATGAAAATAAATTCTCGTTTAATATCACATATAATTTCGAGTGTTTTTATTACAAATAAAATTATTCCTTAGATTGAAATTGGTAGGACGTAATGATTGAAATACAAAATGATTATTTGGCTTCTATGTATGCGCATCAATTAGACATTATTCCTTGTAATCTATCATCTGTTGATCTTTAAGGAATTCTTCCCGTAAAGTTTATCGCGTTCTCAGAAGCAACTTCGAATTTCTTTCCTGCAAGTAATACCAGTATGGGATTACTATCGATAAAAGAACGATGTACCATTCGTATGGAATGCAATGATTTCACTCATATCCATCGTATTGATTTCCATGTTTGCTCGACCTCTATTTCGTTGAGTCGCATTAACCGTTGGTACAGTCGCGTAAATTGATTTTGACCTTTGTACAATCCGTAATGTTATATTGTCCTGTAACAAGGTATGTATTCGCTTATAATCGTCGCTTATATATCATGTCCAATACTTCAATTCTCTTGAATTTTCAATTTTCTATTTTTTAGTCTATTTTAAAGTAAATCAACTTTTTAGATCGACGATTTTAATAAAACTTTGCACGATATCGCAGTAATACGAGGTTTCGAACTGTATACTGCTACTAACAATGCCCTGGAGGAGTGAAATTATTTTCTTTAACACTAAATTTACGGACGTGATATCTGTTACACCGAAATATAGTAAATAAGGACTTCGGAAATAGAGGGATCAGGCGAAAAAGAAAATAATTAGTTAACACTAGAACTACTAGCGTTAAATCTACTGTATTTCAATATATTAATTAAGTATTTTGAAAAGAAGGAAGCAAGAGGTGCAAGGCGTGATCAATTCAGTAGTCAATAATCTGCTTTAAGACTCTCTTATAAACTTGGAGAATTTTTGGAAAACATTCAAAACCAGTCATTTTGACTTGTTTGATAGTTCTAGTGTTAAGTAATTTGTACATTATAATATACACGTGAAATATCTACTGTATCACGTCTGTATAAATTTGAAAGGCATTTCTAAAAAGGTAGGAAACTGTCAATTTGACGACTTCCATAAATCTAGTGTTAAAATAACTGATGTGCTTTAAAACCTTCCGACATGTGTCTTACATCATAACTATAATAGTATTTGCAATGGAAATTTAATTATTTAATAAAGTCTGCCGAACAAGTTAAACAAAACCTCAAATCTTATTGCAGCTCGCTTCACTGTAAAATTATATTACTTAAGCCTTTGCACTGTCGTTTAATTTGCATTTGCAATACTAAACATATTTTCTAAGGATAATAGATAGGAAACCAAATGGAAAATGTTTAAAAATCACATAAAGAGAGAACTAACTTTATGCATACAATTCGTCAGTCCTTTCAATATTTTAGTAGATAGAATCAATAGTAAAAGTTACTTTAAGTTTCTAAATGAAACGCTACAAGATCAGTGTAATTTCAACTTCCTCGAACATCGATAAAAAATTATATTCGACGTATGCTTTCTCCTTTAGGTCAACAGAAACCACGTTACGAATCAATGCTCACGGTTGTACCTTAGAAAAATATGAATACGTTCTTTCTGATCGCGAAAGTAACGAAACGATCGCATACAGGTAGCGCGCATGCATTTGAAAGTACATTCATACGTGTGCATGTGAATGAGATTCTGAGATCTGCAGTTGCATACCTGCATTGCGTACGGAGGAACAATGGACTCGAACGACAGATTACAGTAATATCCCTTTTGCTGTTCTCGACCGTTTACGAAAGAACGCCTACGGTGCCTTTTTGTGAATGTCGTAAACCCTGTCCTAATAGTGATGGAAAGTAGACATCGAAAATGAGTCGCTGAATAGATTGTCATTATTGCTCTTACTTCAATTTCTCCTTGTTTACAAATTTATGTTATAATATTAGTTTAGGTCATAAATCATGAAGAATGCGGGGACTTCAAGTAATCAAACGGAAGACATCATGTTAATTCGTTGACTGATATGGTGGTCACCGGTGGCCGGCGCTATTGAATTCAATGAAATTTCATGTAACTGTTAAATTCTAATGTTTTGAATTAATATTGAATATTGAAATATTTATGTTAAAAAGATAAAGTTCTATTGAGTATCTACTTATCAGTATTAACCCTTTGCGGACGACGGGCGGATATATCCGCCCTGAGAAAAAAATTGGTTATAGTTTGTCGGTGCATATATAAACGGTTAGAGTTGAAAAATTAAAATATAATCGTTGAAATATTATTTTGCAAAGAGTAAATTTCAACTTGTATACATTAACAGACTGTCTTTCCGATGAAAAAGTGGTTTTTCATCGCTGAATAATTGATTGTTTCTCGATATTCAAAAATGCCTCCGTCCGCAAAGGGTTAAGAAGTTTCTAATTTATGAAGATGTGATTTTAAGGTTTCACGTCAGTTGAAATAATAAAACTAGCGAAATACCGGTGGCGTTCAACGTGTTAAAGAATTATGATATGTTAATTAAAATCCTTAAAGAACTTGAAATATCAACGTAATGAATTATTTGTCTTTTATTTTTACATAGAAATAAACTTATATTGGCAATATAATTATGTTATTAATATAATTACTGTTATAATGCAGGTAGTTAAATAATACATAAAACGAACATATAAGTTCGAAGAATCTAAAAATAAGAACAACCGTTTTCCAGAGAGAATTTGAGGAAAAGATTAGCGTTAAAACATTGTCAAACAAAAGTTTAATAAATTCAACTTTAAAAATGTCTTTGTTTATGCTCTTTTGCCGCCACTAAAAGTAAATTAATTGTATAGGAATGTCTTTTCAAACCATGCAAATGCAATGATCGCTCCAAAACACCAAACGCATTGCGTAAGGCGCAAAGAAAGAAGCATTTAGTGTGCGACAAAGTATTTCACATTTCATTTCGTTTGCCTCTTCGTGGCGACTTTTAAACGAAATCACAGTCGCCTAATAGCTCGTGCATAGGAAATATTGATTATCGAAAGTGTGTCAATAATTGCAACGTGAATGACGATGACCTTTCCTTTCCTGAGAAAGAGATATTTGACCCGCGGCCTACGCTCGCACATGACCCGCGTCTCTGACGAAATCTCACGCGTATTATGCGAGGTGCGTTTGTTTGTTACGCAGGTACATAGACAAGGAGTCATGCACAGAAATGCAAATTGCATGCAGTGCGAGAGATACGGGCCTCTGTGCAGAAATAAATTGGTTCAATGGAATGTGTTCGGGTAATACTGACTATTAATCCGGTACTTGAACAATAATTGGAGTATTTAAGCGCACAGATATCATTTGTTTCGTTGAAAAACGATCTTGTTCGATTTCATACTCGAATTTGCTTGGTGGTAATTAAACACAGACGTCTCATAATTTAATCTGTCGAGCTGAGTCTTTCGCAATGTTGATGAATTTTTTAAAAATAAATTTATCCTGAATAGGATTGTTTTATTTCCACTTTCACCTGACGGTGCCTAAAGATCTCAACTACGATTTCGGTCTTGAATGCGACCGTAGTCCAATTCATCAAAAGCTACTTTCCGACTCATCTGAACTTGTGATTCAACCCCTAAAAATTTACATACCGAATAAAAATGTATATAAGCTCACATATTAAACATTTATATAAGTTCAGTTATTGCCCAAGTTATTTTTATACTATCAATATTACACTTAAGTATGTGGCACATCACAGAAATCAGTGAGATATTTCCACTTCCAGAATTAATTCCGTCTTATCGTGGAAATTTCTTAACACTAGAATCAACAAAAAAATCGAAATGACTGGTTCCCAATATTTTCCAAAAGTCCTCCAAGTTTACAGGAGTGTCACAGTGCTGATATTCTACGTTGATCTTATAAAACCCAGATTACCGAATCGATCATTCCCTCCACCTTTCATTTCTCTTTCCCCAAAGTCCTTATAATTGAATATTGATTAAATCTAATACATCGAAATGTATTAAAGTAGTTAAACTTTCTTCCATATCACAAAGTTTCAACTCTTAACAAATTCACCATCTACGTTTCACCATTTAGAAAACCCAGCGAAGTTTCAATCTCAAAAAAATTAACTTCCGAGAATCAATAGCACTTCTGTCCCATATTTCAGCCAGCTAAATCGTAAAACAATTGGTTAATAAATCTATTGAAATCAAATTCAAACTGCAACACAACTTTCCCCATAACACCATATCATTCCACATCCCACCGATATTTCAAGTCCTCCTCATCCTCTCGTGACACATCGCAGACGGCATCCCACTCGCATACCATGAGAAGCCATCCCGCAAAACGCATAGAGCTGAACCTGCGTTTAACCCCTTGACAATGGCCCAGCCGTTCGCTCATTGCCAGAGTGAAACGCCATAAAAGCATGTAACCGCGCTCCTGTCCTTTACTCTCCATTTTTCCATGCCACAGGCCGCGAAGGGCGGCACAGGTGTGGCTATTTGCCGATTGGTTAGGTGAGAGAGACGGCCCTGAATAACGCTGACCGCGAGGAAACCGAGCAAAAGCCAGCTAGCTCCTAATGCGTGGGCATGTAAATCGCGTGGGTGTTTCTCTTCGGCTACCTGGCTCTGCCCCAAGGGCACTACTTGCGCATTAAGGAACTCGTGCACGTAGCCGATATCGCTCACGTTTTCGCACTTTTACCCGCGCGACGATCCGAGGCCACCGCGGGAAAACGAGCTATCGACGCTCAAAACAGAAGTAAAAACCGACGTGTTCTGCACTCATCATTCACGAGAACGAGATGCTAAGTTATTCGAGAGCACGACGTTAAAATAATCCCCGTGCTCGTTGCACATCTGGAACGAGGTTGACCGTAGATCGTTCCTCGCGTCAGTGCGGTAATTAATTTTACACGGAGTCGAATCGTTCGACATTCCTTCGCCGATTGCCGTGAAAGATCGAATTCCGGGATGGTTTACGATAATGATTTAACACGTTGAACGACGAAGGTATTTCGCTAGTTTCATCGTTTCTACTGAAACCTTTTGTATTAACCCTCTATAGTTCGAATTTTGTATGGTATCCGGAAATCAGTTGCACGATAGCATAATTAGGAAATGATGGAAATACTAGTTTAAATAATGAATTAAATCTGAATTTTAAATGTTATAGTGGAAAAAATTTCATGGTTTTCGCCAGCTAAATTATAGTATTTGATAAAGTGAAAAACTTGACTTTGAGAAATAGAAGCTTAGATGTGTCTTGCGTTACTTCAAAGTCATATAGAGAGTTAAAATCACATCTTTATGAAACAGAAACTTTACAGATACTGATAGATAGATATTTGGCAGACTCTTATCTTTTTGACGCCAATAATTACAGTTTTGGTATGTCCGGAAAGTCATGAAAATTGCAATTTAAATGTTACATGAAATTTCGTTGAATTCAATAGCGCTGGCCATCGGTGACCCCCATGACAGTCAACGTGTTAACTTGCTGTGATATGGTTCGTATTATTGGGGATTATGAATGGTAAGTACTTTATGGAATGGTGTGTTCTTTGATACGTTGAGCTTGAAAGTTTCACTTGAAGATTTCTAGGATTTGTAGTTTTGAATGGGCTTAGAATTATGGAATTTATTGTATTGAGGAAATCAATCTTCATGTAAGTTAGTACTTCAAACTGTAGTTTCATAATCCATACTCCTAAACTTACAATACAATACTTACAAGTAAAATCAACAGGACAACTTGGTCGACATCGTAATTTTCTAAATTAGGAATGTCTTCATAGAAAAGCTAATAAGAATACTTTCTTTTCAAATCAAAATGAAACGGAGATTTCGAAGAAAGCAAAAGTTATCGACTCAAGCGTATACTTAATTCTCCGTAATTAGAATTCATCGTTACACCTGGAAATTAGTAACGCGATTAGCATACCAGTAGAAGTTAATGATATCCCTTCAGGTAACAGTCGAGCAGATTTCATTTTGAACAATTTAATTCCAAAGCTCGAGCAACCAATATCGTAGAACAGAAATTCAAAAAGTAGTTAACAAGCATTTATAAATAGATAATTAAAATAATCATAATCCCTCAATGAGAGTAAGCAATTCCTGAAACCAATATCACCGTCAACTATACATTTACCACGAGAACCGATACTTTCAACCCAACTACTCTTCCAAATCGCTTCCAAGTTACATTTATTAGTAATAACAACTCCGTGAAACTTTCCCGTTATCCAGAATAAAAATACTGCCTCATAAACGTTGAAATTACAGGTACTCTTTCAAATACAGACATATTTCAAGCAACTAATTACAGAGTACATCCAAGTATCGCGTATCGGCCCAATGATCGTATAAATCCTAATTACCGCTAATAATACATGAAAATATCTTTAAATGTATAATGACGACATCCTATCGAACAACGATGGCACAACATGCGCCGAATATTCTTACGTGGTAGCATAAAAATTCCGAAGAGAAAAGAAAATAATGGTACTCAGCTCACAGGAATCTCCGTTTGCCTTCGTTCGCGGTATGCGGCTGTGTCACGGCCCAAGAATGTATCGAATTTCCAAGTTTGGGAACAGTCTTGCCTCGTAATTCGTGCCATGGCTTTGGTCACGCACGTGTATACGCAACATCATGCTTTGCCTGTACCGTGCGGCTCCACGGCCGTGTCACCTGGGCGGCGGAGCTTCTCGTTTTCAACCGCCTATTCGTACCATTTTGTTTCTTGGAGTCCACTCGCTCAGCCTCTTAAAGGAAGCACCCGACAAAGTCGTAGCATTCAAATATTCTTATTAGTTTGCTGGAGGAGCGAGACATTGTATTACATTGTTGTCTCGTCGCGCGCTTCGTTTCATCAAGGCGAATCTCCCCATGTGGTGGGGGTAATTCTGCCGGAGTTTATTCTGTTTTCACTATAGAGATGTTAGAAATCTGGTGGCTACGCCGATGTCCTCACTGTCGCTACCCAAATCGCGTTATCTCCCTTGCTCCGATCTGCAGCGTTCTCTCTCTTTGTCTTTCAGTTCGATTTGTATGTGTAGCTCTTTTAACGAATCGCGAGGTAGAACGTCAAGTGCCTTCGCGTACGTGTGACAAGAGGCATGACGCTTGACGCCTGGCGAATCAGGCTCTGCCAAAACAGGCTTACCTCCTAGGTGACACGGCCGTGGAGCCGCACGGTACCTTCAAGTCACCCGTTTACGTATATAACAAATGTATGTAGAAAATGGAATGCATCCATTGGACTTTTATTCGAAGAAACCCTCGAAACTCGAACGTACAGACGAACTGAGGTGTAGCCTACATTCCGATAGGCGCTGCGTACGTGACTTTCGATGGAAACCATACAATTCTTTCGCGCGAACGTTTGGTGAGACCGGTATTTGTGAAAATCTTGGGCCCGTTATGTAATATTTTACGTGGGTTGGAGAGAGCATGAAACGGAGAAAACAGTAGAAAAATGTCGATGGGAAAATTGTTGTTTGGAGAACAGTCCAAGGGACGGGGGACTTGGACGTGTGTAGAATAATTTATCTGTTTTATTATTGAATTTTAATTTCTTTTGGTATTGGATATTGATTAACACTAGATTTACGATGTCAATTTGGCTCATTAAAAATTCTACTATTATATATATAATATATTACTTAGTTGGGTAATTTTGTAATAATAAATCCTTCATTTAAATTGATTTGGAACTATTTTCTTTGTAAAAAAACTTCAATTTTCATGTGTGAGTTAAATTGACTCGCTTCAGAAAAATAGATATATCAACATCTGTAAATCTAGTGTTAATCATGAGTTATGGAAGGATGTTTATGTGATTGTATTTGTTTTTTTATTGGGAGCGCCTAATTAAGTAATTTATGTATTAGAAAACTTGAAATATTCGTATTGGAGAAAATATTCGTTTAAACTCCTACTCTTGTTATTTCGATAACGATAACGTGCAGCAACTATCTGATCAAACTTTCTACGATTGAATTCATCCGTAACCGCTGTACGATAAAGCTAAGATAATTTATCAACTTATCGTTGCTGCAGTACTGCCCAAGAATTACTGACTCGAAGATACACTTCCCAATCGATTGTTACGTTATTTTTGACGTTCGATAAGAGGCAAGAATTCGGCAGATTATCTCTGAAAGCGGAAAGCATGACGGCATTTTCTCAAGTCTCATTACATGACGTAATCCAGGAGCAAGTATTCTCTCTTCCTTCTTTATAGATATTCCTGTGGCCCTTTCTCTTGTGTGTGTGTGTGCGAAAGTGAGTGATAATGCACTGTGAGTTAATCATAAATATGTGCCAATAGGAAACTTTAATCGCTGTACAAAATTGATGCTTCTGTAACTCTTTTTAACACTAGAACTACCGGCCTCAAATTTATCATATTTTAATAAATTAAATAAGTACTTTGAAAAAGGGGGAATCAAGGGGCGGAAAATTTGATTGATTGGGTGATTTATGTTTATTGATATAGACGTAGAATATTTATTCTATGACTCTTATATAAACTTGGAGAATTTGTTGAAAAAATTGTGTACCAGTCATTTTGACTGGTTTGGTAGTTCTAGTGTTAATAACTGTGCTCCCGGATCAACCCAAAATTGCTTGATCTTACAAGTTTTCGAGTATTCTTTAATTGTCCTTGATTTTTAAATTATACAAGATGTTTCATAATACGCGAGGCTATAGTCCAGCAATCGCCAAACTTTTTGACCACACGGACCAGTAAATTCATAATTTAAATCCCGCGGACTACTAATACGATTTTTTAAGTGTTAAATATATTTATAAAAAAAATTGTGATCTACGAACACATAAAATGTATTGTTATAAATTGAATTATGCTTCAATGCATCTTAAAACATAACTTAACGTGATGAGTAAGTATATTCCACATTTTTCTGGAGACCAGCGAAATTTTCTCGCGGACCACTGCTATAGTCCGACAACTGAAAGATGGCTAGGGAGCTTTGGAGCCTCCCGTTTTCAACTGTTTATTTCTACCGTTTCGTTTTTGAAATTCCCAAACCAATTCTACTAAAATAAACGACTATGTTAAGTGTTTACTTTAGGAGACGGAGTTTATGAATTACAAAAACGAAATGGCGGAAATAGATGTTTGAAAGCAAGAGGTTCCGCTGTACCCTAGCCATCTTTCAATCGTCTGAGAGGCAGGCTTAGCCCTTTATAATTATTACAAACGCATATATGCGGCTGGAGAAAAAATCTGATTATAAATTATCGCCACACATACTTATAACTTCTATACATTATCTAACTTTCTAATAAAAGTGTTTTTGGTCGACAAATAAAAAGATTATCTCTCAATATTCAACAAAGTCTCCAACCGCAAAGAATTAATGCCTGGTCCCAACTAATTTCAAATATTTTTGTAATATGTACCCAGATGTGACTGTATCACAAAAAAGGCACACTGCTTATTTTTGAAGCAGTTATCATTTTTTCTAAATATACCAAACACATAAAGGAATATACCAATAACATCCACCTTCGAGAATTCTAACCACGAGGGTCAAAGTTCTCCAAAGCCTCTCAACAACAAGCTATCCAACAGTTCCTTAAATAGCAACTAACATTTCCCTAGAATTTCTGGTTTTATTAAACCGATAATATCAACAGTTTCCCAGCTAACTGTTAAGATTCATCCATAGATATTTAACATCCCGAATAACTGTAATTAATAACTACGCACGTAACTGCAGACCTGTTTGAAAAACTTGTATCCCTGTTGAAATATAAGCCGAGAGGGAAAACAACATCGCAAGATATTTCAACAATTAACGATACATTTGGTTTCTTAAATACTTGGATCAATATTCCAATCAAATATTATCTAATCTATCCTGATGATTATCGAATGCACGTTTTTAGCCAACCGCTGGAATGCGGGGAGGAGTAACTTTACGTGTGTGAACATCGCGTGCACGATGGAGCGAGAGAAATGGAGAAAGAGAGGGAAAAAGAAAGATTTTTCTAAACACAGATGGCGAGCAGATGCCGCACGTTGCAACGTTCACGATTGCGTGGAGGAAAGCGCGTGAGACGGTGCGTGCCATAAGATCGACTCGAATTTCCAAGAGAAGCGAGAGCACGGCAGGTTAGAGACTTCGAAGAACGAAATTTCGAGATTTCGAGGAACGAAAGTCGATACGCGGAACGAGCATGCCACTGTTGTTCGTGTGCCAAATGTGCAAACAAAAACAGGAACGAATGTGAGACAGGTAATCTGCACGCGAATTGCAGGACGATAGTTCGTGAATCTTCAAGAGGAATTACTAATTTATCATTTGGGAACTTGTAATGTAATTGTATGCAAAGGTGTTTAAGTTATATAATACAGGAAGTTAGTGAAAATGCAATATTTTGTAACATTGACGGACAATGTGGGTAAGGTTCTCTCAGGACACAGTTATAAATTTTAACCGTTCATTGTCTCAATTTATTGGCGCCTTTGTGGATATTTGCATGGCAGCACATATTCAGACCCAATTTTTGTTTCATTTAAGAAAATATTAATTTATTTATAATTTGTAAATGTACATCTTTATGGACTATGGTGCTTACGCAAAATTTGTAACATTAAGGAGATCCGGAGAAATATTTGTATGAAAAAATAAAATTCACTAGGTGTTGAAACTAAGTTTAAACATATACGTAATAAAATACAGCACGAAAAGTATTATGTAAATTACAATATGCACAGGGTCCGAAGGGGTTAATATTATAAATAAATAATTACATTGTGTGTTGAACTTAATTTGAATGGATGTGAATTTAAAGGATTATAACTTTTTGTTCTTTGCGAACAGAGACATTTTTGAATATTGATAGACACTCGATTAAAATCTGTTCAAAATTTTGTAAAAAGAGTGAAAAAATTTAACCGTGTATACTTGTTGCTATAAATTTTAATTAAATTCTATTTCGGACCACATATATGCATCGCTAGTCCTCAAAGTGTTAAGCACTAAGTTACAATAGTTCCTAAAGCTGAAAAGTGATTCTGAGGTATAAAGCATAGATATATCTTCTGTCATCTCCAAGTCACAATAGTCTATAGAACGTTAAATCGTTCCCTTTAACCTTAGATCACTAACCTTCGTCGATTCGACGTCACGGATTTAATAAGTATGCCATATTAGTTAACGTTATCGTAATAAATAAATACCTATCTTTAATAATAGAAAAAAACATGTTTAAATTTTATTTAAATATTACCCTTTAATCCCTTTTGTAAACACCGTAGTCGAAGAGACGAAGATTAGTGTTAAGCGTCGAAAAATAAGGTTAGTGATCCATGGTTAAGTGCAACATAATTACATTAATCATCTATGCAATATCGTTCGTTGAACATCCCATCCTTACGCTTGATTTTATTCAAAACATTGCATTACGACATACAAAATGATATAAAACAATAAACTTCTACATATTCTTTCAAAATCTTAACAAATATCTGATTTCCCAAATGCAAATTGCCGACGATTCAAATTCACCATACTTCAGAACATCGATACTCCCATTACGTCGAAAAAGGTTGATTTTTCTCGTCCAATTAGAGAGTTTGAAATAAATGGCACGATCGTACACGAGGTGAATCTACGTTCAGAATTGTAATCGTTAAAGCAATTCCACCTCTCGTCCATCGACATCTTTGAGGATAGGAACGTGTAACGAGAAGTTCTGGTATGAAAAAACGAAAAAATAGAAAAACAGGATGCATATGTAATGCATTCCTGTAATGCGACATCAAAATCGAAAGAGTAATACCCTCGTACCATCAAAGAATGCACTAAAAGGAGGCAGGGTCTATTTTTAGGCACCGGTCGGTTGCATGTACGTTATATACCGGTTGGCCCCGTAAGATGGTACACTTACACTACAGCCCACGGCTACGCACACACGCATGTATTTCCCCATACACAACTCGGCACGTGGAACGTGGTCCATATAAGAGTGTGTTATAACAAGATCTTATTCTTTTGCTCGATGCTGACGAGCACCATCTGCTGGTCCGATCGCAGGATCGACTTGTAAATTTGGCGATTCTTTTGCACAGTTGTGCATTTACATCGATCGTTTCTAAAAAGATAGCTGTCGATCACTAGAGCAAACTGTGAATTTTGAACGTTTGCGGAGATGTTTGAATTGCATGTGCCATTTTTATGAGCATCGAAAGAGACTTGAAATTGATTGCTTGAAATGTATCTTATATTGGATGAAATTGCAGGAATTTAATTGAGTTTAACCCCTTGCTTTTAATGACTTGTGGCACACGCCACGCGGTAAATGGATGGAAATTTTTTTTAAGTTTTCGAAAAACTGTTAACACTTTACCGACCGGAAGCGTATTAATAGGCTTTTCGGACGCAAGGCCTTTGAACTTTTAACTTATTAATTGGTTGCCACTCCAATTAATAAATTATCATTTATCATTGCGATTACCTGTGTAATTTTAATAAAAATTTGTCATTTCCGAATATATATCTGTATCAAGGAAGTATTTGTGGCCAAGTGACCGACCAGAAGGGGTAAGATGTTAAAAAAGTACAATAAAGTGTTGAATTGAAACTATCGGTAGGTCAGATGTTGAAATTAGTTCTATGCTATCAATATTGAGTTAATCCTCTATAGTCCGAATTATTTCTGGTATCTAAAGATCAGTTTCACGCTAGCACAATTAGAAAATGATAAAACAGCTTTAAATTATTGATTAAACCTGTTTTTTAAACATTAAAGTGTAAAGAATTTCATGATTTTCACGAGCTAAATTATAATGTTTGATAAAGTTACAAATTTGACTTTGAGGAATAAAAGCTTATTGTCAGATGTGTCTTGCGTTACTTCAAAGTTACGGGGGCCCATAGAGGGTTACCTTATACCGGCATATTGAAAATTAATGATAGATTATTATTCCAACAATTAATTCTGAGCAATTGCGCGTTAAAATATTAGTTTTACATAAGAATGCATTTGGAGGAGTAATTAGAAACGTGATAAGCGATTGTCAATTATGAACGAATCGAACGTAAGGTTTCTTAAGTTATTTTTCTCTGTCAGAGTTATTTCAATTTTGGTATCCGTTGCTATTTACATCAGATTGGAACAATATATTGAATTAATCGCTTTATGTTTGCTGGAGTTATACGTTGAGAAATAAAAACATATTACTGTATTACATAAAAACCGTGAGGTATTTCAATTGATGTAAAAAATGTAGAAGAACGAAAGAATGATCCTCATCAATTTATTATTCTTCTTGTAATGTCGGAAGAAAAGTTTTTCTGAATTGTGTTAACAGTATAAACTCCTTACTGGCCGAATGGGTTTTACATAAAACTTTGTGTTTCAATATATATAACAATTGTTGTTAGAAAATATTATAGGTATTTTTGAATGACTTAAGACACGAAACAACTGCATAGTAAAAATAAAATAAATTGCTTACTGCGAAAAGATACCTAATTGACCTAATAACACTTAATACTTGACCATCCTGGTAGTTAATTACAATTTTCAAACCACGTACGAATAAATCTATCGCGGTACATAAGTTTTTTTCTTGTATTTACGTTAGAAAAATATATAATATCTATTTCTCTTGATAATTCTAATCAGTCGAATACACGAGTTACTATTTAAATGGTTAGGCCCAATAAATACACAATAACCAATTGAAAAAGTAACATTCCCGTATTTCTATGCATCTACTTGAAATAGTATTCCATATTCCCTATTCTCGTTGAACAGAAAGAGATTTTACAAGTGCTACAAGCGTATTTTCATGTACAACCAATAGATCCAATTTCTTCGCTCTTGAGCCGACCCAATGCAAGAAAACAACTTTAAAAATCAGCACTCCAGTGCTTCTACCATCTACTTAAAACAGTAGTTCCCCTTTCGCTTGAGCAAAAAGGGATTTTACAAGTTCTACAAGCACGTTTTCACCTATAACAAACAGATCCAATTTCTTCGCTCTTGATCTGACATAATACAGAAAAACAAATTTAAAAATCAGTACTCCGGTACTTCTACCATCTACTTAAAACAATAGTTCCCATTTTAGTTGAACAGAAGAGGATTTTACAAATTCCACGAGTGTATTTTCAAGTATAACCACTAGATCAAATTCCTTCGTTCTTAAGCCGAAACAACACAGAAAAATAAATTAAAAAATCAGCACTCCGATACTTCTATCATCTACTTAAAACAGTATTTCCTACTGTAGTTGGATAGAAAGAGATTTTCGAAATTCCACAAGCATATTTCCCATACGACCGATAACACAAATTTCTTCGCGCACAAGCCGACCCTGATCGCCAGATTTCTCGGGTTTTTCGCCGAGAGCGCGGCCCTGGCGGTTGGAATGCGGGCGCGGCGAGTCTTTAGTGTATGGATATACGCATACGCGCGGATACAGACGCTCGAGAAACTTAAGGGGCTCTCACACCAAGTACAAACGTAACGTCAGAATACCTCGTGTGCCTACGCGTGCATACGCGAATAACACGTACACTCTGAAAATCCTGTATACGAGAATCTCAGGTAAGAGATTCTACAACACAACTAGAAAGAGAAAAAGAGAAGGGGGAAAAAGATACGCTTAAATACGCGCACACAGTGATGAGCGAAATTCATACCAACACGTGTGCGCGTGTTACGTTCCTCTGGATGATGGTAAAGCAACATACCTGTCTCTAGGATCAATCCACGTCGTTTTCCTCGTGTTGTGATCGATGAAGTATACCTTTCCATCGAAGTCCTGTGCGACGTCCCACCCTTCCGGAAGCGGTATCTCCCCATTCCGTCTCCTTGGCATATTTCACTTCGCTCTAAATCCATCCAAAACTCTATCACCGAGCAGTCGGCAGGCGCATATCTGTGCGCGCGAGCACACACTCCTCGAGCCACATACACACCGTGGCGATGCAAGAGGGAGAGAGATAGGTAACGTAAAAGGGTTGGAGAGGGAACGTTGATGCGGTGGAGAGAGGGTACGCGATAGCAATACACACCGTGAAACGGTGGAACGGAGATGGAGAGAATGTATTGCACACTATCACCGACGAGGGGCATGTAAACACACGTACACTGTGTACGCGTATATATGAAGAGATGTATACGTGATATGTATATATGCTTGTATGTATGTATGTATATATATTCTTGCTACTCCGCCATCATGAATACCTCATTATCATGAGCGGAGTGACGTCAGAGTCCCCGCCTTCAGATTCCTCTCGAGCGGAATTCCACCGTTAACATAGCTGACCGTCGAAGAAAAGCCCGCTGTTGGTAATCTTGTCTCCAGACGGTACAGTGGCCTTACATTCGTACGGGTACACGTATCGAACACTTGAAGCACAACCGTGACACTAATTTTTTCAATTTCACACTGGTCACTTTGATATTTAAAATGAAATGGAAAAATAACTCACTCTCCTCGTGTAGCTTCTCTTCTCTTCTCTTGCAGCACAAAAACAACCTACAGAAGACAAATATCCACCTTATTTTTTCTTGTATTCACTACTTCGACAAATGCCCTTTCGCGAGGATATTACGGTCTCCGCGTTCACTTTTATTTACACTCTTAACCTCTCAGCCTGTCAAGGTCTGCCTTTTGCACCGTGCTCGACGTGTTGTCTTTTCAGCATACCTTTCGATACTAGTATGATTATCACTGCTTGTATCTCCGAATAACCACGAAGAACAGGTTCTCCCGATGAATATTTACGGCACTGTACCGGCAGATCGACAACGAACACTCGCCCCTGATCTCGATGCACGTTTTCATTGACAAATCCCCGTAAGAATCGGTGGAGACACGTTACTTCGATCCGTCGCAATCTTGTTCTCCTTTTCGAGCAACGACGACGACAGCGAGTTTCTCAGACTGGAGACGGGACAGCATCGAGAGTCTGCGACCCGCTTTAAGCAGAGCGCACTATCGCCGGCTCCATCGAGCACATTTCACCGTGCTCCCTTTTCTCTTTGCACTAAACTCCACGGCTCCGTGGTATGCGAAAGGCACCGTCGTGTGGATCACCGCGACGTTTCCTTCGAGAAATGTCAGAATTCGCCTCGCGTTCCCTCGCACGTCGTTTCGCTCCGCTTTTACTCGCGCGATGGGACACTGTTACGATCACCACGAGACACTTGCTCGTTTCGTGGATCGAATCGAACACACGGCTTCACAAGAATTCCATACTTTGTCTCGTCAAGTCCGTCGTTTCTAGTGCCAAGAATACGCACAAACTACTCTTTCGTTTCGATGATACTACGACCTCGCACCAGCTACAAGCATGCTGTGTGTTTGAAACATGCCACTGGACGTTCATGCCGTGTGCGCTTGGCAATGCTTCTCGCTCACTCTCTTTTTCTCTTCGCCCCTCCGTAACGCGCACACGACGAGAAACGAACGTAGTCCCCTCTTAAACTATCATACAGTATCTCCCTCCCCTGACCACTCTCATTCTTTCTCTCCTTCTCCCTCCTCCTCGCTCTTGGATCGATCCCACCATTGGCCGCAGCTCTCGTGTCTCTGACCGCTGCGCACGAACGGCGGCGGGAACAGACGAACGCGATGCCCTTTCGAGAGTTTCGCATATTTTCCGTTACGTTACGACGGTGACGCCACCGTACAACATGCGACGCAGGTGCACTCGAGACCGTTGAGCATCCGGGACGAGAAGATTGAAGGCAATCCTCCGGCGCCCCCTCGGGAATACCGCATAAGCTTACGTGGTATTCGCGCGTACACTTCCTCTTTTTCTTTTCTTCGTGTTGCATCGGCGAACGTTGCGCTTGGAAGTTCCGATCGTCAGGGCCGACGAACTACATTGCGAACCGTTTATCGACCGTTGGATTCCCTAGACATTTTATCTTTCGGTGATTTTGCTATAGAAAAAGATAAGGTTTTGACCTTTAATAAAATTTATCTTTAGTTGCATGAGTAATGACGTCTACGCCGATATTTATGTTACGTCTCGAATTGATAAGTTTCATGATAGTCTGATCTTACGTTATTGAATCATACGATAGAAAATAATTTTTCACTTTTGAAACGTAACAATTTTAATACGAATGTTATTTCTTTTTGGGAAATTTCACTTGTGATAATTATAGTGAGATAGATGATCGATATTATTGCTGTGTAGAGTTCACAGTTTCACGTTGATTTTGTGTCAAGGATAATAGAAATACTGAAATCGAACGAAACAATATTCCTCAGTCAGCGGCCCTGAACTATTCCATTCGCATGCGCAGTTGAGTCTTTAATGCCACGAAGCGCATACGAATTTTACATCGTGCTTATTCGATTACAGTTTCCGAGTGGACACGTGATCTCTGTGTTTAGCAGCACATACGACTTACTATATAGTAGTGTGCGATATCGCGCTCCAAATGTAATATAAGCAATTATTCCAAATCAGACGACATTTTACCGTAAACAGAGATTACGTACTCTGAGATATTACTAGTTATCAGCCATTCTTAAAAAAAAAGAGTAAATCTGACGTTAACGCGCGACTGATATGGCAACGTCTGAGAGCGATGATTTTGAGAGTGCCGATGAGGAGTTGGGCCACGACACACCGCTAAAAAAAGGCGTTGATACGCAGCAGTGGTCTTCGCCAAACACGATAGGCTCAGAATCGGATGACGATACGGAATATGTGCCTCGAACACCTCGAACAAATACAATTTATAGTAAAAAGACAGTCAGAGATTCTTTGAGTAGACCAGCTGCATTGGCAGCTGAAAGGACACTTGTCAAAAATACAGTAAACACGGATGATGATACCAGTATTAAGGACTCTCATAAAACCACGATAGATCAGAAATCAGTCAACAGTTCTAAAGAAACTGTTGAAACTGTGGATGTAAAAGACATGGATTCTAAACTGCCGGAAACAGAATCTTCAAGTACAGAATGTGTTTTAGACTCTAGCTCAAAAGGAAAAAATGAAAAGGAATGTACTGATCAAAATATAGTAAATGTAACGTCGGAAGAAGTTTCTAATACAGAAACTCATGCTGCAGTATGCAGACCTAGACCACGGGAAAGAGGAAAACATGGTACTGGAAAAAAAGCAGAGACATCTCGCCCATTGGTCAAAAAGTTAGGAACTAGAATTGTACAGAACAACAATGTTGAGTCTAATGTTGATACTGCATCGAAAACCAACATTAAAGATATCTCCGAAGAATTACAGAAATTATCTGTTGAGGAACCTTTGGCAGATGAATGGAATGAGCCAGAAGAGATGAAATTAAATAAGAAATTCAAAGAAGTATTTAAACCTGAAGGTTGGGAGGGCCTTGGAGATGAAATTGAATTGCCAGACGAATTGACAGATGAAAAATTAAAACCAATATTAGACAGAATTTCATCGGCAGGATCTGAAAGTCAGAATTATTCTGATGGTGGTTGGGGTGGTTGGAGCAATTGGGGTGTAAGCTCCTTACTTAACACTGCTACTGCTGGAGTATCTACTTTAACCAGTCACGTATCTCATGGGCTTTCGCTTTTAGAAGAGACTATAGGTGTACCTGACCCAACTGAACTTGTGGAACCAGAAGAAAAGGAAACTCCTATAGATGAGGGTATAGGATTTTTTTTCAGTTATTGTATATTGACTGGATTTTCATGATATTCATTAAGGAATACATACAATAGTTATGGGAGATTAGACAAACATCTATAAACTTTAGATTTGTAATATGCTTTCAGTTTAGCTCAGGGATGAAGAAAATGGTAGACTCAGAAATGTATTGTGTATCTGTAATTTTGGGAATTCCTTGATAATAATAATAATAAATGCAGACAATACAGTATCAATATGTTTGACAAATATTTAATATGACATAAATTTTATTTACATTACAATCTTCTATCGACATTAATTTCAGGTAAGAAAGAAGATGTGCAGGAAGAAAATCAATTATATTCATCTTTTGGATTTGGTAATCTCATATCAGGTGTATCTTCAATAACAAAGTTAGTGGAATCTACCGGTACTAAAGTTATGACTGGTGGATTAGATACATTAGAAGCTATTGGAAAGAAAACAATGGAAGTGTTACAGGAAGGTGATCCTGGCTTAAAGAAGAAGAGAGCATTTTTCACGAATGAAACTGAAAAGCCAATTTTATCTCATATTCTTAGGGAAGCTAAAGAGAAGGCAGACGCTGCTGAGAAAACGCAAGAAGAAAAACAGAAAGCTAGGAAAGTCCATTTTGAAAGCCTTTTCGATGATTATCAGGGACTTGTGCATTTAGAAGCATTAGAAATGTTATCCAAGCAAAGCAACATTAAAATCCAACAACATCTAGTTGGTTTGGATACAAATGAATTGAATTCTATTGAAGAAACATTGGAAGAAGTAAAGGAATTATGTGATTTAGGTGAAGAAGACGGGAATGAAGAAAATAACGAGAAGAAAGATTTAAAATGTAAATTAGAAGAAGCTTGTAAAGACCTTGGAATTAATATTTCTTACGAGAAATTGAACACAGTTAGTAATTCCATTTTTAATAATAAGTGTCCTTGCATGTTGAACAAATTTTTTTAAACAATATTCTTGCAATTTTTAGGTTTGGGAAGAATGTCAATCATATCTTGCAAAATCTGAAATACAAACTGATCAAGAAATATTTCAGTGTGCAATATCTACTTTAGCACAATTTACAGCACTTTCGGTAGAAAGATTTCATAAAACTGCCGAATTACTTTTAATCAAAGAGCACAGAAGTACCGTTAATGAGGCTGATGCGTTAGTCCAACTAACACGTATTTTATCCAATCATGTTGAAATACTAGCAAGTCTTTTCTGTAGCCCTCTAAACGAACTCGTTAAAACTTCGGAAGAATCAACAAATGTCACTGCTAATATAACAACAATTTTTATGGAGGTAAGGAAATATTATGATCAGTTATACAAATTTACAGCGGCACAAAATAATTCTTAATATTCTTTTTATACAGGCCTCGAATGCAAGTTCATATATTCAAGAGGCTTTCAGATTATTGATTCCAATTATACAAGTTGGCGCTATATAGTGGTTAATGGAGTTACTTTTTTAAATAATTTATACGCATATAATACGATGAAATTTTGTACAATTAAATGAATAATGAGAAGTTGTTAAAAAAAAGTGAGAAACCTTCTAAAATTGTTTCTATTCAATAATGTATGACTCTAACATATTCCTGCTTTTTTTTTAAATGTTTCCTTCTGCCATAGGGACCAGATTAATAACGATTTATTATACATTAATATTTTCGAAATATTTTGCATGTCTATCAACTTGTGTACACTTGTCAAACTAATATCCGTTAATATTCATTATATGTTTATACGTAAATGAAAGATAAACATGTAATGCAATTTATATTATAAATAATTTTACTAGAATAACATTGATACAGAGTATAAATGTCTTATAATAAATCACAAGTTTTTCTTCTCCTCTGTTAGCGTTTCTACGCTCATTTTAGAAACACGTAAGACCACTAATAATTAATCGAATAAATTTTTGTAAAAAAATAATTTCTCAATATTTTTTAGATAAATGTATTTACATGTATTTCATTTAACGAAAATATAAATTCCGATTTATAATCACAAATAATAATCGAAATAGAAAACAGGAACTCTAAATAGAACTTTTCGGGAAAGAGTCAATCTTTTACTGCTAGATATATACAAGAATCGTTTATAAAATCTTTTGTGTTTTGCAGCGTTAAAGATTTTCATAAAAACATAATACAGAAGAAAACATGGGATCTCATATTCAATATAATTCATGTTAAGATAGTAAAAAAAAAGATAGCGTATAAAGAACATTTAATATTTCCCTCTTTTATTACCAATAGGAGGTTTCTGAAGCTGGAAACTCGAACTCGATTCACTTGTTGGTAAAGGTGCAGTGAGATTTGTTGGAGTATTAAAACTCAAACTTGCGGTTGGTGGTTTCAAAGATGGGCCTATAGTAATATTAGTAGCAGATGGTGTTGATATTGTATTTCCCCAAACTGTAACAACATATTTAGTAAATTATTTCTAATTTTTTTTCGAAATATTAATTTCATACGCACGTACAATTGCTAAAGCTGTGTGTAATGAATTCCATTGAATTAATATTAGAATTACAGGTATGACATTATAGCAAACGTTATTATTGACTTTATTATGTTATTATAATACAGGTAACCTACGATAATAATTGTTTAATTGTTAGTTAGGTCCTTGAACATAATTTAAATGCAATAGATGATATTGTGGTACATCATTTCTGTTCCAAACTATAGTCAAATGCGAGCATTTTCCCATAACCACTGACAAGACAGAAGCAACCAAAGCACATATAAAATATGCAGCCATACCTTAAGAAGCATAATTTCACACTTTAATCTTTACTTTGTTATTTCGTAATACAAGTTCACACAAAGGATACGCAAACAGTTTTCACTGTCGTAGTTATCACGAAAATGAGTACTTTTGAAAATACATTAGGCAAATAAGCTTCAAATCCTTTCTTCACAGGTAACAACACAAAAACGAACTAAAGTGAAAACCGAATACCTCATCAACTAAAATACAGCCCCTACTCTTTCCCTGGAAAGGCAAAATCAAAGTCAAATCATAGAAATAAAGATAAAATTCGAAAATTGGTATAAAAAAAAGATTATAAATAATTTTACTATTCACATACGTTAATTCTACTTAATTTAGTAAAGGGCATTATATGTTAGTAAATCTACCTCATACTAGATCCACGCAAGACCTGAAGGTAGGAGATGTTTATGGGGTAGTTGTAACAACGAGAATACGTTGTTATAAGGAATTTTTCGTTTCCAGCATGAGGATATATCAATATTATAGGATTACTGATAACATGCTGTTTTCTATTTACCTAATGGATTTCGTGTTTCATAACTGGTAGGTCGGCTAGAACTCAGTGCTGTTGATGATAGAAAACTTTTATTTCCTGCAATAGGAATTATAAATTATTACATAAAAACTATGGTATTTACAATTTTTACGACTTATATATGTGGAAATTACCAGGTCCAAAGGGAGTTGGACCACTTGTAACTTTTCCAATACTACTTCGAGACGTTTTGCCATTTACTTTAATGTCATCGAAAACATTTGTATTGTCTTTTAAAACATATTTTCTAAAATTAAGATATTGCTCTTTTTGTTGCTGCACTTTGGAATGTACTCCCTGTAATTTACCAGCAACAGCGACGAGCGATTCGTGAAGTTTACTCATAGCCATTGTTAACTCTAAAAATAGATAAGAAAATATTAGGAAACATTTATTTTCTATATTAATAGACCATTTAAACGTTTGTGTGCCAGAGGGTTTTCATAAAACACGGTCGAAAAACGCCTAGCGCCGCGATCGTGCTCCTGCGATTAAGGTTGAGAAGTCAGTTGTCTGTATCGACGAAATGCGCTGGGTTTTTTTTTCCACGAAATCTGAAGAGCACGAAAGCGGCCCGTGGTATGCAAACGGTTAATTATCAATAAATTACCTTGTGGCGTTAGAGTTTTGGGTGTCATCATAGTTTGTATATGCTTTTCCGTTGCTTCGATCTGAGATCTGAATAACATTAAATCATGTTCAAAGCTATCAGCTAATTCCATAAAGAATAACAGTGGAGCATTATTTTCATATTGTAAGCCCGGAGGAGTATCGTGGGTTCTTTGAATAATTTCAGCATTCTGCAGTGCCTTTGCTGTATCTTGTTTTAATTTATCAGCGGACGAACGATCACGTTGGACAGAACCAGCTAAGGTAGTCAAAATTTCCATCAATGACGCCGTATCTTCCGCGCAACGATTTAAAGGTCTAGCTGAACCTCTTGCTATATCAGAGACTAATACCTTTTGTGCCTTTACAAACTCCCTGCAATGAGGATATATAACATTAGTAATACTGAAGTTCTTCCAATATAAAATTCATAAATAAATTCTGCGATATATTACTTGAACTTATCTATTGTTTGCATTAATTCTTGTGGCCAAAGATTATCCTTAGCAGCTGCTGGACTAGCACTTCCTTGTGAAAGACCTTTACCAGTTGCAGACACATCTAAGCCACCTAATCCTTTACTTTTAGTATTCGTGGTGGTAACGGTAGTAAGTGGCTTTGATCCCAACAAGCTACCGCCAGTAATAGAACCACCAAATAGAGGTGCTATATACACAATAATGATATTATTGTTAAAAGTAATCTTTAAATTCGGTTTTATATTTATATGTTTAAGTTTTATTTATTTATATATATATATATATTTATACTTGATGTTGTTGTTGCGCCAAAAGTCAGACTTCCGGTTGCAGGTGTAGTAGCTGGAGTACCAAATGTTAAACCAGTACTTGCTACTGGTGTACCGAAAGAAAGGCCACTAAACAAAGGTGCTGATGTTGTTGGTGCTGAGAATAAACTACCAGTAGAAGCCATTGTACTAGTCATATTTGATCCTAAAAGTAGGCCACCTGACGGTGTTGGTGCTGTAGTCGCAGGGGTATTACCAAGTCCAAAACTGAAAGTGGTAGTAGTTGCTGGTGTCAAAGTAGTCCCAAATGCAGGTGCACCCGATGCAGGTGTACTGGAGCCAAAGGGAGTAGTTCCCAAATTAAAGCCAGTTGCAGGCCTATAAATTTTGAAATTAATATGAAGTTTTATATTGTACCTTATTCAGGTTGTGGAACATAAAATCATGTTTTATTTCGTTATTACTTTATGACTATAGTTTTCAAATGTAACACAACCTAAAACTTATGAAGAGTCAATATAAAAATATATTTACTTTTGGGCCCCAAATCCAAAACTTGTATTGACTGGAGGTGCAGTCTTTCCAAACGGAAATATCGACATTCTTTATATACAATTGATTCTAAAATGAATATTTTATGGTACAAATTCACAACGAACGTTTGATGAATGTATCAAATCGCTCTTGGCGGTAAACAGCGGTAAATAGAAGTAAACTAAACTCAACTTAGGATCCATAAAAGCGCCATCTGGAATTCAAAAGTAAATTGACTGAATGACTTGAATCCTTGAATGCATTTCCGTTGCCTTCAACACTAGATTTATCAAGGGGGCTAAAATTACTTGTTCTAAATATTGTAAAAATGTTGCTTAAAATTTGTAGGGCTGTAATAAATCTTGAAGTTGTTGAAATTATGGATTATTTTAAAATTAACACAATGTACCTCGCAATTATAACGATATATGTACATAGAAAATCTAGGTAATATTTCGATTTATTATTAAACGTGCCTACATGATACAAATCAGGGGACAACACAATTTCATTATCGCTTTATAAGGTAGTAAATATGTTTTTCTTTGCGTGTACGTGTCAATGTCCTAATAATCATACATTTTATCTATTAGAAATGGGATTAATTCAACGAAGTTTACCAGATCGGTACACAGACTATCACAAAGTTGATTGCTGGTTCGAGTTCGTACATGGGCGTTTCTAAAATGATCACAGCCGCGCATACTAAAAGAACTCGTCTAAAAACATTCTTTCTACTGGTAGAATCTGTTTTTCAGAAATTATTTCGATTCTTCTTCTTCTTCTTTTTTTTTTTAGTAATCCTTTTACCACTTTTTTTCATCATTAATACCCAATGAACATTGAAATAGTTCAGTCTCATTTGAAACATAAAGGAAAATGAAATTATAATCAACGCTTGTATACAGTTTAGAATACACCCGGTACGTAGTATCATTTACAGAGTACAAGTCGCTCAATGACTATGAAATGACACCACAGTATTACATTCTATGATACAAATACAATGAGACACTGTATTTTTTTATAGTTTTCTTCACATATTAAGAATATATTCCTAGGTACTTTGCGATGGCGTGCGATTATCTTAAATATTCCATTGGATTTTATATATAGATATCAATAACTGCCGTGCTAAAACGAACGGTAAATAATATTTGACAATTTGCAGAACCTGGCAAATCATTTGTTGGCTTCGAACGTTCCATTCATGACATTTACATATCTGCATGTAACGTTCGCAGCGAGTAAACATTGCTTTGAACCACGGAAGGTTCACTGCCATTGCAAACAAGACGAATATTTACGCTTCGCACGTCACCAGCACATCTTGTTCTCAATATATTAACTAACTTCGCTATACGAAAGTCGCTACGTTTTACCGTCCAGCTTAAACATTGTTTTAACAGAACTGTATAAGCACATGCAAAACATTTCGAACATACCACAAGCGGTGTATGACTTCATTAACTTCCCCTTCCTCTTAATATAATAAATAATTCCTTTTTATGTACAAATGGATTTCTTCTCTAAAACGTTCAAATCCACAGAGACGATTTGCTAAAATATCCAAACACACTTTTCGCTTATCCCTACTGTTGTGCATTACCCTACCACGATCGCTGCTTTCAGGATAACGGCATTTACTGTCGCGCTTCCAAAGCCTCTTAAAGTTTCAAAGTTCAAAGCCCAAACGTTAAATTTCATGTTCCATTATTCTGACAACAGCGTTGAGACCATAGACTCCGGATTCTAGAATAGAGTCATTTTTTAAAACTTCTTCAATGTGGTTATACGATATTTAAAATAGAGTATTTTCATTTTTTTTATCAGAAGAACAATTCATTTATCATTATGAAATGCAATTGGAATGGGCCTCTATAAAATTATCATTGGTTAATTGTCCACTTATAGTCCCTCATAACATTTTGGTACATTACTAAAAATTATCTTTACGATCTGTGAATTCGAGGCTCTATAAATGCAATTTATATTTAGTACAAAAAAAACGGGCGTCAGATTCTACTACATTTAATAGCATTTTTTTTTTCTTAGCATTTTATTCGTTTTTGTGCATTTGCACCCGTGAGACTTACATTGAAGTTATAAACTTTAATGACTGAAGGAAACAGATCACTATTTTGAAATTATATATTGCTTCTAATTAAATAAATTCAATAAATGAGTATTGTAATTAAAGTACGCAGTGATTAATGTAATCTCTGTACTTTAATACTTCTATGTTCTTTAATAAAGCGTATAACTCCAATATCTCGTAACTTACATTATTCCAACTTATTTCTTGTTGTAAATAAAGGCCACGCACTACAGAAACCTAGTGCAAACATTATAAATACTTTTAGAGAACGGATTTTTCCAATATCACGAACAAATTGTTCTTAACGCCGTGTGTTGTTCTAACTGGTACTTAATTATTATGAGTTAAATTTTTGTTCTTATCATAATAATTTTCTTGTCATACAACATAAAACATTCTCAACTTTTTGGATCTCGTTTACATAAAAACTGGAAGTGACAGATAATCTTGATACCCAGTTATGCACCATTACATAAAATTGCATAATTTATTGCACATGTTGTAAATAAAAAAAAACATAATCATTAAAATTTCATAATTCAATAATATTCCTTTACGAATGTATTTCGAAAAATCTGCTCTCATTATTACAAACGCATTGGGCTTCGAACGCTCCACTTTAAAGACTGATTGCCTGGACGTATTTATCACAATGCGCGTAACATGGATTCTTAATAATTCTGTAAATTAATCAACATAAACGAATTAAGAACTAATTATTGATCATTAGGCCACATTCAGATAACTAGATCCATCCTTTTGAGAAATATTAAGAAAAATCACTTCTTGTCCGTGCAGGAAGCAATCGTTTAAGTGGAACTTGTATGTACAATATTAAAAGCATGTTTTAGAAAAACTAAATATTTTAGAACCAGAACGGTACATAAAAAAATGCATATATATCAATAAGAATATCTTCGATATTACGATTGAAAAAGCGCAAGTAAATACAGGGAATGTCAAATTTGCAATGAAATTTACTTGATTAGCTGATATAGTACCGGCAAGTCTTATAATTCTTATTGTGTTCAACTTATTTCTTCTTTGTTGCATTTGAATAAAACAAACGGGCCTGTAGCAAATGGTCATTTTGTACTATTGTTGAAATAATGTGTTTATGCTGCCTGTCCACTCATTAGGACATTTTTACAGACGTTCTATCGAGTAAAAACGCCATTAGCTGATCACAGCATTGAATATTGTCGCATCACCACATTCAATGTATACATATAGAGAGCATCAGACAAACTTTCGATCAGACCCAACTTCCATCAAAAGAATGTCTTTGTGCCAATTGTACCGTTGTCTGAAGACATGGAATATGGCAGTTTGACATTAAAGCCAAAGCATTGAGCTTTCCACAAAAAACTGGATGTTTTCTGGCTTACATAATATGTACTACATCGAAAGAAAGAGAGGAAAAAAAAAGGTCATATCAGTCATGTTAGCCGACATACACCGCGATTAACGAATGCTTGAAAATATTATTTGGAACAGCGTTTAATGATAACGACAGGGTTACTCTTTAATTTACTCTTATCGTTTTTATGAATCCTTAAACATTAAAGTAAAAAGAGGATGCGATAATTTCCATAACAATCCTAGAATACTAAATCGATTTATAATAGAGAAGAAAATTTAACATAGACGTATTTTTCATTCTTGCAATAACATTCTCGTGTAGAACTGGAAATGTGATATTAAATTGCGACCTCCGTTTTTGAAAAGCTATTAATCGCTAAACGGTCATTTATTTGTTTTAAATGAGAAAACAATCACTGGTATATGGATTTTTTTCACAGCTATTCATCATATATATGAAACTAAACTGTATTTAAATTTAAAAATAGTTGTGCACTGTTTGTTAATTGTTGCTTCGTACATGACTGTTTCAAATTCATGATTACAGAATGCACAAGATCTAAAGAACACGACTAACCCGCTGACTGCCACGCTTGTGCATGTATTCAGTTAAAGACGTATATACACCATGAAACAGCGGAACATAAAAAAATATGTAATAAATATAATTAGCGAACATGTTTTCAACATTTTGCTACTGAAGATCATAACAAGCAAACTCAGCTATATACATTGCATAGAATGGCAGTGAACGCGTCAAGGTATTGTAAAACTTTCAAGAGAGATCTTTGGTTCTGTAGCTATGTGCTACGTTCACTTTTAGCACAAGCACTCCATCCAGTTACAAGATGGAAGCAAAGAAAGTCTGGATAAGTTAAACACTTTATCACCGTTAAGGTAAACATTATGGTCAATATTCAAAACCCCCATTCAAGTGGCCAGCCACATTTGTGTTTATCCGTAACAAATATGGCTAGAAATGTGTTTCTTTCTTCTTTTTGTGTTTTAGAAATGCGGGTCCCGAATGTGGCCTTATGTGTACGGAGATAGGATCGGCATGTACATTTTTGAAAACTGGAAATGTCTCGATCCGTAATCGTACTACACTCTAAGCAATTCCAAAAACAGTGTGTACGGTGTTCACACATTCTTAATGATTTTAATCATTCTCATTTTACATATTATTATTGTATAATTTTTTTACGCTTTGTCATTCCTTACGATGCTTATACGTTAAGTTGAGAAAATAATTTTTTTATATAACAAGCAATGTGTTCAACTTGTTTTTCCATAAATATTCAATTTTTTTTTAAGTCTTCATCATAGAACAATGGCTCCAGCAGAAATGTTTAATTTGCACGTAAATTTCAAAGTATGTCCATTTTCATTAGTTCGCTCAATGATCACTATCTAATCGAAAAAAGATATTTTGTAGCCACTGATCTCAGAACCATTGTATATTAATTGTAAGTTATTGTAATGTGTCCAATGTTGAATTTGTGGCAACGCTAAAAATTTCCATGGGATATCATTAGCTAGAAAGCACAAAGAGCATCATAATAAATCTTTCTAGCTTGCTTTGGTTTTTTACAAGCATCTCGATACCGTGTATATAATAAACTCTTTAGATTGACAAACACTTTTCTCAAACATTGTCCTGTTTCAATGGCAAACACACATAACACTTATTATTCTTTCACGTGATTAAACGGGGGCTATGTAAACCTTCGACCTGAGTATCAATTTGAGGACAATGTTGAGTATCTGGTGGGCCCCAATCATGTAGATTTCCACTGTTAGCTAGTCTGTGCGTAAGTCGATGTGCTATCGAGAAACCTCCACTACCCTCCAGTTGTGTTAAGACTATGATGACTTGTCTGAAATGAATTTATGAAATTTTTGCAAATTGTGTGCAATTTAAATATCAAATGAACGTAATCAATTTTACCTGTGAAGTGGGGGAACACTATCGGCAGTTCTGAGTTGTCCTCTTGTGGACACGACGTTATAGCTTTCATGGCAGTCGCATTTTACGTGTATCCATTTATTTACATGACGATTTTCGACCATTACAACGAGTCCAGCCCAACCTTTAGTTAAATAATAAGCAGTCATTCCTTCTCTACCCTAAAAAATATGTATTGTGTTAGACAGGTTCGATATAAAGAAATGAAATTATTGAGAAATCAATCTTACTTCGTGCCGTTGTCCTTTCGCCAGAGTTAAACTTATGATTGCGTCAGCCAGAACAAAGGCCGGCGGAGAAATTTGTTCAACTAAAAGTCGTTTTGAACTATGAATGGCAAGAACGTATTCCGGGTAGCTGGAAGTATCTTCCATTCCAGTATGCCAATGATTAAAGGCCAAGCATACAACAATATACAGGTCTCTTTCCAACATTTTATGACATCCAACGAATCCGCGTACTTGGCGTTTACTGTGTTCTACCAATCTTCCAACTTCTGGTGCCGCAGGAGATCGTGTACGGAAAACAACCACGCACAAATCCAGTTGCGAACGTTGCGATTTTTCCGAATTTCTATACATATAAAAATTATATGCGTGTTAATATAGAATGAAATAGATGTACGTAATAGTAATATCATTTTCATAGAAAAAAAATTTTGCATGTCAATGTAGCAAAATACGAATAATTATTAATGAATTACCTTTGTCCTTCTTGAAATAATGTAAACTCTGTTTCGGTGGGTTCCAGTACTGTTAAAAGGACGCATGATAAATGTCTAAGAGAAGATAGAGGAGGAAGTGTTCCACGTAATCTAACTTCGCTCCATCCAACTCTGGTTTTACAAATGTCAATACAGTCAAAATACTTTAATACATCGTCAAAAGAGATCCAAAAGACACCATCGGATGCACCATGTGGCATAAGCATTTCTCGCAGCTGTGGAGTCCATATAGGACTGTCATCAGACCAGTCACCTTTCCAACTATAATGACCCCAAGGATTACGTAGTCTCAGCAATCGTATTCCCTAGCGAGTACATTTTAATTTTCAAACTTTTAATTCAATATATCTATTATTATGATTAGTTTCAATTGTATTTTCATTATTCACTACATATATCAGCAATATACAAAATATGAACATTCTTTTCATTTATTTTTCCCCTTACCTGAACATCTCGTACATCAAGAACAGAGTATGCGTGTCTGAAAGTGATATGTTATTGTAGAGAGATTCAAATTAAAAGTTCTATAAATTGTAAATGTTTTTTAGCCTACCTTGGTCTTAAACCTTTACGTTGATACTCTTCTTCGTCGACTTTCATATTACCACCTCCACAACTAGCACCCATTAAAAACATAGCTTGCCTGGAGGACAAAAGTTGTGCCCAAATTAGGTCCCTATCAAGCTCATCTTCACTTGGCAAGGCAGATGGCTGCAAAGGCACGCTCTCACAAGGGGCACCGGTAAGTGTCGCCAGACCTTCTATAGCACGTCCCGATACTAAAGCTTCATAACAACCATGGATTTTTGCAACCGCTTTTTCAATTAACGGCACCCAAAGTTGTTTTCTCTTTGCCTATAATATGTTCACTTCAAATTTATATAGTCTTATCTTGCAGAAAATACACGTGCCGGTAAATATGACACTGGTCAATGGCATTTATTCTTTGTTTCGAAATAATTATGAATTTCGTTGAATGGATAAATTTTTCATAATTTCTATAAAATAGTTTCAAAGTATTTTAATGCAAATTTTTGACACAGACCACCATCACGATCATCGGCATACACAAATAAATAATGGTAGAAGTATGTTGGGTATTAAATGCAATTTTTGTGTATACCTGAGAATATACTAGATGGCCTCTTTTATCACAGGGTAACAGATCATCAACAAGTACTGTGGTCCATTTTCCATCTTTGCATAATCTTACTTGGTAAGCACCTTCGGGGCAAGTTTCTCGCATCACTAGAACTCTTCTTACAAGTTCGTCACTTTCAGCTAAAACAGCTAAAGCTGAAAGTAACCAACAGTTCCCTAATACACCTTGCGAAATATCCGAAGGTAAGGGCGTTCTGAAGACAGCCCAAGGCAGTTTGGAATCGACAGTTGAATCAACATTAATTTGATGTGGTCTTCTCCATTGAACAACATGGTTGTCTTTTGTTTCTGCTGGATTATAATAGAGAGATTTTGGGGCTGGTGGAAACGAGTCGTCAACAAACGGTTCATTTGTCTAAAAGACAAATAAATCATTTTAAAGAACGAAATACTTCGCGAATAAAGAGTCATATAATTAAATAATCGTACCTCTTTACAATAACGAACAATACGCTCCCACTTTTCGAGTGCTTCTCTTTCTTCGAGTTGTCTCAAATTTTCCATAACTACACTTTCTTGCCTTTGTATTGTAAGTGTACTCGTGCCTGACTCAATCACTCTAGGCCTATCACTTGGTTTTTGGGATAAGGTCTTTGAGCTTTGGCACATTTCACAGATTCCATTTGTACTCTTATTTTCGTAAGTGCACAACTTACACTGCCACTGTAATCATTGCAAAAATACAACTGCTAAAGATCGTAAGTTTTATAGGACGTTACATTGTAAACATGACAGAACTTTTTCTTTTTAATAATAATAATAATAATAATATCTTTTTCATTAAATGCAATAGATAAAAATCTTAATTGAAAATCAGAACGAAATTCAGAACAAAGATATACCTGACTATGTCCAGAATCTTTAATTCTCGAATGTCTTTTGTCTCCAATTGAAGATCCATTTCTTCTTACGGAGTTTCTGTGTCTTGGTGTAACAGCTTTTGAATTTACAGGTGTTGAACAAAGTCTTGGACTTGGACTTCTTTGTCCTAAAGCTCTACTCTCTTTCGGTACATCTAGAAAATCTGCTAATGTCTTACAGGCATTACAAGTTTGTGCTGACAGTGGGTTTCTTAATGTACATGATGGACACACCCAGCTTTCCCCTTTTCGTAATGTAGCGTCCTCTAAATGCATAATGCTTCTAAGTTTGGATCCACCACACGCTTCACACGTCGTTCTAGAAGCAGCATTTAATAACGTGCACTTTTTACAAGTCCATACCGGAGAAGGTGGATCAACCTGATCATCTAAATCAGATTCTGCCGTAGCCAATGTGGCAGTTTTTTGTGGAATATATCTGACACTGTCCCTCGACACTACAATTGGAGATTGAACGTGCGTCGGGCAGCTCGTTCCATCTTTCGTAACAGTTATTAAGCTAGGTTGTGTCAACGAGGGAGGCGATCTAGAGGATCCACATATGTCACAGGCCGTTGACCATAGTGGATTATAGTTATAAGAACACTTGTGACAAGTCCACATACGCTTTAAAGGGCTTATATTTGGTACATCTCCGACTGGGCTAGTTGCCTCGCTATGTGCTTTTGTGGGTACAAGACCTAATTTACTGCTTTGTTTCTTTGGTAATGGCGGTGGTATATCAGGATCAGTAATTCCAATATAGGAATACTTTGGTCTTGTATTGAAACCAATAGAGTGTGGTGGTACTGCAGGTGGATCATCTTCATTGAGACTTCTACGATTAACAGATTTTCTTTGAGCTACATTTGTAATGGATTCAACATCGGAGAAAGACCTTCTATAGGACAATGGACCTGCAGAAGACAAAGCTCGAGGTTCCCAAGCAGGTACACTGATAACTACACCGCTGCAAGGGGCTGGACTTCTAGGAGCTTCGCATGCTTCACATTGTTCTAAACCAGGAGCATTATCAAGCGTGCAATTGTCACAGCTCCAAAGAGCATCGTCTTGTCGTGCTTCGGAAACAACTAAACTCGTTGGTCTTTGAATAGCATGTTCGGATAATTTATGTATGACAGAGCCATTAGATAGAGAGCGACTAACTTTAGATTTGACTCGCTCATACATCGAAGGACTGTGTCTTTTTGGGGATCGTTGAGAGGTATCGCTATTATCTGTATAGGGAAGAGTTGTGGACTCCATTGTTTCGATCGGTGGTAAGGTCCAGTCTTCTCGATTGACTTGTCCCCTTTCACTGCGACTTATACTTGTTAATTGTGCCATATCTGTAGAGTACAAATTAAGCATTATATCATGCATGCAGTAAATTATATTTGCAATACTTTTATATAGCAACATATACCTTTACTATTAATTTCCGTGTCATATGCAGAAACATTTGTTGCATTAGAACCATCTAAAATACTGGCCAAAAGTTCGGACTTAACTTTGAGACGACTTGTTTTACGCGAATTCAATTTTTTACTCTTGCGTGCTCCTATTTGCCTTCTATCGGTTTCAGCTATTAAAGAATTGGCATCGCATGCTGCACAAATTAGGGCAGAACTGCAACTGTTGTCTAATAGGCAACGAATACAAGTCCACCGAGTCACTAAGGAAGGTAGAGAAGAAGATCGCTTAAATGGTTCTTTTTCACAAAGACTTCCGCTCCAGGAACCATGGTATGATTTCTTCTTAACAACATTAGGTACGGCTATACTTCCTTTAAAGCTGTAAAGCAATATTAAAATGGAGCAATGAGGTAGATTCAAAAAAGGAATAACTATTTATACAGGGTTAAAACATATACATGTATAACTATTACAAAAATAATAACTAGGTAGAAAATTAAAAAATCCAAGAAATATATATTACACATCAAGATGGAGTACTATTGTTTATATGATATATTTAATTATTCTTTGTAGTCTGTTACAGGTAAAGATGAATTTTCCTGCTACTTCACAATTTGAAAAAATACAAATACAGGTATTATTACAGAGCACAATTAGCCTTTATAATTAATATGCTTAAGGAATGAAAGCAACAGATTAAAAGAAGAACAGATTGCCCGTATCCGTAGATGCACTAGTTTCTTCTCATATCTACGTTTACTCAGGCACAATATCAATAACTGCTTCTATTTAAACTTCAAATTCAAAATCAACTTGTATTTTCTATTAAATTTTGAATTACAAGTAGAATGAAAATATTGCAACTATATGTATATTCTTCCAAACAAACATAAATTTGAAAAAAAAATATAGAGATACAACTTTCTTTCATTAAAAAGCCGCGTTCAAAGAGATATGTATTGATAAACGATTATATCCGGTAACAGTATTTATAAGGTACAGGAAGTAAATTTATAAGGATCTCCGAAAGTCGTGCGTTCAATGTAATGTGTACAAACACGCATTATGAGGGGTTGGGAGGGTGATTTAACGATTCCCTCACCGGTGTGCAAAATTCGTTTCGTCGTGTTTGTGAACAAGCAGAACGGTCGGACGCGCGTCGTCCGCTGCTGCTGACTTGTCAAGACGAAGCCTCGGGGGGGGAGTTGGCGGTATGGACTCCGAGGAAAGACCACCTTCCTCTTCGTCCCCTTCTTCCCCCTTCTCCCGTTGCCGTGAAACTTCTTTACGCTGGGAGCTCAGGTTGAGCCTGAGATTTGCTCTCTCATCGCTCCTGAGCCGGGAAAGGCCGCACCTGGCGCATCGCGCGCTCTCCGTCGGATTTATCAGAGCGCACTCCGAGCAATGCCACTGCAGCACCGATGCAATCGAGCCCATTCTCTACACGTAGTCATGGCTCCTTCGCTCACAGGATCACTGACTCTGGTAGCCACGATCCCCTTCCTTGAAAAATCACTACACCTTCAGGCGAGGATAGAGCCGATTAGCGTTGCCGCGATATACGTCGCGAGGAAAACCCTTTTAGCTGTGGCGGTTGCCCGCCGTTCTTTGTCATATGTTTCCAGACGGCCATCTTTTTTTATCCCCTCTCTACCCCTTCGCCGATAGTTTCACTCTATCTCTTTCCTTCGCTTTTCTTTTTCCTTCTCTTTTAACGTTCGGCACAAGCGAAGGTACAAATGCACAACACGCACAGCGTTAGTTTAGTACATTCTTCCCTGCTCTTTCCCACTTACGACGATTTTATTTACAGTTTCACTCGATACAATTTCACGTAAGGTCTAACTTTTCTTCGACGATAATTCGATACAACACAAGCACCATTTGTTTTACCCATTCTCGTCGATTCTTGAGGCAGATTCGGTAATATCAAACGTCAATCACGAAACATGCAGACTCGCGAACTTGTGGTCTGGATACGCGCCTGTACGCTGAGTTGGTTGTGTTGACTACATGGGTTGCAACACAGGGCTGTATCGTCCTTACGCGACGAACTAACGATGGCCCCTGACATTAAAAAATGTCTCGATAATGTTTATCCTTTGTTTGTATGTATTATTATAGTTATAATTTTATCCTACACAAAATACGATAAGAATTAACATTCTGATTAATATGCTCCTAATGTATACAATTTTTAAATGTTCTTTATCATGAAGTGCAAAATACGATGGTAATGCTATAAACACCTTGACACTGTTTTGTATATGGAGATTTTTCGTATATTTAACAAAAAACAATGAAGTATTGAGAATTTAATAAGATTAGAGGATGAGTTACAAACTGGAATAAATACAAGAAATGAACAAAAAGTATAAGTCGACAACTTACCACGTGTTGAAGTGTGGCTAACTATTGATGTATATTAGTGTTAACACGTGAATATCTCGAAAATTTTATGAACTACAAATGCACACACGAATTATACGTCACTGGTTTGCATTACATGAACGGTAGCGACATCTATAAAAAAAAGAATAATATGCAGTTTGTATCGGAGTAGCAGAAATGTTCAGAACACCAAGTCCCTGTGGCGCAGAGGATAGCGCGTTGGACTTCTAATCCAAAGGTCGTGGGTTCGATCCCCACCAGGGATGCATTGAAGGCGGACCGAACAAGGAATCGTCTAAAACATTATTTTTTACACATCTAATAAAAAAAATATTGATGAAAAACACTCAGGTGTTAATTGCATTTACGTTAAGTTTATTGCACAGAAAGTTGCTAATATTTCACATAGTTTCGTATTATTTCATTGATATTAATTCAATACAAGCTTATTAATTCTTGTAAGATATATCTTCGTCATAATTTTTTCATTTCTTTCGTAGTATAATACTACAAATATTAGATATTAACAATCTTATATCCATTAGTAACTCGTTAGACTAATATCGATCCTTTTACTTAATTTTATGGGATTCGAATGGCTCGAAATTTTCTAGCGTGCCTCTTTTCAGTCACAGAGGCCGCGAACGCAAGCAGTTTATTTACGGAAACGTCTCTTCTTTGCTTCTTACTCAGAACTATCTTACTTTGACTGCACTCACTCTTAAGATTGTTTTAATTTTAGTTGCTTTCGGCCTGGAACGAAAATAATACCGGAGAGAGAACCGGAGGGTCAGAAAGCGAGGTGAATAGACTTCTTGCAAACATACGCAATAGAATTTTCGTCGACTTAAAGTTGAGAAGCCTTCCATCAATTTGCAGAACTTACAATTAGAACACTTTCAGGATTTCTTTAGGAATATCCAGGTGCTCTATTATTTCAACGGATATCGTTATATCATCATTCTACGTAACTTCTATACAGTCCATGTTATTATGTAACCAAATAATCGATAATTTCAATTATATCTCTCTATTTCATCAAATCGTTATTGTCATTCGAGACTTCGACCACCATGCTCGTTAGTCTTTCGTTAAATTATCAATTTAGAAAATGTATTATTGTACATAATATTGTAAGCAGTTAAAAATGTTTGACATGATAGCACATGTAGCAGAAGGTGCTTTTAAAATTAACCGCATTGATTATTTACATTCCATTACTTACTGACGTAAGTAGATAAAATTGTCGAAAAGTCTTCGACGTAACTCAACGATCGATGATTATTAAATGTTTTATTGCCCGCGAATGAAAACCGGCCACGGGGAAAGTACTTTGACCTTTCACCGAAGACGAATGATATTCTCCGGGTGGCACAAATGTCATCGACTTATCTTCTTGCAAAGAAAGATAATTTCGACGGCGCGTAAGAGCGCTCGATCGATTCTGTGCTTTATCGGTGTACGCTTTGGACAAGAGCCAGTGAGATTCACCCACGAGACAGCTAGACGCCGCTTTTGCGTTTTCACCGTATAATCATAGAATGTTCCTACGAATAATTCACCTCGTTTTCCTCAATTTTATTTAATTTTTTAATTTTACAAGAAAATAGTTCAATCTTTAATCTTCGCCCGTCCCTGAGGTATTTTTATCCAAATTGAAACTTAAGTTCACCCAAATCGTGACAAATTGTACACAGTGAATGCACACTGTTCGCAAAAAAATTATTATAAAGAAGAAGTAAAAGAAAGAATTTTTTTTTTTTTTAATAGAAAATGAGATATCGATCAGAAAAGATCCTGAGGGCTTTAGTGTGTATTAGCTTAAGGAGCGGATGAAAGTTAATCTAGTTCTATGGAACTACTTTTAATTAATTCTAGAATATCATTAATTCTCGTATCTATCTGGATAGTTGAGATCAGAGAGAAATATCTTACAAACTTTGTAACAAAAATTAAATAAAGAGTTCGGCCGATTTATATCTCTCGAAAGTTTCCATTTGTTCCGCCAAAATGTAAAACATCGAGCAATTATTAATATCAGCGTAAAACATTGATACCAATTACAATCGGTACCGTTAATACGTTAATCCCTGTTTAATTATACTTGCAGTGATTTCATTTATAATCTGACGGGTGTTTAATAATTCAGTATTGCTGTACATTAATGTCGATTGAAGTTGCCGATATTAAAAGACCATAGTCCTTCAACTGAATGGATACATTACAATAATTATGATTCATAATGAGCGTTATTCTCTTGTATTGATCAAGAGTTTAGCGATTACACGAGTGAAGGTAACGTGACTTTCACATCATTCGCTTTCATTTATTTTCTCAGAGGAATTACTTTGTGCCATTGAGTCCTCTTTGACACTGATTAATCGTTGGAATTAAGTTCATCAGGAAGGAAATGAAGAATTTGAAAACACTCGAGATCAGAAGTTCTTAGTAGATGGAAAATTTGTACAAATTAGTAATTGACGTCCTACACGGCTGATGTTAATTGGTCGTTTAACTATGGGAAAGTTTCAATGTCGTTAATGGAAGATTTACTGAGTTACACCTTATAATTAAATGAGGTGCACTTTCGTTTAACACTACAACTACGAAGCAAGTCAAAATGACTCATTCTCAATTTTTTCTAAAGATTCTCCAAGTTCATAGGATAGTTATAGAGCAGATATTCTATGTTGATTTTACAAAACACATATTACCGAATTGATCATCTTTTTCTCCTCTTGATTCATTTTTTTCCAAAGATCTATTTAATTTATTGAAATATAATGAGTTTAACGTCGGTACTTTTAATGTTAATTTCACACGCGGACTGCTTTATTGGGAACTAGTAATCTACGCTGCGTTTTACATTAAATTAAATTTATTAAAAGATATTAATAAGTTATTAATATTGTTGGTCACTTGAATTGAATGTTTAACATGGAGGAGGATATTTTGGAATTACTCAGAAATTAATAAGCTAACGAAGAACATATGGCGCTAAAGGCTCGTTTGCAATTAATTTTCCCAAGCCTGAAAGACAATTTTGTCTATTTTAACGGCAGATATTTCTGATGGAAAAGTGCCGTTAAAATTCGCGTGGTAGTTAAAGCATTAACAAAATAAAAGTTTTTGTATCCTTATAATTTTATTTATCCATGAAACATTCGAGCAATTAAGTGGCTCTTTAAGAGTTGTAGTAAAAAATGAACGGTTGAGGAAGGATGTTAATTATGTAACGTGTTTTCTAATTAGTTTGCTTTTCAGTAATAACGGTCAAGCACAATGAAAAATACATTCACGTCATATATTTCTTTTCTCTCGGCAACGATATATAAACTGCTGAAGAGCAACGAAGCGATTTTGCGCATCGGCAGAAGTTTTCTATTTTAAAATCACGAAAACAACTGTATCTCGGAATAAACAGTTTTTATCTTAGTTCCGTTTAGAAGTTTATCGCTGAAACTGAACGGTATAGATTGAGCTATATTTCGTAGTAATTTGTACATTTTTAAAGTTAGATAATTACAATAGTTAATTCGTATTAAATTCGTATAAAGGAATTAATTCATTTCATCCCTTGCAATTACGACTTTTTAATTATGTACTTTGTCTTCAAGAAGATAATATGAATTTTATGTAAAATGTGAAAAAGGTATTTCGTACTTTCGAAAATACAATTATAATTTTTATCAAATATGTATTTGCAAAAAATTCTATTATTTCATCTTTTACTTTTCACAATAGCATATTTAACATCACACTATGATTATTACATAATGATAAACAGATCGTATTGATAAAATTTTACAATTTTAACATAGACTGATGAAATTAAACAAAGAATTTGTCGAAAGTTCATTGAAATGAAAATGTTTGTATTGATATTTGTAATATGATAAGTTTATTTTTACTGTAATTTTTCTTACGAGTTGTAGAAATTATTGAAGCATCATAGGTAACTTCCATTGCACGAAGTCTTGCAACATAATGCACAAGAATAGATACATTCTAAGAAAACTAAATTACACGAAATCCAAGATGACAGTCTTAACGGGAACAAAATGTCTTGTTTCCTCTTTCGTTGGAAAATTGGAAACATCAAGTCATACTTACTAAAATAGGAACTAGTCGAACAAGCTACGAGTGTATTCTATGAGTATAACAGAACTTATTAATATATTGTCATTGGAAAAATTGTCGAACAAACTTTTTTATTAGTCAATGTTAATTATATTATTGAAATTTTTAGAAGATGTTGAAATTTCCAACGTTAAATGCTTTGTGATACTTTTTCAAAATTTATAAATTTCGATTTCTCTTCGATTTGATGAATTTTTTAATTTAATGAATTTTTCTACAAAATACGTTTTGAAAATGGGAAATTAAAAAACTTTTCTGGCGTTGTTTCAACTTTTGCAGCACATTTTCGCGAAAAAAATATGACGATAAGTATACAAATAAGTATAACTTTTTTGCAAAATGTTTTTGTTAACATTTATCTAGAAATGTTACAAACATTGAGGCTTCTGCACGTTCTAAGAAATGATCTGATTGTGAGATAATCATTTACTTTTTAAAAGAGTAGAACTTCGTTCTATTTCTCTAGAAAATAAATATCACCGTAGATAACACAATACGATAAAATTTCATATAAAACGTTGACTTTCAGCATTCACTTTTACATCAAAAATTCTAGAAATTCAGAAAACATTTTAGTATAATTCCAACTAAAGTTTCTCCTAAACTACTCCTCCCTTTTGTCTAAATCAGGGGTTGAGAAATTTCAGCCAGCGAGAATTCGCTCAATATTGAGAATACTTTTCAACTACCCTCATTTTACTATTCAAAACGTAAATATGTACGAAGCGTAAATAGCAAAGTTTTATTTGCATGTTTGCCTTTTATTTGATAATTTTCTTCTCACAATCAGCTCATATCCTGAAAAGTTTGCCGAACCCTGACCTACGTTAATGCTTCTTGATCTCCACCACATCCAAAAGACGTCATCCAACATTGGCAATTTCATTCAAGCTCATTCATTTCACTATTTAACTCTTTGCGGATGGAGATCTTTTTGAATATAGAGAAAGAATCATTTATTTGGCGATAAAGAAACACTTTTTTACCGGAAAGTGAGACTATTAATACATAGAAGTTGAAAATGACTAATTGTGTAATAACTAGACTGCGGATGTTTATGCAAATTTCGAGTTTCACAAATGCAGGTGAGACAGGAAAACTTATCTAGGGATTTATTGCACTCAATAAATATTACAACAAATACCATACTTTAGATATTTTACATATATTTTTATATTATGTCCTTTTTGTATATTTTAGCCGTATTTAATTTGTCATAAATGCATAAAAATCCGCAGTCTAGTAATAACATTTCAACAGTTATATTTCAATTTTTCAACTCAAACCGTATATACATGCACCAATGAATTGTAATCAAATTTTTTTCTCAGACCGCATATATACGCTCGTCGTCCCCAAAGACGAAAAAAAAAAAAAAAAATAACAAAATTATATTTACACGTTTGTTTCTGCGAAGAAGTTCACTAATTCCATCATGTATAAAAGGATTTTCTACATCTAAAATTCTCAATCTTAAAATGCTTCACTTCCGGTACCAAAAGTGTGGAAACTGTACTTTTCCAGTGCCATTAGTATGACCGGAAACGCAAGGAAAAGAAGAAATCACAGAATTTTCCAGCGTTTCCGCTGGCAAACGTTAGCAAAGTGGAGCGCTCGTCAATTATTCGAAGGAGATGCAATTTTTCTCGGACTTTCCGCGACACTTCGTGCCATTTCTAGATGTTTACTCTTTGCACGGAGGCTGGCAGTGCGAAAATACGTTATCTCCTTGACAACTTTCGACCTCGACGGCAGACTACTGCGACGTAACCCGATAAAGTACGCGGATTACGTTGGCTACTGATGGGTTATTGAACTGGATCTCCAAGACGGAGTTTTCACGATTCGCGTTTCCTTCGGTGCTATAATTATATGTAAATCGATATCCCGATATTGCCGGTCAGTGCCATCGAATCCGGTTCGTGATGACAGCAAATGTGCGTTCCTTATTGATCTATGCAATTTCTTTCGTGGACGACACTGCGAGATTAGCTGACAGATTTTTCTCGTTACATTTTTCGTATTCGAACGATATCTCGAGGTTATTTGCGTGTCGAGTATTTTCTTTAACACTTAGAGGTCACTTGACATTTGTGAAGTTTTATACTCGATTTTATACTTGAAGATTTGCTGTAATAGCCGTTTGCAATAATTTGTGAAATACTTATAGCGCTGAATCGATATTTTTATATTGGTAGAAGTTTGTAAATATACTAATTTTTTTGTATGTACACTGCCGCTCAGAAGTATGTGGACACTTCCTTAACTCTTATAACTACCTGAAAAAAGTTGCCATATCTTTGACAAAATAGATTATCTTGTAGGCATTTCTGTTTGTACAGTATTGGAGAACATATTTTAATAATGATTATTAACTATCTCACCGATAATGATAACAGATAATTATATCTTCTTTTCGTCTACATATCCACCGCGTGATTTTATGATCGCTTTTGCTAATCGTGGCATCCTGGCTATTAATCATTTAATTATTTTGCTGCCAATCATGTTTATAGATGTTTATGTTACTCTAGGGAAGGCAAGAGAACTCACTTAAGCAATGCAGTCCCTGGAAACTGCTAGAGAAAAACCTCAAAAACTCTACGCATGCAATGCAATATAATGCAGTTTTCCTCCCACCGGATCGATTTTTTTATTTAAAAGAATTGAATGACAATATTTGTAATCTAGCACTATTGGAATACATTACATACATATTCGTAACAGAATTTAGCAACAAAAATTGATCAACAACAAAAATATACCTTATCTATCAGAAATTTCATATAAATGGTAAGTGTCCACATACTTTTGAGCGGCAGTGTATGTTAGAAACGTTACAATGGCGTGTCTTATTAATTAAAAAGTGTACAGGGGTGAATTGTGTAACAAATATGTCGATATTTTTTTTATTGTGATAATTGGTCGAGCTTCAAAAATTATTAACGACGTTTATTTAATTTGTGGTACCCTCTTAGAGAATATATTTGTCCAAAATGAAATGGAATACTCTTGTGAGATTAATGGGAAAAATACTATGTTCTCAACTAAGGTTCCTCCATGTTGAATCATGATTGTTGATGCTTATATTATATTATTTTATCTATTGCATTTTATTTGCTTGAAAGCTTTAAATAATAAATTGGAACACATTAACAATTCAGAATTTATTACTCGATACTGTACTTTATCATATCAGATTTCATAAAAATGTTCCCCTATACTCTTGCGCGAGTATACGATGAAATATAAAATTTAGTGGATGAAATATCGGATTTCCGGCGATTCTGTACGAGCATACATTTTCAGATATGAAATTCCTGTAACTTAGGTTTTGTTACACTTTATTCGTTCCTTATTCTGCAAGCTGAGAGATATTGCGTGCTGTTGTTTTGAGGTCAATATGATTAATTGGTATCGGAGTAGTCGAGGAGATGTCGGAGCATTTGCCTCTTTAGACGTATTATCAGTCTTCACACTTTCATCTATTCCATGACGAGAAGCCATCCAAATGCAGTCAACTTTCTCTTCTTTATCTTGCAATTCAGTTGTTGAGTCTTAAATTCCTTACGTTGTATGGGGCGTTCTACTTTTCTACCGACAATATGAGTGACAAATTTTTTGATTTTGAAAAAAAATAAAAGTGTATTTCTTTTATAAATTGTATTTTTAAATTATTGTCCAGTTATCGAAGATTTTCGAAACGTATAATGCATCGAAGTTTTATTTTATAGCTTTTATTTATTTTAAGTTTTATCGGAAGAGTAAGAAAAAATAAACACCTCAGTCACAAAAAATATATATATATATATTTTTTGTGACTGAGGTGTTTATTTTTTCTTACTCATCCGATATATATATAAATATAGGGGAGGGTGGGGCAAAGTGGGCCCCTGGGGGCAAAGTGGGCCCCTTAAAATTTTGGAGCCCAAAAGAATAAAGATATGACTATTTTTTGCTGAAGGGGCCCACTTTGCACTCCCCTCCCCTATAACGAATAAAAAAAAATAAAGATATGACTATTTTTTGCTGAAGGGGACCACTTTGCCCCACCCTCCCCTATATTTGTGACAGAGGTGTCTCGTGACAGAAGTGTAAAATAACAGTGTTCGAGGATTTTAGCGTTCACGAAATTACGACTTGTTCGTAAAAATGGGTGAACATGACAGATTTACTGAGAAATAATAATATTACATATATAAACGTGAATTACAATAAAATTTAAAAGTAGTAATTTACGTGACAGAGTGGTCGCCGAATAAACACACGCACCTCTATTCACTTTCTGCGAGCGAATAACTAGGCTCGCTCGCAGTTGGGGCCTCAAGGGGTGAGGCCAAGGGGGAAGAGGAAACCGTACTGTTGCTTAGTGTTGAAAATCAAACAACTCAGAAGCGTTTGTTGTTTTGCGAAATGCGTGACGGAAGATAGCAAGAAAAAACATGCATAGCCGGACCCAACGATAAAATATTTTTTTGTTTAATAGTATGAACCTTTACGTTTATTATATTCTCATTAATTTAATGATAATATTTCAGAAGTTCGATAAATAATTTTATACTAAAGGGTTCTATATGATTTTTTTAAGCGAGATCATGTTGTAACATTAGGCGGCGCAAAGAGACACATTTTATTTCTATGTAAAACACCTCTGTCACACATTTCGAATACTATGTCACAATGATTTTGTAAAAAGCAAAAAAAATAAAAACGGTATTTTAGTATTATTATAATCTCTGTATGGTCCAAAAAAAACTTGTGAAAATAAAATTTGAGAAACTGCAATTTTGGACGAATACCGATTTTTTTTCAAGAGAGGACACGTCATTGTCGGTAGAAAAGTAGAACGCCCCGTATAATCATATTTCTTTGTGATCGCCATTGTTTTGACGGAGTTCGAGGAATCGAGGAACATTCGTCATCAGTGTTTTTAACGTTCGAAGGGACTTGCAATGCAGATAATATTTCATTCTTTTATATCGTTATATTGAGGGAGAAGTTTAAGTTGCTATTTAGATCTTCTATTTTAAGAATTGTACGTTTTTATATGGGTACTTTTGTATTCGTTTAACAAATTATCTTTTCACAGGATTCTTTTGCTTTTTTTCGAATAATCATTAACGTAACGATGCAGAAATGAAGTAATTACAGATATACGGGTAATAAGTTGATTCATTATTTTGTCGTTGGGTACTATTCATAGATAACTATTTAGGTGAAATAAAAACATGACTATGCAATGATAACGTTTAACTAATCTAATAAGCAGACTGCGAATTAGTATGTATTTCTGAAAAATTAAGAACTGTAAAAACACGCATGTTGCATTTAACACTAGATTTACGGTTATTGATATACCTATATCTTAAGTGAGTCAATTTGACTTATACAAGAAAATTGAAGTTTTACGCAAAGAAAGTAGTTTGAAATTAATTTAAATGAAAGATTTATTATTAATAAATTAACCAGCCATATTTTATATATATGATAATCAAAGTTTAAATGAGCCAAATTGACTCCGTAATTTTAGTGTTAATGTAACAAAAATGTATAAAATATTGAGTACAATACTGGTATAATACACGTTATGATACATACTATTTTTAGTCAATTGCATTGTAAATAAATTTTAATTTGCATCAATATCTGTAGTCTAATGATGAGTATTTCAAAATATATCGTAAAGCTATTCATTCAAACTCATCAATATTATATTAAGGCATGAAATGCTTAACTTTCTAATATGAATACTTCGAGGCGATTTTGCCTTACATATGTATGCGAATATATAAAAAATTCTTTCATATCATCTTCATCCGTTGATTCTTAGATTCGCACATCCATAATAGGATTTTTTCGGTAATTCGATATTGTAAATCTTCGGTAAGACTCGTTATCATTCGAGTGTAATTCTGTACACAATGATAATGCAACATGTTTACGTGTAATTTATGTATGTGATTCAGCCCGAAGAGACAGTTCCCGTTTAGGTAAATTCTCGAGTTTCGAGAGCATTCGCTGCAAGATCCCGAGATCCTTATCTTAGAAAGATTACTGCAATTTATTTTCCATGAATAGTGGAAACTTACGACTCGACGAGTATTAGAATCTTTTTATCGTCACGGAGAAGTACTCATTTTCCAATGCCTTTGACACTATTGTTCAACTTGCTACATATGTGACGATATCATCGACGAACCGACGGTATTTATCTTCTATCGTTGGCTTTTTTTCAACTTTTTATCGATCGAAGACGTAATTGTTAAAGCAGTCTTAATATAGTATACGTGTATAAAGATATATAAGCTGATTCATAATGAATACAGGTAATTTCTACAGGTAGATAACTATTCTCAGCGTAAAAGTCACACGAATCGGGTAACCTATTGTTTTACTAGTAACATTGTCTTGCTTTAATTATTCTCGTCATTTCGCCTGGAAACTACCGTGGTAGGTGGGTTCCAAGTCATGATGACTATGATGCATTAAATGATAAATCAGGAAATATTTTCCAGAACCGAAACAGGATTTGAACTTGACCCCGTTAATTAAGAATTCGAAGCTTTAATTTTATACTGACAATAGTACTCACTGTTTTTTTTTTTTTTATTGTATTTAGTGATAATTACGTCAAAATTATATATTACACTGGTACATGTCAATGGTTTGTACTATCAGGTATAATTTTACAGTTTTACTAATAGCTTACTTCTCTGTACTTTTGCGACTGTAACTGCAATAGTCATTTTGTCGAGGACCTACTCTGTAGGTGGACTTAGAAAAAATAACCGAGGTTATCGCATATTAAATATTAAATTGGAAAAAATTCTCGAACGATACTGAAAGCCACTATTGCATTGATTATTATGGAGGATATGCTTTCATTTTTGAAAAAATCTATTTCGACTTCGAAGACGGAGGAAACATGGAATTTTTTATTTTTCTCGACCATGAACTATAATTAATATTCTTTGCAAAGTTCGTTGTAAAAACGATTGAATATGATGTGTTCTAGATTTACAGTGGAAACTTAAAAGCGCTTAAATCGTTTGAAAGACACGTAATAAACTAACTTTAAAAGTCTCATTTTGTACTCTTAAGTGTCTTTTGACCAAAAAGTCAGTAATCAAAATTATCAAACCGAGATTTACACCTATTTTTGCGATTTGTGTCAGCTAGCTTTATCTAGTCATAGCTGATAGATTAATTCAAAATTGAATAAGGTTATCAAAGAAAACATCGCAGAAACAAAGAAATACAAAGTCGAAGAAAATCGTGTAAAAGTTAAAAAAGACATTTGGAAATTCAATTTCCAAAGATAATAATTACTCGATCAAAATCGCGAGATTGATCGCGATGTAATTCCATAGATTTTTATCTGTGCGCTACTTTTCCCACTTGAGACGCGTATAACCATAAGAAATAAGGAAGTCCAAAGATTAAAATGTTTGATGTTAGAGAAGTTCGATTAAAGGAGCGATTGAGTATATTTGTAATTCCGTCCACGTGTTTTGGACAGCGATCGATGAGGCATTAATTATTAATGAATAGTCCTCGCACTTTCGATCGCATGTACCGTTGAAGACGCCATTCTACTTGGCTCGGCTGATTGCCTAATTGAGCCCTGATTTTTCATGGATAGTCACGCTCGTGTTTTTAATTAAATCGAGCGACGACGCGAGAGAAAAACAGTCTTGTGCAGGCAGCTGAAAAAACAAAAAAAAAGCGCTGAATACCTACACGTGAAAATATGCGCCGCTATTTGCATGAATTTTTTTGATCAGTTGTTACACCTTCGGTTTATTCTGCGGAGTGTTTGACATAGTTTCTCAACACAGCTTACAATTAGTAAGAATGAACATTCTGTTCTTTGGACACTTTATTTCTTTCATTACTCTGGAATCAAACTGAAGTCATTTCACAGAAATTGTAAATTGAAATTCAGTATAGTTTTGTGAAGATTTGCGTTCGAAATTATTGTTTTAACAGTTATTGATTGAAGGAAATTAATTTGAAAGAAATTAGCAATTAGAATTCAGTGTAGATGCTTAAGAAGTGAGACATTGCACTTGGAATCCCTTCCAAATCGGAAATCGATCAAATAAAATTAATTTGACTACGTTTTCTACTGCATATTGATTTTAAAAATTATCCGTAACAGTTTTTCCAATCGGTTGATACCTAATTAATTAATAGCTATACGATAACGTTCATAAGAGTCTAGTATTTATTTTCATTTTAACGATGAGAATAATAATAACAATTATCTACGTGTCTTGACACATACTTCAGCTAAAGGCACAAACTCGTTATCAAACTTCAAAGCTGGAATTAATCTAACAGAAAATTAGTTCTGGGAGAAACATTTTTAAAACAAAACTTATCTGTTAGGAAAGTCATTTCAGCAGCTCTATTATTCACCGATAACAAATAAACTTGTATTATGTTAACTATACCCTGAACAAGTTCGGCATTTGAATGACAAACGACAAACGTAAAGTTTAACAAATTCCATCCGCAGCAATTGAATTGTAAAAAAACTAAAGTAATTAATTCATATTCACACATAGCAAAATTGAAATTAAAGTTACATTTAATCAATGAAAAAATAACGTCAAATAACACACTTCAAACATTTTTAAGAATTTCCAGATCGTATAAATAAATGAAACGAATTATTTTACAAATCGATTCACCTAAAATAGATCTAAATCTGTTATATCAATTTTCCACAACAGACGAAAGTCAACTTAAACGTCACTCTAATCGTTAACAATAAAAACGATACGAACCATGGAAAATTCAATGTCCTAATGCTTTCGGTAGATGACCAGACAAAGTTTATGTGCATCCAAAGAATTATTATTTGCCATAGCACAATACAATCGGTTTGGAATGCGTTTCAATCTGTCAGCATGACAGACCATGCTGTTTTAGATGAGTCACGACAAACTCGTATCGATCTCGTTACTCCGTTATTCGATGTACTAAACGATGACCCAATGCAAATTGTGGCATTTGCCCCCGCATGAATCACATCCGGAATTCATGGCTTTTCCCATTTTCATCGTGGACACTTTGTCTCTCTCCCAGGTGGAATGACCATTGGCTATGGGAGACTAAACTATGCACAGTGAATTTATGGGGGGGGAAGATGGAGGATAGAGGGGAAAAAAATGAATCACGTGTCGACCTGTCGAGAACCTGTTTCACGCTGCAGAGTTTCGCAATGGTGTTCGTTGTATTATCGACAGGACTTAAGGGATAGATAAATAATGTGTAAATCTGAAAGTATTGCCAATTGTAATTTTCACAGTAAAATTACCAAGGCGGACAATATAATTGATTCCCAATATTTACTAAAAACTCTCTAAATTGATAGAGGCTTCATACAGTAAATATTAACGTAATATGTTGTAAAAGAAAAATGACTAAAGTCACAATTTTTTTTTCATCCCTTGATTCCTTTTTTTCTGAAGTGTTTTTTTTTTTTAAATATATTCAAGTATAGTAGATAGGACGCCGGTAGTTATAGCGTTAATGTTAGAGCTTCTTGATGTTGGAGAATTTTCAATTTTAATCAGCCGGATATGGAAGTGTTGCTGTAATAATGTTGAAAATGCCTTCAGGTGAAAAGTGTAAAATTAACGAGCGCTGCAATTATGAAGTCGTTTAGAAGATTTATATGTGCGGCGTATAAATGCATATGCTTAAAGTAACGTTTTTCATGCTCGAGGATTATGTGTTAATGCTGCTGTACGGATACATTATGTAAATGGTGGTTGGCTAATTTAAGAGAAATATAACAATAACATTTAATTATATGATAAAATACAGTTTAAAATGCAACGAGATGGGCAGCGTTTAAAAAGAAAGTGACATTTTGCGTTGCAAGTAAAATGAGAGAATATTCTGAACATTTAGACGTTTGTTTGAACGTAAAAAATGAGTGGAAGGATTTATCGTAATACGCTGGTGTTATTTTTAAGAAGTTAAATTGCAATATTTATTTAACAAAGTGATCAGATGTAATCGACGTAAAGTATTTAAATGGTTTTATTTAGAAATTATTTATGATTTAATTTCACAAAGCGGTCAGATGTAATCGACGTAAAGTATTTGAATCGTTCTACTTAGAAATTACAAGTATTTACATATGTTAGGTAAATAGTTGCAGTCTAAATTGAGTCACTATTGAAAATTTAGAAATCCTTTATTAGAAAAAAAGTTTGTGTGGTTGAATAACAGAGAATTTTTGTTACCTTGAAATAAGCTGTGCCATTTTAGTGGAATTAATTAAATACAGGGTAATTGTAATGTTCTTTACAAACGAGGAATCTAAAGCAAACGAAGATGTATAACGTTGACCTTCATTTTTTATTATCGAATGTTACAATTCTCCATTTATTTGATGCTACAATTCTTCATAAAATAGTAACGTATGCTCGTGATATTTACAATGATGGACTAAGCAAATGTTTACACAAAAAATTGTTACATATAGCGTCAGTATGTAATATACGCTAAACGAGAAATGACTCATCATGTGGACAATTTTTAGTTAAACATATTTTCTCTGCAGAGATAGCTAAAAGTTTCCATCGATTTATGTATGCCATAGAAATTACTAACATATTACGCATTACATAAAGTAATACACAATAAATAATTTATATGACTCATAAAAGTGAATGACACTTCAAGTCCTCGAAATAAAAATTATCATTGTACAGCTACCCAAATACACATTCCACGAATATGAGTTTCAGGAGTAGAAAAAGTATAAAAATTCTGCAAAAGTATTAACCTGAGAACGTTTCATTAATTTACAGTAATCAAGAGAATTTCACGAAAGACAGCAACTTTGCCGTGTATAAATATGACGCACTGTTTCATGACGTTTATCTCATCTGTTTATTTTAGTCGTTTGTGCCATTTAACATAATTGAAACTGATCAGAAAATTTGTACAAATGTTAGTAGCTCGCTGAATTTCGTGCCAAAATGTCATCGGCTTTCTCAAAAGATACGCCAGTAACAGTTTCATGTACGAAAACTAATGGTATTGTAATTAAAACAAGTCACGCAAGAAACTCTTAAATACTTTGAGAACCACTGTTCTAAACCAACGATCAATACGACTAATTTCTCTCAATTGTCAAATTAAATCATAAAATTAACATACCTTCAAAACAAGACATAGAACTGTCTACGCCACTACAAATACATTTACAAATTGTTAAAAAATTCGCACAAGGTACTCTCAATAATGCAAACGAAAATATCACGATAAAATTACAACAAAAGGCCAATAAGATTCAATCGAAGTCGCTATGAACTTCCGCGAGTTTTCACAATGGAAATGTGATACAACGTGTTCCCCGTTTCACCAAGGAGACTTTAATCGTCGGTTAATTGTTTCTATTCGTAGAATTTTGCATGTACCGATTCGACATTGCGCATACACAAACAACCATACAAACACAGCAGCATTCAGTCGCAATTTCAGGTCACGCGGTACGACTATACGACCTACGTGCATGCTCTTCTTGCGTAAGCTTCCGGTAATCCGCTATGTCTCCCCTATGCTCGAAAATTTCTGCAAGTGTTTCGCGATAATTCGCGTGTGCATTGGTCATTAAACAAAACGACGATGGTTTAAATAGAACGAGTATCACGTTGTCCCTACGTAGACTCGGGTGGGACGATGAGTTCTTTTCAGACGTGCCAGTTAATTAAATTACGTAAGCGTTACGATTCGATCCGCTCTGTGTTATTAATTGGCATACAAGCCAGGATAATGGGCAAGATAAAGGGACGCATGGTTGTGTTTGTTGCACGAAATCCGCATTTCAACGATAATAAACAGTAAATACTGTTATCAACCCGTGATGTTATCTATGGCGAGTAAATAGTAAAAGAAAATAAGGCGGATCCTTCGTGCTAATAATAAGATAAGGAGGAGGAAGGTAAATAGTGGTAATCGTTGGATACTTGCTTATTTTTCTTTTTTCATCCCAATTTATTCATCGAAGAAAGGAAATTTCTTTCGGTTAGTAAGATTTTAGGGAACATAAGAATTTGTGGGATTTTTACGATCTAGGAATATCGATAATTATCTGGATAACTACGTATTTATCACGTTGTTTGCCGTGTGAATCATATTGAACATTTCTGCTGGGAAAATCGAATGAAAAATGTTCAACAACTTACGTCCGTTTAATGTTTTTTAATTGAGGATTTATTGCTCGAAGAAATTCTATTTTCTTAGTAAGCTGTGAGTGAATAGAAGTGATGCAAGAATTTGTAGGGTTCTTGTGAGTATTGTGTGTCTGTAGACGTTGAAGATGTTTCGCTAATTGGTCAATGTTATTTCTATTACGTTGGTTGTAATAAAAAAAAGTCTCCTACAGAGGCATTAATTGTTGTAATTAACCTTAACAAATAATTGAACAGAAAGTGATGTTAAGATGTATGAAAAACTCGTCGATTGCTTGCAAATCTTTGAAATGGTTTTCATTCATCGCCCGACGATTTGATACTAAATTTTATGATGCTCTTGTATAAACAATTTCGATCCTTTGTTAAATATAATTCAATGTTGGAAAACAATGTGAGGCAACGATAACAAGCAGGAATGGCAGTTAATGTGTTTAAGACACGCCTTGTATATTTTTCATGGTTAGTGATAATTGACAAATTTGAAATTACTTTGAAGTTTCTCTTAAAATTTCTTTTAATGCATAATTGTAATATTTGACTTTATTGTTTGATTATTATTAATGGTGTTATACCTTTACGATCTTCTTCCAAACGTAGTTTAAAAGACAAATGTTTTGTCACATTGCAAATGTTTAAGAAGAACCGAGTTTATGCGAGCACAATTAGTAAAAGAATCAAAATAAAGATGTATTTTATTCATTGAATGCTGTTATAATCAGTATACCGTATAAACATTATTTTATTAGAAAACAATAGTATATTTAGAATTGTAGAAAATGTCCGAGTTGTAGGACATGAACAAAGAATAAAAACTAAAAGTGAATAATTAATTTAATCTTTAAACTCTTGCAACATAAACGTGCAAAATCAAATAATTAGTAGAGTTACAAATTTGAAAAATGTGAAAAAAAGAATCAGACTATTTTGACAACTGTAATCTAAAAATAAAGTTTCAATTGATCAATTAATTTGTACAGTTGTGATCATTATTGTTATATTGATCTAACAAATTGCTGATTTTTGTGTTTATCTTACTCTATTAAGTCAGACAGAACATTTACCGTGATTCATTTCTTTGTGTAGAATATTTGTCGCGATTTACTATGTCAAATGAAAATTTTAGATAGAAATTAAAATTGATAAATCTCAACATAGAATAATCTCTCAAGAACGAAACCATTCTGTCCGTTTTCCTTGTAAGATTTTACCTTTCGCTTGCCCTTTCCCATTCTGCAAGGCTTAAGGCTCGTGCGACTTATTGTGTCTTTCATTCAAGACGACCTACAAGAATCTTCAAGTTTTCATAATACCAGAAGTTGTTTATTTTTGGACGACGCACTTGGAGATTTATAGTTTCTTCAACAATGCGCAAAGATAATCAAAAATATTTGGTTTACTGTTTTTTATCGCCGAGAAATGATCAAATTCCTTTGCGGTCTCATTTAATCAGACAATCCAAAACAGAGAGAGAATAATATTATCTGAGTGATTCAGTGGACTTTAAGAAACTCCAAAAAGTGTTCCAAATATTTCAAAAGATTTCTAATTCTTTTATTTCTCATTACCGTACTTGCTAATTTTGTTTTTAAAATTAATCACTCCTGTAAATCCAAACTTTAACAATACATGGTAAATAATTAAGAAAAATAAAACTGATGAAAATGGTTTGATTGCTTTTGATCATATTATATTTTACAATTGGTCCTATTAAGAAAATTGAAATTATTTGTCCCATTTCTCAAGATATTTTAAGGCAAGTGACTATCTACTGTAACGGGTTCAAAACCGACTTGTTTACCGTTATAATTTCTTATTCCAAGCATGTCAAAGTTTCAACGAAGATACCAGATGTTATGTCAAAGTCTGAAAAAAAAATCATCCGTAACATTGAACTTCAAAGTTTACCGATCGATATACACACCAATGTCTGTATCAAAGAACGATTGCAAAATATCACTCACAACCTGTTTGTTCAAGCATCGCAAAATTAGCAAATTCAAAGTTCACCTCGGCTAATCGTGAGAAAAGGGGCATCAGAACGATCGAATGTCAAAGTTTGTACTGAAGTTGGAAGTCGATGAAGTTACCGATTTATTTGGAGTATACTCTGGTTTACGTATTATGCAACTGACACGTTTTAGCGATGCCCGACATATCCCTACCATGGAGATTGTCGAGTTGTTGCGCAAGGTTCCATCCTACGCAGAGAGTACCGGCAACTAGTAGTTAGAAAAGGTCATCCCATTCTGCAGTTCCAGATGCGCTCTTTCATCATGAATGTACCGCTGGATAATTGAAAAAGGAGCCATTGAAAAAAGCATAAATCCTATTTTTAAAACTAGTAGAACATAATGGATTTAAAACGTTGAACGTCATTGGTATTTCGCTAGTTTCGCAATTTATATCGAAGTAAAACTTTGTCTATTAAAATTATATGTTTATGAAGCAGAAACTTTAAAGACACTGATAGATAAATATTCAACAGTGCTTTATATTTCTAACACTAATATTTCGATATTCAAGATGTTAGAAAATTCATAAATATTTAAATTTAAACGTTACATGAAATTTCATTGCATTCAGTAACGCCGGTCATCGATGACCCCCATGACAGTGAACGTGTTAATATTAATAATTCCATTTATTCCACTTAAAACAGTGACTATAGCTACATAAAAAAAATTGGTCCTAGACAAAATGACTAGTCATTAACAACTACAGTACTGTAGTAGTTAAAGTCGAAAAATAAAAAGGAAAGAAAGAATTGTTTATGTTAAATTTTGAATTAAACATTGGAGTTTTGTTGTTTGACTAAATGTATTTAATTGATTTTCGTGACCTCAAGTTTTGATACTTTCTTCTCTATATTGCTCTTTTTGGAAACTTGGAATTAGTCATGAGCGGGTCACGTCAGGATTAGTCGCGAGCAGAATGTAATTCTGCACATTTGGAATTCCATAAAGATCCGTGTTCTTCAATCGTATTTCATCGGATTTACTTGTTTTACGTGTTTCATCCTGCTAATTCTAAAAAGCAGGGACTCTTCCACCTAACTCATTCTCCTCCTTCATTTTCTTCCGGACGAAGAAAAGGAAAAAATATTGCTTGTTATTTATAGTACAAGATTTCCAATATGAAAATCCCGATTTTGCTGAAGTTATTTATTGAAGATCTATGTACCGTTTTACTTTCTTCGCTTAAGAGAATGAAATAATAAAACTAAATTATGTTTGAAGTGATGAACGATGGATTATCTCATTTTAGCTTTGTTAATTAATAGACTTACCTAAAGTAGACATTAATGAACATCATCTTATGAGAATCTCCATTATGATTTGTGTTTATTGATTATAAACTGTCATTTGTGTGTTCAGATTTTAATATTTCAACTCTAAACTGCGTACATATGCGTCGATAAGTTATCATGATCTCCGAACGCATATATATGTACGTACGTAGTACTGAAAGGATTAATTTCCGTTACAGAAACCAGAATCAGATTCCAGGAAGTCAGGAATCATTCTGCGATTCAAATGCACACGTCATGCAGTTTTTAAAGTGCGAGTTAGTTGCAAAATTCGGTGAAGACGTCGTGACGCGAAAGCAAGTTTTATCAGGATACGATTTGTGATGAAAAATATTTAGACTCCACACGTTGAGGCCAAGAAAAACATTGTGAAACGGTGGCGTTGTTCAGGTTTTGCTACGAGGAAATCAGGTAATAAAGTATATTGTTTGTGCATCTGCACCCGCAATTGACAGTTAAAATATCCGTGCAACCGTAGAAATTGCACGAATTTTCTTGGAAGTAGATGGCCGACTCACACCGAAGATAAAAGATTCTATCTTCGTTTATACTGTATTTGCACTATCCTTCGCAAGTCAACTTGGAAATTGTTTTCCGATGTTATGTAAGATAAAGTTACATGAAAAATTCAAAGTAAAGTAATACCTTGCATAACGTACTTTGCAAGTTCAGAGCAAATTTAAAAGTCAAAAGGAGTTTTAACCACAGCGTTTCTTTGTATATCTAAATTTCTTAGTTAACAATGCAACACAAGGTTTTACAAGGTTACTTAAAACTGCCACCTTGTCCTTTAGATTAAAAAGGAAGGTTAAACACTTCGTTCTATGATATAACACGTTAATTGATTTATGACTTTTTTAAATTAATTGAATTGCATGATAAATGACTATGGAGACGATAAATTTCATAATACGAGGAAAAAATTCGTACGAAACGTAATTATGAAAGAAAAATGTATCTTTCAAATCGATTCATAAATTGTTTAAATTCGAACGAATTAGGATATTGAAATTTCTATGAATATTGCCAAAAATTTAAAAAGTATCTGAAATAACAAAATTAAATTGCTAAGCACAAAGTCGAATTAAATATCAGTCACAATTTATTTCTCCAAATTATGATACTTTATCATTAATCTAATAATGAAGTGTCCAATTACCCTCAATTAAAATAACGATAATAAATGAAAATCAGAATTACTTCAATATATGAAAACCATTAAGAATAATTTAAAAGCACATCATGTATAAAAACATTGGATGTAAATATATAGGATTTAAATTGAAGTTAATTTTAGATAGTTCGCTCACAGAATTTATATTTATGAAAATGACGCCATTCTAGGCTTGAACAATGAGATATCATATCGACTTTGTGGGAGCATAATAGATTTCGTCATTTTATCAAGGAGTTAAAATTATCACTTATCAAATCTTTCGATGCGAAACTGATGTTTCAAGTGCCCATGTGCCGGTCATTCATTCGTCGATGCTCGTGAAAATTGTGCTCTTTTACAGGTACATTTTATTAAAAAAGTATTCTTCTATGTTTATATGATTTAAATATTACTTTTACGGATAAAAAAAATTCTTGTGGAATTTCATTAAGCAATCTATAAATAAAATATGTATCATCCCTTCCGGTATTGCAGGTATTGATCAAAGAGGATTGAGAGCCACAATGGCACTTTTATTACAATAGAAATGATCGAACGAATATGGACAGCTATGCCAAAATAGAAGTTATCCTCTAAAGAGACCAAACTGTCCAAAATAGTCAATTGTTACTACCTAATGGAACACAAGAATTAAAGAGTAAAATAATTTTTTGAAAGTATAATTATTAATGAATTACATAATTAGTCAAATCTTGCTTTAAGATTTATTAATTTCCTTTGTAATTTTTCCTCTCAATCTATTGCTGGAGTTCACTAATATATCGCATTTACAAAACTGTATGATTTTTTAAATAACTTGCAATATTATATTGAAAAGGGTGTTCTAAATGATCATTAATATTGTCCTATAAAAATTCATCGACAGATATTTATATAGTTCGGCCAGTCGGAGTAGCTAAGGACTTCATATGGCGTGAAAACGTTCATCGTATAATATCTTAATTATTATCTTAATTAGAATACAGAAAAAAATCCTTAGCTGACGTATATTCAACTCAATGTTTTTTGCATCGTTGATTCACTGACAATGAGTCTTAGTTGGTCTCTGGACTATTTTAGAAACGACAGGAAGAGACTTCTGAATAATAGGCGTTCAAACGATCGGCCACTTTGTTAATGATTATGACGTATGACGGCGATTGTTCAGCACGTTTAAAATTGAAACATGAGACTACCCTTTGTCATCTCGACTCAATCTTTCTAACTCTAAGTCCCCATTTTTTTTAATTCCTTGGACAGAGGTAAGTAATTGAATTAGTGTTAAAAAATGATAATTTTGTTGTAGGTAACATCTATCGGGAGTCGACTCTCTATTGTTACGATTTTTAATATACTACAAAGTGTAGCACATTTCTCTAATATCAAAAAATATAAATTCACACTGTAATTATGAACAACGTATTTCGCAACCCTAAATATTTCTTAAGAATTACTAATGTTTTTTGCAGAGAACGCAGCATTTTTAACAGTTACATATACATGAATATGTGTGTTCCCGCAGGCTCATTAGATGATACAACACATAGATAAAGAAAGGATAACTGCACTATCAGCTTAGGTGACTCACGGCAAAATGAAAGTGTCGTTAGTTGTCATTAACTATTTCCTGTATTCACCAAGCGCGAATTTCTTAATTAATTAGCGATCTTATTTATATAGAAGATCTTTCTACTATATTTACATATTACATTACATTGATGACTTTGCAATCTCCAATTTAACATAAGAATCGCCGGCATTGCGTCCGCCATATGTACTTACAATCAGACATATTGAATCAATACTTTGGAAAATGATGTATTAAGAGGTAAAAAAGATAATCAATTAAGTAATTCAAGTTTTATAAGATACAAATGAAATATTTACTACACAGTTTCCCTATGAGAAACTTATAAAAAGAATTAGGAGCCGGTAATTTTAATCGCTTTGATAGTTCCAGCGTTAATCAAACCTCTTTGCCAGTTATTTCGGCACAAAAACATGAAAATAATGCAATGCAAATCTCATCGATTTTTTTGAAGAATTACTGAAAGTCACACAATTAATATACTGTACTAATATGATAATATTGAACCCAAAAGATCATGAAAAAAAAAAATTGTAACCGGCCCGTCCATATACCCGTACCACGATAAAGGCAACGAATACTGGCTGTTGGGTTCCTGGTCCGAAAAGCTTCGTTGATATTAGTCCACCTTGACGACCATGTATTATGTAATACGTACATAGCCAACACTGGGACTGTATTTGCACATTCTGAACTTTGTGCTTTAAGGCAGAAGGAGAGAAAGAAGAAAAAAGTGAAGTTTCTTTCTAACCCCTCTTTTCTCTCTCCTTCTAATGCAAACAAACACTGGAATAAGAGGAGAAGGAAAAACCGGGCGTAGGGAGACTCGAACCCGAGAACTTAGGTTTACCAAGCCAACGCGTTGCTCACGCTGCTGTTCTGTCTGAACCGTTTCTAGTTTCTTTTAAACTTATATATGTCTAATTAAATTACAGTTACAAATTATTTTATGTGCATTATTATCTGTTGATAGTTTATTAACCCTAGATCACTAACCTTCGTCGATTCGACGACACGGATTTAATAAGTATGCCACATTAGTTAACGTTATCGTAATAAATAAATACCTATCTTTAATAATAGAAAAAAAACATATTAAAATTTTATTTAAATAGTACCCTTTAACCCCTTTTGCAAGCACCGTAGTTGAAGAGACGAAGGTTAGTGTTAAGCGTCGAAAAATAAGGTTAGTGATCTAGGGTTAATAATGTTTGTGTATATTTTTGGTTGTGTGAAAAAAGAAATTTGATGGCTGCGCAAATAATTATTGTGAAGTTTGAATTTTTTAAAGAATTTGAAAGGTGAATAATATAATGTAATAATTTTTATTGTAATGTAGTAACGATTTTGGGTAAGGAAAAATGTATTTGATTCAACAGCAAGGAGAAAATACGTTCAGGTGGAAACATCCTCTTGGAAACTTTCGAGGACGAAGGAATTGAAGGCTGACTTTGCACAGAATAAATTATTCCTTGGAGTACCATCGAGGAAAGATAAATTGAAATGGAAGACTAAGAAGTTGGAGCTCTCTTCACATTTTTCCCACTAAATAAAATTTCTTTACTATTGAATGAACGATGGAACAGGGCTAGAAACTTACTCGAATTTACTGTTCATCTGTCTTGTAAAATAGACTAGCTATACTTTTAAAAGATAAATTGTATCGCCAAAAAATCGACTAATACACAAAAGCTAATTTCGATTTTAATAACGATGATAATTATGGAATTTTTCTTTTGGTCGTATATATTTATATGGATGTTGCAAATTCAAGAAAAGAAATAACACCGTCACGGATATTACAAGCCATTATTATATTTAGTGCAATGTTTTCCATTATTATATTTTTCTTAATTCAGAAAATGGCATAATATTATGGTTTTACTAAATTATTTTATTGAAGCTAAACGAGGAGTGTCTCTTTATTTTCTGTTCAGTTAAGCACATCATTCATTTTTGATCAACTATCTACTGTATCATGTATTTAGGTGACAAACTTTTTTAAAATTGGAACTTTTTTTAAAAATACCTTTTGTATCGCGCTCAATTTAATATTATAAAAAAAATGGAACTTTGCATGACAAAGGAACAGCAGAAAATGATGCTACGTCGTTTTTCGATACGGAGTTTCATGTGAACCATAGTTTGGGTGATTTTACAATATAAATAAGAACTAAAGAACAACGCAAACAATATTATTTTTTTATCGTAGCACGTTTGAGTCTTTTTACATAAAAATGCACGTGTTCGAAAAGATAACGAAGCTGGTGCATCGTTATTTGTCGCGTGACCTTAAATTTACCTTTTTCGGTTTTATATCGATTCATACTTAACGTGACTTTCCTCCACATTTCATTTTAATTAAATTATATTTACTTGGTAATTTGGTAATAATTTCATACATTTCACTGTAATAATCTCCAGTATCTGTCGTCATTATTACCGTCGGACGAAATGAATATGCAGAGCCAGAGGATACTGTCAAATAAATTTCAATCAACTGAAAGCAGACTGAGAAACTAATCCACAAGCAGCCAATTTGTTGCCTGCCAAATTTTGACTTTATATTCTACCAATAAATTTGTGTATTGAGTGAACTACTTCTCGACATTCACAACAATTATCAATAAATATCATTATATGATCTCAAAAAAAATTAACAAATACAAAATCACACTATATAATTCGACCAACAAAACTCAAATCTAATTTCCATGCGGCTCAACTTTAAATTTAGCACATGTCCATGACTTTGTACATTCATGAACAATTTTTCAATAATCATAATTAATGTGAATGAAGAAAAATGAATATTTAATACCAAAGGAAAGTCCCAAATAAATCATAATAAACTGCCATCAAATAATTCGAAAAAAATCAAATAAAATTTAATTCCCAAGATTTCTTTCCTACCAATTTAACTTCCATTTCAAAATTTCAAAAAGAACATCAAACAATCACCCAACATACCATTCTATACTCGTAATTCACGTCAATAAAGATAAATGAATATTCACTGTCACTAGACATTACCAAAGAAATCAACAGTGCACTAACACCGACAAAAATAATTTGACCTGCGAAGAGTAAATATAAAACAAATCAATATTTTAAACCCTCTTTCATTAACAATACGTCACCGTGACGCCTGACACGTCATCGATAGCCCCAGGCAAACGGTATTTCCCCTTTAATGCCAATCTCAACTGGTTTTACCGAGGACTGGCCATCTATCCGAATTCTTGGCCCATGTGGCAACGTTTCGTCGTGTCAGAGTGCGTTGCACGCATACCTGGATCGTGCCGTTGAATGTTGCAGGTGTAACGTGAAGATTCAGCACGAAAGACCTTTGTAGGATTGACGTCATTCTCTTCTGGTTCTCCGACAGTGAAAGTACCGGACACGAAGCAGAACGATGCGAGCGTGAACGTGGCACAGCAGCTGCACGTTCCTGATAGTTGGACCACATAAATAACGAGATCGTGCGGTCAAATACAATCTGACCAGTTAGATTCAATTATTACGATTTCTTTCCGCAAACTCTGCGTTTCTTGAATGACATTTTGGGATCATGAATCTCCAGAATTACGTATGTTCATGCGTACTTCCTTCTTCTTTGTTAATCGACGTTACGTTTACTTGTAACGTACGTTGTTAACGATTTTAATACTGTTTCTTTAGCTGTGACCTCGATAAGTGCTTATGCGGCACATTCTTTCTGAGAAGAGGTGTAAATATTAGGAGGAGTGTAAAGTAACGTCGTTTCTTCAGATATTTTGATGAAAAACCAATTGGTTATTATCTAACCGATATTGAAAATTTACACGTTAGATGAAAAAGAGATTGTTGATAGTGATCATTTGTTAAAAATAAGAATTTTGTAGAAATTGAATTGTTCGAATTTAATGTAAAAATCGACATTACTTTCCGGTCCCTCTAATTATTAGACTCTAATAATATTAGACTCTAATAATTAGAGGATCATTTGGGTTGGCCACCCCTGTATTAGACTCTAATAATTAGAGGGACCGGAAAGTAATGTCGCTTTTTATATTAAATTCGAACAAATCAATTTCTACAAAATTCTTATTTTTAACAAATGATCACTATCAACAATCTCTTTTAACTCTAATAATTAGAGTCTAATACAGGGGTGGCCAACCCAAATGATCTTGCGGTCCACTTTGGAAATGCATCGTAACTCCTTTTTGTAATAAAAATTCTTTTAAGAGTAATTATTTTAAAATTAAAATTGGGCCGCATATAAAATTATATATCCCCATATATCAGATTTAGACCCACTATAGGCACTTTTTCGGAGTGAAAAATTGAAATATAACGAGTTATTATTATTGTGTTTACTATTATTCTTACATGTAAACATAAATAATATAATAATAATGATACTGATGATAATCTTGCGGTACGGGAAAATGTTCAAGGTGGATCGCGGGTTGGCCACCCCTGGTCTAATATATGATGATAAAGTAGTATGTATTTCGAAAAATATGACTCATTTATGTTTACAGAACACTGACACGACTTTTATGTATTGCTAAATTTTGCAAATGCTAAGTGTATGATTTGTTGTACGCGTTATTTGCAATAGATTATAGCTTTTTGAATAGTTATTAATGTTTATAAGCGGCATATAGCAGGTGCCACTTGTACTTCAATGTTGTGAAAGAAAGGTCTAGGCGCTGTTTAGAGTCAACGAGTTTAGTGTCCATGACGCTCCAGCACGTGAGGAATTTATATACGTATACTTAATTTAAATTGGCCTTTCATTGTAGGATTGTGTCGCTGTATGGGTACTTGCGTATTGTTTTGTGTCTGATTCAAATTAGTTCAACGGGCAACGAGCCCATTAATATTGTTACACATGGGACACCACTATTACAATATTTTGATATTATAACCAGTATAGTATGTAGACAAGGTGCTACAATCAGACGTCCTTCGATCTGGATTCATTGTGCAAATTATGAATCATTGTATAATGAATATTTAAATATTTTTAGAGACATTCCATATATTTATGCTAATGTAACATATTTAAAAAGGAATGCACGATGATATATTTATCTTACGTGACACGATTATCAGTATTCTCACTGCTTCAGTGGCGGAGCAACAAATTTTCGGTCCCTCCACAAAATATTATTTTGATAAGGGCAATTTTGTAAATGGTAAGGAACTCTATGCAAAATGTCATTATATTTTTAATCTAATTTTAAATATGGACGATTTTAATAAAATTAAAAAAAATAATAAAGAAAACAATATGGGCTTTGTCCACTCTTCGCTACCATGCATTGTGTTCCCGAGTCGAAATATTGAACTTATTTTCATGGTATTTACTCCTATTTGAACCTAATATGATACTTTTCAATACTAAAACTCCTAATTTAAACCTGTAACTCCTTCTCAGTAAAATGATAGTCCTATTTAGCTATCACCAAAACCTTTATCCCCTGAATTGGACCAGTTACTCCTCCTAGGTGAAATAATAATTTTTGTATTCAATATATATTTAACACTAGATTTACCAAGCCAGTCAAAATGACTGGTACACAATTTTTTCCAAAAATTCTACAGGTTTATGAGAGAGCCATAGAATAAATGTTCTGCGTCCATTGTATAAAACATAAATTACCGAAACTATCATCTTTTCTACGTCTTAAATTTTCCTCACCTTAAGGTACATATTTAACATATTTAAATGTAATAGATTTCACGCTGGTAAATCTAGTGTTAATATCGCATAAAGAACTTTAATTTTTTTTAATAATTAATTAATAAGGAATGTATACATACATAAATGTAACTAGTGGACAAGTACTTGAAAAACAGTTATTTTTTATTTATTCCAGCTCTTTTTTATTAAAATTTCATTGCGTTATAATGAATTTTTATTTGTTTGTAATTATAGTTATCACTAGACTCCGGATGTTTATGCATTTATGACAAAATCAATACGGCTAAAATACACAAAACGAACATAATATAAAAATATATCCGAAATATGCAAAGTATGGTTTTCGTTGTAACATTTATCGAGTGCAACAAATCCTTAAATAGGTTCTCTTGTCTTAACTGCATTTGTTGAATTTGAAATTTGCATAAACATCCGGAGTCTAGTTATCACATTAATTCGAATACTGGTACACTTATAATTGCAAATCAGTAAAAATCCATTATTTTTTACTGATTTTGACTAATTTATTCTTGAAAACTATGTGTGTATATATATATAAATAATAATAACATTAATAACTGGATAAGATGTAAATCCTCAACGGAGGTTGCAATTGACATCCTATTTTGCGCCTTAAGATGGCATAAAGGGAAATTTGTGCCACTTTTAGGCGCTAAATAGGATCTTATTTTTACATTGAATTTAGACCTATTTTTGTACTTCTAATTCCTAAATTTTGGGTAGTAAAAAGTTCAAATGAGGTTCAATATTTCGGCTCGGGTTGTGTGATATTGTACTTCCAGCTCCATGTTTGCATGTCACAGTAGTAAAGACCGACCGATAAAAATTATGTAAATAACCTAACCCAAACCTAACCGGACTGTTAAATTCTGCACACGCTCTTGCAAAGCTCGTGCTAATCATTTTGTTGACCGCCACTAACTGCTCTAATGAACGTCGGTACCAGCTCCAATGCACGTGCACCAATAGTCACACAAGCAATAACGTAAACGTAATTCTTCGTTTTGAGATTTTTGCAAATTCATTTAATCGTTTCATTGCATAATTATTGGTATTATCGGATCGCATAAGGATCTTTTAATGTTGTCTCTCAACTTTGATAGACGTAGGCGGAAGTCGATCAATATTTACTGTCAACAGCGTCAGAGGCGATCTTTCGTTTCCGTTGGCAAATAAAGCATCAATCTTGACGGATCAATATTTATTAATGATAATACAATTACTCGGGATTGATTCCTTGAAATACTTTTACACGGAAAATCGACGAAACTCAGAAAATATTGTCTCAGATTTAGAAAAATATCAAAATGTCATTATATAATCTTAAGATTAAACATTTACTCATGAAAAAGCTTGAGTAAAAGTTAATTTCTAAATAGTCCGTCTACATTTGCAAATTTAATAACTTGGTTATTTTAATTTTTTTTTTTGTATAATAATAAATTGTAATTTAAATTCTGTGCAATGAGTTTTACACAAATGTACACAGTATGTATACATATATACATACATATGTATATTTTAAATATATATATAAATTTTATGAAACAATTTCTTTTTTATGATTTAATTAAAATTTTGTTTTCATATTTGATCGAATTATTCTTGATATGATTGTATTACAAAAATTAAAAAATTCATTATTGAAATTAAGTTTAAACATCTTTCTTTGGTTTCATTCTATCATTTTATCATTAAAGAATCTACCTTTTTGAAAATCGTATCAATTAAATGCACTTTCGTTTTCTTTTTTTGTTGACTATGACGTACGTGTATTTTTGCATTCATGGCAGTCTTCGAAGATCTGATTCTTTGACGTTTATCGTGTATCGCGTGTTTGAAATTCTTTACCCTTCACGAAATTACCGTGGTCATACTGTACCGGCGAGCGAGGACAATCGCAGTGGCGAACAATGCTACACCGGAATCACGTGCCGACAGGAGTATAAGTTTAACGAATGTCATTTTCAACAGCGTACGAGCTACAGCAGTCACGCTGCAGCACGTGCATCATGCTAATATGTCTCGAGAGACTTATTATCGATGTAATTCGATTACGAAGCAGTAGCACGAAGAGATTTTTGAAAGCTGCTATTTCTACGTAATTTGATTCTATGTATTTTGAGAGTTGAAATTTAGAAATTGTAATACTTATCGGAGAGGATTCTTAACTTGAGAAGTTTATAATTTAATTAATTTTGTGGGAGTGTAAAGCATGTTAATAAAGAAGAGAATAATGTTTTGTGAAACCACTTTGTTTTTGTTGAATTTCTTAACTTGAGAAATTTGGTATTCGATTAATTTTCTGGCAGTATAAAGCATGTTAATAAAGAAGAGAATAATGTTTTGTGAAACCACTTTGTTTTTGTTGAATTTCTTAACTTGAGAAATTTGGTATTCGATTAATTTTCTGGCAGTATAAAGCATGTTAATAAAGAAGAGAATAATGTTTTGTGAAACCAATTCGTTTTTGTTGAATTTCTTAACTTGAGAAATTTGGTATTCGATCAATTTTGTGAGAGTGTAAAGCATGTTAATGGGGAAGGGAATAATGTTTTGTGAAACCGCTTTGTTTTTCTTGAGTTTCTAGATCTCTTATTGTAAAGAATGATTTTTCAGAGAACAGGTGCAATAATTGCACTACTCTAATTGCAGGTATAACATAAGAATTCCAAAACGTATAGAAGAATGTAAGTCAGCAATTTTCAAGTAACTATATAATTTTGGACGTTACCATGCGGTACTTATTTGTGATTCGAAAATGATTGTGAAACATATATTAACTGACTGCCAAAAATATCAAAGCAGATTAAAATAGTACAACGACCCAAATAACCTGAAGACTGTCCTAAATAATGACGAGATAGTTACACTTCTATTGTACTTCCTAAATAAATATAAATCTCCTTCAATTAATTTCACTGTTATCAAACAATACGTCTCATGCATATGGGAAAATTGCATATATTACCATATTATCAAGATCAACGTTAATACTTTCTTTAATTGCATTTGCTAATAAGCCACACAGATGCATGAGACAAGTAGCTTAAACCGAGGAAATTTTATTCTGCGTTATAACATTCATGGTTATCCATAAATATTATGTATAACGCTAGAATCTCCTATATTACCATAAAGTTTCATTAGCATCAGAATTTCGGGTCTGCGACAGATCCCTTTTGAATTAAGCATGAATCATTTCAAGAGAAGTTACTTTACCATGGAGAAAACGATATCAGTTTCACGTTGCTGTATCAGCAACTTTTCTATGGTAACTTCGCGTACGTAGGAGAAAACAGATGTTAAGGGTTGAACGATGAATGTACGAGAAAAAGCGTAGTCGTGTAAAATGACGTCAATGCAATTATTACCTAATCGATCTTTTAATGAAATTCATCGTCATCGTTCATTGAGCATGTTCCACACGTCAGAAAGACCTATATGTATATGTGGAAGATAATCAATAAATTCAATGAACCTGCCATATTAATTACTGAATTGCGAAACTGAAAAATTCGATATATTACTGCCATTAATATGCATCTAACCCGTGTAATGGTTGTGCGAAACTGTGAATATGAGTTTTTAAATCCATTATTTATCCATTTGGCACATTTAAACATTATAGGTATGTATAGTAAATTGCATTTACTTGTAGCAATAGATAGCAGACTTTATTATTTTTTTCTTAGTACTCTCCTTTTTTCGCTTTTTATGTAATCATATCACAGTTTCCGAGAATTTCTCCTCCATTTGTTCAGAAATCAATGTCGAATATGCAGTCTTCAGTTAATAAGTTATACAACATATCAAATAAGTTTCATTCATGCAATAAATACTATGTTCATTGAATTTGTACTCTATCCCAAGATCCATGGAAAACCTGCTAGCAAAATGCAGCAACCCATTACCCTTCTAAATAAGAAGTAATGCAAAAGTATATTTATTTCAAAATAATCAGCCGATTCCATTTAACCCTTTGAAGCACTCGTGACACGGTAAATGGAGTAGAAAATAGTAAGGTCTCCAAAAACTGTTAAATTGAAAATATCAGTGGTTCATGAGATATTGAAATTAGTTCTATGCTATTAATATTGCGTTAAGTTATACAAAATATCAGAAACGAGTGAGAAGTTTTAATTTCAGGAATTAATTTTGTGTCATTGCACACGCAGCCTCTCTAATTTTTAACATTTGGTATAATTGACTCCAATGTTAACCCTTTGCCTTACAATGAGATGTGGCACACGTGTCGCGGTAAATAGAATAGAAAATTTTTAAGTTTTCCAAAAACTGTTAAATTGAAAATATCAGTAGGTCAGAAGACATTGAAATTACAGTAATCCCCCCCCCCCCCCCCATAACACGGTACTCTTATAACGCGTTTTCATATAACGCGATTTCATGTCCCTCGTATAACACGTGTTTTCCCCCATATAACGCGGGGATTTCCCACGTTATATTTCTGTACTGTGAAATTTATAATGAATTTGTACATAATCAATTTCGCGTACGTTTGCACATTATGTCAATTGTGTTCTTATAAAATTTGTGACAATGCAGATTTTTAAGAAATGGGAAATTACAGAACAGTTAAATAATGTTAAATTTTTAGTGAATTAAGAATTAATAATTTTGGTTTTTGAGAACTTTTATATTCAGGTGACTGATGCCAAATAAAAATATGACTTAGTGGTCTGGAACCATATAGTCTACCATGAAATAAAAGTAGGATTTATGGAATTATGGAATTTTTTCGAAATTAACTGTTTTTTAGTTACATACGTATAAGTTTTTTATTTAAAATGTTCTTAGTTTGATTTTAATAAAATGCACATATTTAGTTTTTCCTTAATATTCGATTTACTTGAATCATTTGTACATAACGCGTTATACGGGGTCATAGAATACTCCTACAACGCGTTTTCCTATAACGCGGAACGAATCTACCGTGTTATAGGAGGGACTACTGTAGTTCTATGCCATTAATATTGCATTAACTTATACCGATATATCGGAAATCAGTGATAAATTATTATTCTATTATTAACAATTAATTCTGAGTTATTGCACGTTCAGTCACAAAAGAAATTGTAGTTCAAGAGGTGAAATATATGATATTTTAACTTCCTTCGCTTCTATTTGTTCAAAGTCAAGACTTTTTTCCTTTAAGTTCTCTTCAACACTGAAAATCTGATGCTTGTTTCTACACAAAGGAAGTACTAAATGAACACATCTTATTCACAATTTTCTCACAATGCATCTTTTCGCACATGTAAAATCTCTGTAGGTAAACTATTCCTATGAAATTTGTAATCAATCGGAATACGAAGCCGATAGGGTATATGTAACGTAGATATAACATCATAATCTAATCCCGCGAAATGCGAGTCATCGTTTCAATGAGGCCCGTCCGAGAACGAGAAAGGAAAAATACCCAAGCATTTTCATTAGTTGCAATTAAATGATGCAGATATTGTTTGCCGTTGTGCTGCAACGTCAAACGTCTTAAGAAGCCAAGTGTTACGGTGCAGTTTTAATGGAGTGGATTTAAATCGTTACCTCAATTAACCTCGCATGAACTGGACAGACCCCCTATAAGTTTGTCGATATATACAAGATAGAATCAATTACATACCTACAATAATTGATGTTATACACGTGGACGAAAAGATATCGAGTCGTTGTTGGAATGTTCCAAGAAACGTAAGAAAACTATATAGATAAATGAAATTACATAATTCAAAAATTGTATCGGGACATATCGCATGTCACGGCAAGATCGTTTGAGATTATTATAATAATTCGATTAGATTGTGAATTTTCCATTATTGCATACTTCTGATCTCGTTCAATTGTTTCACATTGTAATCGACAATTCTAAGAAGCTCTTTCATAAGATCGATTAAACTTCTTTTCCTTGTTCTAGTATAAAAATGTAGAATTCTTTAAAAGTGTAATTATGATACCTTGTTTTTTTTTGTGATTCATGTTTAAGGATTTATTCTTTCGAGGGATACGTCCGTTTGCGAAATTTTTAAAAGAAGTTATAGGCTTTTTATGAGTGGAGAAGTCAAAGGTAATGAATCTGTGAGATTTTAAGTTTGTGTGTTCCTAAGATGTTAAACAGTTAATCGTTAGTTTATTCTTTAAATATTAACACTTTACGGTTCTATGTTGAGTAGTACTCGATATAGCTTTTCACTTGATTATATTTTCTAACAATCTAATATCTATTTTCCAATTTCATACTGATTTTATAATATCACCTAGATATCCGTCAGTACTTATAGCTATTCGTATCATTAAAAAAAATGAATAACCAATGATACAAAATGTGAAATTAATTTTATTTAGTGCAGTACAAAATTAAGAAAATAATTCGAACTGCAAAGGGTTAAAGAGATCACAACACCATTGTGGATTAATTCATGTATTGTAGGCTATGTCAAAAGTTTCTGAAGCATTTTCGTGGCCAATTGACATTAAAACTAGAACTACCGGAAGCCGTCAAATTGATGGATTCCTACTTTCTAAGGTGGTACAGTAGATATTTTACGTCTATCTTATAATATACAAATTATTTAACTGATCATCTTCTTTGTCGTTTGATCCCTCTATTTCTAAACTCCTTATTTAATATACTGCGGTGTAAAAGATTTCACGCCCATAAATCTAGTGTTAAATATATTTAAATATCATTAAAATATAGCGGAAAAAAATAGAGAGAAAAAAATCCATTTCTTTTTATCCCCGCTGACTTTAATATAAAGTTCAAAAAAGAATCTACTCGTACGGTATGTACACCGGAAGTAGACATTTATTCATACCATAGAGTTGTTCGGTATGCATCTTGAAAAGAATTCTCATGAAACTAAGCACGTACGGATCCTCGTTGAAGTGTTTGAAAGTGCACGAGCATTGTATACGTTTCCATTATAAAATATCAGTCTCCGTCGCGAAACTTCACCTTATCTTCCGGTTTTATTATCCTCGTGTACCTGCGCAGAAATCTTATATTGCCGGCAGGAAAGGTCATTATGTAAGAAGTGTACATCCCACGATAGTTAAAATTATTACAATTTCCGTACTCCCGTGAGACACTCCCACGAATGAAACACCGAATTACGCTTTTCACTGTAAAAAAAGAATCGACTCGTTCAACTTTATTAAGTATTTTACAATTTGAACTACACTTTCGGAATATTTCAACGTTCCACTTGTTAGTCATTATCATCTGATTTGTTAAAGGTTTATGGTGTAAAGAGTCTGAAACACATTGTTTCCAATTACTGTAATTTTATCAAATTTTGTAACAGTATCTAACATTTGAGTTTTTAAAGTCGTGGAGAATGACAAAGTCGTTTAAAAAATATTTTAGATATTTTTTTATTATACATCGAAATTTATCAATATTATTCTACATTTATTATATTTCACGCTACTTGATATGTTTCTAAATTTAAATATTATTTGAAATTGAAAATTCGCAGTGGCCACATGAATGGTGAGCTCTGAGTTTATAGATTTTTCTAAAGTGGTTTTCAGATACGAATATAAAGATAAATAACGATAAAGTTGACAGCATTATCAATTCTGTCAAATTTTACTAGGCGCCACGGAATTTTTCGGGTAAGAAAGAAATCATTCACTACTTAATGGAAAATTTCAATTACGATTTTTTCGCGCACCAAAGAAATTGAAAAATGTTCAATAATTAAAGAAATCGGCATTATTTTCTATCACCATTTACGATTGCTCGTTACATAGTTTTCATGGAATTCTCGTCAACGTGGAAAATAACCCATGAGGCTAGTTTCCTGACGTCAAAATTGTAAACTCGATAGAGCTTCATTGGTGGTCATTTCATCTCAATTAAATCCAGATCAGTCTGGTTGTCCGCGAAGATCTCCTGCCTCATCATTTGCGGTGTCATATTAATTAATCTTCCAAGACGTCTGACACGCACGTGTTTCCATCGGGTCACTGTCGTGCACGATGCATTTCTGATGTATTTTGTTACTGTTTTAAAACATGCATTTTATTCATATTATCAAAGTTCATTGCACGTAACCTTGGAAAACTTGTTGACTTAGGTCCTGACGCTATGAATCTCGGCTACATTTAGGTACATATTTCGCATGTCTCGCCATTTTTATTCAAGTGCAACTTTTTCTACTAAAATCAAATCTTTGTAGATTAGAGATGTTTCAATTTTAATTGAAAATTTAACACTTCGTAAAAGTTTAAATATTGATATTGTCAATATAATTCAATTCTTAGAAATGGCGCTAAACTGAAAGTGAGATAATGAACATATTGACTTAAGTTTTCAGGAGAAAATATATGATTTAAATAGTATTTAATATTTCCCTTGCAATCTTGTACACAAATGAGAATATTAACACTAGATTTACGGATGTTTATATACCTACCTATTTTTCTAAAGTGAGAAAATTGAAATTTTTTGCAAAGAAAATAGTTCCAAACCAATTTAAATGAAAGATCTATTATTAAAAAAATTAACCAACCAATATATATATTATATGTATAGCAATAAAATTTTGTATGAGCCAAATTGGTTCCGTAAATCTAGTATTAAACTTAATGAAAACTGTTCCATTTTCGTATTAAAGATCTATAGCCTCCATTTTGGACATCTTCCTTTGTATTTTGTTGTATCAATTTTCGCATATTCTCTGGTCCCGCAAATTCTATATTTCCAACATCTAAATTACATTTAACTATTAACAAAAGTGACTGTTGATTTTCTATATCAATAAACCAGCTAAAATCACTAATTCATCAACATCTTCAAACCTCTTCTCCCAGTATATATGTATTTCTCATTAAAAATAAATTAATTCAAAGTGATGTAAGATATCCACGTATTAATGTTCGATCGATTGGCCTCTATCGTTTGATCGATTAGAACGAGAGTTAAAATTCAATTGGATCAGAAGCAATCGCGTGAGGCAACGTAAGACGATACAAAAAAGGAGAAATGATTTTTAACAGGCCGTTATCGGACTGTTCTACGTTTGATCTTGATAAGAGAGCATACTTATGCGACGCTGTTTGCAATGACATCGAATGGATCAGACGAAAACGTTACGACATTTTGATAAGACGTTGATTACATGCGCGTGTAAAGTAGCGCCTCTTCAAGTTGCCCGTCGACGGAAGATAATGTTCTAAATTAGAATGGCAACTCGGAAATATTTTCGCGTGCATTGTATTTTGCGATCGTAGCACAGATTAAAGACGGAGAAGTGTTAGTCAATTTATCTGAAGGTATTAACAACGCCATCGACTTAATTCGCGTTGATCATTTCACTCTTCGTTCGCGTGACGAGATAAAGTTTCACTTCTTATTTTCCGTCATCCAGAATTTTAGTGAAAATCGAGAGACTTTTAATTTGTTATTTAATATTTAATAGAAATATTTTGTTTCATATGAGATATGAGAAAGTATGTTGATACTTATTCATTTACTGATGAAAATAATAAGTAGTATTTGGAGAGCTTAATTTTAACGGAGGACATTAGTTAGGAAATAAAAAAGAGACTGATTTTATCTTGCAATCAAATTAAATCATTTTTTAGCACGTTTGACACCGTGCGAAAACAAGTCCAAGGTGCAAACAATTCTGGAGTATTTCATTTCCGTAGGGAATAATCTTTTTTTCATCTTTTCGGGACGGAAATTTTAGGAATTATTAAATTGCACTTGCAATTTTGCTGAAATATTTGGAGGAAATATTTTTACGCATTCTCTTTAACACCAGAACGACCGGCCTTAAATCCATGACATTTAAATGTATTAAATAAGTACTTTGAAAAAAGGGGAATCAAGAGGTGGAAAATATGATCGGTTCGGAAATCCTTGTCTTATAAGATCAGCTTAGAATTTCTAGTTTTGGAATCTCCTATAAACTTAGGGAATTATTGAAAAATATTGTGAATAAGTCATTTTGACTTGCTTGGTCGTTCTAGTGTTAACACTAGATCTATGGCCGCTAAATCTGGTAAATTTAAATATATTAAATAAGTACGTTAAAAAAAGATGAATCAAGCGGAAAAAAATACGACCAGTAAAGTAATTTGTTTATTCTAAGATACGCGTAAAATTTTTACTTTACTGCTTCGCTATCAATTTGGGAAAAATTTTTAAATAAGCAGGAACCTGTCAATTTGATGGGTGTTAACCAGTTAACTGCGGAATTTAAATTTGAGAATCCATCGCAAGATACGGAATTAAAGTAGAGAAATGACGTATAAAAACGTTAAAGACAAAGCGAATACTTCTGTTATAAATATTATAAAAAGAGGAAAGGGAAATGTGGAATTTTTACATTTTTAGTCAATAAGAAATTGACAATTTAGTATTGAAAGGCTATCGCGATAGAACTATGGTTTGATGTGTATACACGTCGAACGCAGTTAACAGGTTAATGACTCCTTCAACTTGTCAAAGAGATTCTTTCTTCATTCTTAAAGTCTATCATCAGTGTAAGAAATTGTACAAAATTAAAACTAATCACTATTACACCTGACAATTACTATTATATATTTTGAGACTATCATTGGCAATTTACTATTCTTCATATATTCACAAGTCATTGACAATCAAGTCGTTAATACTATATATTTGTATTATAACTATTGTGAATGCTAGTTTCTCTATTCAATTTTTGAAAACATTTCCTAAAGTCATTGACGTAGAATCTATAAACTACAATTATTATAAAACTGTCTTTTAACATTGTTAGTAATGAAAGGTACTCTCGGAAGGCATTATGATATCATTAGAGCAATGACAATGCAATTCGTTCTCTTTGACGCAGAGAACAAGAATCCACAGGAATTAATTGACAAGGGAAGTCCAATGCCGTTCTTTGACCGTCTTCTTGGGGTCTTTCGTTCGTCGCCATGACGACCTGGAGGGTCTATGCTCTCTCGTCCTCTCGAGGTCGACAAGAACGAGTCTTCAAGGGTTGCCAGCAACGTTTCGTTCAGTCGTCCCCTCGCAAAATTCTTTATTTTTCTTCTTGCAACAAAGATACGTGATCTGTTCTATCATATAAATACTTCAATCTGATTCCCACTGCTCCGCGGAGCACCTGAGCTCTGACGTGAATCTCAAATATAACAGGAATTGTCCACGTTTTTAGTTATAATGAAAAAGTAATATTTAAGGACTATTCATTTTTTATTTCGTTTATTGTAAAATGAAGTTTAAATAATAACATTTTTAAGATACTAAGATTTCTAGGATTATTAAAGACGTTGAAAAGTTCTCCAAGTATTTGCATATTGTCGTAAGAAGTTACGAGACGATTTAAGGACACTTTTTTAAAAGCAAGAAATTATAAACCATGGGGGTGAAGATCTTTCATAAGTTAAAATTTGAAAAATGTAAGAATTTGACCATGAATTAAATTCGGAGGAAAGAAATTTTGAAGAATTTCATTTCGAGCCAAATTCTGACATAAATGACAAATATTTATAACGTAAAAAAGTAATTTCCTAATCTATATATAATTTTTTGTATTAATACATTTAAAAAGAAACATTTCGGTCAGCTAATTCTGATGCTACGAAACTACAGTGCTTTGCATTCAAAATAATTATCCATTTTCACCCTCTTTTTTGCACGATCTGCGAAATTTCATATAAATGGTAGCAATCTCTACCAAGGCTTAATAGTCTCTCTCATTTTTCTTCTTAACAGTCCGGTCACGGTTGGCTGATAATTTATTTGCAAAACTTCCCAAATCTTTTCTCGTAAATCTCTCAATCCGACTGCAACCACCAAAGTTTCGCAGCTTCCTCTCTCGCCAAAGGAACCAGGAAGTACGGTACTCAATTGAGAGAGGACCGTGGAAATTTTCTCGCCGTGTTTTTATTCTTTCTTTAACCTAGAAATAGAAAGGGCCCTGACGTAAGCCTGGAAACTAGTACAAAGAAACTCGGTCGTCACGTTTGGCAAGAGAACGTTGAGCAACGTATACTATTTTATCTCCGTTTCGAATGGTTAATTTTCGTGGATCTGATCTAATTCGAAGCGCAGATCGAGAGTTTCGTTTTCTACTCTGCCTGAAAAAGGTCTCACTGAATTTCGCTCAATGGGCCGTTGCGCCACTCTTCGTCACTTTTTTCATTGCAGTTCTAACACTTTCGGCCATTTCGTCGAAGGTAATGTGTCTTTCTGGGCTAAATTCTATAATTTATTACATTTATATATAGAATATAGGTTTAAGTGAACTCCCTCGTTGTTCTTTCACCTTAACCAGTTAACTTTGGCGACTTCTTTTAACACTAGAACTACCGGCCACAAATCTAACATATTTTAATAAATTAAATAAGTACTTTGAAAAAGGGGGAATCAAGCGGCAGAAAATTTGATCGATTAGGTGATTTATGTTTATTGATATAGACGTAGAATATTTATCCTATGACTCTTATGTAAACTTGGAGAATTTTTTGAAAAATTTGTGTACCAGTCATTTTGACTGGTTTGGTACTTCTAGTGTTAAGATGAGCATAAAATCTCGAATTATTTATACTTTTTAGTTATTCGTTTTATTTCGACATGATCTCAAAATAGTCCAAAGTTGAAATTTACGATTACATTTTAGTTTTTGTCAAAATTATAATTTAAATAACCAGTGGTCGCTAACTTTTACGCATGACGAGTATACTCGTCAATCACAGCTAACTGGTCAAAAAACGGTGTAACACTTTTCATGGGTTACGAAGTACGTTGTACGTGTAAAAACGTTTGTATAGATTGCATTAAGTTGAATTGTTCGAAGTTGATAACTTTTTGCTTTGAGGTGTAAAATTGTATAAGTAGAATGACTCATGATATGTTGTTGGTACTAGAGACATTCTATTCTCTTTTTCTACTCAATTCTCTTTTCATTTAGGCTGAGTGTTCAAACGATTTTTACATTTTCATCGAATTAAAATGCCGCATTGAATGTGAAACATGAAGAATAATAAAGCTTAACGGTCACTTATTTTCTCGTGTTTCATAATCCTGTTATAATCTTACACCAATATGACCTTACACGGTGTTTAAGTAGAATAAGACGTGATGTTACTGTCAGACGAGAGTTTAACTCGAATTGAACTTTACAGCAATTATTGTCTAGCTTCTTAACACTTAAAACGTCGAGCTCGCTTTAAGGCGTAATATGCAAACTATATTACTTTATCTACTTTCACGAGTTATACTCTTTATCAAGATCACGAGCAATTTGTGTGCGAAAATATTGTATACGCAGGAGTTACTTAACTTTCTAACAGTCCTTGTGATTTTGCAGAGCATAACACAATAATTGTCAGCTTCTATTCTTCAAAGTCAATTGTTTCACTTTGTCAAATATTACAATTTAGTTTTTCGGAATCGTGAAATTCTTAATAATTCAATCTTTAAAAGACAAGTTAAAATCAATTGTTAAAATTGTATTTTTATCATTTTCAATGTACTATAGTGCAACTGATCTTCAGATGACACAAAATTCGGACTGTAGAGGGTTAATTGTATTTATAAAAATGCATAAATCTGGTGTTTTTATGTGAATGCACTAAAATGAATGATTAACACTAAATCTACCAAGGTGGTCAGACTTGTCCCGAAATTTTTGAAACTGTTCTTGAAGTTTTTAACGCTGCTTCTTTTTCAATTTTCTATGTCTGTCTTGAGACTGTGAGCGATCGAAACGATCAACTTTTTTGCACCCTTTATTTCTTTGTTTCACACAGATTTATTCGACAATTTTAAATATATTGAATTAATAGTCAGTAGATCTAGTGTTAAAGAGATGATTGAAAAAGGAAAATAGATGAGTCGAAAGTTTTTCTAGTTTTTAAAAAGAAAGTTCTTCGTAAAAGGATTAATTTAAGAATCACACGACTAACAGAACGTTTTACACCAAGAGCATAATGTAACGAACAGAAACTCTCAAGTTCCTCTGAAAACGATAAACATAGGTAATGGATTCTTCGAAAGAAAGTCGAATGTCGTATTAGGCGAAATAAGAGGAAGATGTTCTCATCTGAATCATCATGCGATCACCCTTTTCAAGGACACGCGTGTCAGTCCAATGAGAAGATGGAAAATACACCTTGTGTCTCGTGTATCTAAGCACGTATTCCAAAAATACACCTCTAGAGTTTCCATGCTCCTTTTCCTCACCCAAGAGAAATGCGTTATCTTCTCAGATATCAAAGTAAGTCCACCTTCACGTGAGACATACACGTCATTACAGGAGAATATGTCGATTAATGAGAGGGAACAATGGAACTGTTTGTCTAGACCATTACTATTTTGTATTTATTGTAACTTTTTAGGTAAAATAATAGGTCGTTTATTTGAAGAGTTTGAGTTTCACTAGATATAGATCAATAGTTCCAGATACAATAGAAGAAAATTATAAATGAATAAAAATTTTAAAAAAATCATTCCTGCATTAACGATTTAATACCATATCAATAGATGTATCATTAATAGTTACTAAATTTTTTATACTATGTCGAATAATAGAATGATTGACTGTTTGTGTACAAATTAAACAAATTTTTCTATCCTATATGTTTAATATTGCGAAATTTGAATCTTTACTAACGAAGAGAAAATAAAATAATGTTTGATTGTGTGTTATAAATTTGTTATTGAATACAATCTGTATATTAGTTTGAAAATTTATGAGTATTTGTCTAAGGTAATGTATAATTTGCTGACTAATTAAGTTCTACGTGGCAAATATTACTATTTATGATCGTAAATGATGCATAAACTCATAACGTCAATATTTTTCGTTATTGTTGACTACATTGAAATTTCAATATATAATCTCCAGAGAAAAGGAGAAATGGATGCAAAGCACTTTCGAAATCATTGGCGCATATGCATAAATACGTTGCATATTAACACCTTATCGACGAATGACTCAATTACCGCGTCAAATTGAATACTGCCATCAGCCACGAATGACGCAAAATCGCGACAAATGAACATCACGTGCAGGAGATTGCACGAATGCATTTTCGACCTCACATTCAGTTGTTATTAACCCTCTGTAGGTCTTTATGACTTTGAGGTAATGCAGGATAAATCTACGTTTTTAACACTAGATTTACGGAGCCATTTTGGCTCATTCAAAATTTGCTTACTATATATATGATATATTGGTTGGTTAATTTCTTAATAATAAATCTTTCATTTAAATTGATTTGGAACTATTCTCTTTGCAAAACAATTTAGTTTTCTTGTATAAGTCAAATTAGCACACTTTAGAAAAATGGGTGTATCAACATCCGTAAATCTAGTATTAAACATTACTTCTTCTCTTTTTCTCTATTCTTCCTTTTCTCTTTTCTGCATTTATTTTCCCTAAACAGCTATGATCATTTCTCCTGGAACGCATTTTTTTACATAGGCTCCTAACCACCAAAAAATCGCTTTTTTAATGTTGTGAGCTATTATAATTCAATTTTTTACAGTCACATACATTGTTGAAAATGAAATGCACTCAGATCAAGATAAATGAATTATTTGATATTTTATTATTAATTTTTTACAATGTGCTATCGTTGAACTAATTTTCAAGATTTGATAATGACTTGATCTACAGAGAATTTAGGTTTCCTTACTTCCAACGATATATATGTCTGTGAATATGACAGCAATATAAGTAAAAAACTAGAAAAATTGAAATTACTACATATTTTGAATTGTCGCAATACACGTCATAATTCAGGGTACTACATTTTGAAAGTAATATGAAAATTCAATCATTCAATGAATATGAAAGTTATATTACTGTACAGAGCTAAAGGCTGAGCTTAGCATAAAAATCGAAGTATTTCTGAACATAGTATAACTTTAGTTCACTGAGAATTACCAGCACCTATGTAACTATTGCAAACTGTAAGTACAAGATGTGATTTGATAAAAAGGTATAGGATAATGATAAGAACAGTTTTATTAAGCTTACGGTACATGTAGATGGATTTCCAATTACCATATAAAACAAATAATCAGCACATTGATCCTCTTTTATAAGATATTAAATTTTGCCTATACTATAATAAATATTTCTATAATAAATTATCGAATAAATTTAGAACAGCATAACGTAATTGCTGACGTACGTCTACGCAAAAATTTGAATATCTTAGATGGAAATCTAGAATTGAATTTTCTATTTGGTGACACAACAAATGATACATATCATCGGGTGAGGTCATGGCATTGTTAAATATACCGTAGGAATGGATTTGCGTCAAGAAATAGATAACACCAAGAAGTAGTTCATTGCACCGTGACTTTTTTGTTGGTACAAGTATAACGTATAGAATTGACAATGAAATGCAAAGATTTAAGATTTATCTACTCTTACAGACATCTTTCACAGTACAGTCGGTTTATCTTGACGTAAAAACATCCATTTAAATATCTTAAGAACTAAATTTTCCATGAAAATATTACTTTCATAAATGGGTTAATTATCGTTGCAATTAATTCCTTTTAAAAAATCTTAGTTACTTTTTAAATCAATAAAATTTAAATAAACCCCCTTTTTTAAGTACTTAATCCTTCTCGCCAAATTCATGACGAGATGTATTAGTTAATAATAATTTTAATAATAAATCTGTACTTTTAGTTTCACGAAGAGTGAAATCTATTTTCAACTTTTCCTTGACACTATCTATGAATATGAAGTATTTCAAGTGATAAACAGAACTCGAAATAAACAAACAAAAATAAAAAAAAAAGAGCTAAAATAGGTGAAAGTACTGAAATCCAATTTGCATTAATCCGAACATGCTTTCTATTGCTTCGCGTCGAATATATTGGATGTCAATGAAATCAAATAAAAAGATTTATTAGGTCATCGTTGTTAATATTCATACAAGAATCATGGGAATAATTAACTTCAGATAATTTTCAAAAATATCAGGGATATAAATAGTTACTTTAATCACAGTAAAAACAGCAGTCACACGTAAAACGTGCGTGCCATATTTTTATTTGAATTGTTTCAGTTCGAGATGCACTCGTCTCTTTGTCGTTCTCACTACGTGAGAAAATTCTCTTTTTATCCACAGAAATATCACGGCTTTCTGATTCTTACGTCTTTTGACATTCTCACGTTTTCTTTTGCTGTGATCTACTTGTCGGCGTCTCATAAGGTGACCTAATTAACTCACACGTTATGTTTTCTATCAATTTTCATTAGACAAATTCGTTTCAAGTATAAATAACTTTTATACAGAAAGAGTTTCACTAACACAAGGTGAGCCAAAAGTTACAAACTACTTTGAAGATTTAATAAATTTTTTCCCTTTGTTTTCTGACACTTATAGTACTATAAAATAAACATGGGAGATGTATTTATATTAATAATGGAAAAAATTACTGTAAAACTTTGAAATTTGTTGAAAAAGAAATAGTACTATAATTTTAAATGCTTTCGTATCTTTCGGTGCGCAGTATAATGATTTCGAGTATTTTTATGGCATGATGCATTCGAATAAGACAACGTTAGGATTCCTATTTTTTGATTACGTAATTTCGCAGAATTCTACGATCAATGTCACTTTTTCCGTTATTACGTAACATTCCGAGTATTGTGCTTCGCTCGTTAGATTCAGATATCCGGTAATCCTGTAGTTCTTCCCATACAACGAGAATCCGAGCAATTTTTATGGAATTCCATAAAATCGTACATTGCTAGTTATTCATATATGATCTCGATTTATCATCGAGTAATTAAAGTATCGGAAAACCAGAAAGAGTATCGTATTTAAAAGAAAAATATTCAAATATTCTAACAATAGATTATTTTAAAAAATAATTGTATCTTCCACGAACCAATTATTTCCCAAAAATATTCGTAGCTTCTAAAAATCTAACTTGTATTTCTAAAATACGCATCTATTTAATTGTAAGACAGAAACGGAGGATAATCTTTCACGGTTGAAAATATAGAAAAGAAATCTAAAGTAAAAAAATTTAATTGTTGCTACAAAGGAATGTAAAGTAATTCCCTCAATCATGCAAAATTATTCATTAATAATATCGTAACAAACGCGATAGGAAATAATGTTAATAAATGATAAAAACATAAATACAATGAAAATAATTCATAATTTTAGTAAACTATCGAAAACTTAATTAACCCTTTGACACGTCAGGTATCAGTAAACATAATTACAACGTAAACTTTTATCTATTGAACCTGATAAAAGAAACGTAAAGTGTTGTCAAAGTTTTATTATTGAAATATTAAATCTGACATTCCCACAAATTACAGTTTCAAATCTTACAATTAGTGACGTCTTTGGTGTCCGTACAAGCAATAAAATATTATCAATTAATAAAGAAATACGATAAACTTTACTGGAACCGTATAGTGATTCAATTAGAAAAATCAGTATGTTTCATTTCTATCTAAATCCAGACACCGTGAAATATTTTTCCTTACACAAAATACCAAAGCAAAATAACTCTGACACAATAATTATATTTTTAAAATGTTATATAAACAATCTGATACTATTTCCAGTGCTACTCTTAAATTCAAAAACTTTCCTCTATTTATTAAGTTTAAAGTTATGTCTGAAAATATGCAAATGGCACTTTCAATTTCAGAATTAATTCTACTATACTATCATAACCCACTTTTTAATCACACTTATACAAAAATGAAACTTTATCAGTGTTGTGGCATAAAATAAACTTGCAAACTCATAGAATCTCATAAAAATTCCTTTGAATCTTACAGGTTCCATTTGTACAGGAAATTTTTCCCATGGAAAATCTCTATTAAAAACTATGTACATAAACGGATATAAGAATTTAAATTAATGTGTACATAAAATCTTAGCAAAGCAACTGCAACTTCTTTGCTCATACTCCGTGGAGTTTTAAACGTTTCATCGTGCAGGTTGATTAACAATCTAACAATGTAAGTAAAACTTCGAGATAACGCTGTGTCCTGATACAGGGTGGTTGTAAGTTCTATTAATAATCATTAGTTAACGACTTTTTGTACCAGGTGTCCCTTCACCATTTTTATTATAAATAAAACATACCGCGAAGGTATTACGGTACAACCTTTCACCTTTAAACTCTAATGGCTTTCACTACGCCGTACTCAGCGCATATTGAGGTTGGAGCATACCTTTTGAACCTAATTACTTCTTTTATCGCTGGCAAGAGAATAGACGGCAATTTTTCGCAGTGGCAGGCAGAAAAAGAATCCACTTCAAGCACTGTTATATATGTAGGTACCTGCATGTTCATGTCAACGACACCGCTTAGATATATTTACATTTTATGCTTTTAAGGTATAATTTTGTTCTTGAAACGTATCAACATTTCATTTTAATAATCATTCATTACGTATTTATTCTGTGCGTATATAATTTACATACTGATAATGTATTGTTATAAAAATATGGCTATATTATCTGTTAGCCCCATACCCTGCAACAACGAGTGACACTCGTGATAGGGTAATTGGGGTAGGATATTTTCAAATTTTCCAAAACTTTTTGAATGGAAAATAGTAATGAAACCCGACACAATACTATTATTTTGAAAATATTAATATAACTTTAAATTATATTGTATACCAAGAATCACTGATCAATTTTTATATTAGCAATTAAATTCTGAAATATAGCTGCAACAGTCACGGAGACTTTAGATTCATCAAGATGCTCAAAATTACTTATTCTGAACGTTTTGCAAATATTTCTAAAATTTCTAACGCCTTTTTTCAATTTTCAACGTCCCTCTTATAAACCAGGGATGGCCAACATTTGCATATACACAGTCGACTTCTTTCTTAAACATGTGTAGCGATCACTTAGAAAAGCCCTGACATTTAACGCAATAAGACTTGTGTCTTGTCTACTAATAAGTGACAGATATTTCATAAGTGCTTACATGCAGCATTCGTCGTTAAAACTGTATCGCCCTTTTGGGCGAATGATTGAGATACGCTCAATCGACTCGTACGCGTGTAGATATGTTACATATCAGTTACCATGTTATCATACCATGTTACTAAACCTTCCTAAACCTCTACTACCTCTAATATAAACTTTAGAGTCTAGAGACAAATGTCAAACATAAAGGCTAACACAGGCCAAATAAGGAAGATCGATGTTTATGTGTCAGACATAAAAATAAAAATTGTACCTTTCGCAGTAACATAGCTTCACTTGACATCTCCGTCTTAACAGGCAGCAAAAGCACAATATTTGTTCTGTGCCTCATGTTTGACATACTTGCTCTAAAGCAGTGAGGCGCAGTAGTTGATCGTTTCGGCGTCCTTCGAGCAATCCCGCCTGCTTCTCCCAACCGTTCTGTTTCGGCCAACCAAGCTTGTCTTGCCTTTCACCTCGCAGGGTCGGATCTATTGGCGCGAGCGTGGCAGCATACTGGGACGTCATTCGCAACTAAACGCTCGCGCTGGAAAGATGTGCCGCGCTCGCCGACGACTGTAAACAGATCGATGCGTGTGACGCATCGATTCAGATTATACGTCGAGAATATGTATTCAGTAATTTCGTACTAATCGTTCGTCTACCTGCTCTTCTTTGTTGTACCTGCCTAAAATCTTAAAATCTATCAGCAAGACAATCACGACGGCAACAATGTATTGTTTGATGCGAGGGCAAACGTTTTTACAACGCTGAATTTTCCATTTATTTGCGCTGGAAATTAAATTATATCGCCTGAGACTTAGATCTTTAAGACATATCTGATTGTGAGCATACTTTTTTACGAATAACACTGTTATTTTATCCTACACGCGACGTAGTGCAATCTGAAACTGTTTCTCGACGTATAATCTGAATTGATGCGTCACGCGCATCGATCTGTTTACAGTCGTCGGCGAGCGCGGCACATCTTTCCAGCGCGAGCGTTTAGTTGCGAATGACGTCCCAGTATGCTGCCACGCTCGCGCCAATAGATCCGACCCTGCGAGGTGAAAGGCAAGACAAGCTTGGTTGGCCGAAACAGAACGGTTGGGAGAAGCAGGCGGGATTGCTCGAAGGACGCCGAAACGATCAACTACTGCGCCTCACTGCTCTAAAGTGTCAGTGCCCGCGCTTTTAATGCAGCCCACCCCCACCGAGGACATTTCGAGGCCAACTTAACCCATTGCCTCCCACATTTTTCTTGGTTTGATCGTTTCTGGAAGAAGAATGGTCACAGTACAAAAATGAATATAATTCACGAAAATTACTGCATAAAAGTCCAACTAAAACAGACTGTTTTAACACTAGAACTACCGACGTTAAATCTATTACATTTAAATATGTTAACCCTTTCAATACGGCGAAAAATCCAGTCCGAGTGCGCCGCAATTACCGGGATCAGTTATTTCTCCTCCAAGCGATTATTAGATAAAATAACTTTTATGCCGAAAACTGAGCAACTTTAACTGTTGTCGCTTGTTTGGTTAGATCGGGGACGATCGAGATGAGAAATTTATGGACTTACAAGGGAACATATCGAACTGTTAATCACCGATTTTGATGAAAATTGAGTATGATGTAGTCCTCTTTAAAATATTCGACACGTATTTTTTTTTATTGGCAATTGTCGCCGTTTAAGGGGTGAAAACCACCCCCAAAGTTAGGGCCCTAAAGTATATTTCGTTGATTATCTCGGAAACTATGAGAGATAGAGCATTTGCGTAAATTGACGAAATTCGCGTCTATTAACAATCAACACAATGGTAAAAATTATTTTGCAAAATCTCAAATTGTTTAAACAATATATGAAAAATTCGACTTTTTTTGTTAGTTTTTCGCCCTTAATGCCAATGAATTTTCTTGAGTCTTTGTTTATAGAAACTATATGCCCGTTACAAAAATACGGATAAATCGGAATTTTGAATTTTTCACCAGAAAAAAAGTTATTAAACTTGAAATTGTACCGTTCGACGTGCCAAATAGAGTGTCTCCCTTGTCAGAACGATTGAGAATCAGTTTGGAGGCCCAACTTATTGTTAGCGTTATTTTTTGCCCTAGATGTTTTTCAGTAACTGGGACATATGTTGTCCCAGCCGTAATATCAAAAATTTGTCAGACTGCGACATCACATGTTCCGTCCGGTGCGAAAGGGTTAAATAAGTATTTTAAAACAAGCTGTATTAAGAAGTGGTAAAGATGATCGATTCGGTAGTTTATGTTTTATATTATGGCTGGAAAATTTCTATTCTATGACTGTCCAATGAGCTTGGAGAATTTTTCGAAACAATTGAGAACCAGTCACTTTGACTTGTTTGGTAGTTCTAGTATTGAACACATTAAATTTCAAAGACGCGTCTACTATGTAAATTGAATGCTAAAGGACTTAGAGAATGAATAAATCCTCAAATAGGGATTATGGAAGGTAATGGGTTAAACAGCTGAGACAGGACTGAAGGTCCTGAGACTAATCTCAGCTCCCATGGCGTAGAATTAATCCTTGTTACGAGCATAGCTCTTCTGTTACCAATAACATTGGTCAGCAGGTGGGCTCAGGTACCCCGGGTTCGCCAAACTCGTACCTTGGAATTTCCCAGGTCCCTGGGGGAATTAATAATCGATAGAAAATATCGATGATAGATCGTAATAGGAATGGTATCGAAAGCGCTTTGTAATCGGAAGCAGTGCATCTTGTCAAATCGGATGATGTACCATTTACGTCAACAATTTTATCCTTATGCACATACGTCAAAGATCCCTGGGATAATAATTCAAAAAGGTATTTTCCGATCTGACAATGAAACGTTATGAAATGAGAGGTCATAGGCCGGCGACGCTCGCAGTCGAGAAATAGAGACGACAAACAACACCGCGAAAACAACGCTCTGTGTCAACTGATGAAAGATCGATCGGTCTTCTTTTGCTAAAATGGAATCGAATGTTACATTTTTTTTTGTTCTCCCGAAATAGATACGTCAATTCAGCCGGCCATTGTTCCCTCAAATTGCAAGCTCTATATGCAACATACATATATGGTAGGAGTATTTATGGTATCATCAATATGGATATACCATTATCGGGGTATTTATTTGATTTTATTTGTTCCATGGAATGAACAAGAATTAAAATATTTAAAAATAATTTACTAATTTTTCAGACGATAGTCGAGATAAATCGAAATAAGAGAAGTAAATTAAATGTTTATTATAGAATCTATGGGATACAAATATTCTGTAATTACTCTGGCTTTAATTTTACATTAGAATCTATTTTAATATCTTAGCATATAAATATTTAAATTGTCTTTGGAGTAAGATTTAAATTTTCACATAGCATATATTCTAAATGGTCAATCAAAAGAAATTTCCAAAGTTAAGCAGAATTTTGAGTTCGATCTCATTGATCCAAGCCTCTTCTTCCTAACTCACCAAAACCAATGGGTAATTTATATAGTTTAATGCGATTAAATTAATCCTATAGCCCCAATTTTTTCTGGCATTCAAAGATCAGTTTCACGATACCACAATTAGAAAATGATAAAAGTACTATTTGATATAATAGATTAAATCTGAATTTTAAGTATTGAATTCTAAAGAATTTCATGATTTTTACGAGTTAATTATAATATTTGGTAAAGTTAAAAATTTGAGTTTGAAGAATAGAAGTTTAGACGTGTCTTGCATTACCTCAAAGTCACAGAGGGTTAAGTGACACATTTTTTAGATCTGTTCATGTCATTCATTATCTTTTTAAAATCATATTTATCATGATAATTCCCATAAAATCGTCCTGATATGATTATTTGTTATTACTAGAGCTAGCTTAAATCGCAATAAACGTAATCGCGAAAATGGTGTCGTGTCAAACAAGTATCGCAACGAGGATTCTTGAGCGAGACTGCCATATTATACCTTGTCGTGAAGCTGCGGTACGCTAATCATTCCCGGAAGTGCGAATTGCCACGGGCGCATAATCGACCGCAAATTTATGTAATCGCGTGATACCAACAACGAGATTTTTCTACGACTAGCCGTGTTATGCGATGCATAGAAAGTAATGTATCTATTTAAAGCCTAAAGGACCTGCCATAGGACCTGTTAACCCTCATACTCTCAACGGGAAAATTACCCAATTGCAGTTTCAAGATACTATACAATGTTTGATTTTATTTGAAAAATGTTGAAACTTGATTTAGCTTTAGTAAGATATAGTATAATAGATTACAAGTAACATTAATCAAAGTGAAAATGGAAAGTGGGTGAATTATTGCACAAAAATGTTTTCTGTAATTATTTTTCAGGAACGTATGAGAGTCAAAGGGTGAATAATGTAGATATATGACGTTTTAGAAAAGGTTTCATAAGATGATGTAAATTTATGCTTTGGGTAAAGTAGTTCTATTTGTAAATATATGATTTTGTATAGTAACACAGTTGTATTTATTAGATAGACAACGTTTTACTTTTTCATGGTAGTATTTAAGGAATGACTAGGTATTATACATTTTCGTGTATTTAACACTAGATTTACGGAGCCAATTTGGCTCATTTAAAATTTGATTACTATATATATGTCATATATTTGTTGGTTAATTTTTTAATATTAAATCTTTCACTTAAATTGATTTGGAACTATTTTCTTTGCAAAGAACTTCAATTTTCTTGTATGAGTCAAATTGACTCACTTCAGAAAAATAGGTATATAAACATCCGTAAATCTAGTGTTAAATGGTTTTTCAGGAAATTATGGCTGCTTAATAAAGCGGTGTTTAAATAAATTTTCTTCAATTTTATTTAGCTTCTATAGGCCGAATTTTTTGTGGTATCTGAAGATCAGTTTCAAGATAGCACGATTAGAAAATGATATAAATACAATTTTAAATAATGAGTTAAACCTAAATTTTAAACATTGAATTGTAAACAATTTCATGATTTTAATGAGTAAAATTTTAATATTTGGCAAAGTTAAAGATTTGACTTTAAAGAATAAAAGCTTAAATGTGTTCAGCGTTACCTCAAAATCACAAGGGCCCATAGAGGGTCAATTACTTGAAAATTGTGTCAAAAAACTTTACATTAATGACTTTTCAGTAATAGAAGTATTATTTTTTGGATATTTCCCAATATGTTTATTACTTTTTAATATTGTTATGCTGACATCTTCGTTTCTGTTTCGAATTTTTCAATTAGAACTGCCCATACATAAATTTCCGAGTTTGACATTGGAATTATTAATTGCAAATTTTAATAAGATTGTTTCTTAAATATGGAAAATAAATATCGTATTGTCGAATCGTAGAATTTTCATTAATAACCATTAACTTAAACCGTTCTCATACTTCTAAAGTAAATAATATAATTCAATCTGGATTGCTGATCGTAATTTCAAATATATAACTGATATGCAATTTTTTTTCGTTCGCTATCAAATCTAAGGTCAATTCTCTACATATTAAATCTTCTTCAATGTCACATGTCAAACTATATGAACTCATTTGCAGCAAATATAAATGTCCGAATGAATGTCAAGTATTTTTATACACATCGTTCTATTTTAATACAAGCTCGCAATTAACTTGACGCGTGGATTAAGTGATACGAGATAAATATTTGTAAAAGAGGAACTCTTTAATCTCCTATTTTTAGAGAGATCCATGAAGACATGCTATAATACACGGAGAATCGTGGAATTAAGAGTAAATTCGATGACTACATAATCTATCAGGAAATAGATATTAGTGATGTGGTAATAGTTCCTAAAATTCAAGAGTAACACCTGTAACCTCTGGGATTTCCACGAAAACTTTTCGAAACCATTCGGGTCATTGGGATTTCTGACTTTATTTGTGATTCTCGCAATATCAACGTACGAAGTTAGTAACAGTGCCAAAAGGCGATTTGCCAAATGTTAATATTCTGTAAATTTCCATATTTAATTCTTAAGTTCACTTTACTTTTTGTTATTGAGATATAATTTCGTTCGAACAATGAAAATTACCTGTTCTCTTGCATTTTTGTCACTAACTGCCACTGTCACTTCACTTAAGATTCATTGTTGTGGATTTCAAAGCACCAAGGTTATCATACATTACATATTAAATTAGAAAAAAATGACCAAATTGGGAATAAATCATTTTACACGCACCAACATTATTGTTTAAAGTATCTAAACGTTCTACAACGTCTGAGGTGCCAGACGTAACAGGCCTTCGCATTACAGTTGCCACGATCAAGGTTAATTTTTGTTGGCACGACAACAGCAGCCTAGTAAAAAATAACCAATGACTTGTAACAAAAAAAAATTAGGAGCATTCGAATTTCCAAAAATAACAGCATTACACTGCCTACATGATTACAAGCTTTGTAATTAATTATAATAATTTTAACTGATAATTTTAACCAGTTAACTGTGGTGACTTCCTTTGAGAGTGCACACGTATCTATTTATTATACGTGTGTCAGGAAGATCGGGCGATGGCGAGTATACACGTCAATCACAGCTAACTGGTTAAATAGCAAATGGTAACTAAATTTTCCACATAACGAATATAGTCAACATGACACGAAATATATGTCATTTCTCCATGACGGATATAGTCGTCAAACACACTTAACTGGTTAAAGGAACTATGACAATATTTTAAACGAATTATTCAAAAATATGTTTTAGATTATAATACCTTTATCACGGAACTCTTTATCACACTTTGTAAAATTCCAAAATTCTAAAGAACAATTAAGCAAACGCGGTAACGAAGTAATTTAAATGATAAATGGTTATTCCGTTTGAAATGTAAAAACAAAACATTTTTAAAACATTTTCCTTTTATAAAATATATCAGGGGATTTTATTTATGTGTTAAAATGTATTAAACATTAAAAAATTTGTACTGCCTCTTGCATTTACCGATGCGCACTTCCGATATTGTTAAAAAATATGTCATTTCAATTAAAAATAATTACACTGTCGTAACTATGATATTTTTCCTTATTCTGATATAAACTGTAACGAAGAGGAATTATTGCGTCGTAGAAGTTTCTTCGAACGTTTCCGCTTTCAACGATACCCGATTCACCGGTGCATCGTGACCTCTTTTACACAGGTAGAATCTTTTCATAATAGCCTCGATTCTTCGAAGGGTGCTACGAAATACGCATCTCTAGGTAACAAGACTCAAATACAGGCACACAATTACATACAAAGCCTGTTTTCCTTTTGATCTCGAGGCTCTGCAGATGCACGAAAACCGTTGACATTTCGTTTACAAAAGGGTCTTTCGGACTTGCTTGAATCCGTAGCACAATTGTAGAGATCCTTTTAAATCCCTATTTTCCGGTCAGATTTACCGGAACTGCACTTTCGTTCGTTTTGCATCTTCCAACACCTGGTTTCTCGTTGATTTCACAATTGTAGTTGACTTATTGAATTTGTTTTATTATAAAGAAGTTATAGGGTTATTGATGCGACGAAATTGCTAAGTTCCATGTTGGCTATGAATAAGATAACAAAATATTATAATTGAACGTTTACGGAGGGAAGTATAGAAGAGAATTAGTAAAAAGTATAAGTTATATAGAGTCACTAACAATATTGTAATGGCGCGATATTAATGTTATTGATATAATATATAATACGTATTACAACGAGTGACACTCGTAATGTGGTAAAGTGGATAGGAAATTTTCAAGTTTTGCAAAATCTATTAACACTTTACCGACCGGTATTTTTTAACATTCTGCCCACTTCTGATCGGTCACTTGAACGCAAATATTTCCCTGATACTGATATCTCTTCGAAAATTGCAAAGTTTCTTCACTGAGTCCTCGGCACAGTTAACCGCAATGAAAGATAATAATTTATTAATTACCGTAGCGACCAATTAATGAGTTAAAAGTCCAAAAGTGTTGGGCCCGAAAATCCGATTAATTGGCTATCGGTCGATAAAGTGTTAAATTGGAAATATCTGTATGATGCGGCACGATAAAATTATTTCTATACCTAATATTAACCTTTCGCCTACGATTTCTTTTCTGACTGGGCGTCTAATGATTCAAAATTAAGGAATATCCGAATTCCTGAAATCAAAAGATCTCACTGATTTCTGATATGTCGTATAACTGAAAGTGATAGTGATAGTATAGAAATAATTAGACTGTTTCGCGGTTGATGTTTTCAATCTAACAGTTTTTGAAAGACTTCAAAATTTCCTATTCCATTTCCCACGCTACGAGTGTCACACGTTGTTGCATGCTAAGGTATTAATATTACGTTAAATTATACGATATGTCAAGAATCACTGATCAATTTTTATTTTACTAATTTAATTCGGAATTACTGCGAAGACAGTCACAGAGTAAATGGTACGACAAGGGTTAACAGATTCGTACTATGAACAGTATGTAAAGTGTCTATAAATATTAAAAGAAAATGTGTTTATTTCAGGGCCGACTGAATAATTATCTCCAATTTTTTAATAACGTAAAAGGTGATGGGAAATAAATCGGTAAAATTTATCAATTTCAGCGACGAAACAAAAAAGAACACACAATTATCTTCTCTTTTGCAACATGCACGATTAAACTTACAGGGGTGGTCCCAGTCTCTGTGACCTTACCTGTTAAAATTAATTTATCGCCATCGTCAATGCCGACCAACTACGTGTGCGCATACGCGGTTGCTCTTTTTCCGCGAAAATGCACAACGTAGCTTCAGGGTTTGCTGCATCGATCGAATAAAATTCTGACGATGATTTCATGACTTCATGCATGGAATATTCACGAATCTCATAATTATACAGCGTCAGACGTAAAAAGAAGAGAGAGTAATGAAGGCAGGAAAATCTAACTTTTTGTGAATATAATTAGTGAAATGCATCGTGAAATAGAAGCAGAAAGATTTCTTTTGAAAAAAAAAGTTCCATTCAAAATTTCAGTTAATGAATTTGACAATTAATCTGTATTTCAATTGTAAAAATTCATATTTCTGATGATTAAGCCGTTTTAATGTTATTAACTGATTCAATTAAAAGTATATCTACGTGGCACTTTGTATAATTTGCGATATACTTATTCCAACAAAATTTATATGCAAATTTTTAATTCAACACTTTTCTGTATTCTGAATTTCTACATTGTAATTATATCACCAATATGAATTATTCTAACTTTATTTGCGATTTAAATAATTGTTATCTTTCGATGATAGTAAACCAGTTGTCAAATAATATCGATAGAATTCAACGAATAATTTTTGAAATTTTAAAGTCGAAATTGTTAAAAGGTATATATGAATGCGAAATTGAATACGACGGTAGAAAATGGTGACGTAGACGGAATGAAATATCAATCATTCGAACTGCGACTACAAAATTACGTTCCCACGAACGTATTTAACGAATCGAAATTATATGTTTATAATTTTGCAAAGTGAACCACGGCAAAATTCATTGAAAATGTCAAAAATGTAATTGCAAATTATTATTCATTTGTTTTCGACATCATCCAAATTGTATCAAATTCATGGCACGTAATAATAAAATTGATTTTTAATTTGAAATTTTACCTACGGTGTGTAATAATACTTTTATTAAATCTCTGAAATATTTTTCTCTTGATACAGAATTTCATACGTTTTAAAAATTCGGATTTATTTAATGAATAAATGCATTGCTAATGAGAAATTTCAATTTTATGTATTATGCAACAAAGGAATCGCTATTTCAGAGATTACTTTGGGATCGTAATTTAATATTCAGCCAATTAAAAACTTTTCACCTGCTTTGACATTATAGGAACACGAAACTGCATTTTGAAATATGCATTATTAACGCAATAAAAGGGGGTAGAAAGGTTTTGCTCTCACGAAATATAATACCTAGTTTACTTCTTTTTTTTTTTTAAGGTAGAGTACAAAATTTGATCAGTAAATTTTTAGTTTCATGTTTCTACTTTGTCATCTTTCACGTACTTACCACAACAAAGAAATATATAAATCTTTTAAAAATGTTCTACAAAATATATCTGAATATTTACACAAAAATATTTAACAAGTCCAATAAAATCCTCCAATTATTCCGAGCGATACAGCTTGCCTTAAACAATGTCTTTTTCGTGAGACTAATTATTATCAAGCGTAAAACGCCATTTGAGCACACGAGAAAGGGAAACATTTGTCATTTATCGCAGTAGAGGCGCGTCCTGTTTATTTCAGTACGATATCATGACCCGAGACACGATGAATAATACCCAAACAACGATTTCTTTCTTACAATAGTGAAGAACATCAGTAAACGGCAACCGGAAGTGCATACGCTACCGGTTTGTGGAACAGGAAACAACACATTCTAATTATTAAACTTTCTCAATTCCGTCATTATTTTCCGATGTATTCGATTATCTGAGTATTTGCTTTGTCTATACAGAATTAATGTCTTCTTTTCTACGTTTCACGATAAGATTCTCTTTGAATCAATGACAAAGACTGCAATATATAAATCGTGGTGGTTATCTTTTTAGGTTACTTGCAGCGCTTAATATTTTCCTTGTTTGACTCAAGGAAAACTTTTTCTTTTTTTTTTGCAACGTATCATCAGGGATTTCATTGGAGGTTTTTGTTCATTGTCAGAAGACGCAACCTCGAAATGATGATTGAAAGTACATAATGAAGCAATTTCACGTTTTCATAAATTACCGGAGACACTTTCACGCTCATGGAGGCTGCAATTCGCTTTCTTTTATTTACCGAGTTGTTGGAGAATTGGATTCTATCGAAATCAGTAGCTAAAAGTGTAATATATAAGGGGTATCGAAAAGTAATCAAAAATTGGAGAAGTGAAAACGTAATTGGAAACATTTTTCAACAAAAAATCGAAGCACTTTTTTAAAAAAGGGAATCGGACATCTACCTTTACGCTGGTAAAAAGTTTTAGAAAATTATGGAAATTATTTTGTTGATTACTATCTAAGATATCTTTAATAAATAAATGTTTTTCCAGCAAAGAAAAATTTAGATTACGTTTAAGTACTCTTAATATATTTTAGCTTTGCTTCTTGAAGAATTTAATTGTTTAAAAAAATTCTTTTAACCCATTGACTGTCATGGGGTTCATCGGTGACCAGCGCTATTGAATTCAATGAAATTTCATATAAATTTTCAATAGTAATATTTACGAATTTTCTAACACATTCAGTATCTATAAATACTGGCATTCAAAAGATAAAATTCTGCTGAATATATATCTATTTATATATTTGAAGTTTCTGCCGCACAAAGATGGGATTTTAATAAGAACTGTATCACTTCAGTGGAAATGATAAAACGAGCTAAATATCAGTGACGTTCAACCTATTAATATAAATTACCATGAATCTGCTGTTATCGGTTTTGTATAAAATTCACAGCTTTGTGAAATTTCTCATTTCAATGGCATTTTGTTTAACGAAAAATTCCAGTGTTTATTGGCATTTTTATCGAATACAATTTTTTATTGTAAATTCGTGGGAATAATTAATGAAAGAGATAACCAGCCAATTGGTGTAATTTTTTAAGAGGAAATATTATACAATTTGTAATATATCAAATATTTCCACGGTAATCTTTATGCATTTAAATAATAACGATGAGTGAAGCAGATTTCCGAGAAAAAAATGTTTCATTGTTATTGCTTTCGTTAAAAATTCAACCGAAATGAGTATTTAAACAACCGTAGCTCATAAAACTTTCAGGGATAGCAAGTCCAGCGTACGTATATGCATGCACCTGCAGTTCGAGTGTGCTGCAACGAACGTTCCACGGTGACCATGAAATAACTTTTCAACGGGAAAAGGTAAACTCGTACGAATATGCGGGCAAATACAATCGGTTTCATTGGAAACGTTGAAAATAACAATACATCCTAATAATTGAAGATAAATATGGATAAAAAATATCGAACCACGAATTTCAAAGTAATACGCTGGAATATTTAAAATGACGATTTAACACTAGAACTACCGATGTTAAATCTATTATATTTTAATATGTTAAATAAGTACTTGTTAGAAAGGGGAATAAAGATGTGGAAAAGATGATCGATTCGTTGATTTCTGTATTTTGAGATTGACGAAGAATATTAATTCTATTGCTCTCTTATAAGCTTGAAGAATTTTTCGAAAAAATTGTCTACCAGTCATTTTGACTTGGTTGGTTGTTCTAGTGTTAATAAGTGAAATTGTCCAATAAATGCAGTTCTAGAAAATAGTCTAATCGTTCTCGTGCGGAAATTTCAATGTGAACTATTGAAATCTATTCGTCTTTTATCGACTATAATTGGCACGTTTAAATATCACATTATTTAACCTACTCGTGCTGCTCTGCAGACCTTTGTTAAGCTATTATTACAGTGAAAGTAAGCTGCCGTTGGGATTTGTCGGTGTGGTTACTGCTATAAGAATTATCTCTACTTTAAAAGATCAATAGTTCCTCGATAACCTTGAAGGAAATAATTACATCGACGTTTGAGTGCAGCAAGGAAACAAGAGGAAATGTTCTTACTGTGTTACCATTAGACGAGAGAAGGTTGAAATTAATTGTACCGATTACGATTTACTTTAAACGATTCAAGTACTCAGACATTGAAGTACATAAAGTTCTTGTTGCAATTTGATTAATTAATTTTTTGTATTTGCTGAGTAAAGTGAAAATTTAATTTGATTAGAAACCGGTGTATTAAATGTAATCATATGTCGTGTATGACTGAATTATTTTCTATTTTTAATAGCATTGTATGTTTTGTAAACGTATAAGAAATTATTACTCTTATTCACACTTAGGCTGCTATACTAGATCTCTCGCTTTATAAATGAGACTATCAAATGACTGATACAAAAAGTTTTATCTCATTTTTTTATCCCGTAGGTTTCTAAAGTAAAAAATAATATAGTAGGATGGCAAAGTTTACCGCAAAACAGGCTTTTGATTTATTGACTTTGTTTTTATAAATTACGAGTCAACCCACGGAAGATATTACGTCAAAAGTCACGATAAAATGATTGTGGGTGGATTTTACACCGTAATACCTAGACTAATAAAAGCTCTTATTACATTCATTTTTTTATAGCTTTTCATAATAAAAACTACGGTGGCGTATTTCACCCATGATATCAAGTATTAACTCATACTTTATGAAAGCAAAGCCGGTAAAAATAGCTTGTTACAGTTTTATATATTATCAATTAACTTTTACCTCTCAATGCTATTAAACGTTTTGATCCATTTTAATTATAATAATAAATGAAATTGCATCTCAAACCGGGAAAATGTATTAACATCCTCTACCGCACACTAATTGTAAGTTATTGTAACTTAAGAAATCGTTTATTAAACTCACGAAAGGGATTTAATCCTGTGCAATATGTAATTATATTTTATACGTTAACCCTCTATGGGCTCCTGTAACTTTAAGGTAACGCAAGACACATCTAACAATAAGCTTCTATTCTTCAAAGTCTCTTTGACTTCGTTGAATATTATAACTAAACTAATAAAAATCATGAAATTCTTTACAATTTAGTGTTTATAATTCAGGTTAATTTATTATTTAAAATAGTATTCTTATTGTTTTTGAATTGTGCTATCGTGAAAGTGATCTTCGAATAGCACCAAAAAATCGGACTATGTATAGAGGGCCAAATTTTAGTTAGGTTGTTGATCGTTCAATATAACGAGTAATCTATTATTTAAAATAGTATACTTACTATTTTCTAATTGTGCTATCCGGAAACCGATTTTTTAATAGAACAAAAAATTCGGGCTATAGAGGGCTAAATTCTAGTTAGGTTGTTGATCACTAAATTTAAAGATTAATCTATTATTTAAAATAGTATACTTATTATTTTCTAATTGTGCTATCCTGAAACTGATCTTCGCATAGAATAACAAATTCGGACTATGAAGGCTTAAATTTTACTTAAGTTGTTGATCGTTCAATATAACGAGTAATCTATTATTTAAAATAGTATACTTATTATTTTCCAATTGCGCTATCCTGAAACTGATCTTCGAATAGAATAACAAATTCGGACTATGAAGGCTTAAATTTTACTTAAGTTGTTGATCGTTCAATATAAAGATTAATCTATTATTTAAAATAGACTTATTATTTTCTAATTATGCTATCCGGAAACTGATTTTCTAAAAGAACAAAAAATTCGGACTATAGAGGGCTAAATTCTAGTTAGGTTGTTGATCACTAAATTTAAAGATTAATCTATTATTTAAAATAGTATACTTATTATTTTCTAATTGTGCTATCCTGAAACTGATCTTCGAATAGAACAACAAATTCGGACTATGAAGGCTTAAGTTTTACTTAAGTTGTTGATCGTTCAATATAAAGATTAATCTATTATTTAAAATAGACTTATTATTTTCTAATTATGCTATCCGGAAACCGATTTTCTAAAAGAACAAAAAATTCGGACTATAGAGGGTTAAATTCTAGGGAGGTTGTTGATCGCAAATATAACAGAAGCAGGTAGGTATATTTCAGAGACACATACTACGTTTATTTTTGCAATATATGTTATATACAAAGGCGCAAGTGTTATACATGTGTATATATCATATATACGTATATACGACTTCAACACGATCACGGAACTACGAATCTTAACTTACAATTCAGCTCGAACGGAAGAACTTGGAAGTCCCACATTATTCATACTCTTATCAAAAATTCGAGACTACCTAAAGTTTCTACGTGTCTAATAGGGAACGACAAAGAATCTCATTCTTTTTCCTCTCAAGTTTCATTCGTACAGATACGCGTACAATTATTCAACGTTTATTCCAAGTCTCATTCGTTCAGTCTCTACCTAAATTATGTACACTGAAAAAGACATAACGAATGATATATTTGTAGGTTTTCCGATAAATAAGTCATATGAAGGAATGACGATGTGTACGTCATTATCGTACAACTTTTAGACTCGGTACTGAATATGTGCCCAAAATGAAACATAATTTGAACGCATCAAACAGTACGATCGATCTCACTGTGGAAAATCGTGCAACGAAAGTACAGAATTTTTATTTTATCCTGTTTGAAAGAGTTTTTCGAAGCCTATTTGAACGACGGCGCTATCGTCTACTTAATATCACAGACAATCTTAAAGTTTACCACAAAACGATGGTTACAGTTAAAGACAGTACCGATTTGCGAATACCTTGATCTCGATTGATTCATTTAATATAAATCCACATCATTGATAATCCCTCTATTTACATTTCTCGATGGAAAATCAAGCACATCTATGATGCGTTTATCGTTAAATAATTTGCGCTTGGCGAGAATTTGAATATTCTTGAACAGAAGTTTTCGTACAGCGATTAAGTGTCTTCCGTGAAACTGTTTATGTATAGTCAATTTTCAATGAAGTACTTAAATTCTATGATAGTATGTATCCAGAACACATAGAATCCACTCAATCGAATCTGATCTTACGGGATGGTAATCTACAATTTTCATATAATTATTATAATATATAAACCCATAGATGTGTTGTATAAAAATTGTGCGAGTTTTCGACTTATCGTAGGTAAATTTCAATAATCCAAAAAAATTCAAATTGTGGAGAAAATTGTTTCGTCTAGGAGTGCATCGATGCAACTGATATGTACGTTTAATTCGTGTGATAAAATATCTCGTTACAGAGCTATTAACCTTTTGCAGCCTAAACTCGAAGATTGCTTAAAATTTAATGACAATTTTGTAAATTTATCTGAACTTGCTTATAAGGGAACATACCGAGGTGTCCCTCTCCGATTTTGATGAAATTTGGCACAGTTGTTCAGTACGCGAGAATAATCGATACGTATTTTTTTATATCTGCTAAGTCGCACGTTTAGGGGGTGAAACCACCCTTCAAAGTTTCGGATTTTTTTCTTCTTTTGCTTATAACTTTGAAACGGTTATTGATAGACATTTTTGATAAATGTACGAAATATTTGTTTTTTCGTCTACTAATTTATTTAAATCACAATTTATTTATAATAAAAAATTAATTTCGTGACATATGGTGAACTGCACAACTCAAGTCACTTTGAAAAGGATATACTTTGTGTTGTATAAGATTAACAATAAGATTGAACATAACAGAGATAATAAAGGATTTATAAAGACACACGACAATATACTTATCTTTAAACGCCTTTATAAACGGAGTACCAAGTGTCAGACTGCAATCTTGAAACAATTTGCAAGTGCTATTGAAGTGACATCGAACGAGCAAAAGTACATCTTATGGCAAAGATCAATGCTATAAACGTAATTAATCTGCTATTGGCTACTTTTTGTAGCGATGGTATGCCTGACACTCCAATTACAGATCTGGAAATACAGGTAAAGGATGTTTTGGCAACTATTCTGTATAGCGCAATTGAAGACAGTTCATTTGAAACGAAAGAATCTACACAGTTAGACTTCGATAGTAACATTGGAGTCCCCGATTTGTCCATAGTTGAAGATAACGACATAGAAGTTGACGAAGGTGCATTGTCGTCTTCCTCTATATGTGAACAAAATGAAGATTTGGTAGATTTTGATTATAAAAAAGACGCTGTTGAACACTGGACGAGTGGAAAAACTGGAAGACGTACTTTAACGTCAGTGAAAAACCGTTTTAGAAAAGTTAAATCTGTACGGCAGTTACGTCGATGGATGAAACAAGTACAACATGGCGGGTCTCGGACGGATAAGTTATTACGTGTAAGTGCTTACACATTGCAAACTTTTTCTGAGGCCATAGATAAACAATTAATAGTACATGATGTAGACTTACAACGTTGGGCTTTAGACGCCCAAAGAATAATTGGACTTGAAGGATTTGTAGCATCCACTCATTGGTTGTTAAATTTTAAACGTATACACGGAAGTGTATCACGTAAAATTACAAAATTCGTTACAAAACAGGGAATTCATCGACAAGAAGAACAGAAGATCAAAAGTGCGCTGTTTGTCGACGATATGAAAATTCAATTAACAGTGTATGGTCCAGAAAATATATACAATTCTGATCAAAGTGGGTTTAACTTGGAACTACACTCAGGTCGTACGTTAGCCCGACAAGGTTGTAGAAAGGTCGAAAGTGTGGTACAGTCGATACCATCGACAACACATAGTTATAGAATTCAACCTACGATATCTGCTAGTGGCAAATTACTATCACCTCTTCTACTTGTACTCAAGGAAGTCACTGGAGAATTCGGTCCACGAGTAAAAGAGACTATGTTTAAGGCAGAGAACATATTCACTTTGGCCTCAAAATCAGGAAAGTTGACAGCAGCACACACCAAAACTTGGTTATAAGAAGAATTTCTTCCCAATGTTGGATCTGTAAGCGCATTACTATTAGATTCATGGAAAGAAACAAACGCAAAACCTACATGTCGTATATGTGGTAAACCTGCCATTATAACATGTGCGTGGTGTAAAAAATCACTTTGTTTTGAACATTTCTTCGTGGAGTACCATTTTTGTGGACTATATGTTCCATAGAAACCATAATAGTTTATGTATATTAAATTAATAAATCAAATTATTTTTTTTGTTATAAATAAATTGTGATTTAAATAAATTATAAATATATTCTTTTTATATGTAAAAATCCATGAAACTTTCCCTTATGAAATTTTATGATATCTACGATAGTTTGTGATTGACGCGTCCTGGCGGATGTGCGCAGCCTAAATATTATAAAGCAAAACAAAAGATTTTCAAAGTTATAAGCAAAAAAAGAAAAATATCGATTATTCTCACGTACTGAACAACTGTGCCAAATTTCATCAAAATCGGAGGGGGACACCTCGGTATGTTCCCTTGTTAGACATTTTTATTACCCACGAAAAATCAATCGTCAGACAATAGACACTATCATTAAATTTTAATTAAATATCAATCAAGTGAATACAATCAAGTAAGAAATTCCAACCACAAAGGATCAACAGCGAAATGGAAAGTATGCAAATGAAAATCATTCACAGTTTCTTCAACTTATATCGGGATACAATCGACTCCCATCGATAATCGGTAAACTCAACAAACCCGTAGTCTCTCCGAGGTCCTCGAACGGACTCAAGGGCGAAGGAAATAAAGAACAAAAAAAAGTATAAAGTAAAGGCCGAGAGGTTCGTCGGTCTTCTTTTGGCCCGTTGAGTGAGAGACACGGAAAGGGAGCGTTTCATTCATTAAGATTCATCGAGATCAGGTTCGATTCGATCTGGTTACAAGGATAATTGGTCACTCGAGGCCTCCTCAAGGTGCTCGAGGGTGGCCAAGCGCGAAGTAAACGGAAACGAGACCGCGTGCACCGCTCCCCTTTTGGCTCGATCGAATCGCAAAGGAAGCTTTTCCTGGCCGGCGATCAGGAACACGGTGGCTCGCGGTTGCCAGGTCGAAGTTAACGGTAGTTTCCGCGCAGAAAGAGGAGAGCCACCGAGCGCGCGGTCGCACCGCGTAGGTTGTCCCGTAGGAAAAATGCTAGTCTGGTCTGGCTCTCTCCCTTCCTACCCTTCTTTTCCCTTCTCTTCCCTTCACCGATACCGCCTCCGCCTCCTCGTGCTCCTCTTCCATCTACTCTCTTATTCTCCTTCGTCCTCCCTCTACCTTTTCAGCCTCCACTCGTGCTCCGGGTAGAAGGTACGCTGTGATTGGACACAGCTGGCTAGGATCGATGATGCTGGGTGCTAGAGCCTAGTGCCAACATGGCCTCGTGATACGGCTACCTCAACTTCGATAACACGTACCGAATGTTTGAATCTTCAAAGGTTATTCCAACCTTTCAACTTCGGATGGTTCACGTTGAGGAGCGTTTCTCTCTATTGGTCCTGAGGCTGGTCGATTTCCACGTTTCCTCCAGTTTCCTCAGTCAGATGGACGTCCATCGATCGTTGGACGTGTTCTGGATCCCGGAAGAGTGTTCTTTCTCGAAAGAAAAGGAACAGGCAACTGATAACGATACGAGAGCATTCGTTTCTCGCGATCGATCCAGCTAAAACGGCAGTAGTTCACCTCAGAAATGAGGAACGATCGAGGAGGTAGGGAAGAGGGAAGTCTCTCTTCTCGTAGAGTTCTCTTCTCGGAATACGAGATTGGTCGATTGGCTTTCGGCCGTCCGTCGTGAACGACAGGTAACACGACGTGGTGGCTGGACGAAGATCGTCCTTAGATTTCTTCCTCCTCAACGATCGGTAGACTGCTTTGATGCACCAGAGGACTCGTCCTTGCGGTGAAGGCAATTATCCAGTAATCCAATTCCTTCTTGTTCTCCATGAGGAAAGTCAATGAGATTGGAGAGTCAAAGCCCTTTTGTCTCACGAGGAATCCTTCTTCACCGTATCGCTCGATCATTGTGTTCCTTAGATTCAAAACTCCAAGGGGTCTGCATACCTTTTTTTGTGGGTAGATTACAGCAAAGTGTTCGACACTCGTGCGATAAACTTTTACTTGAACGCCTTGACGATGACCGTTGGGACCTACCAAGGTCATGTAGCCGCTCATGTTTTCGGTATTCCAACAGGAGTCGACGTTCGAGTCCTTCAGGCTCGACTGGTTGAATTGCAGGAAGTTGGTATGCATTGCTACGTCGGCCGGCATTTCGCTCTCTTCCTTACAACTTTTTCTACCTTTGTTCCCCTTGACTCGACCGGAAGGTCAATCACCAAAGAAATTTTGCAAGGTTATCACGATGCAGAACTTGGTACACGCGCAACCAAACGACTCGTGTGCGTCTCGTGAGTTTTATCTGTCGACAATGGCACTTTCACTTTACTGACTCGTGCTCTGCTAACGCTCGCAGTGAACTGCCCGCGAAAACTTTCACCAGCGCTATTTATACTGCCTGAGTGTTTCGGGGAAGGCTGCGCAAGCGCGGCGAATGCGCGCAAGCGCTTCCAAAAGATGTCATCGTAACAGATGAGTGTCTGTACGCGCTATTACAATCTATTGCTATATTTCGATAGAAGCATCGAAATCATTGGTGCATAGAACAATATTTTGATTAAATACACTTTTTAATTTATAATTGCGTTTTTTTATAGATTAAATTGTCACACAACTTCACGGAAAACTGACTATTAGAAGGATAAGTTTCTTTCATAAGAAACAAATAGATATGCAATAGAATTAATTATACCAAAGTGAGAAGATTTATAAAATAACTGTAACTTTATAATTGTAATATAGGTTTGCATTAGGATATTTTAAATATTAATTTTAGAAGATTTTATTAATTCTAATAGAAGGAAAAATGAGAAATATAAGAAACATTTGCTATACTGCTAAATAGAATTAGTAGAATCATATAGATCTATTCTGTATTATTTAATTACTGTTTCACTTTCTCTACCATACTCTGTTATAACAGGTAATACTGTCAATGGTATAATTAATTCATGCATGAAACTACAGTTCCAGAGTAACAATAAAACTCTGAATATAACGTGCTACAGGAATATGAAATTCTTTCCGGTTTAATATTGCTGTGCATTCATACGTAAAACTTTATTATGAGTATCGGTCTTCAATTAAAAGTTGTAACAGAGCTTTTATCTCCGCTTTCGTTTTGTGCATAGTGCAGGTTCACTGCGTCTAGTAAAATAGTCCGATTAAAATTTCGTGAAAAATATATTCTACAGTTGTTATTGTTTTGTTCTGTTTCGTAAGTTTCCCAATATTATCGTACACAATTGAAATTAAATCATTTGATAAGCTCAATTATACAATGATTTTCATTGAAGGAAAAATAACGTGTTACTCGTTATTTAAAAAAAAAATTTCCGGTTACCAACGATGCTGTATTAGATTGAAAATAATTAACAAAAGCATGAATAAACCATTGACATCAGATTATTTTCATCAGCAAAAACGTAGTCTGAAATTTCCAAAACAAATACATAGATTGATCTTTAACCATTGGGTTATTCATTAGCTTCGTCATAGTATACAATGGTCGAAAGAACCTGGTAAGTTGTACGCTACGTGGCATAACAGTATTACTCATTGTCAGCCTAATTTACATCGTAGGATAACCTCAATATTCTCACTGCATTACGCAAATAATTACTTTTTCGCTGAAATAGCCCACAAGAGAGTATCGCTTTAATTTTAACACCAGTCTATCATCAACAGTATGCAAAATTATTCGATCAAATCATATTTCTAGTATCTTCAACATGTAAACAAGCTCATTTATACCAAGTTTATTTATTAATAGTATTAATGTTGTATTCCTGATTATCTGAGACTTATCCAGGAGTGACTCTAATTGTAAGAATTATCTGAAACCTAGACCAGGAGAAATTGTTCTCCAGAAAAATACATTTTAAAAAATATACAGCTTTTCTTTGTAAACCCGCCTTATTTCTCAGCATTATTTGCAAATTAACATTTTCCACTTAACTGCACCTCGATTTACACATAAGATCGATTTTTCGCAATAGATTGGAAAAAGAAATTGTTCATTGTGAATATTTTTAGAATTAATATATTTGATGGTAGAAAAAAAATTTGTATCTAACGTTTCTTGTTATATCTACTTTTTATAGAACTTTTTGTATTATTTATTATAATCATTATATTAATTGGCTGATAGTGGCGGGTCTTAACAATAGAATTACCAAGCAAGTCAAAATGACTCGTTCTCTATATTTTGCAAAAGTTCTCTAAGTTTGTAGGATAGACAGAGCAAATAATCTATATCTTTCGAATCGATTACATTTTCCATCTCTTGATTTCTCTTTTCCCAAGAACATATTTAACATAGTGAAATATGGGAGACTTCACGCCGGTAGTTCTAGTCTTAAATCACGATGTAACAGTGTTATTGGTGATAATAATTTGTTTCATTAGTGATAATAGAGTGCATGTTAAATTTACAATAGAACACTGATAATGACGATAAAAGAAAAAAGTTTGACAAATCAATAATTACACTGTACGTGGCAGTCGATTGATATGATCATTAGCGATAACGTATCAGTGGCTACTGTTGGAACCGGTTCGATACTCTATGAAGTCTTACAATCTGTTTTGTCAATTTCAAATAAGAATCTATATTATTGGGAAAAGCCGTCTTCGATTGTTTTCATCTACTGGCAAACTTTATCTAGTATTTTATAATATTACTCGTTATCGTGTTTGCATTCAACTTATCTCTTTATTAACTCATTATACATTAATATAAATGAAGAAGTTCAAGGTTCAACATTATCAATGAAACTTCGTGTCTTGTAAAGATACTTCGAAGATTATTATTATATAAACGTACCCACGATTACCTTTGGATCGATTTAATAAAAAAACTGTTGATTCGGGGCAAAAATAATTAAACATTAAATCGTTAACTGCGTTCTACGTGTATATACGTCAATTCAAAACTCTAAAAGGATAACCTTTTTAACCCCTTGACGTACAATAACGAGTGATCCTCGCGACACTACCGAAAAATATTAAATTAAAAATATGAATAGGTCACGATACGATGAAATTATTTCTATGTTATTTAACATTACGTTAAATTATACAGTATATCAGGAACCAGGGATAGATCGTTATTTTTGCAATTAGGTCTGAGTTACTGCGTATTCAATCATAAAAGTAAATAGTATGACAAGGGGTTAATACTAAATTGTAAATTTACTATAGAATAAAAATTTGATCATTTCACGTTTTTTTACCCACTTTTATAAAATTTACGAGCACTTGCCCTGCATTCGACGTGTATACTTGACATTTCTCGACTTTAATTTCACATTTGGCGATGAATTTTTTAAATTAATTTCCTGAGTTAATTCACTAAGAGGTACTACGAATTGAGAGACTACGAATTGATGCAAATTATGAAACGTTATTATCAGACTGCGGATTTTTATGCATTTATGACAAATTAAATACGGCTAAAATATACAAAAAGAACATCATATAAAAATATATCTAAAATATCCACAGTATGGTATTTGTTGTAATATTTATTGAGTGCAATAAATCCCTAGATAGGTTTTCCTGTCTCACCTGCATTTGTGAAACTCGAAATTTGCATAAACATCCGCAGTCTAGTTATTATCAATTTTAACAACAATTTCGCAGTAATTAGTATTTGTTTGTGACGAATTGTTTTGTTGGATATAGAGAGTAATTACACAGGTCATTGAACTCGTAGAATCCGACCTCGGATTACCAGGGCAAGGTTTGACGAGGACGTGACTACTATTCGTCACTATTTTCTTCCTGGAAAAGTGTTTTTGGCGAGCGGCCGAGTTTCTCGTATCTCGCTTAGTTTTCGGAATGAACTTCTCGAATTTAGAGAGGGAAGATACGTGCCGCGGCACTCTCGTTGTATGAATCAGAGTTCAGAGCTCGTGTGTCCCTTTGCCAAATAGTCAGTCGGTAGACTCATCGGTATTTATTGACCGTCAGCTGTCCTCATTCTTATTGTCAAACAAACTCTTTTATCGTAATTTGCATAACGATTTTCCTTCGTATACTACAGAACGCTTTTCACCTTTTCTAATTGGATCGACGTTCGCAAAAACAAAGTGATTCCGAGAAAACGCTTTTTAAGAAAATCGAGAGGCTGTCGATTCGTGGAAAAAGATTTTTTGCAGAGGCTGCGACAGAAAGAATTGCGAGAAAGTTTGTTTTGAACGCTTTATCAAAGTTCAGGTGAAATGAAAAATTAATCTGCTAATTAACGTTGAATTGAATCTTATTCATTTTTCAATAAATTCATTTTGAATAGAGCGATGTCAATTTGTTAACTTTGCTTTCTTTATTTTACGTATAACAACTAAATTTTTATAGAATTTTGTTGACTTTGTGCAAACGTTATGGAACTAATTTGGTAGGAAATGACACCTGTAACGAGTCTGACAGGTGAATCAATCTATTATTAATTGATACAGTTATTGTAATTATTACATTAATTGCAATTTGTGAAAATTAATAAAAGAGTAAATATTTGATGTGTAAAGCAAGAGTAAAATCAATCCCAGACAGAATAGTCGTTCAACCTTAAAACTTCGTGAAAGTTAACATTGAACGGATACATTTTCTATGTAGAGCTTATTTGGCGCTTGGTCAATCCAATTAATTTTGAATTTCTTAACGTGAATCTTACTGTGCCTCCCTTCTTCGTTGTCTTTGAATTTCATATCATACTGTCTGGAAAGTCCTGGTTTCTCCTCGGTCTAATTAATTCACAGTATTGTTCTAAGTAATACAAGTCCCTAAAATGTTTCACATAGATTCCAGTTCGTCTCAGACAATGCTTTTCTCGCATGCACTTAAGTATTTTAACATCTACATTAAAATAAATAAAGCTACGGTAACTAGAAAAAAAATTTACGTAAAAATATGTCAGCTAACAGAACTTTAGAAATTGACAAGAAAAGAATTGTTCTAAAATTTATATAGGAACATGAAAATTAAATTAATTAATATTTGAACTATCATACGAATTCTGTGGAAGTTTTGTGTCAACTTTTTAGGATGAAAATAAAGATAATTTGACTATATAAGTCTTCTAATTTTCAGTAAATATGCAGAGCCTCTTAATTTCTTATAACGCAAATTCTCGTCTTATTCAGAAATTAGTTATAGGATAAATTCGATGGTAAAAAAATTGCGATGCTTGGGACAGATGTTATTATAGTTCACAAAATTAGAAAAATATCAGATTTGTTGAGTTGTAATTTGTTATATCTTCAACTTTTTCAATTCGAAACAGAAGTTTAGAACATTGGTTTTCTTAGTTACGTTTAATTTTACATAAAATTTCAGTCCTCAGTCATCATTCAGAAATTCCAAATTCTGTGAATAAATTATCAGTTATCAGTAACTAACAGGATAGCCGAAGTGCGACAAAATTAATATTTCATAAATAATTTTATGATTGCTTAGTCGCAGTAATTATTGATTTAGCACTTAATAAATAACGATAATATCCTTGTAATTACAAATTAATTAAGACTGACAACTATTTTCAATTTATTTACTATTGAAATGGAATATCATAAATATCTTCGCATCTAATAAAGACAGCAATGAGATAGTTCTTACATCGAGGACAAAGATGTACCACATTAAAGAAAGTGCATCGTATCGATTTGCAAGCAATCTCGATTGCGTGCACCAAGATCATTATAATATTCATTTTTATGATCACATGCACTTTCGCGCTGCATACACCAATTCAGATGCGTTCAATGCCACAAGACTAGAAACCACTAGATAACCACGAATAACTTCTTCTAACCACAAAACAGATATTTTTTAATTAGATAAAATATGATTAAATGAATTATACTATCGTTTTATTAAAATGAGAAATTAATCTTTTAACTAAATCATTTTCAATATTCCATGTATTTAAAATATTTTTTATTCGTTTTTCGTTCGAGGTTTTATATTTTCTGTAAAATTTCATATTGTTAATATTCCGTAATTGAAAAATGTTTATCAATTTCCTACTGAATTTGTTGAGACAGTACTTAATTTGTGTTCTTACGCGGAGCAATAATAAATTCAGCTGACATATTTTAATTCGTGGAACAATCATGTCATCTTTAAGACGATTACTCCTAAAAGGTTGCTAAAATTACTAAAAGACCGAGACGCAGAAATCAGGAGACGGTATTGCTGACGAGTTTCTAAATATAACACTTCTCAAATTACATTTTTTCATCATCCCCATTAATGATACACATAAAATTTATGGCGCGTATGATATTTCATGTAAAACATCCCCATTTTACGTATTTTTTACGTATCTTCCATAAGATATAGGAGAAAGGTAAAAAGGATTTTACAGGGAAAGCACACCATAAATGTCTCCTTTTTTTCTTTGAAGCGACCGAATATTATCACTACGAAGTCATGTTTAACGAAAACAAAACGCTTAAGCAGGATCCAACATGACTGTTTCTGTCCATGCTAACGATGCTGGCTTACGGGAAAGTCCATGGCGAGAATCCAAGAGAACGAAACGATTTCGCGCTACAAGTAGTTCCACGGTTATGTATGTGATCTAACGTACTTCCCACTGCTGCGTTTCGTGGACGCATTTTATGCATTCATGTGCAAGGGTTGCACATGCCGCATCGAGTGATCATATATTCTCAGCCTCGTGCGAGTTGCAGATACCAACAATCATTGGCGTCAACTCTGCGACTATTTACATAATAGTATGACAACTTTGTGGATAGAGACCTACGCAAATGAGGATATAAAATAACGGTGTCAACCAATGAAACAATATCGAGTAAGATATAGAAAAAAATTGTTTAAATTGAAAACTGCGATAGGCATTATATGATGCTGAAAATAAGTATCGGGGTTATTTAAAAAGAATGTTGGTCCGATTGGTAAAAACGTGAGCAACAGGAGTCTTCGAGTATGCATTTTCAGTTGTAATGTACTATTTGTTAAATGATCGTGTGCATTTTATTAGGTTGCATAATGAAGAAGTTAATTGAAACTTTTTGAGTTCTGCGAGATCTTTTTCCAGTATTTCATGATACGGAGGTAAAAAGTTGAACTAGAATCTAATCGGCTTAAAATCAAATCGTCACGTCTGGGTAAGTTTTCAATATTTATAATTTAATGCGTTATAGTTTTGGCGATACGCATGCTAATTAGAAAAATGATGTGCTAGGAAATATAACAGTAGCAATTAAAACTGCGAAATATGGTGAAAGAAAGAACGATGTTTTAATTATCTGTAATTTAAATATTATTTCTGTCGAATGCTAGTTTATATTTCTGTTTTAAATTTGAATTTTCGAAGGAAAACTATTGTGTATTTTTGTATCTATGTAGTTTCTTGTATTGGCGCTAGTCAATGTATTATTAAGAAAAGAGAGTCGGGATTTTCTGTTAGTGGACGGGCTTTACATTGCTTTAGCGTCGTTTCTAGGAATACTTTTCTAAGATGAAAATAAATTTCACGGTAGAATATTAAGAAATTTTTGAGAAGCAACCATATCCTCTGTGGTTTAAAATGTAAAACTGAAGGTGTCTATTTTAAAATCGAAGGTCTTTGACGACTAATTTTCTTTGTTCAAAGAGTCTGCACTTTTCACCTTTCCTATTTGTCATTGATTATCTTTTTAACATTGACTAAAATTTACTTGCTAATTGATAACATGAGATAAGCGCAGCTAAATTGCAGATTTCTTCTTGAAATGATAAAGGTTAAAAAAGTACGTTTTATCAGACGAAAATTAACTTTAACATCTCTTTCTTTGATGCTTCTTTCAGTAATAGAATAAATTATTTCATTTTGTTTAGTTTACTTGTTTCTAGAGTTAATTTTTCCATTTTACATTACATGTAAATAACAGATGATAATCATTTTTAGTTGAATCGTGGTCGTTTATGTAAACATTATTTCGTTTTAGAGAGAGTTAATTAATAGTGCATGAAACTGTTAACATTTATAAAGATTTAAATGTTATTCTACACGAAAGTAGAGTGACGATGCGACACTAATGGCACTTTCCATGATTTACAAACACACCGAAAGATGGTAGTCTTATCTTATGTTTTCTTCACCTATTACCGACCGTAGTGAATTTATTTCAATTGTATTAAATTGTCAATAAGTTATTACAATCATTACAATTTCAAAGTCTAAATAAAAATTTCACTGTTCCAAACTCAGTACAACTGATTTTCCTAGGAACAAAATATATGCATTTACAAATCTACATGTACTAAAAACAATTACAATTTCTTCTACCAGATTGCAAAACAAATTATGAATTCAATACATCGACCGTACTTCATCGAAGTTCATGTAGAAAATATTAAATATATTAAAAATTTAAAGATTAAACAAGATATTGCTCGTATACCGAAAGATTTCAAAGTCACGCGGAGTACGGTCATAAGCGTATACGACTCTGCACATTGCCGACAGAGTAACAACGCGAAAACACGTAGCGACCTACGAAAACGTCAGTCAAGCAGAAAGAGAACTAACCGATTAACTAAGAGTAGAATTCGGTCACGATTTTTGAAAGTTTAAAAAAATTTTGGTAGTTTAACCAAACATAATATAAAATACGAAGTCGGACAGATAATCTGTCTTCTGAATCTACACGCGTAAAGTTAATTATGCGGAATTCGTTTTTCGGTATCGTTTTCGTGCATTAACTTTGTATCTATTAACTAGAATATTCACTTATTCTACTTTATTCTACACTATTTCTGCTTACTATAACTCTGACAGAATATTTAGAATTTTGAATTATTGGAAATTAATTAGATTGTACGTTACATGGGAAACGACTCACTTTCGCTGCAATATCACGTCGTAGATAAACGAGAAAACTATTTTTTAGTGATCGGCAAACGAGGAAAATGTAAAAAAGTGGCACTCATAGCAAATACGTGTTAACGGCTCGAAGTCCGGAGAAAGAAAGAGGCAGGAGCGCCCTCTGATTTGAATGGATCAGTCGGAGCGCGTTTGAATATTACCCGCTAAATTATCTGATACGGATTGCCTACAATTAGATTTAAACGTTTAAAAAGAATACTTAATTATATCTACTCATTCGCTAGCTTGAATTCGCTGATACTCACTTGGAGTAACTCCGACGATGTTTGAATAGGTATATAACATTTTTATAGATGCAACAAGGAGGATCAAATTAATAAAAAAATTGTTATCGCTAACACTATCTTGCTTTATCTATCCCTATAGGAATTCACTATAAAAAACAAACGTATTCCGCATTTTCATATAAAAATTATTCTAATTCACCTTACAAATCATATTTAATTAAATATGCAGTATTTTTTGTAAGCACAGAGAGAAAATGACATTATGAAGAAATTTTGCATTAACAGATTAGCCTTACCCTCCTCAAAATAAATTTTCACTAGTTCCAAACACACATTCTAAAATTAAAGCTAAGAATTCCTGTAATTCCTCTAGTTGTGTTAACAAGTCAAACGATTATAAAAATCGTTTATGTTCTTATTCCTACAGCTTCGTCAAGCTATCACCTATTAAAGTTACAATCTGGAATACATTATCTAAGTAATCATTCTGCGCGCGATAATATCAGATTTTTGCGACAAAAACATAGAAAAACAATTAGTTCAAAGTACAGCAACAAAAAGGTCGTATCTCAAATGGAAAAACGCTCGTGTTATTTATTATCGTCCAATAGGGAATATGTGTTAGTTCTTAAAATTATTTGGGTCAGAGTCCCGTACCGATGACGCTGAAAATAATTTTAATAGTCGCCCATACGGTATAGCGATGATGACGGGAATATTAATACTTCGACGTTGTACTCTTTTTCTAATCATACACGTGTTACCACCGTGAATGCATACATCTCGAAGTAGTAAATGACTGATATTAATGAAATAGATGAAAATACAAGTTCATCGTGTAGAAACGTAGAAAATAATGCGCTTCTACGCTCTCGTGTATTATCGGTGTATGGGAATCGAAAGTGTAAGTTTCACGTTACGCTTTCATATCGATGAATTACTGCGACATTTTCATACCGGAAATGATTTTATTTGATTGGAACGATCATCGTGGTATCGTGACTCGAAAATTGGCGTAATATTTTATTCTACCATTTAGTATTTAACCTCGTTTTCGCGGTACCGTTCGATCACAGGAAGCACATAGTCATACGTGCTGATATTATGCGCTTTGTCATATTCGATATGTGGTACAGTAGTTTTATTTATAGGTTATTGGTATTATAAGTTTATAATGTTAATATTGAATAATAATATTTCTCGCAGGTGTTGGATTAGTGCTTGTAAACATTTCAGAGTAAAATTTAATTAATCTGAAAATTATTATTAGATTATTGGTATCTGAGGGTGTGGGTTTAAAAAGACGATATTTTTTATACTAGTACTATCGATTACTGATTTCATAATGATAACTGTAACTGTTATAAATGCTTCGTCTATAAATACCTTGAAAGGTAGGTGTAGGAAATGGAAGAAATTTACGTAATTTTGTTCGGAAATTGTGGCATCAATTAATCTTTCTTCGACAGCCTTGATAGTTATAATGTTAAAGAAATAGTTGATTGCCAAAAGAATTTATGAAAAAAATAAGGTATAATTTAGAAAATTTTTATATAACATATTTAATTGCTTTCGTAAAATTAGTTATGCATTCATTAACTAAGACACTTTTGCTGGTCACTGATAGTTTTAGAAATGACTCAAAAGGAAAATTGAAGTTAATATCAATTCAAATGACCATCAAGGTTCAATTAAAATTATAATTTCCATATGTGCATTCTAAATGGAAAATAAAACTATTTCATAATAGAATCTATGGAAAAAGACAAAGCTGCGTTCTTATGGCGTGAAATGAGTGAAAAATAACGGACACCATGGTAACGCGTACCGCACTCTGCGCTTTCAACGCAATACGTTCTTGCCAAACCGGCGAACCCTATATCGGGTGTCATAAAATTTTAATAAATCCTTTATGTCGGCTCAGTAACGTTACAATTATATTATACAAAGAAAATGATTTGTTTCCTAAGAAACAATTAATTGTCAAAGTTTTCGCTCTAGCATATCAAGCGATCGCATTCTTTCTTTTCTCAAATCTCAGTATTAATATTACATAAAAATAATGCATACAAATTTATTTACCTTCTTGTCAAAATACGATATAAAATTTCTACTTTTTCAAAAATGCGCGCGTAACCAAAACATTCGAGCAGCGCATAATCTCCCTCCGCCATAACGCTTTTCCGGGGTAAACGGATCTATCTCTACGTAATTTCCTTCAAACGAAATCATAAAGTCTCCACACAATTCAATTTATCGTTCCTACCATTTTCTAATCTTCATTCTATACATTTACAAAAAAACATAAACATCCCATCGAACAATGAGACCGACAAAGAAAACCTAACATACGTTCTATCGTTAAAATCCCGTGCAAACCTAACCCCTCCCCCAAAACGATTTGAAAACAAAAGATTGTAAAAAATCTCTACATCATACTCCACTACGTACTAAAATCAATAAACTATTTAACAAAATCGTGAAAATCGACACGAAATACAACACAACCTAAAAATCCCCTTATCATGCTTCCAAACTGCGACATTCAAATTCAAACAGGATAAAGTCAAGCAAACTCACCGTATCTTCAAAGACATCGTATCTTCAAAGAGATCGTATTTTCAAAGACACCGTATTTTCAAAGACACCGTAACTTCAAAGACTTCAAACACTCTCGACGAAACACACCATCATACATCCACTTTTAACAATAATCGACAGATTTCCCATGGTTGCGTAAAACGGCTCGATTATCGCGAGAAAATCTCGAACGACCGTAGATCGCGCATCTCGGAAGTTCCGGGACACTCTATAGAAAAAGCATCTGGAGTGGGGTGACGCTCTCTCGTGTGCGCGGCGTGCTTGTGGCTCGGGACGCGCAATGGCCGCCGTGACCCGACGTGTGGCGGTTCAGTGTCAATCGTCCTTAATTTTCCCATCTTAATTCGTCGATCCACGCCCACGAAAATGCGCGCTACCTCGGCGTGCATACAGTCGACACGACTCAGTGACACGGTGTACATCGGCGTGTCCCCCTGTGTTCTCAGTTGCACGATTTCCTCGTGGATATTCTCATCGTCGACGAGTACCGTCGTGCAGCTCGACACGCGACCGAGCGTGTCGAATTGTATTTTACCAATATCATCTACATACCTTGCGAATCGTCAAAGGAAAACGAGTCAGTGAACGAATTCTCGATGCGTGTCCCCCCGTGTATCACAGACTTTCGTACCTCGTGAAAGTGGCTCGTCGTGGATCGCGTTTCCAATGCGCACGATTTTCGTTCGCGAGGTCCGTAACGAAGGGAAGTACCAATTGGGGGCATTAATACACGCGTTTACGAACAGAATCGAAGGGTGTATGGATCACGCGTGTACGAGTTGGTTGGAAGAGCTAAAGAGACAATTTTCTTGAGAATTATAGAGTGATAACGGGGTGAGAACCACTGGTTGAAGCAACAAGTGGCATCGAAGTGCTGGAGGGTGGGAAAAGCTTGCATTTAACTTTGAACAGCGCTTCACCGGCGTGTGTGTCTGCTGTGGTCGCATTGTGAAAAAGTCGACTGGGTGCTCGAGATTCAACAGGCAAGTATAATAATATATGTTTGCATTACGATCTTAGCACCGAGGGTGCACTGTGGAGGCTTTAAAAATTTTCTAATTTTTCTCTTGTTATCATTTGTTCTTTCGATACGATCTTTCGAAGCGTCTAGTGTTGTATCTCTAGCGCGATACATTTCAAAGTACAGTGATTATTCGTGCACGGCCATGCACATGTACATATATACCGTTGTGGGTCAATGTAGTGTAGATTAGTAGATGGCAGGATAATTGATGAATTTTAGGTTATTTGCGAATCATCGCAGTGTATTTGTTTAACGAATGAATCATTTGTACTTGAGATAAGCATTGGCAGTAGTCTAATTGTAAGTAGCTTTTAAAGTTCGTTTTGGTTTTGAATTATAAGATGTCCTAGATACAACATAAGTTATTTACCTTATGTAGTTAGTCATATATGCAAACTATTCAAGTTATTAGCTTCTGTTGTAGAAGACAACTATGTCTTCTAAAATGGTATTAATAAATTCGATGATCAGTGGTGTACGATGAGGAAGAGATTTATATCGTTGAGACTTAAACTTGAAATATAACTGTAATTATGGACGGGATGATACTCATACATTATCAAAGTGTATTCGTACTCTGGATACGGACGTAATTAGGAAGTATACAGATCGAACTTTCCATCGGTTAATTTGCATACGCTCGAAAAAGGCGTACCTGGAATTTAATTGTGACAAGGCGCAACACGTAGCCGTAAATACGTGAAACCTGATCGCGATATCTAGAAAAGCGGCTCCTGAGACTTTTTAAATTGGATCACGTTGCGCGAGAAGCCGGGGATAAAAAAAGAAATCTCGATATCCTGTTTGACGACAATAGATAACAAGAGACGTAAGGAAGGAGGAACGAGAAACTTCGACGATAGAGAAGTTAAAGAGCGTGAAGAATAGTTTCGAAGTTGTTAAAATTTAATATAAAATTCATATCGTGAAAATAGTAGAAAATTGAATTCCATTTATTAGAAAAGCTGCTTCAATTATCCTCTGACAAGTGTAATATGTAATGTGATTCATCTCTCCCTTTTTTTATCGAGGCTTATCTTTACTTTCTCCATTAAAATTTTTTTCTTAAACACAAGCTCTTTTTATCACAACCCTTTTTTTTTATTCTTTTTAGCAGAAGTTGTTACAAATCACTGCAATTAATTAAAGACATAGAGAGTTCAGAAATTTGCAAATTACTTGGAGCACAAATCAATTACGGTACATTCTTGTAGTTATGAATATTTAAAAATTCTTTCATAAAATATAAACGAAAATTAGATCGTAAATAAGACTTAGATTACTAATTAATTACAGAAACAGAGTTTAGAGATTTGAAAATTACTTTGAGCATTAATCAATTACGGTACATTCTTGTAGTTATGAATATTTAAAAATTCTTTCATAAAATATAAACGAAAATTAGATCGTAAATAAAACTTATATTTTTAGTTAATTACAGAAATAGAGTTTAGAGATTTGAAAATTACTTTGAGCATAAATTGATTATGTTACATTCTTGTAGCTATGAATATTTAAAAATCCTTTCATAAAATATAAACGAAAATTAGATCGTAAATAAAACTTATATTACTAATTAATTACAGAAATAGAGTTCAGAAATTTGTAAATTATTTCGAGTACAGATTAATTACGTTACATTTTTGTACTAGCATATTTAACGGGTAAAGTGTAATACTATTTTCTCTCAATAATTAGTCAATTTCCAATAGTTGCAATTCAATTAAAATCATCTACCTATACCGTACAAATGAAAGTATTTAAAAATTGCTTGATTTTATGCTTTTAAATTGTAAATTTAAATATCTGTAATATTGATGCTTGCACATTTAGCAAATCATATCATTTCAATCGTTTTTATGCACAGTAAATCCTAGCTCCGTTTTATTTATATTCTGTCAACGTTGAAAACGAACCTTATTAGTCGAAGTTATACGCGGGAAATAAAATTATTTCACGTACACATGCGTACACCTGTGTGTGACTGTTTGCGTATTCATAAATGCAAGATGTAAATCTTCTCCCTCGATTTTATAGCCGATAAAGGAAGCTGCTCCACGGATGCATTCCTTTTCTTCGCAGTTCTGTCACGTTTATGCTCGTGTATTACAAAAATAACGTGGAACTGCGGAGTAACAGTCGTCTTATAGATTCTTCGACACGTAACATTTTAATATAAAAATTAATTCAAATTGATAAATCACTTTAATTTAAATTGATAAAGTAATAAATCGAATTTATGGAAATATATATAGAATTTTCGGGCTATTCGCGAAAATTTGAATATCGGATAATAAAGAAGTTCTTGGGAATTTTGAAATTCAAATTATATGAGGTTTGATGACTTTATAGGCGTTTTTTGCATTTGCAGTAATCAATTAGAGTGCATAGTGGATCAGCATGTAGATAATTAGCGTTTCTGAACTTTACAAAAGTTAGAGTTTTACAAAATAGCACTCGGAGGTGTAACTGTGGCGAAGAGAATAGCAGAATTAACGAATTTTTGATGAGAACTTTGCTTTCGTCTCTTGTTTCGCTAAATTATTTGAGAATCTACTATTTTTGGAAAGATCGTGACTTTAAAATATAATTTACTAACGGATTTTCATGGATATTGTACTCTTTCTAATCTATAGTAGATTATAGTTGGTATTACACTCTTTCTGTAATCAGAAATCACACCAAATGATCCTAGTACAAGCGACCATCGACTTTCGCACAATTCGCTAATTCGTACATTTTTAAACATGCAATTTTCTAAAGATTTTTGTCACTATTTCAAAAATTTCTTCTATGCAGTCAGTTCCTCGAAGTGAGGTCTCCAAATACAATATTAGAGGACCCTGAGGTTCTCCATTATTGTAATATAGTCTCTAGTATTACCTACTAGATGTTAAAAAATCTCAAAAATACAAAGAAACCATATTAATATGCAATTTTTAATATTTTTCGTATATCCCTCTACTTTTGAACATTCAACATTCGCACACATTTTCAGGAACCAATTATGAGCGAAAGTCGAGGGCCGCCTGTCCTCCATTTCTTTTTGTATTTAAGTCGTTAATGAAGTGGTTGAAAACAATATTAACCCTTTGCGGACTGTATAAACCACCTTTTCATCAGAAAGTCATAGTATAATAAATGTTACATATTACTATTTGCGCAAATCATATTTCAACAATTATATTTTGTCAGAATTTTTCCTCAGACCGCACATACGGATCCGTCGTCCTCAAAGGGTTAAAATTATCCAGAAATTCGTAATTTCTCCCAATCAATATCACCTTTTCACCAAACTAAACCAAAAAAAGGAACACGGCCATCCCTACAACAATTAAAAGAAAGAATTCTCTTCATTACACGATAAACAATCTACAAAATACATCACAAGAAATCTATTAACACGTTGAGTGTTACGTCAGTCCCTGGGGACTGACAGTGATCTTTTCTTTCAGGCGGTTTCAGTCCTTAGGGACTGACAGCGAATTTTTCCTTCGGTCGACGTCGGTGCGTGAGACCGGCATTGTCAAGGGTTAAATTATCAATGACAATTAAAAATGTTATGTTAAAATTTAGTGGAGGTTATTAAAATATTTGAAGCAAAAATGTAATTGAGATTTGCACATATTACAGTAAGTAACTACTTGTTTTATGAGTTTTCTGGCGAACTTACATCCGAATGTTTTTGTGTTTGTGCTATAATATTAGGTGTACAAATTAATTCTCGGCCTTTATTGACTAACTTTGACATTTATTTATAACAATGTTGATATAAATTCAATATTGAACATAGTCTTCTTCATTTTCTATACGTTTTTGCCATCTCTCAGGTAATTGTCGGATTCCAGATCGGAAAAATGATAGTGGTTCACATCAATGAAATCATTGAGGCATTTATAGACCTGTTCAACTTACTTGAATTGAGAATCAGTTAGGTGGTGTTGTAGGGATCGATATAGGTGGTTATTTGAAGGGGCTAAGTCTGGAGAATATTCGAAACTGTTGGAACCATTTTTTACAAGTGCTGCACGATATAGCGTTTCTTTTTTTTAGTTGAAACGCGAAAAGAAGACAGTGCCTTAAATGTTGCTTATCGAACGACATTGCTTCTATATATGATTTTTCACTTTATGTCTGGAATAGAGTCATGCGCTATATTTTATTTTAAAGCTAACAAATGGCGCTTTAGAATGACTATTTAAATTTGGAAAAATTCTAATCTGAATAGGTTTTGTGGTCGATGAAATCTGGGGGCCGAGAATTAATTTGACAACCTAATATTTAGCACAGTATTTCCGAACTTTATGCGCCTTTTTTTCCTTTTTTTGAAATTTGTGAATATCTCACGCGCTGCCGCCTGAATGGAAAGTATAGCAAGATCGGCGCCGCACTCAGCGTGTTAAACCATTACATTTGAAGAACAGTCATTACTAACAATCGACCAATTTACACCACCACAACCATCACCACCAGCTCCACCATTACCAAATTGAATAATTCACACCGTGGCCAATAAACCAATAGAAACATTATCCCTAAGTTTCTAACAAAGCCCGTTATCCACAGGTTGAAACGTCTAACACAGCAATTAGGTGTTACAGCAGTGGAACGATCATCGGTAAATCATCGAGCCGTGAACTCCTTTAACACAAACGAAGAGTCACGAGAAATGTTACTTTCGTTTTTCGCGGGGAAATCGCACAAAACCTTGCACGATTGCAGGAATCCCAGGGAAAAGTGTTGCAAGGACTACGAATATCATCAAATAGAACTCAAGAATCATCGTAAGGAACTGAAGAGTATCATCGTCCTTTGCGAGCTGGATAACGAGGAAGATCACGAACATTCGTGGCGAACGCTCACAGGAGGATATTACTGTTACGTTGCTCTCACAGAGACACCGATAATGCGTGTCTGTACTCTCTGGTAAAGAAGTATTTCATTTCCAGGAAGAGTATCCCATTATACGTACATTAAGGTGTAATTACAAGAGTGAAGAAAGAAGATCTACGGTACACAATCTCGATGAGAAACTCTCGAGTGTATTATTCGTAAAAATCGTCTCATTCGATATTCCTGAAATTGTAATACCGTGGATGAATTAAAAATCGTTATTGACCCGATGGTAGAAACTTTGATGTAATTGAGAACATTGCGGTAGAATTAATTGAGAGATATTTGTAACGTTTGAATTTCACATTTGGAAGTTGCATTGTGACAATATTAACACGTTGAACGCCACCAGTATTTCGCTAGTTTCATAATTTCTACTGAAGTAAAGCTTTTTCTTTTAAATTCACATCTTAAAACAGTAACTTAAAGATACAGATAGATATCTATCTTTTTAACTTCGATATTTAAATATTCAATATGTCCGAGGGTTCATAAGTATTACAATTTAAAAGTTACACGAAATTCCACTGTATTCAATAACGGTGGTCACCGGTGACCCCCATGGCAGTCAAAGTGTTAATGTTCCCGATTTGGAAAAGGAACACGTAACTTTGTTACTGGAAATTGTTAGAGGCGTTACGGAGAACGAACACCATGAGTCAGAAAGTATACGCATAAACGAGTTACGCGTCGAGGAAAGGCAACTAGCGAAGGTGTAACTGCAAAAAGAAGCGGAGTATACTGCACCTCGCAATCACGGAAAAGTGTCGTTAGACTCGCTCCTCTGTTGGATGTACGGTAATTTCTCACTTGACGCCTGCCTTGGAACGAATTCACTGTGGTATTTCTCTACAAAGTAATACAGTTGGTAGAATTTTATCGTTACTGGAAGATGTAGTTGAAGAAATACATTTAAAATATCAACAGTAGAAGTTTCTTTGTTACGAAGAATACTTTGGATCATGATCATTTATGAGCGCAAAAAAGTATAAATCGTTATTTGGAAAATGGCAACGGAGGGAGACGAAACGGTAGCAAGAGTATCTTGGTACACAAAGTTCTTTGAGTACTGGAGAAACAGAAATCGAGTTGGTCCCGGAAAAGTGGAACTTCCTGACTGTGATTTCTTCATCGTTGGTCCCAGAAGAACACTCCGTGTGTTGAGACCAGCCCTGAAAAGTGGTTGGTACTACGAGAACACGAATGATAGACCGGAATCGATCAACGATAATTTCTTCACTCGATGGTCGAGGCGACCACACCCGTCCGGTAATTGCAGATGTTCCTTTCGACATTCGCATCGTTTGAGTACTACCGAGGAGCAGATCATCTCTGCGGAATTGAATAGAATCAGAACGAGTCTCTGTGAAGCCGAGAAAAACGAGAGAGCCATCGAGGAGCTTGAGCAAAGAGTTTCAGTGAATCTCCAAAAACTTCAAGTCACCGTGCCAGAAGGTGATGATGTAAAAACAAACGAATCTGTGGAAAACAAAACCCAGACTATTATCACAAACGATCAAGAAATACAGGAGCAAACAATTAAAAATAAAATCGTTAAAGACTTAGAAAAGTATATCAACGTCTTACTCGAAGAGATACTCGACGATACGGTGAAATACATAGCCGAAGCGGAGGACACTCTAACACAAGATATAAAGTTCCCCAAGAAAAAAGATTCTCCTGTTTCCGATCGATCAAGCAAACCCAAAGACAACCCGGAAGTCGATGTATCCTCCAGCAATGAGGGATCCTTTGACATAAGTTTCTCCTTTCACGCGGAGAACACCTGCAAGGAATACGACTGCAACAATGAGACTCTCCCCAATGAAGGATATGTGAATCGTGGCTTCATAGGTTCAACGAATGATCCAGATTCCTTAGATTTCTATCTACGACGTACCGTCGGCACGGAAGTGACTTTAGAGCAATTGGACTGCATCGACTCCGGAATTAACAGCGTAGAGACGATCGAATTTCAACCAGATCAGGAACCAAGTCTAGAACAGTCTCTTCTTCAAATCATCGATGAGAAACTTGGTAGAACGGGCCTTGGTACGAGTTGGGAGGATCTGAGCACAGGTGAGAAAGAAAACGAGCACCAGCCGACAAAGGGGACAGACGAGAAGGTGGTTCCAAGAAGTGGCGAACACTCGAGGAAGGATGGAGGCAATGAGAGATCGGAGGTCACCGAGAGGAATGATGCGGAAAGGAAAGAGCCACAGGACTCAAACGCTCAAACCGCTGGAGGAATCGATATCTCGACGGATAATCTTGAGAAGAAAAAACGAACGGTGGACTTGATGGAACTGGAGGAAGCCGTTAACGAGCCCAGTTTCGAGAAACTACGCCTGGAATTCAAGGGCAGTGGGAAGGAGTCGATTGCAACCAAAAAGGGTAAAGCGATGACGAAGCTGCGTGAAAAGTTCTGTAAGAATCGAAAGGACGAGACGGAAGAACCGGCGAAAACAAGTTGGAATGAGAAGATCGGATCGTTTGAGATGAAAAAGGAGAATATGTCGATAGAATTGGAGGATTATAGGAGAAATTGGCCGGATATTGAGGAAACACAATCTTTTGAGCAAAGTCTTGGAGAGTTTGTTACCTTTAGGAGGAATAGGAAACCTATTATTGTGTTTTTGCACGGTTTTGGTTCCTCGGCAGAGATCTTTGAACATCAGTTGCAATATTTTTCTGCTTTGGGATATCCTTGCATTGCTCCTGATATGTTGGGACATGGAATGAGCTCGGCACCTGGAAGATCGAGGGATTATCATTTCAGCAAGCTGCTCAAGGATTTGGACATGGTTCTCAGTCATTATGCGTTCAAGCCTGGCCAAAAATGTGTCCTAGTGGCGCATAATTATGGGTAATTATTTATTTCATAGTAATTTTATTTCTTTAACTTTTTGGGCGTTCTGTTTGACTGGGATATTCTTAACGCTAAAACTACCAAGCCATTTAAAATGACTGGCTCCCAATTTTTTCAAAAAGTTTTCTAAGTTCATAGAAGAGCCATAGAGTAGATATTCTACGTCTATTCCATAGAATATAAATTACCAAATCGATCATCTTCTCCATCTTTTAACACTAGAACTACCAAGGTGATCAAAACGATTTGTTCATCATTTTTTCTAAAATCTTTTCCAGTTTACACCATAGAAGAGATACTCTACGTCTAATCTATAAAATGTAAATTACCGAATCGATCATCTTCTTTATCTTGTAACACTAGAAGTATCAAGGTGGTCAAAACGACTTGTTCATAATTTTTTCTAAATTTTTTTCCGGCAGATATTCTACGTTTATCTCATAGAATATAAATTACTGTGCTAATCATCTTTTTCACCTTTCAATTCCTCGTTTTCTAAAGTATTTATTCAATGTATTGAAATATTAATTTCTAGTTCTAATATTAAGATCTAGTATTAACCCCTTGCCCTACAATGACGAGTGTCACTCGTGTTGATATAAATGGGATAGGGAATTTTCAAGATCTGCAAAAACAATTAAATTGAAAATATTAGTGAGATGCGATGCGATAGTATTATTTCTATAACATTAATATTGTGTTCAATGACACGGCACTGAATCACTGATCAATTTTCTTTTGGTACTGGAATTCTGGATTATAGCGGAAACAGTCTCGGAATAAATCGTAGGGCAGGGGGTTAATTCCGCTTTTTCCAAAGCACTTACTCAATATGTTGAAAAAAGTAGATTTAATGGTGATAGTTCTAGTGTAAAAGAATGCAATGAAATTTCTGCGGTTAATTCAAAGGATAGAGAAATTTAAAAAACTGGACATGTTCTACAGAGTTGCAAGGAAATTATAAATTAGCTGGAAAACGTGTTCTTTGAGTAATAACAGCAGGTTTTGTGTGATGTTTTACGAAATGCTATATTTGTACAATGTAAAAGAAAGAAAATATGAATACGTCGTAAAAGATCTTGTTTATGAGCAAGGTAGGAATTGAGGAAAAACTCTGTGGACCATGTTTGAAACTTATTCAAAGACATTTTCAACACATTAACGTAATATTAATCATTTATATAACTTAATAATCTAATTTTTAGAGTAAGTTTTAAGATTTGTTTTTACTTGCTCTTATTTTGCCACTGAGTTATAACTCTTTTACAAAACTTCAAATATTTATACTTGAGCCTCTTCTTTCATAAAAAATTTCAATACTTGCAGAATAATTTACTTGAATGATTCAGTGCACTTTTTCCACTATAAAATATTTAGAAAGAGAATTTCAATACAAAAGTACTCCAATCAAACACAACATTCATGATATCACAATCGTAAAATATTGCCATCACTTCTTTACGCTTCATTGCACAACTTGTTCACCGCAAAATACAGCCTACAAGATAAATCACGGAAAGTTGTAAATACTCGTGTGTCCCTGACTGATAGTATAATGAATGCACCTATAGGTAACGGTAAGAATCATGTTACATTTAAAAGACAGAGGAAAATGTTACTAACTTCCCTACACTTTTAATCGATCTTCACTTGTAATTTTTACATAAAATCCCGACCAGCTAACATAAGAAAAACCTTTCAGAAATTACGCGCACTTATATTCGTACTTATATTCCACTATTAGCCCTTTGCACTCCTCCGTTTTTTGGCGCGTATCAACGATTTTTAATCTTTAACTACAGTGGGTTGCCAAATTATTAGGGACATTCACGAAAAAATTGTATTCGTAAAGTATTAGTCTTAAATTTATTAGATTTACACCGTTTTCCAATAATAAATGCTTTAATTATATTGAACAGTTATTTATGACATAAAATAAACACAAAAAAATGTCAAAAAACAAATAAAAAATAAGTACAAAATTAGGCGACGTTAGGGCAGTTCAATATTTGGTGATGAAACCAGAGGAATAAAATAAATATATTTTTATTACTATATTTTGGTAAGTAATTAAATTGTATGATAATATAATAGTAATACTTACATTTTAACAAAATTTTAAAACACAAAAATAAAAATTACTTTGTTTAAAATATTAAAACTCGTCCTTCACCCATTAGCGTCTAAAGTATACTGCAACTCTCATGCTGGTTAAAAATGTATAAAAAGAAATATATCACTTAACTTTCAATATCCACTTGAAATTTAAGTAACAGACACATGGCAATCTCAAATAACACAATTCTGCACGGTTTGAACCACTTAAAACTGCAGCCAAGTGCGCCTAAAGTAGAAACCTGAAAAAAATTTGGCTGTCCCTAACAATTTGGTAACCCACTGTATCTACCAAGATGACTTACCTTGAATTTTTTCAAAATATTTCTAAAAATGCTAATGACCTTACTTTTTCAATTTTCTACGCCTGTCCTCAAGACCATATGCAACTGAATCGATCAAGTTTTTTGTCCCCTTCACGTATTTTAATTCAAAAATATTTATTCTACAATTTTTAATATATTGAATTAATCATTGATATTTCTAAAGTTAATTAATTTACAAAATACATAAGAAATGGGCCCTTAGTAAAAAGTTCTATTGCAACATAAATTGTTGTTATATTATTATTATTATTTTAGAAATTTCATTGTATAAAGTTTAAGTTGGTGTAAGAAGTATAATGTCCAACCACCCTCATAGGAGTGCTGAGGGTTGGAACCCACTAATTAACATGTACAGCTTTTAACACTAGAACTACCAAGCAAGTCAAAATAACTGGTTTCTAATTTTCTCCAAAAATTCTCCAAGTCTACAGAAGAGTCATCCAGCGGAAATTCCACATTGATCTCATAAAAGACACATTACCGAATCGATCATCTTTTTCACCTCTTAATTCCTCTTTTTCCAAAGTAGTTATTTAATGTATTGAAATATAATAGATTGGTAGTTTTAGTGTTCTTCGTCCCTACCGTATTCCTAAAAGTATTTCTTTAAAGCAATAAATTGTTACTCTATTCAAAGACCATATTTGAGTATCGAATTAAACTTTGATTTCAACGAAGAACACCTCAATCGTAAAGAATGAAAATTCCATGTAACAAGTGGTACGGCCACGCCTCTATACATCGACGAGGGTTTCAAAGTCCTTCCATTGAAACCTTGCGTTTCTGATGGCATTGCTAATAAAACCTCGGCTGGATTTCGTTGAGACATTAAAAAAATTATTTAACCATGACCAGCAGAAAGTCGCTCGTAATCACGTAACCAATCTTCAAGCATTTAAAAGCATCCGCTGTATCGTAATTGCCGGGTAGACACGGGGCACCGACTCTTATCGGGTATCTGAAGATTACAAAGTCCCTTGACGTTTGAATCGTTGTGCCTTCGTGCCATTACTTACGGCGTTTAGCCGGCAAAACGGATAATGAGTGGACTTCGCGACCCATTCGTCTGCATTCTTCGAGTTTCTTTCAATTTATGCGAATGATCGGATCTTGCCACCCTGAAAAATACTACGTTTAACGTCCTCTGATGTTTGACCGATGAGGATGCTGCTGAGTGTTCATGATTGGCGTTAAATTGAGACTTAATTGGATACGTGAGAGGACGTTTTGATGTGTTGACTGATCTAACGATTATAGCCTTTGGTAGTGAAAATTAGGTAAATGTTTATTGCTAGAAGTTTCAGAATTATCTAGAGTAAATTTTAATAGTTTAATTTTTATTATATTAATAGTAATAATTACTATAGTAAATTTTAATAGTCAATGTCATCTCTCTGACAAACGTTCGTTGTAAATTAATTACAGTTTGAGTAGACTTATTGTTAGGCTACTTTTTGAGTATATTTGTTTAGTTTATATAACATTTTCAAAATGAGAATTGTGTGAGCTGGAGTGCGAAGAAAAATGAGAAAAAATTCAGATAGTAATTAGATAATAATGTTAGTTTCTAATCAACATTCTTGGACGTTGAGAAAATTCTCATTCCAACTTTCAATGACACTGTTCGATCCTTTGACTGTTATACAACAGAAAGAAGTATCATCGGATAACGTGGTAATAAAAATAGAATTCCAAGAACATCAGGATCATTAACCCGACATAATTACATACTTCATGACCTGTATCAGAGCGCTTTTCAAATTGAACTACGTTCAACAGTTAATCCTCGCCTTTACATATTTACGCAATTCCCCGGTGAAACTGTATAACTGTTGCTTTTGAAATCGAAAGAAAAAGAATTGCAAAATATCTATATCGCGTCTACATCTTGCCACTTCGCTGCCCGGAAAAGTTAAGGTGATTTCAAAAGTTAACAAAGGACTTAGTCTTCTTCAGATGCCTGTGGTGGGAGGTAAAGTCTATATCTCGCAATCAATGGATATGTAATCACATCTCTTATCAGATCTAAGAAAATTTTCCTTCTTTAATACTTAACATATAATTATCTGGATAATTTGAAAACCATCTAAAAGAGTAGGTCCATGATAATTGACTATAGTACTTAAAAGAGCTACGACAGTGATGGCGAACCCATGACCCGCAGGTCAGACAGACTCATGCAGGCTTTTTAAATGACCTATGCGTTGATTTCTGTAATCTTACTTTTTATATGATGAAAAAGAGAAAAGACAATCAAAAATATTTTTAAAAATGAAATATACAAATTTAATGTTACATTTATAATAAAATATTTCCAAGTGAACATGCGCTAGCTGGGAACCAGTTATAAAAGTAGTTTTTATCCATCCTCCCCTCCCTCTTTCCATGGTACACTACTGACTTAGTGGCCCACGAATTAGTAGTAAAAAAATGGTGAACAAAATTCGACCCACTTCTCAAAACGGTTTGCCATCACTGAGCTACGGAGTGTAAGAAAGGTAAAAGTTCGAGCTACTAATGCATGGAACCCATTACAAATAACCCGTTGGTGTAGCGAAATTTTTTCTAAATTATAATTTACTATATCGTAGGCTCTTTGGTCTGGAACCCACTTAAAACACCTTTAGGCTAAATGACCATCATGGTTACAGGGGCTAACAAGGAGAGCGCAAGGCCTTCTGGTCGCCGACTTTATTGAAATTTTATATACTTGTAGAGGAAGTCGTTCTGGTTAAGAATATACCCTATTATAGGGGCAGACGGTGAATTGTTTTTAACATATTTATAATTAAAGTTTCATTTTTAGTATAAAAATATAATAGTTAATTTAAGTTTCAGATATAAACTAGATATTTCAAAAATGTTAAAAGAAAATATTCAAGAGATATAAAATAGATATTTAAAAAATGTTAAGAAAATATTCAGGAGATATAAAAAAAATGTTAAGAAAATATTCAGGTGATGTAACAAAAATATTTGAAAAGTATTCAGAAAATATTCAGGAGATATAAAAAAAATATTAAAAAATGTTAAGAAAATATTCAGGATATAAAAAAAATATTTTTAAAATGTTAAGAAAATATTCAGGAGATACAAATTCAGGAGATATTGTGCCACGGTAGATATTGATACTGCATTCAACAGTTTTTGATAAGAATGCCAAAGAAACTTTAATTACAAATATCTTAAAAACTATTGACCGTCTGCCCCTATAATAGGATATATTCTTAATCAGGACGACTTACTCTACGATTATATAAGATTTCAATAAAATCAGTGGCCCGAAGGCCTTGCGTTTTCCTTGGAAGTTGTAAAGATGAATAAAGGCTCCAACTTCCAGTTAGTGGGACCAAGGTCAAATCACCCTCTGTCACCTTTGGGAAATTTTTTCTTATGTGATATTACAACCTCTAAGGTTCGCAACCTATCTGAAATAGGCCACTAGACGAAATAACCATCACAGTTAAAGTCAAAAGAAGTTTTCATGCTGTCGAAGTAAAAATCTTGCAAATTTTCTTATAAAATGTTATCTGTAAGATGGTCAGTTTATTAGCAATCGCGACCTACACGTTGCGATGCCGTAATAACGAGACAACGGGTTCTATTAATTCTTTATGCGCTATTGCAACAGCACGTGTAGGCCGTTCGCTAAGTTGGCGAACCACTGACGATTTAATACTACTTTTCCAGTTGTGTCGGAAAAATTAACACCTATGTCTTACAGTATCTTACACGGATTGCGGGGATGAGTTAAGGCCGCAATAAAACGCTTTGCTTGGCCACGTTGTACTTGAATTATAGACAAATGGCATTATTGGATACCACACGAGGAAATTGAATGGAAATTATGGATTTTATTACAACTGCATAACGTCTCTTTGTTAAAGATTTCCAATGAAATTGAAATGTGGATGTTTTATTGGAAAGAAAATTGATTGCTTATTGAAAAACAGTCGTGTCTCTTTTTTTCTTAGAGCTGGAGTCTTTTTCCTCTTCTTTTTTTAATATGAAAGTCACTTAGAAGATGCGAATAAATGTAATTTGTCGTTCCATAGTTATTGTGGTAGAGTAATGAAATATCTTTGAAAGTAGTAAAAGTTGTAACAGAGAAAATATTTTATCTGCATTAGTTTAGTGATTGTAAAATCTTATCGGCATATGCTTCATTTACGTATGATAACAATTGTAATGGAAAAAGGTATAAGTTTTGATTTATCGATAAAAAGAAATTGTTTAGTGATCTACCTTATAAATTAAATTTTTACAAATTAAAAAAAGGTGCGATTTAAACTGCAAGTAGACTTTTCTTCCTTTTTCAAATCGTATAACACTCTAAGCTCAAAGTCGCAATAGTCACTGTCGTCAATAATCAGACCTTGGTAACTCAACATTCTATGCAAAACAGCTCCTAATGGACGACCCATTGTAACTACATCCTTATCAAATTGTACCCTATTTAGATAAAACTACAAATACGACAGATAAAATTTACTCAGAGCCTGAGTATATTTCCAAACACTACAAACTTGCCCCAACAGACAGAAAATGAATTGAAAAAACATTAATAGTAATTACCAATGGATCCCAAATGAAACTACCATATCGATTAAATCTGAAAAAATTCAAAACAAATTTCGCATTATCTCTAAAAAATGTCCTCTATACGCTATGTATATCATAACTTTAACGATTTGAAATCCATCAGAACCCAGACTCAAGAACCACAATAATTAAGCCCTAAGAAATAGTAAAAAAGAAAACAGAAACAGAGTCATAGACTAATAGAACACTAATTGTAAGAACAACAAATGCATTACTCGAATCAATTATAGATGCAGCTTTGCAGCTGCACTAGCCTGCAAGTACGACACCAGCATCCATCAGCTCGTCCTGATATCCGGAGGTGGTCCAACGCCTCTGGCACCGCCGAGCACCGAGAGCGCCGGTCATTGCTGCCTCCGGGCTATCCTCGCGCCTCTTTTGATGTGTGGCCTTCACAGAGACATATTGTATTCTGCCAGAGGACGTCAACATCCTTACTGCGGCCCCGAGCCACCCGAACAATGGCCCTCGCATATGAAATACATTTTGGACGGTATGGTTTGGCCGGAAGGAGACTATGTCTTCCATAGAAGGATATGCACGCCAACTCTACTTATACATGGCCTAAGGGACAACAAGGTGTCACTCGTGCAGGAATGCCAGATGGAAAGAGTATGTTTCTTGATGTTAAACCTTTATGTGTAACCTTTGGGCAAGAATGTGAGGATGTATGTAATTGAATGATGCTTGTGTGGTTCTTAAACGGAGGTCAAGGTCTCCTGTTTAAATTTGAGGAGCGACTAATCGGGAGAATATTGAATACTCTGATTGTAAGATAAAGAAGTTGTTGAATGTAACTTGGGAATCATGAAAAGATCGTTGACTTGTTGAAATACATTCTCCATTTGATATTTAGCTTTTAATAGCGGCAATTTGATTTAGTTGTTTCTCAGTATGAATGAATTGTTTGTGATATAAAAATATTTGGGTGTCATTCTATTTTTTTTAAATTTTGATTGCATTTGTTTTCACCTTTCTAGACTATGATGAAAGCCTTCCTCGAGGCGATTCCAGCAGCGGGCCATACTCCCATGACTGATTGTCCGGAACAGTTGAATCACATGATACATTGTTTTATAGACTTGTGGAAGAACAAAAAGTGGTAGCGGTAAAATAGTTGTATGCATATGTATGATTCATTTTAAGAATATTCCGTTGTTGCAGTATTGGGATGTTACATAGACGGTAGAATCGTATGAAAATCAAGTTCTTCTTACGGGTATCGAACTCGTGTTAGGTATTAAAAGTATCGTGCCTTATGCGTAATTTGCTTTGGCTAATTCGATGCATCGACACAAAGAAATGTGTGTAGTTTAGGTTTGTGTGGCAAAAATTCGTTTGTATAGAAGATATTTTATACGACTGTAATGAAGTAGCCAATAACTTTTTAACTATATTTTTTATAACGAATTCCCGTCTATCCGTTTTTTATCGAGAAACTAAGTATATAATGAACTTTTGTAAAGGATAATTTATAAGCCTTTATGGTAACTGTGCCAAAACTTGTACATGATTGTTAAGGTATTTGTTAAAATATTTGCGCAGCCTTGAAGACCTCTTTTTGCGAATGAACTTGTAAAATACTAAGTAGAGGCTATACAGAATGCGTATAAGTTATACCAAAGATGATTTATACAATGTTATTTTATGTATTCTGCCGGAGTATAACTTATTCGTTTACAATAAAATTGTGTACAGATATATCATTTATCTACGGTTACATTTCACGAGTCTTATTTCATTGTTTTACCGTTCATATCATCAGTCGCACGCGTTCCTTCTGTGCCGTTTGATACTTTTATCAACGATTCAGAAGTAATTTTTGATTAAGTGGATTTTCTGGAGATTTCATCCATTCTTTTTTCAATATCTGCTTCAACTGACTTAACCTCAACGTAGGATTTTGGTCTTTAATGATAGGCATCATTTTCTCTTCGAAACTAGCAAATGCTGCCTTTACACGCTTTTCTGGATGACGGTCTAGTTCTGCTTCCTTTGAGCTAAAAAATAAAATAAAACGTACAATGAAGATTGTCATTTTAAATACTTCTTCCACAGAGAAATAGCGATCTCTATTTTATCAAAAGATTAATGGTACTTACCTTAAGACAGTTAAGGCTTCATCTATACCATGAGCTGTTTCACCCTCGAGTGTTAGTCTGTTCAAGTTTTCTTCAATCGGTTGCTCCTCTTCTTTCTTCTTTGTGGCTACCTGATTTTGTTTTTCCGTAACTGTTAAAATATCTGCTCTAGTGAGTTTTGCAGCTGGCTGTTTGACGCCTACTTTGATAGCTGCCATTTCTTTTTCTAGCAGAGCTTTCACTTCTGCTTTCTTCTCTAATTGTTGCAGCCGTTTCTTCTCAAGGTCCTCCTGCAATTACATTTTCAATATTCAATACATTGAAGTATATACATATGCTTAACCAGATAATAATTTTTCATTCATATTTATTTACTTGTCTTTGCTTTTTCTTCTGCACTTGTTTGTTATCATCTTGCCAGGCTTTATCTTCAGCTTCCATGGCTTTTCTTGTATTTTCGGCTTCTTTCGCCGCTGCCTTCCGTGCCCTGGCAGCGACAGCCTTGCTATTCTCACCAACGAATTTCTTCGGCATTTTGATCTATTCCCATAACATAAATTCTCCCTTATTTCTCGTTTATTTAAAATCAAACGGTACTAATAATTGTTATTTACATTATTTTGCGAAAACACTCTACGAAATTGGATAGTTTAAAAATTCGCGGGAACGAACATTTCACCAGATCAGTTGGCAGTGTTGCCACACGCGCGCAGTCATCGGCGATCGAAAGCTGTTGAGGTTAAAGAAATGTACGAATACTTTTAATTGAAAATATTAATATAAACATAATAGTGCAAGTGCTTTATAAGTGCTAAATGACGTGGTATGCAGGAGCTACATTGATACGTAAGAAATCGTTGCAATACTTGAGGAATACTCGTGAAATGTCGAAACAAGGAACGAAAAAATCTGGAAAGGCTCAGAAATCATCTGTTAACGAGGTTAGTGGCTGTTATAATACGTTACTTACCGGTTTCGTTTACGAGTACCGGAATCTTGCGAGTGATCGAGATTTGATCACCTATTAAGAAAATAACGTGACATTTTCTGCGATACACTCACCAGTTACAGTTAATACTACTAGGTGTCGCTTAAGATATCACGAACGACAACATTGCATATACAATTCACTAGAATATACTTTGTAAAAATCCGCCGTAGATTTTCGCACATGAAAAATTCGACGAATCTTTCGAAAAAGGATACGAACATTTTTATATTATTAACAACAAAATCACTGTCTTATTTATCCGATTATACACGTTAATATTTTATTTTAATGTTGCAAGAAAGATAATTTGCTGGGACAGTAGATTTTTGATTAATATTTTCAAAACATTTTACGATATGATCCAACTTTAACAGGCACCTAAGGGACCTTTGAGTCTCGATAAAGACGGAAATGTTACTATAAAAATTCAAGCAAAACCAGGCGCCAAGCATAATAATATAACGGGTAATATTACAAGATAGTCTTTCGATTTCACAATTATATTATAGCGAGAATAATAACAGATCTTTTTGGCATAAAAAAAAAAACATGCTCGTAGATATATCTGATGACGCTGTGGGTGTCGCAATATCTGCTCCTCCAGTTGAGGGTGAAGCGAACACGGAACTCGTTAAATATTTAGCCTCTGTTTTAGGATTGAGAAAATCCGATGTATCGCTAGATCGAGTTAGTTTATTACAATTCATTTCGACACTGAAATCCTTCGAGTTAATTGAATAAAATAGATGTTTTTTGCAGGGTTCTAAAAGTCGGCAAAAAGTAGTAGTAGTGTCTGGAACTACGGTGGATAACGTTCTCGAAAAATTAAAAGCTGAAATGGGAGACTGAGAACGACAATAATGTAATTTCACTATCAACATGTTTTAATTATTCATCGTCACAATAGCTACATTCTTTTTCTATAGCTTGTACCTTACATCATATATACTTTCCAACAGGTCATATTTACTGTATATAAATATGGCAGTCGTGTAAACATAGATTTAATTAATTTATACAATAAAATAACTTTATACATTTGTTACGGTACAAAGATAATTTGTTAATATAAAAATTTCTTTACTTCAGCAATAAAAATATATTTTCGATTTCGTATTAAATAATTCTTTTCCTCTTTGCGCTAATAAATTTTATCCGAAATAATTTACATTAATTCCAAAAAAATAAAATTTACAAAACATCTGAGATATCGAAAACACATATTGTCCTATATTTTTTTATCACCTAAATCCACGCATTCCTCGACGTTTGCTAACGAATCCCTTAGCAAAAACTGGCGCCTTCTTAATTTCAAATTGTCATTCAAACTTAAATATCATTATCTTTAATTATCTGAAATAAATTCTCTGTCTTTTTACACTTGTCATCGCATATCTGTTTTCCAAATTTCTCGAAAGAAGCGACATTACGGGTGTATCAATTATTTCGAAAATTTCAAACAATACATATTCATCGAACTTTCGATTATGTTGTTGCACGTAATTTTCGGTGATTTCTACCGAAACCTTTATGTCTGCATGCGTAGAACTCGAGTGAAAGTCGATTGAATATTTATTCCTGTATCTCGAAAGCTTTATCGTCCAACCATGGTCGAAAGATTGGTAACGTTGATGGATAATGAGCTCCTCTTTTCGATGGTGCCGTTCCTGCGGGTGCACCTTCTTGCCTCAAAGGATACGTCGCCAGAACAATTGGAATTTGTAGCTTTATTTCCTTATCTAAACTCTTCGGACTTATTACAAACTGTGGAAGATAAAGATTATGCCGTATTACAAAATAAATTAGATAAGCTAACTAATAGATTAGCTAATTAATCTCTTTGAATCTCTTTTTCGGTAATTTTCATACATTAGTAATTTTTATAATAAAAATAACTCAAAAAATGTAACTATCGTAAATATTCTACAATTTTTGTCCTTTCAATAATCTAATTCGAATCAAAAGGGTAACTATGTCGTAATACTATATTGAATTGATGAAATTAAATGAAGTTTGATGCAAATATATTTTTTTGGTATAGTTCATTTTAACACTCGAGATATTTACTATTGAAAATATTCTACAAAATTTGTCCTTTCAATAATCTAATTCGAATAAAAAGGGTAACCATGTCGTAATACTATATTGTATTGATGAAATTAAATGAAGTTTGATGTAAATATATTTTTTGGTATAAGTAGTTCATTTTAACACTCGAGAAATTTACTATTGAAAATATTCTACAAAATTTGTCCTTTCAATAATCTAATTCGAATCAAAAGGGTAACTATGTCGTAATACTATATTGAATTGATGAAATTCAATGAAGTTTGATGTAAATATATTTTTTTGGTATAGTTCATTTTAACACTCGAGATATTTACTATTGAACTTAACAAATCAGGTTGATTAATAGCCTCGTGTAAAATACGAGGAAAGTATTGGCTCAATGTAGATCCATTAATTTTCATGGGAGCGCTTTAAATACTTTTACTCACGTAAACGTGATAAAGAACATTGATGAGGTGGCATCCCCGTAAATTGGTCGGTGGTAATGGTGGAACGTACATTTGTTCATTTAACCATTCTTCGCCCTCTCCAGGACGTATTTTCCCTCTGGAAACACAGGCCAACTCTCGCGTTTCACTCGCGAGTACTTTACCTCGACACAGGTACTGAATCGTTTCAGTCAGAGATGCCTTAGTCGATTTCATTGTTACCTGTTGAATTTTTTTTCCTTCTAACTTTGTCGTTGCATATATCAGGGGTACCGAAAAGTAATCAAAATTTTTTTGCTGGCAAAAAACATTTATTTATTGACGAAATCTTAGATACTAATTAAAAAAATAATTTCCATAATTTTCAAACACTTTTTGCTAGCGTAAAGGTACTTGTTCGATTCCCTTTTTGAAAATGTTCTTCGATTTTTTGTTGAAAAACGATTCGAACTGCGTGTTCACTTGTTGATTACATTTCGTTACCACTAATATGACTTATTCTATTTAAGTACCTATTACAGAAAAGGAGTGTGTCAGATATTAAACTAATAAGTCCAAATAATAGCCGTTTAATTGTTCTCCATGTTCTCCAAGAAGCAAATGATATCGCGAGGTAGGAAAACGCAAAAAATTCGGGGAAGAAAAAAAAACAGTAAAAAATACTCAAATTAATTGTTATTACGTATTTAAGTTTCAAGTAATATAGTCATTTCACCTAGGATCTCAAATTCTAGGAGCCTACGATATTTCTATTTTTCATTCAAATCTCATTCTATGAGCCGATCTCAATCGTAATAGTATAATATCCTCGAACCTTATAGGACACGATCGTATTATATTGCTCCGATTTCCATATCAGGAATTCTTTCGGTTAACCGTCGAATCGAAATTTGACACTCACTTTACTGCGATTGCTGACAGTCGCTGAAATGCCGATCGTTTCACCGGGAACGTATCCACCTCTGTCGAGGCTCACCCTACAAAACACAGGACCACCGGATACGCAGGAAACGCCGACTCTTTGTTCGATTTCTTGCCTTGCTGGTTGCTGTTAACAGAGAAACAGTAATTCTTCGAAATTTATGTCCAAAATATTCAACTCAATGAAGATTATAATTATGAAATATTTATAATTCCATAAATAACACGTTACTGCAATAACAATAATTAAATAGTTACCAATGTATATGACAAATTGTAAAACCTAAAATATAGTCGCTAATAACCAGACTGTGGATTTTTATGCATTTATGACAAATTCAATACGGCTAAAATATACAAAAAGGACATAATATAAAAATATATCTAAAATATCCAAAGTATGGTATTTGTTGTAATATTTATTGAGTGCAATAAATCCCTAGATAGGTTTTCCTATCGCACCTGCATTTGTGAAACTCGAAATTTGCATAAACATCCGCAGTCTACTAATAACCCTCATAAGTGGTTGATGCGACTCTAAATAAATAAATAAATAAGTAAAAAAAAAATTAAATATAGTATTTATTAGGGTTCATAAATTATTAGACTTACAATTAGTTTCATCTGAAATCTTTCGCCCTTCCAGTTTAATACAAATCATTTTTATCTCAAATAATTTGGCTTTAACATCGAAATTAATATTCATAATACAATACTTGGTTGTTTTATTTATAATATATAATATTTAGAATATACTGTATAGAATTTATTTGCATTAAAAAAATTGTCAAACTATGACATAGGCTATTACATTGATAGAAACTATCGGCTGCAACTGTGAAACCTTCGAATTATGCAATTGCAAGGCGTGTTCGATGAATGCAACTATATAGTCCCATGAACAATGCGGTCGCGCTTAGAACTGAATGTCACATACCTTTATAATAATTATCCTATATTGCATAACAATTATTCTGAATTATCTATTAATGTATTTTTAGCTATATCATTGTTTAATCAATAACACCGCCTTTCTCTCACATCGCCAAAAAAGATATTCAGTATAAATTAATTGTTTTTAAATAGAGAGGTAAAATGAGAAACTTATCAATGTAATTTAAATTAGTAACAGGAACTTAATAATAAGAATAGTCTGATGAAAAAGTTCTACAAAATTCTGAAAAAACTTGAGATTTTATGATTCAAAATAACGCGCGGATAAGAATCACCGGAACTTGCAAACGATCGCTTTCCACGCGGGTCGATGACCAGTATTCGGAACTCGGTTATGCTGAAACACTTTGGCGAGACTTTTTTTTTAATAATAGGGGCGCAGAAGAAAGCACACGTAAAATGCGAATTTTCCATGGTATCTCGAGTGTAACGTGCACAGTTTCCCGTTCAAGAATTTTATAGTGCATAGCGCGTAGCAACTATTACGTCACTGGTTCACAATATTAACTTTCCGCAATCAAATTTTTGTATCTCGACATCTATCAAGTTAATGATTTGAATTCTCTATATTTCGATACTATATTTCATTTAACGATCGAAATTATTCTGAGAGTTAAAACATGTTTTTATTTCAACGCACAAAGACATAATTAATTTCCAAATATTTATCTCAATAACAACAGTATTCAATTTATTAATGAAATTAAAATAATGTCGCAGACAAAATTGATTTATATTGACTTTAAAATTATGTTTTTCATATCATTAGGAAAATGGAAATCTCTTAATTATAGATTGTCAAAGATTAATCAAGAATTTAATTATTTTGTGCTGGACAGTTTCAATTAGCACCAGCATCAATTAATTTTCCATGTTAAGAAAACTTTCTGACAAGCAGTATATCACGGTTTTCCTCGTTAAAGAGCCAGATTTCTCAACGCAACCTCGAATTAATGAAATCCCGTTGCATCTTGCTCAACGTCGACGCAGTACGAAGATTCGCTCGAGAGATATTTTTCTCTCCCACATTTTCAAACTAAAACCTTGAAATTCGAGTCTCAAATTACCGATTGGGGTGAAATAAAATTACAAATTATCCTGTTACACATACTTCAGCGTTTAATTAAACGTAACCGCATGAAAATCGAGGGAACACTATTATTTTACCATTTGGAGCTTCGTTACTACCGTACGCGCCGTGGATTCGTCTAATTGCACGCTCGGGTTAGAAAGCGTACGTTAAATCGTTATTTAACTTCGTTTACGAACCAAGGATTAATTCCAGTGGGAAATAATAAACGCACAAATCATTGTTAATTTACGTGGGATCGTATCAACCTCAAATTTCAACGTTATGAAGAACGATTACTTTAATAATCTCATTTTCCATGCTACACGTAAACGATCGAATTTTCTCGCGAAAGCTGCGAGATTAACGTTTCACGCTACGTGTAACGTGTTCAAACGTGACTGGCACGTGAAAAAGGCTAGATTTTGTTTACTCGCTCGCTCTGAAGTTTATTTGTGAATTAAATTTAAATTTTGAGTGACTTGCACTCAATTTCTGCCGACAGAAAGTGTAGGTGAATTTCAATTTTGTACCTGCGGGCTGATTTTTCATTTTTGAGTGTTGTGAGGCTGTAGTGGTTTTGGTGAAATTGCGAATATTATGAGCTGTTATAGTGTTTGGACTTCAACCCCTTGCCCTATGATTTGTTTTGTCACTGCCTCCGCTACCGTTCAGAATTTAATTAGGTACTAAAAAACGAATTGATCAGTGGTTCTTAAGACTAGAACGACCGGCGTTAAATCTATGACATTCAAATATATTAAATAAGTACTTTGAAAAAAGGGGAATCAAGAGGTGGAAGATATGATCGATTTGGAAATTTGTGTTTTATAAGATCAGCTTAGAGTTTCTAGTCTAGGACTCCCCTATAAACTTAGGGAATTATTGAAAAAAATTGTGAATAAGTCATTTTGACTTGCTTGGTCGTTCTAGTGTTAATATACCGTATAAATTAACGTATTATTAATGTTAGAAAAATAATATTATCCTGTCGTGTTTCATTAATATTTCCAATTTAATAGGTTTTCGAAAACTTGAATATGTTCTATCTCATTTACATCATGACGAGCGTCACTCGTCATTGTATGGCAACGGGTTAATATTATAGATTCTTTATCACTGAATTATTTGGCAGGATATTGTTATTTTATTTACCAAATGTTAGGGATTGTTTTATATCTATAACTCATTTCACGTGGGAGAGATTTTCCAAAATTGTTCTATTATTGAACTTATAGAGAGTCTGAGACTACTTCGTTATTTACCATAGACTTTTTAACTCCTTCGATCATTTCGCCTAGGAACTACTACTTTAGATATTGATATTTTATTTGTTGATACTTTCTAAACATTCTACCCATTTCTGATCGGTCACTTGGTCGCAAATATTTCGCTCGTAACTATATCTTTTCGAAAATTACAAATTCTTGTCACTGAGTCCTTGGCACAGTACACCGCAATGATAAATTTATTAATTGCCGAGGGAACCAATTAATAAGTCAAAAGTCGGAAAGCGTTGGGCCCGAAACGTCTATTAACACTAGAACTACCGAGCAAATCAAAATGACTGGTTCTCAATTTATTACAAAAATTCTCCATCTTTATATGAAAGTCATACAGCAAATATGCTATGTTGATTCTATAAAACACAGATTACCGAATCGATTATCTCTTTCACCTCTTAATACCTCTGTTTGCAAAGTACTTATTTAATCATTTTAAATATAGTACATTTGCCACCGATAGTTCTAGTGTTAATAAGTTATCAATCGGTAAAATGTTAAATTACAATTTGCTTGAAACTTGCTGTTTCAGAGATATGGAATTTTAAAAAAATATTTTACTTTTATTAACACTAAAACTACCGACCTTATATCTACTAAAATTTAGATTTATTTAACAAGTACTCTGGAAAAAGATAAATTAAGAAGTGAAAGGATTAGTTAATTAACTAATTTAGGTTTTATATGATAGTAGTAGAATTTTTATTTATCGGCTCCCTGGTCAATTTAGATAGTTTTTTGAAAAAAATAAGAACCGATCATTATGACCGGCCTGGTAGGTTTAGTGTTAAGATTTCAGAATGAAACTCCTCTTTTTGTACTAGCTCTGGGTCTCATGTAACCCGGTTTCCTACAACACGGCAATTTCTAGGAATCTACCGTGTTATAGAACGGTTACCTGTATCTTAAAACGATTAAAAGAAAATGCTCACCGCAAGTATCGGTGGCTCCAAGTTCAAGTCGATGGGATTCATGACGATGAAGACCTGCTGATTCTTATGCGTCAGACCACCAGGCTCGCGGAGCGCAGCCTTGCAATAATATTGCACCCATCCGTGTTTGCCGAGGAAAGTAGACGGCAGGCCCAGAGGCAGTCCCAATTTGAATGGAAAGCTGTGTATACCCGGGGACAACAGCGACGGTCCTTCACCTAACCGTGCAGTATTGACACGAGGAAGAGAGAACGAAGAAAAAGAACAGTTTCGACATTATTATGCACCGCGTGTCCGACGACCGCGGCGAGTCGTACCGCGGGAAAGAAAAATTCGGATGGCGTTGTTAGGATATTGAAAGCTGACTTTAGGCTTGAAACTTTGCGATTACTAACCCTTTGCTGTACAATAACGAATTACACTTGTGATGCGATGAATTGGAAAGAAAATTTTTACGCTTTGAATAATCCATTAAAGTGAAAATATCAGTGAGATACGACACGAAAGAATTATTACAGAAATATTAACACTTTAACGACCGGTATTTTTTAACATCCTGCCTACTTCTGATCGGTCACTTGCACGAAAAATATTTCTCTGATACTGATATTTCTGCGAAAATTTAGAAGTTTCTTCACTGAGTCCTTGGCACAGTTAACCGCAATGAAAAATAATAATTTATTAATTGCCATAGTAATCAATTAGTAAGTTAAAAGTCCAAAAGTGTTGAGCCCAAAAAGCCGATTAATCGGCTAACGGTCGGTAAAGTGTTAATATTACATGAAATCATACGATAATGAAGAATCACTGATCAGTTTTTGTTTTATCAATTTAATTCTGAGTTAATGTGGTGGTATGTAGTCATAAAAGAAATTGTAAGGCAAGGGGTTTACGGTGAAATTCATACAAGAGTGTATACAGAAAGAGGAAATTTTTTAAAACGTTGATCTATGACATAAGTATTATTTATTTGGTTTATTATTAACCCTTTGTAGTGCAACAACGAGTGGCACTTGTGATGCGATGAATTGGAAAGGAAAGTTTTAACTTTGAAAAATCTATTAAATTTAAAATATCAGTGAGATACTACATGATAGAATTATTACTGAAATATTAATATTACATGAAATAATACGATAATGAAGAATCACTGATCAGTTTTTGTTTTATCAATTTAATTCTGAGTTATTGCGGTGGCAGTCAGAAAAGAAATTGTAAGGCAAGGGGTTTACGGTGAAATTCATACAAGAGTGTACACTGAAAGAGGAAATTTTTTAAAATGTTGATCTATGACATAAATATTATTTATTTTGTCTACGATTAATTGTTAAATAAAGTATGTTTGCTGATCGTCAAATAAAAGATTTTCAGTTGAGTGATGTTAATAGAAAATAATAAAATTTTCAGTTTTGGAGTAAATTGAATCGTATAAAAAACATAGAGTCAAAGAACTATATGTTTTCTTTTTCAGAAATAATAATTTTAAGTAGTTTATATATTAATACTATGACGAGAAGAAGGTAAACAAAATTAAATAATACATGTTACTAGAACTATTAGCAGAACGGATATTATTTAATTTAGTAGCTGAAGAAGTGAATGAAAATTGAGACTAACGTTTATCCTTAAAATTGAGATCCCAGGACGATACAGACGAAGTAAAATAAAACTTCAACGTAATGCATCGATTAAGCAAGACGAAATAACAATAAATCTAGCGATTGATACGTGTTGCAAGGACTAATAATATACGAGGCCATCATATGAATCAATCAAACCAAAAAGAAAGTTACAATTAATACGTACCCCCAGACCCAGCAATTTCCACGAATTCACAAATAAAATACATTCAAAGTGAAATTATAGAAAAAGTTAATACTACTTCACCCATTAAACTACAAATTTACCATCTCAATAAAGCAAATAAGTGCACAAAATCAATTTTACTACGAACAGCACTTTCAGCTATTTCTACTACATCAATGAAATCAATATCGTATTAAAACTCCAATTCAATTTACACAGGGAAAAAGTGTACAAAAAGAAAACACCGTAAAAATTTCACCGACAATAAATCCAAATCCACGATTCTATTTGTTCTGATAACAAACGAGTCTCGTTAAGCTTACATCGACAGTTTTAATAAACGAATCGTGGTGCTTTTTGCCATTGTCAGTGATCAACGCACGCGTCTCCTCTTTTTCCAACTGTCTCGAGTTTACCGTTGCAAGATCCTCCTTATTACCTGGCTCTCCTAGTAATCTCATACGGAAATCTATGTAATTTTCTTTGTCGTAAACCCTCTCAGCACGTTGACTGCGTACCCGGACCACTCCTTCTCCGACGACATGGAAATGCAATCCTGAAACGCTATGACAAAGTGCGAGACGTATTATTAAAAGTATTTTTCATCTGATGTCATTTAGCGTATTACAAGCCATTAGAAAATTCTTGATGCGAGGGATTTCTTAATGATTTTAACCCCTTGTCTTACAATGATTTATGCTACACGTGATGCGGTGAATGGAATAGGAAATTTGTAAGTTTCCTAAAAGCTGTTAAGTTGAAAATGTCAATTGGCCAGGAGGCATTGAAATTAGTTGTATTAATTGTAATTTAATTCTATTAATTCTCTATAGTCCGAATTTGTTATGTTATTCGAAGATCAGTTTCACAATAGCGCAGTTCGAAAATGATAAAAATACTATTTTAAGTAATGGACTAAACCTGAATTTTAAATATTGAATTGTGAAGGATTTCATGATTTTCAAGAGCTAAAGTAAAATATTTGCAAAGTTGAAAATTTTACTTTGAAGAATGGGAGCTTGGGTGTTTCTTGCGTTACCTCAAAGTCACAAGACAAGTCATAAAAGCAAAATTCGAAAATGATGAAAATACTATTTTAAATAATAGACTAAATCTGAATTTTAAGTATTGAATTGTAAAGAATTTCATGATTTTCACAAGCTAAAGTAAAATATTTTGCAAAGTTGAAAATTTTACTTTGAAGAAAGGAGATCTTATTGTTAGATGTTTCTAGCGTTACCTCAAAGTAACAAGGCAAGTCACAATAGCACAATTCGAAAATGATGAAAATATTATTGTAAATAATAGACTAAACCTGAATTTTAAGTATTGAATTGTAAAGAATTTCATGATTTTCACAAGCTAAAGTAAAATATTTTGCAAAGTTGAAAATTTTACTTTGAAGAATGGGAGCTTAGATGTTTCTTGGGTTACCTCAAAGTCACAAGGGCTTATGGAGGCCTATAGAACTTATATAGGTATATCGAAAAGCATTGATAGATCATTGTTCCAATAATCAATTCTGAGTTCGGTAACGATAGAAATCGTAAGACAAGGGGTTAAAGAGTTAAAATCATTTCTTTCGAAGAGGCGCAATAAACGCAGCGATATTCTTGAAAGAACTGGCTTCGCATTCTTGCGTCATATTAGCTCTGTTTAAGTCCCGACGTAGGTGAGCGTAGGAGAAATTTGTGGGACGCAAAATAAAAGGATATACTTCTCGATGTGATGTTCTACAATTTTTTTTACATATCTTTGAATTGTAGAGAAATTATCTCTCAATTATATGGGGAAAATGCTATTCAACTGAATGAGTTTTCATTGCAGAATGTTAAGATTACTTGTGGTTTCGCTTTATGTGATTATTGAGTGAAGTTTCCGTGGGTTATAAAAAAAAGGAGATGAAGAAATCTGGATGAAATTAATCGGAATATCGGGGACACATTCTCTACCTTTCACCGTCGGAGATGCGGAAGAAAAATGATGTTTCGATCCTTGTAAGGGAGATCGTGAAATCCGATCGAATTGATATGATTATGAAAACGTTCCGGTTGAAATGTAATAGCAGGATTCTGCGACAAGTGTTATCTAAGGGGCTTCAGTAAAATTGATACAATAATACAGAAGTTGATCAAACGATGGGTAGTTATTAATTTATCGAATGTAAGAGTCGTCGGAGATATTTTTAAACAATTTTATTAGAAATATATCGAGGTTGTTCGCCTGAGATAGGCGCGGCAAAACTCGTTTCGTTAAGCGAACTAGACGCTATCAGACGAAACCTGATAAAGTGTAATTAATTGACACTTGTATAAGTGTTTGTATGTTCTCTTAAATATACTAAATGTCGGAAGTATCCTACAATTAAAACGCTGACCACGGAAGTGTGCTTTCTGCTCTAAAAATTAAATTAACTCCAAATAGACTATCACCGTTTTAGTTCTTCCCACTCTAATCCGATACTTTCCATACATTATATCTGATAATTCACTGTGTTACTTTAACACCATAACTACCGACGTTAAATCGATTATATTTCAATATCTTCAATAAGTGTTATATTTTGAAAAGCGAAAAATAAAGAGGTGGCAAAGACGATCGTATTTCGAATCAACAGAAATCAAGAAGCACCAAAGATGATCAATTCGGTTATTTACATTTTTTTACACAAACGAAGAATATTTATTCTATGACTTTCGTATGAACTTGCAAAAATTGTGTACCAGTCATTTCAATTGGTTTGTTAATTCCACTATTAATAACGAATAAACCATTGATTTAATCATTCACAAAAATGATCCCGTTCAATTCAACCGATCCTCTATCAAATCTAAAAACGAGTCACGTGCTAGCACTCGCAAAAATGATCCTCCAAATAAAACCTCACCATAAAGCTTATAATCTTCGCATGAAAAACTCTAATCGAAAATAACGAAACCATCTCAAACGATAAAAACACAGATATACCATCACGTCACCTCAAACACACAAAGATTAACGAAGGATCAACAATAGGACGAAGTAAAACCACTAATTCCACCATGTATACTTACTAAGCCTCATCGTCTAACTCGATGAGCACCCTGCCAGATAAAAAGTGTCCAGGGAAGTATAGCAAATTCGTATTGTCGAATAATATCAGAAACTTGCTCAGCTTTCGCGTCATCGTGTACGAGAACGTCTTCGTGCGATCAGCCACCAAAAAGCACCGTATGACGGATCGCGCTCACGTCAGAACGGCTTCGAGCTAACTGATTATGCGTGTAGCCGCGAAGACAGTATTTTTTCCATCGTAGACCGCATGTCGATGAGAATCACTGCTACACACTGGATCGTACCATCACGCCCATAACCTTGCACACGCTACGTGTTCCTCTCGTTCGTGCAACGTTGCGAGGTATCGTCGTCACCGCTCTTTTCCGAGTTTCCAGTCTGTCAGGAAATCGCGTCACTCCAACGGCTCATCTTCCGGTTGGTTGTCGAACAGGACTTTTGGACAATTGAAAACACGAATTCAGGAGAAAGAAGAAGTTTGATAACGAGACCGATGCGATCGTAATGTTGGACTTTTCAGCCGCAGGCTCAAGGAGCCCGTTTCTTCCTGCCCATTCTTGGAGCTGTGTGTTCACTTTCGCTCCCCTACCTCTACCTCGTGATTCCCACCTTCGTGCAAACGTGGTTACCTGCTATGACGACGACCAATCCAGAGACGATTCCAGTTCCTCGTGCATCACGTTGGGATTAGAGCCTCTTCGTTTTGGAGAACGAGCGGAGTATCTTTTAGGGGCTCCTATTGTGATTAGGAGATTTGTATTTGCGATTTTTGAAAGTATTTGGTGAATTTGGCGAGAAATGTACTTTGCTGTTGTTAAGATTTATGTAAGGTTTATTTTAGGGGCATTTTGAAGGTGTATTGTATGGGTAATGGAGGATGCGGAATGGAATTATGGGGTGGATGGTGTGGAGTGTCTTTGAATCGGTGAAATTGTTTTTATTATTCTCTTTTTTTGTGAGAGGTATCCGAGTCGAAATATTGAACCTCATTTGAACCTTTTAAAAGTACAAATATAGGAGTATCATTTTACTGAGAAGGAGTTACAGGTTTAAATTAGGAGTTTTAGTATTGAAAAGTATTATATTAGGTTCAAATAGGAGTAAATATTATGAAAATAGGTTCAATATTTCGACTCGGGGGAATTACAGGTTTAAATTAGGAGTTTTAGTATTAAAAAGTATCATATTAGGTTCAAATAGGAGTAAATACCATGAAAGTAGGTTCAATATTTCGATTGGGGTAATGAAACGAGGGAGAGCTGAGAAAAAGGGAAAAAGGATAATTAACTATTTAGCTTAGAATAACGTGTGACACACGTGGCGCGATAAGTGGAATATGATGTATTGAAGATTTTTAATAACTATTAAATTTAAAATAGCAGGCGGTCACGAGATGATTAAATTATTTCTATTAAACGCTTGCCTTACGATTTCGTTTGTGACTGAGGATGTAACCCAGAATTAATTGTTGGAATAATAATCTATCACTGATTTCCGATATATAAGTTAACGCAATATTAATAGCATAGTTCTAATTTCAACGTGACTTGACCTACTGATATTTCCAATTTAACAGTTTTTGGAAAACTTACAAATTTTCTACTCCATTTGCCGTTTCACGTATGTTGCACGTTATTGTAAGTCAAGGGGTCAACATTGGAGTGGATTACACCAAATATTCAAAATCTGAGAGGAATTTTTATGTCAGCAATTAATTTGAATTTATTACATATGCTATGAATATAGAAATCGTAAACCAAGCGGTTAACAGGTAACGTGGAAGCAAAAGAATGATTTTACAAAGAATTGAAGAGATTAGAGGGAAATTTTCTTTTTGGTTTACCAAAGTAAATGTTATTATTTATGTTGGAGCGAAGTTGATATTGTCGAGAAAGGTTTAATAATTGTTTATAATCGTGGTTTTACGAAAGCTGACAATATTATCAGCAGATGTAACTTTACTATTCGGACTGTACGCAGTCGATGAATAAGTTCGATAAGGTTTGTGTGGTATGGTGCATCGTGGATTGTTCCCCACAACCCAGAGCAGATGCGTCGCTACGATAAGGGTACTCGATGCACGAATTCACGAGAATTCAGCCGAGTAATGAAAATTAGTTGATATCTTCCAGTCTCTATCGTATACATAATGTGTGGGCGCTAAACCGAATATTGGAGTATTCATGACATATCCGTTGGATGCACGAAAGATTTAGCGCGATATTTTGATGATTAAATACTCGCTTTAGTGCTCACGGACCTGTACAGATAAGCTATTCTACTTTTTGAAATATTTAGCCTGTTTTTCGATCTTCTAATTCAACAGATACTTTCAAAATCAAAGTTTGACGCGCGAAACGGTTTTGTACATTGTATACAAGTATTAACATCAAACAAAGACATTTCTTCGCATATAAAACTGTAAATACACAAATTAAAACATAATAAATAAATCTGTTTGCTTTACTGCCACTATTTACGCAAGTTTCACCTGTAAAACGGGGATTTATTGTTTTAAAAAATTATTAAGTCTTGTAGTATACCCGAAATTGATGGATTCAGTTTTTACAACTGTATGCCTTTCTTGGAAGTTTTTTTTATGTAATAATATATCAAATGAAGTCTTACAGATGTAAATTGTCAAATTTTGGATGTAATTTTTGCTTATAAATGTAATAAAAAACGATTAGAAAACGTTGGTTTTATTAATACTTTTTAAATAAGGAACACAGCGCCCTCACATGTATGTTTCATGAGATATCGATTAATCGCACAGTTGCGGAGTGATACAGAAATGGAGGGTAAAGTTATAAATCAAAAAGAGTATTTAAAAAAGTATTTATCCTCGGGGGATGGCGGAGAGAAGAAGAAGAAAAAGAAAAAGAAGCTGAAAGTGGGATCAAAGACGTAAGTTACAATTTGCGAGTTTCATACGTTGCCTCGTCAGTTTCAATAGGATATGATTGTGTTTTAGGTTACATTCCTTCGCACGTCTGCGTGGAATTTTATATTGAAATATTCCGAAACTTTTATATAAATAAATTTTCAAAGAACACGTTTCATTTGTTGGCACAACATTAACGAAACTCATAACTAATTCTAATGAATTTAAACGATTGTGAATTATTTATGAAGACTGTACGTTTCATCGCACAAATTCTAAGACGTATTTTACAGAGTAAAAATCATTGACGATGACATAGACCTGAAGAATATGAGACCAATTGCAGACAATGAATTTGAAATCTTCATTGATGCAGAAGACGCGCCCCAAATAGCTGGAGTAGTGGATGAACAAGGACCAGTTGATTTTTCAGATAAAAAGAGGTGGAAGATTATAGCCGATAATGAAGGCGGTGATTTAACTATAACTAGTAATGATAGAGAAGACAGAATCATGAATAATAAAGGAAACTCGCAACCAACAAGATCTATTGATGACTCCGATGAAGATCTAAGCCCACCGAGGAGACAGCAAAAATATTCTGACGATGATTTATCTCCACCAAGAATAAGCAAAAAGAAAAAGAAGAGGGAAAAGAGTAAAAGAGCCGAGAAAGAAAGGAAAAATGAGGATAGCGATATAAGTCCGCCAAGAAGACCAAAGACTGATAAAAGTAGCCGCTCTAAATACCATGGAAAATCTGTACAAACTAGTTCAGACACTGATTCTGAAGCTAACATAAGATCTCGCAAAAGTAAGAAGTCACGTCGTAAAGAAAAGACATATGATTCTGATTTAAGTCCGCCAAGAAATAGGAAAAATGATGATTCAGATCTTAGTCCGCCACGGAAAAAGAAAAATGATGACTCGGACCTTAGTCCACCAAGGAAGAAAAAAAATAATGATTCAGATCTAAGTCCACCAAGGAAACCTAGACATGCAGAGTCTAAACATATTACAAAATACCAAGATGCTCCATCAGGCTCATCCAAGTACAATAAAAAAGATAGTGATTCTGACTTAAGTCCACCAAGAAGAGTTAAACATGATTCTAGGCAAATTACAAAACATAATAATATGGTCGCAGGTCCATCTAAAAGCAGTAGAAGAAATAGTGATTCAGATTTGAGCCCACCGAGAAAAAGAAAAGAAATATATGATTCGGATCTCAGTCCACCCAGAAGAAAGAAAATACCTGAAAATACAAATGTAAATTTTGCAAGAAGAGATAAAAACGATGATTCCGATCTTAGTCCACCCAGACGACAAAAAGATCATAAAAATTCCTATAAAAGTTATAACAAAGATAGTAGAAATTACAAATATTCTGATAGCAAAAAATCTGACAAAAGATACGACGCGGATTTGAGTCCTCTTCGTAAAAGAGACAGGGAATGTGATAGAAATCAGAGTCCACCAAGCAAATCTAGAGAATATAGCAAAGAGTATTACGAAAGATCCAGAAAAGACAGAAGGAAAGATAAACACGAGCGAGATTCTGAGCACCGTTCGAACTCTCATCATAAACGAGAAACACATGATTATGAAGAGCGTCATGAAAATCGTATGAAAAAAACGTTAGATGGAAAAACAGCAGGATTGCAAGATGCAAAAGCTTTGCGGGAGGAAACCCAGGCTCATAAAAAACGCGAAGCTGAACAATTTAGCAAGGTATTGTAATATCTACAATCAATATAACAGATAAGAAAAATTAACACATATTGATTTTTAGCTGAGCAAAGAAGTTAGCGGAGTTGGCCAAGCTGCAATTATTCGCGATCCTAAAACTGGTAGAAAGCGTAATTTAGAAGCGGAAGCTGCGGAAGAACGCGAGAAACAAAAGCGGCAATCTGAATTAGATGAAAAATATGCCAAATGGGGAAAAGGGTACGCAATTAATATAAGTTTATATATCGAAATGTATCTTATTATTTCAAATAAAATCCGTAAACAATGAAAATGTTATAATTGTAGCTTGAAACAAGTGGAGGATCGCGAAGAAAAACTGAAAGATGATCTTTACGAAATGAGTAAACCTTTGGCGAGGTACGCTGATGACGTTGATTTAGATAAAAGATTAAGAGAACAAGAAAGAGAAGGTGATCCAATGTTGGAGTACATTAAACAAAAACAGATAAAGGAGGGCAAGCGAAAACCTGGTAAGATCTGCACGAATCTTACATATTCATTTATATCAATTACCAAATTCGCAGCTAACATTTAATGTTTCTTTTCAGATCAACCAAAATACGAAGGATCATTTATGCCAAATCGCTTCGGTATCAAACCTGGTCATCGATGGGATGGCGTCGACAGAAGTAACGGTTACGAAAAACGATGGTTTGAATCCCAAAACGCGAAAAAAGCTATACAGGAAGAAGCTTACAAATGGAGTACTTCCGATATGTAATAACATATGCGCATCTAAACAATTGTATATCATGAACGACCATTTATTTTTATGGCCAATTGAAACAATATACCATAAGGAAATATACTTCCTAATTTCTAGATCCCTGTTCAACTTTCATGCAACTCTGTCACTACAAGTTTCCCTTCCACCGATTTTTACTCCAAGATTATACAAAACATGCGCCGGAAGAGCTTACAATTATATCTCTAACAGTCTCCAATACAACTCACACATTACACACATCGTCGAATATGAATCATTAGTGACGCTGAATCACGAAGGATTCGAAACCCTGAGATCGATATTCGTTCCAGAAAACGTGAAAAATGCAGGAACTGGCGCCTGTCTGCCAGCAGTCTAGCCGGCACGTATAACAAAGCAGCCGACAAAGTCTATGATATCGATCGAAGGTCGCAAATGTGCTTTCTGGATGGTATACGATGTCTGGGAGTGGCGCCTGCCTCTACACTAATAATATACCTAATTTTCCTCAAGACAGATCAGTTTTTTATTCGAGAACTCATGAAAAACACAAGCTTTCTATCGAAACAGGACGTTTCAACGTGTTTAAATTCCTTTAAACGGACTGGCGTACGTTCGAATGTAAACTTAGACATAGACGGAATCCGCGCGCATGTATACAAACACGAAGATCCTGCCGGAATATATATCGACTCGTGTAGCCGCGACGCAAGGGCAGGGTCGTCGGCAGTGTCAGTTCGGCTCGCGACGGCGACGGGATCTTTTGTATCCGTGGTCCGTTCGTAGATTAGCATTTAGTGTTCGCCGGTAGTAGTTTTTTAATTAGTAATTCAACGTGTTCTTCCGTGAGAAGAGATCGAAGCTTTTTTTTCCATACGCTGAATATATTGAACTGTGATTATTCGTACTTTTTGAATCGTTATACGTTGAAAATCAAGGTATTTTTGTACGGTTAATCGTGATCATTCATTTGGAGTGACTCGATGTCAATGGGACAAGAATTTCGTGGATTTTAAACTCGAATAGTAGAAACGTGTGACAAGTGTCGGTGGGCGTTTGTAATAAGAGGATAGAGAAGATTGAGAAGAAAGGTAAGAGGGAAAAGGAATAACCGAGTGAAAATGGGGTGCAGCATCAGCAACGAGAGAGTCCAGCCACCAGACGAAGAGAAGGAAGAAGATAAGAATGAGGGTGAGTGATATGTTTTAAATTACGATTTTGCTTCCTTTCACGGCAACACGTAGATATGAGATGCGAAGATCAGAGTCACGTGTTTACTAACACCTTCATTGAGAGTGAAACTCGACGTTGGAGCACGTTAGTTTTCACGTTTTTGTTGTTATTTCGAGGTGACATTGAGAACAGTTGAGGGAGGAGTGAATTACGTTGGGACTAGTGAATGAAATTACTGTCGAAATATTCGGTTGGATATTTTTTACACGATATGAAAAAATATAGAGACTTGACAACATGTTTTAAGTATAAAAGTATAGAATATTGCATTAATATACTTTCACAGAAGGTAGAAACGCTTTCGTTAACTTACAATTAGTAAAGCTCTGAGAATTTACTTGAAATAAAATGAAATTAAAGGGCACTTCAGTTAGTTATTTTAAATAGAGTATTTTCACTTTCGTTCATAAAATCGTTTAATATATTATAATTACCAATTCATCGTCAATTATTTTTATATAATTTTTGGATAAAAATATAATGTAATGAAAGATTAACGAAGTATTCATTTCGATTGAGATGGCCAGTGCCATTTGAGAAATTAAATTGAATCAGAATCGAAGAACAATGAAGTTCGTTTCGTAACTTTTTCCTCGTTCTGTATCGAATTCTCGATAAAGTTAGTTTCGAATTACTTCGTAGATTCGTCGTAGCTAATAATAGATAAAGTCAGATCGGAGAATCTGGAGTTAACTTGTAGAAAGTGAAGCCTTGCGTGCTATAGTGTCCAATATGGTGCACCATGAAAGGGATGTTCTCGATTGAATGAAATAAAAATTCACATCATGACGAGGACGGTGTGCAACGTGGCATGAAAATAACATGTTCGTGAATAGAGTAATTAAAACAAAGAATAGTGAGGCTAAAGTTGTTAATATACCACCTTGAAAGAGAAAGGAATGATAAAAATAAAGTATTTTTCTTCTTGCAAGAAACACACTCTGCTGCATAAATTATCATTCAGTGATTTAAGATTATTTATGAAACATAAACAGAAGTTCTAGGATTACTGTGAATAAAAATTACAAAATTAGATTTAGTAATTTAGTTTCTGTTAAGATACCATTTAAATTTACCGCTAATAAATTTATCGTTTGCGGATGTACCTTTCAAAAATTACACTTATTCTATTCCTTAACCCTTTGAGGAAAAATTCAATTATTACTTATTGCCGCAAGTATACACAGTTAGAATTAAACAATTGAAATACAACCGTTGAAATATGATTACACAAATAGTAATTTATAATTTATACATATTAACAATCTAACTTTTTGATAAAAAGCAAGCTTTTGGACCGTCAAATAAATGATTACACCTCGACATTTAAAAATACCCATGTCCGCAAAGAGTTAAAAAAATCTAGTATCAAAATCGAGGTAGATAAACAAATAGAAATCATAAATACAGTTATTACATTTTACAAAAAACAAAGCGTAAAAGATTAAAACTCTTCTTCCTCAAATATCTATTCTTCCCTCAAAAAGATTTCTTCAAACACATAAAATCACAAAACTACAATAAAACGAACTTCTCCGCTGTCTCCTCCAAAGAATCATAAATCTTTATATCGTAACACTCCCTAGTAGATTCATATTTGAAATCACTATCCCAAAGAAAAAAAAAAATAAAGGAAAAGAAAAAAGACTGAGTTTCAGCACGAAGAAATTTCATTTCTCAATTCTGTCTTATTTTTCCTTAAACAATCAGGTCGACCTGAGTAGCAATATGATCCCCATGGCACCCTCCATTTCGTTTGGGTACTCGAGCACAAAATCTGTTCGTACGGTGGTGATATTTATGTGTTGTACGATCGACGGATACCAGTGGCATTTCCCATGAAAGGAGAGAAATATTTCAATTTTTCCATTCGCTAGCTGGTTACGTTTCAATTTCAATCCTCTCCCTTTTTTTTTCCACCCTCCTCCCCGTTCACCCCCGGCGTTGATAATATTCACCTTCGTTGTTACATTGAAAGAGGAGACGCCGGTGGAATATTAAATACCTCGTGACTTTCAAGTGTATAAATTTTATTGTAAAACACACAATGGGGATGGGATACCGAATATTTCTTCGAGGAGTCAGATATTGAAATTTTTTTCCCTATTATTCCATCTCTCCATTGAAGTATTCCTGTCGCTCTGTACTGAAACATATTGCTAGACTTTCATCGCATGGTTTTATTTTATATCTTAGAGTTCCATGGGATGAAAATGAGAATATGGTTTTCTTTCTTTGATATTGCGTCACGCGGAAATTCGATGGTTTGAGTATAGAGTACGGGAGAAGAATGGGGATCTAATTGCGAATGTGTGTGCAATTAGGGATCGGAGGAATTTTGATTCAATTACAAGTTTCGGTTCAATCACACGACATGGAAATCTAGGTGGTTTCATCGGATTAGTGAATGGATAGATTAATTGCATAGTTTTTGAGAATATGGAATTATTTTTGCAATATAATAATTATTAATGGTTTCGATGTTAATTTTAGAAATCTACGTAATTGTTTAGTATTAGTAAGTTGGTTAATTAATTGTATAGTTATCGAGGATATGGAATTATGGTAAAATAATTAATAATGGTATCAATATCCACCTTGGAAATTTACGTAACTGTGTAGAATTATGGGGTTGGTCAACTATTTGTATAGTTATCGAGGGTATGGAATTATGGTTAAACAGTTATATAATAATGATATCAATATTCACCGTGGAAATCTAGCTAATTGTGTCGAAACATGGCATAATTGTATGGTTAATCATCAGTTACCTAATTATTGAGACTCAATATTAGGGCTGAAACTATGAATGATTAATTCAATGCTTCTAAATCTACTAGACAAGTATATTGAATAGAAACGTTTCGAAGAAAGAAATAAAATCGATAGAATTTATTATTTATAATATATATGGTGATAAATTTAGAGAATCAAGAGATTTGTGTAATTATACATTGTGTAATTATGAATTTAACACTAGACCTACCAAGGGGGTTCAAATGACTTGTAGTGAATTATTTAAAAATGTCGTTAAAATTTGTAAAGCTGTATCTTGCTTACTTTCCTACACCTATCTTGTAAAACAAATTAAATCAATTTATATTCTTGCGCATTTCATTCTCTGTTTTAAAAAGTATCTATATAGTATGTTTAAATACACTGAATTAATAGTCTGTTTTTTATAATTTTACTTCTTAAATATATATTCCATTTGTAAATTGGCACATTCTACAGTATCTACAGTTTGGAAGTAGTTACATTCTTTCTTGATTAATTAAATGATTTTTACTTGGAGCATTGAAGAAAGTATTTTATATAACGTCATTTTTTATTGATGGTTTATCGTTTGTGGATTGTATGGAAATTAATGAAAATGATGGGTCGAAGTACTTTGCCATCGAATTATGCGTCTGCGAGGTCCTCTTCTATGCAGACGTCGAGCAATATCGGTATATGTATGAAAATTTTATTCAGCCTGAGTGCTTCTTCTTTTCCGGTAGACATTGGGGTAAATATTCGCAGATATTATCGATAACACGTTAACATTCATTTGTTTGTATTTACATGCCTCTTTTTGAAGACAAATTTCTATTCTTCTTATAATTTTTTTTTAAATTTTCCATGGCAGGACACGAACCACAGTTTTTTCTGCGCAAACCCTGCACGTTGTCACTGTGCCACAACAGCTTCTTCTTATAAACGAAACATAACTTTTCCTCAACTATTTTTATAATGACGTTTGATCTGTAATTCAGAAAATTTTTAAACGAAATATTAGGCGTACCGGAAAATAAAGCCATTTTTTTAAAACATAAGAGGACATGAAAACAAAAATCATTGAGTATTTTCTATCAAAACCCAGTGAATTTTATGAGCGAGGTATTAAAACTTTGTCACATCGATGGAGAAAGATTACATCAAAACATGAAAATGATATTTTAGATTAATATTTGTAAGTCATATTCGTATAAGTATTTACATCTTTTATTTAAAAAAACGACATCCATTTTCCGTTTCCCTTAAAGTACCCGAGTCGAAATATTGAACCTATTTCCATAGTGTTTACTTCTATTTGAACCTAATATGATACTTTACAATACTAAAACTCCTATTTTAAACCTGTAACTCCTCGGTAAAATAATATTCCTATTTAACTATCACCACAACCTTCCTCTGAATTGAACCTATTACTCCTCCTACCACTACGTTATAATGAATTTTTATTTGTTTATAATTACAGTTATCACATTAATTCGCATGGTGATATACTTATAATTGCAAACGAGTAAAAATCCATTATTTTTTAGTGATGTTGACTAATTTATTTTTGAAAACTATGTGTATATATATCACTAATAATAATAGCATTAATAACTTGACAGGATGTAAATCCTCAACGGAGGTTGAAATTGACGCCCTATTTTGCGCCTTAAGATAGTTCTAGCTGGATCCAAAACTAAAAGTTTCTTTTTTCATCAGAAATGAAAAAAATTGCGTAAGAATTAATGCAGGGGCTAACTTCACATAGGTCATTTCATTCACTTTTTAGACATTAAAAAACATCTTTCTCTATAACTATGATGTAAAAAATTATGAAAAAATTCAATAACATTCAAAAAGCATAAAATAATACATTGCTAATTTTTTATTAGAATCCATCGACTCGTTTTTCCATTAGAAAAATAAAAAAAGATTTTACGGACTCAGCAAAAATTTGTTTCCATAAGGCCCATGTTAAATATGTTATTTTTAAACACGATTTAATCATAAACCGTGTGAACGAACTCGTTGAGATTCCGGTTATAATTATAAAATATCATGAAGAATATATTTTCAAAATTTTAAGGAAATCTATCGAAAAATGATAAGTGCCTGGAACTACCTTAAGATAGCATAAAGGTAAAGTGCCGCTTTGGGCGCTAAATAGGATCTCATTTTACATTGAACTTAGACCTATTTTTGTACTTCTAATTCCTAAATGTAGGGTAGTGAAAGGTTCAAATGAGGTTCAATATTTCGACTCGGATATCAACACTAAAACTACCAGGGTTAAATCTCATATATTTTATGATCACGAAAAAGAAAGAGAGTCGCGGAAACCCATCCAAAGCAGCCTACTCGACCGGAGAAGCTTAACATCCAATATCGCTTGGGCCCTTATACCAATTTTTTCACGTCCTTTTCTCTTAAGGTTCTCTTTTTTAAGGAGTTCTCCCACCTGTTCTCACAATATTTACTAAAAATAGAAAGTAACTGTAACGCAGTCAAGATAGTTAATTCAAATGGGGGTCGTGTTAAAAAAAGAACATTAACTAATGGCAGAAGGTTCTTGGCTAGTTTAACAGTGACATAGAAAAATATGTCCATGGTCGGTTGGTTTTGATCGAGCAACGCGATAATGTGCACGACGGGGCGATATCAAGGCAATTGACAGGAAGTGAACAATGAATGACCGCGGCATTTTCGTGCAGGAAATGCACATGTAGGTTTCTACGTTCCGAATTTTTATTCCTTTTACTCCTTTTCACATTTACAGTTACTTGCTTTCTACGTAAAAATTGTCCACTTTATTGAACGTTGTAACCAAAAATGAGAATCAGCTTCATTTTGCATATTTTCTTCTAATTTTCTTTACGGTATTGAAATAAAGCTTACATTAACATCAGAATTAATTTTCCGCTCTATTGTAATTTTTATTTGCAGTATTAACAGAATCGACTGTTTTTAGTGAATTAATGATGTACCTTATAAAAACAGATTGATTTATCAAACAACTGAAGGAACTTAAAGCTCGTTTTTATTTTCTTTACAATTGCAGGCAGCCCTCGACTTTCGCACATACTTAACACTAAACCTACCAAGGCGGTCAAAAGACCGATACCAAAATATTTTCTAAAAATGATCTAAATTAATAGAGTAGCCATGAAGTAAATATTCTACTTCTATCTTACAAAAGTAAAATGAGTCAATTATTAGGTGTACAAATTAATTCTCGGCCTTTTTTGACTAACTTGTTAACTAACTAACTAATGTTGATATAAATTCAATATTAAACATAATCTTCTTCATTGTCTATACGTTTTTGCCATCTCTCAGGTAATTGTTGGATTCCAGATCGGAAAAATGATAGTGTTTCACATAAATGAAGTCATTGAGGCATTTATAGACCTGTTCAACTTACTTGAATTGAGAATCAGTGAGGAGGTGTTGTAGGGATCGAAATAGGTGGTTATTTGAAAAAATCAAAATCAAAATCGAAGAAATCATTTCTTTCGCCTCTGTAGCGTTTCTTTTTTTTAGTTGAAACGCGAAAAGAAGACAGTGCCTTAAATGTCGCTTATCGAACGACACCGCTTCTACACATGATTTTTCACGTTATGTCTGGAGTAGAGTCATGCGATATATCTTATTTTAAAGCTAACAAATGGCGCTTTAGAATGACTATTCAAATTTGGAAAAATTCTAATCTGAATAGGTTTTGTGGTCGATGAAATCTGGGGGCCGAGAATTAATTTGTACACCTAATAATTATCTTCTTTATCTCTCATTTCTCTTTGTGTAAGGTCGTTATTGAGTATATTTAGATTTTAGTAGATATAACGTCGGTAGGTTTAGTGTTAATTGCTTCCTGAAAATGTGTGCCAATGTTGAATGTAAAAAGGAAAGGGATACACAAAGAACATTCAAATTTGAATTTTAATGTGTTCTTTTTCTATATACTTGAGATTCTCTACCCTCTAGTAGTAGTAGTAAATATTACAATATTAAAGAACCTCAAATAGGCAATGTGTGAGCAAACAATTTTTGAGATAACGACAAAAATCTATAAACAATTGAATTTTCAAAAATGTGTGAAAGTAGAATGTGCGAAAGTCGAGAGCCGTCTGTACCGTCAACGTTAAAACTTTATGTAACTACAAAATTGATTTATTGCGTCTTTGTAGTCTCTATTTGGAAAATATAAGAGCCGTCTAGCAGTATTATTTCCCGAGATAATTCGTTTTTCATGATCACCTCAAGGCCTTTCTCGTGCCAAGTAAAACGAAGGCATAGGTTCGAGCGATTTCGTAGTAATGAGCTACCTCGAGCAAACATTCCCCAAGTTTTCTTTATCAAGATCCTCTGTTGGAGTTGATTCTCTCGTCCGGATTGCGGTTACTCGACGCGAAAAGCCTTTTACCTTCTGATACAACGTGACAATGTAATCTACATTAACCTTTTCGGTGGCTTCGTCGTCTGTTGTCGATGTTCTCCAAATGTCTACCATTATGGTGGACTGATCCTTTAATCTAAATGTGTAATCTTTTTTTTGTCGAGGATGCAAAGTCTGCATCTATCTATCATCTATCCTACGATAGACATTTTTATTACACAAATAGAAAATGTTCTATTAGAAAAAATTTAATGATGGAAAAATTTCTGTCATTGAAAATTGTGTGATAGAAACAGTGCCATCGTAGAAAATATTATGATGAAAAATTCCTATTGCATAAATGGAAAATTCCATTGTAGAGAAATTTCTGTTACAGAATTAGAAAATTGTTCGATAGGAATTACAAAAATAGAAAGTTTCATAATAGAAAAGTTTCTATTACAGAAATAGAGAAATGTATCATAGAGCTTTAATATTTACGTTTAGAATTTTTGAAATACCTAATCCGAATTTTGATATTCATTCTCACAATGCCATTGCTATTTATATTTAACATGTAATTTCTGCTTTTCCAATCAAGCTATGAAATGTTTAATAAAAGCTCCATGTAGCCAAATATTTAACAAATTCATCGGCAAGCTATCATGAATATATTATTATCCCAAAAATCTACAATTTTTAATTACTCAGCTGAAACTCCAATTTTCATCAGCAATATTTCATACACGTTGCACATACCGCAGAATTTCCCATAGCAGTAAACATGGCTCCAACTTTGAAATTATTAATTTAAATTCAACTCCCCATCTTTCCTGAGGAATTATACCTTAATAATATCGACATTGTAGCTTCAGTGTTTCCCAACTAAAACTGTAGGTCTTAAGCAATACAACAGCGATGTTTAAAGCCGAAAAATACAACGACAAACAACGAAAGTAGCCAAGTATTTTAGTTGAGCGTCTAATGAAAAGCAGCAAGTTGGTAAAATTTCTTGCAGAAAAGGGGTTAAAGACTGAAAGTCCTCTAAGCGAGCTAATAACGCTTTATCTCCGATCGAGACAAAAAGGTGTCTGCACGAAACACACCCGGCAACGGTGTTTCGTCGTTTTTCAGCTTCTTTGTTTATTTAAACCCCTTTGTTCTCACGTCGAATAAAAAGCTCGGCGTAAAATCACGACATCGTAATGCCACGCTTCGTACAGTTTTTACAATCATTGTCGTTGCATCGTAATATTCGCCCATTAAACCACAGAAAATTGGAATTGTTCCCTATTTTCCTTTCAACCCTTTCCTCTTTCATTAATCACGCTGTAACCAACGATACTTGTGTACGCAATATGATCGTATTCTGTGCTGTTCTTTGCGTCTTTTTTTTTGTTTTAATTCATGTGGTTACACGTACAATTTCGGTATGGAAACCAATGTCACAAAGATTTCTTTGTGATTTGTTCGCTGTTTTATCGATTTTGAATATTTTAATATAGTACCTTCCAGAGCTGGGCAAATTTTATTTCAAATAAAGATAATAAGTTAATTATTGAAAATAACATTATCTCAAATAATCTCTTTTTTTTTTACCAGCAATCATCAACTTAAGAGGGGTGAAAACTGCCTGAAAGTTAGGGTTGCAAATTATATGTCACTAATCATTTCAGTAACTATGAGAAACAGAGTTAGTAATTGTGTTATTCGTCGATATTATTAAGTATGTCCAAACAAAGAATAAACGACTCACATTAATTAATTATGAATCACTTCTACAGTCAACTTTAACTCTATCAACTTCGAACTTCACATAAATCTATTTGAAATTTCAACATGCATGCAAATAAATGCCAAACAGCATTGGGAGAATAAAAATAACGCACATTTTCTGCGTATTTTTCCTGTGATATTCCTTTCGGTGCTATCGAGAAAATCCGGTTGAATTGCAACGACTTGCTGCACGCTAGAAGGAACGCTTTCCCGATATTCAATAGATTCGAAGGCTTTCCCGATAAATGTTTTCGTACAGTTCCTTATCGGCTAATAATATCGGTGCAGTCGTTCGGGATTTATTTCGAATTTTATTGGGTTTGAATACTTTTTCGCGGAAGCTGCGCTCGTTACGTGGCTGTATTACAAACGAACTCGAGAGAATCGCAATTTTCTTTTCTGTCGGTGACACTTGGAGAGAAATTGACAAACAAATAAATCTCTTCTTCGAGATCGTTGCTTCCGTCTTAATAAACGTCTCTGACAACTTTTTATCTTTAGATAAAACACATTTTTCTGCGCCCCTCTCGAGTAACAAGTTACGTTATCAACGAGGAAAATTAATTTCAGGGAGAATAATGCAGATTTAATAGAATTTATTGTAGTCCTTTACTTCAATGGAAAATTAAGCTACTAAATTTAATTCTTTATAATTGCTCTTGCTTTTGATTTTCTTATTAAAGAGCAGAAAGTACCGGTACTTGAAGGAATTTTACTTGAATAGGCAAAATTCAAATAGATTTAAGGAAGTAGATTTTAAGTAGATTATTTATTGTTTGAAAAATATAATTGTGCTTAGTATTATAACAAAATACAGATTTATTAGATATATTGTAGTTATAGGTAGATATAATTTTTTATAAATGGAGAATATATTTGGGAAATTTTCTTCGTAGAAGGTGAAAATGTAAGGAATGTATTTGAAGATATAGAAATTTCCTTCTTCCAGTCTCCGGTATTTTGTTCTTGAACAGAAAAATACCTGACAGTAGAGTCCTTGGGGAAAATTCACTGACGCGTAGGTGAATGCCATAGATTTATATCCTGCTGAACTGTTTGCGTGAAAAAAGTCAATTTTTTCTGCCCAGGTGCTGTTTCTACATCTATCGTTCCCTGAGAACTCCCTTATCGCATTAAATAAAAAGTACCTCTGTCAAACAGTTGGGGAGAAGCCTTCTAACAACTACAAAGTTCATCAAAAAATAAAATAGTACGAATGAAATATTATTCTCAATACAACTCGAAAATACAATTATTTCAAATTAACGTCAAAAGTAAAATTTCACGTTACGACTACGTATCTTAAACACAAATTTTAATTATAAAAAAATCAGTCTGTATAATAATGAGCTTTCGAGTCCAACTGATAAATAAATTAAGATAAAAAAGAAAATCCACGATAACACTCATGTCACCCAATTAAAGAAAGTGTTTTTCCATCTATGACATTGAATCGTCCTTCGTTGGAAGTCTATTAAAAATCCCTTGACTTTGATATTAGTTTCACTAAGTTCTCAATCCAACTGAATCTAAATTTTTACAAAAAGTTTCTCTTACATCGGATATCATTTTCCCTTTCATATTCAAAATTACATTGAAAAACGCAAACAATAAATTCTTTTCATCTACCTCTTTCTTCATTGTATCTTTTATCACGTTCAAATATACTGAATCTTCGTTAGTTTTTGTTTTCTCATCTATGACATTGAATCGTCCTTCGTTGGAAGTCCATTTAAATCCCTTGAATTTGATATTAGTTTCACTAAGTTCTCAATCCAACTGAATCTAAATTTGTACAAAAAGTTTCTCTTACATCGGATATCATTTTCCCTTTTATATTCAAAATTACATTGCAAAACGCAAACAATAAATTCTTTTCATCTATCTCTTTCTTCATTGTATCTATTATCACTAGACTTCGGTTTTTTATGCATTTATGAGAAAATGGAGATGGCTAAAATATACAAAAAGAATGTCATATGAAAATATATCTAAAATATCCAAAGTATGGTATTCGTTGTAATATTTATCGAGTGCAACAAATTCCTAGATAGGTTCTTTTGTCTTTGTTTCTTCTGTCTAAACTTGAAATTTGCATAAACATCCGGAGTCTAATTATCACGTTCAAATATACTGAATCCTCGTCAGTTTTTGTTTCCTCATCTATGACATTGAATCGTCCTTCGTTGGAAGTCTGTTTAAAATCCCTTGACTTTGATATTAGTTTCACTAAGTTCTCAATCCACCTGAATCTAAATTTAAAAAAAAAATTTCTCTTACATCGGATATCATTTTCCCTTTTATATTCAAAATTACATTGCAAAACGCAAACAATAAATTCTTTTCATCTATCTCTTTCTTCATTGTATCTTTTATCACGTTTAAATATACTGAATCCTCATTAGTTTTTGTTTTCTCATCTATGACATTGAATCGTCCTTCGTTGGAAGTCTGTTTAAAATCCCTTGACTTTGATATTAGTGTCACTAAGTTCTCAATCCACCTGAATCTAAATTTAAACAAAAAATTTCTCTTACATCGGATATCGTTTTCCTTTTATATTCAAAATTACATTGAAAAACGCAAACAATAAATTCTTTTCATCTATCACGGTCGAATATACTGAATCCTCGTCAGTTTTCCCATTATCCTTCAACTTCCACTTTTTTCAAGATTTTCCTTAACATCTGTTTCATTTCATAATATCTTCTCCCAGAGTTTCAATCGATCGACGCATTTCCGTTAATCCATCTTTAGAACGTTTATCGATAATGAAATTCACCGTGTTGTATCCCGTCGATTGCTCGTTGGCAAAGCCGCCACGTACCGTCGAATAACGTATTTATTCTACTGGGAAGTATCGGGAGCTTAAGTGGAGAAATGCCAAATCGTTCAGCCGTCCGACGAGGCTGTCGCGGCGGTGTGACGCTTACAAATTGATTGTCGAGCGTACAAAGCAAATTTTAACGTAATTGATACCCGACAGTTTTCCGTGATTACGCGAAAGCTGTCTTGTAATTTTCCAACTGTTACAAATTGGATGATTTTTTTCCTCCCTTTGAACACTACAATTACTGAAGCCGATACAATGATGAGACTCTTGTAACTAGACGCAACCTCTCAATAACGAGCTTCTACTTTTTTCTAAAAATTCTACAAATTTGTATTATACTGCTTTATAAAAATTCTTGAAATTTGTAAAAGTGCTATGAAGTAAATATATTACTTTTATTTTATAAAGTCTTAATTACTTAGCCCCTTGCCTTACAATAACGTGTGCCATACGTGACGTGGTAAATGGAATAGAAAATTTAAAAATTTTCCAAAATCTGTTAAATTGAAAATATCAGTAGATCAGAAGACGTTGAAATTCGTTCTATGCTATTAATACTGCGTTAACTTATAGTAGTATATCGGATATCAGTGATAGATTATTATTGCTATAACTAATTCTGAGTTATTGCGCGGTCAGTCACAAAAGAAATCGTAAGACAAGGGGTTAACTGATTATATTAGGTTGGCAACTAAGTGATTGCGGATTTTAAATGAGAAGGAAAATTGATGAGGGACACATAAATCGAGTTTCTTGACATAGCCAAGCTGTTTTAATTTTTTTGAATGCATTTATGCGTTACATTGAGCTTCTGTGCAATTTTACGTGTTGTGCTATAGCGATCTGAATCGATAATAGCCTTGATATAAGTCTCACAAACTTTAACTGGACGGCCAGATCGTTTTTCAGTAAAAATCACCAGAACGGAATTTGGCAAACCAATTTTGACACTGCCTCTCTTTCAAGGCTTCATTCCCATGTAACTTTTTGTGTGCTTGCTGTGCGTTCTTGCCTTTTCGGAAATAATACAATAAAATATGTCTGAAAAGCCCGTCTTGTTCTTCCATTTTTAAATTGGAATAAAAACGAAACTAAATAACTAATAGACACAAATTTTTTACTAAATTAAAGGTGGAAGTCCAAACAAACAGAAAACAGTACAGTTTAGGTGCTTTCAACACGTTGACAAACCAAAAGAATGCGCTAAAATTATCTATTGACAAAATCCGCAATAACTTAGTTGCCAACCCAATATTTTCACTTCTTGATTTTTGTTTCTTCATATTCCTTAGTCAGTATATTTAAATATAGTAGATATAATGCCAGATGTTCAATTGTTAATATATTGTAGCCTTGGTGGTTTGATACCCAGACAAAAAAGTATTTTTGTCCTAGACGAAATGACCATAGTAAATAAAGTTGAAAAGTACAATAAAAAAGAAGCATGATCAGTTAAGTAATTTTTGTTTTATGTTATACAACAAAGATGAAATATTTACTTAACTACTTCTCTATAAAAGAGAATTTTCATATAAAAAGACAGGAATCAATTATTTTGACCGCTTTGCTGGTGTTGACATATTAAACTACGAATAATTTGCGGCCGATAATTTCAATGTTAAATAATGTTTTTGCCGTAACGATAAACGTGATTTTGCAATGATGCGTTACTACAGTTATTGGCATGATGATTTTACGAGGTAATATATGGTACCGCTGGTACTTTATTAGCTCGTATTTTATTATTCCTTATCGTTCCCGTATTTTTATCGCATTTGTCCAAGCTGTTATCGTTTGTGAACGAATTTGTCAGAAAGGCGCCACGATTATTCGGTTGTCTTTAAACTTGAATTATAGTCGAGTCATAATTTTTTGTGGACGACCGTGGAATTACAGAAGGACTTTTTAAAATAAATTCCACGAAGTTAGCTAGAACGTGTAATCGATTGAATGCCTATGTACAGGGTGTAAAAAAAATAATGGTCATGGCTTTCAGGGGTTGTTTTATATTCCTGGATCGATGGAGATTTGTGAAAAAAAACGGCCGCAAAATTCAGGAAAGGGTAGTACATTTTTTTTATCGGTTCAACGTATTCGTCTTCTTATGTACGCAAAATGTCTGAGAGGAACTATGGGTCATAAACGAATCGTTCTTTGGCAAATTAACTTTAACGCTAGATTTACGGAGCCAATTTACCTCATCAAAATTTGATTACTATAATTATAATATATTGGCTGGTTAATTTTTTTTTAATAATAAATCTTTCATTTAAAGTGATTTGAAACTATTTTCTTTGCAAAAGCTTCGATTATCTTGTATTAGTCAAATTGGCTTACTTCAGAAAAATAGGTATATTAACATTCGTAAATCTAGTGTTAATTGAACCTCTCCAATTAAAATTATCCCACAACTGTTAGTTTTTGTGTGAGGTCTTCGAGAAGGAACTGCCACGCGTGAACAAGTGAAGATAGAAAATTTTCATTGGCAGCACCTTAAACTACCCTCTTTTCCGAATAAAACAAGTTAAAAATCATCTTTCTACGACCCTCAAAAGTCGAGGGACGAAAGTTCAAAGCAAAAAAAACCGAACCGATTTTTTGCAAACGACACCCCCTTTACCTCCAAAAAATTGGACAACTTCGGCTTCAAAATTAAATATCTTTTTCAATTTTGGTCAATTGTAATGAGATTTATATCCATGTGTGCCTTAGACTGCAGCTCATGAGCCTATAAAGAAACTTTGACCAATCTTTCCCGAAGTTTGTGGCCGTTTTTTTTTCACAAATCTCAATCGATCCAAAGGTGTAGAGTAATCTGTGAATGTCATGGCCATTAATTTTTTTACATCCTTTACTTGTAGAATACTTTCGCGTGATAAGTTTCAATTACATGTTACAGGAATTTAAGACCGTGATCTTTATTGGCGTTGCTGAATTTCGCATAAAATAGTCAGCATTAACCGTGAATACAAATGACGAACACGTGAATGGGCTATGGAACGTAATTGTTATTCGAGAATTATACATCTGCAGTGATTCTCAATTTTTTCAGTTTCTAGCTTTCATTATAGTTAGCAAAATATTTGAAGGTAAGAAGAATTTTGTTCATGCGAATTAGTGATTATTGCAAATTTTTAGAAAATTGTATTTTTTAGTCGTAACGGAATTAATTGTAATTTCAGTTAAAGAAGGGAAGTTTTATTATTATTATTAATACTATCGCTATGAATATTGTATTGATGTTATGATTACAAAAGGAACAATCTTGCAATATCATATTAGTGTGTACCAATTAATTCCATCTAATGCACAAATCATTTCAGCAAGCAGTTGAATTAATCCTCGATACCCAATAGATTACTCTCTGTAATCACAATTTACAAGTCCTCACAATTAACTAGTATTTCATTAATTAATAGTTGAACACGATTTCATTTATAAAAATTTCATACACACTTAACATTATTCATTTAAAGCTGCACAAGTTCCGTTCTTCTGTTAGAGCAAATCGTATCGAACGATATTCTTCTTATTTATAGAAGACTTTACTAAATAAACACTTTTGCAAATTTACAAAAGAAACTATACCTGCACACACGGCAACGTTCAAAATCGATCGACCTCAGGAAGTGCACCCACATTCTGTTACCCGAAGGTCGCACTGATTCAAGTGCGAGCTTGCAGGCATCGATTAACGTCGACATTCATCCTCGATCGATTCGAATTTCCCATGTACAAGCACAGAAATTTGACCTTTCGCGCGATAATTGCCTTAATCGACGTAACGACAAGCAACTGCATTCGATTCTCGGATTACGTTCGATAATGGCGGACAAGTAGTATAGGTGATTTCGTGTGGACAAGTATTCGAGATTTATCCATGGGTACGCAGCTTGGATCCGTGAAGTTGCATTAAATGATCGACAGCTATGGTGGTCATGGAGCTAAAGATTTAGACTTTTTTCTAACAGAATGGCTTTCAAATTCCTGTCACTTGTGAGAGATTTTTTTCTTTGGTTCGTTGCTCGCAGAGGTGGTTCAGAATTTTAAATGTTAGGTCTTATGATAAATTTCTATATTAATTATTACTTAATTATAGAACAATAATTAATTTGAACCTGTATGGTAGGGTGGTATAGTATTAAAGGCTCGTAGGTTCCGCTGGTGGGACAATTTTGAAAACTTCGTTATGTTTGGTACAGTTTTTTTAAGAGATGTTGTGCATCATAAATTCGGTGACTGAAACTCCATCGAAAATAGGGGATTTTAGGAAAAATGATCACAGTAGTTAAATTTGAAATGTAAATTTATGGTTGGTTTGAGAAGCTATGGTGAGTATGAAATTAAAGGTTCGCAGTTTTGTTGAAAATTCACTGTTTTTGGAAAGCTTTTTCTAAGTGATAAGGACATCGTAGCCTCGGTGGTTGAAAACCTAAAGTTGTAGGTCCTAAATAAAATCTCTATATTAGACAAAATCTTAATACACCTTTCCCCGATTTACACGGTACTTTTTTACACAACTTTTAAAGCAAGGGAATTAAAAAAAATGTACTATTATTTTACGTTGAAATATTATGTTGACTTGTGCACACTTTAATTTGTTTTCGATTTACATGGTTTTCAAAGGAATTTATCGTCCATGTAAATCGGGGGTAGGTGTATAAAACAATAATTAATTTAAGCAGCCATGGTAAGAGGGATGAAACAAAAGACCCGAAGGTTTTGTTAGTAAGACTTTGTCATCTCTAGAAGATTTATGTAAAGTAATAGAGACACTGTAGTCTCACACTAGGTAAAACCTAAAATGGGCTTTAGGAAAAGTCATTATGTTAACTAACGGCCAGATAAGGAACCCATAAGTGAATACTTAAAGTTTAAATTCTCTATGAACAAATGAAGATCAAAATCTGCGTCCTTTTTGTTTCTCTTGCATATTGCAATGGTTTAATGGTGTTGTCATTGTATAAAGGTCTTCTTTTGAAAGTTAGAATGGCTATGAACTAAATGATAGATATGAACTTACTAAGAATAAATGAGAATCAATAGGGATTTATATAACACTATCATTTTTGGGAAGATAATCGTCTAAAATCGTTGTTCGCTACTGTGCAATTCTTGCGTGATTCGCGTGCAACGGTTGACCTCCTTCGCGACATCGGTGAGATGCACTGGAATGTTTATGAATCCTATAATAACGCTGTTCTATGGAGTTCACGCGAGAGAGCATAATGATTATGCCGAAAATAAGTGGAAGGATAGAGGATAAATCCGATGACGAATATCCAGCAGGTGGTAGACAGTATTTTATGATAAAACTTGACGTACTGAAATTGCTGCAAATGTTTAGTTCACTTCTAAGTTATTTAAAGTTTAATGAGATTTTAGATAACATTAAGAAATACGTATTTTTTTTGCAGTCACTTTATCTTGAGGAAAAAAAGACCCATAAAGTTTTAACATTCCATTACTTTGAAAATTATTATGTGTAGTAAAAGCATTGTTGAAAATTCTAAACATGGTAGATCAAAAGTGATTAAGTTGATTTTGAATTGTTCTTACTTATTTTACTAATAATTTTTTCGAATTATGGATAAAAAAATTAAGTCCAAACTTTAAATCGATTTTAGGGATTTTTTAATCTGATGAACGATTTTGGAGGTGCTTTTAAATCTGAAGGTTGAACTTGATTGAATGTTATTATTTTAATTTGAAAAACTCAATATTAACTATTTACTATATGAAATGACTATTTTAAGTGTTAAAATATATGTTGCACACAGAAGTTACTGTCATTTAATGGAAAGTATGATAAAGCAGACGATTAGTTCTTCTTCTATGCGTTAATTAAATTCCAGAAAATGTAACGTGTAACATATCTCATGTACGATGTCTTTAATATAACAGGAATTTAATAAATCTGTTCCTTCGTACTTACGTCTCTCTTCACGTGACATTATACTGAAACAAATGAAATTAAAGCATGACGTTAAGATTAAATCATACTTTATTCTATGGTTTCTTGAATTAATGGCCGTCCTGCTTGAACTACATGCTTTATCTCGTTTTAGGAAAAGTATAGTTTCGCTTTCGCAAGCAGATCTAAATATATTTACAGACTGTAAATCTCCATGACTACCTTATACCTACGGTGTCCGTTGTTTCCAATGAGTGTTGTTATCTCTTGTAGACAATCTGTCTGTAAATATATTTACACTTTTATAACAGTTATTTAAACAGTCAATATTTTTTAATCTTCTAAAATCAATTTTCGAGAGATATTTCTCCTACTAAGACGAAAATATCAAACAATTTAGTAATTTAGTTGAAATTGCCATATAACAGCAATTTCGAAAAAAAAAAACTTTCATATTTATTTTAATCTTCGGAAGCCAGTTATTTGAAGGTATTTCAGTGTAAATATAAAAATAGTGATCAATTTAAAAAAAAAATAAAAGTATCGTTCCATTTATGGAAATCCATGAACAATCCTCTCGAGGATCAACATCACAGTGTACCAAAAATAAAAATGTAGATTACCGTGAGTAACATTCTGGCAAATCAGTCGCCGTTTTCCACGAAAACAACGTAATTTCCAGTTCGTAGAACTCGAGCAATTTGCACCTTTATGTCACCTAATGCACCGGCAGAATTGTGGTGAAACGGGAGAACGGCGGATGGCGAGAAAGAGGGACGTAAAACTGAATATACTCAAGTGCGACCAGAACAATTGAAATTATTAGCAATCTTCTGTGTATAGTATTCGCAGAGTTTAATGCGGTATTTTTTCAAATCTATTTTTCCACAGTTTTTTTCAAAAACTATCCAAACCAACATTTGATTTATATATAGCATTCAGAGAATTTATATCGGTACTTCTTTGAATTCTACTTTTCTAAAAATTTTTAAATAAATTTTTAACACAATTCCGATCAACGGTACAAATAATTTCCAAATTAAAGTTTCTGTATAAAAAACTCGTTTAGAGAAATGATAGAGCCATCGAAAAAGAATCACGTAAAAATATGTTTCATACAACTGCTAAAAATTGGTAGGTTATTTAGAGATATATAATTTAACGTTGAATTATTTTGAAATAATAAGAAACCGAAATTTGAAAAGATATGGGTCCCTCAAAAAATAGCATTTTCGCGAAGGAGGAAAAGTCAATTGTTTCTCTATTTCACTGTACTCTCGTGTATTCCGACGAGCAATTTCAAAGACATCAAAACTTCCGAAATTTACATGTCTAGTTGCTGACAAGGGAATTGTCTCTCATCACGACAATGCACGACCACATGTTGCAATAGTCACGCGACAACTGCGAAACATTGCAGTGCTATATCTTATCTTTCACTATAACCGGTTTCTGCTACTTTAGTTTCCATCAGAATCATTATATTTTATAACAACTAATATAAGTAATAAAATACGCCCTCTGAATGAAAAAGTATCAAAAATCAACGGAGTTGATCACTGAGACTATGGTGCAAAGAAGTTAATAATTAACAATAAGACTGTTGATTAGCAAGTCCGAATTCAAATCGCTCTTCATCTTTGTAAAATTTTTCCTAATTTAATGTCTAATATATCATAGTCAAAGTAATTTAAAACTTACAAAATAATTGGTTCAATAACTAATTAATAATTATTAAACTTACAAAATAGTCCTAGTCGAAATAACTTACAACGAAAGAAAGTATGATCTATTAAATATAGTCTGACATTTGAAAGATGGCTAGGGAGGGGCGGAGCTTCTCATTTTCAACTCCCTATTCCCGCCATTTCGATTTTGTAGTCCTGAAAACCGATATCCTAAAGTAAACGACTACGCGGAATGCTTACTTTAAAAGACTAGGTTTCAAACTTAAAAAAAACGAAATAGCGGAAATATGCGTTTAACACTAGAACTACCGAGCCAGTCAAAATGACTGGTACACAGTTTTTTTTTCAGAAATTCTCCAAGTCTATGGAAGAGTCAGGGAATAAATATTCGACGTCTATCTAAAGAAACATAAATCACCGAATCTATCAGCCCTTCGACCTCTTGATTCCTTTGTTTTCAAAGTACTTATTTAACCCTTTGCGGACTAGCGACGCATATATGCGGTCTGAGAAAAAATGTAATTATAGTTTATCGCCGTATGTATACACAGTTAAAATTGCAAAATTCAAATACAACCGATCAGATATGATTAAAAGTGGAGTAATTTATAATTCATATACATTAGCAGTCCAAATTTCTGATAAAAAAGGTGGTTTTGGACCACCAATTAAATGATTATGTGTCAATATTTGAAAATGTCTCCGTCCGCAAAGGGTTAATATATTAAAATATAATCGATTCAACGCCGGTAGTTCTAGTGTTAACAACGAAAAGTTCTGACAGTCCCTAGCCATCTTTCAGTTGTCGGACTATAGCTTTTGTATTGCAAGGTACATATTGAATGACAACGTTCCTGTGTCTCTATAAATTTGTAGAGTTTTTCTGAAAAAAATAGGCACCCATCATTTGACTGCTTTGGTAGTTAAAATTCCGCAAATATCCTCGTATTTACCCGATGTAAAAACATTTCGCTCGAGGTTTCCGCTGTATTCATGTGAGTTTTCGAGGTCTACGACCGACGATCGATCGTCCGCTGCTCCTGGTTGCTCATTTGGTCTAACATCGATCGTCGAAGCGACTCGGTTAGTGTCTTATCCTTCTCTCCTGTGTTATAAAATTTTACGAGGACGCTTTGGTAAAGGCTGCGATAAAAAAAAATAGCGGAAGAGAGAAAAGTATCCGATGTTACGAAGGTAACAACTGAGGGACTCCCGTAACTCGTGCGATCTTCCTGTAACGGTCTTCGGCACAAGTTTCTGCGGATTTCAATTATTAAGACGGACCGGAAGTTGGAGGTTATCTTTTAAGTAACTCGTGGACTTTGAAAGACGTTTCTTTCTTAGATTTAAATATTAAAGTGTCTGAAAGTTATGACACCATTTGTACGCTTCAGAATCCCTGATTTTCGAACTTGGAACTTCATTAGAAACTTTGTGGCGAGACGAAGATACTTTATTACTTGTATTACTTAGAGTTATTGCAATTATAATAACAATTTATGTATTAGTAGAGATCATTTAAAACGGAGAAATAGTTATTTAATACAATAAAGTAACGTGTTTCCAGGAATTTTCTAAATTGTTTTATGACATCTGCGAAATTAAATTTCAGATGCTGAAATTTCTTACTGTATGCAAATATTAGTTAGTTTGCTGAATATGGTAAATTTAAAGTACTATTAGTAATTAGCATTGATCGGTTGCAACAGATAGGTTTGTCAATAGATGGTTAATTTCATTAAAAACTTCATTTAAAGTTTTATCTCACTTCAATTTAAATTATACTTTCCTCGAGTAACATATGTAATTATTATTTTTGTATATTTCTTCATCGATACGCAACAAACAAAAAAACTTTAATTCATCGGATAAGTGACAACAAATTTTTAAATAATAAAATTTCAAGTGTTAAATCAATTTCCTTCAGAAGCATGTCATATCGAAGAAAGTTTAAGACTTTAAGGAACACCAAAGCATGAATTAACAAGTTAACAAAACTCCTTTAAACCTTCAGTAACTTTTTACTTGATATCACCGCAAACAAATTAACTTACTTCCCGTTTTTCGGCGTCTGCCCCATAGTTTGATACCAGCCTTAATTACTTCCACGAAAGCCGAACGATTTCTTCAAATAGACAAAAACTGGCATACATAATTAAACAGTGAAGTATTTTCAGATGAATAATTAAACATTGCGTGTTGAGAGCATGTTAAATTAACGTAATAATATTGAACGACCGACGGGGCGATTATAAAACATTTTATCCAGTATCGTTGCAATATTTCCTATGAATTAAATAATGATTTCAACTAGAGTCGTAGTATACTGAATTCATAGAAACAACCGAAGAGCGAAACCTTGACACGCATTACGTATTTGGTATTTGGGTCGAAAGGGTCTGAGATATTTCTATCGAATTTCGAGGCTTCGTGTCCTAGTTTCAGCATGTCGAAATAATCATGATGGTTCAGCTTGCACAGGACTTCCAAGGATCGCGTGACTACGAGGCCAACCGGAAATTTCGATCATACGACAGTAAGAGGGAAACTACGTTGCATTTGACGCTGGAAATTGTCAGGATTATTAATTCTTATAATGACGAAATTATATTTATCTTGCGCGCTCTTCAGGTTCAAGGTATTAGTAGTGTAGAGTCTACTTTACTTAGCGATAGATTATTAGGGGAGGGTGGGGCAAAGTGGGCCCCTTCAGCAAAAAATAGTCATATCTTTATTCTTTTGGGCTCCAAAATTTTAAGGGGCCCACTTTGCTCCCAGTGGCCCACTTTGCCCCACCCTCCCCTATATTAGGAAAAATAATATTGTAGAGTCCTGTTTACTTAGCGATATATCAATGTATTAGGAGAAATAATGTTCGTTCATGGAAAAAGCTTTTTTTTGTATTTTATCGCTAAAGTGAAACAAGTGTTTTTTTTCCCAGAAAATCGGAGAAATAGTGATAATTCTGAATTTATCTTTAAACCAATAAAAGAATTTATAAACTTCATTTCAGATATGGAAAAAACTTGTTTCTCCTATTTTTTGCAGAAAACAATGTTTTTTATTGAAAGTTACGATGACAGACTGAAAAATGGTAGAAATTAGTACATTTGCAGCGGAGTACAACTCGTGTTCCTTGTCTCTTGTTATCGTTGTGGCGATCCTCATGATATGATTCTTTCAATAAAACATACACGATTCATCTATGCTATTTATAAAGTAATTTATAATTTTATTTCATTTAAAAGTTTATGATTCCGCATTAATACTGACTGTTTATAGTGAAGTACAAAAGTAAAGTAATTTTAATTTTTTTATTTTCATGAAATATTTCGCTTTATGATGAAAATAAAAAATTGAAATAGAAAGATCTTCAGCAATTACTTTCTACTAGTTGATTAATATGAACAGATAGTGGAATAAATATTATTATTCAGATTCGAATCCATTACCTTCCATCAACCCCATTTGGGGATTTATTCATTTTCTAAATCTTTTAGCATTCAATTAGGATATTTGATGTGCTTCTGAGATTAAATATGTTTAAAACAGTCTGTTTTAGTTGTACTTTTAAACCGAAATTTTCGTGAATTATTTTTATTTTTCCACCCGTGACAACACTTCTTCCAGGAATAATCAGGCCAAGAAAAATTTGACAGGGAATTGAAGGGATAAAAAATTAATGTGCTTTCCAATAATATTTTATTCGATTGACATTAACCCATTCGAGACCGTGCACTTTTTTTTTGGAGACTATCCAGAAATACCGACAACTTTTCGCTTTATATTTACCACTTCTTGTATTTCTAATGATTGTAGCTTTGGGTCACCTACTTTAGAGTCGAAATTGAACCAAATACCAAATGTAATGTTTACACATTTGTAAGATACCTTTTATTTTAAGCTAGTCCTATTTCGACGGCTGTTTTTTTCTATAATGACTGACAATTGCAATTCAAGATCATTGCACACACGGTGTGCAGACGGTCTCTTTGGCTTGGAAATGCATTGCACACACGGTGTGGAATTGGTCTCGAATGGGTTAAGTAAAGCAAGTGTTCAATTGATTATAAATTGAAGTAATGAACTTAAAAGTGGAGGAACTTGAACGTCTAATTAATATTTTGCTACATTTTTATTATTCAACATGTCGTATAACAATTATTAGCAAAACTGCCATTATGTACATATTTAACCCTTAAATGCGCGAATTTTTATTTTTATTTTTAAAGTAAAAAATACATTAGTATTGATATCAAAGTTTTTATTCAAATTTTTTAAAAAATAGTATTTTTTTCCAAATGGCTAGATTATGCATTTAAACGAAAATTACACTGCAAAACCAAGTGTGTTATTTTAAAACACATAAACGTATTATTTCCTTGTAGTCACTTTTTAGACGTTTCCCGGTGTGTTATTATTTAACACAGTACATGTGTGTTATTTTTAAATATAAATATAAATATATTTTTAAATATAAATATAAATATATATTTTTAAATATAAATATAACGCACATGTAGTGTGTTAAATAATAACACACCGGGAAACGTCTGAAAAGTGACTACAAGGAAATAATACGTTTATGTGTTTCAAAATAACACACTTGGATTTGGAGTGTACAAATTGTCAAAATTTTTAATACAGTTATTGTCTTTGTTTAGACATAGTTCAATACCACATTTATCGCATTTTGTTCGGGTACAACTTTTTACGGTTGGGGTATTTGCATCTCATTTTTGATTCTAGATGAACAGGCCAGTGGCCAGTTTGGTCTGCACGCACTTATTTTGGGGAAAAATGTTTGGTTGGCCCTTTCTTTCAAAACTATATACGTAAACAGTATGTATTCAATTGGTTACACTATGCAGTAAGCTAAAATTTGTGTTTTGATTTGATTTACATGACTAAATATGAGTATGTTGCCAAATGGCAACTACATGTATTTAACGGTTAATTAGTATCATTATCTTGTCACTCGAAATAAGAAGTTCTCGACATCATCAACAGGATTATATCATTACAATCGTTCTTCCAAGGTGTTCCTCTGTCAGCAAAAAAAGGAAAACAAAGGACTCGATCTAAGTCGGCTAATCTGCACGCTAGTTAAAAATGTGTATTCGTGCAGAGGGGAGATGAATTATTTATGCGATCGTTACCAGCAGCGATAAGTTGTTTTAACGGACACGCCACATTTACATCGGCAATTCGAATGCGAGATAAAGATGGAAGGATCACTGTCTTCGCTTCGTGTCGCGAGGTCGTTATTGTGGGGGAGCGTAATTAAACGCGAAAGGCGCCACGAATAATTGGCCTCGCAGGAGTCGGATGACATTCAAGATTTTATTGCTGCTTTTCCGTTATTTCCATTTTCCCATGTCGAGCATCGTCTTCGTCGTAGAATATTTTTCTGCGAATTGAACATAAAATGGGAAAATGTTTTGTGTGATTTGAATTTGATATTTTCAATTGAAAGTCCGAGTTTTTGAGTTTTCGACTCTAATTTTAAATTGATCTTGACATAGACGCATGGTGTCAGTTTTGAAATAGAGAACAATTTTAATGACCGATTAAATGATATTTTAGGAAACATTTTTCCAAGTTCAGGAAATTTTGAATTTTGGCTTATTAATTTGGAGTACGATCATTATTCTCTACAGCCACTATAGCCTCTCAATTTGAATGATTCGGAAAAATTAGCAAAAATGATAGTTGTCGACACATTCTCATTTCCTAACATCTGTTTCTGTCATTATTTAAATTGGAGTATGTTCTCGAGTGATTAACTTTATCTTATGAACGAGATCTTTGTATGTTACATTTGTGTTACTGGAAAAGTAACACAATTGGTAACACATTTATGTATTATTATTAGACTCCGGATGTTTATGCAAATTTCAAGTTTAACAAATGCAGCTAATGCAGAAGAACTTATTTAGCAATTTCGTGAACTCGATAAATATTACAACAAATATCATAATTTGGATATTTTAGATATATTTTTATATTATATTCTTTTTGTATTAGGGGTACCGAAAAGTAATCAAAATTGGAGAAATGAAAATGTAAGTGGAAACGTTTTTCAACAACAACTTGAAGGACACTTTTAAAAAGGGAATCGAACAATTATCTTTACACTGGCAAAAAGTGTTAGAAAATTATGAAAATTATTTTGTTGATTAGTATTTAAGATTTCTTTAATAAATAAATGTCTTACGGCAGCAAAAAAAAAAATTGATTACGTTTCGGTACCTCTAATATATTTTAGCAGTATTCATTTTGTCATAAATGCATAAAAATCCGAAGTCTAATTATTATATTACCATGTGTTAGCTTTAAACAGTAATAATACATTTGTTTACTGAAAAACGTACCTCGATCAAAGTAAATTTTAAACGTTACCATCCCTTGATTTCAGTGTACAAGAAATATCAATTTTTTATCGTTTAAAAAAAATTTATTTAATTCTCACTGTGTATTTTCATGAATATTTTTGAAACTTTTGCACGAAAATGCAGAGTCGATCGGTGAAACGTTTTCCCCAAGTTAAAACTTCCACTCAACGGTTGCATGGCTAAAATTAAATCGCTACCTTCTATCGGAATCGCGTTTGTAAGGGATAAAAATAAGTTGGAAACACTATACTTTTATTCAGCTAACGAAAACTCCGTAAGTCGTTTTGCAACGTTGAAACGGAGCGATTGCAATGCGATCCGTAAGATTAATAACTAGAAACACCGTAGCAACCCCTGAAGTCAGTTAAACTGATAAGAAATATTAACTCATAAATTATGAATTTTACATGAATGCAAGGGTATAACGTAGCTTCGGTTGAAACAGGAGAAGCACGAACATGCGAAAACATTGTAGACATACGTAAGTCAGTTGTGACGGCAATAATAAATTATATTTATTAATATGCGCAATGAAATTATCCTGGCACGCAACTAAAAAATTATCACTTTGAGATAAATGTTGGTGTAATTTCAATGTAACCAAGGAAATAATACGTTTAATAACAAACGTTGTATATGTACAAATTTTACCAGCTGTATGCTTTTTCCACGAGGAAGATATATTAACCCTAGATTACTAACCTTCGTCGATTCGACAACACGGATTTAATAAGTATGTCATATTAGTTAACGTTATCGTAATAAATAAATACCTATCTTTAATAATAGAAAAAAACCAAGTTTAAATTTTATTTAAATAATACCTTTTAACCTCTTTTGTAAACACCGTAGTCGAAGAGACGAAGGTTAGTGTTAAGCATCGAAAAATAAGGTTAGTGAACTGGGGTTAACTGTTATAGCGAAGACTAAGATTTAAATTTTCTTTCAGTATTAATTTATTCATACATTACATTCTTTTACATATATGAATTCAATCAAAACCCACATGTGGTACTATACTAATTATTCTACTTCAATAAATCCTTTAATCACAGGATCTTTTGTACATATACAAATGATTCAAAAAAATTCAAAGTACTTTTGCAAGCGTCATTCAGCAGTTTTTATTTCATAAAAAATTCAGTCTCCCACAAACGTGAATTAAGAATTGATGTGAAACTGAGGGTAAAAATGAACGTATGACGTTTCAAACCCTTTGCTGTCGTCCTTTTGTCGAATAAAGCTTAGAGCAACTGCTTATGATAAAAGTTAAAAACGTTTTCAGCTTTACGCAACTATGTGATATATAATTACCTTAAAAGTAAAAATTATGAATGAAATTTACAAAACAGTATTTTTATAAAATCTTACTATCATTATACGGACAAGTCAGAAATAGGAATTACAGTTTTAAATGATATATGATTAAAAAAGTTATTTCCGTCATTCTTTTAATTATCAATAGTTACTTGCATTCGATCCAAAATTGAAAAATATGACTCACAAGGGAACATCCCGAGGTGCCAATCACCGATTTTTATGAAATTTTAGTATGATTAGAATTCTACTCGTTAGAATATTCGACACGTATTTTTTTTCGGCAATCGTCGACGTTAAAGGGGTGAAAATCACCCTCAAAGTTAGGGCACTAAAGTATATCTCGTCAATTATCTCGGAAACTATGAGAGATAGAGTATTTGCCTAAATTGACGAAATTCGCGTCTATTAATAATCAATAGAATGGTAAAAATTATTTTGCAAAATCTCAATTTGTTTAAACAATATATGAAAAATTCGAATTTTTGTTATTTTTCTCCCTTAATGCCAATGAATTTTCTTGAGTATTTGTTTATAGAAATTATATGTCCTTTACAAAAATACGGATAAATCGGAATTTTTATTTTGAATTTGTCAGAGTGTAAAGGGTTAAAAGTCTAATTTAATTGCGCTGATAAAATCCATCACCGTTGACAGCAAACGTGTCAAAGATCTTCGATCCGCTGCATTTACGTCCAATTTCCGGATTACGAACTAACACATTACTACGAACAATCGTTACGTGCGCCAAAACAACGCCAGTAATTTTGCTGTCACAGTTTGATCAATGACGTTATTTCTCGAGAGACATCATAAACAACTCGCTGGTATAGCGTTATGGTAAGAGAAGGAGAAAAAGTGACCAAGTGAGGGAGAGAAAGAGAGAAGAAAGAGGAGAGAATTACAAGTCGCATGAAACGTTGCGATCAAATCTCTTTTACTTGTGGTGGCAACTCGGTCAACATCGATTTCACTCTGAAGCAAATTACTGCCGGCAATAACTCGGAATATGGAACACACCAGTTCCAAGAGGTTTGTCCATGGGTGCCTGACAGTCTCGCGTTGTTCGACGATGGCCACACCCCATCTTCAAACACGGAAACCCTCGGATATCCTTTCCCTGAAAGCGAACGTTATATCGGAATGTTATCGAGCGGTTACCCTTCCATCAGCTTTACATTTTCGGCTGATTCATGTAATTCACTGTAATTTTATGTTGAGTTTGGATTATTGAGAAATTCTAAAGTTTGAGTGATAAAAATGGAATATTTTTAGTAATGGTAAAAATGACTCGAATTTATAACAAACACTGTGTAACAGATCATAGATTTTTGGTAATTTATTTTCTTTTTTTTTATTTCTGTTTTTGTAGAAATATGGGAAACTTAATGGTTGGTAATTTTCGAATTGGTTATTAGTAATGTTGAATTTTCAAAGGCATATTTACATCCATTCAGCTTTACATTTTCGGCTGATTCAAGTAATTCACTGTAATTTTATGTTAAGTTTGGATTATTGAGAAATTCTGAAATTTGAATTATAAAAATGGAATTATTTTCAGCAATGGTAAAAATGACTCGAATTTATAACAAACACTGTGTAACAGATCATAGATTTTTGGTAATTTATTTTCTTTTTTTTATTTCTGTTTTTGTAGAAATATGGGAAACTTAATGGTTGGTAATTTTCGAATTGGTTATTAGTAATGTCGAATTTTCAAAGGCATATTTACACCCCATCTGCTTTACATTTTCGGCTGATTCAAGTAGATTACTGTGATTTTATGTTGAGTATGAATTATTGAGGAATTTTAAAAGTTGAATTACAAATATGGAATTGTTTTCAGCAATGTTAAAAATTACCGGAATTTATCGCGAACTCTGTGTAATAGTTGATGACTTTTTGGCCATTTGTTTTCTTTTCTTTTATTTCACTTTTTGTAGAATTATAGGAAAGTTAATGGTTAGTCATTTCCGAATTGATTATTAGTTATTTATATTATATTAGTAATTATGGTTGATCGTAGTCTTTCAGAGGACATTGGTAGATTTAAGATTATTTCATTTCTAAACTCTATACCTTGAGCTTGAGAGACAGCGTCCTTGATCGAGCGTGACTAAATTTGTAAACGTACACTTCTTTACGATCTATGTTTGCACAAATGTCCAAGTGAGTAAAATTCTATAGAGAGAGGATATTAAACGAAATACGAGTGGCGTCGATTGTGAAATACTCTCCCAAGTTACACTCTAATGTTCAACCCTTAAAATTTAAATAATGTCTAAGATTTCTTCAAGCTTCACGAAGCACGAACCCAATATTCCTCTTTAAAATATCTCTAAAGTAAAACTATCATAGCTATCATCTAACAAAGTTTCAATTACAACAAAATTTCACTTCTTTCCTTTTCGTGTTCAAATCTACTCCAAGCACGACAATAAGAACAGCCATTTATTCCGATAAGAAAAAGGATTCTGGGTGGCTCGTCCACTCTCTAACTATAAATAAAGAAACTTCCTCAAAAGGTTGAAGTTCTAACATTTTTTTAACTTACCGATTTTCCCCATATCTTTAACACTAGATTTGCCACCGTGAAATCTATTATATTTATATGTTAAATATGTACCTTAAAGCAAGGAAAATTAACACGTGGAAACGATGATACATTCGGTGATTTATGTTTTATACGATGGACGAAGAATATTTATTCTACGGCTCTCTAATAAACCCGTAGAATTTTTGGAAAAAATTGTGTGCCATTTTGACTATCGACTGTTAATGTTTCAATTTATCAGTCTCCATGCTCTCGACTTATCTTTATTCATGAGATGTTAACCCTTTGCGGACTAGCGACGTATATATGCGGTCTGAGAAAAGATGTAGTTATAGTTTATCGCCGTATGTACACACGATTCAAATTGAAAAATTGAAATAAAACCGGTGAGATATGATTAAAAGTGGAGTCATTTATAATTCATACACATTAAAATCCTAATTTCCGGATAAAAAGGTGGTTTTAGAATGTCGAAAAAATGTTTATCTGTCAATATTCAAATATGTAACTGTCCGCAAAGGGTTAAAAAAAAAATTATTTCTTTCATGGTCTTCCAAATCAAGCGTACCCTTCACGTTGGCTTCCTAACGTTGTTACAACTACCTTGACTACAATCACTGTCTAACAGTTAAACAGGCAATTTCAGTGGACATAATAACTTAAGTGGTTAATATCAGTCATTTCACGAGTTCCTCTCTACTTTGTATCACAATTGAAGAATATAATCTAATCACATGGGTGGTAAGCTATCTAAGGAGGGGCATCAATTAATCATGACGTTATCACCCCTATAAAGGTTACCTGGTGACTATAAGGTATGTCCCTATATACCCATTTAAAACTCGGCGTCTCCTCGACCGACCTGCTTATTGATTTACCAGCAATGCCACTTGCAAATAACACTTCCGCTCCTGCATAAGGGGTGAATGCTCTTTAACCTTTGACTGTTCACCTTAAGTCTGGTCAAGGAGTCGTTAGCCGACCGATCTTTGGCTCGGTGACGAGGCTTTTCGCGTTGAAGCACCCTCTTAGCAAAAGCCACGATTATCCCAGCGGTGAATGTAACTTTAGACGGCAACTTGACACTTTAACGTCCGGCAACCGTGGATTTTTACCACGTTTTATTTTTCAGTAGACTTTTCACGTCTGTAATTTAAGATTCATGTGGAATATTTGTGCGATGATGATTTTTGGGAATAGTTAGTATGATTTGAGGAATATTAAATCTAGATCTACCAAGGTGGTTATTTAACACTTTGAACGCCACCGTTATTTCGCTGGATTCATCATTTTTACTGAAGTGGAACTTTTTCTATTAAATTCGTATTTTTGCAAAGCAGAAACTTTAAAGATACAGATAGATAGATTATCAGATTACAATTTCAAAGTTACAGGGAAATTGAATGAATTCAATAGCGCCGGTCACCGGTGACCTCCATGGCAGTCAGTGTTAAAATTACTTGTTCTGAATTTTTTGAAAGCTTTCCTAATATTTTTAAAGCTGTTTCTCTTTCTGTTTTCTACGTTTATCTTGTTGACTGTAAGAAATTTAATTTTTCGGGTTTCTTGACTGGCTCATTTACTTTTTTTAAGGTATTTCTTTGACAATTTTAAATATGTCGGATTAATTGCTGGTAAATCTAGTTTTAAACTATGAATTGTTTGTTAATTGTGGTAAGGGTTGCAGAGGTTAAATTTCATTGTTATAGCTTGAAGAAAGTTTGAGTTATAGCTTGAAGAAAGTTTGCATAGTATGTTGTTAAACATGAAAGCGTAAATTGCTTTATTAATGAAAGTGTATATTAAAGTGAGTGTAGCTTGAAAGAGAAAAGTGAAATGGCTTTATTTTTTATTGAATTTTACTTTTTATTGCAAGTCGATAAAAAGGAATTTTATTGAATATTAGAAGACTAATTATTTTTGAAAGTAAGATGGGGCGTAAAGTGACTTTATTACTGTCAAGAGAAAAATAAAATAGTTTTCTTATTTATATTTGCATCGACGGTAAGAAAATGTATTAATTAATTAATCTACGAACTCTCATTCTGCTTAAATGCCGTAGATACATTAATCCAATTTCCCATTATAAACTGCTGTCCATTAAATTTTCATCACATATTGTTTATCGCTCCTCGCATTAATTTATTGCCAACGCAACAATCTCCGATTATTTTCGCTCGATTTTCATAAATATTAATTCGTATCATGTCTCAGATAATAATCGTATCATTAACTTTAACGATTTTTACTATCGCTACAATCCCAGCACCGTAAATACCATCGAATTCGAATAATTTTCACTCGCAAAATTTCGTAAAACCATTAGCGCGATACATTAAGCCCCAAGTTCGAACATTCCCATTTAAAACCCCAGTTTGCTCAATTCACGAAAAAATTTCCATATTTTGCGATCTCTATCCACTGCTCGTTTCCCCGTTTAACTTTAGTATTCCATTCAGTTCGTGAGGCCTGACAGAACGATTTTTAATTACCCAAACGACCGTGAGAATTTAACTCTCCTACATTCGCGTGAATTTCGTCTCGCAGATTTTAATGGGGTACCACCATCTCTCTCTCTCTGGTTCCCTGTTTCACGAGACTTGCTTGCAAATTAACATTGTCCGTCGTTCCCTCGATGTTATTTGCCATTTGCGTTTAATCAGACGGCGCGAAGTAATGCGATTTCGAGTACAATCGAAGGAATTTAAATTCACGATGGAATTCGAGCGGCTGATATCGATTTCTCCTGTAAATGGAGTCCTCTAAATACAACTCTCTCAGGAGTGTCGTCCTTTCGCCCCCGTGTGTATTGCGATAATATTGAACTGGATGTTGGAACGATGGAGAGATATTTTTTTAGGGGAAAAATTGCCCGGAGAATGATACACAAATCATTCGACCGTCGGTATGCCGGGATTATTTTTTAGGTGATTTATTTCTCGATTGGTTTAATGGGGAGGCAAGTTATTCGAAATGGGTGAATTTTTGTGATAATGTGACATTTGGGTTTTATGTATGAGAGATTCGTGTGATAAATATGAATGAGAATAATATTTATTGAATGACTGATATTGTTAATGGGAACTGTGCTATTAATAATCTCAGGGGTGTAAATTAACCCTTAGCGGACTAGCGACGCATATATGCGGTCTGAGAAAAAATGTAATTATAGTTTATCGCCGTATGTATACACAGTTAAAATTTGCAAAATTCAAATACGACCGATGAGATGATTAAAAGTGGAGTAATTTATAATTCATATACATTATCAGTCCAAATTTCTGATAAAAAAGGTGGTATTGGACCACCAATTAAATGATTATGTGTCAATATTCGAAAATGTCTCCGTCCGCAAAGGGTTAATTAAACCTTGAGGTAGAGACAACAAACGGATGTAATAAACATGGGGATAAAATGAAAAAAATAGCAAAATAATACTCTACTACAATTTTTTTTTGTAGATCAATGATTCTATATATAATAATAAGGAAAGTGGAGATAAAGGGTACTATATATAATAATAGCTCAATGGTGCTAAATATGATAATAAGGGAGGAAGGCAATGCTTAACATGATCAGAGTTAAAAAATCACAGTGCAAAGAGAGACAAGAGTGAAATGTAACTTCGTTAAGTGTACTGTAAGTTCACGAATCAGTAATTAAGTAGAGTCCAATTTAAATTACGACCAATTTCGCAGCATGCAGAATGCCGTAGTAAGTGAAACTATTTGCTATTGCTAATGCCTGCTTGTACAACTGTATACTATTCTCCAGCGAATCACTTCTCGTTGATAATGTACACAAATAAATAGTATCTCATAGAATAAGTATAGCGTAGTGTATAAAAAATTCTATGATAACATTATCATAAACGACTATGTTATCATACATATATGTTTCACTAAATATGTAGTCACACATATATGTCTCACTAATTGAAGGTTGATGCAACGTTACTAGTTTCACTTAATAAATATTTTCGAGGTTACTTGATTATAAATTCTTAGAAATTAGAATGATTTATTTCAATGATATTTTAATAATATAATTATTAAACAAAAAGGATTCACTGAGGGTAGAAAATTTCACAAAATTAAGTATTTATAATGTCACAGCCTTGCTGGTTTGTAACCCACCTAAAACCATTAGATTCTAATTTACAGTACCGTAATAACTAAACAGGCTACAGTGGAAAAGGAATTAAAGATTTGGGTTACCAATCAGTGGGCCTCAATTGAAATCTTCCTTTTCACTTCTGAAAAATTCCTTCTGAATTATCAATTAATGTATCGTAAGCTCAGTGCTTAAGAGTTCATTTAAAACAGTAAGCCCTAGATTAAATAATGGCACTAGTGAAATGAACTATGGTGTGTAATCAGCTAAACGCTCGGATTCGGTACATAGATTCTACTTCCAAGAGTAACTCTACCTAATTTATTTTTTAATGACTCATAGCATCGATGTTTCTGAACCCACCTAAAACATTAGATTCTAATTTAAAGTACCGTAATAGGTAAAGAGGCTATGGTGGAAAAGGACTTAAAGATTTGGATTTACAATCAGTAGGCTGGAATTGAAATCTTCCTTTTCCCTTCTAACAAATTTTTTCTGAATTATCAAATAATATAACATAAGTTCCGTGCTGAAAAATTCATTTTGTAGTAGGATTCGGTGAAATAGCACTAAGGTGTAGGCGCGGATAAAATAAGAATAAAGAAGGAAGAAAACTACATGTCAGGACTAATGAATATATAGGTATAACACACTAAGAATATAATATGAATAAATAGGATATATATATATATATATATTGAGTATATGGAACTATATATAATACAAGAAAAACAACAAAATACTAAATAACTAATAATCTAATGAATCTAAGGGTTTCTAAAGTAGTACGTCTCACAGTTCCTCTAAAACTCTACTGTGTCTTCCGTATCCTGAGACGTAACCTCTTAGCATGATCTCCCCCACTTCTTTCTAGGTCACACATTTAAGGGAAGAAGTCATTCTAAGGGCATTGACACCCAAATATTATGCCACAATTTAAAACAGTAAACTCTAGGTTAAATGATCACACTAGTTAAAAGAACTATGGTGGGTAATCAGTTAAATTAATAAATCAATTAATTCATTTTTTAATGATTCATATCATCGATGATTCAGAACCCACTTTAGATACAAAGCTGAAAACTATAGCAGTTGCAACTGAAAATGTATTAAAAAAATTAATAATAAATATTACGCGTATAGTTTTTATGATACCCGCTATACAGCTATTGGTCGACCTTGCTCGACCCATATAAGCAAGATGGAAAAAGAGGAGCAGAGGAAACGACGTAAAATGAGAATAACATGGAAATAACCGAGACGCATTCTCGGCTGTGCATTTATCGCTGGACGATAAGCGCGCCAAGTGGGAGCCATGCATTTCCTGGCGTTGCTGCACGGCCGTCGATGATAATTCACGGTGAAAACGATTAGCCGAAATAGCGAGTGAAAAGTATGGCGAATGATTTACCGCTGAAGATATAAATCGACAGAGAATTACCGTGAATGAGAGAACTTGTTATTTTCCGTTGTTTTCCAACGATCTTTGCTGCCAAATAGATTGGCAGGCAATCTATTTCTTCATTCATCGCTCTGACGTCATAATTAGATTTGTTAATTTCGTTCGTATTTGGAACTCATTCGGCGAGTGTTTAGATAGATAAGTAGAAAAGACGGAAGTTAATTATGTAAAGTATTGAAAAATTCTCCAGATGAATTCGAAAATCTTGTAATTAAATAATTTGGAAAATTGAATTTTCTACAAATTTTTTATTGCACTAGTGTATGTATGCTTCAGTATCGTGAAGCTATTTTGTAGAGGCGATAAAAAATTTAATTTTTTACCGTATGTTACAAGAGGGTTCAAATCAAATCTTATAAAATTGTGTACAATAGATACAGATTTCCCTTTATCATACTTCACATTAAATACTCCATGGCAATAGAAATTCCAGAGCTACAAGTCCTTAATTACGTTAAAACAAACCAATGCATTTTAGCTCTCGGATGGAAAGAATTATTGTTTAATTATCACGAATGTCAAGAAACGAAATCAACGATGCGCTCGTTTCCCTTTCTTTTTCCTGCTTCGTTAATACAAAGAATGCAACGGGAGGAAATTCCCTTCCTACTTTCTGCATATTCATGAGCAATTAGGCATTATTGTGCATTCGATAATTTTCAAATATTTCCCCTTGCAATACTCCATCTATATATGCAGTATCGCATGGATCCCAGCTAATTTCAAAAGCCACACGATACCTCCTCAACGAACGAATTTAACTGCAATATCCTAATGAATCGGAATCAACGCAGTCTCGTGGTATACACGTATACTTTGGTCCCTTTTCGACTGTTTATTCTGGGAAATATGTGAAAAAAGAAAGGGAACTCGAACCTTTTACCAAAATGCTTTAATTTGTAGAGTTTTCTGCGAACGTACACTTCAGTTTTCGCGTGCTCGTTCGCGTTCACGAAAACGTACATTTCACGTTTAACGGATTTCACAGTATAACGGCACCAGTTCTTTTTTTTTTTTATTTTCAGAGGCTTTTGTATTTTACTACAATGCGGTTTTGAAAATATTACATTACAGTGTTGTTATTAATTGTTTTGTTAAATAAACTAACGATGTAAATATTTTATTACTCTATTGTAATAAAAGTTGTATAAAAATAAGCTTCATTATATTCCAGTTTAAAATATAGAATATTTGTCTTAATATCAACCCGAGTTGAAAATTTCAGCCTAAAATCCTCCTAAATTACCAAATAACTTAGGATATTTAGGCTGAATATGGAAAAATATGCTACATATAAAAGAATGCAAATTTTAATTCCACAATAGCTCTAAACTTGTTCATTGTTGCCAGTTTTGCCTAGTTTAGGATCAATTTAGGCTTTATACAGCCCAAAATAATCCTCGGCATTCTTATTTAGAAAATTAATCTAATTGTAAGCCCAATATTAAGCCATACATTCTAAAATGAGGAGTTTTAGAATTGGATTGGAATTGGAGTGATTTTTGGAGATTTAGAATTTATATGGAATAAAATGATAATTTAATTCTTACTTGCTCCTGAAAGCCCTATTTTTACAATATGAGTTGACAGACTTGGAACTTCTGAAATATTTTTAGGGGATGTCAGATTAAATTGGAATACAAATTTTACCTGATCAGTCAATATAACTCCTAAAAATCATATTTACAGGACTTTGAGGCGCGTAGACACACTAGTTGAGGATTTTGAGGTTCAAAATGGTATACATAATTAAGCGGCAAATGAGAAATCAAAAGAATCTAGGGTTTGAAGTTTCTTTTTAGGCTGGACTTTACAAATTTATTTGAAATTGTTTTTAAATGAGATAAAATGCTTTAACACTAGATTTACGGATGTTGATATACCTATTTTTCTGAAGTGAGCCAATTTGACTCATACAAGAAAACTGAAGTTTTTTTTTGCAAAGAAAATAGTTCCAAATTAATTTAAATGAAAGATTTATTATTAATAAAACTTAACGAACCAATATATTATATATATAGTAATCAAATTTTGAATGAGCCAAATTGGCTCCGTAAATCTAGTGTTAAAGGATTTTGGTGAATATTTCAGAATAAAGGAAGTAAGGGCATGTATTTGTGACGGCATAATTTTGAAATTGTAAAGATGCAATTTCAGTTTTGAAATAGTCCCTTTATAATAGGCGAACTTACGCAACATTCGGAGGAGTCTTCTTCTGGTAAAACGGATACGTTGGCGAAATTGCAGACTTAACTACTGGGAAGTAGTAGAAATCGAGCATGCTCAGACACTTGCTCGACTGAATTCCAAATTGCAGTTCGTAACTATTTCTGGTAACGATTGAACTTTGGGAAGGTAGAGCGCATCAAAGACTAGAATTCAATGATCCAACAAATATACTAATGCCAATACTAATATGTATATTCCAAATACACCAAATTTTATCGAGGAAAATATAAATTTCCAAGCAAGTATAAATTGTATTTTAAATGTCATAGTTACCATTATATTACATACAAATTTGGCATAGTTTCATCAATTCTTCCTTGTTTACAAGTCATAAAATATTCTACAAGCAATAAGGAAAAGATTTTTTCAAATTTGTAAAAATCATGAAACGCCCAGAATATTTTAAATATGTCACAAATTCGACTATCACTTTTTAAGTGTCTCATTGTAATTTTCTTCTTCTTGTTTTGCTAACCGTACTATTTTTCATTATTTTTCACTTACCCCCTACACCAGTGGTTCGTAATGTGTGTGAACTCACCCCATAAAGATCACTGGGACAATTCGGGGTGGCTGAAGCATGTATAAATACGTGTGTCATGTTTACAAAAAGTAAACGTCACTCTTACAAGCAATTAATTGAAATAAACACCCGCTCGTAAAAAACATTGTCGTGGGCTGTTAATCTTTTTCCTCCTGTGAATTAAACAGCGATTCAAATAAATTTGCAAAACACTTCCATACTCAAATAACCACTATTTTTTCATTTTTAATTTACCAATTGAGATCTTGCCCGCAATTGTTTCGATTCCAATTTTCAATAACACATTTTTCATTTCGGATTTTCCATTATTATAAAAATATTTAAATACCTACAATATAATAACTGTTGGAAATATCGCGCCCGCAAGTTATCTAAAGTAGGTAATGATAAAATCTTCTGCATCGAAGGTTTAGAATTTCGGGAAGAATCTCATGCTGCTGGTTGGTAAAGTCGTGCAAGCTCGACTTTGCCAAAAGCTCTCTCTTACTCTGCCTTATCGGCCGCAGTTACAGTCTCGAGAAGACCCTGATAATTTCATCTCAAGCTTTAACAGGTGGCGGCAACCATCTCCTCTTTCCCATAGGAAAAGCTGAGCTTTCACTTCAATGATACACCCTTGAGGGGCTGCTTCGTAACGCAAAATAATTATGCATTTTACCAACAAGGTTTTTCAGTCCTCGAGCACGTATTCACTCCTGTTTTCTGTTTAATTAGACACTTCGTACTCACCCGCCTATTCTTCCTCAAGAAAGTCCAATTCTTTTTCATCTATCTTCTATACTTGTCTCGCGAAAATTTGATCTCCCTGGGTATTTTCATTAAAACGATTCAAGTCTCGCCGCTGCTAGATGAATTAATTTCAACAAGGTCAAGTGGCTCGTACGAATGGAACGAGGAATTGAAATTACACGATATAATCATTGATTTTTATGTTTACTAATATATTTTTGGACTCGCTGTTTTTTACGTGCAACTTGATGATCGAGCGTCTTGTTTGGATTTTTTTAATTAATTAATTTTTAACACTACTTTTATAGACAATTCCCCTTTTAATTTATCTCATTTAATTAATGACCAGGGTGAAATTTTACGAAATAATTATCAAGAACTTGATTTACCTTTTTTCAGTTTTTCTCTTTATTTTACAATCGAACATCTGTCATTCAAATAATATCACGGGGCAAAATTACCGAAAATATTTTCAATTTATTTCTACATGTTAGTTTTCAGTTTTTCAAAATCAGTAAATAGCTTAAGTCACTTTTTTAGTCGCAAAAGGTACAAATAAATAGTTGAAAGGGTTTTTAAATTGACATAGTACTTAGTTTTCTTTCTCTTTCGCAAATAGACGAGAAACGTAGGAATTGTGTGTTAATTTTTCATTAACAATCTCCTCGCGAGATTGGCGAGATTAAAATAGCTATTATTCGATGACAAATTCAGAATGTAAAGACACGGCCGCCGTGTGTTCCTATCTGAGTGAGCTTTTCGTTTCATTTGACATTCCTTCTGGAATCTGTTAAAATAAGCTTGTTAGACTTGTATCGTTTCGCTCTTACAATACCGTTTTCATTATGTATACGTCAATATTTCCACTTATATTCAATAATAACAGTTCTTTCTTATTCTATCATCATTTTTTCTCCAATAAAACGCAGAGCGCTATACGTGTTGCAAAGGAAGTTGACTTTTTCCCATATAGTATAAACTACTTTTGTTTTTGAGAAATTGATTCGATTACAGAAAATTCTTAATTAATTGATATATAGAAATTAATACCTTGCACAGATTCATTAGTAATTTCTTGCAGGCTTCCATGAATTAATTAAAATTAGCTTGATAATAGAAAGAATAGATAATTTAGACTGTTTCGACTAAATAATTGACTGTTACTTGAAGAAAGAAATTATGTTTCAAAAAAAAATTACAGTAAGCATATATAAAAAATAAACTTGCACAGGATACAAAGTTGTGAAATTCAATTTAGTATTGCAATATTAAAGTGCCATAGAAAAAATAAACATCTGGGATGACTGAGAATTTCATCACTCTATTTTAACTGGTCTTTATCCTTTTCAACAATACTTTTTCAAAATGAGTATAACACTTGGAAATATCAATGTTTTTCGGTAATACAAAACTTTGCAATTCCATTCTGACGTTGCAAATCAGCTTGAACTTCTCATAAAACAAGGAACTTATTATTCGAACAGATAGTTCGCATCGCATGACCAAACATTATTAGCATTCTTGATACTTCACATTGTCATTCCCATAAAGGCATACCATCCGGCAATACTCCTTCGTTATTTCGATATTACAAAACTTCCACATCGCCAAATAAAACGAATAGTATCCTTTCAAGTTTTACGCAACCGAGACTTCAGAATTCTTCACGGTGTTTTCAACGGGTGTAGATGTAAAGCATTCTTAGACGAGATCGATCAAATGGAATTCTAAGTAGCATAGCAGTTTTTGCATGGGCTGAAGAACAAGGAATTTCCCAAACTTCAAGCTCAGAAATTCCATAGGTTGTGCGCAAACAGTAAGTAAATCTGGCCGCATCCTTGTCAGAATTTCGCTGTGTAGCTTTTCAGTTACTTGAACTACCCAAACTGAATGGTATTTCAGCATTTGCGACTTGCGAACCCCATAAGTTTCCATCGTCTTGCCGGATAATTTCACTGGTACCCTTATCGTTATGTTTTTCCTAATTCGATTGGAAATTGCAATTTTCTTCGGTTGTTAAAATTGTCGTTCTACGAATTGGAATCGTTTAGGGTCATTGAACTTTTATATCGGAAATTCGATGTAATTGAGATATTTCTATTTTTTGCATAAAACTCGAAAAGAGCAATATTGGGACTTTTAGAATATAACTGTGAGTTGTTTAGCTTTCTATTGCCACTGAGCTACAAATTGTAGAGATTGCAAGCAATATGTGCAACTTTTTGATATTGTACAATAAACTGTAAGTGTTTCAAAATTTAATTTAATTTTTAAGTACTGTTGGGAATGACGATTGCCTCTCTATTTAACACTAGAACTACTAGTTAAATCTACTATATTTCAATATATTAAATAGGTACTTTGAAACGATAACAATCAAGGGGTAGGAAATATAATCGATTTGATAATATGTGTTTTATAATATTAACGTAAAATATCTGCTCTAGGAGCCACCTATGAACTTTGAGAATCTTTTAAAATATTGGAAACCAGTCATTTTGACTTGCTTTGTAGTTGCAGTGCTAAATACAGTAAACGCTTGACAGCTATTCAACAAAGCCTCAGTTTGTATCACAGTCGTTGATATTATTTATCATTTTTCAACTTTATCGGCACAATGTTAAATAGAATTCGCGCGAACCACTCATTGTTATATTCTATTTCAAAGAACGTATCATTACCTTAAACAACGGCCAGTGCAACCCGATCGTATTACTTGTCGTTTGTACCATGTAATTCCGACCGTTCGAGCCGAATCAATAATTACGGAATTTTCAATTTAATTTTCTAACACTATTTTCACTACTCTGCACAATACTTTGGAACTTTCGTCAAAATTCTTCAGCTTTCGATTCTCATTTGATTTACGTACACATCACTGATTTGGAGCAATGAAAATTTATTTTTGACATTGCAGTTTTAATTTGATTTTATATTTTTAAAATTCAATTTACTTTCTCGATTTCTTACTGAACTAAATTAATCCGGTAAATTTAGGTAAACTGTGCAACTATGTTGAAATAGTATTGATCCATCTTATTTCCAAATATATTCATAAAAAGTCAAAAGAACTCTACCATTAGGAATTTGAATTATTAGTCAAAAAATAAATAAATTATTCGTCTACGAAACCTTGTAATTTTAAAACAACACAAATTCCATCCGTGTGTTTATATACGGGGAAATAATTTGCATAACTTTGTAAACCTTGTAAACTATTACAATATATTTTTTGAAAATAACAATATTTCTTCGTAATTAAAGACATAGACATTACGTTAAACCTATTGTTTAAATTTCTATTTCTAACATTTCTTAATGCGCTATGGTCTCACTAATGTTTCCAGAATTTATTCAGGCTAAAAGATTTAACATCAGATTTACGAATGCTTATATACCTATTTTTCTGAAGTGAGTTAATTCGACTCACACAAGAAAATTGAAGTTTCTTGCAAAGAAAAAAGTTCCAAATCAATTTAAATGAAAAATCTATTATTAAAAAATTAACCAACAAATATATTACATATATATAGTAATCAAATTTTGAATGAGCCAAATTGGCTCCGTAAATCTAGTGTTAACATAACTTTGACCATATATCGAATTATTTCTCTATAAATTCAATATTAATAAATCCATCACAGATAAATTGGCCAAAAACCATAAAGATACACACCCTGAACCCCACAAAGTTTAACCTGTACCTTATCATCTTATAGGAAGTAACATAGCCGCTTCAAACTATCAACTCATTCAGTGTCTCCCCAATTAACAGCCTCATTACATATCGAGTCAAATAAAATTAGAACCATTCAATAATAACTTTCCCCATTTTTAGCAGCAATAATTAGATGATTCTTTCGTTAAAGTTCAATGATATTTAAAAGAAGCACGGCTTCTTCGAAGATACCGTTTCTGATAAAATCATGCCACAAAGGTGCCCACGCAGGCACGTTCCTGTCTCTCAATAGAGACTGCGTGGCGTTCCGCGCAGGGACGTGACTTTGAGTGATTATAAAAGGGGCTGTCGGACCCTCGAACTCGCCAGTCGCACGTTGAATCAGCTACTGTACGCTTCTCCAAGTGAACAAGACCGAGTTCGTGTAGGTAAGTCGTATATGGAACTTCTAAATGTTATTATGACTATGCGAAGGTCTATGGGAATAAACAAACATATCGGGCTTACAATTTCATTAATGTGGCATGTTTTTGTGCGGTTTTTGAATATTGAAAGTTTTCTTCTTTTTATTGAACATTTTTTAATATATGTGGAATTGAGTTAAGTGATATAAGAAATAATTAAAGGATATGTTGGAAAATGTGTACATAGAATAGGATAATTTGTTCTTTTAATTATTGTGTTCTGAGAATTTTTTCGAATTTTAGAATCTTGAAATGATAAATAGGACAAAATCAAAATACGTGTTATTTTTAAATATAATTTGGTATAAATAGTATTGACGAAGGTAAAGAATGAAGGTGACATTCTCAAAATAATTAGGGTGACACAGTTTTATGATGCGATATCCCGAATTTATTGTTACAGTATTTAAATATGATTTTCTGAAAATATATTAATAGAAAATTAGTACTTTGTTTGTAAAACTGTGAAAAAATTCCTGCTTACTTTAAAAAGAACGGAATATCATACACAATTTTAAAAAGAGGTGCGCCATTTCAATTGCCAAATTTGCCTTCGCTCGCAAACGATACAAAGCTCTTTGGTAAATCATTTGCAATATCGGTGAAACGAAACGTCACGGAAAACTAAAAACAATAAATTTAACACATTTAATCCATTTTCATCGCCTTGCATTTAACTCTATTTGGTATCTTTTTTAACTACACAGAAAAAGTACATATTTTTTTGAAATATTTTGCAAATGACATTTACCGCGCCGTAAAATATTTTTTTAAAATATACGGTCCGTTTTATGAGTTCGTTAAAGCAGTTAAGCCGTTAGCTGCTCCAAGAAATTTATGAAACTTTCAAGCACGAGAATTAAAAAAAGGAATAACCAAAGAAAGTGAACAAAATAAAAGTATTTAAACGATGTAAAACACGCAAAGACAATTTATTTCTTTTCTTGCATACGACTTCGCAAATTACAAAATATAATCGTATACTTTTACTGAAGCAAGAAATTTAAAGTTGTAGTTTATAAAAAAAAAATCATTTAAAGTCTCATAAATTATTTAAATTTTCTTGCTAAATATTTCCATAATCGATCAATTTAAAATTTCGATCATTTGTAACGAAGACATCAATCTACTCAAGAATTGAAATTCCATCTGCCATGCTTTAAAAAATTCCAAAACTATACCGATTTTACCAAAACATTCAGAATTGCAGTAGCAAAAAAAAATAAAGGTTCCGCTAATTAGAAATATTCATAAATTTCCCATTATTTGGTTACTTCATCGAAGATTAAAAGCAACAGCGGAAATTTTCTCCGGATATTGCTTTCCATGTTATTCCTCTTACTCATCGCGCATCCCTCGCGCCATTTTGAATTCTACATTACCACTTTATTATTACTAGAATCCGTTTCGAAACAATCATTTAATTATTCTTTACTGTAAATTTCAAATTACAACTCGACATACCTTCAACAATACAACTTTATATACCTTCAACAATACAACTTTTTACTTCACTCGGCTGATCGATACACGTCGTTTCTTCCTTGACCGATATGAAATGCAAACACGAACGAAAGTCCCGAAGAACGTTTAAATTATGAATTATTTCAAACTACAAAGTGACATTCCTCGAAACGACCTCGACGAACTTTCAAACCCCTTTCCCATTTTCACACTTTCCAATCTCGTTTTTACACTTCAACAACCACCCCAACGGAATTTTCATTTGATCCGCCATTTCGAGTGTTCGAAAGACAAGTATTTCGTAAGAACATAAAAGAAATCGATTCTCCATTCCCGCGTTCCGATAAGTAAACGCTTTCCATGTTATCGCGAACGTGATAATTAATGCAAGAGGAATCTGTTTCGCGCGCGAACCCTTTCCCATGATTCTATTTGCCGTAAGCTTCTACGGTTGAAGAGGAGACGGGAAATAGGAGAAAGATAAAATCCAGAGAAAGAGAAAGGGAAAGAGAAGAGAAACGAAGAAAGGGAAATAACAGGCCAACCACGACCCTTACGTACTTTCATAGGGGCTGACAAACAACTCGGGAAAATGGAAGTGTTTAGCTTTGTAGAACGAACTCGAAGAGTTTGTACAGTGACCTCGATTAATGGCGTACGGGTAGGATACAATGATACTTTCTTCATTATTGTCTTATAAGAGATGGATCTCAACTGTCCGACTTCGATTTGAACAAATATTCGCAGGATGACAGTATGCAGGTTTTCAATGATCTATAGCAAATATTGACCATAGTTATTAAATAGTTTTAAAGATATAATTTAGAAATAAATACAGTCTTGGTTGTAATCGCTTTGGTGGAGACGTAGCGTTATTGTGAGGGTTGAAAGTTGGATCTTTAATTTTACTCTTCTGAAATAATGAATATTAATAATAAATAGATGCTAAATACTTGAAAACTGCACGTTTATACTATTTCTTATTTCTTAACACTAGAACTACTTAATTAATAACTTAATTACTACTTACTTAAACATTTAATTAATATATTAAATAAGCACTTTAAAAAAGGTGGAAGCAAGAGGCGGAAAAGATGATCGATTCCGTAATTTATATCTTTTCAGATAAACGTAAAACATCTATTCTGTGACTGTTTTACAAACTTGGAGAATTTTTGGACACAAATTTGAAATTGTCAAATAAATTTGTCCGAATGAAGTATTTAAATGGCGGGACCAAAAAAATTGATCGATTCAATCAGCTACGGTGTTCAAGATAAAGATAGAAAATTTGAAAAGAAACAACGTTAAAAATTTCAGGAACATTTTCATAAAATTCAGGGCAAGTAATTTTGATCACTTTGATAGATTCAGTGTTAATATTAATATTAAAAAGTGTCAGTATTTCATTGACTATATTTTTAAAACTATTAAATAAATCCACGTGAATTTAGGTTAATACTTTACATACGTCATTACGGAACTACGTGCTATAATCTTGCTAAAGCTCGTTAAATTGGAAGTCGGACAGTTGGGATTTTTCCCTTGTTAGTAACAGGGAACATAATCGTTCTGTTTCGTCCTCGTGTCTGTCATGAAACGACAAAGATGAACCATTTCGTGACACACCGTCATTTTCGGAATGCTACGTGTACTGTTCTTTTAATTCGTTGCTTGTAACGTCGTGAGTTATCGTTGATAAAACGGTAGATAATTTAGCAAGAGATTTTATTCGTCGTTACGTTACTATCGATGAAGGTAAAAAGTCTACGATGAAATTGGAACAAAGGTTTAGTTATTCGAGCTGGCAATTCTGGGTTGGATGTTATCGTTGTTTTGGGGAAATTTCTCAAAAGCTACGTGTGTTATTCTAGCCCCTATGGTTGCGAAACCCACCTCAAACTGGAGACACTTTAGCCTTTGCGGTCCTTCATCAACGTAGCTTCCTGACGGTGCTCATTTTTTGTCGACTTAGTTTCGAATTTGGAATTTAATAATCTTCTTCTGCATTAATTAACGTAATAATTAATTGTACTTACGGAGTTTGTGAACAAAGTTATTTGTTAACACTAGAACTACCAAACCAGTCAAAATGACTGGTACACTATTTTTTACAAAAATTCTGTAGGTTTATATAAGAGTCATAGAATAAATATTCTACGTCAGTATCAATAAACATAAATCTTTATTCCCACTTTTTCAAAGTACTTATTTAATTTATTAAAATATGTCGGATTTGACGCCGGTAGTTCTAGTGTTAATATTCTATGTCACTAATAAAATAGTTATCTTGAATATTGCTAAAGAGATGCAAAAATAATGAATGTTTACAGTTTACCGGAATGATAGAAGATTGCGTAAAACAAATAATCGTTATATTAATCATTTTAATAACTTTTAAATCTTTTCATATTATATTTACAATAAAGCTCATAACAAAGGGACTTTGTTGTATCAAGTGAATAGAAAACTTAATATATGGCGGACATAAAAGAATTTAAACATTAAATAATAATTAATTTCATAATCGCAAGTGGTTTGAAATTTGTGAATTACGATAATAATAATAAACGTGTACCACATAGAACAAAATGGTATAATGGTAATTGAATCAGTGCTTTTAGCCACAGAGTGGGAATTCTGTCATAAATCAAAAACGATGTACGTATATTCAACTGAAAATAACGAAACCTGGGCAGTTTTGTGACTTTACACTCGTGCTTCGACATTGTTTCACCGTTGGAACGCATTTACTGAGTGGAATGCGATTAGATTTAATCCGATGAGAAAGGTTTATCGACGCTCTCCTCTTTGCGCCGTTTCTTTCTCGCGATTTGTATGACGCGCGCTATTGCACTTGTTTTGCTGCCGATAAGAGACATGAATTTTTTAAGGAAAAGAGATATAAACGTGGATAAAAGGCTCACAATTAGAGATCATTGTCAAAGTGACGAGGAAAAGGAGTGGTTCTGGAAAAACATCACGTTTTTTCTCGGTGTTCGATCCGTTTGAATGTTAAAATAAAGGAAAAATGGAAAGATGGATGTATTGTAAAAATAACAACGTATTTTATTATTTTTCTCAACTTTAACATTTAATATGAAATCCACTGACATTAAACTGAATCGTCAATAATAAAAATAACGCTGTAATTTCAGCCTGTAGAATATTTGAAAATAACTTTTTACAGATCAATTATATTAGCGAGATTTACAATTTGTCTAGCTGCATGTGGTATTTTTTGGCATCATTAATCAATGCCGATTCAAAAATTCATTAATTCCTCGTTACACCTCCTGATGCCTTCCATTGTTTATTGAATTCAAAATTACTTCAACAATTGGATCGTTTGTTCGTTAATTCATTTCATTCAGCTATTGTTTAAATTTGCAACGAGAAGCACGAAATTAACATACTGTAAATAAGGTTATTGCTTGTCGAAGCATTTAGTTTTTTCATTTCAGAATTCTCGCAGTAAACTGCTGGAATTTATTTCTTGTATTTCTACTATTACAACAGCATCCTATCCAGAGCAAAAGCACCATAAAACAAAACGATAACATGACTACTAATTTTAACTTTACTATAGAACTTTTCAAAATAGTCTATTTTTTTATGCTCGTAAAAATTGATCTGTAAAAGCGTGAAACTGACCTATACATTGATCCACCTTAAGATTAAAACGATTCACGATTTTAAATAAATTCTAAAAATACATTTTATAATACCAATTCGAATTAAAACCGTACATTCAATTTCACATTGATCGTACCTAAGGCTGAAGGGACTCAAAATTGCAAAAAAATTGTGAAAATTCAATCTGCAACGATAATTCTAATTAAAAGCTTGAAACTCACCCTCACATTAACCCATCCTAAGTCTAAAGCGATCCATGCTTACAAATAAATTCTAAAAATACATTTTGCAACGACTAATCGAATTAAAAGTGTGAAACTCACCCTCATATTGACTCACCCTAAGTCTAAAGCGATCCACGCTTACAAATAAATTTTGAAAATACATTTTACAGTGATAATTCCAACCAAAAGTGTGAAATCTATCCTCATATTGACCAACCCTAAGACTAAAGCGATCCATGATTCCAAATGAATTCTAAAAATATATTTTGCAACGACTAATCGAATTAAAAACGTGAAACTCACCCTCACATTAACCCATCCTAAGTCTAAAGCTTCCACGCTTACAAATAAATTCTAAAAATACATTTTCCAACGATAATTCGAATTAAAAGTGTGAAACTCACCCTCATATTAAGCCACCCTAAGACTAAAGGTGTCCACGATTACAAATAAATTCTAAAAATCCATTTTACAGTGACAATTCCAACCAAACGTGTGAAATCCATCCTCATATTGACCCACTCTAAGACTAAAGCAATCCACGCTTACAAATAAATTCTAAAAATACATTTTGCAACGACTAATCGAATTAAAAACGTGAAACTCACCCTCACATTAACCCATCCTAAGTCTAAAGGTGTCCACGATTACAAATAAATTCTAAAAATCCATTTTACAGTGACAATTCCAACCAAAACTGTGAAATCTATCCTCATATTGACCCACTCTAAGACTAAAGCAATCCACGATTCGAAATGAATTCTAAAAATATATTTTGCAACGACTAATCGAATTAAAAACGTGAAACTCACCCACACATTAGCCGACCCTAAGTCTAAAGCTTCCACGCTTACAAATAAATTCTAAAAATACATTTTCCAACGATAATTCGAATTAAAAGTATGAAACTCACCCTCATATTGACCCATCCTAAGATCAAAGCGACCTACCAGGGTGTCGATACGTGACACGATTCGCAGAAACCAAAGCTACTCCAACAATTGGGACATTTGTTCGTTAAAACCCCACCGCGATTGCATTCCAAAGGCGTACGATTGAACGCAATGAATTCGATGAACGTCGAAACTCGAAACGCCAAGAAGAGCCTCCTGTGCAAGCTGTATAATGTAAATTATGTAAACGTTTATCGAGATCGTGTGACCCGATGCATCTGTATCGTGCATAGAGCAGAGTTTAAAGAAACGCTTTTGCTCTGGATCTCTTCGCGTATAGTGGAAAGAGAAACGACATCGGGGAATGTAGAGTAATCCCCCTGGTAGGTCGTGTTGCGGAAGGGAACGATACTTGTACTGTTTGTGCCTGAAAATGTATTGTACGACTTTGCTTTTAAAATGTTCCTCCTTGCCGAGGGGTCGATGTTTAGTTTCTAACGATAGCTTTTCCAGTTGACGGAGAATACTTTTGCAATTACGGCGGATATCTTTCGTGTCACTGAGCTGCGCGTTTTATCGTGCGATGGTCTTTTGAGTTTTCCTGATCCACTCCTTTTGTGGCATTTTTCTAAACGGTTTTTGAGACTTTGGATTTATTACGTGCATCGGGAAATGTGATAATGTTAAATTAACTGTAAGTGATGGATTGTTAATTTTAAAACCGCCGATGAATTTATATTTAGAACTAGCTGAAAGTTCCGGTGCTTCGCTACGGTGTAATCGAAACTAAAAAAAATCCTTAAAATTTCGAATTTTGAAAAATCCTTTCTTAGTGAGTACTTATACCCTAGAAGGAACGCTCATGCAAAATTTCAAGTTTCTAGGTCAAGTAGTTTCGTCTCTGCGTTGATGAGTTTGGCCCATACTTTAACCCCTCAAAACCGAATAAAATTTCGAATTTTTCAAAACCCTTTCTTAGTGAGCACCTACGACCCAAGGCAAGAGTATGTTCCAAATTTCATTACAATCCGTTCTGTGGTTTTTGAGATTTCGTGATGAGTGGATGAATGAGTCAGTCAGTCAGTGGTATTTCAGCTTTATATAATAGATTGCGCATATATAGATATTACAGAGGCTGCATCATGATTTTGCTGTAATCATCAATGATGATTTTTCGAGCATTTTTTGTGCACATTTTCTGCATTATCATTTTTTATATAATTTTTGATACGTTGAATTTGTTAAATCGGAAGACGAAATAATGTCGGGGATTTTTAAGTGACAGATTATTAATTTTAATTGGCAACGGAAGAATCTGAGAATTAAATAGGACGTAACGGAAGACTATTTTTAGAAATTGTAGATACTGGAATAGAGTTTAAATTTAAAATGGCACATATGTTAATGTCATCAAACTTCTGTGCCGCCTTCTCATACATTCTTGATTGAGAAAATGTTACGCATTCAGATGAATTGATTCCAATGAAAAAAAAACGTCGATCCAAATAAAGTAAAGTGAATAAGAAGATTTTTAAAGCAAATTGAGAAAGCGTTTTCTTTCCAAATAATAGAAAATAGTAATGTATGTCGAGTCTTACAATTTATCTATCGGATACTTTTTCTACGAATTTCAATTTGACTATCACCAAAAAATCTTTCTTATTTTTCGAAAACATTTTTATTGTACATGTTATCATAGAATTTGGAACACCGTATTTCCCATCTGGTGTATAGTTTCTGTTAGCATAAAATAGAAATAAATTTCCGACGTACGGATAAATTTTCAATTAATTCCGAACAACCCGAGAACATACGAAACCCGACGAATAACTCTGAACAAAACTAGTGCCTCAAAAAGGTCGAAAGTACGTTCAAACTTCTAAATGGAAAATAATCCATAACTATAGTAAATCAGAACGTTCTTTTACCTGTCCACCCGGTTTCTTGTTTTTTTAGAATAATACTAACCGATCTTATTTTTAAACTTTAATTTCCACGTCACTAATAAAGCAACGCGACTTTTGTTTTAACGCGGTAAGTTTTACGAGCGTTATAGAAGTTACTTTCTTTCGAAGCATTATTGAAAATACATCAACACGTTTTATTTTATCTTGTAACTTTACAACATGGCATAAATACCTAACGATGATTTAATGTAATCAATTATTATCTACCAATATTTCAAATCGTATAGTTTCAATTTATTCCTATTATTTTTATACCAATATGATTTTTTCCATGATCTTAAAAATGGAAAGAGTAAGCAATACATCTATTATGTTCAAATGGACCTCATAATAAAATTACTAAATAACTGAAAAATTCAAATTTGAAAACGTGAATGAAAACTGAAATATATAAAATTGAAAAACGTGACAAATACAACTACCAAACATACTGTTTATAAAAATCAGTTACTTTTCTTAAATTAATTATACCCGCGCAAGAAACGTATTACTAATTAAATAATTGTAAACTATAATAGTACAAATATCTGGCAAAAATATCGAAAAATTGATATTTAAACTGATTTCTATGGAAATATTCTACGGATTATATGAAATGTTACTATAAAAGTTTTATGATCATCGTTTGCTTTTTATTTTATCTCTTTCCATAAGAGACACTCAATACCATCCCTTTCGTAAGCTGGCTTTCAATATCATACAAAAAAAATTTTCTTCAAATATTCTTCTGCCGTACTTTGCAATGGTAAATAAGAAAAAAAAAACTTTGCACCCTTACGAACTCTAGTCATAAACTATAACTAGCATCGTGGTAATAGAAGAACGTGTGCAACAAATAATGCAACTCGGGACATCTGCATTTGACGGGAAAAATAATACGATGCTATTTTCTACCGTTATGTTTTCCTCGAAGTTTGCTCGCTTCTCGGTGCCACGCGAAAATCGCTTTCCCACGTTCGATGGTTATTTTATCGACAGGGGGATCAAAAGAAAAAGTTATTATTTTTCGTCCACGTTTTCGATCAGAAAATTCCACAATTTGTCATTTAGCTTTCGTTGAGGAAGAGTGACAGTTCTTGTTGAAACTTTCCTTTCAGATACGATGACAATTCTTTATTAAATTTTAATTCGGAAAGTCCCGATGAAAGTTTAACAATAGGCCTGCGTTAAATCTGTTATTTTTAATTGTATTAGATACGAACTTCAAAAAAATACTAATTCAGTGATGAACAAGACGAGCAGTTAAGTAATTTATATTTTACAGATAAATGTGAAACATTTACTGAATGGCTTCTTTGTAAATATGCTAAATTTTGTGAAAAAATTGTCAACCAGTCATTTCGTGTGTCTTGGTAGTTCTAATGTTAATTCTAGCTTCTAAATAGTGTCATCGCAAGATGAGAGCTAGCTATTTTTTAAACTATTTCCTGCTATATATCATAAATAATACATATTTCTAAATGCGTTCCTTTTGTATAACTTTATTTCGATATCTTCGTTTCCGACAATTCATCAGGTCCTCATTTTTAATATTTTTGCCAGGGCAAGTAAATTCTTTGATATCGCTTTTCCACAAATTTTAGACAACGTTAACTTTACCACTGCTATACATTGAATACAATAAAAAAATTATGATAATTTCAGTTATATTTTGTACCTCAAAATAAAACAAACGGAATAAGAATGATTTTATTATCTTGATAATTTTTATAAAATTTAAGATTATTAATTGCATTCTGCTGCACACGTGTCACTTGTTGTTGTATATCAAAGGGTTAATACGTTAATAGACACAGAAAGAAAAAGATATTTATCGCCCAAATAATTAATATCGTTAGATACACCAGTTAATAACGTAGCTCATGTTAGATTTTTATAATTTGGTTAACACGTTGACTGCTATCGGGGTCACCGGTGACCGGCGCTATTAAATTCAATGAAATTTCATGTAACGTTTAAACTGCGATATTTATGAATTTTCTAATATATTTAATATATAAATAGTGGCATTAGAAAAATAAAGGTCTGCTGAGTATCTATATATCAGAATCTTTATAGTTTCTGCTTTATAAAAATGTGATTTTGATAGAAAAAATTTCACTTCAGTAGAAGTGACGAAGTTAGCGAAATACCGATGGCGTTTAACGTGTTAATAAATACTCTGATCGTATTAGCATTCTTAAAAACAGTATCTCAAATTTGTGAAAATGGAACGAGAGTTATTTAATTGGCCGTGGATCATTGAGAAGGTGGAACAACGTAAGCGGAAATGAATAATGATCCTTCGAGGGAGGAAATAATTACGTACCGGTGATGCGATGCAACGCAAGCAACTTTTATCGTTCGAAAGAATTCCCCGAGGTCTCGTGATTCTGGTTTTACTGCCTTCCAACTTTGAATCCACGAGGAGCACAGTTTGCCCGTTTACGTGTCTATCAAACCGTGAAACGAAACCATTCGCGCGTGCTGCAAAGAATGCGTGCGCGGAATAAACCGACTCGAATTGTCTGTTCTTTAAACCGAGCAATTTGGGCTTTGCGATAAATTATCACGGTGTTTGCAGTCGCACAGACATGTAGAGAGAAGTAGAGAGAAAGAGGCAATGGGAAAACTGAAAAACGAAAAGGAAATTCTTCGTTGTTTCACAATTTATAATTTTTCTTGCTGATGAAATTTCCAAATCTTTGAGAGTCATTTAATGGATGCGTGATTTTCAATCAAGATTAATTATTCCTTATCTGATAAAAATGTAGAAAGATGAAAATAAATAATTTTGAAGTTTTCAAACTTAATTGTCTTGTGGAAAAATACTTATTGTATATAATATTTTGAATTGCTGAGTATGACGTCACTGGAGAACGCTGCCATAACTAGGGAAGATTGATTTCTCATTCTTGCACATACTAAAGATTTCCATGGATGAACTCCACACAAGTTCGCGTAATTTAATATCCATAGTCATTACTTTCATTTTCCAACTTTATTTTTTTATATACTCTCTGAAAGTATGTTTTAAATAACGTTTCTAACATCATTCTCAATATAAATAATTGAATTTTCTTTTCTCGCAGCAGCACAGTGTTTTCTTGAACTTTATTGATGCGGGAAATCTTATAATCTGTTATAATATTCATCACGTAAAGGCTTAAGGGATTGTGCACCTCTTTTATTATTTTATTGCACGTCGTTGCTACTTTACCGGTAGTAAAGTTCCTTTCCGTGTTACGTATGATCGAATCCACTAATTTAAATTCGCGAGGTTTTATTGAACGAGCATTCGCGGTATTTCTATCGCGAATGGTAATAATAATGATCACAGGACTCATATCAAGCACACCACGCACTAATGACCTACTCTTGAGGAGCTTTTCTATGCCAACCATTTCAAGATGGCGTTTCTAGATACGAAACGAATACTAATTTTTTTCCTCTTGCGAAACGATAATAAGGTCAGACATGGTATTTATTTTCTTTTTTTTTTACTATAAGTTACTCTAATTAGATGATTAATGTGAAATGTAAATCTGAAAATAATAACTTCTGGCATTTATAAAACTTAAAATACGAGTGATAAGAATTCCAGAAATAATTTAACACTAAACCTACCAAGGCGGTCATAATGACCGGTTCTCAATTTGTTCAAAAAACTACCTAAATTGATAGGAGTGCCGTGAAGTAAAAATTCTCCTTCTACCATATAAAGCCTAAATTAGTTAATTAACTAATCCTTTCGCCCCTTGATTTATCTTTTTCCAAAGTACTTGTTCAATAAATTTAAATTTTAGTAGATATAACGTCGGTAGTGTTAGTGTTAATGTTCCTAAAAATTAAGATTTAATTTTGATGCAATAGGTTATTCCGGCAGCTATATGAATATCAGTGCTTTAACATTACAGCAACGTTAATTATTCTTCCTTAGATAGTACAAAAATCTGATAGATAACATTAAAACATTTAATTACTGTGCTTCAATTATTAATTTTCTTGCAGTTCACAATATCCTTGTATGTATCAGTATTGCAAAGGAAAAAAAAAACTCCTCTGAATAGCAAACAATTACTATTTTAACGACAAGGATACAAACACCTGTAAACGATAATAGCATGTGATTTTTTGAAGTTAATCTACTTAACAATATTCTCACGAACGTTCAAAACAATCTCCCTCGTAACAATTTAATATGCAATCTCCATTCGAACGTCATACGTGATAATTGCACAGACTCCGATCATCCGGCAAATCCTGGAATATTTCATACATCATAATGCGAATATCGAAAACATCGTGGTGCCTCCTGCCTCGATCACGTTCTTTGTCTATCTCCTAATTGGATTCCCCGCAAAATGCATTTACATTAAACTGGATTTCGCACAATCGCAAAAACGAGTGCCGAGATAATCTTTAATCTAATTGAACTTGGAAGGTGATTAGTTCGCCGGCTTAATAAAACGGACTGAACGATACCAGTTCCTTTTCTCATCCTCCATGGTTTCCTTCTCCTTCTCTTTGTCCTCTGCAACCACTTTATTCTTTTTTTCTTCTCAAAAGTAAGCGTCAGGTTATATTTCATTATACTCTCATTCTTTCTTTCTATTTTTCTCAGCTTATATTTCCCTCTCAACAAAACCACAATTCATTTTACCTTTTGTCTTTTTCTTGACAAATTTCCCTATTCTATTCCCTTTCTCTCTCTCTGAGGATACCAAAAGACCGGGCTTATCTGTCCTTTTGTCCAATGTCCCTTTCCTCCTTATCTAATTTTCGTTCCAAGGTCTTTCCTTTTTTTTATACCGCTGATTATTCGCACAGACATGCCGAGAGCAGCGGATTATCATCGGATAGGGCTCTCTGAATAACTAATTGTAAGATACTTGACTCTCATGCTAGTAAGACAGGTAATCTCCCATATTTCATTAGACCACCCTGCCACCGATCGATTCTGACCTCCTGCATATGCATGACTCGTGCATCCGAGCATTTTCCTTATCCTATTAATCCTTGCTGTACTGGTTTTAGTTGGTATGCTTCTTTTGAAAAATGTCGAATTGACTGCTTGTTTTTTTTGGAGGGAGATATAGGGATGTATCTAGAACTTTTTTTTTGTATTATTTTAATGTAGTTTGTTATGGTTATTTTTCCTAGGATTCACTATTTTAGTTGGCCTCTGATTCATTGAAGTTATAGGATATTAAATAATCATTTAGGATTTTAATATTTTTTGAGGTGATGAGGCATTTTAATACCAAACTGCTGATTGTGAGTTGAAACATTTACCTCGTTATTGATCCTCTCTTCGTGAATTCTTTCGCCTTTAACACGTTGAATGTCATTGATATTTCGCTCGTTTGATTATTTCCATTGAAGTGATATATTTCCTATTAAAATTACATGTCTGTAAAGCAGGAACTTCAAAGATACAAATAGATATATGTTCAGTTGGATTTTATCTTTTGAACTGCAGTATTTAAATAATGAATGTGCTAGAAAATTCTTAAATATTACAATTTCAAAGTCATATGAAATTTCATTGAATTCAATGGTGCCGGTACCGGTGACCCCCATGGCAGTCAACGTGTTAACTGCTATAACTATTTTGCTTAGGACCTAAGCCTTAGGTGATCATTCTTGTTAGATTCGGGCTATAATGTGTGAATTAACTTTTCTGGAAAAATTTCCCAAAGGTGACGAGGTCTTGAACTTTGGCCCAGTGTTTGCGTTTCCAAACCTTTAATAGGTATTTGAATATTTTTTGTGAGTACTATATCCTGGAATTTCATAAAAATCGATAAGTGGTGAGACACAGTGGAGTTTAAGAAAATGGTAAAGATAAAGATAGTTGAGAATGAAAAAATCGAACAGTGAATATAAGAAATGGTGTTACAAAGTCACAGATGTAGAAAAGAAGGCAGAATTCCAACCTTTAACAGGGAAAGCATTGAACAGTCTTAGAACAACTAAGAAGATAGACAAAGTCACAAAATCTAAAAGGAATTTGAAAAAGATAGAGTTACAAACTCCCAACCGAAGAAGAGAGAAAGAGAGAAAAAGTTACAAAGCCGAAGAAAGGAGAACATAAGACTAAAAGTAAGGAATCTTGAGAGTGAACACGAGAGTAACTTAAGAGAGAGAAAACAAGACACAAAACGAGGTAGGAAGACAATACCACAAGAAGGAATACAAGTTTTATTAGCAAAGACACTATGAACTTCCTGTGGGGAGACTACAAACAGAAAGAAGATTGAATATGTATTGAAAGATTAGAATGATAGAATGTATACAGTGCAAACAGTAGAAAAATTGGATACGGAATAAGAGTTAGTATCCAGTGAGAATAGAAAATGTTCAACAGAAACATTGCAACGTGCACTTTGTCTCGATTAAATACAATCCGCAGTATGAATATTCGAGGTATTGTGACAACTCCCACCGTGTATTTTATATTCGTGAAAATGTATTTGTTTATTTCGAATCCGTTCGAATAGCAAAGAGTGGCAGGTAAAATATCTGTGAGAAGGCCATTTTTCAATTTACACCACTGTTATCGAGCGTGTCGCATGGATACGTGAATTTTTCATGCAGTTTCGCTGGCAATCAGTGTTTGCATTTCGATGCTGACTCGAAATTGTGATTATTTGCTCGAAATGAACTTTGCACCGGTTTAAAACGTTTAGTTGCAATTAATGACAAATTTCTACTCGGGAATTTATGAAAATAATTATAAATATTGAAAATTGTAAAATGCTTAATTAATCAATCTTAAAAATGTTAGAATTAGTTTTGTGGTTGGATTTTAAATGTCCACATTTGTATAAATTGTTGCAAAATATATTATTTTGTCATTAAGTATACTGTTTGTCTTATAAAACTATTAAATTAAAGATGCTATCTTTTATTTAAAAAAAAAATATTAAATTAAACTATACCAACGTATTTTTAAACGTTGCACGCCGAGAAAATTCTATTAATTTAAGAAACATACTGTTGCAGCGTTTCATAATAAAGCAACCTAAAGATTATAAAAATAACGATTCTATTTGAACAGGTTTGATCTTACAGGTCGCACACAATTCTCTTTGACATATTAATATCAACATTTGCAACCCGTTGCTATCGCTCTAGTAATCGATACCATATAATTTCGTTCCTCATAATAATTCGTAACAATACATTACTTGGCAAGGATTTAAATTCATTTTGACTAATAAGCTAGCAGCAGTTAAACAACTCTACAAGAATTAGGGGTACCGGAAAGTAATGTCGTTTTTCACATTAAACTGAAACATATAAATTGCTAACAAGTTGTTATTTGTAATGAATAATCTAATCACCCTCGTTATCAACGAGAGTTGGTTCATCTAGTGTGCAAATTTCCAATGCCTTATCGATGAAAATTAATTGGTTGTCGAATAAAATATCTGAAATGACGACATTACTTTTCGGTCCCCCTAAAATATTAATTTGTAATTCGGACATATCGCTTGACTTTTGAAACTGCAAAGTTAATTATATCATATCACAGTATTTCCAAATATTGTATATCGAGAAAATTCTATTAATTTAAATAACTGCATCATTTGTAAAAACATAAAACGAATTGTTACTGATAAAGTATCCGTGAAATGTTATTATATTTGCTCAATTAGTTTTCTCAAACTGTGGCAGAAATATTCTTAAAATCGATTGTTATGTCTTTGAGAAACTTTGCATAGAATTCTCTGGAGGACGAAGTTCTGCAAAGATGAATCGTATCATTCCTTCCTTTAATAGTTTATCGACTATGGTTAGTGGGGTATATAAATAGCCTCGTTTTCTGACGCAGATCTTAGCAGCATGTACTCTAAGTTCATTGAAGAGTGACGTCAAAAGTTTAAAATAAATATATTTAAAGTGCAGTCAATAATTATAGGGTGAGCAACCCTAATATCATGATAATTCAAGCACGGTGATATTAATAACTTAGTTTTACGAGGTGCGCAAAAAATTATGAAAATATGTCATCCATATAATCAATTATGGTGCCGATCGTGAAAGTAGTTTAAATAAAATGCTTGAAAAATTGAATCTATCAGCGATTCCGTTATTTCGTCGACAACTCAATACAATTATTTTGTAGAAATAATAAATATTGAAATCATTTAACGTAATTAAGAAATATTTCACAGGACTCAACCCACGTACCAAAATAAAAGTTGGAATATCCGAAAATGAAATTTAAATTCAGATATCAGATAGAAAATTAAATTCAATATTTTTTAAAGCAATGGACATTCTTGAAAATCATACAATTTTCATCGTATATATTTTACTTAAGAATACTATCAAATTGTATAATTAATTCTCCTCCGGTAGAACTACCAAACCGGTAGTAGAAATGACTGGTACACAATTTTTTCAAAAAATTCTCCACGTTTACATAAGAGTCATAGAATAAATATTCTACGTCTATAGCAATAAACATAAATCATCCAATCGATCAAATTTTCCGCCGCTTGATTCCTCCTTTTTTGAAGGACTTATTTAATTTATTAAAATATGGTAGATTTGAGGCCGGTAGTTCTAGTGTTAAATAATAATAATTTATCACGTTTCGTTTTCCATCAAAATTCTATGGCTATCTACCATCCGATATCATTTCGAATCCACGGTTAGAAACATCGAACCATCGAATCGGTAATAAAAATACGACATAAAAAGGATATCTCAAAAGACACGGTGGCATTTGAAACCGAATCTTTCACATAGGATTCCGAAGCTTCGTTCGTTCGAGCATCATAACCATTTACTCTTTTCTCTTCTATCATTTCTGATAAAAGAGTGTTTGCGACATTTTCCCATTTCTATCCGTTCAGCTCTCCAATTTTTTTTTTATCAAAGAAGAAACGAAATTCGTTCCGTCCCATTAGAAATATTCTTCTGAAACGAAGAGACGGAAAATGGAAAAAAAGAAGATATTTTTTCAGTATTAAATCTCAAACGAACAAGTATCAACGTTAAAGTTTCAAATATCCTTTGAACGTTTCAAGTAACAAAGTTCTTCATAGATAATATTATATTTCTGAGTTTATCAATCAGTTTCGTGTGATACTTCTGTGCGATAATTATTTAACAGTTCACCGAATTATGTTCAAAGGATATATTTATACCGATAAAGCCGATGCCCTAGATTCATAAAGCTCCACTATGACACAACTTGCCGGTAAACTTATGCCACTATCGTTCATCACTTTTCCTTAAGCTCGGGAAAAGCTTCGCCGCTGGAATACCGAGATTCTAATCAGTTTTTGCTGCATCTTTCTCCGAACGTTTTTGCAACTTTACGAGAGATGCAACTTGGCCAGAGATATTTGCTCTGTGTGCATGCTTTCGATCCTATCTCTGGATTGCAAAACGATTTTCGATATTTTCCACGATTTCATTTAAACAAATAACTAAATTAATAGTTCTATCGAGTCAGCCATTGTGTAGGATTATTTTTGAGAAATCTTTTTGTTGCATTCAATACAAAATTTGAGATATCATTTAAAATTTTTCAACAACATTTGTGGATTTGTAGATGATACTTGCTGAGAGTTTTTAATGCCGACAAGGTTGTACTTTTAAAACGATGCACCGATTCAAACGTGGTGTACAGAAATTTCGAGATTTTAATGAAACGAAAGCTCTGTAATGAATAGTGCAATGTGTAATCAATAGAATTTACGTTTCATTATTCTGATATTGATGTTTGTTGGATTAAATGAGATTTTGCAGTATGTGAGATTGTAATTTTCATATTCGCTGCAGTCGCAAACGGAACTCGCAATGGTTTGGCACCTCGTTGCAGCCAGGTTCGTTTGTACTGCAAAGAAAATAATGAGAACGATAATTAAGGTAGGACTTTCCGCGTTAATTATCTTAGAATTGACTTTCTTAATTAACAGTTAGCACAGTACTTAAAGAATCCAATCCATTTATTGTTGTGACTCAGACATAAAATAAAGACACATTTCATCGACCAACTATATACACATAATACAATTTAAATTATATATTATAATGCAACAATTGAAGTTACCGCTAACAAATTTTTCTTAAATTTCATCAATCAATCAAATTTATCTACGACTACGGTAATCGCCGCATGTTATCAAAACATACATGGATGTCGTCGACGATCGCACTCCGCGGGTGGTCCTTTCTTTGGTCCTGTAACAATAATAAGTCGTTTCGATCTTCGCTTCGGTCCACTTGGTCCTCTAACAATAACAAGTCGTTTCGACATTCGCCTCGATATCAGTTCGTCCTCAGATGCCGACGAGTAATCACTGCTCCGCGATCGGGCTCAAGAAATATCATTTATTAGTGCGCGTTTAATACTTTCGAAGACGAGATTCAAAATACCAAATACCTCTCTTTTTGCGGACTGATTCGAAATTCATCCTCACAGTGGTACATATCAACCCTTCCAAGGAGAACGCAAGGCCTTCGGGTCACCGAATTTATTGAAATTTTATATACTTGTAGAGTAAGTCGTTCTGATTAAGAATATACCCTATTATAGGGGCAGACACTCAATAGTTTTTAAGATATTTATAATTAAAGTTTCATTTTTAGTATAAAAATATAATAGTTAATTAAAGTTTCATATATAAACTAGATATTTAAAAAATGTTAAGAAAATATTCAGGAGATATGAAATAAAGGTTTAAAAAATCTTAAGAAAACCTTCAGGGGATATGAAATAAAGGTTTAAAAAACCTTAAGAAAACCTTCAGGGGATATAAAATAAAGGTTTAAAAACGACTTACTCTACGTGTATCTAAAATTTCAATATAATCGGTGACCCGAAGGCCTTGCGTTCTCCTTGTTAGTTGGCCGCCGTACGTCTGCTCTCAGCTACCAGAGCACCTTCATCTTTGCCATTGTATGTCTACTCTCAGCTACCAAAGCAAAGGGTCCACACGTTTTTTGAGGTATATATAGCTCTTAGTAAGATTTTGGTAGTGTTATTTTAAGTGCGATTATATATTTTGTTTATAATGAAATCGTGCCACAAGGGGTTAATGACAAGTAGCAGAGGAGAAATAAAGAATTTCTTTTGGCACGAAAGATTTAATATGTAATGATGATAGTATTTTTTGTGATGTATTCAGATATTTAATCTGTCTTCATTGTGTAGTGTTTATATTTAATTAGCTCTACTCAGTCAGGCGTTGCTGTGGCTCATTGTCAGTCTGTTTAACACTACCTTTTTAGAAACGCCTTTCAAACTTATATAAACTTGGTACAGTAGATATTTGACATATATCTTGTAATACACAAATTACTTAACTGATCATTTTCTTGGCCGGTTGATCCCTCTATTTCCAAAGTCGTCATTTAACCCCTAGCCTTACAATTTATAACCGAACGTGCAATAACTCAAAATTAATGGTTGAAATTATAATCTATCACTGATTTCCGATATACCGGTATAAGTTAAAGCGAAATATTAATAGCATAGAATTAATTTCAACATCTCCTAATCTACAGATATTTTTAAATTTAACAGTTTTTCGAAAACTTACAAATTTTCTGTTCCATTTATCGCGTTACGTGTGCCACGCATCATTGTAAAGCAAGGGGTTAATATATTGCGTTGTAACAGATTTTACTTCCGTAAATCTAGTGTTAAAGCATGTTCTTACCTGTCAAAGGTGTGACATCTATACAATAGGTATATAAAAACACGCGCGTAGTTAAATGCAACGTTGTGTCATAATTTTAAAGCAAACGGTAAAGTACTTTCGGAGGTTTAACCCTTTGCGCTCCGAATTATTTTACTAATTTTTCGTCAGATAAGCAAATATAGTCTCATTAAATTGTTTACTCTTAATTATTCATTTTTACTTAATACTAAGAAGAATTGTAAGTACCCCGGGATATTTATGTTAAAATGCAAAATTATTGTTGATTTTGAAAAATCAATAAATAGATGACAAGTTAAGTGCCACCGAAAGCTCGACATAGGATTACGAAAAAGATTAAAAATTTAAACAAAGGAACATCTACATTTTTCTTCATTTATTTAAATGCCATAGCCGTGATTGTTCAGGTACCACCTAAAACAGTAGCTCTTTAGTGAAAACACCGTAGCCATTAAAGCTGTTGAAATATGAAACAAAAATAAAACTAAATCGCCAAATTTTTAACGTCGTCCAAGCGACGTTCAAAGTGGGCCATCTGACATTGTCCTAAATTCAACCAGTTCACTTCTAATTTAAGAACTTGTCCAATTTACGTTCCCTTGGTGAAACCATAACGCGGAACCGCATCGTGCATTTCCTTGGGCAGCCATGCCACGTAGCCGCACGAACTTTCATACCTACGACTGTAACGTAAAGTGCCGCAAAGTAGAACCCAGTGGCGCTTCTTCTCGAGCATAAAATTAACGATCCTCTATTTTTACCCATTTCTCCGGCGGTCCTAGAACCTACTCGTACGCTTTTCCACCGACGTTCCGCATTTTATTCCCAAGCGACGTTTCCTACAACGCGAGAGAAAGGAGGAGAAAAAAAGAGTGAGGAGTACCGTGAGAGAGTCGAGAAAAAGGAGAAAAAGTCAGGCAACGACAGACGGGATACGAAGTGAAACGTCGTGCCATTGTTGTCGACGATAGAAATATATTTAACGAAATAATTGATCGTAAGGGCATCGTTAAAAGTAACGATGCATTTCTCTTCTAGATGGACACGTATCGTTTTATAGACGTACTGTAGGGAGCTGTGAAGATGGTAATGCACACTGTAATTGGTTCCAGCTCGTTCGGACAAGCTTCGTGGATAGAATATGTTAGATATATAAAAAAATGAAGTACAAGTGTCTATCTTATTGGTCAGAAAGTAATCGTTTATCTTGCTGTTTGAATTTTTCTGAGGTGCCAACTTCTTAGCTCTCAATAGTATTAGGTTGGTGCAAAAATAATTGCGGTTTCCATTATTAAAAGTTTGAAATGTTGATTTGAAGTTATTTTTCTTGTAACTAAATATATATATATATACCATACCATTTGAAAGCGTGAAGTTGGCCCTTTCGATGTATGTGCATCATTTATTTTTTATTCTTCACACGTGGCTATATTAGGTCAGAAAAGTGAGGGTAGAAAAGAAGCAAATTTGAGCGTTATTATTGTACGAGTACAATTTGGGACCTAAAGCTGCGGAAACTGCTCGTAGTATTAATAAAGCATTTTGCCAGGGAACTGTGACTGAGTGTACAGCTCAACATTGGTTTCACAAATTTCGTAAAAGCGACAAAACGCTTGCAGACGAAGAGGGCCGCGGACGTCCTTCTATAATCGACAATGTCGAATTAAAGGCCATTGTCGAAGAAGATCCATGCAAATCGTCTCAAGAGATTGCAGAGGTACTATATGTTAATATTTAGTAACAAGAAAACTAACTTCAAATTAATATTTCAAACTTTTAATAATGGAAACCGCAATTATTTTTGCACCAACCTAATATTAGGGAGACCGGAAAGTAATCTTTTTTACGTCAGATTCGAACAAATAAATTGGTACCAAGTTTTTATTTCGTTAATGTAACCTCGTTATTAACAACCTTTCTTCACCTTCATTTTTTATTCATTTTTGATCAAAATATCTGGAGGAACTCTTACTATTACTTTCTGGTCCCCCTGATACGTAGAACCACAACGAATTGCGGACGATCGACGTTGAAAGTTTTCAACGAAGCGAGAACATTTTGCTAAGAAGCTTTGTTGAAACTGAAGTGTTAGGTGGGCAACACTTCTAGTTCTCCTATGCGTTCGTAGGTAGGTTAACGAGCGACGAATGAATTATAAAAGAGAATCACGATGACGTCGCCCTTTCTTCGCTCAAGCACAGCGTTTTCAGTGGCCGGGGAAGAAAGGCGGCCAGGAAACTTCGTTCTCTCGAGGAAGTTGAAGTCAGAATGGGAATACCCCGGTGAGAGTGATCCGTGTTTTATCTAAAATGCTCGGTGACGAGGGCCACCGACTTAATTGGACGCACTGTTATTCGAGACGTTGAGAATCTTGCGCAGGGCTTGAGGTGGTTGGAGAACGTTATTCCAGTTGGAGTTTCTGAGATGCGTTGCGTGGTGAAGGCTAGTTTTCTTGAATTAACTTCGTTGGAATAGAAAGACCGTGTAAATATATTTATTTAACCCCTTGCCCTACGATTTATTTTCTAAGCGTGCAATGACTCAAAATTAATTACTGAAATAAAAAGTTATTCCTGATGTCTGATATTTCTTATAATTGATGGTAATATTAATAGCATAGCAATAATGAGACCGTTTCGTGACCGACTGATAGTTTTAATTTAATAGTTTTTGAAAGACTTCAGAATTTTCTACCCCATTGAGCAATGAGTGTCACACAGTTTTGTAGGCTATGGTGTTAAAAGGATACTATTTCCCGACGATTTTAACACTAGATCTACCAAGATGATCAAAATGACTTGTCATGAATTTTTTGAAAATATTCCTCAAACTTCTAACGTTACTTCTTTTTCAATTTTCTACGTTTGGCTTGGAGACTAAGCGATTGAATCGATCAAGGTTGGAACAGATTTATTTAACAATTTTAAATATATGTAATTATTTGTCAGTAGATCTAGTGTTAAGGAAAATACTGTATTCTTATCGGTTGGGTTAAATGATTAATTTTAGAAATTATCTGGCAACATCGTTTTGTAAATTAAACAAAATAATCTGGTAAGGTTTACACTTGTAGGAGATTTTTCCAAAATTGTCATTGGATGTATCTTGACTCCGATGATTCGGAAAAATTGTTGGTCATAAACAAAATTGCCGATAGCAAGACAAATCGAAAAATATAAAAGGAAAGAGAGTTACCGTAGTTCCGATTTCAGAATTTTCTACCATCGAAGAAAAACAGTTTGTCATTTAATAGATAGATAGAAGCAATGGCAAATGGTGAGCCATAATGTTATCTAAAATGCACTTTAAATGGTATTGGAATGCCATTCCAAGACTGCCATTTCGATACTACTCCCTACGTCCACAAGAGAGACATTAGGGAACTATGGCAGTATCGAGGATACTTCCACCGTCTTCCAACTAATGGCTCAGAGTTTCAGTCTCGATAGCTTTTAAGAAATATTTATTAGTTACTTCAACAGCAATCGCGATTATAATCTCAATAATAGTGATTATTTCTTAACCAACAATTTATGTTTTTGAGCGGAGCATAAAGAGTACATTCAATCTTTAGCTTACTCCGATTGATGATTAACAATAAATTTACGGCAGCCATCAAATTGATAGTTTCCTACTTTTTTTTTTAAATTCTTTTCATATTAATGGAACAGTAGTACAGAAAATATTTTACATATTTTGTATAATAATCAAATTACTTAACTGATCGTATTTTTGACTGCTTGTTCCATCTTTCTGCAAGCTACTTATTTAACACATTTACCGTGAAATAATTTATAATTTTACCGTTTTATATATTAGGTCTTACATCTAGCGTTAACAAATAATATTGTTACGAGTCGACTGCGCACGCCTTGTCCTTTCAGACATAATTAAATAGAACACAATTAAAAAGCGATAACTTTTATTTAAGAGAACACGTCCGTCTACCAGGACTACCGACCGTCTACCAGGACTATCGACCGTAGAATCTCTACTCTTTTTTATTTAACAAACAATTGACATGTCTCGTTACCCAGTAACATTGAATCTACTGGGTGCTTCGTAACAATATTTAATCAGTGTAACTTCGAAGAACTGATTGAATGAGAGGATTTTTTTTTTCATGAAATTACTCAGAACATAAAAAATTATTTATAAGTTTGATCGATCATTTTTACGCATCGACTGTTTCAGCAGAACTTTGAAAAAGTTCGCTGAATCTTACTCGACTCGCTAATGAGTAGGTAGGTTAAAGATGATCAAGTATTCCGTGAGTTACCGGTCCTGAGATTATTCGATTACCTTCTCTTCTTTGTCTCGGCTTAACTTGTGTAAATACTTCCAAGCCACGTTTAAACGTTTCAGGAAAGTTCCCGGCAGATTTCGTACGGCATGTGCCACGAATAATTTTCCCGGTTTCGAAACAAACTTCGAGTTCGTTCTTTCGGACTTGGCTCTATCTGTTTTTACGGTCTGCGAGTTAGATCTGGAGGATAATTGGTTAATACGATAAAATATGATAATTAATAAGATTTATTTATCGTTTGATTTGTGTTCAATTTTTGTAAATTTAAATTGTAGTTGAAAATTTTATAGATTTTATGACTTTTCTTTGTAAATTAAAAATGTCTTAACGTGAAAGGATTTGTTGTCTGTTATATTAAGTTTTAGAATAAAGAGAATTAAGATGTAAACGAAAATTACAAAGTGATTCTAATTTGAATTCACACTTGCCTTATTTGAAGCATACACTCAATACAGAGAAAATTGCAAATGATTTTATAATTAACACTTATGTATGTAATTGAGAATTAATTATAGCAAGCCCTACAATAATTAAAAGGAATATGACAATAACATTGTAAACTTCTAAATCTTTACAAAAAAGTTACAACTTTCACTCACTCTGTAAAGAAAAATTCTCTCCCAATATAAATATCTAATGTACATTTTTAATTAATGTCAGAAAAATATAAATTATTATTAATGTTAACATGGACATTTCGAATTTTCCTCAAAATCACCATGGTAGATATAAACTAATCTAAACCTTGGCAGAGACCACACGGTCAGCACTCACTTTCGAATTTTCACACTCTATCTTCTTTCATCCCTGATACGAGGACAATTCGTTTGATTGACTCGCACAGAATCGCCAGCAATTTTGCCAAATAGCTCGGACGATAAAAATTCGTTCTCTTCGAGGAACGAATGCTCGTAAAGCATGGTCGGTCGTAGAAACGACCTTTGCGTCACCTACGCGGATAGACCTAATTCCATCTCTGCCCTTACGTATTTCCGCTCGTTATTCCATTGGGAATCGCCGAAACCGGCAGCAATCGACGGTAGTTTCATCGAGATCCGTCTCGATAAGATGGTACTGTGTTCTTTTGAATTTCTTCCGATTGTTCCTGACGACTGTCTTCGAATAGATATTATACTATGGCGATCATAATATATTTTATTCTTTTGATTTTAACTACTGTGATCATTTTAACAAGAACCTACTACAGCAAAACCTGTTTTTGTGCGGTCCTTTTTTATGCGATTTTATTTTTGCGCGAATTTTTTTGAGCGGTATGTGAATTTCATTATGGTTGGTGTTATACACTGTTGCAAAATTTTCTATCAGTGTGCACATGTGCACTACAAAACGCTGTTCGGCTCCAGACGCTATGTTCATTTGTTATCAGCAGAATACGCATCACAAGAAGTTGCGCGTTTTGGACTACGACGAGCAGCAGTAAATTATGTATATTTTGAAAATTTCTCCATGTGTAAAATGAGAAATTAATTTTTTTAAACGTTTCCATGTATAATTTAATCATTACTTTTGTTTGAAAGCACTTTCTCAGTGTTTCATAAATCTTTGACATACTTTTCAAGCGCGACTTTTTTACGTGGTCCTCATCCACTGCATAAAAAAAATTTTTTCTAATATGTTGTAAAAAATTATTTGTTATAAGTGATTATGAAATTTTTGAATATTTCTTTTTTTGTGCGGTTTCTTTTATGTGGTCCCTATCTACCGCACAAAAACAGGTTTTACTGTATTTTAACGAGGATGATGAAGCATTGAAGCTATGATATAAACGTATTATGTAGGAAAACTTTTTTAACCCTTTGCGGACTAGCGACGCATATATGCGGTCTGAGGAAAAATGCAATTATAATTTATCATCGTATGTATACACGCTTAAAATTGAAATACAACCGGTGATATGTGATTAAAAGTGGAGTGATTTATATTTTATACGCATTAATAACCCAAATTTCTGATGAAAAGGTAGTTTTGGGCCACCAAATAAATGATTACTTATATGTCCATATTCAAAAATGTCTCCGTCCGCAAAGGGTTTTAATGATGTTTAACTTCATTCTCGTCATCGTCTATTGCAGTCTTCAAAATGTTTTCGTTGTTAGTTAGGAAATGTATTGGTGAACATTTTTGTAGGCGGTGATTTTTTATTTGTAGAAATAATTCATTATTGTGAAATTAATTGTGTAATATTCCGCTTTCAAATACTATTTCAAAAGTATAACTTTCCTATGTTTACTTTAGGTAAGGATAAAAGCATTCCATATGTAGCAGGCTTGATCACTTATTATAACAAAATGGTTTCTGTATCTCTATAAGAGATCCACCCCTTTTTTATAGAAATTCGAAATGTAACAAATTTACATTTCTTAAATAATATTTGCATAAAATACAAATCTTCCCCATATTGATCGAACCAAAGGAAAAAGAACGATTCAAACTTAGGGGACTTAATCTCCCATCAGCGTCAGATGTATCCCCATAATTCAGCCTCCATTTGCCAAAAAAATGTAAAATGCAGAAAAATTATATAGTTTAAATAATGTCTACATAAATTTGAAACTTTTCCAAATCCCTCGATCCAGAAGAAGAACGTCCTAAGCAGAAGCATTAATTACTCTTCACCATAAAATGAATTTCATTTCGTGATGATATTTCTACCCCCTTTTTTCATAGAAACACGAAATACAGCAAATTTATTTTGTTCAAATTATATCTATATAAAATACAAATCTTCCTGTATTGTTCGAACCAAAGGAAGAAGGCCGATTTAACCCTTTACGGTCTGAATAATTTTGTTAATTTTATAGTGAGCTAAATAAAATTAATTTCACAATATTCCCTATCATTGGTTATTCAATTTTTTAATGTTATCAATAACTATAGTTACTGAGGGATGTTTAGATGATATTACAAAATTACTGTAAAATTAGAAAGTTGAGATTAAATTGTCAGAAAATAAAAGGAAGTGTCGAGTACTGCTCGACATAGGACCGCAAAGGGTTAAACATAGAGACCTTAACCTCCCATCAGCATGCGACGGATTCCATAATTTAGCCTTTCAAAAAATATGTAAAATACAGAAAAATTTTATAGTTTTAATAATGTCTACATGAAATTTTTCCTAAGCAGAAGCATTAATTACCCTTCACCATAAAATGAATTTCACATCGTGATAACATTTCAACCCTCTTTCTTCATAGAAACACGAAATGCAGCGAATTTATGTTTTGTTTTTTATTGATTTTTTAAATAATATCTGTATAAAATACAAATCATCTCTGTATTAGTCGAACCAAAGGAAGAAGACCGATTCAAACATAGAGGCTTTAATCGCCCATCAGCATGAGATGGATTCCGTATCGCGATAACAGTTCTATTATACAGTTGTTCTATATTCCGCGACGAACGATCGAACCAAAATCGCCGGACATTCCCCTGTTGGCTATTTCGATATACACAGCCAGACCGCGTTTGTATTATCGATCAAAGAGAACCGGGTCGATTGTTCACAAGCCACGTCAGGCTGAATGAAATTAGCGGGAACATGGCAGAATTCGTCCTGGCAGATTATTAATCGACACACAATTCCTATATACGTATTTCTACCCGGGAAATTTTCAATTTTCTCTCTGGTTGCTTTTTCCTCTTGGAAGAACATCCACGTTCAACGTAGAGATGCGAATCCATGAAAGTTTTGGACTTCCAAACGGAATTATGAATTAAATGTGTTACGGTGAATGATAAACTGTCGTTTTATATTTAGCTGAGTTGCCCTCGTGGCAAACAGTATATTTTCATCATGTTTTGTCATAGAAAAAAATTCTAAGAAAGAATTTGTCGTAGGAACAAAACTCTAAAGGAATTATTACTTGTAAGTAAATCTATTTTGTTATATCTACTTTCTGGTGTAGTTTAATTATTCGAAATCTTACAATTTTATATTAATTATATTTTTATGCAAACGATTCAAATATAAATATTTCTGCTTCCAAATATTTGATAACCAAAGATTGACAGTTAATGACAAAGTACAAGAAATCCAAGAATTACAAGTAAGTGTAAATATATGCCTAAGGTATCAATACTTTCACTGAGTTTCAAAAGTTACTAATTTTACTAAATAGTAACATACAAAACGTTTCTCTTATCAAAAACTTATTTATTTCGTACAAATTTTATTTATGTACATTCTTCGATACAATAGAAGACAATTTCGGTGCTTTTTCTTAAAAGTAGCTGTGTTAACGCCAAAATGTCCCTGTAATCAAGGATTAGATTTTCGTTCCGTAAGAGAGTACACGTTAAATCCTTAAGATGGTATCATTAGAATTCTTTTTGTCAATTTGTGTCGTGTTTGCCGACGTGGAAGACTAAAAGCGCGACAGAAAGGATTAGTGTAGCCGGGAAGAAACGACCTTCCCTTCACCTACATTCATGGGGTCACAATTTTATCGATTACTGCCTTACACGTATCGCCAGAATTTTTTGTAAGTTATATATAACAATAATTTATCGTTACTATTTGTTACAAATGCAGCATACTCCACACATTTCCATCGCTGAGCACATTTTATCTTTAGACTTATTCTACTAGACCAGGGATTGACAAGATTATTTTCGTAAAGAGACACGTCTCCTTAAATTTATTTAAAGATATTATACTGTGAATATTAAATTGAAGTTAATATGAACGTGCGGGTTCCTTTCATATCATTTCAGATTGCTAGTTTCTGTACTAGACGTTGAAAGTAATAGACTTATATAAATAATTCTAAAATCACATTAATTATAATAGTAGAAGATTACAATTAGAAATATCTCCTTCATTTTATTTAAATGAGGTTTTTAAAATAAATTTCCTTATTCGTAATTGACAGATAAAAATTGAATGAAATAAAAAAAAGTCAATTAGCTAATTTTTTTAAATAATTTGATATCAGGATGCAACGACTTGACAAATAATGTCTCAACGAACTATAATACACAATTTTCGTACACCGATGAATCGTACATTTTTAAAACAGACAGAAAGATGCACCATAACGAAAAAATAACATTTAACAATTTTCCCTGTTTTATGACACCACACTCCGAAAATTTGCAAGTAGAAGAATTTTTCAATAATTCAGACAACTCCTTAGAATTATTCTCAATTGTAATCAAATTTTCGAAAGCCTTTCTAAACCTGCATTGCACATTCTATCATGGCGCTTTTTTACGCCGAGCTATCAGAAACCGCGTCTCACTTAAACGAACCACCATCCATTCCATAAACGTTACACGCTTTACCAGTGGAATCGATCAAAGGGGCACGAATCGTCAGCCATTTCCCCAAAGGCCGTATCACCTCGATTGGTTTGCGTTTTTTGAATTCACCTCGGTCAAAAGCAATTGTATCCTTCGGCAAATCGAACGAAATTAATAGGAACGCAGCTGTTCGCGGTATTCAATGGAGCACAGCCATTGTTGTTACATTCCTGCCACAGGAGTCTCTCTTCCGTTTTATTCTACTATTCTTCCAATGATGTGGCCGTTTGTCTGTCGTTTCTCTTGATGATTCTGCAAAATATTTAAGTAAGCTATCTTCATACGCGTCTTACTACTATGTTTAATTAAAATAGATAAATATTTGAAAATAAATGACAGAAAGATCATGAAGACGACTGATCGATATCATCACATAGAAATTTTAGAAAGTTTATAGAAAAAAAAAGTATTTAAAATCAGACTTCCTAAGGAGCTATGAGAATCTGGGGTTAAAGGTAGTTCATTTAAAATTATTTAATTATTTACTTTACCATTTCGAACTTTAGCAAATTTTGGCAGTTTCGTTTGTTAGAGTAGGTGCAATTTTTGGTGAATTTCAAGTTATCAGGACAATAATGTTCGATGAAATAGGACAAACTTTTTGGAGACACTGGTGATTTTAAATTGAGACCACTGTTTGAAAGTGCTAGTTTTATTCCCATTGCCGTCATAGTCCCAGAGTTAATTAAAAAAGTCCTCTTCACCGATGGTTCAATTCACCGTATGAAATTTTGCAATTTTAGAAGTCAGAAATCGGATATTTTTCACCATCGGCAAATGGTCCTTCAATTTTTGTATTTTTATTGTGGTAATTGATGCATTCGTGGTTTGAAATTGCATTAGATTTGTTTTTGTCGTAAGAAATTGAATATAGAGCTTCTATTATACGTCAGCGAAAACGAAAACATTGAAGAAGTTGCAAACGTTAGCAGCAGTTATGTAACGTGATTGCAAAAAAGAAAGGAAAGGAAAACATTTCCGCAGAAAACACGTTATATTTCTCACTGACGTTTTTTCTCCTACGTTTCTTCCACTTTCGCTCCAGTGAAGCTTGATGAACATCTTGATGCTTTAATCTAAGCTTCAATAAATACGTTTAATTACTCTTCTATATAGAAACAAATCCATTAAAAAAATTTCAAAATTACAAAACAACTTTACAATAATAATAGCAATTAAAATGTAAATTTTAATTGACTTCACTCATTAAGTTCTTGGGATCAGAAATTTTCAAAGAAATCCAGCCATTTGAAAATTCTTTCTCGAGTTTCCTAAAGAGTACGAAATAAACTAATCCTCAGACGAATTATAGTAATCCTCTTTATTTAAAGAGTTTACTCTTTAAACCGTAAAATTTGTCATTACTTAAATCATGATGTTAGACATTGCGAAAAAAATGATATATTTTTTCCATCATTCTTCTTTTCGAAGGAAATAGACATGCGAGAAACATAAAAAACAAATATCCGCGCATTTTGAAATCTCAATCGTTGATTGTAACATAAACTTTGTACCGCACACGATAAAAATTGCTCCATACTCCTCTCCCCTTATAATGATCGTTACTTAAAGCTCGTTGAACGTTAAAGGGCAAAGGTGAACCTTCACCTAAAACACTCTGCTCAGTTATCGCAAGGTGGCACCGCAAAAACCCGTGAATTACTCACGAACGTGAAGGTGAAACGTGCAGAAGGTACTTAATTGTACCAGTGCGACCTTAATCCCTGAGGTATTACATCCCTCGTACGCCAGATCAACTTCTTTCTTGATCGATCTTTAATTACAACCGATTTTCGTACACATCAACCTATGTCTCGACTGAAAGACGATGTCATACGATTTATTAACAGCAAGATAATAAAAAAAAAAAATCACATCTATCGTATAACACAATTTCAAATTTTTAGTGCATGAATTATGGCAATGTCGAATTTTGTTGTTATGTAATTTGATATATTAGGTGTACAAATTAATTCTCGGCCCCCAGATTTCATCGACCACAAAATCTATTCAGATTAGAATTTTTCCAAATTTGAATAGTCATTCTAAAGCACCATTTGTTAGCTTTAAAATAAAATATATAGCATGATTCTATTCCAGACATAACGTGAACCATCATGTGTAGAAGCGATGTCGTTCGATAAGCAACATTTAAGGCACTGTCTTTTTTCGCGTTTCAACTAAAAAAAAGAAACGCTATATCGTGCAGCACTTGTAAAAAATGGTTTCAACAGTTTCGAATATTCCCCAGAATTAGCCCCTTCAAATAACCACCTATTTCGATCCCTACAACACCACCTAACTGATTCTCAATTCAAGTAAGTTGAACAGGTCTATAAATGCCTCAATGATTTCATTGATGTGAACCACTATCATTTTTCCGATCTGGAATCGGACAATTACCTGAAAGATGGCAAAAACGTATAGAAAATGAAGAAGATTATGTTTAATATTGAACTTATATCAACATTGTTATAAATAAATGTCAAAATTAGTGAAAAAAGGCCGAGAATTAATTTGTACACCTGATAAATTGTTTTACATCTACAACGAATAACAATTACCTATTATTATTGATTTTGGAAATAGAAAATGGCCTATTTTATTAAAAACATTGATTGAATAGGTAAGAAACATAATTTTTAGCGGCATTACAATAAATTGAAGTGACCATACGATGAAATTGAATTCGATGTACTATAATATAGTTATCAAATATTAAGCTGTTTTTGTCATGAGTTTCTTCGTAGGATAATTGATCAGTTCTTCTAATTCAGACGAAGATACTCGTTGAACAGCATTGTGCAATAATATCAGAGAAATCCTTGAGGAGATGTGCCTAACGAAGGTTAATTGGCACGTTTAGATCTTAATCAAGCTCTGGAATAAATTAGTAAACTGCTTCGCCGGCAAGATGAACGGCTAATGATTAAGAAAATAATTTCTGCGCTCTCCGTGAAGTAGTATTAAGTGCTTTGCGTCTCACTTCGCTTAAAGTTACGTTTCCTCTCGCAGCTACACCTTCCGAGGCGTATTTGCGTTAATAACTTCGAGGATTGTTTGGGCTGTAAACAACGTGAATTGTCGTTTCCTAATAAATTATCCATTCTTAGCTGAGTTGACTTTTGCTTCAAATTGACAATTTTTGCTCGACCATTGTCTGATGAGCTTGTAGGAGAAAGTACTCATTCTACTTGAATTTAACTCTACATGGCCAACTTACATGCAAATAGGCTATGCATATTGGAATTTACTTGTGTACATATTCCTACGATCGTTTTAGATTATTGTTCTTAACTTCGAGGTTTGATAAAATTTTTTTATTTTTTTAAAGATCGCGCCAGATGAACCAGTAAGGTCAAGTACATCTACATGAATTTAACTTGAGTTAAATTATTCGCAATTAGCAATCTTTTATCAAAGTATGACTGCATACATGTTTAGTGGATTTTTATGGAATACATTTTGTCATTTACAGTATATATTTATAATTATCGCAATTTTATATTCCCTTGTGTCACTACTTTTTTATTATGCTTTTATGTTTCTATTTTTTTATTCTCTAAAAAATGAATAATTTAAAAAAATTTCTAAAAAATGAAAGAGGATTATTCTCCCCTTTCATTTTTTATTTTAATATCTGATCACATAGCGTCATGTTAAAAGTATCAGATGGCAAAACTCAATTACCTTGAGTATTCTTGGATGTATGTCTACGTTATCAGTTTCTTTTGTTTCCTTTAACTTAACTTACAGAGAGCTTCTTCGGTTACTTTTCTCTCTTCCTGCTTCCACCCTTTACATTATAATCATATTTTTTATTTGTAGCATCTCTTTACTAACATAGAAATCATAAATAATATCCCTTAATATGTGTCTGTAAATTATACAGCTAATTACTTATATGTCTTTAATTATAGAAACAAATTTTAATGCGAAAATGCAATTAGAAATTACATAGGAGGTAATGTTTCTAGTACAACTAATTTCAACAAATTGAGCTACAGTTTTCAATCTTGCCATTGAAGCATTCCCTGGCAGAGATCCATACTTTACGCCTACCAACGTACATTCTATTGTTCTCCTTTCGCTGTCTCTCGCAGTTATTAATCCGTTTGATACTATGAAAAATCGTCGAGATAAAAAGATACGTCTCGAAAATTGAAAACCTTAAAATTCCTTCACAATACGTATTTCTCTCTGGCGTTAAACGCGTTAATCCGATTCACTGAGCGAACAAAAAAGCGCAGCGACGGTAATCTCCTTAAAAAGTATTATCCTCGAAGAACAGCGTTCATTCTCGTCAAAATGAGATTCTCAGATATAATAACTGCACCGTAATTATCTATTACTACCGGAACAACACCTTTCAATCTACCACGCGGAACGATGAAAAATAAAATTCTAAAAAATTACAAAAAACACTAGATAGCTGCAAAACAAACTTTTCTAATTTCTTGAGCAAACTGAATTAAATTCCCACCTGACATTAGAACTACCAAGGTAGTTAAAATGTCTGGTTCCTAATTTAAAAAAAAATCCTGTAAATCTATAGGAGAGCCATACAGTGGATATTCACATTTATCTTGTAATGCATAAATTACTGAAATTAATATCATTCGTATCTCTTGATATCTCTTTTGCTAAAGTATTAATTTAATGTATTTAACACTAGGTTTACGGAAGCCGCCAAACTGACGGATTTCTACCTTTTTACAAACGCCTTCCAAATTTATAGAGACGTGTTACAGTAAATATTTCATATTTATCTTATAATATAAAAACTAGTTAACTGATCTTCTTGTTTGCCGTCTGATCCTTCTATTTGCATAGTCCTTACTTAATATATTGCGGTATGACAGATTTTACCACCGTAAATCTACTGGTAAATATATCAATTTTAACACCAGTAGTTCTAGTTTTAAATTGAAAGTTAATAGTTGAGAAAAATTTCAACCAGATTTCAATCCACTAATCGACTTCAATTTACAGACCAATTGTATTGAAAAGAAAAAGAGAAATTTCGATTTCACATCGAATCCACAAATATGTACCACTTATGACGATCAAATTCACGTCGCTTGCTCGTTGTACTATTAAGGAAATGGAATCTTTCGTGTTTATGCTCGCGCGATTTAGCAATTTCTCTGGTTCTTACTATTTCTCGTTTTTTCTCGCTTCCAGCTATCACGGTGGTAGGCTCCTTTTATGCCACCATAACTCCTCGTTGCGCTCTTAAGGCGATGTGGAAAAAGAAAATATCACGGCCGTTTTCTGACTCTCCCCTGTTGCCGTAGGTTAACCCCCTTCTCTTTTTCTCTCCTTTCCTCTTTTTTCCTTTCTCTCTCTCTCTCTCTCTCTCTCTTTATATGGCCACTGGAAAATTATTACCGTCATTTGTTACCTTGATAGTAACGACACGAATAATTCAGCTTCATTAGAGTGAAAACAAACAGTTTAATTGCAGTTAATTACGATTATACTGTTCGCTTTTGCATCCTGCTGTTTTATTGAAAAAGTAGAGTGTATCCAGAAAATGATTGCTCTGAGCATTTGCAAATATTGAGGGACAATTGTATTCCAAATGGACTTTCGAAAAACACCTTTGTTTAATTGACAGAGTAATTGTAATATTTTACGCGATTGACTTCATTGTTATTTTATATTCTGACTTTGATTGCTACGGTCATTTTATTTATTACACACAGTTTTATATAAATTACTATCACTCAGAGTTAACTTCATTTTTTTTATTAATTACATCTCTTTAGTAATGTTCCCTTTTTGACGATTTTTTCATTGAATTCCAAAAGACATTCGAATACCTGAAATTTCTTTTCAGACACGCAACTCATAGCAATTATTTCAATAATTCTACATCAACGCAGGGAAAATCTCCAAACATGCCCAGCCGGCGTGTATTTCCGGTAAATAACCCCAGGAAAAACCAACGAAATTTAATCACCATCGGCTGTAACCGCGCTCAACCGAAACCAACCCCACGTAACAAACGACCGTAGCTTATTTTCCCGCAAACCTTTGCTCGTAAAATTCCCATTTTCATTGAGAATGCAAAGAAAAAAAAAAGACTGCAGAAATTCAGCATATTCCCCTCTTCACTATCACCGTACCATTTCGAATTCGCAATATACTTTAACCAACGTCCACGTTGGCATTCCTTTTGCCAGTTATATTCTGAAAAAGGGATAGCTCGAGGCTGGTAGGCAGATTTTCTGAGAAAAAAAGGCGAAATTTCGCGGCTCGAGATACGCCAAGTATTCGGGACACGAGGTACGCGTAATTACACGCGTGCAAGAGAAAAAGAAGACCGTGGGCGTGTCGTATGCATGTGTCACTAACTGTAGAATGGCAATGATTCACGGTGCTCTTTGTTATGGCTGTCTCCTCGTGACGAGCTCTTTTTAGAATGCACGATACAACTTGCGACCCGCACACGCTCTTTATTTGCGCGAAGACTTACGAGTCCCTCGTTGACGTTTGCACGAATGCGAAGTCGTACGTTTGCTGGATAGTCAGCGAGTTTGCTGGGAAATGTACTCCGAGTTTTGGTATCTTCTCTATTTTTTTCTTTTCTTTTTAATGCATCGAAGTGGGCTTAGAACGGGAGAGTTTTATTGCGAGCTTCTTTGCGCAAAGCTTTACGAACGTATGGCTGGGTAATTGCGTTGGGAATGAGAAGGTGGAGAGGAATTTGACGTTGTTATGTGTCAAAGTGATGTGTGTGATGGATCGTTGACAAAATAGAGAATTTTTTAATGAGGTTGGATAACGTTTTGCAGAAAAATGAAATCGTGTGTTGGGTGAAATATCGACGGGTTTGATGGAAAATGTTCTTTGGATTTTCTCATCTGTTCTTTTTCGTTTTTAATGTATCGAAGCGGACTTAAAATGGGAGAGCTTTTTTGCGACACTTTAGGAATTTATGGCCGGGGAATAGCGATGGAAATGAAAGAGTTCAGGGGAATTTTACGTTTCCGTGTGTCTTGTAAAGTATGGTGAACTGTAGAAATAACAAATGTTTTCATGAGGTTTGCTTTATTTGTTATATTTATTGTTAGTTCAATGCGGTTCAACCGATTGCAGTGGAACGTGGAATGGGATGTGCCTGGGGAATATTATTGGGAAGTTTTGAAGTCGAAATTAATTTTCATGGTGCAGAAGTTTTTATTATTTTAACGTAACGTTTCAACTTTCTGTAGAAAACTACTGTAAATACACTTTTATATCGAACCGATATTTTAACACCTTGTATACAGGTGGCTTTTACCGCCTCTTTTTCGTGAAAAATTTGCACGAACTTTATTTTTACAGAAAATTAGTATAAATTGAAAACTACGTATTCCCTGAATTCGAAAATATACTTAGCTTTTCAAAGCTAAGTGATTAATGCCACGAATCATCTTTTTTATACGGTCCACGTATAGTTTTCAAAAATGTACTTTTATGTCGCCCGCATACTATGTGTTAAGCGGTACACTTCACGAAAAAAATTTTCAAAATGTTGGATTTATATCCCTATAGAATTTTGTATTACTCAAATAAATTACTCGTGCTTTACACATCAAAGAAATCACGGACGTGAAGATAGAGAGTCCCTCAAATATAGGAAGCAAAGTTATATATAAATTCCAAAAGAATTTCTCAAAATATCAAATTTAAGTCTATCTCCTGTTTCCGCGTCACCGGAGCCTCGTTAGGGAGGCTTCCTTTACGTTTTCCGGATCATCGGGCGAGAGCGCAGAAAACGAATTTTCACGTTTAACGATGAAACTCGCAAGTTTCTCCGTTTGCATCGACGTTCGAACAAACAATTCTTTGTGAAAGACGACTTCAAAGAGAATTTCATACATATATATTTACTGTCGTACTCTACGATTAACTTTGTTAGTCAAAGAAGTGTTTGCTCTTTTCCATGTTTGTTGAGGTACTTATTTACCATCGACTCATCTCTGTATAATTAATTGAAAACTTAAGACATTAATGCGAATGCAGCACCTCGTATAAACGGAATTTATTATTTACAAATAAACAGTGTGTTTTGTTGGAAATAATTGAAAGTATTTTAAGGGAACCGAGTTTAGCGTTTCAGCCTACTTTCGTTTGCATTCGCAAAAGGAATTTCAAACATGCATTTTATTTAGTAAATATGAGTATCTTCTTGTTGAAACATGAAAATAAATTGATACACTTTTCATTAACCCCTTAACCTACGATTTCGTTTCTGTTGTGGCGTGCAAAGACTCAAATTTATATCCTGAAATCCAAAGGTTTCGCTAATTTCTGATATTTCGTACAACTGAACATGATATTAATAGTACAGACATAAAGAGTTCCGTAATCGGCAGATATTGTCAATTTAATAGTTTTTGGAAGACTTCAAAATTTTGTATTCCATTTTTCACGCTACGAGTCCCACATGTAGTTGTAGGCTAATGGGTTAACACTAGATTTACGAGCGTGAAATCTTACACTGCAATATATTAAATAAGAATTTTGAAAAAGATGAATATTTGTTAAATATTTATTGTTTTATAAAATATACGTAAAATATCTACTATACACCTTCGAAATGTTTATAAAAGCATTAGAAACCTGTCAATTTCACAGTTTCCGTAAATCCAGTGTTAATCAAGTAAAACACACATACGTAATTTATCAATTGAATACAGTAAACTTAAAAATACTCATGACCTTCAATCAACAAAACTGCGATTGAACTGTATATTTATATGAACATACGAAGTAACAGAAACAAGAATTATGTTTTACGTTATTTTATCATGTGATAGTTGTATTCGTGTCACGAAAATAGAAATAAATTCTTCGACTGAAGCGAAGCCATAGGCAATGCAGAAATGCTTATTCCTCGGAGAATTCAGGCTCTTTATCTTGTTTACACGGACTCGTTGCTCGTCATATTAATTGAATTAATAATTGATGGAAATAATCGATGGATACAGAAAGTATTAAAAAATAATTAGCTGACCTACATTCCTACAATTTTCCTGTACCGTATTATTTCGATTACTAAACGTCTATTTCAATTTTACATATTCTAGAAACAATACTTTGCTTCTTAATTAAAAAAAAAAAAACGAGAAACAAAATTTTCAATTCTTTTAATATACATTTTTTTTATTGCCCTTTAATATTACATATTCTAAAAATATTCAATTTTCTTTGAACAAGGTAATAAATTAACAATATCGAAGATAAGAAAGCTTATTGGAATTTATTCCGTTTAATTAAATTCAAACATGGGAGAAAAACTTTAATTTCGATTCTTTCTGCGTACCGAAAATTCTACAAAAGGCGGATAATTAACTTCGTCGTTGTTTCATTAGTGTTTTTACATTTTTCAACTATCAGCCATCTACGATGCAATTTTCTATTCACTTTCCGTGCAACATTTTCCTTTTTCCGTCTGAAAAGTTGTACCAGCAAGCTTGTATTATTCGGACGCTGTTACGTAACAACGTTCGTTATGTAAACGGTAATGCACGTTAAAAGTGTCTTTCTTTCCTTCAAGCAATTGCTTTTATCGCGGTGAGATTAAAGGATAGTCGAAACCATTAAATCACTGGACTTTTTCTACATTCTCTCGAGATGTTTAATTTGAGTTTTTATAGGAGGAAAATTGCAACGGTTACGAAAGTACAGTAAAGTGGAAATTTATGCGCTGTAAATTTTTAACGGGATTTCGCGTCAAAGTTTCGTTAAAATCTGCAATCCTGTAATCTGTTACATATATCAGTTGGGACATTTCAACGTTTTATCTAAATTATACCTGGTTACTTTTAAAGTTACAACTTTTCGGAGATTTATGAATGAGAACTTTACCCTATTCTCTAAGGCTGATAAAATTACAAAACATAGCCAAAATTCACCAAAAAACGGCACAACAAAAAAATCAAGAAGAGGCTATAGTATTCAAAAAATGAATCGCTTGAACTCGCTATCGGTTGATACAAGCTGAAGTCTCTGTTACTTCTGCAAATTATTGGGTTGGCAACTAAGTGATTGCGGATTTTAAATGAGAAGGAAAATTGATGAGGGACCCATAAATCGAGTTTCTTGACATAGCCAAGCTGTTTTAATTGTTTTGAATGCATTTATGCGTTACATTGAGCTTCTGTGCAATTTTCCGTGTTGTGCTATAGTGATCTGTATCGATAATAGCGTTGATATAAGTCTCACTAACTTTAACTGGACGGCCAGATCGTTGCGTATTTTTCAGTGAAAAATCACCAGAACGGAATTTGGCAAATCAATTTTGACACTGCCTCTCTTTCAAGGCTTCATTCCCATATACAGCATATAACTTTTTGTGTCCTTGCTATGCGTTCTTGCCTTTTCGGAAATAATACAGTAAAATATGTCTGAAAAGCCCGTCTTGTTCTTCCATTTTTAAATTGGAATAAAAACGAAACTAAATAACTAATAGACACAAATTTTTTACTAAATTAAAGGTGGAAGTCCAAACAAACAGAAAACAGTACAGTTTAGGTGCTTTCAACACGTTGACAAACCAAAAGAATGCGCTAAAATTATCTATTGACAAAATCCGCAATAACTTAGTTGCCAACCCAATATATTTGAAATTACTAATTAATATACCATAGAATAGAAACTCACCTAAAACAGTAAATTCTAGGCTAAATAGCCATACTACTTGAAAGGGTTATGGTGTCTAATAAATTGGGAGCACGGACTCAAAATCACTTGTTTCAAGTTCGAGGCCTTCATCACCTCTGCAAAACATTTTCTAAATTATTAATTAGCCTACCATAGTCATTATATAGTAGTCACTATTATAGTGGTTACACTGTATGGCTAAATAACCATACATTTAAACCCCAAAAAAGTGCAAATAAAAATGAAAAAGTTCCCTCTAAAATAATAATCGATAAATTTCTTCGCCATATTCCAAGCAAAATTTTATAACCCATGAATTTATCAAATATTGCAGACGTTTCAAAATCGAAAGAGGATAGTCAAGCGAAAGTAGAGCCAAAGGAAGCTCCGCAGGAGAAGTCAGAGGAGTCGAAGGAGTCGAAGGAAGAAGAGAACCAGGAAAAAGAAGCGGACGATAAAGACAGAGAGGACGCTGCAACGACGATACAGGCGGCGTTCCGGGGACATCACGCCCGGAAGAATATGAAAGAGACTGAATCCTCGACGAAGCAAACGGGGACCAAATCAAATTCAGAGCCGACCAAGGAGGAACTTTTGAAGGAGTACGGCGTCGACGATAAGGGTGAGTACCACGACTTTACCACGTGCTGGACCCTCGAAATTCTCCCGAAGGACGGCTGCCAATGTCGGGATAGTCCTTCTTTCCGTTTCTGCCACCTTGGGTCGATTTTACGAGATTTTTTTCTATCTACACGATGAAGAGGGTCCTGATAGAATTTGCGGATTTAGGGTGCAGGTGTGAAAGTTCCGTTTGGGGATGGGGCTTGTACGTTAAGATGAAGAGAAGAGACGAATATTCTGTAACTATTTTTTTGATAGGAGAAAAGTCGAAATTAAAGGTTCTCTTAAAGTATTAAAATATTATAAGATGAAGGTTGTTTTAGTTCGGTCGGTGACGTCAAATGTGACAAGTTGTGTATTTTTCTTCGTAATGAAGGACGTGTCTCCTTCCAACATCTGAGACAAAGGGCATCTAAGCCCACTTCGAACAGAAAAATATCCTAGGTCTTCTTTAAATAAGTTTTACGACTGAAGAGGGTAACATACAGTTACCGAAACATCTCGCAAAATTTGAACAAGAAGTATATTATTTAAACTCCGGTCGACAAACAGCCGTCCTTCATTACGAAGAAAAATACACAACTTGTCACAAAGTATTAAAATAGTAAGAAATATTTAGGAATGAATTTAATAGACCTAGGATATTAATAACTCATTCTCAGGTGAGAATCACTTTTTTATGAAAAACCTTTCATATTTTCTATTACTAGTTTATTTATTATAGTCTTAGTAGTTTATAGATTTATTATATCGCAAAGAAACTAAATCTACCAAAAACCAACTCGAATTTCTAGTTATTGAAACAAATGCTTTTGTTATACGTATTCCAAATGTAGTTAATTAAAAACACCGGGTATCGAGGAACTTTAAACATATCAGCAGACTGCGGATTTTTATGCATTTATGACAAATTAAATACGGCTAAAATATAGAAAAAGGACATAATATAAAAATATATCTAAAATATCCAAAGTATGGTATTTGTTGTAATATTTATTGAGTGCAATAAATCCCTAGATAGGTTTTCCTGTCTCACCTGTCTTTGTGAAACTCGAAATTTGCATAAACATCCGCAGTCTATATATCAGTTATCGATGTCGGTGTCTGGCTGGTAAATTTGACACCATAAAAGCTTTTTCAAAATCCCTTAAATATCTTAACATCGAAATAAATGGACTTGAAACCACTTTGAAATAAAACGCCTCATTTCACTTCAAACTTCTTTCAAAACACTCCAGAAAATTGAATCTCTGTAAGTGAAATTTCAACGCGGCAAGTACACCATTAGGGGATTAATTGTCCGATAATTTCCCTCGTCAGACCGATTAAGTCCTCGATCGATAATGTCATGTAGAATATTCCTTTCTAACGAAAATACATGGCATTTCTCATGGTAGGCAATCAGGCCGTAGTCTGACGTTTTTATTAGGTATGCGAACCGCGATCACCCTCTGTTCTATCTGCCTCTTATCACCGGCGGTCGTCCTGGAATTCCAATATATGCCTACGAGCTCCTCTCGTCGTTGGCATACAAAGAACAAAATTGTCGATCGTACAACGAGCTTTTTTTCCAATGATACTTACCGCTTTTTATCAAGATCGCACAGGAAAGGGTATTGTTAGTTAAACTACCCTTTTGCGCTAACCTTTTAACGCTTGTAATAGAAGAATGCAATGAATTATTGAGAAAACTGTAACGTTCGATGGCACAATTGGTAAAGTTATATAAAATTTGTTTGTAGAATGTACATTATCTTTTTAAAATTGAGATGATGTATTTGGAGGAAAACTACGGATGATTGATTCGATAAATTTCAAAGTAGTTGATAAACATGTCGGAACAAAAAGAATATTGATTGATTCGATCACCGATATTTTGAAAGATTATTTTCGAAAATTGAAGAAATTTAACTAGTGGAGATTTAAGTATCTTTTTTTAGAATTTCCGGCACATGTCGCCTTGACTATCTTGGTAGTTCTAGTTTTAATTAAGTATTTGAAAGAAATGACACTTTAAAGTTCTGATAGTGAACTGAAAACTTGAAAGAGATTCAAAACTGCACATAATGAAAACTGTAGAAACTCTTCTATTATGCAGGAATCCTTGAATGTTCAAAGTTTCAAATGAAAGTATTTCATAATTAGTAAAAAATTAATTTATTACGGAAGAAAGTAGTAAAAACGTCATAAAATGTAGATACTGTAACAATTCAGTAAACCGTTGAACAAATTATCTTTATCATACCTCTTTCTGATAGCGGCTGCAAACTCCTCCTATATTTTTTTCAGGCAATAAACTACAAATGAATAATTTGAATATCAGTACAAGTTCCACATATCCGACCGTATTGTATTTAGTCACAGCATCAAGAGAAACGTCGATATTGTATTTTAAGTTCACAATTGGAAATCTTCATTTTCGCACGTGCTCGGTGAAAAGCATTCGCAAACGAAGTCGAGGGACGTGCCGTTAATGAAAAGATCAGGGCATAAAATTTTGAGAGCACCATCGCACGTGTGCACTCCAATTTTCTGGCTCACAGACCCGCTGCTAGGTTTATTTTTCATCGCAGACAGGGTGCGAGCAGAAATAAAAGGTTGTAATCTAGCAAATTGCGAACCCGGTATCTGCGTGCTTCTGACGTCTGACGAACCCGGTTTAACTGGACACTTTTCACCCCTTCGAAAGGCATTTTTTCCCGCGGATGCTCTTTCTTCTATCGATTTTTCAGGCAAAGAATTTGCGACCTCTTTTCCTGAAATTATTTAAATCATGCAATGAAGAAAATTATTTTGAAATTTTTTAGTCCTAACAATAATTCTGGGAATTTTGCGACAGAATTTTTCCACGGTTGAGTAATTGTGAAATATTTTTAGCTCTTCGAAAGGTATTTTTTTTCTGCGATCCTTCCTTCGATTTCATTGATTTTTCAGGCAAAGTATTTGTCTTCTTTTTGACCGGTTTCATAAAGTGGTTTGACTATTTTTTTATTTCTAAAGTTGTAATAATATTCTTCAAATTTTGTTTTGAATATAATTTTTCCATCGGTGAGATACTTTGGAATAATTTAGAGTACTGTAATTCGTACATTTTCAATGCAAAAATCAGAGAGAGTTTCGATATAATTTCTTCTCTACAAACTGTTTTTTAAACCAATTTTCTCTATTCGTTCATTTTATCAATAAACACTTAAATAAAGGAGCAATCTCCCGTAAGACATTAAACCAGCTGCCGCAAATTTTCCGTGAAAATTACATTGCGATAAAAATTGTTCCATCGAGCTTAAAAAAGTAGCGTAACAGCGCGTAAATTACAAACGTGCCGCGTTTAAAACCCAAAGCGTACAATGCGTATAATTTCGATTCAACTGCGGAAATGAAAGTCGAAAATTACGCCATTGTGTTAGATTATTTAATTTTCAAATTATTTAATTCACCTCCGTAAAACGTACGAATTGTTTAAATATAATACACAACATTATTATTCCAGACAATATTTCATAAAATTGTAATAGATTATTCGTTATAAAATAATTTCTCTGCTGTCATTGAAAAGAGTAAATTTTAAATGAAGCAAACAACACAAATTTTTTGAAAAATCATAAAAAGACTTTGCAAGACAGGCAAGGCATCCTGCAGACGAGAAGAATCATAAACCACCCTTCTATTCTCATTTTATGCACTACTTTTCCATTTTCGAAGTACGTGAACTATTTTCCTTCGCATTGTTGCTTCTTCTCGATCTCTGCTCGAAGATTTTCCTCAACGTGTGTGTCGTGCTTTCTCGAAAATCGTGCTCGATTCTGTCGACGATTTTGAGAGACTTCGTGACCGAATTTCAAAGCACGTATCGCATGTATACGAAGTTCAAAGGAGCCATGATATCCGATCCGCGCGTTCGTTTTGCAGAACGGCGAAGTAACTTGGGAATATTGCAACATGAAGGAGTAAGTCACTCTCTTTATTCTACCTGAAAAACGAATAGACGACGGTGACATTAATACGTAGTTTAATATCAGACGATTCTATTGATGAAGGGTGATTGTGAGTGAAATTTTAGAAAATTAATTGCTCAGAGAATTTGATTGAAGAAAAGTATGTGGTATGGGAGTGTTGGAAAAAAATTCCGAATATTTCTTTAATGCGGTGAAGTTATAATTTTGCAATTTTGTAATTGTATACTGTTTTAATTGTATGATTCCGTGATTCTATAACTGTGTAATTGTATAATTCTATTTTGCTGTAATTCTATAATTCTGTAATTCTGTCATTCTGTGATTCTGTCATTCTATAAGTCTACAATTTTATAATTGTGTAACTGTATATCTCTGTAACTCCGTAATTACACAATTTTCTGATAATTTCCTGTGACTTTGTGATTCTATGATTGTATCATTCAATCGTTCTACGTTTCTATGTATTTATTATTCAATTATTGTACGTTTCTATAATTCTATGATTATATCATTCAATCGTTCTATGCTTCTATCATTCTACGATTGTATCATTCAATCGTTCTACGTTTCTATCATTCTATGATTGCATCATTCAATCATTCTATGTCTCTATAACTCTATGATTGTATCGTTCAATCGTTCTATGTTACTATCATTCTATAATTGTATCATTCAATCGTTCTATGTCTCTATAACTCTATGATTGTATCGTTCAATCGTTCTATGTCTCTATAACTCTATGATTGTATCGTTCAATCGTTCTATGTTTCTATCATTCTATAATTGTATCATTCAATCGTTCTATGTTTCTATAATTCTATGATTGTATCATTCAATCGTTCTATGTTTCTATGATTCTATAATTATATAATTCCATGTCTATACGTCTCCACCTATCGTTACGATTCTCGACCCACCTTCCCGCATTTAATCTAAGTTTTATGAATAATAATCCTGGATTTTAATGTAGCGCCTAATTTTATATTATTTATGCTAACTGATGTACAGTGAAACATGTGACCAGGAACATTTGTGCGGCTTGTATCTTGCAGATGCATTGTGCCCATTAACCCTGGAATTTGTATTCCTGCGGTTGAAAGATTAAACGATAAATTTAGAATAATTAATGAAAACGTCAGAGCGGATGAATTAACGGCTGTTGTGCTCCAAAACAAGATGTAAACAACATACTAAATCATATGACATATTATCAGGACATTAAAGATCCTGACCCCACTGCAAAAATTTATAATAAAACATTTAAAGGAATCTAGATCTAGATTCTCCTAGCTAATTTCTAGATGAACTATTATTCGAATGTTATATCAATTACAAACAGTAAAATATAAAATTATTATCTATAAACCGAAAGCATAAAAAAAGAATTATTTTAGTTACATGTTCTCATACAAAACGTAACAATTTATTTAACGGAATCTACGAGTAAGTTAATTATATTCGCGTACTCTCTAACATATACACATTTAATTATCAACTTTTTCATCTTCAAACTTTCTAAAAATTATTTCTTTCGTACAATCAAATATTATGAAGCCATATGTTCTGAAATGTTCCTTAAAACGAATTTTTCGAAAACAGAATGGCATTCAATAATTATAAATCAATTAGAAAACGACACTGCATTAATACCATCAAAAATTAACTTAAAACTCAATTCAGTCGTGCGACCAGCTTTGATAGATGAAAGGAAAGAAGAAAAAAAAGGTAAAGAGGGATCTCTTAAATAATGCAACAGCTCGTAATAGCGCGTTCTCCGACCTTTTTCCGTTTCCCCTGTACTCGAGATCATCTGCTTTCGTTAACCTCGTTTCTTCCCGTGGTTATGTATTATACGTAGATTTCCGTAAATGTCTCATTTCGTACGAAAGATTTATTATACCAGAAAACGTTATCCCCTCAAAAGAAAAATTTCTCCCCGTCCGTCGAGCGTTTAATGTCAAACATAAAAAGATTGCATGATTGATAAACCCAAGAATGTTAGGGAAGTTTGAAAGTTGCCGGCTTCACAAAATCGATTGTACCCTCTCCCATTGCTTTATCATGGGACGATTAATTATCCTGCTGTTTCTTCGCACTTGTCATTAGTCTTATAGAAAATTCATAGTGACCCTATCGTGGGTGCTTGATTGATTTGCCTGGTAAAAATTAAAATTCTTCAACGAGGTAATCTCTCGTTAATTTCTGCGACATATGTAAAATTGTAGACCCTTATGCATACATATTTTTACCATAGCTGATCTTGTGACCTGTTAGGAAATAACAATAATACCTTTCTAAAATAAATACAAGATACTGTCAATTTAATATAGTCATCAAACCAGTAAAAAAATAACACAATTTTTTCCAAAAACTCTCGAAGTTTATAGAAGAGTTATGGATTAGATATTCTACGCTGGTATTCAAAAATATAAATTACCGAATCGATCATCTTTTCCACCTCTTAATTTCTCTTTTCCAAAGTACTTATTTAATGTATTTAAAAATATAATAGATTTAATGCCGGTAGTTCTAGGATTAATTGTATAAAAAATTATATATTTCTATTTTACTGAATTGTTCCTTTTTACTACGGTACGGATAGTGTCAATGTGGTTTAATTATTCTGTTTGAATTAACGTAAATAGATTGGTACAATGAGCAATTTGAGATTTAAAACGGTTTAGATTATGTTAGTAATATAAATTCAAAAAGATCGGTGTGTAAGTGAAAAATCGAAAAGAAGTATTAAGAGAAATGTGTGGTAACTAATTGCTATCTTCGAAAAAATTCTTCGAAAATGACAACAGAAAAATTCCAATGTAGTAATATTTTAACCTTCAGATTTCATTGCACAAGTACCACCATAATCCTGCATTATCATGGTTTATTCGAGCGTGAGTCTCATCAATCCCATATCCTCCGACCAGCATGTGCAGACCTGGTTGTATTTAATCATGGTATGTGAATATAGCAGTGAAGGTATATGCAACAATCTTATCCCATGTGTATTCAGTGCCCTGATCCCTTATCTAACCTTAACATTCCTCTAATGGAAGCTATTAAGCCAATGTCTTCCTGTCAAAACGCGCCTCCCACCAAAATTGGCGCCATGAATGGTAATCACATACAGAATCATTATCAAAAAGATTTTTATTTCAATTCTGATTTCAAAATGTTGGAAGACGTCTTAAATTTTGTTATCATATTTATCAAACAAAATTAAATAAATTAGCGTTTATAAAATTCAAAGGTTTTTGGCTTGATAGTATCAGGACGCCGAAATTAATTAGGACATCGTTTTTGTTGGGACACCACAGGTTTTTAAACGGTTAATTAATGGAAGGGATCTTACAATTCATTACATATTTCCAACATAAATTTAACTCTCCATAGTTCAAATTTTTCGTGGTGTCTGAAGATCAGTTACACGATAGTACAATAGAAATCTTTAAAAAAGCAATTTAATTTGATTTTTAAATATTGAACTGTAAAGAATTTCATGATTTTTGCCAACTAAATTGTGATATTGGACGAAGCTTAAAAAATTGACTCAGAGAAGTAGAAACTCAGGCGTGTCTTGTGTTACTTCAAAGTCACAAGGGCCCATAGAGTGTTAATATATTAGAATTCTTAAAAATGGAATGTTCTCTGTTTGGCGGTTTCAGGGATGTAGAAAAAACTTGAAAATCGATTTCATTGATGTACCATAGGTATTTAAATGATTTGTCATAACTAGACTCCGGATGTTTATGCATTTATGACAAAATGAATACGGCTAAAATACACAAAACGAACATAATATAAAAATATATTAGAAATATCCAAAGTATGGTATTCGTTGTAACATTTATCGAGTGCAACAAATCCCTAAATAGGTTCTCTTGTCTTAACTGCATTTGTTGAATTTGAAATTTGCATAAACATCCGGAGTCTAGTCATAACCAATGGTGGTCCAGCTATCAAATGAGAAAAAAGGGAGAAACAAATTTTTAAAACCGATGCACAAATCGATCTGGGCAGACATGGCGTCGAAAATGAAATGTCAGTACATCCTGAAGGCCAAAAAAAAACAGAAACGGACCATTTAATGGTGCGATAGTCGATAATTAAATATCGATTGCGTTCCTCCCCGTCCCTCCATCTGTCCTCCGACTTGTGCCTGTCTCCGCTTCTTTTTCGATGTTTCGAGATGCTCGAGTCGAGTGGGAAACTATTTCGCGACAAGAATGGAATTTAATTGAACCTCTGGACCGGAGGGAAATTCACGAACGGAGGAATGCGTAAATAGGAGCTGAAGAGGATATCGCAAATTCTGTTTCTTCATTTCATTATTATCGATTTTAACTGTAGGCCCAATAGTTATTAACACTAGATTTAACAGTGTAGAGAGTACGTAGATGTTTTCTACGTTTATTTTTAAAAAGATGATATATTAGAATATTCAATTTCAATTCTTCAAGCTCAATTTTTTCTTTCTCTCGTTTTCTTTCTTCGGTGATACAATATATTTTGAGTGTGTCTGAATATGCTGGATTAAAGATTAGTAGTTTTAAAATGAACATGATATTGTACTATTTCGCGCCTGTAGTTGTAAAAGTTTTAGAATTTAGCAACATGAAATCCATAGAGACTTTTATTGAATTTTCTTTTTTTTTCGTTTATGAATTACATTTAAGAATGTAATAATGGGATTTATATATTTTATAATATAATGGTAAAAGTACTCCTATGAAGAAATTTTCTCGAAGAAATAGTAGTTTCACTTCAATTCAATTAAATAGAAATTGCTCGCCGGTTGTTCTAGCCAATTTCAACTATAAATCCGAAACTAATCCATGGTTTTAGAGTAGATTATGCGGTATCGTTCTAAAGTGGATGAGAATACTAAAACCGACAGTCGATCCTGACCTCGGGAAGCTTCGTCTCAAATTTATTTCCTTCGAAAGTAATTTCGAGGAATTTTCTTCTTCATGCAAATTAATAAATTTGATAAAAGTAACTATGACAATTTATAATATATATGAAAACTGCAAAAACGTACTCTACAATTTCTCTAATTACTGTTTTTACAAAAGAAAAGATACCATCATAATAATTTCTATCGGCTGCAATAAATTGTGGAAATTATCCACGTTGAAAAAATATCAAAATTAATTTTCCAACTTTACACGATTTAATAGAAAGAAGAAAAATTACATACAGTTGGTATTAGCTAATTCGATAATTAAATTATTAAGAACAAAGTATATTTCTTGCCTCATGTAATATTTCATCAACGACTGACGCAGCGTTAACTAGTTTCATGTTCCCGAATCAACAGTTTAATCATGCACGTACGATGGCCAATAGAATTTTGCAAATACGAAAATACCAGTCGATCGCGCCGAATTTCATTTGTGAATACCGATTAAGTGCTCCATTCGAAACTAGGTTAGTCGTGGTCTCCCTAAAGTGGTCAACGAGCCTCAAAGAGATGGCCAACGATTAGCTTCGTTTTGACCGAATAGCTTCCATTGAAATTTATTTGCCTCGACATGCGTGAAAGCCGTTTCTACCGTTTCAGCTTTCAAGTTCCACTACTTCGAATTTATTTCTAAAGTCTCCATAAAAGTACACATAAAATACACTAAACTCCTTAGGTAGGATCTTTCTCAGTCTATTTTCTATTTAAAAATAAGATTTTTCTTTACTGTTTCTTTAAACTAACTTTATTGAGAATAATACTCATTCAATTTGTACCCATTTTTTTGCAAATTAAATCTCCATTTCGATCAAAGGAGACTCCAATGACTGATGAAGGTCGTAAAATAAAAACAAATAAAAAACAATCAAAAGTTGAAAAACTTAACACTTTACCGCCCGGTATTTTTTTATCATCCTATGTACTTCTGATCAGACACTTGGCCGCAAATACTTCCCTAATACCGATATCTCTTTGAAAATGACAAATTATTGTCAATGAGTCCTCAGCACAGTAAACTGCAATGATAAATCATAATTTATTACTTACCGTGGCAATCTATCATTAAGTTAAAAATTACAAACTTTTGAGCCCAGAAAGCTTATTAACACATTGCGGACGGGGCTCTGCGCGTTCAACACGCCCTCAAAGACCGCACATTTTCGAACGCTCCAAAAACATGCTTATCAAGTAACAGGAAGCGGATACGCACATTTTTAATTTGCATTTAGTATTCTTAAATAGTACTATATATAAATAGTTTTTATATATCTGTTTATTATATAAGATTTTTTACATTTTACCTATTATTTATTTTACAAATTTGAATATTGCTTTAGAGTGTGATATTTGGTAAAAGATACTCCTTTGTACAATGCTGTTGGTGATGATCAGTAACTAATTATCAGTAACAGATTGAAAATATAGATGATTCTTAAAAAACTGTTACCTTCCAAATTTAAAACACGAAGTTTGAAATTCCAAAATGTACAGTAATAAAACACTTTATAAGATACGATACGTACGACGATCGGCACAGATCTACTGGCACTGGCTATAATGACTGATTATTTCTACATGCTTGGAATGATTCAGTTGTTTCGCTAAATTTGCTTAGGAATGCGAGAGGCTTCGTTACCATGGTAACATAACAGAAATATTTGCGGCTGGTTGCTTAAGTTGCCGATTGAATAAAAAAAAACATGAAAGCGAGATATCTCGTGACCCGTCCTCAACGTTCAATTTGCTAAAAACGAGATATCTCGTGAGCCGTCCGCAATGTCTAATAGGCTACCGGTTGGTAGAGTATCAACTTAAAGGTTCACTCAACAATATTTTTCTCGTTTGTTGACAGTGCTGTGTGCAGCAGCGACGAAAATTCAAGCATCCTTCCGTGGCCACATGTCGAGAAACGAGCAAGCAGCATCCCTCGCCGTCAAGGCGGCGGAGACCGTCCAAAGCGTCGCTGCCGAGGTCGAAGAAAAGGTGAGTCCACCCTCTCATACATTTCGCTGACTATAGTCGCGATGAGAGAAGACTCCCCGAGTCGAAAAGTCCAGCCTAAGAAGAAACTTCAAATCCTAGATTCTTTTGATATCTCATTTGCCGCTTAATTATGTATACCATTTTGAACCTCAAAATCCTCAACTAGTGTGTCTACGCGCCTCAAAGTCCTGTAAATATGTTTTTAGGAGTTATATGGACTGATCAGGTAAAATTTTTATTCCAATTTAATCTGACATCCCCTAAAAATATTTCAGAAGTTCCAAGTCTATCGATTCATATTCTAAAAATAGGGCTTTCAGGAGCAAGTAGGAATTAAATTATTATTATATTCCATATAAATTCTAAATCTCCTAAAATCACTCCAATTCCAATCCAATTCTAAAACTCCTCATTATAGAATGGCTTAATATTGGGCTTAGATTAATTTTCTAAATAAGAATGCTGAGAATTATTTTGAGCTGTATGAAGCCTAAATTGATCCTAAACTAGGCAAAACTGGCAAAAAAGAACAGGTTTAGGGCGATTGTGGAATTAAAATTTGCATTCTTTTATATGTAACATATTTTTCCATATTCAGCCTAAATATCCTAAGTTATTTGGTAATTTAGGAGGATTTTGGGCTGAAATTTTCGACACGGGTCATTGCGATCTGATACAACGAGAGCTTCGAACATCGATATTCCTTGCTGTGTTTCGAATACCGACAGTTCTTGTTCTGTTTCGCTGCAAAAGTTGAAGGCAAATATCATTGGGAAATTCTGTAAAATCTAAGACAAAAGACAAATGACTTTTTGAATTTTTCTTTTCAAGCTGTTAATTGAAGAGTGAGATCTGTGGATGAGGATGAATTTAAGAACTTAAGATTTGAGGTTGTGGAAAGAAGCTTTAATTTTGGGGATTGTTTGGAGCAATATTTTTAATTGCGTTTTGTGATAGAGTGCATTGAATTGTTCCGATGAATTTTTCTGCAGATTGGTGGATATTAAGGATTTGAAATTTTTAACATCTTAGATTTTTTGTGGATTTTAAAGAATCTTCAATTTATAAGGATTTGTGGAGGCTTAATGATTTAACAACGTTTTTCTTTAACCAGTTAACTGTGGCGGAAGTTCTTTTGAATTTTGGGTCACGAAAATCGAGAGATGAGCATAAATCTATTTCAAATTATTTATACCATTTAATTATTCGTTTTATTTCGGCATGGCCTCAAAATATTCCAAACATCTTGAAATTTACGAATATATTTTCGTTTTCGTCAAAATTACAATTTAAATAACCAGTGGTAGCTTTTACGCATGACGAGTATACTCGTCAAACACAGCCAACTGGTTAAAACTCCGTATGCACTAGATTAAAAAATTCGAGCTGGAGGTAAATCAACTTTGAGTATTTTCTAGAAGTTTTAGTTGTAAATCGTATTATACACTGTAAGTTTCATAACTAGAGGGAAATCAATATTTCAGCAAGTAAACTCAATCTGCCGTTGAGTCAAGTTCAATCGCTTTCAACGTGGAACTCGATCAATCAATCAATTTATGTTTAATCTTTGAGTTAATTCGGTTCAATGTTTCAAAGAATCAAGTTCAATCATTCACAGAGTCAACCGGTTCAAACGATCGGCACAAGTCAAGCGAGTCAAATATAAAATATAAACATATGTACTTTGCACATTCCAGTCTCAAAAAATCCTATCAAATCATCATATCCCCATAAAAACCTTCATTATAATTGCGTTATCCTTCCCACAAAGTTTTTTCACAACCGAATTATAATAGATTTTTAATATCACCCAGTTTCTATAATTAAAGAAGTATCATTATAAAATTACTAAATTAATTTCGACAACTGACGAAATTAAATTTTACAACTACTCCATCAATCTTACTTCTATAATACAAGAAAAAAAAAATCTTCCAAGGAAATATTAAAAATGAGAAGAAAGATAAATTACTGTTTGACGATTTATGAGATATTCCAAGCAATATTTCAACCAGAAATAAGCTCAACGATATTTCTGACGTAAGTGATGTTATTACACGAGGATGGAATAAAAAGCACAATATTTCCAGCGATAAACGTGAAGAGAAAAAGTGCCTGTACACGCCGAACTTAAATTTCCCGGAGTACAGAAAAATGCTGGTCGTCGAAGAAATCTTGGTGGAAGATTTCTTGGTACAAGTTGCAGAAGAGTATAACACTTTCCGGCAGGAGTGCACGTATGTTTGCGATTGTAAGACGCGAGGGTGTCGTATGTGGGTCAAGGCTTCCTATTTGGAGCATGATGAAAGAAATGATTGTGAAAATGGTAGCGATATAAAAAAAATAAGTGGTGTAATTTTGAGAATACAATGTCAGAGAAAAAGGAAATTTAAGACGTTGACTGCCATGGGGATCACCGGTAACCAGCACTATTGGATTTAATGAAATTTTATATAACTTTTTAATCACAACATTACTGAATTTTTGAATATAATAAATATTTAAATATCATCGCTAAAAACATAAAAGTCTGCCGAATGTTTATTTATTTGTATCTTTAATGCCTTTGTTTTCTAAAGATGTGAATTTGATATTGAATTTAATATAAATGTGATTCTTCTATCAAATTCAACGTGTTAATCGTGTAATTAATGATTAAAACGATGAATGAAAAGATACAAATTCGATGAAACAGGACATTTTGCAGATGTCAAACGAAGTAGGTTGATCAATTTTATTAAAATTCTGCTGAAAAAAGTAGCATGGAGTTTAAGTATTACACAAAGCGTAGATTGTAAATCCAGCTGAGAATTCGGCAATTCATCCCCTCGAGATTAATTGGAAATCGATATTCTATTATCGAAAGCAATATCGTTTCGTGTCTCGGCGCGACCGATACTTAATCGATGCTAAGCGAAACGTAGATACATTTCGACAATATCTTCCCTGGAGCACTTTCTTCTTTGGCAGATATGAAATATCGGAGGAATCTATATTTTATCGTAGAAGGAGATGGATATGTCCCACAGACTTTACCAAAATCTCACAAATGGTTCGGCCCTCAGTTTGGACAGAATTCCGAAAATCACCATCACTAAAGAGTTATGATGGGGATAGAATTAAATACTCATTGTCAGACCCTCAAATGAAAGAGTTTAATACTCTGTCACCTTCGGAGAAATTTTTCTTAAATTAAAATTAAACATACCAAAGTTTCAATGATTCAGAACCTAACTAAAATATTAGAACCTAGAGGAAATAATTACAGGAGTTTAAACCGCAAAAAATATGAGTTCAAATATGAGTTCAAATCCTCGTCACCTCTGGGAAATCCTTCTTAATTTAATACTATTTCTACCTCGATTTTCTGTATACCTATTTCGACCAAAAGATATCGAAAGACACCTTTTCGTTTGAATGAAAATAATTGCCAAAACTGTTCAGATTTCAAATTATCAGTTAAATGTAGATAATTTGAGAAATATATTTATTGATACATTGATGTGTATTTATTAGAAATTATTTAATCAGTTTGCAAATTCTAGCAGCGGTGTGCAGCTAGTTGTAAAGTCACTGCAGCGGCGTACGCTGAAATGTAACATGGTGGGAAAGAAGCGAATATCAAATTTATGCAACTCCTGTATTTTCTGTTACAATTGAAATAGGGTTTCTTTAATCTGATTATAATTGATATGGTGCTGCAAAATTGTGTTGATATTTATATGTAAAATGGTTTCAAATTAGGCACTGTCATGAAATCCTTAAAGTGTCAAAAGACACCTCATGGTAGGAATAAGTATACCATATGCACATTTTTACATCTAGGATGTGCTGGTGGAAAATGACATTGCTGAATTAATTTAACAACTACTTTATGAAAAGTCAAAAAATTAATTGTGGAGAGATGATTCAACGTAGAGAATAATTTTAAGTTAAAATTTGTAAGGTGTCTTTTGACACCTCTTGGTAGAAATAGTGTTAATATACAGAATATCATAGGCTCATTGGCTTATAAGCCACATAAAACAGTACTTCCTATGTGCTACAACCGCACTAATTGAAATTGAAAAAAACACCATCCTTCCTGATAACTTTCATATTGTTGAATCCAACGGATCAATTTCGTTTTACGAAAAGTTCACCATCTCCCATCAAAAACGAGGTGAAAGTAACGATTAAATTCCTCAAAAGATCGTTCACAAAGGGTTAAATTCCCTCGGTGATTCAGTATTCACTGTCGGGAACGACGTCTCCCGTCTCCTATGTCTGCCTCGAAGGAAATTCACGTGAAGTCGAGCTTCGAATTCCGGTGCATCTTTTGTGTGCTTGCGAGCGACTCGATTATGCGAGTCGCGTGCATTCACGTATGGGTAATTCAGTAGAAGCCACGATGGAGGATCTTCATTTTTCGATGGAAATATGCGGGCCGCGTGAGCCCTATGGAAATTCCTCTGTCGTGGCAACCGAACGTTACAAATCGCCTCGTTCGCAAAACCTGATCTCTACTGTGTCACATCCTTCCAACGATTCGGGGGTGATTTACATGGGGACGAACGATACGATCGGATGTTCTTTGCTGGGTGGCTTTAGGGGGTTGAAAATAATTCGGTAATCTATTTTGTGGAAGGTCAATATAGCTATTTGGACGATTTCGATACGACGAAAGAAATTCTCAATTTTATGTTATTTCAAATAGAATTTAAGAAATTAACACTAGAACGACCAAGCAAGTCAAAATGACTTGTTCACATTTTTTTCAAAAAATTTCCTAAGTTTACAGGAGAGTGCTAGACTAGAAATTCTAAGTTGATCTTATAAAACACAGATTACCAAACCAATCATATTTTCCATCCCTTAATTCCTCTTCTTCCAAAGTTTTTATTAGGTTGGAAACTATGAAACGGGCGTTGAATAAAAACAATACTTTATTTATTGCACGCAGATGTTTTAACACAGCTGTATGGCTAGCTCCTAGTTTAGACCCCAGTTTACGAATAGTTGTGTGTGGATCGGATTCCACAGTCGTCTATAATTCCTCGTTATCAATATGGACCGGTGGTTTTCCTCGAGGCTCGTTGATGATACTCAAATTAGCAGAACGAAATTTTTTGAACTAATATCGAGTATTTTTTTCATTAGTGGATTCATCTCCGAATGCGTGATTAATGTTTCTCGAAGCTTAAGCTGCGGTATGATTCAATTTGAACTCTTACAAGAAAAGTAGATGTAAATCGCGTTTTATTTCAATCTGGTTTCGGAGAAAAATAAAACAATAATGGGATACAAACACGACAAAATTTTACGAAATGAGTAAGAACAATAATTTAAAAATTTATAAATAAAAATATTGAATGCACGTCATAATGTACCTCTCTCATTGTCAGTCGCAGCTGAACATAAACTAAACAAAAACGCCCGTTTCATAGTTTCCAACCTAATATTTAATATATTTAAATGTAATAAATTTAACATCGGTCGTTCTAGTGTTGTTTGTGTTGTTGTTGAAATCGAACGTTGTTGGCTTGATAGTTTTATGGGGTTAAAAACAATTCCGAGACTGAATTTGTTGGGACTCTCTAGGCATTTAGCCAATTTTTAAATGAGAAAAAAATATTCGATTTGTTACAATTTGTTTGGAAAGTGATAGAATAATTTATATTTTTAACGATCAAATATTCTATATGTTCTACCTTTGGAAAGGTGAAAGTAATTGGTTTTGCTGAAACGCCATAGATATCTGGACGATGCTAAAATTACGAAAAAGAAAATCTGTAACTTTCAAGTTTATGGCATAACGGTTCACAAAATTGAAGACATGATTTTCAAGCAAGGAAACTTCATAGTTACACGGGTATCTAGGAGGTTAAAATATTTCATGATTGTTATTCCGCAAAGTGAGAAGAAGTGTATCCACTTAGAGAAAAACGATTATGTAAACAACATATGGGAATATTTTATTGTATCGAAGAATATGAGTCGACCTTTATGGAATATTTCTTCCTTGGCGGGTTTCTGCGAATACAGGTCACACAGATAAGCTGCGAAGCTTGCTCCACAAACGTTCCGTTGAATCCTTTGTTCGCTGAAGAAAGGAGAAAATTATAAAACAGGAAATTACGGAGACGAGTGCGGTGTGTATCTTGGAATCCATTTGCATTTATATATACACATATATAATGGTTTTTTGTGTCAACATGTACGCACAACTTTGATAAATGATTCAGTACGGATTATTTTATTTTTTGCTCTTCATTTATGTATTTTTCTAATTATCACTGTAAAATCTATTGCAATATAAAAATTTTATTTATCTAAACATAATAGAAATCATTGTAAAAGCAAAAGTATTACCAGCCACACAAACGTTATAAATCAATTCAAACAACTTAACACTTTAATACTAAAACTGTCCGTAATTAATTCAGTTTTAAGCGAGAAAAAAATCAGTTAAACTTCACAAAATAGATGCAGAAAAAAGTGACGTTAAAAATTACAAGAATATTTTACACAAATTGAATCTATTGATAGTAATATCCAATAAATTCGAAAACACCATAAGATTTTTCAAAAAACATATCACCAAATTCTCACGAACCAAAATTCCAAACATTTTGTTCGTAAAATTTGAAAAATGAACATCAAATCTAAGAACCGAGGTGAGAAAATTGACCAAAATTCTATTTGACTCTTTGCTTTATCAATTTGAACAGAGAGTAAAAAGCTGTCAGTGCGCGACGAAATAACGTTACTTTTCCATCGGGGAAACTAATTCCGAATGGTTTAATTTTGCAAAACTTCAAACGCTCGAAACTCTCGATGGTACTCTGCAGTCTTCTAATCCAATTACGACGAAATCTAAAAGAGAGGACATCCAGAGAGGATACCGTAATCCATTCTATGCACGGGTAAAGCTAATTGCAAAGTAGAGGCGCACCTCGTTACACCGAGCCTGCCTAAACTTTGCTCCGGTTTCGTTTCGAGGGTCCAGTTATTTCGTGAAAATTTACACAACCGAAGAAAAGAAAGGATAGAGGAATTTCATCGGGAATATGTTCTCCTATATGTTATCGAAAAGTTATTATTTTATATGCTGCGGGAGGTTGAAATAGGTGCTCCATTTTTCCAATAAAATAAAAGAAAACCGTAAGAACCGTGCAACGTTTGTGCATAAATAATCTCTACGCTGTTTTCCTCTCTGTCGTTTTCAAATATTCATTTTACCGAAGAGTTTGTGGTTGGTGGAAAAAATTGTCAACACATATATCTTTATGCATATTTTGTGGGATAAAAGAGGACCTCTCTTAACAGCAAATCTATCGAGAAGGTAAAATGTAGCTTGTTCTGCATTTTTTATAAATGCACGTAGAATTTCTAAAACTGTTTGTTTATAAATTTTCTATATATCGTGTAGTCTAGTCTATCGTGTAGATAGGTAGAAATTACATTGCTTTATTATTATTAAATGATTCATATCGTACTTATTTGACAATTTTTCATTACTGAATTAATCCTTGCTTGGTGTGGGGTTAAACTATTATTTCCAGGATTTTGTATTATTATGGAATCTCTAATCTAAATTTCGATTCATTAAAATGTATGTGAAAATAGATAGATTAGTTATAAAATATTTCTATTCTCTTTTTTCTCCTTTCATTCACATTTTTTGATTCAATACCTTTTTTCAATTTTGTTCACATTCGTTATTATCTTTTACATATTCATTAAAATGCAGCGTGTCTAATTTATTTTATTTTGAATATATCAATGAATACCATCAAGTAGAATTTTTGAAAAATTGTATTGAGCTTCAGCACTTCGCTTTATTTCAAAGCAAAAGGATCGTAAAAAAGGGGTAAATCTACAGACGGATTCTTCACGTTGTTATTTCCTTTAGAAACATAAATCCCTAGCGAATAATTCCTCAAAAGGTTCGGTAGTAGACTTATGTCGAATCGTTGAGAGTATCGATAGTTTCCCATAGCATGTAACAGCCGACAGGCACGCAATTAAGTGCCTCCGGCGGCAAATCGAAGCTAGATAGAGAAATCTACAGGGACGATCTCTGTGATACGAGCTGACAGGCACTTTATTGGAATTACTATGCGATTACGTCCCCGGCGAATATGCCCGATACATTTACTCGATTATAGTAAACGATTGCTGAACATTCGTATTAATCAGAGGCTCGAAGGATTTTTGAACTTTTATTTTGTATTCGGGTATTATTGTCAAAGGATTTGATTAAAAGATAAACAAGAAACAGTTAGATTTATTGAAAAATGGCAAATAATGCATAAAATTGAGAAGAAAATTGTTGCTCTTTGATGGATCTTTGGAGAAATCTAATTGAAGGATTTAATCTACAATTTCAATTGAAAATAATTTTCAGAGAGTATATTTAATGTTTGTAAAAGCATAAATGTGAGTTTTTAATAGATGATTCATAAATGACTTTTGGGCTACTTTAATGATATTAATGTACAATTATATGGTTTATTTTATAATCTCCGCATCCAATTGTGGGTAATTGTATACTTAATTAACTTGGAATTTCACAGTTTTGTACGCGCTCTTAAGGTGGCTTTTAATAGTGAAAAGCAGTACAAATGTTGGACCAGATTGTGCACCTAACTATAGAGAATATTAAACAAGAAATTAAACAAGAAAATAATTTCAACTGCAAATCTTTAATACTCTAGTTTCGCGGAAATTAGACGAATTAATCCTTTGACAATAATTCAAGACCATGTTCATAATAATTATAGCGTTTCCACGTTCTACTCTCATAAAACATTCGCAGAAATCTCCTTTACATTTCCACAACATTTATATTTACACGTTAAACAAAATACGCGGATTTCTCAACTCAAAAAAATCCTTTTACATCACCTCAATCATTAACTAGCATTTACCCTCAATAAATCGGTATTACTCTCTTTAAAAAAAAGGGGGTTGAAAGCAATCGATCCTACAGTTCCAGCAGATTCGAATTTTCACATCCCGATGCTCGAGTGGGCCGTTGTAAATTTTATTCGGTCACCATCGCGGTGAATAAATTGAAAACGGTGGATAATTAAAACGTCAAAATTCACGACACTTGATACGGCGCGAAAGTAAAGCCTGAAAGGTTTGTCGGTGCAATTAGCGATGTTAACACGATGGACGTTTCGGCGATAACCCATGCCGTACACCAGGCCGATAAATTCGGAGGGAAAATACGAAATACAATTATCGAGCGTATGTTTCGTTACCCACGCCTCCGGCATTTGTTTCAGAATCGTGTCAATATTCACTTCGATTAATTGTCCTTCGTTCATGCTTATCGAGTCGTGCGTAATACGTTGCTCCCCTAACGCGTCATTTATTGCTGCCTTTTAAAATGCATTAAACACGTGCACCCCATTTTAACTTGTTATTTGCCATTATTTTTCGAGTTTAATGGTTATACGAGCATTTCTTCGATTTCTTTGCAATTATCGAGCCATGCAAAATATTTTACTCCTTTAACCTGTTAGTTATGAATGAATTTTCAAATATATTAAATATCCACACGCTGTTATTAAAGCATTTGGCATTAATTTCGAAAGTTTAACGGGTATATGAGCAGTTCTTCGTTTCGTTCGTGATTATCGAGCTGTGCAATATATATTACTCCTTTCAAAGTGTTATTCATGAATGGATTTTCAAATGTTTGCTCACTGTTTGAACTTATTTGACACTAATTTTATGAGTTTCAGGGGTGTACGAGAGTTTTTTTGGATTTTTTCAAGATTATCGGGTCGTGCAAAATGTTATTTCTTTAATGCGTTATTTATGAATGAATTTTAGCAATGTTGCTAACTGTTTCAAATTTTTTTCTTTATTTAGTACCAGTGTTTTTTCGACACATTTACAATTATCGGGTTCTCAAGATTCATAAATGAACACGCCTAATTTCGCTATTTTTTTATTGCAGTTTTAAGCATTGAAATATTTGTATAATTTAAGAATGAATAAATAGTTGATAAAGCGAACGATAGAACTGTAGTATTTTGATGAAATATTAATATCGTATTGAAGTTAAGATGAAACGGATTCAATCTGGTTTTTGTATAGCAAAAGTGTAAGTATATATACGTTACTCATGTGTGGTGTAACCAATTCCAACGCAATGAAAATTCATTACTAACGGAGATTAACGTGAAATTTAACGAGCGATACATTTAGCCGGAAATAATTTTCCTACATAATCCAGACCCACGAGCATGCATGTAAATTGCGATTTATAGACGAAGAATTCCTTTGAAGTTTCTATGAATACTCGATAGAGGTAATTTTGTCGGCAACCACCGTAACCCTGTTTCTTTTACTTTGGCTGTTAACTGCATCTTAAAGAATTCAGTACGTACGTTAAATTTTCCGAAAGGCAAGCCAGAAGACTGGAGCTCAATGTTTCCGAAGTATTCTATAAATTATTCCTGTGTTTCCTTAGATTTTGTATGTCTGTCTTAAGTCTAACCGGATCTACTGACAATTAGTCCAATCTATTTGGAGATAATAAATAAATATGATAAAAGAATTATTTTATTCTTGATCAAGTAGAATTAAGATTATCATATTTATTTATTATCTCCAAATAGATTGGACTAATAGTCAGTAGATTCGGTGTTAAAAAATGGTCGATTTTTATAATTGTTGAAATGCTACGCGGAAAACGGTGATCCAATAAGCCACATTTTAGCTGTGCAATACAATAAAAGAATATCTGCTCTGTGAAACTTGGGTCGTTTGAACCGCAATTTATTTGGCAGAATGGAGCAACGCGATCGGTGCTCGTTCAGGAATTTTTACATTCGACTACATTCCACGTAACAACTCGAAACGAGACCGCGGAGAAAATTCACTCGGGGAATACTTGCATGGATGGTGGAAAAAAAAGAAGACGGTGAAATTTTTTGAAACTCCTACGAACGTTCCACGCATTAAACTGGAACGCGAGAATGGAATTGGCAACGATTCCATTTGGACTTTTCACGCGAAGTTTCATCCACGATTTTACCATCTTTATTGCTGGGTTATTGGAATATATCGCTTGTAAAAATATCTGCAGTCTTTGGTCTCGTTTGAGTTAAATATTTCGATATATTTTCGATTGAAAATTTATGTTGCAATAGATTTTCAAATTGTTTAAAATCGACTGTGTTGTATTTACTGAATACTTTTCAAAGATGTTATATAATTCGATATTAATCACTGATTTTAGATGTATTAAGAAATATACAGTGTATCAGATAAGAAATTGGTAAATTTTATCATAGACTTGACTCAGTAGAGCAATTCAAGAGACTACGTTGAGTATAGAAACAAATGTTAGAATTCTCAATTAATTAACATGACTTAAAATGTTACCTTTAAGAAATGTTTGTTAAATTAAAATTGAATTCAGACTCCATCTAAAACAATAGATCCTAGGCGAAACAACCCTGGCACTTAAAGTCGGAAAAATATAAAATAAATAATATATGACTATGATGACTCAAAATATAAAGGCTTAAATTTTCAATCAGAGAGTCTCAATTTTTCCTAAATTATTATTTAATATATCATAACCTCGTAACCCATCCGACACAATAAGCCTTAAACGAAATAACCACAGCAATTCAACCCTACAAAGTATAAAGAAAAAAATATAGAACCGAAGTTATCCTAATTGCAAAGATTATTAACAAACTCCAGAATTTTCAACTGAAAAATTCTATATTCGAGCGTCAATAAATATTTCAGCGATAATATTAGCAGAAATAATTCAACGCGAGAAATTCCCAACAAAACCGTCGAACAAAGAGCAAAAGCGAGAGGCACAACAAAGAAGGAAATTCGCATCGGCCAGGAACAAAAGATCAGCGAGTGAATCCTATCGGAAACATTCCCAGCAGTTGTATCTCGTATTCGGCGAGACGTTTGTTGGCTTTATTTGCAAACGGCCCTTATTCCTGCGGTTGCATCGTCGCAAAAGAAAGTTCTTCCCCGTAGGGGCGAGGAAAGAGAATGGCGCCGTTACGCTCTGACGAACACCCATTAAAATATGCGCACAGAAAGAAAAAAAAAGGAAACCGGGAGTGTATCAAGAGCCGGAGGACAAAGAAATGAAAAATGCGGAAGAAACGAAGTCTAAGATGAGAGAAACAAGAGAAAGGAGAGAAATGAGGACACCGAGGAGAGAAGAAAAAGAAAAAAGGTATTTCGATACAATAGTCCTTTTCCCGAAGGAGTTTCACTCCCACCTGGAATTATTTTGGCAGGAAGGTCCTCCTCAATTATCAGGCTGCAGTAATTCTTTAGCGGCTCGCTGCAGGCTTTCGATTCACCGACTAGTTTCTTCGAAATCCTATTTCTGTGTTGTCTCTTATACAAAGGAAACGGAATTAGAGTTTCGGGATTGCTTCGGTTCGATGGGGTGTCGGGATTGTAGGGCTGTTCTTGTACGTGGAAAAATTTGGTCTTTTTAATTTTGCAGGCTGGATATATGAGAATGTGGTGAAATACTTTTTGAGCAGTAATATACCATGTTTATTTTAATTTATAAATGGTGGAATGTCTAAGGGATGATTAAAGTGGTCAAAAAACTGTTTTGGGTAACATGGTGGCGTATGGCTTATTTTTTTGAGGGTCTAACAGCAAAGAATATTTCAAAATTGAATTCATCTTTCAACACTAGAACGGCCGACGTTACATTTATTACATTTAAATACATATATTAACACTAGAACTACCAAACCAGTCAAAATGACTGGTACACAATTTTTTCAAAAAATTCCCTAGTTTTACATAAGAGTCATAGAATAAATATTCTACGTCTATATCAATAAACATAAATCACTTAATTGATCAAATTTTCCGTCGCTTGATTCCCCCTTTTTCAAACTACTTATTTAATTTATTAAAATATGTTGGATTTGACGCCGGTAGTTCTAGTGTTAAATAAGAAGTTTTGAAGAAGAGGAATCAAGGGGTGGAAAATGTGATCGGTTTGATAATCTGTGTTTTATAAGATCAACTTAGAATTTCTAGTCCAGGACTTTCCTGTAATCTTAGGGGACTTTTGTAAAAAAATGTGAACAAGTCATTTTGACTTGCTTGGTTGTTCTAGTGTTTAATAGACTTATACAATTTTAACTCCTTGCCCTGTAATAAGAAGTGACACTCGTAATGACGTAAATGGGATAGCAAATATTCAAGTTTTCCGAAACTTATTAAATTGAAACTATTAGTGGGATACGACACGATAATGTTACTTTTATAACATTAATGTTACATTTAATTATACCGCAGATCAATAACCACGGGTAAACTTTTATTTTAGCAATTAAATTTTGAGTTATAGACGAAGTTATAGACAATTATAGACATTTTGAGTTATAGACAAGAAACAAATCGTAGAGCAAGGGGTTCAATTTGTCGAAGAATCTGTCATTTTGTTATCGTGTAAGTTATGTTGAATATATTAAAATTGGTTGGAATTTCTTGGTAGAAATCTCAAGATCAAAGCTTGATTTAACCTTTTCTGAAGTTTTTAATTGAAATGTTTATATCGTACATCCTTAGAATCTGCGAACGAAAAAACGGAACGAAGAAACAGCGTTGGCAAAGGAAATTCGTTGCTTTGAACGACATCGTGTTGGATGGTTTACTGAAACTTTGCGGTTATTGAAACAAGAGAATTATAAAGACGGCTATAAATTTCCACAGCCTGGAGCGAATACTTTAACAAACTGTTTAGCTCAGATTTTCCGGTAAATAATTACTGTCTTGGGAGAATCAGTTGCGTTGATTTATAGTTGGAAAGTATTTTAGAATGTAACTTTGTTAATATAAAATAATACACTGCACTGATGTCCGTTAAGTTACATTCTGCAGATATACTGAAAATTGCAAGCTCTGGAAACTGTCGCAGTAATATGCGAGGCGAAGTTATATTATGTCTGACTGTAACTAGTCCGTAACTACTGAATGCGCCCGTGGAGTATACGTAACTTTCGTTGCAATAATATCTTTTTTTTATGTAGTAAAAGCTTTTTAATCGCACAGTTTTAATCAAATTTAATTTTAATTTTTATTAAACTCATTATACAAAATGAATCACTACAAGCTACTGTAGATCATTTTTTAATTCAGAAAAGAGAAGTATTTATCATTTGAGAGAAGACAGCTTTAGATTAAAACATACGAAATTGTTTGTACTAACGAATTACTAATTGGGGATATATTTTTGAATTGTAAATTAGTACTTTTAGAATATAGAAGTTGTATATGGTTCTAATTATACAACTGCATCGACAATACCGACAATCTAAATCCTCAAATTTCACAATTCAAAAGAAACAATAATCAATTGTTTAATCGGCCTTTTGAACTTTATCGTCTTGACAATTTGGCAACTATAAATCTCTACCAACTAATTCACCGTAAAACAATCAAATTCCTCTTAATTCTAAGGAACTCCTCAATCCGAATTCATTATCTGCACAATTACAAAATCCCCTTAACTAATTATGCTTCCTTCCAACATTTACAAATCTGTCATTGACTTAAAACAATAAACATTCCTCGCCAAAAACGAATCCTGGCTATTTCAATTCGAAGAAAATCATTCCAACTTCGTACCCCTGTCTCTCAAGATTTTCAAAATCCTTCAGAATTGCGAAAGTGATTCAAGAACCAGTAAGACGATCAAAATAAACCGTAAGATCCATGCAATAAAGCTGAAAGTTCCCGCAGAGTTAATGTAACTAGAAACGAGTTGCAGTTTCTATACTCTGTAATTCGAATGCGAGATTGGAGAGGCCTCGACTGAATAATCTCCCTCGGGTGCATAAAGCAATTCTCCCAAGCTATCGGGAAGGATCCGCGAATTTCCAGACGAGCGACGTCGTCTCAGGAATCGGTACAACGCACTTCATTATCGATTCTCTGCTTATCACCGCAGCTCGGAAGTTTGTTCTCGTTTGCGCCTCGATGCTGAGAGTCGTCGTCGCGTTTCTGCATACGTTTCGATTTCCGTGACGGAGGAAACTAATAAGCTGCGACTATGTCTCTTTGAATTATTCCCCAAGATGCTGAGTGTATCTGGTAAAAGTTCGCAGGTGTTTCCTTCCTCTTAAGGAGATTCCTTTTGACCGATTTATCGTGGTTTCTGAAAATGTCTCCGAGAGGTATTAACAGTTAAAGATTGTTTTGGGGGAGAGTTTGAAGTTAGGAGCTGGAATATTAATGAGTTTTAGGGAGAATGGAGTTAACACTAAAACTACCGACATTATATCTACTAAAATTTAGATTTATTGAACAAATACTTTGGAAAAAGATAAATCAAGAAGTGAAGGGATTAGTAAATTAATTAATTTAGGCTTTATATGATAGAAGTAGAATTTTTACTTCACCGCTCGCCTATCAATTTAGGTAGTTTTTTGAAAGAATTGAGAACCGGTCATTTTGACCGGCTTGGTAGGTTTAGTGTTAAATGACTCATGTACTCAATATTTGTTTGTAAAATATTGTTTAGTCTTGGCAAAGGACTTAACTCGGGTTTCTAGGGGAAATATAGTTTATCTGTTAAATCTAGAATTTTTGGAGAATAGAGTGTTGAGATAAGTGTCAGTTTTCTATTGTCGTAATATACGTGATACTAGGTGTTCAAATTGTGTTGCAAAATTAAAGTAGAAAATGAAAAATGAAATTTGTATCTTAGAAGATGAGAGAAAAATGTTGGTTGTAATATTAAGGTGAAACTTGTACCACAAATATTTGGCAGGGTTTTCGATTAACCCTTAAATTCGCGATTTTATTTTTTTAATCAGAAAAAATGTTTTTAATATCTATATGTAGTTTAGATTATAGGAAAAATATTAAAAAAATTCTTTTGAAAGAATTCAGCTTGTAAATTACCTGAAAATCCTTTGTTGCATTTATGCAACACTGCGCGTTCCTAGATAAGCAGATGTATGGGGAATTATTGACTCATGTAAATAGAATAAAAAATATTTTAGTACTTAATTATAGTTCTATTTATTATGATAGTTATAAAAACAGTTATTTTCTTCATTATAAGGACTGAGGAAAGTTATTCCAATATCACTTTTTTCCGCGCCGATGAAAACCCACTAAAACTAACAAATAATTCAAACATTTGAAAGTTGTTGCCACTGCAAGTGTCAAAAATTTACAAAGTACACTACAGTCTATGACAAAGTTCGTTCAGAAATCGTAATCCGTTCAGATTTTTTTTTTATTCTCATAGAATTAGTATGTTGCAGAAATGCAACTCCGCGAATTTAAGGGTTAAAATGTAAGTTTCGGGTAAAATGTAAGTTTGTTTTAAGGTCGCATATTATCTAATTACTTTCATACCGTGCATCGAATTTTGAGATTGCAAATGGTTCGAAGTAATGATTTAAAAATTTGGAAAATATAGGTATTAAAAGTATCAGTCACTAAATCCGCTAAAAAATGCAAATCCGTAGCTATTTGACTCGTTTATTTTAGTATTTATTTAAAAGTATCGTAGCGTAAAATATTGTAGAACTAATTGCGGATAATTGTACAAAATGTAAAACAGAAATTCAATTTACGATCTGAGCGTTTTAATGAGAGTTATTTTAATTTGTAGAGGAAAATCATTATCGCCCGACGCGAGAAGATAAAGTTTTAATAGCCGCAGTACTCCGTCGAGATCGAAATATTCGAGACAGTAGAATCTGCCTGTGGATATTCCTGTTACCTGTAAAATAATGTTATTTTTATAGCAGCCATGGAAATCGGTTTGGCCACCTTTCTTCTCACCTTCGTCTTTCGTTATCGATTCTTCCTCTCGACCTGAATTCTAACGCATTCGCTTCGTTTATTTTCGAAATATGTCACATTTCCGACACTCGGTCGACTTGTTACCATTTGCACACCCGTTGCGATGCTCGTTTATTCTCTTACGAATACGTTTATATCACTTTTCAAGACACGTCTCAGTTTCTCGGAGATATCCTCAATTTCCATGATAAAAGCAACCCCTTCGAAGGAGACGAGAATAAATTACAAAATTGCTTTCAATTCAGTATATTATTCAATTTTGCTCATTTCTTTTATATCAACTTGTTTTATATTTCATCTTGTATGTTCTTAAACCCTTACAACAACGTGTGACACTCGTGGCGCGATAAATAGAATAGGAAATTTTGATGTTTTCAATAAACTGTTAAATTGAAAATATTAATCGGTCACGAAACGGTCTTATTATTAGGTGTACAAATTAATTCTCGGCCCCCAGATTTCATCGACCACAAAACTTATTCAGATTAGAATTTTTCCAAATTTGAATAGTCATTCTAAAGCGCCATTTGTTAGCTTTAAATTAAGATATATCGCATGACTCTACTCCAGACATAACGTGAAAAATCATGTGTAGAGGGGATGTCGTTCGATAAGCAACATTTAAGGCACTGTCTTCTTTTCGCGTTTCAACTAAAAAAAAGGAACGCTACAGAGGCGAAAGAAATGATTTGTTCGATTTTGATTTTGATTTTTTCAAATGACCACCTATTTCGATCCCTACAACAACACCTAACTGATTCTCAATTCAAGTAAGTTGAACAGGTCTATAAATGCCTCAATGATTTCATTGATGGGAACCATTATCATTTTTCCGATCTGGAATCCGACAATTACCTGAAAGATGTCAAAAACATATAGAAAATGAAGAAGATTATGTCTACTATTGAATTTATATCAACATTTTGTTATAAATAGCTGTCAAAGTTAGTCAAAATGGCCGAGAATTAATTTGTACACCTAATATTTCTGTACTATTAATATAACGTTTAGTTATACGAAATATAGAAAAACAATGAGAACTTTGAATTCCAGGAATGAATTCTGAGTTATTGGACGCGCAATCAGAAAGGAAATCGTAGGACAAGGTGTTAATTTCTTGTTATTAATTAATTTTGAGTTTCGGCTAAGTTTCTTTTTAATAAAATATAATATTTGTTGAATCTACTCCACGGTTGGCTAAGTATTAATAAATGCTGAGAATAGAGGAACTTACGCATTTTTAAGTAAAAACATCTACTGTTCTGTATTTGTAGCATTTACCTATCGTATTATGACTTGTTAAAATTGTAGAATTATAGACAAATTTTGAACATATTTCAAAATATGATTTCTTCACTGAAATTATATGAATTTTTTACATATTTCGCAAGGAAATTGCAATCGTACCTTTAAAGATTCCATCGAGATGCGTTCCAAAATCGTATCGTTTCTTTCCCGATTTAGCGTTAGAATAAACTTCCACAGTGTATTCGCATACTGCCAGAAATGTCTTGGCAAAGCTCCGACCATTTTGCGTTCCTGTTTCATTATTGATTCTTCGCATGGTCGTCTGCTTTCTTGTTAAATGACAGTGCGTTCCATTTAAAGATATATCAGAAGTACATAATTTCAGATACCGGAAACCCAATTCTTTTTCAAGTTGTAAAGAAACTTTTACAAATATTGGAACAAAATTAGCATAACGATAACTTGTATAAATTCGGAGAAGTACACGAAATCGTTAAATAATTTATAAAATAAAAGTTCAATTACAGATGCATTTTGTACTTGAGCTATAGCGAGAGAAATGTAAAATATATCAACGATAGGAATTTATTTTCTCTACTATACATTTAATTTATCCCTATTTTTATATTTTTTGCAAATATATTTGCTTTCTATGTCATAGATATTTGTACAATCGCTCTAATAGAAATATGGTACATGAGATTTCCATCGCACCGATTACTATATTTCAATTGTACAGTAGAAAAATGTAACGTCGGAGATAGAAATTTATTTTCTATGCTGTACCTTTTAAAGGACTATTAACCCTAAAGAAAACTATCAAAGACAACACTTTATTTTATACCGTAAATTTGAAACAAACTAAATTCCATACCTTAATGAATCTATCAAAGTAAATAATATACCAAAGACAAATATATTTCTCACACTGTACACTCCAAAAGTTGCTATTACAATATCTCAATTAAATCGGCTAAACCAGCGCAGCAAAATCCCAAATATTCAATTCGAAAAAGTATTAGAACAACTGACGTTCCCTTTGCATAAAACAATCACTCTCGTAAAAACAATGCAATCAGGATAAAATCGGAAAAGTGCATCAATAATAAAAGTCCCAAACTGCCGATTCCCAGCGAGCGGAAAATTCATCAGCCATTGTCACCGGATGAAATTTATATCCGCTAGGCTGCTTTGCACGCGATGGTATGCAATTTGAAAATTACTGGAATATGTTTGCTTCAAACGGGATGATAAAACCGTGCAGATATTCCTATTGACGTCATATGACAATAACCCGGAAAAAATGAAATTAGTGCATTGCATTTAACTCTATTTTCCACCGGTTAAAGAAGAGCATACGTTCGAAATTATAATTAAAGATCAAATTAACGCACGAATTCGTTATATCGGCGATAATTCGACTATGACTTTTATCGTCACGTTCGACTCGAAATTCTTCCGTATATTTTCGCTCTAGCGATTACGTTAATGGGATGGTGAATTAGACGTAGCCACGAGAAACGACGGAAGTCGTTGAACGTTAAAATAACGCAAAACCAATGGAAATCGCGAGAGTCGACGTAGTAAAAAAAAATGCGGAATGAAAAAGACAGAAGTATACACATTGACGGAAAATAAGGGGAAAAGAGGTCGGAATGAAAGGTAGAGAGATATTTTACAAAGCACGCCATTGCGAAAGTAGAAAAGTACGTAGAAAACCTGGCAAGGATGTCTGACCGATTTTCAATCGCTCGTGATAGTAGAATGGTTGAAAACTATACACTAGAACATTAGAACGATGCAACGTTTTGATGAGACATTCTTCGCTCGATTTTCATTTCATTCTGTGTGTATTTTTTTTTCAAACAATTTTATATCCGATACACTTTATACAAATAATAGCGATAAATATTTTGAAATGTTATATACTATTTTTAGAATCGGATTATTTTGCATATTTTGGAATATTCCAAATTATTTATTTTAAGCTGATTGTTGATTTTTGCGATGGAAGAATTGAATATAATGCTGCATAGAATACTTGCTGTATAATTGCTGTACTAATATTGTGACTCATTATCAAATCAACTAATTAGATATTTCTTAATATTACTTCATTAATTAGGAGTATCTGCCTTTAAATAATACATTATTTATCCAGAATACAATTCCTGTGATTAATTGAGTACAGAAATGCTATTTACACGTGAAAGGAGCTGCAGTTCCTTGGCGCAAGTTAAAAAAAATCCTGAACGGAATTTTATCTCTGCTTTATTCATAATTTCTTAAAATCTTTCTAATGTCTTTAAACTCTTTAAATTTAAAGTCTTCAAATTTAAGAAAAATAATTTGATCAAAGTTTGCATGGAAAGAAACAGTTCATCTGCTTATTTCCTTGAGAATTAATAACGGCAATGCATTTTCGTAATTACGTTATAGCTATAATCGTTGCGGTATAAAAGAAAAACGAAGGCAACAAGTTGGTCCATTATTCCGATTTCTTTGCAATACAGGCGCTTTTTATTTCCCTCTGAGGAGTGCCTCGAGCATCATAAGTAATGCGCGCTATAAATGAAATTTAATTTACCTCGATTCACTCTTTATCTCAAATATCTGAAACTCTAAGAAAGTGTATTACGTCGACTACTTTTCACTGTCACTAAGCATACAAAGTTCATTAAGCCCTCATCCTAAACTTATAAATTACCTTCAAAATGAATATTCCACGAAAATAAAGAAATCGAAGGGAAACTTTGCGAAATTAATTTACTTTCAAAGGAATCATCAAGTTCAAAGTGTCAGAGCTGTAAAATATGGCACATCGTTTAATTGACTGCAACAGCAAAATAATAATTGACAACAATGACGTCAGTGTTTGTAAATGTGAATGGAATGTTTGTGAATATTTGACATTACTTTTATTAACACTAGATTTTGCAGTGTGAAATCTATTATATTTAAATATGTTAAATATGTACCTTAAAGCAAGGAAAATTAAGACGTGGAAATGATGATAGATTCGGTAATTTATATTTTATACGATGGACGAAGAATATTTATTTTACGGCTCTCTCATTAACCCGTAGATTTTTTAGAAAAAATTGTGTACCAGTTTGACTGCCTTGGCAAATCTAGTGTTAACATTTTTGAATAGTGAGAAAGAATCATTTATTTGGCGATGAAAAAACACCCTTTTATAGGAAAGACAGACTGTCAATATATAGGAGTTGAAATGTACTCTTTGTAAAATAATATTTCAATGGTTATATTTTAATTTTTCAACTCTAACCTTTTATATATGCACCGACAAATTATAATCAATTTTTTTCTCAGACCGCATATATGCGCCCGTCGTCCTCAAAGGGTTAATTATCAACTTGTTTTCAGAACAAGGAGAACTTATTGATAAATTATTGACAAAAAAAATAAATAAATGTGCGAGTATTTTTTTTACTTTAGCCATTTCTCCCCAGTTGAATAACAATTGATTATAGGAACAGACGCCATTGCAAAATTCCCATAAAACAATTTTGATAAAATCTATTATATAAAGCTCAAATACCACTGACTGACTGACTGACTCATTCATCCACTCATCACGAAATCTCAAAAACCACAGAACGGATTACAATGAAATTTGAAACATACTCTTGCCTTGGGTCGTAGGTGCTCACTAAGAAAGGGTTTTGAAAAATTCGAAATTTTAGGGGTGGTTTTGGGGGGTTAAAGTATGGGCCAAACTCATCAACGCAGAACCGAAACTATTTGACCTGGAAACTTGAAATTTTGCATGAGCATTCCTTTTAGTGTATAAGCATCCACTAAGAAAGGATTTTTCAAAATTCGAAATTTTAAGGTTTTTTTTTAGGTTCGATTAAACTGTAGCGAAGCACGGGAAGTTTCAGCTAGTTGATTTATATAAAAGCGGACTGGTATGTCACAGTGTTTTTGACAATGAGTAATTTCAGTAAAACTTGGCATCCCCTATTCAATCAACTGCGATAATGAAACGTTTCGTAGACTGTGAGAAGGACGGCGGATGTTTGAGGAATTCAGCTTTCGCATGTACACCGATCCGATCTTGTACCGATGTCTAACACGCGAAATCCAGTCGTTTATATTCGTTCTCCGCTATCGAACGAGTTATCGAGACACGCCCGAGGCTGTATCTGAGCTTGGCAGTTTCGAGTGCATCGAGATTTCGACATGGACAGGCAACTATCGATGTTGAGACTCGAAGAGAAGAGCTGACGGGTTCCATCCTACGGTAACAACGTTTCATCGTTTCCGCGGATTCAACGATACAAAACGAAATTTCCCTTGCGGCTCTTCACAAAAATTCGTTTCATTTTTCCAGCGTGATGATCTCTTATCAGCGTGACAGTAATTTATGCAAATGATTCGGTAATATCGCTTCGTAGAAAGGAACATTTTTGAAAAAAAGGTAAATGTTAAGAGCAATTTCTATGGGTTGATAAATTCAGAGAAATCAGATAAAGAAGTAAGAAAATTGTGTTATTTTTATTTAAAACTCGTTATGTATCTCTTGTGTCAACTTGTTACTATTTATTGTAGCTATCTGTGTTATAATTAATTAACTGGTTGTTGAAAAATTATAATACAAATTAAGTTTTCTTGCTGGATTTGTTTTCCATTCTGTTCAAGAAATTATTACTATGCGGTGTGTGGTTATAAACGATGACTATGACTCGCTTTTAGATTACTATCTGTTCGTCGAGTGTTAATCATTACTGCAAAGCAAGGGGTGAAGTCCCTCAGTCTATTTTTACCAACGTACCTTAATAACAGGATTAGTAATTCTTTAAAGTTTGAACACTTTGCCCAACTTAATGCAATTTCTGTATAACAACGTTTCTGTCATCTAATTTATCCAACTCCGAAGATAGTTTTAATCATATAGATTGAATTTTCACAAAAAAATTGTTTTCAAACGGTGTAATTATTGCTTTATCTCCCCAAATTTTCCTTAACTTCACAATTTCGAATCGAAAAATCTCTCCTCTTTATTCCAGTTCGAAAACTGAAAACTGTTGATGTTGTAACTTTCTTAAAACTACAATTTCGATTGAAAGAATCCCTCTTCCTTCACTGTTCGCTCTTTTTCTACTCTGAACATTCTAAAACCAGAGACTATTGATGTTGACACACTCTCCTTAAAATTACATTTTCCAGTGCAACAAATCCCTCTTCTTTCTCTGATCGTACTTTTTCCACCCTGAATATTTTAAAACGAAAGACTGTTGGTATTGTGCTTTCCTTAAAATTACAATTTCAAGTGCAAAAAGCCTTCTTCCTTCATTGATCGCTCTTTACCAACTTTGAACATTTTAAAACCACATTCTGTTGGAGTTGTAACTCTTTCCTTGAAATTACAGCTTTGAAAATCCTTCCTCTTTCGCCGCGCATTCTCCAAATTCTACGCTGTCTTTCCTCCCTATACATTTTCAAACCAAAATAATGTTGACTTTGTAACGCCTTCCGTAAAATCACAATTTCGAGTGCAAGAATCTCTCTTCTTCCTTTGATCGCACTTTTTCCGCCCTAAACATTATAAAACCAGAAACTTTTAATATTGTGCTTTCCGTAAAATTACAATTACAAGTGGAAAAATCCTTCTCTCTTCACTGATCGCTTTTTTCCTACTCTGAACATTTTAAAACCACATTTTAATAGAGTTGTAACTCTTTCCTTAAAATTACAGCTTTGAGAATGCTTCCTCTTCCAATGAACTCCTCTTTTCCCTCTATACATTCTCAAACCAAAATAATGTTGACGTTGTAACGCCTTCCGTAAAATCACAATTTCGAGTGCAAGAATCTCTCTTCTTCCTTTGATCGCACTTTTTCCGCCCTAAACATTATAAAACCAGAAACTTTTAATATTGTGCTTTCCGTAAAATTACAATTACAAGTGGAAAAATCCTTCTCCCTTCACTGATCGCTTTTTTCCTACTCTGAACATTTTAAAACCACATTTTAATGGAGTTGTAACTCTTTCCTTAAAATTACAGCTTTGAGAATGCTTCCTCTTCCAATGAACTCCTCTTTTCCCTCTATACATTCTCAAACCAAAATAATGTTGACATTGTAACGCTTTTCGTAAAAATTGCAATTTCGAGTGCAAGAATCCCTCTTCTTCCTTTGACCGTACTTTTTCCGCCCTGATTTAAAAACCAGAAACTGTTAGTATTGTGCTTTCCGTAAAATTACAATTACAAGTGGAAAAATCCTTCTCCCTTCACTGATCGCTTTTTTCCTACTCTGAACATTTTAAAACCACATTTTAATGGAGTTGTAACTCTTTCCTTAAAATTACAGCTTTGAGAATGCTTCCTCTTCCAACGAACTCCTCTTTTCCCTCTATACATGCACAAACCAAAATAATGTTGACGTTGTAACGCCTTCCGTAAAATCACAATTTCAAGTGCAAGAATCTCTCTTTTTTCACAGTCCACCCTCCAAGTTCCATGCTCTTTTTTCACTAGGAACATTCTAAAAGCCGAGACTGTCGGCGTTGTAACACTTTATCGGCCTCCATCGCCAAAGGGTGAGTCGTTGAAACCCCTTTCGTGTTAACCTGACCTTAAACTTCGTCAGCACTTAGTCAAGCAACGTAGCGTGATTATAGAAAGGTCGTGGCACGCAAGCATACTCTCGGTATCTTAACTTCTACCCTTCCTCACCGTCCCCCGTCGGAGTACATTTTGAAAGTCCGGCAATATCAAACTTTCGAGTCCTCGGAGTAGTTATTCTCCTCGACGGTTTGGTCGGGTCACGAGGGAGAACAGGGAAAGAAAAATCATTAAAAAAGTTGCCGGAAAAATAGGAATTTTCGACATGCCCATTCCACGGTGCATTCCACAGATCCCCGATATCGAATTTGGAATTTCTAATGTTAGCGTTGCAAAGTTTCGATGCACAGAAGCTTGAAGTTTCGAAGGGAATTCACGCTGAGGGAAAAGGAAAGTCGATTTTTCCTGCGATGTATTTTTAAGTGTTTGCTTTCGTGGAAAATTTTTGCGGTGCGTGAGTGGTTGAAGTTTGAGGAGGAAGGGAAAAACAGGGTGGTTTTATTTTGGAAGAGACTTTGAATTCGAAGATTTTGAAGAATGAACTTTTTGAGACCTTGAGAAGGGAATTTAATTTGTATGATGTTTTTTTATATAAATTAATTATTCGAATAACTTAGATAGCTCTTGTGCGATAATTTTACCAGCTGGAATGCAAAGCGTTTTACTATATTCTTTGATCTTTTGTATTCTTTAACTTCCATTTTATTTCCTTTTGCTTCTATTCAGCGTAACTACACTTCGAAATATGTTTTGTTCCTTTTATTTTATTCCAAGTATTTCCCAGAATATTTTAACTGTAAAATTTATTTTTACAGTTTTTATTTATTAACATCGTGTACGATTTTAATTGCAAGTGAATTTATTATTTTATGTAAATACCTCTAGGATTTCATTCTTATCGTCTCAACAATAAAAATCAACAAATTCAAAATTAAAATCACGTATACTGTTTATTTTTGTATTCATTTCTAAACAAATGACAATACGAACGATAAGAAATATTCAATCTTTTTAGTACATTAAAGTAATTTTATCGCAGCTCATGAATAGAAAATCGTTTTGGAATTTGCTTCCCAATTTATTCTTCGATCTTCCGCTGATTCCCCAACAAATTGAACAGAGTTCAGACTGCAAATTCACGAAACATTTCCATTCCCGACGCGCAGAGGTTATGCAGAAATATCCCATGGAAATTTCGTGTTCCAGAATACTTACTCGATACGAAACTGCTGAGACAATGGTAATTAGAAGCGCGGTGTAAATTATTGATTCGCGAAGTTCGCCGGCAGCAATTTGCCCCAGGAATGGAAGCCTCGGGATTTGGTCTCTATATTACCAGAATTCGATAAAACTCCACCATTAAATGCCAGGAAGTGTAAAATTATCCAAATACATGCGAAGAGAAATTCCGCGTAACGAGTGCTGGCACGATCATTTTTAAATTAACCCGCCAAAACTGCCCCGTTAAATCTTTTCCATCCCCTATGTTGAATATCGAACGACTGCTAATCGACAATTTTTCAGCGTACGGTGGCCAATTTACGAGCAATTCTTTATAGATCATTTCACGCGGATTAATTACCGATCGTAAATTTCCACAGATCAATCGTACCTCGTAAATTTCGTACGTGAATATTCGTTCAACGAAGCGTTAGAAAACGTCAACTTTTCGACGAGTTCATTCGAGTGGACAAATTATATATGGAGAGAGATTATTTCTATTTAACACTAAAACTGTTAAAGCGATCAAAATCATTCTAAAATAAATAGGAGAGTTATGCAATAAATATTCCATTTATATCCTACAAAAGCTAAATTACTTAATTGAACATCTTTTTCACCGCTGAATTTCTCTTTTTCCAAAGTAATTCACTTTATATTTAAATATGATAGATATAACGCAGTTAATTTTGTTGTTAATTGCAGAATGGAGTATATCAGAAAGTTAATCTTAACAGAACCTTGTTAACAAACGATTAATTATAACATATAACAGAGTGATAGAATAATCAGGATGTAGCAGACCAAGAGTGTCAGAAAATAAGTTAACTAACAAAACTGTAACTTAAATTGCCATTCGCGGTCTCAGACTCGCCTTCCTTCATATATATTTAAAGAAACATGTTACATAAGGCATACATAACTCAAGAAACTCAAAAAATGGCCATAGCTCCAAAGACCTGTCGTTGTCTTATTATTTACAAAAAGATCACACGCTATAGCGAATACACCAAATTTAAAATGGTCTCTTATAATTTTTGTAATCTCGATCGACTATAAAGACATGTAACAATTAGCTTGATAAAACAATTAACGTAATTTTCGGCAGTGTAACCAGGTATCAATCGAAGATCATCCAGTCCAAAGATTGCTTCCAAGACGTTTCCCAGCGCATGGTATCCTTCAAGTTTCTATTTTTCATCTGTCATAATATCTCATAAATTTTCCGCGAACACTCAACATTAATTAATGATACAGTTACGTTGTTGTTTTTGGTCTTGAGCCGAATAATGAGTCGTTGACGAAAAAAACGGGCAACTTGAAGCTACGGGAAAAGATGCTGGGCTGTCAGTGGAGAAATTGATCGAAAGAATAATACTTCTTGAAAAACCGATCAGTCTTCAGAACCTTCGTCAAAACAGATTCTCTGTCAGCGATGTCGCCTGAGAAATATGATACTCATTTCCGATTGACAAATTATTTTTTTGAAACGTCGATCACTCTCTAAGCAAACACCTCTGAAGAGATTGCAATGGGACTTTGAAATTTGTCGATTTATCTCTGATTTTAATGTCCAGGGCCTTCGAAAAAATTGGATACCATTGGATTTAAATAAAAATTGAAATATCTCGGTTGTTTCTCGACCGATCGTGATGAGGTTTCCGAGAAGGAATAGTAGTGTCTGCCACTGAAGATGGAAAATTGTGCCTGATAGCACGTTAAACTACACTCTTTCCCCATTAAAACGAGCCAAAAATCATCCCCCTATGACCTCCAGAAGCCAAGCGACGTAAATTCAAAGTAAACCGGCTGAAAATCGACTTTTCGTCAACGACGCTCCCTTTAAATCCCAAAATTGAGACACCCCCGGCTTCAAAATTAAATATCTTCCACATTTTTCGGCCGATCTTGATAAAACTTGTATCCACCTCTTCGTTAGGCTTCAAGCTTTCAAATTACACCAATAAAATCATCCTGAAAATGTTAGTTTTGATACGAGGTACTCAAGATGGAAAGAAGCTTCTCGCGTTTAAGCGAATGAATATAGAAACTTTCCATTTACACCACGTCCACCTACACTTTTTCCTGATTTAAACGACCTAAAAATCATCCCCTATGACCTCCAGAAGCCGACCGACGTAAATTCAAAGAAAACTAGCTCAAAATCGCATTTTCGTCAACGGCGCCCCCTTTACCTTCTCAAATTGGGACACACCGGCTTCAAAATGAAATATCTTCCATATTTCTTATCCAATCTTGATAAAACTTACATCCACCTCTTCGTTAGACTTCAAGCTTTCAAACTACACCAATAAAATCATCCTAAAAATGTTAGTTTTGATACGAGGTACTCAAGATGGAAAGAAGCTTCTCACGTTTAAGGGGGTCGTCTGGTGTAGAGGCCAAATTTTTAGGGAATTTTTGAGATGTGTTTGTAAAAAATCTATAAGACATATTGAATCCAATGTTTTTCGTATATACTTATCAAGTTTTAAAGTATATTTCAGTAAATTTTTATAAAAAAATAATGAAAATTCTGTAAGGCACAAATTTTTGAATAGTGTATTTAAAAAAGAAAGTCGTAAAACTGTGATCACGATTCCGGGCAATGTAGTTATCTGAAACAATAAAACCAAAGAAATTCTTAACAAGTATAAGTTTGACTACCATCTAAGTGAAAAACATTCCGAAAAAATTGATAATCTGAAAAATGGCATCATTTTAAAACTAAAATGCATTTTTAACGGTTTTTTTTCAATAAACCAAGCTTTGCCAAATTTTTCAGTTTAACTTTTTTTAATTTTTTTTTTCACTCATGCGATAAAGAAACATATTTTTAATGTGTAAGAGAAATTTGAAATCGATTGGCATGATACTTTTTTAGAGATCATGGTCACCAGTTTGAAAAATACAGTTTCGAGAAAAACGCGCTCAAAGTTTTTGGCATCATTAAAATTACTTTAAACCGAAAAACTTGTAAACTGTATAACTTTATTAAATTTAAGATTTAGGTAAAATCCATTTTCCCAAATATTCTTCACAGAAATGCAAGAATTGAAAAATCGATTCTTTCATAATTTTAGACCAGACGACCCCCTTAAACGAATGAAGATAGAAACTTTCCGTTTACACCACGTTCACCTACACTTTTTCCTGATTAAAACGTCTTAAAGATCATCCCCCTACGACTTTTAAAAGCCAAGCGACATAAATTCAAAGTAAACCGGCTCAAAATTGACTTTTCGTCAACGACGCCCCCTTTAAATCCCAAAATTGAGACACCCCCGGCTTCAAAATTGAGTATCATTCACATTTTTCGGCCGATCGTGATGAGACTCATCTCCGTCTTTTTTGGGCTCCAGGTTTTCGAATTGCGTTATTAGAAACATTCTACAACGGTTAGTTTTTACACAACGTTCCCGCGGTAGAAACGAAAAAGTTTGTGAACAAAAATTTCAATTTCTTCGAAATTGAGTTCACGGATGTTTTTCTTCCAGAAGCGATACAGTTCCCGTAGAATGTAACTACTCTTGGAACTTCATTTTGCGACTAAAGAGGTAATAGAATAATATGTTATTGTGATAAAAATTCAACAAGCAATCACGCTGTTATCGCAGAATAACGTCTAGGGTAAAAATTCATATAGTATTTCCAACAAGAGAGGAAAGCAGACGGAAAGCCGTGTAAGGAAAATTCATTTTACGATCGCCATAACGGCGCCAAGGAACTGCCGCAATTTCGAGATTTATGATAATTTGATGCATCCAAATACAGCTGTAAAATATGAAGAAAAAAAGTGGAAATGGTGTTGTATATAACCTACAAGGTTACTTTTCGATGTTGCCCCAAATGTTTACCGACCGTGCTTTATGCTGGAAATGGAAAATTAATACTACAATTAGGAGGTAAAAAGGATGAAATACGCGAATTTCTACGTTCCAATTCTGTATTTCTCTTGAAATTTCCTTTGTCACATTTGCATTTTGCATTTCTATTGCTGTGTCTTTTGTTCGTAATACTCTTCATTCGTCAGGAGGTTAATTATAAGGACCGTTTTTGCATTCTGTGCAAGAGAAAATTAGAGACTTAGTTGTTTAATAATAGTTACTATTATAATTCGTTATTTGTAATTGATTATTCATATGTACGAAAAATAAGGTATTTTGGTGCTTCTTCTTTGTCTAAGGAGATGTAACTCTCTTCTTGTTTGTAACGTTAGTTTCTGATGAGCGATTGTTCTCCTGCCGTTAGAATTATGAAAGGTCTCCCTTTCGAAGATAAATGATCGCTTAACACGGCAAGAATTTTGCGAAAAAAACACTTATGAAATGGCATGAATGAAGCAAGAAGATTGATTACATGATATTAGATGATTAAATTATACCTTTACTCTCTAATTATTGGAATTTGTATTAACATTCTGCTGATGTATCCGTTTCAACATGGAAGGAATGATTCTTGAAGGTCGACCTTCTTCCCTTATAACGTCACTTTTGTTCAATTTTCTAATAGTAAGAAAGAACAAAATAATATGTATGGATGTAGAAACAAATATAACAACTAACACATATCACGTACGGTGAACTAAATGTAGAAATTTGCAATTAACATTTACTTCAATCACAGTGACAATAATTACCTTTGATCACAAAACACCGTAACTTACAATTATCGTCATAAATGGCACATACAATTACAAATAACTGAATAATACGCGAACATACTCGGCCAACTAAAAAAATAAAGAAGAAAAGTCCCATTTCGAAAAAGTGAAGGCAAAAACCTCCGAAATTGTGGCAAGAAGGAAATAAAACGCGGAAATAAGCAAGCAGATAAATCACTGTCCCCGAAAATTCCTTAGTGTCACCGAGGATAATCTGCCGGGGAATTCATCGTCCGATCTTTTTGAAGATAGAAGGCCCCAACTGAAAGGAAGATCCTATCTCCTTAATTTATTTCCCAGCATTCATGCCGGTCGCCAACAAACTGCCAGGTTTTCATATTGATTTACGTGATTTCCCTCTGTCTAATGTCTCTCACCCCGGAGCCACGGAATCGAAGAAAGAAAAAGGCCCTTTTTACCCCCGACGCGGACAACATCGACGACGTCGTCGACTTCCACCCTCGCGTCTTTGCCTCTCGGAGGGTAGAAACGTGAGAAACGCGATTTTCTCGATCGCCCGAAGAGGATTTCTCGTCACAGAAATGTAAGCTCGATAATGGCGATATGGGTCAGCGCGAGAGTACGCAGGTGCTACATATTCACTTATCGAGGAAGGTCGGATAGGGGGTGGACGGATGAGAAATCGTTTCCAACATTGGGGAGGGGTGAAAAATCCTTGCCGATATGCTGAAAACGGACTCGCTGAATGACGTGACGTATACCAACGAGAGAAATAATTGTCGTTGCTGGAGTGCACGGTGGAAAATCTTGCTGGAAAATGTGGGATATGGAGAAAGAATCGTCGACTGAGGGCGATATTTTTTCAGGGAGGAATATCAGCGTTGGGGTGCACGAGTAGGAATCGATTTTAGGCTGCGCATTGAGGGAATTATTCTGTGGAAGGATATGGTAGGCACTGCTCGATAACTGGTTTTGTATAATGGTTGGGTAATTGTAATAATTATCGGTTTTTCATGCTGTATATTCAGTGTTATTTTATTTAACTCAGGGAGGTTTTGTCTGACCATTGCAGAGACTATTCTACTTGTTTGCGTGTTCTAGTAAAACGTGAATTTTTGTAGGGTTATTTCCGACATGGACGCTACGTAGAAATAGAAAGAGTTATGTTGGAAAATTAAGAGTTGGAAAAGTTCATTGTTGAGCAATATTTGTATCTTTTTAACACTAGAACTATCGGCGTCAAATCCAACATATTTTAATAAATTAAATAAGTACTTTAAAAAAGGGGGAATCAAGCGGCGGAAAATTTTATCGATTGGGTGATTTATGTTTATTGATATAGACGTAAAATATTTAGTCAATGACTCTTATATAAACTTGGAAAATTTTTTGAAAAAATTGTGTACCAGTCACTTTGTCTGGTCTGGTTGTTCTAGTGTTAAATAGAAATATCGAACTTGCAGGACAGGTGGAGAAAAAAATTTTAATGTCACATTGGTAAAATTTGTAGCGCCAAACAATGCAGTTTTTTCTCAATAAAATTTTAACATTTTCAAAATAATTAAAATTAGAAAATTTAATAATTAAATAAGAAAATGAATAAGTTAAATATCTCATTTTTCCGTGGTAAAATGTTCAATGTGATATAATTCAGTAATATGTAATATAAAAGCAACAGAAATGGAATACATATATAACTTAATTCTGTACTCATTGTTATTTTATTGCATGTACAAAAATAACCGATTCGACAGGTACATAGAAATTGAGTAATATTTAACACCATTCTATCGTTCCTGTCGAGTTCGATTTAACGTCGTCTTCCACATTCGAGGGAGAGTAAATTTATTTTCAACTTATCATCCCTTCAATACACCTGCGATAAAATGCGGGTCAGTTGGAAAGCTCGGAGATATTTGATGTCTCCTTGTCGCAACAGTTGCCAGCGAGAACAAGCGTGGAAAATAACTTTCCTCTCGATCGAATGGTGCAAACGGAATAATGCAATGCACACAGACAAATGATCCTTTCGTCGATGCTTGACGTGAACAGCGGAAAACGATGCATTTTTATCGTTAAACTCTCAACATTGTTGCGTCGAAACCGTTGTACAGTTTTGCATTGTGCCTCTTTTTAACTCTTATCTTTGTTGATTTTAGTTTGTACTTGCAATGCTTGCTATGCGTTTGTAGAATGTTGAACGAGCAAGACGTTCCTGCTTTTTCAAAAACTTCTCGGTGGTGTAAAACTCTGAAAAAGGTGGTTTTGTAGAAGGTTCTCTGGCAGATTACTATGTTCAAAGAATACAACTTTCTTAACTACATCCATGTAACCGGAAACTTTGAAAAATAATAACATTTCTCTAAAATGATTTCTTTAGCTAAAGAAAAAATAGAAAAAAATTCAATACGAAGTTCAAGTGTTTTTAATAAAGAACTACTGGCGTTAAATCTATTGTACTTAAATATATTAAATAAGAACTTTAGAAAAAAAGAAGTCAAAAGTCTGGGTTAGGTCTGGGTTATTTATTTAATATTAAAATTATTTAATAGTATTAATTGATAGTAAATATATTAAATAAGAACTTTAGAAAAAAGGAAGTCAAAAGGCAAAAGAGATTATCGATTCAGTAGTTTATCTTTTACGAAATGTTAAATATCTACTTCATAGAGCTTTCGAAAATTTGTAGAATTTTTCTATAATGTTAGGAATGAATTATTTGGGTTACCTTTCAAATTTCCAATAGTTTCCAGCAATTTCAGTGTTGAACATTTTTTGAATACTGTGTGAGACTCTAGGAAACTGAATGTTAGACCTTGAAAAATCCATAATACACGAAGAATCCTATTTCGAATCATCTATCTAAGTGACTCTAATTTATTCAATTATTGTTCTTAATAATGTTCTATCTTTCTCCAAAAATATTTTTCATAACCATGCAAATTCGAAAGAAATTTTGTAAAATTTCAATTGCCGAATGCACGAGCGCATCTAGAAACGGCACTTAATCCACGAAGTATAGGTGTTCTTCGCAGCGATATATAACAACGTGGATGTAATATGGTCCTGCATTAGACTTTCATGAAGACTCGTTAAGCCGCGAATTTGAAGAAGTTGGCGAGCTCGTGCGGAAGTTCTGAAACGTGGAAGTCACTCTCGATTGTTCGGAAGTGCTCGTTACCTTTACTCTCGTCTGTTAATTACAGCGAAAGTAAAACAAAAACCTACTTTACAAGATTAATGTTTATTATCTATAGTGTCAAGTGATAAATAAACTCAGTAGATATCTTAAATTACACGGACAAGGATTTAAATAAAAAGAATAAAACGTATAAAATAAAAAGTAGAGGACAATATGACACTATTTGCAAATCTACGACTTAGGAAACTATATTACTAAAAATATCCCTAAAAATTTTCAAAAATTGATTCCTCTATCTGCTTTCACACTGGTTAAACGTTGTTCCATTATTCCAAAAGTTACAGTTAACCCTTTCCCATGCCACTTATTTTGTGACTGGCTTCACAATGATTTAAAATGAAATTAGTAAAATAAACATTGATCAATAATTCTTGTTATATCGTATAATTTATCGTAATATTATTATTATAGAAGTACTTTTATCGTGACGTCTCCCACTGATACTGTCAATTTAATACATTTTGGAAACTTTGAAAATTTCCTTTCCAATTTACCGTATCACGAGTGTACCTCGTTATAGTGCGGCAAGGGGTTAAAACTGAGAATTTATTTATATAATATCTTACAATTATGATAACTTGTACATTCATAATTAACATAGCAATCTAACATCTCAAACGCATAATACTTGAAACAAAAGTATAAAAGCAACTCAATAATTAGCCTCCAGCAAACGTTCTCCTCATCCGACCATCTCGTCATACATTTCTCGAAACTCGAACAAAAATACACACCGCACCGGTAGACTCGCAAAAACATCCCTCTTTCATTATTTCGCATTTCTCTTAGATCCTCCAACAAATAAAACGATTTCTCGGACTGTTTCTCCGTATCCGCCGTACAACAATCATCCGGTGCTCTTCCTTCTTCCGCTTCCGCCCCGCGTAACCCGTTCGCGATCTTCTCGAAGCGGCAATGCGAAAACAAGAAACGAACAAAAGGACGAAACCCAAGGAGCAAAAGAAGATCGAGTCTCCATGGGCAGAAAAGTTATAGATAACAGAGATGCTTGGGGATAAAATGAGGAGAGAAGATGTACTCTCTCTCTCTCGATCTTTTCCTCTTCGTCTCTTTTTACCCTTTCTCTTTCTCTTCCTCTCTCTTGCTCTGTTTTCTTTTTGTTCTATTTTATTCATTTCTCTCTCTCTCTCACTCTCTCTCGCTTTATGTATGTGTGTCCTTATCTCTCCCTTTCCGGGCTTTATCCGCAAAGTGGAGAGGAAATCTTCTTATTCCTCGTCTCTCTGTAGCTCCGCTCCTCTCGTCGATATCCCATCGAGTGGATGGATATCCGTAGCTTTTCACGGTTTCTTCCTTTGCCGTACGTGACAGGAAAATGGCTGTGCACTTTCAGCCCCGTTCACCAAAGGGGAGGAAAAGGGGAGAATCGACGGTGCAAGGAGGAAGATCGAAGATAAGAATCACTCCAGGTTAGGTTCTGGTGAGAATAAATACGAACGGTGTCGTGGTTACCTCTGGGGGTGGTGGTTGAAAAAAATACGATGGATATCAACCCTCGTCACTCGGAGGGTTGATGGATTACCCCTGTTTGCCGAATCATTCTGAGGTCAGTTTTCATGACTGGGAAATTTGCCGATATTTTGCTTCTAATGGTGGCTTATTGTTTTGAAATAGGGAGGAATTTTCATGGTTTCTTTCGGGGAGGAAGTGTTATGAATTCGCTTGTGGAACGAGTGGCTTTTGGTTGAGTGTTTGTGGGATGATTTTATTAGATAGTGTTACTGGTAGATAGTAATGAATATTATTGGAGAATTATGAAAATAATAGGTTTACATTAAAGTGGGGCGATAAAATCCTGAAAGTTTTGGAATTTGAAAATATACTTTTTTTTTTAATTGTTTGGGAACCAAGAGAACGTAATTAGATATTTTTTTCCTTAATTGAGTATGCTTTCATTACGAGTGTTGTCACATAAGGAAAGTTACGCAGCAATTCAAATAAGACTAACAATAAGAATTCAAACTTTGTCCATTTTTCTTGATAATTACTCCATTATTGAGCAAGTTTGCATACTTGTCCACCGAATCTTTAGATTTTTTGTCATTCAAAGAAAATTATTTAGTATTTTTCCATACAACCTGACCAAAAATGAATTTTTTCAAAAGACTGCTTTAATATATCGATGTACATACAATAGCCTTATCATGTAGCTTCAAAACAACCCTTTGCTCTGCCTCTCTCTCCTCTCAATCTCTCTCTACGCGGCATACATCTCCATAATTATTCCGAATTTCGTGCAAAATTTGCAAATTCTTTTCCCTGCCCGGCATTTGCACAATTTGGCCGGTTGATGGACCCGCTGTCTGAAAATGTAAAATATCTCTACTTGTCTCTCGCACGTTTCACACATTAATTAAAATAACGCGTACAAAAGAAAAATACTCGACGGCTCTGCAACGGGTCCCTGCATTTAATAAGTTATCGCTATATTTAACCGTGAATACAAGAGAAAAGTAACGTTTTTGTAGCACCTCGATCAACATAAAAAAAAAGAGTGAGGCAGAAAAAAATAGCAAAACAAACAACAAAGACCGGAAAGCGAAAAATTAAAAGGCATAGAGAAAAAAGAAACGGATAAAGAAAAATAGTGGCAGAATTAAAAAGAGGAAGGGTACAGCACGATAAAGAAAGTGGGACTCAGAAAGAGGAAAAGAGAGCAAAAATGGCAGCACAGAAAAATTGAGGGAGAAAGCTACAAATACAAAGCGGAAAGAGAGAAAACCAAAAAGAGAGAGGAGAAAAAGAGAAACAGAAAAACAACGAGAAAGAAGAGTAAAGAAAGAGAGTAAGCTAAAAAGAGGAAAGCAGAAAGCGAAAAAAGAGAGAAACTCCAACAGAGGGATGGAAAAAAGGAAACTAGTGGGAAAGAGCAAATAGCGAGAGTAAAAAAAAACAACGAAAGAGAAGAAGAGAGAGGATAAAAAACAATTTCCAATGGCATGGAAATCCGGATAAAATGAGGTAGCACTTATACGCGCAGCGAGCTTCGCCGAATTTGATACGTTCGTCGACTTTAATTGCTAGTGCTAATAAAAACCCTTTCGGTGCGCCGTCTTCCAGTCGAGCCTTTCTTTCCTCGTACACTCGGGGTGCTCGATGCCACTCGTTTATTTATAACCCTATGTACCGTGCGAATGCGAGAAATTAAACTGGGTCAATTTCGTATTGCTTGCCCGCTGAAGGTACACCAAGTACTACTCTTCGTTACGATTAAATGTGTTGCCATTCTGAAACCACAAAATATTCATCTTTCGTCAACGATTTGTAGCAATTTTACGATCCACTTTCCGATTTTATGGCCGAATTTTGACACTTCGCTTTTGGATAGTTTTAACGATGTGTTAAATGGTGATTCTGCGACGTAGAAACGGAAATTGAGACATTTATTTTGAAAATGGTGGAAGGCGAGTGTTAAGGGTGATGATAAAATTGTTGTGATTGGCACGTGAGATTTCGATTAGAAAAAATACTAGGTGGTGAGAATCTGTCGAAGAAGATCGTGAAGAATGTGAGTAAATATTCGGAAATGTTTATTAACTTATTGTAGGAAAGAAAATTCTAATTAAGGTAAAGGTACCAGTAGTTGACCAGTTAAGAGAAATTTTCGATGGAAACATTGGTAACTATTTACTCTGTCAATAACTCGCGAGAGTCGATGTTTGGAGACGTTCTTTGAACATTCAAGATTATGTACCAAGACCAATTTTTAAAAAAACATGAGTTATAAAAATTTGAGAAATATATTTAAAAATTCGGCAAATGCTTTAGTAGTTGACCACTTTTCAGATCGATAAAACTAGTAATTGACCACCTTTTTTCGTTAGTAGTTGTCCGCTTATATTCGAAGCAGGGTTACAGCATTAATGCTGAAAATCACTTTATTATCATTTAATTTTAACAGTTACCAGTACAAATTATCATTAATAATTAAATATTAAAAGAAGAAGAAGAACAGAGTAAACATTGGACACTGATCAATAATTGACCGCGAATTTATTATTAAAGGCAACTATAGGTAAAATAAAAGTTCTTGTACGAGAAATCGATAGTTAAATTGAAGGAAATCGTGTATTGAAGAAAACCATCAATTTTAACTCTGAAGTGATTGATTAAAAAATGCCAAAAAATGTACCCCTTTACTAGAAACATTCAATGTGAATTAAAGTAAATAAATCATACAACTAACCTCGATTTTTAACAATAGATTTACCAAGAGGGTCAAACTGACTTGCCCTAAATTTTTAAAAATTGTTGCTGTAATTTTCAAGCCTGTTTCCTGTTTAATTGTCTCTATCGACCTTGAAAACGTGACAGATTAAATCGATTTAGTTTATTGCGCATTTCATTCTCTTTGTTCTAAAGTATTTCTCTGATATATTTAAATAAATTGAATTAATACTCGATAGTTCTAGTATTAATATCTCACGTATATTATCACCAAACCATCGACTTGATATTTCGTCAAAATTATCCCTACCAAAATCACAAAGCAGAAACAAATAAAAGAAAAGAGATTCCCTTAGAAATCCACGTCACATCGACCACCATTTTATTTGTTCTCCTTCCATGTTGTTAATCACGCGAATTACTACGAGCCCTCCATTGTCAAGGCGTGTTTCAAAAATTTATGGCACCCGATTTACATAAACGTGATAGTATAATCCAATGGCTTTCGCACGAAAAGGAAAAAGGAGAAAAGGTGTAAAAATCTACAAAGAGCTCTGGCACATGAGACACTCGCTTTCAGAAGTGCAGAGTGCAGTTCGTCACTTCCTCGAGGAAATAAATTCGACATTCGACGAGGCAGGAGATCCGCGACATAAATCGCGCACTCAGCAAATACAGGCTTTGCGAGACGAGAGAGAGAGAAGGGGAGTTTAGAAACAAAAAAAGGACCGATCGAATGATGGTATGCACGAAAGGGCAAACTCGAATCGATAGATGGATATTACTTAAGAGCGCACCTCTGGGAATAAAAAGCTTTCAAAATAATTGCACGTCGTAGAAATCGCGCGATTGACTTTGCATCATCGATCACGTGCGATCGAGAAAGTATCGTTGTAGAAATGGAAATTCAAGGTCCTCCCTTATTCCTCCGTATTCGTTACGAAAGAAGGTCCCAAGAAGGTCATCATTTTTCCTTCTGCAACGTCGTGCCATTAATCTTTCATAATAACGAGACCTCGCGGTTCTTGCGTTAAACGTCGGAACTCCGGTAATCGCTCGCGTGATGGATATCGGGTATATCACCATCGCTATATTTTACATTATGTCTATTTTCCCTAAGTATTGAGCTTTCTGAATTTATCGATGTGTATTTTTGCAGAGGAGATAGCTTGAGATAAGAAAAAAATGTCTAAAAGTGATGGAGAACTTAGGAGGTAGATTCGTAGGTATTACAATGAAGCTTTGCCCTCGTTGGTACTACCTTGTTTCTTTGAACTTCGGGTATGTTTGCAATCATGATAATTATTATATCATATTTAGTTTTTTATATTTTCAACTCTACCAGTTATTTTTTGCCACTGAAGGTATACAATTTTAATTGTCCTTAAACCTTTCATGTGACTTTTGATATACTAAAACCTTTAAACAAAATTGAAAGAGTACATAGCTAAATGTTTCATTATTTTGACATTACAACTACTATTTTTCCACTTCTAACGCTAAAGAGCTTCAGTTTGAAATGCATTTTGAATCTTTCAAATGCCCTGACCACATTCTAATTAACACTTTGACGGCCGGGATTTCGACGCACGTTATAGACGCACCTGTGCAGATATAAGCTTAATTATAATTTCAAGAGTAAAGACGCACGACTATTTTCTTTCCAAAGTAAAGTTTTTATTGTTTAATAAATGTTTAAAAATTAATATTTCCGGAGTGTATGATATTTTTCAAAACATAGGCCAATATGCAACGGAGTGTTACACGAAGAGCACATAAATGCAGTTGAACTTCTTTTTTTGGCAGTTGTACAGATTTTGCACGGTCTTCGTGGATTTGCTATTTTTCCTTTCCCTACAATGCGAACGATTTTGTCTTTTCGCATATCCCCACTTAATCGATTAATTGGGTCATATTTTGCAACTCGTGGAGTATATGATTCACATTGTCCTAGGTTGAAAAACATTTTAGAAACACTTTGTTTGAAATGTTTCAAAAAATTGCATAGTAAACATAAACAATAAGTTATGTTAGGTTTATAATATTTTATTACTGTAACTGCTGGCACAGTCAACTCACGCATACGTGAGCCCGGCCGATAAGCGCTGGCTGGTGAAATCACGTGTACGTGATACCGGCGGACAACCGCTGGCCAGTGAGTTCATGTATACGTGACTCCGGCCGTCAAAGTGTTAAGCTCTCTAAACAACTATCAGAACATTAATGACCGTTAATTTTGATATATGCAATTTCAATTTCTTCCATTTAACAACGTGTATTTTTGTGGAGGAGATAACTTAAGATAGGAAAAAAATGTCTAAAAGTAACGGAGAAACTAGGTGGCAGATTCGTAGATAGGGCAATAAACGTTTGCTTTCATTGCAACTATCCTGTTTCTTTGAACTTCAGGTATTTCATAGTAATCACGATAATTATTATATTATACTGTATTTTTCATATCTTCAACTCTACCACGATAATTATTATATTATACTGTATTTTTCATATCTTCAACTCTACCAGTTATTTTCTGCCACTGAAGGCACACAATTTTAACTGTATTTTAAACCATTTTATAAGCTTTTAGATATACTAAAACCTTTACACCAAATTGAGACATTACATAGCTAAATGTTCCTTTACTTTGACATTACAACTTAGATTTTTCCACTCGTACCGCCAAAGAGCTACAGTTTCAAATGCATTTCGAATCATTCAAACACGTAGACCACATTCTAATTAAACCCTCTAAACAAATATCAGAACATTAATAACTGTATGTTCGTTGATTTTGGCATATGCAATTTCAATTTCTCCTCTCACATCGGACAGGATATGCAATTCTAGATAAATTTCAAGCCACTAAAGTCAGATTTAAATATACATCAACCGGTAAAAGTTCTCCTAAGCTGACAGCATGAGGATTCCAACTTGGACTATTTACCAGCCCCAGGCTTTACCCATGCTACCATAAGCCACCAAAAGTGTCCATAATATTTCCTTTCATAATGCAACATCAAAATTCTACTCTTCGGTTCAACTATAAATGTATTTGGAATTTCTTTGAGATATTGCCTCTCTCAGGATCGTTGCAGAGAATCAGTGATTCTAATTTCAATTTTCATTCTGACGAGGCCGCATACAATATGCAGAAACCACGAATAGGGGGACTCGCGTTTCTCTCTGTGGCATCGTAGTTAAGCGGTTTATCCTAAAACGAACACGCGAATGAAGTAATATCTCTGATTATTCGAGAAACGGAGACTCGCGGAGGAATCATTGAATTAACGCCGATGCTGTTTCTGTGTTTCTACGAACGATGCACTAGAATGGAATGAAGTTGCGAATAATAATTTGCATCGAAAACACGCACCCACAGAACTGACGATGAGTTTCTGGGTTATTTCGAGAATTCTGTCCTCGATGTTTGATACAATTCTTCAAAATGATAAATATTGATAGCCTTTCATCACTTTGCAAATGTAAGATTCTATTCCGCTTTTAATATCACATAACTGAGTCGGGCAATTTGGAATGAAAGACTTAGGATTTTCTTTGTATATGCATCAGTAGTTCTAATATTAGCTTTAAGACCGAAAGATAATATATCTTTCAAAACTATTTGACGTATGAAATATCCCAGGTACAATTTTTTCTTAACTTTAAAATTAAAGGTTAAACGTTTTTATTATTACGTTTTGTTTTGGATACATTCTTTTTTTACTATATGATCCTTAATAAATATATTGCAACGGAGAAATGAAGTTACAAATAGAGTACTGTGCAAATTATCGAATAAATTAATTAATACGAAACTTACGTAAATCCCACATGCAATGTAGACCAGTTAACGAATTAATATCCCTGCTGTTTCGAAATTTACCGTCAACTCCACGTCAGAATGTATTATAGAATTTAACGATGCAAAATGTTGACATGTACCTTGAAACTTCACCTCGCAAAGAACAACAGAGAAAGCATGCAACTCGTGCTTGTGCATTTTGGAAGGTACTGCATGAATAGTTGAAAATGTATTTCGTACTACTCACTTGAGGGTATAACCAGATAAGAATAGAAAAATCTCCCCAAAGCAAATTAATCTTGAGGCATACTATTCGATAGGTCTCTCAAAAAAAACCATTCCTGCAAAGTATGAATCCGCTACCCTTACAATGAGGGTAGTTATAGGGTGAAATGTAATTTACAGTTTTTACTTGATTGAAATTTTTCGACAGAATTTTATAAGTGAGCAAGTAGTACGAGTCGGTGATACGTCAGAGTGAAAATTCCATTGGAAATATTTTAGCTTATTCCACTTGCAAACTTCACCTCATTTCTCGAAAAATTTTGCAAGTTGACAACTGTGACGACGATTATTTCATCATAAAATTTGGGAGCAGCCTGGACAGAATTTATTAAATAAATAACTCATAGTCTTAGAAACACAATTTTATTTTATGATGTGTGATACAAATAATATTATGTCACACAAATAATGAACAAAAAGTTTGTTAAATGTAAAATATTGTTAAACATTTTTAATCGCTGCTGTTGTACCTCTTCTGCCTTGTCCTGTTTTTGTGCTGCTCTTGTAAAATACGTTTCATCTTGTAACTACCCTTACGATAGGGGTAGCGGATTCCTACTTTGCGGGAAGGTTTTTTTGAAGAGATCTATCAAATGGTATGTCTCAAAATTAATTTGCGTTGAGGGCAGTTTTTCCATTCTTATCCGGCTAGACCTTTTCTCATGAGTCTAATTAATTACTTTTCTGCAAACAACTAATTTCATTTTCCTAAAGAATATATACATAACATCCAAATCGATTCCCGTAATTTCTGATTATAGATGGTACAATGCGTGATAATTTATATAATTTCTAACTTTTGCACACTTGCTAAAACGTTGATTGTTACGAACGTATTGATTTGGATTGTTCAAGAAAGAAAAGGAAATACTACATTAATGGTAGTCTCTTTTTTCCTGTGAATTTTCAAGCATAAGTGTATACCAAAGTATCGACGTACTATTCGCAAGAGAATTTCCTTCTCTTGGCTGCTAAATTATTACCAACATACATTTCGCTCGAAGCAGTAATGTAAAACGAGCACGTGATTATGACTTCAAATTTGACAATGGTTGGAGCATCGTGGAGTATTGTATTCATCTAACATAATACCTTGGAATTGTACGAATAACACAGAAACGTTTAGTATTCCTCGACAGTCATGAATAATGTATTCCTTACAAAACTGTAATGGAACTATACCAGCAATTTAAAGTTAGATTGCAGTTTTTTTTCATTCCAGTACGATAATGAATTCAACAGTTGTTTCGTGTTTAACAATTCAGGCCTGATATTTATCAAGTTAATCTTCCCTTTGAAGTCCATGTAAACTTTTTGCTTTTCTATGTCAAACTGTTGTGCTTGTTGCAAAGAATTTTTGTTAGTTATAATTATCATCTTTAGACTGTAAATATTCTGATTATATCATTATGTAGCTATGGATTTAAGTTTAGAAGCGTAGGCCCATGGTTCCATTTCTGACGCATAAAAATACTATAGCTTTCAAGGAGCAGAAATACATATCCTTGACATTATAAAGAGCCTACTTTTCTGCATATATTTGCTCATCGAATACCAGTATTTCATGATATCCAAGAATATAAAAAGTTTGAAACATAATGTTACTACCAACAATAATAGTAATCTCTATACTTCAGAATAATTAAACCATTAATTAATCCCCATAATAATCATACTTAAATAAATCAATATCTTTCGAAGTCTCCTTCCTCCAAATTCAAAATGTCAGAAACATCAATAACAATTAACGTAAACTATCATCCAACAAATTGTATCCAAGCTATCATAAACATCCAAACAATTACCGCACTCGTCCCATATTTGCTCATCGAATACCAGTATTTTATAGTATCCAAGAATATTAATGATCTAAAACATAATGTTACTACCAACAATAACAGTAATCTCTATACTCCAGAACTATAATAATCAAAACATTAATTAATCTCCACAATAATCATAGCTGAACAAACCAATCTCTTTCGAAGTCTCCTTCCTCCACATTCAGAATGTCAGAAACATCAATAACAATTAACGTAAACTATCACCCAACAAATTGTATCCAAGCTATCATGAACACCCCACCAATTACCGCACTCGTCCTATATTTGCTCATCGAATACCAGTATTTCATAGTATCCAAGAATATTAATGATCTAAAACATAATGTTACTACCAACAATAACATTAATCTCTATACTCCAGAATTATAATAATCAAAATATTAATTAATCTCCACAATAATCATAGCTGAACAAACCAATCTCTTTCGAAGTCTCCTTCCTCCACATTCAGAATGTCAGAAACATTAATAACAATTAACATAAACTATCACCTAACAAATTGTATCCAAGCTATCATAAATATCCAAACAATTACCGCACTCGTCCCATATTTGCTCATCGAATACCAGTATCTCATAGTACCCAAGAATATTAATGATCTAAAACATAATGTTACTACCAACAATAACAGTAATCTCTATACTCCAGAACTATAATAATCAAAACATTAATTAATCTCCACAATAATCATAGCTGAACAAACCAATCTCTTTCGAAGTCTCCTTCCTCCACATTCAGAATGTCAGAAACATCAATAACGATTAACGTAAACTATCACCCAACAAATTGTATCCAATCTATCATAAATAGACTGCGGATTTTTATGCATTTATGACAAATTTAATACGGCTAAAATATACAAAAAGAACATAATATATAAATATATCTAAAATATCCAAAGTACGTTATTTGTTGTAATATTTATTAAGTGCAATAAATCCCTAGATAGGTTTTCCTGTCTCACCTGCATTTGTGAAACTCGAAATTTGCATAAACATCCGCAGTCTAATCATAAACATCCAAACAATTACCGCACTCGTCCCATATTTGCTCATCGAATACCAGTATTTCATAGTATCCAAGAATATTAATGATCTAAAACATAATGTTACTACCAACAATAACAGTAATCTCTATACTCCAGAATTATAATAATCAAAACATTAATTAATCTCCACAATAATCATAGCTGAACAAACCAATCTCTTTCGAAGTCTCCTTCCTCCACATTCAGAATGTCAGAAACATCAATAACAATTAACGTAAACTATCACCCAACAAATTGTATCCAAGCTATCATGAACACCCCACCAATTACCGCACTCGTCCCTCTCAATCCGAATCCTCGAACCGTCAGAAATAATTCAGCGAACTAATCAGAAGAGACGGAATCCCCAAAATCGACGCGATGTTCGATCGACGGTAGAAGACGAAACCGCATTCCCCTACGAATTTCACGTTCGACAAGATACGAGTATCGAGTATCTACTGTTCTCCACTGTGCCAAAGGCAACGTCACAAATGGACCGAACAAATCGCGACCTTAGTCCCCTACAGAATCCTCGGTGCTCGTTCTGTTTGCAGGCGAGCTTGGCAGGAAACCCAAGGGACGACATTGACGAGGAATCGCAATAATCCTCGCTGAATTGGGATCGTAGTGGTGGCTTAATTAATGCAACCGTGCCGACATGTTTCGAGGCTCCTAGCTGCCAACATGATCGATAATTTCCAGCAGAGAGTCGAGGGTCTATTGTTAGCCCCTTTGACATTATGTTGATCCACCAATGCTGGCCGAGTGTAATCGACGGCAGTTAGTTGCACCTACAACGCATCCTTTTCAACGACCTATCGTTGATCGAGTTCCTCCGGGAAGACTCTTCGGCAAACTGACGCGCATTGTTACGTTCAACAGAAATAGAACGTTCGTAGATAACTTGTGTTATCGTGAAGAATCTTATTGGCCGTGTACCTTGGCCGTCAATGGTGCGAACGATGGTGCGAGGATTTCTTAATTTCCGGCGGTTCGACCTTCCGCTCTTTCCGAGCTTTTCACTGTGACGAATGGAATTTTTGGAAGAAAAGACCTATTGTTCGGTGGATGGTAACGATTGCTGGGTTTAGGGACGATTGAAAGACGTTGGGAAGTTTCGTTGAGTACGTTCAGTTCGCAATTGTTGGTTAAAAATGATGGGTGTGATTGAGTTTGGGATTTTTTGAGAAATTCAGGTGGAAAGTGCTGTGAAAAGGACAGAGTTTGAATTGGACGAATTGTATGGCCAAAAATTCTAAAGAAATTGAACATTTAGGAAGTTATTTTTATAGCAACAATAAGTGCCTTATCAAAGGTGACTGCTCTTTTAACTTGTAACAAAGTAGAAAGTGGTTAATTTTTTTGAATGTAAAGGAAAATTTTCTTCGGGTTTCTTTATTGCTTTATAGAATAAAGCTATATTCTTTATATTGAATGTTGTACCATAAAAATGATTTATATTCAGCTGCCATGAGAATATATTATAGGTTTGTTATGCTAACTTTTCATTTGGTTGAGCTCAGCAAGTCGAACGTACTGCCAATTGCATTTTGGAGGGTGAAACGTACGGCTGCGTACAATAGAGATATAAATTTGCAGATTCTGTAAATTAGAGAGGATTTCGCTGCACCGTAATTGTGTATAACGGCAGGGACATCTGTATAATGTCTCAATAGTGCAAGTGGCACTTGCAATTATTCGAGATAACACTGCTGTGCCATTGCACCGGTACGACACTCCATTTGATGGTGACAATATTGCTTTCTGATTCCGATACCGATACTCATGTTATTCTGGAAACAAGTATTAGGAGTATAGAAATACACGTGTTTCAATAATACAAAGAAAAAGAATATTTGTTTTCGAAAAAGAATATTTGAATAAATGATGAAAGTGAGACAAATCTTTGACATATATTATTTTTATTATTTTCTGTAGAAAAATAAAAAGTCCTTTTTTCAAAGTAATGAAAAAATTGTTATGAGAAATTAACGAAGAATAATGAAGAAGAAAATTGAAAGTGTGGTTATTGTAGAGAAGAGTACAAGGAATTTCTCGAATAATATAATATTAGAAGTATTAGGGTGGTTCGAGTGACGGTTTATTAATTATACGAAGTGTACCTGTTGTAATATATAAATGCAACGACTTTAGAGATAAATCCAAACCTTAAAAGTAATTAAAAAAGGTGTTTGTCCTGTTTGACCTTGTTTCCAAGTTCTAGTAACTTTTTACTTCTGCTAGTTCTTTTAACAAACTAAGCTCCTCATCCGAGTGTTTATAAGCAAAACTCGCAATCTCATATACGGCCTCACTGAGATTTGCATTGAGATTCAAAGTGGCCACTTGGAGCAATTTGCAAAATGGCTGTATCTCCAAAACAAGGTCATACGGCACAAACATTTCTACGAACATTTCTCATTATTTTCATATTCTAAAGTTCCTTCTTCTTTTAACAAGTTGATACGAAATTGTAGCTTGTTTAAATCATTTTCATGCATTATTCTTATTAAGAATATCTACGAATACAGGAAATCTTACAGAAGTGCCTGTGACTGAAGTGTCTCAACCATAACTTGTTCTTAAATCTTTGCACTGTTAATCATAATTGCAATGTAGAATTGGATAGTTAACCTTAGTCAAGAAACGTTTGAATCCACGTCCAATTACCTTGCTATCACGAAAGAAGACGAATTGCCAGCATGAATAGTAACGAGCTAGGTGTGCAGGAAAATGAAGACAAGTGGGCAGAAAAAATAGGCATACGTTCCAACGACCGTCAATCAGCCTCGCCTATTTTGCCTCGGTAAAAAAAACAGCTCTGATGGACTATTTAACGTATCATACGAAAGATCATGTATCTTTGTCGGTTGTTTTATGGGGTTGTAAATCAAGCAATGATTCTCTACTCAATGTCAATTTTTGATGATATATAAGCAGAAAAAGTAGACATATTTTATAGTGAATCTCAATTATCTTTATCTATGTTTTGTTAACGATTTTGACACCGATCTGCATCCAGGATGTTACCTGCGTTATTCTACAGTTTTGTAGAATCCTGTTAGAAAGTGAAATGAGGATGTGTTTCTTAAGCATTAAACATTTTTGTCTTTGGCAGTTTTTGCTTCTAATTGATGTAGTATCTCTTCTAAAATGTATGTACAGTCACAGATTGAGAAATTTTCTAAACAATTGAGGCTTTGATAGTTTAAGATTTTAAGAAGAATCTCACTAGGGTTTTATCGCAACTTCACAAAATGGAGGCCAAAGCTTTCTCTCTTAAATCCAAAATAGCCCACCATACTTCACTTGAGATCTTTTATTTTCTATTGTTTGCTCTCAGAATAATCTTAAATTACTTTACCATCCCTTAAAGTTTCATAAATGTTTAGAAAAAATTATTATTATTATTATTCGAAGACACGTCGATATATATGTATAGATATATCTTGTTACAATCTTCAGACGTTGTTATTTAGTTTTTCTCAACAATATAATCACCAAGGTACATTCAACATATCATCCATATTATTCCACAATTTGATGGGTTATCAAATAAGTACAATTCTTGCTATCCAACATAAATTTTTGAAACAAGCAGATGACAGAAAGAGGGGTACTTTCAACGACTACAAATTATTAGGTGTAAGGGAAAGTTCTGTCCTTTTTAATTCGTGTGGCATCCAAACAGAGAGTTTTGACAGGAAACCGAGTCTTTTAATGTGATCCAAAGCAGTAGTCTGATGAATTCCAAGCTTGAAACCCATTTCTGTGGAAGTTAACGTGGGATTTGTCCTGATCATACAACGATGGCTTTTCTGATCTGGGTTCATCTTTCAAAGAAAAATCACTCGAACGAAATTTCGCAAACCATCTTTGACATTTTCGAACTGTTACTACATCCTCTCCAAACACGTCACACAAGTTTTTTTTGCCTCCATCCCGTTATTCCCTTTTTTCAACTCGTACAACATTCAATGTCTTAAGTGCACTTTTTCTTCACTCATGTTAAGAGATTTACAAGTTTAAAAAACTGGCTAAAATACGAAAAAATGTGTACAAATCATCAATCATATACTAATCTAAGTGTTTAACCCTTTCCGGTCCGAATCATTTTCTCAATTTTCTAGTGAGCTAAATAAAATTAATTTCACAATACTTTCTATCATTATTTATTCATTTTTTTTTATTGATATCAATAACTATAGACACTGACAGATAATCAGGCGATATTACAAAGTCATTATGAAATTTAAAAGTCGATATTAAAGTGTCAGAAAATGAAATCAATTGAAAAACTATGTCGAGCAGTACTCGACATAGGACCGCAAAGGGTTAAACTGGTTTCAGTCGGATCAGAATTCTTGCTAAGTATCGACAACGCATAAAAGTGCACGTGTTCAAAAACGACAGAACTTTCCCTTATACCTAATACTTTTACTTATCTGTGTTTAAGAATATTATTATTGCACTGCATTCGAGGCATTCCAATATCATTCTAGAATTTTATGACAAAAGAAAAGCAATCATATTTTCCGCTAACGAACAATCAACCCTCCTTGTTTTTCCGGAAAGGCAATCGGTCGTAATGCACTCTCTCACGTATTATCTGAACGATCTTCTATGTTTTTCAGTAGTTTCAGGGGCTGCTGAATCAGGCAATCCCCAGGCATTCGACATAAATTTGAACCACCCGCCGACGTTTTTTTTTTCGATACGCTTCCGACAAATTGGATTGGCCTCGATACGTCAGCAGGATTGATGCAGGAGCGATGGAGAACAGTTAAAATCAAAAGCAAAAGGGCGCGAAAGTCCTGGCGAATAGCGCACGAAATATACAAGTTGCTTTCATTGTCATCCTTCTGTTTCGGTCAATTTCGCCAAGCATTCAGGGAGATTCATCGCCCTTTAAAAGTTCCTGTTTGGTGCCCTTAATGTAATTAACTTGCAGAGTGCAGTTTTGTGTCGATCCGAGGTAATACTGTATGGCATACAAAATGGTATGCATCGTGATTCTATATTTTACTTTTAAACAAAGCAGAAAATAGACAGTCTCAAAGGCATGACGTGCTACAATTTTGTGCGATACTGATCTTAAAATAAAATTGTATTTAAGTTCAGAGCAAAGTTTTAAAATATCAGAATCATTTATTTATTGCAAGTTTCGTTATTTTTTTAATTTAAACTTTCCATGGTATTTGCACATGGAATTTTGATTATTATTCTCCAATATTTTACTTAATAAATAAAATTTATAGTTATAAAAGTATAGTAAAATAAAAAGAGTATTGCAAAATATTTTTTCCATATAAAATATATTTTTCAAACGAAATAGAGTTTTTTGTAAATATTTTACTTCTTAATTTCTAATTTTGTCCAATATTTCAAACGATCTGATAAGAAAATATTGAAAAGGGACCGAATAAAACTGGGATAATTACATCGGCACGTTAGCTATCGGTACTGCACGTCAATACTTTAATACTCGTTACAAAGTAACTGGATCGACGTTAATTAACATTACTGAGGTTTCGCTCTTGCTAGACTTTAATTAAATCCCGTAGGCTCACGGTAAAATCCAAGCAGAAGGTCGATGTCAATTAATTCCCTCGGCTTAATTCGTAAATAAGTAAAACATGTTTCAATATTTAAAGCAATAATTGTCAACCACTTTAAATTATGACATTAAAATTATCTCTAAGTTTAACATCCAAAGAACAATTAGTAACTCCAAAGTTCACCTAGTTATGTAAATTTAAAAAAACAATATAACATTTTTAAACCCTACTATCAGTAATTGTAAATAATTCTGGTCATCATAGTTATATTGTAATTAGACAATCAACTATAATAATATAATTACATTATGTAATTTTGATAAAATTTACCCTTAGCTGATACTATGAAAATTAATCGTATTAATTTGCTATTGACCCCACAGTACCAGCTAAGGGTTGAAAGTATATTGAAAATAATATTCCTTTCCACTATTTTTATCATGTATGAAGCTTTCTCCATGATCATACTTAATTAACAAAAGAGAGTACTTACCCCGCTGATTAGAAATCCATATAATTAGAATTTAATTAATCTCCTACCTCACACATCGATACATAATCTCACCCTCTCATATCCTCCCCCAGTTTTCTCTTTTATTCTACAATGTTGAATTAAAAGAATATCTTTTCCAAATATTAGAATAAAATAAAATACAATCGCGATACAAAATTGTTTGTCGTCTACGCAAAAATCTCTGCTGTTATCTTCCGTGTCAAAGTGTACCAACGGGACCAGGCAGTGTCGTAATTTATGCCGGTGATACTCAAATTTAATTAGCTTTTCCGCTAATGCTTTCAACGATCACGAACCGAGTGGAATATTAATTTAATTATAATTGAATATCTCTCGCGTGTTAATAAACGAAGTTCCCCGTTCCGCGCTATTAAGCACACCAAAGAGAGAGATAGTCGAACACAAAAACAAAACGTTGCCTTGCAAAAGTTGCTGCTGTAAAAACTCTGATTACAACTAGTCCCGCTGGGTCAGAAATTACAGACCGATGTACACAGCATGCCGAGGAATATGTGCAATTTACGGTGAACATTTGAAACAGACGTTGAAATTAAATGCGTTCTGGAGAATGTGGAAAAAAAAGAATTGAAAGAGAAAAAAAATGTGCAGCGCTTGCTTTACGAGCGATATTACATTTTCGTGACATTTTTTTTAAGCATTGGAGAGTATCGGTTTTACGTTGGGTTCGTTGATGATGACACTTTTTTTTTATGGAAACTGTTGGAGTCGTATCTGTTTTGTGGGAGCTGTAGAAGAGAATTGTTTTATTTTTTCATTGTAATTTATTTTTTATGCAAACTTTGTACGGAATTCTGAAAAACAGAATTTCATTTGTTTTTCATTCTTATTTTGACAGGTTGTTTTTTTATATTATTTATAGAATTTTAATTGGTAAATAATTAAAGGTATACAAATCTTTTGTTTGTTCAACATTATATTGATAGATTGGAAGTTAAAGGGTCTATTTGTTTTGTGCTACTTTTTTTAAGGTTTAAATAATTGTGCTTGGGAAACGTGAGGAACATAAATTTAGTTGCAAAGTGAACCACGTAATTTCGGGGGTTGCAGTGTCATTCAAAATGAAACAAAAATGGTAGCGTACAGTATTTGTTATTCTTGGAATTTACATTTTCTCCTTGTGCATTAAAGCGCCAGAAAAATTGCGTTTTTAAATTAGTTTGCATATTCTTTTTATGTGACTCTGCCATTCTAAATTCATAGATATGAGAATACAAAAGAAAGACATTTAAAAGACGAATACTCTATAAAATATCTCTCTTATTTTTAAAATATAAATGATATTTAAGTAAAATTCCAATATTAATTTCATCCGGTAGGAAAAGTATTAATTTCTTTCGTTATTTCAACATTTGAAGAGGAAAAAATAATACACAGCAAGTATCACCTAAATCGATACTCACTTTCAGTGTTGTAAAGTTGCAAAAAAAAAAAGAAGTTATTTTCGCATCAATCGTCGACAGTTTACAAAGGCAGGCGAAAAATAACAGTTCAAAAAGGTTGATAGAAGGGCACTTGTTTGCGTTCTACTTGAAACACAAAAATTGTAAACATTTCGAAACATCCAAGCAATTACGCGAAAGCACGAATACAGCCCTCGGAATTTGCTGATTCCAGGAAGAGCCGAGTTTAGTTCGAAATTTCGACGCTTTCAGATGAATTATCGTTTGCTCTGCAATGCACTCACGTATCTCGTGCTTGATTTTCGAAATTATTGAAAGAGGAAGACCGAAACGTTGATTTTGCAGAGCGAGAGAGTTTTACACACGATGAGGGATGCATTTGAAACGTATCGTTTCGCTCGATTGCAGCTTTTAGAATTTACTTTTCACGAAGCAAAAATCTCCCTTTTACTTGTTGATGGAAATCTCAGTTCAAACTTTCACTCATTTTTTTTTTTACATTTTGATTTGTCGATCTCATTTTTTAATTTGAAGCAATGTAAATGATTTATTTTACATTTTGGTTTTGTTAACCAAATGCCCGGCAGTTTTACATGTTTCGTGCGTTTTTATTCAAAATTTGAGATACCCCGCGTTTTGCTCGATTGCAGCTTTTAAAATTTACTTTTCACGAAGCAAAAATCCCCCTTTTACTTGTTGATGGAAATCTCAGTTCGAACTTTCACTTATTTTTTTTTACATTTTGATTCATCGATTTCATTTTTTAATTTGAAGCAATGTAAATGATTTATTTTACATTTTGGTTTTGTTAACCAAATGCCCGGCAGTTTTACATGTTTCGTGCGTTTTTATTCAAAATTTGAGATACCTCGCGTTTTGTTTTTCTAGCTAGAAAAACAGAAATAGAATTGCATATAAAATGGAAAAAGCTTAATAAAAATTTCAATGATAGAGAAGGATATATAATTATATATGAATTATTCATTGGGTAGGCACATATAAAAAATAATTAGCAATAATATTACTTTTTCACCGGAACTTTGAAACTCATGCAAAAATGGTCTTCAAAAGTTCAACTCAACCAACATTCCCTACTTTTCTCTTTACCATCTATTCTTCGATCCAACCAACTTATACGATCTGAAACCCAAGGAAAATTTTCAAGCGGTGTCTGGTAACATTTTTATCTCGAGAAGGAAGATCTTCTATAAAATTGAAAATTCAAAGTTCAACGGAAGTGTAGGAGAACACATATCCGAGAAAAACAATAAAAAGTTCCATTATATCAAATCCTGTTGTAAACTCAATAAATAATCTACGCGAATCGGTATTTTACATTTTTCCTTGATTTATATTCAAATCGTGATATGACTATGAAACTCAGCACAATATGAGAATAACACTGAAGCTAGAAAACTAATAAAAAATTCAATTTGCCACGAGTACCGTAGTATACCTATGTTCATATGAAACCCCATTCATGATAATCACGAGCCATAAAATCATTCGCGATTGAGACGTTGCCTGCGTCCATTGCTGAAATTGCCAATCGAAACAGATCACACCTGTCGCACCTTAAATAGTTACGTGCTTTTTCCCGACAAGAAACGTTTCATGTGTTTAAAAATTGTAGAAAGTATGGTAACGAATAAGACAAGATGTTTAATTCTATATATTTAAGTATTCCTATAATAGTACACCGGAGGTTGAAGGTCATGGCGGGCAGATCAAACTCAAATTATTTAATACATCATAGCTTCAGTAGTTCCAAACACGCCTAAAGTGGTGGATGCTAGGTGAAACCTTCATAAAAGTTGCACTTAAGAAAATACAGAACAAAGTAAACACTGAAGGCCTATGGTGAAGAAAGATAAAAGGATTTAGACTCGTAGTCACTGGAGTCCAAATTTTCTGTCAGCTTTAGAAAATTTCCTTAACCAGTTAGCTGCGTTTGACGAGTATACTCGTCATGCGTAAAAGCTACCACTGGTTATATAAATTGTAATTTTGACGAAAACTAAAATATATTTGTCAATTTCAAGATATTTGCAATATTTTGAGGCCGTGCCAAAGTAAAACGAATAACTAAAGGGTATAAATAATTTGAAATAGATTAATGCTCATATCTCGATTTTCGTGACCCAAAATTCAAAACAATTTTTGCCACAGTTAACTGGTTAAATTAAAATTGAATATACCATAGCTTCGATGGATCTGAAACCGCTTTAAACGATGATGAAATGATCATTGCAGTTGAAACCGTAAAAAAGTGCAAAGGAAGCAAAAATCATCTGTCACTTTTGTGAATGTGTCATATTTTCATTGTGCCTTCAAAATTAGACAAAAATTTAATTTCCTGTTGGAGATTCTGTTTCTTATTTTATTGTACGTGTAATTATACGTATTAAAGGGGATATATTATTATGCAGATACTTTAATATTGATGTAAATAACTTATAAAAGTTAAAACTGATTACAACAAAGGTCCATAGTCCACGTGCGGCTGAAAATAGAACAAAGACAATTGACATTGAAAGACACGTAGATTTCAATAAGTCAAATTAACACGAACATTTTTATTGTTTTCATCCCGCTTCGATATTTAGATTTCAATGAAAGAGACAATTGAATTTCCACGGAAAACCAATGCTTCGTTTCCATGCATAATTACGAACGTGTAGATATTCCATTTGGAGCTTGCAAAATTGATTTTACAATTTGTCATTGACAGAATAATCATTGAAATACAGGAATTCAATGTAAATATATTATTCCGCTAGACAAAAAACTGATTCATGCATTCACAGTGTTAGCGTCGAAACAAATAAGAATAGTTCCTCGCTGAAAAATATCTAACATTATACGGAGTTTTTTTTTTTCGACGGACATAAAAATAAATATCCGATATGCGATATCGCCTCTTTGCAAAAAGTCACTCAAGATTCTGGGGAGACAGGTGACGAGTTGGAAAAAACTGAAAGACCGTGAAAAACGTCTTTGTTGACCGACCTGCCAGCTGCACGAACGATAACACTCTAGGGGTGTTTAATACTTTAACCGATTTAAACATTCTGGTGCACATGCATCAATGAGTTTGAAAAGATTCGAATAAAGGTTTCGAAATAGCAAACTTTCGAGATATAAATATACATAAGACAAATTTTATATTGCATGTCAAGATAGATTACTTGAAAAGATATTGATAAATGTTAAAATTACAATTTTAAAGTGCTGAATTAAATATGAACCATAAGTGTACAAGATCCCATAGAAAGTTAATGTTTTAGAGTAATTCTACACACTAGACATTATTAATATTTAAGCTTAAGTACTTTATCAACGAGGACACTCTCAAAAATACATTACCATTATTTAACTCATTTATCACAATTTAGATCTAATTTCGCAAATATGTTCCACAGTATTTATTCGAGTAATTTGATAGTGCATATAAACATACCAATTAATTATATTAATTAATGACATTCATAGCCTGTATTCATATTCATTGGAAACTGATTAAATCTTGTGAAATTATAAGCGAACATTATTCGTTATTTTGAACATTTCGTGGGTACGTTTTTCAAAAAACGTCTTCTATTATCAAAATTTCATTACCTTGAGCGACGTTTTACAATTTACCATCGTGCCAGCATTTACTGACAGTTATTCACCAACACAGTAGAATTCTTACCACGAAGGTGTATTAAAGGGACGCATGAAAGGGCTAAAGGGGTGGCTTTAATTTCAGCTTCCTCGCCTAAGGTCCCTTCGCTGGAAATCATTTATCTTCCTTTAATGCCTCGAAACTCAGGCCGATATTCAGCTTTTTCAAGCTCTGTGGATGACTTGAACACTTTGAACACTTGCTCGTTAAATGAATGAGGTTCATCAACATAAATCTTGTCGAAGATTTTTCTGTACGACTCTGCGGAATATCTTTTTACCGTGTCTTTTTGTATACTTGAAGAATGTATTTCATTCTTGATATTCGACTGTACCATTAGTTTATTCTCATTTTTAACCCTTTGCGGTCCGAATTATTTCGTTAATTTTGGTAGTGAGCTAAATAACATTAGTTCTGCGATATTTTCTATCATTAGTTATTCATTTTTTAACACTTTATTGACCGGTAGCCTATTAAGACTAGAACTACCGGCGTTAACTCTATTATATTTCAATATATTAAATAAGTGCTTTGGAAAAGAAGGAATCGAGTAGCAGAAAGGATGATCAATTCAGTGATTTATGTCTTCTGTGGTGGACGCAGCATTTTTGTTCTATGGCTCTTCTATGAACTTGGAAAATTATTGGAAAAAATTGTGTACCAGTCATTTTGACTGGTTTGGTAGTTCTAGTGTTAATAGGCTTTTCAGGCCCAACGCTTTTGAAGTTTTAACTAATTAATCAGTTACCATAGCGATTAATAAATTATTGTTTATCATTGCGATTAACTGAATCAAGGATTCTGTGACGATAATTTATAATTTTCGAAGAGATATCGGCATCAGGAAAGTATTTGCGGCCAAGTGACTGGTCAGAAGTGAGTAGGATGTAAAAAAATACCGGTCGAAGAAGTGTTAAAATGATATCAATAACTATAGGTATCGACGGACATTTGGGTGATATTACAAAATCATTATAAAATTGGAAAGTCGATATTAAATTGTCAGAAAATAAAATCAAGAGAAAATCTATGTCGAGTATTGCTCGATTTAAGGGATAAAGCCTGTCAGTTTTTACACCACTTGTAATTTTAATTAGTTTCTTATTTATCTGTCAACTGAGTGAATTTCTTTTATAAAAAAATAGTAACGCATGCAAACGATCGCAGTTTGGAAATGAAAATATTAAACTAGTGCTATATTAGTACTAATTATAATCATCTTTCTAAGCACGAAAAGACTTTCGCATTAAATTACTGCAGATTTATAACGAATAATTTTTTCAAGGGCAACGTGTGCTCTATTCAGGTGAATGTAATTCTTTCCGGCTGACGCCAGCAGGCTTTATTTTAAAATCCCCTTTTAAAACATTCAACTAATTTACAACCGACCAATTCTTCAGCAATATTTCATCCAAACAAAAATTATTCTCCGACATCCAAAATTTCCTATAGCTTCTGCAACGTGTTTCTAATATGAAACTTCTTGAAATGGGAATTCTCGTGGATCAGAAAGTAAACGTTCGAACTGGCAATTAGTGAGCCCGAGTTCTGAAATTCCTTAAAATCCATATGAAATTTATCCTAATTATAGTAATTAATATGTCATCGCCTGAATGGTTTAAAACCTACTTAAAAATAATAGATCCTAGCTAAAATTACCTTACCAGTCAAATTCGACAAAAATAACGTTCCAAAAAATGCACTCTTTTAAAACGCATATAAACGTCATAATTTGATAAAATTATGCACACGCTTTGAACCACATCGGAGACTGTGCGGATGAAATTACCTCGAAATGAAAAACGCGAATAAATTCTCTCCGCTCTGACGCGGAAATTTCATCCAGGAAGTCTAACGATTCCGGACTCGTTTTCAACGGCCGATGAGAAGTTTAGTCCGTTTCAATTTCGCTGAAAGCCGCGAATAATTTCCACGAATCTGACTGAAACATTATTCGGATAGGCTGTCGGGGCAGGGACTGATTAGCGCGGAGTTAACTTTCGTCTAATTGTTAATCAAAGGTCCGCACGAAGTAAGACAGCTCGATACGAAGTTTCACGTCCTGCTCGAGGCGAGATACTTTAGTGATGGGGAAATTATTAGACTCGTGTTGTATCTATGGCTTAACTGTGTGCGTGTGTGTGCTTGATTACAACGAAATTGACTGACTGATCGCTTCGTAAAACTTGATATCGATAAACTATCGCCTTCCAAGAAGTTAAGATGGTGTTCGGTAATGTTGGCACTTTGCATCGTTATATTTCGCGAATTTGTAATACAATAGCACCATTATCGGAGGAATTTGCATTTCAATGATAGACAGGACTTTGAAGGAAGATATACTCTTAGCCTGATTCTATTATTTCATCTTTGGGTTACTTTGACATATTGTAATTTTCCATAGAATATACGCGGCCTTCGATTTTCGCAGAATTCGCTACTTTACACATTTAAAACAATTCAATTTTTTAAAGATTTTTGTCGCTTTTTCAAAAAATGTTTGATTCCATGCAGTCACTGCCACCGAGTGCTATAGTTCTTACAATTAGAGTGTCTATGATTTTCAAACATTGTAATAAAGTTTCTCGTATTGCCTACTAAATGTTAGAGAATCTCAAATTCACAGAGAAACTACGTTAACATACAATTTTTAGTATTTTTCTCTTTTCTCTCTACTTTCGAACATTTAACATTTGTACAAATTTTCAGGGACCAATTACATGCGAAAGTCGAGAGCCAATTGTATGTCAATTTACACGTTATTGTGGGGTTGGTTATAAGTTATGCATATTAGATAATGTTGTTATCAGAGTTAGATATTAATATCGTGTTGTCGATCACATGTTATTTTGAATACAAGGCCCAAGAAAAATATTGTGGAAATATTTTTCTCCCAGAGAAAGAATATACTATCATTTATTTTTTTTTTTGTAATTTGGTATTAGAAATAATTTATAATTTCATTGAAAAAGTATGTCTACTGAATTGAATACGTAACAAATTCAACATCTTAGTGTCACTATAAATATTTTGAAATACAAAAGTATAATTATTACGAACAGATTTTTTATACTCACTGGGAATTTAGTTGATTATTGAGTAAATTGGACTATTTCATATGCAATAGGAAAATAAAATTACGTAATAAATTTTAGTATGTGCACTATAGACGACGATATAGGTAAGAGTACCTCAAAGCTCCCTCAACTATAAGGCTCTTAATTAGGCGGAAATAATTGAACGGAAAGTCACCGGTAAATCCACCTTGTCTGGGTCTCTTGAAACCACCAATTTCTGAACATGTACACCAGTTAAAGCAACCAGTTAATATTTCTTGTCATTAACGATAGTTCCATAGCTAACGGAAACCATGAAATAGCAAATTTATCGTTTCAAAAATTGTAAGTTTGCAAGAAAACAAAAAATATTTAACACTAACCGTACAGACAGTTTATGAATACGTATTCTTACTATAGTCGATCTTCACATTGGTTATGAAATAACGATTATAGTTTTTTGAAAGAAATCGAAGCTATTGTTAACTTAAAATAGGGAACAACGTAAAAAACAGTCTTTACTTAACCCCTTGCCTTATAATAACATATGGCATACGTGGCGTGGTAAATGGAATATAAAATTTTTAAATTTCCCATAAATTATTGAATTGAAAATATCAGTAGATCAGGAGACGTTGGAATTAATTCGATTCTATTAATATTGCGTTAACTTATACCGGTATATCGGAAATCAGTGATAGATTATTATTCCAACGATTAATTCTGAGTTATTGCACGTTCGGTCACAAAAGAAATCGTAAGGCAAGGGGTTAATAATACTAAAAATTACATATTTTTATTTCTTATATTTTTATTATTTCCAGCTATATTTAAATATTTTTATTCCAGTTGTATGACTGATACGATACAATTAGTGTTTAAAACATACAGTAATTTCTAAAATTCATATAACAATGGTGAATTAGAAAGAAATGTGAGATGTTACATTTTTTTAATAAAAAATTTGATCTAATAATTAATTAATCTTGTGTTTTCAAGCATAGAATACACAACATTCCACTCAACTTTATGACAGTATCATTCATGTCATGCCTAAGAATTCTAGAATGTCAAGAATGTTCGTTCCCTTCGGAACAAATTTCCAGCGCAGACAATCTCGTCTGTTATAATAATAAAGTGATATTTAACGAATGTAAATTACCTCTGTTTAAACAGAAATTACAACAATCCTGAATTTACATTGATCTGTAAATTTATTTTTAGAAAACTTGTCAGAAACAATATTTTCAGAATTTCGCACTCAAACCACAGTTAAGTTTATTAAAGAGAATTAATTAAAGGTTGTATTCAAGTTTTCATAGTATTTCCACAGGAGAAAGAAATACTGGTCCATTAACAGACTCTACGAACATCAGGAACGTCAAAATCAAACGGGAAAGGCAGCTTCAATTAATAGTTCTTGCTGACTTAAAACTAAAAGTGTTTGAAACCCGTTTAAACTTTAAAACTAACTTTTCGGCTGCTTTCTTCATTCTCACTCTCTAATATAGACTCTTCTAGTATCATCAAGTAAAGTCATTCTCATCGATTTTATAATTTTATCGTGTTATTTTCAAATTGTTGTCTCTATTCAGATCTTCAAATAAGGCTTATAATCTGTTGTGAATAGATTTATTTTATTTATTTCTAATAATCTTACCAAAAGATATTTTTATGGAAATTTATTAAGATGTTGCAAAAATTTAATTGTTTTTATCCAGAGATATATACGTATATAAGAATTAATTTAAACAATGGCGGTAATTGGTGGTTATAGAAATATAAGTTTGATGGTGAATTACCATTTACAATTGTTATTATTAATTCAATATTCTTTAATGCAAGTTATAATCAAAATAGTTACAAAATTAGTTAGAATTATTTTCGATCGGGTGAAATCGAGTAATTCAAAGTAACACCGACATTGTCTGCCTGTGTCTGTCTAATTCCATCCTCCTCTACTTGGCTACGTCTAATTCCGCTCAACTTCACCGTACTTTCACGAAGTTCCGCTGACTTTGTTTAACTTTATCAGAATTTCCTCGAGTCTAAACGATATCAAAGAATCCAAGTAGGTCGAAAGAGTTTCAGTCCAGTTTAAAAGCATCCGATTGACTCTCCGAATGGATCCAAGCAGCTAATTTCTTGTCGCCTATACAAAGTCCGTTTTATGCAGAGCTATCAAAGCCTTCGAAAATTTAATATCAAACTCTTACAGTTACCATTACTTTCATCCGACCTTTTACCATTTCAGATTGTATTATTTCAAATCGAAAGCAAGTCGAGAGCAACATCTTAAAGAATAACGTAAAAGTGTGACATAAGATAAAAATATATTCATAGTTGTGTTATTACGTTAAGTAAAATACTATTTCGCAAGAGTTTTTGATAGGTATCGTCCGTTTGTTAAACGAAATCAGTTAAAATCGTGGGAAAATAAGAATATATTCTAGCTAAAGGATCAAAATAAGGGTTCATAAAAAAAATAGGGGTTCTGAGTGCTCGAAGAAAGACATATTTAAATTTTAATAAAATAATAAAACTATCCAACTTAAAATTGTGCTAATTATTGTTCGATCATAATTATGCAGATTCAAAAAGCACAGTATACACTTGCAGATGTATGAAACAAATAGGATATTCAATTCTATGACACTAAATCATTTCTATTACTGCTATATTAAACTTCCACAGCTCGCTTTCTCAAAAAATAACTACGCCTTAAATTACCATCCAAATTTGTACCACCCCAAATTGCAGTTTCACTTAGAAAAATTAAGAAAAAACTAATAGTTCCTCAACCCCCACGATATTTACCTTCATTGAGCACATATCACATGAAATTCTCCAAATATTATTGTTTCCTTCCTTAATTAAATTGCTATTCTTAAATTCTCTACACCAAGAAGTACAGCCGGTATGCCACATTTGTATCGCCTCCTTCAGAACCCTACATTTCCATAAAACAAAACTCCCAAACTCCTTTATTTCTCTCCCATATTTTAAGACTAACGTATACTCATTAAATCCGAAACATGGCACTTTTACAAGACTTCACTGTCCACGTTACACGAATGCATCGCAATTACAACGGTATCGATCACAACCGCGTGTTTTTTCCATCTAACTCAGTCCGTCCTTCTTAACTCACCCCCCAATTCGAGCCGTGCCAAACTATCAAACTGCCTCGCGATCCACCGATGACGAATAATACCCAAACACGAGATTCCACATGGCTGTGAGGAACCATAGGGTTGTACGGAAGTACGAACAACACGGAAAGCCTTCGCACGAATATTCTCGAGCGTTTTATGGACGCGAAAGAGGGGTGGCGATGGAAGTGGCTAATGCCAGGCCAGAGCAGAAGAAAGGTGGTACGGCCGACAGGGGTCGAATGCAAATGCGTTCCCGTAATTGCAATTTACATGTTTATAAAGCTCTTTTGCATGTGGTAGCTACTTTCTTTTCCTCCTTCGAGGCTCACTCAAGACTTGTTACGAGGCCTCACGACATGACGTCAGAGCCACTTCGTTCATTGTAATTAAGTCTAAAAATAGAGGGAGGTGACAATAATGTGTATGTAATAGCGAGAAAATAGGCCGCGATGATGTGAGCTGAATTTTTTTGGTTACATGGATTGAGAGGAAAATTTTTTGGGGGGTTTAACGCTTTGAGGCACGAGAATTCAGAAAATAAAATGACCCTTCTTGCACAGACATTTTTCTTTTTCTTTTAATTGGATAATGTTGATTTAGTTTTATTAACAAGGCTATCAAATAGTATAAATTTTCAAGGTGGGACAGAAAATAGCCCACAATGCATCTTTAAGTATTAAATAGAGTTTAGTAAGTCAAAGAGTTAATGGACGATCAATAGATTGGGTTGGAGTCTTTGTGTGATATTTTCGAGGGTTTATTGTTTTTAAGATAAATTACGTGAGGTTAATACTAGATCTAAGGCCGTTAGACCTGGTATATTTAAATATATTGAGTAAGTACATAGAAAATAGATGGATCAAACGATAAGAAATAAGATCAATTATGTAATTTGCATATTATAAAAACATGTAAAATATTTGTTGCTCCTCTATCGATTTGAGAAGAAATTTTAAAAAAATAGAACCCGTCAGTTTGACAGCTACAATAGATCTAGTATTAAAGTAAAAGGTTTTTGTACTTGTAATGTTATTATTATAATGTATTTATTATAGTAGAATATTAATAGCAACAATTTTTCTACTTTGCTAAAATTAAATGAAGAGGAGTAGGAACTTCAGGAGTACTTTCAAAATATTATGATCCACTCATATTTACTACGTTGTTATATTCAATCTTAATTCAACCAAATAGTAAAATTCGCGAGAATTAATGAAAAAAGAAGCATTAGAAACTTCAGGAACATTTTAAAAATATCGTGATTCAGCACTTCTGATCCCCTCGGTATATTGTTTTAACTCATCCAAATTTTACAATTCATCAAAATTAAAAAAAGAAGCAGCGTAAGAAATATGTGAAACACTTTAAAAATATTTTTATCCACTGGTTTTACAACCTATTATTTGCTCCATATCTCAAACATTTCCCAAAATTAAAAACAAAGCAGCATTACAAATTTCGATAACATCCACAAAAAAGTAAAAACCAGAAATTTTGATAGATGTATGGTGAACTCGAAAAAATTTCCTATTAATCCGTCCCTATATTTGAAAATATAATATAACTTTTATCGATCGCGCCCACGAAACTCCATCCCTATTATTCTACAGCTTAGTATTCAGTTGCAAATCGTAAATCTACACGTGATCCCTGCAATCTGTCGTTTCAGGTGCAGAACACCGTGAACGAGCTGGAGGGCATCGATCTCACGGATCCTGATTTGCACAAGGCTGCAACGAAAATCCAAGCGAGCTTCCGGGGTCACAAGGTCCGCCAGGAAGTGATGGCGAATCCTGCGAGTGCCGACGAGGCCGAGAAATAAGATGTGAAAATGAGCGTACGACCTGATTTTATTTCCAAAATTGAATCGCACCGCCGAAAAGAGTATGCCCGAGAAAAAGAGACGACTTAATTAGGCAATCAGAATTCGGGCTTTACTTTGCTTTTTGTTTCGTCGTCGAGTCTACCTAGGGTCGCATGCAAGATTTTTATTTAACATATAACGAGGTAACATTGAAAGTAATCGTAAAATTCGTTCGTCGGTGCACATTCTTCTTTTTTTTCTCTCATTTTCTTAATAAAAAACTTCAGTCGAATCAATCCAATCCACTATGAATTCGACATCTTTATTTTAGAAGATATTGAAAAAGAATCTGACGAATGTAAGGAGCAAAGAATTCCTTTTTACATCACAGACTCTTTCTTTGTTTTAAATGTATCTTTATATTTTTATCTCTTTCATTTGCATTCCAAATAAAATTCGAATATGTCGTTTAAATGATACTTTTGCGTTCGAAATCGATTCAATCGTGTCGATCTTACAATTAAAATGTCATCCATCGATATGAAGCTCGATCGACGTGAATAAAAAATGATATAAATAAACAAATCGGAAAATTACACCATGCAAAAAGAGAGACGACGATCGATACAATAAATATCTGAGACCACAAGGCGTTATTTTAAATTGAGTGCCAGTCAGGCACGAGCGAGCAAGTGCAATCATCCGCGATAGGATGCACTCTGAATTTCACTCACGATCAGACCGCCAAAGGAACGTCCGAAAAAAGAGGAATCCCCTCGAATTATCGACTCGAGCGGTAGAATCCTTCGTTAAATATCGAAGGTGAATGCAACGCACGTTTTCTTTGCCGGCGGAAATTACACAATTATGAGAAACAATTAAATAACATCGCCGCGGAAGTTTCATTCTGTATTCAGTAATTCTCACGATACCAGACTGCACACATGGAGAGATTTTGGAATTCTACGAATTATCGGCAATTGTGACGCGAAGGGTAGACAATTGGGACAGATATACATACAATTCGGGTCTATTGTTAACGTCAAATTTATTACGATCCATTCGTTGCAACCTGAATGATTTATACATTGCAATTGTTGACCGTTACCAGAAAATTCACATCGATGCGTTTTTATACGAAATAACACGTTTGCATGCAGTGGAATATAATTTTCAATTTTTTTTAATATGTTTTTTTTTTATAAGCGATAGACTCGACGACACAGTGAAACTGGTCGTTCATCTTGAAAATCCTTTGGAATATTTTAAGGAAAGTTTCAATCATGCGTGCAACCGATTTATAGGAAGGGAGGCAGTTATCGAAGGATGATAATTATCGTCAGTAATTACAAGGAGGGTGGAATCATTGAGTTGGCAATTTCCAGACCATTTCGTCAATTGAGATATTTTTACGAGGGTGTAAAATGTAAATGAATTATTTAATTGGAACGCGAAGGGACGTGACGAGCATAGATTGCAACATTTGATAATCATTTGAAAGTTCTTCTAAGGACCCGAGTTCTTTTTCGATATCTCTACGCTATGTATTTCCAGAATTAGAAAATCAGCTGGGAGTCTCGATCTTGCATTAACCGATTTAAAGTATTTCATATATTGATTATACATATAAATAAATAAATATAAATATATAAATATATATAAATATATAAATTTATCTAATGCCGACGAAATGAAGTACGATGAAAGATTGCCACCAATTAAAAGTAATCTGCAAGAACGACATTTAATCGATAGACGTATCGTCGAGGACGTAAATGCATTACTCTTAAAATTAAGAATCCATTCCACTGTGTTGATACGCGACTTATTTTTTAACGATAAGATACATATATTTTTATGCGTTAGATCACACGACATACATATTGAAACATATTAAAAGCTTGCGACCCTTAGACGCAATAATTGTAACCGAGCGCAATTAAAAAGACGCGGCATTACCACCCTAGTCGGACTGCCAAGTAACGAAATATACCTTTCGTCTTTTCTTCATTTATAATTATCCACTCCGTTACTTTCATATTATAAGTTTCTCTGTTTATTTACTTTAAGTCGTTTAAGTTGATGATAAAGTATATATTGTTTTTAGCAGGCCTAAAAACTTTACAAGATTTTAAACCTTGTTGCGGGCATTCGTGCCTTTATTATTTCTCGCATCTCTTTTTACCCTGTTGTTTTCGACAGTGAAACTATTCGACGTTGTTTCCACACAATGGTACCCATTTGGTACTGTCACGATTACCGAAGGTCTCACTCGGACGTACATATCGAAATTGTGCAAATGAGGATTGAAAGAGGTGGATAAAACGATCTCGCGAGTACTTCGATCGAAAGAATTCTTCATTCATGGTATGACATTCGAACCATACATATTGAAATTAAAAATCGTTGACGTATAGTTTGCTCGAATAATGGAATGTAAATGGAATATTCCTTTATAGTGGTTGAAAGTTCAGTGTATAAGGAAAAGAATATATTGGGACTCTTTTCTTTCTTTTGGGACTTCTTTTCAAACTCTTTTAAGATTTTTTGTGTAACGGTTTAGTTATAATTTTTTAGCAAGTGGATATTTTAAAGTTAACTACAATTAATCCTTTGCACAAGGAGCCATTTTTCATGTTATCTGTTAGCAACTTTGCGACTCTTTACTAACTGCTTTCTTGTGCCATTTTAATGGAAAAGTTCATCCTCGGTTATCACTTATCACTAATAAATTCGAAGGTCCCCTTGCAGGGTGCAATCGAGTGATATGGTAGACTTATCTTGTCCTTGGAACATTGAAATGCAAAGAGATGAATATATTGGCTACAGTTACCAAAATATTTTTTGTCAAACAGATATTTATTGAGAAAATGGCAAATGTATATTCCATGAGTGAATCTACTTTGTGTAATCCAGTTCCTCCTTACCCATTCGTGGTTCCTCAGTGTTTTCGTAGAAGGGGCTGGAAAAGAAGATGAAATTTTGGCGGGCCAATATGACTCATTAATCCCTTAGCTTACAATAACGTATGACACACGTGATACGTTAATTGAAATACGAAATATTGAAGTTTTCGAATAATTATTAAATTGAAAATATCAGTCGGTGACAAGATGATCCAATTATTTCTATAATATTAATATTATAGAAAAATCAGAAAGGAATTTTTATTTCAGAAATTAATTTGGACTTATTACGTATGCTATCGAACTAAAAATCGTAAGGCAAGGGGTTAAACATTTCAATTTCTACGGGAGATATGGCAAAAAACGGAACAGTTTCTTAAATTAATTTTTTAAAACACTGAAATTGTAAATTTCTATTCTATTAGTTTCAAATGAAGAACCAGTGGCTTAGAAGAAGGTAACCCATCTACAATTTATTATTCGAACTAATTGTACAATAGAGTGGTTCAATTAAAGGGAAAGATATTTTTTGGAAACGATGTACGAAAGTTACGAGAATGAAGAATTCTAAGCGATGTAAATGTATTTTGCCGATTATGCACAGAGGTTTGCATCGTAAAAGGAAATGCAATTTCTCATGCACGTATTCGTGTCCTCGGAATAATTGCATAAAATCCGACATGCTGGATTGACCGTGGAAACATCGAAGATACAAAAAAAAACACTGTCGTTTCACAGAGTCTTTTTAACGACCTAACTCTTGTTGGCTTTGTTTATTGTTTGTTATGTAAATAGTTTAAGCATAACGCACTACCAGCCGTTGCGTTATGCCGTATTGTATATGTAATCTCGTATCTTTCTAAAATATGTGAATAATTTGCACTCGACGTATTACAATCGAATGTTGCGCGAAACGATTCTGTTCTTGATAATTTAACCTCGTATGTATAAATTTACTATCAAAGTCTTTTTAAGGGGGATATTCTATTACGGCTCGTACGGTCGTACAATTCTTTTGTTAGTTATATCTTTATAACTTTACCTACAAAACTTTGCAGCGGAAGCTTCCGTTCGAAAGAATCGATCGGTGTAATTCTATACAGAAAGTCTAAGTAATTCACCATCGAAAGAACATGCTGCATTTGTTAAATGTGTTAAGTTAACACGTTAAGCGCGGCTTCACTACTTGAAGATGAAGAAAGATCATTTAGTTTGGGTGGCTGAAATTTTTCTTCCTTTTACATCCGAGAACTTAACACGTTAACTGATATAAGAATCACCGGTGACCGATGCTATTAAATTCAATAAAATTTCTTAACTTTTAACACTAGAACTACCGAAGTTAAATTTATTATATTTCGATATATTAAATAATTGTTTTGAAAAAGAGGAAATCACAAAACGGTGAAAGTGACCAATTTGATAATTTATGGCTCTCTTATAACCCTGGAGAACATTTGAAAAAATTGGGAACCAGTCTTTTTGACTTGCTTAGTAGTTCTAGTGTTAAATTGTAATATTTGCGAATTTTCGAATATACTGAATATTTCAATATTGGCGATAATAAGATAAAAGTCTGCCGAATATCTACCTTTATCTTTAAAATTTCTGTTTTGTAAAGATGTGAATTTAATTGAAAAGTTTCACTTCAGTGGAAATGAGAAAATTAGTGAAATACTGGTGAGGTTCAACGTGTTAAACAAGGGATTTGCAGTATTTAAAAAGAAATATGAAAGTTAAATAACTTTTTATTTCATTGCCTTTCTCAATGGGCTGCTATACGTAGTCATTTGATCAAAATGATCTTTATAATTTATCTTTATAAGTAAGAGCGAAATCTGCGCTCAACGTGTTAAAAGAACACTTTCTCTACCTTTTGTTTATTTACTTACGAAGTTATTAACATGACCAAAGTAAGGTGCATGAAGCATTTTTTTTTTTAAATGACATGAAAATATTTTGTGATTTATGCTTCGCCATGATAATATATTTCTTCTCCCCCATACCTTTACATTAACGATAACTATTACCCTTCAAAGAGATATCGCATCGTGTTTAGCGGTGTTACGATGCACAGAAATATTCTTCGCGTAAACTCTGAACATCGTTCGAGCTTTCTTAAATTTCGATTATCTTACATTTTCACACTATTCATAGTTTAGCACCTATTGCTTGTAGAAGGCTAAAAAGAATTTACTATCGTGGAAAATGTCTATTTGCAACGACTTTATTGGTGTATGATAAAAAAGTAACGTTTTAAATAACTATTGTAATACGTTTATTGTCGTTAGAAGAAAAATGTAATTTAATTTAATGAGTCGATTTACACTATGGCGTAGATATTCATATAATGATGAAATTTGACGATACGAATTAATTGTGAAATAATAATTGTATATTATGTAAATTAAGTGGGTCCCTAGCTAAATATTATAATATTTCTGTATATGATAATACGGACAAACAGGATTCGGAATTTTTCTCGCCGATAATTGTTCTTTTAGATAATGCCGCCTAGTGTGATCGACTTTAAATAGGAAAATAAAGGTTCCTACGCTGTATTTTTTTTTATTTAAAAAGCCGCCTTTTGAATAATTGGCATCGATTAAAAATAAGAGATATGGTGATTAATATCGGGCATTCTAGAGCATCGTACTGAATGCAATTTTATTTGAAAATGTTCCTTCGAATTATATAAATTTATTAAACGATTTTGCCCTTGACGGAAATTGTTGTTCGCAAAATTCGTGTCGTCGAAGCATAGTAAGAAGTATTTACGCGTGCTGCTTTAAAAGATAATCGGTTTGCTAGGATAATGGCAAATGCGAAATTAACGAAAATAGAAAATATTGTGTTAAATTATAGGCATTTTCTTCGGTACGTGATGTTATCACACAGAAATAGATTAGTGACGCACAATATGTTGCGATGAAACTATATTCTAAGAATGTAACAATTGTAACGTTTAAACGAGCAGTATCATATATGTACCCTGTTTGTTTAAAATAAATACCTATTAAGTGTACCGAAAATAATGGTTCGAATTACGAAGCATATAATCTCCCGTTAAATAAAGAATTTTATTACCTATAACACAAATTAGAAATAGAATGTACACCTTATGGATCTTAATTGCTATAAGATTGACCTTCATTTACCCTTGGGGTCATTCTTGGCCGAAGTCAGCATTCAATTTGGCCTGAATCGAAACAAATAGAAAATGGTTGAATACATATTATTCTGAGTGAAATTATATAGTGTAGATGTGTACAAAGTTTTGTTTTTTAATATAAAATAGATTGTCGGTCTGAGAAAACTCTGAAGACTTTGGTACGATCTTTTTTAAGGTGCAGGTGAAGGTTAAAATAAGAGCAGCAAAGTGTCTCAGAAGTTCTAACACTCTACGAGAAAAGTGTCTAATCTTTATTATCCATATGTGTTAATTACAATTTTTGTTTATCAAACATTTCCGTTTCTAAATGATATAATTTTAAAAATTATCATAATAGGTAGAAATCTTCGTTCTGCATTCACGTTAATTGGATTTCTTTGAATAATGTACACTAGATGACGCACCAGTAGTCGTTGAGATCAATATTTACGTTAACCACGTGTTTTTGACAGAACACTGTCAGCTACTCTAATCGTTTTTTGTTTATAACAATTATTAATGTGTTAGTACAATAAGTTTATATTTCCTGCTTAGTTTTACATAAATAGTTTACATATACTCAGTTCTTATGGGGAAGAGATACTACTGTGATTACTGTGATAGATCGTTCAAAGATGATGCCGAAGCCCGGAAGAAGCATCTTTCCAGTTTACAACATGCAAAAAATCGTGCAGATCATTACAATTTGTACAAAGGTCATTTTCTAATAGTTATAGTCTTTAAAATAACTAAGCAATAATGAAAATTGTCTCGTTGTAAACATAACCTCACAAAACCATTTTGCTATTTGAATACGTTGAAAGTATTTTTAAAATTAATGTAGCAATATTTTTAGACCCAGAAGTTATATTACGAGAAGAAACTGCAAAAATACCGTGTAAACGTTACATGACAATTGGTGACTGTGCATTCGGACTTGGATGCAGATTTTCTCATTACACTCCTCCAATGTTATGGGAATTGCAATGTCTCGGTAATTATTATAATTTCTAATACATGAAACAATTCAAACTATCATAAATACAATAATAACTTTCTACTACTTAATAAAAATATTATTTGCAGTCTCTATGAGAAACCAATCAAAGACACGCATTATGCCACAGAACGGCTGGCCAAATCCTGATGATATAATCAAAGAATACTTTGAAGATACTGCGTCATCAAGCAGCCAAGAAGATACGAATTACCCAACATGGAATATACCAATAGAATTACGAAACTGTCCCAATTTACCACCGTCGCTATGGCCCATTACTCCGGAAAGCCTAACCAATTCTGACTTTGAAAAATGGAGTTAACATTCTAATGTAAAATATATTCTAACTTTCCCACATTTCGTCCAATTAAATATAATATAATTATTAAAATTCCCAAAGACCAAATTCTACTCTCTCCAATACAAATAATATAAAACTCCTGCTTATACTAAAAAAAATTCCATATATTTTTCCCTAATTCGTTATAAAATTTCTATTTTTCAGATTGTGACTTAAATAAAGAATAGTTTATAAACAAAGAAAAAAGAGAAAAATAAACTGTAATTAATTTCATAATTCTATCAACGCACCATCTTCCGGAGTCGGCTACGAATCATGTTCGGCGCTGCTCGGATCTCGTCGGTAACTTCCGTGAATACCATCTGCCTCCATCTCCCCCTCCAATCACCGGCCAGATCGCGAGCACACAATGACGTGCCCCTCACACCGTCATACAGTAGCGAAGCATCCGTTGCCAAGATAGTTTGGCGATTCGGCGTCGTATTCGACGCGCCGTCGTGTCGCTCCGATTTGAAAACCATCTAAGTGTGCCCGTTCATTAGTTAAAAATCAAATCGCGATTATGAGATTGGTTTTATCGCGTGGTTCGCGTGAATATTCGCTGGTGTGTCAGCCAGGAAGCGTCGGGAGTGTTTGAAACTTCTCAGTGCATCAGCACGGCAGGACGCCGGGCCTCGATCCTCCTCGTTTGGATTTTCGATCGCCGCTTCGGATCTTCACAGTCGCACCGGTGAGTATTCACAAAAGTACTCTTTTATCTGTTTCATTCAATATATTATGAAGGACACGGTTTTACGTCAAACACTGAAATATAAACTGAGATAGAGTAAAACACGTGATTCGCTTTGAAACTAGAATTTGCATGTACAAACGTAGATAGTTGAAGATAAGCAAGTACGGTTTGCTGTTTGCAAAGAAGTAGAATTGTATTAAAGTTATGAAATCAGGTGAGCCGTTAGTGACGTAGAGATACAATATGTTACGTATTATCATTAGTTCGTAAATATAACGAAGCGGTCATGCGGCCATACGAGAAATTCCAAGAACACGGAGCTTCAAATTGTAAACATTAACCGTACTCGTTCAGGCTTTAACATCAATGCGTCAGTTTGACCTGACAGCTGTGAAATGTCATTCGACCACGGTTTATTTTGCGGCCACGAGATCTATACGGTCTCTACGGTTACGGAGGTTATTTAAATACAATACATTGTCTTCGATCGGCCGCGTAATCGGAACGCTATCGCGATAAAGTTACTCCAATTGGGTCAAAAAGCCTTACCGTCCATAAAAGTCAAACTAAAATACTACACCAAAGCAATTAATTCAAAATCAAAGTATTTTCGCCATAAATCCCTTACACGTGATATACAAAATATCGAAATTATTTATCATAGAATTAATATCTTAAAATTACCTTTATAAATATTCTATTGAATAATTCAAAATAGCGTCGTCTATGCAAAACACCACTTAAACTGTTTCAACCATACGCACGAAACATCAACGTTTACGTTGCTTTTCTAATAACCTTCAGTCGTGTTAAGTGCAGCATTCGTTCGATTACTCCACGGTCTTACATCAGATATTTCAAAGGGCCGATAAGAATAAGAGAAAAAAAAAGGATTAAACGTAGCGTGACGATCCGATGGCAACGACCTGCCAGCGGGTAGTCTACGTGCAGTCGAGTCACGATTCTTGCCGGAGGTCGTGACCTTGTCGATATGGGGAATAATCGTGCGTTTGCCTGCATCAAGAAGATCCTCGCCATGAGTCAGTTTCCCGATCGATTTCACGCGTACAAGAGACTTGCTACGGTGGGGCAGTCTCCATTGTTGTACGTACCCCGCGCCACACCATAGTGCACAATGGACTTGTCTATTTTCGAGGCAGCTGTGCGACCCTCTTACGAACACCGTACAACCGGCCAGTATGTTCAACGGGCGAAATTGCCAACTTTCGCTCTTATTTCTCATAGAAATGCACCATAAAAGCAGTGGATAGTAACGATTTCAATGTTCTGATTGATGAGAGACATTAACATTAACGCGTACCACGTCTTTCGTCACTGAATGTGCGACGATCCTGAATTAATTACTGAAACGAGAAACTATCCCTAATTTGGGATATAGAATATGACTTAATGCAATGTTTAATAGCATAGAAGTAATTTTATTTCGTCGTGACCTACTGATATTTTTGATTTAATAATTTTTGGAACTTTTGGAAAATTGACTTGTCTATTTACCGCGTTGGGATTGTTACTTGTTAGTGTACGGCAAGGGGTAAAGCTACTAAGACAATGGAAACGACTGCTTACGAATTTTTTCCATAAGTTCGTTAAGTCAAGGGAAAGTCGTACAGTATATTTTCTATGTTTAGGTTGTAAAACAAAGATTGTTTAATAGATCATTTTTTTCAACTGTTGATTCCTCTTCTTTTCAAAGTATTTATTAAGTATATTTTAACGTGATGGATATATTAGGGGTACCGAGAAGTAATCAAAATTGGAGAAGTGAAAACGTAATTAGAAACGTTTTTCAACAAAAAATCGAAGGGCTTTTTTAAAAAGGGAATCGAACAACTACCTTTACGCTGGCAAAAAGTGTTAGAAAATTATGGAAATTATTTTGTTGATTAGTATTTAACAGTTCTCTAATAAACAAATGTTTTTCGCCACCAAAAAAAAATTTTGATTACTTTTCGGTACCCCTGATAAAATAGTAGGCTTAGTTTTAAGAGCGGTATTTGGAGCAATTGCTTGAATTGGAGTAAAATCTCGGACTAGTAATTAATAGACTGGAGTTCAACCTCTAGGAATATTGTCCTAAATAATTATTTAACAATAGACCTACCAATAGTTAATCCAATATATTTCAAAATGTGGAATTAAATAGGTAGACGAAAGGAATCGAAGGAGTCAAAAAATAGGCCGATTTAATTTCGTACAGTATACACAATAAATGTAGGAAATAAAAAAAATAGTGTTAGAAATTGTAGGAGTATGTATATAAAATTCAGAACAAATTATTTCGACCCCATTGGTAGATCTAGTATTACCATATTAAGCTTCGCGGTTTGTAAAACAAGTAGGTCCACAAAATGGCTACAGTAATTGAAGCTGAAATGAGCAAGACAAACAAACAACACAATCTGCGATTTCTGTAGACTCGTTGAAGGACTCAGATTCGTTAAAATCGCTTTGAAGCTTAAATACGTAAATTTTGCGGATCTTCCAATGTTTCTCATTGTGCAAACCAGTTAATTGTTCTAAAGTTTATTTAATTCTAATTCTAATTTTTGCATTTGACGTCCAAGCTTTCGCCATAATGCCAGAAGAGTGTCCACCATAAGGTGCAATGTTTTTTGTAGGATAATTTCAATATTTTTTTTAAGTTATGTATATATAGATAGATTGAAACGAGATGGACGAATAATTAGCGTGTAATCGAAATATGTGAGGAAACTTTTACCACAGTCTATGGTAAAAAATACTTAGGCAAAATGCTTTAACCCTCCGCGGTCAACGCGAAAACCGCATTCTATAATTCTTAACTATCTCCGACGAGACATTCTAGAGCTGTTTCATTTATCTTGCAACGCACCTAAGCAAAGCATTCACATTATGTACCTGTTGCAATTACTGCACGCAATATTCGACTCACGGAGATCTTTGGTATTTTTCATTTTTCTTTTGTTCTCTTTATGCACATCCTTCACGAATATTTTGCAAACAGTTCTATTTGAATTTGCAATGTGTAAAGGTCAAACGTGGATGTAGCTACATACCTGTCCTTTTAACTGAGAATTCTATGTTATTACTAATTCTGGTGTAACGTCCTTCAAACAGATTGTCCAGCAATAACGTAAATACCTATTGGTACGGAGCGTTTTCAATGTCGAGTGACGTAACTTCTGCGGAACTTAATATTTTCATTTGGTCTGTTTCTTTTTCTCGTAATTATTACTGCTATTTTTGAATATCAGAAATATTTCATAATTTATTATTACTGATTAGAAGATAATTTTGAAAATATACTACAAATATGTAGTATAAGTTTATATTTGAATCTTCTTCGTCCACGGAGTCTGTTTTTGGATCAAACGGAGATTTAATTTGATTTAAATTGTGCCACATTGTAAACAGTAAATACATATTATTTTCATCAAAGTTATTATAAAGAAAAATAAAGAGATTTTTATTCTAATTAGTAAAATACTATATGTTACAAAAGACTAGGGGTTTTGAATTTTTTTTATGAACTAGATGAAGTATAATTAAATTATTATGTTGTAAAATGTCAGATATAGCAAAAGTTTCACTTATTGTACAGTATTATTTGTGAGGTTTTATAAATCTTCCATTCGTAAGTAACAAAACCACAAACAACAAGGAATTATTGAATTTGCAAGTCTACGAGCACGAGATAACAAATGGCATGGGCCAATATTTTAAATCAGAATTAATTTATCGTATGACGTCGACAATACGATTTCTTCGTCCGCAACGTAGCCGAGTATCTAATCGATAAATAATCTGCACGAGGACAATATAGCCGATCTTTTATAGCAAATTGATAACAAGAGTATAACGTGGTTTCCGCTAGAAATATAGATATACCTTTCAATGCGACCTTTTAGACAGTTTATTTGGAAACGTTATCAAATCTCAAAAAAGAATTATTGATCGATATCAGTTGTTGCATAAATGAATCCTTTTGCACGGTGATAAAATACTAGCAGCAATATCTACCGTACACAGTACTTTATCTCACTACTTTTATTGTAGCATTACAATGAAGAATATTTTCTTATAATTCATGTCTCATAAAACCTTTTTTTACCGATATCACATAATTTTATGGTAATTCACTGTTAGTAACAATAGTTTAATTAGTTCACAAGAATTTAAAATGAATGAGGAAATGAAATAAAATAAAAATAAAGATATAACTATGTTAACCTAGTGATTTATTAGTTATTAGTATTGTTAGTTTGTGAATTTATGTTGGATTTTATGTCTGTTCTGTTTCTGAAAGACTGAAAGAAAGTTAAAAGTATCATAAGTGTAAAGCATTACTATAGTATGCAAATGTAATGTAACCAAGTCCTATTTCTAGGCCACCAGGCCGAAATATATATATAAATAAAATTAATTAGTTCACATAACAAAAATTAAATCACATAACAAAGTCAAACTCATTTTTTTAGAAAGATACTTATATTTTTTGTTTTGTGCTTTTACGCTGCAATTGCTATGGTTTTTTCACCTAATTATAATGTATTAATTAACATTTTAGAAAACATTTCCCAGAGATGCCATGGAAATATTTTAATTATGACCCACTAATTGAAAGTCCAAGTCTTTACCTTTGTCCATAGTCCATAATCCATAGTCTATCTACATTTTAATTATTTTCATGTAACATTTAACCACAAATATTCCTCTCGTTCATTTTAATTTATAAAACCATTAAACATCTATGAACAAAAATTGGCAGAGCTCAAATTACATAAAAAATACGAGCACTAGATAAAATATTGCGCTTACTAAAAATGTTAATTTTTTACATGTAGGTGACTTTAATAAGAAAAAAAATTCAAATACATTTGTTCTTCGCTTCTACACCATCAAGTTTTCCGCTGAACTCGTCTCGATTCGTTCCTTGGACGAACGTAAGCCGCTAAAAACGAGCCACCCAGCAATTTAACGTCATTTATTTCTATTGCCTTTATGTGGGCCTATTACGTCACGCGATTTCTCTACCCTTTATATATCTCGTTGCAAGTCACATTCGTTCTGTGCATATTGCCAGTCGCGCGGCTTTTTGCGAGGCTCAATCAGCGGACAATTATTTTTCGAAATTGCCAAACATTGAGATCGATGGACCCTCGTTTAAACAATTCCATGGGAATTTTTCACTGGTGCAAAGCTATTTAAATTGGCAATCTTTTTTGCACGTACTGAATGACTCAATGTTTGTCGAACGGCATTTTTATCCAATTCTCGTTTTGCGTTTTTTTGTGATTTCATTCTTTCCGAGTTTAACTGCTACCGTTATTTAGTCTAGGAGTTACTTCATTTTGGAGTAGATGGATTTAGAACCACCGAAGATAAGAGAAAAACTAATTAGTAATTTAAATAAAATTTGCCACAGGTGACAAGGGAAGATTTGAACTTGGGCTGACTATTTTCGAATTTGGGTCTTTACGTGTTTAACTACCTTAATCGCGGATTTGACTCCTTTTAGTTAATTTTATAAGAGTGGCATTCGAATTTTGGACATTTTTCTGCGTCGTCTTTGTTCTTCGATATTTTTGAACTAAATGAACAAGAATTGAGTATAATTTATATTTTGATTATATTGTATTTCGATTTTCTAATTTATTCATTTGTTTTGTTATAGGTCTGGATAGTTCGCGAGATTCTCAAGAAAATCATTAGAATCTGTCTCACTATGGCGTTCATTATATTAATATAATTTGTATATTTCTTCTTTTAGTATTCTTTGTTAAATACTTAACACTTTGTTCCGTGTTTATAGAGATCTCTAATTGTCGAGGAATATTTTGGAATATTCGAAATGGCTTCTGATTAGTTTATATTATATTCCATCTTTTCTGAGATTTCCTTGTCTTACTTCATTAGAGTAGCTTCTTATGCAACAGGTGGTTGCTGATTTTCAGGGCGAAGCGTGTAATCGTCATTCTATTTACAGAGAACTTTACTAAAAAAAATATTGCTGGCTTGAGCTAGCGTTAAATACCGATGCTTCAAAGAATTTTTATTTTTAGTTACCTACAAAAGAATCCTTCATCCTTTGCAGTCCTATTTTTATAATCCTTCCCATTACATTGAATTTCCTATTAAATTAAATTTGAATTTTGCGTTTTCCTGAAACTCGATTAATTACTGTTCTGATCTAGAGGAAATCATTGGTTAGGAATTCATAGCGATACATTAATTATTGTATTTCCACCGTCATAATACTTATTCCAATGTAAAGAAATGAATCTTTTAAAGTGAAACTCCGAGTTTCTGTTAGGAATCATACTCTAATTATATTAATATTAGAAAACATAAAACAAATTACTATTCAATTTACAAAAATAAATTCCAATCCCTCATTGTACCATTTATTACTCAAATTCCCTAGAAATAAACACCACATTCTTTCAATAATCACACGAACATTCTGAAGTCCTTGTATTTTCGACCTGCATTTTCATTTTGCAAAAATAAATCACACTACCCCATTGCCCCTCTTGCTAAGAGAATTTACTAAAGAAAGAATGTCATCTTGTTTCAATAAATCATCCATCTTAAATTAATTCCAACACGTTAAAAATAATAATTCTACGCTAGGAAACATAATAATAGTTATTTTCGAATAATTAACAGAAATTCAGTGATACAATCCTTGGATGAAGTAATAAGAAACATAATCATAGAACACGAGAGCTTAGAAGATTCTCGCTTACCACGTTGGATCAAACGAAATACACTTTATAAATTGTAAGTTATACCAGTCGAAGCTACACGAAGATTGATAGGGTCAGTAAGGATTCAATATGTTTATTGCACACGTGTCCGCCTCGTAAATTGCGTTTCGTGCAAAGGTCAATCCGTATGATCCAAGATTTGTCTCTCGCGTGCTTGCAGAAAAATTAACGAGTCGTTTGGTACACGATTTTCTCTCTATTTTTGTTTCTCTATGCCACTGTAGCAGATAGGATCACATGACGAAGGTCTCGACATGAATTATATCAATTAAATTCAATGATCCTCGATACAAAGTAGCAATAGTAAATATGACACGTTCTTACGAGTAGTATGGTGTAATGATTTTCACTGTTCGCACTTGAATTTACTCGACTGAAACATGCAGCAACTCAAATTTTTTTGAGTTTCTATTAACGAATGTATGACAAGGAGTTTATTCTACATTTTTGTGAAATGTTGTAGCAGGAAAGGCATTAGATACACGTATTAACAGTAACACTATGAAAGCAGTTCAAATTATGGATTCGTGCTCTTTTTTTTATAAGGAATACTCTAAGTTATGTTATAATTAAAATTTATAAATTTTAATATCTGTATCTTTATTATTCAATTACACTAGTAGGTTGTAATTCATAATATGTAAATTGCTTAAGGTAGTTCTAGCTGGATTCAGAACTAAAAGTTTCTTTTTCATTAGAAATGAAAAAAATTGCGTAAGAATTAATGCAGGGGCTAACTTCACAGAGGTCATTTCATTCACTTTTTAGACATTAAAAAACATCTTTCTCTATAACTATGAAGTAAAAAATTATGAAAAAATTCAATAATATTCCACAAGCATAAAATAATACATTGATAATTTTTTATTAGAATCCGGCGACTCGTTTTTCCATTAGAAAAATAAAAAAAGATTTTACGGACTCAGCAAAAATGTTTTTCCATAAGGCCCGTGTTAAATATGTTATTTTTAAACACGATTTATTCATAAACCGTGTGGACGAACTCGTTGAAATTCCGGTTATAATTATAAAATATCACGAAGAATATATTTTCAAAATTTTAAGGAAATTTATCGAAAAATGAAAAGTGCCTCGAACTATCTTAAGTGATCGCCTTTTTTCCTTTTTACGTTTGTTCTCCATTTAATAAGGCTTCTATTTAACACTGTTCAGGAAACCGAGACTTTAATTCCTCACGAATCGTATATCCAATTAATCATCCCTGCTGCTACTTCCTTCGAAATAGGAGTACAATTAACCCTTTTGCCGTGCGATGTCTTTTGTAATTGCCTCCGTAAGAATTCAGAATTATATTGATAAAATAAAAATTGACCAATGATTCTTGATATGTCATATAATTTATCGTAATATTAATGTTATAGAAATAAGATTATCGTGTCGCGTCTCACTAATATTCGCAATTTTATAGACTTTGACAAACTTGAAAATTTCCAATCCAACTTGTTACCTCACGAATACTTACCGTTCGTTATTATACTGCAGTGAGTTAAATTAACGTATTTATCGGCAATAGTTCTAGTCTTAACATTCAATACAGTGTCTTTTTTAAAATTTCAAATACGCACTATTTTTCTAAAAGATCCGAAAAGTAGTCTACTGTAACTCGTACAAATCAGCCGGTCATTTTCTTGTCGCTCCACTGCTAGTTTTACTCTACGCAAGATATTTTTAGGTCTTATTGGTTCAACCAGGAAAATGTGAATGAGCAATAGGATCATTTTTAAGAATTTACATCTGTCAGACTGCAATCAGTACTTGCCATTATACTTGATATCCCGTCCCTAGCAATTGGTCGTGAGCAGGAATTGCAAAAGAGAATATGCATTACCGGCGTGAAACGAAAGCCTTATTTGACACTCCGTTCACCTCTGGCTATAAATTTTCCAAACGTGGCATTGAAACGTCGAAAAGACGTGTCGTGTATCTGAAACGTTTGTCGCGAATGTCTGTTTTACTTCGAGGAATGCGCGACCGTATGAATTCGTAATAAATTATGAAATACGTGTACGAAGAATAGAAACTGCATGTGTTTTTCAGCTTAATTCAAGATTGCTAGATTTAGTCGTCTCACGCTTGATTTGGTCCTAGATATTTCGAAATTTCTTGATATTACGTGAACTTGAGATTTTATCTTTGGGAATATCATAAAAATAAATCGTAATTTTTATATACAGACATCCCTCGAATAACACGGCTAATTGGTTCCGTGTTATTCGAGGGTTATCGCAAATTTTAACCGTGGTATTCGCGACTTCGTGCAATTCAAATGCCATGCTATTCGAATGATGCCTCTAATAATTAGTATCATTTAGCTTCAAGAAAAATTGTATGTAATTTAATAGTATTGGTACTAAATTAAATTACGATAATTCTTGATTTGAAGCAAGTGTGAGATCGTAGTTAACGGCTTACGTTGGAAATTAGTATGCTTAAAAATATGACCATAAAATTCTATCTACACTCTGAAGTTATAGCATTAAGAGAGAAAAAATAACCACCTGTTTTGAGAACTATATTGCTTTAACCTACTAAATACAATAGTAGTAATTATTTCTCGTGTTACACTAGTGTTTTGATATTATATATGTCCATCGAGTTTAATGGATTTAGTGAATATCGATGATTAAGAATTATCACCATATAAGTAATTACAGAAAGAATAACAGCTAGTATGTAGCAGTTAGTTTATATTCAAAATATGAATATAGACCATTTTAGCAGCGTCATCGACGTACAATTGACAGATCAACATACGAACAAAGTCCTTCATTTTTTTATTCGCCATTGATCAAGTCCTTCACTTCACAAACCATACAAAAACATTCTGCATACTCTTCACACAGTAGCCTCATTAGCATTATAACTACCGGCGTTTAGTGAAAATATAACAAACAAGTACTTAGAAATAAGTGGAGTTAGGGGGCAAAAGAGATGGTCATTTAAGCAATTGGATATGTTATAGATACACGTGGAATATGTAGTACAGTACTTTTCTATTTACAGGAAAATTTCAAGTCATATATTTATTGACTAGTATTTTCCCGGGTGTAACATTCCCTAATTTTTCTATAAGTTACTGAAGTTATTATAAAAAAAAAAGGAACTTAGGAACTTGTTATTTTGTCCACGTCGATACTTACATTGTTGAATTTCGCATCAATTCGTTTAGCATCGACGTTATTTCTCCTGAAAATCATTGCGCAACGACTTTTCAAAGTTAAAATCCTGCGGTAAAATCTGTCGATCACCGTTACCATGCGGTTTCGGGTCTTTACGAAACAGGTTTGAATTTGAGACGCCACGGTTCGCCATCCTCCGTATGCATATTTATGCACGAAAGAGTGCACCGAAGTCGTTGCGGCGAGACTCCCGTGATTTATGGATATCGGAAAGAGTTCCTCGCCGGTTTAACGAGCGTTCGTTTACCAAGACACGATAATAATCGTAATAATTACGAGAAACGATGTTAAGAAGACTGGAACAAATGTCGATACTTTTTATATCTCTCTCCATCTTTCTTTTTTTTAATTTTAACTGCTTCTACTCTTTTACTTACGAACTAATATTCTAAGTAGATTCCAAATCGTTGAGGTTGTAATATATTAATCAATAATTAAAGAAGTATTTCATTGATCAAACAGCAGGTTTGAAATCAGACCTAATGATTACAAGACCTAGTCTTTACCTCTGTAGTAACAGTAGCCCCCCTCTTTTTTATTTTTTCCACTTCAATTGTTATGTTTATTTTCTCTAAAACTAACTGATTTAGGTGACTTCGTTGCAGTTGTAATATATTAATTAATAATTGAACAAGCATTTTATAGATCAAATATCAAATTTGAAATCAGGCCAACTAATTATTGGACCTAGTCTTTGCCTCTTTACTAATAGTAGCCCCCCTCTTTTCTATTTTTTCCACTTCAATTGTTATGGTTATTTCCTCTAAGACTTACTGATTTAGGTGACTTCGTTGCAGTTGTAATATATTAATTAATAGGTGAACAAGTATTTTGTAGATCAAATATCAAATTTGAAATCAGGCCAACTAATTATTGGACCTACTCTTTGCCTCTTTACCAACAGTAGCCCCCCTCTTTTTTATTTTTCCCACTTCAATTGTTATGTTTACTTCCTCTAAGACTTACTGATTTAGGTGCCTTCGTTGCAGTTATAATATATTAATTAATAATTGAACAAGTACTTTATAGATCAAATATCAAATTTGAAATCAGGCCAATTAATTATTGGACCTAGTATTTGCCTCTTTACTATCAGTAGCCCCCCTCTTTTCTATTTTTTCCACTTCAACTGTTATGTTTACTTCCTCTAAGACTTACTGATTTAGGTGACTTCTAAACTATCGAGGTTTTAATTCGTTAATTAATAATTTAGGTAAAATTCTCCAGAAGTGAAAGGAGGAGAATTTAAACTCGAGATCGCTGATTGTGATTATCGATACTTACGCGATTGAAAGTATACATGTGTTTAGTCGGGCTGAAAGATGCTTTATGCTCGTAAATCATTTGTAGGATTGATCGTAACATCATGTCCTGGTTGAACTGTGTATTATTTATTGCACAATCCGATGCGTTTGGTTGAATATCACGTGGCTATGATTAGAAATGATCTCGAGATGATACCTTAAATCGTGTATCACAATGTGTTAGTTACGCGAGATTAATGGTAAATATTGCAAAAATCTCGAGAAGGTTAATGACGGTGTTTCATTATTAACCTTTCGCGCTCTGAACACCCGCTGATTCGGGGATGACTTCAAATTTCGTGCTAGGGAATTGAACGGTGATAGGTAGTAAATGGCTGGAGATATTAATTGGGGATAATATAGCCGTGTAATCATTATACCTTGGATGATTAATGAATTTTTTTTTCCAGATATAATAGATATCTTTGATATAAAGTTAATTGTGAGTTAAGAAAATGATCGTCTAAGGGATTTCATTATTCAGTTACGAATTAAACAGTATAGGAATTATTCGAATCCATGGTGCCTTCTTTTCTCGGGTTTGCGTATGTTTATTCATGCAAGGAAGAGTACAGCGGCGTTTGTAATTTGCATGATTTATTATGCATCACATGTTGTTGATTATTCAGGTTTTCTTGGAGCAGGTATCGGCCGCTTCGTGATGAACGATGTTTTGCGTTTGACGGAAGTTTTTTCGTAATTGAAATAATGGATGATTTGTAAATTGAGTTCGTATAAAATTAGCAAATTGAAAAAAAAGAGGAATAACGAATTTGTTGCATGTACATGCATTCGGAGATTAATGAGATTTTAATACGAAAGAAAACAATCTTTTAAAAATTCTAAGGAAAAGAAAGTGTTGTTTTATTTTAAATTATTCAATCTGCTCTTTTGGAAGAAATCATGTATACTATATTTATAAAATATCTATAACACATCATTCAGCGGAAGACAGGTCTTATTTCAAATAAAATGTATAGAAATTGCTCTTAAAATTAGTATTATAAGTTATATTATAGTTACAGTAAAATCAAGGCTTTTTTTAAATAAAGCTTAAGACTAAACCTACCAAGGCGGTCATAATGACCGGTTCGCAATTTTTGCAAAAAACTACCTAAGTTGAAGTAAAACTTCTACTTCTACCATATAAAGCCTAAATTAGTTAATTAACTAATCCTTTCACTTCTTGATTTATCTTTTTCCAAAGTACTTGTTCAATAAATTTAAATTTTAGTAGATATAACGTCGGTAGTTTTAGTGTTAAAATAAATCCAACTCAATATTTATGTTGCATAATTCAACATCTCAATTTTTACATCATTCAAATCATTGCAAAATGTTTTGATACCGAGAAGTAAATGATCAAGCATGGAAATTGAGTGACTTTCACAGTGAGACCATAAGTAGCTTTATATTACGGTGACCGGAAAGAAACGTTCTTTCTTTACATGGTTTTTTAAAAAACCAATTAACTTCTATCGATCCGACATTGAAAATTTGCACACTAGGTGGACAAAGGCTGTTGACAATAACGGTGATGATATTATTTATTAAATATAAAACTTGCAAAAATTTATATGTCTGAATTTAAAGTAAAAAATCAATTGCTTTCTTCTTCTTCAAACAGCTAAAATTTAAGTTTGAAATCATTCCCCCATCAAAGCCATGTTGACTGAATCATGACGCACTCGATGACCCAAAGTGCATCATCCATAGTAAAAACAGTGTATCATTCACCATAAGACAACAGAGTCTTAAGAAATATCTAGATAACTCATTTAAGCAATCATCTTATGATATCCAAAGTTATTACTCATTTCAAATGTTATTGACTGTATCTCCAATTGTTTCAAGGGCTTTAAAGTGCTTGATCATGAACAGTAAATTGTTCAAGGCCCACCATAAGACGATGAATACTCTTAGTCGTAAATAACTCTCTCTCGAATATCGATTTTTAAAGTCTAAAGTCATTGCTCGCTTCAAATCCTATTGTCTGAACAATGAAATGCTTCAGCTGCCTGAAATATATGATCATGAATAGAACTTACGTAACTACTATCATAAGACAATAAACTGTTTTAATAAACATCTAGGTTATACCTTTAAGTAATGATTTATGATATTTGAAGTTATTATTCCTTACTACATGCGTTATAACAGTTGGTAAAATTAATGTCTCTCTGCTTAGGTTCTATTTCCTTCTTTGCCTTTGCAAAGATTTATAGGCACATAAACATCCACAGTTCATTTCTCTCTATTACTATATAAAAAGAAGTAAGAATACGCAGAGAATTCTCTTAAATTAGTTTTAATTTTTAAAAATGGTTCGATCTAACAATCAGTGGTTTACACATGTATCAATGACTCAAATCTCCTCTGGAAAATTGTGTCTAAACTAATTACAGTCAGCAATTAATTAGTTACGGACTCGGAATCCACCTAAAACCGTAGTCTTCATACAAAGCAACAATTCCAATTAACATTAAAATACGAAACAACAACGATAACAAAATTGAATTAATTTGAACCGCCATAGATTCAAAAGATTCAATGTCCCAATGCACACCGTTTCAATTTTTAAAAAATATCGGAATCGATCTAGCAATCAATAGATCACATCTTATTCAACGACCCAAATTTCCTGTAAAAAATGTTTCCTAAATTATAATTACATACATATAATTTATCATGCTCCAACATTGGAGTATCAATTAATTAGAGTTATTAATTAATTAATTACGGGCTCGGCATCCACCTAAAACCGTAGTCTTCATACAAATCAACAATTCCAATTAACATCGAAATACGAAACAACAACGATAACAAAATTGAATTAATTTGAACCGCCATAGAATCAAAAGATTCAATGTCCAAATGCACACCGTTTCAATTTTTAAAAAAATGGGGTTTGATGTAGCAATCAGTGGATCAGATCTTAATCAACGACCCAAATTTCCTCTAAAAAATGTTTCCTAATTTATAACTTACATACATATAATTTATCATGCTCCAACATTAGAGTATCAATTAATTAGAGTTATTAATTGATTAGTTACGGGCTCGGCATCCACCTAAAACCGTAGTCTTCATACAAAGCAACAATTCCAATTAACATCGAAATACGAAACAACAACGATAACAAAATTGAATTAATTTGAACCGCCATAGAATCAAAAGATTCAATGTCCAAATGCACACCGTTTCAATTTTTAAAAAAATGGGGTTTGATGTAGCAATCAGTGGATCAGATCTTAATCAACGACCCAAATTTCCTCTAAAAAATGTTTCCTAATTTATAACTTACATACATATAATTTATCATGCTCCAACATTAGAGTATCAATTAATTAGAGTTATTAATTAATTAGTTACGGGCTCGGCATCCACCTAAAACCGTAGTCTTCATACAAAGCAACAATTCCAATTAACATCGAAATACGAAGCAACAATAATAACAAAATTGAATTAATTTTAACCGCCATGGAATCAAAAGATTCAATGTCCAAATGCACACCGTTTCAATTTTTAAAAAATATCGGAATCGATCTAGCAATCAATAGATCACATCTTATTCAACGACCCAAATTTCCTCTAAAAAATGTTTCCTAAATTATAATTACATACATATAATTTATCATGCTCCAACATTAGAGTATCAATTAATTAGAGTTATTAATTAATTAGTTACGGGCTCGGCATCACCTAAAACAGTAGTATTCATAAAAAGCAACAATTCCAATTACCATTGAAATACGAAATAACAACGATAACAAAATTGAATTAATTTTAACCGCCATAGAATCAAAAGATTCACTGTCCAAATGCATACCGTTTAAACCGTAAAACTCGCCTCGATGACTTAAGGTGGATGACCAAGAATGGAAATTGCGCAACAGCCAACGTGAGACAATAAAAGAGCGTACACTTTTGTACCGCTACACTTTGCGATGCGAGCGTAAACGTATGCCTCGTATGTCGTGAATTCCCGGGGAAAATCTCAGCCACAGGACCGTTACTTTAAAACGGTAACGTAGGATGTATCGTGTATCTTAAAGCGGATATAAATGGATTAACTGACTCACACTGACTCATCGTACTAATTTTCGGAAGATTTACGAGCTTTCACGGCGGATGGGGGAGCGAACGGTCTTAGGAAGGGTGGCGCGTTCTTTGAGGTCGGAAAAAGGTGCCCTTTGAGTCATCGGAGAAAATTTCAGTGTTGGAATCTCACCTGAGACACGGCAGGTAACGATTTTTCAGGTAAAATGATCCTGCGGAGGATTTGAAAGAGAAATTTTAAAATGGTTTTAACGAAGGATAGGGTAAATTGGTGTTGCCGGAGGGTTATGTGAGTTCGTTGTAATTTTATGCATCGTAACTTGCACTTTGGCAATGTGGTATTGATAGTTGATGATGACACTTACCTTAGAAGGTGTTTTTAGCACTAAACCCACCAAGTCGCACAGTGGTTCATTTGGCCGAAAACCTGGCCAAAAAGCCAAAAATTTTCTTCGCGATTTTCAAAATTTAGCAATTGCGTTTTATTTGTAACATATCAGAGCATCGGTTTCCATTAATAAAAGTTTTTATTGAACAACGCTCTTAGAGATATGCAATGTCAAAGTTGGCACTTGAATAATGTAACGTATTCACGTCGAAATTCAGAATACGTTTTCAATGTGAAATAATAGTACAGTCAACTTTGTAAGTATTTGTAGCTATTCGTCATACTTTTAAATTATAAGTACCTTGGTTTCATTTTTTTATTTAATATTTTACAACTGCGATGGCACAGATTGCAAAACCCATACATTTTTTTCCTTTTGCAGAGGAAATAGTTGTGAAGTACGCAAAAGTACAACGCGAATTTTTTTTTAAATTAAACTTTGAAGCTTCCCGAAGAAGTCCCCGTTGTAAAATTTTGCGACTTTTTGCGATTCTACGAGATATTCTTATTTGTTTGTCGCACGCGCCATGCTCGGGGAAATACGTTTATGACATACTGCCAGGCTATCGTGCCTTGGACAAACGAATAATGCTAATCCTTCACTAAGGTTACCCTTGTAATTAACGAAACGCTATATTTATTTCGTTCGGGTTAAAAATCAAAATAATTTTAAGCAAGCTGGTGGCCTTTTGTTCCAAAGCAACAATAGATAGCCGCGATCACCTCGACCGCTTACCGTTATAAACCGAAAGATCTTTGACGTTTCGGCTGAAAATCTGTCTAGTTGCAGGTATGAGGGCTATATTTGTTTCTCACAATGTTCTATCAATCTCTTTCAGTCGAGATTTTTATTAAACAATGGTAAATTCGAAGATGGAATAGCTGTGATATGCTGGTATTAAGATACAGTGACTGTTGCAATAAATATCATTATAACTTTTGAAGGAAAAGGAATATCAGAATATATTTTTTTTTAAATTAAACTTTAAAGCTTCCCGAAGAAGTCCCCGTTGTAAAATTTTGCGACTTTTTGCAATTGTACGCGATATTCTTATTTGTTTGTCGCACGCGCCATGCTCGGAGAAGTGCATTTATGACATAGAGCTGGGCTATCGTGCTTTACCTAATGAATACTGCTAATCCTTCGCTAAGATCAACCTGGCAATTAACGAAATAATATGTTTATTTCATGGGGTTAAAATTGGAATGAGTTTAAACAAGCTGGTTGCCTATTGTTTCGAGGCAACTATAAATAGCCGCGGCTACCTCGACCGCTTACCGTCATAAACTGAAAGATCTTTGACGATTCTAATGAAAATCTGGCTAGTTGCAGGTATGAGGGAAATATTTGTTCCTTACAATGTTTCATCTTTCTCCTTCGACCGAAATTTTTATTAAACAAAGGGAAATTCGGAGATGGAACAGCAATGACATGCTTGTATTAAGATACAGCGGCTGCTGCAGTAAATATCATTAAAACTGCAGAAGTCCATGGAATAACATAATATATTTTTTTTTAAATTAAACTTTGAAGCTTCCCGAAGAAGACCTCGTTGAGTTTTCTTGCGACTTTTTGCGATTCTTCGAGTTATTGTTATTTGTTTGTCGCGCGCGCCATGCTTCGGGAAGTGCATTTATGACATAGGGCCGGGCTATCATAAGACTATTGATTTTCGTGCCGATCCAACAATTTTTCGATACGCGCACCTGCCATATTAGAGCCGCCATTTTGTTTTTGGAAATTCTGAGTTCGGATTCTTAATCAGCGACCGGAAAATCATAAGACTACCGATTTTCATGCCGATCCGACAATTTTTCGATACTCGCACCCGCCATATTAGAGCCGCCATTTTGTTTTTGGAAATTCTGAGTTCGGATTCTTAATCAGCGACCGGAAAAACATAAGACTACTGATTTTCATGCCGGTCCGACAATTTTTCAATACTCGCATCCGCCATATTGAAGCCGCCATTTTGTTTTTCGAAATTTTGAGTTCAGATTCTTAATCAGCGACCGAAATAATACTAATACACCAATTTTCAGCTAAATTGAAAAACTCCTTGAGTTTTGGCCAGGTTTTCGGCCAAATGAACCACTGTGAGTCGGTCAAAAGACCGCGCACAAGTTTTGTCCAAAAAGTAATTAAATTAATAGAGTAGCCTTAAAGTAAATATTCCACTTCCATCGTATAAAATCTAAGTTAATTAATTAATCATCCTTTCTGCCTCTTCATTTCTCTTTCTCTGCAGTCGTTATTTAGTATTTAAATTTTAGCAGATATAATGTGAGTAATTTCAATGTTAACACGTTGAACGGCACCAGTATTTCGTTAGTTTCATCAATTTTACTGGAGTACTATTTTTTCTATTAAAATCACATCATTACAAAGCAGAAAGGTTAAGGACACAGATAGATATATAGTCGATAGTAAATAGACGTATTTAAATTTGGAATGTATTAGAAAATTTGTAAATATTATACTTTCAACGTCAAATGTCGAGTCAGCGGTGAACCCCGTGCCATTCAACGTGTTAATTTGAAAGTTAGTATGGAATTCAATTTTAGAAATTTTAATAGATAATTGTAATCTGTACTTTAACACTAGATTTATCAAGCCAGTTAAAATGATTGGTACACAATTTTTTCGAAAAATTCTACGGCGTTATGAGAGAGCCGTAGAATAAATATTCTTCGTCCATCGTATAAAACATAAATTACGGAATCTATCATCTTTTTCACGTCTTAATTTTCTTTGCTTTAAGGTACATATTTGACATGTTTAAGGTAGTTCTAGCTGGATTCAGAACTAAAAGATTCTTTTTTCATTAGAAATGAAAAAAATTGCGTAAGAATTAATGCAGAGGCTAACTTCACAGAGGTCATTTCATTCACTTTTTAGTCATTAAAAAACGTCTTTCTCTATAACTATGAAATTAAAAATTATGAAAAAATTCAATAATATTCCAAAAGCATAAAATAATACATTGCTAATTTTTTGTTAGAATCCTTCGACTCGTTTTTCCATTAGAAAAATAAAAAAAGATTTTACGGATTCAGCAAAAATTTTTTTCCATAAGGCCCATGTGAAATATGTTATTTTTAAACACGATTTGTTCATAAACCGTGTGGACGAATTCGTTGAGATTCCGGTTATAATTATAAAATATCATGAAGAATTATTATTTTCTTATTAATTAATATTTTCAAAATTTTAAGGAAGTCTATCTAAAAATGGTAACTATCTAGAACTACCTTAAATATAATAGATTGCACGCTGGTAAATCTAGTGTTAAGAGAATATTGTGAATCTATTGATCGCACTTATAATGAGATATTCATTTAGAAGGATCGTATCAGTGAAGAGAATTGAATACATTGTTCGTAACATTAAAACACCATACAGAGTTGATATCTCGAGATATTATGATAGACATGTCGTACATTATATATATAGTCATTTGTACAGACATATTTTTAAATTACTACACTAATGTAAAAATTCTTTTGCTATTTTTTGCATCAAGTGATATTAGCATTTCCCAATCTCCTATCACGGTAGGAAAAGCGTAAGAGTAATGTACAAATTATTTTGTACATTACTTTCAATTATGTACCTCGTAAAAGACTAATTCCACATTTCAATCATTGAAATTAAATTTGCGAAATCAGTCGTCAGATCTTCGATATATCTGTAATCAGAAAGTTAGAAGTGGCCCGCAGTGTTAGTCTGCGATTGAATATTTCATTCTATCACAAATATGTGGTGTCAGGTCAGCCGAACAATAAGACCAGAAAAGGATTAATGGCATCGTGCTATACAATTTCTGCTCTGTATAATTCTACGCCGTACAATTCATCAATAACGCGTGCATACCGAGATAATCATCTACAATTGGCCATGCTTCTGTAACGATACAATCCGCAATGACGGGACTATTATCCCCCTGGTCTTTTTTCAAGTCCTATAAACACATGCCCGGCAATTGCTTCGCATTAAACTATTATCGCAATCATAATTCCATAATGGTCGCCCTGTAAAAAAGCACTATAGCAAAATCAGCCAACAGTACACTAATTTCCGCTTTTCATTACTCTCTGTATCGATTTCATGGAGCTCGAGGAATCGAAAATTAGTATCATTTGACATAATTGTATATCGATCGTATAATTGAAATTTGTAGATTGTAGAAAAATATAACGGAGAAACTTAGAGACGAGAAAGCAAAGAGCTTGACATTGGAATTCTTTGTATTACAATAATTATATAGTTGATTTTTTGAACGATATGAAAAGATGGTAGTATCAGAAGATGATTGATTCTTTACAGTTTTACCTCGAGCTGTACTCGATAAAGTATCAATTATAAATTATAACTGATTTCCTTTCAATTTAACGTAAAATCTAGGACTGTGTTGTTAGAGCTCTCTCCGTCGACTGTATCACCTAGAACCCTATATTTTAGGTGAATTCTGTACAACCGAGGCTGTGATATATTAAACATTAAATTAGCAAAAACTGTTCAGATGGGTCGGAGTATCTGAACTGGGTTCTATCCGATTGCAAGTCCCAGCCTTTTCCTAATCCACCATAACCACCCTCGTTCTAATTTTTTTTTAGTTTTTGCCATTATCGTCATTTTACATAGGACATACTATATTAAGTAACTCAATTATAAATTATAGCTAATTTCCTATCAATTTAACGTAAAATCTGGGACCGTGTTGTTAAAGCTCTCTCAGTCACTTATATCGCCTAGAACCCACTATTTTCGGTGGATTCTAAATAATCGTGGCTATGATACAATAAACATTAAATTAGCAAAAATTTTCCAGCTGAGACGAAGGATGTGAACTCAGTCCTATCCGATTGCAACGCCCATCCCTTAAGTACCTAAGTACCACCCTGAACTAAAGACATCCACCTTTATTACCAGGTAGTACCCTACCTAATCCATCATAACCACCTTCAATCCTTTTTTTTTTTTAGTTTCAGCTATTACAATCATTTTGCGTAGGACATACTATTTTAGGTAGCCTCGGAACTATCGAGACCATTATATATTAAATAATAATTAAGGAAATATTCCAAAGACACTGGCGATTTAAACTCCGACCCATTGATTTCGAAATCGAACCCTTCCTTGTCTACCCACCCACTTGTTTTTTTATATATTTTAATTTACTTACGCATCTCGATCCTTTTTTTTTAGTTTCAGCTATTACAATCATTTTGCGTAGGACATACTATTTTAGGTAGACTCGGAACTATCGAGACCATTATATATTAAATAATAATTAAGGAAATATTCCAAAGACACTGGCGATTTAAACTCCGACCCATTGATTTCGAAATCGAACCCTTCCTTGTCTACCCACCCACTGGTTTTTTTATATATTTTAATTTAGTTACGCATCTCGATCCTTTTCTGCGTCAAGACTGCACTCAAGTTCGTCTTCAATATCGACTCACTGAGGACTGCATCGATGCAGACCAACACGCGAGACTGCAACGAGAACATAAATCGTAACGAGCGGCTTTCATGCCTGAACGAGCATAATGCACTAAACGATACGCTCGGGAGGTCTTTATCCTCAAGGTCGATTTTGCCGGCATTATTCGCCTTTTATGAAATGAGAAGAAAAAGCTTGCGCTCTCTGTATAGCAGGTTTTGTTACGTTGCACCGTGTCAAATCGATTTGCGGTGTGCCATGGCACAGTTTGTCCGTAGATTTGGTGATTCGTGTTGTACTTTCATGTTCCTCTTTTTTCTTCTTCGCACGATGAAAATGGGGGGTGTGTTGATGCGCGGGAATTTTTCGTTTGACAGCGGATCTTTAACCAGTTAGCTGTGTTTGACGAGTATACTCGTCATGCATAAAAGGTATCACTGGTTATTTAAATTGTAATTTTGTCGAAAACTAAAATCTATATATATAAAGCTCAAATACCACTGAATGACTCACTCACTCACTCATTCATTCACTCATCACGAAATCTCAAAAACCACAAAACGAATTGCACTGAAAGTTGGAACATATCTTGCCCTTGGGTCTTAGGTGCTCAATAAGAAAAATTCGAAATTTTGGGGGGTTAAAGTATGGGCCAAACTCATCAACGCAGAGCCGAAACTACTTGACCTAGAAACTTGAAATTTTGCATGGGCGTTACTTCTAGGGTATAAGCACCCATTAAGAAAAGATTTTTCAAAATTCGAAATTTTAAGGTATTTTTTTAATTTCGATTAAACCGTAGCGAAGCACGGAAACTTTCAGCAAGCATATTCGTAAATTTCAAGATGTTTGGAATATTTTGAGGCCATGCCGAAATAAAACGAATAACTAAAGGGTATATATAATTTGAGATCGTTTATGCTCATCTCTCGATTTTCGTGGCCCAAAATTCAAAAGAATTGTTGCCACAGTTAACTGGTTAACGGTTTAATTGCGAAAGTTGATGGAGGAACTTATTTAAGTTGTTGTAGTACCTTCTTTGATGAAAAATTGTCATTTTTCTTCGTTTTTATTGAATCTTTTTACATGGTAGAATCAACAGGTTGCATTAGTTTAACAAGTGATACTTCCAGCGCAGAAAAAGAATAGGGAATTAGAGATTTTCGGAAAAACTCAAAATTGGTGGAACTTGTAACATAACAGTATTCTAATGATATCAGTTTAACCCCTTGTCTTATGATTTCTTTTCAGATCGAACGAACAATCTATAATAAAAAATAGAAACGAATAACCTACTACTGATTCCCGATATACAGCTATACGTTAACAATATTGATAGCATAGAACTAATTCCAATGCCTCCTGACCTACTGATATTTTCAATTTACCAATTTTTGCAAAACTCAAAAATTTGTTATTCCATTTACCGCGACACGTGTACCACACGTTACTGTAAGACAAGGAGATAATTTTAAAATATACATTATTGTAGGCAGTATTGGTAAATTTTTATTTCTGCAATTTAATCCATGGGTATGACGTGCATAATCAGAAAAGGAATCGTAGAGCAAGGAGTGAAGGTTATTTGAATAACAAATTATAATTGCTCTGATTAAATATTTATATTTTACATTTTCAAAATATTACATAGTATTATTACACATCATGGCCATTTCTTTCGAATTATTATATAACAATGTAGTGGTCTCGGAGATATTAATCTCAGGAATTAAATCCAACTTGAATAACTTTATTCCAACTTTTTACTGCATTACGAAATTTAGTAGGACAAAGAAATCCTTTTTCCTTTCTTCTGAAGGACCTTGAAATGCATTTTAGAAGATCACTGCCTGAGATTTACGAATGCCCGTAACACCTGGTGTTTCTACCTGCCTGCATTCCCGGAAGACCTTTAAATGCGTACTCAAGGCCACTAAACTTCCTTCTTCCAGGCTCAACGGTGTCTCTGAATTATTCATTCGGGAAATTCGGCCGGGCGAAAGTGTCTTTATCGTTGGTATTCCCATTGAAATGATTTTGGAATCGATTCATTAACATAAATCGGCCATAACGTTCTTATTACAATGTAAAACTAGCTCTTTATTTCATATATTCGCAGGTGCTTCATGCTTCCTAAAGTCGTAAAAAGTAGCTGGATAAAAGTTAGATTTAAATGGTAATAAAACTGAATGTGCAATAGGAAAATTCGTATAAATGTTAATATGGTAAAACAGATTATATTTATATAAATAACAGTATTTATCCATGAAGTAGCCGTTAAGTCTAATGTTATTGGGATACTAGATGTATAAATTGTTATAAATAATAGATGCAATAGATGCGGACATCGTTGGTATCGAACCGTATATGACAAATGTTAAATATTTTGTTAATCAATGTTCAATTTATTTCCAAAGGTAAAAAAAACCTCATGCACGCGTAACAATATAATATAACATTCACGCTAATATATTTAATATTAAAACTACCGGCGTGAAATCTAGTATATCGTAATATATTAAATAAGTATTTTGGCAACAGAAAAATCACGAATAAGAAAGGATAATCGATTCGGTAACACGTGTTTTATAAGATCAACGTAGAATATCTGCTCCTATAACTGTCCTATAAAGGAGAACCTTTGGAAAAAATTGGGAACCAGTCATTTTGACTTGCTTGGTAGTTTTAGTGTTGAAAAAGTATGTAGTGTTAAAATTCTTATTGTTACTCTCTAAACAGCGAACGTATTTAAGTCTTAATACAAAAGAATATTTGTTATAAAAATGAATTAGGTATATATTTTTAAAAAATTACTTTAATTATATTCTATTACAAAATCGATCGGAATTAGAGCCTAAAATATCTAGGTGTATTGGCTTATTTTTCTTCCTATTCCGTAAATCCGTAAGTTAAATATGAACCCCGAACTTTCGAACCTAATCGCTTTGTTTCCCTAACAAATCACCGCGTCCCGAAACTGTTTGAATTTCCTGGATTCTTTTCGAAAGTATGCGTGATTCATGCGGATATTCTCGTTTCTGTTCTTCAAACGTTCCTCCCTCTTTCTAGAATCCCCGCTTCCTGCACTCCAACTGAAGTACTATCGATACTCTCGCTTATTTCAAGGCCGATGATTCGTACCGTGTAACATGCTTCTCTAACGTTCCTTTCGATTCATTTAACGGTGATCGCTTGGAGATTCTTGGCATTTTTAGCAGCAAATAGGCACTTTAGTCGTTTCAATCTCGATTATTTCCTGTTTCTCTAGTTTCTACCGCGAATTTTGCCACGGAGATTTCTTAGAGTGTGTGAAATTTGCTTAAATTGCAATTTAGAATGTGTAAAATTACATTTGTCAGGAAATATCTGTTACTTTCACTTTTATTGTAAGTCGGAAAGATAATAGTTTAATAGGAACTGGTAAAACTCTCTATAAAAAATTTGTTATGCATTGCTTTTTATTTTTATAGTTAGTATTCAAATTTTATATTGACTCCAAATTATGGAACTGAATAGTCTTTGAAATTTAATTCAGTCATTAATCACTATATGTGAAAGATATTAACTTAAAAATTTCCATAGAATCAATATCGCTTCATAGGGTATATTATTGTATTCCGTATGTAACAATAATTTTATATAACAACTTCTTGTCCATTCTAAATCATAGAACGTGCTATGCTGTCATTTTTTAAAGTAAATTAATTAAACAACTTCCTATCAGGCTTCAGCATTTTCGTAAAAAATTTGTAAAATATTGCAAATATGCAAATCCCTGCGAAACTCCAATAATTTTTGAAAATCACCATTTCTATCATTTTCCAAAATGGAAAATTAAGATAGTCCTCCAAAGTCCAAAGCGCTTCACAGACTCTGCAAGCACCGAAGACTCTTAATTCTTTTTTCAAACTCCAAAAATTGGTAGGAAAGCCATACAGTAAATCTGATAAAATCTAAATTGCATAATTTTCGTCCTATTTACTTATTTCTCGATTTCTCTTTTTCTAAATTATCTATTCAGTATATTTAAAAAAATATGCATACGACTGGTATTTTTAGTGTTAAGACTCTTCGGTAAATATTCATTCACAGCAAGTTAAGAATTGCGAATCAAACGAGGTAGGTCAAGATTCCACGTGAATCGTAGGGGAAGATTCTCTTCGAGGCTGGTCAGGCTCCTCTTCTTTTTCCTGTTTATTTCGCTGCTCGCAATGCCGGATCTCTTCCCCTTTTTTTGCAATACCGCAGCAACGACCTATCACTCTCGCCGTCTGGATATGCGAGATCCAGTTTCGCTCTTCGGTCTCTTCTCGGAAAGTATCGACACGCCATTTGCGGAATGCAGTGAGCAAGATCTAAAAACCGAATCATTGCAAACAGAAAATTTTTTCACCTCTTTAACACTAGATTTACCAGCGTGAAATCTATTATATTTAAATATGTTAAATATGTACCTTAAAGCAAGAAAAATTAAGTCTTAGAAAAGACGGTAGATTCGGTAATTTATGTTTTACACGATGGACGAAGAATGTTTATTCTACGGCTCTCTCATAAACCCGTAGAATTTTGGGAAAAAATTGTGTACCAGTCATTTTGACTGGCTTGGTAAATCTAGTGTTAAATAGTAAAGTTTAATATTCCTAGCTTGGAAAATAATTTGAAAGTATTGTTACGAAGCACCCAGTAGATTCAATGTTACTGGGTAACGAGACATGTCAATTGTTTGTTAAATAAAAAGAGTAGAGATTCTACGGTCGGTAGTCCTGGTAGACAGACGTGTTCTCTTAAATAAAAGTTATCGCTTTTTAATTGTGTTCTATTCAATTATTTCTGAAAGGACAAGGCGTGCGCGGTCGACTCGTAATAGTATTTTTGAAATATCGAGATGAAAGTTCTTTTTGGAGTAGGTACGACACAAAATTTGATTGCTGTTTAACAGTAGAACGGCGTTAAATCTATTATATTTAACCGTTTGAATACCGGGAGAGTTTTAAAAATTTACTTCGAAAAAAGCCAAAAGCCACTTTCGCGCTCTTGAGATTTTATTTAAAAATAAGCTAAAATTGGTGTTTTATTTTATGTAGTGCCCAACAAGAATAATCTTCTCGTGCTTGTATCCTAACTTGGAATTATTTTATATTATAAAAGAGAAACCCGATGCATTCTTAATAAAATATCTTAACAAAGTCTTCCTTCAATTGTCAATATTGAAAAAATGTCCTGGGGTTTTTCGATACAAAAACTGAAGAGCGCGAAAGTGGCTCGTGGTACGCAAACGGTTAAATATATTAAATAAAATGTTTGAAACAAGGAAATTAAGGGGTGAATAAGATGATCGATTCGATAATCTATTTTTTATAGGATGACTGTGGAATATGTACTCTGTGACTGTTCAATGAACTTGAAGAATTTTTGGAAAAAATTTAGAATCGGTAATTTCGACTTGCTTGGTAGTTCTAGTGTTAACCCTTTGAGGACTACAAACGCATATATGTGGTCTGAGAAGAAATTTAATTATAGTTTATCACATATAATTATGTAATATTATCACTTTATTATGTATACTCTGTTAGAGTTATAAAATTGAAATACAATCGTTCAAATATGATTATACAAGTAGTAATTTATAATTTCTATATACGAAAACTCTGGCTTTCTATAAAAAAACTAATTTTGGATCGCCAAAAAATGACCATCTGCCAATATTCACAAATACCTCTGTTCGCAAAGGGTTTACAACAACGAAGTTCTTTTCAATTTTAATAACTTATTTCAAGTGTCTTTCAAATTAGCGTATAGAGATTTTCGATATTATCTATTACTAATTACAAAGTAAACATAGATATGCAGAGAAAACACTAAAAAATAGAAATACCAAGTTTGAACGAGAAATTAATGATATAATTGGAAACAATAAGAAAATTTGTTAATGTGTTTTTAGAACAACTAAAGAGCCAATATCTCACTTTAAAATGGTTACTAATCATTTTATAAACCTCTTGAAGTTTTGTTATTGCGGTATAATCAGAAACTTTACTGCAAGAGACTAAAAGATAAAGAGTTATCCACTGAAAGTGTAACGATACTCGTGAAATTAAAAAAGAAAATTCAAACAAGCACATTAATTACAGTAGTTAGGGTTACTACTAATAATTACTAGTTGCAATTTCACTTGGAACTGTAATTTTTAACCTTCCTCGCAATCTTTAATAGCCTGCAATTAAAAGCTACGTTGCAAGACAGCCAGTATTGAGAAGAAAGGTTAAAGAATGGTCTTACGTAATTCCATAGTGATGTAAAAGTTATCTAGAATAATCAGCCAACCAGTCGTTTTAGAATTCTCCACTCGAATGTGGAATGTTTCATGGAAATAGTGGACTTATCAGAAAAACCGTAACAGGTCTGCAGGATTTTAGTAATACGAGACACCGTGGTTAGATAAATCGGCTAATATTCGTGTAGACTGTACTACTCCCAATAAAGGGGTATCGATAAGAGTTTAGACGTAATCTTACCTCCGACGAAACGTGCCTTTTAATTATCGCTTTTCTTACGCACCGTTGGAGCCATCGGTAGACTGGAATTTTAATGGACTCCTGGACATTTAAATAAATTATTCCTCGACACCTTTAATTTAGGAAAATCTTAACGCGCCTTTTAGAAGATATTTTTTCGACATTTTTTATTAACACTTTATCTAGTACTTAGCTTTTTGGATACCGCATGAGAATATATTTTGGTGATTTGGAGTCCATTTAAAATGATGGTTGTAGGAGAAATGATCATAGCAGTCAAAACTTAAAATAAAAAAGAAAGAAAAAAAGGTGTATTTATCTACTTGGAAAGCTGCACAATTTGAAAATCAAAAGGCAGAGTAAATTAATTGTATTATTATTGATACAGTTGATTAATAAACTGTCGGTGAATGGGCGTTAACATACGAAAATCCTCTTAACAGAGGAGAAAGTTTTATTCAAAATTATCAAATTACTAAAGTGTACATTTCGTATTTTATATTTATAGTTTAACTATTCTCAATTATTGTTGTATTCTTTTAAGATGTCTTTAATGAAACAAAGAGATGGCAGAACGAAATATTAAATTTAAAAATATTAATAGTAGTATCAGACTGTCAATCTCAGTAAGTTACTATTTTACAAAGTATATAAATCATATAAATGACCAAAGCAATTAAAACCGGAAAATTCAAAAGATGGAAGTTATTCGCTTGTATCGTTCGACAACCTCAAGAAGTCTCCTGAGCGGCGGAGCTTCTCGCTAAATACCGCCTATTCACACCATTTTTTTTATTTAATCCACCCTGCTCAGCCTCCTGAAGGAGGCACTTGACAAAGTCGTAACATTGAAATATTTTTATGATGCCTGGTGAATCAGATTCTGCCGAAACAGGCCTACCTCCGAGGAGACTTCTTGAGGTTGTCGCGTTATACCTACGGTTCACAGGAAGTTGCAACATCATGAAATTATTGGATCCTTAAATCTCAAATCACTAATTTAGTGTGCTTTGGTAATTGCAGCGTTAATATTGTATGAGCACACGCGATAATTAGGGCAGTGCTGTTTATTTTATCATGGTGCACTATACGAGGCCATTGCAGATAAATGTATCGATATTTGCGTGGTAAGACAAGCTATTAAGTATTAGCGCGCATTTAGAAGCATATATGCAAACGTTGAAGATTGGACGTTGCAGTCGTAATAGAAGAATGCGATAAACGTTCATTACGGAAGTATTTCTTTATCAGCTAATCCACTGGCGATTAAAATTGCGAAATTTGTTAATATATTCTTTGCACAATTGGCGAATAGAAAGTTGCCAATGGCAATTTTTTCTCATCAGAAATCTTCCAGGCTAATCGCTGTTTGTGCGCGCGTCTCGTTTGAATATTGATAATGTTACCATTGTTTGATTAATGTAATACTAAAAATACTTATCGAACTATCGTTTCATGGAAATTATCACAGAATAGTGAGTCATACAGTTATTCAACTAATCCTATGCGTTTGATGGATAGAATCGTATTAATTTTTTTTTTTTTTTACAATATTAGGCTTTGACCTGTTTGGCCATCGAGATGATTTTTATTAACACTAGAACTACCAAGCAAATTAAAATGGCTGGTACTCAATTTTTCCAAAAGCTTTCTAAGTTTATAATGCAATCATAGTGCAAATATTTTAAGTTGATTTTATAAAACACAGATTACCGAATCGATCACTTTTTCCGCCTTTTGATTTCTCTCTTTCCAAAGTACTATTTAACATTTAAAGTATAATAGATTTAAGGACGGTAGTTCTAATGTTAATTATGGATTGAATTATTATTGGGAAGAATTGTCACTTGAGAATTTTATCAATAGTCGTAAATTATCTTTGGACTGTTAACAAGCAGGTTGAATAATAATTCCTTTTTTAATTGTACTTTTTTGCAAAATTTGTAACGAGCCCAGGCACCTTATACAAAATAGCAAATAACTAATTACTATAAATAGATTGATGCAATATCAATTTTTTAAAAATATTTCTGTAACAAACTTCAATTACAAATCACTCATTTAACACTTTGAACGCCACCGGTATTTTGCTAGTTTCATCATTTTTACTGAAGTGAAACTTTTTCCATTTAATTCGCATCTCAACAAAGCAAAAACTTTAAAGATACAGGTAGTTAAATATTCGGTAGATCTCTATTTTTTTCACGTCGATATTTAAATATTCAGTATGTCCAAGAATTCATAAGTATTGCAATTTTAAAGGTACACGAAATTTCACTGAATTCAATAGCGCCGGTCACCGGTGACCCCCATGACAGTCAAAGTGTTAAAATATTTACTTCCTAGGAATAGAAGTGTTTCTCCTTAACACTGCAAATTTTTTTTACATAAATCTGATACTAAAAATGCATAAAGTTCATACGGCAGTGAACGTGTTAATATTTGAATAATAATAAGTGAAATATGAAAACGTCCCGAAGAAAGATATGAAATAAAAAGAAACTCTTGATATTACCCTCCAGTAAAGAAGTACATATCACGAAAGGAAAGAAGACGAGTACGTTACTCCTAACGCGGTTAATTCCTATCGCCAGGTCGGCTGGCAGTGTCAATTTGCAGAGCGCTCGTCGTCGTGCAAACAGAAAAAGAGAGCTCGCCTTTATCGTATCTCGTTTCCATGCGACAATAAATTTGCACCTCGCGCTAAAATCATACGTCTATCTCTGCTGTTCGCGCTCGAGGGGAATATTAAAGCGTTGGAACATTGTGCCTGAAAGACTGCTATAAATTTCAAAGATACTCGAAACGTTCCTCCGTGATATGGTAATTTTGCGCTCGGACGAAGATCGTTTATTTCCCTGATACTATATGATGAAGTGCTCTTTTTCGTCGTTTGTAATGAAAAATAGCAATATTTTCATATTAAAATCATCGACGTAGAGAAATTGGCGGGCTTTTTAATAACGAACTATATTCGGGAAAAATGAAATGAAGGAATATGAAATTCTTAAGGTCTTTTAACTCGAAAAATTCTATTTACTATCAGATTTATCAAAGGATACTGTAGCATGATAACAAGAAATTGGAAATTTTTATTGTTGAAACTCAAACTTGATATAAACTTGGAATAATTAATTAATTAAATATAATAGAATTGAATATAATGAATAACGTTTACCATATTACATGATAGCCCTGTAATCCGAAATATTCATGTGTATTGTTTTTTTTGTTATAACTACGGAAATGTAATATGGCAAACGTCATTCATTATATTGAATTATATTATATTTAATTAATTAATTATTCCAAGTTTATATTAAGTTTGAGTTTCAACATTTATTCTTACAGTTTAATATTTAATGGTAACTAGACTACGTTTGTGAGTTTATGATAAATTGTACAGAAAACATATAAAATAAAAATATTTTTAAAATATCCAAAATATGACATTCATTGGAACATTTAAAGAATGAAGCAAATCTCTGCTTGGATTCTCATTTCTTAGTTGCGCTTATCAAACTTGAAATTTGCATAAACATCCGCAGTATAATTGTGGCACACGATTACGAAAGAAACCGTGAGACGAAGAATCGAGAATCTTTCAGAGATATGTAAATTGTCTAATCACATCTTGTAATGCAATTGTTTTTTTAATTTCTGTGACGAGAGAATTATACATATATTTTGCTGCCAATGCATGTTTATTATACGTTTTTTTGTGGAAAGCGTTTGTTCAAAGTTTTTGTAATTTATGAAGTGAAAACTTTAATTGGAGCTACCAAAGTTTATGAGCAACACGCACAAGTCCTCCGTTATTTTTCGCGCTCAGTTTATTTGGAATGATAGAAATTAAAACTAGAAAGCTGGCAAAGGAGAGATTGCGGTGTGTCGTAAATTCTGATTTAACGCTTTCTATATCATTGATGAGCCAGTCGCGCTTATTTTAAGAACATTGGAAACGCAGAAAGGATTTTAAATTGACGCTAATGAGAGCGATTTCAGCGTTAATTATTTCGTTTCGCAGGTTTACATATTTGCGAAGAAATATTTGCTGTAAATTAAAAAATTACGTGGTAAAACGTATCTCTGACTTTTATTATATTTTCAAAGGAATCTGCAACTCAAAGCAGTCGGACTTCTTTTTAGAAACATTGAAAAACTCTGCGCTACCATTGTGGTACCGTTTCTTGACGGTTATCGTTATCTTCAGAATTCTTTCTTACTATATACCCATTGTATATTCCAGCAAAAAGTCAGAGTTTAGAATATAAAATATATCTCCGCAAATGACAAAAAAATGTTACCAACGATTCAAATTCAGATACGACATTTTACAAAGTAATTTGAAATATTATCAAATTTGAATTTTCTGGCTAACATTTCAAATTCTTATTTTCACCATTCTTATTTTTACAATTTACATATCTCTCCTTAACAGGTTGAATGCCACCGATTTTTCCCTTATTTCGTCATTTCTACTGAAGTGAAATATTTTTTATGAAAATCACATATTCATAGAACAGAAATTTTAACCCTTTTAGTGCCGACCGAAAAAATTGATTGAATTAATAACAAATGTAGTTGCGAATAAAAAGAATTGTCATTTGGCAATAGTGTCATATAGAATACGCAATATGGAGCATAAATTGTGTATTTACAATTATATGTCATAAAATTACTGATAGTGTATTGGAAACTGAATATTAACCCTTTGATATCCAGTGTTAGCAATTTTGCTAACGACGATATGTCGTCGTTCGGCAATAAAAGGGTTAAGGACACTGATTGATCGGTGTTTAGCAGATCTTCATCTTCTTAACGCCACAGTTTAAATATTCAATATGTTAGAAAATTCATAAATATTGTAATTTAAACGTAACATAAAATTTCATTCAATTCAATAGCGGCGGTCACCGGTGACCCCGATGGCACTCAATCTGTTAATAAATCACAGACTTAAGATTGTTACATTTAACACGTTGACTGGCATGGGGGCCACCGGTGACCGGCGCTATTGAAATCAATGAAATTTCATGTAACTTTCAAATTACAATAATTATGAATTTTTTAACATATTGAATATTTAAATATTGGCGATAAAAACATAAAAGTCTGCCTATCAGTATCAAATATCCATCTATAAGTGTTTTTAAAGCTTCTATTTCATAAAGACCTGATTTTCATAGAAAATCTTTCATTTCAGTAGAAATGATGAAAATAGCAAAATTCCGGTGGCCTTCAACGTGTTAAATATATTAAATAGATATTATGATAGAAGAGGAATCGAAATAATCGACCAAAAGGGGTTACGACAAAGAAGATAAATTCTCAGACTCACAATCATTAGGACCAAGTTGATTTATCAAACTATTTCTAAATTATTATTTAATATCATGTATTCTCGGTGTGTCAAAATCCACCTAAAACCATAGTTCTCAAACGAATCAATCATAACATTTAAATCCAAAAAATATGTAGAAAAAAAAATACAAACACCAAACTTTCCCCTTCTAGTGCACCCTTAAAATCTAAAGTGCATCAATCGAAAAACTTGTATCCACCAGAATCGATATCATAAGTTACGTAAAATCAGAAAATCCCTCAGAGTTAAGTTCGCCGCATCCAAGTAACTCCGACGTAAAAGCTTCACGTTCTGAATAATTCATGATAGCTACGATGCACCGGGTTTCCAAGTGAAAATCCGTCGGTGTGACTCACTCGAGCGATGCATTCCGAATTTCCCGAAGCTCTACGGTTGTTCAAAAGTGAACGCAAACCGTCGAGGATGCCTCTGCAAGCCAAGGACGATGACAAACGCGATGGAGAACGGCGATGCATTTATTTAGACGCGGGCTACAGTTCCGGGGACACCTCGGAAGTGGTCCCGGGTGCAACGACCCACGTAGATGATGTCACGTGCGTTCGTTCGACAACGATCACCGACACGTGCACTTTCTTTGGCGAATGACGGAATTCGCAGAAACGAAAGGTCACAAAACGGATGGTAATATATTACGGAAGTTAATGAGCCTCCATGGTTTGGCGCGGAGTTTATTAGATCCAATGGGAGAGAGTTGTCACTTGAGGGAATTACTGGATAATTAACACTAGAACTGCCGGCGTCAAATCCAGCATATTTTAATAAATTAAATAAGTACTTTAAAAAAGGGGGTATCAAGCGGCGGAAAATTTGATCGATTGGGTGATTTATGTTTATTCATATAGACGTAAAATAGTTATTCAATGACTCTTATATAAACTTGGAAAATTTTTTGAGAAAATTGTGTACCAGTCATTTTGACTGGTCTGGTAGTTCTAGTGTTAGCACTACCGGCCTCAAATCTACCATATTTTAACCCTTTTAGTGCCGGACGACGATATATCGTCGTTAGCAAAATTGCTAAAACTGGACATCGAAGGGTTAATATTCAGTTTCCAATACGATATCAGTAATTTTATGACATATAATTGTAAATACACAATTTATGCTCCATATTGCGTATTCTATATGACACTATTGCCAAATGAACATTCTTTTTATTCGCAACTACATTTGTTATTAATTCAATCAATTTTTTGGTGGGCACTAAAAGGGTTAATCAATGAAATAAGTAGGGGAGAGCGGGGCTAAAAGTTCCGATTTTTAGTTAACTTCAAAATTTGTTAAAATACTTGCTTTTAGTATTCATACGATGCGATCAAAATCAACTTACGTATATAACTTTGATATTAAGACAGTTATTTGGGTTATTTTTTGAGAGATTTTTCTATTATTAATTTTTTAATGCCTAAAGTCGGAAAGTAACTACTCACCCCGACTTGGGGCAAGTTGTTAACAAGCCGGGATAAGTTGTTACCATATCTGTTAAAGCTATTATTTGTGTAATAAAAAACAATAAATGATTAAACCAAGTCTGTTTATTTAAGTACTACTCAACAATATCGTACGAATCATTCGTGAGATAGACCACAAATACCAAATGCGAAAATATTTTCTTACGTGGACCAGCGAGGCATGTGCTGTCGTTCCGTTGTTCCGGGTCCCATTTGTTTGTTTATATTGGTTATTGTCAGTGCAATGTGGCGTTCCATTTCATTACGAATTTACACAATACATATTCTAATCTCTTCTCCTCCCGGAGTTATTTCAATCGGAACAACTTACCTCGGTAACTTTTAGCCCCGCTCTCCCCTACTTTGAAAAAGGAGGAATCAAGCGGCGGAAAATTTGATCGATTGGATGATTTATGTTTATTGATATAGACGTAGAATATTTATTCAATGACTCTTATGTAAACTTGGAGAATTTTTTGAAAAAATTGTGTACCAGTCATTTTGACCGGTTTGATAGTTTTAGTGTTAAAACTACTGACGTTATATACGGTCCATCCTACTGGAAAGGTGATTGATGTGAAATAAAATATAAGATGGTGTTTACTTTTAGTTTACATGACCTTTTTTTCAAAATAGACTCCTTGTGAGTCAATGCATAACTAGGATCTTTGGGAAAATTGTTTGAAACAATTGTAACACTCAAACTTTGAAATTACGAATACCAAGTACGAATTTTAATTTATATAAAGGAAATTGATATTCGGGTATGCTAGGCGTTCTAAATTCATTTTTGAAAATTATTTGGGGAAGTAGATAAAAGAGAAATTTAGTGAAACAAAGAATTTGTGGTAATTGTACAAACATCTGTTATTCTAGGGTGAAAGGGAAATCTGTGGAATAGTATGGACGGCAAGTAATCGTTCGTTTGCGAACTCATTAGGAGAATTCAGCTGCTGATAATACTTGTACAAATACAGTTGGTTCTTAACGACCTTGGAGGTCGCATTCCATCGCGTCTCGATAATTTAAGTCTTTCTTGACGAGCGAGATAGTTGTAGTTTTTATCGACTAAGTATTACGGGAAATCGAAAGGCATTGAGTAACTTTTAATGGGAAATCGCGTTTTTCAAAATGTGCGCAGTCATTGCAATTTATACCGTTACTCTGCCTTAGTGAATTTAACTTTACTGTGCAAATCTGAATTATTCGTTTAATCTCTTCGAAGGGTAACAACTAAAACATAACGATCACTATAATTTTGTAATATTCTCAACGGCAATAAGTGTCTAAAAATTCTGTTGCAAACCATATTTATCACATTAACAATTTTCGGTAATCAATAAGAAAAAATTAATTTCCCATGAAAAGAATACAATTTTTCGCGGAATATTCCGTTTTGTGATTCAGATAGATTAAAATACCCGACCTTGTTTATTAGCACAAAAAATTACCTTAACATTGTAAATAAAATTGTTACAACACATTTCGATATTTAAACAAAAAAATGAACATTGCCACTATCTTATTTTGATCAATCTAGCAGATTCTTGAGAATTTTTCCTTTTAAGGTAACCCGTCTTTCCACGTTTCTATAAAAAATAGCCTGAATATTGTAAATAAAACTGTTACAATGGCTTTTGATATCTGTAAAACAGAATCAACATCAAGACTGCATTACTTTGGACGAAAAATGATCAATTTAGTAGATCCTTGGAAGTTTTCTCTTGTAAAATGGCCAACCATCTTTTCCCTCCAAAATGACACCAACATTGTAAAGGGAGGCAATCCACGTTTGCGAACAGTTACGATGTACCTCATTTCCTATGCAAATCGTGGCAGTTGTATGCGCGTGTTCCGTGTTAATGTAAGCGCAAGATGTTACATCCCTCAAGGAAGCGGGTAGCGCGCAGAGGTACGCAAATATTTGCACGCGCAAGACGCGATATCAGCCTCCTCCAAACAGCCCACGAAGAAACAATACACGCCATTTGCACACTGACGTATCTTCCAACTTTATCTCTCGAGCTTTGCAAATTCCCCTTTTTCTTCTTATTTTTACCTCATAATATCTTTAGCTCCTCACAGAAAAAGAAGAAATTTAAAAAAATTATCACCTGGATTAAACCTTATTTTGAATGTAACATTTATTAGTGACGAAAATGTTGAAAATCACTGAAAATTACCTGTAACTGTAGTATAATAAAAATGAATGATACAAGTTATGCGGTGCACACATACTTTTTTTACGAGAAACATTAGTTTAGAACTTTCTAGCAGAAGAAACGTTTGAAGATCATAGTATCTGTCATTTTTAACGGAATATAATATCGTATAATATTGTAGTATTCATGTCTTTAAAACACTTCAGAAGATGCAAAAGGAAGAGGAAGTAGAAGTGAATAAAAACATGACGCAGAAGCAACGTTGAAAGTAACTTAATAGGAAACGTGATCAGATAATTTCTAAATGACGATGTCAGACCTTGAAACGCCAGCGAATCTGTATTAAACAAAGATATTTGCAATAACAGGGTGATTCCAGAATAATAGTACTCGGATTTTACAAATCAAGACACTAAATTCACAAAAAGATACTTACGTTTAAGAATTAAGGCGATACCAAAATGGCGGCATCCAGACGTGAAAGTAAATGTTTCAGGTCATACATTTCCTTACTAAGCACTATTTCCAGCGAGTTTTCGAACTATCGATGCTATGATACGTTAGATGTGAAATTAGGAAAATTTCTCAGCAAAAAATGGAGTACGATTTGAACTCAGGCCTGATAATTGCGACTCCAAACCTTTACCACCTTAGCCACCATATGCTCCTTTTGTCCTTTTAGCCTTCCAATTTTGTCTAAGACGTTCAATTTTAAGTTTATTCAAATCATCATGGTTCAAGTATTAGAAAAAATCAGTTCAAATACTAGAAAAAATGTTTCAAAGACGACGAAGGAGGATTTGGCCTGCATCCCATCGCTCGAGGCTTAAAACCTCTTACCTCCTCATCCACCATAGCCCCCAGACTATTTTTTTCACACCTAATCAGATTTATTCAAATTCAAAAACATCATAAAACTATCATCACGATACGATAACGCAATAAACCGGCCCATGTATCCTGCACATCCTAGCAATAACGGAAACGTCATCGAATGATGCAAAAGTGAACGTCGTATTGAAAAGTATGCACGGCCATTTAAGAGCCGATTACAGAAACGTCGAAGTCCATTACAATATACTTTCCTTTTCACGAGTGTATCTCGCGTCGTTGCACGTGGGACAGCGGATAGATTTGCAGTCTATCATAACGATAAAAGAACGATCGCCAAAACGTTCGCCCACGTTTCGTCACCGGGCGTTTATTAAATACCTACGCCTCTCGCGGAATTCTCGAGGAACGTTCTGCCGCTTGCATTCCAGTCTTTCGTCGACGTTCGACGAGCGAATACGAAACACAATTCTTTTTTTCCCGCCATGACAAGACGGACGTCCGGAATTCTGTTGGGAGGTACGCGCGCTAATTCGAGAAATTTACGGGCAGCCTTCGGACGAGGAAGAAGAACGGGGGATGGAGATCATACGATTTATTTGTTCCTCGTCGTGCACGAGTAAGTGGATAGTTTTAGAACAGCTGATATTGAGGATACGGAGGCATTCTCTCATTTTTAATATTTTTAGTTAGTAGTTTGATGAATTTGTTGAAATTTCTTAAATTTTAGGATGAATAAATAATATGCGAATAGAATAATGAATTGGGATTTCTAATCTGTTTTGTGTAATTGTAATATTGGAAAAAGATAAGAATATTTATTTGAATTAGAAGATTTAGGAATTTCGAGATGCTCGAGAACTTCGAATTGTTAGACAATGGCTCATTATTTAAAAAAAAGTCTCAAACTTTATAGGAGTGCCATAGAGGACATATTCTACTTTGATCTTATAAAACACAAATTACCGAATCAATCATCTATTTCATCTCCTTATTTGTTTTTTCCAAAGTACTTATTTAATATATTGAAATATGGTAGACTTAACACCGGTAGTTCTAGTTGTAGACGTGTTATTTTCAGCTTTATGGTATCTTTGGGGTAGTTACTTTTTCCTTTTAACATTTCTCGGATGTAACTGTTATATCATGTTACCTATTTGCAAGTTTGATTGGATTCCGAATAACTTAGAATATGATGTATACAATTAAAATTTAAGAAATATCTTGCAAAGAAAATGGAGTCTTTATATTCTTCTTGCGTGTTAATACGCAAATAATGACAGAAATCGATTATAAAAAAAATTTTTCACATTTCAAATTAAAATTTTGGTAGATTGAAAAGTAATATAGTACTTTAACCCCTTGCCGTACCATTTCTTTTGTGATTGTATGTGCAATAACTCTGAATTAATTGTTGGAATTACAATCTATCCCTAATTTTTAATATAGCACATGATGTAACGCAATATTGAATAACATAGAATTATTTTATTTTATCATAATCCACTGATACTTTTGATTCAATAATATTTGAACCACTTCAAAATTGACTATTTTATGTATCACGTCAAGAGTGGTACTCCTTATTGTACGGGAAGGGGTTAAAGGAATAGAAACCCAGGTATATCTTATATTGCATTTGAATCATAAGGGCTCATAGAGGGGGGTAAAAATTCAAGTTTACAACTCCTTATCCACCATAATCTGCAGAACGAAAACCTCCAAGAAACCCACATATGTTTAACGTAAAAGAAAAATCTTTCAGAATACTTTATTAACCTTCCCATCGTTCAGACATCATACATACATATGACATAACAATTCATCGTAAAAATAAGCGATCGTCGGTCGAAGAAATTCAAAGACGATCACGTAGAATACTGTCTCGCGTGGGTAACCCCGGACACCACGTAACGCCAAGTCATTGGATATTCATTGAGTATCACGAAGGCCGATAATGATAATCCGATGGAAGAATGCTGTGGTCTCGCGGCTCCACAGTTATGCGGAGCAACTAGCCGCATGTCAATTTCTGTTCCTCACATGCCCGTTACTATCGGTATCGTTGATACTTGGCACACCATCATCGCGGAAGCGATGCACTCGATGGAAGTACGTATACGATACGGCGGCTAGGTGTAAGGGAAGCCTCCTCGGGAAGAGGCATCACGGAAGGTGCTAGGTAGCAGACGGAGAATTTTTATGGGGGAGGAGCTAGTGCTGGAAAACGTTCTGGGTTCAGGTAGAGGATGTGTTGTTTGACTGGTGGATTGTTGCAATTGTGATAAGTAAAAAGTGTTATTTTTGCAGCGAGAGGAGCAAATTATAGTAATATATTATGATAAAAATTAATAAATTTCTGATGGGCAGAGACATCATGAAAGGTCCTAGACTGATAAAAATTTGCAACTGTGATAAATAGATTTGAGTGTCATTTTTGGAGCAACAGGTAAAAATTGTGTTATTATATTATGGTAATATTGAATATAGCTTCGATGGATAGAGACATCACGGAAGGTGCTAGGTAGCAGACGGAGAATTTTTATGGGACAGGAGATAGCGCTGGAAAAAGTTCTGGGTACAGGTAGAGTTGTTGTTTGACTGGTGGAAATTTGCAGTTGTGATAAGTAAAGAGTGTTATTTTTGCAGCGAGAAGAGCAAATTATAGTAATATATTATGATAAAAATTAATAAATTTCTGATGGGCAGAGACATCGTGAAAGGTCCTAAACCGATAGAACTTTGCAATTGTGATAAATAGATTTGAGCGTCATTTTTGGAGCACCAGGTCAAAATTGTGTTATTATATTATGGTAATATTGAATATAGTTTCGATGGATAGAGATATCACGGAAGGTGTTAGGTAGCAGACGGAGAATTTTTATGGGACAGGAGCTAGCGTTGGAAAAAGTTCTGGGTTCAGGTAGAGGATGTGTTGTTTGACTGGTGGATAGTTGCAATTGTGATAAATAAAGAGTGTTATTTTTGCAGCGTGAGGAGCAAATTATAGTAATATATTATGATAAAAATTAATAAATTTCTGATGGGCAGAGACATCATGGAAGGTCCTAAACCGATAGAAATTTGCAATTGTGATAAATAGATTTGAGCGTCATTTTTGGAGCACCAGGTCAAAGTTTTGGTAATAAATTATGATAGTATTAAATATAGCTTGGATGAGAAGAGACTTTACGGAAGGTGCTAGGTAACAGACGGAAAATTTTTATGGGACAGGAGCTAGCACTGGAAAAAGTTCTGGGTTCAGATAGAGGATATGTTGCTTGACTGGTGGAAATTTGCAATTGTGATAAGTCGATTTTAGTGTTATTTTTGTAGTGATAGAAGAAAATTGTGGTAGTATATTATGATAAAAATTAAAGGATTTCTGATGGGCAGAGACATTATGGAAGGTCCTAGACTGATAAAAATTTGCAACTGTGATAAATAGATTGGAGTGTCATTTTTGGAGCAACAGGTCAAAATTTTGACAATATATTATCGTAATATTAAATATAGTTTCGATGAAAAGAGACTTCACGGAAGATGTTAGGTAGCAGACGGAGAATTTTTATGGGAGAGGAGCTAGTGCTGGAAAAAATTCTTTGTTCAGGTAGAGGATATGTTGTTTGACTTGTGGAAATTTGCAATTGTGATAAGTAGATTTTAGTGGTATTTTTGAAGTGATAGAAGAAAATTGTGGTATTATATTATGATAAAAATTAATGGATTTCTGACGAGCAGAGACATCATGGAAGTTCTTAGTAGACGGAGAGTTTTTGTGGGAAAGAGAAGAGTGCTGGCAAAAGTTCTGGGTTCAGTTAGAGTTGTTGTTTGACTGATAAAAATTTGCAATTATAATACGTAGGTTTCGGTGTTATTTTTGAGTGAGAGGAGAAAATTGTAGGGACATATTACGATAAAAATTAGTAGAGTTTTGATGGATAGAGACATCACAGAAGATGCTAGGTAACAGAGAATTTTTACGAGAGGGTAGGTAGTGCTGTGAAATGAAAAATTTCAGAGTTCAATCAAAGGATGTGCCGTTCGACTGATAGAAGTTTATATAAATTGTGATAAGTTTCGATGAAAAGATCTATCAGCAAAAGTGCTAGGTGGCAGATAACAAACTTTTTTGAACTGCAAACTAGTACTGCAAAGTGCAAAAATTCTATACAGAGTGAGCCAAAAATATTCATAGAACTGCTCTATTATCCTGATGGAATGTAATATTTCTGATAAGTGGAATATTTGAACCCAATTTAAAAAAAATTCAATAGTAACACCCACCGCAATCGATACTACGATAACTAAATAAATACGATACTAAATCCTAACTAAATACCACTACATCAAGATAGAACACACAAAATTATAATTTTACATTCACAAACCTAACATCAATCACATTTAACCAGGAATATATTCAGCACTGGCAGACATTTTAAAGTCATTCCCTCTTCCTGCACCCAGCATTTATGAGCCACTGAAAAACTTTGGCACGCGTCAAACCTAGAAAATAAATGAAATGGCTCCCAGGAAGATCCTTCTCATCCTGGCGTCATAAAGTTCGAAAAGCCTTGCACTCCAACGTCTCTGAGCGCTTATTTCGTCACGAGGTAAAAGCTACACCGCGCAAAGGTGTCACCGGGACCGTTATGAGAGCAGACAGCTTTACGATCCTGAAGCAAAAGGCTGCCCAATCTGCTCGAAGGTCGTTAACACTCTTGAAACGACGACTGCGAAGAATTTCTAGGGACTTCTCAAAAACTTGTCGGAAGTGTGTGCAACACGCTCAAGTTTTTCTTCTCTTAGCTGCTGGGCAATTCTCAATCGGGTTACTTGAAGGGCAATTCTTAAAAGCTGGGCGTCAAGAAGTCACCTTGATGTTGTCGTGCGTGAAATTGTTGCCCAGTGAGTTATATATATCTTTTTGTTTTATAAATTAGGGATAACAATGACGTGTGACACATAGGATGTGATAAATAGAATATGAATTTTTAAGATTTCTAATAATTATTAAATTAAAAATATCAGTTGGTCACGAGGCGAGCAAATTACTTTTATAATATTAATATTACAGTCAATTATGCCAAATGGTACAAATCACAGAGGTATTTTTATTTCTGAATCATATCATGTTGGTTTTTTTATGGCAAGCATATTTATGTTTAGTATTGGATCTACGGCAACCATCAAATTGATGGGTTCCTACTTTTTTTTTTTAATTTTTCTTCAAATCGATAGAGAAGTAGTATAGTAAATATTTTACATATATATTATAGTATACAAATTACTTAATTGACCGTATTTTTTACCGTTTGATCCATTTTTTTCAAACTACTCATAATTTAATGAAAATATGTAATTTTATGAGTACTTTATGAGTATCATTAATACGTTTAAATATATCAGATTTAGGGGTTGTAGATCTACTGTTACAAATTGCATAATCTTGAAATGGAAAATTCAACTTAATATTGTTTATTTATATGATGTAATTTTACAAATATACGTGTTTGTATAATGTAGCATTATTATCATAAAATAACTCGTATGAGTTACTTTTTGACAAGAAAAATACGTTAAACAAAGTACTGCATTTGTAACATATGGTTGTTTAAATAAATAATATCGTTCAACTCCAATTATAACATTAAGATTGATTCAACGAGCAACGAGGGCAATTATTTCCACTTCACTGGCCACGACGTACGCTGATCGTGGCTTGTTATCAAAATATACTCGGCGTCCGTAACCTACAGGTATCCTTTCCGGGAATTTCAACAATAACTCATTTCAATGCCCGCCTCGCCTCGCGATCAGTTCCCCTGTGACCGTCGACAAGTAATCAGTACTCCGCGATCGGGACCAACTATTTTCGCGTATTAATGTGCGTATAACACGTTCGATGATGAGGTCCTGAGTCATCAAATGCGTCTCCTTTTACGGGCTACTTGGTAATTCATCCTCATAGTGGTACCAAACCTTACAATTAGTTGAAGGTCGTATGTCTACTCTCAGGCACCAAAGCAAAGAATCAACACGTTTCTGAGATATTCACAGGCGGCCCTCGACTTTCGCATATAATTGGTTCCTCAAAATGTGTGCCAATGTTAAATGTTCGAAATTAGAGAGATATATGCAAAATATTAAAAGTTTCATATTAATATGGTTTCTTTGTAATCTTGAGATTTTTCAACATCTAGTAGGTACTTAATACTAGAGACAATATTACAATAGTAGAGGACCTCAGATTCCTCTAATATTGTATTCGGGGACCTCACTCCGAGGGACTGACTGTGTAGAAACAATTTTTGAAATTGCGACAAAAATCTTTAAAAAATTGAATTTTTAAAAATGTGCGACATAGCGAATGTGCGAATGTCGAGGGCGCCTGTATATATAATTTTTAGTAAGATTTTGGTAGATTTATTTTCAGTGGGGTTACACATTTTGTTTTTAATGAAACGCAATCGCAAAGGGTTAAATGTCTTAACCCGTAAATAAGAAATATTTCTAGTATGGAAAGTAAAGTAAGGTTCCTAATTCTTTAGTACTCGTGCGCATATAGTTGCTAAATGTTGGTTTAGTAGTTTCAAAAAGTGCAGCGTCCGACAACAAAAAAAGAACAAACATTCACTTTTTTTTTCAAATTCCTCTTTCTTCCTAGATATCATGTTTGTTTTCGTTGACCATTTGAACTCAGTTTTCTATTAAACTTACCTGAGAGGTAGATCTCGAAGGAATATTTAACACGTCTTTTTTTAACGGTGTTTTTCTGTATTAACATAATGAAAATGATTTACTTAAGAATGAAATTTATCTACTTAATTTTTCGGAGGCTAGGAAGATGTCAATGAACTGTGCTCCGTGTCAGGTTCGCTCAATGGCCCCCCTAGGGTGAAGAACGTAAACACTTGCGCTTTCCTTACTAGTTCGGTGACCCAGTCCTCCATTTTTAAATTTCGTGTAGCACTAGTATGGATTTCTCGCGTGTTTTTTCTCGGAAGCCTGGAAGCCTAACGTATTTGGCTCAAATTCCGTCGCGAATACATAATTAAAGGTCAATTTGTATGAGAACGGTTCGTTTCTCGAATTTTGCGACGTTTTTTTCACAAACTTCCATTAATCCAAGGATGTAGAACAACCCTTAAATACGATGACAAATAATTTTGAAACAACCTACATCTGTATTTCAGAAGTTCGAAATTTGAATTTCTTACTAGATATAAGAACTAAATATCTACTTGCAATAAATATTGAATTACAATTGCCCGAGTTACGTTACTGCAAAATAATAGAATAATCGCATAGGGTTGCCCCAGTAAGGACCGTTTCATTGAGCCTATAACCATCTTGGCAGGAAATTCGCAGAAATCGACCACCAATTTATTACTAACGACGCACACGATGTTGTACCTCGAATTTTCCGAGAAACGTGACACCCTTCATGACGTAACCCTCTTAATTGACACAGCAACGACATAGTTTTTGATACGAGAGATCCTTCTCAGTAGGTCAACGTTCGTTTCTTATTAGCAGCAATTAACACCAGTATAAACGTTTACCAATGACGTCACTGGTGCCTCACGCGGAATGATTTACTATGATTTGCCAGAGTGTTCGTGCTGTATCAAACAAAACGGAGCATTCATCTCGCATGGACCCGATGTGTATGGAAACTTTGAAGAAGTTTATTAATTAAAATCTCCTTTCCACACTCTCTATTAACCACTTTACATTTGAAGTTCTTTTTTTCTTCACTGTACTTCTACGTTATATTTTTTTGTGGATCTCGAATCATTTATACTATCACGTAGTGAATGATATTGTAGAAAAAATCTCTCTGAGATGATGGGGATTTAAATTGAGTTTACTAATTGAGGGTCTGTAATTCTTAATGTAACACAGTCTGAGTGATTCGGAGCCCACTTAAAAGGGTAGGTGCTAAGTTAAATGATCACTGTAGCTAAACTCGAAAAAAAACCTTTGACAACGTACCTGTTATAGCTACATACATAGCTAAATATAAATATATATTTAAATAATAAATGATATAATTATTAAATATATATTTCAACTAAATATATAACATATTTATGTGTAGCTATGTATGTAGCTATAACAGGTACGTTGTTAAAGGTTTTTTCGATTACATTAATAATTATATACATATATAGCTGAAGCTAAATATAAAATATAATTACCACACCCCTTTTCATTGTTTTAGTAACTACGAGCAATTAGTTAAGAAAAGTTCCCCATAAATTGCAGAAGGATTAAATGTTCATTCTCTTGTGACTATAATGCGTTATACAGGGTGGGGCAATAACTATTAGCACCTCAGATATCTTTGAAACTATAAGTTTCACAGAAATATTTGCTGAAATAAAATTGCACAGTACGAAGGGGGCGATCCCGTACCGATAATAGTTTTTTTGCAGGTGGAAGTACTTCGAGCATTTGAAGGTCACCTTTATTTTTTTAAATGGATCGGTATGTTTTTGCTTCCGTATCATGATAGAGGATCTTAAAACGATTTCAACGACCTATTATACAAGGTCATTCACGGTCATAGAAAGTAGAGAAAGGCGATAATGCTTAGGTTTTTGTATTAAATGAAACATACGTACTGTAAACAGTAGAGTATGGCGTAATGCTTATTACACCATAAAAGAATGATCTATATCAGAAACAAAGAATGATCTATATCAGAGTGCGTAGAATAAATCTGACAATGAGTGCAAGCGTTTGTTTTGTAACGGCGAAGAGCCTAGCGCCAGTTCGAGAATAAAAGATCAACGAAGTAAAGCGAAAATTACTTTTAATTACGTTTTATAAATATTTTAATGTAAATAAAATAAATAATATTACTTAAATATACCTTTTATTTATCCTGGATTTTAATAAAACTTAGTGTTTGAAATGAAACCCTACATTAATCTTATCATGTTTATCTTATCCTGCAAACTTATTAAAGTGTCCTTCAAGCAGTGTTTACTCCCATTGAAGTAAACGGTAAGCATTACGCCATACTCTACTGTTTACAATACGTATGTTTCATTTAATACAAAAACCTAAGCATTATCGCCTTTCTCTACTTTCTATGACCGTGAATGACCTTGTATAATAGGTCGTTGAACTCGTTTTAAGATCCTCTATCATGATACGGAAGCAAAAACATACCGATCCATTTAAAAAAATAAAGGTGACCTTCAAATGCCCGAAGTACTTCCACCTGCAAAAAAACTATTATCGCTACCGGATCGCCCCCTTCGTACTGTGCAATTTTATTTCAGCAAATATTTCTGTGAAACTTATAGTTTCGAAGATATCTGAGGTGCTAATAGTTATTGCCCCACCCTGTATATTTATAATTTTAATTCAAAAGTAGTTTCATTGATTTTCATGAAAAGTTTTCCATTTGGAGTGTACACCTTGAAATTTTTTTGTCAGTACATCTCGCAATTAGACATGACGTTATCATTGATAAATAATTCATGGTGTGCACGCGCAAGGACGCGAAGAAACGAGTCGCTTCCGTGCTACATGCTTTGAGGAAATCAACAGCAGTAAAGAAAGTAAATTTTTCCGAGGATATATCTGAAAGCAAATGTGTGTTGCATGTTCCGTAATTGAATGTAGTATGAAACGATTACATAAGTTTTAGACCGTTCTGAAATGAATGTATTCCGTGCAATTAAATTAAAAGTTATTTTAAAAATGCGAAGAGGGAATTTCATTGAGAATTGCGGCGTATTTGTTACGTTCTTATGCACTCTCTGTTCTTACGAGGAAATACTTAATTCTTTATGGTGCGAATTATTTTTTTAATTATCAAACGATTGAAATTTCTTAGAGTATGTCGGTATGGTGATTGCGAATTCTTAAAGTTTTTTATTTCTATTTAAAATAGATTCGTGACTACGACGTTTCATTCAGTATAATACATAAAGTCATTATCATTTTTGAATATTAACATGTATTTGATAGAAAATTAGAAAATCAATTAGAAGTTGCCTGTAATAATTTTTAAGAAACTATAAAATGCCATTTACTACACAAGCTACAAATGAAATATTTATAATTATTTTAGTTAGTTTATTTAGATTTATTTATTCTTTATATTTATTTAGATAAGTACGGCATGGTAATTTTACAAAAATGAATCTATTTTCATAATATATCAGAAAATTTGCATCTTCCGATCCTCCAGCATGTTCTTTTGTTTACAATTTCTGTCCTACAATTTTGTGCATGAAAATCTCTTAGTATACCGTTTTAAATAATTACACTAGCAGTATAAATCAAAAGCAATTCAATTCGTGTGAAACAATTTTCACCTGCATTCAAACAGCATTCTTGCGTCTGCACTTTTGTACTCGACAGTTTTCATACGAAAGGAAGGTGCAGCCTGCATGCAGCCAATTCCAAGTAAAGATTTTGATTGAAATGCGCAAAGAAATAAGACGCGCAAGAAAAACGATGGCGCGAATGCACGAATGCACGAATGACATTTCCTTCCTTGCAGCGGCAGGATGCGGGTGCATACACGGGTGCACGTACTCCCATCGTCTTTCAATGGGGTCAAGGTGCTTACGTTTATCGGCGAAGAGCGTCACCTTGTCCTAAATATTGCGATAAAAATTAATTGATAAGCTTTAAAAAAAAGTGTTCCTCCAGAATTTAATCTTCATAATTGATAAATTTTCACATTTCTTAACATACTTAACACTTTACCGAGCGGTACTTTTTAACATCCTACCCACTTCTGATCGGTCATTTGCACGCAAATATTTCCCTGATACTGATCTCTTTGAAAATTGAAAAATTTCTTCACTGAGTCCTTGGCACAGTCAATCGCAATGAAAAATAATAATTTATTTATTTTTTTCGATTAATCGACTACCGGTCGGTAAAGTGTCAAGATACAGTTTCATTAAACGTTTTTCTGTTCAAATTAATATATCTTGTGCTTGTACAATTAAAAAATCTATGATCATGATTGTTACGCAGATTCATACCAGATGCATCAGGTACATTTTGTTTTTTCTTCACAAGTTGAATAAGATACAATACAGATTTTCAAATTACAATACTCTTCTTCCAATAAATTATTTTTTTATAGGACCACAGAAAAACAAAAACTACTAAGTTTAATACAAACTAGCGCAAAAGTAGCTAAACTATTAAAAATGCAACTTTCTTATCTATTCATAGTTCATTAGTATCAAGATAAATTTAATTCCCGGAAAATATTTTTAATTAAATTACATATAGTATCAAAACCTCATCGATATGCCCCTAAAAAATCAAAAACTTAGAATACGATTAACACTAAAACTACCAGCATTAAGCCTATTATATTTTAATCATATTAAATATGTACTTTAGAAAAAAAGAAATCAAGAGATGGAAAAGTCGATCGATTCAGTAATCTGTCTTTTAGAAGATCAACGTAGAATAGTCGCTCTATGACTGTGGTATAAACTTGGAGAACTTTTGGAAAAAATTCGAAACGAGTCATTTTCACTTGCCTGGTAGTTCTAGTGTTAAACAAATGAGTTTCAATTGTTGATCTCTTAAACATCGCAATTGCATAGAAAATTTCGTCAAAACCGTCGTTCCTTTATTCTCAGCACTTCCAGGGAACAATATAAAAAGCGAGAAGGAAAACGTGTTGCCGTCAAATGCGTGTTTATTTACAGAAACGGTTTTAGTACAACGACAGAACGCGTCAGGTACACGTCGTGCAGCGCGTCCGGTTCGCCGCATATAGAACATCCGCTGCAACGTGCACACAGACCCGGCGAGATGCACTTTTATGCGCGAGGTCTTCACGTGCGCACGTTCCAGGGAGTCGCACGAAGCCCTCGCTAAATCGTCTTCTTTTCATCTTATTCCCTCGTAGTTTTTCAACTGCGAAAAGTGGCAGATTTAATAAACTTTCGTGGTAACTTTTAATCCGCGATGAGAAACGTGGAAAAATTGTATTCAGTTTGAACTGCTCTTGGATAACTATTAACTTTTCTAGGGTTTATTAAATACTTTAATGGAGAACTTTTTAGCATTGCACCGTAGAAATATAAGTTTTTAATAACGTATTGTAGGAATGAAAAATGTCTTGTCTTCATCCTTAAATAAATTGTTTTTGGAAAAGTTGGGATATGAAGACGCTTCATGAAATTGCAGTTAATTTCATTCTTGAGATATACGCTATTGATATCTTTCTATTTTTAAGAGGATTTGTTCGTAATATTTTATTTAAGACTTTAAGAATTCTTGGTGGTTTGTTAGTTTTTAGTGTTGAGAACATTTTTTGATTTGTTTCTTGCGATTGTTAGTGTATTTATATATTGTAATTACAGTTAGTTGGGGATTTAAAAGTAGTCCTGTAATTGCTTCATTTTGGTTAATTTCTTCATTATCAAGAAATGATTGAAACATTAATGCGGAAGTATTTATCTCTCTGGCTTCATAGAGCTAATAGAAACTCATATTTAAATTACACCTATGCGCTGTGTAATTTATTTCACAGATTGAAGTTAACCTTTCAAATTTCAAATTATTACTCGTGCTTTTTTTTAAATATCACCAATCTTATCTCATTACATGCCGAAATAATAATCTGCAATCAACATTCCTTCCTTTTAACATTACAGAAATTCCTAAACAGGAACAAACTTTATTTACTCCTCACATAGAATGTTCAAAATGTAGCAACTACTAACACAGGCAAATCACATTCAAAACTAAAAAACGTGTATCATTCAAATCTCAAAAAATGCCTTTAAAAATATCGAAACGACATTAACATATTTCTAAATTCCAAATTCAAATAATTATTGTAACGACGCTTCATAATTAAACAACTCAAATATTACAAAATAATGTCTCTATTTTAACGAATTCAAATTCCTCGCTCAAACACAACTCTTGTCTCTTATTAAATCAATAATAACATTTGCAGTTCGTTGTTATCATTCTCATAATCGATATCAAATATAGGGGAGGCAATTTCGTTACGATAATTCGTAACATTATTTAAAAATCATTATTAGACTGCGGATGTTTATGCAAATTTCGAGTTTCACAAATGCAGGTGAGACAGGAAAACCTATCTAGGTATTTATTGCACTCAATAAATATTACAACAAATACCATACTTTGGATATTTTAGATATATTTTTATATTATGTCCTTTTTGTATATTTTAGCCATATTAAATTTGTCATAAATGCATAAAAATCCGCAGTCTGATCATTATAAACCCCCGAAATATAAATATTTCAAATTACAAACTTTTACGAAGCCATCTATGCTAAAATTATTTATTTTTGCTAGCTTATTCCTTCTATTATAATTATTTTAATAAAATTCTACTAAATCTATCTCGTTTCTCATCGTGCGATCACTGCGAGTGACCCTGCACTCACGTGCATGCAGTCCTCCGACGCGCAAATTGCACCGAAAGTGCAGTGGCAGTCAAACGCACGACTCGTCCAACACTCGAAAGACGTAATCGGGCCCCGCCGTATACGGCGGCCTCCTAATAAGGCCCCGTCGTCATTGACGAAGACCGAGCAACGACGCCGCGTTGCTATATCGAGATATTTCACCTCGATAGTACTCTCGATTGCCTTTCCAGTGGCTCGTGCATCGCTGAACGTTTGGTTTAAATAGATGCTGCTTTTAATAACAGTTATTCAATGCGTATTCTGTTATTTCTCTATAGTTATATAATGTAATACTAGTATTAATACATCTCATCTTAATGAAACAAATAAACCAGCTATTAACTATCAATATTTTGTGAAATATTTTATGCGTTATTTAACACTAGAACTACCGGCCTCAAATCTATCATATTTTAATAAATTAAATAAGTACTTTGAAAAAGGGGGAACCAAGCGGCGGAAAATTTGATCGATTGGATGATTTATGTTTATTGATATAGACGTAAAATATTTATTCTATGACTGTTATGTAAACTTGGAGAATTTTTTGAAAAAATTGTGTACCAGTCATTTTGACTGGCTTGGTAAATCTAGTGTTAAATAATATTATTAATTTGAATGTATAGTAAAATAAGAAGCAAGTAGTATAGTAGGGAATATACTGGATACAGAAAGCATTTTGGAATTTGTAGAATAAAAATGAAAATATCTTTACATCCTACTTGGACTTTAAATTAACAACTAATTAGTAGACTAATTAGTTGAAGATTGAGAACCTAAAAAATCTTATTGAGTTAAATTTTTAAATTAAATCTTTCCGAGAGATAAAAAATCGTTACACTGAGTTTAATTGGCACCTCAACGCTAAACCCTCGAAGCCTAATTTTTTCTAAAAAATGTCTAATTTGATAAAGAAGCCATGAAATAAATATACCATTAATGCCTTTAAAACTTAAATTACTTCATTAATCATCTTTGATTTTTTTTTTCCGAAGTTATTCACTACATTTAAATTTTAGCAGACAAAAAGTTGATAGTTCCTGTGTTCATCTTCAATATGATGAAACAACAAAAGAAAGTATACTTACTAATTTTATAAAAACTTCAAATGCCATCATTTAAAAAAAAATAGTATTTATTTCAATCAGAAAAAGTTCAAATTCTTCGAATTTAAATAAAAATCGGTAAACTCGTTCATCAATAATAGGTTTGAGGCTTTGGCGGCCAGATTGATTATCAATAAATTTGACTTCCGGGTTGGAGCCGCGTTCAGCTTTTGGATCAAACCGACGAGACGCACAGTGGTCGATTTCGCCGAAATCCTGGCCAACACCTCAAAAATTTTTTTCACGATTTTCAAAATCTAGCAATTGCGTTTGATTTGTAACACATCAGAGTATCGTTTTCCATTAACAAACATTTTTATTGAACAATACTCTTAGAGATATGCAATGTCAAAGTTGGCACTTGAATAATGTAACGTTTTCAATGTGAAATTAAAGAACGATTCACCCCCTTCTGTATTGGTAGCCATTTATCATACTTTTGATTCATAAATATCTTGATTTCATTTTATTTTATATTTTACAACTGTGATAGTACAGAATGTAAAACCTGTACATTTTTTCCTTTTGCTAACGAAATAGTTATGAGGAACGCAAAATACCGCAAAATACAGCATTGTAGCATTGTAGCTAGCTTCATCAGTGCTTCAAGGGAAACTCTGTTACTGATACTCAAGAAGCCAAATTTATTGATCCTTCAACAATGCACAGTATCAAGAAAAATGAGCAAATATTTTTATTCAAATAGATTTTCAATACGTTTCATTTAAAATATACCAAATGTAACCACAGTTTACCGAGTGTCAACGGCCAAATGAATTCGATTCTCTTTCCCAGTTGGCGTTCTACAAGCATCGTGATAACGAAAGCGAAAAGACAGCTCTATTATATCTGCAAGAGCGTTATCGCATCGCGTAACACTTGTTCGTCGTGCGAACGTTTCACGAGGCCACGGCAACAGACGGTTTCGTTCCCTTGGCGCCCCTTCGGCGACGATTTCTTCTACTTCATCCTCTGCTTCTTCTTGCTCCGATCCCCCCTTTTCTTTCAGCTTGCTCTTCACTTTTTATTATTACGCAGCCTCCTGTGACTGCTCTATCGGACGTAAGACGGTTAGAAACGTCGCCTACGCTAGTCTGATTCCAGTAATTAAATGTTAAATCCGCCCGCATGAAGTCACCTTGACGCCTTTCTCTTTGATTCTGGATTTGGAGAGCGACTTTGTAACGTTGATGTTCATTTGAAATTTTTCTTTTGAAGTTGCGAAGTTAATTAACTCTAGAATTACCAAGCCTGTTAGAATTTTTGACGTCGAAAGTTGGGAAAGAAATTTAGTTGAATTTATGATGGATGAGTTCTTATAGATGAGACTTGTTTTATCACTTATTGCCTTTGTTTTGCTATATTTATTTATCAGTCTAAAATTTATTATATCAATTGTTGGTAGTTTAGTGATAAGAGAATTGAAGTAATAAGGACATGAAGTAGAATTTGTTCGAACCGGGAAAATATAAAAAGGGGCACAAAGACGATTGTAAGTAATGTCGTTTCTCCAGATATTTTGTTTCAACACCAATCAAGTTTTATCGATTCAGTATTGAAAATTTTCATATTAAATGACAAAAGGTTGTTTATAGTGAGTGATTACATCACTCGTTAATGATGAAAAGTTGCTACGAATTTATTTGCTTGGATTTAATACAATAAAACGCCATTAGTTTCCGGTCCCCCTAATAGAAGGACGATTTCCAACGTGAAAACAGTACAACGTTAGTTTCTCTTGAGAGTTCTGTCACATTGTCAAAGGTCAAAATTCTCCGCAATATTTATCGACAACGTCAAACAACCCCAAAATAATCCGCAGTCCATTTACTTTTCGCAATTACAAAACACTAAAAAAGATAAATGGACGCCCTGATAAAATTCTCTCTCAAAACGCTGATACCAAATATAACCCAAACAATATCCATATGAAAGACATAACAAAGAACACCATATGGAAGTTTAACCAGTCAACTGTGGCGACTTCTTTTGAAAGTGCGCACCTAAATACGCGGGACAATCGAGAGACGAACATAAATCGATCTCAAATTATTTATACTTTCTAGTTATAGGTACCTTTTATTTCGGCACGGCCACAAAATATTCCAAACATCTTGAAATGTACAAATATATTTTAGTTTTCGTCAAAATTACAATTCAAATAACCAGGCATCGCTAACTTTTAGGCATGACGAGTATGCTCGTCAATCACAGCTAACTGGCTAAAAACATATCCCTTAACTCATTTGCATCACGTGAGAAATTCAAAAATATATCTTTACTATCAAATTTTTTATATTAAGTCTAAGTCTAATAGTATTTCATAATGTGATATTGTACTTTAATCAACGAGTGTTGTATAAATTATTTAGACGGTGCGTATGTGTTGCTGTTCACTCACAATGTGAATGCATAAATGTGTTTCGATGATAGTGACCAGAAAAAATGCGCGCATATATGCGCTTGTGATGCAAATGGGTTAACAGTACAACATAACACATCGCAGAAAAATTCCTTTTACAAAGAACTTCGCAAATTCCAATTGTCCAACTACACCATTTTGGAGACTAATTCAACACAGACCCCCTTAAAGTGCAAAAACAACATACCCCAATAATTAGCCCAACCTTTCTACACATGCAGCGCAACCTTACAACTTACACCATGTTCCCTGTCGTGCATGGAGGCGAAGTACACTCGCAGTGTCCCTTAATTGAACCATTTTTCACGTCGACATTCTAGCCATTTGTCTATGACGCGAGCATTTCAGGAAATTAGCGATTCCATCGGACACAAAGTAAGATTAATTGCTTCGCGCTGTCTCGTCGTAGATTTCTCCGCTTCCTTCTCGAGTATGTGCTCCTACTTTCAGGCCTCTCGACGCCTTACGTTGTCTTAAGGACCATCTCGAAATCCACCACTCGGATCAATCTCGCCACTTGTGACTTTTCTCCTTCGTCGGGTTTCTCGTTACACTTGCTGCATCCCCCTGTAACTGCAACGAGACGATCGAGGGAAAAGAGAAAGAAACGTCGTAGTCTCGACGACTATTTTCGTCCTGCATCCGTTGTCAGTTTTTCTTGGAGTGTAATTTGTCATTTCTTCGATTCGTCGTTTAACTCTTCGCCGTGGAAACCCTAGGATGTTCTTGGAAGGTTGTTTTACAGTTTGAATCAGGTGCCGAAATATTTCAGTTTAGGCAATTTTTTTTTAAACCATTAAGGACCAAGTATTGAAATAACAGAAATATTTTAAATGCGACTACTTATTTGTCATAAGATTACATAAAAGTAGATATAAATATATCGGAATATATTCGAAATGAATATAATACGGAAATCATTTATGGAGGTTTTGATTATCATACATTTTTTCATGTAAGGAAGTCTATAAGTAAACATATTTTTTTTGAGATCTTCCATAATGTTGCATTAACGCAACTTTGGGACGTAATGGGTTAATAGTGGATGCACAGATGTCAAACGGGTTCGCAATTTTTTTCTTTTTTAGAAAAATTTCTTGTTATGGAAAAGCAGTGCAGTTTATATTAATTAACTGGTTAACTTTGTGGCTTTATTTTCCTCTTTGTGAAGTATTTATTTAATGTATTTTTTTTTATCTAGTGTTAAACATTGGATGTTTATGTCCATTGTTTTATCGCACTCTGAGTAGTATCCTTTTTTACTATTTCTTGAACCCTTTCGTTGCACGAACAGCGATGAATTTTTTTATTTTATTTTCAAGTGGTAGGTATTTGTATTCATTATATGCAATGTCGAGGAGGTTTTAATTGGATCATTATGGAAATTAAAGCGCTAATTGGAGATTAAATAACATGTTGTAAGAGAATTAAAACTTTAAAGTTTAATTTTCTTTTTTACTTTAGAACTCTTAATTGAAACACCTCGCTGAATCAGAATTCTTAAGTGATATTTAAGTTGCAATATTCAGGTAACACGTATTTCGTTGATTTTACCGCTGTTTTTATCGCGTGTAAAAGACGGCATATATTTTCATCTCTATTTATCATATACATCCCACTTTTTCAATTTTTTTATCAAGAAGTTTCAATTAACACCTTTGCATTTAATGCCAACAACTATGAACAGAATTCTTATGTTGTCTTTCCAATTGAAAAGTCAATTGAAGTGACTTATCCTACATAGAAAATAGCTTCAGTTACAATTTTAAAACACATCCACTTTTATCCCCTTAACACTGATTTTTTCCAAAAATTCTACGTGTTTATGAGAGAGCCGTAGAATAAATAGTCTTCGTCCATCGTATCAAACACAAATTACCGAATCTACCATATTTTCCACGTCTTAATTTTCCTTGCTTTAAGGTACCTATTAAACATATTTAAATATAATAGATTTCACTCCGGTAAATCTAGTGTTAATAAAAACAAAAAACCTTTTTTCATTCAACACATTGATGTTTATCTACATAAATTTCTAATTAATAATAAAAATCTTATAAATTCATCGTAGCTAAATCGTAAAAAATAAAGTAACATCCATTTCATTCAAATTCAATATTCAGCGTCATATTAGAAAAATGACAAATATGTTAAAAAAAATGTCGAGTATTATTTAACCGCAATTATTCTACCAACAAGTAGATATCCCGTTTCGATTAAAAAATAACTCATGGGTGATTATCCTCGGAATATTTTTCTTTAAAAATAGCCAACGTCGAGCAGGTGCTGAGTGACTTGGGCTCGACGTAATTTTCAAACCCTTCTAAATGAGGAACACACCTGCCAGTTTGCAGGTGAGCCGGCGACAGAATTCACCCTTGCGTGCGAGGCTGTAGTTACATACCTCCAACTCTTCCTTTTTTCTACCATAAAATAACTTCATCCAAGCGAATTGTATTTATCCACCAGCACTAACAATTGCGAACAGGTTTTCCATTTCTCGCGAACAACCTCGAAATGAAGAATCAGAGAGATTCTTTTTTGTTATTGGAAGAAAGCCATACAAGACGTTATGTTCATTGAAGATCCTTGTAGCAGATTATTGTTTCTTATTAAAATATTAATGAGTATTTAACGAGGTATATAATACTGAAGTAATTGTGTAGTAATAGCGAATTTAAGGAATAGTAAATATTCATCCAGAGTACTGTTATAATTGATGATGTTTTCTATGTGATTTGTATGCAATTGAGTTCTTTAACACTTCTTAATACTTAATTTTTATAAAAATTTCTTCACATTAATAGTGGAGCCATGAAGTAATATTATAATACTCCATTTCTGTCATATAAAACTTAAATTACTGAATTGAACACCCTTATCTACTCTTGATTTTTAATTTTCTATGGATCTTAGGCAGTATATTTGAGTATAATAGATATAACGGTGAAATTTCTAATGTCAATTTATCGTGCAGTAATATAAAAAATGACTAGTTTTATTCCTTTGTTCTGTAATCCCAAAAGTCTATTTAACCGTTTAAAAAGAGCACATTGTTGTTATAAAAATACATATGAGAAGAGTCACCTTCCTTACAATTTCATTAATCATGTTTTCATGTCCTTCGAAATTTTTCCTAACACTGTATTGTATATTTTGAACTACTCGAATAGCTTTCTTAAAAATTCAATAACTTTAACTGAATTACTGATAAATGTAAAAAAATATTTTTCCATTATTATGTTGATAAGAGTAGCTATATTTTAATTCTCCACACACTAAATTATTTACTGTTTACTGTTTTCTCCACACACTTGTTATTATTTATTCGTCAGCAATTAATTTCAGGAGGAACTAGTTCATAATGACAAAAAGAAACCACAATTGTTCTAAATACTTTTGAAGATTATCTTGAAGATATCTACAATAATCTTGAATGACGTTAAAATACTACTCAGTTTTTTAACTACCATTAAACAAATTTTTTTTCAATAATTAATGATAGTTAAAATAATCTAATATCATATAATTAATTTTTAGCTAATATTTATATATTTATATATATTAGCTTATAGCTAATATCATGAAATTAATTTTTTAACTGTCATTAAAAAATTGAAATACATTCAGTTACTTTCGACAGATGCCTCTCATCTGTTAGTAATTATAAATTCCTGTATGGCGAAGGAACATCCCCTTCGAATAATAATGTTTTTCTTCGCTTCTTTACGGCTGTGTTTCCAAGTTGAAAGAATGCGCGGCTCGCAGTGTCCGCTCGTTTTTTTCCCTTTAGTTTTTTCTTTCCGACCTTTTGCTTCCCGAACCTCTACCCTGATAAATTGTAATCGTAAAAGGATGCACACGATTTCACAGAAGCTCCCTTTCGATACGGGCAAGTATTGTAAGCGGTCTTTCACTGTGTCACGTTTCAGTACGTTGCTGTTATATTTACAGATAACTTTGCCATCTCGTATTTCTAATGTCGAAAGTCTTGGATCGCGCGAAACTCGATACATTAGTTTATTAATCAGTGAATTTTATCGTACGCACATTTTTCCAGCTTCGACTTACTCGCGATTTATTTAATGACACGGTATTAATTACTGGGAAGTATTAACTACGCGTGTTTTCTTGTATGTTTTCTACATGATGGAATTTCAGAATTTAAAAGGTATCTATCTTACTGTAAAAAATGCTCCGAAATTGATTCTAAAATTTTGTATAATTGTAATGCGCGGGGGAGACGAGGTTTCCCGGTTTTTCGGAAGCACTAAATTCGAGAACTTCACTTTCACGTTGTGGTTTATTTTGTCGTAGAATATCGTAGCGTATGGGTTACAGAGTATCAGTAATTATTAGACTCCGGATGTTTATGCAAATTTCAATTTTAACAAATGCACCTAAGTTAGGAAAACCTATTTAGGGATTTGTTGCACTCGTTAAATATTACAGCGAATACCATACTTTGGATATTTTAGATATGTTTTTATATTATGCTCTTTTTGTATATTTTAGCCGTATCCATTTTGTCATAAATGCATAAAAATCCGGAGTCTAGTAATTATCGAGCTCAAGTGTGAAATGAATGTGACAAGAAATTGAAGAGAATCTGCTACAGTAGAATCCCTCTAACGTTGCTCTCTCGCTAATGTTGATAGAATACTCCCGTTACTGTTACTTGTGTTTTCCTCCATTTGGACTTTTTATTGTCCAATAGAATTTTAGTTTCGTGGCGCGTTATGTGGGTTTGGATGTTTACATGAATCCTTCACTCAAGTTTCAATTCTACGCATACTTATGCGCATAGAGGAAAATAAATCATGAAAAGTGGGGATAGAAGGAAGTGTCAACATTATATTAGCGAATGATCCTGGCCGGAGTTCTCAACATTAGAGGGATTCTACTGTACCGATGTAAAGAGACTTAGGGTTTTGAAGGTTTTAGTATTTGGGAGTCTAGGGGTAGGAATAGGAAGTTGGATTTTGGATATGGATGATGACTCGAGGATGAGTAAGGAATGGTGACTGTGTTAAGGAGTTGAGGATAAAAACAAGGAGTAGGATTTGAGGTGGTGAGTCAGTGTGATAATGAATGTTGAGCGAGCCGCGTACAAAATATTTGTACTTATACAATATTCCTTAATGTTATCTTACATACTAATGATAGATAGGAGGATGGGTACATAATTTAAGTGGACTTTTTGTTGAACATGTAAAGAATAATTTTATAGCAATTTTATTCAGATATCGTGTTATAGCTTTTACGTTTTAAATCACGGAATATTTCCAGGTGCTTGTTATTGAACACAAATTTCGCAAATATTGAACGTTGCTATTTTTAAATTCACAATCAGTTGCTGAGACTCTACCATTTTAAGGATTCCAAGCCACATTACATATCATCAGCTTTAAGATTTCACTGTATAATTCATTAGTCAATATATTTTCGTATTTTCCACTTCGGTATTCACAATTTTCCTGACAAAAAAGTAAAACATAAAAATTCGTTTTGTACACTCCGAAACGGAGCGAATAATTTTCCGTAAAAAATGTCTGCTCTACGCAGTTAAAATCTCCGCAGACAAAATATACCGCGGAAATAATTCACTGCGTCAAGAAAGCGTCATGATTATTTTTTTCTTCCCACCGGTAAGATCAATGTATAGACTTGAATGATCGGCTTTTATCTCCCTCTCCCTGTATTCTTCTACGTTTATACGATTACGTATAGAGATAGATTATACAAATGGTAGATAAAGTTTACTCGTTTCTCGGTTTATTTCTTCTCGTACTCCCAGGCTCCGATAATCTTGTAGAAGTACTTCAGAATTCGTGTGGGTTGCTTATTGCTTTAACACATTTGGCTCATTGATCGCAAAAGAGCCTTCGTTTGTTCGGCTCTTTCGAATGAAATAGAATGGACATTCGCATCGTTGTTATGTCCGTTGAGTTATTTGCTTAATTATGTAGAAAAATTGCACTATTATTCGCGACTGTTTCGTCTCTTTCTTGGATCTATTCAATGACCTCATATTGCTACTCGATTTAATACATCTCCATGATGCAGTAAAATTAAGGTGGTTCTAGCTGGATTTAGAACTAAAAGTTTTTTTTTCATTAGAAATGAAAAAAATTGCGTAAGAATTAATGCAGAGGCTAACTTCACAGAGGTCATTTCATTCACTTTTTAGACATTAAAAAACATCTTTCTCTATAACTATGAAGTAAAAAATTATGAAAAAGTTCAATAATATTCCAAAAGCATAAAATAATACATTGCTAATTTTTTGTTAGAATCCTTCGACTCGTTTTTCCATTAGAAAAATAAAAAAAGATTTTACGGACTCAGCAAAAGTTTTTTTCCATAAGGCCCATGTTAAATATGTTATTTTTAAACACGATTTATTCATAAACCGTGTGGACGAACTCGTTGAGATTCCGGTTATAATTATAAAATATCATGAAGAATATATTTTCAAGATTTTAAGGAAATCTATCGAAAAATGATAAGTGCCTAGAACTATCTTAAAGAAATGGGAAATGTTTTTGGAAGTATTTTAACACGTTGAACACCATGGAGGTCATCGGTGACTAAGGCCATACGATTCAATGAAACGTTGTGTGACTTTAAAAAAACGATGCTAACGAATTTTCTAATACATTCAATATTTAAATAGTAACATTGAAAGGTAAAGCCCTTGTGTTTATATATCTTTTGTGTCTTTAAAGTTTATGCTATGTAAAGGTGTGATTTTAGTAGAAAATTTTTAGTTCACCAAAAATGGCGAAATTTTTATAATTATTTACAATTATAAGCAAATATACCGATTGCGTTTAACGTTTTAATTAAAATTAGAGTAGAAAAGTGGAGACTGAGCATTGGATAGTATTTAGGAATATATAAAATAATACGGAGTGGCCCATAAGCCATTGGACCTGTGAGATGAAGATGGATGAATAATTTCTCAATAATATTGTCGTATTGTCTAAAAAAATATAATGTGTATATGTAATAGATAAAAGATTTGTTCCATTTGTAACCTTTGGAGTAACTTTTGAAGAAATTTTTGGAGCATTTTGTTCAACGTAGAATTTTTCGCAAGTCGAAGTTTTTAATTGATCACGAAACAATTAATCACACAAATTCAAGCAATTAAAAATTGTAAATATATCATCGACTAATTGAAAAATAACGAAACATTAGAGATTCAATTATTATTCACGGTACAGTGGTTAAAATTCCAGCACAACAGATTAAATTAACTTCTAGAATTGAACTGAATTTTATATTTAAACAAAGAGAGGAAGTAAAGGAAAAATTGAAAATTTCTAAGATACACAGCCACTGTTTCTAGTTTTGTAACACATCAATAACCTCATAAAAAAATACCAGAACCGTGTTTACAGAGGACACAGTAAATGCTAAGTACATCCCCAAAGTCTAGAATGTGATACACTGCTAATTATTATATTACTCCGAAAGAACAAAGTCCCATAGAAAACTAAGTATCTCACTAAAAACTATCGTTGGAATCGTCGACTACTTGCTGCCGGCCGTTTATAGGGTTGTTCATCCCGTGCGAACGGTCTTAACGAGTTGAAACAACTTTAATTAAGCGCATTACGCTAGGCCGTCCTGTTGAACTTTGCCTATCGTGCTCTGACACGAGGAAATAATGCCTTTCAACCGAGTTTCTGCATATGAGAGAAACGATTCTTGAATTTTATTCTAAAGGACATCTTCTTCGGCATTTCAAGCAAATTTTAATGAATTTCCAACCGGTTGAAAAATATTTTAACGTATATTTAAAGTATTGAAAAAGAAAACAGGGGCAGCAGCTACTTTCTCAAAATAATCTCATTAATTATTCGAACATTATCATCAATTAAAATAAAACTGAATCACAATGCCATCATTTATCCTGGTACACATGGTATCTCTAAAATCTTTCCATCTTAAGATTCTCAAATTATACCAACTTCTTGCTACACTTAAAAATAAATTTTTACAAAAGAACACGTCTTTGAGGAAACTGAGCAATAAGTAAAACGAGAAAGGATCTTTCGATAATCCCGCGAGAGAAATGTCAGGCCAGATAGGTTTATTGTGAACTGGCGACCCTGGAGAACCGGCATTTGATCAAATTTTAATGAATTAGTTGTTTCCAAGCGATTGAATAATATTTTGACGAATATTTGCGCCAAGTATTGAAGGAAACAGAGCTTAAAAGCTATTTTTTCAAAATAATCTCACTAAATATTCGAGCATTATCGTCAATTAAAATAAAACTGAATCACAATGATATCATTTAACCTGGTATACATGGTATCACTAAAATCTTTCCATCTTAAGATTCTCAAATTATATCATCTTCTTGCTACACTTAAATATAAATTTCTGCAAAAGAGCACGTCTTTGAGGAAACTAAGCAGTAAGTAAAGCGAAAAAGGATCTTTCGATAATCTCGCTACAGAAATGTCAGACCAGATAGGTTTATTGTGAGCGTAGCAGCTATTTTTTCAAAATAATCTCACTAATTATTCGAGCATTATCGTCAATTAAAATAAAACTGAATCACAATGACATCATACATCAACTTCTTGCTACACTTAAATATAAATTTCTGCCAAAGAGCACGTCTTTAAGGAAACTGAGCAATAAGTAAAACGAGAAAGGATCTTTCGATAATCCCGCTAGAGAAATGTGAAAGCAGATAGGTCTATTGTGAACTGGCGAACCTGGAGAACCGGAGGATTTCGATGTGAGCGGAAGATAGGAACTGTGATGAGACTATAGCCAGCCGATCGAGCGCAAATAGCCGTGAACAAATTGAGTACCAAGATCCGAGACGATTCTAGGCGCACTTTCAGCTCGTTATCTATGAAACTCGAAGATTCAAGATTCACCGTTCTCTTCTTGAAAGCGGTATTCATAAATCGACAAGAGATGTAGGAAATTTATAGGATTATTGTATTTATTACTTGGTAGAAATTTTCAACAAATTAAGTACCCTTGCTTATACCAATTTTCTGTTTTTCTATTTAAGATTTGTTTTATGAGGATCTGGAATATTTTTATTATATCAAACCTTGGTAATCGCGAAACACTTTTTTCTTTCTATTGCATTCCTTTCGATTGCAAGTATTATGGTCATTTCATAGGACCTTCTAGGATATTCTAGGACCTGATGTTTTAAGTTCCTCCAAATAATCGAGGTGATGATGTATTAAATGATACTTTAGGATTACTGCGAAAGGTGATGGAGAATTTGAAGTTAAACTCAATGATTGCAAATCCGTGCTTTTTCCTACTTGCCAACCGTAGTTTCACGTAATTATCTATTATTTGGTAAAAACTTGGTAAATTATTTTCTGAGAAAAATTGAGCACAGAGATCCAAGTCGATTTTAGGTGTACATTTAGCTCGTTATCTATAAAACTCCGAGATTCAAGGTTCGCTGTCTTCTTCGTGGAGGCGGCTCGCGCTATCGAGAAATCGACGGGAGTTGTCAGTTTGTTATATGGTCATGTAGGGCAGACACAAGCTGGTTGAATTACGTCTCCTCGGATTTCATTGGTCGGTAATTTAAGTACTCGCGATTAACTCGGCGAGCTTCGACAGTGCAAAAGAACGGGAGCTTTGCGTGGAAACGAGTTTCGCTAATCGTAATCACGGGCGACCGTCTCAGGCGTCATTTTGTTGGAAGGATCGTTTCATTTTCGCAGTTTTCTTCCGATCTCCAATTTCAAGGTAGGATTGATCCTCTACTTTAATTTCTTCTTGCGCTTTTTATTACGTGTTACCAGTATCGTAGAATTACAGTGGTGTTATAGCTACTTTAGCAAAGTATTTAAATTTCTCTGAATTATTATTAATAACTACAATCTTAATGTTATAAATGAACAAACAATGAGGATCATTTGAACTCGGATTCCGGAATGAAATCGAATTTGAAGAAATGGAACCAAATTCATATTTCATTGAACCTCGGGGATGTTTTTCTTATATTATGTATAGGCCATCAACTTCTGCACATAATTGGTCCCTGAAAATTTATGTGAATGTTGAATGTTCGAAAGTAGAAATAAACAGGAATAATATTAAAAATTGTATATTAATGTAGTTTCTTTGTGAAGTTGAGATTCTCTAACATTTAGTAGGTAATACTAGGAACGATGTTGCAATGTTAGAAAATGATAGGGAATGTGTGAGTGCGAGCTACAGCACTCCGTGACAGTGACTGCGTGGAAACAAATATTTTTTGAATTAGCAACAAAAATCTTTAGAAAATAGAATTTTTAAAAATGAGCAAAGTAGCGAATTGCGCAAAAGTAGAATAGGCGAAAATCGAGAGCCGCCTGTATGGAAATATCAAGGTAGAGATTAGGACCCATTGATTCCGCCGCTAAAAAATGTCTAACAAATGTCTTCAATTTGATGTAATTCCATATACCGACTACAAATTAACCCTGTCAGACAAAATTTCCTAAAGGACTATGATTGCACTATTATATTTGCAGTTGAAGGCTTACACTCTTAATTAGCAGGCCCGAGTTCAAATCCCTATCAAATCTGCGATGTTCTTTCATAATTACAATTTAATATATTTTTGCCTCATTGATCCAGAACTTAACTACAATTTTTTTATTTGACCCCTTACTCTACACTAATGAATGGCATGACCGTCACGCTATAAATGGAATAAAAAATTTAGAAGTTTTCCAAAACCAATTAAATAAAAAATATCAGTAGGTCAAGAGACGATCGAATTATTTATTTGCCATTAATATTGCGTTAAGTAATATGCCGTATAAAAAATCAGCGTTAAACTTTTATTTCTACAATTCTAAATCATTCCGCATTCAGTCTCAAAATAAATCACAGAGAAAATAGTTCCGTGAAAAAATGTAAAAAGAAATTTGTCATACATTCATTTGAAATCTTACATGATCAATTACAACTGAAACCATAAAAAATAATTGTATTAGAAGTTGTAAATTTCCATTCGAAGGATCGAATTTAACCAATTCCACAAGGATCAGCACAAATCGTTTCCTACAAATGATATCCTCTCGTCGGTAGCTACGCAGGATCAATCCTAGCGATATGAAGAGAGAAAAAGAAGTGACGAGGAACGAAAGCAAGAACGAGAAGAAACCGGTCTCCTCAGAATGGCCGGTTTCTTTCTCCTCTTTTTTATCCTTTTCCCTCCTGTATTCCTTTCCCCGCACTCTTCGCGGTCCCAGAGTCACAGGTCAGGATAAATTAGTGAGTATTCTCTATGGGGTGGTTGGGTGCAACGCGTAGGAACGTGAGAAAAGGATTCTTTCTTTTTAATGCGATTCTAATGCCTGCATAATTCCTGCGTCATTACGTGAGACGTTTGCGCTGAGACTTGTTTCCTGTTTTTGAAAGAACTCGAAGGTCTTGCACTTTGTATAATCTGTAGGGGGTGAGTTGGAATATTTTTTTATTTTGTAATAAGTTTCTCCATATTTTTTTTCGGTTTGTTTATAGTAAAGGTTACTTTCATTACGGTAGTTAAAGTGTTTGTAGAAGAGTATTTAGTATTCGTGATTAAGTACATACAATTTATGGAGCATAGGGTTAATCGAATGTCGATTGAGAGTCTTGGCGGGAACTTTGATGTTTAATGCCACTGAGCCTTCCGCTCAGTAATTAATGTTGTATCGTTTTATTTTTTCATTATTGTATCGAGATAGATATTATTTTTAGAGATGAATTTAAGCTTAACATATTATACGCCGGTTAAATATGTGCTACCAAATTGATTATATTTGATAATGTTACTATTTCAATCAATATCAAATTTAAATTAATTAAGTAATGCACAATTTAAAGGGAATAATATTGCCTTCTTTGTCCACTTTACCGTTTTCCTTAAGATAAAATAATATGACTGATATTGTTCGGTAAAATCTAAACTCATATACATATTTGAAATCCCGCATTATCGCGGGACCGGCTTGCAATGTGTTAACCCATTCGAGACCAATTGCACACCGTGTGTGCAATGCATTTCCGAGCCAAAAAGACCGACTGCACACCGTGTGTGTAATGATCTTGAATTGCAATTATCAGTCACTATAGAAAAAACAGCCCTCGAAATAAGACTAGCTTAAAATAAAAGGTATCTTACAAATGTGTAAACATTACATTTGGTATTTGGTTCAATTTCGACCCTAAAGTAGGTGACCCAAAGCCACGATCATTAGAAATACAAGAAATGGTACATATAAAGCCAAAAGTTATCGGTCTTTCTGGATAGTCGCCAAAAAAATGTACGGTCTCGAATGTGTTAATACTTTGCCGTCCGCACGTCTCATCAAAATTTCTTTGCTTGGCGCCGGTAGGACTGTTTCAGATCATTCATCTTGTTATAAATCGTCGATTTTACTAATCTCATCGTCAGTTCTCTTGAGTTTCTAATCCTGTCCCTCTATTTTCATGAAATTTCGAGGATATACATATATGTAAATAAATGTAAAAATTTTTTATTTTATATATTTCTTTATTTATATTTTGCGCACGACACCACTGTGGTGTCGCCGGCCGTTGAGCGTTAATTTTCGCGAGACACCTCAGTGGTGTCGCCGGCCGGCAAAGTGTTAATATAACAAACTTTCCTATATATTAGAAAATTTTTTAATTTATAAGTATGGAAAATGAGGTAATGGTTTTACCTACCACGAAAAGGATCATAAATATGTATGTTAACTTCATAAACTTTAATTTCCATCTTCATAATAATCATCACTGTGACGTTCAACATAGTAAACTATCATTCAGCAGAAACAAGAAGTCACTTGATTCGCTTACGAGGTAAGGGGAGAGTGTCGCTCGCACGTTATCACTCCTGGAAACCTGAAATCGACGAATGCCAGTCGAAAAAAAGACATTTCTCGCGTCGTTCCCATGAAAATGTAACGAGTGTAAGACTTTTTTAGCCATTCACGTATTAAAATCGAAAATGACGTCAGAACAAGAAATATCTCTATCCATGGGGCGTATTGGAAAAAAAGTACTTGCCAAGCAACATCTTATTTTTGTTGAATGGTAGATACATAGTACAATATTATATTTATTCTTTCTGCATAATGAAATAATCCACCCCTTTTCTCCAGTTTTTTTTTCATGTTTATTGAAGAATCTTCCATACACTTTTTGGGGATAATATCAAATTCGTAATTAAAATATGTTAGGTAAAAACTTGAAGTGAGCAGATGCTGAAATAAATTGAAATATTCCACGGTGTAAGTTATTTTTACAAATGCACTAATTGAAGTTTTATCAGCCAAATTTTATCGGTGTGACAGAAATAACAGGTTATATGATAATATGACATTCACTTGTACAAACTTGTTTACGTAATGATACTGATCCCACCTTTGCATCGAGACTTGCAATTTCGATATTTTCCTTCTGCGTATTAACGTCGTAGAGAATGTAACAGGTGCGCAATGACTGAAACAACATCGGACCTTATTGCCACCATTAAAATATCGTTAGGACGAGACGGCAATACATGTGTCATTTAATCGTGAATGAAAAGTGCAATTTTATTATAGGCGTGTTATATACTCTAATCAAGAATAATGTGAAATTCTAGCAGCACCTTTTTTAAGTATTAGGCCATTATGTTGATGCAGGAAGTCATTGAAAGAGGAAGCAAAAGTTTCTAACTATCCTTTTATTTTCTACTACACCGTCTTTTATATAAAAGGAAAATTGTGGTGTCTCGATTGCATTTTTTCCTCGGCATTCTCCGCGTATCGAATGTCCTAATTTGAATTTAAAATTTGAAGAAAGTCAGATAAATGTTATTCGTACCGTGTTAAACTTTAATTTAAGAAAGCGTTTGAAATTAACCCTTTGCGGACTAGCGACGCATATATGCGGTTTGAGAAAAAATGTAATTATAGAGTATCGCCGTATGCATGCACGGTTAAAATTAAAAAATTCAAATACAACCGGTGAGATAAGATTAAATGTAAAGTAATTTATAATTTATATAGATTGACAGTTCAAATTTCTGATAAAAGAATGGTTTTGGACCGCCAAATAAGTGATTATCTGTCAATATTCAAAAATGTCTCCGTCCGCAAAGGGTTAAGGGGTTCTTTTCGTCGACAGAGGAGGCAATTCTTCGTATATTTTTCAATCTACAATTTTTTACGTAAAAGAAAACCCCTGAGCTCTTAATTGCATAATAATTAATGAACTAAAATTTAACGCAAACTGAACATCTAAACCTGAATTTCAAACGAAGAATTTTAATATTTAGAAATTTGCGAAAGCCATTAAATTTGAACCTAACAAAATTTCATAATTAGAAGACTTCTTATTCTAGACTTCATATTTATGCAATAGCCATATTCACTAATGTTGTTAAGAAATTTAAATTCTCAAAGAATTTGAGACTTTGAAGGATTTTTTTACAGAATACCAACGAATATAAATTAATTTAAACAATGCTGAAACAGTGCTCGAAAGGAAAACAGTGGAACAGATGTCTCTGCTATAGAATTAGCCCAGTAACATTTTCATTCTTTCTTGGAACAAATTACAGCGACTCGACGCGAGGTGAATAATTAACATTAACCCACTTTTTTCTCCGGTTTTTCCAGGCATGGCGACCGCCGGTCTTGAGGTGCGCGAGGCTGGCCGGGCGTTGCGAGTGCAAACGGAAGCGCCGCATCTCGTTTCCATGGGAAGTGGACGTTTGTCTACGGCGGTGACCCTTCACCCCTTGCCCGAAGGTGAGACCAAGACGAATTTACCTCTTATAATTAAAAAATTTTATTTCAACATTTTTATTTAACCTTCCTACGCTCCTCCCGGTGAAATTTCACTCACAATCAGTCTAGGTATTTCAAAGCATTTGATTTTTTTCTATATGTTGTAACTTAAAACTTTACGGAGCGGTATTTTTTAACATCCTGTCCACACTTCTGATCGGTCACTTGAACGCAAATATTTCCCTGATACTGATATCTCTTCCAAAATTGCAAAGTTTCTTCACTGAGTCCTTGGCACAATTAACCGCAACGAAAAATAGTAATTTATTAATTGCCATAGCAACCAATTAATAAGTTAAAGGTCCAAAAATGTTGAGCCCGAAAAGCCGATTAATCGGCTACCGGTTGGTAAAGTGTTAATTCAATTGGAGTGAAATGTAGTATTACAAGTAACATTAATTAAAACTGGAACTACCACGGCAGTGAAAATAGCTGATTTTTTATAGAAATTTCTTTAGTTTTTAAAGAAACCATAAAGTAGATATTCCATGCATGTTTTACAAAGTATAAATTACCGTTTAAATAATCTTTTCCATCTGTAAATTTCTGGTTTTCAAATGTATTTATTTAATATATTTAAATATTGTAGATTTAAGACTGGTAGTTTTAGTATTAGAGAAAAAGGGGGATGGTAAATGGCAGTTCCTTGAATGAAAAATAATGACAAGGGGTGGGAGAGCTAAAAAATTACTATAAACCTTTGTTTCATATTTCCGTAACATATTGAACAACAGCTCCATCTCTGCTGACACAGAATTTTTATCGTAGTGATTTTCTTTTTATAAAAGTTACATCAGAAAAATATTAAAGATAAAGATAATTCGATGTGATGCTCATGGTAGTCAACCTGTTAACAAATTTTATTTGGAAATGTTCATACTAGAAATCGATTTGCTGTTTATTTTAAGTTAGAAATTACACTCCAAAATATTTCTTTAACACTAAATCTACCGAGGATTAATTAAATACATTTTAAATTATTAAATAAATCTGTCCAAACCAAATAAATCAAAAGATCAGAAAACTTGATCAATCCAATCACTTATATTCTTCAAGATAGACACAGAAATTTGAAAAAGAAAGAGCGTTAGAAGTGTCAGTAACATTTTTAAAAAATTCATGGCGAGTCATTTTGACCACTTTGGTAGATCTAGTGTTAATTATGAAATGTAGCTCCTGTTTTATTTTTAACAAGTAACTACTGATTTTAATTCAAATTGTTAGTACGCTATGGCAAATGTCAATGTAAATCAAATTAAATAGTCCTTCGTAATGCTCATATTTATATTTTTCTAATAATCAGAAATATTAATTTCCGCGAATATCACAATTTGGATCGAAGTTTCTCAGCCGTGATTTATCACTGGATGCGGAAAGAATCGGAAAACAAGAGATAAAATCTCGTCGAACGGCAATTGGGACGTTTAATTGGTGAACCCGTATCTTCGAAGAAATTGAAGCGTTAACGCTGTTAGATAACGTTACAGCCATAACCAACAGTGATTCATCCATTTTAATCCGTGATCCGAACACGTAATTCCGGCTGATAAAATTTAACTACGTTACGCCAGAATCATCGTTGAATATCAGCTTCTTTCGCGCATACACGATAAAAATATTTAAAAGATTTCCGCTATTTAATATTTATACTAAATAGAATTTCATGTATGTATCTTTCGTCGAGCGATAAAAGAGGAAATTTGAACTTTACGTAGAATCCTCTATACAAATAAATATCATTGAGCTGATTTTCATTATCTATTTCATGGAATAGATGCATAACGTCCGTGATATTTTAATAGATTTGCACGAAGCACGTTTGAAGCAAACTCAACTCGATGGTTAAGTAGAATTCTTGATAAATTGCGTATTACTTAGAATAGGTTAATGAATAGTATCCTAAGAATTATACGAAGTAGAGATTTGTTCGTAAACGTACGAAAGATTATTCGTTAAATATTTTTCTATTTATTGCTAACAATTCACACTAAAGTGTAGTAATTGTAAACCTAAAACTATCGGCTTTAAATCTATCGTATTTAACACTAGATTTACGGACGTGAAATCTGTTACATTGCAATATATTAAATAAGGTCCTTGAAAAAAAGAGGAATTAAACAGCAAAGATGATAATTCATTAAGTAATTTTTGTATTACAAAATACACATGAAATATCTACAGTACATCTTCTGTGTAAATTTAAAAAATGCTTATTAAAAAAGTAGGAGGCCGTCGATTTGACGACGTCCGTAAATCTAGTGTTAAACATAGTATTTAAATATAATATTTAAATACTAAATAAATAGTTTGAAAAATGGGGTGTAAAGAGTACAAAAAAATCATCAGTAAAATAATTTTGTTTTATAAGATAGGCATGGCATATTTCCAATTTGTTATTCCCCTTTTCAATTTGAAGAATGTTTAGAAAAAATGAGACCTGATCATTATAAATGGCTCAGTAGTTTTAGTCTTAAATAATTTTATTTCGATTGAATGTCGTGTTATATTTCTACTCAGTAATAATAATAATGCTTGAACATCTAAAATGCACTTTTAAGCGTGCTTAACAGGTTGGCAAAATTAAAAAAGAAACATCAGTAAAATAATTTTTGTTTTATAAGACAGCCATGGAATGTTTACTGTATAGCTCCTATTTCAATTTGGAGAATTTAAAAACAAAATGAGAACTGATCATTATAAATGGCTCAGTAATTTTAGTGTTAAATAATTTTATTTCGATTGAATGTCATATTATATTTTTACTCAGTAATAATAATAATGCTTGATCATCTAAAATGCACTTTCAAGTGTGCTTAACAGGTTGGTAAAATTAAAAAAAAAACATTAGTAAAATAATTTTTATGTTATAAGATAGCCATGGAATGTTTACTGTATAGCTCCCATTTCAATTTGGAGAATTTAAAAATCAATGAGAACTGACCATTATAAATGGCTTAATATTTTTAGTGTTAAATAATTTTATTTCAATTGAATGTCATATTATATTTTTACTCAGTAATAATAATAAAGCTTGATCATCTAAAATGCACTTTTAAGCGTGCTTAACAGGTTGACAAAATTGAAGCGAGTCTCAGAACGTTAATGGAATCAGTGTCTCGGCCATTAGGAGCTAGACGGGATGTAATTAGTCTTATAGAATTCATCAACGCGTAACCTCGTCCGCCGTGAAGTCTCTATATTCTTGAAATAATCAGAACCGAAAGTTGTTGCGCGTTCAGACGAGGCTCACGGCCGAAAAATTCACTTTTAAAAATATACTCGAGACGCGGCAGGAAGCCACACGGAGGAGTCTTCTTTCCACGTGCATTACGTGTGTCGAAACCGGAAAGGAGTCGAGCAAGTACAAATATTTGCATTCTCGTCGAATCAAATAGATAGTTACCCATCATGTTAATGTAGGTAGACATTTCGAGAGGAAGCGAGAGTTTCATAATAATTCCCTTATTTCTCAAGGTGCAATCTCTTGTGAAAAAGGAAAACTCTGCTCTATAGATTACATAATTATTAATTCGGTAGAAATCAATAAGTTCCGAATGTTTGAACTTCAATTTAAAGTTTAACTGTAGAACTATTAACCCTCTGCACTCCAATGTCGACCTACACTCGACAAAAATTTCTATGGCACTTAACGTATTAATTATTAATAGACTGCGGATTTTTATGCATTTATGACAAATTAAATACGGCTAAAATATACAAAACGAACATAATATAAAAATATATCTAAAATATCCAAAGTACGGAATTTGTTGTAGTATTTATTAAGTGCAATTAATCCCTAGATAGGTTTTCCTGTCTCACCTGCATTTGTGAAACTCGAAATTTGCATAAACATCCGCAGTCTAATTATTAATTATAGACTTTTCAAAATCAACAATAATTTTACATCTTAACATAAATATCCCACAGTATCTGCAATTGTAACTATTATTAAATCAAAATGAGTACTCAACAGTAGACAATCTTTTAACACTATATTTCCTTATCTAACAAAAAGTTAGTAAAATAATTCGTAGCGCAAAGAGTTAAAGCTGTTAACACGTTGAACGCCACCGGTATTTTGCTAGTTTCATCATTTCTATTGAAGTGAAACTTTTTCTATTAAATTGACATCTTTATAAACCGGGAAATTTAGAGTTAAAGATAGATAGGGATTCGGCAGATCTTTATCTTTTTAACGCCAATATTTAAATATTTAATATCAGCCAACGTGTTAAAATTATTCTTACTCCTTTTTAGAAAAATTTGTTAAAATGAATAAACAGTACTTGATTATCTTTGCTGCTTGACTTTTGTTCTTTCAAAGTACTGTTTCAATATATTGAAACATAATAATTAACCCTTTGAGAAAGTATTTAATTATAATTTATCGCCGCAGATATACACGTTTTAACTTTAAAAATTGAAAAACAACCATTAAAATATGATTACGCAAATATTAATTTATAATTTCTAGACATTAACACTAAACCTACCAAGCCGGTCAAAATGACCGGTTCTCAATTTTTTTTAAAAACTACCTAAATTGATAGGGGAGCCGTGAAGTAAAAATTCTACTTCTACCATACAAAGCCTAAATTAGTTAATTAACTAATCCTTTCACTTCTTGATTTATCCTCTTCCAAAGTACTTGTTCAAAAAATCTAAATTTTAATAGATATAACGTCGGTAGTTTTAGTGTTAATAATCTAACTTTCTGATTACAAGGTGGTTTTGAATCGCGAAATAAATGGTTATCTCAAAATATTCAGAAATGTCTCCATCCACAAAGGGTTAAGATTAAAATTTTTAATTTGTTAACTATACATTTTTTAGAAATTCTCTATGTTTGAAAAATTCTATTTTCTGACATTTTTTTCACTAACAATAATAAAGTCATCACAAAATTAGTAACGTTCAAGGAAGTTCGTTGAAATCTAAAATTTGTACGCCACTTATGCAACGACTAACAAATGAAGAACAGTTCGAAGTCTCGATCGAAATGCAGGTTTTGCCGGCTTATCGGAAAAATCAGGAAAGGAATGCAACTGACGGTAAATAAAATCATGGTGCACTTCTGGCACGACCCGGTAAGCTCCATTCTAAGCCGTCGAAAAAAGTGTACCGATCAAATATTTAACCGGTTTTCTCGAAGGCACAATATTGAATCCCCGCACTCGATAGCAAATATCGAAGCCATAATATCCAGTACGAAGCAAGAGGTTCTTAGCTCTATACTCGGAAAGCGTTTTATAAACGAGCAAATGCCCCTAGTCCCCTTTTCCCCTGTGCTGTTCATTTTGTTGAGTCTTGGCAACTCACCATCTAAGCATGATACCTAAACATTTGATTTCTACTTAACATTCAATTCAGTCATGAATATTGGGAATATTTTCTAATCCTTTAACCTTTCGGGCTCCAAATTATATTTCATTTTTGTTATTACTAGCTCCCAACGCTTTGAAGCGTTTTATTTGAAAGGGTATAGCCGGATAAGGTCGGCAAAAGTGCCCCCAAAGATAATTAACCTTGAGGCATACCGTTCGATAGGGCTCTTTGAAAAAATCCTTCCTGCAAAGTTTTAACCCGGGACCCCTACCGTAGGGGTAATTATGGGGTAAAACGTGTTTGTCGGTTTTTGCAAAAAAACTGAAAAAATTACAGTCAATTATTTATAGCAAACTTGAGAAACTGTGAAAATATAAACGTGGTCACATCAATAATTTAGCAAAACATATAAACAATTGTTGGTTTTTTAATTTTTTTGACTAATTTGTCAACGGCAAAAAAATCTAAAAAAATTGCAGAATTATTAATTAGGGGTACTATGCAACTATATGTAAAAATATCAAAGTGGTCACTTCATATTTTCAATAAAAAATTAATGTTTATAAACTTTTCTGATTTTTTCAAAATCGGTTTTCCACTCGAAAAATCTGAAAAAATTGCAATATATGCACACCATTGAGCACAACATCTGTGATTTTTTTCAGAATTTTTTATCAAGCCAAACGGGAGAAATCGAGCAAAAGCCGAAAAACACGTTTTACCCCATAACTACCCCTACGGTAGGGGTCCCGGGTTAAAACTTTGCAGGAAGGGTTTTTCGAAAGAGCACTATCGAACGGTATGCCTCAAGGTTAATTATCTTTGGGGGCACTTTTGCCGTCCTTATCCGGCTATACCCTTTACTTGATCTGAAAAATAGAACAAGTTGAATCAATAAAGGAAGAAAGAAATTCAATGAAATATCTGCTTTATTTGAACTATTGTTGTATCTCGTAATTTGCAAGTGCATGATATTTCTTGAAAAAATTTCTAGGATGCAAAGTTGATTTTCTATCGCACGTAAAATCTATTGGTTTAGACTTAAAAAAATGTCGATTGAGACTCGTCAAAGGAAACCTAATGTCAAGTTACACAAAGAGTTAATAATTTGATACATATAACAACTGCAAATCTATTTATTAGAAGTCTCGCGGAAGAAGAGAAAAATGAATGCGGAATTGATTGATCAAAGTGGAAGGAACACTGTTCTCATATGCAGCTTCAAACACAACGTGTTATTTTGTGAGCGATGAAATATGCTGATTGCATATCGAAGAACTAATTGTAAATAAGACCTCTCCATTCCTGCAGGACTTCTCTTCAGCACTGTATGATATCTAATCATTGAATTTAAATCTGTATCTCTTGAATAGTTCCTTACATCTTTACATTACATTTTTTTATGTATTTACGTAAATAAAATCGTCCCACAACGGCTAGTTCTTTATGACCTTCTCGAGAAGGAACAGTAGCATTTGACGTGTAAACAAGTGAAGGTAGAAAAAGTTCATTTCCACTACATTAAACTATACTCTTTTCTGATTAAAACGAGCTAAAGATCATTCTCCTACGACCTCCAGAAGCCGAGGGACGATAGCTCAAAGTGAAGCCTGCCCAAAACCAACTTTTCGTCAACGACCCCCCTTTACGTAGCAGAAACGGGACACCCTCGTCTTCAAAATTAAATATCTTCCCCATTTATTGGTCGGTTGTGATGATACTTATATCCATCCCTTCTTTAGACACCGGGCTTTCAAACTACGCCAATAAAATCATCCTACAGCGGTTAGTTTTTATATGAAGTTTCTCGAGAAGGAACAGTAGCTCTCACGTGTAAACAATTGAAGGTAGAATATTGTGCCTGATAACTAGACTGCGGATGTTTATGCAAATTTCGAGTTTCATAAATGCAGGTGAGATAGGAAAACCTATCTAGGGATTTATTGTATTTAATAAATATTACAACAAGTACCATACTTTGGATATTTTAGATATATTTTTATATTATGTTCTTTTTGTATATTTTAGCCGTATTAAATTTGTCATAAATGCATAAAAATCCGCAGTCTACTGATAACACATTAAACTACACTCTTTCCTGGTTAAAACGAGTTAAAAATCATCCATCAAAGATCAGTGATTGCACATGATAAAAACGTGGATACGATTTGAAAAGTATTCTCAACTTTTGACATGACGTAGGTAATGATGAAATGACCTTCATTATTTAGGCACACCTTGTACATATATGTACTAGCGACTGGAGCACGGTCGGAAGCGAAAATCCAGCAAATGATCGAATCGTGTAGACCGTGCTGTATTAAAGCGCTTGATATATCTACGATATTTTATTGTTACTGAAATATGTTGTGCACATAAAGTGTTAAAAAGAGTTTCCATTGGTCCTTTGTAAACGTATATTTCAGTATTGTAATAGTGATATTTCATTTTTTATATTTCCGCTTTCAGAATATACAGTTAATAAACAGGAATTCAATTTTCAAACGTTTAGCAAATTTGTCTCCTCTGTTTATGTATGATAGTCTTTGTAATTTGATGCTCACCTAACATTTTAAATCGAAGGAAAATTGTCATAATATTTAGAAAAACAATGTCATTTTTCGAAGTATCTCTAATAAGTCCTCACTCCATCTACGAATTCACCCCATCCGTAAAGTCTATCTTACAATTAGTATATCTCTCTGATTCCCTATAATCCTTGATTCTCTCACAAATAATAATTAATTAATAGCGAATATCAACGTTAATAATATTTTTTAAAATACCTACAAAGAGTAGAACCCAGTCCATAACGTTTACATCACACTCAATCCACAAAGTCTCCCCATCCGTGAAGTCTATCTTGGTATATCTCTCTGAACCCCCATAGTCCCTGGTTTTCTACTCGGAAAGCGCTTTATAATCGCACTGTTTCCACGTACTGAAACACATTAATACATGGACCATGCACATGCATATCTCATACGCGGATACACACAGAAAACAGTTCTGTGCACGGTATATAAATGGCGTAAAGGCGTTTTCTCCGTTGAAGGGGAGTCCGAGGAAAGGACAGTAACCCAGGAGGAACGTTCTGTCTCATAAGCGCACTGCGGTGCACTTAAATATAGTCGGTGCATAGAACGCGCGCAATATAAATTATTGCATGAGTCAATCCTCAAAGTGCGCCGTGTATTTTCAGTCGACGCTCGTTTTTCTCGGACGTCCTATTCTTCTCTTTTAGTGGGCCGGCTCGATACTTTTGCCCGAATGTAGCACACGTACTGGAATCCCTTCAGCTACTTACAATGGTTTTTCTTCTCTTTTTTTCTTTTCCCGATCGTTTGTTCTGCGAGCGTCGATGAATGGGAGAAATATGCAGAATAGAATTCCAAATGTGACAAATATCCGGAAATGTGAAAATAATGATAGAATTACGAAATCAGAACGTTGAATGTGACGAAGGATTATATTGGGTCAGCAAGAAAGTAATATTGGTTTTTAATGAGAGCCAGCGTTACGTTTGTTCTCAATGGTTTCTGACAATGTTATGATTTTTTTCTTCGAACAATCGAAAGTTGTCACTTTTGACTTGGCTTAGAAACAAAGTGCGCGTTATTTTGTTTGTAATTGTTTGTTTGGGAGAACTTTTGACGTAGAGTGAAAAACGAACATTTTTTATATGTTTTACTTTTTTATTTTTTGCAAAATCTAAGCTTGGTTGGGAAGTGATGCCACAGCCTCCATGTAGCCCTGATCTGACACCATTAGATTACCATTTATTTTTCAGCTTGCAAAACTTTTTGAATGGTAAAACTTTCAATGGCGATGATAGGCTAAAATTGCATTGGGTTCAGTTTTTTGTTGATATCTTCCAGTATTTCTATAAAAACAGAATCACGAATTTGTCAAAACGATGGCAAAAGGTCATCGAAAAAATTTTTTGTTAAAAAAAATTAAGTTCCATTTCACACTACAAAACCGAAATTACTTTCTTGCCAGCACAATAGATGAGATCTACTACTATTTATGAAGTTTACTGTGAATGTTAATCCCTTGCCGTGCCATTTCTTTTGTGATTAAATGTGCAACAACTCTGAATTAATTACTAAAATAACAATCTAGCCCCCTAATTTCGGATATAGTAAATGACTTAACGTAATATTGAATAGCATAGAATTAAGTTTATTTTATCAGGACCAACTGATATTTTTGATAAAATAATTTTTGGATCACTTCAAAATTGACTATTCCATTTATCGCGTCACGAGTAGCACTCGTTATCGTACGGCAAGGGGTTAAACATGATATTTATAAAGTTGTTGATATATTCTGTATGAAAATATTAGTATGAAATGAGTAAATGTCATTGAATATTTTTATTAATTATCTCTTCTGTGACGATCTGATTTTGCGGTAGAAAAAATTTGTTTTCGATAGAAACTCCGAGGTGAAACAAATATTGGCACTCAATTTGATAACAAAATTTTAATTATGAGCAGTAATATTGTATGAGGTTTTGTAACTTTGGTCTGTTTTTATGATGGAAAATATTCGCAGATTTTAAAAACAGGATGTAAAGTAAGAGATAAATTATAATTTAATAAGTCGTCGGTGCAGAGAAAATTCGTGACTTCCGGAATAAAGTCGGAGTTGTAAAGTTAAGGAACTTGGAGGGTAAAAGTTACTGAAGTAACTTTACTTGAAACTTTGCAGCAACTGCATATCTTTCATATTTATTCAAATACGCCAGAGAATTTAGACTTTAATATCTAAAAGCGTTGCTACATTGAATTTAAATTTTAATATCAATAACAAATGTGCACCGCCATTTAAACTACATAATCAAAAACTTTGATCGTTAAATGAAGAACATTATTCAATTATGTTACATCAACATGTTTAAAATTGCCAAATAAATACGTCCAAGTCAAATCAATAAAACGACAAAAAACATGATCGATTGAATCGCTCACATTCTTCAAAATATCCGTACAAAAATTGATAAAGAAGCAGCATTAAAAATTTCATGAACATTTTCACAAAATTCAACCCAAGTCATTTTAATAACCTTGGTAGGTCTAGTATTAAACTCAAATTATATAAGAAAACTTATAGTCTCCTACAAAGCAGAAATTTCACATATCTAGAATCCAGTTCAACGATTATATATAGACGAAACCTCCACCCCTTGCGAGCATCGAATCAAAGTGACTCAAATGCATTACAATCTTATCGTCATCGCATTCAAAATTCCACATAAAATCCCAATTTAATTCTCACCGTACCATCAAACACAACGATCTCCTCTTAACAATCATTTCGTCAATTCGCTACTAGTTAATCGCGATGACGTGCGATTCGGCAATGAAAAAAAAAAAGCCGAGCACTTCCATTAATCGTGAATCGTGGCGTTGCATAAATCTGATCCGGCGTATAGATATCAACAAAGAGCGATTTGCCGGCGCTCGTTTCAACGTAGGAAACGAAGCGGCTGCCAGGAAGTTATCTTCCTGTTTCTCGTTTCAGTCGTACTAACATAACTTATCCGTCGTCATTGTTTAAGCACGTTTTTGCCTTTCCAGTAGCTCCGCAAGCATAAGCCATGAGTTTGCACCTGTTTCACCATGCCGGAATAAGTATGTCCCCGTGAAATATATGGACGCGTCTCGCGAGACCACCGGCCACTTACTTTCTCCTGCCAGGACGAAATTCTGACGAGACTAGGATAAACTTGAAGAGAGTAGATTTCCCTCGGTGATTACGTTGATACGACAATCGTTTTCTTGGGTCGATCTGAAGCACGTGAGATTGGTCGATGAGTAATTGATGTTTGAACTGATAACAGACTGAGAAGTGATGTCTATAAGATGTTTTTCTTGGATTTGTTGAACGTTGTGATAGCAAAGCATTTATCTGGTTGTTGTGGCGGTAATGGAATGTATTCGGAGTGTAGGTTGAGTCTGTTGGTTTGATTATTAGGATTGGAGTAGACATTGATGTCTCCTGAAGCGATATTAGGATCATTGTTAGTAGATTGTATATTAGAAAAATTAAATACGTTAAATTAGACTCAAATAGAATGAGATTATGATTGACGTAAATTGTGTTTCTTCATTGGTGTTTATTTGAATGATGTGGGTGCATAGGGAAAATTAGTGTTTATCACTAGATCTACGGCAGTCGTCGAATTGGATCCCACATTTTTTAAAATATTTCTTAAGCTTATAGAGAAGAAGCACGGTAGATATGTCATTTGTATTTTATAATAAACAAATTATTTAACTCATCGTATTTTTTGCCGCTTGAATCATTTGTTTTCAAAGTACTTATTTAATATATTTAAATACACCAGATTTAGCCGTAAATCTAGTGTTATTATCGTCATGAGAGATGGGCAATAAAATTTCTGTTGTGTTTCAATTGAAATCGTAATTGAAATTTATATTATAGAAGTCGGAATATTAATAGAAATCATTATCGGTCAAACTACGTATCAGACTCTCTAAATACCAGTATCGTTGTGTCCTGATAAACCTGTCTGTAAAATTAGCAAAATATTAGTCCCATTAAAACTGTAGCTATGCAAGACGCAATCGAAATTCAAGCATCTCAGAATCATTTCCTTTGCATCTTGCCAAAATATCGAGAATCACCAAGCCACCTCTATTGCCAAGTAATTAAATAATTATAAGCTCCTCGATCAATACCTAAAAACCTGCAAACAGTATAAAATCATCCGTTGAAAATTTTCGTAAGATATAGACACTTTCTCCCCACATTTATAATTATACATTCATTGGAGTACGATTTTTTCATAAAGTAAACAAAAGAATTTTGGTTATAAAGTGTTATCGCAAAAATCTTTCTTTTTAAAGTGGAATAAGTCCATTCCTAATAATTATAATTAAAACAACATTCTTATTCTTATTATTAAGTTACATATTGTAAAAGAGAATTTTATAATTTTATAATAAAATTTAAAAGGTGTATAGTGTTCAAAACGTCACTCGAATAGATTAACGTTTGCCAATATTTTTAAATTAACTCAAAAGCAAACCCTTAAGATAGTTCTAGGCATTTATCATTTTTCGATAGATTTCCTTAAAATTTTGAAAATATATTCTTCATGATATTTTGTAATTATAACCGGAATCTCAACGAGTTCGTCCACACGGTTTATGAATAAATCTTGTTAAAAATAACATATTTAACATGGGCCTTATGGAAAAAAACTTTTGCTGAGTCCGTAAAATCTTTTTTTATTTTTCTAATGGAACAACCAGTCGATGGATTCTAATAAAAAATTAGCAATGCATTATTTTATGCTTTTGGAGTATTATTGAATTTTTTCATAATTTTTTACTTCATAGTTATAGAGAAAGATGTTTTTTAATGTCTAAAAATGAATGAAATGACCTCTGTGAAGTTAGCCCCTGCATTAATTCTTACGCAATTTTTTTCATTTCTAATGAAAAAAGAAACTTTTAGTTCTGAATCCAGCTAGAACTACCTTAAATATCTCGATACATGAAAAAATGGACTTATACCACTTTCAAAAATAACAGCTCATATATTACATTCTCAATATACGAATTCCCAATACATTCTCTTCCTCACAAATTCTAATTCTGAAGAGAAGCACCTACTCCAAACTCGCATGAAAACTTTTCTCCATATTTCAACGGCGCGAGGTTCCACGTACGAAACAGAAGCTACAGAAGGATGAAACTGAAAAAGCTCCATTTAAATCCGTCGCGTGCTAGCAGCTGTAAACTAGACGAGGACTCACCCTTAGCCGCGGATATATTTTCGACGCGTCGTGGCGCGGTGGCTTTTCCAAAAAGACCGAAAATGCGAGGAAGAGAGAGAGTGAGTGCAAGACCGCGCCAAAACTAAATATAACTGCAGTCCTTTGTAGAATGCACCGCGATTTACACGCCTCTAGCAGAACGCACGAGGTGAACGTATAGAATCTGAGTTTACTTCGTCAGCGGTGAGAGGATTAAGTTCAGCTTTCCCAAGGAATATCCGCGAAAAGAAGATAAAAAAAGAGTCCCAGGGCGCATGCGCCAATGGTGATATCACCTTTGGATATTTGGCGGGAAGCTTACTTCGCTTGCGCGAGCAGGAAATTCAAATTGATTATTTCAAGTGCAGGAAGAACGGAGATCAAGGTAATCGATTTTGCAATATCACGAAGAACTCCAACGTATAATTCACGCGGATTATAAACAAACAAAGTTGGCTTGGTCGATTACTGCTTGCGCAATAAGGCAAAAGTTATCGGAGAGATTTATTATTAGAAATCCGGCGAATAAGCCGCCGACAGGTCATTCGCATTCCCGGAATATCTTGTGTAATTATAAACTAAAGTTCGGTTTCCCTTTTACAATTACTACCGGTGGAAACGCGTGTTTGCGTCTTGCGGTGAGTTTTCCAAAGATTCCTGCGATACTGACGCAATGGATGGCTTTAATCGTTTTGGCGTGATACTTAGAAAGATTACTGCGCCGTTTAGAAAGTTATTTGACGTCATAGCGATACTCTATATTTTTTTAATTGTATATTTTTGTAATATTAGATACAAATTTTTATCTGTTGGAGAATTATAGTTACTTAAGAGTTCGAAACGAAAGTTAAACTTTTGTTAAGATTGTTGTTCTGAGTAGAAGTTAAAAAGAATTATAGAACTTTTTTTTGGCAACGTATGATAATCTCTCTTCTTTAAGAGTAATTTAATCGTTTTGGCGTAATAGTTAGAAACATTACTGCGTCGTTTAGAAAGTTATTTAACGTCATACCGATACTCTTTTTTTAATTGTGTATTTTTAAACAATGAAAAAGTAACAATGGATAAAACTTTTTATCTGTTTGCAGAATGATGTTCATTTAATGGTATAAAACACTTTTGTTAAGATTACTGTTTTGAATAGGAATTTTGAAAATAATTTTATTTCTAAAACAAGCACATCCTGACGCTTAGTAATAAATCTTATTGATTTCTTTTTTGATGATGTCTGATAGTCTTCTTTTTATATTAACTTTGAGACATATTTAACAAAATATGTAAGTTTAATGCGAACGATTATTTTGAATGTTACGTTATTGGAGAAAAAAGAAATGTGTGAACGATTTCAAGTATGCAATTCATTAAGGAGACTATTACCTTCTGCTGCAGCCATTTTATCCCAACGAAAAACAATCGACTACATCCGTTGCAACTCATAATGTTCTTACTCGACGTTAATTGACTAATCAAGCGAACGATCCATTTAACTTCTTCGACTTCCTTTATTCGGACACACCATTGTCCTACGCACATTCACGGTGTACATACTTTCACATCAGAGAGTAACATTATCGATGTTGACATAGATTATAGTTTCAAACTTTGAAAATTGGTGGACCCCGTTGAAGACTTTCCTTTTATATTCGATAAAATTTCTTATAAATGTTCAGTAACGACGGTAAGATATTTCCGGAAAATTTTGATATCAAAATATTAGTTTAAAATAAATAAAATAACAGTAGGTGTGTGCATAGGGAATTGCGATAGTTCATAAAGTAAATCGTGTGGAAAAATTTTGCAAAAATCACGTATTGATTAACAGAATAATGTAGAAACTTGAGTTTCCATTTGTCGATGAAAATAACCAATTCATGAGATAAGGTTCGTTGTTACAATCTGCATTTAACACCCCCAAAATGCAGTTATTTTATTTACAATTATAAATTTGCATTATCCGGTGTACTAATATTTATAATACAAACTTATATCCAACTTAAACTCATAATTACTAAATTTTATACATCTAGATACAAAGTATATTAATGAAAGTCATCATTTATTAACCCATCCAGGAAAATCCAAACTGCATACTCACTATGAACACTGCAGACTAATTTCGCTTATTTTCTTTTCAGAAGAATAGATTTACAAGGGAAGAAATAATTAAAACTAATATAAAACTAATTTTCAATTTTTATTTTCTTAAATTTTTACAACTAATTTAACACTAGAACTACCGGCGTTAAATCTATCATACTTCAAATTATTAAATAAGTACTTTGAAAAAGAAGAAATCGGGTAACAGAAAGGATGATCAATTCAGTGATTTATGTATTTTGTGATAGACACAGAATTTTTGTTCTATGGCTCTTCTGTGAACTTGGAATATTTTTGGAAAAAATTGTGTACCCGTCATTTTGACTAGTTTGGTAGTTCTAGTGTTAACAATCAAGTCTTTCTCCCCATATCGAAAAATCCCACGAATTCCCCGATAAAAAATACATTTCGATTCGACCAGTTGCATTCATTCGGTAGATGCAGGTTTAGTAATTGCAATTTTTTCTCGTTCAGGCAGGATAACCCTTGGTTCAGGCCGAGATGCGGACGTCTCCGTCGTTGGTACCGGCGTCGAATCCATTCATTGTGCGATTGAAAACAATAACGGCGTGGTCACTCTTCACCCCATAAATGGAAGCACCGCTGTCGATGGTGCGCCAGTAAATTCGCCAGTGAGACTCGCTCAAGGTGAGACCTTGACTCAAATACCGATAAACGACACGAATCACGAAGGGGAACCCCTAAAAAGGTGCTGGTCAATCAGTCCCTCTCATCGGGATTGAACTTTAAAACTTTCCGCGGTCGGGGTCTCTTAAATTTGGATTTATAATCAAAATACTAATATTTGCTTCTACCATTTTCGTAATATGTGACGTATTTTTTTATAATTTTTACTTACCCTTAACCCTTTGCAGTCCTCTGTCCAGTTACACTGGACGCAACTTTTCCGTGTAATTAATGTTTTATTTGTTAAATTTCGGCTTTGGAGTTTAACAATAATCTTCGATCTTTATATAAAACTTCGTCAGAATTTGTAGTTGTTCTTATTGTTAAATAAAAATGAATAATCAACAGTACGATATTTTCCAAAATTAATTTTTGATATTCAATGAGAAATTGGAACAATAATTTGGACCGCAAAGGGTTAATATTCTGGTTCAGAGACGAATTTGTAGTAAAAAAGTAATTTTTTGGGGAATTTTTATAATATAGGATGTTCCTGTTGTACCTTATATTGAGTTTATACTTACTGTTTTAGTGTTTAAAGGGAAAATGGAATACAAGCAATAAGAATAGGATTCTTTATAAATTCTTTGTAATTACCGTATTTTTCGATAGATAACACGCACCTATTGTATTACGCGCACTTCTATCTTTTCAGCATTCTCTTTTTTCTTAGTTAAAATCCCACCATACTTTTATTAGTGAATTTGACATCCTTCATGTCGCCAAATTTTAACTTTTTTGTGCAGATAACGCGCGCGTTATATTTATATATATTTTATATATATTTATATACATTTTCTACACATATCTGTCCATTTTTGCTGTTTGAAAATTCCAATAAAAACGTACAAATTCCCCCTCTACAAATCGCATAAAGACCATCCTATATTGCAAACGTGCGAATAATCCGTAATAACAGCTCACAGATAACACGAGGAATTTTAGAATCGCCTTTCTGATTGTACGTGCAAAACTTTCGTTTCAGGTTGCATGCTATCGATCGGAAGATCGAACTACATGCGCTTCAATCATCCAGCCGAAGCGAAGCAATTGCGATCTGTGCTACCACAATCGAGAATCTCAATGGCGCCAATAAGTTTCTCACTTCCGGATAACCAGCATCAAGAAAACCATCATCTAGAGAGGAAACCACCAGTCGCACCGCGAAAATCACCGAGGAACTCCTGCTCAGACGACGAAATGGGCTTTCTGAGCAAATTGACGAAATTTGAGTTGCTTGCCAAGCAGAACAGAACCAACTGCGTTTCACCAAAAGTCTTCCCAGCGGGAGCCATTACGACCAACGTTCCCGCGGATCAGATTCTGGGACACTCGAGATCCTCCAGCTTGATTTCTCTAAAAAGCAACAACAATTCACCACTACAGAATTTAACAAATCTCGATAGAAGTCGTTCGAATACTCCATCCTTCAATTCACCCTCTGCTTCTCACATTATGAACACTTCCTCACCAGCTCACTGTTTCGTTGCCTCTTCCCCAAACAATCACTGTTACGATGAGAATCGTCAAAGATCCGAAACAAGGACACCCAGTCGATCAAATACACCTAATCAACAGTATCAAAATATGCCAAATCACAATCAAATACAAATGTACACAACTGCAGAATCATATTTGAAGTCTTACAAGCCGTATTACAGAGAAAACAACGAGAATTCTCAGAGTCCACAGAATATGATTATTCCAAAAAACACTGCTAACCAGGTTGATTTAATGTCACGTAGTATGACCTGTCAGAGATCAAATGACCTGGACAACCTTACAGCAAGAGATTTCGACATGAGTCAAAGCTTAATCGTCGCTAAAACTACTACGACGGAGTACCTTCAATTGGATAAATTCGGCTCGAATCCAAGTATCTCAGGTAATCAGTCTAATGGTAATCTCTGCGCCGGAAACCTGAGGAATGTCGGTGGCGTGCAAAGTTTCGGTTCGAATCCGAATATCAAGAGAATTCAACCACCGAGTCCGGCGTTCAATCGGAATCCAAAGTACAACGAGCAAAAGAGAAGTTACGGGCGTGTGAAAAGCCCGACTCCTAGCACCGGTAGCGGATGCTCCCTGGAGGAACTACGTGAGAGGCAGATAGACGCTGAAAACAAACGCAGAGAGGCGGAGAACAAGAGGAAACAGGCACAGGAAGAGAGGCTACGGGAACAGGAGGTCGAGAGGCAGGAGAAAATGAGACTTGAGGAGATACTCGCCATGTGCGCGGAATACGAAAGGCAGAGCATGGTGGAGAAACCAAGGCAGCCTAATAGGTGAATTTCTTTCTGTCTTCTTTTTTTTTTATTGTTGTTCTTCTGTATTTTTTCGGCATTAATTGTTATGGTGTCTTTGCCTGGGACGTACTGTTTTAGGTGGTCTTCGGATTATCGTGGCTATGATGTATTGAATATTAAATTAGCACAAATTTTCTCTTTATTTTCATAGCATGTTTAATCATTATTGTAATTTTAGTTAAAATCTACCCTAGGAAAAGTTTAGAAATTAATTTACCATAACAGTTTAAGCTGAAAATTCGAAAGGAGGAGAAGAAAAAGATTGTGCAGTGATAAGAAAGGGGAGAAATGAATTTCCATTGCTCTGCAAGTGCCTTTATCAAATTAATAATTTTTCTACTACAATTATTTGAAAGATAATATTGATTAAGAGTCAAAATGCTTTATATTGATACTAGAACTGTGACTGATAAATCCATTGTATTGAAATATATTGTTACGAGTCGACCGCGCACGCATTATCCTTTCGGACATAATTAAATAGAACGTAATTTATTGAAAAACTGAGAACGTTTATTTAAAGAAACACGTCCGTCAATGGGGACCACCACCGTAGAATCTCAATTCTTTATTTATTACAAACAATTGCCAAGTCTCGTTATCCAGTAACATTTAATCTACTGTGTACTTCGTAACAATATTAAATAAGTATTATACTTTGAAAGAAGCGGAATTAAACGTCAAAGCATATTATCAATTAAGCAGCTTATCTATTACAAAATGCACGTGGAATATCTCCTGTACTCGTTCCCTATAAATATACGGAATTTCTATAATAAATTAAAAAACAAATTTCTCCGCTTCCCTATCTAGTATTAAATATTTCTTATCTATGATCGCTTTAATTAAATGATAATAAAAAATTCGTATTCTTTGTTACAGGATCAAAACAAACGGCTCTCTTCCTCGTGACAAGAGACTCGGTTACAACTCGCCCTTCGACAGTCCAAAAAGTCCATCCAAAAATCAACCACACTTTTCCTTCGAAGTCCCAAAACACCCAAATTCCTCGTCGTACGAAAACGTGTGCGTTCAAAACTCAAAGGTCATTTTTCAAAATGGCAACTCACCGAATCATCGCAGACATCATATCGCCCCATCGGAAATGCAAACATCCCAAGAACATGCACACTCGACGACTCAGAACAATATTCAAACAACGTCAAACAACAATCAATCAATCATGCCGAATAACAATCAATCGACGAAATGGCCAAACGTTTTTGGCAACGGAGAGCATAGTTTTTCCGGTTCGATCTCGCAAGCACGAAATCCAAATTACGAGAATATAACGATCGAAACTGGGAGTTTTAATAACAATAGTGATAATTACGTACAAACGAAAAACGATACATCGATGGAGACGTCGACTTATGGTACGATTCAGTTGAACGGTACAAAAATTGCTGCTCAACAGAACAATGGGAGACACTATGAAAATCCGGGGATCAATGGAAACATCAGTCTTTATGAAAACGTTATGATAAATGCAACGCAGAATAATAATAATCAGAATCATTCCATGCCAAAGAAAAATGGCCAGTTTACGAACACCTGCGATATGATAGAAAATAAACTGGCGATATCGAACGACGACCTTTTGGAAGCTATCGAACAACTATCGATGCTTTCGAAGGCGAAGGAAATTTGCGTTACTCCTAAGAGAAATAATTCGGAGAAGGATAACGCGAAATCGAACGAGGCTAAGGCTGACAAGGAAAGAAAAGAACTGGAGGAAGAGGATAGGAAGAAGTACATTGAGTTTCTTCAGAATGAAAAGTTACATATCCTTGGAAATATGGATGTGTTAAAGAGGAGTGTCGCAGATATCGAAATACAAGAGGAGGAAATTAGCAGAGAGGTGGGCAATCATTCTTAATAATCGTTAAAACAATTCGAAATGTGCCTTTCACCCTTTCGCTATAGATAAGAAATAATCCCAGTGCGATCTTTTAATAACTAGTGACGTAATATCAATAATTAATTCTTGAGTGAAGTTGCAATGCATATAATAAATGATAAGTAAAAACTTGTGGTATTTAAAAAATATCCAATTTTAAAATATGATCTATTAATTAATTCTTCGTGTGAAATTCTTACGGGTGACTATAGTCACCGGCAACATCGAAAGGGTTAATAATATTACAATTACTTCTGTGGAATACAGAAATGTCAAATGGATTAGTAGTATCTTAGAAAACAGGAGATAGGAGAGATACAAATAGTATTGAAATAAAAATAATAAATCTTGAAAATGAAGATTGTTTATGATACATGTCGGGAGATTGCAAAAATGATCTTTTCGCAAAATACGATTAACATTTTCGTCTACTATTTTCATATTATTAATATTGTACATTGGAGGATGCTGATTTAAAATTCATAGTCATAATCTGAAAGTATAAGCGCACGGTGAATTTTTAGAAACGTCGCTTAAGGCAGATATAACTTATCTGCGGTTGTCTTCGAGTTAATATTTGCTCATCTTTTTGCATTTTGCGAGATAAGTCCCTTCTCCTTAACTCGCCAATCCTTCGCTCAGTTTCTTATCTAGTCTTATTCGAGTGCTCGAGCATCGAGTGTCTTTATTATCGAAGTTATTTCTTCAATACTTCTTAACAAATAATTAACAATTAGATTTCTAAATCGCGCAAAAAGTACACAGAAAAAATAGAAAATTAATTCCATCGACAAATTGAATACATACCTAATATTACAATATGCAAAAATATACTCTTTTCTTTTTCAAAAGGAAAACAAAGAAGCAACATTTAAAGCAGGTACTCAAATAAAACATTTTAATTTGCGTTGAACTCGGATATTAAAAACAGACATCATTTTTCCAACAGCTCGAGCTGGAAAAAGCATTGCTCTCCGCGGAATACGAGTCCGAATCCTTAAAGCTTAGCCAAGACGAGGGTGAGAAGATAAAAGTACAGATGCGGATAAACGAGCTCGAAAGAGAAATGGCCGAGGATAATACGACACAAGCGAATTTGCAAGCCGAAGCTAAGCAACGAGTTCAAAGGGCTCAGCATGCATGCAGTCGTTTAGAAGAGGAACTTGTGAATTGCGTGGACGAACTGACCCAGCAGGATATCAGCGATAAACTGACGGCCCAGCAAGACATCCTTGAGTCTGAAAGGAAAGCCTTTGAGGATTTAGAATTTCATCATTTAGAAGAAGAAGCTAGTAAGCTGGCAACGAGAGAAGAATTGCAAAGGTAAAGACTCTCTTTATTTTGCATCTCAATGAGCATATTAGCGACGTATTAAAAATTACATTTGTTTCCTTTGGAAAATGAGTTTTAACGAGATTGTATAATTATTTCTGACAGATATCTGACTGAACTTACAACGAAGATAGAAACCAGGAAAGCCCAGCTGAGCCATTTAGAGTTGCAAAGGTCGGAAGCCAAGAACACTGCGAATAAAGATGCTCGTAGTCTCGAGAGACAAAAGTTGGCACATTTGAAGCGGTTGGAAGAAGTTAGTTTGCATATTGTTGAATTATAACTTTTGTGTAAGTTTGCAAGAGTTTCGAACTCCTCTGATAATTCGGATGTTATATGTTACAGGGTAGAAATCGAGTTAGAGCCATCAATGAAGAATTAATGAAATTGGCACAGAATTCTGGGGAGAATAGCGAAGAGAAACGGTCGCCGAGTAGAGAGGACTTCGACAGGATATCTAGGGTCACTACTGACTCTCCCATTGTAAACAATCAGGGCAGCTTAGGAAGAAAGACTATCGAGTCTCTCAAGGAAATTGAGAGAAATCGACAGCTTCACTTAGCCAAACAGGGTACGTATTTGAAAACTTTTTAACATCGATGTTCGTTCTTTTTTACACTTTTATCATTTAAGACTGGAAGGACTTTTATTTCGTACTGCATTTGGCATGATTTTTTCAAAACTAGTTACTGTAGATACTTAGATACGTTCCATGCAAATGTCGTACGTTTCAGTATTTCTAAAAATGACCCCAATAAAGATTTAAAATCAATTTACAAGTCAGAATACTAAACGATTGGAAATACATAATATGGAGATAAAATAAAAGTTAAATAAGTCGTAAAATATGTTTCTTACAATAAACAGTTTTTTACACTCTTTTGTCCAGTGGCGCCATATTGATATCCAAAATATTATATATCTGAAGTGCAAATACTACAAAATGCCTCTACACTTTGAAAATTCTTTTTCCTCGTTAGTTCATATTTATGTAAGCATACTCTCAGAAATTCGTATAAATATTGAAAGCTTATTTTGACACTTATCTTTTAACACGACATTTTGTAATTGCAATGCGAACGATTTCACAAAAATTGTTATTATAAATATTAGAAAAACAGAGAAAATATGTAGAGCGTTCAGTATTTTAACACTTAGCCGACCATCGAGAAAAAAACAAACTGCACGCTATAAGATGAACTCGTAAGGCTGCAATGAGAGATTTCCCCGTTCGGTCATCAACTATCTTTCTTTGAAACGGGGAGATCTCTCAATTCTATCGACTAAGTGTTAAAGGGACGTATTATATTTGTTACAGGCAGCCAAGTAATCTCGGAGGAAAGACGAAGGGTCGAGGAATTGAAGCGACGAGTACAAGACGAAGTTCGTTCGCAGTGGGAAGAAAGAAAAATGAACTGCGCTTCCTTCAACAGCGTCGAATCCGGCGAGGAATCATCGAGTTATTCAACGGGGCCAACGGAAAGGTGAGTCATACGAATAAATAGTAAACAAACCAAAAGTATTCACGGCCGGCGTGAATTACGGAATTCAAGGTTTTTATTCTTGCACATTATAAGCAAACTGTATGAATAAAAATATCTTCTGCGATGCAGATTTCAGGCGCATTGTAAACTGCACAATGTTAATATTATGTAAAGGGGTGTTTCTTTCAACGACTGCCACGCATTTCAAATCTTGTTTTCGATTATTTCTCTCAATGAAGAAATTCGAATTCTGAAACGGTTGTAAATCGAAGAAAGGGGATATTTTAGGGGAAAATTAATAATAATTATTGCAAAGAAAATTTCTTGTTTGAAAGGGGTAGGAATTCTACTTGTGAAACATTTATAAATCGAAAAAAAGGAGTTATTTTAAGGTAGAATTAGTTAGAATTATTGCAAAGGAAATTAACAAATTTCGAGATAGTGACCGTAAAGGAAATTAAAAAAAAAAACATTTTTATTAACCGACATGGACAGTAGTCAAAATATAAAATTCTTGATGACAATATTTAATACTGGATCTATCAAGATAATCAAAATGAATGCTTCTCATTTATTTTGGGCTGTTTCTAAAATTTCTGACCTTACTTCTCCTTTCATTTTCTCCCCTGTTTTGCAAAGTGTAACGAACTAAATCGATCAATTACCTCGATTCCTTCGTTACATTTATTTACTAAATGGTAAATCTAGTGTTAAATAAGTCGATCGAGAGTTTTCTATTTCTACTGCTGCTGAATTAATAGTCGGTAGGTTCAATGTTAATAGTAACAGCGGATGTAAAATCGTGAATCAAGTGTTCGATGAACTCAGAAGTCGGCTATTTGAATACAAAGTTCCCACTTACAATAGCACAGGTAACTAGTTCAGGAACACTCAAATTCTTTCGTAGCAATTGTTTAGAAAATGTACACTTTCGCGAGAAAAACGGACTTCGTTCCTTCCTGTGAGTAACTCGTGGTAACAGTAACTCTTGACCGTTTCTTATCTGTCATTCGGTGATAGAAAACGAAGACAATCGTTCCAGATAGAGTAAATAGTTTTGAACTAGTAATATCTAATCTCTCACAATATTGCCAATTTTTCTTTACAATGTCGTAATAAGTTTCTTACATCGTATTTTCTTACATAACTTCCTTAGAATACTCCATGAATTTAACAATAATCTTCTTTTATTATTTGTTACTATTAATTATTATCTTTTTTCTTTTATTATTATTTAATTATACCTTAAAAAAATTAGCAAAATGAATTTTCACAAATGCGACTAGGAATATAAAATAAAAATTGCTATTTGAAAATATGAAACTTGTTCTCATGCCGTGAAATTCTATGAATACGTCTCGGAAAAGAAGTGTTGAAAGAAATTCTCCCAAGTGACCTTTGCTTTGCTGAATATTAGATTCAGCACGAGTCCATAATTACTTGGAATATTCAATCGTAAGAAGTTATTGTTTGACGTAAAAAGCATTCAGCATATGATGTATTACTTGATATAATATCCACTGTTTCTTGGTATACTTGTGAAAGAGCTAAAGAGTCTTTTTTTAAATAGCCATCAAGGTTTAATTTATAATTGAATACTAGGCTTATTGCTAATCTAGCAATCATCCTATAATTTCAATATTTAAATAATAATTATTTCTTTAAAAATTTTACCGCAATTATCCTTACCATCGACGAATTTTTCATTAGTGAGGCATTTCAAATTTTGTTTCGTTAACACTAGAACTACCGACGTTAAATCCATTATATTTCAATGTATTAAATAAGTACCTTGGGAAAAGAGGAAGCAATAGATGGAAAAGATTATCGAATCGTTAATCTACGCTTTATAAGATCAACATTGAATTTCTACTGTATGACTATCCTATAAAATTTGAGAATTTTTTGAAAAAATTGTGAACCAGTCATTTTGACTGGGTTGGTAGTTCTAGTGTTAAAAACGTATTTGAAATTGTAAATATTCGAAAAATCTAAATTTACGAAAAAAGAGGCGTATCATTAACTCCTTGCAGTACAATAACGAGTGCTACTCGTGACGCGATAAATAGAATAGTCAATTTTGAAGTGCTCCAAAAATTATTCGATTACAAATATCAGAGGGTCCCGATAAAATCAAATTAATTCTACGCTATTCAATATCACGTTAAGACATTTACTATATCCAAAATTAGGGGTTAGATTGTCATTTTAGTAATTAATTCAGAGTCATTGCACATTTAATCACAAAAGAAATGGCACAGCAAGGGGTTAATACTTCAAACTTATGAAAACCAGAATTTTAAAATGCTTCATCGAATGCCGTAAATTAATTCAATTTCAAAAAAACTTTCCCCAATTTCCCCCTGACAAGGTATTTAACAACCCGAACTGTAAATCACCGATATCGATGAAATTCTAACATAATATAGTTTTCATAAAACTATTTCACACCTATCATTTTTTCCGGCAATGATCCACGTTAAGCAGCGAAAACTGCCCTCAAACTTGGGGTTGCGAAACCTATTTATCGAATATCTCGAAAACTATTAGAGATACAACAACAAATTTTAACGAGTGAAAATTAATGTATTTCCCAAACAAATAGTAAATGCAAATTAAAATGTAAATCCAATGAAAAATGTCAAATATTTTCATAAAAACTATATCATACTAAAATTTCATCAAAATTCGACGACCTAAACTTCTGGATGTTCCCTTTAAATTAAAATCCCTTATCAACTCCAAAAAAAATTTAATTTTTTCCTATTTAATACTAGAACGACTAAGCAAGTCAAAATGACTTATTCACAATTTTTTACAATAACTCCCTAAGTTTATAGGAAAGTCGTAGACTAGAAATTCTAAGCTGATCTTATAAAACACAGATTTCCGAACCGATCTTATTTTTCACCTCTTGATTCCCCTTTTTTCAAAGTACTTATTTAATATATTTAAATGTCATAGATTTAATGCCAGTCGTTCTAGTGTTAACATACATACCGTAGCCCCATATCATACTAAAATTTCATAAAAATAGGAGAAATAACCATAGCAATTGAAGCCTAAAAAATACAAAACACACCTGCCAGTACCTCTCCCCTTTTGAAACCTACAAAAGAGAAGCCGCTTGTCATTGGCACGCGCGTAAACGTTGCGTAGTTCCTCGCACCTCTTTTATATCTGCTAGTTTCGCGAAACTGGAATCCACCGTCTATAAAGAAGAACAGAGAAAGCTATACCAAGTGTCTAGGTGTAAAAGGTGTCGCAGCCTTGGCAGAAGTGCGAGAAAGGATCCACGCGTGCAAACCACATGGAAGAATCCAACTACATCAACGAGATTGTTGGATCATCGTGTCTCGATTGGTCTACTGGTAGCAATAAAAACGTTTTATCGGCCCTGCTCGTTCGTCGAGTATTACTACGCGCTTTAAAGGGCGACAGAGTAGTGGGAGGCATGTTATCAGAGGCAATACGGTATCTGTTGCAGCCTGTGCTGTGACTCTTCCATGACTCGACGTTGATACGTCGTCGAGTCTCGTCGTTGACGATAGTCGGTGAACGTAGAATCGGCAAAGACACGTCGTGATAATATTCCTTGATAAGATTCGGTTGACGCTGAGACGAGACGAAAGGACGTCGAAGGACGCTCAGGAATCTGTAATTGCACAACAGAGAATAGGAAGTTACAGGCTTTTGGATCGAAAGAGAAATTTATACTTGTTGAAACATAGTGTCATAAATGGTATAATAGTTTTGTGTGAATTTGGAGAGTTAAGTTTGTGAACTTTAAAGAGTTTGGTAGCCGGTTGTTGAAGAGATGTTAACGAGTGGTGCAGTAGCTCGAAGTAGATGCGTTAGGAATGTGGTGTTCTAGAAACTGTAATCGTGCGAGGATAAATGGAAGATTGTGAAGTTCCGGGACTTGATATTCGGTCGTTAAAGAAACATTGATAGCTGATGCAATAAGTAACAGTGAATGTGTTGCAAGTGCATTGTTTAAGAAACTACATTCCTACGGGGATACATCGAAGTTGGAATTAAAGTCTTTAATTGTTTGGAAAAGAAAATATATTTGCAGTGTCATTTTATAAATTATAATCGTGGAAAAATGGAAGCTCGTGTTTGATCTCTAGAGCGAATGAAGTATCTATTAAAATAAATCTAGCTAGTTTACCTGACAATTCTAAGGTAGTCTGAACGATGTAAAAATTTTAAATGAATAAGGTACGGTAGAAAGACAAGAAATCTTGGAAATAAATAATAGCGTTTAATCTTTAGCTAATGAAGAAACGGGGAAATGTAATGAGAGAATTGAACCGAGACGATAGAAGACGATATTGAAGCCTCATTTACTCGATAAGACTGTCATGCATACGCGAATATAAACTTTATCAGTGCATTACAAATGCATGGTTGCACAGGCGATAGAACAGAGTGTAGGGTACCGTGGAAAAGCGGAGATGCTACTTAAAAGCGGGTAGAGATTTCAATAATGCGATATTGTTGACAATTTTAGCTTCGAAAAATTGTGAAACAATGACATATATGAGGACTAATTCATTACGCTGAATTAATGAATGCTATAAACATCGTTTGCGCAATATTTATTGAAAATTAATCATTTCTCTGGAAACGAAGCAGAGCGGACAGAAGAACGAGCAAGATAACACGGAAGACTGAAGATTGATGTTCGTGGTAGATGAAACTCGTACGATTGTCACGTACGAAATAAATTGATGAAAAGATAAACCAAAAAGTTAATCCTAGAAGATCGATCTTTATAGAGTAAAAAAAAGTCAAAGATAACAAGTGTAAAAATAACATCCTCTGCAAATGCCATCGAGTAACAAGACATTGAGGACTCTACAAACATCCTGCAATTTCTAAAAAAAGTTGCTTTCATGAATTTAGAAGAAGACGGCAAAATATTTAAATAAGTCTATGACACAATACTCTCCCTAAGAAGAAAATAGGAAATTAAAAAACTTATTCAATTCAAAGAAAAAATCCTTCAACGTCTCTCTCTTCGAAGAGGTGTCTTTTTCGAAACTTTATTTCCCCAAATAGTATTTCAGTTTACAGCCATTCCCTCAATTTTGAAAATAGTACATCAACACGTTGACCTCCACGAGGGTCACCAGTGACCGGCGCTATTAAATTCAATGAAAATTCATGTAACTTTGATATTACAATATTTATGAATTTCCAGACATACTGAATATTTAAATATTGACGATACAAATATAAAAGTCTATCGAATGTTTATCTACTTGTACCTTGAAATTTTCTGCTTCATAAACATAAGAATTTAATAGAAAAAGTTTCACTTCAGAAAAAGTAATAAAACTAGTAAAATACCAGTGGCATTCAACGTGTTAAAGTGTTAAATTTTTCAAACGACACAACTCGGTAAAAGAGAGCAGAAAACAAGAGAATTCTGCTCGAGTGTCTCGAATGAAGAAATACTTTAACGTCGTCACGCGAAGGACAACTCGGTACATGCTTCGTTTGAGCAGAAGTCGTTCGTAGTCGAAAGATTACTCGATGGAGTACTCACGAAGGTGAAAACGTGCGCACGGAATCCATTAAGAAAGGAAGTGAAGAAAAAATATTTACCATGTGTCAGCTGTAATCAGAGAGATGCGATGTCAACGGCAGAGAAGAAAATAAAAGACAAAGAAATTGGCAGCTTCGGCGAATAAGAATTTGCTGGCAACTAAAGAATCACTGAGGAAGATGTTCTAAGGATTTTCGATCGATGAGATGCACGTGTTGGCACGTGAGAAATGAGAGAAATGCATTGAATGGACGATAATGCAGGATAATGCACGAGAATGAACCCAAGGGAAGTGGGTGGGGCTGTTCTGAACGAAGTTAGGCTTAGGGGCTGCAATTTCATCACCTTGCTGACCAGTAATCGTTTCTACGTTGCTGGCAAAGATTGGTTGTATGAAAATTGCTATCAGCCTTTGGAAAAACGATCGCGCGATTTGCAGCAACGTTACTTGTAAGTTCTTTCTACTTATTTTTGAGATTTTTAAAGAACTCTGCTCCGTTTCCATGTAGATATTTCTTTTTAGTTAAAAATATTCATAGATTTACGTTTTTCATATAATAGAAATTGTTGTTTATTAGTGTAAAGGTAGAAATACTTTGGACATTTTTTAATGAGATGTATGTAATGTACAGATTTGAAATTAAATTCGTGCGGAAGATGGTAAATAATATTAATTTAGGGATCAAATTATTATTAATGCTAGCGATATTTCATTTTAAAATATTTGGATATAATGCGTTGGGAGAAAATGAGCGAAGGAAGGACTTATATTTTTCAGCATAAAGTTAAAAATCGGAGATTAAACATCTTTATAAATTCGTAAAATTTGTCCAATAGAAAAAACTAAGAATCACTGATTCTGATCAGCTTCATAAATCTAATACTCAAAATTCGGATTCCGAAGAAAGAAAATATTAGGTGGACCGAAAAGTAATAAAAATTAGAGAAGTGAAAATGTAATTGGAAACTTTTTTCGACAAAAAATCGAAAGACTTTTTTAAAAAGGGAATCGAACAACTACATTTACACTAGCAAAGAGAGTTAGAAAATTATGAGAAATATTTTGTTGATTAGTGTTTAAGATTTCTTTAATAACTAAATGTTTTTCACCAGCAAAAAAATTTTTTGATTACTTTTCGGTACCCCTAATACTATAATCTGTTACTTTTTAATTCGTACTTTAAAAAACGCAAAACTTTTAAACCTCTATCATTCAATTCTCATTTTTTACAAAGTGTACGTCCTAAATAAACGAAAGAGTGTCGAAAAGAAATGTTTCAAATTGTATGACCTACCTGAACTTTGCAGCGATAGGAAAAAACTTTTATAGAAATGCTCCACAAAGTCGTGAAAATCCGCTCGATTAGACGCCGAACTTAATCTTATCGAAAAAGTAAATTGGACATCGAGCAATTAAAGGGAGTCAGGAGTTTAATGGAAAAGTTCATTTGTCAAGTAATTACTTAATGCTCTCAAATATTTCAGTGAGTGTAGTCGAAAGTATTTGTTTCACATCGTGAGTTTCTGACTGGAGTTTGGAACAGGTACACAGTTCCAGACCTAGTCTGAAAGTTAACAGAAATAGGGACAGATGTTGAGGATACAATTAGAATCGGGAATTAAATTAGGATAGTTCAGTGGAAGGACGAGAATTACAATTTTATATCAGTATTGCCATGGAATTAATTGAAAAGCTTGTTAATCCTTTTGCGGCAATATCTCGAGGTACGGTGAACACAATTAATTTTAATGAAATTAAATTAATTTTTTCTTTCCCATTTTGATATTTGTAGTATTGAAATTTGTCCATACGAATTATATTTTTGGAAAATTGTGTTAAAACTAACTGAAATTTTTTAATAAAAGTTCATACTGAAATATTCAGCATGATATAATATTAGGGGGCCGGAAAATAATGTCGTCTTTTTATATTAAATTCAAACAAATAAATTTGTCCCAAGTTTCAATTTTTAATGGATAACATAATCGTCCTCGTCTACAACAACTTTTTTCCATCTAGTGTGCCAATTTTGCAATTCCGGATTGATAGAAATCAATTGGCTTTCGTGCAAAATATCCAGAGAAACAACGTTATTTTCCGGTACCCCTAATATTATTATACCATTTCCCTATAGTTAGTTTTATCTTAAAATAAATGCAGTATGAGCAAGTCACTTGGCATATTTTTACCCTAGCAATTTAATCTTCAATTATTATATATATATCATATATAACGTCCTAAAACAACGAATTAATAACAGTTTTTTTTCTACTTAGCCTACCTGCCCCGTAGAATAAGTAATTAACACTAAATCTACCGATCATTAATTTAATATGTTTAAAGCTACCAAATAAATATGTCCGAATGAAATTAATGAGAAGGGCAAAATCTTGATCGATTCAAATGTTTAAGGTTTTCAAGACAGACGTAGAAAATTGAAAAAGAAGCGCGTTAGTACTTTCAGGAATATTTTAAAAAAATTCAAAGCGAGTCATTTTGACTACATTAGTAGATCAAGCATTGATTTCCATTAATTGTCTATACGTTCAAAATGTTATTCAGACCGTAAAATAACGATATTATTTTAAGGAAATAAAGCACGTTATTTTTACTGATAGAAATATAATTTTTCATTTTTGAAATTTCGTTTGTAAGTCTCGCGTATCAAGATTCTGTTAAAGCAATGAAGATAACTCAAAAAAATTTGTTGAACACCGGGAAGAATGGTTGCGGAACATCTTTGTCAATAGATTTATGTAACCGATACCGTGAAGAATATTAAACGTTTATTTCCGAACATTCAAGCAACTGTCACTTTGCAACTCGTAAAGATACGTGACCGGCATTTAATGCGCACGATGGAAAAACATATTTATTCTGAACCGGCTCTTTAAGTGCAGCCGACGTAAAACGTATTATTACGTTTCACGGTAGAAATTATATCGCGATATTAAATTATGTCCATAGAGATATGCTAAAAGATTTTATATGATTCAAAGACTATTAATGAGAAATGTGATTATTATTATTATACCGAAGGATGTTTCAGTTGAATGGAAAAAACGTTATGCGATTAAAAGTCAAAATTATGACTGTAGGAAATTGTATTTCATGGGAATAGGTATGAAGTATAATTTTAACCATGACAAAATAAAATTACGATAGCGAAAGACATGTCAGTTATATCTGTGAAATTATTATCAATTTTTAAGTCAAAACTATGTCATAGGAAATTAAATTTCATGAAGATCTATATCGAGAACAGGTCAAACTACAGTATTCTTGTTAATTTATTACCCAAGTCTTTGATTAGATCTACAAAGTTGTCATTAACCCCCTGCCCCACAATTTCTGTTCCGGCTACGCGTGCAATGACTCAAAATTAATTCCTGGAATCAAAAGTTCTCACTTCTGATATTTCGTATAATTGCACGCAATATTAACATTATAAAAATAATAAGACCGTTTCGTGACCTACTGATATTTTCAATTTAATAGTTTTTGGAAGACTTCAAAATTTCCTATTCCAATTTCCACGAATGTCACACATTGTAGGCTAAGGGGTTAAACCCCATCTGAAAAGATTGTCGTAGAAAATTATTTTTCCCAGAGATTCATATTAAGTATAACCGAAAACTCTATATTTGCATGAGCCTATTGTAAAACGCTTTTTAATCTAGAAAAAACTATCATCGTATTTTACCTCAAAAGTATATCAGAAAGTTAAGTATCCCAGACATATCGAGTATAGATGAAATTATAATGTTCACATTGATCTATCATAGAATTCTTCAACCTAAATTATAAAATTATCAACAAATTTCAACTGAAAACTTTTTGAGAAAATGAGGTTTCTTGCAAATCCATAACGAGAATAGTTCATGCTGCAATATTAGCATTAATCTACGGTAGAATTTCTTCAATAAAATCTACAATATTATGAACATACTTCATCTCCAAGCTATGCCAGAAAATGTGGTTTCTCATACATCCATAACGAGAACGTACATTATTACAATTTCATTATTATCAATAAATCCCATCTCGGAGCTACATCCGGAAATTAAGTCTCTCAGAAATTTCTCCCGAGAGCACTTCAAACCACAATACTCTCATCAATCTAACTCAGAATTCTCAAGCTAAAATTGCCAAATTCTCATCATATCCCATACAGAGTAAAGTTCAAACCACAACCCCTTTCCTCAATCCACCACAATCTTCCTCGCCAAAATCCCAAAATTCTCATCAAGTCCCACAAAAACGATATCATACAAAATGAACACCCACCAAAAACAAAACCCATTATAATTCCAACCTGAAAACATGTAATTCCACAAAAACAAAGATCATTTCTCTCAAAGCCACCCAGTATAAAGTTCTCTCAGTATTTTCCTCGTCCTCGCTGGGATGTATCTCGATTCTGGCTCAACAATGACCACGTCCACGGTCTCGCGAGCAAAAGGAGCAAGGAGAGAATAAGAATAAAGAATAAAAAAAGTCTCTGACCCCGTTCCCCGAGGGTCAAGGACGGAGCTGCATAGCAACGGGATCGTGGAAAGAGTGTCGTCGCTCGGCTAGGTTGAACATTGTAGAAGAATTAAATGCTATGCCGGTGGCACACCGTCGAACCGGTCGACCGAGTCACTTTGTACTTGTTAGGTTTTAATAATACCTGCCGCGGCTATGGCCTCGCCGGTAGTGCCGATCTTCGCCAGCTAGAAGTGCCTTCTGCAAGCCTTTTTTCGCGATCCTCCGACGCGGCTAAAGTTCACGGGGCTTGTGCCGAGTACGCGAGACGACTTCGGAGTGGAGAACACTCGGTTACGTAAGGTGAAAAGTGTGGAATATAATTACACGGTGCGTCGTTTGATGGATTTGATGAATCGACGGGCTTTCTGCCTCGAGTTTTAACGATGGACGTGAAAGGTTTTAATTAGGAATGTTTCTTTGATGTGTTCTTGTTTGAAATTGGTTATTTGTGCTGGACGTTGTTGGTGGTTGGGGTATTGTAAGGGATAGGGGACTTTGGGATTTGTAGGTGGTTTATTATAGTATTTGGAGTATTTTGAATGATGTTTCTTTGAGTTAGATATTGATTTGATTAGATTTTGAGTTGATTTGTGCTGGAGCAGTGTAGAAAGTTGGGATGTCGTGGGGTACGTGGAATTGTGGGGATTATAAATTGTTTTTTATAGTATTTGGGGTAATTTTAATAGTGTTTCTTTGAGTTAGATATTGATTTGATTAGATTTATGCTGGAGCACTGTAGAAAGTTGGGATGTCGTGGGGTACGTGGAATTGTGGGGATTATAAATTATTTATTACAGTATTTGGAGTATTTTGAATGATGTTTCTTTGAGTTAGATATTGATTTGATTAGATTTTGAGTTGATTTATGCTGGAGCACTGTAGAAAGTTGCGATGTCGTGGGGTACGTGGAAATGTGGGGATTATAAATTATTTTTTACAGTATTTGAAGTATTTTGAATAATGTTTCTTTGAGTTAGATATTTATTTAATTAGATTTAGAGTTGATTTGTGCTGGAGCAGTGTAGAAAGTTGGGATGTCGTGGGGTACGTGGAATTGTGGGGATTATAAATTATTTTTTACAGTATTTGGAGTATTTTGAATGATGTTTCTTTGAGTTAGATATTGATTTTATTAGATTTTGAGTTGATTTGTGCTGGAGCACTGTAGAAAGTTGGGATGTCGTGGGGTACGTGGAATTGTGGGGATTATAAATTCTTTTTTATAGTATTTGCGGTAATTTGAATAGTGTTTCTTTGAGTTAGATATTGATTTGCTTAGGTTTAGAATTGATTTGTGCTGAAGCAGTGTAGAAAGTTGGGATGTCGTGGAGTATGTGGAATTGTGGGGATTATAAATTATTTTTTACAGTATTTGGAGTATTTTGAATGATGTTTCTTTGAGTTAGATGTTGATTTGATTAGATTTTGAGTTGATTTGTACTGGAGCAGTGTAGAAAATTGGGATGTCGTGGGGTACGTGGAAATGTGTGGATTATAAATTGTTTTTTGTAGTCTTTGGGGTAATTTGAATAGTGTTTCTTTAAGATACAATCGTCGGTGCTAGGGAGTGTTGAAGATTGGATTATTTTCAAGTGTGTGGGACTCTGGGTGTTAAAAATTGTTCTATCTAGAATTTTGAATAGTTTTCGAGGTAAAATTTTAAATTGTCTTTCCTAGTATTTGTTATACTTTGAACATAGCAGTTTGGAAGGTGTTAGTTTAGTGTATTTTTGATAGTGTGTTCAAAGGTTTTTGTGAAGTCTTGGAAATTTGAATTTCAAGTTTATAATTTTGTAGGATATATTGGAATAAAGACTGGACGCTAGAAGATACTGGGGGTGATAAGAATATGATAAAGAAATTTACAGCAATAGTTGTAGCGATAAGGGTGTTCAGTGTAACTACATAATTGAAGAATATTTTTGTAAAATATTATCAAAGTTGGAGGCGTGGAGGGATAGATATTAAAGCGATAACAATTTGATAAATGCTGCAAAGTGTATCATTGCAAGAAACGAACGCAGTTGACCAAAGTTAAAGAACATTACGAGAATGTCTTTAGTATTTTCGTGAAGAAGAAATTGAATTCGCGTGTCTGAAATAAACCGTAATTATTTTATATTTCTATATAATTAAAATAACAGTGCATATCAAATACTTTAAATAATACAGTTTTTAAATATAAAAATCATCGAAGTGGACGTTTAAAATCTACAAAAACATTTTATCTAACAAACTCTTCCTTCTAAACATTCAAATCGATTATATCATTTAAACTGCAATCAATTGCAATTCCATAAAACAATCAGCTTTATTCTCTGCTTCACAGTGAATTTAACGTAACAAATAGTAAATCCTGTTTCTCCCAAGTCTCGTTTATTAATTTTAAAACATTACTGTAAAATTTCAGTGCACATATTACAAAGAAATGATGACGCAGATATTTTCCAAACTTTTCACATTTTCCAGTAACACTACCCCGTCATTGAGCTTCTTATGAACCAGAAAATTAATGCCATAGAGGATAAAGTAAATTTAGGTGTAACGATAATATAAAGCATACAAATTTTTAACTAACGATGTCAAACTTTCAGTGGCAGTGGAAGCAGCGACGGTGCAGAGGGTGGAAACAGCGAAAAATTATCTCCTAGTAAACTTTCCGAGCTCACATCGCCCAGTCCAGGCCCTTCGAACAATTCCTACAGTCTGCTCCAAAATGATAACGTGAGTATATTATCTCATGTGCTTAAAGTTCGCTTACTAGCCGGTAAATTCATCATGAGACTATGCGCGACATTGAAATAGTTGTCGCGTGAATCAGAAATAAGACTTTGCAGAACGATGTTAACACATTCACTTTGCCAGCTATTTTTAAAAACTTTTCTATTTGTCAGTAAGAGACAGGTCGATAATTCTAACAGCCGTTTATGTTGTTTATCTCGAATATTTTAGACTTTTTGGCAAATTTTTTCAACTTTCTTCAGTGGTTCGGTGATCACTAGACTGCGGATTTTTATGCACTTATGACAAATTACATACGGCTAAAATATACAAAAAGGACATAATATAAAAATATATCTAAAATATCTAAAGTATGGTATTTGTTGTAATATTTATTAAGTGCAATAAATCCCTAGATAGGTTTTCCTTTCTCACCTGCATTTGTGAAACTCGAAATTTGCATAAACATCCGCAGTCTAGTGATCACGTAAAACATTAGGTTTTAGGCGAAATTACCTGAAATAGGGTGTCTAAACAATTTACTGTGGTATGGTGAAATGAACAGTAGCCGGAAACTACATGGAAAAAAAAAGAAAATATCACATATTTTCATAACCAAAGAATATTGAAAGAATTGAAATCTTTTGATATAATTATAAATAGACGATGCGAGTTAATTTTGTAAAGTTCTTAAATGCTTTCTAATTTCATGTGAGTCGTAATTTTATCTTGTCATAAGAGATAAATGATAGGCTTTGAGTACGTTGATTATTGTGAAAGACATCAGTGATATCTCACGTTTTGTAATTCAATTGTTTGCACATCTGTATCGTATAACTCATTATAGTGACAAGATGATGATCTGTTTATAATTGAGAATTATTAGTGTACACCTGTACAAAGAAATATTCCCAAAATATCTATTCTTTCCGGGTTTCGGAATTATTCTTGCATATGTCTATTACAACTTCCTCTCGTTGTCCTATTCGACATTGCAAAATAGAAAAATTACGAAAATCAATAGTATCTCAGCACATCTTCTCAAATTTTAAACGTAAAATTGATTTCAAAGTAAATTTGAAATTTTTCGTATCGGTTGAAAAACTATTAATTTTATTAATAGGTATAGATTAATTATCTTCTTTAGTGGGATTTGTAATGTCCAGTTCAGCAAAAAGAAAGCAATAGACGTCTTCAGTGTACATTAAATTAAATATTTTAACTATTACTATTTTTTTATTTCTTTCTGGGAACTCTGATTTAATTTTTCTGAATCTAGTACCTCATCATATTTCTTTAATTCATTGTACAAACTTTCATATGAGAAGAGATTTAAACCTTTGCAGTCGCAAAAAAATTTTTCCATTCCTTCGTCAGCAAATAGGAGGTAATTTTTATGAAATTTTGTATTAAAAAAAACACTTATGGATACATAGAAAAATGTCGAAACTATATAAAATTATTGTTAAATCCCAAAGTTGAAGTTAAGTCAACCGAAAATTCCAATGAAAATTTATATAAGGCGTAGCTTAATTTAGTTTCCCATCATTAAAATTTCCAAGGAAACATAGTACCGCTGCATCAAAAATAACCTGTTTCATACAGTTATTAATCTTCCTCCAATATTTCTACCAAAATTAAATAACATCAGCCATCGTAAAAAAAAACTTTAAATTCCCACAAGTATCAAAACCACAATTACAATTTTCATCATTTACGAAGATGATAGGTTCCCTGAATTCCCTGCTATTTAATTTCCCTTAACGTCCAACCAAACTGAACTTGACATCCTCAAAGTATCCTGTCACGATGATCTCTCGAAATCATTTGAAGCTGTAACGAATTAGAGTGCTGCCAAGAAGTTTTACACTTCAGAAGAATACGAGTCATTTTGGCGCCGAGTTCTGACGTAACGAAGATACGTTCTAATTCACTTTGCAAGATAAAGAAGAAAAATCCCACGAAACCTTGTAGAACGCAAGGAAAACATACCTCGAAGAACAGAATTAAGCCCCGAAATCGAGTCAAGGTTTCCTTGCAAAATTTCTAAACGTCGAAACATCCAGTACGCAATTAATGCTAATAGTAATAATACAAAAATAGCAATTACCGTAAGAAACGCAGAGAAATCCATTTGAAATATTGAAATTCGTACGATTTCTTTGTTTAGTTTTTTTCCTTTGGAGAACGAAATCTCGTTAAAATGGAATTTTAACGACGAAACGAATGAAATCGTGAATCGAAGAACGTCGAAACATCCAGTACGCAATTAATGCTAATAGTAATAATGCAAAAATAGCAATTACCGTAAGAAACGCAGAGAAATGCATTTGAAACATTTAAATTCGTACAATTTCTTTGTTTACTTTTTTTGCTTTGGAGAACGAAATCTCGTTAAAATGGAATTTTAACGACGAAACGAATGAAATCGTTAATCGAAGAACGTCGAGGAAGTCGATAAATAAACGGGAGAATTATCGGTAAAACTGATAAATATTGCCACCGAGTTTAGACTGGAAAGTTCTATCGGCAAAAGGCAAATAAAAATCACTCGGTTTATTTATCTGACGTTAACTCCACGACGATAAAAGGTTCTGACGATTAGTCATGCGATCGGTTTTTACTAAACGTAGTTGTCGTCGATTCTTTATAGACTAAGAGCCAGCGCCTGCCAGACCTACGTTAAAGTATAAAAGCTGAAAATTTGTTTGCGTGTTCTTACTGGTGTAGGGAACAATGTTTAGGGGCTAAAAACCTTGACTAACGGTGTCTTCGGCAGGTAACAGGTAATTTAGGGTGCAGTACATGACCTCTGGCACGTTATAGTATAAAAGCTGAAATTTACAGAGAGTCTTCAAATGACCATTCTTAGTCAATATTTAAAATGACAGACCTATCCGAAGGGTCTAACACTCCCCCAGACGCGATAGAAGGGCAAATGCACTGACAATGAGAGAGCATTGCTCAGGTATATGAATGCATTTAAGAGAGTATTCGTGCAGTTTAAATTTTATAATTAATGAAAATTATATGTGAATATTACTTAAAAATTATCATACAATAATTTTCAAATAACCAGACATATTCGAAGGGTTAAACACCCCCTTAGACTGAATAAAGGCCAGCTAGAACTATATATGAGAGAGCATCAGAAAACTGTTAAGTTAAGTGAACTTGATGCGAAGAAAATTATTTATTCAGTACATAGACATTAAATTTAGATTGTTTATTTATTAATATAAGTAAATAAATTAAATTATCTTAATGTTAAGTAGTAAATACACATATATATATCTTATTCAAATAGACCTAAGTGTTCGAATATTATTGCAAAATAATTCTCAAGAAAATATATAAAATACAATAATATATTAAAATATTATATTCATATTTCGTTAAATATTATTAAATTATTCTAAATTTTTTTAGTTATGTCATGATTATTGAATAGTACATATCTACTTATATATATTTTATATTATTTTAAAACTCTACAAATTAATTCCAAAATACTGACTAATATTATTTTCCATTTATTCATATACATAAGTAACGCTCTATCGATGCATTTGACTTTATACCGCTAATATACAATAATATTTTATATAGTAATATTTTATAATATAATAATATTATATATTATTTTGAAACGCTACTAATTAATTCCAAACGAATATTTTTTTCCATTTATTCATATACATAAGTTACGATCTATCGATGCATTTGACTTTATACCGCTAATTAATATTAAGCTAAATTTAATTTATTTACTTATATTAATAAATAAACAATCTAAATTTAATGTCTATGTACTGAATAAATAATTTTCTTCGCATCAAGTTCACTTAACTTAACAGTTTTCTGATGCTCTCTCATATATAGTTCTAGCTGGCCTTTATTCAGTCTAAGGGGGTGTTTAATCCGTCGAATATGTCTGGTTATTTGAAAATTATTGTATGATAATTTTTAAGTAATATTCACATGTAATTTTCATTAATTATAAAATTTAAACTGCACGAATACTCTCTTAAATGCATTCATATACCTGAGCAATGCTCTCTCATTGTCAGTGCATTTGCCCTTCTATCGCGTCTGGGGGAGTGTTAGACCCTTCGGATAGGTCTGTCATTTTAAATATTGACTAAGAATGGTCATTTGAAGACTCTGTGTAAATTTCAGCTTTTATACTATAACGTGCCAGAGGTCATGTACTGCACCCTAAATTACCTGTTACCTGCCGAAGGCACCGTTAGTCAAGGTTTTTAGCCCCTAAACATTGTTCCCTACACCAGTAAGAACACGCAAACAAATTTTCAGCTTTTATACTTTAACGTAGGTCTGGCAGGCGCTGGCTCTTAGTCTATTATAAAACTGGTGAAAAAAATCAATTTTTTTCTGTGCAAATTGAGAAATGTGCAATCAAATAAATCACTCATGATGGTATCTATTTCACGGGGAAAGGAGCTTAAAATTATGCTTTCAAATAGCAACAAATTTCTAATAAAATTACAATTTTGCGAGAGAATTATTTTCTTATTGATATACTTACAATTAGTATTTTTTCGAATACTATGACAAATAAAGTAGTTTCTAGCAATTGAACATTTTATAAAGAAATAGAATGTATTTCGCAGACACTGCAAAAAACTAGTAGTTTAATATTTTGCAGAGAAGCAGATAGACGAAATATGATTTTTAATGAATAGAAATATTAATCTCGCATATAAAACTTGCCATCTCGTAAAGAACACAAGACCCAGATTTATTTAATTGACAATTTTATATTCTACCAAATATAAGTTTTTATTTTTTAATTTAAAAGAAGAATAATTCTTATTTTTTTTTAGTTTCAAAGACAGTAAGTCTGGCAGCAAGTGTGAAATTGATTACGTGTCCTTCAAATTATTGAATAATGTTACTCTTACCGTGCATTAACTCAGACAGTCTAGTTGCAGTAATTACGATCGTCGGTCACTATACTTAGCGTTTCAATGATTTCATCCGGGGTCGTGAAGTAGCTTTATATCTCTTAATGACACGAAGACAGGCCTCGTGAATTGCTTGCATGTCCGGAAGATTTTAATCTTCCCAAGTAACGAGAATTTTTGAGAAAATATCATTCCCCTATATCATATTTGTACCGTTCCGCAATTTTCCTGGTATGCAAATCATATTTTCTGTCTTTGACGCTCGAAATTAAAAAATTAAAAAGAGAATTTTAAATCCCCCTTTTATTACGTTCATAAATAAAATTCTACTGAAGCAGATGAACTCGAGGAAAGAAATTTATGAGCCACTATAAATTAACATAACTTTTTCTTTAAAATACGTGATCCATAAATGTAATGATAGGCCTTAAAATGTATAATTACGTAGTAAAAGTTTCATGACCTCGAGTATAATTAAGAAATTCAAAAATACAAAAACCTCGAAAAATAAATGTAGATTATTTTGTAGTTCAAATATCTCGCAAATTTTCAAAAATAATTTCATCGACATACAAACACTTTATTACTTTTAATATTTTATTTCGAATACATATAATACCGTCAATTTCAAAATCTACTAAAAAACTATCTACCTACTTTACCCTTCAATGAACTCGAGAAGACTTTGCCACTTATTTCCAAGTTCGTTCACCCATAAAATTGCAAGTATTATACAAATTGCGTATCGTGTCGTCCTTTAAGCATCGGCTTAAGCCGATGCATGTTAAATGCATAAATATGCACGTGTGCACTTCTCCGGGTGTAGTTTGCACGAGTAGCCACGTGTACACGTGTGCAATCACGGGATGCGTTTATGGGCTTTCGAAGCTGCACTTCCGGAATCTTCGTGTTCTGCGTCGTTTTAGATGCACCGCTGCGAATCATCAAAGACAGGTTTTAGATCCCTAATGAACATACGGTGGAGGCAGTTTTTTCCATCGGCTCGTTCTTTGTTAATGGACGAGATAACGGAAATACATTTAAGAAGTTGTCAGATAAACTTTGTCACGGTTTTTAATCGTTTTATTGGGACATGTTACATTTGATGAACGGTGCAGGACGAGGATAAAAATAGCTAATTAGCTAATCTAAACTAGCTTTTCTCTTAATCTGCTGCTGGTTCGTCGGGATCAATTTGATTGAGTTTGTTGTAGGTCAGATACAGATCGTAGAAATATACATTTTTGTATAATAAAAATGTGGTTATTGTAGAGCCCTTTCATTTAGTGTGCACTATTAAATTGTATCAAATCCAAATTCAAAAGGTCTAACACGTTGAACGACACTGATATTTCGCTCGTTTTATCATTTCTACCGAAGTGATACTTTTCCTATTAAAATTCCATGTTTCTAAAGCAGAAACTTTAAAGAGATTTAATTTAAATAGATATATATTCAGTACGATATTAGTTTTTAATCGTTTGTATTGAAATACTGAATATGTTAGATAATTCGTAAATATTACAATTAAAAAATCATATGAAATTTCATTGTATCCAATAGCGCCGGACCCCCATGGCAATCAATTTATTAATATGATTTTTATTATGTTCTTCAAATTATTAAATTGAAAAAAAATTAGAAATATAGATATCACATAAAAACAACATATTTTTAACCCTATAATGCTTCATTTTACTGTAGCATTTTATATCCAATTTTTTAAGTCAGTAATGTAAGAAACGGAAAAAAATTGTCAGTAATTTTAGGAAATTTATCAAATAATGAAACAATGAATTTTTACAAAGCCGAATAAAAAGTGAGAAGGTGAAAAAAGAATGTCTCTATTAATTTGCAAATAGATACATTCTCTGAAAACGCCTTGAAGGAAAGGAATGGAATTTCGAGGCGAGACACTATTGTCCCCTCCTATCAGTTGCTGTCAGGCTTGTACGGCAAAACGATCATAAATATTTATAAGTGATATAAACTATTCGAACTTTAAATAACACATAGCACGTTACGTAAGAATACATCAAAGGACAAAAAATAGAAAAAACCGCGAAGTAGTATTAGCAAAAAAGACAGTCCGCCATAAAATTTTCAAGCAAAATATCATAAAACTATTATTAACTTTTAAACAATCTTTTTATAACGATCCCTGGTCACCGAGAGTTTGCAAATACAGTTGTTTACTGTAGAAATATGTTAATCCTTGTCGACGAATTCGGCGACGTCGTTTATCCAAGGATTAATTCCGACGATTCTGTAAATTCCACCGATTTCACTTGCGCAATAACAAAATGCATTCCAAAACCGTTCCAATTTTGGTCCCGCGAATTCATCAAACCACCCTCGTTGCGAATCATCAGTCGGAAATGTATCTCTTCGTAGAAAGACATTTTTAATCGGAGCTTCGAAGAATCCGCGAAACTTTCAAATTGGAGAAATTGATTTACTAAGTTGTATAATAAAGTAATCAATTCCGATATAATAAAGTAACTAATTGCATAACAAAAATTATCACTTTTCGTAAGAGAAACTTCGAAATCCGAACGGTGCATTATTTTTTGAAGAAAAGAAATTTTTCATCGTTCTCTTTAAGCAATTCCGCATCCATTATATCAAGAAAAATTTATTTCAAGTACTTTGTTTAATTTGTAATATTGTAAAATAAAAAAAAAACTATAAAATACATTTTAAATTTTAAAGAACACATATTATTTTGTTTCTCTCTACAGAAACTAATCGTGAACAATATCTAAGTAAGTAGAATAACCATCATTCTTGTCTCGTACCACTTCAGAATTCTGCGAAGTTTCATAAAACTTGGTATGCCCGAATACGCAAGATTCCTTTATTATTCATCCCGGAAAAGGAGCTTATTTTTGTCCAAATTTATAATCCATTCGCAAAAAGATGAAACCATCATGCATCACATGTAATTTATATTCTTCATTCATCTCTTACATCACGGTAAAATTTCAGAAAATTGCATAAAAAATATTCATCATAACTTTATTACATTAAAATTAAATTACATCATTATTACTTCAGAAATCCTACTAATTTCAGGTAAAATTTCATCCAGATGAAAGTAATTTAAATACTAAAAAACACCGTATTCCAAATTCTTCACAGTTCTGACTACCCCGTCGTGCAACGTTTAGCGGAAGTGCGCTCTTCCTCGAATGGCATTTCCGGCCGGTATCTCGCGTGGACCAATAAATCGCACGATCGCGACCTACGTGACGTTGGCTATTTTTTCCTTACCGCCAAAAGAATCACCGGATCTATTTATTCCCGTGCAAAAGCGAAAAAATTCGCCGGGTGCCAGCCGGATGCGAAGAATAGCACGGTTTGGTACCTCGAATAGTTTCGCGCGTTCTCGATCACGCTAAGTTTACATTCACCCTTTCTTTCTACTTCAAAAAAGATTGAATCCTTTACATTTGACGTTTTAACATATTTTAGAAACACTTAATACACATCTCCAAGTTACAAAGTCAGCTTTATTCAAATGCTAATCAAGCGAAAAAATGCGCTTTTTAGAAGACATGTATTATCTTCAAAACTAACGGTATGACTTCACTGAAAGTTGCAAAATAAATAAGCCACAGTGGTTCAAATGTACTGATGGAATTTGAACAAAATAGAATTTTCATTTTTAATTTAAAATGTTTAATTTTCAAATAACAAAAACAGCCTTTTGACATCAATCTTTCACAAAGGCATTAAGACCGGTGTTAAGATAGGTGTTAAAACTGTACCTTTCCAGTGTTTTCTTAACTTCTTGAATATTTTCTTCTGAGTTTAGAGACCTCTATAATTATATTAAATAATTTATAATTGTAGAATAGTAGACCACCTATCGATAATTTTAGATAATGAAATAATTGTCACTTTAGTACCGACAGTTGACCTAAATAGCAGCGAAAATTTACGTTTATGTTGCAATTCGACCACAAAGGGTTAATTCTCTTATTTGTCTTTGTTGTTTGTCGTCTCTGTGTTAGAGACGCCGAGGGATGAAAGAGAAGAACGTTTATTTCTGACAGAGGGGAATTGCTTTCCGGTGGAAATGCATCCCTGACTACGAACAGTCTTCGGTTATCTCGCAAAATGAGGATAACGGTGGATTTATGTAATAACGTCACGCATTGGGCAATATCGCGGTTTCAATGATGATAAATACTAGTTTAAAAACAGAGTTTGGAAAAAGAGACACTGATGAGTTTGACCGAAGTGAAATTAAGTGGATAACTCACGTAGGGTTTACGTAACGTTCTGCGCACTGACAAAATTGAATGTCATGGTAGACGTTGACGATTTCTTTAGTGTTAATGTAGGTCTAATATCAAATTTTCGAAGCGTTTAATTGGGACCAATTTAAATTAAAAAGATATAGGAAGTTATATTGATTTCTCTTGTTGCACAATTTTATTGGCGCCTCTTTTTCTGAATTGAACTAAAAATTTTGTTCAAAGTGCATTGTAGAATAGTAGGCCACCTATCGATATTGCAATTCATGAGATGTGCAAGTTAATTTCAATAGATGTCAATTTTCAAAGTTCGAAATTCTATCCACTCAATTCTTATGCTAATTGAACAAAAAATAATTGCAAATTATTTCACGCGCGTCATACAATAGTAAGACAATCTGTCAGTATTCCAATTAATGAGAAATCAGAATATTAACTGCAATAGATGTCAGTTTTCTTCCACTTCGAAATTTTACCTACTCACTCCTTTTGGTAATTGAACAAAGAATAAGTCCAAATTACTTCACGTGCGTCATACAATAGTAAGACAATCTGTCAGTATTCCAATTAACCCTAGATCACTAACCTTATTTTTCGACGCTTAACACTAACCTTCGTCTCTTCGACTACGGTGTTTACAAAAGGGGTTAAAGGGTATTATTTAAATAAAATTTAAACATGTTTTTTTCTATTATTAAAGATAGGTATTTATTTATTACGATAAAGTTAACTAATATGGCATACTTATTAAATCCGTGTCGTCGAATCGACGAAGGTTAGTGATCTAGGGTTAATGAGAAATCTGAACATTAACTGCAATAGATGTCAATTTTCATACTTTCAAAATTCTTTCTACTCAATCATTCTGCTAATTAAATAAAGAAAAAACATATAAAGTACGCTAAACAGTAAAGTACTCTGACGTTATGTATCAAATTAACCAGAGTCTTGTAAATTAGCCTTAATCAATTTTCAAGTTCCATAGTACATAAGAAAAAAATTGCAATCCATTACACACAAGCAGTATCGATTATAGACCTTCTCGCGTTTGAGAAGTCATCTCCTCTTGAAAGAATATAAATCCTGCAAAGGTTAAAATCTCAAATGAGACATCAAGTAGGAATAATTTATTCTACGAATTAAAGATAACTTTAGCACCAAGCACAAGCATTGCTTTTTTGCCTAAAATGCATCCGTCGAGCAAAATAATATACAACGACGTAGAGAGACACGAGCTTTCGAAGGCATATTTCACAAATATCCGCACATTCTGGGGCAAACGTTTTCGTCATTGACCACGTGTTTCCATGATGCTCTCGCATCTGGCATTCGATGCATAAATTCCGTTAAGTTATCCGGGTCTTCGCGTGAAAGCTTGCGATCGAACTTGTCAAAGAATTATCGGAATATCATTTGAATAAAGTAGCGCAAAATGTCTCAGCTTTCCGACCAAAGTATTACCGATCACTCGAAATACATCTTTTGTCTCTGGAATTATTTGATTTGATTTGACACATTTCTTTTTCTAAATCCGATATTTTATTCCTTCCTTTTCTTCTTTTAGAAACAAGTTGATATATTTCTTATTGCATTTTCCGACAGTTATTTTCAGTGTACGATAAATGCGAAGGGGTTGTAAGTTTTTACAGCTTATTTTTGATTTTTTTGTTTTATAGAAATGATGAAGTTTGATGATACTATATAATAGATATGATGATGAATAATATTATTATTGGAAGAATAATCGAAAGAGTGAAATATTTTTATTACATTTAATCTTGAAGAGAAAGAGTAGGAAACCTTGGCTTTAACCGTTGCGAATTTTTGGCAGCACAAAGAATTAATCTCGTGGCATCATTAGCTTTATTTCTATCTCTGCATAATTTCTTGACCTCGGAGTTTCGAATACAAGAAACTGTTGCAAATGTTTGGGCATTTTACGAAAACCTAGTATCAACTAGGTGAAAAGTACATCATTACGATAATTAATTACTCGATAAACCGGTTCAAAAAATTCAAAGATCTATTATCTCCATTCCATATTGAAGTTTCAACTGTTACTAATAGCAAAACTTGAAAAACACCAAAACATTAAAAAAAACAAAGGCAAAAAACTTTATCAACGACTACCAAAATAAAATAGTTAAATATTACAAAAGACTTATCAAATTTCGAACCTAACACTTCAAAAAAGCTGTGCACCCTTAAGAAAGACTGAATTCCACAGATATTCTATCAGCTCGCAGTATCCCCATCAAAAGCATCCCCATTCCTATCAAAATCCAAAACAACGACGAAAACATTCAAACAAAAACAATACGTAATATAAAAAGTCCAGTAAAATATCTAAATAAAAGTGTAAAATTAAAACCCCTTAAAACCTCTCAAACTGCTTTACGACTCCATCATTCAGCAATCGGAAAGCTTGCCAAAAAAATCAGTCGAAGAAAAACAAAATGCAATAAAAGGAGCTCAGTAAAATGGCTAAATAGAAATGTAAAACTGAAATCCCTTCAAATCTCTCGAACTGTTTTGCGACTCCATCGTCGAGCGGTGACGCATCGCTGTCGTTTGCAAAAATAATCGCTTAGTAGATTCCCCGTCTCGCGTTGTTCTCAGCGGTGGTGGTGGTGTTCCCTTTGTCGATTTAGGATAAAGCGACGGCACGTTTCGCGTATGAGGGATTTCACTCATGAATGAATTCACCCTGGCCAAGGATTCCCCGTGCGCAGAAAAAAGACTCTTTGAGCTCGAAGGAAACGGGAGGGGGAGAGGTCGCGTTATAACTTGCGAATAATACCGGTGAACATTCGCCCGTCGACATCAGTTGTTCCCTGTCTTTCATTCCGCTTTGCACGTCGTTGAAAGAAAGGGTGATTCTAATGTCTCATGAAATAAAAACGCGTTTTGTGCTAACGGATTAAAAAATTTTATTCAAACGATCTAAAGTAAATTAAACAGTTTTTAAATCGTGATCAAAGTTTCTGGGAAAAGAGAAGAGATCTTTGAATTTTAATTATCGTGAATGGTGTGTTGAAAATTGGTGGCTTTGATCTTTTTGAGTGAGAACGTTGTGACGTTTTTTTGGGGGATTTTGAGAAGTAGATTGAAAAAGATATCAAGATGTCGCTTATGTGGATGAGTTACATGAAGAATAGGACAAAGAAGAAGCACATTCGTAGGCGACGAGTAAGTGCTATTTCTTCTTTTATGGGAGTTTCGTAGATTTTTGCATTTTATGACTTACGACGAGGGAATTGTCATCATCTGTTCCATAATGTACCTATTTGAAAATTGTACTTGAGAAAAATACTTCTCAATTTGTTGGAAAAATGTGATGGGATTTGAACAATATTTTCTTTGAGATCTGAGGATAAATAGGGGGTTTGGAAAAATTGTTGGTTACTTCTCAAATTCAATATATCCAAGGGAGTAATTTTTAGCTCAATGGTGCAAGTTGAAAGATTTCTTCATTTATTCGAAAAAGTTTTATTATGAAGGTTCCAATCTTTAAGATTTTGAAACTACTTCTGATAATTTTATTCTACAATTTTAACAAATCGTTTGAATTAACTAACTTCTTAACTTTAGTAGTCGCTTTTTAAAGCTGCGTACTTATTGATAATAGTTGATTTAATGAATAATGGACCTTGAAGCTATAAGTTTCTGTAATTTACGAAGTACTTCAATGTTTACTTTTTGCACGAAGCCTCAGTGCTGATTTTTTAACATTTTTAATGGAATTTAAATAATCTTGTCATTCTTTAAGTGCGAGATTTCTTATTGAACTTATGAGAAATTGAAGAAGAGATGAAGTAAGACGATTGTTTAGTCTTCAATAATTGTAGAGGTACAAACAATTTTTAACCCAGACGCCCTAATGGAGGAACTGATATTTTTAGACACAAACAATAATAATATTATTCTGTAGGTGTGGAGAGTTGAAATATCTTACGCACGTCATCCCGAGTGAGAATGAACAAATTATGTTTGCACATTATTAACTTCTTTTCTACAAACGAAACTGTGTTCAAGTTCCTTCGATTCATTGTAATAGAATCTAATTCGCATAAGTTAATCAGTATCAATCTAATAATAAATATCATCTAATAAATATATAAAAATATAAATATCACCTAAGTAACACTATTTTGATTAAATATGTAACAATATTAGGAATTGTTTCAAATCGGATTCAATGCGAAATTTATTATACAAGTAAGATATTGAATATAAATTGGAATTAATATAATGCGAAATCTTTCTTAAAATGACATAAAGTTCAACTCTTAAACTCGTGAGAGGTTAACGAATGGCAGCAAAAAGGAAGAGTATCACTCCCACACACTTCTCTCTCCTCCAATTGAACAAATTTTCCTCATTAGCTCTACTTAACAAAAATTAAGTCATCTCATACGATCCGTTAATTGAATCTGTTTTCAGCGACTGCGAAGAAAATTTGCAAAAAGAAGTACCTAATAATAAAATAGAATAATACCAGCTTAATAATACCTCATAGAATTATTACTCTTACGGTTTCGATAGATAATAAATAGTTGGACTTAAAAATATTCCAAATCTCCAATTAAGTACCTGTCATATTCTATTTCATAACACTTTAAATATGATAATTTAAATAATTCAAATACCTATCAAAACCTAATTTTATTAAAACACTTGCATTAAAAGATCAATGATCTTTAACAAGAGAAGAACTCTTGTTGGTAACATTTCAGAAGGTAAAATTGAAAAATGATATGTCGAAAGTCAAATATACATTTTACTGACTAGAGTTTTTCTGAATTACAGATGAGAGACGACAGAAGGACGTCGATGGAAGGTGAGAGACTCAGTAACAACAGTGGAGGAATTATCGACGGAAACGGAAGCCGCCCTCTTTCGCAGACCTCCAGCGAAATGGACACTCTTGGACCACTGCAACCAGTGAAACATCGCGAAAAGGCAAAACTGCAGGTACAGTGTCTATTAAAAAAAAAAAAATCTGGGTCAATCTTCACCTAAAAATACCACAGTACAATATACTAACATCGTAACTATTAAAAGAAAAGTGCTATTTCGAATTTCGAACATTTATTTACATCATGATAAATCTATACAGCACTCTCACTTGACAAATACAAATCTCCGACGATCAAAGAGAAACTTTCAAATTGTAAAACTATTCTATTCGACAAGAACAACGGATACTTGTTATTACCTACCGAAATAGAGCGACAAAATTCTTTCAGTAAAGCAATATTTCAAAGTGATACAGTGAAGCCATTATTACTGTATATTTATAACTAGAGGATCATATGTTCGGAGGTCATTCGAATCATTCGTATAGTGATGAATAAAGGACCTCTAATTGTAAGTAGGCTACGTCACTGATCACGAACGACGTCTCATGGCCATTAAAGTATGCCAATGTTCGTTCTCCATTTGACGATAGTTATGAGGATAATCATAGACTGAGGACGTCGTAGAAACGACGTTTATGATGGAAGACAGTGTGGAATGTGTTTGAGTACAAAAACATCCATATAGCGCAAATCTTTGCGTACATCGTCAAAATAATATGTACAATAATAAACAGATCTAAAATTACACGCTTTTTCTACATACACGTGTACGGAAAGCATTATATCTGCTATTCTTAGCACGTTCTATCCCCTCGCACGCTAACATAAGACAATCTGTCTAAAAATATGTCGAAAAACTTGTCACAGCAGAATCTTTCAAATCTCTCTGCAATCTTCCTAGACTTTTTGTGCTGGATGTGAATTATCCATTTTTCTTTTTTGAAAATTCGACAATAAGAATTCTTTGATAGCTGTTGTTCGTGTTATTTTTTGAAAATTTGAAAACTCCTGTGGATGCCGTAGGAGGTACCAGAAATCGAAGAATTCATCTACGTTTACCATTGAGTGTGTTAAATCTTCCTCAAGATTAAGAATATGAATTTTCTAATCGTTTGAACATTCTACGAAAAGAATTCCTTAGCATCCATCATCTTCGCTATTATCCAAAAATGCAATTTTCTATCATATCCCTTTGGACACCTTCAGAGACATTAAAAATCAAATAATTCATCGAAGTTACCTTGCCAAATCTTCCTCAACGTTTCACATCAAATTTACATTTCCAACTCTTTTATAATTTCTACATAAAGAAAATTCTCCAACACCTGTCATCTTCACAATTTTTAAAAAATTCAATTTACTGCCATCTTCCTACAGACACCACCGAAGATATTAAAAATCAAAGAATTCATTTAACTTGTCGTGCCGAATCTTCCTCAACGTTTCAAGATCAAGAATTCCTCAAGATTCTCCAACATCTATTATCTTTACCATGTTCTATAAATCCAATGGTCTACCCCAAGACACTTCCAGAGGTACCATAAAGCAAACAGTTCGTCCAAGTTTCCCATTAAATCTGTCGAACCAAGAAAATCTATTTTCACATCACATACTCCACCAAAAATCCCATCGTTAAATGGATGACATGACCGCGACACGACTGACAGACATTTTACCATTTAACTGGACGACATACCGTTTCACGGCTTGTAAATTCGATGATTTATGATGACTCGAGCAGAGGCCGCTCACGAGATACCTCCCCATCAAGTCGGAGTCCCTGGACCTGAGGCATCACATCGAGACCGCTGGGCACCAGTTACCCTTGATACACGATGTCACGGTCGACACGACCAGTTGCAGTGGTTACTTGTCGAAGATGAGCAAGAAGTTCCATCACTGGAACAAACGATGGTTCGTCTTTGACCGGAAGCGGAAGACCTTGTCTTATTACAGCGACAGCTCTTCAAGAAAGGCGCGTGGAGTGATCTACTTTCAGGTATGATTTCATGGTGAATGTGAATTTTTAAAAGGAGAAATATCATCTTAGAAATTTGAATAATTCTCATGCACAAGTATTTATACTGATTTCGTACTAATATTTTAACAGCTTAAGCACCACACCGGTCCCTAGGGACCGGTCGTTGATGTTTCGTTCATGTTCATTCTGATGAATGAGAATCAAGGATTAGTTTTTTACTTAGGGTATTCAGTCGCGCCAAATCGATCTGTAATTAATGATCTTAACACTAGATTTACGGAAGCAGTCAAATTGACGGATTTCTACCTTTTTAGAAACGCCTTCCAAACTTATAGAGACGTGGTATTTACAGTAGATATTTCACATGTATCTTATAATATACAAATTACATAATTCATAATCTTCTTTGCCACCTGATCTCTCTATTTTCAAAGTGTTTATTTAATATATTGCGTTGTAACAGATCTCACGTCCGTAAATCTAGTGTTAAGTAAGAAATAGAACATTTTATAAAAAATTTATAAAACAAATTTGAGATTTATTAGTAATTTATTAATTTTCAAACAAATAGTAGTTTATTAAAACAAATAGTAAGATACCTTTTTCTAAAACAAGGACGTAAAAGTGTAGTTCCGATCCCTAGGAATGACGCTGAACGTGTTAACGTTGAATGCGCTAGCAACTTTGTAAATATTTACGTTTAAAGTAATATGGCAAATATCAGTTTTCGTTAAATAATAGAACTGCAGAATTTATGCATATACATTTGTCATGATATTCAGTAAATACATTAAGTTCGAAAAGAATTATACAATTTGTCATGTACATGTCAAATTATATTTATATATTGTACAGTTAAACTTGCTCTCGTCTTTGATCAATATTTTTGAATCGTGAGAAATGTGACTTTTACAGCCTCCCAAAGAAACAAGCAATTTTAAGCAGTATATATCGTTCGATCTGGCACCCATTTTTGCAGCAGCTTCTGCCGCAAATTCAGTTCTTTACAACTACATTCTTTCATAAACTAAAGCATCGATGTAGCGGTGTATCGAGAATTGATAAATGAAATTTCAATTTGACTATTCCTAAGACTTTAACACTAGAACTACCAAGCAAGTCAAAACTACTCGTTCCCAATTTTTTCCAAAAGTTTTTCAGTTTTATAGGACAGTCAGAGGACAGATATTCTACGTTGATCTTATTGGATACAGAATTACTGAATCGATCAACTTTTTCACGTCTCGATTTCTCTCTTTTTAAAATACGTATTTCATATACTAAAATATAATAGATTTATCTAAAATATAAGAGATAAATCTATTATATTTCAGTATATGAAATATGTAGTAGATAGATTTATAAATCTATTATATTTCAGTTATAACGCCGGTAGTTCTAGTGTTAAGCTATATTCATTTTATAACGTGATAATATCAACGTTTTTGGTAAACTCCGAGCCACCGAGGCTATCACATATTATTACTAAATCTACCAAGGTGGTCAAAATGACTTGTCCTTAATTTTGTGAAATTATTCTTGAAATTTCACAACGCTGTTTCTTTTTCAATTTCCTATGTCTATCCGGAAGACTATGAGCGATTAAAACAATCAAATTTTTGCTCCCTTCATTGCTTTGATTCTCACAGATTTATTTAAGTTTAAGTGTAAATCTAAATTATATTTTAGATTAATATTTGTAAATTAAATTCTTATAAGTATTCACATCTTTTATTTTAAAAAAAACGACATTCTTTTCCGGTATCCTTTATATTCAAAAATTCGAATTAATACGTTAAAGGTTTCAAAAAATTAGAAGAGAAACAAACTTCGAAATTTCAGAAACGTTTACAAGAAATTCAGAACAAATCATTATCACCACATTGATAGAACTAAAGTTGCAACCCTTTGCACTCAGAGTAATTTTTATTACGAGCTATTCTAGGATTATTTACACAGTGCGAGTGCATATCTGTGAAAAATGAAAAATCTTGCTTTACCATTAACACTAGATTTACGGAGCCAATTTGGCTCACTCAAAATTTGATTACTAGATGTATAATACATTGATTAGTTAATTTTTTAATAATAAATCTTACATTTAAGTAGATTTGGAACTATTTTCTTAAGAAAAGACTTCAATTTTCTTGTATGACTCAAATTGATTCACTTCAGAAAAACAGGTGTATTAACACCCGTAAATCTAGTGTTACAAAAGAAGCATATACATTTGAAAATCATATTTAACGACACAAAACAAATACAAAAATACTGCGGATTTACCTAACAACAAAGTTATCAGCTTCTATCACAATGTCGCCGTTACGGCGACAACGGAGTGCAAAGGGTTAATAATTTAGATAAATTTTGCATTGGTGATCAGAGACCCACTGATCGCAAATCCCGAACCTTTACTTCCTTCCCTCTCATTAGAAGCGTTATTTCCCGTATAGAATATTTAATACTTTATTTTGTATTTAGTCGATAGAGGAGGTTTACGTGGACCACATGAACACAGTGAGGTCACCACAGCCGTCATTAACGTTTATCATTAAGACGTCAACCAGGCTGTATCATCTTATGGCACCAAGTCCAGAAGCAATGCGTGTCTGGGTGGATGTTGTGTTCACCGGGGCAGAGGGCTATCACGAATTCGACCATGGTGTCTGATGAAGCGACCCTTTTCATATTTCTGGAGAAGATTTAATTCCCCATGATGGAACATGTCGATTCCAAATTTTTGATGAACCTAAGGAGCTGGTTAAACATCCGCCCAAAGGTTTTTGACCGATTGAGCGACGATCGGAAATCAGATTGTGAAATTGTAAGAGAAAGAAAGAGAAAGAAATGTACGAAGTATGATTTTAATTATACAACCCGAATAGATTCCTTCGAATGAAGAAAGGATAAAGAATGATTGATGCTCGATTAATTTACTTAGGCAGCTGCGTGCAGACTAAAATCGAAGCAGTATGAATTTTGTAAGATAACGAAAATTAAGTCAAATGAAACAATCGAGAGAACTTTATTGTACACTTTTGAAACTTTTACGAAGATACGATTTTATGGACAATAAAGTATACAAGAAACGAAATTTTTCGACGATAACGATTCGTAAATTCTGATCTACGAATAAGATGATTTTTTACAATTGTATTTTGATATTTTTTGACGAGACGAAAAGAACATTTTGATCACCTACATCGAGGACATTTTCGAAATGAGGGCATTAATGATAAAATCGTGCGAAAGTATTATCAATTTGAGTGCAGACTAATCACAACTTTAATTTAAACGCATAAGTGTTGTTTAGGGTCTGTTGAATTTTATAGACATTTTTAATCTAGTCTTCCAACGTAGATACAATCGACACCAAGGAATCAGTATCTCAAGAATTTTTTAATGAAACGATTTGAACGTGTCGAAGATTGATTTTGACGTGTGTTCTGGAATGAACCAGAGATGAAAGCCCAAATTACTGTAAATACAATATCCGTACGCTTGTATTTTGATGTTTTTTACCAGAATATTTGGATATCTTGTAGTAGATTCATGAATTAATAGACTACAAAATTTTTAACGTTTTATACACACACGAGCGTGCAACAAAGGAGTCTTTTTACGTTAAAAAGTGGTTTTCGTAATTCTGGCATTTATATATTGTCACATCTTATCCACCAGGCATAGTTGATGTTAGAACTCGTAATGCGTAATATCTTAATCACCTATCGATTTCTATAAAAAATGTGTCATACTAATTTTTATTATTGGTATACCTAGTTTTACTGCTATACCCATTTATTGTATACAGTTTGCAAGTATCCTCAATTTCGAAGAATAGAATGAGTGTAAACTTCAACAAAAATTAATTTAAAATTGTTCTTTCACTTATAATAGTAATTTGAAGGACTTCTGCTTTCAGAAATTTAATGTAACAAATCTTGGCATTTGGTACTGTGTACCGATTTTTATTATTTAACTTTATTCTCTCGCAGAAGTGCCCTATAACTCAAACAATTCGAGGGATACTTGCAATTAGTGTATAGTTGACTGGATAATTTGTAGATTTTAGCACCTACAGAAATGTAAATAATTATATGTACATGATGCTGTCGCGTTATAATTGATATTTTACAGATATAATCCTCCTACCATTTCCTTAGCATAGAGCGGCGAAATTTAGAAGTAAAAGGAATTGTATTAGGATCGCAATGCATTAATGGAATATTAATCTTATCGAAGATTTGTCGCGTATTATCTCGAGTGAAAAAAAAAAATTATTCTCTATCTTAATCATTATCAGTTTAAAATCATGATCACTTACGTTGTGTAAGGTAGTGACGTTTAATAAACTTATATCGGAAACTCGAATAAATAGTATGCGTAACTTAAACATGTTGAAAGTCTTACATTACAAAGGTAACTTATCGTTAATGTTACGTATCAGACGTATGTATTTTTGGATATGTTTACAAAATACAATTGATTGCTTTCTTTTGGGATATCGATCCCATTAACGAATGTATAAATACCTGAATATTTTAAATATACATATCCTGTATAATATAATAAAAACGTGTATTTACGAAATTCCGTGCTGACGTTGTTTCGATACATGGACTATATTTTACACTAATTTTATAATTAACACTAGATTTACGTGCGTTACTAAACTAAATAACTAGTTTGAAAAAAAGAGATCAACCGGGACAAAAGATAGTCAGTTAAGCAATTTGTATATTATAAGATCCGTCATTTTGACTGCTTCCATAGATCCACTGGTAATTATGCTCTGACCTCGCAAATTTTTAAATTCTACTATACTTTAAAAACTGCGTTTGTTCCTTTTTTTTAAGTAAAATCCGCAAAGGTAGTCAAAATGACTAGTTCTACATTTAGTGCAAATATTTTCGAAATTTCTAACGCTGCTACTTTTTTAATCTTCGACGTCTATGCTGTTGACTTCAAGCGCGAAAATTGAGTCAGTTTTTTTCTTTCTAATTTATTTGTTTGACATTTTTAAATATATTGAATCAATTCCCCACGAACTTCGTACTAATTGCACATTTCAAATTTACCGGTATTTGTATAGAGAGCGCTACCGCCAAGGTTCCCAATATCGGTAATTCAGATTCCCATAAAAAAAATTGTAATACACTCTACCGAGTTAATTGGTAACTAACTAACATTGCAGTATCGATATTTCAGGTTTGGCGGCCATAAAAATTCGCAATTTCCGTAAGCTACGCAGTCTACCATCACCCCTCTGTAAATTCTACGCTGCATTATGTTCATGGTTACGCTACTGCATCGGTAACGCAAGCTTCAACCAAAAGGTACAGTTTTATCAAATCCACGACGTAAAATGTTCACAACTACTCGAATCTATTACTATTTTGTCTATGAATTGCTTTTACAGACTACGGTCCGGTCAGAGTTTTGAATCAAATAGTCAAGGACGTGGAAAACTGTGGTTCTCATTCTAACCACGGATACTTTTCTATGAAAATTAAATATCGTTTTATGTGTATCGCTAGAATGATTCATCACAAATGCAGACAAGGTCTTTATCCTTCTAGCAATATAAAACGTTTCGAAGTGCCGGTAAACAAAGTATCATGGAATATCGAATTCTCCGAGTATAAGCCGGTTAAATATACTTCTCCCGCTCTCGATGGAAAACCGTGGGCGGATCCGGAAATTGGTGAACCCTCCTTCGAACCAAAATGGAATACTTCCGGTGGTAAGAGAAAATATTTATAATATTTTTTCCCATGAATTTCAATAATGTTTGGACAAAACTTGAAAACTAATCGCATCTAAACACTACATTTTAATCCCCGTCCAGTTTTTTAACCCTCTATAGCCCATATTTTTTGTGATATCTGAAGATCAGTTTCTCAATAACACAATAACAAAATGATAAGCATGATACTTCAATAATAGATTAAATCTGAGTTTGACTCATTGAATCGCAAAGAATATCATGATTTTCACGAGCTAAATTATAATATTTGACAAAGTTAAAAATTTGTCTTTGAAGAATAGAAACTTAGACGTGTTTTGCATTATCTCAAAGTCACAGGTGTCCATTGAAGGTTAAATTAAATACGATCTCTACGAGTTCCTTAAAATTCGAAAATTTTATTTTCTGATATTTTCTTTGTTACAAAATCGTAATAAATTACGTTGAATCTATTAGCAAAATCAAGGCTACTGTTACAACATTAATATTCGAACAACATCGCTTTAACATTACTTCCGAAGAATCCATTTAAAAAAAAAGTGCAATTCTGCAGTTGTGAAGAAAGAATTATATAAGAGTCAGCCTTCAAAGCCCGTCATTACATTAATGTATCCTTATATCGCAATCCTAAACATGCATCTTTGCTATCGACATCTACTCTGACGAAGGACTCGAACATTATCCATTCAGATCTCGCGATTTTCCTATGATCTTATTAATTCCTAACAGAACACGTGAATCGCAAAAGTTTTACGGGCGATTATATTATCAATGAAAAGGGATATCCTTTGAATCCAATCGGTCGAACTGGCATTATCGGACGAGGTCTGCTAGGAAGATGGGGTCCAAATCACGCAGCCGATCCCATCGTAACGCGATGGAAACGAAATGGTACAGGAGCTCTGGATATAAATGAAAAAAGTGAAAAACCAATCCTTCAATTTGTCGCGATTCAAAGACGAGATTCTGGAGAATGGGCCTTACCCGGTGGTATGGTCGATCCCGGTGAGACCATTTCGATTACTATCAAACGAGAATTCATGGAGGAAGCTATGGACTCTTTGGCAAAGACTAACGAGGAAAAGGAGGAACTGGAAAAGTCTATTGGAGAATTCTTTAAGAAGGGAGAAGAGATTTATAAAGGATATGTCGATGATCCGAGAAATACTGATAATGCATGGATGGAAACTGTAGCTGTAAATTTCCACGATGACGATGGCAGCGTCGTTGGAAAATTAAAGTTGACTGCTGGAGATGATGCACGAAACGTTAGGTGGATGGATATTAATGAAAAGCTTAATCTCTATGCAAACCATACCGAGTTCATTAAGAGAACTGTACAAAAACGTAACGCACACTGGTGAATATATTGGGGTATTGTAACTATTGGGAAATATAAATACGCACACGAGAGAAGATAATGAGTTTTGTAACGAGGGAACTTTATTTTTATACTGGTTTTTACAAAATATTTCGTGGGAATAATTATAAGAGATAAAAAATCTACGAATGATTTATAGCTTTCACAGAAAGGAAATGAAATTATGATACAAAGGGGACGGATTATATAGATCTAAAACAAATGTTTGACAATTTTATTTCGTCGACGCGAATCACTATCAAGCAAAATAAAATAACACTTTTCTTAATGGATGATCTTTATCGTCAGTTACATATGAAACTTAATTATTTGCCAATCACAGATAAAAGTCCGACTTATGCTTAACGATTCAGCTTTCAATCTCCATTAAACATTATTTCTCTATACTAGTTTATTTACATTGCTAAATGTAATTAAATATAAACCAAAACCATTACGCTGAGGTACAAGAATAAAATCTTCCTATCTCCTATATCCTTACTGGCACCCTATTTGAATCTTATTTCATGCACAAACTCTAAAAATGACGAATTATTTACAAGAATACTACATTAACTAATAAATATATTTGTAGAAATACTGTATACACTAAATCGATCTTGTCATGTCGTAATCGATGAAATGAGAATAAAAAATGTATAATTATTACACGATCATATTCGAAAATTCGACGTTCCTTTAGATTTTTACATTTTTCAAATGACTGACGTATGACGTCAATAGAAAAGAAGAAATTACAATTTTATGATTATCAAAAGTTTCGTTAAGTATTGCTACAGAATCAGTGAACGTCGTATTTTCATTTTCAGTCGTTGTTTCGTAAAATGTTTGAAACATTTTAACATGGCACACTACAATTCTTCGCGATTATTGAAGCAGGTACTAACTTTGGTTCGCTTATACCAAGGAACTCTAAGAATATTTCCGTTGGACTTTTACCTTCTATAGCATGTTTATGATCAGATCTTTCTAAAGAAGGCTCCATATCAACATGCGAGTTTGTTATAGTATCGTAGCCAACGACTTTTTTAAGAATATTCCTTATGTTGTTATCATTTTTCACCTGAGATAGTTTCATTTCATGAGATTTCTGGGTAACGAAAGTTTTATTCTCCTCTTCAACCTGACGATAATGCTTTTCTAGTTCTAGTGCACGTTGTGCTTCCGTTTGTCCTAATTTTGCTGCTTCAATGAAGTAGCTACGTGCTCTTCCAATGTCTATGGAAAAACCACCTCTACCTTGGGCATAAAAAACTCCTAAATTGTATATGGCATCAGCATGGCCTTGCTGCGCGGCATCAATGTAATATTTCGCGGCCTAAAGAAATTAATTAACATTATACTTAAATTCTAGAGAAATTCGATGCTCTTTTTGAAATTTCTTCTTTACTTAGTTTATATAATCATAAAGTAATGATATACCTTTGTTTGATCGGCCAATGTTCCAAGACCTAACTCATAGCACAAACCTAAATTAAACATGCTTGCAGGAGATGATAGTTTTGCACCAGTAGTAAAGTGTTTTATAGCATCCTTGTAACGTTTTTCCTCTAAAGCTTTAATTCCATATTGAAGCTCAAATTCTCCCATAACGATTTTATGAGTATCAGAGAATTCATCTGTAGCTTCTTTGAGAGCCTAAGAATACAATATTTATCAGATAATATATATACATATATTAGAACAATGTATATTCTATCTATTGGAATAATTATTGTTATAGCTATATAGAACGAAAATATCTGATAAACTACCAAGTAAAAATAGCTCTATCAAATGATAGGAAGTGATAGGAAGTAGATTTGAAAGATTTAAGTTACAATATTATTACTCAATTAGATAAGGAAAACTTGAATGACATCATTCTTCCTGTACTGATTATCTTAATACTATCAGTCCATCAAATTCAACAATGAAATCTATGGTGATTCATTTATCTTCACAATATTGCTTTCAAAAAAGGAAAAAAAATGTTATAGGAAAGAAATAGAGAGTGGAGGTTTTTAGAATTATATATTCTTTATAGAATTATGTTTTCTTTACATATTATTTTCCACGGAAACTAGTATTACATAAAATCATAGATTTCAGTATTGACTAAGATTCATACAAACAATTAAAAACATAACTTAACAACACATAAACTATGCTCAAAATGTATGTAGGCTTCCCCTAGAACATACATTGCTTTGGAATTCTAAGATAAATTACTAAAATTTTTTAAAATAAATCTAAAATTAATTACTGACTATTAAAATAACTCTAACATTAATTCATCATAGAGTTCAAAAAATTCTGCAGATAAGTTACTTAAAATTACATGGCACGTTGCAATAGCTATACAAGTGTTTCTTCCATATCTTTAAATTTCATCTTTCCTTATATTTTACTGAATTATTTGTTCTTACAAATTGTAAGGTCTGCAGAACAACATTCTCACCTCTTCAATGGTCAAAGGCCCGAATGGCTTATTTCCTTGCCATTCTGCATCTCCACCTTCTTGAATGCTCTTCCTATTACTAATGCCATTGCAATTAGTAATTGGTAAAATGTGCTTTGGATGTAAATTTAATACGTGTCCAAACAGATGGGAAAGCCTTGCTTCTGGCAACTGGGGTATCTTATTCTTTAAAGCATCGGTTTTTTCTTTATCAAAAATTCTTCTGCGAAGACACAATGTCTGGCACACGACCCATCCAAGTGCCAGTACACTGGACTGTTAAAAAACGTTAAAAATGATCATTAACACTAAAATATAAACACAAAAATAGAGAAAGTAAATATTCTTTGAAATGTTCATAAATCAATGAAATAAATTCTCCGTTAACAGTCCGTACGAGAAGGGAATTTCAAAATACAATGGTAAACGTGAAAAACAAATTTCTATATATATATCCAAAAAATGTCTCAAAGTTTCCAGGTTTCAAAGAATGTACTATTACCATAAATATTCTATATTAAATGCTATGAGATCGAATGAATTTACAGTAACAATTTGAATTGGAATATTTCGTAAAAATAATTTCAGGTGGGAGAGAAATCTGCAGATAAGAAAGATAAAATGTAAACGACGCAATTTACCCATCCCACGGCATCCGACCAGGTATATTTGGTATTCCATTTTGAATCATGATCTTTGTCTTTGGTGCCACCAGCTTTCGCTGATCCACAAAATCCCTTATTATAGGCAGAAAAACTTGGTGCAAGAAATTTATGATTGCATACTAGGTTCGTTTTAACCTCATTTTTCGTATTACCGTCCTGAGACGTTTGCGAATAAACATTTGTACGACATGCACGACGTTCTAACGTTTCTCGAATTCCGCGAGTCACGAACTTCCACATCTCGTTTAATTGAATATCACGATGTGGAAGATGTTAAAATTTATTATAGAAATTATTTTATTTGAATCGGAGCTACGATGTTACTATCACTATTAACTACACGCGCCTGCACCTCACAAGGAAGAGCGGCGCACTGTCACCGACATACGAAACTGATAATCAAATTCTACTTTGCCTTATGCGCAGTCGCTTTTGATAGGATTTTCGGAACGATGTTATAACATTTCGTAATTCCTAGTAAATTTAGTATCCCCCCCACTCTCTCATGATATTTACATTGTTATCAAAAGATGAGATAATCGCAATTTTAAATCAACTTGCATCTACTGAAGTATTGAGATTATTTCTTACACAGGTAGGAAAAAAATCAAAGATGAAGCTTTTCAAAAGTAAAAGTGTATTATAGCTACTTTGAAAATCACATAATATTATTCGATAATTTATTTGAGATATATTTTTTACAAGTTTTTTTTTTTTTTTTTTTAATGCTATAAAATATAGTAGTAACCGTTATTAAAACAATGCCTTTGATACATAGGAAAGGGATAGAAGTTGATCACTCAACAATTGTGAGTCATCAATTTACAGAACTTGGGAGTTTAGAAACTAAATGCTTCGTATATATTAGCCCCGAGTGTCTTAAGTTCATTGTTCATTACAAGACGCTGTAATAAATCTGTTGGGACATCTTTCGGTGTTGGTTTATCTGGTATTTGTCCGTTTATAATCGGTATTATCTTAGCCATAGGCATTGATATTTTACATATATCGATAAATGAACTTGAATTACGATAACTTATTTCCGTTTGGTCTTCTCCTGTCCAAACCATATTTTTTTGATTCGATGTTCCTGGTACAGATATACCATTTTGTGTATTTGCTTCCTTTTTTGAGGGAGGGCCAGTAAAAAATTCTGAAATGTGATCTATCAGTAAAACGAATCCACTTCTAATGTTACTTTGGGTTAAATTTTGCACTTCATCGCTTTCCAAAAGATCTAGAGTTTCATTTATCAATTTCGAAAGTATTGCTTGTTCCTCTGCTTCATGATCAGACTGCAACATGTATTCGGTAAGATTTTTAACAGGGTCCTTTGTATTATCCACAGATATAGATGATACAATAGCCCAATATATTTGTTCTAAGTCTCGTAAGGTTAATTCGTCTTTCAGAGATATAGAAGCTGTTATTTCCACAACCTTATCTTTTATAAGTAAGCTTAACTTTTTAATCCCTTCATTTATAAAGTAACTTGAAAGTGTCATATACTTTGTTTGTATGCTGTCAGTAACATCACCATTGGAATTTTGTACATCCTTGTATAAGTGTCCACTTACTACATTAAATTGGACTCTTATTAAGGTTGCTAACATAGCATAGGAATATATTATAACAGAGGATCTTGCAACCGCTAAAACTTTTAGCTCATTCCAACAAGCTACTTTATCGGTACATCCACTTCTGAGTTTGTTTATAATTGCTTCGGTGTCCAACACTTTTATTATGGTATTTCTTAGAGTTGAAGCAAGTGACAATATCATTTGACTGCAAGTTCTGTCTGCACACTCAAAATATTGCTGTCTTTTCGCTCTTTCTAACATCTCTCTTATCTCTTTCTCTTGCCATTCTCGAAGTTTGCGTTGTGTATATCTTGTTAAAAACATCACACTACCAATAACAATGCTTCCTGCAATAAACTTTCGCTTGTGACGGCTCATAAATCCTCGTATACTTGAAAACATTTTGACTTTTATTTGGTACGTATCAAAAAATCCTACATGCTTTGTATCCGATCAACAGTATAATAACTGAAAGGTAAGTTCTATCCACCACACCAATTGAACTTTACCCATCCATGACTACGTGGCCTAGTCTGTTTATAATGTAATTAGTTGTGTCAATAAATCTTTCCACGCAATTCACCAGGCACCTTCCTGTTTTTGTCTCCAATCGTGGAGTAGGTTTATCAATACAGGTTTCCCAACAAATTTCAGTCAAACTGTGTACCAACAGCTGAAATTGAAACGTAAATTATGATATCTAAAGATTTAAACAATATGTATCATTTGTATAATGTATCCCATATTTATATTCATTAATGTGCACACAGTTATACTAGCACTTGGTCGCGTGTAGTTTCATGAAATATATATGCACGTATTATCGAACATTGCAGAAATGTACAATGTGCGTTTTACAATTTCAACCAAACATACAGCTATTTAAATCGCTTGGATTGCATATTATTTTCAGTATAATCAATATTCATATTATTTGTATTGCGTCGCCGTTAATGAGCACTCTTTACAATTTATATTCAAAATAAAGTAGAACGTCCTCATTTAACACGAAGCAAGGATGAGTGATGAAATTCATGAGCTAACCTGAAATCGCTTTTGGGTTTCGGCTTCTAAAAAATCCTGTAATTCCACATCGACCGCGCCGTTTGACCTTTGGTCCTTCATAAAATTCATTCTTTAATGCCCACTGTACTTTTAACACGGAGTTGAAGAAAACATTTGACCTTTACACCGGTATCATCATTACCGTCTTATCCTGGTCTTCATACGTATTAACAATACAACTAAGTACCGGTCTAAATTCTATGCTTATTGGCTGACCTTATCAACTAAAACAAAGCTTAAAAAAAAGACTCGGTGATGTCGATGTTTAAGGCTACGTGATTTGCGATAATAAAAGATCAGAATGATTTAGATATTTTAGAAGAGAGATACGATGCACACTTATAACGTACTGACCTCTGCAGGTTAATATGAAACTTCTAATAAAAATGAGCGATTGCGGTCGATAAAAATGTTATTATGGACACGCGTAAAATGGTATAAATAAATATTTCATAGATAATATATCAATAAAAAAAAGAAGCTTAGAACACTAATTAGTTCATTTATTTACATGTTATTCTTTGCAAATTACAATTATAATGTTTGAACCTTCATATAAATAGCCAAGAATTGAATAATATTTAATAATATATACGTATTTTAATAAAATATTAATAAAATAATGTAATTATCAGCAGAAATATTTCGTTCTATCAATAGCGACATAAGATTGAAATATAGGTTAGTATATTATCTCATAGATGACGTAATACGATAGCCTATTACGAACATAGAATTATAAAGGCAGCGATAAATTCTTCGTCATCATAATAACAATTAAAACATTACGATATAATGAATAATACATATGTATCGTTAACAATTTGCAAATAAAATGGTGCATCCGGTAGCGAAATTCTTCTATGAATATTATATCGCCAATAACAGAAACATTAAATCTGTCCACGAGACTTAATTTCGATAACGATTTTAGTAGCGGTACTCTGAAAGTTTAAACCAAGTTATGGTTTCGATATAGTGATATTTTACATACGATATACAGGATGTATCACGTAACTTGACCACCTTCAGAAATATGACACTCCGTTTAAACAAAGCCAGGTTTTTAAAGTTCCCATCTTATCTAATTAAGACTTAGCAATAGACAGAACATATTATCGTCGCATTAGAAATATTCTTTTGAATATTGTAATTCAACGGAAATCTGTAGTATAACAAAGTTATGTGGTACAATATGTATCGTTTTAAAGAACGTGTGCTCTCAGTGTCATAATGCTACACGACACGAAGTAAGCATAAAACATTTTTCAAAACTGGATCTACGAGTGATAACCCTTTGTTGATACTTTTTTGAATATTGAGAAATAATTTATTTAGCGATTAAATACCATTTTTTTATGACGAAATCAGAGTGTTAATTTGTAGAAGTCAAAAGTTTTTGCGTAATCGTATTTCAACGGTTCTACTTAAATTTTCAATTCGAACCATATATACATGCGCCCATATATTTACTGTAATCAGATTTTATCTCACTCAGACCTCATACATACGCCCATCGTCCTGAAAGGGTTAAATCTTATATACTTAAACGCAACAGATAAATACTTCGAACAAAGAGGTATTAAATGGCAAAGAATATGATTAGTTAAATAATATGTTTATTATAAAATATTTGTGAGATACTTACTGCACACTTCCTCTATTTTAACACTAGATTTACGGAGCCAATTTGACTCATTCGAAATTTGAGTACTACATATATAATATATCGGTTGGTTAATTTTTTAATAATAAATCTTTCATTTCAATTGATTTGGAACTATTTTCTTTGCAAAAAATTTCAATTTTCTTGTATGATTCGAATTGGCTCGCTTCAGAAAAATAGGTAAATCAATATCCGTAAATCTAGTGTTAAGGAAAATTTATAGTAGAAATTTGGAACCGTCCATTTAATAGTTATCATAAATCTAGTGTTAAAGGATCTCGCCATAGAATGACCAAAGTATTCCAAATTTTCAGGCAAAAACTTTAACAATCAGTTCAACATCTATTCCATAAACTGTAAGCGTATCTCTTCTTTTATTCAGCACATAATCAGATATACAATAATACAAAAGATTTCTTCCTAATTTAATCTTAGAGGAAAAATGAAAGTGTAATTAAAATATGAAGAAACGAAAGTACACCTTAAACATACAGTGAAATTTCTATCTTCTGAAAGCTTTTTACAATCGTCCCAAGCAGACAAACATCGCTAAGCGTTAGCCGGTCCAAAGATCGACGTGGTTCTGCAGCTTCGGTGTCGAAATTGCCGGATATAACACATTTTTACTCAGAGACACGTGAGACCTTTCGTGCCTGTCAGAGTTCCGTACATCTAACTGTTTCTTTGTGATGATTTCTGGCCTTTTGACAATCCGACTCCGCCGGCTGCGAAGGAGTTCGTGAAAGGAGGCAGACAGACGGATAGATAAACAGACCAAAATAAGAAGGGGCGTAGAAGCATCGAGACACGAGCAGACCAACGAGAAAGATAGTTTACGTCCTACAGTCTACGAAAGATTTCGTAATAGTAATGTATTAAACATTATTTTATCAGATATTCATCCAGACAATGGAAAACACCTATTGACGATAAAAATGTACATATTCTCCATAGAAGAGAAATATACCGATTAGACAATCCACAACATAGTTCATCTTCTCCAAAAGAAATAACTCCTTCCATATCATCACAACGGAACACATTACATAACGTAAGTTTCCTTTTATTGATCAAATCTCCACACGCTAAAAACAGAAGAAACCATAGATTTTTTTCAACCATCAAAAAAATTTACTTCCACGATAAACGTCTCATATCCAATGCAATTAATCCTTTTCCTTACGATGGCGTGTGGCACACATGACGCGGTAAATGGAATAGAAAATTTTCAAGTTTTCCAAAAACTGTTAAATCGAAAATATCAGTAGGTCAGACGGCGTTGAAATTGCTATTAATATTAATGTTGCATTAACGTATACCGGTATAACGGAAATCAGTGATAGATTATTATTCCAACAATTAATTCTGAGTTATTGCGCGCTCAGTCACAAAAGAAATCGTAAGTCAAGGGGTTAATCTGATTCAATGTTGCGATTAAGTACCCCACTTTCATTGATTAGAAATTGCACCCAGTACAATGGTGTGCTGATCGCGCATCCATGCATCGATTACACGTACGAGGCCACGTGGAGACACTGCAAACGAGCCTGATTCGTTGCAGATTTCCGTGATCTCCATGATGGAGGGGTATATATACGGTTTGTAGACCGTCAGAAAAGGTCGGAGGACCAGAAGGGTTGGGAGGATCGGTGAAGGACGCTCCTTTCAGCCGAGAAACCATCGGACGGAGTGGGGAGCTTGGCTACACGTGCGACTTCCTCTCCTTCCCCTGACCTCCCCACCTTGTTCTTCTCGGTCGCGGTTACTCTTTCCCTCTTGCTCTCTGCTCGTCTTTCGGCACGCGGTCGCAAATCATTACGTGACCCCTCTTTCGTGCCTTCCTGGAAAACACGGTGGCGTTTAAACGTTCTCGATGTTCCGTAATTAAAGTCTCCGGGTATTCGCTGCTGAAAAGGAATCGGGGTGTTCACCATTAATGGTTGAAAGCTTTTATACTGCGTTTCCTTTTTCTGTCTTCCTCTCAGGATAATTTACATTAATTACGCTTATGGGATCTTCCTTATGTAGGGTAGCATGTAAACTGTGTGAATTGTTTGTGTGGAGTACTACCATGTAATTTGAAATAGTGTTTTTAGGATGGAAAAGAGAATAGAATTTAAAGACATTGATGTTCAATTGCGGAATCTTACTTTTTTCTTTCCTTTTCTTTTCTGTTTTCCTCGCAGGATAATTTACATTAATTACGTTTATGGGATCTTCCTTATGTAGGGTAGCATGTAAACTGTGGAAATTATTTGTGTGGAGTACTACCATGTAATTTGAAATAGTGTTTTTAGGATGGAAAAGAGAATAGAATTTAAAGACATTGATGTTGAATTGCGGAATCTTACTTTTTTCTTTCCTTTTCTTTTCTGTTTTCCTCGCAGGATAATTTACATTAATTACGTTTATGGGATCTTCCTTATGTAGGGTAGCATGTAAACTGTGGAAATTGTTTGTGTGGAGTACTACCATGTAATTTGAAATAGTGTTTTTAGGATGGAAAAGAGAATAGAATTTGAAGACATTGATGTTGAATTGCGGAATCTTACTTTTTTCTTTCCTTTTCTTTTCTGTTTTCCTCGCAGGATAATTTACATTAATTACGTTTATGGGATCTTCCTTATGTAGGGTAGCATGTAAACTGTGGAAATTATTTGTGTGGAGTACTGCCACGTAATTTGAGTTTTTAGGATGAAAAAGGGAATAGAATTAAAAGACGTTGATGTTGTAGTGTGGAATTTTATTTTTTTGCTTTTTATTCTAATATTGTATTACAGTAGAAACTGGCTCTTACCCAGCTCTTGCTCGGTTTATGCCGCAACTTGTTCTGAACGTGAGACAAATTGTAAAATAGTGCAGAAATGTAATGCAAAGTAGATTGTGCATTGTTAATTTGAAATTGAACGCTAGAGTTTGATGGAAGATAGGATGATAAGTTTAACGCCGTTTTTGTTTGTATTAGTACGAAAATAAAGAGGAAGAATGCTTCCATCTGATTAAGGACGATAGGAGAGGTAGCAATTAGTGTAATCGTGCAAACGGGGAGTGGATACGTTTGAGACATGGATGAAATTGTTAAATCCTTCCGATGAAACCGTTTTAACTGACTCGGTCATTACAAAGTCGTTTGAAACTGATGCCACGTGTCGGCAGTGAAACTTTTAATCCTCTGTCTGGTATGACATAGATTTCGCATCCGATTTAGAAATCATCGGATGACGTTTATAACGTTTTGTCGGATACGTAACATACGCAGTGAACGATTGTCGCAACTTTCCGGAACCCTGGGAGTTTTTATTTTGTGTTTACGCGGTAATCGATGAGTGTTTACGCCTTGCTGGCCGATTTCAACTGTGAGTGAGTTTCATGTTTCAGAGTTATGTAAAAATAATCAACGATTTAATTTCAGGTTATTAAATGCAGTAACGTTTCGTTGCAAGTGGAACGAGTGAATTTTCGTAAATAATATGCCTTTCATGTGTCAGCTTTAAAGTTTTTTTTTCCACTCATGACTCTTGCATTGGATTAATTAAAGAGGAATATCTAATGAGAAGTTTGCTAATTATCTTTAAGAAAAATAGTATTTTTAATTCAAATTTTATTCGATTACATTTAATGGTTTGATAAGAGTTCAATGTAATAGTTTGGACCGTAAGAAAGAGTTGACGTGTCTATTGGGGAAATTCCATGGAATTTTTTAATTATGCAAAATTCACAAATTCACGTCTATCTTTAAGAGCATTTTAATTTCTCTTCCACCGCTATTTAATAAGGAATTCTACTATATTGGCATTTTTCGATTGATGCAACTCCGTTTTGAAATGTTGATAAACATATCGTTGCAAGTATAAAACTTGAATGATAAAAATAAGAAATAAAAATGTTTAATAATATAAACGTTTATTACTGTATAAACTGTAATATTTAAAAGTCGTCTTTCGATTTGATACCGCAAAAACTTTTCAGTGCTAAAATATCGATAATATGCAGGCTACTTAATTTTAATTTTGTATAATGAATACTAACGCGTTAGTATTGATTGCCATGTAAATAACAAAAGCACCAGCTCATAAGATGCATTATTAAACCACATAGATAAAATAGAAAATAAATTCAATAAATTCATAGCTTTCGAACGTTCCATTTTCGTATAATAGACAAGTTTAAATTACGAACCAGATAAGATTGCAGAATTTATAGCTGAATTCCCGGTTTTTTTCCACGCACGTTAACACCATTGAATTCATTCATCAAAACTATCCAGTCCCACAACATCTATAACTTACCACAATATTCAAATATTCTTACAAAGCAAATAATTACATAATGACCAATACCTAATACAAATCCAACGATCATTCGCATCTCACTATAACAATAAATCTCGAAATTTAATAGTAAACCTTACAATATTAATGTAACAATTACATTTCATTCGTAACACGTCCATGTCGCATAGATTTCCCCAATAGTCTTCTCTCCGAATTCCAACCTAACCTTCATCATTCAAACTTTAAGCATACATCCATCTCTCTCGGTTCAATGTATCCACGGGTCGATGGTACTTCCGGGGGTCTCCCCCTTTTTTTTCCTCTGGACACGAGCTCTCGACATGCAGGTCTACCATCAACTTCAGAATCACAGTTTTGACATCACAGTGTCGTGTCCGGGTAAACGAAGTTCCACGAAGCGCACGCGTCCGCTTCACTTTCCCGCGGAACCCTTCGGATGATCTTGCGAATGAAGTGGGGATGCACGTGCCGCGGCTTTTGTTATCGAGATTGTCGTAACGTCGGGACGCGAAGCGCGTGCACGAAACGGCGCGGCAGTGCGCATGCGTGGACATGTTGCGCGCGGCCGGGAGTAGGAGTGGGGGGGCCTCGCGGTAGCGTGCGCCGTCAGTCGACTTCGAACTGCCGGTGCGCGCTGTCGGAAAGAACGGGAGTGTACAATACCGAGAATTTCTTTCCTTTTTCATTTTAATCGGAATTTTTTTAATCCGAATGCGGCGATCGAGCACGTGCGTGAATTATACTACACATTTGGAATATTTTTTCGGCATCGATACATAGAGATAAACGTATTCGCGATTTATTCGTTGAGAGACTACGACGAAGTTGCGAAAGTTTGTTTCGTAATCGACGCTTTGACAGCCCGAGGCCCGCGTGTGATTGACAAGAGATAGAGGAAATACACCGGCGTCTGCCCCTGGTGAGAGATCTGTTTTGGAAACCTTGAGACCTAACCGCAAACGTCTTCTGAGAATTAGTAAGTTGAAATAGATTATCAGTTTGTACTATCGGCTATGTATGCCAGTGAATAGATATCTACTTCCTAGTAGTGTCATCGATTGGTGTGATATTATAGTTAGGTATGTGTCGTTGCAAATATAAAGGTAATTTTTTGTGGAAGAAACCAATCGAATGTTTCTTCGCCGTGGCTGTATAGTAATAACGGCATCGTGACTATTTAGGTTATGGAATCCAAGACGACATCTAGTATAGTATTGCGTAGAGTTGTCTAACATATATTTCATTTCAACAAGCATACTAGATATAACATTAATTAGTATGAATAATTAAGTTAGATAATTTATGTAAGATGTATTGACAAACATCTTAACTTATTGACGTATATTAGTGTCTTATTGAACGATCGTCACTACGTTGAAAATGCTGATTACGGAAGTGTGAGTGTGAAATATTAGTGTATTCGCTTTTTAAGCAAAAGTCACATAATGTACGAGCGTGTCTCGTTGCACGTAGCTGTTATTTAAGTTAACCCGGCTTTAACTAAGCGCAATCTCTGTACAAATATAGCACATTCACTTGTGCTATCGCCACGTGCGGTCTACTTAAACCAGTTTCCTAGTGCAAATAACGATTTCTCGCGCATTAGTCAATCATCAATTTATTCCTCGAGTGTCAACTAATAATTCTTTCTATGAAGTACACTTGCCCTCGTAGAATTTATTAGGTATTACTTAAGCTATGTAGATCGTTTTGCAAGAATTTTTTTTCATACGTTACGAGTCTATTTTTATAGAATTTCTTTTTCTTTCGAGACATTCCGTATGATAAATTATTAATAGTTTTAAAATTCAATTGAAAGATTTTGTGCAAGGTTTTTTAATTTTTTAAAAGGAAATAGAATTTTTCTATGAAATTTGCTCGAATATTTTTTTTTATCGTAGTTGTTGTAGATGGCAGAAAAATATGAAAGATAGTTAAAGTACTTTCTAGTTGATGTGCTACTTTATAACAAAAAAGAGGAACCTTTCACTGCAAATGAGCATGCCTCATTCGATAATTATTTGCGAGATTTGCTTTCACTTACTAATCGTTAAGGCAAATCTCATAATTCTCTAGATTCTTTTTTATTAATTTTTATTCGAACATAAGTACAACATAATTTCACGTTTATCCAGAAATTTTCCGACGTCCGAGGAAATTCCTATATCATTTTATATTTGCGTAATTATTCTGAAAATTTCAGGACGTTTCACAATAGAGACACGTAAAGATCTTCAGTGTTACCTGGAAAAGAATCCATTCCAGAAACATTGACGCAAATGTTACCTCGTTTTTCTTTATTTTTCCATATCTCCTTACGAAAACAATTCTCGATGTTTCAACTCCAGGTGTACTTTTATTTTCTCTTATTTTAAATAGAATTACAAGCTATCTCCATTCAATTTGCGTTAGCAAGATATTCGTAATAGGAAGGAGGAAGCTTCTACTTTACTGCATATTGCGAAATATTTTCCTTCACGTACAGAATTCCCTGCGACATATCTCTAATTTTCCGCCACGTTTATTAAATTCTATTGATAGCTATTATTACTTCAATCTTCAGAGAACTTAACCTTATTCTTCTATACCAAATACAATTATAATTGAAATAATTCGTCTAGCTTAGCTTACCTTTTCCACTTCACTTTAGTCTAATTAATTTTTAGCTTTAATCTCTTCAAATTTCTTTAAGTCCAATAATTACTAAAACTAAAATTACCACAGTCATCAAGACAACCGGTTCTCAATTTTTTTGAAACATTCCCCAAATTCACCGAGCAACCAGATACTAAATAGTCTATTTTAATTTTATAAAATCTCAATTATCCAATTAACACGTTGACTACCACGGGGGTCACTCGTGACCGGCGCTATTGAATTCAATAAAATTTAATGTAACTTTTAAATGACAGCATTTATGAATTTTCAGGCAAACTTAATATTTAAATATTGTCGTTAAGAAGATAAAGGTCTGCCGAATATCTGTCTATCTGTATCTTTGAAGTTTCTGCTTTATAAAGATGTGAATTTAATAGAAAACGTACCACTTCAGTAGATATCATGAAACTAGCGGAATATCGGTAGCGTTCAACGTGTTAATTATCTTTCTCACCGTTTCATTTCTCCCTCTTCCAAATAACTTTTTATATATTTAAATAATAACAGGTACAACGTCACTAATTTTGCTATTAATCTAAATAGTATAAATATGCCATAAATATAATATATAACTATGTAATATTGCATAATAGCTAATAATCTAAATATTCCACCAAAATCTCAGAAACCTAGAAATATCAACTTCAAACGAAGCCAGCACGTTAACACTAGAACTACCGGCCTCAAATCTATCATATTTTAATAAATTAAATAAATACTTTGAAAAAGGGTGTATCAAGCAGCGGAAAATTTGATCGATTGGGTGATTTATATTTATTGATATAGACGTAGAATATTTATTCTATGACTCTTATGTAAACTTGGAGAATTTTTGGAAAAAATTGTGTACCAGTCATTTTGACTGGTTTGGTAGTCTAGTATTTAAAATATTCCATCATCCAAAAATTCCATCGTTTCTCACATACTCGAAATTCACGATAGATCGAGGATAATCTGAAAAAGGCACGAGTCCGTGTTATCGTGTCCGTCTATCGAAAGCGCAACTCTGCTAATTGCGCAACCGATCGGCAAACTATACGTTTTCTGCTCGAAAACTTCAACGTCCTTATATACATACGGTGTCACGCATACAATGAAAACACGCACCTCGGATCCAATCTCGCACGGGCGAGTGTCCTGAAAGGTGAAGCCCACGCTTGATTTCACTTAAGCACTTATTTTAGTCCGGAGTTGTTAAACGTGTGCCGGTGTACGTGATCACACGTGGACGACATTTGCACGTGGAAGACAACGAGAGCTGAAATAGGTATTTACCGGAAGGTCAACATAATTTCAATACAGTGTATAGAATATCTGTCTTCTTGTATTTTCTGACGCCCCTCTCTCTCTTGCTTCTTCTCTTTCTTTCTTTCTGGCAGTTCTCTCTTTTTGCCTGTCTGACTTCTCGTCTCCATCTCTCTTGTTTCTTGTGCAATTAGACGTGATATTACGTAAGTAGGAAGGACGTGGAAGACAATGAGGGCTGAAATAGGTACTTAGAAGGTCAACAATAATTTTAACCCGGCGTGTGTATACTGGGTCTTTTAAGGACCAGTCAAAATTTGTACTTCAAATTTCTCTCTAACATTTTTCAACATTCTGCATTTTTAAAAATAACAGTTTTAAATTCGTGACTTTAGCAACTACTGGGCCACATAGTAGACACTCCAATAAGTATCTCAGAATTTTTGCAGATTTTTCTGAAGTCGAGAAAACCTTGTAAACCCGACTGTTCCCTCAAAGGCCCAGTGTACACACCGTGCCCTTAAAAATTGAGATACACACGCCGGGTTAAGATAGTGTATAGAATATCTGTCTAGTTGTATTTTCTCACCTCTTTCTCTCTCTTTCTCTCTGTCTTATTCGCATTGGTTTTATTCTTTCTTTCTTTCTTCCTGCAGTTCTCTCGTTGGCTGCCTGACTTTCCGTCTCTTTCTCTCCTGTCTCTTTTTTGTCTTTTTCCTTCGACACTCGCCGTTTGCTTCTCCCTTGTTCAACTTTGTCATTGACTTACGACTTTTGTGAGAAGTGTAATTAGACGTGACATTACGTAAGTAGGAAGGACGTGGAAGTTGTGCAGGAATGATAAAGCAAGTCGAAAGCGAATTTACTTGTTTGAGGACTAGATAGTCATAATGGTCAGAGATATTTGGTGCTGTTTGTGGAGTATGTGTAATTCTTATGAGAGATAAGAGTATTGTTTAATATGTCATGGAAATTGTTATGTTCCGATAATGACTTGTTGTTCTTCATGGTATATGTAGGGGGGGGGGGCAAAGTGGGTCCCTTCAGCAAAAAATAGTCATATCTTTATTTTTTTTATTCGTTATACTACTTTGCCCCAAAATTTTAAGGGGCCCACTTTGCCCCCCCCCCCCCCCCTTATATATATTTATATCTTTTTTCATTAACCCCGTGCTGTACAATGAGTGTAACTCGCGATAGAGTAAATGGAATAGCATATTTTCAAGTTTCGCAAAACCTATTAAATTGGAAACATTAATAAGACGAGGACACGATAATATTATTTTTGTAACAGTAATATTATGTTAAATTTTGACATTAGAACCTTAATTCTGAATTATTCTAGAGGCAGACGCAAAAGAAATCGTACGACAAGGGTTTTAACACTAAAACTACCGACGTTATATCTATTAAAATTTAAATTTATTGAACAAGTACTTTGGAAAAAGATAAATCAAGAAGCGAAAGGATTAGTTAATTAACTAATTTAGGCTTTATATGGTAGAAGTAGAATTTTTACTTCACGGCACTCCTATCAATTTAGGTTGTTTTTTGAAAAAATTGAGAACCGGTCATCATGACCGCCTTGGTAGGTTTAGTGTTAAATTACCAAACGAGTCTTATTTTGTAAGATTTGTACAAAATCTCAATATTTTGTAGTTTTGTATCAATTTAAAGTTACCATGGTACATACATCTAGAAAGTTCTTCCGTCTTTGAACTAAAGATTGAAATATTGACAATAATCACCACAAGATTCCTTTACAACACTGCGACAATCTCAGCCAATAATTCTATTTATACAATAAACTTAGCAAGCTAACAGCAGCCATCACGAATTATCCCGAATCAAATATAAAATCAGGCATTCAGCATCATCACATTATTACCACTAGTTCAACCAAAATGTTCAAAATGACTCTAAATCCTCCTGATAAATCCAAAGCTACTTTTTCTTCTAATTTGCAACGCCTACCATAAAACCTACAAATAATTAAATTAATCTGATTATTTTAACCCTTCGCGCTCCGTTGTCGCCGCAGCGGCGACATTATAATAAAAGCTGACAACTCCGTTGTCCGATAAATCCGGCGTATTTTTATATTTTCTTCATATTATAAAATATAATTTTAAAATGGATACGTTTCTTTGTTAATGTCAAAGCAAGGTTTTCAATTTTCCACTGATGTGCACTCACACCGTGTAAACAGTCTTGTAATAGCTGTTAGCACCTAATAAAAATTACTCGGAGTCTAAAGGGTTATAAATCTACAAGTAATTAAATTAATCTAGTATAGCCTCGTTACTTTCCTTCAAATCTACATTTATTTGATATTGTCAAATATATTGAATTAATTACCGTTAAATCTAGTGTTAAGAGGGTCATAATGAATAATTAATCAGGTAACATCACATTAAATTCCCCTGCCAACCGTTCCTTTTGGCCGAGGAGAGCTCACGCCGATGCATCCCTTTCTATTACGTAGTCGCTTGCAGTGGAACACGTGTAAACCGTATGACGGTCGTTAAAGCTTGCAGATTTATGCGTTACGACGTTGATCGCTTTACGAGTGCTTTCGTCAGAGCTCGTTCTATTGATTCACAGCGGAAAAAGATCGTAAAGCCGGGCACGTGTAGCAGGTATAGCTTACACTCGCGGGGACTTAACGTTTTCTTCAAAGAAAAAGTACTACGTTCAACGTGACACCTGTGAACGTAGTTGAATCGTGTCGATATTATGAGGTGACGAATGTTTACAAACTGAAGGACGTCGGAGAAACGGAGACCGGACGGTTTGCCCTTCCCAACGTCTACAATGCGAATTAATAACACAGGCTATGGCCGATATAGAGGTGAAGGCACGGACTTTGAATCAATCCGTTAACTGTTGGAAAATTTTCCTTCTTGAATATTTAATATATCATAGTTTCTATCATCTTATTTGAATGATACGTCTTAAGTAAAATTACTATGTTGAAATTAACTCCTTAGCCTAAAAAAAACGTGATACTCGTGGCGTGGAAAATGGAATAGGAAATTTTTAAGTCCTTCAAAGACTGTTGAATAGAATATATAAGCTAGTCGAAAACGATCTCATTATTTCTATACTACTAATATTACTCCCAGAAATAGAATAAAGATAAAGATATGAGTATGTTAACCTAGTAATTTATTAGTTATTAGTAGACTCCGGATGTTTATGCATTTACGACAAAATGAATACGGCTAAAATACACAAAACGAACATAATATAAAAATATATCCGAAATATCCAAAGTATGGTATTCGTTGTAACATTTATCGAGTGCAACAAATCCCTAAATAGGTTCTCTTGTCTTAACTGCATTTGTTGAATTTGAAATTTGCATAAACATCCGGAGTCTAGTTATTAGTCTTATTAGCTTATGAATATATGTTTTGAATTTATGTCTGTTTTGTTTCTGAAAGACTAAAAGAAAGTGAAACTTATTGTAAGTGTAAAGTATTACTATGTTATGTAAATGCGATGGAACCAAGTCCTATTTCTAGGCCACCAGGCCGAAATATATCAATAAATAAAAAAATATTACTTCCAGTTATACGACATATCAGAAATCAGTGTGAACTTTGAATTTTAGGAATTAAGTTCGAATCATTACACACTGATTGTGAGTCAGGAAAGAAATCGTAGGCCAAAGGAGTTTTTGAAAGTAGGGACTCCAAATTAGAGGATTCAAGTTCAAATCAGTTGTCCACTGTGAGAATTTTTTTTCTTACCTATATTATAGTCTCAGTGATGACCCAACTTTTATTTATTCTAGAATAAATAATCATTGTAATTAAAAATGCTGTGATGAAATTTTGTCTATATAATGTATATATCATGGCTTCTATAAACAACAAAACAGTAGAACTGAGGCAAAATTGTTACATGGTAGTCAAAGGAGTTTTTCAAAGTAGAGTGTAGCAGTCGCAATCAGTGGATTCAAATTCCAAACAACTGTGAGAATTTTTTCTAATTTAATGTACAATATATTATAATCTCAATGATTTAGAACCCATCTTAACCAGTTAAGTGTGTTTGACGACTATATCCGTCATGGAGAAATGACATATATTTCGTGTCATGACGACTATATCCGTTATATGGGAAATTTAGTTACCATTTGCTATTTAACCAGTTAGCAGTGATTGACGTGTATACTCGTCATCGCCCGATCTTCCTGAATCACATATAATAAATAGATAGATGCGCATTCTCCAAAGAAGTCGCCACAGTTAACTGGTTAAGCAGTGATCCCTAGAATAAATAGTCATTTTAGTTAAAAAGCCTGTGCCAGGTAAGGAGATAAAGGTCAGCTTCTATAATGTGTTTATAACAGCCTCGATAAACAATTAAAAGAGTAGATTTTAGACGAATCGATTATACTATTAACACCGAAGAATAACGGAAGGAATAAGAAGTATAGAACGTATGTTTATCACTGAGGTACACGTCAGACCAACGTACAACTTTGTTTATATACAGACGACTCTCGTATACCGCGAATTCCTTTAACGCGACAAAGATATTTCTCGAATTGTTTCGATAACACCAAAACTACCAAGCCGGTCGAAATAACCAGTTACCAATTTTTTTTTAAATTACTGTAAATAATTATTTTTGTAGGTATAACGTTGGTAATTTTAGTGTTAACAGTTTTAATAAGTGCAGCATCCGACAACAAAAGGACAGATTTTCGTTTTCTTTCAAATTCCCTTTTCTTCCTAGATATGGCCTTCATATTCGTTGATTATCTGAACACCGATTTTTGTTAAACTTGTGAAATAGATCTCGAAAGAATATTTAACACGTATTTTTTTTTACACATTGCACAATATGATAACGCACAGCCCAAGGGTATATCGATTACAAAATATATTAAATAACTATGGTGCGAATGGTATGAAGAAGAATTATTAAATTTATATACTCATAATATTTATTATTCTGAATTCACGTCAACATAAATGAATTTAACACTAGATTTACGGATGTTGATATACCTATTTTTCTAAAGTGCACCAATTTGAATCATGCAAGAAAATTGATTTCTTTTTGCATAGAAAATAGTTCCAAATCAATTGAAATGAGAGATTTATTATTAAAAAATTAACCAACCAATGTATTATGTATGTAGTAATCAAATTTTGAATGAGGCAAATTGACTCCGCAAGTCTATCTTACTCTATAGTGTTAATCTTCATCGTTTATCGTTTCGCCTCATGTTTCCATGTTTCTTGGTGATTTATTTGAACGATACACCTCTATATGTGTTTGACATGGGCAATGACGATGGTTATTAACAAATACGTGTGACTGAGACAGAGTAGTTAATTTAATTAGCCGGAAACTTACGATCTGTGTACGATGTCTCTTCATCGCATGCGTGACACGATCGTGAGAGAATTCGTTGAAGCTCACTTCCGGATCTTCGCGAAGCCCTGTTTGTTTTCGCATCTTATGGGAACTGATAGTAGTGAATTTATAGTTTTACTTTGACTTTGAAATCTTCGAAACTGTGAAATAAACATGTCTTCTCTGGTTTGAAGGTTGTAAAGTGTACCTTTTTGTAGTTAGAAATATTGTTAAAGTATCATGTTTGTTGACGTTGAAATATTAGTACAGTTTTTAAATCCGTTGATTATGTAAATAGGTTGTAATCTATCATGCATGATTGCACAAGAGGCAAACATTTGCGACTAGAAAGAATATGCGACAAAACCTGTTTTTAAGTTATGAGAAATTTGTATTCAGCTCGGAAAACTGCATTTATAAATGCAACTTTAAATTGTATCAAGTTGTAACATTTTAGGAATTTAATTACTTATTTTTAAACTCTTCTATTTAATTGTCAAATAGGACAAAATGACAGTATCCTTGATTGTTATAAAAATACATCACATTTATAAAGTATCAGTTTGATACATATTCCATACTTAAATTAACTAATTATTTCATAATTCCACTTCGAATTAATACTAAAACTATCACGGTATTTCAAACAACCGGGAGTCATTTCATTTTTTTTAAATTCACACAATTGATAAGAGAGCTATTATGTAAATATTCCATTTCAATTTTAAAAAATCAAAATTATTTATTTATTCAACTTTTTCACCTCTTCATTTTTCTCTCTCCAAGTATTGATTTGGTACATTTAAATACAATTGATAAAAGTCAAGTAATTCTAGTGTTAAATGAGCTCAACAATCGTTATATTGTCCACTTCGTGCGTCATACATTATTATAATGACATTTATGTTATTTATTTTAACCAATTTGCATCACAAGCGTAAATATGCGCGCACTTTGTCTGGTAACTATCACCGAAACGCATTTATACATTCGCATTCTGAATAAATAACGGTATATACGTATAGCGTAAATTATTTATACAACATTATTCGATTAACACTAGAACTACCGGCGTTAAATCTATTAAATTTCAATTTATTACATAACTACTTTGAAAACAGACAAATCAAAAGACCGAAAAGAAAATCGATACGGTGATTTATGTTTTTCTAGATTGACGTAGAATATTTATTCCATGACTCTCCTGTAGACTTAAAGAATTTTTGGAAAAAAACGGTGTAACAGTCATTTTAACTGGTTCGTTACTTCTAATGTTCAAATGCAATATCGCTTTTTGAAATACTGTTATACTTAGATTTAATATAAAGAAATTCGACAGTAAGTAAAGATATATTTTCCATTTTGTTATGTGATGCAAACGGGTTAACCTTTATCATAGTTAGTGTTTCAAGAGTGTAAATTAACGTTTCACCGTTATCATGTGTTTCATTATTGACGGTGTTGAGTCATCTACTTTAAGCGCACGTGTACGTCAGCCTGTTAATTTACTAGCATGCACCATGAAATGAATAGGACACCTTTGCGCCAGTTGAATTGAAACCACGAGACCTCGTTATTTTGCAATGGATAAAGTAGAACGTCCCTTGTGTAAACTCATCAATGCACGGTATCATGTGGATAACTGAATAATCGCTTTTGCGATACGAAATATCATTAATGCAAGCGGTGATAAAAAGAATTTACGTAATTTAAATACTTGTGATCTTTAACACTAGGTTTACGGGTGTGAAATCAGTCACTCTGTAATATATTAAATGAGGCCTCTAAAAAGGATTCAAAGATGATAATTCGTCAAGTAATTATTATATCATAAAATAACGTGTGAAATATCTATTGTATAGCTTCTCTGTAAATTTGAGAAATGTTTATAAAGTAGGTAGGAATTGAACTTGCTTCCGTAAATGTAGGGCGCAAATATACAGACCTTTATAGATCGATGAAATGGATTTTTGAAAGTATTTTTTGTATCGTTAAAGTGATCGATGGATTTTTAAAGAGGCAGTAACTAGATTTTACTGAAAATGTATTATTTCCTATTATACAAACTATGAAATGAATAGCAATAGTAACGAATCCTTTTACCTTTTATTACAAATTTCACTGTTTTAAGGGGTTTACTTTGTACTACTACCTATAAATTGTTCTCTATAGGTTTTCTACAGTAAATTAAGAATTATTTAACTCCTATCTTTGTAGTACACCGCTATAATTAATAATTTCATGTACTCTTTAATAATAACACCTTTGAAAGCTTTGCAGCATTCCACGTAGGTCTGACTTAACATTAAATCTACCAAGCCGGTTAAAACTCCAGTCCGACATCAATCCAAAAATTATTTAAATTGGTAGGGTAGCCGTGAAGTAAATATTCCACTTCTATCTTATAAAACCTAAATTAATTAATTAATCATCTTTTCCACCTCTTCATTTCTCTCTTACTACAGTAGTTACTAAGAGTATCTAAATTTTAGTTGATATAACATCGGTAGATTTAGTGTTAACGCTTTACATATATTCCTAATTCAAAAATATTTACTTAAAAGGAAACTTGAAGAATTATTTTTAAATGATTAATCAACAAACGATGAATTAAACTCGTCATTGTGCTCTATGCCGCAGGAAATTAGTGACACTAAATCTACCAACGCTGTATCTAATAAAATTTAGATTATATAAATTTAGATAGATTAAATACAAAATTAAAGAAGATGATTAAATAACTAATTTAGGTCTTATAAGATACAAGTGGAATATTTGCTTCTGGACTTCCCTATCAATTTAAGGAATTTTTTGATAAAATTGGCAACCAGTCATTTTAACCGGCTTGGTAGGTTTCGTGTTAAGACTCTAATTCATCAGAAATAACGCAATGTATTGCTAATACTTGATGTGAAATAGATTAATAGATTATAAAGTATTTCCGTTTAGAAGTTACAAGAAATTCCATTGAACTTGTTACCGCTGGTCACACGCATGGCATTCAAAGTTTTAATATGTGCTGATTGGTCCCTGAGTCACTGAACCAAAAAGGATTCCATTCGGACTATTTATTCCCATTGCTAGGCACAATTGCACAATTTGCAATTCAAAATTGGCATTGAGCCATACACGTGTACGATTTTATATAGCTACTTCGAATTCGCGGGGATATGTGACATAGCAATTGCCAAATTCTCGTCGTACGTTAAATGCCACGATGAGTTGTATTTGCATTTCAAATATTCCAATTAAAACGGAACTCCTACGTTCTCCTACGAAGCAATTAACAGAATTGCTTTCAGCCGTTGTAATCTACTGCTCTAAATTGCTAGTCTGTATCTTTATAGTTATGTTACACTGTTTATTCTAAGTTTTCATGCGCCTGACAATTTGTGATTGTACTTCCTGTCGCAATTATTATTTCTTCTTATTGTTCTTCGATATTTTAACGGTATTTATGGCGATGTCTATTAGTCGCCATCGTTATCATTGACGCGGTAAATAGAATAGAAAATTTTTAAGTTTTCCAAAAACTGTTAAATTGAAAATATCGGTAGGTCAGAAGACGTTGAAATTAGTGCTATGTTATTAATATTGCATTTACTTATACCGGTTAACGAACATCAGTGATAGATTATTATTCCAATAATTAATTCTATGTTATTACGCGCTCAGTCACAATAGAAATCGTAAGGCAAGGGGTTAATTAGTCAAAGTTTTGTTTAGATACTTCAAACTATATTTTGTCGAATATTCAGAGATGTTTTTTAATGTGGAGTTTCAGTAGTTTTTAATATAGACTTTCAGAGTTAGAGTACAAAATTTCAAAATGTCAGACATAACTGTAAATATAGGCGGAAATAATATTCTCTAGAGCTTTTATTCTACAACAATTCAAAAATCCTGCCATAATTGTAAATATAAGCGTGAAAAATGTTTTCTACAGCTTCTTCTTTGCAACCCTTCAAAAATTCAGCCATAACTGTAAATGGAAGCTCACAGAACGTCCTCTACGGCACTTTACAAAATTTAGTCATACATGACTGTAAATATAAGCGTGCAAAATGTTTTCTACAGCTTCTCCACTACAACCCTTCAAAAATTCTGCCGTAACTGTAAATAGAAACTCACAAAACATCCTCTACAGCTTCTGCTCTACGACACTTCAAAAATGTAGCGATAGCTGTAAATATAAATGTGTAAAACGTACCTTACAGTTTCTACTCTACACCATCAAAAATTCAGCCGTAACTGAAAAATAGAAGCTCACAAGAACGTCCTCCACAGTTTCTACTCTACAACACTTCGAAATTCAGCGAAATATTTCAATATTAAGCATACAAAACATTTCTTGCACCTTCTACTCCTCACTTGAAAAAATTATTCGCAATTGTAAATATAAGCGCGCTAAACGTTCCCCGTAGGTGGTACTCTACAGTACTTAAAAAATTCCTTCGTATATATGAAGATCGGGGCACAAAATGTTCTTTGTAATTTGTATCCTGCAATAGGGGAGAGCGGGGCTAAAAGTTGCCGAGGTAAGTTGTTCCGATTGAAATAATTCCGCGAGGAGAAGAGATAAGAATATTGTGTAAATTCGTAATGAAATGGAACGCCAAATTGCACCGACAATAACCATTTTAAACAAACGAGTGGGACCCGGAACAACGGAACGACAGCACGTGCCTCACTGCTCCACGTAAGAAAATATTTTCGCATTTGGTATTTGTGGTCTATCTCACGAATGATTCGTACGATATTGTTGAGTAGTACTTAAATAAACAGACTTGGTTTAATCATTTATTGTTTTTTATTTCACAAATAATAGCTTTAACAGATATGGTACCAACTTATCCCGGCTTGTTAACAACTTGCCCCAAGTCGGGGTAAGTTGTTACTTTCCGACTTTAGGCATTAAAAAATTAATAATAAAAGAATCTCTCAAACAATGACCCAAATAACTGTCTTAATATCAAAGTTACATATGTAAGTTGATTTTGATCGCATCGTATGAATACTAAAAGCAAGTGTTTTAACAAATTTTGAAGTGAACTAAAAATCGGAACTTTTAGCCCCGCTCTTCCCTACATTAAAAATTCAGCCGGATCTTTAAATGTTAAGCGCAGAAAATTATTCCTTGCGTTCGACGATTGCGTCGCAATGCACACCGTGGAGAAGCACGTGACGCTAGGCGTGCTGTTGCAATTACGATCAACGTGAGGTAACGTAACCACTCGGCTGGATATCGCACGCAAAGCCGAGCACGTTCTTTCGCCTTAATTTCGTTAAGTGCTTTAAGCACGTAACAACCGCGCTCTCGTATCCGGCATCACGTGTACCGTCGTGTTACCGGAAATTCGATCACGTTTGATTCCCTACTGGTTTTTCGTGATTAGAGGATTCATGACGTGATTAGTCGGACACGGAAACACGAGAGATTTACTCTACTCGTACGAATATTGCTACGATTGATTCGTTCGGGGGATCTTCGATTTATTAAATGTTACTGTCGCATTACAGCGTTTTCTAGCGGTAGAAGTAGTTGGTTTGATGAGAGTTACACTTTTGAAACACTTGAGGTACTTAACCGTTTGCGTACCACGAGCCATTTTCGCGCTCTTCAGTTTTTGTGTGGAAAAACCCCAGGACATTTTTTCAATGTTGACAATTGAAGGAAGACTTTGTTAAGATATTTTGTTAAGAATGCATCAGATTTCTCTTTTATAATATAAAGTAATTCCAAATTAGGATACAAGCACGAGAAGATTGTTCTTGTTGTGCACTACATAAAATAAAACACCAACTTTAGCTTATTTTGAAATAAAATCTCAAGAGTGCGAAAGTGGCTTTTGGCTTTTTTCGAAGTAATTTTTTAAATCCCTCCCGGTATTCAAACGGTTAAATGCTTATAGGTTTTTAACTCTTTGAATTATAATATAGAGTCAGGTCCATGTAGATGAAATTTAAAATGGAAACTTTGAATTTGAAAATGTATAAAGTTTAAATAGTTTGGTAGGATTGTTGAAACGCTATTGAATTATTTTCGTATCAGTAATTTAATATTAGAAGGTGGTATAATAGTTTGGAAGATTCGTAGATTTCTTTTTGGATCATTTAGTGTTCAATTATGACACAATAGTGTTTAATTATAGACCCAAAAGAGATCGTAGGGCAAGGATTTAACCAATTAGTTGTGATTGACGTGTATATTCGTCATGGAGAAACGCCAGAATATTGTATTGACGATTATACTTGTCCTGGGTAAAAGTTAGCGACCACTGGTTACTTAAATTGTAATTGTGACGAAAAATATAATATTTTCGTTAATTTCAAGACATTTGAAACTAATAAATCAATAATTTGAGATAGATTTATGCTCATCTCGCGATTTTCATGACACACGAAGTTGCGCACTCTCAAAAGTAGTCGCCACTGTTGCACTGGTTAGGTAGATCGACGAAAGTGACTAGGAATGGGTCGAGGATACTTAACACTAGATGTACCAAACCAGTCAAAATAATTGGTACACCATTGTTTCCAAAAATTCTAAGGGTTTATGAGAGAGCCGTCGAATAAATATTCTTCGTCCATCGTATAAAACATAAATTACCGAATCGATCATCTTTTCCACATCTTAATTTTCCTTGCTTTAAGGTACACATTTGAGACATTTAAATATAATAGATTTCACGCTGGTAAATCTAGTATGAATAGGAGTACTTAATGATATTATTATTTTTTCAACTATTATCTATCATACGAAGTGATGTAATTGTACATGATGGAGTGTAAAGTTTGCGTTTCACCTCACAAGTAGTTTCTTTTTCAACTATCAGAACCATTTGCTTTAAAAATGATTTTCTTTAATAAAAATCCAAAGCCGTCACAGTATCACAATTCCTCTATATCTTCGAAAAAGAAAGCCTAAGTTTAATAAAATTTTTTCTATTGTCCCACTGCTATTCCATTGGTATTTATCTATATATATAAAGCTCAAATACCACTGACTGACTGACTCACTCACTCATCACGAAATCTCAAAAACCACAGAACGGATTGCAATGAAATGTGGAACATACCTTCTCCTTGGGTCTTAGGTGCTCACTAAGAAAGGGTTTTGAACAATTCGAAATTTTAAGGGCGGTTTTGGGGGGTTAAAGTATGGGCCAAACTCATCAACGCAGAGCCGAAACTACTTGATCTAGAAACTTGAAATTTTGCATGCACGTTCCTTCTAGGGTATAAGCACCCACTAAGAAAGGATTATTAAAAATTCGAAATTTTAAGGTTTTTTTTTTAGTTTCGATTAAACCGTAGCGAAGCACGGTAACTTTCAGCTAGTATGATATACAATCATCGTCAGATTTTTATCATCGTGCAATATTTACTCTCCTTTTGTTCGATATAAAAATTCAAAGCAAATGATAGTGAAATGCAGGAGAGATATCCACATGTTCGAGCACGTGCTTCACTTCACGTCATGAAATAGCACATTCTTATCTACGCCCTTAAGTCTCACGGACTATAGCACTGTAATAGAGTCCCTTTCATTCATGTTGCTTTAAATCATGGTGCATGTAGTTGCATAACACGATTCTTCGCCTGTCACGTGTTACCACGTGCTATATACGGTGGAATTGTTATGCAGGCTAAACAATTAATTTGAATTTTTTTCTTTTAACCCTTTATGTACCGCTGTGACTTTTATGTAACGCAATACGTGCAAGCTTCTACTCTTGACAAGTCAAATGTCTAACTTTGTCAAATATTATAATGCAGCTGTTGAAATTTATGAAACTTTTTACAATTCAATGTTTGAAAATCAGATTCAATTCATTACGTAACATTGTATTTGCATAATTCTCTAATTGTGCTGTCGTGAATGTGCTCTTTGGGTACCATGCAAAATTCGGACCATAGAGGGTTAACATTTATACGCTCCTGGAGAGAAATCTTCCTTAGTATTTTTTTTAATCTTATGTTGCAATGTATAACTGTTTGGGTTACGAAATTTTATTTTGTTTTTTATTCCTTTTTGTAGAGGAAAAGAAGAATTTTGTAACGGTGTGTTTAAAACGTGTGAAATATTGTGCAGGATGTTAATAATGTAGAAATTGATTTTATAATGTTTGTAGCAATTTATTGTCATTGTTTAAAAACAAAGATCGGTATTTCAGTCGTTTTCTAAAGCTCAGGCCTTTAGACTCTTTCTTGAGATTTTGATAGGGTTCTTATCCGTCTAAGTAATTACACGGCATAGGAGGAAACCGATAAAAGCTCTCACAGAATCCGATAACGCTTTTAAAGTGAAAGGCTTGTTGCACATTTTAATATAAAACGAAACTTGTAATATTTTCTTACAGCCCTTTTGTCATCGTATTTAATTTTCCATCTGAAATAAATTGAAATTAAATTGATGAAATTAGGTGCGAATGAAAATTAATTTCTCTTTGAAAGTAACATAATCTAATATCCATAAATGTTATGCAAAAATAAATCAATGATATATCGATCGTTAGAGAATGTAAATATTACTTATTTACTCTATCGTACAATAACGACTGTCACTCGTGACACAAAAAATTAAATAAAAATTCTTAAGATTTATTAAAAAATTTCAAGTTGAGAAAATTAGTGAGACACCTCATCTCAAAATTATTCTCATACTATTAATTTTTATTTGAAGGTATACAACATAGTAAATATCAGTGTTTTTAAAATTCTTACAATTTGATTAGCTACTTGAGGCATATGCAGTTACAAAACAAATAGTAGAGTAAAGAATCCACACATTTCGTATCGTATTTGTCAAGAACAAAAATCCCAGGAACCAAAAACATTTCCAATATTTTTATATAAAATTTCAATGATTATCACATTTGATCATTAATATCTTTTACGCTATGAGAAATCGATTAAAAGATAGAATCGTCTTTCAGTTTCTTTCAACAACTTGCAAATAAAATCAAATTTTCACGATGGTAAAGGGTTCGTTCTATGCTTCTATAGTTTCCTTTGATGCTCGTTCCATCATCAAAGAGCAAAAGTAAGGATCAAAAAGGGCGAGAGAAACCATGTGCAAAAATAGCCACAACGATAGAACAGGAGATACGTAAGTGGACGAGCAGAGAAAGGGGAGAAACGAGAGAGGTTGAACAAAAGTAGGATCGTCGATTGCAGACTGCAGGTTGTGCCGGAAAGTAGTAATGGGAATAAGCCTACACGAATTTGATTCAAGAAAGTTCAATCGACACTTCAAAATTTACGAACAACTACTCGCGAATAATAATTTAAATTTAGTGCAAATAAAGACGTAAGTAAATGTGCGTAGCATTCTATAATAGTAATGAGAACATAGTGTTTTCCCTGTAGTCACATTAGGTAATTGTACTATAGCTATGTAGACGTCAAGGTCCTTATCGTTTCATTTCAAATTAAAAGCATGAATGAACTAATAAATTTTCAATGTTAACGTTTCCAAATGATTCATTAGAGAGAATCTAACATATACAAAATTTTCTTTAGAAATTAAAATATTTAACACTTTGAACTCACCTGCATTTCGCTAATTTGATCATTTCTACTCGCGTGAAACTTTTCCTATTAAAATCACATCTTTATAAATCAAAAAGTTTAAGAACGCTGATAGATAGATATTCGGCAGACATTTTCGAATATTTATAAATATTGCAAGTTAAAAGTTACATAAAATTTCATTGAATTCATTAGCGCCGGTCAGCAGTGACCCCCATGACAGTCAACGTGTTAATCTCTTGCCACTTTGTGTAACACACATATATATTATAATTTAATGTAATATTAACATTATAGAACTAACTTCATTGCGTTAAATCTTGCTGATATTTTCAATTTCACAACTTTTAATGAACTCAAAAATATCCTATCCTAAGCGCTTAATAATTCATATCGGCCCGCCAAAATCTTATCCTTTTTTCAAGCACGCTCCTAGAATTTCACCGTTGCTGTCTTAGGCCGTTTAAAATTGAATCTCCAGGTATTATTCTTGATAAAAAAGTTCTCGAGAAAGCGTCGTTAGAATATCTGTCGCTACTCGAGGGAGTCTGCCAGACGGCAAACCCGGTACCTTTTGAAGGGGAACAAGGGGACACCGTACGCATCCCCCACCGGTATATCACCGTAAAGCACTGCGTGAGGACGCATGACCGAGGTCGTCGAACCCGGCAGCGGGTAGCACGTGTACCCACGGGAACGTCTCATCCTCTCGCTGCGAAGGGCGCGCGGAGTGTGAGAGACGATCGTCATCTACTCTCTTGTCACGTGGTGGGGGTACTACGCGCTCATTGGTCGAATGACAGTCAAGCCGATTGGCGGGGGAGGAAGTGCACGTGGCTGCAGCAAAACGCAGATCGCAGAATTCGCTGACACACGAAGTGCAAACTTCCTGACCCATAAACACGAGGCATATGATATTTCTTATCCTTTGTTTTTACATTTTTTAAGAGACTTATTTCAATTTGACAAAACATTATGGATAAGTTTGGAATTGATTGCAGATTAGAGTGCATTTTCTGATAAACATATATTCGTTGTAGGATAAGAATGTTTTGCGAGTTTGGCGGGCTTACGATTTTCATAGTGGAATTTTGGAGGATTGTTTTAATATATTTACAAATGTGAAATAAATATGTTAGAAGAAATAGAGGAAGCAAAAAGCTTGGTTGATTTAATCTCTTGCAATTTACAAGAGAGGCATATTTAGGAGTGATATATTGAAAAAAAAAACTAGAAATTTTGGGAACACCTTGATAGATTTAGTGTGAATGTCAAGAATTATAGATTTTATCGATCTATTGTGGTATTAACCCTTTGTAGTCCTACGTCGAGCTGTACTCGACATAACTTTTCACTTGACTACATTTTCTGACAATTTAATTGTAACTTTCCAATTTCACAATGATTTTGCAATATCACCGAAATATCCGCCTGCAACTACAGTCATTGCTATCATTACAAACAAAGAATAACGAATGATTGAAAGTCTTGTGAAATAAACTTTATCCAGCTCACTACAAGATCACTAAACTAATTCGGACTGAAACGGATTAATAATTATGGAGAATTTTACTGTTCTATAAAACCATATTAGCTAATGTTCTTTGATGTCTTAATTAAAATATCCGTCACTATCTATGTTGATTATACTAATTAGCAACATGAACATCCAAAGAAACACAATTAAATTAGTTTCTCTCAACTGGTAACATTCTTTACAAATAATTTCAAAGGAAGTTCACATTCCAAGAGCAATACATTAGTTTCAAATGAAATTTTCTCCATGAAACGAGAACACTTCGATAAATAGGTTACGGAATGCTCCAGACAAAAAATGTCTGGCAAAAGTGTTCCACTAACGAATGTAATTTCCTCGAAGTATTGTCAAACTCTCATTTATCTCTTTCATTTGCAGACTATTTACGTCTCGCGATTCTCGTACATCCCGCGTATCCATTAGTCATATTTGCACTGTTGGCCGACATTCGTTGCCCGATACACGTGTTAAGTACAACACGCGATAACTTTGAAGTGAGCACGTGGGTGTGGCTTCTACGTCGTGTTTCATTGAAACTCTTCCTTTTATCGGCGTAATGCGATTACGAAAATTCTTATCGGGACGAATTTTTGCGACGTTATACTTCCGGCTCGAATATAAATTAATCGTTTAACCAGACATCGACGTATGGAATCGCAAATTTTTACGTGTCATTGGAGCAAAGATATTGCGAAAATCCCCGAAATGAAATACCTCTTCATGTATATCTCTTAACATATAATAAAAATTTGAAATTGGAATTCGTAACTGACGCTAATATAACATTTTGAAAATACGAAACTATTCGTAGATTTGAATCAGTTGAAATAGTGCTATGCAAGAGAAGGTCTACTTCCAGCTCGAATTTAAATTAATCGTTTAACCAGACATCGACGTATGGAATCGCAAATTTTTACGTGTCATTGGAGCAGAGATATTGCAAAAATGCCCGAAATATAATACCTTTTCATGGTTGTTTCAAAACATGTAATAAAAATTTGAAATAGGAATTCGTAACTGACGCTAATATAACATTTTGAAAATAAGAAACTATTCGTAGATTTGAATCAGTTGAAACAGTAATTATGTGCTATGTAAGAGAAGGTCTACTTCCAGCTCGAATTTAAATTAATCGTTTAACCAGAAATCGACGTACGGAATCGCAAATTTTCACGTGTCATTGGAGCAGAGATATTATGAAAATCCCCGAAGTGTAATTCTTTTCCAAGTTTATTTCACAATAGGTAGTAACAATTTTTAGGTGGGAATTTATAAATGACGCGAATATAGTATTTTGAAAATAGGAAAATATTCATAGATTTTTTAATACTTTTCTTTTGATTTTGTAAAGCATTTTGAAACAGTAGATCTATCGGCCTTAAATGTTTTATATTTAAGTATAGTAATTTTTCAAAATAGGAATCCATCATTTTGATCATGAGTTAGTTCTAATATAAATTTTAGAATTTATTACTTGTAGAAAGTTGATCAATTGTTATCTACAATTTTTGTCTTAGCAGTTAAAAGTGGAGAACGAAAACAAATAATATACCGATAAATTGGTTTCAAAATAAAACACCATTTTCTTCTTTAAATATTAGTCTCATGTTAATTAACACGTTGCCGCAAATGACGGCTATAGCCGTCCTGCACATTTTTGTACTAATGTATTTATTTGTTAATTACTCTGTAATACACCGAAAAAAAGATGTAACATTCCAGATAACATATCAGTTGTTCTTTTTGTGCGATTTTTCCTACTTTAAAAGTTCGAAATATTTTCGTGTGTGTTTCTGAGCACTTTTGTCAAATTAAAAGTGTGCAGCAACGGGTTAACTATATCGTTAATTAATTATTCCACGTATCATGAAATTATAAGAAGTGTAGGGTCTTACAGAAATTTACTAGTAAATTCATTAACATATTGTTTTACATTGCATAAAAAGTCTCGTGTACAACCATAAAAGGTTTCAAGAGAAGCCGAATAAAAATCTTCTCAGAATAAGAAACACAAACAATAAAGATAAGCACATCAGAGATTTCAAAGAATCCCGTAGACATATCACTGAGCGCGTATAATGTCTCTTAAAAGGAATTCCACGCGGAAAGGGAAGGTTTTATTCGACAAAGGATATTCGCTTACAATTCGCCAAGAGCATTCGCGAATCTCCCGGAAATAACTTGCGGAAAAGCTTTCAATCTCTGTTGTATATCGAAGAAACTTTTTCTCTTGGCTCATCACGTGCCTTTTATTGTTCCATTGTCGTAGAAAATGCGATTACTTTGTCGGCGGCTTATATTTGAAGGTAAATTCGATCTGAAGGTATTTTTTCGTTCAACTAAATAAGTAATTTATTGCATACTGTTTAAACTACAAGTTATTACAGAATTTTGTTATTGAATTAGTCGCGCAAGTTACATAAATAATTGATACTAATATTAGCAAGGCTCAATTTTTTCTAAAAATTCCCCCAAATTTCTTTTCCAGTTTTCTACGTCTACCTTATAGAATGTAAGGGATTGAATCAATGAAATTTTTTGTTCTATCCATTTCTCTTATTGTAACACATTCGTTTGTCATTTTTAACACTAGAACTACCAAGCAAGTTAAAATGACTCGTTTTCAATGTTTTCTAAAAATCCTACAAGTTTATAGGATGCCCGAGTCGAAAATTTCAGCCCAAAATCCTCCTAAATTACCAAATAACTTAGGATATTTAGGCTGAATATGGAAAAATATGTTACATATAAAAGAATGCAAATTTTAATTCCACAATCGCCCTACACTTGTTACTTTTTGCCACTTTTACCTAGTTTAGGAGCAATTTAGGCTTCGTACAGCCCAAAATAATCCTCAGCGTTCTATAATGAGGTGCTTTAGAATTGGATTGGAATTGGAGTGGAATGATCGAGGTCCAAAAAAATTCTCGATATACTAAAAATTAATTTGGTTTAGGAGATTTAGAATTTATATGGAATAAAATGATAATTTAATTCCAACTTGTTCCTGAAAGCCCTATTTTTAGAATATGAGTCGATAGACTTGGAACTTCTGAAATATTTTTAGGGGATGCCAGATTAAATTGGAATAAAAATTTTACCCGATCAGTCCATATAACTCCTAAAAATCATATTTACAGGACTTTGAGGCGCGTAGACACACTAGTTGAGGATTTTGAGGTTCAAAATGGTATACATAATTAAGCGGCAAATGAGAGATCAAAAGAATTTAGGATTTGAAGTTTCTTTTTAGGCTGGACTTTTCGACTCGGGTGATCATAGAACAGATATTGTACGTCGATCTTATAAAACACAGATTACCAAATGGAACATCTTTTCCACATCTTGATCCCTCGGTTTCCAAAGTATCCGTTTAATTTATTGAAATATAGTCGGTATAAGGCCGGTAATTCTAGTGTTAAATATATTAAATTAGTCGTCGGAAGATCTAGTGTTAACTCGACTTGGAAGCATCTAATTGCAAACTGACTTTTAAATCTTTGCGAATTTGTGATACAGGCGAACCTCAACTTTCGCACAATTCGCTGTTTCGGACATTTTTAAAAACTTTTGTCGCTATTTCAAAAATTACTTCTGTGTAGTCAGTCCCACGGAGTGAGGTCCACAAATACAATATTAGTCCTTTGCACACCGATATCCCATCTGAGGGGACAAGAAATATATGTTTACCTGAATTCTTCTATTGAAACAGCATAAAATAGCAAATAGTAAAGTGCCGACAAGTTGCTAATAGATAACGTCAAAGGTGGCTCGGAGTGCAAAGGGTTAGAGGACCCTGAGGTTCTCTACTATTGTAATATTGTCTCTAGTATTACCTACTAAATGTTGAAAAATCTCAAGATTACAAAGAAACCATATTAATATGCAACTTTTAATATTTTTCGTGTATTCCTCTACCTTCGAATATTCAACATTTGCACACATTTTCAGGATGAAATTATGTGCGAAAGTCGAGGGCCGCTTGTATTTCGCACAGTTAAAAGAAGGATTTTGAAGAATACAAATATAAATGCGTCTTATGTTACCTCGAAGTTATGAGGGCCCATAGACGGTTAAGGATATCGAAATAATGAAAAAGCTGAGGAATTGTTTTTATCGTGGTGTAATTTTACAAACTTTATGTCTTTATTTCTATTATTTTAGTAGCCATTATTTTTTTACTATGATAATCAGCTCGTGCGGATACATCGATGTTTGGCTTTCTTGCGCAACGTGATTGGCTATCGGTGTATAAATCTTGTTCCACCTACGTCACGAATCGGTATTTTCTTTGAGGTTCTTTAAATCAAAGAGAAAGATAAATGTCCTCTCTTTATTACGTGCCAATAAACTCCTCGGAAGTTGTATTTTCATGAAATGTGATTTATTATCGAATTCTCATATTTCACGTTTGCGTCGACGATGGATTTCGAGTATTTTTAAGATACTTAGATATTTTTAGCTTGCGCGTGGATATTTATATAATATCATTTAAAAAAAATGTCGCAACTTGTTTCTTCAAAGAGGATGAAAAATCACTAATTTATTCAATTTCCCATAAATGGAAACATGGAGATGTTAAGGCTAAAACTATCGAAAAGTGCAAAATAAAATATGTGAGGTCAAATCTAAATTAATTAATTAATTGTATTCTTTATTTCTTGATTTCCTTTTTCTAAAGTATTTATTCAGTATATCTGAATTTCAGTAGATATAACATCGGTAGTTTTGGTGTTAATGTATCACAGCCTCGATAACTGCAAAACCACTTAAAACAGTAGGTTCTAAGCTAAATGATTATATATAAATCTTCTATAAATCTCTATATAATATCTTCATAAAAATGAAGAAGTTAGAAAATTTAGAAATTTTTCAAAGAAATTGCGAACCAATTAATTTGATTGCATTAGTACATTTAGTATTGAAGAGACTAAGATTTATAAGGAAGTAGAGATTCGGACTCATCGAAGGTGTCAAAGTTCAAATTCTGCTTTGTCACTTTTGAAAAATTGGTCCAAAATTATTCTTCAATATCTGATAACCCCAAGTGGCTTAGAACCTACCTAAAACAGTAGGCTATAAACTAAATACCCATAGTAATTAACCCTCTATGGGTCCCTGTGACTTTGCGGCAACGCAATACACATTTAACACTAGATTTACGGATGTTGATATACCTATTTTTCTAAAGGGAGCCAATTTGAATCATACAAGAAAATTGAAATTTTTTGCAAAAAAAAAAGTTCCAAATCAATTGAAATGAAAGATTTATTATTAAAAAATTAACCAACCAATATATTAGTAATCAAATTTTGAATAAGCCAAATTGGCTCCGTAAATCTAGTGTTAAGCTTCTATTCTTCAAAGTCAACTTTATAACTTTGCCAATTATTAAAATTTAGCTTGTGCCGATCATAAAATTCTTTACAATTCAAGGTTTAAAATTCAGCTTTAACTCATTATTTTAAATTGCAATTTTACCACTTTCTAATTGTACTATCGTGAAACCGTTCTTCAAATACTACAAAAATTCGCCCCATAGGGATTCAAATAATTTATAATGTAGGAAAAAATAGATTCTCCAATTCACAATTAGCTGACCCGAATTCAAATTATTCTACTTTACCTGTGATAAATTATTCTTAAATCATTATTCACTGTATCACAGCCTCAGTGACAAGATGAACCTAGCCGAAGTAATCATAGCAATTAAAGTTAAATAGTGTAACGCAAAAAGAGGACCTACCACATTAATCTGACTTAATGTAATTTTTTTGCACTTGAATATATTAATTAAACGTATTCACGGACGGAAAAGTAGGTGTATTAATATGACATTGCTTGAGACTCTATGTGAGGTTGGTAATTAAAATTCTACGGGAGGCTTGTGCATCGCGATAACACGATCATTTGAAGGCGATAAATTAGAAATGTATCTCATGCAGGATCTCGGACAGCCCGTGAAATGGTAATACGGCGATCGATAATGCCGTCACGTGGGCAATCTAGTCATTCCGATGGGATTCTAATATCGCCAGTTGGCGAGCTCGAGTGGAATAATAAAATTTGCTTTCGATAAGTGTGACACACGCTGTAGTTCGCCGGTGCACTTTCTCTTTAAATACGTTGAATATTCTCTAGACCTTGCGAGAAGTCCCTGACATCTCTCACTGTTAATTAAGAGGATTAAATTATGTTTCGGTTGTGAAGAAAAAATATCTCACACTCTTGCGATAGTTAAAAAAGATTATGAAAGAGCTATCCATTTCTATTGTAATAGCATTTTAATAGAAAATTGTGATTAATTTCTTGAAATTAAAAACGAAGTGGTAGACGTTTGAAGGACAACTTACAAAACTAATTAACACTAGAACTACCGGCATTAAATCTATTAAATTTCAATATATTCAATAAGTACTTTGAAAACAGAAAAATCAAGAGACCGAAAAGAAAATGGATACGGTGATTTATGTTTTTCTAGATTGACGTAGAATATTTATTCCATGACTCTTCTGTGAACTTGAAGAATTTTTGGAAAAAACTGTGTACCGGTCCTTTTGACTGGTTCGGTAGTTCTAGTGTTAAGGAGGATTGATATTCAGTTGGGCCCAAAGTTCAAATCCTCCTTTAAAGTAGATGTCTGGAAAGTTTTTTCTAAATTATTTAATATATCGTAGTCGTGTTGGTTCGGGACTTAGGAAAAACAATGGATCTCAGACGAACCTGCCGTAACAGTAAAACCGAAGATAATAGAAAGAAAACTAACTAAAAATAATTTCAAAGAAGTATATTTACTGGTTGTAACAGAATATATTTCAATTTCTAGTACTTATATATTTATTCCATGATTTTTTGGGCACCTTGCATTTTAAGTAATCGTATAATATAAAACTCTCAAAATTTGTTTCCAGAAAGCTCAAATTATGATTATTCCAAAATTCTATACACCCCAAGAAATAGTTGCTAATGGTAGTGACTAAAGTAATTAACCAGTTTACTGTTGCGACTTCTTTTGAGTGTGCGCATCTACTTTAGTTATTCGTTTTATTTCGTCATGGCTTTAAAATTGTCCAAACATTTAAAAATTTACGAATACATTTTAGTTTCCGTCAAAATTACAGTTTAAATGACCAGTGGTCGCTAATTTTTACGCATTACGAGTACTCGTATTCGTAAACATACTCGTCAATACACAAAGTTCTGCCGTTTCTCCATGACGAGTATACTCGTCGATCACAGCTAACTAGTTAATATAATAAAAAAAAATATTAAGTATACAGCGTGCTTGTGCCCTTTCCACTGTACGTAGAATTTAACACGTTGACTGCCGTGGGGGTCACCGGTGACCGGCGCTATTGAATTCAATGAAATTTTATGTCACTTTGAAATTGCAATATTTATGAATTTTCAAACATACTATATATTTAAATATTGATGTTTAACACTAGAACTACCAAACCAGTCAAAATGACTGGTACACAATTTTTTCAAAAAATTCTCCAAGTTTACATAAGAGTCATAGAATAAATATTCTACGTCTATATCAATAAACATAAATCACCCAATCGATCAAATTTTCCGCCGCATGATTCCGCCTTTTTCAAAGTACTTATTTAATTTATTAAAATATGTTGGATTTGACGCCGGTAGTTCTAGTGTTAAAAGATAAAGGTCTGCCGAATACCTATATATCTGTATCTTTAAAGTTTCTGTTTTATAAAGATGTGAATTTAATATAAAAAAATTTCGCTTCAGTAGAAACAGTGAAACTAGCAAAATACGGTTGGCATTCAACGTGTTGAAAAAAAACAGCAAGAAATATCAAAAATATAGTAGTTCAGCTTTTCACATTTTCAACAAAGCTTCCTGTAATAAATGTGCAATCAAGGATAACAGCTGCAGCGGCGATACAAAGATAAACAGCGAAGGTATCAAGAGAGGCCTTCGATAAATAAGGGCACACGTGTACTCTCGCTTCGCCGATATCGCTATATTTATTGCTGCAACGACACGTGTCATGTTCGAGATGCCTGCAGCGGTTCTCCGGGTTTACGATTTCAAACCATGTTTCTTCCACGAAACTCGATTGTCCTCCGTAACGTGTTGAGTTTCTTGGTTTCATATCTTTCAATTTTACACGTGCAACGAGCAATTCTATCATCGTCTGTTCATCGAAAAAGAAACATACAATTCGCAGAAATTTCACGGACGTTAAATTAATCATACGATAGTGTACAGATACGGATAAATATTAATTCAAGTCTGTACAAGTCACCTTCAAGACGCGACGCTTGAATTACGAATTGAGATGAATTTTAATTGAGACGAGTTTTACACCTGCAATGAGTAATTTCATTCCGTACTAAACATCAAAAGAGAAATTTGCATTTCGCATATATTAGGTCGAGTCATAAGTAATTTCCGTTTTTTTTTTATGAGACATTTATTTTGCTCTCATTAAATAAGAAAATTATATTAATTTATTATGTATTCTCCGTTATTACGTATAACCTTCTTCCATCTGTCCGGCAGTTTATTAACACTAGATTTACGGATGTTGATATACCTATTTTTTTGAAGAGACCCAATTTAACTCATACAAGAAAATTGAAGTTTTTTGCAAAGAAAACAGTTCCAAATCAATTTAAATGAAGGATTTATTATTAAAAAATTAACCAACTAATATATTATACACAGAATAGTCGAATTTTGAATGAGCCAAATTGGCTCCGTAAATCTAGTGTTAATCCCTCCCTTGTAAAATGTGGTTGGTTTGGGCTCGACCTAATATTTTGAGGTAATTAAGTGAATTGTGCGAAAATGTTCAAGTAGGAATAAATGCTATTTTAAATCTATGCAAGTAACTAGTTAGTCGCGGCGATTGAGTCATGAATTTGCTTGAGATGAATTTTAATTGAAAGGAGTTTTACACCTGTAATGAGTAATTCTCTTTTTTACAATTGGTCAAAAGAGAAATTTACATCTCGAAGAAATTTCGAGGAAGTTAAATGAATCGTGAAAAAATGTACAAACGAAATAAATGTTATTTTAAGTCCATGCAAGTCACTTTCAAGTCGCGGCGTTTGAGTCATGAATTTTGTTTGAGATGAATTTTAATTGGAACGAGTTTTACACCTACAATGAGTAATTCTCTTTTTTACAATTGGTCAAAAGAGAAATTTACACACCTCGAAGAAATTTCGAGGAAGTTAAATGAATCGTGCGAAAGTGTACAAACGAGAATGAATGTTAGTTCAGGTTCGTGCAAGTCACCTCCAAGCCGTCACGCTTAAGTCACGTTTTCGCATATTCAGTTTTTCTGTATGGAAAGCACGATTCTGCACGAGCAGCGACCATGAATCTGCAGAGTATACGAAATCTATCGATACACGTGTGCAGTTTACAGTTCACTGGCATGGTTATATTTATCGTTGCATTCGTGACCTTTCTGAGTGTTTCGCATGCGATGCAACTTCCGCACGAGCGATGATACGAAAGTGATACGTGTTGAGAGATTTCTGTTGACGGAATGTATTTCAAAAAGAGATCAAAATGTGCAATACTTGATACATTCGTGGCAGACAGTCCTATTCCTAGAACAATACCCTCAGTTTAACACTTAAGTATTTCACAGTAAAAAGCAATGAATATAAAAAATATCATTTTACTGTATGATATATATTTTTTTTTTAAATTTGTAAAAAGCTAAATTATAAAATTGGAGAAAGATTACGTATAATATTAAACTCGAAAGAATCTGTGAACTCTGAATAGTGAATAGTTTCACTTTTTTCAAATATGTGTAATAACTTTTCTTAAGTTAGAACTTAAAGTGTAACAATTTAATTATTAATTGAAAATGTTGGAATTATACATGTAAATCAGTTTACATTTGCAATTCCAAAAGGATTTCAATAAACTTCGAACTTCCCTAAAATCGAATTTTTAAACGTTGATCAACCACAAATGAATTAATATCATCCAGTATCATTTTCATAAAGAACCTAATTTTTAAAAATTCCCAAAAATTTCAATCGATTATTATGTAATCTTAGTCGATTCATATTATTATCTAATCTGAAATCTTAACACATAGAGCGCCGGTCCCGCAATAATGTGGGATTTTTTGTTTCTTTATATGCATATTTCTACACCTCGCAGACCAAAAGATGATCGTCCTTAGAGACTTTCCCGTGATATGAAAAATTATGAAGGTGTTAGAATCATTTGATCAGGGAAAAAAAATTGTTGCGAAAATTTATAAGGAATCAAATATTTTTTTTAGCCGCTTATTGTTCAGACAAGCAAATGAAGCCGGTGCTTAACCAGTTAACTGCGTTAGACGTGTATACACGTCAATCCAAAGTTCTATTACGGTACCCTTTTCAATATTGAATTATCAATTTCTTATAGATTAAAAATGTAATTTTTCCACATTTTGCCTTCCTCTTTTCGTAAAATTTATAACAGAAACAGTTGCCCTGTATTCGAAGAATATACATGTCATTGCTCGATTTCAAATCCGCGTCGTGCGAGGGATTCATAAAACTAAATTTCGCTGTTAACTGGTTAATGTGTTAACATCGAACAACCGTATTAACAGCCCGAGTCGAAAAGTCCAGCCTAAAAAGAAACTTCAAATCCTAGATTCTCTAGATTTCTCATTTGCCGCTTAATTATGTATACCATTTTGAACCTCAAAATCCTCGACTAGTGTGTCTACGCGCCTCAAAGTCCTGTAAATATGATTTTTAGGAGTTATATGGACTGATCAGGTAAAATTTTAATTCCAATTTAATCTGACATTCCCTAAAAATATTTCAGAAGTTCCAAGTCTGTCGACTCATATTCTAATAATGGCGCTTTCAGGAGCAAGTAGGAATTAAATTATCATTTTATTCCATATAAATTCTAAATCTCCTAAAATCACTCCAATTCCAATCCAATTCTAAAACTCCTCATTATAGAATGTATGGCTTAATATTGGGCTTATTGTTAGATTAATTTTCTAAATAAGAATGCTGAGAATTATTTTGGGCTGTATGAAGCCTAAATTGATCCTAAACTAGGCAAAACTGGCAAAAATGAACAAGTTCAGGGCGATTGTGGAATTAAAATTTGCATTCTGTTATATGTAACATATTTTTCCATATTCAGCCTAAATATCCTAAGTTATTTGGTAATTTAGGAAGATTTTGGGTTGAAATATTCGACTCGGGAGGACACGGTGAAATGTCAATTCCCTTTTGCAATCGTGCACCTAAATCAATTACCCGATTTCAAAGAATTCCATGAGATCTCAATCCGAATGTCAAACAGCCATAAATGTATAAAACCAGGCTGAAGTTTCGCACGTGTGCCCTTCCGCGTCGAAGGACACCCAGTTCCCTCGTTCTCCTTTCTCGTGCAACCCCTCTGCAATGTCAGGGAGGTCCCCATCATGCTTGGTTCGTAGTTTCCGCCCAGAGAACGGGCTCCTAAGGCAATCGTTCCTATCACAGAGACGCACCACTTTTCCCAGATGAGGGGATAGGAGAACACTCTTGGCACCTACGATATATCACCGACACTTCCCTGGTGAATTATCGTTGCGTCGCACTGTTCTGATTGCATCTGGGAATTGCTGTCGTGCATTTTTTTAAGAGGAGAACGAGCACTGGGAAATTCTGTTTAATAAATTTTCTACATTTGTTAGACTTGGAAAGTTAATTGTTAATGTTTTACTGTTGTGGTGTTATGGTGAGGAACTGAGGCCTTTTTAGTATTAGTCGAACCAAGTTCAGATCTTAGGTACTTGTACTTAGGTAATTTTTAGTGAATTATAATTTCATTGCACTGTTCTGGTTGCACCTTTGAATTATTATTGTGCACTTCTTTAACCCCTTGACTTACTATGACGTGTGGCACACGTGACGCGGTAAATAGAATAGAAAATTTTTAAGTTTTCCAGAAACTGTTAAATTGGAAATATTAGTAGCTCAGGAAACGTTGAAATTATTACTATGCTATTAATATTGCGCTAAGTTGTACCGGTATATCGGAAATCAGTGACAGATATATTATTCTAACAATTAATTTTGATTTATTGCGCGGTGTGTCCCAAAAAGAAATCGTAAAGCAAGGGGCTAAGGGGAAACATGTGAATTAGGGGAAATCCAGTTTAATGCACTTTCGAGATTTGTTAAGCTTGGACGGTTAATTGTTAACTTTTTGCTGTTGTAGTGTTACGGTGGGGAACTAAGCCCTTGAATTTAGTACATATTAGTGAAACCAAGTTCAGATCTTAGGTAATTTTGGGGGAATTATGATCGCATTGCCCTGTTCTGGTTGCACCTTTGAATTATTATTGGGCATTCCTTTAAGGGGAGACACGTAAAGTGGGAAATTCAGTTTAATAAAGTTTCGAGATTTGTTAGGCTTTGAAGGTTAATTGCTAATGTTTTACTGTTGTAGTGTTACGGTGGGGAACTGAGGCCTTGAATTTAGTATTAGTGGACTCAAGTTCACATCTTACAATTAGCTATTTGTACTCACAATTAGGTAATTCTTGGTGAATTACAATCGCATTGTATGTACTGTTCTGAATTCACTTTAGAATTAGTATTACGCATTCTTTTCAGAGAGGCACGAGCACTGAGAAATGTTATTTAATGAATTTTCGAGATTTGTTAGAGTTGAAAGTTCATTTCAACTGCTATGAATTCTAATTAGTGGAGCCAACTTCAAATCATCTCCCCTTCTAGGGAAATTTCCTTATGCGACATAAACATAGCCTCGACGAATCGAAAGTTAGCTCAAGCTCTAGGTGCTAAGCAAAATTAGCAAATTACTATAAAAAAAAAGAAAAATCAACATTTAGCTCTTGACAAAAGTCGAATTCCTACACATTCCAAGCTCTTTTTTCTAAAAATCCTATTAACCCTTTGACTGCTATGGGCGCATATATGCGTTCTGCGAAAGCCATCGATGGAGACTATGGACGCACATATGCGTCCGGCGGAGGCAATTGTTTCTGTGGTATATCCATACTATGCGGAAAAGTATTCAGTCTCTCCGGAGCGCATCGGCAGAAAATCGTCCGCACGCAAAGGGTTAATTCCTCCTACCTACAAATCTACTAATTCTTTGCTAACCAGCAACACCGAGTATTCAAATCTTTTGAATAATGTTAAAAAGTATCTTAAACTTGCGCTTTTAAATAGTTACAAATAATACACCTGCGCAAAATATCACAAGATGTACGCACATCAGTCAAACTTTCTGAAACATCCCACAAATTAATATCAATTTTCCTAAGCACCAACACCTCTCTCTATCGATGCATCGGGACAGCTGCATTCGTCAGTTTATCCATTCTTCCTTTCTCTCTCTCTTCCTGTCTCTTTCTCCAGCTCTTTTTGATGGTTATCGGCATTATTTGATGGTTGCACGTGGTGCGACGAAATCCGAGGTCAAACCGGCGTGGTAACCCGATGGCAGAGGGGAGGGAAGTCTTGTCGAGGCTCTATTGTGTTATTTCGGTGCAGGCACGTGCACCGACGTTCACAGTAATCAGGTCATCGCCTGCATCGATCGCTTCGCTTCTCGGTGTATATACGGTGTATATACATACATGTGTTCGCGCGCGTGAACATATATCCCATGTCAGTGATGGAGAACTCGCTTTGTCCCGAAATAATACTTCGACTTTTAATCTTACATAGTTTCAACGGGATCAGTGATACTTCATCCTTGAATCGTTGACTTTTCATTCATAACGTCAACTAGTAACTGTCAGTTTTGCAATTTTTCAATATATTAGAAATATTGATTGTATTAGAAAATTTGTAAATATTACAACTTAAAAGCCATATGAAATTTCATTGAATCTTTTACCCTTTGTTCTGCAATGACGAGTGATACTCGGGATGCGAGAGATGGAATAAGAAATGTTAAAAATGTCCAAATACTATTAACACTAGATTTACGGATGTTGATATACCTATTTTTCTGAAGCAAGCCAATTTGTATCAAACAAGAAAATTTAAATTTTTTGCAAAGAAAATAGTTCCAAATCAATTGAAATGAAAGATTTATTATTAAGAAATTAACCAATCAATATATTATATATGTAGTAATCAAATTTTGAATGAGCCAAATTGGCTCCGTAAATCTAGTGTTAAATCAACCAGTTACCTAACTGCTTTCGACGTGTATACACGTCAATCTAAAGTTCTATTGCGGTAACCTTTTTAACACATTGTACGCCGGTCCCGCGATAATGCGGGATTTCAAATATATGATTTTAGAATTTTACCGATCAATATCAGTCATATTATTTTATCTTGAGGAAAACGGTAAAGTGGACAAAGAAGACACTGCTATTCCCTTTAAATTGTGCATTACTTAATGTGTTTAAATTTATATTGATTTAAATAGTAACATTATCAAATATAGTAAATTTGATAGCAGATATTTAGCCGGCGTACAATGTGTTAATATTGAATTGTCAATTTCTTATGAACGTAAATGTAATTTTTCCACATTTTGCTTTCCTCTTTTCGTAAAATTTATAACAGAAACGTTTGCGCCGTGTTCGACGAATATGTACGTAATTGCTCGATTTTACTTCCGTATCCTGTGAGGGATTCATAAAACTAAATTCCGCAATTAACTGATTAAAACTATCAGTGAATTACGGCGTAATCAAGTTACTTCTGTGCTATTAACCCCTTGCCCTACGACTTCTTTTGTGACTTCCTCCACAAAGATTTAGAATTAAGTTAGTAAAATAAAAATTTGTTGGTGATTCTAGATACCTAGTATGATTTAACGTAATATTAATATTATAGAAATAATTTTGTCGTGTCGTGTCTCACTGATATTTTCAATTTTATAGGTTTTATGAAATTTGAAAATTTCCTTTTTCATTTACCGCGAAATGAGTGTCACTCCTTATTGTAGGCTAAGGGGTTAATATTGTTATACGCTATATTAGAAATCAAGGATAGATTATTATATCAGTAATTAATTCAGAGTTATTAAGTATTCGATCACGAAAGAAATGATGCGGAAAGGTCATAATAGTGCCGGTCACCGATGACTCGCATGGCGTTCAACGTGTTAAAGAACAATAACATTTTTCCTACCAACTTGCTGAAATGTAGAGTAAAATAATGACTAGTTGAAGAACATTTAACATAATCTACAAAACTGATTAAAATCAATTTCCGGTACTTATATTTATTATTCATGAAAGAAAAATCTACATTTCTACCAGATGATTAACACTAGATTTACGGCAGCCGTCAAATTGACGGGTTCCTACTTTTTTAAAATTTTTTATCTTAAATCGATAGAGAAGCAATACAGTAAATATTTAATATGTATCTTATGATATACAATTTACTTAACTGATCATATTTTTTGCCGCTTGATCTATCTTTTTTCAAAGTATTTATTTTGTGTCTTTAAATATGCCAGATTTAGCGGCCGTAAATCTATTGTTAACAAATAACTTTTACGCCGTTCTATATTTACCGAAAGTCTATTAACGAAGACTCAATTAACACGATAGTTGTTTTTCTGTTTCAGGCTTTTCCTCCAAAAATGGCTCCGACTGTTTGCTTGTCGGAGCTGCCAAATTCGAGGAGCACCGTTAGCCCTTACTCCCGTCGAAGGCAAAGGGTTCACAATGGCGGTGTCGTTAAGCAACAGAGATTAGAATTGAGACGAATGGAAATGAATGTAGCCTCCAATGGTGGAGCACCTTTGACACCACCACAGAGTCCCCCTTGGGAAGCAACGTGTCCAAACGATCCCTGTGTTCCGACAATTGTCAGTTCTTCCTCCCCCAGTATCTCGGCCCGAGTTCCGGCGGATATGGAGGAACACTGGAAAGTGTTTCTGGCGCGGAGAGAAGGTATTGTTCTCAGGATATAGATGAAATTAATAGAAATAATTCTTAACCCTTTGCGCTCCTATGTCGAGTCTAATTCGACATTAGTTTGTATCGCGGGAACTCCTTTGTCGAGTCATACTCGACATTTTTTCAAGTCCAAACCAATAGATGTTAACGTACGAAAGAAAACCGGGATTGCATACTAAAAATTTTTTCAAGAGATATCATGCACTTGTAAATTACAAGATACTTTATTTTTTTAAATTACTCTATTTTTCAGATCAAGTAAAATTGAAACAAAATACTTAACACTTTATTGACCGGTAGTCTATTAACACTTTGAACGCCACCGGTATTTTGCTCGTTTCGTCATTTCTACTGAAGCAAAACTTCTTCTATTAAAATCACATCTTTACAAAGCAAAAACTTTAAAGATACTGGGAGATAGATATTCAACAAACCTTTATCTTTCTAACGTCAATATTTAAATATTTAATATGTCTGAAAATTCATAAATATCGCAATTTAAAAGTTACACGAAATTCCATGAAATTTAATAGCGCCGGTCACCGGTGACCCCCATGGCAGTCAACGTGTTAATAGGCTTTTCAGGCCTAACGCTTTTGGAGTTTTAACTAATTAATCAGTTACCATAGCGATTAATAAATTATTGTTTATCATTGCGGTTAATTGTGCCAAGGATTCTGTGAGGAGAATTTATAATTTTCGACGAGATATCGGTATCAGGAACGTATTTGCGGCCAAGTGACCGGTCAGAAGTGAGTAGGATGTAAAAAAAATACCGGTCGATAAAGTGTTAAGAGCTTTGGGAGCTACTGGTAAGAAAATTGAAATAAATTCGGAGTGCAAAGGGTTAATACTTCACATTCATCAATGTAAAGATACCTCGATACTTTAACTTTTTTAGTGGCAACTGAAACAATTCGATTGAATTAACACTAGATTTACCAGCGTGAAATCTATTATATTTAAATATGTTAAATATGTACCTCAAAGAAAGGAAAATTAAGACGTGGAAAAGATGATAGATTCGGTAATTTATGTTTTATTCTATGGACGAAGAATATTTATCTATGGCTCTCTCACAAAGCCACAGAATTTTTGGAAAAAATTGTGTACCAGTCATTTTGACTAGCTTGGTAAATCTAGTGTTGATGACAAATGTGGTTGCGAATAAAAATAATTGTCATTGGCCATGGTTTCATATATGAGGTTGTTCAATAAGTTTTGTCGTTCGATAAGAGTCGTTTTATTTCTTTTAAATGTCACTATTGTTTGATGAACACGTGTGAAGATCCATGTAGATCTGTCAACTCATTCGTATATTTACAGCTGTTAAAAGTTGACTTGTCATAGTATTTTTGTACAGTGGAAAAAATTGATTGTCGTTATTGAACGACGTAACTTATTGAACAACGTATGTAGAACATGCTATATAGAGGATAAATTGTGTATTTACAAATTTATCTGTTATAAAATTACTGATATCGTATTGAAAACTGAATGATAACACTTTGATGCCCAGAGTTAGTAGTATTAGTTGTTAACTCCGGTTCTAAAAGGATTAATATTTCGAGAACAGTTGATACTCTATGGGAAACATAAATTAAGATGAAATGGTTCAACAAATGGTTGGATATTAAGATTCTACCTACTGAAAGCCTATTGATAGAATTTTTCTCTAACAATGTTCATCAATTGGTAGTTTATCGATTGACTATTATTATTACTATTATTACGATATTATTTTTCCAAAAGATATGCAGGAGATTGTAAAGAAAGAATGCATCATCCGGCCTTTCCTTAACCAGTTAACTGTGGCGAAAATTCTTTTTAATTTTGGGTCACGAAAATCGAGAGATGAGCATAAAACTATTTCAAATTATTTATACCCTTTAGTTATTCGTTTTATTTCGGCATGGCCTCAAAATATTAGGAACATTTTGAAATTTACGAATATATTTCAGTTTTCGTCAAAATTGCAATATAAATAACCAGTGTTAGCTTTTACGCGTGACGAGTATACTCGTCAAACACAGCTAACTGGTTAATTATATACAAAATTCCAAAGTTTCATTCCCTTGAATCTCGTAGTACGATTAGCGTTAAAACTATTGAACTCAGAACTATACGATAACTAATTGAATTTTTATAGCTGATAAGCAGGTACATACACTTCCGTATAATATCCAAAAGCCTGAACAACAAACTGTTAACACGTTAAGCGCCCATTCCTAGAGACCGGCACTGCACTTTTAAACACCTTAATTTTGTATAAAATGTTCTACTTCTTACTTAATATCATTAATTCCAGCTCGGTCAGGCATGACTTAGTAGCCTAAATAAAAAACAAATCCTTGATTTTCATTAATCAGCATGAACATGATCGAAAAATCAACGGCCGGTCCCCAAGGACCGTTGCGGCTCTTAACATGTTAACCCTTCATTGACTCATTAACTTTGAACAAAAAACATAACGTACTAAATTGTCATAATAGTTCAATCAACTGTACCCTGTAAATTTAGTAAAGACACGAATACTCAATTACAAAATTCCTCCTAAAATTGTAACTTAATTTATCATTGCCTCGACAATCTGAAAATCTAAAACAGTAACTTCTAAGCTACATAGTCATAGTAACTAAAAGACCCACTATTCATAATCAGATAAACAGTCTAAATCGCAACCAACCAGCCTTCAGTTCAAATCCTCTTTCATCACCTCCAAGAAATTTTTCAAAGTCGAAAGAAAAAGAAGGAAAAGAACCAACACTCCAACGATGAAAATACCCAAAGAAATCAAGATTTCGACAAATTCATTTCACAATCATAACTTTTCTCTTTGAAAAACGCCACTTAATTTTCTTCATCACGATTGCACAGGACTTTTAGATATAGTAGTGCGCACAATGGCACTCGTGCGACGGAACAACATCCTTCAGGAGAGGGTGAACGCACTGCGCGCAGAGACGCGTGACTTCATCCGTTCAGTGCTGAACAATCCCGAAAACAAGCGCAGACAGCGACGGCCCGAGATTTCCGATTACAAGGACGCAATCGTTTCCTCCTCGACGGAGAAGGTCGTCCCGAGGCCGTCGCTTCCACCGACACCGAACTCGACGTGTTCCTCCTCGAATGACGTCACGTCTACTTGCTGCAGCTCCGACTGGGACACGGATGTATCATCATGCGACGAATCGTAGATTTTGAATCAAAGCATACGAGAGAAAGAGGTAGTTATAGGCGATAAACGAACGTAAGATGGATTATTATTATCCTAAGATTGTAGAATAATTATTGGTAATTAATAAATGAAACGATGAGTAGTATTGTTGGAATATGAAAGATAGTTAGGTGAAGATGGTATAACGATGTCCTTTCTAACTTAACGCTGGATCTATCAAAGTCAAAGTGACTTATTCTGAATTTCGCAAATGTTCCTGTATTTTGTAACGTTGTATCTATTTGCATCCCTTATTTCCTACCTTTGAAATGTATTTATTTGAAACTTTTTAAATATATCGAATTCTATGAGGGATATCGAAAAGTAATTAAATTTTTTTTTGCTGATGAAAAACATTTATTTATTAAAGATATTTTAAATACTAATCAAGAAAATTTCCATAATTTTCTAACACTTTTTGTCAGCGTAGAGGTAGTTGTTGATTTTTCTCTTTTAAAAAAGTTCTTCGATTTTTTGTTGAAAAACAGTTCCAATTACGTTTTCAATTCTCCGATTTTGATTAGTTTTGCGGTAGCCCTAATATGTTCGATAGATCTGGCGTTAATTGAAATGAGATGTTTAATTAGGAACTAATAAATTTTGGAATTGGAACGGTAGATGGGCGAGGGAACGAGAGAGCTTTGTCTTCAGGTATACATATTTTAATAGATCTTTTGATTTTGAATGGATAATTACGCGGTGAAAAGATTTACAAAGGATTGGACTGTTCTATAAATCTGTATAGAAGTGATTGCATTTGATCGTAGAACGTAGAATGTATGTATACGTATGCAATGTACAAAGACTTCGAAGAAAAATGTTCACGATTATCGTGAAATCTTGACGGATTATTTTCGATCTTACATGAAAATAATTGTGGCTTCCTCTTTTCGAAAGTGAATCAATATTTTGTCATTTCCCTGCAGTCATGATTTGACTTGTTACCAAGGATCAGGAAAATTGTCGATCTGGCAGAATCTGAGCATGTTTTGAATATTTATTGATATTTGTTTTGTTATCATTATGCTTCATTAGAAATCAGAATTTTGAAAGGCAATACTGAAAATCTATAATTCTTTAACACTAGATTTACGGAGCCAAATTGGCTCATTCAAAATTTGAGTACTATATACATAATATATTGGTTGGTTAATTTTTTTAATAATAAATCTTTCATTTAAATTGATTTGGAACTATTTTCTTTGCCGAAAACTTCAGTTTTTTTTTGTATAAATCAAATTGGCACACTTTAGAAAAATAGATTCATCAATATTCGTAAATTTAGTGTTAACTCTGTAGTTTCGATATTTGTGATTTGAACAAAATTATCAATTTTGCTAGAAGAACAATTTTCAGATTAGATGAAAGGGTATACATCGTTAAGATAGACTGGCATTGATAATTATTGAAAGGGCTGTATATTTGTAATTACATTATAAACGTTGTTTCATCGCATGAATGTAAGATCGAACGTGTTTATCGAGAATGGAGTATGGGATAATTTTAAATCGTTTCGCGAAATTAACGTAACATTTTTTATCGTAAATGGAAACGTGTCCATTGAAAGGAGAAATTAATATTAATTAGGCGATCTTTTACTATGAAATTCAGGATTATTTTAATTCGAGAACCAAAACAATGTTTAGTCATGATACTTATCTATTTGCAAGAAGTAAAACTTGAATTAAGAACACCCTGCAAATCTGTGGCTGTGAAATTTATATTTGCATGTGTAAATCCGCCTCTTTCTCTGGTTTTGCAAGATAATGGTTTGAAATTGTGTGCAGCCAAAATGTTCGGTAATCTCTCTGAATGGTATGACTGAATGAATGACAAATGACACCAATGGATAACGGTATTGTAACGCCGTTTCAATAACATCCCCATGATTTTTCATTTGAATACAATATAAGTATGTATTTTTTGAACAAACGATATTATAGTCAGACAATCTAGTATTCTTCATGACGATTTACGGAGAAATCGTTGCATTGCACAGAACAAAATACAGATTTCATAAGGATTTATTTACAAAGAATTTAGATAACATAAAGAAGAGAATAATTTCGTATATCACAATATGTACGATCGGATTCACGTTCAATCGAAATATATTAATCTGCACTTAATGCCTTTAGAAAAAGGATATTTAAATACTTTGAATGCTGCAATTTCATGGATTCTGCAGCATACACTTTGTGAATGGAGTTCTTAGTGCTACAGAATGTAAAAGTAGTGTAACATTTAAAAAGAGGTTTTATAGATATTTTTCCAGTAGTAAAATCTATTTATTTATCATATAACTATGCGTGATATATGACAAACATATTTACATAACTATCTAATTCAAAAAGCAATGTTAATCCATCATCTATAAACTAATTTGTGATTGTGTGATAATCATAGTATTTTCGACGATATAATTTACAAATTTCGTACTGGAATAAATATGTGATAATAAATTCCTTCAGAAATTGTTTATACATTGTTTTCAGTGGTCTTCATACTTTCGATTGTAATCAAATTACTGACGTGGAAATGTAAATAATTATACGAAATATGAATATTTCGTATGTATTTTCAATTAACTTTAATTGAAAAATTCTTGCAATTTATTATCGAAGAATCTGCAATTATTACAGTTTGTTTTTTTTTTTTGTCAGAGTTGTAATTTGGATAATACTAGAAAATCAGTGTATTAACAAAGAGATAATGTAGGAGTTTTTAAGTTCGTGAAAATTTCACACTTTAGATATAGCATTTACGATGATACATAGTTTTAAAAGATATTGCATTATTCAAACGTCTAATGATAGAATTTGTGCCTAAGAATTACATATACATTGTATCCCGGTTAATAAAAAGCAATACATGTAACTTATTCTGCTTAGACATTACTTAAATTGACACATGTAATTAGATTAGTGTAATTCTCGCATGAAATTTCTGTAAGTGGTAAAAGAATTTTTTCTTTGTTATTCGCGACGAACACGTTTCATGCTGATATACCACTAAAAGAAATTCAACTTGTGCGGAAAATAATTTTCAAGAAATGTTTCGAACCTAAAGTTAATAAAAAGTTTATAAGCCTTTAACAGAGGTGTAACTTCAAATATTTGAAAATTCTGTATGGATCGTCGTAAAAAATCAATTTAATAATTATTGCTTCAATTATAAGAAAGTTTTCGGATAAAAAGCTTGGAGTAATTCATATTTCTGAAGTCGATTGTCTTAAGATATTTATTGTTGTATTATCATTCAGTAATTAGTAGTTACACCTCTGTGACTTAGCATATCAGTGTATTTTTTTTTAAAGTAGTATAGTTTGTAGTGATAAGGATGAACCAAATCAAGCATTAACAATCATAGCGAAGAATACGTAAGATTAGATAATACGTTTTTACTATTTTTCAGTCGCATTTTTCTCAGTTTTTATGAATAAAGACGGCACATGTCAATTTCAACACATTTTCAACAGGAATTCCGTTTAAATGTAATTGATGGAATGTTATGTATACATTTTTATGATCTCAAACGTATGCAAATTTCGAATAAATTATGCTCTCAAAATACTTTACAAAATTAAGAGCCTGTGATTGTGAACAATTCAATTTCGTAAAATTACTGGAATTTTGTTTGAAAAACAGTATCTTCAGGTACTAATCGTTGTGTAAAATTTTAATATTATTGTACAAGATTCAAATACGACGTATTGTGAAAAATTCAGTAATGAAAGTATTATTTATGTATATGGATCTAATGACAAATCTGTCACTAGTATAACATTAGAAATCAAAGTTTGTAAAATTGTTAAATAACCACTTACGCGATCAGGTAAGAATGAAAAACTATCTGTTGAAGTACTTGATACTAAAAATTAATTTGATACGAATAATTTATTTATTTATTCTCTCTTTTTTTTTTTCTTTTTTTAATTAGACTACGTACATTATATTCAATTACCTTCGTAGTATTATATCAACTTTAATGTATAGTGAAAAAATAAATGATAATTTCAATAAACGGGAATATTTTATGAGGTATCAATCACAATTGTACAATATACTTAAGTTTTGCATTGGCAATAATCTTACGGATGACACGTACCACACTGGCCAACAACTGTGCAATATTCTTTCGTAAAACTATGTTACTAAAGTGCGCTTGAAAATATAACTACACGTATGGAACTAATTATTCTTCCAATGTCATGTAACAAACCGCATAACAACTTGAAAAATGTTTACATAAATCACAATATAACGAATGATACATTAATCATCGACTTATGTAGAGATGTAGCAAAAGAAAGAGTATATTATGCGCCCCACCATGTATATTTATAGAAATCTATTTCGTATGCATATTGAAACATATGCTATTTAATAAAGCTGTGCTTTCCTATACCATAAATGTCTCTTCTGTACAAAGTATTTTCAGTGTGCTTCCGGCGACTGAGAGAAAAGTACTATGAGTACCCAAAACTGCAGCAATGCCTGTAACAAAATTTGTAAAAACATGAAATGCCTATAAATCATTACCATAAGTATTAATTCTAGTATAAATTATATTATTTTTAGTGAGTTATACTCAATACAATTCAGTGGAAAGTGAAAGTAGCATATTCTACGTATGCTATACCACTTACCATATAAATTAATACTAGAATTCTTGCCAATGGATATCTTCTCAGAAATACACCCGTACGAATGCTAATAGCATCTAAAGAAGAATATGCTCTTTTCACTCTTCTGGTAACTCCAGTATCGAATGGTGTTTCCATTAAGAATGTCGGCACTTGGGCTTTGGCATCATCCGTATCGTTTATATTGTCATACGAAAGATTGCGTCTGGTATTTCGAAATTCATGCTGTTAAAACATAATTTTATAAAAATTAGTAATTTTCATATTTTAGTAATTCGACATTTGGGGATAATAGTTTTATTATTTCGATTTACTTCGATTTTTTCAAGTTGTAATCTTAAAGCGTTTCTTTCCGTCGTTAAATGCTCTAACGCCTGTTGTTTTAAGACCAAAGTTTGCGTAAGAGAGGATAGCCTGGATTCTACTTCGCTACTTGGAGTTGATATAGCGGATAATTGCATTCGCAGCCTAGAAAGTTCAGATTCATTTTTTTGCAATTGCGCGGTATAACCGTTACGTTGCCGAAGTAGCTCGTCTTTCAACGATCTTATTTCCTGAAAAATAGTATTATCACGTATTTCACTTGCAACACGAGACGTTAAAGGAAATAGATAAATAAACTATAGTATACATCGGAATGCAATCTTCCATCTTCCTCTGCATCCAATCTTCTACGTCTTTCTGTAGCAACAATTTCTTGAGCTTGTATATTCGCTTCCATTGATTTCTGTCTCATTTTTTCTAATTTTAAATCAGCATTCATTAACTCCTCCCGTATTATTCTGAGTTGTTCAGATGTCTGCTGATTTTCTGCTCTAAGGACGTCTCGTTCTTGTCTGTTATTTATCAAATCGAAGAAGTTACGAGAGATTCAATTAAATATCTTTCGATTTACGGCGCCTTTCACCTTACCTTAATTGATTTAATTCCATAATGGTAGCATCGTCCATACCCGTAGATTCGTTACATCGTAATTCGGCGATTAATTTTTCTTTCTCTTGCAATGTTTTTAGTGCTCTTGCTTTATGTTGCTCCAAATCAGACCTAGTAGAATTTAGTTCTAATCTACTTCTTTCGAGGGCAGATTGTAATTCTATTAACTGTTTGGATAACTGCAGTTTTTCGGTTTCTAAAGACTGTAATTTTTCGTTTAACATTACAATTTCTTTTTGATGATCGGTCTCTTGTCTTCCAAGTAGTTCGTTTCTTTCTTCCAAATTCTTCTCTACCTCTTTCAAATATTTTCTTATGTATTTATCATTAGATAAATTTTTTACTTTATTGATTTTTCCATCTTTCTGTTTCAAATTGTACTCATAATCTTCCTCTACAGAATCTGATTGTCTATCGGCAATACCATTTCCTATCATGAAATATATACAAGAAGATTAGAAACCTCTTAGAATTCTATGATGATGCACTATGAAATAACTGGAAAGTTTTTTTTACCATTATTTACAATTGTTTTGGTGAGCTGTCCTTCTATTGTACCGTTATTCAGCATCTGTAATATCTCATTTCCATAAAAATTTTCATTTTGTACATTTATATCAACATACTTGGCAATATCTGGAACACTTACAGAACTATGCATAAAACTTGGGCTTGAACGATCACTGTGAATTGATAATTCTGACACAGAGTCTGTGCTTTCTGTTGGATGTTCCACTAATAACGACGAAGGTGTCGGTGGAGAAACTAACACTTCTGTTATGCTTCTCTTAGGACTTGTTTCTGGTGTATTTAAGTAGGTAAGCAATTCTTCATCCTTACACAAAGTATTACTGGTTGTTCCCAAGGTTACAAGATTTGGTGTTGAACGTATATAAGGAAATTGTTTTGGTGATTCCAAGGTATGCTTTGGAATTGCACTTTCTTGCATGTCCAGACTTAAACATAAAACACAAGTTTAAATATGAAGGAGTATTATTGTGCATTGTAAACAGCTATGTAAAATTTAAGCACATTAATTTTAAGAAGGTTAGTTAATTTTGCAAATCCCATAATTGATAATACATGTTAGTATCAATTTTTACTACCTCCTGACGTTTTAGGATTTATTCGTTAAACAGTAATTGTTACTTTATTAATAGTTTCGCAATTCATTTTATTACCAAGTCTCTGGAGGAATCCATGTAACTTCAGTCAGCTGTGATTGTGGCAAATCATATTTATCTTTATTTAAAACTGCCGCGGTATTTTTATCTATTTTATTTAGTAAATTCTCCGCTTTGTCAGCAAGGCCAGATAGCCAAGCCATTTTCACAAAAATGAAAGGCAGATGTCCGCTATGGCTTTGATGACGTTCAGCACTTTACAAAAGTCATAAAGTTTCGAATAGAAGCAACTTAACCTAGAATGAAATATATACATACCTAATAAATATTCGAAAGTTACAATAGAATCATCATATTAACTCTTTATTAGTATTAAACGTGTTGTCTCTTTATTAGTACTCATATAGCTAAATTTCATTTTATTCGTAAGGAAAAATATTAGAAACAAATGAAATAAATTACACGACGAGACAATAAAATCAATCTTTAAATAAGTCATTAATATACGCACATTATACATTATTATTAATTGTGAGAAAAACCTCGATGAATATTAGCTTAAAAAATAACAGTTTAAAAAATTCCTTCACGCGAACGTAAGATTGCAATGACAGGTATCCAATTGAAATTTAACACATGTTTACATTGCTTGTCACCAGCAGTTCCAAGCCTCTATATCCTCTATATTAATCACATTAATATAGTTTTAGTTTTGTTAGCGTTCCTAGGAGCCTCTGTTGTACATGCGATTACAGTGCCACTACCTATTAAGTTAACTAATTGAGGCATATGTGTACATAGCATAATTTAGCTGCGTAACCTACATACACATAGATAAACGTTTTCTTATCTTCTACTTCGACATTGTTACGAATACAAACTAAAAGTGATTTGTCACAGTGCTCGCAGAATCACAATCACGGTCGTGATTTCACTCCATTCACGATCGTGATCGTGATTTTTTATCTTGAGTGAATCTGTTTCCTACGATGCTAATTTTCGAATTTTAAAAAACTATTTTCAATTCGCCATGAAATTAAAAATCCTATTTTCTATTCTATAACGGTGTTGTAAAATTTCTCTCATCTTTTTCTGAGACAAATGACAGTATTGGAATAAAAGACGAAAGCTATTAAGCGCAATATATTACAAATCTTTTGTATAAAGTATAAAATATTGAATTCGGTGACGGTACCGCCTCCTACAAATGTTAGTATGAAACATTTCTCAAAACTTTGTTAATGCTACTCTCCATTGAAACTTAGACCCCCTATTTATCATTTCGTGATGTAAATAGAGGATGTAATCAACTTTATGATTATTATTTACATATAATACGGCATACGATTGAAAATTCAAAAATATATTAATTTATCGAACACCGTAGTTTCAAGCGGTATTATGTTCTTAGAGACAGTACACAATTGAAACCAATCATAAATTAGATAGTAATTAACGAAATGAAAGTATTGGAAGTAGCATAATTTAGTCGTTTCTTTGTGAGATTAAGAATCCGAAGATATTGTTCTACATTTCTAGAGTTATAAAAGAGAAATTGACAAACGTGTAGGACATATAGATCGTGAGTAAATACCTATGTATGATAGTTTATTTACAATTTTATTTTATCAACTATACCGAACAAAAGAGTCCACGATTATATAGCCGGGATAAATTATTTTCGAAAATTATATTCAAACTTTGAACAGTTTATTTAATAATATCTCCTGATATACTTTATTGTTCTTATTATCTTAAAGTTTTGTATACAATGCATCAGTTAACAATAGCTGGTCATAAGAGATTTGCTAACAGTGAATGTACACTGGAGAATGCACATTTATACCTGTTGCAATGTTACACATACTAATCAAAACTGAGCAATGTATCTATTTCGTCTAACTTAGAAAAGTCACTGCATTAAGCCTTAACAGCAAGAGCTTCCAGATCTTTAATGCATTGTTGAAGGTTGGCCTTCTCTTGCTCTGGTGTAATAGCTTTCATTACATTGTTTATTATCCATTGAACCATATGTTTCTGTGTGATTCTGCGTTCCACAGCATCGATTTGAACATGAAAGTCGAGACGTCGTTTAACCTATGTAAAGATATTGATAGATTAATAATAGCAGAAGTATAAAATGATAATAGTAAAAGTAATTAACACTATCGTATTAAATTAAAAGAAATACTTTACTTGACTGTAAGCTTGATGCAAACGTTCTCTGTAAACTCCTTCCAGTTGCATCAGAATATTTGACTTCTTAACATCCATGATCATATTTTGCGCATCTAGTCTCCATTTCTCTTTGTTCATACCATCAATTGCATCTTGATAACATTTCTTCTCCTCTTCCCTTTCATCGACAAGTTCTTTTTCAAAATTATCACATTCCTTTTCTAAGTATTTAGACAATGGTGGACCAAACTTTTTGAGACCATATATCCATATCAGGATCAAGGAAATTGCATTATAGGTCTCATGCTCTATGACATAATACTCCTTAGAGAGTAAAAATGTTCCCACAGTAGCGGCAAAAACATATGGTCCTAAATATGAAACAAGAGACATTATTAATACATTTAACGGATTAAATATTTGGTATTTCGACTCATATTTTAGTAATTATTAAATATATATTTCCTACTATGTATGAAACCATATTAAATTATGTCAATGATTGGGAAAGAAAATTCTAGAAACCTTATACATACCCGATGCACCGGTTTTAGTATAAAAGAAGGTAAACCATTCTTCGGGAATAAATCCATGTCTCACTGGAGACGGATCTATAAGACGTTTAGGGCGAGGTAAATTTGATGCTGGAGATGACGGCGTCGACGATGATGCTGTCGTAGTTTGTACTCCGCGGATTGCTGCAGGTATCACCTGAGCTATAAAAGAAACAATACAGAACGAAATAATATGTGAATATTCTAAAAATAAAATTGAAATGACGGCATATTAATAGAAAGGAAATTTTAATCGTAAAGATAAATCTCTTAACCACTCAGCGCGATGGCAGATCGGAACTTATAATCGATTATCGAGTATCGTAGAATTATTCGTTCTACTTACATGAAGCGTATAAAAATGATAAAAATATTATTGAAAATTTCTGTGTGGACCGCTATTACACTATCAATGTGAAATATAATAAAAGTAGTGCTATATTATTACATAATGGCAGTAAAATAACAGATATGTCTATAATTGATAATAATAATTACTATAAGCAGAAGGAGATTCGGCTATTATTCGAAGATAAAATATCGCTGTGGTGTTTTAACGGTATTAACTTTATTCATAATTTTAACATACCGTTACGGAGAGCTAGTCTTGACAACATTTTGGCCTCAACAGCACCTTGCAGCCTGATCTCGCCACAATGCGCAAAAGCACATGAGAGTACAGTCGACTGAAACGAGGGCTCACCTTAAACCACTTAACATATAGGGAGATCAGAAAGTCTAAGTCTATTTTGCCAACATGCGACAAATGATTGCAATATTTTAGCAAAATTTATTCATGAAAATTCTACGAATTGCAAATTCTATTTGAACCAGTGATACAATTAGATATAATACATCTATTGAAGGTCGAGTTCGATTTGTTACTTAAATAAGATATATAACAATTATTCATTAAGTTCTTAGGATTAATAAATTGTTAGATATTTTTATAAAGATTTCGTAACAAATCTATGTAGTTAATAAAGATGCAAGTATTATGTGAATATGGAAAGTGATATAGTTTTAATAATTATCACAGTTCTCAACAATGTGGACTCCTTGATTGTTAATCCTCAACTCCGGATGAAATTTCACCCAATCTCCGTTTCCAAATGCTACTGTTTAATGTTTAATTTATTTTTCATATCTTGTAACTTGATTTAATCCCAGTTATATGTGGTATAATTAATTTCAAATATTATTAATTAAAGCGCGAAGTGAAAATGGGTGAAATATCACCCGAGAATACTTTGTATAAATATCCTTCTGGGGCGTATGATTAATATGAAATTTGTTAAACATTTGCATATAATAATGATCGATAGATAATATAATGTTTTTAAGTTAAGAATTTATTTCATGGAAATAGGCTTAAAGTAACTTTTGTTGCGTAGATGTCACTTATTATCGGTATGGGTGTGCGTTATATTATCGAGCTTAATATTGGAGAAACTGACACGACTGACACTAGTTGACCGTACTTGACAACTTACGTGTGCGAGTTACTTTTTGTCGGTGAAGTACAATAATACAAAGATTTATTTACTTCGAACGAAATAAATAATAATTTGTATACGAAATGGGCAATTTGTGTGCATCTTGCTGCAAAGAATCATCCTCTTATGAAGATTTAACACCTGATCTGGTAAGATCAGTATTTTCGGATGTAACGTAAATGTCAACATTTGTAAAGAAGTGTTTTAATAATATCACAATATACAGTTGTCATGGTGGCTTATTTCTTTAAATTTTACTTGCGTTTCTTTAGTTTGAAATTAATTGTGTAGATTTTATTGGTTCAACGTAAATATACATATTTTATTATAATCTTCGTATACATTAAGTCTTTCATTAATATTTCGAAAATAGGAAACTAGACGAAAGCAACAAATGGAAGCTGCGGAGAAAAGAATAGCTGAACAGCAAACTCGAGGTATCAAAAATATAGACGCTGTTAAAAGACAACAGAGATTAGATCAGGAGCGTGAGAAACGTTTGGAAGAAGCTGGCAATATGACTGCACAACCTCAGCTTAAGGTGAAAGATAAATTTGTGTACAAACGTTATTTTTAGTTACAGGAGGGAACATATGTAAAATTTGTACTTGTAGATGTTTCATATGTATAAAATCATAGCAATGTATATCTGTTTCAGTGGCAAGTGAGCTAAGGTGGAACATGATAGAAGATCCTTATTTGCAGTATGTATTCACATTAAAAATCGTACAATTAGCATTTAAGCATGTTAAGGATTATTAAGAATTTATAAAAGTAAGTGGTATTTAATCATCATCATTTACAACAATGTTGCTGGAAGTCATGTTACATCTTTAATATTACAATCTTTTTATCAGTATAGATATGTGTTTAAACTCTGGGTTTTATGACACACTGACAATTCTTTACATTAACGCAAAGTAAAAGAATAAGTGATAACGATGTGCTTTATAAATCTAACTTAGGTGTGTCCAAGAAGAGTAAAACATCACCAATAACTCTTAACGTATATGAAGAATCTTTTATTTAAATATTATTAGTATTTTTTTGTATAGCAAAAATATTTTGTGATATGTTAATTATTTATAAATACTTTAACACGAAATATACATAATATAATAATATTTAAGAAATTGGGTACATCTTACAAACGGATACCTTAAAATGTACGGTAAAAGGAAAACTTAGGAAGGAAAAAATTTTAACCCATTGCAGTCGACGCTGTTGCAGTGACGGCATTCACAATTCGTAAGAGTCAGTGTTACCAGCGGCATGATGTTATTCACAATCGTACGTAAATATTTTATTGTGTGTTTTAATATCCATACATGGACTTTCAATCACATATGGGAAAGTAACTGCGACTGCAAAGGGTTAAAGAAGAAAATTGCAATTTTTTCTCAATTCCCATTGCCATTATGTATACTGTTCATTATAAAATCGAGAAATAAGACTAAAAAGTTTATTTACGAAAAGTTATATACGAAATAACGAAAATGTACTAAGCAATGTAAATGGATGTACATTGTTCTCGAACAATTATAATGTATTAACAATGGATAGAGTCGTGAGAAGAAGAACTTAACAAAATATTCATTTTATATTTATATTATAACATATTTTATTATGTATTTGAAACATTATAAGATATACATTTATTCAGATAATGATAATCTTAATATATTATAAAATGTAAATATAGGTTTGTGTACAAATACATTGCGAGATGGAAATAAAATTAAGACACTGTATTTCTAATGATTTAAAATGATTCACTCTTATAGTCTTTTAAGGAAACACCGATATCGAAAAAATTAAGTTTCAACATATTCGTATATTATTTCGAGCACGTATTACAACAGGATTGATATTAAATTGTTGTATCTTCATAAATTAAATTCTATTCTGTAGTTTATATTTCTTTAACTGTATGATAGGAAGTACGATAAAAGTATGATTTACGTTCATAATTTTATTTCAAATTGCAATGCAAAGTGAAATGTTCTTATACACAGTTATGATACAAAATACGAGTGTGTAACTGCTCGTTTCGGAATGATAAAGATTTCAGATTTAAATATATATGTATATATGTACACGCAAAAAGATATGACATACGAAGAAAATGAGTTTTGGAGCATTATTTCATACTTTTGAGAAATGGAAAGTTCTCAATTTGCGCGACATCGAATGTAGCGAAGTTACCTTTTCATTAACTTTCATATTTTTCCTATTCGATGAACGGACCAAGATCGAAACAATTTCTTTGTAGACTTACTCTTAAGTTCTTTCCCATGAGCGATTTGTACTTCTAATGATGCTCCATTATTCAATGCTAACCACGTATGTATTTCATCAGTGGCTGCAGATACGCCTAAAAATTAAACGTTAATAAAATGTGATAAAAGTGCAACATAAAGCGTTATTATTAGGCCCAAGCGTTAAATAATAATTGTTATAATTTGTACTATGCTTTATGTGCGATCACCGATATTTTTTACCGTAAAAAATATTATTATAAAGTCATTAAGGATTCACGGATATACATGTAATTAAATAATATAAGTTGAAGTTCTCAGTTTTCGTCAAAATGATAGAAATTATTAATAACATACCTAACAGTTCGTGGAGAGAAATACGCCGGCTAGCTAGTAATTCTTTACTAGCACTTCTTATTTCAAAAATGAGTAAAGACTGTCTTGGTACACCGTCGCCTTCTATATGGAAATCTATGCTAAACTGGGGATTAGGCATTGCAGGTAGAAGTCGAGATTTAGCCAGTGTTTTGCCGCTGTTGTTCGTAGATGCAACTTTATCCGGGCTGGTACACCTGTTAGGAAGAAAATAATGTTATAAGAAACACTAACATATGTAGGAGCCGTCATATCTAAAACTGGATTAAGTTCCCTTCTTTCTTATAAGTATACTATATCAATAGAATGATTATATATTATTATAAGATATTATAAGCTGTGATAACAATGCTTCATTCCATCTTGCCATTTGAAGTACGAAAAGACCTGAGGTCCAATAACGGAAAAATGGCAAGGGAGCGGCTGAGTATCTCGTTTTCTATCGCCTGTTACTGCCATTTCATTTTTTGAATCCCCATACCCAGTCTCCTAAAGTAAATACTGCACGTATAGTTTCGGAGGCTGGATTTGAGGATAAAAACAAGATGCTCCACTGCTCCCTACCCATCGTTCAGTTATCAGATCGCAAATGTGTTTCCCTAATATTAATTTAACACGTTGACTGCCGTGGGGGGTCACCGGTGACCGACGCTATTGAATTCAATGAAATTTCATATGACTTGGAAATTGTAATATTTCCATATTTTCTAACACATTCAATATTTAAATACTAGCTTTCTGCAGATAAAACGCTGCTGAACATATATCTATTTGTGTCTTTTAAAGTTTCTGCTTTACAAAGAGGGGATTTTAATAGGAAAAGTATCAGTTCAGTAGAAATTATGAAACAAGTGAAATATCAGTGCCATTCAACGTGTTAAACACACTTTTCTCAAAAGCGAACTTTACCACTTTTCAAAACAACGGCTCATACGATATTCTTTATACTCTTACATTTGAAGTTTCACTCTGCAATACAATTGAGCGATATGAGCAACATGCAGTCCTTGAGCCTGCAAAACTTTGCCTTCTATTCCCGAGTACTTTTCCCTGGTACCATTGACGATTTTTAATTCTGATGGAATAAATGAAGTAATTTCGTTTATATCGCATTAATTCGATTGCTTAGACAATAAGTAATTAAAAATTAGGTAGAGTGCTTAATAGAAACGTGTTAAAACATATAAATTTAATATATACTGACCATTTGGTCTCAGTCTTAAGCGTGGACTAGGTTGTCTTATTCTACCGAGCATATCAGGTTGCGATACAGCATGAGCTAAACCAGCTCCTTGCAAAAGTTCCGTTGCATCGGCTTCTCCGCCACCTCTGGGCTCAAGGCTCAATGTTATCCCTTTCGCGTCATTTTTCTCTTCGATATTTACTTCTGAACGAAATCTGCGAAGCTTTAAGCCTCTCTTTACCTGGAATTATTTATTTATTAAGTTGTATTATTGCCCTCTAACACTAATTTTCTATAGTTAGATCTCTTTTGCAAAGAGATAGATGAAGTATTTGAAATATAAGGTATTATACAATGATTATTCTGATTTAAAAGAGAAGTAGTAGGTAAAAATAGTCACTAAATTAATTAGTAATTAGTGAATATTAAAGAAAAAGGAATTTACTTTTTGCTTCATAACACGGAAGCTATTATACTGTGGTAACTTTTTCCCAAAACCTTGTTCCGGACTAGGTGTCAAACTATGGTGAGAAGATCGTCGTTCTCTCACTTTTGCTGTATCCGCTTCGTCAATCGTATCTGTCGTGGATTCTGTGATAACACTCGGTATCCATGAACTCTGTGTTCCATTCATTTCGCTGGAATCTTTGCTTCCAATGCTAATTTTGTCTGTTGCAATAATTCAAGAGATAATGAAAATTAGTGCAATATATTGATGTATTAAATTCAATTTTTAACACGTTGAAAACCACCGGTATTTCGCTACTTCCATCATTTTTACTGAAGTAAATCTTTTTCTATTAAAATCACATCTTTACAAGGCAGAAAATTTTATGGAAACAAGTATATATAAAGTTAATAGGACTTTACCTTTTTGAATGCCAATATTTAAGTATTGAATTTATTACAAATTTGTAAATATTAGAATTTTAATGTCATATGAAATTTCATTGAATTCAACAACGTCGGTCATCGATGACCTTCATGGTGTTCAACGTGTTAAGGACATTTTTGAAAAGTGTTACCGGAATGGTTGGAAGTCGTTGGTTTTAGCAAGGTGACTGTACGTGGTGGTGGCGGTGGTGGTACGACATCCAAATGTAATCTCATTTTTGATTTTTCCATTGATGGTCTTCTGACGATATTCGAGACTGATTCGGATGATTCAACATTTAATTGAGCCGAGTTTTCGCTAATGTTGCTAGCTGCATATGTACTTTGCGTCTGAATGAAAAGAAATCCATTTGGAAAAGAATAAAATGAAATTCATTGAAATATTATCAAAATTACCTCACACTCTTCGGACAAGACTTTGATTTTCAGTTCTACAGATCCGGTTTTGGTTCCTCGTAGAGTGAACCAATGGGACTGATCACTGTTTGATAGCTTCCTGATATCATCGAGAGTCAATGATACTTTACCAAGATAATCTTTCATACCGAAAGTATCATGATCCCATAAAACCTATGCGATAAACGTCATGAAACTTTGAAATAGATATAAATAATTAATATTATAATTAAAATGATAGTAGAAAAAAAAATTACGATATCTAAGCTCTCGCCCGTTCTCGGTAAACCCATAATCGAACTCTCATCCCAGCAAGGATTTAATGTTTTCTTCTTTATGCTACTTTTGTACTTTGTTTCATTGTTCAACTTCAATTCACAGAATGGATCACTGAATCCATTTAAGTCCTTTGCAACGAGATCTTTCGCACGCAATAAAGTAACTTCCATCAAGCCACTTCCTGTTGAAAGTAAACTCGATATGTCTGATGAGGCAGGGTCTATGTCTTTGTGAGTCAGCAATAATTTCTATGATACATAAAACACAAAGAAATAATTATTTCTAATTCCACAAGTAACAATGCAACGTGAAATTAATTAACTTCAATACTTACAGCTTGTTGCATCCATGGTAGACTGTTCCTTTTAGATTTCGGTTCATCGTCCGATATTAACGGAGCCATACTACTTCGTCGACTCGTAACTATTTGTTGCACACTCTTCACAGGATGGAATAACACGGAAACCGTCATCGTTGATAGATTGTTAGAACCGCTTAGTGTTAACGCTTTCCTAACTATCCATGTACTTTCCTATCATGGAAATTCAAAGCGCATATATAGAAACAATAGCATTTTTTTGATAATTGAAAAGAAAGAAGTATGTATGAATTTACTTGAGATAAGGATAACATAGCAAGTCCAAGCATATCAGAGTCTGATGATTTTGATATGTTCCAGGAGTAGACGACGAAACTTAATGACACCTGAGTATAATCCTGCACGAGAAACTGTGCTCTGGATTCCCAACAGGGTGACGTAGTACTTTGAACGTAATGAGTCGTCTTTACCTGTTACAAAATAGAATTTATTATCATTTGTTCAAAGCGTGATGTGAAATTTGCACGTCGGTATCGCGATAGTGTGGGAATTCAAATATATGATTATAGAATTTATCAATTAATATTAGTCGTATTATTGTGTCTTGAGGAAAATGGTAAAGGGGAGAAGAAAGATTGTATTGTTTCATTTAAATTGTGCATTACTTAGTGCATTTAAATTTGATATTGATATAAATGACAACGTTATTAATCCTTCGCATTCCCATGTCGAGCCAGACTCGACACAAGTTTCTGTAGTACTTAATGTATAATTTATTAATTATCGACTTTTCGAAATCAACAATAATCTTGCGTTTTAATATAAATATCTCGCGGTACTTAAAATTCCTCTTAGTATTATGTAAAGATGAATAATTAACAGTAAACAATTTTCTGAGATTATATTTGTTTACCTGATGAAAAGTTAGTAAAATAATTCGGAGCGCAAAGGATTAAGTAAATGTAAGAAATTTGGTAGCTGATATTTAGCCGGTGTGCAATGTTTTAATTGAACTGTTTCATTGTTTGTAACATAAAGAATTATACCTTTTTTCGATTATTGAACAACATGCAGTACGGATTACACTGGGAATTGTCGGTATTTAGATTCTCCGCTGAATGAATGTAAACCACGAGAACGCCTGAAAATTGTACGAAATATTAGTAAAATAAGAGTGTACATTATTTAAACATTTTTCACTTCACATTGTTTTTACATGTCGAACGATTCATAGAAAAGTGGAGATACGAATGCGCCGTGCAATAATAATAAATTAAAACAACAAAAGATCATGCTCGAAAGCCACATCTATTATTTTTTAACCGATATTTATATTTTACCTGATCTTTCCGCTCGGTTAGGATATTTACGTGGCACTGAAAATATCAGATACTATAAACACCGGTCGCGATGAATTTTACGGTGAAATGATACATAAAATCTGGACTTTAGTAAATTGGTGTTAAAATGTTAAAGAGAAATTTTGAATTACCTGCCAGGTGTAGATTATCATCAGGTAATTCCGGCTGAGGCAAATCAGGCTCCAATTTTGGAAGCTTTGTGTACTCCAAACGGGCATTGATATTTGGAATATTCGCGCTGCTGCGAGATGGTTTCTTTTGTTGCAGCACAGTTTCGATTCTATTAAAATAAAACATGATCAAATTAAACTCTTCAGTTAACATTTTCTATTATTGATCAAAAACATCTCCTTATTACAAACTTGCATCTTTTAAAGAAAATTCTCTAAAATTTCAGAGGCCGTATTTAAAAAAAATACGTTTTAAAGAATTTTTTTTAACACTAGATTGCCGGGCTCATATCCGTCAAAGTAGATATAGCGCTAATACTTTATTAATTTTATTTATTATTAGATATAAAATTAATATTTCTATACCTTTCATTATTCTATTAATAACCAACACTTGTTTTTAAAAAAAAGTTACTTAAGGTTTCTATCTATACATAGCAATAAAATTGTAAATGAGTCAAATTGACTCACTCCGGCAATCTAGTGTTAAACGATGTAACTTTGTAACAAGTAGATATTTTTTATGTAAAATTAATTAATAATTTCAATGCAGACGATATTTTTTAAATTTAATTGCGACAAATATATATATATATATATATATATATATATATATATATCTTTATTTTACTTGTGTTGGTTTTTCGGCCCTTACTCAAGTTACAACAAATAACACAAAACAAAATATAACAATAACAACTTATTACATATTACAAAATACAGCTCTTATAATTGCGACAAATATTACTCATTATTTTTTTATAGGCTACCATTTCATGATAAAGTCGCGGCGAAAGTATTAAAGATGTTCCTTAAATTTAATTATGAAATATTTGCCGGCCGCAAAAGATCTAATAGTGTGTAGCAAGTGTTTGGGTCTGATTTGCCAGATGGATAGAGAAATCCACCGTTTGCAATCATTTTCGAATTTAACGTGCTACTGGCCGAAAAACCTAGACAATTATTATGTCTTTATGTAAATAACGAAAGAATTTGGTTGTTTTTTGTCGAGCTTCCAGATCTGAAGACCGGCCTCTCTTGACGAACTGAGCTACCACGCGCCATTAGATTTTTTAAGACCGGTATTTGATTTTAGTCGTACAAATATCAATTATTTCTGAAATAAGATTTTGAAAGTACGCAGAATTTAATTAATAACTTACATCTGCGAATTTTCCCAGTTGTATACACCTAATGCTAATTCGAATTGTGCCAGTGTAATGGTACTGACGAGACGTTTAGCTTTTAGCTTAATGGTAACTCTCTCATTGTCCAAGCAGCCAACTAAGAATGAGATATCTTCGTTCCATGTAGAATTTAATTGTGTCGTGACTCTTCTTTGATCGCCAATGGTTACTACTAGCCATCTTACTTCGTCCCCGATAGAAGCTATTGTTCCAATACGCAAAATAAGAAAGATTTATTTCAAGTTACATAAGTTAGGAAATTAAATATGTATTCTACATTTATATTAGTTCATAGAAAATATCTGTAATTCAGAAGACTGGGCGTTAATCTAATTGTAAGTGGAAAGTTGCGTATAAGAATTTATGTTAGATAAATAACTTTCCGCAAAAATGTAAAAATATAATGTAGCAAGTTCGTGCATTAGTACTTTTTTAAACTTTGACGGTCATTTACAACTACAATCGGCACTCGACTTTCGCACATAATAGGTTCCTGAAAATGTCTGCGAATGTTGAATGTTCGAAAGTAGAAGGACATAGGAAAAATATAAAAATTTGTATGTTAATCTGGTTTCTTCGAGTATTTGAGATTTTCTACCGTCTAGTCGGTAATACTAGCAACAATATTACAATGTTAGAAAATATCTAATAGGTAATGTGTGAGTGAGCCAGAGCTACACCACTCCTTGGCAGTGGCTGCATCAAAGTAAACATCTTTTGAAATACCGACAAAGATATTAAAAAATTTTTTAAAAAGGTGCGAAATAGCAAATTTCACAAGAGCAGAGTGTGCGAAAGTCAAGGGCCCCCTGTATTCAAAACAATCAACTTGAATAATTATATACACTAAAATATTCGGCATGTTTTCCTCTATCTTTTAAGACCAATTTAGAAACTAAAGGTGATGGAGTAATTATGTCGACGGATTCGTACTTAGGATGAGCAATTCTACAAGGATCACCCAGTAGATATTGCAAAAAGTTAAACAACATTAAATTTGTTCAACAGTGTAATTTATACTTTACGAGATAGACGTAGAATATTTATTCTATCACTCTTCTATAAACTTGGAAAATTTTTCGAAAAATCGTATACATTTTGAATAGCTTGGTAGTTTTAGTGTTAACCCTTTGCACTCTGATGTCTCACCTGAGACATTGTAAGTCTACCACATCACTCGATTGACCCCTCTAAGAGGACATTCGAATTTATTAATGACTAGATGAGGTACCCGGCTTCGCTCAGGGAGTTGATATGAGATTGTGTGGTTGTTGGGATAAAAGGATAAACTTTAAAATATAAGAGGTATATTTATAATGGGATATTTATAAGTGGAATATAATATAATGTTCCACAATGATCTGGGATGTTCCCGAACATTCCACAACGTTCCAAAATATTCTGTAATGTTTGTGGAATGCTCTCGAATACTCTCGAATGTTCTGGACTGTTCTAGAAATTTCAAGAAGGCGAAAATTCTAGCCCTTATATCTTCAAAATCACGCCCTTTAGGTAAAAACGGGAACCTTCTTCATGGACGGTAGATAGAGGGCTACCACACCATATAACTCCCTTGATCGTATCGGGACTCATTTCTGAGTTTTAGCGACACGCACATTGTACACTTTGCTTTATAATATATATTGATGATTACAAAGATTTATTGCATCGCAAGATTTTAAGACATGTATGTTTACCTGAACTTTTCCCTTGCAATGACAATAGATAGCAAATAGTAAAGTGTCGTCAATAGATAATAGATAATATCAAAGATGGCTCGAAGTGCAAAGAGTTAACTGTGTTATGTATCATGCTTCACGTAATGTTACATTTACCAGGACAACCATTTTGCGATAAAACGACAGTAAGCACTCCTTGCGGGATAGAATTAGCATTTGAATCCAATCTCGGACCAGGTCTTTCCTGTGCTCTCAGGTCCATCTCAAGATGACCCGGATCAACGAGCCAACTGGCTAAAGCGTCTGTGACCACCGCATGAATCCAAGTCTTAATTAAAGGCATTTCCATCATTTGAACAGCTCGTAGAATTCTCACGCTGAACCAGACGTCCGGTTTCTCCAAGAAACTCACGCTCAAAGAGGTTGCGTGCGGAAACGGTGCCATGGAATTAAGGGTCAGGGTGGCAAGGATCGTTCCTGACAGAGATAATTTCTCCACGGCCAAGTCAACGTCCATTCCGACCCTTTAAAATTGAACTTTCGTCAATACATTTGTAATTCATGCATGGCTACTATGGTTTTAGGGTGATTTGATTACAGTAGGATGTATAATGTCGTATTTCTATAAGGTGATTTAAAATTTGAGCTAGGTTCTTATATAAGGACTTTGAAAGTTATTGTATATCGAACGACGGGGTGTACCAACCCTTTGCCAAACAATCTCGTTGTGATGAGCATACGAAATTGCTCGCAATCGAGGCAAATATCTGCTTCGATAGACAATTTCGTGTGGCCTGATTGACCTTCGAGGATATCGTCGTCATTGCTGTAGTCCAATGTTCTCACTCGTGTAACGCAAGGTGTTTGTTCGCCAAAAGTAAGTTCTCTCAATTCCAGTGGTCCTAAAATAACATCCTCCTTTAAGCCGTGGAACTGAAGTGTAATGCGATTGTGGGAGGAACGTGGAGGTGCTATGTTGAATTAGTCTTATCGTTAGATTTAGACACTGGATTTCAAAATTTAAAGGACTTCTATCTTTAAATATATTGGGTTTGGCAAGAAAGTAATTTCGGTTTTGTAGTGTGAAATGGAACTTAATTTTTTTTAACAAAGAATTTTTTCGATGACCTTTTGCCATTGTTTTGACAAATTCGTGATTCCATTTTTATAGAAATACTGGCCCATATCAACAAAAAACTGAACCCAATACAATTTTACGCTATCATCGCCATTGAAAGTTTTACCATTCAGAAAGTTTTGCAAGCTGAAAAATAAACGGTAATCTAATGGTGTCAGATCAGGGCTACATGGAGGCCGTGACATCACTTCCCAACCAAGCTTAGATTTTGCAAAAAATAAAAAAGTAAAATATATTAGAAATGTTCGTTTTTCACTCTATGTTAAAATTTTCCAAAACAAACAATCACAAACAAAATAAAGCGTAATTTGTTTTTAAGCCAAGTCAAAAGTTTCACAACTTTCGATTGTTAGAAGAAAAAAATCATAACATTGTCAGAAATCATTGAAAACAAACGTAATGCTGGCTCTCATCAAAAACCCAAATTACTTTCTTGCTGACCCAATAGAATGTATAAGAAATTCCTGTAGTGGTTTAGAAGACTTTTAAATTAAGGGACTCTAATTGTAAGAGTAAAATGACCGTAGTAACTAAGTAGCTAAATCTACTTAATATTAACACGTTGAACGCCATCGATATTTCGCTAGTTACATCATTTCTACTGAAGTGAAACTTTTTCTATTAAATTCACATCTTTACAAAGCAGAAACTTTAAAGATGCAGATAGATAGATATTCAGTAGACCTTTATCTTTTTAATGTCGATATTTAAACGTTCAGTATGTCCAAGAATTCGGAAATATTGCAATTTCAACGTTACACAATATTTCACTGAATTTAACAGCGCCGGTCACCCCCATGGCAGTCAAAGTGTTAAAGTAGTAGAGCTACGGTAGATAAGGTGATAAAGGCTGATATTTGAAATCAGTAGGCTCGAATTCAAATCATTTCCTGTCATCTTCTGGTAATTTGTACTCGTTTAATGTATCATAGCTTCGATGATTTCGAAATGAACCAAAACAGCAGAATTTAGGCAAAATGACATTAGTTAGAGCCGAAAAAAATTAAAAAGAAAGAATTATCTATGGTGAATACAGTGGTAAAGGCTTGGATTTGCAATTTGTGGGGTCATTTAAAATCTTTCTCGTCTCCTTTGAGAAATTTGTCCTCAATTATTACTTAATAATCATCCTCGGTTGTGCGAAACTTCCGGGAAGAAACGAAATTTCCGCGGTTTTAAAGGATATATGAGTTTCTATCGACGCAATATCTCTTTCTTGGCGAGAATGCTGATTGAATTTCTTTCTTGTTCTTGTAAGATTTCATTCTTCGAGAAAACTTCTCTTACCGAGTATTCCGGGTTTAGCTTCGTTTAAAAGGGGCTCCAGTCGTTCCTTCGCTAAGGAAAATATGCTCGCAGCACTGAATCTCCACCTGGAATAATAAAATCAATGAAACGTTTGAAGATACTCTTGATGCAAGAAAAGTAGTGAAATGAGATTTTCTTAGAACAAGGAACATTGTTCTACGTTACCTGAAGCAAGATTTTATAATACTTTCGTAAACCATATTACATAATATCCGATATTATCAAATAATGATCTCCCCATGTTCTATCTTGCAAAATTTTTAATTAATTGGATAAAATATTGGTATTAACATTACAAGCACTTAATTAACATAAAAATATTGTGTTCAAACAGGACAATCTTCGTGCAGGATGTACCAAGCTACTTTTACATTTTCAATTTTATTTCAATGTTTAATTAATCTTTTTTTTATATGTTAACTATTTAACACTAGAACTACCACACCAGTCAAAATGACTGGTACACAATATTTCCCAAAATTTTCCAAGTTCATAGAATAGAAGAGCCATAGAACGAAAATTCTGCGTCCATCACAAAAGACATAAATCACTGAATTGATCATGATTTCTGCTACTCGATTCCTTCTTTTTCAAAGTACTGATTTAATATATTGAAATATGATAGATTTAACCCCGGCAGTTCTAGTGTTAAAGAAAGCAATATATATATATTAGCTTCAAAACCTCCCTTGTAGCACAACATTCTAAAAAATGCTTTTTGCAAAACCTGCACTGTGTTATGGGGGCTAGAGAACCGCCATAATTCGTTTTCCCGTTGTAAAGCTTTTATAATATATATATATTCAAAGGAAAACAGTATTCAAAGAAATCAATATATATATTGTAAAAGCTTTACAAAGGTAAAAAAGAATTACGGCTGTTCTATAGCACCGATAACACGGTGCAGGTTTTACAAAAGCATTTTTTCGAATTTTATACTATATACGAGGGAGAGTTTGAAGGTGATAAAATTTTGTGATACACGTTGTATACTAAGAGATGATGCTCTGATTGCACCTAAATATAAAATTGAATTCTTTTAATTTTCATGAAGTAATCTCTCCTCTCGTTAAGCGAAATTTTATCAGATTAATTTCATGCGGGAACTCTTGCGATTAATAATTTAACTCAATACCCCCAGCACGCTGATTCTATCTGTCCGAATAATAACATCATCGACAATGTTCATAAATCTGCGTAATACTCGATGCATTAATAACGACATTCTATTTTCAAACTTTAATGGTTACTTCGCGAGTTGAGGGTCTATTATGCTCTCAGTTGAATTTCACAGATGAATTAAGAAGCGAAATAATGAACGTTATATCGTCACCGTAATTTTCTAATTGGCCCTTCGTGAATTAAAAAAGTCTCCTTTACTTTATCTAACCGCGAAGATATAAAAAAAATCTATTCGAAATTCTATTAAGAATTTACAAATAGTCACGAACATTTTCATTCTATCTTACGATTTATTAATATATCCTGAGATTCTTACGGCAGAAAATAAAATGAGGGGGGATTATGATAGATAAGTAAAGAAAGATATTTTATTAAATTTCTTAAACAAATTGTCAATTTTTTTTTATTAAATTGATGATCGAGTTCAAGTCTCTCAGAAAAGTTATCTGAAACTCTTAATTAATGTATCACAGCCTTGCTTCAAAACCCACCCAAAACACTAGGTGAACTAATCACAGCACCTCAAACTGAATAATGGAAACAAAAAGAAAATGAATATCCCATATCCACACTCCATCTTCTATCTCTTCTTTTATTGCCTGTCATAATTTCTTATCCTTCTCGTAAGGTAGTAACTTTGAAAATTACATTTTGAATTTCCATCGATTTTCGTCGCAACATTATAGAATTCCTCGAGGACTCAATTATCCTTGCGAGTAACTGTATCAGTGGACCTTATTATGGGGTGCTGTATAAGTTCTATCATCATCTCTCTCTCCCCTTCTCTTTTCTCTACTCGCCTTCTCTTTTTCTTTATATTTCTCCCTCTTTCTTTCCATCTCTCCCTTTCTCTTTCTCTCTCTCACTCTCGAGAGATAGTAAAAACCCGCATACAAGAAACCAGCGCATTAACAGCGGATGAAAAACGTATCGACACGCGAGCGTACGATAATTTATCAATAATCCGTTATTTATCGTTATTAATCCAAGACACCGTGCGTGCTAATTTATTGTTATCAAATACACGGCATAGAAATGGAATTCCGGCATTTATTTCTACACGTTGCGATAGCAAAGTGTACGTACACCTGGGCGCATGGTCTGTTCTCCTTTCGCCGCAGTATGGTAATGAATTCGTGTCATTATCGTTCCATTGCGGTTACCTCTTGTAGGCTTCGAGTTATAGCGTTACGTTGTAAGATATTTACTTCCTGCTTGCGTAGCTAAACCCATGTGTACGTTTCTACGATGAAATTATTACAACTTTATAAACCGCATAAGGAAAATTGTAGAAATCGTATTTTTGACTATTCTTTAATGTATTATTTGAAAATTTAAGTTGAAATGAAAATTATTCTTTTTAATGCAAGAATTTTAATTGAGGGGTTGAAAACGATTCTCAAGAGTTGCATCTGCCTTGTGTTTCTGTAAATTTATAAACTACAGAGGACACATTGTAAAAATAGCGTTTTAGAATAATTGATTTCTTTTCTTCCTCAATCTACGCGTTCAAAAGAGAGCTACTAATATCCCTATCAAACCCTAATGCTAGCCCCTAAATAATTTTGTTTGCTATGTATGCATTTATTTTATTTATGTATATACACAGGTGCCTTTTTGTTTTATTATTTGTTTTTTTGTTCTTTTTCTATTATGTAAAATTTATTATGTTATTATGTTTTTAGACATTTATATTTTTTATATTTTTATAATTATTTATGTAATACACTTTCTCTTTTGTAAAGGGATACTTCCCGTCAATGCAACAATAAATAAATAAATAAGAATATTTTTTGACGAAATATTTGAGTTCCTTTTTTTTGTAATGCGGACATTTAGCTTGAGGGGTTGATATCGATTTTCAAAAGTTACATTATTCTTCGTTTCTGCAAATTTATAAACCAGAGAAGAAAAATTGTGGAAGTAGTGTTTTTGTAATAAACGTTTATAGTGTAAAATCCCTTTTAGTATGTCGATAATCTTGAAATATGACTTCGGTTCGCAGAATCGATGAGCGCATCAACATCGATTCTATCAAAGTTTCAAAAATAAGATCAACCACCAGCGAAATAAAATTCATCAAAAATAAATCGTAACTTTTCCCCTTTTCTTTTATAAACCGCCTTTTTCTCCAAATCATCCTCAAACTGTTGCACTTAGATGCGCATCTCACGTTGATGCGTATGCACCGAGAAAGTCTGCCTGGTGTGTGAGTTTCACCAATAAAGAATCAGAAGGGACGGGTGTTCAGGAATGCTCGAACAGGTCTATCAACTATCCAAATAAGTAGTACTCTTTCCAGACACATTCCCGCGTGCTGTTTTAGTGGCTCTGAGACCCTGACAAACGAGGAAACCTCATGGAAGTTGGGAGAAGATCGTTTCAACGGAGTTCTATGCTACGTTGTAGGTGTAGCAGACTAAAGGTAACATATGGCAAAGGTAAATCGTATTTTTCACCTATTTCTCTCTAATAATCATTTCAAAATACGTTACTTGTCCCTTATCAATGCAACAGTGATCCGTATAAAGGATTAGAGCATTATCTCACTATGGAACACTGTAGCTTTGAAGTAACACAAGACAAAAAGCTTCTATTCCTCAAAGACAATTTTTTAACTGTCTTCTTTCTTCTAAATATTTATTTTTTTCCATAACTGTCTTATGAACTTGGAGAATTTTTGGAAAAAATTGTGTATCAATCGTTGTGACTGGTTTACATTTTCAAAGCATAATACATAAAAAATTGTATATTTAACACTAAACCTACCAAGGCGGTCAAAAGACCGATTCCAAAATATTTTCTAAAAATTATCTAAATTCATAGAGTAGCCATGAAGTAAATATTCCACTTCTATCTGACAAATGCAAAATGAGTCAATTAATTATCTTCTTTATCTCGCCACCTCTCTTTGTGTAAGGTCGTCATTGAGTATATTTAGATTTTAGTAGATATAACGTCGGTAGGTTTAGTGTTAATGAAATTAATATTGTATTTGTTAGATATCAGGATCTCTGACGTGCTCTGACTTTTATCTTGAAGGTATTTAAGCCTTTCGCATTATTAAACAGATAATTGCTGCTCATTTTATGAATGCATTTCACAATGCAAAAAGTATTAGTCGTCTTTGGTATGAAAAGTATTATCGATATGATTCATATCGATATTATTATAGATGGTACAAGATTCTAAACAGTTTTGATACATTATTATCGTGAAAACACGAGACACGATACACGAACGAGGTGATATTTTACATTTCTGTAATTTCTCGGTGCTTTAGCGTTACGTTAATCCCTCGAGTACAACAATTACCAGTTAATTAGGATTGCGATCTCGTCCGAGTGCAATCTTAAACGGGAGGCTTCGCTGGATAGTAAATTCTGTGATTATAAACGTGCAGCAATTAGTTACAATTATTCTCATAATATTCCACGGAGTTGAACATGAAGTCTGTGATTTCCGGATAGTAAACACAGCAGGAGATTTCTACAGAAGTCTGTTCCGATTTGTCTCTTCGCTTCTGTCTTTCACTCAGCAGTAATGAAGAATTCCTGAATCTCTGATTAGACAGAGACTTATTTTTACATTTCTGTCTTTGGTAATAAATACATTAATCGAGAATGTCTAATCAGAGAAAGAATATAATAATATTGTTTGTTGTAATTTGTACATTGAAGACCCGAGAATTTTTAATCGCAGAAATTATACAATGTAATAAAATCAACTGCTTAGTTTTCAATTCTCGTTTTTAACAATAAATAGAAGATCCAGGAATCTCTGATCAGAGAAAAAATATTTATTTTTCCAATCTTGATTTTAACTCGTTAGCCTAAAAAATGTGTAAAACTCGTGACGCGACAGCTGAAATAGGGAACGTTGAAGTCTTCTGAAAATTATTAAATTGAAAATATCAAACTGTCACGAGACGATGAAATTATTTCTATATTATTGATATTGAGTTGAGCTATAGGAAACATCAGAAATCAGAGAGAAATTTTGATTTCTGGAATTAATTCTGAATTACTGTGGACGCAGGAAAAATAGGAACAGTAGGGCAAGGGGTTAAGCCAAAAAGAGAATCCAGAAGTCTCTGATCAAAGAACCGCTGCAACGGAAATTATTCAGTTAACATTTGAAAATTAGAATAGAAACTTACTATTCCATTTTCTGTTTCAGGAGGAGATGGAGGATACGAGGATCTACTGGACAAGGAAGTATCTTTAAAAGGATTAGTATAACTTTAAAAAAATAGAAAAAAATATTTTACGTTAAACGAATTTCAATTCGACCTTCTTCCTTGGAAAAGTCGTCGTGCTGGACGTTAAAGAAGATCTTCAATCGCATTTTCTGTTAAAGAAACACCCACAAGGTCAGACTTGAATATGTTGTTTCATGGGATGCAGAAGAGACTGGTAGAAGTCAGGGATTCCGTGCTACCATGTGGGAGAGATGTGAAAGGCAGAGACCAGTGTGAGAGAATGTTGCATTTTTTTCCATCTTTAGATTTTATCATGATGATCATAGGAAATTTCTCGACGTTGTACATTAAAGGAGGAATTAGACGTGTATCGATTGAATCGCAATTATCCTTGAATTAAAAAAGTTTCTACTGGTATTAATAGATTGTAGTAAGCTAAAAAGAATAGAGGAAGTGTCCTAACTTTCTATCCACTGGGGTTAATTCTCTTCCAACTGAAATAATTTGATCAAAGTGATAATGCAAACTTGAATGAGAACTTTGTAGAATGAAAACTACTGATTTTGGTACTGTGCTGAATGAGCAAGGAACGGCTAGGATTCGTAATTAGCGGGTCTAGATGAAAATCCTTTTCCTTTACGTACGAGATATTTGTCCTAAGTTATAATGAAATGATAATTATTATTTAATATTATAATATCCGTGATTCGAACTCCATCTAAATCAGTAAAGCCTAGACTAAGTGACCACAGTGGTTAATACTACAGAAATAATATTATCGTGTTGCGTCTCATTGATATTTTCAATTTTATTGGTTTTAGAAAATTTGAAAATTTCCTATTCCATTTACCGCGCCACGAATGTTACACGTTACTGTAGGTTACGGGGCTAAAATCCTCCGCCTTTACACATGGGAAATATTTGCTAAATTTTTACTTAATAATATTATCGTCTTACGTTTCATTGATATTTTCAATTTTATTGGTTTTATAAAATTTGGAAATTTCCTATTCCATTTACCGCGCCACGAATGTTACACGTTACTGTAATCTGTGGTGCGAAAATCCTCCGCCTTTACACATGGAAAATTTTTGCAAAATTGTTACTTTATATTATGACATCGGTGGTTCAGAATCCGCTTAAAACAGTAGGCCTTATTATTCAAGTGCCCATAGAATTTAAAAGAGACTATGGTGTCCAAGAAAATAAAAATTTAGAATCGCGATCAAAATCCTTCTCCATCACATATAGGAAATTTTTTCCTATCTGACTTCTCTTTATTTCTCAAACTTTACTTTTCAATTTCTGCCCAACTCTGGCTACAAATATCTAAAATAAAATTCCAATTTCTCCCAAGTTGACTTTTAAATTATATTGAAAATCAAGTTAAATATTTTAAAAATAATCGATGATGAAAAAAAAAAAAAAATTCATTCAAAATTTCTATTAAAATTTTCAACCAAATTCTGAGCACTATGTCAGAAAGTTCAATCGTATGGTTTTGTCAACTGTACGTCAGCGGTAACAGTATATCTGCAGTAGAGTACCAGCGAAACGTGAAAGGCAACGGCTATACACACGAGGAATGTGGAATGTTTACAAATACCTATGTGGCACTCATTCTCGAACGAGGTTCGTTCACCTATCGGGGACATACGGGATATTCGCAATCCTGCGATATTCAAGTCTTGTTATTATTTTAATCGTATTGCAACATATTGCTGGCGTATCGCTAATAACGTAGAATCGAAGAGGGAAGATTAAAGTCATTAAAGGAAACAGGTATAATCTAACATTACTAAGGATATTATCCAACGATCGCACACAACTTCTCTGGTCACTCTAAATAACAATCTAAGGAACACCGTCTCGTAAAAAAATTTATTATATTTTTTAAAACTTACCAACCTTCACGACAAACTGTAAAAGTTAAAGTTAACACTAGATTTACCAGCGTGAAATCTATTATATTTAAATATGTTAAATATGTACGTTAAAGCAAGGGAAATTAAGACGTGGAGAAGATGATAGATTCGGTAATTTATGTTTTATACGATGGACGAAGAATATTTATTCTACGGCTCTCTCCTAAATCCGTAGAATTTTTGGAAAAAATTGTGTGCCAGTCATTTTGACTGGCTTGATAAATCTAGTATTGATGACCCTCAAATGTGAGTGACGTGTTTAACACTGGAACTACCAAACCAGTCAAAATGACTGGTTCACAATGTTTTTCAAAAACTCTTCAAGTTTGCAGAATAATTATGCTACATTTGTCTAAAAAAAATATAAATTACCGAAACGATCTCCTTTTCCACCATTTAGTTTTGCTTTTTACAACGTTCTTATTTAATAAATTGAACTATAATAGATTTAACGCCGGTAGTTCCAGTGATAAAAAAATGCGAACAAAAATTTCTACAAATTATTCTAATATCCATTAGAATTTCGAAAGAAGCATAAATCCTGGCGCTATATTACACGACTTGAGAAGCCCATAAAAAAACTAATTAGAGATAACGTTTTACATGATACTTTGGGCAACGAGATATTTTTATGCGCCTTATGTGTAACGTGCATGTATTTTATGAGAGGCAAAGAAAGAGCTTTCGTTGCTTGTCAGAATACAATCTCAGTTGACATTTAAAAGAGTATTCAAAATTGCGCGAAGGGATATAAAACGTGAAATTAAAAAGTTTCAGTTTTAGTAGTAATGTATTAATAAAAAATTCAGGTTCTTAACGGATTTAGTACCACGATGATCATTGACGACCAATGTTTTACGCAGATAGGAAACTAAGTTTCCTTCGAAATTCTAGTATTCTTGTTGACTTTATTTCATCCTCGGCAAAGTGAATTTTTGCGAATTTTAAATATTGAGAAATAAGTAAATCTACGACTTTCTTCATTAATGAATTTAATAGTATTTTGGGGGGAATCATTAACCGGTGCTATCAAATCCACTGAAATTCGTTCCGTCTTTTGAATTGATATATTCACGAATTTTGATAATCTGTTGAATATTTAATTATAAATCTTTTTAGCTTTAGCGTTTCTACTCAATGAATATAGAATTTTAATTCTCGCTTTGCAATAAAAGACAGTCCTTGCCCCAACGTTCGTAGCACGGTGCAGAAAATTTTAAAGTTTTCCAAAATTTGCCATAGTAAGAATACTACTGAGACAAGACACGATAAAATTGCCATGTAAAAAAATGCGATATGTCAGGAATCACTGATTCATTTTTATTTAAGCAATTTAATTCCAAATTATTTCCTGTGCAGCAACAAAAGAAATCGTTCGGCACGGTATTCACAGAAAAAGTTTCATTGTCGTAGAAATGATAAAACTAGCGAAATACGGGCTCCATTCAACGTATTAACAACATCGCTTTCTAACTGTAATGATATCGCGAGAAATTCGCCTGACATACAACGCATTAGTAGAACCAAGTCTATAATAGAAATCGCAGAATTTGAAAAATTGACCGTGGAATTTCGATAATTCTTAACACTAGAACTACCAAACCAGTCAAAATGACTGGTACACAATTTTTTTCAATAATTCTTCAAGTTCATAGGACAGCCATAGAACAAAAATTCTACATCCATCACAACAGACATAAATCACCGAATTGGCCATCCTTTCCGCCACTCGATTCCTCCTCTTTCAAAGTATTAGGTTGGTGCAAAAATAATTGCGGTTTCCATTATTAAAAGTTTTAAATATTGATTTGAAGTTGTTTTTCTTGTAACTAAATATATATATAGCATACCATTTGAAAGCGTACTTTCGATATATGTTTATCATTTATGTTTGATTCTTCACACGTGGCTATATTAGGTCCGAAGAGTAAGGGTGGAAAAGAAGCAAATTCGAGCGATATTATTGTACGAGCACAATTTTGGACCTAAAGCTGCGGAAAATGCTCGTAGTATTAATAAAGCATTTGGCCAGGGAACTGTGACTGATCGTACAGCTCAACATTGGTTTCACAAATTTCGTAAAGGCGACAAAATGCTTGGAGACGAAGAGGGTCGCGGACGTCCTTCTGTGATTGACAATGACGAATTAAAGGCCATTGTCGAAGAAGGTCCATGCAAATCATCTCGAGAGATTGCAGAGGTACTATATGTTGATATTTAGTAACAAGAAAACTAACTTCAAATCAATATTTCAAACTTTTAATAATGGAAACCGCAATTATTTTTGCACCAACCTAATACTTATTTAATATATGGAAATATGATAGATTTAACGCCGGTAGTTCTAGTGTTAAATATGATTGTAATCCGTATCCTGCCGTTTTATGTAGTTTTCTTGTGTTACGATAATACTTGGATTAGCATAGGTAGAGAAGCGTTTGTAATTTTGAGTGTATAAAAGTAATAGGAAAGTGAATACTCACCATTTATTGAGAAGGCGACTGAGCCATTCCGCGGTCTCATCTTTGTAGAGGGCCCTTCGTCGACGTAATCTCGCTGATTCGTGTTGAACTGATGACTGAAGGAGACGAGATATTCTAGCCTTAACAATCGTCCCTGCTAATGCCAAAACCAATACTAGCCATGCGAATGACAGTCCTGCTGCTCCTATTATCCATGCAATTGTCAGAGTTGCAACGAGATACAATGCACCGCGAATGGCTTCTGCGTCCCTCTGAAAAAAGCAGCATATTTTTTCTTATTTCATATCTGTAATATGTCGAATGAACATGGGAAATTTAACATCTAATTTCATATCTGTTTTATTGACTTTTGTTCCTAATTTCCTTATACGTATAAAATATGGATATATCAGTTAATGAGTCATGTTAATGATTGTTAAGTGGATCACAAAGTAGTCAACTTTGACATACTTTTGTTTTATATATAAAATTGGATTTACTGAATTAAAATTAGAGGATATATTAGAAGGAAAAAATGAGGAAAACGTTATAGAATGGTTAAGGTTTATAGATAAGAAAAGAAAAGATATAGTAAAAGAGTTATAATAAAGTCAGGAAAGTTATGTAAATTGAAGATAAGTAAATGTGAATCATGTTGAACTATATAAGTATATTATATTATATTACATTGAAGTTTGTAAGAAAGTAAAACTTATAAAAGTTCTTGTAAAACCAAGTCATTTCTCGGCCGTAAGGCTGAAATAAAAATATCTATCTATAAAATTGGATTTTAAACATTTTTACTCCCATAAATTGTAATCCTCTAACAAAAGAATTATTATAATATAATAATTGAAATTCGAACTTGAAATAATAGATTTCCTTTCAATCGCAAACATTTAATTGTACAAAAATTATTAATAATTTTATTATAATATTTGCTAAGTTAAAAAAATGATTTCAGAGAATAGTAGTACACATGTGTGTTATGTTACCTCAAAGATATAAAGATCAATCGAGACCTAACTAAATTCTAGGTTTTAAAAGTCTGCTTTAATCGTCAATTAAAAGATCTTAAAAATCAGTGTAAAAAGTGCCGAAAACCGATATCAGTAACATTGTGCTGATACAGAAATCGGGCGAAAGTCGTGCGGAATAAAAAATCGTTATTCCTTCGTCTTGCTAGGATGTAGGACATGATCCGCGTGTCCTCACGCAACATCGCGTGCACCTATAGCTAAGAAGTTTCTCTGCCGTCATGGAATACGTCATTAACCCCGGAATGATCAGATTAAATCGCATGGATAGTCACAATTGATTTTAATCAAAAGGTCTCTCTGCGGCTTTGTGATTTTGTGGGAGGCGTTAATGTCAGGTGAAGATAATTCTTCCGGATCTTCGTGACATTGATGTCCCTTTAAATTTTCACATGATAAGGATAGTCATTGATAAGGAGGCATCGAAGTTCACTTCTTCAAGGTCGTTGACACGTGAATAGATGTTTATGTCATCACTAGACTGCGGATGTTTATGCAAATTTCGAGTTTCACAAATGCTGGTGAGACAGGAAAACCTATCTAGGGATTTATTGCACTCAATAAATATTACAACAAATACCATACTTTGGATATTTTAGATATATTTTTATATTATGTTCTTTTTGTATATTTTAGCCGTATTTTATTTGTCATAAATGCATAAAAATACGCAGTCTAGTCATCATCTTACATTTAATACCCTAATTAAATATGAAACGATGAAATTTCAAAGAAAAAATTACGTATTTGATTTTTTAATAATGATAGACAGCAATATAGTATTGTGTTAATGAACGGTTACAATTAAGCAATTAATTATGCAATTAAGAAATCCCTTTCTTCGCTTGAAATTTTAAAAATCTGGTTCTCCAAGAAGTTAATTATGGAGGTAAATTAGAGTCTGTGGTATTAATGCCAGAAGAAGATTATAAAATGAAAGTTTTAATAATAGAAGTATTAACAAGAGATACCGGATATTTAGATATTTTAAATTAGCGTATAATTTCTATATAATTGAATATTCTCATTATTTTCTTTACTTATTTTTTTAATATACATACAAAATTTTCTCAAAGAGTTATAATAAAATTAGTTGCAAAAAATTGTTATACCGGCGTGACGCAAAGTTTTTGCCCTTTTTACGTTCGCTTTTGATGAATTTCTTGGAACTGTTAATTAAGGTTACATAAAGAGAGAACGTTTCGCGCAAGAGCAAAGCCTGGGTGTATTTTTTTGCGTGAATTTTCATTGCGACAGAATTTCACGTGTGCGTAGCAGGAAAGTTGTAATTAAGTGGCCATTACAAATAATATTGGAAAGGAGAAAGTTTCGTCGCGAAACCTGTCGTGACTCTTTTCAATATGGATTGGTTTTCTTTGAAAGCTGTGAGTCCCACGTTACACATACGTTTGATGAAAAAACATGCTTTATAAATCGTTGGACCACTCGAGAGTAATCTTTTATTGCTGTATTTACTCGGAAAATTGCGAAATGGCATTTCAATTGCACTGTGGAGAGTTAGCAAACATTTGACATTTAATAAAATATGACGTGTGAGTTGTAAAGCTACAAAAACTTCATTTTCTTTGATTAAGTAATTTCGTACCAATAATTAGATATCTACTCGGTTCGTATTAAACGAAGGATGATTTATAATTTTGAGAAGAATCGATATAATATTTTTTAAAGGGATAGTTTATTACTTCTCATCAGATGTCATATTTTTAATGTCACGTGTTAAAATCTAAAGGAAAAATTAAGTGAATTACTTTTGTATTAGTCATCACCATGGATTTATATTAAATGAAGAATTATTTGCAATTTTTAACCCCTTGTCCTACAATTTGTTTTGTGACTGCCTCCATTATAATTTAGAATTTAATTGCTAAAATGGAAATTGATCAGTGATTCTTGATATTTCATATAATTTAACGTAATATCAATATTATCGCGTTGCATTTCATTAACATTTTCAATTTGGTAGGTTTTGTAACATTTGAAAATATCCTATCATTTTACTTACCTTATTACGAGTGTCACTCGTTATTGTAGGTATAAAAACATCGCTGTTATTTTTTAAAACTATTTATTCCTTAATTAATTATATAATTAGTAATGGAAACATTCGTATCGAACGAAGAATGTTGTATGATTTTTAAAAATATCGTTTAAATTTCTTTCGATTTGAATTAATAGCAATTACAAAATTTTGAGGCTTATTAATTTTTTCTCCATCAGAGAACTCTATTAAAAGATATAACAATTTTAATTTCAATTACTTAAGTACTTGAAAAAAGCATTTCTTATCTCAATAACAAAATAAGAATGGAGAATATTAACCACTCCCTCTTACAACTGTGCTAAAGTTTCACAGGCATAATAAGTTCTTCAACAACCTTGCATATCTTTCTCATCTATCACTTCCTTACATTCGATAGACTACATTTCATTAATAAAATATAATAGAAGGGAAAGTACTAGTATCCATTGTCTCATGTTCTATGTTTATGCAATAGTAATTTAATCTGTCCCGTGAAGAACATATGGCTAACTCAAAAAGCTCTCCAATGTTAAGGGGCACAGCTGACAGTGAGTCATAAAAACACTAAGTTATTTTTACAAGTAACGACCAAGCCACACAATATTTTCTGTGTTAACTACAGTTTATAACAAAAATATATGTTTATATTTTATGCGAATTTTTGAAGTACAATTTTATGCAAAACGACTTTAAAGAAGTTTCTCGACAATTTTACGTTGGATTTCATACATTCAACGACAAACACGGATACTCGCTTAAAGGACTGATATTCCGTGAAAATTGCAATGAAAATAAAAACTCCTTGGCAGAATTTTTTATCTAGTTCTATTTTTCTAACATTAATAAAATATATAAGCACGATTCTTTACTCACTCAATGTTATAGGACACTGTTTAGGATATAATGAGTATTAAAAAATCTAGTTAAAAAATTAGCTTAGTATCAAAGCTTTTAGTTTAAAAATTAGCATTGAAAAAACTTTCTCAATTACCTTGCATTGAATTTCATACCTTTACGGGCTCTAGAAGTCATACCAAACAGAGATAGCCACTTAAAAAGGTGATACTCCGTGAAAATTATAATGTGGAGTGCAAATAAGAGCTCCATCGTAGAATTTTTTAACGAGTGCTATTCTTCTGACTGTAACGACCTCGTGGCAAGGTATGCAACGATAAAAATCACTCAAGAAATCTCACGGGTTCTTTACCGGAAAGCATTACTTCGAGTATTTCCCACGTAGACAATAATTTTTCTTCTGTATCCATAAGTTTAGGACGAAGAATAATAATCGCGTCACTACGTTCAGTCGTTTTTATTCAGGGGATGCGATGAATTTACATTACAATGCTTTCAGAGTCCTTCTGTGCGAAGTGTGTTACATTCTGTATTTTAAGTAATATCGTCGAGAAATTACGGTTTTTCAATTAATTAAAACAGTGAGAATGAAATGTAAAATGCAGAATTTAATTATCGATAGTATTTAAAAGGAAATTCATGATAAAATATCTCTCCATTATCAATTTTAATTTTGGAAATGTATTTGTAGATCTTTCGAATTCACTTAGCGTTTGATTAGATATTATTTAGTTGGAAGATTTTATTAATAGTATTTTAAATGAAATACTTCTTCATGCTAACTTTAAAACTGAGTTTCATTTATTCTAGATGGTATTTTAAGAATCTAAAGGTGTATAAGAATAGGTTTATGTAATATATAATATAACATAGTATTTTTGCAAGTATTTCATTTTGATAGTAACTGAAAAAATTAGTTGACACTATCATTTATTAATGGGTGTAATGCCATCCGTACTATGACAATTTAATTCTTTATAGAATAGAAACTCAAAGAGTAAAAATAGCTACATGATCAACAGAACTTTATTTTTTTTAATGTAAATATTCAACGTGTGAGCAAATTCGTAAATATTATAATTTAAAAGTCCCTCGCGACATTCAAATTTTTCGGTAACCATTCGGTACTTGTAAATATTTTTTTAAACGTTAAGTCTTACGTGGAAACAGTGAAATTTTATTTAATAAATTGCAAAACGGAAAACAGTTTTAGCGCGTCTTCAAGTTGCGTTTTGATCGTCATTGTGCCGTATAACAAAAGGGAGGCTCAAAGGGCGCATCCCTGTGGAATACGTTTGTGCTGCCTCTTCTAAATGTTCACAATTCAAATCACGTAGATTGCTTCGAAAAATTCCTACCGTTACAAGAATACGAGCCATTGAAAGTACATGGTTCCGTGAGATGCATTTTATATGAGATATAATAGAGTGTATTTACTTATGTATAATAAAGAATGAGTTGTATGTACAGGGTGTACAAAAATTAATGGTTAAAAGGCGATGCATCGATTGAATGGACTGTAAAATGTTTATATAAAATTTCCGTTAGAACGATTTAATCTCTAAATTATAATATTATAATTTCCGACTGATTGAAGATGATATATTTCTAATTTTCATTCTTTTAAACAAATGCAAGGAGTTCCATCGAATTGACAGAGACAAAGGAAATTATTTCCATAAAAAAAAAATCGTTGCAAATATGATTACATTTCTAAATTATCAGATTACAATTCTTAAATGTCTGTAAATTTAAAATAGGTACCTCCACCTTCAATTCTATATTTTTCAAAATTTCAAACTAATTTCAATTTACTTCGAAATCTGCTTGAATTTAATTACTTTCAAAGATAGCTGAAACTTTTTTTTAACTTAACTTTTCAATAAATACTTTTTATTCTTTTAAAATCATAATATATAAGTAGTACAAATTACTTTAATCAGCTACAATTAAAAAGGGGTTCACGAACTCAGAAACTATAACAGTCGATTAAAATTGCATGTAAACTCGAGGCGTAAAGAATTCCTACGTCATTAATGTATTCTCAGCCTGTATAATTTCCTCGTTAACCTACTACACCTACATTCTTTCCCTGCCATTTCAGAAATAATACGAGAAATGTACATATCTACATTGTTGCCCGTACGACATGTCGCCTCAGTAATTTCTAATGTAAATAAAATATTACTTTAACACTAGATTTACCAAACCAGTCAAAATGACTAGTGCACAATTTTTTCCAAAAATTCTACGGGTTTATGAGAGAGCCGTAGAATAAATATTCTTCGTCCATCGTATAAAACATAAATTACCGAATCTATCATCTCTTCCGCATCTTAATTTTCCTTGCTTTGAGGTACATATTTAACATATTTAAATATAGTAGATTTCACGCTGGTAAATCTAGTGTTAAAAGTAGATCTATCAAAACAGTCGATATAGATAATTTGTATTTTTTTTTAAGTTAAGTAAAATTATGCATACCTGAGTTTTTTGACTGATAGCTAGGGCGAACTCTTCATCGGGTGCAAGATCTTCGGGGGTCATATTGACACCCCCGGAAGTAGTACCGTAGCCAGTGGTGGTGGTGAGGGGCCTGGGCAAAGCCCCTGTTGAAGACGTGTAATTGCCAACAGGATTCCCACTTCCGGTTTCGCGTTTCCCTGCGAACAAAATCGTTCGTTTTACATAAAACTTTTATAATTGCTACTGTACTTTAACTCCCTTTTAGCTGTGAGACAACACAAGATAAGAAGTTCCTAATTTTAAAAATCGCTTTGATAACTTTGCAAACTGTTATAATTTCATTCTTGAAAGTCACAAGCATTCGTCACATTTAAATCCCATCAAATCAAGTTAAATATATTATATAAAATTGTATTTTTAACATTTGACAGTACACTATTATCTAACTAATCTTTAAACACAATCAGAAATTTGGTTTGTAGGGTGTTAATGTTACAGTAGTTGTTTGAGAAGATTTTTGCAGTTAGAAATATTATTGATTCGGAGATTCAGGAAATGAAAGATGCAACTGAGGTTTGGTGTAATTTTTGGAATATATTATAAATATTTCTGTGGTAGGAAAGCTTTAAGAATTGTGGTCGTTAAAGATAATGATGTAGAAAATTAAAAAAAGATGCATTTAGTTGTTTAGAATAATTTGTATAGGATACATTATTTATTATTAACTTTCGTTTAAAGTGATCGTTCATTTGAGATAATTAGTATGTATTAAAAGTAATTCGATTATTTACGATCCGTCCAGTTACAAAGACCTATCCCAAAATAAACTTTTTCATGGTATTTCTTTTTAATTTGGTGTTCGACTAATTTCTCCAGAGACCTCATATAATACTACGTGTTTTTTTGTAAATCAATATTACATATAAGGTCTTCTCGTTTTTCTTGCTATCCATCATAATTTCCTAAAGAGTCTACGGAAAAAAAGATCAGTATAACTAGTACATTACCTTAATATTTCAAAGGTTTCTTAATTAAAACTATATCAAATTGTCGAGTTCCTATATTTCTATGAACCATTATATGTGTATCTTAGAATTCACAAATCACGTAACCGATTATCTTTACCGATTGACCCCTCTTTTTTAAAGTATTTATTGAATGTATTTAGTATAACTAACATTCTTTAATTAACAAAAACATTATTAAATTATCACCGATAAAGCCTCCGCCAAGATGTAAAATACATTTTGAAAGGAATGAAACACTATAATTATCGAAGTGGTCCAAATGATGGGTTCGTCCCTTTTCCATAAAATTTTCGAAAATGTTTACAGAATATAAAAGATTGACCGTAAAAATAGTTATATAATCAGCACTATTTTCGCTCTTTAAAATCGATGTTTTAAGATTATATGGGTTAGAAAACTCGTAAATGTTACAATTTGAATAACATAAGAATTTCATTGAATGCAACAATGCAATTCATATAGTCACGCAATGAAGATCGGAACGTGAAAAATGCAACAGAAATTAGCATACATCGATAAAGAATATTGCAAAAAGTAATTCCACCTCTATCTTCCGTATAAAAACTGCAATATCGCACGATCTTTGCATTCCTCAGTGCATAAACACCCCTAACTGGTGCACATATGCATCACAGTTACTTAGGGTGCAAGGACGAATGTCGTGGGAGTGCAATTAACGATGCCGCAACGTACATGCATACCCGATGAGTCCAAATCCGTCTTCGAAGTTTGTCGCGTTCGGTTGATACGATCAGGAAACTTAATGAATTATTTACAGTACTCAACAACCGTATGGTTTACAAATGTCAGAATGATATCGTAGATTAATTCAATGATTACTGAATATTCAATTATTTTGAATATCAACGGGTGAGAATAATTCTGATTGCTGGTGATTATGAAATGGAAGATTATATGGAATTTGTTGTTATGGGTTTTCTGCGATTTATAACTCTTTATCATATAAAATAGAGTGAAATTTACTGCAAAGATAATTGGAGTGGAAAGAGTTGATATTTTTATATTTATTTTTGTTAAGGCTTAATTTTTGTTGATACATAGTTTTCTTAATATTTCATCAGTTTAGTTTATTCTTATAAGATTCATTTTAAAATTTTAATAAAGATTCATTTGCCGGTGATTATGTGATCTAAATAGAAAACTTGGCAAGTTGGACTTATCAGTTGTTGTTAGTGCATTAATAGAGTACACAGTATCGTAGAACTCGTTTACAGAATTAATTCAAAATTGATTAATTTCACGTTGAAAGTACCTAGTCACATTAGGGAAATCACAATGTGTAGCATTGGAGTGATGGAACCAAAAATTCAGATACCTCGAAAGAAAGAGTAAATAACTTGCAATTAAACCACTACTATAATTATCGGCACATATATGAAACAGTGGTCACTTTATATATTTGTGTTTCAGGAATTTCCATAATTAAATATAGCGTAGCACTGAAAAGATTGTAAGGCGGGAGATTAAGATCGTTTTAATTTACATTTGATGACAGTTTGACAGTAAATAAATGCAATAGATACTTAGAACTCCGACTCGGCCCTCAATGTATTAATTAACAAGTTCCAAGAGTGATCGCGTGATTTTGTGTCGAGATGTTGGGGTTGATAGAGATCATCGATTATCCAAGTCAGTATCTCAATTAATAAAATTAGAGGCTCATTGAGTTTCTCCGATTAATATCGCAACATTTCTGCTGAAAATTCTCAATAGCGTTGTAATTCCACATTATTCCATTCCATTATCCAATTCCACATTAATAGTAATTCCACAGAAATAAGTTCCATTAAATATACTAATTCAACAATTATTTCATACATTTAAAAAACTAAGCGATCCAATAATACTCACAGAATCATTATCATTGAATGAAATACAAATCGCACTCGATATTTAATAATTATTTTTTAAAACAATAATAATACATGACATAATAGGAAATACTGATAAAATACTATAAAACTGATACTATAATACTGCTACAAGTTAACACTTTACCGACCGGTATTTTTTTAACATCCTACCCCCTTCTGACCGATCACTTGGTCACAAATACTTCCTTGATACAGATATCTATTCGAAACTTACAAATTCTCGTCACTGACTCCTTAACAGAGGTAACCGCAATGATAAATGATAATTTATTAATTGGAGTGGCAACCAATCAATTAGTTAAAAGTTCAAAGGCGTTGAGTCCGAAAAGCGTATTAATAGGCTTTCGGTAAAGTGTTAAAATCCCCTCGTATTTTTTACATACACTCGTAACTCTTAGAACCACACAAACAAATTTGATATAACAATTAATCCAAAGGCATTAAATTAATCATCTTTCAAGTACCTTCCATCGATTCTCGTTGACCTAAGCCACAGACAATATTAATCAAGACGATTTTCACGATCGATCAACGACACAATGCTCGAAGTACAACAAAATGACACCGAAACAGCTTGATATAATGATTACATAGGCTGATACGACTGATGGGAAATTATCTATAACGTGATTCAGAGTCTCTTTTTTCGAGGAAAGCCGTTATCTCTCGAAGGAAATACTTTTACAAACACATTTTCTGATATGTCTGACCAAACGTACAAAATGTCGGTTGATATACATCGTGTAATACACTTAAGGGAACAAGGAGGAATAATCGAGGACGAAGCCTTGACATTATAAGCAGCCTGAGCACAGAATTGATATCGCAACCTTTCGAGGTGTTGTTGTAAATCGTCCTCGAGTTTCTGAGATTGTTAATTTACTGGCATGTCGCCTTTGATCTGTTCGAGCATGTCACGAGTAAAGTTCGATTTTGTTCCATTTAAAATTTAGTGACGTGGAATTTTTCGGTCAGTGTTTTGTTAGTTATTGGGGCGCATATTTAACACTTTTATTATTTGATATCTTGTACGGAAATTTCGATTTAGTAGGTTGAAGCCTGTTTAAAACAATGGCTACAAAGTTAAATGATCACAGTGGTTAAAGGGGCTATGGTGGATGAGTAGATAAAGACTCAGGCTGCAATCAAATTAGTCCAACTTGAAATCCTCCTTCGTTACTTTCGTGAAATTTTTCCTACATTATTAATTAATATATTATAACTTTTGTAATTCAGGAACTACCAATAGAAGTAGTTCCAAGGTTAAAGTACCGTAGCACATAAAGCGGCTACGGTGGATAAGGAGATAAAGACTCAATTATTCTCACAATTAAGTCAGCAAAACTTCAATGTTCCCTTGTGACCTTTAAGGATTTTTTCCTAAATTATCAATTAAAATATTTTTATTTCCGTGGTTCAGAATCTATCCAAAATATTAGATCTCAGATAGAACAAACTTATCAGTGAAGATCGAAATGTACTAAAGAAAGAAGAATAATATGAAAATTTGATATTGTTTACAGAAAAATTGATTGCTAGAGTCAATGACTTTTCCTTCTATTTTCAAAGCTACCTCATCAATCATTAATGATTGCGTACACTATAAGTATATCCAACGATCGTAGAACATAGACATCGCGTGATTGCAACTGGTTCTTACAATTCCACGTATTTCGGGTTATATTGATCAAATAAGGTGCTAGATCATGCGCTTTCTATCTTCCATTAGCTGTTCGATATTCATACTTATCGAATAGAGACGTGGATACCTGTCACGTATACAGTATTGAATTGAGTTCGAGGATCCCTCGTATCATTTTATTTGAAATTCCTGTGCGGATATGAGATTGCGGGAAATGAATATATCGGTGGAAATTTTCTTTGTGCTGTGCACCAAAGGAAGGAGCAATCGATCAACATTTTTTTAAACTCGATTTAAAAGATTTTAAAATATGTACGTTTATTTAACTATAAATAACATTTTGCACTATAAGGAGGGACAAATAAAGACAGAGTAAGCCAAAAATCTCAAACTAGTTTCGAAATTGTAACAATTTCTAGCACATTTTGAAGTATTCTAAATATTTACTTTTCATAAAGCTACTGTAGGGGAAAGAAAGAAAATAAAAAAATTATTCAGACTTTAAACAAATTCGTGACGTTTGACTTACTCTGTACAGTAAACAACAAATTTTCCACCATTTTTATATTAATATTAAAAATAATTCGTTTGCAATTTCAAAGTAATCCTAAAGAGCTATCGATTGATTACAATTAATTAACATTTTTTTAATCGATTCTTATCGTCTTGCTGTAACTTTTATAAATGACACCGTTAATGTTTATTTTTCTCTAAGTGTTATTTGTACATTTAGAAGTTACTTTCGTTAAGTATTAATATCAAATTAGAAAATCCTATTAATTGACTTGAATTAATTAATTATCTTATTAATTGATTTGTTTTGTTTAATATTAACTTGCAATTCCGACTATACTTTTAAAGTATGTATATCGTATAGTTAATGACATTGAATTTCTGTTATTTGAGTTCACCGGTGTGCCATGTAAACAGACACATTAGAAATCGTTTGTCCTCTGCAACTCAAACTTATATGGTGCCAACATGTCCACGTAGTTTTCGAAAGTGGCTCTAATACTAAAACAGGAAAAAGCGCCTTACTTGGGGCACCAGTGAAATTCTTTTTAATGATCAACCTACTTGCCGGCATCTCTTTACACTGAAAAGTGTGTTGCTTCGACTTCCTCCTATAATACGTTACTACAGGCATTAAATTACGGTTTACGTCGTTCAGGATACAATATTTATAATATCTATCATCCTTATGACCGAAAATTTATAGACTTTAAAAAACTATATTCAAAATGAAAAACGATTTTCCTAGCATAGGACCGTAATTTGATTCCTTTCTTAATTCTTTGAGGCACAGTGGAATCAAAAGTGTCCCACCTCTTTGATGGGTGTAGATGCATGGTGGGACATTTTTTGTCTCACCTCGAAAATTCATATTATTACATAAGTTTATCAATAAATATAAACCAACTTTATTGTATTGAAACAAAAAAAGAATGTATGTGCAACACGGGTAATTTTAGTTTCTGAATTTCTGTGCCTCAAAGAGATAAATAAATGATATTTCAAAGGTGATTAAACATCAGTTCTTCTATCTGATGTTTTACCTTCTGTAATTTAGATCTTACAATTTTAATATTAATCGAAATAGCCATCTCTTTAAAGTAAATATTAGAGAACAATTAAGAACTACTTCCTCTTACTTGAAATGAATTTTAAGTTTCAAGGTCTATAAATAGTCATTATAATGGTAAATTTATTGAGATGCTATTGAACCAATCCAGTTTTAAAACACAATTAGGAATTACATTTTCTATCTACATATTTCAACTTCCGCAGTTCAGTAAGTATCATCGCCACAGTAATCAGGATTAACCCCTACCCAAGTACCTACATATAATTTTAATTGATAAGTAAAAATAACTTCCAAACAATTAAGAATTTTACAATCCACCTAGACCTACACACCTTCAAAACTGAATCGAATTAACACTATTACTACCCAAGCAGTCAAACTTCCACCTACATATGTATATGAAAATAATAAATTTTATAAAAATTCCTCTTTTAATCAAGCCAAACAGCAGGCGGCTGCTAAATCCAGTATATTTAAACATATTCAATAATTACTTTGGAAAAAGATGGAAAATGTATAATCGCTTAAGTCATTTGTGTATTACAATGTACGCGTGAAATATCTACTGTAATCCTTCTGTGTAAATTCGAGAAATATTTTGATGAAAATAAGAACCCGTCGATTTCAAACGGCTGACGTAGATCTATTGTTAAGATCTTCAAATATAATACAATTAACATTGGTAATTCCAGCGTTAAGAAACAAACCGTTCGATCATCCAAAAGACTAATTCAAACTATAATAGAATGAATTTCAAAACCCGACTGAAACACGTACAAAGGAAAATCCTCTCGGCAAACCTACTCCCTTCAGTCCTGAGAAAATCATTATTTAATTAGCCATTATCAACGGTACTAGCTAGAACCTGTCGGTCGTAGATAAAAGAGGAAGAACGCGGTTCGAGAAACTCGTATGTCTGCGGCAGTAATTACGGTAGCATTGTTCTAAATGATCCTTCGCTCGCTTCTATCGCAGTACCGTACCTTTTTTCAAGGATGCTCCTCGCTTCAGGTGCCTCGCCATGAAGCTGGAAAGTAACTGCATACTTTTCTTCTTAAGGATAGTTCTACTCCTTTACTTGGTCACTCTCACTACGGTCAGTTTTATCTCAAGAGAGTCGATCGGTTCGAGAGATGAAACGATATCTCGCGAATTTCGAATCGCGAAATAACTGCCGATCTAACACGATTCGCGTTTTGTAACGCTTCATTGCATTGAGAATTAACGGTAAAACGGGATTGATTGTGGAGATGTATCGGTGGTTTGTCAGTATTTATTTAATTCCTGATGGTATGGTGGTACACTGATGGTCTATTGGAAAATAATTGAAGAGATGTTTAATCCTTTGTTGAATTGTACGGCATGTTGGTCCGTGTTGTATTTCATTTGATAGCAAACAGTGAAGTTTTCCAAAGTAGTTGGAAACTATGGAAATTCAATGTACCTATTCTTGCTTTTGCTAGAGATATTTCGTTGTGAATGTTTGTTACAGATATTTGTTTTTAATTTTGTATTGATAGAATTTTGACATTGAAATTTCAATTCAGTTTTTTTTTTTTTACTTTGTGCAGGTATTGATTTTTGTTATCAGTAGGAGAGAATGGTTGAAAACATTGGAAGTTTTCACGATATTGTATTCCTTTGGTACATGAGAAATTGAGAAAATAATTCAAATTGAAAGAGGCTGAATTAATTATTTCAGTGCTTGATGTTTGATCAGAGACTACTTCAATTTAAATAACAAGTTTCTCTTTGTTGGGAAGTATCAGTTAAATAGTTACGAAATAAATTGATTTCGTCAGTTGAGAGAGTAAAAATTGTCGAGAAAATAGCGACAGAAAAATAAATTTTCGAAGAACTGGAATATTAGGTTTTGCATAATTTTTTTTATGATTGATAATATTGTTGGAAAATGTTATTCCTCGATAAACTTCATTTTAATAAATCTGAATTTGGAATGAATGTTATTCTATTTTAAAGTATTACGTCTTTCATGTACTTTAGTCATTCTCTTACTTATAAAATAATCATGCACATTTTACGAAGATGCATGAGCGATATTTGCAAAGGTCACTTAAGTTTCATGACTTGTCGTTATTGACCCTAAAGTATATTTGCTTATCTACGTAAGCTTAATAATTTCAAGAACACTTCGCCTTCTAATCCTTTTAATATATTTAATTGAAACTTTCCAACTTTTCCAATAACTGAAACAGAATTAAGTACATCACTAACTAAACTTTCATTCGATTTATTTCTGCAATTAAAGCTTCTTATAATTGCTCAACTATCAGAAGTCTTTTTCAACACCACTTTTTTAAATGTCTGCACGTGTAATTCAAAAAGAACAATTCTCTCAAACAGTGACTCAGAAACAAGAATAACATAACAAATTCTATTTATTCTTTCTCCATTACATTATTTATGTCTGATACAACTATTTTTAAAAACACAGTACTTAACTGCAATAAAAAAAAATCCCTTAACAGTTTCAAGCTAACCAACTACAGCTATAATTCAAAAAACATCCTTAACATAATTTCAATTCCACATCTTTCCAATTAATCTCAGCTAATTTCATCAGCAAGAGAATAACTTCAATGAAATCAAAAAACTCCCCCATCAAAAGCACACTTGAAATATCAAAAAGAAAGAAAAAACACACCGTCCAGCCTGTCACCTTTAATAAAAATGTAATCTTTTCCTAGAATTTTCAACAATAGTCACATCCGTCATTGTCACAGGAATTCAAACGATCAAAAGTTCAATCCCTTAAACAAGAAGTCGAACAACCATGCAATCGATTAAAAAGTCGAAAAAATGTCTCCATCAGCTACAATTTTTGTATTGCGAACTTTTTCCGAGTGTCGTTTCCGAGGCGATCGACGAATCGCCAGTGGAAATTCATTTTCGCGATTTGAAACGCCGGTGGAAATTCGCGAATGCTCCACCGTCGGCACACGGAGCCGCACTGAGGAAACGCGGACAGTTATTGGTACCGCGAGTGGTACGTACCATCTGTTTTTCTCGGGAATTATACTCGAATGAGCGCATGCGCAAGTGTTATCACAGGTCCTTTCAGTTCGATTTTAATACTGATTAAATACAGTTCATTTATAATCCACTGTATCAATTGGAATCGTTTGTTTTAAAGTGCCTAGTGACCTTTAACATTCCCTCTGTGTACGGAGATTCTAGCGTTACCTGTGTGCCGGGGTGTAATTACACCCTACTTTGTTTCAGGGGAAAAAATAAAGGTAAAATTTTCGTTGAGCGTTCAAACGCTTTTTAACTGATGTTTAAGAAATTCTAATTACATTAATTGTTAACTTAACTAATATAATTTATAAGAGCTTTTCATGTTTTCTGTGAAAAATTAATATAAGACATTTGTGTTATAGAACGTAGATTCTATCACTTTTTTCCACTTCTTTTGTCCTTTCTTTTCGTAGTATGTATTTAATGTATTTGTATATGATAGATTGAACGTCATTAATCACAGTATTAACCAAATTTCATTACCCTGTAGATTTATATCTGTATGGGGAGCAATGGAGGGTAAAGCGATAAAGGCTCAAACTCGTACTCAAGTGGATCTGACTTAAAATTCTTTTGCATCATGTCCGAGAAAATTTTTCGTAAATTATTAATTAATATACCATAATTCGGTGATTTGGAAACTAGCTAAAAGAGTAGGTGGAAAACTAACTCATCATAATAGTTAAATGGGCATGGTGAACAAGGACATAAGAACCGCAATTAGTCTGCTTGACTTCAAATTCGCCATCGTCACTTCTGAGAAATTTTACCTAAATTATTAATTAATAAATTTTTACCTCGATAGACCCCCTAAAAGAGTACCTCCAAGATTCAATAGCCATAGCAATTAAAAAGTCTATGTTGGTTAAGGAGATTAGGGCACAGACTCACAACCAAGTGAGCCTCACTTCAAATTCTCTCTCGTCATCACTGAGAAATTTGTCCTAAATTATTAATTGATATTTCGTAGCCTCGTTAGTTTGTAACCCCCTAATTAGGATCTAGGCAAACTGACTACAATAGTCAAAGCCGAAAAGTATAAAAAAAATAAGAGACCAATGTTTTAAAAATCTTTCGCGGTGATATCATTCTCTCAAGTCTAAAATACTGTTTCAATAGTGAAATCAAATCCATGATAAAAGTATGGAACTAAACGCGAAAGTCACTTTCAATGTTCCATCGTCTTGCATTCACGAGTTCTTAGCGATCGGACAAGTTCAATGGCTATCGAAGCATGGCTAATGTTCGATGAGATACAACCATAAACGATAAGCTGCGGGACCGTTGTCGATTACGTGCATTGAAACCGTAATATCCAGCAATTCTATATAATAAAAAGAATTGAGAGGCTTATAGCTGCTGCTCCAATCTCTCCTGAGTAGGTATCAATCACGTACAACTACAATTCCATGGCAGTTTGAATGGTGATGCATTTAATGACAACGATATCCAATCCAACTAATGGCCTAATGATAATAGCACCATTAAATATTCGAGTGGTTGCGAGAAATCCTTAGCGGGTAGTTAATTTTGCAGAAAATTGCATCAACGTGTAGATATATAAATTTTATTGATTTACTGTGAGATAAGTTAACGTTATTACCTGTAGATCTTATACAGGCTTTTTTAAAATCATTTTTTGCAGAGATTTATGTCTTTTGTTACTTTAGAAGTAGCAATCAAAATGCATTAAGATATCAGAAATATTATTGTCTGCTGTCAGTGAAACTTTAAAAGGCATAATTCACAATTTTATCATTTAAAACTTCGTTTTGTATTATTTATTTTTGCTTTCGAGATGAAAATAAATTGTAAATAACCATTTTAAAGAATTGTAAGACAATAAGGAAGATCATATATTGAAACAGTGAACACTACCAGTATTTCTTTAGATTCATCAATTTTCACCAATCAATACTAAAACTACCGGCGTTAAATCAATTATATTTAAATATATTAAATAAGTACTTTGGCGGTAGACGAATCTATTAGTGAAAAAAATGACCAGCACAGTAATTTGTTTTATAAAATAGATATGGAATATCTATTAGTCCCTTATAAAAGAGAATTTCTTTTAAAAGGATAAAAATCAATCATTTTAATAATCTTGGCAGTTGTAGTGTTAAGTAATTTGTATTTTATAAAATACATGTCGAATATTTACTATATTGCTCCTCTATACATTTGAGGAATGTTTATTGAAAAATTATAAAGCAGTCATTTTGACTTTCTTGCTTGGTTTAGTGTTATTAAATCAGTGTAAAACTTCCCAAGGCAAAAATCTAATGAAGGTAAAATGCGGTGGCATTAAGTATCCCATAACATCATTTTCAACGTTGTTGTCTACACTGCCTTGTGAAATCAATATCACGTGCAGGATGTACAGGTATTCATGGTAATACATGAAGAACCACAGGCCTCCGGCGTTAATGTTCGACGCTCCGTAAGAGCGACCGATGCACCGTTGTTTAACGGCACTGTGCGTGCAACGTGATTACAAGACGAAATTTCCAAACTAAGAAGCATCTTGGTATCCTAATAGCCCACTTTGATTCTCGATAAATCACGGTTAAAGTTATCACATTTTCTCTTGCTTTGTGCTACTCTCAATATGTACTCGATTTATAACTTGTAAGACATCTATTTTGAAAGTGGTGTAAGTCACTTTCTATTTAAATCGACATATTTAACACTAGATTTACAGAGCCAATTTGGCTCATTCAAAATTTCATTACTATATATTGGTTGATTAATTTTTTAATAATAAAACTTTCATTTAACTAGATTTGGAACTATTTTCTTTGCAAAAAGACTACAGTTTTCTTGTTTAAGTCAAATTGGGACACTTTAGAAAAATAGGTGTATCAACATCCGTAAATCTAGTGTTAAAGGTTGGCGTGTTTAAAAGGGTTGATGTCTATTTTCGCTATGATTTAGGTTTACATGGTATTTTGAATAGCAATAACATTTTTTTTGTTATGGTGAAGAGACTTTTTCAAAATAAATGGCTGATATGATATTCAAAGAGAGTAGTTTTAAGTTTAACGAGGGTGATTGATGTGGTCGGTGAACTTTGTTAATTAAACTTACAGAATGTAGTTTGACGACACTGTATCATGTAGTTATGGTCATTAAAGTAATGTATCTTTGGGATGAATTTAACAAGCATTGATTAATTAATTCAATTTTTTTAATGCAATTCCGAAGTTAGTAGCTTCGAAAGTGTAAAATATTTTTATCGCATCTGTGCTACGTGAAAAAGAAGTATTTCGCGTTGTTAATTATTTCCATACGAATAATATATTTAAATATGATATATTTCGTTACAATTACTGACATCACGAAAGTATTAATTATTTAACAAATTTGTTCACGTATAGAAACTGATTTTAATATGAAACAGCAAATTGTTTATATCGTTCCTACTACATGTGTGTTATTCCCAGAATAAAGCTGATGTTTCGTGTTATTCGTGAATATTTGAATATTTACACTTTCAAACGATATAAGCGCATAGCATGATTTTGCATAGCAATTATCCGCATGGTACGCTAACGTAACGTGAAAGTGAATAATTAGATGAAGAGTGATATTCGGTAACTGCGTTAAATTGGACGTTACGTTCGAATTACCGAGGATATTCAGATTTCCTTGTTCAATAATTAGTTTATGTGCAATTTATCTATGTTTGCAAGAAGTCCATCTTTTAATATCCAAAGGAAATACTTTAGTCATTGATTCATTCCATTGTGTTATTTTATTGAAATATTTTGCAATATTTTTCCTACGAATGTTAAAATATCACACATATCAATAATTGCATGATTAATCATTGATTTGTTTTACTGTACTATCTATCTTACTAGTACATTTAAACATATTTTGAATGTTAAACCATACACAAAGTAGTTATTGTACGATTAGTCATTGATTCGTATCACTGTGCTTACTAGTACATTTTAATCCTACAATAATTACTATCTTTAAAACATTTTTTAATTTGCCGATATTAAACTTCTTCAGTATTATTATTAAAACCTAGTACCATTATGTTTTGATTAACACTAGAACGACCAAGCAAGTCAAAATGACTTGCTCACATTTTTTTCCAAAAATTCACTAAGTTTACAGGAGAGTCCTAGACTAGACATTCTAAGTTGATCTTATAAAACACAGATTACAAAATCAATCATATTTTCCACCCCTTGATTTCTCTTCTTCCAAGGTTCTTAATTAACATATTTAAATGTAATAAACTTAACGTCGGTCGTTCTAGTGTTAAAAGCAGTTAACATTATTTTGTATAGTTTACGTTAAACACTACTCAACATATATTTTGCCTGTAATCGATTACATTGAAACAGAAGTGCGTCAGAAAAATAATTTGAACTACTATAGTTCAACGACCCCGGAATTATTTATCACCCTCTCCAACGAAGCACAAGGGCGATGCAACAAGAATATGAAATACGCTCCGAACCGTGTCATTCGAGTTCATTAAACGCAAAGAGACGATTATTCTCACGTTGCAAAAATTTCCCTCTTTATTCCAGCAATTAGATAATTAAATGCGCCGCGCGTCTACTACTAAAATGATCGTGAAGCACAGGGTGTGTTAAAAATAAATCCTTATAAAAAGCGGTAACCTTTCGATTGTTGATCAACTGATGGTATGCTCCTGTCGAGATATTTTCATAGTTAAGTTCATAAATGAAATTGATCGCAGCTATACATAAGAAAGTTAACACTTTATCGATCAAGTTCTACGGCTAAAAGCAACGGCTTATAATTGGGGTGTTTTCCTCGAGAGATGAATGTCAATTGTCTTTTTAAGTTATTCTACCTACGTAATTATTTGGATTATTTAACACGTAAGTTGAAGGACTTGAAGAAGTGTGAGTACCGATTATATTTCATAATTAACCCATTTCAATTCAAGTGACCTCTCTATCCTTTAGAGGACCACAGATTCCAGTTGAGAAAACACTGTTGAGATGAAGCAATTAAATTAATCAAACTCTTTGTCCTCTTCATTTTCTTCCTTCCAACTTACCTAATTGACCTTTTTAACACTACATTTACGAAAGCCCACAAATTTACTTTTTACTTGTTTTATAAGCATTTCTCAGATTTACAAAGAAGTTCTGAACTAGATAGTTCATGTATTTCGTGAAACAGTAATTACTTAACGAATTATTATCTTTACTGCTTCATCCCTCATTTTCTAAAGTCCTCATTTAAGATACTGCAGTGTAACAGACTTCACGCCCTCAAACTTACAATTAGTGTTAAATATATCCCCTCAATCATTTTATAATATAATAATTACCTAACGAATTATCATCTTTACCATTTCATCCCTTATTTTCCAAAGTCCTCATTCAACGTATTGCAGTATAACAGATTTCACGTCCGTAAACTTAGTGTTAAATACATCCTCTCAGTTATTTCATAACACAACAATTATGTAGCAAATTATGATCTTTACCGTTTTATCCCCCATTTTACAAATTCCTCATTCAATATACTGCAGTGTATCAGATTTCACGTTCGTAAACTTAGTATTAAATATATCCTCTCAGTCATTTCATAATACAACAATTACCTAACGAATTATCATCTTTACCGTTTCATCCCTTATTTTCCAAAGTCCTCATTCAACATATTGCAGTATAACAGATTTCACGTCCGTAAACTTAGTGTTAAATACATCCTCTCAGTTATTTCATAACACAACAATTATCTAGCAAATTATGATCTTTACCGTTTCATCCCCCATTTTACAAATTCCTCATTCAATATACTGCAGTGTATCAGATTTCACGTTCGTAAACTTAGTGTTAAATACATCCTCTCAGTTATTTCATATCACAACAATTACCCAGTGAATTATCATCTTTACCGTTTCATCCCTCATTTTCCAAAGTCCTTATTCAATATACTGCAGTGTAACCGATTTCACGTTCGTAAACTTAGTATTAAATATATCCTCTCAGTCATTTCAAAATACAACAATTACCTAACGAATTATCATCTTAATCGTTTCATCCCTCATTTTCCAAAGTCCACATTTAATATAACAAACTTCACGCCGATAAACCTAGTTTGAAATATATCCCCTCAATCATCTCTAAGTCCAGCGTTAACAAAAGTCCTGAAAGTACGACCACGTCAATCGCAAAGAGTAAATGGAATTGCACGATAGAAATCTCTCCCGATTGTCCTGTTCCATTCGTGGATTTTATAGGAGAAACCGAGAGACATCGTGAAATGACTGATGCGGTAATGGAGTGTCCGGTTGAACCGTGGCATTGCTTCGCAGGCTACCAGTTCGTCTCCGACCTCTCTTTTCTCTTTTCATCTCTTTTATTTGTTTCTCAGGCAACATCTGTCTTACGCGGCATGGCTTACTATGCCGCATTACATTGCCACAACCTGTACATAACATGCCGATCCGACGAGTCCGACTTTATGGTGCAAGGTGCACCGTCCACCTCAAGAATTTCAGAGAATTTCTCGGAGAAAAAGTGCCCCAGGGACGCGTCACGTACGACGTCGCCCCGTTCAATGTGAACGCGAGGTTGAAGCTTTTCAGGAAAGTACTGTTCAGAAATGGTTCACGATGGTCGTGAAAGCGGTGTATCGTGTTTCAAGGGGAATACTATAGATTGGGGTAAAGTCTTTAGGAATTTCTAACAATCATGGTGATTGCAGTTGGAAATGCACGGGTAGAATTGTCCGAGTTATGAAATTTTAACACTAGAACTACCGGTGTCAAATCCAACATATTTTAATAAATTAAATAAATACTTTGAAAAAGCGGGTATCAAGCGGCGGAAAATTTGATCGATTCGGTGATATATGTTTATTGACATAGACGTAGAATATTTATTCTATGACTCTTATATAAACTTGGAGAATTTTTTGAAAAAATTGTGTACCAGTCATTTTGATTGGTTTGGTAGATCTAGTGTTAAAAGTGATGATTGATTTTGATCAAGTTGGTAGATTTAACGTTAAATCTACCAAGGTGGTGAAAATATCTTTGGTTGAATTTTTTACATTACTGAAAGTTGACCTGAATTTTTAACATTACTGAAACTTCTAACGCTGTTTCTTTTTCAATTTTCTATGCCTATCTTGTAGACTGAAAGCGATTGAATCGATCAAGTTCTTTGCCTTCTCCATTTTTCTTATTCTGACCTATTTACTTGTCATTTTTAAATATATTGAATTGATCATGGGTAGGTATTTGTAATAGGAAGAAGAAGAATGAATTTCCTATTAGGTAGTCGATTTTAAATCGTCTGAGCAAATTTAGTAGATGAGTTAATAGAGATTAGTGTTAAAAGAAGAACGAAATATTTATAGATCTAAGGTTTTACTACCTTAGCTTAACCAAGGTCAATCTATTCTATTGCTGTAAGGTTTTACAACCTTAAGAAGAAGAGGTCGAAAAACAAACATTTTTGTAAAAGTATTACTTACTGCCTCTTAAATTCCGATTTTTCAAGTAGTGGTTTTCGAAAAGTTAACAGTTTTAAGGATTTTTAATAGGTTGATTAAAAGTTTCTTTCGCTTACAATCAAATTATTTTCTAAAGACGAGATATATTTTTCAATATAAAAAAGCAATCAAGTTAGTACAATCCCATAAATATAGTTGCCAAATTCGTAATAATATTAATAGCTCTTAGGTAGAATATTTCTAAGGCGTAGAGTTTCTATTTTTCTCAGCGCTTCTACGTTCACATATGCAAACACATTAGAAGACAATACCTTTGAAAACGCGTTTGGTAAACTTCTGAAACCTGTTCCTGTTTTGTTAAGAAATCGACGCCTTTGAGTAGCTTCAACAATATTCTCCAGGTATTTACATATTTACACAGACGTACGTAGGAACCGCAGAAGGAATGCACCAGTTTATTTCCGCGACGAACAGTACCTCTCCCACAGATGCACTTCTAAAATTATCCGTTAACTATTTATTTGTTCTCTTGCATCGTGTTTGCGATTAAACTGCATATTGCTTTTCATCGAATCACATAAGACGAGAGATCAGATACAAACGATTTCTGATTTGTTATTCCATACATTTCCGGTTACCAGTGCAAAAGAAGTTCTAATGATTGATTCTACAGATCTGAATTATTTCAAATATCGAACTGAATTGTGAATACGAAGGATTTATAATTTTTTATCAATGGCAGGATATTTTTTAGAAACGTGCAGTGGAATTTATATTTGTATGTATTTTTTTTAATTATTTAACATATGGTCGATAGTCCTAACAATGTATACTTTAAATTAATTTATAATTTTCTAATAACAGAACTTCAAACTGGACATATTTTTATTTTCATACGTTTTAATTAAATTATAGTAATTTGTAGAAACATGAATGTCTACTAGTATACCTATTTCTCTATTACGCTACTAATTGCCATATTAATTTTTCAAGTGGGATATTAATATTCTATAGTTAAATAAATTATTATTTTTGTACGTTCATATTACGTTAAAATATGCATTTACGTCGTGCATGCAGAATCAGAATCAAACTTCCGTTACATAGGAAGTTCTATAGATTACGTGACCTATGAACTCACAACCTTTTTCACAGGATGCAATTTCTATACTCGGAAATCAAGCGGTCATCGCACATGCACCATAAAATAATACGTTCTTCCCGCGCAAAATCGTCGTCAACGTAAATTTAAATTCTAGCGATTTAGCGCGCATGTCAGATGCTACTTTACGCCATAAAGCAACAATATAAATCCTCAATGAATATTGCCTTTTATTCAAATACTTTAATACAAGATCTACCACGGGAGTGAAAATGACTTATACCAAATTTTTTTTAAATCTTGCAAAACTTTGTAGGGCTATATCATGCTTAATTTTCTATATCTACCTTGCAAAACATTAGATCAATTAAATTTCTTGAACATTTCATTCACTTACTTCTAAAGTCTTTATCTACTATCTTTAAATATACTGAATTAATAACCGGTAATTCTAGTATTAAATTACAATGACTGAATAATTTCTAACAAACCATACACATCAAATTTCCCCCAAATATACTATCAGTTTTCTTCCAATTTATAAACAATAAAACTTTTCAAATTCGTAATGCATTAATCGTAAATAAATAAGTAGCCATGCAAACCATTCGAAGCAATACGTACCTCGTCGTAGAATCAGCAAGTCGCAGCTTCAATTTTTCACACAAGCACGTCACATATCTGTCCGAAGTGTTTTCACTATTCACACTATGACGATGTTTAAAGAAAATCTCGATTTTCTTATATTAAACTGTCTATACATAACCGTCCAATGTATCCGTTCTCGGCCACGAGCACAGCAACACTGACCTGCCACTACGGAGAGAGAGGAAACAGGACCAGGTAACAGAACCTCTCGATTACTCCCTTCTGAAGTCCTCTTTCTTCTTCTCCTTCCACTTCTTGTCTCCCCTTTTCTATCTTTCGTTTCTCTCGTCGCTTTCCTGCACCCTCTTGTATTAATTTTCTCTCTCTTGCTCTCATCGAACTTCTTTCTATCTTCGTTCTATCTCCTTTCTTTTAATCATGATCCTGCTTCTTATCCTTCCTCGACGTTCTTACAATTCTTCTTTCTTACTTTTCTCCTTGCGAGATCTTCCTTCAATAGTTTCTTTTTTTAGAGTTTCAGGTGCAGGCAGAAATTAATGCAGGATTATCCATAGGAACAAAATCGACTGAACGCGCAATTTACAATTTCCGGCATGTACACACTACGAGAGTCGAAAATGTAAATTAAAGCACTTCCGGTAGGACCTGTTTCGTGCGATGGCGAACGCAGTGGCGAGCTTTGTGACAGTGTCCCATACTAGATAACGTTGTAATGGACAAACTTTTTTCGTAATGGACCAGAAAAATGAGAAAAACTTTGACAGGATAATGTAATTTATTAAATATTTTAGTTTCTATAGGAAATTTCGTACGTGGAGTACACTGAAATCTAAAGTTTCTGTACTATTGTTTTAAAATCTACGGTTCGCCGTGTTTTTCCCGCAACTGAGATTACGTTTATAAGTATTGGATATATTGGTACCAAAGTAATCGTATTTCTAAGGCAACAGAAATATAATTTAAAATATCTATTACTTCGGTACAAGTATATTGTACCCTTTTAGAGATTAATTAATTGACGTGTAGCAAAAACAGTTGATTGAAGTTAGTTTTCAATTGTAAGAAAATGCACCTAAGAATAAGCTGTATGTAAGGTGCAAAGAATCTATTAATGAGATAAAACTAACTTAAAACTCTTTTTCCACTTTCCAACTTTTTGCGTATAATCGTAACACTCCTTGACAGTTGATATACAAAACGATTAATCAAACATATAGGTAATTAAATACTAAATAAATGCGTTACAAGAAAAGAAACCGAAGTAGCTAAAAAATTTGAAGTTTATCAAGTCAAACATAGAGAACAGTTAAAGTAGGAACATTAGAAGTTTCAAGACCATTTAAAAAATAATCTGAACAACTCATTTCAACCACTTTGCCACATTTCATTTCAGAAAGATTGAAAAAGAATTATGATAAATTCAGATTACAATCGTTTTAATTTCAATTAGTTTTCCAATTGAGAATAAGATGTCGCTGCACCCCGATCCCGAAATTCGAAACAAAGAAGCCTAACAATCTCTGCGTCATTTACCCCCTTTCTTAACATACGAATCCCAAACCCCCTCTGTTCAAGTAGGAAGATCAATAATGAAAATGAATAATAACTTTACCTATTCCTATATGTTCCGATAGTTTTACATCGTTGTAACACTGACGAACTAGCAGCCAGTAGCGCAAACGCGCCGGGATTCAACGTTTTCTCTCGTAACCCTCCGTAGTGTTCTCGCGTACAGAGAATGCATTGTTACGGTCGTCAGCTGCTGCCCTGCTTCAAACGAGCACTCTTTCTGCGAGGTGGGGAGATGTACAGGAGTTTCAGGGTACCAGATACGAAGGGGGACCGCCATGGAACAGAGAGGGGGAATTTGCTCCCCATTGTCCATACCGCGTGTGCATGCAATTTTCACCCAATGACTGTCTCCATAAATTGCGCGCTGTTATAGCTTTCTAACATCAAGATCGTTAAGGAAGAAATGCGTTTGTTTGGTTTACTTTTGTTGCTGCACTTTGCACCGCTTCTGTGTTTTCGGTAACTTCTGCTTCTACCCCTTTGTTAACTTTCGTAAACATTTGTGCAGGAATTTCGTAAAATAGGAGATCAATTGGATAAGGACGGATCGGTGGTATTTTCATTAAACGGGGATATTAGGAATAGAAGCACCAAGTGAGACAAATCGATTAGTTATTAATTTTTTATAATAATTCGTTAAACTTGTAGGGTAGTTATGGAGTAGATGTTTTAAGTTCATTTTATAAAATGTAAATTACTGAATTAATCATCGTTTCCACCTTTTGTTTCTTCTTTTCTAAAGTAAAGATTTGACGTTAGAACTACCTGTGATATATGTATTATATTTCTATCATATATATCATCTTTCAATATATTAAATAAGCACTTCAAAAACTGAAGAATGTAGAGGTGGAAAAGATGATCGATTCGGCCATTTATGCTTTTCAAGATGGACGTAGATTTCTACGTCGTAGAATATTTATTCTGCGACTGTTCTATAAGCTTAGAAAATTTTTAGGAAAATTTGTGTACAAGTCAGTCTTACTGGTTTTATAATTCTAGTGTTGATATATGTAAACGTAATAGATATAACGCCGATAGTTCTAGAGATAAATGATTGAAGAATTGTTTACTGATCACTGTATCATATAAACATTTTAAAAAGTGTCTTTTCATGTACTCGTATTTATGATGCTACAACAGTATTGAAGAGCCTGATATCCATACGGTTCATTGCAGAACTTATCCCCGCGGAAATGAAATTAAACCGGGTGGAAGTTAAATTATAACTTGTTACAGCGTGAATTAACATGGTACCTTAACATGCAAGAATGCTACTACCTCTACTGTTATTCACGCTGCATTTAATTATTTCAAGTTCTATATTCTATATAATACTTAAAATCGGCGATTGTATATTTGTAAAACGTATTCATAGCAGATTATATAACGATAATTGTTAAAGTTCTATTCTTTTTCGTTACATTAAGAAAATACATGCTAAATGGAAAGAAAAGGAAAGATGTTCTCACTGAGATTTTACGTCCATTGTTAGTTTAATTGCAGAGGAGCTAAAGTAGTATCACATATGCGTAAACATCGCGGAAGTATGTGTATTGTAGCATGAAATTACTGTATGTGTATTAAGCAGTTACAACGGTATAAAACTCTGCAAAATAGTTCACAGGAACCGTCAACAGTGATATTCAGTATTGTTACACCTTACACGATAGTTACTTCTTCCGATAATGGATCGTTAACTTGTAAATACATACGAAAGCTTTTATCTTGAATAAGTTCCTTTTCTTATAACATAGAATGTGTCATTGCACAGCTTGTATTGCTGAACAAGGATATTTGTATAAAAATTATGTTACATCATTTTAATAAAATCATGTTACACTAAATTTTCTGCAAAAAATATAAGAAAGTGTTTAGGTTTGAATAACATATTTAAACGTACAACTATATATGCGCACAAACTATTTATTTATAATACTAGAACTACCGGCTTTATATATATCAGTGGTACCGGAAAAGAATGTTGTCTTTTCCGAACAAATGGCGACGTAGAAAAAGGACTCCTTGAATATTTTAAATCAAAATTATATCAAATCGTGAAAATTATATTTTAGATTAATGTTTGAAAAGTAAATTCTTATAAATATTCAAATCTTTTATTTAAGAAAAAGACATTATGTTCTTGCACCCCTAATATATTATATTTAAATATACTAAACGCAAGATCATTGATAAAATAGGAATCAAAAGGTGAAAAGGATGATTAGTTAAGTTTTAAAGTATAAAAGTAGAATATTTACTGCATGGTTTTACTATCAATTTGGGGAAATTTTTTGAAAAACTTGGGTACCAGTCATTTTGACCTTCTTGGTAGGTTTAGTGTTAGTGTATGCACCAATTACTTGTGTTCCGTTAATAACATTTTCATTAATCGTAGGAATATCAATTACATAAATGCATAATCTCCGGTTATTAAATTATCTTCTTATTTTTAGAATGATAATAAAAATTGCTGTTTTTTTGAAACTTTATAAAGCAAAGTATGAGTAAAGGGGTAGTCGGTGAATTATCCATTGAGCTTCAAACTGCGCAGGATGCAGATGACGTGACTGTCTTGCACCAACATAATTGTGAGCCATACAAATCGATCCATTTGTTTACGGAGGTCGTCTGCTAGTCTATCGTGTTTGATCCTGTTCCAGCAGTATTTTCAGATCAAATATTATGCTCTAAATTGTGTTTTTATGTGACTCTTGTGGAAATTCGAAGCTGCAATGCCGGGGACTGAAGTTAGTGCTTTCATTTGACAGAGGAATATATATTTTCATTACGAACTATCATTAAATAAATGATTGATTCGTTTGACATTTCCCCACTTTGAAATCATGTCACTGTCGTATTTGTATGTTTGATGAAAGTATATTAAGAAAAAGAGAAGTATCATACACACCGATCACGTCTCTTTTTATTCCCTATAAAATAAATATAAATGTATACATGAATAACGATCCTGCTGTTATATCCTATTATAATAATCGTATAAACGAATTTTTTGTTTAGGAGAGCACGACAGAACTCGGAGAAATAGAAAATGTCAGAGTTGTAGTACGTGTTCGTCCTCTTAATGGAAAGGAGTTGGATGGACACTGTAAAAATGTTGTGCGGGTTGATCCTATAAATAGTGAAATAACCGTTGAGAATCCTAATGCTGCGCAAGGAGAACCGCCTAAAGTTTTCTCTTTCGATGCTGTCTTTGATACTGATTCGACTCAAGTCGATATTTATAATGAAACTGCAAGGCCTATTGTTGACAAAGTTTTACAAGGATATAATGGAACAATATTTGCATATGGTCAAACCGGTACTGGTAAAACTTATACTATGTCAGGTGCAAAAACATCTCCTCAGCTTAGAGGTATTATTCCAAACACCTTTGCGCATATCTTTGGACACATAGCCAAAGCACATGATAATCAGAAGTAAGTATCAGTGATTTCTAGAAATTATTTAAATAGTTGTGAAATTTATCTGTTTAATATGAAGTTAAAAAAAGTTTATTAATCTAGTTTTATCTTATTTACAGATTCCTTGTACGTACAACATACTTAGAAATATATAACGAGGAAGTGAGAGATTTACTAGGGAAAGATCAAAACACTCCCTTGGAAGTAAAAGAAAGGCCTGACATTGGAGTGTTTGTAAAAGATCTCAGTGGTTATGTTGTAAATAACGCTGATGACCTAGATCGTATAATGTCTCTTGGCAACAAAAATCGTAAATAAATTGTTTATATATAATATGATTCCTCACTTCTGAAATAAATATACAATTATGTAATTATTATACTAATAGGAAATATTTTTTGCAGGAGTTGTTGGGGCTACAGCGATGAATGTATCCAGTTCCAGGTCCCATGCAATATTTACAATTACGGTTGAATCTAGCCAACTTGGGGAAGATGGTGAACAGCATGTTAAAATGGGCAAACTTCATCTAGTCGATTTAGCTGTATGTCTATAATAAAATGAAAATGATGTTCTACTTTTTTTAAATGATAGAAAACGAAATAATTATAATATTTTTTAGGGTTCAGAACGACAGAGTAAAACAAAAGCCTCGGGTGTTCGTCTAAGAGAAGCCACAAAAATTAATTTATCTCTGTCGACGTTAGGTAATGTAATTTCGGCTTTAGTCGATGGTCAGAGTTCGCACGTGCCTTACAGAAATTCGAAATTAACAAGATTGCTTCAAGATTCTCTGGGTGGTAATTCAAAAACATTAATGGTTTGTAAAAGATTCTTTTTCTTAACACTAGAACTACTAAGCCAATCAAAATACTGGTATAACATTTTTTCCAAAAAATTCTCCAACTACATAGAAAAGCTATGGAATGAATATTTTACATCCATCTAAAAAAAACAAAAAATACCGAATCGTTCATCTTTTCCGGTTCTTGATAACTCCTTTTTCAAAATACTTTTTTTATGTATCGAAATGTGATTTAATGCTGGTAGTTCTAGTGTTAACTTGATTAACAATTTAACATACGTAAATGTAGCTCATAAACGTTCGTTTTTATTCAGTGTGCAAATATAAGTCCAGCAGATATAAATTACGATGAGACTATAAGTACATTACGTTATGCCAACCGTGCTAAGAATATTAAAAATAGAGCGAGGATCAATGAAGATCCAAAGGATGCTTTGCTCCGTCAGTTTCAAGTTGAAATCGAACAATTGCGCAAACAATTGGAAGAAAACGGCGCTGAAATTTCTGAATCCGAGGATGATTCTGAAGAATCCGAAGGGGCAGGAGAAACTAAACGAGAGAGAAAGTCAAGGCATAGAAGAAGTCAAATATTAACGATGGAAGAGTTAGAAGATAGGGATACAGACTCAACCGAGAAGATTGACAGAGCAGAAAGAGATGACAAAAGTCCAGATGACAAAGATGTTATAGAATTAAAAAGAACTCAGTAAGTTTCAAACACTCCATATTATGTATGACTAAATATAGTATGTACATGTTATTCGTTTTTTACAGGAGCGAAAAAGAAGCATTGCGAGAGAAAATGCAAAACTTACAAAATAAAATATTAGTTGGAGGAGAGAATTTATTAGAAAAAGCTGAAGCTCAAGAACAATTATTGGCTGCTGCTGCCATTGAGCTGGATCAACGTAAAAGCAGAGAGGAACAACTTAAAAAAGCCATTGAAGCAAAAGAAGCTGAGCGTATCGACATCGAAGAAAAATATTCTTCCTTGCAGGAAGAAGCTGCTGGAAAAACTAAAAAATTAGCACGAGTGTATACGATGTTAATGTCTGTTAAAGCAGAATTGTCCGATTTACAACAAGAACATCAAAGAGAAATGGAAGGTTTATTAGAAGGTGTACGAGGTATTGGAAGAGAGTTACAACTACAAGAATTAATAGTAAATAGTTACATACCAGTACAGTACCAAGTACGTACAAAAAATATATAAGTATTAGGCAAATGTTAAGTCCATTTATGACAATATACTCTTAACTAACATTTATATACCATTGCAGACAATGATAGAAAGATACGTTCATTGGAACGAAGATATAGGCGAATGGCAGCTAAAGTGTGTTGCATATACAGGAAATAATATGCGCAAAGCACAACCAACACCATCAGTAGGAAATAACAAAGATGTGTGTATTTTTACATTATTATATCTATGGAAAGTAATCAATGATAAAAAAAAACTACGGAAAATATTTTTAATCTTTTAGCAAACACAGCCAGAAATGTCGAATATATATCTTTCTTATAATACTGGGATCGACAATACCTTTGTGCAACCCAAAAAAGTAAGAGGTAAATCTGGAGTACCGAGGCCAACTACAGCTCATCGGCGTACTCCTCATTAAAGATACGTCTAAAATAATATAGATATTTATTTCTCACGAAGTACCTTTTCTAGCATTTTTTAATTACTGAATATTCCTGTAATTTATTTTCCATCGTATAATTTATGTAAAAATTTAGGATCGGATATTGTTACGTATGTGTTTGAAACTTACATCAGGTATGTACAATCCTATTTTTAAAACCATCTTATATGTACGAAGATGTTAATGCTTAATAGTACAGTGTCTCGTTTACAGAATCGGATGAAATTATAATTTCAGTTTCAAGAAGACAAGAAGTTGTATTTAAGATATTTGTTTACGTCCTATTGATTGATAAGTTTAATGCTAATGAGCATTAAAATCATATTAGTTATAACGTAGTAGAAACGATAGCTTAACTCCGTAGTATTTCAATTTATTTCAACTCAGGTCAGTTCGTTTTTTTTATAATTTATACGAGTTATAAGTTCTTTGTATTTATATTTATCTGTGATGTTCATTAAGCCGTAGATGAAACTTAAATCAATAATGAGTATAAATTCATAGAAAATTCGTTTTCATATTTATCAGCATGAAATATAAATTATTATTGATTAGACAATTGGTATAAGGACTTTAGAAAGGGAAATATGTGCTGTACCTGTGTGATAAGAAAATAAAATGTTTTGCTCTATAGTGGTTTAGTTACGTGTATTAAAGACGACGGAGCTGCAATCTTTTTTAAATGATTTACATAAAAGTTTGTGAATTTGTGTCTCTTACGTTGCTATTTGAATATACTTTGATAAAAAAATAGATTCCTTTGCATAGTAACAATACTACGATACACGCTTTTACAATATCTTTTATAGAAAATATTTTACAATAACATTGTAAAGTTTACAACCATTATCACTTAGTAATTATTTATCGAGACTTATTAAACATCGTATAGGAAGAGAATTTCACCTATTTTAATAATGTACCGTTTTAAAACGTACTTAAATTATTCTTATTTAATGATTACTAAAGATGTTATACTTTCATTTACTTACATGAATAAATTTCACTTAACATTTTATTTAAATATGTGCATCTGTCATGAATTATAAGAAAAGAACTACTCGTGTTATATGACTTTCTTTTCGCCCATTATTAAAATCAATGAAAATGTTAAATATTTATTATCATTATTGTGCGCATGCTTGCTTTTGTACATAATTTAAAATAATAAAATCGGATAACTAAGAAACATATGTTTCTACCTATCTTGTCAGATTATCCTAAATTCTGCATAATTATCTTAACATACTTTGTTCGCGATTGCGATATTCTGCGATCCACTTCGTAATGAAATATCGATGATACTTCCTAGCAGCAGTAACACTAAATGGGTCATTAACATTATGACTCATTAAGTCAAGATGATGCGCTCCTTCTGGTATTATTATTGCTATTGCCGACGCCGATAAATTTCGCACTACCCCACCGCTCGTCCATGGATCCAGTAAACCATTACTAAATTAGGAGATAATGCATATTTAAATAGATTCTATAATATGAACAATTACTATTTTAAAAGAAATCCAGTTTAAAATACGACAATAGCAAACATTCATATTACGAACAATTTTACGACTATAAGAAATATGTATAAAGTCACATTTGTAATTAAATAAAGGCAGCCCTCGACTTTCGCACATTGTACTGTCGCATAATTTGCTATTTTGCACGTTTGTAAAAATTCAATTTTTGAGAGATCTTTGTCCCTTAAAGAAACTGTATTAACGTACAATTTTTAATATTTTTCCCGTATCGCTCTATTTACAAACATTCAACATTTGCACAAATTCTCAGAGACCAATTATGTGCGAAAGTCGAGGGCCTACTGTATAATGATATTTAACGTTCTAATGTATACCTGAAGACAATATTCGTCGCAGTAGATAAATCATCGCATCCATATTGTTGACAAATTATATTTGCCTGTGGCTTTACGGAATATTTTTTTACACATTCTTGAGAATATTCCTCGAGATTCCATGGCTCAGGTTCAAACATATCATTCACACCTGTTGTACACATTGGCATTACCATTTCTGTGCAGGCTTGATAAGACCAACCATCCGTGCCTAAACGTGGTGCAGAGTCATTTACAGCCAAACATGATATTTGACCGGTAAAATTTGTGTATACACTAATTGCTCTATGTAATGTAGTTAATGATTCCTTTTCTGTTGCTGGTATACTTGTCAAATGTTTGCACACCACCTAGAACGTTGTAAAATTATGTAATAATTTTTTCATCGGCATCATGGTAGTTCAATATTCACTTTTACGAGAAAGAGGTTTAGATTGGTGGAAGATTAATTTACATACATTTACTGGATTTGGAGGTAATGGTGTTAAGAAATTGGTTTGATACGGATAATTAGTCATAGCGATATATCCATAAACATCTTGTAGAAAAGATTTTAAAGTCTGAACGTCTGATGAGTTTTTCAGTGGTTCACATAGCTTCCAGTTATCTGATAACCACTTCCTTCCATCCTCTAGTGTAATAAAAAAGAATACTATTTTAGTAAGAGAATACTGCATTATAATTTGTAAGAATAAATTAGACTCCTGCATAATGGAAACTGATATGCCGCGAGTTTCTATAACGGTTGGAAAATATTGGAATTCCACATAAAACGCGCTATGCAGAGTACACTTGAAAATATCGAGTATAAATCGTATAAATTTCTTGAACACTCTTCTCGTTTTGTAACAACCCGAAATGATACCAGTTTAATTATAACACATTACATTTAAAAAATATTCTAAATTATTTTGCATAACATGCTATGTAATAAAAGACAGAGATTCCCTGTTAACTTTAATTTATCCCTTTATATGGGGATCTACCATACATGAGAAAGAAATCAAAGTAAATTATCTTTTTACCAGTTGATGTAATATTGTCGATCATATGCCACGATTTACGAATAAATTCTGGACAGTTTGAATGTACTGCTTTATAGTCTAATGTGACAATTCGTGAATAAGAGTCACAATCCACACTGTGGCTAAATTGCAAAACTGGGGCTGATGATGCTATTGCCCTGTAACAGTAATTATTTTTAATTTATACCTTTGATTAAAGTAATATTTTCTGTAATCAATAATATGCAAAAAATCATGTATATATTTTTTTTTTACAAACCCTTGAACAATGTGAGGATACTTCATCCGTATCCAAGCACTAAGCATACCACCATATGAACCACCAAAAACAATTACAGGGCTGTTTTTATTCCCTGGCTTTGATCTTAAGTATTGGATAAGGTCTATAAAATCTGCCAGTGCTTGTTCAGATGTTAAATATCCTAAATGTTGTGGATCACTGTAGGACTTATCACCATAAGGCATTGATTTTCCATAATAACGATGCTCCGCAAACACTACTAACGCTTCAAACTGTGCTGCAATATCCCATATGAAACCCTGTAAAATACAATTGGTTAGTATATAATCATTACTGTTAGGAATTTAGTTTAACATCTAATTTTCACCGTATTTTGTGCAAAGACTTCAATATCAGCCTCGTTCCCAGTATAAAAGAAAATTGGAGCATCTTCCTTTCCATGCCATGTATCATTTATGAGATATCGTAATTTAAACGTATCTTGCACGGAAAAACTAAAGTGGTCGACCTGAAATTAAATTTCTTAAATTATTCCTTATTATTTGTATAAATATTTTTAAAACGAATATGACACAGAAAACTTCGAAATTCGTAATAAATATCAACCATTATAATTGAAAATGGCACAAGTCCCTTTCTTTTGATTAAAAGTAAAATTAAAAAATTTTAAGTTCTCGTTAAGACTAAGTTTAAGACAGTTTCCTCATAAATGGACTTGCATTACTTTCTAAAATAATTCCTCGTATAGTACGATACGTAAATATAACAAACACAAATATGTATTTATTCCCAAGTGCTACTTAAAACGAATTAAGTTAATGGTAGATAAAAATAATTAATATAAAAAATTATAACATTTATGAACAGTGCTCACCGGTAGGTCGATTGTTTTCGTTTGATATTCGTATCTCGCGCTATCGGTTTCATCGTAATTGCGCGACTCCTTCTGTAAATGACCGTAGAATTTGTTTGTAAAAGATAGCTGAAATGTGGTTTGACAAAGTACTGTCAAAATTAACAACAATATCACACGCAGCTCCATAACGGTCTGACCTTCGTGAAATTCAGATTCTGTTTAACCGTTATGTCTGCTCCGAATCGTTTTCAACTCTCGGACCACAGCTCTGATGGCAGCAGTTGACTAATGGCAGCTTCGAAGCATGCACATATATAGAATGACTCGATATATGTATATATAAATACATATAAAATATATAAAGAGATAATTGATAATAAAAAGTTAAGAACAACTACAAGAATGTTATCTCATAAATTCGTAACTGCAATTGTCTTGCAATTACTAAAACATCCTTGTAATTACTTCATTAACTACTGAAATACGATTATTTATTTTATTATTTATTATTAAAATAATGACGTAAAATAATTAATTTAATACGGTGGCTTTTACTTTAAAAATGAGTCATAAAAATGGAAAACTTATAGCCACAGTGAGGAATTAAAATACATATTCTTGTCTTTTTATACGATATCGTAATTTATAAACAAATAGAAAACGGCAAGTAAATGTTTGCAGTTATCCAATTCAGATAATTAGTTAATGCATCATAACTGTCAGAAAAAATATACGCATTACAGATATTTCGTTTATCAGCATATTAATATCGTGTTTATTGCTTCATCACGTATTCAAAGAGCGGCAAAAATGCGATGTAAGCTAAATGAACAATATATGAAAATTAATTTTTTGTCGAACATTATGTATAAGAAATTGAAATTCTAACATCACATACAGACATGGGACCAACAGGTCATAATTTATACCAGAATTTAGCTAGAGTGCTAATAACAATGTCGTTTAAGAACCGTGAAACGGTAATAAATAATCGGGCGTAATCGGCAAATTAAAATATTATCCTTACTAAATAAAATACAAATGCAATTTATTTACGTAGTTCATTTAATGAAATAAATTTTATTATTATCTAATCATTAAATATTTTGAAAATAAATTGTATAAATAATTATAATATTAAAAGGAATTAGTAGGGTAACTTAAGTAATTAGATAATTAATAGACAGTGACATAAAATCTTTATTACAAAAAATAAATTAATTCACTCTACATACAAAAATACATAACTAATTAATATTAATAATACTCTCTATTCAGTGATGATTTTATAATTATACTACTATCTACGATAGTTATCAAAGCATGACAGTAATGACACCGGTAAAATGATTAGTACGTAACGTACATACAACATATAATGTATACACGTCATGAGTCTTATCAAAATCGTATGATTAAATTAAAGATGACATACTTTAAATGACACTATTTCATCTACGAATGTTATTGTAAACAAATGAAGATACGTGGAAAATTAATTTTAAAATTACATTTAGTGTCATGTTTCAATGTACAATTATGTTAGTTATAACAGTCTATCATTTGATAATTACTCATGAGTATATTATATGGTTAATTAATCTTATAAATTAAGTCATAAGATTTAAAGAATTATGGCTTCTTACTCGTTCATTTACGAAATTGTTTCCATGTACGAGTTTAAATAAAATACTTTACATATGTGTACCCTGAAAGAAACTGAAAATTCCAAGAAACCTATACGTTCTTCCGTATTAAATTTAGAACTTTCCGGTACAGGATCATTATAAACTTCGTCGAATTTTCATTTCAATACATTAATCTGTCCATTATCTAAACTTGCACTTGAAATTGAAAATTTAACGTAAAATTTGCTATAGTTAGAAGAATTTTTATACGTAGAGTAAGTTTCTATATTAAAGGTTACACTTTGTACAATCTTAATATAAAAGCTCTTATATTCTTCTTAGCATATATATAAAATGTGAACAGCTTCTTAATACTTAAAGGTATACTTTGATATTTTGAGAAATTTAAATTATGCTTTAATTTCCTAGAATAATTCATTTTGTCTTAAAATGTACTAAGACTCAATATCCATTTTGTAAAAAAAAGAAGATACCACAGATCCAGTCTTGCATTACAATATTAGGTCGTAATGCTTAGCGAAAATATTTGACTAAGTTTTATTATCTCATATACCTTCAGACTGCTTATTTCAGCTTGAATTGTAATTCATTTATAAAATTATGAAACAACATCGATAAACGTAGAAATGACTCTCTTCTCTTTTTACAATTTTGCATTTTTCTTCCAACTAATATATAAATTTTCGTATGTAATTATTACTCTTTATTTATCAATCGGTGAAATTGTACTTTAGCGCTTGTAAAATTATTACACTGTTTGCTAGCATATTAATAAAATGCCGCAAACAAATATTATTACTATCAATATACACAGATAAATTTTAACTTATTGGTCCCTAAAATAAACATCTCCTAAAAAAGTGTTGTACAATAAAGTGCTTTAAATTATAAAATATCTAGCCTCTTCTAACTACACTTTAGTTTTTAAACTACGAAAGCTATATTGCATACTAATATTATTAATACATACTTCAACATTTACTTTTGTACTTCAGTGTAAGTCGCATTTGTTCTATCCTCTCTGTGTACTGACACTCGAGTTCTTTAAGCTTTGTTGCTACTTGTTCTTCTTGAGTACTAACGATTACTTCAAGTTTTTGTTGTACTTGGTTCATGGCTCTTTTGTATCCTTCTTCTATACGTTTACACTCACTTAGTAAGAATTTTTCTTTATTCTCCGCGTGCTCCTAAAATAATTTATATGATACATTCGATATAAAAAAAAGAAGAAACTCTAAATTAATATTAATTTTTAAATGAAAACTACCTTATAATTATTTGCCGTCTTTTTTGCTGACTGATACTTATGCTTTAATGTATCGATATTACTTTTCATCTCCTTTTCCTTTTCTTTCAATGCCGTTATTTCTGCTTTTAGTTTCTCATCGCATTCCTTTAACCGTTGCAATTCATCGTTCAACTCAACTTCTTTACTTTTTACCTCCCTAATTTCTGCAGCCCATTTAGTCATTACCTGAGCCATCAAGTTTCTCTCCTCCTCCACATCATTCTCTTTCTGCTTTAATTCTTCCTGTAACTTTTCGATTTTCAACTTTCGTGCTACCAATTCTTTGTAGTAAGTTTCAAGTTTGGTTTCAATCATTTGACTAACAAATTGCTCCTTCGCTTTGAAAGATGAATGAATTTTTACCTTTTCCGCAAGCATTGCCTCTTTCAAAGTTTCCGCTTCCTGTGCCTTTTCCTTACATTTTGTCTGCAATTCTAATAAAACTGTTTTGTACCTCTCTTCTAATTCTTTTCTCTTCTCACGATGCTGTTCTTCTATACCCCTAAGTTCTTCGACCACTTTTTGCTCCATCTCTTCACGAAGTTCTTTTATCATTATTTCCTTTATCTTTTGGAAATCTGTTCCATCGCTTGAACTTCGCGGTGATAGATTTAATTCTGCAGATACTTGTTTCTGATTCTTAACGTACTGTTCGAACTGTTTAGCTTGATTTTTTAACTTTAATACAAGTTGGTCCCGTTCTTCCTTTATTTTCTCAAAATCTTTTAATCTCTCCAATTTCTCGTCCTTACCTTGCACATCTTTTTCTAATTGTTTGATTCTTTGCTCCAACACCAAATCACTCTTTTTCCCGACTTTCAACATATTTATCTTCGTACTCAATTGTCCCACCAAATCTTTGTAATGTGACAGCTCTTTCTCAAGTTCGCACTTCGAATTTATCGATACCTCGCTGGTTCGTTTGAACCTACTCTCTAAATTTCCAATTACTTTTTTTGCTTCCGATAATTCGTTTTCTAATTGTGAAATCTTATCTTTACAAATATTCCTTTCGCTAAATAAATTTTCGCAACGACTTTTTAAAGCTTCATTTTCCGCCTGATATCGGGCTACCTTTAATTTTACATCATCCGAATCTTCGACTTTCGAGTTCCTCCTTATACTCGTTAATTCGGCGTCGAGTTTAGAAATTTTCGCGATCAAATCATTCCTCTCGCTAATGGCACTATCGTATTTCTTTTTCCACGATTCCTGCGATATCTCGATTTGCGCTATTTTTAATCTAGCATCGTCCAGCGCAGATTGATATTCAGACATTTTTTTATGTTCCTCAACTGCATTATGTAGTTTATCTTCTAAACGTTTACAGTCTTCTTCAAGCTATACGTAAATGAGAAAAGTTATAATAAAAGGAAATGTCATATAATTAATCTTCATTTAAATATACATACTTGATTAATTTTTTCCAAATGTTCAGAACAATGGTCAGGCAATAGAACACTTATTTCTTGATTAGGGTGAGCATTACGTAATTCATTTAATGCTTCCTCTTTCGCTATAATAAAGAATATGAAAACAATAAATTCGATCTTTCTTAAGGTTGCAAATAAACTTTAAATCATTTGAACATTACTACTTACCCCTTTCAATTTCTTGGTGAATTTTTTTCGTATACTCTTCTTTTTTTTTCCTTTCGTAATTTAATTCCTTCTCCAATTCTATTACTTTGCTCCTGTATATCTCGCACTCTTTCGTTAATTTTTCTGTTACCTTTAACTGACCCTGCACATCATGCTCTAGCTTCTCTATATCTTTTTCGCGTTCTTCTAAACTAGCGTATTTTTCCTTCAATGCTTGAATTTCCGATTTGTGTTCATTTATTAATTGTTCCTTTGTACTACAAACATCTATATACAATTCCTTAACACGATCTAACTCCTTCTGCGTCTGTTCTAATTGCACACTATAAATTGAAAGAACCTTTTTATAGCTTACGGAAAACGTTGATATGAGATCACTTCAGAAATATTTTTACTTACGTTAATTGCACTATTTCAATTTGTGCTTCTTGCCTAACTCTTTCTACAGCCTTAGCGTGTATTTCTAAATATTCTTTATTGTACTCTTCAATGGCTTCTTTCTCTTGTTGATCTATATTCTCCTGCTGTAACTTTTTGAGCGTCTCCTGATTAACTGACAAACTGTCTTCTAACTTATGCTCCAATTCGAGCTTTTCTTCTTGTAATACTTCGTATTTCTTTTTCACGTCATGCAAATGACCAGATAATTTTTGTATTTGAGCATTCGCTTTTATTGCTTGATCTGTAAGTACAGACTTGAGTTCATGTTCCAATTCATTAACGCGTTTAGCATACCGAGACACCTCTTGCCGAAATGTATCAGCCATTGTCAATGCTTTATCAAGTTCTTTTTCCTTTTGCGCGAGAGTATTTTCTAATCGATTAATTTCTTTTCTTTTAACAGCTTGTCCAGCTAAACATCTAAATAGGAATAAGCAAGAACGTGTATGTTGAATTACATTAATTAACTAACATTTTTATAAGTTTCAGTAATAACTATAGAAACATGAATTAAGGATGAATTACCTCTGCAATTCTCCCCTCAATTTATTCATTATATCATCAGATGGCTTAGATTTCGATTTATTATGCAGATCTCCTAATTTCATTTGTCTTATAGAATCAGATTCCTCTTCCAATGTCGTCGCCAACAATGAATCATACTGAGCTACATCACTTATTGCTATTTCTAATTTATTCTAAAAGGAAAAAAATATATTTATAGAAATCGTAATCATGTATTACATAGCAAGCGATAAAATTTATTGCATCTGGTATTTTTTCAATTTCTGTGAATTAAGGCACCTGTAACTCTTGAATCTTGTTGTGCATCTCTTCTTTTTCTTGCGTTGAAACTTTGAGCTGTGCTTGAAGTTGTAGTATGTGTTGAGCGTTATTCGTGGCCATGAGATTACGACATTGTGCCTGGCTTTCTTCTAATGCTTGTGACAGACGATTCATGGTATCTCCTTTTTCCACCATCAATGTTTCATGTGCTCTTCGTACCTCGACTAACTTATGTTCCAAGGCAAGATACGATGTTTCCTATTATTTAAATATGAAAGGTCAACAACATGTGTTAAATGAAATTGTTTAAAAGAATATCAACACGAAATTTTAATAATTAATACTGTAGATACAACATAATATTAAAAACTTAGCCAACCAAACGGGCCAACGTTCACGTTTTAAAGAAAGTCGATCGAAAAGTGCACGGTGTATAGTGTACAGTTTGCTTTTTTTTCTCGGCGGTTGGCTAAGTGTTAACAGATTACGGCAAATGCACAGACACATACAACTATATACAATGTAATTCTCATTTCTCATCAATCTACTTGTAATTATGTAAGAAAATATATTTGCGAAAAAGCAGTTATAATCATTAATAACTTGCCCAGATACAATGACTGTTGGTATCCACATTGAGCAGCTATGACAAATATTATACATTTACGATCATATTTCGTATAATAATTAATTGTGTGTTTCATAAATATATGTACAAAATACACTAAGGTTTAATATCGTAATGTCGATAATACCTTCGTATTTAGCTTATCTGTAAGAAAGTCTATTTGCGTTTGCATATTTTTCATTTCGACCGCATGTTTTTCTTGTGCTTGTTTTAAGAATTTCTCATGTGTTTTATCGTTCGTCTGTAACATCTGCACTCTCTCCAATACTGTAATTTTCTGTTGCAAATCTATTACCGAATCTCTTGCAACATTTAACTCTTCAGTCATCTATATGATACAATCAATATTCGAATTATTAGAATTATAAGAAATATAAAATTTGTACAATTATAATTAAAAAACACCTTACATTCTGATTAGCTCTTTCCAATATTGCATTCTTTTCTTTCATAGATGCTATTTGATTTTGTAGATCGACAATTTCAGCTTTAGCATCGACTAGAAAGTAATGTAAGCGTTATTAAAATAACTTTTAAAAATAATTGAATACAAAGTGCATTTTAGTAAACCATACCAAGAGCATGCTGTGTTTGATTTCGAGATATATTAGATCGTTCTACTTCTGCTTGCAAGAGCGTTATTTTTCTGCTAAATTGATTCTTCTCTTCCTCCTTTTCTATTTGCAATTGTTGGAATTCCTCTGTTAATCGTTTAATCTCCCGCATTCTTACAGAATACAAAACTTCCAGTTGTTCTTTACTATCATACTCAGCTGTTTTATAAGCTACATTATCATCCATTGGTCTACCATTTGGGCTGGCTTTGTAGCAATGATTCATATGATCAGAAGTAACATTATCACCACCACCAAATTCATGAATTTGTTTACACTGAGTGTTATTTTCATAACCATCAATATAACCATTATTTGAATAATTCTTATTCTGAGCATCATAATGGTTAGAAGGAGTTTCATAGTTATATGGATAATTTTCATTAAATGTATATCCACCATCGACTTGGTTTCGTAAATCTGGAGTAAATCCAAGATTTAAGGGTCTTGCCAATTCATAAGGAGTTTCGGCAGTGGTATTATGCGTATCATTAATCTTATTACTTTTTGTATATGGGGTATCTGACTGATTATACAAATTGAAGTCCCTTTGTATATCTGAGATCGAAGGACCAATTTCTAATTCTGATCTATGATTTGCCATTGTGTTTTCATAGTTATTTGAATTTTCATTATGATCATAAACACCAAATTCTTTTTGGAGTTGTGATACTGTTTGACCTTTACAAGATACAACTCCTTGAACACAAGAATTTACCATAGAATTGCAACGGTCTGTGCCTTTAGTACTATCATGATAATGACTACTATTGACTGAGCTTATATCATCGTCATCATCTAAGTCATCAAATGCATTAGTCAGCAGATCTTTGATCTAAAACAGAAATTAATATTATGATTATAATCACCAAATATACTTCGGCTTGTATGTATGATCCAACAACTGAGAAATGGCTAGGGAATGGCTGAAAACTAGATACTTTTCTTAGTCATTTACTTTAGGAAACCAGGTTTGGATATTCCAAAAATGAAATAGTAGGAATAGATGATTGAAAACAAGAGGGTCTGTTTCTCCCTAGCCAGCTTTTAGTTGTCAGACCTTAATACCATATACAAATATAAGAAATGAGTAGCATATAGAGGATAACAATACTGTTATATTTCCACTATAATATTGTTCATTAACAGAACATAACATTTACCTCTTCATTACGCCTTTTAATATCTTCTTGTTCTTCATCCTCCTCCAAGCCTTGTGCGCTTGTGTTTAACCGTATACTTTCTGAGCCTTGAAACAAGCTCAGACCTGGGCCTTCCATCCCTACCGTCTGGCATTCACCAAATGCTTATGAAAACCAAACATTTATGCACAACATATTTTTGTTTATAACACCATAACCTAAACGCAACAAGTGGGTCATAGAATATCAGTCTGAATTATTATTTTATCACCAGCAATAGTCTGAACAATCTTAGTATAGTCATTTTTAATGGCTCTTAACAGATCCACCACGAGTAACGTCGTGATTTTGCGAATTTTCTACCGATTATACACTCTGTAAACTGCTTGTAAACAATCTTTGAAAAGTCAAACTACATTACAGGAAGTCTACACGCGGAAGTAGGCTTTCATCGTATACTGAATTTCCTATTGGCTCATTTCTAGATGTTACTAGTGAACGTAGTAGCGTACTTTCTTAAAAAGAAAAAAACATTTAACCGTAGAGAGTTAATACACATTAATGGAAATTATTTTATCGATATAAAAAGTGCCATTACTTTCGATATGAAAGCTGTAATACAACGAGTGACAAAAGCTAGTGTTACAGGTAACCATTAGGTTATACATGTTTTATTTTTACGATAGGACATTCATCCTTACATTCAATAACGAAATTATTATGTTCGAAATAATAATCGGTATCAATAAACATTACCATTATCATTTGATTAGCTAATCACATGTTACACTAGCTTTTATAATCGCGTATCAAACAACATGTACATGTAATTTTTCTACGCTTCCTCACTTAATATTAAACGTATTGCAATAATAAATGAAGATTATCACTAAATTGTAAAATATTATATGAGCTTACTTAATTACTCTCGGGTTATAATGTAAAATAAGTATTTTTATCTCATATACTTTTATTCTGTACTATATCTTACATTTTATAATATTGGTTGGAAAGTTTTGCTAAGAATATTTATTTCAAAATCAGTATATTTACTTCTTATGATTTAATATGTTTTGCTTTAATTTATGAATTATATTATGTAGCACACAATAGATAAACTTGTAAGATCATTTTTCAGTCAATGGTGAAATTGTTAGTACAATTGGAAATGGCCTGTGCGTATTAATTGGTATAAAAAGAGATGATACAATGGCAGATATGGAATACATGTAATAAATACTCATATTGTTTTTCTTTTCATAACTATGAAGTTTAAAGAATACAGGATTATAATAATTCTATGCCATAGAGTGCGAAAAATATTAAACACCAGACTGTTTGATGGCGATAATGGTAAGAGGTGGGGTGCAAGTGTTATGGATAAACAATATGAAATATTATGCATCAGTCAGTTTACATTGTACCATGTGCTAAAGGGAAATAAACTAGATTTCCATAAGTCCATGCCTGCAGTAGAGTCAGAACCATTTTACAACAAATTCCTTGTTGAACTTGGTAAAAAATATAAGCCAGAATTAATTAAAGGTAATGGATAAAAAATAAATAACTTGTCGTAAAAATATTTCTTGTAGCACAAGAGTAATATTAACAAAAAATATGATTTTTAAAATATTCTTAAAAATCTATTTCTGACAATGATGAATTTCTGTTTTAAATTATTTCCTGTAGATGGTAAATTTGGTGCAATGATGGATGTTAATATACAGAATAATGGGCCTGTAACAGTGGAGATAGAATCACCAATTAAGTCTGTGTCTAATGAAGATATACAAAACACAAAATAGATGTTAATCATTGTACATATAAATAATTTAAATAATATAATTCAAAGCTCACTTTTGGATTTGTAATATATTGAAGAATAAATATTCCCCTTATACTATTTGTAAATATAATTACCTCCTTTACTTATTGCATCAATTTCACGAGTTTCTTTTATGTTAAACATTTCCTTACTATTAGTACAAATATCTATTCAATGTTGATCAATTTCTTAAATGTTACATTATATCTGCAATTTTGAAATAACAAACTTCCATCTTTCGTATTTTAGATATATTCTTCATTATCATTCCCTTAATCCATGTGTATATTTTTTACATTAAAAACTTTAGCTATACATTTATATAACGCGCGTCATCGTAATATTGGCTTGTGGAAGTTCAATCAGCTGAGAAGCACACGTGTTTTCGTCGATGGCAGCACAAGTCTGACGTAAAGAGAAATTATCACCTTTAACCCTTTATTTTTGCGTATTGTTGTAGCGTATGACATCTGTCACGAAGGACAATGTTATTATTCATTGTTAAAATATCACTTTATAATTCGATGTTAACTGTGACTTCATTGCCATGAGTGTACGGTTATAAAAACCTTAATAAGCAACATCGATCTATGAAGCAGAAAATTAACAGTATCGAAGTAAGTGTAAAACGCGATGTTCTGTAATTATTTAATCGTCGAACGAGACGAAGATGGATATAAGCAAATGAAATTTTTATTTATACAGGATGAAAAATCTATAAAAGTACCTTTCGTAATTATATCGATATATTGTATTCGACTGTTTATGAATATTTACAACGTGTAATCTACGTTATATCTTGCAAAACCAAATAAAAAATATGCATTGCATTGAAAACTATAAAGTGCTATGATATTATATACAATTACTATTTTAAAGTTACACTGCTTCTAATAGAATTTCTGCCGATTGTTCGTTACCGCTATTTAAAAAAATGCTTGCGTTGTATTTACATTTATTTATACCGAAATAAAAGTAATATAATGATTTATAAAATATTTCCTCATTATTTCCATGACTGGAAGAACTTAAGGAATAATTGATACCGATTTCAAATATTACTTTTTTCTTTTACTAACTTTCTGAACTTTTTTCCAGGTATTATTTTATAGATATTAATAATTTCTAATTTTTACAATGGAAAACGTTATCGAGGGTGAGGAGAATGAAGAAACAATAAATACAGAAAATCAAGATTCAGCAGGTATGGTAAAAGAAACATGGCGTATATCTACGTTTTGGGAAGCCGCGATTTTTCGAATTATTGCGTTTGATAATAATGCGAAATCGTTATATTTCAGATGGATCGCAGCCTACGAATCTGAAAAATGACGAAATAGAAAAGCCAGAAATCGATAGTATGATCGATGTTGCAAAAAATGAAGTTATATCCAGTTCTCAGCAGGTATAATAAAACGAAAGGAAAATATTAATATGACATTTTTCGTAACATGAAAAGTAAAGGAAATTATGTACTTTATTTTTAGTCACGCGAGATTCAGACAGATGCTTCGGATACAGATACCGTAGAAGAGTTAAAAAATCAGTTAGATACAGTAATGAATTCTTTGGCCACACTCTCGGCGGAAAAGTCGAAAATGGAAGCAAATTTTCAAATCGATAGGAAGCAGCTGAGAAGTGAACGTGACGAGGTGAGTCATCCATTTTTCTATTAATTATGTAAAAACAAACCTGAATTGGTATTTTGTTTGCAGTGCGAAAAAATAATTAAAGATCTGAGAGAAAAATTGAAAAAGGCCCAGAATAATGGTTACTCGGAAATGGAACATATCAAATGCAAGCTCATTATGGAACGTCATGAAAGGGAAAAAGAGCAGGCAGATCATACAAAAATGTTGAAGTACTTACTTCATATATTATTATTAGATTTAATTGACGTAATTACATTTAGAAATTCCTGAAAATATTGTCCCACTGAATTTTTAACCACTCTTTACTTTGATTTCAGGGAACTTCAAAAATTATTATACGACGAGCGCCGAAATAAGGAGCAGTTGGAAGCTCAATTAAAAAATCAATTTGCAAACAAAACCCAATGTAAAATACTCGAGGCTGAATTAGAAATAACCAAGAATAAACTCAAACAAGCAGAGGAGGCAGCTAAAGAAACACCTCCGATTTTATTATCCTTACAAGCAGAAATGGGACTTATGAAAAAGCAACATCTGAATGCAATACATGAGGTACACAAAACATTTCAGAATGTTTCACCAAACTATTTAATATTTTGTAACTGAACTTCGAAGGTTTGCTTTTATAAATAATATCCACATCATTGCATTCAGCATTCAATTAAGTATAAAAACGCGAAATCATCGAAATTATAATTGCATGTTGAAGCTGATAATTAAAAAAGCAAAATCTTTTCTTATAGGAACAAAAAAGAGTTGTAGCTGCAGAGCAACAGGCTAGAGTATTAGCAATGACTCACGAAGCAAGGGTAGCTGGTTTAGAAGCAAGATTAGCTGAACTTTCTGAGATCGTTGGAGGATACGACAGGCTTAGGCAGCAAGATCAACAAGCTATACAAAAGTTAAAGGATCAATTAATTAGTTTGCAAGACACCGAGCACAGTGAATTTACTTTAAAGAGCGAACCTGATGAAATTATTTCGAAAATAAAAAATCTTTATACTCGTTTGTTAGATTTGGATAATAAGAAAAGCGAATCAGCCCATGTTAAATGTAAGTAACGGTGAAAATATACATTCGATGAATATCATCCGATGAATCTTGAAGATGAAGTTAATTATTTTTTTTTCTGTTAGCGTTACTGAACAGTTTAGATTTGTGCGATAAGCAACAAAATACTGATTACAAGGAGAAGTACGAAAATTTATTGGAACAATTTGAAGATTACAAACAGGATATATCGTGCAAATATAACACCGTTGGGAATGTAACCCATGCCATCCAGCAACAAAACCAGAACATGATGTCCCATGATAAGAGCAATAATAAAATTCAACTAAATCTTCTTAGATCACATAATAGTAATTTAGAAGAGAGAATACGGTTACTGAACAATGAAATTTCAAATATAGAATCGGAATTCCAATTGAAGTTAGAGCATCAGGAAAAGGTACAATTATTTTTTCTTCCTTCCTTTTTCAATGTAATTTAACACATTTTTTTCAGTTGTTTCAGGAAGAACGTGAAAAGCTGGAACACGTATTACTGCAAAAAGAGAATGAATTTCGGAGTAGAGTGTCGACGTTGGAACAACAATTATTACGTCAACGAGAAAGATCTATGGCGCTTGTCGAAGAAAAAGATAAAGAAATTTTAACTCTAAAGGCGTCCTTTCATGCATTACTACCTAAGAAAGAAAGTTCAACGAAAAGTGCCGAATACAAATTTCATATTCCAAAACGCGAAGGTGGAATGGAGTCAACTGCTGATTTAGTAACGGGATTATTAACAAGCGATAGTCCTCCGATATTACATTACAGTCAAGAATTAGCGAGAAAAGAGGTTCAAGTATCAACTTCCAGAAAACGAGTCCTAGAATTGGAAGCAACATTACGGGAGAAACAAAGAGAAATTGTGCATATAAAGGAAAGGCAGAAGGAAGAGTCGAAAGTTTTGCAAGCAAATATTGCAAGGTGAGTGAATTTTATTTTAAACTCCACATAAAATTATAGGATCTTCGATGAAATGCCCATAGTTGTTGATAGAATCTTTCAGCGTTCATCTTTTTCTTGGCACTAAAACTACCGTCTTTATATCTATTATATTTGAATATGCTAATTGAGTACTTCGGAGAAAGCGGAATAAAGACATGAAAAAACGAACTGTCAAGTAATTTTTCTTTCATAAAATGGACGTAGAATTGAAAAGTACGTTCTATGTTTTAGGCTCGAAGCATGCAAATCAAGGGAAGGTGCCAATCTTGAATATCTAAAAAATGTTTTTATAAATTACTTGACTACGAGTGATGCTTCCAGTAAACGGCATATGCTGAATGCCATTTCTACAGTATTACGGTTTACTTCGGATGAATTAAATAAAATAAAACATTAACCGGTCTTTTAATTAACTTAATTTTGAAAGTAATATAAGTATTTGTAAATTAACATTTGTTTAAGCCTGTGCATTCCATTGTAACCGTTTTAAATAACGTTCGTGCAACGAATACCATTTAATTACGTGTTTAAGAAATATTATTTAAATCCATTGTTAATTTTTTACAAACGATCTAACATCCCATATCAGCCTGCAAATTTGTTAAGAAACTATATTCTCCTGCGGTTTTATAGAACGTGAAGTGTCTATGTTTAATAAATAAATTTATAATGTGCATATCAATCGTTACAGCTTTTTGAACAAAGTTTGATAAACCATAAAGGAAAAGTATTGCCATCAGCATTCGGCGTTCATTTATTAAAAGATCATATAAACGCAATAGACACATAATTAACGTTTCACTTAATTATTGCATTATATTGCGTTCTCTGTAATTAATAAATGTTCAGCTTTTATGGCGACTTAAAAATCTTGTAAAAAAACGTTCCGCTAGTGATAAAAACACATTTCTGGTGCATTCTACATATCTACATCGATTAGAATAAAGTTATTTCTTTGAAGCGTGCACGGTTGCGTCTACAAATTGCTCTTCGACCGAAGTGGAGTAACAGCATAGGATATAAATTTAATGATCGTTTATATTATTCGTAATCTTACAATTTTACGATGTGGCAAATGTGGAAAACTTAGAAGTAAAACGAAGCTCTTCGTTGACATATTTTTTGTACAAAATACGTTGTACACTTTAATATACCGATTAATAACATTGTTGCTATATGTTTTAATACATGCCGCCGATATCGAGGGAATAATTCTAAATGCACGTCAGAGTTTACAATTAATCTTATATACGATTCCATTTTCTTTTTACTTTAGACGTGGCTATTTCGAGAAACTAACAACAGAAACGACATAGTACACAGTTCATAATTATTCCGACATATTTACTTTATTCCAGTTTACGCTACGTATGGTATGTACAAAACGAACGACTAAATCTTTTTTTTTGTTTTTCTTTTTCGGTGTTGTCAGGTAATACCTGATTAGAAACTAAAGAACTTATTTAGTACTGTCTTTTATGATCGTAAACGTGAATATTTTAACTTCGAATATCTCAAAGCCATTCGGCGTCTTGTCCCTCAGTCGCTAACAATGTATTTATTCTGTATATTCATCTTCGTCTATAGACGATAACGTGTCGTCGAAGTATGTAAATTTCAACGATTTACAGATTAAAATTCCACATTTCTAATCGTAAACGTTGTTGGACTTTCGGTATCATTTACTGCCAAGAATTCACAAGCAGACGATTAAAACTGACTGTTAAACTGTCCGTTGATTGTTAAAGCAAAGAATTTTGCTAAGCACCAACTTTCGGGGCATCCATTTTCGTTTATGCTGAAGGAAAAACCGTGATTACGTGAAATGTTGTCTTGTCAGAGAAGTAGGCAAACGTTACGGAGAGCTGAATAAGTCCGAAGGAATCCGCATATCTTCTTTCTGTTTTTCTTTGTTCTCTTTTTTTTCATTTTTTTTTGTTAATGCTATGCGATTCTTTCCGTGTTACGATTAAAAATTTGAGAATCGTAAAGGCATGACGCACCTATTCATCGATCGTCTCAAAGCTCAGAACGTCGGCGATTGTCAACACAGATTACAACATTTTATTCGATAACACTTGTTCAATACTTTATAATCAGACATCGGTATATAATATATATGATTCTGTAATATACATTTGATGAAGAATATTTCTTGCGTATAATATTTTCATATTTATCTGCTTCCTGAAAATTCGTAATTGGTAATCTGCTAAGATTTTCTTTCCTTTATACAGCGATAAGTATTAATAATACTAATGTACACAGGCCCTTAAAAAAGTGTTTTCCCCGAGAACGACGCATCCCAGTGTATATTTGAAATAATTTTTAATTATGCACTCCATCGAAAAGTATCGATGCCTTTGCGATAATTAATTCGTCATTAAAAGAAGACGGTCAATTATTTAATTCTATGTACTCGACACTTTGTTTCGTGGATATGGACTATTTTTTTTAATTTAAAGGAGACATATATTGTACTATGTTAGTAAATATAGAAATATTTTTTTTAAATCATACATGATTACGATATCGAACTTCCAATTAATTGATCCAGTTTCTCTGTGTCAAAAGTCAAAATTTCAAGGCATTAATTTTCCATCAATCCGTGTAACACCGGAAGGATTTAACGAGCTGGTTTCCAAACTAGGGCTCGTGATCCTCCAAAGAACTTCAAAAGTTCTCCCACGAAGGGGCCTCTAGTTTAAATTTTGAGCCGATTCAGACAAAACAGATGCACCCATCCCGTTAAATGTACATTTGTCGTCTAAGATTTGCAATTTTCTACATAAGTAATTGTTAACTAAAGAATATTTTCTTGACAGTAACCTATATATTAATTGCCGGTCATTTGAAGGAGACCTCGAACAATCTAAAATATTCCAAAGAACGCGTCACGTAAGAACTCCCTGAAAAATTTGAAAACCATCATATAATTCATCAAAATCAATCCAATATGAGTAAAATAGTCCAACCGTGTATAATCCGAGTACAAGGAATTAAATATGCCGTTGAAATAGGAGATTCATTAAAATTCAACGATGATCCTCTGTCCAGTAATAAGACAGGGCAATTTTTTCCGAGATACAATAAGACTTTTCGTATCCCAGAAACTAAAGCTTTGTACAATGAATCGACGTGCATTTGCGTCATATAACTATAATAACCCTTCAGATCGGACTTAATTATTCTCAAGAACAACAAAGTAGGTTGCAACGACGCGCACGAGAACAGAAATCGCGAAAATGGCAATGCGGGAACAAGTTACGTTGAAAGATACTTCACTTAAAAATAATATTGCGATATTGCCGTCATAAGTAACTTTTACATGCTTACATATGATAAGTAACAATACAATTCCCTTGAAACCCGCATAGCCTTGGAGAGATCGTGAAGGGTTAAGATTTGAAAGGCACGCCGCAAAATGACTCATCGTTGGACGAAAAGGATAAATGGTACGTTTATCGTTAAACGGAGAAGCCTAGAAAAATAAAGAGATTGGGATAAATGAATTTATCAAAGATTATAGTGGATGAGAAGTGCATACTCTTCGTACAGTTTGTGTCATTTTAATTCGTTCATTCAGACATTAAATCAGTACCAGAAAGAAACAGTATTCTGCATGGAAGTTCAAGGAGTTCAGACAAGACATCACGAATTACGTTCCTTTTTCGTGAAAATAATGTATTTCTATTTTTTTAACACAAGATCTACGCCTGCTAAAATTGGTATATTTCAATATATCAAATAAATATTTTGAAGCGATAAAAAATACGATCAGTTAAGTAATTTGTGTATTATAAGATATATACGAAATATTAACTGCATTGCTTCTCTGTGAATTAAAAAAAAAAGTATTAAGAAAGCAGGAACACGTCAATTCGACGGCTGCCGTAGATCTAGTGTTACAGATAGAATGTATTATTCAAAGTCTGTGAAAGGTGACCTTGAAAATTATTGAAATACTTTTATTTATAGAAAAAGATCTGATAGGTTTCCTTTTCTGAGATCCTATATCTTTCATGTGAAACAGTTCTTTCTGTTGGTAATTTGTTTGATGATACTTCCAGTTAAAATGAGACATTCTGTACGCGTTAAACAGACTGCGAGCAGTGTGACATTATGCGACTATCGTGAACGAGTACATAGTATAAATATCGTTCACCTTCAGAAGTACCTTTTCCATTCAACTAACATTGTGCATCATGACGTTGTTAACGGTTTTCTAAACGAAAAAAAAAAAATATCTTAAGAAAAACTTTATCGTTTAATCACAATGGATCCTCTGGTTACGCCGTTCTTTCAACGCGAAGCATGATCAATGCCTGTGGTGTCAAATGTCGCGAAACGGAGGAAGAAAGAGAAGAAAATTTTGCGGTCTTTGCTTTTTTTATCCTCCTTCTTCTTTCGACATCCGCGTCTCTGTAAATTCCTTTTTATTATTACGACATGGAAAAGTTTTAGTTTCAATGGAAATGGTCACTTATTATTGGAAATATTTCGTTTCAGAGAAAGATAATAGTGATGGTGTAATATAATATTAAAAAGAAATACCTTTAGAGCACGGGATGTCTAAAATGAAAAGTGTGAAACTCTCAATTATTGTAATACTATGACGCGATGTTTTTAAATATATAATAAACACCTATAAACGAAGAAATGACTTAAAAATTGATATATCGTATTCACGTTATTGCGATTATACACATTTCGAGATGTCTTTCGTACAATTTAAATATGTAAAAAAGATTTATATGTATATATTAATATATATTAAACGAATATATGAAAAGAGAAAGCACTAATACTACTTACATTAATGTATTTATATGCATATGTATGTATGTATGTATTTATGTATATATATATCAGTTTTCAAATCGTTTCTCGATTTAGATATTTATTACATAGATCCTTTAAATTCACGCAGTATTCCCGTTTTATACTCCTCGTTAATGCACGTCCGCCGCCAATGTCACAGTGCTTACCGAGCAAAAAACCGTCGTGTAACTTTTTGTTATACTAATTTCTCGTATCGCTCAAATCGCTCTTTAGAAAAAGTAACGCATTTGTAAGTCAAAATGGCCACACTGGCAATTTGGTCCAACAACTGGTTCTCGTATAAGGGCATCGGAGTTAAAATCTGCCAACCGCAACCAATCGTCTGCATTTATCGTTTTCTTTTTTTTTATGTACAATTCACATATATCTATACACATAATATAATCCATACCAAGAAAAAACTTTCTTATTCTTCGTATCTTCCATCTTTTCAAATACCACACGTACCGCGGCAAATATGTGAAATGGATTAACAAAAAACAGTATCGCAATTAAGTGCATAAGTTTCATTTGAATATTCCTTTATGCAATAATTAATGTATCAGAATCTTTTATGCCTCTTTCTTTACAATATTGGATTGGAGAAAAAGTTTCTTCGCATTTTAGCGCAACAGTGAAAAAGTTTTTCATATTTTAAGTTACTTGAAGCCGTTTTGTTCTTCCGTCTTTTGGATTTCTGAGATAAAGACATCGCTATCAAATTTCTGGGATTTCTGGGCAAAAAAGTTGTTTCACTTTTGCGGTAAAATACAAAGAAACTCTTTTTCCCTGACCCAATATATACTGATAACATAAATGTTGCCTACGTAGAGATATTTTGATATTCGATACGTTACATGTATAGATACAGACAGTGTCTTATCTCAACTAGTATGCCATAAAGCGCATACGATAAATTGCTCTAATATAGCACAGTTTAAAACTAACTCACTTTAAACTTTTCAAAGATGCCCGCTGAATTCCACCAACCTCTTTCATCAAAGCACCAACAAACAAGTTTTATAAAGAGCACTGGATATGTATATGAAATGTATGTTATCTGTATTGTATGCCTTTGTAATTTTGGAAATTCGTTCAAAACGGTTGACACTTAAAACAGTAAATCTGTCTATAGTTTTAACACGTTAAGCGTGACGTCAGTCCATGGGGATTGACGATGAATTCAAAATTTGGGTGGCGTTGCCTTTTAAAACTTTTCTTCCTGATACATCTTAAAACTTGAACAAGACAATCAGTAGTTTTTAGAAAATGTTTCAAAGCTAAATAACAATCTGTGTCATTTTACCGTCTTTTTCAATGAGCTGTTGGACTTCACGCTTAACGTGTTTAATCCCTTTGCCCTACGATTACGAATGATTCTCGTAATACCGCAAAGCCAGTCTCCTAAAGTGAACGATTATGTAGAGCGTTTACTTTAGAAGACTGAGTTTGGAATTTCAAAAACAAAACGGCGGAAATTGGCGGTTGAAAACCAGAGATTCCTCCAGTCCGTAGCTATCTTTAAATTTTCAATCCATAGTGTTGCCGAGCTGCTGATAGATAACTATTGGATTAAATCTGAGTGCAAAGGGTTAATATTGCTTCAAATAATACTTTATATTAGACACTAGTGAGAAATGTTTATTTCTGGCATTTAATTGAGTTATTGTTCAAGTAGACACAATTGAATTCGTACGGCAAAGGGTCAACCGTGTTGCACGTATATTCCTAGTTTAACGCGCTTGGTTTGTCACGAGTAATGTAATTTCCTCGGACTTATAATAACTGCATCATACCAATTATGGTTTCTTCGTTATTATACTACTTAGAAGTTTACTTTCAATCGTTTACTGGAAGTTTCACATCAATTTGTTCTTCAAAGTTTGCATATTAACGGGAATTAAATGTCTATGAGATTCAAACGTATTTAGCAATCGACTTATCGATATGCGTAATGATAATTAACGTTATTGACGTGTATGATATATTTTCCGTTATTATTCATCTTTTTAAACTTACCATTACTATTCCTCGTCTTTTTGCATCTTCGCGAAAATCAGGGTGGAGAAATATACACGAATCTTTGATCATCGACACCGCAAGACTTTCGTAAAACGATCGAATGAATAAGTGGAAATGCGAAACACGTATGTCCTGTATCGAAAGTCGAATTGAAGGCGCGTAACTATCGATAGAATTTGAAAAACTACTTTCGTTACTTAAATTCGGCTAATGCGATGATACAAAATATACGTGTTTGCTTTTGCTTTACGAAAGTTCATTTCAATGGAAAGTCAAAAACTCGTGATATTCTCCGACAAAAGGATAATGAATAACATTTAGAATGATGATTAATAATTCTTTACAACGTTGTTGTTAACACTAAAACTACCAAGGCGGTCAAAATGACCGGCATCTAATTTTCTTTTACAATTCTCCATATAATTAGTAGGAGCCATGCGACAAATATTCCACTTCTATCTTATAAAACAGAAATTACTTAATCATTTCTTTCACCTTCTGATACTACCTTTTCCAAAGTGCTCTTACAATATATTTAAGTATAATAGCTATAACGCCGGTAGTTCTAGTGTTAATTAAATAAACGTATTTGAATATGAATTCCGAAGTTTCGAATATAAGAACATAAAAAAGAATATCCACGCATGTTATATCGTTGATATTTAATTCACATAAGCTCGAAGTTGAATTGCAAAAGAATAAAAGAAAAAGAATCATCAGAGATGCATCAGAGAGGAAAGTAATATTTCTAAAATTCTCTCAATCGTTTGCAGACAGCATTGTATAGATTGGTACAGATTTTAATACCTCAGCCAAGTATCTCTCTTTTCTTTACATTATATATGTATACACACATGTATACGACGAATGTCAAATATTTGACTATGTTTGTGATTTTTTTCATACAATTACACTTTATTACCCACGCACATGCATGCACGTACAATCCGTACGTCGCATTAATGCTGTACATAACAAAGATTCACTGTATGTTTTATTTTTTACACGTAAAGTCACTTCACCACTTCCTATGTAATGGTATTACTTGTTTCTTTTTTTTTCGTATGCTCGATATATTTCTATAACATTATTTGTTGACTGATATATAATTATATAACAATTTTAAAAATATTTCAAAATTAAACAAGAGATAATAGAATAATGACTATAATAGATGATAGCAACTTAAGATTGTAGTAAAAATACGTTACCGCAAATAAGAGAAATAAAAAAAAAAGAGAAGGAAACGAAGAGAGAAGTGGGTGCTAAGGGAGGGTTCGATAGAGTGCTTAATAATTTCACTTTTATACACGGAGGAAGGGTTCGTGAGGAAAAATTCGGGAAGAGAATTGCTTGGTGAAGAAATTGCCAGTAGAGTAGCCGCCACTTTACTTTACTTCTGTTTTTTTCTAGATCACAGTCACATGCATGGCTGCTAAATCACGGAACATATTTCATCACCATTTTTCTTTAACGAAAAAAAAGAAAATAATAATAATATTAATAATAATAATAATAAAGAGAAATAAAAAGGAGAAAGGAGGAAGGGAATATCAAAGCATTCTCAAAAACCTTATCAATACTGGAAAGTAGTTCACTAGTTTATACAAGTACAAAATATAGTATTTCATTTAAATTCTTTGAGAGGGGCAAGTGTATGAGAGACACTCGATTCCTGTTGCAGATTCGATTCACTATTACATAGAATACCATGGGGAAATGTAATTAACATAATTACATTAAGTATATTATAATTTAGCTGTTAAGAGAATTAATTAAGATACGCTGTTAATGAAATTTTGAAATGATTCGTAACGTGACAGAGAGTTTCTTAAAATAACAGCACACATATTGGACACTTCTCCCTTTGTTACATTAGTTTAATCGTGTATTTAATGAATTATACTAAAAAGTTCAGTATAAAATAGATACTACAACGGCGGAAAGTAAAAGGACACGTTTATATTTAAAATAATATTCTGCAATAAAATAATTTATCGGTAAAAGATCGAACAGATTGAAATGTATTAAGAATAAAAGTCTAAAGTAATGACAACTTTTAAATTCTGGCTTGAATGTGTTACAATTTCTGTATAATAAAACTATTAAATAAGTTTATCAATAGGAGAAAAACATTAGCTGTGATAGCTTTTAAAAAATAGCATAGATTCAATTAAAACAGGTAAAACATTCAGAAGTAAAGAGAAAGTGCTGTAAATATACTCTTATGAACAACTATTAACACGTTGAATGCCATAGGTATTTCGCTAGTTTCGTTATTCCTACAAAAATGAAACTTTTTCTATTAAAATCAAATCTTTGAAAAACAGAAACTTTAATGACATAAATAGATACATATTCAGTAGAACTTTAGCTCTAACAGCAGTATTAAAATACTGAATGTTTTGGAAAATTCATAAATATTACAATTTCAAAGTTATATGAAATTTCATTGAGTTCAGTAAGTCCCGTTACCGATGACCTTCATGGCAGTCAACATGTTAAAAACACGGTAGCAAACATACAACAATCCTTAATGAATTTCTCAAATATTGATTGTAAATAATTGAAATAACTTATTACACGATAAACATATAAAGAATAGATGTATCGAGAAGGTAATTGTTTTCTTTGATCAATAATTTTACGTATTCATTTACAACAATGATCATTAGCAGGTTTCAAGTGTCTCTCTTTCACATCACCGCTTGCCACCTAGTGCGTTTAACGCTCCATAAAAAATAATAAATCAAGAATTGATAAGAGAGTAATGTAATTATATTATGTACAAATAATAGTATCCTAACACTTTAGGAAAGGGTTAACTTTGGAGGAGGGTGGGGGGACCGTCCCGTGCGCAAGAGTCCACGACATATGAAGGCCCACGATCTGTAATCATTCTATCCTAATCCTGCCTGCGCTTTCAATATAATTACTATTCTACAAATTACACTTCTATATTCTATTATTTCGGATATACCCTAACTTTTATAATATATATGTATATATATATAGATCTATATATATATATATATTCCATTAGTATTGTATTTCTTCTATTTACAAAATATGTAGAATAGACATTGTTCCTATCCTAACTACAATATGCGTGCCGTGGCGCGAGACTTTAAACCTTTCAAGGTGCGCTTTTTTTTTCAATAAACATATCACTAATTACATAATCTATTTTACAGCCAAATTCAACAATCCCTGCTAAAATTCAACGCGTTCCGATTTCTCTGACGACTCCAAAAATTTTCGATAACATAAAATCGATTATTCCCACCGTTAAAACGTTTTAAAACAAATGGAATATAATATAGAATTTTCATAATGAACAATGTGTTCTATTAAAAACGTAACAAAATCCAAAATTCCAATACTAGACATTAATCTTTCAACATCATTATAACTATTCGTTTCCGACGGACCTTGATACATTTGTTTTCACCCTGCAAATACCATATACGTATATATCATAACGTAAGTATTTGCTTATATTAAGGATAAAAGCAAAACATTTGTCATGGCCAAAAAAAAATTAAAAAAAAAGATATACGGCCTGTATAAAATTGCTTAAATCTAAATCGGCCAAAAAAAAATGAAAAAGAAAGGGGACATCAATTTTAAAACAATTAATAAAATATAGATGAACGCGTTGAATTTCAGCAAAGCTCTAAAAACAGTAGATAAGTACTTTCGAGAATATTGGAAACAATATTATTACATATTATCTATATCAAGTGGTGTCTAACAATTAATTTTTTACTATCAAGGGACTTATAACGCATGCATTCCCTTGCTTGTCGCCGCACAATGGCACGATTGTTATCTCCAGTATTATAATCTATGAATCACCAAAGAATGCTTCCGTCTTAAAATCTTCAGACACAGCATTATAGATACTTTAAACTCTCCGGATATATCCCATTCCGAGTCATGCCATAGTATTTACAAGTAAAATAAACATATATGCTGACTGCATTACATAAATTTTGTGCAATGTTTTATCGCAGTTCTCATTCTATAGTTCTTTTTTTCTTCATCTATATCATATATAAAGTATAACTAAAGTATATAAACTCTGATTTCAATTTATAATGCTTCATTATTCCTAATACTCTCTAATTACGATTTTCTCTCCTTCAAACCTTACATGCACACATGCATACATACATTCATTCTTTTTCCAACTGTCTTTCATTGTCACTCGATCATTTATACATTCATTCATTCACTCTGTGTCTTTCTCGCTCTCTCTGTAGCTGGATCTCATAATATTTTCAACAATGTTTAACAATGGCTTAGGCCCTCCCTAATCCTTTTAAGGTGTATCGACGTACATATATCAGTTACGCATTTGGTATTGTACAGTAATTATGAACTGTGATTTCAAAATGTAGTAAAATAATTTCCTCGCTTCTATTACTACCCTTTCCATAAATCATCCGTCGATTTAGAATACAGAATAGTATTGTCTTTCCTTCACATAGAAGCTCCTGTCCGCGATTTACACATTTCGAAATGATCTTGATTATGTTACCTGTTTCACATTTGTCACCAAATGGAACACCGTTAAGCCTGTACGTTGAGCTTCTAATTTACTAATGAGCGTTACCGCAGTTAAAATACAATCCTTCTCCCACTCTACGGTAAACACTTTACAATTTTACACGCCACTATCCAATAGAACACAGATACGCGAACACACATTAAGTCAATGTTATTGATCTTGAAAATCACTTGATGCCTCTTCATTATGTACAATATGAAAAATTACTGATACGTGTACCTCGACTCACCTTAATATGCCTGTCTAAATTACCTGCACCAGGTTTCATCGAAAGTTCGAATTGCACTAAAGCCTTGCAGCACTTTACAACTCGCAAAAACTTGTACATCAACAACTTTTCCCAGTAAAAACTTTCCTCTTCAATGGATAATGATGTACTCGTGCTGTGGATTAAGGGGATGTATAGTATCACAGTTGGCACGTGGGCGCTAGCTACCACTACTGCTTACAGGCAGTGAATGTGGAGCTCCGATTGATGTAGGAGGAGCAGTCAATGGTCCTATAAGAATACCAATTTAAGAGAAATATTTCTTAAATGAGAGAGAAAAAAAACAAAGGAATCTGTTCAATAATTACCAGTCACATTCGGTGAAGATTCAGAAACGGGCAGCGGACTAACCAAACTGTTAGCACTCATTGGAGTTGAATTAGCTTTTAACTTTTGCCTCACCTCTCTAATCTTTAATTGCAAACTCGTTTTATTAGGAAAGATGTCTGAATGTTTTGCTTGAAATGATGTGGTAGCCTGCGTTGAAGGAAAGTAACCGTGTTCTTGAAATAACTGCATAACAAGATGCCGACGTTGTTCCAACACTTTTCTATGTCCACGCTCATTTTCACTTCTACCGATTCCTACTGCGCTTCCAGCACCCCCACCGGGAGTCTTTGGCGTTCTAGGAGAACTTGCATCAACATCTCCTACAAGATCAGTATTAGTTCTATATGCGTCAACATTAAAATCCGGGCCGAAGAACGTATTTCCTGTCAACTTGACGCTTGAAGTCGATTTTGGAGTGGCAGACACTGATGTATCGGATTCCATGTCATCCTCATTCACTGTTAAGAATGCAGTACTTTTAGTATATGAAATATCAATTTATTATTGATATAAATATATGTATAGACTCAACAAGATTCTTACTTGTGGGCCTATGAGGTCCTTGCGCAGGTTTTTTACGATAACTTTGCATTTGCATGGTTGACTGTAAATTTGATGCGTGTAAACCAGAGCTTACAACGGTACCATGACCGGATGCACCTGGTGTATTAATACTTATTGCACTTGGACTTTGTATATCTTCTGGTTTAAATTCCGGCAAAGACGAGAATTTTTCTTGAAAATTTACTTGCTCTAGAACCCTGTAATTATTCAATTAATCAGCATATATGCACATCATTTTAATCTCCGTTACTTAAATACTTATGGATGTAAAGCGAATATTTCAATACCTGTCCATGCCATCTTCTACGTTTTTCTTGAAGAAAGATCCTTTTTTGGTAGAGGGCGAAGGCGAAGCATGAGATTCTGAAAAGTTTTGTTGTTGCATCTGTTCCGTGCTTTGAGATGTATTCGTTTGTAGGCGATTGTCACAATGTTGAGACGTTAGAGGCCCATGCTCTCCTGCATTCGATGTGGGAGGCATTGCTACAAAATTTTATCATTTTCATGCATTATCATAATAAAATAATCATTGAGTTTATGTTTTCTAAAAATAAATATTGTCCTACTCATACCCATTGATTGTCTCCTCTGCAATGGGGCTCGGCCAAGTTGTGCTGGAGTTGGTGCAAGCATAAACGGACCTTTACTTGGCCCAATGTCATTATTTTGCGCTTCATCCATAGAATACGATTTGTTCGATGACATGTCAGTGCTACCATGATTATTATGAGGTGTATGGGGGGTATGCGGTGTAGATGGTTGTTTGTGTTTATCATTTGTAGCAGGCAACAGAATGCTTACAGTTTCTTTTCTATCTTGTTCAGCTTTGACATTGGTCACTGAAACAAAATTTAAATCACTGGTCATTCAAATTTCATAGAACGTCCCCCTCTTTTCAGTTATACAAATTATTTACGACATCCCGACACTCATTTTAACGAGACGACGTAAAATAAAGCTAGTCGCTTACCGTAAAACTGAGCATGATTATTTCCTATCTGATTTTCATTCTTTTCAGGTTCAGCAAGACGGGCTATAGAATGACCAATTCCTCGATAAGTCGATGTGGTGGATGTCGTCGATACGGAGTACGGTTTGCTCACAATAACACTTTGAGTTTCCATCTTATTACCCGAAACTAAACCTTGCACGGATATGTTGCGGTTGCCAGCATCTATAATAAACAATATACTTTTAATCTTTTGTAGGTCGTATAAGAAAAATGCATAACTACTAAAAAAAAGCTTATCAAGGTTTTGAATGTAAATGTATGTCAAATATTTATTCACGTGTGATATTACTGTACGATATTTGTAAGGAAAAATCCAAATAGGACAATGTAATACGAGCGAAAAATATGAAGTATGAAAATGTTACAACAATGATTATTTATAACATTATATTAACTCACCGGAGATAGGAATATGGAAGCCACAGAACATCCGGGGATGCGGCGATGTTGGACCAAGGTACTGCGATCCCTGCTGCGGTTTGGAAACAGCCACCAAATCGTTATCGAGCAATGTTAGAGTAAACGATGGTTGATAAGGAACAGCTGAAGTAAGGGGGCGAAGAATAGTGCCTAAAGACTGCAACGGCTGCTGTTGTTTCAACAGAGCCATAATAGGTTTTCATCCAATCTGTTAGTATTGTTAAACTTGTTACTTAATCTCTGAGTTTATTCGCATGTGTTCACGTTTGGACTTATAGGATGCATACAGGAGGTCATTATTCTTTCAGTTCAGCTTTCGATTCCTTATTGATATTGTTATTATTATTATTACTATTAATAATATTAAATATGTGTAAAGATCTTGCAGTAGGAAAAACCACATTGTTTCTTGTGAAGGTAAGTTGGCACGTGCGAATAGCACTCAAATCAGATTAAATAATGTATAGTAACTATTCATACCTTCCTTTCAAAAAAGCTTTGTCTACAAAATTCCAAGGGATATGGTTTGTTTACCGATAAAACAAAAGGCTTTAAAAAGCATTCACACATGCCTACATAAAAGGAATAATTTACAAAGGATTTTGGGATATTTCAAATATACTTTCGAGAATATATCTTCTCATGGTATTATTAATTTCTATACATGTACTCATGTCGAAGGGCCCGTTTAGGTATGTATGTTACTATAGATTTTTCATTTTTACAGTTACAATACTTACAGTATGTAACACGGGGGCCGCTGTAAACTTAGGCATATTTCTTCCATTTTCGTGAATGCTTGCTACAAGATTACTCATGCTGTATTGAGTGCTGTACTGCTGTTCATTCTTAACTGGCTCTGGTTTAATGACTTTCGGTGATATTGGCATCGTTATAAATGCTCCACCAGTAGGTTGAAAGCCTGATACGCCAGTTGGATTAACAGGACTGTGATAAGGATATGTGCTTGACAGAACTGACACCGTGCCCCCTTTGTCCATGGAAGTATGGTGATATTTTGTTGTAGTTTCTATACCTGTTGAAGGTATTCGTGCTACACAAACGGAGAAATTGACTTTACCAAAATATACTACTTCACTAAAAATTACAATGTTGCTGTAAGTGTTTAAAATGTACCTTTAATGGGTTTAGGCCTACAGGTGACTTCCTGTTTCACATTTACTGCTTCTCTCTTTTGACCACTCAAAGGGGAATATCGCGATTGCGCATATTTTTTATCTACGTCTTCATCCTGTACATCGTTATCACTATCAGTTAATTTGTCTTTGCACTTCAAGTCTATTTCAGGTTGAGGGTCTTCGCAAATAACCATCTGATCATCATCCGATCCATTGCCGTCTTCGTCCTGTTTTAAATCAGACTCCACGTTTTCGACTGGTAAAGGCATTTCCATTATCCGATGTGTATGTGATTGATTAATAACCTGTATATAAATTATTATAATTTCATTATAGATATGGTGATACAAAAAACGAAATGGCTGGAATAGGCGGTTGAAAATGAGAAATTCCACCACTCCTTAGCCATCTTGCAGTTGACGGACCATACAGTAATTATGATTATCAAAATATTGAATAGATGTTAATCGTGATTATATTACCTCAATTGTCGGAGCTTCATTGTATACAGTAGAAACAGGGACAGAGACTTCGTCAGTAGCTCTTGGCGTTAACGGTACATCATCTGTCGGTGGTCCCATATCCGTTTCTTCTCCAGTGCTATTTAACTTTCCTCTAGGTTCGCTACCTTTAAAGCTTGTCGTTGAAGATTTCCGCCTGTCTTTGCTACACCATTTCCAATCTGGATGTGCTTTAAAATGTGCTTCCTTCACTTCCGAAGCAAGATCATGATATTTCTGCTTCTCCTCCGGACCTAATGCATACCACCACTCTCCAAGTATTTTAGATACAGTACGATTATCCTGATTAGGATGCCTCTGATGTACGACTGCACGATGTCGTTTCGAGAAAATCATAAATGCATTCATGGGTCGACGTATTCTGTCCTTAGTCTGTAAGAAACGGACAATAATGATGAAATGTATAATTTTTTTGAAATCTTCAGGCGAAGAAGATTTTATAGAAGATTTTATAACTCTTACTTTTAATGGACTTTGAGGCTCTTTGGAATGCAATGCACTGAGGGACTGACTACGTCGTTTATTGGCATTAGCCTCGACTTCTGCAGGCGTTGTTGGTTCTGCTTCAAATACATCATCATCTTCTTCTTCGGCAGGAGTTATAGGATCTGGACCGGGACCTGGCCCATCCTCACCAGGAGTGCTCATACTTATTGGAATTGGAGGTGCACTCAAAGGTGGGCTGAGAGCAGAAGGCGGAGGACTCACTTCTGACTGATCCAAAACTGTCGTCTGCCAGGAAAAAGCTGCAATGAAATTAGTGCGTTAGTCGCGATGGCCGTGGTTAGTAATGCTGTGGGTATAGCAGCCGATGCAACATTATAATAGCTTGTTAGTATAGAATTGCTGCTATATCCCTGAAGAAAAAATGTGTTAGTGCGTATGATAACAACTGTTTTATGAATCAAATTGGTGAAATAAATTAACGGCGCTGTCAACTGTTACATGGAACATCATAATGGTTTATAAAACGAAATGTTATTCTACGAAATTATAAACTTATCTAAGGTATCGGAATGGTCGGTAAATTAATGTTTCTTTTTAAGAGTTTATTCAAATTCTAATATCAATGAAGTTCTTCACCAATATGTTATAATACTACAATGAATATCAGTGGAAGTACCCTTCCCCAACATTAAAGTAACATTAATGATTGATATTATAGTCAGAGTAAAATGAGATGAAATATAGTTGAAAAATGAGCGAAGAGATTATTAGTTGTATCTGTTGTAAAATTTATAATGGCACATTTTGTCAAATCTTGCGAACATAAATTTTTATCATACAAAATTGCAAGATAGTAAATACGACAAACGTAACATTAATTAGCTTCATCTTCGTATAATTAAATATCTTAAAAATTTCTTCAACATTATTGTATTTTGATACGGTATAATAAAAATGAAAGTATTAACGTTCATAGACCATAAAATAAATAAAATTATATAAATATTAAAATTGATATTCTTATTATATAAATATACTGCTATAAATTTTGTAGTAATGCATAGAAATGTAATATATCCTGACTATTCATAGTTTAATTCAATTTCATTTTTGTATAGGTAAATTTCTGAATAATTTACTCAAATTACAGGAACTATTGTAACAAATTGTACATTAACTCGATTGCATAAATCAACAAGAATTGTGTTACATTAATATCTTGGAAATTCAAATATATGTACCATTATGAAGTAGTACTTTACAACAAATTTGTAATAACAGTCATACATTTCATTTGGCAGTGAGAACTCAAACCTTTTTTCCAGTTGCGCACTGCATTGTTCAGTAATGATGGGGGGTGGGGCTGGTATGCAGGAGGAACATCATGGCTGCCATCTGTGAAAGCCTTACTGTTTAGTCGAGCTCGATAATATTAATGATATTTGATGCAGAATTATGACATTAAAGAAAGTACTAAGTAGCTCCAATAATCCCGCAAAATGAAATTTGAAAATAAACAAGTATGTCGTACTTAATTGATTAAATTAATGTTATCCTGGCTGTGTTTAGCTTTGTATACGAGTAAGAACAGAATATGAGCATCATCACTACTGCGCCCGACATACATTGCCTCGAATACTCCAAAGTCGTTAAGCATGCATTTAACTATGCTGTAATAAAACAGGTACATATTGGGCAAAAATAAAGAAAGGGGGATTTAATATAATTATATAAACAATGGTCATTCCAGTGTGTCTGAAATAAGATCAGTTACAACTCGTATGTAAAACTTACACAAAACTCCATTATTTTTCGTATTCTCTTCTCTAGGAGGTTGAGTTTTTGGTATCTGCACTAAATGTCCAGGTTGAACGATTACATGTTGGAAGACACTCGTTGGAGTTGATGGATTTGAAGCTTCTGTAGTAGTTGTCATTACAACGCTCGTAGGTGGTGGCTGACTTCTTTGCATGTCTACATGCGTGGACGTGTGTGTGCCCACTTTATTTGTCTGGAAATAATGATATTTCAGTTAGCCATGTACCATAAATGACAATTTCACGTGTGTAAAAATAAGTACAGCTTCTGTAACAGTACTCAAATAATGCAATTTATATTATTATATTAGTGTGTTTGCTTACTTGCTGCAAAACGGACAGTTTATCGATATGGACGGATGAAACAGCAGGTGATTGAGGAGGTTGACACTGTGCCTGATGTAACGATGCTGGAAGCTGACCTAAGTGATTCATTAATCCTGGTCTATACTTATCATCTTGATTACTTATGTGGCCTGCTGCAGATACATCCATACTATTCTTTATCACAAGATACTTTTTTTCATGCTGATGCTGCATCACATAGATTGGCTGGGTTTGCGTTTGTGGCTGTGCATAATCGACCGGTTGTTCTAATGGTTTATGCAGAAGAGTCAAATTTTGCGGTGTTGACGTTGACAATGGCATATGAGGCGAGTGAGATGGCTTTAAAATTTGCGGACTTTGCTCCGTAATTTCAGAATGATTCGGAAAACCATTGTTTGATGTAAGTGCATGTTGAAGGATTATGCCTTGTTGTTGCTGAGCTATGGACGTCACAACCGAAGGATGTCGGGGCGGTGGACTTTGTTCTGACCACGACAGAGTTAAATTCGGTCCTGGCATTCCACGGCCAACAGGAGAGATTCTTATTACGCTTGTTCCTATGCTAGCAGGGACAGGGGCAGTCGGTGCTGGCCGATTTGATCTGACCACCCGATTTGGTTCAGGTTTTATCACCTGTTGTTGATACTGAGTCAGAAAAGTTGATTGCGTAGGTGAATGTTTCCACTTCGCACCAGGCGAAATTAGTGGAGCTGCATGGTGAGCAGGACTCGAGATTGGCATAAACACATTATTTTGGTTGAGACCTAAGGGTGGTACCGGAGATTGATTGATACAAGGAGATATCGAAGACTGGCCTGTAGGCGACGAAAAGGCTGGAGTAGCTGATCTAGAACTTCCCAAAGACACTGTAATATAAAAAAAATAGTATTGTAGAATTGTTTAAGAATAGTCATTTACAGATATCAATTGTAAACGTACCAAGCATGTTAGCCGCTTCCGTTTCATCTTGGTCAAATCGACCAGCGATTCTTCTGTCTCCATAATTTGGAGATGTATCCGAATCTCTTGATGTCTCTTCACCATCCATCTTACCACTACAAATGAGAGATCGATGGCATATTTATATGTTCCCTTTTTTTAAAAGTATAATGATATAAATCAAAAGTTCGGGATATAATGTCTTACCCAGGGAAAGTATTTGTTGGACCCCTAAGACCTGATCCTTTCAAGCTAAGATGACGAGAACAATATCCTCTCCTCTGACTTTCTTTGGAACATCCTTCCTTACTACAAAGTCTACGCCACTGTTTTCCATTGAATTTCTTTCTAACTCCACTTGGTGTAGCCACGACATCACCTTTTTTATATCTATGTGGCGTTGCCGCCTGAGATCTGTTTAATGTTCAATAAGAGGTTTATATGACTTTGACTATTTTCAATATAAACTGAAATTATGCATTGAGATATTTTACTACCTGGGTGTGGCTGCTTGAGAGCGAGGAGTTATACTACGTTGTTCAACTAGGCTACTAGTACTTCCCCGACTCTGCATGCTGCTCCTTTTACTGCTCCCTGACAATTTTGCATCTGTCAGTTGAATACAGTTGAATTACGCTATTGTTAATATTATAGTTTACTCGTTTACATTTATTTAGTAAGCCATGTAGCAAGTCTTCCGATATATTAACACGATAAATGCCGACCATAATGAGAAATGTAATCTCCACGGTATTCAATCGTGTTAAATACGAGAACGAGTATTTGGAAAATGCGTGCATGAAGATGCTACATTGCATATATCTATATCGACAAGTTAAATCTATATTTTTAATATAACATTATCGAACCTGCGTCCGAAGGGAATGTAATATCTTCCCTATCTAAATCGTCTTCGCTTTCTAAATCATCATACGGTCGACTTCCATTACTTAATGCTGTGCTGGCAGAGTGTGCAGGAGTGCCTACAGTTATTAGAGGACTAGTAGCAGTCGTTCTGTAATAACCACCCGTGTCATTATGAGTTGATATATGAGATGTATGATGAGAAGTATGGTGGAGTTGTAATATTGGCACTGCTGTGGGAGCTTCAGAAGAATTTCGATAGCCATGCTCTGAAATTCAACAGAGATCAAATGAAGATTTATGCTGTTATCAAGTAAAATACAAGGTGAATACTAAAAGCAGAATATTATATTATAAAACTCGTACCAATTCCTTCAACCCTGGAGGAATCACAGTCCTCTAATCCTTCTTCAAGTTCATCCCACCAAGGTGGCTGCACTAATCGCAGGTCCGCACGTTTCACAACATAACTATCACTCTGATCATCTTCTCTTGGTATTTTAACAACAAAACGATTAGGCTTCGTTAATATTTTGCACACTGTCCCTTTTACGAATACTTTAGCCGCGTCAATATGATTGTTCAATGGTGGACACCTGATGCAAACTCGTGCATCTAAAGTCACTTGCCCAACGGAAGGGCTTGCATCGCCTATCACGTCATACCTTCCCGCGCCCAAAACATCACTGTAACGCACTAGTTTTCTCTCTCCATCGAACTCTATGAGAATCTCTCCATGAATAACATTACGAATAACACCTGGATAATAACATGAATCCCTTAAAGCTAACACTCTGTGGTCGCGCCACTCACTGAGATCAATAGCAACAGCAGGACGAGGACGTGAACGTAAAGGTTCTTCTCGAAGAGAATAATCCACTGCTGTACTTTGAGGAGGTAAAACTACCACCGAATGTGCCGAGGATACCTAATGAAAATTAATCAGAATTAGACTTAGACTACTCGTCTGTTATATTCTAAATCTTTTTCAAGTTCTAGGTTTCATTTGGATACCGTCGTTTAAAATCATACAACATTATGGTAGCACGAATTTTTTGACCTTATACATGGTTATATAAAAATTAATTTCTTGAATTCGTTTGTGCGATTAATAGAATTGGAAATTGAGTATTCATTAAAAATTCAATGATTGCAACAGCAAGACCTTCGCACGATATGAACAGTAGTTGTTTTCTCTCGTCTTATATTCAGAACTAACAATGTTCTATTTGTATCCTTTCACTGTATTCTTAGACAAATAATCGTCTTATTACTCATACTCGGCACTTCCTTAAACTATTCGTGAAATACTTGCAATTTTCTCCTGAACCTCAATATTCATACACTAACTATAATTCATAGTTGTTTAATTAAACCTCATATTTACAAGTATAAAATTAAATTGTAAATGCCCATATATGGCTTCTTTCTTGCAATAATTTCAAACTGACAAAATATATCATTTATTAAATTAGTTTTACGTAAAATGCAAGTTTGAACGTTACTTAACGAATCAACCGAATCGTTTGATATCTTAAACATTTTTTCAGCTTTAACTGCTGTAGTTATTTCATCCAAGGCCCTACTACGTTTCAATGTTTTGCAAACCGGAGACGGCGTTACTAACAAAAAGCAATACAGAGTTATATAATTGTGAACTACGGTGTCCCATGATACCCATCGCTTACAACAAAACAAAAACTTGTTTTCAGCCTACTTGATAACAGTCGGATTCCTGCTGTTGCGGAGAATGCCTGGTCGGTAAGCTTGACTGCTGAACTAAACCTGATTGACCGAGTGACATATTCGGCGCCCGTATGTTCACCATGTTGTTAATGTTGCTGGTTACATTGCTGGTCTTATCCATCTCTTCGAGCTCCGATGGATCAAACTTTCGTTTCTTTGGAAGCTTTTTAGCACTGATTGTTGGGTCTGATGGATCCCGCAGAGGAGGCGCCGGTGGCGGGGGTGGTTGTTCCGGAATAGATTTTTCTTCAATCGAACTACTGCCGCCACCACCCCCGCCTGCTCCATATTGTCCGCCTCCAAGGGGATCTCGCTTTTCATGCATCTCAGGATGAGCAGTCAGCATTTTGGCCACCTCACGCTGCTCTGTAAATTGAAATTGCATTACTGTGGCTTTATTGCACGGTAGTTTTACCATCGATAGTTAGATCATTCAAGATTATACTGTACTTCTTGAAAGTCTGATACGTGTCTCCTGTGGGTGTATAATGACTTCAATCTGTTTAACTATGCAATTACTATGATTTCGAAAGTCTGTTATCGAGAAAATATTCTACAGGATCTATTGGTGACTGGATATGAAGTATACTAAATATTTTTTATTTTGATGATAATACATGTAACTTATATTAATTAATAACATATAAAAAGATTGATAATCTGAGCATGTGCATCCTTATTCACCATAGGCCCTTTTTTCACTATAACTGTCAATCGCAAAAAATCTGATGGTGCATGGCAAGTGTTTTGATTTGATTCGTCATCCGCAGAGATATGTTTTGTCCTTAGTTTTTATCAGTCAAGCTTCAAGTTTCCATAAACAATATGGCAGAAACAGTAGGTGCGATAGACAGCACCTTCTTGCCACACTGATTTTCCAAGTGTCATCAGATCTTTTGCACCCATATCATGATCATTTATTCTAACACCTCCCCCAGGGGCCTGTCCGTACTTAACGGACAGGTACGGGTTTGACGCACCCGGGGTTACCCGAGTCCGCGTATTGACCAAAGTATACTGATAGTAGCATTGAATTAGCCAATCTACGTTTGCATGAAGGATCAATAGGCGATAGGTAACTACTTAGTCAATGAGATGCACTTGATTCAACTTGCACATTGTCAGTAGAAGTTTAAAAGGTCCTTCTCCCATCAATGGATCAACTGATAGCATGCGCTTTTTTGTGTATATGCTCCGATTAAGGGAACCAAATGGGAACTGCGTGGTGGAGAATCTTCATGTGCTACCGCACGTTAAGTAATTGAGAATAGATCATTTACCCCATGACTTACTCATTAGGTAGATAACGAATCACTGAGGCTAAGATAGTTAATAATTTGCAACAAACTTTCCAACACGTAAGGAAGGTGAATTTCAAGTCAGACCCACTAATTAGTAGGTTGTAATCTGACTATTCTCTTAACTACTGTAACATCCTTCAGGTGATTCATTCGCTATCAACACAGATCTTAGAAATCTTGAAGATCCATTGAGAACCACTGTTATAGAAAGAACCATCAGGACTTCATATATTCATACGCACGGAATCATAGCAGCAAGAGGATCGAGTATTAGCACGTCAAGATATACTCACAGTCCATACAGTCGAGAGGAGGCTGTGTGCTGAAATGTGGCGAGTTGAAGTTGGGAGGGTGGTGACACCGGCTGGGTGCATACCTCAGCACCCGGCTGTCGGGGACAGGATGCGTCGAGTCTGGGCTCTCTCGTCTTTGTCTATCTTGCGATGGGGTTGCTGTTCCCTCTCCCAACTCCAATTCTTCTTCCCAGCCCCAACTGCCGAGCATCCTCCTCCAAAAATTCTCCTCTTAGGCGAACACTTTTCTCCTCTGTCTTAATAGTTCCGTACCACTAGTCAATGTCCTGAAAGGAAATACAGCTTTATAGATTCGATGATGTTTAACCCTTGGTAGAAGGAAGAGTACAAGGTCATTGTGAAAAGATACATACATGTGTATCGTGTCTTTTCGAAAATAATACGCCGAAAGTCAATTCTAGCATGGTTTTTAATGTTTTAACAGTTGACAGAGACTTTTCGTTCTAGACACTAACATTAGAACTACCAAGTCAGTTAAAATACATTCTTTTTAACATTCTATTTTATGTCCATCACGTAAAATATAAATTGTCGAGTCGATTATGTTTTCAGTCTCCAAACTCCTCTCTTTTTTTAAGTTCTTATTTAACATATTAGAATATAATAGATTTAACGCCAGTAGTTCTAGTATTAATCAGTTGTCACGGCCATTAGTAATTTGCTATTTATTATAAGTGTTAATATAAGTCTTGCCACTAAAATATGCCCTAGGGTATTTTTTGCACAATTAATATAAAACTTGGTCTTATCTTCGTGAAAGACGGTATATCTCTTGTTTTAATTATTTACCAATAGAGAGTTCTGTGAACATTGGAAAATAATCATTTCTTTGACGATGGATACCAATATCTTTGTGTCATGAAATTAGAGAGTTAAGGTATAAAAAATATAAGTTAGTATTTGCACTTTATATTTCAATATTTCAACGGAATCTGTGTGTACACGTGAGAAAAAACTATGCTATGGTAATTTCACATAGGATGTAAGACAAAGTGGGTTAAATTCAGATTGATTTTCGTAAAGTTGAATTTGAAACTTATATCTCTTTAACACTATCGATATTAAACGCTTTGTACAGTTATTACCAGTGAATTAATGTTACGTAAGATTCTAATTTTTTCATTTTCATATTGATCGGAAATTGTACAAAATATCGTTATTATTTTAGGAGAGTTCTGAACCACCGAATGAATGGTTTTATTAATTACTGATTGAATTATGGAAGTAATTAGCTAAAGTTGCAAGGGATCGATAGAAGTACTCGAAGTAAAAAGCATTTGATTATCTCAGCGCAAGATAAGGAAACTTGATCGGCGAGCAATAAAATTTCGACGGTGATTACACTTTCATTCTCGCATGTGATTATAGTATTCATATACAGATAGCACTTTCAGACAGGTGATTATAAGTAGGTCTGTAATGACAACAGGTTTAATTTGAATCACTCTAACAAGGGAACATCCCGAAGTGTAAATCACCAATTTTGATGAAATTTTAGTATGATATAGTCCTCGCGAAAATATTTGACCTGTATTTCTTTTATCAGCAACCGTCCGCGTTAAAGGGGTGAAAACCACCCTCAAAGTTAGGGTAACGAAAACTATTTTATCGAATATCTCCGAAACTATTAGAGATTCGAAAATTTCGTAAGGACTGAAAATTAACATATTTCAACCACGAATCCAATGATATAAACATTTTTTTTAAAAACCCATTTGTTTAGACAATATGATAAAAAATACTTTTTTTTCAACTTTGAGAGTGGTTTTCACTCCTTTAACGTGGACTATTGCCGATAAAAAAAATACGGGTAAAATATTTTCGCGAGAACTATATCACGCTAAAATTTCATTAAAATCGATGATTTACACCTCAGGATGTTCCCTTGTAAGTGTGTATGAATTGGTGGTAGAGTATAAAGCAGGGGTGGCCAACCCAAATCATCTTGTGGGCCACTTTGGAAATGCATCATAACTCCGCGGGCCGCATATAAAATTATATATCCCTATAAATTAGGTTCAGACTCACTATAGGCACTTTTTCAGAGTGAGAAATTGAAATATAATGAGTTATTATTATTGTGTTTACTATTACTCTTACATGTAAACATAAATTATATAATAATAATGATACTGATGATAATCTCGCGGTACGGAAAAATGTTCAAGGCCGCGGGTTGGCCACCCCTGGTATAAAGTGTCTTGGTTGAGTTAAATTGTTTTTGTGTGCACAGACTTTTGTTACAAATATTTTCTCGTGTCGGCATTGTTGCTTCTGAAGTGATGTGTATTTTCTATTTATGTGTATAATAAATCTATCGAGACTTATTATGGCGCGATGACATGATTTATGGTAGGTATTGAGAGATTTTCGGATTATATCGTACACAACTTGCTATTACTAATTTTCTGTGGAGATAATTTTATCATTGAACTTTTATAATGATCTTTTAATTAATGAATCTTTAATTAACGGCGGATAGATCTAAAAAAAGTGTTAAAATTGTTAATTATTTTCAGTAAAATTATAATAGGTTGAAAAAGTGACTTAAACTAAATAATATTGAGTTGTGAATCGATCCAGCCAGGTAATTAAGTTTAAATATCTAAGTGGATAATATTATTTATTATTTACAAATTTAATTTAAATCGTATTCTCGTTGTAAGACACAAACCGTATTTGTATAATGTTCCGCGACTTTGTTAATAAAGGTTACGATTTTCAGGGTCTTTCAATACATTTCGGAAACCGTTGCTACGTTTAAGAAAAAAACACCTACCGCGTGAGCGTAACAATATTTACTTTCTTAATTCGAAAGTATAAATGATACAATACGAAAGTATAAATTAAAATCGCTGCTATTCCTATTCAAAGTTATTTCACATTTCTCAATTCTGTTCTTTCGACGAACGAAAAATATGGATATTTACTTCCGCTAATTTAACAATCGAACGCGTCTCTCTTCCAGCGAAGCTGTCGAAACGTCAGATCGAGTAAAATGAACACTAGAATTACCGGTGTTCAATCTATTATATTTAAATATATTAAATAAGTGCTTTAGAGATCGAGGAATCCAAAGATAGAAAATATGATTAATTCAGTAATTTATGTTTTATAAGTTGATTGTGGAATATCTATTCTACGGCTTATCTAATAAGTTTAAAGAATTAGCAAAAAATAAAAGTAGTCATTTTGGCTGGCTTCGTAGTTCCAGTGTTAAGGAATTTCAATATCATTGACCTCAAAAGTCATTGAAGAAACTGAAAGTAGCAAAAGTATTTAAAGCGAGTTGAAAATTAATTCTTTGTTGATGCAGCACTCTTAAATTATAATTATTAAACCATTTAACACTAAAATTACCAAGGCAATCAAATAGACTAGTTTCCAATTATTTCTAAATATTTCCAAATTGAATACAAAACTATTTAATATATATTTCACTTCTATCCTATAGAACCGAAATTACTTAATTAATCATCCTTTTTATTTCTTAGTTTCTCCATTTTCAAACCACTTATTTGGTATATTTAAATATAAAAGACATAACGCCAATAATTCGAGTATAATAAGTGAACTTCGTCTACTCCGACGAAATTAAACGTATTATCGAATCATTGTGTTGAAAATCGTCGCATTCAAACAATGAAACTTCAATTATTTCTATTCGTATCCAATTACCATCTACAAGTACGAAAGATGGCGAACGACGCTACCATATTTGAATTACATAGTAAGATAATCTAAGTGTAGAAATTAAACGAGGTTTTAATTGAATTCTTTGGCCGTAAAGATTTCATAGTTAAATCCCGTTTAATGGTTAGAGTAAATTACACGAATTACTCTCAAATTACAACACGTGTCTCGATTATCATCTGCGGGAAAAACTTCTTACTCACGTTACGCCATAATTCTTCGATACATCATCTGGGAAGTAATGATCTCCACGAAATGTAATAATCAAGTCGGCGGGAATCATTTGAAATAGAACTGGACCACGGAATGCTATGAATCGAGACAGATATAATGTTTCGGTATCGAATTCTCGAGTTCAGTGGCTTAGCTGAAACACCGAACAAGGACGCGTAACTGCAAGTATTTAATTCGTGTAACCCGATTTTACGCATGCCGTTATAAAGCAATCATAATTAAAGCATATAAAGCAACGGTTGATCGAATTCGTCAAATGCTTCTTTCTTTGCGTCTTTCTCATTTACAGGTAGATGTAACTACGATAGGATCTCTTTAAATAGTAATATATTAACATTAAAACTACTAAGCCGGTTAAAATGGACATCTACCATTTTTATTTTCTAAAAATTCCCCTAATTTTAAGTGGAGCCATTCAGGAAATATTCCACTGTTAAAAATCTGTCTTATAAAACAAAGATGACTCAAGTGATCATCGTTTTCACTTATTGATTCCTCTTTCTCTAAAATACTTATCTTATTCAAATATAATAGAGTTACAACCAGTAGTTCCTGAGCAGAATTCTTTCGTTGATATAAATCAAGTAAAGGTACTTTCACAGATACTAACTATTTGAGAATTGAATTCGAATTATAATTTCAAACGGAATGAAATACGTTTAATATGTATCCATGTAGTATTAATTCGACGATAAAATATACAAACAAGTTAGCACGCAGTAATCCATCATTGTAGTATTGATTTCGCTGCATTTAGTAGCAACTCATTAACGCACCGATACACGTAAGGACACTGAACGGACATTCGCGACACACGAGCAGAAAAGCCAACGAACCTCGTCCATCACGGTTTAAGAAACTGACTGACGACTGCGCGGCCAGTAATCGTTCGCGGATTTTCCACACTACATTAATATTCGCCTTCCCTCTCTCTGCCCCCCTACACACTCACGCGCGCATCAATTTCACTTTCGACGTTCCTGAAAAACGAAGGCAAAACATGAAACGTTTACCTCAAAAGATCACCTCGACCTTCAAACTACCCGAAGACACGTTAAAAAAGAAAATGAAAAAAAAGACAAAGAGAGGGAGAGAGAAAGATAGAGAGAAACACAAACACAAAGTCAAGACTTGTACGTGCTTGTACTCATCTCGATTCACACGTGCGACTCGTAACGAGAGACCAAAGATCGTACCACGCGACATAACCTATTTACGAAAGAAATCGCTGCATTTTTACTCAACACGGAGAGGGGAGAACGATTGTCTTTCGAGTAGGCTCTAGCTTCCACAGCCGTTCCGACGAAGATCCCAGGGGCGACTAACGAGTAGTCAACAGGCACTTACTCGCCGTCACCGTCGCCGCCGCCACGAATTACGGAGAAGCACAGACGCACACACGAGAGATAAAGCTCACGCACGAAGTGGAGGAGACGCACTCGCGAAAAGGAACGAACGAACGTGAGTCGAGAGCTCGATAGAAGAGTCTCGAGGTGAGGTGAGACAAGGTCGATCTCGCGCATCGATTGGAAATCACGCACAACACCGAGTAGGTAGTACGTCCACCCCAGCCACGTCAGGTCTGCTTATAAAGAGACGAAACGAGGAGAAGAAGAAGACCGCTAGTAACGAAGATGGTGTAGGCGATGAGAATATTGGAGAGAAGAGGATAAACTTGCATGCATGACGTTCTTATCTTACGTTCGAGCGAGCGAGACAATAAACAGAGGGGGAAGAAAGGAAGATGAAGGGAGAACGAAGAGAGGAAAGAGAAAGAGTAAAAGAGAGAGAATGTTACCACGCTTCTCCGCATCCTACCACCTTCCATGCGATCGCTGCACTGACACTGAGCCGAGTTCGTCCCGTGGCCCGGGTTTCTCGGAGGAAAACAACGCTCTCGTGGACGCCGTAGTGTGGGTAAAGGACTAAGGGGGAATGCACCAACCTCACTACTCCCTTCCGCGGGTCTGACTCACGTTGCCTGGCTTGCCTGCTCCGAAAGAGACTCTCCGCCATTGTGTCGTGTCGGTCGGTCGGTCGCCTCTCTCTCTTTTTCTCTCACTCTCTCTCTTTCTCCCCCTCTCTCTCTTTCCCCCCTCCCTCTATCGTTCTCTCAGTTCTCTTCTCTTTCACGAGTATGCTATGTGAACGCGCGTTTACAGGTACATACGTGAGGGTGGCCGAATGTCTACATGTGTACCGGGACGAAATTCAAAACCTGTTACGTGACGCCGAGAAGATAGTGCCGATGTCGGAACCGAACTCTGTCTGCTCATTCTGATCCTAAGGGTCTCATCTTCTTCTTCGATCTGGCTCGCTTAACATTTTATGGGAAATACTGGGGGCTACATGAATTTTGGAATTTTTCACGGGTTCCAGTATACCGTTGGGTGATCGTGTTACGATGAAATTGATCGTTTTCGTGCGACCTTAACGCTAAAACTACCGGTTTTATGATATTTAAATACATTGAATAAATACTTTGGAGAGAGAGAGGAGACGAAAGTTAAGAAGCATAATTGATTAAGTAATTTAGGTAGTATGAAATAGAAGTAGAATATTTATTTTATGGATTCTCTATGTAATTTGGAGAATTTTTAGAAGTAAAAACCGGTCATTTTGATCGCCTTCGTTGTTTTAGTGGTAAATAATCCTAAGTTATGAAATATAGAAGTGAGCTATTGTTTAATTTTCCTTTAAATTTGACTAATTATTAATATCATTGTACGGATATTTACTACACGTGGTATGAGTATTTACATGTTTATATGTCCCCTGAGGGAACATTATCTCGGAATAAGACTTTAAATTACGTGTATTTGCATGTTATTCAAATATAGACTACAAATTGATTGGATTTATAATGGGATAATAGTCGTTTTACGTATCATAGAATTATTCTGATTGCTGATAATCAGCGTATAATGATTTTACGCGTAACCCAAAGAACTGGATATTGATACATGAATGTATCATTAAGATTAACTCGCTACGATGAAGGTAAAGATGAGTCACCATGTGTGAGTAATATGATAAAAGTAGGTTTCTAATTGTTGCATGTCGTATTACTTGAAAATGTTGTACACTCACTACAGAACCATGCACTAATGTAAATTTAAACAAAAAGTTTCACGCCTATACATATTTATATGTACAGTATTTATTGTAAAGCCTTGGAATATTCAATACGTGACATTAACTCGCTTCGAGGACTACCCATGACCCCGTAGATTGGAATATGCTACAAATTTTTATAGAGTATATCGTACAAGCAATAAATAGCACGCGTGACATTTATACAAATGCAAGTATTAGTTTTTTCATAGGTTAAAAATATCAGTTTTGTTGAACGAAACGAAGTATTTAAACATACTGGTTTTGTTAAAGGAAATAGAAATATTTAAAAAAAGGGAGTTCAACCAACAAAGATGGTTAGCTAATACGTTATCTGCCATGAGGGTCACTGAAGACCGGCGCTATTGAATACAGTAAAATATCATATAATTGTTAAATTGCAATGTTTCTGATTTTTAGGCACACTAAATACATAAATATTGGCGTTAAAAAGACAAAGGTCTGCCGAATATCTGTCTATCTATAACTTTAAAGCTTCTGCTTTATAAAGATTTGAATTTAATACGAAAAGTTTCATTTCAGTGGAAATGATAAAACTAGCGAAATACCAGTGACGATCAACGTGTTAACACTAGAACTACCAAGCAAGTCAAATTGACTGCAACTCAATTTTTTCCAAATATTCTCCAAGTTTATAGGAGAGACATACAGCAGATATTCTACATTGATCTTACAAAACACAGACTACCAAATCGATCACTTTTTCTATCTATTTATTCCTCTTTTCCCGAAATATTAATTTAATATATTGAAATATAACAGACTTAACGTCCGTAGTTCTAGTGTTAAGTAGGTATATTATAAAATACATGTGAAATATCTAAGATACCAAGGCCTTATATATTTGAAAACTGTTTCTAAAAAAGTATAAATCCATCCATTTAATGTCTTCCGTAGATCTAGTCTTAAATAAAAAAAATACTAAATATAACGTCAAGTTTAAAGTTGTACATTGTAGCTGTTTTAAGAATATTTACAAGCTTTTAGAGAATTTACTTAAATTCAATAATACATAGAATATGTATTCCTTCCACAGTCCAAATTAAAAAAAATTCATTACACGATAGAACAATAAATGGTAATAAAAGAATTTCATATAATAGGTATATTTCATATAAGATGATTTAAGTACAAAGTAAATCCGCAAAGTTCCCGAATGAAGCAAGAATAACTCATAAAATGAAGAAGTTTAACTCGGACAAGTGGAAAGAGAAATACATCCTTTGTTATCTTCCAGTCACAAAGAATCATTACGCAGAGAGTTAATAAAGTAATTCTATCAACAGTATAATACAATTTTCATGCGAAAAAGGTAACAATATGAAACTCCACAAACTTAAAAAACAAAGATAAGCTTGTATATAATAATACGTGATATTCTTTCTTTCTATCCAGGCATTCATGAGGTAACAATAACACAGAAACCCCATCGAAAATAGAGGTGAACTAAGTTGTAGGCGCTTCCTCGGCAGCCTTGTTTACGTCGATATTAGCGACGTGTCGCGTTACTTGTTGTCATCCGATATTGTCAAAACAGGAGTCTTCTTTAGCAAAGACAACTAAGGGTCGTAGCACCCCATTAGAGATCAGAAAAAGGCCTGCTAGAAACTACCTTAATTGAATTAACAAATGTAGAGTGCACGCGAGACATTCGAATATATAAAAGCGTATTCAGGAAATTTGAACATTCTTGAAACATGGAAGGTGTATAGTCCCTCTTTACTTTCCCTAATTCAGGATTTATAAATTCAGCATTACAATCTTACTGTGAAAGCGTTTTAAGTCAGAACTTTGAATAACTGCAAATATCACTCGTTTAGAAGCATACAAAGAAAGAAAGAAGAACGTTGGACACAATTCATTAACACTAGATTTACGGAGCCAATTTGGCTCATTCAAAATATGATTAGGTACTATATATAATATATTAGTAGGTTAATTTTTTAATAATAAATCTTTCATTGAAACTGATTTGGAACTATTTTCTTTGTAAAAAAATTTCAATTCTCTTGTATGAGTCAAATTGGCTCATTTCAGAAATATAGGTATATCGATATCCGTAAATCTAGTGTTAATAGTAGAACTCCAAATCCAGTCAAAATGACTTATTCTGCATTTTTTTTAAATGTTCTTTTAGGTTTAAAGCGGAACTGTAGAGTAGATATACTACGTTTATTGTATAAAAGACAAATTACTGAATTAATCCTATTTTTCATATTGCTATTCTTCTACTTCTAAAGTACTTATTATATATATTTAAATTTCATAGACTTAATGTCGGTAGTTCTGGTTTTAAATATTCTAGGTATAGTTCTGGCATTAAATATTGCAATTCCTATGGGAAATTTCGCATATGGAAAAAAAGGAATGCAGCTGTTCATGAATTTTTTTGCAGTTACTGAAATTGGAAATTACTGTAGAATTATTTTAAAGTCTGCGGCGTGCTGTAATTTACTCGCTATCGTGCTGCGATACGATGGAACTAGTATGTAGAAATAATAAATTAATTTCTCCATTAATAATTATCTTGATAAAGCAAAAAGCTTAAATACCTCGAAACCAAGGATTAGTAATTTTGATCACTTTCATAATTACTGGCACGTATTTATATTATAGAAATCAGAAGGATTAACATCTCATCTGCTAGCTGAAGTTCACAGAATTCTTTATGAAAATTGCAAAATTAAATGTTGAGTATTAGTATTAATTGTAATGAAATATATAGCTATATTTAATTTCAGAGTATTTACGTATGAAGTATGACAATTAAATTTTTGTATTTGCTGTGAGTCAAATCTGAAAAAAGTTACTTGATAAAATGAAAGTAGAATTAATGTATTTGATAAATTGTCAAGCAGAACTAATTATTCAACACAAAAAACCGTAATATCATCATTCAAATTTCCCAAATATTCATAAAATAACAACAAAAAAATACAATATAGCCTCCACGTAAATTTCACTCCTAAAATTTCCTTTCCGTCTAATCATACATAATACTTTAACTATCGAAAAAATTCCCACGTATTCTAAACCGTGATCAAAAAAAGATTCCAACACTTTTTAATTTTAGTAAATAGACAGTAGTCATCAACGTAAATGTAATTGAAATCAAAAGACTACAATTCGTAAGATGTAAGAATGAATAATTTATAAAATCATAGAGAAAACAATGTTAAAAAAATAATTCCGTAATAGAGCAAGAGAATCATGGATGAAATACACGGGTCGTTGGCCCAAGCTTGAATTCATATCAGATTACAGAAATTCGAAAAGTAACATATGCACAAGTTGCAAAACAACATAGCGTAGCACGTGGAAATCCGAATGCGCTCGTACACGAATGCCCACGCGATATTGCATTATGCAAAAAGTTCTTTGCGCAACGTCTTTATTAACCGTCCGCTTTCCCACTGTGCAATGGCCGTAGTCGAGTGAAAAAAAAAGGAATTGTTTCCAGTTTAATTTATCGTGATCATAACGTTATACGGTCTAGCAGAAATTAATCAATTTCTACTATACGTTTGCGAGCAACTTTCTACCAAAGTTTTGTGCTTCAATTTCCTCAATGTGTTTCTCAATGATTGCGTTAAATTTCAATGGGAAGAAATGCAAATTTACCGACTTTCTGAATTCATCGTTCAACCTGAAACTGTTATTGTGACTCGTAGAGCTGCAAGTGGAATATGAGTCATCCTCATGCGCTATCGTTGTTTGTAAAAGTTGAAATATTTTAACATACGTTGCATTGATAGAAATCATAGAACAACTTCAACTTTGAATTACGAACAATTTTTATCAAATTTATATTATTACACGATTACAAATGTGTAATAATAGAACCCTCTCTCCCAATGTGTTTATCCCATAAAATCATCACTTTCAATTATTCATTTACACTCTTTATCAATCAATCTACTTAATATCACATCTAGTGCTCAATCACATTTTCAACTTCAAATTTCTCCACCGTGTAATAAATAGATCAAAACAAAAAACTCATGATTCCAAACACACCAAAACCGAATTAAATCCTCATAAGCCCTCCGCCAGAAAACCATCGATACCTCACCCCATACAGTGTTCTCTAAAAAGCGACAAAATTCAATTACTCGCAACGAAGGCAAAGATAGAAAAGCTCTATCTCTCGACATCCCTCCCGTAATTCCCAAAATCCATCCACTGGTATTCACTCTACCATAACAAACGTCTAATGACGTCATTGCGTTGAAAATCCCCCAACCCCGAAGGGGAAAAAGGCCGTTCTGAATGCGACTGCAACCGATACCTTCCTCCTGGAAACAGCATCGGTGTACAGGTGCCATTCAAGTTCAAGTACGGTATACCCTCCGCTGGTTGCATTATAGCACCGGTATTAGTTTCCTGACTTTGAGGGGCCGAATCGACGAGAGACCCTTCGAAGGGCATTGCCGTATCGGCTACACGAATTACGCGTGAAAAAGAAAATAGTGGATGATACCCAGCCATCACCGTTGGAGTATTACCACCCGCGGATCCTCCGTTCACTAGCAAAGGCCCCCAAGGAGCTTTCCTTTTAACGGGCCTTAACAACTTGTAACCGATACCTGTGCCCTTTCTCTTTCTACGTTCTCTTCCTTTCCGCCTCTTTCTTTCTCTTCCCTTGATGGTGAACGGTTCTCAATGAAAGGGGCCAAATCGTCACGCGAATATTGTATACGTCGGCTCGGTCCACGAGGCACCTCTTCACAATGGGGAAGAGAGTCCGGTGGGGGTTGAAGGGTGAGTCCGAGGACTTAGTGCGGAACATAAATCAGATATACGGCGGTATTGCTGCTACTACCCTGTGGCAGGTAGAAGGGCGGGTATCCTCCGTGACAATTGTCCGTCTAGTCTGTTCCCTTGGCTATTGTTAAGCGGCCCTGTCTCTCTGTCTTTCGAAACACCTGCTCTCTTGCGACGATGCTGCGCGGTTTCATGACGATTGTCTTATGGGAGTTGATGAGTCTGTTGGAGAGATTGATGGATGGGATGTTGATGTTGATGTCAATTATGTGGAAAGAGTGATTGAGATATTTGAGAGGATGATGTATGTTGGAATAATTTCGTGAATTATTGACACTGTTGGATGTGAGTAGAGAAGAGTTGATGGAACTGTTGGGGAGATTTGGGTGGTTGTAGATGATAATTATGAGAAAAGAATAAGTGGAACAGTTAATATTATCTGGTAGACTAAGTTGTTCAGTTATTGGAAGTGTTGTAATTAACCCTGCTGTTCTGTTTATTTGCATCTCATATTTGTATTTCTTCCAGTTATAGGGATTAGGCGAAGAAAGGGCCACATTTTAAGAATTATAAAATATACAAATAGGGAGACGTAAATGTTAAGGCATTGAATATTAAAAACTAACACTTAGAAATGCAAGTATCTATTAACACTAGATTTACGGAGTCAATTTGACTCATTCAAAATTTGATTACTACATTTATAATATATTGGTTTGTTAATTTTTTAGTAATAAATCTTTCATTTCAATTGATTTGGAACTATTTTCTTTGTAAAAGATTTCAATTTTTTTGTATGATTCAAATTGGTTTACTTCACAAAAATAGGTATATCAATATCCGTAAATCTAGTGTTAAAATATAATATCCTTTTGGTTCATATAGACCAGAGAACAGCAGGGTTAATATTACGGATATTTGATCGTTGGAACATTGTTGATATTAGGATTTTTATTATTCACTTTCCCCTGTTATTAATAAATTTCACGCTGAAGTGATGAAGTATGTTTTCTTCATTTCATTAAAGTTCATACATAAATGGAAAATGAGAGGCAGAGGGCAAAGAGAATTCAGGTGAAAACCAAAGGAAATGTTATTCGATGTGAGATAGCGCAAAGTTAGATTTCAGATAGAGATGAAAGAGAAGTTACTTGTAACAAAGAGAGAGAATAATTAATTTATATAAGAATGAGATACTGAAAGTTTCGGGGATCGAAGAAGCTTCTCTGATTTCTATTTTCGAGTTGGCACACGTAAGTATTTATAAACACTACTTAATTAAATTAATTTCTATGCAAGTATACTACAAGGGTGCAGAAATACATGTAAAGATATTTAATCTTTTGCACTCTTGGTTTCTTTTTATTTATGAGTGCAGCAGCTGCGACATTTAATCCGAAGCACGTAGTAATTAAATTTCAACTCTACTGAAAACAAGGATGTTAATGTTATTACGAAAGCATTCATTTAATTAAACTAGTTTCTAACACAACAAATAAAGTTGGTACAACAATGATAAATGATGCAATGCTGGCGCCTGCAAAGTGCAAAGTGCTAAAATAGTCGACACTTGCTGTACTTGTGTTAAAGTTTGCAAAATATTTAATTTGTTCGTCGTCTTTAGAGAACCAATGATACTTTGATTTTAAATTAAGTGTTAATATAAACATAATTTAATATCGAAGTCTTTTAACAGCAGTTCCACTGTTAAAAATACAGTGCAAAGATTCATCAATACATGATATTGAAATCAAACAATTATCTATTCTTATATCGCCGATCAATTTAACACTGAAATTACCGAGTCGATGAAACTGACAGATTTCCCATTTTTCCTAGAAATTCTTCAAACTGATAATGGAGCCATGCAGAAAATATTCCATTTCCATTCTATAAAACTTAAATTACATAATTGATCGTCTTTTTCACCTCTTCATTTGTCTCTTTCTAAAGTACTTATTCGATATATTTAACAATAAATCTACGGAGACTGATTGACGAGTTCGAACTTCTTTTTATAAAGTTCTCTAAAATTTATACATAAGAAGTACAATAAATATTTCATGTGGCTCTCAGCTAATTACCTTCTTTGCAGTTTCATTGATATATTTCATTCGAACAAATTTTACACCCACAGTACTACTAATATTATCCCTTATACCGTACACAGATTAGCATTAACACTAGATTCACGGATGTTGATATACTTATTTGTCTGAAGTGAGCCAATTTGACACATACATGAAAATTGAAGATTTTGTGCAAAGAAAATAGTTTCAAATCAATTTAAATTAAAGATTTATTATTAAAAAAAATTAACCAACCAATATATTATATATATAGTAGTCAAATTTTGAATGAGCCAAATTGGCTCCGTAAATCAACTGTTAAAGTTTGACAAGTTTTTCTCAATAATTGAATCTTCTAAAATGAATTTACTGGTTGAAAATATTTAATGATCTATATTGATCACTACTTACTTAGAATATTTAACACTAGATCTACAGAAGCTGCCAAATTAACGGGTTCCAATTCTTTTTAGAAGCGGTTTTGAAATTCATAGAGACACAGCAGATTAGATATTTCCTATGTGTCTTATAATATACAAGCAGAGATGGGCATTATTTCAGATACAATATTTTAAACCTTATTTGAAATATTACTTGAAATAAAAAGTTATTTCACAAAAATATTTCACTATTTGAAATAAATTATGTTATATTTCGTCCAACAAAATAATTTTATGAAATGATTATCTATTCTTTTATTTTGTGAAATAACAAGTTCTTTTTCTTATTTGAGATAAGTATTTCAAATGTCAAATAACATGTTTGATGCCCTAAGAATGAAATCTCTTTGCGCTGAACTGTTCGAAAAAAGGGTTTTATTGAAAGCAAATGGTGTAAAATAAATCTTTATTGCTACCCATCAATAACTTATTTTCCGAACTAAACATAAATAAGGCGAAATTTCAACTTACAATTAGTATCATACATTTCTCTTAATTATTTCAAATATGTTTATTTCAAATGACTGTGCCGAAAGAAATTGTAATAAAGTTATTATTTGAAATAAATGTACTCAAATAAATTCCTCTTAAATAGTTAGTTCATAGAGATTATTTGAGATAATGTTATTTTCAATAATTAACTTATTATCTTTATTTGAAATAAAATTTGCCCAGCTCTGTATACAAGTAATTAAACTGATTATCTTAAAATGATTCTTTTCGACGGATCCTTTTTTTTTAAAGGACTTATTTAATATATTTAAGTATATCCGATTCAACGCCCATAAATCTAGTGTTAATAAATACCAAAGAATTTTATTAAATACAAATTTTCCAAAAAAATGTAAACCCTATTCCAATTCATCTGTTCTATAAATAAAATATAATATAAAAAAAAGAACGAGGTCATAACAACGTAAAAACCCGCGTGCATTAATACAATATTAAAGTATCATCTGCAATCCCCACCCCCGAGGAACGATAGCGTACCGCGAAGGTTAATCGCGAGTAACGAACAATACCAGCAAGCTATATCTTTATTATTGTTTGCAAAATTAAGATTCAACGGGAAGTAATCCATTCGAATCACGTCGTTTCCTGCGCTCGCACACGCGAACCTCGTAATGGCATATGCGGGGCGCGCGAGCGCACGGAACTCCCAGGTAACGCGAGAATTTTTATCTCGCGATAAAGACCAACTCGAGTTGCTTTGGAGTGAAAAATACAACAATCTTAAGAAAATAAATTATACTTCGTTAAGAAGAATTGGACAACTTAGAAGTTCCTGGTCGTGCTGACTCTCTTCGAGTTAGAATTTAGAGGTCTTTATTTTCAACGTTTTAATGATAGCTGTGTGTATAGAGTTAAAGGCTTGAAATATGGAAGTTTCGGATTTTTAATAAATGAGTTAAAGATTAATTTCTTTTGTATCATTTCTAGGAAATTATATAATTAATATTTTACACTCTGAGTAATTTTTACTGAGCTACCAACTACTCCAGGACTATTTACACAGTATAGATGTATATCCGTGGAAAATTGAAATTCTTGTCTTGTCATTAAAAGAAGAAGCGTATACATTTTTAAATTATGTTTTATAATATAAAAGATTGTGAAAATATATCAGATTTACCTAGCAATGAAGTTAAAAATTTCTATTACAATATCGCCTCTGCGGCAACGATGGAGTGCAAAGGGTTAATTGATATATCGTAGCCTCGGACGTTCAGAACCTATTTAGAACGGTACGTTATGGATAAATAACTAATGGTAATTAAAAGAATTGTAATGCTGAGGGAAGCAAAGACTCTTAACCAGTTAACTGTGGAATTTAGTTTTATGAATCTCTTGTGGAATATGGAATTAAAATCGAGCAATGACGCGTATATTCGTCGAAGACAGAGCAAATGTTTCTGTTATAAATTTTACGAAAAGAGGAAAGCACAATGTGGAAAAATGATATTTTTAGACCATAAGAAATTGACAATTCAGTGTTGAAAAAGTTACCGCAATAAAACTTTGCATTGGCGTGTATACACGTCGGATACAGTTAACTGGTTAATTCTCTATCGTTGCCTTTAGGAAATTTGTCCTATATTATTAATAAACATATCGTAGCCTCACTTGTTTGTAATTCACCTAAAACTGTACGTTATATGATAAATAGCCATAGTAATTAAAGGATCTGCAATGCCAAGGGAAGTAAAGACTCTTAATTACTGAACACGTGTTCAAATTCTTCACTGTTGTCTTTAGAAAATTTGTCAATTATTAATTAACATATTAGAAACTCAGTGGATTGAAATCAACCTAAAATGGTAGATCTGAAGCTAAATGATATTAGTAATTAAAGGCCCTATGGTGAATATGGACTTACAAACTTGGAATAGTAGTTAGATCAAAGTTCAAATTTTCGCCACCTCTGAGAGTTTTCATTGCAAATTGTCATTCAATGTATCATAACCAGTTCAGCACTATAACTGCTAAGACAGTCAAAAACTGCTCCCTAATTTTTTATTTTAAATTCTCCAAATTAACGAAGAAGTCATACAGCAGACATTTCCCTCCTATTTTTTGAAACATAAACCTTCCTACTCTGTATTGCAATTTTTAAGTAATTATTCACACTTAAAGCAACTGCTAATTCTAGAGGTTGCTAATTCTGATACGTTGCGTTTCGAAGGTTGAACATTACGTTTCATTGGGCATCGTTTCACGAGGCACATGCGAATGTGACATTCGCCGTACAACGTTTCGATGGCAATAGCAATGCGAACAACTTTTATGTACGTGAACACACGACTTCCGGCGTGCTCTGAAGATAATAGTATCACTGGAATGCACGACTGGTAGAGAAAAAAATGCAGCCACCCGTTCTCGCAATCGAGTAGAGCGCACTTAATTCTTCGTATGATTACTTATTTATCTGCTTTTTTTCTCGTTTTCGGCGCCAACAGTTATGGTCATATCGCTCGGACAACGACAGTTTCAAGTCGATTTCGAGCCATCGAAGCTAGAATTAATATAACACGTGCAAAAAAGTCCATAGTTGGCAAGGGGATCCAGGCACTTGACTATAGACTCGAACAAAAAAGGACAACGTTTTAACGCTAGTTGTTGCGTGTATGGAGTTAAAGGCTTGAAATATGGAAGGTGAGGAGGTGAAGACTCGGATTCTGAATGAATGAGTTTAAGTTCAATTGCTTATCTATCATCTTTAGGAAATTAAATTATTAATTGATATATCGTAGCCTCGGTTGTTCGGAACCCAATTGAAACGGTAGGTTCTGGCATAAATAAGTATAGTAATTAAAGGAATTGTAATACCGAGGGAAGTAAAGACTCTTAATTCTCCATCGTTGCCTTTAGGAAATTTTTTTCTATATTATTAATTAACATATCGTAGCCTCAGTTTTTGTAATTCACCTAAAACTTTACATTATGTGATAAATAGTCATAGTAATTAAAAGAATTGTAATGCTGAGGGAAGCAAAGACTCTTAATTCTCCATCGTTGCCTTTAGGAAATTTGTTCTATATTATTAATTAACATATCGTAGCCTCAGTTTTTGTAACTGACCTAAAACTTTACATTATGTGATAAATAGTCATAGTAATTAAAAGAATTGTAATGCTGAGGGAAGCAAAGACTCTTAATTCTCCATCGTTGTCTTTGGGAAATTTGACCTATATTATTAATTAACATATCGTAGCTTCAATTTTTGTAACTCACCTAAGTGTACGTTATGTGATAAATAGTTATAGTAATTAAAAGAAGTGTAATGCTGAGGGAATCAAAGACTCTTAATTCTCCATCGCTGCCTTTAGGAAATTTGTTCTATATTATTAATTAACATGTCGTAGCCTCCGTTTTTGTAATTCACCTAAAACTTTACATTATGTGATAAATAGTCATAGTAATTAAAAGAATTGTAATGCCGAGGGAAGTAAAGACTCTTAATTCTCCATCATCTGTTCCGTAATACCTAGTAAGTGTAAAGACAATAACAATAATGGACTATTTAACATGACTCATTACAAAACAATCGTCAAATTTTCCTTTCAAGTGTTAAAAATATCTAATACTGTTCACTGATCAATAGTTAGGGTATTTGAAAAACTCTGAAGAATCTTCTCAGATGAAAAATATCAGAAAGACTCAAAGTTAAGCAAAGAGTTAAAAAATACATGTGAAGTTTTCACTTAACGCATGATTGGCGGGAAAGGTGCTAATATCATTCCTGCAGACTGACGTCGAAAGGAGGGTTAGTTATTAATACCTTTTGTGTAGGAAGTACATGTTCCGATGTACCACGTACTCTGCTCACTTTTTTGAATTTCATTGCTACGCTTAAAATACTACATGCTAGTTACGTCCGAAATTTCATTAAAATCCTTCTATGGGTTTCCAAGATATTATACATTTTCTAAAAACTGCATTTTCATCATAATTTGTGCTTCCCAGCAATATAAATAAATTTCATGCTGCAACTACACATAAAGTGTTAATTTTAGATCCGTCAAAGCAGCTCAAATGTTTTGTTCTGTATTTTTTATAAATATTCCCGCAATTCCTCACAATTTTCTAACAATAAGTCTATCTCATACAGCGCAAGAAAACAATTCAGATTTTCCTCCTTCGTTTCTTTTCTTCTAATAAATTTCTCCGACAAATTTTAAATATATTAGCTTAATCGTCAGTAGATGTAGCGTTAAAATATAATTTTAATTAAATCCCAATATAATATTTAATATAGAAAACTGTGTAAATTTATAAAAGAAAATCTATGGAAGAGATGTCAAGCAAGAAATTATCACGAGAGGGAAATCACGAGTGGCGAGCGTCGAGTGGCATTTATAGTCTTTTTAACGAGGTATCGATGAATTTCCATACTCATAACAGCGTGACATTGCCCTTTAATGTTTCATCGATATATGTGTACCTACACCGATGCACAGATACACTACATCCTCGTGTAAACCAGAGTGCATATAGACACGAACGCACACAACGTTACGCCATTATGTCATACTACCTCCACTTGTAATGTAGTAAAGACACGGAATCTAAGAATTAACAAGATACCGTTTCTTCATTCAAGTTGTAATTAAGCTGTTCAGCAATTGCGATTATTGCATCAGAATACACGTTCGTGCCGTCTTATTGTGGCAATTTGAAATTCTTTTAAAGCAAGATGTTGACTATCTGAATAATTCTTCGCTCAGGCATTGAGGAAGTGTAAAATGCACTAACTACGAGAGACGTTAAAACGTCCGTTTTAAATATTCATATTAAACGGAGTCATTCATCGCGATTGACGAGTAAAACGGTAAAATACGTTTTTTATCAATTCAGTGTCTGATACATTTATTAATCTACCGACGATCAAAATACAAAAATGAATTTGAAATATCTAATACGCCGAAGGAGTAGAGAAGCTCGATAGATTTAATTACTTGTAGAATATTAAGTGTAAACTATACAAGATGGAATATACAAGTAGTACATAGTAGATCAGTGTTAAAATTTCTATTTGCGATGTTTGCAAACTTAACACTAGATTTACCAGCGTGAAATCTACTATATTTAAATATGTTAAATATATACCTCAAAGCAAGGAAAATTAAGATGCGAAAGAGATGATAGATTCGGTAATTTATGTTTTATACGATGGACGAAGAATATTTATTCTACGGTTCTCTCATAAACCCGTAGAATTTTTGGAAAAAATTGTGCACCAATCATTTTGACTGGTTTGGTAAATCTAGTATGAACGATATTTCGTATATATTTTGTAAATTTTTATTAAAAATTATTTCGTAAATTTATTTTATTAAATTATTTCGACGGTTTCCACCTAACTTCAGTCATACTATGAAATTCTACTATATTTGCATCAATATAAATTTATTATACCGAGTAATCATTTATTTCTCTATCCAAGTAGAAACAATTTCATTTACAACTCATCATTTTGACTCCCTGTCGAAATCCCCTCGTCGAACCGCGACGCAACCTCAAAATAAGTTCCATTAGAATTTCATCGGTTAGCAAACATCGAGGTGTACCCGATCGGTTAACTTCGGTCAACATTGAGTATGCATACTATCCCGAAATTATACAGCCAAACATCGAATATCTGAGACGCCGTTCCATTAGGGTAGACGATAGTTAGAAACTGCCCTTTGCCTTCCAGCAACGAGCCGCAATTGAGTTACATGTGAGAGCAAGTCCCTTTTCCATAAACAGATTCACTGACGCTTCGTAATCGAACAAGCTACTCCAATGTGACGTCACGGTCTCTATAAAACGAATCCACACGAAACGTAGCGTCTGAGACATAAGTTGCATCGCGTGCACGTACGAGTGGTGATTTCTGTAGCAGAGAAACCAGTGGCGTAAGTCGAAACCGACGATCTGCAGAATACGTATGGTAAGGTCGAATAATAGACTGTGGATGACGAGCCTTCTCTATGCACATAGTGGAGGAACTTGAATTTTGTCGGATGAGGAAGAATTTGTTGAATCGAGAAAGCTGTTAAACTTTGTTCAACCCTTATTCTTTTCTGTCGATACAATTCTATATTTTCTACAAATGCTTAACGAACTTATAATTATACACATAGGTTCTTTTACCAAGTTTCAACCGGTCTGATTCAATTTGATTTTTACAACCTGATCTACCGACCGCCATTACTATCTTGGAAAATCAGACAAGTGGTAGGAATCAGTGACAAATCAGAAAGATGAAAAATTCGTTTGAGATATTATTAGTTTAGAAAGGACAGGCAGGAGACTAGCGGGACAGCGACAAGGGACTGGGAGGACTGCCACAACAGGCACAGGTCAGTCAGAACAGCACTTATTAAATAAATAATTTTGTAGTCTTAGAAACATATTTGGTTTTACGAATATTATATCATATATGTTCTGTAATGATGAATTAAGACTGTCAAATCGAAAACACTGTTAATAAATTATATCTTGGGAACTATTCATTTTAGAGGTAGATTATATAGACGTAAATTTCATAGCACCGCAGAGAGAATGAAATTGTAACATTTATTTTTTGTCAAAACAGGCAAGAGAGGGGTTGGATAGATAAGAGACACCGCAGGACAGCGCATCACAGTACAGCCAAGATGGTGCACCAGAATACATGAGAGCGCAGCACAGCCAGGATACAAACCCAGACGCAAGACAGTCAGAACAGGGACAGGACAGCCAAGTCATGCATAGGACATCCACCGCAGCATTAATTAAATAAATAATTTAGTCTTAAAAACGCAATTGTATTTGATGAATATTGTATCACGTACGTGTTTATGTTGTATAATATAAATAATGAATAAAGAATTTGTTAAATCAAAAACATTGTTAAGCTTTTTTAACCGCAACCCTTGTCCTGTTCCTAAAATTCCATGTTCTCTGCTAATACCTTGCGAGCGTCTCATAATTATAAGTTCTCCATTTTGGCAAGTCCGACACATCTAATACTGCGTCTGAGATATATTGGTTTGTTTCACTTATGACCTTGACCTACTTTTTCGAAAAATTTCACCAGCTGATAAGTGATACAGGTAGGTAAGTGAGAAGTTAAACAGAGTTAAAGGTCCGTCTGAGATATCCTAGTTTATACTACTTGCTGGGTTTGCAAATTTTTCGGCAAAATTTCAAAGTGATTAAGTAGTACAGTCAACGATAAGTCAGCCGTAAAAGTTGGTTTGAGATATCCTCGTTTATACTACTTGCTGAGTTTGCAAATTTTTCGGAAAAATTCGCAATGTGAGCAAGTAGTACGAGTCAGTGATAAGTCAGACGGAGCTAAAAGTCGGTCTGAGAAATTTCGGGTTATACTACTTGCAGAGTTTGCAAATTTTTCGGAAAAATCTCAAAGTGAGCAAGTAGTACGAGTCAGTGATAAGTCAGACGGAGCTAAAAGTCGGTCTGAGAAATTTCGGGTTATACTACTTGCAAAGTTTGCAAATTTTTCGGAAAAATCTCAAAGTGAGCAAGTAGTACAGTCGACGATAAGTCAGACGCAAATGTTGGTCTGAGAAATTTCGGGTTATACTACTTGCTGAGTTTGCAAATTTTTCGGAAAAATCTCAAAGTGAGCAAGTAGTACAGTCGACGATAAGTCAGACGGAGCTAAAAGTCGGTCTGAGAAATTTCGGGTTATACTACTTGCAGAGTTTGCAAATTTTTCGGAAAAATCTCAAAGTGAGCAAGTAGTACAGTCGACGATAAGTCAGACGGAGCTAAAAGTCGGTCTGAGAAATTTCGGGTTATACTACTTGCAGAGTTTGCAAATTTTTCGGAAAAATCTCAAAGTGATTAAGTAGTATGAGTCAGCGATAAGTCAGACGCAGCTAAAGGTCGGTCTGAGAAATTTCGGGTTATACTACTTGCTGAATTTGCAAATTTTTGAGAAAAATCTCGAAGTGAGCAAGTAGTACGAGTCAGTGATAAGTCAGACGCAGCTAAATGTCGGTCTGAGAAATTTTGGATTATACTACTTCCAGAGTTTGCAAATTTTTCGGAAAAATCTCAAAGTGAGCAAGTAGTAAAGTTGACGATAAGTCAGACGGAGCAGAATGGCGAATACAAGCTAACAAGTAGTATGAGTCCGCGAAAAGTCAGACAGAGCGAAAAAATACAACCTGAAGTTATTGGTTTCTCCATTTCCCAGCTGAATCACATTTCGGGAAGGATTTGACAAGTCGACAAGTAGTACGAACCAGTGAAAAGTCAAGCAAAGCGAAAGAAGCGAGTGAGATTGTTTCAATGAGGAATTTGGAGCCAGGATAGGATTTATTAAATAAATAATTCATAGTTTTAGAAACATAAAATTTTATTTTACGATATATAATACAAATAGTGTTGTGTAATACAAATAATGAATAAAGAATTTGTTAAATCTAGAACGTTGTTGAATACGTATAACCGCTAGACTTGTGCATCTCTAGGCTGGTCCGCTCTTCTACTGCTTGTCCTGCTGCCTCCGTGCCTGTCCTGTACCTGTTCAGCTGGTTCTGCGTCTGTGCTGCCAGTTCTGTGCCTCTTGTGCGTGTGCTGGTACGCTACTGCTTGTCCTACTCTTATACTGCTTCCCTTGCGCCTGTGCTGCCTTTTCTGGCTGCCCTGTACCCCTCTTATGCCAGCCCTCCTCTTGTACTACTTGTCCTGCGCCTGTGCTGCCAGTCCTGTGCCTCTTCTGCATGTGGTCCTGCGATACTGCGTATCCTGCTTTTATACTGCTTGTCCTGCGCATGCACTTCCTGCGCTGCGTTTGTACTGCCTGTACTGTGTTATTGGTTTGCTCGACTTATGAGCTGAATCTCATTTCTGGCAATATTTGACAAGTTGAAAAGTGATACGAGTCAGTGATGAATCAGACAGAGGTAAAAATTCGACTGAGATATTATTAGTTGAGACAGGACAAATAGGAGAGAGACAGGACTAGCAGAAGACAGACAAGGCAGAGAGGAGAAAGGGAGAACTAGTAGAGCACTCGCAGGACAACCAAAACTTCCAGAACACCTAGAGCATAATTTATTAAATAAGTAACTTGTAGTCTTAGACACTCAATTATATATCATGAATATCGTATCCCTTACATTCATGTTGTGTAGTACAAATGATGAATAAATAATTTCTTCCATCGAAAACACTGTTCAATTTTCTTCACAGCTATCTTTCTTCCATTCACAAAATTCCATATTCCCTACAAATGCCTTACGATCGTAAAATAATTGTAAGTTCGTTAATCCGGTTTTAACCGGTCTAATCAAATTTCATCTCTTTACCATAATTCAATACTGATCACCACTAGTCTCTTGCAAAATCAAACAAGTGATACGAGTCAGTGACAAGTCAGTACAGGTAGGAGACAGACAGGGCCTCCCTTAAAGAAGGCTCACCCTTGATATCTCCCTTAAAGTTAAAAACGGGAACAAAAGAATTGCAGCGTTCTTTTGAGGTAGGTATAATAAAAATATATGCAAAGTTTCATCAAAATCGGAGTGTACCAGTTCTCAAACTTCCCTTGTAAGAGATATACTTCGAGTCCCGCGAGACTTCTCTTCAGCACCGCATGATACCTCTCCATCCCAACTGTCGGCTTTACCATTGATATTCAAATTGTCCCGAATATTATGGTAATTGCTTTTACATTGCATTCTAAATGCGATGGAATTATGTCGAGTTAACGTTCCAATTCTCTATTCATATTAAAAATATAATATTGTTTATTCACATGTAAGAAAACATGTTTTCCTCGGATGTCTTCGTCCTTTCCGAATTTAAGTCTCTAGTTTTATAATCGTCGATCTAAATATCGCTTCGTTGTATACGTACTTCCGTATTTTATAAAGAATTGTCTGGAATGATTTTAGCACATAAATATGATGGATGAACGTTGTATAAAACAAACTATACTTATGACAACGTGTTAAAAGGAGACTGTTCGACAAATTTCGCTCGATTGATCGAACTGTCGGACATTGTGGACACTTGCAAGTGTACTTTCACTTGCTATACATATTTCAGCGTTGAAAGCACAAAGTTTGACGGAAAAGTAACAAAGTCTGGAAAACTATAAGACCTACACTATCAGCGAAGTATAATATGCAAACCACCTTAACAGTGGTGAACTCTAATTGGAAATAACTGCTCTCTATTGCACGATGCTTGTACGTTCTTACAAATCACTTAACGTTCGTTCGAAAAACGTATACCATTTTCATATACATCTTTTTTATAATTCCTTAATTCCCTTCTTAAAACTATAAACTTCTGCATTAAATCTGTTGTATTTAAATACATTAAATAAGTACTTCGAAACTGACCGTTCTGTCAGTTCGAGTGTTAAACATATTATATAAATACAATAGAAGAAAATAATTAAAACGAGAACGAAAGTGTTATTTTAAATCGTCTCTATGTTTGAAGTGAACAATGAAAAGAATTGCATCTTTAGAAATGCGAAATATATAAAAAAAATAATAAATCTACGCTACATCTACTTAAGTGGTTGAAATTACTTTTTCTAAATAAATATTCTTAAGATTTCTAATACCAATTTTTTTTTCAATTTTCTACAACAAGCTTACAGTCTGCAAGCAAGTTGATTGATTAAGAGTTTCCTCCTTTATTTCTCTTCTTGCAACGTATTTGACACTTTAACAAATTGCGCGCATACTAAATATCGGCCGCTGCAGCTGGAATATTTCAATTTTGAAATATTTCCTACTCTTGCCATTTAAAAAAAAAATAAAATGTAGGTGTACTAAATAATACACAAATTAAAACAAATAATACTGCTTCAATCACCCACCTTATCCTTTTTGTTTTCCAAATCTAAGTACTTTTATATTTGAAATATGATATATTTACTATAAATTATATATTTTAAATTCCGCATTATCCCAGGACCAGCGAGCAAAGTCTTAAAATATTAGCTCAACGGCAAGTCTAATATTAAGAATCCATCATTTTTACTACCTTGCTTCATCACGTGTTAAATCCACATCATTCCGTACACGCGAGCTGCCTCGTGAAACGATTCAAGGCGCACTCGCAATGAACGTGACAGAATCGTAAGAAAAGAGCATTAGAAACGCGCCAATGCGAGTCTACGATGCACCTAGTAAAGCGTGACCAATATGAACGCATGCATAGTACGTGCTCAAATAAAGCAGCGTGTGATCAGACACGATTGTTTGAGATTAGGACGGCTTCTCGGCTACACGAGTTCAATATTTATTACGATGTCGTAGACGTCGAGGAAGTTTAGAGACCACCACTGAGGATAGTGGAAACCTAGACAGAAACGGCATTGGAAGTATACAGCCGAGTAGAAGGGAGATGATAAAAGGAATGTGACATAAGTTAGGGTTAATTATCGATATTGCTTGGAAGTATGCAACGAGAGAAGAAAAGTCATTAACACGGCGCGCTCTGGCAAGAAATGAGACGATAACGTATCGCACAGTTGCATCGACGTCGAAGAAGGAATCTTCGTTGTCGTTTATTGCAGAGAACAAGACTGAATAGAGCAGCGTTTCCCAACCAGGATTCCCTGGAACTCTGAGTGAAATATTGTTAACTTTTACACCATGGCGCATTTTCGAAGCGAATCAGTAATACAGATGGCGCGATATTCGCATGCCAATCGCTGTTTGTCTACTGACTACTAATCAGAATAGTATCTCGAGATTTTATATTATTCTTACTAGTTGATATAATAAATAATTGCAATGAAATTGTCAGTATCCAGTATTTCATCTATTTTAACACGTTAAGCGCCACGCTCGTTCTTAAAGCACTTTCCGTTTAGGCCCTTTATTAGAAAAGATATCTTTCTATTTGTTTTAACAAACTACATTCATTTTCGATAAAATGTTCTATTTTATACTTAACTCCACTAATTGTGGCTCGGTTAGGCGCGACAACGTAGCTTAGGTAAAAAACTAATTGTTCATTTTCATTGATCAGCGTCAGCATAAACGAAAAGTCAACGCCCGGTCCCTAAGGACCGGTGTGGCGCTTAACGTGTTAAATGGGTTTCTCAGTTATTTTTCATGTACTTATGTTGCACATTCCTTCAATAATAATTTGTGAGAGAAATGTAAAGTATTATAGATAATGAGAAACAATTTATTTTGACAATTTTAATATAATAAGAATGATCTAATTGTTAAAACAGTTAACGTGTTACAGTAAGAAAAACATAGACGGTATATAATTATGGATTTTGTATATATTGATAAAATTCTGAGAGCGTATAGTTACGCCTTCGTGTAGATGGATTGATTTGTGATGCCGTATATATACGTCTTTGACAGTGGAAGGGTTAAAGAGTTCACGAATATTCTCGAATCTGCGTAGATGTATAAATAGTACGAACCAATAACTTGATGGTTAGCTGAGTACAGTCAGAATTAAAAGCAAAATTATTACAATATTCTTACATAGTTGCTGTGGTATCCTAGGACTTGAGCTTTGTTGCAATGATTCTATAAGTGTGAAAAGGTTGGGAAACGCTGGAATAGAGAATGGAAGAAAACAAATGTGGAGATTGGAAGTATATAGAACGATTTATAGGATTTATGACAGAATACTGTAAACTGTAATACTTTAAGTTCTTGAATAGTATGAGTATTATGTTGGATGATAATTATCCTATAATTAAGTTTTATTAAAGTTGTTTTTTGTTGTGCTCGAGATACATAGAAGTACGGTGGAATATACTTCGTAGAAATGATGAGAAATTCAACCGTTTAACACTAGAACTACCGGCGTTAAATCTATCATATTTCAATATATTAAATAAGTACTTTGAAAAAGGACGATTCGAGTGGCAGAAATGATGATCAATGCGGTGATTTATGTCGTTTGTGATGGACATAAAATTTTCGTTCTCTTGCTCGTCTATGAACTTGGAGAATTTTTTGAAAGAATTGTGTACCAGTCATTTTGACTGGTTTGGTAGTTCCCGTGTTAATAATATCGATAGTGGTCCTATTTCAGAGAACTCAAAGAATGCTCAAAATTAACGAAACGAAAAGTAACTAAATTGGATCACTGTCATAATTACCAGCACATATAATAATACTGTAGTATACAATAACTAACGTTAATTGTTCTATAACAATATTATAAATATGCTTCCAAAGATATGGATATGCATCATAAGTAATTAATAATATATTAATTAATAATATTCTAACTAATCGTCTCTATTGAATTATTTTAAGAAATCATTCCTTTCGTAAATATCAGGTAAAAATTTTACGATCCGAAATTCATAGTTACAGCAAGAATTTGTAATATCTAATTATAATTTATTTTAACATTAGAGATCGTCTCAAGAAGTTATATTTCTAGCTACTGAAATGCAAACCAGTAAAAATGACTGATACACATTTTTTTCAAAAATTCTCCAAGTTTATAGTAGAATCATAGAATAAATATTCTACGTCTATCTCATAAAACATAAACTACCGAATCGATCGTCTTCTCCGCCTCTTAATTTTCCTTTTTCAAAATACTTATTTAATATGTTTAAATATAATAGATTTAAGTTGTATTGTTTAAAAGTCTTCATCAATGCTGATCACCTTCGCTACGCTCACTTGAGAAAGCTTTACTTTTGCCATCGCCTAGAAGACAACTTAGAAAGTCTTCTTCCTCTAAAACTATACTCATGAATAAAGAATTCATCCAGCTATAGACACGTTCATCAATAGAACTATCGAGATTTCCAAACGCTGACCAAATACAACTTCTAACGATCTTTGATCTTATTAATTATTAATCTCGTGCGTTACGTAAGTGCAACGATAATCATTCGGACTAATTGAATAAGTGATTACAGATACTTAGGATATACACTCCGGAAGGAATAACACACATTTCGTACATTTACCAGAGAATGATAACGCAAAGCTGATAACGATTCCCGCGTACCGTGAACCTTCGTGAACTGCGACAGTTTGCATGGAGACTGGATATAAATCTGCCAAAATATTACGCATTGTTGCATCGACTGAGTTCTTTTATTGAGGATACATATTTATACGTCCTTGAGAATTTGAAACGATAGACATGTTCATTTTCCTTCAACAAAAGTAATATACGATCAAATACTCAATTCGTTGCATATCTAAATATAATATTACAATACTAACATTTAATCTATCGAAAAGCATCATCTTTGAGAAGTGTTTAAATTATCAGATCACACTCTTATCTATGATATTCTACTGGTACCCTATGTCAATGTATTCAGCAAGTGCTTTTCACTTGGAGCGTGATGGAGCTAAAGAAATAATCATAAACATACCTAAAATTCTAAATCTAGTCCCTAAAATATATCGTCTTGAAGATATTTGACGTCAATCACCAAAATTACGTGAATTCTGAACCACTGATTTTTAAGTACATTAAATAATAATTAAGTCTAAGCTTCCCAAAAATAACGAAGGAAATCAATTAAATAGAATTTAATTACAAGTTAACTGAAATTCCCTACTTAGAATTCCAAACCTTTAACAGTTCAAAGTTCTACTGTGACATAATTAGATAGAAATTTCTGATATAATTATAATTAATTCATTCTACTTAGTTCATTTCTTCACAGTTTCATCTAAATACCCTTCTAGATTTGCGATTATTGCCATCACTTGATATTAATGGATAGCCTAACTTAAAGAATGCTCCAAAATTAATTTCACTAAGCTAAAACGAAAGATTGAAAAATTATTTAACTGCAAACGGTTTGCCCTTACCCACCATAGAACCCCGTAAAAATATATTTGACATGAAACTCTAAACTACAAATCGCGATTGGTAGTACGATGTCTCATTATCACTCTTTGCCATTGCAATCAGCGATTTCTTCTCACTTGAAGCGTGTCTTAATCGAAGAATTAATACAAACAATATGTCAAAATATACTACGTCTACGAGGAGCAGATGTTCTAAACGCTGGCCGAACGAGAGACGGGAGATAAGGCAATAAATATATAAATGTAGCGCGGCCGGCTTAAAAAATCATTAAGCAGAAACCGCTTTATCGTGACCCGTGCAACGGAGATATCAATTTTTTCTCCTCATTATCAATGCTCATCGAGACGGGTTCTTTTACACAGTAACACGACGCGTGTAGTTTTATTCACACTTGCAAAGAGAGACCTTTGTGGCCGTTGGAATCGAGGAAAAATCAACGACAATGGTCTGTTTTCAAAGGACTTTTTCTAATGATTTTTTCACGATTTCTATGATATATTTATTATGACTAATGATCGTTTATGATAGCTTTATTACCACCAATGAGGAAAATATCTGAGATTGTTACGATCTAGAAAAAAACAATGGTTATTGTCTGTGTTTAAGAGACTTCTCCTATTGATTTCTTCATTACTTTTGTGATGCAATTATTTCAAAAAAAGATTGATTTATTATTCTTTTTTTTAGCATTTTCTCTATTATTATTTTGAAATATATAATTAAGTTTAATTCGCGTGAAAGTTAGACGGGGTATTTTGATACATTGATTATTTTGATACCAGTGATATTCAACAACGATATTTCATCTTGTTTCATTTGTTATAAATCCATTTAAAATGTATCAGTGTGATGTATAAATAATAGCACTGGTATTGCGCTATTAATTGTTATTAATGCCTTCGACTTTACTGTTCATAGAGTAATAAAGCAATAACTCTGTTATTTGTACAATGCGATTTAACACGGTTATTCACGCTGAAATTCGCCCAAAAATTGTGCAAATAGGTCAGTACAAAATAATATACGAAAAACATGTATCGATATTCGTGATTTTCCTTCGAAATGAATTCAATTTTATGCTGTTGTTTAAATTTCATTTCGCGGCAGAATTACCCAGCGCACCCATACTTCGTTGAAATAGCGGCATATCAATTTTAATTGTAAAGCACGATTACGTAATTTTGTGAATTTGATCTAAGCAATTTAGTTGTTTCGTATATTAATATCGTGTTAATTATATTATTCATAGCAATGTTGTATACTAAATTGGTAGATTTTGCTGGTGAAACGTATAATTCATGTACCTATTTACTTAATGATGTTTGGTCCATTTCATATAACGATATAAATTCAAACTCAAATTTCAATTCAAACTTTAATGTTTTCCAGTTCCTTGTAAATTCAAATACGCTCAATTACGATTAATAAATGTATTTCAACAAGAGGATGAAATAATCTACAAAACCTTTGATTCCAATTAATAAAGATATGCTATACAAATATACTACTTTACAATTAAAATTGCATTGTTATTATACAATAAAATAGTAGCTCGGATAATATTCCAACTATAGTTTCTTCATTATTTTACAATTTAATGTATACTAGCATAACGAAATAAATATTAGTAACCTTATACTATGTGCGCCGTAAAATTCAAGTTCTACATGTTTTTACGCGACACTCAAATTAATAACCTCAATAATTTTATTTTTCTTCAATCTTTCCAATTGACAATTTTTCGAGAGCATTGGATTTCCTTTGTTTGACGATTGAATTGTAAATAAATTATACCTTCGCACGGCTCGCTCGATTATTCGAATAAAATTTCCTTTGCAGACCGCTTACACGAGATCGAGCTAATGTAAATTACTTGAAAAATTCGATTTCCAATGTTTTGACTTAATCGCATCGTAAAGATGATGCAATACGATTACGAGCGCCTATCTGAAAGACTCGGCAGATAACGCGGTATTTCGTTACGGACTTTCGCGCGCGAAACATGAGGACTGCATACACGTGAATATTATCGGAATAATTGGTCCTAGTAAACTTTAATCCTTGACGATGGATATTGCTCTTTCAATTTCGTTAATTAAAACATTGAATTCCGAAAGAAAGAAAGGTTTGAATAATTTCTGATATGTTACGATAATTTTTACCGTTAATTGTTCAATTATAAACTTCTAATGTCACGATAAGTCTTCTATGTGAAATAAAAGCTTATCTTATATTAATTAGAAACTTTATCTGCCAGACAATTATATAGCTTTTATAATCTTAAATTATCTTTGCTAATGACAGAATACGAGACAGTGTGATATTGGAGTTATGTGTTGAGTATAATTTGAAATTTAAAAATGGCTCAATTTTGCGAGTAGCACGACAGTTAATGCAATAAATTTTTAATATCGTTTTTGAGTTTCTAATTGTAGCTAATTTTATGATGGAATCTGCACTGATATAAGTGAAAATTGCACGAGCGGCAGGGGAATCAAATTTTTGTGAGAAATAAAAAGTGTTTAGTATTTTTTATAGAGAATTTCGACGGATCAACGAGCCAATTGAGAATTTTCGGAGATCGCATCGATGCAACTGTAGTCACTAACTCTTATCGATATTTTTCAGATCAAAATGTAAGCACTTCGATGTTACGAAGCAAGAAGGATTGATGTTACGTCACTTTACAAATTATCGAAATCATTGGAAATCTTTCGCAAGTATTTACAAATGATTCCAAACAAGTCCGTAACTGCAGATGCATATGAGTATCGTTGATAATCTTATCGGCGATTGTTAATAACTTTGAACTTTACCTCCGGCTCCGCAACAAGTAAAGATATTTTTTTTCGACTTTTACTTCTACATCCATTTAGAGTAGGAATTGTTATGTTAGGTTCATTCCGATCCACTGTGGCTATGATATATTTATTATTAATTTAGCAAAAATGTCGGGAAACACTGATTGTTGGTTCGATTGTTCGATCTCTTACCCTTCATGGTCTATTTAATTAGTATCGAGATTTTCCTAAGGTGGGTTTCGATTCAGTGTGACTATGATGTATTAATTATTAATTTAGCAAAAATTTTCTAGAGATGGCGGAGACCACTGACTGTTGGACCGATTCTTCGACTCCTAGCCCATCATAGGCTATTCAATTAGTACTTATATTTTTCCTAAGGTTTACTGTTTTAGGTGGTTTTCGATTCACTGTGATTATAATAAGTTAATTATTAATTTAGCAAAAATTTCCTAGAGAGGACGGAGACCACTGACTGTTGGACCGATTCTTCGAGTCCTAGCCCATCATCGGCTATTTAATTAATATTCATATTTTTCCTAAGATTTACTGTTTTAGGTGGTTTTCGATTCACTGTGACTATAATATGTTAATTATTAATTTAGCAAAAATTTCCTAGAGACGACGGGGACCACTGACTGTTGGACTGATTCTTCGACTCCTATCCCATCATCGACTATTTAATTACTACTTATATTTTTCCTAAGGTTCACTTTTTTAGATGGGTTGCGATTCACTGTGACTATGACATACTAATTAATAATTTAGGAAAAACTTTTACAGGTGCATCACCTGAACTCAATCCCATTAACTGTGAGTTTGCGCCTTCAATTTCTTACAGACCACAGTCTATTTAACTGCTACATTCACTTAGCGTACTACCCCCTCTTTTAGATGTGGTCCATACAACCAAAGCAGTGATAGATTCATTAATAACTTAGTAAATATTGTGATGAAGAACTTAAACTCGATCTCCCCAATTGTGAATTCAACAATTCCTTATCCACCATAGCCTCTGATTTCTTTTTGGCTTCCTTAGAATCACATCGACTCCCGGTGCAGCCAGTCATGCAACTATGATCATCGGAGATGCGTCTCATAAATCGAAGCTGGTGTATCGACGATGTAATGCAATATATTCAATGTACCGTGCAGATATTGATACCCGATCGTTCGAAACACGACCATTATCGTAACGCGCCGCTTAACGTCCGCGACAAGCAAAGCGGTTAATTAACGACCGATACTGGTAACTTGGAGGAAGATGTTAACAAATATTTAACCATGAAACGATAGATCGTGATGTTAATTAAGGATATACCGGACTGTTAATTGAAAGTGGACTGTTGATCTCATTTACAAGCGGTATTTAAAGCGTATGGAATTTCTAATATGGACGTTAACGAAATGAAACGACGAGGAGTCGTTTGAGTTAAAACGTGGATAACTATAGGCCTGCATTGATGTGTCGTAATTATATCTAGCTTCTGGTATTATCTTTATTTCGATTGTAATAACGACGAGTACAAAGTGAAAAAGATAAATGTAAGTGAATGGCATGGAAGCTGTCGAGTGCACTTAAAATCCGATGGAATCGTATTTGAGTTGAGATTTAAGTACACGTACCTTGGTAAATTCGATATCCTACTGGCTATCTTTATTCCATTTTAATAATGTCGACTAATGCGAAGAGATAAATGGAAATAAATGACATGAAACCGCTATTGTGAACTGAAATTTACTACAACCGTGTTTCAGTTGAAATTTACATAGTGGTAGCTCTAATAATTCGATATTTCGTCTTAACAGTGTCCAGGATTCATGCTAAACCTACCAAGCCGTAAAATGACCGATCCTCAATTTTTTCCACAAATTCCTTCAATTAATAGGGAAGCCATGAAGCAAATACTCCACTTCTATCTTATAAAACGTAAATTAGTTAATTAATCATCGCTTTCACCTCTTGATTCCTTTTCTCCCAAAGCACTTATTCGGTGTATCAAAATATGAGTAGATATAACGTCGGTAGTTTCAGTGTTAAAATCACTGTCTACTTTCTACAATTGTATTCTATCAAAAATATTATTATTTCATGAAGCTTCACAACTGATAAATCTATATGCAATATTTTAATACACTCATATCTATCGAAACATACACTGAAATTCAATTACAATCACATATGTATCGAAAAATTCCTAATTAAACTAATATCCCTAGACATCGTCAAAGTCACCGTTTCGACTTTCGATATCACAGGAAATATTAACCGTATAACGCGCATATCGTGAAATATTCCTACGACACTACGCACTTCCGGTTTTACCATCTAACCTATCAGGATCCGCACGATCCAATGAAAGCGCTAGGCACACTTTTAATCCGATCTAAAATCAGATAAAATGCACAACACTTACTAGGGCTTGGCACCATTAACGGATTACAGCAAATTGATAACCCCTCTCCGCTGGTTGCACCCGCGGCTCTTTTGTGTACGTAGAATCATCTTGCTTAATTATTATCCCAGGTCACCGAGAGAGTGTTACTTTCCATTCAGGTGGTCTCGCCGCAGCATGATCAATCGTACCGCGCAAAGCCGAGTATTACGTGCGAGCACTATCGTCCGGACTCTGTAAACGCATTCGAGAGTGCACAAGCACGTTGAGAGAAAACTAAGCGAACGTGAAACGAAACAACATCGGTATGCATGTTCCACGCGAGGAAAAAGGAATCGTCCAAAGACCACACACGATCGTAACGGCGTACAATAAGACGGGAAAGGTCGTGACTGAGGATGAGCTTAGGGCACGAGGTGAAGTAGAAATGAAAGAAAACGAGAAATGACAGCAGACGAGAGTGAATTACGGAATCATAAACATGACACGAACGAGTGTGAAGGGGATAAGAGATATTGGAATAGAAAACGAAGAGGAAATATTCGAGGTAACGCTAAGTCACGAGAGGTTATTACATTACTAGAGGACGAATCAACGAACACACGAACTTTATTGCAAATTCCACCGAATCCGCGAAATTCACGTACCGCGTCTACTAGCTCCATCTTGATTCGTAAGTAAAGCTGTTACGAACACGTTCTTTTCTGTACGTCGTCGTCGTCGCCGTCGTCGCTGTCCTGATCGTCTTACTCGTCGTCCTGATCGTTTTCGTTGTAATCTTCGCGTCGTCTTGGTCGTCGTCCTGATCGCTGTCGTTGTCTCGGTCGACGTCTTCTAGTCGTCTATCACTCGCGATATACCGTCGCGCACACGCCACTACTACTCACTAACACAATAAATCCATTGTGAGAGAGAATTCCTGGCAGCACATTCCGCGTGTACGTAAGTACGGGTACGAGGGTGTACGAGGGACTCCGGCGTGCGGCTCCCTCAGCCCGAATCGTCTCGAGTCGAGTCGAGCCGAGCTGCTTGCTCGTTCGTGGATGTCGTCACGAGGCGAGGGAAGAGACAGAAGAAGAGAAAGAGTCACAGAGTGGGGAAGGAGAGGGGGAATGTTAGAAAGAAAGAGAGAGAAGGAGGAGAGGGGAAGCGAGAAAGGGAGCCGATACGAAAGGGGAAACTTGGTGGGGCGGGAGATTCAAAGCGAGACTGAGACCGAGGGATCGAAGGGGAAAGGAGAGAAAGGAAGGAAAGAAGGGGAAGAGAAAGAAAGAGTGGGGATTAGCAGTGACTGAGAAAGGGTGAGAGAGGAGAGGCTAATACGAATCGTGTATGGTCGTCGTATAAATAGACGAGAGACGATATAGGCATCGTATAGTAAGACTCCTAGGCTAGGTAGTGGATGCTCGTGACAGCGAAGAAAACTACCTCACTCACTTCCTCCATGGACACGGAGAGTCACCGACACCCGATGCAAGAGCGCGCACGTGCATACATGCAATACGTACGCACACACGCGAGTACGCGCTCGCAAGGAAGTTTGCGCGCGAGTAAGCGAGCGACGGCGAGCGAGCAGCACGCACACAAAAGAACATTCTCGCGGAGCGACTTTGCACGCGCGCTCGTACCCGCGCACTTATATATGTACACACATAACACATACACGTACACACACGTGAAAGCCGTGTACGCACTGTCCTCGTCGTCTCGTAGCTGCCACTCCACCGTGTCGTAGTCACTTATGCCGGGACTATCAACGACAAAACGAACCAAAGAATTGTCACGATGTTGCGTCAGTAAGTTCTCGTTGCCCTTGCCATTGCCATAATTTTCGTCGGTTCGTTCGACCGAGCGCGCGTGCACAGCGTCACGAAACTCGTCACAGTAGACCGACCGACCGAGCGACCGACCGGGAGGAGAAGGCGACTACGATACTACGAAGAACGAGTGTTTTTATTTACCATAGTTCACGTAGGCGCGAATCACTGTGCCATCGAATTATTGACATCTTCTCTGCCGACAGTATGTATTCCGTAAGGTCAGCTATTATCCTTTTCTCACTTGAAACACAACCCCACTCTCTTTCCACCTCGCTCTTTCTCGTTACACGCACATGTACGATTCGGTCTCGGTTGCTCAACTGAACTGCCTGCGAGTCGTCGAGCCATATAACAGAGTAGGCAACGCGCGCACACCTTCTTAACCGCTATACTACTACCATCTCTCCTACCACCCTACTAGCACCGCCACCGCTGCTGCCGTCGCTGCTGCTGCTGCTGTTACTACTACTACTACTACTACTACTTACAACCTTCTCTCCACCTCCTCCTCCACTACTGTCGCCCTCTCCGCCTCTTCGGCCTCTTCCTCCTCTGCTTCGTATCTCGTCGAGCGCGTATAGGCACATGCATGCGCGCGCACATACACATGCATGCGCGCGCACGTATGCACACGAGTCGAACGGTCCGAGCGAACCGCGACGGCGCGCGCACTCACTGACAGCCGCTACCTCGGCCGCACACCAAAGTACACCAGGTTCACCGATGTTGGCTGACTTACTCGCGCACTACGAAGAACGATGTACAAAACGATCTCACTCACAAAAGCACGTAACGTGGTATACGTAGAAGCTTCTAACCCGGAGCACACCTACGTATACCAGTGAACCGCGCTATACCGCCGACCGACTGGTAGCCTCAGGACCGTCGTCGCGCTCCCCGCGAACCCGTGGGCTCACGTTCCATCGCCTCCTTCGCTTCAAGGAATTCCTCGGAATGTTCGTTCCTTTATCTATGTAGTTTTTCGGAATGCATCCGATGAATTATGCTTTCGAATGCGTCTCGTAAAAACGCTGGTAATTTTCAGCTGGAATGGTATCGTGTTATTGGAAAAATGCGTGTAAATATCTTTCGTAATGTAATCTGTGTTGGCTGCCGGCGTAGAAAATTCGACCGATGGTTACGTTAATGCGTGGAACGAAGTGTTCAATTGAATGACATTTTAAATTTCAATGCACGGTCAAAATATAATGTATCTTGTAAGCTTGTATTGCTTCGTTGTAAGACATTGGTTAATTTTAAAAATGAGTAACTGTTTTTTCTATTTTTTCAAAGCAATTATTTATTAATTTAAAACCTAAGATACTTTCAAATTTCATTAAGTAAATCTATTTAGAAATTACGATGTCAATTTGAAAAAACTATCCTGAACATTTGTATACTTTCTTAAAAAATAATATCTACAAAGTTTTCTTTAAATTGCAACGCATGAAGAAAACTATCCTAATCTTCGTTTTGCAATTTAATCATTTTCGAAAATGCGTATAGAAAAAAAAAGATTGTGTATGGAATAATTAATAAAAATATTACCCTTCCGTCTGAGAAACACTCCACGTACTTCCCAGACTTTTTTAATAAAGGGACTACAAAATCTATTCTTGGTATTCTCGATACGTAATTTTGACTCACCCTTTGAGAAGCAAGCGGCGCATACTAATTCATTGGTATTAAATGATGATCGATAGTTTCATAAAGTTCATAAGTACACGCGTTCACTGTGCGCATGGCATAAAAAAAAGTGTACTTTATAAAAAAGCTGCATCCAGTATATAGAACGGTCTATAAAAATGATATTATACGCAAAATCTCAAAGGCTCACAATATCGGGAGCCGTTATGAAACTTGTTGTTTTATAACTCGGCCAATAATTTACATATTTAAATTCGACCGAACGTTCTGTCCGTCATTTGTGTTTTCTCATCAATCATACATTTTGATAGAGAGTTTCGTCTACAAGGGACAAATCTCACGACACGTGAAAGTTCCTTCCACCCACGAATTCTTGAACTACATACCATATCGAATAATATTTGCAAGGTGAATCAAAACCTAATGAAAACAGTCCTACACTACATAACCATAGCAATTAAACTATAGTGTATGGTGGCTAAAGAGGCAAATATTCGAACTAACAATCAGGGAATCCGAGTTCAAATTTTTCTGCCTCAAGAAAACTTTGTCAAAATCACAATTTAATATATCATAGGCTTGATGACTTGATCCCATTGAAAATAGTAGATCTAGACTAAATGACCATACCTGTTAAAGTACTATGTCTACAGAATCAGATACTTCAATTCAAAATCAGTGTGTCTGAATTTAAGTCCCTCATCACCTCTATGAAACTCTTCCTAAATTATTAATTAATACACCATAGCTTCGATAACTTCAACCTACCTTAATAATAGATCTTAGACTAAATAGTCATAGCAGTTAAAGAACTATGTCTACAGAATCAGATACTTCAACTCACAATCAGTGTGTTTGAATTTCAGTAACCACGTCTATGAAACTCTTCCTAAGTTATTAATTAATACACCATAGCTTCGATAACTTCAACCTACCTTAATAATAGATCTTAGACTAAATAATCATAGCAATTAAAGAACTATGTCTACAGAATCAGATACTTCAACTCACAATCAGTGTGTTTGAATTTCAGTAACCACGTCTATGAAACTCTTCCTAAGTTATTAATTAATACACCATAGCTTCGATAACTTGAACCTACCTTAATAATAGATCTTAGACTAAATAATCAAGCAGTTAAAGTACTATGCGTATGGAGTTAGATACTTCAATTCAAAATCAATGTGTCTGAATTAAAGTTCCTCATTAACGCCATGAAATTTTTGTTAAATTATTAATTAACAAATATTAGCCTCGATTGTTCGAACCTATCTGAAACAGTAGGTCTTCGACAAAATGCTCATAGCAGTTAAAGAAAAAAATAAACGCTTTGCAAAATTATTGACAAATATTAAAATAATTTTGCCAATTCAAAGTTCGATCGGTGGTTTAATATTTTTCTTTTTGCAACGATGCAATTAGATTTCAATTTAACTACTGTGTTACATTATGCGATATTTACTTTTGCATTACTATAGTGTTCGTAACAGTGATAATTATACGCTCGTACTTATATTTGCAAACTATTCGTAAACCACAAATATTTGCTCAAGATACTCGGTATGCTTGGGCGACGTGATCATCTGCTTGTCTGGGGACTCGCAGCTTCTATGTCAACATCATTAATCACCTTTCCAAAAGTGTTAAACAATGTAGAGCGTGAATCAAAATGTTCCGTCTAAGTTTTTCCACTTACGTACGTTACTTCCGCTATGCCATTATTTCATCGCAAATTTACGTCCAATGTTATTTATAAAAATTAATAGAAAATTATGTTTTTATAATATATGTTTGTTGGAAAAACAGATGCTAAGATAGAAGATTTATTATGGTTGTAAAATTGCATTTAAAGTAATATATAATTTCTTCTGAATTATCATTTATCAGGATTTTTGATTTTAAAGATAACAGTGAAGATAACATTGCTTTTAATGTCCGATCTTAGTCTTATTGATATGTACAATTTCAAAATAATATTGCAGCTAGAGTTTGTTTAACGACACAGAATAATTAAATTCTTCATTGTAATTTTTCAAATTTTTATCACACGAAATGTAATTTTTCTCTGTATAATTCTATGTCGCTTAGTTACAAAGTGAAGAGGTTTTAGGAACTTACATAAAAGTTATTTTTAACTACAAGAAATACTTTCAGCGTTATTCACATTTCAATTACTTTTACTCGCCGCAGAGATACGAATAGATTTAATTGATAGATAAAAAAAAATATCAAGCTACCGCAATCGGCCGATAACCAAAGACTGACATTTTTTTTACTGAATTTCAGGTTTCCCATCCGTCGCAAAAATATATTCCAACCGTTTCCTCGTATTGCATCGCGAGTTTAGTTAAACCTTGCAACTTCTCATGTCTCATCCAATCCTCATATAGTTCTACGATAAAAATAAATTATTTTATTCCCCTGAATTGTTAATCACTTCACCAGCTATTAAATTCTAAACGTCACGCATCATTACTATTTCAGAAATTCTTCCTCCTCTTCACAGGAAGTCTATGTTTGCTAACCCAATCCATTTCTGAACTTCTCTATTCTCTAAATTACTCTAAAATAAATCAGCCTTAAGGCATCAAGTATTCAATCATGGAATCTTAATTTTAGTAATTTTAATACTAGAACTCCTAGCCATAAATTTGTTCCGATATTTATATCCACATTATATACTTTGAAAAAAAGAGGAATCAAGTGGCAAAAAACATCTACTGTTTCTCTAAGAGTTTTATCAGTCTGTTTAACTAATTCGGTCATTTATCCTATCATCAATTGCTTCAGTTAATTTCCAAGCTGCTGAATCAACCATGTATCAATTAACAATTTAAGAAAAAATTTTGAAAGGTGACGAAGGAGAATTTGAACTCATGTTCATTGATCGCGAGTTCGAACCTTATTTAAACTTACATAGAAATTAAAATTACTTGAAAACTTACATTTCTCAGTTATTTATATTTTAACACGTTGAACGCCAACTGTATTTCGCTAGTTTCACTGTTTCTACTGGAGCGAATTTTTTTCTATTAAATTCACATCTTTATAAAAAAGAAACTTTAAAGATACAGATAGATAGGTGTTCGGCAGACCTTTATCTTTTAAACACTAATATTTAAATATACAGTATGTCTGAAAATTCATAAATATTGCAATTTCAAAGTGACATAAAATTTCATTGAATTCAATAGCGCCGGTCACCGGTGACCCCCACGGCAGTCAACGTGTTAATTCCCTACATTCCATACACCATAGCCTCCAAAAATGACCTTAGTTTTTAATTTGTTCATCTGTTGCAGTATCCTACAATTTCATATCTTATAAAAAAATCTAGACGCAAAGGGTTAAAAATAGTAAATGTAGTTAGTGATTGTAACGTTAACTGTACAATAAATGCTCAAATGACCATTTCAGAGAAATTACAACATGTTATTCTTTGTACCATCAAATAAAAACTACTTTGTACTTTACACTATCCTAAATTTCTTTCAGAAAGGTGTTACTGTTATTTTATAACTGATCTGAAGATCTTCTATAATAAAAATAGGTATTCATGAAATGCTGGTACGGTTAATGTTAACTGAGACGTGTACCGACTTAAAAACGCATCGCGGCCATACGAAAAATCTCACCCGCTGGTTCTTGATTTTTTGTCAAGTGCCATGACCGTACATTAAGATCCACTCGCGTTTCGTGGACATAGTGGAGACACATCTGGCGTAACAGTAGCCTCTCTCGTATCCCATGCGTAAGCGTTTGCGGAAGACTCGTGCGTCACGCACACTTGCATGTGGATGCGTTTAGTGCTTACCTAGGCAGCCCGATGCAGGGCCGCGTTTAGTGCATGGGTTCCAACGTTACAAGAAAGAGACCTTAACCTTCACCGACACTGGGATTTTTTTTTTATCTAAATGGAAATTTATAAAAATCGCTTTTTAACACGTTAACCCTTTTAGTGCCGACTGAAAAAGTTGATTGAATTAATGATAAATGTATTTGCGAATAAAATTAATAGTTATTTGGCCATAGTCTGTTATAGAACATGCAATATATAGCATGTGTTGTGTCTTTATTACAATTATCTGTCTTAAAATTATTGACATCGTATTGCAAATTGAATAATGAGCCTATGGTGCTTAGCGTTAACATTATTATTGTTGACGATGCATCGTCATTCGGCAATAAAACGGTTAAGCGTCGACTCCTAGAGACTGGCACTGCACTTTTAAGCCCTTTTTTAGGAAACGTATCTTTCTATTTGTTTTAACACTAAACCTACCAAGCCGGTCAAAATGACCGGTTTCCAATTTATTCTAAAAATTCTCTAAATTAATAGGAGAGCCGTGAAGAAGAAATTCCATTTCTATCTTATGAAACGTAAATTAGTTAACAGGTTGAGTGCCATGGGGATCACCGGTGTCCGGCGCTATTGAATTGAATGAAATTTTATGTTACGTTTAAATTGCAATATTTATGAATTTTCTAACATATTGAATATTTAAATTTTGGCGTTAAGAAGATGAAGATCTGCTAAACACCGATCAATCAGTGTCCTTAAAATTTCTGTTTTATGAATATGTGATTTTCATAAAAAAAGTTTCACTTCAGTAGAAATGACGAAATAAGGGAAACATCGGTGGCATTCAACCTGTTAATTAACTATCGCTTCACCTCTTGATTCCTCTTTTCCCAAAACACTTATTTGGTGTTTCTAAATATGAGTAGATATAACGCCGGTAGTTTTAGTGTTAATCAACTATAGTACTTTTTGATAAAATGTTCTGTTTTTTACTTAAAATCATTAATTATGGCTCGATCAGGCGCCACTGAGTAGCCTAGATAAAAAATTAATTGTTGATTTTCATTGAGCAGCATGAACATGAACTAAAAAACATCGATCGGTCCCTAGGGACCGGTGTGACGCTTGACATGTTAAATAAATTCAATTACGATATATACTGCATTTTCTCGATGTGTAAACTAATGATTTTAACTCCTATAAAAAAATGAAACATGAAATTGCATAATGCAAAAAAGAGTAACTAACGAACGCACTTTCGTATGCGAAAGTGCAATTGAAAATGAGTTTCGTAATTTTCCCAGCTCCTCTGATGTTCTTATGTATTCATTTATTTATCGTTTTCGTAAATGCAAATAGTCACAAGTCGAGCAGAAATTCTATAGTCAGTAATAAAGTCGTAAAGTTAAGAATCGCATGAACAAATATTATCAATGTTTGAAGGCATTGTTACAAACGAAAATACAAAGCACGTGCTCACTCGCTACGGCCCTGCATGAAATACACAGTCATGCGTGTGTTACGACGTAAGAAACTGAAAGAGAGAAAGAAAAAGAGAAGCTCGGTGCATGCGTACACAAATGTAGCTAGTGCCATGAGTACATCCCATTGGCGCAGAAACATCGCCGTAAAAAAGTTTCCATTGAATTCCTTTGAAGATTTCCGCTCTAACGCTATAAGATAAATTAACCAGAAAATAAATGGGGCTATATTTATTCTATGTAAATATACGAAAGAAATAGTTTGAAAGAAACATTAAAAAGAAAAATTAAGAGGTAAGATAAAGAATCGATTAACACTAAATTTAAGGACGTTTATATAACTATTTTTCTAAAGGGAGCCAATTTGGCTCGTACAAGAAAATTGAAATTTTTTGGAAAGATAATAGTTTCAATTTAAATGAAAGATTTATTATTAAAAAAATAACCAACCAATATATTATGTATATACGGTAATATGGTAATCAAATTTTGAATGAGCTAAATTGGCTTCGTAAATCTAGTGTTGAGTAAAAGTGTTAATTCAAGTTTTATAAGATAAAAGTGGAATATAGACTGCATTGCTGTCCTATCTTTTTGGGAAATTTTTAACACGTTGATTGCCATGGAGCTCACATTCAATTCAATGAAATTTCATGTAATTTTTTAATTGAAATATTTATGAATTTTCGGATATACTGAATATATAAATACTGACGTTAAAAAGATGAAGGTCTAACTGTATGTTTAAAGTTTCTGCTTTATAAAGGTGTAAATTTCATAGACAAGTTTCACTTCATTAGACTATTAAAACTAGCGAAATACCGATAGCGTTCAACGTGTTAAATAGAATTTGGGCATGGTTATTTTGACCGCGTTGGTAGCTTTAGTATTAACCCTTTGCCCTACAATAACAACTGACACGATAATGGAATAAGAAATTTATAAGGTCTCCAATAACTATTAAACTGAAAATATCAGTGGGTCACGAGACAGTCAAGTTATATCTGTACTAATAATATTTTATTAAATTATACGATATATCAGAAATAATTGAGAAACTTTTTTTTCAGGAAATAATTCTGAAGTATTGCGTACACAGTCAAAAAAGGAATCTTGAGGCAAAGGATTAAACATTTTGAATGATATGGAAGTGAAATTTGAAACGAGTACGATAAAGTTTCATATGACATTTAACCCTCCATAGTCCAAATTTCTTGTCTGAAGATCAACTGCACGATAGCGTGTCAGAAAATGATAAAAATAGAATTATAAATAATGGATTTAACTAGATTTTTAAACATGGAATTTTAAAGAATTCCATGATTTTTCAGAATTAAATTGCTATATTTGATAAAGTTAAAAAGCTGAATTTGAAGAATGGAAGCTCAGGTGTTTCTTGTGTTACCTGAAATTCACAAGGGCCCACAGAAGGTTAAATCATATTAGCTAATATATTCAATAATTACATATTGAAAAAGTGAAGTAATTGTTGGTTCTAGGCATATTTTTACCTGTAACGTTTCTACTGTAGAAAAACATTTGAATAGAAAAAGTTTCACTTTAGTAGAAATGAAACTAGCAAAATACGAGTGACATTTAACATGTTAATATTAAAAAGCCATCGTGAAGGCAACATTAGACGCTCGATCGTAATGTTCACGACATTTTCAATTGTGTACGACAATATTTTTTATCCTGTCGAGCGTGCAAATGTAACGTCGACAAATGTGAATATGGTAATGCATAAATGACACAATTCTTTATATTCTATTCCTGCTTGGCTTTACTGTATTCAAGTAAGGTTGAAAAATTCAGTATGCTAATCTTTTCTGTTAACCTTAATGCACTAAAGTGAATTTATCAAATTTAACATGATATTCTTTGATATTAATAACTCCAGCAGACTTACATTTTGAATAAATCGTTTGAGTTTTCTCTGACGTACTAAAGATAGTAATAAAGCATAACGTAGAAAACTTTGCATTATTTATTACTAAAGTAACTTTAAATATTTAATGTGTCCCGATGATTACGTAAGTTGTCGGATTCAAAAATATGCAAAATTTAACGTACCGCACACTTTTCAACGTGCAACTTGGAGCAAAATCTTAAAACAAGGAATAGATTTTTATTAGAATAGAACATAGGTTTTCCAAGCCTGTTTATTGAGCAATTATCTTCAATTTTAGTAAAACTAACAAACCTATTTCTATAACATTGCGGCCTGCTCAAATTATCCAAATACTCAAAATGGATGATGTCAATCATCTACAATATCGAACATTAAAATATTGTCAACGATTTCAGAACGGTAGACAATCTAAAAATTGTCCTAATACATTTAAAATTAAAATCACCAAGTCCAATATTTCCTATAAGTTCCCAAAGATAGAGGAGACATGCAGATAATATTCCATTTTTACCTTATAAAACCTAAATTACCTGATTTATCGACGTTTCACCTTTCGACCTCTCTTCTTTCAAAGTACTCATGCAGTATATTGAAATATAATAGATATACCACCACTAATTCTAATGTCAACTACAAGACTATTAGAACATCAAAAAGTTTACTTTAACCAAATCATTCCAACGTCTCTAAACGCATCCAACACGATTGAAGAACATCCATGAGACAGAAATAAAAACAGGGCATAAATCTCCAGAGAATATCTCACGAAAATCATTATCCTTCAAAGGATAGACGTAACGTACTCAAACGAAGATAGATTTATATCGAAGCAAAAGTAATAATAGCCAGCCAGTATTGATCCGTGTTAAGTAAACGTACATTATTAAATCGGTAAACCACCGCCTCTGCAGCCGCACACACGGAAGTCCTACCATTTATTGTGTGCATCGTGTTATTTTAAATTCTCCGATTACAACGAACAATGCACATAAAGGAAATAATGCGAATAATAAAATATCAAAATAGACCATATCCAAGATAAAGAGAGTCGTAACGTAACCACGTATTTTGTAACGTAGCACGTTTCTCCCATATATTAATAAATATAATACCATCCAAGATAATACCCGGAATGGGTTGCCTTTGTGTCTCGCTTCTGTCGACTTAATATGTACAATTTAAAAGTCTATTATTCTAAGGTCATTTGAAACGGTTATACGAATTCCACTTCAATTCTCTGTCAGAGGTGGAACACGTCCGGCAAGGCTTCATCAATGAGGTATCGCGGAGTACCTTGTAGTGACTCGACTCCCCTTCTGTTTCCCTTCATAGACTTTCGTGCGCTACCGATGAATGGCGTAACCTCGTTATGGGATTTCACGTGGATATACCCCTGTGTTCATGCGCACCTCGTGGAAGACACGTAGGAACTTATTGTTGTCGGAGGTTTACGGGGAGAAATCATATTATCGAAATGAAATAATGATCATTTGGGAGGTTGATTGACGAGGATTTGTGTGTACGTTGAATTTAATTGTTTATTATTTTACGATTTAAGTTGATATGGTTTGTTTCGGGTGGAGTTTACATTTTTAGATGGGGTTTGGGATATTTTATGACGAATTTAACACTAGATTTACTGAGCCAATTTGACTCATTCAAAATTTGATTACTGTTTATGTAATATATTGGTTGGTTATGTTTTTAATAATAATTCTTTCATTTAAATTGATTTGGAACTATTTTCTTTGCAAGTGACTTCAACTTTCTTGTATGAGGCAAATTGGCTCGCTTTAGAAAAATAGGTATATCAACATCCGTAAATGTAGTGTTAAATATTGGAATATAGTGTAAATGTGGTGGATAGTTTAAATGTGAGTATATGGTTTTATATTGAAACTGCCAAGGTTGTAAAAGATAAGTTGGTTCGATTCAATTTTTTTTACTTTCTGTATTTTTCTTTCGAAATATAGACGATTGAGTCAATCAATTTACTGTTATTTCTTTTGTTTCGATATATTTATCGACCATTTTTAAATTTACGGAATTAACTGTCGAGAATTCTAGTGTTATATATAGTATGTATTTATTCAAGTATTTAGTTAATACTAGAATATCCGTATGTAGGTAAATAATAATTCCCACGTCTAATACTCCGCTGACAATTAAATGTGAATCATATTAGTTACTAAAATTACAAAACTATCGAAATATTGGAGTTTCCTTAGTCGACTCCGTTCAAAGTATCATTTATCTTTACTTATTTTTCGTGTTCGGAGTATAATCATTCTGTTTACCATAAAGTTCAGAAAATAAGAGACCACGGTAAACGACGATTGCATTTCTTCGGAACGCATTAAGTACCATAGTTTTCTTCCTCCAAAGTTTTGTGGCGAGAGTGCTCTCTAAATTGTATCTTTCATCATCAACAATGGAGGCTGCGGATATTACTCGAGTATCTTATCCCGGAACAATTTGTCTCGAGATAATCCAATTGTCATCAGACTTTGATCAATTATTTATTTACAAGCTTGACACTTTTGCAACTCATAATACCAGCGTTATTCGATAAAGGGACAAAGAGTGAAAATAAATGGATTAATTCAATAATTGACATGTCTGAATAGAAACTGAAATGTATCTCTGAAAATACATAATAATAAAGTAGCGGATTCTCTGCAAATTATTACAAAACAATTATTTAAAGTTTGTTTCTGATGCGATGAAAAATTCTAGATTAAAAATAAAAACGTTGTAGCAGCGACAATCTCAAAAATATTGATTCTTTTCGTCGTTTTGTGAGAATATTTGGAATGGTGGACGAAAAAAGAAATACATGTACGAAGAGCAGTAACGAGTTTAAACAGTTATAACGAAAAATCGATATACTGCACGGACAGAAAATCATTAGAGGACCATTGGAGCTTCGGTTCCATAATCGAGCAAGTTAAACATTTCTTATTTCCAATCCGACGTTGCGTAGGATGCATTACACAGGATGAAAATGTGAAAGGCGAGCAGCGCCTATCGAAGGTTTACGGTAAACCCTATCGAATATTTATCATACACAGAAATTATCTCTTGGAAAAAAATCATTAGGCAATTTTAGATCTATTGTATAAAGAATTATTCATTTTGTGACAACGAATTAATGAAAATTGATTATGAAGAACAGTAACGTTAAGGAAGAATACTAAAGAATTTACATAAAATATAAACACATAAAAGATACATACTTAGGTTCCTAAACATTAAACTTTGATAAAATTTTATTTAAACATAAACACTCATCATCCTATACACGCACCAACTAATGTCTCAGAAATTAAACCTCAAGTTCCTCACAAATCTAAGACATCTAATCCAATCCCTAAAATCCAAATTTCACCAAATAAAACCCCCATTTTTAGCCAAAATTATCATTAACATGTGCCTATCCTAAATATTAAAATCTTACAAATAAAACCTCAAGTGTCTAACAATCTTGCTACTTCTAATCGAACTTCTTAATTTCCAATTTCACCAAATAAAATTTCTATATTCAACTAAAAACTTCGTAACCCCGATGTCAATTGATGATCTTAAAATCTCAAAGATAAAAATCAGGTTTGCCGCATCCTCGTCGTTTGAAATTCAAAAAATTCAATACTTCGCGCCTGGAAATAGGAACCCTCAATAGATACGGCACTGCTACGAGTCGGTGTTGAATGGGACGCGGCCTATTGGCTGGACTGGAGTCACGTGCACACCACTAGGCATTCATTCTCCTACGGCAACTGGTTCGCGCGTACATTTGTACGCGCATGGTTTGGCTTCATAGGGCCGATATGACAGGCCCATTTCACACTCGCTGCATAAATGCGCAAGTACCTGAATGCACTTCAACAGGTCGAAAACAGGGGACGTGAATTTCCACAAACCTGTATGCGAAGATTCGCCAAAGAGAAATTGATTTTTTGAAAGATAGAGTTATTTTTATTTTTCTTTAGTTACGTTACAGCCAGTTTTGGCTTACGTAAACGTATTATCGGGTGCATCTCGATGGAAAGCTGTGAAAGCAAATGTTTGTAAAGCTGTGATTACAATTATTTATTTGAAGGAATTTCTTCATTATCAGTACTCGTTATTTTCATATTTTAATTGACGAAAGAAACTTCTTCGAGAAAGTTATAGAGAGGATATTGAATCTTCGTAAATTTGTTGAAAGAACCTTATTTGATTACTTAAAGTTGTTTGTCTTTAATTCCTTCTTTTAATTCTCCCAAGTACTATAAAATATTTCTTCAAATTGTATTGTGAGAAAATAAAATCGCTCGAATTGTAAATCATTTAATGCATCAGTCAGTTTTGTACTTATATGATAACAATAAAAATTGGTACGATAATAAATTATCATTAAATGTTATTATATGGTAATAATATTGTGTATGTAATTAATCCACAGACCCGGTAAATCGTCGAAGTCGACAATCTCGCTACTTTAGCCAGACACGTAACGTTAATCTTTTTGAATGAGTAATTGCACCGGCGACGCGCATTCATTGAATACTGACTACTCGTACAATACATATATTTACCAGTCGGTCTAACGACTAACGAATCATTCAATGATTCGTATCGGTCGCGGTACTGATACCAAAATGAATTGGAGAAAAAATGCCAATGAAATTGCAAAACAATCAACAGCTTATATTAATCATATGATGTTATAGCATACTTTTAAGAAAATATTAAATCACACTTTGAGCTTTGAACTGATTGCACTGAATATGAAGATATCATGATATTTAATTTGATCAGTTGTTTATACATTTATGTACAATTAAGAATTTGATATCGATTATGGTAGAATCAAAGTAAATTTAAAGAAATTTACAAAATAATTTAATAATAATGTAAGTTACAAATTCGTTACCCAAGATTGTATTACGTTATTATATATGACATATTATATTAGCTCTAATATCTATATAAATAATTCAATGATTTGAAACTTCTATCGACATTAAAGTTATTTAAAAATTATATATTAATATTGCAGCACATTCCAATCTTCTCAGGACATGTTTTAAAAAACTAACAAATCATGGAATTATCTATATCGGTCATATAACTAATCTCCTGCACAATATATAATGATATAATTTACAATTACAAAATGTAATTAAAAATATCAAAATTCAAAGAATTTCGAAATCACCGAATAATTCATAGAAATTATGAATAAAAAAGATTTTACAAAAACTTCAAAGAACTCTTCATCAACTGTAAAATCAAAATAATTTTTTTCAAATGAAAAAAAAAACGCACATAACACCATAGTGCAAACACTAATCCCATTGGGTTAGTTGTGATAAGTTGAAGCTTGAAATTCTAAAGTATCACAAATTCCGCGACCGATTGGCAAATCCCGAAGTTCATCCACATTTTATGCTCAAATCACAACTCGGAGTCTCGTATTCAAAACAACGTCTGGCGCGGTGACACAATCGTGCCGCGATCGTCTCGATAATCGTGCGATTATAGAATCGTTCGTACGAAACGTCTAAAGACGCAAAGAGATTACATAATAAGTCTCTCGGTCCGTGTACAGATGTACCGCAGCGTAATAGTATTTTTCTTTGGTGCGAATTGTAACGGCTAATCGACATCTCGCAGTTGGCAGGGGAAAAAAGTCTTTGCAAAAAAGAAAAAAAGTAAAAAGAAAACGAGGAAGAAGGTGGAACTATATTGTACAAGAAGATAGAGAGTCGGAGTCTCAATCATGATAGTACCTGACAAGGAAAACTTGGAATCTTTTCGAACCTGTGTTCAACTTTTAGGGAGACATCTACTCCTTTGTTCAAACTACCCTTTTTATATGCATGCTTGCAAGTTGCAAAGAACAAGAGGTATTAAAAAATTGTTGAGATAAGAGTTCTACCCTTTCTTGAGGTCTATGACACTGTACATGACACTGGACGTACATTTTTTTGGGGAAATTGAACTTCTGCCTCTTCTGTCTCTGCCTTGCGCCCTGCTTCTTTCCTATTTATCCTAGTTGTCCTGTCCGTCTGGATTATCCTATCTATGACTTAACTTACACCTAATCCAGATCAAACTGGATGTGAAATTTTGGAATTACAAATTACATACTTGCTCAAATCAGTTCAAACCGGATCCAAAGCACATGTAACACTTTGAAATTTTCTTTCCTTCGCTCAAACCGGATCTAAAGGCCATTTAAAATTTTGTCCTGCGAGTCCTATCTGTTCTATGTCTCCTGGTTGTCTTGGCTTCTCTGTCTGTTCTGTCTCTGTACATAGAGATTCTACTACGTTACCAGTTGAAAATTTTGGATAAACTACTAATAATGTAATGCTGTGGCTATTTAAAGACCACTTAGAAATAGAGAATCGTACTCTATGTCATCATAACAGCTAGAAATTCTATTCTGAATGAGGAGGTAGAGGCTCGGACTATCAATCAGCACATTTGAGTTCAAATACTTCTTCGACAATACTCGAACAGTTTTTCCTACATCATATGCATATTGTAATCTTCGTGGTTTGGAATCCAATTGAAATGATAAGCCCTAGAAATTATTACAGCAGTCAAAGCCACAAAATGTAAAAACTTAAATAAAGAAAAGAGAAGAAAGAGAAGGAGAGATGGAAGAAAAGAAGAAAGAAGCGGAAGAAGAATGCAGAACACGGCCATGTCAGAATACAACGAATAATCGCGAAAGAAGGAGAAGCAAGAACGCGGAATGAGAGTTCAGTTATGTAGCCGGTATTTAATAGTCCTCGGTTGAATGAAAATCCACGCGCAGCGTAAAACGACGTAAGACGGCCAACATATAATCGCGACTAGCGATGGCAGTGATACTCTCGCGTAACGCTATCGATAAATGAATGAAATGTATCGAGAAACGAGGATTCGTTGGCCGGTGCACGTTACTGATTAACGTCGAATGCCAAACAACCGCGATGCAATGCGTGTATCGTTCGCGCAATGTCGATAACGGTCGACGATAACGTCGTTACGTTGTTTTTATCGGAGGCAATATACATATATGCCACTGTGCAGATTATTATCTGTGTTGTCAGTGATTTTTATTACGATGGAGAAAAAAAGAAGATACGGAAGGCTACTGGCGAAGGACTCGAACAAAGAGAGATTAGATGAGGTCGAGATTGGGTGTACATTAAAGGGGGAAAAAACAGGAGATACGGGAAGTCGTGGACGAGGAATTTCAAAACGAACTATGATTAGGCCATATTTCATTTGGACATTAAGTTAGAGGAAAGGAATGCAACAAATTTGGAGGAACGGTTACTACAAAAGAGTGCAACAAGGTGTGTGTTAATTTTAAATTAACAAGAAAAACGCATGGCCTTCGGGTCGCCGATTTTATTGATGCTTTACATACTCGTAGAGTAAGACATCCTGTTTAAGAATATACCCTATTATAGAGGCAGACTGCTAATATTGATATTCTTATACAGTACTGTAAAACGCAACATGAACAGCTGTCGTGGAACAGTGACGATTTATCGATTACATCGACCTATCGATATATTGACTTATCGATTATATCGATATATCGATTGTATCGACCTATCGATTATATCGATCTATCGATTATATCGATCTATCGATTATATCGATCTATCGATTATGTCGATATATCGATTGTATCAATATATCGATCTATCGACCTATCGATTGTATCGACCAAAGAAACTTTATGCTAATATTTGAAAAAAAATGTCCATAATATTTGTTAAAATACATTTAATATTTAATGTGCTTTTCTTGGAGGTGCGTTCTACAATTCTGTATAAGAAAGGCAATGCAATACGTTCTCCTTCTAACAATAAGTCAGAAAGAAATATATTACGGATAATTGTGGACAAAGGGATTAAAAACGAGGAATATGATCAGACAATATATAAGTTAAAGATACATGAAGCTAGAAAAAGAGACTATATAAAAAGTTTTGAATGAGGATTTACTGCAAAAAGTACAATAGCATTTACGTCACTTCTATATTAAGTTTGTAAAGGAGATTAGAAAAAGTCGTTGACTTAAAAACGTAGGAGCACGATTACACGAGATTTCCTTCAGATACGCGTTAATTTAGTGGAAAGAAAAGCACGAAAATGTTTTTATATAAGAATAACAGTCGCATGAACGTTGAGTCAGGATATAAGTTAATAAAAGAGACAATACGAAAAAAAATCTGGATGAAATATTGCTAGAAAGAATACAATGAGGTTTACGTTAGCGCTAGATTAAGTTTGTAAAAAAGGGAGATACGGAAAGCTCTGGATAAAAGGCTAGAACAAAGCGCAGAATAAAACGAGGTTTGGGTTAGCTCTAGATTAACTTAGGGAAAATGGAGATATGGAAAGCTTTGGATGAAGGATTAGAACAAAGAGTTTCAACAGCAACTATTATTTTTTTCCTCGAATGTTCTAGTTGCGTTTAATGTCGTTTCCACAATTTCCTTTCATCACGTTATCGTTTCCATGGTGAAATGAATATTTCTCTTAAATACCTCGAGACTTGGGAACGTTACATCGGTCCCATTGCTAATAATGATTGTTATAGCGGCATTGGCTACATCACGACTCTCGAGTGTATGACATAACACAGGAAAAATAAAGTCTAAGATAATCGACTCTGTCACGATGTTTACCACCATGTCTGCACGAGAGGTGTCTGCTCCCTGAAGGAGTTATTGAAAAAAGAAAAGAAAAAGAACTAAGAAAAAAAAACATGAGCACGAGAGAACGATTCGTTGATCGTTCCTTATCGATCATGTATGGGGTCGGTTCACCCCTTTTAACTAATCTTTTCGTGACAAAGTCATTTGACCTTTTCCGCTTCTGGTTGCAAAATTAGTTTTGGTATTATAAATAGAGATTATGATCGTGGTATGATCGATCGCGATATCTTGGGAAGATTTAGAAATGAATAATACCGATCAAATTGATAATTGAGAAATTTTTTTCCCTTCTAAAGAATCTTAAAGGAATCGCTTCATTTATAATTATGTCAGCGACAATCCAATTACATACTAGTCAAAACCATTGAAATTCTTTCACCCTTTAGTAAAGTATCCTGAAAATGACGGAATTACCAATGGTTCTGGCCAGTGTTACATTTCCTAAGTGTGTGTCCCATTAGTATTACTGATGGGACAAAAATAAACATATAATCCCCCTCGATCGTTGTATATTTCAAGTGGAAAGATGACCTTGTGGGGAACAGAAAATTCTTAAATAAACGTTTAACTGTTGCTCAACAATATGTAAATGGTTTCCTAAGGTTAAGTGTAATGTTAATGATACTTCTAAGCGGAAGACAAACATTTACGAGCATGTAAGTTAACATTTAGAAATTTATATCAGCTTACGTGTAATCTTATCGATACTTTCATGATTTATCCTGAACATCGACAGCTGAACGACAAAATCGAATGAGACTTATCTAGGTACGAATAGGTCGCTCCTTTCATTCCATTATCAATGGAACTGCATGGTCACGGCATACCTTTGCATTGTAATAGTTTTATAAAACCGGCAAGACTATTCATAGACCTGCCGATAATACTGACAGCGGCCTCAGTCATTCTTTGTTTCGATATATTTCGAGTTTCGTTCTGAGTAGCAAGTTTAATTCTGGACGATGAAACGACAAATCAAGCTTATTCAACCAATCAGTTTTGTATCATTTCAACAAAGTGGATTCACAATATTGCAATGTAAATGAGGATTTTTAAATCTCTATTTTGAAAATTCGAGTTTGATGTCTAGCTAAATATAAACAATATCTAAATACACTTGATATGTCTAATGTTAACATTGGAACTACCTGTGTTAACACTAGATTTACCAAGCCAGTCAAAACGACTGGTACACAACTTTTTCCAAAAATTCTACGTGTTTATGAGAGAGCCGTATTTCCACGTCTTAATTTTCCTTGCTTCAAGGTACATATTTAACATATTTAAATATAGTAGATTTCACGCTGGTAAATCTAGTGTTAAATGTGTTACATGTAAATATATTACATAAGTATTTAAAAAAAAATCAAACAGCAAAGAAGACGATCAGCACAGTAATTTATATCTTCTAAGATCCACGTAAAGTATCTACTATACTGCTGCCCTACAAGCCTGACGAGTTTTAAATGAAATAATAAGTAAGAATCAGTAATTTTCCTAGCTTCTAGTGATAATTTTAATAGTTCTAATGTCAATGGACATCAGATTTTGTATAATACTCTTCATATTTTTCCCAAACGACAGATTTGCAATTGGCAAAGAAATCATCTTGGAGATAGTCTCCCTCCGCACCCCGTAATCGGTTCTACGCTAGCAGACTGCCCGGCAGCAGCACCACCCTGGTTATGCTATTATTACACACAGAATCAATCGAAAGTCTCTATACGTTTGCGTCACTCGTTGCGTCTCCATGTACCCGCGTATCTCGTTGTTGCAAGCAGAGCATGTAGAGGCGCGTGCACACGAGCGCGAGCCACGGGCAACGGCTAATAGAGGGGCTTTTGAGCTTGCAATTCCACATAATGTAATTTGTTTGATCACCCACTAGAGTATACAGTGACGCACCTCAATTGAATTGTACGATCGAAGAATGTTCAGAATGACGCTCGTTCTAGAGAGAGCGAGAGAAGAGAGAAAGAAAATAAAATGAAAGGGTACAAGAGAGAAGATTTAGAGGGGTGGGAGAGAGAACGTGCAAGAGAAAGAGAGAAAATAAAGAAGAAATAGTCCAAGAGAAGAGATTGAGAGTGCGTGGGAGAGAGAGCGGAAATATAAGAGTATAGGAGAGGAAACTTGAGAGAGGGTGGATGAGAGAGCGTTCAAGAGAGAGCGAGAGAAAGAGAGAGAAAGAAAAGAAGAAAGGGTACAAAAGAGAAGATTGAGAGGGTGGGTGAGAGAACGTGCAAGAGAAAGAGAGCAAATAAAGAAAAAATAGTTCAAGAGATTGAGAGTGCGTGGCAGAGAGAGTGAAAATATAAGAGTATAAGAGAGGAGACTTGAGAGAGGGTGGATGAGAGAGCGTTCAAGAGAGAGAGGGAGAGAGAAAAGAAGAAAGGGTACAAAAGAGAAGATTGAGAGGGGTGGGTGAGAGAACGTGCAAGAGAAAGAGAGGAAATAAAGAAAAAATTGTCCAAGAGAAGAGATTGAGAGTGCGTGGCAGAGAGAGTGAAAATATAAGAGTATAAGAGAGGAGACTTGAGAGAGGGTGGACGAGAGAGTGTACAAGAGAGAAAGAGAGAAAATAAAGAAGAGAGAGTACAAGAGAGGAGAATTGAGAGAGAAAAAGAAAGAAGAGATGTAGAGGGAGGGGGAGAGGAGAGAGATCTGGCTGGTTTAATTCGATTTTTTAACGAGGGACCATTGAAAACACGGAACAGGTTAACGTTATAAGCGGACGTAGAATCGTGCCCAATTAAGAGATGCGGATGAGAAGCTTTCATTTGGAAGGAATTGAACGTGGAAGGGGGGAAAAAAGCGTTTTCCATGGTTTTTCCGACGATGGACTACGTTTCTTCAAGTTTCCACATCTTTCCTTTTTCCCCTTTCTCTCTTTTTCTTTCTTCTGGTACGATATCGCTGAGGGATTCTTCGATTTTCGCATCATGAATTATTTACGGAGAACGAGCGACAAACAAAATTCATCCTGCGCATAATATCAAGAGCGTGTCGTGCAAAAGTCTCGGGAGAGGAGAATTAACGTTCGGTCGATAGGTTCTTACGCATGCAATGACGATGAAGAGAAAAAGGGATTCGCGAGCCTTCGAAATCGGATGGGATACGGCATGGTGGATACGATTCGAATGGAACCGTGAGATTGGTTGGTTTTGTTGATATTTTTCATTATTTTGAAAATCCATTTTCACGATATAAACTAACTAATAATTGTTAATAGAACAAATTTAGATGAACGATGGCTATTTAATGAGAAATAATCATTTTTTACATTTTCTGATCCTTGAGATTGAAAATTTATTCTCAAGGTATAAACTAACTAATAATTGTTGATAGAGTAAATTTAGATTAACTGTGGTTATTTAAAAATAAATAATCATTTTTTGAATTTTCTAACCTTTGAGGTTGAATATTCATTCTCAAGGTATAAACTAACTGATAATTATTGCTAGAATAAATTTAGATGAACGGTGGCTATTTAAGGAGAGAAGATCATTTTTAAAATTTTCGCAGCAGACTTGAGCACTGGATAATTGAATAATATATTTCACTAATTGTAAGCAGAAATAATTATAGTAGTTTAACGCTGAAATGTTTTACGTCCCTCGCTCGGATATTTTTATCGTGCTGTATGTAATACAGTTGAACATTAAATTACTGAAATACAAATTTACAACGGGCATTTAAAATTGCCTTTCAATGATTGAGTGTTAATTGCTCACGCAAATAGGCACGTAATTCCCAAGATTAATATATGATTCTCTAAGAACCAGCGGCACATTCCGCGAAAAAATGTGATAGAGCATAACATGGTTACGAAAAGTATACGAAAGACGAATTCCGCTACTTTCAATTCAGTTTGCATAACTAATGGAAATAGTTCGATCGTGACTAACTGAAGTAGCTGAATCGTAACTAATGGACATAGCTGAATCGTAAGAAAAATAATTCTATAGCCTATTTATACATGTTTGGAGTACCTTTTTATTGTATAAATCATTATTATTAATTTTTAGAAGTAAATATGACAGAAGAAATATCTGCAATATTCTTTATAGCACGAAATATTAAAATAAATCGCTATAATTGCGTTACTTATAGACCATAATTTATGTGGTCGTAGAACGTGAAGATCTATCTTTGTTAAAATTTGCCTCATCCACCGAATCTCTCCTTTCATGGTTATGGCAGTTGCAAATAAGTTTCTTGAATTGCAACATACAGTGTGCACGAGATCGAGTCTTCTTCACGGTCCGAGGAATTTTTCCCATGAGATATGAATATCAGTATAACTGGTACAAAACTTACCCCAAGGTGCACTTTTTTGCCGACACAATCGCATAAAAGTCCAAGTGAAAGAAGTAAAACTAACGAGTAAATCTATTTCAAGATAATAAAAAAATTTTTCTTTGCACTTACAAATCTACCATTAAGTGCCAAACTTAAAAGTCTCATACGTCCACTTACAACTCCAAATTGAAACTGCTAACTTACAAAATCAAAAACTTGCAAATCAAAATGTTCACATCCTACTTGAAATTTTAGAAATCGCAGACATCACCCATACACCAAATTTCAAACAACCATCAAACTCTAATACATATCGAAAAAAGGACAGATTGAAAATTGTAATGCAAGTTACCTTATACCAACTGTATTAACTTCGTACGCATGATCCACTAAAATATCGTACGGAAGATTCGAGTAGTTCTTCCCCCACTTCCGTTTAACAGTTCGATTGCCTTTTACTCAGCATCGACGCAAGTATCGTTATCGAATACAGTCGATTCTTAGTGCGTACAAACGCAACTGGATACGCTTCCGAAAATATTTCATTCAACGTTCGGACCCCGGTGTCGCCATGTGCCAAGCATTGACCGTGGACGACGTCTAGCGTGTGTCTATAGGCCTATTCCGTGGTCTATTAAAAGAGTAGTAGGTTGCAGTCTCGCGATTACATATACCTTGCAACCGGCATATATAGTAATAGGTATATGCAAGTGCCGCCACGAAACAACCGCGACAACGACGACGACGAAGACGACGACAGTTGCATGCGCGGGCGTCTCGACGCGGTTCCCCGTGGCCCTCGTGGAGCGTCGCCTCGGCCGTCGGCGCGGTTAGCAACAGATCTGTCCAGGATCGGACGAACTGTCGGATCAAAAGGGCACCGCCGACTCCACTCGCCCTTAATTAATATAATCGACTAATTGTATAAAGTAATTAATGAAAGATGGAAAAGAGATTTGCTCGAATATTTTATAGAATGAAATAAGATTACAGTGTGCTCGAATATTTGGCGGGAATTTCGAAGTTGCGTTTGACGATAGGTGAAAGTATTGGGAATTAATTGGTGGATGAGATATTGGGTAAGAAGGATATTTTACTTTGTGACTTGGAATTGAATGTAAGTTTCGATTGTAACTGAAGGATTGGTATAAATGATAAAAATGTAATTATTTATATATGTAATAAAGTAGATGTTATATTGAAGTGGTTGTTTGATGTTGAATATATTGGAAAATTATGTAATATAATTGACTGAGAGTTATGGGAAATTTTAATGAATTTACCTACGAGAATTTAATGCTGTTAGTACAGAAATTGTCGTTAAACAATTAAGTAGAATAATTGAGAGTTTGAAAGTAGAAAAAGCCAAGTAATCGAACACTCTATACGATCGGAACGATTAACTGTAGCTATTTTAAATGCATCATTTCCTGCACTAAACGTGTTTGTAAATGTATCGTAAAACCGCGAAATATTTCGTCAGTATAAAATAAATGTTCTGCATGCATTAAATACTAAACTTTCGAAGCGTGTTTCATAACCCATGGCAAGTCGCCTAGTGTCTCATTGATTGGCATTGATAATGCAAGTTGAAAGACTGGATAAATTCCTGGTTGGCACGCGTTCCTCTCCATTAAACTTTTCGTATTTTCTAAGGCTAACGTAACATCTTAAGTATAGAAATCATGGTCAATTCGAAGCAATTATTAAATGTACCTTCGACGATTAACGCAATTTTGTTCTATCACATTATTCTATCCTATTCACATGATAACCATGGTGGACAAGGAGATAAAGACTTAAACCCTCGATTAGTGAAACGGAGTTCAAATTCCCCGTCCCAATTGGAATTGTTTCCTATGTGATGTATACCTTACAATATTGGTAACTAAACCCCACTTAAAAGAGTAGATTCTAGACAAAATAATTGCAGCAATTTAAGCCGAAAAAAATGCAAATCAAACAATATTAAATCATGGTGACAAAGGAGAGGTTCAGATTGTTGCCTTGGGAATGTCATCGATCATCCTTCCGGCTAGACTTTTCTCCACAATCTAAATGCTATCAAAGAAGAAATCTCTGCAAAATTTTTCCTAATTTAACACTAAAAATACTGACTTTAGCATACTCAAATATAATACTTATAGCTATTATATTTAAATATACTAAATAAATACTTTGAAAATACCGAAACTAAGAGGTCAAAGAGACAACCAATTAGGTAATTTATGTTTTGTAAGAAAGAACAGAAACATTTATTGTCAATTTGTAGAATTTTTCTATTTTGCAGCCCATTATTTTAACCGTATATGTAGTTTTAGTATCAATATTCAATGTACCATACTCTCGGTTCGCAAGCCACCTCAAACAATAGGTCCTGGATGAAATAACCATAGCAATTAAATCCAACAAGTATAACACAAAAAAAAAATGAAATTTTTTCAGCAACTAAAGTAACACGCACAATGCAGTAATCTCAACAGAACAATATCTCAGGAAGAGTTCGACTTTATGGAGATATACCAAAGATATCCTTTAGCACGACGTCATCGGTTTGCCGCGCATGGAAGTTACACCGCCCAGTTCATCGCTTGTGTATACCGCACCGGTGACCCGTGTAGCGAAAGTTCTTTTGTTTGCACGAGAATCAAGATCTCATGCACTTGCATGAGCTGTATTTACGAAATAATGTTTCACATAAGGACAAATACATAACGATAATCATGCTGGTATACAGAGTACAAGGAGAAACGGTAGAGCGTGAATGTAGCCTTATTCCGAATCTCACTTTCGATACTCTTCTTTTTTCTTGTTAGAACTGTTAGAAGATACAAATGAGGTCTTGAATACGGTAAAGGAGTATTGCTTCGAGAAAATGAGGCACGTAATGAAAACGAGTGCTTTGGAAAGACAGTAAAAACACGGTGAAGCCTACTACGAGGCTAAGCCAGTTATACCACCTGCACTTGGTGCGATACTGCGAGGAGCAATCGTTAGATTACATTTAACTGTAAAGAGGGTTCGTGTGTTTTACAATCTCAATAGCTTCGTCTGGAATTCTCAACTACTCCTTTGGTATTGATACACATATCTAACTTCAGCGAGGTTAAATGTATCGCTTTAGTATTTTTAAATAAATTATGATGAGAGAATGTTGGAATTAAGTATTTTAAGTTATGGCGTAGTTTGATGTTTTAAATAGTAATTGTGCCTACTAATAACGTAGCGGAGATTTTTTTAAATATTCAAAGTAAGTAATCCTTTACCTGCGAACGAAATCCGCCTTTTAATCAGAAGACAAGACGGTTGAAATGTAAAAATAATAAAGTACTATTGGCATAAGCATATTTCAACTTTTCAAATTTAATCGAGCACAAATATGCGTCCGTGGTATTCGCTGAATTAAGGTCTAAAAATTGTAAAAACAAAAATCATAAAGAATCTTAAGTCAATATAGAAAAATTTGCTCGATGAAAGTTTCACATTATTAAGATAAATAGCACAAGTGAAATTAACGTGTAGACATAATTAATTTGCCACGATGGTGCAAACAGGAATGGTATTTAAATTACGACACATCATCGGTTACGCATTATCGATAGTAACAGCGTTACGATTAGACGGTAAGTGCATCGAACGAGTTTACTATCCCGCGAATTGTAACTTTCACGAGCAGGATTCCAAGTCGTTCGAACTGGTGTCGCCGCGTTCACGCTGCACACCGTCGGGTCACACCTAACCATCGCGTCGTCTAACGTGTACACGTATCTTTGATTCATACACAATGTTGCCGATGTCACGAACGCGTTCGATCCCGTAAAGCTCACGTGCCGTAAATTATTTGGTGAGAATAGCAGAGCAGCCGTGTCGTGGCGCATGCGCAATCCCGTATTCGAGGCAAAAATGAAACTGTGGATCGCTGCGATCGAAATAACTCGCGGCGGAGAACAGGTTTCCACGAGTTCGCACGATCGGGTTCACACCATAGATAAATAATCTATGGATATATAGTGTCAAACGACTATCGCGTAACTTTTCTCTTTCACTGACACGTTCTTTCGTTTTTTTACCGCGGTTAATGAGCCATTCATAACGAGGTATCGGCGTATTCGTGTGCGATGGACATGATAAAACATTGTTCCCTCCGTGGAACATTGAGAAAAGATAGCAAGTATTCTAAGATTGCGAGTTTAACTATCTACCGAATTATTTGTAGGAGCATTAATAATAAAATGTTAAAATAATAAAGTTCTTTTTGAATTGCAATGTACCTTTCTGTAATCGGTGGATGACACATGGACTAGAAGCAATAGGATTGCAACAGGAGCTAAAATATCATCGAGTAAAGTCGTTTAAAGAATAATTAACAGAGATTCTTAATACGAGTTTACTCGAGGAAACGGTCATCCACCTCCTGTTTCGTTCTATCTTCGGCGTCTATTTTCAGGTCACGTCGTGCGTATACCACTAATATTTCGCATTTCATTCGCATACATTAAACGTAGGTATACCACGGGCTTGCGCTCGCGCACGGTTTCGCGTCAGCCGACTGGAACGAAACTTAATTACATTTTCACCTACGCCGCTGACTACGAACAGACTCGTTCCTAACCTCGCTCTTTTTTTCTTTATTTAGTCTGCTCTTCTCACCGAGAATGACGAAACTTAACCGGCGCATCGTGACAAGCTTTCACCCTCTCTATCTCTCTTTCTCATTCGGCGTCTCATGATGATGCCGGCCCTGAATCGGTCTTTACCTGCGGCCTCCGTCGTGTCCGTGGCAACGAGCTTGCTCGAATCCGAACAAAGGCGAAAAGGCGGCTGCGTGTGATACAGAGAAGGAGGAAGAAGAAAAGGAGGAGGAGCAGGAGGCGATAGCAGCCGATATACTCTCCGTTCCGAGCACAGGGCGGCGCTGCTGTCGCGGAACTCTCTTCGCTTGGAAACCACTATCGTAGCATCAACGCACCTTCCTCCATGTTGCTTGCACACGAAATAAACGACGAGTGCCACTAGCATTGACGCGCACTCACGGCAAATAAAACACAACACGCGTCGACCAAGCACGAGCGGAAAACGTCACCAGCGAACGTACACTCGCACCGGTTTCTCGCCTGTTTCACGGCACAACCTCCGGTCCAGGACTGGTGCACCACGGCTACGACGCGCGCGGGGACCCTGGTCACGGTTACCGCGAGAAATAGAGAGAGAGAGAGGGAGTATGAGAGGGTGAGGAGGGGGGAGGTGTGCGAGAAGGAGAGTCGTGACTCGCGACGCTCGGCCAGGCGCCATTTACAGAAACGCACGCACCGGCGCGAACTCTCTCTTTTTATTCCTATCTCTGTCCTATTCTTGCTCCTTCCGTGTCTCCCCACTTCGACGAAACGTCCAAGTAGTAGGTGCCCCCTCTTCCTATTTCTCTCTATCTCCTTCTATCTAACGTACCCTTTCTCTCTCTGACGTATCTATCCGACCTATCCCAATTACAGCGAACGTCCTTGAGGTGACTAACACCTCGTCGTCCGATGCTTGTGAGAACGGAGAGAGAGATATACGAAAGCGTCGTGGAGGAGATGGAAAATACAGTGGCGGTGGAGAACTCGCGGTTGGAGGGAGGTATGTATGGCCACTGGACTCTCCCGTTGTCGAGGAGAAGACGCATGGTGACGAGAAGGAATCGTGCTTTCGCGTTACACATGGTTACACGTCGAACGAGGATAGAAGAGTAGCGAACGTTCGTATGTAACGCTTCGGCTTTCTTGAAGCTGCTGACACGAAGGAGGGGGTAGGATAACCACGCTTCTCTGGAGTGCCCATACGTGAGAACGAGGAGGTTATTCACTGTTGTACGGAAACGTTCAGACGCGACGACGCTGCAATTATCGCGTCCTTTAAAATCTTTTGGTTGCACTGCTGTAGGTTCTGTCTCTGTATATACCAAGTAGAAATTTCAACGTCGATAAATCAATGAAATACGAGGAAAGAATGAATGACTCGTGGCACGCGCCATTGTTAGTCTTGTTCTTCAATGAAATTTATTAATAAAATGTACCTACTGCGATCATTATTTCTTTTACTTCATTAAATTACCTTTTCCATGGACAAAAAAAAATGAACAACCTAATTCTTGATCGTTCTTCACTGATCATTGTAATACTTCAACTTTACGTTACTGTATTGAATACAATCCCTGAAGAAGTAAACGAGTTTAAGTAAATGGTTTCTTACTATGTTTCGTTTAAGTCGTATAATAGTAGCAAATAATCATATTGCAGTAATTTAATCATACTTTTAAAACAATCGAAAGAACGCGTATTAGTAGTATGAATGAGTGTAAAGATAATCGCCTATCATTCCAAGCCTATCTTGTCACGTAATTATATTTTATACATCCTCGATGAATCTTACGAGACATAATAGTGCGTAGTTACCATGTTTGAAATAAAATGTAAGATTAAACGTACATATATTCCATGTATACACAATCGTCCAATGTCTTTCCTTCGTTCCCGATTTCCGTAATAACGTGTACGATTAAATCGAATGTACGTCGGCCGCGGTTTCAACTAAAACGCGCATCTACGCACATACGAGTTCTACTTTCGAAGAAACAATTTTTTTGTTCTTTTTTACGAGGTACGCGCAACAGCATCCGAGTAATACGGGTGAGTCAGCTCGTTTGAGGTCGGTTCGACCGAATGCGAACTGAAAATTCTCACACGTGGAAAAAGTATGACCTATAATGCACGTCACTGTTACAATGAACAAGTGGTATCGCAGATTACAATATGGTACTTGCTCGGTATACCCGGCTTGTGGGAACGGACAAAGGAAGATAAGATTACTGCTTTGTGCTTAAACTAATTGCGCGCCGACGATATTTAAAATTAACGAGATACAAGGAGAGTTGCGTTGCTCCTCGTAGTCTCATCCGAGAGTCGGTGCATCGGAGGGAAAGATATTCCGTGGGGAGTTCTGAAATTACGAAATCGCGTTGGATCGAATTATTTTTCTTTCGTTTTAGGTATACAATATGTACGGATTAACGTTCTCCACTAGAGAATTTCGATGGTTTCATGTTTTCACTTGGGTTTTTATTTTGTTAATTTCTCAATATAATACTAACAAAACATTTAATTACAAAACATGGGCGTACGTGTGAGAGTGTATGTGTGTTTGTGATGAAAGCGGCTATGTGTTTCTCTATGCGGTACGCATAATCATCTGGTTAATGTAAATATTACGATTACTTCATAAGTTTTTTTTTTCGTTTTTTCTCTACAGTAAGTAGATCGATTTATAACGACAATTCTTTTTTTTTTAAACACGCCGGTAATTGCGTGTGGTAAATGGATAACCATTTACCCGCAGCGTCTCTTCATTTTGTTTTACAATCATCGTGATTTTCCGTCTTTTATGGGCCTACGACCAATTCTCTATGATCTATTTCCATGAATATGCAAACGCAAAAAGAGATAAAAACGCTACTATAGTATGCAATACAATAATATTACCGTATCGTCGATATTAATTATTATAAATAGTTTTTAATAATTATTTGTCCAAACACTGAATATTTTACAACAGCCATTGATCTCAACTATTCGTAACTCTATTTAAACAGTTCGCAACTCTTACAGTTTCAATTTCATCGTTTCTTTGTTTTTTTTTCACTCTTTTAAATATTATGCGTAGCGTGTCTGATCCAATATCATATCAATAATAGGGGTATATCATAAATTTTGTAATTTCCTAAAAAATATTCTCTAAAAAATATGTCGACCTAAAGATTATTAGACTGATAATCACAGACAATTTTTTTTTCAATTTTCCTTTCATTCCTTTTTTCTTCTCTCTCTCTCTCATTTCTCTCTCGCTCGCTTTCTCTCTCTCTCTCTCGCAGCTCTGTCAATAGTTATTATTTTATCTCTTTCTCCCATCTTCTCTTATCCCCCATTTTTAAACAAGTACAATATTCAAAATTTCTACATTTCGTTTAAACGTTAGAATAATAGTACTTTTTATACATGTTTTCTTTAAAAAGCGTTTTATATTTCGAGTTATCAATTTTTTTTTTCCTTTTTTCACTTTAATCCCTTAACTGTTATAAGGACAATCTTTGAAAGGAAGAAGATAAGAAGAAATGAAAAACCCAAGAAGACAATGAAGAGATGAAAACCTCTCGGTCGCAAGAGGTTATTAAAACGCTGCGATGTTCCGAAATTGTCGTAAAATTAATAACGGGCACCGTACATTTCCATGAATAACTTAACCAGTCATTTCATTATCACACCAAAACTAGCAGATGTCCGACACTTCCATTACCTTAAAGCAAAATTAGTCTCGAGGTAAAAATTTACGTACAGAGAGAGATATACATTAATGTATATGTGTGTGTATATGTATATAAATATATATCGTATATATATATATATATATATATATCCACAGTGAACATAATACGTTGAATATATGTATATATATACAAATATATATTGAATACATATTCGAGCTTTCTTTTTTTTTTTGAGATTACTTGTATATCCGTTTCTTTTCGTTTTACCGTCGAGTCTGTTCTCTCTTCACACGCAAGTCGCTTCTGAAAGGTGCTGATGGGTGTAGTAAACAAACGGTGCACAATATGAGTGGTGATGTATTATGCTTCTTTTTTTTATGTGTAGATTATACTTAATAATAATAATAGTAATGATAATAATGAGGGCTGATGCGTAATACTAAGGAGCTTGTACGTACTCCATGAGTAAAGTGAGTAGTTTAAAAGATACAGAGTATGTTTCAGAAAAAGCGCTTGATAAATTCTTGGAAATTCGTCAGGCAAGGACAGATAAAACTTAATCTTTTCGTATCCCCCATTGCGGAAATGCTAGAAACTATTTCGCTATATTATTCCGTTTCTGGTTTCGTTATTTACTCGCGTCCCTTTTTTTTCCTTTTCCACACTTTTCTCACGAGGATGTACAACGTATCTTATATTGAAATGTTCTTAATTAAAAAAATAGTTAAAAAGCACAGCGTGTTTTTAGATTCGACAACCGACACGCCTGGGTATAGTCAGTATAATCTGTTGTTACAATCACCACGGATATCGATTGTGTTATGGGATTATAAATTATACAGAGTATCATACATTTCATAGTCCCAAATCATTTTACGGCGATATCGTGTAACAATAATAGAAGGATATAGTTTTAAAACGAGAAAAAGGTTTTTTTTCTCCGGTGTATAAAAAGAAAGTAGAAGAAGAAAAAAGAAAAGCCGGCATTTCGTATCGTCTCAACAATATTAGACCATCGTGTGCACCATGCTCTATATCGTTCGAATTTAATTAGTACTTTTCGTCAACCCCAGAACCGTCATCCGTAATTAATAAATATCAATAAAATATCTAACATTGCTATTATATTTTCAAGTAAATTACCTTTCTTACGTCATTATTACCTTTCTTTACAGATTAAAATTAATTATCATTATATTAACAATATTCATCTTCCAATAATAGTTATTAATTATTGGTAATCATAATATTTAAAAAAAAAAAGATTCAAAATACCTAAAAAATGGCAATTTCTCGTGACCAGAACAAGTTTCCATTTTCTCTTGTTTTATAACTTTTTACAACTCAGCATACGCATTTTGTACCAAACCAGGCCGATTAAAATGTAGCACGACCGACATTACTTGCGTGCTCAAATAATGTTCCTGCCATCATTTATTCTTTATATTACTTCTTTAAATAATTCGCGATCAATATTCTTCGTATAACGCATTTCTTATTATTATCAAACTCTTCCGCTGCAATCTACTATCTCTTACTCTAGGCCATTTTTTCATGTAAAGTGCACTTAACGGTGTCCATGGAGCACCAAATTTAAGGGACTACCACCTCGGCAGAAATTGATTAATCGCACTAAAATACTTTGTTATAGCTTAATGGATGCATAGACACAATTACAGTTCTCCGTTTGAATATAAGTCATTGGGATATATCTAAAATCTATCACCGGGTTAAAGCGTAGGTACATTAAAGGTAAGGCAAAACTGTATTTCACAGAAAGGTGTCCTTACGGAATACGCATTATCCGTAAAATGTGAAATATATTCCTATAAAGAACATTTATAATTTTTTTCCCAGTGTGGGAAAGTATCACGAACGTTTTCTAGATTGTAATCTAGAAAAAAGTTTACCCGAAACAATGTCTAATTAGTTTTCTACATCTTGTCAACGTAATCGTATCCGCGGTGTTATCGTTTCATAGTTACTTTGTTTTCTTCTTCTTTCCTTTTTTTTTGTCACTTTTATTTTCTAACAAAGCAGTAAGGAATTTTCGGATAGAGACCACTTAAACTATTGTAAAAACCAGCAGTGCTGTTAAACTTCTGTAAAGTAAATCTTTCGCTACACGTCGGTTTTTCATTAAATACAAAAATAAAGTAATGAGATTGATACTGTAAGACAATATTGGCAAGGCGGAAGCACAAACGCGTGGGTGCAATGTTTTAAAAATCTAAAGAGACGTATTAAAATAATATTGCGCATACACAATCCTCCACTCGAAACGAACGAACGAACGGATTTTAAATTTTTTAGGGAAGCAAGTCTTTGTTTCCCTTCTTTATACACTACTATATGACTTAAAATCTCATCAATGTCTGCCAAAGTAGTTACACCTTTGAACAGCATCCCACGCTGGGAGACTGCCCCTTCTTTCCATTCTCTCCCTCTCTGGCTCTCCCACTCTCTCTCTCTCCCTCTCTTTCTCCTTAATGCCTACATTCCTAACTTAAGTTAAACCGGTTGCTGTACTTACATCAAAGACAATATCTAGTCTAACAATTACATATTTTACAAGAACATTTGAAATCTGGCCCTACAGCAGACATGAAATGTCGCAAAGTTAGTCATACACTGTACACTAAATTTAAATTTACACAAAATATGTCGCTATGCGATTCCGCATAGAGATTCCAAATTCATTAAAAAATCATTCTGATTTTAAACACTCCGAACATGATCTTCGATGATCTATCGATATTATTCGCTACAACGTAAACATGATTCTATCTTTATCTTCGACACGATAAAGAAACATACTTAAAACCAACATGTAATAAATGGTCATGAAAAACGTGCAAGTTTTTCTCTCTAAGTACGTTAATCTTCTGCTGCATAATATTATTCAATTTCATTTCTCGATTTGGTCCAATCATTCGTAGGACACTTTACAGAACAATTCACGCAAATTATTGAAGTGTATACACATTATATTCAAAATAAGGCATACGAAAAAAAAAGGAAACGTACAAGTGTATATATATATATATATGTATGTATATGTATATAAATTACAAGCATTTAGTGTAAAGTGTAAGATAACTTGTACACTTAAGCCTCAATAGTAGAATAATAGATAGAGTCTAAAAGACGTGCGTAAAAGCACAGGCGTGGACAAAGTAACACTTTCAAAAGTCTCTCTGCTATGAAACACGGCACGAGGACTTGTCGGGTATTGAAAGCAGGACATATTCAATCATTTATTGCTATAAATATACTCCTTAAATCAACTACGAAGTGTAGCTGTTTAAAGTAACATTGTCATAACGCGATGTTTCACGTACTATATCTGGCCTTCTAATATTTTAATGTATATCTATTTCCTTTATAGTAATAAAAAGCTGCAATCTCTGAAAATAGTTTGACGATTAAATGAATAACGTTCAATAAAATGAATCCTATTCCAAAGCGCACATAATTATAGCGCATATCTTTTGCTGTGCTTGTGGGAGCTTAAGATAGCTGTATATGCAGTCTCAATTGAGGTATTTGCGACACCTGCGAGAGCCGCAGGTACACGGAATCTTGATATCCTCGAAAGGAAATTTGTAGTCGTACGTTAATTCTTCCCCTTGAATAATACGACGGAGAGCAAAAATTAAAATGTGTTTCTTACCTAGGATGTCTACCACTCGTGAATAACAGTTCGGCTGCAAAATAAATCACACGATTGTAATATTTAAACATTGTAAATGTGAAAATCCGAATACAAAGAATCTTGAAATGTCTCTTCTATTATTTTCTTTTACTAACTGTGCAATCATAATATTGTTCAATAGAATCTGTGACCATGTATTATAATCTTTAATGTAGTATTACGAATTCTTTTTAAAATATAATAGCCATATTTCTTATTATAGTGCTTACGATCAAATAAATTGAAATGATATATACCTCACATGAGTGGTTTATAAATCTAGCTGCATTTCCTTTCATTGTCGCGTCGACAACCAAATGGTCGTCGATTTTAAACATGTAACATCCTATATTTTTACTGTCATAATATTTTTCTCGTTTATCCGTTAAGGAGGCTCGAATCACCTGAAAATATAGGAGAATTAGTTTTAGTATCTTAGTACATCTATCGTTGCATCTTTTATAGTACATCTTCCAAAATATACTTGACATGTAATATATATATATAGTTTATGGTGGTTTACATACCTCACCAGCGTATTCAATGACCATTTCTCCTGCCTCTATATCTCTCAGGCAGAAGAGACCTCTCCCATGTATATGGGAATGATATACTCCCACGGATTCTTTTGATGTTTCCTTAAGTATCCTAAAGCGCATTGCCATCGGCAAATTTGTACTTGCCACCCGTCTGAAATAAGAGTAGAGTTTTAGTTTTACCGCTATAATTCATAATTTGCATAAGTTATTAATAATCTTATTTTATTCGTTAAAAGATACTTTACCTAGATTCAGCTTCGGATATGGCAATCATTTTTGGTTGCTGTCTGTGTCTTGATGCAAGCCAACTAAACATGTCATGTACTTTTCTTCCCTTGAATGGTTCTGCACGAGCAGCACCATTATCGCAGGCTGTTGGTAAATCGTTTTCTGTTTCTCCAGGTTTATGTGGAGGTAAATTATGAAACCTTGGTTTGTATCTCGTACACTTATTTACACCCGGTAGCTGTTCGACCAGGTACACGGTTGCGTTATTTTCCAAGCCCAAATTTTCAGAAAGAGGATTGTGAGGTAACGGAGGTAAATTGTGAGCTTTCCTAGCATTTTGCACTGCCTGAAAAACTGTTTCCCATACTTCTGCCATTGAAGAAGCAGTATGAGTAAAGCCATCCTGTGACTTTATCTCGTACATTAAAGTTGGACCTTTCGAACAGTTCACCGGTGACTGTGTATGTTGCGAATTAGTTTGCGTGGATTTTATGGACTTGGTAACAATTCTGGGCTTCTTAACAGCGACTGGTGGAGTTTTCGTTTTCAATAGATTCAATTTATTATCGATGGGCTTTACTTTCTCGTCAATTTTGTTCGTTTTTAAAGTAAACGTTTTTATCGGTAACAACTGCAAAGAGGTGATCTGCGGTACTTGCTTCGACGGTAATATTTCCACGGATGTTACTTGAGGAGATTTCTTATTTTGCGCCACGGCTTTCATGTTGTGTGTTATTTTGTATGAACCATCCTGCAATTGCTTCTGTAATACTATTTTCAACGATGTATTCTGTAATTTCTCTTTGTCCAGTTCCAATTTCAGATTCTCCTTCACCTTCTCTATAGCATCGGTATTTAATTTCAACGATTCACTCAGATTATTTATCGTAGTCTCGGGTTTTTTAACGGGAACAACTGCTTCGATGATTTGTTTCTTAGATTCTGTGAGTTTCGGTTCCGGTTCTGCTGCTTTTATCACTGGTTTCGTCGGCTCTTCAATTATGATCTCAGATTTTTGTACAGTTTTTGCCGGATCTTGTTTTGGCGTTACTGCTTGCATGGGTAATACCCTATTCATCGGTCGACTCGTCGGCACGTTATTCGTGGACATTGTAATTTTACTTTGTACGGACGAGCTGGTGATAATCGAATTGTTATTTACACTTATATTAATATTGTTAGGATTCGATACAGTACCGTTATAGCTATTATGCACATTATTTACATCATGATTTAACTTATTTACAATTATATCCCTTTGTGTTATACAGTGATTAGGTAAAGGGGGTATTTTAGATGATATGCTAGATTTTATCATACTCGTATTTTCTGACACATGCTTCGAGTCGAAGTACGGTCGAACGGTATTATTCATCATTTGCTCTGTACCAAAGAGTGGCTCAGTTATCTTCCATGGCCCGTTGTTCGTTTGTGCCACCGAATGTGAAGCTGGACTTGGCCGTACAGCTACTCTTGGTATCGTGGTTTGCAATAATTTCGGAGGCGACGTTATTCTTGGTGAAGTTACAATTTGAGATTCTGGCGGACATGTGTCAGGCAACTGTATCGATGCTACTGGTTGTACAATGGTTTGACACGATGCAGGTGATATAGTATTACATATAGCTGGTGTAAAAGACTGTTCAGGTGTCGATATACTAATCTGCGGTGTTGGAATAGATTCTGCTATGGGTGCCGACTGATTTACTACTACGTAACCACCAGGTACTGTAGATACACTGGGCACACTGGATACATTTTGAACATTAGGTACATTAGGTACACTAAGTGTATTAGGTATGTGTGGTATACTAGGTACACTAGGTACGTTAGGTATACTGGGTACACTAGGTACATTAGATACATTGGGTATTGTAGGCATACTAGCTACACTGGGTACGTTGGATACAGTAGACAGGTTCGATACACCCGGTATGTTCGATACATTTGGTACACTGGGTATAGTGGGTATTGAGGGCATAGCCGGTACATTGGATACACCAGCTACGTTAGGTACATTAGGTACATTAGGGACATTGGGTAAGCTGGCTATGTTTGGAACACCGGGAACATTCGGAACATTGGATACATTCGGTACGCTAGGCACGCTAGGTACAGTAGCTACATTAGCTACACCAGGCACACCAGGTACATTGGGTATGTTGGACACTCCAGATACACCAGGTACATTTTGTACAGTCTGTACAGCTGTTACTGTTGGTACGCCCGGCACAGTTTGAACGTCCACGATGGGCTCCATGAGTTTCGACGCTTGAAATACTTGCGTCGTCGTCTGGTAACTGCTTGCCAAAACTTGTGGTACTGTTCCAGCCATGAACTGACTGGAGGACATTACTGTATTGCTCACGATCGTTTCCAAGCCGTAGTACATCGGTTGATTCGAAAGAAACATACTGCCGGTCGAGTCAGTGAACATTTCTAATGTTGGTGTAGAGCTTAATAATAGTTGCTCCGATGATATAACACCACATTGAATTGCACTGGGCTGTTGTTGTATAATAGTCCCAAGTACTGTCGGTTGCGTTTGAGCAATTTGTACGCTCGGCAATATCGATATACCTCCGTTTTGTAATGCTAATAAATTATCCGACGGTGCCTGTATGTACGCACCGGGAACTAAATGATTAGTTGTTATGAACTGAGGCTTAAATCCAGCTTCGTGTTGACCACCAATTGTCGTGATGTACTGGAGATTTTGTCCTGATTGCTGTTGCAATGTTTCAACGTATGCAGACATAATACTTGGAGAAGCGACTTGTTGCAGGATTACAGTAGGTCCACTTGGTCTTTGAGCTTGTTGTAATTGTATAACTGGAGCATTATTTTGCATAGGTTGGAATCTAGCATGTCCATTGTGAGGTTGTATGGTATTTTTCACAATCTGTGATTTCATTCCTTTCGTACGTGATTTCGGAGCTCTGGGAGACTTTGTTTTAACTACCTTCGTCGCTTGAACGTTTGCTTGTGATTCGTTATTTGCCGTTTGTACGCCGGTAGAGGAAAACGTTGGTGATACTTGCGGACTTGGGACGGTTTGTGAATTTGAACTGTCGGGGGAACTCATCGGCGTATTGACCGTAGTTTGCGTAATACTAGAATCACTCGCAACAGACGGCGGATCTGTAATTTCGGTTATCTGAACGGTACTTTCTTGAGGTAATACTGTAGCATTTGGTAATGTAGTCGTCGTTCTAGTGTACTGAGTCTGTACAATCATATCGTTGGATGTTAATACTGTTTGGTGAACAGTTTCTACGGTAGCATGAGTATGAATCTGTGGTGTAATGATCGCCTGAGCTATTGGCTCGATTTGCATAGCTGGATGTGGCGATGGTACGGATGCTTCTAAAGGAGATGTAGCTTGTATATCCGGATAATCGGATGACAGGGTATGTCCTTCGGATGGCGACAAAGTTATAAATTGTGGAGATACAGATCCAATACTTGGTGAAAATCTGGAGTCAGGAGATGCCAATTTGTTATCCATAGTTTCCGAGTCGCTATCGCTTGTTATCATGATATCACAGTTTGCCAAATGTCTGTTATAACTATCTTGAGTTCTGTAAGTGCAACGACATCGTTTACAAGTTACAGGTCGATCTATATGTTCAAACGGTGTATCATATTGTGGTGTAATATCAGGTCTTTCATGTTCAATTTGCTGCGGTGATATACATTCATCGTCGCTGGATATATCGTCTGCACCATCTAATTGTGGGATTTCGACATTTAACTTCAAATTACTCTCTTTAAATGAATTAGTTTTGTGACTTGTGCATCTCGAAGAAGCAGAAAACCCGTTATTGTCTTTTGCTTTTTGAGACTTGTCATTTCTATTCGCAATATGTGATCTTATAAATCCATATATACGTTTTGATTGCAAAACTGTCGATGACTTTGTACATGGATTCAGATTTTTCTCGCTCGATAAAACAAATTCATTACTGTCGCACGAAGTATCGTCATTGATACCGTCCAATTGTGGAATCGACAAATGCTCTGAGGCACGTACCGCAGTAGTTTTTTCCTCGATGCTATATTCTGGCGAGCTACATTCACTGGCGCTGTTTGCATCCGCAGGTCCATCGACTTGCAATATTCTTGGCTGTTGTCTTGCGTGCCAAAATAATCTTTTATGCTCCTTTCCTTCCTCACGATTTGCCGATAGAACTCGTCGATTAATACCGTTGGAATCTTCAATACAATATTTCAGTTCTCGCATCGAATCAGATATGATATTTGGCGTGTTTGCTCTGCCCACGGTGACCATGATACTTTCTGGAATTCTTAGCTCGTGCAACGTAGGTGTGCGTTCATTTTGTGAATCTAATACCATAACACTAGCTTCCGTTGATTTTGTCATGTTCGAGTTCCTTGGTAATTTCCTTCTCTTTATACTAGGTCCATAAGTATTATCCAATTTGCAACTCCAAGTTAAACTGCAGGATCGTTGATGATGCCTTTGTCCACCTACTATCAGAGAGCTGTTTGACATTACTTCGGACTTGGATCTTTTTAACTCTCTACCTCCGCGTTTTTGATTCTTCGAGCTGAACAAGTCATCCATCAGATCTTGAACCGAAGTCTTTGCTTCTAAGTGTACCCAGAGATCATTATGCGGTCCCAACTCCAACAAGGAAGGATCGATCTTTGAGATTTTATTTTCAGGTGGTTTTATAATATCATCTACTTCAGGTGTCAACATGTCATCTTTAAATAAATCCGTTGCGAAACTCCCGTCATTCTTCAAGTCCATAGCTAAAAAATCTTCGTATGTCATTTTCGGGAAGATATCTTGCATTGAAATTCCGTCCAACAGATCGTGAGGTAAATCTTCAAATATAGCTTCCTTCAATTCCGGTGGCAAAAGATCGGTGTTATTTTGCTCTGCTAAATTTTCATCGACTTCCTTGTTACACACTGAATCGATTAAAGCGTCTAAAGTTTGTTTTACAGTTAAATATTCAATTTTCTGCGCGTTTAATATATCCTCTTTTTCCTGCTCCTTCGAATGATCAATGGTAATGTTGTTTTCTAAATCGGGAGAAATTTCCGGCGTGAAAACTCGCACATACGTTCGAATGTAGTATCTTACGATTTTAAATGGATTCACAGTAGACCAATATAGTCGAGAACATTTATAATCGCAAGGAATAATTTTTTCAACGGTATCAGAATATTCCGGGATGATCGTCCCTAAACAATCGATCATCAGGGAACCTATCATCACTTTAACTTTATTTGGTTCCGCATATTTCTTCCGTTTACGATCCAATTCCACGTACACTGGTCTCTTTAAACTAAACTCACTATCACTCTGAAGTGTTTTATGCATGGGATTACTTAAATGCAAGGAACAAAATACTGTTTTATCATCGTTAAAGACAAGTCCAACATTCCTTGCGCACGGATAATGAAAAGTATTATTACAATTCTTCGCACAACAGCTGATACTCGCCCCCTTCTTTCCGCACTCCGAACAACGAATTAAACGGCCTCTTGTAACAGCATTATGAACGTTTTGCAGAGAACCATCAATTTCCTCGAATACCTCGTTTGACCAGAATACACAATTTGAGTGTACCCATTCATTTTGCCCACAATACAACAATCGTCCTTCTTTCACTTCCTGGCCATCGCCTAAACCTTTACATAAACAACAGGATCTACTGTCTTCAACGTAAATATTATATAAGTTTGCTGTCTTAGCGGCAATTCCCTTGGGTGGTTTTACCAATTCATCTTTCCATATTTCTGAAATAGAATCGTCGAATTTCACGGCTGGGATACCATCTTTATTGGCATCTTTCGATGACGTCAGTACATCATTCTTTCCACTATTTGATTTAACATTTTTTGGGGTAAACCATGGAAATATTCCTTGTAAAATCTCGTGATACCTATCAATTATATCTTTAGCACCAGTAGAACTAATTACATATTCCATATCACAATGAAATTGCGATACCATTTTATATTCATTGTTATTGACTTTATGTTTTACCGACATTAACGTTGGCATAGGTTTTGCGTCAATTTGTTGTTCGGTACAATGGCATTCTAGGTCGTTAAAATTACCATTCAGCTCTTGATTTGTTGAATCCCTTTTGTCGGTGTCTTGGATATCTTTTGGAACGCAATTTTTTACCCTAACTGAACATTCTTTTAAATGAAATTTTTGCCGTAGCCGCCTTAAACCTCTTCGATTACTAGAAGAAGTATCTGTTGGTTGTTCCTCAACGTCTGGTTTATTTGCAGCATCCACTTCCGTACTAACATTTGTATTAGATTCTGTATCCTTAGATTTTTCACTATTATGTTCCTCTAACACATCTGCGTTAGGAATGTTCGTTGTATTCCCGTCTGCTCTTTCGTCCGAAACATCCCATTTTCTTACACTCAACACAGACTTACAAAGACACTCTTTTTTAGGATTCCATTTTAATGCAGCACAGGCCTTTCGATTTTTACTTAAAGACTTTATCACTCCAATAAAACCAGCCTTAAGTTCAGCTTCTATGGCGCTTTTCCAGACAGAATTAGGATTGGAAGAACATTGGCTGCATATATACTCTATGGAATCAGGAAGATAACTAAGGATTTGATACCGTTCATCGGAAAGTCCCTCGCATCGGGCATGTACCCAACAAGAACATTCGCTACATTCCATCATCTGAAAAATATAATGAATTAGTGAATATCAATATCATTTATACTGAGGAAAGTATAAGTTTCCAATAAGACGTACTACTAAATCTTCTCGAAAATTGCCATTAATGTTTTTAAACATGTTAACACATTGCGTAAGGCACTCTAGTGTTTGAATGTGCCCGTAGATTTTTAAGCGCTCCAAAGATTTGGTATATTTTATATATTCGATTATTTTGTACTTTTTTGGCAATGGGATAATTTATTTCGCTAAGTATTTGTCATAAGAATATTCAAAGCTACGTTGCCTACTAATAAAGTAGCAAGGTTTGCCAAATACGAGATATGTCGTTACCCGTACGCAATGTGTTAAGCTCTTAATCTACAATAATGTGTGATATTCGATGCGGTAAATGGGACAAAAAATTTTGAAGTTCTTTCTATACTATTAATATTAAGTTGAGCTATACGAAAAGTCAGAAATCGGAGAGAAATTTTGATTTGAGGGATAACTTCTGAGTTACTGCGTACGAAGTCAAAATAGAAATCGTAGGACAAGGGGTTAAAATGCAAATCCTAAGTATCTCGATCTAACAAAAAAACTAAGTTATACCGCTTTTAAAATAAACGGTCCATACAATTAAGCGATTAGATAATAAACGTAGTGTACTTACCTTCGTATCTAAATCATTTTCGTTGTAACACTTTTGACATAATGGACAATAATTTCCTTGCTGTCGTAATTTAAAACACATTGAGCACAAGGGTAAATTTCCAACGTGAACATTTACGCCTTCGCTACCGCAACTTTTACATTTAATACAACTATGACAAACGTAAGGTCTTTCAGAACTATAAAGTCGAGAGCTAATACCAGATTTTGACAAGCACGAGTGATGAAACGATTGACGACAACGAATACAGGACAATTTCGGACCAGATCTTAGATGGCAGGACTGACATATTGTACATCTAGGACAGCACCAGTTTGGTTGGACACAAGTATTCCATTCACTGGGTTCCAAACAGAAGGCGTGATATGGCTCACAACAGCACTGACAATGGATGAGCTGTAAAGATTGTTAATAATGTACCATAACCCGACCTGATACTCCACTTTACCAATAATATTCATTAGATATTCAATATTTCTTACAGATTCTTTCCCTGCACTTCCGCACAGATAGCAAATCGCAGGGACATGAAAGAGCTCTGAACCAATAACAGCAAAACCTTTTGCACCAATTTCTGAAGGATCATATTGTTCCCAAAAGTCTATCGATACTGTATGGATAGTATCATCGATTGTTTTCGATACCTGAAATAATGTAATTTTTTCGTGTTAGAGTCATTAATAAATGTTTTATATTACAAGTGTTCTTTTTTTTTTTTAATTTTTCATATAATGTTGTATTATTACCTGGAAATTCGAAGTTGTTATACTTTGACTTGGTTTCCCTCTTCTTGGATGAGATTGTTGAGCTATACTAAGATTTAAAGTATTTTCTTCGCTATTTTTTTGTGACTCTTTTTCCTTTGCATCATCTTTTTTATCTGTTCTCTCATTTTCTTTTAATATTTTCGGAATGTGCTTATTATTTTCAACATCTTCCTTTCCATCTGTGGATGGAAAAGTGGCGATTGGTTGACCAAGCGCGACACTCGCACTTCGACAAACATGTTTAACTCGTGGTCCTTTTAATTCAAGCCTCTGTCTAAGGGGTTGTGGATATTGATTTAAGGATGGTGAGGAAAACATCGGATTTTTTAGTTTCTTCCTCACTTTAATTCTATTGTTTTTTCTTCTCTTTTTACTAGGTGATGTATTTATCGAAGAATCAACTGTAATTAAAAGTTTGGTAAATTTCGGATAATAGTGAATGTAATCAATCATTACTGATATATCAATTACTTACATTTATCTAATTTTGTATAAAGGAAACCACCACTATTCTGATAATTAGTCTTCTGGCCCATTTCCATATTCCTCCAACTCATGGCTGATTTAAACAAGTTCTTCTCAGAACTATCTTCTGCTGGCCAGCCTAACTTGCAGGATATTAATTTTTGCCCTTGACTATCGTTGTCTTCTTGACTCATTGGTAATGGAATACTCAATGGGTCCCTCATCATTGGTGGTAATAATGCATTTAAACCTGTCCTTAATGCAGTAGGAATGTTATAACATTTTAAACACATTTTTAACCAACATGCTGGACATCTAGCTTTATAAACACATCTCATGAGATTCCATTGCTGACTTCTCACAACAGGTGGAACTAAACATAAGCCATCCCCTTTATGACACTGAAGGATTGGAAGGGTACTATTTGTAGATTTAGCACAAGTTTGTCTCTTGATCATTTTGCTAATAAATTTTCGGCAAGATTCACAACTGTGGATGCCAAATTTCCGTGCTTGTTTCACAAATCGATAAAATCGTACCGCCCCACAAACACCGCATTTAATAGTACCTGTTAATCCTGGAGATTACAAAAAAAAAAAGTAAATTAGTTCAGTTATTTTGTCGAGATTTCTGTATGTTTCATGCGATTTTTGATATAACATATTTAAAAATATCTACAAAATCTGACAAATACCTAAATTATTATTTCCACCGGTAATGCTATTAGTATTAGACATTGAAAATGGTCCTTCAGTTCCACCTACACATTTGTTATCCAGTTTCAGTCTTGCCTTTCGCAAAATAACTTTTCCACCATTTAACTTCATTCCAGTCCACTCTGACTGCTCATCATCGGTACGATTACTATGATCGCTTCCGCTTTCCGATAATGTACTTTCCGTGTCGAAGTTATCTGAATTTCCCTCTGTGGCTTTATTCCCATTATCAGAATCTTGTTTCTTTGTACTTATATCTTCTTTGAATTTTTCAGAATTTGTCTCAACTTCTAGATCAGTTGCTTCAGTTTGAGTTCCTGACCTCGTTTGGATCCTGGAAGACTCTGCATTTGGAACATCGGAATCAGGAAGAACTTTCGTAGGAACAGAAATCTGTTTCTGATTTCGGGGTAAAATCAATTTTGTAGTTTGAGCTGCTCGAATCGTAATTTGTGAAGAATCTTGAGTATTACTGAAATCATGAGATGGACTTTTTGCTATTTTATTCTTATTTGATATAGTAGATTTCTTCGTTTCTGCATTAATGAATTTTGATACTTGTGCGTCTTGTGCAGAAGTTGCTAATTTCTTAGTATTCTTCATGGTTTGAATTGTAGTTGGGGAACTGGAACTTGCACGTTGAATTACCCGTTTTGTTTTCATTCTTGCTTCTTTATCTCTTAGTTTTGTACAAGATTTATTAACATTTGTTTCTTTTAATTTTGATTCCTGGTTACAAACTTTGCTCAAAGCAAATTTGGCCTTCTTAACATGCGTGCTAACTTCATTTTCACCATGTTCAATGTTAGAAATTTCTTCTAATTCTTCAATGAATCTTTTATTTGGCTTAATAACCCTCGACGAATGTGCACTACGAACTGGCAAAACAAATTTCCTTACAGCACTCGGTTTGTCTCCAGATTGTGCCGCCACGTTCCTCACGTTATTACCATTAGATTTTGCCCTCTGTAGTAATCTCTTTGCTGTACTGTTACGCAGCTGCCTCGTTCGTTGGTGTTGATCCAGAATATTGTTTACAGATTTTAAAATTGGCGTTTTCATGAAACTTGAAAATTTGATATTTTTACAATTCCTACGATTCTTCGGTCTGTGAATTTTGTTAGCACGCTTCGGATTTAATAAGGTCACATCTTTCTTAATATTTTCCGCCAGTTTCGAATTTTTATCACATAACTTCTCCGCATTGTTTTCACTATCTGAGGAAGAATTTTTAACGTCTGTAACTTTCTGTGCATTAGATTGTGGTTCAGGATTTTCAGCAGCAGCATCAGGTGGTGGTTTATTGGTGGTATTATCTGCGTCATGTTGTTGTGTTTTTATGTAAGACACGGAAAGATTAGCCTCTTTAGTGCTAAAACCATGGAATGGTGGATGTTCCTGTGGAAAAGAGATTAGTATCAAAAACAGTATACAAATCAATTCAATAATTATCAATCATTATTGTTGTTGTTTGTAAATACACAGTTACTACGAATCTATAACATACATAATATCATAGGGTATTTCTTGCAATTTTTTTGCAACATAAAATAACAGTTCCATTGTAAACCATTTTCATTAACAATGAAACACACACTAAGCCTCTCCACTTTATTGAGAAACATACAAAATCTAACACATCCATGTTGTTTTTATAAAATAAAATTATAGGAAAGTAGAGATTCTATGCTGTGTCAGTGACACTTTCAAGCGCGTTAATACGTCAGTACACGTTACACACATCTGCCATTCCAGAGACTGTGATTCCCTTCTAATAGGTTAACCTTCATTACACAGCCGAATCTTCGAGTTTTTCTGGCAACCGAATCGGCGCCGTATGCGTCCCTATGACGCTTATGAAACAAACACAGTTGTTTGCAATACGGGAAAACATCGTTCCGCAGGTGATGCTAATTAAGCACCCTCTGCTTGATACACCGCACGAAAGTAAACTGCGAATTACCTTCTCGTTGTCACCAAATGTTTCGTTGAACAGGGAAAGTCCGTAGTAGATGTTCTCGGCGACGGTTACCGAATCGCTTTGGACTGTCTCAGGCTGGCCGAGAACTTTGATCCGTTTCCTGGTGACCGTCTTCGGCGGCTTCCCGGGAAACTTGGACCTTCCCATGTTCACTTTTTTCAACGGCCAACCTCAACCTCACAACGAAATTCTGTTTCCATTTTACGCGATTTTGCCCTGTCGAGGCGCACCAACCGAACACCAACGAACACTTAACACACACGGAACTCGTGAACTTCGTTAAACATCGGCTAATGTCGGTTGAATTCGATGATAGCCGCGAAATACGCGGGTACTGTCAAACACAGAATCACCAGTTGTAAGGTGGGTACATTCGCTCTCAAATATATACGGGAAGACATCTAGTGATTTTTATTTAACCAGACCTTTGAATTCAATACCCCATGTGGGAAACTTTCATTAGGAATTACTTCGATAAAATTATACATTATTGTAACCTCACCGATGACCGTTATTTTAACATGAATTTTAAATTAGGTCAATTTTGAACCGAAGCTTTTAAATAACGATCGTTCATTTGAACAATCTATCCATTTACAAAGATCAAACATGTCAAATTGTTGTTTCATTGATAAATTTGAGTTTATAGAAGATTACTGTTGCTAAATATTTACGTAAACAGTTTAGTGGTGGTTTATAATTGCTGTATTATGATTGGTCACGTGGCGGCCGCCGCGCAGATCTGAACCCACCATAATGTACTTTATCCTAGGGAATATTAATTTGCGCCCTACGAAACCTAATTTAAAATAATTCTAATACTATTAAGGAATTTCGACATGTAAGAGAAATTCGTAGTGTTAATAAATATTCAATTAATTGTCATTTATCTTCGACTTAGGAGAATGCTTAAAAAAACAGAAAAGCTACGAAAATCTTTCGAAGAATTTATTACGAAGAGTTTTTATACACTACTGTAAAAAGTAATTTTTATTTATTATTATCGAATTTCTGAAGCAGTTTATATTGTCACTGACTTACACAATGGGGATTGGAAGTTTAATTAAATATTGTATGTATTTTCAATTTGTACCTCTCGCTTCCTAATAAAAAAAGAGCCATTATACCATTACCGCACATTTCTAAATGAAAATATTAAGGTTCGCGTTAATTAACGAAACTCTCACGTTACATATTTTTAGTTGGAAACGAAATTTAATCAACAAGTAGAATTTCAATTAATTCAACACACCTTTCTGTTAAAGTATTTCATATTTCATAAATTTTCTCTCATTCATTAAAATTAAATTACGCAAATGATTTTATGGCGAAACGTTTTAGCAGATATAAACATGATGTACCACCTAATTTTGTAACAATTAAAATGTTAAAAGATTTTAAAAATTATTGTCAAAAATTACGATCACCGTAAAGCTGTAGAATTTTTATTAGAAGCACGCTTTCGAATTTCGTTTTACCGTAATAAAGTTAGACGGTTACTCATATAAGAGAAGTTCTTTGCAAAACAATTTTAATCTCCATCATTTATTCACAATTTGGTATCGATATGAACCGTTCGTTTTAAAAGTAGGATAAGTCACTTTCTTTTTAAGTCAAAACATTGAGAATTTGTGTTACAACACAATTACAAATGTTAACGTCAATTTTTCAAAAAACTCACTTGTCATCTTCGATATCTCTAGTTCTCGCAACATGAATAATTTTGTAAGAAGAAACACCCGTTTTTTATTACGTTAAAGTGACATATACCACTTCCAAAATAAACTTGCACATGTTATCTCATGCACTTGTGTTTTCCTCTGTATAAATAATTTCATTACTAGTCACTAAAAATCACTGTTTCATTACGTTAAAGTGACTTGTGTCCTGTTCAGCATAAACGGCTCATATATTAAACGGAATGAAATGAAATCGTATTTGTGTCAAATTCACGTTTATTATCGAACATTGCATTTTTCTCGTTGGAAAACTTTTCTGTGACATTTACATATCATTAGTCCTATATACCTTTAGAGGGAAGAACAAATTGCATAAAATTAATAGAAAGTTTGTCCCACTTCGTAACGTTTTTATTTCCGTCGGATTCAAAGCAATAACATCAAACTGACGTTCTAGGGATGCAATAAAATTGATAAACATTTCTCTTTTTTTCCTGTCTGTACATACAAGTCGATGCACGTTACGCTGCATACCAATACTGCATCGCTTCTTATCGATCACTTTATACCATAAATATTTATGTGTATACGAATGTGCGCACATACATACTAATAAATCACGATGTTTTAGCAAGAAATACGTACATCTACAATTACGATACGTTCCCCTCTAATCAAAATTCCTGGAGTGCATGGAAACTAATTTATTTTTAATAATTCGATAACGTATGCAACAAGGCATTAACACTAGATTTACGGGTGTTGATTGTTTATCTATTTTCACAGAAATTTGTCGATTTGACTCGCACAACAAAATTGAACTTCTGGCATAAACACATTACTCCAACTCAATCGAAATGAAGAATAATTATGAACTATTATTTTGCCTATTGTCGAAAATGGTTATTGAAAATATTTTTTAAGTATAAAATAAGTGTATTATAAAAGTATTTGGATTTATAACTATTAAATTTTGAATAAGTCAAATTTATTGAGGCAGTAACTTTATTGTTAACATTAAAACTACCAAGGTGGACGAAATGAACGGCACTCAATTTTTCTAAAAATTTCACAAATAGGTAAAGAGAGTCAACAAGAAATATTTCACGTTTCTCATACAAAAGCAAAATTACTTAGTTGAACATCTTTTTCATTTCTTGATTCTTCTTTTTACAGAGCACTTATTTAGCATATTTAAATTTAATAGATACAAAGTCGGTATGAAATTTCTACGGAACTATTTTATTTCGTCAACATTCACTCGAGATAATTCTCGTGCCAGTCCGTTTCTTCTTTCTCGCAGCATAAAATTTCTAAATTGACCATTCTTTGTGTCTAACTCTTGTAACGGAGACCTTTAAAATGACATACGACACCCCAGAAATAAAAATTAATTTTCAAGTCCCTTCCACAACGCCCCAAGGATCTTCTAATTACTTCTTGCATTCTATACCTCAACACAAACCACACCTAAACTCTCCAACAGCCTTTCTCGCCATAAATTGAGTCGTTTCAACCAAGCGGCCGAATTTGTTATGTACAAATTTAATTAATCCTACGGCCGTCCTACACCCGTTACATTTTCTTAACGAAACTAAACGTCCCAGCAAGCCGTCGCACAGTCCACTTGACGTTTAATTATCGCAACCGACGTGACTACATTAAATACGAATAGTAATAGGATCGACAATTTTCAAGGCCTAGCATTCATTTTCATACAAAAGAAACGATACCATAAGAGGAACTAACATACTACAAGTAAGTACAAACTTGAAAGTTCAAACTCCCAATTAATAGACATCATTTCAAATCCTTATCACATCTATAACATTATTCCTACATGAAATGTACATCTATCATAATCACGATAACTCTATTCTGCTCTGCTGGGAAGAAAAGTCGCTCAAGCATTCGAAAGGAATGCGTCTCTACTTCACCCTAAAAAGAACACGACCCTCATACCCATTTTCAACTACAACCTGCTCCTCCCTAAATGAATACCCCATTCGCATCCCTAACTAAGACATTTCCAATTCCCCAAGACTTTCTTCCCACTGTCAGACATCAATTATCAAAACTACAAAAATACTCAAAAGTCGAAAACCAACGAACTATAAATCTTCCAAGAACGTTCATCTGAAAGTTCAACCTTAACACCGTAACCAATATCGAAGACGTTGCAACGCGACGATTTACCTATACGCCAGAAAATCTGAAACTCGTTACGCGCCGGGCGTATTCGTTTAAGCGGCGAACGAACGAGTTTATCTCCCGATCATTCCGCTCGAAATACCCGAGCGGGTGTGGTACCAGCCGTATTCGTTGGGATCGGTCAGCTAGCCGGTTGTAACGGAGCTATAAGATCTGCCGTTCCGTTTCGTTGCTTTGCATTGCGTACTATCCCCCGTCCGCTGCACCGCACGGCTTCACCTCAGCCGGACAAGTGTGCGATCCTAGGAAGGATAACGCGCATACGCCCATAGAACAGGCTGAGAGAGAACACCAAGCTCATAGTAGACACACCATAGAGTGGACCAGAACATCCGAGAGTCGCTGGACCATTTGCGGACCATGGAGAGAGAACGATGAATGCTCATACATATTGATAGTTACGCGTACCGCTTCGTATCGCGGATGAGCGATTTTTAGCGATATACTCGTGCTCGTACCTTCTCCCTTGCGCTTTGGAAAATATTTTCCAACGGCACGTATTAATCGGTATATCGCAAGTAAAGGGAAACTGGTTGGAGAATGTTTTATCGAGTAAATATGACTTTACGTCGTACGAGTTACAAACTGTAATGACACTTTATGTCGGAGCTTAACGGAATTAATTGAAATATTGAGAGTAAAAGAAAGTTCCTTACGGTGGTCGTTACGGTGGATAAGTTGGACACGGGGTTACTGAGTGTGAAATAATGTTTTAACTTGAGATTTTAATGTAATCGATCGTAATAAACGTAGGTAAGGGAGAGAAAAAAATAAAATAAGGATTCACGGAACGTTTTATCAGTTGAGGTGAGTCAACGTTGGCAGCGCGTAAAACTGATGTAATTTTCTCCGAAACAGAAAACAAATGAATTCAATTAGAGGAAGTAAAAGAAAATTGGATATGGAAGAATTCTATCTGATGAAATTCAATTTAACTTTAATAGATGAAAAATAGAACGTTCTTTAATCGAAATCTCGACGTAACAAACCTTTCTAGTCTGTTATTTAATTGTCGCAGTAATTTGACTCGTTCGAGATGTAAATTTCAATAGGATGAAGTTTTTACAATGCAAACGATATTTACGTAGAAACACATATTGCCTTTATATTTACTTTACATAGAGTCTCACGTAACTGATTCTATATTGAAAAATAAGTCCAAAATAGCTAATAAAAGTTCATCACTTAAGACATCCATTTTCAAAGAATTTCAAAATCTACATTTTGTAAAAATCGAACAGAAAGTATTTTCACTTGCTACAGTAAGAGTGACAGAAAAATTAATATCCATTAAATTGAGTTCTACTCCAGTGTAACTGTACCGTGTTAATTTTTTACATCATTTTTTTTTTCGAAAACGAAGTATCAAACGTGAAATAAATTCTATTTTATATTTTCGATTTATTTTTTCACATAAAATCAGCCCCCTATCCAGTTTGTACCATCGGTTACATGACACCCGGTACATTGCTCTAATAGACCCACGGCGATACGATATTTCGTACGAAACGTTAAAATATCGCGCGTATCCGTGATATACTCCCCAACATGCCGGTACGCGTCAGATAACAAATATTTCCCGGTTGCTCGCCGTTCTCATTATATACCGATAAATTGATCCTATCGTTTTTTATTTGAACATAACCGAGGCGGCGGCGTACTTAGAAAGTCGGAAGCTGGTTCATTGTACCGCAAACGTGAGAAATACTCGAGGTACTCGCGGGCAACAATCTTGGTATCTCTCTCCCCTGTTTTCCTCGAAGGCGATATATAATGCGTCCAGGCAGAAATTAAATATCCCATTTTACACCATTAAAAACGCGATACACCGTTAAAGCGACGTTTTAAGCGCACGCTTCCTGACCGTTTTAAATAAATTCGTACGCTTTTAACGCAAAATCGATGAAGATACCTGCAGTGCAGACTATGTAAAACTGTGCGTTTATATATTTTCCCTCCCTTTTTTTTTAACCTGTATCGAGTTGATTCGATAAACCCACCCACGGCCTCTCGATTCGCAGAACTACTTCGTTACGCAAATTTTATTAACGAAGAGCTTTCAGGCCTGCTTTTCCAATTTTTAAAACGTCGAGAGTCGTCAAGCACGAGGGATAGCCATCGTACGTGTCCGCGTAACGTTGCAAATATAGGGATGAAAAATCAGAATGTTCGCGTATGAGTTTCTATGTATTATACGTATACATTGTATGATATTAAAACGTTGACTGTACGATGAATAAATTTTATGATACTTTAAATTGCTCCAGTATGGTTTTTTCTTCCCTTTCTTCTCGCTCCGTCCGGCTAAACAATTTACTTATGCAGGTAGCGTAGAAAACTAGAAGACGGTTCATCGCACCGAGAACGTGAGAAATACTCGCACACCGAGTCCACTTTTTCTTCCTTCCTATTCGCATACTCGAACTTGTTCGTACACTCGGCTGCACGAAAAATAAAATGCACACCGCACGCCTTCTATCCCCATTAAACAGGTAGTTGCTGGCTGAAAATCGCTTTTATAGACAGCTCTCTGTCGTTGTTTCTACGAGAACAGAGCAAAGAGAGACGAAAAGACAAAGTGAGAAAGAGAATCGAGAAGTAGTTCGAGAGAAAGATAGAGAGTGAAAATAAAACAAAAAAGGAGTAAAAATTCCCTCTAGATAAAGTCACACGAGCGCGCAAATTGTTCGATACGTTTGAATCAATCCGATCAATTCGAATTCCACGATACGCAGAATCATTGCGTTGCTCAAATTTCACAAAGGACTTGCCCTCTTCTCCTCGATCGATTTTGCAATTTACGAACACCGATCATCAGCCTGCTGGATCGTCGACTTTGCATGAGAAACGTAGAAAGGGGAGAGAAAAAAAAGGAACAAAAAAAAACAGGTAGATAGAACGAGATAGGGGGAGAGAAAAACGGAGAACAAGAAGATGACGATGGAAAGAGGAGCAAAGGAAGAGATGAAGAAGAAAGAGAAAAAGGGACGAATAGACGCTTATACATATTAATAGCCAACAGAGTTATACATCCAGGTGTACAAGTGTAGGTCTAAGTATCGATACAGAAGACCGGTTCGTTCTTTACGAGCCGGTCGAACGTTTCCACTTTGGAAGACGGTGGACACGGAGCATATATATCCACAAGCCGATCCAGTTTAGACACCCACGTGGCGTCCATTATCCAGATCGCGTCCGAGGGACGAAAAAAGAAATCTATTTTATTGTGCTCGCCACTATACTCATATTCTTGGCTGAAATCACTCGTCGGGGCGCACTGGTGTAAACGCGGCCCGACCCGGGTCTATTTGCTTCTACGGGCCGTTTCAAGGAGCCCGATAGACCTGAGGAAGGAAGACAAACATACATCGGAGACTACGAAAGAGAATGCGAGAGATATATACGGTCGTGGCAGATATACGTATCAATAGCCGCGGATATATAGGCAGACACGTAGAGACAGAGAGACCGGTTCACGCTTTACGACAATGTAACCGTGCTATTCACAGGACTCAATAGATACCATCTATATATCCCAGAAGTGAACCGATGCAAACGCCTACGCGGTCTCCATTACCCATGTCGCGTTACGTTTTTCGAAGCGAGAATATCAATTTCCTTCGGGACGCTGTGTCGTTATTGCTGGTCGGCTTTTAACCCTTTCGTTACGCCAGAGTTAGACTGGAAAACCTGCCGACGGTGTACCGGCGCGGATGGACACGCGTCGACCGTAGAATTTAACGGAACGACGATTAAACGTGCGGTTGATTTCGTTCTGGAGAACGATGCGGATGGTGCTTTAAAGGAATTCAGTTTTTTTTTTTTTGGTTGAGTTGAATTGAAGTTGAATTGGAGAGGATTGAAAATTAAGTGTGCATGGATTAAAAGAGTAGTACGTGAGGTCCTTTAGGAATATGGGGGCGATAAAGTTTGAACGTAGCTGATAGTGGGGTTAAATTAAATTTTCCTTGGTTTAATTGAAGAAAATTGAAAATTAACTGGGTATAGATTAAAAGAACGATTTTTTTTTAGAGATATGGTTGCGATGAAGTTTAACGGCTTTGGATATTGGGCTAAATTGAATTTCTCTTGGCAGAATTGAAGAAAATTAAAAATCTACGTTATGTAGGTTAAAAGTGGGGGTGATTTTTTTAGAAATATTGGGGAAATAAAGTTTGCAGATATTGGATAATAGAGCCCAATTTTTCTTGAATTGCAAAAAATGAATTGAGATCTCTGTGTATATTTAGATTGGACGAGATCGTTTGGGAACATGGATCGATTTATAATTTTCTTGGCTAATTTCTTTAAGGAAATTGGAAAAACACTGTGCGTAGCTTAAAAAGAGATGCATATGAGATCGCTAGGAAATACTTTGACGAAGAAGTTTGAAGAAAGCTGATAGCATGAACGAGCTGGAGTTACTGTCACCGGTTAATGGAAAAATGAACAAAATTTTTCCTAAGATACGGAAGTATCATTCCTATCGGCTAAAACTATGGGCTTTTGACTAATATCGTCTAAATGACTAAAGTCATTAGAGGCAAAAATTTCAAAGAGATAGAAACGCAAGATTTTCTTTATTGAGATAAGAAAAAAGGTGACTCTTTATCGTTCGAAAGTATTTCGAAAATCTTGAAGAATTTAAAACTGAAATCATTCCATCGACCAGCTTGATATCGTTTCATTCCGGCAATCGAATCATCGTGAAGAGATTAATAGTTGAATCGTGATTAATAATCGAATTTCCGCATTGTCCTGAAGGTAATTGTGTAGAACAATGAAGTTAGTTATTTACCTGTTAGTCAGTTTGATTCCTTCGTCACGAGTAACGGTTAAAATTTTTCATCTTGGAATTAATTATAAGATGAAACATTACCAAGTACTCAAGTATTTCTGAACTGTCTACTTTTTTCCTTTTAACTCCATGGAATCGTTTCTTTTCCTTCGATAAGAAAAAGAAAAATAATACATAGTTCGATGAGTAAGAGCATTCTTTAAAAATGAGCAGTTCAACTATGCAATATTACTTAGACTTCATTTAAAAACAATTAACAATGAGTGCTTCTAATTGCCAAGTAACGATTCATTTCATTCACTGAACTTCAACATCATTATGTATCAGTGATTCTCAAACTTTTTCAGGATTTCTTGAGTGACGGTCTTCTTACAGTTTATCAGATTGTGCGAAGACATTTTAAAATGAACTACAATTAACCCTTTAGCCTACAACTTTGAAGTTTTCACAAAAACTATTTGGAGTTTGAAGAATAGGAAATTTTGAAGTTTTCCAAAAACAATTAAATTGACAATATCAGCCGATCACGAAGCGGTCTCATTATTTCTGTACTATTAATATGACGTTCAGTTATACAAAATATCAGAAATCAGTGAACCCTTTTGATTTCAAGAATTAATTTTCAGTCTTTGCACGCGCCATCAGAATAGAAATCATATATTAAGGGGTTAAAACGTAAACTAATGCTATTCTCTTTGAACCAACTCGAAATTTCAATTAATTAATAACCCCTTTGTGGTCCCTTAACACTAGAACTACCGTCGTTAAATCGATTATATTTTAATATATTAAATAAGTACTTTGAAATCAAAGGAATCAAGAAGTCAAACGGGTGATCAATTCGGTAATTTATGCTTCTCTAGATAGACGTAGAATATTTATTCTATGACTCTTCTATAAACTTGAAAAATTTCTGGAAAAAACTGTGTACCAGTCATTTTGAATGGTTCGGTAGTTCTAGTGTTAAAGACACTTTCACAGTCCTCTACAAGACCTTGGATCCCAATTTGAGAAATACTGTTACATACAGTGTTTAATCCTTATTATAATCTTTCATGTAGTCATGAATGTAATCTTTAATGTAACCCATTAATTAAGAACCAAATTATAAAACATGAGACATACTCCCGCGACGGCTACTTCGTAATAAATCATACTAAAGATGCAATCATCTGATGAACGTCTAACATCGAACACTTTACATTTTATTCAACCTCCGACATATTTCATTCGACCTGCATAATAAATGGAAGTTACAAACGATTCGCGGCTAATAAATTCTCATACTAACAAATTTTCCCGTAGTGTAAATTTCCCTCCTGTCCTGGGGAAAAATTACAATTGAATGTAAAGGGGGATGTAAAGGGAAGGCGGGGGGTAGTGAAAAATTGTTATACCATTGTCATCGAGGACACCCATGGACCAGGTCGGACCGATAAAATTTGCCGAGGTCGAAATTACACCGACGACGTTTATTCGGTCCTCTTTCGATTTCCCCGTGCATTCGTAACGGGAAACGGGAATTGGACGATATTCCTTATTAGAAGGTCATTTCTCAAATTCAAACGGAACTCCACTTGTGCGTGGAGTACGTACAAGTCCAAAGGGATTACGTACGATAGAGTTTCTCCACACCCTACTTCATGCTACGAACGGTCCATTTCAAACTCGTTTTCAAAGCTACAACATCCAGATGCATTTAATTTGCGGAGGTAAATACACTGCATTTGTAATAAACCTCGACTGCGAGGAAACTCTCAAACCGTGTAATTATTCGAATAGTTCTGAATAAAACACCGGATCGTAACTATATTTACAGTTAACCGGCGAAGAAATTTGATTTTGGAAACTGCTCTACCAAACAGTATTAATGCCTTTTAATTATATGTACCGGAGAAATGTTTCAATTAGGAAGATAACGTGTTTTCATTAACCCCTTGCTTTACAATGACGTGTGGCACACATTTCACGATAAATTTAATAGAAAATTTTTAAGTTTTCCAAGAACTGTTAAATCGAAAATATTGGTAGGTCAGGAGACGTTGAAATTAATTCGATGCTAATTGCGTTAACTTATACCGGTACATTGGAAATCAGTGATGGATTATTATTTCAATAATTAAATATCAATTATTGCGTGTTCGATCACAAAAGAAATTGTAAGGCAAGGAGTTAATTTCCCTCGATTATTTCCCTCGATCTCTTTAGAAATAAAACATGGAATATCACATTAAAGTATCATCGTTATTGATCACTGTAATTCTATTTCGTGTTTAAAGCTGGCGTGTATAAAAAAGAAGAAAAATTGTACAATTGTTGAGTCATGTGTATCGTTGTCATCGTATAAGGAAAATCTAGTAAAAAAGCATTGCATTTACGCGCGGCGCTCAATTAAGCGAGCGACAATGATGCAATACAGGTTCGATTAAACCTCATTGAACTTGTCATTTCTCTCACGTTCCGCAGTGCAATGTACAGAAACATAACGACCACTGTCACACGAATCGCATTTATCACTTTATCATAATGCGTGGTACAGATTAAACGAGGTCACATCGTTCGCAGACCCATCGAAGCGTACCGGTGCCCTCTCACCGACGGTGTCCTTTTTAATTTCGATTCGGCGTTGTGTCAATGGATTAAATAAAATAAAAAAAAAGGAATATCAATGCAACAAACATTTTCAACCGAGATCTGACCCGTCAGAGCGCACCATGGGAGCACACCCGGTGTTCTATTAGGGACATCGTTCTTTCAATCTCCATTTAAAATGGCATCCACGGATTAGGCGAAGAAAAAAAAATGTTTCAACGTGAAATAATCGAGGCTTAACTCTCTACGGTATTGTCAGTCGGATCTCGATAACATTCTCCGACGATATTATTCCCAATTTTTATTCCTAATCGATGTCGATGATTTGGATAAATAAAAAGACCTTGATATATCTATGTTTTAAAACCTAACCGATCAAAGCGCAACCCGAAATATCCTGATACCGAGGACGTTCCCTTCAATCTCTCTGTAGAATCACATCCGTAGATTAAATAAATCAAAACCATCGTTCATGGAAATACGTCTAACTCAGAACTAATCCATCGACGTATACCGTCATCCTCTCACCGATGGACATTCTTTTCAATTTCGATTTACAGTACGAGGTGTTGGATTAAATGAAGAAAAAAAAAAATGTGGGAAAAAAACACAATAAAAAAATATATACTAAACCTCGATGCATGAAGCGTTCCCGTCACGTTCGGCAAATACACGAAGAAAAACAAAAACCCGTATGAACCCGTATTCCCCGCGTGCACAAATCGTGGTAATCGGTTTATCAGAATCCAAAGGAACAGGAGTTAAACGAGTTCATTGCCTCTACCTTTTTCTCTTTCTCTTTCTCTGTCCCATCTTCATCCAACGATACAGGGACGATCGTCGACATCGGCATTCTTCTCATTGACAGTTTCGGTTTGGGTAGCGTACTTATCGATTAGCCCCGCCGTCTCTTTCCGCGATTGTTCCACTCTTGTCCTCGGTGTCGCATTGGTGCGCGCCCTAGAAACGCCGTACGCTGGAATGCGAGGCACGGTAATTACAAGGAAACGAGAAAGGACTCCATAGGCGCATCCGACCAACGACACCTGAACACACGTGAAGAACCACAAGGACCTCGGAGAGAAACTCGAGGGAGAAACCGAGGACATGGATTTTGAGGAAATGCTAGGTATTTCTTCCGCGAATGAATCGTACAGATTCTTTTCAAGCTGAAGAGACGGTGATGTGGTATTTCTCGTGACATTGTTGATGAGAATTTCGAGTATTAATTAAGCGCATCCGACCGAGGACACCTGAACACACGAGGAGAACAGCAAGGACCCAAGGGAGGAGTTCTAACGAGAAACGTAGATTATGTGGAAATACATGCTATATTTTTCCCTACTGAATCTTGTAGACTCCTTTTGTCAAGAACCCTATAGATGCTCAAATGAGAAACGGGGATCGTGGATTTTAAGGAAGTACGTGGTATTTCTTCCGGGAATGAATTTTACAGAAATCAGAATTCCTCAGAATTATTAGGTACCAGCTGAAAGCTCCCGTGCTTCGCTACGGTTTAATCTAAACTAAAAAAGAAACCTTAAAATTTCGAATTTTGAAAAGTCCTTTCCTAGTGGCTGCTTATACCCTAGAAGGAACGCTCATGCAAAATTTCAAGTTTCTAGGTCAAGTAGTTTCGGCTCTGCGTTGATGAGTTTTGCCCATACTTTAACCCCCCAAAACCCCCCCTAAAATTTCGAATTTTTTAAAACCCTTTCTTAGTGAGCACCTAAGACCCAAGGAGAAGGTATGTTCCAAATTTCATTGCAATCCGTTCTGTGGTTTTTGAGATTTCGTGATGAGTGGATGAATGAGTCAGTCAGTCAGTGGTATTTGAGCTTTATATAATAGATAAGGGAAAGTTCTGTCGTCTTTTAACACGTGCACTTTTCCGACTGAAACCTGGTTAAAAACTTAGATTAGTATATGATTGATGATTTATATACATTTTTCGTATTTTAGTCAGTTTTTTTAAACTTGTAAAACTCTTACCATGAGTGAAGAAAAAGTGCACTTAAGACATTGCATGTTGTATGAGTTCCATAAAGGGAATAACGCGATGGATTCAAAGAAAAGGTTGTATGATGTGTTTGGAGAGGATGCAGTAACAGTTCGAAAATGTCAAAGATGGTTTTTCGAAATTTCGTTCGGGTGATTTTTCTTTGAAAGATGAACCCAGATCAGGAACGCCATCGCAGTATGATGAGGACAAATCCCACGTTAACTTCCACAGAAATGGGCTTCAAGCTTGGAATTCATCAGACTACTGCTTTGGATCACATTAACCCCTTGCACTATTTCCACGAGTCTGACTCCTGATGAAAATTTTAGGCCAAACTTGAATATCACGAGTCTGACTCGTGGTATTAATCTCGGGCAAAGTATTCATATCTCGAATAAGATCGTATGTCCCCGTGCAGGATTATTAAATTTAGACTTTGATTCAAATTCATTTGAGTTTCAAAGAAGTTCCATTGTGTGAAGTAAATACTAGCGCGGTAATCTTTGTCAGTCGTGAGATATCGTATATCGGGCGTTCGGTTTAGGCATGGATTTTTGCGAGTTTACCGATAGTGCAAGGGGTTAAAACATTTGGCTTCCTGTCCAAACTCTCTGTTTGGATTCCACACGAATTAAAAAAGACGAACCTTTCCCTTACACCTAATAGGTTATTTTGAAAGCAAGACTGGGTGATACGATATTTATCTTGGGGTTGTTGATGAATTTCGAGTACTAATTGGGCTTGTCCGATGGATAGTCTCGGAAAGGAGCTTGAGGAAGAAAATGGATCGCAGATTCTTTTCGAGCAGGAGAAATCGTGATGTGGTATTTCTCGTGGCATTGTTGATGAGAACTTGGCGTATTAATTAAGTGAATCCGACCGAGGACATATGAGCACACGAGCAGAACAGTAAGGACCCAGGAGAGGAGTTCCAACGAGAAACGTAGGTTTTATGCGGAAATACATGGTATATTTTTCGCCACTGAATCGTGTAAACTCTTCACGGCAAGAACACCTATAGTAGCTCGAACGAAAAATGATGATCATAGATTTTAAAGAAGTACGTGGTATTTCTTCTGCGAATGAATATTTCAGAATTAGGTTATTTTAAAAGCGGAGAGTAACTGATACGGTAGTTATCTTGGAGTGGATGATGAATTTTGAGTATTAATTGAGCTTGTCCGACGGATGATCTCTGAGAAGAGCTCGTGGAAGAAACCGAGGATGTAGATTTTGAGAAAATGCATGGTATTTCTTCCGCCAATGAATTTTTCAAAATTAGATTATTTTAAAAATGGAGTGTAGGTGATCCGGTATTTATCTTGGCATTGTTGATGAATTAGGAGTATAAATCGGGCTCAATCGATGGACGAACCCGGAGAAGAGCTCATGGAAGTAACCGAGGATGTAGATTTTGAGGAAGTGCATGGTATTTCTTCCGCCAATGAATTTTACAAAATTAGATTATTTTAAAAATGGAGAGTAGGTGATCCGGTATTTATCTTGGCATTGTTGATGAATTAGGAGTATTAATCGGGTTCAATCGATGGACGAATTCGGAGAAGAGCTCATGGAAGTAACCGAGGATGTAGATTTTGATCGCAGATTCTTTTTAAGGTGGATAGACGGTGATGTGGTATTTCTCGCGGCATTGCTGATGAGAATTTCGAGTATTAATTAAGCGCATCCGACCGAGGACATCTGAGCACCTGGGGAACAACCGCAAGGACTCTGTAGAACCTCGAACGAGAAAGCGAGGACGTATATTTTGAGGAAATACGTACAGATTCTTTTCGTGCCGGAGAGACGGTGATACGGTATTTATCTCCGTATTGTCGGCGAGAATCTGGAGTATTAAGGTATTCCTGGATTTTCTGACAATTCATGTATACCTTTTATCAGCGTGGAAAAAGACGTTATAAGGTAAGTCGGCGAATGCTCTCCTGTATGCTGTTTTTCGTTGTGCATTTTTATGATTCATACATCTATGCTGCACGGTATAGAGAATATTTAATTCTCGCGTCTTGGAATACACATTGTGTGCGGTGGGCGTTGATAATTGTTTGATGGGGAAAGGAAATATCATGGGATGAGTGAGTTCTTCGGGATACGTAATATTTTGTTACTTGCATGGTTTTATCTTCGGTACTATAATTTATAATTCATTTTGTAATTCTGTTTTTTTTTTTATTTGTATGATTTCATCGATATACTATTTTTGATTATTTGTTGCATAATTTTTTCTTAAGATAATGTACAAGAGATATTCGATTACAGCCACTTAAAATACAAGCTTTACTTAATACGCGTATATAGTAGCTTTGTACAGCGGTCAAAAGGTGATTACAAGGTAGAAGATTTTTTTTAAACTCACAATTTTGTATTATTTTTTTTTTTCGGCTTTGTCCCCTCGCATTTGAAAATCCTTTATGCGTATAAAACCGTTTGATCGCACCGCAACTGTAAAACGTATCAACGAATTGTACGTTATACGTGCATTTTGATAGTTTATGTTTACGCTTTGTTCTTTTGCGCTCGTAGTCTGCAACGGACGTTTTAATTGTTGCCCTTTGAAAAAAAAAAATCCAATACATTCAGATTCCTGTTAAAAATCGTTTTATCAAGCTGTATTAGCTCACGCATTTCCGGAATTATCGGTTTGTTTTATCTCTTTCAGTAATAGTTTACTCATATAGAAGGCGTGGAAAGTTAGAAGGCAGTTCATTACTCCGCGAACGTGAGAAATATGTACCACCATTCTACTTCTTCCTTCGCCTCGTTCCAAGTTGCACGTGAGTTAGCGTCATTAGAAAATGTCCCTTGAAAAATAGAACGCGTTCGTTTGTCACCGGCGCCCAAGCGAATTGTAAGGCCTAATGCATTACTAACGTCCATGAAATTCTTCTTACTTTTTTTTTTTCTTCCCCTCCAAAGTTTTTGACTTATTTACAACGCCCAAGTTGCAATGCTCCGTTTCTTCGTGACACGAAACGCTCGTTGTTCAACGGTGGATTCCTGTTCGAAAAATCGTCTGCACGAAATTACCGTAATTTCCAGACACGCGTCCGGCATTCTCCACGTTCTGTTTCGGCATATTCACGAGCCGTCAATGATGAACAATGTGATAAGTTTGGACATATTGCGTCCCGGCTCTGACCGCTGTCAAGGGTTTGGCAGATCTGCGCGAGAACTGTCGATATGTATCGTCATTTGAATTTGCCACTTGAAATAAACAAACGATTCGTTTCCGAAAACGTTACATCTTACGTTTTTTTTCTCTCTCTCTCTTTCGTTTCTAGAAAACGAAATGAATTATAGCCGACGGCATGTAGACTTTTCTATTCCAAACGAAACAGTTTGTGCAGTATTTTTCCGAAATATTTACTATGGCGAAAAACAAAACAGACGGTATGGTTGAAAAACGTAAATACATACGTACACGTCCCAACGGTACATCGGGACGGAGTTTTGCGGCGTTTATTGAGGATCGATAAAGTTTCGGGATATAAATATCGAGAATTTTGATGAGGAAAGTGATGCAACAAATCCAATACCAACGAGTGGTAAAGTTAATTACGTTAATTTATGCACGTTTATGGTTCACGTTAAAACATACTACACCGTACGTTCCTGTAATTACGCGTTACGCGTAAGCCCGTAACGAGATATCGGTTTTATTTAACCACGGAGGACAGAAAACGAAGGAAACGAAAGGTACGATGAAAATACAGGAGAAAACGCAAAAATGAGATAGCACGAAATACTGGATGAAAGGACACACGAGCGGACGAACGGACGAGCAAATATTGTCGCTATTAAAAGCCGCCACGTTTTTCCGACGACCGATACAACCAGGGTTCGATCCACCGGTCCTCGTGGAACGGTGCGAGCGTATCGTTATAACGAGCATTATTCGTCACACGTTCCATCTTATTATCCTTTATCCGATAGACGGAGAGAGCAGTGAGTCATTTCTTTAAACTCGTTAACTCGTTACAAGCCAGCGGCTTCGAGACCCCTCGCGCGCGTTTCTGTCTCTGTGCAACGAGGCCGGTCGATCATCGTACAGAGGGAATAGAGGGAACAGAGGGTGCAGTGCGCTGTATACACGCGGAAAGGTGCAAATAATAATAATGCCAATAACTAAGGGCCCGAGCGTGGCGCGGTCGAGAAGTCAAGAGAGACGGTAGAAGCCGGGATTGGGTCGAAGGGTTCGAGTCTCGCGCTCGAAGGCTCATAATCGGTCGGACTCGCTCCAACTCGCTCCGACTCGCTTCAACTCTTGTCCGACTCGCTCCACGGTGGGCTCTATGGGCTCTACGGGCTCTACGGGCTCTACTCGTTTCACGAGGACGAAGACGGAAGAAGCAGAGTACCAATGTTGGCGCAACGAAGACGCGAATAGGGGTGACGGGCCAATGGTGAAGGAGCGAACGAGGGAACAGGACGGAGATAGACGGTGACCGCGCGAGGGAGAAGGAGCAGGAGAGACACGCCCTGCTGCAGGTCGATAACGGAACCAACGCATCCTCTCGTGGCTCTCCGGTAGCTCTTCTTGCTCTCCCAACCACCCTCCCGCCACCACCATCGCCACCGCCGCTCCTCTCGCTACCCTCCTACTCTTTCGACTCTCACCCTCTTCGCTCTCTCGCCCCTCTGTCCTTTCTTTCGACCTTCTCCTTCTATCGCGCATAGTCACGTACCACACCCGCCATTCTATCCGTGCCGACTGAGCGGACTCTGCCGACCGTACATACCTACTCCATCGTAAGGGTATATACCTTACGGACTTCTTCTCTCTTCGTTCCTTCGTCTCTTATCTCTTTTCTTCTCCTACCTATCGCGGCTTCCTTCTCCTCGTGCGGCCTCTTCCTTCTGCTTTTCCTTTCCTACATCCTTCTCCTCCGCTCTCTTCGCCAACCTTCTTCGAGGATACGATGTGCCGTGGATCGCATTATCACGCGCATCTAACCTCCGAGAAGGCTACGCCTGTCGGCATAGCGTGCCAACGAAGCGAACTGGTAGACCATTTCCGAGCAGAGCGAACCCGAATATACGTGTATCCACCGATGCGTCCTCCACGTTTCTGTGTGCGCCAACCTATCTCTACGCACTAATATTACAACTCAGGACATGGTAGCGCGCGCGCGTATATATATATAATATATATATATATTTATATATACATATGTCCCCATGCGTGCATGCATACATACACGCGACCACCACACACGTACGTATCCACACGCACGTCCCGTCGAGAGATACGTATCGTCGGATCGAACGACGGTAGCCGGGGAACCGGAGCAGGCAAGTCCCAACGCCTCTCCCTTCTTGTCGCCCGCCCCCCTTTTTTTTGTCGCAACGTCAACCCAACGAGGCAAAAGCAACGAGGGGTACATCGAGGACGGTTGGATCCTTGTTTTCGTCGGTCTCGAGCTCACGAGCAGCTCTCTCGCCGCTGGACTGCTCCGTTTACTGCACTTTCAGGATGCTCGCAAGAAAAGGTCGAAGAAGTACAATACGGAGTCCTTGGTCTTTGCGTGTTTTGTCCCTCGATTGCTCCCGTGTCGCAACGATATTTCCTCGAACTCTAGGTTCCTCTTGTCGTACGACGTTTCGATGCAAATCAATCGGGAGCTATTCTATCGGAAGAAAGATTTAATTGGATTTATCGGGCGAAGGTTGTTTGGGTGTATACGTTGGTTGGATCATTAACGCGTTGACTTGCTACCGCATATACCTATAGCCGATTTTCTCGGTTTCGCGAAAATAGTGCACTTACAATTAGAAGAGACTTTGCAATATCGAGGCACCCTCGTGACACAGATTATGGCCTAAATGCGACAAACGAGTAACACTCGTGGATTGAAGGAAGAATGGAAGTACTTGAGGGTTCCAAAGTATGCGAAGTTAGGTTGCACGAGTCGAATCGTTTTTAGAGATGGTTTGCAATTCAGGATTATTCAACCGTTCTTATCGTGAAGTATAGAATACAAAACAAGTCGACGTATTATGGGTAGTATCAGGCAAAAAGTTTAAGCTGGAAATATTCTCTGTACGATTAAAAATGTAGTTCTTTGCGTTAATTATTAACGATTGTAAAAACGAAACGATCGGTTGGGTTGTTACTGATCCGTTGAACTAAAAAATTCATGTTTTTACGTAGATATTTTGTTACGGATTGTAATCAACAACGTTAATATTTTCCAACGGTACAACTTTTTTTTTGGTATGACAATTTGCTCGATGAAAACTCGCAGTTTTCCAGCAATCTCGCATCGAACCACCGACGAAACCAGATTAAAAAACTAAAGTTAAATACTTCCGGGACGAGAAAAAAGCAAGGAATCGTAGAAAATTCACCGAGCAGATAATTAAGTTTCTACAAAAGAACGACGAGCAATTTATAGCAAAGTTTCGGCGTGTATTAATAAAATACGTTTCAACGAGGGAATAAGTTTACAAAATAATTCACTCGTCAGCAATCTCAGCAAAGATCGCTCGCTCTTTTCCCTAAATTTACATTCTTTCAACTATTCTTATTCGTAGCATGGCACAATAAATCCAAGATAAGCTTTCTCCGATTCATTATTTCAACTTTTCCCATCGTCCATTCCATCTTAAAACCTTTAAAAACTTCCGTATTCTTCGTTATACTTATTACAAACACTAATCGTTCTTCTACCTGCAAATTCTACCCTATGTTAATCTCGCAACGATCAAGAGAGAGCATGAACTCCGACAAATAATATCTTTCTTTTTAATAAACCCGACAAATTCAAATTCATTTTCCCTCGTCGAAGAACCAGAAGAGGAAAAGTCCACGGTGGCATTTGATGGGAATAATTCAAGCAACCGAGGGCACTTTTAGTCGCGCCATTTCATTTAGGACATTCGTGAAATTCTCCTTGGAGGACATAAAAGGTCGTGGAAGATATAGGGAGAAATTAGTTGGCGAAGTTTGATTCACAAGAATTTCCTGGCGTACTTGGGTAGAAATATTGAATCATAGCTGTTACGATCTAGCGCATATTTCATTCGCGCGACGTGCGACGTAAAAGTTCCGCTTTTTTGCGCCAGGCACGATCGCGGTATTCGTGCTTGTTCTCGTATACCCGATGATAAAGTACCGCATTAGTTTGTATTGCAAAGAGTTTTACTTTCCGTAGATACCCTCGTATGCACCGCGTATAATTAATTTTTTTTTCCTCTCTCCATTCTTATACTAATCCGTAGCAATTTAATGTGAAACATCATCGTTCATTAATAAAATCCAGGGGTGTCGGAGGGAAACCATCGGACTCGGATTAATGCCACGAGGTAAACGTTATTTCGATGTAAAATAGTAATTCAATTTAATGTCAAACACGTACCAACGGCATTTCCCTCCACATTCTTTTACTTCCTATCGTTCGCGTTTTGCTCGATAGCTCTAAACATACATTCCAAACTATCAGGATTTTTAGTTGAAATTTCATCGTAATTGGATCACCGATTTTCCCGGAATTTGAGGCACACGAGTACGATACACTGGTACCTGTACTCATACAAGTACTTAGAAACATTCAACATACGTGCAAGTTTGTGGCACGTATATGCATGGGTTTCTCTCTATTGGTATGTAGGCAGATATGCCGTTGTACATTGACATACATATATATAGGTCTCTTTCGCTCTCTCTGTCTCTCTCTTACGATGTCCGAATGCATAAGTCAAGACTGCGTGCAATGGAACAAATTCTTTTTCAGTGAAAACCGTGGAATTCAGCCGTTTGCCTCGCGGGCACGTCAAATATTCCTATACCACTATCTTTTATTCGTCGAGAGGAAAACGCGCGAATATTTTAAGAGTACGGGAACGTTTTCTGCATTTATACCGCACTCGGTTCGTTTAACTCCGTCGAGCTCTCAATAATTGGTAGGAGAAAGAATTTCCATGCGGCCCGCGATTTTTGTGAATGCCACGATACATCGACGTATGTATTCTTTGCAATTGAAAATGTTCGTCGGCGTCGTTATTGTTTGGTCGTGATTCACACGATTCGCTGCATTCGATACGTGCATACGTATAAAGCGTTCTATGGTATAGCGACCGGCTGGATGGCTGGTGAGAAACAAAACAAAATACAAGCGACGGAAGGCTGATTCTCTGGTGATTTCCATCTGTGACTTTAGCGCAAACTCCAATTGACAATTAGCGAGAAAACTGATCGGAGATAAATTCAATTACTCTTTCTCTTTTTTTTTCCTCTCTCTACGCTCTCGCGCCTCCTTCTCTCTCCCCCTCTGTCTCTCTGCCAATACTCAATGCGTATTCGCTGCAAATAAAACCCGAGTATCCGGGCATCGGGCACACTGTTCTCTCTTTTTTCCAAGTATCACTTTGAACAGTCAGTTTGAAAAAAAGATACCGGAAAAGCTGGCGAACTACGAGCAGATGAGAAAATTAAAAAAAAAGAACTCTCGGCATTTCCATTTTCTCATTCGCGGTAGCATTAATCGACGGTAATGGAAAAAGTCGATAAAATATTCTTCCTAACGAGACGACAATTCGAATTGACGCACTTTTCGTTCCGGTCCTCCCGGTAACGTACAAACACCGTCACGATATTATATACCATCCTATGGTTCTGCAATAACACAAGGACGACCAAGAACGAGAAGAAGAACGAAGAGAAGGTATACTCTGACAAAAGCCAATGCAACGGATAATAGCGTAACAAATAAATCTAGAGAGGACGTGGTGGGCTGGTCGTTGTTGTCCGATCTTTTCAGTTACGATTCTACGCGGATCACTGCACTCGACTACCCCGGAACGAGTTGCAGGATATATGGGTGGTCGATAGACGCAGCGGTCGGGTGGATACCTGGCCACAAACGCGTCCAGGTATCTACCCCATAGGTCGAAAGAAACGAGGGAACGAAGGAAAAAAGTGGTCGTCGCCGCGTGGCAGTCGGTATCTGGCTGTGGCGTCGGGCAGTCTACCCTCTGGCATTGTTGCGGCTTGTCATCGAAAAGGGGCGCGGGCAAAAGGGCGGGAGAGGAAGGGTAAGGAGGGACGACCGTTGACCGGTGTACGGGAGAAGGTATACGGGGGTGGTCTGGGTTTGCGGCAGAGGTACCTCAAAAAGGTGAAGGGACGTAGTAGAAGTGAGCGCGGAGGGAGCTCGACGAGGTAAATATGCGACAAGTTAGCATCCGCATATAAATCTAGCGGCGCTCACGGTGACAGGTCACGCAGCGGAGCCTTCCAGTTTAGATCGCAGCACCCGTCCCACTTACCCACCTCTCTCGACGTGCATGCCCCGAGTGGAGGAGAACGTATCCAGGTCCGATAGGGAGTTTACTTTTCTTTCTCCTTCTCCATTTCACCCTTTCCTACGTCAATTCTTATCCATTCTTTTTTTTTCTTAAACGTTACCGGATAATTGTAATGAGACATTGAGAAATTATACCCGATCTGCTTATCAAACGGGACAAACGATTTAACTTCTTTTTTTTTTTCCATCGAAGAATCGATGGAAAAGATAGGTACCATGTAGGTAGACGACACGGAAATCCAGAGGCAAGGAGAAAAAGTCGACGGTATGCTCGTAAATCCACGATACAATTAAGAATTAAAGGAACTCTTACTCGAGCGTAGCTGCGAGCGAACACCTGGAAAAGGGATACCTAAATGTCAGGATAGGATCGCGTGCAGACACGTGGTATTCGTTTCGTTGTCGTAGTGTCGTAGACGTCGTTGTCACCGTAGTTGTACTCGGCGGGAGAAGGAAAAGGACGGAGAGAGGGTGGATAAAAGGTGGGAGGAAGAGGGGGTTGAAGAAGAAGGGGAGGCAACGGTAGCGACAGTGACGACGGTGGTGGCAGTTTTCGCGAAATTACTGGGTTCAGCGACGTACGGTTAACGGGTGTGTTGGTGCAGGATAAAGGGTGAGGAATGTAAGGTGGTGTTGGTCAGATATGGAGGGCGGTGAAGGGAAAGGGAGTCACGGAGGCCGGAGCTCTGTATATGCGCGGATAGGAAGCAAAGGCAACGGCGCAGGTGGCGCGACGGGGCGAGTCGCGCTAACTTCTCTCTGCAAACATGGCAGTCGTCACGCAAGTCACAAAACCCGCCAACGATATCGCGGCTTTCGAACCCACCGACGAATGCTAGGAAAACGGCTATTCGAAACCCATTACACGCAACCGGCAATCGCTCTCGTTCCTACGTGCCGATAAAACTTGCCAAAGGATCTAAATGTTTCCAGCCGCGTTAACGTTCTCTGTTGTTTTTTTTTTACTATGCGGCATATACGATAGTTTCTGGCCATAAATGCAAATGAAACATCGAACTAATTGTTTCACGATTCTGAATGATCATAGGGACAATTTTACTCGATGCGAAAGGTAAGAGAAAGAGGAAGAGAAAAATCGGTGTCGAAGCAGAGTGTTTCGAATCTTCCAACATTGATGCAAACATGAGAAGCTAAGGGGCCACGGGGAGGTCTTAAAGTAGCCGTGGAACGAATTGGTCTCGATATCGACGAAACAGTATCGATCGAAGGGAGGTGTCGTAAAGTAATAAAAGTCAGTGTATTTTCATCGTAACCGATACTAAAATCGTATCTCCCGAATCGGGTAGTCGAATAGAGGTCAATGTCCTGCAGGTTGCGCCATTGGATCCGATCGTTCGTTCAAGGCCGAGAATTGCTCAGCTTTAGTCGTCAATGGTGTTTCGCAAGAACGACCCATATAACGAACTTGACGCGACGCGTGGCGCCCACCCTCCTTTGATCTCCGGTGAAAGGTGCTCTCGCGAATCTCGAGGACGCTCGACCGTTTTATCGTGAGTTCCCTTTCTCCTGAATTACGTCGTGCAGTGAGAGCGAGGCTCGTAGAGAGAATCGACCCGCCTTGCACACTCTTACCACGATGGACGGAAATTGGTGCGGTCGTGAGATACCGCAAAGGATCGAGGGAGGGAAGGCTCGCGGACACGATCTCTCTCGTAGCTTGATTCGATCACGTGGCTTCTAAGTACGGTGTAAGTAATTACAGCCGTACTTACATTCCGCGGTAGAGCGAACTGGTTTCGCCTACTTACACACGATTACGGGGATAGCCGCGGAAATCATATTTTACGAAATATCCAGCGGCTATGGTAAACTTCTATCTCCGACAAACGCCAGCACGTATGCGTCTCGTGTAAAAAAAAAGGGTATAGATAGAAAGATTTCTATCGGCACTTAGGACAACTATGCGTTTAAAACTTCAACGGTGCAAACTTTCCGGTTAGATTCTACCTTTTTTTTTATTTCACCTCCTCGTACGTGCGCGGGACAAAAGTACGCGTCAATCGATTATAAAAAGCACGCTCGCGATAGAACCCTCGTTACATTTTCTTTCCTCCTTGCTGCCGTGTCGTTTCGACGAATACGGTTTCGCGGCACTCGATGGTATACGCGCTTTGCTAAAAATGGCTAACATGAGAGAAATGTTGGCTTTAGAGTTTTCAAAAAGGTTCAAGGGAAAAGAAGGGAAAAGGTTGAGGACGTGGAAGAAGAAAGGGAGAAAAAGGAAATCCGAAAGCCTCGTGTTATTTACACGCGGCGAGGGGGAAAAAAAGAGATTTTACAAACAGAAACATAGGTCTCGGTGGTACGTGCAGCCTGCGGTGGCGGTGTAGGCGCATTAATAATGTAAGTGTGCATATGGTGTGCAGTGAGTGCGCGGTGGCGCTGACTAGGATCAATGTTCCGTTCGCGATCTATATAGTATATATACATAGTATGGTATATGTAACGACAACTAGCCATGTGAGAAACAATGCCGTTACATACGTCATTTCCACTGTAACATATTTGCAAATATCCCGATCAGATTTAGGATCGGCTGTATATTCGACCTCCTAAGTACCGTACGATCCATAGGGAAACGATGGTGAATTTGACCAAAACTGTACAACTGATAATCCTGGAATTAAGACGCGTACACGTATCCATGGGATTATTAATTTTCATAAGCATATTGACTTGAACGTGACAATGTACGCGAGTAAACAAAAGAGCGGAGAAAGGGAAACAAACGCGTAGGCGAAAGAGTAACGCGCGCGCTCTCACGTTGTCTGAAATTCAATTAGAAAATCGGGATGCGGCCACGTGTCAGGTACATGCTCGCAGAGTGTGTAATAACGTACTTTATAAATTTATTCACATGATTTAAATAAATCAAGTATACAGTTAAATTTCCACGACGCATGCGCGACCGTCGTGCGCGCAGTATCGCGAGCGCATGCTGTCTTTTGTATTATTATTATTACCTTTTTTTTTTGTTCGTTTCTCACTCGTAATTACCAGTTTTTTTGTTTCATTAAATGCTTTTACGCGATGAATAGTATCTTACACGAGGCGACGTTTGATATACATATTTACATATCGTACAGAATTTCCGTCGGACATATAAAATTACAAAAAGGTTGTCTACCTATAGTCGAGAATTCAAAATCGAAGCTAAAAACCCTCTACTACGCGGCAAGAGAGAGAACGTCTAAATCGACGCGTGTCGTTCGCTCATCGTCATGTCTATATGTACAATGTACATACATACGTACACGTACGCTGATATGCGTATACAGCGCGTAGCCCTATTTACATATTGCATTCAGTTTATAATAAATATTTACACACGCGGCCGTTGAATCGACGTTAAGACGATTCCTCGACGATTCCGCGCAAAGGAGACGGCGTGTTTATACTTTATTGCTCGCTCAAAAGTCGTCAAGTGAAGTGTGGGAGAAGAGGGAGTAAAAAGAGTTCCCCGTCGAACTAGGCTCTCGCGAGACGCCATTCAGAAATTCATGTAGTACAGCTCGCTTGCGCGAGCGCACAATCTGTCGTTGAAGAGGGAGGCTGGGACTCTGATATCGAGGAAAGTAAAGAAAGACGGCGAGTGAAAGGGAAAAAAAAACACACACAGAGAGAGAAGAATAAAAAAAAAGCGAGAGAAAGGTAAACGAGCCGGGAGTGGAAAAGTGGACAATCACATTTTTGCCAATGGGACAAAGCGAGAGAGCGCTTTGTCCGGAAAGAGGAGAAGATCGTCGCGAGCAAAGTATATACTACGTAGAGTTTCAAAGTCGTCCCGCACGAGAGACACCGAACGAGTTAAAGGAATTTTTCGAAACTATCCTCTCACAGATACTCAACCAATTTCCCCATATCCCTTTCAACCTCCCTATTTCAACGATCCATGGACGAATCAAGATCCTAAATATAACCATCTATCGTTCATTCACCGTCAAGAGACGACCATTGGAGAACGCTCCAAGAAGATTTTCTCAAGTATAGCAATCCCTCTCCTTTGCGATATTTACACAAAAAGCAATAAAAGCTTCCTTCCTCCCCTCGAACATATGTATCACAAGCAGAAGATGATTTCGCGCGAAGCTAGACGAGGTAGGCCTGCCCGGACGACGGAGGTGGCGGCGGAGGTGGTGGTTGCTGCTGTCTCCAGGCGGTTCTCTCCAGCGTCGAATAATCCGAGTCGATGGAAGAGTATATGTGCTCGGACAGCGGTCTCCTGTGATCCTCGCTGCTGCCGCTACTCACGGTTGTGTTCGCGGTGATGAGATTGCTAGCCGGTACGGTAACCGCATCCCGGTAGGCGTGATTGACGGTCAGCCTGGGTTGCGGCGACGAAGGTGGCGGTTGTTGTTGCGGCATAGAAACGGTGCCGCAGGAGTAAGCGGGCGGCGCGTGTTGTAACATCAACGCGGTCGTTGGTGACGCGTCTTTGAAGAGAGAACGTTGTCTATCCTGCGATCGGAGGGTCGACACGCTAGTCTTTTCGGTACCGACACCATCGAGGGTGTAAGTGTTGATGCTACGTTTGTAGACCAACGGGGACGACTTACTTTCGACCGATACGTCACCACCGAGGTTCGCCGGTGGTATCGAATACCTTAGTCTCTCCCAGAACCTCTTCTCGCCCCACGTGAGAATTGCCGCGGCGGTACGAAGATAGGGCCGCAATTCCGGATCTCGTTCAACTTCCGGGCAAGCGTGACCGGCTTGCACGACTATCAGCTGAGCAGCGCGACCGCGAAGCGCTTCGTGAAGGGCCGCGCGAAACTCGAAACGCGACCATTCGGTTTGCAGGAAATTACGCGTGAGAACTATAAGAACGCGACGAGAGGCATCGACAGCCTCGAGAACGATTGGTGCAGGCGCGGAGGCGCGAAGTACGCAGGGTAAGTCACGATGATGAAGACACAACCGTAGTCCTGCGGTACCATGTTCGAGTTCGACGGCTAACGAATGGAGAACAAAGTCTTCGTCGTTTGGACTGTAGCAGACGTAACAATCGTAGAGACGTTCGCGATCGCTGTCACAACATGCAGCCATTGCTGCAGCCGACGGTATCGTCGTTGTTCCGGATGATTTGCCTGGTTTCGCGCGCAAAAATCGCAGTCCGTACTTTGAATAGGCCCAGGCGCCTACTGGCTCGCGAAATACGAAAGCGAGAACGATTATCACTAGAAGGACGAGAATTGCTGACAAAGTGGCAGCTACGAGAGGTAGATAATCGGATACCATGATACTCTCGATGACACCGCCCTGAGAAAAGTAATCCGAACATACGGTCTCGTTGACGTTTAACCGACGACGATAAGCCGGTCTCGCGTCGCCGCCGTAATAGCACGAAACGTCGCTCGCATCTACCACTTTGTGAGCGTTGTCCGATACCCAGGATGATAATTCCTGCAAAAACTTACAACGGCAAGACCACGGATTGCTGCCGAGAGAGAGCTCGACGAGGCGAGCGTTCAGAGTGACCTGCCAGACGGGGAAGGTCACTAATTTATTACCACTGAGTCGCAGTATCTCGAGGGAACGGAGCGGCAAAAACGTGAGATTACCGATAAAGCCGATCAAGTTGTTCTGCAGGTAGAGCTCGCGTAAGTGAGATAGACGCTCGAACTCGAATCCTTTTAGTTCGCGTATACGATTATCCTCGAGATGAAGGATCTGCAGGTTGTTGAGACCGTTGAACGTACGATTCTGTATTGACTCGATACCACTTCCGTTCACGTAAAGTACACGCATATTCTTCCGTCCGATGAATACGTGATTCTGTAGCTCCCTTAACACGTTACCATCCAGATAGACCTCGGTTGCATCCATGGGTATTCGACGTGGTATCTCTTCGACCCCGAGACCGGAACAATCCACCGCGTTTGTATTCCATGTACGATCATTGTAGCACTTGCATCCAGCCGGGCAGGTCATCTCGCAGTCGCAGGCATCGAAGTCACAGCAATGACATAGAGCGAAACAATGGGCCTCGTACCGGCAGAGAAATTGCTCCGATCGTGCCGTAGAAGCTGGAACAGTGGCAACGCCACGTGGACCGGAGGTACGGCACATTACGTTATCCAAGTCCATTATTCGTGGATATTCTCTCGTCGATGTTTGATTGTTGATCGCTGGTAACCAGTCCATCAAGCAGTTGCAGTTGAATGGATTACCACCGATGTAGAATTCAGGTAGTGGCTTATTTTCTGGTACTTTGGTTAACAGCAATGACGTCAATTCCATCATTTCAATCATGTTCGCGTACATGTCGACCCTCGTGAGATTTACTTTGTCGGCGAAGGTATTCGGTTGAACGACGCTGATGTAATTGTTATTTATGAAGAGCAATTCAACACTGTCCGGTACAGAGAGTGGAGATAATTCCGTGATGCGATTATGACTGGCGTCTAAGGTTTTTACCTTTGAATCTCGAATTTCATAATAATTTTCCAAGCTCTCGATGAAATTCCCGTGTATATCGAGCCACTTTAGATTAACCGGTATAAAGGCGTAATCAAACCACTCGATATGATTCTCCGAGAGATTTAGTAGAAGTAAACTGGCGATACTTGTAAAAACACCGTTGATATCCGAGAGGAAGTTACCATCGAGTCTTATTGCCTCGAGGCGTACGTTGCGTTCGAATGCATGCCTCTCGACGTGCTGCACCTTGTTTCTCGCTAGATTGAGAATCTGGAGATTAGGTAAATCCCAGAGCATACCACGGGAAAGATTTCCGATATCGTTCCCGATCAAACGTAATCCGGTAAGCTGATGAAGGTTGCGGAAAGATCCGTTATGGAAATCGTTGATCTGGTTCTCACCGAGGTCGAGGGTCTTCAGGAAGGCAAGGTCGCGCAATGCGTCGGGAATGGCTGTAAGCTTGTTACCACTCAGATCTAGTTCCTTTAGATCGGAACAATTGCGAAATGCCACTGGGTCGATGCTCGCGACAGAGTTACCGGACAAGGTGAGCCGATTGAGGACGAAGAGACCATTAAAGAGTTGCGCTCCCACGGTGTGAAGCCTGTTGTCCGAGAGCTCGAGGGTGTGTAGATTGTACAGTGGCAAAAAAGCATTATTCTCGATCCGATCTATCGAATTATTTCGAAGATCGAGAATCTGAAGGAAGAAAAGATCCTTGAACATCCTTGCATCGATATGTGTCAAGAGGTTGTACGACAAATCGAGAACAATCAGTCGAATCAGACCAAGAAATGTAGTCTCGTCGACTCGATCACTACCCAAACGATTTCCAGCGAGATTCAGGACCAGCAGCTGCTCGAGACGAGTAAATATACCCTTCGGCAAATCGCGAAGTCCATTGTACGCCAGGTGTATCTCTCGAAGGTCTCTCGTGCTCGCGAACAACCCCTCCGGCAATGAATCGAGGGAGTTAAAACTCGCGTTGAACGTACGCAACACGGTTAACCCGGCGAGAGCGTTCCCGGTGATTTCGACGATCGCATTGCGCTGAAGATGTAGCTCTTGAAGCTGTCGTAGACTCACCAATGGACTGTTATCCGGTAAACGTTTAATTTCGTTGCGCGAAAGATCGAGGACGCGTACGTCCGCGCAACACGATTCAACGCTACCCTCGGCCATGGATTCTGGACGTCTTAAACCGATGTCGTCGATATCACGTAAACGATTCCCTGTTAAATTTAATGTTTGAAGATTATCCAATCCACAGAGAACTTTTGATGGAAAAGCTTGCACGTTGCTCTCGACGATTTCCAGTGTATGAAGTTCCCGTAGGCCGAGCAACGAATTCGGAGCAAGCTCGAGGTAACGGCCAGTACCCCAGGCAGCATTGAACGTCTGTATGATTAACTTCTTAAGTTCCGGAAGCGATTGGAATGCACCTTCCGGTACTCTCAGCACCTTGCAACCGTGCACGTGCAATTCATGAAGACCGTTCAATCTTTGCCAGCTTTGAGCACTCAGGGTACTTTCGAAGTGATGGACGTCGCTGCAACGTATTCGCAGTTTCAGCGCACCGTCGAGCGACGGCACGAGACTTCCGACAGCCGTTGGGTCTAATACCCTGAGGGTGCAGTCCGCTGAACGCGTATCATTACCACCTTCGGACAACCACTTGCAGGATGCTCCTGCTGACTCGGAGATCACCGTTGACGCGAGGCACAGAAACGTCGCGTTTATCAGCGTCATAAAAATATACTTCGCTGTCATCTTGCGCGTGCAATGCGTCCGGCTTAGCGGCCAGCACGGGCAACGCGACGATTATCACTTTCGAAATCTAGCCAAAACTATTTCTCACTCTTTCTCACCCCCTTTCTCACCTACACACTCGCGCAGCGGTGACACATGCACGCACATACACACGCGAGCGCGAGCGCGCGCGCGCTCATGCACCTCCTATCACGTAAGTACGGACCGGCCCATTTCTCTCTTGCCCTTTATCCGTGGGCTGGCGCGAGGCACCCTGCCCTCAACGCTCCCTCGCACAGTTTCTCTCACCCGCGACGTTTTCCACCGAATTTTCTTTTACGATCGTATTTTCACGATATTCCTTGATGTCCCGTTGTGATACTGCATGCGCTCTGATTGTCGCGCGCTTATAGTAAAGCGTTTAACATACGCTCGCGACGGATAAGCGCGTTACGCGCCTCGGGGAACCGACAGAACGAAAACAGTACGTGCAAAACCGTATACGCGAAGCGACCGTGCACCACCGTACACTCGCCTCGCATCAAGCACCAGCACTGATCCGACAGTCCGGTGAGCGCGCATCATTGGCATTCCCGACCGTTCCACTTCGATTTCTCTTTGCAGCGGTAGAGAGCGCCACTTTATTAGAATACCCGGCAATGGTGACGAGCAGGACGAGGGTAGAAACAGGGATTGTAACTTCCCCAGCGTCCCTATTTTCATCGGTGTGCGCGGCCCTTTTACCATTCTCTCTGCCGATTGGCGCATCTTTTCGTTATATCAATTTTAATGATCATGCGTCCCGAAATGATGGTGGATTTGAGACACCAATGTTAATGCAGATTTTGAAAGATTAAAAACGGTAGAGTTAACTTTTGCCAGTCTTGCATTGTAAAGATAGAATTTTCGTTTCTCTTTTTGACAATTCTTTTTGACAGTGTTTTACAGCAAGCTGTCAATTGTCAGATTTGAATAAAGAAAAGACCAAGTGCTATTTTATTAATAAGATTAGAGTGTAAAGTTCTTCGAGGTTTTGACGCTATATCGTAGAATTATGCAAAGTTGTTGCTAATGTATAAAAAATAAGCGGATCCTTGTAACTGATAGGAATCTCCCGAGGTTTCTTTGTCATACCGTTTTGTTTTAATTCCTAGAAAAATACAGTTATTTGTATGAAAATAAATTGTTTGCGCGATAGTAACTGTCTTTTTGGTATTAATTTTGTTATCGTTGGTTTATTAAAGTATAACAGAACGTAACCATAATTCTCACTCGAATACGTTGGACTGCGTCCTATATGCATCATGCATGCCATCTAGGGAATGCATGAACTACTTCGTTAAAAAGGATATTTAACGTAGCGTCGCTACTGTCTTTTAGGGCCAACCGTAGTTGCTTGAGGTTGACGCTAGCTGCCAGGTCAATTTTGCGCGAAAGCTTGCCTTGTGCGTTTCTCGAACGTTGTTCTTCAGGAAGATTTGTTCGTTGCTGTATTAATTAGTACGGAATCTGTTAAGATCAAAAATACCGTTACATCATGATGGGAAAGATGGGAATAGTGTGTACCACCTGCGTGTTGTTGGCTTTAACAGTCGGTGCATTTGCAAATACCGATGGTAAGTGCAAGACTTTTTATATGTCGGTTTGTTTCTTAAAGTTTTTTTTTCCTGTTTTACAAAGATCCGCTGATTATGGAGAAAAAATATGAGTCTGCAAATTATGACGCAATAGCGTATAATAAGAAATAATCTAGGATAGCGGCGAATACGTAATTGGGAGATAATTATGGTCTAATGATTTTCCGTCTTGCACTATAAATATGTTTATACGAATATTGTACTAAATGTATCGTTTAAGTGTATAAACGGTTTTAGACTTTATGGAAAAATGTGTAACGTGCGGTATCTATCAAAATCATGCTTTCATGTTACTCATTATGACCTTCAAGTCTTATGTATATTCTTACTATTATTGATTTTATGTCAGTGTTTCACTTATTCTATCACATTTCATGCGTATTAATATTTTTTCTAACTTCAGTTCAAATGTCAAATTCACTTACTTGCTTGGAACATTTTGTACAGATAAAGTACTACTTTCTTTTCTATTACAAGAAATTGTTACTCCTTAAATGATGTTTCCAAGTTGTATTTTAAAGCTGTCTTTATATTTCATATCTCCAATTTTCTAATAGTGTTGTAAAATCTGACGAGAAACTGGCGTTGGTATAATTGGGATTATTAGAATACTGATAACCAATGGTATCGAAGATGTGTGGATCGATGATGTGTGGATCGATGATGTGTGGATCGATGGATGTATAAGAATATTATTTTATGCTCAATTTTCTTTATAGAGTGTTGATATGGGTAGAGCATTATCAGAGGTGAAGAAGGGTCTAGTCAGATAAGCGTGGGAAAAGTGTACCGAAACCAAAGTGACCGTGATGCATACCGTTTGATAGATCTATCAAAAAATACAATTTCTGCACTCTGTTAAATCAGTACCTGTAACATTTGTGTAGTTGCCGGTTGATTTTATATTGTATATTTTAAGCACGATCTCTCTTTTTTTTTCATAACAATTTATAAAAAGAATCAGATGTTATGCTACATGGTGTGCATATTACTAAATTTTTTCATATCTTTTGATTTTAAAATTGATTTTTAAACTGTTTAAAAAACAAAAAACAAAAATTTTTATCGATCTTATCGCCGTCAGCATGTAATTATTTCACATGCGGAAATACTAAGAATAACAAAATGGTGATACTGATCGCGTTCCTCCTCAAATTTCATCGTAATAATTCGATTTTGATACTTCCATCTGAGATATGCGAAAATTTCAATACAAAATTTTTATTTTCTCCATTTTTTTTTCGTTATTTAATATTTTTAAGTGGAGTACAGTTCCTAAACAAATGGGGAAAAATTGCACATTAATAGACATAAAAAGATCCAAAAATTATAGTAGTATGAATCCGGTCACCTAAATAAATAAATTAATAATATAAACAAATTTTTATCTTTAATTTGTACAAGTATGTTGCTGCACTGCAAAAAATGTGAAAAAATTCAACGTTAATATTTCTAACGAGGTAAAAATACTGTAATTATATAAAAGTGGTCATTCGACAGTTTTAGTAAAAATTGCATGTTTCTAGTGTTTTCGAACTTTTCAAGCGTCGGTTTTAAAACGGAAAAGTCTGAAAAAAGTTCAATAATATGTACGCCAGCGGGTATAATATATTCAATTTTTCCCCAATTTCCTATAAATCGAACAAAACAAAATTGCAACTTACGTTTCACTCCGTAACTACCCCAATAATAAGAGTGACGATTTAACACTCTGAAGATATGTTGATTTTTTGGAGATTTATTGGATTGTATGCATTAAGGTCAATTTCATTTGGGATCATTTGTCCCATACTTATCCGGTTAGACATTTTATTGCACCTTATTAGTTCTGGTACTCGTTGAACAACATGTATCTCGTTATAAATAAATGATATATCAATTCTTTATGTAAACAGCTGTAGCAGCAAAAGCAGCTAACCAATCTGCTAATCAACATAGAAATGAAACAACTCCACAAGCATCCATTACATTAAATACTAAGGAAGCTAATAAGGAGACAGAAGCTCCTACCACTCCAGTACCGGCCATAGTTTCTGTTTCCGATGATTCTAAAGTTGACCCGAACATAACTACGGCTCAACCTACGACTAAAGGGTCATCAACGACGCAAACTGCAGAGCCAACAACTGAAAAACCGACTGAAAAACCGACTGAAAAACCGACTGAAAAACCAACGACAAAATCGTCTGATGCACCTACCACTGAAAAAACAACAAATGCAACTACAGAGGCTACTACAAAATCCTCCAGCGTGACACCTTCGGGATCTACGACCGCTGTACCGGGATCATCGACAATGGCTCCTGCGCCTACATCAACCCCCAATCACAAACGGCACTTCGATGGCATAAGTTTCTTAGGTAGGTATTTGTTTAATTATCGTTATAAATTTTGAAGATAAATAATATCATGCTCGATAATTATAAAAGCTAATTTTATAAATTGTTGCTGCTAATATATTTGCTTCTAAGTTTATTCAAAAAGAAAAGAATATTTCTAGTAGTGAATCGTGAGGAAACAATATGAAATTTTTCTTTTATAGGTGGTATCGTTTTATCTATATGCTTAATGGTAGTTGCTGCATTTTCATGGAAATTCTGTAAAAAATGCAATGGACGAAACTACCGCACGCTATGATGTGCGAACGTTTGCTGAAAATATTCGATATCTGACAAGTAAACCCAGTTATTTGAATTTAAAAAGAAAACAAAAAAAAAACAAACTATGAATAATTATTTTAGCGTAACAATATTGCGTATTTTTATAACGCAGTTAAGTGTCGCGTGATTTAAGTGCTCTTAGTAATGTGATGTGCAAACGCGAGTTTCGTTTACGTTACATCTAATTACGAAGACGAGTCACATGCATTATAGTATTCTCTTGATATATTTGCACGCGTAATCATTAGTAAATGAACGACAGTAAGAGAGAGAAAGAGAGAGCGAGAAAGAGATTGTACATGTATTTGTATGTGTGTGCGTGCAAGAAAGTGGGAAAGGAAGTCAGAGGGCGCAAAAAAGTGTGGGAAACAGAGAATAGAAAATCTGGGCGTCAGCACACGCGTTCGTAATGGGTATGTACATGGAATTTAACGACCAATGAAACACTCATTCCACCGTAAGGATCAATTTTGAACTGTAATAATCGACTCGTTGCTTTTCGTTCATGTAAGAACCATTTTCGTAGGATAATCCTCATTATTTTTTACGTTATTTTTCTGTTGTTTTTCCTTTTCTATTGTATTCGTTTAAAAATTATCATATAAAGATGATAACATTTAATTACACTAGTAGAATAAGATTATTGGAATATATGCAAATATAAAGGTTCCTAAGTGTACGTTACTCGTGAAAAGGGTTATTTGATAAGAATAGACTTCTTAATCTCAATCGAGAAACGTGTCGCGTGGTATAAACAATGATATCGATTTCGAGGGGTTGTGTGTACTGTAATAATCTAAACCAAAGTCGTCCTTATCGCGAAGGTAATATCTCCTTATTAACTTTCTATGATAAGATCGACGTTTTACATCATTCCAAGGAAGTAAATGATCCTCGTACGAATACAAAGTAGACGCCCCCATCGATGCTTTCGCTATACAACACCGATAATGGGAATTCTCGATACGTTTCAACGTATTGATAAAACTATTCAGTCTTGATCTCCGTACCTGTTGGAGAACGAATTTACTTGATATAATTATCACAGAAGGAAGTAGAGATTTTTGACTATACGAGACATTCCATCGAGATAGAGCTCTAATTCTGTAATCGCTAATATATAGATATATATTTTCTTTTAATTTTTCTTTTTAATTTTGCTTTATCCTCAAAGATAGCGTTTCGTTTATCTAAAGTACTTTGATCGACAATTACGCGATCGAAATTAAACTTTAACATTTGGCGTAACAAGTCGCTCGCGTGAATGAAAGATAAGTAATTACCAACGCGATTAAAGATGCACCGTAACCATAGCTGATAACATTCGCACTTAAGACTTCGTCGGCAGTTTGTAACTCGATCGCGAGTCGTTCGATGTCCTCGACCAGGGAGCTCATGTATTTACGCGCCGAATGATCATTTCTTCGTAAGAGCTTTCCTGTTAAATATTAATTCGAATGTTGCACCGAAAAATCCAATGACTTTGATTACTTTGCACCAAGGTTATACGTATCATCTTACGTAGCATGAAGAATGCATACGTTAAAAAGATACACGTGACCTGTTACTCTAAAGGCAAAAAAAAAAGACAAAAGTGCGCCGCCTAATATATATATACATATATTTACGTTTTATGTAATGTTTTCACGAAACTATGTAAAATACTTGCTTACGTCAGTCATGTAATATCGATATTATGCAACGAAAAATAACAGACTAAATTGCACAACGTTCTAAATCACTCTGTTACCCTACCCAACTCTTTCCAACGTTCCCTACGAATGGCCTCTATCATTCTCCGTACACTCTCTGCCTCCTCAGCGATATGGTCAATAGTATTCAATATCTCCCATGGAATTAAACGTTCCACCATTGAGAAATTTTTCGGATGCCATCGTGACAACACGTCTGCAGCAATTCCATACTCTTTGACAATAAAATCCTGCCGATTGGATCTAGTTTCTTCGGTTTTCTTAGTATTACGAACGAGGACCATCTTGACGTCGATCGGATTCCAATCGCACTCCTCGGTACGAAAGGATCGCGCGTCAAAAGCGTACATCTTGTTCTCGCGTCCGATGATGGGAATCAGGGTATCCAAGAGTCGGGGTTCGTCGGATTTTATCGCGATCCTTTCCGCCAGGCAACACGCCAGAGCTTTCTCGAACATGCTGCTGGTGTAGATGTTTGTAATTGCCTCGAGAAACGTGTAAGTCGCAACGACCAGGGCGGAGCTACTTCCAAGTCCGCCTTTTATCGGCACGCTCGAGATTACTATGATTTTAAATCCGGGCACATACCCTATTAAGAGATACACGTATTTGATGGTAATTCGTGACATTAACATGCCTGACACTGGCATCATTGTGTCGAACAACCTTGTTATTCTTTTCTTTTTCATTTTGAACGTTTAATTGACCCCCTATCGGTACGGAGTTGTGCATAATATCAAACCAATTACCACCTCGTTACGATAGATATGGATCCCACGCGAGCAACGGTTTTATCGAATTACTGACCCTTTTATGCTTTCGTGGTACACCAATTTGAATGGAAAATCGGTTATTTAGGATACCATGTCCATCGGAATGCTGTAGAAATATGTTGATAGCACAAATGTTTATTTCCTTTCTTATCACATTATACGCTGGTCTCGCGATAATGTGGGATTTTAAATGTATGATTGTAGATTTGGTGGATTAATATCTGTCTCATTATTCTGTCTTGATGAGGACGATAAAGTGGAGAAAAAGTGTAGGATTATTTCGTTCGAATTTTGCATTGGTATATGCATTTAATTTTGATATTGACTTAAATGGAAATATTATCGGATATAATAAATTTCGCGGTTGGTATTTTGAGGCGTGCAATGTGTTAAATGTGGTATTTTGAAAATCGTGTAAGTGGGAAGATAGGTGTATTTTATAGAACCATTATTTCAACGGTTTTAGAATTGGATAGTTGTTGTAGTTCAGTATTTCATGATTCGTTGTAAACTGGAGACAGTGTGTTGCGTGTTGTTACGGGCGTCTATTATGACTTCAAGATAATAACATGCTTTTCTTGACGTACTGTTGAGTCTGCATAAAAATGTTGAGAAGGAGAATGGACAGTAAGTATAAGAAGTTTCAACAAGATGGAAGCAAAGACCGATGGTGTATATAATTTTAATGCACATGGTAACAATCAACGCTACTAAAATTCTCCAAGAGTTGCCTAAAATGATTTCAACACACTATTTCTAAATGCTTGGGAGAACAATCAACATAGATAATAAATATCTGTTTATGCAAATACTCTTCCGTTTTCCTTTCAACTGTTTGTTCATTTTGCCTAGGATCTACTGTTTCAGGTAATTTCTAAACCACCGACACCATGACATATTAAATAACCAATTTGTAAAAAATTCCCCAGAGGTAAGAGGAAATTTGAACTTAAGTCTACTAATTGCGAGTTCCAATCTTTATCACCGTATCCACCATAGTCTCAATGTTAAATACTATGCCATAGACTTTAACACTAGAACTACCGGCGTCAAATCCAACATATTTTAATAAATTAAATAAATACTTTGAAAAAGGGGGAATCAAGCGGCGGAAAATTTGATCGATTGGGTGATTTATGTTTATTGATATAGACGTAGAATACTTATTCTATGACTCTTATATAAACATTGAGTATTTTTTTAAAAAATTCTGTACCAGTCATTTTGACTGGTTTGGTAGTTCTAGTGTTAAATACAATGGTATCGATAGAAATTTCAATATAAATCTTTAAAATACTTTAAAATTTGCTTAAAAATATCTTTAACATAGCGTTACCATTAACCGTTCTCAATAGGCTAGAAAATACTGTTCCCCATTATCTCAACGACAGCAACGGTATCAAAGCGTGGCATGTCGATAATTAAAACGGAGAATGGAAAGTAACTGCTCCAAGTATCTCTAAGGCTGACGGTAGAACCAGTACCTCGTTTAGCCTTGAAACTCTGTAACGTTCCCTTTAAGTATCGTATCCACGAGGTTTCGTTTGCGGTCACCTCGAGATTTTTGGTGTTCATGTAAAACTTGAACGCCCTTTGTCCCTCGACCTGGTCGGAGAGCGTTTTCGCATGGCACCATTTGCTACCATGAATGCGCTTCCCGACTATCACCGTGACAAGTTGAATGGCCTGTTTTATTTCAAAGAGAAGATAAACCAAGACAAATCTGCATATCGTTACGTCCTTCTGCTGTTTAGTCACCATGTACGTACATACATCGCGTTTATAGTCTACAATTTACAAGAAACATACACTGCTATGGTAAAAAAAGAAGAAAAAAATGATGTGAAAGCCTGAGTCAAAATATTGAATCTATTTTCATGGTATTTACACCTATTTGAACCTAATATGATACTTTTCAATACTAAAACTTCTAATTTAAACCTGTAACTCCCCGGAGTCGAAATATTGAACCTACTTCCATGGTATTTACTTCTATTTGAAACTAATGTGATACTTTTCAATACGAAAACTCCTAATTTAAACCTGTAACTTCCCCGGAGTCGAAATATTGAACCTACTTTCATGGTATTTACTTCTATTTGAAACTAATGTGATACTTTTCAATACTAAAACTTCTAATTTAAACTTGTAACTCCTTCTCAGTAAAATGATACTCCTATTTAGCTATCACCAAAACCTTTATCCCCTGAATTGGACCTGTTGGGTAGTAAAAGGTTCAAATGAGGTTCAATATTTCGATTTGGGACTGGATAGGATGTAAATTCTGAACGGAGGTTGAAATTGACGTCCTATTTTGTGCCTTAAGATGGCATAAAGGGAAATTTGTGCCACTTTTAGGCGCTAAATAGAATCTTATTTTACATTGAACTTAGACCTATTTTTGTCCTTTTAATTCCAAAATAAGGTGTAGTAAAAGGTTCAAATGAGGTTCAATATTTCGACTCGGGAGGGGAAAAATAAAATAGTGAAATTTCAACCAACCATGGATAAAGATTTGTCCGCAACGAAGGTTATATTTTCACCGGCTATAATCAAACGACCGGGTGCGAATACAGCACAAGTTGGGAATTCATTGTAATAGTTAATAAATTCTTGTTCAGCGATGTGCCTTAAATCTTGGACACTCGGATCATTTGTTAATTCTTGAGGTAGATTATCCGAGAGGTATTTTCTCGTTTTGTTATAATATTCTCTAAGGAACTGTCGTGTACATGAAAAAATGCATTTAGATTAATCATATTACACGCCTCTACGATCGTTTCGCTGCGAGATACGTGGCTTTTCAATGCTCAGATAAAACGTGCGTCAGATAAGCCAACGTCGATAATTGTATGACATAAAAAGAGAAACCGGATAAAAAAATATTCAACGTTTTTCGAACTGGCGTTTCGTGCAATGAAATCGTGGATATTAACAAAAACGATGCCCGAGAGGTACGAATATCGTGGAAATGAAAGCATAATTTTCGTCCGGCACGGACAATGGAGACTGTTACTTTATTGTTCGATAAATTGCCAAGCGCGTATGGTCCGCAGGCTGCATGCTTATCGCGGGATTTATCGTTCATCCTGATGAAGAAAAAAAGTCACCTAAACGGAACACCGATGCTTGAATCGACACATTTTTAATTTGACGTATCCCGATATGCCCGGCGAAGAGACAGCCGACAGACAATCAATCCCTCTATGGTTTTGTTTTTTCCCTTCTTCTATCGTTCGCCATATCGACTTCCGTTGATCACTGGAAAAGCTCGCCAAGTTCCGGACGTGAGTTTGCACCGATTCGTTTTTTGTTTGTTTTATGCTTCTCCGTTTTAATTGCTACGATCGTTTTCTCTAGAACCTAATGCTTTATGTACGTTTCCAATCACAGAGGCTACGATATATTAATTAACCATTTCCTAGGTCCTAATCCAGATGCAAATCAATATCTTTTATCGACTAGTGACGTAATATAAGTAATTAATTCTTTATTAAAGTTGCAATGGTATTTAAAAAATATCCAACTTTAAAATATGATCTACTAGCTGAAATTACCCGTGCTTCGTTACGGTTTAATATCATTAGGATTAAGGACTACTTAAATTAGTAAAAGTTAAGTTTAACGTTGATAATCCATATTCGAAAATATATATCCAATCATTTAAAACCTGCAATATTTTACGTGCTTCGAAACTAAAAAAAAACCTTAAAATTTCGAATTTTGAAAAATCCTTTCTTAGTGGATGCTTATACCCTAGAAGAAACGCTCATGCAAAATTTCAAGTTTCTAGGTCAAGTAGTTTAGGCTCTGCGTTGATGAGTTTGGCCCATACTTTAACCCATCAAAACCCCGCCTAAAATTTCGAATTTTTCAAAACCCTTTCTTAGTGAGCACCTAAGACCCAAGGGGAAAGTATGTTCCAAATTTCATTGCAATCCGTTCTGTGGTTTTTGAGATTTCGTGATGAATGAGTAAATGAGTCAGTCAGTCAGTCAGTCAGTCAGTCAGTGGTATTTGAGCTTTATATAATAGATAATCTAATTTTTCGGGTGTAATTCTGGCGGGTGATTGTAGTCACTTCTACTACTCATTGTTAGTTAGTAGATAGGTGACTATAGTCACTAGGAGTGTCGAAAGGGTTAATAATTTTGCCGACTCACTCATAGAAACTTTACCTATTATAGTCCATTTAGTTACTATGACTATCTACTTTGAAACTACGTTTCTGCGTAGCTTCCCAACCAGCGAGACTACGAGTTATTAATTCGAAATGTAGAGAAAATTTCCCAATGGTAGAGGAAGAGAATTTGAACTCGGATCCGCTAATTATGAGTTTAAGCTTTCATTTCCTCACAATTCATAGTCTTTGTAAATATTAAGATCATTTAACCCTGAACCTACTGTTTCAGCTGTGTTCCAAACTATCGAGGCTATGATATATTAATTTTTAATTAGAAAAATTTTCTCAGCGAGGTATTTTCATAAGTGTGAGATTTTAAATTTGGCTACGCAAATTGCGAATGTAAGTCTTAACTTCCTTACGCACTATAGTCCCCTATTTGCGATTCTTCCTCCGTGAAAAGTCAGCTGGTGTTGACTTAATGTTTTTTTTTTTCTCCGTGTCGTATAAACATACCACGTTACGCTATAGCCTTTCTATAAACGAGATACAGCGTGAAAAAGAGAGATAAGGGAAAACCACGTATGCACAAAATGAATCATATCAGAACGCGAGGCGAAATATCAGCATCTAAATGGTCTTCGTTATCCGGGTTTTTTTTTACGAAGGATACATCTAGAATTTAAGCTTCGACTTTTTATCGCGCGTAGTTTAATTTATTCTATTTTTATGCTCCTTTTTTGTTACCTGTTAAAAGAGATAAATCGAGCGAAATAGTTTTCTACTTTGTTTTGTTTCACGAGTAATATCGTGGCAAATCGATGTTAGATTTACGATTTACGTGTAGAATTATTTTTCACAATATAAAAATCACTCGGAAGTTTTTTATTCCGTCAAGTATGAAGTGTGTGAAGGGTATGTTGTGGGAACGGGTTCTTTTTGCGCGAGTATTCGCAATCTTGTTATGTAGTTTTCTTCCACGTTGGATTAATCGCCACGCAAAATGTCAGGAAGTCATGCACAGCCGACTATATAACGACTGCTTTACTTTCTATTATTTATCTCATGTACTTATCGTTTCAGAAAAGAGTTCCTCGAAAATACTATAATTGTAGAACGATTCGAGGAAAAATCGGTCGGATAATTGTTACGTGGATAATTTGGAACAAAAGGTCTTCGTTAACACTAGAACTACCAGACCAGTCAAAATGACTGGTACACAATTTTTTCAAAAAATTCTCCAAGTTTATATAAGAGTCATAGAATAAATATTCTACGTCTATATTAATAAACATAAATCATCCAATCGATCAAATTTTCCGCCGCTTGATTCCCCCTTTTTCAAAGTACTTATTTAATCTATTAAAATATGATAGATTTGAGGCCGGTAGTTCTAGTGTTGTCTTCTAAGATAATTTTTTTTTGCAGAGAAAGAAAAATCCTTAAACTAAGTAATTATTACACCTAAAATACAACAATTTCTTCATTTCTTAAACATCTTCTGTAAAGATACAATAAAAATGTAAATAGAAACAATTAAATTCTAAATTCAAACTAATCAAAAACACTACACTTCACTGTAAAATAATTTTCAATAATTACTTTCGAAATTCCTTTCAAAAACAAATATCTACATAAAAAAAATTGCTCTAAAAAAAAATAGAATTATTCCGAGCAAGGAGAGTCAGAGTTTCGATGAATTTTCATCCAAATCGACGGACGAGAAACTATTCAAATTCAGCATTAAAAATTCCCTCGAAAACTGCTCTTCGTTATAAATCAATTTATCCCACGTTAAATCCGTCGAGAAAAGTGAATTAAAAAAAAAAAGTACGGAAAAGTAGTGAGAGACTGGAAATAATTGTCGCTCACAGAATAATTAAAAATCGTCGACAGTTTTGTTTCCGCAGTTGCACGATTTCACAAGTACTTCCGATGTTTCCCCGTTCTCCTCGAAAATGCCAGGAGATCGTAAACGTAACATGTATTTTTCAAAGTTAACCGCTGGAATGCGCGGGCGCAACGATGGAAACGTAAGTTTCTCGAGAAGCGGCAATATCCTTTTACCGGGTGTGTTCGTATTCCTGGTGATAGTACGTCGGAAATTGCTGGGATATCGACACGGCAGAACCGCATGCGGCACGTAGCCGCCTGTGCGGTACGATAATGAGCCGTACGTCACGAACGCTCGCATAATTATCGCAGCATGGGCTTTTCGAAGCGTAGGCAATACTGGAATTGTATAAATTCTAGTGGAATTAATCTATAGCCTGCGAAACATGGAAGAAACGTTTCGGTTGCAAGATTTTAAAAGAAACGACGATTTTTTCATAGTTTAATGATAGCACTATGGCAGAGGTAAACTTGTGGAAGTGTTACTATTTTTTTTTTAAAGTTTCTCATATTTATGGAAATGGAGTATAGGGAATATTTCATATATAAATTATTTAATTGATTATCTTTCTTACTGGTTCGTTCCATTCGTTTTGAAGTACTATATTTATATAGTATGGTATTTAATGTGTTTAACTGGGATAGATTTAACGTCGGTAGTTTTGGTGTTATTGTTATGACTTAATTTTCTGTATCTTTTTGAAGGTTTTCTTGATAATGGCAACTTGATATCGCTGAAAATTGGAATTTTGTAAATTTCATTTGGTGTTAATATGTAGTCCGTGAAATATGAAAGGTATTTTTGGTATTGCAAGTTTAATTTTCGACGTGGTTGATATTCTGGCTTAATTTTGTATTTGATAATAATTTTAGGTATTTGGTTAAAGAAATCCTTTATAATTGCAGGGCAAGTTGTTGTAAAACTAATATGTACGTGTAGTCTGCGAAAAATGGATGGGACGTTTTAATTGCAACATTTTGTTAAAAAGGTAAAACATTTTTCGTACTTTAGCCTTGTATTTTTAATTTTCCACGTGGGTAGTGTTCTACGAGTTTTATTTTGTACTTTATAATGATTTTTACACACACTTCCGAGAGATGCGTTAATAATAATTATTCGGTAGCGTGAAAAGATACTGTATGTAACAGTAGAAAATTTCAGAAATCTAATAGCAATTAATGGAGGATATAGTGATATCATTTTGATGATGGAAAGTCGAAGATTGTCTGTAAAGCATTAAACTTGAGGTTGAATTCATGCACAAGGAACGTAATCTTTTAAGGAAAGGAAGAACCGCGGCTTTATGTGTATTCAGCGGCCGATGCCTTATCTTAATATTTCTGTAATACAAACTTCGAAATCAATGTATTTTCATACAAAACATTTGCCTGTTCTGCACTACCAGAAGTATAAAGGAATTTGTTAAAGATATTATTAAAGAAAATCGCAAAATATAGCTATATCGTTAAATAATTTTCATCTTCAATACATCTAATATTTCATTTCAATGGGTATCATCTTCCTTTGGCGTATTAATAAACATTTCATTATATTTTGTAAAATATGTTCCAATATGCCAAATGAAATCATAATGCAAACGATAACAAAGCCTCCGCGGAAATTCACGAATCATCGAGATAATTTCCTCTGTAACTTTCACATCTACAATAATTTTCTGAAGGATCCATAATGTTAAGTAAATTCCGATCTACCGAAATAAACATATTCCATAGAAAATTATTCGCCGAGAGTATTCCAACTTAGATCTCCTATAACGGAAACCAAGATTCTACCTCTATTATCGTCATCATGACTATTCAGATAAGAACGAAATACTTCCTAAATACAATGATAACGCACGATATAACATTTCCGCGTGAAAAAATTCTACAATTTAATCGCAACCAAGAGCAACAAACAACCATAGTTGTTCACTTAGAAATGCTATTCTTCAACGAAGAAAAATTATAATTACTATCGCAACTCAACCAACGATATGCTTCACCTTCAAGTACAAATTAATCGATTAACCCTTTGCACTCGAGGACCTTTTAGTTCCAGTGAGCTAGCAACTCAAGACGATTTCAACTTAACACCAGAACTACCAAGCAAGTTAAAATGACTGGTTCCCAATTTTTTCCAAAGGTTCTCCAAATTTAAAGTACCTACATTTATACAACAGATATTCTACTTTGATCTTATAAAATACAGATTACCGAATCGATCATCTTTTCCACTTCTTGATTTCTCTTCATCCAAAATACTTATTTAATATATTAAAATATATTAGATTTAACACCGGTAGTTCTAGTGTTAATTAGGCAAATGTTTTACAGATACTTTCAAAAGATTTTATACTAAGAAAGCAAGCCGAGCCAACAAAAAAATTTGGGATTAAAATACCTTATCATATTGGAAACAAATACATAGAGGTTGAAAACTCGAGAAACGCCAGGGCGCCGTAGTGGTGCGTTTCGAGTGCAAAGGTTTAATAATAAACGAGCTGTTGAAAGTTTCGAGTCAGAAAAAATGCGATATTACTTCTACAACTGAAACGATTACACCTCCATGTGCGTCCACGCCCGAACGACGACAGCGCTTTTCATTAGCCGTAGCGGAAGGGTGAAATTGTGCGGCTTAAGTTTCGCGCAAGGAGGGATCAACAAGGTACAAATGAAAAGAGGTAATTTTCTATTAAGATTGCTACCATTGTATGCACGAAGAAAAAGATTCACAGCGGCCCAAGCTCCAGAAGTAAATTCCAGGATCCTCTTTCGGCGCGCGTGAACCATTTTGGCAGAAAAGTGGCGCAGACGTGAGTCTGGCCCTCGACAGGGGCGGAGTCCCTACCCTTCGTCAATAAGAGAGCATGCTCCCTCGGATAACGCTATTTCGCTTTACCGTTCCCCGCCAACCCTGCAGCTTGCAGCATCCTCTCCCTACCACCCTTCATCCTGGTCCATGTCCATCTACCGAATTTCTTCTCGATCCTCCCCTTCTTTCCATCCCCGTTAATCACACCTATTCTTCTATCCTTTCTCTTTCCATCCTACAATCTCTTTACAAATCTCTCCAGTAATTATCACTCTTTGTCAATCGCCGCTCTTTTCCTCGAGTTCTTCTAAAAATCACAATTTTCACCCTCTTGTTCTCTCATTTCCCCTCTCCCATCCATCTCTCCCTACTCTCTCCGTAATTATCCCTTTCTCCTCTTCCGCCTCTATCGTCCTCATAATTATCCCTTTCTCCATTCTCCATCCCTTCCGGTTCTAGTCTTTTCGAAAATCACAATTTCTCCCTTTCTTCCAACGTTCCAACCTCCCACCTCCCTTAGCAATTATCCCCCCCTCCCCCGATTCTCCTCTTTCTCCTCCTCCACCTCCTCTTCCCTCAGCTTCTTTCAGAAATCACAATTTTCCCCTTTCTTCTCCCCATCCTCCCTCCATCTCCTTTTCACCCTTGCGCGCGTCCGGCTTGTTCCGAGGAGGAAGCTTTTTTGGAGCCGCTCCAAATCTAGCCACGTCGCGTTATCGGGAAAACGGAGGAGCAACGGAGGCTGCTCCGTCGAATGCTGGAATATCGCAACGACCAGGAGAGACGAGTTTGAACGGAGCAAGCTAAAGCTACAGCTACAGTCAGAGGCACGAATATGCGCCCAAGGTGAATCCTGATGAACGTATCATCGATCGGTGGTTGCTGAACCACCCGGTGTGCTCGGTCCACGCGTGTACGCGCCGAGAGACGCGGTTGTGTCTCCAAACCGCGCTGCTGGTGCTGCTGCTGTAGCCAGTGCTGCTGCCGTTTATGGTGGTGGTTGTGTGGTGCTGTTGGTTTCATCTTGAATGTCGGGTGTATCCTTTGCAAGAAGGATAAAATCTTCTGTACGCGAGATAATCGTTCAACCCCCTCGACGGATCCAGAGGGTAGGATAGAGGAAGAGGAGAAGAACGATAGAGGGAGAACGTACGCGGTACGTTCGAGAGAAAGAGAGAGGGAGAGAGAGAGAGAGACGGAGAGGTGACTTTTATCGATTGTCGCGGGACGAGATACGAGACGTGCCGGATTCGAGAGTGCGAGATCTTGCGTTGCGACAGAATCAATTCGTGTGGTCCACGCGTGCACTTTGAGGATCATCGGTGATCAGTTTCGCGTTGAATCGGAGTTCGTGATTTCGTGGCGGACAAAGGTTAACGTGATGATTCATTGGATTGATTCCGGTAGAAAGGGTGACTTCCGTGGGATGTTGAAGGGACAGATACGAGAGGTCGCCGTGGAAAAAGTATGTGATCGGTCTGCTTAATGCGATTATCGTATGTGAGATGAGTTTGCGTATCCTCGTGGCTGATTGGTTCTTATTACCGTAAGTATTATTTATCGTGTTAATGTAATGTATATATTAATATGCCTTTAGAAAATATAGATGGAGAATGGGAATGAGTGAATATTTTTATACCAATTTCTTCATCTTGAAAGTTATAATTGGAATATTTCTGCTAATGTGCTGACAGTGGAATAATTGAAATTGTTTAGATGACTATTTATAATTGTTTTCTATTTCTCATCTCTCCTTTATCGATACTTTTATAATTCCATGGAAAATTACAAAGCAAGGGGTGATTTCGTTTATCGTAGATCCGAGAATGTAATAAGACGTGCAATAAGAAGTTTCTTCGGTTATGTACAATTTTATTTATCAATGTGGACATGACATATATCATCGTCCGTCTAAAGAAAAAAAAAGCTCGACATTACGTGCTATTTATTACGCGCTAAAATTCGATGTCCGCCACACCGAATCCGAGGTAATCGTTCGACCTATTTCACGGCAGGAAAAAGGGGTGACTTTCGCCGAGTGTTTTCGAGGAACGACTTAAGAGAGCTTTAACTAGCATAACTAATCGATCGATTCGTGTTAAACAATCACAAAGTACCTGCGTCAATTATTATTCTTGACTTTTTCAAACTTTTATCGCTTACTTTGTACCTTACACTGACTCTAATCATCCTTAATATTGGATAACAACAGAACGAAGAACAATAAGGTAAATGTTTTCAACGAGTCGACGGAAAAGAAATATCTGCATTTGAAGTACGTGATCTCAACACAATGAGCATTACCGTCAATTAATAATACCACGGTCAAGTTTTATCGGATTTCCGTAGGCATTTCTCAACAATACAGACAACTTTTCAGTTTCATCGGGTATTTACACCAATCATTTTTACCTTCGACTCTTCTCTCCGTTCGTTGTATATAAACAAATAGAATTCGAAAATACGTAGTTTAATTTTCCAGGATAAAATGTGAGAAAGAGGCAGGAGTATAAAATCTCGAATAATGTTATAAATACCGAGTAGAATTAATTCGCGTAGCGTAGTCGTGATATCTACATTTTAATCAAAATAACGAGAATATTAGCCGTTGCATAACGACTCAGCGGATAGCGTGGAAGCTAATCCGACGAGCACTCTTTCTTAATCCTGCTTGAATATCATAAATATCGGAAGGTCGTGCAGTCGAGAGTCCATAATCTTCTGATATGACACAATGATTACGTGCGATCCACAATACCGTCTCCTGTGGGTAAGTAGGGATAACGACACCTGAGTTCAGAGCGATAATTGCTTCGTTCGTTACGCAGCAACCCCTACGGATATTGGCTATAGAAACGACCTGATATCTGACTTCTTACGCAACTGTTTGGAAAGTCATTTAAATTAATATGAAATTGATAATTTTGTAGCTTTATTTTTCAATGCTAATATTATTATTAGACTCCGGATGTTTATGCATTTATGATAAAATGAATACGGCTAAAATACACAAAACGAACATAATATAAAAATATATCCGAAATATCCAAAGTATGGTATTCGTTGTAACATTTATCGAGTGCAACAAATCCCTAAATAGGTTCTCTTGTCTTAACTGCATTTGTTGAATTTGAAATTTGCATAAACATCCGGAGTCTAATTATTATTAAAATAAAGCATATCGAAGTATTGGGAAATTAGTACTTTTGTAAAACAGTAGTCGTTTTTTTTTTTATTTTTTTCATTGATTGCACGGAAATACCGTTATATGTAATGTGATAAAGAATTGCAAATTTCATGGAATTGCAGATGAAAATGCAAATAGGTATTTGCAGAGAGAGATGGAAATTAGTGATGATAATTTGAGGCTGACTGATCGACTGGGAATCGGCTGTGGAATGTTATGGTATTCTAAGAATAAAGTAACGTTAACGTAATTATGAAAATAACGAGCTATTTTCTTGCAATAGTTAACATTATCTGGTTGAATTCATTCTTATTCGGCGTGTTTTAGTTGCTGACGAAATATAACCGTGTACGAATGAAACAACCAGTAGAAGAGACAATTAGTTGTTGCGTGAAAACATATTGTGTCATTTGTTCTATAGAGTTATGAACAAGAGATTCTGACGGTGCTGACAATTCACGAAGCGGTAGCATTTACGTAACGTTCCGTGATTTGATTAATAAACGTTATACTTTTTCGTAATTGTTTAACGCGCGCGAATAATCCGTAACGATGCATTTTCCGTTCTTCGCTCATGCGACGCTTCGGTGACTTTTTTTTGGAGAATGGATATTGAAAAGTTAGGTCTGAAATCAAATAAAATATCATTGTTGCAATTGAAAACAAATATTTATAAAAATAACTTCTAATGGGGAAAGAAATGTGACGACCAAAATAACTAAAAATTTGCGAGATAAACGTAACTAAAAGCAATGGATACAAAAAAAAATTTTACAAAATTATATAACTTTGTAAAAAATGATTGCAACAAATAGCGGTGTAAGTTAAAAGTTTGAAAAACTTGAACTTACCACTGTAGGTTGCATATTACAATGCATTGGAAGAACTTTGCAGAAATTACAAAATATTTTCTGGTTTAATAGAGTTAACATCTGTCTCATTAACACTAGAACGACTGGCGTTATATCTATGATATCTAAGTATATTAAATAAGTACTTTGAAAAAAGGGGAATCAAGAGGTGGAAAATATCATCGGTTCGGAAATCTGTGTTTTATAAGATCACCTTAGAATTTCTAGTCTAGGAGTCTCATATAAATTTAGGGAATTATTGGAAAAAATTGTGAATAAGTCATTTTCATTTGCTTAGTCGTTCTAGTGTTAAACAGAATTCCACGAAAAGCTGCAAGCAAAAGTTTAAATACTTCAAACCAAAGAATAAATCAGTTAAACCATTCACATAATTACTAACACAGTCATTCATTCTAACCGACTTGATAAATCTACATTCAAAGCAAAACAACAAATTGCAAAATTCATTTCTCAAAACATTCGACCAGCAGACATCTTAACTCCAATTTCAATTCTTTCAATACCAATTTCAATAAAGAATCTTCATTCTTAACTTGCAACTCCGACGTCTCGACTCAACAAATCTTCTCACATCCCTTTTCAAACCGTTGATTTCCTCATTGAAATCCCCTCGATTGTCATCCTCGCGCGTACCGTAAACTTCAAAATTCCATTTCCGTCGTATCCTCCTAGGATCGTTGAGAACTTTAATTAGCAATTCTCAGGAAGAAAATTAATTTCGCCTCGTTTCGTGTCACTTACGCGACGAAGGAGTAAGTGCAGCGAGTCTACTCGTTTAAATCGTGCCGGATCGAATAGACAGAGCACTTAATCCGCACGGATCATCCGCACTCGCGAGGCAATCGCTCGAATAATCCGGAAAAGAGTGAGACGGTGTCGCTGACGGAGAAGGAAAGACAGAGAAAAACATCGTACGACAAAATGACCGGGGGTTGAACGAAGAGAGTAAAAGAGAGGCTACGAGAGGAAGATAAAGATGGAACATTGATATACGTAGTGACAGAGGGAGAATTAGAGTGAGAAATATGTAGAGAAACAGAGTGAGCGAGATCCCGCAGGAAAAGAGAGAGGAATAGAAAGAAATATACATACAGAGAATAAGAGAGAGAAATAGAAAGAGAAATAGAGAGCTAGTGTATGAGAGGAAGAGAGAAAGACGAAGAGGATGATAGGGAGCAAAAAAAAAGTAGCTCGATTGTCGTTAACGAGAGACAAGGAGATTATTCAGTTGAGAGTGCGAGATCCTGCAGAGCGATGCAGCTAGTTACGTATCGTCATTTGCGAACGCCTCGATGCTAACGTCTTCCTTCTGTTTTCTCGGTGTCTCTCGTTACCGGCTTGAGATCGACAAAGTGCAACGCTGATTAAACGCTTCCCATTCGTACACGCTAATAGGTAGATGAGCGAAACGATTGTCCGATAACGAAGAATTGGTGAAAGAGAACAACGCGCGCACTCTTCCTCTCTTCACGGAGGAAACAAAAGACTTTTGGCGGAAGTGGTTAACGATCGAGGGTGCAAGAAGTGCTCCCGATGCAACAGGACGGATGAATCGCGGGAAACTATGCTGGAGAATCGTGCTTTCTCACTTGTGGTCGAAGGTAAGAAAATATTTTAATTTCTGTTGCTCTTGGAGAATTGTTCTTGACATTGTAACTGGGAGACGGCATGGGAATTGTCTTTCTTTTGTTGGATATTATTAACATTAGAACATTAGTCGTTAAATCCATTTTATTTCAATACATTAACCCGTTGCCGCACACTTTTAACACTAGATTTACCAGCGTGAAACCTATTACATTTAAATATGTTAACACTAAACCTACCAAGGCGGTCAAAAGACCGCTACCAAAATATTTTCTAAAAATGATCTAAATTAATAGAGTAGCCATGAAGTAAATATTCCACTTCTATCTTACAAAAGCAAAATGAGTTAATTAATTATCTTCTTTATCTCTCCACTTCTCTTTGTGTAAGGTCGTTATTGAGTATATTTAGATTTTAGTAGATATAACGTCGGTAGGTTTAGTGTTAAATATGTACCTTAAAGCAAGGAAAATTAAGACGTGGAAAAGATGATAGATTCGGTAATTTATGCTTTATACGATGGACGAAGAATGTTTATTCTACGGCTCTCTCATAAACCCGTAGAATTTTTGGAAAAAATTGTGTACCAGTCATTTTGACTGGCTTGGTAAATCTAGTGTTAATTTGACGAAAGTGCTCAGAAACACACACGAAAATATTTCGAACTTTTAAAGCATGAAAAATCGCACAAAAAGAACAATTGATGTGTTATCTGGAATGTTACATCTTTTTTTCGGTGTATTACTGAGTAATTAACAAATAAATACATTAGTACAAAAATGTGTAGGACGGCTATAGCCGTCATTTGCGCCAACGTGTTAAATAAGTAGTTTGGGAAAAGGGGAATCTAACGGTGAAAGAGATAATTAATATGGTAATCTGCGTGTTGAAATATTTGAGTTGAAAATCTGCTTTATGACTGTCGTAAACGCTTGGAGAAGTTTTGGAAAAAATTGGGAACCAGTCATTTTGACTTGCTTTGTAGTTCTGGTGTTAAGGGGAATTTTGTAATTTTGTAAATGCGGGAAATACGAGTATGTGGAAAGAGAGAAGTTCAAAATTTGGGGACGGTATATTATATTTTACTATAGGTGGCCCTCGATTTTCGCACGTAATTGGTTCCTCAAAATGTGTGCGAATGTTCCAATATCCGAAAGTAGAGGGATAGAGAAAAAGTGTTAAAAATTGTATTTTAATGTAGTTTTTTTGTGTACTTGAGATTGTCTAATATCTAGTACGTAATACTAGAAACAATATTACAATGATAGAAAACCTCTAATAAGCAATGTGTAAGTGATTGCGAATTATAGCACTTCATGTAACTATGGAAGTAAACATTTTTTGAAATAATCACATAAATCTTTATAAAATTGAATTTCTAACACTAGAACTACCAAGCAAGTCAAAATGACTTGTCCACAATTTTTTCCAAAATTTTCCTAAGTTTATAGGAAGGTCCTAGACTAGAAATTCTAAGTTGATCTTATAAAACGCAGATCACAGATTATATTTTCCATCTCTTGATTTCTCTTGTTTCCAAAGTACTTATAGATTTATCCCCTTGCGATCCTATGTCGAGAAGTACTCGACATATCATTTCTTTTTATTTTATTTTCTGACAATTTAATATCAACTTTCTGATTTCACAATGATTTCTTAACACTAGATTGCCGGAGTGAGTCAATTTGACTCATTTATGATTTTATTTCTATGTATATATAGAAAAACTTAAGTAAATTTTTTTTAAACAAGTGTTGGTGTTTAATAGTATAATGGAAGGTATAGAAATAGTAATTCTATATCTAATAATAAATAAAATTAATAAAGTATTGGTGCTATATCTACTTTGACGGATATGAGCCCGGCAATCTAGTGTTAATATCACCGTAATATCATGCAGTTCCTATAGTTATTGACACCAATAAAAGAAATGAATAACCAGTGATAGAAAATATTGTAAAATTACTTTTATTTAGCTCACTACAAAATTAAGAAAATAATTCGGACCGCAAAGTGTTAACGCCGGTCGTTCTAGTGTTAACGTTCAAATGTTCAAACGTACAAAATAGCGAATTGTACAAAAGTCGAAGGCCACCTCTATTCGTTTCTGAGAAATTTCAATTCATAATGGTTCCCCGTGTGCTTTCTTATTTTAAGTTATAGGACACTGTATGTACAGACTTCGATTGTAATGTTGATACAATTGAGAAAAGAGACGATTCCCTTTCCGCCGGATAAAAATGCGAAATACGATATCTTCTCGAGATGCTTTGTTTCCGAGGATATTAAACTTTAATACTATCTTACGTTTGTTTATACATCAAGGTTTACAAGTTTCAAGTAAAATACGAGAAAGGTCCTTCCGGCAGGACGTTCACGATTAGGAAATATCGTAATATCCTTTTCACGATTGTTCCACGATTACATCCGGATCCTGTGTACACGATACACGAAGGAAGATATAAATTACAGTTTTACTTTATGCGTAGGTCATTTTCATCTCTATCATCGTTGCAATTTTAATTACGAATTAATTTCCCATCCATCGTCTGTTTCGTGCAAACGACCGATTATACGAATAAAAGGAACGTTTTTGCGAATCCTTCGGAAATATTGGAAGCCTTGCATCAGAGAATGGAATAGCGGAAGAAATGTACGATTATTATCAGCCTCATATCGATTCAAACTGTACACTGCATTATTTAATGCCACGTTACAGAGTATGCATCGTGATTGAATGCAATGCGCGGTTGCGCCTTCGAAACCGGAAAAGCGAATAAAACGATCGATGAAAATATTCCAAATGATTTGTTTCGCCGTATGCACGCTTCACTATTTTCGACTGTCTCTTCTCTTCAATCGCTCATTCTCCTTCCATGCTTTTACATTGCTGCTTTCATTCGATGTATTCCATTCGATGGGAAAAAAATCTGTTTCAATTGCACGTTCACCAAACTGTAAGCGTTGAATTTATAGAAACACTTTTATTTCAATATTTGCGAAAAATTCATCGATCTAATACGTCGTGTATCTAATTAATTGCCGGTATGAAAAAACAGCGAAGTTTTGGATAGACTAATAGAAGGGGTTAATAATGATTTTTTCAATATTTTTTTTCTGTTGTTTTATACTTGTCGTTTTCTAATTACTATAATCATTTTGTTTAAAACGTTTCGTTTTAGAGAGATTTGAAGTCACGCAAGCTATAGTGTATTAATTAATTATTCCACCAAACCTCATCTATCATGTAATTACTATGGTAATTTAGCAATGGACCTACTGTTTGAGACGAGTTTCACACCACTAAGGTTGTAATACAGAAATTAATAATGTAGGAAAAATTTCTCAAATGTGACGGGGAAGGTTTTGAACTCAGGCCTACTGATTGCAATTCCAAGGCTTTATCTCCTTACGCACCGCAACCCGTTTAATTTCTGTGGTTATCTCACCCAGGATTAACTAATTTAGGTGGATTACAACCTTTCGAGATCATAATACATAAATAATAACTTAGGAAAAATTTCTTAACACTAGAACTACCGAACCAGTCAAAGTGACTGGTACATAATTTTTTCAAAAAATTCTCCAAGTTTATATAAGAGTCATAGAATAAATATTCTATGTTTTTATCAATAAACATAAATCACCGAATCGATCAAATTTTCCGCCGCTTGATTCCCCCTTTTTCAAAGTACTTATTTAATTTATTAAAATATGTTGGATTTGACGCCGGTAGTTCTAGTGTTAAATGTGACGGGGGAGGTTTTGAACTCAGGCCCACTGATTGCAATTCCAAGCCTGAATCTCCTTACACACCGCAATCCCTTCAATTTCTATAATTATTTCGCCTAGGATCAATTAATTTGGGTGGATAGCTATCCTCCGAGATCATGACATATAACTAATAACTTGGAAAAAAATTCCCAAGAGCGACGGGATGTCACGAATACGGGCCCAATAATTGCGAATTTTAGTCATTACCTCCTTACCCATCATAGTTCTTTCTATGATTTTATAAATCGTTCTCATTTATTTTGAAGATATTTATTTACTGTAAAATATATAATTTGTCCATGACGAGGGAGGCGAAAAAGTGTTACATTGACGATCGATACAAAGTACGTAGTTAAAGAGATAAATGTAATTACAGAAATTACATGCACTCAAATATTCGATAATCAAGTGAATTGCAGATTTGTGAACAAGCTGCACCATGAACTGTGAAATTGTTCTTGGTAATACCTTTAATTACAGTCGCCCCATTAACTGAGTATTTTGCGCCCCATGTTAATGGAACGTTCTCTTCTGTGATTCACCCTCCACCGGACCAGCCTTAGGGAGAACACCTTTCTCTGAGACACTGGATTTGTTATACATTAAATGTGTTGCGGTAAATGTTAATAATGCGAACTAACTATATCCACCAGAAATTAGGTGAATGCAGATATAATGCACACGGTTGAATTAACACGTTGTGTGCAGTCTGCCCTGCAGTTTGAAACTAAGTTGTAATTAAAGTTGCTTATGTTCTAATCCTTTGTATCGAGCTTCTGGCAAGGAAAACTATTGTTTAAACTTTCCTACGTACGTTTTAGAATAAGTATTGCTTTTCCGATAAGAAAAAAGGAATACTTTCAAAACTTTGTGGTACTTAACTATTTTATTCTAATTGGAAAGAGTTAAGATACGTTTACGTTTTTTAGTAACGATCATTCAAAAGAAAACCGCTATTTAATTACTATCTTTTTGGTTAATTTTTCTGAAGTAAAAATAGATCAAATAATCTAATTGCTATGTTGCACAAAATTCAAATTAATATCACAATATAAATCGAGTTCAATACGATTACATTTCAGTTTTCCTTCATTTTTTCCTTTTTCACGACAAGCTCAAATTAACACTAGAACTATCAGCGTTGAAACTATTATATTTCACCATATTAAATAAGTACTTTGGAAAGATAGCAATCAAAAGGTGAAAAACATAATCGATTTGACAATCTGTGTTTAAAAAATCAACGTAGAACGTCTGCTCTATGACTCTCCCATAAACTTTGAAATTTTTTTGAAAATAATTGGGAACCAGTCATTTTGACTTGCGTGATAGTTCTAGTGTTAATATCTTAACACAATGGATTAATAGTATCCCATAATCAAACAGTCAAACACTTCTCAAATATATTCCACGAAATAACCTCGCAAAAATTGCTGCACCAGTTAACGTGCAAAAAAGATAACCACGTTTACCTACCGATAACTGCATACATGCATCGAACGTTCGATAACAACGTATCTCCCTTATACAAAGTACACCTTTGCCGATAAATCTCCACCTTCTTTCACATTAGTTACCATACCATACCCATGAAATATTTCAAAAATACTTATCAAATATAAACCAAAATACCCAGGTAATTCCCAGGCTATTGCACGTGGCCACGATAACGTAGAAACGGAAGAGACGCAAAAAAAAAGGTGAAAAAGAAATTAATGGATGCGTTTTCAACGATCCGTGCCGGTGAACCGATGCGAGTAGCCAGGAATTGCAGGAGCACTGTGAGAATTTCGATCGATGTTTGCGTTCTGACAATAGCCACTGCCGTCGAGTGTCCTTTCGCTTAACGAGAAAAGGGGGTGGTCGATCGGTGGTGGTTAAATCACGGAATGCAATGGCTACGTCCTGTGACTTCCTACCCGGTTCGTTTGTCAATCAAAAAATTGCCGGTGCGTATTAAATGCCGGTCGAAATGCCACGTTTCCATGTGACTATGAAAAATTGTTTGCCATACCTTTGGCAAACCCTTTAACTCCTTTTTTTTTAACAATTGCGGTGTAATTCTGGGAGAGTTAAAGATTTGTTTTTTTTTTGTGATTGGGTCGTTTGAGTTTAGGTGACTTTATTGAATGAATTTGCTGAGAAATGTAGGAACACTTTGGTGGGTAATTTTGATCAGGAGTTTGCGATGTGTTTGTTGAGTTTGGGGAGAAGCGGGAAGAAGTTTGAGACGTCTGAAGTTAACTGGTTCATGCAATTATACTGGGTGTTTCATAATATGTGGAGAACTATGACAAGACGGGTAAATAGAAGTTGGGTATGCAAACTTACTTAGAATATGAAATTATTATTTGTACTTAATCCATGAATAGGGAATTAGTTTCTGGATAGTTATACTTTATTTTTCAAAATTGTCCCTGTTGCCTGTGTAATTCAATATTTATCGAGAATTTCTAATTTACACATGATGTACATCGATATGAGAAAATAAATTACAGAGATTGAACGACATTAAGCAACTTTCTTGCATTGTATAGAATAAAATGAAAACTTTCCGTTACTAGTTTAATATATAATCCATAATATAATGGAAGAATTTCACGCAATTAACTGGGTGTTTCATAATATGTGGAGAAGTATGACAAGACGGGTAAATAGAAGTTCGGTATGCAAACTTACTTAGAATATGAAATTATTATTTGTACTTAATACATGAATTAGTTTCTGAGTAGTTATACTTTATTTTTAAAATTGTCCCTGTTGCCTGTGTAATTCAATATTTATCGAGAATTTTTAATTTACACGTGATGTACATCAATATGAGAAAATGAACTATAGAGATTGAAGACATTAAGCAACTTTCTTGCATTGTATAGAAAAAAATGAAAACTTTCCTTTACTAGTTTAATATATAGTCCATATAGTGGAAGAATTTCACGCAATTATACTGGGTGTTTCATAATATGTGGAGAAGTATGACAAGAGTAAAGAGAAGTTGAGTATACGAACTTATCCAAAATATGAAGTCGTTATTAGTACTTAATGTATGAATAGGGAATTAGTTTGTGAATACTTATAATTAATCTTTCAAATTGTCCTTGTTGCAAGTTAATGTGTACCGAGAATTTTTAATTTACACGTGCAGCTGTACATTGAAATGAAAGAAGAATAATCTAGAAAGATTGAACGACATCAAGCAACTCGTTTACATTGTATAGAATAAAATGGAAACTTTCTTTTCTTGGTTTACAGTGGAAGAATTTGTTTTAAATTCATACCTTTTCCAACGTGGAGAACAATTTCACTGAAATTGTGCACTATACATTCTGCTTTTCTGCGATCTATTCACGTCTCTCATGTGAATCACAATATTTTGAACGATCCTGCAGATAATATTTCGTGAAAAAAGTGAACAGGAAAGAAGTCAAGACATGATACCTTTCAGCTAGAAATAAAATGGAAATAACGTTCGGATATACCCACCGGTGGCATTGCTATGACGAAGGGACAGCTTCGTTATTACCGGCGTACCGGAAATTATGAAATATCGGGGAATCAGTTATTCCATTTCCGCCAATCACGGTTTCGTTTCATCGGTTAGCTCACCCTCCTGTTTCTGCGATTAAACTCCTTCGCAGTTCGTATAGATTTGCCGACGGTATAGCGATGAAAATTGCCTACGATATTTCAGACACGATGTACTTCGATGCAGAAATTTAACTTTCGTTCATTCATGGTGTCCAATGTACCGCGAATGGTGCACCTCGATTTTCTATAACTACGAGATCGGATACGCATCGTGGAGAAATCGTGTCATAAATATTTATAGTCTGACTTCCAACTAATAATTGAGAGCTGCGGAATCCTTGAACTTTTAAATCATGTGGCGAGAAGAACCGGAATATTACGAAATAAATTCGACTTTTTAAGGATACTTAACCCTGCTGTTCTGCTCATTTATACCTTACATTCGTATTTCTTTCATTCATAGCGACCCGGCGAACAAAGGTTCACATTTTAAGAAACATAAAATATACAAGCAGGTAGACGTAAATGTTAAATACATTGAATATTATAAATTAATACTTAAAAACATAACATCTGTTCAAATATAATCTCCATTTCGGATCATACAGACTCGAACAGAATAGCAGGATTGATACTGAGAATCAGGGCTCTTGAAATTTTTTGTACATTGTTATTCTTGGACTACAGTACTTGCGAAATTAAATATTAACACTAAACCTACCAAGGCGGTCAAAAGACCGCTACAAAAATATTTTCTAAAAATGATCTAAATTAATAGAGTAGCCATGAAGTAAATATTCCACTTCTAACTTACAAAAGCAAAATGAGTCAATTAATTATCTTCTTTATCTGTCCACTTCTCTTTGTGTAAGGTCGTTATTGAGTATATTTAGATTTTAGTAGATATAACGTCGGTAGGTTTAGTGTTAAGATGATATGACTGTTTAAAAAATCGCAAATACTGATATCACTGAATTTGATTGGCAAAGTGGTATTTCCTTTACGTATGTGTTAACTTCGGAATGAATTAGCTGACACATGGTATTCCCATTGAATAAAAGGAGTTCTTCTATATCGCAAAAAAATCATACCTAGCACTTTCATCACATATCTGTCATTCTTGTCGGTTTTTGTCTCGTCAGTGATAATTTGAGCATTGAGAAATACAATCCCCATGCTTATCAATTCTACCGCTTCCTTAAAATCATTTCAGTTTATTAAAACGCAAACGTAAAACTTTACAAAAATAACATTACAAACGTGTACCATGAAATATCATATCTCAAAAAAGTCCGATATAAAATTACCAATTCCTTCAACTCCACCGCCTAGAGATACAATTTTAAGAGTACTAATTAAATACAGAAATACAACTCGATATTCAATACACCGTACCCATAGAACTACTTCAAATAAAAGCATAAGAGTTTCTCTTACTCGTTTATGAAAGAGGGTAAGGTTTCCTCGGACACGAAACCGCAAAAATTCTACCAACAATCACCAGTAAGAAGTCCAGTAGACGATCGTCGGTAGAACTGCTCGAAGACCACTGACGCGTTTCAATTACACCGTCACGAGGGTGTTTCTTCCCATAGAAAAAAAAAATGACTCTCCCCGTTTCGTATCCACGCGATCTCTTCCAAGAACGATCAAGATGGCTACGCGTTTCATCACGAAAAGCTCTTCGTGCAAAGAGTCACCTGTGACCTTTTGCAGGATATATCGAGCGGCAATACGAGGAAAGCAGGAAGTAATGATCAGATCTACGCGGTCTGGGGTGTTGACCGCGAATTTCAATCAGGCGTGTCACACCGGATGCGACTGGGGACGTAAATTCGGCCTCAGTGGAAATCTATTGCTGAGGATCTTTTTGAGCCTCTGTTACATCACCGGAAGTTGCTGCGATTGGAAGGAGAGGATACCGCGAGGTATCAAAGACGTCCAGATGATGCTCAATCGACCACCTCAGTTGGGTCACTGTGACCTTGAGAAGGCCCTCGAATGCGATTGGTCGTGGAATCAGACTCAAGGCTTTCGGAGAACCACGCCGTTCTCGAGAAATAGATACGGACCTACCACGGATGCCAGCAATTCTACAAAGGGTAAGATATAACGGGTAGTTTCTAGGGGATGGCACGAAGGGATGGGAAATGATTGTATGGATGGTGAAAGTTACTACCTATAGATGTTTGGTACAGAGAAGTTGATGGTGATGATGAGGGTACATTTCGATACAATTGCAGGGTCGTAACAATCATTTAATTATGATTGCATAATTCTAATTTTAGAATTATAGGAGATTAGAAGTTCTATTAGAAGTGTTACTAGATTAGAAAATTGCTAAAAGTATTTCGTGTTTAATACAATTTTGAGAGATTTTCGAGTGGTTGAAAATTGTGTATTTTTGTTGATATTTTTCCTGTGAAGTAAATTCGTCTTTTTGAGGGATGGTATTGAATTTTTACTGTAGATGTTTGGTACAGAGAAGTAGATGGTAAGGGGAAAGGTAAATTTTGATACAATTGCAGGGTGATGTAACAATTATTTAATTATGATTGCATAATTCTAATTTTAGAATTATAGGAGATTAGAAGTTCTATTAGAAGTGTTACTAGATTAGGAAATTGCTAAAGTTATTTCGTGTTTAATACAATTTTGAGAGATTTTAGAGTGGTTGACAATTGTAAAAATTATGTATCCTTGTTGATATTCTTCCTGTGAAGTAAATCCTTCTTTTTGGGGGATGGTATTGAATTTTTACTGTAGATGTTTGGTATAGAGAAGTTGATGGTGATGAGGAGGGTAGATTTCTATCCAATTGCAGAGTGATGTAACAATTTTTTAATTATGATTGCATAATTTTTATTTTAGAATTATAGAAGATTAGAAGTTCTACTATTAGAAGTGTTATTAAATTAGGTTGCGAAATTAAGTTGCTAAAATTCTTTCGTGTTTAATACAACTTTGAGGGATTTTAGAGTCACCGAAAATGGTTAAAATTATGTATTCTTGCTAATATTCTTCCCGTGAAAGAAATTCTTCTCTTCGAGGGAAGCTTTTGAATTCATTCGACTATATTTCTTTTTATTATAACGAATAAAAAAAAATTGATTGCAAGGTATATTGGATTGTATAAGGGCTACAGGATTCGGCAAGCACATTTTCGAAAGTGGAGCAATTAAATAATTCCACGTATTCCCGAACTGCACACTCATCTGCAATTATCCTTCACCCTGTTGTATTAGTTTCGTTCTGACACATTTCATACAACGAAAAGACATACACTTTTTTGTGTGCTCATTTATCGTCGAAAATTTTGCAACCCGTTGATAAACGATGAGAAAATATTCGAATAGAACTTTAATGAAGGCAATATTTAATTTCCATCGCGCTGTATTCATTAGTCGTTGAATTTCGTTTAAATATCTAATTTCTCCATCCTCATATTTTCAGTGAGGCCGGAATGAAATAAAATGTAGCTAATTCGTACCTACTTAAAACACAAAAATAAATTCCTATTCGCTAATGAAGTATTTCACAACCATTCATATTCACGGAATAAAAGTTATGGCGACACTTTAATTAAAACATTCACTGTTTCATTCAAAGACAAAGTATGAATTGAAAATGAAATAAAAGAATAATATCATAATAATCATTTTAAGCAAGATTTTTTAGAAATTGCATTTTCTATCAGGTCATTTCTTATGGTTCAATGGCCGAGGAGAAGCACAAATATGGTCGTCGACGATTCCACGTACAGGATCGCATTGTGTACTAGAATTGGCCCTCTATCAGGTAGGAATGAGAGACGGAGTCATAAGCCTCGTCATAAACACGAACAATACCAGTTCAGTAGCCGTACAAAGAGCAGGAAACAATCACGCAATGTAAGTGACAAACGTTCGATACTAATAAGCAATACGACACTGTTAAAAGGATTAAAAAGAAATTGATAGAAAGCTATAAAACCTGATAAATTATCGAAATACATAGTTTAATAGAGTTATATGAATATAGAATACTTGTAACGCATTGCAGGTGGGAATTAGTGCGTTTTAATTTAGGCGCAATCAGTCAGCCGTACCGGTTGTTTCTAGAGATGGTAGCACCCTATCCAAATTCTAGTATCGCAGTTGATAACGTTCGCCTGAGCGATTGCTTCCCAGGTAATTGTCACCGCACCTAATCAATTAGTTGACCTCAAGTGCACTCCACCTGTGTCGTTCTACTGAGCATGAAATCACTTCGAAATCGTGACCGTAAACTCTCAAGTATCAGAGAATCGATAACACCATATGAATTTTCGCGCGCAAATGGTTGTATTTAATAGCAACCTATAATTGATCTAAGTTGAAGAACAATTTTAGTACTTAAAAAACAAAAAAGAAGTCATATATCTTTTCCACAGAATTAACACCGGTAGGAGCACCATGTACGGAAGACATGTTTCGTTGCAACAATGGATCGTGCTTAAATACAACTCGTATTTGTGATTTAACAAAGGATTGCGCCGACGGCGAAGACGAGGAACTCGACTGCGGTATTTTTCGTGTTATTGCTTTCTCGTTGGACATCCAGTTCAATGAACTTTCAGAAGACTGCAGTTGCGGAATATTTTAGATAAAATACCGGAGAATGCCAGGTGTAATTTCGAGCATGGATGGTGCGGCTGGACCAATGTTCCAGGAAGACCATTGAATTGGACACTTCATCGTGGCCCAACTCCCTCCGAGAGGACTGGACCTAGCTACGATCACACCTACCGCAATGCGACTGGTACGTCTATCTATATCGAGAGATATACCTAAGCTAAAATCCATAGAATCTCCCTTTGTGCGGGATGTATTACTTTGACATCGTTCTAATAGTTGTAACACTATTTCTACCAAGAGGTGTCAAAAGACACCTTCAAAATCTTAACTTAAAATTATCCTCTAAGTTGAATCATTTCTCCACAATTGATCTTTTAACTTTTCATACAATAGATGTTAAATTAATTCAGCAATGTCATTTTCCACCAACACATCCTAGATCTAAAACTGTGCATATGGTATACTTATTTCTACCATGAGGTACCTTTTGACACTTTAACACTAGAACTACCGACGTTAAATCTATTCATATTTCAATATATTAAATAAGTACTTTGAAAAAGAGGGAATCAAACGATAGGAAACTTGACCGATTGGGTGATTTATATTTAATTATATAGACGTAGAATATTTACTCTATGACTCTTATATAAACTTGGAGAATTTTTTGAAAAAATTGTGTACCAGTCATTTTGACAGGTTCGGTAGTTCTAGTGTTAAGGATTTCATGACAGTGCCTAATTTGAAACCATTTTATATATAAATATCAACACCATTTTACAGCACCGTATCAATTATAATCAGATTAGAGTATCCCTATTTCAGTTGGAACAGAAAATACAGGTGTTGCGGCATAACTTTGATATTCGCTTATTTCCCGCCATGTTACATTTTAGCGTACACCGCTGCAGTGATAATTTCTAATAAATACAGATCAATGTATCAATAAATATATTCCTCAAATTATCTACATTGAACTGATAATTTGAAATCTTAACAGTTTTGACAATTATTTGCGTTCGAATGAATAGGTGTCAAAAGACACCTTTTGGTCGAAATAGGTAGACAGAAAATCGTGGTAGAAATAGTGTTAAATAAAAATTATATGAAAAGGTGAAAAATACTACGATTATTAATCGTGCATAGATGCGTTTAAAGTTAGAAACCTATTAATTCAGTATATTTGAAGGTACTAGATAAATACTTCGGAAGAAAGAGAACGAAATGCGCAAGAAATTAGATCGATTTGATGTATCACGTTTTGCACGGTGGATACAAAAAATTAAACAGGATATAGCCCACAAAATTTCAGCATTATCTTTAAAAAATTCAGTGCAAGTTATTTTGATCTGTTTGATAGATCTAGTGTTAAATGAGTTATGGGCTACTGAAATTGATGGGAATTTTTTATGAATATAGAATTAATAATTAATTAAATTTACTCTTATCTTTTTGGCAATAAAATATTCAGATTTTACATCCTGACGTGTGATTTGTAACTTGGAAATACTTCACTACATTTTCATTTGACTTGGTCGGTGAAAATGTATTCGGAGTTGGTACATGAGTACGATTTGCATTATCTTTTATTTAGATAATACTAAAAATCGATATTTCCTTTTATTAATCCTTGACGTTTCCAAGATTCTTCGCGAGAAACTATATAAACTGTGTTAATTAATAACCGGATGTTAATTAATTTTAAAAATGGAGAAATTGGTAAAAGACGCCTATTCAAATTTTCTATGCAGTACTTTAAACCGATGTGAAATTTCGATATAAATTCTGGCACCATAATTTGGTCGGACGAGATGTTCGACCAAAGTAAAACCTGTACTACTCGTTTAGCAACCCCATGCGGCTCACATTAAAAATAAGCTTGTTAGACTAGAAAGGGGGAAACTAATAAAATTATTCGAAACTGTAGGTACATACGCTTACGTAGATATGTCGAAACGTACTGAATATGGTAGCCGTGGCACCATCGAGAGTCCATTGTACAATCCAACTCCACCGTACAGTAGCGATACTAAAAGTCGTTATCATCGATCTTGTCAAGTAAGCTCATTACTCTACATCTAATTAAAAATAGTTCATATAAACGTCAATATACTCGTTGTTTGATAAAATTTGTATAATTCAACAGGTACGATTTTTCTATCATCAATATGGTATACACAGTGGTTCTCTTGGTTTATATTTGGTTCAAGTAAAACCGCATCAAAATCATTCCGAGTTGTTATGGTGGTCTTACGGTGATCGAAGCGACGTATGGTACAATGAGGTCGTACCATTGCCTGATATAAGATACAGGTATTTAATATTTAAAAATTTGATGATTTTGTACAAAACAACTGCCTCATTTTCTAATTAATTTTCTAATTACTGAAATACTTCTGTTCTACAATTTTCTTTTCTTTATAATTATTTAGTAATTTAAGCATGTGCCACATTTTCCGTTGCGCTTTTTGGAGTCAGTATTGGAAAAATGAAATAATTAAAAATTCGAAATTTTTATGATAGCAGATAAATTTCAGTGATCGTATTGAACCGAAAGAATTAATAGTTTTACTGTTGAAATACTTTTCTAGATATTTCCTGCAATTCGAAGCAAGCAAAGGGTATTCTTCCAAGGCTGACGTAGCCATCGACGATTTTTCTTTAAGTCCTCAATGTTTCGGCATTGGTAAGTTGAAGAATTCAAGTTAACGATTTGTTGAAAGGAAAATAATATAAATATACAAGGAATGTGTTTTCGTTATTAGGAGTACCTCCTGAGGTCGTCGGCAAATTTAATTACTACGACCCCCTTATAGATTCGGAAAGAGTGCCTGGTCAGCATGCAGACTTTGCAAATGAAACAGGTTTTGTATATTATGATACAAAAAATATTTCGTCATACAAAATTTAACCCTTTTGTACTCCGGGCGATTTTGTAACGCGATTTACTAAATGCTTCCAGCTATTTTTGGTTTCCCAGAGGTACAAATTAATTGAATTTGGTTGTAACTGTGTACAGCTTTTAAAAATATCATATTTCTACTTTTTTAGTTTTTTTTAGAAAAAAATATTAAACCTGCATTTCCCAACCAGAGTTCTCCGAGACCCTGGGCTTCCGTGGAATATTGTTAAGTGTTTCGCCAGAAATAGGGAAATGTCACGAACAGGTTATTCTTCAAATATAAGTTCACGGTTCGAATATTCTCGAATCATATATTATGAAAACATATTATTACATGGATGCATTAGTTTCCTAAAACTTGATCATTGTTCCAAGAGTTCCAAATGAGAGAAAAGCTTGTAAAACATTGGTTTAAGTTCCATTCTCATATTAACACTGTTGAACGCCACCGGTATTTCGCCAGTTTCATTATTTCTACTGAGTGATCATTTTTCTATTAAATTCACATCTTTGTAAAGTAGAAACTTTAAAGATATAGATAGATAAATATACGGTAGACCTTTGACCTTTTTCACGCCATTATTTAAATATTCAATATGTTAGAAAATTTATAAATATCGCAATTTAAAAGTGATATGAAAATTCATTGAATTCAATAGCGCTGGTCACCGCTGACCCCCATGACAATCAACGTATTAACATTACTGAGAACATATCATTTACTTTACTAAAAACACTTAATTAATAAGAAATGGCATATTCATTCAGTTATACGAATAACTACCTGCGGAGCTACCGGAAGAACTGGTCCCACCCTAGAACAATGTGCAGAGGAATCCAACAGAACCAATGTAGAACTAATTGTGCCATCTTCGTCGCCGGACGAAACGTCCTTTAATTTACATGGAATTCAACGATGGTCAGCACCACACGGTGGATATTACACGTAAGTGGAATTTCATTTGTATCACGAGAAATTTTCAATATCAGTACCTAAGGTGTCCTTACTAATTGTACTGAGAACTCTGCTTATGTAATAGATATTAAACTTGTTCATTCTATTAATGCAATTGTACGTATTTTTTTAAATTAAAGTTTGATTGGAATGGGTGCTCGGGGAGGAAGAGGATCTGGTGGCATGGGAAGCACTTTGGGTGCACTCGTTCGTGGAATAATTGAACTTGAAAAGGGAGAACAATTGTACTTTATGGTGGGGCAGCCTGGAACCGATGCATGTCCTAAAGTGAGTGAATTTCTTAATATTTAAAAACTAGGTATATTTTAATAACTGAAATAGAAGGTTGCGATTCTGTTAATTTTAACAGAGATTGTTAATATTGACCCCTTGCCTTAAAATGACTTGTGGCACACGTGACGCGATAAATGGAATAAAAAATTTATGACATTTCCATAAACTGTTAAATTGAAAATGTCAGTAGGTCAGGAGACGTCGAAATTAGTTGTATGCTATTAATATTGCGTTAACTTATACCGGCATATCGGAAATCAGTGATAGATTATTATTTCAACAATTTATTCTGAGTTATTGCGCGTTCAGTCGAAAAGAAAATCGTAAGGCAAGGGGGTTAATTTCCTACATCGGTCAGAGAATCCTATTACTCCTATTCCATTCTCCTTACATACTACATTCTACTGCAAATAAATATTCCTTAATCCCAATTACATTCGTATAGTTATCATAGTTTTTAATATCAGTTAATTAATTTTCAGAATTTAGGATTGAAAATAAATAGCTGCCAAAGTCCAGGCCCATCTCCTTCGGGAACCGCTGCGATTGTACGCGAAATTAAGAAAATCAAGATCAAAGACGGCGGTGGCGGAGGTGGTGGTGCAACGTATATCTTCACTGTGAGTTAATATTCTTAATTCTAATAATACCACGGATCAATATCCTTCATATCAATTATTGTGATGGATAAAATTTTCAGTTAAAAAGCAACGGAGAACAACATCCGATTCTCGTTGCGGCGGGTGGCGGTGGTTTAGGGTTAGGACAATTTGTGGATACCGGTCTTCAACATGGCCGGGGTCCAGCACCCATGGACAGGCTTCCGACTTCTACTCCCATATTTTCACGAGATGCTGGTAAGTGGATTCTCTGACTGTAATTAATCTATTATATAAAGCTCAAATACCACTGACTGACTGACTCATTCATCCACTCATCACGACATCTCAAAAACCACAGAACGGATTACAATGAAATTTGGAACATACTCTTGCCTTGGGTCGTAGGTGCTCACTAAGAAAGGGTTTTGAAAAATTCTAAATTTTAGGGGGGGTTTTGGGGGGTTAAAGTATGGGCCAAACTCATCAACGCAGAGACGAAACTACTTGACCTAGAAACTTGAAATTTTGCATGAGCATTCCTTCTAGGGTATAAGCACCCACTAAGAAAAGATTTTTCAAAATTCCAAATTTTAAGTTTTTTTTTTAGTTTCGATTAAACCGTAGCGAAGCACGGAAGCTTTCAGCTAGTTATTTTGTACAATTATTAGTTGTACAAATTAATTCTCGGCCTTTTTTGACTAACTTTGACATTTATTTATAACAATGTTGATATAAATTCAATATTAAACATAATCTTCTTCATTTTCTATACGTTTTTGCCATCTCTCAGGTAATTGTCGGATTCCAGATCGGAAAAATGATAGTGGTTCACATCAATAAAATCATTGAGGCATTTATAGATCTGTTCAACTTGCTTGAATTGAGAATTAGTTAGGTGGTGTTGTAGGGATCGAAATAGGTGGTTATTTGAAGGGGCTAAGTCTGCAGAATATTCGAAACTGTTGAAACCATTTTTTACAAATGCTGCACGATATGACGTTTATTTTTTTTTAGTTGAAACGCGAAAAGAAGACAGTGCATTAAATGTTGCTCATCGAACGACATCGCTTCTACACATGATTTTTCACGTTATGTCTGGAGTAGAGTCATCCGATATATCTTATTTTAAAGCTAACAAATGGCGCTTTAGAATGACTATTCAAATTTGAAAAAATTCTAATCTGAATAGGTTTTGTGGTCGATGAATTAATTTGTACACCTAATATTATTCTATTCGCTAACTTATTAATTATACGATAACGTGATCCACACAATAATAATTCATAGAGTAACTGTAAGATTGTAAGCTGTTCCATGTGATTGTTCCATCGGCAAGAAAGGTATAAAGGTTGAGAAAACGTGTTTAATTTCATCACAGTTTTGAAATCTTGCAGCTTTCGTTTTCAACAAATATCACATTAATCCTAGAACTGCCGAGGCAGCCAAAATGACTGATACACATTTCTTATAAAAATTCCCCAAGTTTATAGAAGAAGTACAGAACAAATACTCTACGTCTATCTTAACACTTTACCGACCGGTAGTCGATTAATCGACTTTTCGAGCCCAACACTAGTGTGCTTTTAACTTATTAATTGGTCGCTACGGAAATTAATAAATTGTTATTTTTCATTGCGGTTAACTGTGCCAAGGACTCAGTGAAGAAACTTTGCAATTTTCGAAGAGATATCAGTATCAGGGAAATATTTGCGTTCAAGTGACCGATGAGAAGTGGGTACTCTCTTAGATCGAATCAGTGGAATTTCACTGGTTCGCCAGTGGAAACTCACTTGTTTACCAATGACACTCATTGGTTCCGCCAGTGATCTCGGCGGCCATCAAAGTTCACTGGTTTACCAGTGAATCTCACTCGTCAGCATATTCAAAAATAAAACACGGCGCATGGCGCAGCGGCAGCGGGCGCAAATTTCACTGGTTCGCCAGTGAGATTTGTATTCACTGGTTGAACCAGTGAAATCTCACTGGTTCGATCTAAGAGACTAGGATGTAAAAAAGTACCTATCGGTAAAATGTTAAAAAACACATGCCTCTCTTTGTAAAGTACTTACGTAACATATTTAAATATAGTAGACTCAAGCCTGGTAGTTCTAGTGTTAATGAAACTACAACTCTAATATTCTTCCTAGAAATCAAATTTTTAACAATCAAACTCAAAAAACAAATCCCTTCGATCAAGTTGCCTATTTGGCACAACAAATATCCTCTGACTCTAGCTCTACTGCATTAATCGCAAATTGGCATCCTTCGCGCATACCTGACTGAAAGCATTTATTTCGGAGTTAGAACATCAGCAAGAATTCCGATTTCCACCGACGCTAAAGCGCTTTTAAGTTTGACATCAACGAATGATATTTCAATTCCGTTCCGACAGTATTCACGTGCTTGGCATCACAGCAGGTGCATTGATCTGAGCTCAGTTCTAACGACTTCGAAACTATGTTAATTACGTAAATCTTGTTCGTGCAGGTGGACCAGGCGGTGGGTGGAATGGGTCATCGAGCAACGGCACGGGTCAACAAACTTCCGCCGGCATGTCCTTAGTCAGAGGTGGTTTGGGTGGTTTTGGTTGCGGTCCCGGAAATCAGAGCCATGGTAATGGAGGATTTGGGGGTGGTGGTGGAGGATGCCTTACAGGAGGTGGCGGCGGTGGTTATATAGGTAACGAATCGATGTTAATCTAGGGATACGTTCTTTAAATGTATTTGCATGAGGGGAAATTCTATTTATAGCTAACTCTAGAACGTGGATCTTCGATTAATCCTTTTGTGAGGATAATCGCACATACAGGGTGTACCAGCAAACTTTATCACTAGACTGCGGATGTTTATGCAAATTTCGAGTTTCACAAATGCAGGTGAGACAGAAAAACCTATCTAGGGATTTATTGCACTTAATAAATATTACAACAAATACCATACTTTGGATATTTTAGATATATTTTTATATTATGTTCTTTTTGTATATTTTAGCCGTATTCAATTTGTCATAAATGCATAAAAATCCGCAGTCTATTTATCACCTTCATAGTTTCCCTGGTGATAGAAAACTTGAAAAATTTTCTTACAAAAGTTGTAGTTTTATGGGGACCAAATGTACAGTCGACCCTTGGTAATCCGACAAACGTTTTGCAAGGCGGTGTCGGATTATCAAATTTGTCGAACTATAGAGTACTGTCACAGCCCCCTGTAGTCCGGAACTTTTTGGAAAAGCGTACCTTGTAATCCGACAAATAAAATATCAAAGTGGTAAGATTCTATATGTACTATACCTAATTCATACGATGTGGAATTTAGTAAATTGAACAACACAATAAACAGCTTAGGGTTTATTCTAAAATTAACATAATTATTGCTCTAGAACTTACAAAAAAATAATAACTAAACATTTATGTTAATGTTTGTCCAGGCGTTCGCGAACGATTTACCATGTTTTTTCATAACGCAACTCAACTGTACCTACATGTTATAGGCATATCGGATTACAGGGGGTGACGGATTAGACTGTATAATGATTATATTTTTATTCTCTTTCAAGGCATTAGCGAAATGAATTCATGTTATTAAATAATTAAGGGGGCCGAAAGGTAATATCATTTTTTACATTAGATTCAGCCAATTAAATTTGCACTGAGTTTTTACTTTTAATAAATCATGTAATCATCCTTGTTATTAACAACCATTAACTTTGTGATGTGCAAATTTTCAATACCGGTTCGATGAAGATCAAATTGGTTTTCGAGAAAAATGTCTAGACGAACGACGTTACTTTCCGGTCACCCTAATATTTGCACAATACAATTAAACTTTGGATTTTATAGTGTCCAATCTATCAGTCCATCCAAATTTCATTTTACACATCGATAATTGTAAGAGTGTTATTTCTGTCTGCTTTAAGAATATTTTTTTAGTATTAAATCCTTTTTCTAATATTTTAACGTCCACTTTAGGTGGCCTAACCGGGCGCAAAGATACCGGAAATGGCGACGGTGGTTACTCTTACGCGAGCCGTGAACTTTTACACGTCCATTTCGGGCTGGGAGTAAATCACGGACCAGGCGAGGTATTCATTGTTCCCGGAATCAGTGGATGTGGCTGTGATTATCGTTGTGTTGCTCTCGATCAGTATCTCAGCGAGACAAAGTGTGTTTGTCCACCACGATGGTTATTGAGTAACGACTCAAGATCTTGTGTCAGTGAGTACATCGCAAACTGACTTGCTATTTTGCATTCTCACTTCAAGCACTCGAGGAATTGCGTGCTTCACATCAACATGTTTCTAGCTGCAGTGGCTGACGATTCGAAGGTTGCTCATCGGACATTCATAATTCTGTTCATAGTAGCACTCATCTGCCTACTTGTCGCTTTCACCGGTTTCTGCCTATTACTTTGTAAGTCGATTAAACAAGAGCAATTGCACTTAACTCTTCACCGACCGGTACTTTTTAACATCCTACGCACTTCTGATCGGTCACTTGCGCGCAAATATTTCCCTGATACTGATATCTCTTCGAAAATTGCAAAGTTTCTTCACTGAGTCCTTGGCACAGTTAACCGCAATGAAAAGTAACAATTTATTAATTTCCGCAGCGACCAATTATTAAGTTACAAGCCCAAAAGTGTTGGGCCCGAAAAGTCGATTAATCGACTACCGGTCGGTAAAGTATTAACATTAGCGAAAGGTCCAAACTTTAAATGTTAACACTTTACCGACCGGAAGCCTATTAATAGGCTTTTCGGACCGAACGCCTTTGAACTTTTAACTTATTAATTGGCTGCCACTCCAATTAATAAATTATCATTTATCATTGCGGTTACCTGTGTTAAGGACTCAGTGACGAGAATTTGTAATTTTCAGATAGATATCTGTATTAACACTACAACTACCAAACCAGTCTGGTATACAATTTTTTTCAAAAAATTCTCCAAGTTTATATAAGAGTCATAGAATAAATATTCCACTTCTATATCAATAAACATAAATCACCCAATCGATCAAATTTTCCGCCGCTTGATTTTTCCTTTTTCAAAGTACTTATTTAATTTATTAAAATATGTTAGATTTGACGCCGGTAGTTCTAGTGCTAAGGAAGTATTTGTGGCCAAGTGATCGGTCAGAAGGGGGAGGATGTTAAAAAAATATCGGTCGGTAAAGTGTTAATATAACAAGAATTTATAGTATTAATAAATTCTGAATAATATTCAAAGTGAAGTTAACAGGCTTGTGGAAGAAAATGGAATTATATAAAATCGAATTTTCCTTACTAGACAATCGTTATCAAAATCGCAAAGCGCTTCTACGTCGACGTCAAATCATGTTCGGCAATGGTACAGAATTAACGACGTTACGAGTCGTTTCCGACACCATAATGACCGAATTTAATCCAAATTACGAATTCGCTGGGAATCTTTATAGTTTTAAGGACCTGCCACAGATTCCACGCGAATACATCTCTTTAGTGAAGTACGTGTCGTTTTACAGTCGTTATCATGATTTGTTGGATTCGTTTCAATCATAATTACTTGGTCCATGTTACAGACCACTCGGGCAAGGTGCTTTTGGAGAGGTATTTCAAGGTGTCTATAAATATAGACGCAATGAAGAACACCCAGTCGCCGTGAAAACATTGCCGTCTTTATCCACGGCTCAAGCAGAGACGGATTTCATGATGGAGGCGTTGATCATGAGTAAATTCACACATCCGAATATAGTACATTTCATCGGTGTCTCCTTCGACAGCAATCCAAAATATATCGTCCTGGAACTTCTCGCTGGTGGTGACTTAAAGAACTTCCTGCGCGAGGAGAGGCCACGCGCGGTAAATAGGACTTTGGAGAACACGCGTCGCGGCATCATTGACCTTTGTTTTATATTTTTGCATAATTTTCATTTACTTAAAATCTTACACACTATTTCTTCACCTCGATCATATCAAGATTTTAATCTTCATGATTCATGTCAATTTTCTGCACTTTACTATGCTCCTATGGTTTTATCAGAATTTTGAATTCCTCGGTTGCTCTATATTTTTCTTAACCCCTTAGCCTATAGCAACGTGTGACACTCGTAGCGAGAGAAATAGAACAGGAAATATTCAAGTCTTTCAAAAATTATTAAATTGAAAATATCAGTCGTTTGCGAAACAGTATTATTATTCCTATACTATTAATATTATGATCAGTTATATGAAATATTAGAAATCTGTAAGAACTTTTCATTTTAGGAATTAATTTTCAATCATTGTACGTTCAGTTAGAAAAGAAATCGTAGGGCAAAGGGTTAAGGTTGAATATTTGTTAATATTTACGTAAAAATTTTATATTCTTTATTGATCCTTTTATTTTAGTAGGATTTTGAATATTGCGCGCTTTATTTTGAATCCTGAGTTGCTTTACCTTTCTGTTAACAATGTGACGTTGTGTATTATAATTTAAACAGGAACGAGCGTTATGTTTTGGCTCGCCATCAGAGGGGTGCATGCGTTATATTCCTGTTTTGGCAGGATCGGGCGACGTCGTTGACGATGCTGGATCTGATAATGTGCGGATACGATGTTGCAAACGGTTGCAAATACATGGAAGAGGCTCGTTTCATACACCGTGATATCGCCGCGAGAAATTGTCTGCTAACGTGCAAGGGACAAGGTCGGATAGTGAAAATTGCCGATTTTGGCATGGCCAGAGACATTTACAGAAGCGATTATTATAGAAAGGGAGGCAAGGCTATGCTACCTATTAAGTGGATGCCACCGGAAAGTTTCTTGGATGGAATATTCACAACTAAAACCGATGTTTGGTGAGTTTATTAATTATAAGTCAACGTATTGAGTATATGGTGTCTGTATCCGTGACATTTTTGAATTTATTACATGTTTTAAAGTTAATTCTTAATGTTGTCCTGAGAGTTAACGAATGTCACTAACAGTCCATTACTGAATCTTAATTCGCTAATTATATTTTTAGTCAATTAATCGTTTAAAATTCCTCAATCTCGACCTTTCATAATAACTAAGTATTACTTTCCTTTTCCAATTTCCACAAAATGATTATATGTTCTAAGTGATCGTAAAAGTGGTCTAAAACGTAAAAATTCTAACTATACTCTTTCCTATTATTTGGCTTTAACAGCAACATACATTTTTCCAAAATCTACACTCTTAGATCGAACCAGTGAACACAAATCTCACTGGTGAACCAGTGAAACTTGCGCCGTGTTTTATTTTGAATATGCTGACAAGTGAGATTCACTGGTAAACCAGTGAACTTCGATGGCCGTCGCGATCACTGGCGGAACCAGTGAGTGTCATTGGTAAACAAGTGAGTTTACACTGGCGAACCAGTGAAATTCCACTGGTTCGATCTAAGAGAGTACATTAACCCATTAAGGACCAAGCATTGAAATAACAGAAATATTTTAAATGCGACTATTTATTTGTTATAAGATTACATAAAAGTAGATATAAATATTATAAATTCATTTTTTATTTTTTCTCCAAAGTTTCAGAAATTATAGGACTTAAGGTGATGAACAGTTAGAGAACAAAAGTGCATAAATTAAGCATTTGGTATGTTCTTTTACTATGAGATAGGTTAAAATATAAATTAAATTAATCTGATTCCCCGAAGAAAAAATGAGAAGTGAAATGTTGCGTTAACGCCATTTTGGGCCTTAATGGGTTAAAATCAATTTTAAATGGGTTTCGAACCATCGAACCAACCAAAACTCGCCAAATTAATGTGCCCAAGTTCTAATCCTCCTCAGCCATCATTGGGAAATTTTTCTTACATTTTTAATTAATACATCATAGCCTCGGTGGTTCGAAATCCATTAAAAACGATTCTTGGCAAAATAAATACACTTCAAGCCAAAAAACAATACAAAAGAAAATGGGAAAAAAAATAAAAGTGTCTCAGAGGTGACGAGGAATTTGAGACAAATCTGTTTAACAATTCTTAGGGCGTACGGTGTCTTGCTGTGGGAAATCATGTCGTTCGGCTACATGCCATATACGGGGTGCGCTAATAGAGAAGTTATGACGATGGTCACATCGGGCGGTCGTTTGGAGAAACCAGCAGGTTGTCCAGATCCTATTTACGGAATTATGACGCGATGCTGGCATCCACGACCGGAAGACAGGCCTAGTTTTGCGACAATTGCCGAAAGGATTGGATATTGTTTGCAGGTAAGAGGAATTCAAACGTGCGAATTAATCGGAATATAAAAGGAAGTCTCCCGATACTTAATGGTCTTTGTTTCAAGGATCCTGATGTGGTAAATCATCCAACACCAAACTTTGATATTTTACCGATCTGTGATCGCGAAATAACGATCATGAGACCAGATCCGGAAGCAGAGTGTATCAACGTGCAATCTGAAGTGAGTCACAAGAAATTTGTCTAATGAAAAAAAATTATTTTTCACAGAGTAGCAAAAACACTTGTTATATTTGATGCATTTTATAAATACAAATTCTCTTTTGTGTTAAAACTGAAGTACAATCGGATCTAAAACTTAATCCGCGTATACGTCATCTGTTCATCAGTACGAAGAATTTTCAATTTAAAAAACTATTCTAGAAAAAAACTTTTCTAAATATTGTATCATCCATCTTTAAAATTGCCACCGAATTTTTTACTCTACTAACAATATCTACATTTCTGTATTAATAACTGGTAACAGTTGATATTAACACTTTATCGACCGCTTTTCGGGCCCAACACTTTTGGACTTTTAACTCATTAATTAGTCGCTACGGCAGTTAATAAATTATTATTTTTCGTTGCGGTTAACTGTGCCAACGTCTCAGTGAAGAAACTTTGCAATTTTCGAAGAGATATCAGTATCAGGGAAACATTTGCGTGGAAGTAACCGATTAGAAGTGGGTAGGATGTTAAAAAATACCGGTCGGTGAAGTGTTAATAATGGATATTAACTATGAAATAAATTATTTACAGTTGGACGCATGTGGATACATGCAGCCCAGAATCATTGATCCCAGATCAGCCTGTCATCGCATGGCTCAAGCTGCTGCAAGCAATATTCCCTCGAATTCTAGACACGAAGATTCGAACAAAATTGCTGATACGAGTGAGAGAAATTTAACACAGTCGACAGATTGCTCGCAAGAACAATTTCATTATAATCCACATAACTCCAATTCTTCCGATCAAACATGCGCGGGTGACGATAACCGCGCTGGTCACAGTGACGAGGAGAACGATGAAACTCAGGTATAAAAATTGCAGTTAATTGAACTAATCCCAGTAATGAACTACATACTCAATTATCTGAAAGATACATCAATCAATTATCACTGAACTCTGCTGTTTAATTGAGTCAGAAACTTAATTTTCAAATTAATCCCTTGCTTCCTCCTGAGATTACAAGTAGCATACTTAACACTGGAACGACCGACGTTAAATTTATTACATTTGAATATATTAAATAAATACTTTGGAAGAAGAGGAATCAAGGCGTGGAAAATATGTTCTGTTTGGTAATCTGTGTTTTATAACATCAACTCAGAATTTCTAGTCTAGAACTCTGCTCTAAACTTAGGGAATTTTTAGAAAAAAATGTGAACAAATCATTTTGACTTGCTTGGTCGTTCTACTGTTAATCATAAATTAGTAAAACATAAATTTAGTAACGAATTTCAACTAATAAGAAAAGAATCTATATCGTAAAGGAAGGGATTAGCGCAGAAACAATGATGTAGAAAATTATATAAAAAATTAGGAACTGACTTGTCAATACGTTGGCTGCAACATATGTAATTGAAAAATTTCATTAATTACTGATACACGATAAATACAAATTTCACCATCCGATACTTTACAGAGTAGATCTAAAACCGATAGTTTGAACCAAGAAGATAAACAAATGCATCGAACTTCCACGGACATCGAAAATAACGGTAAGTCGGAAAACGAAAGTAATGGAAACAACCGTCCAGAAGAGAGCGAGAGTCATCTAAGCGATTCTGGCGGTATGACCGACACAGACAAAAGAAACGGAAACGAAAGTACAACAACCACCGACACAAATTCTGACTCTCTAATTGCCGCTTACACGGATACACCACCTGATACTGCAAATTCGTCACCAAATACGCGTACCTGTTCACCTAATCGCACTGGAGTCGGTACGAATCCTAATAGTGTGAATGGAATGTTGAAGAAAAATGCCCTAAAGGCCGCGCTGAGTTTAGATCCTAGCAATTTATGCCGCGGAATGATACCTTACGAGAAAATAGCATTTTCACCACCACCACAACGTTCCAGTACTCCTGGAAGCATGGAGCTCAAAAAGGTGAAGATATTTTTTGTTATAAACTTCTCGTATAATTGTTTCTCCGATATTTTAATACTGTATTGATATGCGAAAATGATGGGCGAAGATAATTGCTTTTGTTATATAGCTGTTTCGACTTTAACACGTTAAGCGCCACGCTCGTTCTTAAAGCACTTTCCGTTTAGGCCCTTTATTAGAAAAGATATCTTTCTATTTGTTTTAACATACTACATTCATTTTTGATAAAATGTTCTATTTTATACTTAACACCACTAACTGTGGTTCGGTTAGGCGCGACAACGTAGCTTAGGTAAAAAACTAATTGTTCATTTTCATTGATCAGCGTCAGCATAAACGAAAAGTCAACGCCCGGTCCCTAGGGACCGGTGTGGCGCTTAACGTGTTAATGGTCTTTTCTTAACGCTAGAATTACGGACGTTGATATATCTATTTTTCTGAACTGAAGCAATTTGACACATACAAGAAAATTGAAGTTTTTTTCCAAAGAAAATAGTTTCAAATCAATTTAAATGAAAGATTTATTATTAAAGAAATTAACCAACCAATATAATATTATATATATAGTAATCAAATTTTTATTGAGCCAAATTGGCTTCGTAAATCTAGCGTTAATTAGGAGGCTTTAAGGGTGGTTTTTGGTTTGTCGATGTATTTTATTTATGGAGCAACTAATCAGTTGCGAAGAATTTACGCTAATTTTGAAAAATTCGATGTTGTACCATGGATCAGAGAATTGTTGGGTGGATTGCTTGTAAGGTTTACGGGGTGACAATCACGACATGAAATATCAACGGTATGAAACTCTATAGAAAATAAATAGTTTACTTTCCTTCTGTTCAAAGTCAAATTATAGGTCAAATTATTAGTCATATTCTTAAAAAAAATTGTAGTAAAAACAAAATTTCCATCGACTTAGCAATAGGAGAAACTTAAGTTTCGTTGCTAACCTTCGCCAAGGATGATAACCCTAGAGCTACCGGCATTAAATCTATTGAATTAAAATATACTAATTAAATACCTCCAAGGAAGAAAAATTCAGTGCAAAACGTGATCAGTGAAGAAATTTATATATGGAACATGAGCGGTGCTTGTTCCTCATTTTGATGAACTGTTATAAAAACAATGGAAATCCAACATTGAAAAAGCATCTTACACATCCACTCTACATTTCTCTTGTCAGTGGTGATCCAAATATTAGTAAAACCTGTTAAGTCTTATTCCAAAATTGGTTTCGTCGCAGTTCTATGTATGATGGAACAATGGTCTCTCTGTTCTTCAAACGAAGGATTCTCTGGGTCACGAGCTACCAAGGGAGGAGGAGTGCTCCTGCTGAGATTTATCAACAGGGGAGTGACAAAACTCCCCAATGGCTGCGGTCGATATCACTCAAAATCTTCTACGAAGATCGGCAACAACGACTGCAGTCTCCGCAACGATGTATCTCACGGAATCCTCGTCGTCCCTTTGGACGCAGGACGAAGAATACTCGCGTCGCATATTTTCCGAAGAGACACTTCTGTGAGACGACACGAAACGCGCGATGAAAGACGACAAAAGTGAGAAACAGCGTGACTCTCCCTTTCTTTTTTTTTTTACGTATCATACCGTCATCCATCGAAGAGGAACGATTCGAAGCTTACACGTAGTTTTACGTACGTTTGGACGGTCACGCGCATTAACCGTTGAATATCGCGTAAAACTAAACCAAAAAGAACTATTCCCAGTCACCTTTGACCTCCCCTGTCACGCAAAATCAATTTTACAAATATCAAATAACTAAGATAGAGGGAAATTCGAGGAAGCAAGAATCGAGCTATATCGTGAACAAATTTACGAGCCTGAGACCGTCCGTTATCGAATCCACTTGAAATCTTTTGTCTTTTCGACGCACACATACGAGAGACTAACGAATCGTCGTCTCTGCCACAGGCAACGAAAGAGAGAGGAACAAAATATATTAAGTCACCAACATGCATTACACCCCCCTGACACGTAAACATCTAAACACACCTTTCATCGCAATTAACGATAGTGTAATTAATTATCGAGTGTCACTACGTAGATATAGCTGTTCTGTATTTACCCACGACGTTCCTCCTGCAGGAAGGACAACGTATCGATCTATCGAGATCCTTCGCGAACGTTTCCCATGCAGAATGATCGTCGGATTTTACGACGATCGAAGTGTGGAATTATTCTCTTATGGTTCTAAGCGACGAACAACCCGAATATCGGGGAATTAAGGGGAGAAAGTTAAGAGGGAGAAAGAGAGAGAGACAATACGCTATACACAAGACTTAATTTACACGAAGAATAAGAAGAAAAAAAAGAAGAAAATATATACGCGTCCGTCAACGCACTTTCTACACGTACCAATAAAAAAAAAAAACCTTTATACGTACCTAACTCAAAATTGTAGACAGGACTCGATAAGTCGCCTTCATCCTCGATAGATTGTAATTAACTACCGGACAACGATCGTATCGTGATGCACCGAGAAACACAGTAATGTAATTTATACACGCAATGGCTGGAGATCGATTTTGAGTCGTGCCAAATTTCGAATCGTGCGTCGATTGCGCTTTGTGCTGTGAGTGAAAGAGAAAAATAGAGAGAGAACGAGAGTGTGAGAGAATGAATGAGAAAATGAGAGACTATAAATAATAGGTGTCGATGCGAATGAATCTGATTAGGGTATCGTCGTCTACCTCGTTGAATCGTTATATTATTGGCTGGGAAATGGACTTAAAGTACGGTGCATAGGAATGCAGTTTAACATCGACTTCGCTGTATACGACCGTTATTATAAAAAATGGGCAGACGTAACACTCAAGCATGGAGAGGGGGAGCACAGGCCCTTTTTTATTTTTCTTACAACGACGACGTACTTTACGTGCGCGTAGCGTATGAAAGTCAACCAGCATATATCTGTACGTGAAACGTAATAAAGAACTGTTTGTGGAAAAATTCTTTGCGTGAGTTTCATGGAGACCTTGGAAAATATATTGTGTAGATTGCGGGAGATGTTGGAAGCTGACTTTTTTTACACAATGTCAAGGATACTGTGTTGGAATGATTTAATTAGATGGGAAGATTTACTGTTTAGATGGTTGATACATTTTTTTATTCGGTTTTAGAAAAGAATGGATTTTGGATTTTGGATCTGAAATTCAATTGTATTGAGTTAATATAGTACTCTTAATTTGTATGAAGATGAAAAAGTATTTTTCTAAGAAAGTAAGAAGTATCAGGATTAATATAATTTTAAAGATGACGTATGTTTTCTCGAGGCACTCTGGAAGTATATGTTAACTTCATCACAATTGAAATATATAAAAAATTAACTAGTTGTCAAGATTTTGATAAAATCAGCTTGTCATATTTACTGCCAGTCACCCTATGTACAGGATGTTTCAAGAGTAGTTCATACCTTTCAGGGGTTATTCAACACCCTTGGATCTATGGACATTTGTCAAAACAACCCGCCGCAAAATTCGGAAAAGGGTAGCAAAGATTTTTTATTGGCTCATCATATTCGTCTTGTTATGCAGGTAAAATGTCAGAGGAATCATGGGTCAGAAACTACCCGTCTTCACGTAAATTAACTTATAATGTGTCTTTGCGATTGAATTTTAGTTGAGTAAGTCAGGCTTCCAGGTTTCCGACCTTTCATTCTGTGCCAAAAGAGATACTTTGCTTGTCTTCCAATACTCTTATGTTAACCCTTTATGGCCGTATTTAATTAAAAGCAAAATATGAATCGTACTTAAAACAAACCTACTAATACCTTTGTAAATCTTATATATAAAGCTCCAATACAACTGACTGACTCACTCACTCACTCATCACGAAATCTTAAAAACCACAGAACGGATTACAATGAAATTTTGAATATATCTTCTCCTTGGGTCTTAGGTGCTCACTAAGAAAGGGTTTTGAAAAATTCGAAATTTTAGGGGGGGGGTTTTGGGGGGTTAAAGTATGGGCCAAACTCATCAACGCAGAGTCGAAACTACTTGACCTAGAAACGTGAAATTTTACATGAGCGTTCCTTCGAGGGTATAAGCACCCACTAAGAAAGAATTTTTCAAAATTCGAAATTTTAAGGTTTTTTTTTTTTAGTTTCGATTAAACCGTAGCGAAGCACGGGAACTTTCAGCTAGCATTATATATACCTCAAAAAAGAATTGATTCTTTGCTTCGATAGCTGAGGTTAAACTTCCGATGGCAACGGAAAACTGCTTTGGTGGCTGAGTGCAGATGTACGGCAGCCAGCTAAGGGTTGATACCACTGAGAGGATGAATTACTACGTATCCCGCAAAAAGATAGATGTTACGGGACTGAGAATCTCAATTTCGAAATTATTATACACGCACTAAGGGGTGAAAATTGTTAAACCCGATCACGAAGCACTGGTTACTCGACCGCGGTCGCGGGGGAACTGATAGCGAGGTGAGCATCGAAATGACTTATTGTTAAGATTCCTGGAACGGATACCTGTAGGTTACGTCGCCGAGGTACGCCGAGTATATTTTGACAACAAACTGCGGTCAACGTACCTCGAGGCCGGTGAAGTGGAAACAATTGGTTACCTTGATCACAGAGTTAATCTCAAAATTTCAAATGAAACTGAATGTTATTATGCATTCTTATAATCAAATGTTATAAATACACTACTTTGTTTAACATAGCGTTATTGTCGAAAAGTGACTAATAAGCATAAAATGTATTTGTGAAGCAAGCTATAGATAACAACGCATGAAGTCATAAAATAACTTAAAAATTTAGTTAAAAATTTTAAATAAAAAATAATTGTGTACTTGTAAAACAAACTATAATAGGAAGATGTCTGCTCTATCGCCTCCTACCATTGGAATTTCTCCTGAATGTCTAGTTTTTTGCATAGATTTGATCAAAATTCAATCGCGAAGACACAATTAGAAGTTAATTTGCATGAAAATGGTTCGTTCCTTTCAGACATTTCGCCTACGTCATATGACGAATGCGAATGAGCCAATAAAAAAAATTTGCTACCTACTCATGAATTTTGCAGCGTTTTTCACGCCAATCTCCATCGACCCAAGGGTATAAAACAACCCCTGAAAACCATAACAACTACTTTTGAAACACACTGTACAAAACATCATTTTTTCCACTCGACATCCCAATAACGCTCGTTACAATCAACACGCTAACGTTTATCTCAATCTTGTATCTTAATTACTTAATGGCCACTTTGCCAGAATGCTTTGTTTGTGACGTTGCATAATATCAAATGTCCTCACTTTTCCATCAGAATTATTACTCTTTATATGTTCTCGTTATAGTACTCTTCCATCTTTGCTCATAGATTTTATGTCACTAATAAAACAATAAAAAGAAAACCTTTAAGATGGAAAAAGAAACGTAACCTTCACCCCCCAACTTAATTTAAATACCGCGTTACAGTACATTCAGATACATTTAAATGTCATCACTCTCCATCTCGATCAGTTAACATATTCTTCTTATAAAAATTACCTTACACAAAATCCAATTTATATATGATAGAATATAGATCATCTGATCCTCTATCTTAGTAAATAAAATAATGTAAAAAAATAACAATATGACGTGTGCCATTAAAAATGAATTTTGCCGTTAACGTACTACATTTTGGAGACACTGAACGAATTTTCTTGGTGGAAACAGCCGCTGCTATATATATACACCTGAAACACACAAACAAATCCACAGATATAGGTAAGCATAAACGAAGAAACTTGTCGGCAAGCAGACAGCCGAGAACGATGGAACGAAGACGAAGAAGAAGAAGAAGAAGGGGTACGGACGACAATTCGAGTGCAGTTTTCGACGAACAGTAACGTTTGCGCTGCCCTTTCGGGAATCTCGTGTACCGCGGTGCAGTTAGTTTGCGACTAAATATAACGAACGTGTCTTTATCAGGGTGATGTCGAATTATTCCTACTACTATGTGAAAGCCATCGACGACGGTACAGAGAATGCTAAAGTATATAAATTTCTCAAAGGGTAAGTCTCTCAGTTGTTAATTCGGTGCAAAGATATCATCGGTTACTTTCGATAGAAACATTTTTTTTTCTTTTAAATTATACACTCTCGATGTGCGATATTCCATCGAGTATTTTAAACTATCGAGATCAGAATAACTCTTGCATGTCTGGAAGACTTCGACAACACGTTTGATGTTTCTTTTTTGAGCGATCAAAAGAGCGCGTTAATGCTAGAACTATCTGATGAAATAAAATTATTAAAACTTATTATTCTGAAATTTTCTGTGATCAACATAACGCTAAGTAAATTGAATTGGCGTTCTTAAACGGATAGTAAAAGGGGGGAAACATTCTGAGAAGATATGTAAAAGATCTATATAACAATCTGTACGTATAATATTTGAATTAATAAGTATACGTTTCGCGCTAATGTCAGGAAAAACTAGTGGATTTTCCTCATCAAAACTAAAGCAGTCCTGTGCGTCAGCTGTTTAGACCGACGGACGATTTTGTCTTTCGATGAGTCGTCTTCTAAGACTCGACTATCCTCACTTTCCCCTTGCTGTAATCTTCCACGAATATTTTAACGTCGATAGTTCTATTGTTAATCATCATACAAATGACAAAACGCCTATTAATCCTTTGAACTTTACCTCTTCTATAATCAACCACCTAAATCATCTCAATTACAGAATATTCAATTACAAAATATAGAGCCTATTCGATAATTAATTAAAAAATATTGTCTTATATTTAAACTAATTTCTTTGCACATTAGAAATCTCTATACACATCTCAATTACAGAATATATAATTAGAAAATATAGAGCCTATTCAATAATTATTTAAAAAATATTGTCTTATATTTAACCTAATTTCTTTGCTCATTAGAAATCTCTATACACATCTCAATTACAGAATATTCAATTACAAAATATAGAGCCTATTCAATAATTATTTAAAAAATATTATCTTATATTTAAACTAATTTCTTTGCTCATTAGAAATCTCTATTCACATCTCAATTACAGAATATTCAATTACAAAATATATAGAGCCTATTCAATAATTATTTCAAAGATATTATCTTATATTTAAACTAATTTCTTTGCTCATTAGAAATCTCTATTCACATCTCAATTACAGAATATTCAATTACAAAATATAGAGCCTGTTCAGTAATTATTTCAAAAATATTATCTTATATTTAAACTAATTTCGTTGCTCATTAGAAATCTCTATTCACATCTCAATTACAGAATATATAATTAGAAAATATAGAGCCTAGTCAATAATTATTTAAAAAATATTGTCTTATATTTAACCTAATTTCTTTGCTCATTAGAAATCTCTATTTAAATCTCAATTACAGAATATTCAATTACAAAATCAATATAGAGTCTATTCAATAATTATTTCAAAAATATTATCTTATATTTAAACTAATTTGGTTGTTCATTAGAGATTAGTAAATAATAAGTAAATAATAGTAAATATCCGATAGAATCATCCGTGTCCCACTAATTCCAGAGTGCAAAGGGTTAAAGGTAAACAGTGAAAGAATGATCAGCACGTTCACCAAAAAATGTTCTCTGTAGGAATCCCACCCTGCTGAAACCACCGGAGGACACATGGTCGACGTATGGTCGGTACAATCTCCTTTCGCGCTTGCTCCGAGGAGGACTTTCCGGTTCGGGCGATATCTATCACCCGGCGAATGCCATTTTCAAGGTCTGTTCTCTTTTCACTCTTATCATCAGCCGTTAATTCACAATCAAAATACACATTTCCGTTATTCGTTCCGATCGACCGAAAGATATCAACAGTTTCCTCCTCGTTCTACCGTAGTTTCAATGACCTCTTACAGTTCATTCAGCGACACACTAAAAAAAGCTCAGTGTGGAATGAACCGATAGTTGGAAAGAGCGAAACGATGTCGAGAGAGTTCGTAATGATGTAGGATTAATATTGTCATGAGTAGTGACAGGGTGATGTGGATTTTTCTATGCTTGGAACTCCGCCAAATTCAGCTTTAACGTGGATAAAACGAACCCCTCGCTCAAAGACCACGATGTGTAACGAATTCATATTTTTAGACGCTCTACTGCCAAGGTTGTCACCTACTTTTTCTGATTTTACTACGTGGAAATACCGTTCGTTTCTCTTTCACTACCACTTTCGTGATCGCTGGAGCGACTTGGACGTTGATATTATTTAAATGAGAGCGCTAAAAACCCGTCGTTTGTTATACTTGTTACTTAATTATTCTGAGATCGTAATCCAATGGCTGGCTTGACAGAGAAGATGCAATCGAGTTTTACTCTACTCTGTGTAGTCGAGGGTAATTAGTTTAATTGAACATCTGTTGGATTTCTATTTTGCATTGCAAGACATGAATATAAGGGCAGCAAAAGAAAATACAAAAGTGATGTATGTCTGGCTATTGGACCAATTTACTGCGAAGATTTGAAGATAAGGAATAGTTTTTGAAGTTTTCTATTCTGATGTTATTCAAAATTCGTGGCAGATCTTATTATGAAACAATGGCTTACGTTATTCTATGTCGTGCACAGACTGCCAGAAATTATTCACGCATGATTTACTATTGTAAGCAAGACGTAGCCAACAATTTCATAGATTGGCCGGCAACTGGCAACTCACGATTTCATTTATCTCAGACTGTGTATTTTCAAATGTCAGCCAAATTACAATCAAACCGTATATGCAGTTGAGAAGAATGTACTTCTCGATTCTTGACACTAGAACTACCGGCGTTAAATCTATCATATTTCAATATATTAAAGAATTACTTTAAAAAAGGAAGAATCGAGTGGTGGAAAGAATAATTATTTCGGTGATTTATGTTTTTTGTGATAGACGTAGAATTTTTGTTCCATGGGTCTTCTATGAACTTGGAGAATTTTTAGGAAAAATTGTGTACCAGTCATTTTGACTGGTTTGGTAGTTTTAGTGTTAATTTGTTAAATTATAAGCTACCTCACTGGTAACTCTAATCTTAAGACTTTCCAGTATCCTTATAAACCTCAAAAAACACTTTGATCATCACTAATCTCCTGCCAGTGAATCGTTAACAAAAACCGCAACAAATTTATACCTAATAATACCCAATACAAACAAGTTTAGCGCAACACCACGCGCACGACACGAAGAACACCGCGGCGCTTCTTTTCAACAGCCTGGAACCATGAATCACCGTTCCCCCTAGAAATTTAAAAATAGCGTTCCCCTCCAAACATCATTCGAGAAATCGCGCTAAATTTCAGTTAAGAAATTCTTCGAAACTAAATTAAAAATTGACTAGGAAGGGCTGTGAGTGAATAAGAAGGTAAAGGCTCAAACTCTCAATCAGTAGTACCAGCTTTAAAACTTGCCATCTTTGTGAAATTTTTACCGAATTATTAATTAACACGTTGAACGCCAACCGTATTTCGCTAATTTCACTGTTTCCACTGAAGCGAAATTTTTTCTATTAAATTCACATCTTTATAAAACAGAAACTTGAAAGATACAGATAGATAGGTATTCAGCAGACCTTTATCTTTTAAACACATATATTTAAATATATAGTATGTCTGAAAATTCATAAATATTGCAATATCAATGTGACATAAATTTTCATTGAATACAATAGCGCCGGTCACCGGTGACCCCCATGACAGTTAACGTGTTAATATATCATCACTACCGTGATTTAGGGCCCACCTAAAATAATAGATCCTACAGATAAATAACCAATGAGAATATACAAGTCCAAATCGCAATCAGTAGGCCCAAGTTCACCCGTCATCCCTGTAAAATTTGTATTAATTTAATATTTAACACATTGTACGCCGGCTAAATATCTGCTATCAAATTTATTATATTTGTTAATGTTACTATTCAAACCAATATAAATTTAAACACATTAAGTAATGCACAATTTGAAGGGGATAATATTGCCTTCTTTGTCCACTATTCCGTTTTCCTCAAGATACAATAATATGACTGATATTGATCGGTAAAATCCTAAAATCATATATTTGAAATCCCGCATTATCGCGGGACCGGCGTACAATGTGTTAACACTAGATCTACAACAGCCGTCAAATTAAAGGGTACCTACTTTTTTCAAATTTTTTCCCAAATCGAAATAGAAGCAGTATCATAAATATTTCACATGTATCTTATAGTACACAATTTACTTAACTGCCCGTATTTTTTGCCATTTGATTAATCTTTTTACAAAGTACTTATTTAGTATATTTAAATATGCCAGATTTAGCAGCCGTAAATCTATTGTTAATTAATTATAATCTCCGTCGTTCAAAAGCTATCTAACACAGTTTGTCCTGTGGGAAATTTCCACAGCAATTAAAGCCGAATGAATAAAAACAAACAGACAAACAGTGAATGTACTGTAAACGTATCTCTACGCATACGTAAAAGCGTCGGGACGCCGACGCCCTCGAGACAGTGGCGGGGGAGGACGATTTCGTTCCAGACAGATTCCGTCTCTCAGGAAATGTCGACCAGTGAATCGCGAGCTTTTCTGGCACCAAGACAGCTCTCACGCGACTCGGAGATAAACTAACGTTTTATCGCAAGGATTACGGATCGTTTCTATGAATCGATACAAAGAAAGGTCACTGGGTCAGTGACCTCGTTAGATGTTTGTGGAGAACGTTGCATCAGTAACGAGCCACGCGTGAAATTTTGAAGACTGTTTTTGGTTGGTGGAGAATTAGTGGGTTTAAACGTGGAGTGAGGTTTGAAGGGGTAGGTGCCTGTGAAAGAACAGGATTGCCACGTCAAGGGTGTGGAATTTACGGGGTGAGAAGCGTTCGTTTGCATGTCGCATTAACCCTGACATCGTGCGGCATACCGGCGCGCCTTAAAGGGCTCGCCTTTCGATCGATACTCGTTCGATGTATCGGTATGATACTGGTTGTTAACACGTTGAAGGCCATGGAGGCTACTGATAATCGAGAAGACCAAATTCATTTGTTTTTTAAATTAGTAAACGGTGATATTGAACTACAGTGTCCGGGATAAAATACACCTAACCCAAATGTTACAGTTATACTATAAAAGATGCATAAGAATAATTATTATTATAAAATTTCTACTTCACAAACGAAAAGCTAAAGTTTTTTTCTTTAATAGTATTTCATTAAATAGCATCAACTTTTCTTGTAAATCAGTAACATCTGTATTAATATTGAACGACTATTTATATTTGGATAAAATTATGTTCAATATTGAACTACTATAATATATTTGAGTCAAAAATTTCCAATGTCTTCAGGATGAAAATGCTAGTGCAATTCGATGATTCTAAGCCGACCTAAAACATTAGGTTCTACAAGAAATGTAACTGATGTTATCAAAGTTAATGGATTTCACCATATGTTATTCCTTTTTAGAAGAAAAAATGTCTGACGTTTCACGTCTTAAAGAATACTTCATAGTAATTGATTTCTTTCTTATCTTGACGGTGTCAGAACAATTAACTCTTAAAACGGGGATAAAATTGTTAGATTACCTACAGGAAAAGGAGCAGGGCCTATTCTCTACTACCTACACATTTACTCCACATATTTGTCAACGTCATAATGCGGAGCAGCGAAATATAATTTCCCATTACATGTAATTGAACATTGGAAAAGAGAAAATCCAATGAATCAGTTTGATAATACCAGGAAGTGCGTAAATAAATTTTCCTCGATCGTGGCAAAACGAAGCATAATTGAGAACGATGAATTGCATTATGTTAAAGCTATGGTAAAGTAAATTCACCCGGGAAATTTATATTTCGCAACAAAGACATAGAAGTATAGACTGAAATATCTCAAAGATCTGATAGTACGAACTTGAGATACCTGCATGTTAATGATTCATAAACGAGGTCAACGTCAAGGTAATGATCCGACGGTCCAACTTCGAGGACCGAGGTTCAAAAACAGTCTGACGCATTGCCGAGCCCTACTTTCGACGATCTCCTTTAATGGTATTGATGTTCTCAGTTGCCGCTACACCACGTGCTCTCTGCAAATATTTAATTTCATCGCGTTACTCCCTGATTAAGTAACTACACATTCTTGAGCCTGTGCGGTCGAAGCCATTTTTTCAATTTTTCGTCATCATGAAGAAGTTAACACGTTGCCGCAAATGATGGCTATAGCCGTCCTGCACATTTTTGTACTAATGTATTTATTTGTTAATTACTCAGTAATACACCGAAAAAAAGTTGTAACATTCCAGATAACATATCAATTGTTCTTTTTGTGCGATTTTTCATGCTTTAACACTAGAACTACCGGCCTCAAATCTGTCATATTTTAATAAATTAAATAAGTACTTTGAAAAAGGGGAAATCAAGCGACGGAAAATTTGATCGATTGGGTGTTTTATGTTTATTGATATAGACGTAGAATATTTATTCTATGACTCTTATGTAAACTTGGAGAATTTTTTGAAAAAATTGTGTACCAGTCATTTTGACTGGTTTGGTAGTTCTAGTGTTGAAGGTTCTAAATATTTTCGTGTGTGTTTCTGAGCACTTTCGTCAAATTAAAAGTGTGCGGCAACGGGTTAAATAAGTAAAATCCTTTCTGCTTAGTTAATTATTATTAACTACTGAAAACGTTAACTACAGACATCAAAATACATGTAATCATATTTTTGGGATTATTGCAAAATTCTAAAGTCTAAATAAAATCTATAGAAAATTTATCGCCACGAAAAACTATTCCGGCTTAATACCGATATATTGTTATATAAAAGTGCAGCTAATAATAATTTCTTAGATTCTACAAATTATATCGGACGAATAATGAGATTTTCGTCATCTTAAAGGAATTAACTTTGTAAAATTCTTCCTATTTAGTTATTTATTGTTATCTGATGAAAACGTTAACTATATTAACATTTTACCGACCGGTAGCCGATTAATCGGCTTTTCAGGCCCAACACTTTTGGACTTTTAACACATTAATTGATCACTACGGCAATTAGTAAATTATTATATTTCATTGCGGTTAACTGTGCCAACGAACTCAATGAAGAAACTTTGCAATTTTCGAAGAGATATCAATATCAGGGAAATATTTGCGCGCAAGTGACCGAGTGGGTAGGATGTTAAAAAATACCGGTTGGTAAAGTGTTAATTGTCTTATTTTTAATTTTTTGCACTAACATTATTGCAAAATTCTAAAGTACGAATAAAATCGACATAAAATTGATCTCCACGAAAAACTATGCCGAATAAATCCAGATACATTATTCTATAAAAGTGCAACTTCTACAAATTCAAATTCTACAAATTACATCGAATGCTCTGTTCTTTAATCGAATCTTAAATCGTATCTTTGATCTTTCAACATTAAAACAGTAATATTCATAAAATTCCTGAAAAAAATTCTATTTGCAAACACGACGAACGAATTAAATCCAACAACCGGTTATTCTCTATAATTGTACACCTTCGACGATTTAGGCAAATGTAATTCCAAGAGACTTTTCCGCAATGACTCGAACTTCTTTGATCCCGGCAGAATAGGTATTCCGCAGGTGGCTAGGTAATTGCGAAACTATGGTAACGACGAGAATATCTATATATATATAACAGGTACACGAGATAGCGACACACGTAATCACGAGATATCGTGGTACGTAATAACCGTCGGTATACGCTAGTCATTCGTCATTGGTATCACCGCCGCATGACGAACGTTCGATGATGCATCGTATCAACTCCAATAATTGGCTCGATCGTATCGTATCTTGGACTCGACTAACGAAATAATTCCGCGAATAGAATTTCCTCTAGTGATTGAAAATACAAAAGCGATGGAAGTTCATACGTGTCGTAGACTCGCAGAGAAACGTGTCGAGTGTTAGATCGTGCCAACAGGTACGAGGTGTTGATATTAACCGTGTGATCGCTTATCGTGTACGATAACGTTACAGGAAAGGAAGCGTTTCTATAATAAGCTACGAAATTGACATTGACACAAGTAAAACAAATGTGAAACGTTATAGTGCGCATTGAAAATATAGCGCGAATCAAGTGGCTGGTTACAGTTATATGTACCTCGAAACTCCAACGAGGAGTGGAAGAATAAACACGGAATTCTAGATATTCACCTGAATCAAAATGCACAATATATCGTACGGATGGAAGCCGGAAGTGGTCGAACCAGAATTTGTACGGAGCGAAGCAAAGACTGCAGAAGTGAGTATCGATAAGTTGCTGTAATTCTCTGAGTCACAATTTAAGAACGTAAATTGTCGTTTTCTTTTACGTGTAATATAATGTAGAAAACGAAATAGCTGGTGAATTGGTTAATAACGCTAATTGGAATCTTAGATTACAAGGACGTTTTTTCTTGTTAAAAAGACCGCGCTTGAGATTAATACATTGATAGGCACACAGATGGTGCGCGCGCAGCCTATTGTGTTGCACACGCTCTCAAAAACGGACACCGTAGTTAGCCGAACGAATACGAACATTGCCGAGCGTTCCACTGTTTATGCCGGTGTGTTATGTCGTACTGTGCTTCCACGTACTACGAATAAGAGATCACGTTACGCGATAAATGCTCGCATATTCTACTCCGTTCTATTCATTTTGATCATCATAGATAGTAACCTACATTTTAATATTCGAAACGTAAGACAAGAGAATGTCAGTGCATTGTGGCGCACTTGGTCGTGCCGCGTGACGCACACGGGTGAGGGCTTCGAGAAGAATGAGCTCAGCTCGTGCCTTTTCACATGTCAATGTAACGGTTTTATATCCGCACGATCGAACGGAAGCAGCATCAATCGAGCTCTTTACGTGAGTCGTGGATGGAACGTCCTGTTTCGAACAGTGAAACGCGCTGCTACCTCGAGAAACGGACAGAAAGAAGGCTGCTCCGATCCATCGATAGGACGAGTTTCGAAATATACGAGTTGGAGTATAGTGTTCAGTGGTGATCGCGAAAGTATTCTGTCCAGGGCGTAGCCACGAGGATGAGTTACTACGGTGGCGGCGGTGATCCGCTCAACGATGTCTTTGTAAAGACTGTCGTCGAAGTCAAAAAATTTCTACCGTCGCTTTTCAACATCAAAGTGGTACGCGCGTCTCGGAATTCGAGAATTGTCACAATCAGTTGAATTGTTTCAAATTCAAACGGTGGAATTGTTTCAAATTGTTTCTATTGATAGGAAGTTATCTCTTGCCGGTGAAGTATTTTGGGTGCTGATAGAATCGTACTCTTTTTTTTTTTTTTTTTGTTGAACGATCTTATGAGAAACTCGTTTCAGGGCTTGGTGGTAGTTTATCATTATAGTTTATATTTTGTGTATCCTTTGCTACTATTAATGTCGTCCATGTCACTGTAATCTCTAACCTTTTGATCGCATATGCGTAACAGATGTGTAAGTTAAACTATTCCGGAACTATTTGGAGCTAACGGTGTTACGAAAATGTTACAAAGGAAAAGTAAAGATGACATAAATTTTCTTTGGAAATCTTCCAATTTTGTTTTTGACCGGCATACCTGAGTAACTGAATTTTAATACGTTCCAAGAGTTTGTATTCTTTACAGTGGTGTACGACGCTATTAAATTTACATTAGGCTTAACTAGATAAACGATCGTATATATTCCTGTGAGATAACAGAGCGTTAATAAAAATCACATGGAATGCCATAATAAATAACACGTATATTAATAATTGTAATTTTACTAATTGGTTTAACTAATTCGATTTATTAACCTGCAATCACATTCTATAAATTATAGCAACGAGGTAATAGAATTATCTCGTAATTCTAACCCAGGATTTACACTGAAGTACTTCCAGTTTTTTCCTCAAGAATTATCTCTCCCTAACCTACCGCACATTCTCAACTTCGAAGGCATCCACGGCACCAGTAGATAGGTCACGCTTTTAAATTGTCTCGCTTATCATCAGAATTCATTATCTTAACATCATCCAAGACTGTCGATCGACGTGTTATCTGTACATCTCAATTAAAGACACCAACACATTAAAAACACCGCAGCTTCTTTAGGACAGTAATAAACCAATGCTAAGAATAATAATTCTACCTACAGAAATCAACTAATCATTAGCTTATATCAATTAGTAAACTAATTATGGGTTGAAATACAAAGTTGTTTGATATTAATACCGTAGATCAAATGTTCTTTCATTTACCACCTTCCTCCGAACTCCCTCCAATTTATTTCGATCTTCAAACGAGAATTCGCAAACCGTCGATTGTGCCGCTGATTGTAGAATTCGAAATGAGGCAATCGTGACTCGAAAATAAATTCGATTTATCAATGATCCTCAATTGAAACGATTTACACGGTAATAATGCAGAGATACTTTTTGATAGTTTTCAAAGTCTGAATCGTTTGACACTAGAACTAACGATGTTAAATCTATTATATTTCAGTGCATTAAATTACTTTGTTTAGTGCATTAAATTAATTTAAGTAGTTTGAAAAAAAACAGAATTCAATAGGTGGAAAAAATAACCGATTGGATAATTTGAGTTCTACAAGATTTTGTAGAATATCTGCACTTAGGACCCTTCTATAAACTTGGAGAACACTTGGAAAAAATTTGAACAAGTAGTTTTGACTTACTGGTAGTTTTAGTGTTGATGTAATTGAAAGCTACTGCATTATTAACGATTATTGGAAAAAAAGAATTCAAAAGGTGGAAAAGATAATCGATTCGGTAATCTCAGTTTTATAAGATTTTATAGAATGTCTACACTATGACTTTTCTACAAACTTGGAGAACTTTTGTAGAATTTTTGGAACCAATCATTTTGACTTGGTTGGTAGTTTTAGTATTAACGTAATAGAAAGCTTCTGTGTTAAATACAAGTTAATTGGTACCTTAAAAAATTAATATTTTTACAATCACCGGGACAATTAATTGGGAACCATACGATGGTGATGGTGAAGGTGATGGCACTGGTAACAACGATCGCTGACGGCGATGACGCTATTAAGACAATGCGTGCGCATTCTCTGCCTTAGTGGCGCGTTTGCAGGACTTACGATTTAAGATAATGCACTTAAATATGCGTCATACGTATTTCACTCATTCCGCACATGCATAAGTATAAGGAGCAAGCAATCCAGTCATCGCAAATATTCGAATTACTTCGATAATTATTTCCACTCGGATATCTTCGAAAGACCCTGAGGATAATTTCTTCTTGAGACTTGGCAAACTTGTTGCTCTTGAAACATTTTTGAATTTTGAGAACGTCTAATAAAATTGATTATTTTGTCAAATTAAACTGCATATTGCGAAAAGAGTGCAAAATTCTTAATGATTATAATACATTTTACCCCTACACGCTTCTCAGAGTAGTTGCACAAAACACCCTGGGGTGAAACTTTGCTCACTTTTCCTTTACGTTATAATTAATGTTATGTGTAATCTATTATACTATATTTTACTTAAATTAAATCATGGTACAATATATTAAAAAATAGTCAAGCATTAACACTAGAACGACTGACGTTAAATTTATTACATTTATATATATTAAATAAGAACATTGGAAGAAGAGGAATCAAGGGGTGGAAAATATGATCGATTTGGTAATCTGTGTTTTATAAGATCAACTTAGAATTTCTAGTCTAGGACTCTCCTGCAAACTTAGGGAATTTTTTGAAAAAAATGTGAACAAGTCATTTTGACTTGCTTCGTCGTTCTAGTGTTAACGAGCATGGAAACGAAGATTGAGTGGAATTTCACCCAAAAAATCGTATAAGGGTTGAAGTATTATAAAAACTCTATTTTCCACCGTATTCATGTTCCTTTAATATTCTATATTATGTCCACTTATAGTAAAATGCAAGTTGTTGCTTAAAGTATAAAATAAAATATACATATTCGACATAATTTATGATTAAACGAAAATGCAGCATGTTATGTTCCCTGCAGGACTTGCAGTTTGCTGTTTGTTACCATTTCCTTTATCTACTGATATTCATTTCTACGATTCCTTGCAATCTGAACTGCGGTTAGTCTTCATCCGGTTATATAAATGTTGTACCACAAATGATAAATGCAATCAAAAGTATCCTGTAACAGTATACTTTCGTCCGCGAACGTAAACACGTTAATTCGGAAGTCTTCAGGACTATGCGTGTGTCCATAGAATTGATAACGATTTTTTTGGAAGACATTAAATTCAACAAAATTCTGTACACATCAAAATTAATATCGAGTCTATTTTGGCTAAATACATTTTAAAATGACCGAACGACGTAGCAGTTACACAAGTTATCGTTACTCAAATTATGTCCAAGGAGGATTGGCTGTTTTAAAAATTCCATCCCCTTTAAAATCAAACGTGGAAAAAATTTCTCCTGTTAAACAATGGAATACAACTGCAGACATAAAGCTTACGTATAAAGATAAGCCTATTCGAACAACGAAGAATTTTATCGGAAAACCCTGTTATAATGTAGGATGTCTACGATTCAATTTTCAAACATTCCTAAATTATTTCATTGAAGTTTTCGTACCTAACGAATATTATGTTATAGTGATAATTTTAAATAAGTATAATTGCACATAATATTTCTAGTTGGGAGAAAAAGGATCTGGAATCAGACCAAGAGGAGACGTTCAGGATTTTAATAAACTTAGGCGAGAATGTCTGTCGACGGGAACACTTTTCGAAGATCCCGAATTCCCGGCGGAGGATTCCTCTTTGTATTATTCGAAAAGACCTGACAGATATATTGAATGGAAGCGACCGATGGTAAGAAGTTCAAAAATAAAAAAGTTAAGAACTAAATTTTCAAATCTAATAATACTTGGAGCACGTGATGGTGATCCTATCATCTGTGATTTTGTCGAAAAACTACAGCAATTTGTAAATCATTCTTGTTTGCCTTCACCGAGTTCTATCGATCCCTAATTGCTTTAAAATTGACTCCATTTTACACGATCACCTTACAAAATTTGACGAATAAAGTTGACGAAACTTCTTGAATTCCTACTCGTCTAAACTATTTATTTAGCACATCTAAATATAACGACTTAATCACGGATAATAGTACCATTAACACTAGAACTACCGACGACAAATCCAACATATTTTAATAAATTAAATAAGTACTTCGAAAAAGGGGGAATCAAGCGGCGGAAAATTTGATCCATTGGGTGATTTATGTTTATTGATATAGACGTAGAATATTTATTCTATGACTCTTATGTAAACTGTGACAATTTTTTGAAAAAATTGTGTACCAGTCATTTTGACTGGTTTGGTAGTTCTAGTGTTAATAATAAATATTCAACGAGTCTATTACTGTTAAACCGTTAAAACAATCTTTCTAGGAAATAGCAGACAATCCTCAACTCTTCGTCGAGGGTTTTTCCAGATTCGACGTCCAACAGGGTGAATTAGGAGACTGTTGGCTTCTCGCTGCCGTTGCAAATCTCACCATGGATGCCACTTTATTTTTCCAAGTAGTACCGGAAGATCAGAGCTTCGAGGAAAACTACGCGGGAATCTTCCACTTCAGGTTCCAAATATATATACCCACCAAAAAATAAATACCCACCTTACGTTTTCAATTTCTCGAAATCAATGCAATAATATCAACTTTCAACGTATCAACGTAAAACAGATTTTGGCAGTACGGAAGATGGGTGGACGTTGTAATCGATGATAGATTGCCAACTTATCGCGGTGAATTAGTATACCTACATTCAGCGGAGAACAATGAATTCTGGAGTGCTCTTCTGGAAAAGGCCTATGCAAAACTCCATGGATCTTATGAGGCATTAAAAGGTGGTACCACTTGCGAAGCCATGGAGGACTTTACCGGTGGGGTAACAGAGATGTACCAGATGGACCAAACCCCGCCAAATTTATTCAGTATTCTATTGAAGGCTTTTGAAAGGAATTCTCTATTGGGTTGTTCGATAGAGGTTCGTTCGAGTACCTCGCTTCTAGTGGAACGATAAATTCTTTGTTTATTCGAATGGATAGAGGTGTCTGGTAATAAAACCTCGTACTATTTTAGCCCGACCCAAATGTACTGGAAGCAGAAACGCCTCAAGGACTGATCAGAGGCCATGCATATAGTGTTACCCGCGTCAAGTACGTGGAAATTCAAACCCCGAATCAGTATGGAAGAATACCTCTACTTAGGCTTAGAAATCCTTGGGGCAACGAAGCGGAATGGAATGGCCCATGGAGCGACCAGTTAGTACTATTTACATTATGCTTTTTTTCAAGTTCTACTGTTGTGATCCATTACGGCATACTGTTTTCTTAACACTAAACCTACCAAGGCGGTCAAAAGACCGATTCCAAAATATTTTCTAAAAATTATCTAAATTCATAGAATAGCCATGAAGTAAATATTACACTTCTATCTTACAAAAGCAAAATGAGTTAATTAATTATCTTCTTTATCTCGCCACTTCTCTTTCTGTAAGGTCGTTATTCAGTATATTTAGATTTTAGTAGATATAACGTCGGTAGGTTTAGTGTTAAACCGCGATGCTATCACATGAGCCGTTTCTTTTGAAAGTGAAATAAGTCACTTTTTCTTATTAGAGATGTAGAGTTTGCATTTTAAAGTGTTTAAAAATATTGATGCTGATCTTCAAGAAGATTTGTTTCGACTTTTTATGTTAGATACTTATATTGTTTAGTATACATGATTTTGTAAGGCCAAAAAATCGATTTTTGTAAGGACAAAAATCGTAATTATGAATTACGATAAAGTAACTTGTACTTCTTTTTAAATAAACGGCTCATATTTTAAATAATAATGTAGAAAAAATTGGCTGTTAGTTGATAGGAGGTTTTTTACAAATCCGAGATTTTAGATAGCTCCTTATATTATATTAAGGGTACCGAAAAGTAATCAAAATTTTTTTTGCTGGCAAAATCATTTATTTATTAAAGAAATCTTAAATACTAATCAACGAAATAATTTCCATAATTTTCTAACACTTTTTGCCAGCGTAAAGGTGGTTGTTAAATTCTCTTTTTAAAAACGTCCTCCGATTTTTCGTTAGAAAACATTTCTATTTACGTTTTCACTTCTCCAATTCTGATTACTTTTCGGTACCCCTAATATATGATTTTTGTCATATGAGGTAAAGTAATTACTTTTTATCAATGGAGAGAAGGTTACTGGGATGAGTATGGTGTATGGTGATGGACACATTTGGTGTTTTGGCCTCTCAATTCGTAGGACCGAATTCAGCAAAATAGTTAATATTTAAACAGGTCACCAGAATGGAGATTTATCCCTGACCACGAGAAAGACGAATTGGGTTTGACATTCGATATCGATGGTGAATTTTGGATGTCGTTTCAAGATTTCACGAAGTATTTCACGCAACTTGAGATATGTAATTTAAATCCTGACTCGTTGACCGAGGACGACTTAAATTCCGGCAAGAAGAAGTGGGAAATGAGCGTATTCGAAGGGGAATGGGTTCGCGGTGTTACAGCAGGTGGTTGTAGGAACTTTTTAGGTAAGTTCCCAAATAATTCCTTGCAATTAGTGTATATTAATTAGTACATTAACCATTACGTTAATTCTATGAAATTTTGACACTTGATGTCATTGTTTAGAGGAAGCGTTAGTGGCAAGTTACACAAAAATTGATAACATTTGATAATAACATATTCTGACGCATATGTTTTGTTGACTATCACAGCTAGATATTAACACTAAACCTACCAAGGCGGTCAAAAGACCGCTACCAAAATATTTTCTAAAAATGATCTAAATTAATAGAGTAGCCATGAAGTAAATATTCCACTTCTATCTTACAAAAGCAAAATGAGTCAATTAATTATCTTCTTTATCTCTCCACTTCTCTTTGTGTAAGGTCGTTATTGAGTATATTTAGATTTTAGTAGATATAACGTTCCTAGGTTTAGTGTTAAAGGCAAAAATGTATAATATCTGATATCCTATACAAAAATAAAATGATATTTACGGTATGTTTAGAAACTTTCTGGCACAATCCACAATATCGAATCACGTTGGAATATCCAGACGAAGACGACGACAAGTGTACCGTAATTGTTGCACTTATGCAGAAGAACCGACGAGCACAACGAAGAATGGGTGCCGACTGCCTAACCATCGGATTTGCCATTTATAACGTAAGCAATTTCAATTTTCTAGAATCGAAGAAACCCTTCACAATTTAATTCATATCATAAATTAATTATGTTTCTCCTAATTAATTTAACATTTATTCTACCAAGATAATAAAAATGATGAGTTGCTAATTTATCTGAAAAATTCCTATACTTTCTACGGGTGTAATTCTACTGAATTTTTCAATTATATAAATGAATAAAGTAATTCTTAATTATAGTAGTACTCTCGTCTTTCAAACTACTAGTCTAATATACCTAAATATACTGAATCGATTTGAATGTTTAAAGCATCATTTTCAAAGTATTTATATGTTTGATACAGAAATCAAAACTTAGACTTTCAACTTGCAAAACGAGCTTTAAATCTCATTATCTAAAGAAATATAATTATTATTTAACATAGTATACCGTCATTAACCCATTAAGGCCCAAAGTTGCGTTAACACTTCACTTTTAATTTTTTTCGAGGAATCGGATTAATTTAATTTATATTTTAACCTATGTCATAGTAAAAGAAGATACCAAAAGCTTAATTTATGCACTATAAGATACCACGTAAGCCCAAAGTTGCGTTAACGCAACATTATATGACCCAAAAACTAGTTATAAATTTCTTTCTTCATTTCAATGCTTGGTCCTTAATAGGTTAATTCAAAACCCGCTTAAAACTGTAGATTTTAGATAAAATAACTGTAGTACCTAAAGTCAAAATAATTCATCGATGGTCGCAATATTAATTAACTCCGAATCAAACAGTTGGATAATCCCGAGAGACTGCCAAAACCTCTGGACATTAATTTCTTCAAATACAACGCATCCGTCGCGAGATCTCCTGCTTTCATAAATCTACGAGAAGTCACTTGCCGTTTTAAATTGCCACCCGGTGTTTATTGTATAGTTCCAAGTACATTCGACCCGAACGAGGAAGGTGAATTCCTTCTTCGAATATTCTCCGAAAATAAGAATAACATGGAGTAAGTAATCGAGAGAAATCTACAGAAAAGAGGTGGAATACTTTACGAGGAAAATGTTCTTTTTTTCAGAGAAAACGACGAGGAAGTAGGAATCGGAGAAGTCGACGATAGGGTAAGAGATTTCATTAGTAAGACGTATGACGATCAGATATATGTTACAATTGGTATCATTACTATTATGTGTGTGCACAGTAGACACGTTTATTTGTGCTAATTCACAAAATTAACATATGTAACATGAAGTGTATGTTCACGCGATTACATTGGGGCTAATCTACACTGTGTATTTAATCACGCATTAATAACGGACACTTAATTTATTTGGATTAATCCATTGCCTCGCATCTTCGCTGCACGACAAACCGCAATGGGGGTCTGTGGTAGATTGAGGAAGATAAATAGAGTTTTAAATAGTGTCGGGAGTCTATGACAATTATGAGGATAAAAGATTTTTGCCTTAACTAAACGGGATTGAGTTCCTATCGCTTTTATAACTGTAAACTTCTTCTGGTGCGCTACAATGGGTATAATGCGACAACCTCAAGAAGTCTCCTCGGAGGTAGGCCTGTTTCAGCAGAATCTTATTCGCCAGGCGTCAAGATATTTTAATAAAGATATTTCAATGTTACGACTTTGTCAAGTGCCTCCTTCAAGAGGCTGAGCAGGGTGGATTAAATTTTAAAAAAATGGTGCGAATAGGCGGTCTTTAGCGAGAAGCTCCGCCGCTCAGGAGAATTCTTGAGGTCGTCGAAGAATATGAAGGGGACTCATCTCCCAATTAGTGGACCAAAGTGAAAATTCTTGATGTTTCTTACACATTTTTGGTAAAATACTTCTTAAAATTTCATGGTTTCGGTGGATCAGAACTCATTTGAAGCTGTAGATTCTATTGAATTCCTTTAGTGACGAGGAATAAGAAATCGTTACTGACCATATTTGTGAAAAATGGTTTTATCAAAGGTCTTTGTATCGAAGATTAAAATATTTTTATCGGCATTAAAATAATTAAAGTTGAGATACAACAGAAGTAAGAAATTATTGTTACATGAAATTCATAGCCTTGGTGATTTATGATTTACACCATCATCACGATTTGTTATCACAAGGCAAGAGATTGAGCTTGTACGATTCTTCTAAATCCTACAAATCTTCCAGGGATATTAATTACTTGCTGATATTAATATGTGTGTGTTTGAACTCATAGTAAGAATATGAATGTTGGCGACGCGATTCCGTATCATTAATACGTAACAATTTGCATGTTTATGTGGCTTGGCTTTTAGGTGATTAACCCCAAAGGCGATAATACAAATGAGGACGGAGATGATGTAAGTATTGTGCACGTAATTCAAAGTATATCTATTTTTCTCATATTTTTTTACACGTGCAAGCCTATTGTCCAACTAATTGTTGCTAAAATGGTACGCTTTAATGGAAAAAGAAACGAATAACTTAACACACAATTAACAGGTATATCGTAATCGTCTGCTGAAACAAAATAACTCTTTACTCTTCGCTTCTTTCAAATAACAATGGACAATATTCTGTCTTATTAATGATAAAGAATTAGAAGCTTTTCATAATTCATGTTAATTATATTGATCGTATGAATATTATGTTAATTACGCAATTCCAACTAAGGTTTAAAATAACTAAATATTTCTAGGTACGTGAGGAACCAGAAGGAGATAAGAATGTAGATAAAGTACGAGAATTCTTTAAAAAGCTCGCCGGTGATGACTTGGAGGTCGATTGGAAGGAGCTGAAAGAAATCTTAGATTTCGCCATGCGGAAAGGTATACTTTGCACAAGCACAAATATATATCCTTTCTTTTTTTAGAACAACGTTAAGTAAACCCGCCTTGTAGATATGCAACGTAACTTTCAAAATACCTATTCATTTAATTTTCAATATATTCCGAGCAATCACGGTTAATATCCACAATAGGATGAGTATTACTTTGAATTCTTAAATTGATTCGTCAAATTACGCGTATCTTTAACTGTAAACGTATTTTTAGATATAAGTTATATTTAATGCACATGTAATTCTGGTTTGCTGTCGTTAAAACATTTCTATTTGTTTGCTTATATTATTACACGTAGCTTAGTTTCTTAATTTTCATGCTTCTCAAAAAACTAACGTCGTTTGTGGTTATTAACGAGAGTATCATACGCGCAATAATGCTTAATCATTAATCATTTTACAAGAGATACAAAGAGAGCTTATTGCATTTTGGTTTGGTCATTTGTTAATCCAGCGTTTCATACGGTTCATTCTCGCTTCGTTATCATTACCGACGAATTAATGAGTTTAAAGAAAAATGCTAACGCATTGCAACCAGTCGGTTTGTAATTGTGCATGCACTATGTTTCTTTTTGTCTCAATTCATACATAGTACATAGATGCATTTGGGTCGTCCAACAAAAGCACGAATCTCCCTGATGGATTATAATTTATTTATTTATTTATATACCTCCCATATCGAATATCGATATATGCTTCGATCGGAAATTCATTTTCAGTGTATAAGTTAACAACAATTCGGCGATACTAACGAATGATCTTTGGGTCAAATTGTTATCATAACGACGATAAGACAAATGTAAATTTACAGGGAAGAAAAAGCAATTTCTTAACGCAACTACGTTTTATGATTAATCTATTTTCTCTTGTTGCGCAAATGTTAAACCTTTTGCGATCCTACCTGCAATTACAGATTTTATTACGGTGGAATTTGCATCTAATTAACTTCCGTTTAGAATGGAAAGATATAACTATTATAGTTTTATATTTTTCAAATCATTGTGCATCACATTTTAGGAGAATTTCACTAGTGCAATGAAATAGTGTCGGAAAACTAACACAAAGCAGAGTAATATTATTATTACTAACACTAGATTTACGGAAGCCGCCAAATTGTCGGATTCCTACCTCTTTAGAAACGCTTTTCATATTTATAGAGACTATAGGTATAGTTATAGAATATACAATAGAATATCTTTGCCGCTTGATTTCTCTGTTATCAAAATCTTTATTTCATATATTGGAGTAAACAGATTTCACCTCTGTAAATCTACTGTTAAAAAAACACTATTCTTTGAAACTACAAATTCATTCTACCACCATATTCTCAAATGAACCCGTTTCCGCCTCATAATAATTGCTAATATTCAATTAAATCAATATTATAATACAGTTTTACGAATACAAAATACAATACATGCATTACTCACAAAGAAAAAGGAACAAGTAGAATCGCAAAAGATTAAATGCAAACCCATAGCTTAAATTCAATTCTACTCCATTGGGACGATCATCGCAGTGATTTGAAATCTGCAAAATCTCCCGAGACCTAATTATCCATTTACATTGTGCGATATGTACATATACGAATACAAACTACAGAACATGCATTACTCACAAAGAAAAAGGAACAAGTAGAATCGCAAAAGATTAAATGCAAACCCATAGCTTATATTCAAATCTACTCCATTGGGACGATCATCGCAGTGATTTGAAATCTGCAAAATCTCCCGAGACCTAATTATCCATTGACATTGTGCGATATGTAAATATAACAAGGTGTCTGACCCGAATGTATATATGTCGAACTTAATGCTAACATGTAGCTGTATGTTACGGGTAGAGTTACCACTGTCGGCGCGTCGTAGCGAGGCACATGCCCCCGAAACTGACCAAGGAAATGGTTCGTTTATCGACAGTCTCATCTCACTGCTGTGCGGCATTGTTTGTAATAATGAGCAATACAATAAGTCCGTAGGTAAGACATCATCACTAACTTCATATTACGAGGCCCTTTTATCGTGTGTGATTATTTGACAAAACTGTGTCGAGAAACTTGTTAAAGGTGCGGGCTATGGTGGGTATGGAGTTAACATCATGTTGAGTGCCACGTCGGTGTTTGGATTAATATTAACCCTTTGCACTCCGAGCCATCTCGGATGTTATCTATTAGCAACTTGTCGGCACTTTACTATTTGCTATTTTGTACTATTTCAATAGAACAATTCAGGTAAACGTATATTTCTTAACACTAGAACTACCAGACCAGTCAAAATGACTGGTACACAATTTTTTCAACAAATTCTCCAAGTTTATATAAGAGTCGTAGAATAAATATTCTACGTCTATATCAATAAACATAAATCACCCAATCGATTAAATTTTCCGCCGCTTGATTCCCCCTTTTTTAAAGTACTTATTTAATTTATTAAAATATGTTGGATTTGACGCCGGTAGTTCTAGTGTTAAAACCTTGCGGTGCAATAAATTCATGCTCTGTAATTATTAATAAATTCGAAGGTTCCCTTAAAGTGTGCAACAGTGTGATGTGGAAAAAAATGATTTGGTAAATTTCCCCTCAGGTGGGACATCGGAGTGCAAAGGGTTGATAGGTTCGAGTTAAATTGCCTCGTTATCTGTGAGAAATTTTTTAATAATTTAATATTCTATAATTTGGGTAGTACGCAAGTTACATAGAACAGTAGATTCTAGATAAATTTAAAATATGAGTTAAAGCCGAAAAGATTCAAAGGGAGATGAATGAAAAGTAAATATATCATAGTCTGAATGGTGCTGGAACTAATTTAAATAGTAAATTCTAGATGAAATAACCTTAACATTTGTAGTCGACAAGTTGAGAAGAAAAAAACCAAGTTAATCTCCAAGAATTATTACTACAGTTTTGTTTACGGTGCGGTGTCCTTGAGGGCAGACAGTTGACTTTTGCTTACAATTAGAGCTACGCTCAATGCCGATACCAGCCTTAAGTAAAAGTACCAGCTATGCTAGTAAACAGAGAATTCCAAGAATTGTCTCAAAGCTCTCAAATCTTAACGACAGTTTACGTCCGCAGTATTACATGGGAGATATATCCTTAGAAATTAATGCTTTAATACCAAAACAATTTAATCGATTTCAAGTATATTTCATTGAAGACTTTTGGATTACTGTTACAATATTCTGACAGTCGAATTTATTCTAATATTCGTTATTGTAGTGAAAATTCAAGCCAAAACAGCTCAAGAACCACATAAAATTGTCGATCTTGGGTAAAATAATTATAGTCGTTGAAGCCGAAATACAAAAGGACAAATCGACGTGGCAATTAACGTGTTAAAAACCACCGTCACCTCTGGGAAATTTTTCCTACGTGATATGAAAATCATAGTCTGGGTGGTTCGGAATCCACGTAAAACAGTAGGTCCCAAATGAAACGACCATAATAATTAAATTCGAAACATAAAAAGAATATGTTTCCCCGTAACGTGTTCGCTTTTTATCGTGTTTGTCGTGCTAAAGACTTCAATTTGAAGGAGCAACATAGGCTTGATCAATGAACACAGGAACCGTAAAGGAAACGAGACGCAAATGAAGGTTGGAGGCATGAGTAATAAGTATACGACACTACGATCAAAGAGATTTACCGCATGCCTCCTAGCAATTAAAAAAATACGAAGCTGTTAATGAGATCGCTCAAGAATCAATCGAGTTTGTTCAGTCGAGTTCAGAATGCAGTATGGAAGAAGCTGTAATGTAGCTTTTACTGTAACCCCATTAATGTTGCCCATTGTCACACGATTGTAGCATACACATATCTATGGTGTTATTGTGTATTCCAATTTAGAGTAGTTGCCAGAATCTCCTAATCTATGACCTTATGCTTTCTAACGTTTCTGAACTATGGTTTGAGTTAAGGTTCATGTTATCGTTTAATTTTGAATATTCGGGGCCATTTTTATTACATCTATAAAATCTAAAGGTCTATGAAAATCATCAAAATGATTGATTCTGAATATTTGGCAATGTTCCGGTAATTTTTTACGCTATTTCTCTTTCAATTTTCTATAAATATCTTATAGATTGAAAGAAATTAAATCAATCAGGTTCTTTGTCTGTTTCACTTTTCTTTTTCTAGCATACTTGTTTTGTATGTTCAAATACATTGGACTAATTGTCTGTAAATCTACAGTTAAGTTTAACCAAACGAATTTACGTTACAACGCAATAATTTTGAGAGCGTTGATGACCCGAAAATGACCCCGAATATATAACACAATATTGTTTCAAATGTAAATCTGGAGTTATCAGGAAATATTTAAGCATACCAGAAAATTAGTATATTAAAGTTCGAGATGATTATTTACAATTTCAGACACACATGACAAAGGATTCAGCAAGGACATATGCCGTAGCATGGTTGCTATGTTAGACGTCGATCATTCTGGAAAACTTGGCTTTGAGGAATTCAGATCTCTATGGAACGATATCAGGAAATGGAGAGTAAGTTGACATTGCCAGATAAACAGTCATCTGTGAAGTGAAACTAAAATTGTCAACGCTTAAAAGATAGAAGAAACGTAAATAACAATTCACAATGTAACGAGATTAATTATTTTCCAGGCCGTCTTCAAGCTCTACGACAAAGATGAATCTGGATATCTAAGCGCATTCGAACTACGACAGGCTTTAAATAGCGCAGGTTATCGTCTAAACAATCATATCCTAAATATTTTGGTTCACCGTTACGGCACGAAAGACGGTTACATTACCTTCGACGATTACATAATGTGCGCCGTTCGACTGAAGACAATGATAGGTAAGTACATAAACAACGATAGATCGAAAGAGTCCGATAAGATAAAGCTAAAAATAACGTTCAATTATTTTCAGACATCTTCAGAGAACGGGATCCTGATCAAACTAACACAGCAACCTTTACTATGGAAGAGTGGATAGAGAAGACGCTCTACTCGTAATCCTTTTCGACGAGTAAACAAGATCAATGAGAGGACAAATACGTATCTCAGTTAGTGTTTCTTCTGCTTTCTTCTTTCAGCAGGAAAGAATATTGTTCCTGATCGATGAACTAAGCCGGTCGAAATTAAACGACGGGAATGATTAAGGAAGAAGAGAAAAAAAAACAAGCCGAAGATCGTTCGATCTTCTAATTAAAAATGACACGGAGCCTAACAAGTAAAGTTCGTTTAAGTGGCAAATTATATACGTATATCTTTATCAACGACGATGCAAACATAGAAAATTGTGCTATTTTTAATACTTCTTTAGCATTTGTGTCAGTACTCGATGTATAAGTGAACTTCGGTACTACGTGCCTTAAGATACCTTTATATCTTCGAATCCGTCTTATAGTTGAAATTAATATAATAATTTATTACAGTCGATGTCAGTACTAGTCTGTGGTTTTCTATGCGAGCTTTAAAAGCAGTCGTACGAAATATACGAATTGTTTATGTCAATTGTAACAGGAAAATGTAAAGGGAATTCTGTGAAATGAACTTTTACGATTCTTTTCTAGATGTCGTGACGTTCCACGCATAAATTTATCATTGTCGACGAATATCAAACAATTCCGAAAAATGGTCAATGTTCAGACGAAACTGTTACTTCTCATTAATGTTTAATATGAATAAAAACGAATAATTTTCGTAGATTGATTTGAATTACTTTTTCCAATTTATAATTATATTAAATTGTTTCTATATACGATTTTGTCCTTTTCGTAAAGTTATGTATATTTTGAATTTACGTTGAGCTGGTATGGTCATTCGAAAGGAGATTATTGTAAAAGTTAAAGTTACTTGTGAGACGTTATTTGCCGTGTAAAAATATTACGTAAAGATCCTATTTTCGTACATTTTATTTCGCAGAAAGGAAATGTGATTAATGTAGAATCGCAAAGCACCACTTACTTGATGGTTTCTTAATAGAAAAATATGTCCGCAAGTTGAACTATCCAAATTGCATCCATGACGAAACACTTCACTTATACTCACGGTATAAAACATTCTAAGTCATTGCACATATAATATAAATGGAAAACGCGATAAATATTACTTGAGTTTAAAAATAGAAAAGTTAACAAACATTTTAAAAGGCAAAATAAGCAAAAAAGAGACGAATCACTTGAAGAACGACTAAGAAACTTGCAAGTTATAACCCGAAACTACGTTAATCAAATGAGCGTCTAAATAGGTTGCTCGAAAACGTCAACTTCTGGTTATAAATATATAATGAGGAGTTCTTAACGATATAAAATAATAAAATTATTTAATTTAATTTTTCTAAACTATATCGATGCTCTTTTTATCCTAGATATTGCAATAACTTAATAAATCGTATCGTTAGCACAGATATCATTTTATCTCAGCTCACTTGTAATTGGCTGATTTGTTTTTCTAGACTACCAATCACAGCACTTCATTTCTGATTTAAACTATGCACGATGAATTTTCGCGGGTAATAAATTTCACGTCTACATATACAAAGTATATCTAAATAAATCCGAAAACAAATGTAGAACTAGATTAATATTAAACAATACCTTTATTATATTTTAGATTAATCATTATGTATATCTTTCATCACTCCTCATCTCACGTTAAAGAAAGTTCAAGCTCTTCCCCTATTAATTGTAAAATATTACTTGTAAAAGAGAAATATTTAGAATATCTTCAGAATGATAATATAAATATTACAGTTTTATTTTATACTTTACGTTAATCATATCCGTAATTAGTCAAATAACCGTAATGTTTGAATTTTTCAATAACACGTTGCCAAAAACATTTAACATTTGCTGAGTATTAATTGTACATGTTTGTTAATAAAGAATATTAGATGTGAAATACTACATATCGTTATGTTGCACTTCAAAATGTTTAACAGTAAATTGTCAAGTTTATTTGGATGTGCTTATAGTGGATAGAATCTTTCAATTTTTAAGTTAAATATTGTATGGTATAGAAGAATGTAATAATACGTATTTATTGTAACACGTAATGTAATAAATATTTATTTTAAACTGTAATATTCGTATGTTAATTTGTACGCTGACCTGCTAAGCAACCTGCCTGTAGCACGTTCGACACTCAACTGAGGCGAGCTGTCGTCTGCCATAACATAACCTTGTCCGTAACTCGAAGACGTAAGTAAACAGTTCCGAGAAATCTCCTTCGCAGGAACAAATCCAGTCGTAAAAGCAAGAAACCATTTATTTCGAATTTATTTTACGTCGAACTATTTATATTTTATGCAATAGTCTATTATTTATCATAAATTTAATATTATTTAATAGTGCACAATACACAATGCAATATAAATTTATATCATAGTTAACAAGCGAAATAATTAATATATGTTTGTGGAATTTGTTTCAAACATATTAAATAAATAATATTTATATAATAAAATAATTGTAAGTTAATAAAAACCCATACTTGACATATTTTTCGTACTGTATCTGACTTACAAAATGTCATTGGTATTCCTTAAATATAATTTTATCATGAAATATGTTTAATATAAATTTAAAATGATATTTTTGTATATATAATCGCAGGTTGTAATGTTCGTACGTTCCCAGAAATAATAGTTAACCTTACTTTCTTTTCATGAATGAGAATTATTTTATAAGAAACTTTTAGTTCTTATACCTTGCAGGAATATGTATTTTTTATGTCATGTAGAGTGCAACTATGGCAGAAGCTGAAACAGAAGCTCAACCGGAGAAAGAAGCAGTCGTCGAGAAAGATGCTGTTTCGGAAGAAGATAAACAATACTTATTGGATTATGTGAAAGAAACAGAACAGCGGCTTGCTGCAAAAGAAGAAATCAGGGCATCAAATTTAAATCCTAGTAGACCTCCAGACACATATTTTAGTAAATTAGACTCAACTCTTAAGAGAAACACTACATTTGTTAAGAAACTAAAGAACTTTAGTGTTACACAACTGGACGCAGTTCTAAAAGATATGACACATTTAAATTTGACAAAGTATGTCAGCGAAGTTGCTACGGCTCTTGTAGATGCAAAATTGAAAATGACCGATGTTGCACCAGCCATCAGAGTATGTAGTTTTCTCCATCAAACGTATGCTGAATTTTCCACACATTTTTTTGAGAATTGGCAAAGAATATTGTCCTTAAAAGTTGTTGATAAAATTGCAAATCCAAGCAAACTTAGAGTAGATCTTCGTTTTTATGCTGAACTGGTCAATGCTGGAATTTTCACGCATAAACAGGGTTTACCTCTCCTTGGATCTATGCTAACTGTTTTAATTAACATGGATAAAGAGGAGCATAATAATGCAAGCATCATATTAAGTTTCTGTAAACATTGTGGAGAAGATTATGCAGGTTTAGTTCCCAAAAAAGTCAGAGAAATATCAGAAAAATTGAATATATCTATACCAAAAAGTAAATTACTTTCACCTGACAAACAGCAAAATGTTAGACTATTGTTAAGGGAATATTACAATTCATTATGTAAACATTTACTGAAGGAACACAAAGATCTTCAGGCGTTTGAAAAGCAAAATCGTAAAATTCTTCAAACCAGAGGAGAGTTGAGTTCTGAAAGGAAGGAAAAGCTTGAGAATCTTCAAGTATCTTATGAACGTCTTCTTAGCAATGTACAGAGTTTTTCCGATACTTTGGACGAACCTATGCCCGAACTTCCTGTTGATAATGAAATGAAAGCAGAAGCAGAAGAAAGTTTGAAAATGATCAGTGAAGGAGAAGAAAATAGTATTCTGGAAGATATGTGGGGGGATGAGGAGACTAGACGATTTTATGAAGTTTTACCCGACCTAACAGTATTTCTTCCTGGATCATATTTAAAAGAGGTCCCTAAACAAGATGTTCCCATAAGTGAAGATACTCTTGATGAAGAGATAACATTCGATGAATTGGAAGAAACTGAAAAAGTTGATGAACCAGAAGCAGAGGTGGAAGAGCCTCAGGTATCAAATATAAGTAATAAAATACTTTTAGATGCATTCCTGACTCATTTACCAAACTGTGTAAATCGTGAAATGATTGATAATGCAGCAGTACATTTCTTAATGAACCTTAACACGAAGCATAACAAAAAGAAATTGGTCAAAGCATTATTTGGCGTTTCAAGAATCCGTTTAGATCTGTTACCATTTTATTCACGTTTAGCTGCTATTCTTTATCAAGTTATGCCTGACGTTGCAAACGATTTATGTTTAATGTTGAAGCATGATTTTAAGTATCATGTGCGTAAAAAGGATCAAATTAATATAGAATCAAAGGTGAAGGTCGTTCGATACATCGGAGAACTCGTGAAATTTAAGCTTTACTCGAAAATAGAAGCATTATATTGCTTAAAAGTTCTGCTACATGATTTCACGCATCATCATATTGAAATGGCTTGTAATTTACTGGAAACCTGTGGGAGATACTTGTTTTGTTCACCGGATTCACATCAAAGGACGAAAGTTTACCTTGAACAAATGATGCGCAAGAAAGCAGTCACGGCTCTTGATTCCCGTTATGTAACGATAATCGAAAACGCATATTATTTCGTAAATCCGCCAGAATCTACTAGCGGGGTTTCTAAAAAGGATAGACCACCTATTCATGAATTCATAAGGAAATTACTTTATCAGGATCTATCTAAAACGAACACAGACAAAGTGCTTAAATGGATGCGTAAATTAGATTGGGAAGATGAAAGCGTATCAACATACGCCATAAAATGCCTCACTGCCGCATATAATGTAAAATATTTAAATATTCGATGTGTAGGAAGTTTGTTAGCAGGGCTCGTCGCACATTACGAAACCATTGGTCCTTACGTTGTCGATGGCGTATTAGAGGACATTAGATTATGCATGGAGATTAATTTGCCAAAATTTAATCAACGTCGTATCGCTATGGTTAAATATCTTGGAGAATTATATAATTATCGAATGGTAGAAAGTGGAGATATATTCCGTACTTTGTACCTTCTGATCACTTTTGGAGTCAGCATGGACCATTCTGTACCAAGCGTTTTAGATCCACCGGATCACCTGTTTCGTATTAGATTAGTCTGTACTTTACTAGAAACTTGTGGTCAATATTTCAGTGGTGGATCAAGTAAAAAGAAACTCGATTACTTCTTAATATTCTTCCAGGATTATTATTGGTTCAAATATACCGATCCCGTCTGGACGCCGGAGAATCCTTTTCCGGTGGGAATAGATTATATGTATCGCGATACGTTAACAATGCTGAGACCTAAAATGCAATTGTTCCAAAGTTACAAAGAAGCACAATGTGCCATAGATGAACTACGGAATACACTTTATCCAACCCTAAATAATCCTGTAACGGAAGACAACGCCGATCGTACTGAAGGAGAGTCAGAAATGGGCGTAATAACAGAAGGCGACGAAGAATTAGTAATAACATCTGGAAACGGTAGTGGAGATGCCAAGGGTATGGCGGATTTACATTTCGAAGAATCGGAAGATTATTCTGAAGCTCAGTCGGAAGAAGAATGGACGGCCGATGGAGAAAGAGATGATAATATGGGCACTCAGGAAAATACTCAAGGAGATCAGAGTCTTTCAGAGGGTGGTACCGATGGTGTGATTATGGATGTTACAGAATTAAATGCAGCATTGCCTGCAGGACCTAGAAGAGTAAGTTGTCCCGAGGATGACGATTTCCTTTCTGCTCTTGATAAGATGGTATCCGATAATATACAGGATAGAATGCGCGATTCCGTGAAACCACAGCAAGTTGATATTTCCGTGCCATTGCACGTAAAAAGTACGAAGAAAACGTACGAACAATTGCAAGAAAGACCATCTGATACTAACACAGTTGATTTTGTGCTAATGTTAAGGAAAGGTAATAAACAACAGTACAAAAACTTGGCGGTTCCTGTGTCGTCGGAATTAGCTATGAATCTTCGAAACCGTGAACAAGAGCAAAAGGAAGAGAAAGAGAGAGTTAAAAGATTGACGTTGAACATCACAGAAAGGCAAGAAGAAGAAGATTATCAAGAAACGATTAATCAGGGTACGAGGCCAGTTACAGTAAACTTAAATAGGGAACGACGACAGAAATATAATCATCCCAAAGGTGCGCCGGACGCAGATCTCATTTTCGGCCCTAAGAAGATCCGGTAGACTCTGTTGGCCGTGCATATGAAAAAAATATGTTGAACTGTTTAATCATACATTAGTTAAAAGAATCATTGTCGTGACCACACGCAAAACTGAAGATTTTGCGTTATTTCGTACATTGCTGCGAGGATTATTGTAACTTACTGTTTTACTTTCATTTATTTTATTTTGAAATATACATCCGTTTTTCGTTTTTAGAAATTCACAATCCTCTGTGTTTTTTACTGTAAAAATTGTTATTTCTTACGTATAATAAGAATAAAGGCATAAATATGTCATATATTGTAATATTGTATATCGGTGCATTTTAAAAAAACGGAATTATTGAATAACAAAGTCCTTAACTGTTGATAAAATTAATGCATTTAAGTGTAATTAAACAAATACTTGGGTTTAACTGATTATCCTGCCATATCTACGTTCTTCAATATAATATGGCTTTACCAGTAAGAAATTATATTTATCACTGTAAAATTCTAATAAACAATGCAAATTTTATTTTAACAAGTTAATCAAACATTTATAAAGTATGACAGATGTTGTATGAAAATATGTAAGATACATATTAATTTACTTCTATTTAATGGTAATTTTATCGTTAAAAAATTAGAAATCTAAAGAAGGCTATAGCACCGGCGGAGATGCAATCTCGGGCTTTGACTGAATTTAAATTCCGGATTTTAAGCCTAGATAACATTTTTCATGTGATATATATTCCATAGGCTCGTTAATTTAAAGGTCATTAAATATTGTAGGACCTCGTTCGAAATGGCGATAGCAATTAAAGCCGAATATTATAAATTCAAATAAATAACTGTGTTTGATATACAATTATTTATTCTTATCTAAGAAATTATTATCATGTACAAAATGAATATAAATAAATGTTAGGTGCTTTTACATTTGATATAGTTCTGTCATACAGTCTGTAATAATGATATCACATATCTACCGAAATATATGATAATAATTATTATAAATTAATACTAAATGCATGTTTGCATCTTATCATCAACGTGCTTTATGGATCCTCTTCTGCATCTTCAAACTGACCTCCCTCAACGTCCATAGCTTCATCTGCTTCCGTGCCGTTATGATTCGTTCCTATTTGTTCTAACAGTACGAATTAAATGCATACTATTCAAATAAGATTTGTTACCTCATTTGCATCAATACCCAGAGCAACATATGTTTATCACCAAGAGTGGAATATTCCGAACTCCACAATCATTATGTTATTGTGGGTAAAAATGTGCGATACTGCGGAACGTCTGACACATTAACGTCATAACATTAATTTCATAGCTGGAGTCGAAACAGACAGACCGGCGGCATCAACTTTTACGATGCGTTATAATGCTGCCACTGTGTCGACATCAACCGTTAAGAGTTAAAGCCATGATGCAAATGAGTTAAAAATTTTTATTTTTTGCGATACTAAACAATTTATATCAAAATTGTGTACATTGCCATTTAGATAAGAAACTTTTCCAGTTAAATCAAACTTGCTACAAATTAATATGAAATATTATTTTTATTACCTGTGGGTAAAATATAAGGTGCATCTCCAGCACCAATTTCAAAATATTCAAAATCATCTTCCTCTGCATCTTGATAAATATCTTCCTCCGCTGTATGAACATAGTTTCCACATGTTTATTTTCAGCTGTTGTTCATCATATGTTTAAAATTGTCAAATAATTTTAATTACCATCAGAGAAGCTATCCTGCGGGTCTGGATGAAGCATCTGACACTGATGCATTGCCTCAAACATTGCATTTAAATTATTAACATCATCAGGTGCAAATCTCATCTCTGTTATAGGTGTGTCTGCATCTTCATCTTCATTTTCAGAACCACTATCAGAAGATGGTGGTAATGGTACACCTAAAAAAATAAAGTTGTATATAATACATAATGTGAAAAGGATTTTGCTTTATCATATATTTTGATAAATATGCATTCTTAATTTATTCCTATGTTCTTAATATGTTAAATGTTATTTACATTGGAGGATAAATATGGTAATACCCATAATCTTCAAATTTTCCAAACTAATCAAACGTTACTTGGAGTTTACATTTGGAGAAACGCATATATCAACATGAGGAAAATATAAATAATATACCTGGAAGGTCTACTTTGGCATCAACCATGACGTATAAACATTGTTTTGGTTGCATTTGTTCGTCTCGCGAAATAGCATGTAACGAAATATGGGGATATTCTAATGAAAATCCTTGTTGTGTATCACTGTTCACCCAAGAAAGTACGCTACCAATGCAGATGATATATTAAAATAATTACTTCGAAGTACTTACAATGGCTACTTGTACTTTGGTCAATTTTTTACCTTTCTGTAATATAAAGAGTTCCCTTTCCCACTTCCCTATCATTAATGTATACAGTGGTATTTTGTTCTTCATGACGAATCCCTTCCTGCGGTGCAAGAAAGTTGCTAAGCACTACCATTTTTTATCTGTAACATGTAACACACTAATTTTCCACCCAGAGAATTTCTTTTAAATGTACGATAAAATTCTTTACGATACAAAGGATGATTTGAATTAAACAGGAATATATAAAACTCCGAGTAAAAAGTTACGAAGGAACAAAAATAACTATAAGGTTATGCCGGAAATCACAAAAACATAGCATTGATTCTATGGTAACTACATGCTCGTATACATATATACATATATTTAATGAAAAATTCTTAATTTATATTGATTACGTGGTACTTAGGTAGTCTATGCGTAGATGTACAGTGCACCGCGGGATGTACAAGTTTACGCAAATTACAATATCATACGTATGAAATACCGGTTGTGTCGTTGTAGCAACATTGGTTTTTTTCCTATATCTAGGTAATTAGTTATAAACAGTATGAACCATAACTCACCTTTGATTTGTATCAAATAGTATTCGTAAACACCGAGTACGAAGTGTCTCTTTAAACGGAGTATTTTTAAGAGATGGATGTCCGTTTTTTGTAACGACTTATGCAGATACTTGGATCACTCTTACGAATACGATAATTCGCGGATAGAAGATACAATACAGCAACAAAAAAATCAATCTTTAATTACAAAATATCAATCTATACGTATCACTTTCATTGTTCAGCATGTATAAACGCGAAATTTTATCACACGTTATATTGCTATCGTTTCACGGTATTGATGTAATGTATATAGACACGTAATTTACGGCGAAGTTATATCACTTGGCATACTCTATTGCAATGACTTATCGACATAGAACTATGAACGAACTATATGCACAATATGTAATATTAAATGTATTTTAATATAAACGAAGGAGTTGATCATCCTGCCTTTTTTTATAGATTTATTGCGCCGAGTTTCATATAGGTTTTTGTATACAATTGCAGACCATTGCAGACGAAATGTACCGCAGGGATATTTAAATGTATGTTCGATGTAGCGCGATGGCGCTGTTGATATTGCAACTTTTTATACTTTTTAAAATGAAGTTTTTTAAAACTATAAATTGTAATATGTTATAAAACTTTATTTTGCGTATGTATTGATATATTGAAACAATGAAGGTGTTTCAATTGTTAATAATGAAATATAGGTAGTAATTGTTTTGCCAGGGAAAGAACACAGAAAAGCCATCTGAAAATGTTTTTATTATGATTACATATGGCAAGCGAGGCTTTTGCTTCCAATTCCTCAAACTGTAAATTCATCTCTGTAACGTTTTTGTTTTACATACATACATACTGTCAGTACAATAAAAAGTGCATCCTTTTTATTTTGCACTTTTATTTGCTACTAAAAATCGTTCCTAGTTATATTGCCTCAACATTTTTGAGAAAAGTTCGTTCAGAAACTCCGTACGTATTATCATTTAATAAACCCGTACCATTGAAATGTAGCACATTGAAGAATATCTGGCCTGAATGCGAATAATAATAATAACCTATAGTAATTGGTGAAAATTAAATAATGAACTTTTTCTTGCACCGAAAAACATGATATTTATTTTTCTTAACAATTATTTAACGTATGTCATGGTTTTCATAAAAAATTAACAAAACACTTTACATCTCAAGGAAGTCTTTTGTGCAATATCGAGACATCTGACAACCACTGGAGAAAGTTGAAACTGTCAACTTACGTATAGCAAAAGGAGCTACATTATATATCCATTCGTGCTATACCTTTATGTTAGATATCAACGATACTGTACAGGTCATGCCAGACTCTTCAATCTCATATATTCTTATAGCACTGATAAAGGGAAATTATATATGACAGAACAATACAGATGTAATGTACAGCTGAATTAAATAGTTACACTACATAATCAAATATATCACTAAACATTACTAATGTTAGTTGTGCATTTTTCCATTAGTCGTGTTCACGAGTAACTGAATTTTCATCATTGGCATCAAGGGGTTAAGTTCCAAAAAAACATTGAGAAACTCGTTATCATGCTAAATTGTGACAATTCTTGATATGTTTTATGTTTCTAAATATCATAAAGGTCCTTTGTAGGCATGTAATGCAATTTTACTGATAGTAACAGTAGTAACAGTTATAGAAATAGCACTAACGATGATACTATGAGCAATAATAACAGCAAGTACTGCAGCAATAGTAGTGGAGGTAGTTATAGTAGCAATAACAGTGATAATAATAGTGATAGTAGTATAGTAAGAGTTGTAGTTTAGTAATGAGTCAAAGAGCGATAGTAATTGATGAAATAGCATTGGTGGAGATAACAGCAGTACACGTAGAATGATAATTTACTTATGTTATACTTTAAAAGTAATAATCTCTTTGATGAAACCTATAAATCTAGATTCCTTGATTTGTATAAATTTTCTTCTTTTTTCTTAAAAAGAAATATAAAAAAGTAATAAACAAAACTTTAAATTGTATAAATAATTTACATGTAAAACAATTTTCTCGTAATTATTCCCGTACTATAATGGCTTAGATAAATAATATCTAAACGAGAGATTCATATTTTTGTACGTAAAGAATTAAAAACAATTCTTGTATAAAATTTCTAGGTTCATACCAATGTATGAGAATCATTTGTATATGCAGAAGTAGATTCCAGCATAAGAAACAAAGTATACAAAAGAATGCTAAAAAGAGAACGTATTTTTATATACAATAAAGAGACGAGTATGGCACGAAGGAAGTTTATAGAGAGCAACGTCAAACTTTCCTGTCAAAATAACTAAAGTAAACACTTAAAATAGATTTCGTCGAAACAGTCGAATAGATTCTGTAACTCAGAATAGATTTTGACACAATGTTTTTTGATAGTTTACTTTTTTCCCCCTCCTTTTAAACTATGTATGTTTTTTTTGGAACCTCTCCCTTTGTATTAATCTATACCGTCCATTCGTACATCTCGTTTATATCGTAAATACAAAAGCCCTAAGAAAAGTATTCTTAGGTTTACTATACACAAACTTAAGTTTGCAGTGTGTTTGTGATTTCTCGATGTATAGTTACCAAATCTTGTATATAACCAGCTAATCTGGCATTTAGTGTATCCAAGTTTTGTTTCTGGACTTTATTTGCACTTAATGCAAGTGCTAATTGTTCATGGACAACATTCAACATATCACGAAGTTCCGCATCTTCTTTCTGTAAAGCCTGTAGAATACGGATATACATTAGCAGCAGAATGTATAGGAAAATATAATACAATTTGAACTTAATCGGATTTTATTTTGCATATTATAGCGTTGAGTATGGATGGAACAGTGAGGAGAAGCACTAGATCTATCATTTGCACTTCTTACTTCTTTAGTTCTACTAGTTATTTAAATAATATAAACGGGTAAGTAGATATTAATGCAGCGAATACTATAATGTGATATTACCGTGTCGATTATACAAGATGTGATTTACCCTCTAAACGAATTGAAATAGTGAGAGAAAAAAAAGCAAAAATGGTGAAGGACGAAGAAAGATCATTTTTCAAATCGAAACACCTGTATATAATCCCGAATGTTCATCGCTGCTACAGTAAACATTTTTTTAACAGGAAGAATAGAAGAAATATTTAATCTTTGACAGATATTGCTAACAGTTATCATTTACATATTCATTGTTAAGCGCACGTCAAGAGACGATTCGTGTGCGGTGAACTTTTTTTATATAAAAGAATAAATTTATTCATTAAGACAAATATATTTTTTGCCTCGTATTATAATAACATAAAATGTAAGTTTTATTTTTATACATACCAAAAGATCATTATTTTTCGTCGTCATAATAAGAGTAGATATTACCTTAACTTCCTCATTTCGAGTCCGAAGTTCATTTTCCAATGCTTCAACCCTCAACCTTAAGGCTTCACTATTGCCCTCTGCGATTTTGCCAGCTTCTAAATCAGCATATTTTACTTTAACCCTTGCGTTTTCTTCTTTATACAGCTGTAATTGCCTTTTCCACTCATCAACATTAGCTGTAGATTCCTGTAATGCACTTGTTAATCGAGCATTGTTTGTTTTTAAGGTTGTCAGCTCAACCTGTAACGAATTTCAACTTGCAATTGACAGAGTAAAATCTGAATTATTAAGAACAAATTTAATCAGTATCGATCGAAATATAAAATAAAATCGGTAACAAACCAATGTGTGTGATGCTAGAATTTATATCTGTGACAGATCATACCTCCCATTTTTTAGCGTTAGCAGAACTTTGAGCCAATGCAAGTTTCAGCCTATCATTCTCATACTTGAGCTGCATCTCAGCCGACTGTCCACTTTGTGCAGAACTATGCTGTGTTGGCTTCCCTTGATGCTGCGGACTTTCTGTACTCTGCTGAGAAACACTCTGTGATCTTGAATGGACTGTATTTTTCAATTCATCATCCACTTTATTCTGACAACTACCAGGTAAGGGACTGCTGCTTACCGAAGACACACTGTTCTGAGCAGAGATCATATTGGCATTCGGGTTTGGGTTGTTCGACGCTGATACATTGGAATTAATCATCGACGAATTTGGCGGATCTATCAGATCTTGTTCCGACGACGGCATACCCGATCGCGATGTGATTGGGCTAACATTTGCACTAGTAGCAGGAGTAACAGAGGAGCTATTCGATTGCAATTTAGCACTAGCTAATTTAGTCGCTTCTTTAACTTCATGAAATTTCTCTATAAACTGTTAAACAATATTTTTTTTAAAAAATATGTTTTATGTACAATTATTTATGAATTAAAGTTGTGCATTACAAACCTTTCCTAGTTCAGCTTCAGATGAAAAACCAAGGCCATATACAGTATTAGCTCTAACATCGGACCATTGACCAAATTTTTGTGATGTTTTTGTAAAAGTCATATTTGGTGTAATAGTACTATTTATCACTGCCTAAAAATAAAACATTAATGGATCAATAACAATTCAATATTTCTTCCTTCATTCAAAAATTTCTTTTTCTTAGAAAGAATTCAGTTTCCTATTACCTTGGTTCCTTCCACTGAAATTATTCTATACAAACTTCTAGTAGAATCATAAAAAAATGAAACCGATACTGCTGCTGTGGATGCAGATACCCAAGATCGTTTTGTCTTAGGGTCAATGTGAAACACGTGCGCTTTGCACGTGAAGATTGGTTGTTCACTGTAAATTAATACAAACAAAATAGAATTCAAGGACATAAAGTATATTATTCACTTTAATCATAGACTTGTCTTAACATATAAATTTATTTTGCTACTATACAATGTTTTTAATAGTCATATTACCTACGAGTAAATGTCATTAAGATGTAAATCAACTAACATGCATACATAATGTACTGATCTTAAAATTAATGAAAAAAAAAACGTAAATATTAAAATATTACAATCGAAAAAAACAACAACAGAAAATCAGCTCAATTAATATGGAGGCAGTCAAAGGAAATAATAACAAAGAAGTAATTACTTTTATATTTTTCATTAAATGCTAATACATTTTCACATAAAATCTTTTAAAACGACTACATATGCGATATGTACAATTGATATGTATTATCACAGAATTTTAGATAGGCTTTGACAAACGATAAGACTTTTATAATACAAAGGATCTTTAATATAATAAGAACATAATAGGCTTATTGTATAAAATAAAAGACCATTTTTATGCAGCTTATCTGAAAGAAAAGAGAAAATCATGTTCACATCGGGTATGTTTGTGCAAACATTTAATAATATCTCAAAAACGTATAAATAAATTCGATTATTCACGGTTATTGGCGATATAAAAATATTCGTAATTGCTGCGTATCAAAGTGAAAAAGAATTGCTAGAAAAATCTTCCAGGAAGAAAATATATTTTCATATTTCGCCGAATCAATTTTTCTCATTGCAAATCTAAAAATACGTCGAATGATGCATGAGTAAACAACCAGAATGAATACATCATCCACAGTACCGATTTATCCCACTTTCGCTGGTCTATTACATGGTTATATATAGACGGAAAAAAAAAAGGAAAAACATCCTGGTATAAGCGGTCTTACGTACGCACCCACCTAAGCTCGATGATGTCGGTAATAAAATGATAAATAAGGGGGGAAAAAGATAGTGCAACTCATTTACCAATAAAATGAAATTGACCTATTTCACATGAATTGATGGGGTACGGTAATAAAAGAATTAAGGGTAATTCGTACTACTCATACACGACACGAAAATCATTTCTCGTGTGTACATATATTACACACCCTTAAAAGGCGGCGCGGAGTATATCACCACGTTCACTTACCCCATTGTTTCTTTGCCCGATGTCATACAAATAGATGCTTATTTCACAAATTCATAGAATGTTCAGTTTAACATGAATATATTACGTCTGCCTTCGAATGAATATCTTCGGAATTATCTGAATTATCACGAGATTCCATCCAACGAACGATAGAGGTACACCAGTTGACAGCCGCCATCGGCCAAAACTATAGCGAACGGTAGCGATCACGCAACGGCATGAAACTAGTCGAATTTCCACAGTACCTGGATTTAATCGATTTTCCACAAAAGGCTCTGCTATCCATTGCTAACCTCATACCTAATCGTGAAAAAAAACACTAGACATATTTCCATCGTAAGGCAAATTTACATGTCTCGACATTGAGAACCAAAACACAGTTTTTTTCACGTTGGCAACACCAAGTTGGGAATACCTGCCGGATGAGAGTTCACGACAGTTCCGTGTCGCGTATCGAATCGCTTCGTAGGTTTTAAATCTCTCGCCAATAGCAGCCAATGAGTAGGAGAGAAGATAAAGTAATACTGTAATCTCTATCCTTGTCTCCTGTCTCGTTTTACCTGAATACAATGAAAGTGCGCAACGCTGAGTGGGTGGGGGCATCGTATGAGAAAGAGGGAAAGAAGGGAGAGAAATTGTTCGTCTTGTGAGCCGTCATGGCTGAATCACCGTGAGGGACTCCTGCAAGAATACGATAACAAATGACATCGTGGTCGATTCAGTAGACGTGAAAATTATCGTGCGTGTTAATTACAGTCGGATCGAAACAACGATCTAGATGTGGACATTCTACGAGGATACGTGATAGACGGTGTTTTCGCGTGTGCGCAACTCCACCGTGGAACGATGAACGGGTTAAGTTTGAGTGAATTGTGTTGCCTGTTTTGCTGTCCACCTTGCCCGTCCAGAATCGCCGCAAAACTAGCCTTCGTACCACCCGAACCTACATACACATTTATCGAAGATGAGGGCTCAAAGTTTACGATATCCCTTTCTGAAAGAGCAGAATGGCAATACACGGAGCGTGAAAAGGAATCGGTGGAAGGTTTTTATGCTAGAACATCACGAGGGAATCGAATAGCATGTCTATTTGTACGATGCTCGGCTACGGCACGTTTTACGATTTTGTTTTCACACGGAAATGCCGTGGATCTTGGTCAAATGTCCAGCTTTTATTTGGGACTTGGATCGAGGATAAACTGTAACATATTCAGCTATGATTATTCGGGTTATGGGGTTTCTGGTGGTAAACCATCGGAAAAAAATCTTTACGCGGATATAGACGCTGCGTGGCATGCTCTTAGAACGCGATACGGAATCAGTCCGGAAAACATAATCCTCTACGGTCAGAGTATCGGAACTGTACCCACGGTCGATCTGGCCGCGCGATACGAAGTTGGCGCAGTTGTCCTGCATTCCCCTTTGATGTCGGGAATGCGTGTTGCTTTTCCTAATACCAAAAGGACTTGGTTCTTTGACGCTTTTCCTAGGTAAGTACATCTCTCTGTTTCATTTGATCTTTCAACGTTGTCACAATAGTTCGCATTTTATATCATACGTGTACGTGTGTGTGTGCGTCCTTTTGTATCAACATTTTCCTTGTATGATTTCATTCGTGTGTAGAGATTTACGCGCATGACTGTATCATCGAGTCTCAGGTGTACAGCCATACACGTGGTACAGGCATATGCCTACAGACAAACACATATATAAACTCTCGTAAACGGAATGTCCGTGTGTGTACTTGATCTCCGCTGATAAAGTAAAGCTTAACAACGATCTCGGACGATCGTTCGGTCGATTTTGTGCGAGTTAAATTGTATCCATTCAAATATCAGTTGTTTTTTTGCATTAAGCTGAAGGAAGCAATAAAAGTTTATTTAAATGCTTGCGTCATGGAAACCTGTAAGGTCCCCGATCCGTTGTTGCGTATGCTTCCCTAATAGGTTTTACTCTTCGTTCGACATCCCATACCATCTTTTATTTTTGATACAATTCAATTAGACTGAATAAGGCTAATTCGATGTTTTTTTTTATCTTTTGTCTTTCGTGTGACTTTCTTTCTATTGGATTTATATGAAACTTTTGGAAATGTATTATAGATTGATATTCTTTGTTTTAAGTTAGTATGGATGTTGTTTTTATTGTTGTAATACGAGGAAAAAAGGGAAATTATGAATGTAATTCGAAGGGTGTACCGTTTGACAGGAATCTCCGTTTTTATCGAGCTGTACAATTGATATTAATCTGGTATTTTGTATATTTTTATGTTAATGATATGTTTTTATATTTTAAATGAAATAACATTCGATGAAAGAGGATCTTTGCAAGGAAGTAGGGTTAAATTATCCGAAATTGTTAACGCGCGTGCGCGCGCGCGATGTATCGTTTGTGTGTATGCCATATGCATTGTTTTTATGGAATAATAAAAACTTTTTTTTTCTTCTTACAGTATAGATAAAGTTCCAAAAGTAACATCTCCTGTTTTGGTCATCCATGGAACTGAAGATGAAGTCATTAATTTTAGTCATGGATTGGCAATTTACGAAAGGTGTCCCAGAGCAGTGGAACCTTTATGGGTCGAGGTATGTATTTAAAATTAAAAGTTAAGTAAATACTTCTATAAACTGGATTCAGTTATGTATCTTTAAAATCGGCTACGCACAGAAAAGTGTCATACATTTACATGTTAATTCTATTCCAAACTCTGGCAAATATTTTTATACGATCAATTTAAACCATATTTGTCCTTACTGTGTTTCAGGGTGCTGGCCACAATGATGTGGAATTATACAATCAGTATTTAGAACGACTGAAGCAATTTGTAAGCGTTGAACTAGTAAACTGACGGCGACTCAGCCTCTCCCAGAGTCAGGGGGGGCAGGGTGGTAGCCATACTCATGTCAGCAGCCAAGGACGAACTATTTCCAACAATTCAAATACAAGTATTTCGATTTCTACGAGTTCTCAGACTGAAAAACTTGTCCAGCAATCACCTCCCACAGGGGAGAAAGCGCCGGTCCACCCCTGTGATGAAGAATCGTCTTCTGCTTCTATAGATGGTGTATTTTTTTATGTCCACCATAAAGAGGCTACCAAAAAAAAATGTTCAAAGTACGAGGATTCGAGTTCGGGCGGTAATTCTAAGAAGCCTACTATCGGAAAAGATAAGAAAGGTGCAAAAGAGATACCTAAGAATGCAAAAGATAAGGAACACAATAAAGCATCATTAGAAAATACCAATCTTCGCCATGATTTTCAATTATGTCAAATTGGTCAAGCAGCAAAGAAACACATTTGTTTCCCTAGAAATCTAAAAAACCCGTTCAGCCAAAGACAAAAGATCGTTCATAGAAGTTTGAAAACGCCCTTTGGTCAAATTCACAAACAAATCGATACTTTGATCGACATAAGTCGACATAATGTCGACACGCAAGTCGAGGATTGTGGACAATATGCAACTGTGGAAAAGCCAATTGCGTCGTTTTCTAATACTTCCAGTGATAATAATGATATAACCGATTGTAAACCCACACACAATCAAGATAAGCAGTCTCCTACGGCACAATTTAAATACAATTGTATAGAATCTGTAGTGGAATCACAATGTAGCGAAAATAATAAGCAGCTTTGCTGCGACAAAACCACGATAGTGGAGACCGTTACGAAAGAGAAAAAATCGGAAAACTGTGAAACGTGTGCTACCACCACCAAGTCAACAGAATCCACAAAAAAGTTTCTTTGGGGAAGTAAAAGTAGTAAGTCTACCAGTGAAAGTTTCGAAAAGTCTAACAACGATCAAGGAAGAAATGATACTTTCGAAAAATCGAAATGTAAGAAACTCGTCTGCAGTCCTTTAAGAAAACTGGGTCGCTCGTCATTAACGATAGAAACTGATAAAATAATGATGAATTTACCGAAATATTCTCCTTGCGCCAGCAGACTAGCTGCAAGTTCGAAGATATTGTCCAGCGATTCTAAGACAAATCTAGAAAGCCCACTTCACGTTGCACGTTCAAGAAGTCCATCGCACGTAGACATACAGATAGACACTAATTTAAAGTCTTCGGATAGATCATCGATGCAACCCAGTTTATCATTGACTATACATCATCAAGTAACGAAGCAGCAGCTCTGAGTTATTCGTTCTCGGATTCGATATACCGTTTTTCGAAGCCCCACCACAAACTTCATTGGCCGAAGGTTCGACAAATTGTACGGGAGTAAGAGAAGAACTAGAATTCCGTTAAAGTCAGATGGGCAACTTTAAAGACATAAGTGTTAATACCTAAGAACACATATTCCACTTGTCTCGCAAATTGTCGTTCCATAATCCTCTTCCACATACCTGTCTTTATAGTGTTGCAGATTTGTACGCATTACACATACCTGAACTGAAACAGTGTTAACTGAGACTGTACACACAAGATACATATACAACACGTTTATAAAACTTACTATATTTCTAGAAATATGGAAGTATATATCTGTGCATACTAAATATTCTAACTATATACGCGCGCACACCTTGATGTATGTGCGTGTACGCATGAATCATCTCCGCGGTGGAACGTTGTTGCGACAGATACGTCGAGTATTATTATTATTATGATTATTATCATTCTCCTTAAGATTAGGGAGTCGAATGGCTTACATTGAAACATCTTCTGTCTCATTCTATGCTACATTTCACGGTAGCAAGTATGCGGCACAAAAAGTTCCTCGCTGAACCTACATTTCGCATTTCGATTGTCATACATTTTTTATATTATTATTTTCTACCAAAGAAACGAAAAGCTTCATACAAATCACATCGACCATTCGTTCTTAATCTAACGTTGTGCATTTAAAATTGATTTTTTCGTTTAATAGTTTTACCGGTGATTCCGTTCAAAATGTAACATAGGGTTCGATTTACGTACCATCCTGAGAATGAACTTTCCGGGTTCAGCGATGAAACGAATGTTATCTAAAGTCGTGTGTTTTTACAAACGAATCGCTGTCACTGACATCAGTGTATAATGATAGTTGAGAACCAGTAATGAGAGTGCATTTTTAAAAGAATTAAAAACGAAAGAATTTTTTTTTTTACGTTGACCCGAGGCAAAGGCCTGTGCAGCGAGAAATGGAAATCTTCCAAGGTAGTAAAGAATTTAGGATAGTATGATATAAAAGTTAATGGATAGCGATAAGGAAACGTGTAAGTGCGAAACGTCCTAGAAGACTATCAGCTAATGTCTCACCAAGAACGGATAGGACGAGAGGATCTTGTAAGCAACAATAAAAATGCAAATAGCTAGAGACAATATTACTGCCAAACTTGATTATGAATTAGTTTTCTTCTAATGAGGCGAATCGTTTGGAAGACTTTGTCTATAGGTATGTTTCTCGTTAGTATTTTTATATCTCAATAATGTAAATATAATACAACTAAACCGTTTTCTTTTATTAGTATACGTATAAAGAACACGCCAGCGTGAAACGGCTGTGTGAAGACAATGGGAATGAATTGATCCTATTTTATCTGTTTTAACTTATTGATACAATTTGTTATTAAATCAAAGTTACAAATAATCGATTGAATTTATTTATTTCTGTCGCTCTTGAAAATGTAAAAAAGAAGATTAATTTGGTAAAAATTCTTCTGTTAATGTTGTTCATTGATTCGATTAAAGCTTGATGTCGACAGTAAAAGAAATTTCTCTGGAATGATATTTCCTTATTTTCGTGTCTCATTCCTACGGTACATTGCTCAATGCGTTATATCATTATTATGTATCGAAATTTTGCCTTGCTTATCGAAAATATCTACGTATATCGATTTACTTCTACAATTCAATTGTTTTTATTCTATAACATGAAAACAATACGAGCAGTCTTTCCATCGATCTTCACGCGGTTGTTAATCGATCGTTACCGATCGTAATTCTATACCTATTTCGTAATTCGTGAAATGAAAAAATTTATACCGCTGTTTGCGAAATGTCCAGTTTTATAAACGATAGATCAACCGGAGTATGGTTTTAACAAAGTTTAATAAGGACGCAGCAGAATAAGGAAATAATTATTGCTGGGTCGAAAAGTGCAATTCATCGTTCATAAAACCGGGCACAAAATGACTTTTGTACAGTATACAATTTGGATGCGTATATATCCCCTTATGCTCCTTTTGTTTTTCTTCTTATTCCACAACTTTTCCTTTTTATTTTTCCCTCTTCTTTCTTTCTCATCCTTCTACTCCTTCACCGTCTATCCTTCTCATTCATTTATCCACGCTCTTTCTCACTATCCTCCTCTGTCTCTCACGCACGCAAAGTAATCGACCGGTTCTGAACAGCACTTTCGTCTTTCATGATTACATCGTAGCCGAGAACTCTAGCTCTCGCTGACTTAAAGTACCGCGAAAACTCTCGGTGCGGTGATATTCATAATTGTACATAATAGTGTATAAGCGAAGTATTAGAATTAACATAACATACTCCATGTTCTCTTCGGTCGTATTTAATGTACTTACGGGAGAAGGTGGGTTAAAAGGATGGTGAAGATCGTAGGTAATTACTATACCACAGATCATGCTCCCTGGTCTGACGATGACGATCAGTTCTGTGAAACGAGTGTGAAATTATAAACGTGAAAAAAAAAACGATGTAGAAACCTTCTAGTTGTTTGATATGTTAACAATATGTAGAATGCAATCAAATCCGTAGAGGGGTGAGGAATGTAAGGAGTGGAAAGAAAGACGTGAATAATTTTTGCTCTTGAACAAAATACCGAAATTATTGTTTAATCTAGTGCGTAAATGCATAAAATAGGCAAACGACGTTTATTATTTCTTATAAGAAAAGGAAAAGAGTGTAGATGGCGTAGCCGGAAACACCTTTAGGTATACCCGTCAAATGGGTTCTTTTAGAATTTTATACTTCCATCGCACTTGACTTGGGCGTACTACATTGCGAAGTACTTTACTAATCTTCTGGAAACGTTAACACGATGTATAATTATGATGTAAATTACATATTTAAGCACACATCATCGATGCAGCTTGTTTTATTACTGTGCCTCGTAATGCCGCGTATCGTTTATCGAATCGACCACGACTCGTCGAATGTGTCGCTCCTTTGTTTGAACGATCGATCGTTAATACACCCGACACGTACACATCGTGAATACATATACACACGCACATAATACAAAATCGTAATTGCAAGAAAGTTTTATCCGTGTAACGCCGCTACGCGTTCTCGTTTTTTTTTCTTCTAAAATCGTAAGAATTAACAAGAAAAGTGAAAACAAAGAGGAAGAAGAAAAGAAAGGAAATAATGTAAATCCACGATCTCGTTCCTGCTGATGTTTTTTAGATACTGAAAAAAAAAAAAAAATTACAAATTGATATAAACTGATGCTGTTGATATAATAAAGTTAATGAATTCCTAGACAGTTTACCAGCTGATTCGATCGTATCTCACCAATATGCCTTAAAATCTGTATCCTTTCGGTACTTTCGTGACTTTTAACGGAGTCCTTCAAAACTGATTTATTCTATTGCAACGAGAGTCAAAGAGAGGAACAAGTTATCAATGACCTTTGGCTAAAAACATGTTTTCACCAGTAATCTGCGACCGGTGCTCGACGTTTCATGAAGTCGTTCGTGCGCATTCTTTGCTATTTTCATCGGCTTCGACGGGAATATGATTTATTTCATTCCTGAATGAACATTATCTGCAAGTAATTCGGTCGATACGTGATTAAATACGGTTGAGTTGTTGCATGTATACACACTTTGAAATTCTTTTCGTTAGTAGCCTGCAGAACAGCCGGTCCCCGAGCGTGGTTTTAAATTTCAAGGAGGGTGAAAACCGCTTGCTCTTACAATTGCCTTAACACTAGAACCAACGACGTTAAATCTATCATATTTCAATATATTCAATAAGTATTTTGGTAAAAGAGAAACCAAAAGGTGGAAAAGACAATTCGTTAATCTATGTTTTATAAAATCAACGTATAATATCTGTACTATAACTCTTGTAGAAACTTGGACAGCTTTTGGAAAAAATTTGGAATCAGTTTTGGTAGTTCTAGTGTTAAGTGTTGCTGTTAACCCTGTAATCCTGATTACATACTTGTTAACAATATTTTTTTCTATGTTTCAATTTTTTCCCCACATGCTTTCCGATTTTAGTTTGAACCATCAGAGTTATAATATCATATGATAAAAATTTCCTACAATTCGCAAATTGTTTTTCTATTTCAAATTTTTCAATTAGCGGTTCTTCCATCGAGGAATTTTAACCCTGCTGTTCTATTCGGGTCTACAGGACTAAAAATTGATTATATTTTAACAAATACTATGTTTCTAAGTATTAACCCTTAGCAGTCCTATGTCGAGCTATACTCGATTTTTACTTCATTTTATTCTCAAACGATTTAATATCGACTTTGCAATTTCATCATGTATTTGTAATGTCACATAAATATCTGTCAATATCTATAATTATTGTTATCATAAAAAAAATATATAACCAATAATAGAAAATATTGGAAAATTGATATTATCTAGTTCACTATAAAATTGACAAAATAATTCGGACTGCAAAGGGTTAATTTTTAAAATCCAATATATTTAACATTTACATCTACCTGTTTGTATATTTTATGTTTCTGAAATTGTAAATCTTTATTCGCCGAGTCACTATGACTGGAAGGAATATAAATCTGAGATATAAATGATCTGTGAATATCTATAATTATTGTTATCATCAAAAAAATATATAACCAACAATAGAAAATATTGGAAAATTGATATTATCTAGTTCACTAGAAAATTGACAAAATAATTCGGACTGCAAAGGGTTAATTTTTAAAATCCAATATATTTAACATTTACATCTACCTGTTTGTATATTTTATGTTTCTGAAATTGTAAATCTTTGTTCGCCGAGTCACTATGACTGGAAGGAATACAAATCTGAGATATAAATGGATAGAACAGCGGGGTTAAATCGTAGATAAGTTTGAAACTGAGGCGATTACCAAAGGCATAATCAGTGAGAATTTCCTACGCGCAACAGCTAGCGGGTTCGATCACTGATCTATTATTTTGAAGATGAAGACTCTATCCTTGGTACCATCATAGACCCCTAGATTGATCCTCGGTCGATATTCCAATATCCTGAAGGTCAGTGCGTTTCTACGACGAAGGAGAAGGAAATGGTCGAGAGATACAAGCTAGTTCACCGGACTTGGCTCGGCACCTTCGCAGCTCACCTGCGCTGAAACCTGATGCCAACGATAAAAATGAGAACAGGTTACGCGGCAGCTCGAGCTCGAACAGCCGCACTATACCTCGAAACAGCAGCAGGCTGCTTCGAGGAAGACGCAATTTTATGCCAGAGCCGTATATCGAGGACTAGAATCGATCTACGATTTTCCGCGGCGATAATTTTCCTTCCGTACGTTATTTTTTCCACGTACTACGCGGAAAGTTACAGCACGAAGAAAGCAGTGATTGATTGTTATATGACTTCCCTCTGACCTGGCGTACTCCGCCAGCTCATAGTAGTCGTGGAACATCGTTTTTGTTGGATTATTCTGCTGCATCAAGATCGTGATTCATCTTAAACTCCAATGAAAATTGCAACGGGCGATGAGTAAAAGAAATCACGGTATTAAAGTCCCGTAGTTGCGTGGGAGAACAATCGAGTCACATATTCTTGAATGCTATTTCTAAACGAGATTTTAACACTGGGATTACGGAAGCCGTCAAATTGACGGACTCCTACCTTTTTAGAAATGCGTTTCAAACTTATAGAGACTTGGTACAGTAGATATTTCACATGTATCTTATAATATACAAATTACTTAACCCCTTGACCTATGGTTTCTTTTCTGACGCGCAAAGACTCCAAATTAACACTAGAACGACGGGCGTTAAATCTATGACATTTAAATGTATTAAATAAGTACTTTAAAAAAAGGGTAATCAAGAGGTAAAAAATATGATCGGTTCGAAGATCTATGTTTTATAAGATCAGCTTAGAATTTCTAGTCTAGGACTCTCCTATAAACTTAGGGAATTATTGGAAAAAATTGTGAATAAGTCATTTTGACTTCCTCAGTCGTTCTAGTGTTAATTCCTGAAATCAAAAGTTTTCACTGATTTCTGATATTTCGTGTAACTGAATGTAATATTGATAGTGTAGATATAACGAGAACGTTTCGTGATCGGCTGATATTATCAATTTAATAGTTTTTGAAAGACTTCAAAATTTCCTATTTCATTTTCCGCGTTACGAGTCTCACACGTAATTGTAGGCTAAGGGGTTAATTAACACTTTACCGACCGGTAGCCGATTAATCAGTTTTTCGGGCTCAACACTTTTGGACTTTTAACTCATTCAGTCGCTACGGCAATTAATAAATTATTATTTTTCATTGCGGTTAACTGTGTCGAGGACTCAGTGAAGAAACTTTGCAATTTTTGGAGAGATATCACTATCAGGGAAATATTTGCGTGGAAGTGAATGATCAGAAGTGGATAGGATGTTAAAAAGTACCGGTCGGTAAAATGTTAACACGTTGAATGCCGCCGATATTTTGCTTGTTTCGTTATTTCTACTGAAGTGAAACTTTTTCTATTAAAATCACATATTTAGGAAGAAGAAACGTTGAAGACACTGATAGATCGATATTCAACAGATCGTGATCTTCTTAACGCCAATAATTAAATATTCAATATGTTAGAAAATTCATAAATATTGCAATTTAAACCTAACATGAAATTTCATTGCATTTAATAGCGCCGGTCACCGGCGACACCCATAGCAGTCAACGTGTTAATCATTTTCTTTGCCGCTTAATCACTCTATTTCCAAAGTTTTTATTTAAAATATTGCGTGGTAAAAGATTTCACGTCCGTAAATCTAGTGTTAATACTCTTCGAATGATTTAACCCCTTGCCTTACAATGACGTGTGGCACACGTGACGCGGTAAATGGAACAGAAAATTTGTAAATTTTCAAAAGCTATTAATATCAGTTGATCAGGAAACATTAAAATTAGTTCTATGCTGTTAACCATTTTAGTGCCGAGCGACAATATTGATTGAATTAGTGATAAATGTAGTAAAAATTGGTCATAACATAAATATTTGGCCATAGTTTAATATAGAACACGAGATATAGAGCATGCGTATTTACAGTTATCTTTTTTAAAATTACTGATATCGTACTGAAAACTGAATAATAACATTACGATGCCCAGCGTTAGCACTATTACTAACGACCATATCGTCGTCCTGCACTAAAAGGGTTAATGTTGCGTTAACTTATACCGGTATATCGGAAATCAGTAATGAATTATTACTCCAACAATTAATTCTGAATTGTTGCGTATTCGGGCACAAAAGAAATTGTAAGGCAAAGGGTTAATGGGGAGATTTCAATTTATAGCCTTGAGTTTTTGGAGCAATAAGTATTTCCTCGCGGTTAAGTTGGAATTTAATGAAAATGGAACCGCGAAAATTCTTATTATTCGTGAAATTAAACATATTGTTAAATTATTTCATTGTCAACTTTAATAGTCTGCCACGCCCTCATCGTGCAGCGTCGCGCAGTCTACTGTACAATTGTACTTATTTCTTGCCACATGTCGTTCTAGTGTTCGACGTTAAGTCACTGTATGCGTATATGAACGTGGGTGTTCAATGTACTTTAATATCATTTAGAAAGAAGGACATACGTACACTTACATGTCATCTTTCAACGTTCGATCGTCTATCCTAATCTAGAAAATACCTCGTACGCTCCGATTTCTTTTGTAATTATTACAGCCTCCGTAAAAACCAACAATTTACCTCCGCTCCCGTGAAATCGAAACAAAAACATCCTACGAAAGAATGCAGTATCTCTTCGTGCAAGTTCGTTGCTTTATCTTGATAAAACTAAACAACTGTCGCACATATCGTATCGTCTGCAGAGGAGTAGCAGAAAATAAGTTGGAAACGTTCCAAACACCCTACTGTCTACCGCGTAGACCCCGTTCTTTTTTTCACAAATTCAGCACAATGCTCCCGTCACAGAACTCATTAACGGAAGAAATTTATTGAAAGAATTTTATATTACACTAAGAGTTAAAAAAAACCCTTGCAATTTTCCACACGTAGTGCTGCTAACGTAGGCAAAAGTGTTTGAAGGCCTTTGATCGGACATGTATTACAGTAAACCCTGGATATATGCACAGAATTCGGGACCGAAACTGTGGAGTTACGAAGTGGTGGTTTCTATTTTGTGTTTACGTTCTGGCTCCAGCCGAGCGTGAACTTAGAAAAGAACAGACAGTAGAAGAGACAGAGAGATCTAAGCTATAGGGGGACCGGCCCGATCGTGTCCATGAGCCAATACTAATCGAAGGACTGAACTTTTCCGTTTTTGATTATTTTTCGTTAAAAACTTCGCTATCGTGTTTGTGACAATTTTGTGATTAAAATGATACCAAACACGACATAATTTGAGCAACATTTACTTAATATTTAAATCGCTTATTTGCTATATAGATAATTCAAACATGTCGTGTTTGGTATCATTTTAATCAGAAAATTGTCACAAATACGTTAACGAAGTTTCCAAAACGAAAAAATTGAAAATGGAAAAGTTCAATCCTCCAATTAGTATTGACACAGCGATATGTTCGGGCCGGTCCCCCTGTACGTTGGGCCTCTCTGTCTCTTCTACTATCTGTCTTTTTCTAAGCTCGGCACTCGGCTCGAGCCGTGAGATAAACACAGTGTTGACATTCAGCTACGACCAGTGCATATAAGTTTTGCACAGGGACTCTATAGCAGTGCATATATAGAGTTTGGTAACTATTCAATGTTTACGAATTTAGAAAGGGGTAAGCAATGGGACAACGTCCTCCCCCCCTCCAGAAGATGAAGGGGTTGATGGAACCGAGACTCGCCTTCGATGCACACGCGATTGACGGCGATGAGTCCGTTTCTACGAACGTTTTAAGGAGCATTCTTTGCACCATGCACGAGCTGATGAAACAAATTTTTACGATGCCTACAGTTTGTTAAATGCCTGTGCTATGGAGAGACACGTTCCTCAAAACGATTGTACATACATACGAACAGAGTCATCGCTGTCACAGTTTTTATCCATTATCCTTTGCATCTTCGACGGGGTGGTTTTTCACTGTTTTCCGCTTTTTAAATTCGCGGTCAACTTCAGCTGTATGAAAATGCCGAATTGTTATTCACGTCAATAGAAGCACAGCAGTGTCGACAGGTGTGCAATGTTTAAATGCACTGTGCTGTGTTTACGTCGCTGCTCCAATTGAGCGCCGAACTTAGAAAAGACAGTAAGTATAATTCAAAGCATATGGTATTGGGTATCATCTTAATCAGAAAAATTTCACAAATACGTTATCGAAATTTGCGAAAAAATGGAATATCAAAAATGGAAAAGTTTTATCCTCCGGTTTGTGAAATTTTTCTGATTAAGATGATACCCAACACGATATGGTTTGAATTATACTTACTGTCTTTTCTAAGTTCGGCGCTCAATTGGAGCAGCGACGTAAACACAGCACAGTGCATTTAAACATTGCACACCTGTCGACACTGCTGTGCTTTTATTGACGTGAATAACAATTCGGTATTTTCATACAGCTCAAGTTGACCGCGAATTTAAAAAGCGGAAAACAGTGAAAAACCACCCCGTCGAAGATGCAAAGGATAAAGGATAAAAACTGTGACAGCGATGACTCTGTTCGTATGTATGTACAAACGTTTTGAGGAACGTGTCTCTCCATAGCACAGGCATTTAACAAACTTTAGGCATCGTAAAAATTTGTTTCATCAGCTCGTGCATGGAGCAAAGAATGCTCCTTAAAACGTTCGTAGAAACGGACTCATCGCCGTCAATCGCGTGTGCATCGAAGGCGAGTCTCGGTTCCATCAACCCCTTCATCTTCTGGAGGGGGGGAGGACGTTGTCCCATTGCTTACCCCTTTCTAAATTCGTAAACATTGAATAGTTACCAAACTCTATATATGCACTGCTATAGAGTCCCTGTGCAAAACTTATATGCACTGGTCGTAGCTGAATGTCAACACTGTGTTTATCTCACGGCTCGAGCCGAGTGCCGAGCTTAGAAAAAGACAGATAGTAGAAGAGACAGAGAGGCCCAACGTACAGGGGGACCGGCCCGAACATATCGCTGTGTCAATACTAATTGGAGGATTGAACTTTTCCATTTTCAATTTTTTCGTTTTGGAAACTTCGTTAACGTATTTGTGACAATTTTCTGATTAAAATAGTACCAAACACGACATGTTTGAATTATCTATATAGCAAATAAGCGATTTAAATATTAAGTAAATGTTGCTCAAATTATGTCGTGTTTGGTATCATTTTAATCACAAAATTGTCACAAACACGATAGCGAAGTTTTTAACGAAAAATAATCAAAAACGGAAAAGTTCAGTCCTTCGATTAGTATTGGCTCATGGACACGATCCGAAAGTATCATGTTACACTTCCCCGTCGCTGAATGTGGCGGCTCGCCGAGGGGGATCCCCCTATGTGGTGGGGATGGTCGCGATGCAGTTATCGAGGGCCCCTCCTTGTGCATATAACCAGGGAATACTGTATTGCGTATGATCTGAGTATCGAAGAACCATCGAAGGCTAAGAAAGAGGGGCCAAAGAATGGTCGGATTGGAACTATGGTGGGAGAAATGGTTGACTATGGAGATGGTAGAGGGGATTGATAGAGGGGAGTGGGGAACAGCGGGGAGTAGGGCCGGCAGTGGCGGCAGTTGCGTCTCGAGCAGCGCGCGTGTTGTTTCGTTCCGTCCTGAGCGTGTCGCCTCTCGTGATAATTATTGAGGCTTTTACGTGTCGACGAAACTCGTTTCTTTTTTTTGTTTATTGTCACGGTCCGCGTACACGCGGTATCGTCGAGAATAAAACGTAATTAACGTAGGACGTCGTATGCGTACGCGGGACAGTGGATCGGTGGTGGTTAAAGTGTTACCGTTTCTGTGTTTTAACGTTTCGTTTATTTCGGGGGAACTATATTTTCCCGCGTCAGTTCTACGACGGAGTTGTTCCTTTAAACATCTGTTTCTTTGGAGATCAGCGGCTGATTGACTACACACAATACGGAGGATTCTTTATTCAACCTGAGCGTCCTTCTTCGTCGATCTAGTCTGCATTCTTGGTAAGTTTCTTTTTTACATCTCTTCTTGAGGTTGTTTTGGAGCGTATCGTAGATCGTGAATGGCTCCAGTGAAATAACAGTCGTAGAAAACTTTAAGAAGGGGCGATGTAAGGGCGATTTAAACTGTCGTTTACAGCCTGTTAGCCGGCAGCAGTGAAGTGCTGTGAATACAGGCCGTTGTCTCTTGCAATTAAGAATGCTAGTAGCGTGTGAGAGACGCGCGGCGCTTGGCACGAAGGAGCGTAGTAACGGTTGGACAGTTTATTCTCGTTCATACGTCTCTTGCGTCCTTTGTCATAAATAGTAAATACACGTGTCCACAACCGTCGCCAATGTCGTTTTGGAGCATACCTGCTACATCTGCTTCGGAGCAAGATCGTTCTTAACATTAGATCTACCGACGATTAATTTCATATTCTTAAAATAGTAAAATAAATCTGTCCGAAGTAAGTAAACAAAGAGGGCGCCAACCTCGGTCTATTCAATCACAGCGTTAGAAATTTCAGTATTGGTTTAAAAAAATTCAAAACAAATCATTCTGACTTTGTAGATCTAGCGTTAAATAGATCATTCCTCTTCGAATCTTTAATCTTTATATATTTCCATCATAGGAATAATCCATTGCATCCACTGCTCCAAAACTGCAGTCGTAAAATGATCCTATATTATCCTAACCTCATAGCTACTCCAATAACGTACGATGCGTTTCTTACAATCGACGTTTTATCGTACCATCCTCTTATTTCACTTTGCTATCGGCTACATCGCTATTGACAAGAATGTAAACAAACAGGTGTAACGTAACGCTCCGCGAAGCCCAAGAGCTTTTGTCGTTGACCTATTACGTACATATAGTATGACATTCCTATCGTACATATCTCAAGTATCCGTAAACGAATAACATTCGAACAGTTTCATTGTACGATCTATGACAAGCCATATTTGAATCGTCGCTCCAATGCAGCACCACCATTAAACACGTATCGACACCGTTGCATCGTAGTAAATTTACAAATATTTCTATCATGATACATCGAGAGACGGCAGCGATAGAGGAAACAAGAGAGATATATGCCTACGTAAAGTGAGAGAGGGAGAAATGAAAAATAAAGCATAGTATGTCGTACGCGACGGAAGTTTAGAAAGTCGTAGCAAGTCGCGTACACGCTGACCGGCTACCCAGCCATTCTGTACGTTCAAAACCGGTTTTGAGCTTTTCGCCCGAGGGGCCCCACGACTCGAACGTAACGACGCGTGGTCGAGCACGATAAACTGGTGGTCATGGTGTAGCTGTGCCATGGCGTAAGAAAACTTCGTACGAGTATACTTGTTTCTCGATTGGAGCGTATACATAATTTTTTTCTTTTCATATGAAATTTTCTCTCACCGGATGACCGTATCTTCGATGATACGATCATATCGAGAGAATCTTATTGGTACATGATACTTTTAACGAGATCCGATTGAGCATAGGTAAATTGCCGATATATTGCCATGCATGAGAGAGTCTCATACACCGTAAATGCAGTGTAAATCGATCGCTGGTGTTGGCTTCTATCCGTGCATTATTTCGAGAAGCTATTGTTCGTTAGAAATGTGAATTATCGTTTTGTATTACTTCATTCGGTCTCAAGGTCAAGGTACGCAACTCCCGCATTGGGGAGATCCGTTGCTCTGACTTTCGTCTGGCCAAAATTGTTTTAATATTAACACTAGATTTATGGATGTCGATATATACCTGTTTTTCTAAAGTAAGCCAATTTAACTCATACAAGGAAATTGAAGTTTTTTGCAAAGAAAATTGCTCCAATTCGGTTTAAATGAAAGATTTGTTATTAAAAAAGTAACCAACCAACATAATGTTACTGTTAATGAGCCAAATTGACTCCGTAAATCTAATGTTAACCGCTTGCCCTACGATTTGTTTTATTACTGCCTCCGCTATAGTTCGGAGTTTAATTACTAAAAAAAGAATTGATCAGTTGTTTTTGATATACCGTATAATCTAACGTAATATTAATGTTAGAAAAATAATATTATCCCGTCTCGTTTCATTTACCAGTTAGCTGTGTTTGACGAGTATACTAGTCATGCGTAAAAGCTACCACTGGTTATTTAAATTGTAATTTTGACGAAAAGTAAAATATATTCGTAAATTTCAAAATGTTTGGAATATTTTGAGGCCATGCCGAAATGAAACGAATAACTAAAGGGTATAAATAATTTGAGATAGATTTATGCTCATCTCTCGATTTTCGTGATCCAAAATTCAAAAGAATTTTTGCCACAGTTAATATTCCCCATTTAATAGGTTTTCGGAAACTTGAAAATTTCCTATCTCATTTACCTCATGACAAGTGTCACTTGTCATTGTATGGGAAGGGGTTAATTCTGTATTTAAATAAAAGAAGAGGTGATTATTATTTTAGATAGAATTATAGTTGTTTCATCATTATGGTAGAAAATTATAGTTAGAAAAATAGTGTTTAATGATTACCGTCCGATGTTGATGTAGTTGTAATAATATTTTGAAATGAAATAACATCTCGGTGAAATTTGTAATGAAGTTTCTGTTCCATTTAAAAATTTGGATTATCTCGACCATTTTTCTCACCGTTTACCATCTCCGAGTTAAATATTATTCTGTATAAAGGTGAAGACACTATTTTAACTCACAATTAACGCAAACGGTCAACGTTTGTTTGCGAGCTTTTTGTTTCCAACGAAATTGCTTTTAATTCCGAGAAAGATACCTTCTGGTAAAATACTCGAAAGAAATTAGTATATCATTTTATCCAACCTTTCATCCTAGGATGAAAAATGAAGCGCGAGGACAAAGATAGAAAGGAGGAAAGATAAAAAGAAGAAAAAAAAAGAATCGTAAAAGTGTTTGTTAAGGTTTTTTTCTCAGTGGCCCTTACATCGGCTTATGTCAAATATTCGCGAGAACTCCACGAAAAGAGAAAGTTAAAAAAGATGGAGAGAAAAAGCAGGACGCGTTCGAATGTACTTATGGAAATCACACGCGCATTTCTTCGATCTCTTCGTGAAAAGAGAAAGCCAATGATACATCGTCGATCGAAGAACGTCAACGATTATAACTGTACAATGATTTAGATTTACATTTTGGGAATGCTCATTTTTTTTCAGTTCGAAGGAAATCTCGGTCGAACATATTTTTAATTGTCCTACTTTTTATTCACCGGCAATTGATCATGCACGATTTCATCTCACTGGCTATCCTAATGAGTTGAAGTTAATACGATGCTATTTCGGGGTTATATCGTTTCCATTGAAACGTAAATATTTTATTAATATTTCATCAAACATATTGACTAATTATTTTACGTTAAAATGTATTTACGAGTGGTATTAACGATCGAGTGACTTTCCGGCTCATACAGGAAATTCATATCAACGTTATATTAATCTAATACATTTATTCGATCAATCGTGAATTTATGCATTCTACGTGGATATTTTGTATTGTGCCGATGGTTTTCATTAACGTGGTCACATTGTTTGATCGACTAATCATGAATTTGCATTTTGATTGTATCGTACGATTTAATTCTACGTAGGACGATAGTTTTTGGGAGATTTGAAGGATTTGTAGTAAAAGAACGAAGATGTAGGAAAGTTTAATGCAAGGAAGAATGTATACTGTCGTAAAGATGGAAATTTATGAATAATCGAGGACAACACGGTTTCTGTATCCAAAAGCTTGGAGGAAGAGAAACTACGCAGAGCACGACGAGATAGAAATTTATGAATAGTTGAATACAGCGTGGATATTGTATCCAAAAGCATAGTGTAACAGGGAATATAGAATGTTCCTTAAACGCAGGTTTACTATTAATTGCGTGCAGTATAAATGTTACACTTAAAAGATTATTTTAGTAAAAGATAGGCAATATAAGTAGGGTAGAAGTTTATAAATAATTGAATACTATGTGACAATAGTATTTAAATATTTGCTGTTTAAAAGAGGAGATTGAAAAACTAGGTTAAAAATTTACAAATAATTTAATATATTGTAGTAGTAGTATTTAAAATTTTACTGCTTCAAATAGTAAGGTTTGCAATTAGGAGAAAAATTTACAAATAATTTAATATAATGTGGCAGTAGAATGTAAAAACACGCTGCTCCAAAAACTAGACTACGAAATTAGGATAGAAATTTGCAAATAATTTAATACAATGTTACAGCAGTATTTAAAAATTTACAGCTCCAAAAAATAGGCCGCGAAACTAAGATAAAAATTTACAAATAATTTAATAGAATGTTACGGTAATATTTAAAAATCTGTTTCTCAAAAAATAGGCTGTGGAATTAGGATAGAAATTTACAAATAATTGAATACAGTATAGCAATCCGTATCTAAAAATTTGCTAGTCGAAAAAATAGATTGTATAGCTAGGATAGAATTTATTGATAGCCCACTGCAACGTAGCAACAGTATTCAAAAGCTTTCTGTAGTAAAACACAAACAGTGCAACCAAAATAGAAATTTATAAACATTCAAATTCAATGCAAAAGTAAAAAAAAACTTTACTATCTCAAAAAATAGACTACCCAGCCAGAATAGAAATTTATCAATAGCCAAATACGATACTGCAACTAGTATCCAAAAAACTTACTATTCTACAAAATATACATACAGAAAGTGAATAATTATAAAATATTAATAATACAAAATCTAGATTAAGCGTAGGTTTGCAAATCAATCAACGACACCGACGTTTCATTCAAAAGTTCATCAAAGAGACTATTATATTCAACAAAAAAACTGTCCAAGTCAGAAACGTCTGATTGAATTAAAAGCAATTATCCTCGACATCCTGTAGAGACATAGAAATCTGACAGATTTATTCGCAGTAATATGAGACGGTTTCCTCCCACTTTTGGTCTCGATACAATAAAGGACGAAGTTGGTGGGCTACATTAGGAACTCTAATTCATTTCCAACTTCTCCCACTTACATCTATGCGCGTTATATTGAGGTGATTACTCAGGTTTCTCCTACGTTACCACACTCGAGAATCTTAATCGTAGAGCGCAAAGTTGGCGTTATTCCATTCTGGTAATTAGTCTCCGGTAACAGCTGATATTGGTGGGACAACCGGACGATTCCTGCAAACGTTTCATCTTACTCTTTATACCGCAATTGCGAAACTTTTTCTGTCGATTTAAGTGCTCAAGTTTCCTCATCCGTTAAACCGATTAATTCTTAATTCTTGTAACACAGGTTTTGTAATTCAACGATAAGGAGAATCTTAATTGACGTAGATGTGAAAAACGCCACGTAAGTCATTGAGTAACTGTTAGTTTAATGAATTTTCCATCGTGTTGTATTTTTCCTGCTACTTAATTTTGTGTTGACGGTCAAAATGACCGGTTCTTAATTTTTTAAAAAATTGATTGGGCAGTCATGAAGTAAATATTCTATTTCTATCTTGTAAAATGTAAATTGATTAATTGGATCGTTTCCTTTACCTCTTGATTTCTCTTTTTGCAATGTATTTAATTAGTATATTTCGGTTTCAGTAGATATAACGCCGGTAGTTTTAGTGTTAACCTTGATTTATTGAAAGGTTCACTAATTCTCTTTCATACGTTTCAGTGTTTCTTTTTTATTTGAATTTCTCAAGGTCTGTTAAATGTCGACTCTGGATATTGAGAGAATAAGGATATCTTTTTATTCACTGTGCTTTAAAGGATTTAATGATAATTTTGGAAAAATCTGGAGCTGATCAACATCTAAAAGTAGATTAACTGATCCATTTGAATCGTCAGATAGATTGACTTCATAGCTCGTTTTAATAAGTATATCGTAATTTTATTGTATTTTATGTAGATGGGGTAATGTAATTAATATATGGAATATTATATATTATAACCAGACTGCGGATTTTTATGCATTTATGACAAATTAAACACGGCTAAAATATCCAAAAAGGACATAATATAAAAATATATCTAAAATATCCAAAGTATGGAATTTGTTGTAATATTTATTGAGTGCAATAAATCCCTAGATAGGTTTTCCTGTCTCACCTGCATTTGTGAAACTCGAAATTTGCATAAACATCCGCAGTCTAATTATAACATAACAATAACTGTCTCTTCTTATTAAATACTATTGCTCCAAATTTGTAATATTATCTATGCAGTTTACTATTTTTGTACTAGTTTTTCCTTACCCATGTAAGGAAAAAAAAATAGTGGAGAGTAAAACCAAAGACATATTCTGCGTTACTCGACACCACCAAAACCAGTTAGAGAGGTTTAACGTTGTTTCTTGAAATTTCGGTTTCCGCCGTTGAGTTCATGCTGCGGAGAACCCACGGTTTTAGGTAGGTTTTGAATTACCCAGGCTATGGTATATATGGGGTGAGTCATTTAAATGGGAAAACTCGAATCGTAGTTCCAACAGTGGTACGCGATTTATATGAAACCATAGCTTTCCGTTGCAACGATAGGAATTGAATTATAAAAGCAGCAATGCAACCACTGTACAGTAGAAATTTAAAAAAAAAATATATACTGTTCTCTGTATTTATATTTAATTTTAATATTCGTGGTTGTTTTATCGAGGACGTAATGTTTTTAATGGGTTTCAATTTTAATTGAATGGTTATATCAATCGGATGAGAGGAATATTTTACAGGTTGTTTTTTTATTCTTGTATTTACTTCCGACGTTAATGGTGATTTTGTCGAGGACCTACGTTTTAGTTGAAACCATCGACATGATTCTGTTGAATGTCAGGTATTTTATAAATATTGAAATCAATATTTTGTATTTAATATTAACTGATAAATCTATAATAAATTAATGTGAATTATTTAAACTCCAGATTCCCGTATTTATTTTATTATATTTGAGTAATTTAGTGGAATAACTTGTGAGAAATTATTGGAGAAGACTTCTTGCTATTTTTGTATTTCTTACTTCGAATTCTTTGAGTTATTTAAACGAGGTACAAGGTTTCATTGACTTCTGTACTATTGAAGTAACAATACATATTTTTTTTACTTTCTGTTTTCATATTTTTAATATCGATATTTTGCTAATTGATATTTATTATCGTAACGTCGCCAATGAATACTAGTTTTTGCTCAATAACATCGTATTGAAACAATGAGGTAAATACGAGCTAATGTATTGATAATAAGTCTTATTAATTTTGGGAGATATGATCGATTAATGTTAAGTTCAAAACGTCTTATTAATTTTGGGAGATATGATCGATTAATGTTAAGTTCAAAACACAAATTGCCAAACAATTCTTCCCTTTAGCGGGAAGCGTAATTACCCTCTGTTTTCGTGATTTTAATTACACAAATTGTTTCTCAAGCTTTGCGGCCCAATTTACTTTTCCCATCTCCACCTGGTTAATTGAAATTAATTTGAAAAAATTCTCTCCTACCGTTGAATTTTCTGCTGTTGGCTCGAACGCCCTAGCGGCTACAAGAATCTCGTGGTATTTTTGTTAATGTGTTTTTCACGCTGTAAGTCCAAAGAGAAAACTTCTTTGCGAAAATGTTGTAGTGAATTTTATCGCTGATACTTTGATCTCATCACTTGCATTATAACATATATGAGTCGTTTTTAACCCCTTAGCCTACAACAACATGACACACGTGGCGAAGAAAATAAAATTGGAAATATTGAAGTCTTTCAAAAACTGTTAAATTGAAAATATTAGCCTGTTGCGAAATGGTCTCATTAGTTCTATACTATTAATACTACGTTCAGTTAGACGAAATATCAGAAATCAGTGAAAACGTTTGATTTCACTTCCACGCCGGCTAAATATTGGCTATCAATTTTATTATATTTGATAATGTTGATTCAATATAAAATTTAAATGCATTAAGGAATATACAATATAATGAAAATAACACCTCCTTTTTTATTCACTTTACTGTTTTCCTGAAGACAGAATAATATGACTGATATTAATCAGTAAAATCTAAGATCATTTATTTGAAATCCCGCTTTATCACGGAACGGGCTTGCAAAGTGTTAATAATTATTCAGTACAATTAAATATAACGACAATAGTTCTCGCGTTAAACAAGAAAAGTAGCTTACGAATTTGTAATCGTCTTAACAAAAAACATTGGAATTCAGTTTGAAAAATCTAAATACCGAAATAAGAAGTCAAAGTTTCCTCAACTCATTAGTAATAATTACTTGATAACAAACATTTAACTATCCCTGAATCAATAACTCCGCAAAATTTGGTACAACAGAACCAAAACACATTCCCCAATAATCAAAAACAACTCACCTAACACAAAACACTTAATTCCTCCAACTCACACAAAAACTATCAATTCCCCATCGACATATATAGTCGTCCCTCGACTTTCGCATATAATTGGTTCCTGAAAATCTGTGCGAACGTTGAATGTTCGAAAGTAGAGGGATATATGAAAAATATGAACAATTGTATGTTAATGTATTTTCTTTGTAAACTTCAGATTCTCTAACATCTAGTAGGTAATATTAGGAACAATATTACAATGTTAGAAAACCTCTAATAGGCAATGAGTGAGCGCGAGCTACAGTGCTCATTGGCAGTGACTGCATGGAAACAAACATTTTTTGAAATAACGGCCCAGCTCTTTAAAAAATTTAATTTTTAAAAACATGCGAAATAGCGATATGTGCGAAAGTAGAATTTGCGAAAATCGAGAGCCACCTGTATCATAGTAATTAGAAAAAATTCCCGAAACTAAAACCCCCTACACATACCTTCACCAAATTCAAGAATAATCCCCAAACAAATCCTGAGTCGAAGTTATGAATTTATGTTGATTATCTCGGACCCTGAAAGCATCATTTATGATTCTCTTATATTTTCTTCATATTTCTATTATTCTCCTTAGTTCTCCATTAATCGTTTTATTTCTCTCTTGATTCTCTTTTATTTTCGGAAAATAAATATACAAATTTTGATTAATTAGACATCGAATTGTAATAGATTACAGTAAAAATCCTTTTATTTGTTAATTTATTTCTTATTTATTTCATGTCAACAATGAAAATAAAGATATAAATAATTAAATAAAACCAGCGAGAAATCATATTTTTCATCTTATTATTTAATCATTGTAAAGTTTACTATACATTCGTCTCTACAACTGTCATTCTTTATATACATTTTTAGAATTTTATGAACTTTTCATTTGAGAAGTATTAGATCACTACAACTCATTATTTACAGGTATTCCTATGTACAGTATATCATTGATCATAATTTTTATGCAAACATTAACAATGTTAATTATGTTAAAAGCTTTGATATTTTCACTTAAATTTCCTGAAATTAAAAAGTCTCAAGTTGTATATTGTACGTTGTGGTCCTCTAGAACAAACATTTCATCAGGTTCAATTTCTTGTACTATTGCATTATTACTTATTACTAATATAACTAAAATGTTATAAAAATAAAGTTTCTGTCAAATTAATTTTTTCGCACTTGTCACTCAATTTACTTTTTAAAAAATTAAGTAATATTAATAATGAATAAATAATGAAAAGTTCCTTCTGAAATACAATGAAAGAGGATTCAACGAGAACTTAGAAAATCCTTTTATAATACTCTTTCGATTTTCTTCAAGTGTGAAAACGGAAATATCCGCATCCACGGAGTACCTACAGATAATCAAAATAATATAGAGTTTAATGGTCAGATCATACAGATCATAATTCTCTTTTGATTTTCTCCAAGTATAAAAAATCGAGAAAACCAACAAAAAATCAATCCTTCGACACGGGATACCAACACACTTCAACTCAAAATTCCCAACTTTTATATGCCACCCAAGTTATCATAACCGACCCAACAATTTAACAATAAATACGAAAAAAAAACAAAAGAATCCCTTAAACGGCACCCCCCATAGCGATAGATCCAATAAAGTCAAATATAATCAGGGAATACCGTGGAGAAGTCCCCCGGTCATATTCCGCAACGGGAATCCCAATTTTCGCAGGGTGGCATCCACGTTGCTGGCAGCTTTAGAGTCATTAACGCCATTAGTAACAGCTGATGCCGGCGGCACGAGTTCGCCGGCGGTTCATGCAAAGTCGAGGATCATGTAGGCAGAGACTCGCGGAAGAGAAAGCGCTAGTTTTACATATGTATAGAACGCCGCCGTTGAAACACGCGGACGTTACGTTCGCCAACGACCAAACGGCGCTCGACTCTTTTCCTCATCTCGATTCTAAACCGTCTAGACAAAACATTCCTTCTTTTTTCGTACCGATGTACGCCGATGCGAAACCAGGAAGAGAGGAAAAAGGTTTGGAGGGTTGGAGAGGGAGTAGCAGACGGACAGACAGACAGACAGACAGACAGACGTGGAAAGAGAGGAGTCGGATATTCGGAATCGTGCCAAGTAGATATTTATACCGTAACGAGGGGATGACTCTGGTGGATCGAAGACGAGGGTATAATTCTTTCGTAACTGCAATCTACGAATCTTCAACGAAATTCTGACACTTTAACGAGACATCGTTATTTCCGAGTTTATTATTTACCCTCTCTTCGTATTCTTTTTATGTATTTTCTTGATTGAGATTTCTGTGATCTTTATTTACTGGGATTTATGTAATATTTACTTTGGCTTTTCACGTTGGTTTGGTCTTTTAAAAGAGAGGAATGGCGGAGTTTTCTACGGTTACGTGTTTTTAGGTTTCTTTTTGTTCCTGACGATTCTTATGTCATTTATCGAATTTATGTGGTCCGTCGGCAAACGGATATCCGAGAATGGAATGAAGTTATTTCTAGAAAATTTCTACGGTTTTTTTGTTGTTGTTTCATTTAGTACATTGGTTTATGTGAAATAAATGGAGCAATTGAGATTGGATGAAAAATTGTTGGAGATCTAAAATTTTGTAGTTACGATAACGCACGTATAACGGTTGTTACCGCGCTGATTTAAATTCCGATTTGATTCCAATTGTTTCGCCGGTAAAACAGCGTAAAGCATTCGTTATTAATTGTAATTTTATAAAGTCCAATGGAATTGAGAATATACGATTATTGACGCAAAGGTTAGGAGTTACGATTTATTCCGATTTTCTACGGTTTAATCGATGAAAAGGCATTATTTAATATCAATTATAATTTTATAAATAAATATAAACATTTGATCACAACAGTTAAAATTTGTATTTCATTGTAATTCTCGATGAAACTGCGTTTGGCTTTTAATTCTAATTTAGTAAATGAGTATTTGATCTCCGTTGAACCGATTAAGGTTTTCCCTCTGATTCTTCTTCTTTCCATCGATGAAGCATCGTTTGATTCAAAGTGTGGCTTACAATTTCTTAATTCACGTATCGAGAAAAGCATCGATTCCGAATCTCAAAGAAGTTATCTACAGTCTTCTTCTTTTTACTCGATTCTTCCTAAACACGCTCGTTATTCATCGTATCCGTATTTCCTTCTACTTTCATCGGCCCGATGAAAACGTTATAGAAGATGTTATTTCCAAGCGATTGAATTCCCCGTAGAATGCATGAAAAGTTTTTTTTCCACCGGTGCAATTGTCTTCTCACTTTTTCCATTCGTTTCACTTTTTTCGCTTTTTTTTTCGCCATACGAAATAGTTCTTTTTTTCCGGCTGTATTGACTTTTAGTCTCATTCAAACGAAGAAGCTAACTTGTTTCTTCCACATTCGTGATTTTCATCGTTTTATTTAATTATAATCTCGATAGTGGTATCTTTCTTTTTCATACTCCTTTCCATCGATTCTATGGACTTAGCAATTAAGCCGGCGTTTCGTCGAAGAATCGTTTAATTCACGGAGACTCTCAGCATCGTTCTTTTGTTTTTTTTTTATCGTCGACGAAGAATCGTCTCTTTGATTTTTTTTTACGAGTCTCTTCTTTCCCCGCGGAGATTTTACATTGTCGTATTTTTCATATTTCCCGCGCATCGGGAATCGGATAGTCGAACAGGTCGTTTTAAGCGGAACTGTCTGCGTTTTCTCCTCCTTCCTCCTCTTTTTCTTCTTTTTTTTATTTTATTGTTTCATTCTCCATCAAATTATTTCCTTTCGTTTCGATTGCACTGCGAAAGGAATTGCAGTGTTTTTTAATAATTCCATTCCCCGCGGAGTAATTTGCTTTCGTTGTAAATTCTATCGCAAAGTTGTTGAACGTCGTCTTTCTTGTTTTTTCTCTCTGTCTTTTTTTTCACGATGCTATAATTTCGTGAACGGTGTTGGACGATCAATATTTATTACAGATACGTCAATATTTATAATTGCATCGCTGGTTCCATAATAAATATTTACGTGTCGAGGGCGTAAAAAATACTGGGTAACTTTGTGAATGTCAAAATATTTGCTGTGTTATCAACTTGTAATGGGATTTTACGTACATCGCGGAATGAGATATTGATAGATCACTATACTTCACTGGCTTTAGTGTAACTAACGTCAAAGAATACTCTATACTCGTTGTCATAAGTACAGTTATTATAAACAACGAATTTTCGAAATTTCAGATGGCAGAAAATTATATTTACACTCGTCATGTAATTTTATTTATTTGATAGGCAGTGTACAGAATTATGTAATAGTACATTTAAGCAGAAATAATAAAATTTACATTTATTGTGACTGTTTCTTATTCGCTAAAATATAATTGCAACTAATTCTGAAGGTGTAAAATATTATCATACCTATTTACAATAATCCTTGGTCATACATTTTGAACACAATTTTATTTATTATATTTACTCTATTATGTTTTAAATAACTATACTCGTTTGCAATTAATTGTAAGCAGAAACTGTCTAGAAATATTTACAAGCAAATTTCACATCTCTTAGTAATAAATACAATCTCCTTCTGGGTAAGAAACTATTAGGTGTACCAATTAATTCTCGGCCTTTTTTGACTAACTTTGCCATTTATTTATAACAATGTTGATATAAATTCAATATTAAACATAATCTTCTACATTTTCTATACGTTTTTGCCATCTCTCAGGTAATTGTCGGATTCCAGATCGGAAAAATGATAGTGGTTCACATCAATGAAATCATTGAGGCATTTATAGACCTGTTCAACTTACTTGAATTGAGAATCAGTTAGGTGGTGTTGTAGGGATCGAAATAGGTGGTTATTTGAAGGGGCTAAGTCTGGAGAATATTCGAAGCTGTTGAAACCATTTTTTACAAGTGCTGCACGATATAGCGTTTCTTTTTTTTAGTTAAAACGCGAAAAGAAGACAGTGCCTTAAATCTTGCTTATCGAACGACATCGCTTCTACACATGATTTTTCACGTTATGTCTGGAGTAGAGTCATGCGATATATCTTATTTTAAAGCTAACAAATGGCGCTTTAGAATGACTATTCAAATTTGGAAAAATTCTAATCTGAATACGTTTTGTGGTCCATGAAATCTGGGGGCCGAGAATTAATTTGTACACCTAATAAATGCTTGGACTCACAATCAAAGAATCCAAATATCAAATTCGTCGCCATATTCGAAAAATTTTTAAATTATTATTTAGTTCACAACCTACTTAAACCACCAGATTCCATACAAAATGACCATAGCACTCAAAGCCTAAGAAATACAAAAGAAAAAAAATTCCCTCAAAAATTATCCCCATCAAATACTTACATCCCTCAGCAAAGCCTTACACTCTACAATCCTTCAACCCTCCAATCGCTCCTACCCAGTTCATCTAAAGTTTCAACAGCTACCAGAAATTTCGAATATGCTCAAAAAAGGTGTCTTTCGGGTCTCTGGGAGGCGCGTACATGTATAAATAGACACTCGACTCGCCCTCTCGTTGACTACAATTTCCATTATGGAGTGTCCGTCTTGCTCGCTCCCTCTACGGTGGTGAGCATGCATGGCAGGCAAGCAAGCAAGCAAGCAAACGAATGAACGAACGAACGAGTACGGGTTTGTACTAGCGACTCTGTCATCGGTTGCCAGAACGGTCGAGCGTGAAGGTAGAAGAACGGGATGGAGGGAGGCCATTACCCATGGAGTAAGAAGCGGCTGGCAGCGTGGGCCAGGTACACTCGAGCTGAGAAATCTTTGGCGTATCGAGCTTCTTTCGAGTCTACCAAACTTCATGGTGTTATAAATTAAAGATTTTCTTCTGGATGAAAGAAGTAGGATGATTTCAATAGAAAGGCGTAGGACAATGACGGTGAACCTATGATTCGCGAGTTGGACACTGACTCATTCAGATTTTTTAAATGACCCACACGTTGATTTTTATAAACTAATTTTTATATTGTAAAGGAAAGGGCAGACAATGAGAAATTAGGTCAAATTTGTAAAATAATATTTCCAACTGGACATAGGCTAGGTGAGAACTAAGAAAAAGTAGCTTTTAACCATCCTTCCTTTCCGCTTTCCAAGTTTCCTTTCCCTTTTCATTGACTTGGTGATCCAGGAGGTAGTAATAAAAAAAATAATGAACAAAATTTGACCCGGTTCTCAAAATGATTCAGTGTCACTTGTGTAGGAAATAGATCCGATTTAAGGTTGAAGATTTAGTTTTAGTAAACGTAGTTAAACAAAGTTAGTCGATTACGTTGGAATAAAATTGAGTTTTTGGAGGATTGTTGGGAGAGTTTGGATTATTGAAAGTTTAGGGTGTTTGGATTACTGTTGTGGTAGGTGCTGGTTATTTTGGGGAGGTGTTTTTCTAAGCTGCTGTAATAGTTTTTTTGAGGGTAGGACGTAGATAGGGTGTGAGAGAAAATTGTTGGATTGCGATGCTTCGGTAGTGTTGCATATTCGTACAAATAATGGATTTTAATTTACATACGGACACTGTTCTTTATTCCTATCTCTCCAACGCGGTACCAATCGCGTTAACACCTTGCCGTACAATAACGAGCGACCCTCGTAACATGGTGAAGTGGATAGAAAGTTCTCCAATTTTCCTAAACCTATGAAATTAAAATTATCAATGAAACGCGACAGGATAACATTATTTCTATAATATTAATATTACGTTAAATTGTACGAAATATCAAGAATCTCTGATCAATTTTTATTTTATTAATTTGAGTTATAGCGGAGACAGTCAGAAAGGAAATAGTACGGCAAGGGGTTAGAATTCACCAAAAATTAATCTAAATCACTAACATTCGTATAATGCTAATATTTGCAACATACTTAAAATAGAAAAAATATTAAAAATGTTAAATCAGATTTTTTCAAGGGAAATCGAAACTTTTAACTTCCACCCCTAGTTCGGTTCACCTTGCATCACGTGCGCAAGTTGAAGGATCAAACTTGAGGTTAAAATTCACCAAAAGTTAATCTAAATCACCAACATATGTACAATGCTAATATTTGCAACATACTTAAAATAGAAAAAATGTAAAAAATGTTAAAACAGATATTTCAAGAGAAATCGAAACTTTCAACTTCCACCCCTAGTTCGGGTCACCTTGCATCACGTGCGCAAGTTGAAGGATCAAACTTCAGGTTAAAATTCACCAAAAATTAATCTAAATCACCAACATACGTACAATGATAATATTTGCAACATACTTAAAATAGAAAAAATATTAAAAATGTTAAAACAGATATTTCAAGAGAAATCGAAACTTTCAACTTCCACCCCTATGTTCGGGTCACCTTGCATCACGTGCGCAAGTTGAAGGATCAAACTTGATCGTCGGTGTGGCCGAATGTTAGAGGTACATTTTCGCGGCTTCCACACGTTGCATAATTGTATAGGGCGCAGAGAGGCGCACAGGTGCGTTGGAAATTATAATGCTCTTCGTCGCGTATAATTAACGGCTACGAGAGAGTTGAGAGAGCCTGTACCTTTAGCGATAACGATTTGCGCTCTTTGTTTCTGACGCGTGGGCGTAAGACCGATCGTGATATAACGATCAGTATTATAGGATTGGGTAATTTAACGTGCTTCATAATTATCGCGATACGATACGGTTATTGAATTTAATCGAAATATTTAAGAGACAGCTTTGAGGAAATTGTGATAACGAGGTTTTTGCATAAAGTGGTCCAGCGGAAAATTGTTGAAGGTACTCTTTATTATTTATTAGTAAAAAAATTATTTGATGATTTTATGACCGCTTATGAATTAATTTGCAAAAACTTACCAGAAATATGACAGTTTTTTTATTTAACTTTCTTATAGCCTTAAAGCATTACAACGAAAATATTTATATAAAAAGTATTACCCCAAGTTAACTCTGATAAAAAAATACAAAATATTTCTATGAAAAAAAAATATTAGTATAATATTTAGATTCTCGGATTAATATTTTTAGTGCGAAATAATTGTCAAGAGTATATTCGAGATCGAGTTGGAAACGGTTAAAGAGTTTCTAGGAATAATCAATATACCAATTACTTTGTTGTAAACTCGTACTGCACCATACCTGTAATGACATAAAAAGAACAATATTATGCTAACACTAATTGCCAAAAATTATCTACAAACATAGTAAAATCAAAGATCAACGAGAATTAGAATACTTTTAGAATACTAAAACAGTTTTAATACAGTTAACAGAATCGTTCTCCAATACGGTGGTTAAAACCGCCCACCGTTCTCCAATCGGTGCCAAAAGCGTTCTCCAAATTTCCTAATCAAAATCGACAATCGATTTTTCCCAATCACGTTTAAACTAACGCCCAACAGAGAAAAAAACCAACTCGTTCAACCCCCTCGCTAAACGCATCCACCCCTTAAAAATCGTTACCCCGAACCATGCCATACTTGTTGCGCTTACACGTCTATCGGTAAATGCACCGAGAGAACGGCGTCTCCTTTCATACCGGTCGTGTGTCCAAAGTATTGCATAATTTCTCGCGTCAGAGAGAGAGTTTACGTTTCACTCTTCCATCCTATCCTTAAACTCGATAAACGGCGATAGTATACATGGAAGGAGTTTTAAATACACTGTAACAAGAAAAATCCGGTTGGACTTTCGCGTTAGTTTATTACGGCGTAATTGGCCACCGGATTCGTTCCAGATGAGACATAACGAGCGAGGACACTCGGGTACGGCGAACTCGTGAATGAGACTTTCGCAAACGGCTCTTTTTTTTGCGCAACACTTGATCCATTCCATTCTATTCCATTTCCTGCATTTTCGGCCATAGTACAGGTATATTCCCAGGCACGCAGTAGTCTCTCTATCAGAAGGTAAAACTTTTACTTCGGCCACTTTTCTAACTATTGCCGTGCTCGTCTTCTATCTTTCTCTCTTTCTCTCTTGCCGGTGCATTCCAACAGGTGCGAAACGCGTCACTGCACTCTCTCGTAGAGGGAAGACGCGCTTTTATCACGTAGAGGCAGACGCATAGGTCGCACGTGATGGCAGAGGGAGGGACACTCCTGTAAGGGTGGAACAAATCCCTTCCTTTGTATCCTACGGCACGGAAAATTCGTGGGTAGTCGCGCTAATCCGGGGAACGGTTGCTTCCGGACGAGTTGCCTTTGCGACGACTGCTGCTCGTTCGAGGGTAGTTATGCAAGTGCGTGCTTTCTTTATTAAGGATTCTTTCTGTTGGGGCGTAGTATTCCGTGGCAGGTATTTTACGGAGTGTATGTAAGGGGGATGAAAGTTGGGGAGAGGATTCTTTAAAGTGCTCGATGGTTTTCTTGTATTTATTCTTTTCATATGACTGCCTCGTTTGGTGGAAACACAATGGGATTTTTGTGTCTGTTTTGACAGTGTTTCTTTTATGGAGGGGTTGGGAGGTTTGGATGGTTTTTTATTGACATGTTTACATCGCGGTTTGAATTTGATTAAGGGAAAGTTGTATGTTTGGATGGTTGGACTACTTGAAAAAATATTTTTGCAAAGTGGAAACGTGTTTGTGACTTTGTGCAGGGATGATTGAGAAAAATGGTAGTATTGTGATTGATATATAAATTAAAGTTGTAGCCCCTATTTAAAAATTGCAACCACGGAAATTGAAAATTCATTTAACGCATTGTATGTGCGTCACGTAAAACAACGTTTTCCAAAAACTGTGCACCGACCGCTAATAATAATGGCTATTAGTGGCATTAATCAATTAGATTTGGAAAGTTAATTATACTTTCGAATTTGTAGAGTACATAGGTTCCAATTTGTTCTACTTCTTTGTAAAAATAACATTCGTCCAAATTTTTCGACAAGTATCCCGCTTCAGTCTTAATAAGGCGGTACAAAACACTCGTATACAATGTGTTAAGTTTTTTTTGGCAAGATTTAGTTAATATCAGCAACTAAGCTTCAGAGGCACTGAATATGCCAAATATACTAACACAATCCCCGTTTCATTTTATAATACTTAAACACATAAAGTTCAAGAGTTGTCGCATTCATCAATTAACACCAAGACACCGACGACAAAGAAGAAACTAATTACATTGCTCTCTCAACACTCAACAAAAATAAAAGATCCCCTGCACAATGCATACCACGTCCACCATAAGCCATCGATTCATCATCTCTCTCTTGAACCTTCTCCACCATTCTTCTCTCATTACATTATAATACTCTCATAACACAGAACATATTTATCTAATGTTCAACCGAACAACAGCCACACAAAGCACACCATTGGTACACGCGTCAAACATCGTTTCCCCATCTCCGACAATCTCTCACCGTCGAATTTTTCTCTCATTACATAGCCCGTTCAATACGAAATAGATTTATCTAATCCGCGACCGAGAAAATCCCGCTCATAATGCACGCGCGGCGTGTACCGTCTCGGCTATCGATTTATCGGCATCTTTTGCAATACTTTTTGCCGTTTGATGCCGCGTACACGTTCGTAAACCGTCATATATTTTACATCTACGGCGTTATCTCGTGTTCTAATCTTCTTTACGTTTTACAAGATGTAACATACCCCCGCACTGGTGCACGAATCGATAGTACGAAGTACAACCGCATCGCATGCACCGCCGATGCATGTCCGACTTGGTAGACGCACCTTAACTCTTTCCTTCTTAGCTTCGCCAAGAGGTAGGTAGATTCGTCGTATATAATTTATGATACGGACTGTACACGAGCGAACGGTTAGCCTTGAAGTTTACTATGCTGGGGACCACCGATGTGCTCTTTCTACCATTTCTTCTCCTCTTCGTCGTCGTCGTCGTTGTCGTCGTCGTCCTCTTCGTCGTTACGAACATAGCGCGTTGTTCAACGTGGAGGACGACAACGCGACTCTCGAAGTCGTGGATCGGAGCGTTCGTTTTGCTCGATAAAATACAGAATGGTTGGGGTTTTACGTAATTTTTCGCAGTTGGAACGGAGAGGGCAATTCTTTTGTCTTGATCGTGCGACGGATATTTTTGCCGTTTTACAGTGTCCTTAAACGGGAGAGTAATTAGGAGCGGTGGTTTGTTCCTTACGTTTTACGTGGATGGAAATTGTTGTTTTTTTTTTAAATGGCTGTTTTGTCATGGAGAATTGCTGTTTTCCGCCGTTTATGCCTGTTCTGGGTTGTTTCCTAAATTAGTTTTAAATGTTACAGGTTTTGTATTGGGTATGGCAAACGAGGATGTAAATTGTTGACTTGTTCCTTTTAGTTTTGAGAATTGTTACTGTGGTATTGGTGTTGTATGGTTGTGAACTTGAGAGTAGAGATTGGTTTTTTGCTTTGATGGGTTTTTTGTATTTTGATCGTTTCTGGTAGCTTTATCGTTTTATTTGTTCTGATCGGAATTATTTTGTTATTGTGAAATTCTTTAGTTCTTTGTTGCAAAACGAATTAGTCGCTTTGCTTCACTAATTAGCTTCTGTATATTTACACTTTTTATCGAGTCATGGATAGTAATGAGTATCTAATTAATTGCTCCGTTTCCTGCACTTCATCGAATAAACAATTATCAGCGTTGACATCATTTCAGGCGTGATTCATTCAGAAATGTACGATTTTCAAGAAACGTATGCGTATTCTTGGTTTTCCTTTGTATTTAGTCACTTCCAGCTGTTACACTTCCGTCCATTCTCTACTAATTTCGTTCACCTGTTGTCATATCATTTTGTACATAAAAGTTATTTCGGAGCAATTTCAATCCCACAAATAACAAATTTGGCCATGTATTTTTAAATCCTCTTCCTTTTTGCAAATTTAACGTCATGTTTAATAATTTCTAGGTATAGATATCCGTTTGTTCTTCACTAATTTGTTCCACTTGTCTATGTCATCATTACGTGTACCAGGTTATTTTTGAAATTGACATAAGTCACTTTACCGTAATTAAAAATGATGACTTTTCGAGGACTATATGAAATTATTTATACCGAGTAAAATTGTTAATATCCTAAATAACAAGTACACGTAAGTTTCCTGAAAGATCAATATTTTTAACCCTTTGTGGTCGGTGCAACCACAGTGGCATTACTAAACACTATAAATTAGCCACAATATATCCTGTGCTTTTAACACTAGAACGACCAGCGTTAAATACATGAAATTTAAATATATTAAATAAGTACTTTGAAAAAAGGGGAATCAAGAGGTCGAAAATATGATCGGTTCGGAAATCTGTGCTTTATAAGATCAGCTTAGAATTTCTAGTCTAGGACTCTCCTATAAACTTAGAGAATTATTGGAAAAAAATTGTGAATAAGTCATTTTGACTTGCTTGATCGTTCTAGTGTTAAATTAATCCATATATGTGTCTTAAGGTAGTTCTAGACACTTTTCATTTTTCGATAGATTTCCTTAAAATTTTGAAAATATCTTCTTCTTGATATTTTATAATTATAACCGGAATTTCATCGAGTTCGTCCACACGGTTTATGAATAAATCATGTTTAAAAATAACATATTTAACACGGGCCTTAAATAAAAAAATTTATGCTGAGTCCGTAAAATCTTTTTTTATTTTTCTAATGGAAAAACGAGTCGATGGATTCTAATAAAAAATTAGCAATGTATTATTTTATGCTTTTGGAATATTATTGAATTTTTTCATAATCTTTTACTTCTTAGTTATAGAGAAAGATGTTTTTTAATGTCTAAAAAGTGAATGAAATGACCTCTGTGAAGTTAGCCCCTGCATTAATTCTTACGCAATTTTTTTCATTTCTAATGAAAAAAGAAACTTCTAGTTCTGAATTCAGCTAGAACTACCTTCAATCACTTACGATTAGTTAACGCACGAAGTATCAGTATAAATTTACACCCTTAACACTAGATCTACCAAGGTCGTCTAAATGGCTAGTCTGAATTTTTTTGAAAATACTTCTGAAATTTCCTAACTAATGAATAATAAATTTCTAATTTCTGTTTCTTTCTCAGTTTTCTACGTCCATTTTGAAAACAATAAGCGATTAAATCGATTAAATTTTCTGCCCCCTTTCAATTATTGACTAACTCATCTGTTCCACACTAGCTCATTCCACTCAACAATTTATATCTACTTTACGTGCATCAAAAATGTCCTATCCTTTGTCTCACCAATTCACCTTCAAAGACATATAACTCTTACCGTCATGTGCGAACCAAAGAATACCCAATTAATTACTTCGTTTTCTTCACCTGGTCGAACAAAGCACATCTATCGTTACAATAGCTCGACATCGAGCTCGATCGTTCAGATGAGCCGCGTTCTTTATGTGCGACGTAAGATAGGTATTGATCCGGCGCGTGGATATGCATCGTGTACCTATACACACTTTGGCACGCCAGTCTCTTTTTCTTGAGGCTTCCTCAAGTAGCATTTAGCTTTAAAGAGGAGGAATCGTTGTATGCGACAAACCGAGGAATTGTAGGCAGCGGAAAATTTCTGAAGAGGTCCTCGAGTCACTCGTACGAACGATCCTCCGTTCTAACGATACTTTTTAAGCATCATCTTCGTCAAAGGCATCGATCAAATCGACAAGTTTTACATGTCATTTATTGACGTGTAAATAACGATCAAAGTTAAGTGAAAAAGTCTCTACTTACCATCAGTCTATGTTTTTACAACCCTCCTATTATCATGTAGTGTTTCGTACGTCCCTTCAATAAATTGATCGTTAAAACATGGCACAATTGTCGTCATTTCGTTTGGTAGCAATGAATTTGCGACGTCGTTTTTCTTGGATACTGTAAACTTTATACTCTACTGGCATCATATGTATATTATATTTATATTTAATGAATAAATATTATGGATAAAGAGAAATCACGTGGTGAGGAATATGATTAAATCTCAATAGACCGAATTTTCTGTGACATCTGAAAATCAGTTGTACGATAGGTTATTAGAAAATGACAAAAATACTATTATAAATAATAGATTTAACTTGATTTTGAAACATTAGATTGTAAAGAATTTCACGATTTTTAAGAGCTAGATTATAATACGTGAGAAAGTTAAAAAATTGCTTTTAAAGAATAAAAACTTACAATTAGTCTTGTGTTACTTCAAAAGTTACGAGTGTCCATAGAGGGTTAATTAGGTAACTTATTGTTAGATGTAATCAGATACAAGTGAATATTTACTGTGGAGGTTCCTTATCAGTTTGGGGCACTTTTAGAAACAATTGTGAAGCGACCATTTTGACTGAATTGGTAGTTTTAGTCTTGAAGTAACCATTGATATTTTTTTATCCGTTACTATTAAACGCCCTTTAGCACTTTACAACGAACAATTTTTATTTCTACTTTAGTGCAATTATTAATATCAAAGTAATGCAGTTTTTTGCGAATATTTTTGTACTTAGTGGATACGCTCTGTTTAGTTTAATAGAAACAACAATACCGCGAGAATAATTATGCGGTTCCCCGTGTAATTTCGTGGGTTGTTATCAAGTCAACGATTTTGATTTCTGTTTATCAGCGGTGCAACGCATTGTTGATTCTGTTGATTCACCCTGGCAACTGTACTCTAGGTCGTCGTCGTTGTGGCCCGATCTAGCCAACGTTATCTTCAGCATTCTGGCTCTCATTATACCTTCGTAGATTAAGCATTCACCGGCATATTGCCGAGAGTAAACGCGTTTCTAACACGTGACACCTTTTTGCCCCGAATGAGCTTCTCGCACACAAAGTGTACAGTGGCGAACATCGTATTCCGAGGTGAATCTTTTAGGAACACTTAAACCTAGATGGGGAGGCTATCATCGTTTTCTATTTTGCATGATTTTCTGTACTATTTTCCGGAGTTTTAAAAAAAGGTTCAATTTTTTGGATGTGACCTACTGTTTTCATATTTAAATTTTCTCGGACTTAACTAACGTAATTAGTGTCAGTTGTGACCTACTGTTTTACGTTTTTTTAGAAAAATTTTTGGCGAACCCCTCATTACATATCTACTTTAACTACAAGATTTCTGATATTTCATACAATACCTTCAATCTATTTATACTATTAGTATAATAGTTTTTGGGAAACTTAAAAACGCATTGTTGCATTTATCACGTTATGAGTGTCACATGTTATTGTAGGCTAAAGAGTTAACTGATATGGTTGTACTGACTACGATCTATTGTTTTAGCTGTGATTTGAATCACTGTGGTTATGACATAGATACCACACAATGAGAAATTCAAACTCTGACCCACTTATTAAGTATCCGAGCATTTAACCCCATACTCACCTTGATCCCACAAGTATCGTAATATTTTTCAGAAATTGTATTTCTATACATCTTTAAAATGTATGGTTACTTTGTGTAAAATTAACAATATTAGATGAGTTATTAGTCAGAGAAAAAATCGAAAAAAAATTTAAACAATCTACGATGTAATTTCTTATGTATATATATGATTATTCTCCATTACTCATAATTCTCCTTCCCCTCAATTTCATTTCACAAAGATATCTATATACAGAGATAAAAAATGCATAGAGAAATTAAACCACCGAATTTTTATTTACAGTCAAAGTAGAAACATTTAAATACGGTCAATCTAGTAGACTTGAAGCACATTTTAACATGGAAATTACATTATTTACATCGACTATGACTCGAGGTAGTCCATACAAACTATTACATAACCTTGAGTTATTAAAATGAGGTGTCCATTCTCCGGAGACTCAAATGCAGCGCTATAATACGTTCATAGATTTCCCAAGCGCCAAGCTTCTGCGTTTGGGTGTAAAAGATCTCTCTTGGAATATATTCGCCGTCACTGTATTTTGCAAGAGGAGGTCGCGAAATGGGCGTCGCGGATTTTCTTGATATTTTATAGGCTCTGTTGATAGCACATAGTACCCGCAGTCGCATACATTGGAATGGTAAGTCGAAACTCTTTGAAGATATTCCTATTTAAGTGTGCGCCATGTAGTAGGAAAATTTCAACAAAATCCGCAACATCCGTGTCACGTAAAACCGGATAGTAAGTCGAATCTCTTTGAGGATATTTATATTTGAAGCAAACTGTGTACCTTCAAATTTTCAACAAAGTCAGTGTCGTACGTAACTGAATGGTGGATCAAATGGCTTTGAAGTTATTCATATTTGAGGGGCACTACGTGTCTACGAAAATTCAACGAACATCCGTGTCGCATACAATTGAATAGTAAATCGAATCTCTTTGAGGATTTCGAATTTTAATGAAATCCTCGACATTCTTGTATACAATACTAGATCGAATCTCTTTGAGGATGCTTACAATTGAGGCGTGCAATATACTCGTGAAATTTTCAGGAAGTTTGCTACCCTGTTGTGTACGCTGAATAATGAAGATGAATTTATTTTTTTGGTATATCCATATTTATATAGTGGTACGAGCTGTGTACAAACTTTTTAAAAATCGTTGCAACTCTTTCTTATCGCGGGACGAAGACGTTATTTCATCGAAGGAAGCTTTGAAAATCACAAAAAATGGTGATTGTAAGAGTGTTGTATGTCACAGATTCAATTTATTTTCAAAGGTTTAAGCGAGGGAAATTTATAGTTATCTTTTTTAGATGTAGAATAGGTAAATTTTGAATAAATATTCATTGCTTTATTTCAATTGTTACGTATAAAGAACAAAAGAATTAAAAATCTTCTGTAGCGATTCTATTTTGCAATCGTGTATTATAGATCATAAAAAGGGACTAAATAGGAAATTTTGAAAACTGAACCTGTCACATATTTTGTATTACTCAAATTGATATTATCCTGTAGTAATATTATTTTGCAGAAATAATAAAAACTCGAACCATTTGCCGAAGTTGATAATCATCCGTTAAATGAAATTCAACGTTCATCCCAAACCAAAAAGTTCAAATATCTCGAAACAATTAAATAAATGACTCAGACCATTATAACAGTTGCCAGTACCAATTTACATAAGCATTACCAATTTACATAAACATTACCAATTTACATTACAACCCATGGTAAAAAAGAGCTTTTAAACAAACTTTTTCAAAAATTTGCAATTCTTTAACACGCAAAAGATCTAATCTCATCGACATTTGTGTCGATAATTAAACGCAATACTTCGTTACGTTGTTGCATGTGAATTTCTACCGATCGACCGAAACGTTTTATTTCACAGCGTTTATAGGAAAATTCGAAAATTACTTTCAGTTCTGTACACTTCTCGTTATCCATTCAGGTACCATCGTACGCGTCTCGTTTCCTATCGACTCGAAGAGAGAAAAATATTAATGGCCGTCGACCTCGACTCCTCGAGTTCGACGGGGACTCGAGGGTCTAAGGACGTGGAAAAGAAAGCCATGGTTGAGTCGATAATGCGTGATCGCGGCATTGAGAGGTCCTATTTGCCACGTCGATTTTTCCCATTGGCCGGAGTGTTAGGGTGTTTCCGTGTTCTCTTGCGAATATTCTACACGCTTTCAAGCCATCGAACTTTCCTTCGTCGGCACATTTTGTGGCATTGAAATTTCCCCAAGATCAAGTTTCTTTAGCTACCTTAAAAGTTGAAATGATTCTAATAATTACAAAAATATGACATAAGGCTTTGAGAAGGTCGACAGTGAACAGTGTTCACCTCGTTAAGATGTGTGAAAGATATTCATTTCCCTCTTTGACGTACTCCATAGTTAACATTAAGCGTACCGACAGTTTTCTTAACACTAGATTTACCAAGCCAGTCAAAATGACTGGTACACAATATTTTCCAAAAATTCTACGGGTTTATGAGAGAGCCGTAGAACAAATATTCTTCGTCCATCGTATAAAACATAAATTATCGAATCTATCATCTTTTCCACGTCTTAATTTTCCTTGCTTTAAGGTACATATTTAGCATATTTACATATAATAGATTTCACGCTGGTAAATCTAGTGTTAAAGACAAATTCACTTTGAGAAGGGGTGATTTGACCCCTCTGCGGTGACTTTAGTGTTAAAAATAGATTAGTATAGAGCACTGATATGTGTATACATATGAATTACTTTTTTTCGTTTTATATTTTTATATTTTAATTTCTAGTCATTTCTTCAGCGATCTACAGTTTGCAAAATGTTTCGAGGCATCATTTAACCCATTTGAGACGGTGTGTTTTTTGGAGACCATTCAGAGATAGTTAAAATTTTTTCTCTTTATATTATTGAACATTTCCTGCATTTCTGATGGTCCTCACTTAGGATCACTCATTTTAGGCACTGAATTCATCCTAATACTAAATTTGATATTCATACTGTTCTAAGGTACTTTCGATTTTGAATCAATTTTATTTCGACGACTGCTTTGTCCACACTGACTGATAATTACAATTCAATATCATTGTACACACGGTGAGCAATCCGTCTCAAACGAGTTAAATAACCTACATATCTGATACGTAAAATACATTGAATTTTACCTTTCCTCCTATAAGATTTCCAATTCTCCTCACCAAAACTCTCTTTCTAAAATCCACCCTAACACAACTCAACTACCTTTTCCTAATTTTAATCACTTCCCACATCTCCCGAGATTTCCTCCAAACTTCGTAACATATCGGTGCGGAGAAGTTTGCCCGCGTTATCTCGGAAGTATTTCAATTTTACTGTCACAGATTGGAGTTACTTTAGCGATGATTGATCCCTATTACAAGCCGGCACTTTTGATGGATATATCCTAGCTCGCAACCCGTAGTTGCAACTCGTCCGTTCGTACATACTAGCCATCGATAAGTGTGCATTTTGTACACACATGTTTGCATAAGTATATATGTGTACCTTGTACGTGATCTCGTCGAAGTTTCTGCGAACGTAGGATAGGTACGCTCAGGTTATTACCCAGGTAGCTACTTTAACGCGTTTATGCTCGAGGCGGCCCTTTGGGGTCGCGGTGTTCTGGCTTCTATCGCGCAACCCGAAAACACGTTACACAAATTCCCGACATCCACGGGTTTCGACGGTAGTTGTGGTCGTACAGTTAGTTTGATTCGTTTCTTGTTTAACTTCACTCTTGTCTCGGATGCAAGTTGCGCCTTGTTGCATGGAATAACCGCCGTAAGGTTCTCTCGAAAAACTGACGTCCCTGGAAATTGCATAAAACAATTTCCATGTTTTCCCATCAGAGATGTTAAATTAAAATTTCTCTTAGGAGTTGTGTATGGGTAATCAGAATTTTCAGGAAAGTCTAAGTTATATTATGGTGTTAAAAAGTAGGAGAATTTTAGGTGAAATTAGGATGTTTCTCGTTGGGGATGGAGTTTGCGATGTTGCTTTGTAGAGCTACGTAATTTATCGTCTGTGTTTGCCGTTCCAAAGATACCAAGCGAGTCCGAAACTGATGCGAAACGTGAGACGCTCATATCTGACAATTTTGTTTACGACGTTGGGACAACTGATGAACAAATAACGCTTGGCCACTTGCGAGGGAACATTTCTGTTTGGGGATGAATTTCGGAGTGGTTGCTGCAAGAAGATTTTCATGTGGAGTATTTTGGGAGTTGATATCTAATATGGTAGGAAAATAGGGTAGTTTAATGGTGGACTGTAGTAGATATACTCATTGGGGTTTATGGGTGGTAAGGAAATAATGATTTGGACTCGCAGTTAGTGGGGTAAAATTCTAATACTTCTCTCTGGAAGACTTTTCTCAATGACATTTATATGGTAGCCTCGATAGCAATTAATAACAGTAATTAATATCGCAAAAATGCGAAAGAAATAAAAAAGATTAGAAATACAAAAATTTGTATTATAAATGTGGGTTACCCTGGTTCGAAATAATACAGTGATAGTTCTTGAAGAATTTGCTTTCAATGATCAAATTACTGAATTATTAGAATGACAGTAGAGCAATACTTTTATATTTTTTATACATAAAGAGATATTACTAAAAATCATAGCCGAAAGGTGGAAGGAATCAAGGTTATTATTTTTTTCAAAAATTTCCATTACGCAATGACGACACACAAATAGAGAGACGAATGTATCGTGGGACGTAAATGCAAATTTTACGTGATAGTTCCCCTTACTTTCGGTACAACGCGATTACCAATTTCGATACGTTCCAATCAGTAGTGCGGTAAGCTAAATTACGTTTCCACTTCGTGGCCCGCCCGACCCGGATTTTTACAAAAACGCGTTATCGCGATATGACAGAATATGACTTTTAAATTGCAATATGCATTTTTCATTTCCATTTATCCATTATATTTGCGTCGGGAAGGTTACAGTCCTCGACCGCTCGGACATTAAACATATAAACAAAAAAAACTAACAATTTTTCGAATACAGCGAAAATAGAGATATTCCAATAATTATATTTCATTCATTACAAATCTAATTATAAATTTCTAATGTGTCACCTCAATCCCTCACTTTATTTTTAATACTAGCTATATTTTATGAATGTACAGACTATCGCCATGGATCAACAAGTCTTACTAACCATAGTATTTTTAACACGTTGACTGCCATGGGTGTCATCGATGACCGGCGCTATTGAGTTCAATGAAATTTTATATAACATCTCATTTTGTAACATTTACGAATTTTCTAACTCGTTCACTTATGTTCAAAAAATAAATCCTGCTGGATATCTATTAGTATCGTTAAAGTTTCTGCTCTACAAAGATGGGATTTTAATAGAAAAAGTATCATTCCAATAAAAATAATAAAACGAGCGAAATACCCGTGGCGTTCAACGTGTTAAATATTACACTACACTATTCTTACAATAAATTGGATAGGAAATATTCAAGTTTTGAAAGATCTACCAAATTGAAAATATCAGCGAGCTGTAATATGATAAAATTACTTCTATAATATTAACACTTTACCGACCGGTATTTTTTAACATCCTGCCCACTTCTGATCGGTCACTTGCACGCAAATATTTCCCTGATATTGATATCTCTCCGAAAATTGCAAAGTTTCTTCACTGAGTCCTTGGCACAGTTAACCGCAACGAAAAATAGTAATTTATTAATTGCCATAGCAACCAATTAATAAGTTAAAAGTCCAAAAGTGTTGAGCCCGAAAAGCCGATTAATCGGCTACGGGTCGGTAAAGCGTTAACACGTTCCGTGCCGGATCATTTTGGAAGATTTTCTGTTCAGGCCGCGTGGGGCGTATATGACCCACACTTTTACCATTAAATAAATTTGTTTGGAGTACACATGATATTAAGATGTCTATATTTAACTCTACAATATATTTTTTACAATAAAATGCTTTGTTTTGCAATGAGAAATACAAGCGGCTTGAACGAAAAGTTTAGTGAGGGTCGTATACACCTCACGCGGCGCGGAACGTGTTAAAGCAAAATAAATTATTAACAACTAAATTTCTACACCATATTGAAATCTCCCAAAGTATAAATCTTACTGAACTTCCACTTAACGTCCTCATCCTCTATTAATCGAGGTCTTACAAAAATACAATATCTCTGCTATTATTATCAATTACCTAGATTACAATTTCTCCTATTAAAAAAGCTCCAATATCAATATTTCAACATCTCCAACATTATCAATTCTCCAAAAAATCTCTATTTCCATTAACCCCCGAGTATTTTCACCAAACCCTCGAAGCCGTTCAAAACTACCCAACAATCCAACATCCCGAAAACTCTCTGTAGTGAGAGAACGTATCGGATGACCATCGGAGCCTGTAGCGCTAAAATATTAATTTCTCCGTTCCAGTCTCCCACAGGAGATGCCATGCAACGTACACGAGAATTCAACGATACACTGCCTCCTCGATGTACCATTACGTCTAAAGCAATCCACGAGAATCCTCGATATTGCTTGGCCCGCGCGCCAAAACTCTGCACCGGATGTGCTCGGTTCGCCGTTGCCCACGGCGCGCCGTTAATTAAAGGTATCCGCAAGATCCGCGAAGTTTGTCTCGCGGGAGACAGCGAAGAGGCGATTGTAAATGCTACGAGGCAGAAAAGAGTCGGTCCCTGGTAGGTAGATTAGACAAACCGCGGAGATAAAACGGCCGCGAGAGAATCAGCGACATAGAGTCTCGAGAACGTAAACTCTCGCGGATGAGAGAGAGGTGTAAGAGGACGGGATACCGTTAGACGTACTTGCGGCCGTTGCACGATCGTTTCCGGTCTTTTACCGCGGTTGACGCTCCGGAGAAAGATAGTTCTAGCTCGTAGATTGAATAGGGTTCTGCTATGTGATCCGGATGTTGGGAGATCGATGTTTCTTCGTGGAATGGAGGTGTCTTCCGTTTGGTTTGAGTTGGGGAAAAGTTCGATCGATGTCGGTGGAAGTTAACTGTATGATTGAATGGTCTTTGCTGAAATGTTCAAAGTGAATGACTTTAAGTTGCAGGATCAGTTAAGGATGAAATTGTTTTTGGTGGAGAGAATTACAGGGGGCTCTCGACTTTCGCACTTTGTAAAAATCCAATTTTTTTTTAAGATTTTTGTTACTTTTTTAAAAAATGTTTGTTACCATGGAGTCACTGTCATGGAGTGCTGTATCTCGCACTCACTCACACATTGCCTATGATTTTCTAACATTGTAACATCGTTTCTAGTATTGTCTATTGGATGTTGGAGAATCTCAAGTTCACAAAGAAATTACATTAACATACAATTTTTAATATTTTTCCTGCATCTCTGTACTTTCGGACATTCAACATTCGCATACATTTTCAGGGAGCAATTTTGTGCGAAAGACGAGGGCCGACTGTAGTTATTATTGTTAGTGTAGATATTTTGCAGCCTATTATTTTAATATTCGTAGTCACTTTATTTGTTATTGTGATATGCGTAAAATCGACCAGATTTGGAGACTTATATGTGTGGTGGTAGAGGTTGGAGAACGGGGTCGTTGACCTGTAATTGTAGTCGTAATGGCGCGAAGGGTTGAAAATTGAACAGAGTCAGAAGTTTTATAGTTTTTATTTACGATAGACTTTAAGAATGCTTTTTAATTAATAATAGTCGATAGAAAGAGGAAATAGTGGTGAAAAATCTCTTTCTATAATGGGGCGATTGTGCGAATTGTATCGCCGGAAGGTAAAAATTACGAATCCCATCATCCACGGTAGAATGGCAACTATTGCGTACTTATTCACGTTGCCGTCGATTTATCGTCGAACGTAAACTTCACGATGCGAAATGTATGGACGATTCGGAATCGAAATGAACAAACTCCGGCGATCGTCAAGTAGTAAACTTTAAAGCGTACACGTACATCCCAGGCTGTAAAAAGTATTCCATCGCTATTTCACAGAGATATTTAATCCCCGTGAACGAGCGGAGATTTTGAAGCATTACATAGCAGCTAATACGAATATCCTCGTACCTAAAAGTGTCAAGTTATTCGAAACATTTCTCGAGTATTTAAGAAATTCCGATTAAATCATCCAAGCTGAAATATTTCCTGCGAAATACATGCATTTATTATTCTTTTAATTTAACGCTCCAATCGTCCGAAGTATTTGACAAAATGTTCTTAAAATAGTAGTTCATCAGATTCGAATAAAGCGCGCGAAGAGCGAATGCTGTTTCGTTTAGCGGAGAGTGATCACCGAATAGATTGCACCTTTTGAAATAGTTCCACGTTTCGAAACCAGTTCGATTTGCAACGCCGACAAAAAAAATAAGAGACATGTCAAAAGAAATATCCCGAATATTCTCGAAAATAGATTGTAAAAAACACTAAAGAAAATGTAAGTGGAGTCAAGTGGAATAAAATACGAAGAAACGAGGTTCGTTTGGTCAAATCAGAATGCACGATAACGGCTCGATCGTATCTTTTGAAATGGCCTTCCGATTGATTCGAAGCCTGGGCTCGACTTGGAATACCTAAAAAATAAGAGAGCGGAAGGAATAAGCTCAGAGCCCGCGGCCAGTACTGTGGCTAAATAATTTCAGTCTACGGTCCACAGAGCCGGCCGTTGAGAGCCGGGGAAAGAGTAGATATAAAAGGATAGGGGATTCCTTTGAAAAAATCATGAATGGATGTAGGCCCCGCGTTTGTGGAGTACTTTGAACGAGGAATCTCGGAGAGGAAACGACGGCCACGAGCCCTCGATTCTCTCCACGATTCCAAGTAGCTTCTCTGTTTTTCTTCTTCCCTCCCCTTCTCGATCTGTCTTCGCACTTTTTCCACCGTTTCCTCGTCTATTTTCTGTCCATAGTTCTATCTCCCTTTCTCTTATCCCTCCGTTTACTTGTCTTTCACATTTTTCATTTTTATTTCCCTTCATTTCCACTCCCATCTCCCTCCAATTTCACCTCTCAGTTCCACCGACCTATTCCCCCCCCCATCATTTTTGTTTCTTTCCACCGCGTTACGGGGACTTTCTTTTCTAACATCTTTCCTTGTTCCTCTCTACTCAGGTAGAAGATAGGTAGCACGCATGTATGCCAGCTGCCAGTTGTACCCCTCTTTCTGCATGTCACGTTGCCAGTGCAGTCCCTGTTACTGAACGTTTCTGTCTTTTTCCTTCTACTCTTTCCTTCTCCACCTTTCCTCCCTTCTTTCTCTACCTTTTATTCCCTTTTTCCCCTCGGTTTAACGGCTGCACACGCGCCAGATCACGCTGCACCCCGAGTGGAAGGAGCTTCGAGTGCTGTGGACTGAAAAGCGGCTGATTTTTGCACGCGCGTGTGCTCGGTCTTTTTGCTTTCCGTTTCTCCTCTTCTTATTTTTATGCTATTTCTTTCTCACAACCTTACACTTTTGCTCTTTCTCTTTTTCGTGTTCTTATTCTTCAGTTCTCTCTTTTTCTCATGGACTTTCACTTCTTCATCTTTTTAGACTCTTGTCTTTTCGACCTTCCTTTCTTGTAGTCTTAACCCCTTGCGGTTCGAATTATTTTATTGATCTTGTAGGACGCTAGAATAAAATTAATTTCTCAATATTTTCTATCGTTGGTTATTGATTTTTTTAATGTAATAACTGTAGGTACTGACAGGTATTTATCCCTTTCGCACCGGACGGGACATGTGCTGTCCCAATCTGAAAAATTTTTGATATTACGGCTGGGACAACATATGTCCCAGTTACTGAAAAACATCTAGGGCAGAAAATAACGCCAAAATGGGCCTCCAAACTGATTCTCAATCGTTCCGAGTCCATAAATTTCTCATCTCGATCGTCCCCGATCTAATCAAACAAGCGGCAACTGTTAAGGTTGCTCAATTTTCGGCATAAAAATTATTTTATCTAATAATCGCTTGGAGGAGAAATAACTGATCCCGGTAATGGGGCGCACTCGGACTGGATTTTTCGCCGTATTGAAAGGGTTAAATGATATTACAAAATCATTATGACGTTAGAAAGTCGATATTAAATCGTTAAAAAATAAAATGGAGTAAAAATCTATGTCAAGTATAGCTCAACATAGGACTACAAAGAGTTAACATTTAGTCCTCTTCTTTTATGGCTCTACATTTATTTTTTTTGCTTCTCCCTCTTCTCAATCTTACTCTTCAGTTGTCTTTTTCTCGTGGTTTAACACTTCGGTATTTTTCTTTATTCTTATCTTCTTGCTCTTCCCTTTTTGGAGTCTTACTCTTCAATCCCCTTTTTTCTCGTGCTTGTGCTCTTCTGCGTTCTCTCTTCTACTCTTTTTCTATGGTAAGCTCTTAGATTTGTTATTTGTATGTCTCTTACATCTCTACTACATCTTCTTACTCCTTTTTAGCCCCATTTTTTTCTCTCTCGGTGCTTTTTTCTCTTTTCTTTCGTTCCCTTTTTCGCTCTGGAAAGCTCTCTTCTTCTCTCTCTCGCTCTCTCTCGTTGGTACACGCGTATTCGTGTGCTTTCAACGAAAGCCTGCGGAGGAAATGCGGTTGGCAACTGTATCAGGCACAAAGTAGGTTGACCAGAAATGATAGAAGAATGTTCCGACGAGCATGTCTCTACTGTGATATTTGCTGTACACGAAAGAGACAGGGATGAAGCTTCATGGTTTCCCAAGAAACAACCCTGATTCGTATTTCCTTGGGCGAAACATGTACAATAGGATTTTGGATGGAATGTTAGAAATTATTTAATGACAAATCCTTTCGGGAAATTAGCATCTAAATGCCATTTTTATATAGTTTTATATCAAATAATGGTACGACGTTTTTTCATTTGTTAAAATATGAATTTCATTGATGATAAAATAAGGAACGATTCAGATATTATTATTTTAACTGCTATTAATTTGAGTATTAATTAGTTACGTTAATCACCGATGATCGGCAATGAGTGTAGTCATTAATTAAATTAATTAGACCTACCAAGGTGGTTAAAATGGCTTTCTCTTAATTTTGAAGGTTGAAGTACTACTTCGCCTCTAATTTTCTACATTTATCTTGAAAAATGTGGGGGATGATTTGACCAGTTTTTTCCTTCCCCCGTTCCTTTTCTTTAACTCATTCATTTCATAACCTTGCATATATTAATTAAATTGTGTCTAATTGTAGTTTCAAGTTATATTTACCCAAAGTTTAATTTCCAGCTGGACGATCGAACATTTTTATGTTGAATCATAGAAGAATATCATTAAACGGATCTTAGAATCGCATAAAATACAATAATTTATCAGAGCCAAATTCTCGCACTTTTCTAGAAGTATATCAAACAAAAAAAAATCCTTTTCCAGATGTCGCACAGTAGTTAACCCATTAAACGACATATACACCTTTCAGATTCATTGTTTCGCATAGAAACGATAAAAAAGGCACGCGCTTACGTGTCTATAAAAAGTTGAGTAAGCATTCGCACTCGCGAACTTGAAAACCACCTTCTACATTCGCAATGCTCCGCAAACGATAAACTACCGTTTCGTTTCTCGACTCTCTCGGAGTAAACAGATCACGTATACTCCAATACAGCAACCTGAGAAGTGGAAAAATACTATTGTCGACGATTGAACGTTACGTAGATGCACGAACGAAAATTTACAACGATTTCTTCGCCGGCTGTCGGCACATCGAGAGGTTGCATAACGAACGACAGAACTTGGCGAGATGTATACGTGCGGTTGCGGAAAATGCCATTGGTACCGGAAAACACGACTGGCACCGGAAAACACGACTGGTACCAGAAGATTCAACTGGTATCAGACAATAATACTTACCAGAGTATGCGAAAAGTAACACAAAAACTAAAATTACTCCCTAATATATTCATTAACAATAGATCTCTCGGTGTTAAATCTATTATGGTTAAAAAAAATATTAACTAAGTATTTTAAAACAAGGAGAATTAAGAGATGAAAAAGATGATTGATTTGGTAATTTATGTTTTATGAGATGACGAAGAATATCTGTTCTATGACTTTCTATAACCTTGGAAAATTTAAAAAAAAAATTGTGTAACAGTTCTTCTGACAGGTTTGATAATTCTAGTGTTAGATTGATGTGTGCCACACATTCATCTACTTTTATATATTAGAATTGCCAATAGTGTGATATCATTAAATTACATCAGTTTTTGAGATGCGAATTTTAGAAATTCCTGTTCCTGTCAACTTATGATGATAAATTTTCGAAAACTTTCGCACCAAGTGCGAAAATCGTTGTGAGTCAAGGGTTTGGGATCGGCGTTCGATGCAAACGTTCTCTTGTAAAAGTGATTCACCGATACCCGGAAACTGAGTCTCACATGCCGAACGATATTTATACTAACGATGTCGATAGAGACTAATTTATAATCGTTCAAAGATCATTAAGCTTTACGACTCATAGAGTATCCAGGAAAGCACGAACATCCGACGCGGCAGCCTGCAAATTATCCGCGTTAAAGTAGCTCTAACGTCAGCGGGAGGTCGCGAATGCGCATCCTTAAATAGTTCTTGAAATTGCTCCCCTGCTAGACGTTTGAAAGCAGCGTGTTACATGGTATGCTTTTTCACGTTCTTTTACTATTTTATTTGCTTTTCCGACCTCCCAACGATCACGTACATCTCCACCCACGACGCTTTAGATTCAACCAACGGCTAATGTTTGACGTATTTCATTAACCAGCGTGGCATCAGATAGCGCGCGATCCTATTAAGAACCGTGTCGAGCAAATACACGGTTAACAAGGACAATGATTAATTACCTTACAAATAGATTCGTCGTTAACTTGCTACAAAGAACGTAGACAATTTTATTCACTCTAAACACCTCACAAAGATTCCTCACCTTTGTTTCATCCCTTATCCACATATACTTCTCCAAACAACACAACATCCCATAGTCATCATTACGCGTAAACCCCACGCAGAAGTTAACCCTTTGGCCCACCATTTCTTTTCTGGCTGGGCGTGCAATAACTCAAAATTAATTCTTGAAATCAAAAGTTCTCACTGATTTTTGATATTTCGTGTAACTGAATGTAATCCGGGTGACTTCTATTTATTATAAATTTAGCAACTGTATTACCCCCAGAGGGGTTTGTTCCTCTGGGGGAACATTAATTGAAAATAAAAGGGGATATTAATAGTATAGAAATAATAAGGTAGTTTCTCCATCGGCTGATATTTTTAATTTAATAGTTTTTGGAAGACCAACTTTTCCTATTCCATTTTCTGCGCCACAAGTGTCACACGTTGTTATAGGTTAAAGAGTTAATCAATGTTCAATCAACCACAACACTCCCAATTACCAATTCTTCCAATAGTACCTAGCCAACGAACAATAAATAGCGAACTTACGAGGGAACATACCGAACCCGTACACGCCGATTTTGATGAAAATTATGTGGTAGATAGATCTCGAAGAAATATTTGACGCGTGTTTTTTTATATCTGCTGTCGTCCACATTGAAGAGGTGATATTAGCCCTCAAAGTTTGGGGTTGAAAACAGTTTTTTTGAAATATCTCCGCAATTAAAGGGCGTAAGCAACAAATTTTTTTTCAAATTGTGCGTCTCGAAATTACGAATCGATCGATATATATAAAAATGGCAAAAAATGATTTGTTTAAACAATATACTAAAATTTCGAAATGTTTGTTAACTTTTCGTTAGTTTTTCGTACTAAATGTTGTTCTTTTCTCGTGTAAATTTATATGTGTAAAGTATAGACAAAATTAGTGAATACGTGTTTTTGTAATTTTTTATTTTCTAACATTTAACGATTATTATATATATCGAGGGATACATAATTTCGAGACGCACAATTTGAAAAAAAATTTTTTTTGCCTACGCCCTTTAATTGCGGAGATATTTCAAAAAAACTGTTTTCAACCCCAAACTTTGAGAGCTAATATCACCCCTTCAATGTGGACGACAGCAGATATAAAAAAACACGTGTCAAATATTTCTTCGAGATCTATCTACCACATAATTTTCATCAAAATCGACGTGTACGGGTTCGGTATGTTCCCTCGTTAGTTCCAACCACATCAATTAACGACGGTACAATTTTATTCACCCTAAAGACCTCACAAAGATTCCTCACCTTTGTTTCATCCCTTATCCACATATACTTCTCCAAACAACACAACATCCCATAGTCATCATTACCCGTATCTCCACGCAGACGTTAATCAACGTTCGATTAACCACAACACTCCTCATTACCGATTCTTCCAATAGTACTTAGCCAACGAACGATAAATAGCGAACTTAATTCCAACCAGATCGATCAACGATCAACTAATAATCGGCTAATCCGATAATCATATTCCGGCTTATCGTTGGCAATTTACCGTGAATCTCCACTGTCGATGGTAGACGCATAAATAGTAGCTGAAACAGTGGCTCACTTGCTACCCCATACGAGGAAGAATATAGCCGGCTGTCTCAGCACGCTCCTCCTGAACGTTCGATTCGCTTAAGCACCCCAGGGCGATCACGCGCCCTCCCTGGCACATCGGTTTAAATTCAGCCGGCGGGCAGGAAGACGGGACGAGAACCGGAGAAGGGATGATGGAGGGAAGGTGGAGGACGAAGCGGCATGGTTAGGGGGGGTTAGCAAGGGGTCTACGATTACCCGCCGGCTATGTACCTATACGTTAACACACGGGGGGCACAACCACTCAGGGACGTGTGCAAGGTACCAGGGATTCGACCGTATGAATATTCAGGGCTTGCCTTCGCGGCGATGAAAATTCGATTGCCCCGCAGCTACGGCGTCCGACGACGATGATGGCCGACGGAGTAGGGGACGTTCTCCACCACCGTCGCTGCCGCCTTCTCGTGCCACCGTCTTCGAGCGTGCTTCCGCCTGTAGAAATCGTGCACCGGCAATCGATGACAATCGTCCGCAGGCGTGAGGTACTTTGAACCAGCCGGTTCCCACCTACGCTGAGACTTATATACATTGCCATAGGCGGCGGCGCTCTTCGATCCTCCACAGATCGAGCTTCCATTCTGGGAATAGGCTGCCGACGGAAATTGCAAGAACGGCCCGAGTTACGACGCCTTTGTTCCGGAGGATCGTCGGAATTGAATTTTCCTTATTGGAGGACAGAATGGGTGCTGGATGGATTCGCTGTTGGGATAGGAAGTTGCGGAGGTTCTTGACTTTATTTGTCGGGGTGGGTTTGAAACGTTGACACTTTGCGAACGTATGGTTGGAGATCTTAACACGTTCAATGTCATCGGTATATCGCTAGTTTTATCATTTCTGCTGATGTGAAACATTTTTCGTTAAATTCACATCTTAAGCAGAAACGGTAAAAATTCAGATAGATGTTCGGCAGGCTTTTATCTTTTTAACCTCTTAGTAGTGCCTTACTTGCTCACCATTTGAATGAAAATTAAAGTATGTGTATCATATCTTTAAGTAAGATGCTAATTTAATTATCAAAAACTTTATTCCAATCTACTCGCATAGTATTACGTTGCAGTGCTGTATTGTTTTCACGTAATTGGCGTTAGACTCTGCAGTACAGAGAAACAGCCCCGCGCAAAATTCAGCCGTGCCTAAGAGGTCAACGCTGGTATTTAACACTAGATTTACCAGCGTGAAATCTATTATATTTAAATATGTTAAATATGTACCTTAAAGCAAGGAAAATTAAGACGTGGAAAAGATGATAGATTCGGTAATTTATGTTTTATACGATGGGCGAAGAATATTTATTCTACGGCTCTCTCATAAACCCGTAGAATTTTTGGAAAAAATTGTGTACCAGTCATTTTGACTGGCTTGGTAAATCTAGTGTTAAATATTCGGTAGGTCTGTAAATTCATAAATATTTCAATATAAAAGTTACATGAAATATCATTGAATTCAATAGCACCGGACACCGGTGACCTCCATGGCAATTAACGTGTTAAATGGTGTTTGATGAATGAATGTTGGAATGTATCGAGGTTTATGGGTCCTTTTTTTATGATTTATATTAAAATCGTTATGATTTAATTTTGCCTGGAGAGGATAGTTCTCTGGTAAAAGTTAAATTGTAGCGTACATCTACAACTGAAACGGAGGGTTACTAATTTAGATCCAAAGTTGCCGCAAGCTTTCTGTCACTGAAAGGAAGATGAGAAAGGGAGAACTTGTTTTAAAATATCTTACTCCTAGCTGCGTGTTAAATACTCGACTAGTTTCAAGAGACGTTGCAGTAATCAGATAGTACCTCTAACAAAATTAACATCACTTCCCTGCCTGTGAACTTCTTGGACAAAGCAGACTTATTTCTTACGTTATCTTCAGTGTCAGCAAGAAATTTCTTTCTTTTAAAATGAACTCACGCCACAGGGCATTAAGCCAACAATAAGATCAGCTGCTCATTTTTGTCCTTCGCGAGTAATCTTGTAAATGATAAAATGCAATCATTCCCTCGCAGTATCTATTCTCTCATGCTTTCTACCATTCTATAGAAAATTTCTCACGGATACACAGTCATTGAAAAAAAAATCACATCCACCGGATGTACACGCGTTATCGCCAGCAAGACAGCAATTAATAGTCTAATTTCTGCAATTACTAAGCGTAGCTACATATAGGAACCCAAATCCTTTAACCCTTTTAGTGCCGGTCGACGATATATCATCGTTAGTAATAGTGCTAACACTAGGCATCGAAGGCCTAATATTCAGTTTTCAATATGATATCAGTAATTTTATGACAAATAATTGTAAACACACAGTTTTTCCTATATATTGCACATTCTATATGAAACTATTGTAGAATAACAATACTTTTTCTTCGCAGCTCCATTTGTCGTTGATTCAAACAATTTTTTCAATCCATACTAAAAGGGTCAAATCTCACAAACATAAAAATTAAAAGCCCCACGACAATTAATTCTCCCAAATAGGCTGAATACTTTCTAAACCTTGAAAAATAAATTTGCATCTTCAAAACTTAATTCCACTTCTTCACACCCTTGCTGCTTAACCCCTGCTAAATTTTTCTTGACTTAATTATTGCTGGAAGAAGTATTGTGACTGTGTAAAAATAAAAATAATTCACGAAAATGATTGCATAAAAGTATAATTAAAACTGATAGTTTTAAACACATTTAATCTCAGATCTACGTCCCACAGAAAATTTCTCACGGATACAAAATCATCGAAAAAAGAAAAACCCGCCGGATGCGATTACAAGAACACGCTTTACCACTGGCAAGAAAGTAATTAATAGTCATTCTAAACGCTAGTGAAACCGATATTCCCGATCGTAATACAAGACAGTTGATAATTATAGCAATAAAGTAGAAATGCTTATGAGAAAGGCGATAAGTTATATTTCATATGAACTCAAAAAAGGCTTCTCAATTCCAAGGAAACCTTTTGCAGGGTAGTCCCAAGAGTTCGTTCCTATTTCACGCCTATGTGTGCAACTAAGTACACCCTCTGCACGGACACCTGGTGCACATTTACACGCAAACCTGAGCGTACAAAAGCAAATACACTCAAATACATGGAACACATATGGAAATCCACGAATACACGTGAATATACGCGAATCCACATAGGTAGATCACACAGAAACACCCATACAGTAAAATGTAGCACTAGCGGCAGGTACGATCGTAGCTACGTACCAAACTCATATCTATAGGTCACCACACCTATATCCATTTATTGCATCGCACGCCGGTTGCAATCTTCTCGTCATTCGTTTATCGGATTGCGAGCTCGTGCCGAGAACGAGAAATATCGATTCGTCGTCGCTGTCGCGATAAAATGAATTTTGTACCGTGACGCGAAGTAAACGAGAGGACGTAGAGGGGTTGGAATAAAGGGAAAGAAGGGTGACAAGAACGATGGCGAATATCTTTGGACGAAGAACGATGGGAAAGTGTGGAAAGAAGATCGCGATCTCGATAGTTCTACCTGCTGACCAAAAGATACGGGAAGGATAAAGAAACCGTCGCAGTTTCCTGGGAACGTAGAAAATGGAGTAGTTACGTGAATGTGTTCCTCTGTCAGTTTTATCGTATTATCGTGGCGTTGGACATGACGTAGGTGGATAGAAGGAAGTCTCTTGGAGGAAGTGACTCGGCCCAGACTCGATTATGGGCCTTCGAAATGTCTTTTCTTGGCCACTCCTGGATGCATTATGATGCACGTGCAACAATTACCGATGCTCGTAATCCGTGTAATGGGGTTTAGGTGGAAGTTGTAATAATGCATGAAAATAAAGCGATTTATGGGATGTTGTAATTCATGTTTGTTGTCTATGATGGGATGGGATTGGAAAGATGGACGCGATGAAAAAGTAAAAGTCATGATAACTGCGGCACTGATGGTAGACACGTTGCGTTAAACGATTGAAATCGTTTTTCTGGAATTGATGTTGCTTTGTTCGTAAATGTCACGAACTTGTTGGCAGTTTAACCCTTTCGCTGGGATTCGATCGAGAAACGATACAGGTATAGGTATGATTTCTGTGGGTTTGATGGAATTTAATAACAGATGAAATTGGAGAAATATTTGACATTTCGCGCTCAGTGATTTCACAGTTTGACGAAATATCCACCGATTTGAAAAGAGAACTCTACTTCGTCGGAAATTTTTCTGCGATCACTTACAATTGGCGTAGTTACATATAGAAACCTAAATCCCTTAAATCTCGCAAACATAAACACTAAGGAGACCCACGATAATTAATTCTCCCAAATAAGCTGAATGCTTCCTAAATTTTGGAAAATAAATTTGCATCTTCAAAACTTAATTCTATTAAACTAAATCCTTGCTATTTAACCCATTTCCTCCCAAATTTTCTTGACTTAATTATTTCTAGAAGACGTATTGTCACAGTGTAACAATAAAAATAATTCGCGAAAATGATTGCATAAAAGTACAATTAAAACCAGAACTACCGGCGTTAAATCTTTTATATTTTAATATATTAAATAAGTACTTTGGAAGAAGAGAAATCAAGAAGTAGAAAACATGATCGATTCGATAATCTGTATTTTATAAGATCAACATAGAAAATTTACTTTATAATTGTTCTATAAGCTTGGAGAACCTTTAAAAAAATAGGGACCAAGTCATTTTGACTTGCTTGAGTAGTTCTAGTATTAGATCTAACTGTTTAAACCACATTTAATCTCAGAAGCACGTCAAATATTTAAATTGAGCGCTAAAGAAATGAATAATCTCCAAATAGAAATCATGAAAGGTCAAAGTCTCTGAATAGCACCAACCCAAAGAAATCATCATTTCACCGTAACCTCTCCATCGACCAAGCCGATAACAATACATCTTAATTCCCTCCTCTCATACCGTCTCCCTTCAATAACATTATCGAAATAAATTCCAAAGCCCCGTTCGAAGACACTCTCCCGGTGAGATTCCTCGATCTCCAAAGAATACCGGCACGTGGGCGAAAGGGTTAGCTAACGGAAATTACGAGAGGCACACTAAAGCGGTCGTGATCGCTGTGGTACATTCCGCAAACTGCACTCCAAAGCACCGTTGTTCCTGGTCTATCTTCTTTCCTCGTTTTTCCTCCCCCGTTTCACCCTCTCGTTTTTCCTCCTTTCCTTTTATTTTTTATCACAGAACGCCACGCCGACCACGATGTTCCGCACGGTCGCGCCTTTTACCGTTAACGTCTACGGTATTAATTGCGACGATTATTCGCGAAAATTGGTATCCCGTGTCCGGGCCGAAATGCGGCCGTAATCGCACGGGGAAATGTTCGCCACGTCCGTAGGTACATACGTGTGTACCATCAGGATTCTTCCCCGAGGAAATTACCGGTAGTTGGCGAGTGGACTCACGACCGTATAGAGCTTAATTCAACATGGCCATGTACGGATCGCGAGGGTGTACGTTCAATTGTCGTTGGCTGTTATTGCGGCGGCCCGCCGTTTTCGGTGTTACGTTTTTATGCATGGGTCAAGCAAGCTTTAATGGGGAAAGAGTGACGTCGAGAGAAAAGGGGATTGCCTTGTGGCTGAAGCAAACTGATTTAAAGGAGAGAAGGATACGTTGATGGGTTTTATGTTTTTCGAGTAGGCGAAATTGGCTGATGTTGAACTCTTTGGGGATTAAGATTCCAGGGGGAAGAATAGAGGCTAATTGCATAGACGGATTATCTTCGTTTTAACCAGTTAACTGCGTTCGACGTGTATCCACGTTAGTCCAAAGTTCTATTGCGATAGCCTTTTTAATGCTCAATTGTCAATTGCTTATGGATTAGAAATGTAATTTTCCTACATTTTGCTTCATTCTTTTCGTAAAATTTGTAACAGAAATATTTGCCCTGTGTTCGACGAATATATACGTCATTGCTCCATTTTAATTCTGTACCCCGCGAGCGATTGGTAAAGCTAAATTCCGTAGTTAACTGGTTAAATAGGAGGAGGGAATTTATGTTAATTTTGTTAGAACATTTTGAAAATTTGTAAGATGGTTTAGATGTATCTGAGCAAGCAGGTTGGATGTAAAACAAGGTGGCAATTTTCCGTACCGCTGTACTTCAAAAAGAAACTTCAACTTTTCGGGGTGGGTTGGAATATATGCTATCGTGCATAAAAAGAGATGGAAAATGTGGGGCAGTTTTTAACCTTGCTCCATAGAGTTAATACTGACCGTATCAGGACTTTATTAACTATATTATAATATTATTTAATTTATGTTTAAAATGAAATTCATTTGGTAAAGTTCTATAGGTATTAATATTTATTTTATCATCCAATTATTTGTAGAAGTTGGAGAATATTTCAGGCAAACACATAAAGCCACTGTACAATACGAAAAGCGAACTTGACGGAATATTAATTGGTAAATAATTAACTGAAACAAAAAATAGAAAGCTTTCAGTTAAAAACAACATCGTCGAAACGTCAAATTTAATTCACCAGTAAAATAATGAGCTTCAATAAATTCCCTTGAAAATCATTTCGAATGAAATTAATAAATTATCAACTCTCCTAATTCACCTATCCTTAACTCGATAGATAACAAATCCTCCAACTTTCCAAACTCTAAAACATTCTCAAAGTTCTCTCTTTACCCTCGATACGCGTCATCGACCATCATCGAACCCAGTCTCGCAAAAGTAAACTACCTCTTCTCCTTTTGTAACCCTATCCGTCGTCCTTCAGTCTCGAATTGCAACGCAGGATCTTATGAAGGTTCAGTTTGCGTCTCGTGCATTTATCCGACGAAAACGTGGCGGTCATAAAACGTCCAGGAACGCACCAACAGTATTTGAATAGTGTAACGACCCTGACTCACGACGAAACGGTCGAAAATGTCGTTTGCAGGTGCTAAAGTTATAGTCCCGTGTACAGTATGGGATGGTACGGTTACGGTTATCTTCAGACGGCCTGCGAGACCTATACTCGTAAAAAAGGGTATAGCGGAAGGTGTAACATTATAAAGCGAAGCCAGAACGATACCAAGTCCCATGCACTTACCGCCATAGTCGGGGAATTAGAGACATCGAACATTTCGTTTTATCTCTCATGTCGCCGACCGTTAATGTGTGTGCGAATTAATGCGCCTGTCTCATTTTCTCGTCAGTTCTTCCTCGATGAAAGCTCACGAGATGTTATTTTTGCTATTTCAAGTACCTATCGACTCTCGTCGTACGAGAGTCCACGGTGCAACGTGTCGAGTCGGTGTCATTTAGATAACGAGCGTATATTTTCTTGGTACGTATTTACGGACGACAGATGACTAATTACTAACATCCAGCAATTATCAGTAGCGGTGAGATAAGCATTGAATTCCAGGCGAGGAATATAGACGCTTCGAGCGCCATTAATTGTAAGATCTTGCGCAGAACGATCCGGTTGAAGTTTGATACGTTTTTCAAATCGTTGGTGGTTTTGGTGTCATTTTGTTCGAAAATCATTAAATGATTGATTAGATAGAAGAAGAAAATTGGAGAGTCGCAGGATTTTGTTGGGAATTGGATTAAAATTGAATTTTAGAACAGATGGAGTGTCCTGGTTTTAATTTATTACAGGTTGAATAACAATGTTCACGATACATAAAAATATTATAACAGTAATTATTTGCGGCTCTTTAACTAAATGTAACATTCAGTTTATGAAAGCTTCACTTTAATATTCTAATGTACCTTTTAAGAAATTCGAAAAAGAGCAACTGTCTTTTATGTTGGATTTAGATGCACTTCTTTCAATTGTATTTTCTTTGATCTACTTTTATTCCTATTTTTTTCTCTCTGCAACATATTTTTCATTGTTGATAATATGAATTATATATTTCATGGAGTTATTTGATGCACCCTTCGAAATTGCTTTAATTATCTTTTTCATTTTGGAGTATGCTATTATTTTTAATGTATCTAGAGAGCATTCCATTCTATTTAGATTTAATGGGTATAACGTTCCTTGATATCATAATAGCTTAATTGTTATAAAACTAGTTTTAGTTAATAACTTAGGGTCTAAGTCGTGTGCCGTTATCCGCTGATCTCTTGTGGCATGAGTTAGTGTCTGTACCCTATAGACCCTAGACGCACGACTTAGACCCCAACTTATTAAGTAAAACTAGTTTTGTAACAATTAAGCGATTATAATATTAACGAACTTTGTACGCTCGATGATTGGACGAATACGTACATACACATAGATACATTGCAGCATGTATATTAAAACTAAACAAGGCGAGTATTATCGCAAAGTTCTGTATACTTCCATCGGAAACAATGAAACTCATGACATAAAAGATGTATCAACTGATGTTTCAAGTTTTTATCATTTCTATGAAATACTACTGTCACATTGCAATACAGATAAGTGCAAGGCAAAATAAGAAATTGAATTCTTCATATTTTTAAACTTCACACGTTGAACGCTACCGGTATTTCGCTAGTTTCGCTATTTCCACTAAAGTGGAATTTTTTCTATTAAAATCCCATTTTTATGAGGCAGAAACTTTAACACTACAGTTACGGAGCCAATTTGGCTCATTTAAAGTTTGATTACTAGATATATAATATATTGGTTGGTTAGGTTTTTAATAATAAATTTTTCATTTAAATTGATTTGGAACTATTTTCTTTGCAAAAAACTTCAGTTTTCTTGTACAAGTCAAATTGGCACATCTTAGAAAAATAGGTGTATCAACATCCGTAAATCTAGTGTTAAAGACATTGATAGATATATATTCGACAGACCTTCGTCTTTTTAACGGCAATATTTAATTATTCAATACGTTAGAAACTTCATAAACATTGCAATTTAAACCTTACATTAAATTTCATTGAATTGATCGATTTTCGCGTATCTTGATCCTATCTTGATCATAGCGTCGGTCACTGGTGACCCCCATGACAGTCACCCTGTCAAACCTCTTTCAAATCACCGGCACGTAACTCAGTAAAATTCAAATCTCCCTTACAATATGTACCCCCCCAAAAAACCACCCCTAAATATTTCCTCGTCTTCCGAAAACCACAAGGTCCCCTTTTCGAGAATAATACGCGCAAAGTCATCGTCGAATATCCATAAATTCGAATATTTCTCGTGATTTGGACCATTTCACCTGGTCGTTTCACGAAAAGGTCACCTGGGGCGCCAAAAGCGCGATAGAGCGAGAAACTGAAAGACGGTACCGACGTTCTCCAACAGTTTCCGCGTGCCTCTGAATATTCATTCGCAAGAGTTGGTCGTTTAAATCGCCCGCCACTTTCCCTCTCCTCTTTCTCTCCTCTTATCTTCTCTCTCCTCCATGATATTAGCTTCTTCCTTTCCATCCTCGTCATCTAACACTTGTGATCGCAACAAGCGAGATGCACTTTGGTCCTCCACTTCTCTCGCTCCGGTAAGCTCGCTGTTGGGTATCGTGAATCGGCAACTTTATAACTCCGTGATTTCGAGGCAGGTCGTTACGCTGATAAGTAGGTACACAGAAGTGCTACACGCGCCCTTTATCTCTGTGTACCCTTGTACCTGTATCAGATAGCGTATCATCGATCGAGTATGTACGCGTGCACACCTGTTTGGTTGTACCTCGAGGGATGGCCATTATCGAGTATCGACGCCACGGTAACAGGGACACCCAACTGGCGTGTATATACGCCACGATAATCCGAATTACAGATATCCCTGGAATCTGCATGCACAGAGTGTAATCGCCACGGTCGGTGGCTGGTTTATGGCGTCGTCACATCGGCGCCTCGATTATTTATTGCAACCATTTCCACCGATTCGGCAAATAAATCTATGAGATCCTCCTGCAATGTTGTTGGAGAGGTTTCAAGGAGTTTGTCTTAGTTTTCGAAGGTTTGGAGTGTTTTATAGGGTGAATAAATTTATGTCTTTCTTTCAGCCATGTAGCACGGTGAACTTTTTAGGTGAATGTTGAAACGTGGTTGGAATGTGTTTATCGTGTCGATTGATTTTGTAACGGGAAAGTAGGATAATTGAAACGAATATAGGAGAGAGAGTGGAAATTTCTACGAATAACCAAAGTACGTAACTGATTGTACAATGTGGGTATAACGTTTGTCCGTGGACTTTCTCCTGTAAGGTTGTAACCTACGGAGTAATTTTTTTTTATTCTAGTTTTATGAAGAATATTTGAATCGTTGGATTTAAAAGTTAATAGTTTTGTGAAGTATTTAGATACGTTATTGGGAAAAGTATTTTACTTGCTTCTGCATTAGTTCTTTTTTTTAACTTTGCAAGTAACATGTGCTTTTGGAAAACTTTCTCTACTCGATGGTAGGACGATTAAATGTCTACGTGAATTATTGTATATCGAGAGTAGAGATCGGAGAAGATACTCGCCGAAATTTTCTCCAGGTATCGGTACCACCGTGGGAGATTTGAACCGTGCAACACCGAACCCTCGAAGTGCAAGGTTTGATTAATGTATGCAGATAACGGGCAAGAGGTAGAAATGACTATCCGAGCTTAATAATAGATGTTATAAGGCAAACTCGGATAAGTAAATGGCCCGATTAAACTTGTGTAACGATTCGCAAATGTAGGTTTCTCAACTCCTGGGTTATTGGCTCGTCGACAGTTATTGGCAACCTTTCTGTCCTAGTTACGAAACTTTCTGCCAAATGTCGTTGCACCGTTTCCGCAAAAAGTGTGACAAATTGCCACTGGCAGTTTCTTCGACGTTTCCTTTCCGTTTGGAAAATCTCGTGCCGAGTTCAATGAAAGATTATGTTAATTTCGATCGATCGATAGCTGAAACTCCCGTACGATTCGTACTATGAGGTCGTTGACCTCGGACACTTGTTACCATCGAGCATGGTAACATTTTCAGAGGTCATTTTCTACCCGACGAATCGGTGCTCGGTATTCATGCGGAGGTTAAACCGTTTACCTTGCACGGCACTATTATACGATTTTAGTTAATTATCAGTGTAATTAGCGTAGATGCAAATAGTGATTCGGCGAGCTTAGCTCGTTTAGGATATGAATGGTAGCGTTAAACTTGTAATATAATAGGTAAATATCAAGATCCGATGACATTGTTTAGCGTTAACTTTACCGTGCACAAGGCTCCACGTTCTATTAGGATATCGTTGGGTGTTCCATTTATTACGTGTAGTATAGCAGAGAGAATGTTCATAGTAAATCTTGTTAATATTAGCAATAAAGAGTAGAACAGAAATGATATTCAATCAAGTATTATAATTATAAATTTATTAAACATTTTCTACTAACTTTCTAACTTAAGCTACTGTCCAACAACTGAAAGATGGCTAGTGAGCGGCGGTGCCGATGGTTTCAAAATGGCCTTTTTCCACAATTTCGTTTTTGAAATGCCCAAACTCTTCAGACATTTCACGCCTGCTGAATATTAGTCACTGAAAGCCGAAGTTCTTGCTTCAAATTTGTTAAGTCAATATCAAACTTAAATGCGTTGTGTGATACACAAATGAAACAAAATAATACTGCCTTTTTTGTCCACCTTAACGTTTTTTTCAAGTCAGAATAATATGACAGATATTGATTGTCCAAATCTGCATTCATATAATGAAATTCCGCGTTAACGCCGGACTGATGTGCAATGTGTTAAAATGAATGAATATGTGGAATGTTCACTTTAAGAATTTGGGTTTGGAGATTTCAAAAACGAAGCGGCGAGGATAGGTGTTTTTAAAACGAGGAGCTCCGCCGCCCCCTAGCCATTTTTCACTTGTCAAACAGTACGTGTAGTACATTTGAAACAGAACCATCGTATGGTTGGAGTTACAGACTGAAACTTTCAATTACTGAATCACTGTTCAAATCACCGTTATCATACACATGGAACCTATGTAAAACTACACACCCTAGATAAAATAACCATAGCAATAAAAATCGAAATACAATAGTACCATCAAAATAAAACGCTTGGGCGAAAAGTTCTCCCGTTGAAATATTAAGTAAATCGGAAAGTAACGTCATTTCTCTAAATATTTTGTTCAAAAACCAATTGATTTTTATTAACCCTTTCACAGTACGGTAAAATGACGAATTCTGGCCCAAAAAATGTCTATTTTTTTTATGTTCGAAAAAACTTCGGCATGCAAACTAAACCACGTCTCCTTCTTCAATTAGAATAAACTTAGAAAACAGAGGAAGCAAAGAATCTAGTCATAGACTTACAATTAGATATCTTTGGTAGACTCAACGTAATAAACCATTTGATACTTGACGCTCCGCCCATGACTGTCACGGCATAAACTATCAATGTGTTAATTCGATGTTGTAAATTTTCACGTTCGATGGGTAAATGATGAATTATATCATTCATTAAAAATAAATACTTGTTAGAAATTGATTTCGTTGTTAATTCAATGCAAAAAAAAACAACATTACTTTCCGGTCTTCCTAACACTACAAGAATTCTATCCAAATGTTACATTCTACCGTTCGATTTCACTGACTTTTGTTTATCTTGTATCGTTTCAATTCCTAAAACAGTCTCGTTGTCCTCATTCTATCTCGGTAAAGTGCAATTTTCGGTAATGCTCGGCAAGAAGCAGTGGCATTATTACTCTGAAAGAAAAAAGAAAATTGTTATTTACGTGCGAACACTTTGTAGAAAGTATCACAGGGTGCATAGTTGCTGGAGGAAACTCTACTTTGGTCGAGATCGACGTTACTTATTAATCACAGGCTGCTTGAAGTCTCAAAGCCCGTTGGTAGACTCATTCATCGAGCTCGTCGTTGGATATCTTGTACTCCTTTTTGGCGCCTTTCATCTACTAGACTTATCTCCTTCCTCCGGCTCGTTCCGCGCTAACTCTGCCTTCCGCTCGGTTCAACGGAGCTTGGCACCGACGCAATCTTTTTCTCGGGGACTTGTCGCAATCAGAGGTAACAAATTCCGTTTCTAAACGACCGTGCACGGTGTGCTCTATCGCGTATAAAATTGCAATTGCGCTTAGGAGACGGACGGGTTTTACGAGTCATCGACAAATTCACGACAAGTGGGCTCGGGACGAAAATTTATTTATCGAACGCCAGACCTGATAGATACCGCGAATTTACGATTGCGTTTGTCGCACGAAGCGTTTTAATTAAACCGGCTATGGGGAATACGGTTACCGATTAATGGGTACAGAGTTCGAGTCACCTTCGCTTCCAGGGAATTTCTCCAGAATTATAGGATGTTTGAAAAGGTTTACTTGAAAATAATGATAAATGGTGAAAATAAGATTTTTAATTTTGTTTTTGCAATATTAATGGGTTTCGTTTATGAGAATGGTGACTGTCGAGTGACGTTAAACGATCGTAAATGGAGTTACGGAAGTTTCGAAACAAACACAGCCACAAAGTGAAGCTGAAATTACTGCGACCGTATCGATTATTGGTTCTATCTGTTTAAAATCGAAACTAGATAGGTGTAAATCGTAAATGAGGTTCTGGAAATTTTCAAGGAAATACGAATTCCTCGGTGTAATTAGAGTGAGAAATGTAAAAAGGAAGGAGAATGAAATTGCACTGAATTACAATCGTTTCTCGAGTGTCGGCAAATTTGAAAGACGAGACCGCGAGAGAATAATACGAGCTTTATCTACGAGGGAAGTGTCCTCGTTTACGTAAACTGTAACGTCGAGCGTCCGAGATATCCGTCTTTTATACATCGTCGAGAAACCGCTATCATACCACCTACAAACGCTTTGATAAAGTTTCGAGGTCTCCTCGTCGTCGTTTACGCGCGAATCCTCGATCATAAGCTGCATATACATATGCCATGACCTTGAGCTTTCGTGTAGAAAGTTTCCCGGTTATTATCTTCATCCTGCGACCGCTGCGTTCGCCATTCGTCTCGAAGTACATTCGTCATGAATAACGGAGTTAGTCGAAGCGTAGGCAAATGGCAAGTCTTTGTTGAAGCTCCAAAGTACGCCTTGATTTTACCTGCAGACTTTCTCGTCGTGAATTCGTAACATGGTGAAACTTTTCCCGCCTCTTCCTCGTACTGAGTGCTCATGGAGTCTATTGGACGTTACGAATGGGCTTTTGGAGTTTAAGGGCTTCGACTGACGACTGCGAGGATTGGAGTTGAAATCCTTGCCACTAAAACATTTTTCTTGGATAGTATATCATAGTTTTGACTGTTCAAGGCTCGTTTCAGATTGGAGGTGTAGAGATACTTATGGAGGGTGGTTCATGGTGGGAGGTGTTACAAATGGGGCTGTGGTTTGTATGGAGTTGGGCTTCTGCTACCAAGTAGCAGATTGGTGTTTGAATCCTTGTCATTGGAAGATTTTTCTTAGGTAATGTGTTATAGTTTTGGGAGCACAGAGATTTTGAAAAACTGGAGGTAGTGGATATTTTTATAGAGGGGTGCTTGTGGTGGTGGATGTCACAAATGGGACTGTAGTGGATATGGAATTAAGGTTTTTGGCAAGGAGTAGCAGACTGAAGTTTGAGTATTTGTCATTGGAAGATTTTTCTTGGGTAATGTGTCATAGTTTTGGAGATTTAAAAATTTCTAAAAATTGGAGGTAGTGAAATTTTTTGTAGAGGGGTGCTTATGGTGGTGGATGTCACAAATGGGACTGTAGTCGATGTGGTATTAAGGTTTTGGGCAAGGAGTGGCAGACTGAAGTTTTAATCTCTGTCATTCGAAGGCTTTTCTTGGGTAATGTGTCACAGTTTTAGTGGCTCAGAGATTTTTATAAATTGAAGGTACTGAAAAAATTAGTAAGGGGATGTTTATGCTAGTGGGTGTGACAAATGAGGTTGTGGAGGGTATGGTATTAAGGACCTCGGCTACCAAGTAGTCGCCTGGAGTTTGAATCTCTCTCATTGGAAGATTTTTTCTTGGATAATGTATCATAATTTCGATGGTATAGGGGTTGTAAAAAATTGGTGGCAGTAAAAATATTTGTAAGGAGGTCTTTTCAGCAGATGTCAGAAACGGGGCTAAGGTCTGTATCGAGTTAAACTACGGACTGTCGTCAAAGTAACTATAGCAAACATCGTCAAAATATAGAACAAACATAAAGTTCCATAAAAAGCAGTTGAACTTTGGAGTTGTAAAAAAAAGTGAGAAACACAATACGCATTTTCTTTGAGAAGTACACCTGCGTTATGTGCAGTGTTCCCAACAAGTTTTGATAATCGCCGATATATCCATTTTAATTCCACCCCCTGCAAACTTCCAAGTACGAAGTAGTTGATATTACCAAAATTTGCAAGAATGTCGGTAATATTAGAATTTCACCACGTTCAAGGAGTACATGTTCCTTAATAAGAATCCAGTGGTTCTCAGAGACTGTTCTTTCTCACAATCCTTTCAGAATGTCTTTAAAGTACATCGTATATTTTCGGCTTTACTTTTTTCCACCCTAAAGCCACCCCTTCTCTTACATACAACCAACCTGACTATGATATACGTATCATTAAAGAAAAAAAAAAAAACTTACCCGAGACGATGGCCAATTTGAACTGAAGCCCACTAGTTGGTAATCCGAGGCTTTATCCCCGTAACCACCATAGCTCGGAGGTCTACGAGGTTAAAGCCATTTTCCTAATAAGACCTTATTTTCCCTCTCGTTTCGTGCTCCTTGCGCGAGCTTCTAACCTTCGATACATCGATAAAACGGTACCAAAAGCTCCTCGACATCTCCAATAATACCGCAGACTTCAAAGGCAAAATAAAGTAACTCCTTAAAGGATAAATATTATGTGAATCTTTGAAAACGATAAAACTCACGATATCCTGGATCATCGGCACGATACGAACGCAAACGTTAAAAATAGAAGAGACGAAGGTGTCGCAGCGATGTAACATAGCTATCCATGTAGGGAAAAAAGAACAGAAAGAAAGAGTGGCAACCTATAGATAAACGGTCTTTGAACGGCGCGATGGTACGAAACAAACGATCACGGTAGAAAATCGTAGAGGTTTTCAGCAGGCTGGAAATCGCGAGGCAAGCTACAGAGAGAGAAAGATAGAACAAGAGAGAATGAAAGACAGAGAGAGAGATAAAGAGAATAAGAAAGATAGAATGAGAGAGATTGAGAGAGAAGGAGTGTGCGCTGTTTTTGCTTTGATCCTCGGCTCGTTGAACGGTGAGCGATCGGCCTAGAATTATCCACGGTCCGAGAGTAGGAGCTTCGCGTCGGCGGCGTAAGCCCATCGGTACTCTGCTATTGCCGTTGTTGATGCTGTTGCTTTTCCTCGAGCACTGGTACGCACAAAGCGCATGGATAATTAGACAGGGCGTGCCGGGCTCTCTTGTGCCGTTTCTACACGCGAAACTCTTCGGGAGTTGCTATTCTCTCTCGGGTTTGCTTTCCTACCGTGCAAAAGTTTCACCGATCTCCGACCTAACTCTCGTAGACTTGTCTGCGATTTTCTCTCGTTTCACCGACGTTCTTTCGTTGCTCGATATTTTACCGATATTTTCTTTCATAAAGGTCGATCGTGCGGAGCAAACGCGTGGAGAGATCTGATAATTTCGAGCTTACGCTACGTTTAATCCGCATCGCCGAAAGAGGTTTAAATTTGCATACGGTGCGTGTGGTCTCGGTTTCGTCGATGTTACTCGAGCACGTTGTATCTCGCGGAGAGACACGCGTTGCGCTTTACTTTCTTAACGTATTCGCTGCTGGCGGTTTTTGGGGCAATGCCCTTTGCTGAATTTCGTGCACGGCTTTCCAAAATCAATAGTTGTGCCGTGGAATTATTCTACTTATTGTTTGATTTTTGGAAAATGAAGAAGGGAGGAATTGACGAGGGATTCTGTGTATCTTTAAAATTACGAGAGCCATTTAATTAGGTTGGAAGTAAAACAAAATTATATCTCTGAGAATTGGATTTCCATAATTATTTTACGAAATAATGTTTAATGTTATATTGTGCAAAAGTTTCATTGCATCCGACATAAAACTAGGATGTTCGTATTTTACTTGTTTAAAACAACGTTGAAAAAAGTCGCAAATAGGTTAAACTCTTCATTGTTCTTTTTATATTTTTATTATTTGGTAATGTTTTTTCAGTTGCCAAATTTGTGACTGTTATGGAGAGAGATGAGATAAAATGTTTTTAGTCTTTGAGACATATATATCCTGTCGATAGCTAAAGCGTTAAGAAAATCAACTCCATAGAAGGCGAGAACAAACGATATCATTTTACCCTGTTCATTTTGCTGGTCCGTTTGTCTTGAATCGTGGTTTATTTCTGTATCGTCAATTTTCTACGGAATTCCGTTTGCCGGCAGTTTCACTGTTTTTAGAGAATTTTTTTAACGTTTCTCGATAATCCAGCCGTACCTTTCATTGAAATAAATCCTATTTTTTGTAACAACGTTTGTGTTTTGATCCCGTTTACTAACACTTTTATATAAGCGGCGGTTCAATGCCGTGAAAGCTAATAGGATAGACGAAAAACTATTTAACCAACAGTAACGATAGAACGTAGCAAGTTCCATTAAAATTTTTTTTCCACTTTTCAGAAATCCTTATTTCTCTCTTACAATGAGTGCAGTTCTCAACTTTCACGATTACAGGTTTATTTCTTCGTTGTAAATAGATCCTAAGAATATCCTGTAAACTGTAATTGCACGTCCGTGCTTGGTTAAAGCCGTTCCCTCCTGCTTGGCGACCATTTGCTTGATTTTGCAATCTTTCTCCTTCGCTCAATTTTTCACTCTTTCACTCGTTCTTTAGCTATTTAACCCACTGCCTCCCTCATGTCTCTCCTGCAATTTACTTTTCTCGCTCCTTCGGTCTCTCCACTTTTCTCCCTTTACCCTCTCACCCTTTCGCTCTCGCTCTCAATCTCTCTCACTCTAGTGCCATCCATCTACCTTCGCTTCTCTTCTTCTTACATTTTTCTGCCAGTACGCCGATCCAATGAGGAAAATTAGATCGCTTTTTTCCTGAGAGGGTTTCCGATCCGATCGTCGAGCAGTAGCTGGGCGGATCGTAACGATGCTATGGCTCGTGACTCCTCTGACGTAAGAGAAAGTCTCGTTTCGTTGCTGCTCTCGCTACTACGAGGAATCGGAAACCGACGACGACGACGACGACGACGACGACAACGAAGTCGACGTCGTCGACGAGGAGGAGGACGGTGCTGGAGGGAAGTGACTCTCGATCTACAGCTCGTCTCGTGTCTTGAAAGTAGGGCGAGCCACGCCTAGAGTGGCTTGCACTCAGATGCGTACCTTGACGAACGCTTCGTCTACGTTGAGCTACATTTTTCTTGCATTGCCTAAGTGGTCTCCTGGAGAAGCAAAGAGAAGTTTGGTTAAATTTATTATCGTGCGACGAGAAATATCGTTTGCTTGTCAGCCATCGCTCCGATGGGACGAGTGGTTCCGTTAACAATAACCGAATGCGCCATTAGGGTTGCTGTTGATGGAGGAGACATTTTGAGAGAAACTTTTAGCGGAAAGTTTGACGGATGGATTGCGTTTGCTTTTGGAGCGAATGTATTACCTTTTAATTGAATATTAGAAATTTCTGTTCTGTTCTGTCGAAGAGGGCTATTGAGTTGTGTCTGCAGGGTAAATCTGAACTTGAAGGAGCTTATTAACACTTTAGCAGCCGCACGTCTACGCAGTCAAACGTTTCCAGAGGCAGGAAATATTTTTGAAGAATTAATTTATAAAACTTTTATTAACACGTTGACTGCCGTGGGGGTCACCGGTGACCGGCGCTATTGTATTCAATGAAAATTTATGTCACTTTGAAATTGCCATATTGATGAATTTTCAGACATACTATATATTTAAATATACGTGTTTAAAAGATGAAGGTCTGCTGCATACTTATCTATATGTATCTTCGAAGTTTCTGTTTTATAAAGATGTGAATTTAATAGAAAAAATTTCGCTTCAGTAGAAACAGTGAAATTAGCGAAATACCGTTGGCGTTCAACGTGTTCAAATTAAAAGAAGATCTTATGAAAGCAAAGACGTAACGATGAAATACGAAGCCAATAGCAATATCCACACTTGTTTACATCCATAATTCATCACACAGAGAGTGTGGTACTGGCCAATAATCTACGGTGGTAGCATCACACACATGTTGTGTGAGCGGCCATTAACACTAGAACTACCAAACCAGTCAAAATGACTGGTACACAATTTTTTCAAAAAATTCTCCAAGTTTACATAAGAGTCATAGAATAAATATTCTACGTCTATATCAATAAACATAAATCACCCAATCGATCAAATTTTCCGCCGTTCGATTCCCCCTTTTTCAAAGTACTTATTTCATTTATTAAAATATAATAGATTTGAGGCCGGTAGTTCTAGTGTTAAAGTGTTAATATTTCGAGGATGTTTTTACAGAAATTTTCTGGTTTCGTATGGTTAGATGTCAGTGTTGTGAAAACGTATAGGTATCGATATATCATGCAATATCTAAGAAACTCCTTCAAGAAACATAGTCTCAACTTTCTTCATGAAATAGCAAATAATAAAATGAGATATCTAAATTACCAAGTTACTGATGCTAAAAATGTAGTAGAAAAAAATTTAACTTTACCAGTACTAAATTACTTGCACAAAGAGCGGAGATAAAACCAAGAGCATAAACTGAACCAAGGATTAAAATTGAACTTTATATACGCGTATCATAATCCAAATAATCCAGAAACCATGGAAATTCACACCTCGCCGAAACAAGCAAATCCGTAGAAAGCTCAAACGTAGTAAAACCACGAAGAACGAGAGAAATCGGTATAGAGGTCCGATTTTCCACCTAATCGCAGGCGTATTCGAAGGAATGGAGGAGCAGGCGTCCGGGAGGCTGGAGAACAAATAGAAGCTCCAGTTGGGGACCTTTCTGCATAATGCATGCCATCGTCGTCTTGTTCATCGTCCTCACCGAGCATTGTCGTCGTTCGAGTCGGTGGTCCTGCTCCGTTCCTTCGTTAGCCTTTTATCTTACCTTTCTACCCTTCCTTTCTTTCTTTCTTCCCTATCTTTCGCGGATAGGGTGCGGTGGTGCTCTCCCCCAACGTAGAGCATCTCTGCACGTGTAAGTCTGCGACGAAAAAGAACAAAGAGACCATGCTCTTCTGCTTTCTTTTGCATCGTTACCGTTCCCCTTGTTAAGAACTGGAAGGATTTAAGAAATGTCTGCGTTTTTAGCGTGACTACACGCCGAAACTTTTTTCATCGTCGCGCGAACGAAACTTACTTCGAAATCGCGCTCCCCGCTGCATCGTTTAACTGAGAGTAACGTTTATCCATGGGATTTACGTTACGTGTATGGAGATTAGGAATACACCGTAGATTTTTTGGAGGTTCGCGTGAATGGAGTAAAAGGTTGAAGTGAGAAATTGAAGAATTGAGATGTTAAAGCACGATTTTTATGTCATTAATTGACATTGTGGTGACCATCAATCCTTGTAGTGACAAGGGTGTCTATAGCCATGTGCGGGTTCAATGCCACCTGCACATGATTTCTATAGCTGCCTATATATAATCTCTGCAGTTATACTCGGTATAATCAATTACATAGAAACTCTACTGTGTGTCATTGAATTTTTTTTTTTTTTTTTTAGTAACGCAATGGAAATCTTCATGTTCCTACTGTATTGATTTTGTGTATTTCACAAAAATCTTATTAAATCATTTCCATAACTATGTTAGACACTGCTTTGGGTATAGAGTTGAAGGGTGACACTTGCGAAAGATATTTGTTAAAGTATCGTACAATATCATAGTCTAGGTGGCTCCAATTGCACCTAAAACTGTAGTTTCTATGTATACAAATGCGAAATATAAAAAGTGTAAAAGAAACAGTATTATTCACACATTTTTGTTAACTCTTTGCGGTTCTATGTCGAGCTGTACTCGACATAGTTATTTCACTTGTTTTTTTTCCCTGACAATATAAAGTCAGTTTCCAATTTCATATTGATTTTTTGACATCACCAAAATATCCACCAATACCTGTAGCTATTGTTACCATTAAAAAAGAATTAACAACCAAATGATAGAGAATGTTGTGAAATTAATTTTATTTAGCTCACTACGAAATTAACAAAATAATTCAGACCGCAAATTTAATCATAAACTAGAGTTGAAATATTATACAATTTTCCCCATTTAAGTTTAGGGTCTAAAAGTAATAAAACTTGTTTAGCTACATTTGTCACATTGTTTAATTTATTTTCGCCTAAATGGTCTAGAACTAATTCGGTATTTTGCAAAGTAATGCGACATAGGGTGCCTTAGAAAAATCTGTGTTTATCAAGGTCATCAAGAACCGAAAAAATATACGAACCACTATCGTAAACATTTTAACCCTTTGCACTCCGATGTCCCACCTGAGGGGACATTTTAATTTCTACCGTATCACTTGCTTGCCCCTTTCAAGGTGACCATCGAATCTATTAGCAATTACAGAAGATAAACTTATTGCACCGCAATATTTTGAAGAATGTACGTTTACTGGAACTGTTCTATTGAAATGGCACAAGATAACAATTAGCAAAGTGCCGCCAAGTTGCTAATAGATAAAGTTAGGGATGGTTCGGAGTGCAAACTGTTAACTTCTACTTTCTCCTCATTAACCTTTATATTTTTGATTGTTTCAGGAATGACGATCGAAGCGGCGATGACGAGGCTCGAGAGCTACCGTTGAGTCTTAGGATAACCCTGTAGGGCCACTCGCTACCAAAATGAGCACGTCGCTGCGAGTTTTGGCGCTGATCAGCTTAGCCGCGCAAAACGTGGCTTGGCCGCAAGATCCTGCTCCTAGGCTCCACGTCAAACATCGTGAGTATCCCACCGATCGCCGATTATTATTCCATCGATCTGCGCGTAATTCAGAAATAATTATAGTAATTATTCGGCAATTAGGGAGCTTTTAGCGCCGAGTGGCAGCGCTTCTAACGTACCGTTAATTTCATCAATTAGACGTTAAGAGGGATAGCTAAGTCGAGTGGATGTAACTTTCTGGTTGGAAGATTCACGAATTACAAAATTCCATTAATCAGCCGTTGCAGTTACATTCATTTGAAGATATTTCGCTTTCTTCCAATTACTTTGAGAATACGCTCTAATTATCCTGCTGTGTATAGTTATAGAAAAGGTTTAGCAGAGTCGTTAAATTGTTTAGATGTTAACTCTTTGCGAACCTATGTCGAGCACTGCTGATTTTCATTTGATTTTATTTTCTGACAATTTAATATCGACTTTCCAATTTCACAATGATTTTGTAATATCACCTAAAAGTTCGTTAATACCTGTAGGTATTGCTGTAATTTTAAAAAATGAGTATCCAATAATAGAAAATATTGTGAAATTAAATTTAGTCTGCTCACTACGAATATTAACGAAATAATTCGGTCCGCAAAGGGTTAAAGTATATGTATTTTTTTTGTGGCTATAAAAAAAAATGAATGTGACGTTTCAAGAATTTGAAGGTAGGATTAAATATAGTCCATGCACTTTATTTAATATGGAAAGCAGTAGACCGAAGCTCATCGAAGTAACCACAGTAATTGAAGCCAAATTCGGTGTAAATCGGGATATCACGTCATCAATCGCTGTCAATTTTTAACACTTTAATTAACCACCTAACTGTATCATGACTACGACTACTGCAAGTTAATATTCCCGAGTGCTTTCAAATTTGGTCCCATTTTCAACGAATTTTCGAGCTACAAATATTTTCCAATCAACGTGCCATCACTCTTCAAACGTTTCCACGAGCATCGTTAATATTGCAAGTGAGAAAATTGTTATTTATTTCCCAAACTGTCGACTGTTCACATAAAAGAGCTCATCGTTTTTTTCCCCCCGGTTGGAAGCATGAATTACAGAAGTATTCCGTACTTTCACGAGATTAGAATGATAATAACCGTACCAGCACGAAGAGAGAAAGTCGCGTGGCTGCCTAATAGCTTGTTTTATATCCTTCCAATATATCGCGAATACCGTGACGTATTATGGTGATTCGATGGAACGGTTAATTTCATGCTAATAAAAAAAAAATGAAGAAAAAAAAAGAGAAGAAAAGAGTAATGTTCGTTCCTTTTCAAGATAAAATGCTATCGTGGAAGTATCCGGTATAAAGTGTACTTTTTTATCGTCACTTTTAATGATAATGTGTCAGTAAATTCGGGCTTGCCTTTAGCACGGTGAAATTCAATAAAACGACGTTCGCACTTTCTCGCGGTGATATTTCATAGATAGACGTATCGGATCACGAAATTGGCACCGGCCAGCGTTTTAGGATATATCTGGTTATTAAATTGAAATTAATAATATTAATCGATCAGGCGCCAGTAGCAGCCACATTTTACGTAACCGCGCTGGGCGCAATTTATTTTACGTCATTATCTCCAGACTGTGAACAATTATCGCGTCCATTTGGCGTCGGTTCACCCGCCCCCCGCCGCTGCTTTGAGTTCTATCCTTTGGGATTATTCGTTACCTGTCTCTCGGTGAAGAAAAAAAAAGAATATAATAATTCTCTGACTGACAAGTCGTGACGGGAATAATACGTAATATCCACGGTTTTTAGCAGCAGGTCGAAAACTCTCGAGAAAATCCAACCCAACGTGAACCCGTTGGATCGTGGAATAAAATTAATTCCGGCGATTAATAGCCGCGTTTCCCATGTTCGAAGCTCCATTAAATTCGTTCCGCCTCATTACTACGATGCGCGAAAGATTATCGGGAACAATAACGCGCATTTCACGGCAGGTTTGATAAGAAAAGCTGCCTCCATTCTCGTTTCACTTGCCTCCTTTGTCCGCTCTCGCACGCCTCTTTTCAGCCGGGGAATCTAATTTCCACCGGCAAGAAGATCAAGGAGTGCTAACGGATAACCGTAATCGGCGAATAGATATTAATAGAATTAGCCAAACGGAGCGTTTCAAGGTGGCTAATTTCTCACTTTACTTACGCGTTTCACGTCCCCCTCATTATCGTTTTATCTTCTTCTTTTTTGTGCTTTAACTCATTAACCTCTTTGGCGTGGCCGTTGGATGCAGTAGAGGGTTTTTAAGTATTCACTTCGCTTGTACTTCCGATGAATAGTAATATAAGTAGGTATGGATTTCAATTCGTTAAGTGAGGATGATTGTAATGAACTTAGAAAATACATTTTTATAACAAGTGTTACGTCTTGGATGTTTATTATCTCTTTCTTTCTTATAATAGTATATAATAAAGTACTTTTCTTATAATGCAAGTACGGTGAGGAAAGTAGTACAGATCGGTAAATGATACTAAGATCTTTTAACCGTTTTTCCTTTTTCCTTTCGATTCTTTTGTGCTCGCTGGAAATCTAGGTTCCGTGATGCACGGTGTGTAGACCCCGGATAATGGTATCGCTCTGTGCTCGGTGCTTTTATTATAAAAAGTAATACAATATATCTTGTATTCTCGTCAGAAGAAATTAAGATCTTTCCTCGATCTCAATTTCCTCCTTTATTATTCTCGTGTCGCCAACTTCTCTTACGTAAATACGTCCACTACTCCCTTTTCCGTGTCGTGCAGACCCCGTTTTCCAACGTTATCTTCCGTATTGCCGGAGAACTCTTTAACACGTTCGAAATTAACGCAAACGGTAACGGCGATATCGTTTGAATTCCCGATAACTGACATTAAGATCGTTCGCCGATATTCTTTTTACCTTTCGATACCTTTTGCGTCGCGTCTACCTCTTCGCACGAGGAAATCTAATTTCCTCGTGTACGCGATGTGGAGCCGAAGCGATGGAAAAGGCACGTCTGACTACAGACTGCAGAATGAAACGATCCGAACGCGACGTAGAGGAACGAGTCGAAGGTTGTCGCCCCGTGAATCGAGAATATCGAGAACGGCTGGGGCCACTTTACCTCGAAGAGCTCCAGAGAGCGTGCATTCTGTAGGGAGTAGTCGTCGTGTGACGTATATACACGTCTCTTTTCCTCTCCCTTTCGTTCTCGTCGCCGTCTACGACGTCGGTCGTATTCCGTCGATTCAAAGGCATTTCCGCGCGACGTGAGCACCCTTTCGACCGCACCTGTGGATTTGGCCGACGTCGCCCTTTCGCGCAGGTATTCGTGGTAGCTGCGACACGCCGTGTACCGTTGCCGCTTTAAGGAGAACGAGTCACTGTCTAAACCGGAGAAACTGAGATAAATGTTGCTTCCGTGACAGAATGAAAGAAGGGGAGGAGAGATATTAAAGAGAGGAAGAAGAGAAAGGAAGACGGAAAGGAGAATTCGGTGACGGAATAAAAAAGAGTGGTGAGATGAGCGATTGAGAGAACAGTCGGAAAGGTGAGACTCAGAGGAGAGACAGAGAGGAGGGGCAGAGAGGACAGTCAGAGAGGAAAGAGAGAGAGGAGAGGCAGAGAGAAGAGACAGAGAAGCCAGTCAGAGAGGACAGTCAGAGAGCAGGGTTAGAAAGGAGAGACAGAGCGGACAGTCAGAGATGAGAGTCAGAGAGGAGCGTCAGAGAGGAGAGTCAGAGAGGAGAGTCAGAGAGGAGAGTCAGAGAGGCGAGACAGAGAGGACAGTCAGAAAGGTGAGACACAGAGGAGATACAAAGAAACGAGGGAGAGAAGACAGTCAGAGAGGAGAGAAAGAGAGAGAGGAGAGACAGAGAGAAGAGACAGAGAGGACAGTCAGAGAGGAGACGCAGAAAGGAGAGTCAAAGAGGAGAAGGAAAGCGTAATGAGTACGAGGGACGATGAAAAGATGAAAACGAAACGAGAAAGGAAAAGCGAGCGTTGAGAGATGAAGATAAAGTGGACAGACGTAGGTACACGAGATAGGATATTATTCACATTGATCTTTTCGTTTTTCTTCAAGTGTGATCGTAGATCGAGTAATTTTAAAGGTACAACTGAGAGTGGTGCACTTAACGGTGATATAATGTGATATACTGCCGTGAGTAATCAGCCCGTACTAGTTTTAATCGCGTTAACATTGGAGCTTCATATTGGAATTAATTAAACTTCCTGATACGCCATTTTAATCCTTACGTCGATAACGAAATTCGTATTGCCTCGTCACTCGGCGGACCTCCATGAACTCGGTTATTAATTTTTTCGGACATAATTTTCTTTCGCCCGAATTAATTTTTTACGCGACTGCGATAATGAACGTGGGTGTTCGACTTGATTCCGATAATTTGATCGATCCGACAACTCGTTTTCTTCATCACGGACACGCTTCCATACGAAATGTTAATCTATTCACGTTCTTCAATATACAGATATGTTATTCTATAAAAAGTAATAATAATAAAGATCGAACAAAGATGTGACGGAAATGACACAAATTGTTCAACCCTATAGACAGATCCAACAAATCATTCCACTTCCAACATTCAAAAATTTAACATTAGAAACTTTACTTCTCTAGTTTTTAAATCAAAATAAGACGTAGAGGTAACGTCATAGATCGCGAAAGTGTCAAGGTAGAATCGACGCTACAAATCTCAAACAAAGCCCGAAAAAAATCGCTGCACAAAGCTCGGAATTCGAGGGAAGCACGAGCATGAAATTCGTAAAAAAAAAAAAAGAATAAAACAAACGAAGAAGTGAAAAGGGAGAGGAAGACCCAACGGACAATGCATCGGAAGTTGAGAGAACGAGATTGCTCGGTGGGTTTAACGTCCGCTCGAAATCCGTGGGTGAATCTGCCTCGGAGCTTTTGACGCGGATCAAATATTGGCGTGTGTCGTGTCGATCGGCGCGGCGGCCGCGTTGGTCCGCTTTGGTAAATCCTATTGAGTATTCAATTACGGTAGGAGCGGCGGGGTACATAGGTAGTTGGCCGGTTAGCTCGCTTGAGATGAAATTGGACGCTCGTGTGCCGTACAAAACCTACGGCACGCGATCGTGTGCCTCGTGCTTTTGGATACTTTGATCGCATCGTTGTTTACGCATTATGAAGATGTACACTCGACGAAATGAAATATGACACTCTTTTCTACGTTTCAAGTACTGTACGGTGCTGAAGAGAAGTCTTACAGAAGTAGAAATGCTGCATCTAGCATATAGCATCAGAAAGGATTAGGGGCGTCTCGATCGAGCATTCTTTTATTAAGCTTTGATGGGAGTAAATTAATCTCTTCATCTTGCGGTCTGAATAAACTGTGATTCGCAGCCGCACTTCATTTGCATTCTTTCCACTAGCCTTCTTTCTAATATCGAACAGTAGGTCTGTGTGGCATAAGATTGTGTGCCTTGTACTTTTGGATACTTACAAGGGAACATCCCGAGGTGTAAATCACCGATTTTGATGAAATTTTAGTATGATATAGTCCTCGCGAAAATATTTGACCCGTATTTTTTTTATCGACAACCGTCCACGTTAAAGGGGTGAAAACCACCCTGAAAGTTGAAAAAAAGTATTTTTTATCATATTGTTTAAACAAATGGGTCTTTTAAAAAATGTTTATACCATTGGATTCGTGGTCGAAATACGCTAATTTTCAGTCCTTACGAAATTTTCGTATCTCTAATAGTTTCGGAGATATTCGATAAAATAGTTTTCGTTACCCCAACTTTGGGGGCGGTTTTCACCCCTTTAACGTGGACGGTTGCCGATAAAACAAATTAGGTGTCAAATATTTACACAAAATCCACCTTTTATTATAGTTTGATAGGAATTGGTGATTTATAGGTATTGATGTGACTCTACAGCCGACAGACCTGAAAAATTGAACAATTCTGGGGAGGTGTGCTTTATATATTTACAATTTTCAAACATAAACTGCTTTTACTGATATATATCTGCTTTAGAATGCTTGTGGTGGTAGAAAATATTTGTTATGCCAATAACAATGAATACCACTATTGCAATAATTATTAAAAATTATTTATTAATCAATCGCATTTTTTAAATTTATATAAAAGCAATATGGGTGGCTGACAATAAAATCTGACCTTTCAGAGCAGTCATACATGTATATACGAAAAAATAACTTGACAAGTACGCCAGCGTAAAAATTATTACGATTAGTATTCACAAACAAATATTCAAAAAAATTGATTGAAATTTAACTGACAAAATGATTAAAAAAGTGGTATTTTTTAGCATATTATTTAAACAAATGGAATTTAAAAAAATGATTATACCATTGGATTCAAAATCCGTAGGCATTAATTTTCACTCTCTACGAAATTTTCGTATCTCTAATAGTTTTCGAGATATTCGATAAATAAGTTTCAGGAACCCAACTTTGAGGGTGGTTTTCACCCCTTTAACGTGGACGGTTGCCGCTAAAAAAAATTCGGGTCAAATATTTTCGCGAGGGCTATGTCATACTAAAATTGCATAAAAATCGGTGATTTACACCTCGGAATGTTCCCTTGTTAGAGTGGATCGTTGTTTACGCATTATGGAGATGTACACTCGATGAAATGGAATATGAAACTCTGTTTTACGTGTAAGGTATCACACAGTGCTGAAGATAAGTCTCACGGAAGTAAAAATGTTGCATTTAGTGTGCAGTATTAAAAGTAAGAGGGGCCTTTCGATCTAACCTTCTTTTACTCAGGTTCGATAGGAGTCAATTAATCTCTTCATCTTGCGTCCGATTTAACTGTGATTTGCAGCGCCACAGGATTCGCATTCTTTCCACTAGCCTTCTTTCTAATATCAAACAGTAGATCTTTACGGCATACGATTGTGTGCCTTGTGCTTTTGGATACTTAGACTGCATTGTTGTTTACGCATTATGAAGAAGTACACTCGACGAAATTGAATATGATTCTCCTTCCTACGTTTTAAGTAATATGCGGTACTCAAGAGAAGTCTCACGGAAGTAGAAATGCTGCATCTAGCGTGCACTATTAAAAAGTACGAGGGGTCTTTCGCTCAAACCTTCTTTTATTCAACTTCGATGGGACTCATTCACTCTTTTAATCTCGCGCTCCGGTTTGACAGTAATTCACAGTAGGTCTTTCGTTACGTAATCCGAACATTGTATAGGACGGTTTAGCAAACAGCACTGTAATGAGAAAATACTTCTAAGAAAAGTTTCCTTTAACCCGTTCCTTCCACTTTGATCAATCAGATTCGCCCTCTTTTTAAACTCCTTTTGATATTTCTTTCCAGCAGCATAATAATAAGGTTCAATGGAGTTCCATTTTGGTCACTACAGTGAGAGAAGTTACTGTCTGACCTGGCAACTGCCGTAGTATATCACGCTCACCTTCGCTTATGTCACTTCCCACCTACACTTCTTCTTCCCTATTGTTCTAAGTCTTCGTGGAACGCACGTCGCGTCGTGCAGGTAACGGAACTTGCCTTTGGAAGCCTCTTCCTGATCCGTCAATATCGATGGTGTCACATTCAATTTTCCTCACTGTACACACGAATAACACTCCGCGGTAAAGGAACAAAGATTGGATCTCCTTGGTGAAGTCCTGTAAGAATCAACGCACAGAAAGTAACAAGAGAACGTCGAACCCGTACACTTCTTCTATCGAAAGATAATCTTCTTCCTTTACCTTTAAACTGCACTTTGCTGCAACTGAGAAGCGCACGCTGTACATACGCAATCCACCCAATGATCATGTTAATACTTTAAATGTCCTCCTAACTCTGGAGAACGTATTATCTCAGAAAAGAGAAAGGTGATGGGAAGGAGCAACAAAATCTATCGTTCCAATTGATCTGATTCATCCAATCAAATGATAAAATATCGATGGAAATCGAGAGTTAAACCCTTAACCCGTAATTACAGCGCACTGATCCAAAGTGCTGTAAGTTTGTTACAACGCGAGTTGCAATACTTACGATAATAGGAGAAACTACGTAGACTCATAGAGTGCATTGGCATTTCTACGTATATATGTATACAATGCACGAATCAAGCACCATAATATGTAGGTATGTGGGTTAGCCATTGCATCGCAACGGCGGAAGCCGTACTTGGTTGGCTTTTGCCAAGAGTAAGCTCGTTAGGACTCGGAAGAACTTTGTTAAGCTCCGCGAACGCACCGCCGTCGACGGCTGCATCGATGTGGTGCATGTGCAGCAACAACGTACGCGCGTTTAAACTGAACGTCCGTATCCGTGACTATAACCATCACCGATGATCACTGTCAGGAATCGTTCCACCGAGTTTCGAATCGACGACAAGTTGCTTTGATCCTTCTATCCTTACTGTACTGCACACGCTTCGGAATTTGGGCAAACTTGGGGCATATTTGGTACTATCTATAATTACGGGCTATTACAGAACACTAATCGTGAGTGATGGAGATACTAACAAGTTCGATGACATGGGGCATATGGAAGATCGTATATTCCTTAATACGATGCAATTATTTTAAGTACCTTCAATTCGAAATTATTGACGAATATTAATTTTATGTGGACACCAAAGTAAAAGTAGGAAAAATCTGAATACTTAAATTAACCCCTTGCTGTACCATTTATTATGTGACTGCCTTCGCAATGAGGCAGAATTAAATTAGTGAAATAAAAATTAAGTAGTGTTTCTTGATATGATATTTCCAATTTAACACATTCACAACCGGTGACACCAGCGTGGTGCCATCGGCAGGCCATACGTTGTTTGCCGGTGACACTAGTGTGGTGTCATTGGTAGGCAATTCGTTATTTGCCGGTTACACTCACGTGGTGCCATTGATAGGTCACTCGTTATTTGCCGGTGACTCCCACGTGGTACCATTGGCAAGCCAATTGCAAAACTTTTTAGAACGTTAGATGCTAAAATGATACAAAATTTTATTGCGTAAAAGCTTTTTACTACTAAAGAGTCTATCTCGAAACGCTTCGGAGGGACTGAATACTATCGCTAGGGACTGAATACTTTTTCGCGAAATACATTTCAATTTTTGCTTATTGATAGATAACAAGGTATGTTGTACACAAAGGAATAAATATTGTTGTATAATAATGTTGAATTATTTCATGAATTTACGTAAAGTTTTTTTCAAGCGAACAAATGTTTACAAATAGTGCGGACGGCAAAGTGTTTCTTCAAAAATATCGCCGGCCCCTGGCGACGTTTCACTGCCGAAACACGCGGTTGTGAAAGTGTTAATAGGTTTTGGAAAACTTGAAAATTTCCTATCCAGTTTACTGCAATTATGAGTATTACTCGTTATAGGACGGCAAGGGGTTAAACAATAATTCTGTACTCGTAGCTGTTATTGTTAAGGAGGAATAAACATCAAACTATAAAAATGTTCCCACATCAATTTTAATTAACTAAGGACAGGATGGAAGAGGAATCAAAATGGTAAACAGTTAATAACAAGATCTATTATTACAAAGTTACAATGGTACGCGCGATGAAGAGGATGAAATTGAAAAAAATTAGTTACTCTCGACAGACTAGATTCTATTCCTGAATCCACCGTCGAAGATTAACGAACAGGAGTGATTCCCTCGCGTTGCCATTTATTTATTTCCCCTTATATCTCGCCAGTTCAACTTTATGAAAAACCATCCCTGGCTGACACGTTCATTTGCATCGTGTGGTACCACAATATCGATGCATTCTCGTCCTAACTCCCGTCATTGTTGAATTAATAGGATTGTGTGACCATGGAAATCGTTGGTCAGAACTTCGACTAATATTTGTCCGGTGAAAAAGTTCTAGGAAAAATATTATTTTTTTTACGTGTAATGTATACTTTCGAAGCGTTAGCGTGTCTTTTGTTATTCTGGGAGTTTCACGCTGACAGGGTAGTAAATGCGTTAACTATTATACAATTTCTATGCAATTTCTAATGCGAATATAGTTGATGGAAAGAACTGTTATAAAATTTGGTTACGTTGTCGGAATAATTTTAAAGTTACTTTAAGATTTCTTTTTGTTAAAAAATCTTTGATCTTAAATAATTTAGGGAATTTTTAACAGGAAATACTTGGGATAATTATATTAGCCCTATTTAATTAGAATATTATCACAGCTTCTTATCATTCAACAGTTATTATATTTATCTGTAACTTTCAGAATAACGCAAAACACATCAAACTTCTATTCTTCAAAGTCGAATTTTGGACTTTCCCCAATATTATAATTTACCTCGTGAAGCTCATGAAATTCTTTACAATTCAATTTTTCAAAATTAAGTTTAATCCATCATTTAAAATTCTAGTTTTATAATTTTCTAATTCTGTTATTCCGATACTGGTCTTTTGATACCACAAAAAATTCGGACTATAGAGGGTTAAATTTAATGAGAAGAATTTCATTGAATTCAATGACAGCCTTCACCAGTAAGCCTCATTCCGTTCAACCTGTTAACGAAACATTATACCACATTGAAATGCAGTATCCGCAGAACGACCATACAAGTCAACATGATAAAACCGAAACTTCTACAAGAATTTTCTCCTCAACCATAATTTTTACCGGAGGGGCGAAATTCGCGCCACAAATATGCCATCGCGTAAATCGTCTCGCGCGTTCTCTGCATGCCTCTCGCGAGAAATCGCGTCAAGGAACCGTACGTGTTAAGGTACGACTTGCTCTACACCAATGGTTTATACGGATTGCACAGGTGCTTATTTCGATGCAATTCAACTGCATGCATACGCAAGAAAGGACAGAACAGGTAGTCGGCATCCATTAGCTATTCCCGTGTGTAGCGAGCGTAACGGCCACACTGCGTACCTCGCCTCGCTGTTTATTTACAGTCGAAATTCAGACACAATGCGCAGAGTGCGCGTGCCATTTTAACAATTACTGACCGCCCGTGTACAATACTGACTCGTTTTGTACTAAAAAAAGAAAAAAAAGAGAAGGACATGGAACGAGGAAGAATAGGATGAGATGCATTTATGCGGATTCGCGAGAGCATCGGTTAATTAAGGATTTTTTGTTGTATGCCTAATGAAGTTAAAAGGGTAGAGAAGTAGGTTGGAATTTAATATCGGGATCAGGGTGATTTCGATGGGAATACAAATTCAAAAAGGAGACTCGATATCGCGAAAGAGTACGATTATTGAACGTTTAAACCGAAAGCGGAACGTTTTCAAGAGATGATCAAAGGGTCGATGAAAATTCTGATAGTGGTTCACGGTTTTTTTTAACGATTATCGTCGTGTAATTAACGTCCCTTTGCAGTTGTGCTTCTTGAAGCTCTACTTGACTCATTACGCTACAAATCATTTTTCCAATTTAGCACGAGTTAAAGGGAATCTGTTTGGTTGCTTGTTTTTATCTCGTTATACCGAAGCGAAAGGAATTGAAAGATTCATCAGGAAACGACGTAAAGTCATTATTAACCCTTTTAGTGCCGACCGAAAAAATTGATTGAATTAATAACAAATGTAGTTGCGAATAAAAAGAATTGTCATTTGGCAATAGTGTGATATAGAATACGCAATATGGAGCATAAATTGTGTATTTACAATTATATGTCATCAAATTACTGATATTGTATTGGAAACTGAATATTAACCCTTCGATATCCAGTGTTAGCAATTTTTCTGACGACGATATATCGTCGTCCGGCACTAAAAGGGTTAATCTGCAAATTTCAAATTATTTCCGCGAACGCTTAATCGCCACAATTATATCAATTGTTAGTTTCTAAAATAGCAAAAAATTCATATAATTATTAGGAAAAATAATTAATTCAAAGCATCAACAATACTCAATGAAAAATTCCAATATTTCTATTTCTATCGTAATAACGACAAAGTATAAATGTGTGGAAAAACTCAGTTGCAATCGAGCGACGCCATTTTGGAGAACCGGTGCGATACCGCAAAGCATTAAAGACGGAGCGCAGAGTTCTTTGCAATACCGAAGAAAGAACAGCGGCGATCGGTTGTTAGAAAGTAGTCGTTGAGTTTCGAAAGAATTAATTCGCGAAAAGTATTCGCGGAATGCGATTCGTGCAATGGTTGCCGCGTGAAACGTTCTCGATTACTTTGATAAGGGGCGAACCGAACGCGATGTCGATTGAAATATGGCTGTATTTCTGTTTACCAGTTAATCTTTAATATCTCTGCCAGAGATCTCCACTGGGGCAGAACCGAACTGGTAGAAGTTTGTCCTGGCAGGTTACACACGGGTCGCGCCACTGTAAATCCACTTTCCTGGCAAGCTTCATACACCATGCTATCATAGCTCGTGGGATATGGAACTCCTTTCAGCAGAGATAACGCCGGTTTTCCAGGAAGTTCTTGCACTCCTAATTACTAGCTCGATGGAAAAATCTGTCGTCGGTAGCGGTTGTTAATTTGATTTGACACTTGATAGTTTCTTCTTGACACCGTATAATTTCACGAATTTAAATTGCAGTGCGTGATTTTATCAGTTATGGATAATTAAATTAATAGCGTGGGAGAAGTTGAAGAGATATGATAGAGGGTGTTTTGGAATATGCGCGTAGATGAGGAATTTATGTTGCTGGCATTATTCAATTTAGGTGCCGTTGTTATTGAATAGGCATAGTTTATGATTTACAATGAAGGAAGGTGAATTTTGTGGATTTGGAATTCCCAGTTTTTTGGAAGTTTATTGAACTATTGAGGGGTTGTAATTTTTGAATTTGGACGCCAGTCTTGCATTGGAATACCTGCGCACATCTGGCTGCCAGATTTGGGGACCGTTCAGACTTTCAAATTTTCTGCCTTTCACTTTTACCTTTGGTGATAGTCGGTCTTCAAAGGGAAGGGACGAAAATGAAAGGTTCACAGAATACCATTGTTCCATGCCAATCAATACCTTTAAATTTCCTCTTCAAACTTGAATTATTCGTACTTCATACATTTGGCTAATAATAACAGAAGATCTTTTAATTATACAAACTTATCAATTAAATTATTATCTCAGTACAATCACTATTTTTCGTATTGACATTAAAGATGAGAAATCCATGCTAAAGAAAATCAAATTGTCTCTTGCTATCGCGCGGTAATTTGAATTTACACAACTAGAATTCGCAGCGAACCCAGTCACGTCTCTCCGCCAAAGAAATATGTGCAAATAATTCTCTCAAGCACGCGATTCTTTAAGTTCCGAAGGAAACATTTAAACGGACGTCGTTTAATAGTCGTGAGAAATATTATATGCTCAAGTCGCCATAGGAAAGGCTCTATCTCCTTTTTGTATTCCCCTGTCCACCGCGAGGACTGAAAATGTCAGCGATGCCTATGAAAAAGTCAATCTCCGCGTGAATCATTGAAATTGATATTACAGAAATCACGATGGTAATTTCGAGTGGTGGGTACGTACATTAGACGATCGCGGAATGATAATTATTGAAAGGGACCGCGTCGTGGTTTCCATTCACCTTGTGATCCGGCCAACTTTGACCATTAACGAGAGAGTTAATACAGAACTACAAAGATTCGTTATGGTAGATTACGTTATCTCCGGTTATACCGAGTCGATTTAGCGGTTGAAATCGTTCGGCTGGGTGGTTGTATTTAATCGTGCCTAAGTAATGGTATTTTCTGCCCGGAATACCGCTCGGTCGTTCTTGCACGAAATGAAAGCGTGCACCGCTTTTGTTGGAAGCTCTCTCTGTGGAATCTGATAGTGATATCTTTTGTGCGTACCCTATGTACACAGAATCGTGATAGTCGTTAACGATATCTCCTCGATGGTAATCGGTGAGATTTTTTTCTATTTTTATTCCCTCATTTCATACCCGACAAGTAAACCTGGAGGTGGGAAAAACGAGAAAATTATTTTCCGCTCGTCGAATTCGTATAAAGAATGGACGGAGGTCTTGGACCGTACATACATATATCCGGATAATCCTTGCGAATGGTATATAAAGACGATGATAGCATGGCTCGAGTGGATTTTTGATCGGGCATTCTCAAGTTTCATTCTCGCAAGTTATTAAATAATTGATCGGACAAAGGAAAACTTCCTAAGGGGTGTTAATATTTTGTACTTTTAAGGTGAATGCCTCGGTTGGGAAATTATTGCGTAGATCTTTTAATTAGGGGGTTGGAGGATCAAAGTTACTTGGGATTTGCGACGTTTAGTAATTACAATCGGTAGTCAAGAGTTTAAGGGCGAGGAGAAGTTATTTCAAGTAGAAATATGTGGCGCGCACAAAGAAAATTGCTGTTGGTGTAATTAGATAATTGCCGACGGCGATGTAGTTAGGATACGGACGGGGATTAGTCAATCCGATTCTCGTTTCGTCGACGGCATAATGCCTCAACTGGCATTTCCAAAGAGTTGGAATTTACAAAGTGTGTACACCGAATTAAGCAGACACATTGTCTTCGCTTTGTTACCGGTATTTACTTTCTCACGGGCGGACTAATTTTGACGTTGAAATTGAACCGAGATTCTTTCGTTGATCTTTCTGTCATGTTTCACTTTTTCACGCGAGTTTAGAATTAAATAATTGTATTTTGAATGGAGTAACATCTTGATACGGGTAACATCGCATCTTTGCTTATGGAATTATGCTATTATTAAGCAATTTCCTATAGCACGAGGAATGAGAATTATTCATGATTGCGAACTTCACAAATCTAAAATTCTAGATATCAATAGAATTTCAATAAATATTCTCACAGGTGATAACAGATTATTCATTCACAACTTCGTAGACTTCACGAGAATCTATGAGAATAACCAATAATACAGTTAACATGACATCTTTATTTGCAGAATTATCCTATTATTAAGCTATTTCCTATAGCATAAGAAATAAACAGAATCTATGTTTGCGAAATTTACAAATTTAAAATTCCCGATATTAGTAGAATAGCAAAAAATACTCTCACAGAGGATAAAAGATTATTTATTCGCAACTTGCTAGATTTCACGAGAATCTATGAGAATCCTCAATGATACAGTTAACATCGCATCATTATTTCCAGAATTATGCTATTGTTAACCTATTTCCTATAGCTTAGGGGACAAAAAGGATCTACGTTTGCGAAATTTACAAATTAAAAATTCTTAATATCAGAAGGATTTCAAAAAAACTCTCTAACAGGGGATCAAAAATTATTTATCCGCAACTCGGAAGAAGAATTCACGAGAGTCTATAACAATCATCAATTGTTATATCGCAGTGACATTGTAAAAGAAACTTGTTCAAAGTGATCGCAAACGAGTCGACCGAAGAAACGATCGGATGACAAAGATACCATTAACGAAGGCAAAAAGTGGCAGCAACTGAACCGTTGTACGCGGAGGAAGGGTTAAAAAGTCGCTGTATAGAATCGTAGAAAATCGTGGGACTGGTGATCGTCTTGACTGATATACACCCTAGTTAGACGCGATAATAGGGGAGCTCGGTTAGTACGTCCCTCATTCCTTGATTCGTTTTCTCGATAGCGCGATGCCCGCTGAACGATTTCAGTGGCCAGAGAACCTGGTAAAGGAGAGTCTGACAATGGGGGCGTGATAGAGAGAAAGCTTGAAATAGACAGAGAAATCGAGAGGAAAAGGGAGCCAGAGAGAAAGCTACAAAGAGAAAAAGAGCGAGAGATCGACAGGAAAACAGAGAGAAAAGGAGCAAATAACAAGATAGACAAAGAAAGAAAATGATAATAAGAGAGTAAGAGAGAAAAAGAGAAATAGAGAGAACGAAGAGAGAGAGAGGGAAATAGAAGAATACTCCTCGGGGTGATTGATCGTCCCGCGAGAACGGCGACCCTTTCGTCCTCGCAGAGCCGTTGTTGGTCCGAGCGATCGTCGCGTTGCAGCACACCGACGCGTCGCATCGCGTCAATCCGTGACCTGCACACGTTTCGGAGGATGCCGTTACGACGGATAGATTTATTAATGTCCGGGGGATGGAATTCTCCCGTGCCAGACCTGACGGGAAATCAATAAGACGATGCCGTGATAACATTATATTAACGATAAATAACGACTTGCTGCGCGTGCTTAAGAATTGATATGAAAAATGTTAGGTGAACGTTGTTGTTCTATGCAACGCGAGAGATAAGGGAGGAACAAGACTCCTGTATTCGATTATGCCAAACGTTCAGCGACCTTCGTGTCATCAAAGAGTATAATATCTTGGTGGAATTCGCTGAGAATCGGTAACGATAGGAAATCGATGAGACGGTAATAATAGACTAGGGTATATTAAAAATAAATATTGACGGAAGAAAATCAAGATTCTCCCGTTAGAGTGGTGCACTTAGACGCGATACGCGAAGATGAAGTTAAATAATCTTCAAATTTCACTCTTGCCATTCATCGAACGATCCGATTTCATCACTTTGCCGGTTCAACCTTCGCGATATAAAAGTATCGTACGGTGGTTCGCATGAAATAGAACAATTTTCAGTTACCCGGAAGTATTCTGAGTTTCACTCGGAAACAATCGAAATACCATACTATTGGAGAGAATCCACGGGACGTACGAATTATCAATATCTCTGGGTGAAAATCGAATAAATAAAGTTACCAACGTCCCGAAACATGTCCGTAGTTGTAGAGAAGCTCGTATTTTGAATCCCATCGCGTAAAATGTAATCCTCGATCGATATATACATCACCATGGCTCAAATTGCAATATATCGATTATAGATACGAGACAACGGAGTTTCGTGATCACAAAAAAAGAAAGAATATGAAATGAAAGAGAGAAAGAAAGTTAGAAAGGGTGAGAAGAAAAAGAGCAACTATCGAAAGCATGGCCTTTCGCAGATGGTGGTGCATCGAACCGCGCGTACATCGGAGATAAATAACTGCAAATATCGGGCGGACGGCAATTGGAAACGGGGAATCCCCCGGCGTAGATCCGCCGTAGCTCAAGTACAAATGCATAACCTACGGTCGTGTTGCATGCGCCTGCAGTTACGATCGTCGATGCGCTGACGCGAGACACGCACATAGATATCTACCTGAAATAAGCGGGATAAACGAGAGAACCCGTACGCGAAGTACTTGCATGTGTTCGTAGCTTGAATGAGTAGTATCGTAAGCGATTTCACGTTTCTCCGTCGATTCTACATCATAGTCCGAAAGTGCGAACGGCCGTGTGTTTGGCATAAACTGTGCCTCGGTGAACAACGCTCGTAGTTCTATACGACGTTTCTCGATGCCGTGTCATTTTTCTATGGTGTCGCACGGAAGGTTATCGTTTCAGGGAATGTACAGCATTCCTTACTTTTTTCCTGGGTGGAATTACGTCAGGTTGAATCGCGTAGAGGATCGTAAACAATTGTAATTTAAAAGGTTTTAGTGCCAAGGAACTGTAGTTGTATTTTATTATGGAATAACTCCAACCGGTTATGGGGCTTCTGTTGTTTTGTACCGGGGAATTGTTGGGTTGTTAATGTTAGGTGGAATTTTTTATGTTATGGTAGTAACGAGGAAGCAGAGATTTAATTGGGACAATGTGGGCATCGATGATGAGTTTGAAATTGTTTGATAGCTTTGGAATAGCTTTTTTTTGGGGTTGAGACAATGAAACGCGTAGGTTTGGCTATTATTTTACTAATTGCCGTTTGTTATTATGGCGCAGACAATGTTTGATCAATTGAACTATCTTAGTAGAGCCATTCTATTGTTTATGACGTGAAAAAGGTGTTTGGTTGAAACACAGTCGGGAGATAAGTTAAGATAGAAAGGGAAAAAGATTAAAGGAAGTAACATTCGAGAAAAATGAAAAGACGAGAATGTTTTGCAAGATACGAGTTGTACGTCGAAAAACCATTTCAATTTGCCTTTGTACATTGAAAGTCTCAGAGAGCTGGAGAGAACAGAAAATAGAGTTAGCGTGAACAAACGATCCACAGGCGTGAATCCAAACGTTTCAATCAACGCGATAATTAATTTTTATGCAAAAAGCCTCTCACTTTTTCCTAAACTTTCACACGGACTTCGACAATTATATACATCCTCTTTGGAAACTTACTTTTGCGCCGCAACATTACTTTACATCGTCCGAAACAGGTTGGAGAGTCGGAGTCTACTTCTGCTTCCAACTTTGTCGTAGAAAATACCGATCGTGGAGAAAATTGCGGACGCCGTGTACCCGTTGCTCGCTTTTTTTCGCGCACGACGATACGGCTGGGTGGCGTTGCTTTTCTGGATGCACCGATACGAAATAAAAGAGCTAAACGAACCGAGCATCTCGTTCGTACCTTCGTTCACCTACATGCATCCTTTTGGTGGAAATTCTAACCGGCATTGTCCACTTGCTATAGTCCCATAACTGCAAGATGGCTAGGAAACAATGTAACCTTCGTTTTCATCTTTCTATTTTTGCCATTTCATTTTTGGAGTCAACAAATCGATCTTCCTCAAGTAAACGACTCTATGGAGTGTTTCATTTAACTGCTTTGAGAATTTCAAAAATGAAATGATGGGAATAGACGTTTGAAAAGGAGAGACTCTGTCGCTGCTTGACCATCTTTCAGTTGTCGCACTATATACATACAATGCAACATAAATAAGAAGTAACTTGGCAAGTGTTTTGCTCTGATTCGCCAGATTGATGGAGACACCCCTTGTTTTCATTTTTGATTTTAATGCGTGACTGGTCGAAAAAGCCTCGCACTTGTTATATTGTCCTGGGAACAGTGAAAGAAATGTTTTTTTTTTTATTTTCATTTGCCGATCTCATATTTTCCGGAGTGATATCATGGTGATAGGTGGTACGAGCAATGCTATCTCTTTAACCAGTATCCAAACCAAGTGACTTCTTATTTTTGTCAAATGGTACTTCTACGACGAACAAAAATCAACGAATTTTCGAGGCCGTAACAAATCTTTCAAATGTCATTAACCTTGTATCTCGTCAAGGAGAACCAAGAGACACAATGAAGCGACAAATTATTGAGAATTAAACGTGTCGCGATCAACTCATGACAAACACCTTTGGTAAACCCTTTTACGAAATTATCTCGTTGTTCTGTTTACCTGTGCACGCGAGCACGAGGAGTAGAAGAGAGTGTGCTTACATTATTAAATAAACTGCTGGTCGGTAAATATTCCATTGTTTGAATAACGTATCGAATCGTATCAGCATTTCTGCAGTGAAATAAAAAAAAATAACACGCGCAATCCGATGGAACATTGCTCGGTAGGCTGCTCGAGCGTGGTTTAATATTTAGTTAAGCGGGTCGATTTGAATCATTCGTGCAATTTGATGAAAATCGGGCCGCCCAAAAAATCCGTCATCCGTTGACGTACGATCGGCACGAGTACCGAGGCTAGTTCGTCGTCATTTGGCAAATCGGACATGGGTAAATTGAGAATTGAAAATGTATATCGTGTAACGAGGTGTTTTTTACCGGGTTATAGAAAATGAGATACAGTTTTTATCCTCTACTGGATATTTTCTGGGTGATTTTCGCAGCCATGAGAGAAGTCCCATGCACGATATGTACGGCAAACCGGAAACTGAAGTGGTCATAATCATGAACCATGACGGACGGTTTATATTAAGCTTTTTGGAACAAAGAGCTTCCGAGTATAATTTAGTATTATTTTACATAGTTTTCGACGGGGTTAAATGTTAAGAAATAGAGGGGGTTGTTGGATTATGAGAATTTTGGAAAACGATGGGTTCAGTTTGGTCGAAAGAGGGGAGGTTTGCAGATTGCGCGGAAAACGGCCGCTGATATAACGCGGTAAATTTGTGTCATTTGCTTTTGTCGTGTAAACAATGACGGACAATTTTCACTAACTGCGGAGAGAATTAATGATGAAAACATGAAACAACGTGGTTCGTGAACGTTCATTTATAAAAGCGGAGATGAGCTTTGCGCAATGGGACTTTGGAGGTTTAAGAGCTGCTTGGTTTTCAATTTTTAGATGTGCTTTGCAATCGTCTTATTGTATCTTATTGTTAGATTTATCGAGATATGCTATTAAGATTTTTAGCATATTCTTCTGCAAACGATAATTTCTTAATTAAACGGAAAATGCTAAATAGTCACTTTTGTATAATCAAAATTTCTGTCGCGTTTAAAAATTAATTGCGCGACAGCGCAGTAGTAAAAGTTAACAATACTTTTTTAATAGAGGGAAAATTTCATCTAAAGGCATTTTATTCCAAAGGAGCTCTGAAACTTTCAGCAATTAAGTTAAAACACTCGACGAAGTTAAAAAGGTTACATCAGAGAGAATGGAAAGGTAAATACATGTTGCGTTACCTTAAAGTTACGGTGGTTGTGGAGTCGATTAATTTCTTTTCAACGAACGTGCAATCGAGATAAGTCAATTATCGTTTTTCCATATTTTCTTGCGATACGTAGTACCATTTTCGTTGATTCCCTTTTTTTTCTGTGAAAAGTACACACTCTCGGAAACATTAAAAATCGATGCATCGGAAGCGCAATAAAGAGTTTCTGTGGGGAATGTAGGATAGGAACGAAGTAGAATAATAAACTAAACGGAATAAAAATATACAATGTACTTCGGTGAAGCGAAATTGCATGGCTTTCCACGAGAAATGTATTTTCTGTGATTTTCTAACGAGCACTCTCCGTGTAGGTTGGTATATTAGAAGCTCGACATTCTTCCGGTGCTGCGGACAACGAACATAATCGTAAGCCATAACGAGAAGATACCAGGTTTTCTACGATATACCTCTCCCGAGAGTGGCCCCTTTAATTTCCTTAGAGGGACTAAATAATTTAACTTTTAATGTCGAGCTAATTAATAAGTTACCGGGGAAAATTCTGTTAAAAATGAGTTCAACAAATTTTACTACGGAATATATTAGCTTGAAATTATTGCCATAGATTGTAGGAACGAAAATAAGGAAAGAGAGAATAAATAAAACATCCTTTTCTATATTAACCCCCTTCCTTACGATTTCTATTCTGACAGTGTGCGTATTAACTGAAAATTAATTACAGAAATAGAAATTCCTCTCTGATTTTGGACATTTTGTATAATATTCAATTTAATAGTTTTCAAAAAACTTAAAAATTTTCTATTCCATTTGCCGAGTCACGTGTGCCACACGTTATTGTAAAGCAAGGGGTTAAACATGTAAAAATGTATTTAACCCCTTGCCGTACCATTCCTTTGGTTATTGAATATACAATAACTTTGAATTAATCGCTGAAATGGCAATCTATCCATACTTTCGTATATAGGATATGACTTGATGCAATATTGAATAGTGATTAACTGATATTTATAATTTAGTAATTTTTGGAGCATTATAAAATTGTTTACTCCATTTAGTGTGTCATGAGTAACACTCATTATTCAACTATCAGATTCAACTCTTCAACAGAAGGTTTTAGTCAAATAAAATTTCAAGATGTACATTTTGATTGCATTTGGTAAGAAAATAAAGAAAGTGGTGGAGGATGTTACGGTAATTGACGAAAAAGGGAATTAAATTTTAGAAATAAGTTCATTCACATTTTATTAACGAAGAAAATCAGGCTAAAATTGTTAATAGAGTTTGTGAAATGAAGTTAATGAGAATGGAATGTTTTAGATTTAAATTTTACAAGTGTCATCTTCAATTTCATTTGAGAGAGAGTCAAAGAAAGTGGAAATCTGTGAAGTCAAAAGTTTTGGATACATGATACGTTCGCGGAATTTTGCACTTGCTTGGTCGATCTAAAGTTTCTTTCTCACATAAACTCTCTTGTAATACAATTTTATTCTAAAGCATACAGCAGAAACTTCGCAAAGGTACGTGCACACTCGTAGTTATAATTTTGTATTTTTGCGATTTCAGAAAAATTGTATAAAACACTTTTACAACGTCGGTTATCGCGTTACTATCAGATTTCACGGCGGAGAGAATCACCGAAAGGAAATGAAATTAATCAGCCCTCCTCATATGAAATACGAGGAAAAATGGTTGAAAAAAAACGAGAATCCTCAAATACAGACGATTCCACGTAAATGCTAATTACTCGGACATGAAGCAAACTAAAAATCGAGCAGCTTTCAACGTTTTCCCAGAAAAAGTAATTGTTAACGTCAAAAGATAATTTCATCATGCATAACATATTTATCATATTTCCAACAGACTTCCGATCATACCTCAGAGTTAATTGTTCGATAAAAATGACTAATTACATTTATCTTTGTCCTTGCAAAGAAAAAAGAGGAAGTATAAAGCATTCACCGATGCTAAAAACCAACGTCTCTTTTCACCGTTCTTTCTTCGTGTCACGCGTGTGTCCTCCGTAAGCGTTGAAATTTACGTCGATTTTTTATTTCAAGAGCAGAAACCGAGCTGGCTTTTTACAGCCATCCACGAAGAGAGGAGTCTCTCGCAAAGACCGTTTCCGGTGCTTATTAAACGTCTCCTTTGTACGTGAGCCACCTCGGTTAATTTCGCGACAGATTTTATCGGAATACCGTGGGCACTATGGCGTGCCTCTTGAAAAAAAAGAAGCAAGAAAAAGAGAAAGATAAAAGAAAAAAAGAACACAGAAGGAGTAAAAACGTAAAAGAGGTGAATTTTTCCATCGTCATTAGCTTCCAGAGGAGGCAAAGTTAATTTAGGGACACCGAAAGCTCGTTCCGCAATGTACAATTTCGCCGAACGCTAAAAACGCTCCCGGGCGGGGTGTTGTTAACGAGGTAAAATTGAAATTTTCTCCGCGCAAAGAGGAAATTGAATGCGAAACGAAAGGTATATACAAATTCTACGGTGTATTTCGGTAAAAACGAGAACCGACGGCTTAAGTCACCGGGAGCACATTTTCTCGACGATTTTGTAACGAGCATTCTACGGCACACCTGGCTGGTCTTGCCGACCTGTCGCGCTCGTTCTCGGCACAGTGGACGACAACGAGCATAATCGCGAACCGTGACGAACCGGCACTGGCATCTTCGCCGGTTTTCCTAGGGCGAGCTGCAGGCTTTGCGAGCCAATTTACTCGTTTCTTCAGGAGCGTACCTTCGTCCTTGGAAAGGAGGCGCAGCGTTCTCCTGGAGAACGCGATGAGCCGCGCTCTTTCTGTACGATTTTCACGTTTGCTTTCATCTTCTTTTAATAGGCTTACTCGATAGACTTTTATGTGAATATATCTATTTTCAGATTTTTTATTTACATCAGTTTCATAATCATCTATTAGGTATAAGGGAAAGTTCTGTCGTTTTTGAACACGTGCACTTTTATGCGTTGTCGATCCTCGGCAAGAATTCTGATCCGACTGAAACCAGTTTAAACACTTAGATTAGTATATGATTGATGATTTAGACACATTTTTTTGTATTTTAGTCAGTTTTTTAAACTTGTACAACTCTTAACATGAGTGAAGAAAAAGTGCACTTAAGACATTGCATGTTGTACGAGTTGCAAAAAGGGAATAACGCGATGGAGGCAACAAAAAACTTGTGTGACGTGTTTCGAGAGGATGCAGTAACAGTTCGAAAATGTCAAAGATGGTTTGCCAAATTTCGTTCGAGTGATTTTTCTTTGAAAGATGAACCCAGATCAGGAACGCCATCGCAGTATGGTCAGGACAAATCCCACGTCAACTTCCTCAAAAATAGGCTTCAAACATGAAATTCACAGACTTCTCCTTTGGATCACATTAAAAGACTTAGCTTCCTGTTAAAAATCTCTGTTTGGATGCCATACGAATTAAAAACGACAGAACTTTCCCTTACACCTAATAGTTATCATTGGAAACGAATCAACAATGTGATGAGAAATTGATAAACTTTTATTTAGAATTAATGAAAATTTACAACATGTCCGTATTATAGAACTTGAGACTAATTCTAATGGATATACAATAATACGAACAACAAACAGAAGCAAAAACTATTATTCCAACAACGTATTACTCCAAAATTAAATATCAAACTGTTTACATTCATCGCTCATTTGGTATTCAATTCTTTGAGTATCTTGATAGAAAAAGTAATCGTTCTTTTTGTCATGAAAGAGAGAAACTATTGTTCCTTATTAAATTAACACATTAAGCGCCGCCTTCAGTTGTTTGTCTCTGAACAATCAGTAGCTAAAAAAAATATTTAATACCTTATACATTTTCACAACAATTTTTTTCCCTGACCCAATGATTCTAACACCTTCATAATTCTTCATATCACGTGAAAGTGTCTAAGGACAATCATCTTTTGATCTGCGAGGTGTAGAAATATTCATATAAAAAACAAAAAATCCCGGATTATTGCGGGGCCGGCGCTTAATGTGTTAAATTAACCACTTGTCGTACCACTTCTTTCGGGACTGAATACGTAATAGCTCTGAATTAATTACTGAAACAACAGACCATCTCTAATTTCGGATACTGCATTTGACTTGACACAATATTGAATAATGACCAACTGATATTTTTTAATTGGTACTTTTCCGTTAGCCGGGCGCAAATGTCGCCAATTGTGAACCAAACGCAAGCCAAGACGCCAAGCGAAGGGAATGACAAAACAGTTAACGGAATAAAAGTCGAAAACATTCAACTATAAACAAATATTAATGAACATGTATTTCTCTAATGAATATACAATATTAATGAATATATAATGTATATAATGAGTATATATTTCTCTTGAAAAAAAGAGACTGCTAGAAATTTGGTTGTAAAAAATAACCTTTGTAAGAAAGAACCTTATGGTTGTAAGAAATTTGGCAGAATTCTACATTATTTTTTTTGCGCTCGACTAACGGAAAAGTACCTTTTAATTTAATAATTTTTAGAGCACAATAAGATTGGCTACTCCATTTATCACGTCACCGAGTGTCACTCCTTATTATACGGCCAGGGGTTAAATATTCAACTGTTACTATGAAATACGTTCCAATTGAATCCACCTAAAATAAAACCTAATATTTATTATTCATTTTGTCTTAAATTCGCCCAACATCTTATGAGGAAAATAACCGTTTTCTTTATCATAAAATGAAACGGTATCCCAATTACATATCTCAAATTGATTAAACGTTCCCATCCAACGCCGCAAGTTTCGATGCGATACGAGCGTGGAAGCTTGGAAACGTGCAAGAATTTCACTAAGACCTAGGGGATAGTTATTTCAGTGGCGTCTAGGCCCGCTAACATTCCGGTTAGCTCGGTGTACATAGCCCCGTACCTCTACTCGCCGTTTTTCCCTTCTCTGCGACGAAGCGGGATGGTAATTACAAGTACACCCGTGTAACGTACTGCAGCTTCGTGAGAGCGACGCCTTAAAGCTCGCGAGAAGAAAAAGGGGAAATAAGCCACTCGGCTCTTTAAGCGGCGTGCCCGTGCCCATTCGCGTCTATATAAGCTTTCCTTCAAAAGAAGCGCGAGCAGGACGACTCTTCACCGTAAGACTGCAGATACGTACGTACTTACGTACGTATGTAGCTTTTCAGTTCCATTCTCGAGGACACTTCTTGCACGCTTCGCGTTGCACGCAACGATCGGAATTATTATTAAGAGGTTTCTTCTCTCTTGCGATGGAAAGCTCTTTCTCTGTTTCAGCCTTTGCTAATTACGCGTCGACGAGGGAACTGTGGATAATTTTCATTATTTGGTGATATTGCCTGTCATTTCTCGATTAGTTAGTAATATTAATTGTAATTAATTATATTACAGTAGACTGTCGTATAACGCGAATTCTTACGATGCGAATTTTTGCAGTGGGATATCAATGTTTCGACCACTATTTTCATATACGGTTATTCTCTGGAGAACGCGCTATATAATTAAAAACTGGAATTATCTGATTTAACACTAGATTTGCGGAGCCAATTTGGCTCATTCAAAATTTGATTACTACATATATAATATACTAGCTGAAAGTTCCCGTGCTTCGCTACGATTTAATCGAAACTAAAAAAAAAAACCTTAAAATTTCGAATTTTGAAAAATCCTTTCTTAGTGGGTGCTAATACCCTAGAAGGAATGCTCATGCAAAATTTCAAGTTTCTAGGTCAAGTAGTTTCGGCTCTGCGTTGATGAGTTTGGCCATACTTTAACCCCCGAAACCACCCCTAAAATTTCGAATTTTTCAAAACCCTTTCTTATTGAGCACCTAAGACCCAAGGGGAAGATATGTTCCAAATTTCATTGCAATCCGTTCTGTGGTTTTTGAGATTTCGTGATGAGTGAGTGAGTCAGTTAGTGGTATTTGAGCTTTATATAATATATTGGTTGGTTAATTTTTTAATAATAAATCTTTCATTTCAATTGATTTGGAATTGTTTTCTATGCTAAAAACTTCAATTTTCTTGAATGATTCAAATTGGATCACTTCAAAAAAATAGGTATATCAATATCCGTAAATCTAGTGTTAAGAATTAAATGTGCTTAACTTGACATTGGTTTGAATTCTTTAATTACCGGTTTCCCATTTCTCATCGATTGCTTTTTATAAATTTCAATGGAGCAAAAGATTTTCCACGTGCATTAACAATATTTCTTTTTAAAATTAATTTTGTATATATGTCAATTATTTTTCAAATATTGCCCTACTTTATGAAACAAAGAAAATGAGAATTGTCATAGTTATAATAATTTCGGCATGTTAGTTTAGATTATGTGCGTTGTACGAGAAAAAAATCCAGACAGAGAATAAAATGATTAGAACATTGCTGCGTATAAAGCTCAGGAGGGATAGATAGAAAGAATGAGTTTCTCATAAAACAGAAGCTAATTGACAAACCGAGACGCATACCTTCGTGCTTAAACGATACGACACCGCACAATGGTATTACGAAGAAACGCAAAGGTAAAAAGGTCCACCTGCTTTTTCCTCCCGCGAGCTCCTCCGGTTCACTCCTTCCTTTTTTCTCGCCTTCTGGTCTTCCGACGACGAGAGCCTGTTTATTTGTCCAGCTTGACCTCAGTGTGGTGCTCTGTTTCGTTTTATCGCGGCTTATGAATTCATTTAAATATAAATTGCATGGAATTTCGCGAGTTATCTTCCACCTCTCGGATCACCTCTCGTGGATCTTGAAGCGGCTTCCCCCTCCTTTTTTTTCTCTCGCGTCGCGATGGCTTTTATAAAACTGCCACGAATTGAAGACGGATGAGACGGGATTAGCGATTTGCTGGATCGTTTGGAGGATAGCTATTTTAGTTACTCTCTATCTTCTATTTTTTCCTGTTTTTTTTTCTTCCTTCTTAAATTCGTGGCCTCCACAGAGGCGTTTTTTTTTCTCTTTCCATTTCGCGGCGTACCACGAAATACTTTTTACAATCGTGGTTGTGATTAATCCTTTGTATGGTGTGCTCCGAGATGGAATAAACTCGGTCTAATTAGAGACCGCTCTATTTTGAGCTTAGCGTGCCGCGTGACTTTAATTAAATGTAGCGCGAAGAATTGCGAGACCGAAAATATCTGAGAAATGCAGGCTATCGCGAACGAATGAATTAATAATTAATTATAGCGAATAATAGGCACCACGTCTCAGTGGATAAGGATTTTTGAACGAGCTACTTAACCTCGCTGCTGTTATTTACTTAATGCCGGTAATAATTTTAATAAGCTTCGCTGTTCTTTATCTACTTTAATGAAAAAATATTATCAAATAATCTTTTACTACCGACGTTTGATACTCCATACACGGTGGGTGTTTCAAATGTCATCCACGATTCAAGTATCGAGGCTAAAAGCCTTTCCGGAGAAGCATTTCCTGCAATTTTTTCCACTGTATACGTTCTCTATAAAATAACCAAAAAAAGAAGGATCGTACATTCATCTATGACAAATCGCATCGAGTGAAAAGTGCAAGAGCTTTCACTAAGTTCGGAAACAAATGAAAGGAACATGATTCAGAGGATATTCTCCGTATATTTGTGCACTCGGTTGATTTACGCAGTTTCTTAGTATTCCTCGTTTAAACTGGCACAAGGTTTGCGCGCCTTTAATCTCATTCGTTCGAACTTGCTTTTTTACCCGAGCACGTAGTGCCCTGTAACGATTACAACTCACGAGCAGTTAATAAGCCAAAATATCACTAAAACCTACGTAAACGAGTCTCACTGTTTAACAAATAATCCCACCGACTTCGTTTAACAAACTTTCCCGTCCACGTTGAAAAATAGCAGCGTTCAAACAACTTCCTCTAAGTCACCGTATATTTTCCTTTCTCTCCAAGACTCTTCTAGCAAAAGAAACCAGAAGTTCCAATGAATTCCGAACAAAAAACACACGCATAAGATTCACAAAACGAACAAACCAACAAATTCTTTCTTTAAACCACCTTTTAACTTTCCAACGTGAGTAACAGAACGATCGAAGAAAATTAGAAACAATGAGGTTTCAGTCCTTAACACGAGCCTTTAAACTTTCCAATCCCATTTCCCTCGTGCCCTAAAACCCATCTCACGGCCATTAGAATTATTACCAACGAGAGAGCTCCACCTCGAGGATGTTCCTACTTTTCTGGCCGACTCGATTTACGTGGACGATTAAATATACCGTATTCAGAATTTCCTCGATGCAGAAGTATTTTCTTCCCTGCCACCTATTCCCCTTCGCGGCTAGAAGTTTACGAGTCAGCGGAGGCGTTTCGCCGGGTTCGCGTCACTTTCGTCGGCATCGGCTTTACGATCGTCGTATTTATACGATCGTTGGTTTATACGCGTGGAAACTTCTTACTTACCGTGGGGAGGATCAGGGGGAACGGAAATACGCGAGAAGAGTCCGCTACGTGAGAAGAAGCTTCGCGTTACGCGGACGTCTATGACTCCGAGTGGAATGAAATGGAATAATAAGAGAATTGGGGAAAGAAAGAGAGAGAGGAAGAAACAGGGAGGACCGGTACGCGGATGGATATAGTTTATGACGTGGAACAACTTGTCCCTTCAGAACATTAAAGTGGCGCGTGTGTGTATGCTATTTTATGCACGGTAATATCATACAGAAGGATGCATGCGCGGTTTGTACAGTGAGCTCTATAAAGAGCGCTATTGGGCCTTACCCCCACCATGATGCTTGATGATAGTGTACGTAATTCTTGAAGAATTTTTTTTTTCTATGGTTATGATGGTTACGAGGATGGTTTAAGTTCGGATAGGAGCAGTGTTACCTCTGGGATAGTTCTCTCGTGAGACGTGTAGATCTTAGGTGGTTTGAAAGTTATTTGAAATTGCAAGTTCTTGGGAGAATGAGTGTGGTGTGCGGAGTTTGAAGTGGATACAAGTAAGAAATTATTTGGGAAGTTTTTTTTTTATTTTTTAATTGTTTGAAGATTGATTGAGTGTGAGGTGTAAATTTTATTTGGTTTAGATTTGATAGAAGTTTAAGTGGAATTGGATATGAATCATTTTAGTGGTTTGGGAATTTAGATATGAGAAAGTAAATTCTAATTTTATAGAGAGAACATTACAGCGTTTTGCCATTTATCGAGCTGAGTGTACGTTTTGCTTGAGAAGATATCGCGACGAGGTACGCTGTGACTGTTTAAATAATGAGCAGGATTTGCAGATATTGAAAAGTGCACGGTGCGCGCGTATCATTTTACCGTTTTCCGTTCTCCGTGCTTCGCTTCAATTCCAACGTGGCAACTCGCGACGTTCAACGTGTCTCGCGTCAAATAAACGCTTAACGCGTAGGAAATTCGAAGAATACGTTATGTTAATTTTAAAATGAGACTACAAATGCTATGTGCATATCTAACGAAACGGAAAGCTCGGCTGGAATCAAGTTAAATACGATTTGGTATTCAGACTCGCCAGAAAAGAGCAGTCTCACGGGATGAATTCTACTCGGGATGAAAAGAACAGATACTCTCCTGCCAACAATGACTTTTAATCATTGCAATAATACAACAATATTACCAACTAATATTTAATATCGACATTTTGTAAAATACCTAGGTATTTACTAATCGAGAAAATCCAATGGACAACGACACGCTGGTAAACGGGAAGAATCGAGACGACAAATTCGGGGAACAGTTAACCGAAAGTTACGGTTCCGGTGTCTCTCGAAAGTGCACAATACAACTTGGAGGGGGAAGTAAAGAATGAAACTTACGGGATAATCATTCGAGGAAAAAAAAAATGCCACGACTCGGCAACGATCGCATGCCATGGAACAAAGCGCGTCGCGGTGCATTGAAATGCAACGGGAAAAGTTAATAGGACTCGACGACTTGTATTTGCTGAACTCTCGCGGGCAAGGCGCTCCGAGAACGAAATGCACGGGCTAGAAACAATTTTTGATAAATTGCACGTAGAGACGGGAAAGAGCGAACCTTCGTTCTCATAGTGGTCGTGGAAACGAGAATATTTCTCTTTCACTCTTTTTCACCTCCCACCCCATTCTCTCCTCCTTTTCTCCTCTTCCTATTTCTCTTTTTTTTTCCTTTTTTTTTTCTTCGCACCCGTGTTTTTTCCTTCCACCTCTCACCCTCCCCATTTCGCGCGACGGATCCGCGGAATGCGTATCCACCGAATGCAATTTAATATTACCGCACCGGGGATGTATATACATATACGGGGCCCCGCTTTGCATACCGCCAACTCGTCCGCATTCATTTACACTAATGCACCACAATTTGCGTTGCATTTGTCGCGCGGCGCACAACGTAACGCGGTACGACGAATGTGCGGTCTGTCTTTTATCTTCGTGCTACCGTAGTTACGCGCTACTGTGGATGTCTCTCTGTACCGGCTATACCTATGTACGTTTCTACGTTTGTAGGTGCACGTATATGTGCGTATGTACGAGCAAGTTTGCGTATGTTTGCGTTGGCCGTCGTTTGTAGGTGGTGGATCAGTTGGAGTGTGGTACTAACGCGCGAACCGGTGTCCGCGAGGCGAGCAAGCCAGAAGGGAGCCGGAAATTGCCATAGTAGCGGAAGAATCCGTCGAATCGAGGACGGCTTGTTTTCCCGTCTACAACGCTAAACCGATCCGTGCCTGGCGATGTCGAACGCTCAATCCGAGCCATCCGGTCGGGCCGCGAGTCAAAAGAATTGGATTGATTGATTGGAAATTTAACCGATGTAATTTACTGCCTTTGCTCCCCTGTAGATATCTCTCTACCTTTCTCTTTCTATTTATACCCGGAAAGGATAGCATTTTGAATTCTGACGAGTCAATTATTTTATTTTGAAATTGAAAATTCGGTGGGGAATATTCGATGGTTGGGACTTGGAATAGGATCAGAGGATGATTCGTAGACGTTGGGGTAGAATGGAAATGTTGGAGATGAGATTGATTAGAAAAGCCGATGTAATTTACTGCCTTTGCTCCCTTGTAGATATCTCTCTAACTTTCTCTTTCTATTTCTATCTGGAAAGAATAGCATTTTGAATTCTGACGAGTCAATTATTTTATATTGAAGTTGAAAATTCAGTTGGAAATATTGGACGGTTGGGACTTATAATAGGACCAGAGGATGATTCGCGGACGTTGATGGTAGAATGGAAATGTTGGAGATGAGATTGATTGGAAAAGCCGACGTAATTCACTGTGTTTTCTCCCATTACATATCTCTCTAGCTTTCTTCTTCTACTTCTATCTGGAAAAGCTAGTATTTTGGATTCTAACGAGTGAATAATTTTATTTTGAAGTTGAAAATTCAGTTGGAAATATTGCCCGGTTGGGTCTTATAATGGGACCAGAGGATGATTCGTGGACGTTGGGGGTAGAATGGAAATGTTGGAGATGAGATTGGTTTTAAAAGCCGATGTAATTCACTGTGTTTGCTCCCATTACATATCTCTCTAGCTTTCTTCTTCTATTTTTATCTGGAAAGGCTAGTATTTTGGATTCTAACGAGTCAATTATTTCATTTTGAAGTTGAACGTTCAGTTGGAAATATTGGAGATGAGAGGAGAGACAGACTTTATTGTGACTTTGGTATACATTCTTGATCCGGTATGAAGGTATCGGAAGTAGGAAGTTAACTTTTTGCGAAAATCAGAGCGATTCTGGAAACTACTCGACAAGCTGTCAAAGTAGTAACTAGGGAATGGTTGAACTTTTAGTGGAGCCGGTTTCTACAGACAACATGTATATAGATGTTTACAAGTACGAAGGATTAACTTGGAAAGAAGTTTATCAATGATACTTCTTACATTCTTGACGTATTTAAATGAGAGGCTGTGAAATGTTGAAGATTCACCGTTAAAGGGAGTTTTTGAAGAATCTTTCGTAGATTTGGTTACTTTCTAATTACTAAAATTACTCCAATTACATTGTATCTATAGAATATTTCATTAAATTTATTAACAAACATGGCAATGAACAATATACTACATTGATTCCGTTCGATTATTAATAATTTTGAAAGTAAACGAGTAAAATTAGAAATGTGAGCAGTTTATACTGGAGAAAATATATAAATATTTACGAGCACGGAGAATCGACTTGGAAAGAACTTTGTCAACGATACTTCTTACATTTCGGATACATTTAAACGGAGAGCTGAGAAATATCCAAGATCCTCTGGGGAAAGCAGTTTGAATAAATCCCTTATCGATTTAACGTTTTCCCTCTCACGAAAAGTGCCTACCCCAACGTCGTTTCTCCGTTGCAAAGTATTAGGCTATTTCATAAGTATTGTCCTGTCTTATCTTTTTTCGAATAAATTTTCTTCACTTGCGTACCGGGTGTTTCAAAAGTAGTTATTATGGTTTCCAGAGGTTATTCAGCATCCTTGGATCGATGGAGATTTCCAAAAAACAACAAACTCTCGCGAAAGGGTAGCAAGTTTTCTTTATTTTTAGAATCAATTTGTACAGAAAACTAGACGTCCTGGAGAAATTCCAATGGCAGGAGGCGATAGAGCAGACATCTTTCTATTATAGTTTCTTTTGCAATTGTGCATTTATTCTTTATGAGTTATTTTATGACTTTATGTTTTATTATATGTAACTTGCATTACAAACATATTTTATGTTTATGAATTACTGTTTGACAATAACACTACGTTAAACAAAGCACTGCACTTGTAACATTTGGTTATATAAGTAAATAATATTGTTTAACTCCATTTAAAATTTTGAGATCATTTCTACGAGCAACGAGTGAAATTATTTCCACGTCACTGGCCTCAAAGTACATTGACCGTGGCTTGTTGTCAAAATATACTTGGCGCACCTCGGCGACGTAACCTACAGGTATCCTTTCTGGGAATCTTAACAATAAGTCATTTCGATGCTCACCTCGCCTCGATATCAGTTCCCTCGTGACCGCCGACGAGTGATCAATGCTTCGAGATCGGGTTTAACTATTTCACCTAGTAGTGTGCGTATAATTCTTTCAAAGACGAGACCAATTACTTGGTAATTCATTCTCACAGTGGTATCAACCCTTAGTTGGCGGCTGTACGTCTGCTCTCATCCCCGAAAGCTCTTTCATCGTTGTCATTGTATTTCTACTCTCAGCCACCAAAGCAAAGAATCAACACGTTTCTGAGGTATATATAATTTTTACTAAGATTTTAGTAGGCTTGTTTTAAGTGCGATTACACATTTTGTTTTTAATGAAACACGACCAATACGTAATAAAACGAATGCGATGACCCGTTAAACAAAAATTGCTACCCTTTTACGAATTTTGACCTTGTAGCGTTTTTTCCCCCCAAATCTCTATCGATCCAAGGGTGTAGAACAACCGTTGAAAGCCATGACAATTACTTTTGAAACATTCTATACACTTTGATTGTACGTATAGGAAGCCATAGTGTTGTGTATTCAAAAGTGCACTTTCAAGTAATTTAACCCCTTGCCGTACTATTTCTTTTGTGACTGCCTCCGCAATGATTCAGAATTAAATTGTTATTCCGAATTCCGGATATATTGTATGATTTAACGCAATATTAATATTATAGAAGTAATTTTATCGTATTACAGCTCGCTGATATTTTCAATTTGATAGATCTTTCAAACCTTGAATATTTCCTATCCAATTTATTGCATCACATGTGTCACTCGTTATTGTACGGCAAGGGGTTAATCAGGATATTAAGATTTTTGTGTTTACTGTTTTTAACTTCTATTGAATTGAAGTGACAACAATGGTGACCGTTGATATAAATCACAGTACTCTGTGCCAGTTTATGGGAAAATACTAAAAGAAAAATAGTAAATTACTTGTGAAATTTTTCATTAAATCCCGTAGAACTTTCCTGGAAAAATTCAATCAGTAATCGTGTCAGAAATTTCGATTAAATAGAATTCTATCATTTAGCCAGCGTTCCTTGTTCTTGAAAAATAAAGTTCACGTACCAGCGTAAAAATTCTACATCAAGATGAAAATGAATTTCTACGTAATTTAATTACACTAGCTACTGCAGAGAAGTCGTAACGAAGTTACGCTAATTATATTAATTTTACGATGAAAGTATCACAGAGCAGCAACACTTGAGGACCACCATAAAAATGATGACCATCCGAATAACAAAAATACACACGTTTCCAACAGTTCCTTCAACCTCCCCTCCCCTCAAAAAATGCACACACATCATTTTCACCATTCCCAAATAATATAGTTCCACTAAAAACAGAATCATCCAATATTACAATACAAGATCCACATCCCCCAACTCTCCACCCCTCCAAAACTCCAAGACCCAACACATATCTTCTTTCCTCCAAAATTCCACATAATTCCAAACTTTCCTCATACATACATAAAGCCATCCCATCGAACCGCGTGAACATCGTCCTCAACACCCGCGAAACTTCTCCACCTTCGAAATCTTTGATTAACGACATCGTTGTACTTGCCCCACGTATGTCAAACTCACTACCCACCGTCTTATCCCATCATACAAAGAAATATACCCAGAAAAAAAAAATCCACCAATCATCCCAAGTACTTACAAAGTGGGAAGCTGGTCTCGATTAACCAGCGGTTGGTGTATTAATTAACCGTGGGCGCGGGAGCTTCCTTGCTCACGTCTAATTTTCTCGACGGCGTTTCCTCCCATTGTAGATATCGTCGAGGTATACGCGCGATCTCGCGTGTAAGTAGCGGCCCCGCGAGAAGAGGTGCAATGCACCCGCGGTCCGCTTCTCTTCCGGTCGCGGCCACCGGTCCGCTCGGCGTTGCAGTATAAATCATCTACTCGGCGCAGCAGGTTGCACTTGCTGGCTAGACTCGTTTCGCGGTTATACATCGTACAACCCGAGTAAACGAGCCGCCGGCACGAGAAGGAGGAAGATGCAACCATCAATGTAGCCGTGAATGCAATCCGGGCCTCGGGAAGTCCTCATTAAGAACTCGATAATCCTTCCGTTCGGTTGAACGTTCAACGTTTGATCTCGTTGATTCGTCAAATTCCGCGGCCGAGTTTACCGTTGCATGCCAATTCGTCGGGGTATTCGTTCGTGTTTAATCCCCTATATTTACGAAGGATCCCTCGTTTCATTTGATTATTCCACCGTTTCCCTTGGGCTTACGTGTGTAGCCTAATCAATTAAGATTTTACTTCTTTTTTCCGCGAACCTTCTCGATTCATTTACCGTGAGTATTTAATTATCAAGGTTCTCGTTTATGTACACGTTTAATTATCTATATACGCACGTACATTCGACGATTATACGGTCCGCTTATTGGGATTTGTGAAACGCGCTTATCAGGGGTAGCATTCGAGGCGTGAATGATTCTAACGCTTCGCCGTTAACGGCATCCGGCAGGGCGTCGTTTACCTCCGGGTGTCGCGTTATGACGAGCGCATAACTGAGACGTTCTTCGAGAAACGACGTTGAATCGAAATACCTACGGGACTTGCGTCACATCAGCCGTTTTAGAGTTAACCTCGCGTGCGGTACCAATGACGCGTCAACCTTTGCGTTATTCAGAAGGTCCTTGCGGGGGTGCTTGATGCGTTGGAGTGGACTTTATTTATAGGATTGTTTCACTCGTAGTGGCGCTAATTAGAATTGCTTTCTCTACCCGCTGTTGGGATCGTCTCCTTTAACACATTAATTGTGGCATGCCACGTTAGAATAGCGACCGCTGTGAGAGTGTATAGCTGGCGGGCGAGATTGTCGCCACTTCCGGTGCTGCTGCAAGAAGAGGGAGGCGAGAGTAAATTCTGGGTTGCGGTAGGATTATTCCTTTGCAGTTGAACGTTGGTTGTATCGAGGTTACTGTAATTTTTGCAGAATATCTCGGTATTGTTCTGTATTTTAGTTGTTGTGGTTATTTCTTTTTGAACATGTTTTAATTTATTACTTGATATTGTTATGAGTCTACCTCGCACGCGTAATTTATCTGTACATAATTAACCCTTTCGCAGTTTGGTAAAATTATGAATTCTGGCCCAAAAAATGTCTAGTTTTTTTTATGTTCGAAAACACTACGACATGCAAACTAAACCACGTCTCCTTCTTCAGTTAGAATAACCTTAGAAAACAGAGGAAGAAAAGAATCTAGTCGTAGACTTAGATATCTTTGGTAGACTAAACGGGATAAACTGCTAATGGGTTAATTAATACACTCTTTTATAGAGAAACTAGAAACGCTTTATTCAGAGAACACGTCCGTCAACTAGGACCATCGACCTCATTTATTTATTAACAAACAATTGTCAGAGCTCGTTACCCGGTAACATTAATTCTACTGGGTGTTCCGTAATAATATTCATATCGTGTAGGAAGAAATTCTTTAGAAGCGTTGGCAATTAGAATTAGGTAGATGGACTCACTTGTTGGTGGTGCTTTTAACATTATAATAATATTAAGTATTTAATGATAGTAATAAGAGCGGGAGATTTTTCAGGCTAGGTTTCTTATCTGGGCATGGAAACTAGTAATCTTGGTTATGAATTTATTACTATATACGAGGTTCGTAATTGCTAGACCGTGTTCTATACCGGGTATATACGTCGTTCGTAATTTTTTTCTCTCTCGTATGCGTATGGAGTTCATAGTGAAAGGATTAAAAATTATTTTTCGATAATGCAGTCTTTGATACAGTTAAGCGTGATATTTTCGCGACATTGTAATTTTTACATCAGTGCATTAGAAGAACGGTGACAGTAATTCCGATTTTATCGAATTAACTCCCTCGTGAATGAAATGACTCAGTGGTGAACGTGGCATTATTCGATTACAATCCTAAAATTATAAGCATCGTGAGATACGTATCGCGTAAATAATGTTACGAGGAAACGGTTATTTTTTTGTTTTCCAGCACCTCGTGGCGCTACTTATTAAAGCTCGGATAAGATCTCGTTGACCTCTCTCGTACACGCGTTGACGTATGCTACTTTTAAACCGCATACGGTTATCTCACAACCATAACAGGCAGGAATGAAAATAACCAAACAACCCGGACAGTCCATAGTGACCTATTTTTAACAAAACGAGCCTCGTCGACATTTAACGTTCTTAAACGTATACATAATTATCCTCGCAATGCACGAGATATTTTTCACCCCCACAACTCCAACAATACCGTCTACTTGCACAAAATAAAAGGTATTATACAATTTATAAAGATTGTTAGCACCAAATGCCAAGACCTTTTGAACAATATCACGTTAGTTGGCATGAAAGTTTCAGCCCTCTCTTCCTCCTCGAAATCCGGCACAATTTAACCACCCCCTGCTGTCCTGCCTAACTGGACCGCGAATACATACCACCGTCCACTCTGTTGAGAAACCAGAGCTAGTACGTCCTCGTGACTGCATAAAGATTATGCAAATAACCGCAGCAACAGCAACGGTGGTACAGAGTTAGGACGCATTGCCAGCGAACGGCAGTGTTACGTTCTTCCGCGTAGGTACGGATGTTCCGTACGTTTCGCATCACCCCAGGGCGTACCGGTGGCAAAGTGTCGTTGCTTATATCCTCTGAGATATGCACGACTCGCGTGTCTCCCTTATCACTTGGCAAGATAGCTTGCACTTTGCATACGCGGCATAATTCAACGCCAAACCTAGTCACCGGCCCCTCCGCGTCTCGAGCTTCGTATCTCAACAGCCCCGGTTTCCTTGCCCTTCCTCTGCTGCTGTTGCACCCTGTACTCTGTCGTCGGATGCCTCGACTCCTTACCTCGTGCTGGTCCCCTTGCGACGACCTCACTTCTCCGTACTTTCGTCTCGGTGCGAGGTGTGCTGTTCGATCTCGAACGGGGTACCAGCACGGGAAATGGGGCGAGATGGAGGAGTGAAATAGAGTATGGAGATGAGAAGAAGTCCAGGATGGTATACGGGTCGAGAGGGTATGAAGTATGGACCATATTATGTGATGGGTATGGAGTTGAAGAATTGGACGTTTAATCAGTAGGGTTGAAATTAACCCTTTTAGTGCCGGGTGAGATGTCGTCGTTAGCGATAGTCCTGACGCCGGACATTGTAGGATTATTTAGTTTTTGCGTACGATCTCAGAGATTTTATAATAGATTATTTGAAATATACAATTTAGGCTCTGTATAGCGTGTTTTATATAAAACTATGGCCAAACGACAATTACTTTTATATATAACTATTAGGTCGATAGTCCTGACGCCGGACATTGTAGGAATATTTAGTTTTTTTCATACGATCTCAGAGATTTTATAATAGATTATTTGAAATATACAATTTAGGCTGTGTATAGCGTGTTTTATATGAAACTATGGCCAAACGACAAGTACTTTTATATATAACTGTTAGGTCGAATCATAAGTAACATCTGCTTTTTTATGAGACACTTATTTTGCTCTCATTAAGTAACAAAATTATATTAATTTATTATGTATTATCTGTTATTACTAGACTCCGGATGTTTATGCATTTATGACAAAATGAATACGGCTAAAATACACAAAACGAACATAATATAAAAATATATCCGAAATATCCAAAGTATGGTATTCGTTGTAACATTTATCGAGTGCAACAAATCCCTAAATAGGTTCTCTTGTCTTAACTGCATTTGTTGAATTTGAAATTTGCATAAACATCCGGAGTCTAGTTATTACGTATAACCTTCTCCTATCTTTCTCGCAGTTTATTAATAACTTGCTTGTAAAATGTGGTTGGTTTGGACTGGAAGAAACTTGCAAAACACGACAATGGGCGACCACATACGGCAAGGGTGACTCAAGAACAAATTCTTCAGTTTGGATGGTCTGTTTTACTACACTTACCTTACTCCCCGGACCTTGCCCCAACAGATTACTATCTTTTCTGTTCGTTACAAAAGTTTTTGAATGGAAAAGCATTCAATTCCGAAGTACAAGTCAGACAAGAGGACGAAAACTTCTTTCAGTCCTAATCAACCACATTTTAAAAGGAAGGGATTAATAAACTGCCCGGAATATGGGAGAAGGTTATACGTAATAACAGATAATACATAATAAATTAATATAATTTTGTTATTTAATGAGAGCAAAATAAATGTCTCATAAAAGAACGGAAGTTACTTATGACTCGACCTAATACATTTGTCATTAATTCAATTCAAGTTTCCCTTGAAGTCCTGATGAAGCTAGCTGTAATGCTGGCGAAACGTCGGTTTGATCGAAAACGTGAACGCGGCTCCAATCAAAACTATTATAATTCAATCAGATTTTTCGGCTGACGCTAAAAGGATAAATCTCTGTTATGTGTCGCAGATAGTTTTTTTTCACATTGTTAGTTGATATACCAGAGGTTCAGTAGGTAATCATTTTAACCCTTAACTGACCAATGGCCGCCATACAAGCGGCATGGCACTTGTACTTTCTGGATTTCCGGACAGTTAAGAGTTAATTTGTGAGTAGTAGATGAAATGATCATGATGAAACTGAAAATGTAAGAGCATCAGTAATAAACATGTGTTCTATTGACGACTGATGCTGCTGCAGAAGATACATGGTTTGCATAAACAAGTAGTTGTAGATTCCTTCGAGGTTACGCCAGTGTTTGGAAGATATCAAGCTATCCTATTCAATCTTGACATATACGTTTACTCGCTTCGTCATGTGATTGTACTTGCAAATGTGGTTCAATATTCCAATCTCGAAAACTCCTGTAATACGAGCTTTGACTAATAATATTAAGCAGTAGGAGGACATGACAATCAATGGAATCCAGAGTACACTGTCTATCCTTCTTCTCGAACATGCGTAATGCAAACGTGTCAAAGGTTAGGATGAAACTCGTGAATCCCATTGCTCCAGCATCGTTGTTAGACATCTTCTCATCTCCATACTATACATAACGGAGGTATGGCCTACCATGCGTAACGGCCGATAGGAATTGCTAGATATATCTGCATCCTTGCAGCTAGGTATCAACTGACCAAGAATGTTCGGTAGTTTCTTCTCTCTCTGGAACCATCCGGGTTCTCCGTTTCGAAGGAGAATCTTTTCATGGATGCTGACTATCCGGAAATTTGGAGAATTTCGAGAATTTCATTGGACGTTGAGTTCAGTTGGAAATAACGATTCCTCTTAGACTCAATTCGAGATATCAGATTGGAAGATGGAAGGAGGAAACGTTCGGTAGAATATAGCCGGAGGTTTTTAATTTACGTGAAATTGGTCTATCGAAAATCAGTGGATAATGTACGCGGAGAAGTTCGGCGTTTATCGCCGAGTAGTATTTTCGCGAGTTCGATTGCCAAAACGAAAGTTTCGAGCAACGTTCGACGGCGAGGATCCCGATAAACGTTTTAGAGGTATTGCTCGAGCTTGCTACGAACTCCTCGAAGATAGCGAAGAGACTTTCATTTGAATTGATACAAATACGTATTGTTTGTATTTGCAAATAACACGGGAATTCCATTTGCCATGGATCGTATTTTCCACGGAATTTCCTTTTTCCCCGTACCTTCTCCTGATAAAAACAAGAAACCTTTCACTTTTTTGTATAAGAACATCCATTAACCATGGCGATTATTATTGCAAGATTATCGTAAAAAAATCGTCCGAAATTTTTTCCACTTACGACATCAAATCAGAACGATTGAAAATTGTCGTAAATATCGATCTTACACGAGATACATCTTATTCCACGATTCATCTTCCTTACCTTGCAACTTCTTTCGATGCTTCTCAAAAGTGTGACCGATAATACTAATTTTGCATGACGCAGACGACATCATCGGCTAGACTTATAGAATTTTACCTGACTCGTACCTTGAGTCATCAAATTTGCAAAGAAAAATTGTAGAAAATTTCATTTCTAACGGCATCGATATTTCTTTTTTCGGTAGATAAACCACAAAGAGACTCGTTTATACGTTTCCCGCATTCGTTTTAGTGGATTTAGATATTCGTCGAATCGAACGCAAGTGCAACGCCGCGGGAATGCAAGGTTGTCTCACCTCGGCAGCGAGTGTCTATTCAACTTCTCCTTTCAGTGGAGAGTCTTTTCATCGCCGGTATGGAGTCTATCTCGAAATTGCTGAATGGAAGGAAGAAGATAGGGCAGGGAGTGATTTAGATATCCACAGGGACAACTTTCGCAAGGAAATTTATGATATCAGATAAGAGCCGAAGTGATGTGAAATTCGTTTAGCTTTTTCAGCTGAAACGGCGAAACTAGTTTAGCGATTTAACGTCAGTTCCGTTGGAATGTATTTATTAAAAGAAGGAAGATAAATCACTTTATCGCGAGGACCACCGCGCCGACGGAAATTTAACGAAATATAGGGAATGTCAGCCGACGAGAGGATTTGATGACAAACGACGATGAAAATTCATATGGCTTGAAATGAACTTTCAAATACATTTCTACATTCTTGTCGCGAAAAATCATTTCAAATTATAATAAAGACAATGTTTCAAAGTATGATGCTAAAATTTGAACGGACGTATAACACGTGATAAGAGGTAAAAGCGGAATCTATTAAATTTTTTTTCCTTTCTTTTTTGAAGATTATATGGATTTATTTGAAGGAAAGGGTAAACGGCAGAACGTCAGCTTTAATGAAAGTAAACGCTAACGCAGCGGAAAGGGACTCCTGTAACAAGATACCGTGCACATTTGGCAAGCGAATATTTAGCCAAAAGCCATTAGAGTTCATGAGAGATAATGCATTACGAAATGCCAAGTTGGACGATAAAAAACGCACTCGCTAATTTTCTTAACACGACTTACTCGACTTTTCCATGCGATACTTGCTTTATGCTACTAATTAAAGTTCACATCACCGTACAGTTTTCGGTATGATTTTCCACAGCAAAAACGGTTATTACGAGAAATGCTTAGAGCTTCTCTTTGGTAGGTACCTACTCTTCTCGTACTTGATAAAATAATACCACCACTGACGTATTTTAAGCTACCGGAAATGTCCTAATTAGCCTCGAGAAGGCGGAATAAGAAAGCATTAATTTAAATCGACCGAAAAATGAATTCGTTTCAATTGCGAGGGAAAGAGAGACGAACAATAAAAGAGAAAATCAGAAAAAATTCAACTCTTATCCAAAAATTCCTTCAAAGTAGCACGTTAACCATTTACGGACCGAATTATTTCGTTAACATTGGTAGTGAGCTAACCAACTTTGACTTCAAAATATTTTTTATCATTGGTTAATCATTATTTAAATTCACATCAATAACTATTAGTATTGACGAACATTTGGGTGATATTACAAAATCATTGTGAAATTGGAAAGTCGATATTAAATTGACAGAAAATAAAATTAACACGTTCACTGCCATGGGGGTCACCGGTGACCGGCACTATTTAATTCAATGGAATTTCATGTAAGTTTGAAATAGGAATATTTATGAACTTTCTTTAAAGTTTCTGCTTTACAAAGATGTGAGTTTAATAGAAAAAGTTTCACTTCAGTAGAAATGATAAAACTAGCGATATACCGGTTGCGTTCAACGTGTCAAGTAAAAATGTATGTCAAGTATTGCTCGACATAGAACCGCAAAGGGTTAAAGAGTTTAAAAAAAACGAGCATCCAAATTTTTGCCGATAATAGGAGAAAGAATCGAATCATTTTAAAAAGACTTTGTAGGCTTTTAAATTTATTTGACCTCCACGTAACGATACAAGACCGTAGAAAAATCATCGTCGCTTTAGCAGTTTCGCGGCCCCGTGTAGACGCCGGAGATACATTAAGAGCGCACTGAAATATTTTATCCGACTCGACGCGAAGAGGAAGTGGCGTACTAAAGATTTACGCTGCGAAGATTAATGTAGCTTTGCTGCTGGAACATTACTGTTACCTTGTATCGCGACGGTGCAACGATACGCCATGGAAAGCTTGTTGTTTTCAATATTTATCTTACAAAAGACCCCGAGGGGGAAGTATGGAAAAATGAATCAAGACGGTGTGTCTGCAGTACCACAGTCGAGATGCAACTGGGATATAGCCGAGATGCAGCCAATGCACTCGAACGTTTCAGCATACCGTGTTGCGAGGAGTATTCTCTCGAACGTCTTCTTCCGTTCTTACGATAAAGAGATACGGGTACTCGGTGCATGAAATTTTCAGATAAGGAGTTTAAACGCTGAGACGGCTTTCTCTCTTTCACTCTGTTTCACTGTGCGGAAATTTTCACGGCTGATTGCGCAATTAGTGCTCAAACGTTTTCTACTGTACGAGACCCATTCGAGGGTAGATATGAAATAATGTTTTGTATAAAATGAATGAAAGAGGAAGAGAGAGAGAAGGAAAATTGAAGTTTCACCCGGTTGAAGTTTTAACGTGTAGTCCGCGAGAAGTATTTCATGAAATTCTTTCGTGTGCTGAATTTAAGTAACGCCGATTTTCCACAGTATCTGAACTTCTAGCTAGCTGTTTTTAGTTAACTGCACAAGTTTCGCGCGATTAACGGATAAACTACTATTTGGATGCGGATGGAACTTTCGTCGGTGGAACTTTTGTAAGAAGGACAGATGTAACTACAGTTTGGCGATCGAACGGCGACGTTATTTATCGGAGTTTAATGTAAATCCAGTGTAACTAAGCAACTAAGTCTCGAACTGAAAGTTAACTAGTTTACATAACGGCAACGCACTGCGGTAAATTGAAGCTCGACAAACTCCTCCCGGAGACGTTCCCTTGTTTCTTGTTGCGTCCTCTCGTGTCGACGATAATTCATCGAATATCCGTGGCAAACTTGCACGTGAAACGTCACCAAGAGATTCTCTATTTGTCGTTTCAAAAGAATAATAGAAGAACCGTAAAATAGACTTTAGACTCGAATGATCGTAAAGGAAGTACGCTAAGGGAGTGGCGCTACCAAGTCTTGCCCTTAGGTTCAAGGGTCGTCACGGTAGGAGCACGAAGAAACGAATAATGACTCGACATATACTGCCAGTCATTCGTGAGAAAACTCAATCCTCGCGATCAGATGATGCATATACCGGAACCATGGACAATGAAGATAGAAATGTACCGAATGACAATCGTACGTTCGCGAAAGATACGCACACCGGACGGTAGGACATTCCAGTAGATACGACTGACGATTTCATGAATGGAGGTCCCGTAAAAAGCAGCCGGTGGGTCAACTCGTACCAGTTGACTCCGATAATTGCGAGCGCCCGAGCGGAGATCAGAGGGCAAAATGAGCCGACATTAGCCTGTTAGCCTATTAGTCCGAGTCAGCGCGCCCACTGTGCTCTAACACGCAGCACACCCGCACTCGCGATCCAACTCGACTCAACTCGACTCAATCTGACTCGACTCGACCCGACTCGACTTCACTGTCTCGTATCTTCTCTCGTTTCATCTCATTCTCTTTCTCTTCTCCGCCACCGATCTGCAGTAACCTCCGTATAATTCTCCTCGCTTCCCCTTTCTCCCTTACTAGCCGATGCATTTCGTCTCCTCCTCTCTATCGTTGGTACACACATTCTCCGTTATTCCCTTCGCTTCCCTTTCCTTTGGTCTCTGTCTATTCTCACTCCTCACGACTACCATTTCACGGCTACTATTTCACCCTTCCCCTTACCCTTTGCCTCCTTCTCATTTTCTCCGGTATTCCACACGGTTGCTCGTGGATATGCTACGGCACATACGCTGGCTGGAACGTAAGAGTAATTGGGGGAGGGCATTATAGGAGTCGGCGGGAAAGGAGAGAGAGCAAGAATGTGCAGCACGCTCGCTTAACGCACTATGGAGGTCCTCTTCTCTTCATTTCTTTCTCTCTCGATCATGCGCCTCTTGTATCTATATACGTACGAATATACTTGCTTGGTCTTTGACGCGTTCTCTACCCGGCTCGATTTCCAATCGTGGGTGTGCGCAATCATAGGGTATCCTTCGTGTTCACCATAGCGCGCCCTTTTGGAGATAGATGCGGGTTTGACTCTCTAGTAGTTTGATACAACTGCGAGAAATACACTTGGAACGGCATCGATGGGTTAATTGGGACTGTTAGTTAACGTTGTGAACTTACTCTTCGATGATACCAATGTATACTGTGTGAAGGACAAAGGAATAGTGAGTAGAAGTGAATTCACTGAAAGTGACGTTAACCCTTTGCGCTCCTATGTCGAGTCTAACTCGACATTAGTTTGTATCTCGGAAACTCCTTTGTCGAGTCATACTCGACATTTTTTCAAGTCCAAACCAATAGATGTTAACGTACGAAAGAAAACCGGGATTGCATACTAAAATTTTTTTCAAGAGATATCATGCACTTGTAAATTACAAGATACTTTATTTTTTTAAATTACCCTATTTTTCAGATCAAGTAAAATTGAAACAAAATACTTAAAAGCGTTGGGAGGTACTGGTAAGAAAATTGAAATATAATTCGGAGTGCAAAGGGTTAATTAACAATACTGAGAAACTGGAGAAGTAAGAGAGTAACTTAGAAATATTTGAATTTAAGTTGCGCCATCTTGGGAGGTGAAGGTAACATTCTTTATCTCGTGAGTATCATCTATTGAACTGGCCAATTATAAAGTCAATTTTCCACCCTTCAAATTATCATGTAAATTAGGGTGGCTTTAAAATCTCTCGGATAAACAGGGGGAGAAAGAACGAGGGAGACGCGACGCGAAAGTGGAGGCGTGAGAAAATTCCAACAGGAAAGGGTAATAGGGTGAAGTACCGTGCCACTGGTACGCGTACTTATCCATGTTGAACTTCGAACCTTGGTGTAAGATCGAAATCCAACGACCGATAGAAATATACGCACGTACAAGCTTGCTCCTATAAATTGCTAGACGAAGAAAAAGACAGGTTGTGGTGGAGAAAGAGAGAAACGACATTCGATTTCGCTTTGCACCTTGAGGGGTTAGTAGTGGGCGATGGAAAAGATAGGTGTGGACGAAAGGAAAGGAAAATCACAAGGAATCGTTCATCAACGAGACTTGAAACTTCAAACTATGTTATCGATCTATGGGAGGGTACTTCTCGTTGGAGGTTCTCGAGAGCCACACAGTCATCCATGTGTCCTTTCGTGCTTCGACAGTATGACCCAAGCTATCGAGATTATTAAGCGGAGCTTTGGCAAGATCGGTCGAGTCGAACCGCCAATTTTGGCTCGAGCCACTTCCACCTTCCGCGCCTCGTTGCGTTTGCCTCCTTTGCCCTCGAGAGCATCTCCTATTGGACTTCGCTGCATCAGCAATACCCGAACGTCTGAGGATGGAACTGCCGAATGTTCGTCCATGCGCGAATACGCGTGTTGACTTTGAGGGGACGTATATCGCGAATATGAACAAACATCCTGCGCCGACGTTACTTCAAACCTGCAAGTGGAGCGGCAGAGATATTTTGTTAGAAGAGGACAAAGATATCGTATTTAGGTAGATGGAACAAGAACATTTGCGATCACCGATTGTCTACTGAGTTCTTTCCCTAAAACCAATGTAATTTTTAACACTATTTCTATCACGATTTTGTGTATACCTATGTATTTCGACCAAACGGTGTCTTTTGACACCTTTTTGTATGAATGCAAATAATTGCCAAAACTGTTGAGATTTCAAATTATCAGTTGAATGTAGATAATTTGGGGAATATATTTATTGATACATTGATATGTATTTATTAGATATTATCTAATCAGCTTGCAAATTCTAGAAGCGGTGTACAGATAGTTGTAAAGTCACTGCAGCAGTGTACGCTAAGTGACTTGTGGTATGACTATGTATGTAGTGTGACTTGAGTACCGTGGAAATCTGATATTTTTAGCTACTCAATTAACCCGTTTAGTGCTGAGCGAAGAAATTGATTTAATGACAAATGTACAATAGTTGGGATAAAAAGAATTGTCATTTGGCGATGGTTTCATATAAAACATATAATATAGAGCATGAACTGTGTATTTACAATTATCTGTCATAAAATTACTGGTTTCGTATTGGAAACTGAATATTAACCCTTCGATGCCCAGCACTAGAAGGATTAAAAATGGCATTGTTACTGCTTTTAACCCTTTGCACTCTAAATTATATCTCATTTTTGTGACCAGTATCTCTCATCGTTTTGTTTGAAATTTACTTAACACTAGAACGACCAGCATTAAATTTATTACACTTAAATATATTAAATAAGAACTTTGGCAGAAGACGAATCAAGGGATAGAAAGTATGATCGGCCTGGTAATCTGTGTTTTATAAGATCAACTTAGAATTTCTAGTATAGAACTCTCCTGTAAGGGAATTTTTCGAAAAAAATGTGAATAAACCATTTTGACTTGCTTGGTTGTTCTAGTATTAAACTGAAAAGCAGAGCAATTTAAATAAATATAGGAACAAAGAAACTCAATTAAATATCTGCTTTATTTGAGCTATTGTTGCATCTTGTAATTTGCAAGTGCACGATACCTCTTGAAAAAATGTCTAGGATGAACTCCTGGTTTACTTTCGCACGTTAACAGTATAACAGTGTAACTCGCCATGGGAGCGCAAAGGGTTAAGCTAAAGAATCTGAATTGACATAGAACTATTAACACTTTACCGACCGGTATTTTTTAACATCCTACCCACTTCTGATCGGTTACTTACAAGCAAATATTTCCCTAATACTAATATCTCTTCGAAAATTGCAAAGTTTCTTCACTGACTCCTTGGCACAGTTAACCACGATAAAAAATAATAATTTATTAATTGCCGTAGCGACTAATTAATGAGTTAAAAGTCCAAAAGTGTTGGTTCCGAAAAGCCGATTAATCGGTTATCGGTCGGTAAAGTGTTAACATGATTTTACAATTGTTAAATATTTTTCATTATTTTTCCGGCTACTTCAACCGCGTTCAATGTTTCTCTCTATCTCTTCCTCTCGACGTTCTCATAAGAAGGAGACTTTAGAACAGACGTTATCTCCCAGCAATTCGTCTCGGTTTGTGCTGCCAAACGCTCCTCGATGTCCCGAGCGAACGGAACCGAGCCGAGCGGAGCGAAGCAGAGCAGATATTCAAGTCGCAACATCAACGTCACCGAGGAGCACGATGCTCTGGTTTTTCCACGAGGCAAGATCGAGTAGATCTATTCGTGGCGCACAGAGCAGGGTAAATTAGTTCCATTTCACGCCAGCTTCCTTCGGCGTGTATCTCCGACTATCGTCGAGCGGATAAACTTTTCGAAGATGTTTCTTGGAATGTCGGTGCATTTGTCACGGTGTGCCACAGTGGAAAAAAGTTCATTCTGTAAAATATGACCCGTGACGACATCTTCTCCCCTACCACCACCTCGGTTTGGGTTCGTGAGATATGAAGTAATTAAGGTCAGGATCTAATTTAGTGGTTTCTGAACTTTCCCTTCGATTCGCTCGCAAGTTTCGTCGAAGGACGAATACGGATTTTAATCTTGGAGGCTTAGTGGTGCGGGTTTTATTACGGGGGACTGCGCACTTTGGCATTGCGCCACTGATATTACATGTGACGCCAAGAGTTTGACGTACTACCACGCCAACTTCCAAGTAATTAGGATTAAAATTTAACTTGGCAACATCCGAATTACTCTTTGCATAACGTGCCACGATGAGAGACGTTAGCACGGTGCGCTTCTATCGGTGAGTGTCCGTTATGTTGGAGATTATTCTGGCTCTTTGATATGCTTCACGTTAGTTCGAGTTACTTGACAATGCTCATGATTGTACTTTGAATTGTTGAGGTGAAGGAAATTTACATTGTATTCCTTCCTTTATTTAGGATTTTTCTTAATGAGTTTTTTTTTCTCGATTGCAATAACAAAGAAAGCCAATATTTACTTTAATCGGAAAAAGAAAAGATTGAAATTATATTGTTGGAGCCTGATGCCAATATCAGGAGTTGATGGTTAAAGTAAGAAATTCTTTTCATCGATTCTCTTCTGTGAATAACGTATAAATACAATTTGAAAATCGAGATAGAACTGATTGTGGTTTGTCCCTTTTAAATCACTGCAACTGATGATACCCTATTATTTGTCAATCTCACATTTTCATCACCTCAAACGGCCGTTACGTGATAGTATAATCACTGTAGATTTATTAAACAGTAATTACCTACAAATTTGCGCACCGTTTCACGTGATATACGACGTGTCCCCCTTTCATTTGCCAATCTCGTCTTTTTATTATCGCGTCTCATTGGAATTTTAAAGCAGCACCGCAATTCGAGTACATTTGTCAAATGAAAAGTCACCCTCTAATTTATACCACTATCATCTCCATTAATTCACCACACAAATCATTCAAACGATACCGTAGCATTAAAGCAAGATTAATCATTCTTTTCCTTAAAAATCATCAAAAAATATTTTCTTAACAATTAACAAATCTGATTTTCCACAAGTATCACGTATCCACCAATTATTCATCTCTAAACGAGAGTAAAAAGGGAGGATTGCTGAATCCTTTGATCGAAAATCTCAGTTATTGCATTTATAAAGTATAACCGTATCGGTATGCAGACTAAAACCAGAAAGTCCCAGGGGCTTCGTTAATTCCGTCAGTAACGTCGCCGAACCCTGGTATGCTGACTCTGTAAGGGTAAGTTTTGAATAGATCCATGCCGGACAGTCTCCGACGATTGTACGTTGAATTTTCGTTAGCCACGTTGCTCTTTCCTCCCGGACAATTTCGAGAATCTCCAGCACGTTGACGTTTAATTCACAACGAATTCGCACGTCGCGGTTCGTGACGCAAACTCCAGGCCAGAACGAGGAAGCCGCGGACTTGAACCTTTTGCACGTATAAAGCCGTTTAAATTTATAGGCATTACTGCGTTCAACCCCGTCTCTACATCCTTCTTTCTCTATTCTTTTTCTCTGTCCCTTTCTCACCCCTCTTTCACTCCACATATAGTAACTGTGTATGTGCGACGGGGGTTAAGGCGTTACAATGGGAGCTGCTATTAAACCCTGGTCACGGTTCCGACCGAAATGTCGGCCGGCTGATGTTAAACGCGGACCGAATAAAAATTTTCCGAGCACCTAGAGAGAGAGGAAGAAAGAGAAAGACCGTCTTTTCTACTCTTCCGCCGTAGCCATCCCCAGTTTCCGTGTCTCTCTTCCCATTCTCTTTTCTCCGCCGGTTCGCCCTCCTTGCGGTATTTTCTATCGCATTACTCGCGCGGAGTTAGCCGCGAGAGAGGATGCTGTTAGTTCTCCCCGACTAATTGAAGCGCCTTGGAAATATTTCTTCCGTCGGTATATAACTCCTAGCCGATATTTCTCGTCGGTGAAGTCGCGTGGGAAGCTTGACATCGGGCCACCGGACAGGACGTGCCAGGAACATGGAGGTTTCCTGCGGGGGTGTAGAATAGTACGAACCGGAAGCTAAGAAAGAGAGAAAGAAGCTGGACGGTGGGAGTCCCTTTACGACTCTTCGCCCTACCAAATGAAAATTCTTCGAGCAGTTTGCACGACTTACGCGCCTATTTCTACTTCTATTCTAGTTCTTCTGCTTCTTCCTCTTCTTATTCTCTCTTGGACTTCTCGTTATCGACGGCAATCTTCGGTGAAGAATTTCGGAAAAGTGTGATTGCTGTGGGGATGGAATGGAGCTCTTGTAGATTCTATAATGGATATTGATTCGTCCGACTTTTCTACGGGTAGCGTGATAATTTTACGATTAATTCGATTCCTTTTTAACATTCTCGTGGACGGTGAACGTGACGCGATTATAAAGCGGAGCGAGGGGGAATTTGGGCAATTAAGATGGAACAAAAGTTGCTTTAGAATGTCTGTGCTTTTGCATCGGTCTATATGAATGATTTATGGATTTAATTTCTTAACATTCATTGCTTGTATTAATTAATTGAATCTTTCGAAATTATTGGAATTTTGGGGGATACGTTTGCTGTTTTTTTAATGGGAGGATTATTAAAGTGATTTATTAGTAAATATGGACATGACGTTTGCAATTTTTACAGTTAACACAACGAATTGTCGACAATTAATGGATGTATTTAAATTTATTGGATAAATGCCAGAGAGCAGATTCAACAAAACAGAGAAAATCAGATATTTTGTGGAAGTAGGAAATAATAGGAATTCAGAAGTAAATAGAGTACGATCTCTGCCCCTGGCTATATTTTTATACATGAAGGCAATAAAAATATTATAGAAATAATTTTATGCATAGTGAAAGTAAGGGAGAACGTTTGTCTGCATTTTCTTACATGTTCCTAAAAAATTAAAAGGAAAAACACTGTTAAATGACGTTTTGTAGAAAATAATAGGAAGTCCTCTAAACACACTTTGCTAAATCTACCGTAAAAACGTGGAATATTTTATTGTGCTTTTGTTAACAAGCTGTGAAATAATGATAAGCCGATGCATATACTTTAAAATGATTGTGGAGAGAGATCATGGATGAGAAAAATCCACAAAGTGGTAATACCGTGGCAGCAGTCTTCAATTTTATCAATGAAAATGTCTTCTCGATGTCACGTAAAATATGGAAACTTTGGTCAAAAAGGAAAGATAGAAAAAAAATACTCCAAAGATAAGCGGAATTTTTATTCGCTGTATATGTCGATGGAATTGAATCGAATTTGCCGAATGAATGTATTTTCTACTGTGCTTTTGAAATTTTATTTCTCTAATCCTTGTGCTCTCGATCGTTTTTAACTGAAAGGTATACAAACTAAAATGGATTGTCGCAGATATTTTGTCCGTTTATCCCCTACGCATTCACATCGATCGTAATCCCCTTCTCGTATTTAATAGAATCGAAAAGTTGCGTTTACGCGGTGTCACTCGAAATTGAAGAATTGCATTATCCCTCAATACGAAAACAGGCTTCTGAGAGAAAAACATTTCTTTCTTTCTCTGCATTTAATTACGAAGAGAATGAAATTTGAAAAAAAGAAGAAAATTGAGACGAAACGTAAGAAAGAAAGAAAACAGTTCCATGTTTCTTGAAATACCGTCGGAACACAGTGTGTCGCGAGAAAAGACGAAACGATGCTTTTTCTCCGTATTAAGGCACTCGACAAAGGAAAAAGATAAAGGAAGGAAAAGAGAGCGCGAGAGGGCGAGCAGCGGAACGTGCCCAGCGTTCTTTGACGATTTTACGTAGTAAATGAACATTTTCTAAGTACTTTCTATGATTTATCCTCTCGTCCTCCTTTTCTCTCTCCGCTATTTGCTGCGTGGCATGGAATATTAAAAATCCGTGCTGGCATTCTCAGTGGCGAGCGAGAGATAGAGATAGAGAGAGAGGGAGAGCCTTTTAATCTGAAATATCAGTGTCTCATAAATTCTGCATAATAACGTTTGCCTCGTTTGGATCGATAGTCCATTCTTGATCCATGTAAAAGATATAAATCTACTTGAATTGATACTTTAATCGATTCCACGATCGATCTGCCTTTATTCCTTAAGAAAAACATAACGAACCTAGCAATTCAGTGATTTTCAACGAATTAACACTAGATTTACGGATATTGATATACCTATTTTTCTGAAGTGAGCCAATTTGAATCATACAAGAAAATTGAACTTTTTGCATAGAAAATAGTTCCAAATTAATTGAAATGAAGGATTTATTATTAAAAAATTAACCAACCAATATATTATATATGTAGTAATCAAATTTTGAATGAGCCACATCGGCTCCGTAAATCTAGTGTTACGAATTTTTCAAACGAGGAAATAATTCAAGTTACGTAAATGATATATACATTTATCGGTCTTTTTTTGGCGAATTTTGATTGAGAATTGCTAATGATGGTTAACAGAAAGTCAAGTTTATTTTTACGATAAGTTTCGAAGAAAACTCTATCCAGGGAAGAGATAAAAAAAAAACTATTCTGCCTTATTTAAGGGGAATGGAGAAACGAGTAGATACGAGGAGAAAGTAGTAAGTTAAAAGTTGCAGCCGTTCCTCCGTACCAAAATGAACATTTCTCGACGAGTTTCCGTGATTTCGCTTCTTATTTCATCCACATTACTCACAGTTGTTCTCCGCCGACCTCGTAGTTGGTTTCGGAAACCGCAATGTTAATTCTCCTCACCTGGTTCGCGACAGAAAAATTTGTAGGACGAAGTTTCCTGTCCCGGTTACCGGGGGCATGGTCTAACTTAAACGAAGAGACGGTGAAAGGATCCTTTTCAACAGCCGAAAGAATGGGGATGGAATGTAAAAATGAGAAGAAGTGAACTCGACGTCGAGTTTATCGATTTTGTCTGTTCAGTAAGTCGAATAAACTTGCTGGATGTCCTTTTTCATTTATTAATTCTTCTGCCTTCGCCCTCTTTTATTCTTGAACGCAGTTGAATTCCTTGGGGTGCTTTCCTTACGAGGTTAATGATATTTCATTCGTAATCCGAAGTTTGTGCAGTTTTCCTGAGGTTGAAATTTGTAGAATTCATTGGGTCAGATGTTAAGATAATAACTGCCTGCTGTGCTAAACATTTTCTGTTATTAAGTTATATTTAACACTTGATTTACCATGGAAGATAAACCAACTATTGCAGTTTTTAGTTTTTTTAATAGTTTCTGAGATTTTTATCGCTGCTTCTTTTTTATTTCTGTACGCCACTCTTACTAATTTTTCTTTTTCTCTGTACAGCCTTTTTTTAAACTGCAGATTTTTATCTTTCGCATTGAGCATTTTAACATTAGAACAACCGTCGTCAAATCTAGTATTTTCAGAGATATTAAATTTTATTTTAGTATTACATATTATATAAATTTTCGTATTGCCAGAGGCATTACAAAAAGAGGAATCAGGAGGTGAAAAAGATTCTCAATTCAGTAATTCATATTGTACAAGATGTGCATAGAATATCTATTGTATAGTTTCCCCATATACTTAAACAATTTTTAAAAATTAATTAGGAACCAGTCGCTATTACTGTCTCGGTATTTTGAGTGTTAAGTATAACGAAATAACCTAACTCCCTATTATCTAAGATGCATTTAACAAAGAAGCTCCATGAAAAAGGCACGATAGTCAATGCATCAATTTCACCCCTCGCAAGAATAAAATCTATTTCCGTGATCATCGGGGTGAAATCGCAGAAAACTCAGAAATTTCTCCGAATGCAATGTGGTATTTCTTTGAAAGAAAACAATAGGAGAAACATTTTCAAGCGTATGAAAGCAAAGAAGATGCCAAGAATGTAATCAAAGTACAAATGAAAGGGAGCAGAAAGAAGTAGAAGGAACCTCCACACGAATCCTTTATTGTATCTGCGATGTCCGCAATTATATAAGTCTACATTGATTTGTTTATGTTGGCACTTTTTTCTTCTCCTTGTATCAGCAGTTGAAATCCATTAAAGTTTTAAGTCGTTTTATACGATAGCTTCTCCCCTCGCATACATTGCGAAATGGTTACCTTAGGAAAAAATGATTCGCTTTACGAGCCTCGAGATTCATAAAAGACTTAACCGCGGTTAATCTTCCGGTTTTTATAAAACCAAGCTAGGAAGAAATATACCAGCACCAACGTGCATTGCGGTTAATAATTTTGCGGTCGACGATACGCTACGTCATTGGTCAAGAAAATATTAATAGTTTGCCAGTGATACAGTAAAATTTTATGTTTTCATTTCAGAGAGTATATGTATATCTCGTGCAATTCATTTGTTCCGGCTTTCAATTAACGGTGTAATGATTATGTTACTTTTTTTACAGTCAGAATATTGTAACTACTTAATGCTTACCTCTTCGAGGCGATTGAACATTAAATTAATAATTTCTACTACTTTTATATGAGGCTTTCTTGAAGTAGGATATCTTTTATTGATATAATTAAACTCGTTATACAAAATGGTCTTTAATTACTCGATAAATTCTGCTTTTGCTAAAGTTATCCAATTAACTTCGTTAGTTGCATTCCAATGCAGTCGTCATCTTCAGTTAATATTCCCAATGGTACTCTCTGTTAGAGCGTGCAAGGTTGTGCACACTCTTGAATTCCACCAAAACTTTATGGTTTTGCAGTGGCCTGTATTTACAACATCTCATAAGACTGTTCAAGTTGAGAATTGTTGCAAATGATAGAAGTGCAATCTGCTCGGAATATATACACACAATTGCACTTCAAGTGTCACCATAGAAGTTGTATTTGGAGCATGTTTATACAAAGTTGAAATCTGGCATTCGTACGTAAAATTTCCATCTCATGTAACACATCATTGTACTTTGTGCATTTCATATAACTATTAATTGTGAAAGTGAACTTTATTTCAGAATAGCTCAGTCAAATTTAACGCGTCACAAATATTCATAGCTTCATAACACATTTCCATAATGTTCAATTGAACGAGAATGGAGTTCACTTATCAAACTAGAAGCATTTGCTAAGTTCACAGTCATAAAACAATTCTTAATGTCCTGTCTACTCTTTCTGAGTTGGGTAAAGTCCCGTGTCCAAATTCTTTGTCACTTCTAGAAAATTTATCGTATATGATAAAACAGTAGGTCAAAGGCTAAACCCCCATAGTAGAAAGTGACTACTAGAGGTACGAAACTAAAGGCTCAGAATCTCAATTATAGGAACCAAGTTCAAACCCTTCGTCCTGTGACAAATTCTTCCTAAATTATTACCCAACCCAGACTTTGAACGCCGCAGGTATTTCGTTAATTTAATCACCTTTACCGAAGTGAAACTTTTCTATTAAAATTACATCTTTACTAAGCAGAAAGCTTAGAGGCACCAGATATACAATATAATAGAGCAGGACTTTACCTTTTTGATACCAATATTGAAATACCGAATAAATTAGAAAATTTCTAAATTTTACAATTTAAAAGTCATGTGAAATTCTATTGAATTCAATAGCTCCAGTCATCGGTGACCCCCATCAAGTTCAACGTGTTAATATATCATTACTAGACTGCGAATTTTTATGCATTTATGACAAATTTAATACGGCTAAAATATACAAAAAGAACATAATATAAAAATATATCTGAAATATCCAAAGTATGGTATTTGTTGTAATATTTATTAAGTGCAATAAATCCCTAGATAGGTTTTCGTGTCTCACCTGCATTTGTGAAACTCGAAATTTGCATAAACATCCGCAGTCTAATCATTACCTTAATTTTCGGAACCATCCAAAACCAGTGGGTCCTAGTCGAAACAACCATAACATCTGAAACCACAGAGTACAAAAGAAAAATCTACTCTCCCTCTTAAGCTTACCACTTTGAACACAACCCCATAGTTAAACCACCGCATCCTTCTCTTCATCTTCTCAACGTTCTTTCCCATCTCTCGAACCTAGTTCATTAGGATGCTCTCAATCTCACACGAAGAAATATTCTCATCAGAATCAGGTCCTCTTAATCCATCCACCCACAATCACCACCCAGGCAAGAACTAATTAACTGATCGAGAAAAGTCATCGAAATGAACAAGAAGTTTTTCGAAATTCAACGTACCTGGTACCAAGGAAGAACGAAAAGTAGCTCAACCTTTTCCACTCTCTGCCTCGTTCACCCTGCGTCAAGATACTCGGCGAAAAAACAAAGGGTGGAAAAAAGTAGGATAGCACGAGGAAGAGAGAAAACGTGCACAGGTTTCCTAGTCGACTTTACGTACATGAGTAGGCGGGTATACGTTGCTGTCGCGGCACGCGAGGGCACGATAAGAATTCCGTTCGATAAAAACAAACATTGTCGAGGTAGCCGGGGGGGACCGCCTCCCGGGGAAAATAGATCCTGGCGAGATTCAGTCGCGGGAACCAGCTCGACTCGACCGTGACGCTGGTGTACGTTTAAAGGAATTCAAATGTATGCTGGTGGTACGCTTCGATAAGTTGCAATCTGCTTGACGAGATTACGCGCCCTTCCTGTCTTTTAAATAAGATGGCTACGGTTGCTGAGGGTGCGCTGAGATTCGATGCAGGTTCGTTTCGAGTTTTCAGGTAAATGTTAGGACACGTGGTTGGAATAGATTCTTGGGGATTGTCTTTCAAGTTGACTGATAGAAAGGATAAATTGATAGGGTAACGATGTTACATTGATCAAGTTATGGAATGTAGTGTTTTGTAGGATGTTGTCAAGGAAGAAAGTTTTTGGAAATATGTAGATGTTTATTGTAGAGTTGCTATGGTAGATTTAGAGATTCTGTTTCAAGTTGATTAATGGAATGGATAAATTGATAGGGTAATGATATTACATTAATTAAGCTGTGTAATGTATTATTTTGTTGGATATTGTTAAGAAGGAAAGTTTTTGGAAATATGGAGAAATTTATTGTAGAGTGGCTGTGGTAGATTTAGAGATTCTGTTTCAAGTTGATTGATAGAATGGATAAATTGGTAGGGTAATGATATTACATTAATTAAACTGTGTAATGTATTATTTTGTAGGATATTGTTAAGAAGGAAAGTTTTTGGAAATATGGAGAAATTTATTGTAGAGTGGCTGTGGTAGATTTACAGATTCTGTTTCAAGTTTAATGATAAGTTAGATCAATTAATAAGATGATGATAAGATATTACATTGAGTTAGATATGTAACGTATTATTTTGTAGGAAGTTGTCAAGGAAGAAGGTTTTTGGAAAGATGCAGAAGTTTCCTGTAGAGTGATTATGGTGGATTTGCTATCGAAGGCTTAGGCTGGCGATTAATGGGTTTAACTTTATATATTTGTCACTTGCAGGAGATGTAAATTATTAGTTAGTCATTCCTAGTCTTGGTGAATTGGGTCTGACCTAAAATTGTCGATCTTATTGTTAGATGATATGGCCACATTAGTTAATGACGGAAAATACAAAGGGAAGTCATCTTTGCAAGTATAATTCACATATAACTGTGTCGATTGATTGCAATTATAAATCGTATGTGAATGTAGATAATCCAACCATAAATGAACTGCAAATCTATGCACAACGTGATGCTAGTATCGCATTTAAACGTACTAAAGATACTCTAACGACTAATTAGTCGGTAGTCTCTTGTAACGTGGAATGCGCGTGTTTACCATTAATTTGCTAATAGCTTCTTCCCGTCCTACATTCCATGGGGAAGTTAGAGTGAACGTTAACATACAGAAGGGGTGTAGTTATTTTTATTTGATCGATAAAAGGATATAGTTGACGGTGTCGATCGAAGTAGAAAATTTCAAAATATCCTCGGACATCGAAGCTTTGAAATTTGAATATTTGAATCGTAGAAGAGAGACGTTCAACGACGGGAGAAGTCGAGGAAAAAATAATTATTCGCCTGCGTACTGAAACGATAACGATTCTACTCAAGAGGCCCCGCAACTTGTATGCCGCTCGATAAAATAAACCCGGTTTTAGACTTGGAATAAGTTGCCTTTAATTTACTACGCGATTACACGACGTCAAAATGATGTTTACTTACTTACGTCACTTTTTTTAATCTCCATTTCGCCCGACCGAGTTTTTAACGAAAGCGTTAAAAATGCAAAAGAAACATTCGCCGTCGTCCCGACCTGCCGCAATATTTTTCCATAAAACTCCGTGAAATGCTTTCGCCACCGTGCAATTACTCGTCGGGCGCATCGATTTACGATTGCGGAAGACGATCGTTAAATTGTATTTAAAAATTGTGCAATTCATTTTCCTTTTTCTCCCTAAAATGTGAGTTTATTGCCGGCGTGATGGTATGTGTTGCATGTCTGTTATACCTCATGTTTGTTTTTTGAAATATTGTCATTTCGAACTTTAACATTTATGGTCGTACCGTACTTAGTTTTATGTGGATTTCGCGTCACCGACGACGCGATGATATCACGGGCTTTTACATGATGAAAATGCGTGTACCGTTGTAGAATTACAGGGAAATAGTTAATATAGGAATTGTAGTATCGTAGTGTGTTATAAGGATTTCATGGAATTATAGTATAATGTGTGGTAAGTATGCAGAGTCACAACATACCGTGTTATTGAATGGGAAATACGCGGTCACCCACCTTAGTGCTTACTTGGGTCCGGTTACTTAACCTTCATCCACCCATGGGGTGTTTCTTGGTCCAAATAAAGATTTAACTCGGTCCAAATCGAGAAAAGTTGCACACAGTGAATATACATAAACGTGTCACAAACGATAAGAAAGAAAAATCTTGTTTTTATAGTAGAAAATAGACTGTGGATGAGAAAACCTCTTACAATTAGAGACTTTAGTGTGGTCGTTTTTGAGGGGTGGATGAAAATTTGGTACTTTGTCGCTAAATGAGGCGAGTCCTGTGTCTTGTCTTTTTTTTTCTAAAATTTTCTATCTTTCAGACTTAGGTTACTGACCCTTAGAGCACTATGTACTTATATGTGGACTCATTACGGTTTATCAGCGCATGTTTATGCAATTAGGGTTGACCATTGGTTCAAATACGTCTACATACATTTTGATTTACATTTTTACACTTTAACTATTTAGGAGATAATAGACTCGAATTTAAATTTCCAATTATCTTCCTAAATTATTAAGAAATATAATGTAGTCTCTGTAATTTGAAACTCAGCTAAAATAATTAGTCCCAGACGAAATGAATGTGTCAGCCAAAGCCGAAAAAATGCATCTCAATTGTATCAATTTCCCTTTACATCTCTTCACCGTCAAATAAACAATTACATTCCAATCTCAAAGTGTTAAATTTTCAATCTCTGACCAACACAATTCCACAAATATTTCAAGAAAAAAAAAAAAACTCGCAACTCATCTACTCCCACCCCATTTCAACGTCATTCAACACACCTCCCAAGCACCTACTAAAAAACCCCCGTGCTCTCTACCCCATCCACTTCTCAATGTCTCTTTCCCCTTGAAATAAAACCTCTAAAAATCTTCTCCAACCGTTCCAAATGCCTGACGTTAACCAACCTGCTAATTCGCAATCGCGCGAACCATAGAAAATCCAGCACTGAAATCCCCGTAGGGCTGCGAACGTCGGAACATCAGGAAACAACGTTTCCACGTAGTAGAAAGACGACAGGAGTCTTTCTGACGTTGCACACGTCGGCAGACGCGATTACGCGAATTCGAATGCGAGCCAGCGACGCGTCCTCGAGCTGACTCCAATCAGGCTGACGTGAATCGCGCTGGCGCTTCTTTTCTTTCAATTTTAGCATACGCCCACCTCGCAAAGCCAGCCGTCGAGGCTCGAGCAGCGAGGCCGTGGCGCTTCTCCTCTGGCCGTCTGCCAACTCCTACCTCGCCGTTTCACCCCCTGGAGACCTTTCTACCTGCACGTATATTTATCTCACACGAGTACAAACGCCTCACCGTGTAACCGGCATCGACGTATCTGTCCCGCCTTGCGCATTACCCCGCGTACACCCTCCTAGACGATTCACGCACCGTCGAATCAATTTTTACACCCCCTTTTTTTTATTCTTTTCTTCGTCGTTAGGAGGACTTTTTTTTGTCGGGTGAACGGGGTTACGTTTTAATTTTGAGGGCAGTCCAACGTTCGTACGGTTATTGTGGATTTTGCGGTTCAATTTGCACGTCCAATTTCTGGGTGGAATTGAAATTAGTTCGAACTTTGGTAAAAAAAAATCTCGGGTAGTGGGTAGTGTTCGTTTTGCGTTTGGAAATTGCGATAATTTCGGGCGTTGAAGTGTTGTTTCGACGAGGATATGGGTTTCGGGGGAATTTCGTGTTGTTAGGGAATTCTGGTAACTGTGATGAGTTTTAATCGTTTATTCTTGTGCTTGCGATATTTAGATTTAAGTTTTTGGGATGAATTTTGAGTTTTCTTTGAGGCAGAGATTTAATTCACTGTTTGTCATTCTAAGTTTTTTAACACTAAAACTACCGACGTTATATCTACTAAAATTTAAATTTGTTGAACAAGCACTTCGAAAAAAAGATAAATCAAGAAGTGAAAGGATTAGTTAATTAACTCATTTAGGCTTTATATGGTAGAAGTAGAATTTTTACTTCACGGTTCCCCTATCAATTTAGGTAGTTTTTTGAAAAAATTGCGAAGCGGTCATATGACCGCCTTGGTAGGTTTAGTGTTAAATGGGTTTAAAAACTTGGACATTACTGTAATGTCAGAAAAGATAAACGGTCTAATTTATATCTTTTGTACAAAATAATTCTTTCATTTACTGTATAAATACTTTTGTGCAACGAGAAATGAGTGACTCCAGTTTATTAAGTAACATCAATTCTTTGATCTTTAAATTATGTGAAGAATTTTGATGATCATCAACACAATTTGAAAGAACTTATGCGATTCAGAGGATAACTTCTTGCGGCTCGAATTATTTTGGTATTTTAATAGTAAATTGGAATTAATTGGGGGCAATAGTTTGTCGTTGAATACAGGACTTTATTTGAAGGTAAATAAGCAAAATCACAAGGAAATTCCAAGTCTTAATTGATTCGACACAGAGTTTCCTAACTTGCAAGAAGACGAGGAATTCAACACGACAAAGGATCGAGAGGAGTTAAAGAGGAAGTTGTTTCTTACAAGAATTATCATGTAGGAAGTTGTAAGCGTTATTTACGTAGCTAACCGTTGCAATGCAATTTGGAGCTATTAATTATTAAATACGGAATTACTTTTAGATAGTTACTGGCGATGTTAAATGGAAAATACAGTAATATTCAATGCACACGATTATTACTGTCTATAATGAAAGCCTGCAAATTTGTAACTTCCATCCGTTCGTGTACCCCAAGTGCGCCGTTATTTCTGAAATTTCTCATTACTTTTTCGTTAATATTAAAGCAGCGGTACTCAAACTTATCGCGAAACCACAAGGAGTTTCTATTTATTTGAATACATTCATCGATATACACTCTATTAGAATGTCAAACATCAGAAACATTCTCTTGTACTCTTTCGTGAAAATAACACAATAAAATCACACGTTTCAATCAATTACCTTCGTGTAAATTTGAAACAAGTGTCTCTCAAATGTTTTCCATCGAAACCTATTCGCTCGACAATATTTCGAATTTCGAAGAGCTCTTATTAATTCGAATCACATCCATCGATCACCATCGCAATAGAATTTAAATAATTCCAAAAATCTTCTCTGTACTTTCCAGACAGAATAACAGACCAAAATAACATCTTTCGATGAATTACTTTTTCGTCAATTCTGAACCAACAATTTTCAAACTCCTCCCAAAACTACCACTTCGAGTACTTCTCTCTCATCTCTGAAAAATTTCTAATTTCTCTACTTAACATCTACGCCACTGCCACGATATTTGAGAGCCATCCAAACCTTAAAAACCATCTGTCCTCCAAAATTAAAAATGTTGTTCTCTTATTTACTTACAAAACATCCATTAACGTTCACCACATTAAAGCCCAAGAATTCTCAAAAATACACGTCTACTTCTAAATAAAAGAACGCAAAAATAATAACCGACCTCAATCATCATCAAACCATATTCAGAATTCTTTCAAAATAATTCCAAAGATCCTAAAACTTTTTTGTGCCACGGCTCGAGAGCAGTTGCCCCAAAAGAAACGAAAAGCAAGTGCACCCCGCAAACTGTGAAAAATCTCTATTTTTATACTAACGTTCAGCGTGGATTTTAGCAAGCCGACCGACCAGGGTTGTTCGGGGTTAAACTTGTAACCCGGTCAAGACGAATATTACACCGAACGTAAGAGCTCCGAGATAAATCGTCGAGGCTGACGGCGCAGAGATTGCAGATCGCGTTACAGACGTAACTGGAGCTTTAATCTGCGTGAAACTACGCGCGCGTGTTAAATACGCGAGGGAGAATTTCGGATTGTGAAATTCGAATGACATGACGATACCCTGGCCGGGTTGCATAGGGATTTTCCCTAACAAGTTAACTCATCGTTCTCATAAGTGGAGATATTTTATCCGTAGGATGTCCGTGTAAGTATGCGACATCCTGATTGCATTTAATAGGAAACCATAAATTATTTTAATGATGCACGTATGGTATTCAGGAATTGAACACTCGCATGGCGATTTTCTCGATGGTATTTAAATTGCTGGTGTTGCGGTGATGAGGTTTTTTTAACCCTTTGTAAGATTAGGTGATATTTATGGGGTAGGAAATGAAGTGGGAGAATTTGCAACTGTGGAAGGTGATAGGAATAATCTTTATCGCTTTAATAGGAAATGTGAAATTGCAATATCAAAAAATTAGGGATATTAAGCTAGCTGAGAAAAATTGACGGGAGGAATGGAATTCGTGGATTTGTAATTGGGTTAAAACTATGTTCACAAGGGGATTTTTTTTTAAATTTCTCCTGGCAAACGTGTACTTTATAAAAGCTACGCCTTCTCAATTCTTCTGTTTGAAATTGACAAAATTTATTTGGAGTAGTCTGTCCAGTCATTGGTTCCATATTCAAAATTTTCACACATTTCCTTCCAGAACTACCCCTTGGAATCCTTCCCCCTCACACCTAAGAAATTTCAAATTTTTCTGCTTAACATTTACATCATTGCCTCGATATTTGAGAACTATCCAAACATTAAAAACAATCAATCCTCCAAAGTTAACAATATTGTTGCTGTTTTATCTACTTGTACAACATCCATTGACATTTACTACATTAAAGCACAAGAATTTCCAAAAATAATCCTGTACTCCAAAAAAAAAGACGCAAAAATAATAATGGACTTTAATCATCACCATATTCACAATTCTTTCAAAACAATTCAAAATGATCCCACAATAAATTTTATTATAATCAATATATTGTTACGAGTCGACCGCGCACGCCTTGTCCTTTCAGACATAATTAAATAGAACACAATTAAAAAGCGATAACTTTTATTTAAGACAACACGTCCGTCTACCAGGACTACCGACCGTAGAATCTCTACTCTTTTTATTTAACAAACAATTGACATGTCTCGTTACCCAGTAACATTGAATCTACTAGGTGCTTCGTAACAATATTATAATCTATAATTATATTTCAGCAATATAATGCTCAACAATACCACATGCGATCAGAAATGATATTGTAAGGCGTGGGGTCACTGACCTTTCCCGTGCATTTTCAGTCAAGTTAGAGGAACTCGCTGATCATTGCGCGTGTTCTCCCATCGGACACAGATACGGCACTGACGTTTCACTCTCTACGTAGAAACGCAGAGACAATTCTATTCTCGAGCGAATTCCGTGAGAAAATATCAATGACGCAAAGAAGAAGAACAAGTAGAAGAAGAAGTAGGAGGAGGAGAAGGTAAATAACAGGTTGCTCGAAATACTTAAAATTGCAAATCCGACCGGGCGAGCAGTTGTGCATGCAAATGTACACGCGCGCATATTCCTCTATGCACGTTGCGTGTAAATTGCGCGCGATATATCTGCCCGAGGTTCGAAATGCGAGGAGATGGCGTGTAATCGAAGATAATCGTAAGTCAGTCGCCGAGAGTGAAATTGAGGTCGCATATTTTGGCGCGAGGCCTAATTTTGTGGCGCGTTTACGCACGCATTGGTAGATCGAAGAAAGATGTATTAAATCAAGAGATATAATTTCATATTGGATTAATATTTGGATGATAAATGTACCGCGTAAGATTTCTAGTATAATCAACCAGATGGAGAGAAGATTTTAACGCATATAGATGCCTTTGATAATTGCTCTTAAATAATTGCATCCCGAAAGCAAGGCCAGGTTCTTAACTTATCCGAGGTGGGGCAACATCATGACTGATTCACGCTGAAGTTCCGGAAATTGGTTACGGGTAACGTAAACGAAGATAAATCATCGGTAGAAAAGTTTAGTCGATAGACGGAAGAGTGCGACTACGGTAAGATAAACTACCGTCACGCAATATCTAATTCCGATCACAGACAGTCGCATCTGCAACTTCTACCGTGAATCGTTCTCCTGCGGCTCGCAAATTAATTGAATCCTCCAACTTCATATCCGCCGCACGAAACTTGCAGCCATTGCGAGAAAGGAGGAGACGGTCGTATATTCTTTTTACGTTTTACGACAGATCACCGTGGAGAATAAACGAGTCGCTGAATTGAAAATCACGGTACATAATTTACTCCCTGTTTTATGCTTTTCTAAAATTAACATTTGAAATTCCCTGCACTCTTGGAGAATTCGATTAAGAAAATTAATATTATCGAGGAAATTTAGCCTTCTTCTTCCAAATAACGGAAGAGAAGAGTCAAAGTCAAGGAATATGTTTACTACAGCCAAACCTGTTTTTGTGCGGTCCTTTTTTATGCGATTTGTTTTATACGATTCTTTTTATGAGGTATATGAATTCCAACGGTGGTAGTATTAAAACACTGTTGTAAAGTTTTCTATCAGTGTACACATGTGCAGTGTAAAGCGCTATTCGGCTCCAGACGCTATGTTCATTTGTTGTCAGAAGCATACGCATCACAAAAAGATGCGCGTTTTAGGCTACGTCGAGCAGCAGTAAATTATATACATTTTGAAAATTTCTCCATGTATAAAATGAGAAATTAATTTTTTGTTAAATGTTTCCATTTGTAATTTAATTATTAATTTTGTTTTAAAGTACTTTCTCACTATTTCATAAATCTCTGACGCATTTTCTAAGCGCGACTTTTTTTATGCGGACCCTATCAACCGCATAAAAAAATTTTCTAATATGTTGTACAAAATTATTTGTTATAAGTGTTTCTGAAATTTCTGAATATTCTTTTTGTGCGGTTTCTTTTATGTGGTCCCTATCTACCGCACAAAAACAGGTTTAACTGTATTCCTATTAACCCTTAGAGCTCTATGGACGCATATGTGCGTTTGGCGAGTCATCCGCGTGGCCTAAGGCCGCATATATGTGTTTGTCGATTTTTTCAATCAATATACAGTCATTTTCATGTAAAATTAATACAGGAGTAGTCGTTAGTAATTTGATTTTAATTTTTTTTTATTCGTGACACCTTACAAAATGTCAAATCTTGAAGAATATTTAAAAAATTAAAAAATGCGATTTCGGTCTATGTATCGATAATTGTTTTGAAATTTTTCACACACAATTAAGTGATTAATTTCTGTTGTAAATATCAAATTAAGTTTTATAATTGATTGGAAAATTTGATGTTCTAAAATTTTTATGTTTATAATAAATAGTTTTAATACTCAAAAATAAGAGTCTTTCATTATTTAACCTTCTGCAAAAGAATTACTATAATTTATTATTGTTTACGCCTTGAATAGTCACTTCAGTGTGGCGAAAAAGTATTCCGACCCCAACGATGGTCAGCGCTAGCCGTTCTTCGTCCCTACGGACCGTTTCGGCCGAGAGTATTCAGAGCTCAAAGGGTTAATATTTAGTTAGTTTCCAAGGTGTTCTCTTATGCATCGATTTCCACCAAAAACTTTGTTCCTTCCAGCGAAGAATACTTTCTCCGTGAACTCATCAGATTCGGTAAAACGGAGCGCACCTCCAAGATGAGATTTCATCCTATACTTCTTCCACAAAATAGAATCCTCTCGCGGGTGTCGCAAAGGAACAACTTCCCGCCGTTTCTCGGCCAGTGACATTACCGCTTTCACAATCTGCGCAAAAGCGTGCCCGTTCGCGGGCAATGCTGTGAAATCGACCGCAGGGTGATTTATTTTTACGCAAACGGTCGTACTAACCGGGGCCCTCGTTTCTTTCATTCGTTGGGCCAGTTCTCTCCCTTTCTCTTCTCCGTCTCTATTAAAAGCATCGTCTCTTTTCATCTCTTCTCACTCTGTCTTCCATTCCTTTTATTTCTCCCTCCTCTCCTCTCTCTCATCGTTCCATTTCTTTCTCTCCTCTCACCCTTCCTGTCCCTCTTCGTCGTACCTTCGTCGTTCCCCTGAGAGAAAGACAAGATCTCCTCGATGTGCAAGCGAGTAGTATGCGGGTACGTGTGCGTGGACACACTGTGAATAATAAATAGAGGAGCCGGTACGGCGATAAAGCTTCGCCACGCGTTATTACTATATTACACGTGAGGGGCGCAGTGGCGTTCCGGTCCGCCTCTCTGTTCCTTTCTCTCTCTTTCCTCCCTTGTTCTTTACACCAAAAGAGAGTAGACCGAATACCACGAGCGTGTATGCGTGCGTGAGAGAGCGTCAATGTTGGATCACGCGAGCTCGCGTGCAACATCCACTCTTTCTCTCCTCTCTTCTTCGTTGGCCAGTGGCGGAGTAACACCGTGTTTCGCCCGCATCTATATCGTTTCTCTTTGTTACGTTTCTTTGTTTCGAAGTTCTTTCGTTCCACAATTTCGTCCTTCACCGAAGGAAAACGTGACCGGTGAACCCACGTGACGTAGTTACGCGCACCTCGTCTCTTGCCATCGCGTCATCTCGCGTCGTCGCGCGCCGTTCGCTCCCACGCTCGACGTTACACTTAATCCCTCGGCCGTGGCATTTTAATTTCTACCTGGCACGCCGGCCGTGCGTTATTTCCATAATTCAGACTAGCAGCTAGAAGCTAGCCTCTGGATGCAAGGTGGGCGGTGGTAGCTTCCCTACGGTGCAACCTCCCCTTTCGTAGCCTCGAGCCAGCTGACTCACCCCGGCGCCGTCGACGAGTGGCTTTCGAGCTGAGGCTCCGCGAGCGAACGTTCAAGTTGCACCGTAAGCCTGACGCATGAGACCCGATTGCTTGGCTTTCCTCGTACGAACGCCACTTGCTGCCTCTTTCGCTTTTCTGCGAAGAAACTTTCAACCTAGAAGCTAGGGGAAGTATGATCGCTCGACCAATCGATTCGATGGCACGACGAGGACGTTCGCCACTTGAGAGTCTTTGAGGTGGAATAGGCAATGTTTTAACGCGGTCATTGTTACAGATTGGTTGGAGAACGCGTGTCATGACCTGTGATGTAATTTTCGAAAATGATTAGTTTGCGAGCGCTTATAAACTAAATGACACAGGGGCAAGGTGAGTGGACCTAGCTTTTCACCTTTCACCCTCGAGTTGAGACACAGTGCGTAGGAGTTTCGCACCTGCATATTATGGAAAGTCAAATTGAATTGTTCGTGTATTTCCAAGTTGCAATTATTATATTTTTAAATATTTTAATATTCTCTTTTAATTTGAATACTATAGAAACATTAAAGGACATTTTTACTATGATAAAAGAGTTAGTCGTTGTTATCTCGAGCTGATCACTATGTTGATACGTTAGAATGGTCACTCTTTATTGTTCTAGCTCAGTTTAGATGCTTCAGTTTAACTTCTGCCGCGTGACAAAATTGTAGATGTGATTGACTCAGCTAGTGGGGATGAAAAGTAACAAATACGTGTGGCTGGAGGAGGAAAATGAATTTGATTAGATAATAACTTTTCAACTTTAAGTAATATCTGTAGTATGATCGCATTTAGGGCCCGACAAGGTCGCAAACCGAACTCTTAAGGCGACACCGATTGATGGGGTGGTATTCAGGAACGTGCTGGTGACCTGGATGGTATCCTTCTCGACTTACCTTAACGAGTTCATTCTTAGCATCGTATTGTCATTGATTGAAAGACTTGTTCTATAGCCTCGACCTTAGCATTGAGTTGTTAATTGTTTGTAAATCTGAGGAAACTTCTCAAAAGTATACGAGACCTTTGCTAAAATCAGGTCAAAGATTGTTAAGGTCGCATTTCTACCGATTCATCGTAGCAAGTGAAACACGTACACTTTCATGCTTCACCGTTTCTACGAGTTCGTTATATTATCATTACTATGACTTCACATTGCGATTCGATGTCGAGGTTTGCATAATTGCAAAATGAGAACCCCTCGCACCGTGAGGTTGATCTCTCGTGAGAATCATTACGCGTAGTTTAAATTGCTCGATTCGAGGATAGATTCCGTCGAGTCTTTGAAGAACGAGGGACTCCGTAATCTTTCTTTCCTCGTTCCAGAAGGGAACGCATTAACTTACAAAAGAATAATGATTTGTACGAGTTATAATAACTAGCATTTGTGCAAATTCGCGGCGTTAAAGCGCCCCTGAAAATATTGCCCAAGACGTAAAAAGTTCAATTTTAGAAATGATACGACATTACGGTCTGCGGTAAGAAGATATTATATCGCTTGGAGTTTCACCGGAAAGTCCAGGCTGCCGGAAAGCAGTTTTTGTAATCGTGTGAAAGCTCGCAGGTTGTTTCGTAGCAATAATTTCCTACAAAGTCGAATGGATCGTTACCGAGGGAAATGCAATACGCATTCCCACTTAATACGTGCGCGGGAGCGAGCCTAATGTTTCATGGAATTTATTTTCCTCTTTCAATCTCTCTCTTTCTCTCCCAACCTCGAAAGTGTACCCGACGTAACGATATAAAGCCGTTCCATCGACGTTTACACCACGAGTGTTTTCCACACCACTGAAAACACTTTCCATAATTGAGAAGACACTTCGACAGGAACTAATCCTGTTGGGTCATCGCCTTAAAACGTTAACGGTGACGTTGGTACTTTCATTTTATTTTTCACGCTGGACGGCTCCATTTATGATAGAAATAAAGAAAATAAATCACCTTAAAAGTAAAACGAATTTAACACTAGAACTACCGAACCAGTCAAAATGACTGGTACACAATTTTTTCCAAAAATTCTTCAAGTTTACATAAGAGTCATAGAATAAATATTCTACGTCTATATCAATAAACATAAATCACCCAATCGATCAAATTTTCCACCGCTTGATTCCCCCTTTTTCAAAGTATTTATTTAATTTATTAAAATATGATAGATTTAAGGCCGGTAGTTCTAGTGTTAATGGTAGTAGAAGGAAATTAACTTCTGACCATAGATAAACGTTTTACCGTTCGTAAACCGTTTCTATCGATTCTGTTCGACGAGCAAACATAGAACAGGACTCGGATCCTGCAAACGTGCACTTCGTGTCACGACGAATGGAGAGATAGCTACAAAAGCTTGCTGCTGCCGCTTTGACGACGGTCTTGCATTGTTTTATATTTCCCACCTCACGGAAGTGTACAAACTTTATGTAAAGACAGCTTTACGCCGTTTAAACAGCCGTGAACCATGCTACCCGATTAGATAACTTCTTTAATACCACAGCTGATACATTCCAGCATCAGTGAGTTAAATGATAGTCAGGTTCGAAGGGATTTTAAGTATCACTTATCTTCCATCGCTCTAACACTTCGTGTTTTTCACATAAAAAGGAAAATCCGTTAAACATCAAACATCCTCGATGTGATTCGTGTATTCGCATCACGCCAATTAAAACGTACCGCAATCCTCTTCGAGATTACGCGATAAGAGTCAATGCAATAATATTAGTAGCCGGTGATTTTACGGCTGGGCGTAATTCTGACATTTGTGACAAGTGGAACTTGTCGAGTCTACTCGTCGACGAATATGCAGATGGTCCATTCAATTAATTGACAGAGTTTGTTTATTTAATATCATCTTCACGAACAATTACGTCTCATTCACGTAACGAGTTTATTGTGTATGAATAATGAACTTGTATCGGGCACTCTTAACCCTTTTAGTGCCGGACTACGATATATCGTCGTTAGCAATAGTGTTAACACTGCGTAACGAAGGGTTAATATTCAGTTTCCAATAAGATATCAGTAATTTTATGACAGATAATTGTAAATAGAGAGTTTATGCTCTATCTTGGGTGTTCTATATGAAATATTACCAAATGACAATTGTTTTTATTCGCAACTATATTTGTGATTAATTCAATTAGTTTTTTTGGTCGGCACTAAAAGGGTTAATTGACAAAATGAATGTTTGAATTGAGAGATCACCAAAACTTTGATACTTTTTCGCAAGGGATGCTTCTTTTTCGCACTTTTAATTTCGTCGCTTTTAAAAAAACCTGTTCGACGTTGACTACAATTTCTCCTCGTTAAAGAAGTATTTAAAGAATTCTTTTTCCAATTGAAGTGTCGGTACTTTTTCTTCGTAAGTGAACGTTTTAATGCCGGTTGGCGCGTATCGGTAGATTTCACCGGAGATGTTGTAAATTCCTCAAGTTTTACGACACGCATGGATATCTGCGTAAGATGACACGCACAACTCGGAAGTTTTTAACGATCTAACGTTATTCCGGCTTATTCACGGTTACTCGGGATTATCCCGATACTTTTCTCGATAATAACTTCGCTTTATGGGCACGATGTAACAGCGATTTTTTAACGTATTCCCGGATTCTACGGACGCAACTTTTGTGCCGTCAAGGGACTCGGTAATCCGTCTTGCTTCGCCGTAAAATATTTAAACGCCGTGAGATAATGTCGAATGAATTTTTACCCTGTGCAAGCAACTGAGTTTACGGTAAACCGAGTTTTCTGGTAAATGCGCGTGGGTTAATGTTATTCGTAATTAAAAATTTCTTCCTGGCGAAGTTTCCACGGTGATTTTTGTTTCTGTAGGAGGGCAAGATGTTGAGTGGATACTCGGTCTAGGACGAAACGAATGAAAGGATGATAATTAAAAAGATTTGGTGGAGATAGTCTTAGTTAACGTTATATTTGCGTGGGATTTTAGAATCAATTTATGCAACAAATTAGACGTCCAGCAGAGATTCTAATAGTAGGAGGTGATAGAGCAGACATCTTTAACTTGTTTTACAAATATACATTTATTTTTTATAAGTTACTTTATAACTTTATGTTTTATTATATGTAACTTGCATCACAAACACATTTTATGTTTATGAGTTACTTTTTGACAATAACGCTACGTTAAATGAAGCACTGTATTTGTAACATTTCGTTATATACACAAATAATATCATTAAATAATGTTAAAATTTTAAGACTATTTCTACGAGCAACGAGAGCAATTATTTCCACTTCACTGGCTTCGAAGTACGTTGACCGTGGCTTGTTGTCAAAATATACTCGGAGCACCTTGGCGCCGTAACCTACAGGTATCCTTTCCGGGAATCTTAACAATAAGTCATTTCGATGCTCGCCTCGCCTCGATATCAGTTCTCTCGTGATCGCCGACGAGTGATCAGTGCTCCGTGATCGGGTTTAACTATTTTCACCTATTAGTGTGTGTATAATTCTTTCGAAGACGAGATTCTGAATCACCAAATATCTCTCTTTTTGTGGGCTACTTGGTAATTCATTCTCACAGTGGTATTAACCCTTAGTTGGCGGCTGTACATCTGCTCTCAGCCCCCAAAGCTCTTTCATCGTTGTCATTGTATGTCTCCTCTGCCATCAAAGCAAAGAATCAACACGTTTCTGAGGTATACATAATTTTTACTAAGATTTTAGTAGGTTTGTTTTAATGCGATGAGTCATTACAAAAAGTTTGCTGCTCTGTCGCGAATTTTCTAGCGTTATTTCTCCCAAATCTTCATTAATTCAGGGGTGTAGAATAGCCCCTGAAAGCCATGAAAACTACTTTTGAAATACTCTGCACAAAGTAAATATACCAACGACGATCTTAACCGTCTAGACCTATCAGCATTCTAATATAAAAGTTTATCGTAGGCTATGATAGATGGGGAGGTAAATCTTCGGATTTCCAATCAGTGGGCCAAAGTTCAAATCCTCCACTACATTTGGAAAAGTCTATCCTATTTTATTATTTAATACATTATATTCTCGGTAGTTTGCAACCCACATAAAACAATGGATCACAGACGAGACGATCTCATTAGCAAAATCTGAAAAAATACATAGATATGAAAATAACCCACTACACACTTTCATCAGATATATCACTTTCGTAAGTATTTCTCCTTGATAAATGGCCCAATCGACACCTCTCTAGCGGTCCACCCTCGTTATATTTGAGCCGTATATATTTCATCGATTGTCCGACAACGACCTAATTTCCGCTCAAGTAAAAATTATAATAAGGTGATATATCATCCTTACTAACGATATATTAGACCTGGTATTTGTCGTTTCGGTAAAAGTGTTATATCCATAATTGAGGCCACCCCCATTCTCTGTTTTGCCGGCGGCGAACCGTGTTGACTCACCCTGACGCTGACTGATGCAGGGGTTTTACCAGAGGGAGGTGTCGCGGTATAGGCTTTAGGTCAGGTATCACGAGATTATACGCGTAGTAAACGTCACCGTTTAACGAGCACTTCTCTCGCAATATTTTAGCCGTGTATTTTATTATACGGGGAGCTAAAACAAAGGGGTAGTTGAAGGGTTCGCGCGCGGCGAAGTGAATATTGCGAATAAAATCATTCCGGATGGAACTTTGTGAAGCTTTTTGATAGATCTAACAATAAGAGGGGATGAATCGTATAGTTGAATTTTTCTTTTTCTTTTTAATGGTATTTTGAATATAGATCTTACAGGGTAGGAAAGGGAGAGAAGTTTGGAGGAAAACATTAATTGTAGGTATCGAGGGTCGGGGAACTTTGAGTTGTTAATGAAAGTGACTCTATCGTTTATTTTCACGTGGATAAATAGAGGGTAGCAAGTCACTGGGATTATCAAACTCAGAAATCGGTTATGACTATGACAAGTTCATTTTATCCACCTACGTTGACTAAGCATTTTTAATACTTTCTTTCTGAGATATAGGCCTATATTCCAAGAATCTCTTATATATTTCCCACTTGTTATTTTAACACAGTGTTATACATTAATACACCTATAAGATTGACAATCCTGTGTTTTATAACAAAATTTTTATGTTGATTTTTCCGAACAAATAATCCCGCAATACTCGATAACGAGTAAGAACGTTTAATAAACTTTATTTGTTATCGTAACAAATGAAAACTGTGCTGATACAGCAGCTATACATGTGCGTCAATCAACGCACCGAATAATGTCAAAACTGGGTACAATTATATCACTCTAATTCACCAAATGCAAACTTGCTCGTTCAACGTACAACATTCGCGATTTCATGCTCATCTTCCCTTCGTTTCTCGCGAAACATATCGTACAAATCGACGATTGGTGTATTATACCAAGCAAAATGGATATCGGAGATGATCGCATATATCAATCATTCGATAAAAAGCCTCTCACGATTCGACTGATAACGAGGCTACCGGGGGATTTCCTCGCTAATGATGCATCTTTTCACAGTCGTCTCGAATATGATCGAGAGTCGTACGTCTTGCAACAGAGATCTCTCGCTTCCAGAAATCCGCGTTAACGATGCGATCGAAGCTCGACGAGAGCAGGGTAGTAATCGCGAGCATTTGTCACCGAAGAAAAACGTTCGCGCTTCGTTGTCGGCTGCACCCGTCGTCGATTCGTCACTCCTCCTTGGCTCGTAATGCCTGTTAATCTTTCTCTGTTTCTCTCTCTCTCTTTCTCTGTTTCCCTCTCTTTTCAACTGCCACCTACTCCCTCTTCTTTCCTCTCCTTCCACAATTTTTTTCCACAGTCCAAGGCTCTCCCCATTCTCTATTCCCTCAAATTACTCCATTATGTTCCAACGAACACGCCAGGCAGAAATATACGCGAAGGCCACGAGGCTGACCGTCATTGATGATGCGACGATGAGGAATCGCGCGTTGCGCAGTCATCGCCGGTGTTCCAGCTTGCTCGACGAAGCACGGAGAACCAGGGGATTATGGAATTAACGTAACCGGTTGCGATGTCGAAAGACCCACCGTACTGAGTCGATTTCCTCTCGATTCAACGTGCTCCTTCTTTTTTCCTCTGGTTTTGCCTCTTCTTTAGCATAATAATCTGTCTCTTTTGGGAGGGTCGATTAACGAGAATAGAGACCAAACGCGAGTTGAACTTTCGTCGATCGTCTCAGAGTGGTTCATAAATATGTATAACGATTGAAGAGTAAAAATTAGGATTCATAATTTGCGATTGCGAAGCGAAGTTAATGGCGGTTGTTTAAATTATAGCGTATACCTATCTCGGCGTGCCTTCCGTGAATTCTTTCACTCCTCGTTACGATGGAGAACGTGTAAATACACCGAGGAAATTCGTGATCCGTTGTAAATATCTTTGGCGATATCGACGAGAGAAAGTCGCCGAAATGCAGGAAGTATAACGATTGCGCGACCAATTAATTGCATCGCATGTAATGAAATTGTGTAAAGTCGAGAGATTGTGCTTACCTGTGCTCTCGAGAGCGACGAGTGTAATCGTTGGTTGGAGTAATTCGAAACCGATTTGTCGATGGATAATGAGCGATAACGTGGTATCGACTCTATTTACCGCAATTGTTACCCAACGATTATCAGTCGTTGCATGGCTAATTTGTTCTTCGTGTCACAAATACAATAAATCTCTGGAAATTTTTCTCAGTCTTTTTACTCTATGGAAAATCAAGCGAGATAAAACGATCTCTACGTTTCTCTCAATTCTCTCCGATGATCGTTGATCCTCAGACGATAGCGCGATAGTCCAGAATTTCCTGCCAAAACCGACCACCCACGGACCGTCGAATTTTTTGCGAGTTCGCTGAAAACAGTCGAAAATAAAGCCGTAATGGCCGCTCCAGTTTTTGTTTCTCGTTCGCGCCGAAACAAGCACGGACGGGAAACTGTACACGACAACAGGAGTCACGTAGGTAAACCAGTCCGCCGCAGCTTTTACAGGTAGGCTGTAGCTCTGTGCAAACCAACAGAGAAGCGGAGAAAGAGAAGAGAGTACAGAGTGGAGAGAACGTAAAAGAAAATAAGTGAAAAAGAGAAAGGGGTAGGAAAAGAGTGAGACAAACAGACTCAGACAGAGAGTGAGAGTGAGGAGACGAGAGAGACGGAAAGAACTGGTTGCGGACCCTGACTCGACTTCAAATTCAGCACAATGTACCGCGTGTACACGTTTCACGTGCGCTTGTGTGCAACGCCAAGTGTACACGAGGAAAACAAGGCAATTCGTGACAACGCGCCGGTACAGAGCCCGCCGCGCCATTCCTCTTTTCTCTCTTCCTTTCCATCCTCTTCCCGTTGTTTCTCTTTATATTCTTCTCTTCCTCTTTACTCCTCCACGCTCATGGTCCTCTTTTATATTCGCTGTCCCGTATACAACGTCAACATCCATGCCTCGACACGATCGTAAAACCGAGCGTGCACTCTCCACGCGTCCTCTCTACAAAACGACTGCCCTCGAAATCATCGGTTCCTCGTGGCTTCCGTTGCAAACCGGAAGACCCAAGTGGTACCACGTAGAAACTCTTCGTAACCGTCAAAACGACCAACGATAAACACCACCGACGATAACGACGAGGGTGATAAATAATACCGCGAAGAATTACCAAGGATGAACGTCGTGTTTTACGAGGATCGGAAAGTTTTTAATCGCGTGGGGTGGCGCGCTGGGGTTAGATATCTTCGGTTCTGTTTTAAAGGTGATGTAACTTAACGAAATTTATACTGGCACCGTGAGGAATCGTTTAAAGCGAACGCTCGTTAAAAATTCCAAGGGAAGTGAAGATTTTACCGTTGCTACGTGATCGCGTTAATTTTCATTGAGAACGAACAAGTTTCGAGCTGACAAACACGCGATACCTCTGGTGCAAAAATATCTTTTTTTTCTTTTCTATCGTTCCTATTATCGTTTCTTTTCACCTCTGTTTTTTTTTGTTTTCGTACTTTCATCCTTTCCGTTTGCCAGTTTCTTTTGCCTCTTTGTCGAAGCACATTTCGCGGCTCCTCGTCGACATCGACGAGCACGATGTCGCACGATCGTAAAACGAGAGTACGAACGAGTACAAGGCTCGTAGCTCACGCGAGCAATCGTTACTATGGCGTCGATGCGCTCTATGGGGGAAGTTGAGGGATGTGTGCAACACGCGACCGTCTCTCGTACATGCTTGAGAAGTTTATTTTGCAAGACGGGTCGACATCGCCGTTTAGCGAGAAAAATTGCGGGAAATTGTAGACGGTAATGGAGAAGGGGAATTACGGGGGTTAAGTGTTATTCTATTAGGGATATTATATGTAGCAGGGTGGGTTATTATGGAGCACTGCACGCTCATGGTCAGTTGGGAGAATTCGTAATTACGGAGTGGAGCAGAGAATTTCTAGTAAAAGATACTTTGTATGAGGGTTTTTGGATCTGACAGCACTGATCTTGACTAATGTGCGTGGAATTTTTCAGAGGTTTTTGTTGAATTTTGCATTGCTTTAGGTGTGTTCTTTTTCTGGTGTGACTTGATATTTCAAAGCGCGTCTTTTTCTCCAACGTGGTTAGAGAAGAAAGGAGAAGGAGAAAATGTAGAAGAAATAGTAATTAAGGTATAAAAATGGCACCGTGGTATGTACTTAAATTGTTCGTTAATTGGCGCACAACTTTGGTCCATGGTTATAATTATACTTTGCGATGTTTCGTAATATTTTGCTCATCTGACCGTGTAAATGCAAGTGGAATAAAAATCAAGTTTTATAGATTCACAGAAACAGGAATAAATGCTTGATCTTATCTACTGAAAATCGAACGGATAGCGGAGTTTTCGTTTTTTTACATCGGGAGAGCGATAAAAGAGTTATATCGAGTAATGGCACCTCGAAAATTTGCGTATTTTGCGGCCGCCGACGACTAAAAGTTTCCATTGATTATCGATTCAATTATCGGTAAAAATGGTTGAATGAGTGGCGCTGGAAGTAGCTGTATTTTTCAATTTTTATTCTTCCTGTTACGCTTTTACGAACATTCAATCTACGTGCCTTTGAAAACGGTTGCTTTTTCCCATTGAATTTTTGTCGTACGATAGCCGAACGCGATGGAATTTCATTGAAATAATGGCGCGAATACGTATTTCATATTACATCTACGCTATCGACAGCAAGAGAAATTATATGATCCTATGCGTGTTAAAAGTCGTCGCAAATTCATCGCCACTTTCAACGTTTGAAAATACCCACGAGAAAAACGCTTCGACTAAAAGCGTGCACTCACAAGAATTTCTACATTTATCAATTAATATCTATTTATTAACTTTATCCCTAGAAATTGTTTCCATTCTTGATTTATTATCGAATCAATAGAATTAACGGGAATTCCGTGTGTTTCATGACGAGAACGAACAACACGCGCACGTCGGTGTCAGCGTTGGAACAAGAGAAATGGAATGTGTACAAAAGCCAGGGTCCTTGAGTGCTTACTACGTCGAAGTTTGACGGCATTGTCGTTCGATTATTAATTCCATCGCACAAAAGCGTTAATGACCCTAATTAAATCCCTTAATTACATCAGCGTGCCGTACCGTCAGATATGAATGCCTGGAAGCACAATGGCCATTTGCACGCATACGGCTTCTTACTGGTGGAGGCACGTCGTTGTAAATTGGCACGCTATTACAGTCGTCGTACAAGTAGAGAGTAAGGTTACGGGCGAAACGTGAAAGTAATTAGTCCTGCCCATCACCGGGTTTCCGGTCATTATACACGGTCACGTGTCACACGGATGTCGTGCACCAGCACGGTTCGACATCCGTTCGTGGATGATGAGGATTTGAAAACGGTAGAAAGATAGTAGCATGTATGTAATCCATGTGAAAAAAGAAAAAGAAACATTAAACGTTTGGATAGAATATATGACTGGAAGTTGCAAAGATGTCGGGGAGAAAGGAAACCACGAAGCCCATGAGGATCGTCACGGAAATGATATATAGTGGGGGTCATGCAGGCGAAGTAGAATCGGATGGTTAGAAGACGGACAGGAAAGTGGAAGAGGACAAAGTTAGAGGAAACCGATGAGGTCCCGGAAGCGAGTCCGTTAGAAGAAACGACGGGAAGTTAAAGAAGAGATAAACTGATAAATAAAAGCCGTCCTGAGTGAGGGAAGAAAGAAACGAAATAAAAAGGACCACCAAAGACACGAGCCACCTGGAAAGACGATCGGTTAGAGAGGGAAGCGAGGCGGAGGGAAAAATAGAGGAAGAGAAATTAAAGGAAAATAAAGGTATTGGAGGTAACGGAGTAACGAAAGGGAAGGACATAGACGGAATATCCGTCGGTTTCCGTCTCCGGCGAGTGGTTAGGATAGGTTAAGGGAGAATGGCACCGGTTGGTACCGAGCTACCACGGTGGCCGTCGGCGCAAAGGGGGTTCTCCTTAGTCGCGTGACCCGATGATTCACCGAACTCCGTTCTCCGCCTTCCTTCTTTCTCTCTGCCACCTTCCTCGAGACTACTCCGTAACGTTTCACCCTCTTCCCTGACTCTGTCCCTGCCCTTTCCATCGACTGCTTCACGATATCCCCGAGGGCCATTCACCAACGCTTGCCTCGCGCTCCAACGTCACGTTTTTCCTTCAATTCTACCGATTTTCCGAGGCTTCTTCGCGACGTACTCGCAAATTCATTGGAGCCACTGTCCGTCCTGGAGATACGACTCCCGTAGGATTCTCTTTTTAGAACTTTGCTTGGAATCTATAGCGAATAATGCTCGTGGAGATTTACTTTTCAAAAGTGTCCGCGGGCTGAAAGGTTACGAGGTTAAACGACCTATTTATTACATTTTTAGAATGATGAACGAACTGACTATACTACTGTTTGGTTATCTACAATTTTTAGGAAACTTGTACGAAAAACTACGTCTGAATCTAACGATACTGTAGGAAAAATTAAAAAAAAAAAATAATAGTAATTTTTATTACGTTAAGTATTTTTAATTAACAAAAAATTCGTGTATTATCTATACGATATGCGATGAAATTACATTTAATACTTTGCACTCCGATGTCCCACCTGAGGGGACATCGCAAATTTAGCATATCACTCTGTTGCACCCTCTAAGAGGATCTTCGAATTTGTTAGTAATTGCAGAGGATGAACTTATTGCACCGCAAGGTTTTAAGAAATATATGTTTACCTGAATTTTTCTATTAAAATAGCACAAAATAGCAATTAATAAAGTGCCGACAAATTGCTAACAAATAATGTCAGAGATGCCTCAGAATGCAAAGGGTTAAGCCTCGGAGGATGACGAACGCATATATGCGGCCTGAGAAAAAATTTGATTATAGTTTGTCGGTGCATATATACACGGTTAGAGTTGAGAAATTGAAATATTATTACACAAATAGTAAATTTCAACTTCTTTACATTAAAAGTCTGACTTTCCAATAAAGAAGTATTTTTTCAACGCCAAATCAATGACTCTTTCTCAATATTTAAAAATGTCTCCGTCCGCAGAGTGTTTTGACTTCGCCCTATAGAAAGGTACAAAGTGAAGAGTAGATGGAGCAACCCCCTTCTAATCATGTTAAGCAATTGTCTGCAATTCGGTGTACAGCTTCAGACTCTTGACCGATGAATTAATCCTGATAGCACCTGATTTATGAACTTAATTCCTACGTCCCCTTATCTAGGGAATTACGCAAACCACAACCGACATGCCGGAACAACGACTCCCCTAGGATTTTATTTTACTACCCCAAATGACGTGTACGAGTGACGACCCATGACTGGGAATAAATTTATCTCCAAGACATTCCAGAATACACGCGGGAACATCGGCGAATTATTGAAGGGGACGAGTGATAGATATTATTCATACGCGTCGAATTACGGTTCCCTGCGTTTCCTTCCAATCTCGTTATTGGTAAGAACCGTTCCACGAAAGTCAGACGTTTCGTTGAATCACGCTGGAATTGGTAATACGATGGAGGAAAAATACTTTGATCCTGAATCGTATGTACGTACGTTCGTGTCCTTGAATATTGCAGGGGTTCCTGGCACTGGATACCGCACGAAGTACCGGCACTTTTTTTGATTAAATAAAGAAAGGGGGGAGAAATTTCTAGACCGACGTGTGACCGGAATATTCGTTGATGGTGATGAGTAATGATTAGGGTTGTATGCGTGGTGTCGAACAAGTTTTCTTGAATGTATTTCCACCTCCTTGAAACGAGCATTTACGGTTTCAGGGTGGAATGAACCGCTCCTACAGAAATTCGACTCCAGATGGGGGTGAAAACCTTGAAAAGATATTAAACTATTAGCTATTAAAATATTCTACTCTCCACCCCATCCAGACACAAAGAGGGAGACGATGGCGTCACTGCTGAACTTTCCAGAGGATCTATTTAATTTAGAAATTCTAAATTAAGCTCTACTCTAATCTATTACGTTCACAGATATCTTTGACAGTCCTCAACCTAAATATCTTCGTTTCTTCTACAAAGTATTTTATTTACTTCAACGTCCTTCTCCAAATCTTTTACATCACACCACAAATTCACCCCTCTAAAACCCCAAATATTCCACAATCCCTTCAAACAATTCCACCGTCTGTTTTTCCTCAATTACCCCATTTTAAACTCCACATATCGCAATTTCTCTCTACTATCTCACCAATTCTGTGGTTTTGAGATCTATGGATTGTACCGTATCGCCAAAAATTTCGTTAACCACGTGAAAGTAGCCTCCGCAACGTTGAATCCGATGGCGTAGTTTCGAAGGGGGATCACCATGATTGTATACACGCATATACGTAGACGCATATCGGGCAATAGCACAATCAGGAACAATGCCACAAATTCCACCAACATACCAGCCTGGTATATTCTCACCAACGCGTTGCTTCTCCCTGGCCGTTGTTGCTTCGTGATTCACGTAAATACAGTATCCATCGATTCGATGGAATACCATATCAGTATTTGCCGGTTAAACTCTATGATTCCAGTGAATACAGAGCCGTTGACTGGGTGGGTTAAGTGGCGCCGATTGCCGTCTAAACCGTTGGACTCTGTAATGCCAGTAAATACTTTATTTCCAGCTTTACTCCGTTCAACGTTCTTGTTCTCTCTGATCGTATATTCCTCTCGTTTCTTCGTTCATGTTTAAATGCGCCACGGAATTATTGCTGGCACGGAGACGTACGCGTTTCCCGATTAAATCCGCCTTGACAAAGTGCGGGATTAAAGTGGAAATAAGAAGGAGACAGAGGCTGACGTAGGAGGGTAAATTATCGAAGCGGAATATCGGATGAAACGGATCACTTGCTCTTCGATGCGATCCACGTTGCATGATCCTTCGATTTCAGTGTATCGGGAACGTCGAAGGAAGTGCGCGTCAATAGGGGAAGACGTCGATACCGGGAATGTATTATCTTCTGAAGTTTATGAAGTGTGCAAAGAAAATGAGAGAATAGTTCAGTTGTGGAGGATATAGTTGAAGAATACTCTTACTGTTTGTTTGTTTTTCAGATTTTTTAAATTTTACATCTGGCTAGCATGTCGCTCTTGGTTCCGTGACTCAAGTTAATGGTTTCCAGGTTGAATGAAGTATACGGTTACGTTGGGAAGAAAGATAGAGATTGTTACTTCCGCAATTGAACTGTTTGTGCTGATGGAGGCTCGGTTTAGCGAGAGAAAGAGAGAGAAAGAGGAAGTAGGAATATGAAAATAAGAGCAGAAATAGCGTGCTGGTTATATTTATGTGTATCATAATTTCAAACTATTCATGTTGGTATCGGTATCGCTTAGCGTTTCCATAAACAGCGCGTGCAATGGAATATTGTTAATGAGTATAACAACGTTGGTATGACGTACGAGAAAAACTTTCCGTGTGAATAATTAATCAGTCAACTGTGGCGTCTTCTTTTGAGAATACGCACCTACCAGGGTCACGAAAATCGACAGATGAGCATAAATTTATCTCAAATTATTTATACTTTTTAGTTATTCGTTTTATTTCGACAGGGCTTCAAAATATTCCAAACATCTTGAAATTTACGAGTATATTTTAGTTCTTGTAGAAATTACAATTTAAATAACCAGTTTTCGCTAACTATTACGCACGACGAGTATACTCGTCATTACACAAAATTCTACCGTTTCTCCATGACGAGTGTACTCGTCAATCACAGATAACTGGTTAAGACGCATTCGAAATACCTTGGTCTCTGTGTCTGATACATTTGGATGTATCTACTGCATCTTACCGATTTCTAAATCTTCTCTTTTCCAGCGAAATTGCATTATCGATACGAAATTAACCCGTACAACGAACGAAATTAATTTTAATCGTGAAAACCTTGCAGATTCACCTACGTTTTCACGATAGTTTTCAATCTATCAGGACAAACGTTTATCTTTCATTAGCCTGTCCAAATTTAAAATATAAAGAGGTACGTATTCGAGGATTTTAATAATACTCATCTTATCCCTTCCGTGAAATTCCGTAGCCACGGTTTTGTTATAAATGATGATAGGTCGACGGAATAAAAAGTAAATTCAACTTCCTGTGGAAAAATCCTTTTCCTCTTTCTCATACACGTATCGCCCGTGGGGTTCTTCTCGTTCAGGGTTCGCATAAAAGCCTTCTTTCCTCCCGTACCATCGTGAGGAATGCCCGATTTCATCGGGAGAGGAGAAGATGGAGCGTTATAACACTTATAACTTCCTCGATTAAACTGTGCGCTTCAATGAGGACGATGAAGAAGCACCGTCTAAGAAAGCGCCGTTGGAGAATGATGTTAGGTGTTTCATCGATTATAGATTGAAACGGAAGTAGTTTCCGATACGTTGATACACTAAAGAGGGGAGTCGTCTGATTTGGACGTTGAAAATTAATGTTTGTAGCGATAAAATGAAATCCGGTTTTGCAGATTATTTGTAATTGATTCGAAAAGTGATGAAAAGAAATTTGTAAGAATTTAACACTAGAACTACCAAACAAGTCAAAATGACTTCAAAGTGTTCTAGTTTTATAGGACAGTCAATGAGTAGATATTCCACGTTGATTTCTTAACATAGAGAATTATCGAATCGATTATCTTTTCCACCTCTTCATTTCTTTTTTTCTAAAGTACTTATTAAATATATTGATTTGAGTTAATACGCAGATAGTATGAGTTGAAACTATTATAGGACATTAACCTTTATTTATTGAGGACATTAACATATTTTTTAAATTTCTAAGTTAGTATGGCCGGCAATTTTGCTACTATGTGGAAGCCTTCGGTGTGGAAGAAGTGTATTTACGTTTTTTAAATAATATGACTCTTTCGCTAACAAACATTTTGCTTGATTTATATTTTATGCTCCTCAAAGTTCAACCGTTCGTAAAGTCATTCAATGGTAATTACTAGACTCCGGATGTTTATGCATTTATGACAAAATGAATACGGCTAAAATACACAAAACGAACATAATATAAAAATATATCCGAAATATCCAAAGTATGGTATTCGTTGTAACATTTATGGAGTGCAACAAATCCCTAAATAGGTTCTCTTGTCTTAACTGCATTTGTTGAATTTGAAATTTGCATAAACATCCGGAGTCTAGTAATTACTATTTCAAAATTAATTTACATAAGAAGGTGTTTTTTTTTCTTGCATCCCTTCAGACTTTTTACCTGCGCGATGAAAACAATGAGCTAATTGAATTTTAAGGTGGGTGAAATTTTGTGACGTTTTCAAATCACTATCGATTCAGGGGTGTACGATAACGCCCGGAAACGATATCAGACATTTTCGAAATATCCTGTACGTAAATGCCTACGTAACTTTTACCGTCAGCCACGGGTGGAAGCTTTTGCGGGCTCTCAAGGTAATAAAAATACTATTTCGACGTGCTTCTTTCAAACGTCTGCTATTTGAAATATTTCAGAATATGAAGCGTCGGTTTTAACGAAGATCGGCATCATTCTTTACTTTAAAATTTATTCATCGATTATAAATTCATTTTCTTTTAGCATATCGTAATATTTATGTATTGCATGGAACAGAGTTTTAATTTTTTAAATTCGTATTTTGCAATATGTAATTCGTTGTTCGGTTAGGATTCTGTTTATTGATAAATGTTCATCACATGTATTCGTGTACGGAGACTCTTTTAATGCTGTTTAATTTTGCGAACCAACGTGTGCCAGAGTTTCGAGCTAAGAATAATCAGTGATAACTGATACTTGAAGAAACCAGGTCAGCAATGAGGTTAAAAGTAAAATCTATTAATTTCTGACTATAAAACAAGAATAGAAAGTAAACCTCTCAACAACTGAAAGCCATTTGTAAATCTCTCCATATTCGAAAGAAGAAAAAGCAGAGAGAAACTGATGTCCAATTGGAAAGAAATCGTTGACAAAGACTTCTCAAAAATCAAACGAACAATTTATATAATATAATATCTTGATACAAATTATCTTAAATACTTGCCAATGAAAAGTCACAGATTTGAATACATCTACCATGAAATTAGAAAAACATCTAAAAACGCAGCAGAACGAAGAATACGAAGAGGTATATTTTTACAATGGAATTGTAAATATTAATTTTCGTTTAAAAGGAATCGCGGAATTTAAAGTTTTCTTTCAATTTCGACGGAATTGAAACCGAGAGAGAGAAAGATGGAGATGAGAGCAGGAAGGAGTGATTTAGCGTTTAAACACGGTAATATTTAAGTGTTTAAACATCGCTTGGTTCAAGGAGACCATCTTCAACGAAGGAACACGGTCTGTTCCTTATCATCCTATTTTAATTATGACGTCAAAGTTCACGATAACGAAGAAAATAATTTTCCAAAGAAGCAACGTTTCTATTCAACGATGGAATGTGCGTTTGAATTCAGCGTACTATCGCCCAGTATTTATGAGAAGTGTATAAAAAAAATCAGGAACTCGACGTGATTATTTAGTTTCATTGTAAACAGCGGGAGTAACGTGTTACATGTATCGTTGGAGTGAAAAATCTACTCGGAACGGCGCAAATATACAATTGTTACCGCTAAAACGTGCCGGGGTTTTTTTCCTCTGGTTTACGAACGTCATACAAGCAAAACGTACAAACGTTTATATAAATAAGCAACAGCCTGCTTTCAAATCTCAGTGTACCGTAGAATATTTGCTGTCAGTAAAAATACGTCACTGTTTCTCTACGTGTATGGTACGTTACAAATTTTTTCCGTTATAGATATAACGTTCGTCGCCTCGATGTTGTTGAAAAGCGACGAGGGATTTTTATATATCGCGCGAACCGTACGATGAGAATTTATCCGTGAAAATAGGATTTGTGTTGAAACCGGAATTACGAGTCTATGGAGCATTTGTGTAGGAATCGAAGAAATTAATGGAGTCAAAGGTGAGGTCTCAGAGGTCGACGTTCTCGAGTATGACGATGTCAAAGGGAAAGGGTAATATCAAAGGTGCCATGTTCACTTTGATCGGAGAGTTCGAATGTGTCACAAGCATTGGAATTCGGTTTTAGACCGTATCATGGTGTCTATATTCGTAATGAAAATTGCACAACAAATAAGGTTGATTTTAGTGACGTCGATTGAGATTCTTCACCTTGTTTTACTCTAATTGTAAGTAGCTCAAAAGGTAAAGTTACTTCAGCAAAATTTTTCTAAAACATATTTGATCCACCAGTAACGTCACACTCAAAAAGTTAATGGCCACTCGTCATATTTTTTCCTTCTATTTTACACTTAATTATATTAACACTAGAATTAGCAAACAAGTCAAGATGAGTGGCATCCAATTTTTACCAAAAATTCTAAAAGCTTATAGGACAGCCATACGGTACGTATTCTACGTTGGTATTATAAAACACAGACAATCGAATTAATCAATTTTGCCACTCTTTGAATCCTTTTTTTCCAAAGTACTTGTTTAAGATAGTAACACGTGATAGATTTAACCTTTTAGATATGGCACGCTCGGCTGCGAATGTCACAAACGGTTTCCATTGCGAAATTACTTTGAAATTGATTTTAAATGGATACAATATGAAACGTATAATACTGTCAAAAATCATGATATCCACGAGAGCAACTATAGTGGCGTACACGTTCAAATTGATGGTATAGTCCGACAACTTAAAGATGGCTAGGCAAAAGAATGCCGGTTTGATTCACGAAGGGAATATCCATGTTGCATTTATTGAGCCAAAGAAGTAGAAATAAGGGAATGCTACGACTACGTCGAGTGTTTGTTTTAGCAGACTGGGTTTGGAGATTCCAAAAACGAAATGATAGAAATAGATGATTGAAAATGAAAGGTTTCGCCGCTAGCCATCTTTCAGTTGTCGGATTGTATCTACGGAAGGAAACACACGTTTCAATAATCTTGCCACACCCTCAAAATATCCAAATGCCGCCAGAGGGTAGTTATGATCAATTCAGTAACCACTACTACATACAATCTATAAACACTCCTGACCGTACGATTAATAAACATCAATACCAAGTTTCAATTATAAATTCAAATTTTACATTTACACTCAACATAATCGTCAAAATTTTGCCAGATATTGAATTAGCTTTCACAATCATTAACAAAATCCCTCTTCGTTGCAATATCTATAACATCAATAACGCAAGATATTTCAGGGAGTAACTACAATCCGATTAAAAATCAATAACCATTAATTAACTCAACGTCGAGACAAAGAGCAATATCAAGAGGATCGACTCAGCCGTAGAAAGCAACGGCTCCGCAGCCGTATCGAGAATCTCTGGCCCGTGTAAACGGTTCCTTCCACCGGACTGCGGTACTCATCAGACCGCGATTCCGAGTACCGATACGATTATCCGAAGGAAGGAGACTGATATAGTTAGATACAGAACACGCGAGCTCCGCGATCAAACTTTACTTTACGGTCTGTAGAAGCGAAAGAGAAATAAGAGGGCACAGAGAATGGCGCGGAATGACCGAATCGGAGCAAACGAATCGGCCCGGTAGCGCACCGAATCATGGTTGAGGGTAGAGATATCTATATACGTGCTTGAATACGCGCCACGAAATCGGCTGCACAATGGGTTTCCATGGACAAAGCCGTACGACAAAGAAGCTGCCCCGATAAGAAGAACCGAAGAGAACGGAACTTAGTAACGGGCTGAACCACCAGCAGCCAGGTCTGATTTCGGTTTGCAACGAGCGTACCCCATTTAACCGCGATAACGAAACCTATCCTGACGTTTTTCCTTCTCATCTTCGTCGTCATTCGACGAACTATCCTACTTCTTCTTACGTTTTATGCTCATTTACTGTTCGACCAGAAACGTGGAGGAGATCTCTGCCTTTTCGATCGCACCCCATGTGCGCGCCACTTTGGTGATTCGATCTTGAAAAAGCTTCGTCAGCGAAGTTCATCGACTGTTCGGAGTATGCCTGCGAGATGTTCGTCGAGATCGAATCGTGTTATTGTATTTTCATTCCGTTGGGAGAATTTTGGAAGATTGAACTTTTAAGTTATCGACATATTTGACGGGGTGGAAAAGGGGGAGGGTGATGTCAGTGACTTTTAGATTGGGAGATATGTTTTAGTTTTTTTTTTGTTTAAGATGTGATAATACGTTGTCAATGATATTATAGTTTTGCAGTTGAAAATGTATTTGTCGATAGTTTAGACGTGTTCTATGCTGAGAGAAATCAAGGAGGATTATCGTCTTGGTTGTATTTTCTTTTTATTTCGATGTCGCAGTTCGTTAGATGGTACTTCCAGTTGTTATTGACGAAGGAAATGAGGTTGCATGGCACTTTGAGAGATATTTCCTCCGGTATACCATTGAAGTTTTCCCGCGCCTTCTTCCAAGCTCGTGACGGTAGTCGACTAGGTGTCCGAGTCATAATTTTGAATTTGCTCAAAGCAACGGAAACGAGGAAAATTGCGCTCGTTCGGAACGTGATACGATATAAATATAGTTTCCTGTGACAGGCGTATCATGAATATTAAATTACACGCGTTGAAGTAAGCTTTATAAATCGTCGTAGGATCTCGGCGACACGGTGCGTCCAGGTGTAACTCGACGAAGTGCATTCTCAGTGCCAAAGACGAAGCGTTCGTCATTCATAAAGCTCCCTATCGCATCCACCATGGCTACGTCTACGTTGTATACCTGTTTTCTCTCCGGTTCTAACAAGATTTCGTTTGATATACCGCGCGGAAAGAATTTAATTAAATTTACCAAATGTACCGGCACGGATTTTCCAATAAACGCTCGATCACCTGGTACAATTTATTCCATCGCACGACTTTACGTCAGGATTAACAAAAAAAAAACGCATATTAGATACATTATTAAACAGTTCACCCTTATCTATTGAATTTTCAATCGCAATATTCGATGAGAATCGACGCAAAGACGAAACCTGCGCTTATTTTCTCCAACCCCTTCTTGAAGAGTTTTCATCGTCAGGATTAACGAAAAGAAGATACATTAAATACAATATTAATACTAGATTTACAGACATGAACTCTGTGACACAGCAATATATTAAATAAGAACTTTGAAAATAGAGAGATCAGTCGACACTGAATTATGATCAGTCAAGTAATTTATATATTATAAGATACACGTGAAATATCTATAATACCACGTCTCTATAAGTTTGGAAGGTGTTTTTCTAAAAAGGCACAAATCCGTCAATTTGACGGCCTCCGCAAACCTAGTGTTAAACAATTCACCCCTATCTATTGAATTTTCAATCGCAATATTCGATGACAATCGACGCAAAGACGAAACGTGCGCTTCTTTTCTCCAAATCTTTCTCGAAGACACTTCATCGTCAGAATTAATGAAAATAAGACACATTAGATACAATATTAATACTAGATTTACAGACATGAACTCTGTGACACAGCAATATATTAAATAAGAACTGTGGAAATAGAGAGATCAGTCGACACTGAACATGATCAGTCAAATAATTTATGTATTATAAGATACACGTGAATTATCTATCATACCACGTTTCTATAAGTTTGGAAGGTGTTTTTCTAAAAAGGCACAAATCCGCCAATTTGACGGCCTCCGTGAACCTAGTGGTAAACAGTTCACCCCTATCTATTGAATTTTCAATCGCAATATTCGATGACGATCGACGCAAAGACGAAACCTGCGCTTCTTTTCTCCAACTCTTTCCACCTCGAAAGCTTAATGGAGAGTAACAATACTTTCTCACAAAGGCACGTCGCTTCTTCGTGTGAAAGCCGTCGAAAAACTTTGCCGGCCTTTTTCGAGTTCGACACAAAGCTCTGAAGTATCGCCGCAGAAACCGTATAGGTTCCGTGCGTTTTTCCAAGTGACGCGAGTGCATCGTGAAAGAAAGAGAGGAACAGGAGAGGCAGAGACACACATAGAGAGAGTGAGAGGGAAATCGAGAGAGAGAGAAAAAAAGAGTGTGTGAAAGAGAGGGAGAGAGAGAGGTCTGAAAAGCTGCACCTCTAGAAAGCTGTAAATGCTCGGCGTGTCCATTCATTGTGGAACGACTCGGTGTGCCTTGCCCGGCCCTTTCGTTCCTAAAGGACTCTGGTGAGGGTACTCTTTTATTTTTTTTCTCTCCTCCCATCAAGCGTGTGCACGTTGCACTCGCTTTAGCGTTTCAAACGGGTTTTTAACGGGCAACCCCCGCCACAACGGCGCGACTTTCCCTCCTCGTCTTGTCGTCCAAAGCAGCGCTTTCTTATTTTCTACACTTCGATGGTGATCGCTGATAAATTGCGATATTACGTGTTAATTCAAGTCGTGGCGAGCGAAAGGTTCATTTGACTTTTTCATTTTTTGGCATTTCACTTCGACGAGTTGACGTTTGAAATTTCTGTTCGAAGGGAAAATTTTCCTTTGGAGAGAATCTCAACGATAGAATTGTGTCGGTGAAAGTACGTGGAGATTTTGCGGCTTTAGTGTGCGGTGATGAATTAATATTTTAATTTATTTTTCTTACCGTGATGCAATCGACGGTGGACGTTGCTGTGACCGTTGAAAAATTGCGTATGTTTTTTGAAACATGGTCCACGTATAAGAGAATAACTTTGTTTGTCGATCAAACGTGTACGGGTTTATTGTGGCGAGAAATTGTGAACGAAATTATTCGGAAAACTTGATCGAATGGTTTTTGAAGTCTTATTTCAATGGCTGAAGAAGAATCGAGAAAAATAGAGAATTTTAATTGAGTTGTTATGAAAGTTATAATATGTAAATGTTCATTTATTGTGAGGCTTTTAAAAGATCTCATGCTTTCGAAGTATCGATGTATCGTTGCGAACTTGAAAGACAGAACATGTAACGTCAGTGTGTATAAAATTAAAGAGCTTTGCTTCTTTGTACTGGCACTTTTTACTTTATGCTGTCACTAAACTCATTAGGTTCTTCTTTCTGAAAGAGAAACTTTCAGACATCAATGTATCGTCGAAAGCTTAAAAAACAGTGCATGTTACATCAGTGGTTGTTAAGCTGATACATTTCCCTGACATCTTTGCACTTGCAGATTTTATAAAAATTTATAGAATATTTCATTTCGATTCAATGCATTTTTGAAAATCTGGAAAATTTATTTATGCGATATTATTCTGTGCTTTTTTTTCAAGCCTATTAAACTAATATTTTCGTGTCTGTTGTATTGAGCTAAAAATTCTTAATTAACTTTGGCACGGCATTTTATAATAGTCTTTGTGCCTGGAATAACGTTCCATGGAATAAAAAAGAGTAAGAGCCAAAAACAAAACTTCGGATTCGCAGGTAGCGCGAAAGTTTTCTAGTTTTTCTAAATACTCGATCAACGTATCGCGAGATGGTGTATTTTGAAAATAAATTTGATATTCCGTATCGATTGGACGAGATACAGGCAACGAATAATCTCGGCTTATGCAGATATCTCGGTACAAGTTTAGCGAAATTCTCTTGTTATATTTCGCCGAGAGGCAGCAGAGAATGAGAGAGAGAGAGAGAGAGAATAGAGATGACTGGCGTCGGTGAGAAAATAGGATTCTTGCGGGAAAACGTATACAATGGAAAACCGCTGGATTTTTTTCATGTAGCCGTGCAACCGCACTTGCATCCTACACTTTGGCGGTGGAAATAGATTTATGAGATTTTCCGATTCTCGCGCCGACGTGTCAGCTGGCCACGGCGTTGTAATTTCTTTTGTATTGTAATTTAACGTGCGACTCATTTTTTTTCACTTGCTAAAATCGTGCGCTCGACGGCGATAATGGGTCTTTTTTTCGTGGCGAAGCGCGTATATCATTCATCGAAGTGGTTTCTCACCTTTTTCTTCGTCGTTTTACGACACAAGAAGCGTTGTAATTCAACGTCCGTCAGCCAAGTTGTAAAAAGCCACAGTGAAGAAATTTGCGTAGTCGTTAATGCCCGTTTTGTGTATCGACACTTTGTTAGCGATTGTAAAAGTTTTATGTTTCGGAAACACTCAGCATTTTTAGGATTATGTGAGGAAAGAATATCACATTGAATTGCACATTGTATGATTTTTATTGAATGTGAATAAATTATTTGATTGCAGACGGCGGGACAATGTAAATTGAAATACGCATTTTCAGTCAATTCGTAGGTTTGTCAATTTAGGAGTGGAAGATTTAATGCTTTCGGTTTTATTTATTTTTTCATTGATTTTTCTTGTTCTTCGATATATTTGGAAACATTAGCTAAATATGTCTGAAAAAAGGAACATGGGGTAAAGAAACAAGACATCTTCTACAATGAATGAAGAAAGTCAAAATGGCATAATTAGAATCTTGAAAAATTTTTATGAAAATTAATATTTCAGAGTATTAAGTCTTATTAAAGAATATTAATTATATTTCGTAAAGTCTCGAGAAAATATTCCAACATTAACATGTACATTATTACCATCTGTCTCTGCTAAAAACAAATCTAACCCACTTTGATCTTTCATTATATTTGTAAAATAACATGTAGACAATGTCTGCCAGACGTTCTCTGTTTCGAAAGCATACATTGCACTTTGATCAGACTGATATAATGTCATTTTAATGACATTAGTTATGCAGAAACATCTTCCCACCTGTCTACCGCTCACAAAAGAAGCATTACTCATAATGGACAACAAAAATCTCACAATTCCCAGCTATGCCACAAACATACAACAATACTGAACATCTTTATCGATAAATTTTGCTTTATCGTCGATTACAACGAGACTTACATTAAAAGCATTAAAATAACTCCACCAAATATACGATTCCTAAAACGAAGGGCATTAGCTCAGATTTTTATTCGATGCGGTTAATCGTGCGAATTAATATGCTTTACGAACGATCGCATCGGCTAACAATCCAAATTGCAAGTTAATGATGCTTAACAAAACGAGCCTGTTACGGGATATTTAGTAGATTTCAGACATACCAGCGACGAAAATATTCTGCTGGCAGAGGCACGGGATGGATATTTTAATGGATCGCCGGGTTGTTTGCAGAGCCGCAAATAAAACATTTCTGCGCCCTTTCTCGCGCTTCGATACAGATACCGCGATAAATCGCGGTACTTAGCGTTAATAGGATCATGTCGCAACAGGTCTGATTTATCTGGTGTGCAACGAGCACAATTTTGGCGGCGTAGAGTTGCGTGGGTCCTTTGTGAATTACCTCGTCCTTGTCGCCTTATGGGAAGAACCTTTTTTGTTGAATCCTTACCATTAGTGGACCTAGAAGTGTACATGAGATCCACTAATCTTTTCATCGTGAAAATTTGATAAATCAAGAAACGCAATAGACTCTAAATTCTCTAGTGTAAAGCGAGTCTCATGGGGGTGTTACCACGTTGGATGCCACTTTTAGTTTGGTTATTTCTACTGCAGTGGAATATTTTCTATCGAAGTCACATATTTATTGAGCGTAAAGTTGAAGTGTAATTGTATACATCGCAATACATAGCTTTTTTCTATCAGAAACAATTAATTTCTTACTGTAGAATTTTTTAATTGCGTGCGCAGTGGCTCGGAATTGAATTGTTCAAATAAAAATTGATCGGTGATTCCTGACATATCGTATAGTTTAATTTGATTTTTTAATCTGAGTTTTCAATAGACATTTTTAACACTAGATTTACCAAGCCAGTCAAAATGACTGGTACACAATTTTTTCAAAAAATTTTCCAAGTTCATAGAAGAGCCATAGAACAAAAATTCTGTGTCCATCACAAAAGACATAAATCACTGAATTGATCATCATTTCTGCTACTCGATTCCTTCTTTTCCAAAGTACTTATTTAATATATTGAAATATGATAGATTTAAGGCCGGTAGTTCTAGTGTTAATTCCATAGGTTTGGAAAAACTTCAGAATTTTCTGTATCACTTATCACGTCACGAGTGACAGTTGTTATTATAGGGTAAAAGGTTAAATATCTAATATATTAGAAAATTCCATGTCTAACTTTTGAATTGATAAGAAATTTTATTGAATTGAATAGTGTCAGTTGCAGGCGATCCCCATTGTCATTTAATACCTTGATCTATACTCACTGGCGTTTAGAGGAAGATATCGAACGACGAGAGGGTTTCTCTTGAGGAAATAATAGAGAAATAGGAGTTTCAGAGATTTTCAAGAGTACCGACGGGAAAATAGGGATTCTTTATTTTTTAAAATCGGCGCACGAACGTAATTTTTATCTGTGAAGACAGCGAGTCGAGGCAGGGATGCACGAGGCGAGAAGTTTTCGAGAGACACTTGTGGAATACGTGCGAGAAGAGTGGAGGAATGAATGCGCGAGGAGTGGAAGAATGAATGCGATGAGAATGAACGGAGGATGTTTAGGGGGTTATTGGAAAAATTCGAGAGAGTCGGGGATGAGTGTAACACGGATGATCGAAGTGGAATAGGACGGAATTAGTGCAGACATTCGTGGTAGTATTTTAACGCCCATATTTGCTGCTTTATTTTTTCGTTTTAATACCTTAATAAATTGTATTAAATACATATTAAATATTGCCTTAATACATTTCTTAAATAAAAGAATTTTAATTACAAGGCAATCATGGTTATGAATTCAATTATTTATTTATATTGAACGTATATTGTGACGGTAATAAATGTGCAATTATTAAATGTGAAAGGCAAGGCCATATGAAAGAAATAATAAATTTCAAGGTTTGTGAAAATTGCAGATACATCGATGTTTTGCCATTTTCCAGATAGACCTTCACTGCACGATATCTAATAACTTGATAAGCAATGCCTCGAAGATCCAGGAATTACAAATCGATGTTGTTTCCTCGATTTTTATCATAAATCCAACGAAGCTCTTTATCTATATTTCGCGATATCGATAAAATCGTCGAGATTTCAATTGAGCTTCAGCAATTGCGAGATTTTGTTCAATCCACGATAAACAGTTTGCAAAATTTCCAACATCGTGCAATTCTCTCGATTTATGAACCCAGACGAACGTTAATTCGCTTTTTCCCGCTGTAAATTTCGGTGCTGGGGAGTTATTTATCGTTAATAGAATCGAAGTTGACGAGGCTCATTTATTCGGTGTACGAGCGGAAGCGAGGACAGGATATATTCCTCCTCGAGCACTTTCCAGAGGCTTATTTTTCTTTTTGCGCTCATCAAGCTTCCTACGCGCCTCCTCTTTCACTTGGTGCTGCTTTTAAAGTATCTTCCATTTCTCTTCATTTCCCGTCCTCTCCTTTCCTCTCTCTTTCCCTTTCTCTTCTCTCTCTCTCTATCTCTCTCTCTCGTCCATTTGCAACACCTAATTGTATACATTATCGGCTGATAATTCGATCGGAGTGAAAACTCGACGATATCATGGACTTTTTGTGCGCTCAGCTTTGCACCGGAACAGATAACAATTATGACACGTGATTTCGTTGCTGGATTTTTAAAAGCCGTGCTGATACTCTTTGAAAAATTTGCGCTAACGTAGAAGTGATTTTTAGAACAGAAATTCTGCAAGGTTTTCCAGCCTTCAATCAGATTTTTTTCTCTCCTGCTGAAGTATCTACATGGTCGTAGATTGAAAAATGATAAGAATAGAATTTTACACAGCCAACTAATGAATTACATTTAAATCTCATCACCTCTGGGAGATTTTTTCCAAATTATTATTTAAATATGTTACAATTTCCGTGGTTCCAAAGCGAATTAAAAAAGTGATGATTGAAGCCTGAAAATATGAAATATAAAAATTTCTCATTTTTATCATTTCACTCAGAAAAATTTTAATTCCAAGGAAATCTTGTGACTATCAAAAATCCAATTATAATATCAATTAAAAAATTGATTTCGAAGAACAGAGACACGAGTGTGTCTCATGTTACCATCAAGTTACACGAGTGCATATAGGATGAACAACATTTTTTACAATTTTAATTAGCAAGAGATCAAGTAGGCTCGCTGTCTCCCTCGATACAGGCCACGAAGATCGTGATATTTAACGTTAATAGGTTCGAGCAACGGCGAACTTGGTTTATCTTGCATGCACAGAAAGAGGAGCGAGGTCTGCTTGATAAAACTTGGCGAAGGGATGCCACAGAATAAAAGAGCGAGAGGGATGCACTCAATAGAAAAGAAGTACCAAGTACTTGAAGAACAGGGAGACGAGATTGAGCGACAGCATGACAAAGAGCGATGAAAATGTGAAGACTACGAGACAGTGCAAAAATAGAAAGAGTAAAACGAAAAGATAGAGATATAAAAAGAGAAAACGAAAATGAAGTAAGAATAGAAATACAAAAGTACACAGAAATACCAGTAGAAAGAGCGTCGAAGAACCAGAAAGTCTATGAGAAAGAGAACACAAGAGAGAGGAAGAATGAATCGCGAAAGTGCAGGGACAAATTGGGAAAAAGAGAAGAGCAGGGGTGAAAAAATACGAGGGAGAGAGACGAAGTAACATAGAGGAAGATAGAGGGACGACGTGACATTTTGTCGGTCGTAGACGACCGAATCGATCGTCACGCTTGCCTTTGTTTGACTTAATTACCACAGTGGTAGATCGGTAGATAGGCCCCGCACGTCCGCCTGTCGGATCGGCTCTCGAGTGGCACAGCTTGGTTGGTTCAAATTCTACGTCGGGGGCCCGACGCGCCGTGAATATTAGGGACGATCGAGAGTGCTGAGTAAATTTCATCTTCTATGCTTCCGGCCGCTAAGCTCTTAAGAGCGGCATACATTTAGTGGCACGAAGAGAACGGGAGATAGAGAGACTCAGAAAGAAAGAAAGAAAAAGAAAGAATAGAGGGTAGGATGAAGGGAGAGAAAAAAAAGGGGTGGCAGTCGCGGAGAATAGTGGTGGCCACTGAGTAATATCGCCGCGGGTATAATAAGCCAATATAAATGTAAATGTGAGAGAGTAGGTATATCTCGTATTTAGTCGCTTAAGTGAAATAACGCGGTGAAATTATGTGTAGTTCTATTAGGCTGGAATTGTTGTAAAAACTGCAGGGTGTTAGATAGAGCGAAAGCCAAGGAAAATATGCGGGTGTTGGAACGGCACGTAGGGAACTTCCGTTAAATACCGCATTGGCGGTTATTAAAACGCGAACGGTAGTATAACGACGTCGAATTCTCGGGATGATATAAATTAGGCTTAACTATCGCAAGAAAACTTGGAAAAAGAATATTCGGTTTAAGAGGATGAGAGGTATGGAGTTTAAATAGAATACAATTACGGGAACTTCCAGTGCGAGAAATTACCGTAAATTCCGGATAATCTGGAAGGATCAAAGTTGGGGAAGAATCGTAGACTGTGCTCGAGGATTTCCAATTTTATAACAAACAAAACTGCTGACGCTGATCAGATCAGATGTATATGATACGTTGAATGTGATTATGTATAATCAATATTAAATTTGGTAATTATTGAATATCTGTCAAATTAACTGACATGCCTGGGTTAGATCTGGCTTGTTCCCTTCAGGGATCAGTTCAGCCTTGCTGGTCAGGTACGGCCTCGGTGGACTCGAGGTTACCTGAGCCAGAGGACGGCGAACCCATAATGGTTCTGCAGAAAAGGAGTTATAATTGGCCCATCAAAAGAAGTCACTTGATAAGTGGTTTGCTCCAATTCACCCAACGGATAGAAACGTCTCTCGTGCTCAGGTATTTTCGATGCTAAGGCCTGACTGGCAGAAAAAGCACTTAACGGTGAAATAAATGTTTATTTTTCGGTTTTCATTCGTCAAGCTTAAGTTTCAAGGTCTGATGTAATAGGAATAGGTGGTGCGAGGATAGTCTCCCCTTATGCACCAATTCAAGCCAAGTGATTTCATTGCATTGCCAATTTATACCTCAGGGGCCTGGTCAACTCGCCAAATGGGTGAAAAACCTGCAAAGAGTGCAGAGGGGAGTTTCTCAGGGGTCTGTTCAGCTTACTGGACCAGGTCCTGGGATTTTGGTCTGTGTTAGGTTTAGGTTTAATTGAGAAAAACTCAGAGAATGGTGGTCCTAACTCTGTCATCCTCATCGGAATCAGCATGCTACGTCTGGTCCTGGAAGTATCACGACTTTGGTTCCCGGGGTTCACTTGGCGTTAACGCGAGGTCTTCATGGGGTTTTAGCGAGTAGGAATCTCTACACTACCCGCCACCCCCTCAGGTGGCGGAGGTTTAATGCAAGATTTCCCCATGTAAAAAAAGTCTGGATTAAATCTCGTTTAAATCCGGGAGCTTAACTTCCGGCGACTCCCATACTCCCCCGGGTGCGAGAGGGTGTGTGAACGTATTTCTTTAACTGAGAAAAAAATGGAATCTGGATTTGGTTTGGAGTTTAGTGGTAATTATACATAAAAATTGGATTCATCACATTTATCGCAACATAGGTATATAATAATTGCAGATTTCAGAGGGGACTTCAAAAGATGCGCGCCGGAGTTCGGTTTAACGCGAAACGTTTCAAATGTGGTTAAAATGAAGCGCAATTAATGTAAAGCCGAATCCCGAGCAACTCGACCGAGTAAACTACTTAAATCTAACTGAGTTAAACCGGCTTTAACCCGACGAACTTGCCCGACTAACCAGCACCGTGATACTTAAATCAGTTTGAAGGAAGAATTAAAACGAGAACGTTGGACGGATGACTTTATTAACTTCCCACCAGCCACAGAGAGAGACGCGACACGCCGATTGATGAGAAGAAGCTACGAGGGGAGAGCAATATGCATCCGATCCTTAAATCCTGAACAAAGAACAAATTTTTTCCCAAATTACCAATGAAATAACAATTAGATTCAAAAATTTCCATAAACTACTATATTTCGTTCATCTTATTCGAATCTTCGTTATACGGTGAAACCAGCCCCTAAATTAAAACTAGTATTCTCACTCGATTCAAATATAAAAACCGATTAAAAATCCCTTTAAAACAATCATCTATACCCTCGAGTACGAACCAATTTCAAACTAGAACCCCTCCAACCCTTCTAACCCATCTAACCCCGTCCTCAACAAACGTACCGCAGACCTCAGTCTTCGAGAGGTTGTAAAAACAAACAAACGGACTTAAATCGTTCCGTGCCATCGCTGACCCCCGATAGATTTTCCGTTTACCCCATCGCCGTAGAATCCACCGACTTAAACTCACGTACGTCCTCCTAGATCCTACCCCGAGGCATCGAAAAGAACCAACGTCCACAATGACGTTAAACTTAACGGACGATAGGGCGATCGTGAAAGAGGACACGGAAAAATTTAATTAAGATACCCACAAAGAGTCAGGAAACGTGCTGTCGTGAATTGACAGGTCATAAAGTTACATATTCCTGGGAGAAAGATCGATTGCTATCCGCATATCGGTCGCGTGCCGACGAGAGGCGGCGGCGGCGACGTTGGGAATAAGAAATTACGTTGTAAGAGTTGGCGCGTGCCAAGCCCACAGTATACCTGGCGTATACCATCTCGTATACCATCGCAACAACATCGGTGTTGTATATCGTAGATAGGTCGGTTCACGTAGGTAGGGACCGGCATCCATATGCATCGGTCGCTCGTAAAGAACAACGGTGGCGAAATTAACGGGTGGCAAGGTATGCAGGAACAGGGGAGAGGATATGAGAGCCTTGCAAATGGGTTAGAAAGTTTCCTTCGTTCCTAACCAAATGCATCGCGAGAGAGTTTCACGAAACGTTAGCCATCGTGTGTCAAAATTCATAGGATAAAACAAAATTTTTTTTTTTATTCTTTGCGTTGGTAGTTGAGAGCCTGAAGGTGTAAGAAGGGTCCACAATAGAACATTAAATATAAGACTTTAGGAATAAGGGATTGAACTTTAGTTCCTTCTTATGGAACGCCCATGTTTCTATTCGCAATAAAGGAATAGAACATTACGATTAAACATAGAAGAAACCTTAATGTTTTATGTGACGCATTTATGTTTAGTAGAAGGTTGTCCCTATTTATGGGATAAAAAGCATCGGGATTATAAAAATCATGAGATGAAGGAAACATCCCGGGAAAAACGAATTATATCTGCTCAGATCTGATTATATCTAGTCAGATCTATTTATATCTGGTCTGATATGACACTTTAGATCTGATTATGTCTGGTGAAGTTTTCAGCTCAGATATAGTTATATCTGATCACATCTAATTCGTTTTTCCCGGGTCATTTTGTTCACAATTAGTCTTATACGGTTTATATATCACAACACAGAAAATACGAAAAAACACCTTCGTAACCTTACTGCACAAGATAGTGTTTAATGTTTAATTGTGAACGGATGCAGTGTTCTATGTTAATTTTTTAAGTTCAATTCCTAATTCCTACGTTTAATGTTTAGTGTGCTTATTGTGGCTCCTCCTTTAGAGATGACTTATCATATCAAAGGTGGAATGTGGTAATGGTAATGAGGAGAGAAGTATCTCGGAGAAGTTTAATCCATGTTTGGATTAACCGCAATGGGAATGCGAGAAGAGCTCGTTTCGAGAGTTCGATTTTAGTTCTTTGCTTCTGTTTAAAGCAACGAGAATTGTTAGTTATCGCAAGTGTCGCGACTGTACAAGGAGTTGAATCAGGAATTATGCGAGCGTTCGAGTAACCGTAGGGATTCTCGTAGAATCGTAGAAGTCGTTAGACGGAAAATGCTGATTACAATGGCGGCATAGACGTTAAAGCAGATTCTTTTACCGTAAGTAGAGGTACAAGCGGCTAGATAGCCGACGGAAATTTACCGTAACTAACGGTTCGTCTGCTCGGTCGTCTAATACTACTGCACCTGCTGCGCTAACTCGAGATCGACCTGCAGAATTCTCTCTTGTAAGGATATTCGTTTTTTTTCCCTCTTTTTTTTTCTTAACGGACAGGATTTCATTTTAAATTCGATCGAGAGCCGTTAAAACCATTGGAATATAAATACTGGATCGTGAAATAAATTTCGATTACACGAACCATTTGTCTCGTTATACAAGTAATAAAGTTCACGACGGTGAACACGATTGGCGGGAAATATCGAAGATTGATCGAACTGTCGGCGATGAGTTGGATGTAATTTATATCTTGAATTTATATTATAACAAACAGTTATGTCATGGGGGATAGAATTTCGAAATTTTGGATTTATTAAAAATGATAGGGGATTCTGTAGGATCGTATATCAGCAGTGTTTAATCGGATTTTTTCGAGAGGAGATTTTTATTTAAAAACTGTATTATTGTCTAGAATTTTTTCCAGAGCGGATTGAAAATATCAAATTAATGAAACGTACAAAATAATAGGATTCAGAAGTATGGCAAAAAAAAAGAACAAAAGTTGAGTTTTCAAATCCCTATTAGCGATAACGAACTTTTCTATGCGAACTCTATGTAGCAATCTTGATAATTAAAAATCAAATCTAATTAGAAAATATACTACCACAACATCAGAACAGTCACCTCGTCACCTACCTATTAAAATCGTAGCGGTAACGATTAAGTTACCAACTTTGCTCTCGAGGGAAGAACAAATAGTATAAAATAATGAATAAAAAAATCAATACAATTACATCTTTCTTAAACTTATATTAATACTACATCTAACAAGGTGATCAAAATGACTTTATTTGAATTTTTTGATAACGTTCTGAAATTACTGTCGCAGTTTCCTTTCAAATTTTCTACGCCTATCTTAAATACTGTGGATAATTGAATCCACCAAGTTTTTTACCCCCCTCGATTAATTTCATTCGAATATATTTATTTGTTAATTTTAAATATATTGAATTAATCATCGGCAGATCTAGTGTTAACTCCTTGCCTTACGATTACTTTTGTTTTCCAACGTACATTAATTCAGAATTAATTGTTGAAATAATAATCCATCACTGATTTCCGATATACTCATATAACTTAACACAATATTAAGAATATAGAACTAATTTCAATGTCTCCTAACCCACAGAAATTTTCAATTTCAATTTGTTGTATAACTTAGAAATTTTCTATTCCATTTAAGTACAACAATGCGAGTATTTACTTGCATAATAAGATGCACAATTTTAAGAAGTGAAAAAGTATTAGAACAAAAGAAAAGAACCTCCCAGCCATGTGCGGTAGTTAACCACGAAATTCCCGAACCACACGTTCAAAAAGGTAGGCTGCTAATTCACGCAGAAAATTATTAATCCGCAAAGTCAAACCCACCGCAAAAGACAGTGTTCTCTCAACGTCGCGACAACGTCATAAAAGCCTTCTCCTTCGTTAACTCTAATTACAACCTCTGTTATAATTACAACCATCCCATTCCTTGAAACCTATGACATAACACGTCGCTTCGCAAAGTGAAATCCGTCTCGTCCGTACGATGCTTGTGATCGAAGCAATTAAACGCTCAACAGCTATCGTGATCGTTCATTCAGCAAATCGTACGAGCCGAGCCTCCTCTCCTTTCTCGTTGCACGAAGAATTCTCGTGCATCATCGGGCACGTGCACACGGCTATGCACCGAACGATGTAGCCTATACCACGGCTCGTAAAGCGACATGGCGAAATCAATCGAGCTCGAGCGTGCAGATTCGAGATGCACCGGCTCGCCAAGTGCATTAGAAAGTTCCGCATTTCCAGGGACGATACTTTGAAAAGGAAGAGGCCAGGTCGATTGATCCTACTGAAATTTGGCCGTAAGAACCCACTCGTCGTACGGTCCATAGTTACAGGATGACGATGTTCGGTTTCGCTGCACTTTTGTGCATAACCGGCTCGTAAAGTGCATCGCGGTGGAATTAATGGGTAGCTGGAAAAGAGGAGTGTAGAAAAATTCTCTCTGGTCGCCTATCCTACCGTCGATTCGATGCGCGGCAAATGTACAGGAAGCAAAATAGCTACGATGATCGTGATCCAATGAATTTTACCGTTTGTATATGTACCTTTATCTCGCGTTTCCGCCGGCCGTGCGTTCACCGGATTTGCTTTGCGAGGTACCGTGATATTTTTCAGCGGAGAACACCCAGGCGAAAATAAAATCGCTGCTGCAATGTAAAATATCGCTTGACGATCGTTTTCGGGACAGATTTTTGTGAGAGTATGTTTTGGTACCTTGATTTGGGAAGTAGGATGTCAAATATGTGAGGGATGTGGGTTCTGCCGTTTGTAGATGACATCGAGATACGCTTTAATATAGTAATAGAGAGAGTAGTCGTTTATTCGTTCCTGGTATTACGATCTATTACAATTTTTTGACCTTAATCCACTATAGTCCGAATTTTTTGTGGTATCCGAAGATCTGTTTCATGATAGCGTAATTAGAAAATAATAAAAGTACTATTTTAAATAATATATGAAATCTAATTATTCAACATTGAAAAAAATTTCATGATATTCACGAAATAACTTATAAAATTTGGTCAAGTTAAAAATTTAACTTTGAAGAATAGAAGCTTAGACGTGTCTTGCGTTACTTCAAGGTCGCAGGGGCCCATAGAGGGTTAATTTATACGTGCATGGGTTGTATGTGCTAGAATGGAGACAATCTTCCTAGGTATCACTATATGTATCTCTTTGATGTTCTTAACACTAGAACTGCCGACGTTAAATCTACTATATTTCAATATATTAAATATATACTTTGAAAAAGGGGCAATCAAAAGGTGAAAAAGATGATCCATTCCGTGATCTGTATTCTTTAAGATCAACGTAGAATATGTAACCTATGACTATCCTATAAACTTGGAGAACTTTTGGAAAAAATTTAGGACGAGTCATTTTGACTTGCTTGGTAGTTTTAGTGTTAATCGGTTACGGAAGCAATTCATGGGAATCCTGTCATAAAGATCCTCATTTGCTCAATATACCTGACTTTTATTTGACTCTACTAAATAATGTTGAGTGATACTATGATAAGATTGTTACGATTTTCCGAATTTCATGACACGATCGCCATTTTGTACAGTGTTTCTCCTTAATGTTGCTTGAAAAACAGAGCTTAGGGATTCGACGACGTTCAAGTATATGGTTCTTGAATTTAACAGGGAATACTCTCTTTGCAATTCGGAGAAGGTTAATGCGAGATCCCTTCGAAGAAACGACAAAGGTGCATTTTTACGAGAGTGGCTGTTTTCCTCGTCGCTTTTCGACTCTCGTCGTTTTACACGTTTAAATATATGTATACTTTGGCAATGGATGTCTAGGGAGACTCTCGAGGGATGGTTGTCTCGATGCCGAAGTAATTGGATTTTTCCATTCGTAATTTACGCACGTACAGTGAACATCGAGGCAAATGTCGCAATTCGACTCGAAGGATGTAACAACCGGCGATTCGTTAATTAATCGGAGAGATATTAAGCCGAGACGCGCGTTAAGGATTACTTGGGCGACATTGAGGGAAAACGAGAGAGAGGAGGAACCGCTCAAAGCTCGCATCAGCCTGCGGAATCCGTAATCAAACGCAATTTTTTTTCTCTCCCTCATCTCTTTTCCCCGTGTTGTATTCTTTAAAGGGTGAGCTTTTTATTCCGAGTCGAGTCTACGTGGGCGGGGAATGGCATAATATGGAATACACGTAGGTATATCCGTGACGGTAAAAGCTTCGCGAACTTGAAACGCAGTGGAATGAATGAGTGCGGGTGCACTGCACCCGTGCGGCTGAAAGATTTGTTGAATTCACTCAACGGAGTGTCTGAGTGTTTGATTACTTTCACTTTTTCACGAGGACGGATTTTTTTAGATTTACGATAAATCGCAGCCGAGGCTCGTGGATTGCGCGAGATCTTTTACTCACAAAATTCGAAGAAACTTTGATTGGTAATTTCTTCACTTTTTTTCATCTTGTCACTCGAATTTCAGTATGCTGCAATGATTTTTTTAACGCTAGAACTACCAGCGTTAAGTCTATTATATTTTAATACATTGAATAACTACTTTGGAAAAAGAGGAATTAAGAGGTAAAAAAGATAATTCGATTCGGTAATCTGTGTTTTATAAGATCAATTTAAAATATCTACTCGATGTCTCTTATATAAGCTTGGAGAATTTTTTGAAAAAATTAGAAACCGGTCATTTTGTCTTTCTTCGTAGTTCTAGTGTTAAGCTAAAAGTTTCTTTACTATCGTTAGAAGAATATATATAATACATCGTCAATGCTCAATTATAACAGTGTGTTTTTTGGAAACTGAAGACATCCTACAATTATTTCATCTTACCATCTTTATGATCAGGTTTACCGTTAATTTGGTACACGCTCCAAGAAAATACCATGTTTGCAAGTTCTCTTCGCATCAACAGGTTTCATCACCGTCTATAATCATAGTATGCAATAATTTTTGTATTTTAATTACCGAGTAGTCAATCAAGCAATTATCCCAAGCACCCTGCTGCCGGTTTCCGTCAGGTAATCCTGACTTCTCATCCAATAAACGTTTCTCCACAGCGTATAATTCCTCCATTGCCAAATACGTCCACACAATTGCATTTAAGTCTGAATTGCGAACGAAGGGTGGTAATCTACTGGCAGAAATCACGAAACTTGAGCAAAGAGATTTTCCATGTCATAAAACAAATCCCATCCACAATAGGATGAACGTCGGCGAATAATCGAGCACAGCGTGTCCCTCTTTTCACCCTCGCTCTCCCTCCCTGGGTCCTCATTGTGGTCGCGTTTGTAAGTACGCGGGTGAAAAAGCATAACGCGAATGCCCATGCGTGTAGGAGAGAGTGCAAGTAGAAAGAGAACAAGAGAGAGAGAGATACATTGAGTGAAAAAAGATGCAAAGTTTCGCGCGGTGCAGCATGCACCAGATACTGCAAGGAAGGCGGGAAGATAGAGGAGGCAGAAAATGGGGGCGGAAAAGAGAACGATGAAGAGAGAGAAAGAGAGAGAGAGTTGTAAAACGTTGGGCCGCAAGAAGCAGCAGAGTGGCGGCATTCGTGAGTGAGAGGGCTTCGTCAGAGAAGAGAGGACGAGGGAGGAGAATCGAGGAGAATCGAGGAGGGAGCTACCACAAAGTAGGCGCAGCGCTTTATCGTCGACCGAGGGCTAAGAGACACTCTCTTGCACTCTCTTACATGCGCTTCTCTTCTTCTCCATCATGTTTTCTTCGTTTTTTCATTTTTCTCGATTCTCGCTTCTTTTTTCCCCCCACCCTAGACTTTCCTTTTTCAGTCGATGCCTTCCGACTCCCCCGCTTTCTTCGAGCTCTCCTTTCATTTTTCTCTATTTTCCCTGCCACCTCGATTTTCTTTCTTCACCGTATCCCCTACACATTTTCTTTACACAGGTTTTCTTTCTTCTCCGTTTACTTCTTTCCTTTCCATTTGACTCTCAGTCTTTCTCAGTTTCTCTATGTCTGCACCTTTGTCTCTGGTACATCTATATCGCCGACTCTCTCTATACATCTCTCCCTATCTGATTCTCTATATGCATCTACCTTCTTCACCCTCTCGTTCCATACATTTCACTCTATCTTTCTTCCTCTTTACACGATCCTCCATCTCTCTGTCTCTATACGTAACTCTCCGTATGTAACTTCTTCACCCTTTCTCTTCCGATCTCCAACCTTCGTCTTCTCTCTGTATATCTAGCTCCTTTATTCTCTCTCTCTCTCTCTGCTCGTCGTTTCTTTGCGTATCAACTCGCACGCCTTCACCGACAGATCTGTCCTTTCTCTTCTGTCTCGCGTCTCTCGCTTTTCTTCCTTTATCGTCCGTCCGCCCGACCGTAACAAGTTCTTCCTCCATTGAGACGCGCCCGATGCATCCCGCCGTTGATACACCCACGTATCTATATCTGCCGCATAAATCTACCAAGCTTCTCTATGTGGGCGTTCGAGATATATATATGGGTAAAATCCATTCATGGGACGTAGGATCGTATAGAGTGTAGTTGCTCTCTCCCTCTATCTCGCTCTCTAGGAGTGCAGGTACGTGGAAAGGTAATGACCAGCCGTTTTATAACGCGATAAAACGTGCCGCGATTTCAGCTCTTCGCTTTCGTTCCTCCCGCGCGATTCGTGCTTGATCTCGGTGCTCTTCGCACGAGCAATTTTTGGCGACGGTTGGAGAGATCCGCGGGACCATTTCCTCGTAATTGTTCTCGAATCGAACGGATCGTTACTGCGGCCTTTAAACGTTCCGTTCTTCGTGCGACGAGCTCGACGTTTTAGGTTTGCCTCTGCTGCATCGGCTTTTACTCGAGGTTCTACGATGCAATTTAATATTATAATTTTCAACGTTGTCATCGGTGAATTTCATATCTTCGGATGTGGAAATTTTATTGGATTTGATTTTGGGGATGAATGAAAAAGGATGTTTTAGGTGGAGAAGAATTGTATTTGTGATTATGAAACTATTATTAGCACTAGAACTATCGAGGAATTTTGAATTCTTTACAAAAATTCTCCAAGTTTATAGGAGAGTCAGAGAGCAGATATTCTATGCTGATTTTATAAAATATTGACTACTGAATCGATCACGCCTTGCATCTCTTGCTTCCTTTCTTTTCAAAATTCTTAATTAATATGTTGAAAGACAGTAGATTTAACGCTGGTAGTTGTAGTGTTAAAGAATTTGAAAAATGGAAATTTTGTTAGTTATTTTGCGTTGTATTAATATACATTACGATGTGGAGTGCTTTGCAAGAAATTGTTTAACTTTGTAGAAATGATAAAAAGATTGAACGGTTTGATGAAGTTGATTTTCGACGAAACTGATGTGTAAAGTTTGTCGAAAGTAAAACAGTGGTCTTAAGTCGCTTCCATACACTACTGTCTTATTTTTAAATATTTTTATATAGAAACTCAATGATAATGGAATTGTGAGAAAGGACTTACCACAATACAAATTACGTACATATTATTATGCAACCCTCAGTAGAATAAATATACTGGATAACAAACTATAGAAATTGTTTATAAATAAATAAATGAGGATTTTACGGTTGATGGTGTTCGTTGACGGACGTGTGCTTTGAATAAAACGTTCTTACTTTTTCTACAAAAGTGTGAATTATTTAATTATCTCCAGAAGAATTATACGTGCGCGGTCGACTTGAAACAATATTATATTATTTATTTGTTCCAACATAGTGATTAACAATAGTTTAACCACAACTATGCCAATAATTATAGAGTCTGAAACTACTTGCAATTAACTAACTCGAGTTCAATTTGCTACCCAATGATTCGAAACCCACTCAATTAATTATTTTGTTTATACAACTAAAAATTTGTGTTTGATTATTTGATTAGAAATCAGAAATAACGTCGCAAATTATTTCCTTTAATAAATTGGGAATTGCATTCTGAAACTCAACCTTTATTTTATAAAGGGTCAAATGACCCCTCATGGTAAGAATAAATAGGTGTACAGTACCGGTACGTTTATTGTTAAACCTACATGACCTCTACGAAATGACATAGCATTTCAAACCCAAAAAGAAACTGAATAATCTCAACCACTTCTCAATTTCAACCGTATCCTCTCCACCCATCAATCTTCTCTCATTGTATCAATCTTCATCTCATTTAGCTCAGCGTCGAGCTTCTATTTAATCGTTAAATATCCCCCATAGGGAAAAAAGAACGATCCATAATTGCCCATACATACAGAAACGTTTAGAGTTTTCTCGAATGCAGCACAGTTTATAGATACAAATGCCACTTTAAATTCGTTGCAATTATTCCTCGAATAGGAACGATTCGCAGACGTTAACCAACGAATACGGGTTGCAATAACGAAAAAATAACCGATCGTCGTTCTCCGGGGAACGTCACAAATAATTGCTCTCCTCGAGGCAGAAACAAAGTAGCTGTATTTAAACGAGAACATTCATTAAAGCAAGTATCGACGTTTACCGAGCTGTTCACCGAAACGAAATCCTTTTCGTTGTTTGTTTCAGGCGAGGTGATTGGCCAGCGGTTCCTGGGGAACGAGAGCCACGTGGAGCACTTCAAACTCCTGGAGCGCGCGACCACTTCCATCCTGATTGGCGCCAGGTAATTGTTACGTGATTCGATTCTTTCTCTTCTACCAGCGTGCCGAGAGGGGTCACACAGATGGTCATCGACTCAATTTCGTTCGTTCGGGACGAATTTCTCTGGCCGGTGGAAAAGTAGAGATTAAGAAGTGAATGGAAATTTACGCTTTCGATATCAGCTACGGTAGTTCGTGTTTTTCGGTAATTGAAGTTGAATTTGTAGATTTGTCATTGTAGACTCCTTTTAATTTGTGTTTTTTTTTTCATAATTAAAGTAGAATTTGTAGATTTCAAATTGTGGATCATTTTTAATTAGTGTCTCTGGGCGATTGAAGTCAAAGAATGTGTAAACTTTTTTCAATTCGAATTTTTCGGTAATTAAAGTTGAATTTGTAGATTTGTCATTGTAGACTCTTTTTAATTTGTGTTTTTTTTTTTCATAATTAAAGTAGAATTTGTAGATTTTTTAATTGTGGATCATTTTTAATTCGTGTCTCTGGGTGATTGAAGTCAAAGAATGTGTAAACTTTTTTCAATTCGAATTCTTCGGTAATTGAGGTAGAGTTTACATATTTGCCATTACAGTTACTTTTTACTTTGTGTTTTTCGGTAATTGAAGTTGACTTTGTAGTTCTGTCATTGTGGATTTTTTTTTTTAATTTGTGTGTTTTCCATTATTGAAGTAGAATTTGTAGGCTTCATGTAGGTCGTTTTTAATTCGCGTCTGTTGGTGGTTGATGTCAAAGAATGTGCAGATTTCTCACTGCGAGCTTTTTTTCAATTCGTGTTTTTAGTAATTGCGGTAGAGTCTGCATTTTTGCCATTACAGTTGTTTTTTTTTAAATTCGCCTTTTTCGTTAATTGAGGTAGAATTAACACATTTGCCACTACAGTTTCTTTTTAGTTTGTGTTTTTCGGTAATTTAAGTAGAATTTGTCGATATGTCAGTGTGTCTGTTTTTAATTTGTTTCTTGGTAATCAAAGTTAAAGAAAGTTCAGATCTGACGTTGTAGTTTTTTATGGATTTGTGAGAAACATAAGGGGTAATTGGGAGCACATTTTATCGTGAATTGTGTTCCGGCAATCATATTTGACTTTCTATTTGTTAGCGCCTAGATCATCGATGACTCGCAGATATTCCTGTAATGGGACTATTCCCACGAGTCGTCTCGGTGTATTATTTACCTATAAATTTAATTTTACGAATCTAAAATCACGACGGATCGCAGGAAATTTATCGTTACAAATTGAAATAATATTTACCATGAAGTACGAGTCAGCAGAGTTGTTTGATTTGATAGTTCTACCGTAACATCCTGTAATAGCTGCAAAATTCCAAATACAGTTATCTACTATACAAGTGTTAGGAAATATACCATTATCTTTTTGAATGCCGGAAGTTTTTACTCCATTGCCATCTTATCAAAATTTATCTATTAAAAGCACATCCTTATTAAATAGAATTGTCTAAAAACCAAGTTGACATGTATTTAATAATTCACTTATTTCCATTATTATTTTGATATCGAATATTTAGATAAATTCCACGACACTACCGGCTGGAAAGTAGAAGAAATTTAATTGATTATATTAATGACAGTCCCCGATAACTCTTACGGCGCGTTGAATGTATTAATGCAATTTTTCTCGCCAAATTTAATTTGGAGAATATAATAGAGATCATCACTGTCCTGATTACGGAGTATGATTATGACGAAGCACCATGGGGCATGGTGTGACGAAATGGTCTTTTGTGTCGCGTCCTGTTTCATTTTGAACGATGGCCATCTCAAAACCTTGTTATGTAATTACGAAACGTTTCATTGAAGTTCTCATAACAAGACGTTTCGGAATTTTCTGTGCTTGGCGTAGTGAAATTTTTTGATTAGTTATTCTTGAAAAATCGTGTCAATCGAGTCTTTGCGATTATATTTCAATGATTCGTTTCATCGTGATGGTAAAAATCATTTATTTATCTGTCAAGTGTAAATTGTGTTATGGAAAACTTTCACGAATGACGTCGAAATGTCGAAAGTATTGGCAATTTTTTAATTATTTATTCCCAGAGATTGAAAAGTCTTGGTTAGGATTAAAAAATCTTTTAGCAAAAATTCGTTTCTGTCCAAATACAATTTGATGATTGAAAATTTTGAATATTTCGCACAATATGAAATGTATGTTCGATATTATAAATATTTTGTTCAAAACACTAAAGATTCCAACTTTTGACACCGTGTTTTATTAAAATTCGCAGGCAAACAGTACAGCAAAACATGCTAAAGATTTTTTTAATATCACAGGAAATGCGGAAATACGTGTTCGCAATATTACATTCGTTGCTTTAAAATATAGATTTGTAGCAGAGGAAATAGAATGGAAAAAGAGTCAAATATCAAATTTGACACGTTGCGACATGTATATTATTTATATTCAACCAGAAACATAAACTGAACCCGATGGTATCATAATATCTCAACAAAAATAACGTAATATTGCATTCTATTCTTCAGATTAATAATTATTAGAAAATCCGAAGTACAAAAACAGAGAAATCGTCAGCAAACAAAGTTATATCTCAATAATACAATTCTTGCCAACTAGACATCCTAGAAATTCTAAGACAAGGAGATAAAATTCCTTTTTCCATTCATACAATCTCCAAAAACAAACTTCGGACATAAAATAAAAATAATCCATATCCATAGCGAAATTATCGATCGAAATATATCCATTTCGAGTGGAAGCCCTTATTATTTACTTTGGTGCGTTCGTCCGTGTCGAATCGCCGCGGAATACATTGATCCCTAAAAGGATCGACCGATTGTTCTCTCGTCACGTAGCACGACTAAATTTTCTCCCCTGAATGCCGACTGATTGCTTTAGGTATTCTTAGCCTGTGAAAGCGCACCCGTCGTCCCGAATAATTGCTCGTCTTATTGAATTTTATATTATATATTCCAACGATGCGTGTATATATTGCTAATAATCGTACCATCGTGCAATTACATATATAATTCAGAGATGGGAAGAAGTCTAGGAAGACTTCGCAGGAACAACAGCATTCCATGGTTTGCTTCATCTGTGAAAAGAAAAAAAAATAGATAATTAGAAAATTAAGAGTGATAATATACCTCATAAATAGAATATCATCTACTAATAGAATCAATATTCAATAAAAAAAAAGTTTAACCTTATCCCATTATCCGCCAACGTTCCCTTTTTGGGATATTTAAATTTTTTTCTTTGTTTTAGTTGATTAGTATGAATCTCATTATACAGTTAATTTTTTTTTGTATTTTTGAGTTGCTGGGTATAGTAGTGGGTTATTATATTTCTCAAAAATAGTTCTACGAAATACAATAGCTTCGTGTAATATTTCAGTTATATTTCCCCTATGCTTTAATTAACGTTACATCTAATCTGTTGTACCATATTACACTGAAATTAAATCAAGTTACAACATATTAAAATGAAGTCGAACATTTTGTAGCACTTGAAAACGTAGGCGGAGTGAAATTTCACCCTGAGGAGCGTACGTGCATACAATCTTATTTTGCTAATGCAACAGAATCTCCTGTTACTAAATGCATTATTATTATGCAAGTATACCGCTTACATTTTCACTTTGCAAATTCAAGGATCAATCAATTTTCTATTTTCCATTACATTGATCAATTATTAACAAATCTATAAAGAACAGTTTTCAAAAGCTCTTTGCGAATAAAATACAATGCTAGTAGTGAGTAACACAAACGTAGTAGAATTTCCATATCCAGGGCTAATAAATCATGAAACGCACGTAGTTTACGGTACTTGTACTCCCATAGAGCATCAAGAGGTATATGGTAGAGCTTATGCCAACGTTAGGAGGCGGAACCACCGGAAACCACCGTTCCTGTCCCGCTAGCCATCTTTCCATCTCTGCACAGTACATATTTCGGTATTCCTCGTACATTTCGACGCACGCTGTCTGCAATTTAAACTCTCACTCGGTGTCGCTAAGTAAACCGCGATTAGTAGTTAGCAGTTATTACTACAATACCGAATAACTATTCGGGTTAGCCGTCATGTTGTAATAATGAGGAGTTAAGTATTTCCCTTGGATTATATCGCCCCGAACCGAATTCAATTTAATCGACTAATCGTTCCGGTAATTTGCCGGTGCGTGCGTCTGGTATTTTCCAAAGGGGTTGAAAGTTTCGCGACGTGACCCTTTTACGATCGAGGGTAGGATGGACTATGTGAATGCGTGTTACTGGAAATTTCGCGGTTTGATTCGAACGAGAATTCTTGTTACACATTCGTTAGCAAGGCAACAGGAAATTGTTTTGGCGTTTGAACGTCACTTTATTAAAATATTACGCGTTGAGGAGGGAAAAAGAATGTAATTATATTCAATGAAGTTTCTTTCGCGTGAAAATTCGTGTTAACGGCCTATCGAGGCGGAAGGTAGCGGTTATATGGTAATAAAAGCACCTTTAACCGACGAACGGTTAATGGAATAGAGTCAATCGAGGCAATCAATTTTTTCCCCCTTTTCTTCCAACTTTTCTTCCTCTAGCCTGTAATTTTTATATGAATTATGCGAGATATTTGCAATTACACGGCGGTTAAAATGATAAAAAAATCGATGGTAATTTTACTTCTTTTTTTTGGAGAGTGAAATTATTGCAAACGTTATCGAGCGTACGAAAGTTGCGGACAATAAAATGCAGTCCGTTCTGTTAATCAATAAAGTCAATTTAATCGGCTCGGTTAGTCGATTAATCGATGGAATTGGTTAGCCGTTCGGTTGCGAATGGTAAACCAGGCGTGCATGAAAATGTTCATTGTCCCGGTAATATAAATTTTCGTTTCGCTAGTATTTTAATTCGGATAGAACGACTTTATTTTTTATTATTAATCGTCCTTTCACGGTGACCCGGCCCCCGTGGCGTTTGTAGATAAAGTAGCTCTTTTGTCTCGCTGATATACGACTCCAACCTGCTACGCGATATTAATTCTAACTGAAAAACTACCTGTTTTTATTATTCTGCGTTCCTTCAATCCGATTTAGAGATCAGATGGAATATTGCTGGTATATTTTTCCTACCGATGAATCCTGCTTTTTCGTAATAATTGTATGGTAATCTTGTTCCTTTCTGCCATCGTTCTCCTCGTATTGTGGAGATTCTTTGTTGTGGTTGAAATATCAAACAAATTAGACGAAATGGAATGGTTCGTTTACGCTGCTTAGTAAATGGGATCACGGAAGGAGATTTAGGAAGACCTTTGTCGTAATTGAATAAACTAATTACAGACGGATAGGTATAACCGAAGTTTGAAAATCGCATTACGCGAGATACACCAAAAGCGAGACTGTGCAAATGGATTCGATGGTTAAATCGATATGGTAGGAATTTTCGGTGATTTATCTCGGGAATGTAATTACTCTGGCCGATTAACTTTATGTTTAATGTCATTTGTAATTTGAGATTTATATTCAAAAGTTCCTATCAAAATAAATCGTTTTGATTTGTTTGTTTGTATTTAAAGATTCGAATATTTCAGGAGTCGAGCTTTTAAACTGTAAATTTCAATTGAAATGGAGGAATATTATTCGAATAATTTGACTTTAAGCATATGAGTTCTTAATTATTCAAATAATGAAGTTTCAAGAGTACTTACCCCATTAGGATCTTCCATCGAGCAGTAGACGAAGTAACTTCCAGTCATATCTCATTCTCTATTAAAGTAACATCGTCTCAGAGATTTGATAATCATTCTGTATATTTCATCAAAGTCTACTTCAACGTCGTTCTCCTTATGGCCAAAGAAAACTGATGTACAAAGGTAGAAAGTAGTATCAAAATTAATTTCACTAATTTGTCATCAGATTAATTCTGATACTCTCCTTGGGTCTATATGAAAATGTCATTTTATAAGACACTATATTTTGAGTATTTTTTTATAATATTTAATCTATTTAAAATTTACCTTTGTTTGTTCTTATATTTTGCAATTTTTAAATCTGAACCTTTGTTCCTCGGATCACTGCAATTCAAGGGAACATGAAGGTACGGTATAAATTAGGAGAACAGCAAGGTTAAAAATGTAGTTCATCTGATTCCTATTTATTTATAATTATCATTACATAATAACAAAAATTCATCTTTCTAACAACTTTACTATACGAATTATATAATTCCAAGCACCCAGCCACAACAAGAATTCCAAGATGGCCAATAGAATTGGTTTTACGCTTTCTTTCCCACACCCTAATGCCAATTTACTCAATCTCCTCAATCAGTGTTGAGTAAAATTTACTCAGTATACTCATTCAAAGGGGTTTTTTCCTATCGCGACGCAAATCTGTTTGTCAGTTTCTAAGAAAGGCCTGAAAAGTGCAGTTTGTTCTGTCAGATTTGCAGTCTTGGCGGTAATTACTAATGCTTATCCGTGTTTTAGTTGAAATTGTAGAAGAGAGAGAAGGCGCGGAGCGGAGAGATTACAGGGAGAATTTATGGGAAGGACTTAACGCTCTCGTTTCGTTTTTCAGGAACGCCATTTACAACATAAGTCTACACGACCTGACGGAGATCGTCGACCAGGTGAGTAGAACGCTGAAAAAAACACATTTCCCGTTATCCCTGAACGCGATAAAGGATGATTTAAATCGAAGAAACATCGGAGTTTTAAATATTGCCGCGTTCCCCTCGAATTTTTTCGAGGCCACATTCTCGGTTTACAACTACGATACACTGATTCGTATTCGTTAGATATGAATTTTGAAAAGATGTAGTAGAAACTATTGTATGAAATTAGGGGATCGTTTCCTACTTACAAGGAAATGATCCGCGCATCGAACAGTACAATTTCAAGTTCAATAACTTTTTTTCTGGTGAAAAAATAAAAATTCCGATTTATCTGTATTTTTGTAAAGGACATATAGTTTCTATAAACAAAAACTCAAGAAAATTCATTGGCATTAAGGGGGGAAAACTAACAAAAAAATTCGAATTTTTCATATATTGTTTAAACAAATTGAGATTTTGCAAAACAATTTTTACCATTCTATTGATTATTAATAGACGAAAATTTCGTCAATTTACGCAAATGCTCTATCTCTCATAGTTTCAGAGATAATCGACGAAATATACTTTAGGGCCCTAACTTTGGGGGTGGTTTACACCCCCTTAACGTCGACGATTGCCGATAAAAAAAATATGTGTCGAATATTCTAACGAGTACTACGTAATACTAAAATTTCATCAAAATCGGGATGTTCCCTTGTTAGTGAGTTTCTAGTTTTTTGACACAAGAACCGTAGGGTCATTAGTAATACACTTTTTACGTCGTTTTAATCCAAAGAGCGATCCAAGATTAGAAAGATATTCGAAAGGATTGTTATTCCTCCGATAACAAAAAATACAAGGAAAAAAGGAAGGTGCAAGAATAACATTATAATTATCACAAGTAGAATCTATTATTACTCGCAAGATCTTACGAAGCATCGCGTCCGGTAATTCGAGTCTCAGAACCTCTTGACATCCGAAGAAACGAGTGCACGATATCGAATCGCAAGAAAGATCAATGTCTCTCCTGGACACTCGATTACGGCCGATACCTTTCTACCCGGTGACCCCGATATTTTCTCGCCCGTTTGAAAATAATTCTCCGATTCTTCATTTTCATCGGAAATACAGTCGAACGTTAAGAGACAGTGGATTCGATGGAAAATACAGGGAAACAAATTGAATAGCGACGTTAAATTTTCTTCGTCAGCGAGTTCCTCTATCCTTTTTTTTTATATATATCTCTCATCCCCGATATTTCTCGCGTTCAATCAATCAGAAAGGAGCGGGATAAGTACACTCGGTCCTCAGTAATGACTCCTGCGGGATCCTTGGTCTGGATAGGTTGGAAGAAGGGTGCTACGATTGCAAACTCGATATTGATCCCGTTGGAAGCGACGCAAGTCGCGAAACTGTGCGGAACTGGCTCGTAAGAGAAACCAAGTAAAGGGCGAGAGGAGATCGCGGAAGGTGAGAGAGAAGCTGTAAGACCGACGACGTAAAGAAAGAGAATAGGGAAAGAGAAAGAGAGAAGAATAGTAGGGATTCTTGGCTGCGAAGAGAACGTAACGCAGTGGCAAGAGGAGATCGATCGAAGACAGTTCCCGGACCGTAACGTCCTATCGCCTAGAATAGAATCGTAAAAGTCAGCGGAGTTCAGGCTCCGTCCCCGGATCCGACTGTGCGCCTCTCTTTTTCTGAACTCTTATAGCTCGTTTCGTATATCGACTTCCGGCTGGTGCACGCTCGATCGACTCTGATTTGCCAGATTTAACCGTCACGGAAATGAAACAGCGTCATCGTCTAAGCCCTTTTCCGTCGTTCCAGTTTCTATCTTGCGTTAAAATATCCTGCGATGGAATATGTACAATTTGGCGTTAATAGGACGCTACCGGAGGAGATATGTGGATTTGTTGATGGACGTTCGCGATCATGAGTTACGTTCAAATGCTGGAGTTGAATTATTTACCTTGGAATATCGAAATACGCTCTTAAAGTAGAAATTGAATGACGGGGCATGTAATTTGAAATGTTGCTCGATTCAATTATTGAATGAAGGACTTTTATTATTGAATTATTATCATGTTATTGATTTTATAGAAAAATTGATAACATGGATGAGAGTAATTGCTAATATTTTCAGCTCATTAGGTTGACGGTTTGATGGAGCAAACGGTAATGTAAGTGAAATTGCGAGAGAAAGAGTTAGTGGAGGACATTTTTACCAAATGAGAATTGAAAGTTGAAAAAACTAGCTAGAGGGGTATGTAATTCGAAAAGTTGCTCGATTCAGTTATTGAATGATGGACTTTTATTATTCAATTATTATCATACTATTGATTTTATAGAAAAATTTACAATATGGATGAGAGTAATTGTTAATATTTTTAGCTCATTAGGTTGACGGTTTGATGGAGCAAACGGTAATGTAAGTGAAATTGCGAGAGAAAGAGTTAGTGGAGGACATTTTTATCAAATGAGTATTGAAAATTCAAAAAACAAGCGGTATTTAAAGAAAAAAGTTAGTATCTATTTTAAGATCTACTATTACTTAATCAAATTCTGTCGAATTTCATTTCCGGATAGTTTAAACAAAATATTTACTTTCTAGAAAAAGAAATCAAAGTATACATTAAACTCGATCAATTTTATTGCTGACGAGACGTTCAAAGAAAATCATTTAACGAGACACTCAAAGAAAATCATTAAAAATAAATTTGTTGAAATTGCTCTAGAAAAATGAAGAACCATCATAACAGCGTTTAGATTGATATTAAATATTTATTTCAGTGTATTTAAATAACTCGGTAAATTCGTACCCATAAAGTCAGAGATTTCGATGCAAGATGATCGACAAATTCCACGCGATTAATTGCACTGGCTCCCGGGAAATCGATGCTATAATTCTCGCGAAGGTAACTCGATGCCCGGAGGATAAGACACAAAGATGTACGAGCAGGATTTCAGCACGGTGACGTTGAACTCCGTTGCTCCAATATTTGCAGAAACAACTCGGCACGACCAAAGTGGATTTCTACGGAATAAATTGGATTATTAGCAATTTTCGAGGCGACACATCGTGATACGATTTTACGCGATATCGTACAGCAAATGGAATTTGTTGCGTAATTTTTTCTCTCACCCTGCCATCCACATGGAAATCTATAAATTACGATCTTCCAACATTATCCAATTGAGTCGATATACAAATCGAGAATTCCTCGTTGAATAAATTAATGGACGTTATTGATATCTCCTCATGACGTACAATAATTGACATTTCTGTCTATAAAGTTTGGATCGCGGCATCCTTTGTACATGGTTACATGTACGATTCTACATATCCTTATTTGAAATTTCAACGTATCGCCTACACATGGTCCAGTTAATATCATTAGTCTCTTCGTGTATTAAGAACGTTATATAATCTTCATCATTACGAACCAATTGCTCGATCAACCAGTAGAAACTAAATCGAAACTATTTCTTTTACTTTCCAACGAAATAAATACTTCCTCTCTTCTCTAGAATCGCGCGAAAAAAAGAAATAAGACAAATAGATTGCGCCGAGTTGGTCTTAAGAGTGTAAAAACTTTTTATTAATGATCCACACTGCAATGAATCAAGCAATGACCCATTACCGGCATAGTGAGAAGTGAAAGTGTTTCCATCGACACGGTGTCAAATACTTCCTCCTTCGGACCATGTCTACAGAAACAATTAATCGCAACGGGGATAACGAGGTTTACGCAACTTTCGAATTGTAAGAGCCTCAACGAGACGATCCATTACCATAAAAAAATCTCTGCTTCCAGTTGAATCCTCTCATTAATAGCAACCGATATACCATCATATCATTATCATAGTCGACGATGAATAGTTTTGCCCATTTACAGAGACAATCTCTAGCCGTTTAACAAAATCGAAATACTCCGTGAAATGGCGTTGACCTTTCCATTCGATCTTTCACGGTTTCGTTCGACGAATGGCGGAACTTTTTGAAAGATGCCCAACGAAGAGGAATGGAAGACGGGAGTAAAGAATGGTCGGAGTCTCGAGACGAGGGTAAGAAAAAGGAGGAGTTGTTCCGCGAACGGTAGAGAAGAATTAATGAATAAAAATTAGTTAACCAAAGAAAGTTTAAACGGTTAATCAACTGACGGCCTTTCCCTCCGATATCAATTAAACTCGACTTGTACTTGGACCTCGACGATTTTTATCTTTTTTTTTTTCATCGTTGAGATTATTTTGTCTCGGCTCTTTATTAAACCGGTACACCTCGAGAGTTCCCAGTTACCTCTTTCGCATCGAGAGATTAAACTTTCGTTAAATCCAATAAACAGTTTTTGCCATTTAGCCAGACACCCTCGAGTAGTAGCGTTCTCTCCCTCTCTTTCATTGATCTACCTGATCCTCCTTGTAGATCGGATCACCGTGAATTTCGATAATATTACGGATAAGGATGAGAATCGATTTCAAGCAAGTCGATCTTACCATTTGGAGATAGTTAAACGATCAAACGATCCATTGAAACCACGAGTACACTTGACTGCATCAATAGTCGATTCCTTGCATTCGCCGTCAGAACAGCAGCGAGAGATGTTCCTGTAGAAAGGATGGGATAAGTCGGAAGAAATAAAGGGTCTGAGAGAAAGAGGAAGAACGAGAGATTTAAGAAAGAGAAGGAAGAAGCGTAGCATAGAAACACACAGAACGCTTTCAGGCTCGCTATCTGAAGAGTGCCCTTTTCGACGAGCTGTAATTTCGCTCGCGGAACGTCTCTCCACCAAGAAGAACGTTGTTGACGTCGTAATTCCGCGACGAAAGTTTCCCGCGGAGCTAATTCAGTCTACCAACGGCCACCTTTCTCTCTTTCCTGTCCTCTGACATCCGGCTGCTGTCGACTCGAACCCTGTAAGTTTTGTCGTTCGAGTACCGCTGTAAACTCGACTGTTCGAACGTTATTTCGCGTGTAATTAGGCCAAGATGAGATAGAGAAGGAAACTTCGGTATTATTCTGGTATTTTGAACTTCCCTTGATTTCTTTTTAATTCATGGACAATACGATTGATGTCTGTAATTCGAATGGAACGACGTGATTGACTCTGCTGTCCGGGAAAACGTTTTTCAATTGAGGAGGGAATTTTTCAAACATTATAGAGTTCATTATTTTTCGCGAATACGCGGAATAGGTCGGTGAAATTGAGAGTCGCTTTTTAATCGAAGAGCAATCGCAGATGAACTCGTTATTGATGTACTGTTAATTAATATCGCGTTTGGGATGCGCTTTTATTGCCATCAAGGTATAGCTTTCCGTTTGGAATTTTCACGGAGAATATAGCAATACGAATTAGGTAACTGAATTTTTATATAACTGTAATATTTAATTGCAATGTTGGTTTTATAGTTTTCTTCTTTCTTTCAATTAAATACTACGAACTGAATATTTGAAATTCGTCGTACATACGTAGAAATGGTAATTATTTTTAATGAAAATATAAAAGATAATCTAGCTGTTGATAAAAAACTATGGAAATTTTTTTGCATACGATACTACACCCTCGGAGGGGTTCATATATCCGTATTTATGCGGATAGCGTGTAATCGTATTATCCGGATGATCCTACAGCTCCGATTATTCTGCATAAGCATCGGATACTATGGATGCGCTATTATCAAGGCAACGTGTAAATATGCATAGAATTGAGTAATATCGTTCTACTTGAGTTCTAGAATTTCCAAATTTATTTACAGTTTCTTCAAGTACTACGGAATCTCTCTCAGTAATTCTAGGCGTTATTTTTTACTTCTTAAATTAAATTCAGTATAATCAGTGATTATAAAAGTTTTTCAAGATAGATTTTCAATATTAACCCTTTGCACTCCGAGCCATCTCTGAAGTTATCTATTAGCAACTTGTCAGTACTTTACTATTTTCTATTTTGTGCAATTTCAATAGAAAAATTCAGATAAACATATATTTCTTAAAATCTTGAGGTGCAGTAAGTTCATCCTCTGTAATTACTAATAAATTCATGGTCCTCTTAGAGGGTGCAACAGAGTGATATGATAAACTTACAATGTCCCCTCAGGTGGGACATCGGAGTGCAAAGGATTAAACCTCTCATATTTATGAGTTACTTTTTGGCTATAACGCTGCATTAAACGAAGCACAATATTTGTAAAATTTGTTGATATAATTAAATAATATCATTCAGTTCCATTTAAAATCCTAAGACTATTTCCACGAGTAACGAAAGTAATTATTTCCACTTCACTGGTCTCGAAGTACGTTGATCGCGGCTTGTTGTCAAAATATACTTGGCATACCTCGGCGGCCGTCATTTTCAGGTATCTTTTTTGTGAATCTCAACAATAAGACATTTCGATGCTCGCCTCGATATCAGTTCCATCGCGACCTCCGTCGAGTAAACATTGCTCAGTGATCGGGTTCAACTATTTTCACCTACTAGTGCGCGTATTCGAAGAATTGATCCTGAATCATCCACTACCTCTCTTTTTACGGGCTACTTGGTAATTCATCCCCACAGTGGTATCAACCCTTAGTTGACGGCCATACGTCTGCTCTCAGTTACCAAAGCAAAGAATGAATATATTCTTGAGGTATATATAATTTTTACTAAGGTTTCAGTAGGTTCGTTTTAAGCGCGATTATACATTTTGTTCTTAACGAAATACGAACGTAGAGGGTTAATAAATATTTTGTGCAAATTAACGCGACCGACAGTAGAGGATTTAAACGACACTCTATTTATCCCAACTAATAATTCAAGCTTCCTCCGGAAGCGAGTTTTATCGTCGCATCATAATGGTCCAGCCGGTATAAAGAAACTTAGATCATACAAGGAGGAACGTTTACCGTGGTAAATTTATTCATGATTCATCTAACTTCTTAATACGCCTGCCGCGATAAGAGCAAAAGTTGAAGTTGAAATTTTTACAACGACAAGCTTTATAACTGTTAATACTTGTCAGCTTCATCGATAGCTCCTTCTTTTTTGCATTCTTTTTCTCCGCTCTTCCTTCCTCTCTTTCGTTCCCTTCTACAAACTAAGTCCATCGTCTAACGAGTGGCGTGAACTGTACCTGTTAAAAACTCTCCGTTTTGCACGTAACATCATGGTGCATTTTGTCCCGATTAGTATCGTGAATAACAGGATTTTCAAGTTGTGGTTATTTTGTTATTTTTCTTCAATATGATATCGAGATTCGCTTTTTTCAAGATTCACACCAGTCGAACAAAATGTATCTATTCGATGAGTTGATAAATTGTGTGGTTTCGATAAACCGAACGTCGAGAAACGGGAATATGTTGTGTTCTTTTTTTCCCGAGGAATGCGAAGGATTCATGGAGATTATCAAACAGGAGGAGATTGAAGATTTACGATTGTGGTATTTACATATATTTACAGGCGGTATTACACTGGCTGTTATTGTGGAGATGGAGTTTTGTACTACAAACTAGTGGGCTGGGGTTTGAATTCCCTCGCTATCCGCTCTAGGGAATTCTTCGCGTGTCACGTGTATGTCGTAACCTCGGAGGTCGCCTGAAACTGTGGGGTCGCAGTAGAATAAGTATAGAAGTTCGTCACGAAATTTCAGCGACAGTAATTCGGACTGGTTCAACATTTGATTTGAGACTTAATTGAACGGTTTGCGAATTTGGAACATTTTTTACAACTTCTGCACTTACCTCTAGGAAATTAATTAGCAATTTCTGTATCTCCAAGGATAGACTTATAGAGTATGAGCTAAATTAGCTGTATACGTATAGAAAATTTCTTAGTAATAATGTAAATAGGATTATACCTTATCAATTATTATGATTTTTTAATATTTTGGAGAGAACAGGAGACTACTGTTTATTTGGCGAGTTAACTTTTATAGAAAATAACTATTCAGAATCTTGCAAAACTTCCAGCATCATAATATAAGAGAATTAACACTAGATTTACGGCTAATAAATATGGTATATTTAAATATATTAAATGAGTACTTTGAGAAAAGATGGATCAAGCGGCAAAAAATAGCATTGCTTAAGTAATTTGTATACTATAGGATACGCGTGAAATATCTACTGTACCACTTCTTTATAAATTTGAGAAATATTTTTTAAAAAGTTAAAATATCACACTACCTAGCTTGATAGCCTACACTTTCATCCCTTTCATCCTGACTATCTATATAATACAATTTTTTTCTGATATCCTATGAGTATCAGATGAACATCATCTTTCTTTTCCAGCATAATGAAACTAACCCCTTGCCATACAATGACGAGTGACGCTCGTCATGACGTAAATGAGATAGGAAATATTCAAATCTTTGAAAACCTATTAAATTGGAAATATTAATAAAATGCGACGGGATAATATTATTTTTCTAACATTAATATTACGTTAAATTATACGGTATATCAAGAACCACTGATCAATTCTTTTTTTAGTGATTAAATTCCGAATAATAGTGGAGACAGTGACAAAACAAATCGTAGGGCAAGCGGTTAATTATAATGAAACTTTAAGGTGCAAATATAAAAATGAGTAGTGTGTATCGAATTATCAATATAACAGTAATATATTCTAAATATAACAGCATAGAGACACAGACTACGGAGACGTCGAGTAGGTAGCTTCGGATTCCCAACGAGTGTGGGCCGCAGTTCGAATTTCCTCAGCGTCACCTCTGGAGAATTCTTCCCACGTATATCTCGTGGTCTCAGTGGATCGGAACCCACTTAAAACTGGAGATTCTCAATGAAAAGGCTATGAATGCTGATCTCGGAAGTTAAAACAAATTAAATATATACACCTACTTACATGTTCCTTACAAATTTAGCTTTGTAATCTTATCGTTAAATTGCACTTTATTGGCACTAGAACTGGCAGAGTTAAATCTACTACGTTTAACTGTACTATATAAAAACTTTAGAAAAAGATGAATCAAGAAGGAAGAAGGATAATAAATTCATTAATCTACACTTTATAAGGTCCCTTATAAATTCGCAGAATTGTTACAGAAAATTAGGAATCAGATATTTTGGCGGTTTAATCGTACAATAACGAATGACAGTCGTGATTTGGTAAATTGGATAGGAAATTTGTAAATTTTACGAAAACTTGTGCAAACCTATTAAATTAAAAATATCAATGAGGCACGATACGATAAAATTATTCCTATAATATTAATATTACGATAAATAATTCAATAGAGCAAGAATCACTGATCGATTTTCAATTTATCAATTTAATTCTGAATTATTGCGGAAGCAGTCATAAAAAATCGTATGGCACGAGGTTTTATAAGGTTTTTAAAAGTTCCCTTAAATTTTTATTAATTTTATAAGGTCCCCTATAAGTTAGCAGAAATTTAAAAGAAAAGTGAGGAACCAATTATTTTGGCTGCCTTGGCAGTTTGATTGTTAAACAGTTTTAATTTCTATACCATTGATATTTTCTACTTCTACTATAACTTGAATTTTTATTATTCCTTTCTTCGAATTGTATCTTTTAGTTTAAACTAATACTTTGTCTGGAAGTTCAAAGTTGGAAGTCGATTCTAAAACATCATGATCATATAAAGTTTAAGTTTTCTAAATTACTCTATTGTCCAAGCTTTAACTCTACAAATTCCAAAGATCTATCTTCACAATTACTCAGCTATCTCTCATCGTAGATCGAGATTTGAGTTTTGATTCCGTATCAGCGATCTAGGACCGATGTTTGTATTTGTCGAGGCACAGATGCGAATCTTGACGTAGCTCAATGACAGTACTCGACTGTCTTCTCTTATATGGGAAAAGATGTTGGGAACAATACGAAGTTACTCGCAAAAGGCAGTAGTCGTAGAGATGTTAAGAGGGCTAGTGTACATTTCAGGCTCACCATGAGTCACCGATGCTTCAAGACGAGGCCCAACTGCATCCTCACGATTGTGTCATAATTGTTGGTGCAATCGTTCATCTCCCATCTGCCTACGTACGTGCTACAATCCATAAACGATCTTCCAAAAATATCGACACTATTAGATAAACGTATAGAACGAATCATCCCAAATACGAGCTTATAGGTTTTATTCCCACGATAAAGAGGGAGTTACGAGGTGTTCGAAAAAAAGCGCGGGAAACAGCGAATCGACGTGGTAGTTACTCGGGAATCTATGTATTATAATAGAGGTTGTAACTTTTAACGCGATCATTTCCGTCAGAGTATAACGGACGATACTTTAGCTCCTCGATAAACGGGACCGTTCCAATTTCGAGTGTCAGTTATAAAGTTTAAGCGCGGAAAAATATTTTCATCCGTCCGGTTTTAAAGTACTTCCCCGGATTTCGACGATGTGCCGTAAATCGCGCGAGAAGTACGAGAATTTACAAATTTGTTTACGAGGATAAAAGCTGCACGATGTCGCTTGCATTACGGTATGTCAGTTAATTCGAGTATACTCGAGGAAATTGAATGGGACATGAGACTCGTAGTGGGGGAAATATTCGTCTCGTCTGTCGAGGTGTCACGTTCAGTTTCCTCGAGTGTACAAGGTGATTCTCTTGTAACGTAGTGTTTTAAGAACACGTTGCAAAAATGACGATAAAACTACGGCAAGACTTTAGGAGCGGGGTGGAATTACTAGAATAAAACGGTAGTTGAAGAACACCGTTTCTATGTAACAACTTAACAACCGTAGACTTCGAAGACTAGTTTTACCGCTGAAATTGCACATAGTGCGATCAAGATGTTCTTCGCCGAAAATTGCTGTCGGAACGAATTGAATTACACATTTGACGATGCACTGTGTTCCTATCATAGGGTATCCTTACTTTTATTGCCATTTATTTTATTACAAATTTTTATTTTCTTAGATTTTTCCTATATTGTTGTTTAATACATTGACTATCGTTAGGAAACAAAAATTTTAAAATCGGCTTAAAAAGTTAACACGTTGATTGCCATGGGGCTCATCAGTAACCGGCGCTATTGAATTCAATAAAATTTCATATAACTTTTGTAATATTTATGAATTTTCTAACACATTCAGTATTTTACAATCAACTAAAAAACTTAATTTGATATTTACACCAGAAATTAATAATTTAATTGTGTGTGAAAAATTTAAAAACAATTATCGATACCTAGGCCGACATCGCATTTTTTAATATTTTATATATTCTTCAAGATTTGACATTTTGTAAGGTGTCACCAATAAAAAAAAGAAAAATTAAAATCAAATTACTAACGACTGCTCCTGTATTCATTTTACACGAAAATGACTGCATATTGATTGATAAAATCGACAAACCCATATATGCGGCCTTAGGCCACACGGGTGACCTTCGCCAAACGCATATATGCGTCCATAGAGCTCTAAGGTTTAAATACTGGCGTTCAAAAGATTAAATCCTACCGAATATATATTTATTTATGCCTTCAAAATTTCTGCTTTACAAAGATTTCAATAGAAAAAGTAACACTTCAATAGAAATAAGACAACGTGCGAAATATCAGCGGCTTTCAACGTATTAAACTGAACATACATCTCACGTCTCATATATGCGACTCGCTGTAGCCAACGTGTTAATGTATCTCATAACTACAATGGCACACGACCTATTCCAAGATTTAGTTCCTAGGTAAAATTACCACAGCACATAATGTCAAGAAATCCCAAATAAAAAAGAATCATCTCCATCACGATAAACCCACATAAACCCAACGACACACTTGTCACCAGCGGACAATCCCATTCTATTTCTTGCGTCCCAAAAACATCCTCAGCGTCTGACCATGCAAGAGGTATCTCTACTCGAGATAATTCGCTGTGAAATCATTCGATAAAAACGACCATTGTCCCGCATAATCGTCACGTAGTACAACGTTTCACGCGCAGATACAGGAAAGTCAGTGAAACGTAGATAAGGCACAAGAGCCTCGTGTACGGTTAGAAGGTAGCAAGAGAACCAAACCGCGGGTCCTTCAACCGAAATCCAAAGACGCAGAGCGCAAGCAAATTGAGTAGGTTGCAACAAACTACGGTATCTGGTATCGTCGGATTCACCGGTCCCTTTGCCTTAAGCAGGCGAGCTTTTCTGGATGAAATAGCCTTCAACCGCGGGATGCAAGCCGAATCCCGAAGCAATGGGGTGAAGTAGAGCAAGAGGGAAAGGGAGGAAGGGTGAAGAGTGGTATGAGAGAGAAAAACAAGCAATAGATTCCTTATGGAAATGTGCACGCTGAATACATATGGCCTCTGCGTTGAATGGAGGCGAAGGAAATTGAAAAATTTCACGAAGGGATGGAATAAATAACAGATCCGTCCGCGTTTTAAAGGATATAAATGTATCGCGTCTTTCAATACTTAGGTCCGTTTGCAGATGCCGTATCGTACAACGATAAAAATCCTTTTCTAGCTGACCGAGAAATAAAAATCCTAACGCGATATTTATTGCGGGTTAAACGGCGAACAGGAATGGAATAATACGGGTCAGATGCAACGTTTTTCCTTTGTCATTCTCGTAATTTCGAGTTTACTCGATATCCATGGAAAAACCGGGACGTTGGGGACGTACAAGGGGTGGGAAATAACCGATATCAACGGGGAAATATTAAAATACCGAGACAATGGGGGGTTGCTCTTTTGTATAACACACGATTGGATAGTTCGATTTTCCAAGTATACCAACTGGAGATACTAGAGTTTTTTTTGACTGCAAAGGAAGAAGATTTAAAGAGGGTTTGTCTATTCACCCGATCCCCTCTGGTTTTTAGTGTGCACGTCGCCTAATGCAGCGAGTGCAGTACTACGTTGCCGGTCACGTTGTAGCCGGCTGCATTGCTCTTTTCTCCTTCTATCTAACCGGGTGCTTTCTCTCTTTCTCTTCATCCCACTCTCCTCTCTCCGGAGAGAGTCTGCGGAGAGACGAAGATGAAAAGAGAGGAAAAGAGAAGAAAAGAGAGGAAGAAAGAGAGAGGGAAGTATCGAGAGAGACAAGAGTGAGAGGCGGCTCTGACCGGTCATTCACTCGGGACGGCCGCGTAAAAACTTACCGCTACCTTCTATGCGCTCTCCTCGTGTGTACTTTATGTTACATGTATCTACGTGCACGTACACACATGTATGTGTGTATAAATGCATGTATGTATGTTTAAATGCATGCATGTATGTATACACATTTGATAGATGGAACGAGAAAGCAAGAGGGAAAGGGTGAAAGAGGGAATGCGCTAAAGAGAGGGGAGAAACGGTAGGAGGGAGTACTACTAGCCACTCGCTCGAGTTTTCGCGCGTGTTTCGGTACGAGACAAATCGCCCCACTCGAACGACGACACCGTCGTTCTCTCCCGGCTTCCTTTTATCTTTTTCTCCTTCTCCACGAGTAACTGTAAGTCCAACCGTTCGTGCAGTCTTGCTCGAGGGTGGAAAAAAAGAACGGGACGATCGTGTTATCGGAGAATTTCCGCGTGCCGAATTTTACGATCGTCCTGTGAGTGGACGATGAGATATTTACTCACGGTGGCTTTGAGTTGGAGATATTTTTTCAAATTGATTAAGTAGTTTTATCTATGCTCTTTGGAAGTTTGTTGGTACAATGATGTAGAGATGTGTGGTGGATATGGAGGATTTTGTACTTTTATCGTTGGGATTAGTTTGGTTTCTGTTGGTGTAAACGGAGAGTTCTTGTATGGGTAATTTAGAAGTAATGTGGCAAACGTGTGAAGTAAAGGATCTTTTATCTTTTATCAGCAAAATGAAGGTGGGAATAGCGTTTTAAAGTTCGTGTAAAGTGCTCACGTTGAATGCATTTGTACTTTAACTCTTTGGGGTATAGAGAGTTAAAAGGATTGCACTTTTTCATAATTCTGATATTCAGAGAATTATATATTTTAATTCATATTTCGAAATTAAGATAAAAAGAGTAAAGTCAGAGTTACACACCCGGGAAAAAATTTTTTTATATAATTATATAAAATTATGTATAGTTAACCATATATAATTATATAAAATTATATCTCAATTTTGGCATGATATAATTTTATCTCATAATATATAGAAATGTATAATTTTATATAATTATATATGACTTAATATATATAAAAAAATTCTGTAGAATTTTTCTTTTATTGCTGCTCATTTTAAATTTTATTGCTTAAAATACATTTCGAATTTTTATTTTTTAACAACCATACAAATAGCTTATTTAATAACAATACAAATAGCTTATTTTATAGAAAAGAAGGTAACTTATGTTTCATTATTATAACAATCCTACAGGTGTATTATTATGAGGCTAGAATAATAATATATTTTTTTATATCTTCATAATGTACTAATTATAATTATAAAATTAGTCTTTTTTATATTAAATATATAACGAAGCTATAAGTTAAATATTTATTCAAATAATACCAGTTTAATTTTGTTTCTATCAGAATAAGTTATGAATGATTTTATCAATATTGTTCTAACAAGGGAACATACCGAGGTGTCCCCCTCCGATTTTGATGAAATTTGGCACAGTTGTTCAGTACGCGAGAATAATCGATACGTATTTTTTTATATCTGCTAAGTCGCACGTTTAGGGGGTGAAACCACCCTTCAAAGTTTCGGATTTTTTTCTTTTTTTGCTTATAACTTTGAAAAGGTTAATGATACACATTTTTGATAAATGTACAAAATATTTGTTTTTTCGTCTACTAAAGGCCTACGGAACTTAAAATTTTATTTAACGATTTTTTGTTAATTTTTTATTAAAAAATAACGTGTTTTTCGTTATATCTTTAAAGTTTACGATCCGATTTTAACCAAACTTTTTTTAAATGGTAGAGAAATCAAAAATAAAAGTTACGTGTTTTTGCGTTTTTCCATAATCTACTCTGGAGTCGTGAAATTAACCCTTTTCTTTTTTAGGGTTTTGGCACTTTACGTTACTATATCTGATTAACGAATGATGATGGGAAAAATGTATTATGCAACAAATACTTCCTTTCTCATCTACTATATTATTGTTTTTGTAAAAAATCAAAATTTGAAAATTTTTTGTTTTGCTTTATAATATTTAGGCTGCGCACATCCGCCAGGACGCGTCAATCACAAACTATCGTAGATATCATAAAATTTCATAAGGGAAAGTTTCATGGATTTTTACATATAAAAAGAATATATTTATAATTTATTTAAATCACAATTTATTTATAATAAAAAATTAATTGCGTGACATATGGTGAGCTGCAGAGTTGCCATAAACATCCCGGGAAAAAATTTTTTTATATAATTATATAAAATTATGTATAGTTGACCATATATAATTATATAAAATTATATCTCAATTTTGGCATGATATAATTTTATCTCATAATATATAGAAATGTATAATTTTATATAATTATATATGACTTAATATATATAAAAAAATTCTGTAGAATTTTTCTTTTATTGCTGCTCATTTTAAATTTTATTGCTTAAAATACACTACGAATTTTTATTTTTTAACAACCATACAAATAGCTTATTTAATAACAATACAAATAGCTTATTTTATAGAAAAGAAGGTAACTTATGTTTCATTATTATAACAATCCTACAGGTGTATTATTATGAGGCTAGAATAATAATATATTTTTTTATATCTTCATAATGTACTAATTATAATTATAAAATTAGTCTTTTTTATATTAAATATATAACGAAGCTATAAGTTAAATATTTATTCAAAAAATACCAGTTTAATTTTTTTTCTATCAGAATAAGTTATGAATGATTTTATCAATATTGTTCTAAGAACATATTGTAAGGGATGGCTTGGGCGGAGGCAGGGATAAGGCAGAAATGCTAAGACGTTGGTTTTCGAGATTACTTTTAATGCGTCCACCTCCTATGACGGGCTTGACGAGACTGCTGCTCGTTCGATGAGCAGCGATGTTCGTCTTTTTCGCCGCCGGTATTCGGAGAAAAGATTCTGCGAACCGGGCGGCGCGATATCAGACGCGATACAATACACGCGCAACGGCTCGCGGCACGGCGTTTGATGGCTCACTACTTACAATATTGGTAATATGTATTATTTTAAGAAGACATTGGTAATACTATTTGACTAGGAAAATTTTTTTTTATTATAAATAATTAGATGTCGTTATAGAATTGGTTTCATCACAAATAATAGGGCAATGAAATTAAATATTCATTTAACCAATTTATAAAAAAAAACTATCTAGTCAAAATGATGATAAGGTCTGAGAAAATTCTATAAAAAAAAAGATTATTTTTAACTTCCAGGAGAAAGATCATATAAGTCACACAGGATAAATTATGAAAAATTTAAGAATGATATGCCCTTTAGTTATTTAGCTGTTTTAGATCATATGTTAAAATTATTTTTTCTTAAACTCAACATTTTTTTGGTGAGCCCTTTTGATGTCTCCTATCTTCTGAGTCATAGCTTGCTGTAAGTCACGCCACTTGTAGGGAGCTCTATCATTTTTATATATATTTATATACAATAATATAAAAATTTATAAAATTTTATATATTTTAATCTAAGAAATCCAATAAAGTTTTATATATTTTTATAAAAAAATACAAAATATATAAATTTTTATATTTTTATATATATTTATATATCATAATATATAAGTCTACAGTTTAGGATTTTCTGATTGATACATAATAATATATAATTATATAAAATTTTATAAAATTTATATAGTTTTATAAAATTATATAAAAATTAATAAAATTTAATATAAGAATCTAGATATAATCATACAAAATTATATAAAATAAGATACAATTTTATATAATTTTATATACTTATATATAACTTTATATAATTTTTTTTTCCCGGGCAGCTATGAAATTGATGTCTCTTCAAAGCAAAGATTCATTAAGTACCCGTAGAATTTCTAATTACTCGTACTTCCTGCCAGGTTTAAATTAGAAAAAAAGAGAGGATTCAATCATTAAGCTTTTATGCAAATCGAAGAAAGACTACACCGTAACGAGATCGGAAAGGATTAATCCTTTGGAAAGTGAGCGAGAAAAGTTTTCTTTTCTCCTTAGCATATAATAGGCTATGATTGGTGCGTGATACGCAGTATCGGGTAATGGAAACTGCGATTTTTCACGGAGAAAGTGCCTTGCTCCCATTTCACTAAGTAGTTACGCCTGGCGAATTAAGGGAAAATTCATTATTGAGCTCGGTTAAGTAAAAATTTAGCAATTTCAGCAGTCCCGTTTCAGCTTACCCTGTGCACCTACACATTAATTTTCCTTTCAATTAACACTAAAACTACCGGCGTTAAATCTATTATATTTCAATATATTAAATGAGTATTTCAGAAAAACCAAAAACCAAAAGGTGGAAAAAATGATTAATTCAATATCTTATATTTTATAATATCGACGTGCAATATCTACTCTGTGAGTCTCTTATCAACTTGAAAAGTTTTTAGAAAAAATGAAAAACAAGGAATTTTGACCACATTGGTAGTTCTAGTTTTAAGGAACCTCGAGAAATTTCTAACAAAATTATAATCTTCGTTTAATCCACATAACTTCACCAGAATCTTCCATTAACACTAGAACTACCAAACCAGTCAAAATGACTGGTACTCAATTTTTAAAAAAAATTATCTAAGTTTACATAAAAGTCATAGAATAAATATTCTACGTCTATATCAATAAACATAAATCACCCAATCGATCAAATTTTCCGCCGCTTGATTTCCCCTTTTACAAAGTATTTATTTAATTTATTCAAATATGATAGATTTGAGGCCGGTAGTTCTAGTGTTAACATTCAGTCATATCGTGAGTCCTGGTTGCTGCTCGAATCTAAGCATTTTCTTTAACCCCTTGCCCTACGATTTGTTTCGTGACAGCATCCGCTATAATTTAGAATTTAATTGCTAAAATAGAAATTGATCAGTGATTCTTCATATGCCTTATAATTTAACGTAATATTAATGTTTTAGAAATAATATTATCGCGTCGAGTCTCATTAATATTTTCAAATTAATGTGATTCGGAATGTTTGAAAACTTTGTCCCATTTGCCTCATCGCGAGTGTCTCTCGTTACTATAGGGCAAGGGGTTAATAAAAAGGGGTGAAACAAGAAGAAAAAGAATCATCGTCATATTCCTCCAATAATCCACAAATTTTTTGTCGCAAGATATTACGAAAATGTTGGATAGAATCGTTGGGCAGTCGAGCAGCCATAAATCGTGCGAAATCCTGTATTTTTTAGTGAAATGAAAAATCTTGCTCTACCGTTAGAAACGTAGTTAGGTCCGTGGGGTTAATGCCGATTACACTCCATATCGTAAATCTCAGCGTGTGCGGTTGATCTCCGCAACGATTGCCCGAGTAATATTACATCGTTAAATAAAATTGACGGGAGTAATTTACATAGCCGTACCCTTCATTTTCCAAGGATATTTCGACCGGAGACAAATCGTCCCGCTCGACCAAGCGCCGTTCTCTAACTCTTTCTCTCATTTTCTCGTAACCGTAAGTTCGCCAGACAGACTAGCTTTTGCACTCTTCGTTGTCTGTGGAGAAAAAAAGCTCGACGTTCGTTCGATTCGGCAGTAAATTTCCGCATGCTGAGTTTGAGAGCGCGATCTACGGGTATAGAAGGAAAGTGCAACCTCCCGTGGCACACGGAATTCCTTTGTCTCTTTCTACTCTTTTTTTTTTGTTTTATTCCTCCACCGAGAACGACCCGGAAACGAATTTTCGACGGTCGAATGTTCGATTTGGTTGTTTGGGAAATTCGACAGTTAGGGAATCGACGATACTACGATGTTTTGGATGTAATCGTCGGCAGAGAGGAATTAAGGGGAGATAATTTGATTTTGTAACACGATTTTTTTTTTGGCAATCTTTTTTTTTCAGGTGGAAATAATGTACGTTTGTATCGGATGGTCGGGGATAATAAATATCCTAGAGTCGTTATCAATGAATATTCATATATCGGACAAAGCTTATTTTTAAAAGTGGTATGCAAACATTGGCATTTTTAAACAAAAAAGAGCACAATTGCCTGATTTAGATTACCATTATTCGACGATCAACGATTATTCGTAGGACAACGAGAAAATAAAACGGGTATCGAAACAATTTCGGTAACAAATTAAATATACATATATAAAATATATGTTACAATAAAAATATAAACAAGTAAAATATATTTCGTAATAGCCTTTAAGCTTTTATCAGTGGCACCACTTTTTGAAAGTGTATTCCATTTTAAAATTCTAGTAACGTAGAATGTCTGAAATTAGCAATTATATTTTAGTTCTCCCAAAAGTTTTAATTGAAATAACAAACGGTAATTACTTCTCTCGTACAGCCGAGTTTACTCGGTTATTATCTAAAAAATTACAAATTCTACTTCCCAAAAATATTCGCCATTCACAATTAACACATAAACCCTAACCGTACCATCCGCGGACAAATGACCGGTTCATCGAAACGAGAATTTATAATTTTCTATATTATTAATTAAATTATTATTATTCTGGTAACATGAGATTTCGAGAAAATAATATCATTAATTAATAACCAGTCGAATAAACGAACCCGGTAAAAGTAGGCATATGTAAAAGTACCGATACCCTTAGTATTAACAAAAATAAACACAAAAATTTCCACTAATTAAAAAATGATCCAATAACTAAGTTCTTAAATTTTATAAGAGAAAATGCAAAAAAAAAGACTCTTAAATCCTCCTAAAAGAAAAAATAAATCTTCCTAATTGCACACATCACTCTGCTCGTCAGGTCGTTCACAGCAAAGTGCCTTAAAACACTTTAATTTCATTCCTATCCATCGAATCGTATCGTATTTTCGCCACGATAAAAGTCGCGAGGTACACAGCTCACGGAAACGAACGTTAATTAAACAGAACATTATCCAAAGGCGAGGTACCTTCGGCCAGGCAAGTTTTCTAAGAAGACGGGTCCGAGGGGAAACAATTTGCATCGTCGTGCAGTACATTTTCCCGTGGAATTTCGGCGCGAGACAAATTGTCTGAGTCGAACGACGACACCGGCATTCTCCCATTCTCTACGTATTCATGAGTCCAACCAGACGAGCCGTGCTGGCTTGGCAATCCGTAATGAAAAATTGCAACCCGCCGTCTGCCCGCTTCGGCTATGATTTTTTCACGCGAACCGCACACGAGGACACAATGTGGCTGCTCGTGGAATTCGTGGAAGGCGCAATGATACGTGAATTACAAAAAAGGAGAAAGAGTGAAAGAGAGAGAAAGAAAAAAAAACAAATGTGTTTCACAAAAGTGGAATAGCATAAATATTTGCTGAAGCTATTTTCTCCGTCGTTCATATTTCATCCCCCTCTGCTTGTACGATGATAGGTACGAGGGGTTATCAATTTGACACTGAATTTTCTCTCGAAATATCGAATTCACGTGTCGCATGATACTCTTCCTGTGTAAACGTTTTGCTTTAAGCGTACCCCGAGTCGAAAATTTCAGCCCAAAAACCTCCTAAATTACCAAATAACTTAGGATATTTAGGATGAATATTGAAAAGTATGTTACATATAAAAGAATGCAAATTTTAATTCCACAATCGCCCTAAACTTGTTCATTTTTGCCAGTTTTGCATAGTTTAGGATCAATTTAGGCTTCATACAGCCCAAAATAATCCTCAACATTCTTATTTAGAAAATTAATCTCACTAAGCCCAATATTAAGCCATACATTCTATAATGAGGAGTTTTAGAATTGGCATGATTTTAGGAGATTTAGAATTTATATGAAATATAATGATAATTTAATTCCTACTTGCCCCTGAAAGCCCTATTTTTAGAATATGAGTCGACAGACTTGGAATTTCTGAAATATTTTTAGGGGATGTCAGATTAAATTGGAATAAAAATTTTACCTGATCAGTCCATATAACTCCTCAAAATCATATTTACAGGACTTTGAGGCGCGTAGACAGACAAGTTGAGGATTTTGAGATTCAAAATGGTATACATAATTAACTCTTTGCACTTCGATGTCCCACCTGAGGGGACATTGTAAGTTTATCATATCACTCTGTTGCACCCTCTAAGGGGACCATGAATTTATTAGTAATTACAGAGGATAAACTTACTGCACCCCAAGATTTTAAGAAATATATGTTTACTTGAATTTTCTATTACCTGAAATTGCACAAAATAGAAAATAGTAAAGTACCGACAAGTTGCTAATAGATAACTTCAGAGATGGCTCGGAGTGCAACGGGTTAAGCGGCAAATGAGAAATCAAAAGAATCTAGGATTTTAAGTATTTTTTTAGGCTGGACTTTTCTGCTCTGGACCGCAACGCACTTTAATCCTAACGTTTGTGAGTTCTCGCGCGGTGAAAATTGATAATAAGTTCTTTGTTCTTCGAGAAAGTGGCCCTCTGACGAGCTGGAAGTACGAGAGGGTTGAAGAGTCGTTGAATGAATCGGGGTAAATTCGTCGTTGAACATTATGTAAATTTCTTGATTCTTCTAATTAACCGGGCTCAATTGAAGTACGACGATTTCGACGATTTCCATGGCGGTTATATTCGCAGAGTCTCGTAAAGAGGGCTCTTTTGAGTGTCGAGTGTACGACGGAAGAAGAATGAGAGAGAAACGAGAGATAGAGAAAAGAAGAAGAAATCTTAATTAGCTCTAAAAGGTACGATTAGATGTCATTAACGGTGAGATTTAAAAGGAAGCATGGACTTTAAAGGAACCTTTTCGACTTAAAAGCGTCGTGCGTGCGTTAACTTTCTACTTTCGTTACGCGTAAATCTTGGATGGTATTATTTGTACGACCGGTAGGAAGATAAAGAAAAAAAAATAAGAAAAAGGGGAAGAAGAGTCAGCAGGTGGCCGGACTGCTCATTAAGTTCCACCGTAAGATATTGACTTTGGAGAAAAGTAAAATAGAGACTCGCAACGAATAATCTTCCTTCTTTCCTTTTTTTTTTCGTCCCTCTTTTTCCCGACGTTAAGAGTAATGATATCTTCTTTTATTGAAATACCGTGGATTCTTTAAAGGAGTTAAGTCGAAGTTTCGTAGGAAACCCCTTCGCCGGTAGAACTGAAAATATTCGATTCTCTTGGAATCTTAATTGTGCAGAAATAATCTGCTTAATTGCAAAGTGCCTCCTTACATCGCCATTCCGTGAAACGCATCGATTCGCGGATCTGCTTAATTAAACGAAATTGATGCTCGGATTAACGTTAAACGCGATTTTCCAAGGGATCGAAATTTATACGTTACACCTGTGGCTTTTATGTCGGCGATCGTCGAAAGATTTTCAAATTATAAACTATGTCCTTTGCGTTAATTATGTAAAGCAGATAATGTTTTTTACCTGCTCGTACGAGCAATTAGAATTAGTCATTATTTCAATCGTTCTGTTAAATGATGGAAATACTTTGCCGCGATATTGCAAGCGTAGCTAGTTAATGTCATGGAATAATTTCTATCCGAGTAATTAGAGGTACACAATACTTTCGGTTAATAGAAATTAATTTGATCACTGTCGATGATTCGTCAATGGCTTCCGGTTGCTTTCAATTTAAAATTCATTTAAAATATATTATACCTCTAGATCAATAAAATTTTATAGCAGCCACTTTTACGAAAGTTAAGTAACAAAAGGGGAGCACAAAGAGCCATTAGTTGGCGGAAATTAACTAACTGTAACTTGCACTGAGCTTGGAACGGTTAAAGTGTAATTGCAACTTGTAAATTAGTTAACTTTTTAGAGGCATGATTATCAAGAGTTCGTAAAAGATACGTTCTTTCTCGGCAGGCAATGGCATTAAAAGTTTCATGGAGCTCGGAAAGTATTCCTTTTAGAGGGCATTGTTTACGGAAATAGTACTTGCCGAGGCGAAAGGATAAACATTATTTTCTGCGCCTGTTTTCATTCCGCCGTGTCCTTTCATACGGACCCGCCACGTGTCCAACTTCTGTCTTTTCCGTTCCCGTCAGACAAAATACTCCAAATAGTTTGCCTTGGATGACGTTCAAATAGTGTCTTCTACGGCAAATTGTTTATTAAAATTGCATGGCTCCACGGGCGACATTTCACGTACATTTTTTTTCTAAAGTGCATACAAATCAAAAATTTCGAGATGAACTTTAACATACGCCATAGCTTTTATCTATATCTTCAAATTCGGAAGAATAAAGAATATCCAGTAGAAATATATCGATATTTGTTGATTTGAATTAAAAGGAAAATTTTTAATGTTAAAATTCAATGAAATATCCAATTTTGGGGAAAACTCTATTAACCTATTTGAACATTAAATTGAATTATTAGCGGAATATTTCGGGTATAAAAAATTTGAGAGAATATTCAGTTATAACTAAAAATGTATTAACTTCCGTTTTAAAGGTAATATTTTGCGAGATACTCTCTAGTAAAAAAAAGCGCAATGACATCGATGTGAGCTTTAAATCATAAAAATCTCTTCGAAATCGATGAAAATTTCCTGTACAAATTTTTCTCCAATCTTTGGAAGTCGTTTAAAACAAACAGTGAGTATTTCTTTTCGTACACGTGCGCGAAAAGCTTAGCGTCGTTTCAAGTCCGTAGAAATATCTTGATTGATATTCGCCCGATCCGACAGCGAGTCCCTTAGCTGAAGATACTGAACTTGTGCAAAAATAAAATACACAACATTCCTCGAGATGTAATCCTTTCTGACACTGACGACTTGCAACGTGTTCCGCCACATCTCGAGAACGTTTCCGTTCCCCCTAGCGAATAACTCATCGATTTTCGCGAAACGTCGAACAGTATTTTCCGTATCTCTCTTTTATCGCAGCAATTTTATATCGAGGATTTATCGTGCAAGGATCACAATTAAAAGCACGAAAATTTTGTAATATCGAATTTTTTCCAAATATATTAAATTATATAGACGACAATTCCATGGAGCGGTGTAAAATTAAATGAATTTTCCGTCGTGTGGTTCTCTCAGAAGTGCAAAAAATTTAGCTAGCTTTTATGTATGACTCGCAAAGGGTACCTGAAATCGAGAATTTTTAATTTCGTGCGTGTGTAGTACGTAATTACTAGAGGATGTGGTGCAATAAGGAGGTCAAAAGTTGGGCTCAATCAGTGGACGTGAATTCAAATTCTAATGTCTTTAAAAGATTTTTCATTTATTAGTACCTAATGTACCGTATTTTTAGTAGTTTAAAAGCCACTGAAAAGAACAGGTTGTAGACTAAACGATCATAATAGTTAAAGGGTCTATGGGGTGTAAAAGGACAAACGCTAGGCTTCGTAATCTGGGGGCCCTAGTTCAAATTCTAATCCGTCACGTCTGGGAATTTTCTATGAACGTATTAATTAATATATTATAGTCTTACTGGCATAGAATCCACCTAAAACAGTGAATCCTAAGCCAAACGACCGTAGTAGCTAAAGGAGCTACGGGGTGTAAAAGGACAAACGCTGGACTTCACAATCGGTAGATTCCAGTTCAAATTCTGATCCGTCACCTCTGGGACTTCTGTTGAACTTATTAATTAATATATTATAGTCTTACTGGCATAGAATCCACCTAAAACAGTGAATCCTAGACTAAACGATCATAGTAGCTAAAGGACCTATGGGGTGTAAAAGGACAAACGCTGGGCTTCGTAATCTGGGGGCCCTAGTTCAAATCCTAATCCGTCTGGGAATTTTCTATGAACGTATTAACTAATATATTATAGTCTTACTGGCATAGAATCCACCTAAAACAATAGATCCTACGTTGAGTGACTATAGTAACTAAAGTGGGTCAGAGATAAAATCCTCCTTCGCATTTTCTAGCACCTGTGGAAACATTTTCAAAAAATATTAATTAAAATGTTATTTTTTTAATAATTCGCAATGCCGTCTGTGGCAATAGATCATACCTAAGATGACCATAACAGTCAAAGTTCAAAAGAAAAAATAGAGATATAAAAAAAGGAACAAAACGATTCAGGTTTTGGTAAATGAGTGGAAGATAGAAAAAAAGGTGGAATACGTGGACATTGTAGGAAAGTGTGGATTTTTCCGGTGGAATTAAGGTGACATAGGGATTGTTTACTGCACCTGCGACTGCGACAACTTGCTGACTAGCTTCTTGTCCTTTTCTTCTTTCATTTTTATTTTTCTCCTTTCCTCTTCCTTCGCTTTCCTTTTTTTTAAAGAAAGTGGCTCATTCCGCGGAGTAACTTCCGGTGTTGCCCACTGCAGTTTCCGCGAGACTTTTGGCCCGTGACAAATTGTTTTGTTCCACTGCTCGTTTTGTCTACGTTATAACACGAAGCTTTTGCATTTTCTGCATATCAAACGTTTATTTCAACGATGTTGTAGGACTGGGCTTGGGAGAATCGATATAAATTATCTTAACTGTATAACTGCTATGATTATAAATTCAATTTTTAAACTTTGCAGGTCATAGTTGAAAAAATTATTGTTTACTGAAATATCCTCGGAAAAAATAATGTAATAATTATTTTTGCTGATAATATAAAGTTATTATGAAAGATACAGCAATCAATCGAATTGTTTTGCGGTAATTTTTAAGATGAGACACAAATGTTTCGCAAATTTAATTTTTGTATTGATTTTCTATTTTTAGTAAATCCTGAGAGCAAACGATCGAAATATTCAATTGCGCTGAAAAAGTTTGACGTCTTTTGCAATACTTTGACAAGTTTTCCCAATTCTGAGATAAATATTGGTTCTAAATGCTCGATATTTAATGGCACTTCAAATTCTTTTCTCTCTTTGGCAAGTCACTGCAAACCATGTCCGTTCGAACGATACTAATAATCTTAATTAATCGTTAACCCAATTTTCAAAATACTCCAAATAAAAAAGAAATAAAATAACTTTTACAGAATTATCAGTAATATTCGTTGGAAACACACCACGAAAATACTTTATCCCTGACAAAGCGATTCAAACGGGACGAACTAAAACAATTTCTAAAAGTAATCAGTATTATCGAAGATCCGCTTTGAAAGAATTTCGTCGGAGGAAAACTTCAAAAAACATTAAATATTCCTCCAAACGTTTCTCCACTTTCGTAGACGCAAGAAACAATCGTCAGTTTTGAAGGAAAAGCTTTGAAAATGGCGAACGTTCGAAACTTGGCGAAGACGCAACTCGTAAGAAGAAACTTCTACAATTGACCGAGCCATTTCATCGGAATTCCCGTAAGCTCGTATCGAGGATAAATCGCCATTGACGTCGGTGTGGTTGTCAAAAAATCATAGAAGAAAAAGGCAGAGGGAAATATCGATGCGCTATGGAATTTCGGTTAAATTGAACTTTGACGGAGGGGACCATTTTCGACAATGAATTGTAACCTATGCATCGCCGTCCGCGGATATTTGCAAGTGTGCACGAACATCGATCTTCCCATCGATATGCACTTCCAAGCGCTCCACTCGCAGGAAAAAAAACATCACGAGAGAGAAAAAGAGAGGAGCATGTATCTCAAAAGAATTTTTATCGACAATTCCAAAGCGAATTCCAATAGAAACCATTAGTTATCATCGTTTATCATCGTTCCCCTTAATTTTCTTCGATAAACGTAACTCAAACGACGAACGTAATTCATCAGAAGAAAGATGAACATAGAAGAGAGAAGAAAGAAGAAACGAATCATCTCCAGCACCGTCGATTTTCTTCCCCGCTTTATCACATTACAAAACTCCCGTACTATTGAAATATAGAAACCCTCCGCAATCAAAACTCTTGTCGCACAAAACCGTCGAATCGAATGGCGTGTTTTGCACAAAACAAATCGTTATCATCGTTCCCCTTAATTTTCATCGATAAACGTGACACAAACGACGAACGTAATTAGTAAGGAAGAAAGATGAATGTAAAGGAAAGAAGAAACGGATCATCTTCAGTGCCGTTGATTTTTTTCCGCGCTTTATCACATTACAAAACTCCTGTACTACTGAAATATAGGAAGCCTCCGCATCCAAAACTCTTCACTCACAAAACCGCCGAATCGAATGGCGTGTTTTGCACAAAACAAATCGTTATCATAGTTCCCCTTAATTTTCATCGATAAACGTGACAGAAACGACGAACGTAATTCATCAGAAGAAAGATGAACATAGAAGAGAGAAGAAAGAAGAAATGAATCATCTTCAGCACCGTCGATTTTCTTCCGCGCTTTATCACATTACAAAACTCCAGCACTATTGAAATATAGGAAGCCTCCGCAACCAGAACTCCTGTCGCACAAAACCGCCGAATGGAATGGCGTGTTTTGCACAAAACAAATCGTTATCATCGTTCCCTTTAATTTTCATCGATAAACGTGTCTCAAACGACGAACGTAATTCGTAAAGAAGAAAGATGAATGTAAAGGAAAGAAGAAACGAATCATCTTCAGTGCCGTCGATTTTCTTCCGCGCTTTATCACATTACAAAACTCCTGTACTACTGAAATATAGGAAGCCTCCGCATCCAAAACTCTTCACGCACAAAACCGCCGAATCGACTGGCGTGTTTTGCACAAAACAAATCGTACCTCTCGAGCGTGCGACGTCAGGTCGCATTGTTCGGCCGGCCATAAGTCCGACAGACATGCCAGGACCGTCTGGTTCGCCTTTACAATCGTTCGACAAAAAGGGTACGATCGATTCACCCATGGTTGGGGTCCGGTTCGTGACAGATCGTGCTTCAAGGAAATACAATTCGGGGCAAGGAAAGAGGTGGACAACGTGCCAGATGGGTGACAGTGTCCTTACCGCCGGAATAGAGATATCCTGTTGATAAGTGGCCAAGGTAGATACACGGCGGATAGAGGCCAAGATACGAGATGGATACGCTCGCATACCCGCGTGTATTCACCCTTTCGACCTGGAAGCTACGCGATTCCTTGCATTCGTTGATCTTCCAGAGACCATCTCCAACTTTTTCTCTTGGCCGATTCCGTTTCTTCCTGCTTCTCCTACTCTTGCCAAGCTCGGTTCGTTGCTCCACAGACTGGAGCCAGTGAGATCTCGTGGTGCATAATGGCGGAATATCGAACGACAGAGGGAAGTGCGAGGGAAGGGTAGGTAGTGGAAGCACCGTGGAGAAAGATTACGCTTCGTCGACTTTGCTCGTTGCAGCTGATTGCGGTTCGACCTAACGGAAGCTCGATCCGAGTTAATACCGTCGTGATAACGTCAGGACCTTCCAGGTTTCTCTCTTCATCCGAGAATAGCCATCTCTAAGGTAGAAAGAGAAGGAGAGGGAGATAGAAATGTCTCTTCTACCATGTTCTCTTTTTCGACCGGTTATACCACTTTTGTAATCCTACTTACGCGCTCCACTTTGCCTCCTTCTTCACCAGCATGCGCTTCTCTCGATGTTTGCTTCATTTCATTTTAATTTGCTGTTCTTCCCGTGCACTTCTATTTTCTTACTTAAGTTTCGTCCCCTTGTCATTTTCGCACGAACTCTTCTTCCCCACTTTGAGACTTTCGGGTGTTCGCTGAGACAGATCGATTCGAGGATGGTCCAAGTGGAGAACGAGCCATGAAAAGTTTGGTGCACCAGGGAATCGCTGAGACGAGAGATCGCCAGGGGCAGCAATTCCGGAAGAATCGACGCCGGGACGAATCACACCGGCCGATGACACTCTCAACTTGCGGTCGTTGCTTCAAAAGAACTCCGACGTGGATGCTCGCCTTCACCGATTGATCGGACGCCTCGGGCGGACGCGAAGCTATTTGCCTGTGCTCTTGATCGATTACGCACAATCGACTCGAGCCTCTTCGAACGTTTCTTCGAGAGTGGTGGGAAATAATGATGGAGAAACGGAAAACTTGGGGTGACTTGTGTCGCCTCTGGCTTTCGAAGTTGTTAGAAATTGAGACTGTTCGATGTGAGCTCGGAATTTTTCTTCCTTTGGTCGAATGGAAATTTATTTATGGGGATTATGATGGATATGGAGTTAAAGAATGAAGATGCCAATCAGTGGATCAAAGTTCAGACCCGTTTTATATCTTGAAGAGATTTCCTATGTAAAATGTATTCATGTGTACGATACCGTTGATGATTGGAAGTTGATGTAAAAGTCTAATGGCAATATGATAATTACAGTTAAAAATGAAATACAAAGCAATAAGAGCAACAGATAGATGTATGATAAAAAATATATATCTATGGCGGACTATGATGGATATGGAGTTAAAGAATTAAGATGCCAATCAGTGGATCAAAGTTCAGTCCCGTTTTATATCTTGAAGAGATTTCCTATGTAAAATGTATTCATGTGTATGATACCGTTGATGATTGGAAGCTGATGTAAAAGTCTAATGGCAATATGATAATTGCAATTAAAAATGGCATACAAAGCAATAAGAGCAACAGATAGATGTATGATAAAAATATATATCTATGGCGGACTATGATGGATATGGAGTTAAAGAATGAAGATGCCAATCAGTGAATCTAAGTTCAGACCCGTTTTATATCTTGAAGAGATTTCCTATGTAAAATGTATTCACGTATATAATACCATCGATGATTGGAAGCTGATGTAAAAGTCTAATGTTTAAAGGTAATATGATAATTGTAGTTAAAAATGAAATACAAATAACAAGTGCGATAGATAGATGTATAATAGAAAACGACGAGGCAGAACATTTACAAGTTGAATGAGGAATCGTCTGTCGATGTCCCTCGAGACAATTTTGAATTTCGGGAATCTTCGGTACGCGTCCTCACACGAATCAGCCAATGACAACAGTTAATCCGCATAGTGTCTACCCCGCTACAAGCACTCAGTACCTGTTGGGTCGTCGAAGCGAACGCTTCTCCTTGCTCTTGTGCTGTTTCGGTTTGGAGTGCCATTTCATCTCTAATCATCTTGTCTACTAGCTCCTTGTCTATTAACGTCCTGTCCATTAGCATCTCGCCTACTAGCATCTCGACTACTAGTATTTCGTCTATTAGCATCTCGTCTACTAGTATCTCGTCGACTAGCATCTCGTCAACTAGCATCTCCTCTACTAGCATTGCTCTTTCTAGCACCCCATTTCTCAATAATATGCTCCTCCACAATGGCAAGGTAAGAAAAACTTAGCACATTGTGCGAATAATTGAGACATCTAGGAGCGCATGAATTAACAAATGTTTAGAATATTAGAGTTTTATTTTAACTTCGAGCGAATTAGTGAAATAGTATACCATAATTTCGTATGTAACGAAGTGAACACAATTCGTTGTACAAATCAAACGAGAGTGTACGGTGCAAAAATTTCTTTTGCATAATTAGGCATGATAATCTTAGTCAAAATATTTATCAAGACTTGGTGACCACTTAAACATAAAAGTATTCTAAAGGTATAATCAGCAAAAAAATAGAGTGCCTTAGTTTGGAATACATTGCTCCGTTACGACGTCATACCGTATCGATGAGAGTGAAGTTCTGTCGATTAGCCAAGCTAGGAATTTTGGTTTATATCTGATTATATTTTCTTCCATTATGTTGACAAGTTCGTGAGATCCTTAATCAGCGAGTTAGATAGTGTTCGTTTTAAATGTAGTACATTTCTTAACACGCCATACTCCGTCCGCGGTTGATGACCGAGGACGTTCCGCTCCAAGCCGGAAGGTCAAATCAACAATTCTCGACTCGCGGGGATAATGTTTTGATAAGCCGTGCCCTCGGCAACAAATTGTTCTCCACGAGCCGAATTAGGATTTTGAATACCATTTGATTACATTTTCTTTCACGTCGTTAACAGGTTGAATGCCACAGATGTTTCCCTTATTTCGTCAGTTCTACTGAAGTGAAACTTTTTTTTATGAAAATCACATATTCATAAAAAAGAAATTTTAAGGACACTGATTGATCGGTGTTTAGCAGATTTTCATCTTCTTAACGCCAAAATTTAAATATTCAATATGTTAGAAAATTCATAAATATTGCAATTTAAACGTAACAGAAAATTTCATTCAATTCAATAGCGCCGGTCACCGGTGACCCCCATGGCACTCAACCTGTTAACAAGGGGATGAACGCACTACCCCCATCGTAGCCACGATGGTTATTGTAACAAAGTTAAAGCAAACTACAATAATTACATGCAAATGTTGCCCTCGGTAATTAATGTCTTCGAACATTTTTAAATTCGGAGAGCTATAAATCATTTTAAGGTAGTAAAATAATCGATAAACTATAAAAGTAAGATAAGTGAAGTATAATGTGGAAACAAGTGGAGTAAATCTAAAAGTCATCCCAGAGGAAATGTTTGAATAAAGCGTCGCGCTGGAAGCTGCCACGGTAGGTTGATTGAAAGATCATGAACGCATTGATGCACCTTAGAAGTGACGGGAGCTTCAAGGAAATTGACGGAACGTCGGCAAATCCTTGGAAATTGCTTTAAAACTCCATTGTACGGGGAAATTGGGTGAACACTTGAAAATTAGGAGATCCATCCGAGCGGGTTCCTTTTGAGAGGGTATAGGCGACAAAATGTAACGGAGAATTTCACCGAGGATTCCTTCTACAGATACCAATATACAATTTGGTTGTAGAATAAACAATAATTTTAGCATAGAATAATAATCAATTTCTCTTCAAACTTTGTCAAACTACGTGAAAATATATCTCGGTGCAATTCTGTCCGATATGTGCTACAATATCAAAAAACCTCCTGGCTTATAATATTATTTAATCAGGCTGTACACAAATTTCAAAATAATTTAAACACTAGAACTACCGTAGTTAGAACCAAATATTTACTATATTTCAATATATTAAGTAAGGACTTTCTAAAAAGCGTCATTCGAGAGGTGAAAAAGATGATCGATTCGTAAATCTGGGTTTTATAGAAGCAACACAAAATATTTACTCTAAAAGTCTCCTATAAGCTAGGAAAATTTTTGGAAAAAACTGAAGAGCAGTCGTTTTGACTTGTTTCGTAGCCCTAGTGTTAAAAATTTCAAAGTCTGTCCCATCAGTCAATCTTATTCCACCAGTTCTCTCTCGAATTCCTCCAGTAAAAAGAATCTGTTAGAGCATCACAAATAGCATTCTCATGGAATAACTTTCGAAACAGTTTACATCAACCCGAACCGTTCGAAGTATCATATAATCACTAAAATGAGAAGAAAACGGAAATTTCACCGTTTACCGTATACCCTTGGTAAAATCTCCCTCGCATTCTCCTCCACAGGATTTCGTCGAGACCGTCCGTCTTATTAAGATAATTACAATCCCATTATGTAAAGTCACTTGTTCTTTTTTTCTCTCTCTCTCTCTCTCTCTCTCTACACCGTACCAAGAACCGCGTGATTGCGTGTAGGTACGTTCCTTTAATAAGGCAAGAACGTTTGCGCTGAATTAAATAGCAACGCCGCAAAGATAATGGCAGAAACACGTTTGCCAACTTAATCGCCAGGTTCTCAGTCTGGTTCGCGTACTCCAAGATCTCGCGTGAACTCAAATTATCCTTCGTCTCAGGTACTCGCGGTGATCTTCGAGTTTAGATTAAACAAAGGTGCACCCAGCAGGAGAAACCACCCTCCTCCTATCCCAATGTCCTACGTGTTATCTCACGGTGGCTGCGTACGGAGAAATCTATTTTAACCACGTATGTATCTTAACATGTACTTGCTGATTCCTCGTTTTATTTATCTCCTTCGTAATTACCGCGTATCGTATCCGTCGTTCCCGGAAATAAGTCAGTCGATCCACGGTTCCGCCGTGGTATCGTTTCGCGGCGATAAACCGTGGAGCGAAGGTCATTTCATTTCCTATCGTGAACCTCATCGTCGGAGATTCGCCAGAGGTGAACACGGATTCCGCTTGGCGATATTCCCTGCGAAATGCATCGCTGGTCGATTATCAGGCAGCCGGGGAAGCCGCGGTTATATCGCCGTGGTACCGGTCGCGTGCCATCCATCTATTTCCGCTTAACGCACCGTCAAAAGGGGGAGTCGAGGGGCAAATTTAATCTATTTATCGCAGGTTCCAAGCGTTGTCCCCCTCTCGTGCCCGTTTCGTCCCTCTGGTTGGGTTCCCTTGGCCTGTCACTCTGTCTCTTTCTCTTTCACCCTTAATGTGCTCTCTTTCCCTCGGTGTATCCACGTATATATGCACTCGAGGCCCTCTTACCTCTTACCTCTCGCTTCCTTTCCCTCTTTCCTCTCTCGTTCCTCCCTGAACCTCCCTTCTTCCTCGTCCGCCAACCCCGACCCCTTTTTCTGGCATATCTAGGGGGGGTAGTAGCTACATACTACGTGTACTGCAGGCGGCACAATTAGCGCGCGCCATTAGTCAGCAGCCTTTTCCTCCTACGTACAAAATTGTGCCTCGGTAAAGGCGCCTCTGTGTCTGCCGAAGGGAGAAAGGGTAGATAATACGTACGTGCGAGGCGACCCTTCTTCAAACTACCCGACAAGAGACTTTTAGATCGGCAAGGACTCGGGGGTGTTCGAGCAAACGTTGTTCGAACGCTGCATTTAGGCGTATCTCGCAACCATGAGGAGTTCGAGCAACCCCTGGGTTCTTGAGATTTTTTAAGAGATACTGTGTTTGCCACTTTTACCGTTCGAGCATTTGTTTGATGATTTCGGGGGATCGGGGATTTTGGGAGTGTTGTCGAGTAATTGAGCCTCTGGTATCTCTAGCATTTTGCTTTTAGTACCGTCTGTGATGATCGTGTCGAGATGTTTCCGGAGAGCTTTTAGATACCTTTGTCTTTGATGCAGACGGCGATTGAGAAGCTGTTTTATTGTTTTGGGGGAGTGGATTTATAGTTACCGTGGATGTTGGAGTCTTTGTGGAAGACGAATTTGAACAATTTCGATTGAGCGATGTTTTTGACCTGTAAATAACCATCGTACGGATATTACAATAGCTATAGTTTACCGTAGACAAAGTGCAATTTTTAGATACCTTTGTACGTAATATAAATATCGATGTTTAATAAAGTTGTGACAAATACAAGAATAAATACAAGGTAGGAGATATGATACGGCATGGAGATAAAAATACTGTGCTATTTTCAATTAAAGTTATAACACAGTGTGAAATTTTAATTGGTGACTCTATAGCATCTATCTCTATGGCATCGAAATAATCAAAAATATTAGTTATTGTTTTTTTTTAATTTCAATTTTAGCTGGTTTGATTGATTTTCTTTAGGACCTATAGTTTTAGATACATTCCAGTAACATCGAGGCTATATAGCGATATATAATATACGTATATAACAATATACACATCACATAAAAATAATCATGCAAAGATAACAGAGATTAAAATTCAAATCCACTAATTGATAGTTCCCACCCCTGACTTCATAGCTACCATAACACCTACAATTTTAATTGTAAAAGTATAGCTAAATATTTTATTATTGTTGAAAATATCATGTGCAATTGTCTTATTTATCTACGAATCAGTTCCGCCAAAAGTTATTATTCATACACCGTAAAATCTGTGCAAAAGAGAATTTCTAATTATCCTTCCACCCCGTTACATTTAGAAGACGCAAAAAGGATAAAAAACGCACCCACAGAAATCCGCTCTTCTTTAGCAATATTAGAAAAAACTTGCGCCCCAAAGAGCCGCGCTAAGCTCAGCCAAACGTTCACGCAAATGCACTCTTGCATATCTCTAACGTTATCCCGAGCTTTTCTCCATACTCGCTAAATACATTTTCCCAGTGAAAGCCTCCTTCGATATCCATGTCTCAAAAAGAACAAGAAAACACGTTTTATTCACCTTCTCTGAAAAAAGACTTCCTGAAGCAGAAAAATTCCGATCGTCAATTATGCAACTCGTGGTAAAACGACTAATGCGGGGAACGGAAACCTCGATGCATCGACTGTAAAAACAGGGGAGATCTGAATTCGCGAAAATAAAGGAACGGCGGAAGGAAATTGGCGAATAAATATTATTCGATAACACAGCTGCCCCGTACATGTATCCTGAAACGACACGTACAACGTGGTATTTGTTCTGGAGCTTTATTTGAAAATCCTGTTCCTTTTTCACTTTAACATCAACCATAGGACGGAAAAGACCTCTAGGCTTTCCTCTCCTCGTGAGAAGCATAGATTCACCGGAAGTGTCGTCGTAGTCTATTGCGATAAATGTAGGTATCGACGATACAGGGGGGAAAAAAACCAATTGCCGCAGCGAAACAATTGCTCGGTGATCGTAAAAATATTGTTTAAGAGTTGTACCCGGTGTGCACGGATGATCGCGCTTTAACGATGCCGTTTGCATCGTAACTTTATTACCGGCAACTTTTCCAATTTTCCTCCCCGTCGAGGAAGATTGTGACTTACGGCATTAACGCTTCCGCCTTGCTCTGCTGCAACTTTTCGATCTGGATATCCGCGTCCGCTAAAGGATCTTCGATGGTGTGCATGGGTTCTTCCTTTCTTTTTGGAGAGACGAATATTTGCGACTGCGAGAAAGTTGTTAGATGTTTTATGGCGGTAATGTTAAGAAACGAATGGGGTAATATATAATATGGTGATTAAAAGAGATAGGTCATCGTCTATTCCAACAAGTAAGATTAACACTAGAACTACCAAACCAGTCAAAATGACTGGTACACAATTTTTTCAAAAAATTATCCAACTTTACTCAAGAGTCATAGAATGAATATTCTACGTCTATATCAATAAACATAAATCACCCAATCGATCAAATTTTTCGCCGCTTGATTCCCCCTTTTTCAAAGTACTTATTTAATTTATTAAAATATGATAGATTTGAGGCTGGTAGTTCTAGTGTTAAATAATTCTTTTTGAGCTACCTAAATATTTGTTATTGCATAGCTATTACACTTATTAAATTACGGTTAAGAAAATGACAGTGTTCTAGATTTATCCATCTTAACACTGTCAACATTAGTTACTTAACTATCGACTTTATATCTATTATATTTATATATCCTAAATATTTTTAAAAAAGTCACAAGGTCATAAAGTTAATAAAATGATCAGCTGAGCAACTTTAGTTTTATAATATAGACTCGAAATACTTGCGGTGTGTCTCCCCGACTAATCTAGGGAATTTTTAGAGAAAATTTACAACCGTCCAATCTGCTTTGATAGTTTCAACGTTCAAATTTAAATAACACCAACATCGTATCTCCCACAATTAAATTTTCCAGTAATTCCACGCGGAAAAATCTTCACCTTCAACCACCCATAAAAAAAAGCCACACCAATTCCAGAATCCTCCAACCCCAAAATTACATCAACAACTCGACGAGCATCCCATCCTCAACTCTACGGTGACATTCTTGCCCCTATTTCTTCTCACATTTACACTTGGAATATCAGTCCGTGGTATCTGAGAAACATCGTTGGAAGCTTTTCGCGGGTATATATCGTGCGTTCGAATTTTCCGGAAAATGTCTCACCCACCGTAAAGTCTTTTCCTCCGTGTCCCGAGTCTGCAGGACAGAGAGTACGAGGATGGCGAAAGAAGAGAGGAGGAGTGAAATATCCGAGCTTATCGGCGGGAAAAGTTTATCGAGGCTTTATACCCGTGAATTTTTCCAAGATCAACGCTGCTTCCGTTTACATATATATATGTATATACATATACAACGTACACACACGCTGTAATACATGTATGTATATTTCAGCAAGGAAGAATGGGTTATATTTGCCCCACCGCGAGAAATGGGAATATTTGCACGCGGTGGAAAGATACACGTACACCTCGAGGGTATATTTGTAGATGTGAACGTATATATACGTGTAGAGGTGTAAGGTGAGCGAAATTGCTCATTTCAGGAGTACAGAAAGTCCAAGAGGAGGAGCGTCTAGGTGAGAAGAGAAAAAGAGAGTCGTTTATGGGTACGCGTATGGGATGTAAGGGACACCTGTACCTGGATCTGTCCGTAAGGGTTGAATTAGTCGTGTTCACATAGCCGTAAGGGTATTAACGTCACCTACGGGATGATACAATACGACGAATACCCGTGGGGTTAAGAAGTCACACACTCATACGTTTTACCGCGGCCTCTTTAGCGTCTGCACCCCTGACGCCCGGTTCTTTCACCCTCTTTCAACCATTTCTGCGTTTCGGTGCTACCCTTATCCTCGTTGTACAGGTGGAGAGTGAAAGGCCTGAGATTGGGCTCGGCTTGGAAGTTTATCGTGAGATTTTATGTTTGACGTAGGTCAAAGATAACGTGGAAGGTTTAAAGATAGCAAAGTAGATGGGGGTAGTTATTTGGAGAACGAATGTGTACTTGATAGTCTGAGTGAACGTGTTGCAAAATGATGTATCGTTGTGTGGTATTTTGTAGCCTTTCGCTTTGGGAAATGTTTTGAAACATTAAAAGTCTATTCGTTTCGAGAATTATTTTAAACTGTTCGTTGATAGAAGCAGTTGATGTCATAGCTTTGTTCTACTTTTAACTGTTATGCTTATTTTACCTAGGATCTAAATACAACCTTAACCTTTAGCACTCCAATGTACAATGTGACTCGAAATTATATTTTTTATTTCAAATGTAATAATAAGAATAATGTAGTAATAACAACTTCTGTTGCAATACAACTTTTGACTGACCTGTTTTTTTATATATTTTGCAACTTAATTAAGGAGTAGGTAGTAGGTCATAAAAAATTAAGGAGTGCAAAAGGTTAGTATTAAACTTTCTAAGGCGATCAGCATAACCATTTTTCAATTTTTTCGAAAAATTTCCCAAATTGGTAACGCATCCAGCAAATATTCCACTTTAATTTCATAAAACCTAAGTTACTTAACACTAAAACTACCGACGTTATATCTACTAAAATTTAGATACACTTAATAACTACTGTAGAAAATGAGCAATGATGAAGTGTAAAAGTTAATTAATTAATTTAGGTTTTATAACATAGAAATGGAATATATACTTCACGGCTACCCTATTAATTTAAATAACATTTAGAAAAAATTTGATACCGGTATTTCAACTGGCTTGGTAGGTTTAGCGTTAATTGATTTTCTTTTTCACATCTTAATTTCTCTTTTTCTAAAGTACTTATCCATAATAAATTTAAATGTAATAGATATAACGCCAATAGTTCTATCGACAAAAATTCTCCAAACTACCCAGGCTATGATATCTCCCATCACACCACGAAAAGTCTTCTTTTAAACATTTCAACGTAACAGTTTCACCAAAATAATTTTCCAAACACGAAACAGCGTCTTTCCCCTCTTGTTTCCCCTCCCAATTCCCTCCAATATTCTTAATGTTCTTGAATTCCCTCTTACCAAGACGTTCTCAGCGAGCTCGTGTCTCGCGCAGTTCCACGGTACTCTTGGAGGGTTCGGTCTGTGTAGGTTTGCTTAACTTAAACGTTTGTTAGACAGGCGTCGACCGCACAGAACTACGAACAGGTTTGTCTGGCTGTAGTGGCGGATGTATACAGAGAAAGGAAGCGTCGCGACGCTTCCGTCTTTACACGTAGCCAAGGCACAGAGCGTCGTTTCTCGCGTGCAGCCAAGAGTCGCATTGCGAAGTAACGAGTTGAAGTGGAGGAGCACTCGGACCCTCGCTTCAAAGTGCACTTGAAACGACTGAAACACCTAAAACGTCCTTTCGTGCGCTATTTATGCCATCCTGGGTGCGTATTTACCTTAAACTACCCATTCCACCCTTTCGCTTTTTCTCTTTCACTCGTCGTCACGGAGTCTATCACCGTTTCACTACCTTTCCTCGGTCGAACTGCAACGTAACTGTGTCAGTGGCGTTGAACATCCGACGGTTTGTCCATTTTCGACATGGACGAAGCTCGATGCCATCTGCAATTCAGTTTCATCCGTGGCATAGCTCTCGAATTAACGTGAACTTCGACGTTAAAGCGCTCAACGATGCGGCAGGATGGCAATTTTTGCTAGAACGTTGGTTATTTCATGGGGTGAACTGGAGGTCAAACGTTTGGGAGGGTTAATTGACTTTTTTTCTAGGGCGAAAAAGAGTGTCTTGCATTTTTAGCTCGTTGCTTCTGGAGATGTTGGGGTTAATTAAGAGTACTGTGTTGGAGGTGTTTCTTGAATGGGTTACTTTCTTGTTTAAAATGGAAACGAGAAAAATTATTTTTGTATATATTTACTTTTTCTAATGTTAGATGAGGTTTCAATAAAACTAATGTAGTTCATTTGTCGGATGAATAAAAAAATCTTGAAATTTTAGGTACTTAAAAACAATAAAAATATAAGAAACAGGACTTTTCAATCGGGGCAGTTTTATTTTATTTTAGATACTTAAAAATAATAGAGGTACAAGAAGTAGGAATTTTCAATTGGGGTAGTTTTGAAGTACATTTGTTCCCAGAAATTCGAGAATTCATTATCCTCGAGCATGATTATTCTTTACTACACTCTCTATTTCCACAAATAAATCGATATTTTTGTAACAATTATCCAACCATTACCAAGCTAACAATCATAACGATTTTGATTTTCACCAAAGTTCGAACTCGAAATTTCAACATTTTCCTGTTCCTATTTCCGGCAGAAGTTCGCCATTACGAATCATGCGAGCCGTAGCGGAAACAGAGAAAAGCAGTAATATTTAAAGAGTAATTACGGAGTATTACTCGGCGGGAATAGTGCAAAGCACCCTTGCAGGATAAGTTCTACAAAAGGGATAAGTCTGGCAGGCGCTCCGAGATAAATCTCATTTATGTGTGCAATGTAAGACGCGTATAATTATCCTCTCTCCCCTATCCTCCCTTCGTCTCTCACCCTTTAAACCGTCCCTCCTCCCTTCTCCTCCATGGAAAATATCGATCTCGAAAGCTAATGAAGTCGAATAACCGTTCTCCGAGTGGGCCGATTCTCGTCGAGAGAGAAAAATTGCATCGCACGCCCCTCGATCGCGTGTCTTCGTAAGAATGCAGAGCATGACCGTGCACAGTTGGAAAATTCATTACGATTGACGATTTCAAGTGGCCCTGCGCGTCCCTCTCCCCATGGAACTATGCAGATTAAATTAAAAAGGCAGAAGGATCCCGTGGAACTTAAAATAATCCCGTATTCCAATACGGACGTGTAGGTATATACACGACGGATACCTGATTGCATATGCATTATACTTCCGTATCGATTTGTTGTTTCCACCGGTAAGGCCAGTCTCCAGGGTAAATAAGTGAATATAATTCCAATAGAATCGTGAAAAAGAAACGTTCTTTCGTATTCAATTAATCGGTATAAAATATTCTATCTCCATCTTGTTCTCTCTTTCGTCGTTTCTTTCCTCTCAAGCGAATATTACTGGAAATGAAATCAGTCTAGCAGAGATAAGGAAGCGGCTTCTGTCTTAAGAAGTCGAAGAAATAGCTAATTATTAGGCGAGGGAAGCAATTTCTCTCGTGAAATGGAAAAGTCCCGGGTGTCATATTTCTTACCGGTCTGCCGGAGATTAAATTAGAGAAGGAGAATACCTTCGATCCGGCCCATAAATCGTATTCCAATTCTAACGTATAGCCTGGCACACCTGATTGCATATGTATATATCGTAGATCGTACTGTTTCCAACGGACGATCCTGAAACCAACGTTTCGGTTCCGTGTATCCCTATGCACTCGTACGCGATGTGTTTCCTGGCCGACCATAAGTACACACGATCCCCTCAACTCGCTTATATGCACACGTTCCTCTCTACATACGTTCACAATCTGAAACACAGTGCCCAACCGTGCTGAACTGTATGTTACATATCGTTATTCTTACGTTCAATGCGTTTCTTCTCGCTTCGACACTTCTCGCTGGAATTAGGAAACTTTCCCTTTAAAGTTGCTAGAAAATATTACGACATGGGGAAGATAAAGTCTGGCACACAGGGGAGTATCGATGGTGGGAAAGGATTGAGGGTAATTGATTATTTAGTACTTGCTTTATTTTCTTGTTGTTGGCATGAGAGCGTGGGAAATTTCGTTAATTGAAAAATATTTGTGGTATCGTCTTAAATGGCTTGTTTTCTGGAGATATCAGAATTTTTGTGGCGGAGGTATGATGGTAATGAGAATGTAGGTTGGGAATGTATATTACAAGTGATAGGTGTTGAGTTTGGATCAAGAATGTTTCCGATAGAAATATTTTGTGGATGTTATATATGTATATTGTAGTTATGGTAGTCTAGAGTTTACTCGTGCGCAAGTTCTCGCTAAAGTGACCAAAGTCGTCGAAGCTGAAAATGACTTGCTCAAACTCCCTTAATATAAAAACACAAAAACTAAATTCCGTGCCAAGTGAGTTTGAAAATTTGTAGAAATTTGATCTTAAAGCTAAGTCAAAAATGTACAAATAAAACGCCATACTACTTTCACGTGACAAAATTAAATATACAATATTATCAATTACCTCAAAAAAAAGATACAGCATCAAATTTAATCATCCCAATGGAAGCTCATCTCAAGAAACTTAAAAGTCGACACAATTTCTTAACCCTTTAGCCTGCAACAACGTGTGATAGTCGTTACGCAAAAAAAGGAACACGAAATTTTGAAGTCTCGTTACATCTATACTATTAACCCTTTGCGGACGGGGACATATTTGAATATTGACAGATAATCATTTATTCGGCGTTCCAAAACCACCTTTTTATCAGAAATTTGGGCTATTAATGTATATGAATTATAAATTACTCCACTTTTAATCATATCTGACTGGTTTTATTTCAATTTTTCAATTTGAATCGTGTATACATACGGCGATAGACTATAACTACATTTTTTCTCAGACCGCATATATGCGTCGCTAGTCCGCAAAGGGTTAATATTGCGTTCAGTTATACGAAATATCTGAAATCAGTATTTCTTATTCCATGAATTAATTTTGAGTCATTGAACGCCCTGTCAGAAAAGAAATCGTAGGTCAAAGGGTTAAATATCCGAAGAACAACGAAAATTCATTATTAACAAGCAGTTACCCCTAGAACTCGTATATGTAAAAGCAATTTGTATATTTCTCCTGACGATCGTGTCAAACGACGTCGAATCTCGTTCCATATTTATGGTAGAAGGTCGTTCCATATTATTCCTACGTTGGCCGCGTTTCTTTCCGGCACTTCTCGCCGGAATTAGGAAAGTTTCCGCCGAAACTATCGAGCGGAAGTTGCGCGTTCGGGGGCAGGAAAAACTTTCCTGCGGGACGCACGATGACCATCGCGAATTTTTATCCGGTGGCTCGAGGCCAGCTGTCGCCGGTGGGGAAAATTGAAAAGGGGAGCTTTTTCGCGCGCGCGGTTTCGTGACGGGAAAATCAATTCGATGGTTCGCGACGTCTTTATTGTCCGGCGATTATACGTCTCGCATCAACGCCACGATATTTCTTTCATAATTGTACGTCTCGCTTGTCTCTGATACCGTGACATGATGGTGCTATGTGTTGTAATTGATGATTCTTTATAATACTCTTTACAATATTCTCTACAATGTTCCCTATAATGTTATTACGCTTTCACGGATCTCTGTTTACCATTATATATGGTAGATGTGCTGGGTAAAAGGAAAAGGAATGTCGTTTTCTTTTTTAGAAAGGAAACAAATTAATTTTCAAAAAGGATACGTAATATCTATTCGTTCTAATTGCACACAGTAGACCTCGGCTGTGATAGACTGACCAGGTTTTAATAATTCATAATGAATCACACTTGAAATATCCCGCCAGACAAGTAAAAAAAAAAACATGTTACTTCTCACTTTACTTAATGATTGTATTGATCACCTGTGTTTAAATGATTACTGCGACTTTCTTTGGTCGTTCTCCGCTTACGTTTAATCAGTTAATTAACAGTAAGTTAATTTATTAATAGTCAGCATTTTCTCTTTCTTATTACTGTGTCTTTCAAGGTATTACTATTATTAATAGTAAATAGCATTAGGTATTGTTATTAGCAAGTGGAGAATATTTGTAAAGATTCTTATGTGGAACTGGATTTGGATACCACGAGTAAGACCATAGAAATTTCTAGTATTTATGGTAATTGGAAAATCTATATTTCTGATTGCACTGAAAGATTTTGCAATTAAGGTCATCGAGCAACTTCGTAAATAGTTTATGTAATTTGAGATTATATTTAATCTCATAATATGCAGAACTTCTTAAATGTTTTTTTAGAATGGATGCCGTCATTGAACGTTTTTGTTAATGATTTTTTTCTTAAATTAAGACTGTTTGCAGACGGTGTATTTTTTTTAGAAAGGGTTACAAGTAAATGTGACGGTGTAGGGTTTTGGTGGGAGTAACACGCATTGCGTTCTACACTTTTACTTTCAAATATGAAGGTTCAGCTGTTTGCTTCTGGCTGTATGACGATGTATTGTAATTCATTCACTCTTCAGAACGAATAAGCAATTCACAAATGTCATCTTGATAAATTCCTTTTATGCAATGAGACATTATTTCACCTCTAATATATTTTCTGCACTTACAAGGGAACATACCGAGGTGTCCCCCTCCGATTTTGATGAAATTTGGCACAGTTGTTCAGTACGCGAGAATAATCGATACGTATTTTTTTATATCTGCTAAGTCGCACGTTTAGGGGGTGAAACCACCCTTCAAAGTTTCGGATTTTTTTCTTTTTTTGCTTATAACTTTGAAACGGTTAATGATAGACATTTTTGATAAATGTACGAAATATTTGTTTTTTCGTCTACTAAAGGCCTGCGGAACTTAAAATTTGATTTAACGATTTTTTGTTAATTTTTTATTAAAAAATAACGTGTTATTCGTTATATCTTTAAAGTTTACGATCCGATTTTAACCAAACTTTTTTTAAATGGTAGAGAAATCAAAAATAAAAGTTACGTGTTTTTGCGTTTTTCCATAATCTACTCTGGAGTCGTGAAATTAACCCTTTTCTTTTTTAGGGTTTTGGCACTTTACGTTACTATATCTGATCAACGAATGATGATGTGAAAAATGTATTATGCAACAAATACTTCTTTTCTCATCTACTATATTATTGTTTTTGTAAAAAATCAAAATTTGAAAATTTTTTGTTTTCTTTATAATATTTAGGCTGCGCACATCCGCCAGGACGCATCAATCACAAACTATCGTAGATATCATAAAATTTCATAAGGGAAAGTTTCATGGATTTTTACATATAAAATAATATATTTATAATTTATTTAAATCACAATTTATTTATAACAAAAAAAAATAATTTAATTTATGAATTTAATATACATATACTATTACAGCTTCTATGAAACATATAGTTCGCAAAAATGATATTCTTCTCTGCGATTCTTTATTAATTCTTGTTATCTCTATTATCTTTATTTGATATTAATCTTACCTAAATGAACCCTAACTAAACTAAATTAATCATGTGTGCTGTTTTGTATATAACGTAAATGGTTAACGACAAAAAGTAAATTTATGGAACACAACCTGCCATTATAACATGTGCGTGCTGTAAAAAATCACTTTGTTTTGAACATTTCTTCGTGGAGTACCATTTTTGTGGACTATATGTTTCATAGAAGCTGTAATAGTATATGTACATTAAATTCATAAATTAAATTATTTTTTTTTTGTTATAAATAAATTGTGATTTAAATAAATTATAAATATATTATTTTATATGTAAAAATCCATGAAACTTTCCCTTATGAAATTTTATGATATCTACGATAGTTTGTGATTGACGCGTCCTGGCGGATGTGCGCAGCCTAAATATTATAAAGAAAACAAAAAATTTTCAAATTTTGATTTTTTACAAAAACAATAATATAGTAGATGAGAAAAGAAGTATTTGTTGCATAATACATTTTTCACATCATCATTCGTTGATCAGATATAGTAACGTAAAGTGCCAAAACCCTAAAAAAGAAAAGGGTTAATTTCACGACTCCAGAGTAGATTATGGAAAAACGCAAAAACACGTAACTTTTATTTTTGATTTCTCTACCATTTAAAAAAAGTTTGGTTAAAATCGGATCGTAAACTTTAAAGATATAACGAATAACACGTTATTTTTTAATAAAAAATTAACAAAAAATCGTTAAATCAAATTTTAAGTTCCGCAGGCCTTTAGTAGACGAAAAAACAAATATTTCGTACATTTATCAAAAATGTCTATCATTAACCGTTTCAAAGTAATAAGCAAAAAAAGAAAAAAATCCGAAACTTTGAAGGGTGGTTTCACCCCCTAAACGTGCGACTTAGCAGATATAAAAAAATACGTATCGATTATTCTCGCGTACTGAACAACTATGCCAAATTTCATCAAATTCGGAGGGGGACACCTCGGTATGTTCCCTTGTTAGTAAATTAGTAATTTAAGAATTTACTTTTTTGTAAATTATTTGGTTTTAACCCCTTGCCCTACTATAACGAATGATACTCGTGATTCGATAAATTTGAAAGGAAATTTTTAAGTCTTACAAAACCTATTAAATTAAAAATATCTGAATTATTGTAGAGAAAATTGAATTATTGTATTCTGAATTATTCTAGAGACAGTCACAAAGTAAATGGCACGGCAAGGGGTTAACTACTGTGCCCACTCTGCCTAAGGTCTATTGCTTTTGGAAATTACAAACACTATGGTATATTAAGTAATAATTTAGAAAAAAATTATAATTATAAAGTTGACGGTTATATCGTTTACGTAAGTGGAACTATGTTGCTAATTATAAATTCAATTAGGAAAGGATAAATTTGAAAAATTTCAATACGAAGTAGCAGCACAGATTTTCGAAATTAATAATAGAATCGAGCTAGTTTTTGTAACAATAAAACAGCGATAGTAAAAATATCGCGTTGTCGAACGTTCTGAATCTATCTTAAAGGTCAACCCTCTTTAACCTAATTTTTTCCGTGTCACCAAATTAGATGGTACATTCGAACGTTTTAATAATATAATTTCAAACAACATATTCATTCCACTCAGAATCATTTAACTGCAAAGGAAATTTACAAGGTACCAGAATAAAATAACAACGATTCACAATTTTAAACTCATTAAATCAGCGATTAAAAATCATGGCACACAGTGTTTTAAAATAGCTAAAGTTATAGATGGTTAATAACACCAGTCGACTGTGACGCCTCTATAAAATTTCAAAAAGATTGTTCACTCTTCGACAAATTATATTACGAGCCACGGTTTCGAAATGGGCCACGTTTTTGTCGGAGAGAATAATAAACATTGTCGACAGCACGGTGTGTTCCTTTTTTATATTGTCTATGCGTACTCGTCGAGAAAAATCTCTTTGCTGTAGCTGTAATTAAAGAAAATTACACGACTGCCACTACACGTAACTTTCCACTGGTATTCTTTCGATTCTTGTAATTTGAAAGAATAAGACACCAACGAACCTACTATACAATTCTCAACATTCTTTTGCATTTTGTATCAACGATTTTCTAAATTCTCTCGTTTCATTAACCCCTCGACCTACGATTTCTTTTTTATCAGGGCTTGCAAAGGCACAAAATTAATTCCTGGAGTCAAAGCTTTTCACTGATTTCTAATATTTCGTATAACTGAATGTAATATTAACACGTTCACTTCTATGGGATTCACCGATGACCGGCGTTATTGAATTCAATAAAATGTCCCATGACTTTAAAATTGCAATATTTACGAATTTCCTAACGCGTTTAGAATTTAAATACTAGCGTTTAGAACATAAAGGTCTGCCAAATAACTATAAATCTGTATCTTTAAAGTTTCTGCTTTATAAAGATGTAAATTTGATAGAAAAAGTTTTACTCCAGTAGAAATTGTGAAACTAACAAAATACCGGTGGCATTCAACGTGTCAATAGTATAGAAATAACAGCTTATATTGTCAATTTAATACTTTTTGCATGACTTCAAAATTTCCTGTTCCATTTTTCGCGCTACGAGTCTCACACGTAGGCTAAGGGATTGTACCAATTAAATATAATTATCTTTGAGTAATTAACGTGAGATTTTAGCGAGATAGCTTTTCGATCGGATTTGTAAACGCGTAAGAATAAATTGGAATGAAATCTCTCGCGAGACTAATAATAGGAGGAGCATGAATATTAATACCGTCTGAACTCGTCGCGAAAGTTTTAGTTCGACTTGACAACGAGAGCTCCGACTGTAAATGAGGGAGGAAAAAAAAATAAATGAGGAAAAAGTTCCGTCTTCACGGGAAACGATGGTTCGTCAGGAATCATGCACGCGAGGGAAACGAAACACCTTTCGTAGATATTTCACCGGGATAGCGACTGCGAAACTCGGACGAGCTTGGATTTTCGAACGTCGAGGATTTGCAAAAAAAAAGTGAGCGTTAAAAATTGGATGCCACGAGTGAAATCTATCTTGGCGTTTTTTTTCCGACGAATACTTTGAGACTGGATGCTAACTTGTGGGTAAAAATGGTATTATTAATTCCAAGCATTGTTTCTGCAAATTTAATGTAAATGAAGAAAAGATATACGTCGAAAAATGTAATTTTATTGAAGTTTAAGAACATGTCAAAATTATCTGTAAAATTTATAAAAAGAAAAACTATGTTCTTTATAAAGGTTACACTAATTTCTTGTAAGGGATAGAGGGATTATTAAATTCAGAAAACTTTTTTTTAGCTATATGGTTGAAGTTTGTATCAAAACAGCTGGCTGATTAAATATTAAGGATGGCTAATGGTACCCCATGAAAATTTGCCACACATTGGCATAGTTACGTAACTAGATGCTCTTTCTTTTTAAGGAATTAATTAGAATTTCAGAATTTGGTTAAAATTTTGGCAAATTATATTCGGAATCTTAATAATATCAAATTTTATCACCCAGATAGTTAAAATTCTAAAGATACCAGCGGCGCTTTTACAATTTTAATTGTAAGAGATTTTAACCTTTAAACTCAAGGAAAGGGAACACATGGATATTCCGAGACTCCGTACGCGATAAGAAAACCCAACGAAAATTAACGTACACTCTTTTCCACCCCTGCTACTTCACATTCAGGGTAGAAATCTCCCTAATTAATCATTTTATACCGAGAGTTTTCGCGAGGGTGAGAATTAAGATGTCGGCGCACATAACACCGATAATTTCATATAGAAAGGGGGTTAATTTATCCCCGAATTTCCATGTTAAGTAATGATCAATCATTGTCATGTATATATCCCGTACTTTCCGGTAAATTTATTTGAAGCCCGGTGGTAGGTATCGACCGATGGGAAATTGAAAACTGCGGATCGTTTTTCTACCTCGTGACGAGGAAGCCAATGCAGGGAACCGTGGGTATCTTTGTTCATTGTACCGGAATGCTTTGCATTGCGAATACGTAATAGTTTCACTGAAAGTTACACGGTTGAAACGCGAGTGCTGTTTTATCACATAACACGTACCCAAATACGAATAAAACGGCGCGCAGTTGTAGTTGAAAATACGAATTCGTTACATCCGATTAATCCTTAATCGCGATAAATCGGTGCACGATTTAAAATATCGCTTTCGCAAAATAAACCGTAACACATTGGAAATAAAAACTTCCGAACAATAAATCAGTAGTAGTAATTTCATGTCGGACTTGATATTTCTTTCTGAAATCTATGATTAACGATTATTAACACGTTGCCGCACACTTTTAATTTAACGAAAGTGCTCAGAAACATACACGAAAATATTTCGAATTTTTAAAGCATGAAAAATCGCATAAAAAAACAATTGATATGTTATCTGGAATGTAATATCTTTTTTTTCGATGTATTACTGAGTTATTAATAGACAGCGGATGTTTATGCAAATTTCGAGTTTCACAAGTGCCGGTGAGACAGGAAAACCTATCTAGGGATTTATCGCATTCAATAAATATTACAACAAATACCATACTTTGGATATTTTAGATATATTTTTATATTATGGTCTTTTTGTATATTTTAGCCGCATTTAATTTGTCATAAATACATAAAAATCCGCAGTCTGGTTATTAACAAATAGATGGATTAGTATACAAATGTGCAGGACGGCTATAGCCGTCATTTGCGGCAACGTGTTAAAAACTTGGTACCATCTTTTATTTGTATCTCAATAAAATGCCGGATAAATTAAAAAATATTTTTATATATCCTCGTTTATCAAATGATTTGTATTTAAAATACTAGCAGGAGCTTTAATAAATAGGAGATTTATTGATCACTAACACTGAAAACATCGATAAGTAACAGGGTGTGAAACCGGAAACAACAGACATCCGAGCGATGAGAATTTTGCGCGGGAAACCGCGTGCTCTCTAATTACAGGAACGCGCGAGGCTTTTTCAGTAGCACGAGCGTGGTTTCTATCCTGTTTAACGAGAACAGAACGACGAACGTGACATTAGAAAGATACAGGGAGAGCTTTCTTTCGCGCGAATCGCTTGATTAACTGCTAATTCGTGCCTGGTGTACGCGAATAGACGTGACCGAGTATCTTCTGGTGGTACACGTTAACCGTTTATGGGTTAATCCGCGGGTTCGAGGGAAGCCGCTGCTGTTGGAGGGAAATTGAAAAGAGCATTTTCCAGATCCCTGACTCTCATCTCCTCGCAAAATTAAACTCCGGTCTTCTTATCTGTTTATATTTCGCAGAATATATTGTTGGCTTTGATGCTGGGGGTAGAGATGGTTAGATAAAGAAAATGTTTCCGGGGCTAAAGGGAAAGGATAGAATGTTTTATTGGAAAAAAGAAATTTCAGTGGTTACGTTATGTTTCATGATATAAATTTAATACGACGGATGAAAGAGTGGTAGGTTCAATGGGGTTTTATGGAAATCTGTTCTTCTATCTCAGTTTCTTGGTTTTAATTGGGTAAGATTTTGTATCTATTGCAGAGGTCTATCTAACGCAACCTGGTTGCTATCGTCAGTAGTGAATTTTATTTAATTTTTTTCTATTTTTTAAAAATCCATTTTTTTATCAGTGGTCATCGCTCGAGTTTAGTTTGTTTCTCCTTTAAATAAAAGGATTTTAAGTTCATATGTTGCTGAACCTTCGCCCTGAAATTACGAATACTTTGTAATTAAATAATAATAAAAAAATTTTACTAGTAACAAAAATGCAAAAATGGGCAGTAGATGCAAGAAGGTTACTGACTGCTACTGACCACCTCTAATCTATTGTTTTACGTGGGTGAACTATCAAGATTACGATATATTAACACTAGATTTACGGAGTCAATTTGACTCATTCAAAATTTGATTACTACATATATAATATATTGGTTGGTTAATTTTTTAATAATAAGTCTTTCATCTCAATTGATTTGGAACTATTTTCTTTGCAAAAAATTTCAATTTTCTTGTATGATTCAAATTAGCTCACTTCAGAAAAATAGGTATATCAATATCCGTAAATCTAGTGTTAAATATTTGTTTATAAAAATTTCCAGAAGTGATGGAAGAGTTAAATTAGGATTTATTGATTGCTAATCCAAGCTTTTGCCGTCTTATCTATCGTATCTCTCTAAAAAAACATGTACTTTCTTCGGTCTATGTAATAACGGGAGGGCAGGTGAATAAGAAAAAGAAAAAGCCTCGCAATCTCAGTCGAAGCCGCTTAAAGGACTGCAAAGTGCATCATCCGGATATTGAGAAACAAGTCCGACTGATTTACAATTCCGATTCCACAAAGGCTACTTTGCCTGCAAACTTTCCAATAGTAATTTTGACTAGTAGCATCGCAGATGAGATTTTTAGTACAGCTACAAGATTCTAGGAGACGCGAAAAGTTAGAAGCTAAGAATGTAGGTTAATGCGAAGGATGGCTGTAGGAAGAGAAGTTTGATCTTACGGCTCTGTCGTCGTGTCTCTTCGAAAGACGGTCTTTACTTGATCGTTAGTATAAACTCGTGTATATATTCCGATAATCATAATTATAAAGACGATAATCAGATTGGCTGTGATAAGGATAGTAAAGCTATTAATATTCAATGCAATCGGAATTAACCTTAGATCTATCAAGGTGGTTGAAATAACTTGTTCTGAATTTTTTATAAACACACCTGAAACTTTTAACTCTGTTCCTTTTTCGATTTCTTCCATCAATCTTGTATTTTGTAAGCAGTTAAATCGATCGAGTTCTTCGTCTTCTCCATTTATTTTCTTCTACCGTATTTATTTCGCATTTTGGAATATATTGGATGAATCATTGGCAATTCTAGTGTTTACCACTTGTCGTACAATAACAAGTGACACTTGTGACGCGGTAAATGGAATAGTCAATTTTGAAGTGTTCCAAAAATTATGAAATCAAAAATATCAGTGGGTCATGATAAAATAAAATAAATTCTATGCTATTCCACATTGGGTTAAGTCATATACTACAACCGAAATTAGGGATAGATTGTTATTTTAGCAATTAATTTAAAGTTATTACGCATTTAGCCACAAAGAAAATGGTACGGCAAGAGGTTAATATTCTATCGCTTAGGGTGTTAAGTGCAATTGGTATTAACTCTAGATCTACAAATTTGATAAAAACAACTTGTTCTGAATATTTTATAAATATTCCTCTTTTAACTCTGTTCCTTTTAGATTTCTTACATCTATCGTGTATACTGTAATTGACCCAGTTCTTCGTTTCCTTCATTTCTTTATATTTATTTCACATTTTGGAATATATTGATTTAATTGTCGGTAGATCTAGTGTCAATTTTGTATCGCTTAATCGTGTCATCTGTTTTTTAGAATCGGATGAAGCGATCAAGCGTTAATTCGACGTTTCGTAGGTAAGATCTTAGGAGTGCTTTTGAATGATGAAAATTTGTTGATCCTCAACTCCACAATTAAGACGCTGTAACAATGAGTTACGGTCGCATGTAAAGTAATTTATGTCACGCTCTAACACAGAGTGCATTTTCGTCTAATTTACGACTCTACAGAGCTATCCTTTAAATCCAAATGAAACAGCGGAAAATCCGTCTCTCAAGTAAATTCTTCCATCGTCAAAGTAAGTTATACCGTTCCGTCTTTCATTGTTGGAGGGTATTCTATCTTTGCATCAACATCCTCGTTCGTTAGGTCGCACGTATTTCCAGACCGTCCTCCATTGATTTCTCGGCACAACGACGGTGTTATAAATAATCCAGTAAAATTAATTTCATTTATTTATCCGAGAAAGTTTCAGCGACCGTGTCTAAGATCTGGGTTCCGTAGTTTCCAGCACCGAATATATAAGTTTCCAAAGTGTCACAGGATGAATTAAACGCTATGAGAAAGCAGGAAGATTTATTACAGCTGACATTTTTAAATATTACATGATTACATAAATTCCTACCCGGTCGAAGAATAAAATTCACCAAACTAAATTTTAAACGCTGTAACTTTGTTAATTAATTATATAGTAAACATCCTTCTCTTCAATTCCTTTCCTACAGTTAACAAGTTTATTTTTGAAGAGAAATCTATTTTCAAAAATTCTCATAAGCATAAATCAAATTATTAAAACTCTGACGCTAACCTGACAGATGATACTATCTCTTAATCAGTCCAAGTAACAAAATTAAGGAAAAACACCGGAACTCCAATCTGCAGTTAAGTTTACGCCACCCATGAGAATCGAGCACGAACATTTGCAATCATCTAATCTAATCTAATCTAGTTAATCATTATTATAATACTAATGATCTTAAATAGACGAAAGGCTAACCCGAACCCCTATCACGATTATCAATATTATAATATCTTTGTTACATCACCGATATCGTCTCGTAGAATCAGAGAACACATTGGAATATTTGCACTATGTTGATAAAAAGTTTTCTTGGAATATGACGTTTCGAGCAATGTCTATGGGTAAATTTATTCTGCGGACGGAAATATGTAAAGCCTGGTCAACGCTACCGGAAGTGCTCGTGTATTCGAATACTAGAGGGCCACAGTAGCATTCTGCCAGCGGGGAACGTGGATTCCATTTTAAATTCAAAATTATGAAATTTCCTTTTATGCGCGTTAACTCGGCAAGCATTGTTAACTTCCGTCCATCTGGTGCACCGTGAAATATCGTGGCAAAATGAATTTCAACGCCGGAGGAAAATATCGGAGATACCAACGCGATGAGAAGCGTTCGACGTTTCTCGATAACGTTTCTTTTCTATCTCTTTTTTTTCCTCTTTCTCTCTTCATCTATCTTTCTCTCTATCAATCTATCTGTCTGTCTATCTATCTATCTATCTATCTATCTATCTATCTATCTCTCGTAAGGCTCGTGTAATTGAGAAAACGGTGGTGTTTCATTTTTATTCGTCGTTGCCCGAGCTTTCTCGTTGCGATGAAAATCGAGGATCAACGGATTCTCGAGAGAAATTTCGAACACCGGAAGCTTGAAAATCGTTGGAGTTTGTCGGAGAGAGACGTAAAACTGGTTGCGACTGCGGACATACGTCTTCGACGGGGGAATAAAGGTGTCCACGTTTCTCGAAATGCATGTTTTGAGGTTTGGAAATTTTCTGCAGAACGATTCTGCTTGGAGAGAAGTTTTTATTGAGAGCTGTAAGATATTTTACTCGTTTTTTTTTCTTTATAATGCAATTAAGAATCTGCGGATAGAATATCTAATAATATTAGATGTTATATTGTTTCTTGTCAAAGGAACTTTGATATTTATTTGATGTGTTGGGAAATTGGAAAGAGAAAAGAATCTTTTTGTTGTCTTTGAGGTCCTTGTAATTTTATTATTTTCGATGTGGAATTTTGAGTGTGGTTATGGATACTTATATATTTTAACACTGTACCGACCGGAAGCCTATTAATAGGCTTTTCGGACCCAACGCCTTTGAAATTTTAACTTATTAATTGTTTGCCACTCCAATTAATAAATTATCATTTATCATTGCGGTTACCTGTGTTAAGAACTTAATGACGAAAATTTGTCATTTTTGAATGGATATCTGTATCAAGGAAGTATTTATGGCGAAGTGATCGGTGAGAAGGGGGTAGGATGTTAAAAAAATATCGGTCGATAAACTGTTAAGCATCTTTCCATATTTGCAAGTATAGTCAAACGATGCAAATTAATATTCAACAATTAAATGTAAATACAGTAACACTAGATCTACTAAGGTGGTCAAAATGACTTGTGTTGAATTTTCTAAAACTATTTCTGACATTTTTGGCGGTATATCTTGGTCAATATTTTACATCTATTTTGTGAAATGAAGGAGATTAAGTTTATCAAGTTTCTTGCCCACATCATTCCCCATCTTTTGACGAATTTTTTAGTATTTTTAAATATAAACATTATATTATTCGTTTGTACTTCAAGTGTTAATATTTTTTTTAAACCTCATTTAATTACAATCTATAAAGAATTCTATTACAGTCTACATATTAAAAAATGAAAGTAAAAAGACACATTTCCTTATATCTATCTTCTAAAACGCAAACTTTATGAACCACATAAGCTTAATCTCCGCGGAGTACAAAACTACCTGTTCCCTCTAAAATCCACCAAGAACTTCATAAAACAAATCTACCACCAAACCTATAAAGACACACTCTTCCATAAACCACCAAATAAATTATCCAACAACAAATACAAAATCCTATATAAATCTCACAAATCACCGTAGCGTCTTCGTCCATAAATTCAATAAAAAAAAAAGAAGAAGAAGAAAACAGAGACAATTCACCCTCTCGTACTTTCACCTCGACCAGCCCCGAAACAAAACCCATAGCTTTTCTCCGGATCTTCCAGTCTCGCCTCGGCGATCCGAATAAAACCATTCCGCATTATCCGCCCGTCGTTCGGTCCAAGTGAAGTCAGAATCCGACAGAATGTATGCAGCATTGGATAAAAAAAAAAGTTTCCGCGGATAGGAGAGGATTAGGACGGTGTCCCGGACCAAATTTATCCGCGGGTTAGAGCGTAAAACCGACTGCAGCCGGAGGCCCGAAACTGTGAAATCGTATTACTCGATGAATATGCAGTACGATTTTGTGGTCGAAAGTTTTCCTCCATCCTCTATCCTCCTTCGTGTTCTCCACCTCCACCTCGAGTTGTAACTCGTCTCCCTATCTCTGCATGGTGTAACCGGGAACCAGGATCTCCAGACGTATTCTAATTAGTACAAAAACCAGGATAGGATGTGTACATCGAGCACGGCTGTTCCTAAATCAGAGACTCTCCGCCGAAATCTGCGTTCGGCGTCTTAATTGGCTCGCTGGCGGTCGCTTAAAAGGGCGACAAAAAAGCCCCACGGACAGGAATTAATTAGAATCCGAGAGAATGGTATTTAAGTCAAATTTAATTGGACAATTCGACTCGCCAATGGTACGAAATCCTACGGTTGCATGTGAGACGAGACTCGAGAAAGAAATACACGAGTGTTGTTACCAATCTGGGATTTTAGTGTTCTCCGTTTCGTTATTGGTACCGGTGGATTTTTCGTTTTCTTTTCGATGCTGCGAATCGAAGAATGGTGAAATTAACTGAAGGAAGGTTCGAGGAAAATTATAGACGGGATAATTGTAGATTACCTTTCGACAGTCGACCGGTTGATTATATGAGGCAGGAAATTGGATTGTGCATGAAGTAATTGAGTTTCTTGATGCGACGAGCTGTTATCAGATTATCCGTGAGTATTTTCGGATTTGGGTTGTTTTTGTTGGATTATGTCGGCGATAGAATCGACGTTAAAAAGATGAAAAGGTTGTTATTTTTGCTTAGGCAAAGTGTCGTTGTAGAAGTGTAGTTTTTGTTGATTTCGTCGAAGAAACTAGCAATTAGTTCGACGGTGTGTTCGATCGATCGAAATACCGAAGCTTGAAGGATAATCGAAGAGTCGAGAAAGTTATAATACGGTTTTTGATCGCCTCGAAGCCGGTCCTATATCGAGCTATGGAATACTTAACGATATTGGAAGGCAGGTTCGTGAATAATTTATTCTGATAATAAAAAATGTATCAACGACGAAAAGCATCAAGGAAAATTGACAGGAAGAGAATGCATATTTTTCGCCGCAGAAAATACAGAGGAAAAAGGTGTAATCAAAACGAAACGCCGGACGATCGAACACACCGGTTAACGGTATCAAGTAAAACTGTTATTTCGGCGTAGAATAATGAAATTGCCCCGTATCGTGTAACAATCCATTTCTACGTAAAATCAGGCGAGAAATTAGATTCGTTGAGAGCACGAGAACGACGTCGAAGCATCGATATCGCGAGTTTTCACGATACTTCACCATCGCGCGTTATTCCATCGTCAAAAATTTGATCTTTAACGAATGCACGAAATTCGCATCGAAGTATCGTATGAAATTTCAACGATAATTTTCCATCCTACTTTATCGTACCGTTGGAAATTAAATTCAACAAGTATTCGAGATCGATGTGAAAATATCGAGCAACATTTTTCCGATAATTTCTTATACAACTTCGTTGTACCACAAAATATAAAGTCTAACGAATATTCGGACGATCAACATCGGTGTGTATACACAAATTTCTCATTCATTTCCCATCGAACCTCATATTATATTAAAGCTTACTATGTCGTTAATAATTTGAGCAAAAGTACTCTTGAAATTGGCTTCAAATTATTTATTCAATCACTCTTACTACACTTCCTTCAACTGTACTCTATAACTAGGAAAACAGGCAAAGATCCGATTCATTAATTTTCTGATTGAACTTCATTCTATATTAAAGCTTCTTTGATCAACAAAAAATCAATATATATATCTAACTCAAATCCAAAATATTTTCTCAAACTTTCCTATTACACTTTCTCAAACTGCTTCCATCGCTAGAGATAAAAAGCAAAAATCAATCCAATCAAAAACAACTCAATTTCTCCTTAAACCTCACACTATACTGTGCTAAATCAAAGTTCATACTTACAAATTCAATAAAAAAAAAAAATTTCTCAACTAACCACCACTTAATCTTTCCAACAAAATTCCATCATTCAAATCTCTTTTAATCACTCCAGAAAAAGAAACACAAAAATCAGACAAAGCTCTCCTCACTAAGAAAAGCCTAATGATCGTCTAGAAAAATGTGTGCAACGTACAGCAAAGAAAAATGGTAGAATGAAAAAAAAAGGCCATCCAGAAAAAGACCGCCCACGTAGAGAAAGCACGGAGAGGTTTCCAGGACGATATACGATGTTAGATAATGCACGGTAACAAGATCGTGCAATGGCATTGCTCTCGTTGGAAAAGTGCATCTAGAAGAGGTAGCCAGTGATAAGATTTACCTAGCGTGGTGGCGCAAAACCTCGACCATCCGAAATTATCAAAAGAAAACGGGAATTTCTGGCTCGGCCCAGAGAACTCGTAAAAAGATAGCACGAAATGCATGCCGGGATACTTACCGACGCGAGAAACATCAGCGGAGGGAGAGAGGCGGGGTTGTTGGGATAGCTCGTTCAAGGATTTCTGCTCTCCTGTATGCAGCTGCAGGCTCCTGTCGTAACCCCGGCAACTTCTCCTCCGCAATTTCCAGCCTCCTTTCCACCTTAGCTCTCGATCCTTCGTATCTTTCCACGCTAGCCTCCGGCGATTGTGTTGGTTGTTACAAGGAGATCCAGAATTTCCAGTCAGGGTGAGCGACGTTGGATTTTTGACGGGAGACCCCGTGGAAGATATTCTTTAATTATCTCGATCCTCACATCCTTCTTGTTGAATACCGTGAAAATGGTTCTCGCTTCTTGGAACACTTTGGTGTCTTACAAGGCGAAGACGTTTTTGTAATTACGGCCTACTGGTGAAACAACCTGGTCGCGTTTTGATAACGAGGTTTGAGATATGGACTTTTTGTTGTTTTTTTTTCCTCCTTTTTTTTGTTTAATTGAAAGAAGATTAGGGGTAGGTTGTATGTGAAAGTTAGTAAAAAGAAGGAAGTTTTCGGTGGAGATTCATGGGATTTGATTTTATATTGTTTGTTGCGGCTATCGGAGAGGAATTTCAATATACCGTGTGGAAGATCTGCGGATATAAATTCTTGGAATATATTTTATGTAAGAGAGTTTTCGTGTTTTTATTTGATTTTGAGGGTATTATATTTTTCTATCTTCTCGCTTTCTTTGTAACTTTATTATTTTTCTTTTTGTTTTATTTGTATTCTTTTTGTCTCGATGGTATTTGTCACGGGATATCGAGCATGGAGGATAATTTATTCTCTTCAGACACGTATTATCATTACTCGATATATCTCGAAGTCAAGAATAATGTAGAACCGAAGCTTCTTACGTGGAATAATAAAAGTATATGCCTGCGGCAAGTAAATAAGTCGGCTTTTGCCTTCAATCGTATCGCCAATCGTATTTCTTTGTGAATAATGTAAAGTCTTAATGTTATTACCGGGTATCGGATTAATTATTGAAACGATTTTAATGAAAGTTCAGTAGTACGCGATTTCCGTGTCAGGATGGAATTAAAATTAACAAAGTCGGCTAACGAGGAATGACAAAGTGTTGTTAAATTAAAAATATCTTCTTTTGACAAAGGCCATTAATTTTCTCCTGCAAATCACCCGCCATTTTCAACCAGACTTGAAATTTTATCTGTATTAGTTCTACCTTATTTGAATTTTTACGTTATTGAACTTTATAATATCGGTGGTTTGAAATCCATCTGAATTAGTAGGTCGTAGGAAAAATGATTCAAGCAACCAAAAAAAAAGAGGAAGAAAAAGAAGAAAATACATTTCTTTCACTTGCCCTTAAATTTTTCTTAAAGATGTAACGGATTAAAAATTTACTCTTAAGTATTTTCAATCCACGATACGCAACTCTTTGATAATAACCGTACCTTTCTCGTTTGCGAATTGGGAAAAACTTATCTCGTTACAAATCGCCTAGAGACTTTGCTACTTTAAAGTCCAGTTTTAAGTTCCTCTCAAAAACTCGATTTCCCTGGGTAAAATTATTAAAATTACACAATAATAACAGCGTAACGCAGCGTTAAACACGTTTAACATCGGTCAAAGGTTTTAACCCTTTCATCCGTAAAATGTTTGCCTCAAGAAACATTCTTCTTGAATATTTATATTTTTACAATCTTGTTATTTACAAAAAAAAATTAGAAAAGTCTAAGAATATTCACAAACATTTTCAATCTTAACATCTTTCGTAACCATAAAAATGTTATTCTTCTCTTATCCTTTGCGCTATCTTATTTAAGTTATATTTTATTATTTCAACTTTAAATATATCATTTCTTCGAGTGCATGCATATAATCAATTATTAACATTTCTTGATAAGAAATTTTTCTATTACTCACTGAACTTTTTAGTCTTTCAATTTTTCCTTAATCCGACAATGAGGGATTATCAAAATCGTAACAGAAATTCAGCACAAGCCATAGTTTGATTTCTAGGAGATATATGATGCCCATCGCAATTTAACCTTTTGCTATCGTAAAAGTGAGCGTCACCGCTATGGCAGCATATTCTTCTTCATGATCCTGGAAAATTACAAAAGTTGAAACTTTCCGTTTTTATACAATTTAAATACTATTAATCACTATAAATCAGCTTCAACATATTCTGTGCTTTTAAATTAGTCCACACATCTACCTTAACCCATTCGAGACCGTGCATTTTTTTGGAGACTATCTAGAAAAACCGATAACTTTTGGCTTTATATGTACCACTTCTTGTATTTCTAATGATCGTGGCTTTGGGTCACCTACTTTAGGGTCGAAATTGAACCAAATACCAAATGTAATGTTTACACATTTGTAAGATACCTTTTATTTTAAGCTAGTCTTATTTCGAAGGCTGTTTTTTCTATAATGACTGATAATTGCAATTCAAGATCATTGCACACACGGTGTGCAGTCGGTCTTTTTGGCTCGGAAATGCATTGCACACACGGTGTCCAATTGGTCTCGAATGGGTTAAATCAATTAAGGAAAAATGACTCCAAAAAGCTTTTGCCCCTTCCTGGTACTCCGATAAAAAAAATCTTTCGAAAGCAAACGGATAACGCTCAACTAGTATTACAGTTTAATTAAATCCTAGCTAAAATGATTCTCAACGAACTAACAATAATAAGATTTCTTAAAACACGATCACCATCCTTTAAACTTGAATTCTGTACAGTGCTCAATCAAAATTACAATTCCCTTTCAAAAAAATGATCGCAACTCCGTTCTCAGACGAGATTCCTCGATCGCTCTTCATCGACAGTATTCCAAAGTAACTTCACCATAGTCAGACACATTGGCAAAGCGGATTAAACGCAAAACGCTCCTCGCGTATTCGTTAGCGTCGTCGAAGAGGTTAATAAAGCCGTTTCTCGTGCGAATTGTCCTCATCATTCGTCTTCGAAACTAAGCGGCGCCCGCACAGCGGTGTGTATCAGTAAACTCTCGAACACGTTATAATCGGATTTCAGTGTGCAAACGTCGACGTCTCGCGTTGTTCATACCGCAGAGTCAACCGGGACTTGGAAATCGAGCTTTCGAAATAACACTTGTTTGATCTTGTTTGTTGCAGAGGTTGCAGTGGTCCAGCACCCCGGCGCATCGGGAACTTTGCTATCTGAAAGGACGCAGCGACGACGAGTGTCAGAATTACGTACGAGTGTTTGGCAGGCAAGGACCGGATCGATTTCTCGTTTGCGGTACCAACGCGTACAAACCGGCTTGCAGACAGTTCACCATCAAGGTAAATGCACGATGTTCATTATTCGAATTCATTTGTGGAGAACTTCGTTTCGGCTAATTTATCGATTCGATATTAACAATCAATCTAACGAAAGCGTCTTTACTGTTCTACTTTGGAGTAGTGCGCCGTTAGTGGATCATTTTCTATAATGCTCGTAAGATTATTGCTTATAAAGCGAGAGGATAATTGGTCTTGAAATCAAAGGATTTACGCTCTTCAAATTAGAGACGACGAGTTAATTAAAGGAGAGTTCATAGATCAATATGATAGTTAACACGTTGAATACCGGTATTTCGCTAGTTTCATCATTTCTACTGAAGTGACATTTTTTCTATTAAATTCACATCACAGAGCAGAAATATTAAAGATTCAGATAGATAGATATTCGATAGATTTTTATCTTTTTAACGTCGATATTTAAATATTGAGTATGTCCGAGAATTCATAAATATTACAATTTTAAGTTATATCAAAATTTTACTGAATTCAGCAGCGTTGGTCACCGATGACCCCCATGACAGTCAAATTTGAATGTCTAAATAAGTGATTTGTAACTGGGACTACTTTGGAACAAACGGCGATCATCAAAGAAATTTAGAGTTTATTTATGTTAGACTGTTAGAGGACATCAATTTCCTCTACTTTTATCGGGTGCAGCTCGTCAGTCGTGCCTTTAAAAGGCTCACAGAAACTTTCAATAGCCACTAACACCTTTCTGGTGCACAGCGTTAACAATCCCGAAGGCTAGAATCGCACAGTTCCTACTCAAAAGTGTCCAACAAAACAGCATCCCAACAAAGGCTCTTCAACCTTTTACTACAAAGCGTCCTCTATTCTTATGAAAATAATTAAAAAAATATATTATCCTATCGTTGAAATATGTCGAAACTGACGTTTCAAAGGTGGTCGTTATCTTTATCAGTTGTAAATTACGAGAAGTGCAATTAAATAAAATGGCTCGTAGGGAAGATGCAAATCTCTCTTACAGTCCAGAAGAGGCTGAACCACGGCTTGCGGTTTGTGGATTAAGGTACGAGGAACCCCTCTAAGTATCTTTTAACACCATACTTGGGTTTTCTGTTATGTCGATATCATGTAATGGGAAGTACCATGTTACATAAGCGCGTTAAATGTACGTTCTCTCCATGGGGTTACATTTATGAACGGCTACACCCTCCAAAATGCTTTCGATGTTTTTGATAATTGAGTCAATTATTTTTCTCTTTAATTCGCTTCAATTTCCATTTGTATTTATCCCACATTATTACCATTGTTACAATTATTACAGTGGATGCTAATGACGGACCTAATTTTCAAGCAAAATATGGAATAATTCACGCTTATTGGAGTTACTTCAATTATTTTACGTTGACTCGATTAATTTGCTTGATTAACATAGATATACGGTTTAGTTTGATTGTTTGAGCTTTAATGAAAAATCAGTATGTCTTTCAGTAAGAGTCAAATTTTATTTATACAAATCTGTGCATATTTTTTGCTCTGTTTTAACAATATGTATTATAATATATCAATGGTACAATATAAGATTTTGACACGTGAGTAAATATAATAATGTGCGTTTGCCAAGTTAAGCTTGTAACAATCCTCTGCAAGGAAATGTATGTAAAATAATGCCAAAAAGAAACTAAGATGTGACCTTGGCAGGTCTTAAGGGTCGACTGCATTTGATGCCTTCCTCCCTTAGACGATCAGGTCCTTCAAGGACCTTCTTTCCCCGAAAGAGTGGCAAGGGTTGTTTTCTCCCTCGCTATATGTAGAAAGTCTTCTTACACTTCTGACGCTTTTTAATATTATAGAAGTAAAATATTTTCCAAAAATGTCAACTCGATGAAATTTATAAAATTCTAGGTTGCAATCTAACAAAACTTACTGCAAGTTAACAAATTAACGGATTCCTACGTTTTTAGAAATTCCTTCCAAACTTATAGAGACATGGTACAGTAGATATTTAAGATGTATCGTATAATATGCGAATTTCTTAACTGATCATCTTCTATGTCGGTTGATCTCTCTATTTCCAAAGTCGTAAAATCTAATATTACACTCCAATAAATTAAATAAGGACTTTGAAAATAGATGGATCAGGTAGCAAAGAAGATGATCACTTAAGTAATTGGTATATTATAAGATGCATGTGAAATATCTACTGTGTTATGTCTCTATGAGTTAGGAAGATGTTTTTAAAAAGGTAGGAATCTGTCGATTTGACAGATTTCGTAAACCTAGTGTTAATATATTACGGTGTAACAGATTTTACGTAAGTGAACCTTGTGTTAAGCGAGATAAAACGGTGTTTATAGATGGTCGCAGTGAAATTTTGGTGGACAGGTTTACCGATTCGTGATTCGAGAGCAGAAATTTGTTCAATCGAGATTCGCCATCTACAAAGTGACATTTAATGTTTGGAAACCTTACTCGAACAGTAGGCAAGCATAAACTTGATATAAACCGATGCTGGTTTGACTTTGATACTGTTCCGTTTGTTCATTTAATAATCATACGGCGAAGTTGCGTCGAAGTTAGCCTTTGGTACGAAGTCACGAGAGGAAAGGATATTGTTATAGGAACTATAGTAACACAATAGGAAACTCGCATTAACGAATAATAACAATAGATTGCGCGCGTTACGCTCATTGACTACTGAGGAAAATATTTACACCTCTGCAAAAACAATTTCACCCCAATTAAGAATGAAAATTTCATTGATTTTGATAATACAATTTTATCCAATAAAAAAATATTTGAAAAAAATTACGTTCTCCTCAAGAGTTACGAAAGGTTTGAAAAGAATATCTTCTTAAAGTCCTTTTTCAACGGGAATGCTCTGAAAATCCGTTTAAATTGCGATTTCTTTTCTAATGTCGTTCAAGGAATGCTTTAATTAAGTTGATAATATAGTAAATGTTTGACGTTGTCTCTAACTTGAAAATAAATGAATGTAACTCTGCTGATCTTGATTATAAAAACTGCAATTTTATCTTTGTGAGTCGGGGAAACATTGGCAAAGAAACCGTGGATTTTATGAGATCTCTGTGAGGATTAACTAGAGCAGAGTTCCTCCGAGCTTTTGCTCTTTCGGATTATTAATGTCCTGTAATAATTTCCTCGTGAAAATAGAGGAAGATATAAAAAGCAAATCGTTATTGTAAATACTCATTCCTGTCAGACTTGTTGCTCTTCTCTCTCTTCTTCTTCTTTAATTATTACTACATCAAGTACGTAGAAATATCGACGGTACATACTTAATCAGATTTTTCTCCTATTCAACGTTTGTTTATATTCCTGATGTTTTTTCTTTAAACCCTTTTCGTTTTATGCTACATTTTCTCGATGCCCTCGGTATACAAATATTAATTCAATCGTACGTTTACATTTAACACTAGAACTACCGGCCTCAAATCTATCATATTTTAATAAATTAAATAAGTACTTTGAAAAAGGGGGAATCAAGCGGCGGAAAATTTGATCGATTGGGTGATTTATGGTTATTGATATAGACGTAGAATATTTATTCTATGACTCTTATATAAACTTGGAGAATTTTTTGAAAAAATTGTGTACCAGTCATTTTGACTGGTTTGGTAGTTCTAGTGTTCAAAAAGTTCATAATGCTATTTTCAAATTTTTAAGTAGATATAATCGAAGTATTTCAATATTATATTTAGCCTAAAACCCGAGAATAATTCATTCATTCCGCTAATGAATTTTAGATGCAATGAAGCTTACAATACGCGAATGGTATAATTGAGGGAAAACTAGCCACGTAAAAGCTGGATATTCAAAGGACATTTCGATTTCCCACCATTATCGTAAAGTAGTCATAATCGGCTTATTATTCACGCCACAGTCAGACTGCGTAATAAAATGTATTAACAGTCGATTCATTATTTTATTAATTTTTCCAAATATTTCCATATCCACAGCAAAGAGTTCAATTTTCAATTATAATATTAATTTCTACAAAATCTCAAATTTAATAGCAGCGCTGCAAAATTTTCACCAACACTTTAATCCCCCTTGTGCACTTTTCTTCGTAACTGAGATTTTTATTAAAACCAAGGAATTTTTGGCAACGGTACTGAAGAAGGCTTTTTTAAAAAAAAAAAGAAGACGAAGAAGAAGAAATCTAAAACTCAGCAGTGCCTCGAAAAAAAGCGCAAAGAACACCTTGGAAAGAGACGAGGGGAAGTTTGAGCTTGCAAAGCGCCTTTCCTCGCGCGCTTACAGCAGCGAATTCGCGCACGTCCTCTTTTCTTCTTTATATTCGCTTTACGAGCTGTAGCCTTACTGCTCGGAGGTACTATTTTTAATCAAGGATAAAAATAAAAAAGAAATTAACGTTGATTTCGCCGATGGGCGTAACTGCCTGCTATAAAATTCTCTGCTTACCTTGTCTTCCCCTTTAAATCCATCGTGGATACGTACGAACGTACTTGCTTTTCGATTTTCAAGCACTATGCACTTTTTGCGAGCATAAAGTGATAAAGGATATATCCTCCGAGTTTATTGCATCCTTATAGGCGTATAAACTTTTATAGCGTACCTTATAATTATTTACACTTTCTGCTGGTAAAATCGTGATTTTGGTGAACCGAAATTATACATTTTCCTCGTGGAATTAGTTCTATTCGTGATTTTATCGCTGTTCATAAGAAAATGGTAAATGTACTGAGTGTTATCATTTAATGACCCTTGACTGGTTAATTATGGTCGATGTATCTCCTGTTGTTAAATTTGTGCTAAAGTAATTTGGACTTTGGGATTTGACTGACATTAGGTATGTTTCGTGTAATGTTATCAGTTATTTTTGTGTTTAGAGAGAAGTATATATTCAGTGGGAAAGAATATTGTTAAAATAATTTTCTGTAAACCGATAGAAGATTGAAAAATAGACCAAGTTGTGATGGATATGAATTTCGGGATTCGGATGTTCAATTAGTCCTCCATAAATATTTTTCCTAAAATACTTTACACTTTATCATAGCCTTGATAATTAAAGATTCATTTAAAACTGTAAGTTCTAGGTAAAGTGACCACAGCATCCAAAAGGTATAAAATGAAAGTAGTTCAAATCTCAAATAATTAAATCTAATGATAATTAATTATTACCGTCAGTTGCAATTAGTTCAGTGACCTATTTCAAACTAATCCAATTATTTGCTAATTATCTTCAAACGAAGTCACTACATTCAAGAATTCTGAATCCAACAAACGATTTCTCAGCTCTCAAAAGTGTACAGCAATTCCGATTAAAGCTGTTCAAATATTTGAAATTGACAATGATTGCTCGTAACCCAACGTGTTTTATCACCTGCCTATTAATCTGCAAAGTACCAAATGTTTCTCCGACACGCGAAATTATATCGTAACCCAAACAAAAGCGGCACAAACATTAAACTCTAAAAGCGATCGCGCATGTTTCCGTGTATAACGTCCCACCACTATCAATTTGTGCATTCCAGCCTTGGTAACATGTTACCTAATTATCCACGATTTATCCCCCTGTAAATCATTGTTCTGCTATTCTTCCCGGAAACAGTAATATTTCCTCGATACCACGGGTCGTGTATCAAAACAGCGACGATGCAAGCGTTGATCGATGCATTGCATTCGATGTGCAACCGAATTTTATGGCTCCTAGAAGTTCCTCGGCCATAAATAGATATTTTCAAAATATTTAACAATTATTCATATCACGGACACCAGGAGTTTGAAAGTAACGAGTTGGATATTACGAGGGCTACCGAGGGTTACTGGTAATTATAACTATGAAATTGTAAAAAGTATTTTAAAATTGTTAAACGATAATATCGACAAGTTTTTATAATTCATTGCGGTACTAATAAGGTTGTTAGTCGACGTTCAGGAAAAGTGCTTATTTTTTTTTTGTTAGATACCCTTGAAACTTTCTCTTTTAACCCTTCTAGTGCCGACCGAAAAAAAAACTGATTGAATTATGACAAATATAGTTGCGAGTAAAAACCATTGTCATTTGACAATAATTTCGTATAGAACACGCAATATAGAGTATGAACTGTCTATTTACAATTATTTGTTATAAAATTACTGATGTCCTATTGGAAACTGAATATTAACCCTTCGTTGTCCAGTGTTAACAGTATTGCTAACGACGATATATCATCGTTCGGCACTAAAAGGGTCAAAGACATCTGGACTTTGTCAACGTACCCTGTTTCGTATCCTCTTAAAAGAAATGGGTACGTGACCAACAATAAGTCGAAAACAGCCAGCTTCGCTGATGGGCCTCATGGGCCTTTCTCCCATAAATTTACTCCTTCCTAACCAACTCGCTTTTCCGAAAACTACCACCTCTACTCTCTCTCAGCAACCAATCAATTCCAATGTTCACACCCTCGCAAATAGAATTTCCACTTTTCCAACCAATGACAGTTTTCCTCAATTTACCTCTCTTCTAAAATCCCAACTCAGAATCAGAATAATATTGACTTCCATCCAGAAAACCTCGCTCTTAATATAAAATTCAGTTAAATAATAAAAACTTTACTGTGTAAGACGAAAAACCCTTCGAATTACTTGCTTCTCATTCTTCGGGTTCACGACATCTTCAAGGATAATAGCGACAAGTTTCTTAACACTAGAATTACTAAGCAAGTCAAAATGACTGATTTTGAATTGTATCCAAAAATTCCTCGGGTTTATTAGAGAGTCGTAAAGTAGATACTCTACTTTGATCCTATAAAACACAGATCATTGAGTCGATCATCTTTTCCACCTCTTGATTGCTTTTATTCCAAAATACTTATTTAATATATTCATATATAATAGATTTAACGCCGGTAGTCAATCTAATTACATTTATTTCAAATTATTGAAATCCTCAAGAATAATTTTATTAGTGAAACCTTCAACCACATAAAAAACCTATCCAAGCAACTAACACGCAGATCTTTCAATCGTCAATTTTAACACCCCAAAAACAGCTGCTTTTTACATTCAACAAAATGAATCCTCCGCAGGATAACGAAAACGTATCTCGTCTCTTTCTCCCTCCAACAATTCCCCAAATCTATCATCCTAAAACTACCCCGGCATTCCACAATCGTCCAACAGACCCAAAGATAAAGTTTCCCTCAAAAAGTGTCGGATCGTGCGCATTCCTCTTTATCGCAGTACCGTAAATCAGTTTACATTCGTCGACCCCTTAGTCTCTCGGCAGTATCTCTTAACTGTCAAAACAAAACCCTCAAACTATTTTTACCACTATGGTCCACGATTTCAAGGCGTGCCGACGTGGAAGCATCGGAAGCAAATAAATCCGCGGAGTACGAATTGTACGTTCTTTGCTCGCGATCGGTGTATCCACGATAGGAGAGCAAAGAAGGTTCAGAAGGAGTCCCTACGGGTTGAGAGGAAGGGTTAACGCGTCGCGGCGCCCGGCGTCTTAATAATAGCACGTCGTGGAAACGCGCCATCATGCCAAGAAAGGACGGAGAAGCGGGACGAGGAAAAGGAGAGGACGAAAAGTGGCATGAGCTCGTGATTTATCTCCTCGTATATCCTCCACCGTCTCTCTTTCTCTCTTTCTCTTGAATTTGCTCTCTCTCTTCTCCTTTCTTCCTGGTCTGATCTCGAGCAAATAGCGGCGTCGTCGCTGGGTCCCACCTTGCGCATATTCACCTGTAAGTACATGCACACCGACCTGGGACCCTTGATAAGTGACACTTTAAAGGAAAACGAGATAAGAGAGCGCGGTGCATATATGTATAACGGCTGTTTTTGATGCATGCTTCGCGGCCGTTACACGGAGCTGTAATTTAGCGAATAAACCGTCCTCCAAATGGAGACGTTTGCAGGGACTTTCTTGTTCAACTGACACGGTCGATTATTCAAGGACGATGGACACCTTCGGGAACTGAGTTTGAGGATGGAGATAGAGAGTCATAGTGATGAAGTTGAGGGAGAATTTGACGGCGAGGGAATGACTTTTCGGACTTGTACGTAATGGACGTGGTAGTTGTCAACTCTGAAGAGCTTTTCTGATTTATATGGTATAGAACAGAGGATCTTGAAAGTACGGTAGTTAACGATTGCCGAGGACATGGAGGAAAAAACGATTGTCGGTCTTGCAGGTATTCTTCGACAACCTTAAGAAGTCTCCTGAGCGGCGGAGCTTCTCGCTAAAGACCGTTTTTTTTTATTTAATGCACCCTTCTCAGCCTCCTGGAGGAAGCACTTGTCAAAGTCGTAACATTGAAATATCTTTATTAACATATCTTGACGCCTGGCGAATCAGATTCTGCCGAGCAGGCCTACCTCCAAGGAGATTTCTTGAGGTTGTCGCATTATACAATGTGACAACTAAAAGATGGCTAGGGAGCGGTGGGACTTCTCGTTTTCAAATGCCTATTCCTGCCATTTTGTTTTTGGAATTGCCAAACCCAGTCTTTTAAATTAAACACTCCGTATAATCGTTAATTTAGAAGGCTAGTTTAGGGAATTCCAAGAACCAAATTGTGAGAATAGGCGGTTGAAAACGAGAGGCTGAGCCATTTACTAGCCATCTTTCAGTTTCCGGACTGTACTGTCAGCCTAATTGGTTGTGTTCAACACAGATATTAATACTAGAACTACCAAGATAGTGAAAATGACCGGTTGCTAATTGTTTCTGAAGATCCTCTATTTTATAGGGTAGTCATACTCTTAATTTTTCTTCGGCTAAAATACTGATTTAGTATATTAAATGCAGCAAATGTAAAGCTGATAATTTTCTGTCTCATCTTTGCTAATATACTTCCCCGTTAATTTCTAGCTCATTGAGGTACTCTTAAACCTTTGTATTCGGAGCAATCTCTGACGTGATCTATTACCAACTTGGTGTGACTTTACTATTTGCTATCTTGTGCCATGTCAATAGAAAAGTTGAGGTAAAAATACATTTCGTAAAGTATTGCAGTGCAATAAGTTTATCCTCCATAATCACTTTTAAATTTGAAGCTCTCTTCAGAGGGGGCAACCAAGTGATATAGCAAACGTACGATGTCCTCTCAAATACTACAGGGTGTAAAAAAATTAATGGTCACGGCTTTCAGGGATTGTTCTATAATTCTGGATCGATGGAGATTTGCGAAAAAACCGGCTGCAAAATGCGAAAAAGGGTAGCAAATTTTTTTTTAAGGCTCATTGTATTCGTCTTGTTACTTAGGCAAAATGTCTGAGAGGAACCATGGGTCAGAAACGAACCGTTCTCTCGCAAATTAACTTTTAATTGGGCCATCCGATTAAAATTTCGCCCATATGGGAGCCATCGAGTCATCGACCTTTTAAAAGGAAACACATGTGATAGCCTTGCTAGCTCCAATGGTTAAAGCAGAGGTAACATAAACGAAGAGAGAAAATGAATAGACACATGTTGATGACCTTCGTTCGGTGTTGTGTTCACTCAAGGACGCACCCGGGGAGAAAAACATAAACACTTGCACTTCTCTTCCGGTGCGGTGACACGGTGCCACATTTTCTAGCTTTGTTTACGTCGTCTCTGGTTTAACTATTGGCGATATTTCGCCCATACGGCAGCCTTCGATTCACCGACCTTTTAAAAGGAAACACATGAGATAGCCTTGCTAGCTCCAATGGTTAAAGCAGAGGCAACAAAAACGAAGAGAGAAAATGAATAGAAAAATAACAATGACCTGCATTCGGTGTTGGGTTCGCTCAAGGACCCAAGGAGAAAAACATAAACACTTGCACTTCTCTTCCGCTGCGGTGACACAATGCTCCATTTTTTAACTTTGGTTACGTCGCCTCTGCTTTAACACTAAAACTACCGACGTTATATCTACTAAAATTTAAATTTATTGAACAAGCACTTCGAAAAAAGATAAATCAAGAAGTGAAAGTATTAGTTAATTGACTCATTTAGGCTTTATATGGTAGAGGTAGAATTTTTACTTCACGGTTCCCCTATCAATTTAGGTAGTTTTTTGAAAAAATTGCGAAGCGGTCATATGACCGCCTTGGTAGGTTTAGTGTTAACTATTGGCGAAATTTTAATCGGAAGGCCGAATTAAAAGTTAATTTGTGAGAGAACGTTTCGTTTCTGACCCATGGTTCCTCTCAAACATTTCTCCTACGTAACAAGACGAATACAATGAGCCAATAAAAAATATTTGCTCCTCTTTCCCGAATTTTGCGGTAGGATTTTTTCGCAAATCTCCATCCATCCAGAGGTGTAGAACAAAACCTCAAAGCCATGACCATTAATTACTTTACACCCTGTACATCGGAATGCAAACGGTTAATTTTTTTACCACCATAGTTTTTATCTTGTTTTTTTTCTATTTCAATTAATATGGTCGCTTTACTTAGGTTATATTCTTGCAAAGTGGCTTCAGAAACCGCTCAAGATACAATATATTAAATAATAATAAGGAAAACTTTCTCAGGGCTAATGAGAGATTTTAACTCAGGCCCACTGATTGGAAGCCTATGGCTCTCTTACCTACCGTAGCTTTAATTCCAGATTTTTTCCCACCTTATCACGCTGCAATACAATGCATCGGCAATCTGAATAATTCAGAGCTCGTCTATCGTCCCCACAAAGTGACCGTAGTTGTTCCCACTAAGAATCTACCAAGAGACAAACAACATTATCGTTATTCCTTCCGCTGTGCTTACGTGAACTGGCTCGTTTACCGGTTGTATAATGAGAAGCAGAAAAAGGACAGTATCTCGAGCTGCCGCGAACGTAGGGGCAATTACCGAGACGTATCAACCGACATTTTAAAGAGAAGTTAGATAAGAGGGTATACGTGTTACGATGCATGCTTCGCACCTATTACGGCGGATTATAGCTTCATAAATGAGGGGGTAAGCGGATGAAGGTATTTACAGCAATTCTTCCATTATAGGTTGATATAAAGGGCAAGAAAAAAAAAATGGAATCCAAACGAGGGATAAAAAAGCGGAGCTTCTATATGCAACGAGATTCTCGTTTATTTATGACAGCGATACGAACGGGTTTTACGGCGAAATTATTGATTTCAATTCCACAGGGCAGATTTGAATCTTTTTTGCGCTTATAAGAAAGTCTGTTTATTGAAAAATATGTCTCCCCTTTTATCATTCTACGGAGGGCTTTACGTTTCGTCGTTCGTTCATGATTGTATCGTTTCCCTTCTTCTCTCCCTTTATTACCGTTCGCTTGCATTCGAATGAAATTGCTCTCTTTACATTCTCAAGGCTTCGAAGAACCATCGTACCCCATGAATACGGGTACTTAAGCAGCGGTACTTTTTCCATGACAAAAATTCCGTTTATGGCGACAGACTCTCAAGTGTAGGAAGGGCGTAGAAAGTACGGTACACTATCCTCTCTGGCTCGAGGAAATCGTTCCTCTTCAAGATTAACTTCTCGGCGTAAAACCGTTCACACGTGAATCGGTATCCGCAAAAGTATCGACAGCCTTGCATCCTCCTGCCGATCGAGGGGGAAGAATGAAACGTTTCGTTCTCACGTGAGCGTCAAAGTGTCACGTATCGCTCGTTTACTCGAATGTCTCGGGGAAGTCCCGCTGTAATCAATCGATGGCGCCTCTCTCTTTCCCCGTTCTCCAGTCGACTCTTCTATGGAGCCTTATCGAGGAGCCTTCGAGGAAGCTGCCGGTGTCCTCTTTCGACATTGAGATGCCCTATCATTCTACTCTCCTCGGATGATCTATCTTTCACGCACCAGGATTTCGCGGGCCTTATCGTAAAATGGGAAAAAAGGGGAGGGTATCTGCGGCAAAGAGTTCATTCCATTGGGAATTCGATCGCGTTCTTTCACAACAAAACTTGGCAATTTTATTTCTACGCTGGACGTCGTTAAAGTCTCATCTGCTGGACGAGCGAAATCAATCAGGTGGCCGGGGATTGCGAGAAATCGATTAATTAAGTCAATACGACGGGGAAAATGGAAGAATGTACGGTAGACTGAAGGGATGGTAAGAAAATTATCGAACGGATGTGATGGGGAAAGAGTTCGGAAAAGAATAAATGGAAAGGGGAGAAAGAAATTGACTTGGAGAAATATATTGTAGGTGTTTTGATTAGTTCTTTTAAATAATTACGGATTAATTATTGAGACTTGTGTTGATTTTGCCATTGATGTTGTGGTTATATCTAAAGGTAACTATTTCTGAAGTGATAGACAGTGGAAGAAGCAGTAGAGTTAGTTAATTTCGAGAATGGTAGTGAATAAAATTAAAAATAGGACGATGGAATTGAATTATTTTAATGCGCAGGAAATAAGAAAATGTTCTGTGGAGACAGATCGATTTAAAAAAAAGAATTTAGCGAGGTAATACTCTGTTTATCGTAGCAAAAAGAAGACATTTGTTTTCCATTCCAAAGCTGCGCTGTTCTATCGTCGAGGCACAGGGAATAGGTTTTACTCGCTATTTTCTCGGTTCAATCGGAAAACTCGCACCGACACCTTTTGGATTCTTAATGGAAGACCCAATTTCTACGTCCATCGAGAAAATTCGAGGAGTTTCTTTCCACTGTGTCACACGTTCCTGCAACTCCTCTCATAATTGAATAAACCGATATTCCTTTCTAGACAATTTATCACAGAGACTTGTAATTCCCTCCTTCAAGATGACGAAATTTTTCGTTACAAAGTACAATCAATTGTTATCCTTCCATACGATAGATGCTTTCGAGACTCTCAAAATTACTTATATAACGTGAAACTAATGAATTAAAATTTTTCAATTTTGAAGATTTTATTGTAAAACTTTACTGTGAAATTTTGAAGTCGTATCCATCTGTAGCATTTGCATTTACGTGTACGGTTTCGGGGCTTAAATCTGAATTACGCGCAGGCATTGAAGAGCGCTAATTGTGAGCGCTTATTCCGAAATTCAACGCTTGTTCTAAATTAGCATATTTAGGAGAGACGCAGAGTGGAGATAGTTGAAGGGTAAAATGCACGGAAAAACAGCATCTAAGGGACGAGCAGAAATTGCACGTAGAGAAGTATAACTAATAGGTCTAAAGAAAATAGAAAGCTTCGAAAAATTCTTGTAAAAATACAAAGGAACGTGTACGAGAAGATGAAAGAGAACAAGTGAGTGCTTGAGAATATAATGCCATGAGAGCATGCAAACACAATGCTAATTTAAAATAAGTCAAATTCAAGAACAAATAGATAGTTCGAAACACAGTAAAATATTAGGGGTACCAAAAAGTAATCAAAATTGGAAATGTTTTTCTACAAAAAATCGAAGGACTTTTTTAACACTAGAACTACCGGCGTTAAATTTATCATATTTAAATATATTAAATAAGTAATTTGAAAAAGGAGGAATCGAGTGGTGGAAAGGATGATCAATTCGGTGATTTTTGTCTTTTGTGACGGACGCAGATTTTTTCTTCTATGCACTCTTCTATAAACTTGGAGAATTTTTGGAAAAAATTGTATACCAGTCAATTTGACTGCTTTCGTAGTTCTAGTGTTAAAAAGGGAATCGAACAACTACCTTTAGCTAGAAAAAAGTGTTAGAAAACTATAGAAATTATTTTGTTGATTAGCATTTAAGATTTCTTTAAAAAATAAATATTTTTCGCTGATAAAAAAAATTGTTGATTACTCTTCGGTAATCCTAATAGTAAGTCCTAAACGAAATGACTTTGGCAATTAGATATTATAAATACAAAAGAAAAAAATAAATAAGCATCTTTAAAGACCCTCGAATGGAATAACTTTTGGACCAAGTCCAAATAAATTGCGCACACTCAAAACACAACGTATAATTATTATTTCACCCGTAACAATAGTTATTCGTATCCGGTGCAGTCTAAAGACACCAGGTTACAAAAAGAAGTGAAATAATAAGAATAATTAATGTCAAAGCAAACTAACTATATCAAAGAGAGTACATTAAGCTTATTATACGACTTCCCGAGTCCGTGCTCTCATTTCGACAACTCGAGACCCAAAGTTGGCGTGTAATAGAGAAAGAGATACCTGAAATTCTAGCAGTGACAGAAATGTCCGGAATTCTTGGAATAGTTGGCCGCTTACTATGAATCGCCCTGCACAAGTTTATCGGAAATATTCCATCTCCCCCGGAGGTGGAAGATGTCTCTTTCCGGGATTGGGTGTCGTTGTGCCGACACCCACAAAGCATCAGATACCAATCCCAGTTGTCGTTGAACGCTTTATCGGGAGTCTAATTCTCACGTCTAACCGAAAGAAAATTCCAGCCAGTACCTTTTATTCGGGTCACGTGGCCTCCGATATGGCTTCCGAATGCGAAACCCGCACCTTTGAACCGTCCTCTTCCTCCTTCGTGGTGCTTCCATCTACTTTCCCCTTTTCTCTGCTTCTCTCTTGCTTTATCTCTTTCTATCATTATACATCCGTCGTCCTCTCGAAGAGTCCTTCTTGAAAGAATCAACCTCTTCTTCGAAGCCCCGTTTCCACCTTCCTCTTCTTAACTCGAGGCTCGCTTCAGCCATCCCTCTTTTCGACTATCTTCGACTCTATTCTTAGTGTTTCTTCTGCAGCTACGTCTTCGGTATACCTTAGTTTTCCTCTTCCAAAATTCTCTTCTTCTTGTTCATGAAAAGAGGAAAGTTAGAGGATCTTTAACCATCCATTTCCAAATTATTCATTTCCATGGCAGCTCCGTTACCGTACTTCCTTTCCGCTGTTTTACTTCGGTTGTCTTAGATTCGATGTCCGGAACATTCATTTCGTGCTGCCTACTTCCTTCGAGGCTTCATCTTTCTTCCGTTTATTGCCTTCTTTTCTTTTTTGCGGCTTCGAATTCGCGAATTTTCCCTGCCCAGTTGCTCGAGATAGGTACTATTTCCTGAAGTAATTTGCCGCCACGATTCCTCTCATGGGAATGGAACTTCGTCTTCATATTTCTCTTTTGAAAGTTCATCTCCCTTCTTTTTCTTCTATCTCACTCTCTTTTGCTCCCTGACGAAAAGCAAGACGAATATTTGATGCGTTTAGCGTATAGTTTTCAGGCAATCCATTTCCGGGAGGATCATTTGACGTTGCGCTCTTACATTTTCATACGATTCCTACTTTCCCTTTCCTCTTTCTGTTTGTCTTGCGTTCTTAGTACGCCGCTGCTTACACAGTTTTAGCTACCGTCTTTCCAGTTTCTCCTTGACCCTTTCAAATAATTCTTTCCCGCTTCGAGATTCCACCAAGTTTCATTTCATTTCATTTCGGTAACTTTCTGGAAACACAACGCACAAGATTAAATACACCCTGCCGAGACTCGTCGTATGCATCTTTATTAACCCTTTGCGCAACAACTTTTTTCAAATTCTCTGTCATCTCTTATTTACCTTTGTCTTATATTGTGTATAAAATATGAAATATACATCTCGTAGAATTTTTCATTTATTAAAGTAAGTCAAGTTTCTTAAGTAAAACATGCCAAAATGTTGATAGAAAGTTCAGCAACGCCGCCGCACTGAAAGAGGTTGATTTCGTCCATTCAATTTACCAGGACTTCCTCAACGCTACTTTTCGATTCTCTCACTCTTATTCCACCAATAATTTCGTATCGATCCAAAAACTCCATCTGCGAAATTCCACTTCTCCTTCATAACGTAATCCCTCCTTCAGTTTCTCCTCTCACCTCGAATCTCGCCGATTGCATCGCATTCCTCCGCCAAGAAATAAAACAGATCCCCTTGCAATACAGGGCGCGAGAATCTCTCGAATTTCCCTGGATTTTTCATATCTATTTCTTTCACATTGTTTCAACGTGTCCCGTTGAACCAGTCTTCTTTTTTTCGTTTAGTCTTATTTTCATTTTAGTGAAAGTTTTTTCCACGCTGTGGAAATTTTCAATTTATTTTTCCTCGTTACTTCGCTCACCTTCTTCGAGAGTTATCCCGAAAACTTCCAACTGACGTTTGTTACCGGTAGAACAATCTCCCGCCATGAAATTACAGCCTCATTCAGTCGACCTCGGGTATTACATATCTCTCTCTCTCTCTCTCTCTCTCTCTCTCTCTTCTTGTGCTTCAATTCAATATTCTTCTTCTTGCATTTCCAACCGAGACGTTTGGAGAACCAGCGCACTTTGGATGTTACACGCCAGAACAACGAACCAGTCAGGTACCATAAGTTTCTTCCTACGGGAATCTCACTCTGAATTGTTGGTGCATTTATGTGGGATTGGGCGGTACCTTTTTACAAAAGAGCTTTGAAAAAAAGGCTGTGGAGGAGGAAAGTCATTGGCAGAGTACGCTGATAATAATTTTGCGTTGATTTATTAAATAAATACTTTGAAAAATGAGGAATCGAGGGGAAGGAAAAATGATCCATTGGGTAATTTATGGTCTTTGAGATGGATGTAGAATTTTTAATGACTCTTCTATGAACTTGGAGAATTTTATTAAAAATTGGGTGACAGTCATGTTGAGTGGTTTGGTAGTTGTAGTGTTAGGAAACTTGGCTGGAAACTACTATAACGAAGAGTTATTGTACGCTCTCTCATTTTTTCTATGGATTCTACATTTAGATCGTTCTGTGATGGAGAATTAATATGTTTTTGAGGAGAATATCGACAGATGATGATGGTAGATATGGTGTTCCAATAGATAGGTTAAGGTTTTGAAATTTTCATATACTTTGGCAGGTTCTTTTTGCGTTTTAATGTATTATGACATTGATGTTTGAGAATCTATCTAAAATTGTAGATCTTAGTTGAAGTAATTGTAGGAGTCAAAGTCGAAGGGCGGAAGAAGAAAAGTATACTAAGGGCTACGATGGATGTGGAGTTAACACTGAAACTCCCAAAGTGGTTGAAGTAATTTATTACCGATTTTTTCTTTCTCAAAATTTCCCAAATCGATAAATGAACCATGAACTTCTTATTCCATTTCTATTTTATAACAGCCAGATTACTTAGTTGATGAACTTTCTTACTTCATAACTTCTCAAGTAGTTTCCATTCCATAAAGTCTCCATCCTCAAAGACTTAAATGCATTAGATTTACAGAAAACAATGTACAGATTAAAATCACTCCGTAACGAAGAAAAAAAGCAATCGATAAAGTAGAACTTCGTTATTGCACTATCATTATTTCGTTAATTCGATGAGGTAATTTTCTGCAGCACTGAACATGCAATTTGTAAGACACGTTCGACGTGCCGCTCGAAATTTCGCAATACACGCGGTAGAAATCTATGACTTTTTATCTAACATCGTTGCGGTTTACCTTTTTATTATCATTTCTTCCTCGTTTTTCCATTCATTACATTAAGAGTGTGTGTTCGAAACGAGTCGATCTCTTTTTCGGTAGACCTGAAATTCGACGCTGTATCCACGCATTTTCAATACTTGACACCGAAACCATCCCTTCGTTCGACCCTTTCGTACCTCATTCTCCCATTCCATCCGATCTCATATTCCCGAGGGAGTTGTCAACCGGTGCCTCCCACCGTTGCTCCGCTCGTGTATCCGCAAACAACGCCGTGTAATGAAGTAACCCCGGCTGTAGTTATTGTCCTGGAATATGTAAACTCCCCGCTCGAATCCTGCCAGTGCTTTGATAAATGCTGTCTACTTAAATCCCCGCTGTTTTGTGGGATTTCCCAACCGCGGCTTTTATTCGTTTTAGTTTCATTTTGGTAGATGGTATGTAGAGACATTTTTGCAGAAAGTACGTGTATATGATTAGCTTCCGACATGGATATGATTTTTGCATTGATAGGTAAAATTGAGACACTAATTTAGAAACAGGGTTAACACTAGATTTACGGATGTTGATACACATATTTTTCTGAAGTGAGCCAATTTGACTCATACAAGAAAAGTGAAGTCTTTTGTAAAGAAAATAGTTCCAAATCAATTTAAATGAAAGATTTATTATTAAAAAATTAAACAATCAATGTATTATACATATAGTAAGAACAAATTTTAAGTGAGCCAAATTGGCTCCGTAAATCTAGGGTTAAGAACTTGATAGCGAGACGTATTATTTTCCCCCCTTATTGTATTTGGATTTAACGTTTAGAATTAATCGCAGAAATAAGAGTATGTAGTTGATTTCTGATATAATATGTGCCTTGACACAATATTAATAGCTGTGAAATAATTTGTGTGCCTCGTGATACAATGAGAGTTTTAATTTAATAGTTTTTAGAGAATTTTCAAATTTGATAGATCGTTTACATCGTTAGGAGTTTGATTTGCTGTAGGTAGAGGGGTTAATTGTTATGGTTATGTTGCATAGGATGTATTATTAATGGAATTTGGAAGCCATCGACGTTATGGTACTTTGAATAATAATTTGAGAAAAATTTGCCAATGGAGATGAAGGAGGATTTGTGGCCTGATTCACTAACTGTGGGAGTAATTATTTATTTTCTCAAATAGCATAGCTTCAAAATGTATTGCACGTTTACGAGTTGAAGGCTATGGGTTTGACCATTTTCTGAAATCTCATTTTGCATTAAGATCTTATAATTTGATTTCCTGTAACACCTTGATAAAAAATCCAACCAATAGTCAGTGAGAATAATTAGGAATACTGTGTAAATTACAGATAACAATACAGTTACGAATAGACTTAGGAAAGTTAGATTAAAATAGTAATGAAGCAATCGTGCAGTGAGTAAGGCAAAGTGAACGTTGCACCTAATGATATTCCAATAAAATGGCTAGCCTCATGTTTCCTACAGCCAACGACAAAAAATAGCGCAAAAGCAATTACATAAATTGCTCACAACGATATCGTATAGAATTTTCAACAATTTTTCCAACAATACAACTTAAATTCATGGAATCGTTGAAATTTCTTATATTTCAACGTTGGTTAGCAAATGACTGAGCTATTATCTATAATTTTACATTCTATTTATTATCTTGACGACAATTTTGAATAATTTCACGAGAATAAGAAACATCTTGTTGAAACTATTTTCAGAGGAGATCGATAACGTCATGCCATCTCGTCTTTCGAAGACGGTCATCGAGTTAAGTCCTGACTGGTATTAAGTTCGCGGTTAAATCTTCCCGGCTAAGTCTTTCTTAAGTCTGACAATAGATTTCTAGATTTCCCCGTATTTCCATTGTCTTCCCTCCATCTAATCTTACTTCATCCATTCGACTCTCGATTAGAACTTCGCCAAGCATCGATAAGAGTTTTCTGCATATTATAACACGAAAGGAAAAATGGAAAGAGCACGGAATTATTATTGCTCGTGGAGTATCGTTTAATCTCCGTTATTCCGTGGATTTCTTGAACCGTGTTCGCCAACAAATAAATCCGGTTTCCATGAGACGTCGACTGTACAGAGAATTCCTGTCTATCCTTCTAGGCCATCCGTGTCCCATTATTGCAACATATTGCTTCTCATTTTATTCCTCCAACGCGACGATTCTTGGCCAACGAATGCTTCAGTTGGCCTTTCCTGATTTTTCATTCTCGATCAAAGTTTTTTGCAATTCAAAGTCGGCAGCACGGAGGACAGCCAATAACTTAGGATTCCAGAGTCACCCGATTGACCCTCATCCGGACCTATTTTCAATCTTCATGCTTTTGAAAGACTCATCGGAGGAACAACTTCCTCCTTCTTCCTTCCGCGTATCTGAACATCCTATCTACCTCGACGACGTCGTATGAGAATAATCGTATGATGCAGATTCCGATTTCCGAATATTTTCGCATCTAAATGTAAGGTAATATCTCGAGTTTCATCGAGGCGGTGAAATTGTTTTGGAACAGTTTCTCCAATGTCTTTTTTTTATAGTTAAATTCAACTTTAATCTTGTGCATTTTAAAGTATTTTCTCAGTTATATTGTTCATTGTATCATGAATTTTTATCTTTTGTCTTCCTTTATTATTCTATTTAGTACCAGCAACAAATACAGTCGTAATGATGATAAATTTGTGAAGTTAAACACAGCGAAAAGCTATAAAAATACTAGTTCGACATGGAATTACAAAAGGTTTAAGATGATCAGCTCTGCGATTAATTATTATACTAGGTATCATTTGTATAAATATCTCCAACAGAAATGCACTTCCTTAATCCCTTACCGTACTAGAACGAGTGATACTCGTGATGCTATAAATTGGAAAGGAAATTTTCAAGTTTTACAAAACCTATTAAATTGAAAATATCAGTGAGATGCGACACGATAAAATTATTTCTATAATATTAATATTACGTTAAATTATACTATATGTCATGAATCACTGATCAATGTTTGACTACTTTCACAACTGAAGCAGTCACAAAGTAAATGGCATGGCAAGGGGTTAAAACTAGATTTCCGGGCTCACATCCGTTCAAAGTAGATCTATCATTAATATTTTATTAATTTTATTTATTATTAAATATAGGATTAATATTTCAGTACCTTTCATTATTCTATTAACACTAGATTTACCAAGCCAGTCAAAATGACTGGTACACAATTTTTTCAAAAAATTCTACTGGATTATGAGAGAGCCGTAGAAAAAATATTCTTCGTCCATCGTATAAAACATAAATTACCGAATCTATCATCTTTTCCACGTCTTAATTTTCCTTGCTTTAAGGTACATATTTAACATATTTAAATATAATAGATTTCACGCTGGTAAATCTAGTGTTAAAAAACACTCTAGCAATCTAGTGTTAATATCGGAAACCCCTATAATTCTTTTAATTTTTCACCTACCATCAAACCATGACAATCAATATTCTCAGTACGCCCCACAGTGTTAATTTACCTTCATAAAACACCAGCATCACTTCAACCAACATGTAAATGTCATAAAGATCCAAAGTTGTTCCAAGATCGAACGTCATAGCCATAGTTTAATATTTGTTTCCATTCCATCGAGTCGAAGTTGAGAAGCGTCTGCTCGACAATATTCGAGATCCATCCTTTCCCTGGTTTGTCCCTCCGTCTGCCTCCCATCTTCTCTCTTATTCTCTTCTCCTGAGGGAGCCGCCGAGAGAATACGAAAGCGTCGGATGGCATAGGTTATACCGTATCCCCATTGTCCCAGCGTATCAACGCACGTCAAATGGAGTCTTCCCAATATTTTTCTCTCATTTCCTTCCTCGAACCCTGTGAATCCTATCGAATATTCGTTTGAAGTTAACCAGTTTCCATTGTTTCAATTTGAAGCTCAAAAGGAGAAGCTTATGTAAGCCAGCATCTGGATTCGCTTGTTTTCTCTTTCGTTCTCTCTTTTCACTCGGTTTTCCTTCCTCTTTTTGATTCTATCCTCTTGGTGTCTTCCTTGGGGAGTTTTTCTGGAGTTTCTTCTTCGCGTGATATTCACGTAGGATGAACTGTACCTTGCAGATTCTTCATACAACCTGGTGGATGTCTTTCTATGAGATACATGGCTGATAAATATTACCGTTGCGGAGGAAACAACGGGTTGGTTCTGAATGAGAGAGGCGAATCTTCATATTTGAGCTTTAACGAAAATTGAAATTCTCTGTTTTTTGGGGGGTTAGAGGATCTCCTTTTACAAATTAGTCAGCACGTTCCTTTGGAATTCTTGCAATCTGGATTTCCTGGGTTTGACAACTTTCTGGGGTTATCGTGAATTTTAAATGGGTTTGCAAACATTTTGTCGAGGGTTTTTCTCTTTGATTTTGATAATTAAATATTGAAGATTGGGATGATGGTTGGAACTTAATTATTTACGAGTTATAGGGTAACTTTTTTGAAGCTGCTACAAGTGAGATGCGAATATAAGAGCACAGTTTAGAATGTATTATTATAAAATCTAGATGAGTTTTAAAGGAGTGATCCTTTGTATTTTGCGGATGTAAAGATCAAAGTATCGTACATTTGAAAGTGGAAATACCGATAAGAGGATGAGATTATTTATAATGACTGATCATGTTTGAGATTAGTAACAGAACGATTCGTCGTTGCCGGCAGAAAGTTTGAAATCTAGTTGGACTGCTTTTTCGTTAATCGAATCTCTACATATAATACGACGCATTAATTTGTATTCGTCTTCCTGTCCTCTTAAGGTAAAATCAGCATTTGCATTTTTATGCAACGCCTCACAGTTGTTTTCCTTGATGTGACATAAATATTTCCTTGTTGCCAAAAATACACAAGTTAAAATTCCAATAGGACAAATTCCCTCAACGTGCATATGTCAACTTCATCCGTGAGAGAAAAATGTCAATGTCAAAGATTACTTTCCCCTCTAATCTTTTCATCATTTGAAAGTTCAGTGAACACTCGTCATGTTCATTTCCTCTTGTTCCATCCATGAAAGATACTCAACTCTTTTGTCCCTGAATATGAATAATAGATTTTCAGACAAAAACAGGAGCAATTTCTATTCTATAAGGTCACTCATTGTAATTTTTTTATTTTTTCATTGTTTTTTCTTAGGGGAGGAGGAGAGGTACATATTTGTAGCATCAGGGTTTGAGAATGGTTCCCAGATATTCCAGTAGGTACCAAATAACAAAATACGACTTTCAACTAAATTTTAATTTTATTGAAAGAAAAATGACTACACAAAATCAAATCTATTTGGTATGATATAGCATAAAACAATTTTTGCACCATTGATAAAGTGTTTCGGTCCTTCTCTGTTGTCTCTTTTATTAAATTCTTCTGTTGTTTCCTTGCCAACCTTACATTTCGTGAAATTCGCACGGTGTTGTACACTAGGGTGATACCATGGTATTTTAAGTACAGTAGTGGTGCACTTTTCGTTTAATTATAATGTTAAATATGTCCTGCAGGTATTTTTGAACATCAGTGGTATACATTTGTACCTTTCCGGGCGAAAAGGTTAATCCTTTGCGGTCCAAATTATTTTGTTTATTTGGTAGTGAGCTAAATAAAATTATTTTCATAATATTTTCTATCATTCCATCATCGAAATTGGAAAGTCAATATTAACCCTTTGCACTCCCAGCCATCTCTGACGTTTTCTATTAGCAACTTATCGGCACTTTACTATTTGCTATTTTGTGCTAATTCAGTAGAAAAATTCAGGTAAACATATATTTCTTCGAACCTTGGGGTGCTATAAGTCCATCCTCTGTAATTACTAACAAATTCGAAGATCCCCTTAGAGGGTGCAACAGAGTGATTTGGTAAACTTACGATGTCCCCTCAGGTGGGACATCGGAGTGCAAAGGGTTAAATTGTCAGAAAATAAAATCAAGTGAAAATCCATGTCGATTACTACTCGACATAGGACCACAAAGGGATACCATCGATTCGATACCCGTTTGTGTCATAAGCTTCCCCATGCTTTATTACCGTAGCTAATCCGTACCAGCTCATAACCCAAGTTTTAATAGTTTTATCAAATATTCGTCGGAACTTGCTCGGCTTTAATTTCCGGCTTTATTTTATTTTCACTCTATGCACTTTATTCCCATGTTTCCCACCCTACGTTTCTTGCCCCGGTGATCCCTACGGGAATTATCGCGCGAACACCACACCTCTTTCTCCATCGTCCGGAATGTATACGAGGAACTCTCCCTCGGCGGTTGTTTCCCCATATTCATCGTTGTTGCACGCTTATGCACTCTCGTACCTCGTCTGCAACGACTCCGTTTCCATTTAATTTAACATTCTAATTTTTATCAAATCTATCTTTCACCGATTCCACCTTCAATATTTCAACGTCTACAGTTTTATTTACTTTCCTTCTTTTTACCATATTGCATTCACCTCATTCTACCTTCTCTATCTTTCTCTCAGAACAACGATATTTCCCGCGGGTCTTCCACCAAGAATATACATTGTCCTTCCTCTCGAACGCGCAACGAATAGAACACAAACTCCGTAGTGCATCCCTTGCACTCTGACACGTGGACACCTTTGTTTCCCGAGGCATCGAGTACTCGTCAAAATATTGTCTCGAGTTATCCAGAACTTAATTCTCTTTTATTCTTCTTTTCAATCTCCGTCGTTGGCCTTCCTCTCATTAGGTTCCACCGTTGCATGTATCCCGGAGGGAAATGTCGCACGAGCACCGAACCTATGTTCATAAAACCTCCATACAGGAACTTCTCCCTTCTCGTGGATCTTCCGTTGTTTCATTGTCGTGTCTATCTTCGTTCATGCTTTTTTTTCTCTGTCTCCCTTCTTTTTCTTTCTTTTTCTCCCCTTATTCTTTTTTTCTAGACGAGGAGAATCACTGGCAAAGCTTGTATTGGCATTTTAATTGTACGCGATCCAGTTTCTTCTTAATTCCCTTGCCGGTTGATTCTTGCCTTTCTTTTTCCACGTTCCTCCATCGGATATTCTCCAAGGAACTGACACCAATATTGACGCAACTCTGAAGAAGATGAGACCTTAGACGTGGATGTCGGAAATACCTTTTTTATTCGCCGATTCAACGACATGTTTGGAGATTGTACGTTGGCTTGAATCGTTGAGTGAACGTTACGAACTTTTTTTTAATGGTAACGGTTTATTTTCATTGTACTTTCTCAGGCTCGTTGTTGTTCCGGAGAAATTACGGAGCGTGGATAAACGACGGTAATTAGATGTCATAATAATACTCTGTGTAATTCTTGGAACGCTCTTTACCGATGTTATTACCGGACGTTTAATTCTGCAATTGTTTCCTTTCCCTTTCGAGACAAACGGGATTGCTGTTTCAGCTGGACTATTTTTTGAATTATTCTTACATTTAAAATGTTTCAGGGAAATGAAATATTAATGCATTCATTTCTTAGATTTGACGTGCTACTTTTTATTCCTTCCACGGAAATTAGCTTCATATCTTTCGTACAGTGACTTTAAATTATTGCGTATTAAGTCTGTCATTTGCAACTGCCTGCAAATCTCTTATCTCCCAACAATTCTTTTTCTCACATAAAATATAACAATCTCAAGAACTTTTATTCCATTCAAATCCATAAATCTCTGAAACTCAAGTGAAAGAAAAATCAAACCCCGAAGTATCAAAAGGGTAATCTTCCGTAAACAGAAGAACAATTGTTACGGATGTACGCCTCGTGGGTTGATACCTGCTCCACGATTTTTCGGCGACACCTCTGGAGTGAGCGTATATTAAAACAGGCTCACCCGAATTGAACCACGTACGAAGGTCTTGTGTTTAAATGATGTTGAACTGTTCCAAAGTTGCCTAACTTAAGTGATTTATTTACACTTTATACAGGTACAACTATGGAGATTACGTCCAGGTCTTAACCTCGCGAACGGAGCTTCTATTAGAAGCGCTAGATGTTATTTGGTTCCTTGTTTGTAGAAGACTAAATATTGGAAGCGCGTAAAAACGCGCTTCCGTCACGATTTGGCGGGGGCGGTCACTATTGCAGAACAGGGACGTTGCTGATTGGGAGACTCTTTAGTTTTGCAAATATTAAATTTGCGATTGGTGGGCAAAGGAATCGTCCTTTGCCCATAGGTTAAGAGCCTCCCTCAGCCTTCGGTGTCTTAGGAAAAACCCCGGCTCGAGTGGGGGAAGAAGTCCCCGGTCAATACTTCTTACAGGACAAAACTTTTCCTGAAGAAGTCTGGACGACAATAGGCCCATAAAACTCATTGATTTTGAAGTAATAAAGTATTTGCAAGTCGCGGCAGCTATTTCTCTAAAATCCACATCTGGAAAGTATTAAAAAATCCTACGACGAATTGAGCTACATCTGTGAGCCTCAGGGACGTATTATTGCTCCGCAACAACAATCTAGACCCCTCGTCTAACCCTATCTTCCACAACTTTACAGTTACAAGACCATAACAATTATCTTTCAGTCAGCAATTACATTCGTTATTAAACCAAGCAACATCCTCGAACTATCCATTTACAGACCAAAATGCATTAGACGTTCCATTCTCAAGTAAAACCACGAGCAAAGAGAATCGCGTTCCCTATTGTCGCAAATTCTCCATATTCCATCCATTGTGATGGTATACGAACGCTCGTCACGCTCGACTCGGTATTCCCGCGGTCGGTGTCGTGTTTCGATGCAGTGCGGTGCATCGGTGCAGCTGCGAGTGACCTCCCTACGCACTTGCATGCAGGTTATACGGCTAATGCGAAATGGCAACTGGCAGGGCTATGCCGAAACTCCGCCGTGGGGTCTCGCCTGTAATTATAAACAGACGCTCGTATGAGCAGCTTGTGGGAATTATCGATCATTCGTAACCGTATCTGTCTGATTCTGTCTGACTATAGACTATATCTGCTTTTGTCTGACTATGTCTGATTCTGAATCATCCCGTTTCACACTTGTATTCCACTCTGTCTCTCTGAGTGTCTATATTACCTTCTGTCTGACTCTGTATAGCTTGTGTCTGATTCTGCTTTACTCCGTCTGACTTGGTATGGTTGTATTTCACTTTGTCTGACTATGTCTCTGACTCTATCTGAATCTACTGTTATACTCGTCCCTCCAGTTTCACGTCGTCGGGCAATGTCCTTTTGGCTGTTGCGACAAACTGATCCTTCGTGTTCGAGTATCGTGCGATTCATCCAAGGGAAGGATGAAAATGCTGAGACGTCGGTTTAACGGACTTCAGCCTGGAGGAACGCTTTGAAGTCGGTGGTATCAGGAAGCAGTCTTCATTTTTCCAGAGGCCATTGCGGTTCTACTGTGCGGACAGGCTTCCTATTGTTTCCGTGATGCTATTGGAATCTTGACTACCGGAGAGAGATAATATTTAATGTCTTAATATTCGAACGAGTAGTTTCTCGTATCGTGCTAGCTATCTGGTAAGGAATGAAAATGGTTGGACGTCGTTTAAAGTATCGAGGCCTCGAGGAATACTTTGAAGTTGGTGGTATCAGGAAGCAGACGGTATTTTTCCAGGGGCCATTGACATTATACCTCTGCCGGGTTTCTATTGTTTCGTTGATGCTCTTGGAAAGTCGAAGAGTGTTGCTACTTGAGAGACGGTGTTTAATATCGTAATGTTAGAATAAATGGTTTCTCGTATCTTCGTTTCATCTGGAATTACTGACAGATGGAATTTAGTGAATTATCGATCTCGATTGTATCTCAGTAGTGAAAATTTGAGGATGGTATTGCAAAAGGAAATATCTCTTATTGTTTATTCTAACGCTATATGTGTATGCTTTTAAACGAGTATATTCAAAAAATATAGAATAGATTGAAAATTATATAACTTTGTCGGAGTCCGCAAAAACCTCAGACCTGGAGGAAAATTTGATATTTACGATAAAAAATAACAAATATTTAACCACTTCTCGTACGTTTCACCGAGCGTACTGTCGAGTGCGTACTTTACGAAAATGTGTGACATGTGTCTAGCTGTCTGACTGGTTAGTTGAATTTAAAGAATAAACAGTGACTGTAGAACTGACGTTCAATTCCATTTTTCTCCGACATTATTTTTATCATCCCCTGTTATTTCAGCGTAACGATTACCTTGGAACAGTTAACAATTCACCGTAATCACGTACAAACGAGCGATTATGTCAAACGCAATTTTTCAATAACAGTATAACGATAACATATTCCAATCCATAATACCATTCAACGTTAATAAAAGAAAAAAAAGAAAAACATCTCACGTGTGTCTGAAACGTTTACTCCACACGTTCATCCACCGTGTCAACACATGGCAGCTAAATCATCTATAATTCCAACCTTTAATTTCCCCCGTTCACGAATACAAAATCGCAAAGATTGCATTTCCATAATAAACAGCATAAAATATAAGAAGCACGATGCAATTTGCAAATTTGAAAATACTTCTCACAACCCGTCCTCGTCCGGTGTCGAGTTCTCGCCTCGAAATAAACAAATTCCTCGTCTGATTTCCATATTGTCGGACTTTCAAGACCCGCATTTCTAAATCACGAAACGTTACGGTATTTACTTTGCCTTACGGGAGAACCAGGGCGAACAGCCCGAAGACAGAGATTGACAGACCATTTTACAGGCTTGTTACTGCAGACGCAAAACTTTCTCGCGAGCACTCGAGCATGATTATAATCCAGACGTTTGCCCGAATAGCCGCGTAGAATATCGACCGTTCTCGACGCCGCCGCTAACGCCAACTTAATCAACCTCGGGCTCCTCCTTTTCAACGTTGAATAAAGTTACCCTTTGTCGTGTAATAAGTAGATTCGAGCTCCAGGCTGGACCGTCAGCTCGTGAAATAACATTTTGTCCGTGTACGGTCGAGCTTTAAAATCATTTTATTATGTCCATGGTAATTGGCATCGATGTGATTTCCTTCGGAGGTGGGGCCACTGATTTTATTACGGTTATCGTATTTCCTCGAGGGATTCCTTCCTTACGGGAAACTATGGGGATTTCGTTGAACTTCATTTCTGGATAGAGTAACGGTTGCAATTAATGGTAGAAATACTGACTATTAATTCAGACTATTTAACACGTTCATCATATCTGGGTGACGGGTATACTTCCGCGGAGGCCCCGTCACCCAAATATGGGTGACGCTTTTCTTGTTCAAGTTAAATAGGATTTTCAGTTGAATTTTTAAAAGGAATTTAATAGAATCAACATTGAAGTATAAATATAGGATCTAGAACATAAAAAATTTAAAAATCACTTTTATTACTAAATTGTTCTTATTGTTGACGGGAGACAATCCGCCTATCGAAAAAAGCTTCAGTAGGCTCTTTTCCATTAAAAATCTTTTTAACATAACGTCCAACAAGAAAATGACTTATACAAAAGTTTCTTTATTTTTTTTATAGAATGAAAATCTGCAAAGAAAGATATAAATTATCCTATAAAACATGAAGGACATTCATAACATAACAATAAATAACATTGAGGAAATATAACAAATAAAAAATTAATATTGCTCCGATATTCTCTTCGCGATACTATGAAACTTTCGTACATAAAATATTTCTCTAAAATCAATGGTTCTAGAGTTACTATTTTTTTCAACTGTGCGATAGTCGGATTTGGGCCCCACGAGAAACTCAACCAAATCGCGCTGGGCGACGAACGTGTTAAGGATAGTAGATGTTAAAGAACAAAAGGAACGGAGGGGAGAAAAGTTTGGACGATTTGAGATACTCAGGTTTAGGAGATAAAGAAAATTGTACGAGATGAGAAAAATTTAGAATGTCTTTTTTAAATATTTTGGTGGATTTGGTGTTTTGGTTTAAGAGCCATTTTTTTTTAATTATTTAGTGATTTTTAAAAGTGTGATATATTGGAATGGTAGTGCATTTGAGGAATTTTACAGAATTTAATTTGTAGCTTAAAGCTCTTGCATAGTTCTCTTTGATAATTAATATGCTGCCCGCTATATCAGCCTGGCATTTTCATTTTAAATTAAATTCAGTCAAAGGTGCAAATACTCTGGTCTTTTGCATTGAATATTTGACCAAAGAGATTACAGAAATTGTTAAAATTATGTCGAAATTAATAATATCGAGGGACTAAATTTGCAATACCATTCTTCGATCTCGCATAATTATAAGAAATATAATAAAATATAACCCCATATATTTTAATATACATAGAATACACAAATTCAAATTACTTTCAAACATACATCACACCAAGAATTTCCAAAAGTGTTAAGACTTTCATAAATACTTCCAAATCTACAAGTACCAATTGTTTCCTTTCACTCAAAGACTGTATCTTTAGAATTTTACCAACCCCCAGAACCTACCTCACATCTCCACCCTTCCTCAGTCACCCAATCATCACCCCCACATTATTATTTCAACATCCATCGATCGGCAGCTTAATAGAAAGGATTTCCCGCGTCCAAAAGTTATCAAACGAAGCCAAATTGACAGCGTCAAACGAAACGTTAATGCAAGGCTTACTTCAGGACGAGAGATCGAGCAGGAGGAAAACTTTGCGGCATGTAGCAGACTGTGCATGATTCTAAGCAGACATTCGACGGAACAGTCATGCGGGATATCGACCGGTATTACCACGAACTTAATGAACCCGTAGCTCCACCCCTTAACCACCGAATGTGACCCTCGACCACGCAATAAATGGACAAGTAGCATATTCGACTCGTATCAAATTGTCCTTTCGAATGCTTATTACCTCGTCCCTGGCAATTCCGTGTATCGAGTGTCTTGTTGATAAATCGATGGAAGTGCACGATCAAACGTTGGGAAAGCTTGCGGCAACAACTCCTCTTGTTGGATCGAACACTGAACATACAAAGCCGTGGTTATTACGTTAATGCACCGTTTTCCTTGCTGATGTTACATCGTTATTTGAGACACTTTCTGATAATAATTCGATAGGGTGAAAGTTAATGGTCCATTTGATATAATTTGAATAAAATTGGTATATTCGGATATGGTTATTAGGATAGGACTTAAAGAATTAAGTGGATTTTGAATAGTTGAATTTTTACAATTAATACGTTTTATTGTACAATTTGTAGAATTATGAGGAATAATTTTATTGTGAAAACAATGTAACAAGAGGCGTCGATTGATTCGTTTGTCAAGCGTTGCTGATGACTCAGAATTGGTGTAAATGCCACTTGTCCGAGTATTCGGAGGGATCCGCGAAGCGCGCGACAGCCTGTCCGATTTTAAACATGATTTACACCGCTGGTCCCATAGAATATCGATTACCTCGTACTAATTAACTCCAAGTTCCCCCTGGGTGCATAGACACACGGTATAAATAGGCATCGGTGGTGTACATTCACTCGACCCGAATGGTCGTCAGATTGTAAGCTCATTCGGCCTCTCTCTCTCTCTATTTGCGAAAAGTAAAGCGACGTGTGCACCGGTATTCAGTTGGTACTCGACAGAGAGAAACTCGATGAGAAACCAGCCGAGTTTGAGTGGTCGAAAAACTTTCCGTCGAGTAGGAAATGATTTTAAACAATGTTTACCACCAGTTCATGGGATATCAATTAGCATTAGGCTGGGTGCTTAATGAATTTTCGATCGTTCTCGAAACCTCGTCATCAGCGTAAACGATAGGCGAGCTACCGTATCGGCAAATTAATTCTACGGTTGCCTGTCAATTTGTATCTGGCAAATCCATTCGTCCCATAGACGGACAGCGTCGAGAAAACGTTATCCGTTAAAACAGCTTTGAAAAGTTTCGAGAACGTGCACTCGAGCGTGGTTGATTTTAAACAACATTTACACCGACAACCCTTCCGAGTCGAGTATCGATTACAGCTACCGTCGACTTAATGAATCCAGAGTTCTGGCTTTTCATCAACGGATCTAAATCTCCGCTGTGGAATAAATAGACACGGATTTCTAAGGTGCACCTCCGCGGATATAACAAATTTGTTTTGGCCTACTTTCACCCCGAACGGACCAGTAATGGAACCTACGGAATTTAAGCCTCTGAGGTGATTTATGAATTCATGCCCCGTGTCCTGGAGTTTCGGGAAATTAACTTTGTTAGTACCGTAATGTCGAGTACTGTCGTGACAGTTTTTCCAAATGCTTTTTTTTTCGACTACTTTCGTCGTGTTCCAACTTTCTACCATGCACCAGACAATTTCTTTGGTGACGAAGAGTTAGGATTATTTCGATGAATTAATTGCGATTTCGAGGTTTCGGTTGAAGCGAGACTTTTTTGCTTTCGTACTTTTGGAATGGACTCTTTTGCCGTGGTTTTGGAAAGATTTATAATGCGATTCATGTTTCGTGAGAGGAGAGTTTAATACTTCTCGGGGCTGGAATATTTCAAGACTGAATTCGTCTGGTCTAATTTCTATCGTCTAATACTGTTAGTCATCTATTATCATTCACAGTATCGATTATTAATTTATTATATCCTCAATTTTCTCGATGTAACGAAATTAAAATAATTTCGAAAACAGTCCTAAAATTTCCAATTGTGCATAAATTGCTATTGCACGGTGTTTATCTCATTGATTCCTCACACAAAATCTTCATCCCTAACGGTGAACACGAATAACGAATTCTATATCTCCAAAAATGTAAAAAATACCAGTCAGAAGTAGTTTCTACAATAATGGAAAGTTTCTCCTATAATTGAAGAAAATTAATTTTCATCACACATGAAATTACAGTAGCTACTTCCTCCGTTGACTGTGTTAATCCTCGCATTGTGCATTTCAGCGAAATTTCGGGCTGAATTTCAAGTAAGCAAAATGGCGAATTAACAAGCTTAGAGCCCTGTAATGCGTATTCAATTCTGTATGATCCCAAATAGGCATTAACCGCAGCGGTTCTGTGGGATATCGATCATCATTACCGCGAACGTAGTATCTCCTCTTCACGGGTAAGCGTAAACCGCTATTGCTCACCCCAAATAGATTAGAGATCAACCGGCACGAAGAAAGTTAATTTATCTAGATCACGGTTGCTTTCCAGCTTAATGCAATTTTCGTCGCGGTGCAAATTTCAACGGAAAGTTCACGCTGCCGATCGGCTCGTAAGAGGCTACTTTATTCATTTCCAGAGGATCTATTAATCGATCGAACTGGGCCAACGGGATATCCCTCTTCGTGGAAGTTGCCGAACGACTATTGGGATCGTTCGAAATAATTAATGGCCAGTAACGCGCCGTATTTTATCAGAATAATGCTGAATAGACGTTGACCGTAATGGGGAAATATCGATCACAAGTTACGGAGAATTGCGCCTCTTCATCGCTCAGTGTAAACTCCTTACTACGTTGAAACGAGCTCCAGGCTTCTGATATAACTCTCCTATCCGTCTGATAATCACAGTTGCAGTTTCGACTATTCCACATTTCATGTGCACAACCTTTCATCCTGTTTTTATTAATATCCACCGATTAATTATCTCGAATCTACGTTTCTACTTCTATCTCCCGTGTAATCGTATTTATACACGTTTTAACCCCTTGACCCCTTGGTTTCTTTTCTGAAGAGGCGCGCAAAGATTCAAAATTAATGCCTGCCATCAAAAGTTTTCACTAATTCCTGATGTTTCCTATAACGGAACGTAATATTAACACTAGAACGACTAACGTTAAATTTATTACATTTAAATATATTAAATAAGCACTTTCGAAGAAGAGGAATCAAGAGGTGGAAAATATGATCGGTTTGGTAATCTGTGTTTTATAAGATCAACTTAGAATTTCGAGTCTAGGACTCTGCTGTAAACTTAGGGAATTTTTGGAATTTTTGGTTCTAGTGTTAATAGTATAGAAATGCTGAGACTATTTCGTGACCGGCTGATTTTTTCAATTTAATAATCTTTGAAAGACTTCAAAATTTTCTATTGTTGTAGGCTAAGCGATTAATCCCAACATGAAAGGACCTCTAAAAATGATTTTTTAAAATCGTTTTACGCATTATTGTTTAACAGAACTCATGTGTGTTTGAATACAAGAATTCTAGGAGGAATTTGAAATTTTCTGAGGACTTTCCGCGTTACAATTATAATTGCATCATCGCGAAAGGATTCTATTCACACGGAATTCCTTCCTCGTTCGATCATGATTACGTCGATGAACAAAAATCCCAGAAATTGACTCAGCTCTGTTGTTGCGTGTTCGAGAAACGTTTGATATATTTTGCAACGATTAATCAATGCGATCGAAACATCAGCTAGTATTTCCAAACGGAACAATTCATGATGATGATACACCATCGTGTCTGTCGTAAAGTGAACAACGTTTTAAAGGGATCCGTGTCTCTCCGTGAAATATAGGTCACCATTACTCTAAACTTGCCAAACCTTGCTGAATCCTAACGCTTTATCGAGGAACGAAAACCGCGAGGTCGCGATAAACACGCGATGCTGCAAATTGACTCTCGACAGAGTTTCCTTTCGGTTCTGACTATCATGTTCTAGGATAGTGTGCACAAATAGATTCTCGATTACGACTGAAATAATTCGCGTGTTTGCGCATCGACGCCGGCGAAAGTCGGAGAAAGCGGGATTGTAATTTCGCCATTATCCGCCGACAAATGTCTTTTTGCAAATGCACGAAGTTTCACGCGCTCGTAATTTTTTTTCGTTACGTTTAATCCTCCAGCAAATTCCAGGTTTGTGGAAAATTTTCATATCGTAGAAATGTGATTGGCGGACTGTGTCCATTTTTTGGCAAATATTAAATTCCTTTTGCCAATTATTTCCTCAAGATGTAGGAAGGTAATTGAAATTAGTATAGTAGTAATTTATGCTGGTAAATATGGAGTTTTCTTTGATTGGAGCCTGCTATCATATATTGGAAGATAGTTTGGACACATTTCTTCATCGTCTTTGTTTCTTCATACCTCTACAAAGATCGAGGAATTTTTAACATACTTCTTTTTTAAATGTTCAGTAAAGATTCAAAGTGAAGACAGACAATTTATTTTCTACCTTCGTCCGTTCCCTTCTAAGATGTTTATCTATAATTCTTAAATATACCCAATTGAAATTTGTATCGTACTAATTTATGATAGTAAATATGGAGTTTTCTTTGATTGTAGCCTGCAATCATATATTGAAAAATAATTTGTACACACTTTTTCTTCGTCCTCTTTAATTCCTTGGTTCTGCATACATCAGCAAAGATCAATACATTTTTAACATACTGTTTTTTAAAATTTTCAGCGAATTTTATTCATAGTAAAGTCAGACAGTTTACTTTCTACCTTCATCCATTCCCTTCCAACATATTTATCTATAATTCTGAAATATACCCAATTAATCATCGACAGTTGTACCATTTAGTATTAATATCCACGGAAATATATCAGTTTCTCCACAAAGCCCAAAAGAACATCGTTCCGTCAGTAGATACGTAAACAATTAATTTCAATATTAAATATTTCACGAGAAAAACATGCCATAAAATACCGGATAAAGAGAGGAATATTCTCGCATTAAAAATACCCAGCAATGGAACACTACGATACGATAATTAAATTTAATCGAAAACACTGCTTGCAATCCATCTCTTAATGTGTCACCAATGCGACGCGCAATAACGCAATGGAATTCTCAATGAAATCAATCGACGGATGATTCTTTTTCTTTTCTCAACGAGGACACGCGTAACCGATCAATGAATCGGTGACTGTCAAAGGCTAAAAGAAGCTTTCATAACATCGTCCAGCTGGTTTGAGCCATAAGATAAAACTTGGTGGCGTGCACGCGGCTATACATGATTCTAAACAGGCCTCATGGATGTCTCATAGGAATACCAAGTAGTTTTTCATTCCTAGATGAGATTCCCCGCTATACGATCGTCATGTGAGGAGTTGAGAAACTGATCACGTAAAATAATCCTTAGAATACCTATTAGTGCATGCCATCTTTGCGTGGTTGTTACGAGAAGATACTTGGAAATTTCTTCAGGGTTACGTTTTCATGACTTTCTTGTCTCCATGATGGTTATAGATATAATATGAGATAATTTAATAATAATTGGTAGACTGCGGATTTTTATGCATTTATGACAAATTAAATACGACTAAAATATACAAAAAGAACATAATATGAAAATATATCTAAAATATCCAAAGTATGGTATTTGTTGTAATATTTATTAAGTGCAATAAATCCCTAGATAGGTTTTCCTGTCTCACCTGCATTTGTGAAACTCGAAATTTGCATAAACATCCGCAGTCTAATAATTGGACATTTCGAACATAACAGCTTGCAGCTGACTCTTGAAGATTGAACGATTGGTTCGTTTTTACAAAGTATTAACTTTGTAGTCTTCAAGGTCTTTAACAAATTGTATCGGTAGCTATAATATTGCACGACGCTAATAATTAAGGAAACTATCTTTGCACTGCCTATTTCCATCGTCTCAGTCCTTGAAACCTGAACTCGGTGAATGACAATGGAAAAATTAAACATTTATTTCGTCGTTAAACTTTTTCTGGGCCAGTCACGCATTAGAATTGAGAATGACGCTTAAACGGAGGATGTCTCTATCCATTGGGCGAATCGGAGCAAACCGCTTATGAAGTGACTTCTTTCTCTGGGCCAATAATAGCAGTACTCGGCCTGAGTATCTTAATCCACTGCGCCAGTGTCCTCTCCCCGATGTCTATTCTTTTCCACGTCCTTTTCTCCTAAGTTCTTCGTATCTTCGTAGAAAATCCCACATAATAGTAGTAACAATTGCGACTAATATTAGTGACGTCTTACTTGTATCTATCGTACAGGCAGTACATTCAAAATCTAGAATATAGATGCACCCTGTTGTAGTTTTTTAGCTAACACATCACTGGAAAAAAGTGATCTGCTAGTCCCGCATCAAATTTTATAAGAAACAAACTTAAGGACGTTCCCAAAAAAAAAATTTTTCTTACGATCATCTTTAAAATTTATTTCTAAATTCTTGACAGTATTCTGAACGCATACGAAAAATTTCCACCCATTTTGCGGTACTAAAATTGAAAATATTAGCATTTTTAATTTCTATTTGAACGCATGTTAATTTATACATTTCATACTAATTCATGTAGGTTTTAGTGTCTAACAATTTTAATTTTCTTACAATTTTTTTTAAATTTCGAGAATTGGCAGATAATATTAATAACGTCCTTAAGGACGTTCCCAAAGACCAGTCGTTCTCAACCTACGAATACATTTTCCCTATATAAGTTACCCATTTGTACTGTAAGAATTAGTTGACCAGCAGTACGCTCTTTTGCCCCGCCGCCCAAAAAATATGTTTAACTTTGAAAATTTATATAAGTTAGTTAATATTGTTATAGAGAGGTAAGATAACATTACGAAAGTTATACATTTTTTATCATTTTATATAATTGTTTGTTCATTTTTATTATTATCAGTCATTAAATATTTAATTCATTATCAATATGAAAAGTGTATTTTATTATTTATTATATTTTTTAAGCCTATGATTTACTTTAAACATTTTTTACAACAAAATAAATGCCGCTTCTTGTACCGATTTTGTATGGAAATTATTTATGTGAATATTATCTGCCAATTCTCGAAATTTAAAAAAAAATTGTAAGAAAATTGAAATTATTAGACACTAAAACCTACATGAATTAGTATGAAATGTATAAACTAACATGCGTTCAAATAGAAATTAAAAATGCTAATATTTTCAATTTTAGTACCGCAAAATGGGTGGAAATTTTTCGTATGCCTTCAGAATACTGTCAAGAATTTAGAAATAAATTTTAAAGATGATCGTAAGAAAATTTTTTGGTAACGTCCTTAACAATTCACAACGCAGGATAAATATTCAGATACTTGACTGCAGATTATCCTTAAAAGATGTTGAAACGAGTTCATTTTCTTTTTATTACCAAAATGTAATATTCCATTCTGAAGAAATTAATAACATCATATCTTCTTTGTCGTCTCAGTTTGCATATGTTTCCGTTTGACGTATTATTGAATTCGCGGGAGTTAGTTTTGGCGAGGAGTCAAGGAAAGATCAAACAATTCGTCTGTAAGTATTGTACATTGTCAGATGTAACGGGTGGCGATGCAGTCACGTCCTTTCGTATATGTCTCTCTGTTTTCCCGTCCAATACTCGACGCATTTGAACCTGTCACTCTGCCAAGAATTTGCGGCAACTTCGTCGACAAATGAAATTCTAAACAGACTCGTGAAATCTAACAGAGAACTGCGATTCTCATCTCTGTCTTCCTCCTCTCGATTCTTCCGTTAAGAGCTCGAGCGATTCGATGTTTACGAGTGTCCGAGGGTTGAAGTCGTTGATCTTAAAGTTAGGGGCAACTTCGAGGAGCCAAACGGGATTGCAAGATTTAAGTACAGCCCGTTCGTTTTTTCATGGCTGACAGAAAGACTAAAAGGTTTCTCGAGAAAATTCAGGGACTAGGAGTACCTTAAGATAGAAATTGTCATAGGAATATAAATGTTGAGTGATCCAATGAATAATGTAGCTTTGGAGAGTTTCGAAACAATGGTATTATTTCCAATATGTTCTCTTTTCCTTCTCTTCGAAAATATCGGTATTTGCAACGTGCTGTAACTTCAGAATATAAATTGTTAACACCTTGCTGTACCATATATTTTATGACTGCCTTTGCAATAATTCAGAATTAAATTAGTAAAATAAAAGTTGATCAGTGATTCTTCACATATCGTATAATTTAATGTAATATTTATATTATAGAAATAATTTATCGTGCCGCGTCTCACTGATACTTTTAATTTAATAGGTTTTATAAAACTTGAAAATTTGCTATTCGATTTACAGCACTCGTGAGAGAGTCACTCGTTAATAATATAAGTAATATATTTTCTTTTATAAAATTGGATAAAATTCATAGAAGATCAGTGGGTATAATATATTTCGTTTAAGTATCGAACTAAGGTCAATCTTTGAAAATTTGCATCTTCCGTAGAATGGAATATTTAGATTCACGTATTTATTCTCTTCTCTATTCATTTATTCTGAATGATGTGGTTCCATTTAATCAACTGTAAGTGACCTCAAAATTTGGCCAAGTACTAAAATACAATGTCCCTCTTCGTATCGATCTTTTGTTAGAACATATTTCGGTAGCTTTATTGCCTCCTATACAATATTTCTCCATTTCCATTCAACCTGCAAAAATATCATCATCATTTGATTAAACAAAAAAATACAAAGCACTTCTCACATTGCACACCCCTAAAATGCATGCCAGCAATTAAACCAAAATCTTAAACATCGTTCACAGAATAATAGAAGAAAAAATGAGAATTAGCAAACGAAGCAACGAAAGGGACTCCGTAATGTCGAGGGTCAATTAAGTAATTAGCGAGAACAATGGACAGATACGGAGGTTATATCTTCGAGTAATCCGTGAATAACGAAAAAGTTAGCAATTTTTAAGTACTTCGAGACGAACCGACATAAAAGCTGCCTCTCGTCTCTACGATTTCTCCTCGTCGTGTCGATCGTACGACCTCCATTATCATTGGAATCGATTCAAGAAGGAACTCTCGTCCTGAAACTTAACGACGATTTCGACTACTCCGCCAGATGATTTAACGCGGTCATGAAAATCGCATCGCGGTACGACGAATCGTCGCTCAATCGTCGTAATTTCGCATATTTACGAGAGTGCGCACAAAAGCCAGTCATTTGTGAAATTACGCGTATATGCGTCTAGCTATTGAAGTTGCGAGGGTGACCTAAATACGTCGTTGCACGCGTGACGTCTCGCATGGCGTCCTCCGAAGTGCAACGGTGCATGCAACTTTCTTATTCTTCGTTCGAGTAATTTTTCTCGATAAAAAAAAAATACAATCATCTCTTTTAAAGCATCTATATTACCAAAACTTGAGAACACCTTTCGGCTAAAAGCTTCTTGATGATTTCTCTAGCGTTAAGTAAGCACAAATGCGTTTTAACGACGTCCACTTATTCGCCATAATTCGAACAAAGGGTGGGTTCGAACAACGTGCGGTAACTTAGGAATACAAAGTATAAAATACCAAGGGATGTAATTATGGTGAATTCATTAACATAGAACTTCCCTCCTCGTTCAATTCACGCGTGTAAGCTTCGGTAAGCCGCAAGAATTCCTCGACAGGCACGCGTAGATTCCGCAGCGCTTTCACGACGGATATAGCGTTAGAACGTGCCATATCGTCGTACGCGTTCACTTGCAACTATTGTAGACGCAAAACAACTTCGTAATTCATGTATCTTAAATATATTCCTGTCTTTTCCTACTATCAAATTCGACGAGCAGTTTTACCATCATTAAAGTATTTCCGGTGATTTTTCACCATCGTTCCTTCTTACAGTTACCTATTCGCATTACTCACGATGTTTATCGGTCGTTCGGAAGGAATATGAATCTCAAGTACGACGGCTTTCATTTGCGCGTAATACCGTAGCAAGATATCAAGGCGTCTACGATACTATTATCGTAGGTATAGAACTTTTTCATTATCCTCTCTCCTAACCCTTTTCACTCTTTAAGTATCGAACGATCATGAATGTTATCGCTGTTAGGATGAAGTTGGTAAGGAAAAATTCAATTATTAATTTCCTCATCGTGCTTCTTCTTCCGCTCGGTGTAACCGATGACTCCGTGTATCGGGTTTAACGCCATAAACGTGCACGTAGAGAGCCATCATTATCGACATCCATCCGGCTGCACGTAAAGGGAAGAACCGTCTTCCGTGCTGCTCGATAGCGCACAGAGGAAAATATAAGGAGACATGACATTTAGGCCAAATGAGACATCCATGGATACCCTAGGGCGGCTTTTATCCGCTCGATATTCGTCATTGCACCAGGTATCGCACGCTCGTTCCCGCTCAGAGATATAGCAGTTATGCACAAGAGATCCGTGGTACACATAGGAAGCGAATGCATACGCGAGTACCTCGTCCCGGTTAAATAAAGAATCGCAGCGGGGACACTCGCGGTTAATTGGAATAATTAATAGGGCGGCTTCATTGTCCATTTTCTCTTCTATCTCTCCCTCATTCCGCAGAAACATGCTCTCAACCGTGGTGTACCGCGGGGACGTCCGCTGTTCCCAATTGAATTCCGCAGAGTTCGCCGTCTTGTGGACATTGCCTCTTCCGCTCGAGAAGACGTCCTACGTTTCTCCTCTCCTTGGTCTTCTCAGAAATGTCTCGAATATCCTCTAGATCCTTGGACTTCTCTATATTTCTCTCTTTCTCTCTTACTATCTCCGCTCTCATTCTCAATCGAGATGTCTGGTCTACGTTCAGCAATAACGCCGTGGTTTCTTGATAATCCGGATGTGGATGACTTTCGGGCAACGATGAACTCGGGGTAGATAAGGGAGCTTCTGGCTGACTATGAATGTTCTAACTTTTCCGTCTTGTAGTTGGAGCCGAGTTCAGTATTTTCTGCGATGTAATCGCATTCTTAGCATACCGCGCTCAGACGCGGGAAAATGTTCGCGTTTATTCGACGAAGTAACGTGTATCTGGCGTATTACGGGAGCACTTTCTAAGGGAACGTGGAGAACTTGAGAAAAATGTCAGACGAAGAATCAAGAAGAACTTTACTGACCCTTTGTTAAATTATGTGCACGTACAACTGTCTGGTTTCTGACGTTTCATGTTATCCAATTGAAGAAAATTGTTTTACCTGACATGGACAATTTTGCAGAATTAGAATTAACATTGTAGATTTCTCTACAGTTCTTTCTTTCGTCGTTGCTCCTAGTTAACCCTTAAATTCGCGGAGTTGCATTTCTGCAACATACTAATTATAGGAGAATAAAAAAAAATTTGAACAGATTACGGTTTCTGAACGAACTTTGTCATAGACTATAGTGTACTTTGTAAATTTTTGACAGGTGCAGTGGCACCAACTTTCAAATGTTTTAATTATTTGTCAGTTTTAATGGGTTTTCATCGGCGTGCAAAAAAGTGATATTGGAATAACTTTCCTCGGTCATTGTTATAATAGAGAAAATAACTATTTTTATAACTATCATAATAAATAGAACTATAATTAAGTACCAAAATATTTTTTTATTCTATTTACATGAGTCAGTAATTCCCCATACATCTGCTTACCTAGGAACGCGCAGTGTTGCATAAATGCAACAAAGGATTTTCAGTCATTTTAGAAGCTGAATTCTATCAAAAGAATTTTTTTATTATTTTTCCTATAATCTAAACCATATATGGATATTAAAAACATTTTTTCTGATTAAAAGAATAAAATCGCGCATTTAAGGGTTAAGACGTTGACTCTCACGGTGGTCACCGATGACCAGAGCTATTAAATACAATAAAATTTCGTATTTCTTGAAAATTGTAATATTTACAAATTCCTTAGTATATTCGGTATAGAAAAAGATCAAATTCTGCCCAATATGCATCTACCTGCATCTCTAAATTTTCTGTTTTATAGAAATGTAATTTTAATAGAGAAATTGTCGCTCCATTAGAAATGATCAGCTTAGCGAAATACCGTTTACGTTCAACATATTAAACAATCAAGCCAAAGGGTATAATCAAATTCGTGTGTTTGATGAAACAATTGTATCTCGTCGCATTAACTCTCGTTTACTGTTTTTCCAAATTTCAATGTATATTTCATCGCTATTAATGCGCATAATGTCGGAATCATTTTCCGGCTACTTTGGATACAAATATACACGATATCACAACATAGGTTCGGGCATCGGGTAAACATTTATTAAATGTCGAATGTTAACACTTTTGCGACCGGTAGCCTATTAGAACTTTCCGGGCTCAACGCTTTTGGACTTTTAACTTATTAATCGGTTGCCACGAAAATTAATAAATTGTTATTTATCATTGCGTTTTATTGTTCCAAGGTCGCAGTAACGAGAACTTGCAATTTTCGAAGATAATCGATCACTAAAAAGTGGGTACGATGTTAAAAAACTACCGATCGGTGAAGTGTTAATAATATAATTGTTAACATTATATCGATCATATTTATATATAAGTACTTTGAGAAAAGAAATATCAAGCGATGCAAAATTGTCTGTTTTATAGAAATGTAATCTTAATAGAAAAATTATCATTCCATTAGAAATGATGAGCTTAGCAAAACACCATTAACAGTCAACGTATCAAACGATCAAGCCAAAGAGCACAATCAAGTTATCCACCCACCTTCCAATTTCCTCTGCAATCTGTAACAACCCCATAATAAAAATAAAAAATCGGCCAGATTGCTGATGCATCTCATTACCCACTAAACCCACCAAAAGATTAACTCTATCGTAAACCAATTTTTGATTCTCCCAATTAGCCTAAATCGATCGGCCAGTAGTTAATCGAAACCGAACTATCATCCAGTCACCGTCGGCGGCAGCTTAATGACGTTAATTGCAAAATCGATACGCCTCTAGAAATTTGGCCGCGCGTAAATTTAAACTCGATGCGATTCCAGCCGATCCCCCCCGATACCGATCTATTCCGTATTACCCTGTATCTAACTGGTACGATCGAACTACTGCCACGAAGTGCGTCAGAACGCAGCTTACGTTTTGCACGATTTCGCCCTCCTGATCGCCGTTTGTGCTGTATGTCCATACTCTATATAACGTATGTGCGATTGCGGCGTTTAACCGCAGTCGATCGATCGATCGGCTGTTTACTGGAAAGCCTGGTGACTCGTATTTTTCCGTCGTTTGGCCTAGCATCGGTACGATTCCCAGTAGCGACGATATCGGCTGTAATCGCGCCGCGGATAATCGTCGATTCTAGATACTTCATGGAAACTGGCCGTCGACGTTTGGCCGCGGTGCGTTTGTATACTCTGTTCTGTCACTCAGTGAGATTTGAATAAAACACTTGGTCGTTAGCTGTTGCTAATTAGTACCAGCGCGATGGGAGGAAAAAAAGGGTAGCCGTTAAAAGCGTTGAACCCACTGGAAAAACTGAAATTTCACATTTAGACTGATTTATTTTCGTACCGGGATGCACTCTCTGGTGTGGCGCGCTTGTACCTTTGAGAGGGGGATAATGGGGAATGAACGATTTAGCGAATTAATCCGGGGATGGAAGTTTATGAGAAATAATTGAAGATATCTTTGAGAACGGTGGGAAACATTGATTCGATGTGGTTGGATTCTGATCTATGATCGATGGACAAGTCTGTCAAAGTGATAGGGATTTTTGGTTTAAGTTAATGAATAAGCGATTATACAGGGATCGTACGTGTATTAAGCTAATTGGTAGGAGGACAGTCAAACCGATGTACGAGCTATTAATAATTGCAGAAACGTATGATTGGAAATCGTATTGCTTTATCTGTCTCTAGATACTCACTTTACCGTGTCTCATTGAAACGCAGCACTGTCCCGTTCCGGAATTACAGAGGGCATTAAAACTCGGCATTAAGTAATCTTGCGATTGATTTACCTAGCATTTAACGATAATCAACGATTCAAGTTTCCAAAGCATTTAATTACGAGCTTAATTTATTTGAAAATGTTAATAACAGGATACGACGCAAGCTTGGCGCAAATAAACGGGGATTACAACTTATTCGCGGCTAACGTTGCCGAGCATAATCGTTAGTGTACGTATGTATAATCGTAGTCGCGATATTTGTTCGATCTATCGGATGGATTTTGATGTAAATAGATGCATCGTACTTTGTTTACTTGTACGTATGCACGGCCAATCAACTAGATTCGATTTTGACTGAATTACCGTATCAATACTAGAGCTACTCTTTGCTATCGCTACTGCTGAATACATCATAGAATATAGAACGCTACTCTCTAACGATCTGACATTTTTTTATCATTTCCTTTCAAAAAGTTCACGCTGGGGATTAAAACCAAAATAGACGTTTAAACTACTTGAATTACCGGATTAATACTAGAGCTATACATTGCTATCGCTAGTGCTGAATGCATCATAGAATATAGAACGTTACTCTCTGACGATCTATGACATTTTTTTATCATTTCCTTTCAAAAAGTTCACGCCAGGGATTAAAAGCAAAATAGACGTTTAAACTACTTGAATTACCGGATTAATACTAGAGCTATACATTGCTATCACTACTGCTGAATACATCATAGAATATAGAACGTTATTCTCTGACGATTTGACATTTTTTTATCATTGCCTTTCAAAAAGTTCACGCTGGGGATTAAAAGCAAAATAGACGTTTAAACTACTTCAATTACCATTTTAATACTAAAGCTACACATTACTGTCGCTACTGCTGCATACAATGCTAAAATGTTACCCTATGATGCTCTAATGTCATTTTTTCATGATCTCCTTTTAACAATTTCGGCTTAGGGATTAAAAGAAAAATAGATATTTAAATAACTTGAATTGCAGGGGAAAGAATTGAATTTTTTTCAGTCTGCAATGATTATTTTATCATTTCCTTTCAAAAAGTTCACGCTAGAGATTAAAACCAAAATAGACGTTTAAACTACTTGAATTACCGTATTAATACTAAAGCTACCCATTACTATCGCTACTGCTGAATACATCATAAAATATAGAATGTTACTCTCTGACGATCTATAACATTTCTTGACGATTTCCTTTCAAAAAGTTCATGCTGGGGATTAAAAGCAAAATAGACGTTTAAACTACTTCAATTACCAGATTAATACTAAAGCTACACATTGCTGCCGCTAGTGCTACATACAATGCTAACATGTTACCCTATGATGCTCTAATGTCATTTTTTTTTTATCTCCTTTTAACAATTTCGGCTTAGGGATTAAAAGAAAAATAGATATTTAAACAACTTGAATTACAGGAAAAAGAATTGAATTTTTTTCAGTCTGCAATGATTCTGAATTTTGGTTTAATAACGTTCATTTTATTTAGTGGATGAAATTTCGAGATATTTGAGTATGAGGGTATCCAATTCATTGTAATTTTACGTAATTCGCCTGTGGCTTAAAAATATGTATGGTTTTCAGTATTTATGGAGAAATAATATGAGAATATTGTGATCCCATCATGTTTCTGCGTTATATAAATTCAGAGGGATCGTGATTGCCGTTCGTATGAATTTATTTTTAACAAAAATATGCTAACTTGATGCAGAGGACTTGATCGGAATTAAAATCTTCTCGAATTGCAAATGATATTCCATAGTATATTAGTGGAAGATGGAATTATTTATATAACTCAGATATTCAGTAATCGTTTAACGGACGATTTTCAAAGTTGGAATCTGTAATTCGTGTTTTAAACTGATTAATCAACGTCTATCGGCGATCTACTTGCAACGCGCGTCATCTTTAGCGATTTGTCTTGCTATAGCGACCTTACGATTAATTCAACTGCGGATATATGTCAGCGAATATGACAGTACGTGTAGTTTACGGTTAATGACGGAATCGCGTGAGTTTGCAATCGGGTAATTGCGATTTATTTCCGAAAATTAACCGATGTATTTGGCGCCATGACTTCTATGCACTTCGCTAACCTTGTGCGATATCAATTGATTATAATCGTAAAACAATGTTGCACCGCTTCGAGAGAACAGAGTAGGGATTAATAATTATTCTCAGAAACGCTAATAAATTCATTTCGGATGAATGCAAATTTTAGTGCTGCGCCTGGTTTGGACAGAAGAGCAAAAGGAGGAATAATGCTATTTAAATTAAATTAGTAGCTTCTTTTTGCTATTTACGCTTTTGACCGGCGTAACAATAATATGTACATGAAACATATAATAGATATTCAAATTAAAGAAGTGTATAATTGTCTATTTTTATCTAGATATTTCTATGACAAAAACAATTTCTAATTAGACTTATCAGATACGTATTATTAATAACAGTTTATGCAAATTTCTAGATATTCCAAAGCTTGCAATTATTAGAACACCAGACATAATTAAATCCAGAGAAAATCTTACCTCTTAAAACGAGACAAAAATTAACAAAGAATTTTCACTGTCAAATATCATTACTAAATTTAAATACTTGCAAATATTAAAACTATCGTAAATGCAACTAACCTTCCTACTCTATAATTGCTTTACAATTTAAACACTCATAAAACTATGCCAATTCCCTCGTCCATTTTTTACCTTGTCCCCAGCTGTCCCATAAAATTCCAAAAATACTTCCCACATCGCAAAAAGGATATTTCCCATTTTCCACGGCAAGTTGAAATTATAACCGACGCTAAAGTAACGTCCAGCTGATCGTACATCATTTTCGAAAACACCGTTTAAAAGGAGCACCATCTTGTTGGAACTGTCGTGAAACGTACGGTTAGACTTTTTGCCACGATAACATCGCAGGATGTGCTAAAGGGGTAATAATGATTTATTTCTACGAATCGGCCGCCGCATTTGGCGCAGGCAACATCTGTGCTCTTTGCTTAATTTATGTATTTCACGTCGTTCGCTGTGGCGATTTTGTTTTTTCGAAGAAGCACACGCTTGTAAATAAAATGCAAATCGCAACGAAACTATGTATATATATGTACAACGTAATTACGAGCTTTATCATCTGCACTCCAAGTTTCCCAGGGAAGTGCAATTGCAAAATAGTACTTTCATTAATTTATCATAGAACGTATAATATGCTTCTGTATTAAGCGGACATCAACAATTCCGGGATATTGAAATTCAAAGCTCGAGAATTAATTCATGTATTTGATGAAACGATTGTATCGCGTCGCATTAACTCTCGTTTACTGTTTTTCTAAATATCAATGTATATTTCAGCGCTACTAATGCGTATAATGCTGGAATCATTTCCCGACAACTTTGGATATAAATATATACAATATCACAACATAGGTTCAGAGATCGGGTAAATGTTTATTAAATATTGAATTTTAATAATAAAATTATTAGCGTTATATCGGCCATATTTATATATACTGAATAATTACTTTGATAAAAGAAATATTAAGTCGCAAAGAAGATGATAAATTTAGTGATTTCGGTTTTATAAGATACTAGTGAATTTTATTATTATTTTTTCAGTTTGGGGAATTTTTAGAAAAAATTCGGTAATTTTTGGTAATTTTTGTGTCAGCAGATCAAAACTGTCGGTTAGAATTGGAAAAAAATGGAGAACGGATGAATTAAAAATGTCGCCGATGTCCTAGAAAATTACACTGTTATTCATTTATAGGATTGTGACTATTACCAGTTTACATCACGCGTAGTAACTTTTATACAGGTAGCTCCAGTACTCGATCATTTTATCGTTTGTTTTTGTATTGACCGTTAAAAATGGCAATTTTATTAATAGTTCTACACTCGATGGAACAGGAAGTTTTTACACCTAGACTTTGCCATACTTTTTCAAGGTTTCTACACGTTTACAAGTTGAACCCTTTTCCCTCAAAGTGTTCTAAACACGTCGAAGGTAATATCAGTACTGCCAGTCCATTTTTACTGCATTTCAAGTAAAAATTTCATCCCAAAATTGCATCCTCATTATTAATTACTTTCTTAGAATTATATTTTTCATAATTTTACATCATTCTTTTAACAGAATCTGACGCGCGTGTAAAATAAAAACATTTTTCAGTCGATTATAAAAAGGTGAACGGGCAAAGTTATTAATCTGAAACATCAACGATAAAAAAATATCGTTACGGGATCATTTGTACTTGATATTTACTTGCTGTAGCGCGATGTTTCCCCCGAAATCGTGGAATAAAAGAAACGATATAAATCGTGGAACAAATGTAATCGGTTTTTCATTGTCACAGATGGCTCGTCCCGAATCGTGGACGTATAATCGCAATTTATTTGCACGATATCCTCGATGCATTTTCAGTGGCAGGTCTCTCTCCCGCGGATTTCGTTTTCTCCCGTCCCTTTATGATCGATCCGATCGTTAATAGAGAAAACGCGATTACAAAAATTAAATGGAGACCGGTCACGCCTTGTAATAATACCCGGGCTTACATTAATCTCTGATTATACTGTTTTTAATGCCGGTGTTAACGCACCTATATGTGCAAAAAAGAAAGAAAGAGAGAAAAAGAGAAAATACACGGTTATCCTCGCGGAGAGAATATTGTTGTAGCCATTTGTGTATTTTATCAACGTTGAATTCGCGTTTGCAAGGCACGTCGCATTATCTTGATTTTATTTGTGTTCATGCGAAACGGCATGTCGCGTTTTAATTTAGCAAAGAGCATTAATGTATTAGACCCAGCCGAAATCGATGCAATTTTTTCACCGATTGTCGAGCTTCGTTGTTTCGAACGGTAGAGAAAAAAAAGGAGACAAAAAATAACGCAGCCTCGTGTACACTCGAGTCATTAAAAGCATGCCAATTTTCGGAGTCGTTAACCAAGTATTTAGCGGTCGCGCATCTTCAATGGTTTTGCAAATTTTATAACGCGAAGAGCGACACAGGCAATTCTTATTAATCTTCCTCGTCGAACTTTTTTCGCTGGCCGTTTTTCATCGTGAAAACGACTCGCTATGATTTATTTGTGTAACTCGACCGATGCATTTTGCAACGTGGTATTCGCAAGGGGGTTTTCCGAATTGCGATGCAGAGAAAAATTTTGAAAGCTGCTGAAAAGGAAACGATTGTTGTTGGTGTAAAATTTTATATTATTCTGGCATTTAATGAAAGTTGAGAATAGAAAAATGGAGGAAAGAAAACGAGGTGGTTTTTTCAATTCTTTTTTTTTAAGTACTTTCTAACGTCATCTTGAACAATTAGCTATGTAAACAAAGGTAACCGTGATAAATGAGATAAAAATTTTTGTATGTAAATTGAAGGTTCGCTGATGTAAAGTTTTTATATTTCAAATATGAAGCTTGATATTTGCCAATAAATAAACACGTTCTTCAGTATTAATTGAAACGCTGACGAGCAAGCATTTCACGCAGAAAATTGTTTATTTCATCCAGAAATGAAAATAAATACATGCTTGCTGTAATTTTGTGCAAAATATTCATTGCTTCAGAGATACATTGGTGAAAAACTATAGTTGTTCGTTTATTGCTATCATATTACATGATGCTGCTACGATATTTCCGAGCATTGTTTATTGATTTTTTGCATATACCGAAATGTTTATTTCATTTTTAGTAATACTAAGATTTCAAACGAAAAGGTACGTATGCAAAGAATTTTATATTCCAGTTATAGAATAGATATTCTACCTTAATTTTATAAAGTACAGATTATCGAATCGATCGTCTTTTCCACCTCTTGATTTCTCTTTTTCCAAAGAACATATTTAATATAATTAAATGTAATAGATTTAACACCAGTAGTTCTAGTGTTAACCCCATGGCATACAACAACGTGTAACATTCATGGCGCGGAAAATGGAACAGGAAATTTAAAAATTTGTCAAAAACCATTGAAAATATCAGCCATTCGCGAAACTGTTTCATTATTTCTAAACTATTAACCCCGTACAATAACGAGTACCACTCGTGATGTGATAAATAAAATAGTCAATTTTGAAGTGCTCCAAAAATGATTGAATCAAAAATATCAATTGGTTATGATAAAATAAAATAAATTCTATGTTATTCAATATTGCGTTAAGTTATGTGCTATATTAAAAATTAGGGATAGATTATAATTCCCGCAATTAATTCAGTGTTATTGCACATTCAATCGCAAAAGAAATGTTACGGCAAGAAATTAATATTACTTTCAGCTATACGAAATATCAGGAGTCAGTGAGAACTTTTGATTTCAAGGAATTAATTTTAAATCATTACACGCCCAGTCAGAAAATAAATCGTTGGATTAATTTTGCAACATCGTACAATCGTTCGTTATATTTTTATTTTCCAGGACGGTGTAAAATATTCGGTAGAACGAGTAAAATAAACGACATTTCCGTCCAAAAGTAAAACGGTTTTCCGGCAACTAAATTATCAACCCCAATCGATCGACGAAAAGTGGTCCAATAGAACTTACAGTTATTCGTCGACTCTTTCGTTCACGTAATATTTTCCAGCTTTTACTTTTCCGTGTACAGACTGGTCTCGAGTGATACGTAATATGGGCTACCAGGTAATAACGTGAGCTTCTCCGTGTACCGAGGTTCTCGGGAATGTCGGTTAAATAACCTCGAGTGTGCGGTAACTAGAAAAATCTCAGAGAATGCATTTTTTGACCCGTTTAACGCGTAATTGCTCGATAATAGACGAAACTTTGGTGTGCTGCGTTTACAGTATAATAAGAATTTTGTTATGATTAGGTGCAAACTGTGTTGTGCGTTTGAGCTTGTTCAGTTTCGGTAAAACACAGAATAACAGTGGATATAAGTGATAAAAGAATATACATTTAACCCTTTGAGGACGACGGGCGCATATATGCGGTCTGAGAAAAAATATGATTATAGTTTGTTGATGAACATATTCACGGTGAAAATCGAAAAATTGAAATACAACGTTGAAATATTATCAGAAAAATAATAAAATTCAACTTCTATACATAACAGTCTGACTTTCCAATAAAAAAATGATTTTTCATCGTCAAATAAATGATTCTTTCTCAATACTCAAAACATTCTCCGTCCGCAAAGGGTTAATGAAACGATGTTTGATAAGAATACATCGAAAGTGAAATAATGATGAGCTTGTGGTCGAAGTGATTTATTTAAATAAAATAGACTTTTGAAGGTAAATTATTACAAAAGCAGAGTTCATTCTGATTTCATTGATTAATAAATACAGAATTTTGTAAAATCAGATTTAGAATAGATGTGTTAATAATAGAAAGTTACTGACAGAGGAAGTTTGATATTCGAATAATTAGTATTTATTAGACCTACCTACGAAGATATCTGCAATTCATTCGTGCTCGTTTTCAACTCTGAAGAATATCACAAATGCATATTCATATAAAATATTCTTGAAGAAAATAGACTGAGAATAAAGTGAGTGTCTAGAATAACAAATGTAGTTAAATAATCTGTAGCAAAAGTACACACAATGTAAAGTGATAGTAAATAGAGACAAATTTTTAATTTAAACAAAATGATCTTTTAGAATACATTGGAAGTAAATTATACGGTAGAAGCATGATAATACTGTATGTGAAGAATAACACGGATATATTTAATAAAACAGTCTTCGACAGAATTGCATTAAAAGTACATGGATTGCTCGGCAAACTTTGCTTCTGATAAATGTTGGTTAAATAATCTCAATTGCACAGTACTCAAAAATCTGCAGCGAATATGTATAGCGATATGATAAAAATTTCTTTTTGAAATAACACCAAAGGAAGGTAGCTTCGTTGTAGAACAGGAGCGATATATTTAATAACATGATCTTCGAGAAAAATGCACTGAAAGTAAGTGCACCGTTCTCCACGAAGTTTGCCGATTTTTGCATGCTCCGTGAAATGTGTATCTAACTTTTATGGCCTGTGACAGGAACCTTCATGGACCTTTGAATAAAAAATATCATATATTGCCCTCCTTTGGGACTACTTCCTAAAATATGAAAATACCTCTTGGAACTGTCATATAATTATAATACAAGCGCAAATACATGAAATTCAAAATTCAAATATTCCAAAAATATTTTCTATTCTTTCCACGATTTTTGTTTCCTCCATGTTAAAATATCATATTTGAATGGAACGTCAAGAGAAATTATATTAAAATATAGCGACCTGTCAATTCATCTGCAAGGGGGGGGGGGGGTGTATCAAACCAATCCGGTCTGTATTGAATTATCCATAGGAAACTAATAACTCCGAATACAATAATTATTTCGACAAAATTCCACCGTGAATCTACCATCGGCCATAATATCACAAATGTCAGGTTTCAGTTAATAATTAATAACGTGTAATTTAATTAACTCATCGGGTATTAGTGATTCGTTGTGCCCGCATTATAACGCGGATGGAACAGCTCATATCGCATACTTGTTATCGACACCGAATGCCATCGCGTTTCTAAATTTCTATGAAAATGACAACCCATAAGGCCAGATAATCGAGTCGAGTCACTGACCACCTATTTTACAATTCCCAAGTTATGGGGCACCACCCTCATGAGTACATGGACATAGAAAATTGTTAAATCTCGGTTCCATTCTGCTCGTAAAAAAAACGACAAATACATCTTAAATGTATTGCCTTCTAAATCTACTTTTATTCTTTGCCTGGTACTTCTCAATATTTTGATAAATACAAATTTCAGAGAGTATCAAATAACATTTTCCCAATTCTCGTTTCGTGGAGCACGAAAGAAACGTAGATGTTTGCAGATAAAAATTACACATTTTGGTAAATTCATTACAATATGCATAATAGTATTATAGGACACAATCATTGTTTACATATTTAACCCAGATATCGTTTAACTTTCGTATCTCACGTGTACATTATTTCCAGTAATAAAATATTTACCGGAATTAATATTACGTTTAATATTACACATCAATATTATATTCCAACATTGTTATTAAATAATGACGCTTGTAATTCCACCGTTAGACTATTTCTTTCCAAGCAGGGTGCGGCTCTCCCAAATGACGTGGAATAACACGCTGTACCTAAAATCCTTCCGATAGCCTCTTTCTATCGAATCGATAGGGGATATTTATATTATAACCCCCCATGGACGTTCATTGCCGTGCTAACATAAGGTGTCGTACCTTCGCGGAATGGCGCTATAGTGTCCATCGAGTGGAATGGTCTACGAGGCAAGAAATAACAATAGCTACTTCCGCGATACGTATAGCAACGCGCACCTTGAAATACATTCACTGACAGTGTGTGCATTTAATTATTAATACGCCACATTTCTATCTTTCATGGCGTTGCTGCGAAACTTTCTAATATCATGGCCGATTGCTGTTATTATTTCAAGCAATGAATAATAAAATGGCGAGAAGTCTCTGATTAAATTGAACCTTTGCTAATATTTTGCTTTTGCAAGGCCAGCAAGGGAAGATATATTGTTTAATTAAATTTCTATTTTCTTTTTTTTTTAGATAGATTAAAGTATAATTATGTTGGTTCATTAATTGTTATTGTTAAAGTTGAAGATAAAGGGAAAGGATGCAAGGCGGAGATTGAAGTGTCATGTCTAATGAGAAGGAATTGCAAGTAAAATTTAGATCTATTAGCTTCGTTTCCGTTCACTATCGAATAACAGTCGGGACATTTCTCCCAGCACGATAGACCTCCCGCTTCGGTGCACCAAGGTTAACGAACCGCGGTATCCATTGTTTCTAGTATCGCATAAGACACGAAATATTGCAATGTAAGAAGACATTTTCTTTTCATAAAAATATATACCCTATCTGCTCGTTTTATAGACTACAATGCCAGTAGTTCTCAACTTAGAAAAATTATATTTCTATTTAACTAAAATCCGGGGTTGTTCTTGATCATCATGCAAACTGTGTCTACAAACAAATAATGGCTTATTTTGGTTACAAATTTTGAAAATATAAAATGAACCAGATAAAAAGTATATAAATATTGATATTAAATTATTCTAACACAGGTCTACCTGTATCATAAGACTCTGTTTAACTCTTTGAGACACAGTGGGATGAAAAGTGCCCCACCTCTTTGATGAGAGAAGATACATGGTAGGACATTTTTTGTCCCACCTTGAAATTTTATATTATTATATAACTTCATTAATAAATGTAAACCAACTTTATTTAATTAAAAGATGAAAAAAATGCATGTGCAACATGGGTCATTTTATTTTCGGAATTTCTGTGCCTCAAAGAGTTAATGGAAATGGCATAATCAGAAGCATCCCTGATAAAATAAAAATTTTCATATTTAACCAGTTATCTGCGATTGGCGAGTATACTTGTCATGAAGAAGCGGCAGGATTTTGTGTATTGACGAATATACTCGTCAGGAGTAAAACTTAGCGGCCACTGATTATTTAAATTGTAATTCTGACGAAAACTAAAATATATTCATAAACAAGATGTTTGGAATATTAATAAATAAAACGAATAATTCAAAAGTACAAATAATTTGAGATAAATTCATGCTCATCCCTCGATTCTCATAACCCACGTAAGTGCACCCTCTCGAAAGCAGTCGCCACAGTTAGCTGGTTAAATCAACAAAATGATAGCCCAAATTAATTGTAATCTACGCAGTTAATTACTAATCAGCATCAAGTACGTCATATCTCATCTTAAATTATAATATTCCAATTTTAAACGAACTTCGCCCATCGGCCCCGATAAAATAAAAATCTTCGTATTTAACTACTTAGCTGTGATTGACGAGTATATCGTCATGAAGAAGCGGCAGGATTTCGTGCATTGACGAATATACTCGTCATGCGTAAAACTTAACGGCCACTGATTATTTAAATTATAATTCTGCCCAAAACTAAAATATGTTCATAAATTTCAAGATGTTTGGAGTATTTTGAGGCTATGCCGAAATAAAACGAATAATTCAAAAGTACAAATAATTTGAGATAAATTCATGCTCATCCCTCGATTCTCATAACCCAACGTAAGTGCACCCTCTCGAAAGCATTCGCCACAGTTAGCTGATTAAATCAACAAAATGATAGCTCAAATTAATTGTAATCTACGCATTTAATTACTAATCAGCATCAAGTACGTCATATCTCATCTTAAATTATAATATTCCAAGGTTAAACGAACTTCGTCCATCGCCCCCGATATCTCGATTCCGACATTACGCCGAAGCCGGTGTCCCTTGATGCAGAAGCGTGCGATCTATTCTTAATTAACCAACCGTTACTTATCAGGTCGAACGGGCGTAGAGGTCGGGGCGAAAAGCGTCGTATTCGCTAATGACGATCGGTTCTATGGGTCTCTAAATTTCGACGGAAACGACAGGCCGGATGTAAGGGTAGATAATACGGGTTACATTGCCGAGGGTAAGCGGCACGAAGCAATATCGCGCGCTTCTCCGCGCGAGCCAAGCTGCTAGGAGATGCCAGATACGGGGCGTACGGCATGGTGTTTTGGAGCGTAGCCAGCTAACCTGGCTATCGTACCTACCTAGTCTGACCTACACCTCCGTCAGGGGTCGCAGACCCGAACCACCCTTCCGTTTCTCACCGGTATATATACCTATCTCTTGCTCCCTTCCACCGTTTCTGTCTCCCTAGCTCTCTCTTCTTCACTGTCTCTCTGTGTCTGTATTTCTCTCTCTATCTTCATTTCTCTCCCTTTCAGAGTCTCCCTTTGTCTATTGCTCTCTTTGTCTCTATTTGTCTCTCTTAACTCTATCTCTGTGTTATTCTCTCTTGTGTCTACTTTTCTCTTGGTTCTTTCTCTTTCTATTTTACCATCAAGCTGTCTTTCTCTCCTTTTTCATCTGTGTGTATCTGTCTATGTGGGTGGACCGTTTGGCCTTATGTTGGCGAGTTTTTTAATACTTAACGAAAAAGTTGGCATGAAAGTTTCATGCGGCTCTGAGCGGCTGCTTGCGATAGAGAATCATTTTTTCACGTAATAGGTGTCTGGAATAGGAAGACACTTTGAAGACACTAGTTCCGCTGTAGGTGCGATCAATGGAGCTTTGTAATTTCGACGTTGCTAGTTTTGCGGCTGAGAAGTTTGATAGTTCGCGAAGCTTACCCTGACGTTTCGACGGTTTTGATTAATACTGTAATTATCGATCATAGAACAATAACGTATGTATATGTACTGGTAATTATGACAGTGCTTTAAGTCATCTGTTTTTGGTTTGAGATATTTCGAATTTTGTTTTGGAGCGCACGTTAAATTATGTTTAATGGAAGAACTATTAATATAATATTCGGACTGTCTGACACAGAATAAGTTATGGCCTCAATTCTTCAAATTGAATTTAAATCACATTAAACTTTGTTAATATTAATGAAGCTATTACATGAACAAATAAATGAGCTGTACTCAATTTTTTTATTACGGAATAAGTTCAATATTTAACATTAGAGAAAGTTAACTTCGTCATCCTGTGATTTACACGATTATAACTCAAAATAAACGACAATCTGAATTTTTCGCAATATTTATGTAGAGCAGATTATATTTCTTTTAAATATCTTTTCTTACGTATGTCACAATACATTATTTATCTTCTTATAACCTCGTTCGAGTAACATCTTACCTCTGGAATTTGACAATTAAGTAGTTAATTAAAGTTGCATTACACACGATATGTATTAATGCTCGGTATACTTACATCGTATAAATAATTTTTTTGCAAGTGTTACCAAAGCGATGCTTCTATCCTATGGTAGAATCTTTCAACAATTCTATGAAAAATAAATAGACTGAGAATATTTCAGCAGACCGAGGAACTTTTCTCAATAAATGTTAAACAGGATTTTCTCTAGGTAGACATGGTATTAAGTGCGCCACCCTTTAGGTGAATAAGCGCCCCTACGTGTAACGTGTACATAGACAAGGATGCACCACGTTGCACTTAGATGTACCCCAACTAAACGCTCTATCGCCTGTAATCTACGAACCATGCTAAATACTTTATCGCAAAAGTACCTACGTTAATGTACTGCTTGATCTTTCGACTATCGCAATAATTGACTGAGACGCTTGTGGATTTCTTGAAAATCTGATGTCTTTGACAGCCTATGTTAAATTATAATTTAGGTAGCTTTAATTAATTTTCTATCAATTTTATGTTTACTTTGAACTTTAATCCCTTGTTGCACGATAACGAGTAACACTTACAGTGGCATAAATAGAATAGAAAATTTTAATGTTTGCTAAAAATTATTGAATTAAGAATGATAGGAGGTCACAATATGATTAGACTATTTCTATGATGTTGATATAGCGTTAACACATTGACTTTCATGGGGGTCACCGATAACCGGCACTATTGGATTCAATAAAATTGTATCTAACTTTTAAATTGCAATATTTACGGATTTTCTGCCATACTGAATATTTCAATATTGGCATTATCTACCGAATAATAAGGTCTACCGAATATCTATTTATCTGTATCTTTAAATTTTTTGTTTTACAAAGATGTGAATTTAATGGAAGAAGTTGCATTTCAGCAGAAATGATAAAACTGGGAAAATGCCGATAGAGTTTAACATGTTAAGTTATATGTAATATCAGAAATCAGAGATAGATTAATCTTTCAGTAATTAATTCTGAGTTATTCTACATTCAATCACAGAAGCAATGGTATAGCAAGTTTTATAATGATTTTATCACTTTTTCTAAAGATCTTTATAATCAATGGTAAAGGATTTCTTTATATTGGAACAGTGGATTTTATTAGATATAATTTTAGTTAATTCTTTGTCGATTTAATATTCTTCTTGAATTTTTATGATGATTTGATTTAGTGTTAATCAGTCGTCCAATTTCTTTCTTCCGAAGACTGATTTTAAATTTGCGCGTATATTTCAAAATTCATGGAATTACGTTAAAAGTAGTTTCAAATTTTTTAAAAAAGAATAGCTGAAAATATTTGGAATTTCCAATAGATACATCAAAATTTCAAATATTATGAATTTATATGAAATTGTGGCAAAGCAAGGTGAACCTTTAAAGGGTACAAAATTTTTAAACATTTCAATTTCAACTCTGCAATTCAAAGAGATAGAAATTAACGTAGAATTTCCATCAAAAGTAAGATCTTATTTGACGTAAAACCTGAGGGAAAATGAGAAGGGCAGAATGAGAGGAGCAAAAGAGAAAGTCCCCCTTTTTTTTATGGGGAAGAATTAAATTCTACCTCGAGTTCGTAATTTTTTCATCGTTACAACTTCCGCTGTGGTTGTACAGAGTAGCAGCCTTTCTTCGTTGAATTTCGGACGCTCAGTGCGAATTTCCCGGTGGAAGTCCGCAATAAATAGAGATACAACGCGAGACTCTGCACGAAGTAACGAGAAATACAAAGGTCGAGAGATTCCGTTTGAAATTTTTACTTACAGTTAACGTTAACTGTCTCTCCTATTTTTTTCAACGTTCTCCGACGTCGGAACTGCAATATCCTGCGATATCCGTTGCGGAAAGAAATTGATAAAGAACGAGCCCGAGCTCGTTGCATCCCTTTCAGCCAGATCGATTCGTTTCGCTCTGAATTCGATATTATATGGAGCAGAAAGTCATTCAGCGTGGAAGGGAAAAAAAGAGAGAGAAAGAGAAAAAGGCAAGTATAAACGAGGAGAAAGAAGAAAGCCATAACGAACGGAATAGAGAGAGTAACACCTCTTCAGCGTTATTTATGAAGGCTTAATGGAGGCTAATCTTTCCTCGACTCTTCGATTTGCGACGTTTTCGTTGGAAACGCGACCCTGTCGATACTGGCGCCGCGAAAAATTGATGAAGAACGGGCCGAAAGTTTCGCTTAAATTAATCCAGCCGGATATCCGTCGGGGAAGGAAGAGAAAGAAGGAAAATGAAAGTGAGAGAGAGGAAGAAAAAGACACACAGGAAAGGCACATTGACGAATGGCACCTGCCAACCATGCTATTCTCCTTTTCGCGCGACTATTCGCCCGTAATTTTATTTCTAAGAGGACGTCTATTCAGTAGCTTTTCCTCGTGTTCACTTTAACGAGAAGCTCACTGTTTCCCACGATACTTCTAATTCGGTGAAACTGATAAAGAACAAATAGAAGGTGCCGGTCTTGCTTTCAGAATGATCAAAAGCATTCCCTTTTGCTAATTGTGCTTTGTAGAAAGGACCAGCCGTCGATGGAGAACGGGTCGAGGAACTTTAAACTTCAGTACAGAGCTGTAACACTTACGATATTAAGTTTTCATGCTGAAAGAGCCAGTGGAGAAAAAGACGAATCCAGGAAGCAATTTAAGTTTGACGTGACATTAATCAAATTTTATCGAATATGCTCGCTCGTTGTGAAGCTGACCCATAGATTTGAAGTTTCCGATGGAGAGTTTTCAACTAAACGAAACCTATCGTGAACAACGTATACGTGGATTAAATTAAAATCGAAATAAACATCGACAATCGTCCCCAAAGTGTTTCCACAGGCTAACATTCAATTAATCACCAAGCTCTATGGAAGTTGGAGGGAATAAATCTTCATTACAAAGCGAATAAACTTTCCGACGTTTTCACACCTCGATAAAACAAACCTTTCCCCTCTTTCTTCTTCTCCGGCTTCGACACGGTTGCCACTGTTTAATCGTCGAGAGTTGAACTATTTCTTCCTTTTTGTCTCCGAGAAACGAGAACGATTCCTCGTTTCCTCTGTGTCTTTCTTCGTCGCTTCCGGTGAGCACACTTCAACGGAGCACCGAGTAATTTCATGGTCGGCGATTTTATGCGTTTACGTCATCGCGAATTGCAGGATGAAAATTCATTCGCTATATAGGTGATCTCGTTGTCGGCTGTCGATTGTGAAGTAGCCGTGTCGAGAAAAATGGAAGCTTTGTCAGAGTACTCGTTCGCGTCGATTTCAAGCGTCGGATAGGAGTTTACTTCCGGTGGTGGAGAAGCTTTGTGAAGCTTTGCGTTTTAATAGCACTTTATTGATTCAGTGTGTTTCAATTCAGACAAGATGCTTCATTTAATTATTGTTTGCGGATGCGAATGACATTGGGAAATAATATTTTAAATTAATTATTATATAATTGGATCGAGGCTTGATGTTATTACGTGGGAGATCATTTTAATCATTGGACGATGCGACTGAGTTTAATTCAAGGCCGAAAGTTTTAGATGAGTTTTGAACCATGGAGGCTATCATCCACACAGATCATTCGAGAGAAATTTGCCAGAGGTGACGATAAAGGATTTCGGAGTTTGTCCTAGTATTTTGGAGTTTGTGATTCTGTAGATGTGACCATGATGTTTCAGATAATTTGCAAATTGCTGTAAAATAATGATGGATGGATTTGCGTTTATTTTCTTTGTTTTTATTAGTATTGTTCTTCTTTTTATCAAAGGTCTATAGGTGTAAAGGAATTCAAATTATCTCTATTTAGGACAACGAGATTCTAGCGCTGTTGCCAGTCTAGCTTGCAAAGGCAACTTTATAATCGCAGTAACAAAACAGGTATTCCAGGTTGCATTCTAGTGGCCCTTGATCTCTAAAAGTGATACAAGTAACCTCCTATAACACGGTAGATAGGTTTCTAGAAAATGCGTGTTATGGGGAACCATGTTATGTGAAACCTAGAACCAATACAAAAGTAATGAAATTACTTTTGCGTGAATAAAGAAATGAATATTTAAAAAAGACAATAAACTGCATGACGACTTTTGCTATAACATCGGAATAGCGTCATACATGAGTAAATTATAATTTATTTATATGTTTTCATATAAACGCACTGTTGTACACTATACTACCTTCATACTATTATTTTAACCCTTTATGGGCCCCTGCGACCTTGAAGTAACGCAAAACACATCTAAGCTTCTAATTATTCAAAGTTAAATTTTTAACTTTACCAAATTTTATATGTTATCTCGTGAATATCATGAAATTGTTTACAATTCAATATTGAAGAATTAGATTTGATATATTATTTAAAATTGTACTTTTATTATTTTCTAATTACGCTATTGTAAAACTGATCTTCGAATATCACGGAAAATTCGGAATATAGACGGTGAAAATAATTTAGTTCTCATAAATCTTAAACAAAAATCATGTTATTCGGTAATATAGAATTACGGTGTTGTACAAAGATTTCCGTAATTTATGAATCGTATTATAGCGAAACCTTGTTACGGGCTGCCATTTTGCAGAAGGACTATCTGGCAACATCAAATTAGAATTTTGAATTTACATTACTTATTATTCCCAACATCCAATCCTTCTAATTATTTCCACCTCTATCACCTCTTATAATTCTTCAGAAATCATGCTTATAAAGTCCAATAATTACTACTTCATATTTCACAGCATAAATATCAAACAGCATACACAAACAATTATCCCATATTACCAAACCAACGGGACATACTCCACGATACTTGACATATCCAATATTCTCCAGGATATAACTCAATTCTCCAATTTTTTTTTATCGCCATAGAACTAGCGAAATGCCAACGTTCAACCGTACACTTTCGCACACCGATTAACCATACAATATAAATTCCTCCTCGATAAATTCCCAATCGCGAGATAACATTCTCGTAGATCCATACACGATACACGATAGTAAGTTAACGTCCAATAAACAAAAGTCCACGTAAAGTGAGAATTCGCTACGGTAGCAGCGAAACTCCATGGCGAATTTCAATGGCGCTCGAGATACGTATGCGTAATTAACGAAGAAAACCGGTCGTTGGAGACAAAAAGCAACATTTTTTTTCTTCAAGTAACCCACCCGATGCGTATACATCGTCGATAGAAATTTCTATCGTATAAATTAAGAAAAGCCTACGCGTACCGGTTCCGTAGGTGAGTTTTAAAATCGTACCAACAACCTTGCAAAATTATCTGTGATTTCTATCTGTGCGTTTTCCAGTTTATGGGGGATTTGCGGGCAAAACAACGAAAACGGTGGCAATAAAATATCGGAGTTGTCTCTGTCCAACAGGATTTGTCAAGCTGACTTCGCGATACAGATTCGCAAAGTGGCTGCATCGGTTGAGTAAACTCGGGACTTCCGGTGAAAGTCAGTCCGACGGGGTAATCCTCGAATGTGCCGTCTTTCTGGTCTACTATCAATGTCCTTGACTATCAGAAGCGCTGAAAGTGCACTTGAGAATTGCACCTTAAGATATCGAACGGTCGAGATAGCACGATTTCATGAGAAGCACCTGCGGAATGTCTGGTATCCTTTTTGATATTGGTGATTTTAAATGTATGCGATGTCCTCGCTTTAATTGGTGCTGTTGTCGTTTTTTTTGGCGAAGACCAGTGTTAATTTGAAAACCAGTGCGAATCGTTAAGTCTGATATATTTAATACTGGATCTACCGAGGCAGTCTGAAATACTCGTTTCTTATTGTTTATAAAAATTTTCTAAATTTATGGCAGACACGTTCAGTGGACGTTCCATGCCTATTTTATAAAAAATGCATTTTTATAAAATGTAAGTTGTTGCGTTAAATCGATCTAGTTTTTTGTTTACTTGATTGAGTTTCTTTTGAAAAACGCGATGCGGTTATTGGTACTGATACTCTGCGAGTTTGTGGAATTTTTATAAAAAATAAAAAAAGAGCAAACGGTTATTTTGATTGATTCGATAGCTTCGCTGTTGAAAGAATTGTTATACCGTATAATAAATAACAACATGTTGAAGGATGATGGCAAAGTTGTATAGTTTTTTATAACTGTATTAATATAATCAATCTATACTTATATTGAATTAAAAGAAAGAACTTTCTGGCGGATTTCACTTATTTTATATCAGGTGTAATGAGAAAAAGTGTCGAAAATTTTTCTTGGAGAGAAGAAATTGGATTATCGAATAGCAGAATTTTTATTGCGAGAAATATGAGATTTCTTAGAAAATTGTACGTTCTGTGGTAAGGTTTCGACGTTACAGCAGTTCGCATTTCAAACGAGTAGGACATCTGGTATTTTTGTAGGACAGTCTACGAGGATCTTCGTTTCAAGGCATAAAAGATAGACATTGTCCATTGCATAGAAAAATCGACAATTCTTTTCTAACATTTTTTAAAAACTGTCCACTTCAAATTTCAATTCCCTCTCCTTCGAAGGTCCTTCCTTTTTAATAAATGATTTATTTCATAAGTAAATCTGATTAATTCCAAGGCTAAGTATTTTACCTTATCAATTGTACATTTCGTTAGGTAAAAGCTCCATGCAATCATTTATTTTGCAATATTTACATATATTTATATTTTGAACGGAATTTTAAAAAAGAGTCCATACTACTTCATCGCATTCCTGCACTTTAGGTTTCACAGAGTTAACACTACAACTACCGACATTAAATCTATCGCATTTTAATATGTTAAACAAGTACTTTGAACAAAGAGAAATCAAACGGTGGAAAAATTGATCACTTTGGTAGTCTATGTTTTATAAAGTCAACGTAGAATATCTACAACATGATTCTCCTATAAACTTGGAGAATTTTCAAAAAAACATTGGACACTAATTATTTCGACATGCTTGGTAGTTCCAGTATTAATCAATTTAGCAATTAGTTTACATGGTGGTCCCTGCCTGTAACTCTATACCCACCATAATCACACCCCATGTATTTGCAATCAGTGCGTCATATAATTAGAAATTTATGAATACATAAAACCATTTTTTATCCGACATGATAAAAGTTGAAATTATAAAACATTATAAATTCCATCTCACCCCTGTAAGACGAGACTCTGTCGTATCTCACGTCACAAGTTCTCTTAATTGCAACAACAGGTGGCAGAGTAATTATAATTTATCGATGCAGGTCGCAGCGCGGTTCTTAACCCTGTAATCTCATCGAAAGTACAAGATAGTCCAGCCGTAATCTGTGCCGGAAATTCCGATCGCGGCAAGGTAATCCCTGAATGTATCGGCTTTTTGCCATGACGGCGAAAATCCTTGTCTCGCTTTTAGCACAAGAGGAAACGTGTCCCCGCCGCGAGACTCCTCTTTGAAGTATCGAACGCCGGAGTTTCTTGTCCTCAAACTTCAATCGAATCCAATCGCGATCGTTGCAGCTGCTCCGGTTAGAATCGGCGAAAGAAGGATGGTAAATCACTGGTGCAAAGCGCGAAATCAAAACGAACGGCGGAATCGTAAAGTGCAGAGTGTTTTATTGCTTCTTAGTAAATAATAAAACGAAACGAGTAACGACACCGTTGCCTGAGAGGAAGAGAGAATGAGAGAAACAACGAGAAGGAAATAGTGAGAGAGAGAGATGGAGTAGAAAACAAAGAATAGGAGAAGGAAAAAAAAATGAAAGACCTTAGCGAGGATAAAGCTGAAACTGCGAGCGTTATTACTCTCAACGCGATCAGAATGTCGGATGACATTTGAGAATGCACTTTTTATAAAACCAATAAGATTTTTATTATGATACTTTATCGTCCTGCGAGAGACGTATAACGCAGAAGACACCGTAAAACTTCAGAATACCCTCTCAGCTCCTGGCTCAATGACCTCTGCGAGACGCAGGGCGACGTAATAAGATACGACAAGATCATCGACGGAAATCTCCGTGGTATTGGAAAGGAGACTTCCTCGTACTTATTTAAGCGACTTCGAAAGATGTTCAGTTTCGAAATAAAATTAGATCAATTCAAAAAGTATATCTGGATCGTTCGTGGAATTTTTTCCAATTTTTAAAGGTAAATATCGCTGGGTAACTTACAAAGGAATATGCTACAAGTTACAAAGGAATATGCTACAAATTACAAAGGAACTTATCTACGGTCTCTCAGAGAAGAAAGAATCCTTGATAATTTGTTATCGTGAATTTTGAGAGTTTTAATTCTTTTGCCGTCCGAATTATTTCCTTAATTTTGATAGCGGGGCAAATAAAATTAATTTTGCAATATTCTCCATCGTTGGTTATTCATATTTTTAAATGCTATCAGTAGATATAGGGTTTGACGGATATTTAGGTAATATTACAAAATCATTGTGAAATTGGAAAGTCGATTTTAAATTGTCAGAAAATAAAATCAAGTAAAAATCTATGTTGAGTAGGGGAGAGCGGGACTAAAAATTCCGATTTTTAGTTAACATCAAAATTTGTTAAAATACTTGCATTTAGTATTCATATGATGCGATCAAAATCAATTTACATATGTAACTTTGATGACAGTTATTTGGGCCATTTTTTAAGAGATTCTTTTATTATTAATTTTTTAATGCCTAAAGTCGGAGAGTAACAACTTACCCCGACTTAGGGCAAGTTGTTAACAAGCCGGGATACGTTGTCACCATATCTGTTGAAGCTATTATTTGTGAAATAAAAAACAATAAATGATTAAACCAAGTCTGTTTATTTAAGTACTACTCAACAATATCGTACGAATCATTCGTGAGATAGACCACAAATACCAAATGCAAAAATATTTTCTTACGTTTACCAGCGAGGCACGTGTTGTCATTCCGTTGTTCCGGGTCCCACTCGTTTGTTTAAAATGGCTATTGTTGGTGCAATGTGGGGTTCCATTTCATTACGAATTTACACAATATTCTTATCTCTTCTCCTCGCGGAGTTATTTCAATTTGAACAACTTACCTCGGTAACTTTTAGCCCCATTCTCCCCTACTGCTCGATATACGATCTCAAAGGGTTAAAGAAAGTAAAGATTTTAGCTTATAACGAGTATTGACGATTTGGAACAGTTTGTAAAAACTTGTAGAAGAACTCATTGATTCGTACAGCCCTTGGAAATATCGTCTTTCTGTATATCCTTTAATATGAAAGTGTCCTTGACTGACGACTACTTGGAAAGGACCCCGGAGCACTTTGAGATATCGAAGCTCAACCTTTCGCCCTTCGGTAAAAAGATGGCCCGACACAGGACATATTTACGATAGTTTCTCGAGAGAAAGGTTCCCAAGAGGGTTGGAATTGATGAAACCGATGTTTAAGTGTACCACCTTTCACTCTTCGTGTCTTCCGTGACCTTTCTCCAAGGTCGTCGGATAAATGTGAAGAAAACTGCACACCATATAGAGCCATCGATAGTATTAAATCGTTATACGTGTTTCTCGACAAGTAGACGAAATAATTTATAATTTTGTAGAACCATTAAGAGAAATCAGTAGAGATAGTATTTTAACCGTGAAACGCCAGAATATCGTGTCGAGGTCGTGGCAAGTGATAATTGAAAGTTGGACAGATTGCAGATTAATATTTTATCTTTCGGAGATTTTACAAAACGTCTTCTGTTATCGCATTCATTACTATTTGAATAATGTAAAATTTCTTCTTTAGATATCTCCAATCAAGAAAACTAAGAGACCATTTAATTGTGAGACGTTCACGTTGTCAGTTTCTTAATTATTTGATACCATCTAAGTTTTCTTCGTCAGAGAGACCATAAAAATGGTGATGGACAATTGAAATGCTGACATCTTTATCTAAATATAATTTAATGCCGGAATGAATTCCTTTTTAAACGTGTCAGTCAACGTGCTAAACAATAAATAATTTTACTTGTTAATTCTGTGACAGAATTACGTCTCTGTCCTTAGTCAATTTTATTTTCATCTTTTTCGTACGCCATAATGGACTGCGGAAAGTTTATGCAATCGCCGTGAAAAGAAAAACGGCCAATCAAGTTGGCACGCAATCGATAATCAAGCAAGCAACCTTGAATAATTTTTTAATTGTTCCGTTGGCACGATTCCCGAAGAAACGGCTGGAAATTAAAATCCACCGTGCGGACGAAGACGCGGCAATTGAATGCAGACCTGCCAGAAATTAGCAAAGCGTTTGAAGCTGCTCGTTAACTGAAAAGATAATAACCGGCCAGTTTAGCCAGAGTGGAGATTTTTGTACAACTTTTCACCACCACATTTTCCAAAGGTTGTAACGATTTTTTCTTAAACGCGACAGCTCTCAACGCGGTACAAAAAAAAATCTGTACTCCTTTTGCAGAATAAAAGAGAACAGGTCTTTTTGTTTCATTCATTTTCAACAAGTCCGTCATGTTATATGTATTTGCTTAAGCGTTAATTAAATTTTATGTATCCTCGCGTACCTAACCCGGAGCGCTCCATTTGAAAAAAAAACGAGACAGTGGTTTAAAAAATTCGCTGAAAAAACCAGACGAAGGGATTTTCTCTAACGGTCGTTTGCACTTCGATGTAAGGACCGTATAACATGGCAACTGTTTACTGTAATTCCTCGAGCAAGGAAAAACGAGCACGAATAGGACAAGTGGAGAAGTGAAAGGAATTTCGTGAAACGAGGCACATTTGTCTGACGCTCTAAGTCTCATAGGACTTCGCCAGATTTCATCGGCCTTTTGAATTTTGCCCCGATAGATTTCACTGTTAAAGCGTATCGATTATTGACTACGAAAGGAAAAACGTCTTCTTTTTAAATTGTTAAATTATTAGGGGACCGGAAAGTAATGTTGTCGTTTTACATTAAATTCAAACAAATAAATTTATCTCAGTTTCTATCATTTAATAAATGACATAATTATCTTCATTATCAACAATCTTTTTACATCTAGTGTGTCAATTTTCAATGATGGATTGATGAAAATTGATTGGTTTTCGGGCATAATATTTATGGAAACGATGTTACTTTCCGGTACACCTAATACAAATATAAAGGGAACTTGATATTTTTGGGACATCTATGTAAACATCAAGTAGACCATATATAATTGTATCATTTTTTAATTTATATTCGGAGCTTTTAATTAAATGTAACGAGCCATCTTCGGTTACAACAACAATATTTCCATTCAGTGGCAGAAAATCGTACGTGCAATAAAATATAGAAATATCAACGCGTACCTCCCCCGAGAGAACTAAGGATATTTAGAAAAGAAATTCGAAGAGATTTCCCTCGCAACTATAGAGGATACTTCCTACTGAAATATGAAAGTACATTTTCGCCCAATCGAATTGAAAGTTCCCGATAAGATCTCAAAAGAGGGCAGCCATAAACTTCGACAAATTCCTCACAGGGGATTTCAGAAATTTCTGCAAATTTATACGCCAGATTTAACGAAAAAATTCAAAGAAAATCTCTCCCCCCCCTCTCCGCCATGTTCGTTTAGCTGATTTCAAAGTATCGAAACCTTCCATTCATTCTGACAAAGTGGACTTTTAGAACGTAGTAACTAGTCGCAAATAACGTCAAAAAAAGAAACATAGAAAAGGTAAAACTAGCAGGTCCAAAGACTGGACGGGATTTAGCGATTTATGCTCCAGCCACGCCCGCTTTTCGTTCTTCCTGCAAGAACGTACGAAATTGCCAGCGAGGAAAGAAGAGAAGAGAAAGAAGAATAACAGAAGAAGAAGAAGAAGATCATAGAAAGAAAGAGAACGCATACAAGCAGATTCTATCGCTCGAATAGAAAAGCGTTCGCTGTGGTAGACACTGGCATACATACGTACGTACTTCCGGTGCACGCGGACCTCTCGCGTAAATCTCACGCCGGAAAAACTCTCTTTTCTCAGGTTCTTTCTACTCGTCCTCTTTCGTTCACCCTTCTGTCTTCTGCTATCCTCGATGTTCTTTTCTTTTCACAAGCCCTCCCCCATTCGTGTTTCTCTCTTTTCTCTTTTCTCACCCTTTAATGCACCTATCTGTCTCTCTGCCGGTTCGTAGGTCCGTACCCTCTTTCTCCACCGTCCTTTGCGCGTTCTTCCGGCTTCCTCTGGTCCTGCTTCATTTCTCTTTTCTCCCTCTACCCCGTCCGGCTTTTAGCTTTTAGCGAGGCATTTCAGAGGGCAATTCGCGCGGCATGAAGAGCCCCTTTCACGATCAGTCGAATTCACCCTGGTGAAGAAGTCTTCTGTGGATTTTCGAAGAAAAACTACGGACGAATGTTCACTGAAAGTTCCTTTAACTCTTTGGCATTTTCGAATCTTCTAATATCGTATCTTACGATTGATCTTTTACATGGGTAGTTTGACTATCGAGAGAAACGTTGATTGCAACTGCTGCGTGATTTGTTGGCTTATGGTACCGTTGGAGAACAAGTAGTACAGGGCTGGATACTCGTCATTTCAAAAATTGACATCAATGGAATTTTCTACGAAATGGTGAATATATTTCTTAGTAATATGTATTCTTTTTGTTAGGAGCTTTGTGTAGAAAGGTTAAAATATTTATACAAATTGCAATTCTATGATATTGTAGTCTATTGTCGGCTTATGGTACCATGTCCAACAAGTAGATTCGATTGGTGCACTTCTCGACTAAAGAACTGATATTACAAAAATCATCTTCAGTGCGACTATTTTGCTCGTAGATCTTAACACATTGAACGCCACCAGTATTTCGGAACTTTTATCGTTTCAATTGAAGTGAAACTTTTTCTGTTAAATTTATATCTATATAAAGCAGAAACTTTAAAAATATAGATAGATAAATATTCGACAGATCTTTATTGTTTTAAGGCTAATATTTAAATATTCGATATGTCCGAAAATTCATAAATATTGCAATTTAAATGAAATTTCATTGAATTCAATAGCACCGGTTACCGGTGACCTCCATGGCAGTCAACGTGTTAAACTGTTAGCACAAATCCTGATTACTTCAAGCATCTCCTTTTCCTCCGCAATGCATCAAATTAAATCACTAACTAGGAAACAGCGTAGAACTTATATTTAAAAAAAAAGGTACCTGTATTTTTAATTTCATTCTATTTTTCTATTTTACGGAAGCCATTTGACTATTCATTTAACCTACAGAAACTCGCTGTTCTCATCGAATCGAGTATTTCCACCGTAGAATAATTCACCGAGAACACTGCGCTTTTTGTGTTTATCCTCCATCTTTCAGAACGCGCATCTTCGCCGTATTTCCTCGATACATATCGACGTTCATTTTATAATCCGCCCGGGGAATATTTGTCGCGACTTTCGCGGAGGAATCGTTCGAAGTGGCCTGCTAGGTATCAGCAATGCAAATAAATACGTGCGCGCAATATAATTTGTGCCGGTAGAAGGTAATCCGAAGCCGGCGTATAAATTGATGCTCTGGCGCTTCAAGAATTCCAACAGATCGATCGAGTTTTATTTAGAGCCAAAGACAATTTCCCTCTCAAAGTCAACGATTCCGCATCATAAATACCACTGACTTGCAATTTAAACGACAATAACTTTCTTAAACCCTCGACCCAAGATTTCATTTTTGTCAAGGCGTATAAAGACTCAAAATTAATTCCTAAAATCAAAAGTTTTCACTGATTGCTAATATTTCGCGTAACTGAACGTAATATTAACACGTTGACTGCCATGGGGGTCACCGATGACCGGCGCTATTGAATTCAATAAAATGTCCTGTTGTATACCGTGGATAAGCGAGACGGCTTACAGTGGCACGGTTATTACAACTGATATAATTTTGAAGACCGAATGTTTAACCGCGGAGTCCGACAGAGTTTCGGCACTAACTTGAGAAATGAGTCGAGAATAATGTGTAGTGACGTTCTTCGCGCGCGGTTTCTTATATACCTTAAAATTTGTGATAACAAAGAAGGGAGAGGGCGAGGATGACCAAATCCTAGGAGTGAACCCTGACCAGCGTGAATCAGGGTTCGGAGGTGACTCTCTAAGAGGCGCTTAGGACATTGAGTCACTAAGGCAACGCAGCGCGTTGTATGTAAATAACATAGGTTGGTCATCCAACAGTCCTATGACTTTGGAATTGCAATATTTACAAATTTTCTAACGCATTCAGAATTTAAATATTAGCGTTAAGAAGATAAAGGTCTCCCAAATAACTATAAATCTATATCTTTAAAGTTTCTGCTTTATAGAGATGCGAATTCAATAGAAAAAGTTTCACTCCAATAGAAGTTATGGAACTAACAAAATGTACTAAAAAATTTCTGAATATTACAGTTTAAGAGTCATATGAAATTCCATTGAATTGAATACTTCCGGTCACCTGTGACCTCCGTGGCGTTCAACGTGTTAATATGCTACTAATTGGTGAAGTGTTCATTCTAAACATCGATATCTCTGTTTCATGAAATTTTTGTATCCACAGTCTACTATCGCTCGCTCAACTTTTCCATGACACGCACGATTGGAATTGCCTCGCTGATGCACGGTGTTATCACGTTGAAGCCGGATAGAACGTTCCATATGATCTAACCCTGGGACATATTGCGGCCCGTATTATGCGGTCTCGCGAAATGTGTTTTGCGCGAGACGTACACATGGCGAAACTACTCTCCTCTCTCGACTCTATTCGCGATTCCAGCCAGGAACGCACAACGTCTATTGCATATTTCATCTCGCCCCGCGTCCGATAAATAATCGAGGATCCGGGAGCCGCTATTAAATTATCGACAAGAGCCTATACGCCAGAAAGCAAGTACACAGAATTGCCAGGGAGAGTGAGAGAAAGATAAAGATAGATAGAGTAAGAGAGAGAGAGAGAGAGACCAGTTTCATTCGGTAGAACCAGCCACTCCAGGCGGCACGCCAGCCTCCGAATTGGAAATTGGTATTGATGAGGGACCGAGGACGAAACTGGGAATAATTTATTCCTTTTTAGGCGAAGAACATTCTGAAATTGGTGTCTGATTTCAAGTACGCCTCGAAAGGCCTTATTGGCTTGGACTTTTTCTCTCGGTCAGAGCACTCGTTATTTGGAAACACTAAAACTTAAATTCATCGAGTACGGCCATTCTCTTTTTCAATTTTAATCTCTGAAAATATCGTCCTATTCGTGAAAACGCTAAATCTCTTTCGGAGATATTTATTCCATTGTGATTTGCACTAATTGGCAATTAATTAAATTGATAGTCGTTTATTTGTACCTCGGTATGACCGTACGATTCTCCATTAATTTTTAAGATGTTTTTTTTTTATCGAATATATTTACTTTCACTTTTCAATGAAAAATGACCTGCAAGATTGTCCTACATTGCGACACGATTCTATTGAAATTAAATTTCCTTCTTCGAGCAACTAAAATTCAATAACGGATGTTCATTCGGGGGTAGAAATAGAAAATTGGATACGTTGGTTGGAACTTAAAGCGATAAATGTCTTAGAGAGGAAAAGATTATTTTGTAGTACGAATTGCACAGTTTTATTCGTATGTAGATCACATCGAACCATCCCCTTGTTCTTTACGCTCTTTCTTCTGATTCCTTTTGACGGAAGCAGAATTTTTCACGATGCTTGAAATGCAAGGAATCCTCCTTTCAGGGTGAATATTCACTCTACGCATTCGGTAGGATATACACTGAGAAACAGTCCTTCGAAGCGTACAGAAGGATTTCATCAAACGCGGATCCTTTATCCTCAATCTCGCCGCTGAATTTGTAAATTTCATATCCCGCCTCGATGGTTATAGCGTTGGAAAGGAGTTGCGATTAAAGCGTCGAGAAAACACGGAATTTTCTTCCGCGTAGGAAGTTGGTATTTTTGAAATTATTAGAGGAATGCATAAGGAATTTGACGTTTTTGAAATTATCTGGCGAAAGTGTACGTATCACTTGGCAGTTTTGCTCCTGAACTATGTAATTACTATAACTAGTCTTCTTATTATCAAATAAGAAACTTAATATATAATATGTCTCATTAAAATTCAAATATATTAAGCATTTGCTTTAAAAAAAGACACATTAAGCGGCAAAAAAACATGATCAATAAAGTAATTTGTATACTGTAAGAAACACGTGAAATTTTTACTGTACTTCTGCTCAATCAGCTTGAGAAAATTTTTTTAAAAAGTTGTACCCCGCCAATTTGAAGGCTGCCATAGATCTAGTGTTAAAGGATGAAGAATAACGTACGAATTTTGCACACGTATTCATTAAAACCAGTGATTTTTATTATAACATTGTTACAATTTCTCCACAATAACTCCAGCTCATCGTCTGATAACTTCTCACGTTCTAATAACCGCTCTAATTCTCACCATCCCTCATTCACTCTCACACTCTCCAATCTAATCTCTCAAACAATCGCCCATTTCCACCACCTTTTACATTTCACCGTCCATTCTCCGATCGTCCAAACATCCAACATCCACTCACTATCACCAACTACATCACTTTCCTATCTCCCCACAATCCATAAAGCCTAAAAGAACAACAATCTCGTCTCTTATCAACCCTCATAGTACAACCATCAAAAATCAGAAACACCCTTCCATTGCACCAATAAAAGTCCCTCCATCGAGTCTCCAGCAGTTCCCAGGAGCCGGTGTGAACAATTATAACGAAAACATCCAACATCCATTCACTATCACCAAGTACACCACTTTCCTATCACCCCACAATCCATAAAGCATAAAAGAACAACAATCTCGTCTCTTATCAACCCTCATAGTACCACCATCAAAAATCAGAAACACCCTTCCATTGCACCAATGAAATTTCGCCTATCAAGTCCCCAGGAGTCCCCAGGAGCCGGCGTGAATAATTATAACGAAAACATCCAACATCCATTCACTATCACCAACTACACCACTTTCCTATCTCCCCACAATCCATAAACTCTAAAAGAACAACAATCTCGTCTCTTATCAACCCTCATAGTACAACCATCAAAAATCAGAAAACCCTTCCATTGCACCAATGAAATTTCGTCTATCGAGTCTCCTGTAGTCCCCAGGAGCCGGCGTGAACAATTATAACGAAAATATCCAACATCCATTCACTATCACCAACTACACCACTTTCCTATCACCCCACAATCCATAAACTCTAAAAGAACAACAATCTCGTCTCGTACCACCGTCAAAAATCAGAAACACCCTTCCATTGCACCAATAAAAGTCCCTCCATCAAGTCTCCAGCAGTCCCCAGGTGCCGGCGTGAATATTTATAACGAAAACATCCAACATCCATTCACTATCACCAACTACACCACTTTCCTATCACCCCACAATCCATAAACTCTAAAAGAACAACAATCTCGTCTCTTATCAACCCTCATAGTACCACCGTCAAAAATCAGAAACACCCTTCCATTGCACCAATGAAATTTCGTCTATCAAGTCTCCAGCAGTCCCCAGGAGCCGGCGTGAATAATTATAACGAAATAATGTCGCAGAAGGGTCGCATATTAAATTATCGGCGAGAGTATATTCGATATGGAGAAGCATGGAGGTAACAGAAGGGCAATTTCGAGGGTGGAAGCATGGTTCCGATGCAGCACGCCAGTCTGCGTCTGTAGATCGGTATCAAGACACATCGGCGACGACCCTCGGCGAGGGACGATACGTGAAGGGAGGCCGAGCACCGATGTTACACCGAGTATATTCGTTAACTCGATTAGCCTTAATTAAGCGCCGGAGCTTATTCCGATCTGCCGGTTAATCGGGTCGTCTCGGCGCACACGGAGACACCGGCAGCCAGATTCTCCTGACTTTGAAATAGACTCTGGATGCGGTTTCCGTCCTGCGACTTTCCTTATCCATCCTGACGACGAAGGAGGGCTAAGATATCGAGGAGGGTAGACGCTGGAGAGTCGTAGCAGCAACTCGAGCAGGCAAGATCACACGGTTCGACGGAGGAGCGAAATTGCAAATTAATTAACTGTGCCTTGGACTTTGCCCGGCGACTGAGAACTTGGGATCATCGGAAGAGACTGCCCGTGGAGGAATTAGAAATTTGATAGGGTCGGGAAAAAAAGGGTTGTGATCAGTGGTTGCGAGAACTTTAATACTAGAATTATTGGAGTTAAATCAATTATATTTTAATATGTTAACACGTTGAATGCCACCGATATTTTGCTAGTTTCATGATTTCTATCGAAGTGAAACTTTTGAAATGAAATTCTCATCTTTAGAGAGCAGAAACTTTGAAGATAGAGATAGATAAATGTTTTAATTTAAATATTCAGTACTTAAGTGTGTCCCCAAAATTTCATAATATTGCAATTTCAAAGTTACATGAAAATTTGTTGAATCCAATAGCGTCCGTGATCCCCATGACAGTCAATGTGTTTATAAATAAGTTAGTTTGGAAAAAGAGGAATCGAGAGATGGAAAAGATTGTTGATTGGATACTTTATATTTTATAAGGTCAACGAAGAATATCTGATCTATGATTTTTGTATAAAGTTTGAGAATTTTTTGAAGAAATTGAGAATCAGTCATTTTTACTTGCTTGGTAGTTTTAGTTTTGGGGGTAGAAGTGCCGATTATTGATATGGGGTGTTTTGAGGAAAATATTGAGTGTTTTGAAGGGAGTAGATTTTTGTGGATAATTTTTATTGCGAGGGAGCACAGTACTTGAGTTGTTTATTTCAAAAGTGGCATAGATCACTTTCTTCCTAATTGAGACATTTTGGATTTGCGTTTTAAAATGTTTAAAAATATTGGTGCCAGTTTCCGAGAATATTTACTGAACTTATTATCTTCGACATTTACATTTTTATCAGGGTAAATAGTTTTCTATGATTGAAATTCCCCATTTTGCATAACGTTAAAACGGCTTCCGCCACTTTTCGAATAAATGGGTCAAATCGAAATCAAATTACAGAAATAGAAAAGTAGAAATTCCATATATATCGTATAATTTAACATAATATTAGTAACATGGAAAAAATTTTAGCGTGTCGTGTTTCATTGATATCTTCAATTTGATAGTTCTTGAAAATCTGCAAAATTTTCTATTTCCCATTTCATTTGGCATATCACCAGTGTCGCTAATTATTGTACGGCATGGGTTTAAAAGTAGACGATTTTAATGAGAACAGGAGGGAAGGAGGAAAAAAAAGTAAGTTAGTCTAATTTTTGAAATTTTTGAAAATTGGTCTAGATAGTGAATACAATAATCCAAGTAGAAAATTTAGAAAATTTTTGGAAATACTGAGGACAAGACATTTTAACCAGCTTGGTTGCTTTGACGCTGATGATTTTGATAGAGGGTGAAAAAATATGGGGTAGAGGCTTTGGAGAGTATTGTGGATTTGTAGGATTTTGCTTGGAACTGGAGAAACCCGATTTGTAAATCTTACAGGGTTTCATGGTGGAAATAAGTTATACATGCAGCTTTATGGTGGTCTCAGTTTACATTGTCACCTACAGAATATACTCCGCGAATAAACGATAGGTCTCAAATATCTTACTACTTCAATTATTTCTAACAACAAACTACTTTAATTTTCCCTGTATTTTATATTCCATAACTGTCGGAAAAATTAAATGAAAAACCATTATCTCAAACTTGGCCCGTCGAAAAAGAAAACGGAACTGAGGGATACCACGAAAAATACAGGGTGCAGGCGGACAAATTGCGAATTTGTCAGTGGGTCGAAAAAAAGGGATGGATAAAAATGAGAGGAAAAGAGGATCGTAGAATTTGGAGGACCTACGTGGAGGATAAAAAGTCAGTCGTTGCCGACTTTGGGTGTCGGACCCTATTCCAGGTCCATTAGATCCACCCCGAAATGGAGGATTTCGATATGATTTACGGATCTTTCGAGGATGATAAGATTCACGGTGGCCACGGTAATTCACACCTACGTGAATCTATGGTATATGACGTATATATACGTTTGTATATATACATATATAGGTATAAATGGCGCGGAGAGGTATGAAATATTGATACGGAGCTGTGCCAAAGGCCGGCGATAGATACTTGAAGAATTCGATTCAGTTTCTGCAATATACGAGGCAAGATCCGGGCGTTTGTTATTTGATGCCGATGTCGGTGATTCGAGCTGCGTCCGGGTGCGATATTTATCTTTCATATTTATTTGTTTCCACGGTGTACGGATAAATACGTGAGACGAATACGTATAACGAATGTCGGCAGTTCTGGTGGCAGAGTCGGTGAATAAATTAGCTGAGAGGAATTTTAAAAAATTGGGGATGAAGTGTCGACAGTAATGTCATGTATGGAAATAAATTATGAATATTAAATTGTAGAAAGATGACAAATTTTAACTCAGTTGTCGATACGAATCGTATAGACTTAATTAACTGGGTAAAACTTAATTAACGACATTAACCCTCAAGTGACACAGTGGGGGTGGTATCATATTAATATTTATATGATTAATACACAAAGTTACAGCTAAGGGTTAATAAAGAATCTTATTTAATGATAGTTAATATGGAATTAATAGTGGATAATTGTTTGGTAGTTTGTGAGGCTAAGGATAGAGTAAAACAAGATTTAATTAACGATATTAACCCTCAAGTGACACAGTGAGAGTGGTATCATATTAGTATTTATATGATTAATACACAAAGTTACAGCTAAGGGTTAATAAAGAATCTTATTTAATGATAGTTAATAATGAATTAATAGTGGATAATTGTTTGGTAGTTTGTGAGGCTAAAAAAAGAGTTTAACTAAAGGTATAATGGTAAGGGAAGAAAGTTTTATACGCTTCTTGGTAACTCGATTCGAATCGCGAGAGTCTCTTATCAAAAAATGGTTTTTGGAACGTTTCCAGAGAAAGAAAAAGCGCCGACGTTTTAACGAGAAAATAGTGGGACAAATGTCGTTGCAATTAACCAATTCCGGGGCGCTAAAGCGCCGACAGTTCGTTTTTGCTTGGATTATAAACTTGGCTGCGTTCATTCAGCTTCATTTGCAACGATTTCTCTGCTCAGACACATTTCCGACACGTGCATAAAGACGTCGGGAAAGCGCAAATGTCAGCCACCAAAATTAGTCCGATTTTAATTCGGAGTATTCAGATCGCATTGATTTATAATGCATTTCGTTAAAGCACAAACCTCTAGATCATACCCAGATGAAAATTTCTTTTTCCACTTGTCACATAAATTATAACGTAGAAAATAAAAATGCAGATAATATAATTACACTTGTCAAAAGTCGGATCTCATTCTATTTCCGAGGCCAAACTTCTTTCTAAATGTAACTAAAAAAGAATTTACAAAATAACCACGAAAGCTTTATTATCACGCTCTATCGTATAGCTACAATCTCAAATCTCACATATACTTCAAGAAGTAATACTTTCTCAACATAAAATATACAACATTATCCAAATACTCCCATTTCAAAAATCTTCCCTTTAAATTGTTAATACACCAAAAACTCAAATACAAAATAATCCTTCCCCAAGATTCTCCAGCATATCGAACAAAACCATTTCCAATAATCAGATCAACCGCAGAACATCACCCATTGATTGGTTGTAATACGGAATCATTGTCCTCAAACTCTAGCAGCGCAATCCATTTCCTTCCCAACAAAATGCCATAGAGATTAATAATAATTAGATGGCAGAACGGTAACTAAATCGTCTGCGAGACAGCAAGATGGTATTGGTTTTCGTTGTATTTACCAGGTACGTTTGTATGCTCATTGTGCCCCGTCATATTGTTCTTTCCCTTTGTGCGTTAATTTGACATCCTACATCCGTGCGCCTCAATACAGGAACCAGTCTGCTGTTATTAACAATAAGTTACCAGGCAGAGGCACAGTTACCCCCAGAGCGCCGTTGCTTTGATCGTTCGCGAAACAATGCCAAAAGGATGCGGAGGGGTCGCAATATACAACCTGTACACTCGAGTTTTCCCGCTTGCTACGAATTATACTCGAAAACAGGGGACACTCATCCCTTTTTCCTTCATTCTAACCCCCCATATACTACCATGGGTTGGCTATCTCTCGCGCATGCACTCCGGTAATTATTGTTTCGACGGAAAATTTATCGTCCCGGATACTAAACGCGTAAGTTTTCCACCGAAAACTTTGCAGCGCCCCGCGCGCTAATGCGCGATTATGCATACACGGGAATTAAACCGAGAGAGCAATTTCCTCGTTGTTTGATTAATTTAATTTATTAACGGGTTGGCCGCGCATTTACGTTTGACGGAAAATTATCGCTTACCGGTAAATTCTCGAGTGGCTGTAGTGGTAGTTTTGTAGAAATGGGGTGAGTGAGAGAAAGAAGGGATGGGGGTACCTTTTTAGGTAGCTCAGAGAATTCATCCGGATGGAACTGAAATTTTGTTATAACACGGCAAAGTGTGGATGATGAATTTATTAATATTGTTGTAAAAGTCGGCGGATGATGAAAGTACGGCGATTTGATGGTGCGTGAAAGGAAATTTCATGGTTCTTTGAACTGCTTTCTTGACCCTTTGTACTTGGGGTTTTATAAGGTTGTTCCGTGAGTGGTAGTGGTAGACTTATGGTACTCGTTTGATGGACTTTAGAATACGTACTTGAAATTAGAGAAACTGTGTTGATTATTATTTCACTTTGAGTAATAATTGTATTTTTTAATTCTATAGCAACTGTGTCCAATATCGTAAATACTGGAATCCCTAAGTTTCTAAAAGTTCAAATGTTTTTAAGTTCGCAGTTAAATACAGAATTAGGAGAGTAGAATAGCTCGAAAAATATCTTCTTGCTTGCTTATTACGAGAACTTTTGTTTCTTGTCAAGTAAATAACATTCATTTAAACTTTGAGTATGCCCTCAAGCATACTAAAATACAGAGTTCAAATCCCGGTTCTCAGAGCAAAGACTACAGACTTTTAGGTGCTCCCTAAACCCTACCAAAAGATCCATAAAAAAGAAAAATTCTTCTAAAAGTTTCAAAGCACCATTCCTTTTTTTTATCTTAGAAATTCCATTCAATAGTGTATCAATTTCTAAAATAATCAACACCAACGAAAGTAACCTATTCCATTGTAGTTGCTAGAAATTCCAGAAGAATTTTTCCGACTCCCTCCAACAATGAGTTTGAGAACCACCGAGTTAACGCACCGAATACGAATGTCTATGGCGACGACAAGAATAAATCCCCGGATTCCTAAATAGTGGACTTCCAACTTGAAATCCCCTCGCTGTCATCTTTGAGATATTTTTCCCATGTGATATGTATGATCGTGCGGTGATTCAAAACCCACGGAAAATCGTAAGGTCCTCCATGGAATAACCAAGATTGGAAGGAAAAATATAGAAGCAGCATAACGTTGAGGTATCCCTTCGCCTGACTCGTTTTCAAGCTACATTTTTCGCATGACGTGCGCGATAATAATTCTACATTTCGGTGCATTTGTTTCACGATTTTCTCTACCACCGTTTTCCATGATCGATACAGTTTATCGCTTTTAGAACGTGACCATAGAATTGTATTACTGGTGGCTTTCTTTCGATTTTCATGAGAGTATATTGTATTAACACTAGATATACCAGCGTGAAATCTACTATATTTAAATATGTTAAATATGTACCTCAAAGCAAGGAAAATTAAGATGCGGAAGAGATGATAGATTCGGTAATTTATGTTTTATACGATGGACGAAAAATATTTATTCTACGGCTCTCTTATAAACCCGTAGAATTTTTGGAAAAAATTGTGCACCAGTCATTTTGACTGGTTTGGTAAATCTAGTGTTAAGAGATATCTCGTGACAGTTGAAGTGTTCAATAATTCTTATGATTAACCCTTTGCGGTCATATATCGAGCTGTATTCGACATAGTTTTTCACTCGTTTTTTTTCCTGACAGTTTCTAATTTCATAATGACTTTGTACCATCAACAGAATATCCGTCAGTACCTGTAGTTATGGTTACCATTAAAAAAGAATTAGCAACCAACGATAGAAAATATTCTAAAATTAATTTCATTCAGCTCATTACGAAATTAACAAAATAATTCAGACAGCAAAGAGTTAATAACATGACCATACAATTATATTATTGGCAGTTTTCTTTCGATTTTCATAAGAGTATATTGTATTAAGAGATATCTCGTGACACTTGAAGTGTTCAATAATTCTTATAATTAACTCTTTGCAGTCCAATATCGAGCTGTATTCGACATAGTTTTTCACTCGTTTTGTTTTTCTTGACAGTTTACTGTAAGTTTCTAATTTCATAATGACTTTGTACCATCACCAAAATATCCGTCCTCCAGTTATGGCTACCATTAAAAAAAAATTAGCAACCAATGATAGAAAATATTCTAAAATTAATTTCATTCGGCTCATTACGAAATTAACAAAATAATTCAGACAGCAAAGAGTTAAGTTAATAATGTGACCATAGAATTGTATTATTAGCAGTTTTCTTTCGATTTTCATAAGAGTATATTATATTAAGCGATATCTCGTGGTACTTGAAGTGTTAAATAATTCTTGTAATTAAGTTAATTCGTGTAGAATAATTAATATCAGGGAATAGATGAGGATTCATGATTATTGCGAGTAATTGCATACGTACCTGCCGGCAATCGTTGCTTTCGGTAACTCGGTACTTTGCATCGGTGTATTTCAATGTGACATTCAACCCGTTATTACTAACAAACGAAAACAAGATTATTCTGTGCGCTCTTTAGTAGGATCGTTGGAGAACAATGACAAAAGGAACGAACCGATTGCAAAGCTCACGTATGAATTCTACTGAATGGAAGTAAATGTACCAACTGTATTTTGTGAATATGTTTGATAATTATTGGCGCCCTTATCTCGACCAATTTCTACGTTTCTCTTATACAACGAAATCACCGCGAGAACAGTAGAATTATACGTTATGAGTATAATCGAAATTGTCGATTTTCCATGATTTTCGCTCAGAAAATTGTCTTCCTTGGATTGTTTGACCAGAATAGTATCTGATTTACGATGGCTATCGAGTGGAAATGTAGGAGATTATTACATAGAAGGAGGAAGTACGTAAAGCCCAGAGAGAGTATATTAAATGCCGTTTGAGTTATACTTTGTAATTACACCGACCCTCCTGAATTTAATCGGGGATAGTAAATGTTGCTACGCTCGATTTTACGTCATGGGGTTATTGCAGTTCACCTTGCGTTTAACAAAATACCGACGATTTGGTAGGTACTGTATCGCATTGAATATACCTCGTAGTTCATTCTCGTGGTTCTATACACCGTTTCGAAATTTTCGAGCTCGTACAGTCGTGTTTAAATAGCCGAAAGTGAACTTGCACTTTGATCATTGTTACAACCTGTATTTTAAACTTTGGTTTGAATTAAAATATGGGTTAACCGTTAGTTTCAACTAGAACGTTTACTCACTCAGATATTTAAATATTATCATGTTGCATTCATAATTATTATCGTATCGTGGCAGAAATATTTTCCGTACTTATTCTAATTCTGTTTTAATTACTTGTACATAATATCAGTAAATCAAATGGACAGTAGAATCAACATCAACTCCGACATGTTTCTATGATAGAACTGAAGAATAGCTCCTTAACACGTTGAACTACGTCACTTTTACTGTGGTAGAACTATCTATTAACACTAGATTTGTGGTTCTTACGTTTTAAAAAATTTTGCCCAAGTTGGTAGAGAAGCAGTACAGTCAAAATTTCACATGTATCTTAGAGTATACAAATTACTTTATTAATCGTATTTTCTACCGCTTGATCCACCTTTTTTTAAAGCACTTATTCATTATATTTAAATGTACCAGATTTAGCGGCCGTAGATCTAATGTTGAAAAAACACCATTACAAAGCAGAAACCTTAAAGAAATTAATACACATAATATAGTCAGTAACACTTTACATTTTCAGTGCCAATATTTCAATGTTGAGTGTATTAAAAAATTCTTAAACATTACAATTTTCAAGTTACACGAAATTTCATCGAATTCACCAGCACGGGTCATCATTGACCGCCACGACGTGCAAGGCATTGAGGGAAAAGTTATCAGCAAAAATGAGAAACCAGCTTCCTCCAGAATAAAACAGACCACTTTCTCCAACAGCTAAAACTCATCCAATCAACCATCCGCATCGCCACCTCCCACCACTTCAATTCCAGTACACTTATTAGCTACCATGCGCTTCTAATTCATTCATAGGAGGGAAACAGGTGTATGTATCCTCTAAAAGCAAATGAAATCTCTCCGTATTTCCACTCTCCGAATCCCAAACAATCGACGATCAACCGTACTGCTTGCGGTTGCGCATCCGCGCCATTTCTCCTCGGAATTTCGCGTTTAATCTCCAAAACGAAGCGGCACGTTTCAATAGGAAAACCCGTTCGTCGTTTCAACAAACGTAAACAAATCTGCCCTGAAGCGTCCGTACTTTCGACATCGTGATTAGATGGAAGTCATGGGATACCGATTCAAGTTTTCTCCACGAATTGTGTTACTGTCGCGAATTCTCATTCTCTATACCTAGGATAACAGAAGCAACGGGGTGCCGTTTCACTAACGCCGTTGCGTTATTATTGTTTCACTCAAGAATTTATCACGCATGAAGGCAAACACCGTGGTATGAGGATCGTAGTACGGTAACTCGCGTCTTAGGAGCGATTCTGAATACGGCGGCCTCATTTCCCTTCCTTGGGGTTTCCACGTTGGCCTGGTGCACGCCGTGGAAACGATGTCAGTGGTTGTTTTCGTTCATGAATAATCATGTACGAGTATTTGGAAAAGCTCCATCGATTACGAGAACATTTACCTTGCGGTTGCCGCGCGTCTTTATGCATTCTGGTATTCATCATTTTTTTTTACTGCTGACGGTGCAGCTTCCGCGGCCGTTGCAAATTTTCGAATAAATTGGACGCTCGAGGTGGGGTTTTTGTAATTGTATCACTTGTAGGGGGTGTACAGAGTGTATAAATATGCGCGGGATAGAATTGAAGTGGGGTTGGTCGAATGGAAACGTGGTCATAGGTGCTAGGGGTGGTATCTTTAACACTAGAAATGCCGGGATAAAATCTGCTATATTTTAGTATATTAAATTAGGACGTTTGGAAAAAGGGGAATTAAATGGAGAAAAATAATGTGAAACAAAGAAAGAGAATATAAATATGCGCGGCATAGAATTGACGCGGGGCTGGTCGAATGAAAACGTGGTTATGCGTACTAGGGGTGGTATCTTTAACACTGGAAATGCTGGGATAAAATCTGCTATATTTTAATATATTAAATTATAATAGTACGTTTGGAAAAAGGGGAATTAAATGGAGAAAAAGAATATTAATTAATAATTAATGTTTTATGAGATAGACGTGCAGTATCTACAATATTTTTCCCCAATGAGTTTAGAAACATTTAGAGAAATATTATTCTATAACGACATTTTGCAACGAAGGAGAATTTTTTTCTTACAGTATGATTTCCTACAAGGTAAATTGCTACAAAACAATAAACATTAACTGTTTGAAGGCAACGGACGTATATATGTGATCTGAGGAAAAATGTGATTACAGTTTATCGGCTCATATAAACGCGCTTAGAGTTAAAAAATTTGAGTAAAACCGTTGAAATACAATTAATCCAATAGTAATTTATACCTCCTACAAATTGACACTCTGACTTTTTTTATAAAATCGTGGTTCTTCATCGCCAAGTAAATGATTATTTCTCAACATTCAAGAAAATCTTCATCCCCAAAAGTTCAAAAGCCTCATAGTCTACTACAAGTCTGCTAAAGTAAGAATGATTTCCAAATGCACCCTGTATTATGACTAAAGAATAAAACAAAAGATTTCTCAAATTTCAAACACCTTTCAAAATACCGTGAAAATCGGAGTCCCCAGCAAACCCCACAAAGTGTTCAATTCTCACTGAATTGTTAACAATCCATACAATACTAAGTTCTCATACTTCGACATCCTGGAAACCGACGTATAATTGCGCTTTATCACATCACCCTATTCTCCCCACAATTATCACCCTTTAATCTCAATTCCTCTTTCCTATTTTCCGCTTCCCTACCAACCGATTTCTCACTCCTCGCACATCGCAATCCCGCACATTCCACGCAACAAATCTCATTATCCACCGCGTATGGTGTCTCTTATCGAATGTCCTGCAATTATGAAGCAGTTTTCGGTGGCGTTCCTTCCCCGTCATATATCATCGTGTATCCAACGCTCGACTGTCTCTCGAAGGCTTACAAATTTAAAGACTCACGTAGTTGAATTTCCAGGACGAAGTTGGCCCGTCGTTATTAATGATATGTTATCACGCAGAGGCAAGCGGCGCTGTCGCTTTGATCGTTCGCGAAACAATGCCGGAAAGCGGAGAACCCGAGGACGAAAGCCGAGGAGGGTTGGAAAGGGGAAGGGTGGTACAATTTGTACCCGAGTTTTCGTACTTGGCAGAAATTACAGACCCCGTACGGGCGCTACGAAGATGAAGCTCGAGCAATTCTGTCGCGCCTGGTACTTCGTAATTATTGTTTTATCGCGAGATTTATGAGACAGGTAATTCCGTAGTGGCAAGTTTTCCGAGCGCGCACCCGTGAAACAATTGTTGCGCCGTTCGTGAGACCCGACGAATTGTTATTCGTTTAAGGTGCCCATGGTAATTTGTTACTCTCGTTTACGAATTTCCCGGTAGGCAATCATCTGGCGATGAGGTTCGTTGAGTTTACGGAGAATTTTGAATTTGACAGTAGCTTGTGGACGTCTATGATTAATTTCCCTTTTTTTTACAGTTTATTTTCTGATTTTGGGTAAAAATGGATCAAGCTGTTTTTGGGGAATTCTATTTTTCAGAAATGTCTGGCAGGGAGTGATTAACACTTTGACCATCATGTGGGTCATTGGTGACAGACACTATTGAATTGGGTGAAATTTTGTGTAACTTTTAAACGGTGATATTTATGAATTCTTGGACATACTGAATATTTGAATATCGACGTTAGCAAGATAAGGGTCTGTCAAATATTTATCTATTTGTATCTTTAGAGTTTCTGCTTTGAAAAGACGTGAATTTAACCCCTTGCCTTACAATCTCTTTTGTGACCGAACGCGCAATAACTCAGAATTAATTAATGAAATAATAATGTATTACTGATTTCTAATATACGGGTATAAATTAACGTAATATTAATAGCATAGAACTAATTTCACGGTCCCCTGGTCTATTGATATTTTCAATTTAATAGTTTTTGGAAAACTTGAAAATTTTCTATTTCATTTACCGCGTCACGTCTATCATACGACATTGTAAGACAAGGAGTTAATAAAAAAAGTTTCACTTCGGTAGAAATGATGAAATGAGCGAAATACCGGTAGTGTTCAACGTGTTAAGAAATTGAAGGAAGAATAAAAAGAGGAAAAATTGAAATTTTACTATGAGTTTAGATTCGTCGATTATGAGTTCTTCTTTGAGACTGATTTGATTTATTTCGCGAAGAAATAATGCTAAATAAGAACTTTTGACAAAGATTGAAATTTAATATAGAATTTGTGATCATATGAGAAAAAATAATGAAAGGCATGGTAGGGATGTCTTTTGTTAGCAATATCTGACAAATAGCAGCCTTTACAAATTTTATATTGCAGGATTATTAATTTCTATGTGATTTTCATTATTGCCTTAATCCATACTAATTCTCTTTGTTACCGGTTCTATAGAAAATCTATAAATACTGGCATCTTTAATTAATTATAATTTTATGTTAAAATACAATCTCATTCTGCTATAAAACGACAGTCGGTAAATTAAAGCGAAAGTACCGTTTGGAATAATAAATTATATTTAGTATTTAAACATATTCACAACGTAAGAATATTTCACGAATGCATAAACAAATGGGAAAAACAAGAATGTACTCATATTCTGCTTTATGTGAATATTCCCTTACAGCATAAATTAGAACATCACGTAAAATGCAATAATAAACGATATATTCCACACTAATTTTCCAGGACATTCGCAAACTCGAAATTTTCAGATTTCTTTGTCACTTGACCAGATGAATAATTCAGTAATTTATTTTCCGTGGACGTTGATGCGCTTTTATTTGGAAATACTTCGCGAGAAAGAAGAAAAACGCAAATATTTGTTATCTTTAAGCTCAAATGAGAAATATTAACGTGCCACGCAACGGGAACACTTTTCACGTATACGTCAGTTTTATGCTCCACTGAAAGAAATTCAGGACAACGATTTATGATGTTTTATCATTCCTTTTTTTTTTCTTTCTTCACTTAGTGCTAATAAAGCACGATAGGTCATACGCGAATGAATCTGCCGTTGTCTCCCGTGGCGTTTTGCTCTTATTATTTTATCAGAAAAATTTACCATGCGAACGATACGATCATTCTCGCATGAATTTCAAGACCGTTTCAAAATAGATACGTGGGACCTTATAAAAACGAGGAATTTCGCTTTGAAAGTCCGAAATTTATGGATGACGATTATTTGATAATAAAATATTCCGTTGGTCGACACGGATGAAGAAAAAAGTATTCGCTTTGTATCATTAATACGAATTGTCTGTAGATCTGTCTACCTCTGTTTGATCTCTCTAATTAATTTAATACCTTCTCCCAGAATGCTTTAAATTCGCGATCTCATAATTTAGCTAATGCAGCATTGTACTGAAATTGCACTTAATTCGCTTTAATCCAAAAACAATGAAGAGATGATGACAAAATACCACTCTAGCTAGACGAACTCTTTACTGTAAAATTGTACAATGTTTTAAATGTTCCTAAATAATTTTTAAATCCAATTGATTGAAAATCGACTGACGTCTTTAATGTATTTTGAAAAAAAAGAATTGATCTCTCGGGTATATCATGACTTACTAATTTATACAAAGAATCTAGGGAACGGTCAGAATTACTTGAAATTATTCTGCCATTCTGATATACTGTTACACATTAACGAGGTTTTTCCAATTTTGGTTCGTAATTACACACTTTAGAAGTTGACTGACGCGAAAAATTCAAACACTATTTACTTCCGAGCAAAACTGGCAACAGCATAAAAAAACTAGACACCCGTTGCTGCTGCTATAAAAAGGAAGGGTACCTATATTTAACTTACAATACGTTTAGAATTTTATTACCATAATATGATTTGTTCCATTCAAAAGCTGTCCCTTTCACAGCACTGCTACCCCATTACTTTATTCCCTTTCTATTACCAATACATCAAATGTATCTCGAGTATTCGTCCTATAACCACGAAGGGTTAAAACGAGCTTCTCCCCCTTCTATTTTATTTTCCCTTTATCATCAATAAATCACCCATCTCTTCGTTTCGGCAACCGCAGAGGGTTAAAGTGCAACACCGAAAAAAAGAGCCTCAACGTGAATGCACACCGCGGTTTTTCCACGCGATACAAATTGCACGTTACCCCCATAGGAGCGAAGGATCACAGCTATCTCTCGTGGCGTTCAGCAATTATTGTTTCACGGCAAAATTTATCGCGAGTTCTTCCCGCGAAAGTTTTAAGGCCACGCGAAAGCGAGCGTTGCTTAGAGCTGGCTGAAACAGCCGCCGAGGCGAGCACGGTGCAACTTTTCTAATTAATGATAATTAGCCCGGGGTGAGAAGAAGTTTAAGACCGCGATAAGAAACGGATCGTACGTAAATGCGATTTACAATTGAGCCTCAAGCTCGCGGTTTCCCACGTTCGCCGTTTCTACGCTTATTTAATTTGGCAGTTTAAGAAAATGGAAATAAACGACAGTGCAGGTTTTCATGAGACTTTCCGGACGCTTGATATTTTTCTTCGACATTGAGAGGGATTCTTGGTCCTTGCTGATTATGGTATTATTATCGTTTTCATGGAATAATATTAATTTATTTTATTAAGGTAATATTAGGGCAACAACTGAATTGCAGATTTTGTAGAAAGTTGGCTTCAATTTGAATTCCTCCTACTTTTAGTAATTACACAAAAGAGACATTAAAATCGCTGTTAAAATCATATTAAACTAATTTTTAAAAAATTATAATAATAGAATCGAATATCAAGGTGGTTAAAATAAATTGTAATGAGTTTTTAGAAAATGATCCTTTTTCTAACGCAGTTTTTTTGTAATGGCGAATAAGACTATTCGATCTTCTGGGTCCACCGGAATAAGAGAACTTTGACTTTTTACTGTATGTCACATTTAAACATCGTCTTCTTCGAACAGCGATACAGAGATATGTTGATGAATATTAGGAGAATATGAGAACAGCGAGAACTTCACATTGAAATGAACATTGAATTTGTAAGAATCTAAATTAGAATTAGCAATTAACTTAGCAATGAGTTTATGAACTTAATGAACTTGATATGACAATAAACTGAGTCTTTGCGTAAAGAGGCTCAGGGTTTTTAAGGTTTTCGGAAACTGAGTGTGAGTAGGATAACGATATTAGGAAGTTGAAAGGACAACGTAAGAAAGTAAGGATTTTTGGACTTCGAAGGATGATTTGAGGTCTGTACATTACATTTTTTCCAATTTTCTACGTTTTTCAACCCCTTCATTTATTTCATCTGGACATATGCATTTTACAATTTTGAATATATTGAATTGTTAGTAGATCTAATGGTAAGAACTCTCTGAAATAGCTACAGAAGGAAGTTGATATTTTGCATATCAATTTTTTGAAACCTCTATCTGCAAAATGTCCACGTTTCCTCCTGCCCTTTCTTCCCATTGTCTCCACTGTTTTCGATCATTCTCTGTGTTCCCTCCGAACAAATAATTTTAGCAATTCAGTGGGACGAAATGTGCATCGCATCCTTTGAATCAACTCGAAGGGTGTGTGCAGACACGTTTTATTACGTAAGCTGTACGTTGTTAGTAACAAACAGAAACGAGATTATCTCAAAGTGTCCTCACTTTGATCGTACCGGGACAATGACAAAAGGATACCCAGGGTTGCTCTGTCCAACTTCTGCATTCGAGTTTTCACGCTTGGCACGAAACGCACCGCAACCAGTAGGGAAATCCCAACACCGCGTCCTCTCCTAGATGAACTCTGCAATTATTCCTTTACCGCGAACTTTCTTCCGCGTGACTACCAAGTTTTCTTCAAAATTATGTCTTCGCCCGTGGCTCTTCATTACGTGTTTAGAACGTTTTAATTAAAACGTCACTGCACATCGCTTAATTCGCCATGGCGGGGGATTCCTTAGGAAGTTGTATTTATGCAAAATCTACTTACCCCTTGGACGATTAAACGAGAGTTTCTTTAAGTCTTCGTTATTAATGATAGACGGATTTTCAAGTGAGATTATCATTATAAATGGGTTGATTGAAAATTATTAAACGTGTCAGTTGCAGTTGCTTTGGTAATTTTATCAAGGAACTTGTAATCTTGAAAGTGGTTGGATCATGTATGGCTCATCCAGGGCAAATTTTTCAAAGGTGAATTTCAAAATTGCTTCTATATTTTTTATTTCAGTGCCTCTGGAAATTTTATCAAGGGTGTACAATTTTAAGAGACTTTTCGACCGCATAGAATAGGACAAATTCAGAGGAGCAAAAATAATTATACGACATATTTTCTCTTCAATTATTCACTTCTCTGTTAATTATTCTGTGTAGTAGAACATTCTAAGCAACATATTTCATGCTTCTTATCAGCATAATTTACAGGTTTCTGCATTCTGACATAGAATGTAGGATTTATTAAATATACAGCTGGATATCAATTAACCCTTCACATTCAAAAGTCACGTCGGCATTGAAAGTTTTGCATATCAATTAAAAACTCGTTTAAACTGTTTGGTGAAACCACTAAAGCAGCTAAAACAGAAGAGAAAAAAACAGTAACATACATTTTAATCTTACCTAACTAACTAACCCTTTATACTCGGGAGCCATCCCTCACATTATCTATCAGCAACTCGGCGACACTTTACAATTTTCTATCTTGTGCCATTTCAATGAAAAGCTTCAAGAAAACATGCATTTCTTAAAATTTTGCGCTACAATAAGTACTAACCCTCCGAAATCATTAACACTAGACCAACCAAGCATGTCGAAATGACAAGTTCCAAAATTTTTCTAAAAAATTCCAAATTGATAGGAAAGCCATAGAGGAGATATACTATATTAATTTTATAAAGAATCAATTACTTAATTAATCATCTCTTCCATCTACTGATTCTCCTTTCTTTAATGTACATACTTATTTTATATATTTAAATATATTAAATTCAACGCCGCTAGTTCTACTGTTAAATAAACTTAAATATCCCCTCAGGCGGACACAGTTTTGCATACGATTAAAAAACAAAATTATCGCCAATAAAAAAAAATATAACATCACTTGTAAAATTCCAAGAACTGACCTTCCAATTATTTTAAATAGAGTCTATTTTCTACGTAAGCTTTTCCACATACGAGTATCCATTCGAAGAAGACTACCCTCTCTTTCATCCCCAGGAACTTGCTATTTTCCATGAGCAAGTACTTTCCACTTCGCTCCTGTTGCGGGCATAGCAAACCACTTTAGCAAGGACCACGTAATTGCCGACGGTTCAAGAAACTGTATCTAGAAGCTGAACGAGCAAAAGGAACGCAGAAAGAAACAGAAAGACCAACGATAGTCTCCGATAAGACACGTTGTACGTCCAACGATGCCCTACCAATTTCCGCAAAACTCCTGGAGTTCCGGTTGTTTTCGATTCCCTAATTTAAAAACCGAATAAACGAAGGAGCTTTCGCAGTTTCGACTTCCTGCGGGAAGTTTGAGAATAACGGTCATCGACTTTGCCACCGATTCGACGGTGGTGAACTTCGAACCGTTACGATTGGATACGCTTAAGGATTTGTATCCAGGCGTACAATTTTTTTTTTTATTATGGTATATCTGATTTTAATTAATCCACGGTGTTGATGTCGTTTTTATAGATGATTTCGCATATTTTTAACCCTCTGCGGTCCTATGTCGAACACTGCTCAACATGGCTTTAGTAAATACTTGATTTTATTTTCTGCAAATTTAATATCGACTTTCCAATTTCATATTGATTTTGTAATATAACCTAAATATCCCATAATGTCGACTTATTATCAGTTGAAAAAATGAATAACCAATGATAGAAAATATTGTAAAATTAATTTTATTTAGTTCGCTACAAAATTAACAAAATTAATTTGAATTCATTAATTTAATTTTATGGGGTTACAATGCCCCCGGATTCTCAAACTGTGAGTACGAGTTTTTCTAATTTTCTTGCTGACCTGTAGAGAATTTTTTACCATGCAATAATTTAAAAATGAGCATCGCTGGTTCCGGAATCGAAATCACAAAAATAAACAACATTCGTGTTAAAAGTTACTGTGACCTGTATTTGCAAATGATTGGCAAAAGTTTTGCAATCTCCCTGCTGACTGCTTGAGAACTTTGAACGCGTAATATTGATAACATAACCTCACAGGAATAAAAGTAACAAAATTAAAAAATAATAAAGTATCATTTCACGTTGATTTCCACCGACAAGTAGATAATTAGAAACAAAATAAAGTCTTAACGCAAGTAAATCAACGTAGCCAAACCGGATGTTTTAAATAAACACAGTTCATTCTTTAAATTCCACGTAATTCCAATTGTTGGAGAAAAAAAAGAGTCACCTCGAGCTTTTTGGCAGTCGGCACATATTTGCTCACAGTCGTCTGTCAACTCGCTGCTCATTTTCACCGTCGGTCTGTATCGAAATTACAAAATTGTGACAAGCATGTAGATTCGTTTATTAAACGTTACACCTTTAATCAAGAATACCGTAATTAAATCGTTGCTTGTTGCAATAGTAATAACAGTAATAATAACACCGTCAGCAATAATAATAACAACCGTAATAACAATAATGTATTTTGTGTTATGCATAAAGTGATCCTCTGTATAAATAATGACGAAAGCCAAGCAAGTTGGTACCTCGTGCACGAAGTTACCGCTGTTGTATGTTAAAATATAATATCATCCGCGCCCGTGAACGATGAATAAATTAGAAGAAAATGTATCGTGATATCAATAATGCGTGGATAAATAATATCGACATATAGGAAGCGAGATACATCGGCGAATTATAAACGCGTCCAACCGTAGGGAACATCGTCGAATATCAGTTTCGAAAGGTTCAACGGTATCAATTCCCAGCAACAATTGCTAGGTTGCGGTGAGAGATTTTACATTCGATGCATGCACTTTGGACCTCGTCGTTTATATCCGACGAGCATCTCGATCCTCTGGAAACGAGGTAACATTGGTCGAAAATATTGTACGGTCGAGTGCCGATAAAACGTTAAAATAATTAATGTTCACCCGTCCCATGGCCCCCCCTCCTTTGCCACCGTCAGGGACGACAGTACGATGTTTTTCGACATCGATTATCCGCGATAATCGACGGCACGGCATGGGATAGAAATTAATTTATGGCTCGGCTGTATTTGCTGTCGCAATATTTTATTAAACGCGCGGAATCGAATTGTCCTACTGCATAACGGCCGGGTTGCTTCCACGACAAATCATAACCGGTTTCTCGCGGATCGATGCATACCGCTCTTGGAAAACGAGGATATGGGAAAGCTCGTTTTGTTTCTCGAGCTCTGTGTTTGCTCTTGCACACGTTTAAACCCTTTGTTCGGAGAAATTGACGTAAGTGAAAAAAATCCCGATGTCGAGAGAAGGTGGTGTCGCTTGGGAAGATAGTATGTTATGGAGAGGTATAGAGACGTTTTTTATTCATCGTGAATCGGTTTGTTATTTTGAGATTGTTGATTTTGATGAATTTTTAGTCTCATGTTGCTTTGGATACATTTTCTTAATTTTTACTACTGTTTTATTTGCTGTATTTCTGTGGTGTCTGCAAATTTTCATCTGATAGGAATGAAAAGGAGTGGTCACACATTTTCCTGGGGCCAGTTGCTTGACACAATTGGCATAGAAATATTAGTAATCAATTTTATGGTATTTTTTGACCCTCCGTCACCTTTGCGTACATTTTTCCTTGGAGTTTCTATATTAACACACCATAAAAGGCACAAATTGATGGTTATTTGCTGACTTCTCTAACAATATTAAGTAATATTAAGTGTCCAAATGTTTATTACATAAATCGTCTCAAAATTTCAGTGCCATTTTTCTTCTGCATCTTGTGCATACAATTTCTTACACATAGAATGAGAAAAAGTGGCCACCCATTTCGAATATTCCCCTGGGCCCAGTTGCTTGACATAATTAGTACAGCAATATTAGTAATCTACTTCATGGTGTTTTCTTCAATTCCACCAACTTTGCGCACATTTTTCTTTGAAGTTTCTATACTAACCCACCATAAAAAGTACAAATGGATAATTATTTGCAGACCTCTGTGGCAATATTAAGCCAAATGTTTATTTCATAAATCGTCTCAAAATTTCAGAGCTATTCTTCCCTTGCATCTTGTGTCTACAATTTCTTACATATAGAATGAGAAAAAGTGGCCACCCATTCTGAACGTTTTCCTGGGGCCAGTTGCTTAACGTATTCGATGAATTATAGCGTTACAGAGGCATTTCCTTTCACTGTCTAAATCACTTTCACATTTATTCTAATTTTTTAAATATTTTTTCCATTGAAATTTTCTAATAATCTATACTAACTTATTGTTAGTATTGAATCTGACAATACTGACAATCCAAAAGAATTAACAGGTTCAAAACAATCGCAATCCATTATAATTATCGCAGACGTGCAATCCTGTCGTTGCAATTGCGCAATGATTTCACGATCGGGACACGTTTTAGCGAATTTAAGAATTTAATCCCGTCCGGTCGAAAAGTCAGATTCGCAAAATTACCAGAACTGGCCAATTTCCCGCATTTACACTGTCCTCTGTAATACTCGCTGTGACGTATATTAATTATGAATTAATAATTATTTTATAATTGATAATTAATGGCAATCTGTCGAGTCACGCAGAATTTTCTCGCGCTCATTATCCATTATATAGTAACCGTACGTTTCGATATCGTGGGAATGGCGTCCAATCTATTTTTTTTTCAATGTCAATCGGTCAAATGCGACTCATCGAAATTTATTAGCTTCGTATCGTTAATGTTATTGACAGTATTCCTGGAAATTATATCAATACACCAAGTAGACGGATCGACTCAGTAATTATTATCAATGCTTATCAATCAAGTGGAGTCAGTGGGTCGATATACTTATATTACTTGAACGTCGAGCTTTCAAATATTATAATACGATTAACTGTATTAATAACAAAATTTCTTCTTCATTTTTCATTAAGAATTATCACGATACATAAACATAAGCTTTATGCTAACTCTCAATACGATCTCTTCTCTCTATTTACGTTCGTATTATCGCTCCATTCCACGGCTTAAAATCATAGCAAATTGCCAACGCAGAAATTAAAGGCGGCTAATGAATTCCTAGAAACGAGGAGTTTAAGTATTCGCAATATCTTAGGTATTTCCTCCGATCTCCTGGAAGGAGTCTTGGAGAGAAATAGAGACTGAGATAGAAAATGAAAGGATAGCATGAGAGAGATAACGATACGGAGGAAGAGAGAACAAAAATAAAACAAAAGGGATGAAAGTAAAGAGAGAAGAATAGAGATGAAAAGAAAAGGCGAAGGATGCACAAACTACGAAAAGCAGCATCAGAAATCCCCGCCACATTTCCGGAAAGCACGACAATATCACGGCGCGACAGGGTCGGAAAAAGCTTCGTGATATCACGTATTCATCGGCCCTCGCCTCGTTCTGGGCCGTTCGCAGGAATTTCCCGATTTTACGAGCGATTCGCGTATACCGCGACTCATGGCACGGCTGACTAACTCAATTGGGGACTGCGAAGCGAGCCGCACACGAGTCTGGCATACGAATTCCTTTTAAACCTCGACGTTACCCTTCTTCGACTACGTGGTCCCTACCATCTTCTTTCTTTATTCGATCTCTTTTGTCAGGATCGTGGATCCTACGGTGTTTGATATTGCGTTACGTGCCCATTTAGCTTTTGAATCGTGAAAGAGACACTGCTACTTCGTTTGCGATCCTTTGCCTGATAATGATATTTTTTTAGTCGTCAAGTAGTAGATGCTAATTGTATTAGGTTGTTCGGAAAGTAATTTCGTTTTTTTCCTGACGGAGGACATAATTATATTTTTTCACAATTAACTTCACACTTAATTCGCATTGCTATTATATATTTTGACAGTTGATATAGCAACGCTTGTTTGTGAAAAAATTTGTTTGATTCTATACAATAGTTTTTCTTTGGTGCTCTATTAAAGATGGAAAGTCGAAAGCAGCATTTTCGCCATATTTGACTTTTTTACTATCGAAACGGTAAAAATGCTGTTCAAGCAAGAAAAAAATTATTCGATTTTTATGGGGAAGACGCATTAACATAACGCCAGTGCCAAAACTGGATTGCAAAATTTTTTGAATGGCAAAACCTTCACTTCGAATGGGGACGTCAAAAAAGGCTTTGATTTTTTTGCCAGCAAAGATCAAAACTTTTATGAACGTCGAATCATACTACTGCCAGAAAGATGACAAAAGGTATTAGAACAAAATGGAGAATATATAATTCAGTGACAAATTTATGGACTACAAGAAAATCGTCTTTCATTCTCACCGAAAAAAACGAAATTACTTTCCGAACAACCCAATAATTTTGGATTTCAAAGATGATTAGATTGTCGATTGATGCAATTCTTTGCGATATAAAAGCTGAATGTTGCTAAACGTGATGTAGGGTCTAAATGGGAATTGTTAGTTATCTTTGATTCAGTCTTTGGAATAAAAAATTTGTAAGTTTTCCAAGAACTGTTAAGTTGAAAAAATTAGTAGGTCAGGAGACATTGAAATTAGTTCTGTTCGATTAATATTCCGTTGATTTGTATTAGTTTATCGGAGATCGGTGATAGTTTATTATTCCAATAATTAATTCTGAGTTTGCGCGTTCTGTCGCAAAAGAAATTCGTGAGGCAAGGGGTTAAGGGGTCATCCCACGTGACAGCTGAATCTTATCGCTTCCTTTAGGAATTTTTTTTGACGGACTGTTAAAATGTACAATCTTGGAATTTTTAGTACACGTGTATTGATACTTTTGTAATCTATTGCAATTTTTGCAGGCAAATATAACGATTTTAATAGATTTTACACCGGTCGAAAGACTTTCATGTATTTTTAACAGCTGCCATGATTCCAGAAGTTTCGCTCATCTTAATTTAAAAAATCAAACGGCATTTGAATTGGCAAATCTAAAGTTATCGCCGAAACTAGAATAAAATAAAAATATCGAAAATTATAAGAATACACAATAAATAATTGTGTAGTTTCTTTTTTCAAATTTCAAGTTGAGGTTTTTAATATAATGATTTATGAATGTAGTAAAAGTAGAATAACAATTACAGTGATATGATTCTTTCGCTAATTCCGTAACAGAGTTTACAGTTTCAGGTCAGAGTTCACGGAAAATCTGATCGACGTGTTTTCTTTTCTTTGTCCACGGTGAAAAACTGCAAGTCTTGATAGCCTACATTGAAATTCATTTATTCAATCGCAGAATGAAAATATGAAAATATCAGATTGCTTCATATGTTAGAAAAATTTGAAAATTTGATTATTCTTTCTCTATGTTCTGAAAGATAGAGTAAAAAGTGGAAGTTTCTTCGCAGTGTTTTTTCTAAGTAAATGTAAAATACAAATGTAATACGATACTTAATTTAAGTAAATAGGTCTAAGCGAATTGATGGTATTTGAGTATAATATCAATCAATTTGCAGAGTTTTCAAGTCGCTCCAAGTTACGCCACATTCCCCGAATGAATCTCGCGAGTTTGTCCCGGCAGAGGAAACTTTGCTCGGAATAAATTCACGAATTGCAAATTGGTACGTCGAAATTCCAGCCGACGTAAATTTTTATACTACAATCCTCCTACCATGAATTGATAGTAAATTTTGCACGTGTTGAAGCGCTTATAGATCTGTTGTTCAAATGAAGCACACTCGAACGACATTAGCATCCACTTCCACTTCTCTCGTTGGTCGTGCATTCCCTCCTTTCCTCCACCAACATGCACCCGATCATGACAAACGATGCTTTGCATTGCACGTTGCCGTAAACTGTCCTAATTGAACTCGATTTCAAGAGAGAACAAGCCGATTTCACATCTGCGTAGTTCAATGACTATGTTGAAAGTCAATGTAGCTTAGAATTCATGTCGGTGTCAAACAACTAAATTTTTAACCATCAATCTACTCAACTAGTCTGAATAAATATTGAATTTTTAACACTAGAACTACCAATCAAGTCAAAGTGACTTGTTCTCAATTTGTTCCAAAAATTCTGCAAGATTGTTCAACAGTCACAGAATAGAAATTCCACATCCATCCTATAAAACATAAATTACCGAATCGATCATCTTTTCCACTTCTTATTTCTCCTAGCTACAACCCGAGTCGAAATATTGAACTTATTTTCATGGTATTTACACCTATTTGAACCCAATATGATACTTTTCAGTACTAAAACTCCTAATTTAAACCTGTAACTCCTTCTCAGTAAAATGATACTCCTATTTAGCAATCACCAAAACCTTTATCCCCTGAATTGGACCTGTTGGATGGTATTTTGCGCCTTAACACTTTACCGACCGGTAGCCGATTAATCGGCTTTTCGGGCCCAACGCTTTTGGACTTTTAACTAATTAATTGATTGCTATGGCAATTTATAAATTATTATTTTTCATTGCGATTAACTGTGCCAAGGACTCAGTGAAGAAACTTTGCAATTTTCAAAGAGATATCAATATTAGGTAAATATTTGCATGCAAGAGACCGATCAGAAGTGGGTAGGATGTTAAAAAATACCTGTCGCTAAAGTGTTAAGATGGCATAAAGGGAAATTGTGCCACTTTTAGGCGCTAAATAAGATCTTATTTTACATCGAATTTAGACCTATTTTTGTACTTTTAATTCCTAAATGTTGGGTAGTAAAAGGTTCAAATGAGGTTCAATATTTCGACTCGGGAAAGTACTTATTTAATATATTGAAATATAATAGCTTTAACACCGGCAGTTCTACTGTTAAGAAAATCTAATCTTTTACAAAACTAGAGAAATAACAAGACCTATATATAAGAAACAAATAACATAAGAATAACGACGTCTATAAACTTGGATCGTTACAAATTTTTGTTCTTTCAATTTTTCCACTACCAAGAATTATAACTTCGTCGAGTTAATACCGCAAAGAGTATCTAACTCTCCATCGGTAAAAGTTCCTTTGTTCTAATTGAAAAAGAAGAGGTACAAAATGCAGGTAGCATGAACGAATCGTAATCAATTTTTCAATTAAAACTCGAAGAGTACCCTCTCGAAGCAAGGTCACAATCGCATTCTCCATCGATACACCGCGGGCATCCCATGTTTCGCGTCACGACCACGCTCCATTTCCCAAAACCACCCCGCAGAAATAATTCAAAAAACTTCACGTACCAGAGAGATCACCGTGGACAACCGCAGTAATGCCGCGAATGCGAACGGTGCCTATGTGACCGTCATGCATATAAAGAAATTGGAACGCCGTGCGGTGCAACGTCGACGAGCCAATACGCGTTCGTTGCATAGCGCGATGCGATGGGATGCAGAGAGCACAGGATGCAGAACCGAGTCTCACGTACCGCCGAGGATCAACTCTTCTTCCTCGTCGTTTTTTCTTCCTTTACATCTCCTTCGTTCCTTCCTCCACGTCTCCGCAGCGCAGCTCATCCATTCTCATCCGCGAGCAAAAGTCGAGACCCCGGGTTTGCGTCCTTTTCTTCTCTAGTGTCCGCACTTGTTCTCCTCCCTTTCTTTTTCATTTTCTCTTTTCTCTATCTCTCTTCGTCTATGTGTTTCTTTTTAGTCTTTCTTTCTATCTCGTTCCACTTCCGAAGGTCTTCCCCTTTTTATCCGATGGTCTTTGTCTGCCTTGGTTCTTCCTTCCTCCTTCTTTGTCCTCAGACGAGTTACCTTCGTGGGACTTACCATCTCCTTCTGGTTTTCTGTGTACTCGTTCTATCTGTCTCTTGGTCTTACGCTTTTCCTTTTTTTCCTCTATGTACAGGGTGGACAGTAACTGTAGGTACGAGGAGTAATTCGTTTTCTTATAGCAAGAAAATCGCTCAGTGAGAATTGAAGTGTATTAAAAGGTCTGTTGGTTTCGCGTAGTCTCGGTTCGTACATGAGGGATTTTGAGAGTTTATCTGAGAATGAATGTTTGCAATATTTTCAGGGTCTTCGGGGATGTAAGTAACGATGTTTTCTTGTTTGAGAAAAGTCTACAAACGTTTTGAGATCGTTGACTTTAGACAATTCAGGGTTTTTTTTTTGGTAAATATGTTCTCGTTGTTAAATGGTTTATTTTAAAATAACTTTGAGTTGAGGATTGTTTTTTTTTCTAATTTTGCATGGATTTGGATCTTTGCAGAAGATTTAAATTCGATAATGTCTTTTTCTAATCCAAGTGACCTGACTGTGAATTTAAATTTTACTGTGAGAATAGCTAATTTTAAGGGGATGAAAATACTGACATTCTATTGTGGAAGTTTTTGTGTTAATGTTACCAAATGTGTAATTTATTTCTTCCGTTTCGATATTCCTGGATATCGGTTAGTAGATCATTGGCCATATGGATTTTTCTATAAAGAGTTTTAGAATAATACTCGGAGATTTTCGAATCCGTGATTAAGATAGCATCCTGCGATGCACTTTTATTGTCGCGCATCTAAAAGGTTCAAAAATACACGGAATCGCAATCTATGGCTATCAAATTATTAAACAATTGTCATTGATTAATTTTAACATTAGAATTGTAATAAATTCAATTCATAACGTCATGTTATATAAATTAATATGTTAACACGTTAAACGCCATCGATATTTTGTTGGTTACATCATCGAAGTGAAATTTTTTTTATAAAATCGCATCTTTATAAATCTGAAACTTTAAAGCTCCAAATAGATTTTATATAGTCAACGTGACTTTATTTTTTTAACACCGCTATTTAAATATTTACTGTGTTACCAAATTCGTAAATTTTACAACTAAAAAATCATATAAAGTTATATTGAATTCTATAGGTCATCGATTACCCCAGGATGGTCTACATATTAATAAAAAAAAAAGGATTAAAATAGTCAAGAAAAATAATCAAACTTTTACTCTCCGAACGAGACATATAAGGAATTAAAGAAAAAACAGTATTAAAAATTGCAAGAGTAGCAGAAACGAATTAAGAATTAAAGATTAAGATTAAGAAAAACTTTTATCCATAATGATAGGACTACCGTTAATTTTACAATAGATTCGAGAAAATTCAGAAGCTTTCCTAAGCATTCTGAAATCCTCAGAAAAAGGAGCAATATTCATTAAACGCTTATCCTCCTTATTAATATTCAATTTCCACGTAAAATTTTTTCCAAGCCAAAGCGATTATTCCGATCCACGATCATGATTATCTCGATTTAATTCGATATCCCTCTGCTCCATTCCTCGAAGAACTCCGGCTGAAATACAAATGCAAAAAAGGGGTTCGCCAGAATGAGGATAAAGTGGTGGCCGAAACGAGCGGTTCCCAATGTCGGTTCTCTCTATCTACGGTGCATCGATTGCACTGATAGCAAGTGCAAGCACGCCGGGTACCACTTGTGGCTTGCACCCCAACGATTTTTCGATTTTTGCATCTCATCGCCGGCAGCGGAGACTTTGGAACAGGATCAGGGTGGTTTATCGTTTAAACGAACATCCGACGGTATCCTTGCATCCCTGAGATTTTTCGTATCCTGTGAACTCTTTTCCATTGTTCTTTCGTGCCCGTAGAAAACGAATAGATCGAATATTCAATAGTGGTAATAATTTTAAAAAGGTACATATTTACATAAGAACATAGAGGGTGGTCCACGAAACTTGTTCGTTGGAAATAATTTCTAAAGTCGACGTTGTATAAAAATGCTGTTTATTGAAAAGCTATAATTTGCAGGCATACGTTATGCAATCCACATATATTTTTTTTAAGTGGAGACATTTCGAAATTTTCAAAGTTAACTTTGTTTTTTTGAACAGATTTTACTTACGTGTTTCTGTTGCCGTAGTTTAAACATTTATTGTATATAAAATGATGTTTCATACTAAGCATAGTTTAGAAGTTATTAGCATTAGAACTTCTAAGGCAGTCAAAATGACTGGTTCATTACTTTTTACAAAAATTCTCTAAGTTTATAGCAGAGTTATCGAGGAACTACCCCACGTTCATTCTGTAAAGCAGAAATTCCACCTCTTAATTCCCCAATTTCTCTAAAATACTTACTTAAAATGTTTAAATATAACAGATTTACTGTCGTTCTAGTGTTAAAAGTGAAATTACGCGAACCACCCTTTACATTACAATTGAATTTTCTCCAACGCTTGTAATCCGAGTTTCGGATAAAGTTACAGATTATTGCAATCAACGATGTGAATAATAATGATGACATTGATAATCGAATATTTCTTCCAATATATATTTAAATTTACGATGATAACAGCAGGATGAACGTAGTAATGGTGAAACTATCAGTACACGGGGTGCGCGAGTAAAATGAATTATTCGAATGATGTTTGCTAGTTATCTTGATATTCTACCCGTAAAGGAAACAGGATGAGAATTATTCAAAATAATCCTGCCGCGTTATTATTGGAACAATGCGGATATCCGTCGCTAATATTCCCTGTATGGAATATCTGATATTTATTACGATGTTTCATGTTATTTGCATAATCTAATCATAGTCACGGGTCTGACATTTAATGGGATATTCTACTGCGAGAATTTCGCCTGCCGGCAACATCCCCCAAATACCCGCCGGCGTAGTTGCGACAGGGTGTGCGCACAATGCGTGGATTTGGAAAACACCATAACAAAAAGGAATGAAACCTTTTTCGGTTACTTGATGAAATTTAACACTAGATTTACCAGCGTAAAATCTATTATATTTAAATATGTTAAATATGTACCTTAAAGCAAGGAAAATTAAGACGCGGAAAAGATGACAGATTCGGTAATTTATGTTTTATACGATGGACGAAGAATATTTATCCTACGGCTCTCTCATTAACACGTAGAATTTTTGGAAAAAATTGTGTACCAGTCATTTTGATTGGCTTGGTAAATCTAGTGTTAAGTAGGAACGATCTCACGATTTTTCCAAAGTACCCAATCGATTTGAGATATTTTCTCAGGATAAAGAACATTTAATTAACACGTGAGCTAATATCGTGGGGCATGATACTTATACAGAAAATCATCTATAGTTACAAAGTACATTACAAAATTTACTTTAAAATTAATAGAATAATCTAATTTTTCATTTTAATGTTGAATTCTATAATCATCTCTCCTGCGTACCTGCGATCTATGATTCTACGATTTTGGGAGAGTTCTAAACCACTGAAACTGTGATGTATTATGTAATAATTAAAGGAAAATCTGTCAGACGTGACAAAGACTTGAACTTGGTCCAAGTAATTAAAAGTCTCAGTCTCTAATTCTACACCCGTCATAATGCTTCACCCCTATTTCACTATTCTCAACGAAGAACCATACCTTTTGAAACTCAACCTGAGTTAATTGAATTACACCAAATTAAATTATCCAAATTTTCATTTAAAAAAAATCTCTCAAAACACTGTAATTTAGAGATGAACCACAAACAGGTGATGGTTTAATACAAATGTATTAACACATTGTATGCCGGTCCCTCGATAATGCGGGATTTCAAATACCTATATGATCTTAAGATTTTACCGATCAATATCAGTCGTATTATTTTATCTTGAGGAAAACGGTAAAGTGGACAAAGAAGGCAATATTATTCCCTTTAAATCGTGCATTACTTAATGTGTTTAAATTTATATTGATTTAAATAGTAACATTATCAAATATAAGAAATTTGATAGCAGATATTTAGCCGAGGTACAATTTGTTAAATTTATATTATGTATTAAATTTATATTACGTATTGAACGAATATTAGTATATTCGTTCAATACATCAGTACTAATATAGTATTATTATGTTATATTAGGATTATTAACACTAGAACTACCAAACCAGTCAAAATGACTGGTACACAACTTTTTCAAAAAATTCTCCAAGTTTATATAAGAGTCATAGAATAAATATTCTACGTCTATATCAATAAACATAAATCACCCAATCGATCAAATTTTCCGCCGCTTGATTCCCCCATTTTCAAAGTACTTATTTAATTTATTAAAATATGATAGATTTGAGGCCGGTAGTTCTAGTGTTAAATATGAGGTATATCGTAATTTAAAATAATGTAAACATTGAAAAGAATAGAAATATACGTCGATAAATGTCGAAACGAAGGAAATTAGCGTTTATTTGATTTCTCAACGCCATAAAGGGCGAGCTTCCCACGCAGCTTCTAACACGATGCATCTAATCTGTATTCCAGGATGGTGCTTACGTCAAGGAAGACGACTCGGACGGACTGGGCCTTTGCCCTTACGATCCGCGGCACAACAGCACGTCTGTCTTCGCTGGTAAGTTATCGCAGATATTCTCAATTTCATTTATTGAAAAAGGACCGATGGGATTTCGTTTGAATATATATCGAATTTGAAGAATCAGGAAATCTTCGAAATTTTACTGCGTTTCATTAAGATCCTGATTGTGTTAGAGAGAAGGGGTAGTCTGATGTTTCCCGGGAAGAAACCAACTCATTATGCGGCCGATTTACAGACCACATTATGTTCAAGTACTTCACGGTACAGCTGAAAAGCTTACAATCAAATGTTGCCACTTTGTGTTAGAGAAAAGATAAAAATAGAATTCAGTATTGTGTTTTGCTTGGAATATGGGCAAATTAACTTATATGAATGTATGAATGAGAATTACCGTTTTGAATCAACAATAGAAAATTGTTCTCTTGAATATTTCGATTGAAATATCCGCTAAATGTGATGAATTCCGTCTGGCATTGTTACTGTTTCAAAAAGGACTTTGATCTCAAAGTTTCCCTACCACTTGAACCATTAAAAGCAACGTAGAAAGTACAAGATGGTACAAAAGCCAGTAGACTATTTAGAAATAGAGTAACTCTTTTATCTATTAAAACTTCACATTCAGTCTTTTGTCAACAATATAAATATACGCCTGTAAATGGCGAAATTTTGTTTTTAATACTAGCTGTACCGATTAATTTAATATATTTCAAATTGCGAAATAAATCTGTCCGAATCAATTAATTGCAAAAGGTAGAACATTTGATCGATTTAATCGCTTATAGTCTTCCAGATGAACGCAGAAAACTTAAAAAGTAACACTTTACCGACTGGTAGCCCTTTAATCGGTTTTTCGGGCTCAACACTTTTAGATTTTTAACCCATTAAGGCCCAAAGTTGCGTTAACGCAACGTTTCTCTTCTAATTTTTTGGGGGGAATCGGATTAATTTAATTTATATTTTAACCTATGTCATAGTATGTAACCCAAAAGCTAGTTATAAATTTCTTTCTTCATTTCAATGCTTGGTCTTAAATGGGTTAACTTACTAATTGGTCGCTACGGAAATTAATAAATTATTATTTTTCATTGCGGTTAACGGTGCCAAGGACTCAGTGAAGAAACTTTTCAATTTTCGCAGAGATATCAGTATCAGGAAAATATTTGCGTGCAAGTGACCGATCAGAAGTAGGCGGGATGTTAAAAAATAACGGTCGGTAAAATGTTAACAGCGTTAGAAATTTCAGAAACATTTTCAAATAGTTCCGGCAAACCATTTTGACCACTTTGATAGATCTAGTGTTAATTTACAAAAATCAGTAAGAAATTTATTAGGGTTCAAAATAATCTGACAACTTTTTGACTACTCACTTCCTGATAACTTTAAAAATTTCTTTAATCTTGGTTCACTTTCAATTGAACAAGACATCTTGCATATTATTACATTTATTTCATAAACATTTAATGGGTATTAGGTGTATGCAACCTTATTCACGTGACTCCAATATTTCACGTGCAATCAACAACAGCTATATTTTTTTCCACGGACTTTAATGTGTTTAAATTAAAAAGAACACGGTGTTCCACGATAGGAGATGAGTTTCGCCGGATGGGTCTTAATAATGCTTATCGACGAAAATAAACGTGTAGATCGATGGGTATCTTGAAAGAATAACGATTTTACTGCTTTAGAGATACTGTCGCGTGCGAAGGTGCGATTATTCGCGTAAGGGTTTCCACTCGATTTATTCGAATCAAGATATACGCAAGCTACTTTAATTTGTCCATCCCTTTCTCAATTTAGCTTCGGCGAATTTAACATTCAGTTGGGACGATTCAAGTGTTACGAATTGATATTTGAAAGGCGAGAACATTCTTCAGGCATTATATAATTTATGTCTGAATTAATAATTTCATTAAGTTTATTGCGAACTTATGATTCAAAAGATTTTAAACGTAATTTAAGTTAATGCGAACGAAGTATTTTATATTTCCCTCATTGATGAAATAAATCCTTTATTTATTACAAATCAATTCTACGAGCTGATTGTATTCTGCTGGAGAGTAAAAAGAAAAGTTTTTGCGATATTCAATCTTCGCTTTCCGTAAGCAGCTTAATTAGCACCTGTTCGTTGCATTTAAGGACATTGCAGCAACTCAAAAGTTCATACAAAGAATAATGGAGTAATATTCTGCTAAAGGAAATAAGACCCCTAATTCAGAGTATTTTTCATTGTTGAAGGATTATACAATTGTGCTCGTGTAGAATGCTCGCAATATCAATGCAATAAAATGATGTGGAAAACCGAAAACCACCGGGCGCATTGTTCTCTGCACTACTTTGCTTTTTACCTTTATAGCGTGCTCATTCATTCCACTTTTTTTTAATACCGTACATTATGCATAAATACTAAGTCCTTTGGGCCATTTCGCGAACGATGAATATGGTTTTATTAATTGCAAAATGAGTCTTTGATTTTCTGCATTAATATCATATAACTCGTACGTTGTTTGTTATTATATATTTTTCAATCTGTCAACCAATATTGTCAAAAATTTCTAAATACTTTATTGCTAATAAATTTGGCTTCCGAGTTAATACCACGTTCAGGTTTGGGATCAAACCTGCCTCCAATCCGGAAGCTAAATTTATTGACAATCAAACTGGCCGCGAAAGCCTGAAAACTGTTACTTTACTGCTAAATATACACACCCCCAAATAATTAATTTTTCAAAAACGAAGCATTTCTTCTATGAACTATGAAAGGAAGTTTCGAACTTTCATCAGAGTATTGAAATTATTAACAAGACTATTATTAACTGTCTTTAATACGGAGAAATCAATAACAGTACCTGACACTCTGGCATATTTTCATCTCAACGAAAAACTGTTTGATACGGAAACGAATCTTTTCTGGTCACATGCCCGTATGACCTTTGTCCTTTCTCAAGCTAAATAAAATAATATTTGATCATTTATTTCTGGAGCACCCTACATATTACCTCTCGTATTACCGACTGACAGTCCTCAGATCGATGAAAAATACTTTTGAACAAAACTCTTATTTAAGCATTCGAGTCACCTGAAGCAGAGAAAGTGTCTAGCCAGATAAAAAGGGTAAATCCTAATTAGTAATATTTATCGGAACATTTGGAATAGATCCTAGACCCTTTTTCTGAAATGAGCTTCAGCTCGTAAGTGGAGTAAATGAATAATATCTGAAACAAATAGTTCATCTTTCTGGCTTGTAGTTTACTCGTATTATTTATCTGACTGTGCGGCTCAGGACGGTGTGTACCATATTAGAAAACCTATAATTATGATACGCTGCTCAGGTATTTGTAGGGAATATGGAATTTTGGGATGAAACAAGGGTAGCGGTCAAAAAAATTTACCGTATTTTTCGATAGGTAACACGAACCTATTGTATTACGCGCACTTCTACCTTTTCGGCATTCTTTTTTTTCTCAGCTAAAGTCCCACAATAGTTTTATTATTGAATTTGACATCCTTCATGTCGCTTTCTAACTTATAACGCGCAGGTTCTTATTTTATCAAATTTCAACTTTTTTGTGTAGATAACGCGCACGATATCTACCGAAAAATACGGTAACAGTGTTTTCGATTTAACACGTTGCCGCAAATGACGGCTATAGCCGTTCTGCACATTTTTGTACTAATGTATTTATTTGTTAATTACTCAGTAATACACCGAAAAAAAGATATAACATTCCAGATAACATATCTTATAAAAAAATTATTATAAATTAGAAATATTTTCGTGTGTGTTTCTGAGCACTTTCATCAAATTAAAAGTGTGCGGCAACGGGTTAACAAAGTCTTTATTCATCATTTGTATTACAGAATATAACCGTATGTGATACAATATTTCATAATTTCGTCCTTGTTGTTAATCACTTCTCTATTTTATACATGTTACATTTTTGACATCCTCATACTATATTTTTTTCAAAAGGACTTGTACAGCAAGTAGAATAAACTCCCAGACTTTTGCCAATTGCATCCAAAACACCCTCCAGCCACCCTTCACTATTCCCTCACATCCATTCGAATATCACGCGCCAACGATTCTCAGATCGATGAGAAATATTTTTTTGAAGAATGCTTTTATTACTTTCGAAAACAGCCCGGTCTGCCCGGGGCGGATTTGACAAGCGGCAGGATGACTTTGACGTATTAAAGAGTTCCTCTTCAATAACCGGATCTCTCTTCACGTATGACACAGGATTCGAACGTGTTGTACGAGTCGGATGCAGTCGCACGTTCCGGAAATGTGTACGAGTACGACGATGATGCCACACATTGTATACAACGACGGCCCCTTCGCGAATTTGATAAACACGCCGGAACGTCATCGGCAAACCTGAATTTCTGCACTCGAAGTGTGACACCCGAGCGATATATTGCAATTAACAAAGCCAATTATGACGCGTCGGGGAATTTTTTTGGCGGATTCTCGTGCTACGTTGGTGGACTGCTCTCATTACGGTTTTATTGTTCTCAATGGTATATTTTTCTGCAGGTGATGTAATTTGGAAATAATTTAATGAGGTTGGAGCTTTTCGTTTGACTATCTGATAGTGTGAGATAATAAATAAACGATTTTTACATGTTAGTAATCATGGAATATAAAAAGGTACGATCAGTTATTGAACTCTGCAATTTTCGAAGAAAATTACAAAAGCGTAATTCAAATTCCTGGATAATTTTATGATAATATTTGAGATGAACTTGATGAAAGAGTAATGATAGTAACGGAAACGTCTATTTAAATTAACGAATTCTGCTTTTTTATAGAACTACCATTTTATTCAATTCCTTGACTTTATTGAAAAAAATACAATAGATATTCAACGTATACCTTATAATATACAAATTATTTGACTGATCATCTTTTTTGCCACTTGACACATTTACTTTCAAAGTACCTATTTGATGCATTTAGATGTAGAAAATTTAACCCTTTCACTCCAGAGTGCTTTTCCACTAACGACGTGCAACTTCTCGAAATTGCATTACATATCACACATGAAAAATAAAAACTTATTGTATTTAAAAAATATCCAATTAGAAAATACGATCTAATAATTAATTCTTCATATGAAATTTTTACTGCTGGCTGTAGCCATTGTCAGTATGTACACAGTGAGCCTCAAAAGTTGACTTATTTTAGCTACCACTAATAGCAAAAAAGATAACACTAGTAGTTCTAGTGTTAAAAATATCCATAAACATTGTCACTTATAATTAGCTTCCTCCCTACGCAATAATTACCTGCAACTTTCCGTCAAAATCACATTGATTCATCGCTAACACGACACGTCGAACTAGAGTTATCCACGAATTTCTGCAACAATTCCACAACTATAATTTTTAATTTTCCAAATTGTTATTTTTCTCTGAAAATATCCCGTGCCATGCACAATAACGATATTCCCGGAATATATAAAAGGCAGATATTTTTACCACTTGTGGAACAGGAATTAATTGTTCCAGCGTGAACACATTTTCATCCCGAATGCAACGGAATGCACCTCGCACCGCAACAGCTCGTAGGATAACGAGTGTTATGCGTTACGTAGAATTCATTAAACTTAAAGTGGAAATCAGCACAGTCTATAATTATACATATGAGCAACCGTTGAGGGGTTAAATAGCACGTGCGATTGCGTGTTTCTTTGGAAAAGTCCCGTAGTGTAATCAATACCAGGGACGAAAGGAAAAAGTCTCTCCTCGTTTTCAACAAAGTATTATACGACTAACGACACGTGGAATATGCATAAATCTAGGGACGGTTATAACTCGTTCCTTAAAGCGCTACCGGCGGCAATTTGTTTAATTTATTGCAACTGACATGGCACGCGTACGCAAACGCGTACTACAGCACGCCTAATTTATGTTAACTGAACGTTACCCTTATCGTTAATTATAAATAATGTCCCTCACTTTCCCCATTCGCCGCATACTTTCGAATCTACGATGGATAATCGTACGACTGGAACATTAATTGAATTAATATATTTATATTAGGTCTACTGGAAAGTTCTATCCGATTATTTCGTTTCAACTTTGAATATGTATGCACATGTTCTTTTGAACTATATGTAGCTGTGTCTCGTTATTTATACACATGTGCGCTTCGAAATTACCTAGAAAAAAGATATCTCATGTCATTATTAAGTTAGACGCGATCATAAAAAAACAAAAAACTGATAAAGGTTATTTACGGCACTGTATGTTTTACGAATTCCAATAGAGTAGAAATGCTACAGAAGCCTGTTGAAATTTTTTAAATCTTCTTGGTGGAAATACTGTTTCATATAGAATGTATAGCAGATGGTTCAAAATATTTAATTTAACACTAGAATTATCAAGTAACTTAGAATGACTGGTTCCTTATTTTTCCTGAAAATTTTCCAAATTTATAGGAGAGCCATAGAAGAGTTATTCTACATCTATTTTATAAAGTGTTAGTTACTCAATTAACCATTTTTTCCATATTTTGATTCTTCTTTCTCCAAAGTATTTATTTAATATGTATAAATACATTAAATTCAACGTCAGTAGTTTTAGTATTAAAGCAGGTGATTTGTGAGGCCATGTTTGATTGATGACGATATTGTGAAGACTATAATACACCAAGATCCTTTTTTGACAACATCAGAAATCGCGGAGAAGTTTAGCTGAGCTCAACAAAACATTTCGAACCAAATTCAGAAGCTAGTATTGGTCTATAAATTCCTTCCTCTTCAAAAACGGACAGAACTTTCCGGTAGACTGAATAATTTCACTTACAAAGGAACTCCAAACACGGTTGACCATATGCTCCGTTTTTTTCAAAAAGATTCTTTTCAATTGCCTATGCGAAATTCGGTGAATTTAATAACACCGAAATTAAAACCGCGAATGTGATAATAATAAGCCGAGGAATTTAATTAATAAAATCCAATGATACGAGTGCCATTCGTGCCATGGAGTCGTCGTTGTCGTTCCACGGTTTTCCAACTCATTGTCTTTGCCTTTTGATTGATGCGAGCCCGGAGAACACGGAAAACAATACGTTCGTTTGACTAGATGAACGGTATCGCGAACAAAGCGACATTGTAGTTCCAATAATCCTTTGAATGGCGAAAAACAGCAAGAGATAACGCGCGACACGTACGCGCGCTTTAAAACGTACTAAAAATATTACTTTTCGATAGTGCCAATGCATTTTGGAGAACGCCAGGGAAAAAACATTGCATTGTGCCAACGACGTAGAAATGGTCCTATGGATGTCTTATTTAATTAACAGGACGAACGTGTATGGCACTGGCGTCGACGATGCGAGACAATACGTGCTTTCTATAAAGTTTAAGTCTAACAGACGCGAAATATGCGGAAGTGCAATGCGGACGAGTCAACTGTTGCATACAGATAATGCATCAAACGAGACGCGAATTAACGGTTACACACCGTCGAACAACACTGTGTATATTTTCATCGAGACACTAATTATCATTAACCCGATTACCAGACTGCGGATTTTTATGCATTTATGACAAATTAAATACGGTTAAAATATACAAAAAGAATATAATATAAAAATATATCTAAAATATCCATAGTATGGTATTTGTTGTAATATTTATTGAGTGCAATAAATCCCTAGATAGGTTTTTCTGTCTCACCTGCATTTGTGAAACTCGAAATTTGCATAAACATCCGCAGTCTACCGATTACACTTATGCTCGCTACATAAAGTAACGATTCATAGAGTTTTTACTTTGGGTTGAAATTTCTTTTTCTATTTTTAGTAGCTTCAATACAAATAATTTTAAAATAGATTCTACAGCAGGATCGACATTTTTATAATATTTAAGACGTTGACTGTCATGTGGGTCACCGGCGACCGTTCGTATTGAATTCAATGAAATTTCATGATTTTTAAATTGTGAACTTTACGAATTTTTGTACACATCCAATATTTAAAAATTGGCTTTAACAAGATGAAGTTTCTTTTTGACATAGGTGTAACTTTAATAGAAAAAGTTTCGCTTCAGTCAAATTAATGAAGCTCACGAAATACCGATAGCGTTCAATTTGTTAAAAATGGGAGTAATTATAGGTACTGATGAAATATTTATCAGATGATCCACGGTTATTATTAAGTTTAAAGTCGTCATTTTGAAGGAAAAAATATTAAATACACCAAAAAGCTGCGTATGTCGTAGCTGGACATAGGTTTGCAAAGGGTTTAACCCTTTGCGCTCGAGGCCTTTTTCGCGCGGACGATCCGACAACTCCAGACGCTTCGTAGCGTCTTTGGGGAATTTCTTACCTGTAACTTAAAATGGATACACATACAAACTAACGTATAAACTTTATATATTTTAATTTTTTGTGCATCTTTACACCTTCATGAAGATATTTTCTTACATATTAATGTTTATAATTTTGGTTTTTATGATATTTTTCGTAACAACTACTTAGGTGCATGCCCGGTTTGTCGGGATAAGTATTACAACAATATGTTGTTTGATGTCTTTTGACCGGTGTATTTCTTTCAGAGCGGACTTTACCATCCTTCCTAATTCCTGTGACAATGGTATATAGCTTTCCATTTAGACGGATCTCTTCGAAATTGAAGGTCAAAGTTAAGGCTCGGTCATGTCGTTATGATGCGCCCCTCCCTTGAAGTCGTGTATGAAATTTCTGATGTTCTATGGGGTGGAGCCTTTTAAAATAAAGAACTATTGGTTATTAGACTAATGTTTTTCACTTCCTCGAGGACTTAAAGAGAGGGAAGGCAACGATATGCCCTCAACACCTTATGGAGGATTCCAAACTTTCTAGATTCCTCCGTACAAACCCAAACTCCCGTTAGACTCATCGGTGGATACACACAAACATTCTTTACATTAATTATATATAAATAATGCACAAAGGTGAGCACCCTGAGCAAGCCCTAATCGTACATTTGGATTTTATTTTCGAAGAGAGCTGTCGACAAGATGTTTGCAGCTCCATCAGCTGCTAAGTTTTAGGACTCCTTAATAGTAATAGTCCTTTTTCGAGGTATATATAAGGCCGAAAAGGCTTAGAAACTCACGTCAAAGAAACAAAACAAAAAACAGATCATTTTTGCGCATCGGGTCTCCGCATTAAAACAAGTGGTGAGCGAGAATCACCTCTGGAGTTGTGGCACCGCTCGAGTCAAAGGGTTAATACCTATTCTGCTGTACTGAAAAGAAATCTCGGTATACCTGAAATGTCTTATATAATTTTTTCCCTACTTAATTCAAACAGTACGATCAACCACTTAGCAAATAGCACGTTACATTTTCAAATACAAATAAGAAGAGTTCTGTTCCTTCCACTTTAACTAATCAGATTCGCATTCTTTTCGAACTCCACCCCTACACTTCTTTCCAGCACTGCATAATACCTCTAATTCGTATTTCAACCTGACTGCAATTGAGGCGTTCAACGATGACGCAAATCGTGATTTTTAATGAAAATCTATCGCCACACATACGCAATATTAAAATACAAGAATAAATATTCAACGATTCGAATTCTCGCCCGGTCAATTTGATTCGTTTGCCCACGAAATATAGAGGGAGGTATTTGAATTCCACAGGTATACGTGATATTACCTCGTGCGAATTAGGATTTTCACTGTCGATGATTAACGGTAATACGCATCGATGCTTGTTTCCATTCGGTCGTTTTATTCAGGGAGAATGAGAGCGCGAGAAGGAATTCCGTCGAAAGTGTCGAAAACGTGGAAAGAGCGCGTTAAAGCCGCTGATTTAATTAATACTCATGATCCTTTCGGAGATACGTATATAATTGTACGTTCCGGCTTATAAAAAGAAAAGAAAAAAGAGAAATAAAAAGGAAAAAGAAAATGGCATTCCCGTACGTACAGTGTGTTAGAAGTATACATTATGATAAATGAACTCTCCTGACGTGTAAACTATGCGTGCTTTCAGTGGTATCGTTTCGCCGCGGTATGAAGAACTATGCAGAAATATTATACAGTTACACCTTGTTTGCAGCCCATGCGAAATGCTGCTGGGAATGACGTGACGTGAATGATTGCATCCCATTTCAAAGTATCTGCATGCACGATCTCGTATAAACATAATGAAAAAGATCAGAGGCTCGTCGGTTGATTTTTGAAAAAATATATAATACCTTTGTATGCTTGTGTGTTTTTTTTTGTTGATTTTTTATCTCGTGCGTTTCACACCCCTCTTTTCAACGTGACATTTCATTTCGCCGTTTAAACGGTATCTCGCGTGAAATGGGAATTCGATGGATTGCATATAGAGAAAATTCGATAGGTTTCCTCGTGGAAATGTTAAATAAAATTATCGAACGAACGTACGTTCATGCGAAGCTTTTTCAGTTGGAGCATCAACTTGAGATATTAATTAAATTTACACTCATAATTATTAGCGACTATTAGGAGTTTGTCAAAGTAAATCATCTGTTTTACCTGAAATTGGAATATTTTATTTTTTTAAAAAAAGTAATCGGATGTATCGACGTTTGTTTGTTTGAGTATATAATTAACTCCATGAGTGTTTCATCGATATTTAAAAGCTTTCAATATTTGAATAAAATTCTCGATGAAAATCAGTTTCAATATTTGAATAATAATTACGTTTGATTCTTTCTTTTGCGAGAAATCAGATTTTAGGGGTTATGGTGGGTAGAGAGATGAATGCTCCGACTCGTAATTGGCGATGTCGAGTTCAAATCCTCCTCCGGCAATGTAGGAAATATTTCTGAAATTGTTCACCAATTTAGCACAGTTTCGTAGGTTTTAAACGTAACTAAAATCTAAAATAGTAGGTCCTAGATGAAATGACCACGCCAACCAAAGTTAGGACCTTGTGTAGAATTATGATGGTTAAAGAACTAAATAACTCGTGCTCTATCTAAATTAATCTCCATTCATCCTATTTGGCAAATTTCTCTTAATTTGAAATGTAATTTCAGTTAGACGAACTTACTATAACACTTATAACCGAAGAAATCTTAAAAAAAGCGTCAGACTCACAGATAATAAACCCAAGGTCAAACTCTAAGATCTCAGTTTAATTTTTACCACTTTGAAGTTTAACACCAGAACTATTAACTATTAAGTAAAGTTTAAAGATACTAAATAACTACTTCAGAAGATAATGTAATGCTCAACAAACTAAATCGATTTAATCTCTCACGTTTTTCAAGCTTGATATACAAAATTAAACAGGATACAGTCCAAAAAATTTCAACATTTTTCAAAAACTTGCTGCATATCATTTTGACCCCCTTGGTAGACCTAGTGTTAATATATCGTCGCCTAGGGGTTTAGTATTCCATTTGAAATAATAGGTCCAAAACTAAATGACTAAGAATTGAACAAGAAGAAACGAAAAAAGTTTCAACTTGCAACCACTGGGCTCAAATTAAAATTCTCTGTCACTTCAGGCAAATTTTTCTTTGGAGTTTATAACATACCCTCGCTGTTTCTGAGCCCACTAGTTTAGTCTAGGTGAACAGGTCGCAACAGTTAAAGTTAAAGGTACAAATAAACATTTACTTTTCCGCCGATTGTAACGAGATAGTCTATCGTGCAGCTGCAGAATGTCACGTGTTAATTATACATTTTAATATTGTCAGTTGAAATGTCACAGAGTTTGTTTATATAAAGCACGACTTAATTTTGTATTTAACAACCACGATGGATGAAACGCATGCACGGGGCGTTTGCGTGACTAAATCGCATGTTAACTGACCTACTCCAGAAAAAGAAAAGATACCGGGTATCGCGTAAGTCGTTGCAACGACAGGAAAATATGCAGAACCATGATGCAGTCGTATCATCGCCCCACGGTAGATCGTTACGCTAAGTTTCTCCGCCCTCGTATTTACGTCATTTGAATTTTCTCGTTGCATTAATACTAATTCTTCACACTCTCGACTACTTTACAGCTAATTAATAACATCGCTGCATTAATGGCGGGAAACGGAGAGAGAATTGAGAGAAAGAAAGAGTGGATTCTCGTGTACAGTCAGGGGCATTGATTTACAAGATATAAGCAGTTAAGTAGAACTGAATAGAAATTCTGAATGTTAATATTTAAAATTTGTAAATGATGATTTTCAATATTAGTAAAAAAGTTTTCTTAAAATTCAAACTCAGTGACAGAAACTAATAAAAATTTCTAATTTTGAATATATAATTTATGTATTATCGTTATAGGGTTATTATTCTTCCTTAATGTAAATTCATATGATATAGAAACTATTGAAAATTCTCATCTCTGGTGTTAGAGATGCAAATATCTTGTACTTTAGTTTTGTCAGCGGATATGGTGTCCATAATGTATTCTATCATATTGTATATGCGTAAGATTAAATAGATAGAGTAAATTTTCTAATATCTTTTGCAAAAATGACACTAACATGAAGCATCCATTAAAGTTTTTAAATACAACATTTAAATATGCTTTTTTCTCAAAAACTGTAGCCCGTAGAACCATCAACACAAATCAGTGCTCATGACTGCACAGTAAATGAACAGTCTCTGAAAAAGCATCGTTCATACTTCCCTCTAAAATATGCAGTCATAAAAAGAATATTATTTATGTATACCATAACACGTTACTCAAAACACGAATAACCGATAACCACCGCCATTTTTATAATATGTTATTTTACCCCCCAAAAAAATACCAATATTTTACAAGTTTCCATGAAACACTCGACAGAAAGACCGTGAATCCGAGATTCACAAAGACTATCCATACAGAAATCAATTTACAGTCCAATGAAACGTGGAAGAACGTGTATCGATAGTCGCCCGATCGATTGAAATTTTGCGAATGTTGTTCGCGCGAATAAGTAGCACGTTTCAAATCCCTCCGATGGACCGATAGGTTTTTCAAACGTCGATAGATAAAATTAATGAATGTAAAAGCTGCTGGTAATCTTATCGCCGATTCGGCCGATGCGCACCATCAATTGCATCTATTGGAAGCCACTGGTGATTTGAAAAACCAAAATAAAAAGCCCTGTTATCTTTTACACACGCCGAATTATAAATGAACGTTGCCGATGAACGAACGCGTGTATAAGTGATTCCGTTTTTATTTTTCCATTCTTTTTTTCGATGGAATCGCTTCAACGAGCTGGAAGTATAGCTGGAACGCGATACGATTCAACCTCGTTTGTTCTACCGTGAATGATATTCCCTTATTAGAGTCTTATGACTGCTGCGTGCGCGATATTAGTGCATTGCTGCCCGGAAACGGAAATTTCCACCCTTTTGCGACCGAATGCAAACGACCGGGGCAATATCCGTCTTTTCTGCGAACTTCATTCTACCGGCAAATCTTTCGGACGTGTTTTGTGCAAACTTTTGGATTCATTGAACGGTGCTTCTTTTGGAGAATGTGCGAGAGAGTGGTGTTTTAGTTGAGGTACAAATTAAAAATTACTGTGAGCGATGTATGACATAAAATTGTTATTGCATTGGTAGTTTTTAAATAAGTAATGATTAAAAAACGGCTGTGTAAAAGGAGCTCTATAAAATTCGTAAAATAGAAAAATTTTAAAGTAAATATTTCATGTTATACAAAAACTGTTTAATTGATTATCTTCTTTGCCAATTGAATTCACTTCTTTTGAAGTAGTTATTTAAGATGGAGGCAAAGAATCTTGCAATTTTATAGAGAGAAGATTAAAGAATATAATAAGGAACCAATATTAAACTTTAATGGAAAACGTAATTACTATTTTTCTCAATGACTTTTTGGTATTTTTCGGTTAAATGGCAAATTCTCTTCGGAAAAAACTTCCCGACTAATTGCTAGTTGCAAGAAAGTAAAGTCAAAGTTGTAAAAAGTTCCCGTAGATGCGGGAAGCCACAGAATTTTGCAAATATCCCAACAGTTAAATATAATAAATTTAATTTCAGTAATTCTAGCAATAACTTTAATATACAGTGTCGTTCATTGGCTGATATGATAATTTCAATATCAACAATCCTTTACCGCTTTACCATAAAAGATTCTTCATCTCAGCAAAATTCAATTGAATGTGGTTTCGCATAATTTTAGATATTTGTTCTGTTTAACCTAGTACAGAAGCAAGATCTTCTCGAAATTTCGATAAACATAGATTCGAACGTACTCTCGTATTTACGAGGGCAAATATATACCCGCGTATTGACCCAAAACGCGTGGATAAATCAGAGCAAGGGAAATATATTTACGTGTAAACAGAAAGATATTCCATGACTGGTATGCTCGACTACTGCGACAGATTCGAAGAATGAAATATCTTGCCCGGAGAATTAATAGAAATTACTGTACGATCGGAATAACAGGGATGAAGGTAAGCGGAAATGTCGATTTCTCTGCTGAAGTTGACGTTATCTCTGTCGTGACAGACATTGTAAATACGACACAGTTATATTTTATTACTTCGCAACTAAATTTGCATCTCCTCCATCTTCCTTTATCGAAATTTAACAAGGTCCTATTCCCGTTGCATTAAATACAATGATAAATTATCAGTTACGATTAAAATAAAATCGAATAATATTGATATTGAGAAATTACTATGAAATTCTTCGATGAAAAATATTCTACATAAAAGAAAAACAAACGATGAGTTGACATGAAAACCGTAAGAAACGCGACAGAATCGAGTAGGAGAAATATATTAGAGCAGAAGTCGATATGTTCCTTAGATAAAATATTTGCCTCCATATATCAAGTATCACGTGGCATAGGTTTATTTTCGTGTCGCGTATTTCGTATTTTTCGATCGTTTTCTTCTTTCACTCTCTCACCCTCTCTCCCTCTCTCTCACTTTTTTTTATTTCCATGTCACGTCAGATTCTGCCACCGCACCGAGCCAATACATTTGTTCGACAAGTATCGATTTTAACGTATCGATATAACGAAGCACGTACCATCGATGAAGTAACTCGATGTAAAAACGTATATGGAATATATAGAAATATATATATGTGTAAACACATATACCGATATCGTTCTTCTCGTTATCGTTCGTCATGATGAATGATGCAGACAAAGGACCCCCATAAATCAAGTTCTGCGTGAACAAGTTAGTCGAATCATAAATATTCACTGTTTTCTTAGTATATTTTAATTGTACTACTTGTCCAGGAGGGAAAAGTCGAAGAAAAGTAGGAGAGAAAATTGTAGAAAGGAGAAGAAAGTTGGAGGGTGTATAAACGTAGTGAAATAATGGCATGTAACAAATGCATTACTACGATTAATGAAACGACAAGGTGATAGAGCATACAATGGTATTAGAAATGTAAAGATTTATCAAGAACGATGACTTTCATACGGCTTTATTACACTGTAAGAATAATTAATATAGCTCTGCTTGTTTTTAATGGCAAACCATGACAAACGTACAATTTGTATAAAATGTTGAATTATCAATGAATTATTTTTCTACATTGCTACTTGACAAGTAGAAATTATTGAGTTATATATTACACTGTTAAATATTCATTCACTTTACGTCAATAATAATAAACACTGAAGGGTACTTTAGTTAAATGTGCAAAATAGTTATCCATCGCCAAAATGGAGATTGCTTCGACAGAAATTTGTAAACGAGAACACTTTACATCGATTATAGCTTAACATAAAAACTTGATCAGAAATACCTGTATGTAAACTGCAATTACAATTCAATTACAAACCAGCAATCTGTAGTGAATATGAGTCAATAACTCGTAGCTTTATGAAACCTCAAGACTGCATCTAAAACCTGAAATATCGACAATATCTCAGCATATCACTGTAAAGGTTAATGTACACTGCAATGCAGTATGCTTACAACCTTATAATTTGTAAGCAAACAAATCCAATATCTCGCAAGTTCATTGAATTTCAAAATTTAACACGAATATGTGTCAACGTACGCCAGCGACCACCACCAAATTATCACCAGTACAAAATCCATAACTCCCTACCAGTCACTAATCTCCAACAACAATACCGCCAGTACCTAAAGCTTTTCTGTACAATCCTGAATCACAATATAGCCCGTTCCTTTAATTACATCCGATTAAAAGTGCCGACGGAGAAATCCTCGATGCATAGTCGGCCGTCAAACTTTATCAAACTTGTAATTGAACGTACAGCATACCAATAAATTTCCATGACACCCCTATGTCTTTTTATACCATCGCTATTTATTTGGCTTGTTTTTAAAATCGTCTATCTGCAGAATACAAGAGATGTTGATACAACGCAATTAGCATAAATAACCATGGTGTATAAAACATTTTTTAAAAATTCCATAAAGTGGTAGAGGAGCCTTGAATTAAATATTCCATATCTATCTTATGAAGGAAAATTATTTATCTTATTTTTTTCTTTTGTCTCTTGGGAGCTATTTTTCTGAAGTAGAAATTTAATATATTTAAATATAAGAGATATAAAAGTGGTAACAATAGAACTACTGGCATTAAATATGTTATCTTTCAATATATTTAATATGTACCTACTTTAGAAAAAGAGAAATTAGGGAATGGAAAAGATGATCGATTCGGTAATCTGTATTTTATGAGATCCACATAGAATATCTGCTCTATGAATGTTCTATAAACTTGGAGAACTTTTGAAAAAAATTGGAAATCAGTCATTTTGACTTGCTTGGTTGCTCTAGTGTTAATGAACCAGTAGTAAATGAACAAGTACTTGGGGAAAAAATTAAGAAGGATATAGAAATGGAAATGATAGAAGTTGAATGTTTCCTCCAATTTTTTAATAAATTGAGAACCGATCATTTTAAGACCTACTTAGTATTTTTAACACTTTACTGACCGGTAGCCGATTAATCGGCTTTTCGGGCCCAACACATTTGGCCTTTGAACTCATTAATTGGTCGCTACGGCAATTGATAAATTATTATTTTTCATTGCGATTAACTGTGCCAAAGACTTACAATTAGTGAAGAAACTTGGCAATTTTCGAAGAGATATCAATATCAGGGAAATATTTGCGTGCAAGTGACCGAACAGAAGTGGGTAGGATATTAAACAATACCGGTCGGTAAAGTATTAATATTGAAAAACTAACAAATTTGACCTGAAGTTAACCCAAATTTGAAGTGCTCAGTATTTTCGAATTCTTGATTTCAATTATATCGTTGATGCGTTACACAACAGACTGCCATGTACCATTCGCAACGAAAGGTTCAATCAACGACAATCGGCCTGCTGGATACCAGTAACGATACAACTCTTTTTTTTTCGTGAGAATAACCGTACACGGAATTCCTGGTATATAATAATCTGCCTGACACGAATGACGCACGGTGTTTACATGTGCCGCGTTATCGTAAGTGCGAAACTGGACATAAACGATAACAAACTGCACTGCCAGCTGGATTAAAGAGTACAATGATACCGCTGGGATAATTCTCCGCGATTGTCCAATAGTGCCGAATGATTGACGAGATACAATGCCGCGGCATTGTGTGCGACACGGCCGAAATTTCTGTGCTAGACCGATGTATTTATTGGATAAATACCGATTACACGATACATCAATATGCTACATGGCTCGATAAAGTGGTCGCAACCGCACGCGTAATATACGCGGGAAATATTTGTCACCTATCTTCCTACGTCATAAATCAACCTGCTGCTCGACGGTATTTCGGATGGAGTGGGAGAGATGTTGCAATTATTCCCGTACAGCCTAAAAACAATATATTCCCGGGGAATGTGTCTCCAAAAAAGCGAGGGAGAAAAATTGGGGATGTTCGAATTGGTGGAAGTATCGAGGGCTGGAACGACACATGTTTACGGGGGTGTGGTGAAAGGGCGGCTTGGAAATCGCGGTGTAACAGGCATGGTTTTATTTGAAGAGAGGTAAAATTGAAATTGGAAATGTAGTTTTTTGGTCTAGAGGTTCGGTTTTGAGGAGGATTTGAAGTAGAAGGGTGGAAATATTGGTTGAGGATGGGTGAAGAGAGAATTCAAGAGATGAACTCTAAGACAGGTCAATGGTAGATCCAAGTTTGACCCTTTGCGGTCCTATGTCGAGCAGTACTCGACAGAGCTTTCTACATGATTTTATTTTCTGATAAATTAATATTAACTTTCTAATTTCATAATAATTTTGTAATATCACCTAAATACCCGTCAGTACCTATAGTTATTAATATCATTCAATAAAATGAATAACCAATAATAGAAAGTGTTAAAATTAATTTTACTTTGCTCAGAATAAAATTAATAAATCAATTTCGACCGCAAAGGGTTTAACCTTTTGACATGATTTTAGCAGTTCCGCAGATTGAATTTTATTTGTGTTATTAGGTAGAGCGAGAATATTTCTTTCTTTTTTACTCTTCTGGTGGGATTCATTATGAATTATTATAATCTAGCCAGACTATTATAAATAAGTTCTCCCATGCACAATTTGAAGGAATAAATATTATATCTAAATATTTTTCTGCAACAAAAATTGTCTGCGTTGTCAAAAAAAGTATTTCTCTTTGCTTTATCTAACATACCGCAGAACCAGTTTGGAAGTATAAAAATGTAACCGGTACCAAATGTAAAAATAGAGCAAAGAATTAGGGAATAAAATCTACCCTTGAGGCGAAGTAAATTTTCTAGTTTTCCTCCGACAAATAAAAATATAGGGATGATTTACTTAAACTTTGTTTTTTAAAAAAAAAGCTGAAACGTTGCATCATTGACGGGGAAAATATTAATTTCTATGAAGAGCTTTGACAGGAGGTAAACGATAAAAAAGGAAATGACCGTGATACAGTAACGAATTTCGTTATAAATGAAAAATTGACAATATTAAAAGGATGTAGGTAAAATATTGTTATTTTCTCGTCCAAGAACACAAAAACATGTGTAACCAGGACTTTCTCTTTTGTCTACTAGTATATTACACGATTTGACTTCCAAAAATATAAAAAATAATGTACAACTGAACAGATAACATTTTTTTAGTTCATATTACTATACAGTGATCAAAAGTAAAAACCACAGATATAAAACATATTAAACTCTAACACCAGAATGAATAGGAAGATATTACAGTAAAACAAGCCAAGTCTCAATAAACAAATTAATTTGCATAAATGAAAATACTATTTCATACAAATTACGCTCTATTATACTACTATCAATCTGTATACAAAATTAACTAACGTCTTCCAATTACGATACTATTTTCAAACTGCCATATCACGCACAGAAATAAGTGGATGCAAGTTTCCAACTAAAAATTAGCATGTGCACGCACAGGAAACGAGACTGCATTTAAAAGAAAGAGGTCCATAGAGGAATAAATGAAGCAAAATTCATCACATTGCAAGTGTACATATCATTTATAACGTTGCTTGGATCCTGTAAATCTTGATGTATCGTTCGTTCATCTATCAGATTCTATTTAATCGCGATACCCGTCTTTAATCGGATTCTGATATGGTATCGGTGAATCAGATCGTTTAATAGGGGCGCGGTTAATTCAGGAAATCACGGATCACCTGATCCGGTGTATTCGACGTTTAACCTCGATTCTATTTACCTGGAAAATGATTTTGAAAATTTTGCACGAAAAATCTGGATGATTATTCACTGAAATTTTCCGCCTAAATTTCTGTCAGCTTAAAATTATTTGAATCGTCGTACGTTCGATGCTATTTGTATAATCGAACGCGATCCCACATGGGATTCGGGATAAGAATGCTGAGAGTCATTAATCATGTTTTTTTTATAGCGTCTGATTCATTTATCGGCTGTGTTTGTTGCGTCGAAATGTTTAAAAATATCGGACAAGGTGAGAGGAAACTTAGTCGAATGATGCGCAAACGCTGCGAGCAATAGTGACACTTTTTTTTTAAATTGTTGGTCTTCCAATTAACTTAGAGCGATAAATCTGGAGAACATGGAAATATCTTTAACACTAGATTTACCAGCGTGAAATTTATTATATTTAAATATGTTAAATTTGTATATACCTTAAAGCTAGGAAAACTAAGACGTGGAAAAGATGATAGATTCGGTAATTTATGTTTTATACGATGGGCGAAGAATATTTATTCTACGACTCTCTCATAAACCAGAAGAATTTTTGGAAAAAATTGTGTACCAGTCATTTTGACTAGCTTGGTAAATCTAGTGTTAAAATAGAATGAATTATTTGTAAGATAAAAATGTAATCGTTGATGGCGGAAACATGGTTGACGTTAGAACAGACGATTCGAACGTTTCCGATACAATTTTAACATTCTATACGTAAAACGACTAAAACGATGTTATTAAAATTAATTAAAAAAATTAATTACATCCTAATGCAACTCAATTTATTTTTATCACTACAGAAACTTAATTCTGGCTGGAAAACGTCACGACCCGTCGAGGAGTCTGCTTAAATTGCGTTACGAGGGTTGAGGATTAATATTAAGACTGATTATCCAATAAACTTATCGTAAAATCATAATTTCAAGTGGTTACTTCAATTTCATGGTAAAAATATGTTTTTATGTCTTATGGAAAATTTCCTGGCTAATTTCACCATCAATTATATTTAATTGAGTTCTATAAATTGATCATGAATGTCATTACTGATTTCGAAAATCGAGTTTCTTGAGTTACAACGTAGATACGCAAATCGTACGTCTATTTTATTGAAATCAAAGCAGAAAGAGCATTGCCATATGGCACGATAATAAAAGGTAGACGTTTTAATAAAACTTGAACGTACGATTCTACGGCGGCATCGTAAATATCTCCGTGGAGCTCGAATTCGTGACCGACATTACGGAACACATTTTGCAACAACTCGGAACGATCTTTTTGCGACTGCAACTGGCATAGAGTTTTGTTTACCGGGCGAATCTGTCCTTTGTTTATACAGTCGCACTTTGAAGTTATGCACAATGTTATTAAACATGGTAATGGTAAATCGTAAATTAAAAAACATGTTGGAGAGGGTTGCTGATATTTTAGTAATATCCTAATTCTTGCTGAAGAAGGAACTTTAAATATTAATATTTATTTTGTTTCTTTTTAATGTCGATTAGAGACATATATTTGAGACATCTGCCTTTACTTTTTTAATGTTTGAACAGAACGAAATTACGTTGATATCAAAAGTTTTATAAGATTCTAAAGCGCATGATTTGTGCAAACATACTCTTAATTATACCAGCAGATTTTCTTAACACTTTGGCGGCCGCACGTCTCATCAAAATTTGTTTGCTTGGCGCCGGTAGGACTGTTTCAGATCATTCCTCTTGTCACAAATCGTCAAGTTTTACTAATCTCATCGTCAATTCTCTTGAGTTTTTAATCCTGTACCTCTATTTTCATGAAATTTCGAGGATATATGTATATATGTAAATATATGTAAAATTTTTTTGTTTTATATATTTCTTTATTTATATTTTCTTATTTATATTTTGCGCACGACACCACTGTGGTGTCGCCGGCCGTCAGGCAATCTATGCGAAAGTCACCACTGGGGTGTCGCCGGACGTCATAGTGTCAATTGCATCGTCTTTAACAATAATACTTTTTGATAGAAATTTTGCACAGTTAGATTTTTCTCGTGAAATCAATTTACCTAGAAAAAAGCTCCCTAGTATTACAAACAGTAGCCAGTAATAATAAATAAATTACAAGTCTTAATGCTAAAATAAATTATCCACGATGCAATGACAAAAATGCAAAAGCAAAAAATATGTCAACCACCTGATAAAAATTAGGTACAAATACACAACTTTTTTTCAAACTTAGTAATATCGCTGCAGTTGTCCACCAGCTTAATCCTTTCCGCCCAAAAATAATATTCGTCCTCCCCAGTGATACATCCCCTTCCAAATTATCGATAGAAATCCAAACAACCTACATAAACAAAAGAAAAAGTCTATTGTCCACCCACTAAAAGTTCCAACTCTCCCATCGGTGATGTATTTTGCATTCGGTACACACACCGTTCAAAATAGTTAAGTTCAACAGTCAAGTTAAGCAGGACTCGTCCGGTGACGGTACAACAACGACTGGACTATGGCAATCAACCGTGGAGTGATCTGATATGTATTAGGTTACGCACATCACGTGTGCCGTTCTGCAAACATGCAAATCCATGGTGATTCGAGTGCTCGAAAATGCGTACCACGTATATCGTAATCCGCGACACTACGCGGGACTTTGGAATTTCTGCGCCACCGTCAAGAGAAATTAGCTGTGGGGCCATGATGTAAACCAGTTTGATTCAAATATCCGTAAGAGGCGTAGATCACTGGCTATCCCTGACGAAGGGAATGTATTCGTATTTCGCGAAGGCGAATCTACCGTGAAATCCGGCAAACCACGGAAGCTTATTTACCGGAACGGTTCCTCGTTCAACGTCCTCTCTGCGCCCTCCTTCTGGCAAGACAGGATGCTTAAATCTTGGCTGCAATTGGTGAAATTACGTGCAGAGTAGTTTGTTCATTTTATTTGTTTTTTTTTATTTATGTTAATTCTTTGACTGCGAACGATGAGTGGGTACATAGGATTTTGTGGTCTCACTGATATGGATGATGAGGAGTCTAATTCGTGTCTAAGGACGGAGCTAAAACTAGGGATTCTAAGCTGGATTGTATGCAGTTGAAGCAGAAAAAATAGAAAATAAAATGAAAAGTGGGTTTATGTTGTGATGGTGATGAAAGTGGTCTGAGTTGAAGACTTGAGGATTTAAAGTTGTTGAAAAGGTAATTCTTTGAGTAATATTTCCGGCAAATATGCGTATGAGCCTAGAGAAATGATAGGCTATTAGTTATAAAAAAATTATTAAATTTTAGATGCAGTATTTTTTAAATACTGTGACAAAAAGAATTAATACATACATACATGTCTACATCAGTTGACACCACATATTTTTATCGTTAGCGATAGATCCTTTCCCGTCCGAAAAATAAACTTTTGGGACCTTAGGGTATATAATACAAGGAAAAAGTGTTCTTATTCTATGAAATCATTTTTTTTTACTATATCAATCACCACAGTTTAACTTCTTCCACTACGATTCGTTTCGTGACTGCTATCGCTATAATTCAAAATTTGTATACGCATTAATATTAATGTTATAGAAATAATATTATCGCGTAGCGTCTCATTAACATTTTCAAATTAATAGATTTTGGAAAAACTTGAAAATTTCCTATATTGCATTGTAGGGCAAGAGGTTAATTTTCGAATAAACCTGTTTTGCAATTGACCCCTTGCCTTACCATTTTTTTTTGTGATCGAACGCGCAATAAGTCAGAATTAATTGTTCGATTAATAATCTATCACTGATTTCCGATGTTCCGATATAAGTTAACGCAATAGTTATAGTATAGAATTAATTTCAATGTCTTCTGACCTATTGACATTTCCAATTTGATGGTTTCTGGAAAATGTACAAATTTTCTATTTCATTTACTGCGTCACGTGTGTCACACGTCATTCTAAGCGAGGGGTTAAATGTTTTGAAATTAGATTAAATTTTCTATTTGAAATTCTTCTTCCAACATTTATCAGTGCACCATCGTGCAACTAACATTTAGGCAAAGTAAAAAAGTCGAGCTAGAAACAACTAAGGTCAGCTGTCTAAGAAATGATAACACGAATGATAGGTGTTTTAAGACCTTGTAACATCTTGTGCAATTACCATGTACCTTCTATACTATTAATGCACGTGATAATTATTGATTTGCAATATCACTGTCAACTTGTAACACCGCACTAATTGTAACCAATTAACCTCTTCTTGCCCAATACTGCAGTTAAGGGATTAAATTACTACCGAGCATATCGACGATATTTGGCAATTGTTATTGCGAAACGTTCGTGGAACAATTATTCGGATAATAGCAGGAATGAATCGTATGAAAAGCACTGGGCATTATTACGGATTATGGTGGACATATGGAATACAGGCTTTAAATATGCATTGAGAGATATGTATACAAATGTACATTTATGGGAAATTTGTATGCGTCCGATGTAAATACTTGTATACTTCTTCCACCGATTTTGAACGTAATTTGTTGGTCTGCTATTTTGTTTTTCTTATAAATTCCAGAATGAAATATAAGCGTTGAAAATGATAAGAATGCCAGCGAATTTTAATCAGCTTGTTCTCCGCTTTGTAACGGAACGTAGAGTTATTATAAATCTTGTTTTAAAGGTACTTTAAGGAAAGTGTTTCAGACACGCTTATGGTTCATAGATATCGTGAAATACGTGACTATACAACGCATTAGATTTATGTTCCACCAAACCTCCCTTTTCTACGAAAGTCTATATATTTTACGAATGTGGGCGTACTCCGTTAGCAGAAACTAACGGGGATGGTTTATTCATTGAATCAGAATTCGGTAAAAATGATTCTTTCATGGCGGACCTTCTTACAGTTGCAGACAGCGATTTACGTCAAAAACAGGATGAAAGAATTTGTTGAAAATATCTTCCAGAAGTTGCTTGTCGCAGTTTCTCTCAAATTATTTTAACCCTAGATCACTAAATTTCGTCGATTCGACGACACGGATTTAATAAGTATGCCATATTAGTTTAACGTTATCGTAATAAATAAATACCTATCTTTAATAATAGAAAAAAACATGTTTAAATTTTATTTAAATAATACCCTTTAACCCCTTTTGTAAACACCGTAGTCGAAGAGAAAAAGGTTAGTGATCTAGGGTTAATATCCTAATCACTGCCTCGATTTAATATTTTTCAAGATTGAAATTAAAATAGTAACAAGACAATTATAATTATGTAAACGGACAAAATCTAAAGAATGTACAGAAACAGCAATACATTAATAAATAAAATTAGTAAATTCTTTGATGAATAAAAGTACTAAATATCCAAAGAATAGTTATACAAAGCAAATACTACAGATAATATTGAAATAATATAAAATAATATAATTTACACTACAGAGTATAATAACATAATAATATAGAGTACATTATTATAGAATAATATACATAATAATAAGTTAAATACTAAAAAAAGTACTCAATTTCGACGATAAATTGTTAATAAAACAAATTAAAATGCACAGCAATAAAGAACGTAAGAACAATCCCAACATACATGTCTCAGAATAATGGAGAAAAATCAATTAATTCCCAAATGTCCCATAAAGAATGCGAAACTATTTCTACAGGTAGTTCTACATAGGAATACATCGTTTACAAAATTTATGGCGAATATACGGCGGACGACAGCGGAAGGGAATGCGACGTAACGCAACAACGAAGCTCGTATCAAGAATATAAAATCTAACGAGGGCATCTTTCGCCTGAAATTGGCTATCCATATTTCATAAACATGGGCCTACAGCAAAAGTCACGGGGTTAGCCACCAATAACTCAAATCCATATGGTGTATCCTACCCAAAATTATTTAATCTTGTACACCACCAAACAAAATATCATAGTACAAAATATTAGCTTTATTTCTCTCACTCTCTTGTTCTCTACAGTAACAAATATTTCGAAATTCTATCCAAAGCTCCGTCGACCACAAAAATTTCATTGCTATTTTTTGTCGGCAAAAATCTGAACCACGAGTTCTCGCAAAAAACGATTGACACCGTTTCAGTTTTGTGTATGCTGTGGAATTATCGTTTGGAATTTTTCCACGATGTTATTATATCGCAATATCAATGATAGATGATAGACACGCGAAAAGTTGGCGAGCATTTCGCGGGATTATTGCACAGACCGAACATATTCTCGTTTGCTTCTGCGCTGTTACAGAGTGCATCGAGGTTCTACGGGTTGCAACGAGAACATCCGTTCCCAGGAAATCATCGTGTATTTTCTGTAAACACGAGTCCCCCTGTAAAATAGTTCTATCTTCTAGCTTTATTACAGCGCTTTTGTGTTCCCTTGAAAACTCTGCTTTTGCACTTTAAGTCGCATTGTTTCAACGGCTTCAACGAAGAGAAACGTGACGTTGTATTGTTATACTTCTTCTTAGCATTGTTTATGCATTTCGTGAAAGTAATATAATTGGATGATATTATAAATTTTCAAATTAATATCACATACGAACTTAGAGGAATTATGTTGATTTAGCGGGGTATAGTAATGAAGATAATGAGTGGGATAATATTGTACGTCACGTTGACTTAAACGGTGCTAATATTAACACTTTGTGGCTGTGTGTTTCACGAAGGTATATAGAGAATGTGTCTAACGAGAGTTATGCGATTTTAACACTTTATCATTCCATCACTGAGATAATAACGTTTCCATTGTGGATAATGTTCATTTGTTTTTATTATGACTTTGAAATTTGACAGAGATTTTAAAATTTCACCTAAGTATTTTTCAGTATTTATATCTATAGTTATCGTTGAATTACAATTAATGGGAATCGTTTTTAATTGCTAAAATTCAAATGAATAATGAATTTTTATCCAGGTAACGGCTCGTGTCACAGAGTTGGATAGGACCATTCGAATATTAATAAAATTCAAAACGTTAATACTCTTGTCCTGTGTATTTATCACAGCAAATAATGACGTCGACGTGTCGGTAAATCAGTGGAATAATGACTATTTATGACGTCTGCACAGTGTTCACGTAGAAACGTCATAAGGAGCGTGTATGTAGGACAAAATACGTCATAATTATCGCCAACAATAGAAATAGATGTCCATTGTACCGCTGAAATTACCTGTTACATATTTACTAACTGATATAATTTATTACCTTGGACGAATTTGTATTCCAGTTTATGCCACCATCCTTAGAACTTCCAAATATACGAAATCATTGTTATTTAAACATAACAATTAATTCAGAGAACTCTCCGCGACTTCTATAAATTTCAAAAGATTCGAACCATTCGAATTTTCAGGTACTACAAAGGCATTACTTAAATAGAAATTTAAAATAGGTTTGCTTCAATTAAAAATATTCAAATATCTCACGAAAGAATCAAATATTAAAAAAATATATTTTTTTAGCAAAACTTGTTTGATATGAAAAGAAACACGATATGAAATTACTTTTTTACAGGACATGTAGTGATTGCGAATTTGAAGTGACCTTACTTCTTTTCAAATTAAACCGTACAAGTTTCATTATATAGCCACATTTATCTATATATTCTGGGCAAAGGAATATTAGTTTTCGCCATCAGAAAACATTCTCGTTAGTGTATTCATTCATCTTCCTTTATACGAGAGATATTGTGCACCAATTCCAAGAATGTTTAACATGTAGTATATGAAATGTCCTATTAATTAAATTGAAAAAAAGCTCACAAGCGAGTGAAGCACAGAGACAATTCGAGATCAATGTATCGATCACCCGACAGCAAATACATAACCATGGATATAATTCTAGCACGGTAACAAGCAGCGATAGGGGCATGTCTCTGCTATCATGAATCGTCCTGACATGTGTAATATGCGTAATGCCGGCATAGGATACAACCGGTAGTTCAAAGCGTACAGGAACCCCCTGTCTTATGTATCGCAATCCAAGCAATGTGCAATCATGTACTTAGGATTTAACGTGGTAAAATCAATGGATTTTCCGGTCAATGTAGCATTGCTGATCTAATTGTATCACTGTCGTGAATATTCACAAAGTCCAAGGAGTTAAACACTCTGAGTCGCAATCAATACGCTCGAGTTTAAATCTTCGGTTGGCACCTATGGAAAATTCTTCATTAATTATAATTAATATGTCACAGCTTCGGTTATTTCTCCACTCACTTTTTTATAATAATAGTTTCTAGGCATAAGAACTATTTTCGAGTACTTTGGTCATTTCGCGTAGGAACTAGCCTCATAATTGAGGTTTTGGTTGTTGAGGAATTAAGCTCGGACTCTCAATTAATTTGCCAGAATTGAATTTCTCGTCTGCCACTTTTGAAAAATTTGTCCTATGTTAAAATTTAATATGTCGCAGACTCGATAATTCTATACTTTTCTAAACTTTAAAATAATAGTTCCTAGTCGAAAGAACATTTCTTCGAGTGCTATGAACATTTTGCGTAGAAAATAGTGTCTCGGTTGATGCTATGGTTGTTAAGAAACTAAAGTTCGAACTCTCCATTAATTGGTTTGAATTGAAATCCTGTCCCATCATCTCTGACAAATTTTTCTTAAATTAAATTTGAATATATCAAAGCCTTGGTGTTTCAGAACGGACCAAAAACAGTAGACCCTTGGCGTAGTTTCGAAGATTTCAGGGGAATAACGAGTTACAGCTCAGACTCTCAATCAGTAGATCAGAGTTAAAACCCTTCTCAAGCATCTGAGCAAAATGTCTCCTAATTTAAAATGAAAAACATCGTAGCTTTGATGTTTTAAAACAGTAAGTCCCAGGCGAAATGGCCATAGGACTGGAAGCGGAGAAAATTAAAAAAGATACCGAAATATAAGGATAATAAGAAAATGTGACAATGCCATTTCTCTCTCTTTCTTATACAGAAGGGACTCCCTGTTTCTTTACTATATGGTTCAAAAGATGATATAATAACGGTTCGAGAAGTGAGCTCAAAAAGTCGTATTATCCGGTGGCCTAATTTCGTCGTGAGGTCTATTTATGTAAGTCGGAAAACAGTAAAGTGGAGCCGACGTTTATCACCGTGCGTCATAAGGCGCGCTATAACAAAGCCAAGTTAATACGGACGTAAAATTTATACGGCGGAATAAAGCAGACCTTAGTCGTTAGGCGTTAACAAACCCAAATCAACGTGGACGACCGTTTCAGTTCGAGCGAGTCCAAGTGCAATGTCCACATGCACCGCACTAATAATAGTGACACAAAGAACAGAGGCAGCACGTAGATGGGATATACTCTGTACGTAGTTATCATCGATCCACTGATGTGTTTTCACGGACTTCAAGGAGGGAAGTTGAAGTGAAGCTCTGAAGTGCAACTTTAGAATATCTTAGAAACGACTGGTCCAACGGTGCAATTAAATTGGCAAATTTCATGTGAAAAATGTACATTTGTTTTATGTCCTATTAGCTATAAAGATTTCGTTTTTAATTAACTTATAGTGGTTACAACAGCGTGGGAAATTTCTTTTGTCTTGAAATAATGACAAGCACATAATTTAGTCCTAGATCAATTAAACCATAATTAAAGAAGTACCGAACAATGAAGTACATTAGTATATCTCAAAATTAGCGATAATGTTCATTACACAAAATATACTGTATTGAAAGATCTAATGCCTTACTTTATAACTGAACTTGAACTAAAACTACCTAAACTCCTTGCCATACCATTTCTTTTATGACTGCGCAATAAGTTAATTGCTAATATATTAATATAATATATATGCGCGCAATAATATTAATTGCTAAAATAAAAATCTATCCCCAATTTTGGATATACTATATGACTTGTTACAATATTGAATAGTATAGAATTAATTTTATTTTACCGTCGCTTCCTGATACTTTTAATTTTATAATTTTTGAAACTCTTCAAAATTAACCATTTCATTCATCGTGTCACGGCAAGGGGTTAATAAACCACATAAATCTTAAACAATCCATCCAAGGAAAATACAATTCAAAAAATGCATTCATCCCCTCCATTCTAAACCAACGAAACATGATCTCAACAACCCGCGAAATGCCAACCCCCAAAAACCCTAACGTCCACCTGATAAGCTCAGCAGTTAAAGCAACACCCCTAGCAACTAACACTGTTAATAGTATGACAAAAAAAGGAAAAAAGTCAGAAAACGACACGAAGAGAAAGCTTCCTTCAGACGTGTCGGGTATTACGAAGACGACGTTGTACAGTATTCGCGAGCTTCGGCGTTGCAGGGCTCACGGTAGATTTGTAGCCTGCAACGAGCACGTTCATCCCCTAAGTCTAACGTCTACTTCGCCCGGTTATATATGACCGTCAGGCTACTATATACACTTATCGCGCGCATACGTTGGCCAGCCTCAAATCCCATCGTGCTTTTTGAACGTGAAATATGGAAGCCCCGCGAGTAGAAGAGCACGGCCTTCCGAGGATCTTCGTTCGCGGGAGTATCAGCGAAAATGTAGTCCCTCTGCAGCTACCGGCGGTGTATGCCACTGCAAGTCGTTTGTCGGTACGTGTGTAGAGATACACGTACGAAGGATGCGCGTCTTCTTACAGGATCCAACGAACGATATCTCCGACACGGTGAGGGAAATTGGTCACCTACGATGGACATATAAAGGATGAAATCCGAAAGAAACCCGAACGACGATACCTACCCTTAAAATCTTCCCGTTTTTGATGTCCATGTCGGTTATAATACGAACGGTTAAAGTGGATCCTGGAGAGATCACGTTGTTAGCTTTCCCATAGGTTTCTTCCCTTTTCGTTCCCTTTTTACCTTCCCATAGCCGATGCAAATATGGTGCATTTGCATCCTAATCGTGCATATGAGATTAGAATTTTTTTTTTTTTACATCACCCAGAAAATGCACGGTGGGTTATTCGTGGAAGGTTTAATTAAATAATCTCAATTAAATTATCCCACGTTTCCCTGCCGGCGGTATCGTCCAATTAGTGTTTTGGCTGTTTTGATAGCTTATCCAGGCTGACGCGAGCGTAGAAATTGGTTCATAAAGTAGCGAGAAAAATTTACATAATCTCCGTCACAATATAATACGGCGTATGTGCACGTAGCTGTTCGCTCGGGAACCGAAAACCAGCGGCATTCGTATCCATAAAGTCAGCAATGCCAACTCGGTGCTCTCTGAAATGAACGCGAAAGATATATGCTCTGCGTCTATATATGCTGTTCTTCTACACGGCCAAAATTTAGTGCTCTTTAATTGCCAGTTTCAACGTGAGATACGATTACAACGCGGCTAACACACCTTGCACGGCCCTGAGAATCTTCCGTGTATGGAGAAAGAGAGAGAGAGAGAACGACAATGTACGATGATTATCTCCAACTATGAGACTTCGAGCAGGCTGCTTCGAAGAACCTTCCAGCCTTCTTCTTAGGGTTAAATCGTGTATTCCGCAAGCGGTTTCCGGGTGACACGGTTGAAAGAGGACGTGGAAATTAACAGGCTGAGCTACCTCGGTCGCGGTTGATTCACGTGTTAACTGACTGCCGTTTAAACGGCAAAACGTTCGAGATTCGCGAGTGACTGACATCGAGCATTTATGCATGTTTCAGAGGGACAGCTGTACGCTGCGACGGTGGCCGACTTCTCCGGCGGCGAACCGCTCATTCACAGGCAGAAGATCCGCACTGAGCGTTCGGATTTGAACCAGCTAAATGGTAATGGAAATTCTGTTTATTGCTTCCAGATAGTTTGCTATTAATGCCGAGCGATCTGGGATAATGGTAGCGATGGGACGAAGTAGATTTTGGAGTGGAATAGCGTAGACACCTCGTGGGATGCGTTTGGATAATGCGAAGGGTTGTTTGGGGGATAATTATGCAATGGTTGTAGATGCTTGATTTGTGTTTCGTTTAATTAGTCTTGTGATTCGTAAATTCTATTCATTAACTGATGATAGTTTAGTTTTTTACGTGAAGAGATTTTGAATAATGATAAATGTGGAATAAAGTAGATTTTGTTATGAATTCCAACTTGCATCAGTAGATTACAATGTGTTCAGTCGCTTTGGAGGGTAGTTTGTGAAACAATTCGATGATCGGTAATAGAGTTTTAAATTTATAATATGTTTAATAAATTTTAGTAATATTCTTTCATTTAACTTACAGTGGTCTAATTTTTCATGTGAAAAGATTTTGACTAATGGTAATTGTGGAATAAAGTAGATTTTGTTATGGATTGCAACCTATATCAGTATATTAGAATATATCCAGTCATTTGAGGGGTAGGTTAAGAAATAATTGGGTGACCTTTGGTACAGTTTCAAAGGGTATAGCCGGTTAAGATGGTCAAATGTGCCCTTGAACCGAATTCAAATCGCGATGAGTCATTCGAAAGCTTATAAAAAAAGAATGATTTCTGCCAAGTTTCAACTTTGAATCTCGACCCGGGGGGTAGTAAAGGGTAAAAATAGAAAATCAGGTTTTTGCCGAATTTCTCCTATACCAGCGGATAAAAAATTTTGAAAAAATTTAGAGGCACTTCTGTTATCAGGGCACATATTAGAGAATTTTTTCAGATTTTTAAATTGAAAAAACAAGCTGTGAAAAATAAAAAACGCTAAAAAATGATGAAAAATGCCGATTGTGTATCGAAGCAGTCTTGGCACTATAATTATATTTTTACTGTAAGTACGTATCATTGTTACTATTGTCCTGAATTTTTTTCAGATTTTTCAATTTGGTGCGCCGCAGTTAAAAAAATTAAAACCCGATTTTTTCGTCGTTTTTTCCGTGTCAGAGTAACTTATACGTCGAATTGCTTCATGAAATAGGTATTTTATGCGATCTTCTATGTTTATACGTACAGCAAAACATCACAGGAATTAAAGAAACTGAAAAAACCGAATCATTTGAAACTGTTATGCGCCTTACATTGTAAAGTATGTACCGTATTTTCCAACGGCGTCGGTGGCGCAGCGGTAGAGTGTCGAGCTGCCGCTGCGAACTTTTTGAACGTAGGTTCGAGCCTCGAACTTCCAAGTCCCTTAGGCTAAGTTTTTTTTTTTTCGTTAATTACATTATATTTCCTAACTTTACGACACACCGATCAATATTTACTTTCAAATGTTTTAAGAATATTTGAAAAACATATTAACCTGAAATATACGTAAATATGACTTTGGACTGCTTGTTATGCCGCCGTTTATCCTGTCAATTACGGCATTGTTTGAAATTGGTTTTCAAATCTCTTACCTTTAACAGTTATGGATGGATGGCAACAAAAATCGTGTTGTTGTTTTTCTACTATTTAGCCTTTTCGTCTATTCGAATTAGATCATACAATTCTATTCTCTCTTTTATTCAAAATGTATGTTAGAATTTCTGTCACGGGTTCAATGCATGAAAGGTAAGAGATTTGAAAACCAATTTCAACCAATTTCAAACAATGCCGTAATTGACAGGATAAACGGCGGCATAACAAGCAGTCCAAAGTCATATTTACGTATATTTCAGGTTAATATGTTTTTCAAATATTCTTAAAACATTTGAAAGTAAATATTGATCGTTGTGTCGTAAAGTTAGGAAATATATGTAATTAACGAAAAAAAAAAAACTTAGCCTAAGGGACTTGGAAGTTCGAGGCTCGAACCTACGTTCAAAAAGTTCGCAGCGGCAGCTCGACACTCTACCGCTGCGCCACCGACGCCGTTGGAAAATACGGTATATACTTTACAATGTAAGGCGCATAACAGTTTCAAATGATTCGGTTTTTTCAGTTTCTTTAATTCCTGTGATGTTTTGCTGTACGTATAAACATAGAAGATCGCATAAAATACCTATTTCATGAAGCAATTCGACGTACAAGTTACTCTGACACGGAAAAAACGACGAAAAAATCGGTTTTTAATTTTTTTAACTGCGGCGCACCAAATTGAAAAATCTGAAAAAAATTCAGGACAATAGTAACAATGATACGTACTTACAGTAAAAATATAATTATAGTGCCAAGACTGCTTCGATACACAATCGGCATTTTTCATCATTTTTTAGCGTTTTTTATTTTTCACAGCTTGTTTTTTCAATTTAAAAATCTGAAAAAATTCTCTAATATGTGCCCTGATAACAGAAGTGCCTCTGAATTTTTTCAAAATTTTTTATCCGCTGGTATAGGAGAAATTCGGCAAAAACCTGATTTTCTATTTTTACCCTTTACTACCCCCCGGGTCGAGATTCAAAGTTGAAACTTGGCAGAAATCATTCTTTTTTTATAAGCTTTCGAATGACTCATCGCGATTTGAATTCGGTTCAAGGGCACATTTGACCATCTTAACCGGCTATACCCTTTATATTATGTTTGAGAAGATTTAGTAGTGAATTGATTGATTTAACTAACAATGTAGTTTTTTATGTGGGGAGATGTAGAATATTGATAATGATGGAATAAAGTAGACTTTATCCTGTTTTGCGCACTGCATCTGTGACCTCGACGTTGTTCGTACCACTATAAGGGTAGTTTGAGAGATAATTGTTATTGTTGTTCCACTATTTAAGTTCCTGTTGAGTTTATTATAATTTTTGTTAATAAATTGTATTAGTCGCTTAGCGCCTAGTTATTAAACATGGAATGACGTTGAATAATGACGGCCATGGTATGAATTCAATCACAAAATGCATCTAAATTTCACAGCACACGTTCATGTCGTATAGAAATAAATTATTCAAATAATTATGATATTACGAAAGTAATTTATGTATAAATTATTTCAAACATTAAACGGGTTTAATATCAATTCAACATCTACCCATGTATAAAAATATTTCATTTAGAGTTATCAATTTTAGTTTCCCATTTTTATTCATATTTCCTATATTTAAAAAATCGTTAAACATCCCTTAATAGCCAATCAAATGTTTAATAACGGAAATGTATCTCAAATTTTACCTTGTAATTTACGAAATTTAATTAACGGAAAAAAATGATAGCCGCACGAAATTACATTTACCGCGACAAATCGAATTTCAACGTAATATTCGATAAAACGCTTTCTCCCCAAGCTTTGGATAATTTTCGATAAAACGTTAAATTATAATGGTGATTTATGCGAAGAACTTCCGTATTGATTTACCACCCGTGTTTTCCATCGTAATAAAAGTTTTTCACCGGGTTTTCTTCAGCTTTTTGAATATCCACCTCATCTCGTCGTGTTGTATTCATACAAAGTTTTACGATATTGTTGCATACGAAAAAGGTGCATAGTATTGTGAACGTTATATTCCCCTTGTATATTATGGATGATGTTTAAACGACATAAGAAGCTTTGCATATATTACACGCTGCAATTTTCCTATCTCTATATAAATATAGTTTCATCCTCATTATTTATCTTCGATAGATTGTATTACATGTTTTGAAATATTCAAAGTTTTCTATAACAGAAACAAATTTTTTTAATGAAACGTTACCTACCCTCCTTATTATTCAACGAGATATTTTGATAAAATCGTACTTTTATTTGTAGAACTCATCTTTTATTTGTAGAAAAGCTTAGATAATTTTGTTTTTCATTGTTTCATGGGAAGTTTTATATTTGAAATTTCATATATCAACGAACGGTATAAAGCAGAGAACAATGAATTTCATGGAGGCATTATACGGTAAGCGTTTTGCTAATGAGAAATGAAAATGTTATGCTTTCAGGGCCGAATTTCGTCAGCTCTTTCGCGTACGATGACTACGTTTTCTTCTTCTATCGTGAAACCGCTGTCGAGTACATGAATTGCGGCAAGGTAAGCCTTCTACTTTCAATAAATCATTCATTCAACGGCTATTAGTGAAACTAAGTTTTAACTCAGTTAACAAAAACCACACGTTCTCTTCTATATCGTTGAAATTTAATGAAACTCCATTAAAATGTAATTTTAATTACATTTATTTCAAATTTTTTCCTAAAATATTAAACCAGTCGCAATTTTTTCATGTTGCTCTTATGTGTATAACGAAACACTGATAAGTTACAATAAAGTTAGTTGTTTCTGTTTGATTAAAAAAAAATATGAAATATTTTTAATCTTTAGTTGAAATTTTTAATTACTAACGGCAATGGAGGAATGGAGAAATGAAAAGCTCACCATGCACAAAGGACGGAAACTCATTTTCGATAGCTTACATTTCTCTCCTGACGAAAAGATGGAAATTTCCGTTCCTCATTAATTTAGATCATCCATTAAGATCGTCCATTAAAACCGTGCATTAGAACTAAAAGCGCGTCTCGAACCTGAGTTTCGCCCGAGCGGATCGCCAGAAGAAAAAATATGGCGCCGTCGTGTTTGCACTTTCCCCATAACACGTAGAATCTCTTTTTTTTTGCATTTTCTCTAAAACGATAAACATTGTCGATGGAAAGTTTTTATGATGATGGTATTTAATATTCATTTTATTTCTTCACCTTTTTTTATTATTTCAGTGATTGATTTGAAGAGATTGTCAATTAAAAAAATGTAGGGAAATAATGATGAGGAAAATTTCGAGAGATTATAATTCTTGACGTAGCTGAAGTTTCCATTTTACTCGATAACAAGTGTGCGAATTTTTACTTTCATTAAACTTTGAAGTTTGATATTTGAAATTTATGAAGCTTTCTTTCTCGAGCTTCTATTTTAACGAGAAATCCATTCTGGATTTTTATGCAGATTTTTTTTTATAATATAAAGTATAAGATGATCTTAGATTTTTTTACAATTTCTATAATGAAAATAATGTTCGTATGATTTACTTGAAACTAGTTTCATGGAAAAGAATTGTCATTCCTTTCGTTCTAAAGTATTTTTCCGTAGTTGCACAAGTTTCATTCGACCTCTGTCCCTTGATTCTTCGTTCTCAACTGAATCGAAACAAAAGTTCTGTAACTTCACCCAAAACTCGACAAAATTTCCGTGATTCCGTTTCACAGAATTTACACGCTTGGATTCTCCTCCATTGATAAAGAATTTAATGAAAATCGCAAATGAAGAGATATCCCAACATGTTTGAACCATTAATTGAAAATTCAATACCATTCATCTCCAATTCTCCTATAATAATAAATTCAGAGAACTTGCCATTTCATATAACACGAAAGAAAAATCATATTAAAAAACATCCACACATCTACAAGTACATTGAATACACCCCACAGAAACCACCTCGAAACATCTCATCAAATTAAAACAAAAAGACCAACAACCCACCCTACAATACTAAAACAAAAAAAGTATTAGGTGTACAAATTAATTCTCAGCCCCCAGATTTCATCGACCACAAAACCTATTCAGATTAGAATTTTTCCAAATTTGAATAGTCATTTTAAAGCGCCATTTGTTAGCTTTAAAATAAGATATATCGCATGACTCTACTCCAGACATAACGTGAAAAATCATGTTTAGAAGCGATGTCGTTCGATAAGCAACATTTAAGGCACTGTTTTCTTTTCGCGTTTCAACTAAAAAAAAGAAACGCTATATCGTGCAGCACTTGTAAAAAAATGGTTTTAACAGTTTCGAATATCCTCCAGACTTAGCCCCTTCAAATAACCACCTATTTCGATCCCTACAACACCACCTAACTGATTCTCAATTCAAGTAAGTTGAACAGGTCTATAAATGCCTTAATGATTTCATTGATGTGAACAACTATCATTTTTCCGATCTGAAATCCGACAATTACCTGAGAGATGGCAAAAACGTATAGAAAATGAAGAAGATTATGTTTAACATTGAATTGATATCAACATTGTTATAAATAAATGTCAAAGTTAGTCAAAAAAGGCCGAGAATTAATTTGTACACCTAATATAATACTTAAATTCTAAAAGAAAATACTCGCCCTATTCAAAAACACTATTCGCATCAACGTGTTCCCGGAGCATCACAAACCCTATGCCGAGTTCCGAGGGGTTGAAATAATAGCTCGGAGAGCTCTAATAAGATGAACATCGAAGGAAGAATCGAAGGAGGCAATTGTTGGAAGTTCATATTCGGTTTTTAGGCGGTCTACTCGCGGGTCGGTAGAGTATGCCAGCACGACAAGGGCGGACCTCATGCGTTCAGCGACAGATGGACGAGCTTCCTGAAAGCGAGGCTCAACTGTTCTGTGCCTGGCGAATACCCTTTCTATTTCAATGAAATACGTGAGTATTCTTACATCTACATAAACGTAGATATATATATATAAGTATATGTATGTACGAACGTATGTGGATATGGGTGAATATAGGTATGGATGTATGCAAATGTGTGTGACTACTCGTAAGTTGGCCAGCTATGACGTCCATTCGAACCCTTCTGGAGTGCACTCTCGTCCTTATGCACTGGACAGAGGGGTTGGACTCACCGTGCACCAACTTGCAATCGCAATTGTATGCTCTGGATGCGTATCAAACGCATGAAAAATTTGTAACCCCATCGTTTCGAGAAAAGAGGCTCCCTTAACATTGCTACGATGCGATGGGGTAAACAATTGTGTATTGTCGATGGTTAGGAATCTGATCGGAGGTAGAGAAATTTCATGCTTTGAATTTTATGGTGGGTAAAGGTATTTGTTGTGAATTGTTGCAAACTAGTGTTAACGATAGCTCGTTTATTGATTCGATGTAGCGTTGAAGGAAGAATTAATGGCGACGGGGGGTTGAAATCAGGGTGGGTTCGCATTTCGATTTTGAGAGGGTTCAATAATTATCGGGATTCATTGCACAGATGGGAAATGTAAAAATTGTACATCCAAGTCCATCAGCTGACATGTTCTCTGACACTTTTAATGATGGCCGTATTTCGTTTCTCTCTCTAATTTTATTCAACTGAAGGTTATACCAAAATGACATCTTTATTGAATAGAAAAGGTGGTAACATCCCTTATTTTACACTAGTATTGGAATATTCGCTATTTATGCAGGTTCGTTAACACTAGATTTACGGATGTTGATTATACCTATTTTTCTAAAGTGAGCCAATCTGAGAAATACAAGAAAATTGAAGTTTCTTGCAAAGGAAATAATTCCAAATCAATTTAAATGAAAGGTTTATTATTAAAAAATTAACCAGTCAATATATTATATATATAGTAATCAAATTTTGAATGAGCCAAATTGGCTCCGTAAATCTAGTGTTAATATTATTGTTAAAAAATCGCAAGGGACTTCAAGTAATTTTGCAAATCATCAATTAACCCCATGTTTTAATAGCATTATTAAAACTAATAAAATAAAATAGTGAGCAAATACCATGTTAGATAAACTCACACCAAAATCCCTTACGAGGGGGGCTTACGGAAGATCCATTGAACTTGCTCCACCATCGTTATCATCCCCGTTATCATCACTTCCAGTGCGATTCTTTTCTCAATTTTTATCGCAAACGATCGTTTTTAGTTAATCATCATGGCGTTATAAACGATCGAATTCGAGGGTGGAACTGTGACTCGATGATAAGATGATGAGCAAATGGATTTTACCTTTATTTTATTTTCAGGCTTCATCCAATATCTATTACACTTCTTTGCTCTTTTCCATCGTTGCCGCCGCTCAGCATTTTTACCTTGCTGACCCGCCAATTTCCTCTTCGGCTATGTTCACCGAGCCGAATCAATTTCCGTTATCAGCGATAGTTATTACATTATCATTCAACGGACTATCAGTTGGCGCATTCGATGGCGAGCCTTATCGATTTTGGTTTCTATTTTCCACCCGTTTTTTTTTCCACGGTACAGTTACAGAGAAATAACCCGAGAAAATGATAGGTCGACGTGAAACACAGCAACGATCCCCCTTTCAACTCTCATAGACGCGTCTGGACAAATCCTTTCATCTATTGAACGAACTAATCCTGCGTGTGAGACTGCAAGTGAATGTAGATGCATGAATAATGACAAGAGAGATAGAGAAACAGAATACTAAGTTAGTATTTGTCAAATAACTACCCCCTGAGTGTCGTATCGACTTCACGAAATAATTCGTTTACAACTTCCGATGCGGATTTAGTGAGCTATCATTTTTAATTTAGCATTTTTGACACTTATAAGGGAAATCAATGTGTGGATGTGACAGTTTCAATTTTAGAATTCTCTCATCTCTGATTCAAAGGATGGGACTGTAAATTGATGATTGTAATAATTCAGAGTGCTGGAATTAGATGAAACTTCCTGTCATGTTGACGTGACAACTGAGAAATATCCTTGAGACTGTTCAATCGGTATTTTTGCGATTTGAAAGAGGTATTGTTGTATTAATTTTGATTCATTGATTCACAAAAATTTGGAATACTTGAGGAATTCTAAGCTTCTCTTTTCCTCTCTCATATTATGGAGTTCACAGCACGGAGCTTCTCAAATGACATTTATCGGCTTCTATAGCACGTTCCGAATCGACGTCTTTCAATTCTGCAGCAAAAAATATATATTCACTCGTGTTATTATTTTACCACAAACTCACTATTTTACTCTTCAAAATGTTGAATATTTAATTAAAATTCTAATAATTAAATTACAATTTTTAACACGTATGACTTGTCAATATTTGTTACAAAATATTTGGACGAGAAGAATTTACAAAAAATATCATTAGTATTTTGACCTATCAAAAATTCATTTCTGAATTAAAATTAGGACAGTAAAAAATGTGTCTAGTTCAGAGAAGATAATGAGAAAGTCCATCGAGTTATACATTTTTCTTAATGAAGAAAAGGTCATTGCTGTTACCTTAATGTAAAACAACAACACTTTGGAAAATGAAATTTTTTTAATTCCTCGACAAAAAATATAAATCTTCTTCATGTATTATTTTACCTCGAATTTAGCAGTTCTCTTTCATACAAAATGTCATTCATTTAGGAATTTCGCTGTTTCTATCATTACTAATTACGGGTTTAATTTGTGAATATTTTTAGAATATGTTTCGACGAAGAGATGTATTTGGAAATATTATCAGTTTTTCAGTCGCTCAAAGTCCAATAATGCTTTCTCTGCTTCATAGTATTACCGTAAATAATTCGTTTGCAACGACAAATATTCCAACAACTTTTAAAATATAAAAAAACGTCAACGAAATGGTAGACATGAGAGACATAAAAATGTACATGGGAGACCATCAATTTACACATTCGTTGATAGTGGAAAGAGCATTTCTATGAGCTTGATTTGAAACCGCAACATTTCGAGATACGAGAAGTTGGGTCGGTCCCAACGAGGACGTATCAATTTTACTTCCCGGACTTCATTCCAAACATGAATATAAATTAAACATCAATGCATCGAAAGACACAAATCTCGAAAGCCATGCCAATATCCAAATCCGATTTTTTGTTTGTTTTCACATTTCGAAACGAGAATCAAACGATACCGCATTAAACATTATCAAGAAGAAATTTACAACGAAAACTTTTATCCGATTCAAATATTTATCTCTTCCGTTTTTTTTAATTAATTTTGTAATTAAATATTTCCACTATATTGCTCTCTACCAGCAAGGATTATATGTTCACTGGTTTGAAAATTAACACTGGAACTACCGACGTTCGATTTAATATGTTTGAATGTATTATTTAAACATATTTAATATATATATAAGTACTTTAAAGAAAGAGGAATCAAACGGTAGAACTGATTATTGTTTCAGTAATTGATGCTTTGAAAAATGTAAAAAAAGAAATGTTTTGTAAAATTTTGTAATTTTAATGAGCAATCCTTAAGGTTTAGATTATTTAAAAATATTTCCAGTTGTATAATATTTAAAAAACAATTACAGAAGAGCATAATTCACACGTTTACTTTGAATATTTAATATGGATTTTGCTTCGACGGGAAATTATATTCTTGCACACATTTTCTATCGTTCGCGATTGGTTAGTTGCAATGAAAAAGAATTCTCTTTAAGGTATTAAAACCTCTCTTCCAAGTTTGATGACTTTTCAGTTTTTTCCAATGTAACTAGTCAACCGTGAACGATGGAAAATTTCATATACAAAAATTGATTTCGTCCGTTCCGTGTTGAAAATTCAGCAAACTTTGAAGGGTACTTTTAGAGAGGGTGCTGTGGCGAGAATTTCCGGGCATGAAAATTCTTAATAACTCTTTTTATATTGAATTTTAACAGATTTTTTAAATGCAATCCAATTTATCCGTATTTCGATAATGTACAAAATGGAAATTGTTAATCAGTCTTCCTCTTTTGTACTTTGCTAAATGTCACATTATATTACCGCTAAAAGGTCGATAATTTATCAAACTTGAAAGCATAATATCAACTCTATTCGAATAAAAAATCTTTCAATTGGTACAGTATGTTCTAGATTGCCACAAATTTCCGAAAAATTCACAATTACTACAAATATAAAAAATTTAAACCTGGTCAGTCTATCACAATCGAAGTCTAATTTCGCAATTAACACTTTACCGACCGGTAGCCGATTAATCGGCTTTTCGGGCTCAACACTGTTGGACATTTAACTTATTAATTGATTGGTACGGCAATTAATTAATTATTATTTATCATTGCGATTAACTGTGCCAAGGACTCAATGAAGAAACTGTGCAATTTTCGAAGGGATATCAGTATCGGGGAAATATTTGCGGACAAATGACCGATCAGAAGTGGGTAGGATGTTAAAAAATAGCGGTCGGTAAAGTGTTAAAAAGAATAAATATTCCATCACTTAACATATACTATCTTCAAATATACTGACTTAATAATAGTCTAAGAACAGAAAATATATCATGTCCATAGTTTAATCAAATACTTTGCTCCGTATTTTAATACGGCAAGAAACCCCTATCCATAAAATCGATTTAAACCTCCTGCAGCTTCGTTAGATGAAGATCGGTGAGATCTAAAGAAGACGTATCAGGGAACCGCCAGAGTCCCATCGAAATCACCATCTCTCGTTCGAAGTCCAGTGGATAGGTGTATTCACCAACACGTTCAGTGGTTTTCGGTCTCCATACGTCTATATGCTACCCCATCACTCGATAAGTCGTTCCAGCTGCCTATGGTGGAGCAGCGAAATGAACCAGCAGCCTCGAGTACGGAACACAATGGCCCTCTGCGCACTGTCGGCCCGCAGGATCGAACTCTGTGGAAGAGACCGGTGGTTTGGAACGACAAAGAGAGCAAGAGAGAAATTGTTGGAGAGAAAGAAAGACAGATCAAAAGAGAGCAAGAGAGAAATTGTGATCGAGATCCAGAAGGAGGGAAAGAGAAATTCAGAAAAAGAGTGACCAGAGACAGAGAGAAAGTAATTGAAAAAGAGGGTGGGCAGGGAAAGAGAGGAAAAATTTGGAAAAAAAGGGTGATCAGAGGTAGAGAGGAAAAATTTGAAAAAGAGAGTGGATAGAAAAAGAAATTGCAAAAGGGAGTAGGCAGCGAAAGAGAGAAAGAAGTTGAAAAAGAGGATGGTCAGGGAAAGAGAGAAAAAATTAGAAAAAGAGAGTCAGCGGAGGAAGAGAGAAATTCACAAAGAAGGTTGCCAAAGAGAGAGAGAGAGAGAGGGAGAGAGAGAGAGGGAGAGAGAGAGAGGGAGAGAGAGAGAGAGAGAGAGAGAGCGAGAGGGGGGGGGCAAAAGGAGAAAGAGAAATTCGGAAAGAGAGTCACCAAAGAGATATGCAGTGAGAAATTCAAAAAAAGGGTTACCAGCGCGACAAAGGAAGAGAGAGAAATTCAAAACGAGACTGATCATAAAGAGAGAAATATAAAGAGAGAGCAAAGAAAAGATACAAATTAAAAAAGCATGTCGACAGACAGAGAAGGAAATTCAAAAAGAGATTGAGCCCAGCAAGAGAAAGAGAAAGAGAGAGCAAGAAAAAGATATACATTCAAAAAACATGTAGACAGACAGAAAAGGATATTCAAAACGACAGTGAGCCCAGCGAGAGAAAGAGAGAGCAAGGAAAAGATACAAATTCAAAAAGCATGTAGACAGACAGAAAAGGATATTCAAAACGACAGTGAGCCCAGCGAGGGAAAGAGAGAGCAAGGAAAAGATACAAATTCAAAAAGCATGTAGACAGACAGAAAAGGAAATTCAAAACGAGAGTGAGCCCAGCGAGAGAAAGAGAGAGCAAGGAAAAGATACAAATTCAAAAAGCATGTAGACAGACACAGTTAGAAATTCAAAAAGCGAGTGAGCACAGAGAGAGGAAGAGAAAGAGAGAGCAAGGAAAAGATATATATTCAAAAAACATGTAGACAGACAGAAAAGGAAATTCAAAACGACAGTGAGCCCAGCGAGAGAAAGAGAGAGCAAGGAAAAGATACAAATTCAAAAAGCATGTAGACAGACACAGTTAGAAATTCAAAAAGCGAGTGAGCACAGAGAGAGAAAGAGAAGGAGAGAGAGAGAGAGGCAAAGGGGACATCAGTTCTCCAGCATAAACGTAGAATATTGTCGCGGCACATCGAACCGAAATCCCCTATCCGGACGAGGAGAGAGTTGGCTGTTCTCCAGCAGCTCTCGAAGAGCCGTCGGTGGATCGCTGCCAAATCGCGGCTCCGGACTATCCCGCCGATTGCTCGGACAACCTACACCACCCACAACCACCGTCGACGTCTACGTCTACCGCGTTCTCCATCCACTCCCTCCCATCCCTCTTCCCTCTTCCACCTACTCTCGGTTCCCTTTGGTCCTGCCCTTTCCAGATGACGCCTGAAACGGGGAGAAAAAATGGCAGGAGTCTCGCATCGGGATTCGAGGGAAATGTAGATGGATAGGTGAATGCTAAGGGGAAATAAGCCACGGACTGATGAAAAGAGACTGGCGTGCACCACGTAAACCAGGAATGCTCGCATTGGTACCCGAGAGAAATCGAGGAATTGTTGCCTGTAATGGCTGTTATGCTTTCGAGAAGAATGAGAGGTAATGGTCCAAGATTTTTAATTGCTAGTGAACGAGGAACTGGTCGTGGGGGTTTACAAGAACGAGAGGTTTTTAGGGATAGATTCGAAGTTGGTACGAGGTTGATGGCGATAGGGTTTTATTGAGATTGACGGTAATAAATGGGTTGGATTGATGAACGAGGAAGATTTTTAATTGGTATCATTATGAAGATTTGTGAGTTAGATTCAAGTATAATTATTGGAAGAGGGTGGAGGGAGAAATATATATTGTATGGATAGGAAGTTGGAGGATTATTTTAAAGTTCATGGTTTTTAACTGTGAACTTCTCTTATTGAAATACATTACTGTGATTTTAAGGAGAAGTTGGAGAAATTAACGAGGGTGTCATTTTACTCCCTTTTCCACTTTAGAATGAGAAGATGAAAGATATTAATTTTCGGATAGGTATGAAATTCAAGAATTACGTTAAAATTGTAATTCGATTTTTACGTATATATTCTCTCATTAAAGTTTTACTAATTTGAAATTAAATGCAACTTAGGGGAGATAATAAAAGTATCACATTACACTCTCCTCAACGGCAGGATAGAAAGGTAAAAGGTTTGCTAATTCAGAGAGCGCTGGAAATTTTATCCGCGAATTTGACCCGCGTGTGAAAAATTCTTTTTTTCTCGGAGATTCATAGTGCGATTAAATTTTCGGCTTCCAAAGCACTTTCATCGCCGCCTTTGATTGCTTTACCAACAAACGTGTATTCACCTGGTGCTATTAGCTTCCTATAAAAAAACTGCCTTACAAATGAAAAAACTCAACGGATCCCTTTTCACAGTAAATCCCCCAACCTTAGAATTTTACTCCACCTAAATTATTAACTATTCTCCCCTCACACTCATCATATTTTCTCCTACGATTAAAAATAAAAGAAACCCAAGGGAAAAACAACTTGAAAACATTCTTCATCCTGAATATCACCGTGATAAGAAGAACTTTAAACAAGAAATAATTCACGAGGTATAGATTTACGGATCAGCATCGACGAAACGATTAAATTGTACCTCGTAAAACGTAGGCCCTGAGAAGCGAGTGAAACGTGCAAGTACGGTCAAACACACGAAAATGTTATTTGCCCAAGAAGCGTGTAAAAGTAACGGTAACAACCTGGACGCAGTTTCCAGTTAAGTCCGATGCAGGAGGAATTTTATGAAATTTACTTCTGTGTTTTATATCTCGATGGACCCCTTTTATCTGCACGTACACCGGGCAGAATGGAAAAAAGGGAAGGTAAAGACATTGTTAGTATACCTGGCGCATGTACGCAAGCAGGGACTTCGTTATTTATCGGTCGTTACACGTGCGCCAGCCGAGCGTATGCAGAATGCATACTTATCGAGAACGCAGTTCGTTTTCCATACAAGAGTCCAATATCAGTAGATAAAATTTCGTAGGAGTCAAATGTCCTGGTAAAACGGACGAGAAGGGAAAAAAAGGAGCAGAAAAAATACAGGAAAAAGAGAAGACCGCAATGGTGAGAAAGCAATCGATTGGTGGTCCTGGAAATTAGATTTTTAATCGCAACGTTGGAGGACGATTTCAGGAGGAAAAATATCCCATGAATTCTGGCCGTGATGTCTCTTACATTTCTCCTATATTTTTCCAACCTTGCTTATCAGAAAATTGTTGCAAAACTGCCGAGCAACAAACCTGTCTGCATTCGCTTCTTGGCCATAGTTCCCTCCACCTTGCATTCGCTCGTCGAAGCGTACATTTTCTATGGTATCTTTAACGCGAGCTAGTCGAAATGAAATATTCCAATGTCTCTGCTTAAATATCAGACTATGTGGAAATGGTCTGAATGTGGAAAACAGCAGCCCTCATCTACGGTAAAACTCTCGTCCAAGTAAATTCAAATGCGCATAGCACTTCCCATGAAAGCCCGCGAAATGTTAGACGCTCTAGCGGATACATGGGCCATGGTGCAACCGTGGTACCGCGTCGGAGTTGTTTTTAGTGGAATAATATCCTAGAAGACGAAATGGTAGGAGAAAGATGCTACGAAAGTGTCAATTACTTTTTATTGTTTGTTTCTGATAATACGAAATGACTGTAGCAGTTAAAGTTGAAATGTATTAATACATTGATTGCCATAGGGGTCATTGGTGACCATTGAATTCAATGAAATTTCATATAACTTTTTAATTGTACTTTATGAATTTTCTTACATTATTAGTATTTCAATAATGGCGTTAAAAATGTAAAATATTACTGAATATATATACCTATATCTATTTGTGTGTTTAAAATTTCTTCTTTACAAAGGTGAGATTTTAACCCGTTGCCGCACACTTTTAATTTGACGAAAGTGCTCAGAAGCACACACGAAAATATTTCGAACTTTTAAAGCATGAAAAATCGCACAAAAAGAACAATTGATATGATATCTGGAATGTTACATCTTTTTTTCGGTGTATTACTGAGTAATTAACAAATAAATACATTAGTACAAAAATGTGCAGGACGGCTATAGCCGTCATTTACGGCAACGTGTTAACACGTTAAACGCCACCGGTATTTCGCTAACTTCGTCACTTCTACTGAAGTGAAACTTTTTCTATCAAAATCTCATTTTTATAAAGCAGAAACTATAAAGGTTCTGATATATAGATACTCAGCAGACCTTTATTTTTCTAATGCCACTATTTATATATTAAATATATTAGAAAATTCATAAATATCGCAGTTTAAACGTTACATGAAATTTCATTGAATTTAATAGCAACGGTCACCGGTGACCCCCATGGCAGTCAACGTGTTAATAAGAAAAGTATCAGTGGAAATGATAAAACGAGCGTTCAACGTATTGAAAAGGAAGATGAAAAAAGTATATTTAATGACTGTCAATCAAAAGATGTTACATACTCATCAATGGTAAAATAATACAACTAAATTTTGAATTTTTAAATAAGTCACAAATAGACTAGGGAATTTTTGACGGTACGACGGATGTTATGAAAGGACGACATTAATAAAACTGAAGTTACTCAATTGTTAGCAGTATAATTTAAAGTCCTAGTCTTATAAAACCGCAATATAACGATGCTTTTGCAAAGCATTAATAAATATTTGTAAAAATATGTGTACCCGAAGGATTATACCAGAACTTTCAAATTTCTCCGTGCGAAAGATACATCGTTATTTTTTTTTTTGCTTTCACGAAAACACAGAGATTTGCGAGAAAAGGTGAAAGAGAAACGCCGCGAGCGAATGGTACACTTTTCGTAATGAAATAACGATCGATGCTTTATTACCCGCGGTAAAATGTTTCATTATGGCGAACCCGGGGACAATATTTATAAAAACAATGCAGACTGCACTCTCAAAGGGAGGCAAATTAATTGTTGCAGATGCAACACGAGAATACATTATTATAGTATAAAGCGTGCATTTGTTACACGTTACGCTTGGCCTCTGGCTTTGAGCTTTTCAGTTTGCGGGAAACCTTACAATTTTATTTAAATTATACCCCCTTTGCGAGCGGCATAATGAGAATGAAGTTAAACGGCGCGTTATGTCGAAGAGAAGAGCCGATGGAAAAGTATCCCCCGCTCTTTTCTTTCCCTTTTTTTTTTCATTTTTTTTTTCATATTATCCAACTCGAGCTACCCTTCCCGATGAATTTAACCGCGGCGCGTCAGTTTCAATGGAGAACCATCTTTTTCAGCTGTCATAACTATAAAGTCTGCTCCGTAGCTTCAAACGAAGTCGAGTTATTTGAACTTATCTGTCGTAAATCCTTCCACGACAAAGGATCGCGAATCAGCGATATTTCCTCGATTAAACTTCCTTCTCGGTTGGCCTCCTCTGTTATATCAATTCTAAGAGGAGATGTGGAGTATAGGAAAGAAGCTATGAGGATAAAGGGACCGAAATAACGTGCGCGTTTTCTAGCATAAAAATGGAAAGAGATTTGTGATTTTGCTGGGTAAAAAACTTGCGACAAATATTCACCACTTTTCAACGTGTATAACCCGAATTTTTTTTAACGCGACTGAAAATTAGGTTTATGGTGACACGGTGGAAAATATTAATAACAGTGTTTTAGTGTTAGATATAATTTCTCCATGTTTTTATGTTTATTTTGTATGTTATGTTAAGTTAGTGATTAAATGTACTGAATTAATCTCTGATAGTTTTAGTGCTAGGAAAGAAATTTCACTTACTAGTATTTATTTTAACACAAACAACCAAGTCAGTGAAAATGTCTAGACTACAATATTTTTCCAAAATTTTCTGATTTTACAGCAGAGCTGTAAATTAGATATTTTACTTATATTTCATTAAACACAAATTACAGAATCAATCACCCTTTCCACTTTCCAATTCCTCCATTTCCAAAGTACTTATTTCATATATTAAAACATAGTAGACTTAATGGTGGTTCTATGGTTAAAATCAAAGTATGTGACTTTGATCTCAATCACCTCAAACGACTTTCAAAATCGATCTGCCTAATTGGATAAATCTACACAGAATATCGCTATTACAAGTGATGTATAAAATTACAAAGGAGATTTTTTGTTCAGCAAACACGATGATTTCCTTCCAAGAGATTTTATCCGGATAATCTAAGAGATACAGCCGATAAACCGCGGTAAAAAAAACTTACCAAACTACAAACTCTTTGGCAAAAGAAACCGTAAAAGATAGCTAACACCTCATACATGTGGAAGAGGAAACTGGCACGCAAATTTGGCAAACTTCTTCCTCGTAGTTTGCCGCCGGAAGAAGACGGACAGATAAAAGATAGGTCGTGTTTATAAAAACCGGTAGCTGGATGAATCCGTTGCAGAACTTTCCACCGGCGTCGGTGAAATGTGGCGAACCTTTTTCGAACGTCTGAAAGGTAGAGACAAAGCCGGAGGAAAAAGGATTCGGTAAAAAAAAAAAAAGTGTGCACTTTCCGTGGTAGGAAAATAGAAAACGATGTCCAAATTCACGACAAAGACCTTCTACATGGCGGAAAGAAACCGGCAGGCAAATTTGACAAACTTCTTCGCCGTAGTTTGTCCCGAGGAGAAAGACGAATAGATAAAAGTGATACTGAGCGCGTTTAGCGGAAGAGGGAGGAAAAAAGAAAGGGGAAAAAAAGGTGGAAAAAAAGAGCTCGATGAATTCGTTGGAAAAGTTTTCGTCGCCGTGGTAAAACGTTGTGGACTTTTTCCCCGCACACACGTGCCACGTTTTGTGCCTCTGAAGAAGAAAGAGTGATATAAGCGAAGCGAGTAGTTCGACTTTTAAACTCGAGATTCCACGAACACCAGTGGAGTAATGTAAGTGCATCTTGCGTGTGGAAAACAGACGTACGATTCTTCTTCTTTTCCCGATTTCCCACAGCCTCAGTCTCGGTGTCCTAGTCTCCTTTCATTTTCATCATCGCTCGGACCGTGATTTTTATCTATGTCGATTATTACCACTAGTGCTACTAGTCAAAATGATTTGTGTTGAATTTTTTATGAATATTCTTGAAATTTATTACGTTACTTCTTTTTCAATTTTCTACGTCTATCTTGTAAAATAAAAGCTATTAAATTGATCAAGCTTTTGGTCTTCATTATTTCTCTTACTCTCTTGACTCTTTGTCACTTTTTAACACTAGAGCTGTCATACAAGTCAAAATGACTAGTACACAATTTTTTCCAAAAATCCTCCAGGCTTATAGGAGAGTCATAGAATAGATATTCTACTTCAATTTTATAAAAGCTAAATTACTGAACCGTTCATCTTTTCCACCTCTTAAACCCCCTTTTTGCAAGATATTTATTTAATATTTTTAATTGTAATGGATTTAACGCCAGTAGTTTTAGTGTTAAAAATATTAGATTGATCGTCGATACACCTTAACACTGAAACGAGCAGTGTGAACTCTACCACATTTGAATACATTAAATAAATACATTGGAAAGGAAGGGATTAAAAGGTGAATAAGATTATCAGTTAAGTAATTTATACTTTTTAGGATAAGTGTGCAAGTTCTACTGTATGGTTTCTATATAAATAGAAATAATTCTTCTAAAAAATTAAGAATCGGTCATTTTGGTCAGCTTGGAAGTTTTAATTGTTGAAATGAGGAAATTTGCGCCTCCCGAGATGCAGTCGTAAACACGACGTTGCACTAGAAATACTTCACCTTGGAGGAACTTGCCGCAATTATTCCCGAGGATCACCGTTCCACCTTGTTCGCATAAATTTCGAACAATGGTTCGAATTATTCGAGTAATTTGTTGGATAAATTTGGATTTGTATTAAATGCGCGTTACTTGAGAACTTATTACTTTTCATTTAGTTTTCTCCAATTGCAGACGTTTAGTTCTCTTTTCATTAATATGATATTTAACACTAGATTTCCGGATGTTTATATACCCATTTTTCTGAAATGAGACAATTTAACTCATAAAAGAAAATTGGAGTTTTTTGCAAAGAAAATAGTTTGTAAATCAATTTAAATGAAAGATTTATTAATCAAAAATTAACCAACCAATATATTATGGATATAGTAATCAAATTTTGAATGAGTCAAATTGACTCCGTAAATCTAGTGTTAATTGTGGATAACGTTCTTTTCACTCGGATTTTAATGGCAATTTCTGATTTGTCCATATCCCATAACATGATGTTAGATCTTCCTTATAAGGATAGTTTCAATCGAAAGAAATGTTTCATTTATGCCGAAAAACATCAACAAATTACTATTTCTACTTTGATATGAGTACTACAGAACAATAAGAAAGAAAATAACTTATATGTGTAATAGATTCAGGACTTTTACAATATGTTTTGTCCCATTCAAACCTTGTCTCTTATATAGCGTCTTTCGCCTATAAGGGTTGGTTTCACCCCCTGTCGTTATTTGCAATAGTTTCCTTCACATTTTCCATATCGCTTTCGCCTACCACGAACAATTTCATCGAGAAGATACAATTTTAGAAGGGGTTCTGAACCACCATGGTTATGACTATATATATATCGCACAGGAAAAATTCTCCGCAGGTGAGAGTGAAAGTATTCGAACTGAGGACACCGAAATTCTTTCCCTCTACCTCTGCATTCTCGGAAACAAATTTATTTGAACGTTGGAAACGAAAGCCCCAGTATACCGTAGTCTTCCAATAACATAATATTTGCATAACATCGTTGTATATAAATCAGTAAAAGAATTACGCTTTTTGTACGACTGAATTCGAAAAAGTATGAAAAAGACGTAAAACAGGAAACGTTCTGCGTGCCGTTGTTTTCCATTATATCTGTGTGTATCTGCATTTTACCAAAAAACATAAATATTCTCAGTCACTTTGCCAAACAAAAGTCCTTTCGTATTTCCAGATAACACAACGTTTTTATTAACGCACTCATTTTATAATCTTTTCACCCCCAATTCCTTTCGAACTTTCGAAACGCGTTCCATTCTGTTTCATGTTTATGTATCATTCGCAGCCGGTGGAAAATTTTTAACGCTTGATATTTTATTCAACTCCCTTTTGCAACGTTCACGGTATTATTTTCTGGGTCGCTAATACCGTGTAGAAATTTTCACAATAACCCAACGCACAGCTTTATCCCGAATGAAAGTTAACGAGAAAGCCAGCGAAAAAGCTACAACGCCTTCTTCTGGTGCTCAATCTTCTTCCTGTCTCAGTTATACTTTCTTACGCGGCATTGTTCTCCGTGAATTTTCAACACGTTACACCACCCTTAAAAACTTCCTATGCCATACATATTTATGATTAATTGTACACTTATCGTATTTTTAATTAATTTCACCCCTCTACACAACCCTGTAGTGCATGCACGTGAATGTAATTACGGGGTACTATGTTGCCGTAAGACGCGGAGGAACAAAAGATGAATGGAAAACCACCGCAGTTTATTTCGTTCATTTGACAACAGAAGAGGAAAACAAATGGGAGAGCAATTATCTTACTATTAAAACCTTTGCTCTGGTAACATCGACGGTCCTATTTTCTTTTCTTCTCTACTTCTCTATACAGTTTTCTCTCTTTCTAAGCGTCGACTGTCTATTCTCCTCGAGTATTTTCGTGATCAAGGATCCGCAACTTTATTAAAGCAAGGAGATCGCGAGTATTTACCGGAAACTGCTCTCGTAAGCACGATGGTACTTCGAACGAGAATGCTGTTCTCACTTTGACGAAGCGAACAACAATTTGCACTTGGCGGAGTTGGTAGATTTTCGCGCCGCTGATAATCTTTCGAAACGCTACTTAACAGTTTACCCTACAAAATGCTGTAATTGCAAGGTACCATTTGAACTGCGGACCGCCCTTTTTCGTTCTGTAATTGTGCAGGGGAAGAAGTCCTTTTTTTTCGTCGTTCACCCTCATCGTTGAACTTTTAGCTGGTAGATGAGTTTACACGAAACGGAAATTAATGTGCATTACGTAATTTTAGGATATTTGCTTTTCATTTGACTCTTCTGAATTTTATCGTTATTGTAATGATAACACTAGAATTACCAAAATGGTATAAATAAACTTGCCCTGATATTATTCTAAATATTTTTGGAATTTCTATCGTTGACTTGTTTCTTTTTTTTTTTGTTTTTTAATATATATACTTGACATTTCTTAATATTACTAAGAGGATCGCGCATGCAAAATTTTTCTGGGCATATTAAATAAAGAGTACACTTTTATAGAAAAAGTAAGAACGTTTTATTTAAAAGACACTTGTTACATAACAATACATTCACTTAATCGTCGAGAAATCTGCAATTAACACGATGATCTGTTACCAGCCACAAATTTTCATCAAAATCGGAGTGCATCAGTTCCCAAACTTTCCTTCTTAGTTGCGAATAGGGATAAACCTCTTAATGTCCCTTCCAGCCCTGCCCGTCCCTTCTATCACTGCTGGTACCTTAAAAGATGTGCGTCCAATACAGTCCTTCCTAGCCCTTGCAGCCCTGTCCGTCCCTTAAGCTCTGCCCGTCCGTTCCAGCCATATCTGTCCCTTCCAGTCCTGCCTGTCCCGTGTGCTCTGTCTCTGACACATAGCTGAAAAGCTCATTTTTGGAGGTAATACGGAGATTTTGGTTGAGCTTTTTAGTTTGAGCCATCAGGTGTGAGCTTGCAAGCTCAGATATTAACGCTCAAACGAAAAAGCTCACTCGGATTTGTCGAAATTTCGCGAAAAATTCTGAAAATTTGCTCAAAAGCTCTATACTCACGTGCGCATAGCTCAAAAGCTCATATTTTTGGAGGGAATTTGGAAATTTTAATTGAGCTTTTTGGTTTGAGCCATCAGGTGTGAGCTTGCAAGCTCAGATATTAACGCTCAAACTAAAAAGCTCACTCAGATTTGTCTTAATTTTGCGAAAAATTCGGAAAAATTGCTCAAAAGCTCTATACTCACGTGCTCATAGCTCAAAAGCTCATATTTTTGGAGGAAATTCGGAAATTTTGGTTGAGCTTTTTAGTTTGAGCCATCAGGTGTGAGCTTGCAAGCTCAGATGTCGTTGCTCAAACGAAAAAGCTCACTCGGATTTGTCGAAATTTCGCGAAAAATTCTGAAAATTTGCTCAAAAGCTCTATACTCACGTGCGCATAGCTCAAAAGCTCATATTTTTGGAGGGAATTTAGAAATTTTAATTGAGCTTTTTGGTTTGAGCCATCAGGTGTGAGCTTGCAAGCTCAGATGTCAATGCTCAAACTAAAAAGCTCGCGCGAATTTGTCGAAATTTCGCGAAAAATTCGGAAAAATTGCTCAAAAGCTCTATACTCACGTGCTCATAGCTAAAAAGCTCATATTTTTGGAGGGAATTTAGAAATTTTAATTGAGCTTTTTGGTTTGAGCCATCAGGTGTGAGCTTGCAAGCTCAGATGTCAATGCTCAAACTAAAAAGCTCGCGCGAATTTGTCGAAATTTCGCGAAAAATTCGGAAAAATTGCTCAAAAGCTCTATACTCACGTGCTCATAGCTCAAAAGCTCATATTTTTGGAGGAATTTGAAAATTTTAATTGAGCTTTTTAGTTTGAGCCATCAGGTGTGAGCTTGCAAGCTCAGATATCATTGCTCAAACTAAAAAGCTCACTCGGATTTGTCTTAATTTTGCGAAAAATTCGGAACAGTTGTGCAAAAGCTCATTCTTCGTGGAAATTTGATATTTTGTGGAAATGAGATTGAGCTTTTTCATTTAAGCCATCAGGGGTGAGCGTGCAAGTTCAGATGTAGATTCTCAAACTAGAAACTTACTCTAATTTTGACGTTTAACCATCTAATTAATTAAACTCAACGATTTAAAGTTCAAAAGTTTAGAAGTAAGTAGTAGTTACTAATTCCCAATCCGTAAGATGAAACTTTGCCTCTCTATTTTACCTCAAAAAAATCCATATTACCCTTTCAAATGAGATTTATAACCTTTAATAAATTAAAGAGCAAAGTCCTCCTCTCCACGGTCGTCTTAACACACCGGAAATCGCAATAATCCAAAAAACGTCGGTGACTTTACTCCCAGCTTTAATCAAGCCCCGTTTAAACCCAGTCCTTTTTTCATCCCGATATTTTATCGAACCGGGATTATCTTTTCTTCCACTTTAACCGTCGTCCCTCGAAGAATACCTACATTAATGGCTTTTAGCCGGAGCGAAATTAACGAGCTGCCAACGTAGAAGAGACCTCCGCCGCATTTTCTTGCAGATGCTCCGCGTTCGATTCTCTGCCGCCAAGTTCCATGGAGGTTCCTTTGACGTTATTGTTCCAAGAAGGATTTTTAATATTAACGTCCATCGGGGTCGCAGAGACCATTCGAAGTAACCCGTGATTTCGAGTCTGACGTCAGGCTCATGTCACACAAACTATGCATTAAGGTCGTATTTGAATTTAAAATGACTTTAAAACTCTTTGTGAAAGCCAACCCTTATTTCTGACCGTGCGAAGTTACTCGGCGCGGAACTCGTTATACGATCCTTTAATGTCATATTCGATCCTGCATTCTGTATCGATTTCATCCCTCTTGGCTTGTTATTCGCTCTATCCTCCACTTTTTGCACTCTTTTAATTACCCGATTGTCTATCATGCTCGAAGGATTACAACGGAGCATATCGCTTTTCATTAAATTCAAACGTAGTATCGATGATTATTCTTTCTTTTTTTGCTTCTCCTACTTTAAATGGGAAAATGGGTACTTTTGAGAAGATTTGCTGCATTTAACATTTTTTACTGTAACATATACTTTGATGTTTTATATGATTCCTATCTCTTTGAAACCTAAAACTGTTTTGCGTGTGTAAACAAATATTTTCCCCTTAAACATGTCAACTCTTTGAGATCGTACGTTGCCACGGGGCATTTTAAAGTTCTCTACAAAATCGAATACCCTCACCATGACTCTTTGTCTTTTATCGTAATTTTTCGAAATTTTGTAAAAACTATGTTACTTGTACTCAAAAGCCACAACTTCATCTCGGTGACTGCTTTGTGTAATGTCACAATGTGGAAAGTTACAAAAATAAAAATTTCATTTTATTTATACACTGTGAGTAATATTCAGTAAAATGTACTTGCTTAAAAATAATTAATTTTTCCTCTAATATGAACTTCATCATTGTATAGAAAAATAATGTTAAATATGAGCATACCGCAATTAGTTAATAGCATCGCCAGCGAAACGTGGAACTTGCAAAGGGTCAAAATTCTTATTACATAATAATATTCAGAGTACGAAAGTCGAGAATATTCGTCTCTTCCACCCTGCAGATAGAAAAGGTTAATATTTACGTACGAGGACTCGTTAACGCGAACAGGGCACACAGTTATTCTTCTATGCGTTTGTGCAGTACCATAATTGATATCACGCCATAATGGAACATCGTTGTCCTGATTATGTCAGTGGGTGAGGTTGAAATTAATATTAACACCTTGTTATCCTCAACGAAATTAACATTACAATTTCTCGCGCGAATGAACATCCCTGAAACCCTACCTTCAGGGTACTCATTATATATGAAACCAGTAAGATTAATTTTTTATTCTCCCCTCATATCACCCTCACGTTTTCTCCAATAATATTAACATACCATTTTCATCGCCTCTAATAACGATAATTTAATTACTAGTAATCCGTTAAATAATTGATAATAATCAAATATTCCAATCGGATATACCAAATTACGTTGAACGATAGAAAATTAATTCCTCCATCTTGGGAAAATGGTTTTTCCAAGTGAAATTACAAATTCTCCGACCTTCTGCCACAGTAAATTGAATGTTCCCGTGAAAATAATATTAAAACGTACTATTTTTATTTAAACGCTTCCAACTATCCGTTGTACAGAGATCAAACATTCATAAATTTCATTCCAGACCAAACTCCTACCCGTTCCTGTCTCCTGTGTTATTCAAATTTTTGGATGGTCCTTATACAATCAGAGATTCTACGGCATTGGTAATTCAACGTGGAATTGATAATTGTTTCAACAGAGTCAACAAGCGACGTGACAGAAGGGGTTTATGCCGGCGAGCGTGCCCGATTGGTTTATGGTGTCTTCACAACCCCCGTGAATTCGATCGGTGGCTCAGCAGTGTGTGCGTTCTCCATGAAGAACGTCCTCGATGTCTTCCAGGGTGCGTTCAAGGAACAGGAAACGATAAACAGTAACTGGCTACGGGTACTTCCGGAGAAAGTACCCGAACCGCGACCTGGTGCTTGCGTAAACGACTCCAGGACACTTCCAGACGTGACTGTCAACTTCGTGAAGGCACATCCACTCATGGACGACGCAGTGCAGTCTTTCTTTGCTTTGCCTGTGATAACCAAAGTCAGCTTCAAGTAAGTTTTCTTTACTGAATTACAAACCTTTGAATCTGCTGGGAGAAATAGTGCTTGGAATGAAACTATTTTTTTCGTTGTTCAGTTATACGAACTTTGAGAAATTCTTTTGTTAAACCTCTATAGCCAAAAATTGTGGTGTCCGAAAATAAGTTTCACGATAGCACCATTAGAAGATGATAAAAATAATATTTGAACTATTTTAAACTCTCCATTATTGAGTTATACGAACTTTGAGAAATTCTTTTGGAAAACCTCTATAGTCAAAAATTGTGGTATCCGAAAATGAGTTTCACGATAGCACCATTAGAAGATGATAAGAATAATATTTGAAATATTTTAAACTTTCCGTTGTTGAGTTATACGAACTTTGAGAAATTCTTTTGTTAAACCTCTATAGCCAAAAATTTTGGTATCCGAAAATCAGTTTCACGATAGCACCATTAGAAGATGATAAGAATAATATGTTAAATAATGGAGTAAACCTGAATTTTACACAATGAATTGCAAAGAATTTCATGATTCTTTCGAGCTAAATTATAACATTTGACAAAGTTAAAAATTTAACTTTGAAGAATGAAGCTTAGATGGGTCTTGCGTTACCACTAAGTCACAGGGGCTCATAGAGGGTTAAATGTATCTAAAAAGGGTGTCAGTAGAACTGGTTACGAGTATATTAACATTGTTTTTTACTAGAAATGTAATGTAATCTCAATTGATTTTGTTAAAGGATCGATGTAGTAGATTTAAATATTCGCAACTGCGGTTAAATGTAATTTAACTTTATTTTAACTTATTTTTTCAGTGTTACTTGATAAATTTCGTAAAAATAAATTTACATTGTACCAAATATCGACGTAGGAGTAAATATAGACAATTATTTCCATATTCTAAAGTAAAGCTCAGACTGTGAATTATTCAAAGAGGAAGACTGTGTCAATTGCTACCCTATATAAATCTGCAGAGTCACACTACTGTATTATCCAAAACCAACTGCAAATAACTTCGTTACCTTTTTCTTTTCCTTGTTTTTCAATATTAAATTATTTGCTCATACACAAAGTAACAACTATGACATACACGTCATACAAAACTGAAATTTCCCAAAGGTCTGAGTTAAGCCTATTTCGGGAGTATGGAGCTCATCCACCGTGTCCACTAAATTATACTTTTAATTCAAAATAATTTATTTACCGTACCTGGTCTTAAGTTAGCTTGCTACTGGCAAAGACAATATCGTGTCGGGGGGATTGTGTTTTATCGTGATTAGCGAAAACTCATAGTACAACGTTGAACTCGTTAATGAAATTTACTCAGAATGTATATACACTGCTTCCCTAGCCAAAGGCTTAAAGGTGTCGCTCTGGGTGTCATTGTATTAGAAATGTAAAGTAATCATACGCTAAATTAACACTCTGCATGCTGCTGATGTTCCTAATGAATCTTCTTTAATACCTGTGTTTCGAGAAAGTATCGATTCTGTAGATTTTATTCATTTATCTACTCAATGAAAAGCAATAAATTTTAATTTGGACAAGAAACCTTTAGTAAATGAAGATTTTAGGATTGGTTTATTGCGAATTTTAAATATAGCATTAAATTATTACCATTATTTAAATAAATTTCAGTCCAACAATCATAAAACGTATACGTTTTATTTGTACAATTCTGAAAGCTGTTTCAGCGAGATTGACTATCGTATCACTTGTTCATTGCAGCACGGCATATCGAATTTAAACTCTTGATCGAAAATATTTGAATTTGACACTCGACTATTTGAGCTCGTTTCGTCTGACTTTGACCAGTTGGTGATTTCAGTTCGAGTACTTCAACATGGCAAATTGCGTGAATTTTTCCAAGTATATTTTCACAAGAGTGCATTGTTGTTGATTTTCATCCGTTTCATATTCACCGTAGACTACTTTGAGATTAAAAAATAAAATGAATGTTTTATTAACAGTTACAGATTTACCAAAGTAGCCGTGGATCCTCAGGTAAAGGCTCTGGACGGCAAGGCCTACGATATCCTCTATGTTGGAACAGGTATGATTACAATATACATCTTCGTTATCCAAAATAATGATTACATATCATTACAATTAATTTTTTAATTTCATTATTCATTAACACTAGAACTACCGGCGTTAAATCAATCATAATTCAATATATTGACAGTAGAACGACCGACGTTAAATTTATTACATTTAAATATATTAAATAAGAACTATGGAAGAAGAGGAATCAAGGGGTGGAAAATATGATCAATCTGGTAATCTGCATTTTATAAGATCAACTTAGAATTTCTAGTATAGGACTTTCCCGTAAACTAAGGGGATTTTTGGAAAAAAAAGTGAACAAGTCATTTTGACTTGCTTGGTCGTTCTAGTGTTAAATAAATACTTCAGAAATCGAAAAATGAAAAGGAGGATTAATTCAGTACATTATATTTTATAAAATGGGCGTACAATATCTACTCTATGGCTCTCTTACAAATTTAAAAAGTTTTTAGAAAAAATGAGGAACAAATTATTTTGACAATCTCGGCAGTTCTAATTTTAAGACTACTGAGATGAAGCAAGTTTATCAATCTCCTGACTGTTTTACTATTCAGTTTATAGAATCTCGGAAACTTGTCATCTCTGCATGACACTTTTTTTTTTAAATATTGGATATTAAAAGTACAAAGCAATTTTACATATATAACACTCTTTATTGCAAAAGACAAGGATGGAAAATAACACTGAAAATACAAAATTGAAAATGAGTACGACATATTTCTATCGAATCGTGTTAAATGGAGATTATTCGAATTTGCGTAGATGACGGACGTGTTCTGAAGTCTCTGAACACCCGTGCTTCGGATACCCTTAACAACGTTGGCCAGGTCATCGTCAGCGAGGTGCAAGTGCTGAAATATGGTAAGCTATTCCGAAATATCTACGACTTTTTTGCCCCGAAATAACTCGGCCTTTATGAAATTCAATGTTCGATCGCACATATCTGATAACCGTCAACCCAATTACAATGCAAAACAGGAGATTTCGAACATAGCCCGAATACAAATCTAAATTTAAATTCTCAAGGTTTTAATTAACCCATCGAATTAGAGAAGATCTCTCATATAACCTAGGTTTCGTTCTTTCCGTGAAGAAAATCGCCGGCCTTCTTTCTTTTTCTCTTTTTTTTTATCATTCTCTCTCTTTCTAGTTCTGGTATGATCACTTGGAAAAAAAAATTAGCTTCGATACGTTGAACGAGCAGTCACAACGCAGTCAGATATTCGATTACTCGTATGATCTATTCCGTTGTGCATGTACAGGATTAAAAAAAAACGACTTTTCCGTTCAACGTGGTGAAACAATCGGTACGAATAGCCCACTGTGTGTTTTTACTTCTCTTTTTTCGGGTCATTCTTGTTTACCGAAACTAATAAAATCCTGCTCTTTCCGTAACGAATGCATACGCGGCTAGTCTTGTATCTTAGTTATCTATTAATGTAATTACTTTTAGAATGATCTATCTTTACTTAAAAATTCCTCATTACTTGTAATTACTCTTACTATCAAATAAAAATGAATAATCAACAGTACATGAAAACTAAAAATACTATGTGTGGTCAAATAACCAATTCAATGGAATAAAAATATATTATTTTCTATTGATAACTAAAGTCCAACTTTTGCATTGCCCCCTACACTAAAAATAAACTAACAATGTCCCGTATCTCCTTTGGAAAAATACCGTTAATTCATAACCAATCAAATGACCAACTACTAAGAACAAGTCTATATAAAGTGTCCACGCAATTACTGCTAATTTCACAAAATACATAAAAAACAACCCTTAATGTTTAACCCCTTCGGACCCTGTGCACATTGTAATGTACATAATACTTTTCGTCCTGTATTTTATTTCGTATAGGGTTAAACTTAGTTTCAACAACTAATGAATTTTATTTTTTTATACAAATATTTCTCAGAATCTCCTTAACGTTATAAATTTTACGTAAGGACCATATGTCCATTAAAATGTGCATTTACAAATTATAAATAAATAAATAAATATTTTTGTAAAAAATGTATTGTTGCTTTCATTCACATGAATTAAGTTAATTTTAGTATAGAAATAATTTTTTCTTAAACGAAAAAAAATTCAGGTCTGAAGGGGTTAACCTGTTAACCGGGCGTGACGAATAATTCCGTCATATCTGAGAGAAAACTCCAGTAAGCTTGTCGATTTTTTCTTCCTTAAAATTCTTCCTTAAAAGTAATGATATTACTTCTCACTGTAAAAAAAAATATTCCAATTTGGAACAAGTTGAACAAAAATTAATTCCCCAATTAACAGGTTAAGAAGAAACTACCATCGCTAAAGAAACTTCCGCGAATAAATCCCACGTCATGTCTCCGCTTAAAATACATCACCATCCAAAATCGATCCGGCACTTCAAACAGAAGATAGCCCATATTAAACATCCGTCCCTCCAATCACAATTGCAAATGAAAACGCACATTTGGACAATGAAAATAGATGAACGTACATATCCACCGTTTACTTTGTTATCAAAAGCACCAATTTGTCGTGTGTTCAGGGCAATCGATCAAGGATCTCCTGGTGGTACATCTTGCCGGTGAGGCGAGCAAATTGGTCGTCTTCGCCGACTCCGAGATTCGTGCCGTTCCTCTTCACCATTGTGATTCACCGGCAGCGGCTAGCTGTGGTGCTTGTGTCGGTCTTCAGGATCCCCATTGTGCATGGGACGCCACGAAGAACCTCTGCGTGGCTGTGCCAACGAAGCTTCATGACAGCGATGCTGAGAAAACCCTCTTCCAGGATATCGCAAATGGAAAGCACAAGGGTTGCGGCTACGAGCAAGGTAATACCATCACGTTCAAATTATTCTTCGTATTATCTGAATGTTTAGAAAGGTTCCTTTGCATCTAGATAAAGCAATACGACGCAGACTTGTTGCTCGCTTCGAATATCGTTTACATTATTTTTTATAGATATTTTATGCCACAGAGTTATTTACAGATGATAGACTCTGTGTTGTAGAATCGAAAGAGGGTGGTTTTACATGATGAAATAAACTCGATGGCACAATAGACTGAAGCTTTTAATTTGTAAGTTTAGCGTTTAGATTGAACCAATGTTTCATTAGTGGCGCATCTAGCTTTAGAGTTGGAGTAGATCCTTGGTGTAGGGGTTTGTATTAAACCGAGGATTCACCGTATAACTAGCTTCGGGTCAGAGTAGACATTCCTAGGGTTTGGATTTGACCGACATTTCGTCAGTATTGCTGGTAACTTCATTAGAGTCGAAATAGACATTGATACAGTAACCGGTATCTACTCTAAATATAATGAAATTGGATGCAATTTGTGGAAAAATGTCGGTTTTTGATCTGAACTGTAAATTTTGTTCGTCTCAAAATCCCTGTCGTAGTAACGATGTTAAATTTGGTGATATTTAATTTGTTATTTTGAGATTAATCTTTCCATTCAAAGCTTCATTTTCAAGTGGAACGATTTTGAAAATAGTTTTTAACTTGATTATTGCTTCAGGTTGATGATATATATTTAAATAGTATTTTTATTAAAGAGGAGATCGATTTAATACTTTTGCGTAATTTTCCTTAAATAAATTACGTTTTTAAAGGTTTTATAGTTGCTGAAACTTTGAATTTCGTGCGTTTATAATTATTTTCTATTGGTGTGTCAGTAAGTAGATGAAAAGTGACGATACAAGCCGATTATCAAGTAAAATTGACAATGGATTACGAACGTAAACAATTACGTGTGCTGAAATTTCTCCAATAAATGCGCGTATACTCAAACAATATTTAATGTTGCTTTCCTCGAAAATGGGGCTTCGAACGAGCGGAATTTATTCTTGATCAAACTGATTTATTTTCTCATGTAGAATTATCCCTTATCGCGCTGCATTATGTGTTTTCCGACACTTTGCATTTACGCTACAGTGAATAAAATTATTAATTGAGTTTATAATAAATACCACAAAGAAAGCACGCCGTGAGTATGTCCTGTTCAGTTTTTTAGCTTTCTGACAATCAAATTTGTTCTTACAAATTCCGTGACTGGCAAAATGGTACCGGAAGTTGAGGATGCTAAAGTCGCAGACGCCAAAGTATTAATGAAAGAAAAGAATATACTAATTTCAAAAATTCAATACTCGATCGGCGAATTCCCCGATTTATTTCTACTTATTTCCTGCTCCAATTTACAGTGAAACTTTAATTATATATTTATGGTGTCCTTGACGAAATTATAACCAAATGTCAACTTTCTTACAGGATACAATTGTTTGAAAACGAATTTATACATATTCGTACATTTTATTTTGCCTATCCTTTAAGTGATTGGTTTAATTATTTCAATTTTAACATTAATTTCCTCAAAATTTCAGCCCTTCTCTACAATGAATAAAACCGTACTTTCAAAAATTAATTACAATTATCTACCACGATATTTCAATGTAATTAAACACGCTGAATACCCAACAATTTATCGTTTCATATCATTTATCTTCAATTTAAAATATTTCGCATTAAAAAATATTTATTGCATATTGTAAATGTTCAAAATCCACGAATCTACAATCAATTATAAATATCATTGTTAATTCACAATCAAAGACATATTAATCTCTTAGCCTAGAATAAAATGTGACGCTCGTGCTATGGGAAAATATAGAAAATTTTGAAATCTGAAATCTTTCAAAAACTATTAAATTGAAAATATTAGCTGTTCGCGAAACGGTCTCATTATTTCTATACTATTAATATCACTTCCGGTTATAAAAAGTATCAGAAATCAATGAGAACTTTCGATTCCAGGAATTAATTCCGAATCATTGGACGCCCAGACAGAAAAGAAATCATAAGCCAAAGAGTTAATAAAACTTTCCAATATAGTCATTGCATAAATACAATGAAATTTCATTCAATTCACGGCATTCAGCGTGTTAATTCCATTCGAGGAAAAAGGACTATCGAAACAGTAACTGGAAATCCGGCCGCGAAGTTGGCAAAATTTTCCTCCCTCCGGTGTTTTGCCGAGTGCCAGCGCTTTTCACGGCTTCGGGTATCACGATTGTTAGAAAGCTGCACGATACCGCGATGGATTATCGCAATCCCCATGGTCGGAGCTTTCTTCGTTCAACGGCCGTGACGACGACTTACTTACTTAGCCGTAAAGCGCCTTACTTCGTCACTTTTTCGCGTTAACACTCTCGGAAAATGCTGCGAGTAAAATCATACGTGAGAATTGGCACGTCGAGTTTCACGATTTGCTTCGAGATTAATTCCAGGTAGAGTAGACTGGAAGAAATTTCATTCAAAGTCGCGAATTTCATTCAGAAGTCCTGTGAATATTTAAAGCTTTTATAGAACGATTATAGAGTTTTGTCAAAGATAAGAGAGTTCGGTGGAACTTGCATTCTCTAAACTTTTCATCGGATTTTGAGAGGAAATAGTTAAACACAAGTCTTGATCCTTTACAGTTCTTTGTCGAGTTATGATTGATGTAAACTTCGATTATAATTTTGTATCGAGGAAGTTTTCACTTTAGGTGATTGTTTGATACGTTTAATTGTAGTACCCTATCCCTGTTTATTATGAAAGAAAAATAAATATCAAACATGGAGAATAAGGAATATTGCACGTTAAAGGATCCTACTAAATTGACATTAATTATTCTGACAACTAATTGGAATTCTTTAAGAACTTAAATTCTAATGCTCAAACTAGATTAAAGCTGCAACTAAATTTCCTGAAACGGTCCAGTAAAAATTATCGAAAGAAATCCAAACCTTAAAAAAAGAATCAATTAAATTCCCAATCATTCCCATATCCTTTAAAAATCACTTAATCCATCCTATAAAGTTCTACCCCAGCTTGAATGTACTTTCCCACGTAAAATAACGTAACATACTCCATTCTGACAGAATTAACCGAAACACCTTTCCTTCATTTCTTAACACACTCAAAACGACAGAAATTGTAGTCGGTTAGAGCGAGCCAATCTCGCTAAATCACTCGCCGTGTACAATATCAAATCGTGCGTCAAACAATCTCGCATCGCGGTAAACATAGTTTTACACAGAGCACGGAATAATTAGAGTGTTGCATCAGTACACAGAGAGCTTCGAGTTTAGCAGTGCGATTTCCTCGTTCCGTGACCATAACGGCTCTTTAATCGCAGAGTCGACGGTTTCGTTTTTCTCTCGTTCCTACGATCCCCCAGCTCATGCTCGCTCTGCTGATACCAGTTGTAGATTTTTGTCGAAACATACACGCTGCATTTAACGGGGTACCGTGGCTGCATAACGGCCAGCTTACGGCTCATTTTTCTACTATTATACATCGCCGAAGGTACATTCTACGTAGATGTGATCGCGGCCGATGGTTAAATGTATTCCTGAAATCGATTTATGATATTCGACACGGTATCAGAGGGACGATTGCGTCGATGGCGTTGGCAATCGTATAAATTGGAATTTATGTATAGCATGGCGATGGAAAGAAGTACCGTGGAAGGAATGCTAGTCTACTTGTTTGGAGAACACACCCCTTCTTGCGTGCGTGAGAGGGAAAGTTTTATATGTTGGACCAGTTAACTTGAGCTACTGTTATTAAATCTATTACATTTTAATATGTTAAATAAATTCTTAGGAAGAGAGGAATTAAAAATAAGATAGATATAAAATATTTAATCTATGACTGTCTATAAATTTGGAGAATTGGTATAAAAATTGGAAGACCAGTTAGTTTGACAGTGTTAGTAGTTCTTGTGTTAAGGAAGTATCGTTATAAATCTGTGTATGTAGTTATTGATACTGTGGTTGGTAGGTGAACGTAGTTAAATAGATTAAAATAACCATGCCCGTCCCTTCCAGATTTGTCCGTCTCTTTCAGCCCTCCTGGACCCTTAAAACCTACCTGCACCATACAGTCCTTCCTAGCCCCTTCAGCCCTACCTATCCCTTCCAGTCTTGCCTGTCGGCGTCTGTCCTGTCTGTCACTTCCAGTCCTGCCCGCCTCTTGCAGCCCTGACTATCCCTTCCAGTCTTGCCTGTCCCGCCTGTCCTATCTGTCTCCTAATTTTTCTGGCACATAGCTCAAAAGCTCGTATTTCTCGAGGGCATTTAAAATTTTGTCGAAATTGGTTTGACTTTTTAGTTTGAGCCATCAGATGTGAACTTGCAAGCTCAGATGTCAATGCTCAAAGTAAAAAGCTCACTCGAATTTATCGAAATTTTGCAAATTATTCAGAAAAATTGCTCAAAAGCTCTATACTCACGCGCTCATAGCTCAAAAGCTCATCTTTTTGGAGGGAATTTGGAAATTTTAATTGAGCTTTCTAGTTTGAGCGGTCAGGTGTGAGCTTGCAAGCTCATATGTCGACGCTCAAACTAAAAAGCTCACTCGGATTTTTCGAAATTTCGCGAAAAATTCAGAAAAATTGCTCAAAAGCTCTATGTTCACGTGCTCATAGCTCAAAAGCTCATATTTTTGGAAGAATTTGAAAATTTTTATTGAGCTTTTTAGTTTGAGCCATCAGGTGTGAGCTTGCAAGCTCAGATGTCGATGCTCAAACTAAAAAGCTCACTCGGATTTGTCGAAATTTCGCGAAAAATTTAGAAAAATTGCTCAAAAGCTCTATATTCACGTGCTCATAGCTCAAAAGCTCATATTTTTGGAAGAATTTGAAAATTTTTATTGAGCTTTTTAGTTTGAGCCATCAGGTGTGAGCTTGCAAGCTCATATGTCGACGCTCAAACTAAAAAGCTCACTCGGATTTGTCGAAATTTCGCGAAAAATTCAGAAAAATTGCTCAAAAGCTCTATATTCACGTGCTCATAGCTCAAAAGCTCATATTTTTGGAAGAATTTGAAAATTTTTATTGAGCTTTTTAGTTTGAGCCATCAGGTGTGAGCTTGCAAGCTCAGATGTCGATGCTCAAACTAAAAAGCTCACTCGGATTTGTCGAAATTTCGCGAAAAATTCAGAAAAATGGCTCAAAAGCTCTATATTCACGTGCTCATAGCTCAAAAGCTCATATTTTTGGAAGAATTTGAAAATTTTTATTGAGCTTTTTAGTTTGAGCCATCAGGTGTGAGCTTGCAAGCTCAGATGTCGATGCTCAAACTAAAAACCTCACTCGGATTTGTCGAAATTTCGCGAAAAATTTAGAAAAATTGCTCAAAAGCTCTATATTCACGTGCTCATAGCTCAAAAGCTCATATTTTTGGAAGAATTTGAAAATTTTTATTGAGCTTTTTAGTTTGAGCTATCAGGTGTGAGCTTGCAAGCTCATATGTCGATGCTCAAACTAAAAAGCTCACTCGGATTTGTCGAAATTTCGCGAAAAATTCAGAAAAATTGCTCAAAAGCTCTATATTCACGTGCTCATAGCTCAAAAGCTCATATTTTTGGAAGACTTTGAAAATTTTTATTGAGCTTTTTAGTTTGAGCCATCAGGTGTGAGCTTGCAAGCTCAGATGTCGATGCTCAAACTAAAAAGCTCACTCGGATTTGTCGAAATTTCGCGAAAAATTCAGAAACATTGCTCAAAAGCTCTATATTCACGTGCTCATAGCTCAAAAGCTCATATTTTTGGAAGAATTTGAAAATTTTTATTGAGCTTTTTAGTTTGAGCTATCAGGTGTGAGCTTGCAAGCTCAGATGTCGATGCTCAAACTAAAAAGCTCACTCGGATTTGTCGAAATTTCGCGAAAAATTCAGAAAAATTGCTCAAAAGCTCTATACTCACGTGCTAATAGCTCAAAAGCTCATATTTTTAGAGGAAATTGAAAAATTTTAATTGAGCTTTTTCGTTTGAGCCATCAGGTGCAAGCTTGCAAGCTCAGATGTCAATGCTCAAACTAAAAAGCTCCCTCAGATTTTGACGAAAGGATGGTTTCTTGTTTTAGGCTATATGTACTTTAATATATTAAACCGTAGTAAATCTTTGTATATGAGGTAAAAATTTTCTTTATATTTTGTTCAAAAACATACTATAACTATAATTGAAATTAAAATCAGCTAGAAAAAACAGGGGAATATTTAACAAAATAGTCAGTCGTACTTGTAGTTTATACACTTATAATAATTTAATTTATAAACCTTGGCATATCAACCTTCCACGATGCTTTGTTTCCATATTACTGAACAACGGATGAATTACAATCTCACTTAAATCAATAAGTCGAAAAGTAATTTCTACGTGAATAAAGACTATGATCCAATTTAGAATACGGTCGAAATTAGAGAACTTTCTCCTGCTCTTAACAACTCTTCTACAACGCAATACGTCCAAAACGCAATCTTACAGCGTCTCAGTAATCGTTAATATCATTAAAATAGCTAGTAGATAAAATTGAAAAATTATCTACTATAGAATTTTAAAACACTGTTCGTACAGCAACACCATGAAAAATTTAGTGGTAATTATTCATAATCACTAGATTAATCACATTTACCATAACCTATGCATAATTTACGATAAGACATCTTTTTACGAGTCCTGATCACCATGTGTTAATACGGTTTTGATATAACGAAGAACAAGTTAACAGCTTCGTAGAAAGGTTCATAGCATTCTCTGACGATCACGCACGTTAATCAGGTTGAATAATAAAGAAATCTCCCACGAGACTCCTTTCCATCGCCGCACAGTATATCGTTCTACATCCTCGTTCGTTTAAAATGCTTTGAAGAACGGTCTGCATTTGATAACTGCAAAAAATCATAATCCACCACCGTTATTAAGGATCAATATTAACCCGCAATAATTACCGTTAGCTGTTAAAAATTCTCATGATTTGTAGAACACCGCAAAGAATGAACGTTCTAGAAGTTGAGTCGGAGGTAACGCTTTTATTGGATACATGAATTATCCAAAAGGTAAAATTGCACGAAAGGGAGGCCGGTTTCCCTGAAATTTCTCAGCACTTACGCAGCTATCGCTGTGGAAAGTTCTTTTCTTGGGGATACTTTACCTCGTGCATTATCACACGTAACTTCAGACATCGCGCGGGAAGCTTATCTTTCGTGGGTTGGTTCGAATACATGCATCAGAATGAACGGTGGAAAGGAAAATCTACATATAATTAGACCTTCTTGCTGTTAACTTGCACCGAGTTGTTACCAGGTACGTAAAGCAGATTAGTCGGAGATACCAAGCATGGAAATTTGTATCGTGCGGCTACCAATTAATTCCCATCGAATATTCAACGTTGGACAATCGTGTCGAGAATTCGATTATACAATAATAGATATTATTTTTCGACTCTCAGTACCAGTGAATTCAATTCTCGAATTTCATCAAATTACTCTCACTCAATCTTCTTCTGTGCCAATCTTATATTTACTACTAGAATTTCAATCTAAATTCGATCTTACGTTAATTACCTTCTCTAGGAAAAATCTTCTCCCTTCAAACGAAACATTCTCGCATCGTAATGGACCGTAGCATTCTTTGTTCAACGACTGTAACGGCTAATTAATAACTCGGTAAAATCCACTGCTTTCTTTTTTTTTCGCGTTAACCTCATTGCATTCGTATGCACCGATGGAAAAATCGCATCGATCTTCCCCGACTTAAATGCTCCTTTACATACCCTCGCGTTCATTTATAAGTACCAACGTTCCTCCGCGAATGCAAGAGCGCAGAAAAACATCAGCCACCGTATTACACCATAATGTATACTCCATCCTTGCAGAAAATAATGTAAAAACAATTATAATCCTCTGGTAGCTCAGAAACATATTCCCTTCTCCGTATTATCGTACTCGCAAGTGGTATTACACCATTTCTACCTCCTTTCCGTTAACCTTGGCTAACTGCTAGCCATTAGTCGTTCAGAACCGGTACAATATACGGTTCCCTGATTTTTCCACCGACATTTCTCTTCCTATCTTTCTTTCTCTTTCGTAAAGACGATCAAACGATGAAATTTTTAACATAGCGTAAGGGTAATTCTACAATGGTCGGATAAAGGAACTCGATGTTTTCGCCGATCGACTTTAAAATCGTAAATTCCCGACATACCTCTCGTAAATAGACACCATGGTAGATTCGTGTATCGGACAATGAAATCAGTAGCCACGCACATTGCAATATCGTTACTTGATGTGCCACCACCGTCCGTTGACCGTGACGGCCGCTCGTATCGTTAGTCGTTTACGCCTTACCCTTTCACCATCACCCACACTAATGCTTCTTACACGGTATACCATAACGATATCATACGTCTAACGGCCTCCTAGTGCCCACTTTACTCTGTTTCCACTTTAATGCTATACCCACGTTACACCGATCTACGTATCTCTGCACGTGTTAGTGACATTTCTCGCGGTTTTATCATCGAGGCTGTAGTTTCGATGGAGAATTGCGAGAGTTGGGGATTTGTAGATCATTTTGGCCTCCTTTTTAATAGCTGAATCATAGTAACTAAATACAAGGAACAATGTTCCTCTACTAATTATGTTAATGTACGTTGGAATAACTTTGACTCTTTGAACGTGAGGGTGAAGAGCTCGTGGATGTTTGAAGTAATAGATGAATTTTTTGATATTTAAGTTTGTGTAGTAAATAAGTTAGCTATTTGGAAAAATTCTATGGTATATTAAGCAATACATTTTGTTTAATAAGAGTTTTTAAGTATTTATTACTTGGAGAAATTCATCCTCGTTCAAAGAGTCAACTGTGGTATCGATACTGTGTGTGATTTATTTTTAAGTATGTCTAATAAATGCACTTCATTACAATAAGGCGTTACGAGAGTCTTGCGATACGCCGTTACACCATGTGAATTTAAACCGAGTGATCCCTGGATCGCGTGACTCTTTTACATCACTCCCGTCTATCTCGATAACGTTATCACATAATCCAAAGGAATATATGTATGTACGTAACCATGTGTCAACTATTGAAAAAGGGACCAATAATGCCATTATGCCATTCCGTTGGTTCACCATTTGACACAACATACCTGACTACATACCCATCAATCCCCCCATCATCAAATTGGTGAATGTTGCTTCAGAGATGGCGAAACCCGTGCAACCAGCGGTGTCGCCCGAAATCGGGCGAGGCGAGCAGCCCGATGAACGGGACAATGAAATCGTCATCGAGCTGGATCGAGAAAATCAGTATGGTCGTACGCAGCCACGAGCTAACGAGCCTCAAGGTAATCATTTGCATATCCAGATGGTCCACCCACGTATCACAATAATCGTGTCACACCCGTACCTTTTTCATTAGTTTCTTCAGGGTTCTCCTATCTCCTTCATTCCTCTTATCGTCCTCCCTCGCTTTCGGACACACCTATTACCGCGACTGTTTTTTCATCTCCACGTTCGACCTGGTTTTTATTTTTCTTTTGTGACTCTGTATATAAATACATATATACATATATGTGGTTTGTTGTAATTGTATATGTCATTGTTTCTATATTTTTTTCGTCTGTCGATGTATACCTATCTGTGTCTTAACTTTTGTGGTATCGCACTTATCCCATTGTTTGTAACTAGCTTCATTATGTTACCCGCAAACCCCCGTGACCCCTTATGTCGGTTATTAGAAGCAATACCTGGAACGAAGAAGACGCGAATAAAAACGCGGCAGGTGTTAGCCACGTAAGTGGACGACTTTCCTACGGGGCTGGAATCAAAAACTGCAAAATTGGATTTTTTTGTAACCGGCAACTTTGTCACGGAGTTTCCGCGCACTCTTTACAGCCTCTCGCCGGGGAAAATCCAATTTTGCGCTTTGCTCCTTTTTTATGGGAAGTTCGCCGCTCGTGATGTAACGATGTGAGAAGAATACGATCTTCGCGAGCGGAGGGAACGAGTTCAAGAAGTGATACGATACAATGGCAACGTTGTGGATATAGATCGAACAAAACGTTAACAGAGATGGGACCATCTTTCTATATTGGATCAATGATAATTAGTTTTTCCACCCCTTAATCGCATTAACTTCGGCGCGAATACAATTCGTAATTTTATTCATCTGCAATTACAAGTTGCTTGAAATTGCATTTTACATTTAATGTATTCGTAGACATCAAAGGCAAACTAAATGCTAATATTGAATTAAGCGCATAAATATGTATTAACGCTCTTGGCGATAAAGTGATTTGTATTGATAATGTAAACGTTAATACTATGCCGATTGCATGGTTTGAATTGATAAATATATTAAAAATTCACGCTGATACTTCCATCCTCCAACCCTTTTGTTATTACGATACGAAACAAATAATAATTCAATTACCCCACTTTCCGAGCGATAAAAGCCAATGATATATTTCTGATGCAATCTGACACAAGCAAAACTGCTTCCAGTACTTTCATCTTGTCATTCTATTTTATAAAGAAATTATTGTTGCACATTTCAATGCTTCTTCGATATCTCTACACTCCATAATACATAAAGTTCCAAAGAAAAGAAAAATCGAAGAACAACCAATATCCTAGAAAGTTTCTATAAAAAAAAGAGTTCTTCTCTTTACTTTATTCTTACCGTTCAATCCTCCAATGTCTCAGATCGCATCACATGCAATCAATTGCTTTATTACTCCGTACCAGATCTACTGTATCCCACGATGTCCTCTCGTTCTCCAAAATATCCGATCTACACGATACAAATTTATTTTCTTCGATGCTCATTCCACTTTAATTCCAGGCGTGATCGTGACACCGGTGGTGTACTCGGCACAAACATTGACCGGTGCCCTGATAGGAACCTGCTTCTTCTCCCTGCTAGCCGGTTTCGCTTCCGGTTTCTGGTTCTCCCAGAGGTTACGCGGACCACCATACCCAGAGCCGTCTGAACAACGTCAACAACTCAACAGGCTCACCGAAAGTTCCGAATCACCGGGGTTCAATAATAAATCTATAAATCTGGTGCTCAATGTTCCACCGAAGAATCCGAATGGCAAGAATGCAAACTCCTCCGCGGAGAACAAGCCGGTGCAAAAGGTGAAGAAGACGTACATATGATACAGAAAAAGACACAGGGCCGTCTGAGGCTTGCCGCAGGACCCCACGGGTTCCGGCTCTTCTTCTTCCTCCTCTTCCTCCGACCTCGCCGAATCGGACGATCGTAATGACGAAGACGACAAGGACGACGAGAGCAATGGTATCGCACGTATCAGCGCAAATTCATCGATACTCGAGCAAACCGTCGTACAGGATATGGACACGTACGAGAATATCCCGAGTGATCAGAGATCTCTCGAGTTCCTTAATCCATGTGCCAGAGAGGCCCTTTACGATTCGCGAATAGCCAGTATCGCGAATCATCATGTTGGAAGGTACGACGGTAATTATCATGAAAGACAATACATTGAGACAGCACTGACCAACGAACCGTTGAATGGACTTCACGACTACAGCAGCAGCAGTGCCAATAGTCTCGATGATCTCTGCCGGGGTCAACGTCAAAGTACCCTCGTTGATCCGAATCACAGTGAACCGTCAAATGCCCATGATCATTACATGATACCAACTCGTGATCCTCGGGAACTCAACGAAAGAATCTTATCGTTGTTCAATCCACAGTTCCTACCGAACTTCAACGATATGATCATGTACGTGGCCAGTCAGTGCGATACCAGAAGAAGTCCTCCTCCAAGATCACGCTCGATGGCCGATGGGCAAGATCGATTCTTTAGAAGTTCGAGTTACCGGAAGAAACGTGTTGGTACCGGTTCCATGTTCTTCCGGCGTGGACTGACTTACGAAGCACCACGAAAGTGACGATCGAATCGAGTAGCCACTTTTCTTGCTTCGTAGCGAACGATCAAACGTTGGATCGATTGGACGAGACGTTGAACGATGCTTCGGGTAATTGTGAAACGACGATGTCGATTAATGTCGATGGATTCATTCGAGAATCGACACCCGGAATGTCTCGCGTCTCTCGAGCTTGCTCTAGTTCGGTTGGTAAAACGTTTCCTACGACAATTGTCTTTCGGTAGGATCAACCACGTCCTGCGATTACGTCTAAACGATCGTGGAAACGTCAAGTGGAGTGTCCTGCGGATCGGAGAAAATACTCTCGTTATAACCGGAGGCCAGGACGTAATGATACGGATTGATAGTGTCGGCGTTACCTGAAAAATCTCGATGCTTCGAGTTCACTTCTGCTTTCTCGTCGTCGTTCCGTGAAAGAACGATCGATACGTTGCGAACCACGTGCTTCCGGTGTCTACGTGTCGTGTTGTCTTTTGAATGTGCAACCGTGAAGGAGAGACACGGACGTCGAACTATTTTTTTAAGGTGTTCTCCGAGCTCTCTCCCGATGTCTTTTGCGCAATGTGTCGTCGCCTGATTAGCCTCCCATCGAAGATCAATCGAGGCTGATCATTTTCTACGGAATTCGATCGTTTCGAGTTCTTCCCTTCCGTTTCTGATCAGTACGGCAATGGAGGATTTAATATGAACGAATGAAAGAATCGTCGAACAACAACGATAGTCAGAGAGGATCGAATCGTAGCTGTGTTATGTGTGATCAGAGAGGAGACTGTGTTCGTAGCAGTGGCCTGTTAGGTGCTTAGAATTGCGGTGATTTAATGTGCGAAGAAATGTCTTGGCTTGGAACTCCGTTTTCTCGAACTATAATTACACCAAATTTTTAAACTCACCCGCTGAATCGTCGATGGAAATTCGTAGGTGACAAAAGTACCGAAGATGAAGAAGAAGAAGATACAGAATCTGTTCCAACGCGGTCATTATAACTCGTATTAACTAAATCGACTTACACACACTCACAGATAAAACACGATGTTTGTTTTTTGTTTAATGTAACGCTAATTTTACGTGACAGTTTAGCCGCAAGATCCGTTTCATTCTAAACATACCAGATGAAGATTTGTCATTACGATGCGTGGGAACGAGAAATGTTTGAGGAACCTCGATGTAGGGAAAATGTTTCGTGTGATTAACACGAAACCGGGCGTGCCTTCCGTATTATTAATTGTTGGCAAATTTTTGATCTATAGCAGAAACGGAGAAAACAAACGGCCGGTATAGATTCGGGCAAGTGCCTCATTTATGTGTTTCGTTTAAGATAACCGATAGAAATGGAACGAAGCTAGTAGAGAGACTTAAGAGTAAGACTTATTCGAGTATTGTTGTGCACTTATTGCCGTGCTGTGAGTATTGGTAAATAGGGAGAGAAATTTAATACGGAAAAGTGGGATGCGTGCGCCGTGATCTCTTCGAGGAGCGTGTACTAGTTTTGCCTAGGGCATTGTTCGACCAACGCCTCTTCGATTTCGAGCTTCATAAATTCGTTGCGCCATAGTATTAACAAAAAAAAAACCGGGCGGAAATATTTCGAAAATCGTACGGAAATATTTCAAGAATCGGAGAATAATATTTCCGTAATCGCGTGGAAATATTGGCAATGGAAAAATGAAAGCAGACAAAGATTAAAAGTGAGACACGATAAGTCTCGAATTATACGCGATGTTTTATCGTCGTTTTAAAGAATCTTTAAGAACATCGAGAGAATTTTCTGGTCGAGAAACTTTCATTGGAAACATGATAACATAATTTACGCACGTGTTGCGAATATATACCGTAATTATAAGACAAACTTATCCGATAAACTGCATCCTCGTAAAATCGTTAAACGGCGTTTCTGACGAACTGTAAGCTGCACGTGACACGTGACACTATATAGCGCGACCACCGTAGCGTTAAGGAGAGCTCTCCATGACAAAGTATCCTCGAAGAAGCTCTGGCAGAAGAATACGAGAGAGATCTCAACATGTTTGGCGAGATGCCTTTGACAATGGCGTAAATCGGTCTTACTAACGTATAATAGCGATTATTGCGCGCATTTCCTTTACAGCTTAAACGCGGATAGAGTGCCTGTAAGTAGCAGCGGCTGACATTTTGCCCTAGATATCGGAGAAGACGGAAAGAGGACGAAAAGAAGCGAATCTTGATCGAAACAAACAATGACACTCTCGATAAAACGTGAAAACTATAACCAAAGTCCTTCGATGTCGTGTAAATACAAATTAGACTTACGATTAACGATCTCTACCATCGATCCTCTATCAGCAAATATGTTTGGTAGTACATTTTGTAACATTTCGACTGATTCGTAAGTCTTGTTGTCTCGATTTCTTTCCCGATGCCTAAAGAAGAAAGAGAAAAAGGAAGAATCGATCGTGAATGAAAAAGTAGCCTGTCGTCGCCTCTTTTCGTCGATTCCAGCATCCTATGGTAAACGTTTCTTTTGGCCGCTCGTAAACCAACACTGCCGCGCCAATTCTAACGTGCTTCGAACGAAGAACTGTACGACGTTAAACGATACCATTATAAATACATCGATTATCACCGATTCTCACTCGAACACCGTTCGGATTCAATGAATGAAGAGTTGCAAGACGGAACGGGGAAATAGTTGGAGACAGAACGGGAACCATATGAACAATAAGCGTGTCTTTTTTTTTTACATCTTCTTTCAAATCGCCATCCCTATGGGGTACGGATGATACATGGATAGCGAGACGACGTGCGAGGGGTCTTGAGAAAAAGGACTTTTCTATTTTGCCTGCGCCTGGAAGCAAGAAGAAGGTCGTGTAAATAGGTAGACATTGTTTTTCTTTTAAACCAGTCGGATCATTTGAAAAAAAAAAGTATCAGACCGGAAAATTCATTCGTTACGCTACTCGTCACGCGGACAGCAGTGGTATGCATTAAATATTATATCTATATGTATATAATTATGTGTATATATGTGTACATATATATATATATACATAGCATTATTATTAGTGCATTTAGGATATATAGATACATATATATACACATATGAATATAACATACACATATATCTATTTTTTTTTTAATCCGCATAGAAATATACTTCGAACGGGAGAAACGCGCTAAAGTAAGAGAGGCAGCTAATTACAACTTTTCAGCGGGCTTTGTAAAAGTCCGTGATCTTTTTTAATTAAAATTTCGCCAATGACTCGGGATGTGACAGAAATGTCCCTGCGGTTTGAGGCAGGAATATTTTACAAATACGATGTTTATATTATACAAAAAACATCCAACTTAGGTACCTTGTGTCGAGATGAGATAAATAAATAAATAAATAAAAATATATATATATATATTATAAATATTATAAATATTATAAATATATAAATATATAAATATTATTGGTAAATTGTTATACGCTAATATTTCTAAATTAGACGAAACAAAGCGGAATGGCATGCGAATGTGTACATGTATACAGAGGAAGAAAAATAACTGCGTTTTATTAGAATTGACATTGAGAAATCGTAAAAAAAAACGACGACGATGTGTACATAGTCGCCAAGTTTGAAACCGATCGTTCGTCGTGTTCCAATCGAAATTGTACCGTCGTTGATCGCGATTGAAGTTTCAATTGCGACTTACCGTTTCCCTTTCTGTTGCGTTTTTCTTTCACTACTCTTCTTTGTTGACTTGCTATCCCGAGCACGTAAATTTAACGTAGATTCAGTTTCAAATTATGAACACATTAAACTAAGGTTCTACTACTTCGCACGTTGGGAAAGAAATAAATAAAAAGGAAGAACACAATGGGAGAAATTTGCCTGAGATTTTTCGATGAGAAAACACGACGAGTTACGCTTGAAAGAAAAACACAGGATGAAGGCCAGGTATGTGCGAATAATCGAACACTCCCATTGTATTTTCACGGTATGGTTTTTAACCCCTTGCCTTATGATACGGTAGCACGAAAAAGCAAATGAATTGCACTGAATTTTTCAAGTGCCGATGTTTTTTTTCATTCACGATCGAAAATATTGATATTTAATATGTTTTTATAAAGGAAGGTGAAATTTAGCATTTTTTAAAATCAATTTTCTACGTCGCGTAGATAATACATCTATTTGGATTCTATTATACAAGTAAAATTGAGAAGTTTTTGATTTCTGCAATTTCCGTGAATTTCTGGTGTTTGAAACTGTTATTATATTTGTTCTTGACAATATGAAAATACCGCAGTGATAATATTCTTCATCCAATAAATATATTATTTACGATTCAACAATATTAATAGACAGCATTCATTAATTCCGAAAGCAAATTCGCGAAAATATCAATTATTCCGCTACGCGCTTGAACCACTTCCTGGATAAATTGCATTGAACCATTCCGTGCTACTATTTTTATCTCAAAAAAAAAACTAAAAATGAAATCCTCAGTTGTTCCATCGCCCAAACCATTCGCCGTTTCTACGGAGAAAATCTTAAGGCAACCGGTTAAATACAGTTATGTAAATTTGATTCGCGTCCATTCGTGGGATCTGCGAAATTATGCAATCTTCCTTTCGATTCTTCGCGGATAATTTTTACTGGTATACGATATTCCTTAAATGTACCAACCCCTGAAGCATAACGGGGATGGAAAGTTCATGGAAGTTTCGACCAAGTTGGAAAAACATTCGAACGACTCGAATAAATTGAATGTATGGCAGTTATGCTAATAACCCTCGCATTTCGCAAGCATTGTCAGAAGTTCGCGATCCGCGAGAATTCGAATTTGAAAGTCGAATCGATTCTACCGAATTGCAAGAGGGTCTCCGAGATATTCGCACATACCGGAAACATTGCGCCACGCGATAGCGGTAGACTGTAACGTTAATAACGATCGCATTAATTAGGTAACGTAAATGCAACATTCCAGTAAAAAGCCGGGACTGCCAACCGCTTTTAACGAATCGCGGATGGAAACTCGCGACAATTAGAACATATTTCCCCCCTTTTTTTTTGCGTACGAACAACGATGGAATATTTTAATTTACGACGAACGATAATTTTAAATGGTTCTTCTATCGCAAAGTACGAATTTTAACGGATCTATTGAATTCAATAGATAAGAATCATGATTTATTTGTATGGGGGAATTTTGTGAAGGAATATAATTTATGGAAATACGAAAATCTGTACAAATAGAATTTATACAATTACCGAAATCTATGCAAATGTAATTTATACATTTGCCATTATTGTTTGAATTACAATCACTATTTTTTTATCCATTTCTGAGAGTTCTAGAAAATGTTTTTTTATGTTTACATTGACATTGTTTTATAAATGTTTATAAAGAATGGGATCATTCTTGACTAGCAATATTTTGTAATGATCATTGATCCATATTGATTTTTTTAAAAAGAAACATTTTAGAAGCATGAGCAAATGAGCACTTTGCGATAGAAATTGAAGGATTTCGAAAAGCTTTATTGAAGTTAAGGTATTTTAATCCATGAACCGTACAACAGAAAAAACGATATGAGTAAAAGAAACATATTACATTTAATCTTTTACAATTTACTTTTGTTCGAAAAAATATTACAAGATTTATTTACAAAAGAGTATTAATCATTGAAAAAAATATATATATTCAGCAATTAGAAAATCGAATAAAAAATACCTTCAGATACAAGTAATTAATCATTCGACAAGAAAGAATCACAGTCGCACCTTTCTGACGTCCGCAAAATGAAACGGTTATAAAAAAGAAATCCGAGTGAATAATTCATGAAATTATTTTCGCTCTTCGTCATAGCTGACACGATATGTTTCACATGACGTATGATGCTTTCAAAGATTAAAAATTGACATCGTTGAATTTTTCAAACGCGTTTCGTTCAAATTCTCTACCCCATGGGCTTAATGTTGCGAAAAAATATTTCAACATTATCCTAAATTTCACAATTACACAATAACCGGATAAACGTTGTAAACGATGTTTTTAACAATGTCAAATTGATATACACGTTGCCGTTAACAGCAATTAACGATTTTTGCTAATTATAGTCTATTGCATTATCTTCGCTGATAACAGAAACATGCGACTCGCATTTATCAATTCCACATTGACGAAAGAACGAATGAAACTCGATTCCACGGTGAGTTAAGAGTTCCAGCCTCGAACTTGTAATTAATAAATTCTAATTCAAAATTAACCATCAACTCTAATCAATTTTGAGCGATTATTCTGAAAAACCTGTTCCCTAGCTGATATTATGGTACATGAAGAACATAGAAAGGAGTAAAAAAAAGTTTGTTCGTTAAAATAAGCAACTTCGTAATCTACAACCTTTTCTCACTCAGATAAAAGTTTATAAACTTCGTTTATATGAAAATTTCTATATTTACATATTAATTAATCTGTAAAGCTCTGCTTTCAGTTACACTCCATCGGCAGACTTTTTATTTTTTATTACCAATTGATTCAAATTATCGAGATTTCAGTAACCTTTGAACTCTGCCAATATTATATCATTATAATTCTCAATCGAATTAAACATACGAACAAATTATTAACTCGAAATGTATTAACTCCAAATCAACGATTTGAAAACTAAAATCTAAAATATCTAAAATAGTAAGTCTTCCTCTAAGTGATTTCAAAACACCAAAACTATAGTATACTAAATTATAATGAAAGAACAATTTCCAAAAGACGATGAAAGATTTTAATTTATCCTTGCTAATTTCAAATTCGAATCTACACCTCCTTACCCACCATAGCTACTAAAATATCAGCTCCTAGATGAAATAACCATAACATGTAAAATAAAAAAGATACAAGAGGAGAGGAAAGTTAAAATAGAAGTTGAAATTGAAAAATACAAATGAAAATGGGACTTCTTACTCATCGATATCGAATCAGGAAGCATTCCGAGTATTCCGAGGCCGTGGTCATGATTCTTCTCGTCATCGCTGTTGTTTGCCAGTCGATTATCATGCAGTCAGCTTAATGCGTCATAGATGAGCAGACTTTGATTCGTGAGTCAAATGAGACCAATATCCGATGACCGAGACAGTTGCATTGGCTTCGTGCTCCACTTTCGAGCTTGGTTAATTAGCAATTAATGCCAGTATCAGAGATCAATTTCGCGAATGAAACACATCTGGTCATTGGTGTCGAATCTGAGCAAAGTCTACGGTATGATCTTTAAATTCAGCGATTCAATTGAAAGATTCTCTCTTTATCATGTCTGTTTTCTCTGTTCGTACAATGAACGATTTTCAACTTACTCTTTGTGTAAAATGAAGTTTTCTTTGTTTAAGGCGACATTCGAATGTTTTGAGTTCTTTTCGATTGATATAAGTCTTCGGTTGTGAATGATAAGTGTAAGATAATTTTGAGATGGAAAAATCATTTGTAAAGTACTTTTTTTTTCTCTTAAGTCGTTTTATCTTTGCGTTTGTTACTTCAAATGGAACGTCTCAATCGGGCACATTGGAAGTTAATTTTCCAAAAGTTTGAAACTACGAATGGAGACGTTGAAAATTAACGACCGTTAGAGTCGAACTTGTATTTATCTTACGTAGGTTTAAATAATCTTGAGTGTGTTTAGTTACTACTTCAATTAACCCTTTGCGATCCTTTATCATATTAAACTTCAACTTTGCTCTTTCTCCTTTCCATTCTATAATGAATAATAATTTATCGAATTAATACAAACATCGAAATTCGATAATTATTACCGTGAATTTTCCTAATTAATTATTCCTATCGAATAAATATCAACACTGATAAATGACACTACCAAATTTCCACTACGATTACATTAATCTCTAAAGACAATAAAAAATCGCAAAGCGTTAATAATTAATTATAGAATGTATAATCGTATAAACTTAATTATTTTATCGTTCATTTTGTAAATCGATAAAACATTCTAAGTTCAACGTGCATTCTATAATTGTTTATCAATTACAATTTAATCGTCGCGAGTATCGGTTAGCAGTTAAATGACCATAACGTATGGAAACACCGTGAGTACTATACCTAAGTGCACGTACCGATCGTATGTTAAAGTGTAAACCCAATGTATGTAGGAAAACGATGGATGGCAGTCCAGGCACACGTGTTTGCTGTGCCAATGCAATGTGTTTTATGTAAATAGTATCGTAGCTCTAATTAATATTAATTAGAGGGTAGCTGAATTTAGCGCTTCGACCTAGACGAAGACATACACGTTAATTATAATAGTACTAATAACGAGTAAGAATAATTATCAACAATAATAACGATCATTAATGATAACGATAAATCGATAAAAGGCACACGGAAAAAGGAAAAGATAAAAAACAAAAATCAAGCGAATCATCCAAACGCCCCGTTCTTTAGCCGTATCGAGACATCTTGTAGATATATTGTTCTTCGTGCTAATTCCCCAAATGTTAATGATGCATCAACTACTGTCATTTTCGACTATCGATCATGACAAACGACGAATTTAACGTTCGCCGTTGCATCCTGGATAACGATCTACATGTGATCCTTTATTTGGCGATGAAAGTAATTCATTAATAGGTTCATAAGTTCATTAAACGAATAAGAAGGAAATCGATAAAGAGATTTCGTTCCGATGTTGTATCGGATTTAGCTTGTTGCTTGTAAAATTATTTTGTAATCTTGAGCGGTATTATATGGGTAGTAATTGATAATGTTTTTACGCTTATCTACGTGCGAATTGCGATGAAAGTGATAAGTTTTTAGACTGAGGAAACGTGCACAAATAAAGGATCAACGTTGTACCTTTACCTGGATATGCATGTGTGAGGTATGTGTGTTGGCCTGTTAAACCTGTGAATTACACGAGGAGTTAATTGCTCGTTGGAAATCACATCTACAATGGGTGGAGCGAGTTAACTTGTTAATTAAACATGAATTCAATAGTTTATTATTCGTAAAGACACGTTGAATTACTAATTATCGATATCTGTAGGGGGACAATTCAGAAATTGTGGCTCTGTAGATCGACCTTCGATGTTCTAATTAACGATCCTCAGTTCGAATTCTGTAAAATCTGAAAAATTCCTGAAATACTTACATCAAAACCTTAATGATTTAGAGCTTGCGAAAAATTATAAATTACAATTAATACAGAATTATAAAGCAGAGGACAAATAAGTATTTTCAAAGGTAATAATGTGGAAACAAGTTAGAAACTAATTTTAACAAATCTCGGTGATTTAAAAATGACACAGGGATAAATAATTATAACTATTAGTCTTAAAAATGTAAAAGCAAGGTGGAAATTAATTTAAAAAGGCACATCTTCAGTTAACAAAACCAGTTAACTCGTTCTTTCTCAACTATCGTTACACGCCCGGTAGTTGTTCTTCATCGAATAATTTACCGATTAATGGGTTAACAGCATACGCAATTATTATTTGTACAATAATACTCATTTCGAAAGGAATCATGTAACGATCGAAAGCTTCGTTTCGAGTTACGCATTATGCGTACGGATATAGCATTGTAAGGAGAGAGAGAGGCGAAAAGCGATGGGAAAGGAAGAAGCGATAGAAGAAAAAAGAAAAGAATAATCTGTCTAACGACGAGAAAACTACTTTGGCGTATTAGGAAATAGTATTATGTATTCACTACTCTCGCTATTTTTTTCTTTCGCTACGTTCGATTGTACGAGCTGAAATGACTTTTTCTCCCTCGTTTGCGATGCATTGCCTTCTTCTGATACGCTGACCTACACTGTCCGCGTATTTACGGCGACCAACAGCTCCGTTTTACTATAAGTTAACACGAGACTTGTACGATGTAAGTAATTAATTCTAGGCGTTAAAGATATTGGTACTGGTACGATAAGATAATCTCCAAAGTCGTAAGAGAATACTCAGCGTTGAAAATGGGTTCTACGTTCTCACGGCCATTACGTAATTCACCATCGTTTTAGAGTTTTAATTACATTGGAGATCATGATACCGAGTCGAGAGGGCCACGGTTATACGAGACTTTCAAACTGCCACAAATGGGCAATAAGCTATGAGAAATTTTAACACTTTTTACATTAATCGTACCAAAGCTTTTTTCCTTATCGCATTGTCTAATGATGGAGATGACGATTTTTGTCAATGATGAATTTTTCCAGAACTGAAATCCACCGAGCTCTTCTCGATTCGCTTAATTGATAATTAAAGGTCCCGTACAAATAGCAAAAATAAAATGAAACGAGGAATCTAAAACGATTTCTTTCGAAAAAGTAATTCGTAATTAGTTTCACCGAGGCGGAAGTGCTAGAAGTAATATCGTCTTACACTTCGCACAAGACTGAGGAGCTTGTATATAATATACATTTAATGCAGTACATTTGATATGAATGAAGTAACAATTTGTCAGGAAGAATTCAGTTTACTACCGCGACGTAACTATACCACCATAAGAGGATAAGTTGTACATACATACACGCATTCATACATGAGAATCATCAAGGTCCTATCACGATACGTCACTACCGTTATCGAGGCATCTCCTTTGTTTTCGCTTTAATTTACTTTAACAAACTGTATAACTAACGTTACGACGTTTCATTTATAACTTGGGAGAGGCAAGCCGCACTTTGAGAGAAGATAAAATTACATATTTTTCAATCCGCGCATTGAAATGAAAATACGCAAATGAAATGTAAAGTATCGCCCGATGGACCAAAATGATTCACCACCTGTCTCTCCCCTTTCTCTCTTTCTCTTCATACTTTCCCATTTTTCTCTCCCCTTCCCGTGCAATCCCGTTTCCTAATGATTTGATAGAATTTTTGATAGAACGTACTAAGACAGAACAATCGATTGGTCCGTTTTTAAAGCGACTGACCTTGTGGCTATAATTAACAGGAGACGCTAGGAGTTTATTGTTAAATCATCTCGTTTATGTAATCGCCTATCCAAAAAAAAAAAATGAAATTATCTCGCCGATTTACAGGAGCGCATATTATCGACAGCGAGTCTTCTTCGTATAATATTTAAAGTGTTTCACAGATTAATCGTTGCTTAAAAAATAAATGAAACGCCTGTACGAAGACGAAGAAGATACTAAGTATCCTAACGCAGAACGAGATCGTATAGAGTTTTGCAGACGGGTTTGTCGGGTGTCCGTGATGTCCAATTGAGAGAAAAAAAAAGAGAGAGCGAACGGTAGTAAACGATTTAATGCGAATATACCCGCAAGAGATCCGCTTATGAGTTACACTTACATTTACAATTCAGATATGCATACGATAACGTTAATAGATTAAGATGAATGTCACAAGTAATGTAAACTGAGAATAATGAGACGAAATAAACAAGACGATGATTCAAATACAATTGGGATATATTTACTATACTGTCATGGTTACACTGCCGTCTGAGATCTTATTTAAAAATACACCCTGGCCATCCAGCTGGCCTTGGATTTATTACACAGCGCGGATTTGGCTTCCGCTTTAATTTCTCGACACTTATCGAGTCTTTAAAGCCGAACATAAATTATTGCGTATCCCGGCCACGAGAAAGTACCATATGTACAAAATCAAATCCACTGACACTTCTATGTGCACGTTCTCGTGCACATAGGACTTTGCCTCGATCAAGGTGTACGGAGAAACGAGCGAAAGCCATTCGCTGATTTTTATACGAATTCACTAACGTTCGTTTCAACAAAGCCACGCGAAAGGTACTTTCCTTCTCTACTCTTTCATAGAGAAAAGTCCTTCACGATTGATATAAACCCAAGAGTACTCCATTAATTACGATATCCGGAAGGCTGGACGTCGAATTAGACTCAATGTAAGGATCGCAGTGGAAAGTTAATACGGGATGATGATCGAGAACACTTGTATGATCGTCCTTCACGTCTTCCGCGCCTCTGTACGACCTGAAAAACAATTTTATATGACGGTTTAAAATCACTGCGTTGTAGCAGTATTTTTAGACATTCTGCTGTTTACGAGCCAAAGTCGCATATTATGTTCCAACATGCTGAGTCGAGAATAATTCGATAGTTTGGACGATTGATGATACTTTGTAATGATTTTACTTGATAGATTGTAACAATTTTAATTATTGTACCCTTATAAACTTGAAGAATTTTTATAAAAACTAAGTATCAGTCATTTTGACTGTTTTGGTAGTTGTAACATTAAAACTGAATTCCAAATGAAACGATCGCAGCTATTGATCTAAAAAGTTACAAGAATAAGCAATAAGAAATTGTCATTATTTAATTTTCTGAAAGTTCATTTATGTCGATGGCTAAGTGTCTAAGATCTTTAAATAGAACAACAATCTCCACGTTTAAAGTGTTCTCCAGTTATCCGTTAAAATCCAAAGTTTTTAAACGTTCCAAGCATCGTTGGCACTCGTAAATGCTGAAAGTCAAATTGCATTTTCATGAATACACTTTCAGTCCCGGAATTATCGGGAAACGCTTAACGCGATAAAATCGACGCACGTTTCATGGGTCGCATCATAGAAAGATATACCTTTTGTGGGTGGTACCGGGTGTTCGGGCTTCTATACCTAGAAAATTGAGGACCTGTTGCTTCGTGGCCGAAAGCCGTAGCATCTTTTGGATATACTGTTCCAATGCCGCTCGTCGTTGCTCAAGTACCTTCGGTTGGCAATTTCTGACCCTTTTCGGTGGGAACGGAGCAATGTCCGTGTTCTCCTTCTTCAGCTGTAAAAGAAAAACACACAATGTTAGTATGTGATTTGAAAATTTTTACTTCAACAAATTCTAGGCAACGTACAATTTTGAGAAATAATTTAACTCCTTGCTGTACGACTACTTTTATCACTGCATCCGTAATAATTCTTAATATATCGTGCAATTTATATGTAATATTAACATGATAGAAATAATTTACGAAATTTACAATCGAATTTACCACATCAGGAGTATTACTCGTTATTGTACTGCAAGAGGTTAAAGAGTAAGTAATTGGATAACATATTTTTTAGAGCTATGATAGATAAAGATGCGTAGATTCGAAATCGCCGTTAGTGGAGTTAAAATCTCTGCATCACTGTTGAAAAATTTTTCGTTAATTCTAATTTAAAATGTTATGAATTCGCTGCTGAGAAATAGTCGATTCAAATATTTTTAACGCAACTGAAAAACAGTAATTGATAAATTTCGAGCCTGTAAAACATCAGAAGACTTTAATCCAAAATTTCCGAATAAATTTCCAGAATACAATTTTTAGATTAATAAATCTCTCTAAATACATTGTCCTTCCTATAACACTCATTTTATTTCACAGATTTTCTTCGAATTATATCACATACTTATATATTTTTATTCGCTTTAAAAGTTTTCCAAATGCTGAAACTCTTATATCAAGTACTAAAATTAATTAGTAATAAATTTCTTATTGGTCTTAAATAATTATTTGCAGAGTCTCCTGTGATTTTTTAAATGAGAAAATAAATTGTATCGCTGCCCGATATTCGAATCGTGTTGAAACTTACGAATTGCGGAACTCCGCACGATTTTTCATTTGTCTTTAATTACCGATCTAATAAATACAATTGTAATTATCAGTTCCACATTTAATAATCACACAACTTACGTTAAATTCCAACATAACTGTCACACTAAGCAATAACAGGTTTCTGCAGTTTCAACGTTAATTAATACGCCGACACGAATCCTCGCGCGATAAACCGACGCGGATGATCTGCAAACGATGACTCCGCTTCTAACAATGAGTTTTACGAATAAATCAGTATTTTTATCGTCACTCGTTCACCATGAAATGGCAGCTGCGTAAATGAGTCCTATGTACACACTATTACAGTAATAGATGAAACCCGTCGTGTGTGATACAGTAATCGTGTTGGAAAAGAGAAAAGATAAAGTTTCACGAGCTGAGAATTAATATCTTGCCGGCCGGTTGAATTCTGCAGCATACTAAAACTTAAATTTAAAAAAAAAACACCAGTATGAAAAATTATTTGTGGAATGAATAGATTAGAAAGAATTGTGACGCGGAATCTATCAATAATTAATCCAATACGTTTAAAAGTATCAATTACATATCTGGAAAGAAAAAGCCGCAGAAGATGAAGTATTTCAGATTTTATTCACTTGTAGAAGATAAACAAAGAAATTTGACAAAACGGTGTTAGAAAATTAAGAATATTTAGAAAAATATCGAAACAAATTATTTTTACCATCGTGGTAAACCTGGCATTAACGGGTTGAGTGCCATGGGGGTCACCGGTGACCGGCGCTATTGAATTGAATGAAATTTTATGTTACGTTTAAATTGCAATATTTATGAATTTTCTAACATATTGAATATTTAAATTTTGACGTTAAAAAGATGAAGATCTGCTAAACACCGGTCAATCAGTGTCCTTAAAATTTCTGTTTTATGAATATGTGATTTTCATAAAAAAAGTTTCACTTCAGTAGAAATGACGAAATAAGGGAAACATCGGTGGCATTCAACCTGTTAAAGTTCTGATTTGTTATTTACTTGTTTGACCTTCAATCATCCTTTCCCTTTTTTTACTGCATACTAAAGACGAATGAAATTACTACTGCGTGTTAAAAAAAGAGAGATTTCATGGTAAATTAAAAGCGAATTTTCCGTCGGAAAAATCCATTGAAAATTCTGATTACGGAAAATATAGAAAAAAATCATCCTTGTTTCTGTACTCATTGATTTAATACGAAACTAGGACTTTGCATTGTTAAATGAATGTGAGAAAAGAGCGTCGTAATCGATACATTCATTTTTATTACTTCTCTTCGTAATAAAGTTAGAGAAAATAAAACTAAGAGACATCGCTAATTCCGCAAAACGTTCAAATATTTTTACCGTGAATTATATTACAAATGGATGAGGTTATTGAAAAGCACACAAAAAAAAGCAGTTCGTTTTCCGTGAAAATCTTATCATACTTTAACACCAGGTAGTACCATTGCGTAGGATGAAAACAATTCCAACGTAATGGAAATGATTCATTCTGTAAATGTCTATATACATTGTTATATAATGTGCTTGCACATATTTAGCATTTCATAATGCACATGTTCGTTAAGAAGTAATGCCCGCCGCTGGCTTATTCATGCGAATGGAACTGAATGGAAAAAGAAAGTGGAGTAAGAATAGCTCTGTCCTTTTTCGTGCAAGGAGAAACTACGAACAAAGACAGAGATACGTTTCTATCTCTTACTCGTATTCTTTTTCTCTTTTCCACTCTCTATCTCTTTCTCTTTCCTACTCTATCCCTCTCTATACGAGAAATCACGATAGCACTACATTCATTCGCGCAAAAGAATCTGCCACGACTGTATAGTTTTATAAGCACGAAAAATTCATCGTATTATTATCCACAAATCGAATACAATTTGCGAAATAATAATATTATTATAAAGATAAACGTATTCTTTCTTTAAACCCTAATTATACACCCACCGCTGTCAATGAAAAGAAAAACGGAATATCAGATGGGAACTAATTTCGCATCTGTCCTACACGAGGGATATCCATTGAGCTTTGACCAATTTGGAAGGCAGGAAATTGTAATTTATCAACTTCATTAACACTTATTGTAGAATCGTTAATTTGTAAAATAACGTACCGTTCGATGTAGCGCGCTGAATTCGCTGTATCTTCTCTCGACGAAGTATCGAGTACCGCTCTGTGGCTGGAACACTTCAACACAGTAAACATAATAGGGTTTGCCGTGTGACACTTCGGCCAAACGGTATCCACTGATGAAAACTTGATACATTGCATCGCTAGCAACTTTCTGTAAGCTTGAAATCCAAACGATAATACGGTGTCTCGATGTTACAGTACAAATCCTTGAGAAATACAGCACTTCGATCGCTCTCCTTTTCACGCATACGAGCGTCTGTCAACTTTCTTCGACTATGTATTTGTTGCATGTGAGCAGTGATGCCAGAACGAGGATCCTCGGATCCGATTCTTACCCCCTCTTTCATCTACAGTATTCCCCTACTGGCTTCTTCGGTTCACACGCGCGTTACCTCTACTATCGTACCACTACTATGTCCGTGTGCGCTGTTTCTGCGCTTGCGCTTTTCATACTGGCGGGAAAGCGTGATACCACCACTCCGACTTATTGTATTCCCCGACTGGCTTCTTCCGTGCACTCGCGCGTTACATCTACTATCGTACAACTACCATGTCCGTGTGCGCTGCTAATGCGCTTGCGCCAGCCACAATCTATTTTTAACACTGCATCGCGAATCGTGATTGACTTTACGGCAACGAAACTGGGAATCGATGATCGAGCGTATGAATCGCAATCTGGAGCTCTCCTTCGAGTCCCCACATAGCGATTTTTATTTATTTTTAATTATTTCCCTAAACACATTTTGTAGCCTATACAAATAAGTTTTCTTATAATATAAACAAATGCAGTCAAGATTTTAATTGCAATAAAGTTTAATAAAATATTGATATTACTACAAATTATTTTTAAAAATTATTTTCCTAATCACATTTTGTAGCCTTTAGAAAAATGTGAAATATAGAAACTATCTTAAAGCACACATATTTAATTTCCACAGAAACGTATAATTGCTGTAAAAATTGCATTATTAAAAATTGGTACGTAAGAACTGATTGTTGACATTTATTTGGACGAATTCTAAAATGTGGAAATACAGAAAGTGTTTATTAATTTTTTAAACAAACACTTTATTATTTGTCAAATATGTAAATAATATTGTACTGGCTGGATCGTGACTGCGAATATGCCATTCGATAGTCTATCCAAAAAAAACCCTTCATGCCAAGTTTTAACCCCCTGGCACTTCTGTAAGGCTAGTTATGGGGAAAAATTGAAAAATCCGTTTTTGAACATTTTTTCCTAGCTAATATAAATTGGAAAATGTGATTGAAAAAAATCACACATATTCGTGGTATAGAATTACGTATTTGAAAATTTTTTAGTTTGTGCGGTTTTGCATAAAAAATTAAAATCGTGAAAAAAAAAGGAAAAAATGTTAATTTTATAGCGAAGTTTCAGAGTGACACCTCTGGATTTAATTTTGTAGCAAGGTATAATCACTAGTAATATGCATGATTTTTTTCAGATTTTTATTCCCGTGCAATTTCGAAAAAATTAGAAAAAAGGTATTTTCAGGATTTTTTATGTGCATTAGTTAAAAATATATTGACGTTTCATTATCTTTTTTTGCGTAATATACTGTAGGTAGAAAAGCGATGCGACATCTGTTCTTTCTCTGTCATCGGGGCCCTGCGTCGTTTCAACGTAAATAATGCAGGGTGGGCCTTTTAAGAACGACGTCGTAGCGAGAAACAGTCTTATTCTTATTGCAGCGTTCCTTTAGTAAGGAGCTGCCAGATTCAAATTATCTTGATTGTAACCCCCATTGTATTTTAACGTATTGTATTGTTTTTTTCCTTTTGTATTTTTTTAAAATTCTAAATATATTATTTCTATCGTAGTAAACCCCACAATACAATATTGAACATCCCCCTACGTAGAGGAGTAGCGATCGCATTTTTAAAATTTTGCTATTGCAATCAATAATAAGCTGTTACTTTGAAATAGTATCAATAATTGGTAAGACGTACGGTTAGACATACGGACCTTGTATAACTGACATTTTACCCTTAATTACAAGAGCGGCGGTTGGCGTAGGGATTAGGGTCTAGACTTCGTAGTCTCAGGGTCTCCGGGTCGAAACTCGATTATGGAACTTTTATTTATTCTTTCTCTCGAATGTTTTTTACTTTTTGTCCTTAAAGTTTTTCATATTTTATTCTAAATATATTTCTTCCGAGTATTATAGTGTTATTTTTAAATTACTTAATGCAAAAATATTTATAAAACAATATTTTATTATTTCATTAAATATTTCTGGGTTATAATACAATTATCATTAACATCTTTCGCATGCAATAAATATATTCAGTTTAAATATTCGTAACTTGCGATGATGAACGATCACGAAACGCATAAAGTCTTTTTTTCAAAGTTCACCTTGCTGTATATTTGTTACATGAAAAATTTATTTGCATAATTGAAAGTTAGTTTTATTAAAAATAGTCCGATTTATGTCATATTTAGTATCATTTTCATCGGAAAAGCATAAGGAATTGATTGGTATAATTTTTATAACGATTTAACAGAAAATATAGAAATTTTAATGTGCAGTAATACAAATTATACGCTTGACTGCGCGGCACCGCTTGATCTTCGAGCGTCATGCGATGCGTGTGCCTTGGGTTGCTCGAGCGATGAGTCACGATTTCTTTAAAAAATCAAATTGTTTACCTTTCCTCGTATCAATATGAAAGTAACACCAATGGATTCCTTGTGTTTTTTCAATGAAAATGATACCAAATATGACATAAATCGGGCTATTTTTAACAAAGTTAGCGTTAAATTATGCAAATAAATTTTTCATGTAACTTCGTTAATTATAGTCCGTATTATGTCATTCTTGTGTAAGACACAACAACGATTTCTCTTTTTTTTTTATATAATAATATAATGATATATTATGGGCGGTTATAAATACTCTTTGATAAATACAATATTACATAATACGTCTTCGCGACGACACTCTTTTAAGAGTGTTCTCTCGACGAGTCCAAGACATTGACTCTCTAACGACTATATATCGACTCTGTGTCGATCCTTTAACGATTCGATGACGACTCTATATGTCGAGTCTACAACGACTGTCTATCGACTGCCACTTTTCACCTCCTTTTCCTCGAAAAGGCCCCGTAGGGGTAAGGGTCGTCTTCCTCCCTCGCTCGGCGCCTTGCTGTCGTGGGGTCTTACACTTGGTATCATTTTAATCAGAAAAATGTCACATACAAAAAGAATGAAATACAAAGAAGTTTCATTGTTGCATTAGTATTGGCTCACCGATACGCTGCTTTTGTTTTCCATTGGTGGGGATGCACCTGCGCATTAATGTTATAGATGTTCACTTGGCGGGATTATACCCTATACGGCACGTGCCACATATCTGACGGACGTGATATCTTGACTCATTTGCATAAAAACTTTTTTGTGAATAAGTGACAGTGGGTTGTGAAGCGTTTTATAGTGTGAGAGTGATTTTGTTATTAGTGGACTTTGAATTTTAAATTTAGTGATGGCAAGTGCAAATGTACAAAGTGAAAAGAAATCTAAAAGATTTCTACGCCATTGGTACGATGTTGATAGTACTTTAAAGGTTTGGCTGGAGGAACATCCTTCGGATGCATCAAAATGCGTGTGTAAGATCTGCAACAGAGTCTTCTGTTGCGGACTTTCACAAATACGCAAGCATGCATCCTCGCAGGTTCACCAAAATAATTGGTTGAAACTGAATCCAGGGCAACCTGATGAAGACGTATCAACATCTTCCGATGAGCATGAAAATAAGGTGAAAATCGGAGAGATAAAGTGTTCGGCTTTCATCGTCGAAAACAATCTCCCGATTTCGCTTGCGCCAAAATTACTTGCGCTTATGCAAGACATAGGCGAAGGGCACCCTGTCCTACGGGACATGAAATTAGGCCGCACAAAGTGCGCCAAAATAATTTCAAATGTGCTATCCGTTCGGGAAACCGAACGTATAGCCGACAACGTGCGGCATGGTAAATTTTCTGTCTACGAAGATGAGGCTACGGATTCGACAAACGACAAATGGCTTACACTTGCCGTCAGGTACGTGGAACCATGTCGTTTGTCTGTAAGAACAGAGTTGTTACAGCTTATTCACCTAGATGCAAGCGATTGCTCAGCGGAGAAGCTTTTCAAAGCTTTTGAACACCATTTGCTGAGAATGCAAATTCCGCTGAGAAACGTCGCTGCTCTTAGCTGTGACAACGCATCCGTTATGACAGGTTGTCGCTCTTCATTTAAGAGCAAGTTGCTCGAAAAAAATGCAAGCGCGATTGCTATGCCGTGCGTGTGCCATTCCGCAGCGTTAGCAGCAAGCGCTGCTTGCGGAAAGCTTCCGAGGGAATGCGACGATTTGCTTCGCGGGGTCGCTTCCTTTGTAAATAGCAGCCCCAAGCGGGCTGCTATTTTTCGACAATTTCAGGAGAGTTATGAAAACTCTCCTGTAAAAATTCTAAAGCTAGCTGAGACACGCTGGCTCGCAAGATACCAGTGTGTCGAACGGCTTTTAGAATGTTGGGACAATCTCGTTCAATTTTTTATAGAGCAGGCGTTTTCCGAAAGGTCGGCAACTGCTGAGAGTTTTTCTTCTCTCCTTAGCAGATCCGACCTGAAAGGATATTTCTTTTTTTTGAAATACGCCTTGAATGCTCTGAACGAGTTTAATGCCTTCTTCCAAGCAAAAGAAACACTAGTACAGGAGTTGCAGCCTTCTTCTGCAAAACTCCTGCGTTTCTTTTTGCAAAATTTTATTAGATGTCCCCTAATAAGTACTCCCCAAAACATTCGGGAAATTGATTTTACATCAAAATCAAACCAAGTCGCGCTAGATAAGGTTCGCCTTGGGCCCGAAACAGAGGAGTTTTTGGAAGAAGCATTACGTCATGGGATGCCCGAAGTAGAAGTGATCTCCTTCCGGGAACGTTGCTTACAGTTTTATATCACTGTAAGCAATGAAATAAGATCTCGACTGCCCCATGACGATACCTTTCTTTTGCAATTGACGGTTTTCAAGCCGTCAATTGCACTTTTCAGCAGCGACAGGAATTCTTCGTTCCTTAGTGTCGCTGCTGTAGCCCAAAAATTGGGAAATTACAGTGTCAAAGATTTACAGAATGAGTGGGACATTCTGTACTTTGGCACATCCCAATCTCAAAAAGATCATTGGGCGCTTCTTTCTTTCGACGGCATGTGGATGGATATCGGCATGCAAAAAAATTCTGAGAATTTTCCCATTTTCCCACACTTAACATCTCTGTTGAGCAATGTCCGATGTCTGCCACACTCCAATGCCGAGGCAGAAAGAATCTTTTCCATGCTTCCTGACATTAAGTCGAAAAAAAGGAATAAAATAGGAGCTGATGTCCTAAATTCCATCTGTGTGGTGCGCACATCATTCAAAGCTAGACAGGAGTCTAGTTGCACCATGTCTATCGATGATAGACATTTAAGACTAATGTCAGGAGCAAACTTATATGCAAGTTCGCCGTGTGCACGAAACACGCAACTGTTGACATTGCACACAACGGCGAACTTGTAAATATATTGTGATTGTGTATAATGTGTATCTGTGATTGTGATTGTGTATAATGTGTATCTGTGATTGTGATTGTGTATAATGTGTATCTGTGATTGTGATTGTGTATGTGTATCTGTGATTGTGATTGTGTATAATGTGTATCTGTGATTGTGATTATGTATAATGTGTATCTGTGATTGTGATTGTGTATAATGTGTATCTGTGATTGTGTATAATGTGTATCTGTGATTGTGATTGTGTATAATGTGTATCTGTGATTGTGACTGTATTAGTGTTTGTTATTGTGTTTGCGATTGTGGTTAATAGTGTTTAAAATAGTAGTGTATAAGTATTGTTTGTAGTGTCAGTGCCATTATATTAATAATAAGTGTACATAATTTAGTAGCATAGTATTAATTAAATAATTTATAGTATTTTATATTTGTTATATTATATGTTCATAGTATTTTATAATTTATAGTTATTTATATTATTTTATATAATAAATATCATTTATCCTAATTTTCCCGGTATATAAAAAATTAGAACACCATTACAAAAAGAAGTAAGTTTATATTAAAATCAATACTTCATTGAACTTTATTACAACTGAAATCGTGACTGATTTTGTATTTTTTTTTGTTATAGGACAATATTTTATCTGGAATGCCTCCGTCTTGGAAGGAAGGAAGTATCGAGAGGAACAATGGAACTAGACCATTATTACGAAAAAAGATAAGTTTCTATTAAAATCAATACTTCATTGAACTTTATTACAACTGAAATCGTGACTGATTTTGTATTTTTTTTGTTATAGGACGATATTTTATCTGGAACGCCTCCGTCTTGGAAGGAAGGAAGTATCGAGAGGAACAATGGAACTAGACCATTATTACGAAAAAAGATAAGTTTCTATTAAAATCAATACTTCATTGAACTTTATTACAACTGAAATCGTGACTTATTTTGTATTTTTTTTGTTATAGGACGATATTTTATCTGGAACGCTTCCGTCTTGGAAGGAAGGAAGTATCGAGAGGAACAATGGAACTAGACCATTATTACGAAAAAAGATAAGTTTCTATTAAAATCAATACTTCATTGAACTTTATTACAACTGAAATCGTGACTTATTTTGTATTTTTTTTGTTATAGGACGATATTTTATCTGGAACGCTTCCGTCTTGGAAGGAAGGAAGTATCGAGAGGAACAATGGAACTAGACCATTATTACGAAAAAAGATAAGTTTCTATTAAAATCAATACTTCATTGAACTTTATTACAACTGAAATCGTGACTTATTTTGTATTTTTTTTGTTATAGGACGATATTTTATCTGGAACGCCTCCGTCTTGGAAGAAGGGAAATATCGAGAAAAACGATGAAACTGGACAATTATTGCGAAAAAATAATTTGTAGTAATATCAATATTTTATTAAACTTTATTGCAATTAAAATCTTGAGTGCATTTGTTTATACTATAAGAAAACTTATTTGTATAGGCTACAAAATGTGTTTAGGGAAATAATTAAAAAAAAAAAAAAATCGCTATGTGGGGACTCGAAGGAGAGCTCCAGATTGCGATTCATACGCTCGATCATCGATTCCTAGTTTCGTTGCCGTAAAGTCAATCACGATTCGCGATGCAGTGTTAAAAATAGATTGTGGCTGGCGCAAGCGCATTAGCAGCGCACACGGACATGGTAGTTGTACGATAGTAGATGTAACGCGCGAGTGCACGGAAGAAGCCAGTCGGGGAATACAATAAGTCGGAGTGGTGGTATCACGCTTTCCCGCCAGTATGAGAAGCGCAAGCGCAGAAACAGCGCACACGGACATAGTAGTGGTACGATAGTAGAGGTAACGCGCGTGTGAACGGAAGAAGCCAGTAGGGGAATACTGTAGATGAAAGAGGGGGTAAGAATCGGATCCGAGGATCCTCGTTCTGGCATCACTGCATGTGAGTGCAGCTCGTTGCACCAACTATACTATAAAAAGTACTGCCAATAGTTTGGATGCAGATTGTTCTAGGGATAAGTGTATTCCTAAATCTATTCGCATTGGACTTATCGATCGAAGTAGCTAATTTTAATAGTACTTCTTGTCGTTTGCTTTTCGGATATGAATTTGAAGATAATTGTAAAATATACATATATTTCTTTTGATACTCTATTATAATGAAGTATAATTTTGTGATGTTTCTTATGTGAGCTTAACCAATGAGATTATAATGTTGTTGTAGGTGGATACAATTTTTCGGAGGAATCACGTTTCTACCTATCTGCGTTTATAGTCATTGGTACAAGACATAATTGAGCATGCTTGCTACACTGTCATAACATTGGAACAGTAATCAGCAATATAACAACGAACATGACATTTCTATTGCGGTTTTTGTCGTTGAAACAGAGAATGAAATGTACTACTTTACCAAGGAATTGCATGTTAAGGACACCGAATGTCGAAATACATACATCGAAGTGTAAATATATTAGTATTTTCGTAAATACCTAGATGTCACTTTTTGTGGAGGGCAGAGGCAAATAATTTGAGTGCACGTGGACTTAAATTGCTGTAAAAACTTAATTTTCTAATAATACTCTTTGCTTTTCTTTTGTAGGTACTCAACACGGTGAATACGAGATGCAAGATCCAAAGTCAGAAGCTGATATGTAGGTAAAATTAACATTTTACATATATGCTTTCTAACACACTGGAAAGCTGTAATATAAAAATTCATTTCCACAATGTGCTATACTTCATTATTTGACTCTGTTATAATAAAAAAGAAACATAATATGTTCTGCTGTATTGTCGAACTATAAGATTGTATGTTGTATATTTTCCAGAGTGAAAGTGACCTTTATTGATAAAACAGGGAAAAAGATACCGATAAAAGGAAAAGTGGGAGACAATGTATTGTATTTAGCTCACAGATACGGAATAGAAATGGAAGGTGCATGTGAAGCTTCTCTCGCTTGTACTACATGTCATATATATGTACATCATGACTACATGGATAAACTTCCAATGGCCGAAGAAAAAGAAGAGGACCTGTTAGACTTAGCACCTTTTTTAAAAGAGAATTCAAGATTAGGTAGAAAGACAATGATATTATTACAATTTTATAAATAAATACTAATTTAATTGAAATGTGTAATACTGTAATGTAAATTTGTTGGTTTTAGGATGTCAAATTATATTAACAAAGGAATTAGATGGCATAGAATTGGAATTACCACAAGCAACAAGAAACTTCTATGTAGATGGACATACGCCCACTCCACATTAGAATTTGTTAGTTATATAACTAACAACCTAATGTATAAATATGTTTATAATTAATACCATTATATGTAACTTGTTATAAATAATATAAGTTGTATAAATGAACATTGGCGTGCAGTTCATTAAAAGTTCATTGAAGAAACACATTACACTTCCAGAAAGTATCATATGTATTTCATAAACTTTAAGAACAACAAACATCATCTAAGTGACATTTCGTCGTGGTACAATATATTTTATTTCTTACACATTTGGATTATGATACATATCTTTAATTACAATGATACCAGATTTAAACATTTATGATATAATGAATCTGTGAATTAAAATTATACTCGTTGACCTAGCAGCATTTACATTATCAGTGATAATAGCAAGTAAGTTTTTTCACAAACAGATCTCGTTTGAGCGCTGCCACAAATGTATAACACATCTTTTTTTTCTATTACTTCCAGCAGGCACCTTTGTAGATTTTCCCAGTTTGAAAATGTTCACAATAGCTTTGTGTGTACTTAGTTGTGCATGCATCTGTGCATTCATCTGCGTGTATACGCTAATGCGAAATTACACATTGATTTATGCACTCATTCCTATATCTCTATGTCGATAATTATTATCACCAACATCGTCATCTTTATTATCGTACAAACTATAATTATTTTAGTTTCTGTTCATTATTGATCACTATAATTATAAACATGTTGCAAGATCTCGATTCAGTCATACTTTCCATGCATACTTTACAATTAAAAGAATTTAAATAGATGTTACATTCATTCATTCACGCGATTTCATACAAACTACATCTGTGAGGATGATTACATGCGTATCTCTCATTTGGTATGAGTAATCACAATGGACTTATTGAAAAAATAACTTTTGTACTTATTTGTAACTAAAGAGAGGAAATAAAACGGTGCTGTGACATTAATTAAATATTGTACAAGAAAAAAAAACAGATCTTCTACGTTAAAGGTGTCAGTAGAATACTTTGAATCGATAAAGATAGAAAATTTGTTTAATATCGAAATTAAACTATTAATGTCTATGGCAGTAAATAATTCGATATTTACATAGTCGATAAATTTTTAAATTAACATTATCCATGTTCTGTGAATTTATAGCTTTATAAATTCTTGCAAAACTTCATCTGAAAATGTATCCTAAAAATATAGAATTTAATAAACATGTGTTAGTATCGTAACACGTTTCTAAAGCATCCAGTTGCATTGTTTCTGTATAAACAATGCCTCCCCCCCCCCCTAAGCTCGCTAAAAAAGAAACTACAAGTGCAATATTCACAAAAATTAACTTTTCAATCATATTCCGTGACGAGCAATGTCGACAGTCGAATATCAATATCTTTATACAAAACTTCCTGGCACAAGTTTATATTCATTTCCAATATGGTATACTTCAATTTACAGTTATAGTACGAATCACTTCCAAACGTGAAAGATTTGTATATCTATCATTAAGTAACTAAATACAATCGTGTGTGTGAGAAATAAGTATAGATGTACAAAATAACATTACTTCTACCCTACTATCGTAATGCAAAAAGTAGTCAAATGTATTTCTATACATAGAATGTTATTACAGAAATACTATACATAGAATTTCAATATACGATTAAACTGTGTACAGAAATACATGACTCCTTTTCGAAGGTATAAACTGTAAAAAAGTGAATACAAAATTTGGTGTATCAACGTTTTCCTAGGAAAGCTGCTGTCGTTTTATCCTACATTTCAATATTTTATATTCCAATATCAAAATCATAGTATCTCGCTATAGGAAAGAAATAAAATTTACAGAAATAATTTAAAGAAATAAACAAAAAGAAACGTATCGAGCTCAGGGAGATGAACGCTGCAAATATGCTTAATTATATACATGGAGTAACCAATTCACTAATGCAGACATAAAATTAATGTTCATTAATCCCGATTAAATTATTCAATCCAACATACGAGTTTATCAAATCAGAGGCATTAAAACAGATTCAAAAACATTTTATAGCGCATATGATAAGAAACGTAACTCAATTAGACAAAAAACTTATGAAATCCAATAACACTGAAAAAGCAATATATAATACATCTGTACATGAAATAACAATAAAATTTTGAAGCAAATTATATCTTTTGCTTTCTATTTCAATATTACAGTATCAATGGATGCGCTCTTTAAAATGAAACATAAAACCAAATATTACCAAAATGATTTTCATATCATTTCTGAAAAGCATTCTTTCTTAGCGACACAAATTAACTAAAGGTATATTATAGTTATTGGACTAGAAATGCGAGATACAACGAAAATTATTAAATCGAACAACAATAATAATGTATCTTCAATCATCTTTTCTATGAACGTTTCTAAAATACTTTATGCTTCTTTTTTTTCAATAACTAAATGTCTGCAGGAGGATTGGAAGTTTCTTGGCTCAAGCTATTCGGATATCAAATTACTTTGCTTTTCCGAAGCCATATCTGCCTTTACCGCCTATTTCTTACAATCTGTATTTTCAAAATAAAGTAAAAACTTTCTACAACATTTACAATACCATCATTGGATCTATCTTGTATAATCATATAATCTTAGAAGCTTTGATTAAAAATTGTCATTAAATCTCCTGCATTTATACATACATGTGGTTCGTGTATGCTGAGCAAAAAAATTACTATGCTCACACGTTACACTTAATCGTCAACATCTCAAAAATTTCCAAGTCGGGTTTCCTTTGATTGAAATCTGGATATAAAATCTGAATTTCTCAAATACATAATACATCGAAACCACGAAAGCTCTGTGGCTTGTAAAGCTGACCAATGAGGACATACAAGATTGTTAACAATTAGGATTATTGCTAAAAACTAGCCACATCCCCCCTTTTAGAAGCATTGTAGTCTTCCAAAATATAATGAGATGCACATTATCCTTCAATTGTTGCATACGATACATTCGATAAAATTAACTACCTAGTAATTATTATTTAACAAAATAAACGGTAAAAAATAAATAAAAACTTTTTTAAGTGCCAAGCACACATGTGACACAACTATAGTACATTGCAGAACAGAGTTAATTAATTGGATGGCGACCCATAGCATCAAAAAACAAACAATAAATTTAATGTATGTAAATTATTTTCTGAAGATGCAACTATAAAGTACCGTAAAGCCCATTTGTGTTTCATAGTTGAATTATAAAACATATTTCAGTTCGAGATATAAGTTAAGACTACTATTTAATTAAACTACAAACATTATTTGTAATTAAAAAATGGCTGATTTCGCTCTAAATTACACGAATTCTTTTCGTACGTTTTTTTACGTACACGTCAGTAATATTTAAATTATCGCGTCAACGAATAGCAGCAAAATGTCAACATAAAAAGTTTCATTTATCAAATAAATTACTATTTAAGTATAAAAATTAGGATGATACAAAAAGGCAGAATATGGAAACGATGTATAAAATGAAATTATATTTCAACAAAAAACAATTTGCTGCGGATATTCAGAGTGATTTTTCAACAAGACTTTGTTTAAGAGTCAAAACAGTTTTTAACTTGAATTTCGATACTTCTTTGAAAATGTAACTAGTTCCTGCGAACCACTTTATGCTAAGAGATGAGCGTAAATCTTGATTTGTATTTAACACAAAATTATAATATCTTAAAGTAATTCTAAAAGTATTATTTTCAGTTGTAGATACACTTCGGCATAAAATATCTAAATAAATTGGTTTTGAACACTGAAATTATTGTATGTTGCATTTGTCAAAGGTCCTAAACACGGAAATCAGCTTGAAAAACCTAAAAAAAACTTCAAATAATGTATTTAAAAACCACAGCAAAAGATGAATAGCAAAAAAAAGATATTAATTATCGATTGAATTTTCTCTGTGGAATCAAGACTTAGAATCATATCTCTTCACTATACTACCATCCCAGTAATTCTACAATAATAGAATGGACAGTATCTTTTCATTACGAAGACGTCACTGAAGATAAAAAGCTATCTTTTAAACTAGGAATAAAAAAATTTGTTGTGTCTCGACTCTCAACTGCACTCTCACAGTGTGCATCACATGTATCACAAATTAGTTGGTCAGTCCAATCACTGTCACTGTGGACCAATTATTCAGAGTAGAAATGATAATTGTTGCCCGTTTTTAAATTGTTTGGTGTACAGATGATACTAAATAATGCATCTTGCTAATAAAATATACAAAATGTATGGAATATATATTGTGTCAAGACTAAATGCGATATTTGTGCCTGTATCGTTTTCTTCTGGAAACAAATTATTTCAGAGATGATGCTGATGGATAAGTGCATGTACTGGAAGCTGTCTGCCCCTTTGATACCTCTGACAACGACCCATACTCAAGTCATGACATTCATACACATTGGCTATAGTACCACGTGATTCAACTGAATATGGACCAGAGATATCAAAGGGTTCCTCCAGTTATTCCATCGGATGGTGACGTCCTCCACATATCCCACAGGACATCCCACACCAATGAACAGCTCTGAGTGGAGGATAAATCCATAAGCAAGGAACAATCAGTGATAATAATGCCAAACCAAACCACCTGCGTCCACATCCTTCTTCTGTGCTACAACTGCACAATGCAATATCCATTTATGATGTATTCCTAATTATTTACTAACAGCTTTCCCAAACAACACAATAATTGATAATGAAATATCGAATACATTATAAACATGATAACGCAAAATTGTATAAATTCTCTATCTTTGAAATTTTATGAAATATCACTGTATTAATAATAATAAAAATAAATAAAATATGACTGTTTTATAAATTCTTCGATATTGTTACTTGTTTTCACAACATATAAGCATTAGCTATTTCAATTTTATCGAACACAAAAATAGATGAATACATAAGAAATAAAAATAATAATGAAAATTTAGAATTCTTTTACTCACCTGCAAGGGTTTTGGACAAAATCACCTTCAGCATCGCTCATACAGTGATACAGCATGCACTGAGCACATGACAGACAAGAAATTGTTGCGATTCCACGTTTAATTGGATCAGGAGCATATTCACACGACCCTCTAGGATTATGCTGCTCTGTGTAGAGCTCTTGGCAATGTTTACATCGTAATCTAATATTACGTTTCATAGTATTTTTCGAGGGTTGAGACACTATAATATCTTGCTTCTTGAAAGAATTTCCGGTATTATGTCTATCTAACCGGTCTCCTTTATGATCATCAATGATGGGGTATAAATATTCATGATTAAACGTTGTAAGCTGCACATAAGGATAATTATCTGATCCAACATCTGCAGTTGATGTCAAAGGGTGTTGAGATGGTAGTACTTTCAAAGAAGATCCACCAATGTAATGAATAGGTTTATGTGAATCAGGAAGGTCTGAACACTGGGAATGATAATGGGGCACTCGAACTATTCTATGTGGTGTATCGGTTGGTGGACGTGTATCTGGTGGTTCCACAGGTAAATTTAAAGTCTGGAAAGTAAATGAAATTATGTTAGTATATGTCTTATAAATATCTATGCTTTTTTTTTCACACATACCATAAAAACATCCTCATCCCCGGCGTCTGCTTCATTTTCGGATAATGTTGAAGTTGCCAAACCTGTGTCACAAAAGAAAAAAACATTGCAGACTTACAATATACTCGGAATAACATCGCGATGTAAATAAAAAATAGTGTGTAATGATCTTACCATGCATACAATCCATAATAAATAGCAGCAAAGTGATAAATAGAAATAAGTTAGTAAACTATGTTATTAACTATGTTATATATATTATTAACTATGTTATATTAAAATATGTAGCTTTTATATATCTCCCTAAAATTTAAACTACAATAAAAATAATAAATTACCTTCTAACAATTCTTCAACTGCTGTACGAACACCTTTGTCAAATGCCCTTGCATCTGCAGCTGTTTGAAATGTCAGTCCAAATTTTTTTTCTCCTGTCCTCCAATGATGAAAAGTCGGCATTACCTTATTATACTCAAAATCCTTTTTAATTGTACAGCTAAGGACGACCTAAAAGAAAATTATTCTATGTTAATATAGTAGAATGAAGTCATCTTACATTAAAATTATGTATATAACAATGAAATTACCGATTGATCAGCAATACGCTTTCCATAAATGAGATATTCATGTTCAACTAGCATATTCTTCTTAGTTGCACCAGGTGGGGAACTACTAGACGATCCACGGCTTTGGGTATTAACAGCTGTATTTGATACAGAGTGCGTAGAGTTGGTAGTAGAAGGTATGACAGTCGAAGTAGAAATACCAGATCCATTAGTATTATTAGACTGATGCCCACCTGTAGAAGTAGCTCTTCGTTTAACTGAAACATTTGCTATACCACCGCTGCCCAAAGGAACCCAACCACCGGAGCTATCATCCCTTGTCATTACCTGGGCACGAACCCTCACCAAGTAGTTACCACTAAAAATCAGATAGTAAGAAACTGGTATAACAGTTACACCGTATACAACACAAATATAAACTAATCATATTTCTTGTTAGCACTAATGTCAATTATTATAAGTCTAGCAATAATGAAAGAAGCAAAATATATATTATTGAACATAAACTATAAAATCCATTTAGTCTTTCATGTTTAATTAGATGTTCTAATACTGCAACTGTATAATAATAGACAAAAGAAATGTACATGTATGGATATGTGTATAAAGTAACATGTAATGCATGAGGGGTATAGGAACCATCTTTTAATAACATTATATTTAACAGGATATCAGAGAATCGTCAGAGCACGTCAGCAATTGCTTTGCGCGGGCAGCTAAAAAACGCGCAAGATCGACATATCACAAAGACGAAGAATCTCTCTTATACACTGCAAGATAGCAGATGTTACGTGCTGACATCGATTCAATGAATGAACGGTCATCTCTATATGAACACAGGATAACGTACTAACACTTCGAGCAAAATCGCACGTTTAGATGTGTAAATTTTTACGGACGCTCGATCATCACGACATATCTCAGGTCAAAAGAGAATTATTTGAGGGTCGGGAAAATTCCAGAGGATTCGGGAAACATGCCTGTCGTACAGGCAACGATAATAATGGCCAGGAGAAAAAGCAAGACAAGGTCAGACACAGCTGTCAAGTGTCCTATACGATGACAAAAAGACGACGAGACTGCACAAGTTAAGCCGCAGCCACGGACATTTCGGATCTCGGAGCGGAACCGTCATCGGAAGCTACCAAACGCATTATATTATTACTTACTCCTCTGACGCCTCTGTCATGATTTGAACTGTCGAAGCCTTTACTCAATGCCCACTTTTTCCCACATTTCACCATTTTCGTTGCATTGAAAAGACATTCGGCCGCGATTCTGTTTGTGGAGCTTTTTTAGGCTAGTGCCAACCACAGGAAGCGCCCCAGTCCTCCTCCCTCTCGCATTCCCCGTAGAGTTCATCCCCACGCCCGACTCAAACCCACAGTCCACGCCTGCTCCCTTTAGCCTTACCGAACGTTGCTTTCGTTTCGAAAACATTTCTTTCGCTTCACGATTGTCAAGTAATCATTCGAAATCGACACGTCAATCATCGTTGGGAAGTACGATTATCAGAATAATTCTTTTCGGTCTCACAATCGTAAAGTAACGCGGAGAAATTAGCGGGCGAATAACGCGGATCAACGTTCACCCCACGAACTTGACTAGCTATACAGTACTATACAGTAGCTATCGACTCTTTTACAATGAAAGCTACCAGTCTGCGCAACAGGATTCATTCATTGATGCAGCCCATACAGTCCTGTTAATAATTAAACGCGCTAACGTCTTTATGGAGGACAGTACGTCTACCAGTTACCTGTTCGGCAATCCTGTAAAATGTTGATTGATTAGAGAATACTATATAAATATTTTGATATTGTATATTATAATCCTATTGAAATATCTTTGTAATGTATAATTTATAAAATATCGAAATTTTTATATAATATTTAAATGGAGACATTTTTGATTCATTTCCTTTATAATTTGTTACGAAAGATTGTATGAGATTGGAAAAGATCTTTTTAAAATGATTGTTATCATATATTACATCGAGTATCGATTATCAGCCATTATTAATTGCTTTGCTTGTTGCAATATATTTCTATATACATGTCACGTCAAAGGTGCTACGTCAAAGGAAAAAAAAATAGAAAACCTTCACCTGTATTTATTATTTGTTTTATTATTTTATAAAAATCCCTTACGATTTACTATCCATCGAATTATGTATAGCTATTTAAATACACGCTTGAACCTGAGCCTTCTATTTTCCGGAACATTTATCTTGCCGCTGTAAGCCCGTATTTATAAATCGATTAAAGCTTGTTTTTTTATGGGTTATACTATATTGCTCTTATTATACTACATACATGCAAATGTCAGGTCCCTTAACTAAAAATAAAACGGGCTCTTATGACCGTGTTAGATCGTCTACTTACAAAAATCGAACGGAGGGCTAATTGTTTTTTCAATGCAAATAGATGGCCTATTTGTCCTTTACAATTATTTTTATAAATCAACGTTATATCAATGTCAAATACTAAACTACTTTGCGTGTTCGTATTAAAAGATCATAGCCATTGATTATATTATATTTGAAAAAAAGCACACGTAAAATAGTAAAAATGGAATATCAAGATTCATATTACAAATCGATTGGATTTTTTAACGTCAATTATTAAATCGTTAGAGGCATTTCCCTTCTTCTAAAATTAAATACAAGTACTTATATTACGATTAGTAATCGATAAAAGTTCACGGAAGCATTATGCCTAGTTTTTTCTTACCTATTCTTCCGTAAAAAACAAATATTGATTTACACGTTTCTTCAATTGTTCTATCCAACATTTTTCTTTTCTGTGTCATACGACATCATATTACATATCATATCATATAATAATTACATAGTATGTGTACAATTTTACAATAATGCTTTCATTATTAATACAATCTGAAATCAAAGTATATTTAGAGCAACTAATATTTTTTTCGCCTCGTCAAATCGCGTTCGTAAAAACGTTCTTTCGAATGCCTGCAGTTACCAACGGAGAACAATGAATTTATACATCAATGGAGTATAGTATTTGACTGATAATATTGTTTTAAAACATAGGGACATTTAATGTGGCTGTATGATATTCGAATTTGCTCGAGCATAGTAAGGTTTAGACCGCATGGACCCCCTGGTTTAGACTGATCAAAGTCGCTAGAAGATTTTTAAACGTAAAACGTCACGTTAGATTCAGTAAGAAGAAAATATAAATTTAAATAGTAAACACTGAATGCAAAGTCATTTATGTTCATTAAATTTACATTGTATTCGCAAGAGGAACAGTGGCTGCAGTAAATGAAACTTAAATTAACAAAAACTACAGAATATAGCCTAAAATTTGCAAATGAATAAGGAGTACTTCAAGTAGTAAAAAACTTACTTGTGCTGCCGTAATTTATTTAATAATATGGCAGGCAATTTTTGGCAAAGTTCACATCAGTAAGACATTTTAATAAATATCATTTTTATGGTATTACAAATATGTTAAAATAATTCGATGCTTTATGTTTCTAGTCAACAATGGCTTCTCGATAAACAAGACTTGGTACGAGAACGACAACACGATCTTTCGATTTTAACGGAGGAAGAGTACCAAAAATTATTCATTTTTTTTTCCAACTGTAAGTCACATATTTTGGTGTCTGAATTGCTTCTAATTAGTATCAAAAAGTCATTGATGAAAAGTCGATTTATATCATTATCATTCAAAAGTTCTACCTTGTGCATTGGTCTTCCTAAATCACGTTATATAAGAATAATTTTGTATGTTTTAGTGATACAAGTATTAGGAGAACAATTAAAATTGAGGCAACAAGTTATAGCCACAGCAACCGTTTATTTCAAAAGATTTTATGCCCGTAATAGCTTAAAATGTATAGACCCTTTATTGTTAGCACCTACGTCAGTTTTCTTAGCTTCCAAAGTTGAGGAATTTGGTGTTATTTCCAATACTAGATTAATAACGACATGTCAAACTGTTGGTACGTATTAATTACTTATGTCATAGTTTATGATACATCAGAGATGGGAAATCTTCTTATCAGTAGAGGCCACATTAATTAATATACTTACTATTCCCTACCTGTATAACAAACAATTAATTATGTATTTATATTTTTTTCAGTAAAAAACAAATTCAATTACGCATATTCGCAAGAATTTCCTTATCGTACAAATCACATTTTGGAATGTGAATTTTACCTTTTAGAACATTTAGATTGTTGTTTAATAGTCTATCAGCCGTATCGTCCTTTGTTAATTCTCATACAGGATGTAGGACCTGATGATCAATTACTTACTCTTGCTTGGCGTATCATAAATGATAGTTTAAGAACAGATGTCTGTTTGTTATATCCGCCATATCAAATAGCTATTGGTAAGACAATTTGATTCAATATTATAATTCCAATCAAATATAGAAACATCGATTTTATAAATATGAACTTCAAATTTTTCAGGATGCTTACAAATAGCCTGTGTCATATTACAAAAAGATCTTAAATCATGGTTTGCTGAATTAAATGCAGATATGGAAAAAATCCAAGAAATTGCTCGTTATATTATCAATTTATACGAACTATGGAAAACGTATGATGAAAAAAAGGAAATCCAAGGTTTACTATCTAAAATGCCGAAACCGAAAGCGGCGCCACAGCGCTGACATCAAGCTTTATTGACAACCAATATGTGGGACTGAAATTAAAACATAATACAATTTGAATGAATGTCATCATTCTACCGAACACAATTTTTATATCATAAATGAACTAGCACAGTTAACTATTAAGTATTTATATTTGTATTAATGTTGCATTTTTATCATTGTGATATTTTCCCTGAATAAAACGTTTAGCAGAGAATGTTAGAATGATAGTTGACATACAAAAGTAGAGTTTCGTATAAAAGATTTTAGACCAGATTAAAATATCGTCTAGGCACAGTTTGTATATTTTATATATTCCGTGTAATTAACTGTAACACCAAACTATCGATTTTGATAATTATGTGTCATTATTTTACATCTTATGTGAATTTATACAAGAGTACAAAAACAATTGAACTAAATTACCTTTATCTCTTCTCTAGTATGTTTAAAAATGTATATATCTATTTAATATATTCAATGGACCGTAAAGGTGTGCTGAACTTTGCTTTTATTGCCTCCTGAGTTACCTTAAGATTTCTTTAATTAAATGAATTTCATTATTAAATTATAAACTGATTTTTGTACAAAATATCACATTTAATAAGTTACGTTGTATGTGTTCCTAAAATTAAAAAAATGGATCTTTACTAATAACACAATTTATTTATAAAATATTCTGGCACATTCGTTGAACATTCCGATTTCACTAACTGGAACCTTTCGAGTATCGTTTCCAAAACTTTTTTACATCGTCGTGACCGGATTTTGTAACTACCATTGTACGTTTTCTAAAATGAAAAGTAAAATATACACTCATACACATTCATATCAGTGACGTTTCGAAAAGATGTTTATTAAAGTACCTTTCACTTTGCCATATTAATACTCCAGTAGAGAGTGCATGATCTCTGAGTACTTCAAAATCTGTTTGGGAAAGAAACTGACTGTACAAAACTCCTTCACTGAATAAAAATCTATTTCTTTCATTCTCCCATAATTTAATCTGATCTACAATAGTTGGCGGTAAAACTGGTGGGCCAGCTTCTATCATTTTACCATGAGCATGTTGCTGTAAATAACTGTTAATATAGCAAAATGCAAATTAATTGTTTTCCTCGATATTTCAATTTACGAACTATAATAAAAAGTAAGAATTAATTCATAGAACACACCCCACAATTTGAGATGCTGTAATACCGCTCTTTAACGCTTGACGCACCGAATCTCGTGTTAATATCGACACAACTAGGTTCGGAAATCTACAAATAAACGACTATTATATTTTATGTCATACTATTAAATTCTTCTCAAACGTACCTGTACAACATCTCGCAAAAAAGACCGAGTAAGGCAACTTGCAAGTTTGAATTGGTATATGCATATACCCTGTAATTTGTTTCAACAACAATATACCCTTCTTTCTCTGGATCTCGAGATAATGGCTTATTTTGCCCAGTAGCAATATTCAATGCCAATCGTGTAGGATAAAACCTAGTAAAAAATAAAGTATCTAATGAACTTACAAATAAAACAATTTAGTACATTATTTAAAAATTGAATATTACTTAAATTACCTCCCAGCTTTTCGTTTACGTTGATATACAAGACCAAATTCTCTTAAATGCTGTAGAAATGTTAGCAAACCCTCTGACATTCCTTCAGTACTGTAATCCTTGCCAAGTGTTGAAAAATTCAATTGAAATAGAAATGTTAGGCATTCAACTAGATCCAGTCCTCTTGCTTCTATTGTATCTAAATATTGTAAGATAAAGTACCACACCTGCAATACATTACTTAAAAATAAATAATATCTTTGAGTAAAACTTTAAGAATTTAATTGCACATACACCTAAGATGATATGAAATATTCCAATTATATATTTTCAATAATTATGATAAATATTACTAATATTACCTGTGATGCAGTTTCTAACAATAAGAATTGAAAGCCAGCTTGTGTTATAACTGGACTTCCATCTGCTTCATCTCTTTTCATTAATCCAGCATGTAAAAGTATCCTTACAGCATCAGCTGATATACCTAAAAAAAAGGATAATATCAGTATGATGAACATGATCCGAGGTATGTACATAAAATGCAACATTTCTTAATAATAATTATATCTATGAATAAAATATGATAATATTACCTTCTTGCTGTTGTGAACCAACCATGTAATGTAAAACACATTCCCATCTTTCTAATGCATATGAATCTAAGAATGCAACATCTCTTGGCTTACTGTCTGTTTCTAATTGATTTGACATTGTCCACGGTTTCCCACCACCCAGTAAGACAATTTTCAGATTCTTTTTAAATGTTGTATTCAAAATCCACCCAGGTAATCCGCCTGGTATAGATGCTTCTTTCCAAACATTCAATTCATTCAATACAGAAACTACCTTCTGATGTTCTTCAAAATGAAGTTTAGAACACCAAGAAGCAATCACAGCTTGCGGTACAGGTTGTTCAACAAATAATAACCGCATGACATAATGTTTTGCTATTACAGGTAATTCTCGAAAAACAGCCAAACAAATTGGTGGATTGTGATATAATTTGTTAAGTGTCTCTGGTGGACGAGATTTTAAATACTCGTGCAGATTTTTACATTGCAATCCCGTGGGACGTAGCAAATTCTTTCCACTTATTGTGTTTGACATTTTGTCTTTTTTTTGTTAATACTTATAATTATATCTTAAACGTTTAACTTAATAAGAAAATTGTACTTTGTGTTTAACCTGTTGCGATATATATAACACAGTGGAAAAACTGAATGTATCATGAGTGAGAAACAATACTTCAAATGAGTATTATACTTCTTAAAGTAATATCTTCGAAGTAAATGTTTATAAATGCCTTTTTGTTTTTAACAAATGTAATTTCAGTGTACATTCATGTACATTGGCAAGTGCCAATGCACTACAGCGTGATCCATAGAATATATGCAATGATATACAATGAGATGTATGTCATTTATCTCACGATTTCCTCATGTCCCTTTGATGCATGTGTGGGTGATCAATTTAAAACTATTTAAAAAGCAAAGACTTATGCTTTAAACGTACGTATTCAAAATTATTTATGGCTAAATAATTTTAATAATTTGTTCATTTGTGTAGTAAAATATCACAACTGCGTTATCTTCGGAACATTGCTAATTCCAACTGTAAGTTTGGAGGTTTGCAGCAGTGTCTTCCCAAATTGAAAGTTGGTCATACATGAGAAACTTCTACTCCCTCATACTTCAGACAATAATATTGAAACTGTTCTGTGTGTATACTAACCTCTGCAGAACATGATTTTAATTTATAGTGGTTAAGGATAAAATTTGTGATGTACTCGATATGTAAAAGTACTCATCCCGCAACGGGAGTAGAACATGCGATAACTTGTTATTTCTTTAATCGCTTGGAAAAATGTCTCGTAGTGGCAGGTGCAAATATTATAAGAGTATTTCGTTTAATCCCAGACGTGGATATAACGAAGAAAGAAAAGTACACAGGTTCCTGTATTTACCATTTATTTATGAAGTAACAATAAACAGATAACGTAACAGGTCTGACATTAAACATTATTTTTTAATACAGAAACACGTCCTCCGAAAATGAAGCTAGAATGCTTAGCTCAGTATACATTACATGGAAATGTAATGTCAATGCAGGCTGTAGCTCTGATTGGTTCTCAAAGAGATTCGCTTCTATTAAGTTTTCGAGATGCTAAGTTATCAGTTGTAGAATATGATCAGGATATTCATGATCTTAGAACTGTGTCTTTACATTATTTTGAAGAAGAGGAAATAAAGGTAATTATCCAACAAAGAGTTATTTCAACTTCATCTTTCTCTTTGCTTAAACTTGAGCAATTAAAAATTATTATCTAATTTTTATTAGGATGGATGGACAAATCATCATCATATTCCAATTGTTAGAGTAGATCCTGAAGGAAGATGTGCAGTCATGTTAATATATGGACGGAAATTAGTTGTACTACCATTTAGGAAAGACCCAAGTCTTGACGATGGCGATTTACTTGATAGTACAAAAATGATGCCTAATAAAACTCCTATACTATCATCATACATGATAGTATTAAAAAACTTGGAGGAAAAGATGGACAATATAATAGATCTGCAATTTTTGCATGGATATTACGAACCAACATTATTAATACTCTATGAACCTGTGAGAACTTTTGCAGGGTAAGACAGTTTTTCCAGATTTTATGGAACTTCTTTTTTAACAACAAATAACAAGTTATTAGTACCAATTGATATAAAATTACAGACGTATAGCTGTCAGACAAGATACTTGTGCTATGGTTGCAATATCATTAAATATTCAGCAAAGAGTACATCCCATTATATGGTCTGTATCTAATTTACCATTTGATTGCTATCAAGCAGTGCCGGTAAAAAAACCTCTTGGTGGGACATTAATCATGGCAGTTAATTCTCTTATTTATTTAAATCAAAGTATTCCACCTTATGGAGTTTCCTTAAATAATCTGTCAGAGGGTAGCACCAATTTTCCATTAAGTTAGTAATTCATGTTACTTCCAATAATTTGTATATAATATATTTAAAACACATTTCATTCAAATGACATTTTTTATTTGTAGAACCACAGGAAGGAGTGAAAATAAGCTTAGAAGGCTCTCAAGTTGCATTTATATCGTCAGATCGTTTAGTCATTTCTTTAAAGAGTGGTGAACTTTATGTATTATCTTTATTCGCGGATAGCATGCGTTCAGTTCGAGGTTTTCATTTTGATAAAGCTGCAGCAAGTGTCTTAACTTCGTGTGTAAGCATATTATAAAAATAATTGAATTGAATTTATGTATATCAAATGTGTACCATACTTATAGACAGAGATTTCATTCAATAGGTTTGTATGTGTGAAGATAATTATTTGTTCTTGGGATCACGTCTTGGTAATTCACTGTTATTACGTTTCATTGAGAAAGAATCAGAAAATTTGCTGGATATAAACGATGATGAAATAATAATCGAGGAAAATGAAACCGAAGAAACTCCGGCAAAGAAAGTGAAGCAAGACTTTCTTGGAGATTGGATGGCATCTGATGTATTAGACATTAAAGATCCAGAAGAGTTAGAAGTATATGGGAGTGAAACACATACCTCTATACAAATTACTTCGTATATATTTGAGGTATTTGCATTTAGCATATTTGCATAATGCACACGAGTAATAAAAGAATTTGTTAAATTCACTGTTTATATAAATTTTTATAGGTATGTGATAGTTTATTAAATATAGGGCCTTGTGGTAATATATCAATGGGTGAACCCGCTTTTTTATCGGAAGAATTTTCACATAGTCAAGATCCCGATGTTGAACTTGTTACAACCTCTGGATATGGGAAAAATGGTGCACTTTGTGTACTTCAGCATTCTATACGTCCTCAGGTATTTGAGAATAAAAATTTTTAACTCGTTGAATGCAACATGGTCATCAGCGACCAGTGTAATTGAATTAAATGTGTTTGTGTGTGTAATATCTTGGAAATTTTCGTGTTAAAAGAAAAACGTATACTTTAGTAGAATTGACGTAATTAGAGAAATATGGATGACATTCAACGTGTTTAAGTATACTCACTAATGAATTATTCTTACAATTATTACAAATTAAATATCTATTCACGAGATAGGTTGTAACAACATTTGAACTACCTGGATGTGAAGACATGTGGACTGTAATAGGTGCATTGAATAACGATGAGCAAGTAAGGCCTGAAGCAGAAGGATCTCATGCTTTCTTGATATTAAGTCAAGAAGACTCAACCATGGTATTATATAGCTTATAAACATACAAAATTAACATAAACATTTACATATTGTGTGTAATAATTATGATTTGCAATTAGATATTACAAACTGGTCAAGAAATCAATGAAGTTGATCAAAGCGGATTTAGTACACAAGGAAGTACAGTATTCGCCGGAAATCTTGGTGCAAATAGATACATTGTACAAGTCACTCAGATGGGTGTACGTCTTTTGCAAGGAATCGAACAAGTATGTGTACCGATTAGAGCAGATATAAATATATACATCTGGAATTATAAAAAATTCTGAAGAAAACTTCATACATCATAATTATAGATCCAACACATGCCTATAGATCTTGGTTGTCCCATTGTACATGCAAGTTGTGCAGATCCATATGTGACTATTCTATCGGAAGATGGTCAAGTTATGTTACTAACTCTTCGAGAAGGACGTGGATCTGCTAGATTACACGCTCAAGCAGCCAATTTACTTTTTGTAAGTTAAAGATTTATAATAAACACACTAATATTTACTCTCCTTTACTATAACGAAATATCTTTAATTCGCAGAGACCTCAAATAGAAGCATTGTGTGCTTACAGAGATGTGAGTGGAATTTTTACTACTCAATTACCTGAAAATATTGAAGACGAAGTGCCTGAAGAAGAAGATAATATAGAAGAGCCACCAATCGTTGCTAATATTGATAATGAGGATGATCTTTTGTACGGTGATGCACCAGCTTTTCAAATGCCTGCACCATCTCACGCGAAAGTACCAGAAGGAGCTACAAAAAAAGCCCCCTGGTAATATTGACACTTTCGTACAACTACCTTAATTTAATTTTTTAAGGCGACGAGATGTGACACATGCAGGTTCAAAAAAATGTGGATTTTTTATTTAAACCTATTCATTATACTTAACAGGTGGCAAAAACATTTACAAGAAATTAAACCAACTTACTGGCTATTAGTGTACAGAGACAGTGGAACCTTAGAAATTTATTCTCTTCCCGACTTGCGTTTATCTTACCTTATTCGTAATTTCGGATACGGGCAATATGTGTTACACGATAGCATGGAATCTACAACATTAACCGCTTCTGTTAATGAAATTCCTAATCCTGAAATGCAGGTAATATTACTATGCTTATCAAACTATTTTGAGTGTCATCAAAGTTTGATAATAATGATATACATATGTACAGGTACGTGAAATTTTAATGGTGGCACTCGGACACCATGGAAATAGGCCAATGCTTTTGGTACGTCTCGATGCTGAACTTCAAATTTACCAAGCATACAGATATCCTAAAGGTTACTTGAAGCTACGATTCAAAAAATTAGATCACGGCATAATACCGGGTCATTTAAGGTACATGACGTTTTCCTAAATCATCATTTCACAAATTCGATTCTTATCTAATCACTGCAATTTTACAGATCTAAGCCGAAGGAGGAACACATCCCTGTAATCACTGAAACGCGAACCTGTATGATGCGTTATTTTAGCAACATTGCAGGATATAATGGTGTATTTATTTCTGGCGATTATCCTCATTGGATATTTCTCACTGGACGAGGAGAATTACGTACTCATCCAATGGGCATCGATGGCCCTATTACATCTTTCGCACCTTTCAATAATATCAATTGCCCACAAGGATTTCTCTATTTCAATAGAAAAGTATCGTATGCAGTCATCATATCTTCCTTAACGCCTTGCCGTGCCATTTAACTAGAAAGAATTTGAAACATTGTATTTTGCGACAGCTTGTGAAGACAAGAAGCTCGACTTTTGATATTCACGCTTGGCCCAAAATCTTCATCATGAATCCAACTCGTCAAAGTACGGCAAGGGGTTAATAACATGTAAAATTTTTCATAAGACACTTATATATATTCTACCTTGTAGGAAGAATTGAGGATATGTGTTTTACCGACACACTTATCATACGATGCTCCTTGGCCTGTTAGAAAAGTGCCATTACGGTGTACGCCACATTTTGTTACGTATCATTTGGAAAGTAAAACGTATTGCGTTATAACAAGCATAGCTGAACCACTCAAAAGTTATTACAGATTTAACGGGGAAGATAAGGTAGGAAGGAATCCATAAATAACAATGGAAATATTGTTCAAAAAGGGACACGATTATTTATTGTAAAACATGCGTTCAGGAATTCACGGAAGAGGATCGGCCTGACAGATTTATCTTTCCATCGCAAGAACAGTTTTCTATAGTTTTATTTTCACCGGTTTCATGGGAAACGATACCAAATACTAAGATTGAACTTGACCAATGGGAACATGTAACTTGTTTAAAAAATGTTTCTCTGGCTTACGAAGGAACTCGATCTGGTTTGAAAGGATATATAGTATTAGGGACTAATTATAATTACGGTGAAGATATTACAAGTAGGGGAAGGGTAAGTCGTAAATTCATATTAATATATTAACTTGTAAGTTTAATAGTATCTGGGTAGCGAAAAGAAATGCCTTTTTTTATATTCTCGGACAGGATATTTGGTGTGTGACTCATGTCTACTTCCTCAATTAGAACGGATAAATATTAAATATTTTTTTTCTTCATCAACTTTTTTGTTTTGTAAACCAAATCGACACTTCTTTGTTCTTTATTTAATACATTAACGTTTATATTGCAGATACTTATATTTGATATAATCGAAGTTGTTCCTGAGCCGGGTCAACCGTTAACAAAAAATAGATTTAAGCAAATTTATGCAAAAGAACAAAAAGGTCCCATTACGGCCATAACGCAAGTATCAGGATTTCTAGTATCCGCAGTTGGCCAGAAGATTTATATTTGGCAATTAAAAGACAATGATCTTGTTGGCGTTGCTTTCATAGATACACAAATTTATATTCATCAAATGTTGAGTATTAAAAGCCTAATTCTAGTAGCCGATGTATATAAATCAATCAGCTTATTAAGATTTCAAGAAGAGTATAGAACATTGTCCCTCGTTAGTAGGGTAAGTATAAGTTTAATTGTAATTTTAATTCTATCAATAAGAACTATTAAGTAATCTACATGCATTTTTAAAGGATTTCAGACCCGCCGAAGTATATACCATCGAATATTTAATTGATAATACCAATTTGGGTTTTTTCGTGGCAGACGGTGAAAGTAATATAGCTCTGTTTATGTACCAGCCGGAATCGAGAGAGAGTCTTGGTGGACAAAAATTAATTAGAAAAGCCGATTTTCATTTAGGGCAAAAAGTAAACACATTTTTCCGCATCAGGTGTAGAGTTTCAGATCCCGCAAATGAAAAGAAACATTTCTCTGGCGCGGATAAAAGACACGTTACCATGTATGGTAAGTTAAAAAGTTTAAAAGTTATGAAAACGCCAGTAGAAGTTTATAGAGCATGTTTATAATAATATAATTTTTCCTTGACTAGCATCTCTCGATGGTAGCCTTGGTTATATTTTGCCTGTACCAGAAAAAACCTACCGAAGGCTACTTATGTTACAAAATGTTCTGGTAACACATATATGCCACATTGCTGGATTAAATCCAAAAGCATACAGGTAATTACTTGATATTAACACTACCACTACCAAACTAGTCAAAATGATCTGATAGACAATTTTTTCCAAAAATTCTCCAAGTTTATGGAAGAGTCATAGAATATATATTCTATCTTAAAAACAATAAATCAGCGAATTGATCATCTTTTTCCGCCTTTTGATTAATCTTTTTTCAGGCTACTTATTTAATATATTGAAATATTCTAAATTTAACACCGGTAGTTCTAGTATTAATCAGTAGTTATTAATAGAGAAGTAATACGTTATCTAATAAATAACTCTTTCTTATCAGAACTTACAAGAGTTACATTCGAACTCAGGGCAATCCTGCAAGAGGTATCATAGACGGTGATTTGGTTTGGCGCTATCTCTTTTTACCTAACAATGAAAAAATAGACGTTGCCAAAAAGATTGGGACGCGTGTTCAAGAAATAATAGAAGACCTAACCGAGATCGATCGACAGACAGCTCATTTTTAAAATAACATCGATACATTACACATCATTCCAAGCAGTAAAAACATCTGTGCTCTATGATGTTTTACAAATACCTCGGGCAATTGAAACGAGAAAACATCTTTTTAAAGTTTTCTCTAACATTGAGATAGTTATATCCGTACATTGTGTATAGAATTAATTACAACAATAAGAGTGTGAGAGTATGAAACAAACTTGATTCGTAGCTTTTGTAACTGCACATGAGATTTTTATAACATGAATTCAGACTAGTATAAACATCGTGAATGTGTACAAATTAGAATGAACTTTGTATAAAATAAACGTTGATGTTTATTTCTTACTCGCTAAATTCATGAACTACATCGTCACTGTCTGAGACCATTAAATTAAGAGAAACATTTGTATAAAGGTTGAGAAAAAGTTCAATTAATCTTCAGCGAACAAATTGATACATTGTAAAACTAACAGAAATTAAAGTTTATTTCATGACAAAATGCGTCCGTCAATGAACCCGTCAATTAACCAACCCATGCATTCAACGAGTCGCCTATCAATTAGAAAAAGTATTGTTGAAAAACGGATGTCAAGACGCGAAAGTCAGCGGAGTACGTATAATGATAACTAATACATTATTGCATATAGCTCAAACGGTTATGTATATCGATCAAACAATTCTAACGACACTATATTGATTATCCTATTGTGTTTACATAAGTTTCTGTACATCATACTTTAGACACATCAGTAAGTAGTGCATTTAAATTTTGTAGAAATTATTTCCAATGGAATTAGAACAAAAAGAAAAATCCTAATACTATAAAAACTCTATAAATGTTCTACGATTAATTTTCTTAACTACATTTTATATGTACAGTGTCAGTCAGTGATCCAACAGTGCTAGACAGAAGACTTTGCGAAGCGTTCGATGTCTTCGACAATGCAAAAAGTGGTGAAATAGATGTCCGAGATTTAGGTACCATTATCAGAGCACTAGGATGCGTTATCACTGAAGCGGAATTACAAGAAATACAAGTAGAAGTGGAGGATGTAGAAAATAATTCCGTACCTCTTAACAGATTTATCGAATATATGCGTAAAGCTATCAACGAACGCAAGTTTGTTTCACAACGACATTTTATACTGAATGAAATAACATCTTAATACTTTGTCGATTTAATTGTAGATTTAAGCCAGCTGAACCAGAGGATTTATTGAAAGCATTTCAATTACTAGATCCTGAAAATCGGGGATATATTATGCGTAACGATCTCGAAAAAGCCATGATGGAACTTGGAGAACCTTTTTCACAAGAAGAAATAGCTGATATGATGGCCGTCGCATGCGATTCAGAAACGAAAAAGATAAATTACGAACATTATATAAATTTGTTAATTGTAAGTATATATGTTTTAAATGATCTTATTATAACATCTATATTGATATTTGCATTAAAGAAAAGATTTGTATCAAAAATGTTTCGAACCATGCACACGACAGTTTTAAAACATTACTCGCAGGTAAAAATACCAGAGGATATCAATGTTTATAGCATCGTCGATGAAATAGAAGCTGCAAGATTGGCAGCTATGCCTAAAAAACGTAGATTAGAGAGTCTTCTTTTAGATTTCGATGCAACCTAATTTGCTATTTGAAGAAGCTGTTAATGTACCAGGAGGAAAAATTCGTTAATGTTAGTTTTGCAAGTTAAAATGTCTTAAATTTTACTCGAAGAAACAATCATTAATATTTTTTTATATTTAAACAAAATCTTCACGATTGTAAAGGCATACAATACAAATTCTGTATAAAAATATGTATATATGTTATAATACATATATATATATATATAAAATGTTTGTCCATAATCATGAGTTCATAGTCATACATATGGGCACATATTCAGTAAATCGAAATGTGGGAATGTTATAACTTTGAAAACACAGGTGGTTCTCCGTTTGTTGCTATTGCCATAGCAGCAGTTGTAAAATCTTCACTTTGAAGCATAGTCTGATTGTGCATTCTCTGTTGAATAATATTAAAAAAGATGTCTCCATTATTATATAATATACATGTACTTAAGTATGAATCTTCCATTTCATAGTAAAAATAAGACTTTGTACTATATTTACAGGTAGAATAATGAAACCTGCCAACTTACAATATGATTTAAACCCTCTTGAACTGAATGATCTCTTGAATAAACTAAGCTCAATTTTGATGTTTGCACAGCAACTGGACTTTGGCTTGCTATTTCTCCAGCAAGTTCTAAGCATTTGCTTAGTAATCTGAAACAAAAAATTCTGATTAATGGAACACATACTTGTTCTCAATATATTGTAAAATGAAAAATATCTTTTTGTAATTTATTTAACAAGTAAATAGATTAATAATATTTACGTTTCTTTATTGTCAACCACACAACTAACAAAGCCACTTTGTAAGGCTTCTGGTGCTGTAAACTTTCTTGCAGTGTAAACAAGCTCTCTGACTAAACTGTCAGAGCCTATAATTTTTGGAAATCTTTGAAGTGTTCCAACATCTGCAGCTAACCCTAAAGCAATTTCTTTTATTTGAAACCATGCATCTGAAGAACAATATCGAATATCAGCTGCAGAAATCATATCAACTCCAGCACCAATGCAAGGACCATGTACAGCTGCAATTACTGGTTTTGGACACTAAAAAGAATTCAATCAAAGGTATTTAAGAATTTCATTACTGATAAGTACTTTGCAAATGTTGAATGAATTATTGAAACAATCTATCTTTAAAGAAAGACAAATAGCAACCTTTTCTACAGATGATAAAGAGTTTTGATATTTCTTTATTGTTGCATTCAAAATCTTGCATTTACGAGCAATGTCCTCTTGTTCGGCCAACTGAGGTGCTAACTGCAGCATATCCTGTAAATCTATACCTGTGAAATTCATTTTATATTTAACAGTCTCTTGTTGGATTACTGATAAAATATGAATGATGATATACCTGCACAAAACATTTTGCCAGAACCTGAAAGAACTATGACTCTGCAATTTGGTTCCTCAGCCAATTTGTTAAAGCAGGTTTCAAATTCACTGCAAAAAAGATTAATAGAGGTTAAATAACTATAAATTTAATGTTATTTTTATACATATAGAATTAAATACCTCCACATTGCATTATTAATTGCATTGCGTTGTTGTGGCCTATTTAATTGTACTAAATAGACAAACTTTTTCGGTACAGATACTGACAGTGTCTTATATTCTTCAGGAATATTTCCACTGCTATAATTCGCTTTAATACCATTTTGAACCTCTGCAAAATTTTGAAGAAAGTAGAAAAAAGAGATATTAGAAAAATTGAATCAACAATGTCTTTAATACCGGAATTCATTATTAAAGATAATGATTCAGCCAGAAATGTGTGTAGTTCAAAGATCATAGGGTGATGTCAAATGATTAATAAAACATTAACGTATTGTACGAATAATTGTTAATTATTTCTTACGCTTTTTTACTGCATTAATTGCAGAGCGATTCCTTAAAATATTTAAAGCCATCTGTGTGTTTCGAATTTTAAAAAATATAAATTTTATACACAAATATAATAATATGAATCAGAACATATTACGATTATTATTGTTACTATCTAATATAACGTCGGCCATTACTTTCTCCTTTAAAAGATCAAAGGGTAGAAAATTTATACGCCGGATAAAAATAAATCATTTCTGTTAAAAATATAAATTAATTTCTGATAGATGAATTGGGTACAACAGTTTTTATTATTAAACAATTAGAATTCATCCTTGTAAAAATATGAGGAGTCTTTTGTTTATCATTTATTTGCGCTGCCATTGTCCATGCTTAGGGCGGATTTAAATTTCCATATGTAGGAACTTAAATACCAATTACACAAGAAACCCAATAAATTGCTATTACTTTATTAGTTGAAGAAACAAAATGTAATTATGCACACGTAAACGAAAAGTTACTGTATTTTTTAATATTATCTAATTTGTACACTTCATACATCAGCTGCTAAATAAATGATAGTTACCCGAACACATAGCGCTGATCCCATTCATCCAATTCCTCAGCTAAATATAATCTTAAGTGTTTTTAACGTTTTAAGAGCATTTCATTAAAATATAAACACGATCGTAATCTTCATTTCTGATACGATGTATTATTAAAATTCATAATTTTGCATTCAAACATTGATGTCGCTCAGAAATTTCTAATAGTGGGGATGTCCGTCAAGTAGGGTTACATTAAAAAACGAAAAGAAACATTGAAACGGCTTCATGATTCGTTCAGCTGTGCAAACGGTGCAAACTAATCTCCATTCCGTTGAATGGATATAACAGCTTTTAACTTTGGACGATTCATCATATGCAAGGATTTTTAGAAACCTTTATATACGGAGAGCGTACATGCATTAAGTTTTTTTAAATCCACTTCTGATACCTTTAAACATGGTATCGTCATGGTGTTATTTTATTCTGCCGGTAGTATTATTTATCGGCTTACTTCGAAAATCTCGTGAACGTTCATGGGGAAAATGTAAAAGTACGGAAAATTTGCAAGGCCGAGTGTTTATCGTGACAGGTGCGAATTCAGGCATCGGTAAGGAAACTGTGAAGGAATTGGCGAAAAGGGAGGCTACGATTATTATGGCTTGCAGAGATGTGCAAAAGGCTCGAAATGTTATAACAGAAATTCGATCTCGTATATCTACCGGAGAATTGGTGAATATTTATGATTCTATATGTAATTTTATTAAAACTGTATTATGCGCTACATACTTCTTAACTATCGTGTATTTGTACCTTCGAAAAAACTTTAAATGAATCATTGTCTTCTAGGTGCCTATGGAATTAGATCTTTCATCATTCTCATCTATCAGAGGATTTGCAGAACAGGTATTAAAGGATTTCCCTGCAATTCATGTATTAATCAATAATGCAGGGGTATACATACCTCTGAAGGAACATGCTGTAACAAAAGATGGATTAGAGATTCATTTTGGAGTGAATCACTTGGGACATTTTCTTCTTACAAATTTACTGTTGGAACGTTTGAAAGAAAATGCACCAAGCAGGTAAATTAAAGATTTCTATTCTAGATAATTAAGATATATAAGATATGTATGAAATAACATGTACCAATATTTATCTTAATACAGAATTGTAGTTGTAACATCCAAGCTTTTGGAATCTGGAGTAATTGACTTTTTAAATTTAAATGGAGAAAAAGGACTGGTTGTAAAAGGTCGTATGAATCCTGCCTATTGTAACTCAAAATTGGCAAATGCTTATTTTGGCATTGAACTTGCAAAGAAAATAGAGAACAGTGGTGTTAATGTCTATATGGTTTGCCCTGGATTTACTTATACAGGATTGTTTCGATATGTAAAGAGAAGCTGGTTTCATTACATTATTTTTTCACCAATTGCTTTACTATTTCTACGTACTGCAAATCAGGTAATTGATTTCATACATTGCTAAAATATCATACAATAAACTATTGACTACTTTATTAGCTTCATTTTATATCTTTTTTTTATTTAGGGAGCACAAACTGTATTACATTGTGCAACTGAAAATTCATTAGCCAGTGAAAGTGGTCACATTTATCGTGACTGTAAACTTTATATTTCAAAAAAAAAATTAGATTCTGATGTAGCACATCGTTTATGGGGTGTAAGTGCAAAGATGACTGGTATTAAGGAGACTGAAAACTGATTATTAGGACTATATATGTATCACATGAATATACATATATACATACATCAAATATGTATATACATACTATTTTATTTTTAATGAATTTAGTAGCCATTTGATATTTATTTTTGTATATAAATAAATACTATAGTTTAATAAGATAGTAGGATAAGATTATTGCCATAGATCTCATAAGGAACAATGACATATTTTTGTTCTTATTGTTAAAAACAAAACGCCACACCGTATAATTCGTTAAAATATTAGAATGTTGAAGATACCGTAAACTCTATAAAATACCTTAAAAGATGCTATAGAAATAAAAATATGATTACAATAATGCAGTTTCGTTACTGTAAATAGGTTCCTGTAGTTTGAGCTATAGCTATCAAATATACATTCACTCTACCATTATGCTAAGAGAAATATTTAATCATTTATGTACACAATAGCAAGAACATCTTAATAAGATTGATCATTAGGCATAATTATACATATTTCTACCATTAATTTTGTAAATATGATAAATTATAATCTTATGAAAGCAATGAAGGACATGCAGTAATTTTATGTTACAAAGTATAATATTACATTGCACGAAGACTTCTTAAATTGCCTCTTATTTTATTGGAGCCAATTTTACTTATCATCCTACGATATTTCTTCAAGAAATAAGCTGCACAACAAGAAATAGTATCTCAAATTCCTAAATCGTCAATCTACTGCATATTGTTGAAAAATGAATATAAGATTTCATCATTAAACAATATGCTCTTTAGTACTTTGGTTGGTCCTTTTACATATTTCGAGTGGATCGTAACATTTTCAATGTCAAAACTACGATAATAGCTGTACTGTAAAAACAATCGTCTGCATATTCAAAATATGTCAATTAACTGAATCTTAAGCTTAATTACTTGAAATATATTAAATATTGCTTAAATGTGTATACATAAGTTATTTACAATCATATAATCCATTGCCCTAATTAAATAATATGATGTACATCAGGGACGAACAGGATCTACACGTCAGAGCCCTTTGTTCAAGAAGCTCCGTCTACTTCTCTCAAACACACATTCTAAATGCCACGGGTGTGTAGCTGCAATACTGTTTATTATTGTTTTATTTATTCTGCAATTTTCTATTTGCTGATAGGATCGTGTCTGATGTTAGGGAATGAGTATTTATATGTCAATGACATTTTGAGTGTGTAGTTGGATGAAGTAGGCGGTGTTTCTCGAAAAAGTTAGTTCTGGTGTACAAATCTTGTACACCTCTAATGTACGGTCCGATAACCGAAAGATAACAAGGGTGCGGCGGAGCTCTCGTTTTCAACCAACTATTCCTGTAATTCCATTTTTGGAATTCCCAAACCCAGTCTCCTAAAGTCAACACTCCAGACAATCATTGATTTAAGCACACTGGATTTGTGGATTCCAAAAACGAAATTGCAAGAATAGGAGATTGAAAACGAGAGACTTCGCTGCTTTTCAGCTATCTGTCAGTTGTCGGACAGTACATACAGAAATATATTAATAATAATGGCTTTGCTTGTATAGTAATTAGAATATCGATTGAAAAAATATAAACCTATACTGATCTCGATATTGCATGAAGGAAATATTATTATCAAACTCTTTCTTACAGTTACTAGTTTCATTAACAGATCCGTGATAGTGTTTACTAAACACAAAGATGGAATTATATATTAACTGTACATTCGACTAAATGGAATACTCATAACCGCGTCTGCATGTGCCCATGAAACTCCATTTACACATACAGAAATGCATATGTACGTACATATATACATACAAAGATACATTTCAACATGCATTCGACTCATTTACATGTATAGTAATATATTCCACATGATTTATGATATATGTATCTACACTACCGTCAGAATTTTTATAGGGCCCGAAAAATGAATACTATTTAATGTAAATAAATTTTTTTTAAACGAATAACTGTTTATAACATAATTGACAAATTTCCCCTGTGTCCCCTTTTCTCTCTATACATTTTTCATTATTAACAAAAAAATATTTACCCTTAAGCCGTGAATTAGAAAATTATAGTTAGCTGAATACAAAATTTCAATTTTACAATACTTCCATTAAAAAAAAGAGAAGATATACAATACTTTAACTGCATAATAATTCATAATAACAATTTCGTAATTATCCATCCTAATTTTTCTATGTAGAACTTGAGTATTCCGTACAAACGAAATATGCATTGACTCTTCCATTAGGAATTTGCATGTTTATAAACTATACTTACTACTGGAGCAGTAACAGCACATTAATATACGCTAATAGGCAAATATTACAGTCGTGGTTTCATAACTTTAAAGCTGGTTTTCTTGTTAGCTAAGGCTTCCGTACGTGCATATACATTTTCCGAACTACGTCTAATAATATCTATGTATTCACTCGATGTTTGAATGTCACACTGTCTATTTCTCTCTTTGTACAAGTAACAACCTGATTGTTGTGCCGTTTGTAACAATCCTGGTTGGAGCTGAAACAATTAAAACGATAGTATATAAATGACGGAGAACAGTATAATTTAAAATAAATTTAACTCACTGCCGAATCTCTGCTTCCGTCATATTGGACCCAATTCTCACTACGTAGATGACAGTCTACTTTATCCCGCCTATGTTAATTATAGAAGATAATAATTACATTTTAAATTTCTAAATGCTCGGGGTCCATTACTTTTTTTCTAAAATACATGTATCTGATATGCTTACTTAGATTCAGAATTGTATCTCTTTCGTGGTGGAGTATCTTTCGACAATAGGTATTCTTCTGGATAGCTGCAAATCGAACCCGCTCTTTGTTTCGTCTCTGGTTGTTCATAAGTACATGACATTATGTCATCTAAAGATAAGCATGATTTAGCAAAATGTTCTCTACTATATGTAGATGTTTCTGTAGCATTCATACATTCGCGAACATTGCAACTTTTGTCGCTTGCTGCCATACTAACACTATCATACTCTTGCGGAGCTTTACATTTTGAACCCTCATCATCGTGCTTCCCATTTTTTAAAGTACCATCTATAACGTCTCTGATGCCTTTTAAATTATCATTTGTCACGGAGATGTGTTCTTCACTTTCTACTTTTTTAATTATGTTGTTGTCATTTAAACTCTCATCTCCATCATTTTGACTGCTACTGAGTGCCATTTCACAACTGCTGATGGAATTAGAACTTCTGTCCCTGGCGCTTACGGAATTCTCTAAGTTATCCGCGGCATTTGTTGATTCGGAAACTGATGTGGGTATCATAATTTCGATATTACTTTCAACTGTAAGTTCATTAGCTGTTCGAGTAGGATTATCATCTTCGATATTCGTGTTACTTATGGTATGTAATATAACGTTATTTAAAGTCTCATTACTGCTATTATTTGATCTATCCTTTGCTAGTACCAATGTTTTATTGTCGATGGCACTTTCCTCCGATTTACAAATTCGTTTTGATTGACTGCTCAAAACAAGAGACTGTACAGGCTTATCCAAACCTTGATCCAATGACGAACCCAAGGACGATTTTATATTTTTTAATTGGCTCATAGATCTTGATGAACTATGACATTTTTCAAAAATTATTTTTTGTATCGGTGGTGTTAGAGGTGCATTTTGTTTACCATTCCCAACTTCAATATCCAATGATGATGTTGAATACGTTCGTTTCGAATTATCCAAACTGTAAAAGACAGTGTTAAATCTAAGGGACATTTTATATGACTGTTGCGTTTATTGTACCACTGTAGTATAATTACATACTGAGATTGATTTGGTTTAATATTAATTAAGGTAGCAAGATTTGGAAGTGTTGCCCTCAAGTCTGTTGTTGGAAGGCCACAGTACCACCTTAATTGAGCTATATTTTTATTCAGCAGATAAACGGCATAACGAAATTGTAATTTATCTTTACTTCGAGAAAATAATGGAAATCTAAAATTAAGATTAAAATACGTGACACGATACGTAGCATTTTATTGTTTCTAAAGGACCTTACTAGAAAGTGAGTCTGTCACAATAAAGTACTTACTGCCTTTCATTGTCAGGTAAATTTTCTGTAATATGATCTATAACTTTACTACGTGATCCATAATGTATAATAGGATATCTAGTTGGTACATTGAGAAAATTCGCAATCATTTGCGTTGTATGTGCAACAAAACCCAATGCTACAGCTACTTGTGTGTCATTTGATAATTCCAAATCCTCGCTGTCGGGTAAATGGACATTATTTATTCTAAATTTTCCATTTTCGTCCTATGCAATAAAAGTGTAATAAAAGTTTGACTTTTAAGATGGACATAAATGTTTAAAAAATTATGGATTATGGAAATATTTGTACCTGAGTAATGGGATATATTAAACTTAATTCTGCAATTAGCTGCCTTCTTCTATGAGCAAGCTGACTACTTAATTGAATGTATGTTTCTCTTGTGTCCATATGATGCTGCCGCCATTCATGTAATTTTTCTATATCTTTATTAAGTTCTCTGTACCTTTCCATTAAATCAGAACCTATAAGTTAATATATGATTATATAATTTCAAACCAGTTCCTAACAGTATCTACATATTTTTATAATTTATGTACATACAATTTACGTACGTACAATAAATTATATTATGAGGTATTTACCATGATCTTGATTTTCCTCTGCAATATTAGTATGTAATTGATTTAACGTTCTTAATTCCCCCATTTTTTTAGCTCTCTCTTGTTCCAGCAATTTTGTTCGAAATTTCGCCATTTCTAAATCTTTACGTATTCTCAATATCTCAGCTTTTTTTTCTCTGTTAACTTTACGAGGTTGTAACAACCTGTTCAATGATGATTGTGGATATTTTGGAGTATGCAAATTATCACCAGAAGCAATTCTCATTCTGAGTGCCTGCACCGATTCTGTTTGCTGTTTCAATGCCTGCATCTTACTTCGTAAGCTACTAAGCTTATTCACAGAATAACTGTCTTTCATCTCGGATGTGCTGACTTTTATGCGTAAGTATCGCTTTAACTCTGGTGTTTCGTTAAAACAATACACAGGTGTGAAATATCCACCATGAAATTGAAAAATTAAAGAATTCTCTTTTAATACAGTCTGCAAATTACTTGGTAATTTAGGACCGATATATGCTAGACCGGTAAAAGATATGCCCCATGTAAATACAGTTATATCTGTTGTCACATTATCCACAATCGTCCTCCTCCATAATCTTAAAATAATTTCTGCCAAAAGAAGAAACAAACCACATATAACAGTTAATATATTTGTTCTATGATATATTAAAATAAGAGGTAAAAAATCAAGGTAATATAGCAGCTACTGTAAAAACTCTAATTTTGCTGCTACCAATAAACACCGGATTACGTTTAAGGTACTAACAGATCATAAAGCTCACCACTGGCAGTAGAGTAGCCTGTGGCGTATATAGTTGGTACTTCAAGACTTGACCATCTTGGATTTGCATTATCAATTGTTTCGCTTGTATATAACGGGGATGACATACTTGTCCTATGTAAAGTATAATAAAACCAGCAAATCTCATTATTCACATTTGTCTTCAAATTATATCCTATTATTTGTATCAGGCTCCTAAGTCTTAGCTGAAAATTGCACATCTCATAAAATAATTACATGACAACACAATAAAAATAAAGAAACACACGGATTGTAATGGCTTGTTTCTCACATTTATCAATGACTATATTGTTATCATTGGTTAATATTGAATATATTATAATTATTAATCAATGGCAATAAGAGTAGTTTTCGACAAATAAATAATTACCTGTTGTGTAGCAAGAGGAAGCCAAGCTTTGTATCGCGGAACAATTCGAGGTTGCAGTGTTAAATCCAAATCTCTAACAAGGTTTCTTTCCTCTGAAACCTCCATTGTATACCTTCATAATATCGCGCAATTAATATCATTAACAGATAGAACAGAACTTATCGCAGTAACATAATATTCTTAATCGATTTCATCGACAATTCAACTTGTAAGTGATACACACAGGTTATAAATTCGCTTTTAAAATTCAAGTAAACAATTACGTGCAATGTAAATAAAAGACTTGTCTTTCATGTCATTACATCGTAATTAATGAAAAATCTCAATGGAAACTTTCTAACAACGCGTAATTCCATTGCAAAGATGTACTGTCATTTGCGGAATCTCTGATAATTTTCATATAAACACGATTGACACCTATGCAACTTGAGATTCCTTTCAGCTCCTTAGGTTCTTTTGGGTTCTTTGACCAGCTATCTACAGTGCAGCCATATATATGAATTCCAAGTTACTTTAATACAACCAAATACAACATTATATCAGCGAGAAAATGCACCAACATCAAAACGAAACATTAAGAATAGTTTTCATCGTTTTCATCTACGCGATTTAAAATTATCTTATTGACAGATCATTTGTTTCGTTGATTTCATTCATCAACTATGTTTCGACTAGTAAACAATGAATAAAATTGGCATTTAAATATTACATAATGTTACATATACCATATTAATAAGGCGACTTGTATCTGCAGCTGTATGTAAATCATATTTACAGCGGTATAGATGTAAATTATTAGATATAATTTAATTACATATAAAATTTCATTGCACGTACGAAGAATTCGCTTTATTATACCAGTTGAAAATTGTAAGAAATACTTTCGTAATGCTAATAATAATTTAAAGGCATGCTTTATCAAAGTTATTACATACAGATATGCATTTACGACATGCATTATACGAAAGGATAACAAGTGGTTGTTTATTGGGATGTATGCAAGCCTTATCAACGAAGTTTACATACTCAAGATAATAAAAATTATTTACCCGCTCATAGAATGTACATAAAGAAAAGAAGTTTCCCAATAAATTTGCAAAGTATATGTAAATAAATAGAGACTGCTTATAAAATCGATAAAACGTTTCAAGATTTGGTTATAGTATGTTCCAACATAGAGCATAATATATACGTATGACAGCTATAAATACACTATTTGAAATATATCTTTCAATAAATATTTCTCTCTATGATAATACATTATTAAATTTTCTTAAGAAATGACAATAATTTTAACTATCTTGATCTTGTCAATATTATAGAACAAATACGATTTAATTTACAACTTTATATCCTGCATCACATTCGAACGAGTTACACAAAAAATTATAAACAAATAGTCATATTACTGTACTATAAGATATTGAAGTAAATTAAAAGTGTTCCTTATTTCAAAATAACATTAAATTTTATATAAAATACAACAGTGTCTGGTAAAATGAAATTCACCGGAGTTTCAAGCAGTTCTTTTTAAAGGTGGTACAAATCCATTTTTGAACAAGTACGTTTATGCTAATTTTATCTAAAATAGTTGTCTCCTTTGTACATTTTAAATGGTAAATTAAACAGAATGCAATACTCTCATAATTCCCGAATATGTTCAACAGTTACACGTTATAGCATGAATGCATTCGTAGGAACTCTCAAATATATCAACATAAGAAGAAACGAATTTGCGCCACTTTCAAATGTAACGGCTCATTTATTTCTATATTTAATGGATCATTCATTTTCACGAAAACGAATATTTCTGTGAATTTTTGAAGTTTTAACTACGCGCCTGAAAGTATACTGTTATTCCCACCAACCGATTCATGCCAGTTACCACATCTCTACGATTCCTTACTGCCTATACTTTGGCTAGTACAAAATGGTCGACGTGCCTTGACTGTACGATACAGATTGGTGGTAAAACATTTCGTTTCCTAATGTAGGAGCTGGACGCGATAAGACGTTCGTGATACTAATGGATTTCTAGGAATAATTACTTTTTAGGTATGTATCTTTTTGACGTACAGGAATATCCGTATGAATGAAATAATCGAATCGAGCGTTCACCTGTCAATACGGCTTCTGGCAACAAAGTGCGTACGTCGCTCCTGTCGAAGTGTGAAATACTGTACGCATAACCGATGTTTTTTCTTTACGAACATCGATATGAAATATTAATATACTATTCTTTTTATTCCATTGAAATCTCATAGTCTATGATATTTTTCTATGAATCTTTTGCACGAATTTTCATACACGCAGAAAATCTCTTGGATTGATGAATTTAAAGTAATACTATTTGTGATGATTGCAAGTGTTGCAGTTTTCGATCTTAAGGAAGAGCGAACGTTCGTCGATTCATTGGAAATAAAAGAAGAAGGATGGAGAAACGGCAGGAAATACTAGCTCCGTTTTCTTCTGGTAAGTTACTGTTAATACAAAGGTTGTAGAAGTATTATTGACCTCTCCTTAGGTAGTGTAACATTTAGATATAAATTAATGTCTTTACTGTGTGTATTCAAATAATATTTCTCGGGTATCACTTCTCTCTTTCCTTTCTTTTCTTTTTATTTACAAAAATTAGGTAAAGTGCTTTTGTATTTTTAAAAATGTGGCCTTTCTCTAATGTATTTATCAATCCTTTAATCCTAGATAAGTCTGTGTACATGTAGATATGTATTATCTCTTCTGTAATTACTGCATTCTACATAATGCAATAGAATGCAGTGATAGAATATAGAGTAAAAGTAAAATATGTATTTCCCTTATGAAAAACCTATTGATAGATTATTTATAGAAAATGTATTATATATTCACTTCTTACTATTCTGTATAAAAAAAATACTACACAATTTAAAATAATTAAAAAACTGCAAATTCACATTCTTTCAATGGCTTAGAAAGAATTATTTAGTAACATGTAGATTTCATAAGAATTTACGGTTAAATATAGAGAGATTGGATGTTAATTAAATTGAAAGTGATACAAGGGTACTCAGTAGTACTCTGTATGTATAACAATGTAATAAATGTTGGGAATTTTATATACATATGTAACAGTACATGCAATGTCTTACTATGGAAAATATGGAAGCAATTTTCTTGTTTTATTGTACTACCATTTAAGATTTCTTTACTAATGTCAGAGCAATAATTGACATACTTTTATTGCAGTAACACTTGCTTCCTTTATTTTCTACAAAGTTGAAGTGTTTCTGTAAAGTTACTATAAGACTACTAATCTTTTAATCTTCTCTGTATCTTCGAATAGAATAAATTTCATGCTACATACAAATAGTTTTTTCAATACTTTAATGTAAGGTGAATAACTTTTCATCTTTAAAACACAGTGAAGAAGAATACTTTAATCTGTAATTAGCATTAACAACCCCTCTTCAAGCTACTCTGTTAGTTCTAACAAACTTTCAAATAAAAACGTACACTTTTTTTCTCTTAGAAGATATAGTCTCTCTCTTATCACTTCTTTAGTTTACTAATTGTAATTACATTGTAATTATACATTTAGTGTAGTATGTATATCATTAATACAATATCAATAAAGGAGTGAGCGATGATTGCATAGATTTAGATTTTTTGTTACAGTAGTGTGTGGACTATAGAGTTTTATATATATTTTCAGTGACTCATTAAATATGTTATTGCAAAAAAAATTTGATATATTTGCCAACATGTTATATTTAAAAAGAACTAAATAGAAAGTTCACATAAATGTGACAGTGTTCTTTTACACCACACTTCTGATATTTGTGCTTGCATTCATCTTTATACATCTTGAAATATAAGTACATCTTATATATAAATATTTGTCATAGAGAAAATCACAAACGGTTTCAGTTAAAAGATAAATTTCACTATGTCTTACTAAAATTTCCATTGCAACATAATTTAACATAATAAATTTATTAAAACTTATGGAAGCAAAAAAGGAATATGATTTCGTGAATCTTTTCGAAAAATATGGTAGATTTCTATGTTAAGGACGAAAGAAAATATCTTCGTATAATTCGAAATTTCATTTAATCGAAGTTTAATAATCTCTATCGAGGTAATGGCCAATTTCGAGAGCAGGCTGGCGAACGCGGAAAAAAGGAGAATTTACCAGGGGCAGGGGTGTAGTAAAGGTATTGGATTGAAGGTTGGAGGTCGCTTAAGGATCGGGGGTGCACGAAGGTGGGGTGGCACGCGCGGACCAGCGGATCAATTCGCGCTCGGGAGCTACGGGGAAAAGCAACAGTCTATCTACCCCCTGCTTCCCGGAAAAGTGTTTGACACGATACGAACGCGTATACTTATTCTCGATACGAGGATGACAATAAACTACTCATCGAGTCTACGTGTGGGTAAAATATAATACAATCGGCTTGTAGAATTTGCAAATCAGGAATACGGGGGTGTTCTCGCGAGACTTAAGCCTAACTGGCATCAGCATCACTTTATCTCAGGAAATTTAACATTATATCTCGTCATATTTAAATATAGAACGAAAAACGACGGAATTGCTTCATTATCGTACACGATAATATTATAATCGTTATCTCTGATCCGTCTTTGATTAAAGTTAACATCGATTATCTCATCCCCCATGTCCAAACTTGCCGGACCCAACGGATGACCTTGGATTATCCCTGACCGATATTACTTGAGCGGAACGCGACCCTGATTTTCGATTTTCTTTGGTACAAAGGCCAAAGATATTCTTTTTCGTTGTGGTATTCGCATAAATGTATTTCTAGCGCGGAAAGTGGATAGATACATACTGTGGAATAATTTGACCTGATTTCCACTGAATATGCTTTTATGCATTCCTGTGACATAAGACCGGGAGGCTGGTGCGATTGTCGGGAGTAGGTCCTATTTGTTCCCTCCCTAGTCAATAGGCGCGAGGACGTTCGGGTATCGGTTTTCTCATATCGCGATGCAGTTCGTGAAGTGCGACGTTCCACGTTACACGCAAGTCTCATCTTCGCGGTACGCTCTTGGAATATTTTATGTTCTATTCTTCGATTTTTTTTTTCTTTTTTTTTTTTGTTAATATTAAGAGCAGATGTAATTTTGTTTGTGTGTGTGTTACTTAATATGTTTTTTTTAAGCTACATTCTTATTTGGTGGATAGTATGGAGTTGTGAGGGAAAGCTAATAATAATGATTTTGCAGATGAATGCCCAAATAGTGGGGAAGACAGCGAAGAGGATGTAATAACTGATTATCTTGGATCATCGCACTCTGACTGCGATCGTATGCCTATCATTAATGGAGATCTTGGCAGTCTGAGTTTGCGTGGGACTATCGTTACTGAGATCGGCTACACCAAAGACAATACAGAGAAAACGGCTATCACCATGTCCGAAGGGACCGACGAACAGCATCAGCAGCATCCACTGCTTGTACTCGGCACTAATATTCAAGTTCAGCCTAATCCTCTGGTACCAATTATTAGTGTCACGCCACACTCACCTGGCCTTGCCAAGAACTATCCTGTTCTAGGTAAATAATTGTAATGGAAAATTTGACAATGTCAAGTTGGATTGAATTTAAAGTCGGTTAACATAAAAAAAAATTGTGTGTGCTTCTGTGGCTAACGATCGATCCACCTCCTTACAGAAGACAACTTGCAACATCTGCATGAAATCCATGATTGTATTCAGCGAATGAGAGATCTGACATTGAGCAACTGGGGATATAATCATCGCACTTCTCACAATGATGTACCTCAGCGGTTATCGTCATCGTGTCCTTCCCTGTGTCTTTTAATTTTACCCGAAATTGCACCACGTTCCAATAATAATGATACAGGATCTGATCCAGATCTTCTTGCTAATTGTTCAACCAATAGTTCTCCTACGCATTTCCCATCGGTAGGTCATCGTTCACAGACTGCACAGGGTATAGACAGGAGACGCAGTTGGACTGACTTGGAAGATACACGACGTGGCCGCCGCCGATATTCTGGGCAGAATCATTTGCAAGCGCAAAATATGGTTAATATCGTTTAATGTGTCTATTAAAATTCCGTCATTCATTGTACACGGTGGCATGGATACAATCGCTTAGTTGCTTTCATCTTGCTTTGCCAAAGCTTTCATTATTGTCCTTCATTTCAATATTCAACACTTATCCATTACAATTTCAGCGACAGCGCAGCATTAGTTTAAGTAGCCTAGACAGCGAAATGGAACTAGAATTAGATGGAAAGTCTTGTACTGGACCAGTAGGAGTTGGCAATCGGGCATGCAGGTCACAAGCAAGCACTCATTCTCTGAATGAAGCAGACCTTGTACAGGTAATGTTAAGGATGTAGAAATCAAAAGAAAGTTTTAAAATAATTCCTAATTAAAATCCATTACACGGAATGTTCTATTTAACAGAGTGAATACCAGAAGATAGTTACAAAGAGAGGTAGTCAAAGATTAGCAGAAAGTAGCGGTTTAATGCCTGGTCTGACAGGCTCTCGTTTACCTCTTCAGAAATCCATCTCAACACCTTCGATTGTTACACCTCAAGTTCATGCTCATTTAGCAGAATCTGCGACTCGAACAACACCGTCGCTTACCGCGTAAGTTAATCACTAGTTTATTAGATCGTATAGCTAGATCAACGATACTTCACATTTTTTAATTCTTTTCTATGTACGGTTAAGATGTACATTTTATACATAATAGCTTTTGATAAAAATCTTTTTGCAAGTTGTCGCTACATATCGAATGTTGAAGTTATAATCTCGATAATCTAGCTTACGATCTTGATATTATAACATGCAGAAGTAGCATACAATATCATACGCATAGTTTTTTCGTATATACTCTCAGTCTTTGGTATTCTAATATACGCGGATTTTAATCTCTAAATTAATTTGCAATAAGTCAATGCATGTATCACTCGTTCGTATAAGATTGAGAAATTTTATCGACGTACAAAAATGCTTGTATCGTTTTGCATTACGTAGATGAAAGTATTTAAGCATGGTTGCACAATTTATTATCATATTTCAGATTTTTTCATTTAAAATTTTTAGAAAATAAAAGTATTTAACATAGAAACAAAGTTACTACATCGGCTTTGTGGTGCCTCAATTTTTATTGTAAATTCTGCATCGAATATCTTTTAATTGTAATACTTTAGTTTCTTATGTTATTTATGAAAGTCAATGATTTATGAAATTTATGAAAGTCAAGAACGAACACCATATTTTACATTTTTTTACCAACTATGGCACACCACATGAGAATATCTGACGCGCAATATCTTTTACACAATAGTTGCATACTTTGTGTTTGTACTTGACAATTTCCTACCATCCTGCATGGTACAGCCGACACGAAAGAAACGAAAAGGGTAGTGGGAGTGAGACTGAAACTGAGGATCTCCATACACCACACAGCCATGAATTCCACGAAGACCAAGAAGGCACGCAAAATGTCCAGATATCTCTTGATGAACTATTGACTGAGTGAGTATTATGTACTATGCCTATGGTTTTTCATTTACGTATTGTATATACAGCTAAGAAACCAGGAAAAACGTACGGTTTGTATGAGCTTAATATGAAACAATTTCTTTACGTTATTTTGCAAGTTACAAAATTGCTGCTACAATTTACTATTTACATTTTTCTTCTTCGTTAAATGCTTATTAATATATGTATGTATCTAGTTACACTATATAATTTGATTTCATCTATTTCACTGACACGAGTATGAATACACCTTAAGAATGCTTGGCTTGCTAACTCACACTGTAAGGTTTTCGTATTTCCATGCAACGATAATTTAACAAGTCAAATCGACATCTATATGATTTGCAGTGGTACAGCATATGACGATCATCATTCCGAGAAAACTAGAAGAAAGCGAGGCTCCCTTTTCTTCCGTAAGAAGAAGGTAGTAATAAAATATTTCGTGTTGTAATTAGTTACATTATGCATGACTATAAGGGTGGATGAAACTATAATATTATTGCAGGACAAAAGCGGTAAAAAGACTAGTCAACAACAGCATTTATGGGTGACAATAATGGCAGGATCTCAAGGAAGTTTATTATGTGATGTTTGTATGAAACAACCAACAAATAAACCACTTCTTCATTGTGACAGTAAGAGAAACAATATTGCATATATATATATATAAATGTTACGGTAAATGTGATGAATCGGGTTAACATGTATAATTACCACTAAAACCTAAATCAAATCCAGACCAAAGTCCCAAGACTCTCCATTCGTGTGGCTCGGGTAATCCCGGGTTCGCCAAACCCGTACCTAACCAGCTCGCTGGTCAAGCCCCTGAGGCAACTTCTGCGGAATCACTATAGGTTGGCCATCCCCTGACACGCCAGTTAATTTGATAAACACTCAAGAATTGATCATATTTACCAAATTGAGTGAATAATCACATTTACCGTAACATATATTCACATACATACCGTCACTTCATAACTCATGTTTGCAATGTTAGATTGTGGAGCATCTGTACATCAAAGCCAAGGTTGCAAAGATCAATTAGTGCTGGAATGCATAAAGTCAAAACATCATTCCAGCAAAGCTGCCACCAAATCTACATCAAGCATATCTACAATTACAAGTAGCAATAGCGTTAAAAGGGGCTCTACAGCATCGTTACCTTTACCGCCATCATCTGGGAGTGGAAGGTAAATAAAATCTTGTCAAAGAAATTAACGATTTCTTGCATTGAATCTACGTATCTGTGGTTTAAGATTCGCACGCAATTGGCATGGCTAGGCCTCAGCTCGGAGTTTGTAATGAACTCCTCTTATTAGCAACACGAGTAATGAGTATGTTAGGAAATGCGGTCACATCTGTGCTAAGCGAGGAACTTCAATTTCTTTGTTCTGCTTGTTAGACCTACGAAAATATTATCTGATTAGAACTAATGAGACTTAATATACCATCTCTTATTATTCATTAACGATGCAAAATACTTAACTACCACCAAATACGTAAACTACTATACCGATACTCTGTGATGTAAGACACACTGTAATCGTTTTGTGCCAGTACAAAGGACGTTACTGAATCTCTCCATGAGGTATGGGAGATCAATAATTAGAAAGGGTTTTCCGTTTGCTTATTACTCCGAGGCTTTGGCTTGCTCAGAAGCTTATTATTTCTGATTAATTTCGCCATTTAGTCAATAGTATGGCAAGCTTTAGCGTGTATATCCTCGCGTCTCTAAATCTTTACTGATAAAAACATTTGCATATACATAATTGATCGAGATACAATGCCATTCCTAAACTTCTTCGAACAAACAAATAAGGATTACACAATATGAAAGCTAGAACATATATTATCGAACAGAGTGTGAACTTCAAATAATCAATGAATCTCTGAACACATGCAATATTTACGTCTAAAGAGGTGTGTAAGGCAGATATGAAATTGATACGTAACACCTAAAAAAGCGTGATACGGTATACATAAAAATGTAGAAGGAGGGGAAACAAAAGGCAAAATGAAGTTGCCCTAATGCAGTGTGTGCTTTTTCCTTCCCCCGTGCATTCCCTCTCGTGCAACTACGACAAACCGATCGATTGTTCGACGATTAAAGGGAAATTAACAGCAAGAAAGCCGTGACAAGCTACAGCCCTTGGCGGCGAGTTGCTACTAAGCTCGGAGTCAAGTAAGTCTCAGATATCTGATGTGTTCCTCCTATTCTGTCGAAGCGTTCGTACGTTTCTGTTCGTGTATTAATCCTACACGTGTAGTAGGATGGTTCGCGTCTATTGTTCCTGATTCTTTTTTCGCACACATTGTCAGAAAGGCAATTGAATTGCCGCTTCGTGTTGTACTGGACGAGACATCACCTTGCTCCTGCCTATGCTTCTAATATGCTTGCTTCTATGATTTGTGTTCACTCGGTGAAATAATTTGCATAAATACTTCGTTGTTTCTTCGCTCGAAGAACATAGTTTATAAGCTCATGATTATTACTTATAGGGCCGTTTCTTCATTAAACACTGTCAGTGCATATTACACGTAATAATTTCATGTTTCCAGCCGATATGGACTTTCTACCTTTCTTTTTTTTCACCTTATCTTCTTAGTAAAGAGTTTGTGACCTTTTTACATCCTTTTTCACATCTCTACGTGTACTTCAGAATTCATTCTTGATATTTCCTCCTCACATATGAAAGTATTTTACAGAAAGACACTGACAATGATGTTTTTAGGTCGGGTTGGGAATATTAGTATGTATTACGATACCCACAGTATGAGAACTTGAATAATTAAGCTGCTAGGACGTTTTCTCTTCGTATATATTATCTTATACGTATACTGTTTTTAATTGAAAACAGTTTATCGAGAAGAATACAGGAAATTAGGATGTGCATATCAAATGTGTATGCCCTACCCGACCTGAATAGACTTCTCAACGTTTCTGAATATTCATCTCCCTATGACCTTATTATTAACCTTACAGTCTTTAAAACCTCATTGTATAGCTTGAGATTATTGGTGTTTTTAAATGTCCTGATGTACGTCGAAAAATCTCTAATTCTTATACTTAAGCCTTTTCTTTAATGGACGAATTAATCTATTTTAAACACGATACACGCAATAATATGTTCACACAAATATACACTTAATATTCTCATACTCAAGAAAATTCAGAAGCCACTTTGTTGAAGAGTAAATGTACCTTCAAGGTAGTACCAAGACAATATCAACCAATATTTGTAATAATGCATATCTTTAAATTATCAACTCGTTACCATAATATCTTGAAAATGTACAACTGCAAAGGTACAGTCGACTTGAATATCATCTACAGTTTTGATCGAATTATTTTAAACAAATTTTAACATTTCAAAGTACAAAATATCCTTTTTCTTACAGTCAAACCATAAATGAAGAAAAAGATGGAGATGGACAACATCGTGATATATCGAGGTACATTGATTTGATATTGGAATAATATTAATTATTTAGTTTTAATTTCTTCTTATCAATAACGAATATGTTTTAGCATTTTAAAGTAATATTAACTTATCTCTGTATTTTCTTAGTGGCTGGGAAGAATTCGACTTTGGCGATGATGCTCATCAGTTTACTGTGGGCGACTTAGAAGGATTAGATCCTGAGTTAGGTCTGGGAAAAGAAGAACCTGATTCTTGGAGTGCTGCTATCGGACGAAACGTCGCATTACGTCTCGTTGATCATTGCGAGCGAGAAGTAAAGAGACAAGAGCATATTTATGAATTTGTCCTAACGGAGAAACATCATTGTTTAGTACTTCTTGCTATGGAGAGGATTTTCGCGGAAGGTCTTCGACGTCACTTTCGATTGGGTCAACCCGACTTAGAACGCATGTTTCCTAGATTACGTGACCTCATCGATATACACTTACGATTTCTCCAAAAATTACGCAAGCGCCAAAATGCAAGTCCCGTTGTTCCTACTATTGCTGATATACTTGTTGATCAATTTTCTGGTGATAATGCGCAACGTATGAAGAGTGCTTACGGAGAATTCTGCAGTCGCCACAGGGATGCCGTTGAAGCTTATAAATATTACTTGCGTCACGATCCTAGATTTGCGCGATTCGTGAGACAATGCCAGGTACGTATTATAATATATATAATCTCTGGTAGCGAACGTGTTAAAATTCGCATACATTGTAAAAATCAATTTAAATTGAATGTGTTCACAGTCCAATCCTTTGTTGAAAAAGAAAGGAATTCCTGAATGTATTCTGTTCGTTACTCAAAGATTGACAAAGTATCCGTTACTGGTTGAACCACTTATAAAAACTGGTATTGCACAAGAAGAAGGTGAAGATTTGCGTAAAGCTTTGGTACTTGTTAAGGAAATTTTAGCTGATGTTGATGCTTGTGTTGCTGATAAAGAGAGAGAAGACAGGAAGTTAGAGATTTATAACAAGTAAGGGAATCTCGTATATTATTACTGATGTATAATTTTACATATACAACATTCCCATTATTCTGTAGGATCGATGCGAAGTCTTTTGCAACGTATCGTGGTGCCAAATTCAAAAAGTCAGATATAATGGCATGTAATAGAATTTTGAAATTCGAGGGCACTGCGTATTTAATGCAAGGTCGTGGAAAAATGACTGCCATTGTAGTAGTTGTTCTCTCGGATATATTGTTTTTTTTGGCCGAGAGGGATCAGAAGTATGTATTTTTTGTGCCTGACAATAAAGCTGGTATAGTATCGCTACAGAAATTGTTGGTGCGTGAAAAGGCCGGTCAGGAATCTAGGGGAATCTACCTGATAAGTAGTAATCCAGCTGAACCAGAGATGTTCGAATTGAAAATTCAAAAGCCCAAAGACAAACATTTGTGGATTCAAGCGATCAGATCGGCAGTCGAAGCTTGCCCGCAAGAATCTGAGAATGAAATTGACACTCTGACTGAGAATAGTAATAATAATGAATTAAGATATACACGTTCGTCTTCTATATCATTGCTTTCCATTGAAGAAAGACAGCGTATCGTTAAAGCTAAGGAAACACATATTTTCAAAATCGTTGGTATGTATACATTTTGTAATACGATAATTAACAAAATTCTATTGTTATATTGTACGGCTTATATTAATTCTTCTTCAGGCGAATTGCGTAAAAAAGATGCCGAACAAGCACTGTTGCTCGAAGAGAAGATCAATTTACAAACTCAACTTCTGCACGCGGCAAATATTTGGAGTGGAAATGAAAGTGACAATGAAAGAATTGAAAAGGCTGAGAAAGAAATTCCTGATTACACTCGATTAGTTCATAACGAGGGAACTGACACTACTCAATTATGGCAAGAGGTTGCTATTTTGTGCACTAATTTTTGACAGTATTCACATATCAGCAAATTCCGAAAAAATAACCATTGAAATATCGATTTGATATTGCAGGTAGTTGTAGCTGTTCAAGAAGCAACACGACTTGCCAGTTCGTTATCTTTTAGTGCTGGTGGAGCTACGCTTTCTAGAAGTTTAAGTTCGGCAGGGGAACGACATAGTGAAGCCTACGTTCCACCAGCACTTTGCGTTCCTCGTAGAGCTGAAACGTTTGCTGGCTTTGATCATAATAAAGTACGTACAACACTTCACAACATCCACAAACAGATATTAACCAGCTTATTTCAGGAAAGATATCCATTACGCGATTCCGCAGCAATTCACTCCGTAATTTCTCTTCCAAAAGTTGGTGAATTTGCAAAAGAGAGCCCTGACGAGAAAGAAAGTCAGGATACAGAAACAAACAAGGATCAGCAATGGGCAGCAATTCGCTTGTCTCATCATGTTTATACGTTGCTTTGTATAATTAGTAATCAGATGACGACAATCGATAGTCTACAGGCTCAATTAGCTGCATGTAAGGAAGGAAGTATGGGAAAGTCTAACAGTAGACCTAATCCGAATCGTCAATTGGAGGAATTACGTAATTTACAAGATCAATTGAGCCGAGAGAAGGCAGCGTTTCGAGTCGCATCTCAGCAAGAGAAGAATCAGTTGGATGAAGAACGTAACGAATTGGCTAGGCAAAGAGAACAATTAATAGCAGAACAAAGGGATGTGACGCAACAACGGGATCAACTGTATCGACGACTTGAAGCATTGGAACGGCAAGGAGTGACATTAGTTGCAGGCACTACACCTGGTTCTGCAACTATCCATTTATCACACTTGACGCAGGGAACGGATACAGTACAGACACGGAAATCCCAACCAGATGCTAAACGAATACCCTTGAATTTAATTAGCGCTACAAACCAACAGAAAGTGCAAAGTAACCTTCCGGTTAAGCAGCAACTACCTTTAAAACTTGCTAGTGGGAGCAACAATAACTCTAGGTAAGAATAACTTATATTGCTATTTTGTTAAACTAACTAATCATATTTTTCTCGTCTACCATCTACAGAAGTGGGCCTGCAACAAGTAACAATAGTCCAGACCGTCATTCTAGAACAGGAAGCAGTCCAGCAATAGTAACTGGCTCAACATATTCTTCGCCAGAGTTAGGCAACAATCATGCCGGCACAAGTCAAACACATTCTTCGAATCGTTCACTCCGAATCACACGGTCTCCTCCGGATTCGTATTCTCATCAGCAACAACATCAGCGACCAGAACAGCAACAGCCTCTGGAGGAGGAAGTAATTTTTTTCTGACGATTCTTTCGATTCGGTCGGAAACATTCTCGATCTTCTCGCCCTCGAACTGGCGAGGCTACACCAACTCCATCCCGAAGCCAGTCAAGAGACACTCAACCCAGAAGTCGCGTGAAGTCATTTTGACTTTCAACGTTTTCTCGGTAATGATATTTAACTATCGTTTAATATTTCCTTTGTATCTTATCGTTACTTTCTTCCAGTTTGTCCTTGCTCATTTTTCACCTATTTATACCTTTACTCGGTACCCTTTCTCTTCTAATATTCTATTACAGTTTTTATTGATGTTGTACATTGAGGAACATGGTGCAACGGAATACTTAGGCGATACACTTAAGCGTATCAATCACAGTAGTGTTATCGTCAATGAAAAGAAACTTATATATTCTCGATAAACTGTTGAAACGTAATTATTACCTTTCAACTGCTATTGCGGGCAATAACGTAATTTTTATGTCAAGTCTCATGAAACCTACATTAAAAGGTGAAGAAGTTAAAACAGAGAAAGAAAAATACGTGGACAAATAAGAAACTATCGATTAGTGCTCATTAATGTTCGTAAAGAAAAAGTATTAAAAACGGCCGGCTTAGTGAGATAGATCAGCCGATCGTGTTTACTCCTTGCTCGTGATGTTGTTAAGCCGACTGACAGTTTTAGAGACACGATTTTAGGCAAGTCTTTTAAGCAAATCTGTTGCTGCTTGCTGAAAATGCAAGATAGAGAAATACATATATTATGGTTGCATATACATGAATGTGTATATATACTTTTTCATAAGCATATGTTAGACGTTAAGTTTTACGTATGCTTGGAAGCATGCGAGAGTATGTACACGTATGTGTGAATGAAAAAGGTTGAATGTACAGATACGTGTACAACTTTGTTTCACAAGTATGTACACGTATGCATTTTTAAATATGTACGCATGAATGTGTACGAATGTGAATGTTCGTGGTAGCTATTCTTATACCATAACTTTTAAAGTATTTTAATACGTGCTAAAGCGACGGGTAAGGTCTATTATTAACAATAATGAATTGCTCTTACGTGTGCCAAGACACAGATCGAAGTCGTTGATTTTTCCAACTTCTTTACAGAATCATTCCTTTTTAATGAAAAACTCTCGTTAAAGATGAAAAAAAAATTTTTATCCCTGCCCCATTTTTTCTTTCGATTAGATGAATAGTAACGCAAAATGACATTTCTTATTTAATATTTTACTACGAGATTATTCACTGCCATTATTGTTGTCCTGTGACTTCTTTAATTATCTACAAACTATTTTATTTATTGCGTTATGTAAGATCAGTGATAGTCTTCGATTATCCGAGATGTTTTATTTATAATGACGCTTCTATCAACGAAGAAAGTTCTCAAGTATTTTGTAGAGACGAAACCCGTTTCAGAGAAAGTATTGAGTATAGTGCGATCATACTGCACGTTTAAAACGTTAACTATTGAATTACTTCGTTTATCTATTGCTAGAAAAGTAATTAAACTCAGCGATATATTAGCGCGACGAGTCGCGAGGTGCGAAATTATTTTAACAATATCACTCGACATAAATTGTTATATACATCAGAAATCATTGTTTGAACACATGAAACTTAATTTTAATGAAGTATATCAATTATATATATACATATATATATACAATTTATGATTTATTGGCCTCGAGAGATGCTGTAGCGTGCAATATGATCGAATAAAAGGGCAGCGTCGTCGAGGCACGATGATAAAACGTGACTAATTAATTAACTTCATAAAGAAACATAAGTAATACTATCAGTTCGTCTCAATCAATCGTGGTGACAATAGATCTTAAAAATACTTCCATAAGATGTAAAATGTGAGAAAAAAAAACATAATTAATGAGTTCTTACAAATCTATTACTACAATGCCGAGCATATACAAGCTCGTAAATGATGTATTAAGCTGTTAGCAGCCTTTACGGATGAGTGTTCGACTTCATTTCAATAACACTTAATACAAATTAAATTGTTCTCAATACCATTATGCTCATTATAAGATTAAAATGAAACATACATATACAAAGTAAGTTTTAAGAGTGAAATAATAATAACAACAAGTAATCTCAAATAGGTACTTTGATGTTAAAGTAAATTAAGAACATTTTTGACGCAAACAGAGGCATTCTGATACTTCAATGTTCGTTGTTAAACATTTTTCTCCACAATGAAGTCGCACACCATATCGTCAGGGTATCGCGAGGAATCAAATCGTTTAACAGCTAAGGAGTAGTGCGGCGGCCTACGTGCGTCTTGTGGCATCCTGGATGTTTGATGTCACTCGATGACACAAGTTTAAGAAAGGATATATAAAAATTATTAGCAACGCGGTTTTCCACGTTTAGTGAATCTTTACGTCCCTGATGCTCATGGGAAGTATTTTTGTACGTTTACTCTGTACCTACTATTTTACTCTAAAACTATATCTACTGTTATCATTGTGATACTCGCTACTGCGATCGTCTTTGAAAACGTTAATGTAAAATTATATGTAATAAGCAGGCGCGTATTTGTTTTTCAGCGCGCTCACTTGATATATTAGCACTAATTCTCTTAGACTTGAACAATTTTAAAGTAAGAAACGATGTATCGGTTATATGCTAATATTAATTGTTATCATTGTGTTATTTGCTTGATTACTTCGTCAAGATTACCATTTATTCGTAATATTCTCAATGCGTCTACTACTTTATGACAAATGCACGTCGTACGCTCCTATTTTTATTAATCTTTTAATCGTGAGATAAAATATCTTTTCTGTAAGGCGATCCATCGAAACTGATCTTATTATTTTCACAGGAATAAAAGTATTTACATCTTTTCTTTTTCGAATTCCATACATATAAATATATACACACATACGCTGGCATGTGATTACATTCCTTAGCATTTATATACACATATGCTGCATTTTTCGATTGGTATATGTATCGCCGTTAAATCATTAGCTGCATAAAGAAATAATATCTATTTATTATAAATGTACATACAACCGTTATTGTAATAAAGAAGAACGTGAGGAAAGTGTATAACTGTGTTCTGAGTACATGATATATTCCTTCGATTCATTTTATTTACTTACAAAAATTCGATTTTCATTTGGAAAATTCAGTTGAATGTCTCAATATGGTTTAGCCCTATGTTGACGATCTCGTCCTTTACCGGTACCAATTTTTGCCACCAGCTTATGACCAGAATTATCTTGAATAGATGCTGATTCTGATTGCCTCCAAATATCAATAAATCCACTTTCACCGACAGTTATTAAACAGCCGCTCTAATGATTTAATTTAACAATTATTTTTCATTCACATTTTAAATGATTTTTTGCTTTATATTTCATATCTTCTAACACACATATATGATTAATTCATACCTTTTCATGTAGCCAACTGTCACGAACTATTTGTTTGTTTCCCATGATATTATACAACATTTCTAATCGACCGTTTTCAATATTTAAACATCTTAAGTTTTCCCTAAAACATTTTACGTCATCTTGTGAATACAATAGAAAGAAAAGAAATTTGATAATATATGTAATCAGCTGATACACCATATTTTTAAAATTGCCAATAATAAAATTACTGCGATAATATTCGTACTAATGTATTATTTAATGAAACAGGTATTAAATAATCAAAAAATTTACCCTTTAACAGTACTTGAACCTGCAAGCAAGAATGGTTGCCCAAGTGCATTTGATGCATGAAATTTGACTGTGTAACAGTCATTTGGATTATCATTCTAAAATCAGAAATTTTTTAATGTTACTTACAGTTTGATCATGTGTTTAAGAATGCAGCATTTATAATTTTATTGTAAAAATAGAAAAACCATAGCAACCTGAGTAACTGCTAAGTCACTACGTTCAAACTTAACATATGGAGTTGCGCCATCACAGTCCCAAAGCTGTAGCGAATGAGTATGTGTTGTACACCAAAGGTTATCATCATTTTGCCAACCTATCCTATCCTTTTAATGAAAATATTTTTCCACAAATATTAATTAAACTCTTATTTTCCTATCAATTACTGGTAATAAAATGTTAATCAATCGAATAACTTACTACAGATGATTCAGTATTTAAGGAATAAGTCAATGCAGAATCTTCTGAGGGTTGTGTAAGATCAAAAACATTAATTAAGCCATCTGTACTACCGGATCCTAAGACATTTTGTTTCTGAGGATGAAATGCCAGGCAAGTTACATCTTCCATGTGAGACTCCCAGTATCCACCAGCGCAACTATTTTTATCGCCAAATTTTGAGTTACTACATCTAATATCCCAGAACAAAATAAATGCATCGCCACCAATATGTTCAGTACCACCTGCTAGAAGTCTATCATCACAACTAATATCAAAACTAGACAAAGGTTTTACTTTCCCATCTTCTGTACAGTCTGAAAATTACACAAGAAGGAAAAAATACTTAGCAAAAAGAAATCTCTGTGTATAGAACATTGGGTATCATCCCAAGATGGCTTTTGTTACATAAAAGATATAAACCTGTAAATTCTGCAACAACTTTCCCTTTAGCACGCAAATCGCAAGCTGTAATTAACCCATTGCTTGTCGCTGTGTATAAAATATTTTTTGATGTGGGACTAAACTTAATACCCACAATTGGTGCTTGGTTTTCTGGTAATGTGATAGTTTTACTTAAACCTTCTCCGACAGAATATATTACACATGTGTAATTGGATAATGCTGTGCCAATCCTAAATTCTGGATTACTATATAAAAAAAAAAGATGAATTTTGATGTTATTTAAAGTTTATCTTTCATACTTAGTCATAAATTATTTTATTTCCAGATGTAACATTGAATCTTGTTGTTTTTCCAACTCTTTTAACAATATTATAAAAGTAACAACGAAAGATTACTATAATTGGAATTAATATAAAATAATTATGCAAATAAATGAATAATTTGCCTTTGCGTTCCGCAGACACCGAGGATGTAATGACCACGAGATACTTCCTCTTCTGATGATAATGTTAAATCGTTCTTCTTTTTAATCGTCCCGCCATCATGCTTTCGTGTATTATTTTCAACAACGAGTTTCTTCAACGATTCGGTTATTTGTGCCATTCTACTATTCGATCTTGTTATTTTGAGCAGATTTCATAAAATTAAGGTTAATACTACCTCAAGATAATAGTCATACGTTGTTTCAAACATTAACTGTTCATCAGTAAAAGTAGGATTTTGACCGTTAAATAATTTATTGAATGTTTCTGATTAGATCCATAGAATCGTCAAATATATAATTGTTATCTCGTAATTACAGTTATTAACAAACAGCACGGTGCTTAAATAGTCCGGGCGCGTTTTTTTTTCAACTTGAGCACAGTCGGTAACAAAATGCGATGTTCGAGATTCAAGTGGATGTGACTAGAGTGTACTGCCTTATCGATGGATGTAAATATGAATAATTTGTGTCTACAACTGTAATTTATCTGTCTATAGATTTTAATTATTTTCCTTTTGATTAGAAAATCGAAATGTACCGTTGTATCGCTTTAAAAATTCTAAGTTAAGTAGCTCCGGAAACATTAGGCACTTAACAAATTCTGTTTCTGTTTTAATGTTGTTATTTGTTCTCGAACTTATCAAACTATCGCGCGGAAGAAAGGAAGCTATTTTTCATCTCATTTATTTCATCGTAAAAACTATTTACAGAAAATTTTCAGATAGGCTCGAGAGACGTTTTTTCATAGAAATGTGGAGCCAATTCCAATAACCATTCTGGTTCAATTACAGTTATATCTTTCATATAGGTTTTATTCGTTTGTAGAATTTCACAGAATAGCAACCTTGAAAAGAAAATTATATAATTACATGATAAACATATTATTTTTAAATTATAATACATTCGACTTTATGAACTTACCATTGAGGTTGCTGGAGTGTATATAAACAACTATTAGGATGAATGTACAAATCTTTGTTACCATATACAGTCTTATATACTCCAGTATAATGTAAATACGCTGCTTTGGGAAAAAGACCAGCAGTTATGCATTTCAATATTTGCTGTACATTTCCTAAAACGAAATTTTGTTAATGTTAATTTCCTGTAATTTGTAGTCCGTGGAAAACAATAGTATTTTACCGTTACAAGATGTCAATGGTATATCTAGCCTTTTCATCATACGATGCATTTGCGACCGAATTTCCGTAGCTCTCCGTAATGCTTTGTGATTAAGAAATTGTTTCTGGCACCAACTAGGAGTTTTATTTCGTTCAAAAGCAGTATACACATTTAGCAACGTTAGAAGGTCACCTTCTTCGACTTCAAATTTCCTATGTGCTATTCTTGCTTTTAAAGCAGCTTGACCGCCAACTGGTCGTATAAGGACATTCTGTACTTGTAGCATAGCAAGAATCGTCGACAGTTCTTCCGAACATCCCATTTCACCTGTATTTATATATTATTAAATAAATGATGATAATATACTTAAAAATTTTACAATATTATTTAACGGAGACAATAACCTGATATCATGAGAGACTTTGCAAAAACGGGTTCTAGGGGCATCTCCGCCATCGTCATACCCAACGGTGTTGTTAATTCCCCATTACCATCGATTGCACCTAATGCATAAAGCAATTCTAATGCCGTAAGAAGATTTTTGCTTGGAGGAGCAGAAGGAAAATTAAACCTGAGCACATTATCGATTCCCAGCGCTTTAAGTTGTAAGATTGCCGGTGCTAAATCTGATCGTTGCATTTCTGGTGGAGTTGTTTCAAAGAGCTCAGAATATGCTTCTTCAGTGTACAGTCTATAAAAACATTATATAGCATTTTAATAATACAGAATGTTTTTATCAAAAAATGTTGGTAACGTGTATCTCCTTGAAAATTAACTACCGATATGCTTTTCCTGTTCGAACGCGTCCTGCGCGGCCTGCTCGTTGATCGGCGGAAGCTTTTGATACTGGCACAATCACAAGACTATTTGTTTGAGTTTCCGCCTCAAACCACGGTATCTTAACGAAACCGCAGTCAATTACTGTATATTAAAAAAAAAACACCGTTTAAAAAGACTATGGAACTTTGGTATATCACTATTAAAATTTACAGCGGAATAAAACTTTTACCGTAAACAATATTCGGAATAGTAATGGACGTTTCAGCTATATTTGTTGCTATAATAACTTTTCTAGTATCTTTGGCGGCTCTCCAAAATACCTTAAGCTGTTCCGAATTTGGAAGAGATCCGTACATAGCTAGGGGCTGAAGTTTTACTAAACAGGAAGTAAGAAAAGACAGTAATTTCTTCGAATGATATTAAAACGGTGACGTAAAATATAATATTCTAACGATCCTAAATTCAACTCACATTTTCCATCTTTTATAAGCTTCGCGTGTTCCGATAAAAGAGAAACCGCCTGATCGCATTCGTCTAATCCTGTAAGAAATGCTAAAATATCGCCTGGTTCTTCTGTTTCGTGTATTTTTAAAACAACGTCTACCACATTCGTAACATAATTTGCTACTGGTTCTGAAACATAATTAATATAATATAATAATTTAAATTCGTAGCAAATAGCTGGGGCGCGAAAATCCATAACTACTTGTGCCTATATATATACCTTTTACGTAAAAAATATCTACAGGATATAATCTTCCTTCTACAGTCATAATAACTGCACTATCTTTTGCTGAATCTTTCGTCGTATTTGTATTAAAAAAATCCCGAAGCTCTTCTGCATCTACTGTAGCTGAAGATACGACAATTTTTAAACTTTTTCGTTTCTAAAAATCAATGAAATTTTATGGAATATTTTAGAATATTTTCTTTATTCACAAATATTTGTAGATAAGTGAAAGGCTGTCTAATTTACCCGAATTATCTTTTTTAACAGTCCCATGATAATATCCGTGAGTAGTGTTCTTTCGTGTACCTCATCCACAATGATGATCGAATAATTTGTTAATAAAGGATCACTCATTAATTCGCGAAGTAAAATTCCTTCAGTCATGTACTGCAAATATCAATCGCGATAAATTTCTTATGTTTTCTTGTACAATACTTTTCCGCATTAAAATTATAATATACTTCGCGTTTTAATCCTAATAATATAATAACTCCACGCGAAACGACAGCCAAAGTTTAATTATAGAGGTTTCATTAAAAAGTGAAAGAGAAAAATTTATAACTTCCTGTAAAAATTAGATGTTATTCTGCTATTTTTATCCGCTCTTTCAAAAGTTTTAATAACAACTTTTGAATGACATATAAGTGTTTCTCACATGACTTTATGGACAAACGGGAAACTTTTACTAATAATTTCTACAAATAACTTTCACTAACGGCCCAATTACCAGATAAGCAAATATACCTTGATCTTTGTAGTTTCATCTATGCAATTATCAAAACGTATGCTATATCCGACTTGAGTTCCTAAAATACAATTACGTTCATCGGCAACGCGACTTGCCAAGGAGGTTGCGGCAACCCTCCTCGGTTCCGTGATACCTATCATCTTTCCATCCGAACACCATCCAGCTTCTAGAAGATACTGCAATTAAAAAATTACAAAACCGACATGCATTTCCCATTAATTCGAATCGTTTCAAAATCTTAAGGCTCAAGAGAATTGAATCCGTAATTCATGAATAGAATCTGCAAGTTTCAACACGTTAGGGGTGGAATAAATACGCAATTTAATTGGCTCAAATGTATATACATGTAAATCAGTAAAGAATAAAGATTAACAGAAAAGAAATACATTGCAATTGATCTGTTACAATAGTAATACGGCGTTTAAATAACACAAGGAGAGGGGGAAAGATAATAATTCGTGGCATGGATTGAGGCAAGGCCACCATACATGACGAATCCTTCAGATAAGCAAGATTATATTTCACACAAATTGGATTAGTACAGTTCAAAATGCACTAATAGCTTTTCAAGTTCAACGTGAAGCTTTATATTCTCCGAATCTATTACGGGTTGGCTTCGGCCACTTCATGGATAATCCGATAACAGTGGGGTACTGCGTTTTACAGTACGACGCAGTGGCGGACTAAGGCTAAGGCGGGCCCTAGGCAACATTGTAATTCCGGGCCTATTTTTCAATCATGACACATACTTTGCGTTTGGTAATTTGGTTTTTAAAAAAACGGGCCCTAGGCACGTGCCTAGGTTGCCTAGGCCTTAGTCCGCCCTTGGTACGACGTCATTCTCAAGATTATATTGGAAGCTCTTTATATAACCTTAGGTAGATCAAAATTCACATGATTTTACAAAACATGTTACAACTTATTTTTTATTAATTCACTTAGTAATAATAATTATCACAAATCACTGTGTATTATTTAACTGATATCTAGATTATGAATGTTATACATACAACCATTTGTAAATAGTTATAGAAATGAATAAATTCAGATGAAGTTAATCAATTTTAATCACAGAAAATATATGAATGCCTAGGCAAAATCCATAAGTTTACAACCAATATGAAATTTCTATCTTATACATACATATTTATATATACATATATATTTATATATACATACTTGTTCTTTCAATGCTAAGTTAAAAATTGAGAAATTAACTAGTGTAAATATTGCAACTTTGGCATAGAAATTTTCAATAGGTACCAGCGATAACAACACCTCTGTTATCCATTAAATAGTTTTTTTTTCAGTATAGTATAGTAATATTATTTAGCAGTAAAATTGTTTGAAGGGTTAGGCACATTTTTTCATACATCAGTCTGCTGCTTATACAAATACATGCAGAAAAATATAAAATTAATACGACATAATCTTCATTATTTCTGTAGGTAAATGATTTTGCAAACATTAGTATATAAAAATTCATTTGGTCTTTAAATATCACAGATAAGAAATAAATGCAATAAACACATTGCTCTGTGATTTGTACTGTTATCCTTGGGTGAAAGTATCAGGAGCTGATACTACTTCGTCTGTAAGTGACACTCCTTCTACATAATTAAAAGTCCGTAAATAATGTAGTTCACTAATATAAATTAATAGTAATACAGCAATGTACAAAAACCATCTTGTAAATCTTATGTATTCTCGCAAACGATCAAAAAATATCATCAGAAGCAGGTAATCCATGAGGGCATGGAAATTAACAAATTTCCAGTAAAAAGCAATGAACCAGAAAGACAAACTTCTAAACACAACTGTTTGTCTGGAATAAAGATGCTCTTTATTGATTCCTGGTACTCTATACTCAGTCTCAAGAAGGTCCTGATACAAGTATATATATCGATTCCAGGCTGTGCTGGCAAGGAACAAGTGGACGGTCGTAATTAATATATTACGAAGTGCCGCATTTGAATTTTTGGATATATTTCCAGACTCCCCGATCGATGAGAGAGGTAATTGTGGCAATTTATTGTATCCTCCACGTCTGATCGTATTCCCAGCAAGAAATTGATATATGCCTATTAATAGAGCAATACAGCCCAAAGCATCGCAAACACCATCAACAATATATCCAGTTGAGCCAACCTCAGATCGTTCACCACTGATGTGTGCTCTTGTTCTAGCAACATGTCCATCTAAATCATCCAGCCATGTTCTTGCTTGAAATAGAAGAACTCCTAATCGTCTATGAGATAATGAATCATTGGAAACACATTTCCCAGCAGCTATTGCAATTAAAATATGGAAACAACTAATTGCATTCGGTGTCACCCATGTCCAGGAAGTACTTATATGCAGTAAATTATCCATAACTGCTGCAAGAGGGGTCAGAAGAAATTGATTTGGATGATCGAGCATCAATCCTTTAACCGTTACTGTGCACAACGGATTAATGTCACATGGTATCGTGGAAATATATTTTGTACCATTCGATATTGGTCTAATATCATAGTTTTGCATTCTAGAATAAAGCAACAGGTCCATTCCAAGGAAATATAGCGTCAGTATTATTAAAATCGATACTAACGACCTATTCACAAAACTTGTGATGCCAAACATTTTATACACAATTAAAACACAAGTTTTATTTCTGATATATCTCTGTCATGAATTCAATCAGAATAATCGTATTTTGTTATTAATAATTACGTACAATTGTGTTATCTTGCTTAGTTCACTCAATTTTAACGATATTTTCCATTTTCAGATGACGATTTCATTGCACTGTTATTCCAGCCTTCCGTATTTTCGTCGTAACACGAATACGCGGGAAGTCTTCAGCACTTTTATTTTCATATATTATTTCAAGAACCACATGCTCATTTTTTCAATGGACTGAATAAGTATCACAGTTAATAAATATTGTTTTTTCTTCCTAATATGCTTTGAAATATACGTGACAACGATTAATCAGCTTCGTATGCGTCAAGCCGTTGATGTTAAGATTCACATATAAAATTCTTTTCATTATATTAATAATATTTTAATTTATAATATTAAATAACATTCATATTTTGAAATAATGAATGATGTTTTTCTTCGTAGATGTATCGCACTGGTTACCTAAAATCCTGCATGATCACAGGTTCTATTATTTTGATCAATTAGTACCAGGTATATTATAAACATGTGACGACTGCAATATTTCACTAACCAGCGATCCGTAACTCTTGTCTTATTTATACGTTATTATAATTAAATAGATCATATCATCAAGAAACCTTTGCAGTACGATCAATTGTCACGAAGAAACTCTTCTTGGGCACTCGGAATAACAATAGCTGACTGTTGAGATTTCCGTTTTATGATATTCTTTCTCACAATACATGATCAGCGGTCGAATGATTGAAAATCTCGCAAAGGTATGTTTCACCAGTAATATTCTTAACTTAAGGCACTTTATATGTGGAACGAACTACTAGTGTACGTCTGTTTCTCTAGCGTATGATTACTATTAAATGCATTAAGTTCAAACGACTAAAGTTTTTTAGCGCGCGTGCGCGCCGTTGTTATCGAATTTCTAGGCGTAAAGGGTACAAAACATTATGAACACAGCCACATGGCGAATACACCGCTGTTGTTTAAGCAGTTATCATCGCAATTAACTTTTTTTTGCGGAATACACAGAAGAAAATTATACTAAACGAGCGCTATTCACTTAAATGAGGGTTCTAGAATCGGGAGCGTTTAAGTACTGCGCGTACCGGTAGAACGTTAATTATATATTTCTAATAATTCACTAACTAATGTTTAGAATAAAGGTTACAGCGTTCGACAGGCATAATTAGTAATATAACGAAATTTTAACATTGTAACATGCTAGGATTATATTGATTTATTTGTACTGCACTATATATGTTGGATTTGCAGTATTATAAGTGATGTGACATAATGATGTTTAACGATTTAGATTAGATTAGATTAGATTAGATTTATTTATTGCAGTAAGGCTATTTGTCCAGTACAATCTTTGGTTTACAGTCTTGCACATTTTGTTCGTAATACTAATACTTATAACTCTAAAAGGGTATAGCAGGATAAGGTGGTCAAAAGTGTCCTTGAACCGATTTCAATGGGGGTGGTCTCATTCGATAGATAATGCTCGGCGATCATTGCGTACCAATTTTTAACTCTGTATCTTGACCGGAAGGGTAGTTATGGGGAAAATTCAAAAAACGGGTTTTTGCCCCACTTTGCCTAGTTATTGAGGTGCAAAAAATTCGAAAAAATTCTGACATATTCTACACGGTACCATACATGTTTGAGATTTTTTTCAGATTTTTCCATTGAAGAACCTAAGTGTAAAAAATGAGCAAACGCAAAAAAAAACGGAAAAAAGTAGATTTCGTATCGAGATCTTCGAGTGACAACTTTTTGCAAATTACAGTAACAATCTAACACTCATGATTGTTATCTCCAATTTTTTTCAGATTTTTAAACCGCCTGCGTCATTGTGAAAAAAATCAAAAACCGATTTGCGCGACGCATTTCGATGTGAAACGCCATGATCCAGTTATTATTTCCTTATTCTTCGATTACAGTATGTTCATTTTGTAACTTTCAGTGTTTCTGACACGAAGCAATTACATGTTAATATAGAGAATCGAATTAATTAAATTAATTGTGAACTTTGATGGTTCCTGATCTGCAAGAATTTTTAAGGTTTTTTCAAGTGAACGATTTGGCGCAGTTGGTAGGGCGTCTGCCTGCGAAACCGCTGGATACTATTTTGTCGCAGGTTCGAATCCCCATGGGGAACTTGATATTTTTTTTTCTTTTTTAAAAATTGTCAACTACATAACAATAATTAGTTCCTATTTTCAAACATTTAAAAGTATTTTTAAGGTCCAGAAAAATATAAATTAATACAGAACATACTTTTTGCTTTATCGAGTTTTTCTATTCATACACTGTTCTTTTTTCGAATTTTTTGCACCTCAATAACTAGGCAAAATGGGGCAAAAACCCGTTTTTTGAATTTTTCCCATAACTACCCTTCCGGTCAAGATACAGGGTTAAAAATTGGTACGCAATGATCGCCGAGCATTATCTATCGAATGAGACCACCCCCATTGAAATCGGTTCAAGGGCACTTTTGACCACCTTGTCCTGCTATACCCTTTAACTATGGTATGGTAATCTAAGACATATTAAATATATGAAGGTCTCAATACAGTGTATACATTCATATAGCCATGTATATATGTACACACACACACACACACATATATATATGTATATACGAAAATACGAAAATATAGATCTTGGTATTTCTTATCCTATGTTGCGTTATCACAGTTCTATACAGAATGCTCTTAGTTTCATGCATCCTTTTACGAAGTTGGTCAGCTCCCAGGCTTGCTTCTCGGTGCTTACTTTCAGCAGCTCGGTCCCTTCTTCGTTTCTTAGTGAGCTTGGCCTTATTTCCGTGTAGATAGGGCAAGTACTTATTATGTGCACTCTGGTTTCTGTATTACCCGTGTTGCAAACTGGACATGGTATGGTTTCGTCAATTTTGTATATGATTCCATTTCCGAGTGACGTCATCCAGCCCGGTTTTCCCGATAGTCTTGCTTGAGCGATGATTCTTTTGTGTGCTAGTGGCATGTTGAAGTCCAGGTAGTACGTTCTTTCCAGTATTGTTGTGTCTTTGATTCGCTTGTACATTTCACTATATGTGGATTGCATTACTCTGTTTCTATCCTCTTCGATCAGCTTTTCACGTATTCCTATTAGGGCCCTTTGTGTTGTGTCCTCTTGTTTTAAGTTGTTTAGCGGACTATTGTTTTCAGTGTCGTAGTGTTGTAGTTTGTTTTTTAATTGCGTGACCCAGTTTCTCTTCTTGTCCGGTGCTTTCTTGTCCAAGGCTTTTAGCTTATCCCAGCATTTCTTTGGGAATCGTTGGTCTCTCATCTCTTCTAGCCTTCTCCAGTAACTTACCGCTTTTTTTACCACCTCTAGTTCCATGTGCACCCTTCCTGTTTCTATTCTTAGTAAGTATCCTGGTGTGTATCGAGGTACTCTTAGGGTTCTTTTCATGAAATCTGTTTGGATTTTTTCTATTTCTTTAATTTGATTCAAGCCCCAGATTTCCGCACCGTATAGTAATGTTGCCTTTACGACTGATTCGAACATTTTTTCTATTGGTTCCCACTTATTGTTCTTTGATTTCATCAGGGGTTTCCATACTGCGCCTAGTGCTATCCTTGCTTTCGATTGGAAGTGTTTTGCTGCTTCGGTAAATGTACCGGTTTGGTTGAACGGTACCCCCAAGTAGGTGTATTCCTTTACCTCTTCTATTATCGTTCCGTTGAATGTTACCTTCCTTGTCTGTCTTTTCCTGTTGTGCCTTCTGCATACTAGAATTTTTGTTTTGTTTGTATTTACTTCCAGTTTGTTTTCTGTGCAGTATTTCTGTAGGGTTTCCATTTTTTCCTGCAGGTCAGTGGGATTGCTTGATGTAATGACTAGGTCGTCGGCGAACAAGAGGAGATCCATTTCTTCTACAATTTTCTTGTGTCCGTTTGTTTTAAAGTATTCGTCTATGTCGTGGATCATTAGTGAGACTGCCGCATCTTTTATCGTTGTTATTATTGCTGTGCTAAGGTTCTCCTCTGTTGTTTCCACTTTTATCTCTTTTTGCTCCAAAATTTGGTTGTAATTCTTGTATTTGCTATTATCCCAGATTAGTTTGTTTTCATATTTTATTTTTCCTTCTTTCCTTGTCGTTTCTGTAGTTTTTCCTTTTAGTGTTACTCTTATTGGTAGATGGTCGGATGTACCTATATCTATGATTTCGAAGTCTTTGACTTGTTGAAGGTAACCCAGTTCTATCCAAACCATGTCTAATACGCTACACCCTTTTGTGTCTATGTATGTGTAGTGGCCGTCCCTGTCTGAGGTGCTTCCGCCATTTAGCACTATCATCCCCAGCTCTTCCATTGTCTCTCTTAGTACTTTCCCTGGTTTATTTAATATTTTGTCCTTTGTGTATCTGTGATTTGTAAAGTCCGTTAGTTCTGTAAGAGGTTCCTCGACTTGGTTGCCTTCTCCGATTCTGGCATTGAAATCACCCCCAACTATTATTGGGGAAGATGTCCGCTCTCTAATTTCCATTATTATTTCTCCTAGCGTTCTGATTGTTTGTTCGTTACCCTTATTTATATATATGTTGCAGATTATATATTCTCTATTTCTTATTTTGAATCTTGTTATTATCCATGATTCGGTTACTGAGGTTGTTTCTATTTCGTCTATATCATCTTCTTTGTATAGTGTGCATAAGCCTCCGCTGGCTCTTCCCTGCTCTTTCTCCTTTGTTGCTTTACTTGTAATACATTTATAGCCTTTTAGTATGGAGGATGGTCTAAAGCTTTCCTCTGTTTTGAATGTTTCACTTAGGCAGATTATTGTGCTCTTTGTGGTTAGTTCGTTATGGTCTTCGTCGTTGATAGTATATAAATTTTTCAGCCCATGTATGTTCCAAAAGACTATATTCATTTGTTTTTCCTCGCCTGGTACCTTCTCTTTATCTTTGACGTTGGTGAAACAACTCATTCCTTATCAGTCCTGTCCCCTTTTTCCATATCATCATTTCGTTGTTCACGTACACCTTTTGGTACCCTATTTTGACTCTTCTTCCAAGTTCCCTTTGTTCTGTTGCATATTTCCTTATTTCCATTTGTATTTTCCTTTGTTCAGCTGTCAGGTCATCGTCTATATATATTCTTTCTCCTCTCAGTAGTTTTTTGTTCTCTTTTATTTTTTGTTTGGTTTCCCAGTCTGTTAGTTTGACTTTAAGCATTTTGACGTTGTTATATGGTTTGATTTCCTGTACGTAGTCTATCTTCCCATTTACTTCTACTTTCAGTTTTTCTTGCAGAAAGAGCTTTACGTCTTCCATTCTCCCTTCTATATTTGCCCCCTTAATTATTATATTGCACTTATTTTCTTTTCTTCTCTTCCCCTCTTCTATCTTTTCTAGATGTCCAATTCTTTTTTCCAAACTTTTCCTTTCTTCTGCCCATTTTACTTCTTTTTGCTCTAGATCCTCTTTTATTTTGGATATTTCCTTTAGTGCGTTGAATAATTCTGGGTTCTCTCTTCTTGTTTCTTGGAGCTCTTCTTTCATTCTTCGGATATCCCCCGCCAGTGTATCTATTTTCTCTATCTAATGATGTTTAACGATCTAATGAATTATAACTTTAAATTTTCTTCATATAAGTTCAACTAAGTGAAATATTATCATTAAGAGTTACTTGGATAAAATGATGAATTCAAAATGATTTTCAGTAGACGAAGCAAATTATGTTCTCTTTGAAAAAGAAGTATAAGTAGGAATGTGAAAATAATATATCTTGTAGAATTTTTTCGTTCTTTTATGTGTCCAATTACAATTATCATTCAAACAGTATACAGTTGATTGATGTTGTAGTCATAATCTCGTATATGCATTAATCATTCTATGCTATAATATAGGCTTATATAAAATATAAACATACCTGAGGTAACTGTGTGCTCTTCCCACATCCAGTTTCACCGACTAATACTAATGTTTGGTATTTCTCCAACAAATAAATGATATGGTTCTTGCTCTTGAAAATTGGTAACCGTTGACGTTGCATATCCAATGCCAGAGAGTGATTGGCATTGTATACAAACTGTGTAGAGGAATGTGCATCGATATCTGGTTTATCCTCTTGCCACATACTGTCTCCTGAAAAATAATTATTCTCTATTAGATAATTATTTTTTTTTCAGAATATCTGCACAAACTACAAATAGATACATAAAAATTACAGTAATATCTAAGAGGTTAGGTTACGAAATTGTTATTAATATTTTTCGATACATTATACGAATAAGATAGTAAAGATAATAATTTAATTTTGAAACAGGTTTGAATTTAAATACATTTCGAAATACTATACGGTTAAAATAAATGTTTACTAATTGCACTTACCAGGCTTGGAAAAAACTGGCTTCATACTCATTTTGTTGAATGTCTATATTTATGGAATCACTATTTACACGAATCGCGAATATTTAAATTAATAAAAATTGATTTTTAGTTGTGCAGTTTGAATAAAAGTAATGTAGCGCCGCGCAAACATATCAGTATCGTGGCCACAGTGCACGGAATCATTTTACTGTCAATATAGATGGCTCTGGATATTATTTAGAAATATTCAAATCTTAACTTTGAATTATTTAACATTCATTAATTATGCATTATAGTTTTTTATTTTTAAAAAGATTGCCTGTATTTTATAAATATATTTATAACAATTAGGACAATGAATTGAAAAACTTATTGTAATGACTGTACTTCCTGTTGTTTGACTTTGACCAATAGAATTACATGTCGTAACGATTTGGAAGCAAATGTTGTGTTAAGTTTAAACTTCGGAGTAATGTCAGCCGCAGGATATAACACTCGTTTTAAAATTTTGGAATAACTTAGTGTAAGAGATATACATTGCGTATCTTCAAAGAGAAATTTCTCAAAGGTGTTATCGAAATAGAATGATTCACGTAGCTGCTATAGTACGGTAGGATTGAATTATTAGAACCGTTATTTTTGAAAATAATATAAGTCCTGCTTGGGGAAATGTAGTTCAGTTAATTTTATTTAACAGAAACGTTTTCTTTTCGTATTTTAAATAGGAAAGTAAATAGAATGAAATATCTTCATGATTTGAAAGCTTTTATACGAATTCTCAAGTATGTCGATATAAAAAGAAGTAGAATTGCATCACTTTCAAATATAACGGCTGATTTTCCTAAACTGTCGTAATTAAATATGTTCAAGTACAAGTTCGTCAAAGTAATTTACGCTGTTTTCGAATGAAAGATTCTTTTTTACGTGTTGTAATTTATACATGCAACAGTTATTTGCTTCAATGATACATTTTGTATGTATACTTTTTATTCATAACAATTGCTCAATATTTATATGGAATTACAAGACGTACAGACGTTTAACATGAATATATTAAATTTGTTCTTAAAGAATTCGTTTTGTTTAATCTTGCTACTGAATATATTTTTCATTATCATCTCATACACATACATGTACAACCCTCTTTCGAATAATAAGTATCATTTATTACTTACAAAATGAAATAATATTGTGCAGTGATTTTTGGCATACTACATTCATATAAAAAGAAAATTTTAACGCAACTGAAAAAAAAACTGTAAACTTATCTTACAGATAATTTTACATATGAAATTAAAAACTGGGCATTACTTAGCTTAGTATGGATTTGATAGACCGTTCGGTTTGATTTCCAGCCTTTTTGTAGTAAAACCAGATTGTTATATGCCAGCGGTTTTCAATTTTTTTTTCCTAATTGTTGAAAATAAAATGTTCATGCTTGTGTAAATTCCATTTATCGATATTTATCACATTTGAATGGAAATTGTTTCGAAATGTCACTATGATCTTTACGAAAAAATAATGGCAGTGACGAAGGTTGAAGTTTCAGTTTATTATAAAAAGAAATTGGACTTCGAATCATTAGTTTGAAAACCGCTGTTTTATGTCGATCGTATGAATTTTAAAGTGATATGTAAGCTTTTGTTAAATTAAACCTATAACTGTAGCACTTTTACTGCTGGCATCATAATTTTAATACCAAGCACCTATTACTCACCAGTATTTCTGTACATATACATACAAGTAGTTACGTATTGTCAAGTATTCTTTAAAAAAATACTCTTGAATTATACGGTATGCTATTACAATAATAAACCGTTAAAAGCCAGTACATAAAATTTAATATTCGTATGACAAGAGTACGCGGTTTTCATAACATGTGTTTTTAGACTTTACTTTTATCAACATTAACGCACTTTAGTGCGTAATATGTTATTTGTAAATTTTACATATTTTCTTACAGAAAGTTAGTTCGGACACCAATTATATATATATATATTATATATATGTTACGAAATAAATGTCTAACGTCAGAATTTACAAATAGCTTTTATAATTTTTTTCTGTGAAAACATCAATAATCGCTGTATGAGCCTCATTCTATTTTTAGGAATGTATTTTGATTTGCAAACAAAAAATAATGTTTTTTTTTCTGTCTCCTTTAATAGAGTTTCAAGTGTTTATGCGCATTTCTGTCTATGCATCAGAAAAAAAAAGAGAACTATCGAATGGAATATATTCCATAAATGTATCTTTCAGGCACCATACCATCATCCATCTTTGATGAATTAGAAATATATTATTTCTAATATTAGTATTTCTCTTATTTCATAAATCTAGTACTAGGTGAATATACGTGGTGTTTAGATGCCAGTACTGAAAAAGAATATTAACGTAATGGTAGTAATTTAAAATAGTAGTTAATGATGATGCTATGGATATATGCAATACTATTGTCAATTATCCTCACAAAAATTACTGCGATAAACACACACAGTTGTTTGAACACAAAAAGTCATTAATACAATATCAAATTTTTTTAAAAAATATGCTCGTCTCTCAGGACGACGCATAAATCTGTTCTCAGTTTGTAGTTAGCTGTTAAAATTGAATCTATAGATAAAGTCGATTTATAGTAAACATGGGAAGATATTAGGCCGTAGCTTCTGCTTCTCCGTTACTTTCAGTTTCGGCACACTTTTCTTCAAGTTTTGTCTTCTTTTCAGGACTTGCACCATCAGTGGCAGTATCCTCCTTTGTCTCACTTAAAGATGTCGACTTCCTCTTTATACAACAACTGTCAATGGGTCCATCTGTGAAACAAATTATTCTTTATCTTCTTTTACTTGGGTTTCATTTGGTGAGTTATTTTGTAATTTTTATTTGAAGAAATATTTAACATTAGAGTTTTCTATTTTATACTTCTATCAATTTCATATAAGTAAGTTACTCATATTTAAAGCACATTAATTGCACAATCTATGGAAGATGAAGTTGCTACCTGTGGAATCCCCATTTTCAGTAGATTCTGCCTCCTTGTCTTCAGATTCCTTTTCTTCGCTGGAGCCATTTTCTTTGGTTTCCTTTGCATCTCCATTCTCTGATGTTTTCGAATCTTCATCTACCTCCTGGACTACTTTTTCTTCTTCTTCTATAACTTTCTTCTCAGGAGTTGTAGCAACTTTGGTATCTCTATATTTCAATCATTAAAACATACATATAGGTCCATATATACACCAATTCTAATATTACATTTAATACATACATATCAAAAAACTATCAAAAACATCCTCTCAATAATTAATTTAATTCTAAAATTATTCTCTAAACTAAATAAAAAAGAGTAACATATAATTGCAAGTAGTATAAAACCATTAATAATTTTATTATAATCTCTACAATATTTGCGAAAACGTTAAAAGAAAAGGGAAACAAAGTAACATTATTGTTGTCACTTTTGAATCAGGCACAGCTAGTAATGTCTGACTTTTTTTTTTATTCCCCAGCTCGTTTATACTTCACGGTAGTGAGAGAGATAGGAGACGGTAAAGGAAAGAAATAGAGATAGGACGCCAACTGTGGCGGCACCTAGCGATGTTAATATTATCTTTTCTTCGTCTCCTTCCTCTTCCATCCCCTACCCGCCAAATCCACACAAACTTATCGAGGTTTCGGCGCGCGGCAAATCGTGGAGATGTTCTTGGACCGCAAATATACGTTGCCGTTTCGCGTCTATGCTTATTCACGCAACATCAGTATTTCAAATAAGTCTGAACTTTATCACCGCTTATCGTTACAGATACCAAATATTTCTCTGACTAAATATCGCGCGAAAACTGAAAATATTACTGTTTGCAATATGTAGTTGGTAAGAGAGATAGCAGATCGATACATTGTTCTCTTTTCAAGTCAATGCATACACGGCGTTCCGTGAAACAGTTTCTTCTCCATATACTAAACCGATACTTTCACTGTCGAATGTGTAAATATTTACATTACAATGACTAGTATTGAGGGTTTAAGAGAGTCAATATTACGAAGCAAGCAAATTGTATCTTTCATGGATATAAAGTGAATGAGAACAACATTGTTTTTCTCCCCTTTTTTTATGTTAAATTAACAATCGAGGTCAGACAGTAATAAATCATAGGATGAATTTTCAAACGAATACACGTTGTGCCACATTGGCGCTGACCTACACACACGAATCCATAACAAGTGGGGAAAAAAATGAAGACGAATAAATAATGCCGCCAGAAAGTCAGCTCTACAAGTAGAGCACGTACGGTGACGAGGGCAGGTAATCTTGAGAACGTAACGCGTCTTACGAATCAAGCTGAGAATATCGTGTAGAGAGGGCATCCCCTCCTCCTCGAGCCGCTATCCCTTTCTCGTATTCGTTCTCTTGCAAAACTACGTACGTTTGCAAAAGTACACAATCATTTATACCAAGAGAAAGTTCTATATAACATTGTCGTGTTACAACGTAAAATCAATCCAATTAGTGAATGAGAACAGGAAATTAATGAAGGAGAGAATCATTATCCCGCCTATACGAACGTTTTAGTATAAAACACAACAGGAGATGCTCAATAAGAACGCATGATTTTCTACGAATAAATCAATAAGAAAATCAGTACTACTCACTTAGTTTCTGTATCCGCCATGGTGATCGATTTAATTGTAAGGTCGAAAAAGCACTTGAGTATAAAATTCACTCGGAAAGGTCTGCGTCTTCTACGCACCGGTAAGCACACGTAGAATTCTGGTAACACCACTGCCGCGTAGTCGCGTACCGACGCGCAAATGGCAGAGAGACTCGCACACTGATTCGTCCGAGACCCGAGTCGCTCAGCCCGGCCGGCAGGCCGGCGGCCTTCAAACACTTTTCTTTCCCGCTCGTTTACAGATGTCGCATGAATCGTTCCTTTACTAACATCACTACACATCCAACATTAAGATTCTCAAGAAATACTAAAGATGTATTCTAATATTAAGTTGAAATTCTCCGGACGTTCCTACCCGGAAGACTGTTCGATGGCGGGTATCGGTTTCATTACTGATTTCCCAATGAACGTTATTTAAATAGTTCTCGAAATTTGCCGCTATACGTGAGAAATCATGAATACGACAGAGATCAATTAAGTTTCTCGTAAATATTTATAAGGCTTATGGAAAAAACTTTCGTATAGAAAGTTGTATTTTATTTTGGATAGAATTCATTACTTTGGATGGAAATGTAGTGAGGGTGGATTATAAAAATTGCATTAAACATCAACGGTTGCGCGGTATCAGGTTTGTGTAGTGGTAGAGCTCACACTACTGTCTCGTTAAAGCCCCTCCAACTGTTACATCGACCAATTGGATTCTGTCTTACGAAATCTGTAAAAAATACCCGCGCTTCCGGCGCTAGCAACGGTATTGTTCGATGAACTTGGTATTTTGTTCCGCGTTACGTTCCATGTTGTACTTTTTCGACTTAATACACAGTCTAAGATATGATTCGAGTTCTAACGTAATTTCATGCTCGCCAAGGACGATACGAACGATGCCAACGGAAACGAGGGTTTGGAAAGTTCTAGAAGTTTCGCGCATGGCCCCATTTCCGGTGTGTATTAAAAGGTGCGCGATACCTTCAGGTTGACCCGCGCAACGGGCCGAGAGGCTTCGCTGCTTTTACGTCCATGTTACAGGTTGCTTTTACCGTGAAACAGTAAAATAACACTTTTCCTTTACGCTGCAAAAACCGCGCCGCGGTGACATTACTCTTAGGAGGAAAGAGCGGATCGTCTTGTAGATAGTTTTAATCAGCGTGGAAGTATGACTTATACAAACTCTACCGTTGATTTTATATTTGACACGTTATCTTTATATTTTATACGGTGTATTTTTCATCGCTTTATTTTTAAACTTGGTAGATCCATAAATCACATTATCGTTATTACCTTAATCTCAATTTTTTCAACTTGATTTATGAAATCTTTTCCTACTGGGTTACATTTTCAAAATTCATATACCATTATGATTTATACATTATTGTAACTCGTAGGGTAAATTTTTGGCATGTATCTACCCATTAATTTTCGTACGGTTATTATGAGCATATTCATGTGTTACAACCGTTCCAAAAACATAGAGGAAGCGTTGACATTGAGCAATAATATTTTACTTTTGCACAGTTGTATATGCGAAGGAACGTTGAATGGCATCTGCGAAAATTGTGCAGACGTGTCAACTAAATTGGTCTAAAAACGTTTTTTTTTTTTCTTTCGTATCGTCCGTGCCACGTGCCAGAAGCCTGCGTAAGCACGAAGATAACACCGAGCAGCTGCTATGCACTGTGCAGGTGAAGACGTGCAAGACAGATGCGTCTATTCTAAATATCTTTTACACAACGAAACACTTAACGGGCAATCGAGTTTGGTTGAGTCGAGATTTCAATGAAACTTTCCACAAGGAAGGCGGCACGCACTTGGCGTTTCTAGTGTACTTCTATCTATTTATGACACGCATCAAGCGGATAACCGCACGACATTCACCCGGAAAATGTTGCGTGTTTATTCCTTTCGAATGCGGAACAATGGCAAAGAAATTGAGTTGAAAAAATTAGCAGAAGCACTATGTACTCGGCAGTTTATTTTTGTTATATTAGGAGGCTACGAAAGTTCATAGATAACGAGTTATATGAGAAATGTGTCGATTCGCACACGATAATAAGAAGTATTGAAAAATTGTATCGATATGCATCTTTGCTCGATAAAATTAAGTTTCGTTTTAGTGGGTCAGTGGAAGTCTTCAGCCGCAGGCTATTTCGATGACAGTAACCTATATTTCCACTGGCTTTGCAGTGTCAAACTAAAGATAGCTCCACGCATCTAAATTTTCATTTCGCTGGACTAAATTCTCACTCTTCTCGATGAACCTGTTCCTGACTGTATTTGTAACTCTTAATCTTTTAAATCTCACGATCAAGCATTCATTTCCAAAGAACTAATTTTCTACTCTATAATTTAAACTAAACTATATTATTAAACTAAAACAAAACATTCCCATTACTTACATACCGTACAATATATCGAAATTTCAATAAGAAAATTCACATTTCATGTTCTATCTTGAACAAACTTAAGACTATTGAGATTCGTAATGAAATTTATCGAGAGCATTATTTCGCTCAAGATAAGGAACGATGCAAAAAGAAAACACAGTCAATTCAGCTTTCCTTCAACAAATTGGCACACCGCTCTCAGCTTCAGGTCGTGGAATCAATAGAGAGCGCGTGGTCGCGCGCATCCCATAGGGTAGAATCAAACCAAGCTTGATATGAGAAACACACATCCTAACGGACCTGCTCGAAAATGTCTTTTACCACCTTTATCTAGCGTGGCGTGCAATGTGTCGGGGTCTACACACAAAAATACTGTATGTAACCGAAAGGCCTGACCTGGTCGTACCTTTTCGACTCGTTCGTAACCGGTTCGTCCCGTCCTCCATCGGCTCCACCTAGCTTTCTCGACCGTATCTGTCGCTCTAAAACGGTGCCCGTGTTCCTATCTACAGTTAGAAACTAATCGGCAAAGGATTATCACAGGTCAGCGGGTGTTCAACCTTCCGTACACCTACCACGGTTCAATACCACAAAACGGGTCGATTATTATTAATAGCAACGAAACTCTCTACCGAAATGATGATAAACACGTCTTTTGTGAATAGTGAAACGAGAAAATTTGTAAAAACAGCAGCGGTTGGGTATAAAGGGAAAAGTTTTTCGATTTTCTGGCGCAACCGCAAGCCGGTTTTGTTATTGCCGGGAGAAACGGCGAGATCATAACCTCTTTACTTGATTCGGATGATTTTTAGAAATACTGTGAGAACGGACCGAATAAAAATATGACGCAACGCGGTAACGGGGACAGTAGGGTGTCCTCTTTGGTTCATTAAAAGGACCGTTGACAGTTTCAGAAAGTTCGCGATGAGTCGGTGGCTCGTGAAAATGATCTAATTTTACGTTCGAACATTATTACATTAGTCGAACTATAAATTGTTTACGAGGCATAGAAATACTATCAATTTAAAAACAAATTGACTGTATTCTTCGATGAGTCGATATCGAATCGTTCTGATGTCCCATAAATCTCTTTGTTCAAAATTACAAATGGTATGCATGTTTCAGCTTTCATAAAATGATAATGTTCAATTTGAAAATTGCAAAAGACCTATGTATAACGAATGCCATCCTTTTTTCGGATGACTCAGAGAAGCCGCATTCTCGATCGAGAACGCGATACGAGCTGTACGAAACTTGTCGCAATCCACTACGAAAACCTTGATGATTTCGAAGTGGAACACCTTGGTTCGAATTGAAAGTACATCGACGCCGACACACGGTGGCAGCACATACCGACAAAAAGTCTTCCCATGCTACATCTATTGGCGACAGGTCGAAGCAACAGTCAAGCAGTGCTGCACAGTAGCTCTCTCGCTTCCTAGAGCGGCACTTCGTCATTTTCGCATCCGTGCGAAATCTCGAACGAGCTAGCGGAGCGAGCCGCGTCGCCATCTTTAGGAACGGTACCGACTGTCTCCGCTGCCGCTGTCTGCTCCTTTCTAAGAGAGCTTAGACTAGAATCAGTCCGCGAGTACATCAAAACGATCAGTGTATAATTAAGTGTTCCATTGCGTACTTTATATCTCATCATAACATCGCGATAACTCGTCGGTTTCTCGCGATGTTCATTTAATACGTTCGAGAAGTGTGTGCGTGTCGTGGAAATACAGCAGACGACGTGTCGTAAGCGTCTCGAGGGTGAGGACGATCGAAACCAAGAGACGACGTTCTCCTGCCGTGTTTGTTTCGAGTTCGTTTCGCGTTCTACAACGACCGATCTCATTAATCGCGGCACTTACCAACGAATAGTGTTCGAGAGAACGTGTACAGTGTTTTGATTCGTATCACCGTGAGACCAAGTAACAATCAACAACGATTAATCGTTGCAAAGATAGACGGGTCTAGTTAAGACAGAAATAAAAAAAAAAAAGGAGAGAGAGAAGGAGAGGGAAAGGAAGAACCGAGACGGCACTAGTGGACGGCGGTAACGACGACGGGCTAGTACAATTGACAGAGAAGATGGCGCGAGGTGCGGACGAGGATTAGTGCTGACCCATTTTTTCCGCGCGAAATCGCTCGGTCTCGCTTTATCGTCGATCAAGGGATCTGAAAAGGTCGAACGTGGTGCGAGTGACCGGTTCAAAAGTGAATCGGTCCGACGACGACAGGAGGAGCGGACACGGCGACCGGTAGGAGACTATTCGCCGTGCGGTGCGTGTGCCCTATCGTGCGTAAGAGTGTGAGTGCCCTCTTCAACGTGCGCTCGTAGGGCCATCGACGAGTGTGTCGGTCAGAGGCCGCACGGGCCATTGGTGCCGTAGAGGAGAACGACCCGAGTGTTGGACGAAGATACATAGAGAAACAGGAAGTATCGGTGTAGAAGCCTACCGACGATAGTACGGTAGAACTTAGCAAAAATTCTGAGGAGAGCGGAGTACGGCGGAGCCTTGGTAGGCTCGGCTACCCAAGAAGACTCTCGAAGACGAAGACGCGGTCTTCCAGAATCTCTCGAGCTCCGTGGAGCCCTGGCAGGCTCGGGTACGAGCGCGGCAGCTAAGATGGGCAACAATGCCGCTACTGCTAACAAAAAGGTCGACGCTGCCGAGAGCGTCAAGGAGTTTCTTGACAAGGCAAAGAAAGAATTTGAAGATAAATGGAAAAAGAATCCAACTAATACTGCTGCTCTCGATGATTTCGAGCGTATCAAGACCCTTGGTACCGGTTCTTTCGGTCGTGTCATGATAGTTCAGCATAAACCTACCAAGGAATATTATGCCATGAAGATACTCGATAAGCAAAAAGTCGTAAAGCTCAAGCAAGTTGAACATACCCTTAACGAGAAGAGGATACTTCAAGCGATCAGTTTCCCGTTCCTGGTGTCACTACGGTTTCATTTCAAGGATAACTCCTACCTTTACATGGTCCTCGAATATGTGCCGGGTGGTGAGATGTTTAGCCATCTGCGGAAGGTCGGCCGTTTCTCGGAACCACACTCGCGTTTTTACGCAGCCCAGATTGTCTTAGCTTTCGAATATCTTCACTACCTCGACCTGATCTACAGGGATCTCAAGCCTGAGAATCTTCTGATCGATTCTCAAGGTTATTTAAAAGTCACGGATTTCGGTTTCGCCAAAAGGGTGCAAGGTAGAACGTGGACCCTTTGCGGTACACCGGAATATCTCGCACCAGAGATTATTCTCAGTAAGGGTTACAACAAGGCCGTAGACTGGTGGGCTCTTGGTGTCCTCGTTTATGAGATGGCCGCCGGTTATCCGCCCTTCTTTGCTGATCAACCGATACAAATCTACGAGAAAATTGTCAGTGGGAAGCCAAGATTCCCTTCTCACTTTGGCTCTGATCTTAAAGACTTGCTACGCAATTTATTGCAAGTCGACCTTACTAAAAGGTACGGTAACCTCAAGGCTGGCGTTAATGACATCAAAGGTCACAAATGGTTCGCCAGTACCGACTGGATAGCCGTCTTCCAGAAGAGAATAGAGGCTCCTTTCATACCAAAATGCAAAGGACCCGGTGATACCAGCAATTTCGACGACTACGAGGAGGAGACGCTGAGGATCTCGCTGACCGAGAAGTGCGCCAAGGAATTCGCCGAATTCTGAATTCAGACGCGGATAGGAGGTGGATACATGTGTCGCGTGTTTATTCACACGCGATGGTTCGTCATACGTTGGTCGCTTTTTTCGAGCGAGAGATATAGATGAGGAAGTAAGAGAAAAAGAATGGAGAGAAAGATACAGAGAGAGTGAGTTAGGAAAGGAATGAAAGAGCGTAGCATGAAAGAGAGAGAGAGAAAGAAAGGAGAGAATATATAACAGCGTGTATGTGCGTATGCGTGCGTATTCGTCTAACGTGTGTGTCTCCCACACACGGACATGTATGTGGGTGCGGAATCAAGTTGAGAGCGAACCTAAGAGAAAATGGGATACCAAGAGAGGGAGAAGAAACAAGGGGGAGATAAAATATAGTACAGATTTTGCGCTTTGTTATTTCGTGGCTGAACTCCTCGGATAAAAGATATTAAAGGAGAATACGAAGGAAACGTTAACGTCGAACGTACAGAGAGAGACAGATCGGAAAGAGAAATAGAAATGAAAGGAGAGAAAGAAAAAGAAAACGATATATATACATATATAAAACTGAGAAACTACCTTCCGGTTGTTACATACGCAGACATAATACCCACACTCACCTCGTCATCGTCACCGCCACTTTTTACATTGCAAGTTTTCTTTTTTAACGATCAATCGACGTATTAACGAGTATGATATAATAAACGTACACGTGCGCCCCCTTTCCATCCCACTTCATTCCCTAAGATGGCTTCACTGGCTTCACTGTCCGTTTCATGAAGGAAGGCGTGTGTAAAGTTTGTTCCCAATGATTAATTGTTATCAATGTCGCGAATGTCACCCTACCAGAATCACCTTGTATATATAGTGTCACTGTCTCCGTGAATGTTCCCCAAATTTCCCTTTACACCACGCCCCTCTATTCGTCCACTCAGCCTCTCTCAATGCGTGCATCCCCGTTCGCCAAATTCACCGGAAGGTTAGATGTGTACGTATACACATCGTACAATCGTCGTGTCGTGTAGAATCTATTTGCCTACGAGTATCATCCTAGTTCTCGTACAGTTTGACAACTGAAAGATGGCTAGAAAGCAGCAGAGTATCTCGTTTTCAACCACCTATTACTTCTATCTTGTTTTTAAAATTCTCCAACCCACTCTCTCAAAAGAAACGTCTATGTGCAGTGTTTACCTTAAGTGATTGGGTTTGGGAATTGCAAAAACAAAATGTTAGCAATAGAGATTTTGAAAACGAGTGGTTTCGATGCATCTTAGTCATCTTTCAGTTGTCGAACTATACATGGAGAATTTTTTCGGGAGAGTTATGATCCGTATTTACATAGTTAGTCGTCTCGCACGATTATTCTTGGGGGTAATAATATTTATATACGATTCATTCGCCATTGATCGCCGTCGCTGATGGACAACATCGGAGACCTCTTTGTTATAGTAAGAAGAATGGAGAGAAGTGAGAGAAAAAAAGAGTTATTCGAAGAAATAAATACTCGTGTTAAATGTCCGTTTATTGTAATATCTATGAATGAAAGATAATTCGAACGGATAATCGAGAGAGAGAGAGAGATGATTTGAGATGAAGAAACGAGTAAGGATTCTTTTTGGAAAAGTTTTTAAATAGATCATCTGCACTCGTATAATAGAGATGTAGGAATATTCGTAATAATTATATCGCCTTATGTTGCCGTGTGCAAAATCAGAGTAACGTTATCTTTTATATAGAGCTGCACATTTAGCATGAAATGTAAACATACGGACAATCCTGATGGCGTCGAGAAACAAAAGGAGGATTGGGCGATGGTCTATCTTAAATAGTAGCTAGATGAAAAAAAAAGAGAACATAAGGTGAAGTTACAAAGGGTAGAAAGAAGAAAAAGTGTTACACTGAAATCACCCGACTGTCCTAATTTCAAGCTAAAGAAACACTAGCACCAATGGCAGTGTTTAGAACTAACGAAAATGATTCCAAGGACGTATGCTAATCTCTCAAAACTATGACTTCCTTCTGCCAAAATTTGAGTAGAAGAAATTCTTACCTCTGAATGGTAAAGAGTATCGTTATAACCAGTAATCGTGTACGAAAGAAAACGATATTCTAACGGCGATTGGACACACGTCGTCCGTGTAACGAGAAATCGATTCAGTCGATGAACACACATACACACATACGTAAATAAACGTTGAACAACTATTGAACGTTGCGGGTGTATAAAGATACACCACGAAACTTACTTTCTTCGAGTGACCAAGTAACTCGATACCGCAGAATTGCGCTCAGTGATCGACACTGAGGGGCCTCATTATTACACGATAAAGAAAAGTTAGAGGAAAGTTGTACGAGGTCGTTGCGAAGTGCGGAGGCGTCGTATCAATTCGATTCTACGGCTTGGTCAAGGTTTCAACCAATCAGCTGGGTAGCCAAGAAAAAGAGAAAGAAACCAGTAAAAGATCCATATGATCCACATTGCGCTAACAGCAGGGAACTACCATGGTTTCTACTTTACTTCGACTTTGTTCTCTTCTCTGAAATGGTTGCTTAACGATCGAACATACGGAAAGCTGACAAAACGAGGTGTACGAGCTTGTATTATGAGAATAAAAAAGGTAGAGAAGAAAGTAGACTAAGAGAAGTCTAGTGACAGAAGTAAAATTACATTATGAGATGTACTTTTTCTCGTATACAACTATGTCAGTGTGAATACCTACGAAGTACGGTACGCGAGAGAACTTGCTAAACGTGAAAAGGATGTCGTTTCTTTTCTATCGTACTTGTATCTTTTTAGAACGTATATTTTTCCTCCTTACTCGGAGAGCATCTCGCGTACACGTCGTTCGTTTGCACACGTCGCAATTGTCGAAGGAAGAGAGAAAAGAGGAAAGAAAACTGAGAAGAGAATGGCCAAGGTAGAGAGACAAAGAGATGCGAAGTTCTTGGCGAGGAATTATATGCACAAGGAGATCGAGTTTTAAGATCGCCAAAACTTGGCTCGTGTTGCAGTGTGCATACGTGTACAGAGAAGTGTATGCATTCATGATTGAATATGTATGCATGTATGTACGCGTAGCCTAGATGCACTGGTATCCGTTACGAGTAACGTTAGTTTGTTGCTGTTAATATCAATGTGCATTCTTGCTGTCTTATGCGACAAAAGAAAAAGGAATGAAACGGTGAAACGATTGGTTTACATGGTTTTCTCGTGAATATCGAAAGTATGCGTTGCATGATGGTTGCTTTGACACTTTTTTTTTTCTTTTGTTATTCGCGTTTTCACGCAAGCACTTCGCTTTTCTTTGTACCAGGCAAGATCCGTTGCCTTTGAAGAAACACGCTCGAATGATGCAGGAATAGTTCGCGTTGCGAATACTTCGTTGTTTGTTTCGATTTTTTTCGTAGCTGACACGAGAAGGTTTTGTTAGTCGAGAATGATAAATAATTGAGAATATCAATCGTGCAATTTATCATAGTTGATCGTATTGACAACGTATGCCCAACTGTTCTTACTACTTTGGTGTTACAATTCTGTAGGGATTGCTGTTAAAAATTGTTTGGAAACCTGGTTTCACTAATTAGTGGATAATCTGGATAGATGCTGAATTTACTAGAATATCTCTATCCTCAAATTTATCGATTCTACTACAGTGTTTACGTGGAACAAGCATAATTGTTCACGAATCTATTTTTCCTATCTACTATCGATAATTTCTCAATTACACCCGTTCCTGCGAATGGGCTGCCTTTAATGATTGTCTGCAAACCTGATCCTACTAATTAGTGGATAATCTGGATACATGCCGAATTTATTAAAACATCTCTATCTTCAAATTTACTGATTCTAACACAGTCTTTAGCTCAAACAAATATAATTGTTCATGAATCTATTTTTCCAAACCACCGTTGAGAATTTCTCAATTGCACCCATTTCTGCGAATGGGTTGCCTTTAATAATTGTCTGCAAACCTGGTCCCATTAATTACTAGATACTTTGGCTGCATACTAAATTTACTAGAACAACCCTGACCTCGAATTTGTCGATTCTGATACAGTTTTTAGCTCAAACAAACGTAATTCTTCACGAATCTATTTTTCCAAACCACCATTGATAATTTCACAATTGCACCCATTTCTGCAAATAGGTTGCCGTTAAAAAATGTCTGCAAACTTTGTTTCATTAATTACTAGATACTCTGGGTACATACCGAATTTACTAGAACAACCCTGACCTTGAATTTGTCGATTCTGATACAGTTTTTAGCTCAAACAAACCTAATTGTTGACAAATTTATTTTTCCAAACCACCATTGATAATTTCTCAATTGCACCCATTCCTGCGAATGGGTTACCGTTAAAAATTGTCTGCAAAGTTGGTCCCACTAATTAGTGGATACTTTGCATACATACTGAATTTACTAGAACATCTCTAACCTCAAATCTATCGAATCTAACACAATCTTCAGGTCGAACAATCATAATTGTTCACGACTATATTTTTCCATCCTTTGATAATCTCTCAATTGAACCAATTCCTGCGAATTATCACAATGATAGTTCTATTAACAGTGTAAAATAACGATCTACGAATATTATGAGATTTATATTTCACCGTAATCGTCATCGATCCGTCGATGATTCCATGAAGACGTGATTCTTTTGTTACTTGCTTCTATTCGCGAAAAATACGCGATAAGAGTGCGCAGATGCTGATCTGGCGTTAGCGCGGCCGTAGACCATCAAGATCCTAACAATAATAAACGATGGTGGCGCGTAGGCGTAATCAAAATTGTGGAAAATAATTCACGCAACACTCGACGATGTATGTAGAATTTAACGAGGGACTTGCACGAGTCGGGCGCGCGCGTTGCGGAAGATTATTTTTGTAAATATTAGCTGTAGGTAACCATTTAATGCACATATATCATTGCCGTGTTCGATGCAGCATAGCTCCATTAAGCAATATTCACTCATTCCCTCAACGTTTCTCTCAGTCTCGCCGATTTCTCTCCACGGAATTGCATTTCGATGGGCTGTCTCTGGATGGTATTCACAATCATTGTATATTATCCAAGGATATTTTTTAACTCGTTGGTTTTTGTCTATAGGCGTGTCAATGTTACCCTATTTATATGTAGATGAACTTTTTCGATGATCGACTTACGAGTGTTGAAGTTTACACACAGGAAACCCTTGCCTTGACATTTCTTCGGTGAATGCATGCAATAGTTCTGTATCTAATGAGTTAAACGTTGCTTTTCCTTGTATGGGATATTTTTAAAACTTAGCGATTACTGCCGTGAGTTGGATAAAACTTTTTCTTGTTCAGTGTAATTTTCTTTCTTGCTGATTTCGACTTTGAAGTTGTGATTATGTAAATTGGAATTTTTGGGATTGAAGTAGTTAGAAGGGATTTAGATCGATTGAAAGTGGTACCAAAATGGCGACGGGGATAGATGTTCTAGCAATTGATTGTCCCGAGGTTGAATCTTTGTTATTGGGAAATTTGAAGTTTCTAAATTCCCGCAAAATAGCAGATCTCTAATGCGATCTCAGTGGAAGCCGGAAATTACAGGAAACAGAGTTACTTGAAACGATTCGACAATCGCAAAGATGTAATAGTTTAGAATCTTCCTGCTGCAAAACGATTCATAACGTGCGACGTAAATTCATATTTTCTACAATGTCTTCTTCAATTTTCTATTTTCCATTATATTCATCTTTCCCGTATTGCAAGGCAAGGGATAAAAGAAAAATTGAAACATCCCCTCGCATAAATACTTAGATATTTCCAGTATCGAAGCCATCTTCCTCCAGATTTCTCATCCCGACTGCAAAATTGCATTCGTTGCAGCTACGTGGACGTCGGTAATAACTTTTTGTTCCTCTTTGTGTTCCGCAATTCTCGCATTTCTTTTATCCGACGACTCCACAGATGAACCAGCCGCACACTCGTTGGCTCGAAGGGAAGTCTTTGTTTTATTGTCTTTATTATCCACCAAAGGAATTCCACTTTTTCCCTCGTCCATTTCCACGTGTTATTTCATCGCGCCCCGATAACGAGAGTTCGTTAGCTATTCGAGTAATATTCCACGGTCCAGAAACGATTTGGATTCTATGTCATAACGATTTCCCTCGTTGAAATCTATTTCACATCGATTGGGAATAGTTTCAATTCGATTCTCTATTGTTTCTGCTTGAATTCAAATGGCGAACGAGAAGATTTCTTTTTCTTCGTCGTCTTCTTCTTTCATATCGTCTCCCTGTATACGGTTACTATACGCTTTCAGTCTATGTCCTCGAATTCGAATTAATTATTTATTGAACGTAGATCAAGTGCAATTCCGTCTATGGAAAGCGGTCAATTGCATTATTTTATCGTTTCATCCATTGTCATGTAACACTTCGCCTTCGTTCTCCATTAATATCGTTCCACCGAGCGGAGCGCAGTCGTAACGTTGTTGCTTTCATTGCTAGCATTTTATCGGGATATTACGCAGGAAACTGGTACACTGCAATACGCAAATCATCGTCGAAAGTGTCGTTCTTAGTTCCGTATGAACGAATTTCTCTCTTTTTCTTTTTTTTTTATCGTGAACAAATTGTCGATTCTGCTGCATACATTTTTACGAGGCAAACTTGCAATTGGATGTAACTGAGGCAATGTATGATCAGAGAAACATCGATTTTAACGAGGTGAAATGATTCGGCTTGTTTTAACGAAGTATGGAAAATGTTTCTTACATCTTTTACGTACATTTACCGTGTACTAGTTTGAGAATGTTGTAACGAGAATCGACGTAATGATTCGATCTGTACCATCGGTTCTTTTTAAAAATAGCACGAAAAATGTAAAAACCGTCGTTGTTTATTCAACATAAACAAATCGTTCGCACGTAAAATTATCAATTTTCCTCGAATACTCTTTTTTTACGATCCGTGCTTGGAATTTGACTATGTCGAAAAACCATGGGAATTTTATGTTTTATAAAGGAAACGATATAATTTATTTCAAACGTAACACAGTGCGACATTCCTCGAGTGATTTTCATCCAGACTCGTAAGAATTCTGTAACAGAAACGATCGTAAAAATTCGAAGAATCATCCGATTCTTATAGTTTCCATCATTCGAAAATAGCCGCTCGAAAAATCTTTACGTCCTCGCTGTCTGTGCTCTGGCACTGTCTAAAATTAAAATGTAGCTTGACCCAATTTGTCAAGACTCTTTCATGCTAAATTATTCAGTTTCAAAAGTGACGATAATTACTCTGTCTTTCTCTCTCACCCCGTAACTAACGTCTTCGATGAAAGATCTCATCTATGTTCTACTTTTTATGCGGCTTTTTTTTTTTTTTTCCCTAAACCCTCGACGTCGAAGGGACCCCGTTAACTTTCCCGAACGATGCAGATTTAACGGGTCGGTGCACTTTTATCCCGCAACGTGCACACGCTCCACGTATTATTCGCGATTTCCTTTTTGCGAGAAAACCGAGGAAAAGGCGAATGGTAAGGGCATGTCCCTACGTTCCACGAATACTTTCCGTCGTTTGGAAATTCGTGCTATGTGAAGATACGTGAAATATGTTCTCCTTCTTTCCGAAAAGCGATTCAAAAGAAATGTCATTTCAAATAGGAGATATTTTGCTGTGGAGCAACGTGAGAAACTTGTGTTAACGTTTAATGATACTTTTCATACTTTTATAACGTGCAACGAATGCCGTATTGCGGCAACGACGTCAACGAAATTGGGTTGCGTTCAATTCGGAGGGACAACATATCTGATCGATGGTCATTCTGAAGTGAATCCAACTCGTGAAGATGTGTTTCTTTGCTTTTTCGATTTGGACTAGTTCTCTTTTGTCGCTTTTCTGACTTATTGGAACATTGAAGAGGAGTTGGGAATTTTTGGGGAATTTGGTACAATTAAGGTCTTTTTGAGAGATTTGTTGTGAAATTTGGTTTTTATTAGGAATTTATTGAGATCGTTAGTAGAATGGGGGAGTTGAGATTATTACATTTTGATCGAACATGTAGGAATTTTAACACGTTGAATGCCACTGGTATTTCGCTAGTTTCAATAATTTTATTGAAGTGAAGTTTTTGATATTAAATTCACACCTTTGTGAAGAAACTTTAAAGATATACCTAAATAGATGGATATTCGGCGGTGTTTTATTTTTTTAATGCCAATATTGAAGTATTCAGTAGGTCTAAGAATTCACAAACATTGCAATTTCAAAGTAACATGGAATTTCATTAAATCCAACGGCGCAGCGGTCACCGGTGACCCCATGGCAGTCAACGTGTTCAAGTAACTGTTTTTCATTTAGTGTTTTGTCTATTTCCATTAATAATTGTATCTTTGAACAGTTCTTTCATCTAAGAAATAGACAAATAGACCTGGTTTAACACTTTCCACTCTGAATTCTTTTACTAACTTTCGTCAAATAAATAAATATAGTCGCGGAAAATTGCCTAACGTTGATTATTTATTTTTATTTAATACTAGGAACAGTTATAGGTACCGTGGTAAATTTGTGTTGAGATGCAAAGTTATTGTTGATTGCAAAAAGTCGATAATTTGTAAATGAAACTTTAATTTGCACTGAAAAGTGTGTGTAATTCTGCATAGGGGTGCAAAGGGTTAAACTGTTTGGGAAAAGTGCAACTCTTTGCAATGTTCTGGTCAGTTAAGCATTCACTTTTGACGTTAAAAATAACTGCAAATATTGAATATTTTCGTTGCATATATGAAAGATATTATAAGACACCAAAGTCTAAATTAGCTCGATGGAAAATTACCTACGTAATATATAAAACGTTCGCCATAAAACCGCAAGATTTTACCAAAGCTTCGCAAGCCCTTTATGATTAAAAGCACCACTCTAAAACAATGAAAATTGTATTTCATGCACATAACGTGCGAGTATTTTTACTTAAATAACATTTTTAATGGGAGTAGTTATCTGAAATCTCGTTTGCCGAGAGTGCAATTTTAAAAAACTCAATAACGACTCGTCGTCGGTGCGTTAATATTCTTCCGGCATATTAATCAGACAGTGGAATACGAGCGAAGATCCAAGGACAAGAGAATATTTCATATTATCGAATAGAATCGATGTAATGCCGTATAATGGATTTGAACATTTTCTCCGCCATAATTTCATCGCTTGTCGGACACCGTTGAAATTCGTATCACCTTTGCCCTTTTTTTTACTACCTGACGATGGTCCCTATCGAAAATCGATGGACGTTGCTCTTTTTAGCTCGTCAAATCCGTCGAAAGATTTGTGCAGTAATAAAGAATAACGTTATGGGCTACACCATGTCTATAGACGCCGGTAATTTGCTCGCGAATGAACGTTTCCGCTTGGAATTTGAACTTTTGACGGTCTACTTACACTGTTGGTTGAAAAAAAGCTGAAGAGAAAGAAATTTTAGTTAGTTTAAATAAGTTAAAAAGAAATATGTGATTGTCTGAAATAAATTTCGTAATTTTAAAATTCACTGATGTAGGAGGAATTTGAAAGATTTTACTGATGATGATTCTGGGGAATATGGATCTTTTATATTACTCTTTGGTTACCATTTTTTAGGGTTTTTCTGTTTAATGATAAAGTCATTCTTTGTGTGAATTTTGATGGATGGTTTAAGTATGTATTTTTTGGAGGTGCTATGTGCTTCATTAATTTTTGAAATTTATTTAGGAGAGCTTTTTAATTAGAGTTTCCAATTGTATTGATTGGTTTCAATGCTTTTAGCAATTTTGTACGAAATAATTATTGATGGTGCTACATTTTTCTTGGAATAGTCATTTTCAATCCTTTCAGTTATTCAAAGGTTTTCAATTATCGCACGGATGTTACATCGAATTTCTTAATCTCTCTTTTCTCTAGATTTCCCACGTTATTTACTTTCCTTCATAAATTAATTGAAAATTCTTTACCTTACCTCATAATTGTATTCTCCTCAGAATTTCGTTTTCGAAAGTTTATTCTCCATATTTCAGACAATCAACGATTACTCAGTTGATTAATAGTAATTAATAGTACACACATCACATCGGATAAGATAAATTATCATTAATACTTCAACGAATCATCGGATATCGTAATTCAAAGAGCGAAAGTACTTGGCAATACCTTGAAAATTCTCTCGTCTCCATTTCGCTGACTGTGTGAATTATATCTCTTGCAAATAATCCCACTCATAATATAAAAGAATAATTGAACAGTATGATTAATGAGACACGCAAAAAATTCAAGACTGCTCTGACAGCGAGAAAAAAAAGCGTAGGAGAGACAGAGGCGGAGAAGAAAAAAAAAGAAAGAGAGAGAAAGACACAGACAGACAAAGAAAAAGGGGAATAATGATCTTAACGGTCTATAGCGACATAAGTGACAAAGTATATACGTCTATGCTAACCGCGCTCGTAAAACTTACGATTAGACTATTAACGATCAATTTACTTTGCAACAAGACCGTTATACTAGAACAACGTACAATAGTTCAGAAATAACATGCGAAGATCATCTTGTGGATTAAGCTCACGCCAAATGGAAATTCTTGGCGTGTTAATCAACTAATTCGCAAACTAAACACTCGAAAATAATTCACCGAGCTTAATCGTGTTAACGTCCATTTTAAACGGTCCCCACTGGCAGATCTTCAATTTACATATCGTGGTTTGATTAGAAATCCTTAAAACAAGTTTCGATTAACCTCTTGCCGTACAATAACGACTCTCACTTGAGACGCGATAAGTGAAATAGGCAATTTTGAAGATTTCTGAAAATTGTTAAGTTAAAAATATCAGTAGTCTGAGATAGGATGCAATTAGTTTTATGCTAATAACACTAAAACTACCAAGCAAGTCAAAATGACTAATTCACAATTTGGACAAAAATTTCTCTAAACTTATAGGAGAGTCATAGAGCAAATTTTTTACATTGACATTGTAATACGCAGATTAACTCTTTTACCTCTTGGTTTCTCTTTTCTAAAGTAATTATTCAATGTATTGAAGTATAATAGATTTAACGCCGGTAATTCGAGTGTCAATATTGTTTTATGTTATAAGGTATATCAGAAATCGGACAGATTGTTATTTCAGTAATTAATTCTGAGTTTTTGCACGTTAAACTACAAAAAAAATGATACGTCAATGGGTTAATTTCCTGCTATGAATTGATCCTTTTAATTATTTCAAATTGTCTTTTCCATTTTGTCTCGAAGTTTTGACTATTTCGATCTTTACTTAGATTTCGGTATTCAAGATCAGCAATTCGATTTCCTCGACATTTGCATTCTTCTTTCATTGAAAATTTACCGTCCTCGTTTATAACACTAGATTTACGGACGTGGAATATGTTATACTTAAATATATGAAATAAATACTTTGAAAAAAAATATCAACCAGCAAAGGAAATGATCAATTAATTAACCAGTTAAATATGTTTGACGAGTATACTCGTCATGCGTAAAAGCTACCACTGGTTATTTAAATTGTATCTTTGACGACTACTAAAATATATTCGTAAATTTCGAGATGTTTGGAATATTTTGAGGCAATGCCGAAATAAAACGAATAACTAAAGGGTATAAATAATTTGATATAGTTTTATGCTCATTACTCGATTTTCAAGACACAAAATTTAAAAGAATTTTCGCTACAGTTAATTGGTTAATTTGTATATTATGCAGTAAATATGATATATTTATTGTACCCGTTTCTGTGGATTTGTAAATTGTTTCTAAAAAAAGTAGGAATCCGTCAAATTGACGGCTTCCGTAGATCTCGTGATAAAAAAGAATTGTCCTGGCTGAATCATCGAGTTTGTGCAAAAATACAGACAACTTTTTCTCACAATCCCGACAATAATGGGGCTAATGTTTTTACAAAACACCGGGACCTCCGTGATCCTCCGGGTCTTTCCCGTTCCGCGAATAATCCGTTCTGCAATTTTATTTTCAGCCGGTCCGCGCATTTTCACTTCCCTCTTTAATCTCGCCACTTAAAGCGAACGATGATTAACGAAGAAAAGCGAAATCCGACAAGAAACGAGGGACCTTCGTGATAAACGAGCGGAACTGTTTGCCGGTGCAATTATAACCCAAGCCGTCGTCTCGAGACGGTGAGCTTCTCGGACGAAATATATACAGTCGACCCTCGATTTGCACAATTGATCATTACCGTGTAAATCGAGTATTTTCTTGAGAAAATCGTCGAGAAACGATTTGGTGTATTGAATCGTTTGAAAATTATATTAGGAATTATTGGTGTGGTTTAAAACTAGAACTACTCCTATTATTAACACTAGAACTACCGGCGTCAAATTCAACATATTGTAACGGCGCTTCATAATTAAATAATCAGATATTATAAAATAACGTCTCTAATTTAATGAATCCAAACTTCTTGCACAAAGACAACTCTATATACAATATTAAATCAATATCTAAACATTTGCAATTCGTTGTTAACATTCTCGTAATCGATATGAAATATAGGGGAGACAATTTCGTTACGATAATTCGTAACAATATTATAATAAATTTAATAAATACTTTGAAAAAGGGGGAATCAAGTGGCGGAAAATTTGATCGATTGGGTGATTTATGTTTATTGATATAAACGTAGAATACTTATTCTATGACTCTTATATAAACATGGAGAATTTTTTGAAAAAATTCTGTACCAGTCATTTTGACTGGTTTGGTAGTTCTAGTGTTAAATCTATTATATTTTCATATATGAATTTTATACTTTGGAAGAAGGGAAATCAGGTGGAAAAGATGATCGATTCAGAAATCTGTTTTTTATAATATCAATGTAGAGTATTTGTTCTATGAGTGTTCTATGAAGTTGGAAAACTTTTGGGAAAAATTGAGAACGAGGGATTTTGATTTCCTGGGTAGTTCTAGTGTTGAGGGGAAAATTGGATTTCCATTTTGTGACCCAGGAATATTTTAGATATTGGAAAAAGTTCGTTGATTTTCAGGTGAAAATTCAAATATCACGATGTTACAAAAAATAATTTAAAAAATAGTTTTGGTTTAGTTTTTGATTTCTGTGATATTTCGTCAGGGAGTTGTATATCGCCCTCTTGTAAAAATTGGGAGTTTTACTCGAAGAAAATTAATTAATAATCGTTTTGAGCGCGGCGCTACTTTTGAAATTTATATTGTCAAGGTTAAAAATAAGTTATAATCAGAAGAAGACAAATCAGAGTAGTAAGGAGAATGAGGTGAAATTTCTTATTTGACTTACGTTATTTTTGTTGAACCGTAGATGTAACGTGAAGATGTGTATTGTGCGAAATAAGTAGTTGTTTTTCTTCTATGTTAAACAGTGCGGTATCTATGTGTTCAATGTTTTATGGAAGCCTAGTGATTGCAGTTTCCGGCTGTGGATTCAACACATTGAGATACTTGGCAAATTTCGAATTAAAATGAGATTGATATTCATTGATAAAAACAAAAATCCAAGAATTTTTTTCCAGTACCTACTATATTGCAGGATAGGGAAATTATTTTGTAGGAAATTAATAAATGAGAAATGATAAGGACATAAAGTTGAACCATTTAACGAAGCTAATACTTGTCTTATTACAAAGATTTTAAGCCATAGCCCGAAAGAAGAATCTAAATATTTCAAAAGGAAAAATAAATGATTCAGGCCACTGTTGAAATTACAGAGATATTATATTTGATTTAATTCGATGAAATGTATTTGGAATTTATTGAATTTTGGATGCTGATGTTGAAGGAAGCAGAATTATGTCGATTCATAGTATAGTTTCGAACAAAGGAACAAAGGAAGTTCATCAATTTAATCGTTCGTTTAAATGAAGAATCGAAGAAGTTGTAATATAGATTTGAATAGTTTCTGGAAGATCTTTCGCGTCATCCATTTTGTTAGGCTTGGTAGTTTATCTTCGGTTATGGCGAAATTCTATATCTAGAATCTTATTTCATTCGCAACGCGAAAGATATTTTTTCAAATGCGAAATGCATTGTGTGCGTAATGATATGTAACAAGTTCCCTGCCATAATGATCGTTGATTATCGACGTAGTTATATTACCTTTGAAAAGAATTGCCAACATCGTAGTTGCATTTGTAGTTAAATTACTTTAGAGAAAGAATTGCGAATATCACAATTGCATTTTTGCTTTAAGATTTTTCAAAACCTTGGTATTTTTCACTCTAACGTAAGTTTGAAACGCTCTATGCTCGCAAGTCTCGAATAAAATGTACAAATTTGAAATTTCGTGCTGCTTTTTTTAACGTAAACTTTTCATAATTGCTTAAAAATATTATATCTGATTTAACCCTTTTAGTGCCGGACGACGATATATCGTCGTTAACAATAGTACTAACACTGGGTACCGGAGGGTAATATTCATTTTTCCTATACGATATCAGTAATTTTATGACAGATACTTCTAAATACAGGGTTTATGCTCTATATTGCGTATTCTATATGAAACTATCGCCAAATGACAATTCTTTTTATTCGCAACTATATTTTTCATTAATTCAATCAATTTTTCTGGTCGGCACTAAAAGGGTTACACAACTTCAATTCAACGAGTCAAAGATCTGAAAACATCACTGGCAAACAAACTCTTAAGAATCTCCTTCAAAACGATGCACAAATTGTATCTACTCTTCCACTCTCAAAATCTCTACGTTTTTAATAAAACAATCATATCAATCATAACACAATAAAAAACAAACTACAAATGCACTCGACAGAAATTCCATCATTTAACCCTTTGCCTTACGATTTCTTCTCTGATCGAATGCGCAATAAGTCAGAATTAATTGTTAAAATAACAATTTTTCTCTGATTTCCGACATACCGGTATAACTTAACCCTTTGCGGACGACGGGCGAATATATCCGCCCTGAGAAAAAAATTGGTTATAGTTTATCAGTGCATATATAAACGGTTAGAGTTGACAAATTAAAATATAATCGTTGAAATATTATTTTACAAAGAGTAAATTTTAACTTGTATACATTAAAAGACTATCTTTCCGATGAAAAAGTGTTTTTTCATCGCTAAATAATTGATTGTTTCTCGATATTCAAAAATGCCTCCGTCCGCAAAGGGTTAATACAACATTAAAATCACAAAAATAATTTCAACGTCTCCTGACTTACTGATATTTTCAGTCTACCAGTTTTTGAAAAACTTGCAAATTTCCTATTACACTTACCATATCACGTGTGCCACATCATTGTAAGGCAAGAGGTCAACCCTTATTAGATCTTCCACCCCAAAATACAATATTCAGCAGGGAACGTGTTAAAGAGTCTCTCTTCGAGCTGAAAAGAATGAAGAAAATTATAGACGAAAGAGTCTCCTTATAATGAATACAAAATAAAAAAGCAAAAAAAAAAAGAGAACAACTTCGATCTGGCTTTTGAGAAGTAATTCCGCCTAGCTCGATCAGCGTGACGAGCGTGTAAAAGAAAGGACCATCCTTAGTAAATTAATCGTCAGGCCTCTCAGCCGACGTTCCTCATCTGTGGCTGTGCTCACGATAGTGTTTCTGCTTCTCTCAGATGTTATCGCCACTCGTCCTGATATATAGATAGTCAAAGTCACTCTCTCGACGCTTTCGGCGAGAATAAACCGTGTTATCTCATCGACAGACCGGGTTTTCGCGACGTGCTCGCGCGTTTCCATCCCACTGGAATTTACCCTCCAGCATACTGAAGGAGGATCGATTTGGAAGTCTTAGGGTTTCGCGAACTTCTCCAAGGACGACGGAACGATAATCGAGATTTCGATAATACGAATTCGTCCTACGTCTTCGAATTCTAATCTACTTGTTCGCGACGAGTCTTACATTTGGAATTAGTTGGTTGGTATCTCACGATATTGCATTTTCAATTGAATACTCATATGGAAAATTGAACTTTTCCTTCGATGGTGATGAAAATTGTGCTACTGTTACGATCAAGTATGTTTTAATATCGAACGGTAGTATGAGAGATAGAAAGTTTTTCGTGAAATCGGAAATTTCATTAGATCTTTTGATGATCCTTCGGTTAGACAGGAAACTATGTAATGGCGGAAATGTAAGATCAAAGTAAATTAGTGGTAGCTGGAATGGAATAACGATGGTGATTATAATCGGTTATCGATGAAACGTGTGATTTCGATGGAGAAAGAGATAATGGGAATGAAAATCCGGATAGAATGAGATGACACGGTTAATGATTAACTTGGACACAGCTTTAGACGTATTCTTCTATTCGGTGTGTGATTATAGAGTTAGAAGTGGAATAAACGAGCCTTTTTCCTGAGTCAACTGCTGACTCGAAATATATGAGCTTCGTTTCTCGAAAAATAGAAATTCTATCTAATAATAGACTACACGTTTTATCTCTATTTCGTTGATCATCTTATAAATATTTAAAACAAAAAATGATCAATCAAATTTTCTTAGCTGTCCGATGGAATTTCATATTTTATCGTTATTGGAAATTCTTGGAAATATTGTCTCTCTATTTCACTTTCTCCTTTTTATAATTACTTAGAGATATATTTGAAATATTGAATCTGACTTAAAGGATATTTCTTTGAAATGTTTCAATGAATTCTGCACTTATTAAGTGTAATTGTAGAATACATATAGCGGGTACAATCTTGAAACTCTTTATCCGTAAATGTACAAATATGTCGTTCATGACTTGATCAGTAATATTTAGAAGCTCCGATGTTCTTAAACGCCGTTTCAATTATCTCGAAGAACCGCTTTCGCTGAATCGCGGGCGTGAAGAGGTTCCTCCTAGATTCTGATTCAGATGTATGTAAATATTTTTCTACCTGCATCGTGTAATAAGCACATATGTATTCTCAGATCCTAAGAATTTTGCCTAAGCGGTAAAAAATGTTCGTGGTGTCTTTTTATCTATGATACCAACTGGCAAAAAAAGCAGAAAACGCTCTTTTGGCGGATGACTTTTGCGTACAGGATGCAGTCTCTCCGATACAAATCTGAAAAATGATGTTTCTATATGAAAAGTACATTGAAATTGTGGAATATCTTTTTTTCATACGAAAATTTAACTCTTTGCACTCGGAGCCATATCTAATGTTATCTAAGAAAAATTTGGTGACATTTTACTATTTGCTATTTTGTGTCATTTCAAGAGAAAAGTTCAAGTAAACATACATTTCTTAACACTTTACCGAACGGTATTTTTTAAACGTTCTACCCCCTTCTGACCGATCACTTGGACACAAATACTTCCTTGATATAGACATCTATTCGAAAATTATAAATTCTTGTCACTGAGTCCTTAGCAGAAGTAACTGCAATGATAAATGATAATTTATTAATTGGAGTGGCAATCAATTAATTAGTTAAAAGTTCAATGGCGGTGGGTCCGAAAATCCTATTAACACTTTGCCGGCCGGCGATACCACTGTGGTTTCCCGCCAAAACTAACGCTCAAAGCTAACACCACAGTGGTGTCGTGTGCAAAATATAAATAAGAAAATATAAATAAAGAAAAATATAAAACAAAAAAATTTAACCTTTATTTACATATATATATATCCTCGAAATTTCATGCAAATAGAGGGACAGGATTAAAAACTCAAGAGAACTGACGATGAGATTAGTAAAACTTGACGATTTATGACAAGAGGAATGATCTGAAACAGTCCCACCGGCGTCAATCAAACAAATTTTGATGAGACGTGCTTACGGCAAAGTGTTAATAGGCTTCCGTTCGGTAAAGTGTTAAAATTGTGGTGCAATAAGTTTATCCTCTGTAATTACTATTATAATAAATTCGAAGATCCTCTTAGAGGGAGTAATCGAGAGATATGATAGACATACGATGTCCTCTCAGGTGGGACATCGGAATGCAAAGGGTTAAATTGTGAGAGAAAATACTTGAAGATAGAATAAGTATCTACTGTATGTTGGAATGATCTTATCAGATTTTTAAAATTTTTTCAATGTCAGACAAGTGGAGAAGCACTGAACATTTTTAGTGTCGTTTCATTCAAGTGCACAAGTATTTAACTGATAAAGATATCAAACAAGATTGCTATAATAATTGTTTGCATTTCGAATTCAATCTATTTACACTATAAAGTTGATGTTCATTCATAAATCAACTATAATTAAAGGCAATATCGTATATACTTTCACATAAAGTCGCAAAGAATACAAGTCACCTATATATAAATTAACCCTTTACACTCGAGAGACGTCACTACAGTACCCTGACGAGTCTTAACACTAAACTTACCGGTATTTTGCACTTACCTAATTTTACCATGAGAGGTCATTTGACCCCTTATGAAATAAATGTTAATTTTCAGAGAGAAATACCCAATTTATTAAAGGAAATAATTTGCAACATAATTTCTGATTTCTAATAAAATAATCAGACACAAATTTTTATTTCTATAAACAAAATAATCAATTAATTACACAAGGAATGTACGATTTTAAAGTAGATTTTGAAAGGGGTCATTTGATCCCGCTTTGTACGTTTAGGGTTAAGTTATATTTTTTTGTTTCTGAAACGATAAGATAATTTTTTTATGGACCCATTTCGATTTAAATTTTTGGTGTAAAATTATTTTCAAGTAAATACCTGTAAAACACTTGTCTGACATAGCTAAAATCGTTTCGAGCTACCAGTTCATCCGAGCGAAAAAGTACTCGAGTGCAAAGTGGTTGAACGAATGAATATATCAAGAAAAAATCAAGATAGATTTTATCATTCAGTGAGTTCTCTTTCGTCTAACTTCTCCAGATAATTTCTTCACTTTTTACATATCTCTATTAATATTTCCACAAAATGTTACCAATTAAAATTGCAACCAGAAAAAAATCGTTCTAACACTGAGTCTACCAAGGGGATCAAAATAACTTGTGCTGAATTTCTTAAGAAAGTTGCTGAATTTTGTGATCTGTATTCTGTTTAATTTTTTATATCTACCTTGTAAAACATAAGAGATTAAATCAATTTAGTTTCTTGCATATTAAATTCTCTTTCTTCTGAAGCATTTATGTAGTATCTTTTAACACTAAAACTACCGACGTTATATCTACTAAAATTTAAATTTATTGAACAAGCACTTCGAAAAAAGATAAATCAAGAAGTGAAAGGATTAGTTAATTAACTCATTTAGGCTTTATATGGTAGAAGTAGAATTTTTACTTCACGGTTCCCCTATCAATTTAGGTAGTTTTTTGAAAAAATTGCGAAGCGGTCATATGACCGCATTGGTAGGTTTAGTGTTAATATACTGAATTAATAGTCGGTAGTTCTAGCGTTAATATTTCTCAATATAAAAAAAGATGTTGCAATTTCGATTAACCAGGTAACAGAGCATCCAAGAAATGTGTCTTTTCAAGCCTCGTATTTTGAGCTGCCCTCTACGCAAAAGCAATTCTTTCTGGCGGGAGTGAGCGTCGCGAAGTAGCATTGGTCGCAAATATTTGACGCAATCGTAACGTCGTTCTCCATCTGTCGAACACTCCATTGACGTATCGCGTAATTTTAGTGCGGTGATGCAACTCAAACAACGCTATCTTCTGCCTGAGTTCGTGCCGAAGCCAAGTAGTTTCTTCGAATGTAGTTTCACCGTACTTGGCGAACGTTTGAGCGTTCTCCATTCCACTTGGAAATTCCCGAACGAACAGGAATCAAATTTTAATCGAGTTTTCGAATTTCATGGAAGACCCATCGCGGTCGCTTAATTGAACTTCCGCGTCGGTAGATTTCCTTCCCGACGGATTCACCGCAAATTCTCGGCTGATTCCGTGTATTAGGTAATCCTCGGCAAAGCGCCATTATAATGCCACATGCAAATTCATGCGTTCCGTAAATGTATACATACGATTATAGATGTACAAACACTCGACTTAGTACTATGTATCACGAGAATTAACATTGCATCAAGAAATTCCGAGAATTCGAATATTCAAACTCGTTTCTCTATCCTCATCTTTCATATCATCAATAAACATCTCCTCGACTGAGCATCCTTACCTTCTTCTTTTTGTAATGAAAATTCTAACATCAAATATCACTGGCTTCTAATCCGTGATAATGTCTGATTTCACCGTGAATTCAATCCAGACGGACTTTTCATTCGCATAAAGTACTCTGTACACACGAACCGGTCAGCCTTGACGAAGTTCGTTGCTTTAGCGTATACAAAGCCTCGACCTCTGAAGGCTACTTGCATTCATTAGGCGTTCGGCCGGCCGCAGAATATTTTTTTTTTTTGCCTCAAGCGAGACGATGCCGTTTTATTGGCATCATCGATCTTCTCTCTGTAGGACAAGAAAACCGACGGCGAATAAACGAATGCCTTCTATCTTTCCTCCGGTTCTGACTTTCGGGCTACGAGTGTAACGTGGAGATAAATGAAATTCCCGTTTCGAATGGATTTTACGAAAACCCTCTGAACCAAGAGGGTTCATGAAATATTTACGTTTGCTTCTACCAACTCCGGAACGAGGGTAAAGTGGGAGAGTGGACGTTTGTCGGTGCAGTCGAATTTCTCAAGGGCTATTTCGTTAGTAAATTCATATTAAAATGAATAATTCCAATGTGAATTCAGTACGAGCTTGACGTATCATCGGGGATGAGTTAGTAAGGGTAGGTATGTCGTTTTGAGGGTCGATATGAGAGGGAGAATCGTTCGGCTGTCTAGCCAGGTCGTCATGTTGGAATATCGACGTTCCGATAGCCCGTAATCTTGATTGTCTGTCATAGGTAGGGTCACAGTCTTCTTCGTGCGGGGTCATCAGACAAGCAGTTTTTGCTATTAGAGACGTTCCATTCGCTTTCTGGTTTGTCTTTCTTGGCCATGATCCCTCGGGTAACTGCTCCAAGAGAACTTAATGGCCTTCATGACGCCATTTCCGATGATTCCTCGACACTATGTGGGACACTTTGGACTGATCAGCCTCTCTAGTCTGTATTTCTTGGTAGATCAGTAACCTCCCTTTGTTCCATGATATTGGATGTTTTTGATCGTTGCTATGATATTTACTTTTATACTAAATGTTTTACGAGGTTGATCGAACAAATTTAACGAGAGTTACTAGGATTATTTTCCGCGAATCATTATTCGAAATTGGAGAACTTAATTATGGAAGATATCGATTCGTTTTTTTGGTGCTGATATCGGTAGGGTTTGGAAATTAATTGCTTCTTGGAACGAATACGTGTCAGTTCACTGTCGTGCGAAATTTGTTCTCTAGATTTTTATTAGATAATATTGGCAATGGATTGTTCTACGAGATTGTATAATTTCAAATTTCTATTTAAAACGTTGAACACCACCGGTATTTTGCTAGTTTTATAATTTATACTGACGTGAAAACTTTTCTATTAAAATCACATCTTTATAAAGCAGGGACTTCAAAGACACTGATCGATAGATCAGCAGATCTTTATCTGTTTAATGTCAATATTGGAATGTTCGAAAGTTCACAAATATTGCAATTTAAAAGTTATATAAAATTTCATTGAAATCAATAACGCCGGTCACCGATGACCTTTATGGCAGTCAACGTGTTAATGGTTAATTCAAAGAAAGTATTAACCGTTTGCGGTCATTGCCGCCACAGTGGCGATGATTTTATGATCATAGAAAATTACAAAAGTCGAAGCTTTCTGTTTTTACGTACTCTAAGTACTATTAAACACTATAGATCAGTTTAACGTATTCTACCCTTTTAAATATCAATATAAATCACTCAAAGAAAAATGACTTTGAAAATCAAAATGTCTCCCAATTACCTAGGACTTCTAGAGCAGAAATTTCACAACAAAGGATTAACGTTCTTCGCAAAGATGTAACATCTCCAATCCAAAAACTACGAAACTGATTACAATTAATATTATCATACATGGTGTTAGATTAATTAACCCTTTGCACTCGAGAAGCACTACTACGTCTCTCCGAAGTTTTTCGAGTTCTCGAGGTCTATATATTGGGTTGGCAAGAAAGTAATTTCGTTTTTGTTGTGTGAAATGGAACTTAATTTTTTTTAACAAAGAATTTTTTCGATGACCTTTTGCCATCGTTTTGACGAATTCGTGATTCCGTTTTTATAGAAATACTGGCCCATATCAACAAAAAACTGAACCCAATACAATTTTAGGCTATCATCGCCATTGAAAGTTTTACCATTCAAAAAGTTTTGCAAGCTGAAAAAGAAATGGTAATCTAATGATGTCAGATCAGGGCTACATGGAGGCTGTGACATCACTTCCCAACCAAGCTTAGATTTTGCAAAAAATAAAAAAGTAAAACATATCAGAAATGTTCGTTTTTCACTCTATGTTAAAATTCTCCTAAACAAACAATTACAAACAAAATAAAGTGCAATTTGTTTCTAAGCCAAGTCAAAAGTTTCACAACTTTCGATTGTTAAAAGAAAAAACTCATAACATTGTCAGAAATCGTTGAGAACAAACGTAACGCTGGCTCTCATCAAAAGCCGAAATTTCTTTCTTGCTGACCCAATATTTATTTTCGATACGACAAGGCATCTTATCCCAATTTTTTGAGTGTCTCGGTCTACCTTAGAATAAAATCTATTGAAAGTACCTCTAAAAAACTTGTCTAATTCAGCTGAAATCGACTCGAATTGCTAGTTCATCTGAGCGAAAAGTATCGAGTGCAAAGGGTTAATAGCAATACGATTTGCAAACATTATTTTCCGCAATGTCTGCCTTCTTAGAATAAAATCTTTTGAAAGAACCTCTAAAAAATTTGTCTAATTCAGCTGAAATCGACTCGAATTGCTAGTACATCTCAGCGAAAAGTATCGAGTGCAAAGGGTTAATAGTAATATGAATTACCATCATTATTTCCCGCAATGTCTGCCTTCTTAGAATAAAATCTTTTGGAAGTATCTCTAAAAAATTTGTCTAATTCAGCTGAAATCGACTCGAATTGCTAGTACATCTCAGCGAAAAGTATCGAGTGCAAAGGGTTAATAGCAATACGAATTGCAAACATTATTTCCCGCAATGACAGTACTACATTCCGCACAGAGAGTAGAGAAATTCAGCAATTACAGTAGCATCCCCGTATTTCGTTATACGGTGAAATTAATGAGACACGTCTCGTCGAGATCGATATTCTACCTGGTATCTCGTTGTCAAGTAGGCCCGTTAATTGTATGCTTTGACTCGAGCGACAGCTACGATGTTCGTCGGCTAGTCTCTCGATAATCTCCAGCATCGACGTCGTGTCTGGACGCCAGATGCGAGCCTAGGTATCGAGCCACTATTGTAATTATGCAGCAGCTTTCGATATTGCATCGGTGCAACGTTTCAGCCTCGATCGATCTATCGATACGGCTCGTCCGTGGTAACGCAACTGTACTATTCCATCATCGGTTGCCAGTAGTCTGTGAAATAAATCAATTATGACCAAAATGAGAAAAAAATATGGAGGGTTCTCGAGAGGCAAGATTTTCCTATACCTTTAAGCAATAGGGACATTCTAGTTAATTATTCAGAAAGCCATCCGTAACATCATCGACCCGAAACGTATAACAAGATTGGCAGTATATAAAAGTATTACATTTTCACGTATAATATATGAGATATAAATTTTATAATATTTTATTTTACGACAAATAATCTATCGATTAGTACGTGTATAATATCGGAGTGTTATATTTTTATATCGTGTAAAATATCATACTTTACGACGGTGCAGTTCAAGACCAAAAACTTTAATAAGCTCGATGAACGTCAGCCTTCGAATCGTTAAACGTTTCTTTCGATCTTTCGTTCTCGATGCATTTCCGTTCACGAATCCAAGGATCTTTCTGCATCTTTCATCCTTTGATCGAAGCTAATGACCTTCGTTTACACGTAAACCTGGATAAATTAATAACGCTGATGAAAAGAAAAAGACACGAATGGAAATTTCATAACCGGATCGAAAAATTAAGTCTTGCGAATTCAACGTGATGTACGTATCCAATCTACCATTTAATTCGATAGACATGTATGTACTTAAGAGCTTGACAACATTTTTCCAAGGATGATCGTTTAATGTAGACAAAACGATCCATTGAGGTCTACCTCGATGTTGTACTTCACGTGGCATACGTATTTAGACAACGATCCGTAATAAGCCTCCTTCGTTCTTATCCTCTCTTCGGCGACCTCGTTTTACCTTGTGTTTCCTCATTTACTCTCTTCAATTCCTTTTAACCCTTTGACCTACACTCCCGATTGCTCGGGCCACAGTAATCAGGAAGGCCGGTCGTGAAAATTCTTTTAGAGAGTTATAACTGAAACGTGTGATCGCAACGAAGGTCTACTATGAGACTGACTCGTATTGTTTTCGTTCCGAATGACAAACCGCGAGCCAGACTCACCTTGTTTACGTTTGGTCCGAAGTACGAGTCAAACACTTACATCCCAAACGTTTATAGCCCAAATTTCTTTCCAAGAGTTTCTTTCGTGATTGTAAGCCAAAGGGTTAAAGCGAATTTTCATGAAACGTTCCAAAAAGGAGACTTGGAAGTACAAGGATTTTAAAGTGGACGAAAGAGGAGTGTGCTTTGGGGAGTTTCTCGTCTCGATTTTGTGATGTTCAGATCTGAGGAAAAAACTGTGGTGTAACTACTGTTAATTATTTCGTTCGATAATTGTATCATATATGATATATATATGTATAGATATACTATGTGTGTATACATATATGTATGTATATTTATGAATTATTCCTTTCCTTTTGTAAAAGTACGTTCTCCCGCGTTAATGTTTCAACGCTTTCCCTCGAGATACGTTTCACGAGACACACCGTTGATGTATACTTCTATTTTAGCATGTACGTTAATATCGATAGCTTTGAATTCTAAGTGAATCCTGTGTCGTTCATAATATTCGACAAGTGCACGGTTTAACGCGAGAGAGGTCGTTCGGAGGATTCCCATAGACCACCCATCCACCCTCCACTTCCTGTAATGTTGATCGATGTCAGTGACACACGAACTTCCGCTTGTGAGCTCCTATTGCGCCGTAAAATTCAATCTAGCGTCTTTAAGTATGAAAGGACTGATTGTAAATCACATCGGATCGACGTTCTCTTAATCCTTTCGGTAGGAAAGATTAATGTTATGCTTATCACTAGATTTACGGCCCCTAAATCTGCTACATTCAAAGATATTAAAACTAGAACTACTGGCATTAAATCTATCATATTTCAATATATTAAATAAGTACTTTGAAAAAGAAGGAATCGAGTAGCAGAAAGGATGATCAATTCAGTGATTTATGTCTTTTGTGATGGACGCAGAATCTTTGTCCTATGCCTCTTCTATGAACTTGGAAAATTTTTGGAACAAATTGTGTACCAGTCATTTTGACTGGTGTGGTAATTCTAGTGTTAAATAAGTACTATGAAAAAAGATTGATTAAACGGCAAAAAATACGATTAATTAAGTAATTTGTGTGTTATAAGATAGATTTGAAATATCTACTGCACCGCTTCTTTGTAAATTTGAGAGATATTTTGGGAAAAGTAGTAATCCGTTAATTTGACGGATGCCGTAGATCTAGTGTTAATTAGCACGGTGGATGTAGTAGTCTGTTCACAAAGTGATACTGGGCTGGGAAGTAATTGTTCTTAATGTTCATGTAATTTTAAATGTAGCTTTGAAATGGCTATGGTTGTTTGGATCAATGGTTGAGAGAGAAAGAGAGAGAGATGTATAGTAGGGTTGCATAATGCTCTGTGGTTGGGGTGGTTATAGTTGTAGGTTGCAGAATGCTTTTGCGGTTTAGTGGTAAATATATAGTGATGTTGGTGTTAACAGTTAGGACGGCAGTAGCTATAGTCGTTGTTCGTTTACAGTTCAACCTGGTAGAACAGTGGTTGTAGCTGTTCTTTGGTCACAGTTCAACTTGGTAGACCAGTGGCTACAGTTATTCCTCGTTTACAGCTTAGTCTTGGAGAACAGTGACTATAGTCATTCTTCCTTTACAGCTTAACACGTTGAACGCCACCGAAATGTCGCCAATTTCATAATTCTTATCGAAATGCAACTTTTTCTATCAAATTCTTCTTTACAAAGCAGAAATCTTAAAGACAGAAATAGATATATAGTCGACAGGACTTTAATTTTTTAATAACAGTATTTAAATGTGGAATGTATTAGAAAATTCGTAAATATTATTCTTTTAATGTCTATGACATTACTTTGAATTCCTACAGTGCCGGTCACCGGTGACCTCCGTGACATTCAACGTTTTAATCTGGTAGAGCAGTGACTATAGTCATTCTTCGTTTGCAACTGAACTAGGTGAAACAATGGCTATAGTCTTTCTCCGTTTACAGTGTAACCTAGTAGAACAATTACTATAGTCATTCTTCGATTACAGTTCAAGCTGGTACTGTACGACAACTGAAAGATGAGAAGAACTGCCTACTCCCACCATATCAGTTTGAAATTCCCAAACTGAGCGTCTTAATGTAAGTAACTATGTGGAGTGTCCATTTTAGCGGACTTGGTAATTCCAAAAACAAAATGGCAGAAACAGGCGTTTGAAAACGAGAGGTTTTGCTGCTCCTCAGCCATCTTTCAGTTGTCGAACTGTAGAACACTGACTATAGTCATTCTTCCTTTACAACTAAACCCGGAACAATGACTACAATCCTTTGTACAATTCTCAGCATGGTTCTATGTTTGTAATCATTCTTTGCGTAATACTGGCAATCAACCAGTACCAATCATAAAAGTCTATACAACTCTCTCCTCAACTGAGCAAGTACTACGACCATTTTCCATCCAACCCTCAAAACTACACTTACTACTACAACTATATCTCTGGTATCAACATTAAAACCAAAAAAGAATCCATAACATTAATTTCCTACCGAAAAGATTAATTCCGCGCGGGGGAATTGTAGAAATCTCACAAAAGAGACGTCCATGTCGAGAATCTCAAGCGACACAAACAGTCCTTCCGTCGGTTTTGTCCTATTTACTTTTTCTATGCTCGTATACACGATGTAAGATTTAAGTAAGCGTACGTAATGCTAAAAGAACGAGACAATTCTTTTCGCTCCTATTTCTAGTCGTGACGGGATATTAAGGCTCGATGCGAATCGCATTCTCGGTTTTCAATCGAGATGGCCAACTTTGAATCTAGGTGTAACATGTATCTATAGGAAGAGAAAGAAAGAAATTTAACGCACCTCGGTGAGGATAGACCGTCCAGACCTTCCGAGTTCTAGATAAATGGACTACGATTGACACGATACTCGGAGAGGAAGCCTCAAAAACCAACGATCGATCGGTTGCTCGTTCAAGGCTGGATTTTAATAATTCAGGGCTACAGAGAATCGAGAAGGTTCGCCATTATGATGTGTCCGAAGGATAATCCCGTTCGATTTCGAATGCCCGTTTCATTATTAAGATTTATACCGTTGGTTATTTCCTCCATGATATCGATCCGATCGTTCGGAGTGTTTTGTACGATGATTATTAAATAATTTAGAATTACCAATCGTAATTACATTTTGCACGAATGTCGAACAAACGAGAATTGAGATCGTTGGAGATCTTTCCTTTCGAGTGTCGTTGTCAAGATCGAGAAAATGGCAGAAACGAAGACGATGTTTAAAGTAGAAGCGTGTTTTTACATGCACGGTATGTGTCTTTATGGGCGTTCAAGTGACACGATTGTTCGAAATATTTACATCTACGTAAAAAAAAAACCATGTGCGCACAGAATGGGACATGCTTTCGTTACGATAGCCTCTGTCATTGTTCGACCGTAACTATTATTCGTTGTTGTTATTTTTTTTTTGTCATCGTTATAACATGCACCGGATACGCCATTTCGTGCGAATGCTGTGACACAACCAGAGGATAAATTCACTTTGAAATGATCAGAATTTTAATTCCACGCTTTGTCGTTGGTGAGTGTCGATTGAAAGGATTGCCTGCGTGCTGAGAGAAATGAAAAAAACGTTTCTTTGTTTGTTTCTTTTGTGTATTTTAATTTGATAATTAGAGGTGAATCTTTTAACTCTTTTGCTGTGGGAGATTACAATTTTTTTTCACGATTTTATATTGAACTATTATCTATATCGTTATCCTAAGAGAAAATTTATTCGAATTAATTTCAACCACCTAATTATAATTCTATCCATTGCAATATCTGCAATTATTAATAGCATTGATTAAAATGAACAATTTAATGACAGACGATATTACCGTGGAATTAATTTGCATCTGTGATCCACGATATACGTTTGATCGTGAAAAATTATGTTGTACATGGCGCAAGAGCGAAAATGATTTTTCGATGAAGGTATAAAAAAATGTTTTAATATAAATCGTTGAGAATGAGGCTCTTGATATAAACTTATCCTTTACGAAGCACATTTCATTATCAGCGTAACGTTAATTAGCTTACGATGAAAATTAATTAACACCAGCAACAGGAATCTCGTATCATCTAGTATTATCTGGTTGTGTCCTTGCACGCATATCGAGCGCCTACAGAATTGCACAGACCCCCATATTCTCTACGTATATACCATGTGTATTATTCTGTCATCGGTGGAATCTCTCTGCTGTTCGGAAAATTTATCAAAATTTCAAGCATCCGATCGGAGCTAGCAGATCGTGCTCTTATGGTAACGCGACGAATGCAGGTCTTGGTAACCTTAAAATTCATCGTCGTGATTGTGGTATCGTTAAAATTTATTGGTGCGGTTGTGGTACCATTAGAATTTACAAATCGTGACGGTGGTGCCTTTAAAGTTCAAGGAATGAGGATCCTGATATACTAAAAGTTCATCGGTTGGGGGTTTTGGTATCATTGTGATTCACTGATCGGGAATTTTGGTTGATTAGAAAATTGGAGATGGAAGGTTTGGGTAATTTAAAGATTCACCGATCGGGGGTTTCGGTTTCACTGTAATTGACTGATCGAGAATTTTGGTAGACTAGAAATTGGAAGACCGAGGGTTTTGCAAATTTAAAAATTCACCGATCGGGGGTTTTGGTATCACTGAAATTCACTGATCGAGAATTTTGGTAGACTAGAAATTTGAAGACCGAGGGTTTTGTTTTCACTTGTAATTCACTGATCGAAAATTTAGGTACACTAAAAATTTGAAGATCAAGGATTTTGGTAATTCTAATATTCACTGATCGGGGGTTTTGGTTTCACTGTAATTGACTGATCGAGAATTTTGGTAGACTAGAAATTAGAAGACCGAGGGTTTTGCAAATTTAAAAATTCACCGAGCGGGGGTTTTGGTATCACTGAAATTCACTGATCGAGAATTTTGGTAAACTAGAAATTTGAAGACCGAGGGTTTTGATTTCACTTGTAATTCACTGATCAAAAATTTAGGTACACTAAAAATTTGAAGATCAAGGATTTTGGTAATTCTAATATTCACTGATCGGGGGTTTTGGTTTCACTGTAATTGACTGATTGAGAATTTTGGTAGACTAGAAATTGGAAGACCGAGGGTTGTGCAAATTTAAAAATTCACCGATCGGAGGTTTTGGTATCACTGAAATTCACTGATCGGGAATTTTGGTAGACTAGAAATTTGAAGACCGAGGGTTTTGATTTCACTGTAATTCACTGATCGAAAATTTAGGTACACTAAAAATTTGAAGATCAAGGATTTTGGTAATTCTAACATTCACTGATCGGGGGTTTTGGTTTCACTGTAATTGACTGATTGAGAATTTTGGTAGACCAGAAATTGGAAGACCGAGGGTTTTGCAAATTTAAAAATTCACCGATCGGGGGTTTTGGTATCACTGAAATTCATTGATCGAGAATTTTGGTAGAATAGAAATTTTAAGATCGGGAGTTTTGGTAATTCAAAGATTCACCGATCGGGTATTCCAATTAGAAAATACATTGATCGAGATATATTGATTCTAGAACCTTCATAATTCACTGACTGAAAGTTCTAATATTTGCACAGACCATCGATCAAAAATTTGGGCACCCTAAAAATTGAATGATGAAGGTACTGATAGCTTCAAGTTTCAACGATCAGAGTCGTTGACAGTTTCAAACTTCAACAATCGTGTGTACTGGTGCCCCCAAAATCTAACCACCAAAAATTTTCTTTTCACAATTCACCTATCAATAATTAGGGCACTATCAAAATTTAATGATCAGAGATCCTAGTACCATCAAGTCCCAATAACTAAGAATTATGCTACCATCCAAAATTTAACGATCAAAACTTCCAATATTTTAAAAATTCAAATTAGAGTGCTTCTGGCACCCTAATAACTTATTAATTGGAAGCTATGGCACCTTTAACACTAGAACGACCAAGCAAGTCAAAATGTCTTCTTCACATTTTTTTCCAAAAATTCCCTAATTTTACAGAAGAGTCCTAGACTAGAAATTCTAAGTTGACCTTATAAAACATATGATTACCAAACTGATCATATTTTCCACCCCTTGATTCCTCTTCTTCCAAAGTTCTTATTTAATACATTTAAATGTAATAAATTGAACGTCGGTCGTTCTAGTATTAACATCCATCGATCGGTGATTATACTTCCTCAAAAATTCACTGGTTTTGCTACCTTCGTAATTTTTCGATCAAAGATTCTGATACCCTCAAAATTCACCGATCGCAAGATCCAGTCGAACCGGCGACACCGGTCTCACCGCAGGCTTATTGATTTCCAACGTTGAAACCCATACACTTACGAGAAAGTGTCGTTAACCTGTACCTTGTCCGGGAAATTTATCGGAGTTTCGTACGATAATCTGGAAATTTGTGTCGCGTTCGAGGATAATTTGGAAATTTCCGTGCTGCCAGGGCAGAGATTTTCCGGGGTGATCGTGTCGGTTTTGCGGTGAAAGCGTCCGATCGTGATGATTGTACGAGTTACGTCATCGCAGTCGAGATTTTATGTCAGTCTTCACTTCGGTATTTTAGAATTCATGAAACGAGTCGTGAAAACATCTTTGTATTCGTTTCACTACGTTGAATGCCGCATGTATTTAAATTCTAGAGACTTTTTTTGTACTTTTGGGAAATCGTGAGAATATGAAGTAGAAGTATTTCAAAAATTAGAATTTCTAAGCATTACTTGATATTCTATTTCTTTCACAATAATTGATGATATGATGATGATTATATCGGAATATTATATTTCATTGCTTTTATTACCGCATTTTTTATAGATAACGCGCACTTCTATCCTTTCGGCATTCTTTTTTTTCTTGGTTAAAATCCCAATATAGTTTTATTATTGAATTTGACATCTTTCATGTCACTTTCTAATGTATAACACGCAGATTCTTCAGAGAAAAATACGGTATTTCTACTGAAGTAAAAGTTTTTCTATTAAATTCACATCTTTGTAAAGCAGAAAATTTGAAGTTGCAGATAGATAGATATGCAGCAGACTTTTATCTTTAACACCAATATTGAAATATTCATTGTTTCCGAAAATTCATAAATATTGCAATTGAAAAGTTACATGAAATTTCATTGAATTTCATAGCGCCGGCCACCGTTGACCCCCATAGTATTCAACACATCAAGCATTTCTCTGAAATTTTAATTTTCAATTTGTGTTACGAATCCGATAAATTTCCACATTTCCTTTTTCTCCTAACAAAGAAGAGTCCATTTACGAATAAACCAAGATAATTAAATATCCGTTAACACTCCTCTTCTTTCCCATCAAAGTTTCACCACGAAAAACCCTGAAAACGTTACATCAGTACAATTATTGAAGAATTACAAAATGAAAATTCTCTTATCTTCAAAATCATTCATAACCCGCGGACATTCACCGTAAACAGTGACACTATCAGCTACGAAATTCAAATTTTCCCCAAACGATGAAACTTCCACCATTAATTTTCAAATAAGTCTACAGATTATAATTTCCATTTGTTTCCTCTTTGAAATTCCGCATAATGTTAACGACACTCGAGGAAAATTCTTGTACTTGTAGATAATAAACTACATTGAGATAAATTACAGAGATAAAATATTTTCACGGAAAGTAGAAGATCATTGATGCCGCGTTACCTCAGATGCACCGATCAAATTCCAAGTATCTTTAAGTAGATTGAAATGATTCATGCACGGCGATTATGGTGTGGATCTTTCTACATTTCGATTTTCAATGGTACCATGAAGGATCTACCTTACGTGTACATATACATACATACATTAATTATGTATTTATATATATGTATACATGTAAAATGCGAGCACGACTGTTGTACGTCCGAGATACGATGATCATTGAAAAGTACGATGGAGAATTATAATTGTTTGTTAAATAAGACAAAAAAAAACAAGAGACAAAAAAATGAAAACAACTGTTGCGCCAAAGTACGTACGAGTGGAAGTATTTATCTGTACGTGTATAGAGACACGAATAGGAATCTTTGAGAGTAAAAATGATAAAAAAAAAAGATATATACTACAGATGGGATACCTATATTACCACTATTTTGCATCAGGAGTATTGTAAAGTGAGGAATCTTTCTCGCCTTGTGATTATTATGTTTGTAAATTGTAGCCGATTATGACTCCTATACGATATACGTAGACACTTGAAGTCGGACTTGTATTATTTGATCTAGTACTCGATGAGTTACGATTTAATTGATGGATATACCAATCTCATTTTTTGTAAATATTAATTTAAATAAATCCTATTGTAAAGATTGTATAATTTAAAATTATTTTCTCGTTAAGTTTGCCGTTTTATTTCGCACACACCACCTTCAAGGACGACGTTGTGTCGTCTTCGCCATGATTTTCCAACTTGTTCTTACCTACGATCCTCTCTACTCTTTCACTTCCATAATTGCATGAGACCTCTGTAATTCCTCTTGCATCTTCACGCACGAAAATCTGACATTCATGCTGAGAGGTAACGTATCTTTTCTTTTTTTTTTTCTTTCTTTCTTTCATTTATCCTTCACCCTTCGCAAATGCGCTTTCGTAAGAGGCGCCAGAAATACTTGGTTTGCAAAGTGGGGATGTTCCTTACGAAACTACGTTCGTGCAATTCTTTTACAAGCTTTTGTTTCTTTTCTTTTGCGATTAAAAAGGCTAGTGTAGACACTTGGAACGTCATTATTATTTTTTCACCAAATAATAAGCGTGATATCGAAATATTTTTGCATCTATATAAAATACACTTGCATGGAATTTTATTATTTTAGTCATATCTTTGGATTATTTGATCGGATATTTTAATTCGTAAAAGTAATTTTCCTTGGACTGTTCCTTTGTAAACAAAACCGACGATGAAGTTAACCTGCGGCGATCCGCAAAGCGGAAGAAAAGAAAACAGGAAAAACGAACCAGGCATTACGTAATGCTCGTAATACCGTTATCTTGATAATAGTGGATACCAGGGCTATCGTTGACTCGCATGCCTAAGGCCAGTCGTAAATATTCTACTTCTTATATACATTTCTTATGATCGCAAAAAAAACGAATTGTTTTTTAAATGCGATATATTCTTTGTCCGAATGAATTTGCATTTGAATTTCGCCCCATACGTTCATCGCATAAATTTCCATGTTCAACTATAATATATATCTTGTATTATGGTAGTCGTATATTGGTCATAGCTGTTGTGACATGTTATTAAATTAGAAACAGTTTTTGGAGATAGAATTGTTTGAAGGAATTGGCATTAGGGAAATTAATTGGTGTGGATGATGGGAACGATGTATTAACACTAGATTTACGGATGTTGATATACCTATTTTTCTGAAGTGAGCCAATTTGAATCATACAAGAAAATTGAAATTTTTTGCGAAGAAAATAGTTTCAAATCAATTGAAATGAAAGATTTATTATTAAAAAATTAACGAACCAATATATTATACATATAGTAATCAAATTTTGAATGAGCCAAATTGACTCCGTAAATCTAGTGTTAATACATTGATTTCTGGTGATTAACCCTTTGCGGTTCTATGTCGAGCAGTACTCGATATAGATTTTTACTTGATTTTATTTTCGGAAAATTTAATATCGACTTTTCAATTTCACAATGACTTTGTAATATCACCTAAGTGTCCGCCAATACCTATAGTTACTGATATCGTTTTAAAAAATGAATAGTCAATGATCGAAAATATTGCAAAATTAATTTTTTTTAACTCACTATCAAAATTAGTGAATTAATTCGGACCGCAAAGGTTTAATGATATATTTTGGAATTATACTTTGTGAGAAAGGGTTTCAAGGTTTTGTATTAAAACTGGAAGTTTGTAAAAGGTATGTGGCATTGATAATTCTGTATAATTGAATTTGTTAACGTTTATAGTTCTATATCCAGCTATAGTTTATATAGCTTCCCATTATTCTTTTTTTTTTTATTGACCTGTTAACTGCGTTGACTTCCACGGGGGTCACCGGTGACCGGCGCTATTGAATTTCATGGAATTTCGTGTAACTTTTAAATTGCAATATTTATGAATTTTCAGACATATTAAATATTTAAATAATGGCGTTAGAAAGATAAAGGTCTGTTGAATACTTATCTCTCAGTGTCTTTAAAGTTTTTGCTTTGTAAAGATGTGATTTTAATAGAAGAACTTTTGCATTAGTAGAAATGACGAAAGTAGCGAAATACCGATGGCGTTCAAAGTGTTAAATCCTAAATTGTCAATTCCTTACCGATTAAATATGTAAAAATTCCACGTTTCGCTTTCCTCTTTTCGTAAAATTTATAACAGAAGCACTTTAGTCTTTCACGTATATATACGTCATTGGTCCACTTTAATACCGTACTCTGCGAGGGATTCCCAAATTTAAATTCCGCAGTTAACCGGTTAATCCAAGTTTGGAATCTTCATTCAAAATTCCAATCTTCTATCTTCATCCGAATATTCTTCACTACTTAAATTTCTTTTCGACAGATCAAAATGAACAGCGAATTAGACACCATTACAGAATTACTGTCACTTAAAATTACTTTCAAAATTAGAAAACTGATTAAGCAAACTTTTAACCTTGCATTTCACACATTTTGATAAGAAAGTGCCAACCTATCAGTCATAGTGCAACAGTCGTTAAACATTAACAAAAGTTCATCCTTCAAAAATCTACTCTATCACATACCCTAATACGGCCGCCATAATAAATTCCAATTTCAAAACTACCACCATAACAAATTCCAATTTCAAAATGATCGAACAATTTAGTAACGCTGGGCTAATGCGAAAATCATTATCAACAATGTATCCATGCGCGTGTGTAACTAACGCTAATTGTCAGAGACGCGTATTGTGCCATAATTCGAAATCGATGGCGCCGATGTATCGGAGGGCCATAATGGCGAACACTGGTAACCGGGCGGTGAATTTCAGAAAACCTCGAAATAGAATGGTGGGAGGAGCGGCTACATACGAAAAGCCAACGGCACGACCTTGGCTCATCTATAGATTGTTGCTGCGTCTAAATTTGTACCACTCCCGTGTGCATGAACAATCACAATGTTACCACAACGATACACCGTGTCTGTTGACTGTTACAACAACAGAAAAGAAGGTGGCTTTAGATAACAGCTTTGTTATTTTCCTCGCAAAATTATTTTCGGTAACGACGTACTTTACGTATTGGTATCGCTACCTTTTTTTTTTTGCCAATGTCGAGGACATTTTCATGTAAATTTGTCTTGCTTCGAGACTGAAGATCTTTCTGTTCGCATGACGATTTAATCTTGAAATATGTCCTCGTTAACGCGCGTTACACGGTATAGAGTTTCGTTGGTTTTCAACGCGCTGTATATTTTTTATCGTGAGATTATGCTGCGTCAAAGCCTCGTCACGGTTTAGAGAGCAACGTATCGTGTTTCTACGTGTGAGAAATTAAACGTCACACGACACTGAGCCAGGTAGGTGAGTCGAAGAGCGTAAAACGAACACTTAACACGTTGTCCGCCATTTTGGTGAACGCTTACCAATGTTGTATTACATTCGATGGAACAATTTCTATTTCATTTCTACGATTTTTATAGTAAAAACATATTGAAGAGAAATTACAATGATTTTAAAATAACATAGAATAATGACAATTAAAAAAGATTTTCTATTATTAATGACTAGTTTTCTTAGAATATTCGAAAATGATAAGATTGTAAAGGATCTAAGAAGGCGACATTTTAACGGAGTATTTATTACCAACGATGTTTCCTCCGCTTGAAAATGGATTCGTTGACTTTCGTAATTATAGTCTCGATGTTAATGTTCCGACAATTCGTAATAGCAACGGAATTCGATTTCCTAAGTGAAAACGCTCAAGAGGTATGTCTCCGGCGACTCTTATCTATCCGTTCGCATGTCAAATGGTACAACTTTCCGGTCCACAAAGGCTGACGTTATCACGAATCACGTTATCGTATGAATTTGCATTATCACTCCGCATAGTAGTATCAGTACGGTGATTCATTTTTTCACGAATCAGATGCAACTGTAGCGAAGACGAGGAAAAGTTTACGGGAAAATCATTCAACGATATTCGAAAAAGAAGGGTCATTCTTTTTCCTATTTTCAAGATGATCCCACGTAGACGTCGTTATGGGGGTCTACGATGGTTATAGTGGTTATGAAGAAACAATTTCGAAGTCCCAATTTCATAAACTCGAATTGCTAACTCCTTTGGGAAATATCTTCTATGTGTTTGATAATCTTCATGATTCGGAACCGATGTAGAATTGAGGGTTTTACGATCGTCTATATGAAATTGAAAATAAAAAGGAAAGGTTATGGCGGCCACAGGGGTAAAGTCTCGTACTCCCAATTAGTAGACCCGGAGTTGCATCCCCTTTGGGAAATTTGTCCTATATAATACGTGTATCGGAGTCTTAGAGACACGAAGCATAAAATTGCAGTTTCTTGGCTGTATGATCTATCGAAATTGAAAATATAATACTAGCTCGCATATGTTTTTATATAGAGTCTCATTTAATATTTGCAATTATAAAAATGATACGTTTAGAAACCCATATATACATCCTATCTACAAAGGCTGTATACTTATCAAGGAATGATTTGCATGTTATTCTTTGTTATTTGCATTAATTTACAGTATCTCTGTGATTAGATCATAGAAAAATGATATTAGCTCAGCGTGGGTCCAAGTATGCTAATAAGACCACTTTAATCGCTTGGAAGTCTTTATTAACAGTATAATCTCATGGAAATTTCTCATCCCTCAGGTGGAAAGCTCAAATCCTTTCGTAATTCTCAGGTCGTTACAAATAAAACCACAATTTCCGAATACTTGTTATCGTCGGCTGTTTACTCTGTAGTCCTCATTATTTTCGACATAGCTCCTACTAGGAAGTTTATATCTGTATGCCAAGTGGTTCCTTAACGTAGACTATCTGTATATATATATATACATATTACTCTAGAACGTAAGATAGAAGTGTGCACTTCAGACTTTCATAAAAGAAGAACGTAAGCACCCTTAACGAGAGCACAGAACTACTGCACTACCTCGTTAATCCCCCGAGAAATCAAATCGTCGGTTTATATCTATCCGTGAAATAAACGCGTCCTCCAATAAATAATATACCAATGGCTCAGCCAGTGATTCAGTGATCCCATTAAAAAGATCGAGGAAATATCGAGTGCCCTTTCAATGAAATTACGGGTTCTATCTATATTTATACACCCACTTTCGTTTACCTTTACACTAACGTAGAAAAAAGAAGAAAATCTTGAAAAAATAAATACCAGTAGTAACGAAATGGTTTCTGGTATTGTTCTACCTGCATCGCTGAAAGTATATTTACGGTATTTGAAAAGTGTACAGATTATTTTCTCTTGTTCGTTGAAATATCGAACAACAATGCACTTTGATCATTGAACAAGTTCTGGGTGTGAGAGTGAACGATTGAAAATGTAACTTGTTTCACCTCCAGTTGAGACTTTGTTGTATAAGAAACAGGAACCATCTTTAAAGGGTATTTCTTGATTTTCATTTCAAACGATTACAATAGCTTTGTATGGGTCTCCATAAAAGCTGAACGAATCTCTTTCACATTGACTCTATACAATACACTTTTAATAAACCATGCACGTAACAAGAAACGACGGCAATTCGAATGCCTTGGGCATTGCCCCGATGCAAGAATTATGCGTGACCTGCGAAACTCTAAATGCAACTTGTTTCTCCTCCTATTCAACTTGGTTGTACAAGCGACAAGAATTTGTTATTTTTAGAAACAAGTATATTATGATTTTAATTTCATTAAATTAGCTGATAAAGTGACCATATAGTATGAGATTGCGAAGGCTGAATGAATCTCTTTTCATTCAATCTTGTACAATGTACTTTCAATAAAACCGTGGCACGTAACGACAAACGATGGCAATTCGAATGCCTTAGGCATTCGTCTCGATCTAAGGAGTCTGCGTGACCCGCGGAATCGTTGGTCCGAAACGCCTCCAGGCATTCGGAGCGTGCTTTTTTGTTAATGGCGCTCGTCGAAGCTCGTTTGAGCAAGCTTAACAGCTGGACCGGTGTAGTTAAGTGTCTCGTAGGCGTGCTGTTATCTTTGTGAAGTTAATACGAGTTCGAAGTAATTAGCGATCGTCGTCGTCGGAACATTCGAACGAGGTCCGTCGTCGTTAAGGCTTGTACAGTTATTTACTTGACGCAACTGCCTTCTCTGGCGCGAGTCTGCGGCTTAACTCGGTTTAATCGTGCTTGTTTATTTAATGAATACGTTGTTAGGCATCGTACTAAATTGAGTATTGGTTTCGGCTTAAATTGAATTCCCAGCACGGAGAATTTAGACCCGACCGAATATGAAGGTCAATACCGCTGCCGTTAAATCGATTCTGGCCGCAGAACGCTGAAAAGAGAATCGACTCTGAGCGAGGTGCGATTGTTTAATCAAACTCGAAGATCCATTAAGCTTACTGAATGGGATGATCGTGTATGTATGATATATAAAATATTATTTGCAAATTTACATTATAAAATCATGGAGGACTGTAATTTATCGATGGATGTTATGGGTGAGGAGACTTGGATTTGCTATCAGTGTGCTCCAATTTAAACCCTGTTCCATCATCTATGGGAAAGTTTTTTTATGTGGTATGTATGTATAACATAGCCTCGATGGTTGGTAATTCATGTAAAATAGTAAGTCCTAGTCAAAGTAACTATAGTGATTAACCAGTTAGCTGTGATTCACGAGTATACTCGTCATGGAGAAATGACAGAATTTTGTGCATTGACGAGAATACTTGTCACGCGTAAAAATTAGCCACCATTGGTTATTTAAAATGTAATTTTGATGAGAAGTAAAATGTATTTGTAAATTTTAAGATGTTTGGAATATTTTGAGGTATGTTTGGTATAATTTGAGATGGATTTCTCTCGTGACACACGTCAGTGGGCACTGTCAAAACAAGTCGCCACAGTTAGCTGGTTAAAGAGACTATGTTCGGTAACGAAGTAAAAACTTAGACTCGCAATGAGTGCTACCAAGTTGAAATTTTTTCCCCTCACCCCTTGGAAACTTTGAAATTATTATTTAATGTATCATAGTCCCGGTGGTTTAAAATCCACATAAAACAATAGGTCCTAGTCAAAATAGACTAATTTATTAAAGTAAAAGAAGAAAGAGAGAAACAGTATTTCTATTTAATCCTATCCATCGAGAATCCCATTTGGTAAAGCTGATAAACGATTTTGACCCGCGAAAACCGCGAATCTCTGTTATCTCCGACACTCCCCGACTGGAGATAATGAAACCGAACGAAAAGAGAACCAAAGTACGTTCGTTATATTTTTCTGGACATGAGAATATATCGGTGTAATTTAAACTAGGAACGACTAATTGTACCTCCGACGTAGATAGCGATTCTTCGATGGTACCCCTGGTAATTGCACTAAGCGAGTGTCTTACATCTTACACGATTTTTCGTACAATTTAACGAAAGAATATCGTGTATCTGTCCCAAAAACGTACTCCTGAATCGTTCAGTCGTTAATCGTGAAGCTAACCGTTTATAAGTGTCAATGTGTAAAGGTACATTTTTATGGGCCACTAACCGCTGCCGTTGCTGTTGACGATGGGAATTCACATACGAATTTTAATGCTATCCATCAACATGTATCCTGGCATTGCTTTGAGTGTAGCAATTCCATGGTAGGATTTTGCTCTCTCGTTAGATCACTTTCGGCTTTCGACTTTATGATCGCGAGCTCTGAATGTACAAACAGTATGATTAAAAGCCACGTAGCACGTGACAGTGCAACGACAGTGAAACGATGAGAAAGAAAGAGAGAGAGAGTGAGTGAGTGAGAGAGAGAGATAAGGTCGGTGAACCAAACGGAAAGACTATGGGTATATACGATGTGTCTCTAGCTTCGAAGCAATAATTAATTACGGCGTATGAATCCTTGAGATTCGTAACGGATGCATTCTGTTGATTCTTCGTATTCGCAGCTGCAATTGCCCGTAAGGAAGTACCTAAAATGATGGATATAAATATGGCGGATATAAATATAAATATAAAGAAATGAAATTAAGTACGAATCGAAGCTGTCGAATTGCTGGATGATCGTTACAATTCGATATCTTCGACGTATATGATCCGAGACAATACGGGTCGATTGTATATGTATAAATATAGAGAACACTATTGATCATGATCGAGAAGTGGCTAAGTCTGTCTGTGAATATAATCTCAAATCAAGTATGTAAACAATGATGTGTTTTAGGCTATTTATATTTAAACTAATTTGAGCTAATTGTTTACGTATCCCTGGTACTTACGAGTGATTATACGATAAATATAAATAAAACGATTAAATAGTTATTAATGACTACTTTATTCTCATAGATCAGTTTTATCCTTTGTTTAAGCATTCCGAGAAACATGATAACGTTCCTTTGCGAATAGGTAAGTGATAAAATTCTTATTGGGGAACAGTTGATATTTTTTTAATGCTTTATGTTGACAAGAATTTACAAAATTTTGAGAAACATGTACGTTGGTAGTTGTGACAGTGTCAAAGTTATAATAAGTTTTGGTTTGTGATATTTAGACTTTTGGGGTGTTTTGGGGTGCACATAGAGCCCTGTGTGTTAAGATACAGGCGGCCCTCGACTTTTGCACATAATTGATTTCTGAAAATGTGTGCGAATGTTGAATGTTCGAAAGTAGAGGGATATACGACAACTATTAACAGTTGCATATTAATATGGTTTTTTTCTAATCATGAGATTTTTCAACATGTAATAGGTAATACTAGAGACAATATTACAATAGTAGAGAACCTCAGGGTCCTCTAATATTGTGTTTGTGGACCTCACTCCGAGGGTCTGACTGCACAGAAGCGGTTTTTGAAATAGTGACAAAAATCTTTAGAAAATTGAATTTTTAAAAATGTGCGAAATAGCGAATTGTGCGAAAGTAGAGTGTACGAAAGTCGAGGGTCGCCTGTAACTGTAATTTTTTTAGACTGTTCAGCTTTCTGTCATTATTACAAAATAGACCTGTCATATTGTAATGCACCCTTGCAGAGTTAAATGTAAATAATATGTTATTTTTCAAATTTATTCTTATACCGTTTTCATAATCTGTGGCGTGTGTATTTTAAGAATATTGTAAATTACACATTAGTAGATTGCAGACAAGGAGACTTAAAATAATTGAAATTTGTCAAAGTTAGAAATTGTACCTTGTAACATTTATTGGATGCCTACTTTAGTATGCAAGACAGTTATAATATTCCTAATGTTTGCTCGGGAAATTTATCGTCCGCTTGAATTCATAATTATTACTGTATTATCGTATACGAACGTATCAGCGAAGTTTGAGTTTCTTTATACTCAAACTATTAATTAGTTGAGGAAGGCTAGACTTACCTCGCAGTCTCGATAACTTGTTTACACAGTAGAATTGCTCCTAGCTAGTTCGTCAGCGTCTTAAATGGATTAATTAGATTTTCTTCGCTTCCAAAGGAACGATTAAACGATGTATGAACGCGGTAGCTGCAATTTCCAGTTTTGCAATGCAGTTATGTAGAATTATAATTTAGCTTGGCCGATGCGGAACAGAGTTCTAATGTGTCCGCATTTTTGAACTACCAACAATTAACTTGTTAAATTGACAAAAATTTCTTCCGTAAAAAATATTAAAAAACTGTGTCTCTAACGCTGAACTTTCAGTCATTAATATCTCAGTCATTAAAATGGTCGATTAACTTAGAATAATTTGTTTAAGTAGTGTTCCTAATATTAAAACTCTTGGCGTTTAAAAAATAGAATAATAGGAAATTATTCAGGTTTCTTAACAATAGAACTACTAGTGTTAAATCTATCATATATCAATATATTAAATAAGCAGTTTGAAAACGGCGGAAAAGATGGTCGATTCGACGATTTATGTTTTTTGAGATAAACAAAGAATATTTATTCTATGATACTTTTATAAACTCGGAGAATTTTTGGGAAAAAATTCTGTAACCAGTCATTTTGACTGGCTTCGTAGTTCTAGTGTTAAGTAATTGATTAAAATACTTACATAAAGAATACGCTTCCGTAAAATTATTAAAGTCCTTTATTTTTCACCTCTGTAAAATTTCAACATTTTGTACAATCTGCTGTCTCTCAATTTCCGGAAAAAAATCGGCATAGAAAAAAGTTCCAGCGCGAGATATAACAGTATCAAAAATTCGATTAACTTCTGCAAGAATCTCCAAACAAGGTTTATCACCAAAAAGTCCCCGTAGAAATTCCTATTCGATTCCTAAATAACTGCTTGTTACGCATTCAATAATGGAATTAAATCCCGTCCCGTGTTCGAATGACGCAATTATTGTTTAGACACCTGCTGTTGCGAATTTCAGTTCGGTGAAGTTACTTCGAAATTCAACGTCTCGTTTCAGTCCCCTTTGCAAAATGCAACATGTGTGCAAGCGCATTTACGTTTCTCGACGCCTCGATGTGTGTGGGTCGGTCGATAGTACGTCTATGTGGTTTTACTGCGGACTTATAGGCGTATTAACAGAAAACGGAATGGGGCGAGGGCGTAATAATTGCGTCATATGTACTTTACAAACAATTAGTAACTCCATCTGCTATGCCCCCGGGGAATTTGACTCTCGTAATAAAATGTGAAGTATGGAGAACATAAAATGCATGAAACGCTCAGCGGCACTGCGCGTTTCAAATGTTTGAAGGAAATCCACGATTATTTATTGTTCCGTGACCAAATGGTAAATTTACGGAGGAAATCAAATTTCAGTTAAAAGATGTTACTAAACATTTCCGGATTTTATATGACATTAAAAACGGTTTAGGTTGTTGGCATAATAAATTTTTTAACAAATAAGCTACTTGGTCGACAAATTAGTACTTCGTGTGTTGAAAAGCCAGTGGGCTTATTTTGTTTTTTTCTCTTGTAAAAATGTTATTACCACTTTGACGTGAAATAAAAATGTTAGATGAATCGTGACAAATTATATTTACGACGTTCAATGAATTAATAGTTTTAAATCTACCGTCAATTAATTCAACATTTTTACCCAATTAACTGTGGCGATTTCTTTTGATTTCTTCACATGTGTCACGACAATCGAACAATGACGAGTTTACTCGTCAACCACAGCTAACTGGTTAAATAGGAAATGGTAACTAAATTTCCCTCAAGACGGATATAGTGGTAATAATACGAAATACTGTCATTTCTCCGTGACAGATATAGTCGCCAAACACAACAGACTGGTTAAATAGGAAATGGCAACTAAATTTCCCTCAAGACGGATATAGTCGTCAAACACAGCTCACTGGTTAAATAGGAAATGGCAACTAAATTTCCCTCAAGACGGATATAGTCGTCATGATACGAAATACTGTCATTTCTCCATGACGGATATAGTCGTCAAACACAGCTGACTGGTTCAACACAATATAAAAATCTATCAGAAGAATACTAATAAAAGAACGATCCATTTACCAGATTACATTTTGAAAGACACCTAAAAAGCGAAAAAGTAAAATTTTTTAAAATACGATGGAAGTTTTCAAAGGAATTAACAACCCACCAATTCAACCACCTTGGTAAATCTACCCTTAATTCACTCTTTCAAGACCCGTTTCCTTTTCATCCGAATTCTGTGCAAGAAAACGTGAATTAGTGATTCCAAATCCATCCAAACCTGTAGTTTTTTGGTAAAACCGCCATGTTAGTTAAAGCTGAAAATTATAAAAGTAGAAGTATTAGGTTGTTCGGAAAGTAATTTCGTTGTTTCCTGACGGAGGACATAATTATATTTTTTCACAATTAACTTCACACTTAATTCGCATTGCTATTATATATTTTGACAGTTGATATAGCAACGCTTGTTTGTGAAAAAATTTGTTTGATTCTACGCAATAGTTTTTCTTTGGTGCTCTATTAAAGATGGAAAGTCGAAAGCAGCATTTTCGCCATATTTGACTTTTTTACTATCGAAACGGTAAAAATGCTGTTCAAGCAAGAAAAAAATTATTCGATTTTTATGGGGAAGACGCATTAACATAACGCCAGTGCCAAAACTGGATTGCAAAATTTTTTAAACGGCAAAACCTTTACTTCGAATGAGGACGTCAAAAAAGGCTTTGATTTTTTTGCCAGCAAAGATCAAAACTTTTATGAACGTCGAATCATACTACTACCAGAAAGAAGACAAAAGGTATTAGAACAAAATGGAGAATATATAATTCAGTGACATATTTATGGACTACAAGCAAATCGTCTTTCATTCTCACCGAAAAAAACGAAATTATTTTCCGAACAACCCAATATAATAGAAATGTAAAAATATCGCTTCAGTGTATGGCATGTGACATCAAGTGACGCGAAATTTCTTCAAAAACGAATACATTAAGGACAGGACACGCATATAAGAGACATCGTCTTAAGGCGAGTCGTAGCGCAAGCGTGAGCGGTGAACTCCTACCTAAACTAATTCTTCAATTAAGCCAGTTTCTCCGTCGAGGCCGCGAAGACCATTAATTGCTACATCGACCCGTGCAAGCCTCTCGTTCTCCACGACTAACTTATGGAGGATACATTTCCCGTATTCTCCGTCAATTTCCCAGGAAACTTCGTATCCGCGCACTGCAATTGGATATAAATCATATCAAACGAAGAAGATCCAATCGATGCAGTGCCTGACGGAGCAGATCACTTTACACGAGTCTGATTTATGGCATTGCTCGTTTCCTTGAGTTTCTTGATTGACGAAGACGATTTGAAATTCTTCTTCATTCCTCTTGCGATTTTCTCGAATTTTTCTGATGCGTTATCGAATCAGAAGGAAGATACCGATTTTATGGAAAAATTACTAAGAGGAAATAAAGCTTGATAGAATTTTTTGTTTGTTTTCTTTTTATGGTTACATCTATTATGGTTATTGTATTTGGGATATTCGGTTGTAGATGGATATCAAATCGTGGAGAAATTGGATGTAATTTCGGGTATAGTATGATATAATGAATTATTTTGTAGTCTTTCTCGTTTTTTATAAATCTGCCGATTGTTCATGAATGCTGTTTGCGATGTGTACACGTCGGGTTTCATTTTTAATATTTGCTGTGGACGTATAAAAAAAAATGGAGAGACATATGTGGTGGATGTATTAAATTTGCTCACTTCGATGAAATTTCTGCGCCGGTGATGATATTGACTTTTGCTCGAGGACGTATCATTGGCTGTTTTAATTCTTGCGACGGAGGGTAATTGATGATATTTAATGCTTTAATGTATTAATAACTTAATAAGGTAATAAGCCAAAGGTTATTAAAATTGAAAATCAAAGAATTTTCTATGTTTAGTCATTATAAAAATTGCAACATAGATAGTTACAATATTTCAAAGTTTAAAGTATTGTTTTACGTCTCGGTAGAGAGATTGTATCAACTTGTCTACAATTTTACGATATTCAGTCGAATTCTTTGCTAAAGATCATGTGAAACCTTTGCACAGAAAGCTTTATTCCCAAAAGTACATATTTCCACAATGCTCATAAATATTTGGCCGCCACGGAACAAAGTTCTCAACAAAAGCTACCTTTCAGTGTCACATAACAATTGCCGCAACTGCGAACTACAAACCCAGCCAATTTCCTCAATCAAAACAGCAAAAGAGAAAATCCAAACTTCCTACATCATAAACTATAATTCTCAATAATATCAATTTATCCATCGTTCACTCTTTGGATAATCCACAACAATACAACGTCAAAATCAAACTGTCAATATTACTAATTATGTAATTCTGATTTCAATTGTTTCTAGACAATCTAATTTTCTTTTATTATCATTTCCAATAGCCAATCAATAGACTATCCATTAACGAGCATCGACAAACCAAAAGCATATTAACAAATTGACTATCTCTCCAATTGTCACAAAATTTTTACAACCAGATTTATCTGCCGAAATGCGTTATTGTTAAAGCAAAACACAGAGACTTTAACACTAGAACTACCGGCGTCAAATCCAACATATTTTAATAAATGAAATAAATACTTTGCAAAAGGGGGGATCAAGCGGCGGAAAATTTGATCGATTGGGTGATTTATGTTTATTGATGTAGACGTAGAATACTTATTCTATGACTCTTATATAAACATGGAGAATTTTTTGAAAAAATTCTGTACCAGTCATTTTGACTGGTTTGGTACTTCTAGTGTTAACACTCCCGAATATCTTTAAGATTGCATAAATTCGCTTTGCCAAAAATTCAAATAAAATTAACAAAAAGACAGGCATTTTTAGTGAAACTTATCCTTAGTTTCTTATAAACACGTTCCGTGCCGGATCATTTTTTAACACATTGTATCCGGGCCACGTAAAAATACGTTTTTCTAAAACTGTGCATAGACCATATAAAAAAAGCGATTTATGACATTAATCACTTAAATTTGAAAAGTTAAATATATTTCCGAATGTAGAGATTAAGCAGTTTATAATTTATATCAATTTTTTGTAAAAATCACATTTGTGCAAGTTTTTTAACAAGTTTCCTTCTTAAGTCTTAATGAAGCGTTACAAAACACCCACACTTTTACGATTAAATAAATTTCTTTACAGTATACATGATATTAAGATGCCTATATTTAACTTTACAATATATTTTTCGCAATAAAATTATTTGATTTGCAATGAGAAATGCAGGAAACCAGAACGGAAACTTTAGTGGGGGTCGTACACGCCCCACGCGGCACGGAACGTGTTAAGGTAGATCGCCAACCCTTAGTAGCCAATATTATAATAAGTATTTTAAAGGCTTCCAGTAAAAACACTGATAATAATAACCCTTTAAAAGTTACCAAAAGAAAGGTGTAAAATTGTAAATAATCGAAGAGTAAACTAAGTGACAAATAAGGCATCAAATGATAATTACAGATATAAATATCCCAATACTCAGAAATTCACAATCGAAAATCACAGCAATAATAGGGTCCCGAGATCAGAGAGGGTCTTTGCCGTCGCAATTACGGAATCCACGAATTCCGTGGTCTTTCTCTCGAGGAGTTCTGGCCGCATGTTCGTCAAATTAATTTTAGAGCCTCCTAGCGAACTCCTCGCCCCTTTGCCAACGCGAAGGTGGCGTCGGCACACAACGGGCCTTTGCTTGCGTAACGATGTAACGTTACGTTCGACGTAATTATATAATGGCGCGATGCATTCCAAAGGCCAAAGTTGGATCGATGTCTCTGCTCGTGCAGGAGCATCGTAAAACACTTCATGGTGGTCCTGTACCAGTCGAGTTCCTTGCATCCAAAGCCACGAATCAATCGAATTTCTGAGGACATGCGAGGAAATGCGGGCAACGTCGTTGAAGATGGTAACCTGGACTTTCGTGCTATCGTTCGGTGTGATACGATGCCATTTTACGAGAAGCACGTTTCCGTACTTTGTCCCAAAATCTCCGAGGATAGAGAATTTTTACTTTAGTTTTTTTTTTTACGAGGAATTTTTACTGTGATTTATGAATATCTTTGACTTAATGTTAGAACTACCAGGGAAATGAAAATGGCTAGAGTTAAAAATTATTTAAGTTTATAGAGAAGTCATAGAGAAGAATTCTATATTCGTCTTATGGAACATTAATTACTGAATTAATTAAGTACACCAACTTTTGATTCTTCTTGTTTTTGAAGTACTAGTTTGATCTATTTAAATGTAATAAATGTTTTAGCGCAGTAAATTTATTGCTGGTAGTTTAATGTTGAAAATCCGTATCCGTATCCGAAAAAGTTACAGCACATAATATATTTGGCCAAATACGTACTTTGACCCTTTCCCCCCTTAACCGTGAAGTTTAACGAAAAAGTTTTTGCGCGGAATCAATACTGAACCCAAAGAGCTACTAATACGCAAAATTTCAAAAAAATTGGTCTCGGGTAATTTTGGTCGATTTTGAATCAACGCCTTTTGCAAGAGACGATACAAATTTAATTACAGCTTCAATATTACATTTAGGGTTTTATACATTGTATAGATAAATAAAACTGCCTGATACGTTGTTCAGAGTGCAAAATTTTTCAGGATATTTTGCTTTTACCATTTAATGGAATTGTTTTGATCATGTCATAATTTTGATAGAATTAAACAATGAATTACGTTAGAGATATAAAGATTGGTCAGAAAGATATTGGAAGATGTATCGTCAATCTTTAAGTTTCTCCTGATAGAAGTTAGTATCTCATAAAAAAATTAACCGAACTTGAAGAATAATGATTTCTGATATTAAATTTCAATCTCGATAACGATACATTTTAACGGTTATGAAGAAGGTCTTAAAAGAACGATGTAAGTTAAATGGACGTTATTAAATTCGATAAAAAGGTTGGTTACCATAAATGGCAAACCTCGATGGTAATGCACGTCGAAAGGAGGTTGGAATAACGAGGGTAACGTATATACAGTTTCCTTAAATATTTAATATGTAATATTTCGAACGTCATACCCGTATTACGTAATATCCATGAATTTAAAATCCAGGATTTTACCACTCGATAAAATATTCCCACATGCCAAGCTCAATGAGTCTGCTTCGGTGTTTTATACATTAAACAGAAGTTAAACATGGAAAGTCCACTTTTCGTGACACAAATATTGAATTAAAAAAAGAAACAGGAGCGACGAGGAAAAAATATTAGCGAACTCTCGGAACATTCCACATTTAATTCCGATCGATGCAAATACTACCGTTGCACACCGAAAAAAAAGAGAAAAAAATTTCTTTCAAATAAGGCCATCTTTGTTCTTTATTAGAAACTTCGAAGAGAAAGTACAGGGTGTTTCAAAAGTAGTTATCATGGTCTTCAGGAGCTCTCCTTGAATTTGCGGGAAAAACCTACTGCAAAATTTGCAATTTTTTTTCGTCTTGTTACATAAGTAAAATATCTGAGAGCAACCATAGGTCAGAAACGAACCATTCTCACGCAAATGAAGTTTTAGTTGTGTCTTTGTATTGAATTTTAGCTGAGTAAGTCAGGCTTTCGGATCTACGACATTTCGTAAAGAAACACACAAGACATCCTTACTACTATACAATTAGAAAATGGAGCACTGGGTCACCGAGCTAATAAGGAAAGAGTGTCTGATTTTTAAGTGATATAAGAAAACAACCACAAATATTGGGCGATTCTGAACGCCGATACCCCTTTGAGCCCTGTTTAACCGCAATTTATTACACCGCAATATATTAAGCCCTTGCCCTACGATTTATTTTCTGCCTGAGCGTGCAATGGCTCAAAATTAATTCCTGAAATCAAAAGATCTCACTGATTTTTGATATTTCGTATAACCGAACGTAATATTAATAGTATAGAAATAATGAGCCCATTTCGCAACAGGCTGATATTTTCAATTTAATAGTTTTTGGAGGACTTCAAAACGCCACGAGTCTCACACGTTGTTACAGGCTAAGGGGTTAAATAATGACTTTAGAAACAGAGGACTTAAGCTACAAAGAAGATGACGAATTAAGTAATTTATATATTATAAGCAGACTGCGGATTTTTATGCATTTATGACAAATTAAATACGGCTAAAATATACAAAAAGGACATAATATAAAAATATATCTAAAATATCCAAAGTATGGTATTTGTTGTAATATTTATTGAGTGCTATAAATCCCTAGATAGGTTTTCCTGTCTCACCTGCATTTGTGAAACTCGAAATTTGCATAAACATCCGCAGTCTAATTAAAAGATACATGATGACACTTTGAACGCCACCGGTATTTTGCTCATTCCGTCATTTCTCCTGAAGTGATACTTTTTCTATTAAAATTACCTCTTCATAATGCAGAAACTTTAAAGACATTGTTACATAGATATTCATTAGGCCTTTATCTTCTTAACGTTAACATTTAAATATTCAATATATTAAAAATTCATAAGTATTGCAATTTAAAAATTGCATGGAACTTCATTAAATTCAATAGCGCAGAACACCGGTGACCCCCATGGCACTCAACGTGTTAAATACTGTACCACATCGCTATAACTTTTGATGGCGTTTTAAAAAGGTAGAAATCCGTCAATTTCACGGCTTCCATAAACCTAGTGTTAAACATGTTTAAATGTTTATAAAATAAATGTAATGTGCATGGAAATTAAATTAGAAAGATTAAATTTTCTACATGAAATACGATCGTCGTCGAAAATAACTCCAGAATACCCCGATGACCAAATATCCGATTTAATAAGAGTACGACGAGCCGTCGAGTGAGATGAACCATAGAGAGATAAATAATTTCGACTTCATTGAGTCGGAAAATTTCGTTTGATCGCTGCTAAGGGTTGATTCGCGGGCTGTTAACTCTTTTGCGAATCCTATGCGGCTTCAATCTGTCCATGATAACGCAAGGCTCGATGTTTGATGGAATCAGCTGATTTCAAACACGCGACCATCGAGGTCGAGTAATTATGAGGGCAACGGCAATGAAATGCTTAAACGTGGCCTAACGACATCAAGGATAGATACGTTGAGTTTTTGCGTGGACGCATGTATACCTGGGACAATTAAAATGCATGTCTTGTCCAGGGTCAATCTGAGAGCGTTGACATTTTTGACAGTACTTTGTACGCAACAGTCTAACATTTTATTTTGGGAATGTATTCTTAGAGAATAATTTATTCATTTGCGAATCGTTTTGAAAATATAAGCATTTCAAACATGAAGTAGTAACGTTATATTTTCATGTTTTAAAAATTTGCGAAAAATCGTTCTCCTTTTGTAATCTAAAATTTTAATTATCATAGATTTTTCAATTCTCACTGTAAAAGATTGATGAGGTTTGGAAATCACTTAAAATTGTACATTTTAGGTGAAATGACTGTAACAGTTAATATTGAAAATATCTGAAATGGGTAAGGAGACTATTAATTTTTGATAAACTGTCTTACTATTCGTTTTAACTGTGTGAATAATGCAACTATTTTTGTGTTGTTTTCCCGTTTTAGTGCGAATTCTGTTGTACGTGCAGGTAATTCTTTGTTAGGTGAATTATGTATGTGCCGTTTCATGTATATTATGTATGTTATTCCCTGCGTCCCGAGATAATTTTTGTATTACATGTGGAAGATAAATTTTACTCGGAAATTGCAGTCACGTTTACAAAGAAAAATAATTCTTGTAAAATACAGGTAAAATTGAGACCAAAAAAGGTATAACAATTGATTAAGAATAATTTAAAGAATAATTAATAATCAGACAACAATGTGTACCAATGTGACTACTAATCGGATAGAACGAATATTAAATTTGTTCTTGGTAAAGATATTTTTTGATGGGAATTAGGGGAACAAGAAATTAAAATGTAACTCGAAGAAAATTTTTTTAAATATGGGCTATGTGAAATTTAATAGGAAGATTGGGTAGAGTAAAAATCGATGGTAATGTGTGTTAAAAGGAGGTTCTATTCACTTTACTAGCATAGCATTACTTTGCATTATTTTACATGCTATGTAAATGTTAAATCTAAGAAAAGTCGAATAAAAAATAGATTGAAAGCTACGATTAAATATACAAAATATAAGTCAGTGGATTATCCGTTTGTTATCAACATTGATGTGGTAAAGGTGATTAGAACGCTCCTGTTATAATTAATAACAGCATAATAAACGTGATTCGAATGTTGCGAAGTAGTTTGCATTGAATTCCGAAGTTTGGAGATTATTACATTAGTGATATTAATCTAATTAATGGAATGTCAATAACTCGAACTTAATTATATCATTCGCGTGCAAGTTATTCATTCGTTTTGACAAGATAACAAGGCAAATGCACGGTAGCGTACGAGAATTGAGTTAAAAAAATAAAAATAAATATTAATCTTCTCCGAAATGCAATTTGGAACGCCCACGGCGGAAAACTTTCAAATTCTTCATTCGTTTATTTCAGTCAAATTTTTAATTCAATTATGATACTACCAGAGTATATTCCCATGCATATCAGTTAACACATTAATTAAAATTGTAACACGATAACCAATACAAATACTAATAACATCCATTCTTTCTATAAAATTTAAATTACGATGCATTTTTTAATTCCTGCAGTAAACGATTAATTTTTCAAAAATATATCTTACTGTTAATTTTAAATACTTTCACATATAATTGCATCTCAGAATTTATCATGCATTAGAACATACCATATCGTTAGTTTAAATAATTGAATGGATGATTATACCTATATTTGAGGGAAGTAATTGAAAAAAAAATTAATAGAATTCACCGTGATTTCCCAACCCCATGAACGCTACTGAACCGGTTGGCCGCGTTCATCCTTGATCCGCATCGTCATTCTTGCGTAAGAACCAAATCCAAGCTAATCTCGAGGCTCATACAGGTGTAAGAAGTCAGTGGAAGGTCACAGTAGGGTTTCAAAAATTTGATTTGATACCAGTAGCTCGTATTCGACGTATAATTCTATGCACCGATGGTGTAACGTTAACTTAACACTTTACCGACCGGTATTTTTTTAACATCCTACCCACTTCTGATTGGTGACTTGCCCGCAAATATTTCTCTGATACTGATATCTCTTCGAAAATTGTAAAGTTTCTTCACTGAGTCGTTGGCACAGTTAACCGCAATGATAAATAATAATTTATTAATTGCCGTAGCAACCAATTAACCCATTCGAGACCAATTGCACACCGCGTGTGCAATGCATTTCCGAGCCAAAAAGACCGACTGCATACCGTGTGTGCAATGATCTTGAATTGCAATTATCAGTCATTATAGAAAAAACAGCCCTCGAAATAAAACTAGCTTAAAATAAAAGGTATCTTACAAATGTGTAAACATTACATTTGGTATTTGGTTCAATTTCGACCCTAAAGTAGGTGACCCAAAGCCACGATCATTAGAAATACAAGAAGTGGTACATATAAAGCCAAAAGTTATCGGTCTTTTTGGATAGTCTCCAAAAAAATGCACGGTCTCGAATGGGTTAATAAGTTAAAAGTCCAAAAGTGTTGGGCCCGAAAAGCCGATTAATCGGCTACCGGTCGGTAAAGTGTTAACATTATCAAATTAATTTCACGTTACAGTTCCGTGTTCAAAGTGTACATTTCATTTATAAATTCTTTAAATAAAGACTACATTTCGTTTCAAATGAAGTTAAAACTAGTTCAATATCGTTTGATCAAAATGTAATATTCTCTTTTTACTGTACCATTTTGCTTTATAAATTAGTAATAAATGTGCCGTTAATCACTTTTTCAGAAAAGACTGGAAGCTCGTGTTTTATCCTTCATATTCCCTTTTACTTTACTTTTATTCATCGACGATAAATTTAATATGCATCGATATCACCGTAAAAGCATAGAATGAGATCGATCGTTTGATGGCGATTTTATGGAAATGCTTTCAGCAATGTCCGATAACATTAATAAATGTGTCAATCAAAGAACCTTTTATTGAATTGTAAATATTGTCATATATTCTCCGATAATGACCATCGAATGATAATTTTCTTTAAAACGTTTCTATTGTTTTTCTTCTTTATTCGATGATATCTTTATCCAACGCTTTGTTTTTATTTCTCCAAATTTTATTCCCGTTTTCGTTTATGTCAATTTCTAGATTTCCCAGTTCTCGTCAAACGGATTATACCGGATTCGGGTGGTTTATGCTCCGTAATTCAGTTAATACATGGCTTTCGCTTTCGACGGCAGTGTTTGCAGGTAAGTGAAGCACGATAATGCTAATATGTAAAAAAACATTTTCATATCCGCCTAGGTGAATCGTTATAAACATTTGTTTTTACTACGCTAACCCATTATTTGAAGTTCGATGGTAAATCTAATTATCCAGCTAATTTAGGATTCGTGAAAACTTTCTTATAGGGAAATATGTTGAACGAGGAGGGAAATTCTCAGACTCTCAAACAGTAGATCCGAGTTTAAATCATCTTTGGAAAATTTTCCTTAATTAAATACTAGAATTACCAAGCCAGATAAAATGACTGGTTCTCAATTTTTTCAAAAAATTCTCAATGTTTATAGGAGAGTCATACAGCAGAAATTCTATGTTGATTTTATAAAACAAAGAAACATTGATCTTATGAAACATAGATTAACATCGAATTTCTGTTGTATGACTCTCCTATAAACATTGAGAATTTGTTAATAAAATGGGGAACCAGTCATTTTGACTGGCTTCGTGATTCGAGTGTTTAATTAAGGAAAATTTCCCTTTTCATTTTTTCCATCTATTGATTCCTCTTCTTTCAAAGTACTTATTAAATACATTGAAATATAATGGATTTAACGTCGGTAGTTATATGAAGTGTTAATGTTTCATATATCATAGCCTTGATAAGAATAACATTTTTTTAATGCATCGAATGGAGAAGAGATATGAATTGAAATTAAAGTAGAAATATATTAGAAGATTTTAGAGTAGTTTTAGTTATTCTGTACTTATTGTTAGATAATAATCGAATTAATATAACTTTAATACTATTAATATTACGGAACTAATTAGAAATTTGATAATTATATTGTGACCTTTTACCAATGTGTTTTTTTTGGAATTCTTCATTGCACCGAAATTTAATAATGTTTATATTCTAATACATGTAGCATTTATTCTAAACTTAATTTTTACAGGAGCTCTTTGGAAACTAAATGAATAAGGTTCTTTGTGTCAAAGGTAGAGAAAATTGATCGACGTTCAGCAATAATGTAGCAGCGTGCTTTGGTGCTAAAATTGAGAAATACACAAAAGACAGAGTTGATCAATTTAGCCTTTGAGAGACCCATACGTTACCTTATTCTGTCCTTTGTCTGCGTATGGTTCAGCTCTCTGAAATACTCTCTATCCCTTATCTTCCTCTTTGCACACTTTCGTACTATATTTATTTGTCTATTCGAATTATCTATAAAAATTCTGCATGAAAAAAGCAGAGTAAGTTAGACAGTACATAAAATAAAGTAGCGTATAAAACTTGCAGTTTAATAGCAATGAATATAGTATTAAGTTGCACAAATTCCTTTTGTACAGGAAAGATTTTAATACCGAAGGTAAATATTTTCTTCAAGAAAAAAAAGGTAGCAAAACGTTAAGCTCAAATTATTCTATAATCATATTTCTAATATTTCTAAGACTAACAAGGAAGGTTTCCCAAGTGTTAATTTCCGATTGTAATGAAAATTACAGGGTATGTACAATTCGATGAAATATTTGACACGTATTTTTTTTTATCGGCCATCGTTCATATCTAGAGGGTGAAAACAGCCCCCAAAGTTGGGGATCAAAAAGCTATTTTTTTAAATATCTCGGACCCGCTCCAACCCACCCGGACTCGCTTGGACCCGCTCGGACCTGCTCCAACCTGCTCCAACTCAGTCCGAGCGGGTTCCAAATTTGATGTTGAAGTAATCTCAGATGAATTTCTTGCTTAGTTTGACATATCACCTACTCGTACTACTTGTCAACTTGTAAAATTTTTCTGAAAAATTTGCAACCGAGAAAGTAGTATAAACCAAAATATCTCAGACCGAATTTTCGCTCCGTTTGACTTATCACCGACTCGTACTACTTTGTTACTTTTAAAATTTTGCCGAAAAGTTTGCAACCGAGCAAGTAGTATAAACTTCAGATCGACTAGTAGCTCCGTTCGATTTATCACTGCAAATTATTTTGCGTACGGTAAGTATAGTAAAACAAGATCAAAGTGTTCCTTTTTCTATTTCCCACCACTCATAAAAATCTAAAAAAATTACAGTTTAATATTTACGATACTATGCAAGTACTGTAACAATATAAAAATGATTATTTCATATTTTCAATAAGAAATTAATTTCAATAAATCTGTAAAATACGCTTCAGTCTGTAACTACCCCTATGATAGGGGTAGGGGATTCATACTTTGCAGAAAGGATTTTTTAAAAGAGATCCATCTAATAGCATGGCTCAAAGTTAATTTGTTTAAGAGGCACTTTTTCCATCCTTCTCCGGTTAGAGTTTTTGAAAAATGCTGAGGACATTTCGCCACAGAATTTTGATAAGATCATACGCACGGAATCCTCGGATTTCTCTAGAAATTCTTTCGAAAAAGCTTAAATCAACGGGGATAAAAACAGAGGCGTCGTTGTACTCGATAAGAGGTAGCATTCGTCATTTTATCAGAATATGGGATTTTGTAAAGGACGATGGTCGTAACATATGTGGGTCACCACGTACGTACACAAAGAGCCTGATGTATGAGGTGCGCGTCAGAAATAGACGCGATTCTGTACGGAAGACAGATATTCGTGTAAATGGTTGAAAAAAAAAGAAATTGCAAACGCGGGGAGAATGTTTTCATTACTGATTCCTTTTTTTTCTTTTTACGATTCTTCATTCTGTTTGATGGATGGACCTGTAACAATTAATTGTCAATGACCACTCAATTGTCTCGATTTATGGTTACACAGTAGAAATGACGAGTTTTCGAATGTCGCTCGATCATTGTCATTCTATTTTTATTCCTCTCACGCTCTTTTTTTCTCTCTATGATTCCCTCTCTTTCTCTTTCTTTTCATTCTCGCCGAGTTACGATGTGTATTGGCCGACGTGTTCGAAATATCGGGAATTTTTTCTTTTTATTAAAAACATTTCAAATATTCGTCGAATCGTAATTAAATTCTCGTACGTCGTTCGAGCTCGTCATATATAATCGTCCATTTCCACGTTGGTTCGGCGTTCTGCGCGTAATGAAAATTGAAATCTGCAAAAAGCATAGGTATTTCAGTGGAACATACTCAATGCTTTTCCTTCGTGCGTACTTACGACTTACACTTTACGACTTCTGATTATTAAAGAATTAACTGACAATCGCGTTTGATACGACGGTCAAGAGCGTCTCAACTCGCAACGCTCATTGACACATTCAAGTGTCAATCAATTGTGGACGTAAAGATTTAAGGACCGCTTGATACGTATCTCGGCATTGTCGAGAATTTATCTATGGCGTCTGAAAGGTTACATCATTAATAATAGTGACGCTTGTTTTATCAAAGTTTATACATAACACGTTTAAATTACGTCATGTACCGAAGAAAAATTTCTATTCGTCAGTTAAGGAAAATTTCTCTAATCTCAACTGGATTCTTTAACCGTTTGCGTACCACGAGCCACTTTCGCGCTCTTCAGTTTTTGTGTCGAAAAACCCCAGGACATTTTTTCAATGTTGACAATTTAAGGAAGACTTTGTTAAGATATTTTGTTAAGAATGCATCAGGTTTCTCTTTTATAACATAAAGTAATTCCAAATTAGGATACAAGCAGGAGAAGATTGTTCTTGTTGTGCACCACATAAAATAAAACACCAACTTTAGCTTATTTTGAAATAAAATCTAAAGAGCGCGGAAGTGGCTTTTGGCTTTTTTCGAAGGAATTTTTTAAAACCCTCCCGGTATTCAAACGGTTAAACTCAATCATTGACATTGTATTAAATTATGAGAAATAATCCACATACAGAGATATCGAAGAAAAAATATCTATTTCACCATAACATTATTCCATAAAGACCCATAGAAGTTACGTGTTCTAGGATAACAATTACTTACGGACACAATAATCTAGCACACGTTATTTTCAGCATCAAGTCGTGCATACATGACGCTATTAAAATATTGATTTTAAAATGTACTTAGATATCCATCGTTTCAAAAACACACTTTTCTACTAAAATACACATAGAATCTCCAGAAATAAAACGATTCTCCGCTGTTATACCAGAGATCTAAACTGTGAGCAACTGCGAAAAAAGACAGTACCATAGGTCCACCCCCGCCCCCTTAAAAAATTCGTTTAAAAATTCTTTGAAAGGCAAACGTTTGTAAAGGAAAGCATAGCGTAAATAATAATGGTAAAATACGTCCTTTGGTGGAAGGCAAAATGGCGAGACGCAAGTTTACGCGAATATCGGGCAATTATTTTGCCGCGGTCCGGCGATCGTTTTGTTTTACCGTGACATGACGTTAGAGGAGCGCCAGTGACGTCACTGGATCCACTCAGCCGATAGACGGGAGTCACCGAAGCGATAAACGTATTTATTAAGTGTGTTAAGAGGGGGCCTTTGCCGCAACCCGAGGCGTTCTTGCGCTTAATGTTTGCCTCATTATTACTCGCTTTTTTTTATCGCGTCGGTGGTCTTACGCATCTCACGAAGAATATCGGTAGAACTTTTATGTTTTTCCTTCGTCAACGTTGAAACTTCCGTTGCAACGTATTTTCTCCTTGCACGACTGTGTGCCTTACTCGGAAGAGGATTTATTCAGCTTGATTTCGTCGTTCAACTGGTGTTCGCTTCTATTTGAATTGATTAAATTCGTGCTACTGGCTATACGGAATTTAGGTAATAATTGTGTCATTTACGATTGAGGATTTTAGTTTGTTGTCAATGCCTGGGAATATTGGGATTTAACGTTTTCAAAGAGTTATCGGATGATACTGTTTCTGTACGATATTTTCAACATGATATCACGCAAGCGGTTTTGTTGTTGATGTAGCGAAGAGCTATGATTATTCTAAAAATATACAGATATTATTTACACTGTCTATGCGATCGTTAGTACTTCTAAATAATAGTGTATGAGTGCGATTAACCTTGATAGTAAAGTAGGATACTAATATTTTGTATCATTTATCACATAAATGCTTCAGATCATATCATAATGCTAAAGTAATTGTTCGAACAAAAGGCTCACTCTTAATATCATCACCCTAAAACTCTTCTCCCCCGTAGATTCAGAAAGAATTACAGGAAGAACCAGGAGCACAGATTTCGATAAATTAGAACTCTCTGCTTACGTGTCTCAATATTTTCCCATGGTCAGGAACCAACGACAATAGGTAGATCGGAATCACCGAACATCCGCCGGTTCGTCATCGTTCGACGATCCATTCTATCCATTGTTCCAATGAACGAAACGATCTCGTGACTCGCGAACAGTCGGATTCCCCGTGGCAAAGCTACGAGAAAACCTTGCTTATTCTCGTTTTCTCCGATTTTTCCACGTCGTTGACCCCTTTCGCCTACCTCTTCTTCCTCTTCTTTCTTTCTTCCCTCACTTCTCTCTCTCTGTCTTTTGTTTTTTCCCTTATTTTTATCTCGCTCCTCCGGAGGAGCAAAGAAACGCGATCTTTCTTAACGGCGCGTCTGTCGTTTCGCTGTGAAAGAGAATAAACGTTGAAAGAGTATTCGACGGAAGAATGCCGAGTATTCTCGTCGTGGAGCGCGTAAAAGGCCGAGAAAGGAAAGTGGAGGAAGAGAACGAGATGCGCCCCGTTTCACCCGCCAAGCGATCGCTTGTCTTTATTTAGTTATCGACGCGCTAGCATCGTCCAGAGATAGCACCGCGGTTATCCGGATAAACGGGTAGCCGTTTATCGGGCCAAGGACGTCGCCGGATATCATCGATAGCCGCGAATATCCGGCAGACCGCAAATGTGTATATACCTGTCGGCTTTGGTACGCGTACAGTTACGTTTCGATAAGTATTCTAATGGACTTAACTCCCACGGCAAATTGACATCCGATATAGTTACGATACATCGATTCTCGCGTGTCACACGTAAGCTCCTTTCCTTTCTTCTTCCATACTTTTGTTTGTATTTGCATAAAGGCAGGTCGATTATATCGATCGCCGTAGAAGTTGCACTTTCCTTCGGGGAATCCGTTAAAAACACCATTCTTGCGTGTTTGTTCTTTGTTATTGATTCATGGATACATTTTCTTGGTGTATTTGCTTCTTATAGTATTTTATATTGAAATGTTCATTTTGTGGCAAATAATTGTTCTCGAGAGGAGACGTTTATCTTTTAAATTCATAACGTTCAATAGTTTAAATACAACAGTCTCAATTGTGAAGCTAATTGAACGTGTAATCCCTCTATTAAACCTTCTAATAAAAGAAATGATTTCAGTATACGACTGATTATTGAATTCTTTGACTGTGGACAGTTCTAAAGAGAAGCCATTCGCAGGAGCGGCCTGGAGATACGATCACTCGGAACTGAATACTTTTTCACGCAGTATGGATATACGATGGAAACAATTGCCAAACGTGAATATGAGACCATAGTAAACGGCCAAAGTCGTCGTCTGGCGCGTACTTTCGTCCATATTTTATTTCGATAGCTTTTGTAGGGTGTATATATGCGTCCATAGTCTCTATCGATATTTTTTGCAGAACGCACATAGGAGTCCACAGTCTCTATTGATATCTTTTGCAGGGCACATATATGCGTTCATAGTCTCCATCGATATCTTTTACAGTGCGCATATAGACGTCCACAGTCTCCATTGATATCTTTTGGAGAGCACATATATGCGTTCATACTCTCTATCGATATCTTTTACAGAGCGCATATAGACGTCCACAGTCTCCATCGATATCTTTTACAGAGCGCATATTGACGTCCACAGTCTCCATTGATATGTTTTGCAGGCCACATATATGCGTTCATATTCTCCATCGATATCTTTTACAGACCGCATATAGACGTCCACAGTCTCTATTGATATCTTTTGGAGGACACATATATGCGTTCATAATCTCCATCGATATCTTTTACAGAGCGCATATAGACGTCCACAGTCTCCATCGATATCTTTTGCAGAGCGTATCTATGCGTCTATAATTTCCATCGATAGCACGTACAGGGCGCATATATGCAAAGGGGTAAGTAAGCCGGCATATCGAAAAATACTTCCCGGACTAGAATAATCAATCGCTCAGAAATGAAACTGCGGTTTCTGCAAACTGGCCCGTCTATTTTGTATCGTTTGGAATATATAAAGATACATTTACGCAATCCAAGATCTATTTTCGTTCAGTGAATTTAACGGAAGGGCTACAAACGCGTCTTGCCCTAGTCCTGACATTCGAGACCCAGTTCACAAAGTTGTCCAGTGCTCGTTCTAGTGGAAACAGACGAAATCCTCGGCCAGTGCGGGCAGTAAATATAGAAGCGGGGCATGGCAGTAGAAACAGACACTGAAGAACCAGCGGAAACACGTAAATACACGTGTGCACGAACTCGTGTCCGTTCTCCGTTCATATAAATCTTCATGCATGTGTACGAGCATGTTTTGACGGTTTTGCCGTTGTGGTTCGTGCAAGTAGCAATGGGATTGAGACCATCATGCTTTTGCCTGGGCAAAATTGAACTTTATGGTTTAAGTACGCTTCTGAACTACTTAGTTACTTTGAAATCGACAATTTCATGATAATGTCGAAAATCTATGAATTATTTAGTAACATATTATTTAGGAAGCCTATTAACACTAGAACTACCGGCCGTAAATCTATCATATTTTAATAACTTAAATAAATACTTTGAAAAAGGGGGAATCAAGCGGTGGAAAATTTGATCGATTGGGTGATTTATGTTTATTGATATAGACGTAGAATATTTATTCTATGACTCTTATGTAAACTTGGAGAATTTTTGGAAAAAATTGTGTACCAGTCATTTTGACTGGTTTGGTAGTTCTAGTGTTAATAGGCTTTTCGGGTCCAACGCCTTTTAACTTTTAACTTATTAATCGGTTGCCACTACAATTAATAAATTGTCATTTATCATTGCGGTTACCTGTGTCAAGGACTCAGTGACGAGACTTTGCAATTTTCGAATAGATATCTGTATCAAGGAAGTATTTGTGGCCAAGTCATCGTTCAGAAGAGGGTAGGATGTTAAAAAAATACCGGTCGATAAAGTGTTAAGCCTGCAAAAAGCTCAGTTAACACTAGAACTACCAAGATGGTCAAAATGACTTGTTTCTCATTTTTTCTAAAATTATTTCCAGTTTATAAGAGAGCCATGATTACATATTGTACGTCCCTCTTATAAAATATGAATTACTGAATCAACCATCTTCTCTTCCTTTCAATTCCTTGTTTTCTAAAGTGTTTATTTAATGTTTTGAAGTATGATACATTTAACGCCGATAGATCTAGTGTTAATTTCTATTTAGTCCTTAACGTTGAATATCTTATTCATAAAATAAAGTAAAATTGCGGATTTCAAGAAAAGACCATGTCACATAGAGTAACGAATTCTGTCTATTTTACATTTAGTCCTTAACGTAGAACTAAAAATATAGAGTAACGAATTGTGGCTAATTTTCAAATAAATTTCAGCCCTTATATTCAATAATTTGGAATCATAGAATTTTTTAATATCTACAATTATCCTAGATGAAGAACATTCATGTAGAAAATCTATCAAATATACTTTCAATCGCTGGATACCTCGTGTAAAAAAAAATAATTAACACCGGGAAACCTTCAAAATTTTCCACTTCGTCATACGTGTCAAAGTAAAAAGATCTGCTTCGGAGCGCTATTGCGAAACTGGCAGTCGCCGACAGACTTCCCAACGTAGCCTCGAGTGGAATTTGATTGAAAATTAGAGAGCACAGAGGTGACCATCGCTAGACACGGACATACGGCCGGCAAATGAGAAAATAGCCGGACCCTGACCTGCTGAGCTGCTCTGTAATCTTAGCCGGATTCTCGGGGTTTACCCTCTTCAGTTTCCCCTTTCCCTCTTCCCTTTCTTAGCCATTTGAGCTTCCGTGATGCACTCCGTAGCTCCGTTTACGTTTACCAACGTTTTGGTGTTTGTGTATTCGCACGTGTTATTATCATCGTGTGTCGTCGTATGATCAGATTGCTCCTAATGTATTTAACTCCTAAGCACTTCGCGAATCCCATGGTACAGATTTTATAGAGTGGCGTCACGTTATGTTACGTGTACCACGTGCAATTGTTTTTAGCCCTGTGACGTTAATATGGAATATGGAAATGTATTTTTGTTGTCCCGTCAAACTTTCTTGTACGATTACAAAGATATCTTCGTCTTGAATCAATTGGGTAGCTTTGCCACTTCTGAGAATTTTATGTCCCTTTATCTTTACTTGAATATTTTTTTTCTTTTATGCTTTTCAGATGTAATTAAAAATGGTCATTTTGCCTAGGTCCTGTCATTTTTGGTGGAGTACAAATAGTTGATGCTATAAGGTATTAAATAATAATTTAGGAAAAAATTTTCAGATGTTCGGGGGAGGATTTTGTAATCAGGACCACTTTGATTGCGACCTTGACCTTTTAACTCTTTACCCACCATAGACATTTTAAGTACTATGGTTATTTAGACTATGACCTACCGTTTTAGGTGAATTTTGAATTACTGTGATTGTTATATATTAAGTAATTATTTCGGGAAAAATTTCTCAGAGCTGATAAGAGACTTAAACTTGGATTCACTGATAGCGAGATCCATTAGATTTTAATTTTTCGTAACTCCATGTAAATGTATTTTTAACGAAACGATCCGATTGAAATTTATTTGTAAAAAATAGTTTGATACAGGTAATTAAATCGTTTAAATATTAAAGGAAAAAAGAATCGGGTATGGTAGGGAAAGAAAATTCAGAGATATTGTTTTAAAAAACGGGAGTGATCTTTGGACTTCGTAAACTTAATGTACAAATGTCAAGTGACAGTGTAGTTTTGTAACTGAATTTTGCATCGAAACGATGGCTGAATTATTTTCACAGGAATATAGAAAAATTCTTTTTTCCCGTTATTTCTATCCCACGCAGTCAGCGGTTAACCTTGTAAATACTGATTTTTATTCCGGACAATAAATTGAATGCAAAATTGTACAAATACGCAAATACTTTAAATGCACCGTTTGGTTAAAGATTTCAGTTTCAATTGATTTATCAGAGCGGCCGACACAGTGAAAAGTATCAATGGAAAAAATAAATATGTACATTTAGAAAAAAAAAAACAATGGGAAAAAAAATACAAAAATTATTTTACGCGTTTGTAGATACGGAACAAAACTTACGATTGAAAAAAAAGAGTACACCTTTCGTTGATCAAAGTATACGTTTAATAGAGGAAGTAACATCAGTAATCATTAAAACCACCCACGCCTTCACCTCGACCCTTCTTTTACTTTATTCCATCAGAGAGGATCGCGTTGATATTGTTCTGCTTTGAGCAATTTATACTTTTCTGGCGTATAAAAAAAAATTAATTTGAAATGCAAAAGTGGCTGCTCGCGGAACGCTTACAGCGATGTAAAATTTTCGATGGCCTTTGTACCTTGAAAGCTGATTTTAATCTCGCTCAGCTTTAATCGCGAGTCGACGATGATAATCACGCTCCTCTGGAATGATAAAAATTTACAAATATTCGAGAGCCTATTTATACACATTCCCAGTGTAATTTTAGAAAAAAATGAAGGAAATGATAAAAGTATCGTAATCAAGCTAGCTACGTATCGTCACTTTATTAGATTACGAACGAATACGTAGATTTCACGACCTTTGTAATTATTTCTACGTATTTATCAACTTGAATTTTCAACCGGTTATCGTTTCCACGATAAATTTAGCATGATATTTGTTGTTTCACGCTGCCTTTAAAAATAAATGATAATAATAATTTGGCTGCATTTCCGAGAAATAAATAAGCGGCCAGTTATTTATAAATGGTATCCGCAGTCCCCGGAAAATTGCAATGATTCGTTAGTGAGCCATATTATCCTCTTCGTGAATCTTTTCAATCGTGAAAAAGCTCGTTACGGTCTTTTTCACGTTGCCGTTTCCTTTGTTACGCGAGATTAACTTCCCTCATTGATTTGATGAGATAAGAAAATAAAAGAAAAACACATTGTCAGCTTACAGTTCGATGTTTGTATTCCTTTCTTACAATGCAGAATCACCTGTACATTCTGAGCTTTCTGTAATAAGTAACTTTCAATGTTCCACGTACTTTTTAAAAATACATGATAATAACGATCGTTTTCCTTCGGCCGCGATAAATAAGCTGGTATTTATAAGCCATGCTTGCAATTCTTCGGAAAAACATGATACGTTATTAATAAACGTGTCGTCGCTGGATTTACACAAAACAACAGACAACTACTGTACCAAAGTGATTAAAATTGAATTTTCAAAATCATTTTTTGTACAACCCTTAAGGTAGTTCTAGGCACTTATAATTTTTCGATAGATTTCCTTAAAATTTTGAAAATATATTCTTCGTGATATTTTATAATTATAACCGGAATCTCAACGAGTTCGTCCACACAGTTTATGAATAAATCGTGTTTAAAAATAACATATTTAACATGGGCCGTATGGAAAAAAATTTTTCCCGAGTCCGTAAAATCTTTTTTTATTTTTCTAATGGAAAAACGAGTCGACGGATTCTAATAAAAAATTAGCAATGTATTATTTTATGCTTTTGGAATATTATTGAATTTTTTCATAATTTTTTACTTCATAGTTATAAAGAAAGATGTTTTTTAATGTCTAAAAAGTTAATGAAATGACCTCTGTGAAGTTACCCCCTGGATTAATTCTTACGCAATTTTTTTAATTTCTAATGAAAAAAGAAACTTTTAGTTCTGAATCCAGCTAGAACTATCTTAATACTACCTACATATCTTATCTCATCAAATTATTATAAAAGATAAAAAATTTGCTAAATCATAAATATTCAAAACATATTCAATCATTCGTCACAAAGAATCATTCATAGCACGATAAACAATAAAAAAAAATGTCTACAGCTGAAAAGAGAAAAAATTGAAAAAAGTCGAAATAACACAGTTAGAATTTTCCTTATACCCTAAATGATCGTAATCCTCGCCACTACCCCATATATTCTCCATCCAAAATCCCAAGACGATCTCGATGAGATTAAAACATCCCTTTTCTCTGGTGCGTGTCACATTCGAAAATACACGCACGCGTGTAATAACGGTCTTGTCTCTCTCGATGGAGCACGATAAATAAGCGGTTGGTTATTTATAAACGGCACCTGTGATTCCCGAGGAAGATGTAGTGCCTTGCGCACTTCTGCCAATTTCACTGCCTCTCTTTCTCTCTGCTTCTCTCACATCTTTCTCCCTCTCTACATCTCCTTCTTCCTCGTGTTCCCTTTTGCCAATGTCCTTTTCTTGCCCGCTCCTGCGCCGGTAGCCCCGATAAAGGAGGCGCTCCTGCGAATGGCGAGACGGCACTTCGGAAATGTACCGACCCGATCGAAGGCCTATTGATTACGTACGGAAATAAAATAAAAAGGTAGGAGGCTCCCCTTTAACGAAGACGACGGATATGCGCCACTCGAAAGTTACCGCATCGTATTCCTTTATAAAACCTGTCCGACCGTCATCGTCTTATTCTCCTTACGCTCCTCCTGGTAGCTTTTCCTCGACGTTCGCTTACGAATTCAATGTGTCGCTTATTGTCGACTTACGTAAGCCTTATAACAGTGCTATTCTGATACCGTTTCTACGTTCCGCCTTTGATAAATCGTACACGCATAATGTTACGTGAAGAGAGATACATTAGGATACGGGAAGAGATCCTTTTGTGATGCTTTTTCGGGTCACTGAGATTCTGCTTGGATTATTATTTCTTTTTAGATCATTTTTATCTTTTTCTTCTGGGGAAGAAATTTTCTCCCTTCGATTGACGTTTAGGGAAAAGTTTCTCCTTGAATGTCTCTGTAATTTGATCGTAATTCTTTCCAAGTCTTGGGATGGATAATTGTTGGATATTTTAATTTCTTTGTAACTTTAACCCTTTTCGGGGTAAGTTTGTTTGAAAGGGGGAATTTCTTTTCTTTTGGGTTCTCGTGGAATTGAAGGAGTTCAGGAAGAGATATTCAAGGGATTTTAAGTTTGTGTCAGGGTCTGACATGTTACATCGTACTTTAATATCCGTCTTGAAAAGTGTGATATTTTATAATGAAATTTTCAAAATGAAATTATTAATATACTTGGTATCTTTGGGATAAGTTACTATATTATTTTAATATTAAATTCAATCGTTGAAAATTTGATTTAAAAAATTTTCAAAATACAATTACCTACGTATCGAATATCATCGGCATACAATACGTTATTGTTTCCATATCAATTCCAACAACAAATTCGCAATTACCATCCATGGACTAAAACAAATTTCAATAAACCCATCAAGAATAAAATTCTCCAGAAAAATCTGCCTACACATTCAATATCATGAAAACATATTACCTTGTTATTTCACCATCAGATTAATAAACTTGCAACAATCATTGAAATATTAAAAGAAATTTCAATAAATCTCCCCCAACAACCTCTGCCATACTAAATATATTGATACTCTTATTGGTTAACAATGAATTTGCAACTACCATCAATGGATTAAAATAAAATTCAATTGAATCTACAAAAAATAAAATTCTTCACATGCCTACACATTCAATATTACAAATACACATTACTTTATTATTTCAGCATCAGATCCACCAAAAAATTTCGAACAATAATTAAAAAATTAAAAGAAATTTCAATAAACCTCCCTCGACAACCTCTGTCTTACTCAATATATTAATACTCCTATTTGTCAACAATGAATTTGCAACTACCATCAATGGATTAAAACAAAATTCAATGGAACCTATAAATTACAAAATCCTTCATAAAAATTCTCTCTACACATTCAATATTACTAGACTGTAGATGTTTATGCAAATTTCGAGTTTCACAAATGTAGGTGAGACATGCAGAAAACCTATCTAAGGATTTATTGCACTTAATAAATATTACAACAAATACCATACTTTGGATATTTTAGATATATTTTTATATTATGTTCTTTTTGTATATTTTAGCCGTATTTAATTTGTCATAAATGCATAAAAATCCGCAGTCTAAATATTACAAATACACATTATTTTATTATTCCAACATCAGATCCACCAACAAGCTTCCAACAATCATTGAAAAATTAAAAGAAATTTTAATAAACGTCCCCCCGGAATCTCTGTCTTACTCAATATACAGATACTCCTATTTGCCAACAATAAATTTGCAACTATCATCAATGGATTAAAACAAATTTCAATGAACCTACCAAGAATAAAATCTTTCAGAAAAAACCTCCCTACACAATCAACATCACAAATACACATTGCATTATTATTTCAGGATCAGATACACCAACAAATTTCCATTAATCATTGAAAAATTAAAAGAAATTTCAATAAACCTCTCCCAACAACCCCTGCCTCTCTCAACATATTGATATTCCTATTTGTCGTAATATCCTCTGCTGAACGTTGCTAATGGGGCTTCGAATGGGGTGTAAAATTTTTGTAAGTCACGCGGCTACGAACCCAATAGGGAAAGGGCTATATACACAACTTTATACACCGTGGATAGAGGACGTAAGAGTATCTGAGGCGAGCCGTTTGAGTTGCAGATGGTACGAGGTCCCGGGCTTGGGAAATCAATACCGTCAAAACCTCCCCTGGTCCTGTGTCACTGCTATCCCTATTCCTCGTACGAGCTATAAAGTCACAGCTTCGATGCCTAGAATATCTCCTAGCTGATTACCTTGTCGATGGGAAAGAGATGAGTCTTGGAATAAATATAGGGAAACACTTTTTTTCTTTTTTTTTTTCTTCGGTATTCTCCGTAAGCAACTGAGACGACTCTAATGGCACGGAATGGATGATGTAATGAAGCGATTATGATTCTAAACGATGTTAAATACGAGAGATTTAATCCTAGTTATGGGGCCACATGAATTTCTCGGTGAGATTGGGATTTTGGGGAGGTTTTATAGGAAAGTACGCGCACGTGTCGTATGATATTGGATTTTTCTTTTATCTGGGGTCGTTTGGGAGGGTGTTGATGTTGAAGGGATTTTTTGTTTTCGATTTTGTACTTTTTTGATTTTCGGGAAGTGGTATATCGAGTTTGAAAATGCCAGCGGGGTGTACGATAACGTTTGTTGAGGGTTTGAGTGTTGGGTAGGAGAATATTGTAGGAGAAAAAAGGCATAAATGTTTGAAGTATTGAAATATTCTATATCTGTTTTATAAGAAGATTAGATTTTTATAAAATTTGATATAGTTTTAGAATGTAAAATGTAAATTTTTTGGCACCGATATCTTTTTAAGTGTAAGACAGATATTTCAATCGACATAAAATTACATAAAATTAATTTTTCACGTAGGAAATTTCGAAAAAAGATACAGAAGTTGCAATTATTTTCATGATTTTGAATGTTTCGTATTTCGATAATTCGTGAAAATCAATTAACAGCATTCGGAGTATCAGAATTCATCAACGCGAATGAGGGCAGTGATGAAAACTTCGTTTTCGCGATCGTGCAATTAAAGCGTACAATAGCATGGAAATATTCCCATCAAATAAATTTTATCTACAATACCGTAATATTCTTGAAATTTCAATTCATTTTGCAAAATTCATTTACTCCCATGAAAGCGTTGAATTCTATCACAACCTATATCCTTTTAAAAAATTATAAAATATCCAATTATCCTTCTCGTCGATCTACATTTTCCGCAATTCGTCAAATAAACCTCTAATGATTTATGATGATTCCGTGTGTAATCACTGTATGCGCTTCCCTTAAATATTTTCGGAATATCGATAGAACCTGTATTTGACGAATATAACTGTATCCGTTACTGTATTAATTATTTAGCATAACGATACAGTTTCAGTCTCACTATATTATAATTATTTCCACCAAACCTATATTTATGTTAGTATTATATAATAATATTCTTGAAATTTCAATTCATTTTGCAAAATTCATTTACTCCGTTGAAGGCGTTGAATTCTATCACAACTTATATGCTCTGAAAAAATTATAAAATATCCAATTATCCTTCTCATCGATCTACATTTTCCGCAATTCATCAAATAAACCTCTAATGATTTATGATGATTCCGTGTGCAATCACTGTATGCGCTTCCCTTAAATATCTTTGGAATATCGATAGAACCTGTATTTGACGAATATAACTGTATCCGTTACTGTATTAATTATTTAGCATAACGATACACTTTCAGTCTCACTATATTATAATTATTTCGACCAAAGCTATATTTATGTTAGTATTATATAATAATATCCTTGAAATTTCAAATCATTTTGCAAACTTTATTTACTCCTTTGAAGGCTTGAATTCTATCACACTTATATTCTCTTAGAAAATTATAAAATATCCAATTATCCTTCTCGTCGATCTACATTTTCCGCAATTCGTCAAATAAACCTCTAATGGTAGGTATATGATAATTCGGCGTGCATTTGCTATTTGTGCTTCCCTTGAATACCTCTCGGATATCGATAGAATCTGTATTTGACTGAACTGTATCCGTTACTGCATTAGTTATTTAGCATAACGATACAGTTTGGATCTCACTACATTATAATTACTTCTACTAATGCTATATTTATATTAGTAATGTAGAATAATTATAGCTATTATTGGCATATTTATATCAGTAGAGCAGAATAATAGTAATTATTATTGATATTCACGAGTATCATAGTACGTTTTACAACGGGACGAATTCTGTAAATATTCCAATCATCCAACAATGGAGACTATTAAATTTTTAATCGATGCGTGTTGGTCGCTGGCATTTAATTACAGAGCTTAATCATATTGCGAAAAATGATGGGTACATCGACGGCTGGATTTTCAGCAAATAAATCTGATTGAGAGAAGCCTCGACGCTCTCTTGGTATATCAGTAATTATCAGGCGAACAGCGCCTTTAATTAACACAGATGATTGCTTTACATATATTTATATATGTGCAGTATTGATGTATATACCGCAGGAAATATCGAATTTTTTTCCTATGTCCTTCTTGTATCCATTACCACGTACATCGAGTGAATGATTTACTTTATTTATGGCATTGGTAAACGATATTTATTTATAACAATTAATATACATAGATATGTGACAATGTTTTTATCAAGGTTATCGAAGTGACTAACTTTGATCTTTTTTATTGAAGTTAGCAATTTGAGAAATTTAAAGTTTATGACAAATGTCTTGTTGGACTTTGATACAAAATTGAGATTTTCAACGGAGTTGATTTCTTATTGAACAATAAGGGTAAAAAAATTATCTACATAAAATTTCTCTTCTCCTTTAATCTAATTGCGGAATATGTGCATCGACGATGCTGAAATTCTCAATTCAATCGTTTATATAACTGCATCTTTAATACGTAGCCAATTTCTTTCTTCTTTTCCAATAAGAATTTTACTTCATCATGCAGTAGATAAAAATAACAGACACTGCTAAGGAGAGGACTTTCAAATTTAGTTCGAGGATTTCGTAACAAGTAATCAGATATATTTGGAAGATATTTCTGGGTATTTCTTGAAATAAGTGCGACAGTTTCGGAAATATTCACCCGACTATGCCACCGACGTATCCGACGATGCCTCTAATATAATTTCCAAATTATTATCAATATCGATTAAAATCTTGTAATTATCATTGACTCGCTCGGCTCGATGATGCGTTCATACGAAGCAATTAGCCACGATTAGACGAGATACTCACGCTACGCTAATTACTTAATTTGCACAATTATCGGTCCAAATTAACGGCCGATCGTACAGCCCATCGAGCAAACTCGACTTACTCTTTCTGTCAATTCGTAAATATACGTTTATCAATATATATACGGACAGGTAAATGGGTTTACGTAGATTTTCGTAAAATCAGATATAACGTTCGCGGTAGATCGTGTAAAGGGTCATAGAGGCACTCGAAATATTCGCGTGCCGCCGGGTATGTACGCGATTTGCAATTTACTCTGATCCGTCAGGATGTCCATCAGTTGTCGGTTCGACGAGGAACTGCAGATTCCCGAAATTCTTCGAGTTTCGATGCTTATAGAATTTCTAATGACTTTAACGAATAGTTTTAACCCCGGTTAAAAAATTAGCTTCGATACCGGAGGAATTTCTTAACGAACAATAAAAAATAATAGATATCTTTCCCACAGATTTCACCTTTGGGAGTAATAATTTATTATAAATTTGCTTTTTTAGATTTCATAAAATAGAATAAATTAACTTCTAGATTTTCGGTTATTAAAGAGACTTTGAAACAATATAGGCTATAATTAGTAATTAAACTTGTGAAATGAAGATTTATCAATTGGTTTTTGTTGTGTGGTACATTTTGAAATGAAACTGATGATATAATAATGATTTAATATTTGCATTTGGTATTGAAAGTTTTAAGTGATGGAACAGAATTTTCTAAGGTAAAATGTTAATGATCGTTGAGTCAACTCTTTGCACTTTAATGCTAGAACTACTGGCGTTAAATCTGTTATATCTTCTTTGCTCCGAGGTATTTAAACTTTTATTTTGCAGTAATAATGTTTTATATGTAATGAGACAGCTATCAACTTCGTTAAGAGATTCAATTTTTTATCATATTTGAATATGTTGAAAAAGAACTTTGAGAGAGCAGAAATTAAGCTCCGAAGAAGACAATTTGTTAAGTAATTAATGTATTGTAACCCAGACGTAGAATATCCACTGTATTACTACTCCATAAATTGCAGGAATGTTTATAAAAAAATAAGAATCCGTTAATTTGTCATATTCAATAGTCCTAGCCATAAATTCCAACTAAACTGCCTTTAACAATTATTATACTAATTTCCTGTTCACATTTCAAGTTTACAAATTATTTTTCATTCAACATTCATAACTAAATTCAAGATAACTATAGATATTTCACAAGTATAACAATTTCCAGAAATCATACAATTTCCTGATCACACCTCAAATTTAGAAATTATTTTTAATTCAACATTCATAACTAAATTCAAGATAATTACAGATACTTCGCAAGTATAAAAATTTCTAGCATTCGTACAATTACAATATTTTCTTTCTGCAACCATTTTTTCTTTCGAAATTATCAGATCGAGTATTCGTCGACAATCGTGCTCGATGTAAAACCGTTACGTTTACGTGGTTCGTATAATTTTACAAAGTTTCAACCACACGCCTTTCACGCGGGCTAAGATCGTAAACTTAGAATGGAGAGCGATTTGAGGAAAATGTAACTCTACTGTGAAAACTTTAAAACGTTGGATGGAACATCTCCGTGTATCTTTACGCGTTCGCCGTGAAGGGAAACGGAAAGTTACGATGCCGTAAAAGGTAAATGGATTTAAGCATGGAAAATGCAATTGCGCTCGATTCATGTATACAACGTGTATGTACACACATGCACGTTTATATATCTATGTACGTTTATCCCTGTATACATAAAAGAGACTTAATTTTCCATAGAGATCCTCTCGATATTTCCATGCACTTTCTCGTTAAGGGCAAAACTTGGGGGAATGAAAGGAGGGTCGCAAAGTAAACTTGACTTACGTCAATTGTCTTTCGCGTTGAAAATGTAAGCCCAGGTCGGCTCTCATGGAAGTATTTTTATCTCACCCTCTTTGCTGGTGTACGCGAAATGTCACATAGGTGCACATACACGCGAGAATTTCCCTCGTCAAAAATGGCAAAAACTGTCCGAGACAAATGACTCGGACGTAGACGGCGATTTATATGAATTTCACGACCAGAATTCATATTACGATCTTGAAATTCGTCACTGATCTCATCGTCGTTCATTTCAATGTTTGTCTGTCTTTCTTTCTGCTTCATTTACTCTTTTCGCCATGCAAGATGAAAAAGAAAATCAAATTTACATCTGACCGTTCACCGAGCGAAACGGAAAAGGAAGGAGCTTCATCGAGGAGACTAGCAAATGCCATTACGAAAAATCAGCAAGGAAATGAAATTAGGAACTATGAAGCATCGTTGTTCCTGGCTTTTTTTTTCTCGTCCTTTAGAGTACCTTGCGGAGGTACTAGAAATTTATTGGCTTCATTGGAGCACTACTTCGTTTTGCGTCCATTTATTTTCCGAGAGCGTTGAACGAAGATTTGCAGGAAGGATAATAAACATGGAAACTCGAATTACTGGAAAAAAGACACTCTTTCGGTAGAGCTGAATTTTATTTTCGAAAAGCTCTTTTACTTCTTTCATTCCAGAAATTTTCTAACATAAAGCCAGAGTCGCATTTATTTGACTTTCATTGAACAATTTCTAGTTCTATTTTAAAATAACTATTATTTCTTTTAATCAGTTCACAAACATGTTACAATTATTATTAAAAATATGAAATAAAATATTCCTCTCTCTCAAAAATTTCCGATTAATTTATAAAATAAATAATTTTAAAATTTCCTAAATTTATGGAAGTGTAATTTGTTACACCGCAATATATTGACACTACGTTTACGGAAGACTTCAATTTGACGAGTTCCTGAAATTTTTATAAAAATTTCTAAAATTTACGAAGAAGCAATACGGCAGATATTGCACGTGTATGTTATAATACAAAAGTTATTTAACGAATTATCATTTTTATCGCTTGATCCCTTTTTTCAAAATCCTTATTTAACATATTGCAGTACAACAGATTTTACGCCCGTAAATCTAGTGTTAAATAAAGACTTTGGAAATAGAGGAATTAAGTGGTAAAGAAGATAATGAGACTGCGGATTTTTATGCATTTATGGCAAATTAACTACGGCTAAAATATACAAAAAGAACATAATATAAAAATATATCTAAAATATCCAAAGTATGGTATTTGTTGTAATATTTATTAAGTGCAATAAATCCCTAGATAGGTTTTCCTGTCTTACCTGCATTTGTGAAACTCGAAATTTGCATAAACATCCGCAGTCTAGAGATAATGAGTTAAGTAATTTGTATATTGTAAGATACACGTGAAATATCTACGTCTCTATAAGTAATAAGAATAAGTAAATAGCAAGTAATAAAAATAAATAAATATTTAAGTCTCTATAAGTAAATATCTATGTCTCTATAAGTTTGGAAGGAATTTCTAAAAACCTAGAAGTTCATCAATTTAACTACTTCCATAAAGCTAGTGTTAAAAGGACAAAACTTTCCCATCGGCCACGGTAATAATAAATCATTAAACAAGATTTTTTTCGTAATTGTCTAAAGGATTTATCCAAGAGCTCGTAAATTCGTGATTTTGTCGGCAAGTGTCGTTTTGGGTTTCTTTCGGGCAAGTAAGAGAATGAAAAATCATCTTGTACTCGTCGACGATAACAGGGTGAAGCAAATGTTCTCTGGGAATATCCTAGCGAATGGGATCCTCGTAAAACCACAGAGAATGAGGTATCTTCCTCGATGTATTTCATCGAAGGAACACAGTACACAAACGTAATCGTATAAGTGGAATTTTATTGTTGGGGACATGTCTTTTATACGAGAAATACGAAAGAAAGTCGAGGTATAATAAAACTTTACTCGAAGAGACCATAGTGCATTTCCCTTCGTTCGAATCGGTCCGAATTAATGAATCGGATATTACATTTTCAGCCGAACGTATCGAAATTCTCGACTGTAACGCGATTTAATTGATCGCCCGGGATTTCAAACGAATAATTCGGTAATGGGTTCGTGAAACTTTAATATCTACGGAATAACGTTAAACATTATTTGCTCTTTGACGATATGCAACGGAGATGAAAATAATATTGCAATGGAGAGCTCGTCGATGGAAAAAGAGGTGATGATGAAATTTTATAAAAACAGACCGCGCGAGTGGTATCGTTGCACAGAGAATTCTGTCGGATGGAAATATCACCTCGTTGTGCAGAGAGGAGTATAATAATTGTTGAAACGGAATATTTCCTACTGATGAATTTTATTTTTTATATACCGAATGGACAAGCGTGTTTTGCCAGTCCGCATTTGGTTTGAAATAATTGTCCAAATGACAAATAATTCGGTCAGAACTTCGCTCATCGTGTTACCTGTCGTTATCGTAATTTCTGCTATTTTTAATCTTTGCGGTTCTATAAACCTGCGTGTGGATTTCATCGGAATATTCGAGGTGAATTATGAACTTGCGAGGGAGTTCTAAAACAGTGTACATTAGGCACATTGCTTTCCCATTCGATCGTTATATTCACATTGTTTCAACAAACTAGAATATGTATTATTCATCTCCATTTAATATTAATCACCCACCTTTATCGAAAGAATAAAATGTACTAGTAAAAATGATCTAATCTGAGAATGTTGATATAACGCTCTTTGCCCTTTTAAAAAATGTCTGCCTCCTTTTCCTTCCTACGACTCAAACATTAACTCGATTAATTGCAACAATGCAGGCACCAAGGCAGAGAAAATATTCCATAAAAGTTCTGAAGCAAATGGTATCGTTATATATAGAATTTCAGTACAAGCCCATCATCAGAAACCTATTTCGCCACAGAAATAGTATTATAAAATAAATTACAATTTTCTTCTTAACCAACGCAATAACCAACCACCTTCTACAACAATCGTATACCATTCAACGTTAAGTAATTCCCTCACAATTCATCTTACTGACATTGACTCATAATTTTTCATTTCTCACCCTTGATCATTTAAAACTTTTCAAATCAAAAACAGTAATCAACCATTCGACGATCAACAAGCCACAAAGCTAAAATTTAGTATCTTTAAAAATAACAAATTACCCCGTAAGATTTCAGTAAATTATTCTTTTCCAAAGTATCATCCCCCTCGCTCTCTCCTTCATCCCTCAACCTCCAATGACAAATACATATACTCATAAATCACGATGATTTTATTCCTCCAAAAATACATGCACACCCACGATAAAACAAGTGAAAGGGTCAAACCACCCTTTCCACATGACTCTATCCAAAATCTCCACCCTTCTTTTCACCTGTACAAAACATCACCTCGAGTAATTGCTTTTCACGCTCCCGTAAATCCGTGTACACGTAGAAATTTCAATTCTCCCTGTCGGTCCGAGGCGTTGTTTGCGTTTCTTCGATACGCAGCGATACGGAAATCGCATTTCAATCGAGCCGCTTCGGGGCCGTGAGCGCGCGCACTCACCCCTCCATGTCTCTCGGAAAGAAGCCAAAGGAGAAATTCTATAAAAATGACCCGGTAAACGCCATCATGCTAGTGGAAATCCATAGGTAGATATCCTACCCTTCGATGCGCCACTAACACACACTCCTCTCCAATTGCTTTTACGGGTATGTGTTTTACCACATAACACACATACGCGAACATACGAGTGTATACATATCTGCCGCACCCTTTGTGCTAAAATTAGAAGTGACGAAGCGTGTACTCACTTCGTTGGCTTCGAGCTTTTATTCACTGGCGTTTAGACATAACGTGTTGCAGGGCTTTCAATGGCAAATGCGAGAGACAGAAAGAGAGAATGAGAGAGAGAGAGAGAGAACGGTGTATATAGATGCTAAGAGAAAGAGTAGATAGATGAAGAAAGATGAGGGGAAGAGAGGGTGATATAGATGGTTGATACAGAAATGGGGGAGAGGAAAGAGTTTATGGAGGAGAGAAAGGGAAAATAGAAGGTAAAGGTGGAAAGGGATGAAGTGCACGTCGAAGAGAGAGATTTGCGATGGCAAAAGAGAAGAGCAGGTGATAGAGGGGTGGCGGGAATACTGGGGGTGGCTACCGAGGAATACGCCCGGGGCTAATCGTTGGAAAACGCCCCTGGTATCAAAGAGATTATTCTACGGAATTCGCGTACACCGTTGTTGTTTATTTTTCGACTAAATTTTTCTCCGCACCCTCTCCGTACTTCGATGTTCACCCTTGCTGGTGGATTTTCATTAAGACAGATTTCGCGTTTTACTTGTAATAATGAAATCCGAAATTCCGTCGGGGTTGATTCTTTTTTTTTTGTGTATATTTTGCTTCGTAACGGTTTATTCGATAAACGTCGATACGTTGTTTCCCGTTTCAGTCGTTAAACTTTGGAGGGCAAACAGCGTTCGTACACTCTTTCCACTTTTTTTTTTTCTAAATTCATGTAGTGAAATTCGCATGACCCACATGTCGATATATTTTTCTACCGTGAAATTTTTGTCGAGATTTACATACTTCCCTGCGCCACTATCGATGAATGGAGAATTTTAAATTGTTATTAAAGAAGAGGTCGTATTTTTTAACTCTGAGCAATTCAATATTATTACTTGTACGTTTGATCATCGTTTAAAATATGTTTGCGTCTCAAGAATGAAGTCAGGCCACCGAAATTCTCGAAGAACGAACGAATTGTTGTTTTGGACGGCAATTAACGCAGATACTGAAGCGTGAATTTAAACGGCAGCAGAGAAGGGAGGAGTTTCTTCGAAATTCAACCGGTTATAACTAGACAACACGAAGTTAACAATTTCCAGTACTTGTCCGTCCGTGTTAATTATTTCACGTCCCCCTTGAATTCACCCCTACTAATTGCTAATTAGCCTTTCTTCCCAAGGATTTTCATGGCGATGGAATCTGTTGCGTTTATCGTGGAAGTTGCATGCGCTTTTCCAATTAAAACGATTCTATCGGTGTACGTCAGTCCTCGGAACTCTGTCAAGGAAATTCTGCCTTGTTTCAATCGATGATACATTGCTGCTCGTTTTTACCCACTTACACCTAACCGATGTTAATTAACAGATGATGCAACGCGTTGATTCTTCATGGGGTGGAATATAAATTCGTGGAATTTAACATTCAGGGTGGAAAAATAGCGAGAAGAAAAATTGCAGGGGAGAAAATAAGTGTGGTGTATGTTAAAAATAAAATTATTAGAAATGATATATGATTCTAAAACTGACCTTTTGTTCTATAATTTTTTGCGGCTGTGTATGACACCTGTTCATTAAGTTTCTGAGATAAAAATTTAACTACGGTTTCTACCGCATTGCATATTTTAAAATAAAACTGATAGCATGAGAATAATTTTATGGTATTGTGTTTCACTAATTTTTTCGATTTTGCAGTCTTTACAGTATTTCAAGTTTTATTTTTTATTTTGTTTAGCATTTTAATTTAATTAATTTAATTTTTTTGATTGTTTGAATTCTGTTGTGTAATCGCGGGGGTTGTGCTGGATGTCGATGTTTCGTGAACTTTGCAATTTACTCGTTTAGATGAAATCTGAAATTGTTGGTTGATCGACGATTTTATTATTTGAACACTTTTAAGTCTGCTTTAAAAATGTTAAATACAATATTCATGAAACATCGAAATTTAATTTAACTCGAATTAATTGAACTGTAAAAAACTGATTTGCAACAACGAGTAAAATTTCTTAACGTTTAAATCACATTTTATATATCACTTTTTATTGTATAGAACATTTCCACGAAAATTACTTTTTCCCTTTGCCTAAAAAAAGTCGGTTCTACAGACGAAATTAAATTAATTAAAAATCTAACGAAATAGTTGTACATGAATTAACTTTTGACTTTGCGATGGAAATATAAAAATTCCTGATATTAACAGAGAGTAAACAATCGTTTGATTCTACAACAAGTAGTTCGGTAAAGGGGCAGGAAAATTTTAATATCGTCAGAATAATGTTGAACATTATTTGCTCTTGGCCGGTGCGCAACGAAGATGAAAATCATTTTCCAATGGAGGGCTCTTAGTTGATGGGGAAGAGTCGGAGGAGAAATTCCATAAAAACGGTCGAGCAACTGGTATCGCTATACTGAGAATTCCACCAGATGGAAATAACACTTTCGATACGTCTTACATAGAGGAATATTATAATGATATAGATAAAATATGACGAACTGCTCAATTTTATTTTTGAGATATCGGATGCAAAAACATATTTTCGTGTTTGCATTTATCTTACGGGGGATAACTTCAAATCGCGGTAATGAAATTTCTGGATGTTTTAAGGTAGTTCTAGCTGGATTCAGAACTAAAAGTTTCTTTTTTCATTAGAAATGAAAAGAATTGCGTAAGAATTAATGCAGGGGCTAACTTCACAGAGGTCATTTCATCAACTCTTTAGACATTAAAAAACATCTTTCTCTATAACTATGAAGTAAAAAATTATGAAAAAATTCAATAATATTCCAAAAGCATAAAATAATACATTGCTAATTTTTTATTAGAATCCATCGACTCGTTTTTCCATTAGAAAATTAAAAAAATATTTTACGGACTCAGGAAAAATTTTTTTCCATAAGGCCCATGTTAAATATGTTATTTTTAAACACGATTTATTCATAAACCGTGTGGACGAACTCGTTGAGATTCCGGTTATAATTATAAAATATCATGAAGAATATATTTTCAAAATTTTAAGGAAATCTATCGAAAAATGATAAGTGCCTAGAACTACCTTAATAAGAACAAAGGAACATAAGGAAAGGTAAATTAACTTTCTATTGCCCGAAATTGTCGTGGTGACTGAAAATCAGTTAGGCGATAGCACATTAGACAAAGATAAAAATACAAATTTAAATAATCGTCTTTTTAATCGATCTTCGATAATTCACACAACGTCCAAAATGTTGAAAAGAGATAACTTGGTAGAACTGTAAAATATATTAATATATATTTATTTAAGAAGTTTAACATGGAATTAATTTCATTGTTTATAATGTCTCTAGAATTACGTATTTATCATGATATATTGTGCTATCATTTTTATTGAAATTCGATATTATCAAACTATTTTTATGATACCATGGAAGTATATAATATAACGTAAATAAACTAGCAGACTACTACGTGAACGCGATTGATTTTTCTCGCTTCTTTTCCAACGCTTTAAATATGTATAAAAATTCAAATAAAGAACGAAGGAGCTCCGAGTAGAAATTGTAATAAACCGGCTATTTCAATTTTGTTAAAAATTGTAGAAAAATGTCAACGTTCTACGGATTAAAATGATTTCTACATTCTCACTGGAACGAGTAAAATGTTAGTACGTCAGCAAGAAATTAGATGATCAACAATTATCTATTTCAGCACTAACAACAAATGAACATAATTGTTCGTCTTATTGATTTTGAATATTTAGTAATCTTTGTTTCTCCCTCTAACATTGATATTTGAAGAATTCTTGCGAAATGAAATTTAATTTAAAAATTTTTCTCACATAAATTTCAAGTTTGACAAAACCTACTGTAGGATTTTTGAAGTATCAAGTAAATATCGTTACTAAAGGAGGAAAAGTAAAAAAATTTCGGTAAGATTAGAGGATAAAATAATATACCAAACATTCACCCTGTTCCACATTGATCCGCTTCGAGTATCCCCCGAATTTTTCCAATCGAACCTGAAATATCATTTGTCCCTGCCTTCACCCCCATTTTTCACTCATTCACTTTTTCACCCTTTTCACAACGCACTCCACGAACATCACTCGAAAACTTCTCGTCGCACAATTACCTGAACCGAAGAAAAAACTCACGTTACTTTACACAGAAACTGAATTCACTTCTAGACTCAAAGCTTGTCTAAAAAAACCGTCCATTTTTATACACCGTCGAAAAACGTCTACCAAACTCGTACAAGTAACATTCCCTTCAAGGAACTATGCTCCCTTTTAGATATCAAAAGCGTCGACATTTGAAAACTTCAAAAAGCCATGAAACTACCAGAACAGAAAAATTCCAAATATAATACACCGTTAAAAATATGAATTGACAGATAGCATCGATTACATTCGGTGTACTGATAATACATTTGATTTATCGTGACAGGAATCGCGGAGAGATGACAATAAATATTCTCTTCTCTTCTTTTTGCATTTTATCGATAACCGCCGCCCCTTTCGCGGGACAGTGATCGTTCCCCGGTGGGAACGTTAACCATAATTGTTGCAAATAATCGGCAAAGCATTACTGACACGTATCGTGGCCGTAATACCATGAGAGAGGACGACGTCGAGCAATTGGTCGCCTTTGTTTTTCGACGTGGAGGAATGGAATTTTGTTATTAGTATGAGCGCCCATTTGCGTGCAATGCAATTACCCGCATATAAAGCGATTCAAAAGTTACGTAATATTCAATCTCTGCCTTTGAAATATTGCTTGCGTTGTAATTCTGAAAAGTTGAGGATATTGCATGTATGTAGGTGAGGGGTACTTTGAAAGGGAGCATTATTTTTAATGCTAATTTATGGCAATATTATTACAGGTATTTAACAGTATCGATGTTGAATTTGTTATATAAAATATATGAAATAAAGACTTGGTAAGAAGAGTGTCATTGTTATATGTTGTTTTTGATTTCTGTGGTCATTTTAATTAGGGATTTATAATTGATTCGAATAATAGGTAAATATGTTTGATTAGAATTTTTTGTTGATTTAAAACACTAAGGCTATGATATAAATATCATGTAAGTAGCAAGTATCATACAGCAGAGAATTAATAGAAAATTTGATAAAGAAAGTGTCCTTAGTGAAACAATTGTAACAGTTAGAACGAAAGAGTACAGAGAAAGGGAAAAGAAAGTATTGGAGTTCTGTCTGTGATGGGAATTAATATGGGATTATGCAATGCTAAGAAAGCAGGGGACGGAAGTCGATACTTTTATAATTTTTAGAGTTTGAATTTCCATTAGTAAGTAACCGTCATTTGTGAATTGATAATTTGTTTACCAAAATTATTCAAAACACAGAGTTGTCTCAGAAATGAAGTTTATTTTAATGTTGAGATATTAAGAGTTTGTAAAAAAATATTTATACAATTAGAAGTAAAAGTAAAACTTTTCTTAGTGATTTTAAAAGGATATTTTATTCTGTCCACTTTGTTATTCAACCCCTTAACGTTCACGCTCGAGTTAATTCGAGCGCGCTAAACAGGCCAAACTGTGCAGACTCGAGATAATTCGAGCGGCGTTGTATTTAAAATTAAAGTAAAAATTTTGGTTAATTTTGTATTTTTTTGCCAAGATAATGTTTCAAAGTGTGTTTCTTTACATAAAAACAAATTGATTTTTTTCGTTTTAAAAAAAAAAACTGTGCGTTAAGGGGTTAAGATATGAACAGAAGGTCTTCAGGATTACTTTAACCCTTTGCACTCCTATGTCAAGTTACACTCGACACAGCTTCCTGTGCTACTTAACATGTTATCTATTAATTATTGACTTTTTAAAATCAACAATAATTTTACATCTTAAGATAAATATCCCGCAGTAATTACAAATCTTTTTCGTATAATGTAAAAATGAATAATTAACAGAAGACAATTTTCCGAGACTATATTTGCTTATCTGATGGATGGTTAGTAAAATAATTCGGAGCGCAAAGGGTTAAATATCATAAAACTAAGCTCATCTTTTCAAAACTAAATTGCTGTCCTTTTGAAAGGAATAGTCTATATTAAAATGTGAGGGGACATTAGTAAGATTTCTGAAATTGGAAGGATATCATTGAATATCATTTGTTAATGAGAAATACAGGTGGACTTCTGGCAGAGCCATTTTGTCGGGAAAAGTTAGTAGGGTTGTAATGTAATGTAATTGAGCCTTTAATCTGATTATGATACGAGCATGTAATGCATACAGCGCTATGACATTAATAATACCAAGGTATGCATGTCGGAAAACATACGTACATATACACGTTTCGATATAATTTCGTTCATGACGATAATCGCCTTTGAATTTTAATTTTAATTAGCCGTATTAGACAGACGCACACTATCATTTGAGTGGAAATGAAATCGTATCTCTATAATCATGCCAGAACGCCGTGTGAAATGTAATTTTGTATTCACGAAATTACTTTCTATGATTAAAGAAAAATTGTCACGATGCTAAGAAGCAACGGGCGACGAGATTCATTTGCAAGAATTACTCTTTTGGTTAATTCAAGGGGTGTTTGAATTTGACGGGTTTTAAATATGAACTTTGATATCTTGATAAGTCGGATGGTTTAAGTAATTTGAATATTATTATTGAACTATTTCTATACTTCTTAATGAAAGGAATTTTTAAAGATTAAATATCTGTGCTAAATAGTGATATGCGAATTGAGAATAAATGTCGCTATTTGTGCGAAAATTCAGAGGTAAAAAGAGTATCCGATATTAAACTTCAGTGATCCCAATTATACTCCCGATCTATCTCCATCACGATTGAAATCAATGTAATCAAATTCTCAATTCTGTGAATTCATTTCAACGTAATAATAGCAATAACTGCAATCATTAAAGTGTATTTGAAATAAATCTACAAAACCGTGATAAAATTTCAAATTCGATATTAATTCTACAGAACATTAATTATAATCCACGTAGCACATATTTTTTTATCTAATATTTTCAAAAATTGAACTCATTCACAAAACAAATTGGAAAAGAGAATATCAGTATATATTGATTCTACAAAAAACCGTCCTCCTTTCGAATTTGGACTTCCAGAATTATTATTTTATATTTCCAAATTTCCAACATACCTCTTGACTATCACAAATTTTATTGGATCAACTTAAACTCATTGTTTAAAATTTAACTACGAACATTTCCCAATTTGTTTCATCTAACTAACTTTCAAATGCAGCAAGAAATTTCGCCTTACAAAAAATTCAAAAAAAATCTCAAAGAAGTTAAGATATCCTACAAATTAATACCAAAGGAAACTACCAAAGCGAAAGAATTATTTTAGAAAAGTAGATATCAGTATATATCCATTCAATAATAAAAAATATTGGGTTGTTCGGAAAGTAATTTCGTTTTTATCGGAGAAAATGGAAGACGATTTTCTTGTAGTGCATAAATATTTTATTGAATTATATATTCTCCATTTTGTTCCAATATCTTTTGTCATCTTTCTGGCCAGTAGCATGATTCCATGTTCATAAAAGTTTTGATGTTTGCTGGCAAAAAACTGATCTAAGCCATTTTCGACGTCTTCATTCAAAGTAAAGGTTTTGCCGTTTAACAAATTTTGTAGAGACCGAAACAAGTGGTAATTCGAAGGTGCCAGATCTGAATAATATGGTGAGTGTGGTAGTGAATTCCATCCAATCTGTAAAAGCTTTTGAAGAGTTACCAAACTTGTATGGAATCTCGCATTATCTTGGTGGAACATTACACCTTTTCTATTGATCAATTCTGGCCTTTTCTGTGTAAGTGAATCATGGAATTTGTCCAGTTGATGACAATACACTTCAGAATTTATAGTGGTATTGTTTGGTAGAATCTCAAAAAAAACGATTCCTTTAAAATCCTACCAAACACACAGCATCACCTTTTTTGATGCATTTCAGCTTTTGAAGTACGTTGAGCTGGTTCATCTTTTTTACTCCATGATTTCTTGGGTCTAACATTGTTGTAAACAATCCATTTCCAGTCCACAGTGATGTTTCGCTTAAAAAATGGATAATTTTCTTGACGTTTGAGAAGCAAGTCACAAATGTCTATGCGACTTTAATAGGGCATCAAACAAAAACTATTGTATAGAGTCAAAGAAATTTTTTCACAAACAAGCGTTGTTATATCAACTGTCGAAACATATAATGGCAATACGAATTAAGGTTGAAGCTGGATGTGAAAAAATATAATTATATCCATCGTTGGGAAAAAACGAAATTACTTTCCGAACAACCTAATACATTAATTCCACAAAAGAAGTCGTTAGAACAGTAAAGAATTTACTTGGTAAATCGTCAAAGATTATTTGATTCGTGCGATATTTCCGTGTATCTCGAGTCCTGTTAATGAACGTGTGCACCGGACAATCCATTAAGCCTGCGTTTTCAGTGCACATTTTAAGTGGATCGTAGGAAGGTGGCAGGTAGACAGGTCGGTAAATTGGGTCGGGTTGGGGACGACTATTTCTGGGGATTACACGTGTGTCCCGTAAAGTGGGTAGCTACCCGCTATCGCGACTGTGATTGGATGCCCCTCCTCATTCTGCAAAATAAATCCGCGGACCGTCAAACGAGAAGTTTCCGGAGCGTTTCGACGTTCAAACCCATTCGTCCTTTGTCGTGTATTCTATTTCGCATGTATTATTTCGGTCCTATGTCATTTATTTCTGTAACATTCAAACGCCCGTTGAGTATCTCAGTAATAAGTATAAATATTTGCACTTGAAAATTAACAATAAATAACTTAAATTCCTTTTTAAATTGCATTGTTACGCGTGGAAGAAAGTTTGTTTGTAATTACGGTTAATCGAAATTAGAGTTTCATTGAATTTTGTTTTATTTTAAAGAACTTTTGAAAATTGAAACTGATATTTCCAGTCGGAGTTGGTATTGTGGGATTGAAATTGTTTTTAGAATGTTTTTAAGATGAATTGAGATTAGGCTTGGATATTTAAATTAATTGGTGCACTTTGCTTTATGGAAGGGCGCGTTTTGGGATTAATGATTGCATGAAATTAAAGTTGAATTTGCTTAGAGACCGCTCTTTCAGATTTAGTTAGATTTGCGGCAATCAGATGTCGTATCGAAACAGGGAATAGCTGCAACGTGTGCGTTGGATATTGAGAATTGTGCAGTGGTACCAAACGGAGAGACCCGATAAAGAAGTTTTCTGCAGTATTGTGGCTCTACTTTTGAAAGTCTAATGATTGCGGGTCAATATTCGAATATTCTTATGACGGAATTAATTAATTTACAGATGAGATAAAAAACGCAACTGAATGTTTCAATATTCTCTTTCATATTTTGAGGCTCTTCTCTAAAATTCAACATAGCATTAATACATCTTAAATATGCAATAACGGTAACAGCGTGGTTATTAACTGGATACACGTGTTACAATATAGCAGCTATAAATTGCACAGGGAGGTAATATTGATTTTAACATTTCCACGAAGGTAAAACGCATGCACGATATTGCGAACAATAAATTTTGTGCTTTTTAACAAGTTCATCGGAAAAATTTACTTCGCTTTAAGCCAAGATTGATTTTCTTTTAAATTTTATTGATCTAACGCTATTAGCTACTAACGTAAATGACGGTTAATAGAGAGATTGATTTAGAATATAAAATGGTTCAATATGTTTATATATGACGATTATAAAGTCATTTTTTCTAAAATAAATGCTACTCGTACCGTTTTCAAAATTCTAGGAATAATTTGTTCCAATGTAGGCTTTTATTTATCAATTACAGTTAAACGTACGACAAATTGTGCTCGTAATTTCGAGCGTCGGAATAAATTGCATTTAGGCTTCATAATAGTACGCAGTATGCTTGCAACAACACAAATGACATCGCAATGAAACTTATTTGTCTTCCGTGGCGTTCTACATTTGCTCGGCGAAACAATAACTTCTAAACGATGCCAGGTTATTCTACGACATTCAAGCTTTAATTAGATTTATTGTAATTTCGATATTCTTATGCAAAGACATCTCCTATTTCTTTTTTTTAGAGAGAATTTAAAGTGTAAAATATTTTTTCCTACATATCATTATGTATTACATTAAAAAAAAAAATATTATTACATTATAAAAATGATTAATAACACCAAAACTATTTCACTCACTCGATGTCTAATTTCACAGTGATTTTAATGCAATGAACTACAAAAATTAGTAATTTCAAAAATACTTTCGTATCGACATTAGCAAAAGTTCTATTCAAAGGGAGAAATTCAGCTGGAAAAGACGACGATAGTTGCACGGTCAGTTTCATAAAATGAAATCATTTGATTTTCCCTCTCAAAATTAATTACCCAGCATCGAGATCACGAATGAAGTTCATTAGAGGTACGGGAAGAGCGAAAGAAGACAGGTAACTGCCGGGAAATTGATTTTGCAATACGACGGGAATCAAATCCCCATTGAACGTAGAGCTTGAAGGAATATCGAACTAGATTGGCTGGAAGTAGACGCTCCATCTCATCATAGACGTGCGTTTAATCGAGTTTTCGAACGAACGCTATGATAGGTAATTTAATATCGAACATGGAGAATAGCACCTTTGCCGCTTCCACAGTACATGATGAAAGTGCACACACGAGTGGTCTTTTTCCTTCGACATCGATATTCAATTATAATTACCCTAAGAGACATTACGAAATTGGCACACAGGCCGGCAATGATGATTCGTTGATGTAGGGTGGCGATATAGTTCGTTACTTCGATACTTGCAATGGAGAGATTCGAGGTTGACAGTATCTGCTTTAATGAACTTTAATGTAATACTGTTACTCATGTTACATGCAGCTTTTACCCAGTTTGTTGTTGTACTGACTATTGGGGAAGGAAAGTGGATACCTTCAAATAAAGACATAATTTTCTTTAATGAACTGTCTTTTTCTTGTCCTTTAAAGAAGAACAGTACGATATCTTTCAGGTCCATGGAAGCATTACTCTGATATGCTTTACAGTTTTTAGCAAAAGTAATCGTTTGATTATTTTCAAGATTATGCATCTTTCTCTTATGCCTCTTGATCCCTGAAATTAATTATTAATAATTTATTATATTTGTATAATATTTTTTTAACAATATTATATCTTAGCTATTATAAAATAATATCAACGTACAATAATACAAAGAATAACTAATCGTTTAAGTGTCCGAAGAAATACTTGTCGCCTTAACGCTATATTTTCTGTGTTAAACTACTCTAGATTTTTTATTTTTTTTTTATAGATTTTTTATTTATCACATTTATGTTTAAATCTTTTATTGCGAGGAAACCATTAAATCTGTTTGAAATTTTAAGATTTTTAGTTAATGTGCGCCTGTGGGTAGGCTATTTATCGCGTTCCGTTGTAACTTCATTAGCCTCATTGTGATAGGTTTCCTATTTCTCGCGTAGGGTTCAGTCTTCCACCAGGAGACGGATCCCTTGCCTCATTCTTTTTTACTTCTTTGTGCTGATAAGACATATCAATGGGAAAATTGTATACAATTTCCTAATTTACCGATTGTAGAATAATAGTACTGTCGTTTGCCTACGTATGGCATACAAGTATACTGTAAGTAGATAAATAGATATATATAACATAATAGAAATATTTCTCCTACTCTTTCATATTTATCGATTCATGTAATATTAATTACAAATTCATCGGACTTTAACTGTTATGATCATTTTAGGTAGGATCTATTGTTTTTGGATCAGTTCCAAACCAGGGAGGCAGTAATATATTAATTAATACATTAGGATAAATTTTTAAAAAGTAACGAGGGAGTATTTGAAATTTGGGCCTTTTAATTTCATGTTTAAATCTTTACTATGTTTCCCGCTACAGCCTTTTTCAACTTCTATGAGTCATTTCATCTACGACCTACATTTTAAGTGGGTTTTATCACGGAGGTAATGATATATTAATTAATAATTGAGGAAAAATCTCTCAAAGGTGATTTGAGCTTATTTTGAACTGGAACTCACTAATTGCAAGTCTGAGTCTTTACCTCCTTACCCCATATAGCATTTTACAAAGTTTTGTATTTGTCGTAAAAAATGTAAACCGTAAAACAGTCTCTATATAGTTAAATAGCTTTAAAGAACGGAAGACAGACTTAAAAAATGACTGACCAGAATTTCTGTAAGACGTAGTTTTTATTCTTCGAATCATTAACATACCTTATCTTACGTATATCAGCACGTTTTCATTTTCTTTTTCTGTTACGTACATCTAAATCAGTTCGACATACAAAAAGTCCTGTGAATACAGCATTGAAAAAATCGTCGAGCGATCGTCATCGTGACACGACGAGTATGATTTTCATTATCCTTAGCAAATTACGATCCAACGTCAGACGCAGAAGTCGAGGCGTAGTTATTGAATTACTTGAGAGCAGTTTATTAATTTTCGACGATCGATATTACAATTAGTCGTACGGAGCGGTCGCATAAAGGCGAAATGCGCGCATTCGATTATGCATGGGGCTCTGTAATTTTATGGCACGCTATAGAAAGATACTCTACGTAATAAGGTATCGGAGATACGAGCTGAAAATTAAATTTTCCGTACGTGATAAACGATTTCACATTTGCACGATTCTTTCTTTCCTTCTTTATTTCTTTTGTTTCATTTTTTTTTTCTAATCATCGCACAGTAGATGTTCGACGATTCGAGGCGGAATTTCCAAAATCGTGCTTCCAGATAGTCGATCACGAGCGATTACTAGCGTGCTGTTTCTTTGTTTATCTTTTTTTTTTCGGCAATTTGTAATAGTTCGAAATGTAATCACTTAATTGCAAACGATCAAGCTGCCTCGCGTTTTCACTAGGTGAAACTACGCGGTCGGATGTATTGTATATGTACATATATATTTTCCTTTTATAAAATTCATAATAGAATACACGTCGAGCAACGGCAAACACGAGGTACACATATAATATATTCTTCGCTGTACATTTACAATAAAAATAATTATACGTGGCATTGAATTTAGGCGACTTAACGACGGAGATTCTACTTATTCCTTTTTTTTTTGCGGCAGTTTGTGCTAAAACAACGGCAGATATCGAGTACAAGCTATTATCGTTATCATTATAGTCTTGACCCTTCGCACTCCTGTCAACGAACGGATATTCTCGTTATTTATTTTTCCAAGTGTTAAATCCATCTCAAAATTTCATTTAACCAACACCCTTATCTATATATGTTTCATAGAATTTCTTTTTAGAATTTCATATTTTATAGCATATTTTAGAATTTTACAATTTATAGAATTTTTTAGAATTTTATAATTTATAGAATTTTTAGAATTTTGTATATCTTTTCTAGTTTTTTGTACGTAACAAGTCTCCTTTACAATCAACATGTAATGTTTGAAACGTTTTTTTTTCAATAAATACTTTTGATATTTCATTTCAATGGGATTTTAACAGTGATATAGACACGTGACGTGAGTGCAAAGGGTTAATTCTGTACAATTACTGTTAACATTAAGCCTACAAAGCAATTCTCTGTACACGGCAAACAATTTAAGGGGTACGTTTATACATGTTTGTAAGTGAAGCTTCATAAAGCATGGACGTTCGTCGATATTCGACTATCTGACGAGCAATTTTCAGAAATGTTGTTACAAGGGCGACCACTGTGACTTGGATCCTGAAGGAATAACTTTGAAAATTGTTTTTTAAAATATATATCCAAATATTCAAATGTGAAATGTATTTTCTAGATACCCACATCATAGAATATTATTAAAAATTAATTACAGGGTAACTCTGTGCGTCATTAAATCCGTAGCCATGAAAAATAAAGAATTCTTAAATTTGCAATTAATGAGCCCAAGTTAAAAATCCTATGCAGTCACTTTCAAAAAATTCTTTCACACCACATAGGAAACTTTTCCCATATATTTATCATAATTTCGATAAATCGAAGGTTGTACATCTATTAACGGAATAATTATAGTAGAAGCCAGAAAAGAACAAGACTTAAATAAGAATGTATAGGCTCGTAATTTGAATATAATACTTCAAGTACTGATGGATAGTAAGAAGTCTTTCTAAACTAAGCTTGTTAGTTATATAACTAAAGTCATTTATATAACGGAATTAAATTAAAAAAGCTTTCTCCAGATGCGCCACTAGGCGTAGTGTCACAATCAATTTCCCTGGATGTACACTCAGCTCGATAAACAGCTTTTGAAGGGAATATCCCATTTGTACAGCTTTTATCGAGTTCACTGTACGTTTTTTTCATCACGAATGAAAATCAATAAGCCGTTTTATTGTAACTTTCAGTTATTGGGTTAAACAAATACGTAATTCAAATGGCAATAAGAAAGTTAATTATGTAAAAATTAAACTTTAAAGTTGAGAACTTGAATTGTTCTGTTTCATCGTTTTATCCCCGTTTTAATTTAAGATTCAAATTACAGTGGTCCTTGTATAATTGCCATCATCGCTGCACAGTGGAGATGAGTATCCGGCACAAAATATATACGTTTATTTTGTCGTCGATAATTATGTTCGAGCCGCGCCTCGACGCCGAGCGTCGCGTCGTGACAATGGCCATGATTATTAATCGTGTACAGATTGAGTAGAATAAAAGCCTTCGTAAAGAATACAGTAAAATTCATCGGATAAAACTTGTGTAAAACTTTAATACAAATTATAAGGTCAGAAATATGTCATGGTCAGAAATTACGCGCAGGATCGATCGAATCATTTTTGGCAGAATAAGATTCAATTTCTTATAAAAAAAATTTTCCAGTCGTTTGAGAACTTATCGAAAAAAAAATAAAATTTTATATAAATTCCATGTTAATATGGAAGTAGAAATTTGTTTTAAAAATGCAGAAATCTTTTTTCCGATAGACACAGTAAATATAAAACGACACATGGAAATTGAATTGTTCTTTATTATGGGTCTATAATGAGAGAATTGTACTTATAAATAATAGTAACTTCAGCCGGATTTGCAAATCGATCTTGCACGCCTTCTGACCAGCAATTTGTAATTTTTATCTAACACTTTTTAACGTTATCTTTAAACTCTTCGCATTATTGTATATTATTCCATTTCTTGCGGAAGATAATCCGAACTTTTATTTCCATCGCTCGTACATACAAACGTATCCGAATATTTCTCGTTCTCGTCGTTCGTGTTATTTTCGGGCGGAAAAAGCAATGCTGACAAAACGTTTCTGCTTTTCTATCTTCTTCATTCTAGTTTCGATTGACATAGCACAAGATATTCGAAACGTTCTCTTTTCATCGTCGATAAGACATTCACTGTGAGAGAAACATTTATTTAATGATGTAAAGTTTCTACTTCGACTTTACAACTTTGCGTCAACTTTTTATTGAACAAATAGAAATAATTTTAAGGCTACAAGTAGCCACCAAAAAAAGAAATCGAATTAATTTCCCATTATTTTTACTTCATAGGTATTTGTAATATATGTTGATAATTATGAGGGTGGTCTCAACTTGCTCTTTGTTTCAAGATGTTTAGTGACTTCAAATAACACAATAATTAATACTAAAACTATCAGGACGGTCAAAATGATTGGTTCTCAATTTTTTAAAAAAATTTCGAAATTGATAGAGGAGTGATAAGATAGAGGTGACTATTCCATGTCTATCGTATCAAACAAAAATTTATTAACTGATCGTCTCACACTCCTTAATTGTTCTTCATTTCAAAGTACCCATTTAGTATATTTAAATTTAATAGCAATAACATTTTTAATATATATAATTTCTATAAAGTAATTCCGCTGTAGTATGGAAATATCCATAATATAACTAGATACAATACAAAATAAGTGATCAGTTCAGATTTTTTAATTTTTTTTTCTTACAATTAGACCACTCTCGTAATCACTAATTTACATATACCCCAAAATTGTATCACTGCATTGCAATTTTAATTTTTCCTCTATTTTTCCCTATCGTCTACTCCGTTTGAGTATCGATAACGCATCTGCATAATTTCGATTTGCTAACAATGTTACAGGGAAACTAGGCGATATACTTGTGCTATGCTGAAACGATTAAAGTCAGTATCGATTCTTCCGCTCGTTTCGTCGTAATCCTACGATCTCGTCGGTCGTATCGTTCCGCAATCGAACGTCGATTTCAAATAATCGTTATTTTTACATATATTCATATTTATAATATATATTTATACTATATAAGGATTCCCTTAAGCGCATATAATACAGAGATAAAACTTTCCTCTACGTTTTGAGCATGTCGCGCGGCTTTACTTATTATTCCATTTACTATATATTCCCACGAATTTTTCGCCTGCAAAAAAATTGCACGCTTGCATTTCTACGTGTTTCTTTCTATTCGGTCTTAAATTCTTACGTTTCGACTCGATAAATATCGACTCGACTAGTTTACGATCGTATGCCTGCATATGCTTCTTTTTCTCTTTTTTTTTTTGTCAGCCGGGTAGAAAGTACGCGGTTGAGCATCCGTTTATAAGCAGAATGATTCGTTTTACAAACCACTGAAATATCCAGTAAATTATTATCATAAAAAAAGAAAAGTACAAAAGAAAATCTCCGAGAAGACAAGCCAGCGTATTTTTCCTTACCAAAGATAATCTCAAGGTTGAAAATAATTTTTTACGTCGAATCATATACTTTTTCTAATCCACAATGAATATCATATACCACCTATTACATACTGTTAATTTTCACTACTTGCCGTTAAGAAGAAAAATAGCCTCTTGAAAATCACCGAAGATCTCATTAAATCCCATAAATTGAAATATTATTTAAAATAAAAGTATATGATTTCACGTAGAAAATTATCGTCTACCAAATAGAAAAAAGTACGATGGTGATGGTGTCTTCTCCGAAGTTCTACAATTTCTGTGCGAAGTCCTTCATTGTGTCGTTAATTAATGATGTATTTCAGTGGATCATTTAAAACGATACACTCTGTAAATTTCTACATGTGGGTATGTCGATGTGTACGTGCAGTACAGAGGTATATACAGTGGGCAATGTTCGCGGTGGGTAATTATTTCTCTTTCGCAACGATAAGACGTTATTGTGCGTCGTTACAAGTGGCATGCAATGATTGGTATTATTGGTAGTTCATGATAATTCGTGTTAGGATACGTGAGTGTCCTTTTGGTCTTTTTTTTACGTTCCCGTTTTTCCATTCGTACCTTACTAGAAGGTTTTCTCGTGCACGGGTGATTTTTCACAACGATGTCTTTTGCAATGGGGTGATATATGAGATGGGGTTGAAAAAAAGGGGTTAAAGGCTATGGGTGTGGGGGATACGAGTATTCTTCTCGTCTCGTCGAACGAGAATGTTCAATCAGTTAAGCTTTATTTCTTTCCCTTATATTTAATGGAGAGAGCGGTTGTAACGTAAGAGGAACAGAGACACATTTATCCTCCGAATTTCTTACAATTTCTTTGCAATTATTTCAGCGTGGTTGAGTTCGTTCGATTTTTCTCGTATTTTATATCTCTGTTTATAATATATTTATATTTATATTTATATTTATTTATATATATATATATATGTTTATGCATTTATATAAATGTAAACAAATGGTTCCTAGAGGACTCGCTGGGTTATTTTTAATTAACAACCCCGCTTGAGAGTTCTTTGTCATTGAAAACAACGGGATACCATGTACGAAATAAAAATAATTCCAGCGAGTCGATGGCTCGTCGTGGTCGAACGTTTACAATGACGTTGATCACAATACGCGTATAATGCATTCCGTTTTTTTCTTTTCTTTCTTGCAATGAAACACGATGAAAAATGATATAAAATCAACCTCCACGTGAGTGTACAACATACTTGCAGAGAATAGGAACAGAGACGAATTATGGGGACAGACTACTATGGTTGCCCTTGTAACCTAATTCAATTCCTTTGTATTTAGTTCATTACTGAATTAGTTAATATTACAATTTATTAACAGTTCGCACACTAGTTATTAGGTTAACGTTCAATGTCACATTAGCATTTCACTGTTTTAGCAGATTCTTCTTCATTATTTATGTTACAATAGTGTCTTCGCTATTTAAACATACTTTTAGTTATGTATAATATATATATATAATTTATATATATAATAATTCTCCTTATACATATATAATTTATATATATGTGTATATATCTTTTATGTATATAATATAACGTAATACCTAAACATACGTCTATTTATAATGTTTATGTATATTCGTATGTTCAAAGGTATGCGTATGCGTACATTAAATTACAACGCAAGTTTACAATAATTATCTCTCGCCTCAAACGAAATTTCGCTTAATCGTAGTAATCCGTTTACGACCACGTCACTAATTATTCACGTCGTAAGTAGTGCCATCGAAGATCGTAGACACACCGACGCCATTTTTTTTATACGAATGAAATTCTTTCTTTCATGATGAATCTGAAATATTTTAGATACAGGGTCGTTCAAAATACGCGCCTCATTTAAAAATCAAGTTTTCCATAGAGAAGAAATAAAATTACCGAGTCAAATTTTCCCCGATGTTTCTTCATCTTTAAATATACAATTTGACAGAGGATTAATATTTGCAGCAATTTGTAACTTGATAAATTCAATACACGTAATTTAATAAACTGAATACCAGACTTTTTTCGCCAGTTTCATGGTTTCTACGTTAGTGAAACTTTTTCTGTTATAGAGTGTTCTATATTACAGAGTATTCTATATTATAGAGTATTCTATATTATAGAGTATTCTATATTATAGAGTATTCTATATTATAGAGTATTCTATGTTATAGAATATTCTATATTATAGAGTATTCTGTATTATAGAGTATTCTGTATTATAGAGTATTCTATATTATAGAGTATTCTATATTATAGAGTATTCTATATTATAGAGTATTCTATATTATAGAGTATTATATATTATAGAGTATTCTGTATTATAGAGTATTCTATATTATAGAGTATTCTGTATTATAGAGTATTCTATATTATAGAGTATTCTATATTATAGAGTATTCTGTATTATAGAGTATTCTGTATTATAGAGTATTCTATATTATAGAGTATTCTGTATTATAGAGTATTCTATATTATAGAGTATTCTGTATTATAGAGTATTCTATATTATAGAGTATTCTATATTGTAGAGTATTCTGTATTATAGAGTATTCTATATTATAGAGTATTTTATATTATAGAATATTCTATATTATAGAGTATTCTATATTATAGAACTGTACAATAGAAAAAGTTTTATATATCAAGTTGTATAGGTTTATGTTATAGACAAAATTAGAGGCAATATATTCTTCGTTATGAGGGAACACATCAAAAATAAAATCTTAAAAATTTCCATCGTAACGGAAACTTAAAAAAATATATATATGATAAAAGAACAACCAAATTATCATTAACCCATGGCATTCAACGTGTTAAATATCTCACCTTAGAACCTTAAAACATTCTTATCCACATTGTGTCTTAACCAAAAAGCATAAGAGAATATTCAAGCAAATCGACAAAAGGAAAGACACAAACGTCTCAAAAAATTTCTATTCTACAATTTAAACTATTTTCCCATCACCTAAACATCCCACCCTTTTCGTCGCTAACTTTGAAACGCCCTGTATCCTCTTGCACGCGTAACTAAGTCGCTTATGTTCCCTCTCGTCTATCCACCGTTTCCGATCTCCCGTAATTCATAATTAGTTTCGCGTACACACGAACGAGGCGTGTATGAGTTCTCGGGAATGGAATCCTCGATAGGAACTTTACCGGACGCTCGTATAGATCGAACGATGGTATTCGAAGCACGTGTAGCGAGCTCCACGATCTGGATGTTTGGTGTCAACTCGAAATTGCCAGGTAGTTACTGAATTAAACGACGATTGGCAATTTGCGGACTTAAGCCTCGTCATTTCCGTTATACGGCACGCCTTCGTTCGTCAGCCGTAGTGTCACGTAATTGACAGCAATTAGCCGCAAATGAAGACGCGTTAAATTCCCGCGCGTTTACGCGAAACCACCCGCGAACGTTTACGATATCGAGATGGGATTTTGGAGATTCGCTCGCGAAATTTAGCACTATCGATCCATATCACGGTATACGTGACATGGGATTCTCGTTAAACCATGTGAAACGATACTTTCATATTGCCTATGGCATTTCTCTCTCATTTACGATTAAATGGATCGTCGTTTCAGAGTTCAGTTAAAGACTGTCGTGTAATTTTGGCTTGATTAAAGAAATCGTTGAAATAGAAAGACAAGGGGAGAACGGTAAAATTGTGTGTCGGTAGAAAACGTAGAAAAATATACAATTAATCACGAACGTTTCTGTATCCGTGCTTTTGATATCTATCACTTTCATCGCTTATACTCTTTTGCTTCTAATTGATAATACCTCGTCGCATGGATCAACGGTATTATTCGTTCGAATGCAATGTCCGTGCGATTATTTTGAATACGAATCGTGGAAGGTTTACGAAGATAATAATTTATATCTGGTCCTCGCTATTACTTCGCTTCCCCTTTCATCTCGGTGAACTTTTAACCCCTTGCTTTGTAACTTCGTATTGAGCGTGATGGAAATTGTGACTCGAAACGTGATAATAACGAGATGTAATAGTATTGTTTAAACGTGATAAATACTTGTTATAATTAATAACGGAGTCAAGTCAGTTGGTAGATCTTTTTTCTTATTGCATAGAAAAAGAATTCAATACTTAACACTTCCGGTACCACGGGTTTAAATATAGTGAGCTTTCCGTTTAGGCCATTTTCAATTTTTGTACTTCAACTTAATCCATCGCAATCTAATTTATTAGTAATGAAAAATTGGAAAGAATCCCATTTTTAAAGTATATTTTAAAGATTATTAACCCTTTGCACTCGAAGACTGTTTTGCTCTAGTAAACTAGCAATTTGAGACAATTTTGACTATTTTAGGCAAGTGTTTTATAGATACTTTAAAATGATTTTAGATTAAGTCCACGAAAAAATTTTGCATAAGAATATTTTATTGTACCGGAAGCAAACATATAGAGCTCGAGAAACGCCAGGGTGCCATAACAGCGCCCCTCGAGTACAGAGGGTTAATTTGATTGAATTATAGTAATATCTATAACATTGTAAGTATTGCAGTATATGATAAAATGTAGAAAAACATCGAAGACCTAAATGTGTACTCACCTAAAATTTCCATGACAAGGAAAATGTTAAATACGATGTAAATAGTAAAGTTTTTTAAAGCAAAGGGTCAATAGTTCGCCTCATCGCGCATCAAATAATACCAACTCGCACTTAAATCCTATAAATGCATCTTTAGAAACGTCGCCGTTAGAAAATGCATAGAAAATTCTAAATCGTGTTTACAAAACCCATCATAGAGGACAGAACGCGTCCGGCTTCGGGGCTCTCTCGTCGTCAGGAGGATATAAAAAACGCACGACAATATTGAATTATAAGTTTCATTAACGACACAATGGATAATAATTAATTTATTAACGACGTGATTGATATTCGTCCCGGTCGTAACTAGCTCGAATGAATTTTTACGGCGTCCATAGACAACGTAACATTTTAATTCGGTCCACGAACGAATGAAACCTCGACTTCGGATTATATACGATTACCAACGAACTGTCTAAGACAGCCGACTTCTACTGTACATCGTTTATGTTTCGATACGTTCAGAAATTCCCTTAGACACCTAAGTATGTGCGTTATTCATGACAAGCAGAGAAAGAGTTCGAAGTTCATCGAAATACAAGGTAGACATTAAACGCATGGAATCATCTATGATAGTAGTTAGCAAATTTTAATTCTCATTTATTAATAAATAGCCACTTTCCATTCAATTTATTTGGTAAATTCTGCAAGGAACCATATACAATTAAATATTATCCCATGAATATTGATTTAATCGATATTAATGAAAATAAGATTTAATTAGTTGAAGAGCTAGAGATTTTAGATGTAAAAGCGGCATATTAATGATTCTTTAACTTGGAGATAAATATTGAACTAGGGAGGCAATTATGCCTGTTCAGAGTGACATTTTTCCTCTTTGACCTTTCTTAACATTCAAAGTTATTGTTTTAAAAGTCCACAGGTGCTTACCTTTATAGAAGGTGCACGAAATGTCTACCAATATGTCTGTACATTTATAGACAAGTTTGCAATTGAGACAAAATCGAAAGCTCACGAAATATTAAGAAGTTACAGAACATCATTAACATAAAATCAAACATTTAGGGACTTCTACAGTACCTGGTTGTTACAGGTGTGTAAAATAAATTGAAATTTTTTTATTTTACTGTGTTATTCATTGATGAAACAGGATTGAATAGAACAGTTAATTTTCATCACTTTGTAAATAAAAATTGCAAGTATCTTCTATAAGCAAATTGTGGAGGAAATTATGGATTATGAAAAAAAAATACCGTGACCTTAAGATAGGGTTGTGCAGGTCAAATGACTTTAACAACTTATTCGTTGTTTCTATCCTCATCAGTGATTTTCAAAAAAGATTCCATACGTTAAAGGACACCTTTATCGGTCGATTAACACTCAAACAATTCCTCCGCGTTCAAGTAAAGAGAATGCGTATCTTCTTTTTTATTTCTGTTTTTTGATTTAAAAAAAAAGGAAACAACGATCCGTTTGATGGCACCACTTTCGGCCGAATCTTTCGTCTCGAGGGGTTTCGCATTCGGCAATGTTTAATAATCAGTTCTTATCACAGAAGTTATTTACACGATACATACTTCATTCCTCATGTTCCTCGTGAACGAGGAAAAACCCGAGTTACGTATTGACGAGTGTTTTACGTTTCTGCTCTCGCTTCTACGGATCAGAATCCATTTTCCTTATTTTTTTTAATCCCTTTAAAAGACGTAGACAAGTTAATCAAGAAATCTAGTCGCACTATAGAAAAAGAGATTTACCGCGTACGGTAATTTTGAGAATGTACGCGTTTCTGTTCATCCTCGTTGCTAAATTTTTCATTTATTTCCTTCATTGTGCGAATTTCACCGACTCCAGAGTTACTTTACTCTCTTTTATTTCCCTCTATAATTACCGCATACGTTTAAATTTCGATGAAATCTTTTAATTCATAAACGATCGGCATTCATTTCATGACATAATATCCCCTAAATGAAATACGAGGATTAAATGATATTTGACGAAATTTCATTAGAATGTCTATAGACATTCAAATTATATTATTCGAGAGCAAAGTATTCTCCAGGGAATAACGTAGAAACGTAATTTTATTCTCAGATATACGAATTTCACCTACGTATACCTAACAGAATATTGCAATATAATATCGTATAATTTGTCCAAGCAATTGCATAAAATGTTTTAAATGAAAATTTATATGCTCCATTATTTTCCAATTAAATTCAACTCCTGGATATGTCGTCTCGAGCAAATTATACGTACATTCGTTAACCGCGCGTCGAATAAGTTCTCGAACGTAATACGAAATGAAATTTATTGCTAAATCATGCATTCGCATAATCACGTACTTCTTTTTGTGACCCCTGCAATAGCAATAGCAGTAGTAGTTATAGTAATAGTAGCAGCAGCAGTAATAATATAATAGTAGTTTAGTATTGGTATTAGTAGTAGTAATAGTAGTAGTAATAGTAATAGTAATAGTAGTAGCAGCAGTAATGACAATAGTTACAGTAACAGTAGTGATGATTATAGCAACATTAATAATAATCATAATCATATCATAATAATAATCAGAATCACACGATGACAATAATAAAAATCCGATACAGCTGCAACTACACTCAATCACACATGAAGAAGTGCAAAAAGGCCGTCGTACTGAAGACATGCAATATCACGCGAACATTCTTAAATACACCGCAATTAATGAACCAGACTTGGTAACGTCCCGTCTGACTTCAGTAGAGACCCGAGTTAATCGTAGAAGGGGGACAGAAAGGAAAAAAAATAAACAAATAAATAATAATAATAATAATAACAATAATAATAGTATTTCGTAGAATTAGTAGTAGTATCATAGACAGTAGTAATAGTAATAGTAATGGTAATAGTACTAACAATGATTTCCGGCGTAAACGATAATAATATCTTTACACTGACGAAACGATTACCGTACATCGATTCTAAATTGTATTTTTAGTTTTTTACGTTACACGGACTGGTAACGTACAAGGTATATATATTCTTGTCTTTATAATTTATAAAGTCCGATAATCAACCGGTGAAAATCATTTCCAATCCGTGAAACCACCGCGGGATTTTTTTTTTTTAATTTCTTTACTCTTCTTCTCTCTTAACGAGCTTATATTTCAAGTAATAACGTCATTTTTCCTCGCGTTCTTTCTTAAGTTTCGTCATTCTCTTTTTGTCGTTTAATTATTATTATTTGAAAACTCTTTAACCGTAATAATGATAATAATAAAGATCAACTGTTAATACTGGTACCTTTTGTCCCGATAATCCTTAAAGTTTATTGTGGTCGTTCGTACGACTGTGCCCGATTTCGTTTTCGTTAATTATCAAATCGAATTCGGTTTTCAACCAAAGTCGTATGTTTCGATTTCAATTCGGACACCTCGTCCATCGAGCGTCAGAATTTCCTTTAAACAGTGTTCTTTTTTTTTTCCTTTATTTATTTTTCTTGTATTTGCACGGTAGTCGGCGAGCAGTCAGCGTAATTTCGTAAAACAGAATAACAATCTCGACGATCGTATCGTGACATCGTTTTAATCGAGAAATCGGATCACGGTTTTCTCGTATACCTAGTTAGTTTCGATAAATAAATACACGGAGAATTAGAAAATTATGCTAGGTCGTAGATCGAAGTACGCGGTTTCCATTAGAGACTTCGTAGCCGAAGATTCGAATTCAGAAATGCGCCAAAGAATGATGAAATCGTCGATCCTTCCAGGACGATTTCACGTTCCTCCATCACGGGACTTCTTTCGATTCGTTGTTCTCGAAATTATATTCTCGTTTTCGACGCCGTACAATTTTCTCATTTTTATTCTTTCCCTCTCCCGCCCTTTTTTTCTTTTTAATTCTTTTGATATTCATCGTTCTTGTCAATGATTCTCGAAAGGAACTATCGTAATTTTGTCGTCCTCCTTCACGACTTGTGCGACTCGTGCAAAAATGATTGTCGGTAATTACGAGCGATTACATGAAAATTATCGACATGAGATTGTTTTTAGAGTGTTCTCGTTTAATTGGCTATTGACGAAGTATGACGTTAAGTTTCGACGATCGAACGGAAATCGACGATTTCGATTGGCATCAATTTAATTTGCACGAATCTCGCAGCCAACGATCCGATTCGCGTTTTCGCGGGAAAACGTCAGTCCGACTGCGCGCCAAAGATGTTCCAATTTTTTTTTCCTTTTGCTCTTTATGGAAACTATTATATATATATATTTTGTTTTATTCATATCTATATTTATATTTATAATTATATTTATATATTTATATTTAGACTTAACTAGATTTATTCAATGACACTGTCCGTGACACCTACTATACGTCGCTATGATGTATTTGAGTCCCACGCCACGCAAACATTTTTATTTACATACTTATTTGAGTATTTCGTCAGAACACCTCGAAGTTATTCATTATTATGTTTTTTGCGTCGTTTGAACAATTATATTACTCTCCCATTCCGTACAGTTGCGCTACTGAAAAAATAGAGCGGGTAGATAGTAAAGATTCCTTTTTTCTTTAAGTTTGTGCGATTCGAAGATACTCGATGATTGTACTCTGATTTTTCATTGTTCTTCTTCCTTTTTTTCTTTCTGATGTTCTCTCTTTTTCTTTTAATTAACTTGTGAGCATTAATTTCCGGTTACTGTTGTAGAAGAGATAACGAGTTTGCATGAATTATCTCGTATATATTTCCTGATGTATATTTTAAATTTATATTCGTTGTTCGATACGAAGAGCGTCGTTTGCGTTTCATTTTTTTTTGTTTGGAAATTTCTTAAGTTTAACGTGAACCCTTCTAACGTATGCGCATTAAACTAACTTCGATTTACGGGAAATACTATGCCTGTAATTTGATATCAAAGTTTCTACGCTGATGGGCTGCAAACTTCACGTTGTTTCAAAATTCACTATTATAGCATTCCCAACACCGTGAAAACTAAAGAACACTGAAAATGTTCATTTTCACTAAATAGATAATGTCAGAAGGTTCAAGAATTTCAGTTTCACAAAAAAATATCAAAGCAGAACTGTCGGAGATACAATCTAACATTTTCAGTGATAGAAATAGAGAATTGTACCAAACCACATCGGAAATAATTAAACTTAACTGTATGCACATTGCAACACAATCATAAAACAATCGAAAAAAATGCAGCTCTACAAAATTCTCTAAAATTGTGATCATAAGAATTTGATAACCCGTAATTGAACAGATTTCGTAATTGCAGTATTACATGAATTTTTTTATAAATTGCTGATCGCCCTTGAAAATGTTGCTATTACGAGATGTGCACTGCGATTTAAACGACAAGGTAATAATCCACTTCACAGATGCATCTCCAGCGAAACAATGGAAAATGTCAGGAAAAATCCGAGGTCATCTCACGATATTGACCAGTTTATTTCCTCCGTCGATTCGTAATTAGCCGTGAGACAAGAAAGATACGCTAAAACATCCCACCCTTCTGAACATACTTTAATGAGGACTTCGGAGGATCAGCGTTTCGTTACAGTACAAATCGATTGCTTAATGTGCTCGAAGTTTCATTGTTCTTGAGAATATATTAATATATAATTATTAATCTCATCATAACCGAGATTTATCGATGATAAGAAACTTCACATGAAAGCTGCCCGCAGCTTATCATTCTTCTAGTGAATTTTCCCTATAATTTTCCGATTTAATCACGAAACGTGTAAATGTATTGTTTCCATCTCGTAGATCATCTCCTGAGTCCTACAAAAATCAGTTTCAACTTAAAAAAAATTTGAAACTCTTTTTAACCATACGTATAATCCGAATTTAAATATTTGCAATTAATCTAAAAAACAAAGACACCGTATTTTTAATTCTGTTCTAAAGAACTCTGTCTCGGACAACACAATTAAAATTCAAATAAAAATTCTTTCAAAAATTTGAGATATTTGATATAGATTGAAAAAAGGCGCAACGTGCGCAATGACAATATTCGGTGTCTAAAATGATAACATAATTTTAATGTTAAACGTGAAAACACACTTTTGAAGCGACAGGTGATCTCGACCGGAGTACAATCATCGAGAACTTCCGTGTGGTCGGAAACGCAAATTGCAAAAGCACGGCACACAGGATTCTCGTCGCGGCTCTTATCGCGGATCGGCGAAATCTTAATTCGTGAATTCACCGATTACCATTGAGTTCCCCGGTTTACCTTCTGTCTGTACGGAAAGCAGGGGTAGTCCAACTTGGCAGTTTTGTCTACTATCTTCTGTTTTTTTTCCCCCTTTTCGCGCATACATCGTGTTTCCACGACTTTGCACGGTCGCTATCAAATTGCACAATGTCGAAAAATTGAAATCGTATTATTCCGATAAATTGATATATCTAACGATTCTTATATTTCCCTTACGTTTTAATCCGTTATACGTAATGCTCTGTTTCCATCAAATTTTGTCGTTCGGTTGAAACCGGCCACTTTGAAAGGATACATTTCCAATGATTTTTTTCTTTCCATTAAATTTCTTCCTTTGAGAACGATCCACGCGAGTTTGAAAATCTACGTATGTTTCATAAGAGCGGAAGTAATTTTATGAAATACAGATGAAATTTTAACCTTTCTTTTCATCGAACAGGAACAATTTCAAGCTTCAATCTCAACAAGATCGAATCATTCGAGCGCACTTTACGTTTCTACCTGTGAAAGAGTTGGACACCCCTGACTCGAGTTTTTATTTGGCAGTTATTTAAAGATCGTGTCAGTTCCACGAGAAACTCTTAATAGAGCGATAACGTTTACGAATCTTAGCGATTAAAAGCAATTATTATTATTATTATTTTGTTACTATTATTATTATTCATTTGTATTATTAATAACGTAAACGTTAACGTTATTATTAATATTATTCAGTTACTTATTATTATTGTTATTATTTCAATTCTTACTATTATAATTACGTTTATTGTTAAACATTAACGATTATTATCATTACTATTATTGTTGTTACTATTATTATTGAAAGGCCGCGATAACGCTCTATCGAGGAATGTACAGTATCGCTTCGCGAATTCCCAGATTCTTCCGACACGCGCGCATCATTACACTAACGTACAATGATATCATCATCACCATCATCGCGATTGAACATTAATATTACTTATTCGAAGGAAGTGACAGCAACGATCAGGTTATAAAGGAGGAAAGAAAAGGACGCGTAAAAACAAAAAGAGAAAGAACGGAGAAGAAAAAAAAAAAGAAAAAAGAAAGACGTACATCATAGCGGAAGAAAGTTAAACGCACAACGGGCCGTGTATTGTCAACATTATCGAGGCGCCCCTTCCCTTCCTTCGACACGACCTTCGTTTCCGTCGCGAGCCTCGTTCCTCGTTACTTCCTCCCACGATCGTCTTTCCCTCTTCTGGAAGGAAAGCACGATGTTTCTAGTTTACTCTACGAAATCTTTCATCGTCGAGTACGAAGAACGACGAAGTGAATTGAAAAGAGCGTCGAGATCGCGTCTTCCTTCCCTGACTTCCGGTACAACGCGTCTTCATCGCTCGCGCGCTTCCGTTTCGAGAATGAAACGTGCGACGGGTACGTTCTTGACTTTACCGTTTTGTCCTCTTCCGGTACTTTCTTTTTTTACTCTTCTTCCTCTTCTTATTCTTCATGGTGAACGTCACCGATGGTATCCTTTTCTTCTTTCTTCTCTCTATCCTTTTCTTACTTTCTTAATTGTCAACCAGAATCACATTGCACACTGCGAAACGACGGTTCGCACTGTTGGCTCTGTCCTCACCCCTCTGCTTGGAGTTCCACCCTCTCAGACTTTTCCTTGACGAGGCGAGAACGAGAGGACCGGAGGGAGCGAGGGTAGAAGGGCGAGAGCGTGAGGAACGGAGCGAAGAAAGGAAATACAAAGCAACGAGTCCGTTTCGCTTTTCGTGTTTGTCACTTCGTCGCGCCATAGCCGCCTCCTCGAATCCCACGGGATCTGCCTCGTTTCTGGGGAACAGAGAGAAGTTAATGCCAGAGTAAATTCCGCCTCCTTGTTGTTGTCACGTTGATAGTCGCGAACAATAGCGGTAAATATCTATGGGGGTAATCGTGCTTGAGATTTAAATCGTGGGATTAATTTTCGTCTTGTTAGTCGATCGAAGAATCGACGTTTGTTGAACAAGTGGTACTTCATATGATTATTTTTTATCTTTGAGTTTAGGGATGATTAACCCCCTTGCCTTACTTCTATTTTGACAGTGTGTGTAATAACTCAAAATTAATTCTGGAAATAAAAGTTTCTCTGTGATTTTTAACATTTTGTAGAATTGTCTGCAATATTAATATTATAAAAATAATTTGGCCGTCTCGTAATCATTGATATTTTCAGTTTAATAGTTATTGGAAAATATGAAAATTTCATATTCCATTTGTCGTGTGGCGGTTGTATATAGTAAGTTATTGTAAGTCAAGAGGGTAAAAAACTATTATGATCTTTTTGTTTTTCTAATATTTCAATTATCACTTGGAGGACATTAATGTTATTTTAGTCTTTTTTAACACTAAACGTAGCAACAATTTTTCTTAAAGGCAAATTTACGTTGAAAAGGGGTCAATTGACTCCTCTGCGGCAGTTTTAGTGTTAAAACGAGACATATTTTTGCGATACAGATTGGGATGAATTCAAAGGTCTACGGTAACATGATCTTTATATAATCTGGCAGAGGAAAATCTGCATTTAAATTACTTTATATTTTGTGCGAAGATGACAGTAGGTTCAATGACTCGGACCCTATTTTCCCTGGAGTGGATTCGAACCTCAGTTCTCTGTATTATAAGCCTCGCACTATTGAGGCTCTGCAGACCCTGAAAGCCTCCCTCATTATTCCTAATTTATATCTTGGATTTTCGTAACCCCTCGGGATTCCAATATCCTTTACGATTTTCGCAAAAAACTCCAGCTTTGAATTCAAGTTTTACGAGAAGTTTCGATATTGAAGTTCAATTTCAATAATGACTTGATTCAAACGGTGAATCTTGTTTCTTGAATTTATGAAAATTACTTCACCTTAAATTGATTGTATACTTGAAACAAATTGGAATGGACACGTGAAATCATTGAATCGTTTGTGTTTAGCAAGAATACGTTTCCATTTTCTTTTTTTTAGTTGGAAAGTGAATATTACAGATTAGCGAGAAGTAATTAATGTTTTTAGTAAAATACATAGATAATTTTCGTGGTTTTGCAGATGAAAATTATTCTTCGTAGACTCTTCATTAATGTATATATAAGAAATTGTAAAATCTGTCTTTCGCATGTGAGAGAATTATCGCGACAGATTGAAAGCTTTTGACAAACGATGGATAAGCGAAAATAAATTTTTCTATCAAGCCGAACGGTAAAATCGTCTGTTCGCGGAAAATTACACGTCACTCCGAGGAAATTATCAGCGTGACAACGAGCAAGTTAATCTCGTTACGTCAAACGAATTAACATTTCCATACTGTATTAATTTCGTTTTCTGGACGCTTCTCGTGTCGCACGAAGAGTGACATTACCCTCTACTCGTAATCTAATAACACATGTTGGTATCATCGTCAGGAATTTACATGTTAATTACAACGAGGAATTGATGGCCTTGCGGTATTTTCTTTTGTGATTTCAATTTTTTTCGTGAATTAAACTACACTTCTAGAAGCAGGGTGCTCTGAGAGCAATTATAAAATACCAATCACAATAAGAATGGAAAAAAGTAGTATTTGTTAATTGTAAACTAGGAAAATTAATACTTAAAGTGCGACAATCAATACCATAACATATAGATTATATCAATTTATCTATAAGAGTAAGTTATGCATAAAGTTTTTCTGATTCCAATCTTTTTGCTCTAAAATTTTCCTATGCCCCTAAAAACAATTGAAACATTTTCATTTTTTTTACCAAGATCAAGTGAAATCTTTATAGAGGGCCATGCTATTTCACAATTTTATTTGTTAAACCTTAAAAAACAGTATTCATTTTATTTTTCGTAAACCAGTTAGTTTCCAATAAAATATCCAACATTCTAAACGTTCATATTGAGCAACGAAATAATTTATAGGGGTAATCATTTAAACAGTAATAGACAGAAATGCTTGACTGTAGTTTTCAGAATTCTATGTTATATATTAGCAAATCTTCTCCAAAAAGAGTTCTTTCTTACCAAATTCGAGGAGGTGCTATCTCTGGCATTTTTTGTGCATTTTTTCGGTGACTCGACCGGGCAGTCTATTTACTGGACGATTATGTGTGGCGCATGACACAGTATGACCACCGTGGCCAGAACCGTGAACAACGTGAAGATGAACAAGCAGAGCCTAGAAACAAACAAATTATTGTTCTTAGTACTTTATAATAAATTAACTATTATGATTATTCGTTCATAAATTATTTTTGTCTCTTCATTCCATTGTACTTCCATTTTTTTCGAACAGACTTTTTTCTTATAAAAAGAAAAAATAATTAATTATTTGAAATTGCAAATTACATTCTATTTTTTATTTCTATGTTAATGATAAATGCAATACCACGTTGATTATTGTGGCAGTTAATTTGAAACAATATTTTTATACTTTTACAAACATTGCAACTACCAAAATGACATCGGTTTTTAAGTATGCATAATATTTAAAACAATATTTCAATCAAAGAATTGTAATAATTAATTAGAAACCACGAAGAGAGAAAGTTTTATCAAAAGTAACAAAGCAGTCCGTTCATTAAAGTAATATCGGTTGGATAATATTTTCCAAACGTTCATGCTTCTTCCATTTCATGCGCAACGAGATATCAGAAGAATTTTCTCCACGAAATTCCTCTCCAGACCGATTTTCCATATCGTTTGAAATACGATGCTATCTCTCCCCCATAAACGGAGTTACAGTATTTTAACCCTTTCCATTCAAAGTGCAAACTGACTCCGTGCAGTTTCGCCTTTCCCCTCGTAATATCAAATCGGCTGATTCAGTCGCTGTCCCACAGTACAATGCAATTTGTTATTTATTGATAAACCCTGGAGTTTCGCGAAACTTTCTCGAAATATCTGCCCCATTGTCGGCGCGGCGCAGATGTTTGCGAATTTCAAAGAGTCAAATCTCAGTACCGCTGCTATTATCCCGTTACATTTAGCACAATGTTGTGCTACTTTTTTTTTGCTTTTTCAAATACGCCTTCGTGGTTTTATGTTCGCGAATTAAACGTCGAGCTTTCAATGTTTCGTTATAGAATAAATCGTAAAATAAAGTTTAATCCTCTTCGATCGCCATGTTTTTCTGTTCAAACTATCAGCAAATTCCGTTTTTCGAAATTCCCTTCATTAAGTGATTTTTAATGAGTATATGTATATTAAAAAACACATTCTCTTAATAATTTCTCCTAATTTTTGTAAATTTTTGGGAATCAGAGTGTGTATAAATTAAAAGTTCGAATTAAATTTCATTAGTTTCAATTAAGATTATGTTAAAATGTCCGCACTTCTATAAACCAAGGCTGATTACAAATTTCTTTTGCAATATGCATAACTAAAATGGATATCTAAAAATGAGGAAAATTAAAAAACATATTAAAAGTAAGTTGACAAATTTCACATAATTAAATAATTAATTCAATGAATAATTTAATAAAATTAATTTAATGGATAATTAAATTTTGCTATAGCACGTGATCATAAAATAACAGATAGATATCCATAGAAATTAAGATGATGCTGCCACTGCGTCAGTACCGATCGCAAAGGGTTAATTATCAAGTTACAAAAATTAAAGAGAAATTGAGTACACGTACCTATCGATCACCATAGCGGCGAATTTCCAGTCGGTAAGTATCTCGTCGTTTTCGTCGGCCTTCTTTATGCGACTCGTAATGAATTGCAATTCTTTAAGTATCGTATGCAATTCTGCTTGCATTCCGCTAAGAGGCAACCCTGCCGATGTTTCCTCGACAGTTGCCGGTCTTGAGGTAAGCGGCGTTCCGTATGCCGATTTACTGTAAAATGAATTGTGGTAATAATATTTGTTCTATTCTTAACTCTCTACTTTGTTATTATTCTCTTTATTAATATATTTAACACTAGAACTACCACACCAGTCAAAATGACTGGTACACAATTTTTTCCAAAAATTTTCCAAGTTCATAGAAGAGCCATAGAACAAAAATTCTGCGTCCATCACAAAAGACATAAATCACTGAATTGATCATCATTTCTGCTACTCGATTTCTTCTTTTTCAAAGTACTTATTTAATATATTGAAATATGATAGATTTAAGGCCGGTAGTTCTAGTGTTAACAGAGCCGGCGTGACTTTTTGCGGGGCCGAGTTCAAAAATTTTGTGGGCCAGAACACACATTGAAATCCGATACTTTGAGATCAACGTCTGAAACACGCTAAATATTCAATCTACTATATAGGAGGTCCTACAAAATGTCTAATGAGATTTCATAGAGCTTTTCAAAAAGCGGAGCCGAGTTCAAAAATTTTACGAGATCAAAACAGGCTTTGACATCTGATACTTCGATGTCAACTTTAAATGTCAACGTCTGGCACACGCCAAATATTCAATTTACTACATAGCAGGTCTTGCAAAATGCCTAATGAGCTTTCGTAGACCGCGGGGCCTCTCGAAACGCGGGGCCCGATTTCATTAACCACTTAACGCTCAGGTTTTTTTCGAATCGACCGTCCAAAAACGCACAAGTTTTTTTTTGCCTGAATGCTTATCTTGTGCATATTATAAAATGTTTTTTGTACTCCTAGTGGCGAACGAATTATTTTTTTCGGAAAAATAACAAGTTTTTCATCATACCTGTTTATCTAAGGGAAATCCTTCTATAACTTATATAACCAAATAACATTAACAGCAACAATTAATTATAACAAGCAGAACACAAAAGTAATAATATGAGAAATAAACACACTATAAACTAAAAATCGTAAGACGAAAAAGATATTACAAGGATGACGTATACTGCACACTGATCGCTCAAAGACTGAAGAAACAGACAAAAGGTAACGGCAGAAGACGGAGAGATTATCTGTATTTATTCCTCCAATATACAATGTATAAAGTTTTTGGAAATGTATAGATTTCAGTGTAAGATGTCAAAGAACTGAGTTCTAAAATATCAGCGGGTAAGATAAAGAAACCGCAGAGTGGCGGCCGTATCAGCTATGCCCGTGAACGTCACGGGCATGCACAAATTCGACCGTTTGGCGTGCCCGTGAACGTCACGGGCATGAGCGTTAAGTGGTTAAAACGCGCTGAACCTGCCTCGCGCCGTCCCTGACATTTAATATTAGATGTACCAATGGTAAATCTAATATTTTTAGAAATGCCGGATAAATACGTTGGAAGAAAACGAAATGAAAAATTGTTGACTAATTTAATTGTTTTCAGTATGCAATATAGACATTGAAAATTGAAGAAGAAGGGACATTCTGAATTTCTTAAGAAATCAGAAAGAAAAATAGAGATTTTACGTTAGAATTGAATAAAACTAAAAATTTCAAGCTATCGATTCATTGAAAAATTTACACGTCGCGGAAAATTACCGCAAAGGGAAGATAAAATGAAAGAAAGGTCGGAATTGGCACGAATCGAATGACGAGTTAATGAAAATTCAAAATCGATATGTTAATTCGTATGGTATTCGGCAGTTATTGCCGTTATTGCAGTTATTCGGCATGTAACAATGGCTTTGATTTCACTCATTTCCGAGAAAATACACTGCCATATTTTGCGGCCGAACTATATTGCATTTTGAATTTGTACGTTTGTAAAATAGCTTTGTGTGAGAATTACGCGTGTCAAATTACAATGTTATTCGTTGCATCGAAGCCGCATGTCGATCGAGTGATCGTTTTTGATGCATTTGCATTTCTACCGCTATGACATCGAATACCTTATTGTTATGCAACTAGCGGTATTTATTTAAACTGATAATTCGAACAAAAGTATTCTTATCACCATAAAACATCTTTCGTTCTGAAACTTTGACGTAACATAAAACATTGATAAACTTCAATATGAAAAAAGTAGACTTTCAAATTGTTCTCCTTTGGAAAATATATTAATACAGGATATGCTGAATATTCAAACCTTTAGATTAATAATTTGAATATTTCTCCATATCAAACTTTCACGAAGTTTTTTCCTTTTATAAGAAAGACTATACTGCAGTTCCTCCGATAAGAATATAGATTCTCTTAACCCCTTGCCCTACGATTTGTTACTGCCCTCGCTATAATTCAGAATTTCATTGCTAAAGTAAAAATTGATCAGTGATTCTTGACAAGCCGTATAAATTAATGCAATATTAATGTTACAGAAATAATAATATCGTGTCGTGTCTCATTAATATTTTCAATTTAATAAATTTTAAAAAACATGAAAACTTCCTACCCCATATTCCTTACCAAGGGGTTAAGAAAAAGTGTAATATGTCGAAGTATTTAAAATTATTAATGCAAAAATAATCAAACTTCGCAAACTTTGGAATGTACTGTAAAAGTATACCAATTTTTTTACTTTTAACAAAAGAGTTTTAAAATCATTCATTTCATTGCAACATCGTATTCAGTTATATTAACACTTTACCGAGGGGTATTTTTTTAACATTCTACCCCCTTCTGACCGATCACTTGGTCACAAATATTTCTTTGATATAGATATCTATTCGAAAATTATAAATTCTCGTCACTGAGTCCTTAACCGCAATGATAAATGATAATTTATTAATCGGAGTGGCAACCAATTAATTAGTTAAAAGTTCAAAGGCGTTGGGTCCGTAAAGCCTATTAATAGGCTTCCGGTCGGTAAAGTGTTAACACTAGATTTACATTTTTTTTAAGTGAGCCAATTTAACTCATACAAGAAAATTCAAGTTTTTCGCAAAGACAATAGGTCCAAATCAATTTAAATGAAAGATATATTATTAAAAAATTAACCAACCAATATATTATATGATTAGTAATCGAATTTTGTATGAGCCCAATTGGCTCCGTAAATCTAGTGTTAAATTGCCAAGGATGTGCTTTCACATTTTATATCATAGAATTATAATAATGAAGAAACTTTAAACTGCAATACCTTATATAGCTGGAAGTAGGATTTGAGGTGCTATTTCTATGGCGAATATCATCGTTGAGGTCTAAGACGTTCGCCAGTAAACTCTTGCTATATCTCTCTTTCAATTCTGGCTCCTTCAACCGGTGACTCGCGAAAAGGGAACTAGCGGTGATCTCTTTTCCTGGGCGTCTCATTCGTAATAAGTATGGCAGCCATTGCAAAAACACTATTTTCACCTACACGTAAATACACCATATTAAAAACACCATATTTAACAATCTTCTCATTTAAAACGACGAGAAAAACTATTACGTATAATAGTCCAAATATTATAATCAGTAACCTTAGGAAATATTGGTGAATTATGAACATAATGTCGGTATAACTTATATTAACATTAATAGACCTATATTAACTCTAGAACTACCGATGCTAATTATTAAGAAAAGCTTAATTGGATTATAAAAATTAATGGAAGTACTTTGAAAGATAATTAATTAACCCTTCTAGCTCTCATGGTGTTACTTGCCACGACTACTCATTGTCAGTTTCAGTGTTTACGACCAAAAGAAACTAAAGTTTAAGAAGTTCTTATATTACTGTTAATTAATATTTTAAACTGGAAGAGATACTGTAAACTAAAAATTCAAGCTTGAAAGGATCAAGTAATTCATATATCATAACATACATATGGAATATTCGCTGTATTCCTTCTCTTTCATGGGAAATTTGTAAAAAAATTAAGTTAGATCCAAATTAAATTAGATTCCAAATTTCAACTTATACTTTGAAAGATAATTAATTAACCCTTCCAACTCTCACGGTGTTACTTGCCACGACTACTCATCGTCAATTTTAGTGTTTACGACCAAAAGAAACTAAAGTTTAAGAAGTTCTTATATTACTGTTAATTAATAATTTAAACTGGAAGAGATACTCTAAACTAAAAATTCAAGCCTGAAAGGATCAAGTAATTCATATATCATAACATAAACGTGGTATATTCACTGTATTCCTTCTCTTTCATGAGAAATTTGTAAAAAGAAAATTAAGTTAGATCCAAATTTCAACTGATCGGTAGTTCCACAGTTAAATAGCCTAAGTACAGTTAAATTATTATTTATTTATAATAAAATGACAGTCGACAAATCATATTTTTCTGACTCAACGCACGATCTATCGTTTTGTGAAATTCTCAATCTCATTTGCCAGCAACTTCATCGGAAGAGAAGTGACTGGAATTTTTCGTTTCTCCAGGATTTTCGTACAAGCTTCAAGTGCATTCCTCTTTGGTTTATGAAACTTCTAGTAACCAACGGTCGGGAGGAAGTACTAACGCCTCAGAGGCACTTTAAACTTTCAGCAACTAAAGCACTGTCTTTAATGGCCGTAATGGCCACTGCGGATAATACCGTAGTTTTATAAACCAAAACATGCGGTATTCTTTACATACTACTGTCAAAATCTTTTCACGTTTATCCGCCGCCGGAATGCAACATCTCGCGGCTCATGGTTTCATATCAGTCCCACCGTAGGGAAACTTTTACCTTCGATCCCTTTCCCGGGAACTCGCGCCATTGAAAGTACGAGAATGAAAACGCGGAGAACGTAACGAACATAACGAGCAGAAAAAAAAACAGCCGAATCCTGTTCTCTCTCCACGGTTGTTTTGTTGTTGCGGTATCAGTTGTTCGTTGGATACCAATTTTTTCCTGATTTTATGTGGACAGTTTGTGTCGTCTTTCACATTGATTTTAACGAGAAATTTCAGAACTCGATGTTGAAATAAACTTTTAGATGGTTTTGCGGGGATTTGGGATATTTATTCTTTGGATTTAAGTGTATTGTGATATTCGTATCAGTACAGAGTAGCTCCAAAGTCACTGGACCATTTACAAATAAAATAAATCTTTCATGTCTGAAATATTTGCATTGATTCTTTTATAAACAACATATATATACTCTTTGACAGTTACTTTTAATTTGTTTTGCAAATTGTGCTGTTCGCGTCGATCACAATTTTAGTCTTAATGTGAAGAACTTATATTTTAAAACGGTGTAGTGACTTTTGGGCTACTCTGTCTAATGGGTAGGTGTTAATTGCTTCTTAACCGTGTATAGAATTGTTTGTACGTTTGAAGATTAGTTATTCGATAGTAAATGAGTGACTGCTAAGAATAAAATTTTATAGGGTGGATTTAACACTAGAAGGACCAAGCAAGTCAAAATGCCTTATTCACAATTTTTCCTAATAATTCCCCAAGTTTATAGGAGAGTCCTAGACTAGAAATTCTAAGCTGATCTTATAAAACACAGATTTCCGAACCGATCATATTTTTCACCTCTTGATTGCCCCTTTTTTAAAGTACTTATTTAATATATTTAATTGCCATAGATTTAACGCCGATCGTTCTAGTGTTAATTACAGTGTTTATTACTTTCAAGGAATTAAACGTGATAGTTTACAAGGTGACAGAAATTAGTTCGAAGAATAGTAAGATAAATGTATCATATGGTATCGCATAGTTAAAAAAGACTTTCAAAGATTAAGAAACCTCGCCTATGTTATGTAAATTGTGTCTCATCTATTATTCTTTACTATAATTTTGGGAGTATTTTTGTGAAGGACTTTTATTATAACAGAGTTTTATATATAGTGCTGAACTTACAAGGAATTTACTAAAAGGTCTTTAATTACGAGCATTGACGATATCAGAAGATATAGTAATCTAATTTTACACCTTACAATGCATCCTTTAAATATGTATATACCTCTACCAAATTAATTCTAACATTTTGTACTTACAGTGCAGTGAGTATTTAAACAATTTAATAGATAATACAACCTTTATACAAGCATGGGTTACTATTCGACATTTGTGTATCAATCCTTAATTTATAAAAAGGAAAGCGAAAAAATTTCCTTCATAGTCATTATTGTCAAAAAGAAAATTAGTCAAATGAAAATCAACCATAAAGAGACTATTGTTTCTAATAAATTCTTACCCATGGCGGCATCTCGTATCGGTCGGGCGTTCTGTGATGGTAGTTGAGCACCAAAACCGTCAAAATGACGCTGTTCGCCACCATGAACATGATGCAATTGAAGTACGTCCCTGAATTCGGGGTGTTCCCGAAAATCCCCCGAGGAAAAAACACAAAAAGGAGGCGATTAGTCACGGAAATGGAAATAGCTCCGCCTAATTAGTCGCTTTATTCACGAATGAAAGATTGCGAGGAATTCTTCCAGTTACGATCGTTATTATCTTCGAACTTTAAGCTCTCCGAGTCTTTTGTCTTTTCCAGTCTCGGATCGTCCCTTTCTTCCTCGATAATCTTTCATTCGCCGTGGCGATTTGCGTTCCGGCGTGCACGGGAAACTTGAACATTTTCGAGGAATCCGTCGATCGAGGACACGCCAAAATTCAATTATTTCAATGTCCAAAGAATTCACCATGTATACAGAGTGTCTCGTAAGTTCGACTTAATTAGAGAATGAAGAAGATTAACTGGATGAATTTCAAGAAGAGTATAAAATAAATAGTTTATTATTTCCACGATAAAATTTAATTATATAACTGGATATAGAAATTAGTGTAATTATTCCTCGTGTGCAATTAATATTCTACGTCTATAATCACTCTCTAAAAGGAGCGTTATTTTGCCATAATTGAGAAACTACACTGTTAAGGAAATTAAATATGACACAATAGGTGCATAGGATGGAGAGAATTCTCCCACTAACTTAATTTACGTCTATACAACGTTTCATACTCCCTGCGACATAATGGCGTAGGTATCACGAAACTGAGCTAAATTTCAAGAATCTTCTCCTTTGCAACTCCCAGAAATGTCACGTTTTATTTCATTATATGTACGATTTAAGTTCGCCAAGATTTCCTTGTCGCTTAAGTATGCAAATTCATCCAGTAAACTTTGACAGTTACGTAGTAATCTTAAGAGGGTTGAATTTTCACAGTTTCCACAAAAAGGAGAAAGTGTCTACGGTCAGTGAGCTCTGACTGCTCTTAGACAAGTGCACAATAGCTTATATATGCAGTTGGAACTGCATAAGTAACTTTCCACGTAATTGGCAGTAGCCTTAAAATGACAAAAATTTCCCCTTATTGAGCCATCAAATATTCAACTTTCTTAAAGTTCCGCAACATCGACATTTTTCTCTGAAACACTCTGTTACAGTTATTAACAATATAAATTTCATACAACCTTAATAAAAATAATGTTCAATTAACTTCATTCAATTTTACCAAACTCATTGTTGAAATTCGATAAAAACAAAAATATAGACATTGTAGTAAATATAGTATTGTATTCGAATAAATTAAATAAAAAAAAGCCCTACTCTTCGATCGAGGATTTCTCGTCAGATTCTCGATGATAGAGGGTTAACACACATTTCACGATCACTCTCTCGCAATCATTCGGACTCGCGATTTTGAAGTACGTTTCGTTGAACCGTCAGAGGATCATTTCGCGTTGCAGAAAGGGAAAGAACGGAAAAGTAAAGTACAGTAAAGAAAGTCCGACGGGTGAAGAACGAATGAAACGGAATAGCCGTCTTTAGGAGATGTAGAGAAAACCGTAGCTGAAAATTCGCGAGATCTAAGTAGAAGAAAGGAAAACAAAGCGTACTTACTTTTGCGTGAAATCAGCGCACGAGAAAGAATGCGATACGACGCTAAATCATTGTACTAAAATGAGTCGCGGATTATGTTGTCATGCAAATTATGCAAACTGGGATGCACAAGAACAGTTTACTTTCTTTTTTTTGTTCCTTCATCTAATGTCACAATGTACGAGGTATCGTCACCATTTTCGATGCAGGATGCATTTAGAGGATATAACACATTCATTATTCGAAGCTGCAGTGAACTATGAATTACGTCGAAGTTTTTATCAGGAAATATTTGCATGCCATTCCAAAAGAGGGTTTCAAAAGACTTACTGAAAAGACGTTGTTCTATCCTCGACTACGAGGTGTTACAGTCAAGTATAATCAAGCATTTGCAGTTCATTAATATCGCAGAATTCGTGGAAATTTAATTAGATTATCACACAGTGGTAAGTCGTGATATGTTGATTACATGTCTTGTGCTCGTATGTAACGTAGAGTAATATTACAGTGATAACTTGTTTAACTAGTAAAACTACGATAATAATTCCGTTGAAAATGATATCCAGAACGTACGTTTCTTCATAGAAACTATTCTCATTACCGTATATAAAACATCGATTGTTTCCCCGTTGAAATTCCTCCTTCCTCGTTTATCATCCGTTTCACAATTATTTAACGGACATAATCAATCGGTGAATTAACGAATAGAGGCCGCAATTACGAGGACTTTAATCCAATCTCATGGATTCCTCTTTGTATTCTTTGTCCTTGTTCTTCATACTGTGTTCGCCGTTGAATTCTTGAATATGCAAATTCAGTAATCGAGCTTTATCAGTTCGCGGATGATTCTCGTCGAGTTTACACGAGGCAGAAGTTAATTGAGCGCGGCGGTGGGAAAAACGTACCATGAAGATTGAGCAGCCGGAAAAAAAAGAGTGTTTAAGAGAAAGAAAGGAGGAGCCTTGGCGACGACGTCGACGGAATTGAACTTTTTGTTTTTTTTAGGAAAGGAAAAAAATAAAGAAGTAAGAGAAGATGAAGACAATACGGGCGAGTTGGCTTTTAAAGTTTGCGTTATTAACGTGGCTGCGTTTAACGGCACTATGAAGGCCGGCGTAAGCGTCACTGGCGTGATTAATCGTTTTATACGAAAGTAGTTATCTTCGTTCTCCCTTTTATTAATGAATCTTAGAGAGAATTGTACATTTGCAAGGGATCTCGATTATTTTTCCTTATCCGGAATTTTTACTTTTGTGTATTTGCCGTACTTTGGATGGAAGGTGTGCATTGAGGAAGGGGTGAAGTTGAACTTGCGGAAGGGAGGATAACGGGGGTGAGGGAATTATCGCGTCAAACTGCAATTTAAGAGTTATCTTTTTTCGGATAGGAGAGTGCCTTTGGTTTATCACTGACTTATGCTCCCACTTCTGTCATTTAAGTATCTGTTACAGTTTTTAATAAGGAATCCTTAAGGTTTGTAGCAATTATCTTGACTATTTTTATTCTTGAAATGTGGAGTCTTCACTGGTTTTTTCAGGTAGAGGAAACTTTGTTCTAATTTTTATATACGCTGATATTTTTAATAATCAGACTGCGGATTTTTATGCATTTATGACAAATTAAATACGGCTAAAATATACAAAAAGGACATAATATAAAAATATATCTACAATATCCAAAGTATGGTAATTGTTGTAATATTTATTGAGTGCAATAAATCCCTAGATAGGTTTTCCTGTCTCACCTGCCTTTGTGAAACTCGAAATTTGCATAAACATCCGCAGTCTGTTAATAATACATTTACTCGTTTCTTAATTAAGTATAAAATTTTGTAATTTATTTGATGAGTGACTTGGGTTAAGTGTCTTTGATTCTTGTTACGTTTGTTACTAAATTTTTGTTTACCTCAACTCATACATCATTATCGAATCAACTTCAACTTTTGAATTCAATCACCACCTCCGATACCATTGACATTCAAAATAAAAAATAAATAACACCCAGTTAAAAATTTCACACAATTAATTTTCCTTTATCGGAAAAGAATTACAATAATAATTCAAGCTTACTATAATTCACAATTACACCAAACATCATATTAGTTTGGAATAAAAGATCCAAAAACTTTTCATACGCGAAACACTTCACGTATCGCAAGATCCACCGAAGAACTCTGGGTATATTTGTCGCATGTCGTTTAATAAACTCAATTTAATATCCAAATAGCGTTAATGTAAACATCGTTCAGTTAGAAAACGATATTCCCTCTAAAGCGTAGAGACCACGAGGTAAACGGCGCGAGGTGAACGCGAGGAAGGATATTTGTTGCATGCACACGTGGGCAAACAAGCGGCATGGTTTACATTGCGAACGCAAATTACGAGGAAGTTGCTGCTGGAAAAACGTTTTACATAGCTCCGTTAATAAGCGGCCGCTTTGAATTTCGTCATGGTGAAGCGCGATTACATGGGAATTTGCGAAATTAGAGGCATAACAGCATCCGATTCGGAGCGGTGCGTCGAACGAAGGAGAAAACGACGTTCGTTGCGCTCGCCGTCAGGTTTGAGATACGCCGCAAGTAAATTACACGGTGAAATTAAATTGCGTGTATTTTAGACAGTGAAATTGCGTAGACGCTGTCGGAAAGCATTAGCAAGGAAAATTGTATCCGAGCCTCCGTTAGACGATTATTATTTTTCAGGAAATTCGAGCGAGTAGTTTGAAATGATTCGCATTTGCGTGTCGTTAATATAGATTTTTAATTTAAAAATGTGAAAACATATTTCTGTCAATTTATTTGATCAATTTTTGCCAGTTTATTGTTTGAGGTAAATTCTTTAAAATCTTTGAGTCCTTTCAAATATTTCCTGTTTTGTTTATCGTCAGTTGTTCCAGTGGTTTGATTAGGTGATTGAAACAAATAAACCTTTGGACAAACACGCAACTCCTGCACAATGTTCAGCATGTTGTTTGTCTTCGTTGTTTGTGCAGCAGCGTTTGCAATAAATACTCAATGTTACATGTCACGTACACCTTCGAATTCAATATTTTTTTTTAAATATTGCAGTTTGCGACAGCCATAATATCGAGGAATATCGTCATTTGATTGTTGCATGATCGCTCCAAATTATCGATTATTAATATGGTCGAATATGTGTTTCTCGTAACAATTGCATTTGGGCTAGGAATGTTTCTCCAATTTATTAGCTTCGTGGAGCAATTAAACGTTTGCATTCTATATCAGTCCTATCAGTTCCATCGATTCAAATAGATACATAGCTATATTTCCCCTTGTTATTCTATGTTTCAACTTTAACTGCCATGGTGTTTGCACTTATGGCCTTCAACCTTACGTGAATCCCACAATAGTCATGATACGTATCACATAGAAAATGCTAAAAAATGTGGCGATAAACACGAATCCATTAATTAGGAATCCAAGCATCTAACTCCATGTCCACCATAACCAAGCGTTTTCTGTGATTGATTTTCTTCTATATTTTTATTTTAATTACTACGATAATTTTCTTTAGGACTTGCAGTTTTATGTACACCAATCCACCATAGCTTACGTACGAGGTAGCTAAAACGTCGCAAACGTGATGAATTTGACCTCAGATATTCAAATTCGGAGACGAAATATCTAACTCCATGTTCACCATAACCCAGCGTTTTCTGTGATTGTTGCTCTTCTATATTTTCACTTTAATTACTACGATAATTTCTTCAGGATTTGGAGTTTTATGTATGCCAAACCACCATAGCTTACAGACTAGAAAAAGTGTCACAGACATTTGACAAATTTGAACTGAGATATTTAAATTCGGAGACGAAATCCCCCATAGTCCTACGTTTTCTCTGGTTTGACAAATATTAATAAAAGACACACAGTGATTTTTTGCAGACTTAAAAGGAACCACCAAGAGAATGTCCTTTCGATTTCATTCAACAATATCGTTCTAAGATATATATTATCTCTTTGCCTCGTTATAGAGCTTTTATCTGTTCACATCACGCGTGAAATTACCACAGGAACGATTACTCTCCTAGTATTACGACGTACCTAGGTAATTGCATTCACGTCAGATAATTATTCATCTTGAGGAGAGGCGGAATATGCATCATTAACGAGCAATCAGTGCGCGAATGCCTCTTGTTAATTGTTATCCGCGGCTCTGCGTATACTCTAATGTAATCCATTGTGCATGATCGATGTTATTCTTCGTGGAGTTTGATGTGCATTAATGTCAGAGATTAATCGAAAATCATTAATGTTCGCGGATGCACTCATTGTCAGTGCGTGGAAAGATAGGATGAGTGAAATAATTGGTGAGAATAATAGTAACGCAGAGGAATACTCAGTGTTTCGTCGATGGAATGTGTCGGTTAGTTGTCTAATGGTTCAATTGTAGAGATGCAGTTGAAGTTGTCATACGATGGAGTATAAATTTTGGCGAGATTCGTGGGAGATGACGTGAGATGAAGCTCAAAGAAGAGACTCGACGATCTTCCGAGTTAAGTTTACACTCGACGAAATGAAAGACGATATCCTAGGAAGTGGAAGATACAGAGGACGTTTCGTGTATATATGGTGCTTTGTAGAGTAGGATGAAACCAGTAGTTAATGTCAGCGGATGGAGAAACGACCTCTTCTAGTAATGCTTACAGCGTCACCTTCAATTTCTCTTGCTATACACTCTGCCAAGGTGTACATGCTATGCAATAGCATGAGATCGGAAGAAACTCTTGATGAAGTATGACATTAAGAAGCAGGAAAAGCTTCTAGGCGAAAAAGGTAGTCGTTGAGTAGCCTTTGAGTGTTCTTCAACGTCAGAACATCTGATTGTTTTTACTCTGCGGACGTAGAAACTCTGAAGGTCCATTTTTGAAGAAAATTTGTTCACACATTACACCATAATCACAAAAATGCACCCTCACAAAATCGACTCATCTTAAAAATCGACGCTTCCGAAAATTCTCAAGAATACCTAATCAAAAATAATGTTAAAAACTTACATAACTTTCTTCAACTTCTCCAAACAATTCTACAATTAACACTAAAACTACTAAGGCAGTTAGAATGACCCAATTTTTTTTTTAAATTTCCAAAATTGATAGCAGAGTCATACGGTAAACATTCCAGGTGAATTTTATAAAATAAAAAATACTTGACTAACCAACTTTCCTCAAGAAACTTATTTAGTGTACTAAAATGTAATAAATATAAAGCCAGTAGTTTTAGTGTTAAAGAACTCGGTCAAAGTAGCGCAACCACGCTTATCAGAGTCCCAATTTCTTGTCTCATATTATCCTTCACCATCATTTGCGGATACGTGCAAACAACATTGGCGTAAATCGATCGACTTTTATCATACGACCACCCGCCGTTCCAGCGGCATGTTCCGCGCGTGGTTCGTTCTGAAACATTCATTACTCTCCGTCCTCCAGCTCCACGTAAAATCGGTACCCTTTCGTTCTTGCATTCGGCTCTTGTTTTTTTCCCCTTTTTCCATCTACACGTTGTGAGAGAGGCGCTTTAACGTTTCGCTCGAGATCTCTGACAGAATGGAGCTCCATATTTCAGGTGGCGGTGCATGATTCATCGATCTCTAAATCGTACGACAGCGGGATATCGCGAATTCGATGTACCGAACGATGCGACCGTTGACGCTGTCCTTTCCGCCGGAAACAACGGTGAATTTGCATACCACTAGCTGTACCATGTAATTGAACGTGATTGGATTTTTCTACGTCTGCGAGAGTCAAGTGAAAACGACGACGGAGGCGTGACACAGTGGGTACTTTAATAATTATTGTAATTACAGGTAACCCTCCTATAACACGGTAGATACGTTCCTAAAAAATGCCGTGTTGTGTGAAACCGTGTTGTATGAGACCCAGAGCAAGTACAAAAAGAGGGGTTGCATTCCGAAAACTTATTAGAAACAAATATTTTTTTTTTAAATTCTACATAAACAACTTAATTTTTATTAAAAATATATAAATGTATGTACAACACAAAACAAAAAATATTATTTTAATTTGATGCAACTATAATTTAATAAATTTCTTCATCGTCACTGTTCAGTATAATCAATCGAGAACGTTTTTTTAGTGGAATGATATCGCCTTCAATTTCAGAACTTTTTTCTTCATTTAAAGTTTTTGTATTTTCTTTCCTCTTTGAAAAATCTGTAATTTCACTTTGCTTTCTGGTTTTTACCGGATCAATGTTAATTTTTCCTTAATATTTTAAAGACGAAAAAAGTTGTTCTTTGACACACCGTGGCTCGACGCAGACTGTCGATCAGCAGCGTGAAATACTTTTGTTTTCAAGCCACGGAGATGAAATCAAAATAGTTTATGCCACACTGTATCTTTAAGAAGGCAAGCCTCGTCGCGGCTATAGAAGTACAGTGGTGTTTAAAGGTTTTTGCAATTTTCTTACCATGTTACAGCGAAACCGTGTTATAGGATACCGTGTTGTAGAAGGGTTTCCGCAATTCATAAATCGTGTTATAGCGAAACCGTGTTATAGGAGGGCTACCTGTATTGAGATTGTTTTCTTATTATTTTGCAGCAGGCGGAGAGATTAATTAAAATATATGTTGGAATGGAAAGACCACGGTAGAATCAAATATCGTAAGTGTACCGACTTAAATTGTATCTTTGTGTATCTCGCTGGTGCAACATTCCTTGATTAGTTTGATGATCATGACCGAACTAGGTGCCTTCGTTACAGTCTCACGTACATCCTGTTTTCTTTCTTTTTTTTCTTTTCTCTTGCCACGTTGGTATTTTTCTCACCTTTTTCCAGACCTTTCTCTCGTCGTTCTTTCGCCCATGCTCTCCTTTACGCTTGGATTCTATGATTTTATATAAAACGTTCAATTTGCTGGTACAAACCTTGATTACATTGGTTTCGCACGCAATAACTTTCTTTGTAAAAGTAAATTGATTTATTTGCTGTATTTTTTGATTGATCGAGTATTCGCAATCTCGGTGGTGATTGTGGAAATATTTTGAAATTGCTGATATTCCAGAGACGAATTACCACCGACTTTGATTTTATTGTTGTTATTTAAATTGGTTTAAAGACTGTCTTTGTTTAAGTCGGACATTTCTGAATTGAGTTTGATTCTTTTTCGAGTATTCTTTACGCTTGTATGAAAGTTTGCTGATCGAATTTTCGTTCTATATATATTCTTCGTATATTTGTTTCAGATACTGAAAAACTTTCGTCTTCGCAAAGAATAATATTTATAAAGAAAGGATTATTTGAGTTCAGCACGAATTGAATTGAATTAATTGTTGAGTGCAGCAATGCTATCATTATTTAAATTATCACAAAAGGGTAGGAAAATATTTGTACAACGTTAGATTAATAATTTCAATCTCTTTAATACACCGAGGGTGAATTTAAAGCATAAGTTTCATACAGTGTGATTCTTGAACGTAAATTTCTCAAGTTGAATGCTGAATATCTAATGGAGATTCTTCGAAACATGAAAATAGTTTTTAAACGAAGTTAGAATTAACGGTGGAAAGGATTTTTGTAAAGGATAATTTTCCTTGGGTATTCCTTAATTAGAAAGGACGAAGTCAGGCGAGAATGAAACTTTTAACGAGTATATATTTGAAATGGAAGATACTTCTTATCCTTTTTAACAAGATCAAATTCGTTTAAGCTATTTCTTTCAAGCTTTGACATTTATTTATCAAAGTTTATCAAATAATTCCTTCTTTCTCATTCTTCTGCTCATATCTTCTTCTCAAATTGCAACTCATATTGCAATATTTCATCTTTTTTTATCCACGATTATTTCATCACATCATTTTCAGTCAGTCGTCGCTTTTTTCATCTTCACGTACAAGCATTTTCTCATCTTAGTCTTACTTTCTTACAGTCTTTCTACGATTGGCTTCTCTAGTTTCATATTCTTTTCATTCCCAAGGCTCCGTTACACAGTTACTCGGACTTTCGACTCGCTATTACACAAACCGATAAAGTTACAATTTCAAACCGTCCCGATTTTCATTTCTCTCTCCATGAATCTCTTTTCGTTTCTGCTTTTTTCTGTTTCCCTTTAAAAGAGCGCAAATTGCACACTAAACTCTTTCTCACAAATAATTTGAAATTCTTCTTTCTTCTTCGTTCATTTTGAATTTTCTTCGCTTTAATTGTTGTGGTAATTTGTCTTAGAGGTCTACTTACTGTTTTAGGTGAGTAATGAGTCATCGAGGTTGTGATACATTAAGTAATGATTTAGGAAACATTTCTCAAGACTGATGAAAGAGGATTTGAACTTTTGTCGGATTTGAATCCTTCTAACACGTTAAATTACTTTTCTGCTTCTGTATTTTTCTGTTTGGATTACTATAGTCATTTGAGCCACTCATTTGTCAAATCGATTGAACATATTTTTAATGAAAATACATTAAAATATCTTTCCATGAAAAAAGCTCCTTTGAGAATATACATTTTGGTAAATTCATCTACCGCTGCTCTCCTTTAATGCCACGCGAGACAATAGTTTTGCAGTACTTGATACTTTCTCAAGTTACGCGAAAGAGTTTTCGATCTTCGAGGTAGACTTTTCATCTCCTGGAGAAACGTCGAGGATGAACGAAAGGCACATTCTCTGACAGTGGGATGGTTCGTTGAATCTCATCCGAGGCACCGCAAGTTCGCGTATTTTATAATTCTAACGAGCACGATTTTTTCACCGAATTCCATCACCCCATTCCTTCAAATGGCTCAAGACAAAGGATACTTTCTTCGTTTCAATCGAAGAGAAAAGAATTTTCTACGAGATTCACTTGAAGAATAAGAAATTTCTCTGCTCCTACTTTTGAATAAACCGACGAGGCCAAAAAATTTCCAAAATTATTTTCCATCCAAAAACTAATTAACCCTTTGACTGCTAAACGCGTAAATATACACCCTCTGCATTTTTTTACTATAACTCATTTACCATTTCACCAGCTGACTCAACATGGAATTTATCACTCGATGTAATATAGCAACCAAGTATCTGTAATTGTTTCATTTAAAGTTATTTGCAATTATTATTTTTTTAAATCCTAAAAATGGTATTAAATCTCTGGGTACTCTTTTGGTCACCAGTCAGTGGACGACCAGTGACAGCAATTAACCCTAGATCACTAACCTTCGTCGATTCGACGACACGGATTTAATAAGTATGCCATATTAGTTAACGTTATCGTAATAAATAAATACCTATCTTTAATAATAGAAAAAAACATGTTTAAATTTTATTTAAATAATACCTTTTAAGGTAAAAGCAGGAGTAGTTGACCATGTGCCAGTAGTTGACCATTTTTTAGAAAACATAAAAAAATAAGGTTTGCATAAGTCGTGCACTTTCGATGAAAGTGAATTTCAACTACCACAGTATCTGTCGATTATATTTTGAAACAGTTATATGTAAAGTGAAGTATACCTATTCACAGCGATCTTTTGAATTCAATAAGGTAAGTAATAAGCCGTTAAATCTCTATTTCCTTAACGTTTCTGTTAAGAATGGCTGTACGGTTCAAGTAAAAAATTCATAGACTGCGAAGATTTCGCAAATAAATTATGTTCTGTTTAAGACCTTGCAACGTTTTATGAGTAATATATACATCGTTTTTATTATTTTAACCACAAAATGCAATAATTTTTTAATGGTCAACTTGTGGATATTGTTACTCTACAATTTTCAGAAGTTGACAGGCATGGTTAATTACCAGACTGCGGATTTTTATGCATTTATGACAAATTAAATACCGCTAAAATATACAAAAAGGACATAATATAAAAATATATCTAAAATATCCAAAGTACGGTATTTGTTGTAATATTTATTGAGTGCAATAAATCCCTAGATAGGTTTTCCTGTCTCACCTGCCTTTGTGAAACTGGAAATTTGCATAAACATCCGCAGTCTATTAATTACCGACATTTCTCATTTAAATTTGTTTACGATTTATAATGTATCCGTTTTACATCTCACTTTATTAGAAATACAAAATGTAAATCGATATATTGTAGTATACTGAGTTTTAGTCGATGATACGGTCAACTATCAACTGCATTCGCGGTCAATTATTGATCAGTGTCCAATGTCTACTCTGTTCTTCTTCTTCTTTTATTATTTAATTATTAATGATAATTTGTACCGGTAACTGTTAAAATTAAACGATAATAAAGTGATTTTCAGCGTTAATGCTGTAACCCTGATTCGAATATAAGCGGTCAACTACTAACGAAAAAAGGTGGCCAATTACTAGTTTTATCGATCTCAAAAGTGGTCAACTACTGAAGCATTTGCCGAATTTTTAAATATATTTCTCAAATTTTTATAACTCATTTTTTTAAAAATTGGTCTTGGTACATAATCTAGAATGTTCAAAGAACGTCTCCAACCATCGACTCTCGCCAGTTATTGACAGAATAAATAGTTACCATTGTTTCTATCGAAAATTTCTCTTAACTGGTCACCTGCTGGTACCTTTACCTTAACCCCTTTCGTAAACACCGTAGTCGAAGAGACGAAGGTTAGTGTTAAGCGTCGAAAAATAAGATTAGTGATCTAGGGTTAATACTAGATTTACTGAGCCAATTTGGCTCATTCAAAATTTGATTACTATATACATAATATATTGTTTTGATTAATTTTTTAATAATAAATCTTTCATTTAAATTGATTTGGAACTATTTTCTTTGCAAAAAAATGCAGTTTTCTTGTATAAGCCAAATTGGTACACTTTAGAAAAATAAATGTATCAACATCCGTAAATCTAGTGTTAATATGCAAATAACACCCCATCCGTATTGATGAATTCCTCCAACAGTGCGTCGCAGTTAAAGGGTCAAACTATTTAACCTTTGAGACACATAAAACCACTGCTAATAATTTACAAAACACAATACCAGGGTGAAATCCTGACCCGTTGCTTTCCACGGTTTGCACGATATCTGTTAGTAAGGTGAATAGAGGGTGACGGTAATGTGCCGGCGTAAACCCGGCGGACAGAGTTTAGGTTGCTCGTTGTACACGGGGTCGAAAAGTTTACCCGGCGGGAGTTCAAGCATCTCCTCGGCCTCGACGCGAAAAGTCGAGAGCAACGTCGAACGAATTCGGTCGGAGCGTACTCGAGAAGAGGGAAAATCGTTCCGTTTTGCCGCGTGATTGCAGCCGCAATTTCGTCCCGTAGAAAGACTACCAACGAACGAAAGGTTGAAAGATACAGGAGACCGAAGAAGAATGTAAAAGATACCACTGTCTGCGTGCGTACCTTCGAGGAAGTAACAAATGTTACGGAGCCAGATGTTCGTCAAAGTTGCACGATATCCAGGAAACCACCCTGTAAATCGTTGTAGGAGAACGAAGGGTGGAAACGAGAGAATGGTATGAAGAGGAAGAGAGAAGATGGGTGTGATGGTGTTCCGTTGTTTTATGTTTCGCATACGCCAACACACGATACTGTATTTCTCCCTGGTGCTTTCCCGTGCATCTGGGAATTTAAATAAGTCATTCGACTAGTAAGCTTTTGATGGCGCGAGAGTTCACGTTTGTTGGGAAGCATCTTTTTGTTGGCGTGAATAGATTTAAGTTCGTGTTTTGGGATGTTCGTGTTGCGTGATACGTTGTATTTTGGTTAATAAAAGAAAATGAATTGATACGTTGTAGGTGAGAGGTGTTATGGAATTGTTAGATTTAGAGTGGGGAAACGTCGTCAACATTTTGAATTTATTGTATATGCAATGTATTTTTGTGTCTCTTTTTATGGCAACTGTAGTCATTTTTAAAAAGATAGTTTTCCTCATAAATCTTTCCTCTATGTCTAATAACTTTGTTTGAGATATTAAGAAGAAAATATGGAGATAATTTATTTGGCTGAAATAGAATTTTGAAATTTATGCTTTAATGTCAGTTCTTTAATGGTGGGCTGGAGGTAGAGATTCATATTGCAATTTTTGCACGAGTTTCTAAAAGAATGTTGATGTCGTACGGCTTATTGTGGAAGCTATTGTGCTTTTTCGGAGAAAGATACAGTAAAGTTATGTGAGATTGTAGACGTTACAGTTTGCACAAATTTTCGTAAAATGGATCACATAGGTGATCATATTAAACGTGTTAGACGTCTGACTTGTTTCACTGCTAGTGGCACACGGTCAGAGGGAAGCAGGTCGGAAAGGAAGAAATAGGATTTTCGAGTAGCAGGAGGTGTATTAATACTTTGTTGACCAGTGTTTCTCAAATATAACCGCGCACAGAGAACTCAATCACGCAATATTTTGACATTTAAACTTTCACATTCTGTTCGTACTACACACATTATTATGACTTTAAAATCATCAAAAAACTTCACTGTTCTCAACAATAAAAATTAGCCATAAAATTACAAAATTTCACGTTCAAGTTTCTCAGTTTTACTTACAATTACACCTAGAATTAAAAAGAAACCTTGCTCATGAACAGCGACAATATTTTAAGGGGTGAAACAATTCAAATTTCAGTCTCTCTCACGATAACTTACAAAATTTTACAACTATTCCATCTATAACATCTAAAAGTCATTAAAACTCATACAGTTCTCCTCTTCCATACAACCAAGAGATCCAGTTTATAAAATATATAACTGAATGCCATTAAAACCTGCCAAACGTAACCCCCCAAAAATATTATAACTACTTCACCTATAAAGTCTCCATAGTTTAAACTTTAAAAATAATTAAAACCTGTATAGTTGTCTTCTTCCATAAAACCAAGAGAGTTTCTAAAATATATAACCAAACGCCTTTAACACTAGAACTACCAAACCAGTCAAAATGATTGGTACACAATTTTTTCCAAAAATTCTCCAAGTTTATATAAGAGTCATAGAATAAATATTCTACGTCTGTATCAATAAACATAAATCACCCAATCGATAAAATTTTCCGCCACTTGATTCCCACTTTCTCAAAGTACTTATTTAATTTATTAAAATATGTCGAATTTGACGCCGGTAGTTCCAGTGTTAAGACCCGCTAAAATCAACCCCCAAAAATATAACTATTTCACCTATAACATCTCCATACTTCAAAGTATAAAAACAATTAAAATCCATTAGTTGACCTCTCCCATACAATCAAGATATCCAGTTTCTAAGATGTAGAACTCAACGCCATTAAAACTCGCCAAAATCAACCCCTACGCCGGCCTCCATCGCAAACCGTCTTTCCTTCGGTAAGATTTGGGAAACACTGTTACTGTACCATCTCTATGGTGCTGCAGAGATTACAGGAAAGAGCAGGTTGGCATTTGTTATATTTCACTGGAAATAGCTCGCCGTTTTCAGCGTTCCTCGGCATGCACAGCAACGTTATTGCGACAATGTGCACGCCATAATCTCGTGGCAACGGATTCCGCATTATCATTGCAATAACGTGCCCTCCATATGTATTACGATTATTCCCATCGTGCGTTACGATCAGTTTCGGTTCGCCGCCGAGATTCCAAGGGGTTGCGCGAACGGAACTGCTGCATTCCGAGGAATTTCGCGATCACAGGGGCGAAACTATTCGGATGCATGCTCGGCTTCCATTCGACGGGAAAATCCGCCCCTTCTCTGGTGTTATGGTGGCGTGCTTCAGAGAGTAATTCGTCCTCTGTATTGCTCTGAAGGGGTTCTCGAAATGGTCAGAGTTAAGGTTACGGTTTTGCGTTCAATTTAATAGCAGAGTTTGCATGATTTCTATGATATCCATACTGTTGTATTACAATTAATATTGTTTCTTCGGATTATTTTCTTCTTCAAGTTTAATCCGGTTGTTTCACTATTCCTGCTCCTGTTGATTAGATGCAACTTATTTTTTCCATCGAACTGTTATATTTTTTTTTTATTTTTTATCGTTAAGTTTGTTCAGTTTGTTTCATTTTTCTTGCTGTCGAGTAGGAGGAATTCGTTTTCCCATCGAGGAGTATGTTTTTTAAGGGATTTTCTAGGATTACTTTTAAATGTTTTACGCATAGAAAGCGACACAGTATCGTCTCCATTGTTGCATTCAGTTTTTGGGATTATTTCATGCGAAGTTAGCTTCTTGGGAAGACTAGCTGACAGTCTGTCTCGGAGGGGATTGAGTCGAGTGTTTGCGATCGGTTGCAAGAGTTTGTTGCGGAATGCAGTAGTCGAATAAATTGTGTCGATCGATCTGCCGCTGATTTCCATTCTCGTTTCGAGATCTTTGTTATTTGTGTCGGCTGGAACGAGCAATTCCGTTGGATCGTCTGCTTTTCCGCAATATTTATAACTACGATCTACAATAATTCAATTCTATTGGGCCAATAAGCTTCCATGGCTCTTTGGAAAATATTAATTTATGAAAACCGTTTGGATAATAAAACTCTATAATAAATGTGGTAAATATTAAAACCTCTCTCATAAAGTTTTATTCATCTAAGCAGTCTCCTCAAATTAATATATTTCTTTAAGTAATACAACTATTAGTATTGACACCCAGAGCAACCAAGTCTTGCTTAAAAGTTATCAATAAAGAAAAAAAAATATTTCTAAAAGAACCGTCTAAAAAAATTCACAATGAGCGTTTCAAATTTTCCAAGAATCTTCGAAATTTTAAAAAACACAGAAATACCGGGCGCAGTTGCTCGTTTTACAGTGGAATTTCAACAACACTAGAATAGACAACACGATTGGCTCACTTTTTCTCGTACTATCTCGCGGAAGTATCCTTTTATTGTCCGCAAACGTTCAAAACGGAAATGCTCGCCCGGGAGACTCGATTTCACGGAGTTTTTTTCATCCCTTTAACCGGCATGGGGTAATAATTATAAAGTAACTACTGTTGCGAGTTCAGCGGTGCCACTTCGTGTACAGAAGCCGTGTGTGAGATTAGCCAGAAGAAGAAGTAGATTAACAGGAAATGGAGGGAAAGATAGAAACAGAAGAAGAAGAAGGGGTGAAATAGAAGAAGAAGAAAAGGACTATAGCATTGGTTTGAAACAGATTAAGTAGAAGAAGCAGATCTTCTCATGAAATATAGTCATCTAATTAATGCTCGCATGTTCTCCCGAAATTCATGGGACAAGATTAGGGTGCACCATGCACGACGCCTCTACTAGTATCTTCATTAGCAGATTACGACGGTGTAGTCGTTTAAAACAAGACTCTAATCGCTACGTGATCGATGCGACAAAATGTCCATTTTACTAGAGAGTGACCACAAGCCTGGCAAACAATCTCAGTCGGATTAATCCCACAACGATCGCGATTAACTTTCTAGGCACTTGCTGTCTCAAAGAAAAAAAGCGAAGAACGATTACTACGACTTCGAGATAAGAAAGAGTGACACGCTTTTGATAGAGGCACATATACATACATATACCTAAGAGAAGACAGAGAAAGAGACGTTTAAAACTAATAATTATTCTAGTAATATTATTATCATCAGCAGATAGTGGAGTTGCATATGAGCAACGACTTGGGGAAGAATTAAAAATCGTACAACATCGCAATTACATGAGGAAGAAGAAACTGCCTTGCAGAGAATGACGACAGTAGTAGTATCAGTATTAGAGATAGCAATAATAATAGTAATAGTGATAATAGTTGTAACAATAATAATAAGAGTAAAAGTGATGCTAATATTAGCTCAGAGTGACTTCTTTCAATTATTAATACGTCTACCAAAGGTCAAGACTTGCGACTGCAGAGCAACAGGACGCAGACTACGAAAAGTAGGAAAGAGTTAGTGAAGGAAAGAGATTTTCTGAAACCCTCGAGTGACATCAAAATGTACAGATTCACCATGGAATCTCCGGCTTAATCACTGACATGCAAGCAAAAGTTCGAGGGTTATTTGTTAAGATAATTATTCACTATACAATGGGATATTTCCTCTCAAATTAATCGTGCCGGTAGAATATTATTTTCTCCGGCAAAACGTCTTGGGATTGAAAAAGTCGATATTGTTACACGGTGTAGAATTATCGTTGAATATTAGTCAATAATGAGCGTCAATAAGATATGAGATCTCTTATTCAATTTTCTATTTTTCTATCCTGGACATTCAGTTAAGGTTCCAATTTGTTTATTAATTTCCTTTCTGGTTTGCGATCTTAAAATTATTTGTTGTTTGTTGGAAACTTTCTTAAGAATATCTCGAATAACTTATCACTCGGGGGTTGATGCGTTTTGAAAAAAATTAGAAGATTGTTGTGAGAGAGATAGACAGAGAGTCAGAAAGAGTGAGAGGAAGACAGAAAGAGAGGATAGTCAGTGCTGGAAAAAAGATACCATTTCTTTGATTCCGAGCTTTCGGTGCAGCATACACTTTCACGTATACAGACTCATTACTTTACCACTACGAGTGCACTAATCGAAGATGAGACTCTAGTCTCTCCTTTATTGGACGCTGCAAAATAAAAGTAGAGCTTGCTCGATTCAAACCCAGCGTGACAGCGTTTAGTTTTGCATTCGCACGTAGACAGGCCACTTTATCGCCGTCCTCGTTCGCAGCTGAGAAGAAACTAAGGCATTTCGGCAGAAGCAAAGACTTTTAGAAAAGATTTGCCCGTGAGAAGTCTCGTACGAAGTTAGCCGTGCGTGAATCATCCTTTGTAGCTTATTAACTCATTCGAAACAAGAACCGTTTCACTAAATTAATTGCCAAGAGCCAATACTTCTTTTTTCTGTTTTTCCTCCCATCATTACGTTCGATTTGCACAATTCTACCAAAATTTTGTACTTTTAAACCACCTCAAATGAAATAAAGCAAAGTATTTTTATATTTTCTAATTTCTTTATACGAAAGTTAATGTTTTGAAAGATGGCTCCAAATAGTAAAATATTATTATAAGGCAAAAAATCTTGTATTGTTATTCGAGTTTAAATTTTCTTAATTTTTTACTGTGCAATAAAGTTGATGTTTTCGCAGCAGTGTTTCGGATAAATAAAGAAAGTCCAATTCTCGACGGATACGAAGGACGTGCAGACCTCAATGGATGGAGGTTTTCATGGCGTTTCGTAAGAATACACCGAGTTCGGAATTGTAAAGTTATCGCCGCTACAAAAGACATTCTGCGCTTGGCCGGAAAATTCTGTCGTTTACTACTATCGTCGTGTTTTATATTCTTTTCTGAGGCGTTTACACGTATACGCGTATGTTTCCCAGTAAAACAGTTCTCTTCTTTTTTTTTGAGCCTGGGTTACATCGAGAAACCACAAGAATATTTTCGTCTTTTTTTTGAAAGATATTATGGTAAAAGAACTTTCTCAAAATTTAAATTCATTATTGAGATATTTCAGGGGTGAAAAATTTTTCATATGTTTGTAAATTTTGGAATGAGACGTTCGTGAAAATTGTTGTTCGTAAATCAAAATGAACTTTGAGATTTAAAAAAAAATATTTTTGTATAGCATATTTTGTTGCTACAATTCGAGTTACGTTTAAAACATATTTAAGAGTAATTTATCATTAGTATGTGTACATGAACCTTTTAATATCCTACGCTTATTAATTGCCGCAACACGTAATTACATCGGGGACGTTCGAAATGAATCGTGGATGCATATCATGTAATATTTGTTAGGACATGAATTAAAATACTTTCATGATGATATAATAAAATGTTTTCCTCGTACTTCTCTTTTCATTAAATACACGCTTTCGTATATTGTTATAATTATTTGATACTATATTTTCAGCAATGATAAATACTGATCATTGTCGCATAACAATTTAACAATTCCCTTCTATTCAATTAATTTCATGTTCTGACAACGAGAAAACGGAGTCCAATAATAGAAATTAACAATGCTTCTTTACATTATCGAATTCAATATATCGTTAAACAGAAATGATTTTGTTCGTCGAGTGTTCATCAATTGAAAGAGAATCGATTAAACGAATGATCGTTAACCACACCTTTTTTTCTTCGGGGTAAAATTTCACGTTAAAGCAGGTGCATTGTGGGAATAATTTCGCGTCGAATAATTCGGCAATTTCGCAAGTGCGGAGAATCGTAAGCGCGCCGTCAACCGAATGAATTACAAATTTACGTCAGCCGTTGGAGCATTTGTGCGTTCATTTCGCTTCGTACTTTTAATTAGCAGTAATTCCCCGTTGACCGATTTGTTTCATAACAAATAATATTTATTTCGTGCGAAATTGAAATTTCAGTGCGTAACGCGACGGAATAACGTCAAAGTAAAAGCACAGGAAAAAATCTGCGATGATATTTTTAATAAAAAGAATTAAATGGAATTGATTCTGCAAGCATTTTGGAAGAGCAAAAAAATTACAACGAACTGTTTCTCGTCCATTCGTTGAAATTTAATCAATTATTTGTTAATTTCATAAATAAAAGATAGACTTTTATGAATTTTCTTTTCAATTGTTTACATTTCCATTGACCAATTCCCCTTAATATTTATAATTACCATGAGAATTAGTTATTACCAACGAAGTATTCAAAGCAATTTTATACTTCCTCTGTCCGAAATTAATTGTCACATTTAGTATGTAAATTTAACTAACGAGTGACACTCGTGGCGCATAAAATGAAATACGAAAACGTGGGATTTTGTAAAAATTAGTGGAACGTTATACCATCAAATTATTTACGTGTTATTAGTCCAACTTTGAAGTACATAATATCCGAGAAACCACTAGAAATTTTTTATTTTACCAACTCAACTACGGTATACACAACGAGAAAGAAATTTAAGTCGTGAAGTTAAATAAATCACATTAACATTCGCACAAAAATATGCAAATATAATAACTACTTTACAAAAGAGGGAATATTATTCAGTATAATTTGATACTTCAAGAAACAATCTCTCAAAGAAGAACAGATGCAAGAACCGAATTCGAATTTCACGCCATAAATCCTTTATTCATCTTTTGGCAAAATTAACGCCCCGTAAAAAGCAGCAGGACGATTTAATGCGTTCCGTTATTATCCGCTCGATTGTGTACGATCGATTGCAATAATTTACACGGACCGATGTCGGCCGTTTCGTTTTTGGGACAACACGGAGATCGACGACGCGATTTTATGGTGCTAATTAAGTTCGATTATTATCGCGGAAACAGCGGCACAGTGGTTTCGGATGACAAAATCCTGCCGCGTTCATCGGACCTCCGAATAAACACTTTACACCGGCGATTTCGCACAAATGGACACGCGGTTAAACAACGGCGAACGAATACGCGTTTCGCATTGCATCTAAATTTTTTAGTCGCACGTATCGAAATGAGAATCCACCTTTTAGTGTGGTTGACCGGTAGCGAAGGTTTGAATGGGAACGTGGTAGGAATTTTACAGGAACGTTAGAGTTCGATATTTTAGGAGATTTTTAACCCCTTGCTTTACCATTTGTTTCCGACTGCGTGTGCTACGGTTAAGCACTAAATTGGTAAAATAATTATTTACTAGATATTTTTAGTATATTATATACTTTAACATTAGATCTACCAGCGTTACATCTGTTATATTTCAATGTATTAAATGATTACTTTGGAAAAAAAGAAATGAAGAGGTGGAAAAGATGATTCATTTGATGATCTGTGTTTTCTGAAACTTTTGTAGAATATCAGCTCAATAGCTCTTAGCTTGGAGAATTTTTGGGAACCAGACATTTTGACTTGCTTGATAGTTCTAGTGTTGAAGTAAATTTGATGGCACGAAAGTAATTTTGTTGTCGTGTGCTATTAATAGTTTAATATTCTGTTAGGGTGATTTAGTCTAGAATAAACTGTTTTAGGTAGACTCCAAATTGTCAAGGTTACGATATAGTAATTAATAATTTAAAAACAATATCTTGTTAATTACGAGTCTCAGCCTTTACCTTCTTACCCAACATAGTTCTCCATTAATTCTTTCAACTTGACAGTCTTTGAAAAGTCTTAACATTTTTTATTTCACTTTCTATGTCGTGAATATGACTCGTGGTTGTAAGTCAAGGGGTTAAAAACAATTGAATCGTGTGATTAGAGTTTGTCTTCGGTAAGGATCTTTTTATTTGAAGCCTGAGACTAAGATTATTTTTTTTTTAAATTAGTGTGGATGAATTATTGTACTTTTAGTAATTTCAACACGTTTGAAAGGTAGACTATGAAAGATAGTAATTGCGGGTGAAATTCATGAGGATTTCCTTGTTTTTATTTAAAATTCTCATTTGAGTCTCATTGTATCTAGATGCATTATAACAGGGATGTTAAGTATGCAATGAAATGTTTTTAATTAAAAAGTAAAAGGGATACGTGTAAAGTTGAGACATTAAAATAATAATTCACTGTATACGGTTAAAAATTCTATTTTAAATTAAAAATACAAATTAATTGCACAAAGACGAACGAGGTTGTGCGCATAAATAAATAATTAAACTGTTTTACAATGTAAAATCCATTTTTACCAGCCCTACCTTTTCGTCTATATATCTTCTGCTTTTTAGAGAAAACTAAAATAACATTTTTAATAACGGAGAAGGAAAGAAACGATCAAATTGCCTTTTGGCAATGCTTTCATTCTGTGTCTTCGACATTTACTTTGTTTTACCGTATTCACATCCTTCCCTTTTCACGCGTTTCCGAAATACATTTATTTTTTGAACTTAATATGTCCATCTCGTTAATATGGATGGGATATGCAAAATCCCTCTTCATTGGAGTTTACGAGAGCCACCGACAGGCGTGCATCAAAGTTTGCATTTTCGTTTGACGCTTCCATATACGAGTTTTGATTCTATCTTTTCACCGTTATCGTATGCGACGAATTATGCGAAAAGGGGAATCCTTTAACGGCTGCATATATAAGAGTAATAAATTTTGTATTGGCAAAACTTCACGGTATTTGCGTTCCGTTCCACACGTTTATTTTAGTACGATGGATTCTGCGAGTCATTGTAAATATATTTGAATTTCTATATTGATAGCAATAAATAAATGTTACTTTTGTTGTGTGGTTGCATCAATATCGTGACAAAAGAATATTTAATATCGTAGCTCTTTGGAAGATTCATATTGTTATTTCCAATTTCTTATTGTAAAATATAGAATAAATCTAGAGAAATATTTTTATTAAACAGATTAGTATTTATGAGAGAATTTGAAGGAACAGTTTCGAAAACGAAATTATTTTTTCTGATTGAAATTGATTAGTTAGATAGATATAGAAATGATCCAGCTATTTTCTCGGTGTTTGGAACGTTTGTAACTGAAAAAAATTCTACAGCTTTTCTTTATCGTCGACAATAAAAAAGATAACTGGTGGGAATTCGTGGTCGGAACCCAATTTGAGAGGGTGACCGTTAACCCGCCCCATTTGAACCCCGCGAATATAATGCGAATATTTTTTCTTCACCACTGTAACGCACACCAACTTTTTCTCGTTTTCCCTCTCGTAACTTACACTTCTTTTTTTGCATTAACCTCGATATGTAATTTGAAAAATTTAACCGAAATTTGAAAAAAATTATTCGCTCTATTTCTATTATTATGGAATCTCTGTTGTTACAAGTCGGCGATATGCTGGTTTTCACAGAGAGAATGTAAAATGATAGAAAGTTTCGATATGAAATCACAGAGAACAATCGACAACGAGAATAATCAGTTTGTCGTTTATTAAACGAGTGTTCGTTCGACAATCTTGATCGTCAGTCGAATCGCATACATTTACGTTGCGAATTCTCCATGGGATTTCGATTCAGCCCGAAATTGATGCAATAATTAATAAATTGGTATGAGTTACCATTAATTGCATTTCGTTAAAATGCAAACTTTTCATCGTGAGAAACACTTGCGCTAAAATTTGCAAACGTTCATGTTTACACTCGAGTAAAATTCAGACATCGATATAAGCGCAAAATTCGAGCAGAACTTCAAAATGTTAACCGTCTCTTACTGTCACTTTTAAATTTGAAGAAAACTCAAGTAGTCTGTGGAAAAAAAAATTAAAACGAAAGAGTGAAAAATTTCGAAATATTTTTCAAGAGAGAACATTTTCAACGATGCGGCATAGTTCATCCAATTTCGAATTGTACCAGCTTTCACATTTCCTGGGAAAATTTCGACGAAATCAGTTTTTTCTTTGCTCAGATAGTGCGTGGGTGTTTGAAGAACGTACAATGTAAAATTGTTTCTGGGAATAGATTCGGATTTCACACGAGTTGCATTATTCGCTGGTTTATCTCTGCAAGGGTGTATAAATGTCGAAATTTGTAATACTGTCGTATCAAAATGTGGAACTGGATTTTGTATTGAAAGAAAAAGAGATATGTTACATATATTTTTCACGAGTAATGTTTGTCTGCGTTGCAAAATGTAAATTGTAGTTATGGCTTATAATTATTAAATAAAACTTTCGGAGTTTAATGTTAAAGACAACATTAATTAACTCTTTTCCACCTGTGTGCAATATTTTGGTAGCTTAAAATATCAATTACAGATTATAAGAAATATTAAGAAATAATAGTCTGTTTCCAATTTTTAGAAAGATATTAATAAACTATAAAATAAATTCTCATTAATAAATTTGTTCTCATTATCTCATTATAAGTACCGCAATATTGAATGTTTTACCTGAACCGTTACTTAGGAAAAGATCAAAGTAATTTAGCACGAACGAATTATCATTTTTCTTAAATGTTTCAAATTTTTTTAGTAAATTTTGCACCGTAACTCGAATCCGTTTTTTGAGAAACATAAAACTGAGTGTTGTTTGATTTTTACTCGATTATTTTCCATGAGAAATATGGAATATTTGAATGCGTTTCGTACAGTATGTATCGTGGAAACTGCTCTAACTTGTTTTACACGAATCGAGTACCGATTCGAATTTGGACAAGCAACAAGGATGAGAGAGAGACAAAGTTTTCATTGGCGGAACATACGGATTGTTATACGGGTGATATATCTATAACACTCTAACTCTCGACCATATGGATTATGACTTATAAAGTTTCAACACTCTAAAAGGCTTAATTTCTCGTAAGTCACGAATTTCCTCCACGATTATCGTTAGAAATCGGTTCGCCAGCCTGGAACCTTGTTCAGCATTCACGTTGAGATGCACGACATATTTATTAACGATTCCAGAAATTATCTGATTCACCTTTGCTTTAGTTTCCGATGATTATTAGAATGTAAAACGAATTAGAAGTTTGAAAATTGCAAGTACCTTAGATTCAGAAACTTTCTTGAATAATACAATTGTTTAAAATAGACTTTAAATTGTATTATAATAATTTACTGCAATGATTAGTAATTTTTAGGATTTTCAAAATGAAAGATACACTCTTCATTCCTCCACGTATTTAATTATAATTAATAGAGAATCTTTCATAAGTGCAGGTGGAATAGTATTAATTACTGAAACTTTCCACAGTACAGAATTCCCAAAGTAAAAATTAATCCATCGTCCAAGAAGTACTCAAACCCTCAAATTACCAATCTCCTGAAAATTCCTTTTTCACACAGAATTCCATAGCCCTCTGTTTGCCAAAGAAATGAAGATTACACGTCCCTTCCATCACACATTGACGAGGCGTGGCAAAAACTGTAACTGCAATTCCAAGTAAATCCGTGTGCACACCGCGGACGAACCGGTGTAATCGCGGAGGATTAATTTTTACCAGAGATGCCCTGCTTTCCGTCGATCGTCCAGAAAATGTAATCTCCCCTGGTTCGCGTTTACGCGACCCCATCGCAAAATCCAAATCCTCGCAAATAGGGCCAATCGCGATTTAGAAAATAAACGCCAGCCGGCTACGCCTTAATCCCGTTGCAATTGTTTCCTCTATTACGATCCAGCAATTATTCGACTGTTTACTCGTCGCGTTTATCGTACGCGAGTTGCATCGATATTTCGGCAAACAGTACGTGACTTGGCACAGTGCACCATGCATAAGGGAAGGACGTTTTGGTCAATGGAAAGTATAGACGAGTTCCCGTTAAATTTCATTTTCAATTGCGCTAACGCGTACGGAACTCTTCGAGATCTTTGATTACTCTCGGCTGTTTGCATTAACGTGATTTCTGTGGGGAAAACGAGAAAATGTCGTATGAAATTATTACTCGTTGAGCTGGTGGGTTATTTTAGGGTTTTGTTAACTTTATGGTTAAGAAGGACTTCTAAATTATTGTTATTTTTGTGTGAAATATTTAGGACAATTGTGTGGAAGTGATCTTGTTTGGTGTTGGGTTTATTGAAATGGTATAAATGATTTTCATCGTTTTTTTTCTCAATGTTAGTTTAATATTTAAGGTCGCGATTGTTTTAATCTTTTGTGTCAAATTTCGGGAGTATGATCGAGTTTCTTTTTAATTTTATTTTCATTTGACAGGGATATGGAAAATTTATGTTGTACGAACAAATGGTTTTATGTTGTAGGATATTTTTTTTTAATTTAGTTTCACAAACGCGACGGGGAATATTAGAAATGTTTAACAAGGAATTGTTTATTCAGTGCTCAATTTCAGCGCGGGTATTCTGAAACGAAACATTTGTTGAGCTTGGAAAGGAGGTAATTAAAAATGCGATAAAGAGTGTTGCAGATGTCGCGTTAATTGAGGGTAAATTAAATTTTTTGACACGATGGAAAAACAGCAAGATATTAAAATGTGCGAATTATAACGGCACATAGTATATATAGCATATCTTTGTGATTCAATGACCAGCAATAATAGCACGTTTCTTCATTGGAACATTATTCAAATTTTTCATTATTTTTTAGCGATGACGATAAAACATAAATGAAATAATTATACGATAATGTAACGCATATTCATAAAAGTATTTCCATTGATCTAATAGCAAATTTTAATTTCTGCATGTACAATCTTTACTTTTTTTTTCCAAACCTAATATCGAAAATTACTTTTTAAAGTTCTACAATTAAAAATTACATGTTAAAACTGACCTACTTTATAATTCAAATTAAACTTTTCGACGTTCTCATACCAAAATTTTTATACTGAAAATTCCCAAAAATTTGTTAATGAAACGTGACTTGTTTCAGATTCCATAAAATTTAAAAAAAGAACGAAAATACTTTCGTGGTTAACTCCGATACTCCATCGCACTTGGTCGACATGGTTTTGCGAATTTGGCGATGTTTCTCTTGAAATTCCGTCTCTGAACGATTTCTCGAGGAACATGAAACTCGAGGATCGAATCACCTAAACGAACATCGACTCGATCGACATGTCGTGATATCGTGTCTGTGAATGATAGTGTCGAATCATCCAGAATAGGCGAGCAAGAGAGAGAGACAGAAAGAGAGAGAAAGAGGAAGAGAAGAAAGAAGAAGAAGAATCGCGGAAAAGTCGAATGTAACTTCACGGAAACTGCAATTCGTCGTTTCACCGGGTCGATCGTCTTTTCATCCCATCGAAAAACCAACTCTCACAATGTAAAACGTCGATCTGAACCAAAGATGGGGAACTAATGGGATTTTCATGTACTGAGAATCCCTATATTCAAAAAAATATTTTAAAACCATCCCTCCCCACTAAAAACGAATACTCCAAGATATTTCATCTCTTCCTTCACACATACTTCATCACAAACATATTCTTAATGAACTGTGCACAAAGACAATCCCCATCCTTGTTCCAGACATCACCAGCAAGAAAGCACTACCATTTTGCACCCAACAAAACCACCATCCTACTTGAACATTAACGTAATTTGATCCCGAACAGTCTGAGATCCCTTTTGTATCGAGTCTCAAGTGCATTCGCATTCGATGGAAAATTCGTAATTTCGAAAGTGCAATTACGAATAAACGCAGTTCCCGTACTTATCGGAGCAGCCCTTACGAGAAAGAGAGAAAGAAAGACCGCATGGATAGTGATAGGAGTCTGAGAAAGAATAGACAGACGGAGGCTGTGAAAGAGAAGAGAATGATATACATAGAGAGAGAGACAAAGTAAGAAAGACTTAGAAAGAGAAATAGAGACAGAGTGATAGAATGAGAAAGAAAGAAAGACAGACAGTATATGGTAGCATCGCTCTCTCCTGAAACACGCGCTAAGCAGTGATTACATTCAGCAGACATTGCCTGTAACTTACGTTCCACTCTCTTCTCATTCACACACCGGCTCGCACAAGCCTCTCACACTCATAGAACCACAGGCACAATGTGTCGGTAGCATTTTACTTGCCTTTCCTTCCATTTACTTTCCACGAGGTTGCACGAGCATTCCGCGACCAGGCCGGCACAATGCTTCGCGTTTCGCAGAGGGTAGTTTCGAAAATGAGAAAGGGACTCGTTGCTCGTGCCACCTCTCCTCGTTACTTTTCAGTTCTTACCGAACACGAGATGCCGTACAAGAGGGCGAGAGGGGTTCGTTTGTCGCGTTTTTTAACCTTTCGTCCGCATTCGGGTGTCTTTTCGTGTTGTTTTGGAGTTTGATAGGTAATGTCTTTTTTTTTCATTTTACTGGATAGGGGAAGCTGGAGGTTGATGGTGGGGACGGGGTTGTACTGTGTTTTTGTTAGGATTTTTCACGAGTGTTTCAGTGTGATTTGAAATTTCTTCGTTTATATTTTCTCTCTCGCCTGTATTAAATATTACGACGGTTGAGTTTACTCATTTCTGTTAAGAGAATTGTGAGTTAGGAGAAATGTTGTTAAGTGGACAATTGTGTATTTTTATTTGCAGTAGCGAATTATTTTGAAAGATTGTTTCTGAGTTTTTTCTATATTATAATGAAATTTGTCTTCTATCGTTGATTCGTTAATGGTACTTTAATTTTGATTATTTTAATTTCGATGAGGACATTTGATTGGATAAAAATGGCGGTTTCATAGTCGTGTATTTGTGCAAATTGGAAAAAAATGCGGACGAAGCGTTAATGAAAGAGTCGAAGACCGCAGTGAATTAATAAACTGGCGGACGAGTCGACACAAGAGTGGTTGGAAATCATTCGGAGAATTTATTTATCCAACGGGCTTTCATATATATTATATCATCTTCGGGAAAATGAGTCGTTTTATTCTCCGAGCGATAAATTCGCACAATAAATTATTCGGACTCGTTTAAGAGCAAGAATCGAGAGAATATTTACCGGACACGTTTCATTACGAGTCTTTGAAAAAAGAATTCGATTCCATCGACGTTCGATGAGAATATTAAAAGAACAATAAGCACAATCGTACCGGCTATAATCATGAATCGAGGGGAATCTCCGTATCGATAAATCGCATCGAAGATGAACGACAAACGAACGTTGTCTGAACGCGAATCGTTTTTTCAACGAGACGTGAAATCCTGCGAGGAAATTATTTCTGTCTTTCCTTATATCTCTTTTCCTTTTCTTTGCTTTCCTTTTTTTATCGAGTTCAGAGCGCGAACTCGTCGGAAGGAAGGCTCTTTCATTCCGAAGTCAGTAGGTGCAACAATGGGCCTCATTGTTACGATAAGCGACTAGCAGGAGAAATGCGCGGAGAGACGAAGGAAAGACCGCTAGAGGTAGTGCTAATTTAAGAGAAGGTGTTTTGCACGTGGGGAGTTTTCTCAGGCTCGTTTACAGAGGCGATTTTAATCTGACAAATTACTTACAGCCGACGCGCCCGAAGAACTTGTAAAATCCGTCTCTACGTTACTCTAAACACTCTTCGACCGTACATCTTCAAAATTACTTCGTGTTCCTCTTGTTCTTTTTTTTTTCATACAACATCAATACATTCGCTACCATCTCTATATCCCTTTTCGTGATATTAAAGATTCGAATAATAGACAATTCGTATCGATAGTTTGTTGCGCTAAAACGTTACTACTTCCTTAGATTTCCCTAGTGATTCAGGTAAGTGAAAAGTCAGCCGGTAGCGAATACATTGTCACGGGCGTCTACTACCATTAATTAATTTCACTTGGAAATGAAAATTCTTATAATTCCAAATCGGTTAATTGTCTTCTTAAACGAATTCTTATAATTGAATAAAAAAGAAAAGAAGATAAATTTGAAACTCCCCACGAGACTGAGATTCGTAGGCGAGGGTAGGTATAGGAAAGGTGGATCGGTACCTATAAGTGGCACCGCCTCGGAGGTTCGCGTCAACACATGGGCCACCAACAGGGAAAACACCGTCTGTGACAACAGGATGGTTACACCTGCAACATCGTACACACACACACACACGATGGTTCGGTATTCTACGAATTTGAGCGTAGACGACGTGCATCGTGCATCAATGTCAGAGCCGATCGATCGAAACGTGGGAGCTTACGAGTAAATGTATTGCGTTTCGAAGGCTCGAGGGATCCACGTGAAAAAGTTCGTGGCGAAATCGAAGAATGAGAATGGGTGTTGTGTCGGAAAAAGGAGAAACAGAGGGGGTGGGTTATAAAGCAAGAAGGTAAGGGAAATAGAGAAAGCGGGAAACAGAGAGAATTAGACAGAATTTGAGAGAATTTGGGATAACGAGAGGGAATGAGAATAAGAGAAATAGAGAAAAACAAAGAGTTAGAGATAATTTGGGAGAATGAGAGAGAATGAGAATAAGAGAAACAGAAAAAGAGAGAGTTAGACAGAGTTTGAGAGAATGAGAGGGAATGAAAATAAGAGAAATAGAGAAAAACAAAGAGTTAGAGATAATTTGGGAGAATGAGAGAATGAGAGAGAATGAGAATAAGAGAAACAGGAAAAGAGAGAGTTAGACAGAGTTTGAGAGAATGAGAGGGAATGAGAATAAGAGAAACAGAGAAAGAGAGAGTTAGACAGAATTTGAGACATTGAGAGGGAATGAGAATAAGAAAAATAGAAAAAGGGAAAAAAAGAAAGTGATAGGGAGAGCAAGAGAAAGGGAGAGTATGGGGGTGAGAAATCGTATAAGAAAAATAAGAAATTGAGAAAGGCAGAGTGAAAGGAAGTGGAGGAGAGATCACGAAAATAAGAAAGAAAGGAAAATAGAGAGTCAGAAAAAAGGAAGAAGAATATAAAAAATAGAAAATAGAGAAAGACAGAGTGGGACGAAAATAAAAATAGAGAAAGAGGAAAAGAGAGAAAGAAAAGAGGGTGAATCCGGCAGAATAAAGAAAGGAAGAAGGTCCTTTGTCCAAGAATGCGCGTTGTTCGCACGACGTGCAACCACAGACACGAAGCATTACCATCGAGCTTTTCGACGCATCTTCCCTTACCTTCACTCTGTTTTTCACCCCTCTTCGTCCCTCCTCATCAGCCCTTTCCCTTTTCCTCGAAGCTCTTTTCCACGTCTACCTTCATCCTTGCGCTTTACGGACCAACTTTATGCGAGTTTCATGACTTCTCCGTCATCGAAGAGGCATTGAGGAGAATGGTGGACCGAAAGACACGAAGGGAGAGATCATTCGAGAGGAGAGTGCAAGGAGTTCGTGCTGGTAGAGGATATTTCGATTTTGCTGACACGAGTTGGCAGTCGATGAATTTAGCAGGAATGATTTGCCAGTCGTGACGAAGTGAGAGAGAATTTCGACGGAGAATTAATCCCTTGCGTTGGTATTTAACTAATAGTCCCGCGGGACACTTTGATTCAACCGGTTGAACGTCGAGAAGTTTAATCGCATTTGTGGATTATCGTGAGAATGGTTTCGGCGTTGGTAGAATATTTACTTTTAGCTTTTGTTTTCTTTAATTTAACCTGCAAATGATGAAACTCGATTTTTTTTTAAATTATTAAATATCATGTGCAACATTGAACTGTTGGAAAGGTGTTCGAGAATTTCTGGTATTATATTCTGTTATGGATGTCTTTCTTCAATATTTTTCTGGAAACTGGTAAAAAAGACACTCCATAATTTCATTCGTTAAAAGGAGAATTTTATTTTAGCTAAATTTTATTATAGCTACAAAGAAAAATTATTGTACACCGCGTAATAGGTTTTGGACAACGTCTTCAACTTTTGTTTATCAGACGACTGCATTTACCAACTTGATCTAAGTCTCTCAGAATTCATCTACTCTTCTATCTCTCTTAACTCCAACTTTCACATAACTCATCAAAGACGTTGGAAAGTATCGAGGATTATCGACCGTGAAGTTACCGTACCGCCCTCGACTTCTCGTGTTTTCAATTTCCCTCGTAAATCCCGCAAAATTTCGAAGCTCTGTTTCCAACGCAAGGTATTTAATTCGATATTCCTCGCGTTCCGAAACTTTCATTCGCATCGATAATTCGCATTTGAGATAAACGCAATTGTTATTCTCTCCGCTCCTCTGAAACCCCTATTTTTTTCTCACTTCGTTGAGCCTTCGAATTTTTCAACGACCCCAATGTGTGCCTCTGAAACGAATGAAATTGACTCGTGCGCTTTTGCGAACGAGATCACCGTAATTCGATGCACGTCGTCTGCGCCACGTGCAGGAAACTCCGATATTTCTGAAAAATGATTATTCAATGATTACTTTCTAGATACCAATCAGTCCTCTATCTCCAAACCTGCGACTGTTGATGACAGACTCTAGATTATCTTAATTCAAGAAATTCTCACTCGAAAAGTGAATGGTAAAACAGTGCCATTATAAAAATGCATTAACGACCGAGGATCTGTGTCTGATTGCTTTTAAATTGGACTTTATCGAACCCACGGTTCCATGCGACTCTCCTCTGTAATTCCGTTGCTCTTCCGCGCCGATTTTCGAGGATCAAAGGGACACGCTCCGATTAGATCTGCCAACTTTGCTGACCGACGTATTTCCACGCACTCGGAAACCTCTCGTTACGAGAAGTCGAGCGATATTGCAACCGGTTTGACTTTACGTGCTTCGGTTGGATCATCGAGAGAAAGGGTAGCTTTTCTTCTTTAATTCCTCGTTATGCGGATAAAACAGTAATTTTTCCAATAGTCCATTCTCTCTATTTACTTCTAGATGTGTTCCTTTTCACTTATTTTTTTTTCCATTCCTTTATTTTGATTTCCTAAATTCAACACTTTTTGTAAATCCTACAAAATTCTAGCAAATATTTCCAGAGCTGATATTCTACTCTTATATAACGAAAGAGTATAATCAAGTGAAACACCATGTCGTTTTTATGATCACCTTTATAATATTTTTTTTTCTATGATATAATTCTTGGAAGCATATCGAGGGTTAAAATCGAGCAACCTTAGCCTTTGTAACTGTTCTAAACTTTCGTATACACGCGATTCCGTTTCAGGCTGGAAGGCGCACAGTATCAATTGCCACCATCGCGGATTCGATTCTTCTCGTTTATCTCCTCAGGGATACGAATCTCCTCTATGGTGTGCCGTTTCGTTTTCCATCGTTCTATGCTCTCTTTTGCTTACACGATACGTTTATCTTTCGACTGTTGCCACCCCCGTCTTTTCTCCCTTTTTTTCCCCCCTTCTTTACCCGTAGGAGGAAAAGTGTTTCTCGAGAAATTTATCGTTCGCGCATAAAAAAAAAACTAGGTAGAGAAATTGAATTCTCTTCTCGCAGTGTGGGATATGCGTGTCTCTCTTTTTTTTTTCATTTTCTCGTTTTCTAATTTACTCTCGCTTTCAGCGTTGCCTTTTGTTCGGCGATTCGAAAACACGCCGTTACGAAGGGAAAGGCGAGATGCCTTTCGTGCGAAAGCCGCGTTTACGGGGTGAAAACACGCGATACCGTGTTACACGGCGTCGTGAAATATTTTTCATCGCTGGCTTGGATTTTCGATCTTGCATCCCCCTCGATGAATTATTACGGTCAACGTATTCAATGGCAAAGGAGAATTATTGCATGGTGGTTCGATGCACGGTACTTTTGCTTTCTCTGAGTTTTGCCATATGTTTGTTAACATTCCTCGTGTCGGCTACATTTTCAACGGTTATATTTATGAGTTTTTTAAGATTCTCAACATTAACCCGTTTCCTTGGTGGAGAGTTTAATTCTTGGAAAATTCTCTACAATTAGTAACTCGTTACTATTTGATTATAACAGTAATTACAAATATCAGAAATGAACTAGGTGGAGATATAATCTTTCTTAAGCTCTTAAGAAATTATTACTGAACTATTACTGAACCGATGGAAAATTAAAGGATTAAAGTTTTATTAACCAACTAATTGAATAATTTATGTTTCTTAAATATTCTTTTTTAACGATATTGTTTTAACACTAGAACTGGCAACAATTAATCAAATAGATCTAGACATATCACATAAATACTATAAAATGAAAGTGATAAGAAAAATCTGTAATTTAATCATCATAATCACGTATATCAAGCCAAACAGAATTTAAAAAAAAACGAATTAGATCTATAAAAATTAAAAGAATTTCAAAACAATCCCCTCACTTGACTACCTTCAAATATCTAACCTTAATACAAAAACATTCGACTCAGTTTACAATTTTCTTCAATATTCAACGAATTAACAACACAATCCCAAGTCACTCATCCATTATCATCAGTATCATTAAAATCAATCGACGTCTTTTTAATTAGAGTTCCGAATGCATTCTCAGGAATCCCAGTGTCTTTCCTCTCCCCTTAAAATTCAAGGAGAAAGCACTAACGACGACTCCTGATGTCTCTTCTTTTTTTCTTATCTTCTTACCTCTCTTTGCCCTCAAAAGACGTGGTCCCTATCTTTATCGGGTCACCGAGGCGAAGAGAGGAAAAAAGGGGTCAAAGGATGAGGAACGAACTGTGACGAGGAAATAGCCGAGAGTGGGCTGTAGAGATAAAACGAAACGCGGCAACGGGAGAACCCATAGGATAGCAAGTAGAAGGCTAAGGTGACAGAAAAGCGCGAGATGAGATACACCTGAGCAGGATACCGTGTACAAAGGAAGTGGAAGAGAAAGTCGATAAGGCGACGGAACGCGGCGAGACGATGGGCAAGATGGAGAAAACGGCAGGAGTTAACGTACCGAGATAGGTGGAGGGTGCAGAGGGATGAAATTTGACGAGGAAGTTTCGAAGGGTTGAAGAGAGGGCCGCAGACGCGGAGGTCGGATACAAATTACGGTCGCGAATGGAAGAGAAAACTCGGGAAATGAAATATTAGACAAAGAGGAGATTACGGTGAGAGTGGCAATTTCGATCGAACGAAGAGAATCACGGGGATGAAATCGACGAGGAGAATCGGGAAGGATGGAGAGGAAATGAGGAAGGAGGAGCGAGAGATTAAGAAGGAAAGTGTTAAGAAGAGAGGTACCGGATAAAGGGAACGTTGGAGGTCATGGGGTGGTGAGGTGGAAAAGCAATTGAAATTAATTACAGGATTGAGAAAGGGATTAAAGAGGATGCGAGAGACGAAACGCGGGGAAACGATCGGGAGAATGAATCGAGAAGGAGGCAAGGAAATTAGAGAAACAAAACGCTATCGGAAGTGAATGGACGGAGAAATATGGGAGATGGTGGAAAATGTGGGAAGAAAAATCACGACGGATTTGGAAGATAACGGTGCCTCCTTTGAACATCCGTATAATCGAGGATTTTTCAGGGAAGAAATGGAATGAAATATCACAGAACGTAAAAAAGGCTAAGACAAAGGGATGGAATGGACTGAAAGATCCTAAAATGTAAGTTTCCTAAATCATATTTTCCTTACTAACCCATTCGAGACCAATTGCACACCGTGTGTGCAATGATCTTGAATTGCAATTATCAGTCATTATAGAAAAAACAGCCCTCGAAATAAGACTAGCTTAAAATAAAAGGTATCTTACAAATGTGTAAACATTACATTTGGTATTTGGTTCAATTTCGACCCTAAAGTAGGTGACCCAAAGCCACGATCATTAGAAATACAAGAAGTGGTACCTATAAAGCCAAAAGTTATCGGTCTTTCTGGATAGTCTCCAAAAAAATGCACGGTCTCGAATGGGTTAAACAATCCTAACAGGAGATTAAACGAAGAAAATAATAAACCGACAAGTTTACAATAACCAGTAAAAAATACTAAACCAGGATAAACAAAAAGCAACTAAAAACCATAGCAAAATCCACGAATAAGGTTTAGAAAGCCAAACAGAATTGAAATCAATGTGAACCAAAAAAAGAAATATAAGACTATAAGGGATAAGGAGAAGAAGAACCCTAAAAAGAAGGTCAGGCAAAGTGAAACAAGAGGGGTGGAAGAGAGGCGGGAAAGCTTAAGCCAATTTCATTTACCTGGGCCGGTAATTCTGGCAGGCGCCGCAGCATATTGCACTAAACGTCGCCGTCGGCACGGAGAAAGACAGATATGGTCTATAAAGCTTGAATTAATGCGCCTGCGTAATTGCGGCCGGGCCTCGTAATTATTATCGTGGGCGTCATAAAGCCGAAACTTTCGAGTTGCGCAATGAAAAGTCCGCACACTCGAGGACCTCGAGGATCTACGATCGTCCTGCGTCTCTTCTGATAGGACGAACGAACGGATTGTCCTTCGAGTTGTCTTATTTCTCTTCTCATATGTTTGTTACGATTAAGAATTCACGATAACGGTGTACACTCCATGGAACCAGGAAGCGGGAGTGCAATTAACACTTTGCGATCGATGATGGTCTACTGCTACTATTATGCGGTGCTGAATAGAAGTCCTGTGGTAGGAGTTGGATAGTAATGCAAGTTTGATTGGTCAAAGTGACAGAATGGTACTCTTTTCATTTGCATATTTGGCTGTAACTGTTTGGATGGCGTAATGGAGATGCTAAATGGTGAAATGGGTTTGTCTCTTCTAAATATGCGTTGAATTGTGATCGAGGATTGTTGGGAAGTTTTACTACACTGTATTATCATTTTCTAAGGGTTTATAAAAAAAATTTGCAATTTGTTTATCATTTGGCGGATCACCAGAGAAATTAGTCGATCGCAAAAGGCTAATTGTCTCGACTTATTAACATTTAATAGAAATTATTTTTAGATGAATCCGTGGAAAGAAAATATTTGAATTTATTTTATGGAAAAATCTAACTCAATGGCGGGGGATGATATATTTGTATACATTCGCGTTCTATATAATTGCGAGTCGATAAAACTGTAAAAACAGAAATTATTATATATGTAATCAGTTTGCTCGAAACAATAAAAATTTTAATAACTGCAAAAAATTCTTATGGAGAAAAATTAAAAAAAGAAATGGAGCGTTAGGTAAAAATATGACTTCATATTCTTAAATCCAGCTGTACGTTAAGACCGAACTTAAGCTTTTCGTTTGCGTTACTCAAAGTGTAAGAACAAAGGCACTCGTCCAAGGTATAATTACTAGATGATAATCCATTGGTTGATCCTTTTAAACGTGCTCGTCTTAATTAAGAAAAATGTATTCAAGATGGAACAATGAACACAGCGACGATTTCGACGTAAGTGCATCCGTGCACCGTTGTCGTTAGTCCATTGTCGTGTTACCTAGCGTGTACGAGGTATGATGATTATTTCTATTAATTATAATAGATATACACATGTCTAAATTTAATTATGTAAAAAAACGAACGATACAAAAATTACATAGCTTATACATATAACTAATGTAGTAGTTACTATGTATAATATTGAAAAAATATATATATACGTATGTATGTCTTTCGTATGTAACATACCAACATCAATCAACAGACATTACACGTGTATACTTAACGTAGATGTGGAAAGCGTATAAGTGTTACAGGCAATGTCCGAGTATACAGGCACTTTCAGAAAACCCAATGAGCCAGCAGCTTGCAAGATGAAACGAAAATGAGAATAGATAAATAGCGAGAGAAAAAGGGAGAGCGCGAGAGAGATTGTAACAGAGAGAGAGAATGAAAGAGCGAGAAAAAGTATATAGACGCGAAGAGAAAAGCAATGAGGAGCAATTGAAATTGATATCGAGAAGTAGGTAGGAAATCAAAGAGCGAGAGAAGACGAAATAATGAGAGCGAGATAAACAGAGAAAAAAATGAGCTTTAAAGAGAGAGGATAGAGGCGTATTAATCGACTTTATCGTCGATAATAATTATGCAGAGGCAAATCGAGATACGGAAAGAAAGAAGAGAAAGCTCGCCAGATACACAAAATCGATCAGACCAATCAGACAAATTCGACGCAAGAAAAAACTTGGACGCATATTCTGTGTTTTTTTTTTAGCAACGATAACAATGAAGAAAAAACATAATGTTTCTAGGCGTTCTTTGTATACTAAGTATCTCGCATTAATAATATTACAATATAATAATAATAATAATAATAGTAATAACAATAATAACAACATAATAATACTGCACGATATCATGCAAATAGAGCAGAGATCGTCGTACATATCTATTTTGCAGTAAGTGATGCGAGTGGCTTCAAAGTACAGAAGAAAAATGATCTTATGTAAATTGAATGTTATCACCCGTGTAGAGTATCTGTGTGTCTGTGTGTTTGTGCATGATAAAGGTATGCAAGTAAGGTACGAGCTGTCTTTTCCGCGTCGAGTAAAATTTAGAAAAATTTCGCTCCAAGTACGCCTTTTAAAAAAAAATTCCGGCCTAAAGTGTACTTTCGCGCGACCTCAGATGTGCCGAGAGACGGATGGATAATTGGAACCAGTTTTCCAATTCACCGACGATAATAAGATACGGGAATTCTATTACAACTTTTAATAATTCTATCAGTAGGTACTGATCGCTTGATCAAGATTTTTGATAATAAAATTTCAACCTTTTTATCAGAGTTAGCTTTGAACACTATAGAACGATATTACATTGAATATTCTGATAATAGAATTTTAAATTACATTTTTCCCTCCCTCTTTATCCTTTGATATAGATATTGTAATTTTAATTCAGCGAAATTATTAATCTATCAAAGAACGTGAATTTGACAAACTTTCTCCGTATTAATATCACATTTACAAAAGTGGTCAAAATGATTTGTTCATTCTATTGAGTTTATTTGACGTTTTCGTTTCCTTTCATTTAACACTTTACCGACCGGTATTTGTTAACATCCTGCCCACTTCTGATCGTTCATTTGCACGCACATATTTCCCTGATACTGATATGTCTTCGAAAATTGCAAAGTTTCTTCACTGAGTCCTTGGCACAGTTAACCGCAACGAAAAATAGTAAATTATTAATTGCCATAGCAACCAATTAATAAGTTCAAAGTCCAAAAGTGTTGAGCTCGAACAGCCGATTAATCGGCTACCGGTCGGTAACGTGTTAATGTATTCACTTGATAGTTATCATTATGATGGGACAATCATTGATATATCTAGTGTTAATGACAATGTTACAACTATTTAGACGAAATAGAAAGCTCTTCGACACCAAAGAGATTACACCGTTCAAAATGAACGTTCTCGTACCTTTCTTCCCATCAAAGAATATCGCTAATGCGATTTCAGCGTTGCCGTCTAGTACGATTATAAAGGACGAGGAACGGAGCCACAATTTTTCTGCCGATTACTTCTAGATAGCCGCTTCACGGAGATTCAAACTGACATTTTCCTCCCCGCTTTTCCAGGTAAAACAACGTCGTCCTTCCTTCCTCATTATCGAGCCTCGAAAATGGGGCAAGTGCGGGACGAGGTATAGCGAGAAATTCAATTTTTTTCCCCCCTTTTTAAGCTGCAACGTTATCCCGACCTCTTTTTCATGCGACACCCCTTCCGTCGTCTCTCTTCCAGTCTGCATTTTACATCGAATTCATTTTCATCCCCGGTTTTACCTCCTCTTCTTTTTTTACCCCCTCTTAACGACGCGACAGCTGACGGTCGACTTAAACTTTTTGGCGCGCAAGGTAAATTTAATGAAATCCACGATACTTCGCAGTTTTAAGACTGCCAAATTGACCGATAGCGGTGACGTTGACGGTACTTCCTTAGAAATTACTTACCGAGATACTAGTTTCCCTTCTTTTTTGGGGAAGAGACTTTAAGAAAATCGTTTTTAGTCTGCGTTGCGATTTAAAATAAAATATTATGGCGCGGGGATTAAACGAGAAGTTATTCAAAGACGAATAATAAAGTTCTGGATTGATCAAATCAATTACTATTTATTTTGTAATCTAATTCGTTAGGGAATTTATGTTATTCTTTTTTTAAACAGGAGGTTTCAAAGTATCTTATACCTCTGGTATACTACTTTATTGAATTAAAGGATCTCTTTTAACACTAGAACTACCGGCGTTAAATCTATCATATTTCAATATATTAAATAATTACTTTGAAAAAGGAGAAATCGAGTGGCGGAAAGAATGATCAATTCAGTTATTTATGTCCTTCGCGATGGACGTACAATTTTTGTTCCATGGCTCTTCTATGAACTTGGAGAATTTTTGGAAAATACTATGTACCAGTCATTTTGACTGGTTTGGTAGTTCTAGTGTTAATCTTCCATTTGTATGAAATAACATCGTTCGATTATATTATATTTTATATGTAATTAGATAATTTTGTAGAAAATATTATTTATAACTTGGAATTTTGTTTATTTTGATGTTTTGTATTTCGGAGAATTATGTAGTTGTTGCTATTTTTTATGTTAGGGTTAATAATAGATGATCTACATTTTAAAGCCCTAAAAAAGATTTCGATAGCTGTCAAAGAGCTGGTTAAAAATAAATAACTGCTGATTGGCGTAATATTGTTTTTTCCCCCGATGGTATATCACTGTTCCAATTTTCTGAGAGATGTTAATAAAATTAATCAACAGTCAGAGTACACAATAATCCTATACAGATCGGGTAGAATGAAATTACAGAGGTATTCCTCGTTAATTCACAAACTTCATATATGCAACGATGGCAGCGGTGGAAATTTTCGATATTATTCTTCGACGAATACAGAATTTGTTACGAATCGTGCGAGAAACGAATTGCAGTGGAACGATTCCCGTTCCCTTGATATTTCAGGATTGAAAAAAACATTGGCGAAAACCGTATTCGATTCTACATGTTTCGTTGAATTTCTAAATCAAGAATTGATGTTGGAATTTTCTAAAAATTCCATACGATCTTAAATTACACTCCCGTAAAAGATTTTTTGCATAAATAATCTTGAAAAAAAGATAATATATAATCAACCCTTTCGTTAAAGTTTTAAAATAATTACTTCCGCAATCTCTATGATTATTAAATAGTATTATTTTATCGAACACTTTACCAGAGGTCTGGGTTTCTGATAATCAAGAAATAGTAAATTTAGATATCACAAACATGTGAAAAGTCGATCAAGAACAACGTGAAAAAGCGTGCTCAAAATACGAGAATCGTCGCATTGATTTTAGCAGGTTGCAGGACAATTCCATTGCTAACTTCGTTCCTCCGTTTCACGTTGATGAGGTTAATGAAGGAAACTACGAGTGAAGACTCACCGTATACGTTGTTACGGCACGCGCATAGTGTTTCGTTAGCATCGATTAGTTCTAATCAAAAGTCAGTGAACGTTGATGAACGTATCTTCGCGTTTACTCTACCGCTTGATACGCTTGTTCGTTACATGTTGTGTGTGATATGAGACCACGTCATTAATAATTTTCTCCGACAGTGAAAACAGAAAGAAAATTAATTAAACAGGACATTATTAAAAATCAGAAATAACTTTGTCATGTTAACGTTTTATTTACTGAAGAAAGTGCCTCAAGTTTTTATACAGCGTTGCCTAAAAGTGATAAAAATGAATTGAAAAATATAAAAATCTTTTTGTTATTAAGTTTTTAACTTGAAGTATAAAATAGTAGCCATTTGTAGAACATAGGCTGCAAGACAAATTGAAAATAATATTGAAGATTTATGCACTGTGTTCCTTTGAAGTGGATGTTTTAAAAATTGCAAAGCAAAATCGAAGAATCAAATATTAAAGAACAGTTTAAATATTTTCTACACCAAATAGCCCTGCAATATGGGATAATTGAAAGGTTTTTTAATTTGTTGCAGATATCGATTTTTTTTTTATTAAACAAAGGTTTTTAAAATTGTTTCACGTACATTGATGTAGGAAGAGGAACAGTAATAATCATCGGGAGATAATATCGTAAGAATTTTGATAGTTTTTAACAAATTTCTTCAAGTTGAATCAGATTTCTTTCACCAACACACTTTTTTTAACACTTAATCCTCTGTAAAAACAATACAAATAGTTATCCACAGTTCCCAAAGAAGAGCTTATAACACTTCGTTCGAGTCAGCCTCTATTCAGCAGAGTGAAAAAGTTTGCGGAGTAGTTGAAATTTTTCTCGTCAGATTATAAAAACTTCGCAATTTAAATGTTACCACGGAATCCGCGAAAATACGCAAAACTTCGGTATTCCACATTTTTACCCTTACGTCTAGCATTACATGGAATTTTTAAAAACTTCACATCGTTACTTTTCCAACGTGAAGCCGGAAGTTCTTATAAACTGCCATGCATTTTTAACTCCAATAATTGCAACGTTACTGAAGAATCTTTTCAAATAAACAATTAACAGGGAATTTAATTGAAAACAGCTGCGAAATCGTGCCATTTAAATGATCATCGATCACCTTCAGCGGCTTCAAATCTGGGAGTTTTGTAAATGAAAAGGCGGCTACCACATTTTCCGGAAGCGGCTAACTAAAATTGCAATCGCATGGTCGATCGATAACTCGATTATCCATAAAATCGCGCTCGATTGCATATACTGGCAACGGCAAAAGGAATAATCAGAATCGATCATTATGCATCGAGAGTTACGGGCGAAAGAAACGGCAGGAAAAAAAAATGTCACTCGCTGTATTTCGCGCGAAAAAACTGCCACTGTCTCTGCACCCATTATGCACCCGCGGTCCTATTGTTTCTGGGAAATAATGAGGATGCTTTTTAACTCGACGTTACCCGGCTAGTGATGTACAGCCGCTGAAAAACCAAGTTCATACACCATTGCAGCGGCAACTGCCCGTTTACAATCGAACTTCCGGTACCAAGCGTCAGCGCAAGACTGTGAAGTATCGCTGGTGTTTACGTCGTTAATGTTTTGCTTGCAATTATCGTGCGTTTCGTTCGGCCTTTGACCGCTTATTAACAAAATTTGGCAAAGTTTGGGGAACAAATTTGTCATGTTTGAATTGCAACGTGCCACGTTGGGGTGGACGATGTTTATTGGACATAAAATTAGCAGATTGACAGAATTTCCATATATTATGATAGTTATTATCCTAATTATACAGGAAAATAGTATTTTATCTACTATTACACTTGTGGATAGTATAAAACATGGTATCATATTTCAATTGTAAAAGAAGATAGAAAGATTTCAATTTTTATTAACAACCATGGAGACTGTCTGTCAAATTCACATTTTTGAAAGTATTGAAAGAACTGTGGTTTATATCAATTTGTCGTATTTTTTCCCTTCATTTAATATTCCAAGAGCTGAGTTACATTTGCAGCAATTAACGTCATTATTTACAAAGTTCACTTGCAACAATTTATAACGCATCAAGTACACTTGTTATCGAGATCCCCTCGAAAATTTCGTTCCCACGTTGAACGTACGCATATGCACGTACATATGCAAATTCCAAAGGGTGTCCGTGTTTGCGTGTATGTTTGTCATGTTTATGTTTGTTTGTCACGCACAAATAGGTACATGTATACGAAGCCAACGAAGAAAACAAGAGCGAATATGAGTATACTGTACAGAAAGATATACAAATATAATTATATATATATAGAGATATTTATAGACACGCAATTTGAAGTAACGAAAAGAGAGAGAGCAGCTAATTGTAAGCGATAGATTAAAATTTCTAAAACGCAGGAAAGAAAACGAAACAATTTATACAGCAGGAGAAAATAAATTATGGTTCGTCTGGGTAAACGGCCGGATTTTGTCCTCGTTCGATCCCTCTGTAAGACTACCCGTTAAATTCGTTATAGGACTTACAAACAGTCCTCCAACTTATCAAAGTGCGATCAACCCCTTCGTCACGTCGTTTCATCCACCCCTAATAACAATTAGAACTATCACGAATCAATATCATCGACTTATATCGCAAACCTTTGTTCAAATCAAAGATCCTTCATTCAGATCGACCATACAACTTCGACATCGTTCAATTTTATGCTTTCGGTCTTCCTTTAACACGTTGAACGCCAATGATATCTCGCTATTTTTATCATTCCCACTAAAGTGAAACTTTTTCCATTAAATTCACATCTTTGTAAAGCGGAAACTTTAAAGACGCAGATAGAGAGATATTCAACAGACCTTTATCTTTTTAACGTCAATATTTAAGCATTCAATATATCCGAAAATTCATAAATGTTGTAATATAATACATCTTTCATTGAATGTAATAGCGCCGGTCACTGGTGACCCCCATGACAGTCAACGTGTTAATTTTATCGCACCTTAAGTTCACGGAATTACACTTGCAATTTCAAAGCATTCTCCTTTGTCTTCATTTGGCGAAAGGAATTAAAAAAAGAAAGATACGAAGCTCGACATGTCCGACGATCGGCGACGGAAGAATCGAGCGCATTAAGTTGAATAAATTCGTAAGAAAAAATATGTAAAGAGAGATGCACCAAGTAATCGTTTTATCGGCGGAAGCATTAACGAGATCACGTTGCATCTGAAGCTTATTGTACGTGTGAAATACAAATGCATAGAGGGTTTGAGGAGGAAAGAGCACGAGCGAATGCCAAGTAACCGAACGTCAAGTGTTCTTAGCGGAAACTGAGGAGAAACCATTCGAACGTGACCGGCGAACGGAAATGTACATCTACAGCTTCTGCTCAGGTTTCTAAGATATCAAACACCAGCCTTGCTTTCCTATTTTTCGATGGACTCCCTCTGGTTTTGTACTTTCATTATTTTCCCTCACGAGTCTTTGGGCAATTCTGGCGAACCCGTCAGCATGATGCACCATGGATGAACCCTGTGCACTCGGAACTCTTTTTCGGAACTTTTTAAGTATACGGTATACGTGCTTCGCTTTGGAATTTTTAAGAATTTACTATAGCTTCTTTGCTCTAAATCAACTATTCAATACGAAAATGTTGAGAATTTATTTATCTCTATTTTTCTTTTTGAATAAAATATTAACCCTTTGGGACACGATTTCTTTTCTGACGGAGCGTGCAAAGACTCAAAATTAATTCCTGACATTAAAAGTTCTCAATGATTTCTGATATTTCGTATAATTGAAAGTAATATTATTAGTATAGAAAAAATGAGACCGTTTCGCGACAAGTTGATGTTTTCAATTTAACAGTTTGTAAAGACTTCAAATTTTCCTGTTCCATTTCCCGCGCCACGAGTTTCACGTTGTTCTAGGCGAAGGGGTTAAATAAGATTTTTTGAGAAAATATCTTGACAATTAAAAGTATGAGATAAAATGGTTACTAGTCTAGTTAATAATCTTAAAGCAATTAAATTTTGACTTGCTTTACAATTCCCTTATTTTCTACATATTAGTCTCATAGGTATATGAAATGCAATTAAAGAATTTTATAGTCGAATCATGTTGTTCCAAAGTATTCTTTTCTGCATTTGCCAATTGAATCGCACGTAAACGAAATAAAAGCCAGGACACTTTGTAGTCCCGTTGTCACTGGCATCGACAGTCGATTTCACATTGTCAATTGAAACCCGCCAACCGAGTGCAAAGGCTTGAATTCATCCTGGTAAGTAATTCGCATGCCTCACTCTTACAAGGACAATACTGTATCGTCCACAAATGGATCGTTCGTAAAATAGTTCTCCTAAGACGTCGCGACGTGTCAAAGTGGACTGAAACGAATGTTCGAATTTCCGTCGATTTTTCGGCATATTTCCTCACAAATTGTACGTAACCTTTCCACGCTTCTTTTAACTTTTCAATCATCATTCTCAAGTTTCGTCTTTCGTCGAGGTGAAACTCGTTCGTGGAGGAATTTTCGTTTGATTTCTCTTCGGCGTAACATTCTCCTCGAGACGAGAAAGGGATAATACACTCGGAGTTAGATCAGGTGAGCATGAATGGCGATTGAGAGCTTGAAAGGAAACTTTTTGAAATATGTCACCGCCGATTCTTTACTTATGTGGTCTGACGTTGCAAAATGTCTGCTCTATTTTTCTTCCTCTTCTGCAATTTTTGTTTATTTAGAAACGTTGCAAAGTAACTTATATTGTTAAACTTTTGTATTTTTTACGATATTTAATATTGACATATTTGCTGGTTTATTGATATTAAAGATTTTTATTGACATTGCTTTTATACTTAATTAACATTTTATTACAGATGTTTACTTGGCAACTGGGTAGAAAGTTTGAGTTTTTTAAGAAAGAATGTGGAAATTTGAGTCTTAATTTATTTCATATTTAAATTTTGAAGGATTATTAGTTTGCAAGTGGATCGAGATAGAACGGCCAATCCAATGATATAAAAATACTGTTTTAAAAAATTTGGGGGTCAGAAATTTATACGTAGCTTAAAGTGAAAATAGAAATACGTAGAAATGAAAATAAACAAGTAATTTTGGATTGTAACGTAATTTCAGGGTAAGTTTCAGAATTTCGAGTCTTAAAATAGAACATCTGTAAAGTTTATGTACTTCTCGAAAAAAATCACTGCCACGGTAACACTAATGGAGCCTTTCAAACCTTTTTAATTTATTGCCGTTTTCATTGTCTCGGTAGTGTTTAATATGAAGTTGTAAATCACATTTTAATATCAAATGGAAAAAATAGAAAATGTTACCTTCAAGTTATCGGTTGCGATTCCTTAAAGATGACAACTTCTGACATTGTAGGAAATTTACAGTTCCATTTGCAGCATCAATTATTTTTAAGTTCTAGACTTCAAAAATGACGATCAAATTGTACCTTCTATCCCAATTACTTTCAATTTTGAAACCAAATGCTTCAAAATTTCAACAGTCCAATTAAATGTAAATTTCGAATAAAACTTCACTCCAACACAATTTAACAATCCTTCGTCCAAAATTAATCCAAAATATCCTAATTTCTAAAATCCCCTACACTCAGACATTTTACAATCATCAGTCTAAAGTAAATATTCCACCACTATTTTCCCTTACAATTCGTACATTCAAATTCAAAGCCTCTATCCAATACGAAAACGAAATGGTTGCCACAAGAAACCACCAAATCTCCATCTAATATCCAAAATGATCTTCAACCCTCAAACCGCCTCCCCTTTTACAATTACCCATCTCAAAAATCAGTTAATCATCTCCACTCAAATGATTCCAATCCAAATTCACAATTTCCATGAATCACCAAAACATTATCTTCACCACAACGCACCCTCAATCTCTTCCTAATCTCCCACAACCTTCAACCTTCACCATAAACTCTACCTGTCCCATCGAAAAACATCCACTCTCTTGACTCGTCAGAGAAACTGCACATTCCAAAATTGCATTCGCTCGTGCATTAAAAAGGTCATTTCTCCTGTACACCAGGATTATCCACATACGTTGTCCCACGCGCCCCAACCCCCATGCCATGGAGGGATACCCAAAGGATAGAGGGATTCCCAGAGGAAGGAGAGATTCTCAAGGGTGGAATTCCATCGTATTCTTCGCGTATTCCTCTCCAGTCTGATGGTGGCAGACGTCGGTGGTTTATTGGAAAATCAATTGCACGTAAGGTGAATTATTTGGTTCCTTCGAGGAGCACACGCGCCAGCGAGTCCGGAACCCACGAGGATGATGCTGTGTTGTTCCGTCACCGGAAGAGCATTCTGGAGAACGACGTGTCGACGTCCTGGTAGAACCGTAAATGTACCCCGTCGAGATAGGAGTTACGCGAATGACAAGGTATAAATTATACCACAGCAACGGTGCAACGGTTTCGAAAGTAACTCGCTTCTCAATTCCATGAATGAAAATTTATTGCAACGAGATCCGACGTCCTGCGCGCAACCGACGGGAATGGACGAATTTCGCGTAATGCGATTTATGGAACTTTGAGATATGGTATATGGAAAAATGGAAGGATAGAGACTTATTTCATGGGTGGACAAAATTCGGAGATTTCACGATGTTTCAATAATAAAGGATTCGATGTGAGATTGCGATGATCGATCTGAGTTGTTCTAGATAATTGTTGTAACTTAAGTTCTATGAATAAGGGTGGATTAATATAAAGAGAATGTTTTTTATTGTAAGATTTTCTATGGTTGTCGTTTGAAATTTTTCAAGAGCTGTATGACTCGATATGAACGAGCCACTTTGTTCGTGGAAGGTTTTTCTCTTTCCTTTAAGAGAATCGTTGTTCTACTCTGCATCTATTACCCCCTTGTTCGAACAAAGGGAACCGTGCAATTACGATAATCGCGAGAAACAGGTCACTTTCCTGGGAAAAGGGAACGAACGACGACAAGCGTAAAGTTTTCCTTGCTGTTTCCCCCGAAGAGACGCGAAGCCAAGCAATTACCGTTTTTACTGAAATAAGAAAGCAAAGATCGCGGAAGAATAGTCGCTCGTGTGTGGAAGCAAAGTAGGGGGAAAAAAAAAGAAATAACGAAGAACAATATGAAGAAGAATCTCTAGCTTCGCCATGAAAAACGACGATCTGCGAAGTTGAATTCCTCGCTCGGAGAATTAAAAAGCGAGAACGTTCTTCTTGGCTTCAGCTTTTTTCGCTCTTCTTTTTTGTTTCTCTCTCTTCACTTTTTATTTTTCCATTCCCAAATTCCCTGTATTAATTTACGAAACCATTAATTTCAGATATTTTTATCGCTCGATGCTTTTGAACGTTACACGTTAACGTTGAAATAAAAATATGACAATAGGGGCGGAAAAAGAATTCGTTTAGATTGATTTCACAATGGACACGGTTGACAATAGGGTATATTTGAATTCCTGGAAGAATCGTAAAACTGTATTTGTCAAGTTACGTTGCAAGTATTTTTGCACTTTTGAATATAGAGAGGGCGTAACATTTGCGAAGCATCGTACGATGAGGAATCGTGTTTCCGATAAATCGTGTAAAAATATATCGAATTGATTGCATTGTTAAAATACGATATTTGGTAATATTCATGGAAAGTAATACGAAATTAATATCCGCTCTTTGATTTCCATTCTTCCACGTATTTTCGATGCGTACACTCGTGAATGATGAATATCAAATGAAAGATCGACTTTGATGTGCATTCGACGGAAGATATTATAGCTGTTTTATTCGATGGATATCGCGTTTGATGTTCCAAAGCATAGTCATTAAAAGATTTTATTTTCCACGACGAAGTAATTTGCTTTAAGAGCTTCCTATGAACGATGATAAGGAAAATTGCGTTGATGTTACATTTTACCTGATTTTATTGTTTAAGATAAAAGCATGTCGACGTTTCAGTGAAGATTGCTGTTTGAGAAATTTATATGAGTTTTATAGAACACTTTTATCGTGCCAGATATTTTTTACAGTCTACATGATTTATTACTAAACGTGAAAAAGAGTATAAACCACTTTTTTTATATCCATACTATCGTATTAATTTCAAAATAATATTTAATAACTGATAACTCCAAAGTAATTTTCAACGGTGTTATTTTACTCTTTCGAAATTCAATTACTGTACCTATCGATTGTCACTGTAATCAACAATAGAATACAAAATACAAGTTAATATCCCTTTATAGTTACAATAGTAGATAACCACTGCATACATTTATTATCAAAATCCATAAAAAAAAATCACTCATAAAGTAATGACAATTATAGCGTTCACAGACACCATATGTGAACCTAAAACTTCCAACCTCTTTGTGATGATTAAAGGTAGAACAAATGTAGGCTTCAGCGTTGCAGTCGCCGGTAGAAATATCCGAAAAGACGTACAACCATACATTCCTAAAAAAAAAAAATGACAGAGAAAAGAAAAAACAGAAAGAAAAAGGAAAACCTGCGACACTGTAAGACGACTGGCGAGAAACGTCGGCGGATGTACGCGCGCAGAGTGAAATGAGAAAATGTGAATGCATCTCCCGGATGCACCGATGCAACTGAAGGCACGAAGTCAGCCAGGTATTAGCGTTTCGCTGCAAATGAATTTCCAGCAATATTTTCGCGAGACCTTTGCCGACAAGGAGAGACGAAAACTATTCATTGCGCGGCTAACGAAGCGCGAGTTTAATTCATGAAAAAGATGTTTCGGGCACCTGTTTCACGCGTAATTACACGGAAGGTGTGCAAAGTTGCGAAGGAATTCAGCTGGTAGATTGAAAATTCGAAGACGGACATCGTGGAGTGAAGAAAAAGACAGAATAAAAGGTCGCTGAAAATGATTAAGACCTTTTCATTGCTCCGCCTTTTCATTTCATTTTGAGGACACTGTGAATACTTAAGGGTGAACCGTACTTGTTTTCGGTTTGAGAGTCTTTAACGTTCTATGACTATGATTTTGACTATTTCATGGGATTTCGTTGGTACTGATTTCGATTTAAATCGTGCAATTTAATGTGAGAGTGGAACCGATTGAAAGCTACAGTAGTATTATTCTGTACGAGTCATTAAAGTTGTGTCATTTGGAGTGGTGAATAAGCTACGTTAGACTCATCAGCAATGAAAGGCTCGAATCTGCTTGGACAAATAAGAACGTATGTGCAAAGCGATATTAAACTATCGTATAAATTCCTTGAACTTCTCTTTTTCTATTAAAATTATTCTAATTTCCCAATGGCAGACATTTAAAATTTAAAAGGTTTAGGGAAGAGAAAAATTAATTGAACACTATCTCAAATAAATGGCAAATAATGATTTAACTCTTATCTTATATGTCATGTCTGTTTTTCCTTTATACTTTTCGATTTTAACTCCTATGATTACATAGCTATCTATCAATTAATTATTTAGGCAGTATTTTCTTGAGGTGACTGCAATTTTAACTTAGCTCCAATAATTGCAAGTTCAAGTTTTTACTTCTTTCTCCACCGTACTTTCATTTTTGAATCCAAATATATCAATGTCCATTAAAAAATTTCAAATGAGTCTAGTGCAAAATTACAAAACCTTAATTAGGAATTTCTATCTGATGTTGAAAAGTTTATAAAATTACAACATTAAATTTAACTCCGTTAGTTTGAAATTTAAGAATCCGTGAATTTGCCATCATTGGCTCGTAAAATCGGATGAAAATCGGTGAACGGTAAACGAGTAAGGTATCGAGCGCAACGTGAAACAGATTCGTTAATGGGGATCGGATAGAATGGTAAATACATTCGGTACATTTAACGTCACTTTGTCGTGTATACGTTCTCAAGGTAACTACGATAATTAAGTGAACGCATCTCACAGCATACCACTTTATAACCTTTCCAACTTGCTCGATACACTATCGTTCGACATCGTCAATTAATAAGCACTTTACAAGCGGCCAAGTAACTTCATGGGGAGATCTATTCTGTACGTTCCACATGGATGTTGTACAGGACTTCGACGGATCCTGTAACACGTGTAGTTTCCACTTTCCCATTGCTACATCCATTCCTAATTTATCGGACAGCATCTAAATCTTCCAATTAATTGTTCGTCTTTCTAAATGTTACCTTTCAACGTTTATTCGTAGAGTTAAGATTCGATTTTATTCGTAAACAACGAAAAATTGTTGTAAGAATGGCTGAAGTATTGACATTTCATAATATGTTTTAATTCTTATAAAACCAGGGTGAATTATAGAAATGGTCCTACAATGGACTGGTACGTTGAAGTTATAATTTTGAATGTAAAATTTGGACTTAATACTAGAACTACCGGAGCTAAATTTAGCACATTTTAATATGTTAAACAAGTACTTTAGGAGAGGAATCAAGAGGTAGAAAAATTGAGTAGTCTATGTTTTATAAAATTTTTATAAAATCAACGTAGAATATCTACTCTATGGCTCTCCTATAAGCCTGGAGTATTTTCGAAAAAAATTGGACCCCAGTCATTTTGAGTTGCTTGGTAATTCTAGTGTTAAAATGCAATTAAATCTACTACTCCTTCGTTTGAAAAAAATTTGAAATACTTAATTGATTTTTCACCGCTATACCATACAATGAGAGATAAGTATATTTTTTAAAATAATATTCAGAATTTGGATAATAATGGAATTTTTTACGAATCGGTATCCATCTACGGACCAATCATTTGAAAACACTGACGTAGACCATTATCGTTGTAATTACCGAATCTATTGTTTATATCAAGTTATTGTTGACACCTTCATCTACTATTCTGTTCCAATATTATACTCGACATCATATCACTTTGCACATACACTTAAACTTTTCCTAACAGCGATAGAATTCCTTCCGCTGAAAAGCAACCGTCGATACATTTCGCGTAGCAAGTCACCAGTCGCAATCTAATAATTAAAATCAAAGACACTCCCATTCTATATCGTTCCTTTCACTCCACGATGGCCATTGAGCAATTTGCCATTAGCACGCCCAGAACATCAGCCATCTTCAAACGAATCCTCTTTCTCCTGATAAAACCACGGCAACGTTTGTCCATACTTCTCTTTCTGCGATCCCTCGTTTTTTCCATGTTCGCGTCCAAACGTCAATACATCGTGCCTCGATCTCCCGTTAATTAATTTCAACGATCCGACTGAAAAAAATGCCTTCCTTGTCGGTGTCCGATATCGCGAGTGTCAGCGAGTTCGAAAGGAAACGCCGATTTCTTCGACTATCGGTTGTCGATGGAGATCTCACTGTAAAGTCCGGAAAAGAATATGCTCGTTTCGAAAAATTCTTGTTCTTGACAACGGTCATTTGATATTAGCCTCGTTGATTGGAGAATATTTTAATTTATTTCGATCGCTGATCAAATTGTCAGCACTTGTCGAATGCAGGATGAAAGGAAGTGTAATCGACATCAGGTTAGATGCAGAACGGTGCAAATTCATGGGGAGGATCGTTTGTGACGGAAATGCCGAAGTTTTCAGGTGATATTGATCAGGACTTTTTAACGGATACGATCGAAGATGTCGTTCAAACTTATCGGGATGAGGGTCCTGTCCTGAACGGAGTTATTCGATGGAATTCTGTTTGGAAAATATCAGATTTCTGGGACATGTGGAGTTCACGATGAACCACTACCGAAGGAATTTGTAAATTGGAGAATTTTCTAATACTTTTGAATGTGGGTTTTAGATTTTTCAAATTTTGGTAAATGTAATGAAATAATGAGAATGAGAGATGAATTACGAATGAGAGATGGATTTATCAGGAATATGAATTATAGTAAAAGTGATTGCGAAAATTTTGTAATTGTTTGGTGAATAATTCATATACACGGCGGAACTACGATTATTTGTGCAACTGCTGGATTCTTGAATACTTTCCAAGTTATTTAAGGTAAAACCCTGATTAATCGGGCGCGAATTTTTTATTACTTCAAATTGAACTAATAAATATAAAATGACATTGATTTTGTATTGGCCATTTATATTTCTACTGCGAATATGAATAGCATCATTAATCACACCTTCATCGCCTTTACAATTGATTAATTCAGTGCGATCAATTAAATTGATTCGAAAGGAATAAAACGCCAGAAAGAAAGAACTTTTTGCGTCTCAAATTACGAATATTTATTCTTCAAGAAACTTTGCTTTTTCCAGATTATTCTTAATTACCTAAATTGCACGTAATAGCCTAACCCTCCAATTAGGTACTTCATTAATCGTAATTCCGCTTCGCTCGTCAATAATAAATAAAAAGCCCAACGAGCGAACCGAGTACTTTCGTCATCTGCAACGATGCTTTCACGGTTTCGGAATTAGTAATTAAAACTTATTACTCCATCGTTATAAAGCCTTTCTTATCGTACAGACCCCATGGTCGATGCGAAATCGTGGCACGCAAAACATCGTGAAGGCATGACGCATTTTCGTCGGAGAGCTCCAATAAAACTGAGAAACCCATCGCATAGAAATAAAGGGGGAAATGTAGCGAATAACGCGATCGTTACGCGATTCGGGCGAATTTTATCGCGGCCTAATCCCTTTTTTCTTCTCGATAAAAACGTATGACTACGATGGGAAATAGTGAAGGTCGAAGTTTGGGCTGCCAAGGGCGTAACATCTTAGGACCAAGTACGATTTGTCTGCGATGTTATGGGGAATAATTTGAATAATGGCACATGGTACAGGTTTGAAGATAACGCATTTTTTTTTTCATTTTGTGTAGCTGCCTCTACGGTTTATAGCTTTTATGATGGGTTTTGCTTTTTATGGGATGTAAAAATGAAGTTATAATGAAACATATTAAAATTTAATGAAACATAAATTTAAGTATTAGTATATAGTTAATTTAAATAAACTATTATTAGAATTATGAATAGTATATATCGAGTAGTGCATCTGGAAAGTAATATTTTCTTGTTACTGTCCTTTTTACTAACAACTTTATCAGTATAATTAATAATGGTAATGTTATGTGAATATTAATTATAACGATATATTAATCAAGGTATATTAATTAAGCGGAATTATGTAAACAATAACAAGTAATGTCAAAGGTAATTTTGGAAAATTAATACTGTTTGTATGTATCCACATGTATTATAAGCTGGCACAGTGAAACTTATTAAAGAGAACGCTGTTTTCCTTATCATCGTAAACATCGAATTTTTTCCAATAAATATTGCATTTTCGAAGAAACAATACAACGAGTGTACTATCTCAATGTACGTTCCCATCGCGTCAAATTTCTCGATCGAAATATCATCATCGTGAGAGGAACAATAGAAGATAAACGTTTCTCAGCATAGCGCGAAGAAAATTCTTCACTTGTGAAATTCTCATAGCGAGGTAAAAAATAAACATCTTTTCCCAATTCTACGAAGAAATTTCTTCATACAGAATACTCTCGATGGAAATAATCAAGAGTAAAGGTACCTTAAAATATCCCAAAGAATATTATTCTTGAAATCGTCACTCTTTCCGGTGCAATACGTAAGAAAATTTTCCAAAGAAAATTCCTCATTCGTCGGGAAAAGTACGAAGAAAAAGTAGAAATATGCGAAAAATTTGTTAAAAAAGCACACAAGAAAAACGTTCAAAGAAAACAACAACAGAAAATCCCTTAATTTCCTTATCATTCCTTATCGAGAAAGTCCTCGACCGTTTCGTCATTAATTATAATTAATTATAAAGAAATAAAACGTTTTTCATCAATCGGATCAACCACATTCACACAGACACTGTTCAGTTTATAAAAATCTCAATTGTACCTAACAGAGGTATCGCGTCGGAGACCTGGGGCAGGGTCTCAGCGACGAGGTTCAGGAACACCGTCAGCGATAACAAGATGGTCACTCCTGAAACAATCGTAGCCCAACGTGCACGATAAGCCATTTTCCTTCCCTTTTCTTCCCATACACACCAAACTTCGAGGCAAATAACCCGATCATTGTGCCTCTTTGCTCTCACTGTCACGAATATCGTTTCTACCTTTTTTTCTACCCTTCCCCTTTCTTCTTTCACCCTTTTCTTTCCTCTCTCTTTTTTTCCTTCGCTGATCCAGTATGATTGACGGATCGAGACGTGGGTGAATCCCCGCGAGACGAAATCGTTTGCGACATAACGATGGGATAGAGGGGGCCTGACAAATCGAAAAGTCTACGTGTTCCGATATGGTCGGGATAAAATAGAATTTACGTGGTGAGAGTCTGTTAAATTGTCTTCCTAATGTAATTTTTGTACTTTTTTACTATCAAATTTTTTTACTATCAATACATATTATATAGGCTGCTCCTGTATTTTTTTTTTTTTTTAAAGAGTATTGAATTACTTATTTTGATGGGGTTTTGTAAAATTGATATATTGGATATTTGAATATGTTAATTTCTTCATTTTTAAAGAGTATTGAGTTACTTATATTGAAGGGGTCTTGCAAAATTGATTGTCTTCTTTTCATCATTTAGGAGATGGTGTTTTTGGAGAAACAATTTTTTCTTTCTGTGTTGAGGGGATGTCTTTTAAATGATACTTGGAATTTTCGAGAGAGTTTTAAGATTTGGAAAAACTGATAGAATATTAAAATAAAAATTGTAAGTAGTTTGTAGAATAAATACATTTCTTGGAGAAATTAAAACTCTGTACAGTTTAAATAAGTGGTAATTGCTTGCACGCAAAGGAGATATTACGAGACATATTAATTTTTATTAAAAGGGGTTTCCTTTCCTCCGACAGTTCCATACAACGTTGGGATACGTTTTATTCTGAGAAAACGGGATGGGCTGATCGAACGAGCAATAAATTGCGCGAACGATTCAATATACAGCGAAACGTGGGGATTCACCTTCCCTTCGAATTGAAAATTTCCATTTATTTCTCTCCAGAATTAATTTGAAATATTTCATTACTTGTAGCTACGACATGCACGCACCCGTAGAAAATTAGAATTGTACGGATTGTGTATTTTATTTCTAGTGCCAGCCCTGGGATCGCCGAAAAGAGATATTTCTTCAAATTCGATTTCATTCTAATTAAAAATATGCCATCTTAGACTACATTACATTTATCTAAGATACAATCTACAATTTCTCTCAAATAATGACCATTTACAACCAGAACAATATTCTTTATTTTGTCGTTTCAATTTTAATTTTAATTGTTAATAATTTAGTTGAGTCATTACTCGCTTGCAACGATACAAGGGAGATTTCTGAAATATTAATAATTGACGGAATTAATAATCGATCGAATAAAGAGACGAGATTAAAAAATCTGACTCCGAAAGCACGGTCGTCTAAACGCAACATCGTGGAGACTTTATTGCTGGAAAGCAGGTGTCGTGTGTTCAGCCTCCAGGGAGAAATCAACTAAATAATGCCGCGATTTCAGAACGGTTTACTAGGTAGAACAAATTCGTGGTTACTCCTGTTTATGTAGTGACACTTTTAAAATAAAAGGTAATAAATAAAAACTACCACTACTACCGTGTCCTCTCTATGTTTCTCTTGAATATGTTAGATCTCCAAGAAAGAAATTCGATTTCCAGAAAAAGCAACTATTTCCCAAACTGATGTTTCGTTTCGTTTTACAAATAAAACGAAATCGACACTCGTAACCGATATATATTACATATTGACTGAAGAATAGCAAGTGTATTAAACAATACAGAGAATTATGTTGGATAGTTACCGCAATTAAAATACATTCGATGAACGAGATAAAAAGAGCAATTGCTTATTCAAGTTTTCAATCAACAGAAGCCACTGAAATTTCAATCGATCGTAAAAAAAAAGGACTTTCCAAGCGTTATTCATTCAGTAGTACACGTATTTGTCGCTACACGTAGAACGGAATAGTGCGCTATAAACGAAACATTTTCGCGAAAAACGACCGGCGGCTTTTCCAACGTGAAAACACCGTCCAGCGTTGACTTAACGACAAGCTTCTATTTTCATCAGAACATACACGTACACAGTTCTTCCTCTTTCTCTTTTCTTCCGATTCCTCTTGCATTCGCTATCTATTTCTTTCTCACAAACACACAGTCCCTCACGTTTTATTTATTTCTCTCTCATATTTACACCGAGAAAAGTGGTTATATCGATCGCCATGGAAAACACCGAAGGGTTTTCACCGGCTGCTGCATCGACAAACTCTACCAACGTAGAAGCGCTTTTACGCGGACTCGGATCTGCGAACCCGATAGTTCTCCGTCGAACAAAATTTCGAAATGCTAGCTCGGACCCGAGACTGAGAGAAAAACGGTGCTTCGACAAGGTGGAAGAAAAGGATCAGTGAGTGACAAAGCCAGAGAGGATACAGAAGGGAAAAAGGTCATGAAAAAAAAAGAGACGAGGAACACGAGTAAAAGCTGGAGAAAAGAGAATGAGAAGAAAAGAGGATACAGGGAGAGATTGAGGAAAAAGAAAGAAAGGAATGAAATAGAAGGTAGAGATGAAAAGAGAAAGACAGAGAGTAAAAGAGATCAAGTGAGAATGAGAGGGATGAAAGTTGCATATAACGATTCACGTGCCGTGGCCAGTTTCAATGATGACATCGACGTCGAACATTCACCCTTTGGAAAATTGTTCTCCTATTGGACGAGTTTTGGCAGTACGATGTATCGTTTGAGAGTTCCTAAACGACAAACCGTGACACCGTATAACGAGTCGAGAGACTCGACGGCTGTTTCATGGAGTATTCTGTTGAGTACTGGGTTTATTGGCGGATATTTCATACAAATTATCGAATCCGGTTAGTCCGGAAGTCTGTGAACCGATCACGGTGTTGGAAAGTTGTACTTCGGCATTAGTTTAATGATTTGTTCGTTAGCTGGGAAATATTATTAGCAGTTTGCCTCTACGATGAACTTTGTGATTGAAAGACACTTGGAAAAGAGTTGCAAAAGGAAATTTTGTGCTTCTTTGCTAACTATTCAATTGAAAATAGTATAATATTCGGATTTTTTTTTTGTATTTATTTAGAATGTATTAAACTAAGGATATATCGTTAAATAATTATTTTAAATTATGGAAAGTTTTAACTCGCAGAAATTTTCTAATTTCCTTTGCGAAGAATGGAAACGTTTCTAAGGACGGAAAGGTGATATTGTTTTTTTTTAATGAAGTTTTGCTGATGTTTCTTTCAAAAGAGAATGCGTAACGGGAAAAAGATATGTCAGTTAGTATGAGTCTGGTGAAGATCATTAATTTAATTTTTACTGAGAACGTTCTTCGGGTTTCAAGTTGTTATTAAACCGTGATTATTTGAGTTATTTTCGTAAAACGTAATTCCCAACAACGCTATAAGTCGCGTTAAATTAACGAGACTTCGTCGGTTCCATTGCGGAAGCTAAATTCCGCTTTGCTATTTCAACGGAGGCATCTCGTTAGATCGTTATTTTCATTACGTATACATACGGAATTCAGTTGAAAGATAATTATTCGGATAAACGGCAAAGAAATAATTAATAATTTATAACTACAACGTTCTCATTTTACGTGTCGAGGAAATTTTATTTCAATTCCGACGAAACTAACGAGGTAATTAAAAATTTCCCCAATTAGCAAGTATCGTCCAAAATTCCGCCACTTCCGGTTGGCCACAAAGGAACTTTCCACGATAGAATTCTACATCAAGATTTGCGAATTTCTCAACCTCTTCGCAAAGAGACAAACAAGCAAAGTTAAATTTATGAAAATTCACAATAATACAATCTCTAAATCGCGAAAGCTCAAAAATTGCAAAATCTCAGACGCAAAACTCAGGCTACAAATGACTACATTAAAAACAAAAGTGTAGAACAATCAAAAGTCCTTGAATTCGGCATTTCCGATGATGCTCATTATAAAAGTAGTGTAGCAGTAAGTTAAACATTAAAATAATTTCTCTTATCACTTATTTTTCTTTTCATTTCTTTTCTGTTTTTGCAAAAATTCCTAATGCTGTAAAGACTTTAATTTGTGTTTTCCTTTTTTTCTAGCGAATTTTTAAATTTGATTAATTTTTCATTAATCTGCTACTCCTCTGTCAGGCTTAACTATTTCGTCAAATAAAGACTGATTATCACAGTATTTACTGTGTTCGAAAATAGAATCCAGAATTTAAAAAATGATTATATATAAATTATGATTGTCAGTTACGAAAATGTACAAATCATGTTTACGCGAATTTGTCAGATAATGTATGGAATGAATGAAATATTAACCCTCTATAGTCTGAATTTTTTGTGGTATGTGAAAATCAGTTTCACTATAAAATAATTAGAAAATAATAAAAATACAATATTAAATAATGGATTAACCCTAGATCACTAACCTTCGTCGATTCGACGACACGGATTTAATAAGTATACCATATTAGTTAACGTTATCGTAATAAATGAATACCTATCTTTAATAATAGAAAAAAACATGTTTACATTTTATTTAAATAATACCCTTTAACCCCTTTTGTAAACACATAGTCGAAGAAACGAAGATTAGTGTTAAGCGTCGAAAAATAAGGTTAGTGATCTAGGGTTAAATCAGATTTTTGAACATTGAATTGTAAAGAATTTTATGATTTTCAGGAGCATAATTAGAATATTTGGCAAAATTAAAAATTTTAATTTAAAGAATAAATGTTTAGACGTGTCTTGCGTTCTCTCAAAGTCACAGGTGCTTATAGAGGGTTAAAGTATACTGCACCCTTAGGCTGTTCTGCCTGATAGAGGGTTAATTTCTTTGTATGAAGTTTCAAAGAGTTAATGTAAATATTAAAGCGAAACGGTGAACGGCGAACATCCAATCCTTTTAAATCGTTCACCGGATGGAATGAATTTCGGCGGGTGAAATATATTGCCGGGGTTTCTAAACGACAAACCGTCACGTTCGATAACAAGCTTTAGCTCGTCGATACAGATTCGATTGCACCACGACAAGCCGACACAAATGACAACTGACGGTAGCAATGTATTCCTCGGTGTTCTCTTCGAGCTGCTCGTAAAAGCTGCGTAAAGAATGATTTAACTTTTCGCAATACGCTGCGACGAGCACGACTCGCCGTCGCCAATTTACGGTTGGCTTCTGTCAGCGGCCGTACAGGAATAAATAAATGGTATTGTTTGGGAAATAGATGCTTTAACAAACCTTTCCTAGTGTAACAGAAATTTTCCTACTTTTTTTTACAAACTTTAACCGGCTAAAAATTATACACTATGACTATTAGCAATAGCATGGACCAGTTGATAACATCGTGGTCATTATCTAAATAAAATGATACAACAAGTTGCCAGATTAAATTGTTTTGGAATATATGTCAAAATGAAAGGAAATACTCGTTTTTAGGAAAATCAATAATTCCCTACATGGTGTTTTATTCTATTGTCTCTATTTTTCTCAAAAATTTCTTGCTTGGAGACTTGAAACAATTCCGACATCTATTCTCATACACTCCATCAAAATCTTCTTATCAGGCGTTTTCGTCACAAAAAGTTACCCTTCTTCCAAGCACTCCTCACATCACTAGAATGTCATCCTTGAAAGTCGCAAAACTCATACACCCTCCAGACAGACTTATTCTATTGAATCACAAAACAATCACCCTTCTATCTTTCACCTAAAAGAAGACACAAATTTCCATCCCGTCCCAAGCTATCTCACTTCAGACAAATTATCACAAAAAACACCAAGACTTTTCAAGAAAACGTCGATATCATTAATAACTCTCATTTTACTGACCAAACTTTATGCCATAAACGCGAGTAATCTTCCTCCGGTTGACTGTCGAAATTGTTAAGACTCCAAGTGCCCATGAATTTCCTATGAAAGTTAATATCATCTTTCGCAGAGACCACGTTGTGGTAAAGTAAAAAAAAAGAGAAGAAAGAAAGCAAAGAAGGAAAATAATGCTTCCTCGACCAGGCGTGAAATTTCGTCGGCCGACGAAGGCGTTCCTTTTCTACTTGCCGGAAGAAGAGCAAGTACCGCCGATGCCTCGGCGAAGGGAAACAAGGGCGAACGTTTATCGTCAAAGTTCCGCGGGAAAGTTTCGTTGCGGGGGCGTAAAAGGGGGTTGAAACTGTGACGCCGGGCGTCGCGTATCGCAGGGTGAAAAAAAAGTTTCCTCATCGAGGGCTACGGTCCACGGTAATCCAACGTTACGTGGAATATATCTGGAGGAAATGTTTCTGAAATGGCTCCCTCATCGGTGTCGAGATATATCTTCTCTTCGTGAAAACGAAAAGTCGAACGAAACTTCGGCACTCACTTTCTTTCGAAATTTTATGCACGTTGGATGAATATTGGCGGTGGAAACGTGACGGCGGTATAATTTTTTTGGACATTACTCTTTTACGTTTTTAATATATATGAGAGAGTCGATAATTGATATCGATAGGTTATGCGTTTTCGTTAATGGTATTTCAAGTTTGTTAATTGAATTATATTTGTCAATGCAAAAAGAAATGCAGTTTTTAAAAATATTCGTACTAGGATATTTCATATATGAAATATTGATGGCAACCTTAGCTATTTGTAATATATATTCTTTCGTTTCTCTGTAACAGATGTATTTTTATTATAAGATATTTTAAAGCAATCACTAAAGAATAGTTTTTTTAATTGAAACTACCTTTGAAAAAAACCTGTAACATTTAATACTGGTACTACCTTCGAAAACGATTGTACGAGGAAGGTTAATTTTCAAATTAATATTGCCATGCATTCCAGCAATATAGTTTAATATTTCGATAAATGAATGTGTCTTTAAACTCCTGCTATACAACAATTATAGAAGGAATTCTAATTTAATGTATCCTTAGAATTCGACTGACGAGACTTTCAACTTTTCAGACTAATTACTCTTAATTAATCGCGCATTTATTTGCTAAATACCACGAGGTACATTTTTCTTTTCATTTGGCAAACGAGAATTCTTCACTACCCCTCTCATAAAAATGAAAAACGACAGTCTGACCGAAACGTGAGCCGCGAGCAAAGTGTATCGTTTCAAGATTCTTTCTAGTTGAAAATTTGCTGTGCTATTGTATCGATTCAGTTCGAGATTTCTTTATTAATTCAATTAGCTTTCTGTCTCATGATCAAATAGCAGAGACGAAATGGAGGGATGAAATTGTTAAAAATATCTCGGTATTTTCAAATTTATAACTCGCATTAGTTGCGCATATTTAATGGTTCATAAAGTATTGTAAATAACCGAACTGACTTTCCCCAGAGCTGGCACTTTTTCATTCCCTTTCTCTACCCTTTCAATTACAATTTCCCTCTCTTTTCTTTTATCTTCTCTCCTTTTTTTATCTTATCCGTGCCCCCCGGCGTAAAAGTATTTTACGATCATCGATATTAACCCTTTGCGCTCGAGGTACGAAAGGGTATTGGTTTTGGTGCGATTAAATTTTGAAATGACAATTTTCACATTGTTGATTTTTTTGTATCAGTCGAATTTCCCTCATATTTTAGATTTTTACATTTTCATTCGTTTTTCACTGATAAGTGAGACACACTTAGAGTCTGCTATCACATTTGAGAAAATGAGAGGAGCGCAAAGAATGTTAATACAGAATTCAAACTTATTCTAACTAGTATTGTATTTGTTCACATTGCATGTAATTAAAATTAAAAGTTTCACTTAGCAAAAGCGTGTTGTTTATGCGAATTAAAGGAAAATTTAAGCATTGTTATAAAATACAAATTTCTGTGTTTAGTTAGTTTATTCTTAGTGATGAATATTAAAGATATGCGTTTCTGTTGTAGATTAAAATTGCATGTATTAACAAAACGTGTAACTGAAAAACTAAATTAGTGTTGTTATCTGTCAGTTATCAAATATATTAAAAAAACATCACATATTACTCATAGTATAATGAACTGAAAACCTTAAAGCACGAAATTCCTCGTCTAAAAATATCTTTCAATGGCAAAATACAATTTTTCTTACTCTCTAAGTTTTTTATTATTATTCTGCTTTCATCCAAAATTCACGCTATGCAGTGAAACCTTTTAATTGACTTCTCTTTTAACTGACATCATCTCATCTTGAGTTTATCCCTCTTAAAAAATGAAGCATTACAAGAAAAAGCTGTATTCCATCATTTATTATATTTTCACCCGCGGAATCATCCCTTTAGATCGATTTCAAACCCGCCCTGTATTTTTCTCTGTGACACATAACGAAATATATAGGAACGTCGTTGACTTAAAATTCCATACATTACGTTTAATGTTCTTTAAAAAATGTTCATATCCATAACTCTCGTCGGGACTTACCTCTCGCTCGCAAGCTAGAAGAATAAAGGAAAGAAACTGGAAGGAGGATACGCGGAAGATGTTTCCACGTGGTACAACTAAAGCCCCGTAAACTCTGTAGTCGCTCGTAAATTCGTAAAGTACGGGACTCTGAAGAAAAATTACACGAATTCGCCAAAAATTCGATCCACACGTGAAAGAGAACTTAACGTTTCTTTCTTTTTGCATTTTTACATTCACGAATGTGCCCTCGAATTTCTATAGTCAGACTTCTTGCAGAATCTAACTCGTTTGAATCTTACGGCGTAATCTTGGAACCATTATCCTTTTCATTATAAATATTCTCGTCACTCTTAGCTTCTTTTTGAAACCATCCATCTTTTCAACGAGAAAAAAAATTATTTTTTTCTCAATGCCCCATAAGTTGGCGTAGCTTGTTAACGTGGAATTTTTCTAATTACATTTTTTCGGATTGTCGAATACCTTGTGACTTCCGTTTGGACGATGAAACGCGAGAATTTAATGCAACGAATGCATTTGGAGTGTTTACGGAGGAATTATGAAGATCGATATGCAAACCTATTATCATTGAAATGCGAACATCTTAAGCATGTTGTCTGAGAAACAAAAAGCTTCATTATTTACGGCAAATAAATAGCTAATTTTGATATAGAAATATTCAAGATACTTCTCGGTGAAACGTTGGAATATTGGTATTTTTTTTATTAACTTTTCGAAGGAAATATTGGGAATACGTTGAATAACAATTACAGCGACGTACATTACTTTATATATTGCGAACAATAGCTCCAAGTTGAGTGTTCCACATGTCATTTACGTTTTATTAATCACTTTGAAAGAATTTTGAATGGATTTTCGAATGAAATAAATAACGAATTCGTTCAATATTCAAAGATTTTTCATTCGATGAAATTTAAATAATGCAAAGATTGTAGAGGTCCTAAAAATATGAATAGATTTTACGTTGAAATGGCGAATTATAGCGAGTTACTCTGGTTCATCCCAAAAATTCTATAATAGCCTGGAACACGATCTTTATCCCCCTGTACTTCTAATGGATCCTTTCGATTCTCCATCCACGATGATTAAAACGCTCTGAGCGTCTCATCCTTCAAGAAAAACACGAACGCTTCTGAACGAACATGAAAGACCAACGACAAAGAGACCGTCGTAAAAGTTCGTATCAATCGGACAGTAAAAGTTTTCTCTAAGGATCGATCTTTGCTCTAATAGAAAAGATAATTTTTGTAAACGAAGATGGAAATTGCGCATTAAAAAAGATGTCTCTGAAAATAACTATTTTCAATGTACTGAGCGGCAAAGTGATTTTTTCATATCATAACAATTTGAAAAAGTGATCGCTAACAAATCTCCTATCAGTCAGAGAGTAAAAAGTGTAATTGGAATTATGACAGCGAAATCATTGTTCCAAGAGAAAGGGTAATTTCTTTCAAATAAAGCCCTTGGAAATCAGAAATTTGCCACCTTAAAGAAATCTTTGTCACAAATAACCACTTTAAGTACATCAAAGCCATAAAAACGATTCAACCTCATCCAATACATCGAATCATAAGAATTTCATTGTAAGAAAGATCATCCCAAGAACTCTCAACAAAACACTAACAATAAGAACTCTTTGAATTCACAATAAAACACTTTGAACTCTAATTAATCGTCTCTCTACCACAAAGACTAATTTTTCATAAATAAATTTTTCATCAATCATAATTTCAAGGTTTCAATAAAAAAAATTCTATCCCAAAGAACAAAGAGTTTTCTTCAAAATGCCTGTTTTCAAAGCCTGTTTCAGACAAGATCGACATAAGAAGTCTACAATTATCGGACAATCGAAATTGTCGGCAGAAATCTATTGTCATCCAAGCAGAATATCTCAAACGCGGTGTGAGCTTTCGATACAAAGTGACGCATCCGAGTACTACCTATACCTCTATATGACCATTAGAATCGATTCTGAGGGCGTTATTTGCGATCCAGGAATGGGCGTTATCGGAGGCCGTCGAGCAGTCCGAGAATGCTTTCAAACCAACCGCGAGTTACAGTGCCATTACGAAGGAACGATCGACTGGATTATCCGCAAGATAGAGGATTCTTTGACTGCTTAAGAAGACGAGCAAATCCAAAACGACGAAATTTCAGAAATATTTCAATATATATTACATTGTGATCGCTTTTCCTTCTAAACCATTTTAACTCTACGATTCTATGGACAATGATAGCTATAATTTAACGAGGAAGATTTCTTTTCATGATTTGTATATAAAATTGTTTTTCTTCGTTTTAGTTAAAGTATGAATAATGATTTCTTTAATATTTAATTCAATTTTACGGAATTATTTTAGAGGAAGGGATGACTGTTGATAATTTTGCTTAAAGATAAATAGAACTCGTTGATTTTTCAATACGTATAACAGTTTTTGTAATATTTTAAATGTGATTGAAATAGATCTATTTTTAATCCTAATTATGAAACTATAAAATTTCGAACGTAAGCGACAGTTAATTATAACGATGGCACAAAAGATAAATTGTATCGTATGACAAATTTCAACTGTACGAAAGTGTCTGAAAAGAAACGAGAGGAACGTGAAAATGGAGGAAAAGTCTGTAGAAAAGAATTGTCAAGATTCAGCAAGTTTTCCGGCGATATGTCGTCGAAAACGAAACATCTTCGAAGAAACAACGAAACGACTTTCGTGCGAATTTACAAACTTCTAGGCTCGAGTTTAATGATCGGACAGACTTTGCGTTTCTCCTGAAAGTATATAGCTTTGGATCGTTTTTCGGCAATGACCGTGAAATTTCATTCTCTGGGGTTCCACGGTTGCATCGAAATTGCATCGAACGAGTCGCTTGCGCCGGTGCATTTAACCTTATCACTGTGAATTAAGTTATCTCCACTAGAATCGAGAATCGTTTCAGGCTCGTTTTCAAAGAAATTTACGAGCTTTCGAGGTGAATTAAATTTCATTGCGGCTTTTATGGGCACGATTTAGTTTTCGATGTTTCAGAACGTTTCTGTCCTTATTTGGCCGATACTCTCGAAGTTTTCCAATTTGGCAGTGTTTGTTGACACGGCGAGTCGTTTCTGATATCTCGAGAATCATCGATGATCGATTCTCAGGTAGCTATTGAAATACCGTGTCTATCCAATAGAACTTTAATCTCTCTCGATGTTCTGCCCGCTAGATAAAAATTGTACAATCTGAAAATAGCTCACACTTTGTAAAAAGTTGCGATGCGATACTTCAATGAAATTTATACTTATGTTTCTTCGTTTTTGTGTCAATTAATTAATTAATATTTTGTAATATCAAAAACTAACGGATATGAGTAGTAAATAAAACAGCCACATAAAGTACTGTGATAAATAACGAAAATATGTTAAAATATCGTAACTCAATATATAATATTATAATATTACAGTAAATCCGAAATTAATCTTGTCGAAAACGAACCATCATGTGAATAAATTCTACAAAATTGATCCCCTAGCCGAAAGTACGATCTTCCTGGCCGCGTTTCCCTCGGGGAACAACGGCTTTTGTAGTCAGCTCGAGCTAACGCGTGCTCTGATTGGCTACAAAAGTTTTGTGGCTCGCAATCACAGCGCCATCGGTATGACGTGCGTAACCGTTCAACTAAACATCATATGATTAAAAAATGTCGCGCAAACTTCGTGTACATATATGTTGTTGTGAATGTTTTTTCATTTGATAGTGTAACACGTGAAATATAAACTGTTAAAAATGGACGATTCCTCATTTGAAGATTCAATTGACGAAGAGGAGATATTGCAAAATTTTAGGTTAATATAGTTTTACATTCAAACAATTTCGGTTTTTCCATTTTTTTTTCTTTTTTTTCGGCTTGGCCTCGGTTTTGCAAAAGTCGGCGGGCGATTCCCAACAATCAGCTAATCGAGAGTAGCAGAAGCCGGGCACACTGCACTACGCTTCGCAAGGATGCCGAAAGGGCGCGCTGATGCCGGCCACAAAAATCAAAACTAATAGCTATCAGCGTTCTTTTAACAATTAAAATTGATCATTTAACGTACTTTCGGCTGGAGATAAAGAAAAATAGTATACGACACACGGCCAGGAAATCCAACTTTCTGGCCTTGGGTCGTAATATACTATTAAAATTGTTTCACATGGAAATAGCTCGTGTATGTCGCGGTAAATATAAAAAATCCGGTGATTATGTATAATTGTCGGTTATTATATATAATTACCACTAAAACTCAGACCAAACCCATATCTCTTTTTTTCTGAGGAAGGGAAATGCTTTTACGCACCCCCTGACGTATCTAGAGGTGTGTGGGTTCGCCGAGAGTTAATCTCCAGGAACTAAACGAGATCTAACCCAGATCAAAGTCCCAAGACTAGTCCAGCAAGCTGAATAGGCTACTGAGGAACACCGCTTTGTATTTTTATCAGCTTTACATCCATGTGGCTCAAGTAACCCCGGGTTCGCCAAACCCGTACCTGACCAGCCAACTGGTCAGGCCTCTGAGGTAATTTTTTTCCCGTGTGGAACCATTATGGGTTCACCATTTCATGGTTCAGGTACCCCGAGTTCGCCAAGGTCGTATTTGACTAACGAGATGGATTGGTCCTTGAAGGAAACAAGCCAGATCTAACCCAGACTCGCTGCTCCGATTGGATTTGATAAATATCGAAGAATTTGATTATTAAATAAATTTAATAAATGTTGAAGAATTCATATTTCACATTTACCAACTTTAGTGGCGGTTGTACATAATTACCAGATTAATTATATTTATTGTAGTATATGAATTTTTAAGGATCGGCCAAATAGACGAGAGGTGAACGATCTTTAGTTGCAAAGAAATTATTTTGAGTGGTGAATTCAAATTTCGGAGGAAATTGTGAAAATAAATGGTCCTGGATTGTTCTTCCTTTGCGATGTATTTTTAACAGGAAAGAAAGGATAGATATAGAAGGGTGACAGATGACTTACAATGCATGAAATTACAAGATTTGAAACGAATGTAAAAAAGGGACAAGTTTAAACGATCTCTCCGTGATACGATTCAATTCGATACTCTGCAGCTGCTAATGGTTCTGCACTTTAACTTCCTTCTTCCTGCTATTAAACTTTCAACTCGAACTTTGAACTTCGTCGAGTAAAATTGGAGAAAAGGTCGAGCTGCAAAGGTGCGGAAAGTTAGATCGTAAGGAAATGTGATGCGAAAGAGTTTATCAGCGATCCCGGAAAGCAGATTTCACACGGAATATCAATGATATGAAAATGTCGTTTGAGAACTTGTAAATTAATTTTTTCATCAAATTAAAGTCATTCTCACGTTCGCCTCAAACTTGAATTTAACCAAATCAACAAACTAAAAAAATATACTATACTTATAACACTAGTGTAAGTAATTAATTTTCCCATCGAACCCAATTTATACTTTTTTTTTTTTAAAGCAGCGTGTTGAGTTCAGCTAAATCACACAATTACTAACCCCATTATAATGTCTTCATTTCTAATCATTTCACCAAAATAGTGCCCTTACATAATAATTTAAATTTGTGGAACGTAAAATTATTCAATTACTCCAATTTTTTAAATTTATTACTCAGACTATTTTTCTAACCACCCTCACGCAATAAACTTACAATTAATCTTCATAAAACTGAACCTTCCTAAACAATCAAGAATCGACCAAGATTTCAACGAGCATGAATCTCCCATAATCCTAGAACACAACCAACAAAATTGCAACAAGCAATCCAGCGGATCGTTAAACGAATCCGCAGTAAAAATTTATGTAAATACGTTGCAACGGTTATAAATATTATACGGTGCAAATGACACATTCACGATATCGGGAACGGCCATATTGTTATATATAGGCAAGCGAAGTCTGCCGCTATCAGCGTGAGCATAAAAGCTCGCACAATCACCTTCGACAGTGATGGCCTGTCTTCTGACTCGGCTATTCAGCACGATAGAACGAGCTTCTGCATAAATTTGCATGGAAGTGCCGATCGGAGCGTGCTTTGCGCGGTATAACGCGATGCTTTAAAAAATATCGGTACAAAGCACCTAGTTCGCCGGCCGGCGTATCAGTCTTTTTTACTCTCTTCTGTTTTCTTGTCGTTGTTATTCATTATTCCGGCGGATTTCAACCGAGATCCCAGGGAAAACTCATTTATCGACGACGTCGAATAAATAAACGATGCGACGCAATAAACAAATGCGGCTGGAATCGCGTGAAAGTGGCGCTCGTTTTAACGATGGCTTTCGTTGATTTTAATTGATCGGTGGAATCACTTTTTTTCGTGAGAATTTATCGTATATTGGACTTTTGAATTTATAACGTTTTTCCCTATTGACTTTAAGCTGTTTACGATGAATAATTCGAAAATTATAAAATTTTATTTTAGGAGTGTCTCTCGTTTTTTGATTTGTCGATGAAAACGATGAATAATTCTGCGAATATTGATTATTTTAGAAAGCCGTAAGAGTGCTTTTCCATTAATTAACGTCAAGCTTTATGTAACTCACTAAAGATCGTTCCTCTCGTTCAAAAAATACGAAATTCTTGGGAAAGACCAAAGTGCAATGCACCGGCGCAACAGGCAAATCTCGACTTTCCGTCGTACGATGCAATTTTCAAAATCTACGTCGATGTTTATCTCGTCGAGAAAACCTTTCTCCAGCGCGTTGCTGAAAGTCCCATTGAAATCAGCGAAACGGATTTGTGGAGTGGCACTGGAAGACACCGAAAGGACCTATCGGAAATACTCTGGCTTCGTCCACGAAAGAAAGGGATACAGAAAGAGCGGAAAGTGACAAGGAGGTGAGAGGAGGATAAAAAAAAAACGAGACACCGAGTAAAACGGCCCTCTTACGAAGCATTTTTCTCCGCGTTTGACGATCGCCGGGAAAGGCGGCTTTCATTTGCTGGGGAAAGTAGATATCATCTCTGGAGAGGAGCAACATTAATCGTGCGAGACAGCTACCATAAAGAGCAGCGAGAAGTTAGTCTTCGTGATGACGCGTCAAAGTAGCCAGGAGGAATCGAGAAACGATCTCGACACCGAGATGGTATCTTTTCGCAAAGCCTAAGTCGACGAGTTCTCGGTCTTTAGAAAAATACCATCTTCAACGTTCTTGCTATTCAGTCGAAGGAAATTTCCATGCGATTACTCGTTTATAGTTAACCCGGTGGATTTTGAAAAACAATGAAATGTTTGAGCTGAAAACCACTGGCTGAGATATTTTAATTTCTTAGCTGAAAGAAAAATTAGAATCGCAAATTACGGTTATGGCTTCCCCATGAAAAATGTCTGCTCTGTTCCCGAGTCGAAAATTTCGGCCCAAAATCCTCCTAAATTACCAAATAACTTAGGATATTTAGGCTGAATATGGAAAAATATGTTACATATAAAAGAATGCAAATTTTAATTCCACAATCGCCCTAAACTTGTTCATTTTTGCCAGTTTTGCCTAGTTTAGGATCAATTTATGCTTCAGACAGCCCAAATTAATCCTCACAATTCTTATTTAGAAAATTAATCTAAGCCCAATATTAAGCCATACATTCTATAATGAGGAGTTTTAGAATTGGATTGGAATTGGAGTGATTTTAGGAGATTTATAATTTATATGGAATAAAATGATAATTTAATTCCTACTTGCTCCTGAATGCCCTATTTTTAAAATATAAGTCGATTGACTTGGAACTTCTGAAATAGTTTTAGGGGATGTCAGATTAAATTGGAATACAAATTTTACCTGATCAGTCCATATAACTCCTAAAAATCATATTTACAGGACTTTGAGGCGCGTAGACACACTAGTTGAGGATTTTGAGGTTCAAAATGGTATACATAATTAAGCGACAAATGAGAAATCAAAAGAATCTAGGATTTGAAGTTTCTTTTTAGGCTGGACTTTTCAACTCGGGTTGCCTCCTGCTAATTAGAACTCCTTTTCGGTGCCTGGTTTTTAAAATGAATAGTTTAAATATGTTTAAACGTTCATAACTTTGATTTAATAAGCAACATTATATTTGGCACAGTTTGTGGAATCATTTTATGCAGAAAGAAACTTGAATAAAGTGTATTTTTTCTCCCAAAGTGATTTTCTCAAAAGTGAATTCTTGTTGAGACAAATGGACTTTATGTTCGTCTTCAGCGTCACAAAGTTTAAGAATCAGCATAATTATTCTTTCGACAAAAAATCGTATTGCTCAGAGTTGTTAACACTAAACCTACCGACGTTATATCTACTAAAATCTATTGTAAATATACTCAATAACGACCTTACACAAAGAGAAGTGGAGAGATAAAGAAGATAATTAATTGACTCATTTTGCTTTTGTAAGATAGAAGTGGCATATTTACCTCATGGCTACTCTATTAATTTAGATCATTTTTAGAAAATATTTTGGTATCGGTCTTTTCACCGCCTTGGTAGGTTTAGTGTTAATGTCAGTGATGTAGAACTGTAGAAATATCATGTTGGCGGATGTATGATAAATTATTCAAAGTTAATTGTTTGTACGCATTTCTAGATGATAATGATGAAATAAATAAAGATTATTAATAAACTGTACAACTATTGATTATTTGCAATTGCATGTAAATCCTCTACTAAATTTCACGTTTATAGTTGACGTTAGGAAGCAGAGTTACGAACCTTTCTGTTCAAACAGCCTTGTCATAAATCCCAGTCTTATTTACCATATCCATGACAAACAGACGAAATTACGCGGCACGATGAAGCGACACGACAGACAGAATTCGCGGTGAAACGCTCAAATAGTTTCCAATGTAACTGCAAGGGGAATTACTTGTTCAGTGAAACTGGTGGAAGGGTTAATTAAAATTTTAAACGTCATCTTGATCGGAAGAAGAAACTACGAGTTCGTCCGGCTCGATGAGGCGACCGAGCTGCATTACTGGAAAGTGGAAAAGGTTGCCTTTCATCAATCGGAGAGCGAAGAGTCAATCAGTTGTAACGTTTTAATTAGAAATCTATAACGATCCGCATATCGTATTCTCGACAAGGTTCTAATTAACCGACGAAACAGGTTTAAAAACACTTCAATCGCAGGAACTTTCCTTCGGAGGGTGGTAATAATTCACCGCTTCGAATACTTGGAACATTTTAACGATGGTCTTTTGCTAATTATCGAGAATTAACCCTTCGAATGCTACAAGCGGGTTGGAAAGGTTTGTTTATGGGGGAAGAACTTTGTTGCCGAATACATTTGAGAATAATGGCTGTCTGCAAATGTTCAAACACTGTTGAATAAAGTACACTGAAAGACTTAAAACCCTATTGTACAATTCTACCTAGAATTATTAAATATTAAATTATTATGTAGCTACGAGAATTCTAAGGAATAATTGTTAATAATTTTAACAAAAGAATATCCTTCCTCCTTCACAAATTTCTTTTTCCCTACACTTAAAAGATCGACAGTTCACCTCCCTAAACATAGAATTACCACATTGTCAGAGTTATTACATCAAATTCTCTAAAACTACAAATTTTTAATGCATCCTAACCACCATAGGCTCTTCTTAATGAAACATCAAATATCAGAATATCAGCACCTATCGTCAAATATAATTGAACATCCGAACACCATCGCCCTTCTTAAATCCTCATCACCATGACGAGAATCCTCCCCAGATTCTCATCGAGAAAACGTCAGAAATCGTAAATCGACCCTCAGAAAAATCGAAGGATCGTTTGATCGTCCGTCAAAAACTAATTTCCCAACAGCTGCGTCGCTAATCACCGTCGACGGAAGTTCATCCCCTCGGAATGCCATTACTCGCAGTTGGCTTGGTAACAATTTTCAGGAGCGTAGATAGCAGTAACACAATTGCCAGTCTTTATTCGTCGCAACGTGTAAAGGCAGGAGACAAGAGAGAAAGGAAATGAAAGAAATAAAAGGAAAAATAGGATGGAGCAACATAAGAAGAAGACGATGAAATAAGAAGCAAGGAAACGAGGGCAGAAGCATCCTGAAGAACCGAGTGACTGGGGCGCGAGAGGAAAATGACTGCCAGTGAAAATAAAGAAACATCCCTCTAGCCAGCGGCGAACAGCGCATAAACGAATTCGTGCCCAGCCACCGGGATCTTTTACGAGCTTTGTTTTAAGATGCGCCTCGTGCTTTGCACGCGCATTCACCGTGACTCTTAGGGTTTAATTAAAGCTTCTTTAGCCACGTTACGTAATTCTAAATGAACCCTGATCTCTGGTTAATTATTCCTCTTCTTCTATTTCCACTGTGTTCATCCCTGTGTTTTCTTTTCACCGCATCTATCTGTAAGTTTCCACTCGCAAATCGGAAAACGATGGACGAATCGAATGACGTCTTGGAGATCGATAGATTCTCGGGTCGCTTTCTATCGTTTCTCTGATTCTCCTTCTACGAAATGTCTTATTTCCTTTTTTTCTCCCTTGTTAATACGGTTTCGTTTATTCGATTCACTCGCAATAGGAAACATCCGTCGTGGAACGAGTTTCGAAACTTTGAGATCTTGAACTTTGATCATCTTCTTTCGCTATTTAAGCTTTCAAGGCGTACACGTTCTCTGATGATTAATATTCTTTTGTAGTTGTTTCTCTTTTATGATGAGAAGTTCTGAATTTTATATGGTATGTTTATCGAGTATTAAAACGTAAGTTATTTTTGCTAATAATTAATCTGTGCTATATTAATTATTGAATTAAATTAGAACTTCTATGGGAGACATATTTTTTATTTATCAATTTCTATTAAAAGTTTTAATTTAACATGTTAGTTAATATTGCAGGAAGTTGTTGTATTTTTTCAATATCCGTAGCAATTGTGAATAATAGGAATTAGTTGTGTTTCCAAGGGGTTTGAAAGTAATCGGGAATGTTTCCCTTTGCGAGTGATTCGATGCAGTATTTTCTACGTGGACCTTAATTAACTCGTTATTCTTGCGAGTCGATCGTAACTGAGAAAATTCCACGACCTTGTCTCGCATTCTATGGGTTTCGACCAACAACATTACTTGTTTCTGTATCTCGGAATTTATGACTTTATTCATGGGGTTCTTTTAAGTAATTGAGGTAGCCGATGTACGTTCCTGGGTCTTCCGTCGGGTCGTTTTATACTCCTGGATACAAATGGTACGGCTACTTTTGCAAATTTGCTTACGTTTAGAAAGAACGCGACGAAGGTCATTCCGATTAGCATAAAATATCACTTTGGCAAAACTGGAATCCTTTAACATTATGACTCTGAAATTTTTAATAACAGAATTTACCTACGCTTTTAGACATTTTGAAAGAGATTTCTAAAGCTATAATTTTTAATGTTTACGGTGTGAGAAGTTTCAATTCTGTAAAAAATTTGTCTGTGCACCGACGAAAGGATGAAAGTATGAAGGCGATTGTTATTTTAATTGATTTGCATTATGAAAAATAAAGTAATATGTTAATATAGAAACACTTAATATAATTCCCCTTTGGGAACAATATGAACGCGTTAAATGTCATCTGTATTTCATTTATTTCTCAATTGTTATCAAAATGAAATATTTTTTATAAACACCACATTTTTATGATATAGATAGATTAAAAGTAAAGATATTCATATCTTTAATAACACTTTCCACTTTGGTTTAACTAATACTTGAACAGCGGATGTATTAGCAAGATTGCGAGTATTATTATTTAAAAGTGACCAATAATTTCACGGAATACACGAGCGTCAATCATCGCCGACACCCATATCAATCAACGTGTTAATACAGATAAAAAAATCGCAATTTATCGTATTCACTCATCGAAACGAAACATTTGCCGAGTGGAATCCAATCGCTAATACCAATCAATGCTGCGCACTGCAACAAATTACTAAATTTAATCGCGTCCCACCGTAAAAAATTCCATAGTATCGTCTCAAAATATCACATTTCGAAATGCCAAAGGTGAGAATAACTAACTTGTTATGACGTAAACAAAAGTGACGTTTAACAGAACGTGAAATTGAACTTACTGTTTGCTCGTACGAGCTTACCGATAAACTGATGAAACAATCCCTTGCCAAACCCCCAAGGGAAAATGGCAGACTATGGGTAAACTATGGGACCTTTCAACAGGCAATTAACACAGCAATATACCTAGGAGTTCGTTACTACCAGTAATTCTAGAAAATATATCGTTGAAACAACGAATTTCTGGGGGGCAAGGGAAACAAGTGAATAAAACTTTAGGTATACACGAATCGGTTTTTCGTGAATAACAATTAATACTAGACATATAAGGGGGAATATTTCGTGCACATGGGGTGATTTTGAATGTCGTAAGTGCCAACGATGTAAGTACTACAGATGTATAATTTTAATCACGCAATAATATTTGATAAACCTTCTCAAAATATTTGCACAATTTCTGGCCCGATTGTAATTACGATATTTTGAAAAAAAAGGAACAATTATTCTTCAGGAACTTCATCTACATTCGGAGAATTTATTTAACGTTTGACTGTTCTCCAGAATGGGTGTTATTGCAATCATAAAAAATTCGTTCTGCGGCACTTAAGCGTCCGGCACTTACTGCGGATTTCCACCGTAAAACAAGGTAATACTCTAAACATTAATGTAACGCAAGCCTGGAAGTTTATTTCTGTGAAAGGCGTCGGGTTATGTAAGGAAAGTTAAAAGAAGAACAGTGCTTATCGACGTGGAAAGAAGAATTGAAAAAAAGGTCGCGTTCCTCGTCGGCCATCTTCCTGATTGCTCCTACTTTTACATTCGAATCGGCGACTAACGATTCGCAAAGAACGACGATAACATCGCCAAGATTGAAATTCTTTTTCCCTACAACAACAACTTAACGTCTCTTCCTTCTTCCATGCAGTTTGCATTATTTCCAAACGTACTTTCTCGTTGAAAATACCCTACAATTATCAACACTTCTTCGTTCACCATAAATTACACAATCTGGGAGCTTTCAATGGCAACAATGATAGAGTAAGATAATAATTATCTTTCGTACAATGCATTAAATGTTTTTCTTTCATCTGCTCTAATTATTTACCTACTCTTGTACAATTAATTGCTTCAAACAAGCCGATTATATTAAAAGAGACCAATTAATTTCATGGTGAACACCTTTCACAGTCGTCCACTCGTCTCTTCTTCCAAAAAGGTCATCTCCCTTTTTTTTATACCTTTTGAGACTTAGTTGAAGTGCTTCTGTAATTTCCAGCGCATTTTATCCGCGAAGCTTGTCGTTAAAATCGCGAATTTCCGAGCGAGTCAGTTTCCTCTTCCTCTGTTCCGAGAGAAGGGAGATTTTCCAGGGAGCAAAGTTCTTCTAACGTGGCGGAGCACGCGTTACAACTTCCGGAACGACACCGGAGGGCCACCGTTGGGAGTTTTCGAAGTTACACGCGTTTACTGTACTTTCTGAAATATGAGACGCGATAACGGTGCCAACGAGGCAACTCTTTTAGTTCTGCCAACGATAGTCCTCGAAGAAAGATATATCTCAACGTCGATGGACCATTGGCTCGAGGGTGATTGATTGCGAGAAGTAGAATGAGCCGACGGTGCCGAAGAAGTAAGTAGTTCCATCTCGATTTGCCCGACTTTCCTGGCCAGTTTTGGACGTCCCTCTTGCATTTATCCGAAGGTACATTTGGTGTGTTTCTTTCTAATGTCGGATTACATTTTTAGAGGGGGTTTTTAAATTAATTTCCTTATCTTATTATTCATTCAATTATTTTAACTGTACTTGGGGATGAATGAATATTTTTTTACCGTCTTTTTGTCGACTATTAATCACCTTGGCAATTCTGATTTAATGGAAATTGAAAAAAAAGTTGTTAAAAGAGTCACATGATTTTATGGGGAGTAGAGTATGATGATATATTTTTCCTGTTGCAATTTTTGTAAATAGTATGCATTTGAGTCTGTATGTTACAACGGGCATTTGTAAGTCGATGAAATGCTAAATAATGCAAATGTGGTTGAATAATTTGCAATGATGTTTCTTCTAATTACCGTAAATTTGGAATTCTTTAACACTGCTACTTTGAGAATATTAAGTAACTTATTATTACAAATTATTAGAGGAGAGTCTTTGGATAGTGTAAAACTAATTGTAAGTGTGAAATATTTGCGACAATGTTAATTACTTCTTTTTGATACGTAAGTGCAAAATTTTAATTAAGGAGTTGCAAGTATTTTAATATAATTTTATAAGGCAAGGAGTAAAATAATCGACGAAAGATTTTGTTTCTTTTTTTGTAGGCACATTACAAATTTTCAAAATCGAGGAGCAAATTTTGATAGGTATATGTAAGAATAGTATAATTACGTCGGGAACAGTCGCATCTAATTATCGCGTTTTCCAGGTCGCTTTATTATTTTGCACGAGTCTCGCTTAATTCCAGCATGCCGTCTCCTCATGTACTTCTCGTAATTATAATTTCGGAGCTTGTAAGTATTTCCCTCCAATTACACAAATATTATTAAACAAAATGTCGACGCGTAAATCTTTCACCTTTTACTCTCTGAAAAACTTGCCAAAGCAAAAAGCAACTTTGCTACAAAAATCACACGGATGCTTAAAAAACGTTTGAAACTTGTTTCACGTTGTCTTCGAATTTGTACAAGTTTGAAACACTTTCATCGCGACATCAAGGATTCAAAGCTTTTTTTTTTATTCATCGACTTTTCTCTACTTCTTTTTGTATTCTTACAATAGTTTCATTACTTTCGTCGCGTTTTTATCGAGATGATTCACAAAGCGACTCGATGATGTCTGTCTTTTGATGTAACAAGATTTCCGATCTCGATGAGGGGGAGAAGGAAAAAAAAGGACGACAAGTTCGTCGACCCGGAAGAAACGAGCAGCTGTCGTGTCATCCTGCTTTTCCGCCGTCTCGTCCGAAAATTGAATTCTTTTTTCAATTAACCTCGCGCTGACATTAAAGGGGATATTCGATAAAGTGTCTTGCCAGTTAGAGAACCGATTTCCCCGAGATATATGAAAATTCTTGAGTGACGTATGAAATTTGGAGGGACGACTGGTGAAGATTTACAGTGTGCCGATTCTTTTTGGGGTTCTTTTCAACGAGAATTTCCGTTTGGGGACTTTTTCTCGGAAGTGATATACGGTTTCAGAGAAATTCATTGTGTCCTACGCGAGAGATTGACAGTGTGAGATAATGTCAACCAAATTTCTCTAAATTATCAAACACATATAATAAATGGACAAATTCAAAATTCTTTTAAACATTTTTCTTTAATTTGTTGTCCTTTTGTGTCTTTCGATTTTAATTGCAATGACTATTAGGATCGATTGTTTTAGATGGCCTCCCAAGGTCAAATATTTCATCAACAATAATATGGATACCTATGATAGTTTATTTATTTCAATTATTCGACTTGTCAAGCTACTAATTTAGTTAGTTAAATTAATTTTAATTGTAAAATTAAAATAATGAGTTAAACAAATTTTAATTATTAATTTACTACTTAAATTGTTATTTAGTCACTAATTTGAATTCTATCCTTAAAGTATCTTTCAAGATACAATAAACCACTGAAAAACCAGTTCAGAAATAATGCAATCTGCAAGTCCATCTGACAATCTTTAAAAAAAACCTACACCAAAGGTCCCTACTTCAAACTGTTGTTTATCCTCACAAAAGTGAGTGATCTCGAGTACCTTAAAATCAAAATAGCACGAGAAATCGACGAATACCGACCACAGTTAAAACGATCGGAACTAAGAGCAGTGAAACGCGGCGAGCACAAGGAATAATAAGTCTCGCGCAATGAAGCAAAGAATAAAAGACCTGTTTGTCGACGGGGAAGTAAGCACGTAATCGCGGTACCAACGGCAAGCGTTCCCTTATTTCCAACGACTTTCGACCAAGTCGAAGAGTGGTTTTTAACGGACTACTACCCACTCGTGCGATAATGCCACCACCACTTCGACTTAGCCATCGAATTTTCTCCTTTTGTCGGCGTCCTTCGTGAAAGTACTTCACGAGGATTCCAAAAGCCCACGAAATGACAAAATTGTCCTGCCTATCTCGGAACGACCTTCGCGCTTTAGAACTCTCCTTTGACATGTTTTTTTCGCGCTTTCCTTTCTTCTTGTTCCTTTCTTACGATTTTTCCCCCCAAAAAAAGAAAAAAAAAACAGAAGAACGAAGTGGGCTGCTTCCTGGATGCTCGAAATGCAGGCAGATGTATTATGTGTACATGTACGTGGATTATATTTACAGACACAGAGAAACAGACATTATAATACACTCTTGCCGAAATGGGGGTGCGAATTATCATGATGATTATTATAGGTACCTATTAGAGGAACTGCGTCCGAGGTTGTCGGCATGCTTTCTGCCACGAGGTTCAGGAATACTGTCAGCGACAGTAGAATGGTCACTCCTGCATAAACAGGCCGAAAAAATATATAGAGACAGCACTTCGGTATGATGAAAACTTAAAGTTGTTTTGAGGGAGACTTGAAACTTGTTTCTGAGGCAATTGAAAGTTCTGGATCGTTGAAATTAAAAATTTGTTATTTATGTGCGCGAGTTCAAGTTGATTTTAGTTGTTTCCATTTTTAAACTTCAATTTCTGCAACTCTATTTTTTTTGTAGAAGCATGTAATGATAAATTAGGTTGTTGAAGTTTGAAATATCTTATTTCTACTTTTATGTAGAAGAGTATAATAAGCTGATTAACTCGTTGCCGCATACTTTTAATTTGACGAAAGTGCTCAGAAACACACACGAAAATATTTCGAACTTTTAAAGCATGAAAAATCGCACAAAAAGAACAATTGATATGTTATCCTGGAATGTTACATCTTTTTTTCGGTGTATTACTGAGTAATTAACAAATAAATACAATAGTACAAAAATGTGCAGGACGGCTATAGCCGTCATTTGCGGCAACGCGTTTAGTTTGTATATTACTTCTACTTTTAGATCCGACAATAAATCAATGTAAGATACTTTTTTTTTCTTTACTGTTGATTACAAGTCTTCATTGATGTTGTTTCTTCCGGTGGGTCGTAAGTTTTCCATAAAGAACAGATGGAATGTGCTAAAAGTAGGGCTCAGAGTAGCTTCAAATTACCCTTAGATGGTGTCGCAAAAATGGGTATAATATAATTTCAGTCTTGTCTCCATTTTTATGGGAAATGTTTTTTCCAATTTGAAACAGGTCAACTATATTCCACGACGCATACATATTTCTCATTGTGTCACTTTTTAGTAACGCGAATTAACTTTTAGCAACGAATCAAGTACTATAACGTGAAATATAAATAACGTATTTTCCAAACTTCCAGCTGCTTCACTTATTTCTTTAATATTCAAAAAGCTTTGAATCGCCGTACAATTTTTTTGTGACTATCACTGCAATAATTCCGAATTAAATTGGTAACATAAAAATTCATCAGTGACTCTTGATATATTATACAACTTAACGTAATATAAATATTATCAAAGTAATGTTCTTGCGGCGCGTCTCACTGATATTTTCAATTTCATAAGTTTTACAAAACTTGAAAATTTCCTATCCAATTTACCTTATCATTAGTGTCACTCGCTATTGTACGACAAAGGGTTAAAAGAATATCGCATTACCGAAGAGCTGTCTGTATATACATGAAAATTAGAGTTTTTTCAAAGACGTTCTAAGATATTTGTGACTTTAAATTTTACCTAAAAATCAGGTCAAGTAACCGATGCTTTGTCGGCTCGTATTTTCGATAAAATTGCACCACGATTTTTGAGCGACGTGAATGTAACGCCATTTTCCAGCTTGTGATCGCGCGAATCGAGAGATGCCAGGGATTTCTTAGTTTACGGGGTCTACCAGAAATCGTTTCATCCTGGGAAAATGTTTCGATTTTGTTGAAGAACTCGTCATCCTTCGATCCATAAACTTGGACGGAATTCGTCAGAATGTTTCGAAACTATCGGTGATTTTTGACAGATTGCATTGTCGTAAGATGAATTTTGAAATGCCCATTGACACGGAGTCGTGTTAGTGTCGTATCTTCAATTCTAGTTGACATTGAAGACGAAAACGAAGGATCAATTTATCGATGTTCAGTCATATAAAATTTTCAACGAAACACTTCGTTTTTGCGACTTTAAAGTGTCACTTCAATCAGAGGATGAAGAAATATTCATTTTAGGAAGAACTTGATTTTACTACGATTCTCAAAATGTGAAACCTGTCCGTATGAAGAAGCACGTTCCACATTACAAGAACATTTGGAGAACGATAAATATTTATGTTCGCCAAATTGTGTGCTGGCCTGTTAACTTTTATAATTTGCATAATTTAATCCTTGTAGCCTCGTAAAGAGGAATTAACTCTCGAAGTTCCAAAACACTGCACATGTTTCGAATTCAAAATTCGAAAGGTCACGTCATTAATAATAACAACGTAGGATATGAATTTACTGTAAACTTTTATCTGAAGCTGTTTCTACTACGATTGAAAATATTTCAAACTATTCACACCTATTTTTCTATCTAAAAATCAGTTAGAAACGTTTAACCCTTTGCAATTCGACTTCACATTTTAAATGCTGTTTATAATCCTTATTATATACACAAAGAAAATTATACTTCATTTATCTCTTTCCTTTTTACGGAGAGATAAAGGAGAATTAGAAAATCGAATACATAGGAAATTTTTAAAAGAAGGATATAACCCTTAGCGGAGGAAAAGATGTATGAAACATTACACTATTGATATATAAAGATGAAAGATCATTATATTGTTACGAATTATCGTAACGAAATTGTCTTCCCTATATTTCATATCGATTACGAGAATGTTAACAACGAATTTCAAATGTTTAGATATTGATTTAATATTGTAAAGAGAGTTGTCTTTGTGCAAGAAGTTTGGATTCATTAAATTAGAGACGTTATTTTATAATATCTGTGTTATTTAATTATGAAGCGCCGTTACAATATTAACTCTTTGAGGCGCAGTCTTTGATGAGTCAAAATGCATGGGGGGACATTTTTCGTCCCACCTCGAAAATTGATATCATTATATAGCTCTGTCAATAAATATAAACCAACTTTATCCACTTAAAACGAAAAAAAATGTATGTGCAACATGGGTCATTTTATATTGTGAATTTCTGTGCCTCAAAGTGTTAATACATGAAGTTTCTCAAAATTCTACACCTAAATAATTTTTACATATCCTGTTTTGTAAACGCATTTCTAACATTAAATGTGTATCAGGTATTTCCCTCAAATACAAACCACTACATAAACTGTATATATGTAGCTTTACAATAGAATCACTAAATTTAGTATAAATAACATGTAGGTCAATTAATTTCTACCACTCGACCTCCTCCCAATTGTGTACAATCGTGATACTACATCGAATTAATTTAAACGTTGCGAATTAATCGAACGCATGTAATTTTCACTATGAAACTCTGATCGCTTGTATGACTCATAGAGATATATCGAATTATAGAGGATTATATCGAATATAATCTTCCGTTTTCTGCCGCAAACACAGGTTTTAGTTTCATCCCGGGTAACATTGGAAAAGTACCAGCTTGTTTAGAGATTCTCGAAAACATACACTTCACGTTGGGAATAAACGTTAAATGTATTTTCAGCAAATATCAACGGATATCGTGGAGGTGTGCACGCGAAATTACGCGGATTTACATAATTTCTATCGCCGAGGACTCGGCGGATGGATTAACATGTTGCGGTTGGGGCATTTCGGCTGGCCGGATGCTTCAATGGACTGGTTCAATTTCTAACAATTCTCGGTGCATGCTAATTTCCATTGTTACTCTCGAAAATGTTGTTGAAGATATTCTCTGTAATTCTATCGATTTACTGTTTCTTCGCGGCTTCTGATTACAGCAATTTCACTTCTTATAGTTTAACTGGAATAGCTAAGTTTTCCGGTTTTTAGTGAACTATCGCAATTAAGAGAGCTCCTCTCTTTAGAAGACTTTTGATACATATCTAAGCGGAATTCGTTGGTGGGTTGAATAATAATTTTATGTTGTTTGGTGTTACATTTACCAAAATGTTATAGATTGAAGTGGTGAGGTGTTGTTACGAATCTTTGACTTTCTAGTCTAGATATTTCTCATTAGATATTAGATATAATGTCTAGTATTTAATGTATTAAATTAATAGATATTTATCTGTGAAGTATCTGAATTAAGTGGGTAAAATATTTAATATATAAAATACTTAAAATATGTCGTCAAAGAAGAATGTGATGTTTAGAGAGTTGGTGACTTTTACGAATTTTGTCTACAGAACTACTTTTAAAAAATACTTCAAAGTTTTATACTGTCTATATTATAGTTTTCAACCATTAACAACTGAAAGTCAATGTGCAACATCCATCACAAAACTATTGTCTTTTAATACAAAATCCAATTAGACCAATTGTAAGAATAATTAAAAACATTCGTAACTTTCACTAATTCAAGTCGCAGTGATAAATTTATATCACTTACTGTCAAATAACAATCTATTTATTAATGTCACACAAAAATCGATGAAATCAAGCTGTACCCTGTGATAAAGCTCGTTGACTTCGAAGTTTTGTATCAATATTAATAACAAACCAAACGTCGGGAGTTCGGAACAACGTTCAACAGTTTTTGCAGAAATTTCGTGGCAGCTGGAATTGTAATTACGTGTGATTTACGTAACTCTGAACCGAGCTACCTGAAGACGGATTAACACGCCGAGTTGGAAACATTTCAGGGTTTCCGATGCCGGGAGCGTGTAGCCCAACCAAGTCATTAATAATGTTAGCTCGGGTAGTTAACTTGCAACTGCGAAACTGCGGATCGTATTAATGCGAGATGCATTCTATTTATTTATTAATTTAAATGTCAAACATTTCCCGCACATTCGGACGTCCGTAGATGTTAAATCGTGATATTAATTAAAATGGATATCATTCTAAATGCGATTAAACTAATTAACACCCATTGTCTCGTTTCATTCCTATACCATTTAATGGAAAGTAAAAATATGACGAGTAAGTTACACCGATCGGTCTGTTAGCAATCTGACGTAATCGATTAATTACAATCTTTGAAATCTAAACTCTGTTCATTTATAATTAAGAATTTCGTCATTAATTTAGAAAGAAGGGAAAAATAATTCATTGTCAATTTCGTTTAGATTTTAAATGTCATTGGATGTAAAGTGATATTTGTTTCTAATTAGAAAATATTCCAGATTTCTAATTTTCTTCTTTCAATCATGATGAGGGTACTGTCAAGTACCGAATAAAACTAAATGAATTGTTTTCTGACAATTAAGAGGTACTACTCTTTTTCAAAGTTTTCGAATAATTTAAACTAAAAATTCATTTCAACTTTTTTTAATCACCTACCGTGAATTAACAATTTAAACTAACAGTTTCAACTTTTTCTATAATTTGATCAAAGCACGAGCCAACTTTTATTCCACTCTACGGTATAAAATCCAAAAAAAAGGAGGAAACAACGGGCAATTATACGAATTTGCAAAAGTTTTGGACGATTAAAAGCAGAAATTGGATTTGTGCTATTAAATAAACATTGCGCAAACACGTATACCGAAAATTCCCAGAAGCTCCTAATCCCAATTTAAAATCCAATCAAGCCAGGTACAACAGGTACGACCACAATCGCTACGCCACGCGCCAATCGTCGTGGGATTTCGTTTCTTAATTTTCCCCGAGGATTTTAATTCGTTTAGAGCCCGAATTTTCAAGCGATTCGAGTCGTAAGAGAACATTCGCTGCAGGTGACAAACCGCTGATAACATCGCCAGTTGGAAAATTGATTTTAACTTCGTTTAATTACGTCCCGCAAAATTAATGAATTAAACTAACCGTTCCCTCGTTCCTTGCAACTCTGTTCTAACGCGTGCTAACTATTCTTCTCAATTGAGCTGCGAAATAAGCTAAATAGTAAAATAAATATGTAATTGAATATCAAAGCAATTAAGACACCGATTACAAAGTTAATTGCTGTTGAAAACTGTCTTTCAAATAATAACTAACTTTGCTGAAAATATTCTAATATTTTCAATCATTCAAAAAGAGAATATTAAATAGTCTTAGAATTATGTTATTATAATTGGCAATTTCAGATAATTAATTTTCACGCTAGAAATTCCAGTCAGACCTATTTTCATCATATAATTCAACACAATTAGTATGAGAAATGATACTTTAACAGGTTGAGTGCCATGAGGGTCACCGGTGACCGGCGCTATTGAATTGAATGAAATTTTATGTTACGTTTAAATTGAAATATTTATGAATTTTCTAACATATTGAATATTTAAATTTTGGCGTTAAGAAGATGAAGATCTGCTAAACACCGATCAATCAGTGTCCTTAAAATTTCTGTTTTATGAATATGTGATTTTCATAAAAAAAGTTTCACCTAAGTAGAAATGACGAAATAAGGGAAACGTCGGTGGCATTCAACCTCTTAAAGGTACAAAAATACGAAAATTCAGACTATTCTGAGCTCCACCTAGACCTTCAATCGACCGAGGTACAACAGGTATGTACCTATCGCCATAATCGTTTCTCCTCTCGCTGATCGCGGTAGAATTTCGTTTCTTAATATTCCTTCGGGATTTCAGTTCATTAGAAGTCCGAACTCGACGCGAGACAATCGCACCAGCTCGATAAGAGATTCGATGGTAGGTTTCGTTTGCAGAGGTTCTGTGGTGAAAGCCGCAAGATGCATCCACCACAGGTGGCAAACCGCCAATAATACCGGAGGTTGTAAATTCGTTGCAATTTCATGCAATCGCCAAACTTGATGGACTGAATCAACTCGTTACTATCTTAACACTTTACCGACCGGTATTTTTTAACATCCTACCCATTTCTGATCGGTCACTTGCACGGAAATATTTCTCTGATACTGATATCTCTTCGAAAATTGCAAAATTTCTTCACTGACAATGAGTCCTTGACACAGTTAACCGCAATGAAAAATAATAATTTATTAATTGCCATAGCAACCAATTAAGAAGTTAAAAGTCCAAAAGTGTTAGGCCCGAAAAGCCGATTAATCGGCTACCGGTCGGTAAAGTGTTAATGGTACTACGATTAAAGTGTGTTAACTTTCGCTCCTCGATTAGGGCGAAGCCTAACAATAATTGCTGTATGTTTTTTTTATTGCACTTCATTTAATTAAATTTCTGCTAACACTAGGTTTTCCGGGAGGTTGAGATTAACCCAGTTCGACCTTTGTGAGGGAAATTGTAGATACCGTTTACATCATGTTTAAAATTATCAATGGCTTCTATTACAAAATAATGAAAATGAGTGAGGTAAAAATAAACACCTACCGATGAAAAATTTTATTCGTTACTACTTTTTGGAAATCGTTATGGTATAATTATTCAGTGTTCCTCTTAGCAATTATTAAATTTTACCTGTTTATTCATATTAATGAAAATATTAATCGAAGCAAAAAGAAATCTCAAGTGGCATAATTCGGGGGTGATTCATTTTAAATTATTAACATTAGATTTACGGGCGTGAAATCTGTTACACTGCAATATATTAAATAAGGACTTGAAAAATAGAAGGATCTAGCGTAAAAATGAAATAATTTCAGTATTTTTTGTACTATAGAGTACACTTGAAATATCTACTGAACTGCTTCTCTGTAAAATTGAGAATTTTTTGTAAAAAAAGTAGGAATCTATTGTTAAATCTAGTATTAAAGCCTGGTCACTTGATCACAGCAGGTGTTTACTGTGCACAACTTGAAACATTATTTTTAAACAAATTCTTTCGCTTTACCTAATAAGATTAATTTTTACCAATATTAATAAACATCTGCTATTCCATCGTATTATCAAAACTTATTATACTTATTATCAATACTTATCCATCGTACTACAAAACATCCTACTCCTGCGTTCAACAACCCCCACGAAAATCACCCTTAAACTTCTCGCTCTTGTAACATCAATTAAAACCCCAATCCTTCTCGCGGTTACCAGAAACCTTTTTCCACCCTTCTCCGATCACTGTCGAACCACTATTCTTAATTTCCCTCCACGATTTCAATTCGTTCGAAGGCCGCATTCAATGCAGTAGAATCGCGCGAGCACGGTAAGAGATTCGAGGTCAGGTTCCATTCGACGAGATCGTGTGGTGCAAGCCACGACAAGGTGCATCCGCTGCAGGTGGCAAACCGCCAATAACATCGAGGGTTGTCGGTGAGAGGGTGGCGGTGGAGAACGGTGAGGATTGCGGGGGCTGAGGAAGCCCGGCCAATTAGTTCCTTACAATTAGTTCCGAGCGTTCGTTCGGACGGTCCTGCAGTTGCATAACGACGTACGCGGCAATGCGTGCTTAATTAGTATTCGAAATTGATTTAGGGTATTCTAGGTGTGACCGCAAATGCTGGCTATTTATCGCACCCTTTCGGTGCTGCTCGCTGTTTAATTCCCATTGAGCCCAACAGGCTCCGGCCGGTTAATCAAGTATGTTACGTTGATAGAGTCTAGCGCGTGGTTCGTGTCTTATTTCGATGGGAATTTCGTGAAACATTACACGTATGGTTAGTGGAGGTCATTGAAGAGGACATTTAGCGTTAATCGGGAAACGTTGCAATGTTCGATAGCTGTTTCGTTTGTTGGGATATTTTTAACACGTTGAACGCCACTGATACGTCGCTCCTTTGATCATTTCTACTGAAGTGATATTTTTCATATTAAAATTTCATCTTTGTAAAGCAGAAACTTTAAAAGTACATATAGATATGTATTTGGCAGTATTTTATCTTTTGAGTGCCAATATTTAAATAGTGAATGTGTTAGAGAATTCGTAAATATTACAATTTCAATGTTATATGAAATCTCATTGAATTTAACCCTCTGTAGTCCGAATTTTTCGTGGTGAACGAAGATCAGTTTCACGATAGCATAATTAGGAAACGAGTAAAATACTATTTTAAATGATAGATTAAACTTGATTTTTAAACATTGAATTGTAAAGAATCTCATAATATTCACGAGATAAATTATAATATTGCACAAAGTTAAAAATTTAACTTTGAAGAATTGATGTTTCGACGTATCTTGCGTTACCTCAAAGTCACGGGGGCCCAAAGAGGGTTAATAGCGTCGGTTACCGGTGACGCTTATGTCAGTCAAGGTGTTAATGTACTTTTTTGAGGGGTTAAAAATAGTTGACTGTTCGCAGGGATGCTTAAGTCGTTGATGATTAATTTCATGGATGTTTGTAGGGAGAAAGTTTTTTCGTTGACTTTATTAGTTGGGAATTAATAGAACTGCGAACGTTATATCTATTGTATTTAAATCTAACGAATAAGTACCTTGGAAAAAGTGAAATGGAGAGATGAAGACGATTAATTAAGCAATGAAAGTTTTCTAATACATGAGTGGAATATTTACTTAACGCCTACTCTATCAGTTTTGAAATTTTTTTCAAAAAATTGACAGCGACATCGTTGTTTTAGTTTTAATACAAATTTATAGATTAGATATCAATATTTTAAATACTTTAAAGACCTCCATACATCAAACCCTACATATATTTTGTTATATAACACGTATTTGTTGTTAGTAAGCTCTGAAAAAATGAAAGAAATGGGATAGTTACGGCAGAATTGTATATGTCTTCCTTCCGAGTTTAAACTCTTTCAACAGAGTGCTTTATAACTCTCTAGCTTTTTTGGAATATGAAATTAATTGCGCATAAAATAACTCACTTTCGGTGGTCGCACGAAACGGTTTCCTTTTCCGATTTGTGAATCAGATACTTGTAATGCGAGGTTGTTCACCGAGGCGAAGCGTAATTTCCAGCACGCGTTGGGCTATCATAATTCTACCCGTGGTTTTATAAAGTGATCGCTGTTACGGAATCAGATTTGCCGATGAATTTAAAGCCCGCTCGTGCAATTCGCTGGGATGGAAGTAGCAGGTAGAAAGGCATTTTTATGAATTCCGTGACACTGAATTAGGTTGGTCTGCATTTTTTCATATTAACCTCTGGAACGAAAACTTTTGTAATCCTATTCCCTACCAGCAAATGTATTTAATTCTCCTATAAAATAAGTTATTCACCTTGAATCATTTTACATTTTAAATCTACTTGGTAAATTGCTTGTTACATAAAATTTGCTTCAAGAAAGAGAAACCTGAATACAATTAGAAGTTGTAAAAACACAATCAATTACAGTAGAAGCTTTTATAAGAAAGAAAATACATTCTGCGTTGTTTCCCTTTCATAGTTTACTTTTGAATTTAATAAAAATTCTCTTAACTCCTTGCCTTACGATTTCTTTTGTGACCGAACGCGCAACAACTCAGAACTAATTGTTGAAATATTAATCTATCACTGATTTCCGATATACCAATACAAATTAACGCAATATAAGTAGCATAGAACTAATTTTAGCGTTTCCTGATCTACTGATATTTTTAATTTAGGCTCCAACAATGTGTGACACTCGTGGTGCGGAAAATAGAATAGGAAATTCTGAAGTCTTTCATAAAATTATTAAATTGAACATATCAGCGGGTCGAGAAACTATCATATTACTTCTATACTATTAATATTACATTCAGTTATACGAAATATCAGAAATAAATGAGAACTTTTGATTTCAGAAATTAATTTTGAGTTATTGCACGCCCAATCAGAAAAGAAATCGTAGGCCAAAGGGTTAAAAAATATTCTATTCCATTTACCGCGTCACGTGTGCCACACGTCATTGTAAGGCAAGATGTTAATCGTCAATTGTATCCAAATTCTGAAATACAAAACAACAACATTTTACAACTTCATTTTAAATTCGACCCAATATATTTCTAAACATCTGTATGAAGACATACACTAAATTTGAAGTCACACTATAAAAATAACGATTTATCTGGATTCCTTACTATACACGAATTGTTCTTAAAGAAAGGAGGGTCCACGTAACTGCCACATGCTGCAAAAAAATCACTTTCCCTGACAAAAGCTAGGCTGCCCGAAGTGGGAAGCCGTAATTCCAACAATACAGCGAAATCATGGCACAGAACATTGCACTGTCTAGTGACAAATCGTCGGTAGTTCTATCGTGGCGCATAAATCTTCCATTTAATCCCGTAACGACATAGGGTAAGGTATATTCATTTACGAAAAGGATTTCGGGCCACGAAAAGGCGTGCGAGGGAAACGTTTCCTCCTGGTCTCCTTGTCGGAGCATCCCCTCGGACAGATTGTGCCAGAGGCGCTTCCCCGATAAATCACTTTGTCTCACGGATCATTTACGAATTGTTCCGGAATCGCTGGTTACAGCCACTTGGAAACAGCAGGCCGTGCGAATTGTGCCAAGGTGAAAGACGATACGACGTTTCGATATATGGGGTTACATGGACCGTACGCGTACACCCGCAGAAACCCCTTTGTCATGGTAATGATCGATCAAACACGCTTTAGAAAAAAAAAAAAAGAAAATACTATCGTTCCGTGGGATTCATTTTGAATGGGACAAATTTCCTTTTACAACTGTTTTGAGGGGAAAGCTTTTGGAGCTTTTAACACTTCATCGACCGGAAGCTTATTAATAGGCTTTTCAGACCCACTGCCTTTGAACTTTTAACTTATTAACCCTTAAATGCGCGATTTTATTTTTTTAATCAGAAAAAATGTTTTTAATATCGATATATAGTTTAGATTATAGGAAAAATATTTAAAAAATTCTTTTGAAAGAATTCAACTTCTAAATTACCTGAAAATCCTTTGTCGCATTTATGCAACGATTCGCATTCCTAGGTAAGCAGATGTATGGGGAATTATCGACTCAGGTAAATAGCATAAAAAAATATTTTAGTACTTAATTATAGTTCTGTTTATTATGATAGTTATAAAAACAGTTATTTTCTCTATTATAACAAAGACCGAGGAAAGTTATTCCAATATCACTTTTTTCAGCGCCGATGAAAACCCGCTAAAACTTAGAAATAATTAAAACATTTGAAAGTTGGTGCCACTACACCTGTCAAAAATGTACAAAGTACACTATAGTCTATGACAAAGTTCGTTCAGAAACCGTAGTCCGTTCAGATTTTTTTTTTTTATTCTCATAGAACTAGTATGTTGCAGAAATGCAACTCCGCGAATTTAAGGGTTAATTGGTTGCCTCTACAATTAATAAATTATTATTTATCATTGCGGCTACTTATGTTAAGGACTCAGTGACGAGAATTTGTAATTTTCGAATAGATATCAGTATCATGGGTAGGATGTTAAAAAAATACCGGTCGGTAAAGTGTTAACGGTGAGAATTTTTTTAACGCTTTTAGTGTCGAGGGAAGATATACTATTATTGATTGTGAAAAATTTTGGGGATGATTATTGCGTTTGGGTTGTAGAATATTGACGTTTGAGAATGAGAAGATTTTAATTGGTAGATGAAGTTATGTTGAATTATTTTTGGTAATACTAGATTGCTAAATTTCGTTTGGATAATAGCAGAGAGTTACGACAGTTTTTCATGGCTTGGCATGGATTGTAATTTCAGACGTTTGTGCTTGAAGATTCATCGAGTCTCTGAAAAGTTTCTGATTGCAGGTACTTGGAAGCACTTGACGGCGCCTTGGAAAGAAAGCGATGTTTTAAGGTTCGGCTTTTAACTCATTTCAAAGAGTTTTTGTGAATGTACGTAGATTTTGTATCGCTGTTTTTCTATAACTTGACTCGAAATTGGGACCGCATCTTATAAAAATTATCTATCAAAATATTACCCATTCTTCTTAATTAAAATACTCTGTTTCATAATAAATCTTACCAACCATCAATAAAACTAAAAATATAATCCTCCTTTCCTTTGTTGAAATACAACTTTATAACAATACACCACAACAAATGCTCAATTTCCTATCACATTAAAATATCATAAAAACCTGCCCGAGATTCTGAAAATTACAAATTTTATTCAAGCGATTATCAAAGCTACAGAAAAACTTTACATCCCCCCACTACAAGTATTAGGTTGGTGCAAAAATAATTGCGGTTTCCATTACTAAAAGTTTGAAATATTGATTTGCAGTTAGTTTTCTTGTTACTAAATATCAATATATAGTACCTCTGCAATCTCTCGAGACGATTTGCATGGATCTTTTTCGACAATGGCCTTTAATTCGACATTGTCGATTACAGAAGGACGTCCGCGGCCCTCTTTGTCTGCAAGCGTTTTGTCGCTTTTACGAAATTTTTGAAACCAATGTTGAGCTGCACACTCAGTCAGAGTTCCCTGGCCAAATGCTTTATTAATACTACGAGCAGTTTCCGCAGCTTTAGGTCCCAAATTGTACTCGTACAATAATATCGCTCGAATTTGCTTCTTTTCCACCCTCACTTTTCTGACCCAATATAGCCAGGTGTGAAGAATCAAAAATAAATGATAAAGATATATCGAAAGAGCAAACTACACGCTTTCAAATGGTATGCTATATATATATTTAGTTAGAAGAAAAATAACTTCAAATCAATATTTAAAACTTTTAATAATGGAAACCGCAATTATTTTTGCACCAACCTAATATTATCACTAAAAGAAAAACTGCAGAAAGTACTCTTGTCCCTAGAAACACTTTTTCAAGAATGGAAAACTACAAAGTCACACAAACTTTCTTCACCTACGACAACGAAATTGCAAAACATCAGCAAAGAAAGTCGATCATTCATCGACTGTTCATTAATAGCGCACTTTCCCACGTAGTTCTTCAAATTAAAGGAAAGTAGCTTACGGAACATTTTGTAAAGTTACCCCTCGATTGTCACTCGAGGATCCACTTCAAGTGGCTCGCGAGAATTGTGCCAAGGTGAGAGCTCGATGCTCTTAAGCCCACCATTGGCCGACGAGGGTGTACCGGCTGACTCTACGTATGTATGAGCCTGTACATACAGACGTCGAACCCTTTGTCATGTTAATGTTCAATCAAATACACTTTCCAACGAGAGGATAGCGACGCTTTGGTGCCTTAACGTGGCTCGTGCATTTCCTATGTATTTATCCGGTTAATGAAATTCGCGATGCTGGGATGGGCAGGCCCCCGTCGGAATTTACCGTGGTGTAATATTATGGAAATTTCATTCATGGCTGTCGCAATAATGGCGCTTCGGGGCCTAAAGAGCTACATTTTTAGACGTAATAATAATAAGCTTCTCACAGGTACGATGGGAAATTGTAGCCTGGCGAAAAGTGGATTTCAACTCTAAAAGGTTTCGAAGCGAGTTCGAGCGTATCTTTGTTGGTAAACGTTGCCTCTTTGCGGTTAATAAGAAAAAAGAAATGATATTTTCATTAACGTTTCACCTTATGCTTTAGGTAAGATTAAAGTTTTTGCAGATTTGTGGACGAAATTTTTGTATTTGTGGGGGTGGAGTTTTTGGGAATAAAATGGATGAGATTTAATGAATAGGTTGTCGTGATGGTTTTCAGAAATATTTCCATTGCGAAGATGCAGTAAAAACGTTACGCTATGTGACTTAATTATGCGGAATATGAGATTTATGTTTGGCTGTTTACTTCAGATTCCTTTCTACTGAATTCACTTTGATTCTAAGGAAAATAGGTTGCGAATTGTTCGTAAATAACCGGTAAAGAACGGTATGGCTCATTTCAATACGAAGAGAATAGCTCTATTTTCAATTTAAAAAGATTAACCACTGAAGGTTACAATTAATAAGGAAGAAACTTATTTTCAATTTATTTAAACTTATTTAAAATTTATAAATTTTTCAATTTATTTGTCAACTTTCAAGACATTTTTAACACTAGATTTACGGATGTTGACATACCTATTTTTCTGAAGTGAGCCAATATGATTTCTTACAAGAAAATTGAAATTTTTGGCAAAGAAGATAGTTGCAAGTTAATTTAAATGAAAGATTTATTATTAGAAAATTAGCCAACCAACGTATTATACATATAGTCATTAAATTTTGAATGAGCCAAATTGGCTCCGTAAATCTAGTGTTAAAAATATCATAAAATTCGTAAAAATAATAGCAAATCAAACGCAATTGCAACTATCACATTATAATATATGGTAAATCGACACCCTGCAAAGAAAGAAAAGCTTTAAATTGATAGGAAAAACGTCCTCAAGCAATATCCAGTTATTACTGGGATGACGAAGGATTAATTTTTAGCAGAAATTCGAACAGCCGTGAATCTCTTTACATCGGATTGAAATTAATTTCTACGAACGAAGACGCCCGCAGAAATCGCGAGCATCGACGTAATTTGTCACGATTGATCAGACGTGGCGAAAACCAATAATGTTCCAAGGAATATCGATCTTCCGAAGTTGTAATACGTCTTACAGAACTTCGAGAGCCAGTGATCCGCGAGTGCTTCTCACGTAGAAAACTTTCCGTCGATGTTAAAGTGTGACGGAGGCTCACGAGCAACGTCATAGGTCTTCGCTGATGATTAATTATGAAATGGGAAAAATGGATAACTAGAAAAAGAAATGAGTTAAGAATGAAAGATGGGCTGTTTTTTTTTTGTTTTTTTTTTTGATAAATTGACCTCTCACGCGTTCAACAAAATATGATCTCTACTAATGCCTTTATCGCTTTTATGTGCCTGTTTAACGTTTCATTTAACCCGACGTTTCGGAACTTTTTTTTTCAAATCGTTTAACAGTTAATAACAATTGAATTTCCAATGTCGTTTTATACGTTTTGGTTGGTTTCAGCAATCGTCGATCTTCAACCTCCGAAATTCTAAATAAAGCGAAACCTTACGAGAATAAGTTGGGACAACTGGGGACCAATTTTATGGCTTCAAGGGATGATTGCAACCAATCGTGAATTTTTATGGAGATCAAAAATTGCCCTGCACTTAAAACTTCAATGTTCCCTCAAACTTTCGTTATAAATAGTATTTTTAATTTGAGAATTTTTTGTTGACGGACAATTTCTTTTTTACAATAATTTGACAACATTCCTTCGATTGACCTTCTACCACCTCATCCAATGAGTATCTTTTCTCTACTTCTATTATCCAGGAATACAAAATTTGAAAATAAATTGGAAAAATGGCGAAAAAGGTATTTCGTATAAAGTTAAACCTTGAATGAAAAATAGATTGATAATTCTCAAGAAAAAATATTCAGTGGAATTCAAAGTCATCTTTGTTCTTATAAAATTACGGAAATCATTCAAAGAGTGTATACAATACAAACTACATTTAGAGGTCCCCAAGAATTCTCAAAAACTTCTACAATCATACAACTCGTCTTATCAGTTCAATATCAAAATTAATTTCGATCCACTCGTGACAATTCTTAAGAAAAAAATATTCCTTCGAATTCAAAAACATTTTCGTTTTCACAAAATTATACAAATCATTCAAAGAGGATATAAAATACAAACTTCATATAGAGATCCCCAAGAATTCTCAAAAACTTCTACAATCATAGAATTCGTCTTGTCAGTTCAATATCAAAATTAATTTCGATCCACTCGTGACAATTCTTAAGAAAAAAATATTCCGTCGAATTCAAAAACATTTTCGTTTTCACAAAATTATGCAAATCATTCAAAGAGGATATACTATACAAACTAAATTTAGAGGTCCCCCCAAGAATTCTCAAAAACTTCTACAATCATAGAATTCGTCTTGTCAGTCCAATATCAAAATTAATTTCGATCCACTCGTGACAATTCTTAAGAAAAAATATTCCGTCGAATTGAAAAACATTTTCGTTTTCACAAAATTATGCAAATCATTCAAAGAGGATATACAATACAAACTTCATATAGAGATCCCCAAGAATTCTCAAAGACTTCCACAATCATAGAATTCGTCTTGTCAGTCCAATATCAAAATTAATTTCGATCCACTCCTATTTCAAAGTTTTCAACCCTCATCGTGTTGGAGCGTCAAAGTTTAAATCCTCTTCTTTCCTCGAGTTTCGTATCAAAGGCTAAGCAGAAGCACCTGGCTAGAATTTCCGACTAGTGAAACACTGACGTCATTTAATATCAACAAAACGACGGATTCAAATTCAACCAAGTTTCGATAAGAATCGCAACTGTCGCCACCTGAGTGACGGTTGAGAGCCTCCTCGAATCCTTAAGGAGGGCTTAACCGACCGTCAAACGAATGGAGGCTAACAACAATAGGAGAAAGCCACGAGACAAAGGAGAATTCGAAAGACGAAGCGTAACAATGAAATACCAGCTAAGAAAATGAGACGAGTGTGAGCCACAGATAAACGAGAGACTCGATCGTACTTATTCAGAAATCCTGCGGGAATCGTCCTACGTTCTCGTTACTTTCGTTATTATTACACTCGGATGTGAATCGCTACTGCAATATGTACTACAACGTGCAAGCTCTTACATCTGTTCCATGGCGGAATGTCGCAAATGAGCATGCAGATTTTTCTGCTGTATGTTATTTATTCTTGCCTCGGGGAATAAGAGTTTTTCTGGGGAAGTTTTGTTGTTAGTGTCTGCTGAAACATCCTTTCTTTTCCTTAGGCTTGGAATATTAGAATTTTTTACGGAGAGTTACAAAATTCCTTGGAAAAAATTAATAATCGTGGTTGTAATTTGAAAAGTGAATAATTTAATTAGATGAGAAAATGTTATAAGGCGTGGTGATTTTGGTTTTGTACATCATTGATGTATCCTGTATTGAGGAATTCGTACAATTTTACAAAAACCGGGATTAATTAAGAATGAATATTATTTTTCTTGAGAATTATTAATTTTTCTGTCTACCAAGGAGATTGAAAGTTTATGCAATATTTTTATAAATTGTCTGCAATTTTTGCAGTGGTTGCAATTTGAAAAATGAATACTGATATTCGATGATAAAATGTTATGGGGTGTGATGATTCTGGTTTTGTATATTGTTGATATATACTGTTTGAAGAGTTGGTACAATTTTACAAGAACGAGGAAGGTTGTATTAAGAATAAATATTGTTTTTCTTGAGAATTATTAATTTTTCTATGTGTCAAGGAGATTCAGAGTTTATGCAATATTTTTAAGTGTAATCGGACAAACTGTAACTACCTTGTCCAGGAAATATTACTATTTGAACGTTATGAATTTTTTTTTAATCGATACAGGTACTTGAATAATTGATGCCCCAATTATTTTGATCGGTGTAAAATATAAGAACGACAAATTACAAATTCATGCAAGTGAATTTCCTTCTTCTTGTTCGATATTAGCATAGCTTTATGTTCTTATTCATTAATATAAAATAATAAATTTAATTATGTAGAATATCAAAACACGAAACTACTTCAATAACAGATGTTAATCAGAAGTTTGACCATTTATAAAAATATCAAACTTATGGTCTTTTTAAAAAAAAATAAAACATCTGTTTCCTCGTAACTATAAAAGCAAGTAAGAAATTTTGAAGTACACCAATTAATCGATTCGGCAACAATTTGTGGAATATTTTAATTTCCTTCGATTTCTGCAGCTAATTTGACAACAAACACATCTGATAACAAAAAGTAACTACAGCCACATTTCGCTGAGAAGATCCATGTTGTAAATGAAGTATTAAAAAGGAAATGAAAACGAATATCGACAGGAATGTATCGATTAAACAGCAAGCAAACACGACAAGAGTGAATGAATTGCAGTGCGAATCAATCTGCGAATTATTTCGACGTACCATGCATCGACAATTCGATAACATAAAAATTCATGTTACACGATTTATATTTTAGCGAAGAGATTTCATAGCGTGTAAAATTCACAAAGTATTTTATTATGTATTCTCTATTACTCGTATCGATAATTGCACCGGTTTCAAACTACTTTGATCGACAATAAAATTGCAATACATCGACAAAAATGAAATCTCACAGATATAAAATTCTTTTCTATTTTCCATGACATTAAAAAAAAAAAGCAGAATTTAAATGTTTTTCGAACCACTCGAAAGTTTAAATAAAGTTCAATGAATTTTCGAGGATGCATACCACTGCCTGGAACGGTTTGAAAGAGTTTACAAATGCTATTCTGCTCTTCAGTTGCGAGTAAACTTCAACAATATACATTTTCCAGATATTTGCATTCTGAATTCGTAACAATTGGAATTCTTTTCATCAAACAATATGACTTTCATTTATACTCTTCATTCTTCCATTTCAAATATCACAAAGCTCCTCGAACGTTCGTTAGTTTCATTGTAACATAAATATCATAAGTACCGCGAAGTTCGTAAATTCCATTTGGCACACTCGCAATTGGCACTCTCGTTCACGAAAGACAGCCTAAAACCCCCAACAAACTCCAAGACACGTTCAAAAGGATTTCCGTGTGCTTTGATTGCGCGCCTACCGGAAATTGGAGCGATGTACTTCGATGAAAACGCGCCCAATCGAAAGGAGTATTCAAGGTGTTATAAATCTCACAGTATATTCCATCTTCTCTTTTTTCGCTTCCTAATTTCGCATTTCCGTTCCAGCGATCAAAGGAAATGGGAAGTGGAGGAAGAATCGCGAGGATGAACACGGAAGAACGCCTTTTGATTTCTTAATTCTGTTGCTATCATTGTATTCAATTGGAAAGCTATATTACTCTGTGAATTCGGATGGAAATACGATTCACTTATGTTTGGAACAAAATTCACTAATTATCGAAATTACAAAATTAATATTATAGTATTTTTTTACAACTTTTCTAAAATAGGGGAAGTAAAAAATGTTCGATGACTCTGTTAAAAGATAATGAAATTTTTGAACAAAGATTCTGAGTGATTATAGTGGAGTAAATTGTGCGACGATTATAAAAATCAATTTATTGGATTCAAAGGAAGAGACTTCAGCGGGAAAAGCAGTAGAGTTGTTTGCGTTTTCGTATGATTTTAAAGGAGGAAATTGTCGGGAATTTTATGCTCGCAATAATGAGGGTAGTTTTAAGAGCTTTGCCCCGGATGTCGTTTTATTACTCTTCATTCCTCTATGTGTGAATTATTCTATATCTATTGTTTACTCATCTCGTATTATAATCAAAGTTTTGAAATTTCGAAAATTTCTATCATGAATTTTATTGAAATAATCTGTTATCACGCAGAGGTATTGCTAAATATCTGGAACTTTATTATTCTCGATGGATTTATCTTCGCTCTGAATTTTCGTTGATTTTTAGGAAGATAAATAGTTATCGCTATCGAAAAAGTTCCATCTTGCTTTTATTACAAGTACTCTTACGATCGTAAACACTTTCGGAAACAATTGCAATCCAGCGGTGTACGATATCGATTAAATCTTGACACTAGAAACAATATTTTTCTATCAATTCGGCGAGTATTTTCTCTTCCTCTCCTTTTTTTTAAAATCTGAAGTTTTTAATATCAATCCATCGAACACTTCGGAAACAACGAATTACTCGAGCTTCGCGTTCCATGGAAAATAAAAGTCCAATTGCGACAAGTTGGCAAAGTTATCGATTTAGCAAACAAATATCATAAAACGCTTAAATTCTCTGTTATTTATTACAATCAGAGAAATATAAAATATTGAAATAACTACTTAGTATTCGAATAAAATCTATAACTGAAAGAATTAAAAGAATACACTATATTTCATTGGACTCCCCATAATTCATTGTAGTTTATAAAGAATTATTATTTAACTACAGTTAATGCCAGTTAAAAATTTGACGACTTAATTTAATACAAGTACTTCGAAATAAAATTTAGCACTGCAATATATTAATCGAGGACTTTGGAAAAAGTTTTATTTTATTATAGACAAAACAGCCCTCGAAATAAGACTAGCTTAAAATAAAAGGTATCTTACAAATGTGTAAACATTACATTTGGTATTTGGTTCAATTTCGATCCTAAAGTAGGTGACCCAAAGCCACGATCATTAGAAATACAAGAAGTGGTACATATAAAGCCAAAAGTTATCGGTCTTTCTGGATAGTCTCCAAAAAAATGCACGGTCTCGAATGGGTTAAGTAATTATTGTATTATAAAATACACGTGAGATATCTATTGTACAGTGTCTCTGTAAATTTGAGAAATGTTTATAAAACAAATAGGAACCCGTCAATTTGACAGCACCCGCAAATCTAGTGTTAAGAAGTTAAAGTAATTTATTACTATCACATATCACGATGCATTTTTGGTTTGAAATTCAACTCTGTAATGAAAAGTGCAAGCTGCACAGGGTTACGTTTACGGGAAGTTTATTTCGTCGGATGCTTTTTGGTCCGCTCGATGGAGCAAGGGAGTCGAGGGAAGTATACTGTGTACAGAAGCAGCTGCAGAATTCTTAATAAGACTCGCATCGTTTCGCCATTTACGACTTTAACTACGAGGTGTAACGTTACAATATCTTTTCCTCTTTTGCAACCGTATTTTTTTCAGGTTACGCGTGTTTTTGTATTCACATTTTCACAGCAAATTTTTTTTATGTATTCATGGAAAATAGAAATTAGCATTTTCATTAATCAACAGCGTTGATAAAGTACTTTATACTATTTTTTTAGTATGTATATTTGCATTTTGAAACGGAAAAGTGTAAAAGTACAGATGTCTATATTCAAATTCGATGTAAAATGATTTTTATGTATTTGCAAATGATTGAGAGTTTGTACTATGCTATGGAAAAATATCAAAGAAATGTCGGTGTGATTTGATTTATTAATAGAGTTAAAAATATCAGGAGTGTAAAAAACACTGGGATTAATTGTAGAAAAAAGCCGACAGAGTACAACGAAAGAGCAAAGTGCTAAAAACCAACGCAGTCGTCACGTAGACAGCAAAGAATTAACCCCAGTTAGCACGTTCGCCACCACGATGCATTTAGAGGATCCTCTGCAGCACAACATTTTTACTAATTTTAATACTTTTCATGCTTTTGCCTCCTGTGAAATTAATCTACGTCTTTGTGAGCGTATTAATTAAACGAATGCAAATATAATAAAGATTAATCGAACAAATATCTTAATTGAAAAACTGTAAATTACATATCCGAGACCAATTTAAAAAACAAAATTTTTAATCCCTCACTTCGCTATTTTTCACTGGTTTACGTGAAATTATATTAAACGTTAAATTAATACAGGAAAAAATTTAGTAGCTGGTTTAAGCTGTATGTAAATTTCATCGTACATCTGACACAAAAATATACATACGTAAAATTGAATTTGTGTAGTAATGTATACTCTTCTCCCCCACTGGGCTACGATACGTAACTATTTGCAGAACCAAATGTGCATGGTTCTCGTAAACAAAACTTTGATAAGAAACGCGGTGCATTTAGTTGGATTTGGTAGATTTCGCTGGTCAGACCCCAAGAATATTTTCACAGTTTTCAAAATCTAGCCATTGCGTTCGATTTACAAAACATCAGAGCACCTTTCCCATTAATACAAATTTTTCTTGCACAACACTCTTAGAAATTTGCGATCTCAAAGTTGTCACATAAATAACAACGTTTTATTTAAGATTTGCAAAAAAAAACCGCTTGCAAAATTCAGGAAAGGGTAGCAAATTTTTTTTTTATTAGGTCACCGCATTCTTCCTATTACGTAGGTCAAAAGTCTAAGAGAAACCATGGGTCAGAAACGGGCCGTTCTCTCGCAAATTAACTATTAATTTTAAAAACAAAAGCGAAAGTCTGACCTTCTTTTATTCTCAGATTTGTGTAAAGAATTAGGCGCCTCACTTTACCTGTCTTACTAGGAATTTTTCTTACTTACGGTTCAGGATATTTAATCCTTTGCGGTCGTGTTTCATTAAGAACAAAGTGTGTAATCGCGCTTAAAACAAACCTGTTCAAATCTTACTAAAAGTTATATATACCTCAGAAACGTGTTGATTCTTTGCTTTGGTGGCTGAGAGGAGACGTACGGCCGACCACTAAGGGTTGATACTACTGTGAGGATGAATTACCCTGTAGTCCGCAAAATGAGAGTTATTTGATGATGTAGGATCATCGAAATGATTATACACGCACTAATAGTTCAACTTGATTACGGAGCACTGTTTGCTCGACCGCGGTCGCGGGGGAACTGATAGTGAGGCGAGCATCGAAGTGACTTATTGTTAAGATTCCCGAAATGATACCTGTAGGTTACGCTCGGCGAGATCAGCCGAGTTTATTTTGTCAACACGCATCGGTGAACGTACTTCGTAGCCAGTCAAGTGGAAATAACCGTTCTCGTTACTCTTAGAATTAATCTTAGAATTTTAAATGGAATTAAACGATATTATTACTTATTTTTTATACTCTTTCTTCCTAGATATCGCCTTTGTCTTCTGTGACCACCTGAACGCGAATTTTTATTAAACTTTCCGAGAGATAAGTATCGAAGAAATGTTTAACACGTATATTTTTTTATCTATATTATTTATGATATATTTTTTTTTGTCATCTGTATTAACACTAGTCGTTAATTTGACGGGTTCCTACAATTTTTATAAAGATTTCTAAAATTTACAAAGAAGCAATACAATCAATTTTTCACCTGCATTTTATAATACAAAAATTACTTAACAAATTATCATCTTTGCCACTTGATCCCTCTTTTTTCAAAATCCTCGTTTAATATATTACAGTACAACAGATTTCACGCCCATAAATCTAATGTTGAGGTGGTGAAAGTGGCTCCGTTTACAACGAAATCCATCTACATAATTTTTCCCCGGGGTCGCAAAATAAAAACACTTGCCTTTTAGTATAAAATCAAATCCGAAATTAGGGAATAAATTCCCCCTCGTTTAAAACGTTCCCGTAGGGCGCATCCGTTCTCCATTACAAGAGGAAGTGATGTCAAGATGGCCGGAGGCTTCGAAAATGCCATTCAGAAAAGGGGGCAATTTTTAATAACTCCCTTCGCCAGCAAGCCAGACTACGACCGCAGCTTTAGCGCATATGGCCTGACAGGCGACCTGCAGTTATGTTTTAATTGCGCTGTCCCGACCGTTTTCAACTCTGCGCAGACAGACGCACACAGGTTTAACCCCTTTTTCCACCCTCCTGTTCGTGGACACTTGAGGGTGCACACCTCGCGGATATGATCACACGTACGCTCGCGACAAGTACACGAATACATTCCATTCATTCTCAAAGGGATTTGATTATGCAACGTTTCACGTTTTGTTCTCCCTCGAGTGGAAAGCTTTCAGGGTACTTTCTGCGGGTCGTTTTTTAGAGAATTATGCATACATACGTAATAAGGCGTATTCTTAATAAATCGCATTCCTCTTCCAGCGTGACGGATTTATTTCACGCGCCTTTTATCTCTCTTTCCGTTGTCTTTCCTCTGTCTACGAATGGGAGATAGTTGATTTCCTCCTTTTTTTTATACGCTCCTGTAAATTCACTTGGATGGAGAAAGATTTATTGTCGTAGATAATGCCCCTTTTATTTGACGACCTGCCTCTTCGAGGGAGTCTTGCGGGTGGACGTTCCGGGACGGAATTATGACTTTCGGAAATATTCTGTTTTGGTTTTTCATGGGGATAGATGAACTGTACGCGGAAGATCTGCGCTATCGACAATGTCCGAGATTTCTGCAGTTTTATTTCCGTACAGTGCAATTGTAAAAATTGTTGAAACATACGAATAATAAAAATAAAATGTACATTTCTCATGTGTTTTTCTTTTTTTTAATTTTTCTTCTAATATTGCCACGGATATTAAACTAACCCCAAAGTAATTTCAAAATAAGGTTAAAAGAATAATTTCAAATTGTCTCATCCTACGGTACATCGTTTGCTCGAAATTTTGTCACCAAAATTAAGCAGAATTTCACTGGTTCTAATAGACAAAATGACTTCGCCCAAGCAATTATCACGCGTTACTACGTACAGCGTTGTCAAAATTCATTAAAAAAAGAAAACAAAATTGAAAGTAGCACGAAAAAACCTAAAATTCATTTAGAATGCCAGTAATTTCAGCATCGAACCGTGACATTTAATATCTCGGGCGTGCAATTTTTCCCGGTTACCTCTGCACACAAATGCGCCCTTGACACGTGCCGTGCGACAAGACGATCCCGTTTTTGTCGGAATTTGAAGCTCGTACATGTGCATACGTGTACAGTAACAAAAAAAAACATGGATTTTTATTTGAAAATGGACCCGGGCAGAATTTCGAGAGCGGAAATGCGCGTGCACGCTCGGCAGACCGCGTCGAACAACCCGAAACGAAACTTCGACACTGTCGCCTCTGCTCAGTGCTTTTTTCTCCGATAACTCGTGGGTGCTGAATTAATCGGAATTTCTGGGACAGAATCTTATTTCTGAATGGATTTGAATGGAATTCGTTTCACAAAATGGTCAGTCTATACTATTGATTGAATGCGATCGAAGATACTCGACTGGAATTTGTAATTGAAATAGTTTTATTTGACGCAGATCGATAAAATATTTTGATAGTTTCAAATCTTACAAGTTTATAAGTTGTAACAAGTTTAAAACAAACAAATTGATTTGGAATAAGAAGATGTTATTTTTTCATACAACTGTAATTTCTACGAAATTTCCTCAAAGTTTGAGGGAAGACAGGATGGAAAATTTTACGTAAAATAAAATAAGCATGTATAAAATTTCAGTAAAGAATTTCATGTTATGGAAAGAAATATTATTGTAACTCGTGTAAAATATTATTCCTCCTGGAAATACGGATGAAAATACAAATATTACGAGGAAAAGTAGGTAAAAGGTAAAACGAATTTTCTACCGTAAACAAATTGGAATACTTTTAAGAGATTAAATTTCGATTCTGACATGTATCATTTTAATAAACTTTATCTTTTTATTATTTCTGTTTTCCAGGTCAAAGAGATTTTACGAGCGCAGTGGTTTTCAGATGAAAGATAATAAAATCGCTGACCGCTGATCCGAGAAGCATCTTCGGCCGATCGCAAAACTCGCATTTTTATTCATCCGCAGTACGAATTTCCGCCACGTATTTCGATGCATGCCGAAACAAATCTTGTTTTTTATTCCTAAACATATTCAGTGACATTTGAAACAGTAACTCCGTAGTATTTTCGTTGAAAAACAATGCTTTACCGTATCCCTTTACAAATCACAGGTGTTTGACAAACCTAAATCCTTTTTTCCATACATGTTTGGATTTCAAATTTATAGATACAAATTTAACGATGTAATCGCATTTTCTAATGCTAATAACAAATTTACAAATCATCTTTAACAAAATCATTTAATACTTTCCCCATTAAACAAGAAACCTTCACTCTACAAATATTATCAAAAAATACATCCAGTCCCGTGATAATTCATCATGTTTTATAATTTAATTCAATAAAATCCCACGACGAATAATTTTGAAATCAAAATATCCATAGAATCCAATACTTCTCTCTATTTAACAATTCTAAAATATTGTATTAAATTTTCCAACAACCCCAGATCCCATTAAAGGGACGTTTTAAAGTATTTACCTTCGAAAACGACCAACATTTATACGCGTCGTTCCCGTTTTGCAGATGCAATTTAACGAAACCCACCATCGAAGGGGAATAAAAATCAGTCTTCCGCTCTTGCAGAGATTTCGTATGGGTATTTATCCCCCGAGGGATTCACCGGACAGCCGGACGAAAGCGTAGCATTTTCACGGTGTTTTCCCGCCTGGATGGTGTTCGTAAAATTATATACAGGCACAGACTCACGGGACGCACGACATGCAGAACACGTCCCGCATCTCTGTCTGCCTGCGTTTGCATATGCGTAGGTGGATGCATGTGTATGCATTTGCGCGCATCTGCACGCGTACGCGACCACGGAAGTCTATAGTGCCAATTGTACACGAGAACAACGTCGACAGGAGCTCGAATCCCTGCCAACATCGATCCTGACCTGTCGTTTCCCGCTGAGCATCCAATGGAAATAGAATATATGCGTTCCGATCGAAAGTAATTCCTCGAAATGGTCTGCGAATTCGTAGATATCACGCGTCAATGGGGAAGTTTATCTTACGGTTAAAGCCTGTGCTTGCAGCAGATTCTAAGATGCTTCGTGTTCGTTTATTTCTTGGCGTTCAAGTGAACTTGAAACGTTGTAGTTGGGGATGAAAGAAGGATTGCAGATGGTATTGAAAGTTGGTAGAGAGGAACTGAATCTTTTTGGAGTAGTTTGTAGATGAGGATTTTTGTATGAATAGGGTAAAAATAATTGATGATATTTGTGATGGAGAAATAACGTTTTTGAAAGACTTTGCGAGGATTGATGGAAAAATGGGAGGGCGAGAGTTAAATATAGGAGGAAGTTTTTAAGTTATATTGATTGTTGGTGGGGGCAGTTTAAATTATTTTCGGGTTGTCTCACGAAAGAAAGACAATTAACACTAGAACTACCGACCTCAAATCTATCATATTTTAATAAATTAAATAAGTACTTTGAAAAAGGGGGAATCAAGCGGTGGAAAATTTGATCGACTGGGTGATTTATATTTATTGATATAAACGTAGAATATTTATTCTATGACTTTTAGGTAAACTTGGAGAATTTTTTGAAAAAATTGTGTACCAGTCATTTTGACTGGTTTGATAGTTCTAGTGTTAAGGGGGTGGTAAGAGATGGTGTTAACACTAGAACTACCGGCGTTAGATTATAATATATTAATATATTAAATTAGTGATTTTAAAGTAGACGTGTCAAGAGATGGAAGGGTAATCGATTTGGTAATTTGTGTTTTATGAGATGGATATAGAATATCTTTTTATGGTAGAATATATTTTTGGAAAAAATTAGAACCTAGTAATTTTATTCGGTTTGGTAGTTCTGGTGTCAAAGGTGATGGAAAGGAGAGGGCTTGACATTTTTAATGGTAGCGATAAGCAAAAGGTTATCTTTTGGACGTTTAGTGTTAAAGTCATTACCCTTATTTACCTTAGAGTATTGAACGATTTACTAATCCATTTTGTATTTTGTGTGTAAATATTAAAAATCGATTATCTAATAATCATTGTCAAATTCTATTTGCATAATCCTAGAAATAATTGCTTGTTCATTTGTTCCAATTCTAACTTCAGACCATTGGAAGGATTAAACAAGGAAAGCTTTCAAATGCAAAGGGTTAAACGCGATAAGTTCTTTTTCAGAATTCTCATCTGAAATCGTAAAGCCCTTAAGTTACATTCCGAACGGAGCTTAATACTCGATTTAAAAGAAAACCGACGAAAGCCGATTTCAACCACGTCGAAGCTATTTTCGACGGTATTACCTGCTAATTCTAGCACGCCTGAAAGATTGGCAATTTTCGCCCAAACTCCTCAGGATTTCCACTGAGCACAATAATTGAGAAATACCGAAAAATCCCTGTATTACGTGTATCGTAATAAATCTGTCATAATTACCGATGTTATCGGCTATAAATCATGATAGAAAAATCAAGTCTGTCGACAGAAGAAAACTGGCAAAACAACATCTCCCTCGATGGTGGTATTAACGAATAATTGAGATAGGCCACTTTAATGACACTGTAGCTTCTAAATACAGAAAGATTTCTTCGGAATCAACGAAGATACAAATTGTCTATGGGTTACAATATGAGCTACGATATTGCTCACATGCTTTGCAGCGAAAATTAGTATCATATGACAAACAAGAACCTTTTACCTCACACGTAAGAAAAATCTTCAAACCTTATAACAGTATTTCAATGAAATTTGTAAAATAAATATAAATAATAAATAATTTCGAAATAAGTTCAAAAGTATTGATAAATTTAAAAAGAAAGGGCAGAACAAATGCTTCATCAAAATGTGTACTTTCTACACAAAGAGTGTTAATATCAGCCTCGTCTTTCAACAGTAATTTACGGTATTAATACCTTTCCCGACGATAATATGTTAATCTAATATACTTTTCATCGTTTTACATCGATTTTAGTTAAAGTTATCGATTTATCTAGAAACGTTGCAGGATTTATTTATATCTTTTTGTTTCATCGAAGATTATCGAAAGAGACGTGCTCCTTTTTAACGCTCTTCTGTATACTGAGTTTTTCGTTGCACGAGGTAAACTTTTAATGAAACACACATAATAGACCGAACTACGTGTAAGATAAATACAATATACATCGGAATCGCAGTATCGGGAAAGTTCTTGCACCAAGAAGAAGCGAAGAAAAGTCCATAGACGAAAGCGGCTTCGCTGTAATTAGCTTTCGAGCTGATCTTTCAAGATTACTCCAACCTTCGAGTTCACGAAACTTGCGAAAACAGAGCGATCTACTTTTCAAGGACGCTCGCGAGATTTCGTTTGCGAGAAAACGGAGGCTTCGCGTAATGCTCCGCACTTCAGAAAACTTGTAATTCGCGTTTAACCGCTCGGTTTGGAATAACGTCTTAGAGATGGGATGTTTATCTCGCTCTAAGGGTGAAATCCCCGTCTCGCGGATCTGCTGATCTACGATAAGAACTTCTATCTTACTACGAAATTGAATTTTACGTTATTTTATATTCGTTTATAGATACATCGTGTATGTCAATTTTATTTTCATTAACGCCAACAAAATTTCAACGTTGGTCGAAAATGAATTTCGTAGAGGTGAAATAGGTACTTTATTAAGTATTTTATCAATTAACCCTTTGGGGACTAACGACGTACATATGAAGCCCGAGAAATAGTTCAATTATAATTTATCACCGCATGCATACACGGTTAGAGTTAAAAAGTTGAAGTAAAACCATTGAAACATGAATAGACAAATGGTAATTTATACCTTATATTTAACACTAGATTTACCAAGCCAGTCAAAATGACTGGTACACAATTTTTTCCAAAAATTCTACGGGCTTATGAGAAAACCGTAGCATAGATATTCTTTGTCCATCGTATAAAACATAAATTACCGAATCTATCATCTTTTCCACGTCTTAATTTTCCTTGCTTTAAGGTACATATTTAACATATTTAAATATAATAGATTTCACGCTGGTAAATCTAGTGTTAATAATAGTCTATCTCTGTAGCAAAAAGGTGGTTTTAGATCGTCAAGTAAGTAATCATCTCTCAATTTTCAAGAATGTCTTCGTCCGCAAAGGGTTAAACGAACGTATTCACAAAGTGTCGGATCAAGAGAGGGAGCCACCAATTAATGTAATTTTTTAATAACATTTACAAATCAGACATTATAGTAATACTGCTAATGAAAATTGATATTTTACCAAATAAATACCAATCTCCTTTTTATATTTCTGCTTTCTTGACCTTAATTTTGAAAAAGCCAAATTTTACATCTCACAGGTATATCATAGAAAGAAGTTTTAATTATACCTCGCGCAACCGACATCCCTCTACTTTCATCTTTGGAATACAAAGAACTAAAATCTAAAATCTCACCGAAATAAAACTTCACTACCAATCCCAATCATTCTAAATTTCATTAAAACTCAATGCACTCCTGAATCATGTAAGAACCGTATTCAATCGAACTATTCCCAGAACGACTCAATGATGAAAACCAATCGACGTATATCATTCTTATTCACGTGGAAATAATTAACCAGCTCATTTACAGCTGTCGACGAGACTGTACGAACATTCCAGTAGAGAAATATCCAACAGAGGCCCAATCGTTCCCAGTTCATGAAGCGTGCATCGTGTGCGGCGAAGTTTAGCGTAGCCACGTGCATAATGCACGTGGCGTGCACTGTGGAGATTTTCCCCGTTGTAATCCACGGGATGCATCCTATCCAAAATTGAAATCACGCGGTTTTCCCAATGGAAAACTGGCTACGATCGTCCATGGACGCGGAGGAAACACGGAGACCTCGATGCAACGAAGAAGGTCCTCCGTAAATATTGTTATTTTATGAGGAGAACATAGCCCACGACTGCGTCGCATGCCGGATGTGCATTATCATTCTCCTCTATTTACATTCGTGCGCGCGAAACGTTCGTGCGATATTTGAAACGTGCGGAGAATGCGCCAAAAATACTGAGAAAATTCGCGGTATATCGAGAGGATGCCTTTGGAAAATTTTACAAATAACTTTACATTATCGCTAATGAAGATTTGCCGATTGTATTCTGAAAAGTGACAATGTTTGGATCGGTTCTGAACTTTTACCGGGAAGTGCAATTATTTGAGAAGAATTTTGAGATCGCGATAAGAAGGTTTAGAAAACATCAACAAATTTTAAAACTTTCACTTCGATTTGAAATAGGGTACGTCGAATAAAAAGTCTTGAACAAATTGAAAATGAGTGATTGACATCTCTTAACCCTTTTAGTGCCGATAGAAAAAATTCATTGAATTAATAAAAAATGTAGTTGCGAATAAAAAGAGTTGTCATTTAGCAATAATTTCATGTTGAAAACGCAAATTAGAGCATAAACGATGTATTTTTAATTATCTGCCATAAAATTACTGATATCGTATTGGAAACTGAATATTAACGCTTCAATACCCAGTGTTAGCACTATTGCTAACGACGATATATCGTCGTCCGGCACTAAAAGGGTTAATGATATTTCGTAAGAGAATTTCAAAAGTTTCGAATCACAGTTTGCAATTCCAGAATCTACGAAGAAGTTTACCTAATTTCTTTCACGACAGAATCTTGTTAGGAGTACCATCGTTCAAAATAACTCCCTGTCACCCTATCGTAAAATTGATAAACATCTTTAAAATCTGAAGAACGAGAGTATCTCTTCAACCTACCAAACCTAGTACCACATAAAAAAAACTCCATCAACCCTACATACACCATCAACAAATATTAAAATTCCACCAAACGAATCATCCTAGCATTACTCACCCCATCGTACACTCCAAGCAACAAAAAATATCACTATCTCAAATTCATCCAAAGAGTACCCCCTATCGGATATAAAATCCCAAGATGTTTTCAGACCAACCCCATAATTCCTTCGACGCGATGTATCGCACCGTCTTCCGGCCGTGATCGAAGGTAGGTCGATCTCATAAACGCATTTATTCGTCGTAAATACGAAACAAACGCAGGACAGTCAGCGTTCGGGTCGATAGAAAAGTGAGTGAGAGATCATTATACAAAGTATCAGAAACGTAATTATCCGAGGAAATTAATGAGTCCACGAAGATCCGTGTATGATGTGTCAGTACATACATGTACAAAGAAAGAGAAGATGAATAGAGAAAGTGACAGATAGAGACAGAGAAGACAGATAAATATAGACAGACAGAAAGAGACTGAACAGATATTTCGTATGTATCTATGTGTATATATATACCAAAATATATATGTATAAATCTAAGATATACATATAATAATATATATCAAATACGAAGGAAAAAAAATGAAAAAAGAAAACAAAAAAGAGGTGTGTCCGGCTGGTGTTGTGCAGGCAAGACATGCTACGAGTTACGTTACCTAAGGTGAGCTTCTCCCCGGAATCCGGCGGCAATGTGAAGCCCAAAAGGGCCATGCTGGATATCAGGACACAGGGCACGATTAGGTTGAAAAAATAATACAGAGTCCTTCTGCGTATTTGTATCGTGAAGGTCACATCGACGTATGGTTCTGGACAGCACTGATACGTTATGGTGTTCTTCTTTCCTGGCATACCTGTAATTAAACCCCAGTCTGGCTTTATATACTGTTCACAGTGCTGTGTTAAAGGATTGGGAGAAAAACAGTGGAATTTGTCGATGGAATCAAAAACAATACTATTGGTAGTTCTTATAATAGAATCATGTTAGGAGATTGTGATTGTTTCTTATAAATATTGATATTTATTTGAGCATGTAGGGATGCTTCGTTGAAGTTTGGATCTTCTTGTAGAAATGTGAAAGAGATACTGGTTTTGTTAACTATGGTTTATGTAAATCTCTTGTTCCAATTGTATTACAAAAATTCGAGTTACAGTCGTAGCAAATTACATTGTTCCTATAGCCGTGTTTAAAACGAGATTAAGTACTGGAAAGGGTAAAAGTTTGGTTCACGCTTTGCAACAATGTATTGTAAGATCCTTTAAACTAATAAATGTCACAGTTTCAATTATTTTTCTTTTTTTAAAATAATCTTACTATTAACTCGTGGTAAAACGGATCTGTCTACTTTATACTTGCGAATTTAGCATGAAGTAAAAGAAAATTAATTTCGTGGTAAACGAGGAAGGCAAATTGGAGTTTAGTTAATCGCAAAATGAGAGCGAGTTTTTAAATTGATCGAAATTGAATGGACACAACGTTTAATTTCTGAGAAGAAAGTATCAAGACTACACTTGTTGCTGCAGCCGTGTAACTCTATCTCCAGGTATTTCTATGCTAATTTCCCTAATGGGGTATCCGTTCCAGTTGTAGAAATTACGAAAGCTGCACCTGCGACTACTTTATCTGGAGGATTGCTGTAGTTTTAATTGCTTAGGTCGCACGAGGCTGTGGATGTCCGTGTCCCTCTTTCCCCAAACTTTCCGAGGGGAAACATCTTTTTTTTCTCGTTAGGATTAGATACTTTAAATTAATGCACTCCTGTTCCACCTCCACGAGCTTTCTGCGCATCGAGATGAGACGAGTTGAATATCCTCGAAACACCGGTCGTTTGAGGTTTATAATTGAAGATTAAAAATATACATTCTGCCGTCGAAATGGCAATTTTATTAACCAGCCTTTCTGCGCAATTTTTACTTACTATAATTAATCATAATTTTAGTTTCTCAATAGTAAAAACTCGATTTGATATTCTTGACAATTCCATTTACAAATCATTGTTTGTTAAAAATTATTACTTCTTTAGATCAACGCAAATTTCTTTAACGATAGAAAACAGTTAATTGTTTTTTCCGTATTGAGAGTTTTAAAAAGTTCGCGGTCGTTTAATAATAAGAAATAAACTCTTTCTATCTCCATAATCGTTCATCTTGCAAAAACACAATTCCACAGTTTCACTCGGAGTCCCATTCGATCGGAATATTTCGAATTTTTTCCAAGCCGAATCGTAAAATCGTACAAACAATGTCCGTAGTATAAAGCTCACTTTTCACCCGGCAAAATTTCTGCTTTCATAAAAATATTTTCTCTCAATTTCTGCTCGCCGACAAACGACCGATTGCAATTCCTCGAGTACACAAAATCGAATAGTTAATTCTCACGAACGATATTCCTGATCTTCCGTAGAACCGTCGAAATACTCCTATTATTAATGCAATTTCCACCATGCTGCGTTTCATTTTTTCATTATTCAGAGTCCAACATTTCGAATTCTTTCCGACCTTTCCTTCGTCTCGAGGATGCTCGACGAAATTATCGTTCGTGAACCGTATACGAAAAGCTTACACGACGTATGCACGTAACTATGCATCCATGCATGGATGCATGGATGCACGTACGTGGAAAATGCAGTCGTAAACGGGCGAGCACCAATGAAAAAGGGAAGTTTAGAGCAAGTGTCGCTACGAGTTACGTGTAAAGAAAGGATCGTCATAAAGTCACAGGGACATTTGAGAAGCCTCGTAAAATCACTCGATGTCCATTCAATCGGGACACCGATCTGACAGAATTCGAAGAAGTCGCGAAGCCTCTGACACGCTGCAATATCTTCCTGAAGCACGTGGCTTCTTAACGACTTCCATCGGCATTCCTTTACGAAGAACACACCGACGTTCTTCCCTGTTGTAAATATTCCTTCGGGATGGAATTTCGCGAGAAATTCACTTATGACGGAACCACGAACGAGTTTTGGTCGACTGATAAAATTGAGACTCGTGGAAAATACAATTTTTGATTTTTGTGCTCAGATTCTGGAAGATCGAGAGATTTGAGGATCCTTTCATTTTGAATGTTGCGAGTACGTGATTTTTATTAGAATGGGAGGTGGTATGGTTTTTAAAAATATGTTGAAGAAATGATAATATTGTAGTTAGCTTAATTTATAGTTTATGCTCGAAATATTGAGAGATTTTTGAGAGTTAGTATGGTTACGCTATCGAAATGAGAATTTATGCTATTGCTATGCCTTTGTTATCTTGATTATCGTGATATCGTTATATTGATTTGTTATTTACATTTTATTAATTTAGATATCTATGTAGAAGGAATTCTACAAGAATAGAAACTTTTTTTTTGATAAAGAAACTCGCGGAAATTTTGTATATTCAAGCTAATTTGCTGTGCGAGTAAGTGGATACGTGGAAAATATGTGAAAAACGAAATTCTTTTGAAAGTCACTTGCGAACCTTTACCAATGGAACCGATAAAATTGTAATTTATCCAATTTTTGTTCAATTTGGTTCAATTATCGATGAAACTCAACCAGGATGCTATTAATACGTATTCGATGTTGCAAATGAATATTCACACCCACCGTCAGTCGTTAGGAAATTAAAGACTTCTATGAAAATTAATAGAATTTTCAACATTTCGATTTACGCCAAACCTGAGATAGATTTTTGAGAGTGCACGTTTTCAATTTAAATTACACGTCGTGCTCTGTCATTGTTGTCAATGAATACTCGAATTTGACGTCAAGTTGTGCACTCTATTAAGTCATTAAGAGCAACGTAGAATCACAAGTGGATTTTTGATGGTTCGCCATCGGGAATAGAATAGATTGATCTACGATTTACAATAAAATCTCGTTAGGAAATTTCACTCGAATTGCATCGAATAATACGCAAATTGACTTTCAAGTAGTTATAAGAGGGTAAATATAATCCTTTCAATTAAAGTCTGCGTTATTTTTGCACTATTTGTCCCTCATACTGTTCATTAATTATAAATGAAAAAAATTCTGAGAAATGATTTGTTAGAAAATTAAAAAAAAAATAAAGCAATGCTTAAATCGTAGAAGATTATTGGTTGCTGCATTAAGTCTTATTTGATTATTGAACGATCGAATTTTACCGAAGTACGGTAAATTCAAAGAGGTTCGAGTAATTAAAATCCATCGAAGAAGAAGATAATTAAATATTCTGTAACAGAATCGTTAGCCGAATTCTACTAGCCCAAATCCTCTTCATCTCATAATTCCATCCCTTTTTCCTTTCGTTACGTTATAACATCGTCAAGTATAGTACAAACAGATTCGTAAATTGTCACGGATTAGCTGAAATTAGTTCTGTGCATTCGCTATCGCGAACAAAGGTGTATTCTCGCAAGTCTGTCGGATGAAAACGTTTGAAATATATTAAACTCGATGGTTTCCCGTTTAAAAAGCGCCAACGAAACTTCCCCGTTTCAATTCGATCCCTCGGCCGAAAAATATGCCGATTCGTGAAAGTAAAAAGCACTCGAAAAAGAAAAGGGGGAAAAAACTTCGAGATTTTAAATCCTCTGTTTTATTTCTTTGTGCTTTTTTTGTTTTGCCAGTTTTTTGTCGCGATATTGTGAAAACAACCAGGAAATCTAACTCGTTACGATTCGTTAAATTTCAAGCTTGAATTTGATGAAATGAAATGTCGCTAGTATTTTGATAATCTTCTTATCAAATAATGGAAATTATCTGGTATTAACAATATGCGAATACACGACGATATTGTTATATTTTAGCGTATTATACGATTATCGTTACTTCGCAAAAATGACGGAATTTCATTTATAATATTACCACTAACTACTTACGATCTTTGGTGTAATTTCGAAATTGTTCGTGAGATGTGATTTTATTATGTACATACGAAAAGTTATAATGTCAAATGCGAAAGGTTTTATACATCGATAGTAAGGTGAGATATCGTAAAAAATTCCAACATGGATGTTTGACTAATGCGATTTGCAGATTTACGTCAATCCGATAGATTAAACGAACGGATTATCAGACAGAGAGTGCAAATCCGCTTTTAGACATAAATCAAGGAAGATTTCCAGTTCTAATTCTAAGTTTGTCTCCAGTTTCTTATGCGCGAATTTACTCCAATGAGCCGTAATTTATCTTCCTTCGCAACCCCATACTTCACATAAAACCATGAACCCGTACTAATAAACACCAAAATTAATATAACCAAATAATATTCTCCAAAATACTCCTTCCAAACATTATCCAATTTTCATCACAATTGAAAATAATTAAACACTGTTTTCCAAGCTTCCATGTTTTCCAAAAGTATTCCTGTTTCATTTTAAAAATACATTTCACTTTTAAGCAATAATCCAATCTTTTCGAAGTTCATTTAAATATTCAGTCGCACAAAATAATTAATCTCGATGCGCAGAAAAGCTCGTCAATGCGATATCGACGATCCTCTCGTGGCTTGAAAGCCATTTACTTTCACTCGCTTCGAAATTCACTGAATATCCATTCAAATACGACTCTAACTCGAACTTTTTTTTCCAAACTTCGAAGCATCCGTGTCGAAACGCGTCCACGTGGACGGAAGTACCACACAACCGGAAGTACCACGCAACCGGAAGTACCATGTCGACATCCGACTCGGCCGATGGTTGTAAACTTTGCGTCCAGAGAAACTCACCAATGAGATACCATTCCCCGTTCGTGATGAAATCGGACAAGTCACCACCCTCCTCTGAGTTGAGTACCAGATCGAGCTACCAAGGTCAAAGTTTGATTAAGAGTGGTACGTTTCTACATTTGTTACATTCCATTAGGCAACATTTAAAGCGGACATACATGCTTGTATCATTTCTTTTGATATTACACTCTACTTGGTATTTAATTAAACATGCAGCAGCTATATAATTATTGTACAATTATTGGATTACGGATATATATACACTGAAGTACTATGTGCATTATTTCGCGTTTGTTTGAAGCTTTTTATCTCTTTATCGTTAAGAGTATATTTTATAGTATTATTCTTGGAAGAGGGGATTGAGGATAATTATTAATTTGTAGTTTAAATATATTTAAAATTGTGGAGGAGATTTGAACATTTTTGCTGCGGATATTTCATAGTGATAAGAGGGATGGTTTGGGAGGTGGAGGTGATTAGGTATTAGGGTTCAATTCATTTTTTCAAATGTTATATTTTTTTTTGTAGTACAGTGACGTTATAGGAAGAAATATACTTCTTCTTTGCGATAAAACGATCGTAGTTTTTAACTAATGCGAATTAATGCATATCATAGAACAATAATTAGGATGTTACTTAATCAGACGTGCAAATGGGTAAAGGGGATGATAGGATGCGGAAGGTGTTTCATCTTTACGATTGTCGCTAAACGAATAGTGAATCTGTGGCAATCATGAAACGTTGGATTACATCTATTGTTTTCTGATAGAAGTTTTATTATTTGCTATAACATTTCGAAGACTTCTTGATTTATTTTATATTGTCGCACTTTACGTTTTTTAACGTAAAATTTCACTTTTTCAAATTCTACAGAGAATTGAAGTTATTGACCATAAAATTCTATTTCACTAACTAGATTCCCAGAATTACTTCCATAATAAATAAAAGTTACATTATCTAAAATTAATTTCAGCAATGAAACAACCGTGATTTTCCTCGAAATTAAATAAACCAATTAACGTTAATATCCTACAAATTTCTTTAGCTCAGTAAATCCAAGTGCTTTGCAATTTTACACATATTAATTTCTTTTTCAAGATTTTTAGATATAAAACACAAATTAAGAAAACGTTAGCGACCGCACAAATAATCGTTCAAAACGTTCCTTTTTTTCATTTCAGACTTCTTACGCGGTTCCTCGATCACATTGAATGCAATTAAATGACGTTTCAATAAAAAAAAAAAACGCTTCCTTTTCTTCGATGAAAAGAAGACAGATAATATAATAAAGAATTGCTAGAGAAAGGTTTTTCCTCTTAAAAAGAGTCTTTCGATTTTCCTTTAAGCTTCATGGCCACGCGTCTACGAGTATCTGTTGCTCTTTGATCGAGAGCCAAATGGGATGCGGTTTAACGTCTCAACCTTTCCCATCGACATTTCGATCTGCAAAGTATCTTTAACTGCAGTTCAGGATTATTTCGGTCGGTCGTTTAATAATTCAACATCGGTCTCGCATTCTCCAACACGAGTCGTTCGTTGTCCCATTGCATTCGCTCAGTCGGAAAGCGAAAAGAGGGCCATTTATTGGACGACGAATCGGTAAACTCCTCGTAAATTCGTTCCTCGTTAAGAAAGATTAATGAACCGTTCGAGAAATGTAAAGGAACTTGCGCGTAAGGAGATTGCTATGAAAATGCACAATTCATTAATCGAGGAACTTGAAACAGCTTTTAGCAGAGAAGCGAAAGCTTTGTCGCACGGTTGGATTTTATCGACAAATTTTCTGCCATAAAAGCTGCACCATTTTGATGGCTTTAATTTTCGTCTTTATTTTTTGAGGCAATAAAAAAAGTCATGAAAAAATTAGCAGTACAGTAGTCTGGTAGAATTTGACGATGATATGTGAATTACATTTTTTTCCAATCGAATGAATCAGGTGACATTTTTATTTTTCTTCCCGGTGTTCGAGCAATTTCTGACTTTTTGGCAATAAGTCTGGCAAACGCGAGGTAAAAACGATTTACAATCCGCGGAATGAGCGTTTCGAAATTCGTTGAGAGTTACGAGGAGTATTTGTGAATCGAATGACTCTTTTTAATTCATTGCCAAAACGTATATCCAGTTTCATGGCAGAATCAAAACGTTTATTTCCCAAAGATTTGCGATTTGCCGTGGCAGCGAAGTATTGCGAATAATTGGTGACTTTCCATTCAACGCCTTCCCTGAAATATTTGTTTTGTAACATTTGTCGACAACTTTGAAATGTATGATTTCCATCTGTAAACGTTTATCTTTTCGTTGTACAATATTTTCCATATTCAATAAAAATTAATACATTTGACAAAATTAATTACAAAAGATATATATTTTTAGTATTAATCTTGGATTATTAAATTTTCACGTTATTGAGCTACAGAATTTGTACTTTATTTAAATGAAGAATTGCTTATCGCTTTTTGAAACAATTATAAATTAAAGCATTTACGACGAAACATCGGAGAAGTCTTCGAAAACGTTATTTGTTTGGATGGAATCGAACTTTGACTTGCTTGCAATCAATTCTACGATAATGGCACTTTCTGTTGTCAGTTCAGCAGTAGTTAGTAGCATCCGATGTCCACAGATTCTGCCTGCTTGAAATTTATCGACACATGCACGATTAACGATTAATCCAAAACCGGCGACGCGATACTCCGAATGTGATTCCTGTTATTCAACATATAAATTGCCCCTTGCTCTACGCTCTCTATCATCATTTTCGATAATTAAAGTTCTCTCAATATCGTTTGAAAAATTATCATATAAATTCAAACGTATAACCTGCTAAATTTACCACATTCTGTACTATATTAAAAAGACAAAACAAATAAATACAAATTAAATACACAAAAAAAGCCAAGAAATTTTCAAAAATGAGAATTTCTCTTAAATTCATATATCTATAAAGAAAAAATATTTTACAAAGTTACGTCACCGATTTGGAATTAATACTGCGCGTACATAAAACGTGATACCGATGTACTTTAACTAAAGATCTCTCAAAAATTGGAATGAGATTGTATTCAAGGATTTCAATGAAAGAACGATTGCACTCGCTTTCGTGTACTTTCAGCGAGCATTTGCATTGTTAATTACAACCAGTTTCGCGAAGGGTTCGCTGGCGAGGGCAATCGAATTAATCTCGTCATCGTTGACGAACATGTGCAGGGAAATTCATATTTAGGGCTGCGATATTTAATCATTCGAATTAACACAGGAGAATTTCTCTATTAACATTTAAAACATATTCATTCTATTATTCACAGAATATAATTTTACAATAAAAACGTTGCAAATATCCACCAAATTTTCAACAAGTCTCAAAGTGTCTCGGTGTAAAATTTACTATTATCCTTTAAATAAATAACATAATAATTCATCCTTTTCCTACAATAATTTCTCTATACAAATTATTTAATCAAACCATACTCCCTGTATTGAATTCTAATAATTTCGCAGCTCTAATCCCAACATCGAGTACTATGTGTACATACAAAACATTCGTGATTGCGTACAAAGAAGGGTGATTATCGTTTACAGTGGTCTTGGGGAGGGTGTGTGTGTGTGCGGGAGGCTTGAAGTTTGATTAACCATCTAAATTGATGGGGTCGCATGCATCTACACCTCGCGACACACATCACACGTCGATTTTATTTATATATAATACACACCCAACATGCAACACACACGCTGTACACGTATTTATTTATTTATTGCGGTTGAATGTTGATTCTCTGTGACGTTGAGGGGTCGAATGGGAAGTAAAAGGTCAAAGAGCAGGTTCGAGGTTCAAAAGAATTACTGGGTTATGTAACGGTGTTAAAGACGGACAAAGAACTTCCACATCTCCTTATCACTTTTTTGTTTCTCTCTGTACATTCCTGGAAACGGCCGATGAAGGGGTCGGAGGGATGTAATATGCGAAACGGATAATCGATGGAATGCACTAAAACTGCATTTCTACGTGAACATCGCAGTGGCAACAGATGTGAAAGGAGATTTTGGTAAACCGCGTTTCGCGACAGTGATCATCGAAACACGGTCGATCCCTTTTTCAGCCCACAAAACCGTCCAGCGTTTGTCCACGTTTGAAGAGGGTTGCTAGCTCGATCTCGTGTCGTAGCTGTTATTTGTGCAAACCGTAACTTCCTCCTCTGTTTACGTATTTCTACATTTTCGTGTTCGAACGCACGCGAAAGTTTGAACAACGGCTGTGAATAAGCCACACCGTTTGCGCGCCTTTGACCGTATTTGCCCTCGCTGTTCGATCATTCCAAGGGAACGAAACGATTTCAGAGACGTTGAATGGGGTTTGTAGAAATTATTGTGCCTCTTAAATCGAGTGCTGAGAGGAAATAATATTATTAGAAATGTGAGAGAGCTTCAAACGCGTGCACACTGACACTTTTACGCGAATTTGAAGAATAGTTGAAAATACGAGAAGTAGAAGATTCATAGGTAGTATTTACATATTCTTATAGTGAAAGGTAAGAGAATTACTATTAGGAAAAATTCAAATGAAATTCCATTATCACGGAATACAAGAATACGACGTTTCTCAAAGTTTCATCTGATTAAAGAGATATATAATGGGCGATACGACTAGATGCAAGAGGTCGCGATAAAACCATCGCAAACCACCATTCCTCGTCGTGAATTTCAAGTCGTTCTACTGTTCCAACCTGGTTATACAGTCGAATAAAAAAAGGAGAAGAAACCGCTGCCACTGCGCTCGAACGCGTAAAAATACAGGTGGTAATAGTGGCGGCCGGTGTCAGGGCCGATTTTTATGGAAAAGCTTTTACGACTCTTTTCTCACAATTTACGAGTCTCTCGTCCGACACGCATATGTACGAAGAGAGATCCGACCGTTTCAGCACTTATACAAGTCCAGATATCGTACACCATATCCAATATTCCCCATTACTTACGTATACGTCTGTAAAAAAATTTCACTTCACGTCATAAGTCGTTCTCACTCGAAACTCTTCTTATCAATGTTCGCTGGGCCATCGTCGTGAATAAATCACTCCCGTTAATTAATTCGCACGCTCGGCATAATTAACTATGGCTCTCTATCCATAATTCCCCTGCGATAATTGATCGCACGATCATGCGTGTATAAGACTAATACAGCCAATTATTTCAAGCATGTCGATTAATTAAATCGAATTCAATATTCTCGGTCAGACCCAGTATGAAATTACAAATAATCAGACGAAAGTGCTACGAAACGGACGGATCTCAGTGCTCGGGTAATTCCAATTTCTTTCGTAATTAAAACTTAACGTCTATGGGGGTGAACGATGATTAATAATGTATCATCGAGAGAGGTTTTGGTAGGTTCTTCGGCACGTGGTCTTACATGAGTGCCCCGGCTCGTGCACACCGTGCATTTCTTGCAATCTAAAGCCTTTCTTGATCGGCAAATCCTTTTATGAAATTCGTGCTCGAGTGCGCCGAGAGGCACGCAAGTAAGAGCGCATCCGAATAAATGCATCCACCTCGCACACACGAGTACACCTTCGATTTAGAGTATTTTTTTTTCTTGTTCTTTTTTGTCTTCTTTTCCCCTTTTATACTTTTAGATTTCTTGAAGTTTTAGTGGAGACCGGTTAAAGTGGATCGTTACTGGTATCTGTTAAGGGATCTCACGGAGGCAATTCGATCGTGTTTACGAATCGTAGCCTTCGCCGATTGCAAGGCGATGAGAGTACGAGGGCACTTGGCACGAGTAATTTTCGCTGCGAGTGGAAATATAACTGGAAACGTTGCCTTAACGTCTTGAGAAGAAGTTTGCGAGTGCTCCTTTCGAGAAAGAAGTAGCATTTGCATTTTATTCTTTGACCCGCTACTTCTTTCTCCTCTTACAACGAGGCAACTTCCTTAATGTTGAGAATTTTGTTTTATACTAATAACGAAAGGTGTCTTTTTTAACAATTGCGGAGTTTTATCGTTATTTTTATCTTGAAATTGTTATTGTTATTATGATACTTATTGAATTTTATTAAAAACTGTGATACTTTTAAAGATACTTTAAGTACGTGTCCTCGAGGATCTGCACTTTGACGAGACGAATGCAATTTTCTTGTCTCTACGGATAAAATGGATTTCTACGGTGCAAATTTTCAGGTTACACGGAAAAAGGATTCACGGATAAGGGACTAGCGAGTTGTTGTTTCAAGGAACAACCGGCAAGGACGAACGGGATAAGACTTCCGTGTAAGCATCGACGAGACGAAAGGGAAGAAAGGAGCAACTGCATCAACGCCAAGTGTCTCGAGACGTCGTTGCACCGGCAGGAGCATACGTGCAACAGGTGAAAGGTAGGGTATCGAGTGGTTCGATTATTTCTCGCCGTTTTCCTTGCCCAGGGAAGAGTTCAGGGAAATATTCTACTTAAAAGTGTTTGGAATTTATGAAAATTGATAATTGATTATCACATTTAATACTAGATCCATGGAAGCTGTCAAATTGACAAATTCCGACTTTTTTAGAAATGGTTTCTTAATTTATAGGGACGTGGTAGATATTTCATATGTATCTGATAATATACAAATTAGTTAACTGGTCATCTTGTTTGGCAGTTGATCCCTCTTTTTTCAAAGCACTTATTTCATATGTTTAAGGGGGTCATCTCAAGAGATAGCTAATTTTTTTTTGACGTAACATTACAATGTACAATCTTGGAATTCTTAATTCTGATATCGTGGTAGTTAAAAATACATGAGTGTCCAATAAAAAATTCCAATGGACTACAAAAGTATCAATAAACGTGTGGTAAAAATTCTAAAATTGTACATTTTAATGGAACGTCAAAAAAAATTACCAAAGGAAGCAAAAGAAATAGCTGTCACAGGGGCCGTAATGAATATAAATCTAGTGATAATATAAACTATCATTTTAACATAAACAACAATTTTTTGAAAAGAATAAAATGGAAATGTTGAGTGAAATTTTAATAATGTTAGCAATTTTCTATTTTCCTAATATGCAACTATGAACATTTTTATTTACTGAGGATCGTTGAATGTTTAGATATCGCGGATTTCTTTCGTTCGTCGAGGAATATGGAGGTGGAAAATGAATGTGAAAAACGTTTAAATTTCTTTATTTTTTTTGGTAGATAAAATTCACCCATGATATCAATCCTTCAATAGTTTTCGTGCCCCTAGCAGAGTTCGTGACAACGCAAAAATTCTATACATGCTCCTGTTATTCGAAATGGCAGCGTTGTTTACCATGCACGGGAAATCACGTCGAAAGTGAATGAATCATTCGTCACGTTCTGTCAATTTATAACGAAAACGTTCAAAAATGTATTAAGATCGATCGGCATCTCCGACGAAAAATAATCCCTCGTACAGTTTTCAAACGGATAAATAAATGCATATATAAAATTGTTATTTATCAATACGTATTTTATACCGGAGGCATTAGTCACCATTCAATGGAGAAATTCTCTTTCTAATTTTCCAACAAACGAAACATTCGAAATACGTATTATTATAATTATCAACGTTCCCAATCAATTTGTAAATTAAACCAGCAAGCGTTATTATCACTCTATTAATAAATACCCTGTGGGATATAACGCATATTAAATAGATCCAAATTTATCAACATTTATTTAGAAATCTTTAAGCACATTTATTAACGTGTCAACAAAGTGGTAGGAAAACAATGAAATTCATTCAAAATTGATTTCACGTCCATTTGAAATTATCAAATACGAATCTTATCCCAACGATAAGGGCGAACCAGAATCGAGGAAAACAATGTTACGGGGTGAGAAATAAGGGTAATATTTTACATCTCCACCCTGACGGGGAAACTTCGCGAGAGTCGATTCCAGAAAGTAATCCCTTTGAAGAGCGACACACGGTTTTCTGGGATCAGTAAGTTTCCTTATTCTCTACCAACGAAATGCAAATGTTCGAAAATGCGGAGAAAGGTATGGATACGCATATCCGTATTTTGCATATTTACGGAAACGTTCGCGAAAATTTCCATCTTGCACGGAATCAACGAAACGGGCCGTTTTAAAAGATAACGAATTCCCCTTTTGTACGAATATCGGGGAAATTATCGAATGTTAAATTGATATTTATGTATTCCCTCTGTTATGTGTGCCACTAATAGCGAATGCATCGCGGAGAATGAGAAAATATCGCTTACGTGAAAATCGACTGCAATATACCGATACTTTGGTATGGAAATAGATCGATGGTCCTATTAGCCCGTGCATTTCGATGCATTTAAAAGCTTTTTTCCGACTTCGTACCTTAATTATTCCCTTTTTTTCACAAATTTTATCGTTATCTAGTACCGTGATTTTCTCCATCGAAAGTATTTTAACCCCTTGTAATAGGATTTAATCGTACAAAATTGTGCATGAAATAATTATTTAATTTTTATTTGAATAAACTCGTTTCATTTTATAATTCATACGTTACGGTAAATGTGGTGAATCCGATGATTATGTGTAATTATTAATTATATAAAATTACCACTTAAATCCAGACCAAACCAGATCTTTTTTTCTCAAAGGGGAAAACCGGGTTACGCACCCCCTCGTGTACCCAGGGGAGTATGGAAGTCGCCAGGAGTTTAATTCCCGGATGTAAACGAGATTTAACATAAATCTAACTAAAAATAAAGTCCCAAAACCGAGTCTAGCAAGCTGAACAGACTCTTGAGAAACCCTCCTCTGCACCCCTTCCAGACTTTTCATCTATGTGGCTCGGGTAAACCCAGGTTCGACAAACTCGTACCTGACCAGCGAGCTGGTGAGGCCCCTGAGGTAAATCCTTTTCTCGGAAACCACTATGGATTCGCTATTCCCTAGCTTACGTAACCTTGAGTCTGCAAAGGTCATACCTGATCAGTGTGCTGGACTAATCCCTGAAGGGAAGAAGTCAGATCTAACCCAGACTTTTTGATTAATTTGACAAATATTTAAGAATTCATCACATTTACCAAATTTAGTGGTGATTTTAATAGTCATCGTATGATGTTAAAATTAATGACGAGTTAGATTCGTCATTTTACCAAAGTTTTAGGAAACTCTGCATTGAATTAAAGAGCGAATTGAGAATGTTCGAGATTTATAACACATAGGTATTTAATGGAGGATAGTTTAATTTTTAATTATTTTCACTTTGATACTTTGCTTTGAATTTTTTATTCTTCAGTTATATTTCCATCATGTGCCTCGTACTTCATTAATCCAGTGTGCATTTCGCGAAGACAACACTTCGTAAATTATTGTAATGTACCATCTGAAAACTTAAGTTTCATTATATTCTTTAACGTGCGCGTATTAAGTTCTCTCAGAGTCGACTCTAAAATACCGAAATTTCAAATTATTCTCATCCAGTATTTAGATGATCCACCCCTTACGCTCGTCCTCTTGGAGCTTTATAATGTGCACCATCTTTATGATTATGATAGTAATTACAAAATAGATTACCATTAACAGGTGTGTGCGAGGCAGATTTGTACTTAGCCTAAGCCTTACTAGCAATTGGTCGTACACTTAATCTTCCATACAATTTTACTATTAATAAAAATTTAAAAGTAGTAAAAATAAACACGATTTGACTCGTGGTGCGATTTTTAAATTAACGATATTCTATTAACAATTTTTCTTTATCCTCTATCACACTCGCTGTTACTTTACAGTTATATATTGCTCCAAGAAGTCATTATTTTCTTACAAAAATATATAACTGAAGGGAGTTTTAGCGATAGCGTTATTGCTGTAAAATAAGCAAAGGAAACGAAACGCGTTGGTCTTTTGCCATAAAACGTCACCAGCGATCGTAGAAAGTATCGCCGGTCCATCGTAAAACTCTTACAATGTAATACGAGGCAATAAAATTCGACCGTTTTCCGAGTGCAGATAACGTTTATGCGGGTGCAAGCCTTGATATTCAATTAATCCTGGCTCCTCCGGCATGTGAGAACTAAAAAAAAAATAATAAAAAGGAGAAGGAAAACAAACGGAGACAAGCACAGACATAGACGCAAAGACAGTATCTCGATCGTGGCGTATACACAGTCGAATCGTCGGCTCATCGATTTCTATTACGAACTGCAGCCATGTGTAACGGGAATGAATGCACTTTGCAATTGTCCTCAAAAACGAACGCCCGCATTATTTCACCGTTCGTTATCGGAACCAAAGTGAATCAATATTTGGTAGCGTACAACGTAAGCTTGGAGAAAATTTCTGTTAACGTTCCGGATGCCATTGACTTTGAGCAATTCGAAAACCGAAGCAACTGCTGAGTGATAATTTTGAAAAGTCTTCAAATTTAAATACCCGCATTTATATACTTCCACAATTGACTCTATCCATAGCCATTTATCCGTATAAAATAATCCTATAACACGCTATTATAATTTTGAAAAAAAATAGAATGAAAAAATCTGAAATTAAAAAAAGAAATATCCGATTTACTAAATAATTCACCAAAGGATAATTTAAAAGAAAAAAATGCAATTTAATTACTCGAAGTATTAATCATCGCATGGAACAAAAGTACAGTGTCAAATTCATCCGGTGAACGATACACGTTAAATCCTCGTAGAATCTGTACAACATGTTCGATTAATACTGCATTCTATCGCATGTACATCGATGCATCCGATTCATGTATCTTGATCTCCCTGCATGTTATCGAGACAACATTTTGTCAGATTGAATTTCAGACAAACGTGGTTAGGCGATGCGATAAGAGTAAACCCGATTAACAGTTTATTATTAATAGTGTCCGTCAGATAATCACCGAATGAACAATAATACAATAACGATTTCAATTTCACGGATTTACAATCTGTTCATCGACGTTCTTGGGACAATCGTAAAAGCTTCTATGAACACGTGGATAAGTATTTTCATAAAGCACTAATTGCGCATAGGATTAGCACAACTGTAGCATCGAATTATAAATTAATTTTGCGCCAATTGCCCAAAGTACAACGATAACGCGTGTTTCCGAAAGTAAATGAGACACTGGCAAAACGTTTGCATGCTATTGGAATAAGAATAATGCTGATATTAAATTGAATAACAGCCTGATTTCGTGGTTTTGCGCGCAACACACCGACCTGGGAATATCGTGTTATTTATGCGAATAAATAACAGCGAGCGATCGGCAGAAACGCGATATCGATGCTTCAATATTAACATAACTATGTGTCTCCGGCTACGAAATAACAATCAATTATATTCATTAACGTTCACACAAAAAAAAAAATACCCATGAACATTTCCCGCGCGTCTCGCCCGACCTCTAAATACTTCCGATGAGCCGGCTCGAATGTGACAAACGCCACGTCGAAATGCCAGATTCCAATTCGGAATTCTCGTGATTTTCGAAAACCGTTTGAGTTTCGTGAATTCGTCCGGAATTTTCCAGCCATCGGAAAATTCCAATCTATCCGATTTCCTCTCTACATCGGTCCTTCCGTTTTTTTCCCCCTCCCTCTTCTATGGATCCTATCGGTGTTGGTACCGGTAGGATTTTGAATCGATTAAATTTTTCACGTAAAAATCCAGAGAAGCCTATCAATCAAAAAGAGATCCATCTTTTCCGGGCAATTAACATCCAACGAGTCAAATCGCATTGTATAATCCGCTCGCGATATAAATCCACGATCGAGCGGAATGGAAGAGTTTTCGCATACGAACACTCGCTGAAAGCTAGCATGGAAGCGTCCCTCAGCTATCGACTCCACGATGGAATCTGGTTCTTCTGGTACTTTGGACTATGAGAAAAGTAACCTCCTCGATTCTCAGCCTCGTGTGGAACTCGCCATGGCTAGCTCCACGGGGAAAATCGTCGTAACCTCGCGTCAGCGAGAGGACGACGACAACTGAAGAGAAGAAAACACAGGCAAGGAGAGGTGAAAGAATAGGGGTAAAAAAAAGGCCTCGGAGGTTTATCCGACAAGGAGGTATTTCAGAGAATTGTTCATAAACCAAATGGCCGTGAGCGTCGACGGCGACGAAGCGAGCGGAAAATTGCACGGAACGAGGAGAGGGAAACCTCTCGGTTATTCCGAGAGGACGAGGCTACGAGTCGAATAAGTCTCGACTCTCGGAGGAAAGTGATTCTTGGCATTCGCTGGTTAGCTTAAGCGTCCTCGTTAGAGTCTCTTCTATCCTTGGATTCTCTCTGTTTCTCTCTCCCTCTTGTCTGTAGCCCTTTAACGAGAGGTCCTTTTCCTTTTTCTCTCATCTCCAATCGGAGATCGAGATCGTGAGATTCGTCGGCAATTTTAGAAACGCTTGTTCCTCTTTCTTGTCCATCGAGTACCCGGTTTAGATACCGAGATACGCGAAGAAACGGATTATTGTACTTGTTTTTTTTTGGGAGAGATTAGCTTTCTTACGGGAAGTATGGCCTCTACGTGGCTCAATTACTATGCGGGTAAATTGATATATTACTGGAAGAAAGATTATCTACTGTATTCTTGCGGTAAGTTATTGTATCTATTCGAGCTAATTAATTTACTGATACTACAGGTTGAATTACATCTTGGATGAAAATAATTCGATCTCTAGAATCAGCTAGCGATTAAATATAAAATTGATTGTAGGTTTCAATTTGTTAATAATTATCCAAAGATTAATTAAGAAGCGAATAATTCTGGTAGAAATTTATCTCAATTAAAAATCAGGAAACATATGCAGGTGTTTCGAAAATTATTGAACATGCTGTTCACAAGTATTTTCCATCGCCGAGGCTACTGTCTAGTAATTCACTTTTAAACAATGGACGATACACACTCTGCATATGGTACATGAATTCGTAAAAATATACAATATTTCTATTCATTCTATCTCTGAATAATCCAAAATAATTCCAAGGCAGCGCAAAATGCAAGTCTCACCTTCCTCCGTCTCCTCCGCCCTTATTTCTTATTTTCTATGCCATGCATGTAATTTCCTTACAGTGGTAGAAGAAACTCTTAGAAAAAAATCGTACTCATGCACTTCGTGTCGCCAGAAACGCAAACGCAGAAAAGGAAGAGTGATGTGAAAGTAGAAAAGAAAAGAAAACGTAGGGAAAAAAGAGAGAAAGAAGAGAAATTTCATACGAACGACTGAGAACCGACGAAGGTTTCAATAAGGTATGCTGTTTATGGAGAATGGAAACGAAGAGGAAGAAAATAGAAGAATCGGTTTAAAAAAAGTTTGCGGATGTAGGACGAGGTATCGAAGGACATTCTTCAATCTGGAGGATCTGAGAGGATAATCGGTGCGGAGTCGATAGTAGAGTGGCGCGGGCATATTTTCCATGCAAAATCGTAATACCCAGCTCAGACATAATCACGTGGTCCCTGCTTTGACTGGTCGATGTATATGTGTGTGAGGCATGTATAAGTATATACTGGTTAACTGTGTTCTCGGTTATCCTGTTCCTCTACGTCACCTAGTTCTGTATATTTTTTTTTTATTGTTTCCATCTCCACAAGAGGGGTATGGGGTTCTGGGGTGGAAGTAAGTACACGCGAATATAGTGTATTAGAGGGTTGTGGGGGGGTTTTTAGTCTTTCTTCTTCGCTCGCTTTTTCTTTTCTCTTTTAACTTGGTTTCTCGCACATGATTGTAACACCAATATCGTATATTATGTACGTATGTATCTAAGTATAATATATATTTAAATCTATTTAAATATATTATTTATAGCGAAAGCTCGCTCGATATTCCGTAAATATAAGCCCGTGAAAGCAAGAAACAACGGCAAGCGACATCAGCCCATCGTAGCGCACTCCTCTATGTAGGAGATTATGCCGACACCATTGATAATGTCCAACACATTTATAGCCAATTCGTATGCTGAGTTTGCATTCGTGATTATGTTGCACCTATACATCTTTATTGGCTCTGTATACACGCGTTCGGTCTTTGAATGTAGGAGGATACGTCGAAATGATTGTTTCATTCGGAGCAAAAGTAATTTAATGAATGCGATTGTACTTGGTGCATGGAATTTTCGTTATTCTTTGGGTTGGATATGTGCAAGTAGGTTTTATGGATATTTAAATTTTCTTTTGCAATTTTGTGGGAACGAAATGGGAATGTGGGGAAGAATGTGTACGATTTGTTAATTTTGTTACGGTGTTATATAGGGTTGAATATGTTTAATTATGTTACAAGAGTTTAGGTACAATTGAGAGTATACATAGACGTATTAATATAGACGGAAAGCGTGGTTTTACGTAGCCATGTATATCGTATAAGTGCAACAAATCGTCTCAGCGAATCGAAGATGTCGCCAGGCGCCGCTTTTAAGCAGATTTTTTAAGATAAAACCAGTGCAGATTATCGAAATCTTTAATCCAGACAATCGTGAAAGTTTCGAAAAGTGGGTCGCTCTGAAATCTCTTTCACTTTTAACCGGCACTTTTGCAGCTTATTGTCGCATTTTATCGTCACTCTGATCGGTAGTCCTCTCTCGTAAATTGGGCTCGTATGAAATGAAATCAATATGGAATGATAAATCCTCTCTTAAATCTCGGTAATCCCACCTATATTTCCTCAGAACTATCGTCAATCGATTGAAATCAATTTCATAAAATTCTCTGTGGTTGGATATTCATTTTACTTTAATGATACCGTTTGCTGTCGATATCAAAGGAAATTTAAATGAATGTATAATATTATTAATATAAATCTGAATCGAAATCAACATTATCTGATGTCAGCTACAACGGAATGTTATGTCGATTATAATTCGACGCAGGAAGAAAATTCAATTTTAAAGTCAATAATTTCTCATTAAATATTCTATTATTATTAAACATCTTCATGTAAAATGTACTCTGCATTTTACATATGCAATATCACATTGAAACGCTCAATCGAAGCTAATCAATTCATGTATGAAAAACACATTCACATTTCTCCCCTAACAATAATTTAACAATTCCGAAATATGCAAAAATTTGTAGTCATATGACGTATATAGATGAAGACACTTCATTAATTTAGTCTGAACAAATACTTAACTTGCATAGATTTGTATTAAAAAATGCACTTGATTCAAGTCGTCTATTATAGTGCGAGAAATAAATCAGTAGATACGGTCGGTGCCTAGTCAGACGCGCCATAAAATGTTTGATCAATTTCAGAACCGTCATAAATTGTTAAGTAAATACCAAACTTTACGTAACATTCAATATATTTTGGAATATCCTCCCTTAAAAATAATCAAGCCCCGTTACTCTGAAATGATACCTCTAAAAGAATCTAAAAATGAAAAATTGCCTATGGCCCGCAACTTTATTAAAGTCCGTAAATAATGAAAAATTACCGTCGAAATGTATCTATAAATTTATTACCTCGCCATTAAAGCATAGATAAATATCGAGCCTACTTTTTTACAGATAAAATATGCGTCTCAGTCAATTCTCAACCCGGAAAGAAATTCTATTTTCTCTGGGATACATTAAGGGGATAAAAAAAGAGCTGAGATCGATTGCGCTCGTCTCGAAGAGTACCAACGCTGGTTGTTCAGTCTGCTATATCAGAAACATAATTTATCGAAGCATAATTTATCGTGGAACGTTTAAGAGAGAAGAATAAAATCAATGTTTCCCTGCTATTGACACCGGCTGAGTGGAACAAGCATAATGAAACACGATATATATCGCTTTTGCCGTGATACGCAAGACAGACGTCAAATAAAGTTCTGCCCGAGATTTATCGAGAATAGAAATAAATATCGATATCATCGTGTATCTTGTAACATTAATTTTTTATTAAAACAGTAGCCAATACGTACAGTTTTTTTATTATGAATGTTTAATAACAACATGATGAACGGTAGAGAAAAAGATAAGATTCAAATCTAAGAATGAAAGTACAAAATGTATGTGAAAAATTAAATGTAAAATAACAGATAAATAAGTAATTGCTAAGTTATTAAACGTGTGTGAAAATTGTAAATGTTTCCAACTATTCTGTGAATTTAATTTATATTATTAAATAATTCTAACAAACAAAACTTTATATTTCATAACGTTGCAGTATTTAATTGTTAAAATGGACTGTAGTTTTATTAACTGCAATATCCTTGTGAATTTTTTTAACGGGCAATTAATACGGCATGACTTGAATAAAAAAGTATTAAAAATACATTCAAATTAATTGTTCTTTTAATTTGGAATTCTTCAGTGACAGTTACAAAACACTGTGGTAAAAGAGTTTCAATAAAGAATTAATGAAAAATGTGAGGATATTAAAGAGTTAGGTATCATTAAGATCAATGGGTATAAATAACAGAATTATAATGCGATAAAATTCTTCTATAAAGAAAAGAATACGACTTATGATTTATAATATTTGAAACTGTTGTTCGATCCTAATTTAATGACCAAGAATGTTGTATCGGATTGCGGAAAATGCAAGATATAATAACCGTGTAAAAGGATAATTTATTACCGGAACGTGACACCAAGTGATTGCGCAGAAGTGTAATATTTCAGGATATTAACGAATAATGTTTAACAAAATACGAACGTAGCCAATGCCCGCAAGTATCAAGAGCATACTGAAATTTGAGTAACGCCGGAATTTATAATTACAAATTTTCCACCTTAATCTGTGAATTTGAAGCACATCAAAACGATGCAAGTAAAGTATGACTATACTGAATATACTGAAATCAACAGCAATGCTGAAATACCGATTGGGACAATAAATCGTTAACAGCTTGCATCCTGCACTCGTCAATTCTGTTTCTGTAATTAATGTCACTGTTGTCAGCGTGTTTTTCGCTGTTTGAATGGCATTTATTGAATTCTGTAGCAATGTAATTATGTCAGCGGAGTTAAAGTGAATTTTTAAAAATATTTGATAGAATTTACGGATTTTAATTCGATTTAATAACAATTTAAAAGGAAATTATTGAATTTGGATGTAATGGAATTTTACGAGAAATCACTCAATCATTTTATATGAAAAAAAATACAAACAAATATTTCCATAAAAAAAACTGTGGCTTTTGTAAAAATTTTTGACGGAAAATTGATTTCTCAGCTGGTGTTCATTGAATTCTTCACTCAGTTTTATGAGTAATATACTAAAACCTTATGGATTAAATCTTGAGCCTATTAAAAGTTCCAATTGTAAGACCAATACCTCAAAATCGATCAGCAAAAGGATATCGTATAAAAATAAAAATATAATTTTGTTATCTATGTCCATAGAATCCCTCCCAGTATTTTCTGCAAGTAATATATTCGGAATTTACAAATTACAGTACTGAAATTTCGAAACAGTGAATTTTGACTAACTGTGGCAAGTATACTAGGCAATTAAACAAATTAAATGTACCATACAACCGTTTAAACAACGATGATCGTCCAACCACCATAAATCCCGATAACAACTACAGCTTTGATGGAATTTATTTCTCAGCGAAAACCGTTTACTCTCAATGAGATCATTTAATAATCAGTCTCTCAAAGAAGATGAAATTGCAAGGAATTATGTGAGAGCGAATGAATGGGTTAAAAATATGGTAATTCAGTATCCCGAAACGTGGCTCGGACAGCGTGCGAAATTGCTGCCGTGACAGATATTCCGAACCGAATTTTGGCTGAAAATGACAGGAGGGAAAAATGATTAACGTTGCGATATAAAAGGCGATACTGAAAAGTCTGTCACTAGTTTTGTTTCTCTGAAAATTATATAATGAAAATATAAAAAGACATTAATATTCCTGCAGTTATTCTGCTGAGAATGAAATAAAATAAAATTTGACAAAAATGTAGAAATATTCGGGAAATGAATTATATGGAAGCTGATCTACAATCTGTTGATTTGGCATTGGAAATACCATTATTAGTTGATGTTAGAATAGTATCACGGGTAACAGCAGCAGCATGCCACTCGTCGTTCCATTAACGGTGATTATCTCAACTTCTCCGAAATTCGGTTACACTCGAGCGGAGCTCATTTAATGAGATTTAACGTCAAACGAAATTTGCCGCTATGCAAGATCGTAACATGAAATGAATTGGACCCGTTGAAATAAATACAGATGCGATATTAAATGAAATTATCTTTCTAATCTGACGGAAGAATCAAACGAGCGAATACGTTTAAGCAACTGCATTGTTTTCCGTTACTCCGGTGTACCGCAAACTGTTAACGAATTTGCATATTTGCATTGCATTACGAATGCAGGAAATTCTAGGCATACGTTTTACGTGTTGCTGCTGGGATAATGAATTAGCACATCTATTTGGAAAAGAAAACGTTTCGTTGATTGATTTTGAAACTGGGAACAATGCAAACATCTTGGAGTGATTTAATTGCGGTTGTTAATTATCTTTGGAACATCAACGAGCTAATAGCACGCAGAGATCTAACTGTTAATGGGACTTGCCTCGAATTGCCCGCAATTCGGAAATAATTGAATGCAATGAGTTCTAATTTGACGATGGTTTGCGCTATTACCGCATTTCCCAGTTGCAATCACCCTGCGAGCGGTATACAATTAACACTGTCGAGTTTAAACATCAAAATTCAATGTTTCTATATGTTAAAAAGAAAAAGAAAGACTGTATCGATCATATTATTTTCAACCAAAAAATTTACATTATCTATATTAAACTTATACCATTGAAATATATAAAAGGCATTAAAAAATCATTGTCAATAATTCTCTAAAATAATATCAAAAGAAAATACATTCAAAAATGTACCCGTATATTTTGTAAATTCACAAAGTCTATCGACTTATCAGGTATATACTAAATCTCAAAGTTTATCACTAAATTCCAAACTTGAACCCGTCGCCGCGACTAAGTCTTAGAACCGCAAAACCAACAGAGGAATTACCTAACCACTCGAAATTCAAAACCAACATTACCTAATTCCCACCCGCACGTCTATCCAAACCTAACGCACCGAATCACGCATTAATTCCTAAACGCTTCTCCACCAGACATCGATAAAAGCAATCCTAAAAAAATAATGATGACTCCACATCTAAAAGATGAAAGATCTGATAAACGAGAGAGGACGTCCCATCTTACAGCTACCATCAGCTTTTCATTTTTCCCCCGTAGTTCCACACTTCTCGATATTTCACATATGTTGGCACATGTGCGTGTATATGTATTATTATATACGTACGATATATATACATATCATATAATATATGTATATCTATATTATATGTGCATATATATGCGTATACATGTATATATATATATAGATCCGAGCTGAAGCTACGAAGCGTGAGAACGAACGACTATCTATGGAGCGTTGCTATTGTGTTGCACTGAGTTCTTGCGTCGGACAAAGAAGCCTCGGGAGGGTGGGTTCGCCATGGGCGTAGGATCAAGAGGACTGTTCCTTCCTTAGGAGCTGAGGGGAATACGGGTCGAGTATCGTGGCAACGAGGATTCGTCAATGGCGGTTGGACTCAGAAAGCGTCTCCGTTTTGCGGCAAACGACCATGGAGGAGAGAATCACGGACTCCTCCGTGACGATGAAAGGGGCTCGTCGAGAACAAATGGAACGATATGAAACCCTGAGGAACGTTATCCTCTTGGCTCATACGTCCCACCGAGAATTTGATTGTTATGCTGCGAAATTGTGGTTGGCGCGTTAATCGAATGGACGTTAACGGACTCCGTTGGGTTTCGTGACGGAACGATGTATGAGATTATTTTGGGATGAAGATTGTCAAGGGGCTTGACGAATTTCACGGGGATCAAAATTCGCGTGTGTGATTTATGAGGGTTTGGAAATTTATCTGTTTCACGAAAGACATTTATAATAGGGATGAATTGATCAATTATCTTTTTCTGATTCTTGAGGGTGCAGTGATTGTAATGAAGGATCATATTTGTTTCTGGTCTTTCCCTCTGCACTATTAATATTAAATTCCGAAAACCTTCCAAAGTATTCCTTCAATAACACCATAATATAAGTTTCCATTAATTATTAAAGACAGAGATTCAATGTGTATTAAATATTCCTTATCATTCCTACCAAAAATTCACGTTTAATAATCTACTCCACAGTTCTACAATCCTTTTCGTTCCATCAACTGCTAAACCACCGATCACACTGTCGAAATTTCAAGGTACGATAAATTTCCAAAATTCCAAGCCGTCGTACGAGTAATCGAGTCATGAAACGGAAGTGGGTACCAGCCGGAAACTCTCCCCTAAGTCGCATTGGCAATGCTCGGAAGATTCTCGCTTTCACTGTCCTTCCGCCAGGAACTGTTCGCCCTCCGCCGTTTAATTTTCCAGGGAAAAGCGTATAACAATTTGACTCGAAGAATTCGTGGGACAAATGAGAGACTTTCTCGGTGCTCCGTGTGTATTGAGCGTGTTTAGTGTGTAGTGGAGACAGTAGTGTACCTGGTTGCCGTCGTAGGTCCAGGATCCGAACTTCATTTTACAGTATTGGTCGTCAAAGGGGAACCAAGTGATGTCTATCTTGCATGTGCTCTTGAAGATGCCCGGAGGGACGTACAGGCAACTGCCGTTATGCGTGACCACGACGTTTGTTTGGTATGTCCCGTCGAAACCCTCATCCGCACTAACGTATTCATATCATATCTCCATTAATTATCATTATTGTTCAACGATCACAACGGTTTGTGTTTGTGTTCTTTTTTTATCACGTGATTTTACCGAATTCTTTCCAATCGTTTGGCAAGAACAAGGGGGAAGGTGAAGCATTTTTAATGAAATTTTCTGACTAATTGTCTTTGGCGAAATATGGAAGAAATAGGGGGTTGTGGTAAATTACTGTATTGCAGTGATCGTTATAATTTTTGTATTTTAATAAAACGAAAATGCAATACAGTTTGCTGTGATTTTCTATTCTGTTTCAGAAATTTAAGAACTTTTAAGACTTGAGTGAAGTAGGTTTTATGGAATTATAAGGCTTGGGGTTGATAAGGGGGTGGAATATTATTTTTGTTAATGGGGATTTGGATATTTTTATTTAAAAAAAGGTAAGGCACGTACAGAAAGATAGATCGTGTTGAATCGATACGTTGAAACTTTTTAAATGTTCTTCGACGTAAAGGAGTGGGGTGAGTAAACGAAGATTTGAATTTCCTTTGAAATTCTGCGTTAGTTCGCGCCAAAGTCTGTCGTGCCGGCGATTGCGAATTCCCTTTGTGCTCGAGTTTCACTTTGTTACTTTAACTCGCGTACATCTCTGAACGTAGATATCTTCGTGGAACGATTTTGACTGTCGACTCTTGGGACAAAGAAAATTAAAGACTGTCTTTTACTCGTTCGAACCTTTGCAATCCAAGGCACTGTGCTTGTGCAAAAGATGAATCGCTCGTAACTTCGACGAAATTAATTTAATTATTCCTTTATTCCTATGAATATTCCTTCAAGGAATTTTCAAAGGGAAATAATTTGTTTGTAATCGGTCTCTTCATTATTTTTAGTTCAGGTATTTAAATAATATATCGATTTTCCAATATTTTCTTGAAAGACAAAATTGTTTTAGCTTTAAATAAATAAATTAAAAATAGCAAAATATTCCTCTAGAAGTTAATATGTAAAATTACAAGATTTTCTAACAGTTAGGTAAATTCTGCAAACATTTGTTATAAATTGAATTACTTAAGTCTGTTATAACGTTGCTAATTTCTAGGATAAACAACAGTTATTTAGTTTATTTGTCACGAGACCCTCATAGATTATAAATTCGCGATGCATTTTCACGAGGGCTTAATGAAACAAAAATTATGCAACCGTGCCATGATAAAACGGTACTCCCGAATGTTATTCATAAAAATGCAAACCGCTTAGAGACGATTTCACCCTCCGAGCTTTCCTACCCTTAAATTCCACCCAAAGAATGAGAATGGAATGAAAGAGAAAGAAACAGAGAGAGAGAGAGAGAAAAGAAGGGAGTATACGTCTCTTGTACTCTCGTGCTAATCCCCCAAGAATAATTTGAAGCGACCACTTAAACGGTGTTAAAGGATAAAAGGGGATATCAGAGCACGCCCCACGAACAGAGAATATTTTTATTCCCGACATATTTATCTATAAAAGCCGCTTATTAAGTCCTGGACGCATCCCCAAATCTGCTTTAAGAACATGGATGACGGATCGTGAATGAATTACATTTTCTGAATATCGAAAACTAATTAAAAACTTATCAAACCTTCTTCCAATATGTCTCTATAGTTAAACTGTTTATTACTCACTTAAAAAACAATATTGTGAACTAAGACAAGTTCTTTTCCATTAACATCTATGCTTTTACAAATATGAAAACATTGCTCAGTAAAAAAACAGGAAGAGTTTAAGTAAAATTTTCTAAATGAAAATAACGACTCGAATGCAATAAATCTTAGAGTCAATTAAAAATAAAAAGTTTCACTAAGTGTCACTATTCTCGAAGAATGTAAAATAATCTTTCCACAGCCCGTCGCATTGTATTCTTAACGATCTCTGTTAAAAAGAACAAACAAATTTTCACTTCCTTTTTCTCACTTAATTAATCCTCCTTCCAACTAGTGTGCTCTCAAGACCCTTTGTTACAAAATTCATTAATTCACTAATTAATCTATCCTCTCCCGCGATAAAAATGGACTTCTTTGGCGGAACAAAGTTTGAAGGGGGATGTAATCCTAGTAGGATTACACAATGACGCCTTCATCCCTTCATACCCCTCCGTATCTACGAATTTGAATAGTGTACTTTCTAAACCCCGAAGTAATTGAAACGTCGATGTTCATCGCCTCAGAAAAAACAACAAAATATTCCTCCACCGAAAACGTTTATTTGCAACCATAGAAACCCACGGAAAATATTTACTAACAATCATTTAACCCTTTGCAGTCCGAATTATTTTGTTAATTTTGTCGTAAGCAAAACAAAATGAAATTTACAAAATTTTCTATCATTGTTTATTCACTTTTTTTTAATAATGTCAATAACTATAGGTACTGTCGGATATGTAGGTATTAAAAAATCATTATGAAAGTGGATATTAAGGATGATTTGTTGGTATATTAAGAGCGATGAGAATCCTATGAAAAAATTATATATTATTCTTATAAGTCTTCTGAAACGCATCAAAAAATTAGAAATTTTTTCACAAGCTCGTTCAAAAGTTACAACATTTTTAAATTATAACAAATTTACACGTACGCAAATGGATAACATGTTATCAGGACAAGTTAGAGTAAAAAAAATCATTGAAAATACGATACGAAAAATCCACAAAATTGTAAACTAGTAGATTAAATATCTACAAAGCACATAAGCAATTAACATTTAGTGGTTTCAATATTATTTATAGAGAAAAATAATAAAAATAAGTGATATTTATGGTATAATTGAATGCAGAGCGTAATTCACAGTGAAAACATGGCAACCTCGCAAACAGCTGCGGGAAATAAAATTAAACTCGACTATAGCAAATTAAAAATATGCTATATGCTATGGTTACAGCGTGAATTTAAATGTTACTAAAATGCGTCGCAAAGTTGGATTGATCAAAATCGAATCACTCACGACTACCAACTATCGAAATGTTGCGATGTTATAACGTTTCATCAGATAAAAATTTAACTTATTTTATTTTATTTATTTAACTAAAATCAAATTTATGATTTTCTGTGTTGTATATCTGTCTTCTAATTTTTATTGAAATACATTGAGAAAATTTGTATTAGTGTTTCTTGATGTAAAAAATTTACGTATTATTTTTTAATAGTTGAATTCAGGGTACAGCCACTATTAAAAGTTTTTTTCTGATTGTGACAAATATCAAAAATTTCATTGAACAATTAATTAAAATCAAATGAATTTCCATTTTATTAGAAATTTGATATTAAAAATAAACTTGCGAACAAAAGACGTTTTGTTAACACTAGATTTACGGAGCCAATTTGGCTCACTCTAAATTTGATTACTATATGTATAATACATTGATTGGTTAATATTTTAATAATAAATCTTACATTTAAATGGATTTGAAAGTATTTTCTTTACAAAAGTCTTCAATTTTTTTGTATGGGTCAAATTGGCTCACTTGAGAAAAATTGGTATATCAGCACCCGTAAATCTAGTGTTAAAATGCCGTGTTTTAAAAGATATTGAGAGATATTGAAGAGATATTGATTATAGAAAGATATTGAGTTTTAATAAAAATTTCACATACTCATGTCTCCGATTGTACCTACAAATCATCCTTAAATTGTCAGAAAATAAAATCAAGTGAAAAACTATGTCGAGTACTACTCGACATACGATCGCAAAGGGTTAAAACCATGAAAAACATTTATATACTATTCGTAAAAACTCATGGAGAACATTTATTAGCATCCGTAGAAATCTCTTGAACAAAAAACACCTCGATAAAACGCATCCGCCACCAATCAGCCGGATACTCGAAGCCCTCGAAACCAACCCCTCTCTTTTATTTCTCGTCATTCGCACCCCTCGTGAAAGTAACTCGAGTATTGCTATGGTCACGATACTCTCGTTGGAAGGAATGTTTCATAGATGCGAGAAATCCTCCAACATTGTTGTCTATGCAATATCGAGGTATTTCCAGAAGATTGAGAATCTGCCGAGCGGTGAACGGAAATTCGAGTCTTCTCGAAACGTTCGAGGTCGGTGCACGCGAGGTCTTCTGGAATTTGTATATTAATACCGATCGTACTCGTAGATATTTATGGAATTTTACTTTCTCTCTAAGATTACGGATTCTCCTAGATATTATTAATCGTAGACTGTCGACGATAAAGTATCCTTAAGTACATTTTGTGAAGCGTGTTAATTCGCTTTTGAAAAATTCTATTACCGTGTTATTCCTCGTGAAACTCTGTACGTTCGTTTAACGCATCTACGATTCGAATTCGTTAATGCATCGAATTATCAGTCAGCGATTATGCGTGCTCGAATTATTCTCGATCGTAGCACACTATCTATACGTTCTGTTGATAGAATCGAGGCAGTCGATTTGCACGAGGGTACCGACTGTTTAGCTCCTGCCAGAGATTGTTCAATTAGCGACAATTACCTCAAGTTATCGACGATTTGATACGACCATTATTGTTTACCCACAACTCGGAATTAATTCTCGGTACTGTTACATATGTTGTACTCGATTTAATGGTATTATGAATTAATTCGTATTATTACGAACTTAGGATTTAACATTATTTAACCAGTTAGCTGTGATTTTTGTGTATTGACGAGTATACTCGTCATGCGTAAAAGCTAGCGACCACTGGATATTTAAATTGTAATTTGGGCGAAAACTAAAATGTATTCGTAACATTCAAAATGTTTGGAATATTTTCGGGCTATGCCGAAATGAAACGAGTAACTGAAAATTACAAATAATTTGAGACAGATTTATGCTCATCTCTCGATTTTCGTGACTGATGTACAGTCCGACAACTGAAAGATGGCTAGGGAGTAACAGAACCTCTCATTCTTGAACACTTATGCTCATCAATTCATTTATGGAATTTCCAAACATAGTCTCCCAAAGTAAACACTCTGCATAGTCGTTTATTTTAGAAAACTGGGTTTGAGGATGCAAAAAACGAAGTGGCAGGAACAGGAGATTGAAAACGAGTGGTTTCACCTCTCCTTAGCCATCTTTCAGTTTTCGGGCTGTAGGTGCGCACTCTCAAAAGAAGTTGCGACAATTAACTGGCTAATATAAAGTGCGTATGTAGATATAAAATACTATAAAATAGTTAGTAATTTATTATGTAATTTTCTTTGCAGAAGAAACTTCCTTTTGTCGGATTGTCATTTCGCCATTGTATTCTACAATCGACGTTCCAGCATTTCTACGTTCAGAGAGGATGTGTATTCTTTTTGCCTTCTTTCCTGTTTCTAATTATACCATCATTCCCTTCTGTACGTGCGTCTAATGCCGTATTATCAGAGATAGGAGTACATCCTCAAGGAATTAATTAAGCAAATGTTTCAGGAACGGATTAAATGAAAGCAAGAGGAATACGGGCGCGCAGGAAAGTAACGGGAGAAAAAGTTCCAATTAATTTTCGAAGAGCAGAAAGAAAGAGCGGAACATTTGCATTCTTTTGCAATTACTTGGACCGCTTACCCGTCCGCTTGATCTTGCCAGTTCTTTTTTTTCCCGGCCGGTTTGTTTGCCAAAACACGTTTGTTTAACGAAATGAAATTTCACCGACATTCCCGAAGGCCTATTCTTGTTTTACGTACCGATTTTACGGAAATTATTATCGTTTCGTTAATCCGATTGATTGTACAATTTTCATTTTCTCTTTCTCTTATACTTTTTACCGTTAAATATCGTAGAAATTGCTTATATCGCGTTAAATCGATGGATTCAATATGAAATATCGGAATTACGATTATTCTTCTAGATTGAACAGATTTAATATCCGTTTGTTATTCGTTCCGTATCTTCGTTGCTGCGTTTCGTTCTGCTTGCACGAACAGGGCTGTTTTGAGTACAACATACACGTACACACCCCTAGAACGACCCATTTCGAGGCGAGATTTATGTGAAGAAATTGCAGCAAAAGGATTTACTTCAACGTTGAAGTACCCTGTATTTTTTCCCTACATTTTTATTCACCCTTTCTCACGCGAAAAATAGGAAATTAACAAGACACGAGGTCGTTGAACATTGCCGATCAATAGTTACCCTTTTTTTTTCCTTCTTTTTACCGAGAGCCGATAGGATGGCTTAACTTAACGATAAAACACAGGGTGACAGTTCAGTATGGGAGACCATAGTGTAAATAGCACGTCATCTGTGTCCTAGCTATCAATTTGCGGTAATATCAGCGAGCAGTCACACTTAATGACTGAAATACGAAGTGTTGATTAATGCTGTACAAGAGTACATGCATATTACGTCGAAATTGATGGAGTATTTTTATCACGTGTTTTATCACGTGCAATTAGTTTTCTGGTGGATTTTCGAATTTTGCGGAAATTTTTGAACACGTACAGGTGACACAGGTGATCATGGATAATTGAATCAATGTGGTTTTAGTACCAAAGTTGATTAATGTTATGAGAAAAAGTTGTGGAAATAATGCAACCATTGGTGGTGGAGAGGTATTTAAATGCGCACGGTATATTGTTGGGTGCGATATAATTTCTGCATTAACTTTAATAAAACTCTAGGGAGAAGGAATAAAAAGTTTCATGCCAACGCAGTTTATGTATTTTCTTTTTGGTCCTCAGTGATATCGTACAATCGATGTCGCATGGTTGGAGATCTTGAATTTTCATATAAATGTAAATTTCGTATAAACAGAATAACGCTAAATGCAACGATCCACCATCTGCGGGTCGTTGAAGAATGTTTTTTTTTCTTCCTTTATATCCTCTTTGTTCGCTAATACCTGCCGTTACAGAGGGAGGATAGCTTCGAAAGTTTTCCTTCGAAGTGTGTCACTGAGGAATTAAGTACTTTCGGCTGTAAGACACTTGTTTGACGTTAAACATCTGCTTGGCAAATAAGGTTGTAGCAGGAAGTAGTTCAAACGGGGAGAAAGTCGAGGACATTCTGGATTATTAATACAATTGTTATTACAAGTTATTACTAGAAAGGAATTATATTACTTAGAAGAATTGGAATATGATTTTATTGACGGTATTATAGAAGAATGTATTATCTAAAAAAATAATTTATGCTTATTAACAGGGACACAATAAAATATGAACGTACTTTCCTTAGTTTCTGAACAAGAAATTTTCAAATTTTCAATTGGTTATCTCATTGGACAGCGTAAATTTAAAAAGACATATTTTACTTCTTTCCTACAACATACATTAATTTGAAAATCCCGGAAATATGTAAAAATCTGCTAGAAGGTAATTCGATTAGTCTTAAAAAAATCATTCATTCCTTGTATATGATTTTCACGAGAACATATTGCTAAATTTGCACTAACTGCACATTGAAATTCCCCATTCGATAAACTCGTCAAAAGCACTATCAAATTATCGCGAGGATTAATCTCCACAAAAAAAAAATAAAAAGAGAGATTATAGGATTACCGAAAACGGCGACAGAAATTTAAAAGCTCTTGATCGTCAGCCTGACGAAGTAGAATCGATATTTAACAAAAAAAAAAAAAACAAACAAAAAAACATGAAACTTTGGAGAATATACTTCCGAAAGAATGAAAGAGCTCTTGGCGATAAAATCTTTTGTCAAAGGTGAAACAATCGCGTGCGAACACAGAGTATCTTATTGACGTAAATTCCAATTGCAAAACGCAAAACGACTGCATTTGACACAAGCGAAATTCTCGGGTTTCTCTCTCTTTTTTTGCATACTACCGCTTGTTGCAGAAACGGAAGCCTATCCTTTTGTTTTCACTTGGTGCAACGATGCAATGCACCGTGCCGCTCGTCGGCACAACAATCGCGAAGCGTTGCACATATCTCCGTGCATTTATCGTCAGTGTTGTACTTTTGTGGAAAAACGAGGAGAGAGACCAAGAAGAAAAAAAAAACGCTCCAACCGAGAATCACGGAGAAAGGGAGAGCGTTGCGTTTAAAACCGACGATTATAGTCGTCGTTCGACTGTCGACGTTTCAATTGCTGATCTTCGAATTTTCTACACCCTTCCTGCGACAAACTTACCACTGTATTTTAATGATCCCTTTACACAACAACATAAATCCTTTTTTTGACTCACTACTTTCTAAATTATTTAAGAATTAATGACACTCCAATTCATACTCAAACTTCTAACCTTATAATTATAATGTGAAATAAAATAGTTATTACATTTTAACACTAAAAGGACCATCATTAAATCTATTATATTAAAAATATATTAAATAAGTAGTTCGGAAGAAGTGAAACTCAGAGGTGGAAAAGATGATCGATTCGATAATCGGTATTTTATAAGATCAAAATAGAATATCTGCTCTATGACTCTTCTATAAACTTGGAGAACTTTTGGAAAAAATTGAGAACAAGTTATCTTGACTTACTTGGTAGTTCTAATATTAAACTATTAAGGGTGACCGGAAAATAATTTCGTGTTTTTACATTAATACAAATAAATAAATTTAAAAGAAATAAAAAAAATAACAACACTCAGATTCACGAGGCCATCGAATAACGATGAATTAAAAATTCTAAGGGCAATTACAGATTTGTAACGCTTCCCTTCTCCCAAGAATTCTACGACGGCGTTTCTGCTTCTGTTTCAAAGCGGCGCGGTGTGCAGCGACATTTATGAATTCTAAGGAGCGTTCGCCCCGATTGTTTCGCGCCGAACAAAGACGATCTCCGCGTGGAAGTTATTGTCTAGCTTTTGGATAAATTCTGTTCGCGAGAATCGCTGACCCTCCCACCTCATCGTTCCTTTTTCCCCTTTGATTCCCTCTTTGTCCCTCGCTGTCGCTTTTGGCTGGTGATATTCATGAGGGGAGAGGCGGCGTGTTGCATGAGCAACAAGTAAGTCGCGCTGGGGGAGGCATTCTCTTCTTTTGTTTCGCGAATAACGACCATGCCACCCTCCATTATTCGCGCAACTGTGTGCATCTTTAAACGATATTAACGCGGTGACCGTTTACCATCGATTTAATGTACGCCTCGCTTTCCCTGATGTCATTTCTTTTCTCTCTTTTAAACCGACTCTTCATAAACAATACCGACATTCAAAAGATTCTGTCGACGGTATGAATTTTCATTTAGTATTTTTCTATTGCCAGTGCTCTTCTTACGGACTGTTTAACCTTTGGGGATGGAAATTGACGGGAAGATGAGCGTAGGCAAATAATGAAAGGTAATCGTAGGTGAAATACTAATTGAAGTAACTTTTATCAAATTGCAAAGAGGTAGGGTGTAATTTACTGCTAATAAGTCTTTGTAATTTAAAATGGTACGATCAGTCGATGTGTTATGAATAGACTTCGGATTTTTATGCATTTATGACAAACTGAATATGGCTAAAATATATAAAAAGAACATAATATAAAAATATGTATAAAATATCCAAAGTGTGGTATGCGTTTTAATATTTATCGAGTGCAACAAATCCGTAAATAGGTTCTCCTGTCTTAGCTGCATTTGTTAAGCTTAAAATTTGCATAAACATCCGGAGTCTAGTTATGAACGTCAAAAACACTGTCAAAGTTGATAATTGGAAATGTATGTTAAATATTATTCCAGCGCGAGAGATTAACACAATGCACATCGGTTCCGTAATTATCCAGAGTTTCAAATATATGATTGTAGATTTGGTCGATGAAGAGCTGTAATATTATTCTTATTTGAGGAAAAACGGTAAAGTGGGAAAAAAGAAGTAATATTAGTGGGGACGTAAACTAATGTGATTTGTTTACATTAATTCAAATAAATACGCTTAAAACAAGTTTTTACAGTTAATGATTTATGTAATCAATCAATAAAAATTAATTTGTTTTTGAGTCAAGTATCTGGAGATACGACATTACTTTCTGACCCCTTAATATCTCAACTAATACATGCATTATTTAATACATTTCATTTTGGTATTAGCTTAGAAAATTTAATATTACCTTTCAGGATTTCAGTGGTCGATATTTAGCCGGTGTGCAATGTATTGGTGTAGCTTTAACGAGATAATTATTTTGCATCAAAACGACGCATGAGGGACAAAGATTGAGGGGTTGGATCTTTATTGTATATCTTCTCGTTGCTGGATTTGAAATTTACGCAAATTTCAAAACGGTGTATCTTCAGAGGTGGACTTAAGATTCTCACGGATCCTAAGATCCAACTTTTAAGAAGCTCCCTCCACTTTGCAAGCAAGTTTTAGGCTTAATAGCCACTGAGCCTGAGACCCCTTGAATGTGAAGACCTAAACTGCCGCTTGTCTGGCTTAAAACTAAATCCCATCTTGAATATGGTGTCTCAATGTTGTTATAGATATACGTCCGTGTGGAATATTTCGAAATACTCCAAATTTGACAGTTATTACACGACAGTTTCGAAATGATAAATAGAAGCGCTGTAGTTTCGATAAACTCTGCATCTGTACGATAACCAGTATCGTTATTTGACCCTAATGAAGCTGACTGAAACTCGAAATGTTTAGTTACTGAGATTCCAAATCAAACAAAATTGTAATCAGAAAATACAAATTATTGTAACACCAACGATGATAATCAGAGCCTTGACTTTTCGATATAACATAAATATATGATTACGCCAACTTATTTATCCTTACAGTTGAAATATCTACACTTTTGATTATAAATATTAATTAAATTCTGCGTAAGGAGATAGTTATCAGCTCTTTTAACACTTTAAGGACCAGCGATGCATATCTGTGGTCTGAATAAAAATTTAGTTATGGTTCACACGATTAGAGTTGACAATTTGAAACAGAACCGTTAAAATATGATTACACAAATAGTAACTTATAATTTATATATATGTATGATATAATTTTCTGATAAAAAAGTGACTCTGGATCGCCAAAAAAATGATTAGAACTCAATTTCTAAAAATATCTTCGTCCACAAAGAGTTAAAATGATTCTCTCTTTATCACTCCTTAAAAGTAACACCCCATTAACACTTAGCCGTCCAAACAGGGAGATCTCCCCGTTTCAAATAAAAAGACAGTGTATAATCAAACGAGGAGATCTCCCTATTTGGTCGGCTAAATGTTAAACGAGATAACAAAATTTCAAAATATTTTAACCCAACAAGAGATAGAGAAGAAGAACAAAGTCTTGGAAAACCACCCCTAACAATTTCAAGGCTCAATCTGGTGTAATCAGTCAAATTGTTTTTTCTTCGTGGTCAGCTAAGTGTTAAAATATAGGACGCAGTACAAATAAACTAGAAATCTCTAATTTTCAAATTTTTGGCCCATTTGATAATTATGAGCACATCTATAATTCTATATAACAAAATCATACATGAAACTCCTGATCGGCAATATTCATCAAATACAGTAATACCGCTCGATCCTTTTCATTCCACCGCGAAATTCATTAACGTCCTCCGAAACCATGGAAATCTACGCTTCGATGAAACTATTGCATTATCCTCTCTCTCCACTCAAATTGAATTAATTCACATACAGTATCCAGCCATCTGTTCGTGCAAGCATCTTCATCGCGGTGAGAATTAACGTCGAATTCGCGTTACGGTTTCGCACTTCCGATCGATTCCGAATCTCGCGGTTTACGTTCCCGATTGGTCGTCGGTTTAAGCAACGCGTCACGGGAATTTAGAACGAGTTTATCCCTCGCTAATCCCGGCGAGGATTAAGTCCGTCTCTTTTACCGAAAGACGCGTAGGGTTTAAGTGCAAGCCTCCTTCAAAATTCAGGCGGTTGGGGTTTCATCGACCATGCCGCGAAACCCGCTTCCTCTCGTAAGTTTTTCATCCTCGTCCATTCGCCCGAATGCTCTTGCATCCCTTAAAATCACCGACACTCATCTACCAAGCTGAGATTCTGCATTACTTCTACATTCATTCGTGCATACACGCATGCAACGAGTGCATATTTTTCATTCGAGTAGGAACGATTCGATCGAAATACCAGCATCAGCTGAATTCTATAGAATTTATCTTCATAAAGATTCGATTCATCGCTCAATTTCAAAAATTCTACCAGTTTGTAAAGAATTCCGAAAAATTTCTATTTTATCCTTAACGAAAACTCAATTGCTGGCTATAAATTCAATAGTTAGTACAATTTTATTTTCTCCTTTTTTCCCCCGTTTTTTTTGTCTTTTTTTTTTATTTTAAAATTCCTCACGGATTAACGTTGGAAAAACGAAACGCGTATTTCTTTCCGACGACTAATATCCATACGTTTTTTTCCCAGGGTAAAGCCTCTGTTGATCTTACGCGCGAGGTTTTATTTATTTCACGAGTTGTTTACCCCGTTACGTGAAATACTGCGGTTATTCTTTCGTTTCGTCCCAGTGTCCGTTCGCCCGACGAAATAAATTATAGAAGCTACCCTTAACGGCCGTCCATTTGGCGAATCTAACGAAATATCGTCGTCGTTCCATGAGATATAATACATCCTATAAATATCGTGTTAAAATGTGTGCCCCTATATATACGATAGTTGCACGTCTAGTCTGGTAATCGTTATACTCCCATGAGCAAACATCACCGAGGACGTAACGAGGCGGTGACCCACGTTTCTAACTCGACCGTCATAAACGTCGGGTGAACTGTCGGAAAGTTAACGGCACCAAATCACTGTGCGCCAGTGCATAGTAGCATGGCATTAATTCGGCAGAGGCGCGCGTCTCAAACTCTCCGAGTTACGATGTGCCATGAGCATCGTTTCGCGACGTGTCTCCTCCACGAAATCCGATTTAACGAATACTTTGTGTTCTACTGCTGATACGTGCCTGACAAGTCTACTCTTTCGAGACGTTGGAAAGAATCTAAGCGAGACTCTAGAGCCACAAGTACTGTGATTAATTTTGAAACATCGTCCAATTTGTAGAAGTTTGTATATTCAGATTTAATTTGAAGAGAAAGTAAGGTTTGAAATCAAACTTCTGATGTTATCGTGCTTGAAAACATTCTACCACCGTAATTATTAAAGCTTCTTCACCCTAATGAACATGAAACGCAGTAAATCCACGAAGAATGCCTAACTCATCGATCGACTCTAAACGAACGTAGCTACTATCTCGCAAATTAATCTCAACCTCGGTTCTTTCGCTAAAGACCCATTTCATCATCCGTTAATCTCCCCCAATTAATCAAACCACGAGGGAGTTCATTGCGTCCCAAAATATTTAGACAACCAAGAACGAAATACTCTAAAATCATCTCATAAATCGTTTAGCTTTCCAACATCCTATAAATACCACCAGAATGGTCTTATATTCCAAAAACATGGCTGCGTATTATCAACCCTCGAGCAAGTACATCGAATCGTTCCATCGTGTTTTCACGTCGCGCGTTGCACAAATCTCACGACTTGGTCGACGGGGGTGTCAACGACGTGTCGGCGAAGGGTTGCATTTACCGGCACTTGCCGGTATTTATCGGTATTTGGGCGTGTCCACAGGAATGCCGAAATGTTCCTACTACGTGTTGCACGCGTTTAGAGGGGGCGGGTGCCGGGCCTGGTCCTGCGGTGGCCCGCAGTAACGGGGTAGCCTGACGTCGCGTCTCTATTAATTATTCACATAATTACAGCCGCCGTTCGCTGCCAGCCGTATTCGGTCTGCCGTCGAGTAAACTTCGAGTACGAAGCCTTCGAGTGATTAATAGAGAGGCTCAGCTGAAAAGGGGTTGCCGCGCTGGTTATTGGGCGTTACGCGGGGGGTGAGATAACGCGGACGTGCGCGCCGCTGTACGAGTTCCTGTTGCCGGATGTTCGATCAGACTGGGTCAGGGTAAGCCACTGCGACGAATGATCCTACTTGCTGTACTCTACTAACCCCTTACCCACCCCTTAAACCGATTAAGGTGAGCGATTACCGCAAGAAGAGCGTATAATGCGATTATTGCGAATTCGCAGCATGTAGATTGGCACTTGCCCTATGTGCGATGAAGTTATTTGTTACGTTATGGTGGACAGCCTTTGATAGTAGATATTTGGAGTGGATGGGTGGATGGTGATGGTGAAATTGAATGGTTACTTGAATGGAGGGTTTTTACTGGAATGAGAGGGAGGAGTATCGGTAGCTCAATTGAAACAGAGCTTATTGAGATTATATGTTGGGATATTTGAGGTAAAGGTCGTCGAGTATAGAGTTACAAATGTTTAAAGACTATCATTAGCAATAATGGTATCGAAAAGGTTGAAGTTTGTTATATTTAAGTTCGCGGCATATGAGTTTTGCTATTGTCATTTTTATGTGCGATCTGACGTAAAGGGGAAGTTGTGGAGGGTATTGTAACTTAAAATCAATTGTGAATCAATTAACCGAGAGATTAAATTAATTTGATAGTGATGGTGAAATGGATGGCTACTTAATTGAGGGGTATTTATTGTAGTAGGGGGGAGGAGTATAGATAGCTCAGTTGAGACAGAGCTTATTGGGTTGACGTGTCGGGTAGTTTGTGGAAATTGTCAACGACTATGGTGTAGAAAATGTTTAAAGACTATCATAAGCGATAGTGGTTTTGAAAAGGTTGAAGTTGGTTTAGTTTTAAGTTCACCGCATATGAGTTTGGCTATCGGTCATTCTTATGAGCGATCTGACATAAATGGGAAGTTGCGAGGGATATTGCAACTTAAAATCATTTGTGAATCAATTATCCGAAAGATTAATTTAATTTTCATATATGGCAGGACAAACTTTTAGTAAATTTGATATGGAGAGAAGTAGAGAGAGAAGGAGGTAGTTGGTGAACTGCATGCGCACGCATTAATGTAATGCACGTTACAATGGGTAAATATTGTAATAGTGCTTCTGTTTGAGGATAATGTGACAGGACAAATATTGTCGATAGCGACGTGCTCGAGTGGTAAAATCTGCCGTACAAATGCACTTTCCTATGGAATATCGAGAGAAATGAAATTTCCATCGGCAAATATGGACAGCGAAATTCACTTGATCAAACATCAGGTGTCCATCGCACATTGTATTAACAATTTCCAACTAACAACTAACGTTGTCTCTGTAGACTCTGTGGTAGATTGAATTTTTATTTGATTCGATGTGAATTTTGGCATGTGTAAAAATACGGTGTAATTCCGAAAAAATATATTTCAATTTTGAACTCTATTAAATAATCGAATAGAAATAGCAGAAAACAATCCCAATCTCAATCTTGTATCAATTCACAAAATACTCAACCAACTTCCTCGTGAAAAGTTAAGAGAATACCCAACCATCTTCGACATTCTTTTCCACGTGTCATTCCATGAGTAATGTCGTTTCTCAAAGTTTTCAGACAACGCGAAAAATCTATCCAATTGCATCTGAAGTACATTTCATCACAATTAGGGGAGAGTCTGGTATATTGTACCACTTTTCAGTTTCAGCAAAATATCTCGTTTTGATATTAATTAAAACAAACTATTTATCCAATGTCACATAGTGTAGAGCCTCGTTTAACTTATACCGCAAAATCAACACCGTACTCTTAACCGATTTCTCAAAATATTCGTTTTTCTAAACGCTTTCAGTTGGTACAATTTACCCGACCAGTCGGTTTAATTGTACCACAGGTTCGGTAAATTGTACCACTAGGAATTAAGGGACTTTCAAACATGATAAATGATTAATTATTAAATAATATGGTTTTCATAATACACAATACTCTTAATGACAATATTTTAATTATTATTGAAAAAGTGTTAACAAAAATTAAATCAATATTTCTTCAATAAGTAACATTCATAATTATGAAGAAAAAATTAAACAAAAGTATCAAAAACAAAAGAAATTTAAACATTTATCAAACTTAAATACCTACTTATAAAATTAAATAATTGCTTTTATGAAAACGAAATAAACCATTTTTACTTAAAATTATTATTTGGTCAATTACTAATTATTTATTATAATTGTTTTGTACTGAGATCAAATTATTTATTTTCTTTTAACCTGTTTTAGTTCAAACAATTGTCGCAAACATTTGGATTCGATGTACAAGTTTCGTCTTGTTGAGTAAATTGTACCAGTACAATTAAGACAACTACTGGTGGTACGATTTACCGAACTAAGAGATTTAAAAAATATATATTTGTCACAAAATGATCTCAAAACCTAATACGTTCATTTCTTTATAGTTTGAGAGGTGATTATAGACCTGTTTAATAAAAAATATAGCAAAATTCTAACTTACCATTTTACTGAGTAATGTCCTTAGGTACACGCGTCAAAATTTACATCAGACACTAACAAAAACGTTTTTTTTCTCTCAAACTGAATGCACTTGCCGGATGCCGTTACAAAACGAAAAGTAGTTGTGGGTGCTGTCAGTGCTTAGTTTCGTGTTGCCAGGAAAGAAAAACAGTGGCATTTAGTTGGAAATTTTAAGGTGGTACAATTTACCAAGCGGTACAATATACCCGACTCTCCCCTATATTCAATATGTTACCGTCTTAACCCCTCAGCCTACAACTACGTGTGGGACTCGTAGCGCGTAAAGTGGAATAGAAAATTTTGAAGTCTTTGAAAAACTATTAAATTGACAATATCAGCCGATCACGAAACGGCCCCATTATTTCTGTATTATTAATATTACATATGTTATATACGAAATATCAGAAATCAGTGAAAACTTTTGATTTCAGGAATTAATTTCGAGTCTTTGCGCGCCCGTCAGACAAGAAATCGTAGGTCAAACGGTTAACTTAAAATTTCCAGTACCTCAAAAACAAAAACTTTTAGTTACTATTTACATAAAAGAATAACTCGACTACACCTATACCGAGAAAAATTTAATTACAGTTTTTTGCCGCGCGTATACACGGTTAGAGTTGCAAAATTGAAGTACAATCATTGAAATATGATTGACAAAATAGAAATTTATAATGTATACACATTAACAGTTTACTTGTCTGATAATAAGGTGATTGCATCACGAAATAAATGATTACCTCTGAACACTCAAAAATGTTTCCGTCTGCAAAAGTTTAAGAATCTTTCCTCTAAAAAAAAAACCCCATTAACAAAACCACAAGTGGTATCACCCAAAAGCAACGAACAATCATCACTCCACAAGAATCCACAAACAGGCAATTATATTGGATAACTTCAAAAAGAAGTACAAAGTCACAATACCGAAGTCACGTTCTCAGAAATGCTTGTGCCGAAGATGCAGGATAAGCGAAGGCAAAATTTCGTACGTTTCTCGAGGAAATATGAGAATACTTGAAATTCACGTCCGCTCGCAGTTACGTAACACGTATACATACAAGCACAAATATACACGAACACGTGTAACACTGTACCGGTGAGATTCATTGGTCGAACGTTACGGATCTGCTCGGTGTTCCATTTTATGGACGTACACATCCTTCGATGTGTCGGATTACGTGTCAGCGTGCATCAGATGCACGTATCCATCCTGCATGCCGGAAGAATGGCTTTACCCCGTAACCTGCGTTATATTCTCACCCTTCCACCCCTGCTTGGTATTTTTACGCGGCTCTGCTTCTGACAGGACCGTCAGAAATTCAGTATCCAAAATGACGCTGATGTCGACCAACATACACGGATATGGCAAAAATGATAGAACCGTGTCCAAAGATCGAAGAGAAGTGAAAATTCGACGAAAGGAAGACTAAACGATTGCACCATGAAACATTGAGGAAAGTAGTATATGTACCGTGCGGCTCCCCAGAACTGGCACCTCGACGGTGGAGCTTCTCGTTTTCAACCGCCTATTTGTACCATTTTGTTTCTTGGAGTCCATTCGCTCAGCCTCTTAAAGGAAGCACCCGACAAAGTCGTAGCATTCAAATATTCTTATTAGTTTATCTGGAGGATCGAGACATTGTATTACATTGTTGTCTTGTCGCGCGCTTCGTTTCATCTTCCCATGTGGTGGGGCTAATTCTGCCGGAGTTTATTCTGTTTTTACTAATAGAGATGTTAGAAATCTGGTGCCTACGCCGATGTCCTCACTGTCGCCACTCAAATCGCGTTGTCTTCCTTGCTTCGATCTGCAGCGTTTTCTCTCTTCGTCTTTTAGTTCGATTTGTATGTATAGCTCTTTTAACGAATCGCGAGGTAGAACGTCAAGTGCCTTCATGCACGTGTGACAAGAGGCATGACGCTTGACGCCTGGCGAATCAGACTCTGCCGAAACAGGCTTACCTCCTAGGTGCCAAGTCTGACGAGCCGCACGGTACATCTATAGTCAGCCTGGTCGAATGGATGTGAACGCCTTCGAGGCGAAATTAGAAACGTCCTAGGAATAAAAGCGTAAATGATTGTCTCGAATATACCTCATTTCACCCCTTTGACTACGGTAGACTTTGACACGCATTGGCTGTACCGTACGGTAGGAATTCAGCCGCAACGTACACCGAGAACAGCCAAGTTTTTCGTTAGGCATGCATTTCTGACGAAGAATATTAAAATATTCGAAATACTGAATTCTATTACATTGAATCAATATTATTTACTTATTAATATTCTGCTTTAAATTGTTAGAGTACATACTAAAAAGTGAAACATTAATTTTAAGCTTTTCTCACAATATTTGATAATACGGACGCATATTGGCGCCTACAGTACCAAGAAGCCAACATGTTTAAAACGGCAATAGGCTCCAACAGTAGTCAAATGGTTAAGTTGTACGACTAATTAGAACCGAATTGTATTAATCGGTCAAAGAAGACAGAAAGTTCTATTATTATTAAGCCAAGCGGATTGTTCTAAGAATTCACTTCAATATCACGAGCTTATATTTAATCCCAATTAAGTATCTTTCGTAATGAATCCTATTAAGTAGAATGTCTCTAATTATGACGATGCAAAGGTAAATGTAATATGTATTCTGAATAGAGTATTAGGAGTATTTAAAATTCAATCAGAGGCAAAACCTTCGCCGGTGGGCCAAATGATTTCATTGCTATGGGAATAAAATCGTAACGGGAAGGCTTTCTTACGTCTGGTTCGTACAAATTTCATAAATATCCACTCGACTCGTGTCACGGCAATGTAGAAGCGGTACGTGGATCCAGGAAGATGTTCGGATGAAACGGATTTTACGGGCTGTACGCCAGTCCCGAAGCTTTAACCTCCAGGTTATAGCAGCTTAAATTCAGTACTACCGCCTAAAAGTACCTTCGAGCGGGATACTCGAGATTCGCTTTACGGTTTCGCAGGAAACACCTTCCTCTTCGGAAAAACTACTCTCCCTTAACTGTTCCCTGGGGTTTGTACACACTGTTGCCGAATGAACACATTGTTCGAGGCTATCTTCTCGTACTTAAACCACTGTGTTTAGCCTCGAACGATACGAAGACGATAATACGTTTAGCGATGAGTGAATTAAATGTTCGATCAACGAAATGAATATTGAGAATAATTTTAGAATTTTTAAATGGCGTTACAATTTTGGAAGCGATTTTTAGTATCAGGTGGACCGGAAAGGAACGTCTTTCCTTCAGATATTTTGATCAAAAACCAATTGATTTTTATCGAAGAGGCAATGAATTCGAAACGAAAAACGGTTATTAACACTAGAACTACCGGCGTCATATCTAACATATTTTCATAAATTAAATAAGTACTTTGAAAAAGGGTGAATCAAGCGGGGGAAAATTTGATCGATTGGATGATTTATGTTTATTGATATAGACGTGGAATATTTATTCTATGACTCTTATATAAACTTGGAGAATTTTTTGGAAAAATTGTGTACCAGTCATTTTGACTGGTTTGGTAGTTCTAGTGTTAACTAGGTTGACTAGGGTAATTATGCCATTCATTAAAAATAAAAGCTTGGTACCAATTTATTTGTTGGAATCTAATGTAAAAACGATATTAGTTTCCGGTCCCCGTAATACTTATGGGTGATAAGGGAAATATCGATGTGATTCTAAAATGACGATTCAGACGAAATTAATTTATTTTGTATTTTTATGGAACGATAAAAATGTCTGGTAGAGATGGTGTAATTTAGTAGACTTCTCGAGAGGATTCAGTATAATCAAAGAACGATCATGTGCTGATCGTTGATACAGGGTAAAACAAATTTGAGTTATTTATTTGAACATTTGGAGGAATTTCGACCAAGTATTCAGTTTAAAGTGCATTTTTATCGGAGCGATGAATTACTTTTATCTCTTATCGTTACTAGTATATACATTTCACGGTAACATTACAAAGAAGCAATTTAGAAAAGCGAATAGTCGAAATCCAAAAATGTGTTCAGAATTTTATATAAATTCTTTCTACGACACATTATTATAAATATGCAAAAACGGTGATAAAAACACATAAAAAAATGATTCGTGATCCGCTACATCGTTTATTACCACGGTAGGAATTAATTTTACGCTCTGACTCGAATAACAGGCGCGGAATAGGCTCGTAAAAGTAAACTATAGCAATTAAATGCTCCAGAACTGTCATTGCCGCCATTACAACGGCGTGAAGTTTCGCGAATACAATAATTTCACACAATATACAAAGATCTTTCACCTTCCACATTTATTCTTAAAAAATTCCTAAAAGCAACTATCCTTTAACTCCTAAATTTCTGAGACCACAAATTCGCCAAACCTCCCGGGATTTAGGACATTCCGAGATTCACGTTAATCCAATCGCCGATGATACAATCAAACGTTTGACAATGGTGTATTGTCGTGGTTGGTCGATGAAACAATGAGCATCCATTACAATCGGATTCCAACATCCATCGAAAGACGAACGATTAATTCTAAGTTCGTCGTGAAACTTCCACCGACACGATGGAATCCAAACTTGATCAACTCCACCCTCACCGATAATACCTTCATTGTTGTTCTTCCCTTTTCGTATTATCAAGTTCGTGATGATTTCATTACAGACAGTTATCGTTACCCCCATCGAGGTATCAATACACTCTGCCAATCGATTCGAAGACACGTATCCCAAGGATCGCATCGTTGTCCTAAATATTTCGGATACTACAAGAATTTTACCATCTACTCCGAACACTCGGAATTGCTAACAAATTAATATCGGAGATATTAAACGATCCAATTGTTCCAAGCTGGTGAACAATTTCAGAGAAACAATTCATTGGAATGAGATTTTAATCGTGGATACGTTGAAACGGAGGGAAAATAATGTGGTAATTTCAAATGAAATAATTCCGAAAGTTCCGAAATCTAATAAGTCATTGTACGGTTAGGAGATCCACGGGACTCCAAGTTTCACGACAAGACTTTAATTAATTGGGGCGATCTGGCGGACTTCGTTGCTGGTGCAACGAATTCATGCGGAGCTGTGCATTCTCGTTCGCTGTCGGTTGAGCAACTCGATTAATCGTTAGTTACCGTGAAAAGAGGATTCGTCGTGTCGTGAATTCTATTTCTCTTTGGTTCGCACTATTTTCAGGATTCTATAGTTTTCACGACGTATCTTCGTGGAGGATGAGTTTTTCCGCTTGGTAAAAGTTCGGTGAAACTTTCATCGGAGAATCGACGAGACGTCGGTGGTCGATTAATTTTTTAGTTTGTGGCGATGGGCTCAACGTTTCGTGAAATCAACGTCGTGGAAGATCAATAATATGAAAGTTTACCGTTAATCGTTAATTAACAACGACACAGTTTACGCTCCACTGTATCTGTGCCGAAGTGGAAGATCGATAAGTATGGACTTCACAATTCCCGGGAACGTCAGATCGCATTAGATTAAAATTACATCGCGAAGTTTGAAGTGTGGTTAGAGGATTTGGTGTAATTAGCAGGTGCTTCTAATTGATCGCCTTAATGGGTACGGTAATCACTCAGAGGGGAAAATAATTTTTTTCAGTGTGTCACAAAAGTAAAGATTATTAGAAATCTGCTATTTTATATTGGCTGGATATTATATTTATACCCAACTATTTTTGTTATACCAGGAAACTAGCAAACCTACAAACTTTGTAGAAATAAATAATTTCAAGTGTAACCCAAAAGTCAAATTATGAATTAGCCGAATACGACACTCAGCTATAATCGCGAAAATTTATATGAAAATTACAATTATGATATTACTAAATACTAAAGTCTTAAATTTAAATATTAAATATTAAACTCTTAAATTTTAGCCCTCAGTGTGAAATTTATTTTAATGACAAAATTGCAATTTACTGTTGGTGATTCTCAATGTGTAATTTTTTTACAATCTGTTAATTATTATTATGTCACAGTCTCAAATATTTATCTCCACTACTAAATTCAACGTTCTCAAATTTCTTGCATTTCATTCCACCAACTAAACCTATCAAATCCACCCCTCCAAGTCCTAAAACTTAAACAGTTCCAGGCCCCATAGCCCAACCCAATCACCAACTCCATCAACCACTTCGATAGACTGTCGAAGACTTTAGACACTGAAATGAACCCAAAATGGAATCCCTCGAGCCCAGCAATTTCGTTGTTTACCGAGTCTCTTTCGTTTCATCGCAATGGCTTAAACGTTAACCCTCCAATCGGTTATTCGACCGGCTGATAGGAACTCGTGGCTATAGAATTGCCACGTTAGTGCGTTCCTCACCACGAATGCGTAATAATTCGGCAGAAGGACGGCTATATTCGATGCTGACTATCGATCGTATATAATCACCGGCAGTTGGGAATCGGCTGGCAGTCGAACAGCGGGCGTATTAATTTTGCGGCCGAGCGGAACGCGGAATACGCGTGGTCGCCTCCGCGTCCGGTTCGCCCGCATGCGGTCTACACACACATTTCCAGCCTATTAATATCTAAGACTAATTAATCTAGAGGCTGTGTGATAGAATGGCTGAGAGCGAGAGAAAGCCACGGCGTTAATCATATAGATACATCATCGTACTTTTCTCCTCGAGATTATTTCTATCCTACAATTTTCTTTCTTTTCTCTCCGTTTTACGTGGAAATCCACTTTTCCATGGGCGAACGATTTCGCTCTTGCTTATCGATTATGTACCGTTCGAACGGTAAAGCTTTTTCGTATACTCCGAGGGGTTTAAGCTCGAAGGAACTGCGGTGAGTTTTTTGGGGAGGGTGTAGTTCGCGGTGAGCTCTTTGGGGTGGAGTCAAGGGTCGATCGGGGATAATTGTCCTCTCGAGGTGGGCCCTTTTTTTGAGGGGAATACTTGATCGGTTAAGGACGCGACTGATATTCGTGTGATTTGCATCAAGATTCTGGGAACAGGCAATCGGGAATAATGGTGAGAGTGAAATTCATGGGGGAGGTCATTGAATAGACAGATTTTTACACAAATTTGGAGAATTGTAGAGCGATCGAAAATACGAAAAATAGTACATTTTTTTACAGAATAAAATAGAAAGGAAATGATGAAAAACATTTGATATTAAAATTGATTGGTGGATCATAAACTACGAGAATATTTTTGAAAAATTACATATTGTGGAAATAATGAGAGCACTATTTTTAATTAAGAAATTTTATATAAAATGTACCGCTTTTTTCTGATTCGTATAACTCTACAATCTGACAAAGTTTCATAAAAATCTGTGTATTCGGAAATGTGATATTCTCTAGTTAGTAGCATTATATCATGGAAAACGAGGATATTCGAGGATATTCGAGCATGGCCACGCCAATTCGGTGAACAGGAAAAACCTTTCAAAACGTCGTAAATTTAACGATGAGAGCAGTGAATTAACGCCGTGGCTCCTGCAACTTTTGAAAAATGAAAATGACTGACGTTTATGCAATCAATACTCTTTGCCTTCGCGCAATTTGCATAGAACGATGCTAAAAGAAAACGTGCACAAGCCGACCAGCTTTCCATGGATGAATCGTCGATGAAAATTTGAATTTTCCAAAAGTCAACACCTGTTTGTTAAAGGATTAAGGAAAAGCCGGGCGACTCGTGGGAAAAAATGATACCTACGATTAAAGGAGCGAAAAATTATGTGGGAAGTTATATGTATATACAAATGAAAAATGTAAATATATATATAATACAATTACATGGATATAAAATACTGTGTTATCGGGAATCAAGAAAATGCATGCATTCCAGGGGATTTTCGAGTATATATATATATATATGCATATATGTATATATACTTTTCAATAAGATGCGAAGCAACACTGCGATAATGTTTACGTACCCTTGTTTCTTTTTTTTAAATAAATCTATTACTCGCTATTGCAAAAAAACGTCACGTCAATAAACAAAAGGATTATACTGTTATCAACAATAAAACAGTTCGACGACGTTCGTAGCCGCCGTAGATTTCTGAAACATTCTGAAAATCTTAGTTCTTCCCTTCACTTTTCTCTTTTCAACGCAAGCAATTCAAAAGTAGGATAAGATTACTTTCACAGAACAACGCGACGGTTTCAAATCGCGCGCGTATTCATTCGATCCAATGTTCTTTCTTTTCTCTTCCTTTGTATTTAACTTTTCGTCGTTATACCGGCGTGCTTTTTTTTTGTTCTTTTTAATTTAATTTCGTACAGTGCGAAAATCAAGGGAAATAGAATTTAAATTAGATTTTCTCTTGGAACTCGACGGAATATCGGAACGAGAGCGGAGCTTCCGAAATAAGGATTGCTCGAGCTCTGCCGCGAGAATTGTAAGTAATTCGAGGTACGGTTGCCCGCTGAAATATCGATGACCCGAATTTCGATTCGTGCTTTAAAGTTTACCACGACCTACGTGGTCAAGCGTTCGGTGTAATTGCAGTTAAAGTGCAACCGATTACGCGGAAACACATGGTGTACCACAAAACAATTCGAGTATGATTTTTCTCTTTTGAAATATTCGCGCGGTCCGCGAGTACGAATGGAAATTTGATTTTTGAATGTTATATTACGAGTTCCGATGGAATTCTTTTTCCCGGGAATATTTTTTTTTTCTTTCGATTTAAAATATCGTTGATTCGCGTCGGTGAAAGATTCGACACGATATTCAATTAGATAAGTTTTAATCGAATCCGTTTTGCGATTTTTATTTTTAACGAGAACGTACTTGGAGTATTTAAGTTTAAGGTATTTTATTTTATTTCGATTAGTAGACACTGCCGTGTCGTTAGCGTAATAGACAAATCTACTGCGTGAAGTAGAAAAGAAGTAGATTACCTGTTGTACATTAGGATATCCGGTTTCCAGAGCCTGTTCGGTGTAATTCGAAGACCCTTCACTCCTCCGTAATCCGATTCGTTCCACTGGAGATTGTAATCCGTCCATTCCTGTAACGTCAAATGAAATTGTTAGTGATACAATGAAAAGCTTGTTTCTTACTTTACAAAAAAGTAATTCGATTTGAATTTTTTATCTGTAAGTACTTGAAATTTTTTATTGTAAAGTAATTCTATGATGTGCGGAATTTTATAAAAATTTTAAATACATGGAACATGGTATTCGATGCCGTAACAGGTTTCATGTGTTTATGGAAATAGCCAATTTTCGAGGGAAATCGATGCGCAAAATTGACGTGTTCATATTAAAACCGGAATGTAATACAAGTGCAATCTACATTACCAATCATACGTGTAACAAGTATTATATAAGAAATATTATAATACTAGCTGAAAGTTCCCGTGCTTCGCTACGGTTTAATCGAAACTAAAAAAAAAACTCGTAAAATTTCGAATTTTGAAAAATCCTTTCTTAGTATTTCCTTCTTAAAATTTTAAGGTCAAGTAGTTTCGGCTCTGCGTTGATGAGTTTGGCCCATACTTTAACCACCCAAAACCCCCCCTAAAATTTCGAATTTTTCAAAACCCTTTCTTAGTGAGCACCTAAGACCCAAGGGGAAGGTATGTTCCAAATTTCATTGCAATCCGTTCTGTGGTTCTTGAGATTTCGTGATGAGCGAGTGAGTGAGTGAGTCAGTCAGTTAGTGGTATTTGAACTTTACATATATAAATATGTAGGTGTACTTTCTGTGATGGTGCCCACAGTCTCACTTATTACTAAGATTTATTAATATAAAATACATCAAACTGAAAATAAGAAAATATAAGTATGAAACGCGGAAAATAATAGAGAAATACGCCGTAGCAGGTTTTCGCTTCTTTTCACGTTCACCTGTCTTTTCGAACTTCCGAACTCCACGTTCTCCTGTCTTTTCGTCTTTTGTTTTTAAATCTCTCGTTCTTTCTGTCATTCACTCATTCTCTCACTCACTCATTTAATCAGCATTCCTACATATATATGAAAGATTAATCTAATTCGTTATCGTTATTAATATTTTTCTAGATACAATTAAAAGTTAAAACTTGAACTACCAAGCAAGTCAAAATGACTGGTTCGTAATTATTTCTCAGGAATTTTCCAAGTTTATAGAATAGTCATAGAGCAGATATTCTACATTGACCTTGTAAAACGCAGATTACTGAATTGATCATCTTTTCTACGTCTTGATTCCTCTTTTTCCAAAGTATTTATTTAATTTATTGAAATATAATGGAATTAAAGCTGGTAGTTTTAGTGTTAATATCATTCTCCAACTCATCGATAGATTTTCTTCGAAATAGAAAAACGAAAAAATCTTACAAAAATCGTAGAATTTACGTAGAGAAATTTAAATTTAAGTTGAAGAAAATTGAAATCTTTGTTATGCGGAAGATTAATTATTTTCTATATTTCCCGTAGTCTATAGGGTCATTGTGAAAAACTACCTCGGGTGAAATTTATCGAATTCTACGACACAGTCGGGGAAAGTCGACCGTGAACTTTGTCGTTGAATTTATTGGAATCGTCGTAAACAATGGTACAAGCCTCTGTTCTTCTTTTCCCCTTGATCCTTCCTTTTCCACCGTTTATTCTTTAAGTTTTATCGTCCGAACGCAGCTTAAGTTTTATCGTACAAACACAGTAAGTGGGAAAAGTTAAGGTCCGGTGTTTCCTCACAAAAGGGGACTCGCAAATCTTTGATATTCGAGAAGATCCCTTCAAATACAAAGAATAGAGGGTGAAAAGGGCTGATAGGTGTATAATGTTTCATTGGAATGACCTTTTGTGATAATATTCCTGAATTCACTCCATTAAAAAATATTCTGAAACTTCCGAAGTGAAAGAGTTTAGAATTTTACCCGACAATTTAACAACCGAATTTGGCATCGTTTATAAAAAATATAATATTATTAACCCTCTTAGTGACATGATTTTTTTTTAAGAAATTACAGAGTAAGAGAAATTGCAGGATAATAATAAAATAAAACCGAAAGCGTGAAGAAAGTTGAAAGAAGTTGCTAATTCAGTAAGTGTGGTGTGCCCATAACAACGTGTTATATTGGGTTGTTCGGAAAGTAATTTCGTTTTTTTCCGGTGAAAATGAAAGACGATTTTCTTGTAATCCATAAATATTTTACTGAATTACATATTCTCCATTTTGTTTTATCAGCTTTTGTCATCTTTCTAGCATTAGCATGACTCCACGCTCATAAAAGTGTTGACCTTTGCTTGCAAAAAACTGATCTAAGCCATTTTTGACGTCCTTATTCGAAATAAAGGTTTTGCCGTTTAAAAAATTTTGCAAATCAGTTTTGGCACTGGCATTCAATTAATGCGTCTTCTCCATACACATTGCATAATTTTTTTCTTGCTTGAACAGCATTTTTACCTTTTCGACAGTAAAAAAGTAAAATATGCCAAAAAAGTTGCTTTCGACTTTCCATTTTTAATGGGGCACCAAGCAAAAACTATTGTATAGAATCAAACAAATTTTTTCACAAACAAGCGGTACTATATCAACTGCCAAAATATATAATGGTAATGCGAATTAAGTGTCAAGTTGGCTGTGAAAAAATATAATTATGTCCTCCGTTGGGAAAAAACGAAATTACTTTCCGAACAACCTAATAGTTTGACAGACACTTGTCTCAGATCAAGAATTTATAAAAGCTAACGTAAAAAATCCCATGAACAAGTAATGCTTCAATTGCAAATTTTAAATTGAATCACCAAATGTGATAATTAAAATTCAAGACTTAGAAGCACTTACAGTCATTATTACATTGCAAATAATGAAATCTCCACAGTGGTCTGTGTATATATTCAATTTCCAGCAACGGCTTATCGAGTTGAGCCAGTCCGCGATGTTTTCGGAATTATAATTTATTAATAGTTCATGAAGAATATTGAATTCTCTCTTGATTATGGCGAAGGCATCGTCACGCGGAGCAACGAAGAAATATAAATCAAAGAGAGCCACGGCTTCGTAACCACGTAGTCCTGTATATTTAAGCAGAGTGACTTTCGTGGAATGCGCGACCTGGTTTTGTGATCGTGGTGTGCAAGTTGCATAGAAAACGTAGCGTTTTATAATGTATACTTCAATTTCCGGCTCCGGACGGCAGGTCTTGCCGTTTGCTCATTAGATTATACGGCTGAATTGCACAAACGAGGAATTCAGAGGGTGAAAGTTCGCCTTCCGGTTCTCGAGTCAGAGAGAGAGACGCATCTCGGCATTGCTCGAGATTTTCAAGTTCCTTTCCCCGGCGATTCGACGGTTTCCCGCGAGCCACCGCCATGGAAACGAGCCGTAACGAACGCTCTTTCGGCGTTTCCACTGAAATAAAATTTCGTCTCGCCGGGCCACCGTCGAGTTTCTATTTGCTACCGGCTGAAATCGCCGGAAGGAGTTTCGTATATTCGGAGATTAAAAGATTTCCTTCTGTTTTGTATTTTTCTTTTTTTTTTTTACTTTGCCTTTACTCACCGCAGGAAAACCTATTGGAAGTGTTTGACGTTAAAATTGTACACGAACCTCCCAAGTTTCCGTTTGTCGTGAACAAACGTGGAGAATGTTAAATCGATCGGTAGTTATCGTTCGTTGAAAAATGTACAAAGATCTCTGATCGTTTTTAAACGCATGATTCGCAGAATACACGGAGACAGATTGACCAGACGATTTTCTCAAGGTAAAGTTTCCGTTTCGCCGTTGCAAAATGAAATTTCATAATATAATTTAATACCATGGGAACGTAGGGTATTTGGTTGGGAAATTGGTTGTTATATTTCGCGGGCCTGTACAATTTCAGAGACTTTTTTACGCTTTAATTTCGCTGCAATCTCGACTTTCAATTTCATGGGAAACTTCGTAAGTCGGCTGAGATCCATCAATTATTTAGCGTCACTTTTCTTCAATTTCACGCTCGAGAAATTTATCTTGGAACAGTCATAAGTAGAAAAATCAAGATAATCATCTTCGCGATAGTTTTATAAATAAATAAAGAAATATTTCTCAACATTTCTTCCGAAATTCCTTCAGAGACTAACGTGAGAAATATTAACACTAGAGCTACTGGCGTTAAATGTATTATACTTTAATTCATTAAATAAATACTTTAGAAAACGAGGAATCAAAAGGCGGAGAGGATGATTAATTCAGTAATTCATATTTTTTACGATGGACGTACAATATCTACTCTATGGCTCTCCTGAAAAGATTTTTAAAAAATAAGGAACGAGCCATTTTGACCACCTTGATAGATAGTTCTAGTCTTGAAGCAGGAAAATTCACTTTTCTCCCCGTCTCTTTCAAAGTTTCTTTAACACTAGAACTACCGGCGTCAAATCTAACATACTTTAATAAATTAAATAAGTACTTTGAAAAAGGAGGAATCAAGAGGCGGAAAATTTGATCGATTGGATGATTTACGTTTATTGATATAGACGCAGAATTTTTATTCTGTGACTCTTACATAAACTTGGAGAATGTTTTGAAAAAATTGTGTACCAGTCATTTTGACTGGTTTGGTAGTTCTAGTGTTAAATACATTAATAAAAGAAGTATGAATGTAAGAAAATTTATATCATTTTTTAAAAATTGTCACAAAGTTCTTTTAACTGAAATTTTGTATAGTCATATCGAGCCGGAAGTTACGTCAATCTTTCTTCTTCATTTCCCCATAAACTTCCTTAAGCTCGAGTACTTAGGGCGTTACTATACCCATGCTCTTATATACGGCAGGTAATACTTAACGAACTATAATCACCGTTTTCCTTCCAATCTTACTACTAATCTATTATAATAGAACCTTCTTCAAAGACTTCGTCATTCAAACACACGCGATACTCGTTAAAGAGAGATTATTTTTAGAGAAGCTTTTCTACTACAAAAAGCTTCGCAAAAGATGCAGCAGTTGAAAATAATTAAAATAATTTTATTACTTAGAAAAATATTATAAATCATTTTACTTTTTCCATGCTTAAAAGTAACGTTTGAGACATTGAGAAGTTGGAAATCGAAAGAAAATGTTTCATCGTGATCCCTTAATCGAAAATTCTCCTCCGTAAGTTTATTTTCGAGCTCAAAGAAGACGTGGTCTTCAATTGATGGATAAATTTCCTCCCAGAAGATTACAGAATCTTCGGGCTCAGGTGTTTTTCTTCCTCGCCAAGATGCGCCGGGAAACTTTAAGAGAAAACGATCGAGTTCTGCCGTGTATCGTTATAAAAAATATATTACAACTTTCCGTAACGTATCCGTGTGCAATCAAGTAATTCGATTTAAACGGAGTGTCGAAGAACTGTTGAGAAATTAGAACTTCGTCAGGTTAGACGTCTCAGTAACGAATTAATAATAAACCGTGGTACATCTGATTTTCAATATATATTTTCTTCGTTAATTAAGTTATTTTTTTATTGCTTACATTCTCGTTGTTATTTTTGAATACACGTGTCAGAAACATATTAAAAGTACCGACGGAAAGTGTATTAAATTATTAATAATCTTCTAAGAAATAACTCAGAGCAAAGTCAAAGTCTGCCGTGGAAATCAAAATTAGACCGTCTCTCTTTTCAATTTAAAATTTAACCTTCAATTCTACTGACAGTTTCATTCACTGCGTGAATTTCTTACTCAAAAAGAAAGTGGACAAGCATTTCAAAAATTTTAACCTTACTGTTCTGCCCATTTATATCTCGCATTTTTATTTCTTCCTGTCATAGTGACCTGACTGATTGAATGTCAAAAACTAATACTTAAGGTAGTTCTAGGCACTTATCATATTTCGATAGATTTCCTTAAAATTTTGAAAATATATTCTTCACGATATTTTATAATTATAACCGTAATCTCAACGGGTTTGTCCACACGGTTTATGAATAAATCGTGTTTAAAAATAACATATTTAACATTGACCTTATGGAAACAAATTTTTGCTGAGTCTGTAAAATCTTTTTTTATTTTTCTAACGGAAAAACGAGTCGATGGATTCTAATAAAAAATTAGCAATGTATTATTTTATGCTGTTGGAATATTATTGACTTTTTTCATAATTTTTTACTTCATAGTTATAGAGAAAGATGTTTTTTAATGTCTAAAAAGTGAATGAAATGACCTCTGTGAAGTTAGCCCCTGCATTAATTCTTACGCAATTTTTTTCATTTATAAGGAAAAAAAAACTTTTAGTTCTGAATCCAGCTAACATGGTATTTGTTAAAATATAATCTCCATTTCCGGTCATATAGACCGAGCAGAACAGAAGGGTTAAACAAAATTCAAAATTTTTCAAATAACGTTTTTCTATAATTACATAAAAAGGAAATCTTCCATTTTCTTCTTAATAGTTAAACATATTTTCATCATTTGTAAGAAGTCGAAATAGGATATTTCACTTTTACGTAGAATCATCCATAGAAATTGTCGGAGAAAAGATGCATTTCCGTGAAATTGCACTTCGCGAATACTCATCATTCGTACTGCGACGGATTACCGAATCCATCTCGGTACAGCCACAATAGTGGGCGTATGCACTTGACCGGCTCCGTCGCGTGCATTAATGCAACGCGTGCCTTCGGTTAAGATCGACGGTATATGGCGATCTTCCGAAACCGCGAGGTTACCCTGATCCAACATCCTTACGACCCCGTTAACCGAGAGCACCAATTCAAGGAGACTCAAGGAGACAGGATCTCGATATATTCAGAAAATTCACTTGTGTATGCTAGTGTCATTGCATGATAATTTGAATGCATGCGGTTTTATAGATATTATAATCTACTGGTTGTTTCGTAACAATATTAAATTGCCATGACTTCTAGATTATGGAATATAATTCTGAAACGAAGCAAAAAATTCAGAGAAATATAATTTTGTAATGTAAATATATTTTTAATTCATTAAATAAATACTTTAGAAAACGAGGAATCAAAAGGCGGAGAGGATGATTAATTCAGTAATTCATATTTTTTACGATGGACGTACAATATCTACTCTATGGCTCTCCTGAAAAGATTTTTAAAAAATAAGGAACGAGCCATTTTGACCACCTTGGTAGATAGTTCTAGTCTTGATGCAGGAAAATTCACTTTTCTCCCCGTCTCTTTCAAAGTTTCTTTAAATACATTAATAAAAGAAATATGAATGTAAGAAAATTTATATCATTTTTTAAAAATTGTCACAAAGTTCTTTTAACTGAAATTTTTTATAGTCATATCGAGCCGGATGTTACGTCAATCTTTCTGTACCATGCGGTTTTATAGATATTATAATCTACTGGTTGTTCTGTAACAATATTAAATTGCCATGACTTCTAGATTATGGAATATAATTCTGAAACGAAACAAAAAATTTAGAGAAATATATTTTTGTAATGTAAATATATTTTGCTCTGCTATTGTTCCACCCCGGTTTGGGTCATCTATGTCGGTACGATTTATAAAGTAACAAATAAATTTTAGTCACCAATTCAAGGATACTGAAGGAGACAGGACCTCGGTATAGTCAGAAAATTCACTTATACATGCTAATGTCATTGCATGATAATTCCGATGCATACGGTTCTATAGATATTAAATTGGAATGACTTCCAGATTATAGAATATAATTCTGGAAAGAAATAAAAATTCAGAGAAATTTAATTTTGTACTGTAAATATATTTTGCTCTGCTATTGTTTTTTCCGGTTTCTGCCAACCATGTCGATACGATTTATAAAACAACAAATAAATTTTAGTTACTGCACTTTTTTAACACAGTCCCAAAAGTGTGAAACAGTTTATTATTATTCTGTCTTGAATTGTTATTAAATATGGTACATTTTTTAATAAAATATATCGTGTTTCCTCTTTTACATAAATACACAAATTATTAAATGTACTCTGTTTGATGATATTTCTGCAAATATGAGTCAAGCCTGGTTTAAATGCTTGCAAATGAATACTTTTATCGATGCATGTTACATTTAACGTGATTATTCGAAATTACAAAATGGAAATTGAGACGAGAAGAGATTGATGTACAATAGTAACCTACTAATTTAATTATCCTTAATGATGTACCAATGCAAAAGGAAGCCATTAATCAACTGTATTTTCCACGTTTCCTCCATACAGAACTATTTCAGATGACAATGTAAAATTATCTTATACTATACCAAAATAAAATCGATTCGTGTCAATCTTTCTCTATCCAAATTGACCGATAAATCCTTTATTGTGACCCAAATTGGCATTACTTTATTTGACTCACTCGGATATGCCGATCAAAGAAACGAATTAAAAATAATCTCCAAAACATTCGTGCAAGCTGACTGAATTATTGAGAAACAAAAACTCGTCGAACCAGAGGAACTAAATATGTGTTATACAAGCAAACGTATCCGTAAATAAAAACGAGAAAAACCCATTGTTTCCCAATTAAGGTATCTTTTTATCTCAAGTATTTAGCTTCTACTTGACGTATCTACTTCAAGCTTCTACTTTTATCCTGCACTTCGTGCGCGCTCGAGCGCAACAAATTGCGTATTTCATCGTAACAAATCATTTACGTAAATATTACCACGCTTCGATTAACCGGAGCGATCGTAATTTCTCCTGTAACGAAGCTCGTGGCAATAATGAAAGCCAGCTGTAATGAACCGAACACCCAGGAGTACACTTGCCAAATGAAACACGGGCCTGTGATTGAATATATGATCCCTACAGGACAAAATCCTCGAGCTATCCATCATGAGATTCTAATTAATCTGTACCTTTATAATTTTTTGAATGCGTAACATATCTTAACTGTTTTAACATTAAAAATCATATTACACGATATCTTTGACACGTTTTAACAAGAGATAATATGGAGGAACTTAAAGTATCGTTTACACTTGTAATAATTAGACGCGGAAATTTGATAAAGGACAGTTCACTTGGGACTACAAAGTTACAGCTACAACTTCGAAGTATGAATTGAATTGGAGTACATGTTACTGTATATTATGTAACTCTTTGAGACACTAATTTAATTTTACCTATTTTCTAAAAGTAAATGAGACAATATTAGACAAATGAGGTATTTTTTAACTCAGATGGCCTCAAAGAATTATAATTATATCGATTTGAAATTTTATCTACCACCTTATCGCTATCTCTTTTACTTAACCCTTTGCCTTACAATGAAGTGTGGCACACGTGACACTGTAAATGAAATAGAAACTTTGGAAATTTTTCAAAAATTGTTAAATCGAAAATATCAGTAGGTCAAGAGATGTTAAAATTAGTTCTATGCTATTAATATTGCCTTAACTTATACAGGTGTATCGGAAATCAGTGACAGATTGTTATTCCAACAATTAATTCTGAGTTATTACACGTTTGATCACAAAATAAATCATAAGGAAAGGGGTTAAACTTATTTACAAAGAACTTCATTATAAATCAACTCAAATTAACATGCTCAATAATTCACACAATTAGTGCATCAAATATTATAAATCTAAACATTGTAATTAGTAGAAGTATTTATTCATTACACAAAATTTCCCAAATTAAAATCTTAATCCCCAAAACTTAATTTTCAATACCTAGAAGGGCAAGAAATAAGTCTCCCCATCGATCTGAAATTCGACGGCTAAAACCCCGTAGAAATCTCGCAGGGTAGCTTACATTTCGCACGGCCTATCACCAGCAGGAGAGAAATTATTGATCTTGTTAGGATAATTAGAATTATCGGGTTATGCGGCGAAGGAGATTGCTCCGGTGCGGTGTAACTTGTGTGGGTTGGCTTAGGATAGATTACGTTGGATGTTGGGCTGGGTTGGTGCCTCTCTTGTGCCGTATGTCGCGTGAATTGTTCATTTGACAATCTCTCCTTCTCTCATACATAGACTGCATCTTAACCAACACCATTGTACATACCCAGGGTGCAAGTGCAATCGAACGTGAAAGATCTTGGGAGATGTTTGGTAAGTTTGCTACGGTGATCGGAAAATTATCGAAGAAGATGGAAGGAGGTTTTGGTGAACTTCAAAAATAGTATCGTTATTTTGAATATGATAAAGCCAACAGATATGACGATAATTCTAACACTGATAAGTAGAAATTATTAACCCTTTGGACTCGAGAAGCGCCGCTGTGGTGCCCTGGCGTGTCTCGAATTCTATTTTCTTGTTTTCGAGACGATAAGATGTTTGTATCTCAAATATTTTCATTTATCCGAATAGATTTGGGTTAAATTAACTTAAAATATCTGCAAAATACTTGTTTAATATAGCCAAAACCATCTCGATTTGCTGTTTCGTCGAAAAGAGAATGTTCTCAAGTGCAAAGTGTGAATTGATAAATGTGCAATTTTTCTGTGAAATATACAGGCTGCCCTCGATTTGCGCACAATTCACTATTTCGCAGGTTTGTAAAAATTCCATTTTTTCAAAATTGTTGTCGCTTTTTTAAAAAATGTTTGTTCCATGCAATCACTGCCATGGAGTGTAATAGCTCGCCGTCAGTAACTCATTGTCTATACTTTTCTAACATTATAATATCGTTTCTACTATTGCCTATTAGATGTTAGAGAATCTCAAGTTCACAAAGAAACCACATTAACATATAATTTTTAATATTTTTCCTGCACCCCTCTACTTTTGAACATTCAACAGTTGTACACATTTTCAAGGATCAATTATGTACGAATATCGAGGGCCATCTGTAAATAATTTTATTCAACACTGTCTCTTAGAGATACTTATGCAATATATCAAAATATACTTTGTTAATTCTGCATTCCAGTATATCTCGATAATTATTATAGATTGATAACTTATAATTAATTCGTTCGAAAGTATGAAATAAAAATGTATGAAATATCTAGATCGACGTATGTAGAATTTTACACAAATAGAGTAGTTCTTGGATAAACTATAGCCTTGATTAATGAATAGGAAAGAAGGGTGCGGTAAACATATTAGCATATTGACGAGGAGTTCTCAACTGAAATAGAGCCTGTAGGAGAACACCCTCTGGAAATCTCGTTGGTCCACTTTCAGGTGACAGTTTGTACGATAGCATTTACACATGTCGTGTGTTTCACGGGTAGTTTGCCACGAGTAAGTATATATATACGAATGTACACCTGTATATGCTCATACAGGTATATCACGTGAGTGTGCACCCGCTTAAATTTCTAGAAGAGCCATTCCGACAGATACGACCTTTGAGAAGGAATGCGCCGAGTGCATGTGCTACCTAAATTGATCTTTCCGCTTGGATTATGTGCACGACCGTTTTATTTATTTATTTAAATCATTTTATCGTGGATTAAACGTAACCAGTAGGTACTCTCTCCCTCTATCTCTTCCTTCGACCGTGAACAGGTTTTTTAATTACTGTAGACCAATATTTCAACATTGCGCAAATATTCAATAGTGTGAAAAAAAGAAATGTTGAAATTCTAATTCTCACGTTGTAAATAAAATTACCAGCAGATCGATCGTCATGTTTTCTACCGTTTAAATTTAGTTTCTCAAGCTGCCTACTTTTTTTCGGAAAAAAATTCCTCTAGATCCAATGCGTCCAACTTTTCATCAGCGTTGGAATTAAGGGCAGATATAGAAATATCTATGAGTAATTTAAAATCGGAGTTCTCCTAATTAAAATAGCATCTCGTCAGAGACAACAGAGTCAATTTGGCAGAAATGGAGTCAGCCATCGGAAAGAAACGATAATACTCCGGCAACAGTTGCAGAATCGTCGTTACAGAAAGGCAATGGGGAGAAACGATTTTCTAGAATTTTTTTTAATGCGATTAGAAAGGTTTTTCGTTAATATGAACAATTTTCCATGCTGACATCGTATCGTGAACTTTAAACGAGGGAATTAAGAAAATTATTTATGTGCTTGGTCAGATTTATGAAACTAATCAAATTCTTGATAAAGCTTGCCATCTTTCGAGTCATGGAGAAAATTTCAAAAGATGTCGTATACCATTGCAATTGTTATAGATACTGTAATATCGCGGCGCGAATACATTTCAGACGACATAATATATCATTGGCGAGAAAGTGCAACACGTAAATCATGTGTGAAAATATCTAAGCGAATAGGAAGGGGAGGAGCAAAATTGAAAAAGTAAAAAGTTACTGCTCTGACAAATATCGTTCACCCTGCTATTATATTTCCCCGCAAATAAAATCACCCGGGCGTGATGATAAGAAAAACTTGTCAAGTGAAATTTTGCGAAAGCGAATACATGGGGTATTTAAAGAATATCGAAATTATCGTGTTTTACTGTTAATACTCTATCAATATCTCAACATCTAAATAAAATTAAAGTTATTTCATTTATTATACATGATCGAACGATGTATTTTGAATTCCGCAATGAAATAAAAATCATTCCTCCAATCTCGATATATTTAATGTAAGAATAAACTATTGGGTTGTCGGAAAAGTCGTGACGCATTTTGCGAACAGATGGCGGTCGATAATTTTTTTAATGCACTAGAGTCATTCACATCTATATTATCGCTATATCATGTAACAGTTGGCTATTTCAGCGTGATTTTAAAAAAACAATTGAACTATATCGTTGATTTTTAGAGATTTTACAGTAAGAGTAAGATGGAAGACCAAAGTGCGCATTTTCGCCATATTATGCTGTTTTACTTCCGTAAAGGGAAAAACGCGCGTCAAGCTTGTGAAAAATTGCGTAAAATTTACGGTGATGATGCTCTACAGGAACGTAAGCGCCAACGATGGTTCACAAAATGTGACCCGAAAACGGTATTGGTCCCGACATGATAGTCCGCTTCGAACGACATTGAAAGCAGACATGCATCAGAGAAAAGCATTGCTATCAGTGTGGTGGGATTTTAAAGGTGTCGTATTTTTCGAGCTCCTACCAAGGAACCAAACTATTAATTCGACTGTGTACTGTCGGCAATTGGACAATTTGAATGAATCGATCATCCAAAAACGTCCAGAGCTTGTTAATCGTAAAGGAGTGGTGTTTTATCACGACAACGTGAGGCCACATACAAGTTTAATCACACGTAAAAAATTTGTGGAGTTTGGATGAGATGTATTGTCACATCCAGAATATTATCCCAATCATGCACCATCAGACTTCCATTTGTTTCGTGCTCTACAAAACTTCTTGCGTGGTGTATCTTTTAATACCGATGATGCGGTAAATCAGCACCTTGTTCAGTTTTTCACTGATAAAGATAGGTCCTTCTATGAACGAGGAATTATGAAACTACCTGAAAGATGGCAAAAGGTCATCGAACAAAACGGGCAATATATCATTGATTGATCTTTGTTCTCTATATAAATAAATGACTTTGAAATACATACAAAATAAGCGTCATTACTTTTCCGACAACCCAATAGTTTTATGTATCCGCAATCATTTTCAGAACGTGCACTCAATTAACACATTAAGTACGTGCCAATTAATTCCCTATCAGAGGTGCCTATGACAAACAAATTGAATTGTTTTCACCGCTTACTTCTTCAGAAGACAATAGATTTTTGAAACTAACTACATCATCAAATGTCTTTACCATTGACATAGTTTATCCTAATTAAAAATGATAATCAACAAATTTGCACAAATTCTCGCAAAGAGTATATTCTGAAATATGAGAATTCTGGTAATCAATGCACATCGTGTTAATCAGAGGCATCGATCAATTTACAAAAATCCCGGATTTCCTTCAGCTTCCTATATCTTCCTATATTTCTCGTACATTTCAAATTTCACCGAATTACGTTCATCTTGCATCGTGCTGCAATTTCGCGTTCCTTCTTGCGGAATTGCACCTGCGACCAATGGTCGACTGTTAATGCCACGATAGAGACAGCGTACGATGCATTCGGCCGGATCCTCTGTGCGATCGTGTGAAAGCAAATCCTGGTGCTAATTACGCCAGAATCAAAGCCAACGTAGCGTGAATTCTTGAATGATATGTGCACTGCAACGTCTGTGGTTGCATATAGGTATCATCGTTCGCCTATAATCGAGTATTCGGCAAAGGATCTGCTTGGGATAATCCGTGTGCACGAAAACAGACGATACAGAAGATCATGAAATTGGGTCATCATGATTGTGTGAACTTTGTGGAAATAAAGAAAGAAGGGGTGGAATTTACGCTATGTCGTTGTTTAGGAATGTCGTCAGTTTTATTCTATTTTTTCTCGTGATTTATCCCTTGACTTATAATGACGCGCTACACACGAGATGCGATAAATGGAATACGACATTTTCAAGTTTTCCAACAACTATTATATTCAACATATCAGTCGGTTACGAGAGGGCTAAATTATTTCTATAATATTAGTATTGCGGTTAATTATACAAAACGTTGAAAATCAGAGAGAAACTTTTATTTGTGGAATTAATTTTGTGTTACTACGTAAGCTATTAAAATAGAAATCGTAAAGCAAGGGGTTAATTATAAATCAGTGGCGATTGATTCTGAATTAATGGATTTTCAAAATTATTCTGGATAATTACTATTGTATAGTTATCAGACAGATTTTTCTGTATTTTATATCTCTAGGAAAAATGGGACTTTAGAGAAAAATTTATTATTTGCATTGTAAACTTTCTGATATTGTCCCTCAGTAATTAAAATATATTAAGCATGGTATAATTATATTCGATTAACCGAGCCATCGAAGATTTATTGTCTTTAAATAAAGCAATGGATCATTAAGAGCGAATATTTAATTATATCGCTACAATGAATAAATGAAAAATACTAAGAAAGATTGAGCAATATTAATCCACGTCCTACACAAATATGAGAAACACGTCAGAAAACACCTTTTCCGCTTAAATTCTACAGCGTAACGGGAATTAATCATCTAATTGTTTCCCTCCTTTAAATTGATGATATCCCAGATGGAACCATACATCTCATGGAATACCAGGCGGGCGTAAACAGATGCACCGTGTCAGACGGTTGCATGTGTTGCATCCAGGAACGTGCAAACTACCGTACGTGCAACCGCGAGGAATGTCCTTTAAAAAAAAATTAAATTCGAGTTTCGCACGTCGCAATAAAGGCGGCTAGCGAGAAAGGCTCTTCGAACTTGTACCCTGCAAAATTTAACGCCAGAACGACATTGTACGTTGTACGTGAAACGTGTATATGCGAATGTAAAAGGATGCAGAAAGTCGTAGACATACATTTTCCGAGTCGTGACTTTCTCGAGTGTCCTACGGCGTGCATATAGATATTGCATATTTGAAGAGAAAAAAAGGAAGACGGGAAATACCAATGAAAAGGGTAGCAGCTCCTTTTTGCTAACGGCAAAGGACATCTAGGGAAGGGAATAAGTTGAGACGAAAAAGGAGAAAAAATGTATATATTATAAAGTTGCAAAATTCATCTCTCTCCAGACTGACGTTGCATTATTTAAAGTAAGAGTTGCGTCTCATTTTTACGAAGTCGTACGTTACTTTTCATTTTCCTGATTCACCTGGACAAAGGGGTTCATACTTCTTTCGTTAATTTCGCTGTATACACAAATTCCGAGGAGTCTTTTAAAATGGAGTGTATACGAAATTTAATTTTCACTTGAGAAGCTCTTACGACTTTTATAAATATCAGTAACCATACTTTTACAGCGTCAGTTCACTAAAACCATGTCACAAAATTCATGCAACGTTATCTTATAAAACGAAACGAAGATAAAAATTTCATTTGCGATTCAAACTTTACTCCTCGCTACAATGTATTTAATAGTGAAACGTTATTATAAATAATATTACTTGCTAAAAGCTATCTAAAGTAGTTCCAATTTTTTTTCTTCCAAAAAATTTAACTCTAGAACTACCAAACCAGTCATAATGACTGTTACTCATTTTTTTTTAAATTCTCCAAGTTTATAGAAGAGTCATAGAATAGAAATTCTACCTCCATTTCAAAGATCCCAAATTACCAAATCGATCATCTCTTCCGCTTCTTGATTTCTCGTTTTCTAAAGTAAATATTTAACCCTTTGAGAACTACGAGTGTATGTATGTGGCCTGAGAAAAAATTTAATTATAGTTCACAGCCGTATGTATACTCGGTTTGAGTTGGAAAATTGAAATATAATCGTTCAAATACGATTATACAAATAGTAATTTATGTTTCCTATAAATCAACACTCTCAGCTTCTGTTAAAAACAACTCAATATTCAAAAATGCCTCCGTCCTCAATGGATAAATATTTTCAAATATGACACATTTAACGCCGGTAGTTCTCGTGTTAAGCAAATTCATCCCTCATTATCACGTACCTTGCAATAATTATAAACTCATCGCTTATAAATCACAAATAATACTACCTTTCCAAAACAATCTAATTTCGATTTTCATTCTTTCTTCACAAAGCAATTTAACCATCGAAATTGAATTTCGCTCGTTCGATGTGTACATAACATACAAATCCACGCATAAAAGCACCCTATATGCACGTCTTCCGGCAACATTGTGAAAATGCATCAACGTTCGTGCAAATTCGTCGATGCATGTGCTCATCTCTGTACGTGTTGTCAGAATTCGCGAAACTTCCTCGAAAAGCTCGGTACTCGGCACGACCGAAGTAGCACCAAGCTCGAAAAGAGAATCTTACATTAGTTGAATAGGAGTGCGCTTTGATGACAGAGACATTGTATCGTTCCTTGTTTATTTTCCTTGCACATATATACAGACACGTAGATTCGTTTCGATGTTTACGTGTGCGCGAAATAAACGGCATATTCGAAGTAGAGAAACAGAGTGAAGTAGATGGATGTTTACGAAGGGAGAGGGAGAGATTTTTGTCGAATGCAAATGTGGGATCAGAAGCAGCTTGTAACGAACAACATCGAGATGTAAGATCTAACGACCTGAAAAGGAAGATTCATCAACGACGGATGCAAGGTGCAGATGTTGACCGTACCTGAAGTTGAGTGTGTTAAGTAAACCAGCCTTGGAAGGGTGAGAACAATGGCTGAAGCTTGGTACCGGCTGTATTTTCCATGAATCTTAATATTGCATCTTCCCGCGAACTATTTGTGCCAAGGAATACTCTAGATTTTAATTATTATGATATTACTGTTATTTAAAGAAATTTAAGCAATTCATTCCTTATCATAATGTATCTTGCAATAGTTTTAAACTCATCGCTTATGAATCACAAATAATTCATACCAAGGAATACTCTAGATTTTCATCATTTTCATATTATTAAAGAAATACGATTTTTTATTGATAAGTAATAATTGGTAGAGTGACGTAATAACAAATTTATAAGAATCTACAACGAAAAGATTCTAAGTTCGCGCCACTACTTACAAGTCCGAGTCTCTATCCGGTTGATACTATACCCTCTGACCTCCATATTTGAAGAAGAGAAACAGATTGAAGTAGTTGGATGTTTACGAAGACAGAGGGAGAGATTTTTGCCAAATGAAAATGTGGGATCAGAAGCAGCTTGTAACGAAGAAAATCGAGATATATGATCTAGCTGTACTATCGTTTGATAAAGAAATGCGATTTTCTACTTATAAGTAAGCATCGATGGAATAAATAAATTTCTAACAATAAGAATCAACAGTGAAAAGATTTGAAACTCGCGCCACTGCTTACAAGTCCGAGTTTCTATCCGGTTGATACTATACCCTCTGACCTTCTCATTCGAAGAAGAGAAACAGAGTGAAGTAGATGGATGTTTACGAAGACAAAGGGAGAGATTTTTGACAAATGAAAATGTGAGATCAGATGTAGCTTGTAACGAAGAACATCGAGATATATGATCTATCTGTACTATCGTTTGATAAAGAAATGCGATTTTCTACTTATAAGTAAGCATCGATGGAATAAATAAATTGCTAACAATAAGACCCAACAGTGAAAAGATTTGAAACTCGCGCCACTACTTACAAGTCCGGGTCTCTATCCGATTGTTACCATACCCTCTGACCTACTCGTACTTGTCCACACTATGAGTGAACACAGCTGCTCGTAGCTGGTGAGAAGTTTGTGAAAAGTTCACGAGAACTTTGCAAACTTTGGTAGTATAGTAACGTTAGAACATTGCTATGGTAGCGGCAGAGAACTGAAATAGGGGGGTGAGACTTAAAATTCCTTCATCGTCTCCTTCCGATGAAAGTTTCTCATGTAATATGTACTTCGTTTATGTTAATGTCCAAAATGACAAAAAGTAGCATATTTTCAAATCATTATCTTCTTGAATGAAGATGCAGTGAAGATGGAACAGCACGTTTTGAATAATGGGAATTCAATTGATGTTTACGTTGCATTAGGAACACCGGATGGGATCAGAGGGTATATATAGGAATTTTCGATTAGGATCTTTTGGTATCCGAGATAACCCGGGATAACTAGGATGTTTTCGGTAAAATACCCAAAGGTCCGGTTGGATTGGATTGATAAGTCCTACTTCTAAGGGATGAATTTCCGCCATTGTCTTGAAATAACGAGGCGACTTTTATGGACCATAAAGTATATGGTACGCGGAAATCATCATTATTTAACAGTACTTTGAATGTCAGAAACTGCAGGAATCTTCGTAAGTAATAATTCTGCTTTGGGAATGAAAGTAATTATCGTTTAGTTTCACTGTCGCCGAGAGAATGATGGATAACCTTGGGTGATGGCATTAGATGACAAATGAAATTGAATTTCACCCGTAGCTAACTTCAATATTAATTTCATTTCTGTTCACGAAAATGTATAAATTACGATTTTCATCTCTAACTTTCAAGTTTTAATTCTGAATTTTTAATTAAATGCAATTGAAAGATTATCTGTGTGAAGTTACATGGAAAAACAATCTATTATTCTTAATACTTCGTAGTTTAATGACTTAAAAATTGCATTTTCTTGCACATATTGGAAAAAGAGTGTTCCAGGTCGTTATTGATCGAGTCTGGGTCCATCATCAGGCTGAAGTTGTAATTTAATTCTCCATGAACGAGAGGATCTCTCTAAGATCCGTATTTACTTCATATATGAGGTTCATCGAACAATTATCATTAGCAGATTCTCTCAGAGTGCAATTCCCCTCGCAGTAATTGTGCGCAGGGAATCAATGCACTTGAGTCCTCATCCTACTTGTAACGTAATGTATTAGCTGACGTTATTAGCTTTCAAATTATAATAGCCACTTAATTAATACCGCATCGTTAAGACGACGCACGATTTTCATAAATTTCAGTTCAGCTGGATATTTACTCTTTAAAGTCATTTCAAATAGGTTCTTAACCTCTTTCCCTATGATTTGATTCGTTATAATTCAGAATTTAATTGCTAAAACAAAAATTGATAAGTAATTCTTAATATACCGTTTAATTTAACTTTAGATTAATATCCTAAAAATAATATTATCGAGTTGCTTTTCATGAGTGTTTTTTATTCAATAAATTTTGGCAAATGTGAAAATGTCCTATCCCAATTATCTCATCAGGAGTGTCATTTAATATTGTAGAGCAAGGGGTTAATAATCAAAGTATGCAATTTCTCATACCAAAAAATAAATTATCATCAATAATTTTCAAATTTTGCCAATATCTCAAAATGTACAAAAAATATTTTTAAAAATTTATGTTGTCCGTTTATAATGATAAGGAAACAACTTGTTATATGTCTAGATCGAGGTTCAATTTAAATTTCCCTTAAATTTTTCAAAGACGCATAAAATAAATAAGTTTTTCGATGTTTTTGCAACGACACGGTATCGTAATGGGGGTTGTGGAACATGGAGCAAATTGTCGCGACGAAATATCGAAAAAGTATTGCAGTTTCATACACCACGAGACAGGAGACTTCAGGACGAGCTGGAAATGGTTTCTGGTCGGTCAATTTAACACCGTATGAATTTTTAACAGACTCTGCGGTACGTCACGTATTAAGCTTAGCATGTTTGCCACTGTTGTCGGTTAACCTAGGTACAATTTATCCGGCCGAATCCACAAATGGCGATTCTGCTTGCCAGATACTTCTAAACGGTTACATGTCTGTCCCTCTGTTGTTTGTCTTTGGGCGTGGAAATAAAATGGCCACGATTAAAGATATATATTATTAAAAATTAAATTGATTTATGGCATGTTTCCAAGTTTCTTTTTTTCCTATCATATTTCAATAGATGTCTGTAATTGTTGTATTTCGTACGTCCTGCCATTCCTATTAAAGGATTATTTTTTATGGATAGAACAATTTTTGATGTTGACTGTTTTTGGAAACTTGTGAATATTGACGATCAAAAATCATAAAAAATTTCATTGAATTCAACGACGCTAATGATTATTTGGAACCGTTCCATTCAAAGTATGAAATATTGATTTCTCGAGTTCATTAGAGCAATTGACTATATTTGAAAATCTTTTCATATATTGTAGAATCTAGTTAATTATTACATTTGAAATACTTCGTGATTTATTTGCAGCGCAAAAAGATTTTTTACTTTTCTGTAACAACGCAGATTTTTTCCTCGTTCTTTTTATTTAACTTCAGGTCTGCACGTGCAAACGTGGAAAAACGGTGATTATGTTTCTCGTTTCCAAGTCGTTCGTTTTACGACAATTAACACGACTGCAAAGCAATTAACTTTACATAATTACGCCTTTTCCCCCATTCGATTATTTTACGTAAACCGGACCGACGAGATTCGTCGGAAACAACTGCAAATGTCAGGCATGAAAGTTCTGCCCTTGACGTTTTGGTATTAAATTTTTTCCACATTATCTATGCTAATGAAAGTGTCAGTGTAGATCTAATTGAATTTTTTAGCCCGGATAAAATTGTAAGCCTGAACTCTTCCCTTCCAATTTCAATAAAAATTCAAATTTTTAGTGCAGATAATGCTTCAACAATACTGTAGAAAAAAAGAAAAAATTATATAATAAGAGTTTATGTAAATAAATCGGAGATCATGTATTTCTTCCATATTTTTACCTGCTTCATAAGTTTAGGGACACTTCAAATATCTTCCACAAATTATTCAACACTTATAGACGATATCTATTGTAACGGCGCTTCATAATTAAACAACTCAAATATTATAAAATAATGTCTCTATTTTAACGGATCCAAACTTCTTCCTCAAAGACAATTCTATATTTCTACCTATAGTTCTACTTTTTATTATAGTGATAGTATGTTTCTATTATAGTACCTATAATTCTATCTTTATACCTATTTGATTTATATTACCTACTAGCTGAAAGTTCCCGTGCTTCGCTACGTTTTAATCGAAACTAAAAAAAAAAACCTTAAAATTTCGAATTTTGAAAAATCCTTTCTTAGTGGGTGCTTATACCCTAGAAGGAACGCTCATGCAAAATTTCAAGTTTCTAGGACAAGTAGTTTCGGCTCTGCGTTGATGAGTTTAGCCCATACTTTAACCCCCCAAAACTCCCCCTAAAATTTCGAATTTTTCAAAACCCTTTCTTAGTGAGCACCTACGACCCAAGGCAAGAGTATGTTCCAAATTTCATTGTAATCCCTTCTGTTGTTTTTGAGATTTCGTGATGAGTGGATGAATGAGTCAGTCAGTCAGTCAGTGGTATTTGAGCTTTATATAATAGATTTTACATAATTCAGTATTTATAATAAATTATAAAGTGCAATTTTATTCGCCAGTTCGCGCAATTCTTGGCTCACGTTATTCGCGTTTGCGTGAATAAACAAAGGATTCTAATATAAATTGCAGTTCTTAAAATTGCAATATTTCACGACAAACACAATTTGCCCCACGTATGACTCGAAATGGCGGAAAAATGCGAGAACAATAGTCCGAAGAGATGAAAGTATTCATGACAAAGCGCAATTTGCTTAATTGACTAAAAAAACGAAGATAGTCTACCTTCATCGTAAGTGAAATAGCCTATAACTTCTGGTAAAAGCACGAGCCCGAATTGCCGAGATGGCGAAAAACTTGAAGGATGTGAGGAAAAGTCGTAAGTGAAATCCAGTATAAAAGGCTTCGATTCAGCCTCGTATTCGGCAAATTTTCTGCCGGTTTTGCAGATTTACAGTGGACACTTTCCACTCCTGATTGCAACGATCGAGAATAAATCGAGGGCCGACGATATGAAAATTTCCATTGAATAAATAATTGACACGTTCGACGAACCGAACTCTCATCGAGCAGTAATTTATATACCGATATTCACGCGAACAGAGATAAAACAAATTTGGCAATGCTTATATTTCGCGTTTACCTTTCTCATAATAGTTATCACTCTTCCATAACGTTTGGACCGAAACTTTCGGGTAAAGTTGAAGTATTATAGCTTCTATAATCTGTTTAACGGTATCGGTATAACAGCGTTGCACTGTTATCGCAAGATTGTACCTTGCTGCTGTGTTAATGTAGGTGTCTCGTAACTGATAACAGTCCCTCGATCTACGTGTCCTTATAATTACAAGTCCCATACCTCACACTGGCAAACAGTTAATTAACGTACGCACATATATATATTACAAATTAGTTCCACGCAAATGAAGGGGATTCGTAAAACATTTAATATATTATTTTACAATGGTAAACACGCTACGTTCAAATGTATTTCGTATAATTACAATCATTCATTACGAATGAAGGACATTTTGGAACTTCCAACACACAACGAATTCTACAAGTAGACAATATAAAATTACATTTTCGTGCAAAGGGAAGAAGAAAAACCCATATGAACTGACTAAGATTTGAAAATTTAATACTTTAATTTCAAGAATCTGATAAGAGAGAGAAGGAAATTATTCTTTTTTATAAAAAAAAATTGCAGTGGACTTCCTAAAAGTGATATTGTTAGCAAGCATTATCGATACATGGAAATAATAGACTTGAAATCGCTGTTTCGATATTATAATTAATATTTAAAATAGCTCCGCCTTTTTTGCGAAGAGAGATGAAGTTTTTTTTATCATGGAGCTTAATAAACATTGAATGCACTTTACGAAAAACGAAACGTTTGCGAATGCATCAACGGTATGGAGACCGTGATGAATATTACGTGCAGCTGTTAAAACACCTATGGTAAATCGATGCGCTCGTACTGGAGCAATCGCATTATTACCCGTGTACATGTAATTTCTCGATAATGTCAGTCCAATTCCATATTACCTTTATCGACAATTGTCGTTAATATGCGCATTTTGGAGCAGTTAATATTGTTTCAGTCCATTCTCCTCTTTAATCGTAAAATGCACCGTTAAACGGTGTTTAAATTCCGAGAGAATCAAATTTGAAAAAAAAACCAGGTCGATGGTGAAATTAATTCAAACGATGATTTTACCGTGTTTTTTCGTTGAAATGTCGGGAAGAATCTTTCAAAGAATATAGAATGAAGGAATGATATAATTTTAATTGTAATTTAAAGTTAACACTTTGCATTTGGGGTTGTTTGTATTTTAAAAAATAAAAAAGTAACGATTCTTTTGCAATGTTTTTTTTTACTGGCCTTAGTTTCATAATGTGCACCTAAATTATTTCCAAAAACTTTAATTTCCTTAATAAATTCTATGACTGCTATACAAAGGTTCAAAGATTCTGTACGAAGTCGATAAATTTTGGAAATTCTCTATGCTTTAATTAACAGACGAATTTCAAGGTATCGCCAACAATTGCACAAAGAGTAAATAATAACATAAGAGGAGGGGGAACGAAATGACTGACGTATTTACATCTGGGACCAAAATTTCGTCGGTAGAAATTTACAATTTTCGCACGCGCAGCTTGACAAAATAGTCTGGTGAAAGTTGGCAAATGTGACTTAAGAGTAATTAAACTTGAATTCATGTAATTGTGACTGCCGCCTTGTTACAATTACTGTAAAACGATACGAAGGGAGTAAGCCTTGACGAAACTTTCAGCTACGAACAGATTGCAGAAAATTGCTTGGCTGTCAAATTATAAATTGCGGATATCCGCATTCAGCTGTAAAGTATAATTTTGCACATTTCAAATTAACCGAGTTTCTTTTACCATATTCTTCATGCAAACGAAACTTTTTATTTTACTGTTTTATTATGTATCACGTAAGAAAATATTGATAGTATTAATATACAAGACGTGCATAAATTCTGATGCATCCTCGGGTGAATTATTCTATGCAGATCGTAATCGTAAAGGAACGTTGCACCAACATGCCAAGAATAATCCATTCGTGTTGCATTTGATGGAGAGAAATCGACAGGAATGTTTTAAATTAAATAATTAACAAGTTGACGTTCATTTAACTTGGGTTTCGTTGGGGTAAAAAGGAAAAGAGCAAAGAGAATATCATACTTTTTTCAAGTTTGTTTGAAACTCGCCCCGACGTTATTTCTACCAGCTGTGTTGGCGCGCTCATAAAAAAAAAGGAACTCGACAGAAAGGTTCTGCTCTTTGTAGAAACGACGAACGCACTGGTATTGCGAGGTTTAATTTTAGAACGTAATTTTCGCGACGCAACGACATTTCGAAGGTTTCTTTAGTGCTTTTCAGAAGTGCCATTTTGCCTCGGATTAAAGCGTGATCGAAAATTTAGAGGACCGAGCTGTTTCACCCCTAACTGCATTTCTACCTTCAAAAATTATCCTAAAATGTATCACTCACTTTTTTAATAATAATACAATTCAATCACGATATAAAATCCTTTTATCTAAAAATACTATCTTAAAAATTATAACTCTCAAATTATATCACCTATTTGATTCCTCTATTTTCAATTACAATCTTCCATTCGCTATTTGAATTTGTCAATATTTGTCAGTAGTTTGACAAATCCGTAAATAACTGACACACCCCTAACTATATTTCTGTCTTTATAAATTATTCTAAAATGTATCACACATTTTTTATCAATTAAATTTCGACACGAAACTACTTTAGCCAACAACAATTTTATCTTAAAAAATTAATACCTTCAATTTATTTCATCTCCTTGTTTCCTCCGTTATCTATTACAATTTGTCATCCATTACATTAACACCTCGATATTTAACTGCACTTTTAAAATGCGCTCAATACCTGCCATTGAAAAATTAATAAATACTACACACATTAACAAAGATACCTTAAAAACGCATACCATAATAATAAACCAGTAAAATTACTTTATAGAATACGAACGATCATCTGTCATATCCAACGAATTTAGATTTCGGGCATCAATCGATCTCGAACGAACCAATGCAATAAACCCGAAAACCAGTTTCACAGAAGATTTCCGGTAACATAATGGTGTTGTCGCATTAATGAATTTTATTTATAATTCAGATTGCAGCTGTACTTCAACGACATTACGAGCACAAAAGACGATCGAAGCAGAGGCAGAAGCTGCCAGCATTTTCAGCGTTATCGAGCTCAACTGGAAATCGTCTAACGAAGGATTTCCGCGAACGAAAATGGCTCGTGGTAATTGGAAGCAGCAGGTCGAATTGCCGAATACGACATCGTGACGGTACTTCCGGCCGTCGGTGATTCCGTCGAACTACTGTGGTTCGTTAAACGTTGGATGATCGAGATTATTGTCCTATCTGTGTGGACGTTTCTTCGAAACGACGAATAGCTTGTAAATTTCTAACAATAAGTATTCTAAATTTCTAAATTTCTAAGTTTCGATGGTTTCATTGGCAAACTTAACACATTACACTTCGGTCGCGCGGAATTTCAAATATATAATTGTAGTTTTGGCCAATCAATATCTGTGATATTAATCTGATTCGCGGAAAATGGTAAAGTGAACAAAGAAAGGCAGTGTTATTTCGTTTAATTTGTGCATTATTCAATGCATTTACATGTGATATTGACTTCAAAAATGGAATCCGGCATTTGGGCTTTCAGTGGCTGATATTTAGCCGGCGTGCAATTTGTTAATTGGTGTTTCGGCCCATGGTTTTTGTAAGGAACCAGTTTTCGAACGATTTGTGACGCTTTTTGGATTCCAATAGATATTATTTGTATGCTGTAGGAAAGGAAGATAACTTGTAACCTGCCGAATATGGAGTTTATTATTGTTTTCTTGGTCTATTGCAATTATACTTATTCTAACTAATTGCACAACGTTCAAGTTCTAATTTCCTTGCTACAGAAACAAAGAAATGAAAGCCCATTCTTCAAACCATAAGCAAATTCAATGTTTCCCATACGGTCTAGTGTCCTGCATAGATATGTCTGATCAAATTAATAAATTGCTACTTTAACGAAGAGATTAATACACTTAAAATACACTGAGCTCTCAGATGAACCATTTTGCAATAATTTGGAGAAGAACAAATGGTTGAATAATCGCTGAGAAAAAATGGTTTATATTCGAATCCTAATGCATCAGAAAAGACAGAAAACAATTCTACTTTTCCATTGCTACGACATTTTCTTTGAATTTCCACCTCAGAGGATCTGACAGTTTAGAGAAAAAGAACTGACGTTTAAAACTCCAGCTTCGAATTACAATGACGGTAGAAAGTTCTATGAAAATTGCACATTTCGAGAAATCCTGAGAGGCATTTCATAATTAACTTCGTTGCGTTATTAAACCTTTCAACATTTTGAAGGATTTGTAGAGTAACGTAAATCTTAATATACATATCATTCTAGAATACAAAAACTTCCTCTGAAATATAAATTTCCGTTTCCCACGTTCCCTTTTGCGAAGAATTCTATCTCTCTGCCGGCACTTTGATGGATTTGGCGAATGGAACGAGTTGATGAAATTACATTGAAATTTCATACATAAAGTTAAGACAGTAATGAACTTTTATAAAATTCTAATTAGATCTTTACATAAAGCGACGTTCAGCAAATAAATGCAATTTCCAGCACTGATAAACTTTTACATTCAATAGAATAATGTTACAAATGCAGTAGGATTTGGACTAATTTTAAGGAGAAAAGGGGTTAAGTGGAGAACGAATTAATGTGTCGTAGGCGTGGATAAATTTAAATGATTAATTATCAGAGTAAGATAAAATAAGGATAACAGACACTACGATTACAATAATAATAAAGAATAGAATATATATATCACTAGAACTATCGACGTTAAATCTATTAAATTTCAATATATTAAATAAGTACTTTGAAAACAGAGGAATCAAGAGACCGAAAAGAAAATGGATACGGTGATTTATGTTTTTCTAGATTGACATAGAATATTGATTTCATGACTTTCCGGTAGGCTAGAAGAATTTTTGGAAAAAACTGTGTACCAGTCATTTTGACTGGTTCGGTAGTTCTAGTGATATATTTATCAGGACTGTGGTGGACCTCAGAAACCTCATTTATTTATTTATAAACGATTGTCACAGTTCGTTTTCCAGTAACATTTATTCTACTGTGTGTTGCATAATATTATTAAATAATAAGGAAAACAATAGGATACACTAAATACTGATATAACTAAAATTAACCAAAGTATCTAAGGATTAAAAAGAAACCCTCGAAGGTGTGTCTCTAAGGAATTATAAAGGTAACTTTCTGCCTTAACTCTTTGAGGCACAGAAATTCTGAAAATAAAATTTTGAATAAAATAATTAATATTTAAATTAAATTTAATAATAATTGAATAAAGTTATATAATAATATAAATTTTCGAGGTGGGACCGAAAATGTCCTACCATGCATCTTCGCGCATCAAAAAGGTGGGACACTTTTCATCCCACTGTGCCTCAAAGAGTTAACCCCTTCAGACCCGAATTTTTTTTTCGTTTAAGATAATATTTATTTATTTATAATTTGTAAATGTATATTTTAATGGGCATATGGTCCTTACGCAAAATTTGTAACATTAAGAAGGTCTTGAGAAACATTTGTATAAAAAAATAAAATTCATTAGGTGTTGGAACTAAGTTTAAACCTATACGTAATAAAATACAGCACGAAAAGTATTATGTACATTACAATGTGCACAGGGTCCGAAGGGGTTAAGATGAACTCCTCCCCTTTTTCTATGTCACGCATCATAATGGGGAGACGTCGCTCTAAGGATATCTATGGTTAAATATTATACCAGAAGAACAAAGATGTCCTCTACAGACGATTATTTCAAATGAAAAATGAACATTCAGCGACCTTTTTAAGACGACGAAAGAACAGATCAGTTGCAACTGACACGTCTATAGAAAATTTCAATTGAAATTCAGCAAAGTAGTGCGAGCCATGATAAAATCATCGGTAATGAATTTATGCAGCGGTCGTACAATGAGATTCTCACTACGAGGGAAACGTCGGTCCTAATGCCACTGCGAAAAAGCTTCGTCGAAAGTTCTAGCTGAGAGAGAAAAAAAAGGGGTCGAAAAAGTTTCCGCTGTAGACAGTAAAGAGAGATCTCTTGCGAGTTCAGAACCGACGGCTCGCGAAGTTCGACGTGAATGCAGTCGCACGGAAAACTTTCCCCGGTGCGTATAGACTTTGCAATCTAACTCGTATTCGCGGATTATCATCTTCGTAACGACTTTCCGTTTCTTGCATTTGTTCGGTACGCTATTCGAGATAGTTGGGATGGAACTTTTTTAATGTATATAAATTAAGTTTTAGAATTTCTTACGACGATGGTTTTGTCCTCTCATTTCAAAGTGTTTCTTGGGTTTAAATCTAAAGGGTATGTTAAATGTTTAACAATGACGAAATCAATTGTTGACTATGGTTCTTTTACTTTTAGAAATTTTCGGTGTGAATAATAAAAATGATATAATCAAATTTAGGGTGCTTCTTAGGAAAACTTGTACAACGGGTGGAGAATTATTTAACAAAGATTTATTCCGTCGTCAATATAGTCAGAAAAACTTGAAACTAAAATTACTGTGTACTTTGAAAAAAGAGAAAAGGTGGAAAAGATTATCAATTAACACGTTGACTGACATCGGAGTCACAGGTGGCCGGTGCTAGTGAATTCAATGATATTTTACATGACTTTTAAATTATAATATTTCCGAATTTTTTAACATATTCAGTGTTTAAATACTGGTCTTCAAAAGATAAAATCCTTTTGCACATATACCTCTTTGTGTCTTCAGAGTTTCTGCTTTATAAAGATAGCATTTTAATAGAAAGAGTATCACTTCAGTAGAAATGGTAAAACAAGCGAAATATCAGTGGCGTTTACCGTGTTAAGTAATTACAGCTTTGTAAGATAGAAGTAGAATATTTCCCGTATGTCATGTTAATCGCCCTGGTAATTTTAGTGTCAAAATTACATTAAATAGGCATATATTGGACATAAACTCAAAACCTCAGTGAAAGAGTTTAAGTCCAATCCAAAAAAAAGTCAAAGTCAAATTTACCACAGTCACCATCCCCTTACATCAAAAACAATTAAAAAATCTTGATCCTAGGCAAAATTACAATAACAGTCGTAGCCGAAAAATACGAAAAAAATATACAGAACATATATAATATAAAAAAATAAAAATGTCATTTTATTTAATAATGTTCTCCTGAATTTTGGGCCACCTTGTATTCCAAGTAACACCAAACATTCCGTCGCTCTCCACACCTTTTCGTGAATCATACTATGAAAACAGTATCCCCCATAAACTGAAAATCGTAAATCTCACAGGTGGACCTGTCAAGTCGTTGACATAAATACAGTGAGGCCAACGGAAATCACGCGTAAATGGCTTTCACGTAGTTCCAGTCAGAAGAGATCCTTCTGGCATCAAGGGTTTCAAATGCAGACCTCGAACGTAAGTGGGCCACTGTAGGCTACTGGTTATACGCTTTCATTCATATATGTACCTATGTATTTACGTATATACACGAAGGAATCAAAAGGACAACGCGAAGGGATGTTCATCCACCCAAGAAATGCAGAGGGTAGTCAAGCATGCCGGGCAGAGAAGAAAGATAAAAACGAAATAAATATTTCTACTGTGGAAATAAAAGTAGATACTAAAAGCGAGAAACAGGAAAACGTGGAGAAAAGAAGGGTAGAACTTTTTGTTCTACGATACATTTTAACTTCCTGGCAAGATTCATGGCAATCGACACTTCAAAGACTTCGACATATATGTCATCCTGCTATCAGAATATGATACACGTGGAGGATGAATATTCCTCGTTAAAAATACATTCTTATCAGTTCTTAACCTATTCACTGCCAGAGAAACTAAGCAAATATTAGCTTACGTGATAAAATTTGAGAAGATGACAATACGTTTTTAAAACAGTAATTTAATTATTCAAAAATATAATCTCAACAGTTGTAGTGATACTAAGAAAATTTTTGTTCCATAAATGCTACACACGTTCGGCTGTTATTGCCAACTTATTAATTCCAACTTATAGTGCAAACACGAGATATCTCGTAGTTGGCAGTGAATGGGTTAATAACACGAGAGAGAAGGAAGGAGTGAAAAAAAAATAATACTTGAAGTTTATACAAAGGAGTTAGAAAGGACGTCCTGTATATAGAACTTTCGGGTAAGATGTAATTTAAATTTCGTGCAATAAGAGAAGCCCCATGTAGTCGACAAAGGCAAACACATAGGTAGCTTACGGAAGCTACTTTTAGTTAAAATTGCTTTCTCTTCGATTTCGTGTACCTTGCGCAATTTTCGCAAGGGAAAGACTCTTCGGTAAGCGGGCAGGAAAAAGTGTAGAAAGGGAGAAGATACAAAAGCGTACGACTTCCTAAAAGATAGTCGTATAAGGGAAGTCTATTAAAGTTCTACGATTAAGGTATCCCAATTTCTGTGGACTAGAAACGAATCAGAATCAACCGACGAAAGAAGTCAACGTAGACGTAGAAACACGAAGGAAATACAAATTCAATTGTTAGTTCTCCTTGAGCGGGTACATGTTGCGTAATTCTTTGTGGAGAAAGGAATAAGCTCGGAGGAAGCAGAGAATCTAATCTCTCGATTAAGGTATCTCAATTTTCTCAAACTCCAGAGAGAGATCTATAGTTTAATGGAGTACAGAGGAGATTAACATAGCGCATCGAAGGAGAACCGAGGGAAACGTTGCAGTGAAGACGAAAGGCACCGAATTAATGCCAATGAGCGACTGTACTTTACGGAGATTAGATTAGCAGAAGGACCCGATTACGAGTGACGTTGTTTCGAATGCGTTTCTCTATATTCTGAGTACACGGAATTAACGTAGCTCCGTAGGGTTAAATTCCGTGTTTCTATTTTTGTGAAAAGTCATTATCGAGCTATCCGGATGATAGTGCTTTTAGGATACAACTTCACTGAATTTTACGGCATTATACGTTCGCAGAAGAACTGAAGACGGATTAGATGTGACTACACTGGATTTTTTTTTTATTGGAGTGTCTTTCACGAGGGATGTTTTTACAATAAGCTGCATTATCTAGATATACGTATTCTATAAAACTAAAATATAATGCTGCAGTTTAACGGTGAAGGTCAAGTGGGAATTTTGATATTATCATATGGACCGTTTATTTTGAAAGTGGTGTAAGTCCATTTTCTCTTGTTTCGAGATATTTAAAGGTTAGCATATCTGTCAATTTAAAAATATTGGTAAATTATGACGAATCTGACAATGTTTCTATCAATTTATCAATATCTAATTTGAGTATACAAATTTCTTTTAGGCGAATTTAACTAAAATTATGTATATTTACAGGCTGCAAATGGACTTACACCACTTTCAAAATAAACGGTCCATATATCGTATTTATGATGATAGAATGATTATATTATTTGTTTGAATTTTTTAATTAATTATTAAGTGGGTAAGACGCTGCAGACTCTGTGGTAAAAGTAAAATGTAAAGCTGTATTGTAAGTTTTTAGATCGATAGAAGCGTTATTGATATTTTTTTAACATTGTCAGATTAGAAGAGTTATATTAGATATTTGTATTTGTTAGCTTCAGTAATAGATATTGTGCAATTAGCAACAAATTGTGTCAGTTTAGGGAAAACCAGCTGTCTCTCGTGAAGCCACAATTTCCACGATCGATTGCCATTAAAAATCAATAGGTAACTGATGCGAAGAGGCAGAGAAATCGGGTCAAGAAATATAAGGTTAATGGAACTAAGCGAATGCACTTTGCACAGATTAGATCAGTGCAAGGACGATGTCAAGTAACGAAGTTACGCGCTCTGATAAAAAGACACTAAAATCGGCAAGGACATCAATCAATCACTCTTCCAGTCGATCACAACCTTAACTATATATAATAATATAACATTCGTCATTTTCCTTATACTCTATATTCATTCACCATTCTCACTTCTATTTCCACTCCCTTCTTCAATTCTCAGCATATTAACTATTCGAAATGTAGGATTTTACAAAGAAAAATATTCTTTTTAGTTATTCCCTGATATAAGTTATAAGCTCAAGTTAACGTCAACTAAAAATAGGAAGCAATAAATATCTCCAATTCTAAACATGAAGTGATGAATCATTTTTACACCTGTTGATAAAACAAATAAATTTACAAGCGGTGTAAAATATTAATCCTGTGCACTCCATTGTCGTCGCAGTGGCGACATTGTAATGCAAGCTGATAAATCCGTTGTTAGGTAAATTCGCCATATTTTGATATCTTTTTTGTATTGCAAAACACAGTTTTAAAATGTGTATGTATATTTTTTAACACTAGATTTACGGATATTGATTTACCTATTTTTCTGAAGCGAGCCAATTCGAATCATACAAGAAAATCGAAATTTTTTGCAAAGAAAATAGTTCCAAATTAATTGAAATGAAAGATTTATTATTAAAAAATGAACCAACCAATATATTTTATATGTAGTAATCAAATTTTGAATGAGTCAAATTGACTCCGTAAATCTAGTGTTAATTACAAGACAGGATTTTCAATTTTCCACGGATGTGCATCCACACTGTATAAATAGTCCTGGTGTAGCTTGTAGCTCATAGTAAAAATTATTCGGAGTGGAAAGGGTTAATTTTCTACATTATGCCTAACTTCAACTATTCGATAAGAAAGTCTCATTATCCATAATATAATATTCAAAATGTGAAACAGTTTCTACCCTACCTTGCCGTAAAGATTTAATTAAATTAAGAATAATAATTAAATTATCCACTTTATAATCTCTGTTACAAATCTACACATATCATTAGCACATAAATGAACTTAAAGATACATTCTACAGCAAAAAGTTATGATAGAGTCGAAAAATCACGAAATTGAACTTTATGTTCTCTAATAAGTTATACATTCGGCTCGATACTATCATCGACAAAGGAAATCTAGAGGGTATCGTTAGAAGCGACAAGTACTAACTGCCCTCGATACTGTCGAGTTCGATTGTCCGAAATCGCCATACATACTCGTTTTCGTCGAATTCCCAGAAGACATTCGACAGGATCCTTCTTTCCTCCGTTTCGCTTAGAACGCCATAAATCAGTCCATTGCAACTATTCGAATTCTCGTGCGGATAACAAAAGTCCTGCATTACAGAGCGCGAAGGAAAGAATTTCTTTTGTTACGAAAGATTTACCGCGAGTTTGCTTGTTTATGAAGATCTGATTAAATTAGAAAAGGTTTTACGTCAGTAGAAACAGTGAAACTAGTGAAATATCGGTGGCGTTCAACGTGTTAATATAGTTGCACTTAAATAATAGAATACTTCAAAGTATTGTGTTTCGAGTGTTAATTGATGAAATTTATTAACACTTTGACTGCCATGGAGGTCACCGGTGACCGGCGCTATTGAATTCATTCAATTTCTCTGTAACTTTGAAATTGTAATATTTATGAATTCTCGGATATATTAAATATTTAAATATCTACATTAAAAAGATAAAGGTCTGCCGATTATCTATCTATCTGTATCCTCAAAGTTTCTGCTTTGCAAAAATACGAATTTAATAGAAAAAGTTCCACTTCAGTAAAAATGATGAATCTGACGAAATACCGGAGGCGTTCAAAGTGTTAATATCTAGATGGTCGTAGGTGCTTGATTAATTTTATCTACTGTACTTCTCAGTGTCAAAATTTAAATTACACGCTTTTAGAGAATAACATGAAAACGGAGGGTGGATAATGGAAAAACAAGTATTACAGTGTTATATTTACTTTTATGAATGCTATCTGCTTCATAACATCGCCGATAGCTTTCCAAATTACACTGTATTTTACCGAAACAACGAGGTCCACATATTACATAAACGTCTGTAATACAGAAATGAAAATTTTATTGGAAACTTCTATAGACCGTCTGCAACAAACATCGAGCTCACCGCGAGCAACATGTGTACCCTATCGACAAAATTCGTTTTCAGGTAAAACTAAAATTACCTAACCGACAGCTTAATTGTCAAAGCTAGATTTATTCTGGCAATTTCCAATGCCATTGTTATCCACCACCGCCAGGAAACCAGCATATTGTCTAAAATTAATTGCAGTAAATAATTCTCGACAACTAAAATCCCCTTTGATAGCGTGACGTTCATCAAACATGAAAACATGCTTGTAATTATGAAAGTCATGTAAGTTATTTATTTCTAGTTTCACCTAACCCAAATATGTTTAAACTTTTGTTTCGTCGTGCGCGTCAATTTTAGCATAACAAGCTAACTATCAACTTTGTTAACAACTACATTTTAGAAAAACAAGAAGTACAAATTGCTTAGTATTTTTTTCGATATGTCAAGTTGATTATCCATCTTCAATAAGTGGCTAACAGTTTCTGGACTGTATACTTTTTTTAAAATTTTGCACCTATTTAATAACCATTCAAAAAATGTGTGACTAAATTAAATAGATGTGGGAAAATCTTAACCACTGTATTATAAACAATTTCAAGGACTCTACATAATATGCAATGGTCGACAATTTATATTTAACACGTTGAACGCCGCCGGTATTTTGCTAGTTACATTATTTCTCCTGAATTAAAACTTTTTCTATTAACTTCACGTCTAATGCAGAAACTTTAAAGATCAGGTAGATAAATATTCGGCAGACCATTATGTTTTTAACGTCAATATTTAAATATTAAGTATGTTCGAAAATTCATAAATATTGCAATTTAAAAGTTACGTGAAATCTCATTGAATTCAATAGTGTCGATCACCGGTGGCCTCCATGGCAGTCAACGTGTTAAGTACGAAGTTGAGGAAGTTTTTAACTCATTCAGCTCCAAAAAGTTGAAGAACTCAATTCTTACAAATTTAAACGAAACACTTCCATCACATTCTGATATGCAATGGTATAATCCAAGATAAATAACAGCTTAACACTAAGTCTACAGCAGCCGTCAAATTAACGCGTACCTACTTTATTCAAATCTTTTCTTAAATCGGCAGAGAAGCAGTACAGTAAATATTTCACCTGTGTCTTACTAATTTTTGTCCTTCCATTCATCTTTTCTCAAAGTAATTATTAGGAGTACCGAAAAGTAATCAAAATTTTCTCTTTGCTGGTGAAAAACATTTATTTATTAAAGAAATCTTAAATATTAATCAACAAAATAATTTCCATAATTTTCTAGCACTTTTTGCCAGAGTAAAGGTAGTTGTTCGATTCCCTTTTTGAAAAAGTCCATAGATGTTCTGTTGAAAAACGTTTCCAATTATGTTTTCACTTCTCCAATTTTGATTACTTTTCGGTACCCCTAATATTTAGTATATTTAAATATGCGAGATTTAGCAGCCGTAAATCTAGTGTTAAATTCCGTAAATTTTCAATTCTCACCACCTTCACAAGTATTGCCACAAATATGAAAATAACGTCGTCCGATGAAATCTCTATGTCGTGAAGATAACCGACGAAACGAAGCCCTATATATTCGATTTTTCGATAATACGATCCCTATGCGATATCGTAAATATCCCTAAGCGTAGAAGATACGACCACGGAATATGTTAGCTGGTCCACCATGAGATACCGTAACGACAAAGTCGTCTCTTACGTTATATCAGGTGTCCTAACGGCCACAATACATCAAGCGACCTTGATGCAGGAATTTTCGCGTGGATATCGGCTCTCGTACAGCTAACCCGAAACATAACAAAGAAGAAGGGTGAAAGGATCTGCCGCCTTTCCGCCGTTGTATTGGAATGTTTATGTCGACGTCGGTCTATTTACCTCGGCTATCGGTTAACGATCGACGACGACGTTCCTCGGTAACCCCGGAGGATCGCTATAATGCACGGCCGATACCGGGACGTGTTTATCACTCGTTTACCAAGACGTAATTCCACCTGCTCCTTTCGCAGCGGCTTCCGTGCTCGGGAAAAAGCCGTGGAAAATTTAGAATCGGCCGTTGCATTGCGCATAAAAACCAATACATTCTATCTAGATACACTGATCGAATTTTTTTTACGAGATATACTACAGTGCATGAAATTTATGGAGCGACCATCGATGTCAAGGTTGTTAATGATTATGATAAGTCCTAAATAACTTGATTACTGAGTACGATACTTTTGGAGTGATTATTGGTGTTTATTGTAACGTCTTAAGAATTAGAATATAATGTATGCAAATTATGATGGGATCATTGATGTCAAGAATGTTAATGATTATTATAATTCTTAAATAACTTGATTACTGTGCACGAAACTTTTGGAGCGATATTCGATATTAAGATTATTTGTGTTTGTTATAACAACTTAAGAATTAGATTATAATGCATTGAATTTATGGTGTTAAGATTGTTAATGATTATGATAAGTCCTAAATAACTTGATTACTGAGTACGATACTTTTGGAGTGATTATTGGTGTTTATTGTAACGTCTTAAGAATTAGAATATAATGTATGCAAATTATGATGGGATCATTGATGTCAAGATTGTTAATGATTATTATAATTCTTAAATAACTTGATTATTGTGCACGAAACTTTTGGAGCGATATTCGATATTAAGATTATTGGTGTTTGTTATAACAACTTAAGAATTAGATTATAATACATTGAATTTATGGTGTTAAGATTGTTAATGATTATTATAATTCCTAAATAACTTAGTTGCCGTGCACGAACCTTTTGGAGTAATATTCGTCATTAAAATTGTTTCTGTTTATTGTAACATCTCAATAATTAAAGTATAATACACGGAATTTATGGTACGATCATCGATGTCGAGATTGTTAGTGATTATTATAATTCCTAAGGATCTTATTGTTAGTTACCATGCACGGAACCTTTTGGAGTGTTATTGCTCGTTAACATTATTGGTGTTGATTGTAACTTCTTAATAATTACATTATACTATATGAAATTTATGGAGCAACAATCGATGTCAAGATTATTAATTAATATTATAATTATAATATTCTTAGTTATAATATTATTATAATTTTATATTAACACTTTACCGACCGGTAGCCGATTAATCGGCTTTTCGGGCTCAACACTTATGGACTTTTAACTAATTAATTGATTGCTATGACAATTAATAAATTATTATTTTTCATTGCGGTTAACTGTGCCAAGGACTCAGCGAAGAAACTTTGCAATTTTCGATGAGATATCAATATCAGGTAAATATTTGCGTGCAAGAGACCAATCAGAAGTGGGTAGGATGTGAAAAAATACCGGTCGGTAAAGTGTTAACCCTTTGCGCTCCGAATTATTTTATTAACTTTTTGTCAGATAAGGAAATATAATCTCGGATAATTGTCTACTGTTGATTATCCGTTTCTACATAACACTAGATTTACCAGCGTGAAATCTATTATATTTAAATATGTTAAATATGTACCTTAAAGCAAGGAAAATTAAGACGTGGAAAAGATGATGGATTCGGTAATTTATGTTTTATACGATGGATGAAGAATATTTATTCTACGGTTCTCTCAGAAAACCGTCGAATTTTTGAAAAAAATTGTGTACCAGTCACTTTGACTGGCTTGGTAAATCTAGTGTTAATACTAGGAACAATTGGAGATACTGCGGTGTATTCCTGTTAAAATGCAAAATTATTGTTGACTTCGAAAAGTCGATAATTAGTATATGAAATATTAAGTGTCACAAAAAGCTGTGTCGAATGTAGCTCGACATAGGAGTGCAAAGGGTTAACATTGCCACGGTACATGGCATTTGTAAAGCGATGATTGACATATAGAAAGTTCGTTATATAGCAAAAATATCTTATCTAACAATAAGAATGAAAGTCGAATTATTATTGTACTCACTACTTTGTGTCTGCTTGTTGCTCGATGAATCTACTTAGATGATAGATAACGTCGATGATAGATTGTGATGTATGCTTGCGTGGTTGTTACTTGTCACTATATGCACTACGCGTACGCGAATAATACCATAAACTATGATACGCGGTAATAAATTAAAAGGAGGTTATGAGAAGAGACGTAATACTGTGGTACGATGTGACCGGCTCGAAGGACGATTAACTTCTAGTTATTCGTAAGGAGCGGACCGCGTAATCCTCCCCCCACCACTATCCCAACTCCTTCGGCCGGTAGACCTTGCAATTGCCTTTCATACTGAAAATATCAACATTCCTTCCAAATTTACTGATAGAACGGTTGGTACTTGTTTACATTTTATTTCTACGTTTGTTATTTAACTGTTAAATAAGGAAATTTACAAATTTGCATAATAGGAGTAATTTACATAGAAATTAAATTAGGTGATGGTTCTGTGGATAATATTTTAGTTCGTGTATGTTTCATTTGCTCTTTGATATTTTTTTTTTTTGCTATATGCAAAAATGTTTCGGTCAAAATTTGCACTGTTATGAAGGGGAAAGTTAATAGTGATATGAAGTCACGTTTACTTTTCTTAAATGGAATAGCCATATTTTCTTACTAAATTTTACAAAGCAACGATATCTCAAAATTAAATTTTGAGATATTCGCAAAATAATTATTCTGTATTAGAGTGCATGTTCGTTTAACGAGACAGTTATAACTTGGAGATAAGTTTTGTTTACGACGACAGATAATTTTAATTACGATCCTAAAGATTCAACATCGTCAATATGAAATATTAACTAAACTTAGCATTATTAGTAGTCGTACAGAGAAAAGTAGTACATTTATTAAGATGTTAATAAATAAAGAGAATCGTCACATTATGTAATAAATCTTCACTGGTATATAATTGTCTTATGCTGTTAAATGGACTGAATTTTAACGAATCGTAAATATAGACGTATGTATATAGGACAGACGTTGACGTGCGTATTTCAACCAAAATGAAACGCAATTAAATAGCGTTTTAAAGTATCGATTACAATAGCTGTCGGCTATTTTGAAAGATGTTCTAGTGCAATTTCGTTGTCAGAATGCAATTAACTGAAGAGCACTCGTCCGTAAAAGTCCATGGAAAAGCAGCCCGAGTGAATAACACCTGATGGAACGATAGGGGATTGTGTTTTAAAATATTATTTGATATTGGACTCTCCATGCTAAATATTTAATCGAGTTATTTCGTTTCATCGTAAAACGAGGAAATAAATAAAACGCAAGCTTTTATTGCATGTACTTGAAACACCCTGTAAGTGCAACGGTAGGTATATTGCATCGGTGTTTGTTCCGTTCCGTGTAGTTTTATACAATTTTCCCAATGATGAAGCTGCAAGGTATGCAAATATTTGGCGGTGCAGAATTCCAACGCATATTTCACTGCCTCTCGGAGGAATGGTTGCTCGCGTTCTATCGATGATCAAGGATTTATGTCTCTTTGGAAAATGTTTCGCGATTTCCGGGACATTCTGCAAGAGTCTGACGGGCAGTTAAGGTATCAGCCATAAGTCAAAAACTGTGGAATGAAGTTCTAAATGATGGTCATAGGTATTCGACAGAGATAACAAACTAAATCACGCTGATACGCACCTGATTTGTTGCCAGAGGTCATTGCAATGAACAATAACACGAGAGATTTCAAAGACCCAACGCACACGTGACCGTACTTCGTAATATACATGAACTTCCTATGCAATTTTATTTAACCGTTGCATAATTAAATTTACATTAATTTCTCCATAAAATTGAATTGTCAAAATTGCACAGGTCAATGTCCCATATTTTCTTATCGTGAAAAGAAATTTGCCAGAAAAAATTACAAAATTAATTTAAAGAAAGAATCATCAACTTCACTAAGAATTCTCCCATTTCAACTGACGCTATATTTTTCTTTCCGTAATTCTAGTTCCGTAACACAAAAGCAGAGAGATTCCACAATGTCGATGGCATTTTCGACAACTTGGACATCGTAATCTCATGCGAGTGAACCGACGTGTCAGCGTGCTGTGAACCGATCAATAGTCAATCAAACAAGCATCCGTGCTAATCACTTGCGAAACGAGTTTATTATCGGGGAGAATGTTCGTTCGCTCTTTCTCTTGTTCAAGCCCTTCCGTCTATTTCGACCTCGGTTCCTCCGTGGCCGCGTTTCGTGTCGTACGCGTTTAGTCTATCCAGAAATTGCAGATAAACGGTATAACTGAAATCCGAGGAAAGAGAATTTACGATGCCTGTCCGGTAAGAATACCAGTCGAACCTGTTGAACATCTCTGTAGCCACGGTGCATTGACTTCTGAGAGCCTAGTTTCAACCCTCGATGCCAGGAATTGACTTGGTGCCGGAAGAGGAACATTTATCATTGGTGGAATGGAGACGTTGTAATTGAAATCCATCGTGTTTTGTTTCCTTGTCAATTCACAAAATATCCACTAAGAATTGTCGTTTCATGAATTGTAACTTAATTAACAAAACGAAGGAACAAATCAGAATTTCTTTCTGAAATGAAGAACTTCGTTTATGGTATCAACTACAGCAATTAGTTCTATCTGTTCTCTGTCAAAATTCCATTTATTTTATGTCTATTTTTCTTTTATTGATCGTAGCCTACTGTCAGTATTTTTACTTACAAATTAAGATAATTACCTTACTCAAATTCATTAGCCTGTAGAAATTCTTTAGCAGTCTATTTCAATTATTTTAATAAATATATGACATCTGGGATGAATTCTTTCCAAAGAGGTTCAGAGACATGTACGTACATCAGAGTTTGTAAGGTAACTGGTTTACATTATTTTAGATAGGTTTGTGTCCTTAATTGCTAGTGTTTTTTAAAAATATTGCTATAAAAATCATGTAGAGCTCTATCGAACCTGTTGCACGGAAACCGTCTCCAAACGCGCATCTCTTCGGGTGCGAGCGCTACTACTTTTCCGTAAACCCGAACTTGAAAATGCTCTCGATATCCAGGTCACGCTCTTGCCTCAACTTGATTTGAATTCTTAAGGCTCAGAACGATGACAGAGGAACACTCACTCCTAAGGGACGATGAAAATAGATCGTCATTCACTGTCATTTTCACTACGTGAAACTGGTGTAACTCGGGGATTACATCTTTATGAAGAACTTGCACGACTGGATTTTTGTTGACGATTTATCATTTCTTAATTGATAATGGAATTGAGGGAAAGGAACATATACGTATGTCGATAATTTTCATAGATGACGAATACCGAATTTACGGAGGAACTTAATTTTTCAATCCTTTTTGCACATATTAACACTTTCACAATCGCATGTTTGCGCAGTGAAACGTCGCCAGGGGCCGGCAATATTTTTGAATAAACACTTTGCCGTCCGCACTATTTGTAAACATTTCTTCACTTGAAAAAAACTTTACGTAAATTCATGAAATAATTCAACATTATTATACAACAATATTTATTCCTTTGTGTGCAACATACCTGGTTGCCTATCAATAAGCAAAAATTGAAATGTATTCGTGAAAAAGTTTTTCGAGATAGACTCTTTAGTAGTCAAAAGCTTTTAAGCAATAAAATTTTGTATCATTTAAGCATCTGACGTTCTAAAAAGTTTTGCAATTGGCTTGCCAATGGTACCACTTAGGAGTCACCGGCAAATAACGACTGGCCTATCAATGGCACCACGTTAATGTCACTGGCAAATAACGAATGCCTACCAATGACACCAAATGAGTGTCACCGGCAAACAACGTATTGCCTGCCGATGGCACCTCGGTGTTGTCACCGGTTGTGAAAGTGTTAATACTAGGTCTTTTAAGGTGACCAGAAAGATTGTTCCAAATTTTTTGCAAATATTCCTCAAATTTCTAACTCAGGTTCTTCCTAGATCCCCCATGTTTACTTTGTAGGCTTCAAGCGATTAAATTGATCAAGATTTTTATTTTCTAATTTATTTATTTAGTGTTTATAAGTATATTGAATTGATTGTTCATAGATCTACTATGATACAATCATGGGGCCAATTATGCGTTCACCATACGGCGGAGCAGTCCGGTGGTATGGTCGGGTTAAAAGAAGACCCATAACGTGTAAATGAGTCTTATTTTGTAACTTTTACTCCATCACATTATTAATTTAATTTTGCACCGTCATAAAATTAAAACCTCAGAACTAATTTCTGTATCCACCCCCGCTTTGTATCTCTATGAACTCTATGAAAAATAGTAAACCAGAATGAAGAGGTAAATATATGAATATTAAAAGTATTACCTGTCTAATTTATTTCTAACTTTAGAAACGATTAACGATCACGTCTACGTATTACGTGAATCAGGAAAGTTTAACGAGGAACCGTAATGGTGATGTTTCGTAACACCCACTGCAGGCATACTTGATAATGCGAGAGTAGGACGATATCGTTAACGTGACATTAAAATTTATCATTGGCTAGGCGGAAATTGGCCAAGGGAATCGTCAGAGGGATTAATATACCTGTACGGTCGCCCTGACACTGGCCGATTCGAGTTTCGAGATAACCATTAACGTGAATAAATTATTCCGTCCCACGATGCTACGAGAATTTACCGATGTAATTCCTATCGTAACAAATAGCACTTGGAAGTCTTCTGGAAAAGACGATGAACGATTTTCTTTACTGTCCTACCAACAGAAATACGATAGTTATTAATTAGTGAGTATGTACTTCTCACTCTACTATAATTTTTTTTATTTTAAAGCTTTCTTCACTTTTGCCCTTCTCGAAACAATTGATACAATGGTTAGTGATAGGATAGAATGAGAATTCATGGCTTGAAAATTCCCACGGATTAATCGTTCTCAAACAAGTTTGATAGATCGTTAAGGCTGCTTAATGCCGTCTCATTAATTGCGACTTTAATAACGTCGCGTTTTAAGTGCCTTAGACTTTCGATCGTTTTTCATGATTCCCGCTTTAATACGGTTTCATGTGCGCAAGAAAGCAGAGAAGAGTTTTGAAGAGAGGATGAAACGAAACGAGTGATCCTTCTTTTTCCACCGTTTCAACGTGATTAACGGTTCGTGTTTGCTGTTTGAAGATACTATATACTTAAATGTCGACATGTATGCGCAAATATTAAGTAGTCTCCGAATACGCAAACTACGTTCAACCGTTTTAGCGTAGTTTGATACGCGCGGAGACATCAATGAGAGCTTTCTAAATGAATTTCATTCTCTCTAAGAATTTCCCTCTCGTAAGTCTCATACTTTGATGTATAAAATTAAAATATTCAAAGTTACGAATTAATTTTGACATTTTGATATTATCACTGAATAACTCGATTCAACCCCTTCACTTATAATGAACCACGCCACTTGCTTTCTTTAAAAATTGCCAATAAAGTAGTGATAGCACGTCATTTTTACGTCATGAGGTTCGTTTTAACCCTTTAGCGTACAATTTCTTTTCTGACTGGACGTGTAATGATTCAAAATTGATTCCTGAAATCAAAAGTTCTCATTGATTTCTGGTATTTCGTAACTTAAAGTAATTTTAATAGTATAGAAATAATGAGACCGTTTCCCCACCGGCTGATATTTTCAATTTAATAGTTTTTCTTGTAGGTTAAAGGGGTTAAAGTGTAGGCTGAAACAGAAATCCCTTGCAAATTGTTATATTAACCCTTTGCGCTCCGAATTAATTTAATAACTTTTTGTCAGATAAGCAAATATAATCTCGGTAAATTGTCTACTGTTGATTATTCGTTTTTATTTAATACTAGGAACAATTGTAGATACTGCGGTGTATTCCTGTTAAAATGCAAAATTATTGTTTATTTCGAAAAGTCGATAATTAGTATATGAAACATTAAGTGTCACAGAAAGCTGTGTCGAGGGTAGCTCGACATAGGAGTGCAAAGGGTTTATGGTATAAAGCTGTTAATACTTTAATTTTATCAAAATGATGATAGATGCTGTCACAAAAAATTCATAAGTCAAAAGGATAACCACTTATACTTGTAAAATAATTTTCTAAAATCAAATATATATTCTCTCGTATTCGTTGCAGTATGCACTATATTCCTGCACTTCCTCGTGATTCGTTAACTTATTATTTCCAATGAATATGTAATCCGATACTCATGGAAATTTCTACCCCATCTCGTGGTTATTGCATTTGCCTTTCCGTCCTGTCCATCCCGTTGCATGTTGCATTCACGAAAGGCAACAACGTTCGGCTGACGGGCAATCTAATTAATCCATACCTTTAGACGACCAAGCCTTCTACCGAAGTGTTCTATGAAGCAGCTCCTTTCGATCGCTGTATTAACTTAATGATCACTGGACGTACATGCGAAGTCGCCAATCGCTTTGACACCTCATAGACTTTTATACATAATAAGTATTCTGTGCAAAAAAAGTTCATTGACGATGCATATCAAAAAGTCTATTAACGCTAACCATATCGCACATGATCAAGTGACCGGTTCGATGAAAAGACAATATATAATTTTTTTTGTTATTAAGTAAAAACGTGCATTTCTTGTAGAGAGACATTATTATTATTTTATAATCGGTCTCAAGATACGTTACGATAAGTGTATGTATCCATAATGTATCGGTACGATTAGTGTTAAAGCATTAGTCACGGACTTTAACCCATTGACTGCCACGCAAAGGGTCTAGCCGAATAAGGGGGCCAAAAGTGCCCTTGAGCCGATTCTATTCGACGATGGGTCATTCGATAGGTGATGATGAAAAACCATTGCACACAAATTTTTAATCCGATACCTTCACCGGGAGGGTAGTTATGGGGTAAATTCAAAAAATCAGTTTTTTCCTCATTTTCCCTACTTAATGGAATACAAAAATTCCGAAAAAATTCTGACACATTCGCTATATGAATGCACACGCTAGGGAATTTTTTCAGATTTTTCCTTTGCAAATTCTACGCACAAAAAATGAAAAACCCAAAAAAAAATTTTTAAACATCGATTTCGTATCGAAACCTTCCGAGCACAACTTTTTCCTTTTTACAGTAGCTGCATAATGTTATCATTGTTATACCCTAATTTTTTCAGATTTTTTGAGTACGGTGCATCACGGTCGGAAAAATCAAAAACCGATTTCTGCGACCCATTTTGGGCTGTAACTCGTACAGTATTTATTATTTTTACATTATTTTGATACAGTATGTTCCTTTTGTGACTTTCAATGTTTCTACGTACAATTAAATACCAAGTGAATGCAAACGATCGAATTCATTCATCTAATTGTAAACTGCGAACTGCCTTATCTGCTGAAAATGTGAACATCTTTCCAACGGCGTCGGTGGTCCAGTGGCTAGCGTTCCTGCCTGCTAAACCTATCGAAACTTTTTGCGCCGGTTCGAATCCAGTTAGGTGCAGTTAGATTTTTTTTTTTTTTTTTTCTTCTTTTTATAATAATTAACTCTGCAACAACAAATAATAGTTATTTTTCAATGTTTCCCAAACATTCTTATAGATTTGCACCAATACTAAATAAACACATGCAAGTATAATTATAGTGCATATTGTTCATTCCTCTTAGCCACATAATTTTTTATTTATATACCTTAAATGAATATTAGTTTATTGTGGCTCGTAGAGATATGTATTCATAATTTAAATAATGTAATTAAATATCCTGATGAATTGTGAAAATGATGATATCTAACGGAAAGAAGGGATCCTTTCTTTTCAAACACAATTATTTTTGCAATTATCGCTTCCTCACTTATGCAGGGGTCATTCAACATAGAAAATGTGTTAAAAGAAGAAGGGTACATCAAGATTCCACCCGTTAAAATTCCTTTACTGCTCTATACAAATGTCTTTCCACAGCTGCAGGTTTTGCCTGCAATTACAATCGTATCGTTTTCAAACCAATTTAAGTAAATGAAAATATGTAATTTAGTTAAGCACGCTTTATTGTTTTATTGTACTCACTCCGATACTTTACAGCCCCTTCAGCTAACTAGTCCGTAATTACCTGTTGAGGGTGTACCTTTCGCGCTGGTACCTACCAACCTAAACCAATAGAAATTCTGTACTTCCTTATATTTTTGATGTTTCTAGCACATCCCCTCCATTGTACATATTTTTTCACGTATATAAGCGAATGAAATATGCGAGTAAAGCAATCGTTGCTCGCAGTGTTCTCTACTAGTGCAAGTATCGTTATTTCACAATGTTCTCGAGTTCTCAAGTCGATAGAAAATCCGTGCGTGCTCAGTGTGTTGGATGCAATGCGTACATTTGCAAGTTATCCGGGTATAGAAAAAAAGTAAATTCGGTCTGGGATGTCCACAAGTTTTCGCGAATATTGGGGAAAACGGTAGCTCTTGGTGACATGGTGTGCAATAAGTGTCGCGTTTCTATGTATAAAAGAAAATCAATGGATAATTTAGAATCTGTCGAATCGTCAAACAGAGAAACCGCATTGGAATCTGTCCCTCTATCCTCACAAGTAACATCTTCGGCAACATCCAGTTTTGAAATACCAGATTCTTCTGTCTCCCATATCTCAACAGCTACAACCACAACTTCAGTAGACATAGAATCTTCTCAATTATCTTTACCCGGAACATCGGGAGAATCATCTTCAACTCCATTACGACTTTTCCAACAACTTGCAATAGAATCATCATTCTCGAGTGAAAGGTCTTCTTACTCCGAATCATCAACAATAGATCCAACAGTTAATTTTAATCTCAGTTCTTCCGAACAATTCAATGAACACTGCATTGAAATGCCATTTCCTAGAGTAATAGCCACGCATGGTTATTGTTTCGTATGTGGGTCCAAAAGAAACATTGTTAACGTGCCATACGCAGCGCGAAAACAAGTATTTATCATCCGCCGATTATATGTGCCTAAGGGAAATCGTTGTTGTAGTACACATTTAGTCAAAAAACGTTTCTTTCATAATATTATTAGAAAGTTAGAAGTGCATTCAAATCATAGTCTCGTTTATACGCATGAACTTCGGAGTTATTTAGAGTTAATTTCAATAAGCAGTGATTGCAGCATAAAAGATAAAGTAGGGGATTTCGCATTATCGGAGGAACGTCTCAAAGTACTCACAGGCTTAACCTGGGAAAATATTATTTGTCTTCGGGATATGATGATATCAATGCGAAATTCGGAAAAGCGCGATGTAACACAAGCAATTGTTGTTTTTCTATTTAAATTGCGTACTGGCAACTCAAACAAGATGGTAGCAGCAATTCTTGGATTGGAGCAGGAACAACAAGTATCTACTTATTGTAAATCAGTTTTAAAATCTTTTCAAAAAGATATTTTGCCATTACATTTTGGAATCGGCGCGTTTACTCGTGAGCATCTTATAAAAAATGAAACCTCCAATATTGCGAAACAATTATTTAACATGAATAAAAAATTGGCGTTGATTTTCGATGGCACGTATATTCGGCATCAGAAAAGTGCCAATAACGAATACCAACGTAAATCATATTCAGGACAGAAGAAACTTCCTTTATGTAAACCTTTCACAATTTGCACAACAAACGGATTCGTAGTTGACGTGCTTGGACCCTTTTACGCAAACCAAAACGATGCAGAAATTATAAAAATTATTTTACAAGACTCAAATGGTTTAAAAAAACTTATACAGCGTAGAGATATTTGTTTTGTTGATAGAGGATTTCGTGATGCTCGATCATGTTTGGAACAATGTGGTTTTCAAGTGATGATGCCAGCATTAAAAGGAAAACGGAGTCAATTAACGACAGCCGAAGCAAATGCTTCACGGCGAGTTACTAAAGTCCGTTGGGTGGTCGAAGCAATTCATGGTATTATAGGCCAGAAGTATAAATTACTTCATCACCAAATAGACAACAAGTTCCTCCCTGAAGTTGGATTATTTTGTAAAATAGCTTGTTTTTTAAATAATAAATTCGGAAAACGCCTTAATTCAGATGTCGAACTATCAAATGAAATAGTACATAGAATAAAAGCACAGGAAAACGTCGAAAATTCGCTCGCGATAGAAGTAGAAAGAAAACACTGGCAGAGACGGAAAACCCTGTTTATGCAATGTTCAGCTTCCGATCTTCTAGACTTTCCGGAAATGACAGAAAACGATCTAAAAATTTTTTTCACTGGTACATATCAACTAACTCAGGCAGTTTCTTATTTAGCGGAGTTGATGGACGAGGAAAACAACATCAATCTTCAATGTTCGAGAGAAACAAAAAACATTCTCAAGTTCCTTGTTCGATCACGCCATGTTAATCAGAGAAGTTACCGTTGTTTCATAGATTATACTCCAAACACAATTGGTATATCTGGCATCAAGCGTTATTGCTGTGAATGTGCGAATGGTAACCGTACAATAGGTTGCTGTTCGCACATCGCAGCAATAATATATTACATGTCGCACGCACGGTTTTTAGCAAACATAATTAGGCCTTCAGAAATATTGTCAGAAATATTTACGCAAAATGGAGTGGTACCCATCATTAACGAAGATAGTGATGAGGACTAAGCCACACGTCAGATTCTTCAACTTTTAATTATCAAATGGTAATCTATCGTATTATACTAATTTTCATTTCCGTTTTAATAATTGTGGTGTAATAGACACTAAACCATTTTGTTTTCAAATTATATTTCATGGAACGCGAACTGGCAAGAAAAAAGTTTCAAGAGATTCCGCAGCTCGACATTTTGGCACAATTGTCAAATAGTAATCTATCGTATTACACCAATATTCATTTAAGTATTTATGACTACTATGCACATGATAAAAGAAAAGTCTTATTAGGATATACCCATTCCAGTCCTAAAGGTTTAGTTTGGTACCAGCGCGAAAGGTACACCCTCAACAGGTAATTACGGACTAGTTAGCTGAAGGGGCTGTAAAGTATCGGAGTGAGTACAATAAAACAATAAAGCGTGCTTAACTAAATTACATATTTTCATTTACTTAAATTGGTTTGAAAACGATACGATTGTAATTGCAGGCAAAACCTGCAGCTGTGGAAAGACATTTGTATAGAGCAGTAAAGGAATTTTAACGGGTGGAATCTTGATGTACCCTTCTTCTTTTAACACATTTTCTATGTTGAATGACCCCTGCATAAGTGAGGAAGCGATAATTGCAAAAATAATTGTGTTTGAAAAGAAAGGATCCCTTCTTTCCGTTAGATATCATCATTTTCACAATTCATCAGGATATTTAATTACATTATTTAAATTATGAATACATATCTCTACGAGCCACAATAAACTAATATTCATTTAAGGTATATAAATAAAAAATTATGTGGCTAAGAGGAATGAACAATATGCACTATAATTATACTTGCATGTGTTTATTTAGTATTGGTGCAAATCTATAAGAATGTTTGGGAAACATTGAAAAATAACTATTATTTGTTGTTGCAGAGTTAATTATTATAAAAAGAAGAAAAAAAAAAAAAAAAAATCTAACTGCACCTAACTGGATTCGAACCGGCGCAAAAAGTTTCGATAGGTTTAGCAGGCAGGAACGCTAGCCACTGGACCACCGACGCCGTTGGAAAGATGTTCACATTTTCAGCAGATAAGGCAGTTCGCAGTTTACAATTAGATGAATGAATTCGATCGTTTGCATTCACTTGGTATTTAATTGTACGTAGAAACATTGAAAGTCACAAAAGGAACATACTGTATCAAAATAATGTAAAAATAATAAATACTGTACGAGTTACAGCCCAAAATGGGTCGCAGAAATCGGTTTTTGATTTTTCCGACCGTGATGCACCGTACTCAAAAAATCTGAAAAAATTAGGGTATAACAATGATAACATTATGCAGCTACTGTAAAAAGGAAAAAGTTGTGCTCGGAAGGTTTCGATACGAAATCGATGTTTAAAAATTTTTTTTTGGGTTTTTCATTTTTTGTGCGTAGAATTTGCAAAGGAAAAATCTGAAAAAATTCCCTAGCGTGTGCATTCATATAGCGAATGTGTCAGAATTTTTTCGGAATTTTTGTATTCCATTAAGTAGGGAAAATGAGGAAAAAACTGATTTTTTGAATTTACCCCATAACTACCCTCCCGGTGAAGGTATCGGATTAAAAATTTGTGTGCAATGGTTTTTCATCATCACCTATCGAATGACCCATCGTCGAATAGAATCGGCTCAAGGGCACTTTTGGCCCCCTTATTCGGCTAGACCCTTTAGCGTGTCTTGCCCTGGGTGCCACGGCCATTTGTATCCAATCTAAACTTGCAGCACACACTACGAGATATCTCGTAGCTGGCAGTTTTGTAGCAGACGCTTACTACGAGATATTTCGTAGTTGGCAGTCAATGGGTTAAACAAACTATACAAAGTATGGTCGAATATTAGAAATCTGATGGATAATTAGAAATTTTCTTTTCTCCATTTTCTACAATTTTAGTCAAACAGTTTTTTGTAATTTTAGGAATTATTCTTAATAAATTCTAACAGGATATCCAAGCATTAGGAAATTCATCTATTATTGTTGTTCTCTTTAAAAAAAAAATAGGCAATGCAAACTTGTTATATATACTCAAGTTATAAATCCTTACAAACGTCATGATTCAAATTGTACCTTTCTAATTTTCAGATTACAATCAATACAGAGTTTTTAAATAAATATTCAATCACTTGCATTACGAATTAGTAAAAAATCTCAAAATGCAGATAATATGACTATGTTAGTAATTATAACCACGTAATTAATATAGACCCTTTTTTTAAGAACAGTGTCAAACCGTTTAGAATAATCTTTAGTGATAAATTCATAAATAATATTTAAAATCCAAAAAATTATAATCGTCGTCTTAATTCCGTTTGAAAATTCACTCAACCGAAGGTGCCTCTGTTTCATGGAACCGCACCACGTAGTATTATGATGCGCGCGCTAATGAATCCGTGCTTTCAGACGTCAAATTCAGTAACACGGGCGAGCACGTGCATAGAATATGGGTGTTTGATTGGAGTACCCAGGGCAGTCCGCTCGATAGAGTGGAATTTCAATTTCAAAAGTGGACATCGATCCTTTTTTTCAACCCGCCCACACCTCTCGAGGACATTCTTCCCTCGTATATCACGCTCCGAATGCCTGAAGGAGTGCAGACAGGTTGCTAAAGGATTCGTTGAGTCGAAATTGGGACTACGTCGTGAGGTATGTCGACGGAATGCGAACGAAGATGCTGGAAAAGATTTTTGCAAGAGAGAGTTGACGGCGCACTTAAGAGATCATACTTGTGAGGAATATCGTACTAGTCTACCCGATTTTCACTTCTTTTTTGCATCTTCCTCCGGCTTTAACCCCTTGCCCAACGATTTGTTTTGTAACTGCCACTGTTATCGCTGAGAATTTAATTGATAAAATAAAAATTGATCAGTGGTTCTTGATATTTCGTATTATTTAATATAATATTAATATTATAGGAATAATATAATCGCGTCGCGTTTCATTAACATTTTCAATTTCATAGATTTTGCAACATTTTAATATTTCCTATCCCATTTACCTCATGTCGAGTATCAGTCGTCATTGTAGGGCGAGGGGTTAAATACTATGGCACCTTTGTCTAAGTTTCTACTATTTGTGGTTAAATAATAATTGAAGAAAATAATTTTGATTACGAAACATTTAAAACCGGGACCAGTTATTGAAAGACCAACCCTATATTTCTATAGAAAGCTTGAATTGTTTTTCTCACAATTAGAGCAAATCACTGCGCAGAGAGATAAATATCCACTGCCATTAATTTACTAACTTTAATATCCTCCTTTCAATAACAACTTCAAATAAGTTTCCTCCCTCGATAAAATATTAATTGTAGAAGTCATTTGAAGATGCGGTCGATCGTCTGAAAATAATGTTGGAAATAACATAAACAGGAATGGGCTCATTCTTTGAATATGAAACCATCAAGATCTCCGCCCCGAGTCGGTACGAAGGCGCATATATGTTAATTGCAAAGAGGAACACCGAGTGATCTAAAATGCCAAGGCAAGAGGCACGTTATTCTACCACTCCTCGCGCTGAAACGTGAGTGTTACGACAACGTTCTCCACTCCATACATTTAGCAGGAAAGCTGCGACATTGTGCTAACACGCAAGCGACATGTTCGTACGTGATGATGTTACGTGCCTGTCTTTGCTCGCGTACCCTCGTATTTCGTCCCTGTTTGTTCTCTGTGAAGAGTGAAGAGTACCGTACATCGTCACTGATCTCGTTTCGACGTAGCAAAGGAGCTGAGTACGTGCAATTATTTTAATATCCTATCGGTGTAAGCAAGTTCGAGGTTTACTCGTGTACGTGTACGAGAAAATAGCAACATATCATGAACTCTACCGAGATCCTCCTCAAATTATGGTTCATTGTTGATACTGATTTTTCCAAATGATCGCTCTACTTAAAAATATATCAGGGGGACCGTATAATGCCATTTTTTACATTAAACTCGAACAAATAAATTTTTAACAACTTTTTAATTTTATTTAATGTAATCATCCTCATTAATGACAACCGTTTTTCATCCAGTATGCAAATTATCAATGTTGCCTTGATAAAAACACAGGTCCACAAAAAAAAAGTGGTCTGTGCTGGGTGTTGGACAAAGATTTTCCGACGTATTTTTTACCGCTGAACACGAATCTGAAGTCAAAATTGGGGGTCAAACTTGTCAATGTCCTGACGTTTTATTTTCTATCAAAGACAAAATTCATTCTATAAATGACTTAAATAAGACACAATAAGCGGCATAAAAACATATTTGCGAATCACTGATGGATACTACAGAGAGAAACAAGCAGAAACTGCAAATTGATAATAAGATACTGAAAATACTATTAGGTCGTGGATTTTATCGTTTTTTTTTTTATTTTTCTCCGTTTTTTGGAGTTTGACCCCCAGTTTTGACTTCAGATTCGTGTTCAGCGGTAAAAAATACGTCGGAAAATCTTTGTCCAACACCCAGCACAGACCACTTTTTTTTGTGGACCTGTGAAATCGATAGCTTTTTATCAAAATGTCTGAAGCAAGGACGTTACTTTCCGGTCCTCCTAATATATGTAGTCAAATATTCTATCTAACATATTTTTAAAAAATTCTGAATTTCCTTCAATTTTTCAGAATTTACACTTAAATCAGTATGTTAAATTTATCCTTTTCAGTCTAAAAATAATTGGGAAAAGTTTTGTTAAACAAAATAAAACGCTATAGTTTTACTCTTTATTAGTATTGGATTCATCCCCTATGTCACAGAACCCAGCTCAAACACAATAAATGGAATTTTCTTCCCTAAAACCTGGATTATGTTCCTATCAATTTGTCCATTTAATTCAGCACTTCTCGCTCTTTTCATTCGGAAAGGACACGAATAATCTGTAGGCTATTCAGTGAGGAGGACTCCTCTTAGGATGAATTACTGTGGGTTTCAACAGGTATCAAAGTTCCTCGACCAGTTTGCCCCATCTTGGAAAATAAAAGATGCCATCTCAGAGACGATGATGTCAGCTGAGATACGTTGCGGTGTCGTCACGTTAGGCTATTTGGTAATTACTCGAAATTAGAACATCCAACGATACTTTCCAGGGCTGCTTCGAAATTCCATTTGGCTTAATGCATTCGAAAGTTTTGATTGGCCACTTCAAAGCAGCCGACGATGCAGGAATTAATACTCTTCCGCGGAACTTTGTCATTAGCTGAGAATTTCCATCGTAATTTTAATGCACGGCCCCTCAGACGAGAACTCAAGGATCCGCGGACATTAAGTCGATCGTTGTTCATTGACGGCTTAAAGAGTTCGTGAAAATCATAATTGTCACGGTAAGGCGAACATCGAGGAACGAGAAAAGTTGGTAAAATAATTTCATTCTTAGGATTTTGAAGAAGATTTTTGATGGTACTAATTTTTTATCATACTGAGTTCGATTTTATGAATCGATGATGATTTGGAGCATTTTTTAAAATATCTTTATATATTTCTAGTTGTTATTGAGGTCAAATAAAAATGAATAAACAATGTAGGGAATTTTAGGAAATAAAATTTACTTAATTGATAATTGAATTTGAATTGATATTTGTTGTTAATTGATAATGAAAAAAGGTTGAAGTTTGGAAAAATAATTTGAAACGCAAAGGGGTGTAAGAATTATGATTAGGAAAATAAATATGTAAGGTATTATTGTTATATTATATTAACTCTTTCATAAAATAAAGGAGATAAAATATGGAACAGTTGAAGTATTGAACAGAGTTTTAATATATAACAAAAAATTACTATTTTTACTCCATTAAAAGTAATGTTTGACGTATTGTGTAACCATTCAATAACCATGTAATGTATTTTTTCAAATATTGAAAACAGAATGCGTTGGAAGAGCTTGTCTCCCTGGAATGTTTATTTTCTTTAAACCAGATTTGTTTAACATCCATTCCATTTGTAATATCGATGAACAACGAGACCATGCAACCAAATATATTTAAAATTATACTGAACAATGTGAAATTATTAAAACACTTCCGATTACATAATCGTAAAATTTCGAAAAATTCGTTTCTTTACAAATTACGTTATCATCAATTTCCATTTAAAAAAATTCAAATTACGATATTAAACATAGGAATATTCGAAAACCAATAAACTCAGATTTTAAATTTTCAAGACAAAGTAGATACCAAATAGGTAAACTGTATTCGTCGAGCATTCAAAAGATCCTTTGTTCCTTTACAAATGACATCACCGTCAATTTCTTATGCAAAGATATCGAAACGATACCGATATCTCTAGAAATTTTACAAGATCAATCGCCTTCCATTTTATATTCCAGAGACAAAACAAAGGGTAGACTATAATCGTCAAACTTCCCAAAAGCTCTTCGTTCCTCCACAAATTACATTACCGTCAATTTTACAGACAAAGACATCGAAACTTAGCCGAGATTTTCAAGAATTTTCAAGAAGATCAATCTTCTTCGATTTTATATTCCATAGACAAGACAAAGAATAGATTTACAAAATGAATCCCTCGATTAGCTTCGACTTGAAATTGCAGGGAAGTCTCTAGACTAATTAATTGCCCGGGAGTTTCTATGTTCGCTTTCTTTCCTCCCAATCGATTCCCGATATTACATCGAGAAGGATTTCACTGCTTTCCGAAGGTTTTTCCTCCAATTGCCCGGAACCCAAGCGACCAAACAAAAAGTCAAGACACAGAAAGTGAGGCGCAATCGGATTCCGAGGGAGAACGGTCGAAGGGAAAGGGCGACGAAGTGAAAAGGGATAAGAAAGGATGTGACGAATTGGCGGGTTAAAGGCAGGAAGGAAACGTTTACCGCGGCTAGAAATCAATTCCTCGGAGACAATAAAATAGCTATAAACTCGAAATCCGGATGATATCGACGTGACGTGATTTACCGATCGGACGAGGATAATGATTCCATTTTGAAGCTGCTAACCTTCGATTAATACACAGAATTTCACGCTCGTTCAACGTATTACACATTGTGGTAATAATGAAGGACAAGCATTGAAATTCCATTATGCATAAAAGCAAGAGCGTACTGATAACCTGCGAATAGGACTTCTAACTTTTTTAACACTAAACCTACCAAGGCGGTCATAATGACGGGTTCTCAATTTGTTCATAAAACTACAAAAACTGACAGTAGTGCCGTGAAGTAAAAATTGTACTTCTACCATATAAAGCCTAAATTAGTTAATTAACTAATCGTTCCGCTTCTTGATTTATCTTTTTCCAAAGTACTTGTTCAATAAATCTAAATTTTAGTATATATAACGTCGGTAGTTTTAGTGTTAAATTCGTACGAGGACTCGTTACTTTCACAAATAATTCTTCATAAATGAATTGGTTATTTTAAGTATTGAACAATGATATTAATTAATTTGTGGGGTATGCTAGAAAACGAGATAAATAATTTCGTCTGTAATTGATACATATGACGCATTGTCAATTTCAAATGAATCAAATGAATGAAAAAAATGGGATTACGGTTGTTTTGTACCAATGTTTACAATTTTTGCTTGTATTATATTTTAATAGGCACAATAAATTGACAGATTTAATGTTTTAGTACGAAAAGTTTGAATCCTGCTAGAAAATTGATAAAAACCAGCGAATATGGTGTCTCTCCACGATAATTCTTTGCATACGCGTAAAAGTATCTCAGTAACTTTTTAAGGGAGACATTTTGTAACGTTCGAGAAACGATCAGAGCGAATTTCACGAAGATAATAAAACCTACGAGAGCTAAGTGCTACTGACATTTTGCAACGTAAGATATTACAAGGCAGAAATAAAACGAAAATCCACGTTAACCCAGAGTGCGCGGTCGTTTAATATCTTTTTACCCTCAAGCTGTATTTTTTTCTCGACTGCGATTCCCTCGAGACGCTGCGTGTTATAACATTTCATATATCGAGATACAAACTATCGATTATGATCGATGCTGTTGCATGCTTGCTAGAATATTACAAATATTTACCTCCGTTACGTTTGCTCTTCCAAGAATTTCATTAAAGACGTGGGTAAAAACTTGCAAACGGTTGCACCGAGCTATAATAATATTAACATTAAATTTACCAAGGCAAAAAGTGTGAGTTCTTTAGCCAGTTAAAAAAGTATGATAAATATTGATATTATAAAAACGACTTTGGGGCTCGCGGTAGGTAAAAATGTGGTTTGGACTCCCAATTAATAACGCAGAGTTAAAATCCTTTTCCGTCACTTTTGGAGAACGTTTCTAAATTACCATTTAATTTATCATTAACTTGGTGCTCTTGACTTCTTCAGCACTAAAACCAGCTGCGTTAAATCTATTATATTTAAATATATTAAATTGGGTCCTTTGGAAAAAGAGGAATCAAAAGTTGAAAAAGATTACTCATTCATTATGTTTTATAAGATGTGCATAGAGTATCTGCTCTATGACTCCTTCCTAAAGTTGGAAAAGTTTTATAAAAAATCAAAAACTAATCAATTCGATTACCTTGGTAGTTCCAGTGTTAACACTAGATTTACGGATGTTGACATACCTATTTTTCTGAAGTGAGCCAATTTGACTCATACAAGAAAATTGAAGTTTTTTTCTCAAAGAAAATAGTTACAAATCAATTTAAATGAAAGATTTATTATTGAGAAATTAGCCAACCAATATATTATATATGTAGTAAACAAATTTTGAATGAGCCAAATTGGCTCCGTACATCTAGTGTTAAAATAAACTGCTGAAATATTTAACGTCGATTACCATTTGATTATCTACCCCCATCTTGTAAATTGTGAAAATTTAATAATCAGTCAATTTTCATCACATCAATAAAGTACAAAATCACATAAAGCATGGATACAAATATTCCAAAAAGTAAAACACGATAAACACCCAAATAAAACCCGCTACAGAAAAACATAAAGAAACCAAAACGTCACCTGCCGACCTCTGCTTTTCGTTTCCATTCTTTTAGACAGGAAAGCAGCAATGTCAGAAAGCGTTCCTTTTCATCTCGATTCATTCGACGTTCCTGCGAAAAGAGCGATGAAAGAACACATAAAGAGAGAAAGAGCAAGAGAGAATCCAAGAAGAAGAGGGTGGCGAGAGTGCATCATTCCGTTTTCTCGATTTTCTCGAATCCTCTTCACCGTACGGTCTCTTCTTCCTTTTATCTTTCCTTCTTGCCTCTCACGGCTACGAGCCGTCCTCTGCCTCACAAGCGACGTCCTTTTCGCACCCGAGGGTAACACCGAGTATTCCCGCAGAAGGGAGGAAAGCCGAGAAGGGCGAAAAGGACGAGCCCTAGTCCTCGAATCGACTGTGATGTATAGCTTGCCTCGTTCATCGATTACTCGGTCAGGGATTGATATGTAACGACGTGAACGAAGGATCGCATTCCTTGAATTTATTCGACGAACGAATGCCAGAGATGTTAACCGTAATAACTTGCAGGAACCGATACTTGACCGAGGAATTTTCCTGCTTTTAATGTTTCCGGATAGTCGCTATAGTTTTTTTCTTTCTTATCTTCTATCTTTGACTTTTAGTGCTTTGGATATTTTTTTTATGGACTTGCAATTTTAGGGTGATGGGAAACGATTGGGGTTATGACGTACTAACTGAAAGTACCCGTGCTTCGCTACGGTATAATATCATTAGGATTAAGAACTACTTAAATTAGTAAAAGTTAAGTTTAATGTTGATAATCCATATTCGAAAATATGTATTGAATCATTTAAAACATGCAAAATTTTACGTGCTTCGAAACTAAAAAAAAACCTTAAAATTTCGAATTTTGAAAAATCCTTTCTTAGTGGGTGCTTACACCCTAGAAGGAGCGCTCATGCAAAATTTCAAGTTTCTAGGTCAAGTAGTTTCGGCTCTGCGTTGATGAGTTTGACCCATACTTTAACCCCCCAAAACCCCCCTAAAATTTCGAATTTTTCAAAACCCTTTCTTAGCGAGCACCTAAGACCCAAGGGGGAGGTATATTCCAAATTTCATTGCAATTCGTTCTGTGGTTTTTGAGATTTTGTGATGAGTGAGTGAATGAGTGAGTGAGTGAGTGAGTCAGTCAGTCAGTCAGTGGTATTTGAGCTTTATATATATAGATTACTTTCAGGTTTATCAAGAAGGTAATTTCTCAAATTTCTAAGGGTACAATTCATACGTTTTATTTTGTCTGTGTTATCAAATGTTGATGCTACATGATCTCTGAATAATTTAAACACTGTATAAGATTTCGCTATATATTTTGGCTACTATGATAATTTCTCTAAAGTGATCTATGTAATATCAGTTTTGTGTATATGATTAACGGAAAAGTGTCTAGAAATGGGAATTTCAATAGTTTAGTTTGTTATAGTTTTCTCGTTTGGAAATAATACTGCATAGAAGTCTCGTTGTGAGTAACAACCGAGTAACGACGTAAGCCGTTAGATTTTATTCAATAGTTCAGATGCGAATCGAAAAATCCTTGGAAGAGGAAAAAGGATAGAAGGAAAAAGTTTCGTTCTCGGCCAACGAACTACTGCATCGGCGACAACGACGCTTGCATTTCCGTTTCATTTCATACATAATACCCGGCATGCCGTAACAGATAAATGAAAACTCGGTCTCATCTATTGATAATGGTATCTGCGATTCCTTATGCATGAAATATCCAAGTGACTTCTATAATGGAACAAACAATTCTGTATGTCAGAATTATGGGATAATTACCCATTTCATTAATACTTCAAACGTCTTCAATTTCATTAATACCTATATTACGTCAAAATTCGAGTGAGCTTTTAGTTTGAGCAATGACATCCGAACTTGCAAGCTCACACGTGATGGCTCCAACCAAAAGTTCAATCCGATTTCGACAAAATTTAAAATTTTCTCCAAAAATATGAGCTTTTGAGCTATGTACCAGAAAAATTAAGAGACAGACTTGGCAGACGGGACAGACAGGACTAGAAGGGACAGACGTGACTGGAAGGGACGGGCAGGACTGGAATTTTAGTTGCGCAGTTTGAAAGCCTAGAACTCAAGGAAAACGTCGAAAGATGTCTAATCACGATCAGCCGAGAAATAACCGAGATACATACACGTATATTCAATATATATATTAGGTGTACAAATTAATTCTCGGCCTTTTTTGACTAACTTTGACATTTATTTATAGCAGTGTTGATATAAATTCAACATTAAACATAATCTTCTTCATTTTCCATACGTTTTTGCCATCTCTCAGGTAATTGTCGGATTCCAGATCGGAAAAATGATAGTGGTTCACATCAATGAAATCATTGAGGCATTTATAGACCTGTTCAACTTACTTGAATTGAGAATCAATTAGGTGGTGTTGTAGGGATTGAAATAGGTGGTTATTTGAAGGGGCTAAGTCTGGAGAATATTCGAAACCGTTGAAACCATTTTTTACAAGTGCTGCACGATATAGCGTTTCTTTTTTTTAGTTGAAATGCGAAAAGAAGACAGTGCCCTAAATGTTGCTTATCGAACGATATCGCTTCTACACATGACTTTTCACGTTATGTCTGGAGTAGAGTCATGCGATATATCTTATTTTGAAGCTAACAAATGGCGCTTTAGAATGACTATTCAAATTTGGAAAAATTCTAATCTGAATAGGTTTTGTGGTCGATGAAATCTGGGGGCCGAGAATTAATTTGTACACCTAATAGTTGTAATGTTACATCGTTTTCATGATAAATCGGAAAAGGCGGAAAGATATGAGAGATAATACAGTGAAATTTTTGAGGGAGAGATAATTGCGGAATATAACTGAACGGGAACTTAAAGGAATGTTGTAACCGACGAAATCTATTTGCGCGTTCCCCGGAATTCTATATATAAAATTTATAGGAAATTCCATCGCGGATGCTTATACCGAAGAATGGATATGTAACTGCGGTAGTTGGGTTTTCTTTGGTGCAGTTCATAGAAACGGAAGGAACATTGAAAGCGGTGTGAATATATGTACCCTTTCCGGATCTAATTAACATCAAGTGCACTGTGTTAGCCATATGATGAAGTAATTCATTTAAATTTTATTCCCTTTGCAAAAAGTCGATTTTAATCTCAGAATAATATTGTTCTCAAATGACTAACTGTTTTAAAATCACAACTGACGTCGTTCTTGTTAAGCAATGTAAAAAATTGTTAAAGGAAACTATTCATTGGGTCGAATAATTTTATTGTTTTTTTTGCAAAGTCGGAAGCTGTTGTCTATTGGGAAAATCTGGTGTATGGAGTTTTCTAAAAAGTCCAAAATTTTGTTAGAGTCAAACACAATTTTAATTATTGTAGATCAATAATTTTACCATTGCTCGAGATATAATAAAAATACTTTAAGTGAGGCTTCTAAACCTAATGATTTCTTTGTATTTCAATTGTTTTTTGAACTTCTACCATCGACGCTGACAGAGTTTTTGAGAAATCATGGAGTTTGACAGATCATAATGACAATGAAAGTCCCAGAAACTTTGCAATAGTCAACGCGCATCGATTTTCCGTAAAAGAAGGTCTTCCAAAGGGAATTAAAGAAACGGGTATCGCTGAGAATGCACTTTAAATTTGCCTCTTTTTGGCGCAAATTCCGCAACCAAGCTATTCGTCCGTGTAACTTCTACATTTCGTGCATTCGACCGACGAACAGACATTGAAGCTCTTGCATTGTGCCGGCCACTTTTGTCGCCCTGACTTAAAAGGTTCTGCGTCGCCAGCTTTTTTAAATTCCTTTATTTATTATTGAACGTGCAACGAATGCATTTAATACGTCACCATTCAGAAATCGAGTCGCCCACGATAGTTGCATTCTCTATCGATTGCTTTCGATATTTCAAATCCTAGCAGTTCCGATGGAATGGTATTTATACAAAGTATCGTAGTTATTATATAAGCTGTTACGATTATTGTTATGAATTCACTTACCAACTTGAGCCACGCATTCGTCGTCAATATCTGATTCTTTTCATCCTGGAAAAAAGAGAAGAAAAGAGAACGATAAGTTTGATAATTATCTAATTCATCCTACGATCAATTAATATTATTGTAGTACAAAACATTTAATAAAAGATATACATATTCCTGTGAACTGAGTTCCAAAATTAGTCTAAAGTGAAAATTTCTGTTCTAAGAAATTTGAATATTAATCGAATTCTTTTTATGCTCCACTATGAACATAGTATTAGTACGAATCAGCATGCTTTCAGCACGTAAAACGGAAGAAGGCTTCACGAAATACAAAAAGTCGGAAGAAAACCGACAGCGTACGGGGAAAAAAAAGACAATAAATTCCGTAAATCGTAAAATTCCCAGGAAAACCAGGAGAGCCAATAACCGCAAATTGCCGCTGCAATCGTTCGTTTTCGAGCGTTTCGAAGGGAGCCTCACCGCGGTGCGGCTGCATCAGGACTTCAAAGCGATTTATAAAGCGAGAGTACTTGAATGCTGGTGTAGATGGACGAACCACACTGTAAGTGGCCATATTAAACAAACTTGTCGTTCGACGCGTCCAGTTATGTCTCTTTCCTAAAGCTTTTATTCCCATTGAATTGTAACCAAAATTTCATTAAATTTTCAAGCGTACGCAAACCAATTAAAACACGCCGAAACCAGGACTAGGTTTCTAAAGTACCATCAACCTGATAATAAAATAACAGTATATTTTTCTATGGAGACGATTACAAATATCGTTCGGCAGTTAAAAAAATTAATTCGTCTAGTTTTATTTCAATTGTTTTTAAAGCCTTATGCCATTGCGATTTTATACACCTTTGAAGAGACTGTTGATCCTGCCAGAAATATTTGCAATACGTGATGCTGATATTTATTATAATATTTTGAAAAGAAAATTTTTGAAATTTTCTGATCGTAATGAAAACCATTTGTTAACCATTTATAAATACAAAAAATTGTGATACGATGTAGCAGATAAAAATTGAACATCATGATGGAGAAGTATTACTCGACAAATTCGAAGAGACGAGAGAAAATGATGATCGTACCATTCGGTGCAACAAGTAGACAATTAACGACTCATGACGAATACCTTTTTACTAGCCACGGAAAACACATATAAAAAGCACTAATTATTGAGGGGAAGCACATTAACAGAGTGCATACTAAGCGAATCAATTATTCGACTTTTTTATATCATCGACCTTGACCGATGCGCGATTCATACATTCCTCTCGGTCTACATTGAGCTGACAATGAGATCAAATTAAAGGACTGTTATCTACCATCTTCAAAGGGATATTAAATCGTTCGTAAAAGTTCAGTGCTAAAATACTTCCGCGAATAAACGTGAATGTGAATTTTTTTCAATGAAATTTGCATTTCCATTGTTGCACGGGGGTTATAGCCCGATTAAAGGAATGAGAATCGTGAAATATTCACGGTGAAGTCGTTGTATTGAAAATATAAAGTTTATTACATCGAATAAAAATCATAGAGCACTGTATATTGCTCTGACATATCAATTCTGACTTAACTGAACTACTGAAGTTAAAGCGACATTTATTTTTTCATGCAATGGGTTTTAATCCACTGTAAAATCATTCCTTACCTTTGGATAAAGTTTAATCTTATCAAATATAATCATATCTAATCTCGTTATCATTTTTCCTTATTTTCTTGTAACATTTACGTATCTACGGCTGACTGTAGATCCCCTATACTACTTTTAAAATTCACCGTACTCCATGGGGTTATAGTGACGGTATAAATTGAATTATAGGTACTGTTAATGTTTCTCCTAAATCTATTGTTTTCCTTCAAACTTTTACTAATTTCAGACACTTTCTATTTCAATTTCCTCAAATTTGTATGCCAAGAAGCTCGCCAGTAAATAAATAAAACATTTCTCGTTAACGCACTTTCTTTCATTCGTTACTTACAAATCTTTTATTCTTATCATTGTGAAGAACAATGAACATGTTATTCACATTATAAATAAAGACTGTAAATAAAGTTTTATTGCTGCAAATTTAGCAATCGACACTTTTGTAAATTTCCGTGTAAATTGAATTCGTCGAGGTGTTTGATAGATGCTCAACCTTGGCCCACGCACGTTACCTCCGCGTCGAAGTAAAATCGAATTAACGCTCGATTTCCACTTCAAAGCGAAATCGAATCCAAGGCCGATTTTCCGTACGGTTCGAAGTGAAATTAGATCGATCGACGGTGCGTGAAACTTTCCGGTCAAGAAGCACGCACGACACAATTGCGACTACTGCCATAGAGTTTATGACATCCCCGATATTACATTCCGCGAACTCGATCGGGTAGCCGTTGTTTCGTTAGGCAGATATTAAATGGGAGTTTGTCGCGTTATAAAATATCCTCGAGCCTCATCATAAAGGGATTAGATGAAAAACTCGTCGTCGATTCTTCCCACGTGACGAATAAATTGCATATAAAATTAGACAGTTCGATTTAACTATCCAAAGCGTCCATCATTAAGGAGATATTGCTCAACATAAACATATGTGATACAGTAGTCATCAAACACAATTGTGTATTTTTAAGCCTACAATTTAATTAAAAATGCTGCCCTAGTTTGCCATGTGCATGTCGTGGATGTCCTGCTTATTATTCTGTCTGTTCTAGCTGTCATGTGCCTTTCTTGGTGTTCATGCGCCTTTCCAGTGTTTTTTCTGCGTGTCCTGTCTGTCTTCTATCAATCCTGCCCATCTCTTGCCTGTCCTGCAAGTCTCCTACCGGTTCTGTCTCGCTCCTGCTTGTCCTATCTGTCTTCTATCAACACTGCCTGTCTCTTTCCTGTTCCGATAGTCTGCCGCCGCTCCCCTGTTTGTATCCTACCAATCCTGTCCTTGTCCTGTTTGTCCTGCCAGTCTCCTATCAGTTTTGCTTCTCTTTTACCTGACCTGTCTGTCTTCTATCGATACTGCCTCTCTCTTGCCTACTCTACCACTCTTCTGCCGCTCCCCTGTTGATATCTTGACTATCCTGTTTATTCTATCTCTCTCCTGCCTCTCCCTTGCGTGTCCTGTCTGTCTTCTATCAATCTTGTCCCTTTCTTACCAGTCCTGTCAGTCTCCTCCCAATCGTGCATCTCTCCTGCTTGTCCTGTCTGTCTTCTATCAGTACTAGCTCTCTCTTGCCTACTCTACCACTCTCCTGCCGCTCCCCTGTTGATATCTTGCTTATCCCGTTTATTCTATCTCTCTCCTGCCTCTCCCCTGCGTGTCCTATTTGTCTTCTATCAATCCTGTCCCTTTCTTACCAGTCCTGTCAGTCTCCTCCCAATCGTGCATCTCTCCTGCTTGTCCTGTCTGTCTTCTATCAGTACTAGCTCTCTTTTACCTGCTCTGCCAGTCTCCTGCCGCTTTCCTGTTTGTATCCTACCTATCCTGTCTGCCCTGTCTCTCTCCTGTCTATCCTGTCTAAACTAACAACACCTCCGACGAATTTTCGATCTGTCTAGCTTGTCAAGCTTGTCACAGATTCGCATCACTTGTCAAATTGTCAAATTTTGCCTGAAATGAGCTTCGTAAGTGGAGTAAATCAATAATATTTCAGACGAATTTTCCGTCTGCCTAGCTTTCAATAATTAATCCAATAAAATCAATTAACAGGCGGGAGAGTGAGACGGATAGATTTTTATGGGCCAAAAATAATTCGTGGTAGGCAGGATTAATTGTTGTTTAATTTATTGTACGTCAACGTGGAGTGAAGGATTAATAGAAATCAATAACTAATCAAATTATAGAGTCAATTATTGTGAAGGAAACCACATCATAGGTGTTCGTGCCGATTAAAGTTATTATTAGATTATTGGAAATCTTTCACCACAGTTCGTACGTGCATTTCGATGTTTGTTGCCGTTACTATTTTTGTTTTGAAAAAGAACACCCCTAGTAGCCAAAGATATAGACATTTCTCATTCATAGATACTATGGAGAGACGGATTGAAGAATATCGTGATTCTATTCAATGGGTATGCAAATGAATTGCCGCTACTTTTTGTTACTATCATCCTTTATACCGTTTTCTACGTCTTCTTACGAACTCTATGTGCAAAAGAAACCGATCGGACAAGCAATATAAATTAATCACGAGAAACACGTTTCAAAGAAACTCATCCTTTGACACTTCCTTCGAACTGCGCCAAGTACAATGGAATTTATACACTTTGTGTTTCTCGTTGCCACGTTCGTGCTCGATAAAACCGGACGTGGAACGATATATCACGACGCAGGTGTCGAGACTAATCGAAATTGTAACTCGACGCCTTCGGTCACGATCAAACCATGGTTCCCGTAATCTCTACGGTTCTGTACCCATCAAAGCAATGCCAAATCGAAGGTCGCGTTCAAACAGGTCAATCCTACGGAACGAAATTTCACTCTGAAAGTCTATACCATACACTTGAAATATGTTACATCTGATATCTATTTTTTCGAAGCTTTTAACACTAACCGTACCAATATTTTATGGATATTTGTTTTTACTCTAATCGTTTAGATCAGGGGTGGCCAACCCGCGGCCCGCGTTGAAAATTTTTCCGTACCGCGAGATTATCATCATTATCATTATTATTATATTATTTATGTTTACATGTAAGAGTAATAGTAAACAAAATAATAATAACTCATTATATTTCAATTTTTTACTCTGAAAAAGTGCCTATAGTGAGTCTGAATCTAATTTATAGAGATATATAATTTTATATGCGGCCCGCGGAGTTATGATGCATTTCCAAAGTGGCCCGCAAGATGATTTGGATTGCCCACCCCTGGTTTAGATGAAGACAGGTCTCAATAAATTACCATCAGTTTAGAATGTATAATTGTTTCAGAATGTAACTCGTACGAGGGTAAATATACTTGATTTATATTATAGGATTTTCAAATATCTACAACAATTTTTAAGACATATCTAATTGCACATTTATTTTTCAAGAGTCGATAGAGTGAGGAGAACAAGTAACGTATAATTCTGCGATGATTATTCGTTTGTACATAATGCCACGTGATGGAACGAAAAAGCAATATACGAGGAGATAAATCTCACCGAAGCTTTGGCTATGAACAATACACGAGAACCTGGTAATTGTATCTCTGTCCAGTTCAAAGAGAGATCGAATCGAAGGTCGAAGCAAACGGGTCACCGGAATCAAGAATCGTGTGTGAGAGTGTAGCTTTTCACCCTTTGTATCTAGTATTGCAAATATCAAAAACCAAAAGCCACTATCGTTTTTGTCATACTACTTTTTTTTTCAAGTATCAAAATTGCAACAACAATGGAAAGCTACATCAAGTTTCTAGTGTATTATGATATTAAAAAAATATGTAGATTGATGATGTTAAAAAAAGTCGTGCGTAATGTTGAAAATATGTCATTTCGTATAAATTTTTAATATGATAGAAACGAGTCAGATTTTCTCGCTCCAATTGCATCGAACTTATCTGCTGTCCTACGTGAAATGGAAATCAATGGAATTCAAATATATCCTTTTTTTTATCCGTCGACGAAGAACGAATTGTCGATTCCTTTTATTGTTGCCTATTCGAGTGCATCGTGAACCTAATTCCTATGGATCTTGAAAGATTATTCGAACATTTTTACATGAAACTGCCCGCAGCAATATCGTGAATGTTAAATTTTAACATCTGCGAGAAATATGCTAGATTTTCGATGTGATTTTACCATCACCATTCTCAATATGACACGAAAAACTATCATAGCAGTGGTATTAGCAAACAAATTATCAAATATATATATTAGGGGGACCTGAAAGTAATGTCGTCTTTTATATTAAATTCAAACAAATAAATTTGTCCCAAGTTTTAATTTCTAATGGATAACACAATTGTCCTCGTCTACAACAACCTTTTTCCATTCAGTGTGTCAATTTTGCAATTTCGGTTTGAAAGAAACCAATTGGCTTTTGTGCAAAATATCTGGAGAAACGACGTTACTTTCCGGTACCCCTAATATTTTTATCTACAGAGGAATAATTGCATTCTATGTTCGAAATGCGGCCGACTTCGTAATTAGAATCGCGATTGTTGTAAAGAACATCAATCAAAGACCTGCAAATAAAGTATATAAAATATCTTTCCATATTTCAAAACGGATAGAGCTACGTAAAGTTCTGAGTGATATGTTGCGTATAATTTTCGCATTTACCAATAGAAATGACCAAAGGAATGTAAAAGTAGTACTTCCAACGACGATATATGTGCAGAACATACACATACAAGAATAAAACGACAGTTCTAGGCTTTTAAAATTTCAGAGTAACTTAATAAAGGAAAAAAAAACATGAGGTACATTCGTCTCTTTATTACGTAAAACCTTGTTTATCTACAATCACACATTATTATTAAAGATCTCTTTATCAACATGAACCCCAACGTTAACGAGTCTAAAAAAATTTTATGCGGAGATACTTAAATGTAAAATTTAAAAAAGATCAAATCTAAAAGGAAAAAATATTTTGAAGAATTTACGAATCTCTCAAATTTCAAAAAAGTGAATTAACATTCGTCATCTCGATCGCTTCAGCTTGCCTCATCATTAGAATATAATTACAAAATAATTGCAAAATAATTACAAAATAATTTTATCCATTTATACAACTTTTCCGTAACAATTCCAATCGATATTACACTTCACCAACAAATGTGAAATATTCTCGCGCAATAATTCTCTCCAGCAGGTTGCAAAATAAACATAAACGACGAGGAAAATATAACAATCGTTCCAGAAAAAAAATCAAATCTAAAAGGAAAAAATATGTCGAAGAATTTACGAATCTCACAAAATTTTAAAAAAGTGAATTAACATTCGTCATCTCGATCGCTTCAGCTTGCCTCATCATTAGAATATAATTACAAAATAATTGCAAAATAATTACAAAATAATTTCATCCATTTATATAACTTTTCCGTAACAATTCCAATCGATATTACACTTTACCAGCAAATGCGAAATATTCTCGCGCAATAATTCTCTCCAGCAGGTCGCAAAATAAACATAAACGACGAGGAAAATATAACAATCGTTCCAGGAAGACAGAAGATGGTAGAAAGGACATTTACGTTCGCGACGTGCATACATTTTCAGTGAAAGGCATTGGTGTAAAGCCAGCCGAGTAGCGTGACTCGTTGCTTCGGCGGACGGTGAGAAAAGAGGTAAAAAGCATCGAGAAAACCGAGTGATCTAAAACAGCCGGACGAGTGTAAGGGTTCTAACGCGAAACAAACTTCGTAAGAAAAATTACGGCAACCGATGTTCTTGCACGGACAGGGATAAATTTACCAAGCTGCAGTTTGCTCTCATTTGTACGAATATCGGCCGAGCGAACGGAAAGCGTAGAAAAGATGAGAAACAAAACATATGAGTTAAGCAAATAAAAAGAACGATAAAATTGATAGTCGACGAAGAATTCTACTCGGCGATCTCTTGCGGTGAAGTTAAAAGAGTATAACGAAATTTTAATTAGTTCCTTCGTTTCTGAGAGCAGGAAATCCGTGAAATTGCAGAAAGACAAAAAACCGTGGCGCAGTTTTCTTTGATGAAAAACTCAGACTTGAAGGGAAAGACTTGAAAAGGAATCAAAGCTTCTAATGCGGTTGGAATGAACTGTAATTATAGTTTTAGAAAGAAAAAGGAATTGATCGGTGAATGTGGAGCTTTAATGAAATACAGACACGGAGAAGTTTCGGTTAATGTTTTCGTCGATAAAGTTACTGGAACGATGGTGAAAGCTTTATTATCTCGTGCGATCTGATAAAAGCATATTTTTCTTATCAATTCTAATATTTTAATGGCATTATTCGAATTGTTTTTGAACTAAATATGTATTCTTCGATAACAATCAAATTTTATGGCAAGGCAGTTTATTTAGTAATACTTAAGTGAACGAACAGTGGATAATTAACGTGATAAATAAATATATATGAATTCATCACAATTCAGAATATGAATTGCAGAATATGAATTTAAACTTGGAAAAGCCGTGCAATTTGTACAGTGAAATAATTCGCTTGAAATGAACGCGCTGAAATGCAAGCGCTATTGCAATTTTCGAAAATTCCAATAATTTCAGATTCGTTCTCTATGAATGTAAAACTTTCGAATCCTGTAATTTGAAAATTTCCTTACGCTTCGATATTCGCAATTTTACGACACTGATTGCAACAGCTGCTGTAAATTTCCGTGTCATTTCGCACGACCGATCGAAAGAGCGTCATTCTTAAAGCTAACCGAGAATTCTGAAATCGCGACAAACTTTATATTAAAAATCAACGAGATTATAGGATGAACTTTCACGACTGATACCCGCGTATTTGCGAGATTATACTCGAGTCCTGTTTCACGGAAGAACTCGCCCGAAAGTGGTTTCGTGTCACGATGAACTCACAGAAATCGAATTCGGCAGACTTGCAATTTACAAAATATTTTTCACAAGCGGAAAAAATTGTTGAAATTTATGAAACGGTATTTCATTTTGGGGACGTTTGCCCATCTATATTTTCGCATGTTTAATGTTTATAAAAAGAGTCAAGTGTCCAAAATATTGGAAAAATTCGGGAGGATTTAACTAAATTAAATTAATATAGCTGTCGGAGCTTTCAGTAGAAAGAAAGAGAAATATCTAAAATTTTAATTTACAATAAAGTAAAAAAGAATATTCTTTCATAGCAATTTCTTACCAGGATGAAGAAGATAACATTTTAGAGGGAAAAGGAAAGGTATATTAATACTTATATAGATCGATGTTATTACAGAATAACTAAAGGTCGTTTCATCTCATCGAGTAATATGGCTCGGTAATTTAAAGTTCTCGGTGCAACGATTGTTTAAAAAGAATAAAAACCCAACCTCAAGCTGGCCTGAGTAATTTAACTTAAGGAAACGATGGTGTGGAAGAAAGGAAGGCAAACTGAGTAATGAAACGTGTTTTACTGCGCTTAGAAATATCTCTTGCTCTAATGCGCTGAAGAGAGCTCGCTACGTTTCTACTTTTTACGTGGAAAATGTCAGATTGAACGGACGTAGAAAAACGTAAATGACGAGAAGAAACATCAAACAATAAGGAAGTTATTACCAAGTTGCAAAGAGTAGAATGGAATACAAGAAAGCAAGATTGCTACGATCCTCTCGGCTAATATCTCTATAAAACTTTTGCTCCTTATAAATCTTTCGTACAATTTCTCACTCGGCTGAACACGTTTTTTTCTGCTCGAATGAGCATAATTAAAACTATATGGAGGGAAAATTTCAAATGAAGAAATTTACAAATTAAACAGTACCCAGGGTATACTCAGTTTCTGTAATTTTATAGTTTTATTATACTCGCTCAACTTCTTTGTAAATTTTATTACAAACTTTAATGATAGAAAAATTCAATCAATTTAAAATACTAAAAGATTACATCGCATGGACGGTTCTTCAAATATTGACCTTAACTTTGAATTTCTGAGTGTACATAAAATTTGTCAAATTGTTATATATATCAATTTGAAAGAAATTTAACACTAAAACTATCGACGTTGTATCTAACAAAATTAAGATATACTGAATAATTAATTTGTAAAAAGAGAGATGAAAAGGTAAAAAAGGTGATTAAATAACTAATTTGGGTCTCATAAGATACAAGTGAAATATTTACTTCATGATTTCCCTATCAATTTAGGGAATTTGTCGAAAAAAAATTGGTAACCGGTCATTTTAACCGGCTGGATAGGTTTAGTGTTAACTAATCGACTCTTCTACAATGTTCTTTCGCAGCCTGTTTCCCTGCTACAATGATCAAATTGACAACCACATACAAAAAAATTCTTGAAACGACAAAATTCTTCGATATAATACTATTAAACATGTTGTTAGAATCCCTGTAATTTTATTATTCATTAACCAGTTAACTGCGGAATTTAAAATTGAAAAACCCCTCGCAGGGTACGGAATTAAAGTAGAGCAATGACGTATATATACGTGAAAGACAAAGCAAATGCTTCTATTATAAATTTAACGAAAAGAGGAAAGCGGAACGTGGAATTATTACATTTTTAGTTGATAAGGAATTGACAATTTAGTGTTAAAAAGCTGCCGCGATAGAACTTTGGATTGACGTGTATACACGTCGAACGCAGTTAACAGGTTAATAATCAACTACAACGTTAAAAAATCGTTGGCATTCGAGGTAGGAGGAGTGTAGCATGAAAACGACGACAAGGTTTCTCCCAGAATGATAACCTCATTAAAATCTCGCGGATTACAATTACTGGGAACAAGAGCGAGCAGTTTCGAGTGTCTTGCGGGAGAAATGGGAAAAATTAATCGGAAGTTTTAAAGGGTAGAGCCGCATCGCTGTGAAATTCTGCTGATCAGTTCCTTTATTCCTTCCTACGTATAACTTCCACGCGAAATGGCAGAGGCTCGGTAATATGATGAGCTCGCTTTACCATTTTATAATTGCGATGCTGATGAAAAAGCTTCTCGTCACTTTGCACGACTGTGGGCGTACCTTTGAACAGTTCATCGTGCCGTGTATATACGTGTCACCGATGTAAGTCAGTGTAGGACTCTCTACGTATTCATATACAAATGTATGTGTTACTGTCTTTTCAAAGATGGCGGTGGAAAAATAAAAAAAATTCTGGAAATATCTCGATAGATTACTAAGTTGATGATTTACAAAAAAAATTTCATGTAATTTTCATTAGATCGGACATTAAAAAATGGGTGTTTACAATCAGATAACGCTATAACGTGAACGATAAACGAAATGGAATTTATGATTCAGGTTTATCGGCTTTGAAGGATATAATTCATGGTTGGATAATAATTTGTATTTGTGTTTTAATACTATCCATTTTTTTTTGTTAGCTTTCCTCGCTTTCACGCGTTATTTTTTCGATTACGTAGGAGATTAATGGCTGATAATTTTGTTCGAGTAATTTTATTGTCACTTTGAAATTCACTTTCTTCGCTAATCTATTTCCTCGAGTACAGAAGAAATTTCTACTTTCCGAAATACGCTGAAGTTTATCTCACCAGCGTTTCAGAAGCGCTCAAGGTAGTTCTAGGCACTTATCATTTTTCGATAGATTTCCTTAAAATTTTGAAAATATCTTCTTTATGATATTTTATAATTATAACCGGAATCTCAACGAGTTCGTCCACACGGTTTATGAATAAATCGTGTTTAAAAATAGCATATTCAACATGGGCCTTATGGAAACAAATTTTTGCAGAATCCGTAAAATCTTTTTTTATTTTTCTAATGGAAAAACGAGTCGATGGATTCTAATAAAAAATTAGCAATGTATTATTTTATGCTTTTGGAATATTATTGAATTTTTTCATAATTTTTTACTTCATAGTTATAGAGAAAGATGTTTTTTAACACTAGATCTACCGGCGTCAAATCTAACATATTTTAATAAATTAAATAAGTACTTTGAAAAAGGGGGAATCAAGCGGCGGAAAATTTGATCGATAGGGTGATTTATGTTTATTGATATAGACATAGAATATTTATTCTATGACTCTTATATAAACTTGGACAATTTTTTGAAAAAATTGTGTACCAGTCATTTTAACTGGTTTGGTAGTTCTAGTGTTAATGTCTAAAAAGTGAATGAAATGATCTCTGTGAAGTTAGCCCCTGCATTAATTCTTACGCAATTTTATTCATTTCTAACGAAAAAAGAAACTTTTAGTTCTGAATCCAGCCAGAACTACCTTAAAGGTTTCCGAAAGTTTCGAGAGATTTAATTTCCAATTTTTAAGGAATGATTTATAAATGTTTTTAAGTCGACCACCATCTGCGGATATTTAAATGTGAAATTTAAGATTATACTTCGAACTTCGATGGTATATCTACCAGGAACTCTGGGAAGTCCGACACTTGTGAACCGTTGAAATGCTAATGCACACGCGAGAACAGCCTTCGCCATTGTATCTTCTCTCTGCTCTATAAAATATCGAAATTAAAACGAGTGAAAGAAATATCGAGCTCGATCGGCAGGTTTATCACAAAAGCGAAAGTATCGACATGAAATTTAATGGAACCTCCGGCGAAAGCGGTATATCCCCAATGGAGTAATTCGTACGGAAAATATTTCAATGATATTAAATTAGAATTCATGAGTATCGGGAAAAATCGAGGCTGCTTGCCTTTCCGCGGTATAATATTAAAAGACATACATACATAATGCATCATTTACCACGCGAGATACCTTTTTTGCATAGATTCCCGAACACTTGCAAAACCATTCGCGATTCCAGCTACACCGATGAAGACTGTCGAACACCATCGAATAACGACCCCATGAACTTTCCATGTTGTAGTTACGTGTCGAATTGAAAGTCTATTTACAAGTTACAACATCCCTCTTCATGATCAATCACCATCTGTTTCGCTCGCGAATTCAAAGCAATTGTTTTTTTTTCAACTGTGTAGACCGGATAGTTCGTTGATTTTGGTTTGTGTATAACGAAATTTTCAATTAACTTTCCCTTTCGAAATTCTTTACGTGCGAGGAAAAAATAATTCATTGAATACTCGCTGCTCTTTGCTTTGTCGTTGTAACAAATTAATTTTTTCTCCTTTTCGTTTTAATCCATGAGCAACATAGATTTTCTGTTTACCGTGAAAGAAGATTACTGTGATGATACATGGGCAAAGAATGAGTAGAGGCATAAACGTGACAGTTAATTTTAGCTTGTAAGGATTTTCATTGCATACAAAGCTTCGTAACTGTTACTTCATCCTGGCACAAAGTTGAATAAATATGAAAAGAAGTTACTGTAAAATATATTTAGTTGTGCTTATAAATGGCTGGAAGTTTATATTACATAATTAAGACTAGATTTACGGATGTTGATTATATACCTATTTTTACTGAAGTGAGCTAATTTGACTCACATAAAAAGATTGAAGTTTTTTGCACAGAACATAGTTTCTAATCAATTTACATGAAAGATTTACTATTAAAAAATTCATTAAAAACCTTTTTTACATAGAAACTCTGTTTTTTATATACATTTTCACTAAAAATGCTCTGTTCACGCGCGATGTACAAATCGAAATGATGACAGGAGTGGGTAGGTAAGGAATGATAATGTAGCGGAGTCGCGAAAACAATAGGATGGCTCTCATACAAATAAACATTGTATACAAAGAGAGAAAAATTAGAGGAGAAACAAATCACTTGCGACTTGAAAACTGCAAGATACTCTGGTCTGATGGAAGTTACAAATTTCATGTGTTATGTGATTAACTGTTAAATCGTTTTATGAGTCAAATTGGCTCACAACCGTAAAAATAGGTATACCACATTCAATAATGCGAAATGAAGGGGTCTGCGGGAGAGAGGAATCAACATTTACATACATTTCATTATGTGAGTAAAAACCAACATATGTTTTTCAAAAATAATATATGTCTTTTTCATATATATAGTAATCAAATTTGCAATGAGTCAAATTGGCTCAGTTCGTAAATCTAGTGTTAAAAAAGAAAGGGAATTTTCAATTATGATTCTATTGTATAAACAAAATTTGACAATATAGAATTTAGAATTCCGTGTACATAGAAAATAAAAGGTTGTGGCTTATCGCGAAAATTGAACGATTTCTTTAGGGTTTTTAAATCAATAATTACGCGCGTTGCAAGGTAATATTATCATTTCAAAGAATCATACCGCTTATTTCATCGACTTTTCAATCGATACAGGAGATGATGCAGAGAAAAGGCGAGAGAGGAAAGATCCGTCGGAGTTAAGACCGATGAAAAATTTAATATCCTCGTTCTACTGAATCGAGGGAGAAGCGAAGCACGAGCAATGGGTTTTGGTAGGATTTAACGGTGTTCTGCGTGCACGAAAGATATTGTATTTTCCTTGTAAGAGGAGGACATTTACTACGGCAGTGCATGTTCACCGTTTTTCCTATACCTGTGATCGGTGGCTACATCGAATTATTGCAATAAGTCGTTTCGACGATTTTGCATCTCGATTTTTCTATCCTCTCTACAATATGCCACTACATACTAAAAAAACTATGCGATAAGAAACACTCATGATTGTCTCACAATTGTAGTTTGTGTAGCTGCGTAACGACTATAAATTATATCGCGATTTCCATGCATATTTTCTACTTTGTATTTATGACATTGTTACAAACAAGAGAATATCTTTTTTGGCGAATAATTATAGTTTAGCTGCAGGATATTTCGTGGAAATTTAACCAACTGTTATGTTTTAAAATTTGGCTTGGTTTATCTGGTTCAACTTTTAAAATTTTTAAGCTTGGATCTCTGTGCATGAACGCTACTGAAAAATGTAGTGTTGTTTCTATTTTAATTTTTCATTATTTACAATATACAGAATTCTTAAGCAATTAACTTAAAAAAACGTTTTAGTTGGAAGTGGAAAATATTTTCTACGTTTATTGCCATATTCTTAAGAAAATATGCCTGTTTAAATTTCAAGGATGTTAAAAACGTGCTATTAACTTTCGAAACTTGTTAAATCAGAGTAGAAAAATATTTTGTATTTTTGTGGTAATATGGTTATTTAAATGGAAATCACTTTTTAACTGGAATTCATTTTCTTCTCAATTGTCAAGCAAATTACGAGACACCTGGTATATCGTTACTGTGGGCGTATGATAAACACAATTGAGAACACAAACAGAAAGCGTCTGGGGATATTCTTGTTTGCGTGAAACTGATTAAAACGCGTCTCCGGGAAATCTCGCTTCGCCCAAAGATTAAAACACGGATTAATTACTTGACTCCTGTTATATTTCCAGAGAACTTCCTGCAGAAAATTTTCTACTGTGCATGCGAATGTTTCTGCAATTTATATCGCAAGATGAAGTTACGGGGGATGGTGATTCAACCAGAAAAGAAGATGGAAAAATGACTTCTCGGAATAAAAGGAAACGAAGTCGTTCAACCAGACATTACAGAATAGCATGGACCATTAATTCCAGTTTGCAACTCTAAAAATTCAAATTTGTTCTCAAACTCGCATTATCGATCAGATCACACCACGTTGGAGCTCTATTTTTCTACTTTTTCATTACACCTTTTTCAAACTTTTTAATTTTTCGTTTCAATGTTATATAATATATACTTTCTATATTCATGTTACCCAATGAAAATTTTTGTCTGTCTTATTATAGAGACAAAACTCGCAAAGGGATTGATTTGAAGGATTAGCAACTAACAGAAAATATTTAACACTAGATTCACGAAAGCAGTCAAATTGACTGGCTCCTATTTTTTTAAAATTCGCAGAGAAATAGTACAGTATATATTTCACATGTATTTTATAATAGGAAAATTACTTAACGAATTACCATCTTTGCTGCTTGATTCCTCTTTTTCTAAAGTTGTTATGTAATATATTGCAGTGTAACAGATTACCCATCCATAAATGTAGATATATCGTACAAATCGTCAGATTGACTTAATAAACACAAAATTTCAATTAATATTAACCCTAAAAGTCCTTTTACCCGTGAAAATTATTCGTATTCCAGATTTTCTTTAAATTTCAACCCCTTTAATTCCGTATTTCAATGACATTTAAAAATTTTTAAACTGGTTTTAGCCCCGAAAAATTTCCAAAGGAACACGGTAAAATCACCGCAATTCCTATCGCAGAAAAATGTTTCTCAGGAGGGTAGGTCGGCGTAGAAAAGCGAGCAAAACGAACGTCCCCGGTAGGGGATGAGAAGACGGAGGACTTAATGCAATCTCCAGCGTTCGTCCCTCCGTTAACCACGCTCTCATTTAGATAAGGCCGATATTTTGACGTGCAAAAAGTCCCACAGCTAATCTCGGACCACCTTATCTTCGCAGTTCACGCAAAGATCGGGAAGAACCGTAAGGAGCATCCGACGACGGAAATTGGAGCGCAGTCCGGCGACTTTTGCAATTTTCTCTGAAGTAATCCGCGGAAGTACTGCGTGAATATCGACACGGAATATTTAATGCTGCTATGTGAAAAGCGAGCTTGAAATAGCGTTCCATACTTTATAGGAATTAACGGATGAATTCTAGCAAATGCCGAAATAAACATACGAGAAAGGGAGGAAGGGAGAAAAAATAAAAGAGAGAAGAGAAAGAAAGAGAACTATTGAAATCGTGCAAATTTTAAGTTAACTTGAAGTATCAGTAACAGGCGTGAAATTTTCAAAGTCGATTTCCGCTTAATTATAAAACTTCCCAAAGTCTCTGCACGTAAAACCTTGCTATTAATTTTAAAACGAACGACCGACTTCGTTCCAACCATCGTAAAATTACTCATGTCTAATTTACTCGAGGGAATTTTTTAAAGCGACACTTTGTTCGCCGTACTTTAATGTCGTTTGAAATTTTCACTCCGTATCGCTCGTCGTCTCCATTGTGGAGAAACTCAGGAATAAACGTCCAATGAAAACGTGAGAAAAGAAATCCGGCCGAATGGTAACAGACGGTATTCATATGCGATTCGGGTAACTCCTCATACATCGGGAAAGAAAGGAGAGAGACATAATGGGAATCTTTCATACCGAGACTCTGTCGATGAATATCTATAGGTAATATATCTATATATTGATATATAGATATACACATATGTGGCAGATGCATTGTGCGGTTTGGCAGTAATAGAAGCGAGAATACTTCCGACGAAAAGTCGCTTTAATGCGATTTACTCGAGAAACGAACAGAATTTGGCTAAATATAATCCTCTCCTAATTCTTCTCACGTTAATACGGTTACCAGAAGAATTGCAAAAATACGGAAAAATTAGGCTCGTCCTGGGAAATGTACGCTTAAAGGAATTTTACGATACGGATGCGATATTTAATGTAAAACAAAGTTACTTCTTAAATTGCTTTTGCAATTACTTCTGATGATATTGTACGAAATACAACTTTATCGTAAATATGCCCTAATTTGTGACGCTAAGTCTTGTCAATTATGAGTCTATTGATCTATATTGGTAATTTGTATGAGGATAAAGTGAGATAACTTACCACGTCGATGATTTGCTGCAACGTGATGCCGAATTTCACTTCTAAAGGTTCACTTTCATTGGCGACCGGTCGCTCCAAGGTGTTGTACGACGACAATAGGTCATTCAGTAAGCGTTTCTCGTGATATCCACACAGGCTCTCTGTAAAAAACGAAAAAATGAGTATTATTAGAAACACTTGTTATTCTCAAAGTTAAAAAAAACGTGTTTTAAAAGAGGCACGTTTTGAATGAAGCACAAAAAGAAATTTTCTGGTTATTTGAGAAATTAACATTTTGTTCCTAGTTCCAAACAATAAAAAATACTGCGTATCATTAAATTTATATTTTAAGTATCACCAATAATATTATAAAATATTGGCATTAGATACACTTGATTCGCTTGTAACTTATCATCCTTACATTTCGCTATTTTTCCAAGTCTCTTAAAACATAAAAAAACGTTGCGTAACGTTGCAGGAACACGCGATTCGATGAGAAATTAATGCTCCGACTGGATTATTAAATTTCTGCATTGTTGTATAACGCGTGCATAAAAGTCCTCTTGTGTTCCACTACAACGTAATTGCATTTTTCCCGAATAATTTTGCTGTGCGAGCAAAGTTTCGTCACGTTTCCATGCATAGCGTACGACATGCTTCTGCTATGAAGATATTTTAATGCTTGAAATTCTTGTTATCTACGTTTTAAATTTTGCGTTTCCATGAGTGCATATTTCCCAGTTACTGCGGCGACGTTTTTCTCCTATTTAACGCAAATGAGGAGTTCTAGGTGAAAATAAAACCAATTCGACTAATGAACAGTTTCATTTTTAGTCGCAAAACTCAATTAATCGACACTCTTCATTTTAGGTGTAACAATGTAGCGCCGGAAAAATATCTTTAGTGTAATTTTAAGGACGACGAAGGACATGCGGAGGTGAAAATGGAGTTTCCACTTTCTGTTTTAAGGTACGAATTATTGTAGAAGACAATAATCAATAGTAATATATTTTTCGTTAGCATTCTGAGAGTAAATACTTAATTGTTAATTATAAGATATCAATTCTGAGCTGTTAAATGTTTTTTATCAGTCGTGAGCCCTTTTGTTTTGTAGCTCTATTGCTGGAGTTTGTTGATCTATTTTTCAATTATTTTAATTATTTAATAAGTTGTCGAAGAAGAATATTGCAATTTTTGGGGGCTCGCCTACGATACAATAAAAATTTCACAATAATAGCACCGTAAAAATTCTACTTCCGTTTGGAAAAATCGTCGATATATCTTAATCTGGAAATTTCTCTTGGTTGTACAAACTTTAACGCGGTTAAACATTCTTCGTCAGGATTAGTTGCAGTATTAATCTTCCCTTGTTAATTTATTTTGTAAATTGTCGAAGAAGATTATTGCAATTCTGGGGGCACGCCTACGATGAAATAAAAATTCTACAATAATAGCACCGTAAAAATTCTACTTCCGTTTGGGAAATTCGTCGATATATCTTAATCTGGAAATTTCTTTCGGTTGCATAAACTTTAACGCGGTTAAACATCCTTCGTCAGGATTAGTTGCAGCATTAATCGTGCGTTGCCCCGGCATTAACTTTCGTTGTTGCGTGAAATCCTCCTTTCAACGGAAGTTTGTTCGGAAATTCCTTCCACTTCAGTGAGCTTTGTAGATCGTGTTGGGAACATGGATTCGATATATTACAGAGGAACGATAGCGAGTAAGCGGCTATAATCCTTTGGCAAACGTGGTAAGCTTATACGTATTCCAGTCGAGCCAAATTGAAATTACTCACATTTTTAATCGCTGCGATCTGTGCCTTAAACTTGAATTTATTAATGTGGATTTTATTAATTAACCGCTCCGATGCCTTCCGTATCTCCGTTATTCTCGTATCCCTACTATTACCATATCACTTTGATATCACGTTAATTACATTCGTAATTTACTTTTCATAATACAAATTAATATCTTCCAACGACATAAATCTACCGAATGTAATTACACTGACAAAAACTGAGATATTCCACCATCAAAAATGAATAGCTATTTTCAATTTAAACATACAATCTAGAAAAATTTCATCATTACACATCAATTCACATTTACCCATGCTTATTAATTACGGCATATATATTTTCTCTGATTTTAATATTCACGAACGTACAGACATCGTATTCATAAATTTTAATCAACTACAATAGTACCAAACATCAAAGACTCCAAGAACCTTTCATATTCCAAATTATTTTTCCAATCAATCCTAAATTCATCGAAATTCCTAAACACATCCTTATTCATCGCCTCTTTCAAATCTTTAAGATCCAATATCGAAATCGATACTTAACACTAGAACTACCGGCGTCAAATCCAACATATTTTAATAAATTAAATAAGTACCTTGAAAAAGGGGGAATCAAGCGGCGGAAAATTTGATCGATTCGGTGATTTATGTTTATTGATATAGACGTAGAATATTTATTCTATAACTCTGATATAAACTAGGAGAATTTTTTGAAAAAATGGTGTACCAGTCATTTTGACTGGTTTCGTAGTTCTAGTGTTAATTAAAAGTTAGTAATGAAAATGTTGCAAGCCTATGGGAAATTCGACAGGATCTAACGTTTCTTGTACCAATCAGAAATTGTATTGGGGCACGTGCACGCCCTAACCAACTTCAGGATCCGGCATGGTGGCATGGCCGAATGCGAAATGCAACAGGATTGTGTCTACTGGGAGAATAATGGCCGTACCGACGACCGAATTCAACGCACGTGCACCCATTGAAGACAGACCGAAATATTGTGGGGCTACGACAAATGCACTTGTTTCGCGAACCACCTCCTACTGCGCCCAAGAAAGTCAGGGATTCAATTCCCTTTTTCTCCCACCAACGGTTCCCATTCTTTTCTTTCTTTCATCCCCTACTACACCCTTTATCTCTACCTTTCTACTTTTTCCGGTATATTCACTTTTCCGCTATATTTCACTCCAACTTTACTGGTTGGCCATTGATGCACGATTCTGATATAATCTGAACCGACTGTTTTGCTTATTCTGGAATTTCGACATTTTTCTACCTTCCAGCGTTTTCGGCTACTGCCAGCGAACCCCGGAGGAACGATTTTGCGTGGTTGACGGAGAGGAGATTGAAACTCGGCTAGATTCTATCAACGTTATCACTGCAGAAATTTATATAAGCACTTCTTTCCAGCTGCGTGCATGGAAATGATAAATTTTTGTAAAATTTTACGATTGAAATAAAATATTAATTAGAAAGTGGAATAGAAATTAATATGTGCTGGTGATAGTGAATCTTTTCGTGATGTGGCTTTTTGCAATATTTTTATATTCAGGGTATTGTCAATTTTCAACCCTTACTTCTTATTAACAATCGTGATATTGATACCATATTTCAACCACTTTTTAACCCCTTACCTTACAACTTCTTTTGTGACCGAACGGACAAAAAACTCTGAATTAAGTAATTGATTTCTGATATACCGCTACAAGTTAAGGCAATATTAATAATATAGACCTAATTTCAACGTTTTATGACCTACTGACATTTTCAATATAATAATTTTTGTAAAATTTATATATTTTCTATTCGATTTACCGCGTCACGTGTGCCACACGTCATTGTAAGGCAAGGGGTTAAATAGGTATTTATAAAATGAAATATCATATTGTCTTTATCTTTAAATCAAGAAAGTAAGTTGTTGATCGAGTAAAACGATCAATCTACAATTTTACGGGAGAGTACGTTCATTCGTTGGCTGATCGGTATAAAAATCTCATTCCTATCCCTGTTTCTCGAACTTTGGCTGCCTTTTTTTGCAACCCTCTTCGCCATCTTTTCCTCGTGCCGATATATCGATTTCACTTGATTCCCTACCGACCGCATTGGCATTCTGGAGTTCGCGGCGCCGTGAATATCAGTACTCGAAGTTTCGTGCAAAATTCAACGGGTAGAACTTCCATCCTATCAATCGTGCCGCGAATTTCTTCGTTTGATACTCACGTATTGCTGTCTGCCTCGGTGATTCCGAGCTCTACCGAGAATTTACAACGTACGAACATCCAACACGATGGGTTTGTTTCGATGTTAAGTTTCCTATCCTATCTTATTTCCGAAAATCGGATGCGACTGCGAACTTTCCATAACGCAGGTCAAGTAAAAAAAACATCCATTACAATTATGTGAAATTAAATGGCTTGTCGACACTGTCGACAATTTTAACACTAAAACTATCGACGTTATATCTACTAAAATTTAAATTTATTGAACAAGCACTTCGAAAAAAGATAAATCAAGAAGTGAAAGGATTAGTTAATTAACTAATTTAGGCTTTATATGGTAGAAGTAGAATTTTTACTTCACGGTTCCCCTATCAATTTAGGTAGTTTTTTTAAAAAATTGCGTAGCGGTCATTATGACCGCATTGGTAGGTTTAGTGTTAAAGATATGTAAATATACATACTGAGTTATTCAAATATTGTTCAAATATATTTTTTAACATATAAGCAATTTTTAGTTGAACATGCAATGAAGTATGAAGAAAGTTGAATGATCTACTCCGAAAATAGATCTGTGAAAACCTATTATTCTGATAATATAACTAACGTACGCTTATGTTAACCACAAATGACAACGGAGACGTGAGTACATGAAACTGTGCATATGTCTATATATATAAATATATATCAGTGAAACGAAATCAATGTCATCGTTAATCAGATTAGGCAAACGTATTACGTACGTATTGATCCAGTGTTGAACTCGAGTTTATATACCACGGACATATTGTGCAGCCCTGATTAATCACCTTTGTAATACCACCAGTAGAACATATGCTACAGTCAGATACCTCCATCTGGTAAACGACGAGAATTATTTGAGTCTTAATTAATTTCGCTGTGAAAATCAGTCGTCAGTATTTATGTCGTAAAATGCCAAAAGAAACATAACGGTGATATTATTAACAGACTTTGAATGAATTATTTATATTATCTATGCATCAATGCACATAAGTTCAATTTAATGGACATATTAATTTATCTTTGAAATAATCAAGAGTTCAAAATAATTATGCTATCGATTCCTGTTTTTGAAACATTTACAAGATCCAACAGAATGTTATAAATTGTTATTGATATGGAATTAAAAAATATCAGTTGTACTATCGTAGAACCATTAAGGGACTAATATATTGATGATTTCTAGTCTTGTAGCACCAAAACGGAAACTCATACAAGAACCGAACAATAACAGTTATAGAACAGGTACAACGTCGATATATGTAATATCGATTCTGCAAAACCAAAACCAAATTCAATACAGGCCAGAACACAGATATATTTAACAGTTGCAATATGTTGTTGATTCTCGTAACTGTTTCAAATCGTTTGTTGTAGGTACTATTTTAATTCTCAAATATAGCGATTGTGCCTTATTAAAAATGAAACTGATTGAGTCAATAGGTTGTAAAACACTAACTACTTTTTCTGGTAGGAATAATGATCTTAAGAGGAGCGACGAGGGATGCAATAGAATCATCTTTTTATTGTGTTATTTAAGAGTGAATCGTCGAAACTGATAAGCCGTGCTTGTAAAAGCTCGAAGAATTAGTTTAGTTTGTATGCATCGAGCTGCAGAGACGTGACAAACGATTTCGAAACTGAGCGAGGAACAATTTCTCTATCCGGCAACGTAAACAGAATATAAATATGTGAGGGCAATGGAGGAAGGTACAAATGTCTCCCGTTAAGATTAATGTTTTCCAAATGATTCGTGAAGTATTAATGGAAAGACAAAGAAGGGTAACACTGACGAAGAAAAATTAGTTAGCTGTTGTATATTATTAGCTTTTACCCATCTCGCTTCTATTTCTCATCTAGTAAATCATTGCGAGGATATCCTGGCAATTAGTTTGAAAATTTGCACGTATTACTAATTTAGTAATTATCTACCAGTCCTCGGTTAAAGTAATTCATTGTAATGGGGAGCTTAAAATGACAAAATAGAATTCTCATTATACCGTTTCGATACTCGGATATTAATATCATTTGGGAAGTTTCGAAATTTATACCACATTGATGAGTGTTCGATGAAACGATTCATAAAGGGGTGGTATGAAGTAACGTATCTGCAAATCTCTTTCAAATTTTCAACATTAGACACGGCCTTACGTGTCTCAATCAGCAGTCGGTCTTAATGAAGATGCTGAGTTTGCCGAAAGCTTGCTTCCTCTCTGTCTGGAATTTCAGGATCTTTTTTAAATGACAGGCTGGGAAGTGGCTTTAGTTTCCTCGAGACTCGATTTGCGATCACGGAATATAGCTCGGACAGGTTAATGATTGCAACTTTCTTTGTCAACGATTTTGTCGGCCAGAAATCTCATAAATTTAGGATACCAATTTTAGTCAATAGATTTAAAAAAAGAAGAGGATAATTCATTGCAAAATTGTTTCCATAATATTGTAGTATCGTAATTTTTTAGAAATAAGAGATAGCTTTTAGTTAGTGAGTGTGGATGGATTTTGTGTATTTGAGAGTGAATGTTTAGAATACGTGATTTGGAAGACGGCGAGTTCGAGGGTTAGAGTGAATGTTTAGTCTGTGGACAAGGAGAAAATGAGTGAGTGCAATAGAGAATGCAAGCTGTGAGAAAGACGAAGAATGCATGCTGTGAGAAAGAGTATCGAGGGTGGATGCGAGTGTGAATTTTTGGGAGAGTCAGTTGAGAGTCAGTTGAGAGAGTTGAGAGCGTTGAGACACAGAGTTTGTTGCGAGGAGAGATACAGTGGAGTTATATATAGAGTTTAGTGGAGATTATTAGCAATTAGAGTTATTAGAGTTATTTTATTTTACTGAGTGTTTCTATTTTGTTATTTTGATGTTTAGGCTATGATATTGTTAGTTAGTTTAAGGTGTATCTATAGTTGTTAGAGAAACGTATGTAGAATAAATATATATAGATAGAGACAGAGGAGAGATTCGACAATATGAACACATTGTTGACATGAAACTATAATATAATCCTACACGAAAACTAGCGGGCGGAATGTTACAGAAGATAAATAATTACTGTGCATGTAAGTAAATTAGTAATATTTGTAATGAAGCCCAATTTTCAGATTACCTGTACAAGAAATTCCCGGAATTCATTATCAAGATAAATTTCACTGAAACCCTCAAACTTTCAATTTCCACAATTTCTCGGTTAACGTTGCAACGTCGAATAAAGCTGTTCTCGCCGAGAAATATTCGTGGAAGGTGAAGTGTTAAATAGACGTCGGTGTCAAGAGGTGTCTTGCATATCGAAGTAAAATTCTAACGCAAATTTACAATTTCACAATAGCCAGCTCTCTTCTACCAATAGCTCGAGGCACTGCTTTCTTTTTTTACATGCCGCACTTCCTAGAATATTCTACTAGTCTCTATAACCAGGCAGTAGATGAGCCTTTTAATAGTTAGCCACAAAGGCCGCCTGGAAGAGGATCGCGACTGCTTTCATTCGGACGAACGTTGTCAGCGTCGATTTAGATTAATGAGAATGACTTTGCGAAGGGTTGAAAGAGTCGCTGGAAGGGCGAAACTGGAGAACGTACGAGAAAGAAGGAGAGAGCTAGAGAGAAAGAGGACGAGTGATGAAAAAGGAACGAGAGACAGGGGTAGATAGATAGATAGACGGATAGAGAGAGGAACGTCGCTTACAGAGTGGTTACCGCACGCTATATTCCACGGCAAAATATGTGTGATAACGGGTGCCAACGTGAATGGGTCGGTGATGTCTTTTTCGCAGCCTCGACTTCAACGTTCTTCGTGCTATTGGCGAAGGCACCCTGCCCTGCGGGAACCGCCGCTATGAATGACACTGTCTGCAAATACAGATCACATACCAGCTCGAATATTCGCACGTGGATCTACCGTTTATAACTGCACGTGTTTCGGCACTATTACTAAAAACTATCACGACGAGCAACGAGAAAAAAATATTTCCGTCGGCCGTATATCGAAGGGTGCAGCGAATGTTCGAAAGTCGATGATTGTTGTTAGTTGCGAAATTATAGCATATGCAAAATTCGGAGAGTAATATTTGTTTCTTAGAAGGAGACGAGAATATTCATTTGTAATAGGATTCCGAGTAAGAAGAAGGAGAAAAGGGTCTAAGTGGGAAACGAGATGTGTCGTATGGCCTCATGTAGGGGTGAGTAAAGTTAAAATGATTAATGTCAGGATAAAATAAAATAAGGATAACACACACACACTAAGATTTGATATAATAATAAATAGGATATATATTAAATAATAATATAAAAATAGAATGCACTAAATATGATATAACTAAAATTAACTGAAATATCTGAGGGTTGAAAAAAAACGTCTCTGCGTACTATTTTTCTTTGTCACGCATCTTTATGGGGAGATGTCGCTCTAAGGGTATCGATGGTTAAAAATTATACCACACATTAAGTCTTTGAGGATTAGCTACGCATATATGCGTTTTGAGAAAAAATCTGAGTATAGTTTATCGGTGCATGTATATGAGATTAGAGTTACAAAATCAACTACAGTAAGTTACAACGTCGAAATATTAACACTCTGACTTTCTAATAAAAAAGTGGATTTTCATCGCTAAAGAAATGTTTATTTCTCCATATTGAAAAAAGTGTCCGTCCACAAAGGTAAATAAATATTGCTATAGCACGTAGAGAGTCGATTTCACAATTTCTGACACATTGTCGTTATACGATAAAGAGAATGGCAAGGGGACTGTGTAATCACGTCGTGACGATAATTTACGTCGGAGGAGAGACAGTGAATAATCCTCAAAACTTTCACGATTGTCCTGTCTCCACTTTCCCTCTATATGTCAATGTTTTCCACACTACCGGCGAAGACAACGAGTTCGCGGAAAGCGCCGTTCTGAATGGCAGCGTTCACAAACACGCTCGTGTATCCAACCGACGGGGTTTTCGGAGCATCGCTTATGAATGCACATGCACCGAATTCTCACGTAGCGTAACAAACAAGTGGAATTATTCTAGAAAAGTGATGTGATACTTTAATTCGTATTCGTTTTCGCTTCAACGGTTCAATGTCATTTTTAATATCAGTCGTTGAGCTTTGTTTCTGTATACGTTAGGCTGGATAACATTTTATAAAAAAAAATTGACAAGACAAATTTCCAATTGAACGAAACCCGATTGAAAAATCGTCTGCATCAATGATGCACTCTGCTTGTTCATTTTTCCACGACACGAAGAGAAATCACGTATCCATTCAATAAACAGGTAATAAACTGTTTAATCCACAAATTATCAAATTTCTTACATTAGCATAGGCAACTATAATAATTTTGACTTTAATATATAACATCATGGACTATTCCAAATGGTACAAGCACATTTAATACTAGAACTAAAGTCGAAATGACTGGTTTCCAATTTTTTTCCAAGAACTCTCCAAGTTTGTAGAAAAGTCCTAGAGCAAATATTCTACTTTGATTTTATAAAACACAGATTACTGAATTAATTATCTTTTCTACCTCTTGCTTCCTATTTTTCCAAAGTGCTTATTTAACACTAGATTTACGGGCGAGAAATCTGTTACGCTGCAAAATATTGCAAAAGAACTTTGGAAAAAAGGGACCAAGGGGTAAAAATGATAATTCGTTAAGTAGTTTCTGTATTATTTATGTGTATTATAAAATACACATAAAAATATACTGAATTGCTTTCATCTAATTTTGAGAAATGTCTATAAAAAAAGTAGAGACCCGTCAATTTGACGGCTTCCGTAAATCAAGTGTTAATATTTCGAAATGTAATATATTTAACGCCGTTAATTCTAGCGTTAAAACTGTAAATCCTACACAAACTAATCACAGTTACCAAAATAAAAATATCATTCCACTTCTAAAAATCGTAGATAAATACAAGAACACACTTCTCCGTCGACTTTATTAAAGCACCAAAATTTGCACCTACTCGACTATATAATGGAAACCAAGAACACAGGGGTACCGAAATAAAAAAGCGGCAACAAAAATACAACGAATGACGCGTGGTTTATCGATATTCCCTTTTACGCGTGAACGAAAGTTGGCGACTTTTTGCACCCTCAGGAGAAGCTACATTGCCGTCGGAGTGTTTCATCCTGAGAGAGGTGACTCTGTGAACACTAACGTTCTGCAAGTGCGAACGTCAGCTCGCCCACGTAGTTTACACGCGTGGGCATTACACAGGCGCCTCCAGGTGCATGCTCGACCAAGCATGCGATACAATGGGTCATGTGCACCAGGATGCCGTGAGCATGCACGTCGTAAGCCTACGGGTTGCATCCCATCGTCGAGCTTCAAGAAGAGACTAATAATAACGGGTAAAAATTCCAAGAGAGAAGCAACGAATCTGTCTTAATATTAAACGATTTTATTGTAGTAGGATTCGGTGAAATAACACTAAGGTGTAGGCGTGAATAAAATAAGAACACAGAAGGAAGAAACTAAATGTCAGGACTAATGAATATATATAACACACTAAGAATATAATATGAATAAATAGGATATATATATTGAGTATATGGAACTATATATAATACAAGAAAAACAACAAAATACTAAATGACTAATGATCTAATGTATCTAAGGGTTTTTAAAGGAATACGTCTCACAGTTCCTCTAAAACTCTACTGTGTCTTCCGTATCCTGAGACGTAACTTCTTAGGATGATCTCCCCCACTTCTCTCTAGGTCACACATTTAAGGGGAAAAGTCATTATAAGGGCATTGGCACCCAAATATTATGCCACATTATGGGTTGAAATCAAGGTGAATCTGAGGGCATGCACGTCATAAGCCTAAGGGTTGCATCCTATCGTTGAGCTTCGCGAAGAGACTAATAATAACGGGTAAAAATTCCAAGGGAGAATCATCAAATCTGTCTTCATATTACACGATTTTATGGGTATTTCGAAGCAAAGATCATTGAGAGTTTTATTTGAATATTCTGTTGAAATCAAGGTGAATTTGAGAGCATGCACGTCGTAAGCCTAAGGGTTGCATCCCAACGTCGAGCTTCGCGAAGAGACTAATCATAACGGGTAAAAATTCCAAGGGAGAATCATAAAATCTGTCTTAATACTGTAAGATTTTATAGGTGATAGATGCTGCAAAGATCATTGAAAATTTTACATGAACTTTTCGTTAACCCTAAAACTACCAAGCCAGTCAAAATGACTTGTACAGAATTTTTTCCAAAAATTCTCGAAGTTTATGGAAGAGTTGTGGAATAAATATTTTACATCCATATAAAAAAAGAGAAATCTTTTAAGCTTCTCCGTCAAGTCGATCATCTTTTTCGCATTCCGATTCCTCTTCTTTCAATATACTTATTTAATTGATTGAAATATGATAGATTTAACGCCTATATCGCAATAGTTTTAGTGTTAAAATCGCGGTGAATGTGAGAAGCGAAACTTTGAGTGACGTGGAGAGAATAGATTTTTCAGAATTTGATGATAAAAACTAAGTTTTATGTTTACCCGATGATGGCTCAGAATTTTTTTTACCGAATTGAAGTTATGCAAGAAATATCGGAAAATTGTTGACTGCATAATGAGATTGTATTTTAAATTACAAATTGTATGCTAATCGGCACTGGTTTTTGCAGATTTAACAGTACAAGATGTAGCTTAAATTTAGTTACCAAATTCATCATCGTCGGTGGATTGTAAAGCTTGCAAATTACAGATAACAAACTTTAATACAAGTAAAACGTACTTGGACCAATTACGTTCATTGTACCCTTTATTATCATGCGAAATTGCTAAGGATTACTCTACGAGTATCAAGTCCCTGATTAAAATAATCCAACCTCATGGTATACCGTCTATCTCATATCAGACATGAAACACCGTTGAAAATTATAATTTCACAAACCTTCGAGACCAATGAAACGCAAACCCCAGTCTGGGAATGCGGATCATGTCAGCATCAGAACGTCTCGAGGATTAGACCAACCAAATGCTGAGAATATTTCGAGGTGCAACCCCATACCCGGCAACGATATCGAACGACCATTGCAGAGAAACGTAGGAAACTCGTACTTAAACATATACTATACAAATACATGCATATCTACCCAGCTACATTTACCTATGTGCCAGAAGTCAATAATTATCCGTTTACTTAAGCATTTAATAGCTTCATTTTAAGTAGAATATTCTCCATTTAATATCCTCCTACTACGAACTACTCTCAAAGATATTTTTCACACCTGTTTATTTTCTACTAAAGTTATTGTAATAAATATAAATACACGATTTAATAAACATATCACTTGTCATTAATTAAAATTATAACAAAGGTGAAATACAAATAGTAATTTTATCAAAGTGTAGTGTCCTTTAACACCCCTAAATCCTTACAATCGAGCCTCGCAGTCTGCAGCCTTAGATTTCCATCGTTACAAAGCCTCTCTTACAAAGTTCCTCTGTCGTTCTCCACGGAAACTGTTACTTCTCATTTACTTAATCCACAACATACCCCATTCGTTTCGAGATACCAGTTAACGAGATGCAGAAGTTTCGTGTGCATTGAGAAATGTCGGTGAAGCATCCAGTTGCCAAAGAAGAAACCTAGATAATTCATTGAAAGGGGAAATAGAAGAAAAACATGGTCAAAGGCGAGAAACGAAAGAAAGAGGGATGAAAAAACGAAAGTGTGTCGTGGCTTGAAACTCCATTGATCGAAGAAGAGTACACATCGTCCACGATGCAACTTTGATCGCAGTGTAAACAGAATATCTCATCGACCGTTGTTCTCTCACCTTCGTGAAAGTAACTTCTCTTTGCATCGAAGACAGTCGTCTAGCTGATGTTTCACGCGGTATTTTGCGCACGATATTGCGAAGTCCGTTTCATTCTCGTCGCCTTGCAAATGTCAGGTTCTTTGAAACTCTCTCTTTCCCTGTTCCTTTCTTTCCCGTAGGATATAAGAGGAAATATACCGAATAACACGACGCGTATTGTCGCGAAAGAAAAGTTGGAATGGCAGGTTGGAAGTGTCTCGAAACGACTAGGGATATGGAAAGATTTTTCCCCATGTAAAATAATGCACAAGAGATGTGCAAAGATCGATGAATCACTTATCTGGCACAAAAAGTTTCACGCTCCATTGAGCCACTGACGACGAGAGGCTAGAGCGTTTACTATGCAACTTTTATCGGCCTGTAAACAATATACCTCGACGATCAACGTTTTCTTGCCTTCGAAAAATGGCTTTACGGTTGATTAATATACGGAGCTTGTGGGCTTTTAAGAACGAAAAGTTGTTGAAGTAACAAATCGATATTTCATACAGTTTTTGCAATTACTATTTTAAGAAACTAGGCGGTCAAAGGGACTGTTGCTAAACGGATTTTAACAGTTGGACATTTACTATATATTATTCTATGTATAATATTTGTCGATTTAAGAATTTATAGAACTTGTCTGTTAACAAATAGTTGACTTATTACGTGATGCAAATATGGTCGTAAAAATTCCATCAAGTGACATATTTTATATATCTGTTAATCAAAATGTCTTTATCGACTCCATTTAATTATCATAATACAGAAATATAGTGTGAACGAGTTAAATTAGTGGTGCAGACACGATGTTAAGACTTCCATCGTTTCATATCCGTTATAAAATGTCGATACGAGTCTTTATCAAGCATATCTGATTTTTCACAGAAAAGTATGGTAATACATTTTATCAGGGTCCATTATTATTCCTAAAATCGACTGATTTCCTTTTCCGCGGGATAATGGCCACGGTATAAATCAATATTGTGAAAGCATTACCAATCGGATTATCCATGTGGTCGTGCAATAATATATTATATATCGGTTTCGCCGTATTGAATACTGTGCATTGCCGATAACGACCGTCACGTTTCCCTCTATGTCCATGAAAACTTCCCTGCTCGTTGTCTGACCCTAATTTGATAAAGTCGCATCATCGCGGACAAAATTTCAAATCAACCTAAACTTGTGGATTCATTCTTCTATCAAGCTCTAATACCAAAAATATCAACATTTTCATTTTTAATTTCATCATTTCCAAAATCATACGTCCTCTCCTTCCATCATTCCCTCCGCGAGTCTACCTCACTGTGATAAATGACGTTAACAAGAAATTTCAATTATTAATTGCATTCCTCCAACGAACACAATCTCAACAACCCACCGTGAAACCCCCATTACCAAAACACAATTCTCCCCTCGCAATAGTAAAAAGTCCCAACCCACCCGTAAGTCTCGAGTGCAAGTTACCAGCAATGATTAAGCGTCGGTGGAAGCTGCCAACACAATATGCCAGTAACGCGAGCGTCCTTTAATCGCTCGACTGACAAATTAAACCGGAAGATTGATCGAGCGAAAAGTCACTAATTACAGAACTTATAAAACAGTGGATCCAGTGTAAACGCGGCGCATTTCCCATCGTAGTCCATCGCAGAAAGTAAGTTGTGACCCGAGAAGTGTGACAAAACTTCGGCGACTGGGAATTTACGGGGACCAACGATGGCTACGGGGCTATTTCTCTGAGTGGCGTATACTTACTGACCATGTACAGTAGTTGTGCGGTTACCAAGCGGAACTACGCCACCGGAAGGCAACTAGCGAACAGAAGTTCGGGTTTCGGCTCAGACTAATCAAAAGCCTTAATTGGGTTTCTACCAACAGAGACCTGACACGGCTGCTCTATTTGTCCGCGCGTACATTTTCTGCGTTCTATCTGCGATATCATCGTGGGGAATTCGATTATTCCGATCGACGGAATGCTCCATGATTATTATGCTGAACGATATATATATATATGTGTGTGGCTTCTATGCGAGAATCTCGTATCGGGATTCTGTCAATTGAGGCACGTGAATTTTCTATGGATATTGTCATTCCCTCTGGCGAACTGAGGACGAGTTTCGATCGGATTCCTTATTTTGATAGAGGATATATAGATAGTTATTTTCAGCAATCGTGTTCGCGATTTGCGAAACTTGCGGGAGTTGAATCTCGTTGTTTGGCATAGCCTCTGCTTTTGTGCTTAACCCATTCACTGCCAACTACGAGATATCTCGTGGTTGCACTACAAGTCGGAATTAATAAGTTTGCAATAAAGGCCGAGCGTGTGTAGTAATTTTGGAATAAAAATGATCTTCGTATCTTTATGAATGTCGATATCGTATTTTTGATTCATTAAATTAATATTCAAAAGCATTTCTGCCATTTTTTCTAATTTTAATACGCAAGGTAATATTTGCTTACTTTTTCTGGCAATCAATGGGTTAATTAGTATGTTCAATTTATATCAAAGACAAACTATAAAACGACTGTGTTTTATACATGAAGAGGATTTTTTATGGGGTTGTTTTGTACACCCTCTTCAAGATTGCAGCAAGAAACTTGAATTTACAGGAATTTTATTTTTACAAAAATTAGCATAAATTGGAAACTGTTTATTCTCTAAATTCGAAAATAGACTTAAATTTTTAAACCAAAGTGATTAATGCTACTAATAGCCAGTTTTTTAAACGGTGTATGCAGTCTTTTCGAAAAAGTGGATAGTGGATGGCAAGGTGGATAGAAATAGTTCTTTTTTTACTAATAATAAACAAGATTTAATTATATTAAGAATATATATAAGAATATAAGTCTCAAGGACATCTAACACTGCCAAGCGCCGTAAGTTATGTTGGCAACTTTATTTTTATCTTATTATTGGTATCTTCAGTGTGTATTGCAGTTTTTGATATCGTAGAGGAGTTTGAAAATGTTTGTAAGTAGCACAGATAGATTAAGTTGGTTATTATAATTGGAATTATGATCGTTACGATCTCAGATGTATAAAGGATGGCACGATATGGATTCGGAGAGCGTATCTGCAGAACCGGAAGAGAGACAGCGAGCATGAGTTCAAGTTTCAGTTTGGGCTAATCAAATGCTTTAATTGGGTTTCCAGCAACAGAGACCTGACACTGGTGGTCCATTTAATGGGGTACGGATTTCACATGGTGTGCATGCAATTCCAACATGCTGGTAATTACATAACTGTACTTAGAAATTAGTTGTACCCTATCTTCCCAATATTCAATGATAAATCGTCTAATTTCGAAAACGTATTGGTTGTTTCGTTGGAAAATCGAAATACTTCGATACAGAATGAAACAATGGCTGGCAAGAATTTTGTACGAGCTTTTCGATGTCGAATATTTGAGATTTTTAAAATAAATTACAAAATTAGCTTTTACTTTGTGTTTTACATTTAGGTTCGGTATGTCGAAGGTATGTCTTTGAAAAATTTATCGACTTTCCTTCGTTTTGTTGAATATGGCAGGGATGATTGTTCAACGTAACAGTTGTTTGCACGAAGAATTTAATCCTCTACCTCGTAATTATGTCCGCACCAATTAAAGCAATTTGTCAGGCTCGTAGAAGGCGACAGAATTAAACAAAAAATTTGCTACGCTCCAGAAAAGTTTAAAGACTCCCAGAATTCGTTTGAGCGGGCCCGAATAGATTACCGATGACACGGTACCATTGTTCGAATTTTTTGACGAGTGTAAAATCGAAAGTGGCGCGAATCTATGTGGGCGGAACTTAAATTGGATTTTCTTCGTAGAAAGTACCAATGGCTCGTAAGAAAAGGGAAAGGCAAGTAGAAAATTATGAAAGTTGACAAAAAGCCTTTCCCTGAATATTGCAAAGTTACTCAACAATCGTTTACTTTTTAAAAAATGAAAATATGTTGAGGAAAATCCAAGCTCTCCCATTTTCTATTTCACGCAAACTCATCTTTACCAATAGGAAAAATCAAAATAAGAATTCTATCATTACGTGTATTTGTAATATTTCAAAAATTAATAAATTTTCACAAAATTACAAAATTATTCATATATTACTGAAAACAAGTGTCTTACTTTATTAGAAAGATGTCGAAAAGTAGTAGTATAAAAATAATCGTAGAAATATACACATTAGAACAAATTTTTGAAATGACGGTAACTTTAAACCAAGTAGATCTTCCATTTTGAAGAGAAGAAAACCAACGTAGCGTTCCTCCGATTAATTCATTGCAAAAAGATCTCCATGCTGACTGTCCCAAAGATTTTTCTCAAAATATACGATGATTCTAAGGGAAATATCTCGTAACTAACTAACTGGTTTTAACGAGCGTAAAAATTTTCTAGAAAATTTTCTGCCGGTCGACTTTCTTCGATGTTATATCCATTCCCACGGTCGACACTCGGACCGTCGTCTTCCTGTGCAGTGAACCCTGCATAACAGAGGGTTGAAGAGGGTAATTTTTATCAGTCTGCTCATAAATTCATAACGATAGCAATTGAAAGAAGTAGAGGTCAGCAAAAATAGCGAAAAAACGTACAACGGACGGACATTACTGAATTTTCAAATAAATTCTATTACTATGAGTATCACATGGTCTTTCTCTTGCATCATATCAATTTTTAAAATATCTAAAAACTTACTGGTATTGTTAATTCTTTGAATTAATTATGGAACGGTATCGGGTTTTTGTTTTGTATATTTTAGCTTTAATTATTATATGTATTTCTATAATTTAAGCGTGTTTCGAAACCTTACGATATACATATCAAAAAGGAAAAATCTCGATCTACGATTTACATATCACAAAAGGAGTTTTTTAGAGTTAGGAAACAATTTATAGTCAGTGTAGATGGATTTTGAATGAGCGAGAGTAGATGTTTAGAATTAGTGATTTGGAAGACGACGAATGTCAGAGTTAGCGTGAATGTTTAATTTATAAATAAGGAGAAAATGAGTGAGTGCAATAGAGAATGCATGCTGTGAGAAAGATGAAGAATGCATATTGCGAGAAGAAGTATCGAGGGTGGATGCGAGCGTGAATTAATGTGGGAATCAATTGAGCTATAGCATAGTTGAGTTGAGAATAGTGGAGAATATACTCTTGAAATGAGAGTTCGAGAATTGGACTAAGAGTTAGAGTATTCAGAGTTTTTATTCATTAATGTTTATGCTATTTTTTATAGTTCTACAATATCTTTAATAAAGGTATTCATTTTATTTTCATACGATTAGTTTATTGTTTAGGCTATGATATCATTAGTTTAATACATACAATGATTTAGGAGGAACTATATATGAAAAAAATATATATATAGTGAGATCCTACACTATTATAAATTGTGGATGTACATTGAATATTGATTTGTCAAACTCATACATAGGACAATTTCTTTAACTGATTATTTCTTATTAAATGTGTAGACTACAAATATAATTTATACCTTTATACGTTCCAAAGTTTTGCGATGTATTATGCACTCCGATAATTAACAAACTTGGAAATATTGGACAGAACTTGTTAGTTGAATGTATTTTCAAAAATCACGTTATAAAGTAAAGGTAAAGTTGAAAGTTTAAGAGGCGTCTGACTATGTACGGACTGTTACTACTGAAAAGAGCCGCAGCGTCTAATATAGAAATTAATAAATGAAAAAACATTTCCGTTTTCTATAAAAAGTTGTTTGCACTTTGAGACAATGTTAAATTGAAGGAAGTATGAAATGTAGAGCGAAATAATTCGTCTTTGAAAACTTCCCTCGATGGATGAATAAAAATATAGATTTCACGCCGAGCGTGGAAATATGAAGGAAGTAATTTGAAATAATAAATCAACGCATCGGGAAACAAGTAAAAGCATAGTACAGTTTTTATATGATCGTTGAATATTGTATTCTTTCATAAATTTTCTTACGCCATTCTACGTCGTTTCTGAACGAACAAGTCTTTACATTCAGAAATGATCAAAGAAAATGCGAAGAATGCATTATAAATTGTTTGTATTATTTATTTTAACTATGTCCCTTTGTGTTGCCTTTACGTTTACAAAATTACTTTCTACTGTTTGTAACATCTACAATGGTTACATACCTGTTCTAGGTATCATTACGGAAAATGGTGTACAAATGGTGTTGCAGTTCGAATTTCATTCAAGTCCAATTAAGCACGGTAAACTAATTAAGAAAAACTGATCCCGTCAATGGAGTAGAATATCAAAAGGAACTTTCGAACATTTAATTCTCATTGAAAAGCCGAAAAACCGTTTCTCGTTTCAAGCGCCTCGTGAATTTAATTAATTTCAGTTCGATTAAGAGATACTCTTCCAAAGGACCTTCGTGAAAGCCTCTTTGGAAACTAGTCTGGAGAAAATGAGCTGTCTGTTCGAACAGAAATTGCAAACTGACTGAGACGTCTATAAATGCGAGATAACAAGTGAAAAATGCAATTGCAATAAAAAAAAAGTGAGAAACTTGAACTAGAAATTGCATTGTAATCGAAGAAACTCGCAAGACTATTGGTTCTCAGGAAGTTATTTAAAATATTTTCTCATAAGAATTTTTGATAATTATATAGATAGAAAAAAATTGACGTCAGAATTTCGTTCTCCAACGAAAAAGGCTTTAGCTACGACATTGTACTACATTTTTCAGGATATCATAACGAATTATACCGAAAAAACAGCACGAAATTTCTTGTTGACCTAAAGCGAATGCAATTTCGTCTTTTTTCTTTCCCTCTCTCTCTCTCTCTCTTACGAATTTCACTAAATTCTCACTAGGTAGTTCGCATTTTGCGACCTGCTGTCCTTTTTGTCGTACGTCTTGCGTGGAAACGCGCCGAACCGTGCGGCTGACTGAAAGAGTTAATTAGTTGGCTGTACGTTAATAAACTTACGAAACAAGCGACGAATGGATGTACAAGACTACTGACGTCTTCAGCCACCGTGTTTTACTTCCGGAAGTGAATGTAATCATAACCATATTCCACTATTTACAAACATAGTTAATAAATCCTGTCAATATTCTATTCTCGTTTTATTTTATTATTTTTTTAAGCAAAATATTTTTTCCCAATATCACACAACAATATAACTAAACTTTATCATTGAACAATGATTTATCGTTGCTTCCTGGACATTTTAAATAAGATTACATGGAACCCATCATCCCATGTACTTTATCTACTTCTACACAGTGTAGTACAAGGAATTCACCTCGAAACTTAAAAGGATATTCGGTAATTTTGGAACTTTATCACGTCCTTTCTGAACAATTTACCCGCCCGGAAGTCCTCCCTTACGTCCAAGAAATTTCCCACGAAAATTCTTCGTCTCTCCCCGATCTTACGGATAGAAGGGAAAAGAAAGTTAGTACGGTATTGCAACGATTTCTTATCACCTCGAAATAGCATACCTTTATCACCGTTTACACAGATGTCCGTAGAAGAAAATTAATTAGTCACCTTTACATTAACGTACTCGTAGTAGAACGAACGTAGGTGGATTAATGTTCGCCCACGCGACTCGTCCATGTTTATCCTCGAACAAAATAGCGAAAACTTTCAACCCATGGCTTACGTTTCTCTTCTCGTAAGGATTAAGCCATTGGACAGTTCTACGTGTATGGTGGAACGATGGTGAAGAGAGACGGTCGCGGGGAAAACGATAAGTTATAAATAGGACGACCGTGGGCATCGAGCGTGTATACGGATAATATTTTCACGACGAGAGGGAAATTTCTACGATGAGTTATTACCTGAAGCATCGCGGGAATAAAGGCTGCCGCGGCACAAAGCATTCTTCTTCTGTTTTTTTTTTATTCGCGCCACGTCCTTGCGAGAATCTTTGTGGAGAAAATTATTTTTCACCTGGCGCGGTAAACGTTTCGCACGGGACTTTAAGGTACATTCGAATTCAGCTTGCTTCTGGTACTTTAAGTTCCATGTTTGCTCTAATTATTGAGATGAATTTTTACGGGTGCACGAGTATATTTAATATCTCTTGTAAAAAAATTCCATTAACACTTTAACTCCCATGGGGATTAACAATGACCGGCGCTATTAAATTCAATGAAGTTTCACATAACTTTTCAATTGTAATATACACGAATTTTCTGACACATTCTGCATTGAAACACTGGTCTTCAAAAGATAAAATCCTGCTGAATATATAATCTATTTGTATCTTTAAAGTTTCTGATAATCAAGCGGAATATCCGTGGAGTTCAACGTGTTAAAAGTGTCATTCTATTTTTAAGAGTTTTGTAATTAAATTTTCCATTCTAAATTTGTCATTGATATATAAGATTTTAAATGTTACAGTCATTTCACCCAAGTGATATAGTTATACTTGGGATTTAAATCGCAGAAGGTCTCTTATATGAAATAATAATTTAGACAAATCTCCTACAGCTCATGGAGATTTAAACTCGAATTCACCACTGAGAAGACCAAATCCCCATTTTCAATTTAACAAAAATACAGTGCTCCTACAATCACTTTAAAATGAAGAGATCTTTACAAAATGAAACCTAAGGCAAAATCTATCACCTATAGATCTCTCGATACAACACTGCCAACAACAATGATTTTCAGGTTGGAATAATAATGAAAGAATAATGAGAAAAGGAAATGTGACAATGTGGCATTTGAAGGAATATCTGTGACATTTTCAGGGTCAGATTACACGTGCCTGTAACCACGTGTGGATGCCAGAAAGCCATCGGATCCGTGGCAGCAGTGAAAGCCACCCTTTGGCGCACCGGTGAGGTCGAAGCGATTTACGGGCAACGTGCCAACACGCGAGGATCATAAACCCTTGTGTTTCGATATCGCACGACTGCTGCGGCCAAGCAGTTCCATATCCATGCCTTGGATATCAATTTTGCCATTACCGTTTGAATGATTCCCAGGGGAGCAGTATGGGGAGGGGATCGTTTCCATGCACCGCCATATCGGGGAGGTGAGAATTCTGGTGCGATTTCTTCTCGTATGTTCGCTCTCCACGAAAGAAGAGCGGCTGTTAAAATATCTTATTTGCATAAACATTAGAATAACGTTTTTCTTATTGTTCCTGAGATAAAATAACTTTTGTATTAACAATAAAATAAGTTTTGTATTAACACTAGAACTACCGGCGTTAAATCTGTCATATTTCAATATATTAAATAAGTACTTTAAAAAAGGAGGAATAGAGTGGCGGAAAGAATGATCATTTCGGTGATTTATGTCTTTTGTGATGGCCGTAGAATTTTTGTTCCATGGGTCTTCTATGAACTTGGAGAATTTTTTAGAAAAATTGTGTACCAGTCATTTTGACTGGTGTGGTAGTTCTAGTGTTAAGAAATAATATTTCTTATGTATGAATAATATTATTGTATAATTGTATACGTAGAATGTAAGTGAGGTTGAATGGATTTTCTGAAATTGTATAATTTGAATAAAATAAAAGGAGTATTAAACTGGTATTAGTTGAGTTAATTGTCCCCTGAGAGAGAAATTTTATAGTGGGAGATATTGAATTTTAAGGAAATGAATGAGCTATGGTATTTTAAATGGAATTTTGTAAAAAATGTTAGGTTTGAATATTTTCAAGTGGGACATTGAAGCTGCTCGGTGTGTTTCATTTATCGTTGTTCGACGACTTGTAGCATACGATTAAATTCGGCTCCACGTTCTTCGAATACGTGAGGAATGAAACTGTAGCAATTGATATCGGTTTCAGATAAAGGAAAATAATTCATAGTGAAATAGGTTAAACGAAATTGCATAGGCTTTTATGGTCGTACGTGGAGTATTAATTCGATCATTACTTCGCAAGTAGGACGATTGAAACCAGAAAAGATTTATCTGTAGAAATTACAAAAGTCTTAGTTTCTTCAATGATAAACGAGCTGCCATAACTTTCCACTCCAGTATTTCGTTTCCTTCAATTTTCAATAAACCATCGATTGCATGGGATGATAAAATGTAGCGAAAGTTAAACGAAACTGAAGAAAAACTTTCTTTTTTATTAACACTTTACCGACCGGTATTTTTTAACATCCTACCCACTTCTAATCGGTTACTTGCACGCAAATATTTCCCTGATACTGATATCTCTTCGAAAATTGCAAAGTTTCTTCACTGAGACCTTGGCACAGTTAACCGCAATGAAAAATAATAATTTATTAATTGCCGTAGCGACTAATTCATGAGATAAAAGTCCAAAAGTGTTGTCCCCAAAAAACCGATTAATCGGCTACCGGTCGGTAAAGTGTTAATCAACCTACAAAATATTGCTCCCCTAAATACTGCAAAAAGTTCCTATCAACTATCTTAAAAAATGAAAAAAGAATTCTTAAAATCAATAAATTTCACAACCACTTGTATAATTATTACAAAAATTCTTCCAGTATCAACATCTGAAATAATTAATCAGAAAAATTACTTCATTTACAGGTTTCCACGCAAATGACATCTACCCTGCCAAAATCGAAGGGCACAGTTCAAAACACAGTGCACCTTTTGCTGTTAACGCTCTGCGGAAAACAATCAAAAAGGCTTGACGCGCAAATAGGTCAGCCGGAATGGCATCTGATGTCATATCCATACTTGGGATATTAATTCAGCCATTACCACACGAGTGGTTTTCGCTAGAGCGATCGAGAGGAGAGAACGTTTGCATGCAGAACATTCGTACGAGATCGCACAGACGGGGTGAGTTCTAAGACGAACTTTGAAATCGAACTTCGAAGGCAAACTTCGCCATACACATTACGAGTTCTACCATTAACCTGAATATCTTTCGGATGTATGTAAAATGATTTCTCGATTTGCTGACACGTGCTGTCCCTCGTATCTTAAGTACTAACTATCATAATCGCTTACAAAGTACGACAATGCCCTAACCAGATTTTGTACAGCGATAAAATTGTTGTCATCCGACCAGCCAATGTCAAACGTACAGTTCAACAAGAGCTTGTCGTTCCCAATTTTGTCATTAGATGACGCATTTGTTTAAGATGTGGGTAATTCAATTTTTTGAACATTTGGCTTCGATGCTTTGTGATCAAATTAGTAGTAGGACTATTATCTGCCTTGAAATTGAAAAAATTATCAATGAAGAACAAGAAGATAAAGGCCTGAAAAATCTAAGCTGTTCGTGCGCGAAGTGGAATTGTGAAAATGGGATCAGGATACTTGATCGGCTTTCTCATTTGTCTGACATTAATCCCATGGAAAGTGTATGGGCAAAAATGAAGATTAACCCAAGGAAAACTAAGTGTTCAATGTCAAGCAGCTAACACGTCACATCCGCCAAATATGACGATCTTCAACCGAAACAGTGGTGAAAAACTTTTCCGAAAGTATGCCTAAACAGTACCAGGCTATTATTGACACTGATAGCAATTAAACAATGTTTTAAGTAACTGCATTATAGTACAATATTTATATTTCCATCTTATGCGTTTAATTAGAACCAATTCTCTTTTTTCAAGAAAATATTATCGACACGCTCTTGTGGAACAAAGTGTATATAGAACAATGCAACAACGTCGAAATATGATTATCTGTTGACTCGACAATGATTTAAATCCTACTGGTGAAATAAGAAGTAAGAAAAAAATTCTGATAGTTATATCTTCAGTAGATAACTTCAAATTTGAATAAAATAACACTAGAACTACCGGCATTAAATCTATCATATTTACATTTAAATGTAATGTTTAAATAAATAATTGATTTAAAAAAGGAGAAACCACATGGTGGAACAGATTATTAATTCAGTAATTAATGTTTTGCAGGATGGATATAAACTACTTATCTATTCTATGGCTCATCTGTAAGTTTGACGAATTTTTAGAAAAAATGAGGGACCAGTCATTTTAACTGCCTTGGTAGTTCTAGTGTTAAATTAAATATGAAAATTAGATATCCGACTTTTATAAGTAAATTTAAATATACTATCTTTCTCTAACGTAACACATGCTGGTATTTATGAAAAATAGTAATTGATCAAAACGCATAATTAATTGGGTAAGAACAATAAAATTTTCAAAATCCCTTTTTAAAGGTGCCATAAATTACTTTTTGTTGTAACCTGTCCCTGCATCAAATAAATTTTAAATCACCTTGGGGTTACGAGCTTTCTATAAAATTCACAGCTTCTAAAACTCTTCTCAAATCTCTCGTACATCTTCCATCGTCTCAGGCGATGTCAATATTTATCAATTTAATTCGAAATCCACGGAAAACGTGATACTCGGCCGTAAAAAAATGCGGTGTTTGACTGAAAATTTAAGGAGTAACCGCATCTAAGGGGAAATTCCATTTGATGCTGCGAGACACATATTCCATAGGCGTAGGCACGCTTATCGTCGCTACGCGCTCTAATAGGTATTTCACATCGCGTTTTACGATATCGCAAACGGGCCATTCGCCCTGGTCGCACGTAACATCCGTGCGTTAAATTTATTAAATGCTGATACGTGCCGAGGAAATTTTACGGAGAATCGACGTATAACCGTGCGAATATTGAACAACAAATTTCAGATCGCGAAATCAATTTTGATGAAATCGAGGTAAGTATATGGTGCACCGTTAATACTTCAGTACTTTGTTCCTCAAAACTATCGGATATGAGGCATTCTTCTTGATGCGTGATAAAGGTAACGGCAGTAATTATGATACGTCGTAGAGAAAAATTTATAATACTCCATGGGTTATTGAAACTGTTAGGTAACTTTCATGAAGTTAACGCGCTTGTTTATGGTTCCATTAGTATTAAATAGAGATGTTCTCCAAAATGGTGGTTGGTATACTTTATTTAGAGTGTAAAAGGGTAAATTAAATTTGAAGAACGCAAGGTTACGATATTGCGTGAAATTCAAAGCTTCTTGGGTCTCATATCATTCTTGATATTACCAATTCCTGTCTTTTATTAATATGTGTATCCAGTAACACTAGAACTACCGGCGTCAGATCTAACATATTTTAATAAATTAAATAAGTACTTTAAAAAAGGGGGAATCAAGCGCCGAAAAATTTGATCAATTGGGTGATTTATGTTTATTGATACAGACGTAGAATATTTATTCTATGACTCTTATATAAATTTGAAGAATTCTTTGAAAAAATTGTGTACCAGTCATTTTGACTGGTTTGGTAGTTCTAGTGTTAAACTGCATTGCAACTTCTTCGAATAACTTTCATTTCATTTTAAACGATCTACTTAATAAAAACTGAAAAATTCATAAAAAATCATCATAGAATACTTAGCACTGTCATTGTGCTTTGGAACATTCACTTTTATTTTACCAGTTAATGAAAAGCTCATGAAAGAAGTACAACGGCAGATAATAAAAATTTCATTTTTCAATAGAAAGCTAATTTAACCGTACGTGCTGCAAAACTTAAGCGAAGAAACAACAAACTATCCGTAACTGGAGAATTTCAGAAGCCGTTAGTTAGTATAACAACAGCAACGCCTCGTATTTTACAACGCCGTAAGCTTGCCCGTGTCTTCCCCATGGCTCGTACGTCAAATTTGTTAAATGCCAAAACGTGACTGGAATGTTTCGTGCGAATCCAACGTTTCGCGTACTCTGCAAAGTGATGACGAACCGTATTAGGAAATCGTGCTTCTATACACGCATGTGTACCCTCGTGACACGACGATCAAATGATCGGCTTGACATAGCACAGAGTTTGTTTGTAATATCGATCGGCATCGTACTCTAAACATCAGGAAATCGTACAAATTAGACTGGAAATGAAAATGATCTTCTTCGTTAAAATCACAAGCCAATTTTTTTTCTAATCGTTAGATATTTTACTTATTTTTTACATTTTTCGCTTCTTATAGCTGACATAATTATTTTTTCTAAGAAATAGTTTCGTGGTGATTAAGGTATTCTTGATTTTAATCTAGAGTTTGAACAAAATCACTATGAAGCAACTTGAGTAGGTAGAATACTAACTTAATTATTTAAGCCTCTATGGTCCCCTATGACGTTGAGATAAGGTAGGACAAGACTAACTAAGCTTCTATTCATTAAAGTCAAATTTTTATCTTTGCCAAATATTATGATTTAACTCGCAAAAATCATGACATTTTTTACCATTCAATATTTAAAATTCAGGTTTAATCTATTATTTAAAATAATATTTTTATCATTTTCTAATTGTGCTATCGCGAAAATGATCTTCGGATGGCACAACAAATTTGGACTATAGAGGATTAATGTAAATCTCAAAAAACATTTTTAAGTGGTGGATAGGAATAAATTACCTGGTCGAAGGAACAGTACGTTTATGAGTTTTGCATCCAGAAGGTTAAATGTTATAATGATTTTACCTATGAGCCATTGTTTACATAAATTCTGAATGATCAACCACTTGATGTTATCTTAGTCCGCTTACTTAAGCGCTTCATAAAGGATTATTTAAATATTTGATTAGAGGGAACCGTCTCTAATAAATGGTCGAGAATCTTATCTTCATGTTGATCTCCAAATCCTTGGAACATTACTTTGTCGGTCTTAAATATATGCAATGTGGGAAAGAGATTTGCAGAGAATGAGAATTCGTCGGTGGGATTCACCGTGGCGCGCAACGGAATTTCGAATAGAGTATATCGAAGGGAATCAATGCCCTTCGTCCTACATTATTCAGTTCAATCAAATACCGCTTCAGGCATCCGGGTCAGTCGCAGAGACCTATTCCTCTAGTTGGGAACGAACCGTTTATTCTGCTGTGTACGCACGGATCTCCATGGTGGTGCGGACGACTCATCCATTTTCAAATCCGATATGCGTCACCTTCCGATTCGCATAATTCCCATCATTCCACCAATAATGCCAAAATCATTGGTACCAGTCATACGTTGAAGTTAATAGGTAATTGTAGAAAGCATTGAAATTGTCTTTTTTGAGTTTACATAGATCTTCGATAGAGAAATAAGCAAAGAATTCTGCAAACTTCACGAAAAGCTGAATTAAAGAACTGCCCATTAAAACTAGAACTACCGGCGTTAAATCTATTATATTTCACTATATTAACACTTTATCGACCGGAAGCCTATTAACCCGGCGTGTGTATACTCAATTTTTAAGGGCACGGTGTGTACACTGGGCCTTTGAGGGAACAGTCGGGTTTACAAGGTTTTCTCGACTTCAGAAAAATCTGCAAAAATTCTGAGATACTTATTGGAGTGTCTACTATGTGGCCCAGTAGTTGCTAAAGTCAGGAATCTAAAACTGTTATTTTTAAAAATGCAGAATGTTGAAAAATGTTAGAGAGAAATTTGAAGTACAAATTTTGACTGTTCCTTAAAAGATCCGGTATACATACGCCGGGTTAATAGGCTTTTCTGGTCTAACGCTTTTAAACTTTTAACTTATTAATCAGTTGCCACTACAATTAATAAATTGTCATTTATCATTGTGGTTACCTGTGTCAAGGACTCAATGACGAGAATTTGTAATTTTCGAATAGATATCTGTATCAAGGAAGTATTTGTGGCCAAGTGATCGTTCAGAAGAGGGTACGATGTTAAAAAAATACCGGTCGATAAAGTGTTAAATAAGTACTTTGTAAAAAAAGAAATCAAGAAATGGAAAAAATGATTAATTTGGTAATATGTTTTTTATAATATCAACGTAGAACATCTACTCTATGACTCGCCTATAAATTTGGAGAACTTTTAGAAAAAATTGGGTACCAGTCATTTTGACTTGCTTGGTGATTCTAATGTTAATGGGCTTAAGATTCTTTTGAATGATTTTTTTTTAAATATATATTAATATTTAATATAACATAGCTTGGATAATTCTACGTTCTTAAAACGTCTTATAAGTATTTTCTTGTCTAAATGATTATACTACTTAACACTAAACCTACCAAGGCGGTCAAAAGACCGATTCCAAAATATTTTCTAAAAATTATCTAATTTGATAGAGTAGCCATAAAGTAAATATTCCACTTCTATCTTACAAAAGCAATATGAGTAAATTAATTATCTTCTTTATCTCTCCACTTCTCTTTGTGTAAGGTCGTTATTGAGTATATTTAGATTTTAGTAGATATAACGTCGGTAGGTTTAGTGTTAAAGCTAATAATAGAAAACAACGATAACTTTGTAAAATTTAGATGGTTTTCCAAAAAAAGATATTTTCTTGTAAAAATTTCTGATCTCGAATTATATATTCGATTCGAGGTTAATTCTAGCATCGTAAACGAGGCGGTATTGCATTGCATATGTTCATCGTGCATTATCTCGGTGGTGGTTGCATCCATTATCCATGGCTGACTTTACGCAACAGAAGCAGCACTGTGCCTGATTTCCAGAGCACAGAGAATCTCGAGTTGAGCGTAAACACTATGCGCGGTTTGCTTTGCTCTTTATGAATTTAGACATAAAATATCCTATTGCAAATCTACTTACATTTTTTCACCTTTGACTTTTCCACGATGTAGGTAACCTATTTGCGTTACTTTTACAGAGAAATTTAATTAAATCCCCATAAGTTTGGATACTATGAATTACGATAAAAATTGGTAATTCTTATCGCTGGTGCATTGAAACCAAAATTGATAATTCTCGAGTAAAGTATTTTACATTTATTTCAATTGCCAGAAATACCGAAAATCGTTAATTAAGATTATGTAACTATATAAAGAATTAACGTGACTTCCTTAATCCTCAGAAAGCCGTAGAATTACGGCAACTGTCTTAATTCCTAAATAATCGATAAAATATACAATCAGCATTATCAAAATTTGTATAACCTCATTTTTAATCCAATTTCAGCTATAATTAAGAAATATAATTAGAAAGAACTAAAGTTATGCTTTTTCTAGGTCTCTTCTCTATAAAATATGTTTCTTTTTATTTTGGGACAATTTATATTTACAATATCGATGCAATGAATAAGAGAAATTCGACATCCATCAAAGTTAGAGTCAATATTTCATCTTGTATGTATGAATAATTCTGCAATTGCCAACAGATGCTTATCGAATGATGATTTTCTCATATACATGCTGTCTTTTTGCAGTTTCATGAACAATAAAATGACGAATATAATCCATAGGATGTTTTACATTCCGAAATATTACTAATAACTTCCAGCTTTGGGGTTGAAAGACACGCATAGCACTTTTTTTCTCCATCCCCCCCGTGAAACGTACAGCGAAACGTGGCGTGGAATGTCGATATTTTGACGGATGACCCACTTTTTTGCGACTATGTTTTCAGAAAACTGAAATTGGGCCAATCTGCTAGAAAAAACGCTCGATTGAAAATCGGACAGGAAGGGAAGTGTTTACGGATAGAATTCTTGTCGATACGTTATTTCAACAAACGATATTAACAGCAGCATTTCACGATCAATTTTTTCCATTTCATATTTCACTTTTATTTAAATCGATATCAAATTTGACAAGAAAAAATAAAGAAATTTTAACTGTATTACAACGATGCTGGAAATTTGTAAGAGGAGCGCATAATACATTTTGCACGACAATAATTCAGTAACACAGGTGAATCGAAAAGAAGTCTGTATGAAAATGCAATTATCGAAAATCTATTGCAACTTCCAAAACCTTCCTGTCTACAGAATCACGAGATAAAGCTCCGAATATCGAATATATAATATAAAAAATCAATATCGTAGATTCACTCTGCAACAATATTGAATCGCAATAACACAACATGATATATGAAGTTATCTTTTCTCCTATGCAATTTCGAAACTCCAAGAAACTATGAAGCATTATCATCCTCGAATAAACAAGAACTCCATTATTTTAATCTTAACCTTTTGAACTTTAGATCCGTGATGTTCTTACCAATTAACTTTCACCACTAGCTAAATAAAATTTTTCTAATTTATTAAGTTGGAAACTATGAAACGGGCGTTGAATAAAAATAATACTTTATTTATTACACGCAGATGTTTTAACACAGCCGTATGGCTAGTTCCTAGTTTAAACCTAAGTTCACAAATAATTGTGTGTGGATCGGATTCCACAGTCGTCCTCAATTCCTCGTTATCAATATGCTTCGGTGGTCTTCCTCGAGGCCCGGTGGCGATACTTAAATTGTCAAAACGACATTTTTAGAACCAAAATCGAGCAGTTTTTTCATTATTAGATCCATCTCCAATGCGTGATTAATGTTTCTTGATGCTTGAGCTGCGCTATGATTCAATTTGAACTCGTACAAGAAAAGTAGATGTGAATCGCGTTCGGTTTCCATCTGATTTCGGAGAAAATTAAATAAAAATGGGATACAAACACGAAAAGATTTTACGAAATGAGTAAGATGAATACCTTTAAAATTTATAAATAAAAATATCGAGTGCACGTTACAATGAATATCTCTCAGTCGCAGCTAAACACAGACTAAACAAAAACGCCCGTTTCATAGTTTCCAACCTAATAATGTAGGATCAGCCTCAAGTTCGCTCAATTTGAAGATATTGTATTTATTGATATCCAAAATTGAACACAAACCCGACGCGATTTTACATATCTCTCCAAAACGGCGTAGTGCTTCTTACGAGTCGTCGTCACTCAATCCGCTCGCTTTTTGTTTTTTACTTCCACCGCCTCGTTTCCCTTTTTAGGGGAACCTTTACCTCGCGCCTAAGCGGCACCAACTTCGTAAACTTACATTCCCACATTCGGCTATCCTGACTTATCATCCGCCCCGGATGATCCCTTATCTGAAACCCAAGGCTTAATATATTCTGCACAGGTACTAGTTACACCAGGCCCTTCACCTGAATACACTCTTTTCACATCGTAAGTATCGTTCGGCTTCACTTTCACTATTTCATATGGGCCTAAGAACTTCGCACGCAATTTTCGTCCAGGTCCCATCTGGGTACGTCTTATAGCAACTAAATCTCCTTTCTTATATTTAATCGGTTCGCGTCGTCGTAGATTATAGCTTTTCTTATTCTCCTCTTGCGTCTTCAGGAGTTGTTCCTTTGCTTGAACTCGGAGTGCGTCTCGAGCCTCTTGAAATTCTACTCGAAATTCGTTTTCAATTATCTCTTTCAGTCGCAGGTCTTCTTTTTGTCTCATCTTCACACCCGTCAGCAATTCAAATGGCGTCATTCCGATACTTCGTTGATAAGTTGAATTCAGCATCTGCTGAACACGGCTCACATGCTGATACCATTTAGTAGGATTTTCCAGAGAAAGCTTCGTCAGAATCGGAATAATCGTTCGATTAAGTCTTTCGACTTGCCCGTTTGATCGAGGCAAACCGGTAGTTATCATCGTATGCTTTATCTGCTCCTTGTTGCAATACTGAGTGAATTCTTGAGAGGAGAATGCAGTTCCTCTGTCCGAAATAATATGAGCAGGATTACCAAATATTTGCTTTTGGAGTTCCAATTTAGAAATAACTTCTCGCGTCGTCGTCGACTTCGTTGGATAGAGCCACACGAATTTGGAAAAACTGTCTACAACCGCAAAGATATGGTTATAGTTCTTACTCGTCGATTCCAATGGACCCAAGTGGTCGACGTGGTATGTAAACAGTGGCACCTCGTTTTTCGGTATTGGATGGAGAAATCCTTCCTGCTTACCCTCCTTCTTATTCGCTAGGATGCATGGAATACAGTTAGAAATGATTTTTTCAACTTTCTTCGTCAAATCCGGGATGTGATATTCACTCTTAATTTTCTCTTCGGTCCTCTTAATGGCAAAATGACCTTTCTCGTGAGCTGTCTTGATGATCTCATTTTCCATTGATCTTGGGACTACCAGCAAATCGATGCCTTTGATAAATCTATACAAGATTCCATCTCGTAGTATGTAGTCATTGTTTTGATTTATTTGCAGATCTTCAATGATGGCCTGCAGTTCTGGATCATCTTCCTGTGCTCTTCTTACTCGTGAAATGACATCGTTAAATTCAACTGTCATAATTGCTGCTCTACTCATTGCATCTGCATGCTTCATTCTCGCTCCAGGTCGATGTTCAATCTCATAGTCGTAGTCTTCTAATAGTTGAGCCCATCTCCATATTTTCGCAGAAACTTCTTTCTTTCGCATCGTTTGATTGAACGCCGCACAATCCGTTACTATTTTAAAACGTAAACCTAATAAGTATACGCGGAATCTATCTAAAGCCTCAATAATCGCTAATACTTCGAGCTCATAACTTTTATAATTTCGTTCTGTCGGCGTAGTCTTATGACTCCAGAAATGTATTGGATGAAACTTTTCATCTATATTTGACCTTTGTAATAAAATAGCACCGTAACCGTCTTGACATGCATCGGTATGCAATTCCGTTTCATCTTTCGGGTTAAATATCTTTAGAACAGGCGCGGTAGTTAACGCTTGCTTTAGAGTAACAAATGCACATCTCTCTTTATCGTCAAAATGAAATAACTTATCTTTCTGTAAGAGATCGCTTAACGGCTTTGCAATTAACGAATATGAATTTATAAACTTCCTGAAGTAACCCGTTAAACCGAGAAAACGCTGTACATCTTTGGTAGTCTTTGGTTCTGGATAATGTGTAACGGCTTTTACTTTTTCAGGCGATGGATTTACAGTACCATTCTCAACTACTTGACCTAGGAATTCAATACGTCGTTTTATAAATTGACACTTTTTCTTATTTAAATTCAAGCCATATTCGCTTGCAACTCGTAAGACTAATTCTAAACGCTCAACTGCTTCTTTCTCATTCGTCGCCAAGATAATTACATCGTCAAGATACACTAGTACAATTCTTTTATTAACCAACGGACGAAAGATATGGTTAATATATCGTTGAAACACGGGTGGCGAATTGCACAACCCAAACGGAGCTTTAAGAAATTGGAATTGTCCACCATGCGTCACAAAGGCTGTGTACTTACGACTTTCTTTTTCCACTTCGACATGAAAGAAACCGTTCTTTAAATCGAGGGTGCTATATATAGAAACTCCTCGTAAATTATCAATCAAGTCCTCTATGAGTGGCAAAGGATATCTGTCTTTCTCAACCATCCTGTTTAATTGACGATAATCTATACATACTCGTGGAGTGCCATCTTTCTTCTTCACAACTACTACAGGGCTAGCAAACTCAGATGCACTCGGTTCGACAATTCCATCTTCTATCCACTCTTTCACTTGCTTATCGACTATCTCTTTTTCTACTATCGGCAGTCGTCTTGGTCTTTGGCAAATTACCTTATCTTCTTTTAATGTAATACTCAGTTTAATATCAGTGGTCTTATACATCTTTGGTTGATACGTAGCAATTAACTCATTAACTCTTTCGCGTGTTTCAGGCTTCGACTCAGAATCTATATCGATTTGTACTTCTTCAGATACATCTACTTGCATCAAAAATATCGGATCTATTCTTTCTGAAATCGTAATGCCATTCTGATCAAATTTTAACTCAGCTATCTCTAAGATATTTCTACCAATAACGACATTCATATTCATAGCATCGGAAGGAACTATATGGAACGTCAATGAGTAATTCGTATCGTCTATGCAAATCTTAACTTGAATACAGCCTAAAGTTTTACATTCACCGTTTCCAAAACCGGTTAAAGTACGAGTAAAATCATTAATACATTTGTTCTTTAATTTCACGAAAACATCGTTACGTAATAAACTAAGAGGACTGCCAGTATCCACTAGAGCATTTACTTTAATATCTTCTATCATAATCTCTTTAATAGCATCGTTTTTGACTGGCAACTGTACTATATTTACTGAACTGTTATCTGAACTACTGAGATTCTCTATTGTCGTCTTACCTTTCTTAGGTTCGGGACATCTTGATGCCTCATGACCAAAAGCATTGCAATTAAAGCATTTCTTACCTAATGTCTTTTTATCGCAGTCTTTTGATTGATGTCCTAATTTACCGCAATTATAACAACGCACTTCTGATTTATTTGACACAGGGCTACCTCTTGCGGCTGAATCGTCCTTCGTCGTCTTCCTTGAGAAATCTTCCTTCGTAGATTTTCTCCAAGCGTCTTTCCTTCCTGTTGTATGATCTCCATGGAAAGTGGATCTCGTCTGCTTATTGAATTTCTCTTGAATATTCAGTCTTATTTTTTCGTACACTTTTAAACGTTCTTTGAACTCGCGATAGTTTTTCGCACCATATAACACTGCTTTGTTGCTAGCGTCGTCTCGTAAACCGTCAATCACATAATCGAACAACGCTTCAGGTTCAATGTTACCTTTCGAAGCCAGTTCTTTCATCGAAAGAAAGTATTCCTGTACCGATTCGTCCTTCTTAATTTTCCGTCGTTCGAGCTGCTTATGAAGTTCCGCACTTGACACTTTTCGCGAAAACTCGTCGATTAAAGCCGTCTTTAGTTTTTTCCACGTCTTAATTACGCCTTCACTTTGCACGAACAGTTTTGCTAAGCCTTTTAATGACTTTTTGGCAAACACTATCTTCTGCAAGTCATTCCACTCGAACATTACGGCTGCTTCTTCAAAATCTGATATCCACCGTTCGATCGTGTAAGCATCAGTTCCATCGAAAGGTTTGATCATATCTTCGACGTCTTTGTATCCCAACGTGAACTTCAGCTTGTTGTTGTCACTGACAGTTCGAGCGTTTGACGTACGTCTGTTACCGCCATTGGCATTTCTGTTACCGACTGCAGGTCGTCGCGCATGCGCCTGACTGCTATCAGAGTCGCTAGGATCGTCGTCTTCGCGATCGTCACTCGCACGATCTATAACGTCATCAATACAATTGTCGTCGTTTCCATCGTCTTTTCCGCCACTTTGCGCAACTTCGTCATTAGGTTCTTCTTCTTCATCTTCGTCGTCGTCTCCACCGTCATCCTGGTTTAACGAATTCAAATCCATTAAACCCTGTATTATTCGCACTAACAACTGTTCTTTAGTTCCCGCGTAATCGAGACCGAGAATGTTACAGATAGACGTTAGATCACCCATCGATAGTCCACCGGCGTATTCCATCTTACTGCGATATTCAGCCGATTCGTCTGCAAACGCAAACCCGCTGAACTCACGTAAACGGCGTCTATTGTTTCTGTCTCCTTCTGTTTCGAACACTAGTTTATGCAACGCCACGATAGCCGTACGCGAAGCTAACTTGATTTTACTTTGTATTATAGGATTTTGCGCGAGATTTTCCATCGTTAATTGTCTTTGTTTACACTTAGCATGTACAGTTTTCACGTATCGCGTTCACGCGCTGTTACCGCTTTTTCTCGTCACGTAATGACCGACCGATTTGTTCGTACCGGCACAATTACAAAATCTATTTCACACAAAGTCAATTCTCGCGAATATTACACTGAACGGCACTCTTATTACTTGTATCGTCTTAATCGTCGTAATACTGTTCGTTTCGCAGCTATGCCTCTTACGTCGTAGATTTTATCGTCGTCGTCTTTCGTCGTCGTTGGCTTGTTGCGTCTACATCCCGGACGAGCCCCCAAAATTGTAGGATCAGCCTCAAGTTCGCTCAATTTGAAGATATTGTATTTATTGATATCCAAAATTGAACACAAACCCGACGCGATTTTACATATCTCTCCAAAACGGCGTAGTGCTTCTTACGAGTCGTCGTCACTCAATCCGCTCGCTTTTTGTTTTTTACTTCCACCGCCTCGTTTCCCTTTTTAGGGGAACCTTTACCTCGCGCCTAAGCGGCACCAACTTCGTAAACTTACATTCCCACAATAAAATACGAAACTCCTGCATTCCGATCGATGCAAGATAAAAAACACATCTCTGCGTAAACGACTTGTATTTAAAGATAAAGATAAGTATCTTAGTTGTAAGAAATCCGTATCGAATAGTCATTACAAAACAATCAAGATCGCATTGGGAAATCGGCATGGACGTTCTGTAAAAATGTTCAGGAAAAGAACTCACCGAATCGAGATCGTCTTCGCGACAATGCACCCCTCGAAGAAGTGTCTGCCGATATCGTTTGTCACGGCTGACGTTGCGAACGATAAATCGAGAAAACGAAACCCAACGAGGCGCCTTCGTACCTCCTGCAAACCGGATCGAGTACCTATCACGCGATCGGAACGACGAATGGATGCTCGGTAAACGTAACTATCGATAAGGGTGTCTCCGTTGTGCATTTAGTTTCCTTTTCGTTGATCGTTCGACCGCCCTCGAAGAAACTTTCCTCGGTCTTCCTTGAATCGGTATACAAAACTCTTCGAAGTAGGAAAGATCTCGACAATAAAGCATTCCCGGACATTGACTAACTAAGGGAATCGATGGAAGTAATTTGTGTTTCTATGATGGAAATAAATTTTCATTGAAATGATATTTGCTGTATTACTGCGAACTGCTGTTTTAATTATCCGATCACTGCTTCTAGTGTTTTATTTTCTGTTAGGTGTATTAGAACTTTTATATTTCAAATTGAAACAAGTTTGATTGTCTCAATTTGAAATATCAAATTTCTAACGCAAGCTTGACAATTCAGACAAGCTTGATATTTGATATTGATACAAATCTACTTCGTCGATTTTTATCTTTTTGTGTTTCAGATCTTTTGTGGCTTGGAATTGCTGTTTTCACTTAACGGCTGGTACTGAGAGGATTTATTGTTTAATAGCTGCGTCAGAAATTTTGTATTTCTTAATTACATTTGAAAATGCAGTAAGAAATATTTTTGTCAATTCCATGGTTTATTGGTTACAAATAAATTAAGTCCTGATAATTCTAATTGTAAGTCTAACTTTTTTTTTAAACATCTAATGTTGATATATATTACTCACATGTAAAATAAAGTTAATTTATCCAATTACTCTTTTTATATTAGTTTGTGGAATTGCGTTAAAGCCTTTGCGTCTTTCGCGAAAATGTTCAATAAATATAATTCCTTTAGGTTAAAAGGGAATTGTATCGAAGCTGTCGTCCGTGACAAATCTATGAGTTCTTTGTGTGCGCTTTCCTCAAAGAACAGGTCGAAATACGAGCAGAAAAATACGACGCGAGCTCTGCTAGAACAATGAGTCGTTCTTTTGCCGCAGATTCCAGAACACCGTAAGAAACATCGGGAATCGCATTGAACCGTTTCACGTTTGTCGATTGGTGACAATCTGCTGCCTTTTTGACAGAAAATACTGACGAGAATCTAAACCTCCTTAATGACAAACCTTTAAACTTCACAATTCGCCGGAAATCTATCGCCAAGGGTTTTTACATCATTTCGTAAAAACACAATAATGAATTGCTCTACATTGTTGCAGAGAAATTTAAAAGAGTACAAGAGATGATGTCACAACTTATCTATTTTTCCATCCAAACAACAATTTATCCCATTTTTTTATTTAACACTAGATTTACGCAGCCAATTTGGCTCATTCAAAATTCGACTATTATGTGTATAATATATTAGTTGGTTAATTTTTTAATAATAAATCCTTCAATTAAATTGATTTGGAACTGTTTTCTTTGGATGAAACTTCAATTTTCTTGTATGAGTTTAATTGGCTCGCTTCACAAAAATAGGTATATCAACATTCGTAAATCTAGTGTTAAGAAAAGTCTTTTCCTCAGCTTTCCTCTCAATGACTGAATTTTTCCATTTTCCTGTATGCAACTGTAATCTTTGTCGAAAATCAATGTTTAAAAAGGAATAGAAATATATTTTTCCAAATACGAAGTACATTTTATGTTTTCTTCAAAGAGTAACTTCTTTTCTGTAAAATGTTATCAGTGAATAAAAGAATCTAAATGGTACATACCGCGGTTACAAATTCTTTGCTACAATCCCTGGCTATGTCCCATATTCACCACTGAAATATGCATCATGTAAATCTGCTTTCTGTAATACTCCATCTATTTATTTGTATACGTAAAGAAATTCATAAACGGGGAATTGTACACATCAAAGCGAGACTGCACAAAAACTCCGCAAGATTGACTCAGAGATTGCTCCGTCTCTCAATTCATCCCTGAAATCATTTCGGTTGCATCATGTTTTTCCCCCAAGTAGATATGCCTCTAATTTTACAATGTATAACTCTCAAAAGTAATATCCGCTGCGCACTTTGAATTTTACGAGAAGAAACTCCCCGAATCGGGGAAAGTTTAAGTGGGTTCCACTGTAAAGTCGAACGAACATCTTCCGAAAAGTCTCCCCCGATTTACTGCTCCTTCTTACTTCGATAATTATTCTCGGAGTTTCTCACGATCGGATCGTTAGAACCCAAGTAATATCTACGTTTGTAATACCACAAAACTTTCTCTACCTTTGGCATTACAAATGCTGAAAGAAAATTTCTTTTGAATCAAAGGAAATACAATTTTTCATATCCAAATAACGTTTTTCATGCGTTACAGTATTATTTTCCTTTGCAAAACGATAACAAATTGCAAAAAATATATCTGGTTCTTAACCCCTTGGCCTACAATTTCTATTCTGATGAGACGTGCTCAGACTCAAAATTAATTCCTGAAATCACGAATTTTCACTGATCTCTGATATGTCGTGTAACTGAGCGTAATATTAATAGGATAGAAATAGTGAGACCGTTTTGCAACCGGCAGATATTTTCAATTTAATAGTTTTTGAAAGATTTAAAAATTTACTATTGTATTTTCGCCGCGACAAATATCACATTGTTGTAGGCTAAGGGATTAACTTCTGCAGCAACACAAACTCATAAGTTCAGATACAAACTTCTACAAAAAATGGCATAATACCTCAAACTGTTGCACAGGCAACAAACTGCATTTGCTAAAATTCGACACAACTACATTTGAAAAAATCACAAAATTCAAAAATCTGTTCTCTCTCCAACCTTAAAACTAATAAATTTCCCTTTCTACGTCATTAACGCAATACATCCATATACGAGGTTCCAAGACGCCTAACTCCCACCATGGCTTGCAAGAATCTTCTGAAAACCAACAGAAACTCCCTCAACAAAATCAATTTAGCGAGAACTTTTCCATACCTTCGATTTCATTCGTTCGACTAATTATCCTTCCCTTTATTCATCGTATAATCGAGATTTAATTCATCCGTATTATATGGGAAATAGAAACGTCTGATGTACGTAATAACAAGTTTGTGTGGCACGAGACAAGCTCGTTGTCAAATTGAACGTGGCACAAGTATTCGGCGCACAATCGAATATACTCCGCTAAGTCAAATATCCCCGGAAACTCGTGGCAGTATTTGAGTTAGGGTCGCGGCTGGTTGCGCTTAAAGGGTTGCACACGTGTGCACACAGTAGGAGATATAGGAGGAAACGCGTACGAGAGATTCCATGCCGGATGAAATACCTGAACGTCTATAGACGCCTTTTCCCTTTGTATATAGCTATCGTTGGATGGTGGTACTCTTGCGTCGTTTGCATTATGCCGTGTCGACGGCATCGATGCTCTTCGTCTCTTTTGTTGATGCTCTCGATGTTGCGCAAGAAGATTCAGAGTGACATTTCGGTGCAATCGCATTACCTTTTGATGGGACTTTCAGTACAGGTAAGTCGTTCAAAGGAACTCTTTTTCAGTATTGTGGAAATTGTTGGTGGTGGCCGTAAAGAGTAACGAATAACGGTATGTCTTTAGGATAAGGTATTTTCTCGGTCACATTTCTTTCTTTATGTTTCTGCGTATTACTATTATGATTTTGTGTTAAGATTTCTATTTCCTATTTGGAGGTCAGAGTTATTCAAACATTTGCACGTTAAGAATAGATCTACGGCCGTTAAATGTGATAGGTATAAATATATTAACCCTTTGCGCTCCGAATTATTTTACTAACTATCCGTCAGATAAGCAAATATAGTCTCTGAAAATTGTCTCCTGATAATTATTCATTTTTACATTATACTAAAAAGATTTGTAATTACCGCGGGATATTTATGTTAAGATGCAAAATTATTGTTGATTTTGAAAAGTCAATAATTAATAGATAACACGTTAAGTAGCACAGAAAGCTGTGTCGAGTGTAGCTCGACATAGGAGTGCAAAGGGTTGACACCTTGAGGACGACGGACGCATATATGGGGTTTGAGAAAAAAATCTGGTAATAAATTATCGGTGCATGTGTACACGGTTAGAGTTGACAAATTGACATATAACTGCTGAAATATCATTACGGAATTAGTAATTTATAACTTCTATGTACTATCATTATGACTGATGGTTTTCGATCGCCTAATAAATGATTATCTCTCAATAATAAAAAAAGTCTCCGTCCGCAAAGAGTTAAGTATGTATCTTGTAGAAGGACAGATGAATTGGTAGAAAGAATGATAAGTTAAGTAATTTGTATTTTATAAAATACACGTGAAATATTTACTGTACTACTTCTCTTTTAATTTGAGAAGAATTTAAAAAAAATGGGTCAATTTGACGGCTACCATAGATTTAATGTCAATGCACTTTTTTACAGAGAGTATTTAGATAAGTTTTTTGACACAATCAACTTATGTACTTCTCTTTAAAGAAATAAAATTCGAAATTTCATTCGATGGGCTTGCAGAAAAATAATTCGCTACAGTGCGCTTTCTACGTAGAATCTTCTACCAAGTCATTCTTTTCATGACTTTAATAATTCCTAAATCACTGTTTCGAGTTGTTCTTAACATTTAGGAACAGTTCTAATATATCGGCAACGAGACGAGGCTTTTACAAATTCTAAGTGGTCTGCGGTAGCAGTGCAGAGTGTTGTAGGTTTTACTACATCCCACCTATTGCATAAGGATGGTTACGTAAGCTCGAGGTACATTCTCTCGGTGAACAGTGAGTTAAGTATAAATAGAGTTTCTACTACTGATTTCACGACTCCGAGGTCCGCAACTGGACTTCAAAGGACGATGGTAAAACACGGTCGAAACTGCTAGTCACCACCAAAGAGAAATAACGAAATGAAACGAGGAATGTTTGTTTATTAAAACATTAGCTCTATGATATTGATCCCTAAGAATTTCTTAATTTTCGTTAAACCAGTAATGTAAATATTTTAAAAAATTGTATTTGATCGATGATAAATTAACCGAGATGTTTAATGGATATTATAAATATATGATGTTTATCGTCCCATAACACTTACAAAAGCAAAACAAATATGGAATAAAAACGAATCAAATACTTTTACAATTTTCAGAACATCGAGAAGTTTGAGGATTCTTTCTTCGATATTTTCTCTCAAGTTTCCTGTTATTACATCGTACATTCTCTTTTACCTACAGATAACACGAAGAATATGGTGCTGTAAATGTTTGCTCGGCATACAAAACTTTTGTGTCATCATTTAGTGGTTCCATGAGTACCGATGTAAAGTACACGATGTGATTTGACCGATGCGTCAAAACTTCCCTGACACTATCGTCTGTTTGACCTCACCTATTATTAAAATGAAATGTCAAAAAACTACAACCATTAAATCGATCATATCCTCTGAAAAAAAATTTTACCGACGAACACAAAAATTACGGATATCTCCCTGGTGACGTAAAAGTTCAATGTTCTCGTAATTTCATCTTCACTTTTTATTCACAGTTTGTAAATCTATGCGACTCAAAACTGCAAATTTTATTTTACACTCCTCTTACATACAAATCCGTTATCCTTGTTACCTGATAGCTTTCAGAACTTTCACACCTTACTATTCTCAAAATAACACACGAAATTTAGTAACGTCCTTTATTTTATTCTCGCATCAGGAGAAAAAGAAAACTTTGAAATCCCAGCTTTTAGAAAAAAATTTCAGCGTGAATGATTTACTGTGTTTCTGTCTCGGTAGTTTTTTGAAAATCAAAAAATTGGTTTTATTCAATTTTATATTGCCGTCCTCTCTCTCTCTCTCTCACTTTTTCTCTTCATCTCTCTCTCTTTTTCCCTCTCTTTTCCGTGTTACTCAACACCGCCACTAGTATTTCTATTACTTCTGTTACTCTACGCTGATATTACGTTGGCTAGAATATGGAACTGCTTCGTGCTTGTAACCAGGAAACTCATATTCAGTATACACGGGGTCTGCGGCTGCTTATTGCTCTCAGTGACTTTCGGTGTAAGATGTGCGACTGCAACTTACTACGTCGTCTACATTGTCTTTATTATCGCACAAAGAAGCGAAGTATTAAACCGAAACATAAGGAACTCCATACTGCACCGAACAACCGCCATATTTACTCCTCTGTGTTACCCTCCTTTTTCTCCTCTCGTATACTGTAAAATTTCCAGTGTCATTTTAGAATCCTACCTGACATACTCAATAAATTCACCCATGTACTTAAATGTAATTCTAATTGCCATCAAAACGTCACACATTCTTGACACAAAATCTTTCAAGTATATCAACAATTGCGAAGAATGACACTAATTCAGACTCCATATTTTTAATTAAAATCAGCTACTCACAATCTGTTGCATTCCTCTTAATACTAGAAGTATCGACGTTAAATCTATTATCATTTGAATATATATAATGTGATTTGCTAGTGTTAGGAGGGATCCCTTTTTATTTAACGAATCGGTCAAACACAATTGAGTTTCTGTAATTAAAGTTTATTTTGTTATTCCCAATTAAAATTAGATCTTATAACTAACATCCCGTACCTGTAATTAAAGAAACGACATTTAGTGTCCTTTAATTCGACGTGTCTTCTAGAAATACGCGCACTTAAGTTTTTTAAAATATAATTTATAATTTCCACTGCTCTGTCTCTCAAACCGTCCGTTACTCTCACCTCGGTGTCGTCTTCTGTCTATTATTGTTTTGACACTCCTTCACCGCTTGCTATAGCCTTCTCTTTACATATAATAAATTGAAAAAATTTGTAACAAAGTAATTTATACTTTATAAGATAGGGTTAGAGTAACTACTGCGTGGTTATTCTATTGTGTAAAATTTTTATAAAAAATTAGGAACCAATCATTTTCCCTGCCTTGTTAGTTCTAGCCTTAAGTAATATTTGGAAGTATCTCATGTTATCCAAAATATTGTAATTAATTTTTTACCACGGTGCTGGTTCAAGGTAGTTCTTTACTTGTCAAACAATGCTAGGTTTGAACACAAACATAGAAGTAAAAATATATTAACAAGCGTAGTCTGTTCAAAATATCCTCAAAGCTGAAGAGAAGCGACCCAAAAATTTATTGTATTCAGTATAAAATGACAACCCTCAAGCTTGCAGAGAGTCTGCTCCTGCCTATTTACGCTGTCAAATTAACATTGTGTTGTATCACTGCACAAATTGTCATCTCGATTACCTCCATACTCCATTATTGTTTGTTGTTACATAAAGCTCGTTATAGTTATACGTCCACATCATATATCTCCGTTTTACCTACAATATTAACCTCGAACAGCACAAGAAGGGAGTACCTAGTTTCCGAAAAACCCTCTCCTATCTTCCATACTTTACTACACCGTTACGACGCTTTCCCTTTGCTCCCAGAAGATCTCGCAAAGGGAAAATACAACGTTGCCTCTCCCTTCCTTTCCCAAAATCAATACCCGGCCAAACTACGATATCCGGCTTGCCCCCCATTGTTATTCCAAACTAGGTTCTAACCCTTGATCGCTAACTACTGCAACTCGATCATGTTTCCCATCCGTTCTTCCTCATTGTCGTCGATTATTAATTCATCCGCGTACGTGAAATCTTATTTTCCCTTTATCAATTCTACGTCACGTGTCAAAGAGCCCACCGACAACTCTGTACGACGTCTCTCTTTCCACCGCTCTCGCGGAATATTATGCGACAAAGGATTATGACATTACTTGCCGGTTGTTGACGAAGAAGTTATGCGCAGAGACTGCGGTTACACTTTGTGCTTTGTTACCAAGTTTAGGTGTAAGGCGTGCGACAGTGTCTTCCACGGCATTGTCTACGCTTTAATTGACCTGACACTAACGAATCGAGTTGAGGGGAGAGGACAAGACCGAGCATCCAGGGAAATGAAATTCTAGTACTCCACCGACCGCGAATTACATCGTGAGTGTGTCTTTTGTTGTTCCTGCGTGTACTCTAATGCGGTAAACAAACGGACGGGTTGGTGAAACGTATTTGCCGGAGGACTTGCTTCTTTCGTCGTTGTTGAAATCGAGACGGGGGTGAGCATTGGGGAGAGGTGTCACTGGAAGTGTCATGTAAATGGGGTTGAGAATTTGGAAAGTGACGGATAATGGAGAAAATTTGTTTTGCGGAGAGTTATTTCTGAATTGGTGGAGAAATATTTGACAGTTTTTAGAAAATGAATACGATAAATAATTAGGGAACAATTGAATAATATTTCAAACTGGTAATATGTGTTGCATGGTTATCTCTTTAACATTACGACCATTTTGTGAAATATAAATTACTGAATAAATCATCTGCTCCATTTTTCTATTCCTCATCATTTTTAAATATGTATTTAACCCTTTCAATACGGCGAAAAATCCAGTCCGTGTGCGCCCCATTACCGGGATCAGTTATTTCTCCTCCAAGCGATTACTAGATAAAATAATTTTTATGCCGAAAACTGAGAGACCTTAACAGTTGTCGTTTGTTTGATTAGATCGAGGACGATCGAGATGAGAAATTTATGGACTCAGAATGATTGAGAATCAGTTCGGAGGCCCCACTTGGCGTTATTTTCTGCCCTAGATGTTTTTCAGTAACTGGGACATATGTTGTCCCAGCCGTAATATCAAAAATTTTTCAGCCTGGGACAGCACATGTCCCGTCCGGTGCGAAAGAGTAAATGTATTGAAATATAATAGATTTAACGCTGGTACTTTCAGTGGTAACTTATGATATTAACAGACACTTAGAGCGGGGGAATAAAATAATGGGGTTGAGATTTAAAAAAAGATTCAAAGTATTCGAAATTCAGTCATTTATATAACAGTATTATTTTGAAGTAGGCAAAATGTATCTGTATTTCCTAATTAAAGTTTTATTTCCACTTTATCCTCAACTATCGAGGCAAAAATTGTAAAGCGAAAGATTAAAAAAGGAATGTTTCATCAATTATTCACAAACTGGAGCACCATGTAACAGTTCGTTGAGTTTCAAACATTTAACTGTGTCTCGTTGAAAATTGAACATGCAAGTTTTGCTCGATGAATGCCATAGAATTCAAAGAAGATTCGTAAAAGCTTCAATTTTACGAAATTATTTCCCACGCGTCTTGAAATCTCTCCTCGTTTAAGTAGACGAGCGAAGTTTCCACGTAGCATAAAGTCCGAAGATAAAGTAGCGAGATACGAAGTCGAAGATTCTTTTTCTTTTGAAGACGTTACTTATTGCACGCGGTGTGCGCGTATATCGCGGATTTCTGCCTCTACGATTTCAGTTATACTCGGTTATACGAGCTTCTCTCTGTCGACGTCGTGTGAAGTAAAATACGAGCGCATTTTGGTGCTTTTTCATGCAGAACCACGGGTTAAGTGCGAACATCATGATACGTACAGTTCTCCTTTTCATTGCTGCAATGTCACATCGTAGGATTTTATCTCTACTCTGCTCAGAGATACAACCAAAGTAGGAAAGGAGCAGTTTTGTCGAAGAATAATAGATATTTACGTAAGAGTTGTGCCGTCTTGTAAATACAAACACGTTTCGCTCGAAATGGAAGAGAAAATATGTAACAATTCACAATGTCCCAAATAAATAAGTAAATCATTTCTCTGAAGATTTAAGTGAGCAAGTATTTACTGCGAAAATATTAAATAGAGCTTGTTATTGGTTAAATGGAAATCTCAGCGTGGAATTGCACTTTGTAGATTATGGAAAGCTTGAGAAATGTGATCGAAATTGCTATCAGAATGATAAAACTCTATATTAACATTTATCAAGAAATTCCATTCGATTTGGACGAAAAAGGAAGAGAAACGACACGTTGAAAAGTCTAGGGGTGTAATCAAATTGGTTTTCGATGGAATGCCATCTAATCGGATTGGTCACCGATGCTACCGCCAAATTTGAATACGTCCTAAAGTGCAACTTAAATTCAATCTATCTCAAATCATCAGTAATTCATCATTATTCCCTGCAATCTGTACTTTCATTATCTCAATTCATTCCATATTCGCAAAATGATTAGTAACGTCCTACAGGAATTTAATAACCGAGTTGCAAACTTTTTTTACCGTTGCCAAAATGTCAAAAACACAGGAATCCTTTTTTTAATCATTCTCATCTTTATTTATCTTTATCCCATGGAATCTGATAGAATAAATGCAATATTTTATTATTTAGCAATGCATATTTCAACGAATTATTAACTGAAATTATCTCATATTATAGGTAAAAATTATAGCACCTCATATTTCGATTCCATATCACATTTCGTACCTTCTCCTCTACGTTTAATTATGTTACCAAATTATATGTCCTTTATTTTTACTTAACACTAGATTTACCAGCGTGAAATTTATTATATTTAAATATGTTAAATTTTTACCTTAAAGCTAGGAAAATTATGACGTGGAAAAGATGATAGATTCGGTAATTTATGTTTTATACGATGGACGAAGAATATTTATTCTACGACTCTCTCATAAACCAGGAAACCAATTTTTGGAAAAAATTGTGTACCAGTCATTTTGACTGGCTTGGTAAATCTAGTGTTAATATAATACAATAGAAAATAAAGGAGAAAACTCTATTTGGCAATAATATAATAATCCTTGGAAGATGGAATTTTAGGCCTTCGGATCAACGAGATATTCCTGGGAGATATTGGACAGAAGAAGGAAGGATTATGAGCATCTGTTCTCCAAGAGCAGCCACGGTATTAGCAGATCGGTCACCGATGGAATTCCGTGTGTTCGGATTGGTTTCCACTGCCATCCGGAATTTGGGACACGCACGATGATACGTGCGAAATTGCCACCATCTACCTACTCCATTGTGGCCAGTAATTACGCTCGAGTTATCATTATTTTCCGTCGAATTTCGGCCAGTCAGAATTTTGAGATTTCAGGCGAACTGTGTTGCATTATACGTTCGAAATTTTACGGATTTCATGCTGTTCAAGTGGAAATATTACGAAATATTCGAAACCTTTGAAATAACTCCAATACGACACGAATTTCCCGAAATTTCATATTAATCGATGAAAACGGGTGGAAATTCGTAACCGTAAAATGCGTTAGACAGCTCGCTTTATGGGAGATAGAACGTCATTCCGATTTCCCGGATTTGTAAAATATTTATGTATTTACTAAACTTTCGTACGGTTTACAAACATTTGTCCTGTGCCATCGATGTGTAGAGGATTATGGAATTTTTTTCAGAAATACTTTACAGAAAGTAATTTTATCGATTTAAAAATGCAGTTTTGTTTGAATTATTTGAAGGTAGGTGTGCAAATTTGTCGAATATAAAAACTACAATATTCGAATTCTTATCGTTTTAATATTCGTCCGGAATATCAGATGTTCCGGGCAGATGCATTTTTAAAATCAGAAACTCGTTTTATTAATAATTTATTTGACTACGTGATCCAAAATTGAAACTTATTTTTCGATAGAGAACAAGAAGAATGCTGCAATAAGAAATGGATTATCGAGGTCTCTGAACTATTTCTTATTGCAATTATTGCATAAGAATTGTTTCGAAATTAATAGAATTATTTTAGTGAACAATGAGAATTATATCCACATCATTTCAGCCTCAACATAAACGCCCTCGTGGAAAGTAGCCTCTTTGATTCCTGGTTAATAATCATGGAGCGCTAACAATTGTTTTCCATCGAACATTAGTCAGATAATCCATAACGCTTGCATTATGCGTATTCGAATACACAAGCCTCGGCTTCGAATTTGTAAGCTCCCAGACATGCGTTTACCTTAACAAGCTTGAATTGATACAGTTAACTAATTGGACATTCCTAACGATGAATACAATTCCGCATCGTGAAATTATCAAACTAGTATCTCAATGAACTTATATTTTCCTCTGTTAAAAATAAAAGTAACCTGTCTAACTGGATATAGTATATAAATAGGAAATTTTATAACCACAAGAATTAATCATATGCATAGGATTAATTATATGACACTCTCTCTAAGAAGCAATGAAACAAAAAAAGAACGAATCGATAACAATATAAATTTAAAAAAAGAATCCTTTCCGAATATTCAAACTTAGAGTAAATAACATTTTTAACAATAAAACTACCGACAGTTAATATAGTTTCTAAAATTGTCGACAAATATATCGAAACAAAAGAAATGAGAAGTGAACAAAAATTGATCGACTCAACCGCCTATAGTTTGAAAGATAAATATAAAAAATAAAGAGAATTGAATCGACACATCTTGGCACTGTCATTTTCATAAACTCTCAGACCGGTCATTCTGACCACCTCGGTAATTCTAGTGTTAAGAACAAGAATCGTAACCCGAAAGTATCTATATAACTAAATTAATTTACACTTCGGTTTCACTTATACCCTATGAATATTCAAATTTCACCTCTACGCCATGATATCACTAAGGTAGAATAACCAGCATAAACATCATACCCTACTGCCGTTTAGTTTAGGGATTTTGGCAACTTACAATCACTACACGAGACTACGATCCTCTGATAAATTCTCGCGACAATTCCGCTTCGATAGATGCGATAACCAGCCCCTGCTCGTTTTCCACAAAATTAGACATTTTGTTGAGCCAAACATCATTTGCGTTTTCATCTCTGAGAAGCAAGCGCGTAACAGTAGACAGTCGTCGGTGTAAAGTCAATGTGACCGAGTCAAGAGGCAGAAAATACGAGAGAATCATCGACCTCGTTTCGTCGAGAACGGCGACAGTGATTGAAAGTGCAACGCCGCGATGCACCAGTGCACTGTTGGGCGGATGTAACGAGACATCTTTGCCCGAAGCGTTAAAATCGATCCGCTCGATTCTCGCGGACCCCCTTCGCATTCGGAGAGTAGCTTCCAGCTAATTGTAAGAGCCGTTCGCCATTTTCTGACAAAGAGAATTAAGAAGGCTATTAATCAAGTGGATTAGAGGCAGTAAAACGAGAAGGAAGGGAAATGCAAAGCGGTAGTACAATGTGCTGCTCGTTGATGTTCCTTCGTTGGTTGTTGGAGAATATGGCTACATCCGCAAGTGGGTTCTGGTTTGGGTGAACGCGATATTATGGTGAGATTTTAACGTCTTGCCGTACAATTTCTTTTGTTACTACTACTCCAATAATTTAAAATTAAATTGGTAAAATAAAAATTAATCAGTCATTATTCATTATCGTTTTATTTTATGCAATATTCACTCTTTGCACTCGAGTACTTTTTTGCTATATTTTCCAAGTGTTGTATCGATACTTTAAAATAATTTTATATCAAGAACGCAAGTTGAGCCAGGTTCATGACAAAATTTGGGATACAAATATTTTATCGTACAGGAAACAAAAAAATATAGCTCAAGACACGCCAGGGCACGGTAATGACGCCTGTCGAGTGCAAAGGGTTAATATCATAGAAAGAGTTCTATCATGTTGCATGTCAGTGATATTTTCAGTATGGTAGATTTCGCAGAACACGAAAATTTCCTTCCCAATTTGTCGCAGAGTCTACCGCTTATTCTGCAATTAGGGGTTAATAACGAGGTTGTTGATTTGACGAGCGTGAATTCTAGTAACATTATTGATTTGCTTGGAACCACTGCATTTTTGAAACTCTTTGTTTTGCACATTGCAAAAGATAAATTGTTAAATTTATACATTCAATCTTCTGTTTCATTTTTAGCTCCTTTTGGTTAAAGTGATACTGTGGCAAAAAAAACTTGAACAGTTCTCACTTCTTTTTGCAAGCTTCCTCGAACGTTAAATACTATCTGAACGAAGAAAAAACAATCAAAGTACTGTGAGGATACAAAGGCAGTGCGGTGCTCGGAATTTTTTGGTTTAAAAAGGAGAAACCGCGGTTGCAGAACTTGGCATTTTTCCATGTGAAATATATCGATGTAAAAACTCACAAACTCTTTCGTAAAATAACGCCGATACCACGGTAATCATTTTTTGTAAATTCACCCCCGATATCTATAAATTATTAACGCGGATAGGCAATAAGGGAGAATGATATTTGTCCAGATAATTTTTCCTGGAGTTCGATGACAAATAGATTAATGTAACAAGAGTGTATCCGAGTATTTCGTAATATACCAATAAATGATACCCTATCAACATATTTCACAACGAGAGATTAATGTTTATCCTCTTAAACAGTTACGTGCATTCGATGAAAGCAACCGCCTAGCTGGATTACGGGTATCGCTTACGTTATGCGAACGATCCGTTAAAATTACATGGATACCTAATTCAGTGAGATAAAATATGAAATATTTTACACGAGAAATAAAATTGTACGACTACATTTAAACTCCTGGCATACGATTTAATTAATTCTTTAATTTGTAGGTCTCGAAAAAAAGGTCAAATCAGACTTCACATTTTAACCAATACAGATCCCATCCGTAATCCTTGAAAAATTCACAAATCTGCGTGAAACCTATATAATCATGTAATCATAAAAACCAGAAACCTCGAAGACTTCCCTTGAATTCAAAAACGTACGTCTGAAATCCCACAGTAAGGATTTATTTATATCACCGATCACTTGATAATTAATTAGAAACAAATTGAGAGATACTGTAGAAAGATTTACACCCAAAGGGTCTAGCCGAATAAAGGAAAAAGTTGTGCTCGGAAGATTTCAATACGAAATCGATGTTTAAAAAATTTTTTTTCGGTTTTTCATTTTTCGTGAATGTAACTTGCAAAGGAAAAATCTGAAAAAAATCCCTAACGTGTACATTCATGTTTAGAATGTGTTAGAATTTTTGCTCCATATTAATTGTGGTAAATGAGGCAAAAACTGGTTTTTCGATTTTACCCAATAACTACCCACCCGGTGAAGGTATCGGATTAAAAATTTGTGTGCAATGGTTTTTCATCATCACCTTTCGAATGACCCATCGTCGAATAAAATCGGCTCAAGGGCACTTTTGACCCCCTTATTCGGCTAGACCCTTTACATAATTTTGAAAACATAAACTGTCCAAAACCACTCTAACATTGAAGAAATTACCCAAAAAGTCCTACAATAAAGATCAATTCAACCCCATCAATCCCTCAATCACTGTCGACGAAAAAACCAAATTGTTTTATCAAAAAGGAACAACCGCCCTATCGTAAAATAATTCTGAACACCAGAGATATCCAAACTATCGCCAATTTTCAGAACACAGAAAAAGAAAACTCTCGAAACAATGATCCATTGAAAGTTAATTCCTCGATTCGTCGTCGTTTATAAGTAAAGTGAATCGATCGTGAAATAAACGTCGATCCCATCCAGTGTCGATTGCTATCGAATATCACGTGGACGCCGATGTCCAGGATTCCAGGATAATACAGATCGCAGAGGACAATGCTGAGAGTGATTTCCAATTGATCGTCTGTAGTGAAACACACGTATGCACACACGTCGAATCGGCATGCAGGCGCAACCAAGTACCGAGAATAGGAGGCAGTACGCTTTCAAAGTCAAAACGACACGTAAGAGCAGTGAATGGGACTCGAGAATAATCGATAGTATGTACAACAGACTGAATTCTATCCGTGGCAGACTCTTCCGCCGGCAAATGGACGGACTCTCGAATCCGCTTACAACAAAAGCCGGTTGCTCCGGAATAAATTGAAGAGATACGCCTCTTCGTCGATCGCCGGCAAACTCGAAATCGTCCAACTTCCGAATCGTTTCTCCAGTGGTTTATCGTCGATATCGAGCATTCAGAATCTTCCTCAAATATCTTTAATCAACGGGCGGAGTCACAATCTCTGTCTCTCTCTCCTTCTTGTTTTCTTCTTCACTGTGCCACGTTGAGAGAAATATGTAAATTCTCAATTGGATCGATTATTCTTTCAATTACTTCTGTAGAGAATACTGGTATAGGTATCGGAGGAATATTGGGAATTTTAAATGATTTACAAGGAAAAAGTTACGTGTGTGACGAAGTTCAATGTAATGGCGGATCTTGGAGTATTTCTAAAGGAATTTGAACGATTAAAATGTAACATTTAGTGGTTAAGTGTGACGAAATTGTGGACGTAGATTTTCGACATACCGTGAGAAGTTTTAGTGGTGGACGAGAAATTTGAAATTATCTCTCTCGAAAGATGATTCATGCGGAATGCCAGATGGACTTTCCGCGGTATGTCTCGTGTCTCTTATCGTATAGACGTCACTTTGCAGGGTGTCTATTTGCAATTTAAACCTCGTGGGTAATCATTCTGTAGATTTCCCTAGGCCAAAGATATAAACACGCTGCATTTTACCGGCGCATGCATACCATAGGCCAGTTGAGATTCTCAAATATCCTGGTGATATTAAATCTCTAAGCGTCCTCAAAAACGTCTCGAGATTACAGGTAAGAAAAGACATTGCATTCTATGGAAATTTCTCGTCGAGGACCGAGAAAGTGCTTTTCGACATAACGAGATAAAAGACAACCAAAGAAGCCTGTCTATATTTTCCTACTTCAGACGAATATTCCTCTTATTTTATATTAAAAAAGTGACAAAACTTATTCAAGACATTTTTCATTGAATATCTAATTCTCCTTGCACTGTGATTGATAAATTTGAGAGTGAATTACGAGTTACAAGTTTCTTGAAATTTTACAGAATGATTCTCATAGGTCGTCGAATTTCCGAAAATTCATGGGTTTCATAAACATGAAGTTCTGAGGTTTAACGTCACCTATGACTTTTCTAAACGTGTCAGGTGTCTTAACTGCAGCTTTCTCAGAGGTAAGAAATTTCATGCAAGAACTTACGCGAAGTCTCGAGGGCAACTGGTGTCACGTAGCACACATGGTATGTCTTGAACGCCTATATTAAGTGACGGTGAATTTACTTTATCAAACTCCCATTTGTGTTACGCTCGTGTCCTCGTTCTGCACCGTGATTTTATAAGCTCTTCTACTGACTTTCGATTATCAAGGTCGATTAATTGGACTAGCATCTCCCCAAATTGCAAATTTTACGACGACGATACATCGTCTCCTGGTTGCAAAATTACGCGATGCTTCGATGAAATAGAAATACCAAGTTCGCTGAACTTTACGAAACGTATACTAACATTTCAAATAGCACAAAATTAATTTAATTTCAAGTAGTAGGTAAATCTTTCAAAGTTCAATCTTCAACATAAAAAAATCAAAAAAACTCTGAGAGTTGAGATTGGTCAGCAAGAAAAAGAAATTTGTGTCGCATCAAATGATCCGTACAAAGAATCAAACGGTAAACCGGAAGCCATTCAACCTGGAATTTCTCTCGCATATGTACATAATGGCTCGGCAACATTTCTCTATCCTGTCGGAGTCTTCCATAAAGGGGACACGGGGTGCCTAATATTTTATTATCACCATCTCGTTAGCGCATCGTCGTTAGGGAGAGAAGCGTAATGTGAAATATGCAAAAGGGCAGGGACATAGCCCGCGGATAACGCGCTGACAACGCGGAACATAAACAATACATCGTATCCCTTGACCTCACCTTCTCCCTCTCTACCTGTCTTCACCCCTATCTCTTCTCTCTCTGCATCTGTGTATAACTGCATTCATGAAAATCAAGTATTACATGTGTAACATAGAAGATAGAATCCCGAAAGTAGCATTTGCCAAATGTTAAATAAAGATATTCTGTTGTACAACTAGAATAAAACCTCAGATACTTAGTGCCCCTGCATTTGAATGCCCTTGACGCCATTTCTAACTAGAGCTTCACATCATGGCCGACGAAGAAATTCCTATGACAGTAGAGTCACATAAAAAGAGTGGTTCCCAAACTTTTTTGGCCCTACCGCCCCCTTTCCAGAAGAAATATTACTTAGTGCCCCCTGGAAATTATTTTTTTTTTTAAATTTTAATAGCAATTAAAGATATATGTATTAATGTTTCTACATTTTCGTAAAATAAAGTAAATTAGAAGATGCTGCAGCACCCACCAGGGCGCGGTGGCGTCCACTTTGGGAATCATTGTATAAAAACATCACCCACCGCTACTAATTCAACCCCTTATGAAGGAACCTCAACATTTATTCTCCTAACCATTACATTTCCATCCCATAATACCCAAAATAACCACGTAATAACCGAAACCCAAAGCCGCAAGAACATCAACAGAAACGTGACAAGCCACCCCTAAATATCCTAAATCATCAAGTTGACTCATACTAGCCGTTATAGTGTCCCACTTACCACGAACGGCAAATCGAACCTGTGAGCCCACGGAGATGAAACTCAAGGGTGAACCAGGGTAGCGAACATTAAACATAGTTACCCGTGCTACCTCCAAACTTCAGCCTGAAACCATCCTTAGCTCGCGCCCTGCCGGAGAATAATGGAGGGACGTATAGCAACGAGTTTAATTGTCACCGATTGCAGGGGACCTCTGATGAAAGCATAATTACTTTCCACAGCACCAGGAAATTAGGATACACCGATACTCTGCAGAGACGTTAGAAGGAAGTGTGCGTACACCTACGTAGGTAAAACGGTTTGCCTTCGGGTAATACTGCAATGAGATTCTGTACCAAGCAGACTGAATGACTTTCATTGACGTTAACTTGGAATTTTGCTTTTCTATGTTTCACCATTGCCAGTCATGATTAAATCTGCTTTGAGGAAAAAGGCGCGGTTCAATTTCGTTGTCTTTGTTTTTCGAGACAATTAATTACTCATTTTGATAAAATACTTCTTGCCAAGTGTCGGAATCGTTTTGGCACTTAATCGATGGATGGAGAGCTTTTGGCGTTATTGTTGGAAATGAAGATAGAGAGCGTCTAATCCTTGGGAGAGAATTTATGACTTTCTTCTTTAGTGTTCTTAGTAGCTCTGATTTTTTTCCATTGTAACTTGTGCTTTGTTTTAGCTTTGACATTTGAAGAAATATATTGCATTGTACTTGCTCTTGAATTTGAATTTCGCAGTATTTTCAAGGCTCTTGAAATCGAGATTTTTGTGAGCGCGAAACATTTAATATATTTTTTAGAATCCACAGCAATATAGACGTATCACGGTCGAACAGCCACCACCGAAAGTATTAAAAACAGGGAATATTGGCTCGCATAAACAACGCTTTGCTTTGGAAAAGTGAAGCAAACAGTTTTGTCGATTTTTCTCTGCTGTGCCATGAATTGTTAATGCTGAAACGATAAGAAGAAACAATTAATTCTATTTTTATAAACGTCTCTTTTTTATGAATTGTACAATTTTCTCGCCACTAGAAAAACTTATTAAAATCATCCGCCAGCTTAATCTGTACTGCACGTATTTATATCTTGTAAAAAATAAAAATTTTAATTCTGAAAATAATTATTGTATCCCATGGTGTGTCCCTTCATCTGTCACACCCTTTAAAAAGTGGAATTCATCTACTTGTGCAATGATCAAATATCCAAACAACCCCTTATATAAGTCTTCTACCATTTTCAATTAATCCTAGAATTTTTTCATCACTTTAAAAAAATATTTTGCAGCATAACCTTTGAAAATTGTGAAACATTATCATTATATATTTGCACCTGCACATATATTGTAATAAACAGAGTGTGTGTGAAAATCGAATATCTAGTGCGTTAAGAACAGTATCCAGAATTAACAAAATGTATAAATTAGTTAACAAATTATAAATTCCTGTATTAACTAGACCATGTGTTTTCTGTTCATATAAAAACTCCTTGGATATAATTGAGGTATTTATAGCTAAACTATGTTAATTTATACGATAAGTTCAACAAAAATCAACGAGAAAATTTAAGATAGATAAAGTCCGATTAAAGTGGTACGTCCATTCGTAAGTTACTCGCGAATTCTCCCTTTAAAAAGTCGAGTTCGTCGGCTTGTGCCACGATCGAATCTACAAGCAACCCTTTCATTGGTTTTCTAGCAGCGCACAGTGACTTGTTGATACTTCAGGCCAGCAAGTGGAATGAGGAGGCAGGGTCGACAGAGGCCGAGCAGGTTTTCCACGAGCTTCACCCGGACCCGTGATCGAATATCGACGTTTCGATAGATCACCTTAAGTCGACTCCCGGACGTACGTTGAATATTTATGACTTCTGTTATTGATAGTTGGCCCTTTGGTATATACGTCCTTCAAGATATAGAAGCATATCAAAAATTCTGAACGAAACAGCGGCAGAAATTCCAAGAACGTATTTTTTTCTACAACTTTTCGATAAATTTTGAAAGACTTTATCATTACATATGTTACTCTTAGCTCCTGTTCATTAACCCTTTAACCTACGATTTCTTTTCTGACTCAGTGTACAATGATTCAAAATTAATTTCTAGAATCAAAATTTCTCCCTGATTTCTAGACTGCGGATGTTTATGCAAATTTCGAGTTTCACAAATGCAGGTGAGACAGGAAAACCTATCTAGGGATTTATTGCACTCAATAAATATTACAACAAATACCATACTTTGGATATTTTAGATATATTTTTATATTATGTTCTTTTTGTATATTTTAGCCGTATTTAATTTGTCATAAATGCATAAAAATCCGCAGTCTGCTGATTTCTAATACTTTGTACAACTGATAGTAATATTAATAGTATAGAAATAATGAGACTGTTCTGCAACCAGCTGACATTTTCAATTTAATAATTTTTGAAAGATTTCAAAATTTCCTATTCCATTTTACGCGCCACGAGTGCCACACGTATGCTAAAGGTTTCATGCGAGAGAAATTTTTAGAATTTTTAATAACTTTTCAAACGTTATTTACAAGTTTTTGGTTTGTCTTGTAATGTACATAGATGACAATAAAATATGTTCAAAGTCTTACAATTAACGTTTACACGCATTATGAAGATTCTCAAGGTTTTTAATTATAAAGATCCGTTTACTCGAAGAAACGTCTTTTGAAAATTACTCGTAAAAAGGGATTATAAGGTACCCACTAAATCGTTCGTGCATTGAGTCATTTAACAGTACTTATTCAGCAACGACCGCTGCGAGGGATCGTTATTGACACGCTTCTAGTACCTCCTTGGCATGCAACAGTCATATTGAAAAGTTCAAAGCCGCAAAAGAAGTACTAAAGAGCCGAGACTTTACGAGCTTTTATGTCGCAATGGCAAAACCAAACTCGGTCTGCAATGACACAAAAAAACTCTACGATGACTAGCAGACTGAACGAGTGAATGTTCATTTGCTTCATTATGTTCTCCATATCTTGTGATAACATGAAAATATATGCATTAATCGTTTTGTAAAACGAGTTTAGGATAAATTAAATAATCAAAGACTTTTTGGAATATCCAGGCTAGTATGAGACGCTTTAACGAAAATTAATATATTATTATCAGAATTAATTTAAAATTTACTGCCGGAGATTAAATCTGTCGAATTTTCTATTATTGAATGTTTATATTAATCCAATGATATTGGAGGATATTTCAGATACGTATGCAATTTCATTATTAAATTCCAAAGCTAGAATTGTTTCGATAGACTATTCGCTATATCGGAATGCTGGATTTGTCGCGAATGATAAAAACTTGCTAAACGTTTTAGATTATAATACTGTTTTACTTTTTGAACGGCGAAACTGATAATCGAGGGAAGAGAATAAAAGCTCGAATTTCCACCTAATTGTTACGACTTTGATTTTCTATCAACTCCACCAAATATACTTCGAGAAATATTATACCCTTCATATTGCATAAATCAACAAAAAAAGGTTCGCCATCCAATGAAAAGTCACAGCAGTAAAGTACAAAAACAGAAAATGCACCACAACTCATAATAACACGTCGAATATATAAAAATCCAATCGCATTCGAAACCCAAAGCAGCACACACCGCCACAAAAAAAGCAATATCACCCATATAAATCCATGAAGAAAAAAATATTCACATACGAACGAAAAGGACGAGGATATAGTTTGTTTGAAAAAAGGCAACAACCCAAAAGAATTACATACGAAACGTCCTCAATATCATCGTCTACCAGAATCACGGGAGACACTGTCAACGTAATAAAAATCTCAGAGTTGAAACGAATGAAATAAAACCGATGGAATATGAACAACCGGGGCAAGGTCAAATCGTCGATATAAAGAATTCCACTATCGATGAGAATTGAAAAACTCTTTCTCGAACTCCCCCTCGAAATATGTAAAATCGAACTTTTTCTCGTGGCATTCTCGAAAAATCCTCACCGGAGGCGATGGTGCGCGTAAACCTGAAAACGCTTTCAAGGACGGCCAGCCGGGAGGTGCATTCAGCCGTGCATGTGCAAGAACATACGCCTCAATGTCCAACGAGTCTTTAAACGGGAACTTCGTTTTACTATCTAATCGAGAGCCAATAACGGCCTGGTGGACTCGAGCGTAGCTCAGAGGGACGTCCGGCAAGGGGGTACATCTAAGTATAAAGAGCTCCTGGAATTCCAGGATTGCGGTGGCATCGATTAAACGAGACTTAATCCAAGAGGCCGGAAGTTGGCTCTCATGAACACTCAAGTATTAATATCGATTGTTCAAGTTCTTTGGAGGGGAAAGAGTCATTGAGACGATTAATTGATCCTTGACCTGGGTATTTTGTTGAAGTGTAGGACGTACTTGTATAGGATACGTGGCAAAAAATGTTGGTATGTATTCGTAAATGTAATAATTTTGTGTAAATGGAAATTAAATTTTAGGAATTTGGAGATTTTTCTGTATTTGTTTTTAGTGTTCCATGCGGAGTTTTGTTTTTAATAACTTTGGAAGGATTGTGGAAAAAGTCTGGAGAGGATGGAAAAAATTAATATGCATATTCCATACAGAATACCTTTAAATCTGACTTTCTAACGTCACCGGTTCTTTTATAACAGGGAATACTTTATTGCTGGTGTCATATGCTCAATATCTACGTCCTCCTTCGCCAAGTTTGCATTTGCAGAGGTCACACGTGTCAGGCATATTTTCAGTCACCTTCGATGCCCTCTCATTTTGCATTCTGATCATACTTCCGGCTAATGACATCGAGTCGGACCTCCTCGTAACGAAGTGGCAGAGATTCCAAAAAATCTTTGTTATATAGGAAACTTTGTTGCAATTCTAATTAACAAAATCATAATGTTTCGACATATAGAATTAATTTCAAACGTTCCAAAGCCAAAATATGAAACATAAAAAAATAAGTTACTACGGTGCAAAAATTTCTATACACGCTTACAGCTTTTAGATTATTTAAAAATTTTATCAATAATTGCAAAATAAATTATCTTTCAAGTTTAAATTTTGGACCTCCTCGTAACGAAGTGGCAGAGATTCCGAAAAATCTTTGTTAAATAGGAAACGTGTTGCAATTCTAATTAACAAAATCATAATGTTTCGACATATAGAATTAATTTCAAACGTTCCAAAGCCAAAATATGAAACATAACAAAATAAGTTACTACGGTGCAAAAATTTCTATACACGCTTACAGTTTTTAGATTATTTAAAAATTTTATCACTAATTGTAAAATAAATTATCTTTCAAGTTTAAATTTTGGAAAACGTTATATCTCAAATAGTAAACATTATGTTATACGTCCTTTCGTCCCTTTATTAATATTGACTCAAGATATTTCTCTGGACGAAAGTTCAAGCGCCTTATACTGTGTTTTCCTGGTGACATAACTTTCAATAAAGGCGTCGTGTTTCGTCGGAAAAGGGGATTAAAATAATGCAGGAAAATACATACTTATCTTGCAAGCGAGGGCACCTTATCAAGCCTAGCAAACAGAAACTCCGAGAGAGCCGCTTAAACGGGTCAAGGCAGGGTAAGGAAATATTTCAGCCACTCGCAGAGTCGATGGAACCCTCGTCCCACTTCATTAATGAAAATCGATCTCTGTCCTCGGAATTGTGTATTCTCCGGGAATACCGAAAAAGGATCCTGCCTACGTAGACATCTTTCGATTTCGTCGGGCACCTTTAATTCCGTAGGAAATGAAGGGAGTCAGGTCGTACAGCTATGTTGAAGCATTTTATAAAAAATTTGTTAATACGGGCGATCGACTTTCCACGACTCCATTTTTCTCCCTTAATTTCGCGGAGGGTTTCTCGGTAAATCGAATTTTTATTGATTTTTTGCTAGACAGCTACGATATGTTACACCGGAGAAGAACTATTTTTCTTTTACACAGATACCTGACTCCATTTATCGGCTGATAAAGTGGACGGATCTCGTGGGAATATTTCTAAATAAATGGACTTTCAATTTTTAGTATAAACTATCTAAATGCGGTTACATTTGCTTATAAATTTGAAAATGAAAGATGCTTCATAGAATAAATGATATGTACTTAAAAAATTGAAGTATCTAATTATTTCTCATACTTTGTAAATAAATGTTATTGTATTTATTAATTAGAAAGTTATATTATTTGCTGTAAGTGAAAGGAACAAGAGAAGCACTAAAGAGAAATTTTTTAATTAAAGATACCTATTCATTTGAGACGTGTAATCCTTTAACGCATTAATTTAAAATTCGAGGCAACTCATCGTTAAAGTTATAACACACCCTACTACACACTTGAGAAAAGTAGTCTATTTCTCTTTCGTATAACCCACTTTCTTTTTCCTCTTCGCGATTATTTCAACCACGCATCACCCGGTACATTAAACCGTGCCACAAGTGTCATCGACGACACTGCACTACGTTTGTAGAAACATAATGGTGTTTGGAAACGAGCCATGGTTTCGAAGCCATACCTCGAGAGGGTTGAAGAAAGAGAGATAAACGAGTTCGCTGTCTTCCCGATAAATGATACTCATTGTCCGTAAAAAGAACGTTAAATAAACTTTTTGACTAGTTTGAAATATTCTATTTCATTATTAATACCCCATTAAAAAATAGTAAGTTAATTCAGGGGAAGTAATATATCACAATGTACATGATTGTACTTAACGTAGGAAGGGTGTATAATTTTTTAATAAGTATGTTCTTTTTGTTTACATATTACTCTATTAAATTACTATTGTATTTGTTTTTAAGAACTACAATTTTAAATTCGTTCCAAACCATCTGCGCTATGTTATATTTAATAGTAATTTAGGAAAAATCTCCCAGAGGTAACGAGAAACTGAATTGCTACCAACTAATTGGTAATCCGAACCCCATATCCACCACAGTCCCCTTATCGAGATTTCCAACAAGACAAACACTGTAATCACCAAATAAATGACCGACATTTTTTTATTTCCTTTTTCGTACTTTCCTCTGTCTTTCCTTCTGTATGTTTTGATTTCTTCTCTTCGACAAGAAGGATAGCAACGTTCTGTTTTTACACAGCGATAGCAAATGAGCTCTGCCGTTTTTCTTCGAGCAATAAGGAGAACATAAAGCACAGGATTTTCCGGAGTGGATGTTCGAAGTAAGTGACCATCATAGGTAACGATTGTTTTGGATCCAAAATGGTAACTAGTGTAATTAAGATAAACCTTCCTATCTGCTACTCTTCTAGGCTTTTATGGCTTTATTATCTCAGCAATTCCCTAGCAGGATTAAACCGCAGCATAAGTACCATCACTGACACTGTTATACAGACCGAAAATGACCTGCAATTTTAAGCAGCCAAGCGTTATCTTCGAGGGGATAAAGAAGTAAGTAACACTACTGTCTTCATAACGGCAACACGAATTTTTCCGTTTCTGGAAAAGAGGACACTTTTCGTGTAGCCGTTGTTCTAATCTATTTTCCTACCTTATAATATACAACTATCACTGGAGATTTTTAGAGCAGTCTTTTAGAAATCTATTTCGTAAAGAATAAGAACTGCAGTTCTTGTGACATGCATAGACATGTCTGCTTGCTGCATCCTCCACGGTATCATTTGCCGCAAAGCCTCGAAAGAAAATATTTTCAAGGAAATAATAGAAAATATCTTATTGTTTGATACCAAGAACACAGTAATTTATTTTCCTAGTTATTTAAAAAATCTGGAGAATTTTACAATTAATTTTCACATTTAACCCTTAGTAGTCATGTTCTAAACTATTTCTTAGACGTTTAACCCTTTGCACTTGAAGCCACCTCCGATGTTATCTATTAACAATGTGGCGGCACTTTACTATTTGCTATCTTGCGCCATTTTAATAGAAAAGTTCAACTAAGGTCCCCTTAAAGGGGGTAACAAAGAGTTAAAAGTGCAAGTGTATCGATCAAAATTTGAGATTAATAAAAGCTCCAGAAAGCATATTGTTATTTTATGAGAATACACATTAGAACTATCACATCTAAAACGTACGTTTACAATTTACTACCAAAATCAGGAAATATCGAAAGCTTCCCATTGTCTTCCGCTTCTTTCTTTTCCTTCCATCTATAGTTACAGAATGTTTACATGTTCGCCGATCCTCATCGCCGTAAAATTATGGCGCACTCTAATCTACATACTCCAACGCTTTAACAGGATGCCACAAGTGTCATCTTCAATGAACCACTCGCCATACAAACGAGAACGCAAACCACGAGCTTTGAACGAAGAGCACACTTGGATACGTGCCACAATTCAAACACAAAAACAACCGACCACCCTTACAGAGGTGGATTCTAAAAAAAAGTAGCGAACCGATGCCAAGATTAACATAGTTCCTACGTAAAGGAATGGTGCGAGATCGAATATGATTTCCCTGATGTACATTTTACATGTCGATAACGGTATCAGCAAGTACCACCGGATATCCCTATCGTCGTTTTAGATCCGACTGGTCTCCATAGCAACAGGCATTCCCCAAAATTCTCTCCCTTCTTTTCATCCCTCTTTACCATCCCCTATCTTCGTCTCTTTTCAAGACCTTTCTCCAAGTCCCTTTCGGTTCTCGTACGTTTCTTCCTCGATGTCAAGTTTCCTCCATCGTAATTCCCCACGATTCTTCTCCCTCTTCTCTCGAATTCTCTGAAAATTCTCTCGGTAATAATATGTAGGTACTCTATGTCAGTGTCAGTGTTTCTCGCTCGCAAACTGACTCTCACTTTCTCACTCTGTCTCTCAATTTCTTCATCCCATTCGGTCTCTTTCACCCTTGCATGCATTCTGCCTCCAGTGTTAACATTTCTCGCTGTCAGTGTCCCACAATTTCTCTCGTTCGTTCTCTTACTCTCACACGAGGGTGGTTCGTGCTGTTAGGCTTACAGCCTCGTTTCCTCTCTTCTTCATTCCCAGAATTTCTCTTTCCAACTACCCCTCATCCATTTCGTCGTCCTCTCGGCCGGCAGGTTCACCGGAATCGGATCCAGGCCAGAAGGGACGCACAGAGGAGGAGACAAAGGGTGACGAGTTAAGGGGGAAGGACTGAAATGCCGAGAGGTAAGGAGATCTTCCCTCTCACGAACGAGAGGAGAGAATCAAGGGGTAAGGAGAAACCTCAATTCCCATCCTCCCCAATCCTAAAGCAGCTGAGCTCTCCCGGTACTTTTACCCTGTTTCAACGTCCCTCCACCTTCTTCCCCTTCTTTCTGTGCTTCATCTTTCTCTGTCCACCCTTACAATTTCACTTTTCTCTCTTCCACTTGGTAATACTTTTCACTCTCTCTCTCTCTCTCTATCGATATACTTCCATGTTTCTCTTTCTTTCTGGTATTTTCTCTTTCTCTATACTTTCTCCGTCAGGCACACTCGAGCTCATTTAGCTTCAATCTTGTTCTTCGATCTTTACCCTCGGCCCGACCTCGTCCAGTCCGTCGCAGCAACGCGAAGGAAGACAGTTTAGAGCCCTCGTCTGCGCGCCTCGACGATTTCACAAAGTCGTGAAACTACCGTGAACGATAGCCCAATCAAGAGACAAACCTAGGGATGAAAGGCCTCTACGAGTTATTACTACTGCTGCCAAGATCCAGTGTGAATTATGATTCCTCTCGATTGATCATGGAAATGGGTATCTATGAAAAATTTTGCTTTCACGTAACTTCCATGAATTTTGACGTAGCTTAAGTTAGCATCTTGAATTTTTACCGGTACATCTCGTTGCTTTAGCTTGAGCTATATTTGCAGACGGAATATGAGATCCGGGCGTTTCCGGGGGAAATCGTTGAAATAGGAATTACTCGAGAGAAGAGTTTTATTCGAAAATAGAACGGAAAGCCCGTTTGTTTTGTTAGGAATTATTACTTTCGAGGGAAGCATTTCTTTAAGCGGTACATGCTGGTGTTTTGCTTCTGCTCGTTTGCTGTTCCGAGTTTTCCGTTAAGCACGAGTCGTAAAATTACTCCCAGTTAATTAATTCGACAATTCTCTGTAAAATAACTCTGTCGAAGCCGAGTGCACGTTTTGTACCATCTTCCGTGATATTTGTTTAATCGTAGATCCAACAATGATATCTTTTTCATAAAGAAATATATAGAAATTTTAGCGTTTATAAACAATATTAAAATAATCTGCCATTAATTTCAATCTTTAATAACAGTTAAGAATAGTGGAGATTATTTTCAATCTTAGTTACGATCTCTTCCATCCTATTGATTATCGATATAAAACGGACGTCTTCCGAACATTTTTAAAACGTCATTGCAAAGTAATTTCACTTGCCACTGAATAAACGTATTTAATAAATTCTTGCACAGTGCAGCAGAAAATAAAATACTTTCCTCCAAAGAAAACTATTTCTTTCCCCAGCAACTTCCATTTTCTCTAACTGATATTACCTCCAAAGATACTCGTGCTCGGAATAATTACACTTTACCGATACTCCAACGAAATGCGGAACAAACATCTTACAAAATTTAATCCCTGAATTTCTTCCATTTCTTCGAAGAACAGTCAGCTAGAAAAGATACAGAGAGAATAGGCGAAAATGAAAGCGAACTAAACAGCACTTGTTACATTTTCCAATCGGAAATATTTTCCGGAGCCCTTCCCGTTGTGTACCAAGGGGGGTGAACGTTAGACCTTCATTCACCCTCGATATCGTCGTCATAGTAACAGCGAGGGACAGGATATCTCGAAGAGAAGGACACGAAAAGTGTCGTCGTCCACTGCTACGAGCTCTCATCGTTCTTTTGATCGTCCTCGTAGCTGCATTTCAAGAAACTCGATCTTCCGGCTGCTTGGCTCGGTACTTTACCGCCTTCCTATTATCGGATAACGGTAACAGAGTTATTCTGTCGGAAGCGGAAGTAGTACTTGACTGACCGTCGTCACTGGAAAATTACTCGCAACGACGCCGTCGTTCGACCTACTTTTCCTGATTAAGAATTATAAAGGGAAACTCAGAGACGTTCCCGTGTAATAGAGTTATATATCTATCGTAAAACGACATTACATCGAACAATTTTGTGTGTAATCAATGGTCCGGTTGAAAGAGCGCAGTCTCTAGAAATTGATCAAACTTACATTAGCATTTGATTAACACTAGAACAACCAAGCAAGTCAAAATGACTTGTTCACATTTTTTTTCAAAGATTCCCTAAGTTTACAGGAGAGGCCTAGACTATAAATTAAAAAACTTAAACTAGAAAAACCGATCATATTTTCATCCCCTTGATTCCTCTTCTTCCAAAGTACTTATTTAATATATTTAAATGTAATAAATTTAAGGTCGATCGTTCTAGTGTTAAACTTACATTAAGATTTGATGAAATTAATAATAAATAACTTTTAAATTATTTCACATAATAGAAATGTAATAAAATGGCGAGAATAAAACGATTACCGTTCCATCACTCCGAACGACAGTAGATGAATGATTTACGCGCGGAAGAGAAGCAAGGCGTTTCCGGCAGTGCCTTCCTTGCTGCGTAATAAAACGCCAGAATAAAAGCAACACTCGAGCCGTACTGTTTACGAGGTGAAATAAAGCACAATTTATTTCCTGAAATATGACGGTAATTCGCGAAAGAAGGTATAGATGAGAACAGATGAGCCGTATCAAAGTACTTTAACGTCAGCGGTACCAGAGCGTCGACGAAGAGCGGTGATTTTTATTTGAGTGACATATCAATTAGCTTTTCTCGTAATCCCTCCTGGCCGAAAAAAAGTCTCGTGCCGACGTGAACGTTCAGTCTCGACGAACGTACCCAAGAAGGAATGACGTTTTTAATCTTTTAACCGACGTGAATATAGCTTTTGTCGGGAAACAGGCCGCTTCCTTTGTAGAGCCAATTTATTCTCTGCCAATCCGTGGCCACGAGTCCTTCGTAAACTGTCGAGATTGAAATTTAAGTCGTGCCTGCGATCGTCGTGATTAATTATATTTCACGGTAGTGTATCTGTAATCCCTTTGGAGAAAAATATTTACCGGAAAATGTCCAACCGTCAGTCTCCGATGGTAAAGGTAAAGGGAAAGCTTTTCGTGTTAATAAGGCAAGAACTTTAAAAGCTCACATTCCTTGGAAGTTTGAGAAATTACGAGGTAAGAAAGAATCTTCTTGGAACGCGATTACAACTAAGTTCGACGCTTCCTGACCGGAAGGATGTAATCCATCGAAAGGAGGACGTTCGACTATTTCCTCATCGACCTGAACAATGTCAAAACGACAGCGAAGTAATTTGTGTTTCGCGAATTAATTAACTTCTAGTTTGGTATAATTAGGTCAAACGAAATACTCGATGGAGAAACTTGAAAATGTCAGAATTACCCTTGAGTGAAAATTTTTGAGATTAATCGATTTGGAATGTAATGTGTAATGTATGTAATAATATTCTTTGTTCATAATTATATGGTGACTATGAAAATTTATCACGAGATAACGAGCGAATTATTATTTTAGCATTAATTTCTACCGTTCTGAAAGGAATATTTAATTAACCCAAGTTCTATTTCCAAGTTTTTCCAGTCAAAATAATTAAACAGTTCATTCTACTGCCATGGATCATATCAAACGGTTTAGCTTCACAACGAAACAAAAAAAATGAACTAATAAACACATCTCACATTGAATTTCAAGGCAAAAGGTGATTTGATAGAGTGTTAATATTTTTCAAATATCCGCCAATTCAAAGGTGTAAAATAACTCTTAATTTTTTGTCAGACATTTTCGAATCTCCCTGTATCCTAGATACACACGTTCGTAACGCAATCTAGGTAACATAAAAAAAAAGTACATATAATTTTCAAACGCCAACACACAAGTATCGTCTGCGGTGGGTTCGTCACATGTATCGTTGATGCAGGACATTATTCGCTCGACGGGATATATAGGTTACGCCATCGTATATTCGATCGAGGCATATTTTTCCCAGCAACAGGGGGTGCGTAAACGACCCGGAGAATCTTTCTTCCACCGATTACGAAATACGTATTTTCTAAAAAGATGTACCTTTTGCTACTCCTACAATTTGTTCTTTTCTTCCTTTCCTATTTTCTCTACTTCGTTTCACTTTACACACCCTGTAAGATGTAACTTTGACCGTGTCCCCATAAACCTATACATCCTCGACGTTATCCAAAAATACAACAAAGAAGTTTTGTTTACTCTGCGTCGATGACATCGGAATACAAAAGAATTCCACGTTCTCTCTAACTTTCGCGACCCCTCAACACAGAGGGATCATTAATTTCGTTCTTTGTTCGGAAAAGTTTATTTTTCTTCTGTCCTCAGCGACGGACAGCTCGAAGGGACTCTTTTCAAGCTTTGGTTCGAATCAATAATCTTAAATCTGAAACGTCAATCGCATTATCGTCAGACCCTGTACACTTTCCAGCCCTAAGTAAGGGTGGAAGACGATGAAAACGCTGATATTTACCAGCAGATAACCTAATGATCGTGGTCGTTGATTCCTAATTTCCCCAGAGTCCTCTCTCCAGCCTCGTTACGGATCTGCGCCGTGAAAATGCAGAAATCGATGCTCCCTCGTATTATTGCAATCCTTGGACGACGTTTAATAAAGAATGTTGACGTTTAAATTAGAATATTATTGTCAACATACGTTCTTTGTTGACATTGACGTGACGTTACAATTATAAGAAGCACTTGAACTTTTATAAGGGATGAAACGATGCAGCAGCTTCAAAAGAATAAGGGGATGTTCGACTTAAATTTTCCTTTCCACCATGAACTACAGCTAAGATGAAAGTCTCGAGAAACGTTTCATCTCGTTTCGCTTTTTTTCACGATCTTCGTGTCTTGACGGTGGTAAAATTAATTCGTCTCTCGTAATATCGTTGCAATTAGAAGAACCGTCTACAAGCAAACTCGTAAGAATTCTTTGACAAGTAGCACAAATAAACGGACATCGGTATGAAATTTCTGCGATTCCTTAAAACGATCCTTGAAATGCCACTTTACCCTTTAAACTGCATCTCGACCAAAGAAGACAGTATGAGATTTCGTCTTGTATGAAATTTTGATGACTCGAGAGAGAATATTGGTACATTGCAAACTTTTTTCACCCTCTTACATCGTCGAGACGTCAATTGATCATTTCCTGTTGTGTTTCTCCACACTTTCGACGTCTCTGTTTAAAGCGAGTCAGCGCAAATTTTACATACGGGTTGCAATATTTAATATCGGCTTTTATTATTCGCTCGTTCTATTTACTGCCACTTTAAACGGTCAAGTACAACCAGCTACGTTTATGGATGTTCCCACGACGCTTTTCAAACGTTATACTTTCTTTATTGTCCTGCAACAATAAGAACGACGAAGTACACCGGAATACTCGCAGTTTCCTCTCGGAAACCAAGTCGATTTTTTTTTTAGTTACTTTCGTCGCTCTTAAAGGATACTTCATAAGGTACATAATAAAATTTCTGCCCTTTCTCATTCCTTCGTCCGCCTGTCTCTTTCCCTTAAGCTCTTTCGGCAAGAAGGGATCGATAAGAGGAAATATGAGGGGTATATACATATACATAACGAACAGATACGTATATATACAGATGATATATAGATGAAAGTGTACGTATATACTCACACATGAATATTCAGTACACCCGCTGTTCCAATTTTCATAATCTTATGCGTGAGTAATCATTGTGAAACTTTTCCCAATAATTAAATTTCCTTCTGTATCCACGACCGTAACTTCGGCACACTCCGCCGTATATATACGTTGGAATAACACCATGCCACGTTCTGTTTTCACGAAATCGCCATTCAAGCTGAAGAATAATTTAAGAAATAATACCAACGTCCGTTTACACTACATTTCGTTCTCCAAAGAACAAGACACCGGTGAAACATAAATGTCCGTACTTTCGAGAAACACGTAACAGAAGAATACACGGAGAAAGTTACCATTTGTAGCAATACATTTCCCACGAAAGTACTCGAGAGAAGACACGTTAGGTGTTAAAGGGAAAGAAAAAGGAAAAGCGATGTCCTCGACGCGATCTAAATTCGCGAGAAACCAAAGAGGTCGTCGATGCGTGAACGCGTAGAGCGATCCCAATGGAAAGGGTGGGTATCGGTAACGATGGAAAAGCGATGTGAGATTAAACGACGAGTAATTACGCGACAAGGTTCACCGTTCGTAGATAGCAATTACCCTCCGGAGTGCGGAGGAGAGCATTTTCTTTGGAGGTGCTTGCGCGCGCGCCGCTCCAAGAGGAAATACACGGAACAGCTGCAGTTGCAGGCGGAACGAAATTGCCTCGATTGCTTTCCCGTCGCAGCTACTGTCGGTGAAATATTTTTTTCTGCTTCTGCCACCCCACTCTTCCTCTCTCACACTCTTCTTCTCTTCCTGCAGCTCTTGTTTTTTCCATTAAAGCGTCATTTGCTCTTCCCTCGCGTACTGAATGTTCCAACAGAAGTGTAGTCGCCCGTTTATCGATACAACGTTGACGCGGTATCCGACGAATTTAAAATACTTGAAGGTACCATGATGACAAGAGATGTGCCTATGAGAGAATCGTAAGAATGATGTTTAGGACGCAGGTATTTCTGCACGGTTGAAGAAAGATGTTTTCTTCCTCTTCTACATTATTTCATTTGCTGTAGGAGATGATACAGTTTTCTTTTCTACTACTTTCTCTCTTTCTCTATATTTTGGCTTTAACTGCTATGGTCGTTTTGCCCGAGATTTAGAGTTTTTTGTGGGTTCCGACACATTTATATACACGTGTGCATACATATGAGATAGGAGAAATCTTGCAGAGTTGGTACTTGACGCCTTTAACGCCTCACTTACTGGAGTCCCTTATTTTCTGTTAGTATCATTTTCGGGAAATGTGTTGCCCGTAATGCGCATTTAGTTCTATGCAGACAAACTACGAATATTGCAAATGTAATAAGGCGCAACACGCTGCTCAGTCTACGAAATGTCTAGTAATAGACACAGTAGTATTACACACTTTAATCAGACGATCAAGATTGAAAGATCCAAGCAGTGGATTTAAGCTCGTATATTTACTTTGAAATATATAGAAAATTATAACAAAATAAGAAGCAATTTAACTTTCCCCCCACAATTCCATTTCGATCAATCCTGTTTTTTTTAAAGAAAATCCAGTGGAAAAATACACACGTGGATTCGTTCTTGCGTTCTTTCCCACTCTATAGAACGATTAACGGTTTCATTTACTTCTTTCCTTTGCTATTCCGGATGCCGAGAATTTGTTCACCAAGTTGATCATAGCCGGGCGGTTGGAGCAGGCGCGGTTGCAGATGGAAAGGAAACTCGTTTCATTTATTTTTCCCTGCCGGCAACTGTCGAGGAAGTATTTACTTTTCTCCTTCCTATCCACCTACTTTCCTGCTTTTCTACCTTGGGCGATGCGTAATACTGGATATTTCGCCGAAAAATCCATTTACCGATATAATTCCACGTCTTAGCTACCCGATAAATTTCACCATGGCAAGATCCACTTCTTCGTGTGCCTCGTCACCGTGCTGGTACACGCGAGACAAGCATTTGGAAGGACTCATGCGATAATTTGCGAGAAAGATTGATTTTTATCTGGGTTTTTGCATTAACGGTGTAGAAGAAATTGTTATAAACAGGTATCTTATGTCTTTCTTTCTCTTGCAATTTTCGAATTTAATTCTTGTTGCTTTTAATCAACGTATATGTTAATTAAATATTAACACTAAACCTACCAAACTGGTCAAGAGACCGGTCTCAAGTTTTTTCTAAAAATTATTTAAATTAGTAGGGTAGGCGTGAAGTAAATATTCCACCGCCAACTTATAAATCCTAAATTAATTAATCATCTTTATCACCTCTACATTTCTCTTTTTTTACAGTAGTTATTAAGTAAGATAAAGTTGTGATGATAAAGTTTAATTACATGGGGAATTTTAATGTGCAAATGGTAAAACGGGAATGCAACTCCTTTGGGCGAAGAAATGGCAAGTTTTTCGTTTTTAGTTTCTGTGGCACGAGGGTGAAAGGATATTATAAAATTAGAAGTTTATCTCTTACAGTAATTTTACTTAAAATCTATAATTTTACAATTATTTCAAGCCATTGAGACTACGATATATTACATAATAATTTTTAAAAAATCTCTAATAGCTAATGACAATTCAAAACTCATGTCCACTATAGCCCCGGACTGTAGTATTATTACTATTAGCATTATCTTTGTTAGTTTCCACAGTTTTATCACAGTTGAGAATGATTAAATATTCTCTCGGGAAGGAATAATTGAGGAAGTGTTTGCATATCGTACCGGATATTTGGAATAAAATTCTATTATTCCCTTTGTTTTTGGTTCTCATCTCCTCCACGAGTTAAAACTTCAAATATTCGATGAAAGGAAATTCTCTCTAAAATGGGAATAAAAATACGCACGAATTTTAACTTTGCAATCTTTAACTTCTTTCGTTCATTGAAGATTTTTCGCTAGAAAGTTTGAGAAAGAAACGAAATGTTCTTTTTGCGGGTAAACAAATTTTATAACTCGTGAAACTTCGCTTTAATTTCTGATCCTGTCTTGTTATTCTAATATTAATGAGATTTCTCAAATCACCGAAGTTTTCAAAATAAACTATTTATGTATAGCCATATAAAATGAAATATATTTTAAAGTAAACTTCTATGAAGAATTACCTTTTCGCTTGGTATTTTAAAAATACTGCAAAACTTCAATTCCCTCAAATTAAGTAACACAAAAGTTAAGCTCTTCGACAAAAAATGTCATCTTCTGAAAGATTTATCTCATGTAATATAGAACGTATTTTTTCACATATTTTGTCAGTTTCCATAAAAAAGAGATGATATCATCTAAAAATGTAATCCCAAATATTTAATTAAAACCAGACCTGTAAAATCCACTGGCAGATTGTCTCTTTGTAGAAGACAGTTTAACAGATTCTCAATCGTATTTTCTACTCAGTCACGATGTACCGGTATTCACATTGAGAGCATTTGTTACGACTGCTCTGTCAATGGGCAAAAAAAAAATACGAATTTATGAAACAGACGGGTTCGTTTTATCCACCGAACGTAGTAAAAAAAAAGTCGCTGTTGTTTGTCAGTGAAACGAACGGGCACGTTTCCAGGCGATCTATCTCCCTCTAAAATATCCGTGAAATTTCGTGCAACCTCCTTAATTAATGTTAGAGCAACGTTACTTTTAAAGAGCTCGTGTCTCTCAAATAAGTTTCAATCCGGTCCATCGACATAACTTCTACACCTGCTGGTAATTAAACGTCATGCAGTGTGCGCGAGAAAAAGGATGCAGCTTAAACTAGTTATTAATGGTGCTAATAATTTCCGTACTCTGCTAAATGCTTCATGTCTAAAACATTTATGAAAAAAAGAATTTCACGAAATAGAATTTTAACTAAAAGTTCCTCGATCTTCGCCCAGTCAACATTGTTCTTTTAATATCTCCGTAAAATAGTAACATAACTTTTAAGCTGTAAAAACTATTATTTCACGGAACGACGTTGTAAATGAATGTTTATCGCTGCATCCAATTTTATCATACTTTAACGTTACCATGTTAACCACTTTAAGAGCACCGTATGCAAAAAAGTGATTCTCGTTAAATTCTCATTTTCTAATTATTATCCACTCAAGGACCAAAGGATCACATTATCTTCATAGCCTTTAAAAATTTTCACTGTACGGTGGAGTATTCTTCCGTGTTCTCTTCGAACACGGTAAAAGAGACAAAACAGACGGAGTGACCGTTCGTCGTTTCATTTTCCTTTCCTTTCATTCATTTTATACGGGTGCAAAATACCACTGCACTCTGTATGTCGAGTGTTTACCCTTCCAGGAGGACCCGTAGCCTTGCCAGGGTAAAATCAATGCACGTCGTGTTGGGAGTACATGGCACTGAGAAGGCTGAGCGAAACGACAGAAGGGAAAGGAAACAGCACTGAAGTCAGAAGGATAAGAACGATCTTGAAGAACGGAACGTTCATAGAAATAAATAAAACGCTACCGGATAAAAGAAAAGTACCAACGAAGGAAAAATACTACACCTAACCAGAGACAAATAATAGCTGTAATTTAACAAAGTCTAATAAAGTAAAATTCCAACGAACAAGAATAATTTCGTGATCTTGTTCCACCAAAAATGAAAAGTACAACTACGTGAACTATTAACCCCTTGGCCTACAATTTCTTTTGTGAATTCGAGTGCAATAACTGAGAATGAATTTTTAAAATCAAAAGTTCCCACTAACTTCTGATATTTCGTATAAGTGAGCACAATTTTATTGGAATAATTTGACATTTTCAATTTTATAATTTTTGGAAAACTTCAAAATTTCCTATTCCATTTATCATGCACGAATGTCACACGTTGTTGTTGTTTGCTAAGGGGTTAAGCAAGACTTCTCAATAAAGAAATTCGAAATTCTACCATGAAAGTAGAAACATCAACGTCAAAAGCAACGTCATCTCGAAACCCTTCTCCGCTGTAAAGTGTGATCTCAAATTAAACAGGGAGAATGATAAAAAATTGAAACCTGCAACAAACAGAGTACAACGTAGAACAAGGGGAAAGCAACGTAGAAGGGGAGAAGCCAGGGGTGAAGCAAAAACAGACGATGAGGGGTAGCTGGATAACTAGAGAGCGGTAAGAAAGTCAGCGTAAGCAGAAGAGGGATGCTTGCTGAATCGGGAGGGGTTTCGTGAGGGAAAGGGACCTAGCTGAGGGATGAAGAACGTGACGAGAGGGTGAGAGAGAGAGAGGAGAGAAAGAGGGAAACGTAGGTCCGTAGTTGCCGTGGCAGCCGAGGGGTGACTGAGCGGTCTTTGTGAAAGGGGGTGGAAAGTGCGGAGGACCAAGCGGCCGGGTGACGGAGGAACGGTTCAGGAGGGTGTCATTCTGACACACTGCTCCACATTCCGCCGCCACGCCAGCAACAAGCCTACCGTGCTCTCCCTACCACCCTTTCTTTCCCTCCTTTGCCTTTCATCCCCTAACGCTGGGTCGCTGCTGCGATTCAGCCGTCGACCATCGATGTGTGGGTAACGGCGATAAAAGTGACGAGGCGGCAACCGGGCTTGCAAGCATGCTTGTATCGAGTTCGTTAGGGTGAGAAAAGTGACTCCGACTTCAAACGGACCTAAAGCTGATAAAGGTTACGAGCTTGAGTTTTGCTCGCGATTATTGTCCGTTCTTATCTTTAAACGACGATTATCAACTTCAGGGTTTGTCGTTTAGGGTAGATAGTTTTGAATGATAGTTTTAATGAAGCTTGAATGAGTTGCGTTTTAGTTAGTTTAGATCTGTTAATGAAATTCTATCAATACGCAGAGGAAATCAATTTAATAATAAAATTCTAAGAAATATGTATCTGTTATTAATATATAGATATGCCTCCTACAAATATTCCAAAATTGTAAAATAATATTATAAAATATTAGAAACGTGTGTATTAAATCTGTTAAGAAAATTGTAAATGCTAGTATTTCTATTGGTGATTGAACTATCTCATTTATTTCTTTATTTCTACTTGGAAATGACATTGTCTCTTGTTCAATGTGCAACAAAAATAATTCGTATCTTTAGCATATTAATTTAACAAATCCTACGGTCCTACGGAAACAAATCATAGATCCCTTTGTGACCCAAATTTCATTCTCTAGGAATTTCAGTCCTGTACAGGGACCCAATACACAAGTGTCTACCAACGGTATCACCGTGGCTCTAAGAACATCTATGGTCCGAAGGAAATAGTTTTAGTACTTCAGTAATTTCGGTACTTGACAAGGATTAAGGCAGGCGTGGCTCGAGTGCTTTTGCGAAGTCCAGAGTCTCTTGCAGGATTTCAATCTGTCTATAGGATATTCCCGTCTTCCGCTAACAATGATAAGGGAAGGAAAGAGTAATTCAGTAAAGAGAGAAGAATGGAGACACGAGGAAAGGTTCTCTATCCTTATTGGGTCAACCTGTATATGCACATCGATATTTAAGTGGGCGTAGATATCGTGGCAGCCTTGGCTACTCAAATCAGGGAGGCTTAAGCCTCATGGATAAACACTCCACAACCGCTTTTCAGTCTGCTTCTATATCGATTCTAACGTCTTGTCAGTGTCGTTCACTGATCGCTAATATCGGAGGGAAAATAAAGAACAATGGCTTTGATCATTGAATTAGTCAATACCACGAATTCGATACCGAGGGTGAAAAGAGAATTTCCGTATCAACAAAGTCGACGTTTTCATTATCTTCAAATCGACGCTTTGTTTTAAACGTCTCTCGAATTCTTCTATCGATTTTAAAATGGTCAAAGTACGAAATACTGGCAGACTGTCACTTTCTGAACGGTTTGTTCTTTCATTCTTTCATTTAAAACGAGAGAAATTGCCTGTTTCCATGTACTGTTACAATCGACAACGAGAAATCGCAGTATGATGTTCTATTTTCAGAAAATATGCTTGGTTATTTACGAGAAAAAATAGTTTATTTTGTCGATTCTTGCTTTTTGGATTTTACGGTGGGAAATTTGCATTAATAGTGTTAGCGATAAAATCTTGACGCAATGTAGCGGGTTTTCATAAACTATCCCACATTATTCTTCATCGTTCCTCATATATCGTACGTGTATCGTGTGAACCTCTATTTTTGGGATACGCGATTGCAAAGTCATGACGGACGTCGAGTATCAGACGGCAGATGCTGCTACCCATAATGCCTTCAACATGGAAGAGGCAATTTACCCTGAATGCACGTTGTCTACTCGAAGCTAGGATATCTCGTATCACGAGGGTTGAGATTGAAAGTCATTTTGAGGGAGGAAAGACAACAGTGTCTGTCGTATATTTTACGGTCATTTTAAAAATTCATTTAGAAAATTTCGCTCGGCGAACGAAGAAAGATGAAACATCAAATGTACGTACAATGTACAAATCATGTGGAATTATTTTATTAACTCTTTACTCTATGATTTGTTTTAACGTTACAACGAACAAATCAAAAAGGTCAAGTAAAGACATTTCTATGTAAACATTTATAGCAATTATTTGTGTACTGAAAATATTAATTAGCACATTTTAACACTAGAACTACTATACTAGAAACACTGACTACTAATCAAGATGACTTGTTCCTCGTCTTTTTTAAAAACTTTTCAAGTTTATAGCAGAAGTATAGATCAGATATTGTATGTCCATCGCATAAAATATATTTCTCTGAATTAACCCCTTAGCCTATAACTACGTGTGAGATTCGTAGCGCGGAAAATGGAACTGGAAATTTTGAAGTCTTCCAAAAACTATTAAATTGACAATATCAACTGATCACGAAACGGTCTTATTATTTTTATACTATTAATATTACATTCAGTCATACAAAATATCAGAAATCAGTGAAACCGTTTGATTTCAGGAATTACTTTTGAGTCTTTCCACGCTCTGACAAAAAATCGTAGGTCAAGGGGTTAATCATCTTTTCCACCTTTCGATCCTTGGTTTTCTATTGTACTTATTTAAGATATTGAAATATAATAGATATAAAGCCGGTAGTTCTAGTATTAATATTCCACAAATAACTCTATCTCTTTTCGCACAATAATAATTTTCATCAGCCTACCAATAACTTCAAATTATTATAGGTAAATACAACAATCTCACGAGCTAACTCATCGTCAATTTCCACCGAAACGTGTCCAGTACAATGTTACGTTTTTCCCCCAAAACTGCGTGAACTTTTTACTTCAGAACCACGCTAATGACGTTGCGCGAACAATATATTCCCTTCCTGTCGGCGTATTAAAGTCACATAGGTCGTAGGTTATCACGACGACCTTGGCTGAAAGGGGTATGCAAAAAGGCAGAGACCCTCACCTTAGCCTGCTAGTTGACAAGCTGTTCGCTAGAACGCTGCAAGTTCCATAACAACGAGAAAATGAACGTACTCAAAACGCTGGCCGCCCGCTAGTTTCCGACTACATTGTTTATTGCGCTAACTACTTTTGCACGTACATGTACATGCTACGGTAATTAGTGCTATTATTATTAATGGGACACTTAATTCTCGTTACGGAGGGAAGTTACGAAAATTACGTAATTCATGCTGTACCGCAAAGGAATTATAAAGTTCGAAGAAAAATTCGTATTACAATCAACCATAAACTTCGAATCGAATGAGAAGTTTATGCACTTTGAACGAAGTATCCGCTTGCTATTTGGTTCACTTAGAAAATTTAAGTTCCCCATCGAAGAATGATCCTTTATCGTAGCCTTCTACATTTACCCGCAAGTTGCGGGTGTCCGTGGGTAATCTACTTGCACTTAAGGTAGTTATTCATGTAAGTAAACTCTATTAAATTATTTACGTATTTTCGAAGCGTGGAACACCGTAACGAGAGTGGATAGCGACGAGGTAAGCGCTATCCACTCTTTCCTGCATTATTTATTCGAACAAGTACTCGCATATTAAGTTACACAAACTTTCCCCTCGAACCACATAAAATGGCCCGGCCCAAGCGAGCAACCTTCCATCTAATATCGACGAGTTTACGTAGAAACAATTTTCTGCAAGAGTCTCGCACCAGAACGCGTAGAAAAAAAAATCTCCGAGGTCCACAGCACTTCGATGGATCGGCGCTGCTGCGATAATTCGATCAAGCGGAATAATTGGATGTCCACTTACGCATGCCCGTGCCATTTATTCGATACCGTAGTCGCTCATTAAATCGAATGCAATTTTCTGTATTACCTAAGTAAGTTAAAAGCCTGTAACGTTGTACATTTTGCTAAAATTTCAACATCAACGGTACTTTAAATGTACTATATTCTTTTTCTTACTTTTATTCATCGGTATCATTTCGATGATATTAAACATGTAAGCAAAATCCATTTTTTAGTTTCATTCTCGAGCCATCGATTATACCATTATAGAAAAGAAACTTTTAAAGAAAGCACTTTCTTTTTCCACCGTTCAACGAACTCGTGTTTGCATATAAACCCAGAGATTTCGTGTTTCAAGATATCGAACGGATTTCCAAGTCAAAAGAGGTCTCAGTTTGACCGAGCTTCGAACGTTTCCTCGGCAAACTTCGTCTTGCGAAATCGTGTTTCGCGCTTCAAGTTTCATAACGCCGGTCACAGTTGCCAGAAATCGAATATCAACGTTCCGGTCTGGCCGTAGAAAATTCAACGTTTTCCGGTCGATTTATCCCGGTTTCCTCGATCGATTCCGCTATACCTATCCCAGTTTATCGGTATCAATAAGGGTTCTGGGTCGACATCGATTTTCAGGAGCACATTTGCCGGTTCTCCGACAAAAAGGTGTACAAGGACGTTGACTGGTGGGTACGATGTGGCTCGTATAACAGAATAAGCTCTGTGTAACAACGGAGGCGGCGGGTCTCAAGGTGGGAGCCACTTACTCATTCGCCCCGGATTGTTGGACAGGTAATTAGAGGAGCAACGCGTCGCCCGTGGGCCTAATTATAAAAGGGATCTTTCATCTACCCTCTCCCTCCCTCTATCTCTTTCTTTGTCGCTTCAGTTCCATCGTTCTCTTACTCATCCTCTCGTAACTTTGGTGACTAAGTCCGAAGAGATCGAGAGGGGAAAAAATGGGAGAGGAGAAGGGGTGAGTAAAAAGGATCGGTCCTTTGGAGGAAGTCCCATGGTGGAAACTCGGCCAAGCAGGTGCGAATGCAACCGTCTGTTGGATATGATCGATTATGATGTATCGATATCAGGGAACTAGCAATGATCGGGTCTGCCGTACAATGTAATAACCCAACGGCCCGGTTTTGCATGAAAATGGAGCTAATATCGATGACTATGTTCACCGGAATAAAGCGCGGTCAGATAAATGACGTGCACACGACGAAGAGGTTTCCATGTGGAAATCTATGTTGGAAATGGCGAATGATATGAATGATAAGGGGATGGAGTAAAATTCGGGTTAAGAATATTCTGTCGAATCCACTTTAGATATTTGCGTGGCGTCTAGAGTATCGCATTGGGAAGACTGAAATATGAGAATGGAGGACGTGCAACGATGATGATGTAACGGAGAATGATGCATGGCAGTGGTTAAATCATAGTGTCTGATGTTTAGTGGTTTAAAGGAAATTTCTTCTGGTATTTTCCATGAAATTAATTAGAATTCTAAGTTATGATTGTATGTAATTTTAAGTAAAAATTTGATTTCGTGTGTTACACTAGAGAAAATTGCGATTTTACGAAGAGCGGAGAGAACTTCGCCAAAGAGGCGGAGAGAAAAAAGAACTTCTCGCAGATTGCTTCTATTCTGCACTCATTTTATCTCGTGGCACAAATTATAAACCAAAAATCGCAGTAACAATGGTACAAAACGAAATTTCAGAAAAAATGTGACCCACTGAAAATTACAATTTTGCAGCGGGCAAACCTTGCCCAGAGGGAGTGATTAAAAAAAAGAATTTTCGTCGCATTTCATTCTCCACTTATCTATCGAGTTAAAATATCCTGAGAATTCCCATTGACCGCGATACAAAGCGAAATTCCAGGGGAAATTGTGACCTGTTAAAAATCACGATTTTTCAAACAGACGAACCGTGCTAAAAAAATAGTCCCGAAAGAAAATCTTTACAAATTGCTTCCTATTTTCTTTCATTCGCTATCTGATTAATCAAACTATAATATAATCCCAAATCATGGTAACAACGATAAGAAACAAAATTCTAAAAATTGAACAGCGAGAGTCAAACTCGTAGTTAAACCTACTAAATAACAAATGAAAAATACGAAAGCATACCAGTTACCTCTCAACATACATTTTTTCCGCACATCCTGCGTTCCAGTAATCAAGGACGCTTTTCTGCAGTCGGATATTTTTTATAAACAAGCGAAATAGAAATACGAGAAAGTCCATTTCCCAATGAGAAATTCTTTTCTACCGCGTTACGCCTGTACGAAATGTATAGTAAAACAAACTGATTACAAGTGCTAATGAATACAACAAAGGCAATTCCTAGAGAGACTTGTACTGGCTCTATTCACACGATTTTCCCGCGCAATTTGCTGGCGTTAGATTTGCATGGTATTCTCTTCTCGATTTGAACTTCGATTACTTCAGCATTTACATGAAATTGCCTGAACCGCTTTGATCGTCCAGGGGCCCCTGAGCTTAGAGTGTGAATTCAAGAGATTCGCCACTTAATAGGAAATCAAAGGCCAATTGCAATTCACTCTGACAGTCCAAACTGCCTATTTGGCTGTTGAATGGTATGGTAGATCAATGCATGCTTGTTTTTCGAGGCATTGATTGTATCGTACTACTGTGATCTTTGAAAGTGATTTGCCTAGATCAATGACTGACCTTTAATTTAGTTCAGGCCATTTAAATTTCCAACAATTTAAAATTTTAATAACACTGAGCAAGTCGCAAATATAATATTTTAATTTAAATTGAAAAATTCATAGTTATGGCAAATTTACATAGAAATTAAAAAAGTTCGGTGAAAAGACAATCAAAAGGTTGACAGCCTACAGGTGGCTTGCGAACTACCGTGGCCATCAGTGATATAGATAATTAATGATGTTACGGATAAGAAATTCTATGGTGACAAAGACTTTTTCATTTTTGTGAGAAGTTAACACTAGAAATACTGGTGGCAAATGCACTATATTTAAAATTATTAAATAAGTACTTTGGAAACAGAGGAATTAAGACGTGAAAAAGATAATCGATTCGGTAATCTGTGTTTTATAAAATCAACATAGAATATTTGCTATATGACTTTCGTATAAAGATGGATAATTTTTTGAAAAAATTAAGAACCAGTCATTTTGACTTGTTCGGTAGTTCTAGTGTTAATATCGTATCGTTAGACTTACAAGTTTGAATCAAATGTAAAATGGGAGATGTATAGTGCGCTTGAATGGTAATGTTCTCACGTTGGACCAGAGCACGAACTTGGTACTCTTTTAAAATGAAATATTAAAAGGTACGTGGAATTTCGATGTATTTGTAGTTTATTGAATATAAAGAGAATTCCCCGAACGAAAGTATCTTTGCGTTCGAAACTCAATTTCGTAGTACAGTGGCTCTCCGAATGCTAGGAAATTCAAATTCTAATACCTCGTAAATCTCCTTCCGAAGATCCACTTGTAGGAAAGAAATGTTTCATTCATCAAATGGCACACCGAAGCGACGGTGGAATCAAATCTTTCCGGGTCAAAGGAGATTCAAATTTCCCGGCGCAAACGATGTCATTTTCGAAAAATCATTTTGCCATTCTTGAAATTTAATATTCTAGAATTTAAGGGGAGGCCGCTGCTACGTTAGAAACGATTCCAGAACTTTCGAACATTTTCGGTAAACGACGTCGCGAACGTGCAGTGTTTTATTACTTTCTGAATCCAACATTTTAAAGTTATGATTTCAAACGTGCCCTTCACTCTCAAAAATTACATTTCGAATATTAAAATACAACTTCCCCGTACTAATAATTATTACACTTTCCTTTCACTTCCCTCGAAACGTTCAACAATTTTTCAGTACTCTCGAATTTATCATTTATATTATTTTCATTACATTTTTAATGCACCTGCTCTCACGTTTGTAATATTACTCTCATTGAAACGCGTTATATTAAAAATCACCTCACATCATTACAATTATTTTTCAAAAATCCATGTTCACCTATGTTTTTCTCGCGACGTCAAGCAGATTCGCAAAAGGTTTCGACGTGGAGTATAAACTTGAAGTTTTACGACACGAAGTGGAAGTTCACCGACGATCGTACTTCTCCGTGAAACTCGTATATTTATTCTGACGACACGGCAATATTTCCTGGTAAGTATCTCTGACCTCTGACTTACCCTCCTGTGTATTTACTCTTCGCGCTTAGCGGTTTGTAAATAAGCCAAAGTACTGCAGGATCCTTGCCAAGATCCTTCGACTACGGTATCGCGAATGAAGAACGCAATCTTGGATAAAAATACAGTGAACATGTACAAAGTATCGGTGCTATGATAAATGAAGGTTAAAAATAACCCACATTTTCAAAATGGCCACCCCATAGCCATTAAACTCATCGCCTATTTATCAAAATTCTATCTTGGTATTTCCCTAACAAGAGGCAAGATAAGATGAACACATACGAGGTTATCAAACCAGCAATTTTGAGATATTCCGTCCGTCTAAATTGCCAAAGGTGAGATAGCCAAGCGGGTAAACATAAATCACCATTAAAAGGGTCGAAGCGAGCTCAGGCGCGTTATAAATGGCCGCGATTTAAATAAAACGGATTGGCATATGAGCCTTTCGCCTTTTCTATAAATGAATGAAAATATCAGCATCTAGGTTTCTATTGTTTTTCTCTTTCTATGTATTCTTCACCTATAATTGCTACGGCCATTGCACCTAGCAGCCAGAGTTACAAATTAGTATCATGTTGCACCATCAAGTCTGATATATTAAATAATAATTTATAAGAGTCTTCCAAAAGTGACAGGAGTTCGAACTCTAGCCTTTGATTAGCTCTGAAGAGATTAAACTTAAAAAAATTCATTGAAATTTTCCATCACCTGTGATTAAACATACGCATCTAATAAGTACTCTAATGGTTGTCGAAAACTACTTAAAATATTAAGTCTTAAGTGAAATAAGTATAACAATTCGAACGAAAAAAATGCAAAAAATCTCAGGTTCACTAACTACAAGTCCATATCTTTAGATTTAAACCCATTATAATCTTCAACTTCTACCTTTTTGCCTTCCTCTTTACGGCAGATTCGGGCAAGTCCCCCTTAGGGAATATGATGACGAAGACGCCACAGTATTCTCTAATAGCATCCTATGGGAACTCGAGACTTTTACCAGAAATTATTAATCATTTCGATATTGCGAGACATCGGGAATACCCAATGGAGGCAGCATTTCGAACTTTCACGAATGAAATTCGCACTGTCGCTAGGAATAACGTATCGGATAAGTTAATTCGTACGACTTCCGCAGAGACTCGACAACGATGAAAGTTCTGCGCTTTCGTCGCGCTTCTGCGACATGCAATTTTACCGCGTCAATCCAATGATAGAAGTTATATCAAAAATATTATTAAGCTGACATTAAGATCGCCTTTTATTATACATCGTTAGATACTCGATTCTGGATACAAAGTTGTAGTTAAATGCTGAAGAATAAGATAACATGGAATTTTTGCTTCTTTTTCTTCTCCATTTTGATTTTAATTCCTGCAACTAAATACTTGGTCTATGAACTACAGTTTTATATGGATTTTCAAACTACCAAAGCTGTAATGTTTGCATCATTATCGAAGATCTTCCAAAATTGGGGGAATATGTAATTCAAACTGGGAATCTAAAGCTTTAAGTCTAAAATCATCATAGTGTTTAACGTTACACAATATTGAGTACTAATTTGAAATAAAGGATATTATTCGTGCCTTAAAATAAATGAGGTTCTACGGAGAGCAATAATGCAAATGTGAACGTATTATTTATAAAAAATCATTCATCTGTCTATTATCGCATGAACTACAGTCAAGAAATTGAAAGCTGAAATTCGATTTAATTTCATATTTATATGCAATTGAATGATTACATTTTTCGTGTACCAGCATTTGTCAACTCCATGGAATCTGAGCACTTTGCAGTTGTAACATCGTAGAGTGAGAGAAAGATAAAGAAAGTTTTAACTATCGACCGACATATCGTTACAATGTTAATCACGATATTTTATTGTTGCCCTAATAACGAATAAAAATGAGACGAAATCTTTTAATACATTCATATCCATCTTTTGATAACGAACTTAAGTACTACTTTCGATTTAATTAGTACACACGCAATTAAAAGTTTCTTACAACCAGAATTCCATCAAAACATTACCGTTTACAAACGATTAATGGAAATTGCATCAGATTGGCTTTTGTTTCGTCGAATGCTCGTGGGAACGTAGGTAACGTAACTCATGAAAGTTCTTTATTTTAGCAGGGCACAAAAGAATTTCGAGTCACTGCTTTAGTTCGCCATTTTTTTCAGGCCTTCTCGAACTCAAGTGGCCACGGTGTAAAATATATGCTGCAAGCACGTTGGATTGCTTTACGATTGATATAACGAAACGTAATCAATCTCGTCGATAAGTTTTACACGATTCCCATTTTTGTCCCATTGTTACAGAATTTTTTTGATTTTTCTTTCACAAGTTTAATAATAATTCTTCCTGAAACTGTAACGTAGATATGTCAATGTACGATTCTTCCATTAAATTACTTGCAAACAATTGCACCCTCATCTCCATACCCATTACCGTCTGTACTATCCTACTCCAGAGAAACGATCCTTACTGTTCTATGAGTTATTACCGTTAGAAGTAATAACGAATACTTATTCGTACCAGGAAATGGCAGACATGCATTTGATGTATGAACTAACCGAATGTAATGCAAGCTTGAATTCAGAATGAAAGTGGTCATTTCGAGCACTTCCTATGACGACAGTATTACAGGAGAATGAGAATGATTATAACTCGGAAACACGAATTGCATGAAACACAGATTTATATGAACTACTTTGTACGAATGTGCAAGTTATAATAGACGTTGCAAAACTACTTTATTGACTCCTGCAGCAATTGTTGGTTCTCTAATTGTAAATCAATGCAAAAAGTGTTATAATTAGTTTTGTCTGAGATATTCTTCATCATTATTCTTGCATATGTGTATCACCAATTAATTAAATAAGGCGACACATAAATTAGAATTTGTACTAACTGTCTAAATTGGAAACCTAGGTCTTAATCGTTATTCTGTGTGTGAATGTTAGGCTGTGGTGCTAGGGAATTGCTTCTCTCTTGGATTCTATTGCAACTGGAGTATTAATACGTACGAAAGTCGCATATATACGCGCAGAGTCGATTTCATTCAATATGAAACACATACAGCCCCGATTCCCCTAATATATCATCTACCGGAAGGTGTTTTGCTGGGACCACATAAACTACCACCACAGATCCTGATCAGTGGGGTCGTGTCTCACCGTCAGACCAGGACACCATGCCCAGAGGTTGTTTCTCTCTTGGAACACGTCACTGTTAAAGGATTGTATATCATTTCCACTTTTAACCCTCGCAATACCGGCTGTACCGGAAACTGTACGAGCCCTAGTATCTCTGTCAGCTTAGAACTTATTACATTCTCCATTGTGCAAGCAGTTGACTTTAACTTTCCATAGATGAAAAGACTAATTATAGCAGTCCTTCGAATCCCTTGAATTGAACACCTGAACATTTCATCTGAGACAGAATATTTTCCACACTTTTGATCTCTTAAGTAACACCGATTTATTTACAAACTAATATAAACAAACTGTGAACAGATTAAAAAGAATTACTATCTGTTTATAACAAATTAATTTTCTTTCTCATAGAAATACTTATAAAAGCATTCTCAATATTTGTTATAAAGAAAACGACGTATGGAAATCGCCATACTTTTAAAAAATCTCTCAATCCACCACGTAAGCGTTTCATTCAAGACAAAGTATTTCCAGCAGCCACCTTTTATTCCTAAAAATAACACCCATTCATTTCCCACTTGAAACAAAGACGCTTACATTAAAACGTAACAAAAAGTCGTACACGCGACTAATTTACATGAATCACATTCGCAGTTATGCAGATCCCCGACGTTCTCCAACAAGAGAACCTCGAACAAACGTACCGTGTCCAACAACCTGTAAAAACCTTAGAAAGCTTCCCGTTACAGGTATACATAAACTTGTAACCACACCATAAAACTAGTAATATTATACATACACGTTAAATTTCCTAAAACCTGTATAGTCACACGGACGTGTATAATCATAAGAGAAATCCGTAAATGCAACATCCCCGTCGAGAGCTCAAGGACTGAGGAGGAGGAAAAGGACAGAGAAATGATAGGTTAAGCCGACGGGGCTTACCGATGCATAATAGAGAAATATTTTTCCTGTTGGCAAAGGCTTCGTCTACAAGCCTCTCGAGAACTACTCCTTTCGCTTAATACCGGCTACCAACTCGTACACGAGGCCTAGTGTGTGCACTAGGAAACGGTTGGACCGTCGTGTTGCTTCGAATCGATATCAAACGTTATGGAAGTTCCACCTGGCCTTTCGGTAATGCGATGTAAAAATCTACGTACATCCGACAGCCGTAACGCGTAATCGCCAGAGCGAAGAGCGAACAGAATGCAAGCATAATCCTCGAGAGTTCCTGAAAGCCTCGTAAATCCTCGGCTCCTTGTTTTTCGCCTATGCAGGCCAGCTTCGAGATCGAAGATGGAAAGGAGGGATGAATACATCCGCTCTCGATATCTCTTGGGATACTTCAAAGGGAATTATGTTCGAGAGTTTACGGGGGAAGGGGGAGAAACGTTGGGGTTGAATTTTAGGGAAAGCGCTTTTATAACGAGGTAATGGTACGTAAAAGGTGCTGCTTATCAGGAGGGATTTAATTCGTAGCAGTGTGTATGATCGACGATGGTGAGATTAATGAATGCAGTTTATTTTTGAATTCTATGGTAGAATAGACGATGTATCGTGTATTGAATTTTATAATTATATTCTTATGGTGTGTACTAAGGTAGAGGGAGGGGACGAGTGAAAAGTATGTGTCAGCGTAATTAATAGTTGGGTGGAGATGAGCGATAGATTAGGGAGGTGAGTAACTGTGGACAGAAAGATTTGCAAATGAGTGTCATTTTGATCCGCTTTGAGTTAGTGTGCATAGAGATACTGTCACGAGATTTAAAAAAGTGCAAAATGTGTGTCTTTATATGGAATTTGCAAAATTTGAGTTGCCAGGTAGAAATTGTCCTTTGATACGAAAGTGATAAAAGCGAGAGTGCGAAAAAGACCGGAAGCCTGAGAGCAGTGAGAGTAATTTGATATTTAAGTAACTCTGACACTCTTGAACTTTGATATTTGCATATTTTGGAGAGTAAACTATTTTTCTACCAATAAAAATTCCACTTTTTATACTAACATTTTTCTAATGTCTGCTAATAAATATTATGGAGAAGTAAATTATAGATGTTCGATGGAATAAATTTGTAAACAGTCTACTTCCATAGAAACGAATGTGAGTGCATCAATATTTTGAAATCGTTACGCTGTTGCATCGTGGCGAACGGAAGCGAAACAGCGAGCGGAAGGTTTGCACGATTTTCTCATGGGAAATAAATATGTTGCCGAAGCAACTCCGAAATTCCTCAGAGATGGAAGGATGGATATTCTTTAACGCTGAAACGTAATGAGCACCTTTAATGTACTACTATATACACCGCACAATTCACTCGCTATCACCGCACAACTCTGCTGACGGGTGCTTCAACGTCAGGTTTGACATTCGATCGATCGATATTAAATAGTCGATAGTAAACGATTTTAATGCTTTACCTCTCCCCATTGACGAGTCGATGAGTGCACGACAAAGGTATGCGCTTTTGACACGAGAAAGTGTTAAACATTAAAGGCATTCGTTAAAAGTCTCATTTAATTTTCAACTGGCTGAGGTTCATATAACATTAGCTACGCTAATGAATTAACATCGTCAATACACAGCGTTATAATTCCAAACATTTGTAGTTGTTAATCTTTCTACCATTAGCTCCTGCTTCGCTACCAGTCCGCTCTGAATTTGAAATTCTAATTCGCATCTATCGTTCGTTATCAGCATAAACAATTCACTGCACGATTCACCTAATATTTGTTAACAATGCAAACTAGTAGTTGTTAAATTACAAATAATCCTAGGATACAATTAATTGAGAAAATACTCAAACATTGATTGTTTTTAACGTTGAAAAACACCCTGTCCGATATCGTATCGATGTCTCGTAAAATTTCGCGACACAAAGCTTCACGATAGACCTCACTGGTAAAACGGATAATTGAGAAAGAGCTATCAGTTACCATAAACCTTAAAATGGAAAAATACGCAGTGTCTCAGGGAGTTTTGCAGGGGGCTTTTCCGCACACCGGCAGGAAATAACTCACGATCGTGAACACCACTCGGGGCGGAAACCCCTGAAATCTGGCCCCTTCGAGAGGATATTTCAAGCGAGCCATGGCGATAAATCGAATGACTTATTATCGGGTGTAATCTTCCAGCCGAAGGAAGAAATGTGTGTCTCGATATTCGGAAATACATTACTCTCGAAACAAATGGCACTGTCATATTAACACTTCCTCGTGCATACTTCTTCCTCCAATGTGTATCAAGGTAAGACCATTACGGATATCTACGATGAATCGTCAGAATTTATCGATCATTAATTTTCATTGGGAACTATGACTATACTCTTTGCAGAGTACTGAAGAATGCTCTAAAATTGATAAACAATAGAAAGTAGTATTGGAAGTTATAAAGTTTCATATAAGAAACATCATTTGCTTGTCGTTATTAATAAGAAATGAAATTATTCTCTTATATTAAAAAGGAAAGATGAATTTGTACGGAAAATAGTAACAATTTATTATCGATACACCCCATCTGTCAGTTTTTCAAATTATCCATCTCCTATCCTTGAAATTTGTCATATTATCCTGCGTTTGAGTGACGCGAACTATGGGGGTCCTTGATACCCTCTGGTCAGTCTCAGAAGCATGAAGAATGATCTTGGAATGATTAATAATGTGTATGTATATAGGGAACGAGGAATTTTAATATGTAATTCCCTTCGTACCCTTAGGTAGTGTTGTTCTATTTCTTTCTAACTTATTATTTAATTACTTGCTTGCATTCATCACACGATGAACAACGCCTGCTCGTTCTTACAGGGTAAAAAATCTTTTCCACTCGATTAACCTATTCCTCGTCGTTCGTATACACGACATCCGGTTTCGTGTCAGTGCTATTTGCAGTTTCCGTCGTGAATGTCGCCTGACAACGTTTTATAACGGGCGTTTTATCGAGAATCATTCATCGTGCGGGTGCCACGACGAGTTCAATTTCGCGAAAATTGCTCGAGAGACACTCGAGGACTCAGCGACGAGTAGTTGTCAAAAAAAGGTTCGTGTATAATCGATTATAGACAGGTTTGATAAAATCGAGAGATTTCGTTTTTTCGTCGTACGAGGATCTTTATGTGTTGAACAAAATTTATCCTTTTGATTTTTTGCCAGCGATTGAACCGTAGAGTTCACGTCGCACAGTAGTCAAATTCGTTGAGATCTTGGCAGAAACCCTTAAAATTTCTTTCCCGATTTCCAAAATCTAGCTCGTGCGTTTGATTTGTAACATCAGAGTATATTTTTCTAAGAGATATGCGATCTCAAAATTGGCACTTGAATAATGCATCGCTTTCACGTTGGAATCGAGAATACCTTTTCAACGCAATTTCAAAGTACGTTTCCTTTTTCAACATTGGTAGCTCTGCCATGCTTTAAACTTATAAATATCTTGGTTTAATTTTTTTTTATTTAATATTTTAGAACTGTTATAGTATAGAATGTAAGACCTATACAGCTGTTTACTTTGGTTACTTTTACAACCACCGGTATATAAATTATGATTAAGAAATATTTTTTCGGCAAGTGTACATTTAGAATTGTAACATAAAATTCCGTCAATTCTCTCTCTGCTCTGTTTTCGGAGAGACGAAGATCGAAAACGACCAGCTGAGGGTTTCATTGTTTGCTAATGTGAAAGAATATGAAACGACATGGATACTCGTATAGGTGTAAATGTGAAAGCGAATGTGGTGTGTAGAGAAATGAGAGATTTTCATCCCAAAAAAAGGGATAGTGTAATTTACTGTTCGGTGTGACGATGAATAACTTTTAAAGCTGACCGAGAACGATCAGATGTTGACTTTATCATCCGTAAAGTTTATTATTATTTATTCAATCAAAATTTCTGCATGCTTTAATCCCAATTCAATCATTAACCGTTATAGGATCTGTGTAACTTTCAACGCAAAGTACAACTCCTTCAATTGAAACACTCCAGAAATTCCAGTGTCAAGACTCAGATACGCTCCTCAATTCCACCACCGATTTATCTGCAATTCTATTAACTTATCGTATCGTCGACCATCAGCCGTTACAGCGAGTCCACTTGGTGGAAAGTCTCAACCCGGCGATTCCACTCGAGAGCAAACTTCTCCCGACGAATCGACTTGGCAAAAAGATTAATGCCCCCTTTACCTCGAGGAAACAAGAAACGTCGATCTACTTTAAACTCCCTCAACGAAACTCTTCCTAATACCACCAAATCTACGTACAGGTATTGCTAGAAACCTAACAGAATACGATCCTATCTGTATTATTTTTCTCAAGATTACTCAATTTACTTCTACTCTCCGTGAGATTGAGATAAAGAAAACACTGATTCTTCAAATCGTTTTTGAAGAAAAGGAATAGATTTTCGTCTCTGTTGAAGATACGTTCAAATATCGGTAGACCGTAACGAGGGGACGCGAAACTAATTTCATTATACGTTCCACTGTCACCGAGCGTGCTATTCGTAATTATGATTGACGAGACGATCTATTATACGCGTTTGCTCGCCACTTTCGGCGTAACGAGCTGAGCGTAAATTATATAACAGTGGTGAAATCGTGCCATTCGATGGGTGGCCGACACATGCGTACGTGCTTCCCTGGACGGTCTGTCCTCTAACGTTGTTTCCTTCGTTAATGTGATACCTAGTGCTTGAGAATATTTTGGAAATTTGTAGGTCGAACTGAGGATTTGACCTACATCAGAGAAACCGTCTAATTACATACTATACAATCTAAATAGCATTGTAACCGATTCTCTATTCAATAATCAATTGTATCCCTAATAATCGCAGTAGAAATCATCTCACCGTCTATACAGCATTCCCTAAATCACCTTCGTGGAATTACCCATAGCACCTTCAACCATCTTTGTTTTTTCCGTAAACTTCTATCGTTGGAAAAAAGCACCCTCTCCTAACACATAGATTCAACTCAGAAACCTTCCAAGTACCCTTTGATAGCCGCTTTCCCTCCAAGTGTCTCTTTTTCATTCACTCGTGAATTTCTCCCTCCTTTACCTTTAACCTCTGCATCTTCCAGTTAGCCTAAATTTTGGATTTAAATCCGAATACCCTCGAGTTCTCTAATACTACAAACACCGAATAAAAATCTAGTCGGCTTTGTATGTAATCGCGGAGTATGGCTTTTCGAATTTAATTGTGAGACGTAATTAGAATAGAACTCCCAAGGGAAGCATTAGTTGGTATAAATGCAATATACGTACATATATCAAGTAGCTCCCTTTGTTCGTTAACCTGACGTTGTCTCCTTCCGGATCATGCTATATGTCTGTATATCTATCGTCCGTCTCTTTCTCTCTCGGTGATACCCGGGGACATAATGTACGCAAAATACATACATACATATGTAGAGATGAGTGGATTATACGTGTATATACGTATAAATACGTCTATGTACAGGAGGCCAGATCTAAAGAACGGGGGTGGCGCTGGAAAGGGAGGAAATAGCTCTGAAAGCGAGTCTCGATAAGCTTGGCGTACCACCTCTAATTAAGGTTCACTTTGGATTTCCACTTTACAAGGTGGTAACCGAGCTACTACGATGGAACTGAAAACGAGGTCGTACAAATTCCTACTACCGAAACGGATCTCTTTCCCTGTATCGAAACTTTTCCGACGTTACCGGAAGAGAGATGCGGATAAGAATTCGGAGAGGGGGAGAGTTTAGGATGGCGAAGTGAATTAGCGAATGCCAGGAAATGAGCTTCCACGATTATGCCTTCTTGCAGCGCGAAGATACCGGTGAAAAGATTCGCCGATTTTCTGTGCACGTTTGCTCTCAGTGAAAATATTTGAGATTTTGTATCTCGATAAATTTTAATACAGCGGGAAAAGGCGTAACCGAAAACAGCGTACGGGAATGCAGGAAGACGTTGGAATTAAGGTTATAATTAAAATATGGAATTGCAAGGAACTTTCAATTTCGCTTTGAATCGGAGATATTGAAATTTCGATCGATTGAATGATAAAAGTTTGATTTTGCTTCTTTGTAGATCTTCAGAGTTGTGGATTTTTATGTTTTGCAGCTATTGGAACTTGGTGGTGGAGGATTCCGAGGGATAACGTAATTGATCTAGTTTTAATTCTCTCTTATCCGTCTTCTATATTATCCGCGGGAATTAATGACGAACGTAACGAGCATGGAACTTGACAGCTGTCGGAAGAATTCACAGATTTCCATCTGGTCACGCAGTTAATCGACACGCGCAACAGGATTGCACAGCGGCTCGTCAAATTGTGTCGCGATTGAATTTTTCAAAAATAGCCATTTGCATTCATACCTCCATAGGAATTAAGAGTTACCAATTTGTTACTTAAATTAAAAAATCCACAAAATTTCCTATTTCCCTTACTATTTCTTTTTATGTTCTAATTTCCTTAACTATTTTACTTTACTATATTGATTAAAATTAAAAGGTTGATATCCGGTGACGAGGATTATTAACACTAAAACTACTGACGTTGTATCTACTAAAATTTAGATTTATTGAACAAATACTTTGGAAAAAGATAAATCAAGAAGTGAAGGGATTAGTAAATTAACTAATTTAGGCTTTATATGGTAGAAGTAGAATTTTTACTTCACCGCTCGCTTATCAATTTAGGTACTTTTTTGAAAGAATTGAGAACCGGTCATTTTGACCGGCTTGGTAGGTTTAGTGTTCAGCTAATTTTTGCAGTCTTCATAAAGTACTTCTAACGTTGATAAGAGATTTAATATATCTATTCTACAAAACTAAAATATTTAAATAAAGATTTACCAGTTTAGCTTAACTATGGAGTTATATAAACTATTTATAGAAGAATGACCCACAAAATCTCTGATCAACGTTCGAAATATTTAACAAGATTAGCAAGGAAAAGCTCAACGACGTTTTCCACCAAAAGTGAAGCTTTTACTTTTCCTTATAATTACTGCCCTAAAAGGTACGATTGTCGTAAATAATAAAAGTGTTATAAAAGCCTGGTTTAACGCTTAGAGTGTAAGTACAAAGTTGCACTGGATTTTGGAGGCAACCAGCGTTAAACTAGCCTCGTTTGAAGCGCATCGGCGATCAAACGCATTAGTTATAGGTAAATCGAGCGCTTTCCTCAAGGCCCGGGAACTTTGTAAAAGTGCGGAACAACGTTCAAATACTTTGATCGAGAAAATTCAAATTTAAATCTTAAGCTTAAATCTTCTCTCATTCTATCAAACGTTAAACATTCTAATTTCATCGAGTACATAAGATCCTACGAACAAGTCACTAAAAATTCTTTCACCCCTGTTGCTTTACAGGGTAACTTTCTTATTTCTTATCTTTGACATACTTTTATATTTCCTAATGGTAATTAAGTATTTTGAAATGTTCAAATTAATAATCATTTTAACTTGTACCCACCTCGAATAATCGCCGTGATAACTTTTTGTATTAAAATCAGTCGAAACTATTCATATAACCTGACTAAATAGAACTTTAATGGCTTCCTCAGATTTACTGCCTGCGTACAAATTAAACTGAAAAAGTTAGAATGTGTAAAGTGCTTATTATTATATTATTTTAGCCGACGAGAGTAATGTTTCAGCTTTTTTCACGTGTGTGTAATTTAATTCTATATTACATGGAATGAAGTAATAAAATAATGGGAAGTAGGAAGATATTTGATTCTGAAGAGAATAACGAGAGCCCCTAAAAATTATCCATAAGGATATTAAGCAAATTCAATGATAAAAAATATTTTATCGCTGTTATTGCACTTCCTGGCTACGAAGTTTTGTTATATTTTTTGCCGGATATGTGTGTTATGGAATATAATTTTTTTTTTACAAACAGTGATTGTCTACGTTCACGAATGTGGTTTAAAATTTTCTATGGGCATGGTAAAATGGTAAACTCAATATCGACAAGTAATTGTTTGACAACCCGCGCTGAATTCAACCCTAACGAATGCAAACAAGTAATCTGTGGGTCCATCGCAAACAATTGAAAATATTCGAAAGCGCGAAAAAAATAGTTTGAACGTAAAAATCCCAGTATAAACGTTAAATGAGGGTAACTTGATAGCACAATAAAATATTCCTATTCTCACGTTCGATCATCCCCGAGAAATTGAATTAGAGATAACGCGTTCCATCGTCCAAAAATTCACTCGACTGAAACTTTTCGAAAAATAAACATATGTCATAATATTTCGTCGTTTTAATTCTCATCCACTGTCAAAAATATATCGACGTCATAATTTTCACAATCTCCGACATTTTACTCGTCATTCCGTAGAAATCTATTAGAACGTACGAATTTCAAACGTTACACGACCGACCTATAGATTATTTTTATTTTCAGCACTCATTACATTTTTATACGACCTGCATTATCAATCTTATGAACCACGAAACAGGACGCATTACCTAAAAACTCCATTTACATTTCACTCTCGCACTATTTAAATGTCATTATTAATGACTGCGGATTTTTATGCATTTATGACGAATTAAATACGGCTAAAATATACAAAAAGAACATAATATAAAAATATATCTAAAATATCCAAAGTATGGTATTTGTTGTAATATTTATTAAGTGCAATATATCCCTAGATAGGTTTTCCTGTCTCACCTGCATTTGTGAAACTCGAAATTTGCATAAACATCCGCAGTCTAGTCATTAACAATTTTAATCACTCCATTGTCAACAATTTTTCCCCTCTACTCTCTCATTTTCTTAACATTTTTCTTTAAATGATGCCTTCAACAAACTCTCGTCATTTCGTTTAAAAGAGTCAATCGAAATCTCCTACCTTCTTTTTACGATTACCTCAAACCAAAACGGCTTTTTCCACGTTAGAAAAATATGTTTTAAAAAGGATTGGAATGGTCACAGCGCGAGAATCGAGAAACGTTTGTGCAGTACTCACCTTGAGGTAGGACGGTGAGCAAGAGGACTATTTGGAGACCGGCGCTGACCATACAAAGCTTTATTCGCATCTGCGGCGGACCTCTCGTCTGGTTCGCCATGGCGAATGAATTTTGCAGGCTCGTCGAGGTCGACATCTCCGTATTCGCGTCAACCCGGCAGACCGAATTCACCTCCTATTCTTCCCTTATACTCTGTGTCTTCGTCGACACTTCTCCGGCTTATACACTGCACAATTTCTGTGTCACTTCTACCTACGTCCACCGTCTCGGATGTCACCCGGGAACGCTTTATCGCGTATTATTTCACTGATTACAATCATCGTGCAAGTCCTTAGATCGTGTTTGTCTCGCGTTGATTTGTCCACTATAAGCACGATCGACTTATTAACGGGCCACCCGATTTTGCCGTCATAACCAATCGTTTGGATTCTCACTTTTGTACACTCTTTCAAGACTATATACCGTCTCGAAGTTTTATCAAGTGAGAAATTCCTACCAGCGCGGACTTTTTTCCGATGGTTCGAGCATTCTCGCGTCAGATCCTGAAAACAATTGTTCCTGATTGTTAAACTAGACTCGATGCTTGAGCTTTGTTTTGCGGAATGAGGTTTAAGAGTGAGTTTTATACTTGTATGGTTGGTTAGAGAAGTTTCAATGTGGATGAATTTGTTATTTGTGTTTGATGATTGTTGGAATTTTACAGGTAAATGTGTTTTTTAATGGTTTGTAAGATGTATTCTGGTTTTAAGGGTGATTATTTGAAGTATCTTGAAATTTTGTATTTATGGGGAGAGTTTTATCAGGGTTGTTTGATGAGTTTGATTGGTTTTAGAGAATTCGTGATATGGATTTGCTAAAAGGCACATCAAGTTAACACGTTTCGAACGTTTTCGTTCGGTCAGTATCGGTAGCTTTTCGAAGGCTCGACTTTTATGCGGTGTTTGAAAAAGATTTTATCTTTCTATATATTCCCGGGACTAAAGCCGATATCCCTTGTATTCAGAATATTCTATGGACTTGGGTTTAGTACGAAATAAAGTTAGGCTGTGCAGTTTATTACAGTCCAGAAGCGAATAATCCAATAAGTATTTACGCGTGTAATTTTTATTCGTTATTATCTCACGTAAAGTGGCTGTACATCGTATATCGATGGCATAATTAAAACTTGTCTTTCCCTCGAACTTATATCAATTTTCATAAATATCTAAGCTGCAGTGTTCTGAAGTCATTAAAGATTATTCACTTAATTGCTCTATTAATTCTTTCATTTCAAAGTTCCTCTATTATTAATACAAAAATTGAATGAATATAAGATAATTCTAGAATTTAATATGCAAATGAAGATATTTAAATTTATAGCGTTGTAAATCACATAAAATATCGTTTTATTATTTAAAGTCATAGATGCTGCTAATGATACGTTTAGTTACTACATTACGATTGCTGGCTGAAACGGATACTGGGAAATCAAGTAATTAGAAAATTTAATTTCAGCCTGTGCATAGTATTTAATTCTGGGTCAGTGAACGTAAACCTGTCACGGTTTTAATGACCATACTGATTCGGTATTTCTCACAGTAATTACTGAATATTGTCTCTCGTAAAATTTACATCGAATTATACATTTCTCGATATTACCAACGAAATTTTATGTCTTACTTTCACGCCAAAGAAATGTTCAAAATTGAATCGTACTGTCACAAAAATAAATCTCGTCCTATTACTTCGTCACAAAGTATCGTTCGAGGCTTTGCCCATTTTCATAAACAATATCATTGTTTACAAAAGTATTCTTGTATTTTACGTCATGACATTTCAAGAATGTAAATATATCTTCCGACGAGGCGACAAGAATGTGGGGAAGCTTATTTTTAACGATTGAACTTCATTATAATTTAAAGCGATATTTATTCCGCGGAATACGTAATAACTTTATGGATTGTGGTTATCTTTGATGCTGAGGATTCTCTTGATTTTCAGTACAACTTTTGGTTTACTATTTCGCTATAAGTGGAAAGGGATCTCTCGTATTCCCATTGGTCAGACGTGCTTCGACTGAAAAGAATCGTTACCCTTTCATCGTGAATTGCAGTCGCAAATTTCTCACGTATTATTCGAAGAAAATAAGTGAACTTATCTTCAACAATTCTTCTTCCAAAGGGCAAAGAAAATTTACGATCAATTACTCCAGTGTTTCAATTAACCGAGAATTTATGACTTCAAAGCACTGCGCTGTAATACTTGAGAAATATTAATTTTGTAATAAATTATGTCACTTTATTTCAGTCCGAAATATATGAAATAATTAAAGCAATCTATCGTTTAAGTAGCTAACCATCATGCATCCTGACCGAACGTAAAGAAACTTCCACAAAGCGAGTAGTGCCTTTCGTAAGTAGTAATATCTCGATATGTCAGACTGCCTCTATATGAATATATACTACTTGAGCAATAATGAATTAATTCCACCGGTCATATTTTAATATCACGCAGTTATACCTTGACTAGCGTAATTGAAACTTCACTGACGTAAAAATAAGTGAAAAATAAACGAACAAAGTGAGACTTGAAATAAAAGCGAAGCTATTTTTGCTGGAAACTACGAGAATAACGGCAACGCAGAAAATGCACCTAGAGCGATTGAATAGTGACTTCTAACTCTTCCATACGAACATACCTACAATTGTATTCGGCATCTGTCGCTTGATATCATTTATCAATTAAACGCCTACGTTCCAAGCCCGTGTTTTACCATTGGACGTGTGCGTTATTCAGAAAGGACTCGTTCTATCTCCGCGCATGTAAATAGAAAGTTTCACGAGTTTTTTTTTTAGATGTGTCTGGTTTACTGGAGTCCCTATCAATGACGTTTCTTCGACGTGCTTTCCTACAATTCTTTCTTTCGTCCTTTATCTATGAAATGGTATTCACTGTCACGAGTAACACTTATACGTTTTCTCTCCACCTTCGTGATCGTAGTCAGAGAGGATTCAAGTAGCCACGGTTGCATTACCTTCCCCTTTACACTCGAGTTTCTTCGCCTTTGACTCCGCTAGATTTTCTCATTACTGCAATCTCGGTCTACGTACTCGCGAAAAATTCACGAACAACATTCGCTCAGTATTTCCATAAATTCGATGATACCAGTACGAAATTTTCAAAGTAATCTTCACCTTCGAGAAGGTAAGAAATATTTTTCGCACGAATTTCACGAAAACCTCGATTCCTCAAAAATGTCTGAATTATTTCCGCACACGACGTCCATTCGTAAAGTAACTACCCTCTCACGATTTCATGAGAAATCGTTGTAAATGGAGTCAACGATACTATCGCGACTGTTGGATACACCATGGATATACATTCGCAGTTTTCTTGTCCTCGTGCATCGTCTTCTTCGTCCCACTACTGTCCATAGCACGCTCCATCCTTTCGTGTATTAGCACCACCTTCCACCTCCTTCGCTTCCTCCTACTTCAACGGGGCGCAACACGGTGCTGCCTCGTATCCAGGCAACTTGGCCAAGCGTGCTGTTCCGACTTCCTGAGCTTCCTCTTACATCAAATACTCTCGCCACTCTTCGTCTTCCCTTTTTCATTCGCCACGTCGGAGATTCGCGCGAATCCACGTACAAAGGTATTCCAGTTCAACGATACTCCTCATCCTCGGTCGCTTCCTTCATCAAGGGAGTCAATGCTTTCTACCTAACACGCATTTAACACCATCCCGTTCTCCCGTATAGTTCATACTTTCCCGTGCGTTATCGTTCGTATCACTTTGATCGTCGATGCTCACTTTACAGTTGTTCCGTGACGAACTAGGAGATTCGCGTACCAGAGAGACTCTCCGGCATTTGCACGCGCCGGCAACGGGAACGGCAGGATTCGAGTCAGGCCGGTGTGGCTCGATGACCGGGCGACCGTGCAAATGAGGGACTACCCTCGTTCAAGCACTATCACACGCGGCCACGTTACGAGGTCTACAAGCGAACGTGGGCGACTCGCGGTAGACTGAGACAGCATCCGAGAAAAAGGTGTAGCGGGCACAGAGGCGAGGCGTGTGCGCGGATAGAACCAAAGGGGCGACAACTAGGCAGAGCGAATGAAACAGAAGCGGCAAGGGTGTGTGTATAAGAGAGAGAGAAAGAGGGGGTAAGTGAGAGAGTGAAAGAGTACAAGTTGAAGAGAGATAGAACGATACAGAGAGAGGGTAAGTGAGAGTGGGCGAATGAACAAGCGAACGAGAGAGTAATAGAGAGAGAGTAAGAGAGAGAGACAGAGAGGGGAGGGGGAGAAAACCGCCTCGTTCTGCGATCGGGTATCCAAACGGAACTGAAGGTACCCTGAAATAGGAGGCGGTCGGGGTCGTGTACGAGCTGCCGGTCGAGCTCTCGCGAGTCGCAGCTACCGCCGCGATATAGACGCGAGGAAGGCACCCCACGATGGATACAACCATCCCTCCACCATTCTATCCGTTTTCCATCCCTTCCTTCGTACCATCCCTACCCTCGGACTCGGTACCACCACGATTTCGCGGGAGCCTGCGGACTGGACTACCACGCAACTAGCGTCCTCCCCACTCTGGCTTTCGTTGCCGGCAGGTTTCTCTGGTGAGACAGAGAAGAAGGATCAGGGAAGTGGGTGGCCGGGAGTGGAGGGCTCGAGGACACCATCCCCGAAGCCCACCCCACAGATCAATATTCTACCCACCACCGTGTACCGGAGAATTCTCTTCTCTTTCTCCTACCATCGGTGAAGTCTCGCATCTCCCTCGTCAGCCAGCTCGCAAACCCCCATAGCTCACGGCTGCTAACAGTGTGCAGCGATGGAGCTTCAGAGTCTGCGTACATCTTTCTGTGCGTGAGCTACAGAGGATTTGCGCGTGGGCTCCGGGCTATTTTAACGTGTGTACGCGCGTACGTGCGTGACATATGCGCGCGTGTACTTTGATTTTATAGTGAGAGTCGCGAACGATGCTCGAGCATGGTCCAGAGTCGACTATGAGGGATTAAGTTTCCGATGTTGACTATCGCCGGGGTGACATTGCTCCGGTATACCGTAGGTACCAAGGCGAGAGGATAACAAAGACAGGAAAGGACTGATCGATTGATTTTGTATCAGTCAATTAAATACGTGATATACTGATACTGGAAATGTTCTCACAGACTGCACTTTTATAGATAAAGAGTAATCTTTCGTGATGGGGTTTTTGACAATATGACTTTAAGGGTGGCGTTGACACTGATGTTGATGTTGTTTGGGGGTTGTAGTTGGAGAGATGTGTTTATTCAAATGGCAAGCTATTATGTCCTTTTAATTATGAATGTTTTTGAAAATATGCAATAGAATGTTTTTTGATGGTGTTGGGGTAGATGTAGGACTGTGGAGTTTATAATAAAATTCGATAAATAATGTTCTGTAGGAACCAATTGCATCGCTGGTGCAGACATTTCTAAGTACCGACATCTGATAATGAAGATTTTGCTCAATGTCGTGAGGGCGTGATTTGCGAAATCTAACATATGCTTAAATTAGAATTTGTTGTATAACAATAATAATTCTAGATTTTATAGTAACGTTTAAAGTGAATATATAACATCTTGTAGGCAGAAATTGGGACAAAGTTTTAAAAGTTCTATCATCACTTCCTACTGTATCCGTTTACCACCCAAGGACGTATGTAGGTGCCATTCGTGATATTACCGATATCCCAAAATGGTCCAACGATTCCATTTTTACCGATAGATGTTTAAGAAGACTGTTATTGGTAACTTAATCAATTTTTCTATAAGGCCTGTAATTTATCAGTTAATTTTTTGAATATAATTAACTGTATTATCAAAACGATCATATTATTAAATACGGGGTATAATTTATACTGGAATATACCATACATACTATAATATTAATACGTACTACATACTAGAATATAAACTATACCTTGCCTGTGACTATATTATGGAGCAGATAAAGCAGAGTACTACTTTCTTCCGATCGGTAATGAAGGAATTATATGAAAATGTTACTCACAGCTGGTACGTGTTGACGGCTCCAAGTGCGACGAGAGAAAGAGGCATGTGCGTCCTCTGCTAAGAGTGGGGATGGCTCATGCGACTCGATTGCCGCTTAGTGGGGAGAACCGCGGACCAATCGGAGCGCGGCTGTTCATCATGCGAGACACTACGTATGTACTAAAGTTGCGGAGATCGTTTTTGATTGGTGGAAATCAAATTTATTCTCTATCACGACCAATCACGACACAAACTGCTGGTATCTTATTTATATACACAATTAAATGTAAGATACATCGCCCCAATATAGAAATCACGGGAAATGTTAGATAAATTAATGGTTTTACACTGTAAACGTAGGTTTAAATTTAAATGGTAACCGAAAGCAACCATCTCAACTTATATTTCCTCAAGAAAATTAATCAAATTATATTAAATATTTTTTTTCAAAAGTGAAAAATTATGATTACAATGAACAAATTATTTAAGATGGAATGGCATGATCTCGGTCATGAATGAAGTTAAATCACGACTCTAATTGTGATACTGTGATAAATGGCTGTTAGTGATTTTGTGTACCAACTGTAGTCAAGATGGAAAAAAAAACTAGATGTATTATTAATGTTGGTACTTCTCATGTTACCAAAAACAGGCCATGTGGTTGAATTAAAGAAGGTTAAGTTCTTTAAAAAGTGTTTTTGGGCCATCATGTCATTTTTTATTCGAAATAATCGAGGTGGTGAACCACGTAAAAGAAAGGTACTTCGTATTTATATCTAGAAAAATATTCTTGTATCTGTTAGACGTTACAAAATACTTCATTGTTTAGTACAATAACAATAACATTTATTCAGTCCAACAATTATTGTTAATTTGTTAGTTTAATGGACATAGTGGATCTAGCACTTCGAAATCTAAAGGAAAAAGTATCTCTGTAGCCGATGACGAAAGTATTGCAAGTACAGATGAAGAACTTGCAGAGGAAAATCAGAGGTAATAGAACAATCTTAAATTGACATTTTCTTTTCATGCGTAATGGATAAAAGAGAAATTGTCTCATTTACAGGGATGAACCTAAAGAATATTCTAGCGAAGAAGAGGAGGATGAAACTGCACAAGAGAAACGTATAAGACTTGCTAAAAAGTATCTGGAAAAAATTGAAGAAGAAGGTAAAATCTTTGATACCTTAATTCAAAAGTTACATTGTTAAACTATCATTTTATACTTTGTAAAACACAGAAAAAGACAGGGCAGAGTTTGAAGAGGGTGCAGTAGCAAAGAGATTACGCGAAGAATATTTAGAAGAAAAGGGAAGGCTCCGAAAAACTGTAGCATCAAATTATGTTAGTCATGAGGAACCAATTATACTAAAATGTAAAGAACATAAAGATTCTATAACCTGTATGTGCCTTTCTAGTAATGGTAAATTTTTATACTCTGGTTCCAAGGATGGCAGTTTAGTAAAATGTTAGTAATACTTTTACTGTTTACACTTCTATTGTATAAATAATTTTCGTATAAAAATTCATTGTCATTTTCATTATGATGCAGGGTCATTAAAAGAAAGAACTAAGTTAAAAGCCATCAAAGGTAAGAGGAAAACAGGAAGTGGAATGAAATGTGTACTATGCTTGGCTCTTAGCAGCGATGGTAAATTTCTGGTGAGAAACAAAAATTTCTATATTTATTAATGTCCATCATTTAAGTACTAAAAGCAAAGACAAACATTTTCACGTTTAATTTTATATTTAAAGGCAGTAGGAGATAAAGGATGCAAAGATGTGAAAATGTTTTGTGCTGATACCTTAAATCACATTAAAAATTTACAAGGACACAGAGACTGTGTCACTGGCCTAGTTTTTCGTAAAGATACCCACACATTATATTCCGCATCCGACGATAGAAGCATAAAAGTGTGGAATGTAGATGACATGGCATACGTCGAATCTTTGTAAATATTTTTTCTCATAAAATAGACACGACGGAATACATCCTATTTTTTAAAGAGGAATATATTTTATGATTTCACCAGATTCGGACACCAAAGCGGCATTACGTCGATCGACGCACTTACACGCGAACGAGCTATTACCAGCGGCGGTTTCGATGGAACGATTCGAGTTTGGAAGATAGTAGAAGAATCGCAATTAATATTTAATGGCCACGGCGGTACGATAGACAGCGTAAAACTCATAAACGAGGAAACTTTCTTTAGTAGCGGCGATGATGGACAATTATGCGTCTGGGGTTGTTTAAGAAAAAAACCTTTGTGTTCAGTACCCGACGCGCATGGCAGAGATGATGAAAATAATCAGCCAATGTGGATCTCAAGTATAGCTACGTATCTCAACACAGATTTAGTCGCATCAGGTACTGTATAGATTTTAAATTGGATATTACATATATGTAAAACAAATTCAACATATAACCCTAATTACAGGATCGCGAGACGGAGTTATAAGACTGTGGAAATGTAGTAATTCTTTCAAATCGTTAGAACCACTATTCGAAATAAAATTAACAGGGTTCATAAATTCTTTACACTTTACCCCTGATGGCAAAGAACTTATCGCAGGTATTGGCCAAGAACACAGGCTCGGCAGATGGTGGCGTTTGCCAGAAGCAAAAAATAGTATCGCCATTATACCACTAGTTCAAACAAAATCGACGGAATAATTTGTACAATAAAATTGTTTTACTAAATGTATAATTTTTTATATCTGTCCAATTACGTACCCTTCTTCATCTATTAAAAAGTATCATTTACAATTTTCTAACTTGTTAGAAAGTACTTTATTCTATATCCTTCTTTCTTTGTTTATATCTCATAGACTTCGTAGAATTCGACAAAACCGTTTTCTCAAAATGGTTTGCTGTTTTCTCGATAATATTCATAGGACGTGTCGTCGACCGGTCGTCAGCGTGCCAATGAAATGAAAGAAATATTGGTCCACAGTACAAGTATTTATTTATTCTGTACAAAAGTTGAGTTATAAAATATTATGTCCTCATTTTAGGTCTTGTTCTTAGTCTTGTATACCATGCCGTCTTGAGTTCGTTCGTATAACAATTATCGTTGCAATGAGCATTAGCACTTACGAGAAAGAACTCTGACCTCTGATCGCATCATGATGTATCAGTAAATTTCAGAAAATTCAATTCTCAAATACCGATTAAACGAGACCATGGATCATATTCTTTTTGTTCTCTCACGTAAACGCCGTTACCCTCGCACGAACCTCGGGCTCACCGTGTACATATAAATCAAATCGACTCTTAATTCGCATATTTATTCGCGTCAACAAACGGCACAGCAAGTGTACGCTACTTCGTGTGCATTCTTGTAATAAGTTACCAAACGAGTGCGACATATAGGCCTTCCAATGCGATTATTTCTCGCTCTTTATGAATTTTTCACTCTCTCTCTTTCGCTCGCTCGCTCGCGATTTAACATATCTTGTTGTTTCTTCGTTTTCCATTCATTTTCAGACTGTGAACGTGCTTTTATTGGTGCATTTTTACCAAATGATCGATGTGTAACGTTACCCCCCGTACGATTTAACTTTTCCGTTGACCATACATGTGAAGAACTTTACGATTTACTTCTAATTCTCATTTAGTCTAAACATGTTTTCCTTTTTTTACATTATATTCTTTGACATGTCAATTCGTAGTTGATCAGTGCCCACCAAAACTTGTTTGTCGTTATCTTTCGTCTTGTCATGCTTTTATCGTATTCTTTACATATTTCCATAATTTTCTGGGAAATTAATTTTAATTTATCGGAGAATTCATTTCAATTAAAAGTTTCTAATAAATGATTTCAGTCTTTAAGATAATTTGTTAAAACCGATGATACTTTACAGTAAATGCCATACATTCAAAGAAAAGTAACGATGAAAATCATATTATTTCCGTTAACACTATGAGACGATTTTCATTATTTGAGCCGTTCATCTTGAAAGTGGTGTTAGTCGCTTTATCGCTATGAAAAATGGTGATTTTTCAATGATTATACGAAATTCTTTTTATTGAGAAAAATATGAGCATCCAAAGTAACACGTAGGAATAAATCTTCTCGAAAATTGGAATCGGTAATTTTAAAGTAATATCTAAATATTTCAGTTTCAAAATAAACGGTTCGTTTAGTACAAATCGATGATAATTTTTGGAGGATATCATTGTGATTGAGCTAATTTTGCATACGTGTCACCCTTTTTAAAGCCAGGAGAGATCAGTTTTACAAGCATACGCAAAATAATTGCGGAATTATTCGTACTAATCGTATCAATGGATTATATACATGCATTTTTCCATTATCGTACGAAATAGGATTATGAAACGTTTATCCATCACGTTGAACATGTTTAGTAACGTACCGTATGGAGGAACGAATGTAATTGAATCACATAGGTCGTCGGAAAATCAACGTTGTAAAATCGAGCATACGTTTTAGCGAATTAAAGAAATGATTTTTCCCGACAATAGGCTAGTGGTTCTCAACCTCATCATTGCACGATATAATTTATCAATATAAAATTGAACATTGAAATTTAATAATTCCTTCGGCAAACATAATAATTTTTCTTTTTCTTGATATTAACACTTTCTTTATCTTTATCTATAACGAAAATAATATCGTTGTCTAAAATTATCATTATATATATTTATGGGGATAACCGAGTCAAAAGATACTAGAGTAATATAAATGTCACATAGGAGAAATTTCAAATTTCCAAGATCCAGTATTTCGTTTACCGAAACTCATCAATTAATATCCTATTAATCTGTTATTGCAAAAGGCAATCATATAAAATTGCTCTTCCATGAAACAGTAATCAGCTCGACATGATGAGTATTTTCATATTTTAATTCCGAAGCCATAGAGCTTTAATGACATTTCAGTACTTTATAGACATTTGCATATTAAATATTATATATTGATCTTCAGAATTTGAAATATTAATTAAACTGCTTGATATACGTGTTTCATCAAATATGTCTCGGTGATTTGGAACACATCTGAAACAGTACCTTCCAGGTGAATTGTTCACAGAAGTTCGAGTCAAAAGAATTTCAAACAAAACAAAATAATCATGCTTCGATATTTGAATTTCATCCAAGTGAAATTGAGAACCACTACAACGTAAAATATATTCAAGCGTCATCAGCTTATTATCTTCAATATTACATCAACTTCGAACATCCTTCAGAGTTTATAACTTAGGCCTTTAAATTATACCGACAATGTGGCTTTCTTGAACATATGAAACCTTTAGCATCTTCACAAATATCGTTGATCGAACAAATATCACCTTACGTATTCAAACAGTCGCAAACAATAGACGCGTGCTAACTCGTGTAAGTCGAGAGATTCGTTGTTTTAGAAGCATACACGGCAATAAACCTTAGGCGAAACAATTATTCGTTAGATCGAAAACTCAATTGATTCGATGGAATGAATTTAAACAAGTGGCATGGCTGCATGCCGTGGCAAAACACGGATTTGCGCCTCGAAACACGATCATCCCCATTTTTCGGCATCATCAGATGCCGGTGAATTTCGTTATATTACACGCCACTGTAACTTCCCTATTACCTATACGCTATTTACACTCTATCTCGTAAAGCACAGGATATCCGACAGTAATTCGACAAATTACGATGATCAATACATAATTATTGCGATAGTTAACAAATTTTCTTGTATCGCTTACATCTAAATGATTAAAACTTTTCCGAACGAACCGTTGCAAAGTACTTCCGATTTCTTTTTATATTTGCCGTTTTTATTATGATAAATATTTTACTTTGAAATCATAGCTTCAAGTTAATAATGTATCTTTAGTGACCTGAAGCTTTATTTTTCATTATAGTTTTTTTTTTCAAATAATTAACACTAATCCTACAGGTACTTTGCACATCTATTCTTACCGGTCATTCGACCAGGTACGAAATAATATTTTTCCGAAAAGAATATGACATATAGTTAATTTGATTTGAGGAACAATGCAGAAAACAGATTTTAATCAGTAATGTAAAAAATTACATACATTTGTTTCATTGAATTGGTTATTTGAGGCATGATACGATCAGTGCTAAGTGGACACCGTCTCTTCAGCACCCTGAGCTTTGATCTTTCACTTCGATCCGTAATCATTAAATTAATTATTTCACTTTAGATTAGAATACCATTTTCATCTAAAGACTCCAATATGAATCCCGGATATTATGTGCTTTATAAGATTTACTGCTCGTAAAATGTAGCGCGCTTTTCCGTAAAAACGGTGTCTCGATTTCGATGGAACTTGGAACGAATCAGAGCGATTTTTATTAATCAAGTGCCAAGATACTCGCGGAATACAAGAATACGATCGAACCGGACTTTTCACTGCGGATTTCGTTACACAGTTTTCTTTTTCTTTTCACCGTGCATTTGTTACCTTCTTTCTTTAACATTCTTTCGGCCGAGTAGGACGATAGAGAAGATTTGACACTATGGCAGTTTTGCGTTTGACTTTTCGAGGGCATTGACGATTGCAATTAAAAATTGCAGTTCTTCTTTTATTTTGGTTGATGTTCCACACACGATGGGAGAAGAATATTTCCATTTCTATATCGGTTTTATGTATTCATTAATTCTAAACTGGCACTGTGTGGTTCATATCATGTTAATAATTATATGGTTAATGCATATAATGCCGGCTAAGTGTTAATTTAGTTGTAAATGCAAATTGGATAGAATTAAATTAAAATTAATTAATGATATTAATCCTCAGGTGACACTGTGAGCTTAATGTGATATTAATATTCCCGTTTTTAATACACACAGTGGCAGATAAGAGTTAATATTGTTTTGTACTGATTTCTTTATTTTAAAAGAAGATATTTTAAATAATATACAATTCTGGAATGTTTTTCTTTTCCAATAATTAATTCATCGTAATAAAATTCTTCTTGCACCGTGTGTTCTACGAATAATTCAGAGTTTGATGACCCGAACAGTAATAGTACCGATGTACAACGTATCAAAAAGTTATGACAAGAAAGTATTTTGGAACCGTGACTTTTCCCAAATAATTTCTAACACACCTGCTAGAGCATTTTACAGTTTTATTCGTGTCAAAAATATAAGTATTACGTTTTATCGACTCCCAAGAATTCACGATGCCGAGATTTCGATTTCAAATTCAATGTACGGTATAACATTTAAACGAAGTTTTCTGATTTATGCAAATAATTTCTTAATGTAACAGTATGATCCATTTATTAAACTTTCGTTAAATTCAATTAATATCTATCTCGTACATACCTACCAAAGTTCCAAGAAACTTCAACGAACACCGTGAATCCTTCGTCTCGTACGATCTACGCGGAAACTCGCACAAACGATCAACGCAAAAAGAATTTCTCTCTTCTCGCGGAATTCACGAATTAATCATTCGATACCCTGGTCCAAATCATGCGCGGAACATCAGAATTGCACACATCTCGTACACCGAGCATTCTTTTGTACTAAACGAAGACGATTCGCGCAAAGTACTTTCAAAACGAAACTTTGGAGAACAATACCCCGTGTCTCCCTTTGTCCGACATTGTATTTCCACCACTTCAATTTCTTCCCTCTCCTCCTTGTCTTTTTACCTCCCTTATTACTTTCGTTATCCATCGATATATTTTCAGTTTATATCGATATACATATACAATATGTATCTATATAAATTGCGTAACGCCAACGAATCTACGCATAGGCGTCCTCTTCGTCCCTTTCTCTCTTTCTCACTCTCTTTCACTCTCGTTCGCTCTCTTTCTCTCTATTTCCAAATTCACACACGTGCTTTGCGCAGCTTTTTATCGCGCCACTTGATATCGCAATATGTCTCCGAGTACATAGAGTGTTGTGTATGGAGCGTACAACTTATTACCGCGAGATTACTTTTCCATTTTTCCTTTTTTCTTTTTCCTGTAAGTACATGCGTACGATTGTTCCGCATGCACGTGTGTGTGCCTTAAGTGTACCGCAGTTGTGTTGTGTATGGCGTGTCAGTGTGTGTTTCCTCTGTTACGTGTATGTTAATGTTGCATGTACTTTATGAAGATCGATTTACGTTTATGGCGTACGATTATCGGTAATTTTTTTGTTTCGATTATGCTTTTTTTCCAGTTTTTTTTTTTTCATTGATCGTTTAAACACTATTTCGCTACAGTGGACTACCATTATGATCTCTACGCTACTTTGTATTGTATTGTAATGCTTTGTAATGAACGACTGTACTCTGTACTTGCACGTGCATACTGGTGAGCACACGCAATCTATAAAAGATTCCCGTTACACGAAAGTCATACGCGGTGAACGGTTACCAATTTTTTCATGGTGATTCCGCAATCAATTGATGAGAACCGATCGAATCGAGAACTCGTCGATATTCTTATTGATCATACGCGGTATATGTAACACTTTCCGGTTAATAAATTCAATGTGGTACAACTGGTCCGTTGTTTCGTATTTCGGCTTCGATCGCCATGGTTATTTTGCCTGGGACCTTATTGTTTTTGAGGGATTTCGAACCATCGAGGCTATGGTATCATATTGGAAAAATTTCCCAGCGGTGATGGGGATTTGATCTTTGACCCAGTGATTAAAAGTTCGAGCCTTTACCTTTTTATCCACCATAGACCATATTACCTTTTTAACTACCATAGCCTCCAACGTGTCCATGATAGGACATGATTAAATGTGAAAATATTGACTTTTAAATTTTTATCTGCGAATAGTTTGGCAAAAAAAGACGAATAAATTCAACGGAACTTATGGTTGCACGATTCTATGGTGACGATTGGATGATTCGATGATTGGTATATTTCACCGCGTATGTCTTCTGTGTTCGCGAGCGTATGTGTCATGTATGTAACCTGTTACAAAATAATATATGCATTGTGAGAGAATTCATGACCTGGCTAAGTGTGGTTCTGTATTCAAACGCTTTCGTTTAATTAGTACTTGTGTTCTCGGTTATGAATAATAATCATAGTTAATAATAACCACTTTGTGTTTTTCCATCGTTAAAAATCTTAGACATCAACGTACATTCACTTTTATAATAAATTGTTATTAGAAACCTATCCTCGTACTTGCTATATGCATTTAATATAAATTTCATCGTGTTATCGTTTACTGATCGTACCTTCTTCATCATCTTTTTTTTTCTTCTTTACCTTCCATTCATTATTTACAATGACGTATCTACGGAATCGTCCGATTCACCTTTCGATTATTTTAATAATTCCGCGCGGCTTTGTCGATTCGACGCGGTAAATATATAGTTTTCTTTATCCTCTGTCTTGAGAAGAGAGGAACAAAGTCCTTCGTGTATGTGATGTTACGTGAATATGCGCTGCATCTTTATTAGAGACGGCTGCTTAACGTCTCGGCATTGTTCCTGAACACGCACACGAGAGGATAACACAATGAAATAGCAGAACTGAACGATAAGAGTCGTAAGATGGGAACTGAAGTATGTCTTTGGGATAAACGTGAAGGCTGTTCCGTATGATTCTTTCAATAGTATCACGACATCCGACACACGGACACGTCGATTACTTTGCAACGAGATAGTATTAAATCGATATTAAAACACGTCGATACAATCGTCTATCGATGTTTCCAATTGTACACGTACACGTTTCCTTCCGTAGTTCAAACGCTCCGTTTATCGTTTCCCGTTAAAACTAATTCCACGGTACAGCTTTTCACGTAGTTGGCGTTTGATAAACGTGGATGGGTAGTTTTGGAAATGGATCGGTCGAACAAAAAGAAAGGAAAAGAAAAATAAATGAATTTGCAGTGAGTGACCTTGTCTATTTTCTATCGATAGTTCGAGTCTATATTATTGTTATACTGTATTCACCTATCGTCCGTACGAATGAGTACCATTCACATGGATCTATGTACCTTTGCTGCGTTGCTATTGCATTTAAGTTAATTAATTACGGGCTTCCAGTGGCTCTGATTAATTCGCTATCGAGTCGATCGATCTTTCGAGCGTCTCGCGCGATACTTCCACGATTAAAAGGCGTGTTTATCGCCGCTGCTCTCAGTTAACATAAATCGTTAAGAACCAAAGTGCATTCTATTGTTCTGAGAAAGTGAATTCAATGAGATTCGATACGTTGAATTCCCGCAAAACGAAGGTATCAGATTGTATAAGTACGTTTCTACAAGTGGCAAAAAATACGAATAATGAGAGGATAAATCGTAATGCTACCTGATAGGGTAGCATAAGATGGCCTACGCTGAGAAGCATCGCAAAACGCTTCTCGACATGCGGGTGATTGTCTTTGAGCTTTCGATTTGCGGGCTGATAACGACAAAAGTGAAAAAGGTCAGTAGCTCTTTATACCCATAAAAAAAAAATGCGAGACTATGAAGCCGAAGTGGCTTCATCAATGAATGCAAATAAAGGAACAAGAATCATGGGTGAAATCGTGGAACAAACGACGCGATTACTTTCGTTATCGATCACTCGTACGATTACGGCTTCTATTGCGATTAAACACATGGGGGGAGGGGAGGCGTAAAAATACAAACGGTAGACAGACAGGCGAACGGACAGACAGACAAACAGACGTGGATCGGAGGCATGTAATACTTAGGCTTACAATACTGTAATGGATAACATTATACACGCATTGAATTTTTCCACTTTTTTCTCTTTAAACATCCGGCTGATCGTGAATCATTATTCATTTTCACGGTTGTCGCAAAAGAGGGACGATGAACCATCAATGAACGATGAAAATGAGACGGTCAATCGAGCAGCCTTCAGGATATCTTTTTTTTTTCATTACCTACGATTCGGAATAGGGGGTTTCTTTCTCTCGCATTCACTCGTTGTCGCAAATACACATACATTCTCATTCGTTTTCTCAATACGATATCTAGTCTTTTTCACATACTCGTATTTACAATAATTCGTTACTCTAGTTGCCATTCAGTGATCGCCTTTTTCGTGGCCGACGCAAAACGACTAATTAACTCGCCGTTGTACTCTTTCCCTACGTCCTCGAATTCTGTCGCGTACTGTCGTCGCGCGAACGTGCGTGTAATATTTGTAAACGCGCCCAAAGGACGAAAATCCATTGTGCGCGTGTACATTATGTACTTAAGTTTATTCAAGCTCCGTTCACACCCGGCTCCGATCTATAGATTTCGCGTGACTTCGGCAATGAAGACGATCAATCGGTAGTATACTGGCTTCCTTTTTGGATCGTTGAACAACATTTCTATTGGCCACGACACGTCGTCGATTACGAACGATGGTAATCATTTACGTGTCGAATCTGACGCATCATCTTTCGATACGTGTACGAAGTACCTACTATGAAATAGTAGAAATAAGGCTATGGGAAATACAAGAGGAATCTCTTGCTCGAACCTTCTCTTTACTTTGATGTGTCTCATTCATTCATCTTGCGGTCCAATTTGAATGTGCGAATCAGTGCCGCATTCCTTCCGTTAGCCTTCTTTTTAACAGCCCACAGTAGATACTTATGTAACTGATAGTTTCGCGCGCCGTAAACTTTCAAACAATACGCATGCGCAGGATTATTGCGCGCATGCTCAGTAGCGCGATTCAGAGCCAATTTGTTCACACGAATGCAATTTAAAACATGGAATATGTTAACGTTCCACTCGTCATAACGGGGAAACGTCGTTCGCGCATCGTGTCGACGGTCGAACAAGCGTTCTGCGTAATTAAATCTGACATTCGATATTTGGTGTGATTATGGCAGCATTGTAATTGGTTATATACGCGCGGCTCGTCGCAGCGCGCTTTCGGATGAATTCTATCGTACGATCGTTCCTTCGCGGGTAAACTTGTACGATAGAAAAGTAATCGAATAAGCGAAATCTTTGCGGGTTGCGAAATAATCGAAGTAGCGTGGCATGAGCGGAGCTTTTTCGCACTTTTTCAAGAGATGCCGTGCTATGGCACGCTATGGCGACAAGTAGTACTGAATCGCGTTAATAATCTGGCCACCACGTGTGTGTACAAGTATACGTGTATAATCCGCTACGTTGAAAATTAAATCTGACCTATGTACGTGAGCGCACGTACGACGGTACGCGTGCGAAACGTAAACTGCGTGACGGATGGACAATAAATAGAATATGAAAGATAGATTAAAGGGATGGGTGAGTGTGGTGTAAAGTAAAACAGAAATATAAATGAAATATACGAACCTTCCAGAGTTCGATGAAACGTTATCAGCCAATCGAAGGATAAGTTGAAACGATACAAGTTTGTGTCCGTTGTGGACACTTTGAGAAAAAAAAAGAAATACAAAGAAACAACAGAGACGGCGGGACCAGCGATTCAGGGAGAAAAGCACGGAGATTCGTCGTTTTCCAATTGTTCTTTTTCACGTCACGTCGTTTTACCCCGCCGAATACGCAATTTATTCGCTATTAAATTTGATATTTTACTAGTAAATATATAGAATATCGAGTGTGAATATTCGTAGCGTAATGATAGCGGATAATAAATATAATACAGATCTATAGATAGAGTTCGGTATGGTACAACTATAATACAAAAATCTCTTCTTTCTTCTCTCGCTTAGCGATCAGTCTCTCTCACGCATTTTTTTTCTGCCTTCATCTTCACGTTTCTCGTCGATTTCGATCGAGATTGATATTTCTCTTTCTCTCTCACTCTTCCCGACGATACTTCTCCTTTTCTTCGTGTGTCACGACGATACGATACATAAACACCGATTACAGAGAACTTACGTACGCGTGTTACGCATGCTTTTTTTTGTGACATGTAATTCAACGAGCGATTCCACGTCGATTTAGAATACACACGTTGCTAAACGCAGTCACGCTCTCTCCGTTCATCCTTTTCCCATTCACTCAGCTCCTCGTTTTTCCCTTTTGTGTCATATATAAGATTTTTATCTAGTATACGGCACTCTCGTAAATCTCCTTGCTCCCGAGAGGAGCCAAGGGCCACTTGTACATATTCATTTAGGAATTTATTTACACGCGTGCTAATTATCCTACTCGCGATTACACGTCCGAATGTTCAAACGATCCTTCGTTCTCGACTTTGTTCGATTTATTTTTACATATATATAGATCCTTAAGGAAACTAAATCTGGATATTATGAATTTTATATCAACGAACAATCAATATCAATGAGACTGGAGTCGTGAAAGAACGAGGACGATCGTAGACAATGTCTGTCCGTGTAAACGATTATCTCGTTCAATGGATTAATGCTTTGATCGAAGAGAAAGAAAATAAACGAAAGTTACGAAACCATTTCGTCGATTATCCACGGCAAAAATGGCCTCTCCGACGAAGGCTCGTTTGATGATGAACGCGTCTAGTCGGTCGTGCGATATAAAATGAAGTTTCTCACACGAAGGAATTACAGACGGTCATCGATGGTATTCGCACGAGAATAGTTAGCACGCTGCCACGATTTTCATTTCTTTCGTAGTTCGAATAAATACCTAGAATTAGCGTAATGATAAGAAGGACAACCAATACGACTACCATTTATAGTAGTGATAATAGTGGGCATACTATAAGTAGTGTCTAATAGTAGCGTATCTCCTCGTTTCGTCATTCTTCGTCTTTGTCTCTTATTACCTAAACGTCTTCGCTCCTCTCCACTCTCCATTTAATAGTTAATATGGCTTTTCTGCTCGTGTGTCGTGCGTGTCTCTTCTCTCGACATTTGTGTGTCTTTCGCACAGTCTCCTCGTTTTCTTTCATTTCTTTCACACACACACACCCGCACCCTTTCTTCCTTCCACTTTCTCACTCTCTTTTCCATCTTTTTTTTCTTTTCTTTCCCTCCATCTCATACCACTTTCCATCCTTTTCATCAAACCTATCTTCCATCCTTTCTTCCTCTTTCTCTCTCTCACTCTCGTTCTCTCTTTCTCTCTTTCTCTCTCGAGGCAGTCCGACCATAAACCGTGCGCGTATTTCACGATCGAGGGGCGGTCACGCGACGAGCGCGTGCCTCAAGAAATTAATTAAACGTAGGATAATCACAGAAAAAGGGGTTTCGACGTATGGGATATACATTCTCGTCGATAGCGTCGTCGCTTCACCGTAGGAGCTGCGGGATGATCGTGCTCATCAGCAGGCTACCCGTTAGCAGGAGTAACGTCTGCTCGATGCGTGCTTGAAGTCTGCTAGAACTCGCACCGGTATAGGTCAGCTCTTCGTTCTTCACCACTTCGTTCGGATGGTCCGAATATTCCTCTGTTGGCAGAGAAAAAGAATATTGTGTTAAATCAATGTAATTCGAAGGATAATACATTTTCATTTACCTCTTTCCCCGCGCTTCTGTGCTAAATCGATGAATATTGATACAGTTTTGTCGAGTCGTTACTTAGGGAGGATTAATAATCAATATTATTATCAGACTGCGGATTTTTATGCATTTATGACAAATTAAATTCGGCGAAAATATACAAAAAGGACATAATATAAAAATATATCTAAAATATCCAAAGTATGGTATTTGTTGTAATATTTATTGAGTGCAATAAATCCCTAGATAGGTTTTCCTGTCTCACCTGCATTTGTGAAACTCGAAATTTGCATAAACATCCGCAGTCTAATTATTATATTGTAGGATAAGGGAATTATAATAAATAATGTGAAAAGAGATTACGGTTTGACGTTATGCGGGATGGACGGTTTAGTAATGATATCAACATATTGAATGCCATGGGGTATTGCTAATGATGAAAACTATTGAATTCTGAAGTTTCTTATGACTTTTAAGTAGTAATACTCATAAATTCGATAATATATTCAAAATTTGCATATTACTGTAGAAGTGAGGTATTGCTGAACATATAACTACTTTTAGCTGTGACGTTTCGGTTCTATAAAGATGTGATTTTAATGGGAAAAGTTTCACTTCCGTAGAAGTGACGAACGGGCGATGTATTCAACGTATTAACACTTTATCTACCGGAAGCGCGTTAATAGAGTTTTGGTTCAACAATACACATCAACCGATCATGAGACAGCCTATTAGTCATCTATTTCAAATAGCAATAAAATAAAGTCTTAAAGTAATACTGCATTTCCTCATATTCCGCTTTTAAAATAATACTACTTCACAAAAAGATAAATCAGTGAACAAATTGAAACATCAATACATTTTATTTTAAACAAGAGACTTTAAAAAAGAAGATTATTCATGATAAAAAGGTCGAATTTTCTACCTCTAACGTATCGCCATTACGAAAACTAAGGAAATACCATGCTCCTAGAAACTTCGATTCAAAATTTCATTAAAAAATGAGTACTCTATGCACGATGAACTTTTGCGTTTCAATTCTCCGACCTTTTAACGTGATCAAAACGTAATGAAATTCCGAATTACGATAAAACAATCAGCCCCGTTCGATTCACAATAAAACAACGGTCAGATAAGATTGGAAACAACGAGCTCTTCGGGCAATGGGATCCGAGAGCCGATCTTGCGGGAGGAATGGCATCGAAAAATTTCAACCGCCATTCCCCGAGACAAAACCGAACGGCGACCCGGGTAATTTCAATTCGACACCTCGAGAACACGAATTCCCTATCGTGCCCGTGTCCTGGAGCCTTGCCTCGTTAATGGCCGGAGCAGTATCCACGGCTGCTTATCAGTGAAATGCAAATGCACGTATCCGCGGCACATTTTCAAGTCAAATTATCGTAGGTGTCGACATAAGAAGACCGAGGCAGCCTGCTCGCGACCGACAGATGGTTTTCGAGTGATCGTTTCGACTCGAATTCTATCGCTTCGAAAGCGACGACTGTTCTCCATCTGGCGACTATGGTGTATCCTTGCTTCTTATTTAAATTCTCGCTTTCCAATGACATTCTTAAGGATTTAACTTTTCAAAAGAATTTCCAATTTTGGTGTTTCGAGTATGGAATTTGGAATTTTCATATTTTTTTTAATCGTTTGAGAGCAGTTACAGTAACACAATTGTTGGGTGTGGTATTTTAATCGGTGAAAAACACTTTTGGATTTCGAGTCTGTGCAAGAGGCTTTATGGGAGATTATAGAATAGAAAGTTAGGAACAATTGATTATTTTTCAATGAACTGTATAGTGATTGAGTAGACGGAAAAATGTATCTTATGATAAAATTTTCTCGCGACTTTTATCTTCTTTTTTGTATATATTAATGAATTCGTGAGTCCCTGTCTCGGCTAAATGGTTAAAGTACTCGAAGCAGGTAACAGCGGCTTCGACGATCACATTTTCCGATGTAATATATTCAAAGGGGTGTCGAGAGCATCCATGACAATTAGAACAAGAGTAGGCGAGGCAGACGATATAATTTGAAACCTCATTAAAATTTATTTACCTGTTGTTTACTTTATACAACTTAATACGACTCGATCGATAAGCCAAATAAATTGCATCAAACGATTGTTTCCCACGCAATGGATTGTCGTATAGACGCATGTAACGGTAATTTCATGACGAAAATTCTCCCGTTCCTTTTTTCCTTTTATTCCAATGACAAAAGTAGCAAAAAAAGATTTGCGTATTCGCGCTACACACATTTCAACAAGAACATCGACTCTCGTCAACTTTCGGTGTTTAATGATCCCCCGTAACGACAATTCCTTCACGATAACGCGATCGTCAAAGTATCGGCGTGATAACGGCGAATTTTATTGTGCGGTCCGCACCCGACGGCGAGTCCGCTACAAAGTAATAATTACTCCCCTAAGAAGGTAAGGGGCAGAAAGAAAAAAGAAATAATCTCCCAGGGGACGGGTCGAAAAAAAAAGAAAAGAATAAAACTCGCGAAACACCTTAACCGTCCGATACCAACAATTCCAATGCGAGCCTCCTCGTAAAACCTGTTCACTCCTCGCGACAAAAAACCCCCTGGAACAGGCTTATCTGCATCATTCAACCGACACTGAGTCGAATTTCTTTCATTAACAGCCTCTCCCCGCACGCGGTAATTAAACCCGATATCGTACGTGATAATCGGTCCGAAGGAAATCTGTCCTCACCTACAGGGTACACGGCCCATACTATCGTTTCTCCATAAGGCATCGATTTTCTTTAATCGATCCCCTTTCGCTCGTCGATTAAAGTTCGATTGTCATTACCTGACACGATAAAGTATTCCCTTATTGACACGATTTTATCATTAGTCCAACTAATACGAATGCAAGGATACCGATACCAGCGAGTATCTTCTCTCTTATATACGATTCATACACCATGTAGTTATACACCCTTGGGGAATTTATTTTCCACCATGCCTCGATGGCGGATCTACAGAGTATACGAGACGGAGGACGCGATCTTCGAAGCGGCTCTTCTTCTCTTCCTACGGCGGGCAATGATCGCGAAGACGACGCTGGTATCGCAAGGAGCATTCAGAAACTCGTTTACGGTGGGTCGTGGCTGTAAGGTGGCAGGTGGCAAGGATGTCGAGAGGATTGCAAACTAGCGGGGTGGCGGCGCGAGGTAGAGCTAAGGTATACTCGGCCAGAGGTAAGGACGAGAGATACGCGCAAAGAGCATCTATACGTACTGTTCTTCTTCTTCTGACCGATCGAGGTCTTGGGCGGCGTGGATGACGGCGGTCCATTGTGAATCGGCGGCTGATGTACGGGGTAGATGGCCGGAGAGGGCACGTGGGACAGGGTCGGCGCCGACGTGGCCGGCTGATGATGAATGCTGCCCCCTGGGTAGAATCGATCTCCGCCCTTGAAGACGCTTGGAGGCGGCGAGGGTGGCAGTCCAGCGACTCCTCCACCCAAAACTGCGGTGCTCGTCGAGCTGCTGCTCGGAACGGTGCTGCTGGTCACGGCTACGGCTGTAATCAGATGATTTCGAGATTTAGTTTCTTCTTTTGTTGCAATATTTCAGACGGTATTGATAATGTTGAGTATTCGTGGCGCGTGAAGGGAAATTGTTCTTTGTAGTTTGGCGGGAATAATGCGGTTGTGCTAAATTAATATGGCGAGAACGATTTCCAAAGGATAAGATGATTATTGGTTGTGGTGTAGTTTAACCCCATAGCCTACTACTACGTGTGGCACTCGTAGCGCGAAAAATCGAATAAGATGTTTTGAAGTCTTTAAAAAACTATTAAATTGAAAATATCTGCAGGTCGCGAAATGGTCTCTTTATTTCTACACTATTAATATTACGTTTAGTTATATGAAATATCAGAAATCAGTGAGAACATTTGATCTTAGGAATTAATTTTGAATCTTTGTCCGCTTAGACAGAAATTAAATTGTAGACAAAAGGGTTAATAGTTGGTTTACGTTTTACGGGACGTACGGACTCTGAGGGAAATGTAAACGGAAAAAGATATTGAGAAAAATCGAAGGTGGATTAGTAAGACAGTGGAGGAAAGAAAAATTTCGCGAGGTCGGTGGACAAGTTTTAGGGTAATTTATGGAAGGGTTGACAGGTAATCGTGGAAATGTGGCTTGTTTTATGAAACAGCTTGGAAGAATCGGTCATAGGATATAACTTAGTTTCAAGTAGAAAGAAATTAAGCGTTAGCGGTTCGGGAATGCACTGCAGATAACAATTCCAGTGTACATATTTCATGGCAGAGTCGAAATTGGGACGAAACGCGGTTACGATGGAGGTCGTTAAATTTTATTCAACCTCGTCGATGATTCGGTCGCGCGTTTACGCGGAATAATAAAACGATGACACACGAGTTCAACTATTATAGCTACAATTCAGAATATTGCATCGTGAGAACCTGACGCGAGCATGATTGTCGGGAACCGATGGAAAATGATTATACCATTGACCTCTTCTGGAATGCCAACGCGTGCATTTAACTTCGAACTTCCCATTGAATATTGCACTACGAGAATAACCCATAACATTACAAATAAAACCACGTATCTCTACCACTACACGATCAAGCATATTTTCATCAGCAACTACCTATATCACAGAAATAAAAGTCTCCTCCCCATACATAAAAAATTAACCTCCCAAAATGCATAAACCGATCACAAGTGGCTATAGAATTCAACCAAGAATCTTTCTCGTCCTTCTATCAATTAGTTTTGAACGAAGGTAGAGAGCAAAGGGAACAGAAATCAGGAAATTAATTTCCCCCCTTCGGCATCGCGAGCACGAAGACGCGCCAGTTTGGAATTTCCCGGTGAAATTAAAATTACAGCTGACTCGTGGTTGCTGATAATAATTGTCGTTAAGCCGGCAGGTATGTAAGCTCGAAGCGCTTCGACTCGTCGATTGGCGAAGGGGGAACGAGCGCGAAAGAGAAGGATTCGAGGGATTCGAGGTCGAGTCTCGTGGAATCTTTAATGCCCGACACGCCGAAGAGTTCAGAGTTCTCGGGCAGCGAAATAGCTAGTCATTACGGCGCATGAATCGTCTCTGGTGAGTGCGTCGGTGGTGGTAGCGGCGGCAGAAGGAGACGGAGGAGGTGTCCGGGAGGATGGTTGGAACGAATTAGGGAGAGAAGACTGGGGTGGAATGAAATAGTGGAATTTATTGTGCTTTGGGACAGTGTTAGTCCCCTAACCGCAACAAATGGTGCACGGTAAGAATTATAATTGATAGGGATTATTTAAGAGAGAGATAGAAAGAGATAGAATACGAGAGAAGGGGATGCAAGGGCAAAGAGGCGTAGGGTGAAAAGGAGGAGGAGTGGAAGGAGGGGAAGGAATGAGTTCAGAGGACGAGGAAGGAGTAGCACGTCGGCGGACCGCCCGTTATGGGAGTCGTTCCTCCTTGTAACTGATTATGGGATAATGAATTTATGGCGCGGACCTTTTCTGATTCGTTTCTTCGAGCCTTCGGCAGGACTAAGAAAGCGGACAGAAGACTGACGCGAGAGCGTGAAGATTTTAAACGTGATTTACACGCGGAATGAAAAGGCGGTACGTGTCCTTTGCCCGGGCTACGTCTATAATTTAAGATTATGATAATTGAGAAATTAGAATACAGGGTGCTTCCGCGCGAAACATCTTTTACGAATGAGGAGAAGAACGGTCGGTACTTTTTTTCTTCTTCTTTACGACGCTTTCATTCCCCTCGGGGACCGAATAATATAAGAGTTTCCTGGAAGACGGGTATTTTTCAAATCGCGTTTCTCGGTCGAAGCCTTTCTATCGATACCGTTACACAATTTCCGTCGGACAAAATCTAAAAAAAGGTGAAGAAATCTCCCGGAGAAGCGAGATACCGATCCCAGCCTATGAAAACGACTCATACCCGATTAATTTCCGTCGACTTGATTCAAACGGACATCATCTATTCGCGCGCCCCACCGAGCGTGCTCCAGGTAGCAAAAGAACCCATCGAAGAAATCATTTCCTAAGAATCTAATGGTGAAACTTACAGTTGTTGCGCGACGTTGCCGACGAGGACGAAGTATCAGCCTCATTTCCACAGCAGACCTTGAAGACGACCTTCATGTTGTTGCTGCTGCATCGTCCACCGATGCGCCTGTGGAGGTCCTCCTTGGAGGAGGTGCTGATGAAGTAGTAATCGTGTCCAGAAAGGAACTCGAGGCCTCCTGGTTGCGGCGTGAATGGCCTGAACGTGATGGTGAAATACATCGTTTTGAATGGCTTGTCGCAAACGGCTATTACCCGTGGACTTGGATTCGTTATTCGACATGTCTCGTATTCCTCCTTGGACACCTGTAAAACGTACGAATGAAACGATAAAGTCTCGCTTTAATAATCGATTTGCAACACCTCCGTTTTGTCACGAACGGAGTAGCACCAGCTTTTTCCAACCCTACCGATCACTACAATAGCTCGACCGGATTGCCGATCCGCGAAGAACATTAATCGCTGATTGACTACTGTGAAAGGACTTCTTCCCGATCGCTCGTGCGATACAACGATCATGAAAGATAGAGGGGAAGAGAGAGAGAGAGACAGAGATTTCTTTCTCGTATACTTCACGAGAGACACGATCGAGAAGAAAACGACCACGATGAAGAAAGAGAGAAAAAAAAAGATCTATTGTCGGGTCTAATCGCCGTACGAGAACTACGATCGAGACAACCAAGGGGAAAAGGACATTGAGGCGGAACGGGGTTGATTAGATCTTGCCGATGAGTCGTAGTTCGTGAGTGCTTGCGTCTGCTGTAATGGACAATGCTAGAGAGAATCGTCGATGAAAACGTCGAGGGAATTTTTCACGACGTTAGCAACGTTCCACCCCCTCTTTTTGGTCTAAGCGATCTTGCCCGATCTTCGCTTACTTTTATAGGAAAACTAAACATTATTGTTTCTCATTTTAGATACGTGTATTACGAATTGTCATCGATGTTCTAGGAACGATAGGTTTTCCTAGTGTATACCAGAATGGGATGTCGAAAATTCCCTGCGAAGCGGAAGTCGCTTTTGGGGATCCAATGCGAGCGAGTTAACGAACGAGTTTCGAGTAGCAACAGCTGTCCAAACATTACGGAACGCCCTTTGACAATTTTTTATTTCCTTTAATGACTCGACCGTCATGGAACTCGATTTATACGACGATTCGATGATAGTGAATGATATACGTGTTCTCGTGTTTGGACATTCATCGGAGAATGGAATACGTTGGATGAAAACAGTGTATCGAGAAAGTGTACTTACGTTATAAATAATGTACTTCTCTGTCACGTTGTCAAACGTCCCTGGCTGGTACACAGGACATATTATGTTGACCTGATCGTACTCGAACGCCGCATTGTTCTTGTTCACGTCTATTATGTGGTCGGTGTTGTCTATTCGAAATCTGCAACAGAAAGGAACATCGATTGCTTAGTGAAAATCGTTTATACACTGTGGTTGTTCTTCCAATATGATCGAATGTAAATGTCAATCTTAGGTACCGTCATTTCTACAAACTAGGTTCGTCGTATTGTATGTACCTTGGTTCAAAACAATATAAGCAATAAGTTCAATGTTTCAAATCTCTTACTTTGATCATTCTTACAATCACCTGCACATACCATCATCCTTACAATACAGTTACACTGACTATCAAAATACCCTTTATAGTCAAAAGAAATACAATTTCCCTACCATTTAACCCTTTTTGGATGGAGTGGTTTTGGAATATTGACAGACAATCGATTATTTAATGATCAAAAATCACTTTTTATCAACAAATTGAAGTATTAACACATTGCGTATGGGTCACGAGATATCTCGTATTTTGCAAACCGACTACTCGAGACTTCTTGCTCCTTTACTAAAGCAACGTAGCCTTGAATATTCTTATAACAAATAGTTAGCGAAATAAATGTATATCGAGTTTCCAAAATTATACAAAATAATCAGATATATAAAATGTACCAAGTCTCTGAAGCGCTTAAAAACCTACGGGCACATTGAAACAGCAGAGTGCCGTTCACAATGTGTTAATATAATACATGCAAATTATAAATTACTACTTGCAAAATCATATTTCAACGATGATATATTAATTTTCAATTCTAATCATAGATACAGACCCTCATAAACTATAACCAAATTTTTTGTCAGACCACATATATGCGTCCGTAGTCTACAAATTTAACCCTATACACAGCATAACACTAAAACTCTGAAACTCAGTACCACCACCAACTTCCCGTAACAGGAATGAAAAAATTCGCAAAAATTTCAACGTCCCCATAGATTTCTCGTGCACCGCAGACGAGTTCCATGGAGTCGGCCGGTAGCCAGGTCAGGTAAGGGAGAAAAAGAAGACTCGCCCTCGTAGGCACCCAATGTCAGATAGGCAGGCGCCCATGGTGTCGAGACCTCACGTAAGTGTACATACGCTCTCCACACGTACCCGTAAGCACACACTCTCATGTGCACACCCAGGTGAGCATGTATATGCTCCTTTGTATTATATACCGAAGAGCTTGCTGGATACTTGGCGAGGATGGAACGAAAGGTCGGCGAATGAGTGGAAGAAGAGATAAAGGAGAAGAGGCCAAGAGTAAAGGAAGGTGGAGGAGGAGAAGTAGAAGAAGAAGAAGAAGAAGAAGGTGGAGGTTCCTATATAACCGGTTCTTTCCAACGGCGCTCACACACGCCGATACGCGTCTCTGGAGCGGCGTTGCACAGCATCCAGTAACGTCTCCTGCTGTTCACACCGCCCTATTTCGGGTCTACGAATCGGCAGATACTATTTTCTTCCTTCAGACCGTCTCGTTGCGGCTCCGCTTGTTTCACCTATAGTCGCCGTTTGTTTTCTTTCCTCTGGATACGCCAGTATTCCGCGTAGATACGTATGTGGCACCACAACGTTTATTTGTACTCCGTTTCATAAATTAGAAACGCGCGACGCAACGTTGAACGTTAAATTGAGGGTGAAATACAATTCTGCGTGTTTCGTTAATAATGGAACGGAATTCTCCTTTGTATTAATAGTAAACGTTGTCATAAACAACGAGAGAACGGAGTATTAGATACTCAGACACCGTTAGGTAGGTACGAGCAAGGATATAACGAGTTCTGCACCGGTACCTGCGTGCCAAAGGATTATCGCCTTTCATGAACTCTGGATCCTGTACTATTTTTTTCAATCCGTGCATTTCATTCCACGACACTGTCGATTTCATGTATATATCGGACACGGTTTTAATCTCTCTGTGCCAGTTGTGCAGTGAGTATATAGAAAAACATTTGGTACTTTTTAAAACAACCCTCTTACCGGTATCAACGGTGGGGAAGTAACCGAGAAACTTTCAAATGTGTCAAGCACAGTGGCTCTAGGGATAAGAGCTTATTTTAAATTCTTCGCCGTATTACAAATCCTTTCTTTGTCATCTCCATGGAATTTTTCTTATCTCCACCTTCCTGTTTTTACTTAACGTAAAATACAGAGTTCATAAATGTGAGAACATACTCTCAACCTTCAATTTCGCAAGTCTATCAACATTTTCTTCCTACGTTCATCTAATAACTACAACTCCGCGTACATCATCGAGCAAGGAAGAGAGAATCGTTGTATCATAACCACTCTCGTATCCTCTCCTACAGGCGAGTTATGCTCGTATAACACGTGTCGTGGTATACACCCAGGTATGCATCCCGTTTCCCCATGGGTGCCCATGCCCGAGTATCCTCGACGCGGCGGAGGCGACGTGGCGGTAAAACGCGGGCGTCGAAAACGCGTCTCGACGTTTCGGAGCATTAACGGACAATCTCGTAAGTGGGCGTGTAAGGGCTCGAAAATTGGAAGGTAGGCCGGGCCTCGACCAAATTAACGTTTGGCGATAATATCCGCTCTCTCTCGGTGCCCCCATGTCGGTTCGTTCGGTACCCACCCTAAGCGCAACAACGCCGACATCCTTGCTAAAGAGAGAGAGAACGAGATGATAGAAAGAGGTAGTGAGACAGAGAAAGAATAAGAGAGAAGGAGAGAGAGAGAAGCAACTGGTACAACACCATCTCCAAAGCCATCGTCATGGACGTGTGTGCGTGCGCGTGGGTGTATAGGACATTTCGGTATGTGGCCATTCACGAATTTATTAGACGCCGTATACGTATGATCGTGGCCCGAATTACTCGCGATAAAAGCACACCGTCGCTCTCCTTTTGGTGTTCCAGATTGAACATCGAGGGAGCCGAAGGTTTGCTTCTTCTCGAGGTTCATGAACCTCTCTCCTACCTGCCATCCGTTCTTCCCTGGTAGAATAGGTTCAACGGGAATTTAATCGTCGACCAAATAGTGCCTACGTATTAAACGTGTTTTCACTTCGATTATGTGTAATAACGATCTCATCGTCAGGAGAGACGGTATTTTTAACGTGATACTTCATCGACCGCTAGCTTCTTCGTTTTATCTTCTTCTTTGGACATCGGTATAAAGAGAGTCTTGTGATCAGCGACGTGTTATTGGTAGCCCCGATGTGTGATTTAAGGGTTTCCCCGGCGGGAACGGTGTCATTTGCATATACCTACGTATTCGTAGGATCCTCGAGGACCCTCGTATTAATGCGATACGTTGCCTTGGTTCTTAACAGTTCTTTTCTGGCCTTAGGTAAATACCTGGCATGAATATGTATGGGGAGAGTCTGGTGACCCCTTGGAACCATCAACTTGCGCGCATGTGAACAATCTACTTGGACAACTTTTCCCTTTTCCCTTGTTCGACCTATCGGCCCGTGTAATGACGTCGTTTTCGACTTTCTTCGTTTTCCGGATAACATCTTCCTATAGTTTTCAGTTATACGTGTATACGTAGAGGGAATGGAAATTAATTTTCTTTCATTAAGGGAAGTATCTTGGATCTTGGACCGAGATAATTGCAGTGGTGATTATGAAAGTGTTCTAACAGAAAAATGTAGATTTCTACTTTTAATTCACTTTATGACGGAGGAATGTATAATATATGATAGGAGCTGTGGTGAGTAATGAGGTAGAATTATATCTTAGATATTTTTCGTGCATTATTAAACATACACCTAGGCAAAATAACTGTAGCCTTCGAAACCAAAAAAATGTGAAAAAACGAGGAAAAAAGAAGAAACAAAATAATAAAATGGTATTGCTTTGTGAAAATAAAAAAGAACTGAACCGTCTAATAATAATGGATTTTCATTACACAGACGTCAATGTGCACTACAAAAACAAAAGTGTAAATATTTCAGAATTAAGAAAGAAAGACTTGAAGACCACTGTCATAATAACAGGCACAATTGTCGACTTAATGCAAGGAACGATTCGAGTGCCTCGTTTCTCAGACAGTTATTTCGGTTGAACTAATCGCTTCGACGTAAAAGTTTGCAAAATCTTTAAGCGCCGGTAGAATGATCCTCGAGCCAATAACTGCTCGACGTACCCGAACTCTGACTGTCTTCATTAATTCCCACTACTGTCGAGTCGACACCAATCAACTACCAAATAAAACCTACGCAAGGGTCCGCCTAATTGGAACAGCGAAAAAGTGGGCGTGTTCCGATCGAGGACCTCCACCGTTTCAGGATCCCCTGGAAATTCCTGTCGATCGTTTGGCGAGACCAATTTTTGCTTTGCCACCCTTTCTACCTTTTTCTACGATGTCGCGCGAGGACTGCGACGAGCCGATTCAATCCGAGAGTATTCTGCAGTTACTTGAAGTATCCCCTTTTAGAGGATCATCAAAGTAAAAATGAACTTCAGTGTTAAATTACTGAGTGGTATTTTTATCTTGCGTTTATTACAAACAGTGAGGTTATCGATATTTTAATTGCCTTTGAACTTCTTGCCATACGAATTCTTTTTTGTGGGAACCCAGGAACTCAGACATAGATTAATAAAATAAAAGTTGATCAGTGATTGTGAAAAATTAATCATATCTTTAATTTGATAGGTTTTGCAAAACGTCAAAATATCCGTTCAATTTATCGCAACACGAGTGCCGTTCGTTATTCTATTTCAAGGGGTTAATTCGAGTTCATTTGCAATTTTCTGAGAAAACTTGGAGTACCGGAAATTATCTCATCCGTAATTGTAAATCAGAATATTTCTAATTTAAATTCGCATTTCCATACGTTTCAAAATATTATTTTTACCACTTCCGATTTCTAAAATTCAAAATATTCGCTATATATATTTCAAATTCTTCCACACTAACCAAGTAAAATAATCAACCACAATTAAATTCAATGCTTATACCATTATAAATCTCCGAATTACCCAACTGTATCAGGCTCGCTCCAATAAAAAAAAAAGATCTTCAAGGATAAATCGTTCTCCACGAAACGTCGGAGAACCGCAATTTCTCTCGGTACCATTATCGTCGTTCCCCGAATTCTTCCCGGATTCAGGAGCATCGGGAACGTTCAAAAGCAACGAGGCAAGCCATGGATCCAAGGTGAACGTACAAGCGACACATTCTTCTCCGCTATACCCGTAAAGAGATCCTTTAATCATCGATCCTTGACCTTCGTTTCGGCGCGTTAAAGGAGATCCACGCGCGGCGGTCAACGAGAGCCACGGAGAAGCGTTTCAAAGAGTTCAAAACTTGGTCCATGGAGACAGGACAAAGACTCTGTGAGAAACGAAGAGGAAACCGTACCCACGTGTGCCAGGAAGAGAAAAGAGAGAAGGAAAAAGAGAGTGAGAGGGAGAGAGGAAGAGAAATCTGAAAATACGAGAGAGAAAGCACAGTAAAGAAAGAGAAAGAGAGAGAAGGGAGTAAGCAGAGAAAGCAGACGCTTATGCACTAACTATAAGTGGGATATTCTGGCAGGAATATCAAAGCCTTGGCTGCGTCAAAGAGAGCGAAGAGAGAACCAAGAGATGGTGGTGGTAGTGGTGATGGTGGAGGAGGAGGAGAAAGAAAGCGAGAGCAAAAGGACGGCGTGGATGGATCCTTGGATGTTACGGCTTCGAAAGCATCGTTTGACTCTTTCATTCATCATGTTCATTCCTCGGACAAGCATTGTGCCCGTATAATGCATATTTCTCCCCCTACCTTCTCCCTCTGTTTCGTCACCGGTGAGTTTCGAATCGTAATTTCCATGAGAATTACTTTATCGAAAGTTTACTGAATGGTTGGAACCATTGCGAGTTTACATCTTGAGGGATTCCATGGACTAAAAACTTGTTTCCTTAACCCCCTATGGGCCGAACTTTCTGTGATATCGGAAGATCAGTTGCACGATATCTCATTAGAAAATAATAAAAGTACTATTATAAATAATACATTTTAGTCAATTTTGGAACGTTGGATTCTAAAGAACTGCATGGTTTTGAAGCGCTAACTTGTAATATTTGAGAAAGTTAAAAAATCGATTTTAAAAAATAAAAGCTTAGATTTGTTTCTTCAAAGTTACAATGGCTCATAGAGGGTTAAAATCTTGCAATAGGACACTCGAAACTTGCCTAACCTTTAACCTATCTAACTCGTGCTATCCAACTCGCAAATTACTACCAGTCTGAATAATCCATGGTCAATGTCAAGGGTTAGGGTGAAATTCATCTTTAACTCTGCAATCAACTATGAAAAATGGACACCAGGAGATCTCACGTTCGCTTATCTCAACGAAATAAACTCTCCTCTGCCAAATGCATCCCTCGAGAGACAATGCAACTTCCGCGGTATCGCCACTGCGCTTTAATGCTGTCCCACCCGTGGCCTGTTTTCTTCTAGAGCGAGACGGTCCCGTAAACTTTTCAATTATTTATAACGGAGCCCACCGGCGCTCGCATTCTCGCAGTTTTCCGTACCGTGACGAAATCGCGGTTCGCCTCGTGCCGTATTTATAATAACTTCCTGCAAGATGGTCCAGTCGGTTCGTTTAATGCACGACATTAAATGCGTTATGTAAAACCGTGCGGGTAATTCTCTTCTACTTCTGTGTCTTCGTCTTCATCTTCTTCTTCGTCGTCGTCGTCGTCGCACGTCGGGGTCGTAATCGTCGTCGTCGTCGGCCGGCTGCGGCGGCGGCGTCTTTTCGTCTCTTCGTGCCATTAGGACGAGACTCGGCGTTATTATTAGTTAACTTCAAATATTTATCGTATTCTTCCTCCTCCGAACGAATTTGTCTCGTTCGGTCTATTCTTGCATTTCGGCTAACTAGGGTGCTGAGTTTGCCTGTGGTTGCAGCAGTCGGTGTGGGATTTTATAATGATCGTTTAGGTAGAAAGTGATGCGATGATTAGTCATTGTGTTTTATTCAATTTTCATTGAATTTTGTTGCGTAAGAGTTAATAAATTATTGAATCTTCAAATTGTGTTGGAAACTTTAATTTATTTTGTAAAATGCATGGTGTGTTTACTATTCGAGGGAGTTTTGTACGATTACAAATTGGAAATACAATATAAATTGTTTACAATTAATCTTAATCGAGGAGATTCTATCAATTCTTTGTTGAATTGTTCTTTTATCTTTGCATCGGTTTATTATGGAGGATTGTACTTTGTGAAGAACCTTCCGGTTCTGGAAACTAAGCGCGCTTTTCAAATTCTCGTTTGGGACGTCAAATTTGGTCGAGTACGATGTAAAAAAGTTCAAATAGGGTAAAAACTTGTATTACCCACCCTTTGTACGTGATCGTATAAAGTAATACGAGACAGAACCGTGCAGTGGCAAATTCAAAGGCTTTCTCGCCGTCGATAGAGAAAAACTTGCTTCTTCATTTTCTATCCCGTTTCCATGCTCCAATTACGTTAATTTTCTCCAACGCTCTCTTTTCTTTTATTCCCAGCATCAATGATTCCGCGAATTCACGACGGTAAAGAAAAAAACATGAAAGCCCGTGCGAAAAGATCTATTTTAGAGTAGAATACGGAAGAAGAAGGAACGTTAACGAGGTTCACAATAATAATATCACCCTCGGGGTAAAATTCTGTCATGGCTTTCTATAAAAAGAAAGAAAATAAAACTATCGGCGATACGATTGCCTGCTTTCCTTTCCATTTCGCAAGAAATTTCAATCGGCTTTCCTTTAACGATCCAATTAATTTGCACTCGGCAAACGAAAAGTTTTTAAGTACTTCTTTTCGCGACTTGCTAATTGCTAGAGGCCAATTGCATTTATCTAAGCGATCGCCACTCAAAGGGTAGGTTTATCTTCGATGGACGTTTTCAGCTCAAGACTCCGCCCTGTCCACGGTAATTACAGCAAGTTATCGCGCGCATACGGTAACGCGTGTCCTCAGTACCTCTAATTAATTCGTGCATTTAATTAATTCGCGATAGTGTCACTTACGGTTCGCGCATTCACGATAACGTCCACCCGCGCGATATCTCGAGTAACGTCGTTCCAACGTGGACTTAATAACGTCACTAGAGGACGTCGAAAAATCAGATGGGCTCCCTTCGTGTCAATACCATCTTAGAACGAATGAAATTAAGATAAGGAGGGGATCGTACAACCTTTTCCTCTCCACCAGGACGTTTCATCATTTTATTATGGGACTCATATTTTATTTCTCATCGTAAAGTGTTCCGTTTGATATTTCATGCTTGTATTTTCAATCGCGGACGTCAGAGTTTGGAAACAGGGAGGATGGAAGTTGTAAAGGAAGTACAAAAAAAAACATTATCTTTTACGATACAGAATTGCTGCCGCGTCGAAAGACGATTACGCTGGTATCAATAAACAGAGGATATAAAGCTACAGGATTAAAAGCTTAATTACCCATCTGATCATTGATAATCTCTAATACCAACATTAAATACCTGTTTTTTCACAGTTGAAAAGTTTGCATCTTAAAATATCTTAATTCCAGACCAATGGACGATTAAAAACACTTAGAAAATATGCAAGGAAACCTCAACAAAGAAAGAACAAAAGCAAATGATTCTTGAGAGAGGACAAAGGACAGGGACCATCGAAACTTCATCGGAATCGTTCGATAAGCGTTCAATCGTCATCGGTTCGAAGTACAAGCGAGTTCGAAGCGATCTCAGATCGGTTAGGCACGAAGATCGCTCTCGATCATCCGTGCGCGACCAAACAATTCTCTCCGGCGATTCTCGGGTATAAAGTCGGCTCCGTCTCTGCCGAAAGTTCATCGATCCACGCGTAGCACGAGGTTGCGTCCTATTAAAAGCCGTGCAAGTCGTACGTACCGTAGGTTGTACAGACAAACGGCGGCCCCGGTGTTTCTTCTTCTCTTTCTCTTTCACTCTTTCCCTCTCATCCTCAGCGTTCCAGGTCCCTCGCGAGGCGTGGAACGGAGGCACTAAAGTGGCTAGACGGAGTGTCAGAGCAGGCCGGGAGATCAGAGGGCCGCCGTTGAAAGAAATAGTCCGCCGGGACGTTATATCGTCGCACGTGTTTTCGGCCTTCCGTCTCGTACCGTCGATTTATCAAACGCGTCGAAAGCCGCGACGATCTTACACTTTGACTTCTGGAATTTCTCTTCTGCCCTCGTACAGGTGACGTCACGGAGATAACCGGGTAATTTATCGTCCCGATGGCAAACGGGCGCCTCTGATTTTTGCGAGACTCGCGGGAGAGAAATGGAGCTCCTGTTTCACTTTGAGAGCATTTACGATCGTACGACTGTGGTGAGAATTTTTAGTTCTATTTAGATTTGTGTGGGAGCGTGGGTGGCGTTTGAGAAAGTGGGAGGATAATGGTTTATGGCTAAATTGGAGTAGGAGAGTATTTAGGGAGTATTTGGGGAAGACGACGTTTTAAAGGGTGGTGATTGATGGAGATGATTCTACTTGGGAGACATTGACATTTTAATCAATCTGAGGTATTATACTTTTCATATAGTTCTTGTGTGCAAGGTGTTTCAAAAGTAATTGTCATGGCTTTCAGGGGTTGTTCTACACCCTCTGAGAATGTTTCGTTTCTGACCCATGGCTCCTCTCAGACGTTTAATTTATGTAACGAGACAAATTCAATGAACCAATAAACAAATTTGTTGCCCTTTTGCGAAATTTGTGGCGACCCAAGGGTGTAGAACAACCCCTGAAAGCCATGATAACTCCTTTTGAAACACTCTGTACTTATATCCACAGGTTCCGACATGAATCTTAATATTTGCAAGAAAAGATAAATTTTTTAGGCGCCATAAGGTTGAACTTTGATTAACTTGGTTCGCAAAAATTTTATTTTATCATCCATGTATTCACCAAGTCTAATTCCAAATAGAGTAGTAAATAGAGTATCAAAGAAGTAAAGCAGGAGGAATTTACGATCAGATTCCAAACGTTTGCAATGAAAAGGAAATAGTCGATGAGAAAAAGCACGTGGTCGTCGCGTTCCTTCGTCGCACGTGCTCCCATGACTGCCGAGTTTCGGCGGCCACAGATTTATCAGTCGCCGGTGCTTCAGATGTGTCGAAAGCGACCGCAGTTTTCGCCCTTTGAACTTTTACTTCAGTCAAACAAGTTAATGTACCTAGAGACATCATCGATGATGGACGGTAGAACTTTAACAGAGTCGTATCTGTCACCTCGTTAATTAAATTCTACCAATTCCTCCATGCATCAAATTATCCCCTTCGTTTGCTACTCTATTACTAACATTAAATTCCTTTTCACCATTTTCTGCACATTTCTATAATTCCAAAAAAATAGAAAATGTACAAAATATTCAGCAAGGCGCCAACAACTGAAAAACCAAAGAACTCTTTGGAAAATATCATCGATGCTCGAAGGTGCACCACGAAAACCGGTCGCAACCCCCTCGTACGCGATTCAACACCGGCGATTCAATCGCGTACCGTTTGGCTCCATTCTTTTGGGCAATCTTTTTCACGGACGTTGTCATTCTCTTGAAAGCAACGAGAGATCAAGCGGGCCCCGGTGACATTTAACGACTATTTAATTTTACGATCGGCAAGTTTATAGCGTTCTCGGGCGTCGATTAGACGGGACCACTCTTCGGGGAAGTACCGTTCGGTATATTAGCACCACTCGGCTTTCGAAGGAAAGCGTCGAGCTTGCGGTGACCTTGGGATGTTATAGCTTCTTCAGTTTTATAGCTGATACCGTGGCCGTGTACGAGGGAGCCGATGAAAGGTTTACGATTATGGAAATGTTTGCTCCTACGACGGGGAAATGGTACACGCCGGTTGAAATCAGTTTTTGGAACTGGTCGGCCGCGAGTTACGGCAAGCCGTATCGTGTCGATTTCGATATCTCTGGAGACGGTGAAACGTATCGGAAAAGATTCCTTCGTGGATCGTGTTGATGCAGACAATTCCTGCATCGAACTCTCTCTCTCCATCTCTCTCGTATTTCAGTCGTCTCGATGCGGAAACGCGTTTGCCTCGATGATTTAAACTGTGAACGTCGCGATAACGCTATCGCATGCAAATATTCAATGTTCGCGTCACATTCTCCAATTACGGCATAGTTTATCGAGTTCCGATGTAACGGACCATCGTAACTCACTGTATAAAATTATCATTATTCTCTTTACCACTTTAATAACCGTAGTTTTCTACCGTTTTATCAATGACAACCAGTTCAAATTCCCATAACCTCTGGAAGATTTTTCCTACGAGATGTGTAAATATACAGCACACTTGTAACTATATGTAACTATATCAATACAATCCATCCTAAATGAAATAATTCTAATGAAGTAGAAAAAGTAATTAAATATCCTCTATAACTAATCTTCTCACATTTCAACTATTTAGAACAGGGGTGGCCAACCCAAATGATCTTGCGGGCCACTTTGGAAATGTATCATAACTCCGCGGGCCGCATATAAAATTTTATATCCCCATATTAAATTTAGACCCATTATAGGCATTTTTTTCGGAGTGAAAAATTGAAATATAATGAGTTATTATTATTATGTTTACTATTATTCTTAAATGTAAACACAGATAATTTAATAATAATGATACTAATGATAATCTCGCTCTACGGAAAGATATTCAAGGTGCGCCGCATGCGGCCCGCGGGCCGCGGGTTGGCCACCCTTGATTTAGAATATTCCAAAGAAATTCTAAAAATTATTGAACCCACTTATTCAATCAACTACGTCAATATAACATACACTTCTCGTAATCCCTCCAATTTTACAATCCAGTCGAACGAATCAAACCGTACCGTCTCCAAGTGCAATCCTTAGTCTAACTTTCTCGAAGGAGACAAAACGTCGATAGCCGGGTCTGTACCATCGAGAAAGATCCGCATTGCACATTGAGACATTTCTGTCCGGCCGATATGGAAGATAACCCGTGTCCCGGTGCACGTTCGGGGTCAGGGCCCCGTTCCTGGGTCAGATCCTCGGGCGGCCATCGTGTTGATATCCTCGAGATAGCTTCCATTGTTTATGGACATCGCGTCGTGCGCAGGTACGCGGGCCCAGCGACAGTTCGGGGTCACTTCCTAGTGCCGTGACGTTTCACACCAGCGTGACACATCTCGCGGTAGATTCTCGGGATTTAGTCACGAATTCGCGTGACCGCCTGCCGGCTCGCGGAAAATCACCGAGGGCTAGTCGATTGCACGGTCTTCTTCGGCGCATCTTCTTAAGTGCCGATGCAATTTTGTTGCTTGTTCAGTACCGAAGGAGGAAACGTGGACCTTTCTACATGAGCGAGTTGCTTTCGGGTGAGAAATCGGTCGAAGGTGACGATGGATAGTTTTTTTTTGTATCGAGAGCGAATTTTTCTTCTAAAAATGCTCCTAATTGATAGGGGAGCCGTACGTTTTATTTTTATTTTATAAAATATGAAGTACTTGATTGGTTACATTCTTTGCCTCTTGATTCTTCCGTTTGCAAAGTACTTGTTTAGTATATTTAAGTACAAGAGATTTGAGGTCGATAGTTCAACTGTCAAGAGGCTTTCCAAATTTTTGGGCATAGCGACGAATGTTTGGAGAGATTCTAAATATGGTACGATGAAGAGTGTTTGTACAATTGGAGCAAAAGTGTGGTTTCCTTTCAAAGTAACAAGCCGTCAAACAGGAAGTAATATCGTTATCGTTCCTTTCCAAGTATCCCGTTCAACGAGATAACATTCACCGCTATCGATGCTTCGTTGGCCTTTAACTTCGTCCCTGCGAGGAACTAACCCTTTCAATTTTTCCAACCACGCATTAACTATTGAATTTAAATTTCTCCACACCTGGAGTTCATGCTGATACGCCTCGCAAAAGCTGTCCGTTTTTTTTATCTCCTTTCACATTTTTCCTTTTTTGTTTCACGAATCGACAAGTCCTCATTATCGAGAGTGTCGGCTTTTCTTCCAACAAGAGATTACTTCTTTCGCGGTTCTCCTTGTCTTCCTGTTTCTACCGCCCTCTCTTTCTCTCATCTTTGACTTTCCATTCCTCTCCGACTCTTTATCGCGTCTTTTCATTCTCTGTCAACATCTCCAAGATTTCTCGGACGAGTCCTCTGCACATACGTCAATCTTCTCCTCCCCCGTTACTCCGTTCCCTTCTTCTGGTGACCATTCCTTTCGAGGAAATAGACTCGTCATTCCTTTACGACGTGCTAAGCAGTCGAGTAAACACGACGACCTTAGTCCTTCTCGTTGAAACAGGCCTAAGGTCTTGCCCATCGACGACTTTTACCTTTATTGCTCCCCGCACGTGACTTACGGGGACTTCCTCGAGGAGAGCCGTGCTTGCACCACGTGCGGTGTCCTTTTTTGGTCAAAGGACCACCATGGATAGCTTGGTACCCATGGTAACAGAGAGTGGGGATCTGTCGGTCTTTATCCGGCCCAACAACGTCCGAGAAAATATGGCGGGAAGCGGCAAGTGGTGGAGAAATCAACCTTGAGGAACCTTCTCTTCTTTTCTGTACCTTTGGACGCTCGAACGGACACTGAAATTCTGGGATATGAATAGTTGGGCCCTTCTTTGGGACCTAGGGCGGGGTCGGTAGAAATCCCGACCTTTTAGACAAATGGAGCTCGATGGTGCGCTCATAGAAATCCCGCGTACCCTCGCGCGAGGCGTTCGTTTTTGTATGGCGGAGAATGATCGGTATTTATCTTCGAGTTTACGAGAGTTCGATGAGGCGTATGGAAGATTCGGGGAATGCGGTGCAATAATCTGTAAACATCTGCCGTTTTGGAGTACTTGAGGGGACGAGGTTTTGTGGGAGACTTTCAAATTGGAGCGCCTTTCTGTATTGAGATGTGGGAGAATATTAAAACTTGTCTGTGAAGGACTTTTACATACACTTTGTTGGTTTCTTTACTTGGAGATATTGCAGTAGCACCTCTCGTCATATTCTATCTCTAAAATGATTAACTGCAAAACTGTCACCGCAATCTAAAACGGTTCTCAATTTTTTCCAAAAATTCTCGAAGTTGATAGACGAATCGAAAAGCAAATACTCCATTTCTATATTATAACACTTTAATTACTCAATTGATCATCTCTTTTTTGTCTTTTTCCAAGCCACTTGTCATTTTCCTACCGACATTATATCTACTAAAAGTGAAACATGATTAATCAACTTAAATTTTATAAGATAAAAGTGAAACATTTACTTCATGTCTCCCTTATCGATTCAAGTAATTTTCAGAAAAAATTGTCAACCGGTCATTTTAACCGGCTTGGTAAGTTTAGTGACAAAACAGAAATAACGCCAGCAGCTTTAGTGTTAACCTCACAGTACATACGTACGTATCTCAAGATTCTCTCAATTCCCAGCAAGCAAAACCACCGTGCCATTTCCGACCGGTAATAATTCCCCCAACATTTTTTCATACCAGCCACCAAGTCCCATCCATCGCGACTTCCTCCAGCCATGGGCGTCCGTCCATAAAACTAAATCGCTAAACCTGCCAATAGTCCCAGAGGCGGAGTAACCTCGACATAAATCTTAAATGTCCCAGACAAACGGGGTCCCTAACGGTGCGTGCGCGAGTCTACGCGCGCTTTTGCCAGCTCGCTTTTACCCGCTCGCTTTTGCCCGCTCGCTCTTGCACGCTTGCTCTTGCACGTGGCATCATCATCGATCCTCGCCTTTGTCCGACACTAGAGCATCGGCTTCTTTTGCTCGATTCCAAGGTCATCGCGGCACATATACCTGGGACCAGAAGACGCCACGTCGAGCCGAAGGTATTCGGGGATAAACCGAGAAGATACCTGATGCTCCTCTCTTCATCCCCATTTACCCTCGAGAATTTTCCTCCTGGCTTCTTCTAGTCGCTCCTCCAAGGAGTCCCCGTCGAGTTTTCGGCAAATAATGGCCCACTTGATTGTGGGTATTCCGAAAGACGAGGGGTAAAGGCCAGGGGAGCATCGCCATCGTCACGGTTCACGCTCGATCCATGGCGTTGCGTGTACGGGGAACCGTTCTCCATTGTGCATCGGGACATCGAGGGATAAAAAATTATTGCGGACAGAAGTGCAGCGTTTTGTTTGCTCGGCATTGTTACCGGGGTTAATAGTTCACGGAGTACTTTGTCGCTGGTGCTTTTTTGTCGAGTGTTTCGAAAGGTCCGGGGAAAGGTGGGGGATGAACGATAAAGAGCAAGGGGTGTAGTTCGAGAGTAGATGTTCGCAGGGTTGCAGTTTAATACCTCCTAACGTAACGAACTGGAAACGACGATAATCAACTAAAGATCGTTCGCAGCTGCTGTAAACTTTAGATTGAAAAAGTTCTGTCGGAGCTTTCGACGATGGCGTTGAACGAAATAATACGGAAACGAGGTTGCCATTTCTACCGGGACGTCCTCTCACGTTTCGTTCTCTTGTATGATTCTATTAGAAGAGCACATGGGATGTAACCTCAAAATGAAAAATACGATGGAATGGGACCACATGAATTTCAAAGGTTAGGGGTGGAATTTGGCGAACGGTCGTTCAAAGACGTTTGGTCGGCTGTTAACAACGTAACGATCACGGTTACGAACCGAGAGAGACCGGCATCGATCTCGACGGATCTCGAAAATGCAAGGAATCCGTTTCTCCCTTTTGCGGACAACTCGCACGGGTTTCGTGCTCTTTCTCGCCTCTTATTCTCACTCCGGCACCTCCCTCTCGGTCCCCCGGTTACTCCCTCGTTGGACGATCCATTTCTCTCCTTCTTTCCAGCGCCTTCGAGGATCGACCTACGGCTGGCTGTTCTTTTGGAAACCATATATTTTTCGTTTCACAGTTCGCGGCGCCGTTGAATGCCCTGCCTCCATTCAGACGAGGGTGCATCTCCACAGCAGCCGCCAGGTATAAATTTTGGCGTCGGTCCGAACGGTGCAGAGGAGAGAGGAGAAAAGATAGAGAGAGAGAGAAAAGAAGAGGGAAGGGGGCAGTCGGATGAAAAAGAGAAAAAAAGGTAAAGAGGAGGAGAAAGATCGGTCCCATGGTAATCGATTACCTCCCCCGTATCCCCAGAATCCCATATAGCGACTGGCCCCATGGCCCCAAGATTGAACCTTCGATAACTGGTACTCCTTCTCTCTCTTTCTTCACCCTGTCCCTCTCGGTACATCTTCTACCTCCTTCGGAGGGACTCTCGATGGTACGCTCGTCTATTTTCTTGTAGCTCGCACGAACACGTAATTTCGAACGGCCTCGGAAATGAGTCGCGCTAATTAACCGCGCACTGTTTTGGCACCTGTTACAACGACGGTAGAAATTTGTTTAGACTGCTTTCCATGTATCCATAGCGTCATACATATGATATTACACGAAGAAATAATACACACACGATTCTGAATTAATACTACAGCATGTTCACCATACGTCAATTATAATCAATATAATTTGCAACTATTAATTCAAAATTCAGGATCAATTCAATTTTAAGTGGATTATGTCACATTATCATCAATATAATATGAAATAAAGTACATGTATGATAAATATATGTTAAAAGTGTCACTACTATTCGTTATTCCATAATAATGATAATACCACCGGCACCGGTATCACTCCCGACTAAAAGGTAATACCGAAAACATAATGAAACCGCGATCCCGTCGCGATACCATCGGTACCGCTTTCCGACCAACTTCTCCCTCACCGTGGAGGCTAATGTAGTTATTCAATTCCCCGGTAATTCGAGTATCATAGTACAGGTCCGTCGATGAAACTAAGCATTTTATTAGGTACTCCCACGTCCACCGCGTTGCGTCGTTCGCATACCGACTTCCGACAGTCTGATCAGAAACACAGATACTTCGTAACAAGCGTAATTTGATATTACTTCAAGGCATCCGAACATGTTTCTAAATTTCCAAGTGGACACGTTAAGTGCCGATACGAAGGTGTAACCGACAAACGTAAACGTTTGGAGAACATGACACCGTTCCGTACAGGCAGACGAGTCAATTTAGTCCTGTTCAGACGACACGTTTTACAAACATCATCGCAAGTAATTAACAAGCGTGTGAGAGCAATGCGGGAACGTTGCTTTTTAATTCGATGTCAGTTATGATTCGCTGTAATCGCACGATAAACGTTAAGGAGAGGGTGTACACGCTAACGGTACGACTAACGAGCTTATCGTGGATCGACGGATTGCTCCTTCTCGGAAGTCCCCTATCCTTCGTAGTATTTGATAACGGACGACAAGGGACATAATATAATCCTGCATTCGTGAGATTACGAATTCGAGATATCTTTATCGGCGCGAATAGGCGGAGCTGGGAAGAAGGCTGCTTTTTGGAGTTCGCGGACTCTCTTGGAATAAGATTTTGTACTTTGTTCGTTCTTACTCCAATCGAAAATTACTTATAAATTTTTTTTTTCTGTTGCAATTTCAGGAAACGAGATTGCAAATATAGCGAGAAGAATTATTATATGAATTGTTCTCTTGAATTGAGAAATTACCCTAAATCTATCGTTACAATTGATAGTGTAGGTCATATAGAGTTATAAAAAGACTTGGTACTACGATGGGAAAAGAGGTAAATTTTCCTTCTTCCAATCTCACGTCACTTTTGAGGAATCTTTCCCAAATTGTTAATTATTTCATAATCTAGATGGTAGAGAACCTACCTAAAACGGTCCTCTCCAAAATGGTCCCATAGTACTTACATCCAAAAACAAATACAGAAACTAAAAATAAATATTGAAAACACTATTACACCAAGCCGCAAAGACTCTACAAAATTAAGGACACTAATAATATCTGAAGTCCCTTTCATTCATCCTCCCCCGATTCCTTCCAAACGACCGATCCCAAACGTTCAGTAACTCCTAAATGCTAAAGCAACCCAAAGATCAAGAGCCCCGGAATACTTCTCAGTCGTATGCACTTTCTTTTATCAAAAGGAATAAACTCGAATGCCGGACAGAGGACAGAGGGCATAGAATCGAGACGCGATTCGAGGATAGTTCGGTTGCATCAGGGTGCAGCTGCTTCTTTTTCTCCTCGTGTGCATCTGCCTGCCTCCTTTCCCATCGTGGTTCTCTCTCTTTCTCCGTTGGTGCACGGTTTCTTCGGCTCGTTCTGGTCATCCTCCTTTCGGCCCTGCGGCGCATTACGTGGCACATTTTCTTCATGGTGCACGTAGGTACATGGGTTCGCCCTCGAAAAGACCGGCCGGATCTCCATTCTTGGCTCCGCGGCTGTCGAATGCTGGTTCGAGTAATAACATCTTTCGTATTTTCGGATACGTGTAATATGCGAAATATATTCATGAATATCTCGGATGATCATACGGCGAGGATATGATGCGTTGGCTTTTATTTTTAAAGAAATTCGAAGTAAAATGTCCCGATGGGGGGCGGAGAGGTCGCTCTTTTTTTTTCATTTGTACCTTTTGGGTTTACGTATCTTCGTATAGGAACATAGTAGAGTTTATGGTGAATTGCCGAGCAGTGAACACGTGAAGTATTTATTTTAAAAATTTCTCGGAAGTCTCAGACAATCCAGAAAATATTTCTGTTTATAAACACTGAATATATCACGATTGTGAAAGAGACCGGTTGGCGATTTTTTTGAAAAATTCTTAAAATTGTTGGACAGTCATAGAGTAAATTCTACTTTTATCTTATGAAACCTGAACTATTTAATAGATCATCGTCTTCGCCAATTTATTTCTCCTTTTACTTATTCAGTATATTTAAATATGATAGATATAACGCCGATGGTTCTGGAGTTAGTTTAGGGCCCAAATTTTTAACTTATTAAATCGATATTCATTACAGCACCATTTTGTATTTTTTCTCCAGCTCTTGGCTCGACTTTCGGAAGTGAAAGGTTGTGGAGAAGGTAGCGGATGTCGAGGAGAGATATTTTTTACGATTGTAATTCTTCGAATTGAAATTTGCGGTTTTAACGTTCGTATTGTTTGAGAGTCAAACCGAAGTTCGAGGTATCGGTAAAGGTAGAAACGTGCACAGAGAGGGAAAGTATAAGGGAATGTAAAAGTACGAAGTGGAACGAGACTTTCAGCACGAGAAAAATATTCCATGCCAACTGGGTTGGCAGTCGGTGCTCACCTGCGGTTGCCAGAAATTATCTCGGTAATATTTAACACAGGGAAAAAGTTTACGTGGGATTAAAACTAAGCTTAATTCGTTGCGGCTGAGCATTACATCTGCGGTTTGTAGAAATTACGCTACCAAGTTTCACTGTAACGTTTCCCAGTTGTAGGACACTACCGAAGAACGCGGACGTTAAAGAGCAGAAGGAATGATAATCCGAAATAAACTTGTACAGCGAATAACTCATTAATTCCATTCACGTATAAAAAAACATAATTTCTGTTAAACAAATACAAATTTCGAAGTACAATTTACAATAATCTGTTCCTCTACTTTTGGAGTAAATTGTCATCGCTACGATGCACATTTTTTTCACAGAAGCAATTCTATGTAAATGCAGTTTCCCACACTCCTACCTATCATCTACTTTTATCAACAAGCTTTACTACAATCGTCAGTAATCCTTAGTAAATTATCTCACACTATACTAACGCATTTCTAACATTTTTCCATAGATCCCCCTCAAAGATACTTCACCACCACTCATTGCTCCGTTCCACATTTCTCTCATCAAAACTAAATCTTCTCATATTTCCTATCCCAACCATTTCCATCTCATCCAAAGAGTTAACACCTCCAAATAAATTCTTCTCTACTACCTCTCTCCCCCGATTGACGTTTGCTCGTCGTCTCGAGACAGTCGCCGAAAGAACGATGCGTTTGTCAAGGCGACGAGTTTCCTGCAACGTCTCAATGCTTTCTGTTTACCCTCCGCTTAAGCACACGTTCGTCCACATTATTTGGTCTCGCGTACGTCGAGAAAGAGGCAACGAAGTCAGAAAAAGCGACCAAGAGAGCCGTTGAGCATTGTATCGATGTTCGCGTTTCAAGTCTCGTTCGACGGAACGTAAATCCTTGGGATCCGGGTGGCCATTCATGGAAAACGCGAATATAAGTCGTTTAGCAAAGTACTCGAGCCGCACGAAAATCCCTTGTGGTACTCGCTGCGGATGTAAACATGCCGGTGCGTCTTCGAGGAGATCTTTATGCCCTGGCTACCGGAGGTGAGGATTTTATGAAAAGGATAGAAGCGAGAGGATGACAAACGCGACACTCGAAAACCAGTCCTCGAGTGCACGGGAAAAAGATTTTCAGCTCCTCTTCTCTTTCTGTGTACACTACTTCCCTGGCGTTTTTGACCCGGCCTGCGCTCAAAGTACCGCCGGCAGGTTTGCGCAATCTTTTGTTCGATTGTACAAAGCAGTTAGGTGTGGACATTTATCGTCCTGCGTCTGTTTGCGGGCCTTTTTTTAAAATTTCGTTGCGTGTGCCGATTTGGGATCAGAATTTATTTTTTCACCTCTTGGTGCCCCTTTTTGAAATATAATTATCCAGTATGTTTAACTAAAATAGACTATTTTAAGAATAACTAATTTATTTGCTATTAGTGTTAACGTCAAAATAATATATACCTAAAATCCTCATTCGTCCATCAAGAGATCATCGACGTACCCGTGGGATGAGAATCATCCCCGGGGAGGAAAAAGATCATGAAACACGATGCAACCCCCTCGGGTTAAAGACGCATCGCGATAGAAAGCCGGTCGCTCGATTACACATCAGAATCGGTGAAGGATCGGCAAAAGGAAGAGGAAATGGCGGCTAGGTGAAAGGGTGAAAGAAAAATTGAGAGACAAATCGCTAGTAGACGATATAACGTCCACGCATGACGGCAAATTACGGTCAATTGTCGATAACTTATCGATAATTTTCCAAGCATAGAGCTGGAGAACGGAGCATCGCGTTTGCACCGTGCAAACCCGACAATTTTCTTGATATTACCGTCCACTCTTCGCCTCGATCTTGACTTTTCAACACTCGGAATCGTTGTTATTTTCTGTTACAGATTTCGCATCTAGTTTCCTGCGTGCTCGATCATTGCCGAAGAATTAACCGCGCTTCGATTTCTTTCCGACGATTTAAAGTACTACAGACCTCTATCGCAGGGTTACTGTTGCAATCTTACAATTAATTCATCGTCTTTACCAAGATTTCCATTAAGTATTTATAAACCAACGTATCGCACTTGTAGAAAGGAATGAATTATATCGCAATGATATCATATTTTATATAGATGACCCAAAAGTACAAATTTCAAAGAACAATTTCGAATTCCAGCAATAATTGAACGATATTAATATGAATGTAACACTTAATCTTAACTATTATAGATGTATACTATACTTAAGTATTACATATTTCCTGTAGCCTATAATTTCAGGGGACTTTCAAACCTGGAGATATGTCAGGACAAACTTTTCGAACGTCACGACGATTAGAGCTAGAACCCTCTATTTGAAAAAGTCCACTTTTGGTCTCCGATGCAACATAGTTCCATGTTCAGACTATTTCTCCAATAAATTACTATCCTTCAATTTCACACTATCAATTAGTAATATATTATTAGTAATATACTTCTAATTACAAATATATACCACTAATAACACCATCAATTAATTACTATTAAATCTCACAACTAATTCCAGCGGCAATAACACATATGAAGATCGGAAACGATGAAGTTGTTCGACATAAAGGAAGAATATTTCTAAGATGCCAGGTCGTTCGTAATTAAATATCACAAACGATCCAGTATTTTGCGTCGTGTTTCCTCGAGGAGTTTTTGCGCGCCACGAAGGAGGACTGCTCATCCGCGCGATAACGATCCACGATCGCCCCGAAGGGAATCGTTCCGGCTCTGCAGGAGCGTAACTCGCCCTCGTCACGCTCCGAGCGAACCCCCTTAACGTCCCTCCACGTCCGAGAAAATCGAGCAGAAATTAATGTCGAGACGTAAATCCGATTGGTCTCTTCCTGCTTTAACCTCCGCGAGCTTCTAATAGCCGATAAATACACCGTCGAAACTCCTATTCCCATGAAATCTTCTCCCTCGAGTTACGAACGCGTGGATGATCGAATTTAGAAATAGACTCGTGCTGAATTTTATTGCGTGTTTGTTAATAAGATTGGTACGCGTTAGGCCATAAATTTGTTAATTTTAATATATAAATAGGCTTTCACAGGTCGAAAATTTCATTACGTTACGATACTATAATTGGATCTCTCATCAATAGAGTTAATAAGAGGAATAGTTTCAAGTCGAGAGAACGATTAAGAATTATGGAAAGTTACTAATAATAAAAGTATTTTAACTAAAATTATTAACATATTTGGACGGTAAATGTTCGCTGTTGTATCTGCAACAATATTTAATAATTGCAGATCTTTCCATATGGAGAAAGGAATTATTTTTCACTGATCATAAATTAGAGAGTAATTACAGTATTTCAGTTAAATAAAATTACCCAATTTGTTGATTCTTATTGCATGCAAGTTGAACAATACGATGGAATGTAATCTGTTAACGATGAAATATCATTAGCGCGCGAATAAGCCAAGTGCGCCAGCAAAGTGGAGTAATTACGAAATTAGATACCCAGTCGATCCACCTCGAAACAAAAGTTTTAAGTACAATTGTCTAAGCGAGCAACGAGACTCCCTTTCGCGATCGGGACATTCGCGCGAATGTAATTACGTTAAAAAGCATCGCAGCATCGCATCGTCGCGCGAATCGTCGTTGCGAGAAATTGGCGGGAGTAACAAAAGAAACATCGTGACTATCGTTCGAGCGCGAAGAAACGTGTTGTCGGGTTGTCTGACATTTTTTTTATCATTCACCCGTCGAGCCCGCGATCTGCATTGTTTCGCAACTACAAAAAGCCGCTTCGACTGAGCGCGCGATTTATAAACCGTCGGCGATTATTTCTCAATCGGGCGCTCGTGAAATGCAGACGAAAAACGCGTGAAATTTCTTAATCGTTCGGCAGGTATTTCCACGAGAAAGAATTAATCTTAGAATTACCATCTACTAATTTAACATCTTCAAAAATGGTAGACAAACATACTAAAACAAGTGAAATAAGAAACAAAAAAAAAATATTCAATCAATCAAATTATTCAAATAGAAAAATCGCACACATCAAATACATTCAACTTGAACTAACTTACCAAATAATTCTAAAATCAGAAGTCTAAACGATCTTCATAAATTCTACCGTCAATTAAGAAATTAATCACCCAATAACGCGAACAGCACAGTTCCAATTGATATCTAGTTATCTCGCTCTGCAAGTATTACCCCGTTTTATTCTCTTCAAACCAAACATCTCAAAGTCTAATTTTCGTGCGAAATCTCAGCAGAGCAAGTTCAAACAAAACGAACTTTCCATGCACGACCTGGATCCAGGTGCACCGGCAATAGCCTCCCGATCGTTTCGACGTCCCTTCTCCGTAGAATGCACTCAGCCGTTTCTCGGCGTGCTCGCTTTATCAGCATAACCGGAAGCCGAGTACAGCGCGAATGGTTATCGGCCGGCAGCGACTTCCATAGTAGTCGAACGTTACTCGAAAGTCCGAGTAACTCGAGTCGTGATCCTCACCGGTAGCCACGGTGCGAGGCAATTCTACTAATCGTCGCGAGACCTCCTTGGAAACGCTTAATTACTCTTCTCTCTCTCATGATAATGTCTATCTCTTTCTTTCTCTCCAGTGATAGACGAAAGAATAGCGAAAACAGGGTGAAAACAATAGAAGAGAGAAAAGGTAAAAGAAGGTAACGAGGAAAAGGAAAATTTCCAAAGACTCTGACCTCTCCTCTCTTCGTGGCATCGAATACGGCGAGTCAGGCCAGATCTATCGAGATAGAGTCGCGAGGCAGCGATCCGTATCGCCCGGTTGGAAGGACAATTGGAAACGAGATTTCGTAACGGCGACATAAACGTAAAAGTAAACGATCGCGGCACGACGCCTTCGTGTAGACACAATCCCGGAATGTTGCTCTATCCTTCCCTTCGACTGTTAACGTTCCGCGCTCACAGGCTGGAAATTAAAATTCTGTGAATACCAGACTCGTGAACCAAGTAGAGAGAAGAGGAAAGAAGAAGATAAAGGATCCTCGATCTCTTATTCCCTTTCTCCCTTCAGGGTAAGACAGTCCATGGTTCGATTCCATCGAGCCTTCGTAGAGGGCAAGTTGAATTATCGTCGAGCCGTTAACGAGCCAAGAAATAACGAGGACTGGCAGAGTCTCGACGAGTCTCCCCTCATCGGGACATCCACGAAATTTCTTTTTTCCGCTCCACCTTCACGTAGATAAATGCTACGTCTGTATCTACGTGGTCCATGCAAGCTGGCTTCTGATCCACAAGAGGAAACACGATACGATCGTGTCTGGCGGGTCTCTCCTACCGACAGGACTTTTCCTTGTTTCGGTGGTCGGTACTCCGGTGGAAAACACATGTCCTAGCCACAGGACGTTGCGGGATACACTATAGACGTATGGTTCGGTCGAGGGTGCAACCGGTCAGAGGGTGAGAGAGGATCGTTTCTCTTTGCCTGTTTCGGCATTCCTTGTCTCTTGTCGAGCACGAAGAATGCCTCGTTCGTGTCATTGGGATACCATGAAAGAAACTCGCCGTTGACGATCCGCTTGGAAAAGCCGTGACGAGCGTTTGGTAGACGGGGAGGAGAGAAAGGAAAACGAGCGAGGGAAGACGAGAGGATGGAGAGGGTTTACGGAGGAAGAGGTGGAGTTGAAGACGAAGAAGAAGAAGAAGAAGAAGGTACAGGGAGATACGAGCGGGTACAGGGAAGGAGAAAAAAAAGGTGAAGGTGCAACGAGGTAGAAAGCAACCAGTCCAGGTCCAGGTATTCTATTATGCTCGGTTATCTAGATTATGGCATTCCTGCTTCGAGGAACCTGGCAACCTGGGGTGGACGGAATGGGGTGTTTCAGGATACCAGCTCGATCTCTCTTCTTTCCATCCTTCCTTTCTCTCCGCCCGCGTCACGGTTTCGTTGCTTCGGAGCACCCATTAATCCTCTTCTGTCGGGTGAAACTCCGAAATTAAAAAAAAATATGTATAGATATGTATAAGTGGGGACTCTTCTTCGAAGGGAAGACCTCGTGAGGATCCTGGATCAGGTAGATCGTTCCGGACGATCTCTTTCTCCGCTCTCTCACGGGTCGTATGCCTTTGTTACGTCGCGCTATGATACACTTTGTTAAACGATAGGAATTAACGTCGAGAGGCTGGTTGAATCGACGTTTCATTTATAAGGGTGACTGCTATTAGGCTCAACATTGACGACACAAAGTGGAAACCTGACGATGCAGCTATATTAGATATTCAATATTTTCTTTACAAATAATCGATTCTTTTTAACCAACTTTAGAAATTCCTGATACTCCAACTCAAGCGGGGTATCCTAAAATATCAAAAGGAAAAATATCGCTGGGCGAGGAAGCCTTAACATGGCGGTGGAGCGAAAAGCAGAAGCAGGTAGCCGTTTCCAGGTGCTCCTTTGCCCGTGCCTCACCTAGGTCTTTCTACATCTTTGTTTTAAAACCTCCCTATCATATTACATTAGTAGATTCCACAGATCTACGGTAAGATTATCCGTAGGCACATGGCGCCCCGACACGAGGCACATATTTCACGAAAATTTGGGGAACAATTTAAGAAAGATAATTTGCAAAGATAAGCCCGCAACACCGAAGACAAACGATTCCTCCTTCGTTTGTTTCCAACGGCCGTCTCTTATTTTCATAAAATCCAAGGATCACAGTGCGACATCCTGGAAACGTGCGATTAGACTTTGTTTGCAAACCGTCTTTTCCTTTAGGCGCACGGCGCCTCTAGCTTGCCCTAGGGTCCATGAGGATGTCTCTTTCGAATACAACCAACCCTGGATAAACAAACCTTCTGACAAAACGTCGATCCATTAGCAGGAAAATCCTGAAGGTTTACAGCACCTCCCGGATGGCCCCTATTAATCCGCGCCTTCAGGATCGCGCCATTAGCGTGGATCTGAGAAATGTTAACGCAACTACGAGACTGTGCACGCTGTGAGATAATTCTGTTGGATCTTCGTCTGGTCGGACGATAAGGGTATACGAAATCCAGGGACACGATTAGGGTGTACAAATAATTTGGGATGTAATAGCGAGAAAGATAGACACGCGAGGGTTCGGACGGCTTTGGTGTCGCGAGTAGAAAACAAAGGTGGTAATTCTTTGGGAGGAATATAGGCAATTAGCAATAGTAAATACATAAGGAATAATAAATACATAAGAATGTATACAGAAGACGTACCGCATTTTTTTTCAGATACTTGCGCTTTTATTTGTTTACCTTACTATTTTTCTTTTTTACTTTTGGTTTGTGGATATAATTATTTTGGCCATTTTGCTTTGGATCTACTATTTTAGGAGGGTTACGAATCACTTGGGCTATGGTGTGTTAATTAATACGTTGAAACCCAACGGTATTTCGCTAATTTCATCATTTCTACTAAACTAAAACTTTTCCTATTAAAATCATATTTTTGTAAAGCAAAAATTTTAAAGTTACTGATAGATAGATATTCAGCAAACCCTCATCATTCTAATGCCAATATTTAAATATTCAGATTGTTCGAAAATTCACAAATATTCCAATTTAAAAGTTACATCAAATTTCATTGAATTCAATAGCGTTGGTTACTGGTGATCCCGATGGCAGTCAACGTGTTAACAATTTAAGAAAAGTATCCCAGTTTTGTAGTTTTCCAATTTCTACCTTTTTACCCATCACATCATACGTTCCATAACCTTTCTCAATTCGAGGATTATTGCAAAATAAATTGGAGTCCTAACGGAAGAAAATATTCACATACTTTTCAAGTCTTTACTCCAACGGTATTTCATGCAAATTTGCACAAATTGGAATCGTTTCGTTTGAAACAACTTTAATGGAGATCATATTCAAGTCGTCGCGGAAATATTATGGAAAACAGTTAATTCAACAGTTCACGACGAAAGAAACGAGTGCATTACGAATAACGTCATCGAGATCCTTCTCGCGCGGAGCTTCGCGGGCGTAAAAGCGATAACAATGCCTCGCCGTGTGTAATAACATGGCATAAAAGAACGCATAAAAAGCTCCTTTTGTTCGGTGTAACAGGATCGCGTAACGTTCTGGAAAATACAGAAAACGTGGAGCAGATAAGATCGGAGTGGTCTTTCGGGTACGAAGAGGTAGTCCCGCGGCGCAGAGAGCCAACAGACCGCCTCTCCTTGGTCACAGTAGATCGATTAATGAGCCCGATAACCGGGATGATTACTTCATTATGCGACGCCGCTTGCCGGCCGATATATACGCGAAAGTCGTACCGTTCGTTCGAGATTCACCGATTTACCAGGAAGAGTAAATCCCGTTTTGCGAGAGTAGGTTTTGTCGTGATGTAATTTACGATCGTGTTGGTTCTGGATACTAATAACTTCCCAGGATGAAACTTCATTTACGATATAGTAGTTAGTTTGTCGATTATTCTATTATTATATTGATATTCTCAAGGATTACGGGTATCAAAACTTATTATTAAGCGTTTGCGTACCATGAGCCACTTTCGCGCTCTTCAGTTTTTGTGTCGAAAAGCCCAGGACATTTTTTCAATGTTGACAATTGAAGGAAGACTTTGTTAAGATATTTTATTAAGAATGCATCAGGTTTCTCTTTTATAATATAAAGTAATCCCAAAGTAGGATACAAGCACCAGAAGATTGTTCTTGTTGTCCACTATATAAAATAAAACACCAACTTTAGCTTATTTTGAAATAAAATCTCAAGAGCGCGAAAGTGGCTTTTGGCTTTTTTCGAAGTAATTTTGTAAAACCCTCCCGGAATTCAAACGATTAAATAAATTTATATATGTTGAATAAGTACCTCGGAAAAATATGACAAAGACGATGATCAGTTAAGTAATTTATATTTTATATGATAGACTCGGAATGTGTAGAGTATCGTTGTCCGACCAATTCGAAGAAATTCTTTAATTTAGGAACCATTTTGATTGAAAATTAGTCATCTTGACTGACTCGGTAGATCTGATATGAACCCCTCAACTGCACATCAATGTCTTCTGATTGCATCGTCAGCTTCAGAATTGAAAAACTTAAAAATACCGAAAGCTGCGCTGTTGAAGCTTTCCATATATATTCTTTGGACCACATTCCGCGCGACTGCCTCCGCTTCTCTTTGTGAGACCTTTCCATAAAGTAAGCTGCATGAAAACAGCATGCATTGCGTTATGGAATCATGTACCAAGTCTCTGTAGTTAAGAGTTTAACTGGAAAGGGTGCGTACGAAGAATTACAGCCATGAAAGAGTGTTTTACTTTAGGAATTCAAATCCGCGCACGCGCTATCTGCCCGGAAACCACGTCTCCGTGTTGAGGAAAAGCGCGTGCGAAGAAGACTTCTATGTAACGCGTCGTGTTTGAAAGTCGTTCGCTCGAAACGGAGCGAAATCCGCACACGGCAGAGGCGAAACGCGTACGAAAGAAGAAACGAAAGAAGAGGGAGTTTTAATGCGATGCGTCGGTCGGTCCTTGAAAGCTGAGTCGTAAACGGGGAGAGCAACCGACGGTTTCCGGTCGGTTCCACAGATGGCGCCGCTTGCATCGTTAAGGCCGCTTGATGCAACGCGGTTCTCCAAGTTCGTAGACCTTCCATGCGTTCCGGACTTTAGAAGGACTGAAAATTACTTTTAAGTCCTGTGGCTTCGACTCTGCGCACGTAATACAACGGTACGTTCTTCCCATATTTCCCGGGGAATCTTGGACTGGAAGTATGGCGTAAACGGAGAAATTGTTTTCCCCCTTTTCTAGTCGCTATCCAAATTTCCGCCCGCAAGTTCTCCGGATGTTTCAAAGTTTCGGTTCCGACTTTGGTATCGACTGCTTGCGCCGAATGAGTGAAGTATCGTTTCTTAGTTCTCATTTTTTGTGGCATTTTAGTTAATCTTGGCTGATATCGTTATTTTGTTTGAGAGTTACAATTTTAGGTAAATACAGCACAAATTTCTATTAGGGCAATGGAGCATTTGAATATTAGTGCACTGATTGAGAAACTAAACCGTGAACTCCACACGCACTAACTTCCTAAAGTAATTTAAATTTTTAATTCGACCATTGAGCATTACAAATATCAAGGCAATCAAAATGGCCCGTCCCCAATTTTGTATACAAATTCCTCAAATTGATTGTGAACCCATGCAGTAAATATTCCACTTATATCCCACAGAATTAGGATATCCTACAGATTATTCTATAGATCTATTCTGCTGAAAAGTACCTCCAAACAATTATCTCTTCACAGCCCGACAAGGTATACAAATTCTCATTAACTCCGAAAGAATAAACCTCAAATAGCGTTGAAACAGGTATTTAAAACCCAGCGAAACGAAGGAATTCGCGCATCAATTACAAGTACCAAAGGAGTACCGTGAATTGCACCTCGATTTCGACGACAGAGGCAGGATGATTCTAACCAAGTTCTCCAAGACACGTACTCTCCTTGTGGCGTTTGTACGCCGGTATAATTTGGCAGTGGCAATGTAAATGTAACGTCGTTCGGTGGTGAATTGCGTACGGATTGTTAAGCGGGCGCGTAGAAACGAGCACGCACACGCGCTCAGCCTTGTACATCCCCAGCGTGGACGTAAATGCACCGCTCATTACGGGATAATGGGTTATTTCGATCCTCCTCGAATTACCGAGTCGACAATGAGGGATTCGATTCGAAAAAGCCCCGCTCTCTGTCTCCTTTTTCCTCGTTTCTTCTCCCTCTCCCTCTTTGCCGCCTCTTTCACCCTCTCTTCCTTTGGTTGGCCGCGGAGCCGCGAGGCTCCTTTCAAAGTCTCAGCGAGCGGTGGATTGGAAGCGAGATGGCGTAAAAAAAAGGAGAGAAAGAGCGAGAGAAAGATAGAAAGAGCAAGAAAAAAAAAGCAAAGGACGAAATGATCGCGAGAACAGCCAGTGGAACGAAGAGAAGGAAAGAAAGGGCAAAGAGTTTTGGGGCCGGTGGCTCGAAAAGCAAGGAGACAAATGAGGACGAGGCGAGGAGGATGCGTCTTGGACGAGAGAAAGAGTCGTTCGTCTCTTTCTCCACCTCGTTCCTTTCCAACCTCCATGGAACGTGCGCCGCAGGACCTCGAGGTGCAATCTCCTCCACGGTTTCGCAGGCGAAACGTGCACTTATACGCACTTCACGCATTTCTCCTCCTTTCCCTCCTTCCTTTGCTCTTTCTCCGCGCTTCGACGTGACATCGCCGCCTCTCTCATTCGAGAGCCTTGGAAATCACCGGCGTCCAATTCTTCCGGGTGTGACTGAGCGGAAATCGGTATTGTGTTGATCCCGGTGCTCATCGTTCACGTCGTCGTCACCGTCCACGTCGTCTTGGTCCCGCGGGCCCAGAGAATATATCGGGGGACGAGATTTTCTTCGGATCCTGGGACGGTCACGGCCGGAAACGAGGAACAAAGAGTGGAGATAATACGATAATGATCGATCCGACGCGCTCGATGATTTACCCTTTCATGGCGTTCGATTCGTTCGCGCCGATGCGTATTTCTTTCGATCGGGACGAACGTTCGAGGGTAACGTGTAGTTACGGAAGATTCTTTGTCGTAGGGATTGGTAGATCTAACTCAGCGGAAGAACTTGGAAAGGAAATAGCACTAGGATTTTCATAGTTGCAAAATTTCTATTAAACTTCAACAATTTCGGTACCACTGTAATATACATAGTTCAAAGAAAGCCTGATATATATATCTCATAGAAAAAGTTTCATAAAGGTGATAAGGAATTTCAATTCGGTCCCACTAATTGAAAATTCACGCCCTCCAATTTCACACCACCATAAACCCCCTGTTCACTTACATCCTCGCAAGGTGTACTCCATTTTGCACCACCCAGCAAACCTCTCCAACCTGTCCGCATAAATGTAACACTATCTTACCTAACCATACGACACATCTACTCAATAATTCGCCATTAAACCCACCACAAAATGTTTAACGTTCTCGATAATCGCTGCTTCATATCAGTTACGAAGGGTGGTTTATTACATCTGAAAATTCTTGCGGAACGAAGGAAGCACGTTGGGTAGCTTTCTCGATCGATTCTTCGGTTGCACGTAGGAAAAACGAAAGCGCCGATCCTTAAGCTAATTGGGCCAACGCGGCAGACTCCTCGCGAGTTCCCGTGGGAATGAAATTATTCTCCGTGGAGAGCACACGTATTCAGCCCCACCATAAAATCGGAAGGGCCTGGTATCGCGTGGATCCTCTCGCACACGCAGCGAGTAGTGCTCGCGAGGTATACACCTTGCCGGGTCTGCAATTACTTTAAGTGTATAGCGATATCCAAGTAGCTATTAATGACGTTCCTTCGGATGAAATCGCGTGCTGACCACGGATAACACGGCCGCGCGTACCTACGTAGGCGCGAATTAATTGGCGTAATAATGATTATTACGGTACACACGCCGTACATGGACTGGCGATATACTTTTTTTTTCTATCTATGGTGTGTAACGCACCGTACGTACATGACGGGGCGCGATGCCACCTGCCGAGCCGTGGAAATTTCGATCCTGCCTATGTTTGCCCTTAGGACAGAATGGGAGCGTCACGATTCGCGGCAGACTCGAATAACACAAGTAACGTCCACGAGGGGAGGCCCCGTGTGAAATAGAATGCGTGGGTAATATGAAATATTGCCGATGCTTTGTCATCGCCATAGGCTATCTGTCAGCGAATAATGCCGCGGTATTGACCGATTATGCTGTAATTCTGACGTACAGCCGACTAGCATTTGGCTCGAGCCAGTCACTGCTTCTTGGTGCGAGGGAATTACGTTGCCTTCCGCGTTTGTTTTTAATTCTCTGGTAAAAGTGCAATCGAAACCTATTGTATCGTGGTACGATGGTAAATCTGGAACGTTTAAACCCTTAGGCTCGTGATTTAGGTCTTTAACTCTGTGCGAGGAGGGGGTGGGGTATTTTGTACGATACCAGGGAGAATTAGCAGGGATGATCGAATGTAACCAGGTCATCCGAATGATCCACGAAATACATCATTTTGTGGTTAATAAATGAACAAAGTATAATCACTTTTAAATCTTTGATACATCATTGATCTTAAAAATACAAATATTATGCACCGTTAACTAACGACAGTTTAAAGAGGATTAATAAATAATCCAACCCCCGTTTACGACCCTTCCAACCGACCGCACCACTTCCACAGAGTACCTACATCCGCACTGAACATAACGACCTACGTGGAATTAGACAGGACATAAATTCCATCGGCTGCGTGGACGCGTTTCGTGGATTACAGTGCAAGCCTGTGAGAGCGCCATAATCGCACGTAAGTTCCGACCACAACGTTACGGGGAGTTACCCCCGTGGGCGAGGGTGCCCCTACCTTTCTCTCCCTTCGACTCTGCCGGGCCAGACTTTTTGTAACAGGAAACAGCTGCCGCAGGAACGACACTTTTCTGATTATTTCTCGTTGGTCCTTTTCACAGGACACCGCTCTTTTTCTCTCTCTCTTTTTCTCTTTTTCACCCTCTTTTTCTCCTCAGCCCTCTCGAAAGTGTCCTGCGTGTCTGGTTTCCAGTTTCCAGGGCGATCGTGCTATTGGCCCTCCAGTGGCTCCGTTCGCGCTTAATTAACCGTAACGCGGTCCTCGTAGCTCGTAACACGGCCGACGTATACTTTTTCTCCTTTACGGTGACTCGAGCGCGCCTTCAGTATTGTTGCCGTAGCAGGAAGCGACGGCTGCACCCGGCTACTTCGCCATGGAGTAATGACGAACGCGCGTGCTTACGCTAATAATGATCTTTTGTTTCTTCAGCTTTCTCCAGATTTTTCGACGAGATATTAAATAGCGACGGAGGGAGGATTTATTCGTTGCGCAACGGGGGATGATGTTTGGGACGTTTGATGACGAAAGATCAAACTTTTTAACACTAGACCTACGGCAGCCGTCAAATCAACGAGTTCGTAATTTTTTAAAATGTTTTCTGAAGTCGACAGAGAAAAGTACACTAAACATATCACATGTATCTTATAATATACAAATTAGTCGATTAATCTTATTTTTTGCCATCTGATGTCTTTTTTTTTTAAGTACTTATTTAATATATTTGAACATGCCAGGTTTGGTGGTCGTAGATCTATTGTTAAAGAACCATATTAACATGATGACTGTCATGGGGTACACCGGTGACCGGCACTATTGAGTTTAATGAAATTTCATGTAACTTTTATATTGTAATATTTATGAATTTTCGAACATACTGAATATTTAAATATTGCCATTAAAGAGATAAATGATTTGCCAAAAATCGATCTGTCTGTACCTTTAAAGTTTCTGCTTTACAAGGATGTGTATTTAATAGAAAATGTTTCACTTCAGTAGAAATTATGGAACCAGCAAAATATCGGTGCCGTTCAACGCGTAAACAAATGTATTTTCGTTACGAAGGGTGACGTATTTTATAAGATATTCAATAGTTTCTGGTTAAATGGAATCTGTTAGGTATTTCGAAAGAATTCGCAAATTTTTAGCAACTGGTAGCACAAATAAACGTACAAGTTTCGCAAATTAATATAATTGCACATTTGCGTCAGGTTTCTTAATTTGGCCAATTTATCGTAATTGGAGAAAAATATGAGGTAAGAAATCATCCTCGAGCAAATCCCCATAAATTCTTCAGCACTCAATCACAAATTATAGAAAGTGAAATTGTCCCCTTACCTAAAGGAGCTCGTGGAAGAATCTAAGAATAATTTAACTCCCATCGGCTACGAGGCGTCGTATATTACCTAATTAAAGAATCTCTCTCCCTAAGCACCGGCAAGTCACGAGCTGCCAGCCATTTCCCTCGGCGAGCATAAATAACGTGAAAGTAGAAAATACTTAATTACCCGTAAATCACTCCCCGATGCTTCTCTTATCATTGCCATACATTCGCGGACCACTTAGCACCATTACTCTTTTCTTTCGCTTTTCCGCAAATTCTACAAGTCGTGAATAATTTTCGACGTTCCTACGGGCGGTTTCGTGCAAGCCACTCTAAAAGGATCCTCTTTGATCCGGCGATGAGGAGGAACGTGAAACTCGCGGCAACAGGAAGAAGGCGTCCCATGAGTTCATGGTGGTATTTACGCGCTGTCGGCGCACTCGTAAACGTCACCGTGCAACCGTCCTCTTTCTTCTCCTTTTTGTCGTGCAAACACGACGACCTGACGCCGCATTACGACCCGTTACTCTTTAATGATGAATAATTAATTTGAGCCTCGTTAAGGCCAATTCCGTTGGACGTTTCTTCACGAAACGTGCGAACGAAACGCGCATATTCGACAGATCGGTCGGAACGATCAGATTTTCTCTTTCGATAGGGCTCTAGCTTTTTTTTTTGCAAATTTGATTCGAATCTTGGGCTTCTTACGATACTGAGAAATCGTGCTGCGACTATGCAAGAGATTTTTCTTCCCTCGTGAAGGGTTAGGTGTTACTTTGTCGGCGAAAACTACCGGTTTGCGATCAAGTCGCTGTTTAGAGAAAATCGACGGGGTTTCACACCGTTCGTAATGATACTTTATTCTACGAGCTACTGTGTGCAACATACGTGGATTACAGTTTATTTAAATTAACGGCTTAGTGATTTTCCAGCAAATGGAGAGTTGGATAGGTCGGTGAAGGCGTGAAAATTCAAGCATGCAATTTAATAAAATAGTATAGGTTGAAGCTTTTCCACTTGCGTGTCTGTTATCAAGCGTGGAAATAGAATTCTAATGAAAGTCTATTTCAAGGAATAAAAAATTCTGTTTGATGATGATATCGTGTTATGTCTTCGTTTATGCTGACTTGTTGCAGTGTACCTAGAATCTTCTCATTGATACTATAGCAACGAAACTTATGTCATTCCTGTTCTGGGTAGAGAAATAAATTTTTTGTTGCAGATAATTAAAACTATCTCTCACTTTAACTGATTTACACTAAATAAACAATCTTTCCAGGTTTCTTAAAAATTGTATCTTATTCCTAGCAGCGTTGCCAATGACCTTTACTGACCTGCACAATTGACAGACCTGTGCATTAAGGATTTAAAAGTTTGAAATTCCAAGCACTGCGATTCAATAAAACACCGATAAGCACAAGTTTTCCCAGAAGTTTCCACGATCAAAGTAAGCATAGAAGCGGTATTTTAATGCGCAGCCATTTTGGAGAACAGAATCTCCCAACCGGGAATAATGATATCGTTTTGACGCCGATTACACCTAGTGACCGATCTTGATCCTCGTACGTCTACGTGGAATCTTCGCGTTCGTCCTCTCGTGACGAAAATGTTTCTTTATTTCCGCGTGATTTGGTACGGCGAAGTAACGGAGTCGACGGTTATTTCCATGAATCGGGTAGCGAATTCTCAATCTTCGGTACCAAGGGTACTAGTTTCCTCGAGGAAACCGTTGATTTGTGGCTGCTGCAAATCGATCCTGCCTTAATACTCGGAGCCATAAAGCGCCACGAAACCCGAGCTACCGGGAGGATAATGCGAAAGAGCCTCGATGATGCTTTTCAAAAACAAGCTTCGTGCCGTATACCTTGGCAATTTAATAACGGTACCGCGGCTCGCGTTAAACTCTAACGGTCTCCTAGGTCTAAGCGAACGAAAGAAGATTTTCGGTGTAAAGGGAAGGAGGGTGGACCCTCTAATTTCCAGGCGTTTCATTAATGTCGAAATTATTAAATCTCTGGTTGCGAAAGATGCTGCTGTTTAACGACGCAATTTCGTGGCAGCTGCAAGTGTTTAGGAATTTTCCAACATATATTTTTCATCATTATACTTGGGTAATTGAAGATATATGTGTATAAATAAAATTGTTAAAGATATATCGATAAATTTAAACCTTAATTGCTAGTTAGGTAGTATGATTAAGACATTGATTGTCATTTCTAAGAAACACTAATTATTCATAATGAAAAGCGCACTTAAGCGATTTAAAGATCGAAAACGATTACGGCAATAGCGATGAAGTATTAACTTTCTACCGGGGGGCATATTACGAGACAGTCAATTCCGGTTAAATGACGAATAGCATGCGGTAACAGATATCGGTTAGTGAAACGAAACGCGTCACCGCTTGGTATTTCGCCAACTCGCCATTCATTAAAATCAACTCATCCGTGCTCGCCTACGTGACTCACAATACGAGACAATTAGACGAGACGGCGAGTGTCGCGAAGGTTTCGCGATGGTAATTTCACTTTTACAACTTCTCGGAAGAAACGACCCCGTAAAATGTCGTTCCACTTTCGTTGACCTCGGTTTTTTCTATTAACTAACCGAGTGCAATCTCTCCAAACTGGAGCACTGGCAAATAAAAAAAGCAAGAAAAAGAAGATTGTTATAAAAGAGCACTAAAGTACTCTTCGGTGTCGCGCGAAAGAAAGAAAAAAAAAAGAAGTACCACCTCAGGAAAGTTCCACGGACGAGCTTGAAATTCAACGTCATTAAACTGTTAACATCTCACGATTACCTTGGAATATTCTACGCGACTTAATCGTTCATTAGCGCGTTTTATCCGTACGCGAATCAAGCACGTTCTTGGGCACGAGAGAAAAATCCGCGGCAGCATCGTATTACGCGCGCATACGGACGAGGATGCGGAATATAGCAATGTGCGAGCAGACGATAACTGGAAATAGTTATTGACCGGACCCTTCCCTTCCTGGCTCCGATAGAATCGTCTAGCCAGCGAGTTCCGAGTGCAGAGAGTTCAATAATCTACCACGGCACATCTTCTGCCAGGCATCGAAGTCTCCGGCCGCGCCGAGGCCTTCGTAAACCTATCGCTTCTCCTTCGTTCCGTCATATCTCCAAGAAAAAATTCCGTATCGTAAGAAAACGTAGAAAAAGGAACTCCCAATGTTCAATTACACTTACTTACGATCATTAGAAAGACCTATGATAAGGAAAATGTCATGAAAAAAGAAGACTTTCATCTAATCAGACTTCCAAGACGTTTTTCATTAACGGTTACGTCACTTTAAAACGTGCACAACGCTTTAGGTATTTGCGCAATGACTTTTTAATGTATTTCATCGCTCTCAACTACAAAGAGACTCTCCAAGAATGTACAAGCAGGTAGTAAACGTCAGTCTTCGTACTTCATCCGAGAATAGAGTCTTGTTCCTCTACGTTATCCCGTAGGCAACATTGATTTATGATAATCAAAGAGCCACCGGTTTTCATCATCGACCGAGAGACTTTTCTTTTTTTTTCTTTACTTTTTTTAAAGAGAATCACAATTTTCCAATATCTCGTCAAAGATTTACAGCCACCGTTATCGTTTCGCGTGACATTTTTCCTTTTTCAGGACGTCGGAGATCGCTCCTTCCTTTCTCGCGTTTCTTTCACTTTTTCTTTTCACCCGGGACGTGTTTTTTACTGCCCTCCGTGCGTTCCAGCGAGAAGACAGTCTGACAACGTCCTTCTCCTTCGCGAAATGGATTCTCACACGTATAGAATCCACACATATACACATAAAAGGAGAAGGAACCACTTCGTTCGGACTGTAAGTAATGCATGCGCGACTTCAAACCGATCGTCAAAGTCAGTCGGACGTCGGGGGCCTTATACGAGGAGAATAGGCTGGTGCACGGGTTTTGTCCTTCTTACTGCACCTCACACTTTGCAAACTGAATACGTGCAAATTTTCAGTTGACGATCGAATGCCGTAAAACTGTTTTTCGCTCTAGTCGAAAGAGTGTTTGAAGACTTTTTAAAATTGTACTACGTAGAGGTTTTAAAATAAAATTATTGTTTCGGGTTTTTGGTGGTTGTCACAGTGAATGTATTATTTAGAATTTGGATGATTGTTATTGAGAGCAGTTGAAAATTTATTTTATGGACTTTGGCAGTTATTGAAACTGAAAACTGTCAAGAATTGCTGAATAGATGTATTTAGACTTCTGTAATTAGTTTAGTAAGTTTGAGCTAAGGGGTAAGTAAGATTTCATTTATTCCAGTTAGCAAACCTAGTTACGTCTTACGGAATTTCACTCGTAGATTTCAATTTTAACCAGTTATTAAGCAAGCTTATTAACCAATCTTCGTAAACGTCAAAACCACTGTAACTAATATTTTAATAATTATCTGCTAAATTATGTTCCATAGTATCTATAGATAGGCACATAGAATTTCACAATTTTAACACCCGGTAAACGACTTCGTCAACATCCCGCTATAAATGCAATCCATAAAGAATTAATCGACCATCAACGGTAGACAACTTTTACATGGATGCAAGAAATCCAAGAGAATTTAGCAAACCTGAAAAAGTTGTCGTGGTATTTGAATCATCGATTCGACACGGTTCGAGAGTCGATCTAAACGGATGAAATCGAGAGGACTCTGTACCCGTCGACACGACTACTGTAAAAAGTTCTTCGCGAATTACGCAAACACTTCTCGCAATGTACGAAAGAAATCGGCGTGGTAACGAGCCTCTATATGGAGTACGTATAAAGACGATGCTTCCTTGTAGAGTTAAAAAAAAAAAGTTACACGAGACTTTCGCGATTACTTACTACTGTGTGTACTGTTACGCAAGAGCTTCGACAATTTTAACACCACGTCGACCGCAACCTTACACGCGCATTTCGGTCGACTGCAATCGCCGACTAAGCCGATGTGCTTCTCTACCATCTTTTTCTCTTCCTTTTTTTTCACTTTCTGTTCCTTCCCTTCGTCGTTGATTCGCGCGTGAATCAGCCGGTTCAGTAAAGTAGAAAAATGCCGTGACAAATTAGATTAGCCGTGTAATGTAGATTTAATTGGCGGCGCGCTAGATTCAGCCGGTCATTGTAGTTTGTCGAGCAGAGGGAGAAGGAGAGATTTCGCTCGTTAGTAGAGCAGCAAACGAATGGTAACGTTAGCCTCAAATCATTTCATTTTTTTACCCTTCCTCCTGTTAAAATGATAAGTATCACGTTTCACGATTCGTGTGGCTTTTGCGCGTTAAGATCTGTTAACAACGAGAAACTCTGCACGTTACAATTGGATGGATTTAATTCTCGTATGCTTTTTCCTCGTGATGTGGAAAGTCTCGGCGAAAGCTCGTTGTTTCTCACGTTTCGACTATTTCCAGACGGAATACTAACTTTTAACGAAATGTCGCGTTATACGTGACACGAATGTCGACGTTGATTCTACGAGGAAACAATCAAATATTTCGATGGTGAGTCGAGAAATCGTTAAGAGTTTCGATTCTACGGAGACCACCGTTGAAGAATAGAAAAAAAACGGAGGAGGAGATTTGGGGAGATGTGACATTGCAAATTGACCAATTCTCTCTCTTTACGGGTTAAAGAGAAATGTGCAAAGGGTGGCGCAATTTTCCGCATGCATCGCGACAAATCGCTACTTTTTCTCTTTTATAGTCGACGATTTGGACGACGATGGAACGGAAACGATCTCCGGCCATTCGCGGAGCGTATTAAAGCGGACACGGAGTCGCGATGCGTCTCGTAATTTTGGCAGAGACGCGATACCAAAACGCGACGCGATAAAAGCACGCCGGAAGCTCCGAGAGAAAGCGGCAACGATGGCGAGGGGAGCAGTTATTCAAAACAGGACGACGATACTTCGTCCTCGCCGTGAGAAATCGATTCCCCGGCGGACGACTTTAAACGCTTTGGCACGCGTGCCAACGACGATACACGCGTGGATTTTCTACTTCGAGAGGAGAAATGCACTTTGGGAAGAAATCGTCGGAGAGGAGAAAAATTTGAGATTCCTCGCCAAAAGGATGCACAGTGTTTTTTTCTTTTTAGAGTAAAAGAAGGAAACGCGCACTCGGCCTGAACACACTTCGCTTCCGACGAAATGCTCTTGGACGGTCTTCGACAAAATGTTGCCGAGAGAACTTGGACGACGGCGGAAGATCGCGATTACCAGTGCAGACTTTGAATATGATTATATAAATCATTTTGCAAAAATTGGAGCACAGATTGAATCGCCGGAAACATCGAATTTCTACATTATTTCGAAAATCACCCGACGTTAAGCGACGCATGTCATGTTTGTGTACACCATCGAAATTGAACAATTACTAGTCACTCGTCCAAGAGCCTTTACATCGATACAACGTAATCACACGCACAGTGCATTCAGACAGAAATAAATTGAATGCACTTACATAGAATTTGTGGTGTTCCAATACATGCTGATCGTCTTCGCGCAGTTGCTCACACTGGAGAGTAGAACCGTTTGGAGGCAGATGAGGAACACCGGGGTTACAAAGGACGTGGAAACCATCGTAATAACGTGGACAACGATCAGCACCGTCACCACGTTCACCGAGATTCAACAATAATAATGACGACACCTGCACTTTCTTCTCTGCCGTCCACAACAACCACCTTCTTCTTCTTCTTCCACCACGATTACACGGACACACCACATCCACACTATACTCCACCGACGATTCGTTTTTCTTTTGTCACGTAATTTCTATTTATCCTCCAATTCAACCAAGAACCATCATTCAGATCCTCATCGACGTATCCGCGCACAGTAGATATCCACGGATCACCGAATCTCCAAGATCGTTGGGTAGTTTTGCAAATTGGTCGACACTTTGACAGAGAAACTTCGCGAGAACGCTTAACGATTAGATCCAAGCGGCTTTCTCCGGCGTTCGATCGTTCTCGACGGCGTCCACCGAGGTGTACGTTCCATGGATCCACCCCGTGTTTCTCTCACCTGGTGCGCGCTTTTCCAGGCCTCTCATTGGTCCAGTTTTTCCGGAATCCGGTCTGAACGACGAGCAGCCGTTACCGGATAACTTTTCGCAAAAGATTTCCTCAACGTTTCGTGCATCGGCGAGACGAAAGTCGAGGACTAAAGTTGAGCGCTATGAACTCACGGCAACGGCAAGTAAGCTTTCCGACGCTCGGCGACGTTCACGCGAACCACCGTACGTAGATCATGAGATTCATCTCATCACCGTTTTCATGTGAATTTTGACGATTATTCCAATGAAACTGCACTTCTTTTATTTAATTCGTAGGATGGAAACGTTTCTTTTTCTTTATCACTGTAAAATCCAAAAACGTAGTATCCTCTGTCTAACGGGTAACTCACTTGGAATGCACAGTTCTCCGTGGTTCTAATTGACACAATGAAAACCTCGGAAATTTCACTGATTTTCCACCGTAGTAGATATATCACAAAATTCGAAAACAGAGCGAGCCGTATCCTCTTCTCGCTCCGAACGATAATCTCTTGCACTCGTATTCCGTGATTTTCACGATCGTTCTCCAAACCAATCGGAGTAACAAACGTTCTCACTGATAATCCGCGAGAAATTCTCGATCATCGCGTAACTGATAATGAACGTAGAAAATTAATCCAACTTTGGAACTCGTTGCGCGATGTAGAAGAGTACGAGTATAAGTCGCGATTCGAGCTTAGCGGCGGAGCTCCGTCCAGACGAGGAGCTCGTGTAAGAGTAAAACAGTACCTTCCAGCTCGGTGTCGCGGACGCGTCTGTCGGCCGAGCGCTCTGTTGCGGCCGTTCGTCTCGCGTCGGCAGACTCGAACGCCAACCGGGGGTGTCGATTCGAGCCGAATCCCAACGGAATTGCACGAAAGCGAAGAACCCTCATTCCCTCCATGTCTCGCGCCGACGTGTCTTGCTTCGCTCGGCGACTACGCGCGGTATTACGCCGCCTGCTCGCGAGACGCGAGTTTCCGAGTGGCTCTTCCCGAGCACCGTTCTTCCCTATCGTCCTGCCGAGAGATGCGGACGGAAGGAGAGATCGGCTCGCTCGAGTGACGATAAAAGTGCACCGAGATACGAGGACCGTGCGAATCCTCGCTCCTTTGAGGGACATTTCGTTGCAGTTTTTGCGGAAAGTTGTTTTGGAAGTTTTTCAACGAATTTAAAGGGAAGGATTAAGAGGGCGGAGGGTGTACGACGTTCTTGAGTTTTCTTTGGTTGGGTTATTTAACGTGGTTAACGATGGGAACGACGGTCGATCTTCCGGCATGATGGGTCCTCTCGAAGTGTTTTTTTTTTTATTTCGCTGCTTGACGTTTTGGTGGTTGAGTTTAAGTGGTTTTGAAAATATCTTAGTTGTAGGAGTTCTTGAAGAATGTTTCGATTATCGTGAAGTTTTACGAGACTTCTTTTATGCTGGTGTTTCTTCGCAAAGTAGGATACTTTGCGGGGAAAGATTTTTTTAGAAATAAAGTTTGTCCCTGGATACCTGCATCCTATCGTTGCTTGCGCAACACGAACCTATAATTAGACTTTCCAGGTAGTACAGAAGTAGAAATTAAATGTACCGAAAAGATTCTTTTTTGGTATGTTATTCGTGAAACTAGTTCACCTCGATTACATTCGATCGAAAGATATAATTATATATGGGAGCACGCGATTTTCCGCGATTAGATCTCTATAACTGTCATCGACTTCTCCGGACATATATTTTGTCATGAATATTCATGTCTTACTGTTAGGGTAATTGAAAAGGAATCAATGCAGTCGCGTGATGTCTTGAAAAATCGACATAACCGATATTTATCCGTAGATATCGAGTTCCCTCTTTAATCGGAGTAAAATCTAGTGGAAACTGAGCAAGGAGAGTTATCAAGTCGCGAAAAATCCGTCACGGTCGTTGAAAGCGTTTTTTATCATTATAGATGCAAAATTTTCATTTAATCCTTTCAATAAAGTTGTTACATATGCGTATGACTTACAGTTTAAATTGCCATAATGCCTCTATTCAACAAATCCTAACAATTTTATAGTCTTCAAACTACTGCTTCCTAATATTTTATACAAATTTCCTAAATCCATAGGGGAACGATATAATAGATATTCCACATTTATTCTATAAAATAAAAATGATTGATCCGTTCATTCCTGTCGCTTCTTGATTTTCATTTCCTCCAAAGTAAATATTTAATGCATTTAAATATATCAGATCTAACTACGGTGCTTCTAGTGTTAAATAATTAAATAATGCCACATCTCTCCACTCTCCAATACTTTTCTAAAATCAGTATCAGCAAAAATACCATAACTGACAGTCTCATTCTTGTAAAATAACAAATGAATTTCAGTCACTTTTTCAATAACGTCTCGAAAGGGTTAACCGGAAGTCAAGTCGAAGGCTCCGCGGCGGATCAGGTCTTCGCTGTGGCGACGCTCGAGGAAAAGACAGTTTGACACTCGTTAACAAAAGCGAGCACCATGATAAATGGTCCCGAGACCGTAGCACGGCCCCGTGGAATTGCGAAACTCGCGAGGAATTTAATTTCCAGAGCGCGAAGAGCGCCCGACGAACATTGTTTCCATCGAGTTGGAGCGCACTGATTACACAAGCGTCCCTTAAGCCTCATTACCGTCACTGAAAATTTCCATACAGCTCGGCGTACATAACCGACGGCCATGGGGCGAGGGAAGGAGCCATGTCCGGATCACGATTCGCCTCGAGTCCCTCGCGAGCTATGAATTAGTGAGAGAGAACGAGAGAAAGAGAGAGGCTACGCCGACGTTTTCTTTTCCCGGAGTATATGGGCTTTTAAGAGCGAGAGTGCTTTCTTGACTTACGATCGGCGTTAGTCCGCGTTTCCTGTTTCAATTTCGGAACGCGAGCCGTTTCTATTTATCCACGCTCTCCTTTCTCCTATCGCGCCATGGAATTGCTCTTTTTAGGCGTTCATCGAGATCGACTACTTGCCGGTGACGGAAATCATGAAGGTAGAAGATTCTCGACGTCTTTGAATTCAAGGAATTATAAAATTCTAGGGGTCGTTGAACCTATCCCAATTTCTGAGCAAAAAGTGAAGTTTTGTAGGAGCAAAATTTAAATTTAATTAAATTTGATATACAGGTCAGTGATATCCAATTTTCTGACGTCCTATGTCTATTAACACTAGAACTACAGGCGTTAAATCCATTATATGTCAATAAATTAAATAAGTACTTTGAAAAAAGGGGTATTAAGAAGTAGAAAAGGTGATCGTTTCGGTAATCTGTGTTTTAAAAAAATTCGGAGCAAGTCAATTCAACTTGCTTGGTAGTTCTAATTTTAATTACTCGAATATAAACTTGAATTGACACTAGAAATACCAGTGTAGTCAACGTAACGTATTCAAAATTTTTAAAAATTCTCCAAACGTACAGAGAAGCCATACGGTAGATAATCGTCATCTGTCTTATAAATCAAAAATTACTGAATTCATCATTTTTTGCACCTCTTCTCTCCTCTTTCAAACAAAGTATTTACTTAATTCATTTAAATATAATACAATTACTGCCAGTAGTTGCAGCATCAATACAGACATTCATATACTCATTCTTAGAAGCAACGTTTCCGACAAATATCAATCACCAAACTAACACTCCATTGCAGCATCCGCTCCAGAAACTTATGATAGGAATCCTAACTTTGTACTTCCATACAAAGCGATCCACCGAAGGCCAATCCCAGGAAGCTTTTCCTAAGTCCATTCCAGTTATATATACATTTTTGCTGCATACGCCTGTACACGAACGAGAATAAGCGCCGGAGAAGAGCGAAACGGTTCATGCACCGTTGTATGCACATGCATCCATACACATATATATGTATATACACGTGTATTCATGCAAATGCACTCGAGTACGTGGCGCCCTCCTCGCGCAGAGACGATGATCGTCCTCCGCGTTGCACTCTCGTCTGCAACGATCTCGGGTGCATGCTTCTTCGCTCTCTCGGATATCTCGAGGAACCGGTATCTACCCACGGACAGTCATGTCGGTCATTAGTCCGACTAATGTAACGCTTCAAATTCTATCGGTCCACGGCGCCAGGACGTTGCATCCTCCCACTGAATGCCAACGAATCGTTAATAAAGAAGTACAACGGGAACAAGGGCCTTTTGGCTTGGTTTTAGGCACGTGAGATCTGTTTTGAAGGGAGATTGTGATGGTGTAGGGGCGAAGGTTTTGATTATGGAATAATAGGTTCTTAGGAGTCGATTTTGTCTTGGAAGATTTTATTAGAGACGCTGTAAATTTAGGGATCGTGAAATTATTAATATCGTTGAACTATGATTTATTTTAACAGTGGAATCATGGAAATTAATGTTGATCTATGTTCCTTAATATATTGTACAATTTAAGTCAATAATAATAGCATGAATATAATTTATCGTGTCGTGTTCCATTAATATTTTCAATATTGTAGTTTTTGGAAATGTAGTTGGCATCAAATGACGACAAGTTTTAAAGGTACCAGATAATTGTGCTTTGGGTGTGATTGCAATGAAATTAAAATGTAGGAGAAGATATGGTGAATATAGAGTTAAAAGCTTTGAAAATTAATTAGCGGGGTTGAGTGCACAACCCTGTTTTAGAGATTTTCCCTAAATTATTATCAAATATATTGTAGCCTCGCTGACGTCAAAAATGAAGAGCAACTAAGGACGTTCATTGACATCTCGTTAATAGATTCATAGGTTCGAGGTTCTTTGGCTTTTCGAACAAAATGTAATGCGAGCTATAGAATCGTGAGAAGAAGAGAAAGAAAACGGATACAGCGAATTGATTATTTGCCTATCCGACTCCGTTGCAGCCTTGAATTTTCTTTTCGTCATGGACGATTAAACAGCAGTATTTCATCACCCTCGTCAGTTACCTGGGACGAAGTTGAAGCATGCTGCTCCGAGCTGTTCAGTTTTAACAGATTTTCCGCTGGTACTCCTAAGATCTTGATTTACAATCTCCTACTCGCTAATTGTGACAATTATCCCCTCGTTAACTCGTTGATTTCTCCGCTTGACGGACAATCTTTTTTTTCCCTACGTCCTTCCTAACATTTTAAATGCAATTTCAATTTATTTCTCTGCAAGGAAAAAATCCTCACATTTCTCTTCTTCAACGAAATCCCATCGACCGAGCGAAAGTGCCATCGCTTCCTCCTCCTCGCCGACTATCAAAGCGGGTGTTGAAATTACCGAGAGAAAAAACCAGAGAAACGTTAAAGAGAAGAAAAGGATGAGGTTTAGGGCTGTCCGTGGCTTTAATAAAGTCAAGTCACGCTCCATACATCGAGATCTTTAAATCGTCCTCAAACGAGCCAGCCGAGGTCCTTGATCGTTGACCTGCGATTCATTTGTTACACATTTTATCATCGAACGTTCTCCAACATTTCCTTCTCGCCTCAGTTGCCATCAATTCCTCAAGGTTTTAGCGGACTTCCATTGAAAACGGCGAGAACATAGCCAAAGGAAAGGGCGAGGAATTCGGATGAAGTTGTATTCCAATTGGAAACTTACACAAATACCACGGGTAGTGAGAGAAGAGAGAGTCAAAGTGCTTCGTAAATATTGATCGTTATTCTTGCCGTTCGCGCGTGAATCTTCGAGAAAAGAAAGGTCTCCGTAAAAGCCAAATCCTATGTACACAGACAAGGAATTGCCCGGATTAGATTTTAGGAACGTTCCGTCCTCGAGGATCGAACCAACTGTTCCGACCGAGCGAAACCGCAGGAATTCCGGAAGGCAGGTGTGTCGGTTTCGGTTGAGCGTTTTGCGTTTACGGGAAATCTCGCCACCGATGCTGTCTAGGTTTGCACCCACAGGGACCACCGACTTATGGTTCAAGAACTTTCCATCGAGTTAGCTAGAATCGTCGACTGATTACTGGTATCGTTAACCTCCGATTGCTCTTGCACAGCTGTATCTACCTTTCATTAAGTAGAATTCTAACAATAACATAAACAAGTATGAAATGTATTCCTTCAAGATGATTTCTTTCGATTAAATTTCTCAATAATCAGATTTACAGTGAAAAGTTAAAATATTTCGAATTTTTCAATAGTGAAAGTTACGAAGTTACTCGAAGGGAGACATCAAAGCGTACAATGAATTTTCAAGTTCGAATGGTTTGGAGAAAGAAAAGGAAGGACTGGGCAAATATTGGAAGCAATGGTAAAAGTACCTTTCGGGTCCTCTCGTTCTGGAGTGGCTCTATCGGCAGGTCGAGCCGAATGAAACCACAGTCATTCGGGGAGGCAGGTGCAACGATCTGGAAATGGCAATTTCACGTTGCGGAAAGTCCCTCGGGACTATTAAATCTAACAGTTATATTTACTCGGGTAACTGTCGAATGGAAATACCTACGATTGCCCCGTACGAGTGGAAGATTGTCGGTTAACGATTGTCAATCTCCACGGCGTCGTTCGGCGATATCGTTTCGTTGATTCGTCTCGTGAAAGTACGATACGTCGGTTTAACGCGAACGCGTCAAAAGTGTCGGCATTTCGGATAAATCTTTCCGGTCTACCGAGCCATCGGAGAAGCACGGTGATAAATGAAACCGGTCGATTCTCTAACGATTCATTAAGCCAAGTCTCGAACGGATCGGTTTGGCGTTTAGTTGGCGTACTTTCGGTCCATTCCTTTCACGACAACCTCTCCCGGTGGTACATCCGAGACGTCCGATCGTAACGAACTAATTTATTACGTCTCGCGAGATTTCGGACGGTTACGTCTTTCCCATCGGTAAGGATGCGAGCGTGTAAATCATCATCGTTCCATGGCGATTTATTTTCCCAAAATTACGATTACACTTTCCGGCAAGATCGGTGACCTCGCAAACGAACCTTTCTATCTTTCTTTCTCCCTCTCCCTCTCTCGTCTTTCTACCTCATCTCTCGCCTCTCGTACCGAGCGAATTATCATATTTTAATAACTTCGGGGCCCCCAAAAGAGGCTACGCTTAATTTACGAAGTAACCGCGATCTTTAGTCACACATTGTAAAATTCTTAACGGCCATCGATCATCATTATTTATCGCCCTTCGCCAAATTCGTACCGCGCATTCATGCCCGTGCACACCTATTGATACATCCACAGGGATTTCTACACCTTCGCCCGGTACCCAATCCATTTCGCTTCATTACCGCTCTCACCTCTCGCGCCTGTTCCCTCGGACTCGCCGAGATTTCTCTTGACCCTGCCTTGAACTATGATTGGACACGTTACATCGATCCCTCGCCGATCATCGTTGATCGTGATTCGTCCGGGACGACGTCTTTCGCGCGTAAACGCGTCATTGTATTCCTCGACCTTCGTCCGATCTCCGTATCGCTTATGGTCATATAAGAACGATCTGTATATGTATATCGATCTCTCGTCGATCTGCCGACAGAAGGGGAAAAGAGTGGCAGATAGGTCTCTCGATCATTCCGAGGAGATCGGACGATCGAGGGCATTAATTGATCGTAGAGGACGAGAGGTTTAACACCTGCGCAGAGGAAGGGTTTTCGGGAATGCGTGTCCGTGCGGGCTTCGTAAAAGATCGCGAGGATCCATTAGCCATTAGCCAACGTTTATGCACGTCAAGGTGTCCGTTGGAACAATGGAGCCACCAGAATAGGAATCGATTTTTACGCCTTTCTTTTCACCCTTGGTTTCTCGCCTTTCAAGATGCGCGCACTTTTCGCCAACCCCCCTATTCCCCCGTCTTCTTTCTTCGATCGTAATGCATTAGGCTTCGATCCTCGCCACGCGTACGTATTTAATTTGTAAAACGATCGAGTGTCCTTGGAGGTCCACGGATACATTGGCGTATGGTAGATTATTTATTGGGACGATTCTTTTCTTCAGCAATCATCCCAGTCATTTGGTGTATTCTTACGTTTGCGATTTAGAAAGGTTGGAAATTTAAGATGTTGTTACTGTAATTAGATTATTTCTTTCACAAATATGTGAAGACTTTGGGGAGACAATGTATTTGTAAGGGTTGATTCTAAATGCGGAGAGAATCGAAACACAGAAGGCACGGTACCGAATAAGGTACCAGAAGGCATGGACCGTTTAACGATCCGAAAGTTCCTTTGGACTACGCCACTGACCGTATCCTGGAATTCGACACACAAGCAATCCCGAGGCGCCAAGACAATGGTCCCTCCCTTCGTTCCTCATTGTTTCGACCACGTCTGGAATCTTAAAAGACTATCCATTATTATACTCCCATCGAGAGACGGCAACCCTCTTCTTTGGTTGGATCCACGTAATAATTGAAAGGGCACGAGACACCTGCGTGAAATCGACGCACGTACTGAGATGTCCGTGAAAAATCTCCGCGTGAAACCTCTCACAGATTCCTTCGCTTCCTACAATCCGGTCGGACCTTCGTCACGACGTCCGTACGTGCTTAACTTACATCATTACACATTTCAATGCTCGACAAATTATGCCCCGGGCACACGCGCTGACTGAGAGAAAGAGTGAGAGAAACAAGGGAAAATAGAAGTGAAGATAGACAGAGAATACCAAAGTGAGAGTCGAAAAAAGAGAAATAGAAATAGAGATTACAGAAACACAGACAGAAACAAGGAGAAAAGAAGATTCACACAGGTACATAGACACAAAGGGTAAACGTCGATGATTCTTTTACCACGCGACTTCTGTACGAGAAGACATTCGGAACTGAGATTCTTCAAGACCCTTTTCAGGAGTCGTCGTCGTTGACGATACACGGTCTCGAGAAGGGAGGATTCCATGGTGGAATCGAAAGAACATAATGCCAGGAATATACGTGTGCGGGCTGCATAATCCTCGGTAAAACGCACCGACCGGCAGAAAGCATAATGGCTTGCCCACCATAGGTGTAGCATATTATGAGGGAGGAAGGTGCCTGCACTTTATCTAGACTCGCACGCATCTATTTGCATCTACGTTTATACACGCCCGTTGGATGCGCCTGTATATACATACGCATAGCGAGAATGTTGGCAGAGAGGAGAGAGAATACAAGAGAAGAGAGAGAGAGAGAGAGGAAAGGAACACAATGGCAAATGGTATTCTATTATTCCAGATGGGCATTGGTTATCTCCCTCCCTCTTTGGCCGTGGTTCGAGGAATGCAGCCATGAAATCATTCTCCAATATCTCACCGTAGGATCCTCTCCTTCCATCCCTTCTTTCCATGCACCGTAACCACTGTCAGTGATCTAAAAGTAAACTCTAACCACCGTCAACCCCCTGGTTCCATTACGTCCCTAGGTTTGGGACGGTCATTCGTCATTCCGGTTTAATAATCCTGCTTCGGCACCGGGGGTATTATTAATCGTGACTCCAAAGGCTCGCGTGTCATCCGGCAAATCGCTGCAGAGAATCGATAGGGAAACGTAGCTACGTTGACTCGAAGGTTGTCGTATTTATGACCGTTCGAATCGTTAGGACCCATAGATGCTTATGATAAAATCGTCTTGGTGTTTATTATTCTGATAAATGCAACGAGATTATTCCAACGTTTGCTGAATTTTTTCGACCTTGGATATGTACTTTTTGTAAAATTCTGACGCGGGTCCATTTTATGTGACAAATATATATTATATTATTTGAAGCTCTGATTTTAATTGTTTCTGAATAGGTTAATGGAAAGTCTAGTTATTTATTTTAAATAGACTCTACTATTTCTACTGACGTGAAACTTTTTCTATTAAAATCGCATTTTTATAAGGCAGAAACTTTAGAGACACTGATAGTTAGAAATTTAGCAGACCTTTATCTTGTTAACGCCAATAATTAAATATTTAGTATGTCCGAAAATTCATAAATATTGCAATTTAAAAGTTACATGAAATTTTATTGAATTCAATAGCGCCGGTCACCGGTGACCGCCATGGCAGTCAACGTGATAAAATGTTGGACGTTAAATTTATTTTTTTTTAATTTTTTCTGCTGACCATGAACTGGTCCATAGTTTGGTCACCGTTGAATTAACGCGATATTGAGTACGTTTGAACAATATCCGGAGATCTTTTTGACGGCTTTATCCTTCCAGGATGTTGATTAGGGTTATGGAGTTTTTCAGCCCTCCGTAAGAACCGTGGTTATATTTAAGATTCTTTTCTCTCCGTTGGTTTCCCGCCGTCTTTGCCCTTTCCTCCTGCTATCTCTGCGGTTAGAAGGGAATAAGAAATTGCGGGCAATGATTCGGAACAGGTCCTATCCCTTCTCTTCACCGACGTTTTTTCCTGGCATCATAGTTTGTTTGCTCCGTTAAGTTTCGTGCCGGCACAGGAAATATTCGGTCTTCGTAACGAGTGTCTGGTCGGTAGGCGGATCCAACACTCGTTTGTAACGCAACATTTGTGGCTTCGATCCTTCGAGCTTGGTTAGATACAGGAGGAATTCATTTTTCATTTGGGCTGTTTAACTCGACGACATATGCAGGTCTAATGTAATGGCATTCTCGCGACGAAGATACTCATTTCCCCTGCTTTCGTTTAAAACCCTGTTGTTAGTACTCGAGTCGTCATAAACACTCTTCATTCGAGTGTTTTACGAAGCTTCTTAAATCTAGCTTCCGTTGCTGTTAACTAATTTGGGGCATTTCAGCGTGGAATTGTTTTCGAAACAAAGCTTAAATCCTATTTTATTTATTGAATAACTATTGTAACAATTTTAACCATCTAGAACAAAGGTGGCCAACCTGCGGCCCACCTTAAATATCTTTCCGTAGAGCGAGATTATCACCAGTATCATTATTATTATATTATCTATGTTTACATTTAAGAATAATAGTAAACATAATAATAATAATAACTCATTATAGGGGAGGGTGGGGCAAAGTGGGCCCCTTCAGCAAAAAATAGTCATATCTTTATTTTTTTTTATTCGTTATAGGGGAAGGGGGGGGGGGGGCAAAGTGGGCCCCTTCAGCAAAAAATAGTCATATCTTTATTCTTTTGGGCTCCAAAATTTTAAGGGGCCCACTTTGCCCCCAGGGACCCACTTTGCCCCACCCTCCCCTATTTCAATTTTTCAGTCCGAAAAAATGCCTATAATGGGTCTAAATTTAATATGGGAATATAAAATTGTATGTGCGGCCCGCAGAGTTATGATGCATTTCCAAAGTGGCCCGCAAGATCATTTGGGTTGGCCACCCCTGATCTAGAAGACAATCGAGATCTTTTACAAGGTTGATTATATCACCGGTGAGCCAAAGTGTATATTTAATTAAATTATATTTAATTGAAGATACTAGTGCTGTAATTTTTTTGTATTTAGACTATATAAAAAGGAAATAAATATTATTTTAAAATGATCCAAATTTGGTAATATTGGATTCATTGAATATTCTCCTGCCATTCTTTAAATTAGCCTAACAATAAAATTGCACTGTGTTTAAGTATTGCATTTAACGCGTTAGAACTAACTATTCCTGAAATGAAGTACAAGAAACTGCAGAATTAGGAAATCTATAGAAGCACCTCGCATGATATCGTCTTTCGGTTTCCCACATTGCAAACCTATTCCGGCGTTCGTGAAATATCATTTGGCGTGCATGACAGGTGCACATCGTGAGCACGTTACACAAGAGCTTCCGTTGTTTTCTCCCAGCAAGACAACACATCGAATGAATTCTATGTGCAATTTCACCTGCCGCAAATTGCGCCAGTTGCCCGTTGAAGATGCTCGAGGTGACGTTCGAGGGGGAATTCACGTGCCAATATTTAATACCCTAGCTGAACATCGTGTTCGAGGATCATGGCGATTCGATAATGAATTAAGAGACGGTCAATTCCCTTGAAAAGTATAAGGATACAGATTTGGCAAACTCGAACTCTATGCTGTTTCTTTTAACGAAGAGATACGTACACGAAGAGGAAGAATTGTGAATGTAAGTAGGCTGATGTGATTTAGCGATTCTGCAAAACTGTATTAATATTGTGACAGTTCGACATATGATAAGTAAAATCGCGGATTATAATAATCTCTGATGTGTCTCTTCAGATTTCAAATCATTTCTTTATCATCAGTCTATATTCTACACTAAATATTAGGGGTACCGAAAAGTAATCAAAATTGGAGAACTGAGAACGTAAATGGAAACGTTTTTCAACAAAAAATCGAAGGACTTTTTTAAAAAGGGAATCGAACTATGTTCGATGCAAAAAGTGTTAGAAAATTATGGAAATTATTTTGTTGATTAGTATTCAAGATTTCTTCAATAAATAAATGTTCTATACCGGTTCTATATCGCCTATTTGATTGTTCTACTATTCATCTACTATTTCTCTACTACCCCAGTGATCCTATTTTTGCCAATACGTCTCCATCGAACTTTCCTCTCCCGACCTACGCTCACAGTGGTGCCCGATTCGAAAGATACCGATCGTAGAATCGGTGCTCGAGCCTTCCGCGTTCGGGATTCCATAAAGAGCAAGCAGCATGTATCGTACCTAATGTCGGCACACCGAGACGACTTTGCACGATTTTCTCAACACGTATAAACACTCATACATCCATAGAGATTCGCGCGTCTACGTTAGCACGATCTGCGCAACCCACCTACACTCTGGTACTCGGCCGACTTAGACCTAATTAGCTTAGTCCGGCTTAATGCACCGAGATTCCGTGCCTTTGTCTCTCTCCCCTTCGGCAGATCAACGTGTACGTCGGAGAGTTGTCGCGTAATGGCGTAATGCTCGATCGGGTGTACGGAATATCGAACACTTTCTCCATCTCGTAGGGTAGGTAGCTATATATCGATAATACCTCGATTTATTGGTCGGTGTTTAGCCGCTGCCCCAGATTCTTCCGTTCGGCCTAGTCGACGTGCGGCACAATGCGAATTAGCTTCGCACGTTAATAGTCGGCATAAAAGCGTGGGCGTGGTAATAAGCCAAGTTTATGCCTTCTTTCGGCTATAAACTTGATCGATAAAGCTAAAAACCTAAGGCCTCAACTACATCCTTTTCCATCGTGCTCGATTATACTGGCAACGATCGGCAACGCCGTCAGGGGTCGATAGTTATCTTCGTCTCGAGTACGTTTCATTTTCCACCTGAGAATTCTACGCGGCTTGTTACGCGTATGCTACGTTCCTATTTCGTTTATTGATTTCGCCGTTGGAAGTCATTTAACGAAATGGAAACTCTCTCGAGCATAATAGGATCGTAACAACGTTGCGGTACCGGTGAATTCATTAAATCGGCAACGGTCAATCTAGGTGAAGGGTTTCGTAATTGGAGGACCTTGACGTGAAGTTTTGAGAAACGTTACGGTTAAATGTCATTGGTATAGTAGCGTATCGCTTTTGGTGCGCTGAGTACAAGTGGTACCAAAATGGCGGACGGTTGTGCTTAGATTTGCGCTTAAGATTTAGCCAGTGTTTATAGCTTCATGCTTATAGCTTTAGGTGAAGTTCAAACTCCCAAGGTTATGATATGTAAATAATCTTCTAAAGATGTGGAGGATTTAAATACAGGCTCGCTAATTGAGAGTATCAGCTTTTAATTGCACATCGCAACCCCCGTGGCAAATGGTAAAGCTCAAGAATGAATTTCCATCGATTTATAAGCTCGGAAAGAACCGTATCGTAACAAATTGTATAAACCTACGACAGATGTTTAAAGCATGCTGCAACGCGGGCCAGATGAAGCAGAAAACAATTATCCGAACGCATTATCGGCATGCGAGAGAATAATAAGTCGGGCAGCTTGAAAGCAAATGTTCCGCCTATCGTGTCATCTGTTCACCAGCAACATGTACGATCGGAAAAACTGACACGGTTTAACGAGAGCTACTGACAGCCATTACAGCACGGAGAAAAAACAATTACTCACGGCTCTGGAATCTGATATGAACGATTTATCTCAATCGCACGATCGTGGGAGAGATTTCTTTTTCGGCCGGTTTCCAGGCTTCGAGTAAGATTTCTTTAACCTTTTCGGTCGTCGAGTGTGCTCAACGGTATGCGAACGGTCACCGTGCTTCGAACAAGTTTAATCGGGGACTAATAATGGAAGGCAGCTATGCACTTTCGCTCGATAAAGCGTGTTTTAATTGCATTATCGACATAGTCGTCCTTTTAATTCTAGTTTATGGATGGTGTTGTATGACTTTTAGGTGAGTTTGATGTACAGGGTGTTTCAAAATTATTTGTCATGGCTTTCAGGGGTTGTTCTAATCTTTGGATCGATGGAGATTTGCGATAAAACTCGCTCAAAAATTCGCGAAAGGGTTGCAAATTTTTTTTATTGGCTTATCACATTCCTCTTGAGTAATCGGACTTAAAATAAGCCTACTAAATTCTTAATAATAATTACATATACCTCAGAAACGTGTTGATTCTTTTCTTTGGAGGCTGAGAGCAGACGAACCGTCGAGAACTAAGGGTTGATACCACTGTGAGGATGAATCATCGAGTAACCCCACAGAACGAGAGGTATTTGATGATTCAGGATCTTCGAAATTATTGTACACACACTAATAGGTGAAAATAGTTGAATCCGATCACGAAGCACTGCTTACTCGTCCGCGGTCGCGGGGGAACTGATATCGAGGTGAACATCAGAATGGCTTATTGTTATGATTCGCGGAAAAGATACCTGTAGGTTACGGTCGCCGAGATCTGCCGAGTATATTTTGACAACACGCCGAGGTGAACGTACCTCGTGCCCAGTGAAGTGTAAATAATTGCTCTCGTTACTCGTAGAATTAATTTTAAAATTCTTATGTGAATACTTATATCCTAATTAATATGACTCCTCGTTCAACGACCCCTTTTTCAACTTAGAATTAACTCTTTGTATGTTGGATATTTCTTTTTTTACTTACAAGAGCAGCAATTCTAGGAAATATTTATACATATGATAATCCTGTTATTAAATTGAATTTAGACATTGATATATTACATTTAAAATCTTTCACACCCTGTAAAAATGGATGGTGCAGCAGTGCACTACCTACGTTACCAATATCATTATATAAGTGCAACAAAACCGCTGTAGCAACACTACAGTCGTGATACCGGTTGACCAATATCCTCGAAAGGGTTAAGAGCAAAACCTTTTAACCCACACGCAGAACCACGCAGGATGACAAGTCTGAAACGCCAAGCATTTTACGTAATAGTGATAAGTGCCTCTGTCCGCGTGTGTAAAATCTGCGTTAATCGCACCGTGCGTGTACGCAGACCTCGCGAAACGAGCGCGCCAAACGATCTTGCTCTGCTGACGAAACGTTCCAACGAGTCGGCTGTTATTTCGGACTTTTACGACTTCATGCAAGCGCGAAAAGTGGAACCGGTTGCTTCCGCGAACGATTTTTTTTCGGCGAATGTCCACTGGATAAAACGCGACCCGATGGCATTAAAAGTTATACAAAAAGAACACTGTCGGTGATACTTTTTTATCGAGCGATTCGATTATCAGGTTTATCCGCGCATTTAACACACTCTCGAGGAATAGTTTCTCCTTTCAATTTTGACAGTTTGAGTTTGAACTGCTACGGTTATTTTATTTAAAATCTAGTTTTTAAGGTGTGCTCAGATTCAGTGATCCTATAGCTTTAGGTGGCCTCCGAATCACTGATTCCATAATTGTAGGTGGGCTCCGAATCACTGATCCTATTGTTTTAAGTGGGTTTTGAATCATTGATCCTACTGTATTAAGTGGGTTTCAAATTCTACTATTTCAGAAGGTTTCAGAATTACTGATTCTACTATTTTAGGTCGCTTTTAAATCACCGATCCTACTATTTTAGGACCTTTTGTATATACTGATTCTACTGTTCTAGGAGGGTTCCGAAACACTGATTCTACTGTTTCAGGTGGTTTCAGGATCACTTATTCTACTGTTTTAGATGGGTTTCGAATCCATCTGTTTCAGTTGGAGTTCGAACCAAAGAAATAATCTACGAAGAAAAACTTTCCAAGAGATGATCTAAACTTGGTCTCACTTGGATTGCGACATATAGCCTCCATTTCATTATTCACCCCAGCCCCGTATAAGTTTCTACGAGAATGTAACACTCAACTCGCAAAGTGTTCCTTCTCACCGCAGCATTTCGTGTGAAATTTGACCATGAACTGAAATATTTTTATAAACAAACAATCCAGCAGTTTGTATTCCCCCGGCTAAGCAGCTATTACGTTGAAACGTGCCACGATCGAGAATACGCGAGGCATATATCGCGACCGTGTGTTTTCTTGCTCGCGAACAACCGAAAAATCGAAGTCTCTCTTTACGAACGTGCCACGTAAAAAAAATACAGTCGATAAGCGCGAAAATCTCTTCTGAATAACTCCAATCACGTAGTCGGCCGTGTAAATTCTTTCGTCGTTTAACGCTAAACTTCTTTTGAGAACGTTCGAGCTCCGAAAGAAACGACAGGAACGCGTCGACTTGGCGTCGAGAAACGACACGTTACGAATCGCATAGACGACAATCGTCTCGAAGACAAGAAAGAGGTGTTAGTCGACGGTCAGGGTCGTGCACATTCCGAGGAGCACTCGAATAATCACTAAGGACACGGTCGAACGACGAGCATGATACGTTTTCGGTGTAAAATTCGCGATTCTTCGCGCGTCCGCTTTGAACAAGGCTTTATGTCTGAGAAGACACGCTGGATGAGTCGAAGACGCACCATGGAACAATGACCCGTCTCCTAAGGTCGCACGTTTCTTTGGAATTGGACGTTTTGAATTTGCGCAAGTAATTCTGGACCTCGTGAACGAAGCACGTACACGTTCAGGAAGAAGACGGTGTTATACACGATGGTAAGAGCTAGCTAAGAAAATAAGAGACGATGTATGCAAATTGGCAGGTGTCGGAGTAAATTAAAGTTCGAATTCGTGAATTTGCGTGCAATGAGTTTAAGGAAAATGAAAAGAAAGAACATATTGAAGCGAAGAGGTTCTTCCGAGTAAAAGAATGCTGATGTTTTATTAAAGGACATTCGCGATCTAAGTATATTCCTCTTGGTAATTCTAACAAAGTCCAACACACACGAAATCCAAATCTGCAAACTGACGTGTAGCCCTTCACCGCTGAAACATCGCCATTCTCTCATCCAAATTACAACTTCTCGAAACTCCATTCCAAACGCAAACACGATCCGATAAAAACGACACGAGGAATCGATATTTCCGCGGAATATTCAATGAAACATTCGATGAAGCAAAAACTATCGGAGAAACGCCCCATACAAATTAGCAAACGCAAGAACACCAAAACGAGGATGAAATACATAAGATAACAAGGAGTCGCTTGAAGAAGCACGGTAAACCGGCTCTTTACTCCAGATTCTCTCGGTTCAACATACGGTGCACGCAAAACTCCACAAGCATTTATGCATCCACGACAAAAACTTTCCTGCCGTTGTTACTCATCTCAACTCGTCCCCATCGTTTCTCTTCCATTAGTACCAAAGGAAATCAAAACGTTCGTATTTTCTCTCTTCCACGAAAGCAAATCAAATGCGTGGGAGGTTTCGAATAGAAAGAACAAAAAAGAAAGAGGTTCCTCTAGATTCGTCGAAGTCAGATTCATTGTTGGGTGCTCGGACGTAGAAGTCTCGTAACGAGAGAGGATTGCGCAACGAGGTCAAACTCTCTTGGTCCAGGCAGTCTGGGGTTGAGCGGTTAAAAGGCTGTAAAAAGAAAGAAGGGGGCAGAGGCGAGCGCAGCCTCCGCGGCACGCTCGAACGTGGCGCTTGATTGTCGTTCTTAATGTCAATAGGAAATGACTCACTCCTTAACGCCGCAATGATATCACTCCGGTCGTGCGAGTACGAGAGAACGAGTAATGCCGAGCTCGTTGTATTCGCTCCTGCGATCGCGATTCGATACGCGTGGACGTCGTCGTGGAATTAATGCAGGAGACCGATCTCGTCTGGGGTCTCTCGCGTTGTTGTAATCATTCCATGCAAATTTCGACATCGATTTTGGCAATGTTTTTATCCGTTGCAATTATCATACGCCCGATGTCGTGGAGAGTTTACAAGCGTTGTTTCTCTCAGTGGCGTATGTCAGTTAGAAAGTGCGAGGCATGTCCGGCTGCGTGTTAAAAGCGTTGACATTTAGCAACGATCGAATTGCTTTCCATGCTAATTACGTGAATCGAGGCTGAGAGGTTGTAAAGTTGTTGGGAGTATTTCGTTTTGAAATTTCGAAGAGAACGGTGAGGTATGCGTGACGTAGGGGAAAAGGTGGAGTTATATGGTGGAACGTGGAAAAAGGTATTGGATAGAGTGATATGTGTAGAGATAGGTTTGAAAAATGGAATGAAAAATGTTAGGAATGAGATATATAGTGAGGAGAAAAATTCTGACGATCGTTAGTGCAGATCTATATTGTCGGTTGGATCTATCGTGAAATTGGTTAACGGTGGGGAATTCCCTCGAGCTTCTCCCGACAGGGTGAATGTGGGTCAGAGTAACCGATCAAGAGCAAAAGGAGACAAAACGAATGCAAAATCGTGCCTCCTGCAGAGGTTTTACCTACGATGGCGTAGGTGTTTCTTATAGGCGTCGGAATGTCGATTGTATCCCCGGTTCTTTGTAATTATTTAGGTCGTCGTAGATTGAGCAATGCAAAACAAGGCATGACGACATTTAAAAACGGCTGCTTCTAGAATCTGGTTTCATTAGAATTTATCACTATGATTAACTTTTAGCGGTACTCAGATCGGCCGGTCGTTGACGCTAAAAAGCTTGATTACTCGGCCGATCGTGACCGATTAATTCTCCACATCTAAATAGCACGATCCGAGAAAAACGTTCCCAGGGATATTTTGCATAGCAAAACGTGCATCGTCAAGTAATTGCTCCTGCTGCTGAGTAAACTAAAATAACACTTTTGTTTAAGAATTGCCAGAGAACGAGATTAAAATGGCCACTAAACGTTAACGTAGAATTAACGAGCATATCTTAAAACGAAACGGTCGACTTTACAGAGACAACAACGTCGTCGTAAGCGTTAGAGATTTATCGTGTAAAACGTCAAATGGCTCGTTTGTCGGCATTAATTGGCAATTTCTCGCTAAACATTCGACCAGAGTAATTTACCCATCGAGACAAATCAACGAACATAAACGACGGTTTAATAGCGGGCGTAATTTCGCGCTCGATCCTCGTTAAGAATCGACCAACCGATCGCACGGATTCTCGTAATATCGTTACTCCCAACGGACGTCTTGTCACGATTGCGTGAAATCTCGAGTCGTGCGGGCATTTGGTGCACACTAGTATCACGTTTAAACGACAACGAATCCATGATGGTAGAAGAGAAACACGCGCGAGGACGAGAAAGCTCGCCGTGTGTCTCCAAAGATCGCGTGGATCTCGCAACGGAGTGAGGTAAGCGAACGATTCTAGAGCAGTAGCTGCCGTAACGGCAGGAGCAGAGGCCAAGAAGGACGCGATACCAACTTCGACGACATCGAAAAGAAGAGGAGGAAGAAAAGTTCGAATCAGAAGAGGAAGAATAGACAAAGGCGTAGGCAATGGAGGAAGAGGTAGATCTACATAAGAGATCATGACTCGAAGCTAGCCGAGTTTCGCCGGAGCCAAGGAGAAAGTTAGAGGTAACTGGCTGAATCTGCCCGATTGGCAGCCTCCTTGCACCTTTTCCACGGGCCTGTGCATTGTAGTCACGAGCTCGCCCAACTACCATACAGCCAACGATAATGCCCAACGACGACGCGTCTTTGTTCCCTCTCTTTTTATCTCCTCGCGATTCCTTTCCAGTTGTACTTACACGCTTCTCTTCGATTATTCCTCTCCCTTCTTCCAATTCCATGTGTCTATCCATCTCCTTTTCTCCATCTCCTTTCGGTTTCTTGCCTTCGAATCGCTTCTGCAATCGATTCCTCCGGCAGCTTAACCCCGACTGATCCTAGTCTCAGGCCATTAGTCGCAATTAGTCTCAACGATGAATTTTCTATGAGCGAATAATCAACTGGCATGGTAACAAGTAAGCCAAGAGAGTTGCGAGCCCTGTAGGTTGTCCCTGGTCTTAGCCAATTACACTTTCATGATCGGGACTACCGTCGAATCGAGACATCGCGAAAGAAATCGAGTACGATGGCGTAGGCGGTGCCGGTGGCACGACTTCCTCGATCCTTTTTCCAAATCTATCCGATCGTCTATTCTTGTTTCCATCGGTGATTCTTCTCTTCCCTCTGTCGATTTCGAAGTGGCTAATGGCCGATCCGGGGATCGTTCGGCAGCACGAAACATTTTGCTTAACGAGCGCTCGATTACGATCATGCAAATTTTCTTAATTAACAACGCGATTCGTGGCCCACTGTTTCTGGCTTTGTTTCAAAACCTTTAACTTTCGCTTGGACTTTCGATCATTTTTAACATGGTGCTATGGTAGGTTTGAATTTTTTTTTTTATGATTGAGATATCGCGCGATTTTCCTCGGTTGGATTTTATTCTTGGAGCTACGATGAAGTACGATCGGCGGTGTTAAAAGCGACATGATACCGATGTATGTACATTGCGTTGTTAGTGGAAACATTGTGTTCGTTTTCGCGTTACATCAGGCCCTGAATTACCCGCAATAAAGTTCGTATTTCAACATCTGCAGTTATCGTCTGTATTACACTCCAAAGGTATACATTTGCGAGAATAAATCGCGGTAAGTGGAGGCTCGCCTCGTGTGTTCGAGTTGTAACAGAGAAACCTCGACGTATTCCTCCGGATACGAGACAAAAATTATGGGAGCGGCAATTAAAAAAGGATCGACGTTCGAGCAAGAGAGACGGATTGATCTATATCGATTACGTAATGCAAAGGATCGTGATATCCTGACAATAAAATTCTCCACAGAAACAACCTTCCAATGATATTCAATAGTTTAAGTGTAAACCGTCAAACTATCGCGATCGTTCACCGAGTTTCATTGCACGTTTATAACCGAGTAAAAATGGAGCAATTGTTTCAAATCGTAGAGCAATTTCTATGGTATATTCTGCATATTGTCAGATGCAATTTCAGACAACGAAAGCAATATTGATTTTGTACAAAATGTGAGAAACGATGAAAAAACTTTCACCTTCTGCAGCGGTTACAGGGTCGTTTGTTTAGTAGTTAGGTTGGAAATATAATCGCGACTAAAAATAGCCGTTGACTTTTTAGCTAAGCAACGTATTGTATCGCTCGGGAACCGGTCACTGTTCCACTCGGGGAGGGCTAGGAAGGCGTAACAATGCGAATAATTAACCGGTAATGTTGTTTCGCGAGTTTTAAACGGTGCACGCCTACTGCGCGAAGAACCGGCCCGCTGCAACGAAAGGTTATTAATAATTGCATTTTGGCGAACGAACCGATTAGTAGATAGTACCAAATATTTCGCTGATTTGTCAATAAATAATGAAAAAAATTTCGGGTGTTGATCAAATGCGGACCGGAAATATTCCGATAATGCGCGTGCCAACATTATGATAAGACCTAGAAATTACACCGCTGCTTGATTAAAATGTAGAAATGAACCATAGGTTTCATATGCGTATTCTTAGAAATTTGTAATTTGAATTAAGATTAGGAAGCTTTTCTGGAATTTTGCACATGGTAATATAGGTAACGTGAATTATAAAATTATGAAATTAAGAAATCCCATTACTTCGGTATGATATGTGGTTTACTAGAAGATCAAATATATTTTTTATAAACCGCTTACTCACTTCTTATTGCTAACCCATTGGAATAAAAATAAGTTACATTAAGTGAGGAATTAATTAAACATAATTCCCGTGTGATATTAAAATACCATCGTATAAATTTTTATTTAGTTCTTCCAAGAAATACTTAATTATCCCATCAAAAATGGATTCGCGAGAATAGTCCACAAAAATCTCATACCAATTAAATTCCTGCAAAAAAAAAAACGGAAACCCCATCCTTCAAAAACCCTGAGAAGCCAAAAAAGCAAAAAGGATATGAGAAAAAAGGGCCATAAATGTTTTTTCTATGCAGAATTATTATTATCCGTGCAATAAATAAACCCGTTCACGCGAATTGCCGGGGAGAACACGAGATAGCAGTTATAGCCGTCCGTAAATGCCGGTTCCTAGTGGCAAATAAAATAACGAGATCATAAAATGCGCGTAAAGCATCGCTTATCACGTGGCAAAACGGTATTCGCGCATATCGATCGTTTATTAATAATTCACCACTTTCGCGCGCGATCCGATCGTGAGATAAACCGTGCTCAGCCCGAAATGTCAATACGAACGGAGAAATAGGTTTTTCGTGCCGGCGTGACACTCGAGGCGTTGCTTTTAATATTTATGCCACAATAACGCGGAACTTGTAATATATATCCTTTTTCGATAGCTGGCCATATTCGTAATACCGGTGAGAGAGCGGACAAGCGGTTACGACTCATTTTAGCATATCTCGGGCTACCGTAAGATTATCGGTCACGGTGTATTGCTTCCAACGTGCCCGATTTTTCGGCTATGCACGTAGAAAGCTCGCCAGTGTGCCCTGACATTACGAAACAATCGTATTTTGAATTGTACGGATTAGAGGAGAGAATTTAATACGGAATATTAACCTTTCACGATACATGTTGTTGGAGTGGTCTTTGTTTATATTTTGGGTTTAATTGTTGAAGTTCGTTCGTCTAGTAGCTGTGACTTTCAACTATGATGTATTTTATATAATAAATTCAGAGAAATCTTGTAGAGAAAATAAGAAGTTTCAGGAGCACTAATTGGCAATCAGAATTTTTATCTGCATGTGTAGATTCGATAGCATCTCTCCGATGACCAAACTCCATAAAAAATCTTAGTTCCTCGATACCATGTTACTTGAAAATATTAAAGAGAAGTAACTACATTAAGATAGTTAAATAGAGCTAGTAATTAACACTGAAACTACTAAGTCACACAAAATGACTGATACTCAATTTTTCCGAAAAGTTCTCCAATTATATAGAAGAGCCATAGCGTACATATTCTACGTCCATCTCATAAAATATAAATTACCAATTAATATCCGTAAAATATAAATAACCAATTAATGGTCACCGTTTCCATCTCCTGATACCTCTTTCTTAAAAATATATAGTTAAGGTATCGAAATACATATAATAGATTTTGCACCAATAGTTCCAGTGGTAAGCTCTGTATTTTCCAGCACATTTTCTAATCGTATTCAAGAAAAGCATACGTTCACTTCATTCAGGGTTAACGCAGCTCTTTTTAGGTCGATCATACGTCAAAGTGGCAGAGAGAGAGAGGCCTCTCTATCCATTCGAGATATACAGAGACGTTACAATGATCGAGCTGTACCCGCGAAACGAATTATCGAATAATTACGACGATTAATGATTACAAGATCGACGATTATTATTATAATTCCTCGGAGGCCTGATCGACGGACGCGTCGGTGGATTTGCATCGTTTGTCACTGGAAGACGATTAATGCATTCGCGTGGCGCGAGTCGATCGGCTCGCATAACTTCGATACACGTGTTACCTCAGCGTAAGCCACATAATGTTCTTATGCGATTACCAGCCATACTCTTGCCGCATTGACAGTGAGTGGAAGCGGTAGTTATGGTTATTTAATGCGTCGCGCATTGCCGTTGAATCGCGGATCTAGAATGACAAAGTTGATTCTAGAATTTCTCGGACGTTAAAGATCCGTAAGAGGGTTCTTTATCGTGTGCCATTATGGTCATCCGCGGGCGAGGGTGCTTTGCAATAAACGCGATTATAGGGTATTTGTTATTTGTCGCAGTGATATAATACGCAGTAAAATCTGTAGATTTATCACCACTATATCATGTCTGTACTATTTGGCTCGCCTTGAATAAAGAAATCGTCCAAGTTGCGTTTGTTAGAGAGAAATTTTAAATGGTGGATATTGCATCAATATTTTGCAGTATTATGCCAAAAATTTGTAGTCTTAGGTGAATACAAAATTAATAATTCTACGATGACATAGAAACTACAGAGTTTGAAGCTGAGAAGATCTATTCTTCTCCTCATTTTAGCATCGAAATTACCTTATTATTTTAACGAGACGATAACTTTGCCCCGTGGATGTAAGTCAGTACGAAGTAATACGTGGAAAGCCGACCACTGATCTGAGAGGGTAAACCCGTATTTAACGAAATTCGCACGGTGCAAAGATCCCATAGGTTTCTGTTTAACCGTGATACCTGTAATGACATCCGCACGTTCTCTTAAATCACATCTTCTGTTGGAGCGGTAAACCCAGCATTTGCTTCTTTCATCCGAAATGGTATAATAACATAGCTGTCCGCCGAGACAGAAGTAGAAGTATATACCCCGGTGTGGGTTTCCCCGAGGAAGTCATTCTTTTTTCCTCCCTTTTTCTTCCCTCTTCAGTAACTGCGACTAGACACACTCGATATTAAATCGTAGGTCGCCGTAAATGGCTAACCGATAATTACACGTCGGCTTCTCGTAATGCAGATCGCTTTAACCTCGAGACTATCTTTTTCCGACTTTCCAATTCATGTCTACATTGTCCCCCACAATGTAAATGACTTAAAAGTCGGAGGGAGTAAATCAAAATCTGTATTCCCGCCGATATAGCTGGTATTGAACCACAGGTATTAAAGATCCACAGAAATTATTGGGTTGGAGAGAAAAATCTCTCTGTGAGGATTATAGCTTTGCCTCAAAAAATAGCGAAATAAACTTAATTTAAAATATGAAAATACTTTACTCACTTTTACGCTAAAATATGCAGAAATTTCTTCCCCAAGCTAATATATCAATATCTGAACCGTACCATATTTGCTTCTTTTGGCATTGAGATTCAGGAGCACTAGCCTTGGCAAGCGATACGATAATCATACGTCATCGTTGTATTACTTTTTCCCCCTAAAAAAGGGTAAAATCAGTCTCAACTTGAACTCCTGCCACAACGCTCCATTACATTGTAAATAACAAAAAAAATAAACCACAATTTATACAAGGAGATAATACAAAATCAGTAGGCACTCGTGCGACAAAGTTTTGACCGGTAGAGGGAAAAATTCCTCCGTGTCAGTGATCGGAAGAAACCATGTCCCCTCTTCGACCGATGTCTTCGCACGAGTGTCCCTTCCTACGCGCGAGGTCAGTTATAATCATCGTTGTAAGCATCGCTGCTCGTTGGAGCTTGTACACGAGTTTCCGAGGCGGAATATCTTTTCTTATTCGACGATCGGCTGGCACGTATGCAATTAGAAATTTCCTTTCACCGGCTCGTTGACACTAATCACGCAATGGGTATCTCTCTCCCACACCTCGATGAATCTGACCTCGCCTGTCCATTCTGCTTCTATCTACGGCACTACCAATTGACTTAACGATCGCTGCTAAATACCAATTACGAAACGCTTAATTACGTTTTCCGCGTAAAAGGATATACATATTCGCGATCGATGCCAACGACGACGACCCTCTATATCGGTACGTCTCGAAGTGCTTTCCTTTGACTAACTCTATGGTTCTTTAACACTAGAACTACCAAACCAGTAAAAATGACTGGTACACAATTTTTTCCAAAAATTCTCAAAGTTCATAGACGAGTAAGAGAACGAAAATTTTACGTCCATTTCAAACGACATAAATCACCGCATTGATCATCATCTCCGCCACTCGATTCGTCCTTTTTCAAAGTACTTATTTAATATATTGAAATATGATAGATTTAACGCCGGTAGTTCTAGTGTTAAATATTCAGAGACTTTCCGAGAAACCATTTAAAGGAGTTATTTTTATGGCAAACTAAAGATACTGTTTGCCTTTTTATTTTCAAACTTTCGAGAGAATACAGTACTATGGAGTTACTCTGTGATTCTAGTTTATAACGTTGATACTTTGGGGGACTACTGTAACGTTGGACCACAGTAACGACAAGTTATAGCGTAGTTTGATCGTCGACCAACCGAGTCATTCAACCCAACTCGGCAGTTAACGTGTTAAGACTCTAAAAGGGTCCCAAGCCGAAAAACTTTAAAGACCGTCGTTACAGTGTATCACCATTGCCATGATATCTAAATAAAAGCTTCTTTCATACCACACGTAAATTTTCAACACAATAATCTTTCTCCAATTAAATCCAACACCATCATCTCTCTGCAAGTTTCTAAAAACCTCTCAACAAATTTACCATAACCGAAATGCATAGATCCAAAGTTAAAAAAATCTGTAACACCGAGTCTCTTGAAGATCCCATATAATCACGAATATCCGAAAGAATTGGCCGTTTCTAACCATCATTCGGCGAGCATCGTCTCACATTTGGGAGAGAAAAGGGACGTCGTGGAAGGAGGCTCGAAATCCCATCGACTCGAAGGATTCTCACGGCAAGATGGGGTTTCTTCTCCGAGTGACTTTGCCAGAGTACCATAATAGACATTCGTACGATCGTGGAGGGTTCCTCCTCCCTTTTCGCTCTCGTTTCGGGATCAGAGAAGAGTAGATAAACGAGGCGAACGAAACGGACACGAAGGAAGGGAAGTGGTCCACGCTCTAATCTTTAGTAATGGCTAATCGCAGTAGGCCTATGGGGCACGCAACTCAGCCACCGTGGGCAGAAGCAACAACGCAACAACGATTACCGGGGCAACAGGTATTAGCAACAGGCTAAAATGACCCTCGCAAGGCCGTGAGTAGAGACAACCGGGTGAAAACGGGACGGAGGTATATTTTGACGACTGGAAATCGCTAGCCATCGGACATAGCCCTCGGGGGGATGCGCGTTCACGTTTTGCGCCACCATCGTAGTTCGCCATCGCGCTCTTTCTCTCTCTGTTCTTCCATCGAAATGAAATGGACTCGTCATTCTTCTTCTTCCTCCATCGAAACGACTCGTCTGCCGATCTTCCGTTTAAATATCGAGATTAACAACACTCCGGCGAACTGTTCTCTATGATTTCCTAAGAGATCGATGGAGAACGTATAATGACGACGCACGGTTCCACCGTGATTTCTACGGGTTACGTTTCGTTTCTTGAGCATTTATGCCGGTTCCAGGTGCATAAAATCGAGCCGATTCGTGAAGGGCGCCATCGCCGATGCGCGTATTGCATACATAAACCGATTCAAAATTATACACGAGGCTGAAACCGCGAATTTTCTGTCTATTCCATGGAACCATAGACGGTGCCTCGTGAAATGGTAATGAAATGAAATTAACGAGCCGTTGCCTAAAATCGTGCACTACACTTTCGCCGATCATTCCTTTCTTCGAAGACCCGTGTCACTAAACCCTCCATTTCTTCTCCGTTTTCGATCGCGAGACTATTAAATGGTATCCACTGCACGCATGTCTACGATCGAGGATCAATTTTTCTGTCTGGAACGTTCGAAATGGTGTATAATGTATTCCGTGCCGTTTCGGATCGTTTGCCGACCTTCAATCCGAGAGGAGAGAATTCCCAAGATTTGCAGAAGACAGGAGCAAAAGATTATTATATAATGACACATTTTATTAAATATTTCAGTCTTGTCATTTTTGCATATGTCGCCGTTCCCGTTTCTACTGACAATGCCGATAAATTTTCCCTGGAATCTGTCCGATCGGTGAGATTTGAAAATCCCTCGGATGAAATAGTATGAGAATTACGATCATACGAGATACTCGACGAGGTTGCGTTTCAATAAAGCTCGAGTATCTAACGATAGATCTACGTCGTCTCGAATTATCATAATCCTCTTAGGTCGATACTGTCCGCTAATATATGGATTTCATAATAAAATAATAACAAACGGCATCGCGTAACAGTCCCGGGACGATTTACGATTACTTTCACGACGCAAACCTGCGCTGCTGGGACACGTCGATCGGCATTCGATAAACTTAATTTGCTGCTAGATCTCGTTCCAATAAAATCCAAAGTTACACCCGGGCAAAAGTGGAAAGCGATAAAAGGAAGAGGAAATATTCAATGAAGAAGAAAGAGAGGATGTAAAGAGAACAGGGATAAAATGAAAAAGGAGGAGAGAAGCGAAGAAGAAAGGGACGAAGTAGGAAGAGAAACTGCGGAGGGATCCGCGGCTTCGATGAAAGTACGATTGCTACGACGTCCGAGACAAGAATCGGCTTGTACCAGGCTGTATGGATAGGTACTTGTAAGAAAATGTCGTAACGATGTGCACGAGTTTTTTTTCTCTTGCTGGTAGAAGGCGAGCAACGAGTGTGTACACGTTTCGCAACCCCTTTTATGTCCTTTAATCCTCCACTTGGCAAGCACCGATCCGCGGAATTCAGCGCGCGAAAAACCCATCGATGTAATGTCAGTTTGTCGGTTATCTTTTTCTCCGCATTTCACCGTGACGGGCAAAAACGTGTCAATGGGGAATTTCGTCAGGGAATTCCATGTGTTTTGCACGGATGCTCGTTTGTTTTTCCTCCGTCGGGATATCCTACGAGAGCTTTTACAAGGAGGGAGAGAAAGTTTGAAAATTCACCGAGGGAATTAGGCGGTCGTCGAAGGACAAGGAACGTTGCAGAGTTTGGATCTCGCGGAGAATTTCATTTCGATGACTTATCGTCGAGTTTGGATTAAGTTACATAAAGTACAGCACAACGGGCTGGGATTATGGGGCGTCTTTAAATCTTCTACGAAGTTTTGTCTCTTAACTCGACGGTTTGCAATTTAGAAACTATTTAGTACATGGCAGTTTAAGGGGATTGGATTTTCTACTTTTACGGTGTTATCTATTTCATCCGATTTTTTGTCCACATGGTGAAAAACTTAACTTTAAGACTAGTGCTACGGTGATTGGTGGGATTTGTTCTTAATCTTTTGGTCTATGATTTTTTTCAACAGGTATGCAATAATCTAGGATTGAATTGCTGAGATAAAAAATTCATAAGTTATGATATACTTAATCTGTTATTTTGAAATCCATCAAAACTACAGCTCTAAGGTGAAATCGTCATAACGGTCGGAAGCAAAAAATAGAAAAGAGGAAAGCATCTTTTCCATTTCAGCGCTAGAAAACTGCATTGCTGCAGGAAATCTACGTTGCATCCTCATCGATGTCGCAGTCCAATTGAGTCTCGAATGACGCATTGCGTACATCGATACTGTACATTCGAGTTGCGTAAAAGTGTAATTTCCTGCAAACGAGAAACACGAGAAAGAATCTTAGGCCGTCGATGATCCATTCGATTTTATGCCATGATTTTACTGTAGAATTTCGCAGCAATCGACAGAATAGAAGGAGTTTCGACGTTGGTGGTATCTGGAGGTATCTAATTACGAACGATTCGAACGAACGAGTTTCTACTTGCGTGATACTCCAACAGTGCCAAACTCGATATTCTCTGAGGACTCTCAGACATCGGCGCCGACACTTCCAAAGCTGAACGAAATATCGAATCATCGTTTATGTCGTTAGGAACCCGACGGATACTTCACTTCGGTCAAACATCGCTTTTAACTCCCAATTACTATGCAGAATTTGCATTCGAACTTTCAGAAATACCATAAAATCAAGAATTGATTATTCGATAAAACCTGACAGCTTCCTTCTCTCAAAAAATTGGATTATGCAAAGATGTCAATTCAGGAAGACATTAAAATATTACTATTAAATCTAATTTAATGTTTCAAAACTCAGATAATCCTCTAATAGATTTAAATAAAGTACCATATTAAAAATGCACTTTTAATCTCTCAAAACAGCGTTAAAAAATACTCAAAGAAAATTCTCTAGAAAATTCTTTGACACACGTAATATACAAACCGCTTGAAAAAATTCCAAAATTCCTCTCAAACGGTACACTCATCCTTCGTCAAGCGTGGAACTTGAACGCGTTCACATTAACATCAAAATAAAAATGAAAGAGCCAGTGAGATTTGCGTGTCGATGCGGCCAGCCTAATTCTTTCAGCTGGTCCCTCGTTCGAACCGCCCAGGCACACCGTGGGTTTCTCTTTCATCGTTGCGGAGGGCTGCCTTCTATACCGATTTATAAGCGAGCCGCGAGTTTTGTAGCTCGCGCGATAAATTACGGATTTATTGAGTAAGCGAGCGAAGAGCAGCCGACGTCGTAGAACGAAATAAAAGAGGCGGAGAACGAAGAGATTCTTTATCGCTCCGGCTTGCTGTTGCTTCGTACCATCGATGCCGTAGCCTGTGCAGCCTCCGGTGGGTCGATTAGAAATTAAAAATGACGAATTGAATCGTTCCTATTGATTTTAATTATACGCCGTCGCAATGGGATACGGTGGTGATTTCGTGGAAAGTATGGTGGACAATAACTCTTGGATTTCGGTCTATCGTGCAGTGGCGATGGCCCAGATAGACATAATTTGTGGACTATAAGGCATCTCACCTATTACGCTCGACGACTGTAAATCTTTTTATTATTATGCCAAATAGAATCTCGGAGGTGTGGCGGATTAGGTTCTCTCAGGGTTTCGAGAAATTACGGGGGCCCCCGTGCCCCTGGTAATTTCGAATTCGCCGACGCTGTCTTATGAATTATGAGACTTTGAATAGAGAATAGACTTTGGGGGAATCTCGATGGTATTGTATCGCGCAATACCTTAAGCCTTGCTGAGATTCGTATGGCAAGAATGGATTTTTGATTTCGAAAGAGGGCTTTATTTCCTGGTAAAAATTCGATTTAATTACAGCGAGGAAAAAGGCGCGTAGGCAATATCTCGGGTTGAGCTCTCGCATCGACAGCGTAGAGATGTTTTGCATATTTCTCATCTTGTCCGGAATTATTAGGATTAGTTGCTGCGCAACGTCTCGTAGAAATTAAAAATGACCATAATTAAATCATCCGTTAATTAATTCCGAATATGAATTTATCGGACGGAGATGAGATAGAAGGACACCGTTGGTCATTATATCCCGTTTTTTTTTTTATTTCTTTTAACGTACCTGCGCGCCCGTGGCCAGTCACGACCTCGGAGCTTTGAGAAAAATACGACGGACACGGAAGACGGATTCCTTCGATTCGTATTAACCCACTTTTCCCTCGACCTCGTTTCTCACCTTGGTCCTATAAACAAATACTTTCGATTTTAATTAAACCGCTGTGTCTTCTCAGAACCGTCTTTAATTCCGTTCCACGTGCAACGATAGAACCGCTACAGAGAGCTATCCAAACACAATTTTATGAAGCTCTCAATCCCTCATAAAAAAAAAAAAAAAATTAAACAAAAACACCTATACTTTACAACCACCCTATCTACGAAACATTTTACAAGATTCATACCTACTCTCTTAAATCGAACCAGTGAGATTTCACTGGTTCAACCAGTGAATACAAATCTCACTGGCGAACCAGTGAAATTTGCGTCCGCTGCCGCAGCGTCATGAGCCGTGTTTTATTTTTGAATATGCTGACGAGTGAGATTCACCGGTAAACCAGTGAATTTTGATGGCCGCCGAGATCCCTGGCGGAACCAGTGAGTGTCATTGGTAAACGAGTGAGTTTCCACTGGCGAACCAGTGAAATTCCACAGGTTCGATCTAAGAGAGTACATTATACGAAATTATCCACACAACAAAATTATAACTCCCCACAATCGATTCCCCACCGACGATATCAAGACCCCCGTTTCATCCAGAATCGCCACCTCTTTTTCCCCAAGTGGGCACATCGAAACACGCCTGGCAGAAAGAATTCCACCATCGAATTCGGAGTTTCTCCCTTGCTAATTTCTCGGTGGCGTTTCTAGCGAATGCCAGGTAAACCATAGGTGGGTGGCGAGGGTGTCTGGGAGGAGGGTTGAAGAACTGGTAGCGAAAACAAGAGAAGACGAGAAGGAGCGGTGAGACCGAAAGAGCAGAGAAGACCGAAGGGTCCCTAGGAACAGCAACGAGGACGAGAAGGGAGAGGAGAAAGAGGGAGGCACGGACAGACGGATTCCTTCGATTCAGTTCGGTTCGAGTTAGCTGGATTTGGCGAATACGGCTCGTTTGTAGTCTGCCGAGGGGCCCCGCGGCGACTACCGCCGACTGGCGCATCACGGCTCGAACCACCAAACCGAATGAAACTGAACGATCCCGAGCTACCTGCCGCTGGCGTCGACTCCAAGGGAACGCCGGAAAGAGAGGCTAGATCGGCGAGGAGGGAGATCACAAGCTCGAAAGAGGGTAGAGGCGGAGGACTCGCGGACGAACCTGTTGTTCGTAACACGTGTTTGCGTGAACCCATCCTTCGTGTCTCTCCCGTCTGTCCGTACGTCCGTTTATAAGAGGCTCGGGAGAAGGCGACGATGTATTACCATCGGTGACAGTCCATCTCGTCTACCTCCTTTATCTCCGTCGTTCTCCAGGAGAACAGACTCGCGCCTCCTTTTCTCTTCGTTGGCCGACTGCCGCTTCGCGCCCGAGTAAACTCTCTGCTCGAGGGAAATGAGCAAATAAAGCCGGCACCGCCGGGCGCTTCGGGGCCAACCCTTATTCTAGATTTTGGAATGTGGACCCTAAGGAGAAACGCCGCCATTGCAGGACTCTTGGCGATCATTGCGGATGGCCGAGAATCGGATGGGAATGTTTGAAGGTAGTCGCGTTTACGAATTATTCCGTCGTTCGGACGATGGGATAATGGAGACGGTGATCGGATTTGTGGTACGTGTCTGTTGTTTGAGGGGATGCTTTGGGAGTTTAGAGTGGCGGTTCAAAGTGGCGAACGGAAGATCAAACGAATGCTAGGTTTAGAAGCGTGATAAAGTATTTAACCTGTAGTTTTGCGTAGAAGTTAGTTCGGAAGGAATAGTATAAAATAATTCTTTCCTTCTTCAAAACGTCCATCTTGGTCTGCTGAAATATTAAACGATAGATGACTGAAGCGTGAACATCTTCACCGAGAGACCCTAATGGCAGAGCTGCAGTATTTTCGAATTAAAACGAATCTCTACGCATGCTCCGAAAGCAATTTCTTAGCTTTTTTCATTCTTTTCTCGTCGATTCTCTAGGAGAGGCCTCCTAGGAGTACGGCAAAGAAGCGCCCTTGCGCACGAGAACCCTGTAAGGGGTAGCAGGGATACGGATACACATGTATAGACCATCCTCGACAATAAGCGTGTACTATCGAGGAAAGGGTTCCAGGGGTACCAGGAAGAGTCTAACACAGAAGGGAGGCTTCGGCCAATGAGAGGACGCCGATACGGCGGCCATTTTAATGATCGGCCCTAAGGTAAACAAAGGGAAAAAAAGGGGGACAGAATGACTTCCAGCCCCTCTCTCAGCGTTGGGGTTGCGCTTACATGCGCACCGAGTATAGTAACCCTTTTTCTTGCGCCCCGTGTGCACACAGACATCCGGTGCGTGCACGCGCGCACACCTACGTCCCATGATATCACGTATGCACGCCCACGTGCGTGCAAGGGGTGCACAACCGACCAATCGTTGGCCTGGATCTTCTTACCGGGCCCACGTTCGAGAACACCATGGGTGTTCTCTCCTCTGATATTCTCTCGTTCTCTCCCCCGTGTACACGCTACGTACACCGGGTGCGACCCTCTTTCTACTACCCTCCTCTTCTCTTCTTTTCTCTACTCTCTCCTCTCCTCTCTCCTCTTTTCCTGTCACTCGTTATACATTTCATACCTATGAGAGCGAGAACGGGGGTGAGAGGAAAGTTTTATTGGAAAGCAAGATTACGAGGTTTGCTCGAGTTACGAGATCACACGGCTTCGAGAGAGGGTGAAAGAAAGAGGGAGAGATGAAGGAAGGAAAAAAAAGGAGAGAAAGAAGAAACAAGACGGGTGAGGGTTATCCGGCCGCGATTAATTAATGCGCGCGTGTCGATGCTAACGAGAAAGAGACAAAAATCATTGGGTACACGAGCGGCTCTCAGTGGCTCGTGATTGAACGAGGGACGCTCGTTGCCTTGCTTTGACATGACGGGCGAAAACAATGATTTCTTGTACCATGGTGCACGGTGCTCCATGCTGCTGAGTAATGACTTAGGTTGTTAAGATAGAAAAGTAAGTAAACGAGACACGCCTTGTGAATCTGTCGATGCAGAATGGAACCTCCTTCGTGATCGCCGGAACAAACGCCTAGACGGGGAAACGGGAGTGTCCCGTTCTTAATTGCATACGGGCACTTCTCGATAGTTATAAATATGGATTTCTTACAACAGTTATTTGTACACAGCCGAGCGATACGTTCTACAAGGGGTGACGAGTCTACACAAAATATATTCAAAATATGTCCTGTCTCGCTGATAACGACACAGAAAATTCTCCATACCGTCGACGTTATCTCATTATTTGTATCTCTACATTCAACCTCCCATCCAATTATTTCCTCCCTTTCAATTGTATTCCATCCTCCCAGAGATCTCCGCGTAATAGTATTCCCAATTTTCCACGATTTCTCCGATTTAACCTCGTCTCCCATTCTTTCATCGAACCCATACATCCCGTATCACAGAAGTATCGGAAAAATGCATGGAAACATATCTTCCAACTATCCTTTCAAATCAATCCACAAAAAAACACAGAAGATCGTAAGAGAAAAAAAGACAGAAGCATAAAACTTGAATCTGGCCCAAGATTCGAAAGAGCTGCCGACAACTCTTCCGACTCGCGGCGTCTAGGTAAGAAGACGTACCATAAGGAACAAAAGCAGCCCGATGATGAACGGGTAGGCGATATATTTTACGCTCTTACCGGAAGTGCGGTGGTATGCGCCCCAGAAGGGGCGAAAGAGTAGGAGAAGGAGGGAAAGCAGAAGAGAGGGAACGAAACGCGGTACACACGCAGGGTTTCCAGAGAATACGTCGTGCCTCGTGAGAATGGCGGATACGTAGGAGCACGGGGGTGTGGGGGTAACACGAAGGGGCCGAAAGGGTGCGTTTCTTCGCCTCCTTCCATCCTCCTTCTCCCTTTTCTTCTTTCCGTTCGAGTGTCGACCGAAGTGAGGCTGATGTGATTTGACTACATTCACACCTACGTCGACGTCCTGGTCCCACTCGTCCTTTGATGCCGGAGGACCATTCCGTGCAGCAACAGCCACCACCACCGTAACCGTCGTCACCGTCGCTATCGCCGGTACCGGTCGTCTCTACGAAGGTGCAGCAGCCTTCGATGTAAAAAAAACCGTCGGCTGCAGCATATATGGCCCCCGTATGGGGCCTCTCAGCCCGAGACCACTGTATTATGATGGTGTGTCGTGCGCTATGGACCGTACGATCCGGGGACTACTCCGCTTTTGCGTGTCTCGCGAAGAATGCGCGGAGAAGGAGTATAGGTGGTAGAATACGAGGAAAGGAGACCGACCATCTCTGAGAGATCCAGTTACTTCCAGTTTTGTCCGACAACTCTTTCTGCCCGACTCCCTCGCGGATCTGTCCAAACTTGTCCTTTTTTTTCACGAACAGGTTGATGTCGCGCCGTTGAACAATTATGGGGTCAGAGGTATCGTGCATTCTTCTATATTCAGTTTTCTAACGATGGATGAGTGACAAATTTTAGCACTTACGAGTGTATCTTAATTGCAATTATATCGTGGATTTAATAGATCGTGAATCTCTTTGAAAAATCGGATTAATCAAAATTAATCCTATTCGGGGGATGTATTTCGAGTGGGAAGTCGTGTATGTAGATTTTCGTGTAGATGGTACTCAAAATTTTATAGAAACTTAGCATCTTCATTACGAGGTTCTTCATGAGTGACTTCTTCACACTTGCGTGTGCTAGGTTTCTTCGCAGAAAAAGAGATTTACTCGAATATTCATCGGAGAAGACGTACGATGGATTTTGGTTTTAATGACTTCGTTATCGTGAGGAGGGTAAATCTCGTTAAATCGAAACTTAAGCTCTTAAAGCTCTTCGGCGTGTCGTGAGTTGCAAGCTTCGAAATGGTAACGTGTCGAAGTCATCGATGAAATTTGTTTTATTCCTATGACGTCACGATAAACACATAATTTTTTATTCTTCTCAATACCATTCTTATATTCCATGCATATAACAATCTTGTTCGAAGTAAATTCATCAACTAATTACTCTACTTGCATATTTCTTTACCGCAATAAGCAAGGACTTGTTCCGCCTCTTTTCCTTCAATTTTCCTTCAGCGTCCGTCTCTTTGCGTTCTAAAACACCTTTATTTCCCTCTCCATTCAATTTACTCGCCATGGTCTCCTTGCCATGGCATTATCACCAATTCCGCATTACCCTGAGAATATTAATTCTCCCCCACTGAAGACAATAATGGAAATATTAAGCGGACTGTAACTCGATCGTCACTGAATGAAATTGCGCCGTCGCTTAACAAAACGACCCGAAAGGATCGTATTTCATAAACCAAAGCCACGTTGTAATTCTATTACACGGCTTTGTTGCGACGTTTTCAGGCATTTCGGTGCGCCCTGCCTAATGAACTCGCTTACAGTCTCTCCGTGTTAATAACTCGTTCCCGTGTAACTTCGATCTAAGATTACGCCTTGCTATTCCTCCTTTACATCGAGAATCCAGTAATTCCTGAATTCATAAACGAAAAACGGTGCCTTGTGCATCGTTATCATTAACTTCTTACTGAAGTATTTTGTATCCAACTTCATTAGACGAATGCATTTTAATGCACTTCTTTGACATAAAAAATATACTATTTCTTGAGCATAAAGAAATCCTCTCTTTTGCAGTCTTATCATTATGCATCAATTACAAGATTATATTTGCTGCTGCATCTCACTTTGAGATACTCTTGCACTTTGTCATATCTCATTTATACGCAAAATTAGATAGTTCTTGAATCAGAATAAAAAAATTGTATTATTTATACCGTTATAATTATGCTTCAATTGCAAAGTTTATTTTGCCTTCGTCTCTAACTTGGAGCAATTCTTGAACAATTCTACCTCCTTGCAATTATTCATCAATTACAAAGTTTATTTAGCTTCCGCCTGTAACATTAAGTAACGCTCACACTTCATCGTTTCTCATTTACGCCAGAAATCCTGTACTTCTTGAACCAAGATGAAAAAAATCCTTTTGCATCGTTATCCTTAAAGATCTATTGCAAAATCAATCTCTCTCTCGCTCTGTAACCTGGGGCTTGTGCGCGCCCACTCTTATGGTGTCTACCACGTCGTCTTTGCTCGGTATACAGCCGATATCCGCCGATATAACTGCCGCACGTCCCATAATTCATTAAAGTGGTATATTCTTGCCTTTGGACCAGGACTCGGAGAAACTGTTATCCTACTTGTTTCTCTATTCCTTGCACAGAAAACGTTCGAGAATACCGATGCAAAGAGGATCCTCGAGGAAGATGTGCTTGTATTATCACTTTGCCGACCGGTAGCCTATTAATAGGCTTTTTAGACCCAATGCTTTCGGACTTTTAACTGATTAATCAGTTGTCACGGCAATTAATAAATTATTGTTTATCACAGTGCTTTACTGCGCCGAGAATTTCTAATTTTCGAAGAGACATCCCGATTCGAAAAGTCTAGTCTAAAAAGAAATTTCAAATCCTAGATTCTTTTGATTTCTCATTTGCCGCTTAATTATGTATACCATTTTGAACCTCAAAATCCTCAACTAGTGTGTCTACGCGCCTCAAAGTCCTGTAAATCTGAATTTAGGAGTTATGTGGACTTTTTTTATTATATAAAAATTTTTATTCCAATTTAATCTGACATCCCCTAAAAATATTTCAGAAGTTCCAAGTCTGTCGACTCATATTCTAAAAATAGGGCTTTCAGGAGCAAGTAGGAATTAAATTATCATTTTATTCCATATAAAAATTATTCCAATTCCAATCCAATTCTAAAACTCCTCATTATAGAATGTATGGCTTAATATTGGGCTTACAATTAGATTAATTTTCTAAATAAGAATGCTGAGAATTATTTTGGGCTGTATGAAACCTAAATTGATCCTAAACTAGGCAAAACTGGCAAAAATTAACAAGTTTAGGACGATTGTGAAATTAAAATTTGCATCCTTTTATATGTAACATATTTTTCCACATTCAGCCTAAATATCCTAAGTTATTTGGTAATTTAGGAGGATTTTGGGCTGAAATTTTCGACTCGATGTATGAGAGAAGTTTCTGCAGCCATGTGACCGGTCATAAACGAGTACGATATTAAAAATTACCGGTCGGTAAAGTGTTAATTAGCAACCATGTCTCCTTCTATCTCAATGGGAATACTTCGAGTTTTACAAGTATTCAGTAACGCGGAATAACGTAGCGGATTCTCGCAGTCTTCTCACTGTTTCCTCATTGTTTTTATCAATTCCAGACCCGCGGGAGTCCTTCCTGCTTGCATTCTCTGTCACTGATTTTATCAGGGTCCTTTTATAGACTGAGTATCGATTTATTGTTCGATGACAATGGCTGATGTAACTGCTGCCGTGTGTGATTCATTGAAGAAACATTCTTCCATCACCCACTGACTGTCTTTCTACATTGAGAAACGAACTCTGTGGAAGGTGCGAGAAGAGGAGGTCAGTGAATTTTTTCCCCTGTTCTTTCTGATGTAACTTCTATGGTAATTTTATCGTCGAGAATTCAATTTGTTGAAAGAGATTGTGATCTGATGTTGAAGTATTTGGAAATTTGCTCTCTCGTTGGAGATACGATCATAAGTCTTGGAGATGACGACGTGGATAACCATGTCGAGGGTTAATTGTAAAAATTGTATAAATTTAAATGCACATGAGAAACATGAGTGGCGAGGATGCAGTAAATTAAATAAATTATTCTCTCGTCCAAATGTGCCTTTCCTCGAGCAGATAATGGTTGCGAGGATGTTCGTGCGATATTAGCCACGTTGTTTTGGATTACTATGCAAGTAACGTCTACTGGCGTAACTACCGTGCGACTATAATCCATTAAGGCGATACTCTTGGCTTTCGAGTCCGACGTAATGGAGTTACCGTCTCACTGATTCTTCACGTTGTTGCCTTCGCGAATTCGTTTGACGGCAGAACAACAAAGAGATGAAAAAATAGAAATGTGCTTATTAATTATTACTATCATCGTTCTGATAGCATAGACTCGGCTGTAGGTTTGAATATTCTCAAAATAAACAAGCATCGAGACCTGTAGAGTTTCTTGGACACTGGAGAACGCTGTTGCAAATTCTTCACCTCTTCATCCTCTTCCAAGTATCGAAGTTCCAATTCAGCCCATTTTCACGAATACAAAACTTTTCAATCTTGCTCCTTTTATTTTTCTAAGAACTTTTTTTCATAGTATTTTCACCCAAGCCACTCAGAGAGACGAGAGACCCAAAGAGCATCGAAGACGCCACACTTTCTTCCTTGGTCGGACAAATCCTCTGGGAAAGAAGCTCGCCAAAGGCTCCAAAGATGGCTGATGGTTGTAACCAACACCATCCAGGGCAGCCATTTGCGAGACATAAGGAATCCGATACGGGGTTTTGATCTCCATAAGCCCACCCTCGATCGTGTTACCCGTGGACACCTCTCTTGCCTTCACAGCGCAACAAAGATGGCCGTGGCTTGCCGCGATATTCGCCATTATGCCAACGATGATATTAGTGTAGGTGGAGGAACATCCTCGATGCCCTTTTTTGACCTCGGTTTGAGGTTAATCGTCTTCTTTGTCGTCCAAGCTTCTTTTTTTTGCGGCGTCTGCGCTGTATCCCCCGAAAAAGAGGCAATGGAAGACGAGGGATGAGAAATCGTCGATCAGATTGGTCGTTAAAAGAAGGATGAACGAGGCAGCACGCCGTAAGATATTAACTTTCGAAGAGGTATCCGATATTACTGCCCTTCTAGCTCGCTGAAAAATCGACGCTGCTGTCTCGCATTTTTTACCCTTTCATAAATGGAGCAATGAACAGGAATTTATCTACGATAATGTAATTCAGTCGCGGAGAAGAGAGGATCTTCAAGGTCTCCATGACAATTCAATTTAGCACTGTACTTTAGTCTTCTTCCGCGTACTTTAGTGATCAGTTATTTCTGCAAAATCTTCGATCCAGTCTACACTGATTATCCGACAATAGTATTCAATGCTCTGTACTACATATAAGGTATAACAATATTAAATTGAATTACATAACGTGCAATATCCAGAAGGAGATCTAACAAGAATAATACTCGGTTCAACGTGAACAACATCGTACATTTCTGCAACACGATATTGGTGCAATTAAATTACCAAATTTATCAAACAACTCCTGAAACTCGTTTCTCCTAGGTGTATAAATCTAGATCGTTGTTATCAAACGATCGAACGTGGCAAGCGCCACGAAGGTTGCGCCTTTTCCATCGAGCGGAAATAATCTGGAAAATAATACTTTAATCTCACGGTCATCGTTTTCACACGGCGTGCCATTAACGATACGGTAATTTGTCCGTCGATGCACTCGTCGATTTGCTCAGTGTACGCCCGCGTTGTTGGTATTCCCGTTACTAATGTGCCACCGACTCTGTGCGGCAAAAACGGAAAAGTTCTTATCGGTCGTCGTCGAATACCGGTGGCAACCCAGCCGGTTTCACCGGTGCTTTTTTACAAAAAAATAATCATCGAAAGATCCGTTTGATTTTCCAAACGTTGCCTCGCCGATTAATAGAGTTCTCCAGCTAAAAGCCGTATCTCGAAGACATCGCGAGGGAGTTTCCTCCTCGCAGCCTCTTATCTCAAGGTCATCGGCATCTCTCGGACACCATTAAAAGGGATGAACACGTTAGTTAGTCACGGTCATCTCGAGTTCGTCTATTTTCCTATAAGAGAGGAAAAGACTAAAGAGAGTTAGATAAAGAGAGAGAAAATAGTTAGTTGCATTCGTACACCGTGTACGTACGCACGCTTCTACGGCGGATGAGTTTAATTTGAAGAAACGCAAGAGATGGTAGCACGAGATACCAGTCAGATCGGTCGCCCGATACGAAGAGGATCGGTCGAGAAAAGCACGCGTTCAGGAATAGTCTCACTATGACACGTGGAGAAGAACCAAAGGACAAAACTATTCGGTTCTATTAGGCAAAGGTACGAGTCGATCGCGAGATAAGGCGAGAAGATATCGTACGAGAATCTGGCTACCATTAAGATTCTTAAATCGCCCAACAAAAGGGCTCGATGCAAATTACCCGGCAGGATATTAAATCGGCCCCCGGACTTCGATAACGCAACGGAATTCTTCGAAAGGAGCATAAAGTTCGATTCCATTGGAGCAATATATCCAGAGGGAATCGGCTTGGAGAACAGGCTCGATATTTCGATATAAATATCGTTCCATCGATCAGGCTCCTTCGGCGACTTACTCCGTTCGATACTGGATCTCCGACGAGTATCTCCGGTCGGCTCTTAAAGGTGCCCGTTAGGCGACTTTTGCGAAATGAAAAGCCGCCGTTAAACGATAAGGCTGACTGGCCGCTAAGAGATCGCTCGCGCGAGCGTTTTTCACGCTTCAACTGGCCCAGTCGTACGCCACTCGTGTCGAGATAAAGGGTTGCCTCTCCGTTAAGCTCGCTTTCGTGTACTCTGCCGCACACCTACGTGTCCTGTCGTATATAAAATCGGAATATCGGCAGACCTGGCCGTGCGAGCATTACGCCGCGGTTAACATCGCCATGGATTTGTAATGAGGTCAGAGCTAGCGGCTAACACCGTGCACCGCTATTAAGAGCGTAATCACGCGAGAGTGTACCGTCAAATTTTAATCGTCCTTATATACCGTGCATTCTTACCCGTTCTTCCCGGATATTGCAGTATTCAAGCGGTCTAAGAGCACTCTGCAGTTTTATCCGTGAAAGGATTTTCCAGGGTCACGGTAACAGCGTCGGTGGCAAATGACGCGAAGAGACTGGCATTAATTCGAACATAATTTACTTATCTTCCGACGAATCTTCATTTCCCTTCAAACAATTCGAAGTTATTGAGACGATGGTAATAGAATGTGAAAAAAGTTCGTAGCTATTTCGAGACAATTTCTCTAAATGACACTCGGGTACAACCTCGACGTATGCAATTCCTTGGGAACACCTTTGTCTCGCATTCTCTCGAGATACGCTTTCAGAATCGTGTTCTCCGATTTACGATCGGGGGAGAAAATTGTCCGCGTCGTCGATGTCGACTTCGCGGATCGATGTACATTTCTGCAAAGTGTTTGCGAGACGTGGATGATCGACAGCATCGAAATTCTGTCTTTAACCGAGACTTCCAACGAATCCAGCAAAAATCTCCTTCTCACATTTCACGACAGCCAATTCTTTCGTCTATCCACTTGGATTCGCGCGTTGTACCTTTTTGGCCGTCACCCCTTTCTATTTCGTCCCTTTTTCTCCGTTTTTCATCCCCTCAGACACAATTTCCACTCTTCCGGGAGGGTGCGTTCGCTATTCCGCGTAAAACGCACGATAAACTAGAAGCTTTACCTGGTATTACCAAGGTACTAAAGCCTTACTTGAGCCTCGGTTGGATGCGCCAACGCCGTAGTCTGTATTGTGCCATAAAACCATGGGAGAGTACATCCGCGCTCACGTTACTTCGTGCTACCAACCCGTAGATACACATGTACCAACGATATTTCGTTCATTATCCAATTAAGGACTTGCGTGTCGTGAGACGAACGGTTTCCTTTATCTGCCAGGTGGAACAGTAAAAAAGCTAACAAAGTTACACTATTCGACCACTATATCTCTCGTTTTATAGTAATGAGAAAATTGACATAGCAAAAAATCTGGAAAATTTGGCGAACCTAAATTGCACGGCGGATATGAAAAAATATCTCCTACTCCTTTTCCATTTTTTCTATTTTTTCAACCCTTTCACAGTTTGGTAAAATTACGAATTCTGGTCCAAAAAATGCCTAGTTTTTTTATGTTCGGAAATACTTCGGCATGTAATAAAAAATGTGAAAAAACATGTTTTATATGTATCTTGTTAGTAATTAGTTCGTGTACGATAGATTTTCAAACACGGGATACAGAAGCCGACGTCACAATCCAGGCATTAGTATCTTGTATCTTCTTCAGTTAAAATAATCTTAGAAAACAGAGGAAGCAAAGAATCTAGCCATAGTCTTAGATATCTTTGGTAAAATAAACAGTTCAAATGCCTTACCCTGTCCGTGCGTTGCACGCGAAAAGCTGAATGGTATTTGACGCTATGCCCGTGACTGTCACGGGATAAACTGTTAATGGGTTAATTGAAACTTCCTCAGTACTATCAGTACTCTATAACTTCCTATCTATCTTTACCTTTCTACCTAAAATTTTTTAATTTTCTATGTTACAATTAAATTTAATAATTGCCCTTCCATCTCAACATGATCTACCCACAATTGAATATCACTTCAGTTCAAAGGCAACAAATTTGGAAATGAGATTCTATGATTTATATCATTGAATTTTCACTTATAGGGCAGGAAATCAGCTCCATAAAGACACACTTAGCTCCATAACAATACCAATGACCGATGCAAACCTGAACCGACAGGCGAACAAGGAAGGGCAACGCGGACACGCAGCGTTGGAATGCAAGAACAGGGGAAGGACGAGGGAGGAGAGACGCTGGTGGTGCAGCTAATACATTATTGCATTACGCACAACTAGGTAGGTAGTTAATTTAGCGGTGGTATGCCTCCATCGTCGGCCGATTGCTTCTTGTATTGCCTTCCACCAGTCATATGCATAATGTAATTGACTTCATCCCGCGCTACCACGGTTTTCGCCTCGTCGCCGGGCTCCATTCTTGTCTATCCCTTATGGGGACCATGGCCGTTCGTTCGTTTTTATCGGTGTTTAATGCTTCCCTTTTACTCTCACCGAAAAAGTCTCACGAGAGGATGCAGTTTATTCGAACGATTCGAACGGTGTTTCGAATTTCTCCGTCTGATGTATTGATGAGAGATCTTGCGGGGAAAAAATGGTATTTCCGTCTTTCTATTCGGCCGTTTTTACCTGATCCTACTTTCTATTGTTTATATTAGGGGTACCGAAAAGTAATCAACATTTATTTCGCTGGCGAAAGACATATTTATTAAAAATATCTTAAATACTAATCGACAAAATAATTTCCATAATTTTCTAACACTTTTTGCCAACTTAAAGGTAGTTGGTCGATCCCCTTTTTAAAAAAGTCCTTCGATTTTTTGTCGAAAAACGTTTCCAATTACGTTTTCACTTCTCCAATTTTGATTACTTTTCGGTACCCCTAATATGAGTTTCGTTGGGGAATAGAAGATTGTAGCTGTGTTCTAAGTTATCGAAAGTATGATGGAAATGATACTTGGAATTTTTTTACGGGAAAAAGTCTCGAACTTAGACTGCCCGACACTTTGCCAAAGAATAAATCGAATTATGTGTACACCATTATATTAAAAAAAGGGAAGAAAATTTCCAAACACATACCGGTTATACTAGAAGGAAAGTATTATTATGAAAATCCATTAGAAATCGTTGCAAGAACTTTTTACCAATGTAACTCATCCTGATCAACAGTAATTCCGGCTTTGCAACTTTCCTCATCGATCACCGTAATGTAATTTTTACACTTATACTATTATTCATTTACGTAACTATCTGGCCTTATCTTTCGTTCTCCAACGATTCAACAAATTGTATATCACTACGAATAAAATCTATGCAACCCTTAATTCTCCCAGATACATTTTCTCGTCATCGATAAATCTTTATAGTAATTAATTTTCACCTGATCTTTTCTCCACATTTTGAAACATCGAGGAAGGAAGAAGAGAGGGCTTCTAAAGAGAATTTCATCGGGCCACGCTAATGCTCACGACGCGTGACGGAATTCTGATGGATCGTGGTCGCGGATCGTTACAGCGTAATTGTCTCACGGTTACACTGGATCAATATATATGTCCAATGAACCGGAAAGGTCAGTTTAATGTTTCAATGACTCTTATGCTGACAGATATATCAAAGGTTATAAGCGATGCAACGATCTTCGTGATCGTTCGATTGCGGCACTCTCAGTCGTTCCTAAATCGCTCCAATTCCGCTCGATCGTTCATCTACCGTTTTCTTCCTCTGCTCTAGCAACCTAACGAAGGTAACCGTACTCGTTTCATTATAGAGAAACAATAACATTGATAATATACATGATGGATGCACCTATTGGTCCATTATCCGTGGATTATTTTCATCGTACTCGGACATCCTCAGGTGCAATAATCAATTTGTTGCTTAATGGTCTATTTAATGGTCTCTTGTGTAATAGCTGGCTTCCTTTCTTTCTCTGTAACTACCTACTCATCGTTAAATCGATGTTAAGCAATTACAAAAGCAATTCTAAACGAGGATCGACTGGATTATTAAGCAAAGAATCGATTACTGTAACTATGAATATCCGAGTGGAATGAAAAAGTAAAAAAAGAACATTTTGTATATGTATAAAATGGACAGAGATAAAAATTAGTTTTAAAAATATCCATGATTTACGGTCAAGTTTAACATGGTTGTTCGCTGCTACAATGGTTGGAAATTAGGGGAAAAAAACACAACAATCGACGCTGATAAATACGAAGAAAAGACAAAAACAGCGGCTTGGCGAACCGGGCGAAAGTAATGCGGTCTGCTCAGAGCGATAAGGATTTTCGATACGTTACTTCGCGTCGCCCACACGGGCGTAGATATATCGCTAATTATACGAGTTACGAAGCGACGAGGAGAGGTGAACGAAGTTCTTCCTTCTCTCTTGGCCCCTCTGTTCTTTCTATCTCTCAGTTTTTCCTTTTCTCATCGATGGTCGATCCTCGATAAATGTCTTCATGCGATCCGCAGAAACGTACTGCCGGCCGTGCCCTCGTATCTCGTCGGCGGCCATTTCTCAAAACGTTCCCGAAGTAAACTGTTGCAAATTAAGGTTGCACAAGGAGCCAGCGGTCATTTCTCAAGCTGTCTTCCCGCATAAATTATTGCAAACGAAACCCCGCGACGAAAGAAACGCATAAAGTCCCTCCTCTCTTCCTCTCAACCATTCTCTCTTTCTTTCTCCGTCACTTTTAAACCATCTTCCTCGGCCTCGCACTCGCCCTTCTTCCTTTCCCTTTTACTTTCTCTCCTTCTCCTTCATCCACCCCTCCTATCCTTGTTTTTTTACTATTTTTACTTTAGCTCAACCCTTTCCTAAGGAATATACATTTGTCGAAGAGCAATATCGTCGCGACGAACCTAATCGACGAGGGAATAATCGTCGAGGTCGACTCGATGCCATTTTCAAGGAGTCTCTGAAAGACCCGATTATCGGGAACTCGGCTAGCCTCGTAAATTAACCAACTCTTTGACCCTCATTGTTTACCTGCTTTAATTGAGAGAGCCGACGACGGGAATGGGTCGCTGGGAGAATTAATGGGGCATTCGAACTTACGGTATACGACGTTTCGTAATGGCCATGCTAATGACTGATTGGATTACGTACCTGAAACAGAAAAATAGATAGTAATTAGAAATTTCAGTCTCGTGATATCGAGCATTAAGTTTACGGGGCGATGCTTAGACCATGACAGTTTATTACCATAAATTTTCGGCTAACGTTATTTATGTCGTGTTACGTTACAGCCAGCGAGTAACGGGAAAGTCTTTCATCGTTTGGTTCCCAGGATGTATCGTGTTATCATCGATTGGGACGATCATCGGTGATTTTTCAAATTCATCCCAGTTTTTCATTTAATTAACTTGCCGTTGTCCATGATTTTACAAATTCACGCTCGTTTGTGATTTTATTAATTCATCATTGTTCACGATTTTACAAATTCGCGGCTCTTTGGGATGTTGTTAATGATTTTTTCAATTCGTCCTCGTTTATGATTTTATTAATACGTTATTGTTCATGATTTTACAAAATTCACGCTCGTTTTAATTAATTCGCGGTTTGTTCATGATTTTACAAATTCGCGGTTTTACGCGATTCCATGAATTCGCGGTTATTCGTGATTTTATAAATTCATAATAAAACGGACGAGCGTTAACACTGTTGAGTTTATATTAACGTAGATACAAACAGAGAAGCCGCGTGACGTTATTAAATTTCCCAGGAGTCCGTAGAAGCCTAGTTGGTTCTCCGAGTCGAAACTCGGTGGATTTAGTTGGCAATAACTGAGGAGCCGGGGCGTAAATAATTATAACCCACTTAAAAGTCTCTCATCCATTCTATTCGAGACAGAGAAAGAGCGGGCTTACAGAGAACTCTTTGGGAGGAAAGTTTTCGGTCAAAAGTTTGCGCACCGTTTATTAACAGTGACGAACGATCGCAGATAGGTATCTCCCTTCTCTCTCAGCTTGTCAATTTCAAGAAGGGGAAAGGTAGCTTCTGTCCAACCGGGCCGGTTACAATTTCGACGATTTATTTCAACGATTACAAATTAGCCTCGCGAATTAATGCTCCTAAAAGATCAATGACTCAGCTGTTTGGCTAGATGACGTTAATGAAACGCGATGTCGAAATCAAACACCTTGGAGTTATTTTTGCCGTATTAAAATCTAAATCCGCAACATCTCTTAAGTACATCGAATGAAAATAATCTATAGCCACGTAAAACCAGTTAAAATCAAAATGCAAAGCAATCGAAATGAAAGAACGAAGAAAATACCAAACCGTCCCCCAGAGTTCGTCCAGACGAACGTATACACTCCCTCGAAGAGAATCGGCCACCTGGGAGGACACTGATTGCTCCATAAATTAATTACTTCCACCGGCGATAGTCGCACGAGATACGGTAGTACGTCAGCAGCGTTGAGGATTCTCGGTTAATAAAAAGCTACCGAACGGTAGGAGAAGTGCATCACGGATCAAAGACGAATCACGTCCAAAGGACCGACCGACTCCGCCGGCGAGTAACACACGCCGCGGCGGGGTGGTTAATTCGATGAAAATTGCGTGGCTGTCTGCCCTTATCCATCAATTTTAATTCAACTCCCGGCCCACCCACCGAGGGTGCGCCGCCCCTGGCAACTTCCGTTCACGGTCTTTCCGTGAAAAAAGCCAGCCCTCCTCCACCTCTTTCGGCCGTCTCTTTTTCTTCCTCTCTTCCTCCTTCCGTACTTTCATTCTTTCGTCCATTCAACGCGTTATGCACGGATACGAGTGAAATGAGGGACGAACGGGAGGGGGTGAAGAAGAAGGGGCAGCCGTATCGTGGCACGAAAAATCATTATTAATCGTCGGGTCGCCGACCCGAAAAAGGTTGGTTCTAAAGGGTACGCGTCCTCGGTCGTTCGCAGCGAGTTCTAGGGCCGTGGTGGGATTAAAAGCCGCGGATTATATTTACGACTTATCCGACTGTTGCTCGTCGAGCGTCGGCCATTAGCGGAGACGCGTTTAGGTACCGGGGACCAGTGTTTGCCATTGCGTTCTCCGCAACCACCGGTGTGTATCGCAACCATTCCGCTCATCCACACAACGGGGAGGATTATTTTTCACGCTGCTTCGACTATTGCGTATTGTACGAGTCAGATGGTACCATCCGGGGGTGAACGTTTGAAGTCGCGGTACGGTAATGCTTCCTCGTTTCGTATAAACGCCTAGGTTTAGTTCGTTGAGTCATAAAACGTCTCTATGAGTTCATACACCGACGAGGATGAATCGGTGATGGTTGTTTTGCGAAAAGACCTTTTTTTTTGTCTTTCGGCACGTTAACTCGCCGAATACGAGGGTATGGAGAGAGTAGGATTGTTTTTTACAACGGTGTCGCTGGCTGTAATCCGTTCTTTGCATCCGGTACGGATGGTGAGCTCGATAAATGCATGTTGTTCAGTTTATGCGGTAGTGTTTGAAGGAATATGGGTTATTGTTGGAATTAATGAAGAATATTTTGAGATATTAATATATTTGGTGGTGAATAATCGAATAATAGTGTTTCGTCTTGTGAATTTCACTCGTTTGACTTAAGACTAGTAGAATTTTGCATTATCACGATAGGACGGTTTCAAGGTGATTGAAGTCGGCAATTTGAAGATTATCTTTCTTTCGTTCCATCTGTTCCTACCTCACAGAACGATCGTTCGGTTTGACCGATCGAGAGACAATTACGTTTAGCGATGTCTCTCGTTTGTTGGAATTTTTTTTCTTGCCGATATGATTTATGAACCGGAAGTCTTTATAACCTTGTCGTATTCCTAGCAGCTGAGACAGGAGAATATCGACGAGGTCCTGCTCGTCAAGAGGATTAGGACTCGGCATCTTCAAGCTTACAGCTCCGTCTGCCGGAGTTACAGGGCCCCCCTACCTGTGCCTCAGGCCCCGCTTTTTTCTTTCTCTCAATTCACAAGACAATGTCCTCGATCCCTTCGATCAGCATAAATTAGAATAAATAACGACCCTTACAATTCATCAGAATTAGCATAAACCATGAAATTGGGTGATAAAGAAAATCGGTTCCGAGTAAAACGTTCAACGTCCGGCACGCAGTCTCTCCGAGCGTTTCTCTTTTCATCAAAAACACGCCGACAGTGCTTTCCGAAGATAATCTCTTGGAATCCTTTTTCAAAAAATATACGAAACTCCGAACAAAGCGAATTTCCTCCGGAATGCTGTCCTGATAGAAAAAATCATTACAAAAAGAATTATGGCCCGACCCTTGAAAAGCCGAACGTCCAACGTCACTCGAACAACGGGAACGTTTGTCACAATGGGGGTTGTAAATATTGTACTACAGTGATTCAGGCTCGCAAAACGTTAAGGTAAATCAACGGCACGGTCTTCTTCTCGCACTTTTTTTTTCTCCAACGAGACTTCAGCGTCAGCAAGAGTAGCCCTCGATCGTTCCCGATACCCCGTTTGTCGCCCTTTCGAAAATCCCGCTCTTAACGGCTCTAATACACCGTAATTCTTCGGGATTATTACGGCCGGTAATAATTTCTCCGAAGCCACCCCTTGGCAACGGTTTTCTCTCTGGTCTTCTCTGCTCGTCCATTGGCACTGGAACGATAGGGTGACTGTAGAGAAAGAGAAAACGAAAAAAGGAGAGCGAACGAGTAGAAGGTATTTGTTAGCTCGTAAGAGGCACCTAAGTCCGCGCAATCTTCTTCGCACCACCCTCCAACTCCCCCTGGATACGTGCACCGATGTAGAGGGATGGTTATTAGGCACGAAGAACTCGGTTTTAACAGACGATCCATCCACGCCACTGCCATTTCCTGGATGGACGTACCGGTTTATGGTGGTGAGTACTTGTATCGTGCAACCCTCTCTTCTTTCTACTGCTTCTGCTCCTCTCGCTCTATTTCTCTCTTTCTCTTTACATTTCCCCCGCTATTTTCCCTCGGTTTCTATCGCACTTTTCTCGGTCCTCCCCCATGGTTTTTTAAAGGGACGTCGAGTAGCAACGAGAAGTTCGATTACGACAGTGCAGGATATCTCTTGTTCGCACCATCGCTCCCTCGTCCTTTCCGGAGCGGAGAGGAGAGAAGGCCAGGATACGAGCTAGAGGGAGAAGGAGGGATGAAGAAACTCTTTGATGCCTTCGGAGCATAGACAGTGGTAGGTGCGAAGTGCGTATGAATTTCATACGAGGGTTGTAAATCTTTCTCCTTTTATAATCCCTCTCCTCCTCCTCCTCCTTCTCCTTCTACGTCACCCCTTTCGTCTCTCTTTCGTTTCTCTCTTCACGAACAACTCTCTCTCCTAGAGGGACGTACCATGCGTGTGCCTATGGGGGTTGAGTCTCTCTGAATGCATACGAGTTTCACCGTAGGGTGCTACGCATGGAAATAAGAAGGGTTCGGAGTAAGTGGGAGAGAGAAGAGAAAATTAAAAGGAAAAGGAAAGACAGGATGGAAGAGTCCATGGATTATGGCTGCCGGAAGACGACGTTTCATGTACTCTTCTTTGCACTCTCTTTTCCTCTCTCTTTTTCATCCCACCCTTCTTTTTGTGTACAGTGACTCAATTACTTTTCACCCTTTGAGTGACTCAAAAAGAAATGCGCCGGTTTTAATGAGGCACCGTTATGTAGTTTTTATCCTAGACTGCGTAGAACAGACCACTGCTAAGGTACCCCAAGATAACTGCCGTAGAGACTCACGGGGTTTATGGGTCATAGCACGAATGGGGACACGAGTTTTATGGTCGTTGCAGTTCAGCCGAAGATATATTCTTCTCTGACTGGACTCTCCATTTACGGGGTATTAAAGAACTGGGAACGAAGAACGACAAAATTGCTAATGATGCGAAGTCGTGCGAGTAATTTGCTAGCTTTTCTTCATATTTCAATTCAATAAATTCAGAACTAACATAGAGGCATGGAATTTGTGACCGGCCGGCTTACTAAGTTAGACTTTCTAAAAAAGTAAACTTTATTCTACACTACAATACTAAGGATATTACACTATTACAGTATTCTCTTATTCTCGTCGAAATGGAATGATACGATAAGACTTGGCGTCGATTTCTTGACAAGCTCGAAACGAATTGGTCGAAAGACTGGAGCAAAATGATGTTCTGCATCGATGATCTCGGGTTTTTATACTTGACCATATACGCACTTTTGGTCATCGGTCAAAACATGGTGACTCGTTGTTTAGTCCGATGATTGTTTAGTCTTCGAGCCCGTCACAAATTAAAAACTCACGAGATTCTTTGGAATTTATTCTCGGTGATCGTAAATCGCGTATCGTAGAATTATTGGATGTATTAAAAGATTACGTCGTGCGGGAAACACAGCTTGTTTCTACGTGAAATAAATGAAGCCACGAGCTACGTTTATTAGCATTATCGGAAATGAAATTCACCGGTGCAATTTATATAATGTACACGAGAGAGCCGTTGTCGCGAAATTGCTGTAATCAATACGCTTGTCGGGTGTCTTGAAATCGTACGACTATTTCTGCACCCAAGCTATGTGCTATCTGACGTTTATCCGTTCCGATGAATACTTTACTTTGCATTTTGTAAAACAATATGAAACAGTAATTTCATTTTATTATTACATTTTGATAAAATTCAATTCGGATCTACTATAGCATCTGAAAGATTGATGGGCAGATAAATGCACAAGGTCTTCGTAATTTGACCGCAATTTAAACTGTCATCACCTCTGGAATATTCCTTTCAAAATATTCATTTAATACATAATATCTACGTTTAGAAACTCACAAAAAACTGTGAAGAAATTTGAATTAAAAAGAAGACGACTAAATTCGAAGATTAATGTTTTAAGGTATGTAGAACAAAGTTAAAGTTGATGATATTGTTACACCTCGCGGAGGGTCTACCGCGTTTTGGCATTCTTTATTATACAATTACAAATACAACACAAAATCGAACGTCTGTTGTCTACGAAAGCTCGGTAGCGACTTCCTGTCAATAAGACTTCCGGTCGCTAAAGCAACGCGACCGGCCGATCGATGAATCGATTCGATACTCGAATCCAGCGGGTTCGAGGGAACAGCTTCGTTCTATACGCCAATATGAAGCTGGCGTAACAATATATTTTTAAAAACATAATACCTGTTTCAAACATGGAAGGATTTCCTTTGCAATCCTTCATCCAGAAACATCGAAGAAAAATGAAAATAACGATCAACCGGAAAGTTAATGTCGATTAGTCCGCGACGGATAACGCGGATGCGAGAACCGGGAAGACGACACCGCATTATCGTGCGTGCGAGAAATCAATTAAGCCGATGAATATATATTGGCTATTAGACAGCGAGTGTCTGTCCTGCGTACGTTAATAATGTATGACATGTTCTTGCCGTATTGCTTCGGGCGCGCAGCAATCGTTTCGAGGTACTCCACCGGCAGCACTAATGGGATGCACCCCTCGAGACTTTACCATTGTTGTTCCATAGGTACATGTATCTTCCCTGACCTTCGACATGAGTTTGTACACGGACCAGATTTCCCCTCGTAAAAGTTTGATCTCGTGATTACGAGCGACACGAGAATGAGGAAACTTGGAGAAGCCATCGGGGATGAAGCGCGAGGGTGGCTGGCATCTGCGGATGCGGTGCATCTCGAGATGCAGCGCAATGTGCCGTGAATTTACTGAAGTGCTCCTAGCATCGACGTTACCATTGAAGTTTCTTCTTCTTTTTTGCATTTTTTAGCTTTAATTGATACGGTGAGTGTGCCTAGGATCCATACTTTATGTGGGTTTTGATTTTACAGGAATTCTAGTTTTGGATGGATCTTGATTCTAGATGGGTTCTATTTTTAGGTGGGTTCTAATTTAGGGTTGTTTTAATTTTGGGTTATTTTGATATTAGGTGGATACTAGTTTTAGGTTGAGTCTGGTTTTAGGAGAATTCTAATTTTAGATGGGTTTGCATTTTAGGTGGATTCTGATTGTAGGTGAATTCTAGTGTGAGATGGATTCTGATGTTAGGGGTATTCTAACTTTAGGTGGACTCTAGGTTTAGGCGGATTGTGAATTCAGGAGAATTCTAGTTTTAGGTGGATTTTTACTGCATGTGGCTCCTAATTTTAGGTGGATTCTTAATTTAAGGGAATTACAGTTTTAGTTATATTCGGATTGCTGGTGGATTCTAACTTTACACGGATTCTGATTTTATTTACCTAGATTCAGACTTGAGGTAAACTGTGAGCTTTTGAATCTTTGATATAAACTTCAGAACTGATGAAGTTTGAAGTAGAATCAACTAAATGATAATCCGAAACTTTAATTGCATATCACCATAACTATGTTATATTTAAAATTTTTTCGTATAGATGTAATGAATGGTTTTATCCACGTAATCATTTTTTCTGGGTTTTTCAATATTGCTGGTTGCAGAAGACATTTTAAGGTTCGAAGGATATCTGGAAGGGGTAAGTGAAAAGAGAAAATGAAAATTGATTAGATAGCAGAGGGTAGTTGAACCGAACAACTCTTTCAAAACGGAGGAAAGTGGAATGCTCTGTAAGAGATGAAACAACTTATCTACATTTGGCGTTCCTGACTTAGGAACGCGCGTCCACGATGGTGCCGTCGTAAAAGCACACTGGAGTGCTATTTTATGGCAGGTTAAATATGGTTGTCATACCGATGATAACTCAAACGTCTCTCGAGTCGTCAAACTGTCATGCTAGAGAGTATCTCAGTATTTCGTCGTTTTAGTTTCTACGAGAGAGTATAATAAGCAAATTCTCCTATTTCAAGTTTCTATACTAACAATATATCGTATATTTCCTCCATAAGAAAATGTAAAATGTATCTCCCTTAATAATCAGAAACCTAAAACACCAGTAACTAATGAATACTTTCAAACCGAATTTTGTAATTCCAAATTTCGCCCAAGGAATTTCAACCTTTCCTATTTCATCACAAACTAACAATTCTCAAATTTGGAAAACTATAAAACAAATAGTTCACCATTCTAACAATCATGCTTTATTAATTCTAAAACGAGACTTCGAAATTCAATCCATCGCCGCGATACAAACTTTAGCAATTTCATTCCTTATCAACTTCTGTCCTCGTTATCTTCTACCTCAATGGCACTGTGGAACAGAATAGAAATCTGCTCAAATTTCCTGTTTCTTAGCTACCCGAAGTCTCAGACAATCGTACGTGCGAGTTAAGGATTCCCAAGTTCCATTACAGGGACCAAGGATGGACCAATAGACGAATGGACAGCTTAGTGGTTCCGTTATCTGAGGAAGGGTTTTAGAGCCTAATCTGGGTTCTACGAGGATACGGAGTGTCAGAGCTGTGCCCTCGTGGTTGGCTGATATATATACATATATACATATATATGCAGACACAGGTACCAAGATAGCCAGGTATATCCTTAGGTTCTACCATCGGAGGATACATTTGTCACTCTGAAACTGGCACCCTTGAGACAATGGAAGATTACTCTCGATATATCCGTTCCGTCTTGGTTCAATGTTCCCATGGAACTCGTGTAACGTTGGATCTCTCCTTTGCATCACTTACGAGAAACTTGTAACGAGATATTGCATACACGAAACGTGCGTTTCTACATTTCCACGGTACGTTTCATGTAACTAGAAATTCGCGAATATCTCATGGGGGATGTAGATTGTTAAAAGTATGTTTAACCTAACCGAAAACTAAAGATGCAATACAAAGAAGAATATAACCTGGTGTATTTAAGTTATTTGTTTACATACCAAGAAAAGAGAAATCCATTAAAGTCAATATGATTTATTCTACATTTTGTAAACCTCGACAAATGTTCCATCAAGAACAAAACGTTTCATCGAATGGTTTTCCCCTGTTTCCTACAGCGCCGAGAGAAAAGTCCTCGTCTAATCGAAAACAAAAGCTTTTCATCCTTCGATCCGGTCGGCTCGTCAGCCACTAAAGAGGAGTCGATCTGCCTCTGATTAATTTCGCCTTTCCACTCTCGATATACCGTAATCCGCCTAGTCACGAAAGTCCATTCGGCTCCCTCGACTTTCGACGGATCGATGACGGGAGCATAATAACCCAAATCGTGGGGGATTCCACGCACCCTTGCCACAAGAAAAAGAGACGGATTCGTGAAAAATAGGTTCCCTTCGATTTTCCTTCGAAAGCCTTTAGATCAAGGACAAAAGGGAGATCTCTCATGGTTTCTTCTCAAGGAACAAGGGACCTTACCACGACAACGAGTATCAAGGATGTTTGAAGGGGTCGACGGATAATTCCATGGTATCCTCTCGTAGCTCCTTGTAGTAGCCACGACTCCATACGATCTCGTGGAAACAGGAGGGAGAACTTTCCGTCCTTAAACATCGTCCCGAGTATTTTCAATGGTCCGACATTTTCAGTGGCCAGATCAAGGCTTCGTGTAACCGTACCGGGTAGCCGGTGCACGTAACGATGTCTCGTTAATATCTCGGACGATACCCCAGTACCGTGAGGGTAGCACGAGTGCATTCGAGGCATTGTGAGCAGACTCGGACCCCCTCCCCGCGAATCTTAAAATATTCAAGGAGTCGTCGCCGTCGACGTCGTCGTCGTCGTCGTCGTCCAGCCCCAGGCTGGACTCTGTCTCTGCTTCTCTTTTTTTCTTTCTTCTTTCCATCCTATCGTACGCCTGGCCGAAAGAGGGGTCGGTAAATCTGATAAGGACTTTCCGATCCTTACCACGATGATGCTACCCGCCGGCTATAAGGATCAACCAGACTCCATCGAGCTGGCTGTGTGTACTTTAGCCTAGTCATCGTCTACTACCATTAAATTTTTATTGAATTAGAGGTTCGAACGTGCACCGACGATATCTGGGATGGACGTCCAAATAATTGGGATTAGGTGTTCCATGTACGTTAACTACGCAGGGGAGGTGGATTTTGGTACCAGTTTTTTGGTAAGCAAAAAAGATTATAGAGAAGATAGTTATTTGTATAATTAGTAGAACGTTGATGTGGTATGGGTTACGTGTAACAGACCGTATAATAAAGATTATTATCGTTAGATTCACTCTTTAGCATGGTAACTATATCTAGTACATAGTTACCATGCTAAAGAGTATATTTTTGATGAGTATAACTATATTTAGTAGATACAGTCCCTGGTCATCGAATTAGGACCACTCCAAATTTTCAGCAATTTTCATGTTTTCGTAGAATTAAAAGGCCTGTTTAAATTGTAATGATGTAAATAAGTATTTTGAGTAGGCACCAGACATTTTCTATGACATTCAAATCGGGAGAATTGCCTGACCATGGGAGCATAGGGATGTATTTCGAAGAAGCTAACACTGTGACGGATTTCATCATGCATGTATGTATATTGGGATCTTCGTGATCCTAAAGACGTGTAAAACGGAAGGAGTCGAGTATGTTCCCTATATGATATAACATTGTAACCATAAAAGTGGAATTTTTGTCCGTGGTCCTAATTCGGTAACAAGGAACTGTAGTTATCATGCCAAGAGTGAATTTAACGATTTACGTATTGTAACTGTATCTAACTTAAGTATTAACTAAATTTAACACTAGAACTACCGGCGTCAAATGCAACATATTTTAACAAATTAAATAAGTACTTTGAAAACGAGGGAATCCAGCGGCGGAAAATTTGATCGATTGGGTGATTTAAGTTTATTGATGTAGACGTAGAATATTTATTCTATGACTCTTATATAAACTTGGAGAATTTTCTGAAAAAATTGTGTACCAGTCATTTTGACTGGTTTGCTAGTTCTAGTGCTACGTATCGTAACTGTATCAAGTATATAAGTATTTCTCCCTAAACTGAAGTACCATCAATAAAGACGAAAAGGTCGTAAGAAAACAATCAATTCCCAGTACACGGACGATAAGACTAATTGCTCGTATCTAAAAGAATCTTTCAAGCTTTTCGCAGACGATAAAAGTCACGTCGTCCACGTACACTCGTCTTAATCATCGCGATGGATTTTCCCTTCATCCTCCGTTGTAGTTTCGTTTGCCAGTGGCGTGTCTCGTACGAGAGAAGAATAAAATCATCCGTATCGCGGTTCTCCAACCGAGGCAAGATCATTATTCGTGTTCTTGCGTCTCGACTTATTAGCTCCTTCTATTTGCAACGACAACGACGAGAACAGAGACACCGTCGACGTGTAGAAAATCTTCCGCGAGTCAAGTGACGACCCGATAAAAAGTATCAACGTAGAGAGTCGAGTAATGGAGACAATTTCTTCCACTTATTACCGCGATGGTTCCGTTTGTCCGCGTTACTTCTTGCGATGCAAGCTTCGTTGGCGCCGATGAAAGAAACGACAGGGTAAAAACAAACTACCGGCGAACTGGATTAATACGCAACCAGGTTCTACGAGAGGATACCTCAGAATTTCCTGGCCGAGAGGTCTCGTGCGTGTGCCTCCCGTTCCGTGTTATAACTGTTACGGCGAAACGTGATAGAACGTACCGTGAAAACCTGCCGATGAGTGGAAGTTAATTAACCGTTATCCCTGAAATGTTCCTTCGAAGCGTCGTACTCAAATTACGATAGACCATCGCGAACAGAGAGACTGTTCGATTGTTGCCAACGAAAGGCAAAGTGGATGGTTTCTCTTGTGTGGAGCAGAAGTAATTAGATGGAAGGTGAAAGGTTTCTGGAAAATGTTGGTTAGGTCAAAGGGATTGGAGAATTAATTGTAGAACTTCAAATTATTTACGTAATTATAGCGTGGGAAGAGTAATTTTGTTTTAAGAACTTTATAAAAGAACTTGTTTGATATAAAAAGGAGAATCATTTTCATAAAATTTTGCACTTATAAAAATCAGTCACAATCTTGGTATATAAAAGTTGTATAAAGTTTACCAAGAATTAGTCTATTAGTCACGAGGAGCACAACAGGTTTTGCATGTTTTACCGTCAATTTTAATTTCAGTCGACCACGAACTTTGACCCAACATTTCGCTACTAAGAAGTTCTCTGGAAGACTCGTTTCTGCCAATGGATTTCTCGAGGACAACGTTTCCTATTCTGTGTTTACTTCTTGGAAACTTTGTATCCTGATGTTCGAGCCAAAGTATCGATAAGCAATAAGCACGTTTAGATCGACAGGTAAACAGCTAATGATCAAAATAAATCGTACAAATCGACACACACCTATGTAAAAATATTTCGCGAACGACAAGTAGCGGACACGCGCGACCATGCGGTCTTCGTGCGACGAACTGGTTTGAAAGTTGGACGATTAAAAGAGCGAAGCAACGAGCGAGCAGATACTGGTTTCCTAGTTCCTCCTTTTACCGTCGTCCTCGTTTCTCCTTTTGTCTTTATGTCCGTTTACGATGCCTGCTCGCGCGATTACTTAAACAGCAATGATATCGCTTCGATGTCCTCGTGGCGGTTTGCACGAGCGCTCTTTTTGCATAACTTCCCACGCTGCGACCGAGGTTACTCGGACCAGCTGGTTTGGAGTCCAGTTAGCTCGAGTTATTTAGCTCTCCGTTAATATCGCGAGTGTGTAATCAGCAAGGAGCGAACGGTTTACTTTCGGGATCGTTCGAGTCTAACTGGAAACTCTTTTTGCGTGAGAACACGTGATTAGAGTTGATTTAAATCTCAAGGATTGGAGTTGGACTTTAATTTATCTTGACACTCCACGCACGTTATGAAGTATTCTTTGAAACAATTCATTGACATTTCTAACCCCTTGGCTTATGATAACTAGTGGAACTCGTAATGCGGTAACTGGAATGGGAACTTTTGAAGTTTTTACAGCCAACAGATTAACACTAGAACTACCGGCGTTAAATCGATTATATTTTAATATATTAAATAAGTACTTTGAAAAAAAAGGAATCAAGAGGTGCAAGGGCTGATAGATTCGGTGATTTATGTTTCTTTAGATAGACGTCGAATATTTATTCCCTGACTCTTCCATAGACTTGGAGAACTTCTGAAAAAAACTGTGTACCAGTCATTTTGACTGGCTCGGTAGTTCTAGTGTTAAATATGTTAATAAAACTTGATACGATTCAGTTATTTCTATGGTATTAATATTACGTCACATTGTAGAGTATGGGAGGTATTACTGATAGATTTTTATTTCTTCAATTTAATTGGAAATTATTGCCCGTGCGGTGATAAAAGAAATCGTTAGGGATGGGGTTAATTTTGTATTTTCCGAGTTTAATGTATTGTGCTGCGGTCATTTTGCCTAGGTGCTATTGTTTTAGGTGGATTCAGATCTATAAAGAATATAATATACATATTACATAGGAAATAGTTGAAATTTCTCAGATATGACAAGAGATTTGAACTCAGAGCCACGGATTGCAGTCTAAGGCCTTATCCACCATAGCGCTATGTAATTCATTCGCTTATTTTCACGATAAAAGAGAAACATGAACGTACTATTGACGTATGTAAAGTAATTTATGACGTGTAAACACCGTTTTATCGTTTCCTTTGTTAATTCCAGCTCTAATGATAAGTTTCGAGAAGTTTGCACGCGTGAAAAAGCGATCAAACAGCCGAGAATGAGCTCTCGCTCGGGGTGTTAATTTCGTGAAGAATAAGAGTAAGCAGAGTTCGGGAACTTGGTTGTCGTTGAGACACGAGCCGCACGCGTGGGTGCGCCCATATTTGCACGGCGCTAATTCCACGTAATGAAGATCATACACAGACAAACGATCTGGAAACTCTCGCACCGCATGATCGTTTATTTAACACCGGTTTAAATCGCAAAAAATCTCTGCTGCGGATACTGAAATTCCCGCGTCTCAAGGTGATATTTAACACGTTTACTGTCGCGTTAATTTATCAATTTCATGTATCACAAATACGTACCAAAAATAATATTATTTTATTGAATTATGTGAAATTGTTAAATTTTTCCAACTTTCAAATTATTTAAACTCCTGAAACACCAGAGCTACCATAGTCCTCGTTGAAATGATTCCGCTCCTACAAAGATCTCCAATTATCAGACACTTTTCTCCATCTTTTAAATAGAAGCACACACTATCCTACAATTTTATCCAAAAATCATTAAAAATTTCCTCATCCTCTTCCCTATCCCGAAGAAAACAATAAAACCACGAAATCCTTCTTCGAGATTCACTGGCGCAACCGAGGAATAATAGATTTCCCGGCAATTCCGCGCGTTTCTACATCGTTACACCGTCAGCGGATTTACGACGAGAGGGCAAGAGGAGGAAAAAAAAAAAAGATCGTAGAATTGTCATGCCTCACCGGACGCTTCCAGAAAGTTTACGCGGAAAACGTGTAGGAAATTTCCTCCGACGGGACGTGGAAAGGAAACTCGCTTTGAAATGGGTCAAAGCGGATTCAGCGTGAACCCACCTGTTGCCCCGTTCAACTTCACGTACATACAGAGCCATGGATCGTACGAGTGGAGGTAAATGGTTGGAACGTGTGCACCTAGGCTTGGATTGCCATCGATCGGACTCTTTCTGCTGCAGGTGTACATGGTGCACTCGCGTTATCCCCTATTGTGCGGATACTCGGTGCAGAGTGCACCGAAATGTGCATTGAAACTCACCCATAAGCGCTTGTTTGCCCGACCGATCGAGTTCGACTATTCCGAGTATCGGGATATGAGCGACGATGGGTGCTCGGTCTGCTCTCTTGCGAATTTTCAAGCGCTTACGGACATCGGCCTGTTTCGAATTCATTTCGTAATTGAGGAAAAAGTTTGAAAAAGTACGGGGTCTTGGGAGATCAATGATAAGGGTGATATTGTTACAAACGATGATTTTAAATAAGACAGATCTTAATACTAGTTTTACGGGCGCTAAATCTGTTATACTTAAATATATTAAATTAGTACAAGCGACCCTCGACTTTCGCATAATTGGTTCCTGAAAATGTGTGCGAATATGGAATGTTCAAAAGTAGAGGGATATACGAAAAATATTAAAAGTTGCATGTTAATATGGTTTCTTTGTAATTTTGAGATTTTTCAACATCTAGTAGGTAATACTAGAGACAATGTTACAATAGTAGAGAACCTCAGAGCCCTCTGATATTGTATTTGGGGACCTCACTCCGAGGGACTGACTGAATAGAAGCAATTTTTGAAATAGCGACAAAAATCTTTAAAAAATTGAATTTTTAAAAACGTGTGAAATAGCGAATTGTGCGAAAGTTAAGGGTCGCCTGTCCTTATTTAACCCTTAACCCCACAACTCTATGAATGTATACGAAAGGCGTAAATAGACATCCTGATGCATCCATTAGTAAATACCTACGAAAGACGTAAATATAGGCCGTGGTATATTCATCAGTATATACAAAAGGTATATTCTATCGTATATACGGTATATACAATAGAAAATTATTGTTTTTTTTAAATCCCAGAAATGATATTAAATCTCCGGGTACTCTTTTGATCATTAGTTAGTGGATCAGTCGCAGCGACTGACATGCAAATAATGCGCCGTCTATATTGATGGATTCCTCTGATATCGTGCCGCAGTGAAAGGGTTAAAAAGAGGGGTCAACTGAAAAATTAGATGACCAGTTAAGTAACTTACCTATATATTATCAACTACATATTAAATACCTACTGCGTCGCGTCCCAAGAAATTTGCAAAGCGTTTTTAAAAATATAAGAATGCGTCAATTTGACGGTTTTTGTAGATCTAGTGTTAATTTCGAAATTGTTAGTGTACGACGTGTGCAAATTGTTGCCATTTTTGTTGCGACATTAGCACCTTAGTCGGTTGACCTGGTGTAATTTCTCGAATAGTAAGATAAAAGCTGATACTTTTTAAACGGAGAAGGTGGAAGGTGTTTTCAGCGACTACATAAATTTCTAGATAGCTACGATATCGCATTCTTCGATACGTTTGTGTACGTAATTTATATTTCGCGAATGAGAGATCTCAAGATTTTCTGAAATTTTCATTATCGAATATTTCAAGTTGGACTATGCGCTAGAGCTAAGTACAACGGAGCATACCTTAAGCGTAGATTCCACAACATCGAAACCCGCCGCAAGATATCTCTCGCCTTTCCACAATAAATCGGCAACCGCGTACACCAAAGAATGTCAGCCTCCCGATCACCGGCATTGAAATACTGACTCTGTCGCGCGAACGTGCAATGTCCGACAGTAATTTCAAGCATTATCCTCTCTTCCCATACTCGTCTATCCGTAATTAGCATTCTCCCAGAATCCTCGACTATTCGAGCTATGTCCACGGAAAAAATTAGCGGTGCAAGCTATTCTCCGTGGTTTAACGATCTCCAGCGATCTCTCGTTCAACCGAGAGACGAATTCCACGTGCACGAAGTATTATCACCAGCGGAATCTCCATTGTCGAGCGTCAAACCTCCTAGAGATCGGTAAAGAGAGTCTTCTTCGCGGAGTGTGTCGAGATAGCTCCTATATATATCGAGGTATTCAACGTGAAAGCGGACCGCGAACGCCCGTAATTCAGCGGCATGGCGTCGCAAAAGAGGGAGAACTATTAGTTCCATGAGAGCATTTCAATTCCACCGATCAGTAGTTTACGTATAGGGTGTTTCAAAACTATTTGACAATGTTCAAATAACCCTTCCGCTACTATAACAGTAATTTTCCTGACGATTCTACAAAAAATCTTTACAATCAATTTAAACAGTTTATTCAGACTTCTTCCAGCGCTACAAAATGGATGCGAACCCGAGTCGAAACGTCCAGCCTAAAAAGAAACTTCAAATCCTAGATTCTTTTGATTTCTCATTTGCCGCTTAATTATGTATACGATTTTGAACCTTAAAATCCTCAACTAGTGTGTCTAGGCGCCTCAAAGTCCTGTAAATATGATTTTTAGGAGTTATGTGGACTGATCAGGTAAAATTTTTATTCCAATTTAATCTGACATCCCCTAAAAATATTTCAGAAATTCCAAGTCTGTCGACTCATACTCTAAAAATAGGGCTTTCAGGAGCAAGTAGGAATTAAATTATCATTTTATTCCATATAAATTCTAAACCTCCTAAAATCACTCCAATTCCAATTCAATTCTAAAAATCCTCATTATAGAATGTATGGCTTAATATTGGGCTTATTGTTAGATTAATTTTCTAAATAAGAATGCTGAGAATTATTTTGGGCTGTATGAAGCCTAAATTGATCCTAAACTAGGCAAAACTGGCAAAAATGAACAAGTTTAGGGCGATTGTGGAATTAAAATTTGCACTCTTTTATATGGAACATATTTTTCCATATTCAGCCTAAAGTTCCTAATTGTAAGTTATTTGGTAATTTACCAAAAACATTTATGTTTTACCAAAAACATTTGACTTTGAACTTGAACCACTTGTGATATAAAGACATGCCATTCACCTCGAGGTGTTTTTGTTCCAAAATCGCTAGTGGCATGCAAACGTCTAGAAGTATTTATCACATGTTACACTGTTGCGCACGGTACGCACAACGGGAGTTCATTGATAGCGCAAGTGGTGAAAGTCTAGGTTTATTTAAATTTCTAGCGTATTTTTCTACAGACCTTCAACAATTCAAGTGTACAGAATAATTGTTAATGAGCTGTGTCAAATATTTTTGAAGCACCCTGTACATCGAAGATACGCAACTATCTACTTAGCTATGGGGAATCTCTCCCCAGCGTCCACGTTTGTTTTTCCCTCGCAAATGCTCCTGTCGACTCTCCGGCGGCATGCTATACCGCTAATTACTGAATAACTCTCGGCTCCTGGGGCTCCTCGTCTTCGAGGAGGATCGCCGTGGCTTTCGAGTGTCGCGCGGCGACGATCGACGTCCTGCCTCTCGCGATTGTCCTTAGCGGGTCTTTTATCGATCGCATCGATCGTATCGTCGCGTCCTATCGCGCCGAGATCGTGAATCTCGCGGGGCCAAGAGCTATTGCCTGGACACCGAAGAAACGATAGAGACAGAGTCCAGGGTAGTTTAGTATCTCTGATTTGTTACTCGCGGGTAATTAAATCGTGGCGTTTAGTTAGCGGCAAGGATAGAGGAAACTTAAGAGCAACTTAACGACTGGTCGGCTTCTTAGATCCTCCTCGCAGTGTCTCGACGTTGACGTTTCGGACGTCGCTGTGGTTGACGTACGTCCACGTCTCGAGTCACCAGGTAGGTGGTTTTCTACGTGGGTGTGACCGTCTACCTTGGACCTTGTATTTTCATTCTCGATGCGGGCGTGCGTGCTTGCTACTCGCACGAACTCGCGCAGATGTTCGAATTGAGGTAGAAGATACGGGTTAGGGAAGGTAACATTTTATCCTATTGTTTTTAAGTCGTTGTGGTAGACATGTTTGGTTCGGGGTATAAATGGGAGGCGAAAGTTGAAGAAAATTTTTGTATTTTTGGGAGACACTTTTCTTTAGGGATAAGACTAGTTGTGGGGAGGTTGACTGGACAGTGATTAACCCTTAGACATTTTCTAAGATCAATGTAGATTGTGCTAACTGTTAGGTGTTGATGTGAGAGATGAAGAATTATTTGATGGCATTGTTTCCAAGAGAAACTTCACGCACAAAGGTCAAAGCTAATGGTTAACACTAAAACTACCAAACAAGTAAAATGATTCGTTCTTAACCCCTTGCCGTGCCATTTCTTTTGTGATTAAATGTGCAATGACCCCGAATTAATTACTAAAATAACAATTTAACCCCTAATTTCGGATGTAGTAAATGACTTAACGCAATGTTGAATAGTGTAGTATTAATTTTATTTTATCAGCACCCAATGATATTTGTAATCAAATAATTTTTAGAGCACTTCAAAATTGACTATCCCATTTATCGCGTCACGAGTAGCACTCGTTATTGTACGGCAAGGGGTTAATTTTTTCCAAAAGTTCTGCAAGTTTGTCTTATAAAATACACATTACCGAATTCCACCTCCTGATTTCTTCTTTTCCAAAGTATATATTTAAGATGTTGGAATGTAATAGATTTAATTCCTGTAGATCTAGTGATAAAATTGATAGAGAGTGTGACTTGTACAATTTCAGGAGTCGATGGACCAATGTTGATTTTAGTAACAGATATGCAAAAGATTTCTACCAAAAGGGATAACTGTCAATATTTTCAATCGATGTTATACAGATTAACGAGTATAAAGTATGACGGATAACAGACCAGGGGCCATTTTCTCAACGACCCGAAATCTCGGGTAACGAGACACGCGAGAGCGCGGAAGAGTCCAGGAGTAATTAGCGGTAATTAACGACGGTGGCCGAGCCGATACGCTGGTTTTAATTACTTTGCGAAAGGAAGGCAGTCGCTTGCATTTCCTTTCTTTCGTGGCTGAGCGGCGTCGATACGGCTCGAAAGAATTAAGAGCCCGAGCGAGCGAGTTGATCTCTCGGGACCGCAATGACTTTCGACGTGTGCCGAGCGAAGACCCTCATTAATGGCGGCCAAGTAATTTGCGTGGATGACTTCGGCCCCGTGACTCGCCACGGTGCGTACAACCGATGGTATTTCTGACACCCACGCCGTGGCAGGCACTGTTTGATGTGACACGCGATGACCGGTCATTAGTTGACGTCCGTTGAACGACCTACGATGGCCTCTCCGCGATCCACGAATGGACCATCCTTGATCTCCTGGGTGTCACGCTAGCTAATAAATCAACGTGCTTTCATTCATAAATAGCACCCTCAGATCCAACCGAATATATTTTCGAGCAATTTCGTCGATCTGTACCTATATGCGGGTATCTAATCATTGATCTAACTCGTTTCAAGATAATTTCATTCTACAAATTTTCCACTTAGACTTCGACAATTATCATTTTATCCTTTTATACATCTAAATTTGGATGATTCCCAGAAAACTACAAATAGCAACCTCAGGTTGAATCTCAAAGCGTTAATTTCAGCACACTTTCGATCCAACGAGCACCTCTGAGGAAAACGCTTGGTAATTAACAACAAGAACGTTCCATCACCGTAAGTCGATGATAAATCACCTCGTAGGTAGCTGGTCCACGAAATTTCGCATCCGTACGACGCAATCTGGTGGCGAAGGTTGAACGTACTTGCGGATGCCGGGGCTTTAATACCGTTAGTATAACGAGAGGATCGGTTATCAGCGTGCGATCGGCCAATACTGCCGGGAATAAATGAAGAGGCGAAGATCCGAGGCGAAATCATTACAGTAACGAGACATTAACCAGATAAGAGACGCCGGCCTTCGGCTCCTATCTATCTCAGCCGTGGTACCAACCGTGTGCTCGCGCTACCACGTCGCTGCGGTTTCTTGGTGAACGTGTATGCACGTATCACGAGTTCTCCCATCGCAGGGGTGTAAGTGAAGAATGGAATTCGTGTTATTAAAATACGCCTCTTTGCGATGCCGATGAGCGTGTAAAAAAATCCTTCCTCAATCTCCGTCAGGACGACGCGTCGAATGTTCTCCTACCATCGATATTTATTACGATATTCTTTACGTGCAATTTGGACACCGATCATCGGTCCCTCCATTCCTTTTTCTTCTCTCTCTTGTCTACATGATTTTAAAGACTTGCCGATACATTGAAATCGCAGGTCGTTACACTTTGGCATGGTAATGAACGTTTAATAGAATAAAGACCAACGGAACTCCGGCGCCGAAGAGAATAGACTTCTGTCGGGAAGCTATTCTTACGATCGTGCGCGAGTAATGATAAGGCAAGGAGACAATAGAAGGTAACATCGAGACCCGTGATTACGGATCATTTTCCTGCTCCTCGTAGGTCGTCGTAAATTATTTAGACATTTACTATTTGATCACAGCCATCGTTTTTAAAGCGATCCCATTATCTCTTCCTTTCAAAAGATCCATACCTATTATCACTCTAAACGCATCAGTCAAATTCCTCATACAAATTTTTCTTTCCCTTTGACCTAAGGTAAAAAAAAAATTACCAAGAATCTAAAACCTGTAATAGTATACCGTAACACGATACATACTTATTCGACTTAACGACTATCGATGATTTTACGAATCCTTTTAACCCCGAGGAAACATCATTTCGATCCATAATGACATCGATAATAACTTCATTCCATGCCGAGGAATATTTCAACCTATCGTGCAGTTAACCACCTGTTACGAGCACGTGGTCAATTGCAATTAGCGAGCAAGTATGCATAATTGTGGAGCCGATACAGCAATGCCTCGAAGTTCAGCCCACGATCCCTGACTCCTCAGCGACCCGGACACCCGTACCGCTGGTTTATCACCAATTTACAAAGGTGTTTTAAGAGCGGTACGCGAGGAGCGGGGCTATGGGGTGGCGAGCGGAAGGAAGGGTCAGGTAGGTGATCTTGTTTGCTAATGGCGTACTCGTGTTCGAATGTAGTTGCTCTGCTATGTCCATACGTCTTCTGATTAAGATTAAAGAAACCGCGTATCTCGTCGGGCCGCGCGCTTAATGTATTCACGCGCCCATGTAAAAGTTAAGAGTCGCCCGGGGCACGATAGACCTCACGAAACCTTTTCCGCCGTGCACCTTTCGCCATATTTGGATACCGATCTAATGCAATTACTCGGCTACTGCAGCTCGAATTGCGAGAGTACTTTTTTGGAGGAGTTTTCTATGGGGGTAATTGGTGGGATTTTTGTTATGTCTTCTTTCGAGAGGTAATAGGGCTTAAATTGTTTGACGGGCTTGTGAGATGATGGGAGGTATGGTTATGGTGCTACGAAGATTTTTGTTGAAATTAATTTTATCTAAATTGTTATTTAATATATCACATAGTTGATGATGCAAAAGTTTTGAGGCTCTGTAGGTGCTAGGTGAAATTACTTAGGTAGTTTAAATTAAAATGAACAAAAGAAGGGGAAAGAAGTCGAGAGAATTCAACGTCTGTACTATTTTTTTTGTACCTATCACCGAAGCTATCGGTTTTATGTATGTAACGTTTAAGTATACTGAATAATAAACAAGTACTTTGATACAAGGGGAAGCAGGAGGTGAAAAAGATGATCATTTAAATTATTTGTGTGTTATACCATAACAGTGGAATATTTACTGTATCGTTCACTTATCAATTTGGAAAATTTTTCGAAACAATTGAAAACCAGTCATTTTTGCTATCCCCTCGGTAGTTTTACTGATAAGATTCCCTACATTATGTATGCTTCTACTAAATACTATTTATAAAAGTCTTGAAATCCTACGGTATTTTCAATCTCACTCGAGACTTCAATACTCTATACAATTTTCTAAACGGTTCCCAATGCAATGAAAATAGCCCATGAATTACCATCCACCGTCATGGCCGGCAGACTTTTCAGAAACGGCTCGTTAGCGCGGATAATGGAAGGCGTTGCTAGTGACAATGAAAATACTTAAACGTATACAAAAGAACGTACGTCAGGAGCTCTATCCACGAATCATTGTTCCGTTCTCTAGAACCTGATCTCTTTTTTCCACGATCCTTCCTGCAGGATCTCACGAGCATAGTACGTGTCGAGGGAAAATACGTGGTATACGTCATAAGGGTCGTTGGAGAATCTTGATCGGGAAGCTGGTTGATCGTTGGCCGATTACGTTGGCGCGTACTTCGAATACATCGATGTGGGGTAAGTATACACCCCATAAACCCCGCGGTATACTTACTCGGAATCGCGGGCAACACTTGGTACCGAATGAAAAGCTGTAGGCTCTCCTCCATAGAGAAGCGTGGCAATACACAGATGGAGGAGCCGTATGCATGCATTTAGAAGGTAGTCGGATGCATGTGACGGGAGTAGAGGCGACGTACCGTCGACCAGGATCACACCTCGAGTCCCAACGAGCTCGAGAGCTTTGGTTATAGGAAGAACGAGGAGAGGCATGGACCGATTCGAGCCGTAATTGTAGAGGACAGACAGAATTTCTCGCCTCGCTAACAAAGACATGAAGAAACCCGCACTCGAGCGTGCACGTTCGACAATGCAGCCCCATGAAATAAAGGAGACCCACGTAACCCTCTCTTGCTGGCTCCTCCTCATTCTTGTGCGTGCGATATGCAGGAAGCCAGGACGAAGAGAGAGGTAGTGAAATAGAGAGAAAGAAAGAGGAAAGAAGAGAGGAAGGTAAGAGGGGGTAAAGTAAAATCGAGAAAAGAGGACAAAAAGCGAACGAAAGAGATCGACGAAGAGGGATAGAGGAAGAGAGAAGAGGACGATGGGCTCATAGGTGTGTTCTCGCATCGAAAACATTCTGGGACGGCGCGCAGGCTATGAAAAGAGATCTCCGCTTTCTCGTTCGTTCGCTCGTTCGTACGTTCTTCGGTCGATTATAAGAAGAGAGAAAAAGAAGAACATAGAGAGAACCTGGTGTGACATCAATGGCCAATGCCCGCGCGAGAGGAAATATCCCGCTAACCGATGTTGACAAGCATTGCGACCGCGAGACCAGGACCAAACTCCATAAGGCCGTGTCGCGCACCATTGAGAGAGTAGAGTCGAGCGGAGAGGAGCCGGTACCGGGAGAAAGGAGACCTGGAGGAACGTAATATTCCTGGCGTGTGTGAAGAGCGTATTGTTTTTTCCAGATGTCTTTTGCGGCATAAACGTACGGGATCTCGGCCACCGCTTATTTCTCGCGCGTTCGAGTATCTGTAACGATGAACGTGGCGCGAAGAGAGAAGCTTTTCTTCTCGCTTCTTCCTCCTCTTACGTTTCCCTCAACCTCGACCACGATTCTTGATGCGTGCTATCGTGTTACGCGCGTGAAATAATCCAAGAGAGACACGGGGCATCCGATAAATACCGGTGGAGAAGAAAGAGAGGAACGAGGGAACGGTGATGGCAATGGTCGAGGTGAACACGAAGGAGAAAGAGGTACGTTTTGACATCGGTAGGCGTGCGATCGCGACCTCCTGGCACCTCCGTCGACGAAGAGAACAAACCCGCAACCATCGAGCCGCATCGGTGGATCGTCCTACTCCGATGACCAATCGTCCTGACGCGTCCTAACAGGGGACCTACTTGGCTCACGTTTCTTTCGACTCCATTCTACTAGTTGACTATCTGCTTCTGGCTTTTTAAATCTCATCTTGCCGACGTGTCGGTCTCGTTTGCGCCATTAGTTCTTTTAGCACTAGATCTATCCACGATTAATTCAATATATTTAAAATTGCTGAATAAATCAGTCTGAATGAAATAAAAGAAGAGTGCAAAATTCATCGATTTAGTAGCTTACAGTCTTCAAGATAGATGTAGAGAATTGAAAAAGAAACTGTGTTAGAAGTTTCAGGAACATTTTCAAAAAATTCATGGCGTGTCATTTTGACCACCTTGGTAAATCTAATGTTAAGTGGATAGATCGAGAAGAGGGGAATGTTAAAGTTGGAAGTTGGTAATTGTAACGGACTGAAGTGAAATTCATGCTTAGGGGTTGAAAGAGAAGGGTAGCATCTATCTTGTATGTTTTCTTAGATGATTCAAGAATATTAGTTAATGTGTAGTAATACTGTAGAATATTCACCTAATGATGCTAATTTTTTGATTATTTAGAAAAAAGAACTAACTTGTTTAGAAAAAAGATCTCGTAGTAGTCCTGAAGGATTTAAAAAATTCAGTCTGAAGAGTTTCGATGGAATTCTCGATTCTTTTGTATCTTCTTGTAAAATGGGAATAATTTTTCAACGCTTCAACGATAGATCGATCGTAGTCGTAGACAGAGTTATTAAAAGTTATCGTCGAAAGAAAAGTTCGCTGTTTGACTGTTTTGCGCGACTGAAGAAAGAAGATAGCGAAACAGGAGGACGCGCTCAAAGAAGATGTACGGCCGAGTGGAACCAGACTCCATGGTCCTCGGAAAGTCATTAGCAGACTGTAGACGTTCGACGAATAGTTTCCTTGAAAAGGTACTTCTTAAGGTACGAGCCGGTAGAACTTTACTCTCTCCATCGTCAGAGAGCCCAACTTCCTCTACCGTTTCCACCGTTACTTTCCATATTGGTATGGAAATTTTTGGAAAAGGAGAATCTCTCGGTGAAATTGCTATTGGACTTTCCTAGCAACGAGTACCGAGCAAACAGGTGTTTCCCTCGGTTAACATTACTTTCAATTACTACGAATAATTACTTTCAAGATTAATCGACTAAGTGCACGTGTCACTCGAAAAGATTCTCGATTCAGTAATTGAAACATAGAAAACGATTATTCTCTAAACCCTTTTCAAATTATAATTCTCCACCGCGTAACTTAAATTTACTCAAGAAAAACTGTTATACCAAATTCTTTCACAAATTTCAAATCTAATCGACCGAAAGGAAAACAGCACTGATCTTTTCCAATCGTTCGAAAACGACGCAGCAAACTTGGATAATACGATTCGCCGTATTACTTTGAATTGTTCAGTTTGCATTCCCGAGCGGCGAGGCGGGAAAGAAAGAAGTACAAAGTGGAAAGATTTCGGGAGGAGTCGTGAAGAAAGCGGAGACGGGGCAGAGAGAAAAGAAACCGAGGAGGTGCTATCGGTAGATAGGTAGTCGGCTCGCTACGTATACTCATGCGCCTCTGAATAACTCGCAGCGATGATATCGGAGTTACAAATTACCAAGGGGGGCCAACCACGAACCCGCGGAGAGAGCCTCTTCTGTTTTCCAGTTCGTTCGGTACCTTCTTCTTCCACTTCGCCATCGTCTTCCTCCTCTTCTGCTTCCTTCTCTTCGTCTTCTTCATCATCATCATCGTCGTAGTCTTCTCTTTCTCCTTCTTCTTCCCTTCCTGGTCCTCTCTTCTGGCCCACCTTCTTCGTACAACTTTTTGTCCACTTTTCTCCTCCGTCTCTTCCACCTTCCTTGTTTCTTCGGGCCCTCTTTCCAGCGGGACCTCGCATCGGTTCATCAGCAACGTTCACCGAAATTATAATAACAGTAATGATAAAAGCGGGAAGAACGATACACCGAGGAGAGCGTACAGAGAGAGGCATGGTCTCTGCCCGAACGATGAGAAACCAAGGACGGAGGAAGAGGAAAGGAGAAGGGAACCACCTGCCGCCCGGGAGCCATCCTACCTTTGCTTCCTTCTACCTTCTCTTTCTTCTTCTCTTTCTTCATCTCTTTTTCTCTCCTTCTCTCTCTCCCAGTCTCACGAATATTGCGCTGCCCTTCGCCGAGGCATCAGCCATCGATAGCTTTGTGATTGCATCGAAAGAGGCGGTGGACCTCCGCGGAGGAATGTGCAGTAGAAAATTTATATAGCGGTATAAATCGTCGCGAGTCCCTTACTGGTGTCGTAAATTTGTAAAATGTTTCTACTCGTCAACGTTTTATTTTACATCATTCATGTCCCCAAAGTGAACGATACCAACATGAATTCCAAGGTGTACTTAAGATCAGTGTGCACAAGTTATCCATCGATAACGGTCGTTGAGGGTAATTTTTGAATTTGAATGAGTATTAAGGTGCCGTATTTGGAGAAGAAATCACGTAGCCGAGGATGAGCCTATTTTTGACGTAGACGCCAAGAAACCCACGGTCCGTCTAATAATTAATGCGGAGGCGTTTGAAGTACGCCACACCCATCGAAACTCAATCAACGTGAGTCTAAAGGTAAGGGGCTTTACGGGAGGGTGAAAGGGGGAGGCAGGAGACCGGCTTATCCCCGAAACTCCGAGTCATCCTAATCAATAGTGTTGGTGGTGAATAAGATGATGGCGCATCGTCTCTTCTCGCCGCGATGTCGGTCATTCTTGCTCCGTGTTTTCCTTTTCATTCTTCCCGCGCTTCTTCTTTTTCGCAGCGATTCTTTACCATCGCACCTCTCCGCGTTACGCATCAATTAAAACACTCCACTAATTAATAGCGTCCCCTGGCATCTTTCCCTCTCGCGCATATCGTCAATTGATTTTTACATGGAATCAGGAATCCAATCTATCGTGAGACGATTATCGTTAACGATGTACACTTCCTTATAAAAGATATTAATACTTGTTTATAATACACATATAATAATACCTTGTTCATCTAAATATTACTATATTTACCTTGTACTCTATTACGATGTATTTTTAATAGAAGAAATTACGCTTCAAAAAAAGACGACACTGTTTACGATGAAACGAGTCGTTGAATTCACAGGACACTAGCTCGCAAATAAAGTCGGAACTCGATCATGGGAAGGTTCTAACGTAGAATTTCCTAATGGCAGTAAATTCCCTATCGATCGAAGCATCCAAAGACACATAATTAGACCGCCAAGAAGCCGATAATAACATAATAATCAAAAGAGAAATGGTGGTACGATAGTTGATTCACGGTGCAAGTTCCTTCGTGGTTCTCGTGTCTTCCGTTGGACGATCGGACGAAGCCGAGGCGGTCACCTCGACAACTTCATTAATGGCTCGACTATCACGCTGCCAGGCGTCCAGGACGGGAAATCAATCAGTTTCCACGTCTCGTTATCCGCTACGTTGGACGAAACGAACTTCTCGAACGGAGAGAAGACGTTCGAAAGGAAGGAAAGAATTCTTTGTCTTGGCGCACAAATTACTTGGTCGGCCGCGGTCGCTCCCGTTCGATCGGAGCGAGGATGGACACGAGGAGGAAGAATAAGAATAAGAAAAAAGAGAAGGAAGACGGAGGACCCACGGGGAGAAAGAGGTGCATTCTCAACGGAGAGCCGATCCATCTCGCGGCCTCGTTAGATACGTGGCCGCAGAGAGGAAAAAGAGGATATCGAAAGGGTGGGAAGGGGACGTCGGCCCGGAAGGGTGGAACCGAGCCTCCGATTTCTTTCTCTCTCTTTCTACCTCTTTGGCCCTCGTCCTTGTAACAAACAAATTGTCCGTCGTTCGGCGAAACACGCGGAAGTCCCTCTCGACGCGCCGTCAGGCCGCTTTCGTCGGAGTTGTGTACGTATGCGAAACAGCAGGAGGATCGAATCGAGGATCAGGGAGAATCGATGGGACCGGTAACGAAAAAGGAAAGAGAGCTGCACGGAATGCGGGAAAATGGGAAGAAAGAAAATTAACGTCACTCCGGGAGAGAAATAATTGACGTAAAAAGAATTTAGAGGTGAATGTTTTATTCGGTGTTGTTAAGTATTGGATACTTGGTGCTTGAAGATTAAAATTGAAGCTGATATTACAAATAGGTCTTATACTTAAGTATTTTTTGACTATTGAAGTACCAGAGCATTTGTGCGTTGTAAGAAAACTGATTGGATGGAGAAACTTCAACGACTACCGCCTTATCCTTCGGCTATCTCTGTTAAAACGAATTACTCGATCATTCTGTAAATCTCACCCTCCCAATTCAAAATTTCCTCTCTGTACGCCATTTCAAGAAACATCTCACCGAGTCGAATTGAAGATTCATGAATCACCCGGCACTGTCACGAGCGACGCTAACAATCCTCGTACCTCAAAATAAATTGTATCCTCGAGTGTTGAAAAACGGACCGGCGGATTTAAGAAGTCGACGAAAGGGGAAGAGGAAGCGCGTTCCAAGTTGTCCAGAGGAAGAGCCCGGTGCCTTACTACGTCGTGGCCCGCGTTATTGTCATTTGTCATTGTCTCTTATGTTAATGTTTGCGAGTACCGTCCGGGTGGGGGGTTACTAATAGCAGTAATTAGCGCCGAGAAGCCGGCCACTCGATATACATCACTTTCAACGGGCCATGTACTTTTGCTACGGGGTACTCTTCTTTCTTTCCTGTTTCTTCCTTTCTCCTTGTTCCTTATTCCTTCCTTCTCCACCTCCTTGCCCTCATCCTCCACGTCTTCCTCGTATTCATCCTCCTGTTCTTCTTCGTTCTCCCTTTTCGACCGACGACTTCTCTCCGCTCGGCCGAGCGTACGAACGCCCGATGATTTTGCACGCGTTAGCGAATCATCGCGGGGTCATTACGAGCCGCACTTGCCGCGATGAACGGCACGCATAATCTAGTGGTCATATGGTGTTGTTGCTGGTCATCGCGGACAATCGATATATCGAGGAAACGTTCCTGCCTCTGAAGTTATTTCACTGGGTTCCAAAGACAGAGGAGAGGATATAATTATTCGCGCATTCTCCTTGTTCCATTTGTACGCGCAACATTCTTCGTGTCGAGAGATATTGCGCCGACTCATGATTACCTTTGTAATCGTCTAGAAAAACATTCTTCGATACCATGTTGCAATACCGTGGTAATTAGAAGTCGCGTGGGAAGGCTGCCGTATCGGCACCTCTTCGATGATTTATGCAAATAATGGTCGTTTTGAGATTTTTATGACCTTTTCTATCATTTTTTTTTTAGGGGAGGATGTGTATATTGAATTATTTTTGGAAGTGTTTTTAAGAGTGGGAAATATGTTGATGGATTTGAGGATATAGAATTGAGAATAATTTTGGTACTGTGATTAACACTAGAACTACCGGCCTCAAATCTAACATATTTTAATAAATTAAATAAGTACTTTGAAAAAGGAGGAATCAAGCGGCGGAAAATTTGATCGACTCGGTGATTTATGTTTATTGATATAGACGTAGAATATTTATCCTATGACTCTTATGTAAGCTTGGAGAATTTTTTGAAAAAATTGTGTACCAGTCATTTTGACTGGTCTGGTAGTTCTAGTGTTAATATATAAATCTAGTAAATGGATGAAAGTAGTAAGCTAGCGGATGAAGAAATGTCTCCAAAATAATATCAATAATGTAATCTAGAAAAACAGCTTCCTAATTTGAAGGTCATCTACCTGAAATTGGACTATGCCAACTTTCTATCATGTTATGTAAGGATTTTATTTATATTTTATTCCAAAGTGAAATAAATATTAGAAAGCCTCCCAATAATTTGACGTTGTATGTTATAAATGTCACAGTGCAAACAAATCTCACGCAGGAGGCTATAGAGGGCAAATTTCCTACTCTCAATAAACCGTACCCGACTGCAATTCCTCACTACTTACAGTTATTCCTACCATCAAACAAATATGGAAAAGTTATAGCAGAAAGTTTCATAAAATTAATTTCACTCAGCGAACTAACAATTACAAAGCTAACTCGCATCTCAAAGTGTTAATATACCATACTCTCGGTGATTTGCAATTTATCTGAAACTTCCACAATATGGAATAATAACTTCCGAGTAAAATCGCCAGAGGAAACATAATAATTCGACGAATGTTGCAAGCATAATAGAAGCAGAGCTTATCTCTCACCATATGTTCAAAGAGGAATACGAATTTCATTATCACAGTTACTCTGAGGTTAAAATCTGTTGCAAGAATATTTGTCGATGAATTTACAAGTAGTCTCTGCAGCAACTTGTCAAAAATTCATGTTAAAACTCTACGGTAACGATATCGCGAATTACACTGTTCAACACGATTTTTTTTCTCAAATATCCAATGGGTGATCCTCGTAGAGTTAGTCATCCTAAACACGAATCCGTCGGCAGAATTGCTCCATCACGCACAGTTTTTTAGTAAAATGAGTTTTTGTAAAAACACCAAATTTTGGCAGAAAATGAGGTATTACGCGAAAAGTATAAACGCTACGAAGTCGAAATTGGTCTCAAAAGATAGAGGAAATCATGCCGAATATTTTAGTGTATATATTTATTAAAATTGGTTGTTGCAAATAGTAACAAATGACCGTCAAAGTTTAAAAAATTGCGGATGCGCGATTTTACTATGCTATACTTTTACATTTTTATGAAAAGTTATTTATCTAGCACGAATTTGCTATACTGGATCGCATTCCTTAGACATTTCTGAAGAGAAAACTGCCCCCAAAAGTTTCGGGAACAGTTTTCAATCCCGACGGGTCGAAAAAATATCCGTCGAGAACGTGTAATCGGCGTTCGACGCCATGCTGCTATTCTACGCGGGCCGCCAGTGAGACAATGCTGTAACTACGCGTTATCGACGCCGATCTGACAGTACCATCTGAAGGGCGCTCAACTCTGATAAATATAAATGATCAATTATTTTTCATTAATTTTTGTTTAAAAATATTATTTATAATTTGATCACAGCAAATGTTATTAACGGTGATATACTTCGTCGTTGCGATTTTGGTACCACTTCTCCACAGACATAACAAAACGAGTCTGGCTGATTTTTGCACTTGCGAAACATTGCAGTAAACGACACACACTTAAGACTTGATACAAAACGATTACCGCTTCACACTTAGTATGAACCACTTGCTACTTAAATCTGCCTATACATATACACAAAAAGTTTCTCCTATAAAGTTTAAATATAATTTGTTATTAATTTATTATTTTAGAATCAAGTGTATAAATAAAATAAGATGAATATCGATATATCGATATATATATATATATTGTAGTAAGGGGGGTATTAAATAGTCAATAAATGCACTTCACCAATTAACAAAAACAAAACTAGAGTATATATATTTAGATAGATGAGAATATTGAGTAATATAATATAATAATGGTATTAATAATGGTGAATAAAGGTATTAATAAGCGTTTCGCATCCGACTCGAATAGATGCTCAAAACGAACTGCCTAAAACGAACTCCAACGACGCGTCGCGACGGTCGCTAGCACAGTTGTTTAGATTAAATGTAAACTTAAGATATCTCGCTCGAGCCTACTTTACTCCTTCGACTGGAAAGAATTTTTTTCCTTCTTAAAGGGGCACTACAGTATATATATATATATGTCGATACTTATTTTATTTATATGCTAATTTTTTATATTATTTATATTATTATATTTATATTCAATTGCATAGCATGAAAAACTTAAACAACTTTAAGAACAGATCAGAGTTCTAACTAAAACATAAAAAAAACAATCATTTATTTATATTTGTCAGGGTTGAGCGCCCTTCGGATGGTACTGTCAGATCGGCGTCGACAACGCGTAGTTACGGCATTGTCTCACTGGCGGCCCGCGTAGAATAGCAGCATGGCGTCGAACGCCGATTACACGTTCTCGACGGATATTTTTTCGACCCGTCGGGATTGAAAACTGTTCCCGAAACTTTTGGGGGCAGTTTTCTCTTCAGAAATGTCTAAGGAATGCGATCCAGTATAGCAAATTCGTGCTAGATAAATAACTTTTCATAAAAATGTAAAAGTATAGCATAGTAAAATCGCGCATCCGCAATTTTTTAAACTTTGACGGTCATTTGTTACTATTTGCAACAACCAATTTTAATAAATATATACACTAAAATATTCGGCATGATTTCCTCTATCTTTTGAGACCAATTTCGACTTCGTAGCGTTTATACTTTTCGCGTAATACCTCATTTTCTGCCAAAATTTGGTGTTTTTACAAAAACTCATTTTACTAAAAAACTGTGCGTGATGGAGCAATTCTGCCGACGGATTCGTGTTTAGGATGACTAATTCTACGAGGATCACCCATTGGATATTGGAGAAAATAAAAAAAGTTAAAATTTGTTGAACAGTGTTATCCACACGACGTTACATACAGTTTGTAAATGAATTCCAGAATAATAAAAGAGCAAGGAAGAATTCATGGTATGAAAAAATAATAAACGTACACCATAATTTTTCACGTTGAAGCGATAACGTGGAAATCATTTACAATTACACACAATGGTCTGAGAATGTAACGGGTAAGGGAAAAAAGAGGAATGGAAATGCGAGATGACGAAAAAGGAAGAAAAGAGTTAGCCTGAAACGAGCACGTTAGTATCCAGCAGGTGTAAACTCGGTGGCAAAGTAGATAAGAATAAATATGCAGGGCATGCGAAAATCCCCGTGAAACCCATGCCAGTGGAGGGTTTTCTCTTTGGTCGTGCGCTTCACGCAATAAACCGGGACGTTGGTAATTAGAGCTTCACGCTGGAGCTCTACGATTATCGCGCCATATTTAGCAGACGCGGCTAGATTCCGTTGCCGAGCAGTACTGAGAATTCTCCGTAATTGACAACGGGTGTACACCCTATACGGTCGCGCTTATTTTACGCTCTGTCGAAAGCGTCTCGTCTGGGGTGGCATCTGCGCTTTCATTTACCGTCAGGTTGCTGAGGGTTTTAACGATATAACTATTAGCGATTATGATGGTATAATTAAGGGTTTTTTTTTAAATTTGAGACTTCTGATTTATTCGGACAGTGTTGATGCATGGGATCAGCTATTTATTTTAACGCTAGAAGTACCTGTAGTAAATCTATTATATGTCGTATGAAATAAGTACTTTGGAAAAATAATGAAGTAAAAGGTGGCACAGATGATTAATTGAATAATTTATGATTTATAAGATAGTTATAGAGTATGTACTTTGTGATTCTGCTTTAATGTTGGAGGATTTTTATAAAGAAAGATATGGAATCAGTCATTTTTGCTACTGTGGTAGCCTTAGTGTCAGAAGTAGTGTGAGTCGCTCTACCGTAAGGGGAAACAATGATTTTTCAATGACTATACGAAATTATTTAGTACTGAGTTATAATAGCTGAAAAAAGTAAGTGTGCTGAAGTAAGAAATGCAAATAAATGTTCTGGGAGGTTGCCATCAATGTTTGTTAGCATGTTAACACTCCAAAGTTTAAATATCTCCATGTAAAGTTATTATGAAACAAATAAAATTTGTGTTTTTATTAATAGAGAATAAATTACACATCTGAAATGGCCCTACGTAGGTACTTTATTGAGATTTTTTAAGGGGTGGGTGAAGGGTAGTTAAAAAATGTATTAGCTACATCTACGTTTGCTATCTAAAAGCAGTAGAATGTAGTGAATATTCGTAGGAGTCACGACTTTAATGCGTAGGGTCGTATTTAACTATTGCCTGTCGTTGTAAACAAAGTTGACCTCCAAATTGTAACAGTCTCGTTGAAGAAGTACACCTTATAATGCAAAATAATTATTTTGAGAATATCTCAATAACTTGTGTTAAGCCCTACATAGTACATCGATCTTTGTATAGAATTGGATGCTTTATCAGAATTTAAAAGGAAAATATAGACAATATTTACAAAAATGAAGATGACTTGTAAACAATGCTTTATTAAAATAGCAGAAAACCTATATTATATACAAATTACATTGTATCTATTTAAGAATGATTTGCTGAGTGCTTAACTTAAGTACTCAAGTCACCTTTGAACAGTAGAATACATCAAATACTATTCAAAGTAATAAACGCACATTATTAATAAGTGATCGATACACAAATTGCGTCGTATGTATTTGCTAATAATTGCTGAGTGCTAAATACTCAGGTTAGGTCTAAATACTGGAATCCATCAAATACTATTTGGAGTAATAAGAGAACGCTACTAAAAATTGATTGACGCACGAATTGCGTCGTATCTAATCTCAAATAATCTGTTCATTGTATAAATTAAGTATATATGACGTCATTGAACTTATAGGTCTTTATTTTCCAACATGGCGGAGTATATTTTACGATTACTACTTATAATTTATCTTTTCTTCGATCTCGATAATAATACGACATTGCACTTGCTCTCAATTCGGAATTCACAATCGAATCTAAACCTACCGATGTACATCTGTACTCCAATACAAGAATACTGCAAATACGACGTATTTATTTTCTTACCATTTATAGCTGTCTGCCCACCGTCTTTCACTATCGTCATCCTGCAATCGTTGCCCCTGCGTTGGTTGCCAATTCTGGATCAGAAGTCACTATTGTTCCAATAAAAACACAACAATACCGCACACACGAATGTTTCCCGAACAAATATCTATCGTGATAAACTTTCGCAAAGTACGAAACGTGAATACAACTTCCTTGATAGAACAGAATTGACAGCTTTTAGCAAGGGAAAATTCGCGACCACGCCATGCCACAGACGGAGATAAACTGAGGTTATTCATACTTCGGTGACCAATCAAAACACGGCACTCAGATCGTGACGTATTTCGGAGGTTATCGACCGTACGACAGATCTTCCGAAAAATCATAACATTCCACTGGTGGCGCTCGCGTAGTAGTGTTTACACGTTGAATGTCAGAAGTTATTGATGACTCGAGCTTTTAAATTCAGTGAATGTCGACGGTCATCCGACACCGAACTTGTAACAATTTGTAAGCAAACAATTTAGACATTCTGCGGGAAACAATTAACTTTCGATAGCAACAATTGGGTGGTTAGTGGTGTCCAGTGATTCATTCTGCAAACAGCTGCAAGACAAATCTGCGGTGTTGTTCAAGTTATGATCATCATGGTTACGGATTTGGATTCTTCGAGGAAAATACAAGAGCATCCATCGACAGAAGGTGCAGCCTATCGTCACATCACTAATGGTAAGTTCATTGCACGTTATGGTTACTAATAATTCTTCTTATTTACGTCCCATCTCAGTCACTGACCTAACCTATTATTATAAATTGTAATATTCACGGTTTTCTTCATATATTCAATACTTAAATATTGCTCTTACGAAAGAAAAATATCGCTGGGTGTATAATTATTTTTATCTTTAGCTTTTCTATCCATCAAAGATATAATTTTAATAGAAAAATTTGGAATCTGGTAAAAATATATAACTGACAAAATACGAGAGGGGTTCAATGTGTTAACCTTTAGGCACTCGATGTGTTTTTCTTTCTTGCATATTTTTACTATATTTTGGATTAGTTGGTGGTAAATAAGTAGAATAACGATGTATAAAGATATCATTTTGTACAAGGAAGCAATATTTTTAATGGATTATACGTGTTCCATCGGGTGAATTTGTAGGGTAAACAAAAAATTGTAACAGTGCTATAATCAACTTTAGTTGATCAATATGATCGATAATTAGTACAAAAGGAGCTCAACAAACCACATTTGCAATGGTAATCAATAGATAGGCAATCTTACAATTAGTCATAGTTACTCCAAATAGCCATTAACCAATAATTCCAGTGATGACACGATAACAAAGTCATAATCAAATTATTATATTCTTACAAAATCGTATTTTTAATACATGAAACTGAATGACGCTCTTCTTGGCAATTACAATTGCAACGGATATTCTCAACTACGTTTAAAAGGCCTTTCGTAACCGCAGAAACAGGAAGGTCATTGTCACCTTCTACCACATAGAAGCATACCATAACAAGTCAAGGACGTCGACAGTTTATAATCCTTTTTCTCCACAACACGTAATACACAATATCCTCAAATGTGTCGTTGATCGTATTTGCTTAATTATTATTCGCATAAAAATTTCGTTCACTTTATGGCTATATCGCGAACGGATTTCACGGTATTTCGTAAGTGAAAGTCACAGTTAAGAGTTTTCAAACGCCCACCGGCACCGTGTCATTACGAAAATATTTAATTACGGCATGAATATGTTACAACCTGGCTCACTATCACGCGAATAAAATGACACACGTACACGCAACGAGAATAGACCCCATACTGTTTTCGAAGCATCGATTGCAAACGATGACCGGCAACAATCGCGACAATGGTAATCTTCTGAGCAGCTGGGCAACCTAATGAACGAACGATGATTCGTCAGAGAGAGGACCGACAAAAATTCTTGCGCCAGATTTCGGCCTCAAAATAACCGCGATGATGAAATTCGTATTCCTTTTTCAAAGGGATGCGTATCAAGGAATACTCGATGGGAGATAAGCTCTGCTTCTATTATACTTGCAGCATCCATCGAATTGCTACACTTCTCAGGTCGATTTTGCTCGAGATTTGTATTATTTTATATTGAGCTGGAATTTACAATTTTAGGTAGATTGCAAATTACCTAGGATATGGTATATTAACACTTTACTGACTGGTAGCCTATTAACCCCTTGCCTCACTGTTTGTTTTGGGACCGCCTCCTGTATAGTTCAGAATTTAACTGCTAAGATAAAAATTGATCAGTGTTTCTTGGTATTTCTAAATAATATTATCGCGACGTGTTTCATTAATATTTTCAATTTCATAGGTTTTGCAATATTTGAAAATTTCCTACCCCATTTACATCATCACGAATATCACTCGTCATTGTAGGGCAAGGGGTTAACCCTTTCAATATGGCGAAAAATCCAGTTCGAGTGCGCTCCACTACCGGGATCAGTTATTTCTCCTCCAAGTGATTATGAGATAAAATAATTTTTATACCGAAAACTGAGCAACCTTAACAGTTGTCGCTTGTTTGATTAGATCGGGGACGATCGAGATGAGAAATTTATGGACACAGAACGATTGAGAACCAGTTTTGAGGCCCAACTTGGCGCTATTTTCTGCCCTAGATGTTTTTCAGTAACTGGGACATATGTTGTCCCAGCCGTAATATCAAAAATTTTGCAGACTGGGACAGCACATGTCCCGTCCGGTGCGAAAGGGTTAATAGGCTTTTCGAGACCAACGCTTTTAGATTTTTCACTTATTAATCAGTTGTTACGGTAATTAATATATTGTTATTTATCATTACGGTTTACTGTGCCAAGAACTCAGTGAGAATTTGTCATTTTCGAAGAGATATCGGTATCAGAGAAATATTTGCAGCCGGTCACCGATCAGAAGCAGATAGGATGTTAAACAAATACCGGTCGGTAAAGTGTTAACACTTTCAGATGCAAATTAATTGTAAAATTATTAGTTAACTGAGAGAAATTAATTTTATGAAACTTTCTACCATTGATTCTCTATATTTGTTTGACCATAGAAGTAACTTCAGCGCATTATACATCCACGTCTCGTAGAATAACGTCGTTTGTGTTTTTACGAGGGGATAAAAAAGAAATTTCATCTGAAAGAGCCAGAAGCAATTTCGTTTCGTCGTTCTGCAGAAATTCTATCCAGTCTGTTCTCCCCATATTCAAGACAGTGAAAGGAAAGAATTGACATTCTCGTCGTTGCCGATTATTTGTAACATCCACGGTTAGCACGAGGGTCAGACGATGATCCCGTGAGCAAAGATTGGTAAACAAGGTTGGCGCAATTATCGTGAAAGAAGTCGGTAGTAAAAATTCGGACCCGTCAGTATTCCACGTCTTTCTTTCTCTCTCTCCGCTCTTCCACGATGGAATTTATTGCCTTCAGGATGGGCCGACTTACATCGCATCCTCGCGCTCACAAGTGGCGATTTTCGATCATTACGGCCAGTTAAGTGGACCTTGGTAGGTGATTTTAAACCCGAAAATGCAGCGCATAACAAACAAACCTTTGCATCACTTCGCCGTTACGTTCCCATTGATTTCAACTTCTCTCATTCTTTTTCAACAATTACGATCTTAATGGCGATTTTATACAGTCTAAAAGGATTTCACTGTATTTATGTTCTGTCTACTATGTCCACAAATATTTGCATAATAACGTACCTACTGTAATTCGTTGTCGTTGAATACGTGATTCCTGTCAGATGAGAATCGACAGTGGCCCATTTGTCCTAAAGATTTAACATTTTTTCGCGCCTATAATTCCCACTTCCTAGATGCAAAGTGTCGTCAATAGGGATTGCATGTATAATCGAACGATAAAACGACAGGAGTAAAGGCGAGAGAAGATTGCGAGTGATCGATGCGTCGTCCGGAATCCAAATATAATTCCGCGCTTGTAAACCCTAAGAGCATTATAAGCTCAGTGGTATGCAAATGAAGAAAAAAGAAACAAATAAAGTATGCGTGGGTCGACCGGAATGAATGGTTAGACGGACACGGACATTATGTTGTGACACGCGTCCTTAAATGGTCGACACTTAACATCCTAATTGTTCCATATCTCGCATCGTGATCCACACCCCATGAGGCGTGCACACATTCGCTTCATTCTCTGACGTTATGAGAAATTGCGTTAATCTTTGAAATCTCTCGCAAAGTCATTCCACTCGTTGAAGAAAAAACATTCCTAAAACAATACAACTTAACGTTCACGACTTTCTATTGACAAAAATTATGAAATTTCTTCAGTACACGATAATTGCCGCCTTTTAAATTACTATCAAAAGTCTTGTGACCCCTTAGCCTACAACGACTTGGGAGACTCCTTGTGCTGAAAATGGCTTAGGAAATTTTAAAGTCCTTCAAATACTATTATATTGCAAGTATTAACACTAGAACTACCAAACCAGTCAAAATGACTGGTACACAATTTTTTCCAAAAATTCTCCAAGTTCATAGAAGAGGCATATAAGAAAAATTCTACGTCCATCACAAAAGACATAAATCACCGAATTGATCATCCTTTCCGCCATTCGATTCCTCCTTTTTCAAAGTACTTAATTAATATATTGGAATATGATAGATTTAACGCCGGCAGTTCTAGTGTTAAATATATTTAATTTCAGGAATTTATTTTGTGTCTTTGCACGTCAAAAAAGAAATCGTAGGCCAAGGGGTTGAATAAATTACGATGTATCTCGATGGAAAAAAAAGGAGAGTTCACTGTATATTCACTACTTAAAGTTATGAACCCATGAGGACTAAGTTATCCGTACGTAAACCGGTTTGCATTGCAAAATGCACTATTTTTTGATAAGCATATCGCGCTCACCTCTCAGACGAAAGAGCAGTTGTCGCGACTGGCACGTGAAAATTCCATGACGATCGAGTTTCCTTTGGCCCTTGCGAAGACACTCGCACCTCTGCCGGTCGTTAAGTAAGACGGTTACATTGAGAGATGGCCAATGTAAATTGCGATGACGCATACGTATGTGTCGTGCGGGCATGTAACGATATATCAACGTCAGCAAATTGTGATAAATAAAGTGCAATTGAAGATGGTGAGGCAGTCAGCTCGCCGTGCGAGTCGTACCTTTGCTTTTCGCTGCATCTTCGGAGCACTCGAAAAATCTCTACCATAACGATGAAAGAGAGGATCGAGGGCATCGTTGATGCGTAGATGGTGTCGCTATGAATCGTTTAATTAATTAGCAATCGTTGTCGCTAATTGCACGTATGTTGCAATTGGTTTAGCGATTGGAGAATAAATGCTCGTGAAATAAGACGCAATATTTCACGAATCAACTTTAATAGTCTAATTTTAACACTAACTGTAAGAGCACTTTGCGTGTACTTATTCTGATCGTAGCTTACCATTTGACTGATTAAGAAATAACATCATTTAGTTCACGATATAAAAAAATTACATATTTTCGTTCCATTGAACCGGTTGTTTGACTGCATACGGTACGATTAGTGGTAACAAATCACATTAACACTAAAATTACCAAGGCGATCGAAATGGCCGGCACCCAATTATTTCTAAAAATTACCTAAATTGATAGGGCAGGTATGAAGCAAATACTCCACTTCTATCTTATGAAAGCTAAATTAGTTAATTAATCATCTATTTCACCTTTCGATTTTTCCTTTTCCAAAATACTTAACCCTTATATCGAAATTTGAGTAAATATAAGTAGGTGGTTTTAGTGTTAGGACTAAAAATTTTATAAAAATACCATACCAAAGTGAATACAACGAAGCAAGAAAATTTCTCGTACTCCAGCGCCTTTGATGCGAGGAAAAAATGGGAGAAAAAGTTCGAGCCAAGTGACAAATAGGGGCGGCATTCAGGTTCTTATCACAATTAGAGGAACGCATCGCCGACATATGGTCGACTGATCGGGAGACACGTCGGTGACAAATCTGACGCCAACAACCGGTCGTTATCGTAATTGGATAATGTTCATACTAGACCCGCTTTTCCTCGCTCGAGTGTCTCCCCGTTAACGGTAAACATGCCCACATAACACTGTAAATACGTACCCGCTTAATTTTAAATTTTCGACGATTCTTCACGGGCATCATTCCTTAAATACCTTACTGACGGATCACCCGTTGCATCGTCTCTCCCCATGGGGGGCGTCGAAGACAACCGAAGGTCGTCCTTCGCGCATTCGACGGAGAAAACGCCACGGTCGATGGGAATGTAAGAAAAAAAAAAAAAAAGATGGACGAACGATACCGGTAGAATGAGAAAAGTAAATCGTTGCCACCGTAGTGCATCGATGGTGCACGAAAGCTGCATCGCAACGTCACCCGAGGCACTATAGAAGTAATCAGTAGAACGAAGCCGTGAGGAAGGAGTCTCGAGGAGGAGAGGGGGAGGGATCACCGCCACTATCTACGTAATATATCGTGGGTTAATTAATCGTTTAATGAAACAGTAGTTAGCCGTGATGATTGTGATATTTTATTATTATCCCTCGGCGAGAAAGAGAGTCGGTGGATCGACGAACCGGCAGCCGGGACCTACGGAGGACCGACTGGAATAACTAAGGAGAAGAGAGAACAACATGAAAAAAAAGGAACGAGTCGAGAAACGATCGAGAGAGAGAGAGGGTAGAAGAAGCAATTTACAAGGAAATCGGTGCTCACCCTCTCGGACCGGCGATTGTTCCTGGACGGAGTATCGTGAAATGGCAGATGGATTTTGCGTATTATCGTGGAGGTTATTTATGCAGCGAATTCCCTCTTACGTCTCCTTACGAGAATAAACTTAATCGTTAAATATTTCCATGGGTGTATCCTCGTATAATACATCGTTATATCGGTAATTTGAAAAATACATGGCAATCGTGATTCGTGGGTATTGTAATATCGTAGCGATGTTAGCCATTTTGTAGTGGAATAAATACAAAGATAAGACGACTTCCTACGTAGAATTTGCAGCTCGATTTGTCGGATTTCAAGTACCACGGCGTGTATAACAAACGCGATGAAAATCAATACCTTCTCTGAATCTAGCTTACATCCGTGTAAGGTAATCCACCAGGCAGTAGCTGTATTCATTCCTCCAGAAAGTTACCTCCCGGTGTAACACTACGAGAAACATCCTTTACTGTTACATCACCTCTTACGCGCGCTCGATCAAAGCTTACACGAGCGTTATTTTCACGGAGAGACGTAGAAAACGGTGACTTAATATGACTCCCGAGTCTACTCGTCTCGTCACGACAGGACAAGATACGAGACGAGAATTCGTTGCAATCTCTCGAGAAGGATATTTTACTCGTTTTAATACACGAGATCGTTCAATGGAGCGTTTAATAACGATGATTCGGTGGCCCGATCCTCGTTCGAACGATGGCGGCTCCTATCTCCATCTATCCTTCTCTCCTTTCGCTTCTCGCGATTCGTTTTCTCTCATTGTTTTCTCCTCCTTTCACTCCCTTCCCTTCTCTCGGTTCTAACTCGCTTCTCTTTTCGGTAGGTGGGATATGTAACTTCTTGCAGAGCGGGTGATTGATCGCTTAAAAAACTAAACTCTACTCAGGATCGCGAGACTCCACCGACCGGCTTCGTTTCTTCGTCTCTCCTTCTTGATTTCACTCCTCTTCTCCTTTTCTCCATGGAACTTTCCCCTCTCGTCTTCTCAGTAGCCATCTCGTGCCCCGGCGGTGCAGCTTCTTTCATTATGCCATTTTTAATCAGCCCTAAGAGCGCCTTCGACGAGGAGCCAATGTCATTAGGTACGCGATCGAGCGAGGCCAATACTCCCATCGTCTTTGGTGAGCCAGTCATCGATGGACTGACGAAGAATCGAACGAGATAAATCAATCGATATCGGTAGCCGTGTCACGGCGTCGACGTGTACCCGTATACGTATATGTTACCGGGCACAACGTTGATTTTCATTACGAACCTTCGACACTGGTATGAAATTTTTGGATCGTCGTCTCATTCTATCGTTCTCTCTTGTTTCTTCTTATTCTTTGCAATTTTTTCGTCTCTCTTTGCCGATCGCCTCGGCGATTTCTTGCTCCGGCGAAGCGCGCATAAACGAACGAAGGCGATAATCAGCTAAGAATGTGCCGTGCGATGTTTACTTTCGTTCGGAGATTCGCTTGCGGGAAAGAACGGTGTAATTGGCATTGCGAATCTGGTCTGTTTTTTTTTTCTTTTTGCCCGCCGGGAACCGGAGTAATTTAGAATGGCACGAATGTCAGAACGCTGCGGGGATTTGTTGCTTCTATACGATTACGGTTAAAGATGTGCTTCTTCCTCGCGAAATGATAACTTAATATTACCAAGCGGAGACACATTTGCGACGATCAATATCTGTTGCTTCTTGCCGAAACGTATCTATATTCATTAGGTCGACGAAGTTGCTCGGTTAGGTTTCGCTCGAGCCAACTCGTCCATCTTGGATCTTACATTGTGGATGCAGGAAGGTGATGATATCTCCGAATCTATCATTTCTTTGTCGAATGAAATAGTTTCCGTCATCGACAAACTTCATTGTGTTACAAAAAAAAATAGCAATTTAATATTATCATTATCAATATAATCAATTTTGATTATACACAACTAAAATTCTTTTTACTCGACCACACAAATTTTTATTTTAACTAATTACTCCAACCAAAGAAAACTTATCCTCAATTTTCACCCTTACTTCACTCTCCATTCTAGGCTCCACAATAATAGAGATCGCGGTAGATAAAGACGTTAAAAGCGTCTGCAATTCACCCTGACAAACGCCTCCCTATATTTTCCAACGCGAGGGCTACGCAAAAGAGAAATAACGAAGAGGTAAAAAAAAAAGGAGGACAAAGAATTTAACAGAGCGTAGCATTAACAAACCTCGCGGCACGATCGCATCTCCGAGGCCAGAAATTGGCTGGCAGAGATATCTCGGTATCTCCCCAAGACAAATATCTAGCCATCGATATCCGTTGCGGCCGGGACTACCAAATCTACATTCATTAACTGGAAGCACTCCGCGATCTTCCTTATACGCTTCTCCTCCATCTTTCTCGGCTGATTCGTCTCGCCAGGTACCCTCCGCACGCATACAACCGCATGGCCTAAAAGCGCGTAAACTGGCGCGGTTGCCGAGTGATAAATGCCGGGGAGAAGAGGATTCGCACGCTGGCAGCGAGTCCGAACTGGGACTCTCTTTCCCTTTCTATCCTTCCTCATCCTCGTTACATTCTGCGCGGGTTAACACGTGTATCTCGGCAATGCACTTGCATACACGCTCGTGCATATGCGCGATTGCACGGATACTCGGAGCGACTGCGAGCGCACATTTACCCGCGAGAGACGTGGATGAACGCACGCACAAACGCACTCGACGATTCGTTCGCTCGCGGATGCACGCAGGATGCACGAGCCTCATCCTTCTTGGAAGCTACTGACGCGCCAATAAGCGCGCCCGTTTCATTTGTAATTAGGGAGAATGTAAATCAAAGTCGTGGCTATGCCGCCTTTCCCCTTTCCCTTTATGCTCGCACGCTCTTCTTTATCTCGCGACTTTGCTCCACCACCTTCGCGGGCTGTTTAACACTTTCCTCGTGCCTCGACGAGGAGCATGGCGAATTTGACCTTAGATTGGTTACATAATAGTGTTCGATTTATGTATTATCAGATTAGGCGTTGAATCATGGACGATTAATTGATAACAGATTGTGGAGGATGAAGATGAGGAGAATCGTACGGGGTATTGTAGAGATGAGACTGTTGGAAGATTGCGAAGAGGATTATGCGATGTTAACCCTTTTAGAGGCGACTGGAAGAATTGATTGACCCTTTCACAGTGTGGTAAAAGTAAGAATTCTGGCACAAACAAATTTGTAGGTTTTTTTTTATGTTCGAAAAGACGTCGGCATGCAAACTGAATTACGTCTCCTTCTTCAGTTATAATAATCTTAGAACACAGAGGAAGCAAAGAATCTAGTCATAGATTTAGATATCTTTGGTAGACTAAATGGGATAAACCGTTTGGTACTTGACACTCCGCCCGTGACTTTCGCGGGATAAATTGTCAATGAGCCAAATTAATAATAAATACATCTCAGTATTTGTTGAAGAGTGTAATATTTATGTAACATTTCTAGGAGAAGTAAGTATAGTTTACAATTAATAGTGGTTGCAAATATAAAACAGATGTTTTCGCGATTGAATTTTAGCTGGGTAAGTCAGGCTTCTATGATCCAATAAATAATAATTGCTACTGCGAATTTTGCGACTGCATTTTTTGTACAAATCTCTATCGATTCAAGGATGTAATACAACCCTTGATAGTCGTGACAACTACTTTTGAGACACCCTATACAGGATCGTATAAGTTCGCACCTACAATTTCCTTCGAAATTTCCGTAATCGGAAGTATCCTCTCACCCCGTCGCGGAGGATCGCGTGAATTGAAGCTATTTGCTTTCAACGTCGCGCGTAGTTGGTTACACAGGGTCTTTTTGCATCATAGACCCCGGGCGTGCTCAGTGCGTACGTGTAAACACACAGGGGAGAATTCAGTATACGCGGACGAGGATAGGCGTTTCGCGGTTCACGTACCGCGTCGCGATGCGTGAAATGCACGCTGGAACGGCCCTCTCCGTATCTTTGCCAGTGCAAGTGGCCATTTACGAACTCACGTACGCAGCTATGAACGAGCGGCTCAGGTATTTCCACGGAGGAGATGCAATGCGAACAAACGTCCGTGAAACTCGACACAGCGAGCTCTCGAATCGTGGCATTTAGTCGTCCGTCAGTTTGGGGTTCCAGGTGTCCGCACAGTTAAACGTTCATTTCGTGTTCGAACTTGAAGTTAGTTAATTTGAAACTGCCAGCCAATATCGCGTGCTAGAGAATCGATCGATCGTACATAGACTTCGTTGGATAGAAATTTACGTGAAACGATACGATCCGTTGTACAGATCAATGTTCATCGTTGAATTCTTTGATGAAAGATGATCAATTTGATACACCTGGTAGATAAAATTAAAGACACTGGTAGTTACAAGATACACGATCACGATGGCAGAATGAAAGTGTTTCTCAAACTAGTTTCCATTCGTGTAAGAGATATATCGGCCACGCGATTCCCTCATTGTTCCAACGTGGTCGACTTTAACGCGTATAATTTCTAGTCCACGAGGGAAAGGAACAGTGAAATATTCCCCGTGTCGGAGAGAATAGAGCTCGATTCGGCCATTCACAAAAGGCTCTCTCAAAGGATCAAAGCGTCCTACCCAAAACTCCGAAGCTACCGGTTTCAGCCCGGTGTCTTCAGCTTCTCGCCTTTGGTATCCGTGCGAAAGTGTCACTTCCCTGCCGGCGATAAACATGTGCAGGAGTCGGGGCAACAGGACAGACGAATGGAAACCATTCCTCTGTCCTGTGCGAAAGGGAAGAAAAGAAAAGAAAAAAAAAAGGTGAAAAGAAAGGAAACGATCGACGAGAAAACGAGGGAGAGAAGAAGACGAGGAAGCGAGAATGGGGTGAGAAAGAGAGATTCGTCGGAACAAGGGAAAAGAGCGCGGAAGGGTTGGAGAGAAGAGGCTGAGGGAAGTCGAAGGAGGAGGAAGAAACTCTTCGAGGTTCGAGGCAGCAATCGAAGGCGCGAGAGGACTCGGTGCGCGCGTCGGGGCGCTTCGTGAAACGCGCATACCTACCCGCGGAATGCGCATCCACAGAAAACGAGGGGAACAGCTATTGTCTTGTCAGCGGGAGCCGCTAAATCTGCCCGTGGATCTCCTCACGATCGTACCTGCCTGCCTATGCCTCTCTCGGCCCGCTCTTTCGATTCTACCTTTTTGTCTTCCTCCTACTTGCTCCTTTTCGTCGCGTCATTTTGTTACTTCTCTCCTACGAAACCCTCTACGCGAACTTGGACGTTCGATCTTACCGAGTTTCACGGTAAGACGGTAACGAACGACTTGAGACTTCAAAGGAAGCAAGATCACCGAGAGAAATTGATATTTCTTGGAAAAATCTATAGACTTGAAATCACGTTTGAAGATCTTTCATTCACTATATGTGACTTTAATGATGTCATTTATTCAGAAATAATTTATTTGAGCTCCTAACCGCGTGAATGGTGTTTAAAAAGGTTTGATTATATGGACAATTATACGCAAGATAGGGAAATTAAATATTTATGAAATAAATCGTCCGTTTCTCGTCGTAATATTCGCACCAGGTACGGCGTAGGCAGAGGATCATTTCGAAAGCAATAAAAACATATTATGCCCCATAACGTATCGCTAACAAGGAACGAAAAGCAACGATCGGCACACCCGACGCCACTTCGCGAAGAGGAACGGTCGTATGGAAGCGAGCCAAAGACAGCAAACTCCATCGCGATATAATAAGGCAACGGAGTGTCGACGAAGTCCTAGGAATTTCATGCTAGTGGCGCCTTTTTGATTGACGCTACTCGAGCTACGACAAAAGTTTATCGCTTTTTGCGAAAGTTCCACGCTGTCGCCGGAATTACCGGCTGCACGGGGTAATCGTCATACGTGGACGTTGCAGGAATATTTACAGGTAATGGTGGTTTAATGATTCTCGATGCCGGTTCTCGGGTGGAGATGTCATGGATGTATTTACGTATGCATAAGAGTATAGGTACGTATATGTACGTATCCACGTAGATATCTGTGGAGGATGTAAAGTTATTATACTCGGTTTTATGCGTGCTCGAAATATAAAGGCCGTCCACTAACGTGCTTCGCGAGGCATAAAGGAAATATTGAAACACAGTAGGAGAGTCCGTAACGACGGACAACGTCCTCCAGTTTTACCACCGAAGGATTAGCTCCATCCTCGCATGGATGTCAGGTACGTGAATATATCAGTGAGAGTATTCTCCCCTGTTTGTACGAGTATACCTGTTACTAAATTCCAAATGAGAGAGAAGAAACTACTTTCTTCTTGGTACTGAAAATAAACAGTGATTCTTGTTCCATCAGACATACATTACGCAATTCGTTTATTACACCAGAATTTTATAAATGTACAAATATCATCGATTCAAGACTATCCGATAAAAGTATGACCTTTACATAATAGTACCTTCGAACAATCTCCATCGACAATATCCTTCCTACGTGCGATTAGTAAATCCACCAAGCATCCGTAAACGAAAAACGTCCCTCGTCGTCTAATACATCTAATGCTCACCATTCCCCATACTTCCGGCAGGCTTCTCCTTCAGCGCCAATCGCATTTGCAAGTTGCTTACAGAGAATCGGGCTTGTATCGATCGATCGTGAGGAGCCGTAGCGATCAGTTACCCTGACAAAGCTCGAATGGAAACGTCTACGAGAGAAAGAACCGTGGCAAGACGTCCTCGTTGTCGTGGACCTCTTGGAGCCGGTGAAGAATCCAACGCGAAGAGAGGACGACTACGAGGAAGGACTTCGACGACCTCCCTTGCCCTTGCGCACGTACACACAGGGAAATATTCTTAGGCGAGGAGACGAGTATCGTAGCTATCGTGGAACGTCTAATAGGGGCCTCGATACCTTCGTCACGGATGTATCGGGGCATCGAGAAGGTATCGATCTTCTGCTCCCCATATGCCATCGACGGGGAGTATTATCGTATGTACGCCGTCAGGGGACGAGTTTGTGGCAACGTGATCGTTGTCTTTCCTGCCCACGCCTCGCGGACGATGGAGAAGCACTTCTTCTCTTTTGTCCATTCTTCTGTCTTCCTTCCGTTCCCTTCCTCACCGTTGTTCGGTCGACGCGGACGTCTCTTGGCGCACCACCGCGAGCTATATTAATTTCTCTACCGAGCATTGATTAATGCTGGGGCCCAGCGCGAATCGTGCCGGCCATACCCGAGGAACGCTAGGTATCCTTGAAAAGGGAGGTAAGTTGGATCGCGTGCCAGGGAGGTATTCCTGGGACATACGACATGAAATAATGGAGCCACGTCTCGCCTCGATAAGTCGACGGAGGATCGTTCAACAAATCCTAGAAATACGATCCAACGGATCGCCTTGGCATTTCTCTCCGATCTCCTTCGTATCGTTGATTAACGTTAATTAAGGGAGGATATTACGTTTCTCAGGGAAGATACGAAACATTGGACTCTGAGTATTATTCTGGCCGAGAATGTACAGGGATCTGTGTTAAATGGAAATTATTCCCTGAGGATGAATGATATTAAATCATTGTTTGTGGATTAAGATCGCATGTCTTTGAATTTATATCGTAGATAGTTTACAGTTTGATTTATACGAATGAAATTGAAAGTCTATGATTACAAAGTAGAACAGGCAATTATTGTCATTTTTATCGGCGTGTTTCTACTTTTTTATTTCATTCGATTTACAAGATCACGAAAGTAACTGAGAACAAATTATGTCGTTACATTCGGTGAATTATACATTGCGACACTGGGACTTTTTCTCTTGGCAAACGGAGTGCTGTAATTGGTATTAATTCGTAGATACGTACATGCGTTTAAGCCAAGTCCTTTCCTCGGACTGGTTCGTATCACTTAATGACTAGCATAGCGTAGTAAATTACTTAACAAGATATTGCAAACCGCGGGCACGGCATAAATTTAACGTGCACCGTTACCCCGCTACGAGGATATCCGTAAGTCTTTACGGTATATTAACAAATTTATAGTCCTAACTAATGCTTTCTAACCGCTGAACAACGGACGGTTATATACTGCAAAACGCTTCGATGCTTTCCCAGGCTTAAACGGCGCCTTTAACGTCACCGATGTTTCGTGCAATTTTACACCGTGTCGTATAAGATTCAATGAAGAAATTAACAGTACGTAGAAAACGGTACACCGTGATTTAAAGCGGCCAACGGCGAAAGACGTATTTCCTCGTTTTGCCGGAACTCGGTGTTCCGTGCAGAATCAGCATGGATTTTAATTAACGTCCACGAAACGTACGTTCCTCGTGCATCGAGAGTAAGGAGATTCGATGGCACGCGAGGGGACTGATTACGACGTGGAGCTTCTTTTCGGAACCGGGTCTGGTTTCACGCTTAGAATAAGTTAACTTTTTCCGAGAGTCCCTGTCAGAAGGTAAAAGAGAAGAGAGCCGGTCCTTCGCGGTGCCGAGTCGTCGGATGAGTTACGGCCGATCGTTTCAGGGTTCCTCGCCACAGCCGCGGCACTGCGCTAATGGTGGAGTGTGCCAAACTGACTTTTTGTCTCTCTCTCCCTTCTTCTCCTTCGAAACTTCCTTCTTTCTTCCTCTTTCGTATCTACTACGAATACATTCAGCTCTTCCAGGGCATTCGTGAATTCGGTAGAACTTTGAGACCGCGCATCCCACGTGTATAATCTACTTGGTAACTTCGTGACCGTGTCTACGTGCTTACCCAGTGCACGAGATCGTGTAAACGTGCAAACTGCGGCGTCAGACTGCATAACCATCGTCCAAGTAAGAACGTTTCGCGAGGTATAGGTATGACGGATTTTTGGAGAGCTTAATGCGAAGATAAAGGAGGTGAGTTTAGAGTCGGTCGTTTGGATTTCTACGTCGACCACGTTTGTAATGCTCCTTTAGAATTATTAGTTTTGAACGACTCAAGTTACGATATCCGAGTATTAGAATTTCTGTACAGTTGATTATCATAAAATTTGACACCAATGGTAATAGCTCGGTATAAGAAAAAGGGGAATATTTATATTCCAATTTCAGATCTCTCTGGAGAGACTATTATACCGATAAAATCCACCAGACTCAGCAGTAACTGTTCATAAATTTCTGTTCGCCACCGATCCTTCAACCGTGGCAAATCTGATGACACGAGACACGATCTCGAAATCTTCCCTCGCCTTAATACACCGTAAATTAATTCCGTTAATCTTCCGTACGAAATAAAAGATTCATTCCGCTATCTCCGCTCCAAAATCCAGTCTCCGCATCTCTCCTCATTAGGCTCTCTCCAGTTCTCCAGCGATACACCTGGTAACGCGCATACGTGCTCGCGAGTGTATTTAAGTATACCGGTATACACGCCGGCAGTTACATGCCCGCGAAAGATAAAGGATAGAGAACAGTAGCGGCAATCAAGTCGGACATCGGACAGTGACGAATGCCGCGTATCATCGCGTATCATTAACCACGACTTAAGGCATTCTCTCAACCATCCCCTTTCACGTTTGCGCACCTACGTCAGTGCTGAGATCCGGTACACGCACCGAGACCGGCTCAAACTCTGGACACGCGTGTCTCTCGCTCTGTCAAGGTATAAGAATATACCGAGAGAGCTCTTTTTCCACCCGGCAACAACGGCTGAACAACTGTACAGAGGAGCACTATGTAACTACAAAGAGGTTCGGGTTAAGTGTATGAGTCCGTTAGCGGTAACACGGGCGACAAGTAACTGGGACGATGTAATCTGCATAAAGGCGGACTATTCGGTACTCCTGATTCCTCGAGCATGGAAGGAATGTTGGCTTACTCGTTGACTTTGGCAAATTTCGAATTATGATCAATTTCAGTGCCATTTTCCTATCTAGCGTGTTGGTTGATGTTACAGAGAGAAGAAGCGGTCATTGAATTTTTTTCTTTGGTCTTCCATTTTGTGAAATTTCTAATTGTGATTAATTTCAATGCTATTTTTCTATCCACCCTTGTTATAGGGAGAATAAGAGATTGAATTGGTTTCGTTTAGTCCTTGATTTTGTGAAGTCTCTAATTGTGATTTTCAATGATATTTTGCTACCAACCATGCTGGGTGATTTTTCAGGGAGAATGAGAGGGTGAATTCTTCTCGTTTAGTCCTTAACTTTGTAAAATTTCTAATTGTGTTAAGTTTCAGTACCATTTTCCTATCTAGCGTGTTGATTGATGTTACAGGGAGAAGCGGCCATTGAATTTTTTTCTTTGGTCTTCCATTTTGAGAAATTTCTAATTGTGATTAATTTCAATGCTATTTTCCTATCCACCGTTGTTATAGAGAGAATGAGAGATTGAATTGTTTTCGTTTAGTCCTTGATTTTGTGAAGTTTCTAATTGTGATTTTCAATGATATTTTGCTACCAACCATGCTGGTTGATTTTTCAGGGAGAATGAGAGGGTGAATTCTTCTCGTTTATTCCTTAATTGTGTAAAATTTCTAATTGTGTTAAATTTCAATGATATTTTCCTATCCACCATGTTAGTTGATGTTATATAGAGAATCGGAGATTGAATTCTTTTCATTTCGTTCTTTACTCTTCGTCTTTCTTTCAAGATTTAAGGTATCTCGCGAGATAGCAAGACTCCAGGATACCCGACCGGGCGTTTCGTCTTCCAGTGTTCCCGGAATGCGCTTGGAATTTCGGCTGGACCTCGTGAACGGTAGCCGAGGATCGTTGATACGTCGAATCGGTGGTAAATGAAATAACGAAGGGGAGAACGCATGGTAACACGATGTAGCGGCGTCTCGTTCGGGAGCGAGTGGTGATTTGTGCGTGAACGTTCATGCCACGCCACCCAAGAAGGTTTCTTCGGTTCTTGGTTAATAGCTTGCGATACTGAGCCACGGAACCTTTAGAAGTTTTAGGCAGGACAGATAAGAGCGCTCGATGAGAGACTCGTCTGTTTTCGAGGACTTCACGAACATCCACTTGATTTACACGAGACTCGAAAAATTCAAAGACCAGATTTTAAACCTTGCTTCGACGATTTCTCCTCTTATACATCTTACGACTATGTAATTTTACTTTTCGCTTTCTTGACAAACCTTTGAACAAAAATTCCAACATCGTAAAGAATACCCGAGTCGAAAATTTCAGCCCAAAATCCTCCTAAATTACCAAATAACTTAGGATATTTAGGCTGAATATGGAAAAATATGTTACATATAAAAGAATGCAACTTTTAATTCCACAATCGCCCTACACTTGTTACTTTTTGCCACTTTTACCTAGTTTAGGAGCAATTTAGGCTTCATACAGCCCAAAATAATCCTCAGCGTTCTATAATGAGGAGCTTTAGAATTGGATTGGAATTGGAGTGGAATGATCGAGGTCCAAAAAAATTCTCGATACACTAAAAATTAATTTGGTTTAGGAGATTTAGAATTTATATGGAATAAAATGATAATTTAATTCCAACTTGCTCCTGAAAGCCCTATTCTGAGAATATGAGTCGACAGACTTGGAACATCTGAAATATTTTTAGGAGATGTCAGATTAAATTGGAATAAAAATTTTACCTGATCAGTCCATATAACTCCTAAAAATCATATTTACAGGACTTTGAGGCGCATAGACACACTAGTTGAGGATTTTAAGGTTCAAAATGGTATAGGTACATAATTAAGCGGCAAATGAGAGATCAAAAGAATCTAGGATTTGAAGTTTCCTTTTAGGCTGGACTTTTCGACTCGGGTAATACCATGGTAGAAGAAAATTTCTTTTACTTATCTTTGCACATAAGATTTAACGTTCATGCTACAAGACTAAAATGTTCCTCGTCAGGTATCGTTAGCTGATTCGTTAGGTCGTGAGAACGCGAGCGACCATTGGCCTCTGAGACTCTGCCCTCCTTACAGCTTGAAATCCTCTTCGCGGCTCGTTCCATCAACAAACCTGACACTTTCTCATACGGTTCAACGTGGCTTTTTCAGGTCGTCACTCGCGACGAGCCGTCTGGTATATAATGGTATGCAGGAGCGAGTCAGTTACCGAGGCCGTTTCCGTGTCCTCAAGAAGGAATTTCGAGATCTTAAGTCAAGCTCGGTGTTAACTTCAAGTAACCATGGCTTTGCACCAGAGGGAATTTCATTCCCTGCGATATTGTATTCTCCGAAACACGATACAGTCTCAGTATTTTCATTATGTACAGACTATCATGAAATCTTCTTCCGATCTGCAAGTTCTTTTCCCATCGTTATCAAGTATATACGATTTCTACATTTTTCCTTTTCAACCTACGGATACGTTACACTGAGGCGTAAACCGTTAACCATTATACATTCCGTATCAATAACGGATTATCCAGAGAGGAAAAATATTCACGATTTATCATAGAAATAAATTTTCCACGGTCCTCGTATGAACTTACGTTACCATAGTCGCGACGTACGACAGTGATACTTTCGTCCACTTCCGCATGGTAATTCATCATTCCATTGGTGTAGAAGGAGTTTCATGAGTCTCTCTGAGATTTATATATACCAATGTTACAAACTCGTCGTTACAAGCGTTACATTAAAGTATCACGTTCTTCTACTAGCCTTATTACACCGGCTTCAGACCGTACTGTGAAGTCCAGACACCGGAGCAAACGCTCGTCAATGCCAATCATTAAATGCGAATTAATGACCCGGTCATTGTGCACGTTTATACGTTCAGCCAACGTTCTATCTGTTCGAGGGAGGATTAGTGGCGGATTACGGATACCATAATGTCGGAGATAATGCGTGCTCCATTGAATGTCCGCCACTGGCTAATTTAAATTCGCGCCGCGAAAAAGGACGACCCGCGGCGGATCGGTTGGATTTCGGCGGGAACGGCGAGCCAATTTTCGGTTTAATTCAACGGGAACGGGGATGCGCGATATCATTCCTGATACGTACAATATCGCTTTGATGCGCTCTCGTTATTGCGAAATTGCGCAGCGCACAATGGATATTTCTGCGTCCTCGTGGTCCATGAAATACGATGAAAATCCTCACGGACTATCAACGGTAATGATGAATTTCAAAGCGCTCGATTTCACGAGAATAATTCCAGTTAAGGTTTTACGACTAGTCGTTAACACGTGTGATTTTCAGGTTGCAATTCTACCAAACTTTCGGAAGTAGGTATTTATAAGATTGAAACATCGCACTGTGGAAAGATTCAACCTTTAATCGTTTAAGTGTGAGGTTCATTCTTCCATTTCGGGATCCTCACGCAAAAACTCATATTTAGAAAATTATTTTATTGGCGTCAATCAAAAGCCAAAACTTCAAGGAAGACGTAGAAAAAGCTATCATCACGAGCACCTCAAAGATGGTCGAAATATTTAAATTCAAAGTCAAAGAAGTCGAATTTCTGAGAGGCATCATTGAGGGCGTCAGGGCGGCCAGGGGAGCAGTAATAGTTAAACTTTGAAATTTCGTAATTTCGCATCTGGAGGTCGTAGAGGGATAAATTTTTTTTAGTTAGAATCATGAAAGTGTCTACTTTGACGTGCTCGCGGTGCACCGCAAACGTGGGGAAAATTCACCGCGTCTCTCCCGGGCTATAGCCCCATAAATACCAGACATAACGCGAGATACTCCAATATTTAAGCGAGCGAATATTTGCGTACATCTCGCTCTAGTTTCGCCGGAGCCAGGCTAGATTTATCGTGGTGCCAGAAGCATGATTTTACCCCGGACGTAGTCTCCCGAGCATCGGGAAAGATTTACCGTGGCACACGGATGTTCCGTTAAGGACGTCGGCTGAAAATCAGCGGTTGGTCATTTCTTTTCTCTCTCATTCTCTCCATCTCTTATCACCGCTCTTTCCATCGTCATTGCGCGTACGTGGACGCATGTATAATACATATGTAGTCATGTACGGAAGAGGAGACGAAGCGAGAAGGAAACCGCGGAACAGAGTGGCATTGATGATGGCGCGTTACTCGCGAGCAACGGTAATACGAGTCAAAAGAATGGCTGCCTTGTCTCCTCTTGCTTTTCTGTTGACGAGAGGATCGCCGCGGCACGACGCACGTTCAGGTACGCTAATCGTCATCGAGGATTGCCCTCGGGCAGGTATCTTTCATTGTCCTAATTTTCGACGGTTCTACGCGCGCCCCGACGTACATTTGCCTCTACCTGGCAGACAGAAGAGTTCAGGAGGCAGCCACATAACGTCATTCATCAGCATCTACTTATAATAAATACCCTCGGGTTAAGTGGGTGCGTGAGATTGCTCGTTTCTGTAACGACACGGCTGCTCGACCTGAATATATATCACGGCCTCGTAAGAATGTAACCTCGCGGATGTTTGATATTGGGCAAGTTTCTTCTTAGACGAGCCACTGTAGAGAAATAGCCTCTAATGGTTCGATTAGTGAAGGTTCCCGTGCGAGCCACTTCTTTCGAACGGACCGCTGGCTGTTGAGATTTTCACGCTTGGAATTCGATCTCTAAGGCCTCTAATTATACGTTACCGACTTCACGTAAAACTGCAGTATGATTTAAACTGCATCTGGATTCGTTTTTTAGGCATATCTGTTTAACGTTTAACTGTTAAAGTATCGAGCATTTTTCAATTATCTCTTTACGCTCTAAATGTCTTTTATATTAACCCCTTGACTTAAGAATTCTTTTGTGACTGCCTCCGCAGTAATTCAGAATTAAATTGCTACAGTAAACATGTAAAACTCATTTTCGATATGTCGTATAATTCAATATAATATTAGTATTATAGAAATAATTTTATTATGTCGAGTCTCATTGATATTCTCAAATTTATACATTTAACACTTTACCGACCGGTAGCCTATTAATAGGCTTTTTGAACACAACGCTTTTGGACTTTTAACTGACTAATCAGTTGTCACGGCAATTAATAAATTATTGTTTATCACTGTGGTTTACTGCGCCGAGGACTCAGTGACGAGAATTTCTAATTTTCGAAGAGATATCGGTATGAGGGAAGTTTCTGCAGACAAGTGACCGGTCAGAAATGAGTACGATATTAAAAATTACCGGTCGGTAAAGTGTCAACGCATCCCCACTGTCACACGTTATCGTACATACAAGTTTTAAAGATGATTTTTGCCATATCACATAACTCAAAATGAAACTAACAATATGAGAATAATTTTATACTACCATATTTCACAACATTCGGCAATTTTTCGAAAATTTTAAGCTCTTCAATTTCGTTCTACTTCAGTCTCACCCATTATTCAAAGCCAAAAGATTTAATACCCTACACTAATCGATGTCAGCGTCGTTACCCGAGTCGAAAAGTCCAGCCTAAAAAGAAACTTCAAATCCTAGATTCTTATGACCTCTCATTTGCCGCTTAATTATGTATACCATTTTGAACCTCAAAATCCTCAACTAGTGTGTCTACGCGCCTCAATGTCCTGTAAATATGATTTTTAGGAGTTATATGGACTGATCAGGTAAAATTTTTATTCCAATTTAATCTGACATCCCCTAAAAATATTTCAGAAGTTCCAAGTCTGTCGACTCATATTCTAAAAATAGGGCTTTCAGGAGCAAGTTGGAATTAAATTATCATTTTATTCCATATAAATTCTAAATCTCCTAAACCAAATTAATTTTTAGTATATCGAGAATTTTTTTGGACCTCGATCATTTCACTCCAATTCCAATCCAATTCTAAAGCTCCTCATTATAGAATGCTGAAGATTATTTTGGGCTGTATGAAGCCTAAATTGCTCCTGAACTAGGTAAAAGTGGCAAAACGTAACAAGGGTAGGGCGATTGTGGAATTAAAATTTGCATTCTTTTATATGTAACATATTTTTCCATATTCAGCCTAAATATCCTAAGTTATTTGGTAATTTAGGAGGATTTTGGGCTGAAATTTTCGACTCGGGTAACCATCACCCAAATGTCACACGGATGACAGTCTGCAAAAACAACCATCACTTTTATCCCATTAATCTCCTCCGAAGTGAAAGTCTTCTCTGCACGGGGGGTAAAAAGGACAATCCGGTGGACTACCATCGAGTACTTCGCGATCGTAAATCCCGTCGGTCGTGTTAGCGAGTTCGAGTACACACGCAGGTACGTGCATTATACATAAAGGGGCATAGTAAGTCACTCGCCTAAGAGTGTCTACCTACGTCTAGGTAGTGCGCGAGTAATATGCACTCGACACGAGCAAAAGGAGGAGATGGAAAGAGAGACAAGAGGCGGGGGAGAGCAAAGAGGGTTAAGTCACGTCGCACGGAGGCCACGGACTCATTGATCATTTCGATCACTTATGCTAATCTCCACGGGGAGAACTGGTTTGGATGCCATTCGAAGTAATTATTTCACACTCGCAAAGTGGCTGTTATTAGTAGCTGAGCCTCGTGCAACTGCGCCTCTACATGACTCTACTTACTCCTGGTGAGGAAGGAGAGGGAGATCAAGATCGAAGAGAATGAGGAAGAGAGCATGTGTTACAAGAGGGAAAGAGAGAGAGAGAGAGGAAGATAGGAACGCGGAGGTTTGTATGGGGTGAGGTTCTCCAATAGGTGCGTACCTGGCGTATGTACGTTCAGAAGTATCTGTTGCACATAGGGTGTCTAGTAATCAGAGATCGATGTTGGAGATATCGATGTCATTACTTGGACGGTATTATGCAAAAAGCGATTAACCCATTTAGAGTTTGAATATTTCGTTGTAGAGATATTTTCAATCGATTCTTTGAAATAAAAAATAGTTTGTTTCCTTGTATACATTTGCGCATGAGATTGAGATTGGATGGAATTGTTAATGATTTATGAGTATAATTTTCGTGTATTAGAAATTTGCAAGGAGTATATTTTGCAATGATTGCATACAGGAATTATCGGTGAGGGAGTCTGGTTCAAGGACCGTGAGTAATTTGTTTTCTAGAGTAAAGAGTGTTAACGCGATTGATAAAGCATCGCTTGATCATTTCTTCTGGAAATTGCGATGTATTCCAGACCATTGGGTTAAGGCATTAGAGTGTAGCATCGAACGTACCCCCAACGTCCAATCAATCTCCTTTCTCCCTTAGGAAATGAGACTGAGAGGTCTGTCTTTTTTTCCCGATAACGATATAACGCTTTTCACCCTCCTGTTGGTTTTTTTCTCCTCGGGACTCGCGTTGTACGGGTCCCAAATCAAGACAAAAGGCCGATATATTTTTCACGCTAACGTCGTTACCCCGACAAAGAACGCATTTCGAGGCAATTTCGTGATGACCTAAATTCACTGGCAAATTACTCTCGGCGCAAACGATCGACGTCGAGATTGGCGATCGATTTTTATCAAACTTCAGAGACGTCGAGTTAAAAGAGTAGCATGGTTTCAAAGAACGATAACGCGAACATGGGCGATCATAAAATGAATTTTCCACCGAAAGTATTCATGCCGTGCGAGTACACGTATGTTATCGCAATTTCGTTTCCGCTTTATTATACATATTCGCGCGTTTTATTGCACGCCCGAATTCTCACTCGCGATTCATTCGGTGCCCCATAACCTCATCGTATAATTAAAATCCAATAATAATACTACTCCCCGTATAATGTAACGGACGAGCGTGATATCACGAATTACCATGTCCTCGCTTTGGCGCACAAAAAATGTATATTAAACGTCGCATTAATCGTACAAAATTTCGTATGGTTCCCATTACCACCGAAGCGAATATTTTAATTTGACATTTACAACATTACCAGCAACGATAACAGCGTTTATACATTATTATTGATTTCGATCGAGTACGATGACATATCCGCAACGATTAAAAATCCCGTTGCAATATACACACGTATATATACGTTCGTGAGCAAACGTACAATCGTGAAGGGGTGAGCCGAGAGAAGGAAAACGATAATCTATGACTTCGACCAATTAATAATGCCAAACCATCCCCTCTTGGCGTTCCTTCGCGCGTACAAATGATCGAGTACAACGTGCGTACGTTGATTAACTAGCAGCCCTTTCCTCTTTCTTCTCCTCGTTTCTTCTACTCGATTCTCCTCGTCGCACCGGCTATCTTCGAGGCCCTCACGGAGTCCTAATGACAACCGGGTGTATATCGGCAGGTAAGAGAAGAGGAGAAAGAAAAATATGCCGATCGACACCACGGGCCGCGGATGATTTAACGACTCCCTCGAAATTTCGATCGCATCTCAGTGGAGGTATGAGAAACGAGTCGGCAGAACGAAGGAGAAAACGTGAGGGAGAAAGAGGTGCCCTGTAACAGATAGTCGCGTGTTCCGATGATTTACGAATTCGATTCTACGGCATGAATCATACGTGGCGTAATAAAGAAATGACGAGGGGTTATGTATTACGACGTAAAGGGTTCCGGGGGTTGGAAGGATTCTTGGAGAGGAGCGATACAATTATTAGGCGGCACGCCACTAAAATCTGTTGTTCGAGAAATATTGGTGAACCTTCTGGGATTTGATTTTGTGGTAGATACGTTTAATCTGAGAGAACTTGCGGGTCGATACTTTTACTTTTAATATAATATTTATTTATTTTTAACCCCGTGAGAGTCACGAGCAAATTGTCAAGTACTAAATGGTTTAACCCGTTTAGCCTACCAATGATATCTAAATCTATGACTAAATTCTTTGCTTCCTCTATTTTCTAAGATTATTCTAGCTGAAGAAGGAGACGTGGTTTAGTTTGCATGCCGACGTGTTTTCGAACATAAAAAAACTATTCTTTTTGTGCCAAAATTCGTAATTTTACCACACTATGAAAGGCTTAACCTGTTAACCGGGCGTGACGTATAATTCCGTCATATCTGAAAGAAAACTCCAGTAAGCTTGTCGACTTTTCTTCCTTAAAATTTTTAAACGTAATATGTTGAACGCATTACATTTTATGTCGTTCGTATCCGTTTAATCCTGACGTAGTACTTTAGATGTAATGATATTACTTCTCACTGTAAAAAAAAAAATATTCCAATTTGAAACAAGTTGAACAAAAATTAATTCCCCGGTTAACAGGTTAAACAAGGTACTAATGACAATTTTCTTTTTAATTTTCTAGATACTCTGCTGAAGACACGTAGAAATAAGGAGTTTGAAGATGAAGTAGAAATATAGGTAATGTAGAAATCCATTTCACGACAAATCCTTTTTAAACAATTGCTTTCGTATATGTAGTCGTAACGTTAATTCGTATGGAATTGAATTGACAACTTTTAAATACTGATAAGATAGTTGACAGAGGACGTCGCAGGATTTCGTGTCTCCGCGATTTTCGCACCCGCGTCTCCCATTCGGTATTTCGCATCGTTGCTAAATCAATTATGCAAACGAGCCACACTGTCCTGCATCGTCCTAACGCGTATCGATACGGCCATTCTGGATGCCTTAATTTCGTCGAGTTTCACTCCCAACCACTTTTAAATTCCACGAGCCAAATGAAACATGACAATTTCATTCTACGAGGTGATTTAATGAAAAACTTCTACTTTATAATTACGCCAACGTCAACGGCACGCTCCCGCCCGTCATCGGTCTGACATTTTGTTAATAAACGCGTCTCTGCAATTGTACTTAAACGGCGTCATTCATACGTGCACATATCCTCCGGGTTTTTAATATTTCGTTGCTCCAATCTCGCTTTTCGACGTTTGCAAATTGACAATAATTTTTACTTACTTTCGTAGAAACTTTCGCTACATAGAAATTAGCTAACAAAATAGGCTTTGAGACGCCTACTAATAATTTAACTAACCCTTTAAATAAATATATGTTTCTCATTCCTATGCATCTGCTCAAAAAATATTTCCCAAATGACCATTCAACATAATAGTCCTTAAGAAATACTATAGCCCTTAATCTGAAAAGTAGACCCATATATAAAAAACCCAAAGCCCAATGTCCAATTTCCTAGCTAGTCACTCAATATCAACCTCATAAGCGACCTCTCTCAAGTTCAACAAATCTTCCACCAAACCCACACAACCATTGTCAGATTTTTCTGAAATAATCATTTGATATAAAGCTAATACCGTAGCCCTTAAAAATACCATAGTTCTTAACCTGTAAAATCCCATAAACCCATAAACACAACTATCTAAAATCCTAATACCCTATTTACAGCTAGCCACCCAACATTAATCTCACATCTGATATCCCTAAAGTTTTACAAATCTACCGACAAACGCGACGAACCCATTAAAAAAAAAAAAGATAAAATACACGATATATCGAGAAGTCATCCACCGCTTTCATTTTCCCGGCGCGAAATGAAAAAAGGAGAGGAAACGAGGCTGAAAGCTGCTCCGCGCGACCGTACTCGCGCGTTTCCACGAGACAAAGCTATCTCGTGTCTATGCCCATATACCGACGTAGGCCACGTATTTGTATACAATAGGGCATCATAATACGTAATCTGCCTAACGTATTCGCAGCGGAGCTACCTGAACATCTCCCACGTTCGAAGGCATACGCGTTTCCTCGTCTCCTCTCTTCGCCTCGCTGGCCCACACTTCTCTCTTTCCTCTCTTCGCACTTGTTCGCGCGTAAGGGCGCATTCGAGACACGGCTGCCGACCTTACGCACCTCGGCCACGTGTGAAACGTACCTCGCCCACCGTAAATTCTGGCATTGTGCTTCGATCCGCTCGATGTAGCTGTAATTTCGTATAACGAGGCATCGTGGTGCTTAAGTGGTTGATGGATTCGATTATGGGACTGGGGCGTGGGAAGTGAATTATTGGAAAATTGCACATTTACGCGAATCTTTGAAATATTTGTTTTACTTCCTATTTCTGGATTTCTATGTTTTTAATCAGTTAACCCCTTGCCCTACAATGACGAGTGACACTCGTCATGAGTTAACTCTTTGAGGCATAGTGGGATAAAAAGTGTCCCACCTCTTTGTTACTTGAAGATGCATGGTGGGACATTTTTTGCCCCACCTCGAAAATTTATATTGTTATAGGGGAGGGTGGGGCAAAGTGGGCCCCTTCAGCAAAAAATAGTCATATCTTTATTTTTTTTATTCGTTATAGGGGGGGGGGGGGGGCAAAGTGGGCCCCTTCAGCAAAAAATAGTCATATCTTTATTTTTTTGGGCTCCAAAATTTTAAGGGGCCCACTTTGCCCCACCCTCCCCTATAACTTTATCAATAAATATCAATCAACTTTATTCAATTAAAAGAAGAAAAAATGCATGTGCAACATGGGTCATTTTATTTTCGGAATTCCTGTGCCTCAAAGAGTTAAATGAGGTAGGAAATTTTCAAGTTTCCGAAAACCTATTAAATTGGAAATATTAATGAAACGCGACGGGATTATATTATTTTTCTGACATTAATATTACGTTAAATTATACCGTATGTCAAGAACCACTGATCAATTATTTTTTTAGTAATTAAATTCAGAATTATAGCAGAGGAAGTAACAAAACAAATTGTAGGGCAAGGGGTTAACTGAGGAATTTAAATTTGTGGACCCCTTGCAGGATACGGAATTAAAGTAGAGCAATGATAGAGCAATGATATGTATGTTAAAGACAAAGCAAATACTTCTGTTAGAAATTTTACGAAAAGTGGAAAGCGAAACGTGGAATTTTTACATTTTTAGTTGATAAGAAATTGACAATTTAGTGTTGGAAGGTTACCGCAATAGAATTTTGGATTGAAGTGTATGCACGTTGAACGCAGTTAACAGGTTAATTAAGGAGTGAGTTATTAGGAGCTAACAGTTGTGTACTTGTTATTTTTAATACTTTTAGCTGAGAAATCAGTTATTTGAAAGTTGTATGTTTTCGAGTATCTTCCCGAAGAGTATTTCATATTTTTTGTGTGAATTCTTACAGTTTCTATTGAAAAGTAAGTTATTGGAAAATTACATAGATACATGCGAGAATCTTCGACGGATGGTAGAGAATTTTTATATATTTCAATTTCGAATGTTTTATGTTTCTTCTCCTGGTTTCAGATGGATTCCAAATCATCGAGGTTACATTCATTCCCATGGTAGTTCGAGATTCCTAATTAGTTGCCGACAGTGGTTGTATGTTTTATAGAGATCCTCCTTTCAGATTTATAGCGTGTACATTTCTCTGAATTTATTAAAATTTATAAGACCGATAAATCCCCGTGTTACAGTGCTCTGTTCTCTTGAAATCGATGTAAGCATAATGGCGTACGAGCATACGTCATCGAAGCAAGCGACATTTGAATTTCTGCGGCGTTAGATCTCGTTTTACCTCTGGCTTCCTGGCATGGACGTAAGGCCGGTACGAAATGGAACGGGCAGAATAATATCATTGAAATGCGGCTTATAAATATTGCAAAACGTGAGCTTGCGACCGAGCCATCGTGGCCCCTTCCGCGGCCGTAGCTGATCCTAGCACCGATGAACCGCTCGCCCTTTTATCTTTTCTTTACGCTGCATTACAAATGCACCTTCGGCCAAATCACGAAACTGCTCGGAACGTTGTCGTGCGGTCGTCCTCTTACTGTTAGCATGATTTTCGCGTTACTGTCAACATTGTTGCGGGGAAACTGCTTATGTATGCAACGATATTCGTCGGAAATAAGAGATAAAGGATCCATTGTACAACGGTAGCATTTACGAGAATAGAAGAACGCGGAGGGTCTATGAAATACGATTCGTCTTATACGATGTTTACGCCATTTTGTCGCCCCGATCTTCATCACGATTTACGATAACAAAATAATCCTGAATATAGGATCAGACATACGCTACTGGAACTACATTTGTCCTCTGAAATAATCTCTTAACTTACAACGAAACGAAGCGAAGACACTTTAAACGATCCTTACAAAATTCCTAAATCAACCAAAAAATTCTTAATAAAAAAATTCATCCACATTATAATAAAAGGTACATCGACTTTGTTCCAACAGCCGATCAATTACTGGACACAACCAAATAACTATCCCATATGCAAAGTGGGCGATCCATAAATTCAGCTCTAAACACGGCACGAATTACGAAGGAACAACCCCATCTCCATTACCTTCCGTTGAACTTAAAATACAGCAGCACGAATCCGTGAATTAAGTTACTTCCACTAATCGGCTTCCGAGTGGTACATGAAATATATTCGATCGTAAACTCCAACTTCATTTCGTATTTTTCCCTTCTCCCTTTACGCCCTCTGGCCATCCTCTACTCGAATCTCCTCTTTCTACCCCTTGCGTTTTCTTGCCTTTTACGACTCCGTAGCCATGTGACAACAACGAGGTTAAGAGTCGAGGATGAACTTAAACGTCAGCTACCGGTAGCTGTTCGGTGGACGTAGCACGAGCTGCTCCAGGGCTTTATGCTTCTGCTAAGCTGGTATTAGACCTTAAGTCCGGATTAGTTTCTTAAGGTGCTGCGCTGAAAAGTCCGAGGCCCTCAAACACCACCGAACGGTGAAATGTTCATGGTGAACGTCAAGGAGAGGCCTTTCAACGATAAAGGGTCACGCAATTTGTTTGTTCTTTCGCGTAATACCACGAAAGACTCAATTTGTAGGTTGTCAGGATGGAATCCGAGGGGGTAAATTTATTGAGTGACTTTCCTGGAAATCTGAAAGGTCGGATACTACAAATTATATTTTCTCATGGCAATTTATTCAGGGACGAGTTTAACACAGGATTTTTTTTTATTGCTTCGACATTAGTTTCTAATTGCCGTGGAATTACATGACTGCTAATAAATATCTGAAAATAAATGAATTGCCATTAGCGTGGCAATGCTGCAACGTGGATGAAGGACTTTTTCTTTTATTGCTTTCTTCTCCCTTTTTAATAGCCGGATTTCGCCATATGTCGGGTATCTCTGTTGGTTTATTGGCGCTAGCTGGATTTCGTGGACTGGCCAGGGACGATATTCGGGTATTGTAAAGTTTTACGATATTAATTATTAAAGGGAAGCCTCGAGGCAGATCGACGCAAGTTTTACGCTCGCAAATGTTTCAGGATTTTTGTTTCAAACGTGCACCTTAGAAGAAACAAAATAAGAGGAATTTTTTGTGATTAATCACAATGAATTTCAATTAATTCTGGAAGTTTGTTTTTAATAATACGGCGTGCAGTGATTACGTTAGGTAAGTCGCATCGAGATGGAGCTTTAAATTCGTTTTTCGTTGGTTCTTCGTTAACTGTTACTCGAGGCTTTGCATCACCCTATCTTGAGTGAGTATCGATTTACCGTTTCTTTAATTGCAAACTTACCTCCTTGCGTTTCTGGTAGCAATGGCGAGCGCTTCGTTAAAGGCAACCTTGTGCCGACCTCTCTCTTTCTCTCCGCTTTATCGGGGTAACGCCATTTAATTACTGCTTGTAATTTTTATTCTCGTGTCCTCGTAACTTTCAACTTAATTCTCGTTAACAGCTTGAAACACGAGAAATTACAAGTAGATTTGCATTCAACCACCGCGAGTCTCCATATTTAGTAGTTTCGTGGAAAGTAAAGTATAAACGAATAAACTGTCCACTCGGTTCTCCACTTTTCAGCATACACCTCACATTCACCATTACGATACATCTCTCAGAAAATAATTGTTTATGAAATTGAATATTTCTCCTGATAAAACGTCCTTCAAACTTTATCACTTTATCAAAGAAATATATATCTCGTTAACAGCTTAAAACACGAGAAATTACAAGTAGATTTACATTCAACCACCACGAGTCTCCTTATTTAGTAGTTTCGTGGAACGTAAAGGATAAACGAATAAACTGTCTACTCTGTTCTCCACTTTTCAACATACACCTCGCATTCAGCATTATAATAAATCTCTTAAAAAATTATTTCTCATAAAATTAAATATTTCTCCTGATAAAACGTCATTAAAAGTTCATCCCTTTATCAAAGAATTACCCCCTATTTTCAAAGTTTCATCACAAACGTAAATCGACCTATTCAATTCCATCAAACGTTCCTCCATCACAGACCCTTTTAGCCGGATCACTGCATCTAGAAATCAAGTTCGTTTCCTGTAAGTGCACACCCACTCGTCTATCAGGCACTCCTGATCGTATTTGAAAGTTCAACCTCCTTCTTCGGCTTCTTTTCTTTCCCTCTCAAAAGCTTCGATCGGCAACGATACATATATGTCTCGGTACAACCGTGCATCTACCCTCCCATCGCGATCTCATCTTATTTGGGAGCCATTCGCGCGTTGTTCCTTTTACGTCGTCTCCTCCGAGTCCGCCGTGGCAATTAACGGATAATAATTAGTGCCGTCGATAGGTAGTATAAATACAAAGTCTCGCCGACGAACCGATCCAAGCTACGAGGACTTCCTCGAGCGTGTAGAAACATGTCGTAGAGAAATCGAAGCGGAAGAGAGTTTCTCACGGTAACGAAGATGCCTTAGGCTCACGATTGACTCGTTTCCAACGGAAATACTCGGTTTTCGATGGAAGTTTTTGACTCGCGTCAATTTTAGCCGGTAGCCAGTTTCTGAAGGGCGAAGTCGAGAGCTCCGAGTGTTCTGAACTACTCGTGAAATGGAGAAGCAGACGGATTCTGGATATGGACGGAAGAAGGATAATAACCCACCGCTCCACAGTGTGTTATTAATCCTTTAGGAGCAAATGTTCTCGAGAAACGTTTAGGCAGTAAACGGATACCGATGAAAATGCTAGACGGGTATTGACTGTTGCGCCTTAAATTATTACGTGCAGACATATTCATTAAAAATTTTTTTTTCAAACGGTGGCAGGTTTTCTACGTAAATGTGCAGAGTTTTTACGACCTCGAAGTACTGTGCCGTCGCGCGTTCATTGTCGAAGATGATCATACCGAGTTTTACGAGAAATTCCAAAGAGGAGCATAGCTAATTGTACATCTTGGATTTGAAATAGAAAAAAGGTTGTTTCCTTCTTATCAATTTGAAGGAAATACAAACGACTGTTTTTATATAGTATACAATTTCATTTGAAATCTGATATGGAACGGTATGAAATTTCATAGTGAAAATATTTTTCAAATAAGTAATTGCTCTTAAAAAAATAGAGAAAACTGTGATATCCATAAAACAAGTGGGTAAGACACCATGAAAGTACACGTTTCGCCTGTAATTCCATGATATCACCAAATAATATTCACTCAGGAAAATTCATCGTAGAATTATCACGCTCGCGTTTCCAAGTTGCGTTACAAAGGAACGCGCGTGCACACCCGTGTTCGTCTGCGGTTGTGTACGTAAATAAGTATACAGTTGTTCGAAATCGATGGTAGGCCAGATATTATTCACGATCGGCGAGGCCTTCGCGCATTGTTTCGAGCGAAATGATCTCGAGATAGGAAAGTAGGTAGGCAAACGGAGCGGAGCGGAGCGATCGCCCTCGATGAGTTGGAAAATAGAAAGCAAGCCGACAGAGATGGATACCATAGATGCTAACTCGTAAAAGCACTCTTTCTCTTTCTCTCTTTTTCTCTCTTTCTCCCTCCTTTCCACACGATATACGTATCGTTCAGGGTAGGTGCGCATAACGATATAATTCATTAACAATTCGATTCACGGGGAACAATCGGATTCATTAGTACCCGGCGTGGTCTTCTCTTTGACTGGCCTGTACGTCAGTTCGTTCGCCTTCTCCATGAGAGGTATAAATACGTCTCTTATTACCCGCCTCGCTCGATTATTCGTTCTACCAATCAACAGTCGCGGCCGTGTATCGTCGTTCGGAGCGCATCCACGGAATCTCGGATTGATGAACGAAAGTTCCCTCCTCACCCTCGCCATCAACCACTTCTTCCTCTTCGTTCGTCTCGTTATGTTTGGCGTTTCGGTCTACCTTCTTCCTTTCTCTCTTTCTTCGTCTCTACCATGTCCTTCCTCTTCGTCATGTTCTTCTTCTTCCTCATCCTCCTCCACCTCTTCGACTTTCTCGTCGTTTTCTTTCGTTCTCCTCGCGGCACCAGATGATAGACGCGGGCCCGCTACGGGAGAAGCGAGCGATACATCTTGTGCGAGGAAGATAAATCCTCGAACCAGTACCAGCTGGATTTAGACGAACAATCGGCTAATGATGTCAAGGTTGAGAAGTCGCTTCGTTAAGGTAACGAAGTAATCTCGATGGTCCCGCCGCGATCCGGCAGCCCGGCGTTTTCAGGTGTTACAGAATGCTACTTGTTCCTCCCGTTCTTCATGCTTTATCGCTTTATACGATCATCTTAATCGATCTTAACGCGTTCTACCTTGTCTCGTTAGAGAGATTAGGGTTCACCGTTCGTTCGTTGCTATTTGCTTACTGGTTGGCCTTTAACCGTTATTAAATTCCTCCATGACGGACAATCATCCTGCGGCTTCGGTTCGAAAGGAAGATACAAGGGACGCGTTAATCGCGCGGAATCGCTTCTTTTCCTCTCTCTCTTTTTCTACCTCGAACGACCAACGACCGAACCATAAAAGTCTGCTGAAAGGCCAGTGGCATCTTTAAGTAAATCCTCAGGATACAAGGAAGAATAGCCCGAGCTTTTCGAATCGCTGTGCACTCTCGTCGAGGCGAACCGAACGCACGTTGCATGAAAAGGGAAGCGCGGTAGTAAAAACGCGTACAGGTGGGAGGATTAGTCCGTTGGTCGAAATGGCCGGCGCCGTTGAATGCATTTGGATTTCGTCCAGACGTAATACTTGCGCTCTCGTGCAATGCCCATCCGTTCATACACTACCGTCGGCCCATCCATCCATCCATCCACCCATCCTTTCCGCCCGTATCCCCGCTCGCGGGCCATTCGCACTTTGCCAAGCAATCCTCATTCCCATTTATCACCTCTCTTCCACGACTCTCTTCCTTTTCTATCTGTCTGCTCTCCCCTTCCTTCTTCTCTTCCTCCACCCTTTTTTCAAACCCTTCGCCTCCAATTGGTTTCTTTCGCGGCCCTTCGCCCGTTCCTCTTTCTTTTCCACCTTCTCTCTCTTCATCGTAGAATTTCACGTCCTGCTGTTCGATTCTCTCTTTCTTTCATTCGACTCTTTTCTGGTACATGTTCGTTCTATCTCTCCTTCTCTATCTTGATGTACCTCGCGTGTTTTCTTGTTTCTTGCTACCACGAAGGGCTAGAGAGGGATGGGCTCTGAAAGCCGGCCCTTTAGACCTCGGAGCTGGCCGAGTAGGTAAAGGGCACTGCCGAAAACGGCCTGGTCGAATAGATGCCTCGCACGCTTTATTACACGGTGAACAGACGGCAGGCGAACCAGAGATCCTGGCCTCGAGTAGTGTATCTTTCGTGGAAAGGTCTGATAGTTGAACTTCGATCTGTTTAATGGCGGGCTTTCAATTGGCTACGATTTCGAGAGTAGAGGGAAGTGCACGTTTGCCGACTGCATGGAAAGCTTGTAATCGTTTCGGATTCTCGAGGAAGATCGTTAATAGCGTTATTAATTATCTATTTAACTTTCGACTATGATCCGAATAAATGGTAGCGATCTTATATATGATTATTACAAGCTGATGTGGATAGAGACAGTAGAAAATATTTTATAACAATTATTTGTAACTGATAGTAAGAACTACTTTCAACAATGACAATTTTCTGTGTCAAAATCTAATGGGAAGGATGAAAAATGATCTACAGAAACGAATTATAAAGAAATCCCAGCCTGTAGGAGAAACTAATTCAAGATGTTTGCTACGATCTTCGAGTTTCCAGTAGGATCGTCCTTATCTCCTTTCCTGGAACGGAGCCGACATAATACTTTTCGTTATATATCATTTTAATACGGCATTATTCCAAAGGTCTTCCGCGATAATCACAGACGATTATTGTCATGGTGGCCACCTACCGAGTATTAATAAAGCCGAAGAAAGGTGGCAGCAGGTCGCCACGTTAACCCCGACTGTGCGCCTTGACGTAGAGGAATCGAGATTTCGGTCTGTCCGAGCCACCATTGGTGGCTCGGCCCTAAGGAAAGAAACACCATGGATGGAATAGCCTTCCATCGGGATACAGGAGGACCCTTCCAGGAAGAAATAAGCGAGAGAGAAACCTTATCGTTTGTGATCACTGACCGCTCTTGCAATCAATACTTAACGTTCATAATGATGCCACGGGTTTCTCCGACATTTTATTATCATTATTATTTATTGTTAATTCGATACCTCCTGAATCTCCTCGCCATTCGACACGGGTTGTAATAACACATCGGACCGAACAATGTGTGTCGGTGATCGTACAGGTGGTCCGTAGAAAGAATCACGAAATGTGATTTCAAACTGTATTTGCAAACTGATCGTTTCAGCACGACTCTTTCTCTCTCTCTCTCCTTCTCCTTTTTCCATTCTAGGCTATTTCAACATTACAATTCACATTATCGCATGTATCCACCTACACCATACTATTATCCATAAAACCACCCCCTCCGCCCTCACATTCAAAGCTCCACAATTTAATTCTGCTTCAAACCCACAACCCACGTACTGTATATGCATTAAGGTGCAACTTTCTTAGATTTGGACCGCACAATGTGTATCACTGCTAGTACAGGTGGTCCGCGGAAAGAATCACGAAGTGTGATTTCAAACTGCATTTGCAAACTTATCGTTTCAGCATCACTCTTTATCTATCTCTCACTGTCTCTGTCTATCTCACCCTTAATTTTAGACTATTTCAACTTTACAATTCATTTTATCGTAAATATCCACCTTCAATACACTGTAATTCATGAAACCACCCTCTCCACCTTCATATTCAAGGCTCCACAATTTAATTCTATTTCAAACCCACAACCCACGTACTGCATATGCATTAAGGTGCAACTTTTTTAGATTTGGACCGCACAATGTGTATCACTGCTAGTACAGGTGGTCCGCGGAAAGAATCACGAAGTGTGATTTCAAACTGCATTTGCAAACTTATCGTTTCAGCATCACTCTTTATTTATCTCTCTCTGTCACTGTCTCTCTCACCCTTAATTTTAGACTATTTCAACTTTACAATTCATTTTATCGTAAATATCCACCTTCAATAAACTGTAATCCATGAAACCACCCTCTCCACCCTCGTATTCAAGGCTCCACAATTTAATTCTATTTCAAACCCACAACCCATGTACTGCACATGCATTAAGGTGCAACTTTCTTAGATTCGCAGTCTGATCTCCCTCGTAGGAGTTACTCCTGCGTTAAAGACCCCTACGGTGAGTTTTAATTCCTCAGAACCAGCATCCTCGACAGCCCCAAGTCCTAAGGAGGAATCACTCGGCGTCTCGCGGTATTCACCGAGTGACTTTTCCTCCTCCTCCACGACTTCTCCAGTACGCTTTTACGGAATATTGTTAATCTGGTCTTTTGTGTCGTTTCATTGTCCTGCTCGCGGAAGGCGGCTCAACGACGTGTCTATTGTGGCCGCACGTCGGGTATACCCGCTCGTCCCGGTGCTTCGTAAAGGAATAGCCGTTGCAGAGACTTGCACAAAGCAAGTTGCGCGACTTTGCACGGCCAGGCAACGGACTGTTACCACTTCGACTTGCCGCTATTGTGATTACGGCTCTCCTTCTCCGGGCATGACCGAACCGCGAAATTTATCGCCGTCGGCGAAACGCCGTCCGAATATCCGAGGACGATGTCTCGCATCACGTTTTCGTTGCTTCAGAACCTGACACGAATATCGTTCGCCAGTTTCTTCGAGGATGGTCGAAGCTGAGACGCTTTTGGGGGTGCGCTCTTGTCGCGATTGCTTCGAAATCACTTTGAAGCTTCTTGGAATGCGAGAGGTGGACGGTGTGAGGATAATTAATTCAAGGATGTTTAGAAACGCTTTGAATTCGAAGCATTAAACTCGTTGTGAATTAAATTTTGTTTGATAACATTTTAAAAGAGTCAAGTCAGAATTTTATGGTCTGTCTTACGATTTTGATCAAATAAGTATCGGCCAGTATTTTAGGATATTGGACATTAAAAAATAATAATTGACAATATTAATGTACGCCCATCAATCGATTCCTTCAGGACAGCAATTCAAAGTATCTTAAATTAGACAATTTGTGCGATTTCAATGTCCAATCAGCGAACAACGGATCTATACTTTCCTACAGTGTAACATATTCGTTAACTATTAACTTCCACTCGTTAATAAAGCACGTAGTGAAAGCAGCTTTTATTTTATTGCAGCCTTTACGACTCGATTTTTCTCGAAGATCCAACGATCGACAATACGCGGTATCCTTTATAACGTCACGATGAGTTACAACTTTCGCGGTATTTTTTCCCGTCGATTTTATGCGAAGAAACGCAAATGGATTTCAAAGATCTCGATGCGTTCGAGGTTTCAATCAGGCAAGTTCGTGAGGTGTCTCGTATTTTTTGCACTGCCGGACAGTCTGGCAATAATGCGCGTGTCGTTTCGCGAGGAGATCGCAATCCAGCGTGTGACGTATCTCTGGATTATCGTGAAATGCTACGTTGGATTCTATTTCCATCTCTGGGCCCTTTTGTACGCGCGGGCGCTGAAGAATTTGAAGTTCTCGCCGATGTGGTCATGGAATTCCTTCGCGTGGCGAGGGACCTCAATGTCCAATCAGCCGAGCAACCTGTCGAGATTCTCTTTTTGATGGCACACGACGTTGGTACTGTCTGCCAGGCATACGTGGAAGTTTATCACACCGGTAGAAAGAGAGAGAGAGAGTAGTAAAACGAAGCAAGATATATCGACATAAATATATAACGTGATTTGCTGACACATTTCTGCATTTACATTTCGACGGAGTTCGTAAAATTTCGCAATTATTTGAATAACGTCCGATCAGAGTTCTATAATTCAATATCAAATATTTCAGGCAAATAACAATTCGACTATTGACATTGAACGCGTTAAAATTTGAATTTTTGAACGAACAATGGGAAATACGTTAAAATGAAACAACTTTTGATATTCGTTCACAGTGCTGTTGTTCCGCTTACTTCGTTATCTCAATGATATTTGTTTACTGTGAGAGAAAAGAACACGGAACTTTGTAGAGGCTGTTGAGAAACGAAGATAAAAGGAAGATAAGAATACGCGACGGAAAGATGAGAAAGAGAGACGAAGGCAGGAAGGCAACGAATCCGTCGAGTCTTGCGAATTAATGATTCATCCTACGCTTAATTGATATACGCGTATGCGCGATTAATTTATCGGTATCCTCAACGAGACTTCCACGCTGGTAATCATCACCCTCGGGGTCCTAGGCACTTAAGTAATAATTATTATCGACGTGTTTACGATAGGAAGTTATTTCATTCTCACGGGAGGGTACCGCGTGACATAATTAATAATAATGACAAAATACCGTCGGTCATCGATACTGTGCGCAATCCCGATGATAATCGACCCCTTATTAACATAAAATATTAACCGTAAACGATATAATATCGTTTAATGCAAGCGCGCAAAGGATGGCACGCTAGAGACCGGAAATTATCAATGCCATTTTACGCTCGCTCGTGTAATAATATAATTGCACGTTGTCTTCTTTAACGTCACATTGTTATTAAGATGGTTAACCGTTATTTTATTAAAGCAGAAAATTATGCAGTTTTCTAGCAGTTAACGTGAGAAAATATTGTGTGGGAGGATAAATTAAATTACAAAGGCTCACCGTTAAACGTGTGAAACGGAAAAGTGTACGCACGTGCGATACGACGAAAGTTGAGTGAAAATAGAACTTTTCGCATAAAACCATGTACCGGTACTTTATTGCAGTTAGGCGTGCCGTAGAGGAGAGTCGTCGTCGCATAGTTTTGCGATTATTAATTAACTCGAAGTTATGCACGGTGAACGAGCAGAGAATGCGGCCGTGGCGTAACAAAGAGTCTTATTTCCGGAAATAACTCGCTTCGTTGTACCCGGAGGCGTTGAAACGATGATTTTCCCTCCTTCGGAAGCAGCGAGGAACGGGGAATGATTATGCTTTAATATGCTTCTTTTCTACCTTTCGCTTTAGCGTTCGATTTTTATCATACTTTCACCGATAGTATCTGTACCGCAGAAAAAAAACAATTCCCAAGTGAGTAATTTATCTGCATCGCTGACACTCCAAGGAATCGTATCTAAAGTAGCTACAGAACGATTATTTCAACTCTTTACGCTTCAAACGCTAGCTTGTATAGCGTGTCTTTCGCTTTCGACTTGAAACGCTGAATCGTTTCGCTTTCTCATTCGTTTCAATATCAATCATAGTTCTTACATCTGCTGATACTCCAAGCTCAATCAATTATTCCTTTACACCCTATTTCAATATCACCCCTTCTAAATATCATTTAAACATCTTCAAAAGTAAAAAGACAATATACCTTACCAAACAGACATGCTCAACCTAATCCACCAAATAACAACCCTCCCTTCAAATCTCCCGCCACAGTTCGTACAAAATGGCCATAACGATGTGCCTTGCTTCCGGAAATAACCCATCAAAGCGGAATCTCAAGATGCGATGTGACGGTTGTTTCTCTCTTACAAGAGCGACGACGCCCGAAGCGTCTCGGCTTAACACGTTTCTCTCCCCCTACTGGCCCATCTGGCCCGCCACCCTTTCTTCTCCGAGTTCGTTCCACGCGGTGTATACAGCGGGTCTTATCTCATGCGCGCATCATTACTCAATGACCAATGCCTTCGCCGGCGAAAAAATCATTAAGAACACTCATCCATTATCGCGGCCGTGAAAGCCCCTGTGGCATACGCCGCGCGGTAACCGCAGACCCGCAGCCCTCGGAGACGGCGCGCCGCGGTCGCAACACCTTCGAGGATCGTTTCAGTGGCTTCGGTCACCGGGATATCTTTCTTTACAAGACAACCACGCCCGCTTCTCGGTGCGAGCGAGAATCGATAGTCTCGAGATCGGTGAGAAAGGATCTACCGTGGATGCTGTACTTACTTTGCTTTGGTCTCTTTTACGGGGAGGAGGAGGATATCGTGGTAACGGTGGTATGCGGGAAGAAAGTGGAGGTTTCTGTAGAGCATACAGGGTGTACCTTCTTATTTTATCATGTGAAAAGTGTCTATCCTAAAAGAAAAGTTGAAAAAGTGTATCTACAATTGTTGAATATTCTGGCTTTTATTGAGGTGTGCAGCTATTGCATGTACTTACTTGGTTTGTCGATTTCGTTTAGGGCGCTGGCTTCGACGGTGGGCGAATTAATGGCGGAACATACCGTAGGTGGGGATTTGTGATATGATTAACGTTGATGGACTTGGATAAATTATTATTTACATGGAAAATTTATAGTAATTTTTGTTCTAAACCTTTGTACCAGTTGTTTTAAAATAGTGAACTTGGGGCATCTTCTTTTCCCTTGACCCTTTGCGGTCCTATGTCGAGCTGTACTCGACATAGATTTTTACTTGATTTTATTTTCTGACAATTTAATATCGACTTTCCAATTTCACAGTGACTTTGTAATAACACCTAAATGTCCGTTAATACCTATAGTTATTGATATCACTTAAAAAATGAATAACCAATGATAGAAAATATTGTAAAATAAATTTGTTCTTAGTTAACTACCAAAATCAGTGAAATAAAAGGCCGCAAAGGGTTAAGGGCTGATGAAATGAAGATTGATCTCTTATAGAAAAACATTCATGTAGCGCTTAAATGCGACAGTTCCAATTGCACTAAAAATTTGTAAGATAAAGTCAAGCAATACACCTCGTATATATGCTCCGAATATGAGATTTTCTTGGCGAATAGTCGGAAAAAGGTTTGTTAATATTTTGAAGGATTAATCTTTAGACGAACGCTTTACCTTCCGGGATTACGTTTAATGAGAATTTGTATCGTAAAGGATGTTGTATCTGTCTGTCGAAAGATCGTGGTTTTCGTGGCCTCTTTTTTGAATTTAATAAGATATTTACGGCGCTTCCTGGATTTATAACGAGGGCGCTCGCGTTAACACGCGATATCGACAGATTCGTACGGCTATTACAAGAGATCTGATTAACAGAATGCACGAGGGAAAAATAATTATCGGTAGGTTGGGGTCTGTTAACGCTTGCGGACGCCTGCAAACAACTTGTACGAAGGATCTCGAGTTACGCGGAAAGCTTGACGCTAATGAATAGTGGTAAGCCGATCCAGAAATAATGATCCTCGAAATAGTCGACACGTCCGGTTACCTAGCGGCTACTTTTCATCCCTCATAACGGGAGCCTCTTGTTTCCAGGACCCTTTCAGTCGTTTATTTCGTTAGTTATTTTTTTTCCCCTCTTCAACGCTGCCGTGTAACATATTTTCGTTAATAACAGCGATCGAGATTTAAAGATAAACTTTGTCGACGAAGATACCTTATCTTGAATACGTTTTTTACCAGTCATTCCGGTTAATAGCATTCTGTATCTAACGTGAAAGTAATCATAGTATCTCTTCACTCATGCGGTATACCCATACCTTCTCTTTTTTACTTCACGCATCTTTTTTTTAATTATCCTTTACGAGAAGCTTTAACAATTTACTTCCATTATTTATTGTCAGAATCTCAACGTCAAACTTTCGATTAACCATACAGAAGTTTCTTCTCTAATTAACCACCGATTAAAAAAGAAATGAAAAAATCTGAACAACATTTAAATGGATCACTTTAATTTACAGTACCGTCCTTTGAATCATAAGTGACAGATTATTACGATGAAAATGTTTCAAAGTTGGAGGACCAAAAGACTTTGAATTTTCGGTCCAACATGAGTTCAGATGGATTCCTTTGGACGTCGTCTAACGCGTTTTGGGCTCGAAAGAGCGGCCCTCACGTACCGACGTCACGGAATGAGACGCGTAAAAGATGAGAAGTCGGGGGCGTGGCGCGGTCTTACCTCGCTCTCTTCTTCCCTTCTCGACGAGAGTTTGGCGTTTGCGGCGACGGTGAATTCGCGGTTATAAAGCCGATGCCGCGGTAAATCATTAACGGCTCCTCTTCCGTCCCTCGATCTCCTCGCCTTCACGTCCTTTCCCGTTTATTTTCTTATTAAAATTGCCCGAGCGATACTGACTCGTCGGGAGAGAAATTCTTTAATATACGCAAAACACGTTCCACGAGGAGTGATTACATATATTATTCGTTAATAAAACTCCAATAAAATCACGTATTACTTGGGAGTCCTTTCGTCTCAAGCCACGATGCGTGTTATTCTCTATCGATAAACTAACGAGCGCGAAGATCCTCCGTTTATTCTGTGACGATAAAAATTCCGTCGAAGAGAATCAACGACTTCTGAATTCCAACTTGGTAAGATTATTCCTAATTAACCTAACACGCGAGAGTGATCGGATTAAAGGGGAAAGTATTCCAACGTTCTTGATGTAATTCAATCCGAAACTACTTCTAATCGCGACAGCAGTGAAATTCATTAAGAGAGCCGCTAACACACCGCGGTTACTATTAACCACCCATTAACGCTCGCGAAACTCAAGGAATCGTTAAGTTGAAAGGCGCGTACGCGGGTTTACGCGCTTTTACACGCACGCGAATCACAGCCAGAGACCATTTTTGTGGAGCAACCATGCCACTCGGTTTCTCGTTTATATAATTGTCGCTCGGTATCGCTGCGCATTTAATGAGCCGCATCAGATAGCCGGGAAGTACAAGGGAACTCGTACGTTTATATTCCAACGGGGTTCGTATGGAATTTCCAGAAAAAAGTTCATCGGTCGAAGGATGGCGTGCTATCCATGGAACGACCGGGGTCTTTTGATGATCTTGATGATTTCAGGGTAGACATGAGTACAGTGAGTGGGATAAATGTCTCGCGAATCGGATGTCCTTCTGTGCGAACGAGATTTCGGTTGGATATTAGTATTCTTGTAAATAAGAACGCTTTATGAATGAGAAATTTAAGTTTCAATGTACGTGATGACGTGTACCTGTGAGAATGTGCGCCTCAGATAACTGGCAATTGTAAAAAAAGGCATCTGGATTTAGCGGAGAGCAATGGTATTTACCACTTGTCGTATAATAACGAGCAAGTCTCGTGACATAAAGCTGGGAGCCTGAAACTTTGTGATTTTCTACACACTGTCTACATTCGACAGTAAACGATATACGGTGTCCAGGAGTTGTTTTAACATTATCACTTTCATTTAAACGTTTTTCATAAAGAGGAAACCTCTGACAATTTTATAGTTGCTGCAAGTTTATCTTTAACTTTGTCACACACTATCAGAAAAGAAATCATAGGACAAAGACTTAACTAATGCAACTAAGAAGCCAAAAAAAAACTTGTTTTCCCATACACACGCATAATTCCAATTTTCCCCACCCAAGTTCTTTTTATTACCCCACATAGAGATCAACAGTCTATTAACACTAAAACTACCAACGTTATATGCACAAACATTTACACAAACTTAATAACTACTGTAGAGAGAGGAAAATGAAGACGTAAAAAAAATGATTAATTAACTAATTCAAATTTTGTAAGATAGAAGTGGAACATTAACTTCACGGCTACCCTAAACAATTCATATAATGAAAAAAAAAATTGGAACTGGCCCTTTGACTGACTTGGTACATTTAATGTTAATAATAAAAAAAATGTATTACAAAATTTACAAAAAATCTCCTTGCGATAATGAGCAGTTTAACCTCAAGCTTCCTCAATGGAAATCTGCAAGCAGCTTCACGAACCATTATCTACATTCCGCATAAACTTCAAGCGACCAAGTGAGACAAGAAGATTGCACAAAACCAAAATGAAAATAGAGAAGCACACTTTGACCACGCAAAGGCGTATGTCACCGACGGTTCATTAATCGAGCACACTGTACCTGCACGTATATGCACCTGCAGGCATACACGTTAGCACTCTTCCTCGCACATTTGTCTCCGTGGACGAGCGTAGGTGTAGGTTCGTGCGTGTAACGTACAAGGTGTTGCGGGTAAACGGTCAACAAACTGGCCGCTGGCCGAGGATAAATGAACGAAATTTCGGCACCTGTGGTATGCACGGTCAGACGTGGACACTCGATTCATACGCACGTCGAGGTACGTGGATACGAGCATAAACGCGCACGAACGAGTGGCGGAGGCAGAGAGAAATGTGCGTGAATCGCGGCTCGTTGTGTTTACACGCGCGCGGCGGTCCTCTCGCGAGAGAACGTCGAGTGCGTTAAGTAGCTCGGCTCGTTAATTAAGCGATTACGTCATTCCACGATGTTCGTCCGAGCGTGAAATATCGCGCGAGCCGGAGGAAGGCAGGTAAAATGGGAGAAAAAGAAAGAGGAATTGATTCGCCGAGCGATCGAGTTTTTTTTCGGAGGGAATTAAACCGAGAAATATTTCGGGGGGTATAAAAAATAATTGGGCCAATCCTGTCTTCTCTTATTTGCCGAAGCTTATTTGGTAAAGCCAGTGGGAGAGAGGGTAACGGGGAGATTTATCAGATAAAAATTGGCGCATTTGTACAAGCGCAGTTGTCCTACTATCTCGATGTTCCTTCCCTACAACGAGAGCTGTTTCGCGGCAATAATTCAAGCCGACGAAAATTCTCGACCCGGTTGCTCGCGATTTAATCAGATTTCAGACTTATTACATGAAAAGCGTTTCAGACGATAGCGTAAACGTTCCATGGCAGCAATTAGTTTTCTTCGTCTCCAATTACTTGTAACTCCAAAGGTGTATTATCGTGAGTTATCATCGCACAAATTTCAACGATATTATCCAGCTTGTCTTTCGATCACAATCTTGGTAATAACGACACGAATATACCGTCAATTTTTCTCCACGAATCTGGAATCCCTTGTCCCGTCGAGAGAATACAAGAGCGATTCATAATCGAGTATCGGTAGGATATAAATCGATCGGAATAAACGAGCCCCGTCCGATCGAGGAGGGAGATCTTCCCCGAGTTTCTTAACCGCGAAGCGAATCGAGATCCTCGAGTTACGCGACGTACCTTTCGTTTGACGCGCAACGAGGAGAATGCAAGACGTTTAAAGACGTCGTGGCACCTCGAACGATCCGTCAGTCAAGTGTACGCACGCCGACGGGATAGTATACGTGCCGGTAGCACCTGTAAGGGACACCGAAAGACGCCATGTCCTCGTCGACCGTCAGCGGCTCTTTTATTTCCACGTTCGTCTCCATCTCGTCGTTCGGTCTTTTCGCTCGATTTTATCCTCTCTTTCTCTTCCTGTCCTCTGTTCCTCTATCCTTCTTTGACTCATTTACCTTCACGATCCATGGCTTCTTCTCTCGAGAAGGCCGCTCACCTGCGAGAGACGTCTGACATCCTCCTCGTGGTGCATCGCGAAGGAAGGACGCGGTGGAGGGACGAGCTTACACGGGGCTGAACGAGAAACCGGGCGGAAGATCGGTATCGCGATCTTGTTGGGCCGAATGAAGAAATGTAAACGCCAATTAAACATTTTATTGATATGCTTATGTCGTGTACGGACGTCTGTTCTCTCCGTCTCTCCTCACCCCTCGGGGGAGGCCACGAGGGAAGACTAAAAGGCGATCGAAGTAACGCACACGATAACTCGAATCCGAGCGAGTGTGCAAATACGCTTGGAAACTTCTCTCCTCCATCGGCCTATTCGGTTCGCTGTTTTTAGTTAATCCTCAGGGGAGATCGAAAGATCGAGATAGAATCGATTCCGTGCCGGCAACTTGTCGGGGACACTAATCGCGCTAAAAGAAGAGGATTTAGCCGACGTGTCGACTAAATGGTACGAATATAGTCCGTTGGGGATTACTGAAAGGCGGCCGGCAAGATTAGCAGATAATGTCGTTGCTTTGTCCGTGTAATGAATATATTAACCTGGGAGCGTTTTTAGAGAGAGAGGGAAAACGTGAAACACCAAATACATCCGTGATTTCACTCCACTCCACTTACGTTGACCAGTTCTATGGCGATTTCCTTCTCGATTTACATACGATTAATCATTCTCGTCTCGTGCTAACCTTCGATGAGACTTTCAACGATACTTCACGACATGGTTAAGAACGCGTTTCACGCTGATACCTGTATATCTACCAACGTGGAAAGGTAAGTCTGCGAAATTACTCCCCATCTCCGAAATTGCATGGCGAATCGAAGAATAAACGCGCGTGTAACCTGCCAGTCAAGACGGTGCCCGACGATAATAATAACGTAACAAAGAATCCGTAACAATACCGAGATAGCGGTGGTGGCGGCGGCGGCTTACTATAATTGGAGGATGAACTTTCCACGGGATAATTAGACGTTGCCACCTCGAGTAACCACGAGGATGCGGAATGGCGCGAGAATTCGAAGGGCATCGAGATACACTAATACATGATCACCCAGTGGAAACGTATACCAAGTAAAGTCTACGAGGAACCTATACATATATCGTACACGAAGACATCGTCTTCTGGTAAGACTCCAGGTAGAGCAGAAGTTGTTCGAACTGTCTGGGTGGTTCCTTCGTTTCCATTCCTCATCTTCGAGGAGGACCATGAAACCAACGCGACGTTTCGAGTATCGTTCGCCTCTTTGGTACCTCCTTGCACCACGTCCATGGTAATATGACTTATACTGCTTTTCCCGCCCACCATAGAGTAATCGCACCTGCCACGCCCTTCTTCACGGAGGGCTACCGTATATACGTCTCGAGACGTTTCAATTAACGAATTTTGCAGGAGCGTTTAACTCGTTGCTTCCGAGCTTGCTTCGGGAGTGTAGGTGAGAGGAGGAGGAGTACCGACGTGGTGGTACGTATTCGCGCGTCTGAGAGCAGATCGACCGAGGAAATAGTGGACCAGACGGTCGCTCAACTTTCCTTGTTGACTTTCCTTTCCAAGTCACTCGGTACGCGCTCGCTAAATTTAATTCATTAATACCGGCTCGACTCGAATCCCGGGGCTGTCCGTCTCTGTCTGCCTCTTGCCTTTAATTCGCGACTCCCGCTCGACGCGCGCGAGAAAAAGATTACCGGGAGCACGGCGGGTATTTCGAGTGGTGGATATTTGAAAAGACGTTTAAATTGAACGTTCGTTGGATAGCGACATACTATGATAATGAATTTTCATCCATTTCTTTTAACTATTATTATTGTTTCTTTTAACATAAACCTTCAAGTTATACAAAATTTCTAGCTGCTACCATTCTATTTTAAAATTCAGAACATAGTTCCCGAGATACTTAAAATTCGTCTTCAACGTCGATATTTCTTAATTACGTTAACTCGAGGGTATTGCTTCAGCGGGGAGAATCATTCTCGAAAGATATAATCGTCCATCTCCTCAACACAACAGCAACCCTCGGACAACCCTCGTAACGTTTCTCACCCACCGGGCAATGTTCCTCGCACGAGCCAAAAATGAGAGTTTACGACCAATGCTGGAGAGATGGCGAAATACTGGTCAGCTGATTAAAATCGAGGCCCTCGTTAAAGGGATAATTGAGACGTGTTTCTCTCGCTGCACGACCAGAGTCCAGATTCTCAAATGAGACTTTAGATTTTCGCCTCACCGTTAGCGATAATACGGTCCGTAAAGAGCGTTCAATCCAAAGTATACTCACGTCTCGTGAATACGTATTTACCCTCCTTCGCGTGTACACGTTTACAATCGGCTACCAACGTTATAGACACACGTTCGGCTGAGTTTGCGTGCACGGAATTTGCTCGTGTTGGCGTACTCGCGCGGAATAAGCGTATGCATATGCCGATAGAGTGTTGCACAACGAGCGACTCCCATTCACAGGTAGGAAGGGCCGCTTACCTTTGCAAATAAAGCCGCACACGAGGATCCACGGAGACACGCGTCGAGGGCGATATTCCGTTTGGATGCAAGTGTTTCCGAGGATTCGAGCAGGTGTGTCGTATCCGAGCATTTTCGCGCGTGTGCGTCAGGCTTGGGTCAGTCGCGCACGCAAGGGGTGCGGTGCGTGTTGTATGTACAAGCTTGGCCCAGAGCCAGGCGAAAACGTTATTTTTATCTTTTACGTTAGCAAAAGGCCATAAATATCCGTTAAGGTGTTAAGTTACCACCCATGGTACACGCAGCTTCGTTTCACGGTCCGAGCACGTAGTATGCGAACGGTAAGGGATGCTTTGGGACGAGTGGGTGTGCGTGTACGGTATGGCGCAACGAAATGGGAGAGGGATAGAGAGAGAAATGGAGAGAGAGAGAACATGCGTGCGCGTATATATCGCTAGCTAATCTGCGGTGGCATCGATGGTAGCCGAAAGTCGATTCGTACGCTCGTAATTCGTCGCGGGCGAGATCGCACCTGTGAGAACGTTATCGCCTGCACGTTCGACGGTCCTCGCAAATCCCGTTGAGAGAGACTTTCCGGATGAAATGGGGTTTCTGGTCACGATAAAAAGTACGAGGGCTCGTTTGTAAACCCTTTAACTGCCGGTTCTTCGGACATTACCGAATTGCAGGGAAAAATGGAGACAAATTTTCGTCCCGATAAAACCTGATCGCGTGGAGGTGGAAAATCTCGAGATTAATGGCAATCCTGAGGAATAAATTTATTTTCACGTTTGCTACATCGGGGATACATCGGAAATTCTGTTCTTTGGGAAGAGAGTTCGGGAATTAAATGAAGCTGGAGGATAGATGGAGGTGTATCGAGGAACTTAACCCAGACACTTATTACTTTTGATTCAACGTCGAATATATTCAAATTTCGTTGATCGATGGTGAATATCGTATGGTAACACCGACGTTTCTCCGAAAATGTCGTGATGTTGGGGGATGAAACATGAATCGGCCAGGACGGATTCGATAAACGGAGCTTGAGCGGATCTTGAGCGATTAGCTCATCGTCGCGCGATTATCTACGCTTTCCTGCCATAGATCTAACCCTACCGTCCGCTCTATACCGTTATCTGTAATGCTCTGTTATCTCCTATCATCTAGCCACGGTGTATCGCTTTAAAGGTTACGAGCCCACGAGACGGTGGCCCGACGATTCACGCTGCTAACGCTTCCGTGGCGATATCGTGCAAGATCCTATCGTAACTGCTACGATTATTATTAGGATCGTTGCTACCGTTCCACGACGTGGTGGATTGTTTTTCTGAGATAAGCACGAAGCGTTTCTTTATACTGTTATTATATTCTTAATTTTTATTGTCGTTTCTACGAAGATTCAATTTTTAAATATCTTTCAAATCAAAGGGGGTGGAATACAAAAGAGGATAGTTCAAGTTCAAACTTATCAACTCAAAACTGGAGACACAATTCCCAGTACTATTAGCACCAGAACGACTTTGTAACTTTTATATTTAAATATGCCTAATATTTTGGAAAAGCGATAAAAGGAATGAACAAGTACGTCTCCCCTGCATATTTAACACGTTCCAAGCCGCGTGGGGTGTATACGACCCTCACTAAACTTTTCGTTCAGGCCGCTTGCATTTCTCATTGCCAAATAAAGAAGTTTATAGTGAAAAATATATTGTAGAGTTAAATATAGGCATCTTAATGTCATGTATACTGCAAACAAATTTATTTAATCGTAAAACTGTGTATCGTATACGCCCCACGCGACATGAACAGAAAATCTTTAAAAAATGATCCGGCACTGAACGTGTTAAGGAATGTTTCGAAAAAATTGTAAAGTTAATTTTACTATCTTGGTATGTTTACTGTTAAATATATCTCCTTAACGACTGTTAATGATCACACAATTTACCCCCCGTCAATTACATCCTATCGATCTCCAACGTTAAAACAGCCATGAGTCTCTATGCGGGTAATTCTTTCGCCGGTCACAACCAGTTAGTAATTTCAGCAAGAATACCGTCAAAGCGATTCGGAAATTACGTCTATTAATTTAACGCTACATTGTAGCCAAAAGAGGTGCCGTATATAATCCGAAAGTGCAATAATAACTCTCTCTACACCCACTGGCCCTGTCATTTCGCATCGACTCGTTCATCACGCAGCCTATTTCCCGGGCGGCGCTCGTGCGCGTGAATTATCACGGACGTGCGTTAAAGAACCGGAGATGGAATCCGACGATAGCCGTGAGCCTCTCGTAAGGCCCCGGCAGGCTCATCCACAGGATTAGAAAGAGAAACGCGCGACGATCGCGTCCCTGGCACTGACCGCGGCCTCTCTTCCAGAGGAACCTTCTCCTCCTCCGTCCTCTTCGTCCTCCAGGATGCCCTCTTCGCCTTCAACCGCGCGAGAGCGTGTATACGCGCATTATATTTACGCGCGACTGCGACGCCGGCTGAGAAATGCTCATTGAAATCTTGTCTCGAAGTCCTCTCCTGCAGAGGAGCTCTTGAAGGAGAGGCGAGAGGGTGGAAAAGAGAGAAGAACGGACGATCTTAAGGGGGAGGCTGGAGACTGAAGGCAAAACGGAACAATTGATGATAGCCAGCCGTCACGGACGTACCAAGTTGGATGGACGTCTTCGTCCATGGTCTTTGTGGGGTTCCTCACGACCATAGGGAGACGTGACCTCGGTTGGCGTTCACCCGGTAAGAAAAAATTCACCGATGGATATCTTAATGCCTCTCCGTGTGTACGCGCGTCTTGGAATGTCGCGGTTCGTCGCGGACTCGAATCAACGACGTTGAGTTTCCTGGACATCGTTCTCAGTGTTTCTAGATTTGGAGGAAAGTTTCGAACAGCTTGGAGAAAAATTGTGGCACCGAAAAATACTAGCAACGGTCTCTACTTCGAGAGAGACCAGAACGATCGTTCCCACGCAACCCGTGACAATTTATTCCCCCGTGCCGTGAAAAAGAGAGTCGTATCTTTGAAATTTGATTTTTTCCTATCTATCACGCAAAGAGTTTACTCTTTTTCAAACCGTGCCGCTGTCGAATGCGCCACTATCGGCACGATCTCGATCAAATCGTTCTTGTTTTCCTTCCTTCTGTTGCCCCATGAGTCTCTTGTCTTTCGCAGTATCCACGAAAGCAGGTCTGAAAATCGGCACGGGACTTAAAGTGCCGACACCATCGAGGGTTGGAATCGTTTGGGAGGAAGAACTCGAACGAATCGATGAAAAATAACACCTGTCCCGCTCTGGCTGCCAAGATCGTAAACGCGGCTCGATATATACGTACGTAGGTAGGCAAAACGGGCCGGTCCAGGAAGGATCCGTACCGAGAGAAGGAGGCTGAGGTAACGTGGAGAGAATCTCGGCACCCCGCATATACGGGTTACACGCACGGCCCGGTAAGAGAGAGCGTCTCAGTTAGCAGCGCGCTCGGTTTGGTTTATAGCCGTGCGTCCGATGACAATGTCCACGCGGCTTTAAATCTCCCCCTTTAGCCCCCACGGCCCTGCCAGACCGCAGAATTTCTTTTTTACCTTTGCATTATATCATATTCCATCCCTTCCGTCGCACTTACCTGCCTCGCGTCCCCTTGCGCTCCGCCTCTTTCGCCTCCACCCTCTTCTTTCTGTTCTTCTTCATCTTCTTACCTCTTCTTCTCTTCTTCTTCTCCATCTTTTTCTTCTTCTTCTTACTATCTCTTCTGGTCGTGCTTCTGCGTTGCTTTTTTTCTCCTTACATTTACTTTATGCGTGCCGGTGTCCCCCTCTAACCGATTCCTGCAGGGTATAACTCGTATCGCGAGGGACCGCGGTGTACCGGCGTGGAGAACGAATGTTTATGCACTGATAACTGACAGCACCCCGGCGCGGGAAGTCGGTACCGATCTCTTTTCGACGATCCACCGGCGGAGCTAAGTACCATATATACCACTCTCCGTTCTCGACCTTTCTTTTCGACGAAACTTGGACCGCATGGTTCCTGTCTACTACGGTTAACCCTTGGCCCGGGGATTCCGGCTCGATCCTCCTGTCTCGCGTTACGGCAATAAGACACAGTTATTTATTACGCATTGAAATCACCGTTCAAAGGAAGAAAAGGAATGGAGTGATTCGATACAGTCGGGAATTTAAATTGAGTGATGATCGAAGCATCTGCTATGATCGACAAACTTAATTTCAGTGGAATTAGGTCATTATTCTGGTAGTTTTTAAAATCAGGTTAATCTATAGTCCGAATTTTTTGAGGCATCCGAAGATCAGTTTTACGATACGATAATTAGAAAATAATAAAAATACAATTTTATGTAACAGATTAAACTTGATTTTTAAACATTGAATTGTAAAGAATTTCATAATTTTCACGAGCTTAATTGTAATATTTGACAAAGTTAAAAATTTAACTTTGTACCATAGAAGCTTGGACGTGTCTTTCGTTACTTCAAAGTCAGAGGGGCCCATAGAGGGTTAAATTTGTCCTCTTGGTAGATATTTTACTTACATTCCCTGTCGGTTAAAGAACTATAAAAGTATAATAAATAATTCCCAATAGATTTACAGTCTTTGCAAGAACGACTCGGGGAAAAAGTACGATCCTCCCGTTAGTTCGGTTTCCCCGAGCAAACGACCGAGACGAATTTCCGAGAAAGTCAGATTTCCTTCGTGTCGTGAATCACTCTCTCGCTGGAGGAACGTCTCGTTGCCATTTCGTCGCACGTTCGACGAGAAGAGACCGCGAGAGAGTCTCAGTCGCGTACCATTTTACGATCGCGATCCGTTAATTCAACGATCCCGAGGCACCGCTCGCCAAGAAAGATTTACGGTGGTGCTTCGAGTCCTGGCCCGTGGATGATCCTATGAACTGAAACCTACTCTCCATTCTCTGCACTCTATCCCTCTCTCTATCACTCACGTCCTCACATTCTTCTCTTAGCTCTTCATTTTCGTCCTGTTCGACACTTTCTCTCTCTCTCTCTCTCTCTCCTCTCTTTATCGTCTCGTTCCTGACGATGCATCGTCGAAAAGCAGCTCGTCGCGAGAGTCGAAGCCCTTCTCAGTCTAGCATGACAAATGTTATCCCTGACAATAAACGTCACTAGTTTAGGAGGAATGATTCACAGCCTCCCGGGCATAAGCGGGCGCGAACTCCTTCGAAGGGCCCTGGCGGAGGCGCGTAAGGGGTTATTTTATTTGCGGCTTAATTTTATGCGCTCCTCGAAGGATTCCTCTCATCCTGTACTCCTCTCGGTCGTAATATTTGCGGCCTGCCATTCGCAAGATCGAAGCTGGAGCTCGGAAAAGGAGAACCAGCTCGCTGGAACGGTTAGGTGACCCCGGTGCATGCAGTGGCCTCGGTGACACCAGTCGACCGAGGTTTATCGTCGTTCTTCTACGTTCTCTCTGTGGAGAGGTCGATGACGATGTTTTCTCCATTCGGAACAGAGACATTGTTTGCGAAACGGTAACTGTACCTGGTTAGTCGAAGAAGTCTGCTTCGTCGAGCGGGATCGTACGCGAGCTGATTCTCATAGAACTTTCTACGTGAGATCGGTTGTAAAAAGTGGAAACCGGAGGAAGAAGAAAAACATTCTCGACGGTATTACGAGAATTTGATCGAATAGTTAACCTTAAAATGTACTTAAAGAACGAGACAAAATCGGCAATAGATCGTGAGTGCTCTAAGAAACGAGAATCATTCGATTCCAACGACGAGATCGGTCAAGGGTTACGACAGGGACATTCAAAGGGAATTATGATGTCGTTTTACGAGCGTCTCGTGAAGTCTAAAGGGATTAAATCGCAGTCGACTTCGTGCCCATCTAACGCAGCCTACACACCTTCTCATCTCGCACAGACGAGACCAAGCAGAGATCGATGAAAGGGATCAAAGGAACGGTCACAAAAGGAATACCAACGTCGCGTTCAAGCCGATCGGTCCGAGGAAATATTGAGAAATCTGTTACGATCGAGCGGACTCGAAGAAGGCAAATTCCGTCGTATGGCGCACTTTTAAGAGCAACGTCGACGTCAGGGAACGTCGGACCCCCCGGGGACGATCCAAGTTCGTTGAAACGCGGTTGAATATGTAGGACACTGGGCGACACGGGACGTCGTGTCACTCCTCGTCCCTTATTATCCCTGTAGAGATAGAACATTCACGATTGTATTAATCATACGAGGTGCAGCATGGACCTACGTTGACCCTTCGGGAAGTCGGGCTTTATCTACGTAACCTCCAGGATCTCCGCTTGTTCCCGATATTCCTACAGATCGATTATCTACCTAACACGGTGCACGAGACCGAGCCGACATTGAAAGCTTCATTATTCTTCCGTATATCGTCGAGGGTAAATGATTCGTCATTTCAAAATTTATCTCCCATCAGCGTAGCATCGCGGTATCGAAAGGATTATTTCGTTATCGTCGATCTCGAAGAAAAGAGACAATTTGGTTGCGTTGTACGTTGATGAAAAATCCATTCTTACGAACGGTATTCAAAAGTATACGCGCACTCTTTACGAGTCTGGAAGAGTCCTCATGCTACCAAATCACCCTCGCTGACCTTCCTCGCTCGTAAGAAATTCGAGGGCGTCGTAACCGGTGCCTGGAAGCCGTTTGTTTCGTTGTCGTTGCGTCGTTTTGTGCTTGGTGCCGTATACCACCTCGTATCCCCATCCACCGTCGCCGTTCCCGGCGTCGGTTCCTCGTTTTCTCCCTCGAAGGGACTCCAAATAAATCACGGACTATCGTCTCACGGAGCGTTTCACGTCCGCCGGCTCGCCTCTCTTCGGCGTCTCGCAGAATGGGAAACAATTCGAAATGGTTTCGTGCGCGAATTCAGAACTTATGGAATGCGACTCGAAGAAGGCGAAGAAGAGCCGATGGAAGGTTGGATTCTCAGGCCTCAGTGAGTCGCGACTATGCGTGGCAATGCTGCCATGGTGTACGATAGAAACGTTCGGAATCCCGGTGACGTGATTATCTTTCCCATCGTTGGCCGGTTTTGCAATCTCGGTTAGATAATTACGCCATAAATCGCGTCGATGAATAGATCCCTTACCTTCTCTGGCGTGGTACCGCATGGAAACTACACCCGACCTTTCCCGTTGCTCCTCCTTGCCGAACCTTTGGTGTTCCGAGCCTCCGGAGATTTTTGACGGGAGAATAGGAAAATACGATGGCGATATTTCAATTGCATCGTGGTATTTCTTAGGACAAATCTCCTGCGGAAATCTTTGATCGGTAAACTCTTTTTCCACGATGACCCTCGATCTACCGCATAGATCTCTGTCATCGGTAACCGGTAGTATTAATAAAACACGGCGAGAGTAAGAGGAAAAACGTTTCGTTCGACCTCGGACACCCAGCGAACTCATATTTTCCGTTCTCCAACGTGAACCGTCATTCGCGTCGGCAAGCGCCGCACGATCCGCAGAAAGGCGGTCGTAACGTCGTTTCGCGCGTGGAGCACGTTCACGATGAACTCCGTTGGAAGATTCAACGCGAGAAGAGAGAAGCTGGACGATGGTATGTCTGCAAGGCAGACACGGGGACACAGAAAAAGACGAGGAAGAGCCGACGCCGCGAGACGGACAGGAGAAAGACGCCACCGGCCGGAAAGAGAGAAGACGCGACTCGCGTCGCTCTCGCGATGCGCCGCAACGAGAGAGGAGTGTACATTCGTTATCTGATCAGAAACTTAAGGCTACCTTGAATGAGATGAATGCCTTTACGTGTCTCTTGCACTTGCCTAGGCACATCCATTCGCCCTTTCATTTCAAGTGCTCCGCTGCCCTTTTGTGGGTGGCTGCCCTTTCGCCGAGGCCATCGCGGTGTACCCATCGCTCTTTCTACCCTCCCTCTCTCCACCCAACGACTGGTCCACGCTCAGTCTCTCGGTAATTTATTGCATCTGTGAAAATTTCGTGGCCACGAAGTCCGTTGTCCGCTCGTATCTCACTTCTCGCGATCTATCCGCCGTTTTGATCGTCGGTAGCAGCCTCCGTCTTTCGACCGGCGATGATACACCGCCTTCGACCTTGAAGTTCCCCAACACCATCGATCTCACCTGGAAGATACTCAAAGAATCGTTGAACTTCATCCGACGAACTTTCCAACTCCAATTTTCTTACTTAAACGTCTACTAACAGCATCGTCCTTTAATAACATAAATTACCGAAACAATTTCTCACCGAAATTTCATGGGATTAAACTCCACGATGTGCTACCAAGGCGCGTGATTAGCTACGGGAGTCTTAAACTGACCGTGCCGGCAAACCGATCATTAACAGAGGCGTCTTCGATCGGCAAACATTGTAGCAATTCGCTCACCATCGTCGAACCGATTTCTCTCGGTCTCGATACACACGATGATGGGAATGATGACAGGTTGGGACACACGGAATGCGCCAAGGTGTCCCGAAGGATATCATGGTAGCGCGATGTGGAGAACGAGGCAGGAGGAGAAACAGTTTCGAACGAAAGAACTGGGTCCAGCTCGCGGCTGCTGGCCGATCGGCACTAATTTAACGAGGTATAAATAAAGCTCGAGGGCAACGAAGAGAACCGAGATGGAGGAAGCTTCTCCAAAGACTTTGAGTAGGGTTCGCGGAGAGAGGGAGATGGAACGAGACGAAGGAGGGAAGGAAGGAAAGAGAGAAAGAGTCGAACGAGCCTGCCGGCACGATAGAGGTGGTTGGACCGAAGGCTGGTTAGCTGTTTCGGAATGACAAGTTCATTTTATTAAGACGCCTTCAGCCGCATTATGGTCGTCACGTGTTATTCGCGGACCCGCAGCCGAATGGAGCTACCCATATCCTTGCTTGTTTCCAACTGACTGCTAGTGTGTTAGGCTACATGTATAGAACCTCGCGGTGACACGGTCCACGAGCAACCGATGCTGGAACATGGGGAGCATATATGAGTGCCGAGTGTGAACGGATATGTCGCTTTCTTTGATGTCTCCGTTGCTCCCTCCGCGAGAAAAGATGACGACGACGACGAAGACGACGACAAAGATGCTGGTTTTGGGTCTGTCTTCCATTTTTTTCATGCCGTTTCTCCTCCACCCTAGTTTAATGTTCTTCCTTCTCTCCCAGCATTCATTATTTCTACCAGTACGTCTACCATTGTTATGGTATTTATCGATGTAACTTTTTCATTTTGATTTTTTTCCTTTCTTGGATCGGATCTTGGAAATTTTGTTCTCTTAGTTTGCCAAACCAAATGTCTTCGCGACGTTTCGCCATGTGGATCAGGTTGGAATAAAGTACGAGAATATTTTTTTTTTCTTTGTGGAGTCTTGTCCGAGCAACGAGTACAAGGAGGAATATCATTCTGACGGTGTTCGTTCCGCGAGGTCCGGTAATAGTCGCTCGCAAAAAGAATTAAAAGCGGGGGGAAAAATGACGACGGTATCGATTCGGTTTTCGAGCGGCAAGGGAATAAATTAGAAAGTAAGCCTATAAATACGCGGGCTTCCTTCTTTTTTTCCCCTCGGTATCGAAACCAGAAACATTCCTATCTTAAGCCCGGAACCCCGTCCTCTTTTTCTCCCGTGAGATCTTCCCGTTTCTTCTCTCTGTCTTGCGGTCTTCTTCGACATTACCTTGGCCACTCGCGCAGAAGGGGTCCTCTGGCTCTTCTTGTATCTGATCGAATCAGAGGGGCACCTTTTTCTTCGACCGAGGTAGATCGAGACTTTTACCTTCGACCGGAATACGAGCAACGCGTTGCGATAATTCTCTCCTGCATCTTTCTCTCCGCCATCATCGCGAGCAACGCAAAATTGTCGTTGCAAATATTTCTTACACTACTCGGTTAAAGTAACTTTCCAATATCTACACGTCTTACAAAGTCCCATTTCTTCAACGTCAAAGCTTCCCATTGTCAACATTGATTCCCTCAACGATAAAAATGATCTCAGAACTACACCTCCAAAGTTATTTCACGTAACAATTCACAGTCAATTTCTCGCGATCTTCCAAACGCTACAGTCATATCGTCGAAGTCACTCGCCGCAAGTATCGTCTCCTTTGCTCTCTGATTGCCCTATTGACGGTACCTTCTTGCCGCCGTCTCTGCAAATCTCTTGCCGCAAGGTTCCGAGAGCATAGAGACACACTGCACGATACGAATATTAATTAAGAAAGATCGCATCGGGTAACGTCACCGGCAACTAATTAGCGAAAGGATTTGCGTGCCGGCCGACGTGGATACGCAGTCTGCACGTGGGTAGGGAAACCGCACGCCATCGCGCTTGATCCCCAATAACCAAGCTAATTAATTATCCCCCGTCAGGCCGATTTTCCTTCTGCACCGGTACAAAAGACACAGGAATCTTCGAGGTCCGATGTTGGAATCCATACGTCGAAAGTCCCATGGTGAGAGATCCAAGAAATGAACTCACTTGGTGCACCCTTCCATAGCTTTCACTCCAGGGCCCTCTCCTCGAGTACGACTGCTTTTACGATCTAGCTTCGTTTTTCTTTCGCATAATTTTCACCGACGGCCGTGAAATCATCGGTATCGCCCCGGAAACCGGTTCTTCTTTCCGGTTTGTGTGTTACGCCAGAGTAGAGGCCGAAGGAACGAGCCAGCATGGAAGCCATTACTATTATTACTTTCATAGCGTTTCTCTTCGTCCCGTGCGAGAAATAGCCTCAATTTCCGTCTCTATGACTTTCGTGCACGCAATTACTTCCGTTAGGAGAAGAATTCTCTGAATAACCAAACATATCGGTCCAGTCTGAGCAAAATTCCTGAAGCTCTAGTCGCACCCTTCTATTCATCCTTGCTACCAAGTGCAACTACGTTTGTATTTAAACGCATAAAACCCAAGTACTTGAACCGGGCGCGTTGCAGACTTCCTTCTTCCTCTTTTTCTCTCTCTTCCTCCTTCTTTTTCTCCACATATATGTATGTACGAGAGCGTAGAAACGTTCTCTTATTTCAAGGCGCAACGTTACGCTCAAAGTACACCTATTTTTCCGTCGAAACACTCGAGACGTCTCTGGTGCGTATGCGCGAGAGGCAAATATTCCCTTGTTTAGAGACTCGGAGGTTCGCGCAGGTGTAGGCGTGATCACCTGCTCGGTGTTTCGCGATGCGAAATCCTCGGCTCTTTTGCTCTTTCGAGTCGGCTCGCAGGCTTCCCTCGTACTGGTATTTCGCTCGGTATTTCGCCGACGCGCCGGACTTAATTTTACAACGAGCTTTTTGGGGCGCGCACGGGCCTTCCCGAGGCGGCCTGAAATTCTCCTACGAGCCTTCGTGTCGTCGTCGGTGCAACGAGAATGCTTCTCCTACGGTTGGAATGCCCGAAGCGGTGTTAACACGTCGGATGTATGATACTTTACGAACACGCCCGAGTTATTATTAGAAGCGAGCAGTTTCCTGCTTCTTCGCTCTCGTAAACATCAAATAATTCTATGGGTTATCGGTTTTAACGAGGATCTCTTTGATCGGACTCGTTACCATGATAATTATCGACGTTGGAACGGTACGCGTGACGAAGTTTCAGGCTTCGAGAGGATTCCTGTAATTTCTTGAAATATTCCCTCGTTCCGATTGTTCTCACCGAACGCGATAAATCCGTTGAATAATTCATCGCGAGTCGTTACGTCAGGTAGAGGCAGAAGATTACGAGCGATCGAGATCATGGAGTATCGATGTATTCGCGTAAAAGGTTTGCAATCGAGGAGACTCCTTCAGTCACAAATTACATTGCGGAAATGCGAAACTGGAGGAACTCGTATCTCCTGGGAAACACGTCCTCGATGGGTCAACGCGGAGTGGATTTCTCGTTTGCATGAATTTGCACCATACTTTGAATCGTTCGCATAAAACGAAACGACTTCTTATCCTTCGCGCTGTCTTTTTCCATTTCCTCCATGGTCCATGGTGTCGCCGTGATTTCTTTCTTCAACGACGAGTATCGTATCGAGCATCAATACGAAAGAAACTGTGACGATGCAATTACCGAAATTGCTAATTTACAACCGTTTTAATGAAATTAATGAGATGGTAGACGTACACTTTTATGCCCCCGTCCAGTTATTTATGGTTTATGGTAACTGGCCGAAACGGAGCCGCGCTCTACGCCGGCCACCAGGGGCCCGAGGGACGGGGCCAGCGCCAACTTTTGCCTCCTGGATGTCCATACTCTTCTTCCTTTTGCATCTTGGATACCCGGTGTATCTTTCTTTCCGTCTTTCCTTCTCCTCGAGGTGCTCTCTCCTCGAGGGTCGTTCCCGTGGACATCGGTCACGGTGGCCCCGTGGCTGTCTAATTAACAGCGCGGTTCTTGGACCATGGATGGATTTTCTCTCCGTTTTTTACGATCGACGCGTACGAAACGCAAGTATGCCGTTACGCGGCAGCCGGTCGTGACTATGAACGACAAAAACGATACACTCGGTTAAAGTCAATGAGTCTCCGGCATTATTCGAGTCCCCTTCGAGGCGATTAATAACTCTCTATGTCTCTTCCCTTCTTCTCCTTTCTCTTTCTTTCTCTCTCAGAATACACGTACATACGGCGTTGCGTTTTCTCTCGTTTTCATCTCGCATGCTCGTTTCTTTCTCGTTAACGTTCGAGCGACGATTTTACGCTTTTTCTCCCTTCCCTCTTTTCATCCGCTTTACACCGACGTATAGAATGAAGTTCTTCGCCGATGTCGTGCCTTTTTTCACCGCTATGGATTCTACATGGTTTCTTCTTTCGGTTCGCAGTTTCTCGTAGGCGCATGTCATGATCGTTCCGTACTTGTCCGGCTAATAGCGCGCATCCTATCCTAGGAGATTTCCTGGCTGGTGGTTTTTCTTTAACCATGGACCGGCAAGAACGTCCTCGTCGTGTATATTCGTCCGTATAGCGGTATACAGACGGTGCTGAATGCACCGTGCAGATGCCCACCATGGCAGCTAAAGGCCTTCCTCGCGGCGAACAGAACGATCTTCCAGGGATGGATCAACGACCTCCGACATGGATGCCTATCTACGGACGAGTAAGGCAGCATCGATTCGCTGGAAAGAGCGACTCGTACGAACGGATGAAGAAGTGGTCGTGGAAGGTGTTTCGAACGACGACACTTTTCCCGAGTGGCGTGATGAAAAACTGTGTAATCGATAATTGGATAACTTGATTTACTGCTGACTTTATTTTACTCTCGCGGGAGGATGTAACGCGATTATGTAAAAATTGGAAAAAATCAAATAGAATGAAGACGAACGAGAACGATAGCATCGATGGCTCTTTCATGAAGTTCTGAAAGGTCCCTGATTGTTGGACGATCGGAAACGAGAGTCGTCGATTAAGTAGATTCTATAGAGCAATCAAACTACATATAATAATTCTCCAAGCCTCATAAACGAATCCTGTATCAACACCACTTTCAATCAGGAAGCAAACGATAATAATCACCAAAGACAAAAAAACTATATCCCTAATTCATCCAATCAACGAACTTACAATCAAACGTCGAATTTCCCCTACAACTGACAAACCCCCATTACAAATTCTCCACATTGATTCCCAAAAATGTTCAACCACGTCAACCATAAACACATATGCCTCATAGAAATCGCGAGTGGCGAAACAACGGGGAGTAATAACGCGTGGGAGAGTGAATCGGGTTAAGAGGTGGACACTAGACAGGGAGAACCAGAGACGACGAGGGTGTAACGTATAACACGAAGAGGGAAGAGGACGACGAGGGAAGAGGAGGAGAGGTTCGCTCGGAACCAGGCTGAACTTTGATGTACTGTCAGGCAGACATCGTAAACGCATTAGTTCCCGGTATATACCGTACTCGTGCTCGTCCCTACCCCCCGTACGATTCCGTTATAGACGTTACCGAGCTATCCGTCCACGGTTACGTCCAAGTATGCGCTCGTACCTGTGCACATGTATTGCGCACGGTAACGCACGAGGCAATGCATGGAATGGAGAAACGCGGATGAAGCTTTGTTCGGTCAAACGAAGATCGAGAATCGTTGCTCTATGGGGATAGAGGACTTAACCTCAGCGCACAACCGCGACGCGTATGGGTGGAACACCGCGAGACCGGAGTCGAACACGAGAGGTGATCGATGTTAGATTTTAACGCGGCCAGTGCGCCCCAAGAATCGTAAAGAATGTTTGGCTAACAAGGCAAACATGGCCACGGTCGAGCGATACCGTCGCCGTGCACGCTCGGAAAATGAGCGAGGAACGTGCGGGAGGGTCGATAACGGATATCGACGACTCTGACCCCTGTGACTCTTCGTGGGTCCATTCGGGTATACAATCGTGGATCGACGTTCGACGGAACGAGAGGAGGATCCTTCAATGGAGTTTGATCACCTCCCTTTCACGATACGGATGGTAGGACGTTTATTAGGTTCTGACTGGTATCGCGAGTTTGACGGGGAGATTGGACATCGACGAGACTGTTGTAGATTTTACCGCCTACCGAGTACGGTGCGTTAGGATCATTGAGAAAGTTCTGATAGAGAGATATAGAAATTTTGTCGCGTTTGCATAACTTTCGTTAATATGTTCGTCGCCCAGCGCGAGTTAGTTGAATTTCTCACGGGGACCAAATACGACTGTCGCACAGTGGAACGAATCGACAATTTAGGTGGAAAAATATAATATCTCGAGAACCTTTGATTTTAGAGAAAAATTGTAGATACAAAAGTTTTATAGTATCGTGGAGAGAATATCGTTGCAATATTAATTTTTTATTTGTTATACTTCTCCAATGTTATTTAAAGGGCAACTTCATTTTTTATAGGAAAATCTATATCTTTTTTTGCAGATTTACATTCTACAGAAGAAATAAAGGCAATTTTATGTAAGTCATTTTCTTGTTGGACGTTATGTTAAAAAGATATTTAATGGAAAAGAGTCTGCTGAAGCCATTTTCGACTAGCGGACTGTCTCCTTAACTTTCGACAAGTATAACAAAGAAGGGCACAGGTAGACGCACGAAATCTTTGCAGAAATTACTTGTATATAATCTAAGAAATATATCTGGGAACTTTCAACTCGGTACCTTTTGGTACTTTTAGTTATTCAACTTTTAAATGAACCGTGTACCGCAGAGAATATAATTCCCTCTCACCCAAATTACACAGCTCGTTCCTCTTTGCGTGTAAACAATAAGAGCAATTAACACTAGATTTACGGAGCAAATTTGACTCACTCTAAATTTGATTACTATATGTATAATACATTGATTGGTTAATTTTTTAATAATAAATCTTACATTTAAATTGATTTGAAAGTAGTTTCTTTACAAAAGTCTTCAATTTTTTTGTATGGGTCAAATTGGCTCACTTGAGAAAAATTGGTATATCAGCACCCGTAAATCTAGTGTTAAGTAATAAAAGTGATTTTTAATATTTTGATATTGTATACCCTATATTTATATTCCAGTGTTTATTCTATTAAATTCCTTTTAGAAATCCAACTGAAAGTCCTATTTAACTTGAACAAGAAGAGCATCACTCACATTTGGCTGACGGGGCCCCCACGGAAGCATACCCATCACCCAGATATGGGTGACACGACGACGAAAGTGTTAATAGACCTCGCCCAGTCGCTGAGACAAGTATACAATCTATTCTTAACTAAGAATTTCAAGCTACAGGTGATTCAACGATAGCCGCAATCGTTAATCAGACTCGGTGAGGTCGTGTATTACGTAATTTCCGATTTACCCGCAAATCGTTAATTTATCCAACACTCGTAACATTGTTCCTGAACGTTCTAACAGTATCCAGGTATAACGAAGCACGTCTCAGGGAGGTATCGTGGTTTTCACGCGAGTCCATCATCGTCGCGCATCGATCATGGGTACCGGCACAACGGCGCGATCCATCCACGTTCCTGAAAGACTATTCGATACCGTCGTCATTGCTCGTCCGACTCGTTAGCCGTTAACCTGGCAGGGAGCGCATAACCGAGCCGTGAGTGCTCGTCGTCGCGCCACATGATTCATCGCGAGAAACTCGGTAGGACTATGCGGAACCGTGCGACGATGAAACGACGACGGCGGGAACTCGCCGCGACAGGAGGACGCGCCATGGAAGATGCTCATTGTTGGAAAACGCAAAGAAACCCGTTGGTAGGTGGGTGCCGCAAAAATCCACGGCAACCGTTATCGCGGCTGCCGGTTGAGCGCGAGGCTAGTTGCTGGCTTTTGAACGTCACTCGGGCCGGTAGGAAGAGAGGAGAGAACACGATACGAATCGTTGTGCCTGAGTTACGGCCGACCTGCTGCGACCTCGGATTATGAGGGTTATTGCTTGTGCGAGTATACTAATTAGCGTGGATATATACTATGCGCCTTACGGTAAATACTCTCGAGAAATTTCGCGTGATCCACCGTGATCGTGTACCGAACTTAACGTAGGTATATACTCAAGTACGCGCTACGGAACGATACGTAGGTACGTACATACATACGTGACGTATGCATCGTTCGCTTCCTCGTTGATTCGAACGACGTGCTCGGTTTTGCCGCGGGCAAATTATTTCCTTCTTTTGCCACGGAAGGATTAATGCTAGGTTGTGCTACTATTGGCGTAATATCATGAGAAAGATTCCCAGTGACAGCTACCACGGCTTCGTTTCCGGCGTTCAAGTTTACTCGTGGGTAATTGTGAGTCTGGATTTTACACCGTACTCTTTGACGGTCGTAAATTTGCGAAATCGATCTTGCGAGTTTCCACCAACGTGCGAATTCGTTCTGGTTGATTTGTCGGCTGGAATTCTATGGATCTTCGAGATATCCCGAGGTCGTCAGGGAAAAACCGCGCGACGAATCTAACGCATCGCACAGACGGTGTACGATCGGAATCGAGAAATTCCTAGCGACGAAGGCGCATAAGGATCCATCCGGCGCATCTACAGGTGGTCGGCACTGTCAGTCTGCTCGTAGCGGACCGGTTCGAGATCTCGAGATTCTCGTCTCCTCTCCTTCTATCCTACTTTGATGTCCTTCTTGCTTCTTCCTTGACTATGGGCGCTACCAAGGCGCTTCGTGCACCAGGAGGAAACGTAATACCTAGAAGGGCCTCCCCGGCAATAGGGCTTTGACGTTGCGGCTGGTCCCTCTCCTCGTGCTGCCTACCACGTCGGTTTCGGTCGGTAGTCCGACCGTTTAATATGGCAGCGAGCTCGCAACGGAGACACTGACAGATCTCGGCAATTAATAAAACGTTTCCCTGCTTATTGTCGTGGGGCTACTTGGTTATGCTCCGTGGGCTACCCTTTTCACCGGGCGCGCACGTAGTGCACTGTCTTTCTCTCTCTCTCTCTCTTTTCCTTTTTCCATTTAGCCCTTCCTCGTTCCCTCTCTGCAGCCTCCGCTTCTCTTCTATCGCCATCTCCTTCACGATCTCCTCCCGTACGAGGGCCTTCCGCGAGCACCAGGCAGAAAGGTGGTACCGGGTGTGCACCATGGAAGGAAGGAGGACGCACACAGAGCCGCAGCTCGCGTTTTGAATGGACACGTATTAATTGGGCCTCGGTCGAGAGTTGGCACTAGTGGATGTCCTCGTGTCGAGTTTCCACCGTGGCGATTGTTACCGTGCTAAGGCCGCTGCCCCGTCGTCGGAGATAACGACGCACGAGGTTGTCGGTCTCCTCTCTGGATGTGCTCGCCACCAGGGACCTCCTAGGTTTACGAGATCGCTCTCTCCTATCGTCCCTCCGATGCGACATCGCTTGGAAGATTCGAGCAAATTGTACGACCAAACATTTGTCCGGAGTATGTATAATACATAATACCCTCTCGGCCCTTGCCTCGCCTCTTCGTTCCTTCTTGGTCTCTCCCCGTGCGTGTTTCGTGGCAGCGGCGGTTCGTTAAGGAGCCTCGAGCCTTAACGAATATTACCGGCTGGATCTTGCTGGTAAAAATGATACAATCTTTGACATCCCCGTCGTTATTAAGGCGATGCGCGCCTCGCGTCGCTTTTGGAGAACGCTCGCTCGTTCGAGCAGCTGGCGAGCTTGATAGGATTACGAGAGAGGCCAGTCATGACGAACGGTTTTGTCTGGCTTATATCTTTGATGTTTAGATGGGAACTGTAAGCAGGTACCGTGCACGAACCTTGTTGCCGATGTTGGAATTATTCGTGCTGATCGAAAACGGTGAAAGTCAACGATACGATCGGAAATATGGAAAAAGATCTATCGTCGTGAGTAATTGTCTGCATGGTGATCGTTAAGCGCAACTGATCATCCTTCATTTAGTATCGTGTAAGCGTTTACGAGGATTGGGATGATTCGCGATCGTTTCTTTCTATGGCTGTATACGTATCTTGTCGGGGTATACTCATCTTGGAGAACTTTTAATTGAAATTGTAAGAGGACGTTAAAAAAACGGCGCAATAATAGATACTCGAATGTACCGCTAGGAGGATTCCAGCCGTTTCGAGCGTTCATTCCACGCTTTTCGAAGCGAGCAATTATTGCGAATGTTCCGTGACGGAGTCCCGGTTCCCGTGATCTCGGTTAGCCTTGGACAACCGTGGAATGTCACGAATTCGAGGAAGAACTTTCCAAAGCCTGATCGATGCGATGATTAAAACTCTTGCATTTTCCCTCGGACCTTACACAATGAGTGAAAAAGTAGCAAGTAATAAAATCAAAGTACCCGAACGATAATCATCTACGCATGCGATAAGTTGGCTAACAATATATCAATTTTTCCAAAACCTATCAAACTGAGATGTGGTAAAATTATTTCTATAATGTTAATAGTACGTTTAATTCTACGGTGTGTTAAGATTCACTGATCAATTTTTATTTTACCAATTTAATTCGTAATTACTGCGGTCACAGTCACAAAAGAAATCGTGCAGCAAGGGGTTAAAAATCAAACGTCGTGCCTTGATAAATTTTTCGCGCTCGTAATTCATCATGCAATTATCCCACTTAAGAAAACTCATTCTCCGCAGGAGCCGCTGCTCGTTCGAGGGGTTGTCGATAAATCGTAAAAACGAAGAACCGGAATACGGGAACGTAGATATAACTTAATTCCCCAAAAGTTTTTCCTCGTCTTGCTCGCATCTCGGGGCGTAAAAAATGTCGCTATTAAGTCCCCGCGAGTTAAGTACTTGGTCTCCCTTAACGCTCCCTCCAGGTCCTTTTATTTGATCGTTTTAGGCGTTCGTCGATGAGGTAGTAAGACGTCGCGTCATTACCGACGATATTTGCGCCGCAGAAGTTGCAAGTGGGCGTGAAAAAGGTGTACTTGTAAATTGAGAGAGAAGCGGCCCAATGGTGCGAGGCAAGGAAGAGGAAGGAAAAGAAAGAGGAAGAGAGATAAAGAGAAAGACGAAGGAAAAGAGGAAAAGAAAGAGGAGAAGAAAGAAGAAGAGAAAGAGAGGGATGATCAGCAGAAGGGTTTACACGAAGATAACGAAAACGAAGAGAACGATACGCTGACTCGTCCCGTCCGATACAAGTTTTCGAAGGACCCTCTTTTATCCTTTTACGTACGTCCGGCGATACCGCGACCGTGGATGGCACGTATGCTATCGGTTCACGGAAATCTGCAGATTTGCGCGACCGGTAATTTGTTTTCCCAGTTGCCCCCGATATTACGCCGATTTATACCTTCACTTCGGCCTAACTGTTCGTTATCGGGGCCGTTAAATCAGATATCTCGGCGTTATCAGTGATATTTGTGGCCGGCGATCGCGTCCCGAGCCACGATCGAACATGGCACCGGACCCGTTTGTAAATTTCGGAAACGACGGAATTACACGAAGAAAGTACGACACTGAGACGTGCTCCGGGAGACAGAAATGGCGGGAGAACGACGGGGAACGGTTTGTTGGAAGAGGAAGTCGATTTAAACAGGTTTATCGTCAGGATTCTTTCCCTCTTTGCCAATACGATCTGGAAATATGTTGGACGGTTTGCTCGAAGTTTACGCCAGTGCTATGTTACGTCGGCGACTCATTTTTTCATGGATCGAATCGCAAACTGAATACTATTTAAGCTTGTAAGCGAATAACTTTATTAGTAAAAATCTATACGATCTCATAAAAATATACATTTTTAAATAAAATTTCCATTATCTCTGTGGTGGTATTCTATTCTAATCTATCTGTATTTTTGGAACGAAATACATTACCGAGTTAACTCCAACGATGAAATCAGAATACGAGGTCAAACCGATTTCAGTGATATTTCTAAAATTAAATATCCTCGACGACGTAAGCGCCGTAATCGAATGTACAATTCAAGCAATTCTCGAAATTGTCGTACATGTGTGAAGTTACAGATATTATTTCAAGAATTGGGTAAAAAATGTTGCGAAAAATAACGGTGAAACGTGAAGTAAGGAATTAAAGCCGGATATCGTTGGGAATCGTTGGAAACGCGGCTAAAGAGAGAATTAAAGGTACGGAGGGACGAAAAGGACGAAGGCAAGAGTAGACGGGACGAGGAAGCTGACCTGGACGCCGGTTCATTTCGAGTTTGGGATTCGGGAATTGGTTATGAATAATGCAAACGTTCGGCGAGCATTCGCCGACCGGCTGGAGATCGAAATCCGTGCTGGTCAAACGGAGATTCCGGGTGAGAGGGCTAGCTGACTTTAAACGCGAAACGATGACGACGACGGAGACGAGGACGACGACGGCGACGACGACGAAGTCGGCTGTTCCGGTTGTTTCAAACGGTACTCCACGCTCTCGATGTCCTACGGGATAGTTATCCCGTGAAATAACCATCCAGAAGCGAGCGAAGATTTCGCAACTTTGCCATTCGCCGAAAAACTTTTGTACTCCGGCTTCCAATGAATAATGCATCCATTCGTTGTACTTGAAGAACAGTTGCAACGTGTATCAGCCGCATAACGAGGATTCGGGAGATATTTCCGTTTGTACGAGGAGAGTCGCTGATGAAAAAACAAGAACCTCTTGGAGAGTTCACGAAGAAGACGGAGAAAGCGAGAGAAAGAGAGCGAGATAGACGTGGGATGAAACGATCGCGAGTAACCTTTTAGTAGAGTATATGTAGAATTTCGCTGGGACGATTTTATCGCAGGAAATGGTTTTATAATTTGACGCTATAAATTCTTGACGACGCGACGTGGCAAAAATAACTCATCCAATTCAACGAAATTTAGCTCTATACCGAATGAAGTCTAATAAAGATGGACGTATAGTTGAGTTCATTAAAAGATAGAAAATTCTTAGGAGTAGAAACGCGTTAATAGTTCGTTCGTTGTCTCGCATGTTCAGCATTGCTTTCGTGCATTGAAAGTTTCGCGTTTCCCTTCGCTACGTTCCAAATGAAATGAAGTCGAAGACTGCGTCGCGATTTAATGCAATTAGTTAAATATGTAGCGAATGAACGTGCCATACGTCGAGTGCAAACATTCCTAACGGCGTTAAAATCTCCCCTCTTTCTTACGTTCTCTCTTCCTCTCTTACGTTCAATCCGCTATGAATCATCGCGATCGAACGATTCCTCTCCGATCTCCGGACTATAAAAAAGAGAGAACTCATCCGTTCGATAAACAAACTGGCACGAGGTGCAGTTTAGGGATCGCCATTATGATTTACCACCCCAATCGTGGATAACTACCGTTCGCCATCCCTTCGATATCCCGTGCCACAGATGTTTTCCTTTTCTGACGTTTTGTGGAAGCCAATTTCGTGCCGGTTGGTTTGCGTTTCAAACGCCTTGCTGACCAGCCGCTTGACTTGTGGCTGATCCTCACGAGTGGACCGCACTTTCGGCACATCTGTGCCAGTTGCTTTGTTCGTGTGGGGATTATACATATTGGATTATCCATAGTGGACATTACGATGAAACAGGCCACGGAATTGCGGAGTATATAAATGTTGATGGGACATTTCGTATGTCGCACGCAAATATTGGCATATTAGTAAAATAATAATAATAATAATCTTTATTGCATAGAATATAAATGACAGATGGATAAGAGAAACATGTTTTAAACCGATAGGTTTCTCTAATATTCAAACCTAAAGGTGCACTCGAAGACTAAAGGCTAAAATAGAAATATGTGTAGAGCACAAATTAAATTATAAAACTTCAAGTGTAGATATTATATTGAAATTAAATTTATAGGAAATTTTCAGTAACGTTTTACCATTGAAGTTGATGCTTAGGAAATTCTATGCACAGATTTTGCAATTAAAGTCACTTAATATTATGATACGTTTGTGGAGTTTAAAAATAACACTGATATCAGTGAAGCTGATTTCCTCTATGAGATTTGAGAGCTTTAGAATGATTATTGATGTAACTGTAAACAACTATGGGAGGAATTTTTATAGTTTTTAATGAGTTCGGAGCAGAAGCGTTGTTCGCATCCCCATTTTCAGCGTTTTTGGAGTCATTAGATAATACTTCAAATCTGTTTGAAGTTAGGTCGAACTACACGATATTGTCTTTTCTTTGGTTTTATCCTCGTGCCTGATCCAGAAGGTCCAGGCCGTTGGTTGGCCGCAGAAAAGCTAATAGCAGTAACGTCATCAATTGTCATTTTAGCTTGAAGAACTTTATGCTGCATTAATAGTAACACAAGTATTACAGTTTTGAATTGGAACTATTGGTCGCAACAGAAGCGAAAATCAGAAAAGGTAAAATTCTTTCAAGTCAACTACCGATTTCTCATTAAATGTGCGTCAGAAAGTATCACCGCAAAACCTCACGTTATAACGAGTCAGTTCGTTGGTAGCTCGCAAACGTAACACTCGCCGTTCTTAGAACGGAAAGACACGTCCATCAATATGCCAACTGGAGAGCGCTGACCACCGGGCTAATTTTGAATAGGAGCTCATTTGCGGATCTTCCTGATTGTACGACTTGGTCTTTGTGCCATTTTATTCGCACGCATACGCGATCACATCCGCAGAGCATATAAAGAAACTAGAAAGCAAAGTCCATCGAACGAGGAATCGTTCAAACCTCATTGTCCTTTTCCACCTCTACCACCTGATCCTTCTCATAAATTCGCACCTTTCCGTGATCTTTTCACGAGCTTTTCGAGAAATTTCTAGAGCAGAACGAGTCATCGTCTAGAACGATCGGGGAGTGATTTTGTTTGGAAACCATGGAAAAGAATGCGAAGCAGTTTTACGACGGGTGCGTTACTCGGTCGTTGCTCGATTCTCAACACGTTTCAGGATATGACTCGACCATGAGACGATATACTCCGTAACGTTGCTTGGTCAGTCGAAGGAAAAATACCGAAGGTTTCACAACAGCGACCTACCCGATCATCTCGCGTTCCTGTGGCTTTTCCGTGAAACTTGTTCGCAATTGTTTCCCCCGCGCTCCTAGACCTCGGCAACGGTATCCGATGATTCAAACGGAAGTTGAGCCTTGATGTTTCACGAGAGAGTAATGTCGCTCACGAGCCACGTAGAAGTTATTTTCGCTTATGAAACTCTTGCACACGTATGCGCGCTAATTTACTCGCAATATTAATATAGAGACTTTTAGCATCTAAAAGCGCTTCTACGGAAATGAAAATCTCCAGCGGGGAATTTCACGGATAGAATGGCTCCGTATGTATCGTCCTCTTGTGACGGAATATCGATAAATTAATATCTCATAGATTTAACGTTTAAAAAGTCCGTTGAAAGATGAAAATTCCCTCGGTAATATCCGGAGTGGAATATTGTATGGCAATCAGGCTTCACCGTACCCGATTTTATACGCCTTCCCCATTCGTGTTTCATACGTATCGTCGATTATACACTTTTTGCCGTAACGGAGCAATATTCATAAACGTCCGTGAGAAAAAATACAATCTGAGTTCATCTGTTGCAGGTATTGCCGGCTGGCTTGGGATCATGCACGGCGCACATATCTCCCGCCATTTTTCTAATTGCCGATGAAGTACCGCTAGCCGCATGATTACCAAGCATAGAGATACATGTGGCTCAGATCGGACACAACGACTGACGCTGACAAGGCTACGAATTCGACCTCTTTTACGTGTTCCACCTTCCCGTATACGAGTGTCAAGTGTACATCACAATGAGCTTGTAACTTTACGATAATCGCTTCTCAATCCGCCTTTCCTTCTTCCTGATTGTTCACCGGCAAACGATGAAATTAATTTTAACCCATTCATCGCCACGGGCGAATTCGTTTCATATTGCCGTGAGCAGTCTCTCGTTTCTTGTATTACAAGCGTTTTTAACGATCATCGACTTATCCCATCGGATCGTTCTCTAGAGTGGACGACAAAGCGAAGACCTTTGGTAAATCGTTTGCTCTCACACGTACCATGAGGATTAAACACACCATGTGATAAAAGATCGAATTGTTAAAAGACCGTATAACCGTTGCAATTAGCAACGACCACCCACAAATAAGTACGTGGATATTGCAAGGAGACAAATGTAAGTATCCCTGGTCGAAATATACGACAGAACCGAATGCGCTTCGACTTTACCCAGAAGAATATGTTGACCGATAAATATCATCAATTTCTCCCTCTATCTCTTCCTCTCCAGCATCTTTTTCCACGCACTTTCACGAATACCGACTACATATCTCAAACTCTCGACTACGGCCGATTTCTCGCTGGTACCGCGAGGACAACACCTTTACGATCCTCCATACGCGAAACCAACCAACGAACGGCGAGCCCTTCCTTCTTTTTCGTCATTTCGTTCGACGGAGGTCAAATCGATTTCGGCGGGAATTGAAGATAAGGTTTACGATCGCATTTTTGGGAGGTCACTGCGCGCATTCATATAAGTGCGCCTGCACTTTCGCATGCACTTTGGCTTGCAGTTGAAGAGTGTACGGCGAGGACACTCGAAGAGGTTTGCGAAAAATCAACTTCACCGTGATGTGTGTTCGCGAGGTCGAAGTCAAAGCAAAGTGAGCTCCGAGTAGCCGGTCGACGCATTTCACACGTGTCAATCGCGCCAAGATTTACCGTCCTACCTTGCCATACCCTTCGTTTCTCGATCCTTTTCCTCCGCCTTCGTGTTCTCTCGATTTCTCCACCTCTCTCGTACTTCGTAAATCATTTCACGTGCACTTTGCTTCGCCAGCGACGTTTACGGGGTTCTACGCTTATTGGATCGAGCCGAGACACTCTGGCACTGTGCACAATTGCCTATCCTCTTTCATTTCTTTATCGTTCTTTCTCTCTTTCATGTTTTCCATCTTGTACTGCCTCTCTGTGCGCGATAGCGATTTTTGTTGGATTGTCGGTGACTGAAATAGACACAGTGGATAGACAGGAAGTGGCTGCGACAGGTGTCGCGGGTGGAGAACGGATGTGGTTTAATTTTGTTGGATAAAATTGTTTGATATTGCCGGACGAGTATTTTTTATAGTCTATTCTACCTACGTCATTTTCCTGCTGGAAATAAGCTTTCTCAGCGAACGGAGTGAAACCAGAAAAATGTTTCGAGCAGAAAGTATGAATCTCGGTGAATCTATCCAACACGTTGAATTTCACGCGTGACACCAAAGTATGAATTTAATTCAGCTCTACAAATCATACAGATAGAAGAGAACACTATACGTTCTCAAGATCACATCGGAATATGCCTGACCACTCTGCAATTGTGCCATTCCACCCTCGAATTTTCCGCCACGGTATTGTTCTTCTTATCATTACAGGATACGCGAGGCAGGATGAGTGGCACGTAACGTGAACACTTAACATCAGTGCAGAGGATGATGCATCCTTACGCATCGTCGAACGATGATTCACAACGGAAGATTCACAGTGAAATGGGAAAGATGACGGGCTTTCATGAATCGCCCGAGGTTCGACAGGTGTCCGGGATGATAAAGTCAGTCCTTCTCGAAAATCTGCGCTCGATTTCGACGTGCAACGTTCACCGAGGATCGATTTACCTCGATGCAGTCTATTCCGTGCACGCAGCAATTCCGTTAGGAATCTCATCTGCGTTCCCACAACAAGAGTATACGTCTATGGAGGTGAAACCATCTCTTCTCCGTCTCTTTCTCTCATCTTCTTTTCCTCTTCCGTCATTCCTCTCGCGGCCTCTTCTCGTCCTCGCGGGTTGCCTCACCGCGTGCTTCGATACCGATGCCTCTTGCTCGTAGTCGAAGGCGGAAGAGTCGAGAGAGGGTCGATGGATCCGTCGAAGAGATGCTCGAGGTCGGGCAAGTGGGTGGAGGAGGAGGAGAAGGTCGAGTAAAAAGTAAAGGCAAACCTGGCACGGCTGGAATTCTTCAACGAAAGGATGCACCGATATCGGAATTATCGCTGTTAGAGTTGGAATCGATTCGTCGATATCGATCGCTAATCTCAATGAAGTTAGAGTTAATTATTCGAACGTATCTCTGTTCCTCGGGAGGAATTGTAGAAGTATGTTTTACGCGTGTCAGAACTTCACTCGATCGAGATAACATCGTCGTATTATGTTCGGTAATTTCACCTCGGGATAATTACCACTCTTGCCGGAGAGATTTTGCGAAATTTCGCGCGAGGTGGATAAAAGTGTCGATGGAGTTTCACGTTTCTCTGGACGTTACCTCAGAGATTGTGTACGTTAAGTGGGATCTCCTCTTTTTTACCCGTAAAATTCGATTGTAAAGCGTGAAAAAACGAACGGATGAAAAATGAGTTTGTCGATGGTATCTGAAGAAGGGTGTCGGTAAACGTCGATGGAGATAAGAAGGATGAAAGTAAATGCATTCCGGCGTAATAATTTTCTTTCTGTCGTCATCGAGCCTGCGGTGAGTGTAGAGAGCTTAGAAGAATCTTAATCATCCTCGCCGTGCGGAGAACGCGCGACTCTTCTACTCTCCGGTTTACCTATTCATGCGAGCCTTTATAGCGCGTTAATGAAAAATGCGGCCAGTCAGCTGGTGCTCGTCCTTCTCTATAACGGGTGACCCATGCTACTTCGATGGACGTCCAACATTCTCGTAAAACTATCCGAAGAAATCTCTGATTTCCTTTCGATGAATTATTAAGTTGAAATAAATTTCCATGATTTTTACGCATTTCGTCGAAACGTTCATCTTAATCGACGTAAATACGTTTTCAATATCTACGTACGTCTAGGGGAAACGTTCGATCGCCGTTCTAACGGAGTTACATTAATCACGAGGATATCGGAATATTGGATAACCGTCAACCACTTGTTCGAGTCTGCGTCGTTATCAATCGCACTCGAACGACTTCTTGCGATCGACGCCGGCTTTGTAAACTTTCAGAAAGTTCCTTTCCCATTCGAGAAGATCCAAGTATTCCGAGCAATCTCGCTGTACAGCCACGAAATACTCGGTAACAACGAGAGACTTTCTTCTCGTTTCTCTTGGCCCTTTCGTCTCCAGGAAAATAACGGCAAAGTGAGTAGACGAGAAGTTGGTGGAAAACGATGGCAAATGAAGCGAAATCATGTAATTGTTAAAGATATGGTGTAGGTGTTTATGTAATTTTTTTATGAGGCTGACCTCTGATACCCTTCGATTTTTATGAAACTTTGCATTTATTTTTATTAGACCTGACTCAGAAGAACGGTGCAATTTTATCGTGTATTACTACATCACAATTAGAACTTATGGGCTTAATTGCTAAAAATGCTCATGAAGAGGAAAGTAAAAGGAAGAGAAAAGAGTTCAACTTGTTTTTTTCTCCCAAGAAAAAGCTTTCTTTTTGAGAACAAAATTTATAATCGTGGTGTTTTCGGAAGTTTCCCGAGTCGAAAATTTCAGCCCAAAATCCTCCTAAATTACCAAATAACTTAGGATAGTTAAGCTGAATATGGAAAAATATGTTACATATAAAAGAATGCAAATTTTAATTCCACAATCAAACAAATTCCACAATACTTATTTAGAAAATTAATCTAACAATAAGCCCAATATTGAGCCATACATTCTATAATGAGGAGTTTTAGAATTGGATTGGAATTGGAGTGATTTTACGAGATTTAGAATTTATATGGAATAAAATGATAATTTAATTCCTACTTGCTCCTGAAAGCCCTATTTTTAAAATATGAGTCGACAGACTTGGAACTTCTGAAATATTTTTAGGGGATGTCAGATTAAATTGGAATAAAAATTTTACCTGATCAGTCCATACAACTCTTAAAAATCATATTTACAGGACTTTGAGGCGCGTAGACACACTAGTTGAGGATTTTGAGGTTCAAAGTGGTATACATAATTAAGCGGCAAATGAGAAATCAAAAGAATCTACGATTTGAAGTTTTTTTTTAGGCTGGACTTTTCGACTCGGGTTCACATTAATGGAAGAATTTACATGTGATCTATTTCCTTTTGATAATGTTAAATGGGACGTAGTGGATCATTTAAGGAGTTTCATTCGGAAAATGATCCAACATATTTGTATCAAATAGTACACGCTACTCAAAGGTTGCAAAGATTATACAGATTCTTAGATATGTATAATAAATACTTGTGCAGAGTTTCGTAAATATCAGAATGTATCAGTTCTCTAATTTCCCTTGTGAGCAAAATAAAACGAGTTAGAGGCGCCGGCGAGAAGTAACTGGAGTGGAAAACGACGTGAAACACATTCGTAGAATTTTTGCGTTTTTAACGGCACATATGTGCAGCGTGAAACGCGCAATTCTGATCGTACCGAGCGATTTCTTTGGAGTATGCACTCCCGAGATTGTTGGTTTTTCAGTGCGCGCTGAAACGGTTCGATTTTATCTTCGCGCAAGAATTAATAACCGAGGTGAAATAACGAGCTGTCGACCGGTAAGTGCTTCTGTTAAAATGAGTTGGTATTATGTAAATTAACCTCCCGTGTGTAATTACAAGGAAATTCATTAAGTTTCGAGAATAACTTGGAGCGAAAGCAACATCGAACTGTAAAGATAAATCTACCGATAGATTCTTTCACACAAAAGGTTGCAATCGTTTCCTCCGATTTTCCGAGACTAATTTCCCAAACGTAAAACTCTGCAGCCGTGAAATAGCTTCGCTAAGATTGAAGATCAATTTCGCGCGACATTTAAGCATCACGGAGAACATTAACTTTTCTTCCTAGAAAACGACAGACACGACAATAATACTCTTGCATTCTATCCGTCCGCCAAACCACACAAACCTACACATTTTTTTAAATATATTCCAACAACCACAATTCCTTTATCCCCCTCCATCTCATCTCATAAAATTTCACAAAGTATAACAAACGACGACACCATAATCAACTTAATTCCGAATAACCTATAAACACTTCCACTTACCATCTCCCCAAGATATCCTCAAGATCGCGTAAAATTTCAAAAAATACAACTCCACGGGAAGAAAGTCAGATCGATTCCCATATAAGTATGCAAATCGAAGCGAGGCTAGCGAAACAGAGCAAGGCGAGAGTAAGAATATCCCGGGGCATGCCGGAGGGAAAAGTGTTAAGAACTCGATTCAAGTTTCATAGAGCGATGCATCGAGCAGAGAAGAGGAGCTGTGATGGTGTTTTATACGACACCCGGTACGCGTGCACTATGCGAGCCCGTGGAAGCAAGGCGCTACGTGGAGTATACTAAATGTCCACATAGATACCTAAAATACATACTTAGCCTCATACGTGGTGGCACATAAAAGTGCATAAGAGATGGCTATCCGGCAAGAAGGGAAGATCTAGCCGGGTTGCATTATAAGTTGCTGCCTACCGTGTATACAGGGCCCATTTATTGCCAGCTTTTCAACCACGGCCGAGGTGTATCTTAAAGCTTGAAGCTTTGTGCTTTCTTCCAAGCGTGTATCAATGATGGCTCGAATATATAACGTAACATTTGCAAAATCACCGTAAATCGGCTCAGCCGTGCTTTCGCGGTGAAATCATTAACGGCGTTAATCGAAGTCCATTAGAGAGTCGGGATAATAATTCACGTTAGCGATTATTATTGCCCGCGAAAGTCGACCGTGGGCAATTTACAACGAGATTCTACGATCGGATAAGAGCTGAACAACGAATAAAGCTAGTTGGTGAGATAAAGATAGGAGGGATTGGTGAATTTTCACAGTTTCAGTGGAAGATTATCGAGCATCAGAATGTTAATCAAATGCGAATTGATTAGGAATGTGGAATTAAATTTCCAATAATAGCAAAAGTTTCCCTTTGTTCGAAATCCCGTTAGGAAGTTTTGCAGCCGAAAAAGCAATTTGTATCCACTGACTGGGCTCGCGTTTGTACTTGCGCTCGTTCCCTCGCACATTCACCGATTAAGAGAAACGTCGTTTACAGTCGATGATTAATAACCAGATTAATTGGCGGATAGGAAGTTACGAGGAAGAACTGGCTCAGTTGCAGCTGGAAAAGAGGACAGACGTAGAAAAGGAAGAGAGGATTGGAAAAAAGAGACGGCCGGAGAATGAATTAACTTCTTGGAAAAAGAACCGTCCTCCGCCCTCTACCTATTCCATTTCCTGCACTTTCGTCCCTTCTATTCCGTGATTTATAATTCCATCAACGGGTGCCTCGCGAAGAAATACGAGGCAAATATTTCCCAGCCGAAATTCTTCGACCTAAAAGAATTATATTACGTTCGAATTTACAATTACGATACAACGTTCTCGCGGAATATCGTCGTCGGATCGTTATCCGACAGGGAAGGACGTCGTTGAAATTACTACCGTGAGAGCTTCCCAACGAGGTATTTCGTTACGTAGACGAAAATTTATCGATTCGCTATTAACCCGACGTTCCCATCGAAAATTCCTATCTCCTCTCACAATTAGTCGGAGCATGTTCCACGAATAATTGTGCGTCTTAATGAATCAAACACACCGACGTCGATAATTAATAACCGGGTTAATAGAGGCACAGAGAAGATACGGGTGAACAGGGACCCATAGATAGAATGATGTTAATGAAGAAGAGATGGAGGGAGGGTCGAAGGAAGTAAAAGAAAAACTGTGGAAGAGAAGAGAAAGAAAAAAAATGAAGGAAGAAGAAAGAAAATGTAGAAGAATCAAGCTAGTCTCCTATGGCGAGACTTTCGGCGTGAGTTCGCACCCTTCTCTACCTTCTGTTTCCTTTTCCATCGACGATCCAACCGCGGCTCCCTTATTTTCCAGCTGTTTAACATCCATAAACTATGAGCGAGTCCTTGCGACGAGACGCGAGAACAGACGAGGGACATTATCAATGGATCTACCTTCTCGTACACGCACATGACTGTACTTACTTAGCATTACGGTCTTGCCGGCCTAACGTGTGTTCCTTATTACTTTTTCTCTATCTTCCCTTAAAAGAGACGCTAAATGCAGACCCCTTGAAACGTTTTTCTACTTATTAACTCGAGTGATCCTCCGTTTGTGCCAGCAAACACGGGCATCAATTTAATTCGAATTTGTTCGCTATAATGCGCGCCGGGACGAATTACTCGTATGTTTGAACGTGCATTTTTCTTATACACCTTCGTATCAGGGTACGGGGGTGTTGGGTAATTTAATTTCACGGTTGGCTGATTTATCGTCCATTTTACTCAATTTGGTATTCTGGGAAATAATATTCTTACGTTGTCGTGAGAAACTGAAAACGTTACGATACTCTAGGAAATGAAAATAGTAAAAACTTCAGAACTTAACTCAAACTTAATCCGACGTAATAATAAAAATACATCTTCTTTAATTAACTCTAAAACAAATCTTATTTTCTCCAACATATGTATATTTGATTTTACAGAAGTAACTTCCAAACCATAAATTATCATCGACAAAAACGTTAAATCTGTTGGGTAGCAGAAGGGCTACACCAATCGCGAATCGTTTCTGCCTTTCAAAAATAGTCGATCGCATAGTAGAAGGGCAAGGGATATTTCTTTCCAAGACGGTGACGTGCACGTGCGTCGGCGTGACATAATTCTCACCGGCGTGTCAGGCGTACGGTATTACTTTATTTTCAGGCGTCTCCTTACGTTTACGAGCGCTAAACAGTCGGCCCGGTCTCGCACAATGAGACGCGGGTTCCTTTGATCACTCCTGACATTTGGAATTTTCATAATTTATTCCACGCTCGGGGCTGCCTCCCGACATCCCTACCTTTTTGCCTCCTTTACACCCCACCTTCGGCCGTCTTTACACGGTTATAGGTAGAAGCTATTCGTTACGTACGTCTGTTCGTTGGTTTGTTCGTTGGTACGGCTGCTGCGGGATACATAGGAGTGCATTAACACCGGGTGTACCCTTCATAAATTAACGGTCCGAATGCAGACGCGTGGGCAACGCTTAATAAGCTATTTAGATAAAAAGAGAGCCAGTCCCTCAGAATTTCCCGATTTATTACACTCACCTCCTTGTCCTTCTATGGATCGAAACTCTCGGAACTGTTGGAACATAGATAAAAGTAAATGCTTTCGTCGGTGTTTAGGATAAGGAATCAAGTATCTTCTTGGATCCATTAACATTAACTTTGACATTAGTTTTGAGAGTTACGATGGTATTTGAATGGAATCAGTTAATAAGGGTGGAAAGTGTACGGAAACTTGGTGGTTTCTGGGGTAAGTTCGAGAAGATCTTGCGGCCTGTTCTTTCGGAATGCAGAGTCACTTTGTATCCTCCCACCGATGATTCACATTCCAGATGTACAGTTTCCAATAACACGTCTGACTTCTCGCGTATGCTTGCCTTATGGCCTCGTTAGAGCGGAAGTTCGTTACAAAGCCTAATGCCGTTGGAAATTAGAATTCTCTGGATGCCGGTTTAGGGTACACCGAATTAGTCGAAAGAGCAACATTTCCCGTTACTTCGACTCCTTCGATAAACGTTTATTCCATGTTGAAACGATTGCATCGCGGAAGTACTGAAAATAATTCATTCCCCATAGAAAATGAAAGGTAAAAAAATGAAAAACCTCCATCTTTCTCAGCGCTACACCTGTACAAACCTACACATGCACAAAAAACAGTGTCAAACTGAACCAACATCCCCAAAACTGACAATTAAAACATCCACTCTCGATTCAACTCCATCAGTCCAACCCAATTTTTCCCCAACCGTAGCCTTTTCGTTTCACCCAATGTATTATTTCCGCATTTTTTCACAATTCCCCAAAAGAAGTCATTCCTGCTCCGTTTTGTCGAACACCGTTACGAAAACCGTGCCGGTTATTAGACGAGCAAATAAAACTAATTCTGAAGGAAACCCTTAACCCCTTGCACTATCAGTAAACTCGCAAGAAACCATGCCTAAACCGAACGCCCGATATACGATATCTTGCGTCTGACAAAAATTACCGCGCTAATATTTACTTCACGCAATGGAACTTCTGTGAAAATCAAATGAATTTGAATCAAAGTCTAAATTTAATAATCTTGCACGGGGACAATCGATCTTATTCAAGATATGAATACTTTGCCCGAGATTAATACCACGAGTCACACTCGCGATATTCAAGTTTGGCCTAATATTTTCATCGCGACTCAGACTCGTGGAAATAGGGCAAAGGGTTAACCTCTTAGGCACTACGCGTCACTATAGTAGCTTTCGCAGATGTCATCTCTCTGAACGACGCGCCATTATAGTCGCTTTCGCGGATGTCATCCTTCTGAACAACGCGCCATTACAGTGGCTTACTCGCTCACCATTTGAATGAAAATTAAAGTATTTGTATCGTATCTTTAAGGAAAATGCTAATTTAATTATCAAAAACTTTATTATAATCTGCTCGCATAGTGATACGTTGCAGTGCTGTATCGTTTACACATAATTGGCGTCTGACTCTGCAGTACAGAGAGACAGCACCGCGCAAAATTCAGCCGTGCCTAAGAGGTTAACAGTGGCGCAATTTTCGGTGCATTCCACCCCCAATGAGGTTTCTGGCGTTGGTAAAAGTAATACTCAACAGCGACGGAACAAAAATCTTGACGAGCGGCTTCTCTCCTTTCGCATCCCAGCGGGTCGACGATGCACCTGAGAAGAGTCCTCGTTAAGGCTCCGTTAACTCCGCGCCAGGAACGAGGAGCACAGGCTAGGAATTACGCGGTGGATAATTAATTGGGTGACATGTCGTGTGTTGGTACGTCTGTGGCATCGAGCCGTTATACCTATTCCATGGTGCGTTATAAATAACGCGGCGCATCCGCGTATTTGCATATTAATTTCGTGTAATGAAGGCGATTAGGCTAATGAGCGTCGAATGTGGTCTCCGTGGCTGTAACTTTATACCCTCACGGCTATCCCGCGCTTGCTGATAAACTCAACTGCCCTCTCTATCTTGTCTCTCTCTCTCTCTCTTTCTCTCTCTTACTCTCTTTCCATCTCTTTCACTCTCTACTCTTTCTCATTCCCCTTTCCTCACCCTCTATCGTGATCTCTCTTTCGTTCTCTCTATTCTCCCTCTTTGCCTTCCTCCCTTTCTACGATCGATTCGAGTGGAATTCAATTAACCAGCGCGCATAACCAGCTATCGGCACGATCCAAAAATCTACACGGTACACACATCGGTCCCGGGGTGCTCGCGAATATGCATGCGCGCTCTGATTGTATGACGCGGTACGGTCGATCGTGAATAATGCGCGGCTTACGGTCTGCGGACTAGGACGTAAGCTTTCCGATACAAATGTTACTAAATCGAGCCAGCTTGGATTTCCGGGGTGTCTTATATCTGTGTAGATTTCATGGGAATTATCAACGGAAAGTTTTTTAATTTAAAATTGAATCGGTGATCCGAGAGTGGGAAAATGATTTAATTGAGGTAATATTTCGGTGATGGTTGTGTATTTTTTTAATAATTGACGAAATGTTGACATTTATTTTTATATATTTCTTTGCAAAATGGAATCGCTGGTGCGTCGAATGATCTATCTTGTTAAAAATGTCTGGATATCACGTTTATTATGTACATACGGGAAATAATAACGGTGATTCTAATTAATTCTGGGATTTATCCGACTCGCTTCAATTATGAAGCTCATGTCCGAAGCAGTGACGGGATTGTTTGTTGTTGTGTAAACTTGTTCCTGGAATTTATTTTAATGAATCGTTTATTTGCCGAGACTTTTACTTTTTGCGCGAAACTCCTCGTACTAAATTAACATTTCGACCGTCGCGAGATAGCCGAGATGAATTTCAGCCGTGGAATGTTGTCGGTTGAAGGAGTGATAGAGAGAGAGAGAAAGCTGGACGACGATTTGCTTTTAAATGATTATTAGAGTCGATAAATTCAACTTAAAAGTAACGACAAAGCCCATAACTTCGAAACGAATCGAACTCGCCTCGGCTGCCCCACGTGGTCGAAATTTATTGGCGTACTTAACTTCTGCCTTGCATGATTTATTAGCTTGAGTATATTAGCGACCGGTTAATTAGTTATCGACTAGAAAATGAGACAAAGACTAACAGCGCACTATTTTTCTCAATTTCGTGAAAACCCATAGAATCACCCTCTTTTCAAATATTTTCCATTGATCTTCAATATCTCAAAGACTTTCACCTTTTTCCCTATAAATTAATTACACAAAATCTACCTACTTTCATCAATAATATAACATATTCTTCTTTCCGATAATTACAATATTTAACGATCTTCGTTTTAAGCCTCCAAAATTTCTTTCTCCCATTCATCCACATATAAATCCCTCGGAGATTAAGAAATACAGTGCACAAGGCCCTTTAACGAGTGCCTTTATAATCGCCTGTCCATTCAACGATAGATTCCATCACAGTTTCGATGTACCCGTCGCATTCTGTCGGTGCTCTCTGCACCACCATGCTAGTCGAATATTATTAAAGACGTTTAACAACTTGTAAGCATTAACATCCTCCGTATGCCGTAGGTATTAGGTATATAAATCACAGGGCCCGCCCGCGGGCCCACCGATCATCCATTCGTAGGTAAATTAGACACGCGTCCACTCCTCTTTCTCTCTTCACCGTTTTCTCCTTTCGCTCTGTCTTTTCACCGTTAGTTTTCTCTTTCGCTCGCCACAGCGCATCTTTTTCCCGTGTCTTCCGTTTTCACAAGATAACTTTTGGGTCTCTCTTAATTTCTCTCTCTTTCTTTCCTTCCTCTATCTTTCTCGTTTTTTTTTGTCGAGGGCCAGAGGATTGGCTTCCCTTAATTCTTTCTCATCTTCCTCATTCCGCGAGTAGCACTCCACCGCCTCCTCGTTCGCCGTCTAATTTATGTAATTATGCGATTCCACGGCGACAGAGAAACTATCCTCGCAGTCCGCGTGAAACGGGAAGAGTTGTGTTTACTTGGAAATTTTGTGATTACTCAACCAGAGTCTTATGAGCGTCGTCGTTCGTTCTTCGTTTCTTGTTGGGATCGCTCGACCATTGAATCTTACGAGTTACATTTGTTGCCGATCGTAATGCATATATTGCTGGCGCGTGGATTCACGACAGGTGCATCGAACATGGTATGCAGCCTGCTAGAAGAAAGGGTGCGCTTTGAATTCTGATGTATTTGCAAATTATTTCCGCCCATGTATTTCCTGTGCTTCTTTCGAACTTGTTTGTATTTTTGCTTGGTTGGAATTTTAAAAATCGTCGGATCTTTATGACTTACTTTGAACTCGTTAATGTCTCTAGATTTGAAGAAGTATGGAAGAAAAGTAATAAGGGAGATTTTTCTATAGGTTTTCAATTATCCTAGGTTTTCCTCTTGCAGTTATTCTCTTCCATCCAACAAGAGTTAATCATTTTCATTCAAGGAACAAGAACTTATTTAAACATCTAATTATAGTTTGTCGTCGCTTGCAAAGAAAGGTAGAATGAGAAAATTCAAATATAATCGGTGCAACATGATTACAAAAATAGTAACGTATAATTTTTATACAACGACTCTCTGACTTTCTGTTTAAAAAGCACTTTTAGATCAGCAAATAAATGATTGCCTTTCAATATTCCAAAAAGTCTCCGACCACAAAGCATTCAAAGTAGCGACAGAAAAAAACAAAGTTTGTTACGTACTCCGAAACAAGTAAGCTTAATTTCTCATCCGAAAATAAAAGCATCCAGTTTTGAAATCGTTGCAAAAATTGTCTTCATTCAACAGCTATCATTAACTATAATTTTTCCAATCATTCTCCATCGAACGTCTCTCCCACCATCTCGAATATTTCCCCCAAAAACGTAATGTGCCTCATCAGCCAAATTGTTCGATCGAAAAGTCGTGGCCTGATATCGTGAAATGGATTAATTTCGATAAAAAACCAATTAAATCTACAAGCTCGAAATCAATATTGCCGATACGTTTGCCCAGGGCAATCGTAATACGCCATCTTACTTCTCCTTCTCTGGAGCCGAAGCAAACGAGCAAAAGGATTCGAACGTTGGCCGAAGGAATTGCTCCATATCGTTGCTCGTTCGAGCACGAGAAAGCCAACGTCGTCGCACGTATCTAAATCAAAGAAGCTTAATGAGAGGCAGATTAGCGCCTGACTAACGCCGATACGCGTTCTACCGTATCGAGAGATAAAGGACGACCGGTACCGGTCGTACGGTGTGCACCGGATTAGAAAAATCGATGATCTGTCTCTCGTTCAATTCGAAATAATTGGATTGTCTCTGCTATCGTTCGCGGATGAATAAATTGATTTAATTGCGTCCCCGTTACGGGGCGGCTGGGTGACTGTTTCTTCTTAGACAGTTTCGAAAATTGTACATACCGAGAGATAAACTTGGAGAACAGATAACGAAACGGAAGGAAATTGGTGTTAAATAGTAACGATAAACTTGGATTCAATGGATAAGATCTCACGTATTAAACGTTAAAGAGGGGAAAGGTACTTTTACTTTCTTTTATCGCGAGGCGTAAACAGACGAAGTTCGACGAGGTGTATGTAAGGTATAGACGCTCGAAAGAAGAAGAAGAAGCTTAATGAGGTGCGGATTAACGTCTAACGTCGATATGCATCCTTCGGTTGGGATAAGAAGAATAAAGGATGATGGGTCGACTTTACAGGTAATGTGCTGAGAGAATCGACGGGCCCACTCCCGCCAAATAATTGGATCGTTCTTATTCTATCGGCGTTAAAAATGCGCGAATCTACGAACTTCTTCTTATCGTGGAAATTTCTTCTTCAGTTGTTTATTGCCCGTAAAAAGCGATAGTTTGCGCTCGGGTTATCGATAAAAGAAGCGAACTCGAGTCGAGCTTCGTATCCGATAAAATTTAATCGAGATCGTAAAGAACTGTAAAAGAGGAAAGGGTGCGTGGTATGAGACGTGATCCGCGAAAGTGCAGAGATATTCTTTTACTTTAGAAGAATCCGATGGACGGTTCCTAAATAAAAAGGTGGTCTTAATGAGCGGCAGATTAGCGCCGCGGTAACGTCTCTGCCTATCGGACGATAAAGGACGACAGGTTGCTTCGAGGAACCAGTCTGGTCGAATCGATGATTCTTCGTCTCTCGTTCGATACGTACGTCGATCCAAATAATTGGATCATCCTTATTCTAACTACAGTCGAGTACAAGTACGACTCCTTATCGTTCATCGTAGATTGTTTCCAATTGTCCGGTCGGGCTCCTTCTCGTGAGCAAAGAGAGAGGCTCGATTAACGCGAATCATAGAACATTAATTGAAACAGTAAGTTAAGTGAGTCGTTATTGGCGCTCGAAAAGGCCTCGAGAGATGCATCGACGCGATCCTTCTAACGGGTTTGCATGATATCATACAAAAAAAGATAAAATCTGATGTTTTCTTACTTTGCATTTTAACTTACTTTCTTTAACGTAAGTTATTATCGTACGAAATCCTAATTATTAATGTTTATTTTAGGATAGGGAGTAGAGCCTTTGTCTGAAATTCAGTTTAGCTCATATATGGAGTAAACCAATAACAAAGGACAGCCAGTATAAACGCAACACAAGCAATACAAGAGCAGCACAAACGGTGTAGGTTTATGAATATTATATTATATATGTTTATGTTCAGTAACACGAGTGACGAATAAACAATTTTTTAAATTGAAAATACTGTCAATAAATAATAATTCGAGGACAATCCGTTTTAGAAGTAAATTATATGTGAAAATATGTAAACTAGTTGCTCACTTTGAAATTTATCCCAAAAATCTGCAAACCCAGCAAGTAGTATAAACTAGGATATCTCAGGCCAAGTTTTTCGTTTGACTTATTGTCGACTGAACTGCTTGCTCACATTGAAATATATCCGAAAAATTGAAAAACCCTGCAAGTAGTATATCCCGAAATTTCTCAGACCAACTTTTACGTCTGACTTATCGTCGACTGTACTGAAAAATGTGAAACGTGAATTCAGTAGTATAAAGCGAAATTTCTCAGACCGATTTTTAGCTCCTTCCGACTCTCACCTGCCTATCCTGATAGATCTCTGCCTGTTCTGGTAGCTCCCTGTCTGCTCTGACAACTCTCTGTCTGTTCTGCTTTTATCCTGACTGCCTTGTCTGCCTCGTATTAGTCCTGCCTTTTTCCTGCTTCTGTCCTGCCTCTGTCCTGCCTGTTTTACAGGTCTCCTGCTGCTTTCGTCTATTGACCTGTCTGTCTCCTGTCTGACTTGTCTGAACTAATAATATCTCAGACAAATTTTCGATCTTTCTGACTTGTCACTAACTCGTATCATTTCTCAATTGTCAATTTTTTCGAGAAATGAGCGCCAGCTTATAAATAGAGTAAACCAATAATATCTCAGAGGAATTTTCGCCCTCGCTAACTTCCAGTAATTGTGAATAATTGGGACTTCGACCCAAGTGTTATGTTAAAGAAATTAAGTTCAAATGCATATTCAAAACCTCGATCTGGAGTGTACTATTGCTTTATGTACCATTTATCTTTCCACTTGTACCATTTCCATCCTTATCCAACTAGACCCTTTCACCTAATTTTACCGATGCTCTTAAGAAAGTTGGATTTCTTTTTTCCACACTGTTATTTATGTTGAATTCCTTGATACCCAATTTTGCAATGATTTTACGTACGTCGAAAAAAATCTCTTTTCGTTCTTTGGCAAGAATCTTGTGGCGCGTAACCGTGGCACACAATACTTGAGAAGGGAGTTGACCGAGTTTTTCGCGGTGAGTTCTCTCACGCAATTACATACACCGATAGGGAACACTGTGCACCGTTGAGTTTAATTCTAAGTCATTAGAATCACGCATATGAAATTGCATTCTTGGCACGCGACACAAATTCCCCGACGTTGCGTGCAAGTCCTTCCCTCTCGTGAATCTTAGTCCGTTCTTTTCAGCTTTTCGAAGGAACGAGGTACGAGTAACAATGTAACATTTACTCGATAATGCGTACCTTGTATAAACTCAGCTATTCGCAGTTGCCAATTTTACCGGCAGTCATCCTTCCTCTGCAGGAACTGTCTTTCATTCACACGCGACTGCACAAGGAGAATTGTAATTTCGGTGGAAGAGATAACGACATGCTGTTTAGCGCTATTGCGAAAAATTGGTAGGTGTACGGTACCGTAAATATGAAAATTCTCAAAGTCATTTCTTCCGCTATTTCAGCGTAGGCGAGATCTAACTGCAACGTGGCATCGTCGAATAGTTTTATAAATATTTTTCCAATTCCACGTGCCAGTACGTTAACCTTTTATGGTCTGAATTTTGTGTAGTATCTGAAAATTACTTGCATACTAGCACAATTAAAAGATTATAAAAAATACAATTTTAAATAATCAACTTAACCTGATTTTTAAACATTGAACTGTAAGCGATTTGATAGTTTTAAAGAAATAAATTATTACATTTGACACTGTGAAAAATTTGACTTTGGAGGATACAAGCTTAAATGTGTCTCATGTTATCTTAACCCTTTGCACTCCAAGACATCTTTGACGTTATTTATTAGCAACTTGTCGGTACTTTACTATTTGCTATTTTGAGCTATTTAACTAGAAAAATTCAGGTAAACATATATTTCTTAAAACCTTGCGGTGTAATAAGTTCATCCTTTGTAATTACTAATAAATTCGAACGTGCCCTTAGAGGGTGCAACAGAGTGATATGGTAAACTTACGATGTCCCCTCAGGTGGGATATCGGAGTGCAAAGGGTTAAAATGACAAGAACCCATAGGAGTAACACTAGCCATACCGGTACTTTATGCACAAGTACTCTGACCGTAGCCTATCATTCATAAAACAACCATTACATTTTTTGAAAAACTGCAAATACATTTAGTGTTAATCAGCTCTCCCTCGTGTTTAATACTTTGTCACCTATGTAAAAAACATTTAAATAATCTCTCCATCGTCCACCGCAATCGATCCGCGTCAAACCTCTCCCCAAACGATTCCCTTGATAAAAGCAATGCCTCCCCGTCTATTTTGAAAAGCCTCCCCGATGACAGACCGGATATCCCGGTGAGATGTCCCGGAAGGAGGAAGCTAACTTTTACGAGTCCAATCAGTCACGGTCGTCACAGCAAAAGGGATCGAACCGCGGCAGAATAAGTCGATGTAGATCGGACGAAGGAGGAGAAAAAGGAGGTAGGTGAAGGAGCAGAATATCCTGACGAAACTTTGTCAGTGTCTCGCACGATTAGCGGGCAAAGGTCGATCCCTCTGATCTTTCCTTGCGTCGTCGGGGTCTCGTGGTCTTCCGGCTCGGCAGAGATCCACCACGAACAGATCCCACAAGCTCCGTTGAGGATGCACGAATTATTCTCGTCCTATCTCCATGGAGCAATTAGTACGGCGCGGAAGCCGCCCACGTTGTATCGGGCAATTAATAGAGAGAAGGGCCAGCTCGATGAAGAAGGACAGAAAGGAGAGGGTGGAAGGCAGCAAGAGAGACTCGCCGTAATGCACGCGATCGAAACGACGTGAAACGACGCCGTTCCTCTCTTCCCTTGCAATATCGTGCACCACGAGAAAGATAGCCTTTGTGGTGAGGTTCGCCAGGGAACGGTGATCTACCTGGACCAAGCGGGAGGTCTCGAAATAGATCACCACTTTGGTCTAGCCGAGGAGAGTAGGAGGAAGGTCCATTGTGCATCGTTCCTTCAGGTACTTTCGAATTCGCATATATACGATGTTCGAGGACGAGACGTGCAGCCTTTGCGGCGGGATGGACTTAATACGGGGTATAATAGCCGCCGAATTTAATACGGGTTATAATGGCACGAAGGAGGATCAATGGAACGCGATATGATAGCATCGGGCAGGTGTATGTCGGTTCGGTTAAATAAGACCTCGCAATCCACGAAGAACGATTGGACTTTGAAGAGAATTGAGAGTAGGATACTGTTTGTGAATCTCTTTCTTTTGTTTCATCGTGATGTGCCTTTGCTGCGGCTTAGTGGATAGATTTCAGACGGGTGAAGATTATACGAGGTACGATGAATGTACATCTGCCTATGTATGTAGCTTGAGTTTGGAAGTTGTTGAAGGGGTATTTATGGATCAGTAATTCTCTCGTGCTAAGTAATACGATGAAATGTTAATAATTCAACGGAACTCCATAATGCATGAAGTTAATTCTGTGAATTACATGAGGAATATTGAAAATCGCATTATGGTACGGCCTGGCGCTGTTAATTTCCTAAGTCCCTTCTAGCGTGTAAAACATTTGAAATTAGCAGAAAGCATATTGCAATATTTAAATGGAAAAAGAGCTTATGAATAAAGCTTGACAAAATCGTGATGAAAGTTATATTGTTCAGGGCAATTCTCCATTGATCTTTTCTTCAAAACCGCCCAAGTTGTTGCGTGACTAACGCAGTTTTACGATCAGACACCCCCCGCCGAGAAATTCTCGTTTGTCTCCGCGTTTCTTCCGCTCGCTGAGAAGAATTTTCCGAGCCAACTGCATGGAAAAATCGAGGAGGGAAACTGTCGATGAATCGATCTAATTCTATTCTTACTATTCGTGCACGATCCTCGGCATTTTACCTTTTGAAACGCATTCATTCAAAGAAACATCCTCAAATTCTCGATTACGGTCGAATATTTCACAAAATATTCGAGATCCTCTAAACGAAGCACCGCATGACATCGGAACTTGCGTGTGTGGTCTGTCATCTTGTAGATTCATTCCAGGTTTCAGTCGGATTGTTTAAGAAACAGAGCCCTTTTACCGCTATGGTGGAACTGCTTTTCGTTTTGGACACGCCAAAGTAAACATCGCCTTATACTGCTCAAGAATCCAACGGTTCTTGAAAAATTCCCACGTTTCTACACGGTTTCTTCGAGCTAGTGTTTCCATTGAGCATGATGGATTTACAATTAACGAGTTCATCTTGAGATGACCTTTCAGTTCTTAATATTGGCCTGGCTTTTTAACAAGCACACAAAGATAAAGATAGGACCACCAGAATTGCAAATTCCACGATTTTTATAGATGTAGAATGTTGAATATAGAATGTGAAATCTTTCAACTGCATCGTTTCTCGAGATACTGAAATTTTAATTTTGACATTTAGCATTACATTCTGAATATTATAGTTGCACGAGAATATCCATCCATCAATAACAATTCTACAATATCGCTTCTACTGATTTTCTGAGAAAGTTCAAATATTTGATACAATGAAAGGAAGTACCAGTTTCCTTTTTACGAATCGAGCAATCTTATTTCCAAAAATAGATATATAATATTTATTTCTTCCAACGGCGCACATTAAACTTCCGCTGTGGTAGATTGATCGAAGTTTTAATAATTCACAATTAATCACACTTGAAGTACTTCGCCAAACACCTAAAAAAGAGACATTTATTGTCCCTTTACCTAACACGTACCTTTTCAAAATCATTCAACAAGATTAAACTCTCTCTCTGCACACCAAAAGGTCTTACTCCATCCAACGAGAAAATGAAAACTGCACATAAAAGCGATCGAAACGAACCTCGACGAAGGGTGCTTCTTCCGAAGAAGTTGCACGCATTTTCCTCTCTCGAGTCTCGACGAATTCCGAGCAGAACGAAGAAGAAGAAGAAAAAAGAACCCTCTGAAACGGAGAGAGGAACACGAGGAGGACAGGGAAAAAGAGGCTCTGTCCCATAGGGAGTTGTATGGGTTAGGCATGGGTCATTCAGTACTGTGAGTGACCCATTGTAACGTAGGACAATATGGTGCCGCTCTTCAATGGCCGGCTGTTCCCGAGGTGTTATGTTATGTGTTGGCTGTTATTCAGATAGGTAGGTAGGCATTCAGCGGCATTTGCCGTTGTGCCATGGGCCTCGACACCGTGGCAAGAAGCGTGCAGGTTCGAAGAGAATCGAGGCACTACTTACGGGTCACAATGGCGGAGCGAACCTGGCGATTTGCTGGTATCGCGAGTCAACAAATTGGATCGGCTTAAATAAACTATGGTTGGAAGTTACATAAATCGTTTTCCTTCGAGATATTTCACGCGTGTCAACGTGTACCGTACACGCGTTTATCTGTACTCTCCAAGTTCTCTCGACGGCGATGGTAATGGATTAAGTCGGTTGGTGTGTACCATTGTGAAGTACAAACTTAACCGACTGATATCTACGTTAATGTTCTAATAGATGGCTAATCCGTGACATCAACCATTGCCTGGAATAATTCATTATTTATATCTGTATCAATGATTGTAATGGATGGGCAGAATATCAAGGGCAGGAAAGGGAAACGTGGAAGGACGCAGAAGCGTAGACGCGAAAAGTCGAGAAGACGAAAGTAATTAAATGAGTGAATTCTTTCAAAGGGAGTTCGCAAATGAGTCACTGTAGTCTAGTGACTCATCATCGGAGAGATCTTGGCTGACCCGAGGAGGGGTTAAAAGGACTGACCGGAGTTCAGGATCCGGTGCCGAAGGGCCTAGATCCTCTCGGAGCGTTTCACCGTTCATGCTCGAGAGGGCGGAAACGAGACCGCCTCGAGGGTAGAGAAGGATGTCTTCGATAGCGACTTAATACCCGCTTTCAAGGAACAAAGACACTCTTTGGCGTTTCCGTCACCTTCTGATGTTTGAAGCTTTCGACTCGAAAGCGATGGACACGGTTATACGTTTATATCCTTCTCCTTCCAGGTTATATATATAAATAAAATGTACAAAAACTTCTGAGACTAGTAAAAATAAAAGAACTCCATTTTATCAAAATAATCGTATTATTTGTACATCCACGTTGGAGTTTGTAAATTTGCTTTCCCTTAAATCCCTACGCTCGAGATTCCCCGTTCAGTTTTCTTTACTTTTGATCAAATTTCCATTCCGACCGAAATGGATAGACGGCGCACTTCAGCGCGTACAAAGCGAGCTGCAGACGCAATCCGCAGAGGTTGCCGCCACGATTCCGCGGCAAACTTTTCCCCCGTGGATCGTGGAGGCACGCAATGCGTAAAAGCCAGGGTCTTCTCAATTTCCACCCCTTCCATTATCTCTCTCTTTCTCTCGTTCTCTCTCTCTGTACCATTGAGTTTTTCATCGTATTTTCACCTCTGCGCCGCAGAGAAAATGCTACTGGAAATTCGCGCGCCTCGGAGAGAGAATTGTAGAGAAAAAAGGATGAGAATTGAGAGAGGCGATCGGCGCGGCTTTATGCATTGCCAACTTGAAATCACTGCGTGGAAATAACTTACGCAGGTATATACGGATAGATAGATATTGCCATAAACCTCGCTGAGCTACGTGAGCGCGTGAACGGGAAGAGAGATGAGCGTATACGTAAAAGCGCGCGTGATTCGCACGACCTCGGCCTTTTGGTACTTTTGTACGATGTTTTGATCGACAGGATTTGTCCTGTATCGTTTTAAATTTCTACAATTCTAACAAATTTTTCATACAAATCGGAAATAAAACGAGAATTCTTGTCTGCTGGAACGAATCTGTTAATGCTAATCGTAGCAGTACTTTATGTTTACCTATTCTAATCGTACGTACTCAGTTGAACGGTTATGATTATATTGTTACGAATTATCGTAACGAAATTGCCTCTCCTATATTTGATATCGATTATGAGAATGATAACAACAAACTGCAATTGTTAATATTGATTTAATAGAGAGAAAAGAGTTGCCTTTGAGCGAGAAGTTTGGATCCGTTAAAATAGAGACATTATTTTGTAATATTTGAGATGTTTGATTATGAAGCGCCGTTACAATATATTTTCCAAAAGAAATTTAGAATATTATCTATAGAGTCTATGATACAAAAAATAGCATAGTTTTATTTCATTGAATCGAATATTTAGTAGTGCTGTACGGTGAGTTAATGTACTTTGAAATGGTCTTTTCTTACTGTTTGAACACCAAGATGCATTTTTTTGCTCACTGCTAAGATCACTTCGCTTAGAACCTACCATTTTAGCTCGATTCTGAATCATCAAGACAGGATGTCGCCAAGATTGTAGACAGACACACGTAACTGGCGTAAAAATGTAATTTCATTCGTCGCCTAAATTATTCTCCTCCTCGATCGGAGGACCGCTGTCTCTTTCAATTATCCCTGCGATTTTTATTGCGACATTTATCTCAATGGAATCCGGGAAGCTTGCTGACCAAAATGGTAAAAGCCTCACGAAAACGGTGGATTCTTAATAAACTACGAATACGTGTTTCATAGGTCAGACAATGACATATATCTCTTCGTAAAATTCTCGACGTTCACCTCCGTGATTCTCGCGAGGTATCGCTGTACAAACACGATTGGTCGTTTTTATGAAATATCGTCAATTACGAGAAGGAATATCATCGGTATAATCGGCGATTCCTATGATAATCCCATTGCTGCGTTACGAATCCTAAGGACGGACGTCACCTCGCAAATATGCGCGGGAGAATCGTGAAGAGGATCGGCGAAAGAGTTCCCTCCAAAGTGTCATAAATTAATGCGTCGGTCCAGAAGTGCCTTCGAATAGATTTCTCTGCCTCTCCTTATATATCTCTCTCTTTCTTTCTCTTCCTCTCTCTCGTTTACACCTCCGCTTTGTCCAGTTACAAAGTCTTCGAGAAAGACGTTAGTCAAACTCACGTGGGTCGTCGGCAGCAAGAGAAGAGCAAGGAATCAAGGAAAAGAAACGTAACGAGGATCGATTCCATGGGAAATGGCTCGTGCACAGAATCACCGTTGCAGTAATCGTAAAATGGAACACGTCCGATTTACCTATGGAATTCCATGTGCAGTCAGCAAGTAAGAAAAAACGTGAAAGAGGTAGACCGAAGAAACGTGAAAACGCAGAACGAGAGAGCGTCTCGAGGATAGAAAAAGACGATTTGTCGTAAGAGAAGAAGGATGATAGGTGGAAAGAGAAGGAAAATCATAAAAGAGAAAGAGACGAGAGAGAGACTCGAGACTGGCTGCCTGCTGAATATCATTTTTTCCGCTCGAGGAAATTTTCACTTTTTCGTACGTCGACTACCGTCGCCGACTTTTCAAGAGGATAGATGGGAGACGGAGGGAGAGAACATGTCCGTCCCCGGCTCCGTTTCCGCTTATACGTGACTCCACCAGACGCAACGCGTCCCGTTTCGTCGTTTGTCAAACGCAACGTCTCTGCTCGCGTGGTCCCCGTTCCTCTTTCTCTCCCTCAGAGTCGACGACGCGACAGGGAAATCGTCGATCGAGGAGGAGCTTACGCGATAATGTCCTTTTCCTTCAACATCGCTGGAACGACGCGGAAGGCGTCGTCGAGGGAACTTATCAAGGGACGTCAAAGAATACGATGTGCAGCTTGGGATATCGGAGATACGTCTGACTCTTTTTTTATCTACGGACAAAATTGTTATATTCCTTAAGTGGCGAAGGGGGCCATTGGGGAGATTATGCTGAAATATTCACACTGGAGTATCCGTATTTTCCATTTGTATAATAGACATCGATGAGATGCTGGCTACGAGTTTGCTGGGATTATTTTTGCGATACGCCGAAGAAAGCCGAGATAAATATTGAGGAACGGTTGACCGTCTGAGGACTGAAATATTCTTGCGGTAGATTCTACGAGACGGTTCAAAGTACGAGTTTTTATGGGTGTTCCTTTAACGTGAGACAAACGAGATATTGCTAATAAAGTCTTGATTTTTGGAAGGATAATAAGGGTTGGTTTAGATCACCACTGATAATCAATGCCGGTGAACGTTGATAGGAATTGTAGAATTGACAGGTTAAGAAAAGAAATTTCTCGATATCTCTGACGTGACGTGTAACTTTGAAGGAGCCTGTAGACAGTGAGGAGAAAAAAGGATGGAGAATTCGGCGGACGTTATTTTGGCGATGCGCGATAAAGAACACTTTGACTCCGGAAAGTGGAAACCGGTTGCATTTTTGTAATTTATTGAAAGAGGTCTCTTAAGGATTCATCGTTATTACATGCACGTGGACATTCAGACGAGTTTAAATTCTTGTATAGTAGAGGTCGGACCGATGCTCCGATACGGGCCAACACAGCTGGTCCTGGCAGATTCACAAAGCAGCAAAACGAACACACCGATGTCGCGTTGCGGATGCGATATGCGAATCGCATTATTGCAGGAGGGGCATAAAACATGCGGATAAACATATTTAAAGTCGTGGTAGGGAGGAAAGAAAAAAAGACCGGCGGTGGTTCATCGATTTGCCAGCGTACTAACCGGTCGGGGTCTCAAGGATATGCCAACTCTCCTCGCGAATTTTCGATCCGCATAACGCGACATGCGACAAAGTCGATGCCGATAAAACCTCGTCGTTGAAATTCCAAATTACTTTTTTCCTCCCCTCAATAACAATTTCTTTAAAATTCTATTACACATTGTCATGAATTCAAGAAAAAAACTCCATCGATAAGTTCACAAAATGTATCTACCTTGAAAAATAGTAAACTTCAACCACCGAACTATTTTCACCCAGGCACCAAATCCTACGGGATTTGGGTGACCATCGTAAAATTCGAGAGGACCCATTTTAACCGGAAAGTCCGTCTGATCTTGCCGCAGCTAGTGGAAACGTTTCGGTCGACGAAAAACTATTTTCGCGTTTCTCCGATCCGCCCACAGGCATCGTCCCAAGAGGCAAGGACCAAGAGTGCTCATTGCAGGGTGGAGATAGCGAGGTCTAAGCCGAGGTCACGGGATGAGCGCATTACCCTAAGCTTAAGCGTGTAATAAAGTCACGAAACTAACGGCCGAAAGATTCCGGTGGAGCAGAGCCACGTGGAGGTCGGTCCGCAATTGCACAGGACCGTTTTCACGGGGAGAGAGTAAGAGGGAAACACAGAGACCACTTTGCAACACCATGGATTTCGATAAACATTACGAAAGCGCGAGCCAGATCCACTTTGAGTCTCGCCGTTAGAGCGTACGCGGCGAAACACGTAAGAAGGAAATGCACACTCGACGTCCGTCGGTTTTAGGAAATTCACGATGTCTTCGTGTAATCGTAGATAAGAGGTCCACTGCGCGAACTCGCACAGCATCGTGGGAAGCCGGAATAAACAAGAGGTCCGTTTTATCGATACAAGTTACAGCGGTTTAAAAGCTTACTATGCGCTAATACGAGAAATTCTTTCACGTCCATGCACGCGACCACTCTCCCATGGGCGTTGTTCTCTACCCCCATCCAGAGACACTGAAAGTACCTCGACGATCCCTTTAACTACTCTAATTTATTCGGAAAAGAACAACGATCTCCAATGGCACGGTCGAGCCATTTAATCCTATCCCGGCTCGTAATAGCTTTAAACGCGGATATCGAGCGGAAAGTTGGAAAGAAGTCGAGGAAAATTAACGAGCGGAAAAATCCCTCAGCGAATATTCCATGAAATGGTCAGTGGGCCGATCGGTTTCGATTTTCCTGGCTCTAGGTGATCTATTCGCCTAACGCGTAGGTATTTGGCTTGTGTTTCCCTCACCATTGCGTCGGGATTTGGTGCTTTTCGCCATAACCTACCCCCTTCGTTCATCCCCTACGAGCGACGTGGCGAATAAACGGCAACGTGTTGCTCTCGTTCGCCTCTCGAATACATTTTCAGGAAAAATCTCCGCCTCGTGGTACCTGTCCCTGGTTTCGTCGAGAGTTTCCTCCTCGATGCGCTTCCACCACCAATTTACTCCCGTCTCGCCCGGTCTCATCGCGACCACTCGCCGTCACCGACACGTTTAATTACCCTCTACACCCCTGCCCGCAACCCCTTCTCCTCACCTCCACCCCCCATTATATTGCGGCGCGAACATCTGCCGCGATGAAAGCAATAGCCGGGAAAACCTCCGAGGGCGGCATCCTCGAGCCAACGTTATCGGAAATCGGGAGAAAGGCTGAAGCAGCTGCCACTTACCTGAAACAAAAAAAAGAAATGTCGTTGAAGCAGGTGATTTTTAGCGGTGATTCGGGGGGTGCCGATTGAGTGAAGTACTTCGTTACAATGATACTTGTCGCTTTGGAGAATTGTTACCATGAAAATGTCTACTTACTATTAAAAGTATTATTATATATTTTTTGTGATGGTGTTTAAAAAAAGAGGTTCCAAAGATAAAATTTCTTTACAACTCTCCTCACAAGTACTTCAGCAAAAGAAGACTTGAATTTTTCGTATATGATATGAAAGTGTTCAAAGGTCGCAGAAATTTTTCAACATCTTTCCACAGCCCCCAAAATTGATATTTCTATGGAAGTACCCTCCAACTCATCTCCCATTATTCTTGTCCTTCAATGATCACCGACCACAAGAACTACCATTCCCACGTTCCTACATTTACGTAGCCGCGGTGTCGGGTCAACTACACGTGTCCGCGTATATCCCATTATCTCGGCACACGAAACCCACATATCTGAAATATCCCTCCTCGCGTCATTAGTACCGTATCGTGTTACCTCGATCCATGGCCAGCCTATTATTCTTGTATTATCCCACGATCGATTCACGGCGCCAGTCGTATCCACGCGTGGCGTCAGCGGTCGTTCAAAGAAGAGGATTTACCGGACAGGTTAAGGACATCTAAGTTCTCCCCAAGAAAGAATCCTCTCGACGTTCACGCAAAGAGGCACCCTTCTTGGTTGATACCTTGCCTCCTTCCTTTCTTCTCGAACAATCCATCGACCATGACAATAGACAAATAACAGATGAGAATTTGGTGGAACTTTGGCAAAAGTGGATTCACAGACATCATCCTGTTTCGTTTGCGCAAAGGGAGACAGTCTGGGTTAGTTCGACGTGTGAGGTTTTTCACGCGGTTCACCTGGACGACTCTGGTCGAGGTTTAAGTGGGTGTCCACGAGATAAGCGGCCACGACTGGCATAACGGCTCGATAAACTCTCGTGTTTATTGGATCGTCCCCTTTCTCTTCTTTCTCCCTTCCCCCCCTTGTAGCACTCCGACGATTTTCGACCGGCGTTTTCTGTCTTTCTGCCTTTCTCTTCTCTCTTTCTATCGTTCCCTCTTTTTCTTCCGCCATTTCGCTTTCCTCGCCTGTGTCGTGTCCGACACCTACCGTTTTTCTCTCCTCGGGGCCCTTTACGACGGTTGTTAACCCCGAATTAGGACGCGGGGTTTTGCGAGAACGAGTTTCTCTTATATTTTTCTATACACGGTGAGAGATTGAGGATACGACTGTTTTATTGCAAGTAGATTGGAGATTAGAACGATGATTTTTTTTTAAATTCCTGATAGGTGGAATTGTGTGAAAATTGGGGGAGATACAGATGGTACAACGTTTACAACGAGTGCGATTGAATAATTTTGCAATATTTTTCACGACGTAGAAAGAACACAATGAATAAAATATTCCATTGCGGGAATACCGGTGACGATGCTGCTGAATGCAAATATCGTATAAAAACGAACTACCATTGAATGAAGAATTAAAATATCGGAAATGGAGGGCAATACTATTGTGCAGTATTTACAGGAGGTTGAAACTAAATATTGGCTGTTTTATCGCGCCATGGCACGGACGAGGTTTCAAAAATTGGTAACTGTACTCTCCCTGTTTATTTGATAGGTATTTCGCTTCTGTATGGTAGAAATTAAAAGATATAATGTAACAACTGCAACAGTTGAGTAATCGTGAACAATTTTCCGCGTGACGAAATCAAACATCATGAATTAAAATTAAAAAATTTTATACCGCCTATTTGTAACAGTTTCAATTAGATATAAAGTATCCAATTTCAGAGTAAATTAAGAGGACCAGATCTCGATGCATCTAACTTCGATATAGATCAATTGGACGAAGTCTGAGAGTACCTAACTTCAGCACAAATCAATTGTTCGAAGTCTCAGGACTCCAAACTTCGATATATACAATTCAGACAAGTCGCACAACTACTCGAAGGACATCGAACATCTTCCGTGCTCTAATCCTTATTCTCAAGGACGTTACCCAAGTCTCCACTTCGTCCATCGAATTTCAATTCCCGCGAATTCCCGTTAACGGATTCCCGCGCGCTCAGGCTTCTGTGTCACGGTTGTCCTCGAATGTCTGTGCGAAGAATAACGATTTGATCGTTCACCAACTCCGCGACACCATGACTTTTTTTTTCATCCTCCTTCCCTGCATACCTATCAATCTATTTAGTGTCATCGCATCGAATCATCGTCCTTCGAACAAAAACCAAAAACATTTGATTCCCGCAAGAATCTTGAAACATTCCCAGAGTGTATCGGTCTTACGTCAATCGGTATAACTCGACAATAATAAAAATATCGAAGAATCGTCCATTAAAGATTATCATTAAAGGGGTGCAGCTGCACGCAATTGGCATAAATATATGAAAATTCTCGAGAGAATAAATCCTCAGCGGTATCTGAGCGTGGTAAATGAAAACGTCTAACTAATGTTCGATGCAATCTGCCTCTGACTAGCCTCGAAATTGCCTCGTGTCTTGCATAAAGATATATAAGTATTCCTCTTTTGCTCTTTGTCTTCTTGCTCGTTCGCTCCCGGCGCGTTACATTCGTCTTCGATACCGACACACGCTCGAAGCCCTTTACACGTTCACGCAACCGCGCGCGTTTCCCTCGTCTTCTTTTGCGCGCCATGGCGAAGGTGTCGCGAGATCAGATTATCAGGGCCATTGTTTATGCTTTATACGCCCGGTAAGAAGCGCGTACCGACGCGTCGGGCTTTAAATTTTCACGATGTACGCGCCAACATATTCGCGACGAGGAGGGAAAGAGGGGAAGATGCGAAACCCTCTTACACCATCGATGCGCACCTTCGCGCGAAGGCGTTTCAATAGCGCGCTGGTTGCGCGCTTCTTTTCGATCTGTCGGTTGGAATTTGAGATGTCTTTATGCCGTGGCACGAAAGGCCGGGTGATTTACGAGACGTCAACCAGTGTCAACTAAACACGAGGAATACTCTTCGGCAGCGATTTAACGCCGATTTTACGATACACCGAGGATTCGAACGATCGGCTTTTAACACGTTTTTAAATTCCTTCTCGCACGTTAAACGACACTATGGTGATTACTACCGGATAGAACGAGCTTCCAAAAGTGGAAAATCTACGAAATCGTTTCCTCTTGTTTCCACATTTTCTTCTTTCCCCTGTTTCTTTTTTTTTCCTTCGTTTTTTTTTCGAAATCTTTCGAGACCTCGAGATATCTCGATTTTACGATTATGCAGGGAAATAAAGATTTCCGTGACTCATTGCGCGCAGTATCTAAGTAGTAAAAGTAACGCACAGATAAAGAGGACGATTCGTTCGGACTGACAGTTTACTCGAATTCCTTCGATCTCTCTCAAGGCGTTTATCCCGTAGGAAAGGAAAGATACTGCGAATTCCTCTGCTCTGGAAAAACCAATGAGAAGGACGAAAAGTCGATCGTAAAAGTAATACCGTGGACCTTTCTCTTTCCTTCTTTCCTCCCGACTCTCACGAAGGACTCGTCTCGTAAATCCTTATCGTCACTTTGGCCACGCAGACGTTCCTCGCCATTGGACCTCGCTCGTCGTTCGCATCGAAGCACCTTGGATTATCTTTACTCGCCGCTTCGGAATGCGAGGTGCTCGTATACCTCCATAGTTTAACCCTTTCAACGAGCGCGAGATAAACGTGTCGTTGGACACCTTTTGTGAAATTGAATGATTTCAACGCCACGCTCGTATCTAACCGTGGATGCTCGCGGCATAAGCGCATCGTCACGCCGCTTATCTGTATCTACCAAAGCGAAACCACGGAATCGAGCTTTCTCGATTATTCGAGAGTCATCGGCCTCTTCTTTTAAAACGTCTTTTTAAAAATCAACGACCAAAGAGTACATTCTATTCGGCTCTCATGGCCGCCGATCGTTTGCTCGCGGCCACGCGATTGCGAAACACGTTTCGCATAGACAAAGTTACTTAATTTCGTTGAGAAGTATATCCTGGAATGAGGTGTAAGTTAGATATCAAGGAGACGTTTATGAGTCTCTTTGGGACCACAAGCCGAGAATTCCAACTTGAAGAGGTCTGTGGTTGTTGCTTCGACGACACCTGGAATTTTTTAACAACAAGTACACACTTTGCGATGCTAGTATGTAGAATAGTCGTGTACGAGTGTAAAATTTACACTGCGGATAGTAATTTTTCGAGTCGATATACTTCGATGTCTTTCGTCGTTCTGTTAAACTCACAGATCGTATAGAACCAGCTCGGTTGGATATACTTGTTGAGAAATATTGTTAGAACTGTAGAACGTCTCGTGGAATTATTGGATTATCGTTGGACCATTGGACGAGCGTGAGATTAAAGTATTGATAGATGTAAATGTTAGAGTATCTTGGAAATTCTATCAAAGAGTACACTTCATGGAGAGCCGTAACAGTGTAAGTCTTCCACTTGTTTTACCTGAAAACATGGTGTTACTATTGAAAAAGTACTTCGATCGGTTTCTATACCAGTTCCTTTCCATGAGACGAGTCCACGTCGCTTTCAATAATCGACGACGATAACCACACCTAACCGCACTTCTTGGTACTCTTGAACGTCGACTTCCGCAGTTCCACCGATCGAACGATTTCAATGGTGTTATTTGTCGTATATCGTACGAAATTACTATCCATACGATTCGAATATTACCCATGTTTTTCCATCGGTATATTTTATCCAGCATTTCCTCGTTTCAAAGCGTTAAACGTTCACCGTAGAATTCCTCTTTTACTCTATTTAGCGACACCGATCACAGAAACTTCATTGATACCTCGAGAACTTTCTCATTTCCGAGTAATATCGAGCATCGATGCTGGTGGGATCGATCCCACACTAGCTTGCTTTCTAAGGTTTAATATGCGGCAAATCTTGTCGAGAACGATTTAAAGGCGTTCTCCATTCCATGCTCGCCGCGATACCATAGCCGCTGTCACCAGTTAGCCGCTCTAATGGCGACAGATAATTGCTAACAACTGGTCCCCATACGACTCATTGATCCGTGCTCTATCCATGGAAGTAACCTACGATCTAGTTTCTCCAGTTGACTTTCGAAAGATCGGTCGTTTTCTCCATTAAATCCTTTGCCGGTTGCGAGTGCGCAATTAGCAGCCTCTCCAAAAGGCTTCGTGCTTTGTAATAGAAAGGAATCATTATCGAGCTCATACTTCGATGCTGAAATAATTGCTGCATATGGAATGAGACAGGTCAAAATTCGTGCGGTCATCTATAACCAAGAAATTGATCGGAAAGATCCTGCTCTCGAATGGCGCAAATTTTCTACGCGAAGAACAACCTATCCTCCGGTCACGGAGTTCCCATAGGGGCTCGGTGGTACTCACCAGGAGGAATTGGATCGGCGCAGAGGCCGCAGCCACGGTCGCACATTTCTCGGATGATCGGAGCTCGAAGAAACTCGATGGTTAACGGAACACCTAAGATTTCTCTCTCAGCTCTCTTATCTGCCATTCTCATGTTCGGTTTCCTATTCCTACTTAACCGAGGATCTTCCTCCGCGGGTTCGGCTAAAACGGCACGGATTGAACGCAACTTTTTCTCCTCGTCGTTTGCACTAGCTTCTTCCGTAGGATCGCGTACCGATCAATAAGAAAAGCACGAAAGTCAGACCGCAGAACGGTAGCTCATTCGCACGGTTATCCTTCTCCTCGTGAGCTGACTTCGTCGCGCTTCTCCGCAGGTGAACGTGTGTACACTTTACCTGCAACCTCTCCACTTTCCTCCGACGTCACGTAGATATACGTGCACACAGACTCTTGACTATTCGCCTGGCTTTATACCCCCTCGCGGTGCACAATAAACTTGCAACTCGCGCGAGGATAATGCCTTCCTACTGGAAGTGAAACAACACTCGGCGCGAGCTACGCTGAGAGAGGAGAGAGCCCGGAATTACGGCTCTTGATGGATCCCTGGAATTGCCTCTCCGTGCGAACCAGAGAGAGAAAGAGAGGGAGGAATGGCCGGAGAAGAGAGATGAGGGGATGGAGATCACTGGAGGGATGGAATGCAGCGCGGAAGCAAGACGATCTTGACGTCGACGGTCAACGTTGCTCGATTTTGCGACTGCTTTGAGCAAAGTTTTCGGCAACGTTGGGGTTTCCGACGATATGATGCGACGGAAGTGCGGATGGTGGAAGGAGAACGTCGGTGGTGGAGGCAAAATGTGTTTTTCCTAGCTAAGAGATCTACGTAGACAATTGGGATTGTGCTTTTTCATTTTGTTGATGAAACGAAAGGTACGGTCTTTGATTTCTGTATTAATTCGCTTCAATCACGCTTCACCCGCGTTGAAATTTCTAGGCAATGGAATCGCAGATGAAAAGTTTCTTGGTACAACTGTGAGTCTGTCTCAATGAATAAAATTTTCTGGTACTTTCGAGATAATTTATTCCAACACCTTGTAAAGCGAAAAGGGTCTCCCAACGTTACTTATAAAAAACTACGAGTTGACATTAAGAAGGACTGAAAAAACACTCATAGGGGAAGATGTAGTGGTGCGACCATGAGACGGAGAAGTTCGGATAAATTCCTTCAAATAAGTGTAATTACTTCCGGTTAGTGGGAGAGTATATGGCCTTGAACTGGGCACCCCTTCTGAAACTTTAATTAAGAAACTATCTCGGCCGTAACCTCAGCACGGCAGAAGACACGCGATGGAGTATTTCAGAATTTTTACAAGGGTCGCACGACGACTGACGATGATCGATGGGGCCTTCTCTGAACCGTGAAAATTTTTATGCTCCTATCTCGAGTAAGTTCCGCCGACGCAACTCTACCTCGACGTGGAAGATCGTAAAGAGCCAACCGAACGACCGGAGTCCTCGTTTACAAGAGTCTAACAAAACATTCGATAAACTCGTCAAATGAGGTACAACAAACGGATGGAATTTTACGAGAAGCTGCTCGATCTTTGGTCAAGTGGTATGTTCATTTTCGTCGGTCGGTGTTTTCCTTTTTTTCTTATTTCTTTCTTCACCTCGTTTTTTCTTCGTCATTTTTCAAGTCCATCAGAGTGGATATTGTTTTCCAAGGCATTGATCGTTCAACGCTTTCAATGTGACTAATATCTTTCAAAGATATTCAGCTCCTCCGTCCAGCCGAGACTCCCAGGAGCAGGGAAGATATGATTTATCGTTCTGGTATCCTTTTATCGCGTCTGGCCGCCCTTGGACATTTGTCTTCGGACGGCCAGAGAATCACCGTCGTTGTTAAAAACCTTACGAGTCTGCTGCTCGCCGAGAAGGTGATGCTTTCGATCGTGTAAAATGCATATTATGTATTCCAGCCGGATGGATATTCAACCCTATTCCGTTCCGAAGAAAATACACGAGAGCCAAGCTCCTTAATCATCATCAACATCGACCGGCATTTTCGTTTGACCTTCCATTCGTCGAGAGAAGAAAAAGCTCGTTAAATTCTTTCGGCCGTTTGTATTTTTAATCCCTCACGATGGAAACAATGCGCAAATTATTCAGTCATCAACCGTATTTCGTCGAATGATTTTTATTACACGTCAGTTATAGACTTCTGAAAGAAGCTGCCGAAAGGATTTCACCGAAGATTTATATTCTCGCGATGATCAACGAGAATGAAAAAAATGTCGGCGATCGTTCACTGTACGATATGATGTCACTCTACGTATTCATTCGTTTATTTAACTCCCAACACCTTTGGTATTTCGAATTTCATCTTCTAGAAGGATTGGTCGTTGCTACTCCGTTGAATTTCTTCCTCGACGTGCTTCACCTCGCGCACGTTGCTCGAGGCTTTTCCTATCCGTGAAAGGAAGACAGAAAAGAGGAGGTAAAAAAGGGAGAAGAACTCGAGATGGAAGAGGAGAGAGAGAAGACAGGCAGAAAGGGTTCCATAATAACACGTTTTGTTCTAACCTTTGTACCCCTAAGCCCAACGTGAAACCGATCTCTGAATCGGCGAAAGAGCCAAGCCAGGTATATTCCTTTCGGACCAGACACTAGCATCGCACTCTTTCGATCGAGTCAACGCCTTCTCCAATGACTCGATCTTTTCTCTCCAAGGTCGTCTCACTTGTCCACGGTATTCGCTCGCGGCTAATTAACCAGTCTAATTACTCCAACGTTGCTGATAACATCGGTGGAAGATTCGTCGGAAGTTTGGTCCACATCCACGGGATATCATCGTTCGCGTTTTTAATTACCTTAATCGATCTCCATCTTACTCGATACCTGATCAAATATGCTAATGAGGATATGAGAAACGAACGACAGATCCAAACGACTCATGAGCTCTAGTCGAAAACAGAAAGAGAGAGAAAAAAAAATGAAACGACGAAAAGACACGGCGCCAATAGCAACTTCACGCACTCACGCTTCGATCTTTGTATCGTGGTTGCAATTAGTTTTTGACAGTTTGATCTGTTTGGAGCGTATTTCCACGAGGCAGGCAATCAGCCCTGGAGCTAGGAGTCTCCTTGCGCTCAAGGACCCACCGTTATAAGTACATCGGCAACGTGCCGTTTAAGGAAGATTCTTAATAACGAACTACCTCCCGTCATGCCTGCGCCTGGAGCGATTGTTCGATCGACGTATGGTAATATAGTATCCATAGGGTGAAACGCCAGGCCCGTTCTCTCTTGTCCCTGAACTTGTCGGCACCTACGATCTCATTGACATACGCGATCTCGTCGTGCTAACGGTCTTAATGCCAGGTTACCTGTCCGTGCCATTATTTCACGTGTAAACGTGCCTAATCGCTCGTTCCAGAGATATCGATCGTTTGGTGAAATCTGCGGGTATTATTCGAAGATACGTTAAGTAGATTGTTTAATAAAAAAAACAGCTTGTTGAGAAGGAAGTTTAAAGGGGCAGATGTGAAATTACAGAGGGTATTCATAGCCGTAGGTTTCTCATTGTTAACGATCTAAGAAATAATACAAAGGAAAAGGGTAAAATAATGTACACCTACTATCGGGAAGTAATTGCAATTATCTAAATTTCTTCAAAGTGTTGCCGCAAACCAAAGCTCGGTAGAGTCACGATAATTTACAAACTCTAACCGGGTATAATGTAAACTAACGTAACGAAATACCGAGGTGGTTCCGCATCGATGTATTACATTCAATTAAACGCTCATTTCTCATCTGAACTCAGCAACATCGACCGCCTCCTCGGTCGTTTGAATCATGCGCTAATAATCGAGCTAGACGCATCGGCCCGTTAAAACTATCTGCTTCATGAATCATCCGAATGGAAAAGGTTTCCAGAGATATCTATTCGATGGATATCGTATCGGTGGTCGCAGATATTCTCGAACTTTTCGACACCCACGAGTTCTCGTTAAATCGCCGGTACAGAGCTACAGTTACATTCCCCTTTTCGATCGAACAAGTTGAAATTTTCGCACCTCGGACCCCCATTGGGAGAGTATCGTTCGGTAACGAGCCAATAAACATCGGGGGATCTCCGTGCTTTTCACCGTTAACGGCACCAGGAAGTAGTTGAGCGTACCTTTAAGGGTTGAATCGTGATCGGTTGGCTCGTCCTGCTCGATTTTCCAGTCGCCGGCCGGTCGGATGGTACTCTACCGGTGCTCGTCCGGCGCGCCGCCGATCGTGCTCGTTCCGACGATCGTTTCGAGCGCCAACGACTACGCTTTGCTTCTCTCCTCCTCTCTCCTCTTTTCTGCCTCTTATCCGCTCGTTCGAGTCCACGCGAAACAAGCGTAGCGCTATCAGATTCGAGGCGTTGCGAAACAATTTCGCGAATGCATCGACTCGGTTATAGGGGGAGGAAGAGGCGAGAGGGAGGAAAGGCGGAGGGAGATTTCTTTCTCGCGCAACGTGCGCGCTGGGATCACTATAATTATTTCGCTGCTCGTTAAAGAGTAATAGTCAACGGGGCAAGTGCTCGAAGATAGGCCGATCTTCGGCCAATTCACGGAGGAGAACGTAACCGTGACTCGGAGCGTTCTCCGTGGATCTTCCTCCATCGTGTTCTGTGCCGGTACCTTATAACCGCAGACTGTCTTTTTCTCTTTACTTCCCTTCTGTCTGCGTGACTCATTCGCCTAATCTTCGCATCTCGCCTTTCTCTTCATTTTTTCTTCTTCTCCTTCTTCTCCCATGTCGTCTTCTTCCTTTGGTCTCTCGTGGCCGAGGGACTACCTGTCTTCGCGAGCGGAATTTCCCTCGTCTCACGTTCTATTAAACCCCCCCAAATCCGGCTGTATTTGAGAATTCTCAAAAGTGGCTCGCGTGTTTCAAGCCGAGCGGGATAAACGACGTCGAGGAATGTTGGCACGGTGTATATTTATGAATGAGAGTTCCCAGCGGAGAAACGTTCACTGAGGAAGCTTCTACCGTTTGCTTTTAACCCGTAATTCTTTCCGGCATTTCTTGGTGATCTATAATCGAATGGTAGCTCGCGTGCTTGAATTTACAGAGACGAACGTTATCCTTTCTTGGCGACCTTTGGATCATGGATAGACCCTTTCGCGATTTCGGTAGCTCGGGAGTTTTGCATCTTTGCCAAGGCAGATTTCACATGGATTTCACAGTGGAAGGAGTTGGGTAAAGTGGGTGAAAAGAAATAATATTCTCCGCGGTACACGGTTCAGTTTTAAATTGAAAAAGTAAGAAGTATCGAAGGATGCCTCGTTGACCCTTTCTAGATATGTTCTTTAGACTATAACGGTAATTTCCGCAACGGGATATGCAGGAGACAGCAAGGATGCAACCAGGATCAAACCGGATCCAAAGGAAATGTAGAACTTTAGAATATTCTTTGCTCACCTCACCGTCTAGTCCATCTTATATAAGTGCAATGTTATATTATAATAAAAAAGAAAGTTAGAATATAACAAAATATTATTGTTACACTTGTATTTTCTCCATGAGACTACGAAAATTTTAAATAAAATATTTTTCTCTAAAATGAATGATTTTTATGTTATTATTTTTTCCACCTACATTGTCGATTCTTTTCACTGTGCGGCGGTCTCGTTGTAACTTACCTGTCCCGTATCTCCTTAGGCTTATCTGCCAAGCTCGTTGTACATTCTCGCGGTCCCAGCTCGGTTATCTTCGTGACGTATGTACACGGCCGCGAGGCTCGCTAATATACGGTTAATGAAACGTTAAGTCGTGCGCAAAGGTACCTCGGAGGGGCCCGAAAATATTTTGCGGCTGTAACGTCCCGTCGAGAGCACTCGCGAAACAAGGAAAGATCGTAACTCGCCGGATGAACCGCCGCTCCGACGATCCGTGCGGATAAACCGAGATATCTCGCAATCCCCTCGTTACCGCGGTGCGATAATCGCAGTGGTAACTTTGATAATTAACGGTGGAATTACTATGACGCATCGAGGTGGCCCGAGCTCCACATCCTTGTTCACCTGGAACGTCATCCTTCGTGGTGGAATGTGAGAGAAGCTTTGAGGTTGAACTTGTTTTTCTTTTCTTGTCACGGTAACCCCAACATGAGAAGATTTCAAGATTATTTTGTAATAATCCGCGGATGATGTGGCACCTTTTGAAAAAATTCTAATTTGCAGTTGAAAAGTATTTTCGATCGGCAAAAATCAATTTTATTCAAGTGGCCTTAACCCTTTGAGGGTTAGCGCCGCGTATATGCGGTGCGATAAAAAATTTAGTTATAGTTTATCGCCACATGTATACACGATTAGAATTGAAAAGTTGAAATACAACCGGTGAAATATGATTAAAAACACAGTAATTTATAATTTATATACATTAACAGTTCAACTTCTTGACGAAAAACTGGTTTTGTATCGCCCAATAAATTATTATCTGTTAATATTCAAATATGTCTCCGACAGAAAAGGGTTAAACAATCGAAGATTTAAAGACTTACATTCAATACTCAAACTTAAAATTTGTCCACGTCGCCCGAGGGTTCCTAAAACGAAAGACAGCCGCGTAATTCGCGACAGGCGACTGACGTTCTTCCAATGGACAAGGCTGTGCACGTTTGCCACTCGTGAATTACCGTTCGGACATTCGAGGATCGTTCTCGGTGCGCGTACGAGGGAGGTCAGAGATCGTTTTTTCGTCGACGTACCGGCAGCAGTTGCATCGGTGCAACATGGTTGAAAAAGACGAAGAGCCAAGGTAGAAAGAAAGAGAAGGATGCGCCCTTCGAGCGTAATTCATTGTCCCGACCGCGCACACCGTACGTATTTCCCTGCAGCGGTGCATCGCGCATTATCCAGATAATAGCATCCGAGATGATCATCTCGGATGACCGTGCATCGACTGACCTTGCCGGTTTAAAACGACACGCGCAGCTCCAGCGGTATCTCCATCTTATTTTAGATTCAATAAAGGATACATATTTCATTCTTTATCCGAAGGTCTTTCGTAATTCAAGGCTGCCGGAGAGAGTTCTGGCCCTGATATCGCGTGTAGAACGGGCGTGCGAAAGATTTCGATGCAAGTGCAACCAAAGAAAGTGTAACTCTCGCGGTTACGTTATTTCGGCTGGAATATAGAGACGTGATTTCTTTTCGAACAATTCAAAGTCTCTTATTGTCCACATGACGCAATAAACTCTCGCCTGGAGGTGTACGATCGAAATTTTTCACGATTCGTTTTGACAGAATGGGTGGGACTGGAATGCATGTCCGTTCGGTTGTTTCGTTGTTCTCCGGTATATCTAGAGCGTTTTGTGCTCGATAAGGAACGCATATTTCATCCTTTATTAAAGGTCCCGCGTCGTTTCATTGAACGAAAGTGAACGTATAGTCGAAGTGCGCGGAACGAGAAGGATTTCAGGGCAAAATCTCACATGCTTTCATCGTCGAAATCTGCTTCTTTCAGAGTATTTCGCAATGTCGATGCTCCGTTCGATGATAATTTAAAATTACTATTTCGTACGTTATCATATACCGAGCATCGACCTTGTCGCAAAACATCGTCGAATTTATTGCCAGGAGAAACGGCGCCCGAGTATCGTCAGACGATCTACCCTCTTTCTCCACCTTATTTCGAATGCAATAAAACTTTCACATTTGATCTTTTATTCAAAAATCTTTCAAGGCTACACGAGGGAGTGAGGGTAATATCGCGTGTAGGTTGCGAATACGAGACCTTGGCGCAAAACGCGACTCTTACCATTTGAATGCGGCTAACACCGACACACCTACGTCCACTGCTGCATGGTAAACGCTCGTTTGGATTCAAATAATCGGATAACGTAGGGCTTGATAATAAAATATTATTTGATATCTCGCGCCTTCCAGACGTCCAGATATCCCCAGGCAATTGTGTCTCATTTTCGCGCGCTGCAAATAGATACACGTTACAAGAACCGTCGTTTCTCCATCCACACCCTTTATTAATCTCGATTCGATCCCAGTCGAATTCAAGATAAAATCAAATCCACAAAAATAACAAGAAAAGATTCCAAGTAATCCCACAATCTTAAAATCACCCTCACTTTATCCTTGTCGTCACGAGAACAAATTCATTGACGTAACCACTTTCCTTAATAGTCCCCCAAGCATCGATTGCCCCGTGCGCAACGTAGGTCCCACGTAACGTTCTCACAGGCCCTGAACTCATCTTAAGAGATTTCCACCTACGTGCTTACATTGTTACGCTAATAGATACGCGAGTGTTTCTCGCGACTCTACGAGAGGCGCCGACGTTGATGACGATATTAGCGGTATACCCGCCGGATCACCGGTCATCCCTTTCTACTTCCCGTTCACGACAAGAGTACCAGCAACGCCGATAGTGGTACCAGTTGAAGAGAATAATAGTGACACGATGATAATAATATTACTGACCACGGTGTCGTTGTTATTATATTCACAGGGCATCGCGCGAACAACGATAGACCAGTGGTAGTGGTCGGATGTCTAAGCCAGTGGTAGAGAGCGGCAATAGCGAACGAGTCATGATAGCGGCTCGTGATATATACTCCTCGCGGTTCTCGGATGAGAGATACCAACGGTGGTGTACCGGCGGCAACTGCATAGGTGAGCAAAACAGCTGGTGTTGGTTGCGTTCGCACGCATCGATTTCACCGAGGCTCGTCCGTGTGCAAAATCCACGAGCGTAAAGAGAAGGACGTACACACGAGCACGCGCGAACCCGCTAGCCGGTCTTCTTGGTCTTCGGGCGGACATAAAGGTAATTGCATAATTTAGTGCGAGGCATTAAACATTCGCGTATCGCCTCTCGCTCGATTCTCTCCGAGCGGCGATCCTCTCCGGGACTCTTCTCCTTTTCTCCTTTTTCTCCTCCACCTCCTCCACGGCTGCTTCTCTCCTACCGCCTCGTGTTTTTCCTTTTCTCTTACCTTCCACGATCGTTCCACACCTTCGCGGCCTGCGGGCGCAAAAGCGGGCTCCTTTTCCTCGCTTGCCTGACCGCGAGTTTCTTCGTCCTCTTGGTCTCGCGATCCGGTGCGTGTACGCGCACGCACGCACGCGCTTGTACCACCCTCTGTACACCTACACGCGTGTACGCCTACAATCCGTGGTAACACCCACACGTGAGCATCGTGACCGACGAGACGAGGGGATACTAAGAAATTATGCGCATCTATGCGAGAAGGGCGTAGAAAGTGCAAGGAGCGAGTACCTGCCGTGAGGAAGAGGAAGAGGGGGAGGGAACCGTGGGGGAGGACGAAGAAAGGAAGACGGGAAAGAGAAGGTGAGGGGTATGCAAGTACTAAGTGAGTTATGGCTCTCGTGCAGATATATCAACTCCTTCATTTCCGCCGCAGACTCGAGCGGGTATCCCGGTTGGGTTCCTCGATGCCTCTTCTCGATCTGGTCCCGTAAACCGTCGATCTCCCTTGCACTGGCGCGTGCACCTCTATGCACCATCCCGATGCACCGATCTTCTGCTCGGTCTGGCGCTCGCGGCACGATCGGCTGATTGACTTTTTGCCGTCTGCCGGAAATGACTACCGTGGTCGGACGTCCCGGGGAATGGAAGCTCTTCCCGTGTGAATGGAAATTGCACTGCGTAACCTTCTCGTCGGCGAGGATGCAATTCTGTGCATGGGTTATTGCGCGCGTTTCAGATTGATGGAAATAAGAAACTGATGCAAATCGGAAGAACTAGAGTTCTGCGTGTGTCGACAACGTAACCGGACGGAGGAATGTAACGGCCGAGTGGATGCACTTCGAGGAATCGTTATCACGATCTGGACAAATTGCGACACGCAACCTGAACCGCAATTAATTCGACGAGAAAGTGTCAAACCGGCCGCGTGGATCTCGGCGCCGGCTGGAATTCAGGATCGTTCTAGGAACCTCCTACGATAAAGAACACTCATAATTCGAATGTTCTTTGCTTCACGCCCGCCGAGACCACAAAAATTCTCGATCAGAGGATCTACTATTGTCGGTGGCTTCTCGTCCAACCACTTTGTCGAACGAGAATTCCACAACTTCCGGCATGCAAACGAGTTAAATATTGTTACACGATTTTTCACGCGACACCGGAAACCACTTGATGCGACAGCACCGAAAATAAAATATCCCATCTCTGATCATTCTCGTGCCAGATTTTCTGAGAAAGAAGAACGTAACCTGGCTCTACCGAAAGGAGAGACAACTTCCTCGAAAACATTTACCGATCCTGTCGGTATTAACGTCCAGCATTCTTCAGAAAGTCAACGCGGCTCTTGGTACACCGATGAATCGTCTCGCTAGAGAACGAAGACACGGAGCCGGGTCCGCGAGATCTTAAGCCGAAAAACATTTGTGGCAATGCTAATTTTATTTTTCACACCCTACCGGCAGGATATATGGTCCCGTCGTATTTAAAAATTTGCATAATGGCTCCTTGACATGTTTATGTACACAGGCCAGGATCTCCTTCAGCTTCTTTCTCCTCTTTCGTTCGGTCTTCCTTCATCGTCCTCTCCGTGGTGCGTTGAACGTGCGTGTCTACCTACGTGAGCGCACGCGGTCCGCCGATTCTGAGAGGACGAAATATAACGCGATGTGACCAGTCGCCATGGTAAGTCCCCGCGAGGTCGAGCTCGAGGGATTAAAAATCCTTCCATTGTGCTGGAAGACCATAAATACGCGATTTGTCCGGGACAGACCACACCGCGCCACACGGGTTAATATCGTCCTCCGCGTTCTCCATTCGCTTTTCCTCTCTCTTTCTCTCTCTTTTTTCCCTCGTGAGCGTCCTCTTCGTGCTGGATGTCCCAAGGAGCAGGACTGGGCCTAAGCCGAAGCTTAAATATCCGAAATGTCTCTTCTTAAACGCTTAATCGTCCTCCAATAGGGTTTTCGTCCCTAGCGGTTCTCCTGGAAAACTGGTAACCTCGCGGACAGCTGTGCACCCTCGTATTCCCTTGGCTGAGAGTCGTAGGTCATTCCGTGTTTTCGACTTCTAAATTTGGAACGTGCCTTGGTTTATTTTTATCAAGAAATTGGGAAAAAAACGTGGTAGACTGGATGGTAAGATTTAAAATCAGCCTTTCTGTTATATCTAACGGAGTTATTTCGAGCACGAACGCGCATCAAACGTGGCTACGGTGGTTGCATTATGCATGCGATCGAATTCGCGGCTTGACTATTTCCGTTAGCAAGTTGAATGGTAATAGATAGCGGAGTTATCGGTCGCAGGGTCATTTTCGTCACGATCGATAGTTATTTTCAGTGATAGAATTACATACTAGTAATTTCGTTGGACGTTTAATTACTTGACAAAGAGCGAATCTATTTTCAGACTACTTGGCGATTTTTTCAAATAATTTTTGACCTTTTTCACGCGGAGTGGCGGAAATACGTCTGAATGACGTATAGCTTCTGCTTCGATGAAATTGTACGCTTCGTCGAACGTTGGTATGCTTTCGGTAAGCTCATGGAAATGTCAGTATGCAAACGGAAAGCTTGTTGTTTCAATACGCGGATTATGATCGTCCTGTCACTCCAGCGGGCCAAACCCTCTCTAGGATCTGCATCGTTGATCGTGAAATCGATTGTGTCGCGAATACAGACGGTCGCGGATCATTTGCATCAGAAGTGACAAATAAGCTTCGATTTGTAGGTTACAGTATAACGAAATTTTGTGCAGATAATATCAGAGATGCAAATTAATTCAAAGCTCTTTTTTCTCTCACTCTGAAATCAATAAATGCGAAGAGGACACAATAGTTAGTGTGTCCGTGATTTATTGCAATGTTATTCACTTACAAGTTGTGAAAAATATTTTGCTAGAATTATCCACAGTAGAAATAGGGAAAATTTAACCCCTTGCCGTACCATTTCTTTTGTGAATGAATACGAATCAAAATTAATTACTGAAATAACAATCTGTCCCTCGTTTCTAATTTAGCTTAGAACTTAACAAAATATTAATAGCAGAGTAATAATTTAATCCTATCGGGGACCACTGATATTTTTAATTTAAAAGTTTTCGTAAAACTCGAAAATTTCCTATTTCATTAATGGCGTCACGAGTGTCTCTCGTCGTTGTACGACAAAGGGTTAAGGGAAATTAGATAAATTGCGACAAAATCGCAAGCCGTTAAAAGTTTGTTGAGTATTTATTCAGCCCCGATCTAGTTTCTTGAATTTAGACGCCGATTTCTCATCTCGTAGGCGTCACGCCTGGACAAGAGGAACGCGATTTACAATTCAAGCGTTTCAACTCCGCTCTGAGCTTCGTGCGGATGATGATTCGCGCAATGGAAACGAAACACGGCAATGATTTTCATGCGAGTCACTTCGACGCGCTCACACGTTCGTTTCGACGTGTGTGACCGATGATCGAACCGATTTAATTTCACGGATATGCAGCCTCGAAATGACTTCGTCCCGAGTTCGAACAGGTTGTTGATCGGTTTCGCAATCGCCGATATAGCTTGGAGTTCCTTAAATGAATAGAAACTTCTAGAAGTTCATGATACTAGAAGGTGGTCCATCTTCTCTAATAAAAAATAATTCTTATATTAACATAAGAATTTTAATAAAAATCTTGAAGATCGCAAAACGAGACACAAAAATTAAATTTCTTCACTTAGAATTAGAATTGTTACAACCCGCAACTGTAAGAAACATCATGAATTTTTTATTCCCATGTACTAACGAAACAGGTTTCTTTTGTTTGTTCTACACATTTTTCAGTTTCAATTACGGCAGTATTTTCATTAAAAACAGCTTTACGTGCATTCCGAATCAGCAAGCCTACATCATACAAATCAAAATAGGAAACATTTTCCTGACCTGATAAAAAGGATTTGCATTCAAGCACACTTACATCAAATCCTAGCCTTCCTCTCCTCATTCACTGTATCTCTTCAAAAGACAATTTCACCTGGCATAAAAAGTTACAAAAAATTCTCTTACCCCACCCAATTACAATACACTTTGCATCTCTTAAAATTCCATCTCTCCGTCAAGCTCACCGCGACGTCGCGTATAATCGATCAGGAAGTGCACCTCTCCGGAATGCACGCGCGGATCCACGCGCATCGGACGGCAGGGGAAGATGCATTCGCGAAGATGCAAGGAAAAAGATGCTTTGGATTCGGCCATAGCTGGTCAACGCTCCGGGCACACCACGCCCCGTGTACACGCGTCAATACAGCGTGTATACTTATTCATAATGCGTGCAGAGAGAAAGCGGGCCCAAAAAGGAGGCGAAGGGTGTACCGGAGGGTTGAATCGAAAGGACGGCGCGTAAGTACGCGTTCGCGCGTGTTCATGCGAGAATTCGACTCCCCCGCCTCGAATGTACGCTATTCCATTCCACACATATATAATTAAGAGCCCTAAATCGCGCGAGATCGCGCCTCAAAGGGCGTGTCTACTCGACTCGACCACCTATCCATCCCACCTCGCTATCGGACGTTCGTCGGTTCCTTTCTCCCTTACCCTTACGAGTCTGGGCCCTCGAATTTACACCGAGCGTGCCTTATTGGGCCTTCTTCGTGTTTGCCGCGAGTTGGTCGACGAGATACCGTGCGTTTTAATTGATTAACGCGCGTGATTTCTCGCCGGGCGAGAGTACTCGATCTTGTTACGCGGATGAGATCCTCGCACTGCTGCCGTGACGGTTTAAACACGTTGGAGGATTACCGGCTGTTTCGGGCAAATTTGCGGTGTGCTGTTAATTGATCTACAACGGCCTTTAAGTCGATCGAAATGGGTTTTGGTAAGAAAGATTACTGGTGAGGGAAAAGTAGACTTTCTTTCTTTTATTACTGTCATATATGTGGAACGTGGAAGTGTTATACTTGATGTACATTTTTATGTTGGCTTGATGAGATATTTTGATAGTAGGATATAACTATTTAATAGTGAGTGTTGGTTTAAGATGTCGAATGCCATGGGAGTCAGCAATTAACCGCGTTGTTGAATGCCATGAAATTTTATATGACTTTTAAATTGAAATATCTAAGAATTTGCTAATAAATTTGATACTTAAATACTGACATTAAAAACGTAAAGTTCTGCTAACTACTTATCTATGTTCTTAATGTTTCTGCTTTGTAAAACTATGATTTTAATGGGAAAAGTTTCACTCCAGTAAAAATGATGAAACTAGGGAGATACCGATGGCGTTCAGCGTGTTAAGCAAAGTTATTTTTTTATCAAGGGATAACTACCTGAAATTGAAGTTGTTAGGTGAAGGAATCCTAACAGTTAAAGCAGAAGATATTAAATTTAAAAAAAAACAATTCATAAAGCACCTACAAGTTCTTCTATGTTCCACAGCTCATACGTAATAATTAATCAGAGACATGTAAATTACTATTCAAACAATTCAAGAATGAAGCTTCAACGTTGTGGCACTGCCGAGCCGATTTTAATCACGCGCAAAGATACAGGGAAGGCGCGTGAGAATAAAACGCTTATGGGGTACGGATGGGAGGAATTCGGCATAAGGGGAGGGGTTTGTATCGAACTACGGGAACGGTGGATGTAATCTGGCTCGTAAGCATCATCGGATCGGTCGAAACGAAGAGGGAGAGTGTCGGGGTTTTATCGGGAGAAGGTACATGCGCGAAGAACGAGAGAAAAGGGCCGATTGATTTATAATGCGAAATGGATTTCGCGGGGAAGCAAAGACAGCCCGCGTTGGGCTCGATTAATCTTGAATTTATAGCCGCAATTATCCGTCTACGAATGTTCGAGGGATGTCGAGAGAAGCGAGGGTGAATCGTTTCGAGGAAGAAAGAGAAGCCGCCGAAAAAATGATCCCCAAAAAACAATTCACTTTTAAACCGTTTCATTCGGTTAAACGCTCGTTTCCGATTGGCAACTGACGGCACACGGTAGGTGGGTGATTTGATAAATAGGAAAAGGCGAAAGGATTTAAAAAGTAAATTAACGGAGAAGTTAATTGGACGCGTGTAACGATTCCTATTAAGGAAACGATCGATCTTCCCTCGTTGCTTTCGTGATTAAGCTCTCTAGGTGTTTATCTTTCGCGCCAGTAAGACAGGTTACCACGACGTTACTTGCAACGTAACGTAGAAATAAAACGGACACTCTCCTATCTCTATAAATAGAAAAAAAAAAACATTCCTTCACAAATTACATTTCAAAGTACAAATAGAAAAAGTTGCTATCACGCTGCAAAATTTCCAAGAAAATCTCTCAATCTTCCAGAAACATAATCCTGTCAAAAATAAACCAAGTTCTCCGCAAACGACACAATTCTCCTAACCAAAACATTCAATTATACCAGCAGTTGAGATCATTCCAGCATATTAAACCCGTACATCGTCAGCCTGGAAAGCACGGTATGACTAATCCAATAATCTCCACGAAAACAGTAACTATAACCGGGTCCATATTCCAGGAACATTCCGTCGGCGCGTTAAGTCGCCGGCTAATCCAGTGCCATTCAAACCGGATCCAAAAATATGCCAGCGACCGATACTCTTGAAAACTTCATTCTTGCGAACCTCATCCGCGAGCACAAACAATCTCCAGACTAGAACTCTCCAGCTGGCTATCGATCGTGGCGTAATGAGCGTGACAAGTGGCCCGATTGCAGCCTCGCTGAGTGGAGAACCGGGCAAAATCGAGGGCGAGGGGGCAACGATAGTCATAATGCCGTTGTTCGATACCGGCAATGATGCTCGACGTTTGTAGGTAATAGTTGGAAATCCACTCGAGTGCGTCTGACTCGTGGAGGAACCCCGCATGGGAACTGGGTCGAGGTGTAATCGTAAAATTAGCATAACTCACCCTATCCTCATTGGCGTTTCGGTCAGTAACTGCCGAGGGTCGAGAGGGTGCGCGATTAACGTTGCCCAAGTTGATCTTAACCTTTTAACGAACGGGAAGTGTTGAGCCGTTTGAAAAAAAAAATCTCCATTTTTCACATTTTGTCGTTTAATTGCGAACAGTTGAAAGAGTTTAGCGAGAGGAGTAATAATTATTGAACTATGGCAAAATGGAGTGACGGGGGTCGAGTGAGAGGAGAGGTTGGATTTGTAAGGTATCGCGATTGAAATAAAATGTACGTTTTTACGATGGAAAATTTTAATGCCATTGAATAATATTAGAAGTGAAGTAATTCGTTGAAATGCTAAAAGCCTTTGCGGCTGTTTAATGGTATTTCATTGTGAATATTTTTCAAACCGTGAGGTTTCTTGAGAAAGTCGCAATATTATAGTAATTGATGGTTTTACAGGTCAACGAGAAGTATCATTTTCTTTCATGCGATGATTTTAAAGACCGCAAGGACATTACATTCGTGAATTGAAGTCTCAATTTAGCCTTTCGTTATTGATCGCGATTTCTTTGCACGATTCCATCCTGATGGCCGACTTTCACGATGTGAATCCCGTGGTAAAACTGTTCGCAATATTTACGATTCATCGGTAATCGTGCGATATTTCGTTTCGACTGTAATACGCGATGGAATATGACCGGATTCCAAGTTCCGTCTCGATGTGAGCTTATGCATCGATCATAGCGGCGTACAGACCGGGAATTCAATACGATCCACGTTATTCCGGTTTAGCTCGCATCGCCGTCGTAACTCCGGGCCCTCGTTGAATTCATTCGCGCGATCGTTTGCATGCTTCACGAGCGTTAAGTGCAAATTAAGCCGGCCGCCGCGATAAATTTCATTAGCGGCTCGTGACATAGTAACTAGAGCTCGATGGGTGACCCTCGAAAAAGAATTCTTGCCTGACTTTTTAAACGAAATCTTATTTCCTCATTACGAGATATGAAATAATGTTTCGTTCTTGCGATAGTACGGCTGAGAATGTTATTTACACGACGACTGGCCGATTTTATTCCATAGTATGAGATACGAATCGGATGGAATTAATGTTTTCATTTTACTTTAACACTTTCCAACTGCTGTAATTGTGTCATTTGCGTCGGATACTTCGAAATTGACCATTGGGACTCGATTCTATGTGATAATTCAATTGTTATGTTGTGTTTTAAATGAACTTCTATCAACTCTTAGTATTAATCTTACGGGAATTTTATGTATACTCGTAGCTTATCAATTTATAGATTGTCAAATTTCAAGTACATTTTTCCCAGAGAAATGTAAAATATTGCCAATTCAACATAGAATACGATTCAGAAAACAACCTTTTGTTAATAATTCAAAAAATTATATACTTCATTCCATTGAACTGGTCATTTGACTGCCTACGATACGATTAGTGTTCAATCGTGCAGAATATCTATATTTATTAACACCAGAACTACCGGCCTTAAATATATTATATTTTAATACATTGAATAAGTACTTTGCTAAAAGTAGGATCAAGAAGTAAAAGAGATGATCGATTCGCTAATTTGTGTTTCTGTGTCTGCCCTATAAACTTAGAGAATTCTTGGACAAAATTAGGATCCAACCACTGTGACTTGTTTGTTAGTTTTAATGTTAATTTCTGCTATCACAATACTATATTTTTAACATTGTTCCCTTTCCATTCATGTATCAAGAACAATCAGACTATTCATCGCCTCACCAAAGATCGAAGGTACAGGTTTCTCGACAAGAGACTCCTATGAAAATGAATCACGATATAGAACTGGAACGAATGATTTCCAGTGTTTTCACGAACTCGTCCGGCAGCCGGGTGAGCGCTATTATAATCTGGACCTGTATTTCTGACTGACTTCCAGAGAGTCGGACCCCCTTGCAAAATTGAGTCGAGGGTATGAATAATTCATGGAGGAACGGGCGGAAAGAGGGGTTACAAGAAGGACTCCGTTTAATGCGATACACTGGTTAAGGCGCGGCAGTTTACTGAATAAAATCTCTTATTGACCGGTGGCAGGGTGGTGACGGTGGTAGTTGCCGAGTGGACAAGAAAGCGTCGAGTCATATACACGGTGCTCGAACAATCTCCATCCCCTCCGCCCTCCAAGGGATTTTCTCAGGATTTGTGTGTTTGATCGAGCATTAACGAAGGCTACGTCAGATTTTAATGCGGTCGACGAACCGATCGTCGATTATATCTTATCCATGATTAAAGGTGCGTTCGACTTGAAGATGTTTGATCCATATAACAAGTAGCTTTGGATTATTCTGCAAATATTACCTTCTTGAATTTAAACAGATCTTAAACCTGGACAATATTACATCACATAAAAAACTATTCAATCTATAAATTCACTATCCACAAATAAATTCAACTTAATAAAAGAGACCTATACAAATTTGTAGCTAATTAAATTTTAAAATCTCAAGAAATCCCTCAACGCTAAATAGCCTTGGCTGGTTTCGATTTAAGGATAACAGGCAGCTCGTGAATCACTTCTTACGATGCTGCGATGACAAGTGGCACCAGTGGTAAGAAACAACTCGCGTGCACCGTCCCGAAAGAACTTGCAGTCCGTCCGCGTTTTATCTCCGTTTCCGTCTCGTACTTGGAACGATCGGTGGCAAGGTTGACTGACAGCTAGAATTGGAGCCAAGCAAGAAAGCGTCGACTGTACACGCATTACCGAAAGCCGAAATTCGTCAATAGCCGAACGATATCATCGAAGGACTCCATCGTTTCACGATGTTCGAGGGGACCGATCGCGAAACTGCAACCAAGGGTTAATAGTAATTTCCTGAACCAAAGGGGAAACCTTTTGCACAGGGGCGCAAACGAACAATCCGGCTTGCCGATAACATCGAGCCATTTACGGTTTCTCGTTCCTCTTCTATCCGTTACCACGAAGGCAGACTTGAAAGGATACACAGGAAGGAGCTGTCGTCCGCGGTCTAGGCTTTTACTAGAAAATGCACGCTTCTTTGCGCATCGGGAACCCCCCGGGTGGAAAGGCGGCAACGTGGAAAAGACAGGAGAGAAGGAAAGAGCCGTGTACAGTGTGGGAACGGGGTAACCGAATACACGAGCGGAAACCCTTAACGCGAGAAGGCAAAGCCTTCTCCTACTATGGCCGAAGGGACAACGGAGAAGCGAGGTGATGGCTCGTGTCAGTTGGCCTTATCTCACCGGGACTATCTGCCATTACTTCTTTTCACGTTGTCTCGCGAAACGTCGGCCCACTACCGAAGGCCACTCACCATCATCGGCCTCGCATTCGATCTCCGATGCTTTCGATCGATCGGTCAGTCAGCTTTGATCCGACGATCTTGTATTCGTCTCTCTTTCTCCTCGTATCTCACCTTCTTTCGCTCCTTCGATTCGACTTTCGACGGATTTTCGTCGGGAGTTGGGCATTTCCGACAGGCACGGCTTCCAGGTAGGACCAGATGCTTGTATATCGTCGAGTCAATTTGTATCGCGCGTCGACCGATTTTTGCAACGATGAATTCAACCTGGAGCGACGTATCGAGGATGAAGCGTATACTCTGCGAGATTTCTATTCTCTCTTCTGCCATGGAAGATTATTTTGTATTACAATGATCGAGTCTTCCGCCGAGGCTTGCCAACGATAGAACAACGATCGTTGAGTATGATAGTCGCAGTCCGTTGCTACCTCGAGATAAGAATGTAAGTAAAGGTAGAGAAAGTAATTTTAATATTCGCTATTAATTCATACAATTTCTAATCATGAGTGTATATATTACAGTCGAGCTTCCTAATTGTCCATGTTCAATGCCGTACAACTACAACGTTCTCAGGCGAAAGAGTTAACAACCGTGAAACCTTGTTCGCTTGGTAAAACCTCGATGTTACTATGTAGTAAAATAGGCGTGTCATTCTCAGATTAAGATTACGCAACCGATCGTTTCTCATCGAGCCGTCTCACCGGCTCAATATCACAGATTCATAGCCATCGTCGGAGAATGTCGAGCGTGTACCGATACTTTCAACAGGCGGCAAATTATGTCACCTTCCGTTGTCAGAGGGATTCCATGGGTGGAAATGGTTTCTCTTAATGACAAGTCCGATGAAACTTTGGTTCTAGAGTGAAGGAATTGAACTCGATACTAATGGCACACTCGGCATACGATATCTGCGGGTACTGATCAATTAATTATCGAGCATGGTCCGCGGGGTGGGGTCAAAGTATTGTCGGATCACAAAAGGGACACGACTTTAATCTCGCGTCTCGCCGCACGATGCCCGTGAGCCATGACTAGCAGAACGAGAGGGAGGGAGTCATTATCAGATGACACCCATTATTTCATTCGTCCGTCCGTTCGATTTAATTACACATTCAATTTGGCTCGGGCTTATCGTAATCGCCAGCGGTGCTTGTCGAATACAACGTTCCTAATGACCTCTAACTCTTTCAAACGGCGCTCATCTCCCACGTCAGACCCTAAAATTGTAGCACAGAGACTTGGCCGATCTAAGCCGATCATTTGCATAACAATGAACCACCGAACGATCTTACGTTCGAACGTTAATTGCCAGCGAATCGAATCGAAATCACGATTTCTACTGTTGCAATTCAACCGGAGTATCGGCCGCTTAATGGAGCGGGAGAAATATCGGTCGATCGAAATTGTAGATGCACCTTTTAATATCGGATTCACGATACGCACGAGGATCATTGTACCGTTCGTTTGAACTCCTTCGATCGAACTATATTGGTTGCCCATGAAATCCAATCAGCACGGTATGCAAATTTCAATCCTTCAAAAATGCAATCTTAGAATATCAAGTTTTAATTCTTACCAGAAATCATTCCATCAATTTTGAATAGTCAGAGAAACTCAATTTTTTCTAATCTACATACATACATTCGTCACACAAAGCGTAATATTTTATCGTCCACAGCTAAACGACGAATCCTCCAAAGTACGATTCGTTAGCCGCGAAAAAGGGCGACGGAATTAGCGCCAAATTACGACGATTGCATAAAAGCAACGTGATTATCCATCCTGGCCGACTCACGACACAAGTTACCCTCTTTCCCTTTTTTCTTTCACCCCGTCATTCTTCGCGAGTCTTCCGTCAGCCATTCTCGCCGAGGATACGTTTCTACGTCAAAGGAAGAAAGCCACGGAAAAGGGAGGACAAAGGGAGTAGCACCGTTGGGAACACTCGGGGCTGTTTAGCCGTGCGAGGAGTCGCGCATCAAGAATAAAAATCCTTCTCGCGAGAGGAGCGCAATCAGGCCGCATTGCCGAGGCTGTTCTCCCTCGTGTACAGGGCGCGCTCATTAATTACATTTTTTACCAGCCTGAGAGGAACGAGGGTGGTACAGGAGCCACAAGAAATGGCGCGCAATTATCGCACAGTTATTTGAAATTAGCGTATCGATTAACCTCGTTTCACGACCGTCCCATGTCGCAGGTTTCAACGTCGAACAATAAGATTCGTTGCAAGTATTTCCAATATACTTTTTCGATGATAATATGATTTGTAATTTTAATACGTCAGAGTTCCTGTGCATCGTGAAAATGAGGATAGTTTGCAGGATGTTATTATAATTTCTTTGAAATTGGATAACTTTCTCTGATATTATGTAGTACAACACATTCAGAGATGTTCGCTCGAAGAAACGTTCCATAAAACAAGCCCCTCTCAGTGTGCGCCATTCCGCTTTCATCGGGGATAATTAACCGGCTTAGACGTCGGAAAAAATATTCCATTATTTCGATCGAAGGTGAAACCTGCCAAGCTGAAACGCAACCGCAGTCTTGCCGTGTTAACGAATGCATCGCACCGAGTAGAGCAGAAATACGCTCTCGTATCAGCGAGCAAATTGAGATTGACGTAGATGCCGCGTCACTGTTATGCACTTACTCCGTCGAGCGCGAGAACGGAGTTGCTCCTCGTTGTTTTTCGCTCGCTTTCCTCGTTACTCAATCGATTACCATCGTCGTCGTCGATTTCGAGCAATTAAAACACCAGCATGTTTCCCTCTTCGTCTTCGCGCTCGGTCATTCGTAAAATTGGGTAACGTTCTACAGATCATTCCGTATTTTCTCCTAGTAACCTTAATGCATGTCGTTCCTCAAGTTTCTGACGGTTGAAGTCACCGTGTCTCGAGCAACTAACGGATTAAACGTCTCAACGATTTTAGCGAAACGCCTCGATAGCTTCGATTTTACTTTTGATTCGTCAGCCTGAATTTTTCTCGGTTGCGGCATATCAGTTTTTTAAAAATAAATTCTCACCTAGACGCGTTTCACTCTCGACAACGATGACGTTGTCGTCCGACTGGAAATCGAGCTGGATGTAAACGTCGGGGAAGCCTGCGTGTACCGGCGAGAGGCGTCCAAGTTGTCCGAGTCATTAATTACCCACCGGTGAAACGCAACGCGGGCACGGTTTTCGATTTAGATATGCCGGCGGATAATTCATCGGCGTTTTAGTAAATTTAACCGTCGGCGAATTAAATCCGTGACGTTGTTAATTGAATTACCGGCGTTGCGAGGGCCATTTTATATAATTAATTAACACCGACGCGAACCCAGCGCAGGGGTGTTCCGGTTGTTTCAGATTTCCACGTTAATGTCGCGAATTTATTCACCGTCCATTCTCTGCACTGCCTTTCACCAAAGTGACGATTCTTTCTCCCAAAAATTCTCTCTCGAATATTACATTTAATATCGCCATTAATACATTTATTAAGTACAACCCATTTTAACGAATTTCCATGAAAAATCAAAGTCACCAATGTACGAGCCATCGAGTCAAATCCGCGGACTGTTCCCGATTAACTTGAAAAGCGATTACGGTAAATAGGACGTGGAAGAGTTTCTGATAGTCCGAGGTCGGTACTATCGCGCAATCATGACGGAGTAGGATGTAAATTACCGATTATCGATGATCGAAACTAATTAAAAATGGCGCCGCCGGGAAGGTAGACGTCGAGAAAGATTTCCCACCGATGCGAAGCCGTTTCTAGGCTAGAAGGACTTCGAGGACGTTAGGAGCCGAGCAGCTCGAAGAAGGCGTGGCTGCTGCCTCGTTCCTCGGCTTTTTCTTTCTTCTCCTCTTTTCCTCTCTCCCCTTCCTCACCCCGTTTCTTTCAACTTTATTTCTTTCCCCTGTGTTTCACCCTACGCGATGCACGCGCGTATGGTAGCGCGTACCTTCTCGCTCCGGAACTCGGTCTGGTTCGGTCGGCTCGGCTTGAAAGCCTTATACATAAATATCTCATAAATAACTGTCCGGATAATCAATGTCGATTATAATTACCTACCGCTTGTATCACTAGGCCCATTCACAGTTCTTTTTCGAGGAACCGCGACGGCAGGGAACAAAACGTTCTCGCTGGGACGTCGTTTCGTACCATTTTTGGCCACGGCAGAAAGACCTCGACTTTTGGACAGGAATTCGTTTTGTATTAGAACCGATCGAAGTTTTTCGTCGGGACGATTTTTTTTTCTTTGTCCTTTGATCTAATTTTTGTGGTTTCTTTTTGAACTTTGAAGTATTTTAACACTAGAACGACTAAGCAAGTTATTAAGCAAAATGACTTATTCACAATTTTTTCCAATAATTCCCTGAGTTTATAGGAGACTCCTAGACTAGAAATTCTAAGGTGATCTTATAAAACACAGATTTCCGAACCGATCATATTTTCCACCTCTTGATTCCCCTTTTTTCAAAGTACTTATTTAATGTACTTAGATATCATAGATTTAACGCCAGTCGTTCTAGTGTTAAGTGTGACTTTGCGGGGATGATAACTTTGAGAAAAAAAATTATAATTGTATGATCTTTTTTGGGCTTAATGGTACCTATAATTTTGAGAGTGATTCATATTACAATATATATATTAGGTAAGAAAAATTTGTTACAATTGATGATGATTAGAACTCGCCCAATAATGGAAGAATTTTTAAGTTAGCATCAGTTATAGGAGAATTGAATAAAAAATCAATCTTTTGGATTTTTCTCAACATGTATTAAGGATACTAAAATTCTAGCAATATGTCGTGCATAGAAATGATAGTTGGAAGAAAAGTTCGATTAATGGTAATTAGGTCAGCACGATTCGTCGCTCTCAAGAATCCCGAGGTTGAATTAAACGTTGCAACAACATCAAGTACGATATGCTCGCCGGAAATTTGAGCAGAGAGGGCATGCATGTGATAATTCACGAAGGTCGTTAATGCTGCATTGTATTATGTCATATCGTGTTCCTGCGTTCCCCATAGGGACACGTTGGAATGTCTAATCTACCCTCTCGATATGCATGCAGAATCGATGCCCTGCACGGTGTCTTCCCATTGGCAATCGGCCATGTATACGAATATGCATTCATTTCGATAACGGATGGCTTGCCCACCCACTTACTCATCGTTTCTCCGATTAACAAAAAATTCCATTCGTTGCTCACCGATTGCTGCGATTCTCGATTTGCAAGGATTTTTCTCTTCCTTTTTTTTCCTCGATACAAGAATTTCCCAAATTCGTCGACAAGTTATGCGGAATATATTATGAGAAAACGTTTCAATGTTGCGGTATCGTAGCTCGAACGAAATTCATATTTTTACATTTTTGCATATTTTGCGGACACCGAACACGCGTGGGTTTAATCCTCGAATATTCTTTCAGGTATCCTTTAAGCGGTTCTCATACCGAGGAAAAATGCATTTCGTGAATGATTCAACGTTTGAAATGTATGCGTGGAATTCTTCCATTCCGCATTGAAAACGATACCAGACGTGCAACTTTCAATTAGTGCTTAACGACGGCGTATAGATAGTTTATCTTTCAATTAACTGCAAATAACACGATCTAACGATAAAGTTGTAATTACATAGTAACAAACAGGAAGAAGATATAAACGAGAACAGCGTGCGCCTCCTCTATTAACAGAACTGGTTCTCCGCAACGCGAATATACGTATAATATCAATATCTGCTAACGTTACAAACTTACTGCTGAGTCACTTATTTTAAACTTTTTGTTAAAACTATATTACCTCCCAGTATCCTATAATAACCCATTTCCAATCGATACAAAACATTTCCAACACTGTGTATCATTAGGAAGCAACTTTCCTAATATCCCACTCTACAGCTTTTCTCAAAGTGAACAGTCCTGTTTTACAAGCCAGGAAGAAAGAGAAGCACATGAATTTCAAATATTAACAGTCGAAAGTTTGACGAATGTGAAAGTCGCTTTATATTCACAAAACTTGCTCCTAATCCTCTAAACTCTTTTTACTTTTTTTTGCCGATTCCGTTTGAAAGTGACTAAACGTACCTCTCACCCCGAAGGAGGCTTTACCCGACCGCGGGAACTTTTATCTCTATTAAACGGTTTAGCTACGCATTGTGCTCGACTTATGCGAACGTAGGCGAACAACCCCGTTCTCCGTCTGATTCTCGGCACGGTCAATGGAGGTCTAACGATTCTTAAGCACCGCTGATTCATAGGCCTACTTTTTATCCTCTAGAAGCTCGCTTGTTTGGACGGCAACGGCAAAAAGTCCCTCGGATGCTCGGCGATGAGCCTTAACCTTCCAACGGGAAAGAAATCGAATCGTCCATACGCTAATTAAGGCTGCGAGCACGATTGCTTATCGGCAGGCTAATCGATCATGATGCTACGGTACGTTCGACTAATCGCGTCTTAATTAATTTTCCATGCTGTTCGATCGCGATTCCACGAACCACCTTGTGCACCCTTGCTCTGAATGCAACGGTAGATTAAACGGTTCCGATGAAAAATGTCCTTGATTGAAAAATTCCAAGGACCGTTCCGCCAGTGGGTTATATCGGAAATGGCCGATTCGCGAGTCTGAAAGCTCGTAGTTAGCAAACGCCTCACAGTTGGCAGCCCAGACGGTTTATCTTCCGGCGATCAGCATCATCGATCAAAAGTGGCAATTAGTTTTTCAATTTCCGCGCGGAGAGCGTGCCGATCTCGCGTGTACTTCGATACTTTCTCGAAAAAGACGGTCAGAGGTAGACGGAGCGCGTAATCGCAGGAGAACCTCGGTCTGAGATCGCAGCCTGAGGTCGTTCGCGGTAAAACCTCCATTATTCTCGAACCCCTGAATAAGAAGCACCAAGGAGAGCTCGAATGTTGAGCCACTCCCACGAGAGCAAATCCTACGGAATGCGGAACTAAGATTGACGGAAATTCGCTCGTCACGGAGACAGCCAGATCTAACGGCCTAAGAAATTCACTTTTCCTCGGATTCCCATGTGATTCTGCATGGAATTCCACGTCCTTCTTGGACGAATTCAAGCGCGCGTCTCATCATTGCGATCCGTCGCGATGATTTCGCGAGCGAATAACTTGAAACCGCGCAGTCATGCGATCGATTCGACTCGCATCGTGGTGAAGTCGCTCGACGATCGGGCCCCCGATCGATCGTTTGCATTAGGGACCAGGCGAGAGTAATATCGTGGCCGATCGTGATTCCAGATCGATCGTTCGATCGCCACGATCGGCAGATTCGATCCTCGCATGCAAGGATTTTATCAACGAAGGCAAACTCGGACTTGTAGATTACACCGATGATGTTGTATCGTTTTCGTCAGAGAGTATTAATCTTCCAAGCTATGCGTAGATTCACCTGTCAATTGTATTCAGTAACAATCAAAAATTTGTTTCAATAACATAATTACTTAATAAATAACAAGTTCTCCATCTTAATTTCATCGTTCGAACTACGGAAACCTGGCTTATTCTACTTACATTCTATTCAAATATGAAAACCTACAATTCCGAGCCTCCACTATTTTACGATTTATTCCATTTTCGCTCCTACCTTTACCAACTCGATCATACATATCGTTCTTTCCCTACTTCCGTAATTCCACCTCCTTTCTAGCTATCTTGTCACAGGAACGACGTTTCAGGTCCGCGTCAGACTGAATATCCCCGTAGCGTAATAATTTTGCACACGACCAACGCGAATACCGATCTTCCGAGGTGTACCAGCTTTTTTCCCAAGATTAAGTGTTTCACGATGGAAAGGCGTGTTATTCAAAGACCTCATAAATCCCGGTGTACCGTGCGTGTGTTCTTTAGGTGGAGGTAACGAGGACAAACGTTAGTATAGCCGAGATGGAGGGTGAACGGCTGAAGAACGGGGGTAACGATAAAAAGTCGTAAGAGGCAACGTGGAGCTTTCCACGATGTCGCAGCGATGTTTCAACGGTAGCCGTGCAATTCTAAAGACGCGAAAGGTGCCATGTACGTTCTGGGAAGCTGCCACCCTCCGTTACGAGGCGCGAAAGCCACGAGTGCCGTGTAATTGGACATGTCGAGTGGCGTAAACCACTGTGCGCTGGTATTTTGTCTTGTTCCATCTAAAGAAACTTGCTGCCTCGTAATTCGTTGCCGGTGATTACACCTCGCCGTTACCGCTTGTCGATTCGCACCGTGAAATTTACGTTTATGACGTAAACGCAGGTATCCACGTAACGAAACATCCGTGATTCCTCGACGTCGACCTCTTGCCGTGCGATGGTATCTCATGGTATTCCAGGTGGTTTGTTAGCTTTCGAAGATTTATTATTTATAAAATGACGGGGTGAATCGAGCGTACAGGTTGGCCTGATTTTACGAAACGATTTATCCCCCCTGGTACCACGGATTTCTCTGTCTCGTTTCAGTTTTTAATTTCGATATGAAAATATTGGATTTTTGGATGACGAATTGCTCCAATTTGACGAATGTTCCGGAATTTGTTTTATTAATGCACATTAACAATTCCGAGGAGGAAAGCGAACCGTTGGTTGTAAAAAATTCGTGCGATAAACGAAGTGTCGCAAATACGGAAACGCTGACACCGGGGATGAAAATTTCGTATAATTTTTTTCTGTATATCTGTATATATGTATTGTGTCGCGTTTATGGAGCTTGCCAGAACGAGATCGGAGTGCCGGCTAAACTGATGAAATTGATTTGAATTTTTAACTTTCCCAGTTTACAACAAATAATTCCGCTTCAACGGAGAGAATTCTGTTTGAGAGAATTTTTCGGAAAAATTTAGCGGAATATAAATCGTCCGTGGTAACGATTATGCAACGTGAGATAATAAAAACGTGCAGCGAAATCGTACGTGTCACGGTAGAATTTCGATAATAATCAATTAACATCCGACTAATTCGTTATTCTCACTTTCTATCCTGTTTGCGAGATTTATTAAAAAGTCCATGTTAATTGCAAGTATACAGCGTTTACCATAGATAATTGAATACTCTCGTAAAATGCAATTGAATTTAGTGACTGGCGTTAAAGAGAAATCACTTGCAATGAGTTATGACGAAAAATTATTTTAAACGGTAAATTTGCAGTAATCGATACGGATGTTCGTTATTCGCGCGAACGACTCCGTATTAACTCAATAACCGGCAGATTAGCTCGAAATATGTTATCCGCAAAACGCTTTAAGCGGATATTGCGGTACGCTCCGCCTACTACATGTAAATTACTGCCGTGTGTATTATATACTTAAATCCACTTGCATAATTATACGATAATCCACGTGGTATTTTTGCGAGCAAATGTACACGTACACGATGTATTATGTCAGATAATCATCGATCTCTCCGTCCAATTGCCAATTATTTGCACGCAACCGTTGCCGAAAACAAATAGAATGTCGCGATTAGTTGTCGTTCAAATTATTTAATTATTTGCCCAAAACGCTCCTATCTACCGTTGCTATTTGCCGTTCCAAGTATCCAATTAATTGCAAAACAATTAAACCGACACTGTCTCTGATTCTCCATAGTGACCGATTCAAATCAAACTGTCGTTTCGTTATTGAATTGTCTAATCGAAAATCAACGATCTTTGTGGCATTAAATTATATCAAAATTGTACTCACACTCTTAATTACAACACACTGGTACTTTTCTTGTACTTCTGCATACAACACAAAAACATAAATAATTTTTTTGTATGCAGAAGGATAAGAAAAATGTATGTAATCACAATTTACTCCAATGTTTATAATTAAAAAATGGTGGACTCTAACATGCACTTATGAGTCAAGAAAAGATCCAATGATTAGGGATCCAAGAATTTTGGTCGGATCTCCCTCATTCTCATTTCCACGCAGCCAACCTTCCGGTAGTAGCTTAGTCGTTCGACGAACGGTGTTGATGGCCTGCACTTAGTGCACGGAGGCCGCAAGTACTTGCAACTAAATCAAACTGCAGCCTGCGTGTGCAGTTCGCGAGCGCGTAACAGAGCGTGTTGTACAGAGTGCGAAGCACGTTTAAGAGAGCGCGCGGCATCATCAAACATCTCACTGCTAGGCGAAGCGATGATGGATAACCCATGATGAAATCATTCATACATCAGTATCTTCCCTTTTGAAGGAGGAAGGGCGAAAGAAGGAAGGCTGGAATAACCAAGGAAGAAAACCAGGAAGGAAGAAAGAGAAAGAGAGAGCGCGATCCAGACCGAACTGATGGTCGGTGTATGCTCATTTACCTCGTACCGTTACTCTTTAATTACCCATTGATTTATTATTGACCGTGGTGTTAGATGCATTGCCTCCTGCGCCTACCTCTTCTGCACTTCGATCGCCGGCGCAGCTGCAGGATGCAACTGTTTATACAGAATGTTTCGCGTATCGGCGTTTAGCGGGCTTCGTTATTGACGTTTCGACAGTTCTCTCTTACCTCTTGACCCGAGATGACAGGCGAGTTAATGCACGCGTCGTACATTACACTAGTAACTACATACATGCATCTGTACCTTGTTGCAATTAACCGCAGCCGTAAATCGAGAAGGATTCTTTAGGTATCCCGGGAGTCTCTGGGAGAGTACGATTGCTTTTACCACGATGAGTTTCGTTATTGTCATTTTTGCACAACCCGAAGGAAAAAGAAGTCGTTTCTGCAGGAAATCGTAGTAACTGATAAATGAGAAGGAACTAAGTCAGGTGGAAATTCTAGGTTCAGTTTTGCGTTCGTACGTAACCTTAACCTTAGGAGTTATTATGGTGGTTTACATGTTCAATTAATGGGATCGAGATCCACCGGCGACTGCGTAAGATTTCTATAAATTATTATTCTGTAACTCCCAATATCGTCACACTGTACCCTATTTTCGATGAATACCTTTCCATAAAAGCATTGTATTGTAACACCATTGTAATGTGTCAGTTATTCCACCCCATATCGCGCCATATTTAACCCCTTTCCTTACAGTAACGACTGAATCTCCTACCGAAGCAAATTAAATAAAAAAAATCTTCCAAATTTTTAAAAAATATTCACGTTAAAAAAATCAGTAGAACATGATACCATAAAATCATTCTCATGCTGTTACTTTCATTTCCAAATATATAACACAGGAAAAACCATCGTTAAGCTTTCACTTCTGCACTTTAGTGCACAATATTTGTTGCACTTACAGTCACAAAAATACGGATCAAACTACCCAAAAACAAAAAACACAAAGTGGACCAGTAATTAACAAATAAGTCGTTATCTATAATAGAATGCAAGGACATTGATCATATACCAATGTCGCGGAACACCGTCTCGCATCACGGGCGCCGAGTGCCACTGTCGGATCTAATAGGCTTTCGCGTTTAAGCTGAAAACAGGATGACAGTGTTTATATTCAGGTATGAACGAGATAGAACCTTTCGTTGATCTCACCGTCCAAGAGCTTTCACTCGTGTGCCGTTCGAACGTTACGCTCTCTTACAATGATCGCTCCTGACGCGGTGTCGCGAGGCGTCCCGCGTTATTAGGAATCGTTATCGGGGACAAGTTTTCAACGGTGGAGCAACCAATATCGGCTTTTTGCCGGTGCTAAGGCATGCATACAAATTATAGCCATTACGGTCTCTCTCATAGGCGCAGCGTTCAGTTTCGTGCGACACGTAATAAATTGTCTTTACTTAGAAACACCACGATGGAAATACCGCGGCGCTATCTGGCCGTTCTCCGTTTTATATTTCTTTGATATCGCGAGTCTCGTAAGCGTTAAATACATTTGTCAATCGATGAGGAACAACCCGAGACTCTAAGCATACAGTGGGCTGTAATTGTAACCGATTATTTCTACTAAGCACATTGACAACTTTCTCTTTTCATTATTTATAATATCGGGAGTATTTCAAGTAGAGAAATTTCAAGTAGACGTCACTGTCCATAAAATTTTAATGATATATAAGACATTTGATATGGTTTCCTGTTAATCGTAGAGCAAAGTGTACCTGAAGTGTCTTAAACTTATCCCATATTTCCTTCACGATAAAATATGTAAGGAAACGTTCGAAAAGCGCGGAGAAGTTTCGTACTGTTTGACCAAAACTTTGGACACGCTACGACAGCCTGAAGCATTTACTCCCAGCTTGGGAATACCTCCTGGATAGTTTCCGTTCGATCTCGCGGAGGGAAATAAATCAGCAAGGCATCCTCGCATGGTAGAAACACCCGAAATATCGAACTGACATTTAAACGGCCGGCGCTAATGCGAGAGCGCAGGAGAACCGAACGAGACTCTCAATAATAGATTAGATGCCGGCTAAGTGCACCAACGCCGTCCACGACACGCCTCGTGATTTATTGATACCGGCACGTGCGTGTATCGAGATTTCCACTTCTCGCTTCAGCTATAATATCGATCCTACGTTTTCCCCGGTGAAAAGGAAATTAACGGAGGGTGGGCGACCCCGGCGATGCGGTTGAACGACTTTGATATCCATATGCTTGATAAAGGATCCGAAGGTGCATGGAATTTGTTGTGTTTGCAAGAATGCACGGGGGTTTGTGAATCGTGATGGTTTTGATGTGCTAGATAATTAAATATCGCGAATATTTTCCTCGAGTGATAGAAGCTGATATAGTCTCGTGAAATAGTTTGCAAATTTACCGAGTTTGCATCGGTGCAGCGTTAGGAGAGGTTCGCAGTTTGACTCTCTGAATAGTTCTTTGATGATGGAAATTAGTTCGTGGCAGTTAGGATAGAGGCACAAGGGAGGAATGTTATATTAATAATAGCAATTTTATCCTATTTTAAAAGTAATGTAGGTAATGATCTTGCTGCATACCTCTTTGACAAAAAACCATCCAGTAGAAACCAAAGTGATTTTTAACTTCCACGAGAAGTACCACACACTTTTAAAAATACCTAGATTGAAAAAAAGTAAAACGATGACCCCTATTATCTCGAATCCTCATCGTGGCATTAATTATTACACAGCAGACGACTCTCTGACGTGTTCTTCCGTATGGTCCTCCTCCAGTCTCATTCAGCTTTCGTGTGATTTTTCACGAGTTAATTCCGTGCACGCGATAAATAATAATTCCTAATGGAACACGTCTGCTCCAAGCCCATAAACTAATTTCATTCGAGACGTTTGATCTTGCTTAATGTGACGATCGTGTCGCGGCGAGATCCAAAGAGATCTAAACGAACCCTTTCGCGAGGGCTTCTCATCCGGTGTTTTAAGAAGATGGCGAACGTCTTCCCTGATCTCTACTTTTAGGGCGAGACTTCTTCCTTGCTAGGTGTCGAGGAATTATAAACAGAAAAAAAAGATGAACCTTAAGGCCGTCGTACGTGCGTAAACCGCATCGTTTCTCGACGGCATCCTGGATATTCACACGTGTGACGCGAAAGCTCGATGGAAGTTCACTGGGCTTAGCTCGAGCCAGTTGCTCGAGATAAATACGACGACGGGGTGTACTTTTCGGGATGGTTCGTTCTCGTCGGTGTATATTTCTTCCATGTCTGCGTGTGGATGTCTCTGTTTGCGATCGTTGAAGTTGGAATATACAAATGTCAACTGTGCAAAGCACACGGAGGCTCTTTTGCGGGAGAGCCGCGCGAACCTCGAAAAGAGGGCCGGCTTGAACACTCACGAACCCGTTTTCAGCTGTTCCAAAAAGAGCAAGGGTAGCATTGCGGAGCGTGCGAGGGCCGTCAAAGCGAAAGAAGCTAGTTAGAGGCGTTCCCGGCGAGGGCTCTTAACCCAAAAAACTGAGGTCGCGCTCGTCCTTGTTAAATTAAACCATTTGGGACTTCAGACTCGATTAAAAGATCGTCGCGTAAAAATCCATGGCATCTCGCCTGCGGGCCCTTTTGATCGAGCCTGACGCGACGAATAGTTCATTTCGTTATGCGGGAAGAATGTCAAAGTATGTTTTCGAAGGATGTTTTAGCTTTATGATGAAATTTACTTTTTATTCTTACGTGAATATACATGGGCGTGTGTTTGAAGTTGGAGGGAGGATAGTGAGAGAGGGAATACGAGTCTTTTTCATTTGGAGTGACTCACTTTTGTAAACCTGGCATTACTTTTTTCGCATTTACTTAGAACGATAACAAAGCCTAAAGCGTACTCTTTGGCGGACTATTGCGCTCATTGTTTGAACGATCTAAGCACACGAAAGATGTTATTTTGTGGTCTCACCATTCCGAGAATGTGAAAGCTAACATGCCTCGCCTTATTCCCTTTTTTTCTATTTCTTTTTCACCTGTAACACAGTTGTTGCGTTACAATCAAACAAAGAAACTTCCACGTACCGTTCTCCAATTCTGATCAGCCGAAATTCATTCTCAAATAAATGCAATCAAATTTCTTTTAAATAACAGAGTATACTTCTTTCAACGCCGCACAAAAATTGATATCTCACTGCTCGAAGAAACGGAATAAACGACGACGTACCTTTTGCTCGAGCTCGAAACATATACGCTTCTTTGAGAATGCAGCGAATTAACACATAAGCGCAGGGAGCGCAAAGTGGAAGCAATAAATCTCCAGCACGTTTCAGAATTCCGAGCATGAAACCCGTCTGTCCTTCATCGAGGTTTCGTGTCATTATCATTAATGCGTGAAAGGCAGTGGCCACGTAGAATATACGCAGGTGTGCCCCGTCTCTTCGACGAGATTCACACATATCTACAGTGTGAACCATTCGCAAGATAGCGATTTCTGCCGCAGAAACATCCGAGTATCCAATCGTCCGTTTCGCAATTCTTATCTCGAGACTCTGTGTGCAATATCGAGTAAATAATTGAAGTTTTACAATAGCATGGGAAATACTCTTCCAAGGCGATCCGTTCGTGCAAGGCCGTCGAACGATGGCCATCGTCCTGTCATCGGATCGTGGAGTGGCTCGTTTTTCTCACAATCTGTCTTATCGTATGGAAAGTCATTACCGACGGCTTCAGTGTCGTAATTACGTAAACGACATTAGTTATGCTGATTAAATGCAACGTATATTATATTGGACGTGTTACGGTACCTATTAATTTAAGATTACATATTGAAGAAATTTGTTATGCTTCGCGCGAAGGGATATAAATTTCGCTGGATCATTAGTGGCAGAGGATGCAGGAAATATAATTCACGTGTCATATTTCTTGTACGTTAAAACTGAAATTAATAATTACCAAGATCAAAAACATATAGGTATATGTATGTATGGTAGTAATTTTCATTTTTCATTGAATCAAGAAATCCGTTGCAGCATCTGATAGAATATATGTAGATATCAATGTATCCGAACTCTATACATCAACAGGTAGTGAATGAAGACATAAAGAACATCGAGTATACTACGTGAATATTAAGCGGTAGCAAATTTCCACATTTACTCTTCGTATCTCGCAAGTTATAACTCACGCAATGACATTTCGCACCGTAGAAATCATTCCCAAGTCGAGCATTACTTTTCCTCGTCCGTTCGATTTCACCGTCAAAGATATTACTCTCCGATTGTGCAACCGTTTAGTTCTCATAGTCGATCGTTCGTCATAAAGACGGCAGCTGGAGTCACGCCGTGAAAGTTGCAACGAGCGCAAGGATGTTTACACGGAGAGGCGTAAATAATCTAAACTCAAGTCGCAGACACGAAAAGAACCCGGTTTACACGTGTAGGCGAGCCTCGGGAGGAAAAAGGAATAGAGCCGACACGTCGTGGCACGCCGGTCGGTCGCTATAAAAATACGATAAAATATTCCGGTTTACTAGGCCACTCGATATACATCGGCTCACGAAGTCTTCGCTTACCTCCTAAGCAACCTTATGCTTTGACTGCAGACCCTCCGTTTGGAAATATTTTGACCGAGCCGTGTGCTCCGGCTGACGAATTTTTACCTTTCCCTTTTCCGAGCCACGCGAGAACTCGTTCGCTCGCTCGTTCCAGCCAGAGTTTTACGATCCGTTCGAGAAAGAGTGGTAACAAATATAAAAGAAAAAAAAAAGAGAATGAAAAAGAGGAATCTCTGATGACCGCACTAGAATTCACCGAACGAATATGGAATATAAAACTTTTATGCATTTCCTAATCCCCACTGGGACACCGTCCAGATTACCGATCGTCCCGACAAAATCCCTAATTTCGAATGAATCTCCGTGACATCCCTCTCGCCACAATGTCACCTCGTCCTGCCGCATCTCTTTTGTCCTTGAAGAATGACCTTCGCCGATCGGACAGTGGCGTTCGTCCCCGGATCTTCCTTCTTTTTTCATTCCATCCTTTCGCGTTCCTCGTGTCGAACGACTCCTGTTACGTCGCTCGAAACGTCGACACTTAAGGGCCGCGCGCGGAACAGATGCGGGAGAGATAAAGGAAGAGGAAAGGGTGGGAGAAGAAGGATCAGGACGAATCTGTCGGCGATCGGGTAGGATCGTGCGAATCCTAGAACGACACGGAGATGGACGACGTGGAGACACGTCGTCGGGATGTCGTTCGTGAGGATCCAAGGCGGAGGAACGGGCAAAAGGGATAGGGCGGAGAAGTCGAAGACGAGGGCGAGGGTGACGTCGAGAGAGAGCGAGCCCGGTGAGATCGAGAGATCTCGTTTTCTCGGAACGAGGAGCCGCTCGAACGGCTTCTACAAAGAGTTTTCGCTCGTTCGATTATTCCGAATCCGCCTTGGCTCGTGCTCGTTTTGTTCACCGGCGACCGTCGCCTTCAGCCGCGTTAAAAAGACGTGTTTTTGCTCGCGAGAGAGCCCCGACGACGAGTAGCGAACTAGACCTTCTCCCTTTCTGTTTCTCTTTGGCGAACGTTCGCGCGCGGCTACGTTCACCAATGTCGGTTGCTTGCCGATCGCGGTACCTATTGACGGCTCAAGAAGGAAATGTTCGTCGCGATTCTACAAGGCCGATCTTCAGTGTCTAGGTGAAAAATTCACCACGCCAGGAAAAACCAATGTGCCTCGTGTCTTTAACGACGCTTTAAGGGCCGCGGTGATGGAGTAGTATTATTTGTTACAGACGTATTCCGATAGCGTTTCGCTACGGTGTCTTGGCGTTTGTTGAATTGCAACGATGTTACGGCGAATCGGATGCTATCGGTCGATAGTATCGGGGAATACTAGATTTTTAGTATTTTTTCAAAATTCTGTACTTGTCTTCTATCACTTCGTGGCTTGATTTAATTTGGGGTGAATTACAGGATCTTGATAGGTTGTTATGCGAATTTCTTTGTCAGAATTTTGATTACAGAGAATAAAAATGAAGTAAGTTGTGTATATAATGAATTTTGTTCTTTTTTTTTAAATTCGTGGGAGGTAAGAATAGCTACAAGGTGGAAAAATGAAATAGTTGTGTAGAGGTTAAAGCTTTTAGGTCAAACGCAGATATCTCCAAAATTGTTGTATCTTATAGAAACTCGTTTTATCCATCGTGGTCAGTGAATTACACGCTCCCCATGGAAAGCAATTTCACGATACAAAGATGAAGAATCCTTCCAATGGAAAACCCTACTTTCTTCGTCTCATGGGGTAGTTTTGGGGGTCGCGATACAAGAGTTGGACGTCAAAGATTTCAGAGAGACATGGATATACTCTTACAAAGAACTAATTGAACGGCAATCGATCTGTAAAAAATTGTTGTCATCCCTTTTCCAAGTTGCATTCAAGGATGTAAAGAGACGCCGAACGAAGGTCGAAGTGGAAGAAGGAGATCAATTGCATCCGGGGCGACTTATCCGTGTCTTTATCGACTTCTCGATCATCTGTCTTAATTAGAGCGATTTATGGAATTAAAGTGCGATAAGATCTTAATTTTCTTATTATCGGCAATAGCCGTGTCGCTGTCGGTAACTATTTAGATATAGATTTACGCGCGCAAAAACGTGTTGTACGCGCGACCTTATCTTTTGCTACATTCGCGTATATATTTGCCCGGAAATTTATACCAACTCTCGCGCGAGTTCTTTCGTTTACGCTGGCATCCGTGACAATTTATAATCTCTAATCTCAGGCCGACGATAACGGCGCTTAATGTCTCAATATCTCCCGCAGGGCCTCGCGCTTGCAACGCGATACCTTTCAACCTGATCGTTATTATCCTCTAATTAGGAGATGTGTTGGACCCTGCGTCACGACACTTTGTCAACGAGATATTATCTCGTGCGAGCGGCTCGTCTCTGCCTACAACACTCCATTTCCGGTTGGCAAGTCTAGAGGTGAACTCTCTGTGTCTCTGATTCTACGATTATTTCGACAGGATATCCGGAATGGCTTGCTCGCCACTAGATAACATTTACTTATGCGACGTTTCAACGGAGAGAAGAAACGAAATGGACTCTCTGTCTGCTACCGGATCGTCTTTTAAAGGATGGGAAACCTTATCCAAACTATCCGTGCGATTGTTCCGGTTGGAGGAAATAGAATCTAGATATGAATGCAAAGATCTGCAAGGATGGATGTCATGATTATTTTCTTGCCTTGTTTCAAATTGAAATGCAATGGTCGTTTCGTTCAGGATGTATCATTTAATTGACCCATGATATGCATATCGTAATAACGATAATTTGAAAATGAATTTCCTTAGAAGACTGATAAGTAATACAAAGTAGAAAGAACACAATGATCGAGAACTGAAGAATATCTTCTCACCACCATGGAATTTTTCACGCCCGCTGCATATGTATAATAATATATAACCTTCGTCGTAGAGAATTCGACGAAACGACCGCAGATGTTTGTCAGAAATGATATACCGCAATCGAGGGACTGAATAGAGAACAATATGTATGGAATATCAACGAATACCTGACCATCCAAAAAAAGTAACGATTCCAGTCGGAGGATTACGAACAACGAAGACCGTGGGACGTTTGAAAAAAAAATGTAACGCGGAAAGGTATCGCGAAACACCTAAAATTAGACATCTGGACGGGAGAAACAAATAGAGAAATCCAGCCTAAGAGAGTTTATTAGCTAACATAAAGTCGCCGGTTTGACGCTAATCCCGTCGCTCGTTTCTTCTTGGAGAGACACGCGGAAAAAAGGAGCAGCAAAGGAGATTCTGCGACTCGTTCGCACGTTATACGAATCACGTTCTCACCGAGGTGCTCCGATTTGCTTCGTCGGACAGTAATCCTCCGTATGATCGTTCCTCGCGAATTGGACCGGCCATTCGCGCAACCGAACATTCGACCTGGGAATTGAAGCAATTCGGAGAAAGCTGATAGTTCGATCGTATCAACATTCACGCGAAATAAAGATTTCTTCGCTTAGGAAGGAAATCGAGAATGTTTGCCATCCCAATCTCGTGAATTTGAATTAACTCTATCGGAGGTGAAGAGAGTATATGGTCACCTTTAGCTATCGGATCGACGATAGGGTTGGATTGCTTTTCGACAGGGTAATCGAATTATTCTAAGAATAATGTAATGAAATTTCAATTTTCAAAATCTGATATAACCAGGAAGATAGAAAGTACGGTGAACGATCAAGAATGTACTCAATTAATCATTCAAACAATTTTACCATTGTTTATCTTTAAGTAAGGGATTAATAAATTCTATTTGATGGAGCATGGGAATAATATCAGTTCCGAAAGGAGTTTCAAGGATGCTAGAAATGAATTTTCTGGAGACAGCGTTGTTAAAGACCCTGGCGATCATGGGCCAAGGAGGAAGTCTGATGAACAGGTTTTCAGCCGTGAGGTTAGCCGCAGGCACGCGCGTACCAGAAAACACATTCACGCCTTGCCACGAAATACCAATCGAATCGACGAGGCCCAAAAGGGAGAAGGGGCGTGGACAGCATTCGTAATGTTTAATAAACCTTCAGCGCGTGTACTGACTGACGCGTGGCTGCATACAGGATGCCAATGATTCAGAACCACCACATTCGACACGGTGTTTTCACGCTGCGCGTGATTATTCGTAAAACATCGTCGGAAGTCGATTCGTCTGACCACCCAGACGCATAGAAATTAATTTGACTGGTCTTTATTAATTTCTCAGTGACATTGCTTAACTCCCTACCTTGCAACATGACAATAACAGCTACTTTACGGTAATTTCTTATTTTTCATGACGCATTTACTATGATGATTTTTATTCCTACCGATGCTAATGAAAAATTTAACTTCTTCTTGAATAGTACCATGGGAAAGCAAAAAATTTACGTACGTGGTGCTCTCAAGAAGGACGTGGAAGAGAACCAAAAAAATGGGGAAGAACGGCGGGATTCTGAACGTCAATGCAACATCTCCCTATCTTTGAGGCAAGAAAATAGGGTGTAAGAATCAGAAAGGGAAGAAATGGTGGTCGGACCACCTTCGTCTCTTTTGGTCTTCCTCTCTTTCTTTCTCTCGCTCCTTTCTCCCCGACTGTCTTGCTCCATTCCCAAGGGTTAACGTGGGCGAATGGGGTTTCACGTCGGTCGGGACAAAGCTAAGATAAGAGAGACGCTAAAAGAAAGAGGAAAGCGGCAGGGCAAGAGAGGGCAGAAACTTGAGAGACGAAGCGAGAAAGAGGTCCATGGCTCTCTGTTATCGCGCTGCGAGCCGAGTTGCGCCGCGCGAAGGCGAGACGGAGGACACTTCGAAGTATTTTTCACGGCAATAAATAATCCGGAACGAACGTCATTCCGAGAGCTGACACGGGCTCTGCGAGCAGGGATAGAGGTGTGCGCGCGATAGCAGACTCTTTCGTTCCTCCTTAGGATATCTCTTTGTTCCTCTTCGAATCTTGCTTCACTTTCGTCCTTTCTCTCTTTCTCTCTCTCTACCTTTAACTCCTTCCTCTCTTCCTCTTTCTCCCTCTTTGTGCTTCTATCTCCAACTCTTTCTTCTTTCTTTCACGTCGTCCTTTCTATCGCACCTCTTTCGTCTGGGTGATATCTACATGGAAGTGTTCACCATGGGGGCACGTGGACCATGAAGGCACTTACACGACCTATTTCGAGGTCTCGAGAAATAATGTCTCTCCATTGGTGGGCTGGTGATTGGTCGATTACAGAAGCTCTCCGCGAACTTCTCTATACTTCCAGTTCAGAAAGGAGCAACACTTCCGGTACGCCATGGTGAACTTTCGCGCCGCGAAAGTCGACGGTGTGCCATGCCGGATTCTTGATATATGCATGTACCAAGTGGAGCACGGGTGTTCGGAGTTTAAGAGCACGGATAAGAAGAATGAAATATATTTTAGCCGACAATACACCCCGTCGAAACAGCCTTGAAATGGCGATACAGTGTTATCTGAGTTTTAGGAAAATCGTCGGGCGACTGGGTCGAAGAACGCGACAGTAAGCGGAACTGAAGATTTATGGGGATCAAGGAAAGGGCTAAAAGGCTTACGATTGGTACAGATGCGAATAATGCGATGTGGTGAGTGAGTAACTGGATGCTGGGTGTAACAAATAGAACAGTTTAAAATGGAGTGCAACGTTGCTGTTAAATGCAATAGTCTGATTTTGCGGGGGTGAGTTTTGAGAGGAAATTCGTAAGGGAGGAAGAAGGAAAATTGAGGATTCGGATAGATCGAAGATTTGGTTAATATGCGAGTGGTTGACGAGAATTGTAAGTTTCCGATCCTTCGATGGGGAAAATTGGATCCTAACGGCACATGGATGACTTTTAAGGAGGGTCGAGTTAAACGATAATTTTGCAACTGAAGTATCTCAATTGCGGTTGATTGCATCTACCGCAGGAGCTGCAACTTGGTTGCATCGCCCGGAAGGATTGAGCCTGTTATTTGCAAAATGTTTGTCGACATGCATCGCCAAAAGTAACGGGACATTCGAAGATCTTGCTCGAATTACTGCACTGGTAAATATGCAACGGTATACAAATAATTTCTGCGACAAATTCAAAAACTTTGAGAACAATAGAAGTGATTTTTCTCCGCGTCTTCCGGAAGTCACGCGGTATAAAGCTGATACGCAACTGTAAAAGAAAAATAGGTCAACGAACGTAGTAAATTGTGAGATGATGGTGTTAAAAAGGTTAACGAGGACTGGCGAAACGAAGTAAGAATGAAACATCCTATAGTGGAAAGAAAAAGGTCGAGGCGTCGGAGATACAACCCTTCCTATCATATCCGCCGCACTTTCGCCCCTTAGCGCTACATTTTTCACTAAACGTCCAAGCTTTACTCCTCGGTTACGATCCTTCCGCTCCATCTTTTTTTCCCTTCCATCGTGCACCACGAAACACGAGCGTCCCGTTGAGACTCGGATACACCTCGACCGAATTCCGGGTAAAAAGCAACGAGTAATGACTCTCTTTCTCGTTCCTCTCTTCCTTCTCCTCTCTTCCCTCTTCACCCCGAATACGTGAACGCAGTATTCGTCTCTTTCTTTCCTCGTGGTCGCGCAAGTTTCTCGCGTGGGGGGGCCTGAATTCCAAAGCAGCCAGCAAAAAACCGTTTTGGGCGACCAGAGGTGGACGAGGGGCCATAAAAAGGGGTCGAGAGGGGCCCGAGAGTTGTTCTCGTGTTCTAACAGTTGTAACTCGCCGCTTAATACGGCCGACCCGCCGCGACCGCCGTGTCGAATGATCCTCTAGCCGAAAACCGGTGAAATCGATAGCAGGAGATTTACGATCTTACCCGGTCGAACGATATATGTGAATTACGAATAACGCCGGAGAAGAGCCGTTTTTGTCGAACCAACAGCATAGTGGTATCGCGTACTTGATAGATACCATCACGCATTTTGGGAGTCAGTGACGAAATGCGCACTTATTGTAACTTGTCGAATGATGTTCTAGTCAAAAACGAATGAACAATATACATGAATTACGGATAACGCCAGAGAAGAGCCGTTTTTGTTGAACCAACCGCATAGTGGTATCACATACTTAATAGATACGATCAAGCATTCGGGAAGTCAGTGACGAAATACGTACTTATTGTAGCTTATCGAATGACGTTCTAGTCAAAAACAATTAAACAATGTACGTAAATTCCGAATAACGCGGGAAAAGAGCCGTTTTTTAAAAAGGCCACAGAGTGGTACCGCGTACTTAATAGGTGCGATATCGGGTCCCGAAGAGCCGTCGTCGAAACACGCACTTATTATAATACCCGGTTCCACTTGTGTAAGTGGTGGATATCGGTAGTGGGTCCTGTAATCACCGGACACGCGATTACGAGCACGGACAGGATGACGGACAGATAGATAGACGTACGTACGCGTTGGATGGTACAATTTAACGTTCGGACGAATTAGTCGATTAACCGGTGATCCCTGGTACCCTCTTTGACCGGGTGTACTTTGGCATTTTCACGAGAACCGTCTTTCCTTGACTCCGTCCTTGTCTTTCACCCTCGCGAAATTTCGCGCGGTTCCAAGCTGCTTCCAGTCAACGATTCCGTTCTTCATCCATCTGGGATCTGCTTGGCAATCTTCAGGTCGAATACTGATAAATTGTAATCCAATAGAAATTGAAAACGCCTATGGTTACTGATCTCAAAAGCGAACGCGATGAAAATGGTTGCGGTTTACCCACACGGTTCACCGGTCTCCAGTGAATGCGCTCAGGTAAAGGTTCACGAGGCAATTCTCGAGAAGCGAAACGCTGATCAGACTCCGCAACATCTTAATGGTTCGTAAACTCGTTTTTCTAACGGCATGTATAAGCCGTACGCGGTGGTGAAAGATCGGAAGGTTAAGCAACGGCTGAGACGTGAGCGCGAACGTGACGCGGTCGGCGGCTCCCCGCGGTCATCGAGAAATGTTAATTAAACGCCTTCTCTATATAAGGATACACCGTGTGTTCCGTATGGCGCATTAGGCAGCCTTAGACTCGTATTAGCCTCGTAAGGGCCGTCGGATGCCTTTAAGAAGAAAGCCTCTTAAGCCTCCGACTCGACGGGGTCACCCGAGTAACGAAAGATTTCTTTCCTCGGTTTTATCCAGCGGATTTTCGTCGACCTTCCGACGATGCCGTTTCCAACTGACGGAGGTCGAGGAGCGAAGAATCTGCCGAGGATGCAGTTTTCTCCAGTGGTTTCAAGCGTTGAGAAAAGGAAGATACATTGCTTTAAAATCACTGCAATTTTTGTCCCCCTTCACCACCCATGGTCATTTTCCAGAATCTACAAATTTAGTAAGCTTCCGAACCACCGAAGCTACGATACATGGAGAAAATAATTTTATCAAATAATTGCAATCTTGAACCGTATCTCCCTTTTATCACAACTTCATCCCGCTTCCCTAATTATTACTCCAAGTCCACTACGAGCAAGCAATGAAAAGTAAAAAATCCTACACCAGCCTCCATCCAGCGCCCTAGTTTATTTTCTTTCTACCTCCTTCCAAAACCGAGAACCTTCCAACTTTCCCAACTGTCAGCTATAAAAAAAAACATGAAATTTTCCCGCAAGCATGAGGCAAGTTTACATATCTCGGTCGCGTTACTCAAGACCTCAACGATCTGCGGTTAGTTCCCAAAAGTCGATCCCCTGTTACGAGGCGGACAACGGCCAAGTCGAGGGAGCCTTAAAAATAAACTAATAAAGCGGCATTTCACACGCGTTTACTCTCGCGGTGCGGGGCCCGCGCGAGGCCGAGGGGCCGCAATAAAAGTAAACCTTCGAAGGAGAACCGCTCGACGTTGCCGGATTTGAGGGATCGAATCCGTCACCCTTTGTGGACAGAAGGATGCCGTTTCACTTTATTGCTCTTCCTCGTCGCAATGTATGTACACGCTTCTCTCTATGTGGAAAGCCCGACGTTATGGGCGTGCCGACTCTTAAAGTCCGCACAAATCCGCGAACGCCGTTCCGCGGACGGTTTTTTAAAAGGCTGCTTTGTGAATGCGTTTCAGCCTCATACGGGGAAACAGAGAGAGCAAGAAAGAGTAATAGCGATGAAAACTGCGATCGAGCGTGAAACACTCGGCCGTCTCGTTTCGCTAGTTCCACTCTAATCTCCTTGATTGCGACTACGACTTTATTCCGCGCGAACGACGCGTCTCGCTGTTTGTTCTTGCACGATGATAATCCATCTGTCTTTTGCAAGAGGATTCCATCGACGCGACGATGTGCAACGTGAAATGTTCGTAAATTCGGACCATGGAAATGTGCGATTAAATGCTTATAATCTTAGTGTCTTGTTCTTATGATTCAAGAGGACATAATTGATTTCACTTTCCAGTGAATCTGGCAACGTCGACCCCCTGCTCGTACCATGTGCCGACTAAAAACGTACGTGTCTATGTATACGTATATACAAACGGTTCGTAAAAGCACGATACGTTCCACGAAAGAGGGCGGAATATGAAAGAGACAGGACTGGCTGTTTCGAGCGGAGGAAGGTAAGCAAACTCTGTTTCCCGGGCCTGATCCAGACGAAAATCCACAGCAGCCGAGACTGGAATTCGTGGATTTCGTCGCGAGAAAGAAGGATACTCGGAAGAGCGTGGGTGACGTTATTTCTGGCACGGATGTCGCCGGTGCAGTCGGTGCAGGATAAAGAATCATGCTCGATTCCGTTTCTCTTTCTTTCTCGTTCTTCGTTTCGATTCATTTTCTCTTTCGGACTTTCGTACTTACGACGACGAAATCATCGGTATGCCATAACGCAACGAGGGCTTCGAATCGCCGGTTTCGGAGGTCGTAAATTCGTCGGAGCTTAACGCGAACCTGCTACCGCGGAGGCTTTATGGGGCGTGAGATTACTCTTCAGGAAGTCACCGCACGGTAGGACGATACTGGGGACGCGAGTCACATTGAAATTAACGTCAAAGAACCACGGGATTTGCCGGAACGCGAGGAGCTTGAAACGAAAAGAAGATTTAAGTTCATGCGGTATTATAGCGGCGAATGAAAATAAACGTTACTTCCAGAATCGATAAGAGTGAACGCGTTGCACGACGAGAGCCTGGAGTGCAATGGTGTCTGCAATTTTTCAAGGGGAACCTTGAAATTCTGTTTGTGGACTTTGTATTTTTGGCTTCACCCTCTGTAGCCATTTCATGGAGTATCTTTCACACAAAATCTGTTTCATCGACACTGAAACACATATTTCGGCATAACACCGTAAAAAATCTCAAACGACAACCTTCTAAATCGATTTCCATAATACTAATAAAAAAGAATATACTTCCAAAATTCAAACATCACTGTACTTTGTCTCAATTACAATAAAACAACTCTTTCAACATCGAAAAGCTCAATCGATCCCACACATGACGCACAATTGTCCGCCATGTAATCCAACCACACTAACGAGCCAGCGAGGAGTTGCGACGTGTCCGGTAAATCAACGCGGAAACCCCATGGAATTTCCGCGGTTACCTTTGCCTCGCTTCGCCTCGTTGAATCCATGGAAAATTCGACGATCGTACAGCGATTATCTTTTTAATATACCAGCCTCCCGCGTCCGCAGATTCCTGTCTCTTCTGTGCATACTTCGACATACTTACACGTTGGTGCACGTGAAAATGTGCAAACATCCACGGGGATCCGCGAGTGCTCAAATCCCGTATAGGTAAGCACGGTATGTAAAGAGACGTGCAAAACCGCGAGACGATGCGAGCAGGAGTCACGAAGCGAGAGAGCTTAACAACGGAAGAGAAAAGGTTCAAAAGGCGGATGAAAAGGGACGGTGAAGAGATAGAACGATAGAGACAACGAAGGAGAAGATACGGATGCAGATAGACATAGAGAAAGAGAGAGAAACTATAAGAAGCGAGGGAAATCGAGGGAGACATCAGAGGAGTCATTCTACGTATCAATTAGAGGAGCCGCTATTAATTTCTGAGAGGTAACAGGCATGTTAACAGAGAATACCATTTTTCTCATTCAATCTCGTTGTCTCTTTTACACCAACGAAGAATCGTTGCACCTTCTTTTTTCCTTCGTCGGCATCCACCTTCTGCTCGAACCTCTAAGTACGTGTACACTATTCTCTTCCTTTCTATCTTTCTCTCGGCATGATATTTCTTTCTCCCGCTTTGTCTAATCTTGGAAATCGACTATGTAGAACTCGCTGGCACGGCCGGCTGCCATTAATAGATATGTCACACGCTGCCAATTAAGAACGGGTATATCAGTACCCGTGATTAATCCCGCTTGTCTCCTGAGATCTCGCGTGATATTCATGCGCGATCGTCGCTCGTGAATACGTGACCCTTTCTCCTTCTAACCGAATGATCGTCTCTTTCTCTCCCGTCGATGTGCACGCGAGCATAGATGTACACGTGTAGAAGCGTTCTTCTACGATAGTTAACAGAAACGTAGACGTGAATGCGTATCAGTGCGTGTACGTGAGTAGAAACCACTCGTTGATGTCGAGGCGCGTTTAGCTGCTGAGTCGCGCTATGCCGGAGAGTGCTTTCCAGTAAACGCTGCATGCGCGTGTAACCGGAAGTACTTGAATCGGGGAATTTGAAGCATATATTTGCCGCTCTCTGGAGAATTGTTGGAATTTCGATTTTTTACCATTTTACTAAAGACCCTTCTATTGTCGATGGAGCTAATATCGGCCAAGATTTCTTCATTTTTTCCTTTGGAAATTGACTGAAGTTTTTTTTTTTTAAAGATGAAAGATTTCACGAAGAATTTGAGATATTTGTAAGGGTAATACAGCTCGATTATACCCGTCAAGGATAATCTCTCATTTACATAAAACAGATACTAAAGTTGTTTGCAAAATACCGGACAATATTATGTGAACGATCATGGTATATTCTTAAACCAATTAAATCGATGGAGAACACGTTATTAACATAATTAATACAACCACACCCGTAGCGTTAAATATCCAGGCAGGAGGTTAGATACGCGCAAAATAATCCAGCTTGCTGTCGAGCCCATACAAAAATCCCCCATGAGCGATGATAATTGTAACGAAATGAGACGAGCCGAGAGTGACGAGTTTCGCATCGACGCGACTTGTGCAAGCTCACGGATGAACGGTTCGTTTGCTCGGCTTGTCGATACTCTTGCAGATCAAGCGTACCACTTTATCGTCGATCGTGATCACCCAGAAAAATCAATTCCTTCGCGGCTATTGGATCGTCTCGCGCGTCAATGCATTTCACGCCTCCTCGCAATCGAGCTGAAGCAACGGATGAAAACATTTCGTTGAATTTGCATCGCTTCGATTCGAACTCGTCGCCATCGTTTCGCACCTACAAGGTTTACGTGGGTAGAGATCTACAGATCAGAGATAGAAATCGTCCTTGAATGTCGATACGGTCACAGAAACGGAAGTAATTACTCTCTCTCCGGATCAAAATCTTCACCATCATTCGTAAAGACTCATCGGATAAAATTTCATACGACGTTTCTCTGTATGAAACAGTCAGACATAAAGTTACAACTCGTTTTCGAATCATCCAAAAGATTTACTCTCGTTCCATTCTCACAGCGTGTAAAAGTAATATATTACACTAATAATTTACAACGCCGCCTTCAGAATTCAACGAACCGATGATCCATCGCCGTTAATATCCTTCCTCGCGATCAATTTACAAAGATACCGGGGGTACAGGTTCGAGGACGCGTACCTAAATCTTCCTTTTATCGAGGCAACGGGCGGAACACCGGTGCATCGAGTTTTACGGCTGCTAGCCCGCCAATTTCCGCGTACCGCAAATTTTATGCACCTGTTGACCCGCGCGATCCACGGTCCCTTGTACGTATACGAGCTCGCAATCGTTAAATGTCTCTATACGAATGTAAGAATATTTTCGCGATGAGAAGAAGAAACAAAACGGGGCCCCGTGAGTTCCTCCGGTGTGTGCTTGCAGCCGCTTGACCCCACGGTAAAGGTCACTGACGGGGTAAACCAAAGTACGGGGTTTACTGCCGGCTGTCCCTCGGTTACTGATAGTAACGTCATTCGCGTGATTTGTGGTCCAACTTCGGGGAGGAGCCGCGAGAAACGAGAGGGAAAGAGAAAAAGAAGGGACGAAGAAGAGAGAAAGCGCGGGAGGGAGAGGCTTCGGCACGCAGCTGCGTATAATGATCGAGGAATGCGTTTTTCACGCTTCTCAATTCGAACTTGCCGTCGGTGTATTAAATGCGAAAAGATGAGAGAGAAAGAGATGGAAGGTTCGAAGACGTCGAAGAGATCGACCCGCGGTCAGCCGTGGAACGTTCCTTGGGTGATTCTTCGAACGCCTCCGTGCGCGGTCATGCCAGTTTTCATTTGCAAATTTCTTCGCCTCGATGCTTCGACGAAGAGAACTGATACTTTGTAACAGAAGTTATTCGATGCACGAAGAAAATATGTGAAGTATGATCATTTTGAAAACACATTCTATGGGAAATATAAAGACATAAATATCCAAGGTACAAGCAGTAATTCAGAGACACTTACGGAGGTTTAAAGAAGCGGTTCTATGTTCCGGAAAAAAAATCTCGCATCCTGTTCTAAATGAGCGCAAGCTGCAACGAATGAATTTTCGAAGATAATTTCTAAAAGGTACACTTCCAAATGTCTTACTTATCTATTTTTACCAACCACGTGCCTCGAAGTAGTTCAACGCGTCAGACGTAAATTCAGGTACCCTTGTTTCTCTTTCATATTCGATGGAGCAAAAGGTGACGCATCGAAAGACGTTTTCGCGCGATGAAATCATATTACCCATGCTTAGTCAGGCATCCGAGGGCATCGATATGCACAAAGTTCCCTGGTTCCCATCGAATTTTTTGCCAGACTATTCATGCACCGCCTGTAATGAATACAAATACCGTTTCGACGGGCAGATTCGTCTGGGTTATGTCTGCAAACTTTACATTTCCATGGGATCAAATCGCGTCAAATATGACTGGAATTTCTGAATCTGACAGTTCGTCGACAATAGTGTAATATCGAATTCTCATTGCGACAAAGTTACTTTGAGTTCGCGAACTATGAATGGAAAGGGAAACGTTACGAGTGAATGTACTCTCTCTCTCGAAGCTGGACAACGTCGAGGACGACGGCCGTTGTCGCTGGTTGTTGTCGTTGCTCAAAAACAGGTTCGCACTTAACCGGGTCGCCGTGTAGACCTGTGCTCCGCCAATTAGTCGCGAGCACGCCTTCCGAGGATGAGAAAAAAAGGGACAAAACATAGGACTCTCCGACGCTGGGATACACGGACATCCACGAATTAAAATAGCACGATAAATTCTTTAATGACTCAATTCCGTACAAATATACTGTGAGCGCATCCATGTAAATATCTGCGTTCTTGAAATTACGCGGAGGTAATTAATACCATGGCGTTCGTGCGTACGCGAGATTTCACTGTGAACGGATCTCGGAGTGCTCAGAGTTAATGCATTCGCTGAGGGTATTCTGCACGATCGTCGTTCCGTCGTACAACGAATGATTCTCTGTTCAGAAGTAGTACTTATTAAGTCGTTTGAATTTGCTAGTGCGTTTGTCGTATTATGCCGGTTGTCGTAATTGGAGATAATGATAATTTTGTAAGTACACTCAGCTACTTGTTGGTACTGTCTTAATTAAAATCAAGGATTTCGCTAATCCACTACTGTAACGTGAAACAAGAGAATTGTAATTTCGCCAGATAGTATAAAAAATGATCAATCCAACGTAACTAAAAATTTTAAATTAAAAACGAAAGATATATTACATTTTCGTTAAATTTGAAATTTGAAGGAAATTCAGCAAGAAGAAAGAATCATCACTAATCGCTCTGTTTCATCGGTAGCCGGCAATGGTAGAAAAGTTGACGCTGATGATCGCGGACTTGTCGCAATCGAGAGGCTTTTAACCCCTTCGTGGGTCATCGGGGAAAAGGAACACGAGGTATTCTCGTATGCCCGGAACCCCGCGGTGCTAATATCCACGGCGCGTTTACGAACACGAAGAGGAACAGGTAGACGAAGAGGCAGAAAGAGAACCAGACATTCCAGTTGACCAGGGGCGTTTCCGTTTTCCGTTTCACACGACCCGGACAGAATGTCGCCGATGAACTCGTCCGGCACAAGGCGAGAACCCGCCTCGACGACGTTCTCCGGATTCCATCCGGCTGCTCCACCGATTGGCACCTCCTGCTACGCTCGTTATGTTACTTTGTCAGCGTGTAAGAATAAAATCGCGATGCTAATAAAAATGTTTATGTATTCGTCTGCTGGCAACAGCTATTAACGAACGTTGCCCCTTTTCGGTCGTATCACTTCTTTCTGCTGGTTAATTGAACTCAAAACGTAACGATGAGTCGTTTCTCTTTTCATCTGTTTTTTTTTTAAACTTCCTTCGAAGACTGTTAATTATACGACGTTAAATTTTTTGCGACAAGACAACTGCACTGAATGGATGATATTAAAATGGTAATATCTGGTTCAAAATGGAGATGGATAAGCTAATTTGAAATTCTTGGCGAAAAGGATTTCCTAAGTGTCGACGATAATGGCTGCGTATAATTCGTGTACTGTTTGCTTTCGTGCATATTTAAGCAGTCACGTGGCGGCTCTTGAGAATTAGGCTCGATCAATGGAAGTCGGGAATACGTGTCACGTTTCGCAACTACGGCTCGCAACTCTAGACCTCCGTCTGGTTACGCGGAATCACTTGTGAAATGTGCGATTATCTCGTTCAATGGTGCCCGTTAAGCACCGCCATCATTCTTCCAATCACTTTGCTCCTGACGATCAGTGACATTTGAAAGAAAAACCGTTAAAAACTTGGCTATTTATTTAGCAGGAGAGTTCACGTCGATGAAACGCATCGATACCAACCGCATACCCGTTAAATTTACCGCGGGAGTTTAACTCGGGGTCGTATCATGTAATAAATTGCATTGAAGCTTCGAAGCCCAGTATTATGTTTGCTTTCCTTCCCTTGTCAAGCATATGCCTCACGGGGACTTCGTTCATCATCAATGACAACATTGACGTCGATACGAATTTTCGTCTCTTTCCATTTTCCTTCCTTCTCAATCGTGTTCTCGTTCTTTCATAAAATATATTTTTGTAATTGTAAATGATAAATTGTCGTTTTGCTGATCTCTGCTGAAAAATCCCCAGAGAAGTTGAGCCAGGAACGTGTTTGCGTCTTGAACTTGAGGGGACACCTTCACATCGGGCATTGAAGTCTCCGCTGTGGTGTCTTAAGGTTCTTGAACTTCCTTCGATATTTTTGTCCCAAGCGACAGATGAACTATATAAACTTGTTCCAATTTTGGTCCATGTATTTGTGTACAATGATTTATGAAGTGCACAAGATTTTTTTGGTTTGTAAATAATTAGAAATTATTGTAAATTTTCTATATACTTGCAAGGAGATTTCTGAGTTCTTTTTATGCTTTTAAACTAGAAAATGATTACAAAAAGAATACGGTTGGTTATGTTAAGAAGAAAAATACCATCGATCATTGAACAGAGAACACTATAAAATACAATGTCGCCAAACGACGATCTTAATTTTCAATTCAGCTGCAGGAACTCATCGAACCGACTTCTGCACGACATGGTTTTTACCACCGTTCGTCCTAACACGAGTAATAAATTAATCTCATGCCTTCGTCGTAAATAATATCACAGAAATGCAGGATAGATTTTGTATCCGCTGAATAATTCAAACAACGCTCGTAAATTTACGTCCGTTCATAGCCAATTCCAGGTTCGAAGTAACATTTGTCAATCGGCGTCTTATGACAAATATATCTTGTAACGGGGGTAACGACGTTGCCGCAAATCGCGAGGGCAAACCGCGGGAGAGCAAAGTGAAAAGAAATCGGCCCGGTCCGCATACTTTTCACCCTTCTGCTCTCCAGAGGCATTGGTCTTTTTGCGGGCTTTAAGCTGCCGCGACAAAAAGCAAAACAGCAGCGGCACGCGAGCGTCTCTGGTTAAAGGATATCCCGCGGACGTACCCGAGACCCCCGTTTAACTAATTCGGTTATTAAAATGGATGTCCTCCGCGTTTATGACGCTTTACAGGAGCATGCGAGGCTAGCGGTAAAAACTCCCGGGGACACGTGACATTTGCATTACCATTTCTCTGATGTTTAATCTCCTCTTCTCTCTCTTGTTCTCTCCTTCTCTTTCACTGTTGTTCTCCAAGTCTCTCTAATAACTCATTGTTTCTCTCTATTGTTGTTTGCAAGGAAAAAAAAATTTATATCCACGTTTTTCAACGAGAGTTCCATGCGGGGCAAAAGTCAACACGAGAACGATTTGTTCCCAGTGTCTTTTAACGCAGCGTATAAAGTCTTCTTGGAAATTTACATAATATGTGAAACTCCAGCACGGGTTAGAATAAATTCGTTTTAATTGAATAAATTTAATCCATGCGCAGGCAGCTGTTAACCGAATAAGTTAGCATAAGCGATGTAAACGACGTTAGAACGCGAAACGGGAATCCAAAGCCGCGGATGCTGAAATATGCATTAGCCCGTAGAGTCCTTATCTTGCTGTTGCAATAAGTCGTGCCAAAAACACGTGACACCGTTGGTGAAAATCCCGATTCGCCGGCGATGCTTTTACAGTGTAGTGGTACTCCACGAAGTCGAGAAAAGAAGAGAAGTACGTTTTTAAACCTCGTCTTCTCGAGGACGAAAAAGGAGAGGAAAAAAAAAAGAAGGAAAAATAAAAAGACACTCCATGGAACAACAGAGTCATCCCCATCTACCTCCGGCTCCTCTTCACGATGCAAGAGCAACGCTAATCCCGCGTTTGACTCTTTGAGGAGGAAAAGTCCTCTCGTCACCGTGCTTTTGATTTAGGGGACCGCTTCTTTAGAAGTGTCTCCTGCCTCTTGAAAAGGCATAATAGCGCCTAAAAGCGTACATCGGCGTCACAGGTGCGAGCGATGCCACGTCTCCGGACGATTCGAAACGGTCGATTCGTTTCGAAGCGGAACTCATGAACGTATATATACGTGTGTTCGTTCGTTTCTTCCGGCGCGGAATTCTTGGATTTCGAAGAGGTGAGAGCTCTTCAACGCGGTTCCGCGCGGAACGCCTCTAATCCTCGAGCGTTGTAGTCACATCCATGGCAGCGTCTATGAGTTATGGTAAACGGGTGCATAATTCGCCCGTTTCTCATGCTTTCACTCGGCCGTCAAACGTATGCCGGTACGACGACGTCTCCTCGTTTCACTCGTAATGTAACTCGAAATTATACGCCGACAGGGTATAGTCCGGCTTCTCCACGAGCGACACGGTACTCGGAATAAGCATGAGTACCTCGAGTGTAATTACTGTCGAAATTATAGTCGGATAAGCGTTACCTCTTGATTGTCGCACTGGATATTGTCATGGGTTGTCGTGTTCATTTTTCCTTCGCATCCTGTTACAAAATTTCCTGGTAACTATAAAACCGATGATAAATCTCCTCTAATTGAACAAGACAGTTAAACATCATACAAGAAAATGAATAAAAACAAGATACAAACAGATAAAATTTCACAAGTTAGACATCATAAGTCGAAGGAATCTCATGTAAAATTAATCACATCTGATATTAAATACCCGCCATTACGCGTCTCTCGACGTTCCTACTTTTAAACCTGCCCAAAAAACGAGGAAATGGACACCCTACAAGTAAAAATAATAAGAAACAATCGTGTTCGTCCCATGCATTACACGATTACCGCGGATCCATGCACCCCCGTCGACCCGATTCTCCTGGAAATCCAACGATATTCGATGTTATCCCCCCGCGCCGCTCATTAATCATACTTTCACGGGATTTATGTAGACTCGCGCGACACCCACACGTTCTCTCTCGTCCAGGATCGGCGAAACGATTCGGTGCCCCTTAGTCGAGAGACAGCTCGTTAACCGGGAACGCAACGTTCATGCATAACGTAGTAGCCATGGTTGAATCCATGGTGCTCCGTTTGGAATAGCGCGCGTATTCGCGCGGGGCGCAAAGACGAGAGGCTTCTCCTCTGTCCCCTTTCAAAGGGAATAGAAAGTCGATTTCTCAACGACACTGAAATAATTTAATGGGATGTAATCGTCCCGCGTGCGTACTTACAAAGAAGAAAGAGAGAGGAGAGGGGGGTGGGGGGACATTCGTAATACCGGTCGGGACAGCTTACCGATCCCATTTGTCTTCCGCCAAAGACGTGGCTACAGCATCGAGGCGCGTAATCGCGGCATGTAAGCGTAACAGCAAGCGGGCCCGCAGAGAGGAGCCTGCCAAGCGAGCCGACGGTGCTGGCGGCCAGTATCGCCGTCGAGATGGCAGAAAGCCGCGGGGACCGCTTAACATATACACCTAACCCGTAATTAATCGTCATCTCCTGTACGAGATCTTCCTGTTTCGAGTAGTACAAGCGCGTGCGCCGGCGCGCACTCCATAAGATTCCCATAAATCTACTCGGTGTCGAACGCCGCGCGCGGTATACCTACAACATTGATTTTATACTTTCGTTTGGGACACCGATGAATTCCGTCATGGTACTGAGCTGAGAGTTACATAGGGTGGAATTACGTAATTGTTACTGATACTTGGTTGCAATGGGTTTGGTTCGATAGATCGTTGATACTTGTGGCATAGCCATCATACTTGGCATAGCCTAGATCATTGGCGATAACGTTAAATCGGTTTCAACTGACTAGAAATAATTATACGAAGCTTCTGATTTCGCTTCTACGCACTTCTAGATTCATTGCGCAAATACCGCGGCAAGAGGAAAGCGATCGTAACAGTCGGTTCATGGATGGTTTCTATGCAAATGCTCGATGAACGACTGTCGGTAGGTATTCGAGCGAGGAGAGGGCAGTGTATCATCTTTTATATCCATGGTGTTTGCTGCTTGAAGCAGCTGCTTTATGGTCCAGGACGATCTCTTTGTAGATAACATCGCCACGAGTTTTACCTTCGCGGTGCAACTCCGAAATGCTATTACAAATGTGCCACTCGCGAGCGGTTAAAGCGTTGGCCAATATCTTGTCGCGCGGAATTGAGTAAATGATACAAAGTACATTCCTACCGGTAATTGCGTCGCACTGCGAGTAACTCGTCCATGATTTATTCTCAAAGACGTATCTATAAATTCTTCGGCGATTGCGCAAGAACACGATTCGAAGCGGGAATGCAAACGATTTGTTAGATGATACGCTGTCGCGCCTTCTATGTCTGCCAACGACTTCACCCTTTGCCGACATACCGTGAGTACTTTGTACTCAATTTAATCTACAACTGGAGTTTCTTCCGCATACGAGTATACCTCTTGCTTACATTATGAATGAATTACTTTCATCTACGACATTGTTTTTGATAGGAACACTGCTGTTATATAACAAATAATGGGCTAAATGAGAATTAGCAAAGTGTCAAATACAGAGAGTCAATCTTGATATACTCGGAAAAATCATAGATTTTTCTTGCCATCTGAATCTGCCAACGACTTCACCCTTGACTGACATACCGTGATAAGAGTAATTATAAATGTTAAATTGAATATTTAACTGATTGATCCTCGAGGCAAATGAAGAGTATCAATGTTTCTACACTCCAAAACTCGGCAGATTTAATTTAAACGAAAGATCCATTCCTATCAATCAATTTCCCTTTCCGTACACCTCGACGACGAACCTACAGACTTTCGTCGAACGTAATCGTCCGCGAATCGCATACAAGTAGTGACCCAGCCTTAACCAGTCGAGTGTTAAGTAATTACGCTTACAGTCTCTCACCGCTTGAAAATTCATAAATAACTGCGACGTATTGATTCGCCAAAACCGGCTTCGAAACCCGCTTAAACTCTATCCATGAATGTTTTTCACTTTAAATTATGTAAATATGACGAACGAATAATTACGGCTCCCGGGGTTAAACGCAATTAGTACTGATCGCGAGAATCGTCGCGCCTCGACTCGCAAAGGGAAGAAAAGTTGAGAGAAGAAGGAGAAAGGGAGAAAAAAAAAGGAAAAATATCATATCAATCCCACCGTCGTGGAGTCGCGAAACGCGAGCAAAAAGCGTTAACGAGATTCCATTATCTCCGCGGAGCACGGAGGAAAATAAAGGACAAGGAGGTTTTTTTCCCGCGGCGCCCGTATCTCGGCCCATCAACCTGGCACGTCGGTAGCTTTTTGCAGGCACTGTCGTTCGTCCTCTCCCTCGGGAGTTGAGCCGTGGCCGAGCGAAGCGCCGCGCGATGCCCGTAGAAAAAGGACCCTGTACCATCGTCCTGCGGAATTAATTTTCAAGGGTCGATGGATGATTATCGGCTTGTTCCGAGACTCCCTGAGAAACGTTACTGACAGCCTGGTAAATAACATTCATGAGAGACCGACATTCGTGAGAAACTTTATTCTACTTGCGAAGAATATTACTGTAGAAAATTGCAGGATAAAGGAAGGCCGGGAAGGGTGTGAAGAAAAAAATAAGACCGAGTCTTTTGTAGATGGTAAGAGGAAACTGTTAATGAGGAGTGTCATGAAGAAGTAAGGTTTCTAAGTGACTTCAACAATGTTACGATGGAATCGAGCTTGATGGGGGATTTACATGGTGGTTTCAAGGGTCGTTGGAATAAAGTTTGCACTTTGTAGGTTCTCAGTTTGAAATATGTTATTTATTATTTGTATTATGATCGATTATTTGCATGTTTGATTACTCGTTATCACGTTATTTATTCTTGTCATCTGTTTTAACCGATATTCAACAATCTAAATAACCAATGTATATAATTGTATTTACAGGACAAGCTTCCCATTAAACCGGTGATATTTTCAAAATTTATCGGGAAAACGTCAACCGAAATAAAGTGACTTGTTTCAGAATTCCAATAACAATTTCACACCCTCTACATCATCCCTTATTTAATGATAGAGTCATGGGGCCCATTATACGCTCACCATGCAACACAGAAGTCCGGTGGTATGACTGATGTAAAAGAAGCCCCGTAATGTATAAATGAGTCTTATTTTGTAACGTTTAATAAAATACTATATTATAACACTAACGTCTACTTGTCAATCACTCCATAATTTAAACCTCCTCAATTTCTATTTAATAATTATCATCTAATTTAAACCCACCCTCTGTACACCTCCATTAACAATCTCAATTAAAAATATCAATATCAATCAGATCAAATCACTTAAAACTTCTCCCTTCAATCATCATGCAAGTCCAGTCTGAAGCAACGTGCCAAGATGTAAGAATGCCGGCGATACAAATGCGAAAGATTAAAAAGTTAGCGATCGCGGTCGTTAAGTGTCTCGCGAGGGACCCATGTCCTCCCTCTTCCGTATCTATAATGTTAATGTGCTAACATACCTGCACCCAGTCGCACGAAAGTGCAAGTATGCACGCCAGGTAGAAAGATGAGGGACTCGGTTTCCGAGAGGCGCCGCACGCGCACGACTCCTAAGTATGTAAGAAGCGTACGCGACCGGGTAAATAAACTATCCTCGCATTATCGTCGCCTCGCAACACGTTATACGCTTGTAAAACCGCGAAAACAAATGTCCGCGGCGACGAAGTTAAGGAGAGACGGGAGTCTGCCAGGACGACGATCGCGCCAAGTACCACCGGCTCGATACACTCGTCCATGGGTTTTATACGTATGGCTGGTCATTAATGAAACGCGGACAGCTTTGTCAGTTCGAGGGGGATTATCTCGTCGAAAGTCTCCCGATGCAGCTCTTTTGCAACGAGCTGCTGACGGGGCTGCCGTTTCTCGAGTGCAACTCGCTCGATCTGTCTCGGGGACGTCGTTCAAACGGGCCTTCTGCGTGTGGAGAATTATTCGGCTGAAATACGGATTCTGACTTTGTACGTGTAATTTGTGCGACCAGTCTTGTCGTTTATATTAATGAGGGACAGATCGAGCGGGATTCGGGGGAGTTTATTAAACGATGAAGTTACAAGGTGATGTTGCGATACTTTGTTAATGTTGATAGGTCGTAGATTTATATTAGGCGTAATTTTAAAAAAACTTCTCGATAATCTCGTTTTCTCAGGATGGAAAATTCAAGTTGAGTTATTTAAATGAAAAGAGAAAGAATTTTAAGTATGAAATTGCATGTTACTGCGCTGCATTTAGATAAGAAACGACCAGGTAATTATGGAACGTTAAGATATTCCAGTGGTATGTATAAATATTTAAAGATCTTTAATCCCGGATTCTTAGTTGAATTTCAATAAACCTCGAAATATTTGCCGTCCAATGGACATAGATCGTGAGAAAATTTCTTTGAATGAAATACCATTCGGCCATCGAACGGGATTAACGAAAGGAGCCGTGAACAGGCCGATAGGTCGCGAATTATCTCGTCTTTTCCTTCGGCACGTTGTAGTTTCTCGTGGCACAGTCGAGACGCCCTGGTATAATTAATTGCGGACGCGTAATACCTGGTACGCTGCGGGGCCACCTAGTAATTGGTTGCTTGGTTTTAGTTAACGAGACCTTTAAGCACCGTTTCGAGTCCTCCAACATCGGTAAATCTCGAGCGACTTAAACTTACGTTTGTTCCCGGGGAACACAGCGTTCAACGCCTTACAGGGTAATTATTAATACCATTGGCATGATTTAATTCCTATTATGCCACTACCAGCAATGCTTTACGTTGTTTATACTCAATCCTACGCGGAAAGGTGTGGTTACAGTGACACATTCTGCTACCATTAACAATTGTACACCAGACACTGTTTAATATCCATTTCGATCGTTGCTTTTTCTACCTTTTTGTTACTCTAAAGCGTTATAAAGCACGTCTAAGTGCAATCGGTGCCGGATACCGGTATGGTAAACCGTATCGTGCACGGTTCTCCAAGATATTTCCGATTTTTTCGTAACACAAACTCGATTCAATCCGCGACATCGATTACGAACGGCGATACGGAACGATGCGCGTTAAGAACCGACCGTAAACGTTCGCACGATAATTGTGACTTTTATACCGGGGTGAAATAATTCGCATGTTCGCTTAGTGTAATGATAATTTTCTCGTAAGAGTTCTTAAGCTCTTCTTTCCGTGTGGCAAAGCGCACGTAGGAGAGTACAAGAGGAAGAGAAAGAGCAAGGTAAGTAATCGCGATAACGTAATGCCCTCCTTGAAACCGGTATCCCTGGTATCTCTCTTACTTTCGCGCTTTTAACTGGAAACGAGTTGCCAGTTCGCTCTCTATCGGTGCAACTGATCGTTTAGATATAATTACTGACAATCCTCAAGGGCACCGTATCTCTCCTGATTGCCCATTTCCATGGTTCTCAGTGATCGTTAACGAACCCCGCGATGGTGCATCGCGAAGGAGGAAACAGAGTTATTTGTGAACTTCGACAAGTTGACTTGCAAACGCATGTACGAAACGTTCGCTCGTTTCACTGTGGTGTAGAATTGCTCGTGAAATTGAAACTAAGAATTGCTTTTTTTAACACTAGATCTACGACAGCCGTCAAATTGATGGGTTCCTACTTTCTTAAAAAATTCTTTTCAATTGATGGAAAAGTGGTATAGTAAATATTTCACATGTGTCTTATAATATACAGATTACTTAACTGATTACATTTTTTACTGCTAGACTCACCTTTCTGCAAAGTACATATTTAATGTATTTCAACCAACTAGATTTTACCCTTACCGGGGACCATAGATCTACTGTCAAAGCAATGTATAAATATCAGGTTTAAACATAAATACAGTAAATTTTTCCATTTTTTATTACAATACGATGCAAATTTTTCCTACGTATTGGATCTCATCCAAAATTTGCATCCCTGTCCAAGGTTTTAATAAATCTCTCATAAATTCTGTTCTCAAACGCCAGGCTCAATCAGCAGTCGACGTTTGCACGTCACCGAAGAACAAAGCACCAGATTAATTTCCACGTCATCGTTAAATTCTCATTCTCATGATGCAAACGATTCGTCGTAATTTTGTGCTTCAACGAATAACTCTCATTCAACGATATCTCCTGCCGGTTCAGCATCTGTCTCGTTAGCCTTCGAAGAAGTGCGCGCGTCGTGCTAACGCGAGTAAACATAATCCCATTAGAATTTAAGCCGCCGATAGTGCCGGCTTTCCAATTAATGCGACATACCGGAGAGAACACGGTACACCCTCGTAACGTTTCACGATGTGACATAGTCACACGATATCGCCTTTGGTGTTCACGTCGAGATTCTCCTCGTAGATTAACAAGCGTATTACCCTTTGCACAATCACTAACGGTCCGCGAGAGACATCGTAACTCCCACGACTGATCGTATACGTGGGCCTCCCTCGGTGGTCATTAGCGAGTATATGGGTGCCATAATAAAGACGAAATTGCGAAAAATGGTGCATGCTTCTTAAGGGCCCATCCGAAAAAGCAATTTAGGCATATACGATTGTGACGTGCTTTCAGTCGAAACTGAAATTCTAACTTAATTTCTGTTATATTAAAATATATCTGTACTGACAGACCTTGGAATATAATGGAATTATTTTGTGTAAGTGATACAAAATTGAGAAATTTAAAGATACCGAGAGTCGTGTGAAAACTGAACTTCTAACTTAATTTCTGTTATATTAAAATATATCTGTACTGACAGACCTTGGAATATAATGGAATTATTTTGTGTAAGTGATACAAAATTGAGAAATTTAAAGATACCGAGAGTCGTGTGAAAACTGAACTTCTAACTTAATTTCTGTTATATTAAAATATATCTGTACTGATAGACTTTGGAATATAATGGAATTATTTTGTGTAAGTGATACAAAATTGAGAAATTTCAAGGTACCGAGAGTCGTGTGAAAACTGAAATTCTACCTTAATTTTTGTTATATTAAAATATATCTGTACTGATAGACTTTGGAATATAATGGAATTATTTTGTGTAAGTGATACAAAATTGAGAAATTTCAAGGTATCGAGAGTCGTGTGAAAACTGAACCTCTAACTTAATTTCTGTTATATTAAAATATATCTGTACTGATAGACCTTGGAATATAATGGAATTATTTTGTGTAAGTGATACAAAATTGAGAAATTTGAAGATACCGAGAGTCGTGTGAAAACTGAACTTCTAACTTAATTTCTGTTATATTAAAACATATCTGTACTGATAGACTTTGGAATATAATCGAACTATTTTGTATAAGTGATACAAAATTGAGAAATTTCAATGTATCAAGAGTCGTGTGAAAACTGAACTTCTAACTTAATTTCTGTTATATTAAAATATATCTGTACTGATGGACTTTGGAATAAAATGGAATTATTTTCTAGAAGTGATACAAAATTGAGAAATCCATCATCTCTCTAAAACCGTTCAATTTTGACAAGACTCCTAATATATACTTTCAACATCTCAAAAACTATAAAAACTCTCTAAACTCAGGAGACTTCAGTTCCACTAAACACAATACGACCTTGTCATTGTTAAATCAAGTCATCCTTATATATTGAAACCCTCAACCATGAATTCTCGCACACTCTCAATTCCAAACCGTCGCCCCATCTCGAAGCAGGACCAAGGTACTCCAACAGGAACCGTTACACTGATTGCCCCACAGGTTCGCTTAAAATGCACGCACGAAAATCTCCATCCTTCGTCGAAGGTGCCGTCCTCGAGCGCCGGTCGTAGATTGTCTTAATAAGGACAATAAATCGGCGTTAACGCGGAAACCCACGGTCGACCGGTGGACCTCCTGGACGGAGGTGCTCGGTACTCGAACGAGCAGCGGGTGTCTCTCGGAGAAGAAAAATACAATTCATGCACTCCTATAAAAACTTTTTCAAGCTGCGGTCAATGCAGGACCGGCTCGCCGGTGCGCGTGCTGTCACGCTCGAAAATTGGCAGTAAACCCGACGGACGTCTTCATATGGCACCTCACCGGGGACCATGGGACTTCCATCGGTCAGAACGCGCCGCCGACACCGAGACCGACAACTTCCAGATTCAAATGTCTCTATAAATAATCGATTATACGGCAACCATTAAGCGTTTTAATGAGCGACGCGTCAGCCCGTTTCCCGGGTAGCCGAAAGACCCGCGCACGTTCTCATGTCTCCGCAGCCCTTTATTATTTCCTTCTCTTCCTCGCCGTTGTTTTCTTCCGCCTCTTCGCTCCGGTGGGAACTTCCACGCGTCGGGTCTCCAGGTTGGTGAGTTTTTTTTTTGTGAGGGACGTGTGTAATGTGCAAAATGGGAAATGTGGTTTAATGGTTTGTAAAAGTCGGCATTTGAAATTTTAATGAGGGGATGGAGGAATAGAAATTGAAAAACAGTGATTTTTATTTGATGGAGTTAAATCTCATTATTTGTAGCGTTACAAGTCATGAGGGTATGAAAACTGTAAATTCTTTTTTCTTTTATTCTCTGGCTTTAAATTTTGCAGGTAGTTTGTCTAGGATCTACAGTTTTAAAGGCGGCATTTATTGAATATTTCTGATGTACGTGGAATTTGTAAAGATCATTGTAAATTTATCCGAGACTATTTGACCAGTACGTAAGATAGAAATATAGAAATGGAGTGTGGTTTTGAAATGGAAAAGTAATATACCACGAAACTTTTCTTGGTATCTGAAATATAGACTAGAAGTATATATCCATATGAATGAGTGGCTTTATAGGACTCGACATGGCGAAGTTTTCACAAGAAGCAATGTTCTGAAGTTCTTGGAAAATCGATCAGCAAGATGGATGACACTTGTTCAAAGGAATCGGGTTAGATGTAATCAATCGGCTGGTAACGATCGTTAAGTACCTGTACCCAAGTGTCAATTAGGTATGCTGTGTTAAATAATCCATGAAGGTCGTTGAAAAGTTTCGAAAAGCCGGCGAGAATTTGAAAGGGTCAGGAAAAGGGCACGCCCATGGAAATGAAGATCAGGCCGCCTTTGAGAGGTAGAAATGAGTCGACGACGGATCGAAGGAATCTACAGAAATTTTGGTATGGACACGCAAGCCTATTCTTTGTTCTCGGATACCTGAATGTCTATTATCTCGTCGGTGATCTCTTTCAGATCTCGAGAGGAATATACCTGCTCCGTGATCGTTAAAAAATTAGAGAAAAGCCAAAGGAAAGGCATCGATACGTTTTAGATTTTATCTGAGGGTGTTTTTTCACTGACCGCTTTTTAGACCCTATTGTACTGAAAACAATTTGTAAGGATTTCGATCGTCGATCGTTTAATACAATTCTCTCGGTTTATCACAATGGATAAAAAATATATTTAAATTGTATATCGTATATTAAATGCTTTAAGAGTGCGATGGGAAACTCTTAGGGGTAATTCCGTAAGAAAAGCAGTAAATCATGAAAATGTTACAATTATTAAAGGATTATTTCTCAGTGTTTGAATTAAAATTTATTTTTCAAGCAAAACGGTCGGATTTATTGAATAGCTAAAAAAATTCGAAAGCTATTTTGATGTAATTTTGCAAGGTGTAGAGAAATTTATACCGATAGGAGGTGGGTTTAAAGGAGTAATTTCTTTCGATATCGTTTCCGGAAATTTTCCCTTTTTTATCGACTTTATATCTTCCGGGTCTTTTCACATCGTCTCTAGGTGTGCCATTTTTTAAAAATTCCTTCCCGAGAGATTACCTGCTCTTATATTTCCCAGCCGAGTTTCGTTAGTCGTGTAAAATTCAAAAGGCTGATACTTGGATATTGCGGCTTTCCCCTGCGAAAGTAGGTTACAAAAATGCTGCCTTAAACGAGAGCTGCCGCATTTTTTTGAATTACCCCGCTAATGGAGTACCACATTATCAAAGAGTTCCCCATACCCCCAATTTCTTTGGCAACGTAAACTGTAATTTCATGAAACTCGCTATTTCCAATTGCCACTGATATTACAAAATTTACAACAAATTGTTATGCTCTGAGTAATTACCGCGAGGAATAACAAGAACGTGCAAACCTCGGAAACATGTAAATTATACTCTGAAAATAATTATTCTTTATTTAAACTTTAATTATTCTTTATTTATTATTTAAACCTTCCAATCAACTCTTTTTTTCTAATTTAAGTTCAATTTAATTTTTTAGCTTCAACCATGTAAACTGAAGATCACTTGTTCTATCAAATAGTATTAATAAAAACAGCATCCTATTGCTAAACATGTATTATGTAATATAAGCACCATACCAATAATTCTTAACAATCATGACAAGCAATAGAACACTTTATCATTTCACCCCTAGTCGTACTATTTGTCTCTTATAGATTACATCGTATAAAATGACAAGCAGAAATACCAGATGACTGGTCAAAGAGATCCTGACATAATAGGCCACGTCGATACGACACTCGAGCGCATTTTCGAAACGTAGACCGCATATTAAGACATCTCATCCCTCCAACGTGAGACAGAGTTTTGACCGGTATCTTGCACAGGTCATGGAAATGCAACCTACATATCGGAATGCATCCCCTCTGGATTTCGCCCCGTCACTACTTTCAGACGTTCGTGATGGCCCGACATAGCCATCATTACCTTTCCGCCACTATTCCAAGTCTTCTTTATGCCGCAGGTACCAAGAGGACTTCAGAGAAAACCGAGATTTTATCGTGCGGTCACGATCCGGCAAGCTTCGTTCGTGTCATCGGTGTCGTTTTTCAAATGGCTCGCCATTTATTTGTCGTGTAAAAAAAGGGGGGTTCGGAGGGAGTCAGAAGGGGTTAGGAAGAGGGAATCGCTGTGCGAGAACAGCCAGATATTATTTTACACGACGGGCGGGGCGGCGTTAAGCCGCGCCTTCATCCCCCTCTCGATCCACGTATTTAACGTTCCAGCGCGTTTACAGCGATTTCCTTTCTCGGATGGATCGTTTAAATTAAAAAGGGCCCCGCCGTTCGGTGAAGTCCAAGAGGGACGATGGTATTGTGGGGGTAAATTCTACACTGACTTCACTATTCTTTCTCTATCTTTCCTCTTTTTTTATCAATTGTCCTCAATCTTCCTTACGTCTGGGTTGCAGATAAGTTATATTTTAATTTATATATAGATATACGAAAGTTGATCTAGTTACGTCGGAGTGACTGTAAAAACCAACATAATTGTATTTTTAACCGTAAAATGGAAAAAAAATCAGGGCACAGTTCTTAAGTAGTTTCATTCACCCCTCGCGATGGAGCTCACTCACCGAGCAATGTTGAACGGTATTGTACGTGGGTGATCCGGCGCGTAATACAGGGTGTTCGAGCGAGGATATCGGATGTTCCAGGAACAGGAGTCTCATCATAGCAAGAGACACCTTATCCTCCAAATTTGTCCTTCGTTTTAGTATAACCTAATCTACCGGTTCTCGCGCTACCGCTTGCAAAGGGCGTCCAAGGGAGTTCCGGAGGAACGGAAGAAGACGAAGAAGAAATAGATTAAGGGGTGTTCGCTCGCCCGAGCCGAGAGAAGTCCTGACAGTCGTTTTTGCGAGAATATCGTTTCACCCCCTTCCTTCTTCACCACCTACGACAGTGTGGGTCTCGATAGATCGAATTACCCTGGGGTTTCCAGGAGCTACGCCATTGGTCAGGAGAGGTCGGTGTCAAAGGAAGGAGATCCAAGGAGGAGCATATACGCGCAAAAGGACGGCTTGCGTGCGAATAAGGTTATGCTAATGTTGCACTCACCTTGCGGTGTGCAAGTGCACATGCGAAAGCTCCCATGTGTATTTCTCTCTTGCTCTTTCTCTTACTCTCTCTTTCTCTCTCGCCCTCGAAACGGACCGCTGTCACGGTGCCACGTAACTTGGTGAGACGCAGTGGTTAGGGTATGGGGTGGAGACCGGCTATAACTTCTCCCCGAAACTAATTACGAGCATGGTATTTAGGCGGCGGCGCTACCTTTTGTTTAGACGAAATCTCATTTGAATATATTACCTGCTGGTATATAAGGCGCTTCTCATGCTACGTCTCGAGGCATGTTACGAAAGCGTCTATTAGTCGGTAGCTCAAAACGTGTGTTTGTTGTATTTTCTGCGATAATTCTATAGTTTGAATAATTGACTATAAGCTTTAAGCATAATTTAAAATTGTAACGGTCAGAGAAACATTTTTAACATGTGCAAAATACATTAGGGGACAGTATATGAAAAATTAATATATTTCGCATTATTTGAAATCAATTTCCGAAGTTCGTACGTAACTCCTAAGTACAGGGCGTTTTAAAATTATTTTAGGTCTCCGGCCTTTCTAAAGAAATACACCGGATATCTTTACTACATCTACACGAAAATCCAAAATGGAGGACTGGATCACCGAACTAGTAAGGAAAGCCCGAGTGTTTATATTCTTTTCTCCAGGGGGAAAAATTGCGGTTAGATTATTTATTCATTTCCGGTCGTGTTGTATTAAGAACAAAATGTGTAATCGCACTTAAAACAAACCTACTAAAATCTTAATAAAAATTAGATGTATCTCACAAGCGTGTTGATTCTTAGCTTTGGTGGTGGAGAGCAGATATACGGCCGCCAACTGAGGGTTGATACCACTGTGAGGATGAATTACCAAGTAGTCCGCAAAAAGGGAGATATTTAGTAATTCAGGATCTCGCCTTCGAAAGTATTACACGCGCACTAGTAAAATTCTTGAACCCGATCACGGAGCACTAGTTACTCGTCCGCGGTCGCGGGGGAACTGATAGCGAGGCGAGCACCAAAATGGCTTATTGTTAAGATTCCCGGAAAGGATACCTGTAGGTTACACTCGCCGAGATCAGCCGAGTATAGTTTGACAACACACGACGGTCAACGTACCTCGCGACCAGTGAAGTGGAAATAATTACTGCCGTTACTCATAGAAATATTCTCAAAATTTCAAAGTTAATTTACGTGAGACGGGTTCGTTTTTGCCCCACGGTTCCTTTCAGATATTTTACCTAGGTAACATGACGAATGTGATGAGCCAATAAAAAGAGTTTGCTACCCTTTCGCGAATTTTGCGACGATTTTTTTTTACAAATCTCCATCGATCGAAGGGTGTAAAACAACCCCTGAAAGTCATGATAAATAATTTTGAAACACCCTGTACGTAACAAGAGGTATATAGGAAAAAATCGTTTGTACACGCGTTTCATCCCCTTGGCCTCTTTTCGCTCGCACGAAAGGCAAGTGGAAAAAGCTGAAACGCAGTGGTATTTCGGTGAGCGCATGTTTGAAATCATACCTAGAGGGAAACAACAGGGCGCATAATAGTCTAAACGCCTAACTCGAATAGTACATGCACACAAACCTGGGTGTGTATTCCGCGACTTGATGCAAGAGCCGTGCAAACCCAGCCCACGTTGCGATCGCATTTGCAGTGGCGTAGCCAGCGACTTTGCGACAATTCGGCATTAATTGACTACCCGCGATTTGAATATGAAATTTGTCTCGCATAAGGCAAAATGATCACGATCGGTGCGATTCCGATAGCAGCGTCCACGTAGCAATTCGACAGATGCAAATTACCGTTATCGCTAATCAGAGGCGAGCCTCGACTCTTACCTCGCGGTTGAAACAGGTTTACGCACATTTCAGACAGATTAGGCTTATCCTTTAATTTATTTACGAATAAACCGGTACTGCCGGGTTTCGCGTGCAAATATCTCCTATCTTGATGTTCCAACGAAAAAAGTTTTGGTTACACTTATGCAAATGGATTTTCCTCCGTGTTGTCGGAGATTTCCATTTATCTTGAGCGGTGAGTGGCTTAATCCTGAATTTTTCGAAATTCTCGGAATCTCTATCCAACACATTTATAGAGAAAAAGGAAAAGAGAAAGAGGGAGTCAAAAGTATTCCACGTCGAAGCAAGAGTCAAAGAAAACACGCGGATGCCACGCTCGACTGAGAATACCGAAAGGAAATCGCGCTATCAGAAAATACCGTTTCTTCCAACACTAATTGAAAGATTTTACCGCGAAGACCTCTCTCTTTCTCTCCCTCGACTCCTTAAACGTCCGCTAAACGTTCGAAGACGTCGTTAACCGGGACCTCTAATTATTGTACCTTCTATCCGTTTATTCCCCTTAGGTAGATAGTCTCGACAAACGATCAGGAAGCTCGGTGCAACTTTGCGCGAACCTTAATTCGTATCGGTCTCCCGAGACCTCGATGATTATCCCTGGTTGCGTATCTACCACTCCGCTAATCTCCAATGATTGTATCAGAGAAGCGCGCGAGACTAACATTTAACCTACACTCGACCAGGTGTTATTGGTTTACATACATATAATCATACTTCTTTAACGACTATGAATTATCGTCTCCTCCGCAACCCCTGCCATCGCTTCTCCACTTTTTTTCAATTAATCCGCCTCCGTCGACGACTAATGACTGCGCCGACGTTCGGATAAATTATTCACGTATTGAATTAAAACGCGATTTAACCGTCGACCGGGGTTTTAAAGAGGCGGCCGTGGTCGAATTAGTAGCCACGAAAACCGGCGCCTTTGCCGAGTCATTGTCCCGTGTATTAGAAAGCCGAAGCTGAATACCGATACCGCGCCACGGCCTACCGCGCCACGGCCTACCGCGTATGCGAGAAGGCAACATTTATTATTGCTCCCATACACTGTAATCGTGTACAACACCGAGTTCTATACGTTCAAGAGAGAAAAAGGGAAAATGGTGTGAGAAAGAGAGAGAGAGAGAATTGTTGAAGAAATGAGAAAGACAAAATGGTGTAATCGTTGGTGAGAGAACGAGAAGGAGACGGTGAGAGAAAGAGAATCGTCGAAGAGGAAAGAGTGTAGGGGGTGCCTGCGTGGGGAATGAATAGTTGTAAACGCGGGCGCGAAAGGTCTCTCCTAGGTGCCGAGCCCCCTATTGTTTCCATGGTTGGAGGCTCGTTCTCGGTTACACGTACCAGGAGAAATCCCTCGATAACGTATGTACTTGGCGGATCGATTATTTCGATGACCGTACGGGGTGTACTGAATGTCTCACCGACTTGTTCTACCACGAGATTCTTTCCTAGGTTGAATTCTTGCATATTTCGATTAAATTTAATTACATTCCTATATAACCCTTCTGTTCCGTTCATTTATATCTCACATTCGTATTTCTTCCAGTCATAGTGACCCGGTGAACAAAGGTTCACATTTTAAGAGACACAAAATATAAAACACGTAAACGTAAATGTTAAATACATCGAATATCAAAAGCTGATACTTACAAGGGAGGTTTCCCAAGTGTTAATTTCCGATTGTAATGAAATTTACAGGGTAGGTACAATTCGTTAAAATATTTGACACGTATTTTTTTTTATCGGCCATCGTTCATATCTAGAGGGTGAAAACAGCCCCCAAAGTTGGGGTCAAAAAGCTATTTTTTTAAATATCTCGGAAACTATTTGGTGTAGATCAAAAATTAAAAATGCAAATTGTTCGTTTTTCCACGACGGATTTAATGGGAAAAGTAAGATTTCTTCAAAATTATTTATTTAAAAAATATTTTAAAAATTCACATATTTTTGTATTTTTTGGGGGTAAAACGTTGAGTTATTTTTGTCATATATTGCAAGAAGATACTATATACAATCAGAAATTAACACTTGGGAAACCTCCCTTGTTAGAAACATAGTATCTGTTAAAACTTCTCCATTTCGGGTCTTATATACCAGAGCAGAACAGCAATATTAAATAGAAGTTTAAAAACGATTCTAAATGCATATATACATATATGAAAAGCAATGAATTAAAATACATCAGAATATCGAGTCATGGATTGTAAGAAATAAAATTGGAGAGATAGAGTTAGTCATGACACGAGTATAGCAAGAGTGCTCATACTTTGCTGAAAGTACGACCGAAAGAATTCATCCCTCAACGAGTCTACTACTCTCTCGTCCCTGTTAATACTCCCACGAGTGAATAAAATAGATACTCGACTTTTTGCCAGTTACCGTCCCGTGGAAATATATAAGATTCCAGTTGGTGTCGAGGCTGAAATGCATTATATATCCGCAGGAGGCGATAACGGCTTTGCGAGGGGCTACCGACAATACAGAACGTAGCTTCTGACCGCAGCGGTAGCTCCTTCGGGTTGGCAACGATAGGAGCTATCAGCAGTCGTTAGTCAATGATACACTTTTCGAGTCTTGCTTTCTCGCTTGGCACGTGGGCGGTGCACTATCGCTTTGTTCCTCGTTTGTCTGCTTGTAGACACGATTTAATGCCGTTTCCAGGATTTTCGTCTCGCTCAACCGACCCGCTCGTATTTCGCTCGCGTTAAAAAGTGAGAATACGACCGGTGACATAATCGAGAGAGATAAAAGGTTATTGCGAAAATAATGATCGTTTCACGGAACAGAGACGATGTACTACGCTTGGGAAAAATTATGACCGCTTTGGAAACGCGAATTATACGTAATAACGATAGAATAGTTCGTAAAATATGGGAGAAAAATATTGTAATAAAGCTTGTTATTTTTTCATTTGCAAAAAAAACGACTGAAAATAAAGATAACGAAGGATATAACGGTAAAGTTCATGTTGCAATTTTAAATTGACATACGTTGTTCAAACAATTCTCCAATAATGGTTCACAATACGTTTTTTTATTGAAAAGTTTATTTTTTCAATTGAAATTGCGCTCGAAAATAATGTCGCCCATATGCATATCGAGCAGCAAGTTAATTCGGCTGTAAAAAAAATGGCTAAAAAAAAATTCATATGTTTTTTATGATCCATTGGTCGATGCTTGGTACACCGTAAAGTATCCATCCACTTTGTAAGGTAAGAAATAAGAAAAGGCGAATCGTATCGAAAGGATATCAAACGACACGCATTTTGCAACTCTCAAAACCATGACGATGGGAAACGAAATCGAGTTTGGTAGGATCACCGGCAGACAGCATCTTGAATCTCGATGCAAAGCCTTTTTAATACGGTTTGCTCGGCCCGCGGGGCCCAATCACGCGTGGCAGAGGCGCGTCCTACCGCGAATGTTCGCGTTTATCGCGACGTACCGAAGCGCAGCCCGGTAAACCGTATGCATCGAAGAGTGCACCGTATTATAATGCCATTGCAGACGTGGCATTAGCTTATCAACGGCACGAATCTCTCGATCCTTTCGTTCGTTCGTTCCTTCATCGGTTACTTTGCGATCTTGTGCGTAGGTACCACCTTTGGTTACCTGCTTCAACTCCGAAGCTTCTGGGGCCTCATGCAAATATCGAGAAACGATATTTCTACTCGTCTCCTCGACGATCGTAATTCTCCCTTTTATTTGCAACCCACACGTTGGGTAGTATTCGCACGATGTCTCGTCGTCGATGATGTCAGTGTTGGCGTTTGATGAAGTTCGTTGACGATGATTTTTACGAGGTTTCAAGTATCCTTTGTCGACGGTAGATGGATATGTAATATTTCATGCGAATTTTCAATATAACGATACGAGGATTTAAAGATTACTAGATTCTATCGAAAGAGTCTCGACGGGGGGTAATGTTGAATGATTGGCAGATAGTGAGGTCTGGAAAAATTGTTCTCCATGAATTTTCCCAATTTAAATTCTTTGTTGGATATGCGTCGATACTTGGACATCCGTTTAACGCGACGTAAATTATTCAATATTCCCGACGGTCCTGAATTCGCTCTTTGAGACGAGGTTGGTCAACTGTGCCCAGAGAGTTGGGGAATAATCATTTTACGCTTTAAAGTGTCGCGAGTAAAGCGGTGAAACGGCTCCCGTGAGCCACTCGTTCGATGCACGAGCCTCGCTATTAATTTTCGGGAGCACTTTAATTGAACGTTTGACACCTTTAATATTCTGCCACGTTTATGAAACCTAGTTCTCGTTGCAGAAGTACGGAAACGACCGTCAGCGTGGAGATTCTCGCGAAAAGAGGAATCATCGTGTCACTAATCGTTCCGAATGTTTGCTGGTATTATCGGTAATCTCGTTTCAATTTTAATTTCGATTCCTCGACGAGAACGAGCCGATGGTTTTTCTCGATATTTCGACCAAATCGAGGAGTGCTTTCAATAACGTATAAGCCTCTCGTTCAAAAACGTCGGGAATCCATCTCGATACCATTGTTAGTTTAATATTTCATTAAATGAATGGTACTCGATCTTTTGAAGAATGTTCCACGATGGAGCCTTCATCCGGACGGATCGAATTTGCAAAATTACAATTCTGACGTGAACGCCGAGTAAACACGGCACGAAATTCAATTTCACTTCCACAGGGTACCTTAGATTGACGTAGAAATCGACCGATCGTGTTTCTCTTTCTCCTTCTTTATCCATTACTGTCGTACATTTTTAATAAAATCCATCATTCCCTTCTATCTCTCTAAAAATGACAAATCCTTGCTATCGGGACTTTCAATTACCATTATGGAAGATGAAGTCGTCGTAACCGTTCTATTGACGAGGGGTGGTTTAGATAGGGTCGTGCAGAGAGAGAAACCATGCCGTTTGGAGCTCAGCTGCGTACACATCGCAACTAATCCCGGTGTATCCATAACACGAACAACGCACCCCGCAATAAAAATATAATGCACGATAAACGCGTGAAAGCGTACTCTAACTCTCGTCTCGCGCTGACATTGGTATCGACCGGTCTTCTCGTACGAGGCCCCTATTGTGCTCGAATCCATTTGCGAAAGAGCTTAACCGCCTTAATGGTTTCACCGCGTACCTTGCTTCCTGTCTAATCACTGGCCTTCGTAAAAACAATTAAACGCGAAATAAGCCTAATAGCGATTCATCCCTTTCTCGAGCTACTATACGCTTTAATGCTCGCTTTCAACAGTTTGCCAATATGGAGTGGTTCCAATTTGGAGTCACAAAAGGAGCCATAAGATGTAGACCCTTTTTGCGGAATTCTTTGATCAGAAAATATTATTCTACGTATTTGTCAATTTCTAACATGGGTTATTAACATTTTTTTAGCGAGGAGAACGAAATGAAATTTTAAAAGTCGGAATTCTTTGTCTTTAAAATCAGAGTATTATTAATTTATTACGCAGGTAAGGTGTTAATTCTATTTCTCGACCACATTTATCAAATAAAAGTCTCTTAATCTAAAATATTTTTTCAAGCATCGCCACTATCATTAAACAGCGCAATCTCAAGCCATACATCGAGAACGTTTTGTTCACGTCGCAAGAAATTTTGTACGAAGGGTAGAAATGATCCTCAAGCACGGTGCTAATCGCGCGATCAAATGGCAAGTCCCAAGAAAATCAGATTTGTTAAAGCGAATTTTTTAAATGCTCGGTCAACATCCCGAAATTCCCGAGGCAGAGAGTAGTTGAAGATCTGGTCACAGAGATTGGCCAATGGCGAGAGAGAAGGGAGAGTGGGCCTGGGGTCCAGATTTGGGGGGTTTGGGCGACAAGATGTTAACACGTGTGTTCTCTCCCGAGTGTTAGTGCCAAGCCGGCCGAGGCGAGGTGACACGATGTAATCTGAGACAGCCGACTTCGACTTCGGATTCTCGGCCATGGGGCCCCGGGGTCCTGCCTCTCTTGCTTTGCTTTGCCACGAATGCCGGACTCCTCGCTCACTGGAGCGAGCCGGAGGACCTGTCTTTCATACATGACAGGACATACCATGACAAAAGACCAAGATGCTCGGGGCCCAGTTGAGGCCGCGTTAAAATTCGCGACTGATCGCGCGTCTCTGCATATTATGCATCCACCATCTGGCAACTCGATTGCCCTTGCATTTACACCGAATTCCGTTAAGGATCTCTGCGAGATGTACACTAGAATTGTAGAGCGGACGAATTGAACCTTTGCTTGGCAATCGAAAGCCCTTTGTATCACGAATCAAAAAAGTTAAGCTATCAATTACGATTTGGTTCATCACATTGGGATAATTATATTTTAATATTTCGACTCTAACTGTGTTACTTCTTTGAGTTTATGTATGCATCAATAGTACTCACAATGAGAGGATTAAATGATGACAGTATAAAAGGCTAATACCTATCTGTGATCATCGAGATGTCAATATAGAATTTTTCATAATCTGCAAATAGAAATTTCGCGGTCGATTTGGTTCCCGAGGCAAACAATTCTAACCGGTCCCATTCTAGCCGTTACTTTTTTCACCGTAACTGTATATTATTCGAACTGAATCGTCCCTAGAAAGAGAAGCAAGCGTACGAAGGATTAAAAAGTGAGATTACGAGTGGCCATTGTCTGTTTTGCATGAGAGAGTCCCGCGTAACGGGGCGTCAATAAATTTTTAATTTCAAGGGCTCTACCGTGCGGAAAGGGGGACACGGTGTAAAATGCACCTTTCATCTGTCTTCGACAATAGACAATGCCCAAGATGCGAGATATTTCGTGAGAGTCGAAAGAGTGTTGTGTGGGTAGCGTGGCGAAGAATAACGGAAAGTGGGACTGCATGGATCGTGCAGAATGTAGGAAAGAGGACGTGCCCATCATCCAGCCTGCAGACTTTCTTTAGCTATGCAACAACGCCGAACCTACTGTCACATTATCCTCGATGAATTAAATCGTCTTGCATTACTCATTCGCGTGTCGTTACTGATTTAGAGTTCCTCGGAGAAGGTGATATTTCGAAACCTATAAATAACAATATTTGCATAATACTCTACCGTGCGATACGTACAAGTGAAATTGTTTAAAGCAGAAACATAGCGTTACGTGCGTTGTCTCTCGTCTACACCATCAAATAATTTAACGTGATACACGGATAATACGTTCGTAAAAATCGTCGACTCTCTCGTCGGTCTGTTATATTCCACAAATAGCCCTCGGAACGAGTTAGAATGCAGCAATTCGCGAATGACGAAACCCGTTCATCGCTTACAATGCAAGCGATTGCTTCCAGACAATCTCGTAGTACATCTGCAAGTCAGAATACGTGACTGGCTTTCGTTAGGTTTGGCCTTCTTCCTCGAACGTCTTCTCTATCTCTGGCAAAAGTCGATTCGTTCGAACAGCGTCCATCGTCGTTCTACCGATAAGACGTTAACGTCCGATAGACGGAAGTGTGACGTCACTGGTAGCGAGCAAAGGGAGGAAGAAAAAGAAGAGGAAGCGTACAGGGTGGATCGAGCATTAATGCTGTTTGCTTAATACGCGTTTCGAAACGAACGCGAGGAGACAAACGAGCAGGTAGGCCAGTACAAAGAGGAGAGCGGAGACAGCTAAGCAAACATTCAACCTCGTTTGGCTTTTGTACAGCCGCTGCACAAGCGATCAGCGTGCACGCACGCATGCACGCGCGTTTATAGAGTTCGCTTCGCAGGAAGCACGAGAAAGAGCACCGATCCTGGTAAACTGGAGACCCAGACGGAATTAATGGTGGATCAAACCTCTGGTCCTTTTCCTCTTCTATTTTCTCTCGTCCAGCCGGTTTCCTTTTACAGTTCCGTTCTCACACCGTCGAGATTTGACGTTTAACGATCCCCAACGAAGCTAATTTTTTACCTCGCTCTGCAATTCGCGAGGGAGAACTCTTTATTCTTGATTTTTCTACGTTCGACGGTCACAAGCGAAAGATGCAATAGGGGGATGACTGAAAGCGAAGGTGGTTCCGCCAGGACGATCACGACGTTCACGGCCGACGTGCGCGTCACGCGGCGTAATTGAATGATTATTGTTAATCTTAAACAGGTAGCCTGAGGAGACGTTCCTGGTGATCATTAGGGGTGACTGAAAAATCTACCGTGCTGGTTGCTCCTGCGAGGAGCAAATACACGCTTCCTCGCTTCTAGCCTGTAATTTTCCTCGTCGGAAGGAACGTCCGTCTTCCTCCTCCTATCCACCCGCTCGATCCTCTCGTTTCTACGAGCGATGAAAACGTTACATTAAATCGTTAAATCGTCGTCGTTTCAATTTGAAGGCTGTATCCTGTCTTGGTCGGTCGAAAGAGAGCTCGTTTTCCTGGTTCCCTTTACGCTTCCTTTCGCATGAATGAAAAATCACGACGATGCTTCCTTGAATTATTTACGGATACGGGAATGTTGCAGGTTTTCTTGATTTTTCGAGAAAAGCATCGATTCTTCGAGAATAATTATTTCAAGGCTGACACGTCTATTCGTGACAGGTTAATGAGACGATGAAACGATGATTATCGGAATTCTGTGGAAAGTCGACGGTATAATGCGTTCCTGTAATTAAGGCGGTCAGGTTTTTCGTAGCTTCTCGAAGGAGTAATTGGTATTCGTTTCGTACTTTCCGTGTAAATGCAAGAATTCATTTCGACTTGGCCTTCGGTCGGCCTTCCACGGTAATCTCTTTTAAATCCTTCATTTCTTGCGAGTATCTGCTTGCAGATTTAATAGATCGGCAAAGTTTCGCGAAAGTTTTGTAAATTTGTAAGAAGATTCTTCGGTTCTCTGGGGTTTTTAGTCTTTCGGAATTACAGGTTTTGGAATAGTTTCGGAATTACACGTTCTCAGCGTCGACGTTCCTTTATCTATGAAATGAATTTTTGAGCATGATCACCGGTAATTCTCAATTATACGCTTCCTGTTACACCGTGAACCGTGCCGTCATCGAATTAAATTGCTGCACTTTTACTTTACGCTCATGAATACAACCAAGACCTAATTTTCCGTAAGACTCATTATTCCGTCCGGAGAAAATACCTCTAGGAATCTAAACACTGACAGCGCGCATCCTGCCTTTCTCTGACCCAGGATCACGGTAAAGCACCGATTTAAATCCAGTCCAATCTCCTTTCATTTAATTGCAAGGAAAAGGAAAAGAAACCATACCTTGAAACACGACACAGAAAACCTACGAAAGAATCGTCAAATTCAAACGTCCAAAAAAATGAAATCCCTCCAACATTTCAGACAAGAATCAAAGAGAAACACGAGTCGACGTATCGAGCGGCATGAGTCTCCATGAAATAGAAAATTACGCACAGTCGACTAAGCGTACACAATGCGAGAAGCTGGTCCCTACCGATTCTAATCTAACGACTTTGTAGTCCTTCGGAGATTAGCTGCGAGATTTCGAGATCTCGAGGATGTGGTAGCCGCAAGGGGCAAGAGGAGTTCAGGTCTCCTCTCCTCGGTAGCGAGAACAGGTAGTCGTACCTTCGAGAGCCCGGATACCTGACCACGTTGTACGTGAACACTCGAACACATCCTACCCACCTTATGCCAGAGAAGCTCAACGGCTGTCCTATTATAAGAAAACAGATCGACTTACATAGCGCGGCGAGAGAACGAAAGAACGAGCTCGTGGAGGAGGTAGGAGAAAAGAAAAAGAGGACGAAAGGGCCACGAAAGACGCGAGGAAAAAGGTGGCCTCCGGGTTCCAAGGCGTCGGATAGAATTCACGAGCGAACGAACGGGACGAGAGGAACGACGTCTAGCCACGTCACAACACGGTGTCACTTCCCTGTCAAACCGGATTAGGCAAATGCTCGGACGATATCGGGGGACAAGGTTTTCGTGTTTGCGGCGCGCGCGGTTACTCGCGCCTCTATATGCTGACAATGCGTTCTGATAACCGAACCTGGGTGATCTAACTTTGATCGGTCGATCGATCGGTGAAGAGACATTTAAAAGTGTTGATGGTGTTGGGAGAATTTCAGAGACTGTTAACACTAGATCTACGGCAGTCGTCGAATTGACGGGTTCCTATTTTTTTCAAATTTTTTATCAAATCGATAAAGAAGCAGTACAGCAAATGTTTCATATGTATCTTATAATATACAAATTACTTGACTGACTGTATTTTTTGCCGTTTGATGCATTTTTTGTCTAAGTATTTATTTAGTATATTTAAAGATTTAGCGGCCGTGAATCTAGTGTTGATATAATTTCGAAGGAATTTGTATTGTGACGAATCGTTTTCGACGAGTAATTTACGGGAAATTGAAAAGTAAATGTAAAAGGTGATAGTAATGGACAGAACTTGGAGAGAAATTTATTACCGTATCGGTCTTATCGGAGGGTGTTTCCCCGTGGACGTAACAAACGTTGTTTTCCTACGAACCGATGTCCCTCTACTGTGTCTTGCTTCTTTGCACCGATAAAAGAGAAAGTGGAATGCTTTGGCTATAAAGTACCTGAGAACATTGATTTATTTCGTAGTTCAAATAGATATTAATACTTAGTCGGTCGTAAAAGTTCTCGGGGCGTTAATGTCCGAGGGAAAGTTAATGCAGTTAACATTTTTTTGATGAGAGTTTAGATGCAGTCCTCGAGTACAAGATGGAGACAGGGGATTCTGAGTTGTTAACAAATACGCGACACAAACTGGAAACGTTGACCTGAGAAATTATACTTCATCCATCATATTTGGCTGACATATCTTCAGATCGTTGTCCCTTCTGGGTGTCTTCGCAACAGTTTACCCAGCGAAATCTCATCAGGATCGATTATCGTAACTGTGGTCGCCATGCGGATAAAATTTTAAACACCTTCGTGAGAACGACGATAAAAATCCGTGTAAAAGTTGAATAAAAAAAGAATTCAAGCGTAAATTCAACATTGAAGAAGTTTCGTTGGAGTTCTTTTTATTTTGCAAATTCCGTTGAATAATTCATATATAGGTATATAAAAGAGCAGAAAATACAAAGAACGAGGTCAATCGTACGGCCGAATAACTCGATATTTCCACGCAAAATGCGCATTCGTTGTAATGGAGAGAAACGACATAACTTATGACTCAACTCGATACATTGACGTTTAAGCGGATAGGCGAGCGCCGTGGGTATCTCGGTCATATAGGTGGGCAGTGAATTATTTACGATCGTCTTTGCCAATAGCGGGGTACGGCAAATAATTCATTACACGAATAGCAGAGATAAGTCTTCAATGAGCAGTTATTAATACGTTTGTAGATGAAGCCGATTAAGAGCAGTCGGGGTACAACTGAAATTACCAGGATCGGTAGCACGATCAAGAATAAATTGGGAGAAGTTACTTCGAACTCGTTGAAATGAATTTATCGATTGGTACGCACGGACTCGTGTTAAGTCTGCACGAATTAAATCATCGAGCGATATTGATAGACGTCGACGATGTGCCTCAATACTCGCTTCTCCTCGTCGGAATAAATTAAGATCTCCTCGCTGAGTAATGATAACTTCTCGAAGTGACGATTTTCGAGTTACATGTCAAGAAGGAACGATCGTGTCTCGTACCGAGGATTATCATTTTTCATTCTTCGCTCTTCTGCGATTATTACCTCGCGAAAGTACATACATACGATACGTAAGTACGTACGTCCGATCGATCCACGTAGTGCGCACGTCTCTCGTTAATTTGATAATTAATTCACACGGTCTCGCGTCCTGAAACGACTCGGCAACGAGAGAGATCCTTGGCGACGTCTTCGTTTCTCGTTAACGAATCGCCTCCACGGATCTCCGAGAAGCGTCCGGTTAGACGTATAACGAGGAGTAGCCGCGGGAAGCTATGTTTATTACCACCGTTAATTACTTTACAACCAGTCATTACTGTCGCTGTGCGGTCATTTCGCGAGATAATGTATTACGTCGCTCTAGCGCACCTTCTGCGATAGAAAATCATCGGACGTTATCGATGTGGGCGCAATATTGACTTCCACTTTGCTCGTTAACTCTGATTGAATCAAAGGCATCGGCATGGGCGGTTGCTTTGAATCGTCGTGTTAACGAAATTCGTGAAATTTTAATTGCTAGTTAATGAATCGAATGAAATTGCCGTGCATAGAAAGTCAATGACCTTCTTTTTGTCATTTCTAAAGGATCCTTGAAAGAATCCGGCACAGTACCTCTTTCATCGCGAAGCGACGTCAAAATGGCGGAGAACGTTCCGCGAACTTTCATGACGAGATTGCGCAAGTACACGGCGGAGAACGTCGTCGGATCGCTCAATTAAATCAAGAAACATATCGCCCAGATGATCGGCGGGCTTGGTCCATCGTCTTCGAAACGTGGCAAAGAAAAGGATCGCCGGCGAGTGTACGCATACGCTGCCGATCTGCAAAATAGGCACGGAGAGAGATGATCGAGATACCGATCGTCCGGCAGCTTTTTTCTCCTTCCTCGCGAACAGAAGATACGACAATCCCGAGGGAACGAATACACGGGAGAGATTAAAAGAGAGAGCGGAGGAGAGAAGAGAGAGAGAGGGTGGGTGGAGTAGAAGAGAAGCAGTCGGATCCGAAGGCGACCTTAATTAATTAACGAGGCAACGCCCAAAGGATCGCAATGGCTCGGACGATGGCGTTCTTCCGGGCGTATCCAGGTTCTCTACGGTGTGCTAATTCGGTTAAATGGTTAATTGCTTAATTTCATTTAATACGCCTCCGATCCGGCCGACTGGCCGCTTCCTGGCCGTCCTCTCTCCTCCACTGCTCGCGCCTCTTTGTTCCTCTCTCCCTCTCTCTTTTTCTCTCTCCTCCGATTCCTTCTCCGTCTAGACTTTCTTCCGATCGGCCTTCCACCTTCTCTCGTACCACGTCCTCCCGCGAGTCCTTCTTCTACCTCCTCTTCCTCCTTCTGCTCGTCCGCCTCCTCGACGTTCCATCTCCTCGAGGACCGCTCTACCGTTCGTGGAGGACTCACGGGAGGACGATCGACGAGGACGAGGGAATGTTTCCGTCTTGGCCGTTCCATCCACGGCGGGGGTCGATGGCCTCTCGCGATGCCGGAGAGCCTCACGAAAGAAAGAAATCGCGGGCATAATTAGCGAATGATTGATCGATGCGTGTCGCCCGAGCTATGCATGCGCATTGCTCCTTTGGTATCTTTCTCTCCACCCTCTTTCTCTCTTTTACTCTCCTTATATTCTTCCCTTTCTCTCGTACGTCTTCTTCTTCTTTACCTTTGATTTTGTCCTCGTTGCTCTTTTCAACAGCGGCATTTCCTCTTCACTCTCTCTTACTCCTTCGTATCTGCGTCGGCTCGGTATCTCTTTTTCTTTTGCCTTAATTTAGTGCCCATCCGCGGCGGGCATACGCCCCGACAAGGGGCGCGTATGCAAGCGTATACATGCGTGCGGGAATTGTACGTGCATGCACGCATATCCGATGCTTTTTGCCGCTGCACCGATACTCGTTCGCCGATCGAGATCGAACCACGATGCTGTATTTAGTTATTCGGAAATGGTCGACAAGTCTGGATCTTTAACGATCTATATTCTCGAAATATTCATTGTTCATTGTACTCGATACTAGCAATGGCGGGGGAAAATTGTCTGCAATTAATTCTATTTAATCGTAGAAAGTAATATGGATGGAAATGTTTCGTTGATTGGTGGGATTATGAGACTCGAATCATTGCCGATCGCGGAGACGCGTATCGTTTTAGCGTGACCGTCTAGATCTTCAATCGCAATTGGAAAACACGATTTGTTCGTATGACGAAGAACGACGCGACATCTTCGTATCTATCATAATAAAGCAGAAATCGATCTACGATCTCTCCAATCACGACGATCAAGATTCCGCCGGTACTCGTCCGATCTTCGTCCGATCGTCGAAGGCAGCGCGTTAATGGAGGAAAGAAGAGCCGCGTGAGCAACGTATAGACCCTCGGGTTTGATTTTCTTGATCGATCGGTCGATCGATCACCGGGATGGATCGATTCACGCCTCGCCAGCCGGTGTTCACGAATTCTCATGCCCGGTGACCCCGGGAGGTGATCCACGCGGACGTGCCGCATAATTTGATACTAATTTATTCGTCTAATCTCCGCGGTAAATAAAACCGTCGTTTCGAGAAACGACTGACCAGATTGGTTAATCCGGATGGCAACAAATCCGGATTTTAATATTTTCACGGTATGCCGATTGCGAAACGAAACGAGCGAAAGAACTGCGGGTGTTTGAAATCGCTTCTTTGCGGAGGAGCACGTGCGCGTAGATTTCGACGATTTATCGGACATTTCGTTCGACTTTTAAATTTGATTGAAATACGTTAGTTATTAAAAACCCGTAAAAATTCAAAGCGTGTAGTTATTCACGGGACGTATTTATAGCGGCTAACTTCAATTTCTAACATTAGCAACGCTATCCCGCGCGGAAGCGAAAGTCCTGCCGTTCTCGAGGACACGATTTCGCGGTTGATATTTCTGTAAGAGTGTTTGAGCATTGTAAAACAGTATTAGTATCGTTGTGCTGCATGGCTTCTGCACACGTCACACGTTCATTGTCGCGACGAGACGAGGCAAGGTAATAAAACGCAAGTGTGCGTACGGGGATAGAGGGAACGTATTCCTCTGAAGATGATGATCCTCGGTATAAAAGTCAATAAAGATACGGATTACCTCCGCCAGGATACCCGTAAATGCGCCACCGTGGTCAAACCGATCCACTCCGTTTTACGACTCTGTTTTGAATTTCGCGCGTTCTTCGTTTCGCTAATAAATGTCTGCCGGTGTACGTGATTGTTGGTTCGCGAATTTTGTCGATATTTTGTTACCTATTAATATTATTGAACGATCAGAGAGGAAGAGATGTTTGCGTTGCATATGGAATTTCATATGCATCATGGTTAATTGGGTTAATGTAAAACATATTGGATTTATTTACTGACGATTATGAATTTATAACAGTCATTTTCATCCAAACGTTATCTCGATCCAATGATAACTCACCGATGAGAAGTATTGTCATCCTCATTGCGATTTTACTTACCTGAAACAGAGAAAAAAAGGAAAGTTAATAAAAGAGTGCGTGTAATGCACGAAGTACGGGACGTCGTACAATTTTACGCAAAGCGATAAATTTAATCCGCGAATAAAATGTATTCGATTCGATAGATACGCATGTAGATTCCGTGCACGGTAGTGCGTCGTTTCTTTCGAAGTTATTGCCCGTAATAAAATAGAGAATACTTAAAGGGAAAGGCAATCCATAAAGTATCACCGGTTTGAATATCGCGTGTGGTCTGTCGGTGGCTGGTTTCGTGGCTTTAATTAAAACTTCCAGAACCGAAACGATCTATTAACGTCGCCGTAAAAAAGAGCCTTTGTCGCCAGCAAGGTTAATTCCTAGATGTTACTAATTCCATTGTAACAATCATAAATTGAAAGTAACGACACCTTCGCGACACCAGGTATCGGAGGATCGTTGCAATTTTGTTCGACGCGGAACGAGGTAATTAACGGTTAACGGTACCTGCATAGCCGTCCGGAACGTTTACGACAGCCGGTCGGCAGCCCTTCGCAACTTTCTTGTTAATTATAAATCACCGATGATTAATCGGAGAACCGGCGTAATCTTATAAAGTGATTTTCGACGGGCCGAAGATCGAACGCGAGGCAGGAGGACAGATGAAAGAGGAAGAAGAGGTAGATGTGGTCGAAAGACCGGCGAGTTCCTGAGGGCAGGAACGAAGAGGGAAAGAGGAGAAGGGGTGAATGTACGTCTTACAAGGGTGGGAGGGGGTGGTACGGCAGCAAAAGAGAATGCAGTAAGTAAGCATGCCTTCGCCTCAAGATCAAAGATCAATGCCCACTCGAGTCGATTTGAAACGCGAGCGCATTGCATAGTCGCGCAAACATTATTATACCCCTGTCGACTTTATATACAGTGCTTGCTTGGTGCGCGCACTTTCTCTCTTTCTCTCTCTTCTTAACTCTTTATTTCGCTCTCTTTTCTCGATCGTTCTCCTCGTTTCTCCTTCTGTCTTTTCTTTACTTTCCACCGTACACTCTATCCTCTTCCTCTCCTCTGGTATCATCTGGTGAACGCACTTGCACGAATATACAGAGCGCGTATACCGAGCGAGAGGGGGGCAGAATGCGAAAAGAGAGTAGGATGGATAGCGCAACGTGGTCCCGGTGCAACTGTATGTTAATCGAATGCGCATCCGAATACGGAATAAGGATGGAAGCCATCCAGTTTGATATACCATTCTGCCTACGTCCCTCGTTCCCTCGGTCGTCATCCACCTCTTCCTCGTCATCTCGTCTCTTCTGCATCGCTGCGAACTGTTGTCATCGTCTTTCTTCTTCCTTCTCGTTCGACTCGTCGTCGTCGTTCTCCTTGCCATCCTCATCTTCGTCGTCCTGATCGCCGTCGTCGTCATTCGAGGCAACAAGAACGCCGCTCCTCCGTCGACACTGCATGAGAATCGAAAACGATTCTCTTCCTTTTCCTTCTGCGGTCCTTCTAGCCGCTCCTCTCCTCTTTCTTTTCTTTCTCGTGTTAGCTTTACCACCGCCTTCGTATATATCGGCACATGGTGTGTACCTCGTAGCCATAATCCATTACAGAATTTCGCATGCATATACGATATCCCGTGTATGTTTATGCGTGCGTTGCAACATGCCTCGGAATTAATGCGACATACCGCTCGCCGCGGTGCGTTTCGCCGGATGCTAGGATAATCGTGGCCCGTGTTTATGCGACTGCGAAAATGTCGCGGAGTAATGATCGCAGTTGGTCGGATGATTTAGTTTTGCGAATGAAACGTGGTATACCTATGGGCCGTTTTATACACCATTAGCCCGCACGTGCGGTCACTGTAAATGCACATTATTCGCATTATTCTTTGACACAATTGGTTGCAATTTTTCACGAGACATTGCCCCCCTGAAATTGCTCGTATCTGCTCCTGTCATCGATGAATGCACCTGCTGAATTTCGTTGCTGGACTATACGAGATTTGTGAATTTTATACGGTTTCGTATGTAACGTATGTCTGTCGGTGATACAGCGTAAATAATAAATTCGCTGCTTTCATTTCTCACGAACTCGACGTCCAAAATTCCGAGGAACTTTTACAGGCAGATTTAATTACTGCAAAACGGATAGCATAAATTCGACAAAGCAGTAGAGAAAGTTTTTAAAAATCCTCCATCACCGGCAGTCCCGGAATATTCCCCAATCCCACAAATTTATCAGAAACTCGGAGAAAGTATAACAATTGTGCACAGATCCTTGATTTCCAATTTTCAAATTAACACCAACGTTGGGCAAAGTGGCAACGATCGTTCACCAACGATAAAGTCAGATAGAAATAAACGAGCCAGCATCGGCGAGGAACATCGTTTAATTTTTGGACAGGTGCACGAGCTAGTCGTGCACGAACACGATCGCGAGTATCCTCGATTCGTCCTCCTGGAGACTTCCTGTCCCTCTTCGTCCATACGAGCTCGAGTCTGTCACCGTGAAGACTTTACACGAGCTGACGTGGAAAACGAGAAGGTATAAAGTACTGCCGGGTCTGTCGACGGAGTTCGATGGCAAGGAGCACGTAGGTACGAGATGCGCCTCAGGTGGTCTCGATGGTTCCATCATGGCGTCGTCGATCGCTGAACTCGCTGACGAACGTTCGCAATAAATTGGAATACGCCACGCGATACCAACGGCGCGTACACTCTCTCTCTTCGAGACGACTCGGAGAACCGGATGGACTCGACTCGTCTCAGACCCTCGGAACGGATGGTAAAGGAGAATAGCAAAGGTAGTAGAGGGTGTTCTCCAGTCACCTGTCAGCAGGCAAGATAAACTCGAGCGAAACGAGCCTGAAAGGACTCCAACGTCCTTGATGGCTCGGTCTAGTTGGATCCTGCGGCTCCGAGCGATCTCTTTTCCACGCGGTGGATCTCTCGCGGTCGATCTTCGGCCTCGCTTACCTTCCAGTTAGGCTACCTCGATATCCCCGAAGCGGCGGTACTTGCAGGCGAATTACTGAACGTACCAGAGAGTAGCAGAGGTGGACGTTCGATAACGTGAGGAGGATTGAAAGCAAGCTGCGGGAGTCGTTAGACTACTCGCGAAGTACCTCGTGTAAGGATGAAGTACATGTCGGCCAAACCTGCCTGTCGCGATTTCCTGATGCCGCGAGCGGCTAGTGTTTCCTTCCTTATTTGCTGCACGCTCGATGCCTGGACCGATAAGCCGCCTCATTTTTTCCCATTTCGCGGGTCTCGTTGAACAAACGGAGCGAAATGTTAGAAGAGGCGGAAATTCGCTTCTTTTATCGCCCGGGATGATAAGTTTGAACGTCGGTAGGAAGACCGGAAGCGGCTGATTTAAAGTTTTGCGTTACTTTTGCTCGTATTATCTCTTATTTAGAGACATTTACGAGGATTGCCAGGGAAGAACGTTTTTTTTTCAAACTCGTACCTCTTGCCTACAAGAGATGCAAATCTCGGAACGAATCCATCCTGAAATAGAATCAACCCCTCGATGATAAGTAGGAAAGAAGAAGTTTCCCCAAAAAGAGATAAGATACCGATCCACCTTGCGCTGCGTAAAAAAAAAGGAGTCAAGTATAATGCATCGGTACGATAAAGTGGTGCCAGAAACGCAAAGTCCCATCGAGAGACCAGAAACCGGGGCACAGGGTAGCTCGATTAAACGTACGGTAAGCGAAATCCAGGGAGATGAAGAAGGAGGAAAGAGGCGGAAGAAGTGGAGTACAAAGACGAAGAAGGAGGCGAGCGGGAAGAATACGAAGAGCGCTCTTCCTCTGTTTCGCCTTAGCAACCGGCGAGTAGAGTCGCGCCAGAGAGGGAGGCACTTAGAAAAAAATCTAGACCACCCAGCGACCCTTTTCCTGGCTGCGTGAAGGGTCGCAGACGCATGCACGGGTGCACGCAGGCGTGCACACGCAGCTAGGTGCTTCACGACGCGCCGGTATTGCCAGATCGTAGCCCAAGCTGAAGGCGAGCCAGTCTCCGGTAAGAGAGAAGGTAGAAGTAGATGAAGCAGGGGGTTGCAGCGGGGCAGGGTGAATCGCAGTAGGACGATGGCGAGCGAGGGGTAGGTCGGCCTGGGTTGGCTGCTCGAGGTTACGTGCCTTCTGCCTCCTTCTAGATATACGTATAGATCGCGCGATATACCGCGCGGAAGGGATTATTCTTAGGGTAGGGTAGGGTTTTGCCCGAGTGTAAAAGTGCGAAAAGGGACACGAGGAGGAGGGTCGCTAGGACGAGAGGGAGTCTAGGGCAGGAGAGAAACAGAGGGTAAAAGAAAGAGAGGCAATGGTTGCAAGCACGAGATGGAAGCGTATACAACGAGGGTGGAGAGAAAAAGGGGAGACACGGTGAACGGGGACTGCCTTTGGGGTGGGTGAGAAAGAGGAGCGCAACGCAGTACCGAGGGGCGACGAGGAGAGAGAGAAAAAAACGGGAGGGAAGGTAAAAAAAAAAGAAGCGAGGGAGGGAGAGAAAGAAAGAAAGAAAGAGGCCGAGTCCACGAAGAGGGCGAGGAGGACAGAAGAAGAGGAAAGTAGAGAGAACTACGTGGCGTGGCGCGACGTGGAGGAAAAGGGGTTGATGAGGATGAAACGGGGTTCTGGTTGCATGCGAAGATGCATAGACGATGCGCGCGAGCACTCGCCAGGGCGGTGCACCCTGAAGGTGCATTGATCCCACGGTGGTTGTGCGTAGGGTGGCCTACCTTCTATCCCGTTTTTTTCCTGGGTCCCTTTGCCTCCGCCTCTCGCTTCTCCAACTTCTCACCCTCCGCGCCTTCTGCCACCCCTTCTCGACGATGCGTACGTACGTACTTACGTATATGTCCCCGCGTGCACTTATATGCGTACGCAGGCAGGTATAACGCCCCTCGTCAACGACGGAGGGGTTGGGGAAAAAAGTAGGATTTCCATCGTGAGGACGACGGCTACGACGACGACTATGACGAGGACGTCGATGTCGGTTCTCGCTGCTTGCTACGTGCTTCGTACGCACCGCGTTGGCTCGAGAGACGATAGAGAAAGAGAGCGAGAGAAGCGGTGCAAGGAAATGATAGAAAGCCCAAAGGGAAAGAGAGCTTGGCCGCCGAGAAGGGAATTCGCAAACGCGAAAAGTGCGTGCGTCGCTGCGTGCGACGAGAGCGCAACTCATTAAAATAAACATGCCGCATATACGCACTTCGCGGTTCTCACGCATGGTATACGTGTCGCGTAATGCGAGGATATTAGGAAGCGAGCGGAAAGCTGTTCTTGCTGCTCCTGCGACTGTCGTATTTTTCAACCAAGAGCCCTAACTTCCCACCGTGACGAATTAACGGTTACCGTTGCGTTATTAATTGATATTGCGAGATGGTATTACATGTAGTGGTTGTTTCGATAGATTTCACGTAGAACGTTTGTATCTCGTTAGCAACTAATTATACTAGCATGGAATAATTGAAGGTACATGTACCAGATTGCATTGTTGGCATTTTAATCACGATTAATTACGCGTGCTGCCTCGTGTATACTTGTACGAAATATAATTTTCATTCTAACGATAGTCAACGGTCGTTCGTGTAATTTCAATCTTCGATAAAGCACAGGTATATTCGTAAACGTTCTAACTGGGTTAAATTTTCAAGTGGTGGTAAATTGCTGGTAGAATATCCGTGATATTTTGAGGAGTTTCTCACTCGGTAACCTCGTTTCTAAGATTTCGATATTAAGTAGGTATTGAAATGCAATTGCCGAGGATGAGAAATATCGTCCGGGCTTAGTTTGCTTGTTTTAACCACTCGTTCTACGATTAACAGCAATTTCTCGAGTATTCATCTACACGGAAAATTCAAGTCGAGTATCCGGAGCATCTGCCTCGAGCGTACAGAAAATTCCGGTCAAGTGCTGCTCCAAATTATATTTTTAAAAGCGAAATGGCAAAAACGATGACAGTGCGCGGATTTGAGGTAGAGCGTTCTGCTAAAAATCACTCTCATTACCACCCGTACGTATGCCAATTTAACTAATCATCCTTTGCCATAGAATGCGCGAAGTGTCACCAAGAATATTACTCATCCCATTATGCTAATTATCCTTTAAAATTCTCCCACAGAATTCTCCCAAACTTAAACCACTACACATCTAAAAAAAAAGAGAACATAATATCAAAAACGATTAACAAAACAGCAACCATTAAAACTTTCTTTTTTTCTCCGCACTCAGATCAAGACTTTTGCATTAAAAAAAAGATTATGAATTCCCCGATTAAACTATTATATCCAACTTAATCCAATTAATCTTCCTACGCTCCAATTACCGCAAAACACCTATCCTTCCCTATAAAACATTCCACCTTCAAATCCTCCTAACACTGTCGACTGTCCTCAATTTCTCCACGACACAAATTCCCTGTTATGATATAAAACATCTCCATCCACGATCCTCGACCTACCACCGTTCTCCAAGTACTCCGATCATCTCAAATCTACAGCCGTCAGAAACCAACGGTTCCTGTCGACATCAGCGGAATTCTATTTCGCGAGGAACCAGCCAGCACTTGTAGCTCATAGATAAGGAAATGAAGAGGCGATAATTGAAGCATTACGTACACGCCCTCTCTTGAACTAGGAAGGATAAGCTAGAGCTTACCCATCGTTCTGTATGGGTTCGTCGGTGAAAATACGTGCACGAGAATGTACTCGTGTACGTGGCATGCTGTTGTACGAAGTACGGTGGCCATGTGGCTCGACCAACCCCGGTGGTCCACTGCATTTAGAACGGCACGAGTGGACCCGCTTGTGGACCAGCCACATACAAAGCGTATATCACGATAACGAGCCTGGGAATCGTAAGCGTAGGACAGAATCCTCGACTTCCGGTTTTCCATGGGCAACGATCGCGCAATCTCCGTCGCTGCGGGAGGAAATCGAGAATTGGAGTCGACGTTGTACGCTGTCGAGTGGCATCGTACGATCGAGGCGTCGTATGCAGAAAGGGTGAGATTCGATTTTAATTAAAGTCGAATTGCTTGTCTTGACTTTGTGAGGATAGACGGTGGAAGGGTGGATGGTTTTTTATTTTAATTACCGTTATCCTCTTACGGGCTTAATTGTAACGTTGAATTCTATTTAATACCATTGTTACTTTGGATCTGTACAAACGGTTATAATGAGATTAAAAGGGATTTACCAATTATTCGGTTCGTTAACGATTGTTGAACTGTCCGTGGGGCGTGTTGGAAAATATTTAACGGAGAGTTGAGTTTCCTCATTGTTTGAACGTCTTTCGTGATGTTAATTGAATACGTTATTAATTACATCGAGGTATGGTAATTGTATTCGAGTATTCGCTCGTCTATTTCGAGATGTATTTCAGGGAATATTGAATAGAAATACCGCGGCAACGACCTACACCTTTAAACAAACACTTTCCGAGTCGCCTGTACTTTCACTTCGCTCCTCATAATTTATATCTAAATGAATCGCGGTTATGAATTCCAGCATCGTCGCGTGCTCGTACATCAATGTTTCGAAAGTTGCTCGTGATTCGAACTAACGAAATTATTCAAATGTCTCCCGTCTACGCGGTGACTACAAATCATCGGGATATGATTCTTAAATTAAATATAAATCAAACGTAAGTCAATTTAATCAGATTATTAAAATTCCGTGAAACTTAAACAGTACCAGTTTTAGTTTTAATTCAGAATCGTGCTTTGTTTTTTGTTTTTTTTTTTTAAATTTATCTTGTCATGTTGTAATTAACATTTAGTATCAACAGTTTCAAATAAATCAATCTAATCCATCACCGGGGCAGTGATTTAGGTATTTTACCCTGCAAATATTTCTTTGCTGTCGTTAAAAATAATTTGGATCTAATCTTCTATCATTATGAACAATGCTAATTCCGTTCATAGTACTTATTAATTTATATAACAGAAGAAAGAAAAAATGAAATTTCACTTTCAATAGTAGCAGCATAACTTTATGATACGGCAAACTATTAAGTGTAAATTAATAATCTTTTTCGCACCATCACCGGCACACACTTATTTTCAGCCGGTCATTAAAGTTCCAATAATCTCAATTACCAGCATTCCCTTGAAGCTATCGCGAACATCTTTCCCCGTATCTCGTTCTCCGCCACCTTGGCCATATTTTCCTCGACCATCAGCGATTATTCAACTTCTTCATACGACTCTGTGAATTCTAACGCGCGTGGAGAATCCTGTGTCGATAAGTTTCTGCGAATTATCGGATTCGAAGGTGTATCGCGAGAGAAAAACAGAAAAAGAGAGAAAGAGAGAAAGAGAAAGAGCAGAACCGGCAGAACGGATAATTATATCCGGCCCTCTCGCGGCCCCCTTCGCCATTTTAATTAATATTAATTGAACGCCGCTTTAACCGGTCGGCCGGCCCGATGTCGCGAGGCGCACGCATGCACACGTAACAACGCATAATTACGCGTTGAAAATTCCGTATTCCATTCACGGAGGGATGGAATCAATAAACTTCATTTTCAAAAAATATTCCTGTACAAGATGGTCTTTTTTGAATGAAGCCTAAAGTAGGTCTCGGTTAGGGCTCAACTAGTTTTCAGCTAGGTCCTAATTATGTCTCGGTTATGTTTCTTCAATTACGCTTGAGTTAGTTTCGGTTAGGGTTCCTCGGTTAGGTTTCACTTGCAATTAGTCTTACAATTAGTTAGGTGTTGGCTTTGTTTCCTTGAATAGGCTTGAGTTAGCTCTCAGTTAAGCCTCGGTTATGTTTCAGCGGTTCGGTTTGAGTAGGTTCCAGTTAGATCTCGGTTATATTTCTTCAATTAAATTTGATTGTTACTTGCAGTTAAGTATCCGCGGTTAGGTTTCGGTTAGGTTTCATTTAGCTTCGGCTTTGTTTCCTCGGGTAGGCATAAGTTACCTCTTAGATAGAACTCGGTTATGTTTCATCGGTTCAGTTTGAGTAGGTCCCAGTTAGATCTCAGTTATGTTTCTCCGTTTAGGCTTGACTTAGTTTCAATAAAGTATTCTCGGTTAGGTTTCGGTTAGGTTTGACTTAGTCTCGGTTAGGTTTCGCTTAGATCAACGATTTTAATTCAATCCTGTCGTCGATTCCGTTAAAACGTTCCCGTTCCTACACGTTGGGAATTGTCGCCGGTGTGTCGTAAGATCTTCCCGTGAAGAAACGTTGCTCCGTTGGAAATTACATGTTGTACGTACGCACACGACCGGCATGGGGCACCATGCACGCCGGATTCCATTCAATCTTAGACATTTAAGCGTGCGCTCACGCGTAATTACGCGCAATTTCGTTCGATTGAAAGTTGCCAGTGCCGGGCGGCGTATATCAACTCTTTTCAGCCGAACGGCTATCAAAGGGCCCGCCGCTTCCACGAATCGCGAGCCTCGATTGGGCCCAGGCCTTCTCTTGTCCAAATGCTCGCGTATTCCTTCGTGCTAAAGAGGAATTCGTTTCTTGGCTTTCCGGCCAGTTTAACGCTGCTTCTCGTACTACTTTTGTTTTTAACCGTTGCATCTCGTTATCGGAACTGGTAAATGAAGTGTGGGGCATCGTCTGTTCCTTCAACGGCTGATTTACGGTTTGAGAATTACATTTTTTTGGGAGATTGAAATTTGTACGTATACAGTAGCGTTTTCCTGGCAGGTGGAAGGAAACGAGGAATTTCTTTTTTGTTTATACTGAGCCAACGAATATAAAGGTTGGAAAAAGAGAATATGGAAAAAAGAGGAAAACTTGTAGTATGTAATTAAAAGAGAAAAGTCATCAACTGCATGGAGTAAGTTAAGAAGGGGATTATGAGAAAAAGTTTTGAAGTCAGTGTGATTCTGAACACGTTCTTTTTGCAATCTTCAAAAGTTGAATCTCGCATTAATTCGTCGTTGAACATGGCTCTCGTAGGGGCTGGACTAAACTTGTAATCACGGGATTTTAAAAGGTACGCTTTCTGGTACATGGCTGAAATTACAGCTGTAATTTTACCTCTACTTGCACGTTAATTTAGTTGCACGTAACGTTTTCCCGAACTGTTGGAACGAAAATGTTTATAACCGTGCGTCGGAATTCCAGGGGAATTTTCGCCTGTGAATATTCAGTTCCCCAAAATCTGATATTACAGCAAAGTAGAATGTAACACGAGAAATGCAAATTGTGGCACCGAAAAAGAGCACGAGAAAAATCGAGATACCGATGGGCTACGTGTTAAATCGCATTCTGCGCTGTGCCGCGTTTCAAGAACTACCATATTGTTGCATAAAATATAGCTGCAATAAAGTAGCGCGTACCAGAATGAATAATTCCATTTTTGCGCATTGATTTACGTCCACGCAGTTTCTCTTCGTTACATTCTACGCTGACCATTGATCAAAGAAACGAACCTCGCATTTACCACGTGCAATTTTCCTATCGACGTTTAATTATGCAAGATAGATTTCACTAGAAATCACTCCAAGTATTAAGATTCCACGCATATTTTTCTCAAGGAATTTTTCTCTCCATTTTTTTTTATAAGAACTTTTAAAAATATAATATCTAATCAACGACTACATCAGAACGACAGGTAAAAACGTTGCAATACGAGACATGTAACGTAGGAGTAATTTATATTACGATAAGATATTTCTCTCGCACAACATCCCGTATGAAAAGTTAACGTGACAAGCAGCACCCTGGCGAATAAATTCGCGATTTCGTGCCTCTCTTGATCAACGCGATATGCATGTTCGCTGACCGGGCACCGAGATGAAACAAAATTCACTCTCGACCTCTTCGATATCATTAAAAATACAATCCCTTAATCCCTTAATTAAATATACTGGCCCTCTTTGTAGATCTATTCTCATCGTACCATCTTTTTTGCGGGTTACGAAATAATGATAATACTTCTGCAAAAGAAATAAAGGATTATAGGAGATAAATGTAAATTGAACACGTTAAATGCCACCGGTATTTCGCTAGTTTCATTATTTTTATCGAAGTAAATGTTTTTCTGTTAAAATCGCATCTTTACAATGCAGAAACCTTAAAGGTATTGATAGATAGATGATCATCAGAGCTTTACCTTTGCACTGCCGATATTTACATATTGAATGTATTAAGAAATTTGTAAATATTACAAATTTCAATTGATATGATACTACATTCAATTTAGCAGTGTTCGTCACATGCAAACCTCATGGTGTTCAACTTTCATTCAACCGGTCATTTCACCCGCTCACGGTATTTTCACTGTTAATTCATATATTCCACGATTTCGAGTAGTTTCGATTAAGAGGTTGAATTACCAACTTAAATGGGGGAATGGAGAAGACATCGAATCTTACGGCTAGGATATATTTCAAGCGTGGAACATAAAAACTATTATACGAGACATTAACATCGCGCGTGTCTGTACACTAGCGTACTTGTAAATCTGCCGTCACGATCTTCCAAAATCAAGACTTGAGAGAATGATGTCACGGAAGCTAAACGATAACCATCGGCTGTCATTCGAACGTCTTCGAGAACTATTACCGCGTTGAAGAGGGTTTATTTTTCTCATTCTCTCTCTTTTTCTTTTTCTCTTTTTGAATTAACGAGAGGTGCCTTCGCATACGGCATGATATTCGTAGGATAGAAGGCAAAGGAGCTCGAGAATATATCCAGGGTCGTCGTTTCCTCCGCGGGCACACGTGTATCGGGCCGTCATACCTCGCGCGTGGGTATGATACACCTAAAGCATGTTGACGCATCGAATTATTCAAATCAGATAGCCGCTCGATGGAAATGGGACGAACTGACGCGCAGGAAAGATACGTGCTCGTTGCGACGTGGAGGGACAGGTATGGGGAAGAATTCGAGAAATTAATTGAGAAGTTGGCGATGTGAGTGTTTATCGATTTTTGCTTCAAAGATGTACATTATTGACAGAAATACGAATAATTGGTTTAGAGTAATTTGTAGCCAATTAATTGGTACATAATTATTTACAAGTAAAAGTATATATGAGGAATGATGAGGAGTTAAAGGATTGAACTCTCAATTAGGGGAAGAATAAGAGTGAAGAATATTGATTTTTGATTTTTGTAGATTCAAGCTTCTAGATTAATGAGAGTAAAATTAACATTTGACAGTCGACAGATGAATTGTCCTGTTCGACACTTGAGACAGTGAGAAATCCAATGTCACGAATTGGCTCGACAGTCGAAATTAGCAAGCGTAAAAAGAGAAAAGTAATTGCGATCCAGAAAAAGGTGACCACACAGAAAGAAGAACAGGGAGGTGTTAACGTTAAAAGGAGGGAAAAACGGGGCCATGCAAATAGAACTAGCGAGGATGAAACGTCGCTGGGGAAAAAAGGTAGGAAAGGAAATAAACTCGAACAAAGAGGTGAAATTGACAGATAGGAGGTGGGAATATTGAAAAAAAAGGATGCGAAAAGAAACGGGGACGAGTGGACGATGGGAATTAGAATTGAAAAATAAACCGAATACGAAGAGACGGGGAAAAAATAATGGAGGAGAGAAACGAAAGCGAATTGAAGCGGATGAAGAGAAGGAGGAGGAGGAGGTCAAGAACGTTCGTTATGTCAATCGAGAAGCACCGAGTGGACGGTTTAATCTAATCCAAACATTAGGGGCTACAAATCGTTAATTGTCACGCGAGGAATGCCGAGCGTGAGGTGGGACGCGTTTGTAATTAGGCGGCTTCGAACGATATCGATCGTGCTACGTCGGTTCGATACCCTCCTGCTGGTACACCTTCGAGGAGCCCCGAGCATCACGACGTGTCGACGGTAATGATCCACGAGCTATCGATCCAACCGATTCGATGTCACGCGGAAATGCTTCTTAGGATTCCTTCGTGTGAATCACGGATGTAAGGATGTCGAGTTTACTATCTCCTTGTGCTAGCAAATTAGGGGCTCTAGGGTCAAAGGGAAGCCGTGCTAATTAAGTAAATGATACGTTTCGAGGATTAGCAGAAACGCGAATGACGCGACGAGAATTCGTTATCTACGCATATGAGTCTAGACTGTTCTTAAAGCTGAAAAAAATGATTTTTTTTTTTCGTAACACGTTTGGAAATTACTTAAGTACTGTGAGAGAGAAATTTTACTTGAAATTATTTGACGTATTTCACGACGTTTGTATGGTTTTGAAGTATCAGGAGAAGATGAGGAATGACGTTAATAATTTCAACTATTCCGGAGGAGTAGCATGAAAGTAGTTTTTCAAAATTGTACGCGGTACGACATTCCGCGTAGAGAGATCTCGGTGCCCTCGTTCTCATCACGAGAGATTCCACAGTACCGAGGGATAGAGAAGACTCGGTAAAAACTTCCACCGCGCGGCACAGAAGCGTGGCGACGCGTGTACTCGGGGGAGTGAAAATTAAAAATCATTAATTTTCCTAATGGATGTGAGAATGACTGCAGCCTCATTCTCTCTCTTTCTCTCCCTGCTCTCTTTTCAGGAGCTCCCACATACGTATTCCCGCAGTGAGCAGCAAGAGTACGCCACCCTGGCGTCTGCGTGTTTACCTGCGTAGAAACGCAGTCCAGAGTGGCGCGTGCAGTGCTAAAACTTTGCAGAAAAAAAAATCTAGAAACGCCAACAACGACAATAACTACAAGAAGCAACGAAGAGGAGAATAAACGAAGACCGTCGCAAAGAGCAAAGGATACGGTGATAGTAAAGAAAAAAAAAGTAATACGTTGATTTCGAAAGAACGAGAAGACAGTTGAGAAGATGTATAAGAGAAGGTATGGTAACGCAGAGAGAGGGAAAACGAGAAGGAAGGCAAAGAGGGAAAGGAAAAGCAAGGCGAGTAGAAGAGAAGGAAAAAAAAAGAGGGAGAGAACCCGTCACAATGCGCCGAGTAATCCTGTCGCGTCGTTAACTAACGCGCGGCTGCTAATAAGTCATTAGGGGATGGCTGTTGAGTCGCGTACGTAGGCTGCACCGAGTTGCGAGTTACGCACGCAATGTGGACGCAGAGACGTCTAGGTGTACGTGCGTGTGCTCCTAGTACCCCTCGTGGTAGGGGTGCGTGTCTTGTTAGCGACACCCCTGGCGTTGGACGAGAGCCTCTTTCACCCTCTGTCCCCTTCTAACTTCCTCTCTTATCCTCGTTCTATCTACCCCTCTCTTTTTCTTTCTATAAGTTTCTTTCTTCGTCTCTCTTCCTCTCCCTTTCTCTCTCCGTACCTTTCCACTCGCACAACTACACGTTTGCCGTATGCATTGCGCGAGATTGGTACAATAATAGCTCCGTAACGCGTGTACATACGTGAAACATGTACACGTAAAGGTGGCACGTGAAAGTGCACACGCATGGACGAGCAACCCCCATAGGAAACGACGACGGTGCACGATTTCTACCGCGCCGTTGTACTCAAACACGCTCGCGCCGTATGTCGCCTCGTTATATACGGTGGAACGAGTGACACCGCGCCGGCAGAGAGCAAACCTACCATATTTCTAGTATGGTAGGTTAGTTAAGCTCTCTTTCAGCCGCGGTGTACTTTGCATGTACGCAAGCCGGACATAAATAATCGCGTTTTAACCATGCCGAGCTACGGGGCCCCGCGAGATTGTCGCGAGGGCTCTCGCTTGCACGGTTACGCAACGCGCCGCCTTACCTGTCCTCGCTCTATCCTGTCCCTTTGCCGTTGCTCGTCTCACGAATACCCATGTGTTCATGGTGTATTAAAATTCGCGTTCCTACGGAGGACATCAATGATATCGAACGTAGGCGAGGATTTGTTGGAATTTATTCTCCCGTTTATGTGACGAATTTATGTCTGGAGCATCAAAAGTATTAATGGTGCTGAAATCTCTGCATATTTCTGGCACCATGGTAATCAAAATTATTTAGTTTCTTGTAAACGATGATGAATTTGATAGAAAGGAGAATTATTTAAATTGGAATGCTGTTGTAGAACGATAGATTCATTGAAAGTGAAAAAACGAAATGTGAATGACAAAACGGTTAAGGGTGCTGAAGTATGAGCGCATTTTTAGCATTGTTGTGATCAACATTTTATAGATTCTCGTGGACGATGTTCTACTTGATAGAAAAGAGAATTATTTAAACTAAAATGTTATTCTGGAAAGACCGATAGATTTATCAAAAGTAGAAAAACGAAATGTGAAAGTCAAATCAGTTAAGGGTGCTGACATGTCAGTGATTTTTTGGCAACATTGTCATCAACATTTTCTAGATTCTCGTGGACGATCTTCTATTTGATAGGAAAGAGAATTAATTAAACTAGAATGTTATTCTGGAAACAACGATAGATTCATTGAAAGTTGAAAAACGAAATGTAAATATCAAAACGGTTAAGGGTGCTGAAATCTCAGCACATTTTTAGCTCTATTGTGATCAAAATTCAACAGTTTCTCGTGGACGATGTTCCACTTGATAGAAATAGAATTATTTAAACTAGAATGCCATTCTGGAAACAACAATTCATTGAAAGTTGAAAAACGAAATGTAAATGTCAAAACGGTTAAGGGTGTTGAAATATCGGCGCATTTTTTGGCACCATTATAATTAACATTTTGTAGTTTCTCGTGAAATCTTTAAGCTAAAAAATTATTCTAGAAGGAACGAGAAATTCATTGAAAGTAGAAAAAGGAAATGTGAATAAACTTCTGAGCTCGACGATCCCGTACAGTGCTCCGGTAACGGTAAGAGTCGGAGGTGGATGAGAAGTGGTGCAGGGAACGACGAAGAGGAGGAGCAGTTCTCCCTTTGACTCGAACTGGACCTGCTTGGCTAGTACAGGTATTTACTAGGTGCCTGCACTCGTCCCTGCCATGCCTTATCTATACCTGTCCGTTGGTGCCACGAAGAGCCGGCAGCATAGTTCAGAAATTTCTTTCCCGCGATGCTGATGAACATCGCTTGGAATCAGGCTTCACAGAGGTCGCCATCTACTTCACGAGCCCTGAGAATATCTTCAAGTACCTCGAAAAACTCTCGACAGGTATTAATCATTAGGTGGAAAAGTGCTACGTATTAGCATCGGATTTGCATATTAGCGTAGCCAAGAGAATCATTGAGAACGAGACAGGTGTCTTGGGTAATATTGACGGATGACACAGTGCTAGAAATAGAGATGATCCACGTTGTTTCTTCACCCTTTCGCAGTTTCGCAAGATTCTCATTTCCTGCCGACAATCTGGAGATTCCTCCACGCACGTTTGAACAGAGCTGAGTAAATAAATAAAAATCTAGGCCGTCGAGTGCTACCCATGAATACTTCAACCTTGCCTGAGTCCACCATAATCCTTTATCGGTATTAAATCAAATCTAACTAAGGTAAAAGTACCAGTAGTTGACACTGTACCAGTAGTTGACACTTCTTCAAAAAATGTAAATAAATCAGGAAACCACAAGTTGGAAAACATTAAATCTTATCAGTTTGTATAGTATCGATTTTCACCGGCTTAATTGCGAACTATTGCTCATAATCCACCGTTGAGAAGTGTTATACCAACCGGTTAATCAAACCCGTGCTCGACTCTTACGATTTTTGGGTGTTTTCTTATACGAATCGCTAAGGACTTGGTTGAAATGTAAGCCTTGTAAGTTTGTAATATTTAATCATTGCGGATAAAAAGGTATTCGTTTATGTTGTTTGAATCTTAAAAAAGGGTTTATGTATTAAAATTTGCAACAAAGAATGCTAAATTGCCGAAATTCCCTCTGTGTCAACTATTGGAACTTGTAATTGTCTATTATTCAGTAGTTGACATAGGGAAATATGTTGTATTTCCTTACGAAAAAGAGTTGTTCTGCAAAAGATTTCAGCAGTGGTAAAGTGACCGGAAAGAATGGAAAAGCTAGATTATGAATGGGAAGCTGTGGTGCTTCGTATCAACGAAACCATTAAAATGAGCAGTACCAGAAATATGTATTCAGTTACCGAACTAAGTTAGATTTTTTAAGGAAGTAACTTCTAATTATTAAATATTTTTTTGTAAACTTACTCAAGAATAATCTTTTTTAAACATTCAATAACTTTCTGTATTAATATACTACCAAGCCTAGTTCGTTAATTGGTTTTTCTCCCTGTGTCAACTACTGAAAGAAAAAGATGTCAAGTACTAAATCTTTCGTTTTCGCTGGGTGTCAACTATTGAATCAAATTTTACTCTTAGAAAAAAGGAAAAAAAAACAATTACAACCGCCAGCAGGAATGAATGCTTGTCGTAATATAATAGAAGAATAGTTTGTGCAGCAACAACTTATCATAAATTTTCCATAAAGTGAACATAGCCTGAGTTATGTAAACAAATAGGAAAAAAATTCCTTAAAGTGTCAACTACTGGTACCTTTACCTTACTGCAATTAAGTACAAATATCAGTCTTCTTAACAATTTTAAATAATCTTTCGTTTCTTCAAAACCGCTAAATTTGAAACCTCATAAAGTCTCGAGTTAGATAGACCCAGAAATCTCTCCATTCATCCGACAAACGACTACCAGTTAGCGCTGCCGATCGCCGATCGTAAAGTTTGCAAACACGTTCATTATTCGCATCCCTTGAAACAGCCGCGTCCCATAGATGCATGTACCACACGCGCGGTGTCGTTGGCTGGCAAAGTACTTCTAAATCATCAGGATATCGTTGTCCACCCACGTCCAGGAAGCCCGGACTACGTATTTGGATAATAACGCGACCATATCGAGGCACACGTACCTTTAGGGCAGCACGATACATCCAGGGAGATAAATTCCCTCGTTAATGATGCGCTGGATGCAACTGATTCGACGTAAGAGCTTGGAGCACCTGCACAGCGCGACGTAAATGCACCAGGACGCAGAAACATTAAGAGAGGTGTCGACTGAATAACGTTACAACTATGGATCGCGCGAAACTGTCAGTTGAATCGGGATAGAGGCTTAAAAAGGTGAAAAGATGGAAAACGTCGTAAATATTTTCTCTTTAAAACGGTGAAACACGGTGGAACCTGAAATAGAGGAATATATCCTCAGGATTCTCATCGGGTGGCGAGTTTGCGTGGAATTTCTTAATCGAAGTGAAATACACGATAATTAAAGTTTATCTGAACGGTTCATTAAGGAATGAGTTATAAAATTACCCAAGCAATTACGAAAAGGATTCTCTCAAAGTAATCATGCAATACCTTGCAGACCGTCAGGTAAAAGTATAATATCGTGCGACAATGAAAATACACCCGCACGTTTGTTTTTTTTTCTCTCCCTTTTTGCAGATTCGCAATCATTATCGTTGGCGTCAGCGTTCCATGTTTATTGCTGACACGAAATTGCACGCCGTAAAAGTGAAACCACCCTACGTGAAAGGGAGGAAGAACAGGGAATCCGCGATATTTCTCGTAACAGTTATCGGTCGATCGTACAAGAAGTTACGCGTCGCCGTCGGTTTTCATGGTCGTCGAACGTGTACGCCTCCTGTTGTGACGATACGGAAAAATAGCCGACGGCCGATCGACTTGTGCCGTTAAATTGCAAACTTGTAAGCGGAATCGTGTCTTCCTATACGCATTCGTCCAGCAGTTACGGTCGAGTTATCGTTCGCTCGTGCGCGTAAAGTGAAAGTACGCCGGTTCGTTTCACTCTTCTCGTCGTTATGCTTAGAGAACCCACGACAAGGAGGAGAGAATGAGAGAAATAAAGGACCAAGAGGAAAGAGACGGACTGCGAGAAAGTTCGGAGCAAAGTTATTTGTGACCGAGTACTTACATACGTACATTGCCGAGGAAAGAAAATACGGGCTCGAATGTACCGTAAGGAACTGCGAATCGTTCCGAGGGAGTGGGTTTATTAAGGATCTGAACTCGGGGAAATTACGTGGATACTTGTCGGAGATCGACTCTCGAAAATTGTCTTTACGACTTGGAAGAATTGCTTCGAAGACAACGACGATAAGGTAGATAGAATTAGATAGATAACGAGTGACCATTTGTAAGGGGGAAATCACGCTAATTGCTTCGGTGAGATAAGGTATTTTGTACGATAGGTTGTAACGTTTCGGTTGAAGTGATTAAGTGCACCGATGCATTTACAACGAATTCAATGAATGAGAAAATGTAATGAATTGATTTCAAGTATTTTATATAGTATGTTTGCAAGTTATTGAAACAACGGCGTGAATCGATTCGATTGAAAATTATTTCGAGCGTATTTTCAAGTGGAAATTATAGAGGAAGTATTTTTTGAAGAATTCCATGAACGTTGGGAAATAGCAACCGAATAGGAATCTCTTGCTGCTTTCATTACGCGGTGAGTCGCAATAAATCCTTGATGCATCTACGGGGAAGTAATCAAGCATTTATAAAGGAACATAGTATTACCCGAGATGACCTTAAAAAATGCATATCTGTAATCTGCCAACTTGTTTTAACCTCATAACTGTAGGTATGTGTTCGATTAATATCTTCGCCGGGTGCATTGCTGACCAGATAGGCGTGGTTAGGTATGAAGCATGGAATAATCATAGAAGTCAAGTACCTATGACCTCTGACCCGAAACGCATTATTCATGGATATTAATAAATTCTAGCAATTAATTCCCCATAAGCCGCAATGAGTTGCTAATATTTAAAGACACGACATCACAGGTTTCGCGCGAACTATAATAAATTTCACGTACCTCCACGAGCACAGTTATCATACCGGACACATTGTTATCATTAAATTCCCACATAATTCACAATAAATTCCTCTTAATTGATTCATTATCACATTTATTATTTCCCCGTGAAATGATCAAATAAACGATATCAATGATGTTTCCTAAAATACCCAAACAATCTTGCCAACATAGAGAAACGACCCTTGACCCTGATTGCAAGGGATGATACTCAAATATACGAAACTACCGGCTCATCCCTTTAAATCCAAAGCACCCTCCAGCAAAATCCATGGAGCTTGCGTACCATAACCACAGACAGAACAGGAGAGAAAGAGAATGAGACGCATAAAGTGGTAGAGAAAGGGAGAAAGAGGGTCGTCGACTAGATGAATGGTTACGAGCGTGGTACGGCTAACCAAATAATATCACTCACCGGCACCGATTAGCATAATTCGATGATCCGCGGAACGGCCCAAGTATTTATCGTCGGCTAGGCCGTTTTCACTTTGGACGGTCCCGATGGTGCCGGCCAAATACACGAACTTTCGGGACATTAGGCGCATTATTACGCGATGGAACCAGCCACCAAAAGCAGGATAGATAATATATCGTCGCTCGCGGGGATCGAGACTCCTTAATGTAGCATCTCGGGATAATGTATGCCGAATGATGCTCCCAGGTGAGGTGAGAGTACCTGGACAAAGAGGACGTAAGAACGGTCGGAGGGATCGGGCTGCGAGTTATTTATTGATTTATGCGAATAATCACGTTCGAAAGCGCCTTGTTGAGCGTTAAGGTACTTTTTTGGCCGATGGTCTTTACTCTTTCTTCTCTTCTTCTCTGTTTGCCTCGGTCTTCCGTGGTGTTTGTCCTCTACCGTCCTTCTTTAGCGCAAACGCAAATAAATTACGCTTTACTGCCTATTTCGCGGCGTGTGAGGCCCACTCGTGACGCACGGAGGAGAGAAGAGGCAAATCGAAGAAGGGACCACCCTTTCTCTCTCTCTCTGTCGCCTTTTCTCTTCGACGTAGCTTTGAAATTATTATGCTCGTCGTCGTATCGAGCACGCTGCTTCTTCCTGGGCACGTGTGAGTATGGGACTTACTTCCCTCTTACCTCCTTCTTTCCCTCTCTTCCTTCTCTTTCATCATTCGTCTTTTTTCCATCGTATTTCTCCCAGCTTTTGTTCGTCCGCGTTTCACGCGCATACGAATTGTGGTTAGCGGTTTGTTTCGCTTCACGGTCCCCCGAAACGAGGAAGAGGTAGAAACGGCTTAACGACTCGAAAATAATCGTTGCCCCACGGCGGAAGTTTCTGTACACGAGGAATTCGGAGGGAGGAGTTTCGTATTTTCCACTTCTTTTTTCTTTATATTTCTTTATCGTTTTCTCCCTTTTTCATTCTCCATTCTCTTCCTCTTTCACGTTGTAGCACGGAGGATTTTTCAATCGAGCAACTCGTCTCGATAATCGTACGCGTGCGACGTTTGACGATTATTGGATATGCTAATACCGAGCGATTTAAAGCCCGTTAAATCACCCGTCATCGAAGGTATCGCCGTTAATGACATTTTCGCGAGGATCCTGCACGCTTCTTAATATATTCAAACGTTCGTTTAACGCGGAAAAGTGAAAGCCATCGGAGGAACGTACGACACGTTGGAATTGCAAAGACGGCTACATCGTGGTATGCCTACGAACATGTGTACGTCATTTGTAGAGGCGTCGAGGATAGGTGTTAAATTGATATTAAGTAGTCAACGAATTCTTGAATCTGCAATAAAGTATGTAGCGTGGAAATAAGACGTCTCGTCGGGCTCGTAACGCGGAAAATGACGAGAGGGAAAAGTTGCATTTACATATGTAGTGGTACATCTAACAAGCTATTACCATGATAAAAATAGCAACGAAAGGAAGAGCATAAGTACCAGTGGCTAATTAGAGGATAAGACGACATCGACGTTCCCCTTTCTTGAGATCGTGCGATAAAATAATTTCTGCTCTCTCGAGGAGAACACGAAGAATAGATTTCACGCGAATAAAGAGGGTAGTATGGAAAACAGGACGGTGGAGCGAAGGGTTGTCAGACAAGTAACGCTATTACGCGTATCTGCTTTACGCACGTGTCACCCCGTGATGGGGTCGGCCTGCAAGTATTCTAGAGTTCCGTTTCCACCCTGGACTATGATGCTTCTGCAGTAGAAGTGAAACCCACGTAGAACCGTGGAAAAAGGTATCGTAGAGTAGCCGAGCAAGTAACCCATGGGGGGAGAGCAAGTCGGTGCTGCAAGTAAGTATCGGTTGCACGTAGGTACACGAAGGGGCTTCCGTCGGCTGGACTCGACCCGGCTCACTGGGCTATTCTAGTCTCTTCTTCTCCCTCTCTCACTCTTTTTCTATCTTCCTCTCTCTTTCTGATGCTTTTTTCATGCCTTATGCCTCGTGGCTTATGGCTCATGCCTTATGCCACATCCCAGTTAGCTGGCACCTACCGTGCGGCCGCGCGGGAAATACTTGCTTCCCCTTTTGCGGCAGGCGACGGTCCACCGGTCACGCGATGCACCGTCGAGTTTCACGCTGCAGAAAGCGTTTTGTTCGCCCTTTATTGCCTTATTCGAGACGTGAGAAACGGCTCGGCGAGTGTACGTATCGACATAGGACGCAAATGTAAAATGTAGTGTCGACGATAAGATTTTTCTTCATGATATTACCTGTACATTTGTAAGGTAGATGAAGATGATTACTGGACGATGATAACGTTGTTGCTTTGATGTACTTGGGATTTGAGTGACTCTAAGTTTATAACCATGACTTCATTGGATTTTGAGTAATCGAGACCATGATACAAATATCGTACAGAAATAATCTTAGGGGTGAGAAGATTTGAAATTGATCCTATTAATTAAGAATTTCACACTCGAATTACCAAGCAAGTCAAAATGGCTCGTTCTCAAATTTTTTCAAAAGTTTTCCAAGTTTATAGGACAGTCATAGAGCAGATTTTCTACGTTATAAAATAAAAATGAGCGAATCGGTCATATTTTCCGCCCCATGAATTCTTGTCTTCCAAAATACGTACTTAACACTTTACCGACCTGTATTTTTTAACATCCTACTCACTTCTGATCGGTCACTTGCACGCAAATATTTCCCTGATACTGATATCTCTTCGAAAATTGCAAAGTTTGTTCACGGAATCCTTGGCACAGTTAACCGCAATGAAAAATGATAATTTATTAATTGCCGTTGCGCCCAATTAATAAGTTAAAAATCCAAAAGTGTTGGGCCCAAAAAGCCGATTAATCAGCTACCGGTCGGTAAAGTGTTAATTTATTAAATAGTATTAAGCATTCCTACCCATTACAGCCATTAAAGAACAATATTTCCGAAAATACACCGTGGGTTTTCCATAATTTCCATAATCTTTGACTTTATAGTTGGATCTTCTAAGAATTTTCCTCGTCAATTTTGCTACCGCGAAGGAAGCATGCCTCGACGGCGCTAACGAGAAAAACAATTTAGTCTCTCGAGCGTCCCAGGGTAATTCGAGAGCACGAGGAAGGCGAAATCGGCGACACCGTGACGCGCAAAGAGAATCGGACGAAGGTAAAGTTAATGAAATGCAAACGAGCGCCGGAAGCGGCGGGTTATAGCGGGGGTTTGCGTAAAGCGCGGCCGGCCGGTAACAAGCGCAAAATAAACGCGTGGGCAAATACGCGGACTACCGCGAATAAAATAGTTGGGCGCTCCGGTGGCCCGCTAACGTCGATTGCCAGAGGTGGCGAGGAGGAGGAGAAGAGAAGGAGGAATCGCGAGAGAAAATTAATAGGTGGATATTTATTAAATCGAACCAACGGTCGCCCGAGTGAATCGGTATTTGTCCATTGTCTGGCCAATTTAATTGCAAACATCAATATGTTTTATTTGCCGTCTAACCCCCAATCCTCCCTCGTTCCTACTCTCTCTCTTCCATTCCGTCTCCTGTCCTTTCTTTATCGTCGGCTCTCTTGCATCATCGAGGTCGAACATCCCTGTTACGACCTCTTCGCTGATTTTTTCACGATCCTCCCCTCCTCACAGATTCTCTGTTCCCGTTTTTTTTTTTTTTTTTGGCAGGCGGACATAACCGGTCGCTCGAAAATTTAACTTGGCTGTTTGGCCCGGTCAAACATTTGTCCACGCGTTTGTCGCTGGATTCTCCGGCAAGTGGCTGGGTTTTTGGTTCCGCGAACGTTAAACTAATAAATCAGCATTGCCGTAGTTATTATTTCAGTGTTTTTCTTCATTTTTCATTTACTCTTTGTCTACCGTCTTTCCGCATGCTCTGTTCCCCTGTCTCTTTTCTACCCTAACACTTTGCTCGTTGGATGAATTTATGTTAACGCTCGACAACGTTTATTTTATCGATGAGTTAACAATATAAATATTTTTGCCTCACTTCCTTCCTACCATTTCTCCCGATTTTCCAGGAAATTGTAGCTCGTTAGTACATCGATGTTGATAATACGAAGGAAAATGAAAAAATTCGTGCTGCACGGAGATAATCGCTCGTCTGCGTTTATTTGTTAAACATCGTAGTAAATTAAAAAGTGCGGAGGATGAAACATTCCGTGCTGTAAAAGATTAAATACTGGTAGTCGGGGGACGATGTTTATTTATCATTTCATCAGTTGCTGAGAATTTCTGCCAGTTAGATAACGGTGATGGTTGTACCGTCTGCAGTTTAATTGAATTTTCAATCGTCTTCCGTCTTTCCTCAGTCGTTTTATTTTTCGCACGGTCCGTCACTTAAGTTTTCTCGTCGTGGGAAATCATTTTTATAGATGCATTCGGATGCGCTTGAAATTACGTGAAAATCTTGTTCGTCCTTTCCGCATGATGCAATAATGCATTGCAACGTTTAATTGCAATTACAATGTCTCTTAATTACTCGTTAAATATCCGTGATTAAACGACTCTGCTAGGTATTTCATTTCGTGCAGCAGGTAATGATCATTACGTGGACAAGATGAGCAATAAAATTCACCGGGTGTGTAATATGAAACTTCGCAAATAAACCCCTTATCAATGAAGGAACTTGCATCAACCGATAAGAAATATCGCGTAGTGCATAATTACAAGATTCGCGCGATAACATAAAGCGGAAGGATTTCACGATGAGTCGAAATATTCGAAGTATTTCTCATAAAAGGGAATTGGCGATTGGTGTCGAGCAAATTGGCGTATAATAAAGTAATCAATAAAGAGCTTCATGAGTTTGTTCCTCGTGCGAGTTTTTGCCCGATCTCGACGCGAAACGAGACAATTACTTTAACGTGGTATAATAATTTCTGATTTTCCAGCCGGTCAACGTTCGCCCTCTGACACACGCGCTACCATTCTACCATGTAAAATGTACAGAGAGAAATTACGAAATGCAACGGCGCCGTTGCTGTTTGTGCATATTTCGTGGCGGCGCCGTTGTAATTTTCAGTTTAGTACTAATTACACTTATTTCGCGATACGGGCTTTGAGGTTTCGTTCCAGCCGCGCTCTGTATTATGCACCAAGGGGTTTCACGCAAACCAGACGAGAAACAGGACAACCAGAATCAGGTTGATAAATAAACGTACAATTACCGGAAGATTTCTCAAGTAATTTTAGAATTTTTAATTTTATAGCGAATAAAATAGAAATAATCAAGATTTGCCTTTCTATTATTAGTGAAGTTTTCGTTTTAATAGATTTGCTTAAGTTTAGAATCTGATTTAAAAAAGGGGATGGAAATGTTGAGGCCTTGACCCGTATCTAACATTCATCGACTCTCGCTTGAAATTCCAACGCGAACAGAATTCATTTGATTTTCCGAAGATATCTCGGTACGTCTGAATTTACTTCGAGACACGTAATTTTCCTTTACGCGGCAAAGCGAAACAGTGCGTGTGCGCAATGCAAGAATTGCACTTTAAGAGTGCCACGGCACGTGTGAATTTTTCCACGCGTCGAGCACGCGATTACATGAGAAAATTCTGCCGCGGAGACGTCGCGTCATTGACAGGTGGTTTAGCGTCTGATCTATCAGATTTTCTTGCACAACCGCCGTGTAATTTTCACGGTAATTTTCTACGATTACACTTACCGACACCTTTCACTCCCATGCACGCGATTTCATTTCGCTTCTGCCCGGCTTGATTCCACCGTAATCTCCATCGAAGCTCGAAAAGCACTCGGAGGCTATTTCGCGATCAATCGCGGTTCGATTAAGCGTATGAGTCGACCATATGTGGAAGCACGATTCCAGAAATGCGGTTCGTCGAATGGACGATAGAAAATTGACTCGTCCTCTCTTTCGTTCGAGTCCGATCTTTCACTCTCTCCATTCTATATACGTGTGCTGGGAACTTTTAATCGTTCACCCTTGGAATTTCTGTCGACGAAGCCAATCAAGCTCGAATAAATGCTACTTTTCGTACAGCGAGCTTTATTAAACGTTTGGAAAATACATTTTCGTAATGTTCGAACAGAGACGATAAATAAAAGTAATTTCGTATGTTTCATCGTCAAATTGAAATTGTTTTAATGGGTTATATATGGAATAATATTGAGAAATTCATTATAAACGATCCATGACGAATAACGAAGCTCCAAATGACACGGTCGATGTTGTTAAGCTAAAAAACATACATACGGTGGTACGCTTTTAAGTTCTGTATTTTCGAGATAATCGATCGCCGCGACGATCGTTAAGTGGAACAAGAGGCGAGCAGGTAAGCAGCAGAACCTTTCACGCTTGTTTCCCCTCGATTTTTTTCACCGTTCGCACGGCTTACCGCGTTAACTGCAGAATTTCACGAAGCGTAGTGCCTCTCCTTCGATAAGAACCACTCGGATACACGCAGGTTTCCCTCCACCTCGAAGAGAGTTCAACGACGAAGGAATCTTGCGTTATGTGGTACCCAAAGCACGGAAAATATACGACCCTAAACCTCGCTACGGCCAAACGCATCGAATCTCGCTTCGGTAAAGTATAACGTACGATCCAGTAACTCCTCGCTTTTTTCCCTCCGAGCAAATAATCCTCGGGCATAAACATCGAATAACCTCGGTTGAAAAAATGTACGTGGTATCGCGCTTTATTTCAGGATTCGCGAATCCGCGAGTCGCACGCGCATCTTTATCCTTCGTCCATGGCCTCGCCGGTTCAATTCATAAAATCACCGAATACCGGTAGCAATGGGAGACGTAAGAACAGACAGAAAAAGTAAAACGACGAGGTGAGGACCACGAAGGATAGAATAAAAAATAAGAAAGATAATAAGAGAGAAAGAGAGAGATGAATAAGAAATTTCGGGTTAGCGAGAGCCACCGAACGATAACGTCGTGGCATTCTGGCTCCTATTTTACGTCATTTTCATAAATTAAGCCTCGTATCAGGGGGCCCAGGCGCGAGGCGGTACGGTCGTAACTTGGGGCATTACAATAATAAAGAGCCGGGTTAGGCCCACCGGAAAGAGGGGAGGGCAAGCCGGTGGAGGACCGAGAGAAGGGCGACTCTCGTGAGTTCGGGTATTTCCATAATCCGGCTCCAGGGTACCCCCTGGGCCAATGAAAACCACCATTTTACGCGACGCGAGGTCCTCGCACGCGTTACCACCGACACGATTCCAAGGAGTCCTCCTCTTCCTGCACCTTCCACCTACTTTAACGAGTACGCTCCAACCGCGGAATTTACATCTTTCGAAATGGCGACGGAGCAGCCGAAAACTTACGGTTTTCGCGTGCACGCGGTTCGGTGTACGTACTGGGTAATTTGTGGACGGAATTGTTGGAAGTTCACGAGAAACTCCATGGTGGACTTAGAATTCGGATTACAGTACGGTCTTGAATTGTAATTTTATGAGATTTCGATGGTATTTGGTAGAGTGTTCTTTAACCCATTCACTGCCAGAGAAACTAACAATAAGCAAATATTAGCTTACGTGATAAAATTGGAGAAGATGACAGTAAGTTTTTAAAATAGTAATTTAATTATTCAAAAATATAATCTCAACACTTGTAGTGATACAAAGAAAATTTTTGTTCCAAAAATTATACACACGTTCGGCTGTTATTGCCAACTTATTAATTCCAACTTATAGTGAAAACACGAGATATCTTGTAGTCGGCAGTGGATGGGTTAAGGAAGTTGAAACGGTGATACTTTTATCAACGATGTTGAGCATTTTCGTTCACCGGGTAGATAATTTTCGTATATTCTTCTTGTTTGTGCGGGTTAGTTTCAACGTTTTAAGGAATCTTGATAATCCGTAAATTTACGGATCGTGGAGAGTTACGTAGTTATCGAAAACCCAGCAATTTTGCTTTCTGTCAGATTCGTCTAAAATTCAAATTCATGGAGGTTGGGAATCGTGCTGGAATTCGGCGTTTCTTCCTCGTCGCACTCGTGCCATTGGTTTACGTTCCTTTTTCGTTTCACTTATTTAATTTTAAAAGAACCGCATCGGAGCTTGCTGGACGCGCTTAATCCTCCTCTTTACGATACATTATCGAAGTAGCACGCCCACGGAATTTTTCATCGTAAACTCTCCACGGACTTCGACTGTGCATTCCGAGAGGAAGGTGTGACTTCTCGAGGCATTCGATTTTGTAATCCCACCATTAAAGAAACGTATCACCGCTGCCTCACAATTATTATATACCTATGCAATTATCCTCGTTATTTGTTTCGTTATATTTAACGCACCCATGTGACTTCTTATACAATGTTCCAGCAAGTAACCTTTCCTTTCATCCTGGTTTCCAAAATATTTCAACAATAATTTAAAAATACACATAAAACTGTAATCATTAAATAATATTCAACATTGGATACATTATATTGTGCTGAAGTTAGAACGAATATCAGAAGCTCCATTACATTCAACCCAAAGTAGTATGTACTACTGCGCTGATTCATGATCAGACAATCCAATGAACCTCTTACGCAAGAAGCATAGAGATAGTACAATTAACATAGTTCGTTTAATTACATCTCGTCTCAGCATTCTTCCTTTCTCTATCATTTTCCATTAATTTGAAATAATTTTAACACTTTACTGACCGGTATTTTTTCAACCCCTTGCAGCCTTATGTCGAGCTGCAATCAACACTGATTTTCAGTTCATTTTATTTTACAACGATTTAATATCGACTTTCTAATTTCATTACGATTTTCTAATATCACGTAAATATTCGTCAGAACCTATAGCTACTGCTATTAATAAATAAAAATTGATAGAATGATTCAGTCCGCAAAGGGTTAACATCCTACCCCCTTCTGTCCCGTCACTTGGCCGCAAATACTTCCCTGATACCGGTGTCTCTTCGGAAATTGCAACTTCTCGTCACTGAATTCTTGGCACAGTAAACCGCAATGATACATTACATTTTATTAATTTCCGCAACAACCAATTAATAACTTAACAAATTGTATGCGGTTGATGTAAAATTACGTTTTTCGAAAACTATACTAGACCGTTTAAAAAAGAAAAGTTAAGTATATTGTTAAATTCAGAGAGTACGCAGTTTTCAACTTATACTAATTTTTCGTAAAAAATAAAATTGGTGCAAATGTTTAAACAAGTTTCCGTCTCGAGTCTTAATGAGACGTTAAAAAACACCCGCATACAATGTGTTAACACTAAACCTACCAATGCGGTCATAATGACCGCTTCGCAATTTTTTCAAAAAAACTACCTAAATTGATAGGGGAACCGTGAAGTAAGAATTCTACTTCTACCATATAAAGCCTAAATTAGTTAATTAACTAATCCTTTCACTTCTTGATTTATCTTTTTTCGAAGTGCTTGTTCAATAAATTTAAATTTTAGTAGATATAACGTCGGTAGTTTTAGTATTAAAAGTCCAAAAGCATTGGGCCCGAAAAGTCTATTAACAGGCTAACGATCTTTAAGGTGTTAATTTAGCAAACTACATCTCCTGCAATGTAAATCCATACATTCGTGGCTTCATCAAACCTCATTAAATCGCATCCTACCCGTTAGACATTTCGGAAACTTCGTTATCTTTCCGACGAAGAACGATCTTCGTAAATAACCCAAACCGATTCCACGTTCGGGGACTCCCAATCCACGTCATGCTCGTACGTCAAGCATATTCAGTAGCCGTTTATTCATCCTCGTGACCTTCGATGGTCTCCGATCCCGACGTACATCCGTCCTGCATCATGGAACGCGTCTCACATGCTAAATTCAGAGGTCCTATCCGATACAATCCGCCGACGAACAATCTCCTCGAATACATCGTATTAGCAGTAACTCAGAATTATTAGCTTACGATCGCGCGAATCCGCACGAAGACGTTTTAAAGTTCTATTGCCAGGTTTCGCAGTCGAGGACGATCGAGGATCCGCAACATCCGAGTGAACGAGCGAAGGCAGACGAGAAGGCTGCCGGTTTATACGTGACGGCATCTAAATCGGCATTCTGTACATGCGATTTTGAGCCCTTTCTCGCTTGCTTCTGTATGCACATGTACATACGTACTGCCAGCCGAGGGTTTCGCGTAAGCGTTTCTCGAGTGACTTACGCCCCTCTGACTTGGCAACCACCGAGGCCGATCGATGTCAACGCGTCGGGGACTTAAATCTCTTTCGGAGGAATTTGCAGGCTTGAAATTAGAGGTGTTTATTCCTCAGAAGTGTTGGTATTTTCGCTGAATAGAGATCACTTTTGAACGTTATGTCTGTAATTTGGATTGCAATGATATGCGACTTGTAGATAGGTTGTTGATAAAGTGATTTTGCGAGAGATATTAATTTAAATAATTTTGGGTTCGTTTACTTCCTAGGTACGACTTGGGATGTTAGTTGGAATGTTACTACCTTAGCTTTTGTTAATTATTTTCGATCGTGTAGATGTATTTTGAATTTTTTAAATAAATAGTTCCAATACTCATAGAAGTTGAAAATGAAGAAAAACATTGTTTTTTGGTTATTAAAATCAACACTTTACAAACCTTTTCCCTTAACCCTCTATAGTCCGAATTTTCTTTGGCATCTGAAGATCAGTTGCACGATAGTTCATTAGAAAATGATAAAAATACTATAATGAATAATAGATTTAATTTGATTTTGAAAAACATTGGGTTGTCAAGAATTTCATGATTGTAGAGTTAAATTATAATACGTTAGACAGTTAAAAAATTTACTTTAAAGAATGAAAGCTTAGATTTGTCTTGTGTTACTTTAAAGTTACAAGGGGCCCATAAGGGTTAAGGAATACAACTTGAGCAACCTTCCCCTGTAGTGTATCACTGAATCTATTACAGTTAGCGATGAAACGTTTGCTCCACAATGATATATGTTTATAGAGAAGACTTAATATAGTTGTGAAATATGGATCGTGCAAAGTATCTCATCGATTTAACATCTCAAAGAATATACTCTCGTTCACATTTCTACAAGTCACTCTGTAGACACGCTCGATCAAAACTTATCGAATATTCTCAAACGCAATAACGTATGACACGCCGAATCACGACGACACATGGAATAAAAAGGAACCGGAAGAGAACGTTTCACTCTTGATCGTCGAAGACGTTTTAAAATCGACCGACCGATCATGCTTTCACTTTTATCGATCATCTCGACGTCATCGATTCTCTGTCATCCTCTCTGGAATACAAAATGGAAGAGATTCCCAGCATTGAAATTGGCTCCTCGATTCTTCACGCTTCAAAGGATCCTTCGTGAAAGCACTAGGTATAGATTTCATTTCGATCGGAATTCGAAATCGGTTGATTCTCGCAACGCGGAAAATATTCTGCGAACAAGGGATTTGAGATGAAGAGTGTCGATTCGATTCGATGCACTTAACGTTCGAGATCTAATGACTTCTGTTAAAGACGCATGCATCATGGAACAAAATCCTCCGTCGATCGGGAATAAAAGGGACTATTGTGCACGCAAGACAACTCAGCGAATGAGAAACGTGCCATCAACGTCGACACGGCTAGACGAAGCACCGTTCTGTCACGAGTATGCGTTTCTTCGTCTCTATCGTGATCCGATGGCTTTGTCCCTATGTTATCTGGTTTTACGTAATCCATTTTCTGTGGTATTTCGACCTAGAATTTTGCTCCGCAAATAGCACGACCTACCTCGTTGCACCGTTTAATTGTAGCCCTTGTGCATCTCTAACGTAGGTGAACTTTATGCAACCAAACTCGGACAATCTTGGAATCGTTCTGATATAAGTTTCATCTGTGAAATCGTGATCAAAGGAAACTCGCCGAAGAAAGTACAGAGCTATAGTATTCCCTCCAAACGTTGTAATAATAAGAGAATAATACCGCGTCTAATTGTACAAAGTATCTAAGTTACGACGAGCTACAAAAGACTCAGACATAAAACACAAAATAATAAGAAATCGTTGCAATAGTTGCAACATCTTAAAACACAACGTGTCGAGAGAAAATAATTCTAGGTGATCGATGTTTACTCTCTTAGATCGAACCAGTGAGATTTCACTGGTTCAACTAGTGAATACAAATTTCACTGGCGAACCATCGAAATTCCACTGGTTCGATCTAAGAGAGTATACTTATTTCAGGAAAATATTCTTCCAGTGATTACAACTATTGACATTGTACCAGAAATTATGGTAATAATTAAAATACAGAAGATCCTCTATATTTCAAATTTAAAAGAAGCCAGTAACGTAACGTTATCTCATCAAAGATTTGCTGCAAGCGGCTTAAACATCGTGAAAGAAGACAGTTCCAAAATACACGTATAACCCACGATAAATCCGCGAATTCAACGACACCAGAGGAATCCTTCCGCTGGAAATATCTCAAACTCGCAGACTTTTATGCGGGCTACTCGGAGAAGATAATTGCACCTCTAACGCTTCTTTTCGGTTCGGGGTAGCGACAATCCCGAAGATACCGGCCGTCTCGGCGAGGTCTCCGTTATGAATCAGGATTAGTTTCTTCGTTAGACAGGACGATGATTTAAGGATACCCACAGCGAGCAGGAACGTCGCAGGAGAATAAGGCGGTCCCGATGGTTGCGTAAACGTATGCGTGAACGTAAACGACCTAAACCGAGGTGGACGTATCTGTCGGAGAAAAAAAAAAGGAACAGCGGAGAGGCAATCGTATAATGGACAAGTTGCGAGAGCGGCGCCTCCTTATCAAAACACCAACCGCGTTTAACGTTATTTATTGGTTATTAAGCTCCCATCTGAGAGACCTACGCGCCTCTCCCTTGGACTTTTTCTACTTTTCGACGACGCGAGCAAACGTTACACCGATGCTTTTCGTTATTTCGCCTTTGTCGCGCGGTGATCTATGGCGTTTGCCTGGCTAAGGGAGGGATAGACTACTAGTTGCGCGATCGGATAAAATTCGTGAAGTATGCTGGGATTAACGGAACGTTGGAGACGTTTGTGGTTTTAAGCCGAAGACTTTCTAATCAGAGGGTTTGTACTTTCGTGAAAATACGTGGGTGGACGATTAGAGATTAAAAAGTGGAGTTTGATGTGGAGGTATGGTGGAAAGTATTTGGAAAGTTTGGGCAATAAATGTGTCTGTAATTGAAATAGGGAAGTACGTACAAATTTGAAAACAGAAACACATTGCAATATGCTGATGTAATTTGTGGAAGTGATAAGAATTTCAAGTATTTAACGCAGTGGATTGTCCAAGAACAATGTAGAAAATGTGTCTATGCTGAAATGATAAAGAACTGGCTTGAATAAGAGCCGTAATTATCAACACAGTTACTATTTGTCGAATTTCAAGTTGCAATTTGTCAGAGATTATTTAGAATGGAAATTTGTAATCGTACCCCTTTATTTCGACCGAAAGATCGGAAAAAAACGAAGTACTTGAAGCGCACAACGACGAAAGGACAGACGAGTGGTCTGGAATTAATAAAGTAGAGTGAAGAGCCACGGGATGTTTCGAATTCGCCATTACGTCGAATTGAATTTCGGTAATTTTTCGTTAATTAAAAAAGTTTAACAACACCTTCTTCATCGGTCGTCCGGAAAGCTTCGCGGTATTTAGTCGCGCAAATGAACAGGGTACTACGTGTATTCGGGTTTAATTGAACCAGCCAGAGGGTTAGTTTGTACTCTCGAGTCCTCTCTCTTCTTCTCTTTCCCGCTCTTTCTCCCGATCTTCCATCTCTCTCCTTTTTTCCTCCTTCATTTTTTTCGCAGGAGAATCGTTAAAAGTTAAGCGTTCTCACGGCCTACTCCCCTCGTCGTCATCGTCCTCGTCGCCGCCGTTTGATCCTCCACGAATCCCTCCCCGCGTAAATGGAGCTTAAGTTCATTAATTTCACGAGGCTTTCGGACGTTTCGGGGCGAAATCGTCTCGACGACGAAAGGATTAAAATTACGGGCTGGTAGCATCCGCGATGCCTGAGCTAAACGTCAAATTACAATTAACGATGAAGTGGCCTCGCAGCCCTGACTCTTTCACTTTCTCTCTCTTTATCTCTATATCTCTCTTTCTCCTACTCGCAATCAATTTAAGGGCAGCATTTTGCCACGATGTTGTTCTCATCGTTCTCCGTGGTTTCTTTTCTATCTCCCTCTTTCTCGAAATCGCGCGAACAGCTTGGAATCGGAGTGAGATTCGCGAAGCCTCGAGGAAACTCGTGAAATATGACGAGAGTATCTTTAGAGGAGACCCTCTTCGAGGAAGATCATGACGAAGCTTCCGCTCTTAATTGGCCACGATTATTCTTACGATTTGAATGTACCGTCTCTTCAGGTGCCTCTTAAAGTCTTTATCGAACCTCGTTTTCTAACGTTGTTTCATGGAAACCCTTTTATTCAACTTACAACATTATACCGCAATTTATTCATATTTAATATCTTATTTCGTCTCTCGCAATTACGCTCCTTCTGGAATACCGATCCAGTAAGATTTCTTACTTAATTCTTCATAATAACATGAAACCAACGATGTCGATTCTATTCACTTCAATTTCTATCTTTATTTTTCCGCGAATCGACCAAGCTTGCAATTGGAAAGTCTTCAAAGAGGCAAGAATTAAACGTCGCAATGTGTACCATTAATGCAGAGAATTCTGAATGCAAGTCATTATAGTTATTCGAGAAGTTTATCGTGGATTTATGTCCAACGTGTCCCTTCTTCGTGCCTTTGCGCTAAACTATGAGAGAACTTTAACGAAGCCACTCCGCGAACGCTGAACTGTAATTTTCCTGAAAAGCAGGCAACGTATCCCCTTCTTCCTTCTCTGTGGTACCTTTCTCGCGATAATTTACTTCCGTCCGTTTCGCTCGGCATGCTCGAAACTTTTCTCGAAGGAAGCATTGTGCGAAGACGAGCATCCCGAACTCTGCCAACCGGCGACTGGGTCAAAATTCATCTCGCACACTTATTCGTGGCTTCCGTTCACGATTCTGGACGAGAACTGGCGGTATTGTCGACGAAGAGCCTCCGGCGGAGTTCGCATCTCCTTTTTGCAAGACGCGAGACGACTTCAACAGGATGTCAAGCGACTGCTCTTTACTCTTGGTAGAATGGCTGATGTTATTTTCTAACTTTTACGCGTTAATGTATAATGTGTATGTGTTTCCGTAATTGCGGGGCGAAAGGAGAACACGGATACCACGATGAAGTTCGGAGTACTTGGATAAGAAGTTGAGGATTCCTTAACGTGATAACACTGTGATACTGTTTTAGAGTGATGCTTTGCTTACACCGTAATACTTGCTGATTAGTTCTAATTTAAATAAATTGAAGAAGATGGCTAATTATAATGAGTAGCTGTAGCTTATCTCTAAATCAAAACTTATCAATATTAATACGTTAAGTGTCATGGAGATCATCCGTGACCGGTGGTATTGAATTTAATGAAAATTTATATGACTTTTCAATTGTAATATTTATGAATTTTCAGATGTATTCAATGTTTAAATGAACTGGCGTTTAAAAACTAAAATGTTGCTGAATAAATATCTACTTGCGTTTTTAAAGTTTCTCCTTTACAGAGGTGAGATTTTAAGAGGAAAATGATCACTTTAGTAGAAATGATAAAATGAGTGAAATATCAGTGGGATTCAACGTATTAATTTTTGCAAGAAAAAAATCTTCTTTGTCCGGGAACACCTTTATCGTTATATCGCAATAAAATGATGCTACACTTCGATTTCATAGAAATATCGATGCTTCATTCTTCTTCGTAGCATTTAATACCCATCTTATTACTTCGCCACGAATCGCTGGAATGTAAAATTCCTCTTAAAACTCTCTCGTTCCAGCGATGATTCTAGTCCGGGTATATCGATTCCCGTTTAAAACTAGGATTATACTCCGATATAAACAGTCGCTAATCTATTTTCCTTCAATCTTCCACGTTGCTTCGGGTATCGCAGAAACTGGCACACCAAACTCTGACAATTCCCTCCAGTAGATTCTGCCCGCGGCAGCGGAGAACTTCGAGCGCGCACAGTAGAAAAGTTACGTCGAAGAAAGCCGGGACTTCCGACCAACAGACAGACCAAGCGAAAGAAACAGGAACAGTGAGACGAGCCGGAAACTTTTGGTAGAACCTAGACGTCGGTACCACCTCTTCCTCTTCATCAAAACACATCGAGCATTTCGAGACGCGATCTTCGTCGTCGCGTGGAGAACCATCGTCTTGGTAACTCCATAAAAATTCACTCCAACTCGAGGAAGCGTAGCTTCCAACCGAGGAAGTATTACGCGAAGAGAAGCCGGTGCATTCGAGGAAGTCGTCTTCGTCGACGCCGGGAGGAGGAAAATGGAGAAAGAGGTATACGCCCGACTCCCTGCACGGCGATGCAAGTTGAAGCAAGCGAACGTGCAAGAAACGAACGGGAGAAGAGAAAGAGCAAGCCGCGGAGGAACGAGGCCAAGAAGCGGAGGGAGTTTTAAGAGACTGCGAACACGAGGATCCCGCTGCGAACGCGAGCTACCCGCACTTGGGTGGCGCGTATGCAGCATAGGCGTAATGGGGCAACTTGTCAGCTACCGCGGCTCGTCCGTCAGAGGACGAAAGGTACACCGTACACCGGTACGTTGGCATAGAAAACCTTGGTGGTTGGTTCGTTCGTTCCCTTGCTCTTTCTTCCTAGGTGTCGTCGCTCGTGCTCAGCCTTTTCCGCTCCGTCGTGCCGAGTTTGTATTCACGCGAAGATATAGGAGCCGGTACGAGGAATCGGTGCTTGATATCCCGGACACGTAGAGCGACGAGCGACTCGCAGAAGGAAGGAGAGCCCGAAGAAAAGATGGAGGAAGAGGTCGAGGGAAGGTGCGCGGAGGACTCTAGGTTGAGAGCCGACACGCTCGTCCCATCCTGGATTACGTTTCGCTCCCCATAAGCGCGAGCTCACGCATAAACAACCCACTACCGGTCTTAAACATGTCCATGGTCCATGCCGCGGATAACTGCCGACGCACTACTGTGTTAAGCTTGGGGGAGAAATCTTAACGAGACGATTGAGAGAGTATGCCTCTCCATCGCGATTCGTTCGACCCGCGGGATTTGCTTTGTCCGCCAGCTGAGATCTGATGAACGCGGAAGTACCTTGAGTCTCCTCCTCTTCGATGGACGAGGGTTGCTTCCGTTTGGATGGTTCATTGGGAGACTGATATTCGATGTGTTTGAAATTATCCTTTTGGATTTTTATCGTAGTGACCCGAGTCGAAAATTTCAGCCCAAAATCCTCCTAAATTACCAAGTAACTTAGGATATTTGGGCTGAATATGGAAAAATATGTTACATATAAAAGAATGCAAATTTTAATTCCACAATCGCCCTACACTTGTTACTTTTTGCCACTTTTACCTAGTTTAGGAGCAATTTAGGCTTTATACAGCCCAAAATAATCCTCAGCATTCTATAATGAGGAGCTTTAGAATTGGATTGGAATTGGAGTGCAATGATCGAGGTCCAAAAAAATGTTCGATATTACTAAAAATTTATTTGGTTTAGGAGATTTAGAATTTATATGGAATAAAATGATAATTTAATTCCAACTTGCTCCTGAAAGCTCTATTTTTAGAATATGAGTCGACAGACTTGGAACTTCTGAAATATTTTTAGGGGATGTCAGATTAAATTGGAATAAAAATTTTACCTTATCAGTCCATATAACTCCTAAAAATCACATTTACAGGACTTTGAGGCGCGTAGACACACTAGTTGAGGATTTTGAGGTTCAAAATGGTATACATAATTAAGCGGCAAATGAGAGATCAAAAGAATCTAGGATTTGAAGTTTCTTTTTAGGCTGGACTTTTCGACTCGGGGAGTCATTAACCACTTCAGTTCGCTTATACACGGTGTAGCCAATATGCGCCGTAACGAAGTGGTTAAAGATTATTTTTGGATGGATTGTCACGAATTTTGGATAATTGTGGAAATGAAGATTTCCATTTTTTTTTATAATTAGAAAAAAGTGTCATTGCGTGAATTAAAGTACAGAAAAATAGCTGAATGAAATGTGTGCTCGAGTATCTCGATGCAAACAGTGTTAAATATGTTGTTTCATCGTGACGACGTTTTTACGGGGTAATTTACAAGTAGTCAAAGGTGTACATGAAACAGTAACTTCACGGATTACAAGAGTACGCTGCACGCTCTTAATCCGGCATAATAGATCATAATCTTGTAACTAGTAATTGAATTAAATCACCGTCGATTTGACCACGTCCCGATGAAAAACGACACTGTTCCCGTGACGGTGATTTATATGGTACTATGAACGTGGTTCCAGTTATTTAACGTTAAAATTATCCGGAGCACCGAACCGGCCAATACGTGCCAGGAAACGTTCTCCTCCTTTTTTCTCACTCCGACTCGCCGATCGACAATTACCCGATTACGATCAGCACCGCGAGCCAATAAAGCGCGCAAAGTCCTGTTCATTTCCATAATTCACGGACGTTTCGCCCCTTTCAATGCACCACCGGCGCTCTTTCTTAAACTTCACGCTGCTGCAGCTGCGGTGGCCGCACCTGGAAACTTTAGGGATTTACATAACGCGCGAAAGCCGCGATATCTTCGGGCACTTTGCGGAGACGATATTTTTTCCCTTTGTCCTCTTTCCCATTCGATTGTCATGCTTCAGACGTAACAGTGACGCAAGATACATCGGAGAGTGAAATTATGTCCGTTTCGTTGCGGCTTTTAAATCATTGTTTTTCAATTTCTACAATGTCTTCTTAGTTCGGCTAGAATTAATGATTATGAGGTTGAAATTATCGTGAGATTTGTAGTTTTCAGATTGACAAACCGCTACGATACGTCTTTTATAGAATCGTTATTGTATTTTCTTTTATTATCCTAGCTGCTTTCAGATAGCACGAGGAATAGAATAACTATGAAGGAGCGGTTGACCATTTTGGAATAAAGATTTGACATTCTCACGAAGTGAACGGAAGTGCATTTGAAAGGCTACAGTGAATGTTAAATAGAACTATTCTCGTGAGAGTCTCTATTTCTATCGCGTATGATTAAAACCACAGAGTTATTTTTAATAATAGAAATTAAATATTCTCACATTACAAATATCACTTTGTACACAAAAATCGTTAAAGTTACCATTTTTCGTATGTAATATAAAGTCCATTTAATATGTAATCATCAGCGACTACAAATATTTGATCATTCATCCATGAAACTCAATCAATTTTTCTTTCCATCGAACGTTCTATCAAAATGGAATAATATTCCATAACTATAATCAATAACTGGCGATATGCGAATGCGTAAAGCTGTGCAACTCAAACTACTTTGGCCTTTCGCGAACGACCGTTATCCGCCTTATGCAAAAACGTATAACCGCATCTCATTAATTCGCTCCCGAAGGCACAGCGAACTCGATCGAATCAGAACGAAGGGAGGAGCTATTTACTTTCCTCAACGAGACAATTACACGTTTATGGCTCATAACTGATTTCTCGCACACTACTAATTTTCACTTCCAATAAATCGATCCGCAGAAACGATTCAAATAGTTTCCATCAATTTGACATTGAAATAACTTTCGTCCAAAGTTTCTTCCTCTACCAAGGGAATTTTCTCTGGGGAAAAACCTTATGGGCAATATGTAAATGAACCCTCTATAGTTCGAATTTCTTTTGGTATCCAAAGATTAATTACACGATAGCACAATTAGGGATTGATAAAACTATTATTTTACATCATGAATTAAATGTGAATTTTAAATATTGATTTGTACAATATTCCATGATTTTCATCAGCTAAATTATAATATTTGATAAAGTTAAAAACTTTACTTTGAAGAATCAAAGTTTAGATGCGTCTTGCGTTACCTCGATGTTACAGGGGCCCATAGAGGGTTAAAGGATTTGATAACATATTTTTGCAAGGACATTTAAACGTCATATGAAATTCCTGTATGGGAAACTCTTTACCTTATTTTTTAAATAACGTGTATTTGTAGATTCTCGTTCCGGATTTCATTTCATTTCGAAATTACAAGATAAGAATCAAAGTTAATTCTGGTTTATATGAATCCCCTCGAATTTCTCTACATTCGTTTCATCCGAAAATTGCAGGTTTCCCGAGAAAAAGCAGAGACCACGAAATTTTTGCACGATCGGCGAAAATTTTCCGCTATCGATGGAGGATAATTGAAGCAATGAACGTGAAGTAAACTAAGAATCACCGGAGGGCTTTGGAGAACTTTGGCGGTCAGGCGTTTGATGTTCTTATGTGTTCCTATGCTTTGATTGCCCCGTAGAATTATTCCTTCGAGCGGTGGCTAGAAAATATAACGGCCTATCTTATGAAACACCTGCCTAAACTGTGTCTGGTATTTTTCAAATAACGCCACGTAGCAGAGCCAAAGTTGATTTCTTTCTTTTGTATAAAAATAATTTATAGTTTCCTTGTATTACCGCGCAGAAAACTAAATGTGACAGCTTAGATAGACGCAATTCAACAGAAGGCTTCTTCTAATAAGATCAGTCATATTTCATTGAGCACATACATCAACAATGATCATCCTAGGTAGAAACAGTTAAAGAGAAAGCTTTCCACGGTAAACTTGCAATCAGTCATACTCAATTTCGCGAAGTATACACATCAGTAATAAACACCAGCGCAGAAACATTTCCATCACCCATGTATTACCATATTATCCTAGCAATTTAGAATCAAAATGAGGCACAGAATCGTTAAATTTATTCCCTTCTTACCCAGCACATTTTGCAACCATCTTTTTCTATCACTCAAAACTAATATTCTAACGTTCCAAGTTTCATCCAGTGATAGAGTAACGTTAATTGGCATATCGTACAATAATGCGGTCACGTCATTATCTCCATCGACTGTGGCTGATGTTGCATTACTAAATTGATCCTTCATTGTCAGCCAACTTCTACAATACTATGTAGCAATCTGTGGAGAATATCGTGTAAAAAGTAAAAAACGATGAAACTTGACAACCTTGACGGAAATCGACTTTGTCTTGGACAATTAACCCTTTGAGGACGACGGGCGAATATATCCGCCCTGAGAAAAAAATTGGTTATAGTTTGTCGGTGCATATATAAACGGTTAAAGTTGAAAAATTAAAATATAATCGTAGAAATATTATTTTACAAAGAGTAAATTTCAACTTGTATACATTAACAGACTGTCTTTCCGATGAAAAAGTGTTTTTTCATCGCCAAATAATTGATTGTTTCTCGATATTCAAAAATGCCTCCGTCCGCAAAGGGTTAAACGGATCATCAGCTTCGATATTTAATGATTGCAGAATAAATGCGATTAAGATGAAAGTCAAATATTTAGCTCGACTGAAAATTCATCCACGAAGGGCATTGTTGTTAGAGGATTCGTGGGCATCTCGTTGATCGAAAATTTCAAAGATTTACATTAATCTCTTTCGATCATCAGATCCGTCACTCGATAGTCGTTTGATATTTAAATCTCTGGAATTTGAATAAACGCGTATGTAAATCACCGGTCGCATAGATATACGAATAATCTCCCGACGGTCGCATTATGCGAGCATTTTATTTGAAGCTGGTAGATCAATTTACGGTTTATCTGCTCAAGAATGTTGCCTCGTAGAACGCAGCTATCTAAAAGTAATTTCCGATGATAAAACCGTAACTGAAATAACCGTAATAATCGTCAATCGAACGAAGACCCGGTTCGAACGGCCATTACGTCCACCATTGCACGACGGCGATATCGTTTCCACATTTTTTATACAAATTATACACTTTTTTATAACATTCGATAACTGTGCACATAAGCCAAGTACTTGGCATCACATAGACACTTACAAGGCTACCGACATTTCCAGAAGACTTGCTGGATAATTGATAATTAAATTTTGGTAAATTGATAATCGGCCACATTGATGTGCATCAGTTTCAATTAGTTTTCTCGTTAAACTCGCGAACGAAATATCTCTAGCGAAGCTCACCAAGGCGGCCGATGGAACACCATAAACATCGCGGCAAGGACGTAAGATTTATAAATCGCCGGCTTTTATTTCGAGTTAAGCCAGCTTTAGGACTTGTCCCATTAGGTAGGGTCTCTTCTCTCTCCCACTATCTTTCCCCTCTTTCTCTTATGGTGGACGTTGTTGCGCCTTGTACAAGCGTCGTTTATACGAGGGTAGATTAAGAGGCTCTTCGCGGCTCCTAAATATCTTATTAAACAGCGTCGCGATGGTCTATTAACTCGCGGTACCACTGTGCCTTTTTACCTCGTATCTTCTTTTCCCCTTATACCTGCACCATATACATATTGCTAATGCATTTTCATCGTACTTTCCCGCATTTACGGGCGCACGTTTTTTCACCCGAATGATCGTCATTAACGCCAAGAGCAAGGTATTAAGATCACAAGGGGGTTGGTGATGTTCTCCATGGCATCGTTTCACCAAAGTGTCCTCGACGATGGCGGAAATCGACGATTAATAATTTGCACGATTTAGTTGTCCCTCGAGGCGCGGCAAGGAACGGTTTGAACGATGAAGTCGTGCAAAATAATCCTTGAAGCTTAAATGTCAAATCGTCCTGTATCATTAACCTTTTGCACCAGAGGGGTTACCATAGTGGCAATATCGAAAGGTTCTCATAAAACTCGAGAGGCTCTTTACTGTAACGATATCATTGTAATTACGGGAACATCGGATAACTGGAGATTACATAGACGTCTATTGCCATGGAAGAATCACGGCGTTTATTGCCAATGTGCGCAACTTTCAATAGACCTGTTACGACACCTTTCAATTGGAACGAGATAGATGCGGATAAACGGATCGTATGATTTTTATTTCCACCGCTATGAAACTCCAAAGCCGTAATATTTTTATTTCAATCCTTTTCACGTTCCGCTCGTTCAACGTTCTATCGACGATTCGATAAAAATCTACGAATAGTTCGATATAAAAGTGTCTACATTATATCCAACAAAATTTCCTCTTTGCAATTTTATTTTACAAAGGGACTGTCTTAGTTTCGGACACCCGGTACACACGTTCCAGGCAAACGATCAACACACGAGGGCGTATATGTACGCCTTTCGCAGCTAAAGGGTTAAAGATGTCCAGATATGTGAATCGTTTCCCCGTTGCATCGTTTTACTACGACGTCCATTAAATCGCTATCTAGTTCGCGAACCTTCGGGCCTCGAGATGAAATCGAGCAACAAAACCATCCCATTGCATTCAAGCGAGAGACGTCCTCCTCTCTTTCTCGTAGCTTCCTCTTCCATTCGTTTATTACCGTAGGGCTAGTCTTATTTGACGAGATCTTTCCGTTTTCCCCATCTCCGTGAGAACTGTCTATCGCGAGCGAGCATTCATCGGAGGATAAAAGATTCAATGAAGCGCGTTAGCATTTATAGCTCGCGCTAAAGGATGACGCGAAAATGAGTAGTCAGTCCTGACATCCGATGGTGCACGGAGGCCGGATGAAATTAAACGAAACTGCAATTCGTTCGTCAGAAGTACCGGGTGTCAGTTAACTTCAGACTCGTACACCTCCAAGTTGCCGGCAGTACCGCGTGGAATTTCTTATTTAAGGCGTGAAGTTTTAATTGCCTTTCTTACCATACCTTCCCTTCGTCCAACCGAGTCCACCGTAGGATTACGTTTCCTCTTCGACGGTGGAAATTTTCGTCCCCTCTCGCAAAGTATAGGCCCCGCTTGCGGAGAGAACATCGGTGGACGTTTATTACATGACAGGAGTACCCGGTTCGAGCATAATCAAGCCGGAGCTACGGCCCTTTAAAGTGAAGTGCAACGTTTCAATTATCTTCCTGTATTTCCTCGCTGCGATGGTCATTAACGGGAAACTGCATTCACGAAGCGAATTTTCATTTAACACCTCCGTCGCACGACGGGAAACGACGTTCTTCCGTGTCCTTCTCGTCGTTCTCCGTTCTCTTCGTACGTGTCCTTCTAGCCGTACGTTTTGACGGGGGTGACATGTCGATCCGTCGTACTTTTGTAATTCTCTTTGATTCAACGGGTACAAAATGCAAGTTTAAAAACCCCTCGCGAGTACTCAGTCAAGTGCAACGACGTCAGAGTCGCGGAATAACAGGGGACGCGAGAATTCGCTTAAACGTAATTAGCGGCAACTGTGCCGGCTTCGAAATGTCGAGTTTCAATTAGTGCTTTCCTTTCCCCTGGAATGACCGGCGTAATCGTAAATCATTCACGAAAGTTCATTCGCGTACCGAGAGATACTGTCTCGAAACTTTCCGGACGGACTCGTTTGACGTCGACGTTACCCGTCGTGGTTCTCCCTCATCGTAAACACCGGCTCCTAGTCGAAGTAACGGACGCGTGTTTACCTGAACATTATCATCGTGCTACGTCGCCGTTACCCTCCGGGGTTGCCTGCAACTTGCCAATGTCAAGATGTCTCTCCTCATAGTCGAGGAACTTTTAACGTACGCGTATTTCGATATACCTCGCTCCGAAGGCAAAGCCGGGCTTTCAGGTTTGACTGACTTTACGTATTTATCCTCGTGAATTGATTGACGCTTTAATAACGACAAATAAAATCGTTTATACTCAAGTTTGCCGTGGCAGTATTTGTACAGTCGGGGAAATTGAATGCGACACCCGATGGCTGGAGGAGATGAATTCCCGAAGCGGTGGAAACTTTCTCCTTGTCAGTGTTTAGAAAAATTTATACGTTACGCGCTCGACGTTTTGACGTTGTGTAATTCATGTATCAAGGAATAGGTAAAGTTACTTTGAATTTTTAAGTCTCAGATTATATTTACGTATCGCTTGAATCTCACCTGCGCAGAGAAATCTCTGTCGGTTATCAATTAAAATGTTAAATTGTGATATTCGAGTAATCGTTTCCAACAATTATTATTATTATCCTGTAAAATGAAACTTGTAGCAATTTTCAAGCGATCCACCAACGAACCGAGTCTCGCGGTCTTTCAACCAAGAAGATTCAAATTTCCGAAGCGGCGCAAGCCCGTCGAAAGTCTCGTTAAATTCGAGACTCAATTTAAAATCTTATTCTCCGTTCTCTCCCTTCCTCTCGGAAATTTCCACTAATTTCTCCTTCATCATCGTCGATAATTACGAAGGAAGTTCTTCCCGAGGAAGCATGAAAGGAACGCCTACGATGGGGATCGATATTTTCATACGAAGCTTCGGGAGCGCCAAGTATTCGCCCGCGATGGCAGCCGTATTACTCGCGAGTAACAAGCTCCGCTCAATTCGCGGAATCCGTTCGCTGCCGTGAAATTCGATGCTCTCGTGAAAACTTCACTTTAAACGTGGAAGCCTGAGAAGTCAGAGGACGATGAAGAAGGGTGGTATAGAATCTCGGGAGCCGTTGTTCAGCTGCCTCTGTATTAATTATGAACGGCAAGTTGCGACGTCCGCGGGCAGGTAGTTGGTAGGTAGGTAGGTAGGTTGGTAGGTAGAGGTATACTCTCGACGGGTAGCCGAGCGTGGAAATTACGATACGCTCTCGTCGTCGGCGTCGAGGCGCAGGAGAAACGTCGACCGGCGCGTATTGAATTTCAATTATTTATCGGGAACTCGCGCTAATTGCGAGAGAGGAGTTTCCGCAAGAAGCGGCCGCTTCGTCTTTCACGAAGGAGGGACTCTACTGGTAGAGGGATGCCGCGGTGGCGCAGGTAGACGGTACAGGCATCTCCGCGGAGGCAAGAACTAACGCGTCACGACAGACGAGGGTCCTTGGAAGTCGACACCAGGCTACCTTGAGACGCGAAAAGGAGGATCGCCGAGGGAGAGGACGCGCGTGCATACTTACGCGGCTGGCATACCGGGTGTGCTTGGTGTACTTGTCGATTTAGCGATAGGTTTTTTGTACTTTCGAGATCTTGAATAGAATGTTTTGTATATGGTGTTGTAATGGTAGCATGTAGGGATTGCAATACCGGGATACCGAATACCGGTATTTTGAGCCATTTGTACAATTTTGTAATACCGGTATTCACAAGTTTAAATACCGTTTTTTCGGTATTTACTAGAAATTTTTTAAATTGTCAATTTTGATCAAGTTTATAGTAAATTTTCTTAAAATTGTTTACCCACAAAGCTATCCACATTCAGAAGAATTTGATACAGTTATTGAAAATGATGGTGACACTAATGTCGATAGTGAAAAGGAATTGTTTCTTGAACAAAAATTAGAATTAGCGATAACTAAAAAAATTTCATGAAACTAAAATATAATGCAGACATCAGTTATATCCAACACTATCGGACGAGAAATCGATTTACATATTTGAAGATGAGGGATATAGAGGTAAATACTTCGGAAAAGTATATCGCGCATTGCTAACAGTATCACCAATTAGCGTAAATGCTGAAAGAGCGTTTTCGACAGCTGGTAATTTTTGCACGAAATTACGTTCCAGGCTTAATGACAGTACAATTGATGCATTATGTTTTTTAATATCACATTTAAAAATTTGTAATAGTACCACAGCCTGAATAGTGTATTTACATTTTTTTGCGATTTAAATACATCGGATGTTCCTTGTTCCTTTACTTTTCTTGTGATTTTTTATATACTGTTATAATTTATAAGTTTCAAATGATTTTTTGTGATATTTACTCTCTCTAATAAAACTGACAAATAAAACAAAGAAACACCTGTGTTTTCTTTCTATTTTTAAAATTCCTACTATCGGTATTAACACTAGAACTACCAGACCAGTCAAAATGACTGGTACCCAATTTTTTCAAAAAATTCTCCAAGGACATAGAAGAGCCATAGAACAAAAATTCTGCGTCCATCACAAAATACATAACTCACCGAATTGATTATCCTTTTTGCTACTCGATTCCTCCTTTTTCAAAGTTCTTATTTAATGTATTGAAATCTAATAGATTTTACGCCGGTAGTTCTAGTGTTAAGATCTAAAAAATACCGGATACCGGTATTGAACTTTTGGTCCGATATTGTAATCCCTAGTAGCATGGTTTTGTTGTTTGTATAGTTTTTGTAAGTTTCCAAATAATGGTGGCTTGAATTCTGTTATTGTGATAATGAGGAATATCGATTTTGATCGAATGTTCTATGGGTATATTTCAGCTGGGCTGGATATTAATGCGTTACGCGGACAAGGTGCATCGAGGTGCAAGGATACGAAAGCATAAAGTGTAATCGAGATAAGTGCATGAACATTATTGTATTGGAGCTATGTATTTGTTTTGCGTATGAACGTGCCATTCATTCTTAAGCGATGACGGGAGAAAAATGTCAGGAGCATACTCTTGCAGTAAACAATATGTTACGAAATGCAAATTTAAATATTTCTTTCATTACTTTTCAATATTTAACACTAGATTTACAGGCGTTAAATTTATTATACTTAAGTATATTAAATAAGCAATTTGTGTATTATAAGATGTAAGTGAAATATCTACTGTACTACTTCTCTATATTTGAGAAAGATCTCAACTTTTGTGGATATTTTTCTATCTGTCTTCAAAACTAGACGCCCAGAAGAAATTCTAATAGAAGGCAATAGAGCAGACATTTTTCTTGAGGAAACTATAACTGAAAGTTGCAACAGTAGTTTTGTTTTCCGCATAGAAATCAATATAACTTCGCAAGATACAAAGTACAAAAAATGTGTTGGAACTTCCAATTATGCTTTTCTCAAGAAAAATGTCTGATCTAGTTTTAAAGATAATAATCTTAAACGCCTAATATTTAAGGTAAATAGAGAAATATTCACAAAAATTGGAGTCTATTTTGCACCGTTTTCGTTTTGTTTAAATATTTATAACATTAAAGTAATACGCATCCTTATATCGGGGAGGATTTATAGAATCATTCTACTGATTGTCTCGAAAATGGAGTTTGATGGGAACAAACGGGCTTCAGATTTGTGTTGAGTGCCACAAAATCTACAAGAATCAGCATAAATACCCTTTGGAAAAAAAAAGTTCAATTTTGTAAACCAGTGTTATAGGTTGCAGACGTGATATCCTAAATATCAGATCGTATACATATATGGATGAACGATGCAGAACGCCTCAAGAGGATTGGAGGATCACCAGGCACGTGGGTGTAAACGTCATCTTCGAGGTAGAGGATATCGCCGCCTGCCAAGAGTCGGACATACTACAGAAGCGCCGTGAAAACCGGATTACTCTTACTGAGAGCCTATACAGCGAGCACTCTTCCGAACCGGATTACATGCGTACGTTTTGCCTCGCGTTTTTTATGTCTCTTGTAATCTAAATCAGCGTCGATCGTATATAGACTTAATATCTTTCGTTGGAGGCAGAGGCATTCAAATATCGCCCCGTCTTACTACCGTGCACTGCCGCGAATCCTTGACTTTTACGGAGCGAATATTTCACAATATCGATTTAGCATGTTCCGCGGCGAGAAATTTGCAAAATCCATTCCTGAGGTCTTCATCAGACTTAGAGGGAGAAAAATATGAGAATGTTTCAGGCTTTTTCGACGATCCAACGTACCATCTGGCTTGGCTTGCAATCCTGCGGTTTTGCATATTCGTATCAGTGTCTTAAATAATAATATACGCGTCCGTTTCAAATTTCAGATTGGTTTTGCAACGCAAGACTACGTTTCCACGTTTTCAGCGTTCTCTCATATTTTTGAATCTATCGAATGTAAAGCTAACAATTTACAAAGTGGAATGTGAAATATAAGAAAATTTCATTTTTGAAATATGTTTGAAGCTTTCTTTACAGTTTCAAAATTGAGGATAATTTCTTTGAAGAGAATTTCTGAATGTAAATAAAAAACCTGTTATTATTAGTTGATACCTACTATTTGTTAATTCGCAGGTATTTATCCCATTGTAATGCCAGTCGTAAGGTAGTATCAACATTAATTTCAATTCCTTCGACACTGTATCTCTTTCCACGAGTATCCACTACTCGATCTCAATGGTAATCACTTAAGAACGAATCATCGTAGTCTAGAGCGCATTCCACGGCGTCTTTCCATCGCGATATCGACGGTAATAAAGTCGTCACGCCTGTAAAAGGAGCGCAGCGATTCATCGGGCACGAGCCGCGTCTCCATTCATCGGCGCGCTTCCGCAGATTATATCCCTCACCTACATAACATCTGCCGCGGTTGCAGCAGCCTCGATCCCGCAATAATTGCATCTGCAAAATAACTCAGACGCGCGTGCTACGGTTTTCTTCGATGATCAAGGACCAGACACTTGGTGGTCCTTCTAGCACGATATAATCAAGTGACTTTACTATGACAAGTGTTTCAACAATGAGGATAGAATAATGGTCTCTTTGTGCTCTTCCTTAATACATAAATTCTGAACACAGAAGACACCCTATTGTAGTTGAAATCTCCAAATTCTATTCCAACCCCCTAATAATTGTAATCTTAACGTCCCGAAACGTAACACTACAGTCAATCCTCCTATAACGCGGCACTCTTATAACATAGTTTCTATATAATGCTGAGGGAAAATTGCTGCAGTCCTCCTATAACGCGGAGGGTAAATTACAACAGCCTTCCTATAGCGCGTATGTCTTATGACGCGATTCCATATATCGCCGTACGAATTAACCTGATTTCTATTAGAGTCAACCCTTCTAAAATACGCTATTCTTATAACATGGTACCAATTAACCGCACTGTAGGAGGGTTGACTGTTACTCCCAAGGTAACAATTTGAAAGCAAAAATCATGAAATCAGTGAAGCACTCGAATCTCGCGGCACATTTACCTACCAGCCGTTCCCGCGACTCTGTAATAATTACGTTGGCAAAGGAGGCAATCGAGACGATGTAGAGAAGCGGAGTCTCTTTGTTGCGGCCAGTCGAGCGAGGAAGCAGCCATCTACCCAGCAGACCAGGCCAGGCCAAGTCAGGCCAAGTCGAGTCGAGTTGGAGCGAAGCTAGCGAACGAAGGCAAGTAAGTAAGGCTACACGGTGAGCGCCTTGCATTCTAGCAATGGCATGCTGCCGGGGTTAATTGTATTGGCTCCCTCGGCCTCATTCTCATTCAATCGTGATCATTACCCGCCGAGAGCATCCTCCTACGTGTCACTCACACACTTTCGACCATGGACGTAGGTACGTGCCCGTGCCAGCACGGACGTGTGAGAGGATTTTCTTGGTCTCGCACGGAAAGAAGGTTCACCCACAACATACGTTTCACCTATCTCGGTCACGCGTGTACGTGTGGGTGCATCTACGTAATGGGCAAAGGTGTTCACCAACCGCGCGCACGATTCTCCTCGCAAAAGGGTGTTGGTACACCGAGGATAGACGACTTCGCGTCCACCGGCTCATTCTGTCGCCGCGGACTTAACTAACTAACGTACGAGTGTGCATGCACGTTTCTCTCTGTTCTGCCTCTATCGATACAAATTAATAGCATCTCTCCGACGTCGAGGACTGAGCCCACGCTGGCGCCCCGTGGAATCGCCAAGAGGACGAGACGGTTAACCGCTCGCTTCGGCCATAGTATCTCATTCTCTCCTTTTGTTTCGTTCTTTTGCTACCACCGGCCAGAAGAAAAGTCTTCACGAGATGCACCGCTGATTGACTCGTGGGTGGATGATGAAGCTATCCAGCGGTAACTGTAAGTTCGAACTGTGTTTCCGCTCTGAGAGACGAGAAACGAGTCACGGAACGAGGATCATTCCTGACGCGAGAATCCTTCTTCCGTTGATGCGACAAGCGGAGATTATCGAATTCGTCGCGGTGTACAGGGTGGAAACTAATGGATGATCTTTCGGGAATATTCTACTGCAACAGTTTGCCCAGTGATTCATTTAGACTGCTATCAAGCTTCGGAGATTTACCTTCCTCTTCGCGGCGAACGAGATTGTGAAAAAAATGATTCTTTCTCGTATAATAATTACCCAAGGACTACCCACTATATAAATAAGACTTTTACAATTTTAATTTATCATCGCACATGTCAGCAGGCCAAACTCTATCTTCAAAATATTAGTTGTACAAATTAATTCTCGGCCCCCAGATTTTATCGACCACAAAACCTATTCAGATTAGAGTTTTTCCAAATTTGAATAGTCATTCTAAAGCGCCATTTGTTAGCTTTAAAAGCTATGTGTAGAAGCGATGTCGTTCGATAAGCAAGATTTAAGTCACTGTCCTCTTTTCGCGTTTCAACTAAAAAAAAGAAACGCTATATCGTGCAGCACTTGTAAAAATGGTTTCAACAGTTTCGACTATTCTCCAGACTTAGCCCCTTCAAATAACCACCTATTTCAATCCTTACAGCACCACCTAATTGATTCTCAATTCAAGTAAGTTGAACAGGTCTATAAATGCTTCAATGATTTCATTGATGTGAACCACTATCATTTATCCTTTCTGGAATCCGACAATTACCTGAGAGATGGCAAAAACGTATAGAAAATGAAGAAGATTATGTTTAATATTGAACTTATATCAACATTGTTATAAATAAATGTCAAAGTTAGTCAAAAAAGGCCGAGAATTAATTTGTACACCTAATAGTACTTACGATTGTCTGATATCCAATCTACCCTTCACCATCTAACTATGAAATATCATTCCATCACACGTACATACAATATTCCAAAAAAAAGGAATACTTCCATACATTATATTCAAAGTTCACGAAAAAGGAGTCGACTGAAAATACGCATAAATAACATTAACCGAACTCTCCGGTGCGTGCAACCGTTTCGAAGTCGGCCGTTGTCGAACAAGCGTGGTTACTAAGCGTGGATACGCTAAATCGAGATTCCCCGGGCATCTTTGGCCATTACTTCTCGTCCGTTGGCCATCCAACGTGGTAAGAGCGTCACCGAGAACATGAAGAATCACCCTGAACTCCGCGGGTAGCAAGGGACCTTTCGAGGTTCGCGAGGATACGCGACATTCATAAATCTGCGGGCGGGGCTTTTTCAGCTTTTCCCGCATCGCGGTTCGACCTTGCCCGTAGTACCGGTCTTGGGTGTGATCGTTTTATTTCACGGATCGTTCGCAGAAGCTTTCGACCTCGCTAGGTCGTCGGAGGATCCGTGCGCCTTCACCGAGAGAACCTCGATTTCCGTTTTATTTTCTCGCTACCCAGACCAGCAGAATTTATGGTCCCTCGACCGTTTTGCCGGGCAGTGAGATGCTTTTGCGATGCCAAATTCTTTGGACGATGTTTCGCTTCGCGACGTCGAGAAGGAAGAAAAGAAACGTTTGCCGATGACTCGTGCCAATAGTAGTGGATAATTTAGCACGAGGGTATTAGGATTCATAATGGCATATTTGCGAGAAGAAAAATATGATTATTGAATTGGAAATTACGATGTGTTCTTTATTTTCTAGCTTGGCAAGTTTGGCAGAAGCTTCATGTATCTTTATTTTCGATATTAACACTAGATTTACGGAGACTGTCAATTGACGGATTCCTACATTTTTAGAAGCGCGTTTAAAATTTATAGAGAGATATTTTAGATGTATCTTATAAAATACAAATTACTTGAGTGATCGTCTTCTTTGTCGCCTATTCTCTCTATTAACAAAGTTCTTATTTCCTATTAGAAGGATTGGTAACTTCAAACTTTTTGAAATTCTTCTACTACGACGACCGATGAAAATCTCTTAACTAATGTAAATATATCGTGATTTTTCTATTTACTTAATTGTCGAAAATACCAGTATCGCTATCCGCATTGATCTCGAATCGCATAAATTATTCGTCTGGAAATAAACACAGTTCTCTAACCACGATGGAACTCCTCTCTCGGATACGATGCGTTTTCGATAATTTCGAGTTAGCACGAACGAACGGCAATCGTGGAGGGAGATTGAAAGAGGCTAGAAACGGGTTTGGGTAGCCGAGTCGAAGAGCTTGCTAATCAGAGATTTAATTGATACCGTGGCGAGCACGACCGTCGCACACGAGCGAACACTCCGAGGGGGGAATTCGCGAATACAGAGGAGCAGACCGTGGCGCGGCACGGTGCTATCGTGGCTGAGCAAAAGGACGGGGAACGTAATACATATGTAACACGACAGAACGATGGGATACGAAAGGAGGACGACGGAGGAGGGTTTGCGAGCGGGGAACGAGGATAGAATGGGTTACGGGCTACTTAGTCCTGAGCTCTTCATTAGCAACGGTGGCCAATCACTTCTGCTCTTCCTTCTCGCATGCCCTAGTGCTCGTTTCGATTATTGCGCGACGGTTTAATCTAAATTGTCATCGGTTCTTTCGTAACTCGGACGTTTCGTAGAAAGCTTTCCTCGAATATTTTGCAGTCCGGCGTTCTGCAACGAGGAGAGACGTAACGAAGCTACCTTGGTTCCGTGGCGGTACAATTATTCGGCTCGTTACTCGGCCGTTTAATTTAAAGCGGTCATCGATGACACAGACTTTAGTATTCCGAGCGTAAAAGGCAAACACGCGTATTACCTTAATTCTGGTTTCGCGCCGCGTAATCGTTCCGGCTTTTGCCTGTTCGCGTTACCGTCGCCCTCGCCTCGATTTAAATCGTCGCGAACGACCATTTCGTATTCCGTGGACAGTGGCACCGTTGAAAAAGCAAATGAAGCGATTATCTTTAATTTTACGATCGCCGCGTGACGATACTACGGTCGAATATAAACGTGCGAACCGAATTAGCGAGGTATTTCGATTATCGATAAACAGTCTGGTCGTTTAAGGGAAAACGATTAAACGAACAGTGAGAGAATAATACTGGATGATATTGCTCGAAAAGAAAAAGAAAAAAACGCCATGGTCCATGCACCTAAAACGATCAAACCTGAATTTACGGGGGAAAGGTACGAGTCGCTCGGGTTCCATGGTAAACGTGAGTCCGTATGCGTCGTTGGCACTTACCTGAAAACAAAGGGAAAGCGAAAATTACATTGAGTTTTGAGACGCGACTGGAAAAGTACGGTCGAGAGGAGAGAGAAGTGGGCGCGATTGCGAAGGCACGTAATTAAATGTATTCGTTGAACCCTTCCCTTTTCCCACCTTTCGCCGGGAACTTTGATTCTCCCTTGCTTCCCTCGACCCTCTCGGTCGTCTCTTTCTTTCACGTTCTTGTAATCTCCGGCCTGTATTAATATTAATAACGAAGCTCAATACCCACGGCACGGGGCTCACTATGGCGAGCCGGTGCGCGTGCATTCGCGCGAATGCCGGCAAACAAAAGGACAAAGCGCAAATCGAATTATTCGGCGGATACTAACGAGACGTCTCGCGACCCCCAGTCAGGGGTGATGCTGCACGCGAAGGTGCGATTTATTTCTTCCTTTTTTTTCTCGCAGATTTATTTCTGCGAGTCTATTGTATTTTCCGAGTGTTTGATCAAATTGACTCTGCTTATATGATAGCATTTATTCGTGGAAGAAGTAGTATGATTACTTTGGACGTGCTAACATTAACCCCTTGCCTTACAATGACGTGTGGCACACGTGACGCGGTAAATAGAATAGAAAATTTTTCAGTTCTCCGAAAACTGTTGAATTGAAAATATTAGTAGATCAGGAGACGTCGAAATTAGTTCTATGCTGTTAATATTGCCTTAACTTATATTGGTATATCGGAAATCAGTGTTAAACTATTAATTCTGAATTATTGCACGTTCTGTCACAAAAGAAATCGTAAGGCAAGGGGTTAACCGTAGAGACACGCTATACATATTCACTCTTACAATAATATTTTTACAAAAGGAATGTAGATTTTAAATTTAATATAGGAAGGAACACTATATAGTCTTAACATCATAATAGGAAGAATTGTGAGGTCTGTGTTAATAGCTATCGTCAATAGGGGTGAGTTACTTGAGTGTCCATTTTCATTTAATAGGTTAAGTAATTATCTTATTAGTAGGCACCCAAATAAAGTAATTATCTAAAAAATTGTAAGATGAGCCAATATTGCAGAAAATCTCCTATGGTAAACCATACGTGATGCCAATTTATCGTATAACCATAAATCGTTCCCATTTTCCCAGACACGTTGCAGGTCAACGTTCACACATAAGTAGTGCTTTTGCTTGCACCCAAAGGTGTGCAGCTTTATCCACATAATTATATAATTATTCGCACACACGGTGTCGCCAGGATAATTGTTTCACTGATGCTCATATTTCGTCGTGCATTAATGCACGATTCTTCGACAACTCGCGTCGCCTTCGGTCCCCTTTCTCTCGTTCTTTCTCTCTCCCTCGTAATTCTCTCTTCTTATTCTCTCTCGTTTCCTCACTCATGCTGTTCCAAGCACTCGGTTCTTCGGTGCATCGTAGCCGCGCTAATTTGTTTACGTAATCACCCCTTCCAGTTCGCTCTCACCCTCGCGCATTTAACCGCGCTCCGTTTTCTCTTTCCTCCCCTTTTCCTCCAAACCCCTACTTTGCTCTTTGTATTAAATTCTGTTCGACTTTGACTGTCGCCTAGTTTCGAACAACTTCCGAGTCCAATTTCATTAACTCGAGATCCCGAGAAGGATCCAAGATGGGAGGACGATAATTGCACACCGGAAACCACCGCGTGTAGAAGCGAACGCCAAGAAAATGGCGCGCCGGATACCGCGGGAAATCGTCGCTCTTGGTATTTGAGGAACGAGAAAATTGGGCTACCGAGTTGGATTTCGTTGGAAGCCTCATCCCCTGAGAAACCATCAAAACTCATTGTCGCTGGAAAACAATTTGGTATCTTGCCGTTGGATTAAGAGGAGAGAAGACGCCGATGGATTTATAAAATTGAATTTGACGATTTCGCGTCGCTGCTGTAAGTTGAAACATATCGAGACGCATGCGAGGAGAATTTGCAACGGTGAATCTTGAATTTTTTTGAAATTTGGTTTGCTTAGGATAATAGAAATTTGTTTGTAATTAAGCAGCATGATTTTTACGAGTGTCGTTGCAAATCGAGAGTCGCTTTCGTAGATTGTGTAATTAATTATAACAACCCTTGCCCTTTATTCTACAAAGTGCATCTGTTTTATCAGTTGCGATGCTTACTTATTTCAATTAAAAACTTGTGCATTTGTCATCAGAGAATATTAAATGGACGGCGGCAACTGGTGTGAATTCAAAGGTCCGCGGAGTAACATCGTCGTGGCTTCAAGTGAAATTTCATTTGCGAAATTATGAAACTCATTTTCCTCAATGTTGCATCGCGTAAAGTATGATATGTTTCTATCGAAATAACAAAGATTTTATACATTTTTTCTCCTCCCTTCAAATTGTACTTGATACTAAATTAAATTTCTGTAATGACGAATATTAAGAACTACCAGTTGCCTGACTACTAATTAATTAGTGGTGTCAAGTTCAAATCTCTACCGTCTTCAATCTACATCTGAAAACATAGGTCATAACTGCAACGACCAATTTTAAGACAAAGATATAAAAGAACAAATATCAAGTGGTTTCAGTGATGATTTCGTCCATGGCGGAGCATCGTATTTTGGATATGGAAATTTTCGATGAAATCCTCTGCAGTAAACCCCATAGAATCACGTTATTATTGGGGAACAATTGGTGCGTATAGAGTTGGCGAAAGCTCCGGTATCAACGGCTTCATAGCCGAGTGGAATCGAGAAGTTGAACGAACCCTGAGCCATGCACATGGAATTATACTTCATTATGTTCAGTCTACCTTGAACTCAAGCTGTGGCATGTAGGTTGCTTCGATTTCAAGGGAACGAAATTGCGCCAAGGAAATACCATGGTGGAATCGTTGGCTTATAGAATAAATCGACGATAATTTATCAATATCGGCCTCTTTGTTCTCGCGCGTCGCCATTATTAGGTCATTTGGGTCACCAGCGAGTCATCGTCAATAGCAGTCGCTGTGCTTTGTGCGACGGGAATAGTTCGTTTAAATGAAATTTCAAATATGATTATATGCATTCGCCTGTTTATAGATCAACAACGTAATAATGAACGTTGTATTGATAATTTTATATTGTTAGCTGCTACGTTAATTTTAACCTGACAAAATATGCTGTGCACGTGTAATGTTTGCGGTTAATCACAAATAGAAAATGTATTTATCATCTGGTGGAGAATAATAACATTATTATGGTGTACTTGAGAAGTATTGCATTCTGGTAAAATAAATCAATGTGTGTTTTCGAAATTGTGTGCAATTTATAACAATATAATAAAATATAAGGTAATAAAGTAATTTCAATTTTTTCCACCCAATTTTTTTGGTAATAATTTCGTTCAGTTTTATATCAAGCTGTATATTATTAGATTGTAAATTATTAATGGCTTTATTGTTGGCTGGGAGTTTGAAACAAACAAATAACATACGTGTCACAGGCAATCGTCACGCCTGGCGTTTCAGGTTGACATTTTCCTGTACCGATGGAAGGTGAACGACCTTCGACTTTATTAGTTCCTCTCGAATAACTTCCTACGTTGTTCTCCCTTTTTCGATTCGCGCAGCGAAGAATTTGAATTGCATGCTGCACAATGCACGTTCGCGGGCTGTTTTGTCATGCGCGCTGCAACGTTAACATCAAGATTTATTAATACTTGCAGCAACTCCTGAACTCTGCCAGTGCCGAAATTTTTGCAAATACTTAAGAGCACGATCGTATAATATTATGTAATAGGGAGACATAAATTTGTATATATTTCCCGCAAATTCCTGGTACATTTTAATCCTTTTGTTCGTTTTTATGTTGCGTGTGGCATTTCAGTATCTTTTGGGTGGAATTATTGCAAGAATTCTAAACAACAACTTGATTAATTGTAAAAGGAACTTGCAATCTAATTTAAGTAGCTTTTCAGCAGAATTATTACGAAGATTCTTTTTCTTGCTTAATTAGAAAACTTCGTATTAAAATGCTGCTTTGGATGAAGCATGCCTTCGTATTTTAAAGTAAAAGTGAAAATAGTTTTTAAAAGTTTAAATGAAGTTTATTAAACAAAGTATGTATCGTTCTATTTAACCACCTTTCGTTCCTTTTGACGTACAGTGATAATAGCCTTTGCAAAATATCTGAGATTCCACGGCAAAGAATTAGTTTCACCTTTATTCTAAAATGTGAGGAAATAGTTGGAAATGTATTTGTAAAGGAATCGAATTCCTTCGGGACGTTTCATCTTTTCCGTTGGTACTTCGTCGAAATTCTATTGATTGATACGTAAACAGCTTATGTCCAATTCTATTGTGCGATTACATACACACGGTATGGAGAATCGGGGTTTATAAATTCAAAGATAATTATAAAGCGACGCAGCACGAATCGCATTCGGCTCCATGTTCAATACAGTGCACGTTAAATCGAACGCCGGATTACGTGAGATTTAATCAATATACATGAAATTTAATCAAAATGTGCATGTCAACAGCTTCATACACATTAATATTAAATTCACCGAAGAAACTTTCCACCGTATATTCGAACAAAATGAACTTTTCCGCTGCGAGAGCACGATCCGCCGGTTATTCTAATACAATTCGCGTACACGATAAAAGGGGTCGGTGAAGTAAAATTGATATAACATTAAAATTCCAACGGATAAATACAGCGGAAAATCCAATGAGTTCGTGAAATAATATCCACCCAAAACCATGCCAATAATCCCCGTAATCTCTATACTTTTTTCTTTCCATTCCGATTAATATTGAAGATAATGAAATTAAATTGCATAAAACCCACTCATTTCTACCAATAATTATTTCCCGCTGAAATACTGTCTGCACCATGTGCACTCCAAAGGAAATAGTTCATTTCGTGTTACTTCTATAAAGTCATAAATTTCTTTTATAAAATTCCACCTTGCATATAAAATCCTCACATTTCTTCGAGATTAACGTCGTTCTACCGTCAATGCAATCACGGTGCGACGAAGTTGCAAATATTTAAATACACGGCTTTAAAAAGTCAAAAAACCATGGATCATTGGATGGAAACTTCGTACTCTCAAGAATCGAGATAAAAGAGCTACTATTTCGCAGCCGGTAGCAAAGTAATAATGTCTTTTTTTACGACGTCGATGCTGGATAAGTGCGCGGTTCGGCCGCGAGATCGTAAAATGGCAAAGCTTGGTTATTGCGATTACGCGGTTACCTTCTACATTTCCATGGTGAATCTTGCGTTGCAAGAGCGTAGGACCGTACGGTGGAAAATTTCCAGAGGTATATATCTGTATATACCTGTATATATATTCATATATCAAAAGCTTCCCCGAGAGAATCTGCCACGCCCGATATCGCGAATTTGAGGACGAAAGCCGAGCGAATCCAGATAGAAATTCTGTCAACGACATCGTTAAAACGACCGTAAAACATCGCCGGATTTGGATCTTTATGGATCGCAGGAGAGAACGATAGTCCCATAGGCTAGCAGTGTTAACGTTAAAACTGCTTACGGATCGGAATCTTTAATCGTGTAATAATATTTCAGCGGCCATCGAGGCGGCGCGTTACGAGGGCAATAAAATTTTTCTTTTCTCGCGCCCGTATCGTGGCCCGTTTTGCTGGCCGTTGCCCCGTGACAATGGACAGCGATCGGCCATACGAAAGGCGTTCTCGTTTATCATGCCGCACTCATAAATCAAGGATGAAGCGGAGGGAAGAGCAAACAAGGTGCGCACCGAGGCACTAAATAAAAGATGGGGACGCGAGGCCGCCACCGGGGTGGGTTTAAATTCTCGTAATGAAATCGTAAAGTATACAGACAGAATCTCGTTTATAGGTCTCATCAGCCATTGTCCGTTCGAGTAGAGAGACATCCGAGAGACATTCCGGATGCAAATATCAGTGGAAGTCGAAAGGTGCCATTTTAAGTTCATATTCTTTCGCACCTTTAGAGAATTTACTAGAATGTTTTTTTATAAAGTAGAACATCTTCTAGCAACTATTTTAATTGATCTCTAGAGGATGCTTTTAGAGGATGTAGAATATAATAGATACATCGCATTGCAGATTAATCATGACGAAGTATGGAATAGGTGCGAAGTGAGAATTAGATCCTACGATAGTCATCTCAGCAAAGTGCTCGACAACCGAGTGCAAAAGTGCGACGTTGAGGTGGAAGTGTCACGAGCATCTGCATAGAGGAAGGAGAGAGATGATCGCGATCAGAGGAAGTCGAGAGCGAGCCAAAAGAGGAAGGAAGGGTAGGTAAGAGAAGGTAAGAGAAAAGAGAAACAGGCAGGTGTTTTTGCGGGCCTCCAAGGTGGACGTTGGCGTTGTTGCTCGAGACTCGTTCGGAGGCTGTTAGCATCCTTCGCCACCATCGCCGGCACGGCGTAGTCGCCGAACATCCTTGGATCTCCTTAGATCTTGGAGTGATCTTCTCCGATCTCCTCACACCTGGTTGCGTCTACCTGCCTAGGCGGTTTGTCCGGCCTGATTCTCTCGCTGTGTTTCTCCTCTCTCCGACCATTTCATCTCTTTCTCTCTGTCGCTCATCTCTGTCTCTTTTCTTCGTTCTTTCGTCATTTTGCTCTCTTTGGATCTTCTCCTCCAGTTTTCTTCTGTCTTCCTCTTATTCTATGGGTAACTCTATCTTCCGTCTCTCTATCGATATATCCTCCCCTCGTATTTACTACCGTCTCGATTCCTCGAGAGCCGACTACCTGTCTTGACCGATCACCTATTCTCATCTCCTTCTTCCGATGGTCCGCCTCGTCGATCCCCTTGATCGCGAAACGTTCCAACATTTTTCTCTCCTCCCTCCCTCTCTCTTTTTCCTTGTTTTTCTTTTCCTCTCTCTCTCTCTCTTCTTCCTTCTCATCCCCGTGTTCTCCATCGACGCTGTTTGTCCGCGGCAAGTTATACCATGGCAGAAGCCACGATCGTATCCGACGAAAGGGGTTTTCGAAATTTCTACCGGTTACGGGACTCTCGGTGATTTAAATCAGACAATCGAGCGGCGATCGGCGCTTTCGAAAACGGCCGCTCGAATAGCGTGGGTGTTTCATGAGACTCGATGAACTCATTCCATCGAGAGTTCACCTTGAAGCCTCGATACTGACGGAATTTCTCGTAATCGTCGTCGATTTGCAATTCCTCCGAGGGGAAATCGATTCGCTCTTTATCTTGGGGTATTGCTCGCCTGATTGGAAATTGTCTTCGTCTCGATCGACGTGTATTGCGCCATTTTTCTCGATTCGCATTGTGGGAATGAACGGGAGAATAATCTCCGGGCAATGGCGAGGTGAGAAACTATTATCTCAGATACACCGTTAACGGATATCGGAATTTTTTATTTCAGATATTCCGTGCATTGTACTCGAACATGAAATTTAAATTCATCCAATATATTTTTGTACCGGGATATAATAAATTAACTTAAGCTATACAAAAATAGCGATTATATTTGTACACTTCCGGTCGATATCGCAGCTCTTGGAAGCCTCCCTAATATTATTAAAAATATCCGCATCTCTTTGCTATTCTCAAGCAATCGATATCAAATAGCGGAAAGGCAATTTCGTAACACACAATAATTCGTAAAAATATATACCCATTGTTCCAGCCAAGAAGATTTCTCCAGTGCGATTAACGCCAAGAATCGTCTATTATTGCAGCTAAGTACAACGCGAAGAAAATGTGGCACGGTAGTATTAAAAGAACTCTCATCTTTTAAGTCGCCCTTCTTTCGTCGTTCCGACTCTCCAGACTTCACATATTTTTCTTACTCTCGTTGCTCCGGTTACTCGCGTCTTTTCTCCTCCTCACGGAGATTCGTGTACGCTATATAAACCGTTCTTCGTCCCAGAGATTTCGCATTTTCGCATTGTACTCATTTTCGCTCGGCGTCATCCTCGCCAAAAATTACGTCTGACGTGTAAGCTTATATATAGATATACACACTCTCTTACGCGGAGAATCAGCGTGTTACGAGGTCAGGACAAATGAGAAAATATAAATGACGTTGGATTAAGTAATCTCACTTGATTCCATGGTAATACGTATTGCGCGGGAAATTCTATTTGACGCTTCTTGCCAGGGAAAAGATGAACAGAGTGGAAGAAGGTCGTGCTGCCTGTGAATCTTCTGAAAAGTTTCGATTTCCCTGATATCGCTGGAATCCACGCAATCTTTTCAATTTGCATTCCGTTCGATTAAAAAGCAATTTCCTCCTTCATTCTTCTTCTTTTTTTTTTTATTAGCTTTCTTGCGTAAATGGAAATTCTCGTCGTCGAGATTACCAAGGGTTGCGTCATTCCTTGCTTTCTGATACGAGGATTCATCGGTAGATATTAATTTGTGACGTGTTATGCGAGATTCTATCGATGCCTGAAGGCAACAACGTCTCTGGGAATTTGCTGAGTTTCATTGCAACTCTGAGTGATAATTTCATACGTCACTTTTTCAATGTCTTCCCAGAAATTAATGCAGTTGTTTAAATAAATTGAATTTCTTCTCATAAAAATCCATTCCCTTATATCAATATACCCTAATGCATTATTAATAGCATGGCAAATTAAAAAATTACTGCTGCATATTACTGAAATGAATTTATCAAGATCTTTTAAAAATAAGAGTACACTTAACGCATTTAAATTTCTATGTCAAACGGATATATAGGAAGATAGAAAAATGGCAGACGTACGAGAATTTTTTTAACAACGAGGGCGACGAATTACACGAATTTTTTGACGTATTTCGAAAACTTTCTTCCGATCGATGGACAGAGGTCGCCGTCAAAATGCATGGGGACGTCGCTCCGTCGAGACATGACGGAACGGCGATGAAAAAGCAAAACCGACGATTGTCTCGAGCGCGTCAAACCATGGCGCCGGAAAGTTCAGTAACAATTTTTAATTGCGACACGCAGACTCCACGCGATCGAGAGCCAACGCTCGTCGTTTCCTCGTGCCATTTTTTTGCCTCTCTGTCGCGATTCGCCATCCAGCTTTGGTCTCGAATTTTTTCACGCCTTCGTGGATGCGTCGGTCGCAAAAAAAAAAACAGAAAAAAAGCACGATACACCTCTGACAATCAAAATCGTTCGATGCGATTGACGACTAAATCGATACGCATTCGACGAGAGCGAGTTAACGTTTTGTTTCGGGAGTTTATAGTTTTCTGCGATCCGCGACACACGAAACTCCGCCGAATGTTATCGAGATTCTACGGGATTCCGTGATATTCGTTTACGTTCTGGTTTTTATTTTTTTTCGCTACTGAAAGAAAATTGAAACGGCAGATCATATACGATGTGCCATTGAAAACGTCCCGGAAGATTTAATAGGAAGATCGCACGGGACGATGTTTAAATAAAAACTGGGGGAACTTCGTGCGATTTAATGTGTTATCGTCGATTGAATTCCACCATTTGAATTCCTTTGTAGATATAATATCGACGATGATGCTTTAAACTTGCAGGAAGAACAAATGAAACTCACTTTCCTTGACATTGAAACTTTCTCATCGCGTTGAAAAAAAGTATATCAAAATTCCCACAGCGATGAAAATGATATTATGTCATACGTTGTACTCTGCAATAAACAATACTCCAAGGACAGTTCACGAAAGGCAAAGTAACGTATAAAAGTTTAAATATTTCTGAACGACCTGTTGCTGATGCTTGACGTACTGCTGCCAATAAAATCTTTTTTTTCTCTCACTTTCTATCTCTCTCCCTCTTTTATTCCCTATCTATCCAAGAGTGACTTAACAGATCTCGTGCCAGCGGCTATGTAAAAAGAGTGTGTTCAAGTGCAATAAATTACTGCAATTACTATGCGTGGTATGGTTAGCCGCGCACTTGGAAGCTGATTCGAAGCTCGTGAGAAAATAATGCAAGAATTTGCGCAAGGTGATCGAGTAACTCGTCTCGCGAATGGCCATAGCATACTATGCAAGGCTGGCCATCGGATGAGCAGATGCAAGAATTTTCTCATAGCGCCGTTGTCCAACGAGATTAGCTTCTTTTGACATTATCCGCGATGCGCCGTCGATTATCGACAAGGACGTTGAGAATAGATCGTGGCAGCCGTTAACTGGCTGTTTTGCAACAATTTGCCCTCATTATGTGTTTATTATCGATCGAGACAACGATGCCCCTGTTATTAAACCAACATGTTTCTATGGGTGGATATTACGGGGCTTCATAAACAATCGATCACAGGGTGAATTTGGTTACACAGATTATTGTCATTAGTATTTTAATAGTAATAATAACAGTTATTATCGTTATTATTTAGTCGTTTTGTCACGATCCACTTTGACTGTGTTTCACCGTGTCACTCGGTCCCAGTGAATGGAGACGCGATGGAGGAAAAAAAAAGACGTGGCGGGTTCTTAAATTTTTAACTCTGCTCTACGGCGAGTAAAAAGTAATCGCCGTTCCGACGATAATAATCGTGATCCGTCATTGGGTTCTGGTAGGCGCTATAATAATAATAAACGCGCGACGAGGTCGAAAATAAAGTAAGAAAAGCGGTGATGCAGCGGGTTCTGCAACGAACGGAAGAAAATTACTCGGTGGCGAACCAGCAAATTAGAATGATTTTTGCTCCTCATCGTTGCCGTGCCATCTTCCTCGGTCGCTGGCTCCTCTGCCTCCTCTTCCTCGCGCCACGAAGTTACTTGTTCTTGGGAAGAAATGACAAACGACGTGACGTGAACAAGAGCGATCACCTCCCGAGAATGATGCGAGGTATTTTCGGTTCTCCCGTGTAGAGAACGACCCTGGTACACGGGCCGAACAAGCTGAGTAAACCGGCCCTCCTTTTTGTTGAACTTCCAATTAACGCGTCGCTATGCTATTTTTTTCAGTTAGGTTAACAAACACGATTAGTGTGCACTGATCATTTGAAGATTAAGAACTCGGTTCTACACGAACGAGTTTGTTTTTGCGGTCGTCCTTAAAAAAAAATAAGGTCCGGAGGTTCCACTTGACGTTGCGGAAACCATCATCGAAAGAGATGTTTTTATCATCACGTTAAAAAATTCACAATACATCAGCCCTTAATTTTTCTTTCCGAGCTCATCTACAAATCAACCGAATTATTAATGAAAATAACCAGCACTCTAATAAAATTTGATTGTTTCCCACGAAACATAATTTTTGATTACACCCGTCACGAATACTTGGAATAAAATTTTTCACCGAGAATTGTTCGGTCATTGAACGACGCCAAGTAAAAGTGCTACCCACAACAAAGAGCAACAGGATAAAAAGCCTATATGCCGCATTTCCATTTCTGCGAGTTCTATGCATCCGGCTTTTGCAATTTCTCTCGAGCTCCATCTCTCTCTTTCCTCCCCTTGCACGCAACCCTGCGTTTCACGAGAAACGATGGAAGTGTTCGTCAACGGACAAAGGAAGATAGAGAAATGACACGATACCACGAAGCACCGGTCGAGTTATTTTCACCGGTCGAAAGTGGAGTAACAGTGGCACTGCCCTCTCTGTCTCCTTTTCCCACTACTTCTATCTCGGTCTTGAATATAGCGGGAGAGTTGGATGGGAAATTCAAAGCAGCATATATTTTTAGCGCGAGACAAGCCCATTAGGCGCCACCATCGTCGAGTGTCAGCGGTTAAATCCTTCGGCTCGAAATCAAAGCCGGATAGTTGCCTACCGTCTTCGTGGTTCAATCTTTCTCGCCTTCTGCCGCCACCTCGCAACCCTCCGCACCGACAACGTCTTGATGTCTTTGCCGCTTTACTCTCGAGGTCTTAGCGCGGTTACTTAAATACGATCACCCTCCCCAATGTTTCATGACGACGATTTTACCCTTCCTTTCTTCCCTTATCCTCAAACTCTCTCTCTCTCTCTCTCCCTTCTGGTTTCTTTAAACTGCCACTTTTCCACCTAACGTTCCCATCGAGACGAATTGGACCGCAACCTCCTTGCGGCTGGATCCGTCTACCCCGGATGAGGACGTTAAATCTGGTCCTTCAGGAGTCTAACGTTTTCATTTGCCGTTTACATGGCGCGTCGACCGCAGTTTAATTTATGGTGCCACGATGCTAGTCGCTAGGAACGCTCGACCACAGAACCGCCAAGGACTATGCGCCTGGTGCATTTACTTCAAAAGCGTCAAAAGATCGAAATTTTCTTGGCAATTGCACAGCAAAATGATTCTACTTTTTATCCATATAGTATTTCTATGGCGAAGATTTATTTTATTTCTACCCTTTCTACTCTCCCGGCTTTGTTTAGTATGATCGATTGTCATAGTACGAGACGATTAATGGAATATTAGAAACAATGAAGTATCAAAATCGTTATTGTGTACTTTGAAACGTTGAAGTACCATGAGAGAGATCAGGTGTCGATCACCTCCCACAACCCTCGCGAGTCCTCCGGCTGAGTCAGCACGCACGCCGTCTTATTCGAGGACGGAACGCTCACTGCTTCTAAATAGGAAGGCAAACACACATTGTGTTTCTGGCCGAAGCGTGGCTCTTTCTTCTTGTCGCGGTGCTTGTTGGCCGACGACTGGGTGTACATCGTGGACCGAGTACATTAGCAACCACAACATCGGATAGCACGGTCGTAGAGAGTAGGGTCTCGGTCGCATGGAACGAGAACGAGTAGAGGAGACCGAGGAGGAGCTTTGACAGCTGTTGGTCCGGTGCCTTTGCCTGCCTGCCTTCCGCGCTATACGATAGACAAGAACACGACGGCTTGCTATATGGCACTGCTAGATGCTTTCTCGCTTCCAGTAACTTCTCAGGCCACTTCAAACGTCCTATCCATTTTGGTCCGCGTCAGTGTTCCCATTCATTTCATGGAATACGCCGGGAGAAACGCGTGGGTGTTTTCTCTGCGACCGCCGCCCCTAATTTTCTTTTGATCGATGGTAATCGAGTCAACTTCGTATTTTTGGTAATTAGTTCGCACTTTCTGGCATATGCATACTTTTTTTCATATTTTAGAAAATGGATAGGGTTCAAGAGACATTTTGAGGCAATGGCTACAACCGCGAATGAAAGATCGTTGACAATCGAGTAACCTTCGTGTTTTTGTCAATTAGTGCGCACTTCTTCGCGTGTGGATACCTTTTTTCATATCTTAGAAATTTGATAGAGTTCAAGAAGAATGTTGAGACAATGGCTGCAGCTGCGAATGAAAGACCGATGACATTCGAGTCACCTTCGCATTTTTGGTAATTTGTTCGCACTTTCTCGCGTGTGAATACATTTTTCATATATTAGAAAATGGACAGAGTTAAGAGACATTTTGAGGCAATGGCTACAGCCGCGAATGAAAGATCGTCTTTTATTTATTTTTTTTTTTTTTTAATGGAGATACAAAAGTCAACCGCCAGGATACGAATTCCTCGGCGAATTCCTTGGTTGTATCGGTGCATCTTCCACGGATGCACGCCCATCTGAAAGCGATCCTCGATGGTTATTCTGATGTACATTATCTCGACATCGCTGTCGGTTTGGTATAACGGTACGTAAAACATTTCGGACAGAACGGACAACGAATTGAAACCCGTAACGAAGACGAATGGGTTTTATCGTCGAAATCAGGCGCAACCTGCAAACGCACTCGACGATTTGATGCTGTTACTCCCAACGTATCGATCCTCCCGCACTTACGACACAATACTCTCGACTTTCACCGTAGCCGTTAATGGCGATGCCTAATAAATTTACGTGTTCGTCGATCAAGTACAATACCACGAAATCCGGAAAAATTATACATTACCTAAGACCTAGCGCGAAAGTTACATATCTTCTAGAAACTATAGTTACTTCGGTTCCCTAGATCGTCAAAAAGGGGAAGTTTATTGATCTACAAATAAATCACTTAACGTTCTGACCTTTACAAATAAATGATATTCAATGAATCGATAGTTCTCAAGATCGATATCTCTATCTCAAAATCTCTAACAGCACCATTCATTGATTAATTTATCAATGAACCTACTTTCAAAATCCTTGTACCTCTACCTATTGCGAAAAGCCGCAAGCTTTATCAATCGCCAAGAACCACCCTAATTGGTCAGGCGCGAAGAACGCCTCGAGCCGAGGAAGTGAAAGCCTTCATAGCTTTTTTTTCCTTTCTTCATCTCCGTTCAGGCTGAACCATTATTAATATCCTTTGGCAGCTTGTATGACTCATTGATCCCCGCGTCTAGGCACGTCCCTCGCGAGAATCGAGGCTAGGTGTGTTATTTAGCATTCCTACCGGTGGGCAGATTGCAAGCTTAACTAGACACCCGAGTCTCTCCTCTTTTCTCTATCCATTTAACCACTTCTCTCGCTCTTTCTCTCCTTCTCTCGCTCTCTCTCTCCAATTCTCTGTTTCTGTCTATCAAAGCGCGCTGGTCGCATATCACCAGTCTCGCGAATACGTTATGTATTGTGTCGTAGCACGGCGTCGCGATGTGGTACATGCAGCGGCGAACGATTGTCCGTGCAAACGAGTTTTGCAACTCTCTGCCGAGGGTGACGTCATTTGGGACAATGCGCGCATAGTATGCACTCCTGGCACAGATTCTGCACGCCTCGCGCCTGCCCTGTCTCAAGACAATGGAAGACTTCCACTTCCGTCAATGTGTCGCGGGGTTGCTATCGGGAAACGATCTGTACCCGCTGCAACGGTGAAACTACGATGCTCGCGCCAGTCTTTGGCATTTGCATTCGAGCGACGATTCAGCCGGAAATCAGAATGCGACGCTCGTTTCTTGCTGGTAAGTCGCGAATAGTAAAATACCGTCCTCTTACTTTCACGCTCGTAGCCTCCGTGAGAGAGAATGGTAATTATGTAAACCGATCTTTCTCCTTGTCGTTTACAATGTTCAAAGGCATTTCTTTTTATCCAGTCTTTTCTTCGGAGTATAGATAGAGAAAAGAAGAATATTTATGGGGATGAGATGTTTAGGATAACTGTAATTCAACTTTTTGGATGTCATGTTTGTAGATAGTGGAATTGTACTGGTAATTCAAAAATTGGTTTCTGTTTAACATTAGAACTACCAACGTTAACCCTTTGCGGTCCGAATTAATTTGTAAATTTTCTTCTGAGCAAAGTGAAATTAATTTCCTAACATTTTCTATTACTGGTTATTCATTTTTTTAATGACATTAATAACTATAGGTACTGACGGGTATTTAGGTGATATTACAAAATTATTGTGAAATTAGAAAGTTAATATTAATTTGTCAGAAAATAAAATCATGTAGAAAGCTCTGTCGAGTACTGCTCGACATAGGACTGCAAAGGGTTAAATCTATTATATTTCAGTATATCATTAAGTACTTTGGAAGAAGAGGAGTCAAGAGGTGGAACAAGTGATCGGTTCCGTAATCTGTGATTTATAAGATCAATGTAGAATCTCTGTCCTATGGCTTTCCTATAAACTTGAAGAATCTTTGACAAAGATTAGGCACTAGTCATTTGGACTTGCTTGGTAGTTCTAGTGTTAAAATGAAGTTTACTTTACTTTTCTTTTTTTTTATCTAACACCCACTTTAGGTGAATTTCGAGCTACCGAGGACGTGCTATACATATAATCTAGGAAAAATTTGTCAAAGGTGACAAGGAAGGTTTGAACTGGGGCAGACTGATTGCCAGTCCAAGCCTTTACCTCCTCACCATAGAACCTGATGGAATTCGTATAACACGGAAACCTATGAACTACACAGTACTCTCTGCATTATACGGGATCCTATTGTTTCCATTAGATGCTCTGAAATCTGATAGCTTTCTATAGGAACAGCTTGTAGAAAAATATCAATCTCCAAGTTCGATATTCCCTTCCAATTTCCTCGCAGCGAGGATGAAAGGCGGAGAAAAATCATTTAAAACTAACGACGTCCTTTCGCAATACCTTGGATGTTAAGCGTGCACGTAACACAGCCCGAGATGGCACCGGAATGAGGAAAATATCTAATAACGGAAAAATGAGAATAGCACCGAAGAGAAGGTGGGAAAGCTGGTAGGTGGTAGGGTCGACGATACAGGGTGCAGCATGTGTTTCGCGTCGTATTACCAAACGGTTTCCCAGATTTCACTTTTCTCCCTCGTGCAACTCGATCCCGGTGTCTTAACGAGAAAGAACGACGTCGGCATCGAATCCTAGGGCGAATCGAAGAGTTTTACGTAAACACGTCGTCGTTTGCAAACCTCTGGCAACTTTGCCCCGAAGGTATATTCATTTCCCTAAGTCATATTCGGAGTAACATGCACCATAGTAATAATCACACAGTTTCTACCGTGTACGATTTAACGATCGAGTTTGCTATTCCCGTAGAGAACAGTAACGAGAAAGTACACATACGCGAGTTATATAGGAATCGATTTAGTTGCAGCTTGGAGGATGGGCGCAATAACCCTCCATCTTTGCTCCCATATAGAGAGAATAATTAATACAAGACGAAAGTCGTAAGATAGAACCAACATGGCACTCTTATTCGTTTGTAAGCATTCGCGATAATGCGAGAGAATGCGCGGGTACGTGTACGACATCGAATGAAATTTAAGACCTCGTGTTTTCCTGCCTGGTTTCTTCTTTGTGCGAAGGAAACTGGAAAGAGCCAACAGCTCGTACGGGTCTTCGTGTACCTTTAACGTCCGAATCTATGTAGGAGGTAAAGCGGTAGCACAATAGCAACCCCACGTAATCATAAGCTCCATTATGTTTCCCAGTTGGAATTCAATTACCCTCGTCTTCTTCGTCCTTTCTTCGACGATTTTCAAACGCATCTGCCGTTCAACCGTCTAAACGTGAAAATTTCAAATGGTGGGATATCCATGAGTACTTGCGGGTAATAAAGTTAACGTGCAAACCGTAGAAATTTACCGAGACAGCGACGTTCCTGTGGTAGCTGTTACGCTGACACTCGATACGCACTTTGTACATAGTAGTCAGGATTAGCGAGAGAGAGAGTGTACGGGATCGATAAGTACACGTGCCATCGGTCAACACGGCGCGAAAGTACGCGTACACCGAGAGGAGGAAGTCCTAGAAGAGCGGAGAACCTTCGGTAGTACGTGTACTTGAATTTAGCCAAGGACTTAGTGGCCAGATCGATGACTATTGACGCAATCAAGCTACCAGCATGATCCCCCTCTTTGTCCTGCCCTGGTACCCATATGTGATTTTTTCTCCTAATTCCCACAAGCACGTGGAAGTGGCAAGAGGGGAAAAAAATAGTAAGGAAGAGAGAGGAAGAGTAACATAGAGAGAGAGAGACGAGGGGAACGAAATCGGGGATTGACGACGATCGAAACGAGGGACTCGCTCTTCGCGCTATTATTTATCCGAACTGTCGACCGTCCAATCAGTCATGCCGACATATGCTTAAGTAAGATTACATTTCTACTAATGCCCACCGATGTACCGCGTATATGTCGGCTAATACGCGAGAAGAGAAAGAGAGACGAGGGGAATAGAATAGAAAAGTCCACGGTAGGGATGGAAAAAGAAGGGTAAACTTGGGACGCCGGTCGAATGATATATCGTGCTTCACGGGGTGGCTGGAAATTTTTTTTAGTTACCTAATGGCTACCCTCTCTCGAGAGATTACACCCAGGATCACCCAAATGGGTCGTCCCTCGTAAAGATTAGTGGCTTATCGTAGAGTATTACAGTAATGTTGTAATGCACCGTGAAACACGCATAATGCAACGTACTCATGGTGCAAAGGGGTAGTTTCTGTAGCGGGGTAACGGTTAAATAATTCCGACGTATCACTCCGGGCGGTATATAATCGGTGAAACCGTTTCGTTCTGTTGCTTCGTCGAGAGATAAATTAATTGGATTAATGCTGCTTAAAATGAAAATGATTATTAACCCTTTTCACTATTATTTTCAATACTATTCGTTCCATTTATCTCTTTCTCCATCTTATGACCATAACCCAGGCGTTTTTAACACGTTGAACATCACCAGTATTTCTTTAGCTTCGCTATTTATACTGAAGTGAAACTTTTTCTATTAAAGTCACACTTTTATAAAGCAGAAAGTCCGAATATACTGAGAGATAGATATTCAACAGACTTTTATCTTGCTAACATCAATATATAAATATCAAATATGTTAAGAAAATTCATAAACATTGCAATTTAAACGATACATGAAACTTCATTGAATTCGGTAGCCCCGATGACCCCTATGGCAGTCAACATGTTACATAAACTCATAAATACAATTTCGAATTGAAATACTAACAAACTCAAGTCCCCATTAACCCTTTCAACGAATTATTAGCACACGTTCGAAAGTCTCGTCGACAAAGAAACGAAAATCATCCAACCAACAAAGGAGAGCATCGAACGACGTCGAGGGCTGCCGACCTTTCGGGTAAGATACGGCTCGGAGAGAAAGCTGCCTCACCGTTATGGTGTTCATGACGAGGTTGCACCGGTGGTCATTCCCATAAGAGAAACCTAACCACGACCTGCGTGTGCATCGTGACAATGCGGATGACGATGCTGCAAAACGAAACGAAAAATCCGTAGATATCGAAGCTGATATACGAGATATCTATCTATGCTTCTCAAGGGATGTAGAATGTATGTGGTGAAGTTTCGGTCATCGTCATCCCTCGACAACTATTCGGAGTGTTTGATGTGCGAATCGGAGCACGTGTCACCGAATCGGATCGATGCACCTGGTGCGTGCATACTCACCTCTGATCAGGTCACAATAGGGTCCTAATAAATTTCGAGGGGGTGCAATATAAGGTTTATGGGCTACAGTGGGTTCTTTCTCACGCATTGCCAGATCCTTGTCGTACTTGTCGATGCACCGAGCGAGATCGAATCCATTATGGTGGATATTCTTGAGGGATATTCATTCGAATCGTTGAACCGCGACCAATTTCGAGATATTCCATTAAGGCTATAGATTCTTTTCGTTTTTATGATTTAGGGGATATTCAAGGCTTATTGTAAGGAAAGATTATGGGGTATAATTGTGTGTAATTTTGAAAAAGTTGGAAGTTGAAAGTTGAAACTTCGATGTTCCTTTGTCAATGGTGAAATGTTCGTCGATTAATCGAAGAGTAGATACTCGAAAGGAAGTGGACACGTGACTATCCTTTCCCAATCGCGGCGCGATGATCGCACGACCCGATAAGGGAAAGTTCACTTGTCCGTGCCTATGAGAGACAGACGATCACTGGAATCGATAGCCGGTCATAGGAAAGCCGACTGTGTTTGCGCTATCGAGGAACAGATATTTTTTCTCAGCGCGGAAATGCCGTCGTTAAAAATCCTGTATTGTATTATGCCCCCTTATAGAATGCTATTCTGAGAAAGAGTTAATGCACTGTAATCTTAAGCCGATGGAACTTTTTCTATTTAACTCGGAATGTTCATTGGGAGGAGATGAATTATCTAATCGATGTTCGATACAATAGCGAATAGCTTTTTCGAATTCTTCCAACGCCGGGTAACGAGTGTTTCGAGATCGAGAACGACTTTCGAACGTTTCCTATTTTTGTATTTCGAAAGATGCTCGTATATATGTAAGAGAACAATAAGAATTTTTCAAACTTCGAGTATACCGCCGTACCACGTCATCGATTCTCCATTATCCGTACAAATTGCGAAGCATACATGGACGTTGCTTTCTCGATTTCTGTTTCTCTTGTTTTTCTTCTTCCAGACAAAACAGAGGTTCTGTAGAACGCGAGATAGTCGACCTTAAAAAGTTAACGCAACGACTCCCACATCCTTCGAGAAGTGTTCTTTCATCAAGACCTTTCGGAGGGTTCCATCTGCCTCCGTCTGGATCTTTCGTTTCGTTTCTTTTTTCACGCGGTATTATTATCGTCCCGAGTATGCTCCAGGGACTGACAGAATCTTTGATGAAGTCGACGACGTGGTCGAATTTTCGAACAGGGGTGTCGAAAGACAATCGTGATACTATACTCCGACAGCTGAGGGTAGTAAGCACTTTGGAATCGTTTTATCAAGTGGAAATAAAAAATTAATTGAATGGATCATAAAGAAATATATTCTTCATCGTTAAAATACTACTAAATAATGTAAATTAGCTTCACCTCTTTTATAATCAATATTAATAACTGAGACACAAGTAAATCCATTTAACCTGAAATTACGACCGCACAAATATCCCTCTCGGACACAATGTCAATTATCTCCCCATCTATTCTCTCACATTCTTCAAAATTGCCGCGATATCTTCATTTTTCGCTTCATCGCCATTTCACAGCAATTTCCTGCAATCCTTCCACAGCTTTCGACAAATTACTGACACGCAGTAAGCGCGCAAGCTTATCAACCGACACCCAAAAACCACTTACTCGCTGCACCAGCAACGTCCAACAAAATATACCGATTTAACCCCAGGTAATTCCAACCGCTCGCACCGATAACACCCGATACATCGATGGTCCATGACGAAAGAAAAATTGCTCTATCCCGCGTTAAAGCGTAAGTTATATCCGTGCATTAGCGACGGCATCGATCCCTTGGATCTTTCGTAATACGAGCATAACCCAGCCTCCGCCAATCGTCCCAATGAGAGGTTCGGAAAAGACGTGTCCCGGGACAACGATTTCCTCCTCTTTTGCGAATAGAGGACGCGTGGCGAGTTGTCGATCGTGAGACGTTACCGAGATAAGTATCAACGAGAGAGCCGCCTCGTAATTTCTTCAACATTTAGCACTCTTTTTCCCTCGTTAAAGAGCCCTTCCTCCGAATCGAGTGTGTAGGCTGTAAAGCGGCCTATATACGGCGCTCGCGTGAAACGCGTACACGGTTCTTACATATACCCGGCACCCCCAGGGCAGTTGTAATCATTACGATTACCGCGTTGCAATGCCGGTTCATGCTACGAGCACCACGTTCACCTCGTACTTCGACTTTGCCGCCTTTATTCGTGTGTAGGTTTGCATATACATGTTCTCCCCTCTCTCTTTTTCCTCCCTCTATTTCTCTGGATTTCTCTGTACGGAAGCAAAAATCTCTCTTTGTGTTTATCTACAGTGTTCTTTCTTCTTTCCGCATAGTACTCGCTTCTTCCGTTTCTCTGTCTCTGAGTACAGTTCTTTTTGTATTTCTGTTGCTTAGTCTCTTCCTATATCTATCCCTTTCTGTTTAGTTTTCTGTTTTTGTCTCTTTCGCTTCGTCTTCTGTGTAGAAAAGAGTCTCGATGTTCCTCTCAGGCACACGCGAGGGTGTGCGTATTCCGTAATACTGACCCGAGTGCACCGAGGTCGCGCGAAATGCATTTGTATCTGTAGGATACTTATGCACTTTATTGTCTACACGTGGTACCACCGAGGCAACAATGCAACACTATTCGCGCCGCGTGCTGCTTCTTTTTCGACGGAGACTGGAATTTCATTGTGCACGGCCGAAGAAGGGATCGTGGGTGGAGAGCTTTAAGTTCGTACGTAAATTTAGCATTTTGTGGAAGAACCGATATCAATGTGTCGACTTTTCGACGGAATTTTCTACTCAGATGACTTTCTCCTTTGGAAAGGCGTTATTCCGTCGATTTCAGCTTTATCGAAGGAAGATTTTTATGATACCCCGTCTCTTTCTATCTGCGTGGAAATTTCGTACGGCGATTCTGGTAGCAAGAGTAAATAATAATTCAGAGAATTTTAGGCAAACGGCGCTCCTCTCTCGGTACCTTTCACTTTTCACTTTTACTCCTAATGTTTACGCGCCGGGTTCCATCGCGGACCGGTTTTGAGAGTAAAATTTCCCCGTCTATTTACGCCCGTCAATATGAACGTATTTGCCGAAGCTGTCCGGGCAATTAACTGCCTTCACCCTCTCTTTCCATCGATATATCTCTCTCTTTTACCCTCTCACCCTCCGTTCCAGTTCATCCCTCGTTCTCTCTCCTTCTAACCCTCTCTGACCATCGTTGCATTTCGGAATACGAGGCGTTTGCATTTTTGTTTGCAAATACCCTCGTGTGCGCGAACAAACCAGGAATAATGCAAACAATCCTGAAAGAGACAAATACGCGCGCTCCTATATGAGATTCTGTCTTGCGCGAGTGTGCGAACACGTGGATGCGACCGGAGGTAATTTATATTGTATGAGCCGCACTCGTTGAGTCGATTAGATTGATTTATTCGCTCATTTATAATTTCCCACGATTGTACGCCCTCGGATTCGAGCGACCGTTCTACGGCTTAATTTACTGCGTGCTCCGTGACACGAGAAACGATAGATTTTGCCAGGTCAAAGTCTACGCTCAAAATTTACCCTCTGACTGGAGGGATTAGAAAATCGTAACGGTAGGAGTCGCGAAATTTCTCGCCATTTTGAAACGTATTTCCTGGGAATTCACGTTCCAGTTTACTTTTGACTTTGTAAACACGCAATCGACGGTATACTCGGACTGGGGAACAATGCAAGTCTCGCGTAAAGTATATTTGTGATATTGCAGGTGGTCTCTCAGAGCACGATTGATATCGAGATGTATTTATCTATGCAATTTGCAAGGGATTTTTCGAGCGAGAGTATTAATGGTTGAATGAACATCTTATAATGTAAAATATCGACATGGATATTGCACTTCTCCTCCATTCGATCGGCATGTAGTCAAGAATATTTGATATTTCAATTAAACTTTAAATAACTATAATTATATTGAAATTTCCAGTTATTACCGCGCTTTAAATTATGCATCGACCATTACCGTCCATGAAATATTACTTTACCATATATAAAATACCCTTCATTCCCTCAAATTAATAACACTCCAAAATTACCAACGATATTATAATACAATAATCAACAGTCTGTCATAGAAAGAGAATAAAAAATCAACTCACATACGCATTCATTCACAGAATACATGAAACAATCGCCAATCTGTGCAGCAAAAAATGAACTTAAGATTCGAATACACCCAATCGACCCAATTTTCCCAACGATCTTAAATGCACCCTCGATTACATCCGAGTGAACCTACGTTTCTATAATTTCCATTCGCTCTCGAGGTTATCCGTAGAAGCGTGTAAATGTCGGAAAATTGATGGTGCACGGAGTCGCACGTATGACGGTATTAAATTATTAATCGAGAAACGGGTCCAGGAGCCATATGCGACGGATCGATGATCCATTTAAAACGGGTCGGCCTCCGGGTTCAAGAAGCGGAGAAGCGCGGGAAGAGCGTGTACCTTATTCAACTTGGCTCTGTAATCACGTATACGTGCTTAATGGGAAAATAGACAAGTGCCGGCACTCGAACCTCGCGATATCTACTCGCCCGGAGCATGCATCGAGGGCTGAGGTTGGGCGAAGGGAGGGTGCCATTCGAAAGGGCGTTGTCTGGTCTAATCGCTTAGGGAAATTGACAAAGAGTCGACAACTGTCAGTGCGCAGCTGGGTCACCGACTTTGAGTGGCGACACATCGTACGTGTCTACACATATGTGCATCGACACGCTAGCTGTCAGGAGAGTACTCCTAGCACGATACATGTGACCAAATTAACGCTTAATTGTCGAAAGTCTCGCATAATTGCCAATCAAATGACCATATCGATGAAATTGCATTTACAAAGTACAGGTACTCTTCATGCATCACGGTGTCCTATAACACGGTGTCGCTCTAACGCGATAAGAAAGTTGCGGAGACCTTTGTACAACAGTGTATTTGTATATCACTGGATAACATGATTTTTGTTTAAAATATTTAAAAACTAAATTACTGTTAAATAATTACGGGAGGATATAATAAACTATAGTGCCTTTACATGAAAATGAGACTTGTTGTTTTAGAGATATAGAATTTTTAGAAAATGTTGGCTTTAATTTAGTTTTCGGAACGTTACTCCTTTTATACTGGCTCTGAGTCTTATATAATACGGTTTCCTAGAAGACGGCACATTTTAGAAACTTACCTACCGTGTTATAGGAGGGTTACATGTACTATGATTATTTTAAGTTTTCATAATTAGTGATGAATATAATGGTATTACAGAAATGGATGCTGGAATGGGGTAGTTAGAGTTTATTATTGTAGGGATTTTTATATTCGTTGAAACGATGATATTGTTAAATTTATGTAATAGAGAATAGATGGAATTCGTTAATATATTAGGCGTGAATAATGAAATAATATTTTAATGTCTCTGTCATTCGATACTACATTTTCACGCTACCGCTTCTCAAATGATCCGGCGAAAAAAGCCATAGATTCATATGTACGGGGAGCCTTCAACCCCGTGTGCTTCCCACTCTCAAAGGCACACACTTCGCTTCTGTTAATGCCCATACCCCTGAATGGAACTCCCCTATTGAATTGTGTTTTCCCGAGCGCACCCGATTTCCCGTTTTCGCCTTTCCATTTCCGCGGCACGTTTCACCTCGGTCGTCGTTACTCTCTCTCTTTTTCCAGGGATTCTCTTCTTTTCCAGTTGCTTTCTCTCCACGAAGGTAGAACGGTACTTTTCTTACAAGGGACACGGGAATCGCACTTCGTTCGTTGCTAAGATGCGATTCCCAGACAGAAAGAGGATTTGAGGAATGTTCTTTCACTATTCATTGGGCGATATCGAAGGTGTAAGTAGTTCAAAGTGTGCGATAAAAGGTGAGAAACTTGTGAAAAAGTTCCTTGGTAAGAAGTACATAAAGGGACGTGATTTTATATCGCGAGGAAGTTTAGATGTCACTTGCGTAGTAAAGTTTCTTTGAGGCATTACATTGAGTGTAAAATATTTCATTAGATCTTGTTCTTTGAATTTAGTCTGATGTTGTAACATTTATTGCTTTATCGTTTGACTATAGAACCGCGACTGGAACAAATTTTATTATGATAGAGTTGCATTTCCATTTTATTACGTAAGAAATTACACTATCTTGTCAATAGTAAAATTTAAAACATTTCTTCCTAATTTAAACTCCATGACAACACAATTCTTTTCAAAGAAAAATTACTCTTCTCATTAAAGAGTAAACAAATATTTAATATATTTCATTTAATTCCATACCTATTTCCGACGCGATTCCGATGAAATCGAAATCCCCCAATTCTAACCTTGGCCCGCGCTGTGCAGACTACCCCGCAAACTTTCCCCATAACGTTTCACCCAGTCGAAGACGACGACTTGGTTCATCGCACTTCCCCGATGCGCTTGCTAGCGATTATAAGCATTGAGAGTCGGAAGGCAAGCGAACAAGTAAAACGGAGAAGCGTTATCTGCTTCTACTTCGATGGATATCATTTCACGGGATCCTGAGCAACTCCATCCAATCACCACCCCCATGAAAACCCTATCCCGTTCGTCCTTGTTCACCACCTCTTCCTACTCTTCTCTCTCTTGCTCTCTCCTCCGTTGATTCGCCCTTCCTTCTTCTCTTATTCCTTAACTCGCTTTGGCGCAAACTATTGATTTGTTTCATAGCCAACGGCGGCTCCTATGGTGAAACGTGAGGTAAGGGCTTCTTCGTTCCCTCACTCGGTTTGGTTGGTCTACAAACCCACCCCGTATGCCGTGGTGTTAGCCGCGCTAATGTCGCGGTGTATTCTGTCACCCCATGAGGACACACGTACTACGAGAAATTCATGGTAACACGCGAGAGAACATACTTGTCACCCTCGTTGATCTTCGTTTCGAAATCTACCCTGTACTCTCTTATTTTTTTTTTAAGATTTTTTCGAAGCCTCCAGCTGGCACCGTCTGCGATTTTCACGGAGAGATAGAACGATCAATTCGCGATGCATAAAGTATGACCCGCATAGAGAGAAAGAAACGGGAGGATTTTTCTAGAATTTATGCCCCAGCTGTTTTACTTGAACTGCATTTAAGGGGAATTTTTGATGTATCATTTAATCGGGAAGGGTTGCTAACACTTCCTTTGTAATAACTAGAGATTCCTACGGGGCAGAAAATTGATGAACATTTAATTGGCAGCATAGTAAAAATGGCTGGTAAATACTTAGTGTTTTCAATAAATTTGTCGTATGTATAGGTGAAGAATATAGTAGATATTTCAGGTCTATCTTATAAAACATAAATTATTTAATTGGTTATCTTTTCCACCTCTTGATTCCATTTTTCCAAAGTGATTATATAATATATTTAAATATAACAGATTTAAAGTTGGTAGTATTGGCGTTAAGAAAACCTGAGATGTTTTAACACTTTGAGACACAATGGGATTAAAAGTGTCCTAGCTCTTTCATGCGTGAAGATGCATGCTGGGACACTTTTGTCCCACCTCAAAAATTTATATTATCATATAACTTTGTCGATAAATATAAATCAACTTTATTCAGTTAAAAGAATAAAAATTGCATGTGCAACATGGTCCATTTTATTTTCGGAATTTCTGGGCCTCAAAGAGTTAAATACTGTCAAATTAAACGAATTGGGGAAATATAGAAGTGTAAAATTATTTTTGTGTTATCTATGTAATATATATACTTCTGTATTATTCTATTTCCAAGTATACGAAATAATAGAAATCAGTGGGAAATTTTCATCTAAACAATTTAATATTAACCCGTTCAGTATCCAGTAACCAAAGGAGTTGTAGAACAAAGACTCAAAGATACATTGTACTCTTAGCTTGTTTTATTAAATTATTAATGACTTTCTCCCAGTCTCTACTCCCTCCATTGAACCTATAATTTCCCGAGTGTTTTTCATGTAAACGAGAAGTGGAAGAGATTTACCGCATTATAGCCAGTTACCCATTAACATTATACGAGGCGATTTTATGGGTCGTTACGATTCCCCCTGCACGTATTTGCTTCATTCTAAAAACTTCGCAATATGCCAACATTGTGTTGGCATACTATACTCTACAAGATATCATTAATCTGTTACAAGGCAAGCTACCTTCTTCATAAAACCAAGTATCCCATAAATCACGCTTTCCGCGCGAATCATTACTACGAAAAAAAAAAAATACTTTTAAACTTCATCGAAGAGAATTTTCTTTTACGATTAGTCTAAATCGTATTCCCCTTTTTTTCCCCGATTTCCTTTCAGTATCTTTGGAACGATCTACTCCTATCTCCGATAAATGAAACCGAATGGGCCACCACAATGGAAAGGGGATGAAAAACGTTTGATATCTTGTACTTGATTGCAAGGGGTGTATGTTAGCTGCGGTGGCACGTTGCCTCGTCCATTTTCGGGATAAGATGAGAATTACAAGCGTTCCGCGTTTCGGGGATGTTTTTTTTTCCCTTGGAGAACCTCCCGTCATTCCGAGGGTACAATGGGAAATGTTCCATGAGATGGTACCGCGCTCCCCTTCACCTCGATCTTCCACGGCCACATTCAGACACGGGGTGTTACGTTTACGTTTCTAGTTATGGGAGGGTTGGCACACTCTTACACAAACATTTCGGCAGGTCGTAGCATTTTAGGTAAATTGTTTCGCGTTAATGTAAAGCTCCCCCTTGGAGTTTCGGCGTTTTGTATCAACGTCACTGATTGTTCGTATTCGGTCGGTTTCGAGGGGGTTGGAAGTAATCGTGTCTCGAGAACTGAATGGTAACGGTTACAATTGTAATTTGTGAAATGATTTCAGTAATATAACGTTTACCATTTCAACGTTGTCGCGATGAATTTACAAGTCATAATTTAATAATACTAATTTCATACTTATCTGAACAATGTAGATGCATGGAAAATATTTCCCTAGCGGACAACAGTGAAATTAATTTTGCAAAATGAAATCCTCCAAGCGCATAAGATTTGTCTACCCTTGACGCAAGCAATAACCCGCACCAATATCAAGCAACCCATGAAATATACGAGGTATTAATCCTCGTTTCATCGTGCAACTTCCCGCTACAAATAATGCCGCGCCGTTCGCATTTCCCAGACAGAGTCGATAGCAGGCGATTAGGGAATTTTATGGCCCCGTCGTAAAAGGAAAAATAGAAGAATCACGATCAACCTTATCTCAGCGTGCCGTTGGAACGTACAATATCCCAGGAATCGTTTCACTTTCAGGACCAACGTCTCCGACGGAGGGAGGACAGAAGCGCAGCATCGCAAGAAGGAATGATTCACCCTCGGTAACATTGCTAACCCTCGACTTCGTAATTGATTGGTCCTGATACGCCTCCTTATCTCTTAATCCATCTTCCGCGCCCACGTTACGCTTGTAGATTCGAACGATGTTCTCTTTCTCTCTACGCTCTCTCTATCTATCTATCTTACTGCTTGTTATGTACAGGGTGTTTCAAAAGTAGTTGTCGTGTCTTTCAGGGGTTGTTCTACACCTTTCAATCGATAGAAATTTGCGAAACGACAATTTATTTTGTTCGCAAACTATACTTGTCTTGTTACGCAGGTAAAATAGTCTGAAAGGTACCATGGGTCAGAAACAAACCGTTCTCGCCCAAATTAACTTTAAATTGCGTCTTCGCGATCGATTTTTAGCTGAATAAGTCAGGCTTCCGGGTCTCCGACCGTTGGGAAAGAAACACACGAGATATCCTTACTAGTTCTACACGAAATAGAAAAAGGTGCACTGGGCTACCGAACTAGCAAAGAAAGCGCAAGTGTTTACGTTGTTCTCCCCAGGGGGGCTCTTGGGCGAACCTGACACCGAATACAGATCAGTGATATTTTCGTAGTTCCAAATAAATTACATGGACAGAACAAAATTTGTAATCGTACCTAAAACAGACCTACTAAAATCTTAGTAAAAATTATATATACCTGAGAAATGTGTTGATTCTTTGCTTTGGTGGCTGAGAACAGACGTACGGCCGACCACTAAGGGTTGACACCACTGTGAGGATGAGTTACCACGTAGTCGAAAAAAAGAGAGGTAGCTGGTGATCAGTATCTCGCTTTCGAAAGTATTATACGCGCACTAGTAAAATTCTTGAACCCGATCACGGAGCAGTGATTACTCGTCCGCGGTCGCGGGGGAACTGATAGCGAGGCAGACACCGAAATGGGTTATTGTTAAGATTCTCGGAAAGGATACCTGTAGGTTACGCTCACCGAGATCGGCCGAGTTTATTTTGTCAACACGCAACGTCAAGTCGAAGTAATTTCACCCATACTCGTAGAAATTATTTAAAAATTTCAAAGTTAATTTACGTGAGAACGGGTCATTTCTACCCCATGGTTCCTTTCAGACATTGTACCTGCGAAACAAGGCGAATGCAATGGGCCAATAAAAAGAATTTATTACCCTTTCGTGAATTTTTTGGCGTTTTTTTTTACAGATCTCCATCGATCCAAGGGTATGTATCAACCCCTGAAAGCCATGACAACAACGTTTGAAACACCCTGTACGTTGCGCGTTTGGCACGGTTATGAGGGTTGCGAGAGGAGCATGGGGGTAAACCGTAAAGAATCAATCCCTCGGCAATATGCGCGTCACGATGGATGTAAATATTTGCGGGAATTGTGTAAAGATCGATTTCTACGACGGCTCCCACCGGCTATTACGGTTTAAGTGTGTCCTATGAATAATGTAACAAGGATAATACACTTAATACTTTGAGATACGAGCCACTTTCCGCCTGCCGGCCAAGAGATACGCGGTGTATTTTTATTATCGGGAAAAGGATAGGCGGGTGGTGATCGTTTTAACGTTCTTCTTAACGACATTAAGTAGACATCGTTGGGTTGCATGCAAATCTTATCATCCTCCGGTATGTCTTATTTTAATGCTGAAATAACACAAAAAGTAGACAGGTTTTTGCAGAGCATATTTTACGTAAATTTATGAATTTTTTCTATGTGACGTGCATATCATAGCCTCGATGGTTTATAACCTGCTGAAGGAGCAGGTTCCACATGAAATTACCATAGCTGTTAAAGTAGAAAAAAATTAGGAAAAAATGGATTTAAAATTGTTTACAGGCTGGCAGAAAGATTTGTAAGTTCATAAAGGATCTTGGCTATTAAAAAATGGTTCATTTCAAGTTTAAGATTACGCAATGACAAGTCGAAGATGCCGTTAATAATACGCGGAACGAGTCTTACTCGGCAAATAATACGCGTCCATTAGCAACAAAGTGAAAAGTGATTGCAATTTGTCTCGCGGAAACGCTATTCAGGCGATCCCTTAGGCCGAGCACGAAGAAGACTTGATGCATCGCCGACGTAGGTTACGACGTTTTAATACGGGCAAGTTACGCTCGCTTATGTCTTCATAAGATAAAATGTCCTCCATCTCGTGGCCGACAGTTCGCGCGAACCGACGGCCGAGGAAACGAGGAAATATTCTGCTCTTCCTTGTTTTAATGAATTGCATCTTATCAGCGAGACAGAAGTCTCTTCTATTCTAACTACAGTCGAGAGAGATTAACGATAGAAACTTTCGTTCTACTGTATTCACCTTATTAATTGAACTCGCAGAAAAATCCGAGCCATTCATTTATCTAAATCCCGATGCAAAGTTTCAAAATCCTATTTTTCCAACTACAGTCAACTCATTACTTCCATATCAATTACCTTAATTCAGATCCTCATCAACTCCAAAGGATTTTTCTCGAACTATCATTTAATATATCACAACCATGATAATTTAGAATCTTATCTGAAATTATACATCTTAAATTAAATTACTAAAATTTAAATCCACAAAAGGAAGAAACAGAGGATTTAAATTTCAACCATTTTCAAGCGACAGTAAAATCTAGTTCTTACACAATGTCCAAGCTATTCACAAAAGACCCACCAAATAACAAAGTGACACAGTCAAAGAAGACGTTAATCGTCGTTAAACGTTGGAATCCAGCAAGAAAAGAGATACAGTTCTCAATTTCTCGAAGAATCGTTAATACAAGCGGACAGAAACGAGACAGGGCAACACGATTTCTTCTCGCGCCTCCAAGAAGCGAAATTACTGCGAGGTCATTTGCAACGGCTGAAAGGCCATACAAGAGAGAAAAGGAAAGATCCACAGGCGGATCGTGTTAGAGGCAAGGTTCGGATTAATGAAGAGAGACGTCACGCGTGTGCCCTCGCTAGTCTTCGTAATTTATCAGTGGTTTTTCTTCGTGCCGCTCGATGGAGGCCTCGAAATGCTACCACGAAGACGCACGCAAACCTCTTCAAGACGACGTCGTCGTTCCGGATTTCCGCCTGCGGCGACGTGTTTTGAATGTTCGTCGATGCGTCATGGTGGGAGTTCAAAGTTCAGAGCATCGCGTGCCATAGTCACGTATGGAACCTTATCATTTTCACGACCGTGAAAATATGTCTTGTGCTCTATCATCTTAATTCAAATTGCGGGGGTTAATCTATAGTTCAGTTGGTAGTGGTTGTAGGTACTGAAGGTGGAGCTAAATACTATGGAGATGTTGAGAAGAATAGGGCTTCGAATCTTCATGGTTTCTGGGAACCTTGTCTCGCGTGTTGTTTAGCGTAACGCAAGATTGTAGGAATACACCATAAATTCAAGGAAACATTACAATAATATTAAAGTACACAAATTACGGTAAAATAATAAAAAATTTCATTTAACCCCTTGCTGTAGAATAACGAGTAATACTCGTGATGAGGTAAATGGGATAGAAAATTGCCAAGGTTTCGAAAACCTATTAAATTGGGAATATTAATGAGACGTGACGCGACAATATTGTTTCTCTAACATTAACACTAGATTTACCGGCGTTAAATCTATCATATTTAAATATGCTAAATATGTACCTTGAAGCAAGGAAAATTAAGACGTGGAAAAGATGGTAGATTCGGTCATTTATGTTTTATACGATGGACGAAGAATATTTATTCTACGGCTCTCTCATAAACCCGCAAAATTTTTGAAAAAAATTGTGTACCAGTCATTTTGACTGGTTTGGTAAATCTAGTGTTAATATTACGTTAAACTATACGGAATATCAAGAATCATTGATCAATTTTTATTTTAGGAATGAAATTCTGAATAATTGCGTAGGCGGTCACGAAACAAATTGTAGTTCAAAGGGTTAAACGGCTAGGATGGACCTCGTCACCTAAATTTCATCGAAAACGAAGAAAGAATTAATTTCATCTCTTCTTTCATTGAGCTCATCTCGTGACACTTTTCCGTCCATTTTCATTATCACGAGTGCAACGTATAAAGAACACCGAAACGTATATCACGTATCAAATCAAAATCAAAGGCATAAAAGAGGTCAAAAGTAATTCAATGCGTGTGTTCTACAAAAGAGTGCAACCAGTGACAGGCAGCAGAAACGATGACAGATTTCAAGCGCATCGTGCGATCTCGGAACAAGAGAAGTTGTCACTCATAAATTCTAAGCGTAGCTGACAGAAACCCCGAGACCGGGTAGTATGTACAGTCGAGATAGATTCGAAAAAGTTCTTCTTTCGGCGACGCGACAAATGCGCCACTCGACTGTCATCTCCCGTCATTCTTCAGTGGTTCAATCGTCGCTTCGCAGTCTCGTCCGTCCTTTCAGAAAATCCCGAGTCGAGACGCACGCTTTTCTCTGGCACATTCACCCTTGGCCGTGGTTGTAACGTTCACACAAACGCATCAAGTCACCCCAAAACGGTATCCGAGAGCTCGAAAAGTTTTTCGCCGTGGGGCTCTCCCGTTGACAGACATTTGCGCCCGCGAAGAGAGAAAGAAAGACCGAGAGAAAACGAAGGAGAAAGAGAGAAGAAATGAGAGAGATCAATTAGGGGAAATCTCGATAATGGCGTTTTGTTGGCGGCGCGACTCACCCCTTAGCGTTTCCACGCGCCCCTCTACGGCAGGAAACCATACAGAGGAATGGAGGAGGAATCAAACAGGAAATAAGAAAGCGTATACGTACCCTTTGTAAAGGTCGAAAGGTAGGAGTAAGAGAGTCATTCGGGTCGATAATGTTACGGTGGGTTTGCCTCCGAACCTCGATTCCTAGCCTCATTGGCGAAATCGTATGTACAGAGGGACAATGGGGCTTGCGACCCTCTTAAAGGGAGGTTAATTGGATCCCATCGATTTCGATCGTACAATGAGCCCAGATCAAATCCTTGCCGATTCGGAGGCGGCACAACGGTCTCCTGTGCTTTTCCTCTTTATTTCGTTTTCTTCCTCTCCTTCTCGCGCGATATTTTTTTCTCTTTCTATTTCACCCTCTCGCACCGTAGGGGTGGGATTTAGTGCTTCGTTTCTCTTGTTTGCTTTTTGATTTCCTTTCTGCGTCTCCTCGTAGTCTAGGTAACTCCCTTTTGCAAGTTTCGGAGGGTCCTCATCCCTTGTGACCTTGGTTTTCCAACGTGCACTTTGGATTTCCTCTTCCGTGGATATCGCTGCTCCTTCTCCACTAAACCTCTCCCATCTCTCCGCCTGATTCTCGAGGATGCTTTGCTTTTGACGTTCTCTCGTCGGAATTTACAAAAGGGATTTAACGTTTTTACAATTTACCGAATTGTGCGAATTCCATCCGCTGGTGATAATTTGCTCGCGCAGGAAGCGAATCAATCTGGAGATTGATGGAAGTGTCACGATCATTGTTAAAATTTTATCATTGATCAAATTTCAATAATTTATATATTAAAGACGTATGCAAAATAACATCTATCCACATTTATCCTATAGAATACTCAATATTCTATGAAAATGGTAAATTTAAACACCCGTCTCTTGTCAAAGTTAAAAATTCACAAGACCGAAACATAGACCGCTCACGAGACATTTTTAAAGTGAGAATAAAACGGGAAAGATTGGTTCTTTAACCTCGCAATTTTCGACTAACGACTTTTTGCAGCATGTCAAGTGCCCAATCGTTCGTTAAAACTTCTTTGAGAATTCTCTTTTTCCTCCTTGCCGAAGGAGGCCTAACGACTTCCTAAAGTGAACTCGAGTGTCGCACGGATAAAAAGGCGTCCGCATACAGAAAAAGGGCCGGTGCTAAAATTTTTATCCCCTGTGGCGGACATTAATGCGCGCCGGAACGAAAATATTCGTTTCGGCATTCGCGCGGCTCGTGCCCGATAAAACCAATAACCGTTTCGGATGTGTATCACTTGCCGCGAGTTTCGAGCCGGATGCTCGTCGAGCACGAAAACAGTTTGATTATTTCCCGGCGAACAATGCGATGCTGCTGCACTCGTTGCATTTCGACGAACTTTCTCCGTCGAAATTACAAGCTCGTCGTCAATTTTACGAATGCGTGCCAGATACGAGAACCAGACCGCTTTCAATCTCTCTCTCTTCCTCTATCTCTCTCTCTTTCGTCCAAATGGGAAATGAATTTCATATGAAACACAATCACAGCGAGGAAGGCTAACTGTATTACGTGAAAGATGAGAAAAAAAAATTTCGTTGAAATTGAGACATTACGACGAGAGTTAAAAATTCTATCATATCTTGATTTTTCAAGACATTATTGTAAATGAGTTTAAAATATACCCAGTGGACCGGGAAATTTATCGAGGATGGTAACTGATTAAGTTGTTAGTAGTTTTTCTGACTTTATATCGGTAAAAATACGATGAAATAATGGGTCTTTTTTAATGAGAATTTCGTACCTTCTTGAATCACTCGTCGTTAAAAAATTAATGGCAGCGCAAACGTGGCGAGATTCGCGGGAAAGTAGGTAGGATGTATCCAGTTTTATGGAATTAGTCCTTAAATAATGCACATCCTGCCAGTTTCGCGAAATCATCTCATTTTCGGCGATAAGAGCGTTCGCCGCAATAATCGTACAAATATACGATTAAAAAGGGTGCCGGGGCGGATCCGAATTTAGTCCAGGAAATCTTAACGACGAGGCAATTTAGTTTCCTCTCATTTTTACAGCTCATCGTTGATTTCGTCGAGATCATTCACTTTAAAATTCACGATTTAAAACTCTCTCTCAACTGTGCACCTTCAAAGGGTATAAAAAGAAAATACACAAATATAAATCCCATGGAATAAGATACGGTTGCATAAATTCTCTGTACTTTTTCTTCCCCACCCTCGTATTAGCCAATGAGCGTTTTACACGTAAAATTCTCAAATGCATTAAATCCTCCTTTAAATCCTACGATTCCGCGGGCATCGCGAATTACTGCCGGCGTCGCGAATTCAATTTACACTGCGAAGCTGCACACTCGTTACAAAAATCCCATAAACCGCAAGACCATGGAGGTCAGGATGTAAATGAGATATAAATTCCGGCGATAAAATGAAATTAGAACTTGGTCCGTGGCACAGTGCCGGCCTCGTAGCACGCTCGGATCCTCGAATCTAATGCACGAAGAGCCAACGATATTATACACCGGTGGTTGAGGAAAATAAGCGCTCCTAAATCGTATTGGTCACGGTCCTTAAGTTCGCCATGCCCACTTTGCTGCGGTTAAAGTCGCGGGTTCTTGTTACGGGGCGAGTTAAGAAAAGAGGAAAAGAGGAGCCTGAGGAAAGAAGGAAATGGAGGAACGGGTAAAAGAAGAAGGTAAAGAGAGAGAAGGAGAGAAAATGGGGAAGAAAAAGAAACAGTGAAAAAGTTGGGTATAGCACGAGAAAGAGGGTAGAAGAAGAGAAGCATCGAAGAGCGATCCGCTACAAGTAAGGCCACTCTTCTTTTTTCTCTCTTTCTCTACCTTCATCTTTCTCTCTCATCTCTTGCCTCTCTCCACTCGCGAGTGGACGATCCAAGATGCCAATTTTCTTCTTACAGAGGCGAATATGCGGAGGCACGAAAGGGATCGCGTGTATATCCCTTGTTCTCGTGCGCGCGAGTACGGCTACACTTTCTTTCCCCGTTGATTGTACTCGATCTGGTTAACACGTTCTCGGAATACGGTGGAAAGTGTTATTAAGGCCACCTGAGGGAATTACGAATGCTGTTTGCTCAAGTGCAAATAAGCGAAGAATGAGGACTGCTTTCGCGAAGGGATGCTTTCAACGGGCCATTACATAATACTTAAACCTCCTTCTGGAATTACGATCTCGATTTCGTTTTTATATCAACGGAACCAAGTAGATTTTCGACAAATTACCTTAACAGTTCATATATAATCACCCTACCCCTTCCTCTCGACGCATTACTAAACATTTCCCCCATCACTACTAAGTCAAAGGCAGAAATCAATCTAGAAACACCCGTAATCAGTACAGTAGAGTTCCGCTAAGTGCGCCTTCCCCTCAATATGTGCGAAGAGTGTCCCCCACTTTCAACCATTTGAATATACAAACCTTATGTACTCTTAAGAGCGCCGCGACTAAATTCAATTAAAATCGATTAATTTCAATAAAATGATCTAAAGAAATATAATCGCATAAAAAAGAACATATTTCAATTTCTGATAAATTTGTTTATAAATTTATTAATCATAACTATTATAATTAAATAATAACTTATTTATTCATATAAAATATTAAAACTTTCACTTAAGAATGCTAAATCATGGGTTTTATTATTGTCATCTGGTACTTCTTTGAGTTGTGATATTTCTGCCAATGGTTCTCCTAGATCAATAGGTTATGGAAATTTTTTTGACCCAAAAACAAATCTATATAATACATATTAAAACAAATGACATAAGATTTTGTAAAAAATATTTCTATCAACACTTAACACTTCAACGTAAGTCTGAAAAATGCTGTATCATGTACGCTTGAAAAATAATCTAATAATAATAATAATCGAATAATCTATACGTTTATAAATATATTTACTGTGATTTACAACAGTAATCTGCGTATTTGTAGTACACATATAAACCACTGATTTCGATGTATGATCGAACTATTTCGATTAATAGTGATATACTGGGGGTAGATAGGGGAGTGATAGTGGGGGTAGAGATTTTTCGGAATTATTTCCCCTACAGCCCCAACGCGGCGCTCTTAACGGAACTCTACTGTACATTCTCTAACCCCTATCAGAGATGGAGAACATTGAATATTTCAAATATTTCAAACTCCATTACATAATACTTAAACCTCCTTCTGGAATTACGATCTCGATTTCGTTTTTATATCAAAAAAATCATGTAGATTTTCGACAAGTTACCTTAGTAGTTCATATATAATCATCCTATCCCTTCCTCTCGACGCATTACTAAACATTTCCCCCATCACTACTGAGTCAAAGGCAGAAATCAATCTAGAAACACCCGTAATCAGTACATTCTCCAACCCCTATCAGAGAAGGAGAACATTGAAATTTCAAACTTCACATCGATCCAAAGACTTCAACAACCGTTACTAGTGCTACACCGTGTTACCATCGTCATCCCTTAAATTACCCCTACCGCGTCTGATCCACGTGCCACGTGTTTCCGCCATTCGCTGGCGGCGTTTATAATGTATCCATCGCATTATTATGTTCGCAGTCACCATACCATTAATAATCGTCAAATCGACATCCCCCCGGCGCCTGAGCGGTCGGCCAAGTAATTGGAAATTCGAAATAGAAGCCCCGCGGGGTTTATCGTTTGAAATCCAAAACTCACCGCTGAAACAATTTCCGCCGGTAGAATCGGGATTGAAAAGTTTGTTGGTACGAGAGTCGCTTACGCAAATCTTGGCGCGTCTGTCAATACAAAAATCACGATGGAGGGACAGAGGATAGCTCGTAGACGACGACGATGAAGCGTCGCCGGCGTCGCACGTGCCGGACGACACCGCGACACGTGCCGCGTACACGTGACCGGGAAACAGAGCTCGCATACCATCTGGAAAATCTACCCAATAAGGAATGCGCGGGTTCTCACCGACGCTCGACGTCGCCGTCGGTTATCCACCCTCGGCGTCCAGCTGCTTTTGCTTGATTTTTGAATATGACGAGTGTTAAAAAAATATTGGGAACTTTTGAGAGCATGGGGAATGCAACGAACTGAAGGGAAAATGACTGGTCGGTGAGGGATGGAAATAACGGTTGGGTGAAGTTTCAAGAGCATTTTTTTATGATGTTATTCTTAGGTGGGAATTTTTGTACTTGTTTTTTTTTGGAAGTGCAACGAAGTAAAAAAGTTAAATTTCATTTAGTGATTGTCGTTTGATGTTTCTGTCAGAATTTCTGTGAAAAATAAAAAAGCAGAGGGTACGTGAAATGTAGAATGGACAATGGGGATAACTCGCGCGATCCGTTCGCTGTGTTTAAAATCGATACGGTGAATGTAGCGCGTTGAAATTGTGTTAAAAATTGAGATAAAATCAAATCGGGTCACAGTTTCAATACCTCATTGTCGAACGAGTGTTAATTCGATTTTACAATCTGATGTGACAAAAGTTTCATCTATATTTTAAGAGAACGAACATTCCATCCGATAACACAGCTCCGTTTTAAATGTCATTTCAACGCAGCTACGTAAAATTCGCAGTGAAACATATTTCTCTTACGACGTTTCCTCGGTTATCGTTTAAACGTGTCTCTAAACGAATTCCAGGAACGTAGAGCTAACTTAATTCGCCATTAAATGGAATTTAAAGCGTAGTATCCATTAAACCAATAAGCAACGTGACATCGCAACGTTCCAAGTCTCTGGACGATGAAAAATATTATTTTATAATGTACACTATATTACTTTATCACCATTGCCACTGGCCGAAAAGAAAAGACATTCTTCTATCGTCTCTGCGAATCTTTATGGCGTTTCTCAAGAGACGTCCGTACCAAGAGTTTATTGCGTTCTAATCGGCGATTCCGTCGACGTCCTCGATCCCGTGGCACGTCCGTGCCGATTGCTATTTCGTGTTTCGAGATTACACCGGGAAAATTTGCGCTTTATGACGTCCCGACGAATCGGTGCCCATCTCCTCGATCTCGCAGCCCTCTCGACTGACAACCTTGGCGTCCTTAATGGCCCCTGTAGCGTGAGGCTGCTAAAGATAGATACGTTATGAGAGTACGCATACGCCCGTGATGCATCGCGGCTTGATTACACGCAGTTACAACCACGAATTGTGCAGCTTTAACGACTCACTTATCGCTGTGTTCTGGGAGGTCACGATTCGAAAACTTCCCTCTCTTCCCTACCACGGTATTCTGGACTTGTGTATTCTTTTATTGCTTTGCATATATAAACGACGGTTTGGTGGAAATTGTTTTATTAAAAAATCGAAGGTGTGTACGCTCTTAGATCGAACCAGTGGAATTTCACTGGTCACTGGTTTACTAGTGAATCTCACTCGTCAGCATTTTCAAAAATAAAACGGCGCATGGCGCTGCGGCAGCGGACGCAAATTTCACTGGTTTGCCAGTGAGATTTGTATTCACCGGTTGAACCAGTGAAATCTCACTGGTTCGATCTAAGAGAGTAGGGGATGATGAGAAAAATAACACTTATAAGATCGAGTGGCGAATAAACTTTTGGAATTGTTCTGCGTGATGTTCTAGTTTCGTGAAAATAGGAAATGCGTCTGTGAGGAGATCTGGATGAAGATAATTTTAGATCGTGCATGAAGGATACTTTAGGAGAGCGGGAAAATTGTGATTAATTATGCAGCAATCACTAGGAACACGGCTCGGGTTTCTTCGAAGGCGTGTCGGATGATAACATCTTATCATTTATCGTGATGCTTCTCGGAGATCTTTCAAATACACTGTAAGTATTATATCTTCGCAAATCACCGGCGACATCGATGTCCTGAGTGTACCGATAGATGAATAATAAAAAGATTGAATTGTAGTTTACGACTTGCCTATGGCGTTCGTCTCTATGGTGTTATTGGTAGGTGTTTAATAATGTATTCCGGTTATAACGCTCTGCTACCAGAGTAGATCTACCCACGGGTGCACCGTGTACAGATCATTTCATAACTTGTTCTCTAACTGAAAAGGGCACGATTTTACATTAAAAAATTATAAATTTCCACATGAATTCTTCATTATAGTTGAAGTAGCTTGAAATTGTCTTAAAGCTTTGGCGAAATAACTGTACCATTTAATTCCTTGGCCTACAATAGCGAGTGACACTAGGGCGCGATGAACTAACTAGGGTAGTTTTTCAAAAACCATGAAACTGAACATATCAGTGGGTCCCGAGACAGTCAAATCATTTGTACACTATCAATACTGCTTTAAATGACACGGTAAGACAGAACTCAATGACAAATTGTCATTTCTGAATAAAATTCTAAGTTATTGTTCACTTAATCACAAAACAGCCGAAAAATATCGAAAGAAAAGATACTATTTACACTTGTCGTCACCCTCAGAAATACTATCACTGTCACAAAATTCTCAATAAATCCTCCAATCCAAAATACCCAATGCCATAAACTCAAATATCGAGAAAACCTGCAACCACAACCCCCAGAGCACCTATAGCCACACTATTGAGACTCAATTTCCTCCACAGCAAAATTACCCAGGAAAATAGACAATTCAACCATTCCCACTTACTTTTTCATGTAAAATCTCTCACTTCCTGTCTGCATCACTTACGGAGTAACCTGTAGTACGACATACATAGTGTCGCGTCGATGGCATCGGTAAAGAGAATGAACAGCGAACGCGTCCTTGCCGGACAAGTACGCACACGTGTAGAGCCGTATGTAGAGTGGCGTGTCAACAATTAGGAGGATCAGCGTTCGAGAACGTCCGGTGCTGATAACGTCTCTCAGGCTTCGGGCTTCGTAAGGAGGGCTTCGGTTTTGAGATCTCAGCCTAGCAAAGGAGGATCTCCGGGGGTGAAGCGTGTGGGAGTTTCGTGTCCGATCATTAGGGAGATCCTATCGGGATTGTAAGTCACTCAGTCACTCGCTCAATCCTCCGCTCGATTACTCGGAAAGAACCGGCCTACTGGATGATCGCGCGAAACCGTTCAAGTTCTGTCACGTTTCTTTCGTACTTTCCGAGGAGAAAAAAGCGAGGAAAGGACGAGAATGAAGAGAGAAAGGCATGTCAATCGAATGACGAAGTTTGGTACTTTTTTCGCCCTTATATGTTGTCTCTTTATGAAAGTTACGGTTTTGTGTTTTGGAGTGGAGGAATTGTTGTCTTGGGATTACACGTTGGTTTTGCAAGGTCGTTGCTTATGGATGCGAAGAGATTGAGGTTGATACGAGATTCGATAATTGTTGTCAGGAAATTGTTTGGATAATTTGTTGTAACTTGGGTATTCTGAAGTTAGTATAGAGTACTTAAGGTAGTTCTAGGCACTTATCATTTTTCGATAGATTTCCTTAAAATTTTTAAAAGACATTCTTCATGATATTTTATAATTATAACCGGAATCTCAACGAGTTCCTCCACACGGTTTATGAATAAATCGTGTTTAAAAATAACATATTTAACATGGGCCTCATGGAAAAAAATGTTTGCTGAGGCCGTAAAATCTTTTTTTATATTTCTAATAGAAAAACGAGTCGATGGATTCTAATAAAAAATTAGCAATGTATTATTTTATGCTTTTGGAATATTATTGAATTTTTTCATAATTTTTTACTTCATAGTTATAGAGAAAGATGTTTTTTAATGTCTAAACTGTGAATGAAATGACCTCTGTGAAGTTAGCCCCTGCATTAATTCTTACGCAATTTTTTTCATTACTAATGAAAAAAGAAGCTTTTAGTTCTGAATCCAGCTAGAACTACCTTAAGTATAATGGAGAGTAGATATTATGGTATAGTATGATTTTGTATTAAATGTTGATTCTATAGCAATGAAGAAAAAGTTAATGTTCGACATCCGTTATTAACTCAACTCCGACGTCGATCGCAAATTAAAGTTCAATCATCGAATGTATTTCCCGGCGTAAACAAGCCTCCTTTGATCAAGCGTGACAAGGAGGATTTTAAAAGACTCATCGGATAAGATGCACCGTCAAGGGAAAGGTTTCTGGGTCATTTGTCTTTCCGCTTTAGTAGCTCGTCTCTCTCCTCACCGTTCTCGTCCCATGTTGCTCGTAATTAAGTCCCTGGAGACCGATAGAAACTTGTGGCCCTATATCCTGCAATTCGCTCTGTCTCTTCTTTGTCTTGTAGCTTTCCAATTATACGCTCCGTACACTTTTTCGCTTTCCACGCTTTTCTCGTGAAAAGAAGCGGAATCGGGGCTACGAGAGGAATATCGAAGAAAAATTCCAACCACAAAAGCCCCGGAGACTGGGAAAGATTCTCTTCGCGCGAGTTCCAAGCTTTTGTTTGATATAACTTTACCTTTCTAGCCCTTTTTTTCTTCTGGTTTTTCGAGAACTTTATGAAACTACAAGTAAGAATACTCTTGCACACCTATACCTGGTATCCTTCAAAGAATATGGGTTACGTCAACACGATCGGCAGGTGCTTCGCAAATTATTCGCCAACGCCTCAGGCGCGGTTCGTCGAAATTGATATGCGAGTTCGATGATCGCGCGTACTTTGGAAATGATACATTAAGAACCACTCTGCTAATGCACGTTCCTTTCGTACGGTATAATTCGATGTATAAATAAATCCTGTACAGATTTACACTCCCTCCTCGCGATATTGTTTGATAAATTATATAAAAAAGAGAAGAATTGAAAAAACAAAAGGAAAACGCGGTTGGTTTGAAGAATGTTTCAAACGTTCCGTGAAAGTAGTTGACATCGTGGAAGGTGTAATTTAAATCGTTACATGTTTCAACGGAACGTCAGTGTAATTATTTCAATGATTATACACCGCCGGTTATTTATCGTCGAGTTGACGATCGACGACACTTCCAACCGGTCGAATCCATACACAAGCGATAATTACGTAAATTGACAAGTAGCACTGATACGCCGCACATTAATTTTCAACTCCCTCCTAAATTTCAATCTGGCCGACGAGTTTTATATAGAGTAACTAAATTTAATTCGACCATCAATTTTTGGGCTCCTTGTCTTTATCGTCTTCTCACGGCCGGTATATGGCATCGGTTGAAAGTGCAAGTAGTTTAATCGTCTTTACTACTCTTCCTTGCTGTTTATCGATAATTTAAACAGCTGAGAACTTAACTTCATGTTGCGGACATCGATGCCTTGTAATTATGCGATTTGACACGCGCATTCGAGCAGCCAGTAATTCATGGACGCTTAGAAGACCGATTTCTGATTCTTGTCACCGACATATTACGGTCTATTAAACCGGATGCTAGTAATAGTTGCGTAATGTATTTTCTTTGCGTGTGAGTGCACGCAGAAAGACGTTCGTTAAAATCCTACTGCTCTGTACGTTTCAATGAGAGAAATTAATTTAACCATTCACTGAAAAGTACACTAAGATATCAATTAAAAGTGCCTTAGCACTAGATTTACGGCTGATAAATTTAACATATTTACTTCTAGTAAATAAGTACTTTGAAGAAAGATGGATCAAGCGGCAAAAAATATGATTAGTTAAGTAATTTGTGTATTACGAGATAGGCGTGAAATATCTACTGCACTGCTTCTCTATAAATTTTTTAACTTTTTTTTAGAAAAGTAGGAATCCGTCGATTTTACGGTTGTAGTAAGTTTAGTGTTAAGGTAGTTTTCCCTTTCGTGATACAAGTCATCAACAGGATGAAATATCATTTAATGACTATCTTCAGCTCGAAATTTGCCATCTGGTAAAAAAGAAGTGAAATTCCTTTCGACAAAAAATATCAGACCTCCAAGGAAACTCAATGACACTCAATCAGTCCCAAAATAAAAGAACGTTATTTAATTCTACCCACGTTGAAACACGAATGAACTCGTCAACAAAATTCAACCATCGAAAGACAATTCCCTGATGGCTCCCTCGTTAAAAAATGTTTTCCATGATCGACAGTTGAAAAAAAAACTCGTGTAAACACGCATCGAACGTTGGATCGCGTGAAGTAACGTGTGCCACGAAAACTCGAGGATCTCGCGCGAGGGATCGCACACGCGAAATCACGGCCAGTGAGAACGTGCAATTTCGTCTTGACATATTTCAAGGCCCGCCGTCTTATTGTCGTTATTATCATTCCGATTATTGGCCATCCTGTGCTATTTATCGGCGACAACGTAACACTTCCGCGGTACTCGTTGCGGCCGGCTAATAATTACACGAGAATCGACAAGCAGACTATCGGATGAGCAAACGACTGGTTGAAGTATATACGATCACCGATCGTCGATCGGTCGACGTCGAGGCCAACTTCGAGGGAGGAACATCGATGTGCAATAAACTCCGGAAGATGTTATTTTGTTGCACGGCATTGTGGATGCCGCTTAAGGAGGCACACGGGTGAGATATAGCTCCCTGAAAGCGCTCGCCGTTATTAACCCCCAGTAAGAGTACACGGTGGGGTATCGTGATTGCCGATCGTCAGTGCCTATGGGGGCTTTTGCGAGTGAATCATCGCGGTACGCTGTCTGCAAAAATTACGATCACACGATCGTGTCCTTCCTCTTTTTTTCTCTGTCGTTCTTCCTCTCTCCTTTTCATTCTAGTTGTCTCGCTTGTTGGCCATTGACTTCACTTGAAAGCACTCGCTGTGCTTTACTTTGCGCTCTTTCGAGACGAACTTGAAAAAGTTTCTGATCCAGCTTAACCTCCTTTGAAAAAGACTTGCTTGAGACTCTGGCAAGAAATTCAACTCGATGCCCGATGATCATGCATGTGTAATGGGTTAATACATCGGTGGAAGTAGGTAAGAATCGATCTCAAATCGGCTTGGTACTTTGGAGGAGTTAGCAACTTTGGAAATTTTAATTACGATGCTTTTAGGGGTGTATGATGGATTGAAGGTTCGTCGAAGTATTGGAAATTCTTTGTTTCGTTGTAGAGTTTGCAGGCTGCATTATTGTAAAAAGAAATTCATATTCGATCCTTTCATTTGGGCAGAATTTAGAAATTATCGAGCCATTGAGGCTAGCATGCATAATGAGTCGGCAATAGGGTGGGAAGTAGAAAGGAATTTATCTTCCTGAAAAAGTTATTAAGGCGGGGAACATTGGCAAAATTAAGTTCTTTAAAGGCCACGCTGACAAGGGCCTATATTGCATCGGACTTTAAAATGCGCCATTTGACGGCTCGATACAAAGTATTCCCTTGCATCGTCATCTGCATGACTAAAAATTTCCCGAGGCTAGGATACTTCGTTACCTGCCTCTTTTACGATCTTTCAACGGCACAGAAGATGTACCCACTTTTTTATACGCCTTTCGATATTTCACCATTATACGCCGCGCTCCTTTCAAGCGTATATGCACAATCGTTTCTCCCCGATGATGAAAGTAGAAGCGCCATTTTACACCTATACTACTCTTATCAGTCGTTTTTTAATATTTATATCCCCTCGAATCAAAGCTCCCGCTGAGCTTCAAATTTATCACCAATAATTTATCTATAACTGATTAATAAAATTCTTCCAAGACAACTTCGTAAAAGATTTCTCTTCCGTCTCTACCGATGGCAATCACTTCAAACCACTGCAAATCATTCCGCGCACTCTTCATCCTCTACTTCCAATCACCGTCAAATTTTCATCCGCTCGACAACGGATTCGATGAAATTATCGGCGAATTATTTATTTCCCCCGAAGTGTGGTCACGTCCTGCGGATATTGCGAAACTGCGAGGACGTAAAACCGATCCACCGAACGTATCCCTCAACGACTCCAGTCGGCCTTTCCCTCGTTTTCCACATACACCTCTCTTTCTCTCTCTCTCTCTCCTCTTCTCTTGTCGCCCTGCTCGCGGAATTATTAAAACTCGAAGCAGCCACTACGACACCGATATATACGTATATTTCGCTAGGTTACGGAAAGGGGTACGGTATAGCAAAAGGGGGAGGGGTTACACATACCGGGTGGCCGCCGGGCAGAAAACAATAAAGCCCGGCTATCATCCGGGACGGCACTTCCACCACTTCAACTTCCTCCTCCCCTCTCTCCTGCTCTCTCGAACCTTCCACTTGGGTCTACGAGCGGCCGGTGTGCGCTCTCCATTCAATTTAGATCCCACTTATGCTCTCCGCCCGTACGTCCGTACGTCCGTCGGTCCGTGAACGCCGTACGTCATATTTATTCTATTTATTGTAAGCCGATCCCATCCCCGGGCGCTGAGTTAATATTTTCCTACGAGATCGCGCTCCCCCGGTTGCCTCTCAGTCTGCTTCACGTTCACGATCGCCGCTTCCGTTCTTCGCCACCCCCTGTCTCCCCTTTCTACCCCCTTTTCAACCTGTACTTTCGGGGTAACGGAGCCACCGTATCGAGGGTGTACCATTCGCGACGAGTGCCACGAGGGCTGTAATTTCGTGATGGCCGATCGACGGCTCGTGCCAAAGAAAAATATCCATCCGTGGATACCTATTCCGCTCGATTATTAAAACTTCCCTATCTCGCGGGATTGCGATGTTCAATTTCATGGATTTCACGGTACAAACTTCCTATCCGCAGTTTCCAGCAGTTTCGACCGATCAGAGCTTCTGATTATCGTCTCGCGAATCAATCTTCGCAGAATGGACATTCGTTACTGCCGGTAACGAACGGTCTTCGGTTATTCGTATCCACGTATACACGGGCCAATCAAGAGTTAACGAAACTCTCCGCGCAGCTAAGACGCTCCGCTCGATTTCAATTCGAACTTTGCAAAATGACTCTATGGTGTTCCTTCGGGAGTTTCCATTCGGTTGGAAGTTCGGTGCCATCCTGATAGAGTGACTGGTCGAAGATACAGGCGATATGAGATATATTAGATAAATTGGGTACAATTAACTGTATTGAATCACCGATCGCAGCAAGGATTCGTTGGTTCAACCTAGTTACCTATCGTGGCGATGAGTCTTTCGTGATAACACCGGATATCTTGGATAGAGAACAACGGAAGAAGACTTTATATCCCCTTTTACCTTCGTTCTACTCCCTTAAGCAGCCTCGCACCCGATCGAGATTCGTATCAAGAGGGTCTTTAAGATAATGATTCGCGCGAACGATGCGTTAAGCCGCATCGCACTTAGCCACGAGGTACACCGCCGGTGGTAACAAGATATAATAATCACTGTCATCAGCACCGCCTCGTATAACGTCGCTTGTTCGATCTGCGTTACGAGCCGTACATCTACCAGCCGCCGAGGATCGAATGAAAAACTTGCCTCGTTCAGTGAGAAAAAGAGGCACCGGTCACTTTGCCGGACGATTACCGTGGAGGCCCCGAGTGGGACGTACGGAATGTTCGATATAATCGAATGGCCTGCCGTGCTTTTATGTATCAATATATTAATTACACGTATTAATGGAAGACGCATTGAACGGTGTGCCGATGGTATCGTTACTTGAGAGACGATTCTATTTAATCTCGATGAACTACTTAGAATAGTTATTTGAATCGTCGTGCTCTAATCGTGGTATAAATTTCTCGATGATGAGAAAGGAAGATGTTATTTCTATTTCTCTGTAATACCAGACAGTTCAATTATTCATTCCATTAGTTAAATTCCCGGGGTTGGAGAAATTTAATCTCAGTAAATACTGATGAAAGCAAGTTTCTGCATTTTCTTAAAATGGTATACTGTATTTGAATATAGAAGAGTTTCTTTGGTACGAAAATTGCTCATCGAGGTTGATTAACATCGATCGTATTTTCGATCACGATCTCTGAACCGCAATGCGACACGTAGGATCCCGGGTGGACGACGGTAGATTCTCGTATTCCAAGCTTTCTCGAAAGCTCCTCGATTTTTCGAGGACAGCTCCTTTCCTATCCTGAGACCGCATCCAATACGGGATCAAGCCGGCATTGTTCTTAGGGCATTCTTAAAGCGGTACGTGCGGAAACTTTCTTTCGAATTATAAAGAACGCGGGGTTCGAATCGAATCACGTTTCGCAAAAAGTAGAGAACAGGAATGATGCCTCTCTCGAATTCGATTTTCTCGCCAAAGTACGTCAGCGGTATTGCAAACAGACAACGATACCAAACATGAAGGGACGTTGGACTGGAAAATCTATGATTTAACATGGCGTACCTTTAGTCGGATTGAGATAGATCGTAAATACTTCATCGAAATGACTTTACAAATTGCTAATCCGATGCGAATCAACGGCGAGTTTGCTTTATTGCTGCTTTATTGCCAAAGCTTTATACACGCGCGGGATATAGGGTTGCCCGATTTACGGTCCAAGTTAGGAGACTTCCACCGTTACTTAACTAACTGACTCGAAACCTTTCTCTCTCTTTCTCTCCTCATTCTCTCCTCTCTTTCTCTCCCTCTCTTTCTCTCTCTCTTTCGTTCTCATTCTCGTTCTCCGCATCGGAACTCTCCTGTGCAGGTAGCTTGATTTAACTGTGCTCGATTCGATAACGAACCGGGTAACGAACGTGCCCGTAGTCCAAGGAGGATTTCGTTAAATCGGATCATTTGTCACGTCCCCGCAGTGCCACCGAGTTGTATCGCCATGGCTGACGTAGGTGCCGGCGGGACGTCAGATTGTATCGAGATTGAAACGGGGTCGGCGTTGATTGGCATTCCACGATGCGTCCGATTCATGTCGTGACAACGATTACAGACTACGCGTATCGTGCTTAACACTTTCACTTCGATGGCACCCCTGACTTTGCCTCTCGCTTCGCCTTGTTTTCATTTTTTCATCTCACTTTCGATCTCTAGTTTCGACTTCTATCAATTATACAGCTGCAAGTTCTTTTTAAAGTGATCGTTTTTATTTGATTCGATATCGAGGTCCTGTTCATTAATCAGTTCAATGTGGCGACTTCTTTTGAGGGTGCGCACTTACAGTCCGGCAACTGAAAGATAGCTAGTGAATGGCTCAGTCTCTTGTCTTCATACGCCTATTCTTAGAATTTGGTTTTTGGATTTCAAAAAATTAGGCTTCTACTAAAGTAAACGATTGTACGGAGTGTTTAATTTAAGAGACTGGGTTTGAGAATTCTGGAAACAAAATGGTAGGAATAGGCGTTTGAAGATGAGATGTTTCACCTCTCCCTAGCCATCTTTTAGTTGCCGCACTGTAGGTGGGTCACGAGAATCGAGAGATGAGCATAAATCCGTCTCAAATTATTTATACTTTTTAGTTATTCGTTTTATTTCGGCATAGCCTCATAATATTCCAAGCATCTTGAAATTTATGAATATATTTTAGTTTTCTTTAAAATTATCATTTAAATAACCGGTGGTCGCCAACTTTATGTCAATCACGGCTAACTTATTAAATTACCATACAGAATTGAGAGTGAGTGTAATGTGATAAATTGGGGGCAACAATGGTTCGCTTTCGCGAATTGGTTAAATAGTAATGTTTCATCGATTTGCATAGACCCCTTTCTCCACTGTACATCGTGTGATTACACCTATAACTTCAACTAGCTACGAGTATTTCTCGTAGAATTATCTCGACACCATGCAAGAAAGTAGAACATTGAAGTGAAGTTTTTTCATCACTCTACTGTACACTTATCGTCGTAAATTCAAACTGCAACCAACCAATAACCTCCTATCACCGAATTACCTCCGATAACAGGTAAGAACGTAGATACTTTTCGTTAGGTATTTTCAATGCAGAGAACGTAGGCGGGTGCCTGATAAAGTTGACCTCCCCGTAGGATCAGGAACTCTCGGAACGATCCGTGGGTCACTTCTCGAGTCACGTCCCGAGGATCTGTAATTGAGGAGGATAGGAATCGGCGTCGTCGGTAAAGCGGTAACGACCGCGAGCGATTCGACTCCAAGTCCTCGAGTCGTCGATTCGAGCTAGAGACTCGTCCACCCTTTCGCCCGTGGGAAACGTGCTTACGGGTGGAGACCCACATCTTTTTATCTGCTTCGCGGCACGCTTACCCAAGCTATGGTCAGATCGTGGATCGCCGATCCACGATCCTTGTCGAAGAGATATCGATGATCGGTCCACGATCAAAAGACTGACTCACGTTTCGAATTCTTTCACGATAGAAAACCGTGGCACTTCGTGATAATTATTTTCACTCTTTGCATTAACCTTTTGCACTGAATATCTTTAAGAAAATGTCTACATTCCATGGATCGAAAAAATGGCTTCCTATGTTTCAGAATGTTTTGTAAATTAATTATAAATTTGCCACGAAGAAAAAATTCTATCAAAAGAGAGATTTAGCTCGTTGGATCTATCGCGAAGGAAGGGAACCTTGGCGAGAGCGCAGGAAAGGTCAACGGTTGCATCCTCTTGTTGGTAGCGCGGAGGCCCTTCCGCTGGTACCCTTCGAGTTCCTCCTGTTGGTCCGTCTGGCTAGGTATACGTCCGCTTGTCTAGCGGATTGTCGTTGCATCGTGTTCGAGTTACTGGTACAGACGAACCGTTGTGTCCCTGGCGAGCCGCATGTAACGTGCAATCTCTGCTCGGCCCGCGACTGAATGCCGGTTTGTTACGCGGAAGTGCATGCGCGATTCCACGAAGGAGAAGAAGAAGACGCGAGACAACAGATCGGCTGTCCGCGAACGATGACACTGTCTCATTGGGTTAACGACTCCGTGGAAAGTATTTTCCCGGGCATTAAGGCTTAGTTCTCATTGGGCACGTTCCTTCAATTCTTTTTCACTTCTCGAGAACTATTACTTTTCAATTGAATAGCGTCTTGAAAGGCGATTATATGAAAAAAAAGAAACTTCACCGACAATTAAGACGTTGAAAAAGTGATGTGGGTACAATGTCGGTGCTCGAGTTAATAAATTTAACGCAACGAAAACCTTGAAGAGTCAGCTGTACGTTGTACGATACGAGACGATATATACAAAACCTTCGCAACCGTCGATGTCTGACGGAAATGATTCTTTTTTTTTCTTCCTTCGCCGAGCATGATGTAGTACTATTGCTATCGTAGAGAACGCAAGAGGGAGAAAGCCGTTTGTAATCGACTCATTAAACGAACAAACATATTGTCACATTTCAAACGAGCAAATGCCACTCGAATGTACTCGAAGAATTCTATTACACCGTATAAATCACCGACAGGTATCGAACAAAACTGTATTGTACGCTGGACGTGTACCTATAACCCATAGAGGTGAAACCGATCGATGAATAAACGATGATATCGTGTGTACATACTCTCCGAGCGGAACGGCTGTTCGCTGCATGAACGTCCAATATATATTTCTAGTGGTTGTTACGAATGATTGGCAATTATCGATACTGTCACCGAACTACCAATAGTACCGGGGAGAAAATCGTCAGGTTCCCAACGAACGTTCGGTCTCGTGTATGCGTAATCGTTCATACGTCGATCCTCGCGTGGACTATTCGTTATTGTACGTGTACCAGTTACACGGTCCGACACTCACGGTCGCGAGACCAGACATCGAGTTAACGTTACTTATATCGGACATGTTTACAACCCTATAAAAACAGTGGTTGTTCCAGTTGTTCCGTTATACCTGCCGGCGTGAAACTATCTTTCCGATTGAACGTAGTTCGACAACCCTGAAACGAGCATTGGGGATTTGCATGGTACCGGTGGGCATCCTCTTTGTTACCTTCTCATTCGATAAAACGTGGTAATTGAAATTGATCTCCGATCTCTGATTTCATTTCTATAGACATTTTATAGAAATACTGTGAAAATGTTACAAATATTGGCAGCAAATATCCTAAAGCTGTAGAGGACTAACCCCTTGCCTTAGAATGTCACGTGGCACACGTGACGCGGTAAATGAAATGGAAAATTTGTAAGTTTTCCAACAACTGTTAAATTGACAATTTCAGTAGGTCAGGAGACATTGAAATTAGTTCTTTGTTTTTAACATTATGTTAACCCTTTGCGGACGGAGACTTTTTTGAAAACTAAGAGATAATCATTTATTTGGTGATGGAAAACCACCTTTCTATCAGATAGTCATATGGTTAATGTATAGAAGTTATAAATTATTAATTGCGGAATTATATTTCAACGGTTACATTTCAATCTTTCAACTCTAACTGTGCGTACGTGCACCGATAAATTGTAATCAATTTTTTTCTCTGACCACATATATGCATTCGTCGTCCTCAAAGGGTTAGCATATACCGGTATATCGCCAATCAGTGACAGATTCTTATTCCAACAATTAATTCTAACTCATTGCTCGTTCACAAAAGAAATCGTAAGGCAAGAGATTAATTGCAGCTATTCCTCCAGCTTGTATGACCATCAAAGATTATTGTATTTCTACTCAGAACCAAACCATTCCATCCACCAACCCCCGAACAATAGACATCCCAAGAATCCCGTGAACATCACCGCGAATTCCAGGATATCGAAGTAAACTGAGCGCGCGTGATTTATTTTAAAGACCACGAACAACGATCGAAAGGACCGCGGCAATGGTGCCGAAGGAGCAATAAAAAGTCGTCGATCGAGGACCAGATCCTTGCGTCGTATCCTTCTGCTTTCTACTAGTGCCAAGAAACTCGACGAGCAAGGGTAGAAGCAAAGAATAAAGGAGAAAGAGGAGGACAACGAAGACGAAGAAGAAGTTCGGTAAGGTGGGTCTATGGGATGTCGGGTCTGTGCTTAGCCCGTGTCAGGAATGTAATTCACACGCCGCTGGCATTCCGTTCCATTCCATTCCGCCCGCGGCTCCTCTTTTGTTGCCGTCCACCGCACATCCCGAGGTGCCGCGGTGTTCTTTTGCCGATGACCACCTCTCTTCTCCAAGAAGGATCCGCCGCACCGACTCGTCCGAAGGACCGGCTCGAGCTCAGGATTGTCGATTCGTGGCTTTCTTGGTTTCCCTTAAATACCACACGAAACTCGTCCTCCGTTTCGGCCATCCTCCACCTTCTGAGATTCTGGGCTCCATTACTGAGACCAGCAAGAAACACCAAGTACTCCCGAATGGAAGCCGCATCGGCGATACGAGTTGACGTTGATTCGAGACGATTAGTGGACGACTATGGGGCCACCTTTGGCTCGGGGAGTTTTTGCGAGGATTAATCGTTATGTAAATGTTGCACGCTTTGACCATGTTCGGTGTGGATGTCGGTTTTCGACGATTTAAACGAAATTGTGCTCGCGGATGGGTACGTGTGATAGTTGGGAAGTTGTTTGTGTTATTTATTGGCAAAGAGGTTTTCGATAGGTGAGGGCTATGGGGATAGGGGATAAAACGACCAATTAGTGGACATGGGTTCGAATTCTCTCGTTGCTCTGTGCGACTGTGTATCGTAGACTTTGTAATGCAGAGTACACCTAAAATTGTAGGTTTAGACGTAACTCTTTATTTTTGATGTTGTGACTGTCAGTGTTGACGTTAAATATTAAATCGCTCCCGCGAGCGTAAAAGGGGTTAAGTCAGTTTTACGTGAAGATAGGAAAAATTGTACTTTTCTGATATTTCTATAGAATTAACTGTACATTATTGGAGTTATTTAATTTTAATATACCCCAAAAGTAATTTTGCTATGACAAGATTTGTCAGATTCGTTAAAATCTACAGATGTTTGACAAATTATATTTTAAACCACCATATCTTAAATTGCCTAGATTTGACTTGTTCCCTTTTACGCGCGCAGCAGCGATATATAAACAGCCAGTGGTTTTTGTTGGCTCTTTGGAATAATTTCTACCGTAATTTTGTAGCATTTGCATTATTGGTTTTTCCATTTCGTTAATGCACTTCTGTTGTTTATCAATAGTTATCAAAATCGAGGAGAGAGATAATATGTACTCCTATGAGTACCCCTTTTCATTGTATCTTGGCGTTAAAAATGTGTTTTCACGGTATCGAGCCGTAGAAAATCACTGTTCTCCAGAATCACGATGGAATTGCATCGCATTACTGGAAGGCTAGTTGAACGCGTTGGTGTCACGTGTTGGAGATGCAGCAGCTGCATTCCTGACGATTTCTTCTTTCCCTGCGAGCCTATGGAACGAGGGTGCACGGAAGCGAGATGGCGCAAACCGTAGGAATGGTACGAAACTGTATTTATTACGACGTTACTCCAGTTTAGCAAATTACTTACATGCTCCCTTAATCACGCTGTAATGCATGCTCTTGCTGCATTCTTGTCCCATGTAATTCCACCGCGACCGTTGCTCCTGCGGCTCTCAAAGTTCGCGCGGGAGCTCGGCGCGAATTGCAGTTACTCTCGCATCGAGAATGCAGATGCAGAGTTGATAAACGACTGGCAAAACTCGGACGGACAACACGCAGAAGGGAACGTCATTCTTTTACGTCCGCATGGACACGACGGCTTGCTATCGCGTTCATTGACTCGCCTTTAATTAATCCTCGTAACGCGCCAAGAGAGCAATGCAGCGTGATTATTTCACTCCGGTATATTAAGGGAGCATGGGTGCAAAAAATGGGGAGAAATTTCGCCGTTACTTTTTTCCAGGTCTCTCTTCACCATGAAATGTACCACAGAAAAGTTTCTCCATTCATTTCGATTATCGATGTTACGTGTTGTGGTAGGATCTCCGAGGAATACTTGGGGTTCTCTCGAGTGAAAGAGGAAAGGTATATACTTGCTGGTATAGTATCCTCGAGATCTTCATTTCCCGTTCTCTCGCTCTCTCGCAATATCGAAATGTTCTTTTCACAACAATATAATAAATAAGAAACATCCATTGTCTCTATCATCCCCATGGAGCATAAAAGTAAACATAATTACAACTGAATTTTCCAAGAACGTCTTAGCATTACTGCTTTCTCATTTTGCACGATTCTCGAGCAGACATCGTGACAGGAACCATCAGTTTTTGCCCTTTGCATAGCGGCGGTAAGCGAAGAATCGGGTGAAAAGAAAATCAAACTGTCTTCCTCCTTCGAGCTCCTTCCTCTTGAAACCCCATGCCCTGAGGCATCTCCGAACGAATCAACGCTGGCGAACAATTCGAGTCTCGGCGAAGTTGCTCGGTAAATACGGTAAGCACAATACCCAAGGACGAATATATTTGCACGAAAGGTGGCAGCAAGTCCGTAGACGAGGTTTCCTCCTCGTCTCTTTCCCCATCGTCGCGCTTTCCTTTCTTTCTGCCGGAAAGAAAGAAGCGGAAGAATATCCAGGCGAACGTCTAAGTGGCCGTGAACGCGTTGAATGCATTTCAATCTCATTCCCGCGATTACTCGTCGTTAAAATGATCACCGTTCTTAGTACTCTCTGTATACCCCTTTCTCCTTTCTCTTTCTACCGGCTGCCGAGAGAATATTTAGCCTCGTAGACGCCACGACGGTGGACTCGAGCAGCGGTACGCCCGCATAATAGAGAATAACACATTGTCCACGGGACATTGCCTTCTACTATTATGATTATCATTGCCATTATCGTTATTCTCAGTAATATCTCCGTTCTTCCATGTCGCCGACGAGGACGAAGACGATGAGGTGGGTGAGGAAGAAGGAGGAACGAGAAGGAGGAAGAGGATGAGGTCGGTGCCGCGAGGCGGCTCTTCTTCTGTATCCCACTTAGCCGGCACCCTTTCGGTCTACACTGTCGCTGGTTTTCTTCGGGAAAAGCAGGAAGCTGCGAAGAAAAGCTTCCTTTCCGCAGCGAGATTCCATTCTGGTAATGTTATTCAGCCACTACGTGAAAGCCAACCCGCCGCAATTGCTTGGATTTTTGTTTACTCATATCTGTATTGCACTGGGACAATTATTAGCTCTGCGTTTCTCATCTTTTGTTACTCGTGGATAACGTTTTTCAACGAGAGGAAACATCCGTTGTATGAATATTCCATGAGAAAGAATTCTGGCGATGCTTTAGAATTTTTCATGAATGAAATGTGTCTTCTTTGCTTGTCTTTTGCTATTTAATCCCTCGACTCTTTCTTCTTTATTGACTTTCCGGCACGTTCCATGCCGCGATAACATCCGATCGAATAATTGCGAGCTGCTCGAGCTTAATCTCTCGAGGCATTTTGTTTACGTGTATCAAGCTCGACGTGCAGGATGAGAGGAAACACATACGGCACGAGGATGTAAATTCGCGTCGCGGACTTTAAGTACCGATCGCGAATGAAGATAGCCGAGTGATCGGGCCGCGCGAGTCGGGCCCTTCGCCACGAGTCTCGATTTTATCGGGGACCTATCGTGGCTGGATAAGCGCGGGGACGCGTGTCGATATTCGCGTTGGTGGAGAAGTAGCGTGGCTTTTTATTCGACCCTTGCAAGTCCTTTATTTTTATAATTGAGCCTTGCGGTAACCTTGGTCAGTTTTTTAACGGTCGTAAAGGGTGGAGGATATGTTGGGTATGGTGTTAAAAGCTTGAATTATCAATTAGTTCATCTAGATCCACCTATGTCCAAGTTGATAACTCTAGCTTTAGATAATACTAGATCTACGGTCGTTAAGTCAATTATTCTAATCTGATCTACGAATATTAACACTAGAACTACCAAACCAGTCAAAATGACTGGTACACAATTTTTTCAAAAAATTCAAAGTTTATGTAATAATCATAGAATAAATATTCTACGTCTATATCAATAAACATAAATCACACAATCGATCAAATTTTCCGCCGCTTGATTTCCCCTTTTTCAAAGTACTTATGTAATTTATTAAAATATGTTGGATTTGACGACGGTAGTTCTAGTGTTAATCCAATATTTCTAAAAATCTCAAATTAATGCGATGAAAGAAACGACATGAAGGGTTTGAAAACTTGGTCAATTTGATTGTTGGCAACTTAAAAGATGGACGTAGAAAATTAAAATAGAAACAACCTTAGAAATTTCAGAAACGGATACTTGAAATTTGAAGCGGGACGTTGCGAACCACCTTGATAATTCCGGTGTTAAATGTAATTAATAACTACTTTAAAAGAAGAGGGATCCACCGACAAAGAGGATGATCAGTTATGTAACTGGTGTACCCGTTAATGTAACAGCTTCCGTTGATCTATTGTTAATGAATACTACCTTCTATACTGTAAATTATGTCTCAACAGAATATCTATCCGTAGCAAATAGGTTCTCACATAAATTTCCCTGCCAGTATTCTTCGAAGAGCAGTGTTTACCTTCACAGGAATTAAAAGATCATTTACAGATACATCTTAAAAAGACAGACTGAACAAAGTCCGATCAATTATCTTTGACTCGCAAACATTTTCTCCACCCTTAACATCAAATCAGCATAGTATCGCAAGAAATTTATCAATTCTCCTACGTCCTTTTCAGACGTATGCAGCAAATGCTTCGATGAATCTTGGCTTTCAAGCGACGCCTTAACGAAGCGATCAATACGCCTTATCGCGATCTCCTAATCAAGAGGTACGCAAGTTGGGACGAAACCGCTGTGGAATACCATGTTTGCACAGTCAAAGCCCGTATTTATGGCGCTTGTCATCGGGCCAAAGTGTTTATTAAACCGGTATTACCATATTGCATTGTGCAGAGCTGGATAGCAGGTCGGTTCTTCGCGTAATTCCCATTAAATCGTTTTTCCCATACGTCTCTGGGAATTTACGAGGGAAGATTGAAATCTTGGTGAAACGGGGATGGATGCGCGAATGATATGGAAAACTTGGAACGCCTCCAGTTATCTACTGACCCGAAGAAGAAACGACGTACGGTTGGGAGAATCTTGTTCGACGGTTGAAAAACTTCCGAAATTTTCGGAGAACATTCGGCAATACGCGCAACAAAACCAAACGACGGCTTTAGACGCTGAAACACCTAGTACACGAAACTTTCGGCTTTACGAAACTAGCACGGGAAGTTTGTACATGAAATCGTATATTTCTTTTTATCGATACGTTACATGAACTCGGTTCCTCTCATTCTCTTCGATAAGGTTTCTCGGTGATCCTTCAAACTAGTCGCCGAGAATTAAAAAAGTTTGACAATCGTGAGCGATTTACCAAGAGTTTACCAAGAGTTTCTTACTATCGGCTGGTACATGAAATTATCTCTAAACTTGAAAAACATTCAAAGTGTGGAAATTTAATATTTTGATTTACTAGTTGGTATTAATTGAAAAAATTACAATTATCTTGAGAAGTAACTATTTAGATCGAGCAACTTTATCAAAGATGTCTGTCTCTATATTCAATAAAGTTCGCATACAATGATGTAGAATTAATATCTCACAAGTAAAATTGCAATATTTTATATTTGCATGTAAGGAATATTTCCAAAATCCTCCCAGTAGACCAGATTCTGAAAATATCCCTAACGTTATTGATTTATTAGTTTATAAGTACTAAATTTAGGTCACCACCGTAGTTATAAATCGTAAAATATTCAGGAGCACTAATATAATCCTCGTAGCATTTCCTAAATTATTTGACTTCTATATAAATCTATATATAAACAGTCAGATCTATTGTTAGGATTAATAAATTCTATATAACCTCATTTTGCAACATAATGTGCTACACTAAAGAAACATTATATACACACTATCTACACATTATCACGTTAAAACCCAGCTCAACTCCTCACAATTCCGAGCAAGAATGCATCCAGAAACTATTCAAAGTGAAGAAATTCTCGTAGCACAATCAATAAATAAAATATAAAATATCAACAAAAAAGCAGTATCGATTTCCGGATTATTTTATCAACAGCAATTCCTCGGAAGTTTCTGCCGAAAAGCAAGTAGAGAAAGCTCCTCTCGGACGACGGTCAATGCAAGTAAATGTAAATTTAGCAAGCGTAGGTGGGCGAAGCTTGGCTAGCCGAGCTGTCGGTGCCACGCCTGTTATTGTCCCCCCAATATCAAAGAGGCAACAACCTACGCGTTTAGGCTACCTGCGGCTCCACGTAGCCTCTATAAACTTCTATGAGTGCCAGACTGCCGAACAAGTACCAGTCGAGTTTCCAGTCGTCGTCGAAAGGGCCGCTAATTGCGCGATTAATTAGCAATACGATTAGCTGGTTTCCCCAATGAAAGCTTCATAAATTCGAGCGTGTTTGAGACGGTCGTTTCTCTACCTAGATTCGATTATGATGCATTTGTACGTGTTCTCGGTTGTCGAGTAAACCTTAGATCTACGGTGCACGTGTGCTCATTGTGCATTGTTTCGGTTGTATGTGCCGCCTTTACGTTCGCTCAATATATCGCGTTGAATGGACCGCGAGAAATGACTCGGGTCTTACGATCGTGAAAGACGTCTGATTCGCTTCTCTAGCTTCTAGATTTTTTCCTCTCTCTTTCCCCTCTCACCTTTCTCTACTTGGATTTTTTTTTCAATGAAATCGATCCAGCAAGAACGTTAAGATCCGACAATTTCCATGGATTTGGTTGAAACGTACTACATTCTATTAATGCTGGACGATCGAGCGTTTCATATTGTTCCCGTTAATTTTCAATTATGACATTATAATTGCCAATGGATGGGGAGGGATGGAATCATTTTTGAAGCTATTAAAATGGTACTGACGGCTTAAAGTAATTTCTCGATGAATTTCAAGCGAAAAAGCGTGTTAAGCGTTCCGAAAAAAATGTTTTATTATGAAGCCTTGGGTTTTTTGACCCTTTCATCATGATAATGCACTGCTCTCTCATCCGATATAATGCATTTTGACCCATTTGTCGGACGCAGAACGAAAAAGGAAAAGCGTCGTGCCGGCGACATTATAATCTTGACGCTTTAAGCTCACAGAGAGCATGACTATTACCCAATGTGGTAATACGGAACGATCGAGAGTTGCCGACACAAAAGAGCAACTCCAGGACCGAGGTATCTGTTACCACTTCGTACAATTACCGCGAATACTTAATTAAGTATAATTAAAAACTGTCAGTTACGATTCTACATGGACCGAAAGAATAATTATACCAAATGTACCTAATTATTAACTTAATCACTATTCACGGTACGTCGCTAATTACAGGTAATATACACGCCGATACAAAGACCACGTAACCGCACTGTTAATTAATAATCGCTCGTATCAAGGAACTTGATTCCCATTCACGTAGTACCTTGAATCACAATCGTGCCGGTTGATTCGTATTATTATCATAAATAATTACATTTCATTATAACCTTTTTAATTATCACGTCAAGTAACGACATTGTAACTGTTACACTGACATTCCCAATGTACAATTTTCATTGTACAAATCTCCACGTCGAGAGACGTTCCTCATGGATCGAACCATTGTCACGATTTTCAATGGTCCAATACTTTTACACAGAATTCATTACCAGTCTTCGACTACGTCATCGATAGATTTGCAATTCGTCGAAGAGAAAAGTGAAAGAGACCGTGGGACATATAGAAATAAAAAGAAAGAGAGAGAGAGATATATACGAGAATGAACGTGCATAGGGTACGATAAGGCCACTATCGTTCGAAATGCACGACAGCCAAGCGGTCAAAGCATTATTCGGACGTGGCCTCGATATCGGAGGTTCATGCTTGACAAGGAATCCGGCGCAATTAGGGGAAAGCGAGTGGGTCGAGCGCTTCGCCGGCAATTACTCCGGCAATGCGGTTACGCTATGCACTCGAGGAGAAGTGCAGGGCACCGCCGGAGACGGCTGGACGAACAAGCGTCAAAACAGCCTCATTAAGGTCATTAGCGTTCGACCGGCTGCAAAGGCCCTCGCATAAGTAGCGGGTACACCCGGCGATGTACGCCCTCGCATGCCCCACCTCCGGCATTCTCAAAGGCACGGGGCTTCGCGAGAGTCGTTTTGGTCCATCGTCAACCTGACACAAAGCTGCGACTGCAATGCGTCCATTTGACATTGGTCGAGGCGCAAGACCGTGTCGTTACGCGTGCCACTTTATTCGGCTTTTTATTCAAACGTATGTAAATCGTGTTAAAAATAGCTTGGAAAGGGATCCTTGAAAAATTTTCATCCTTGGAGGATGATGATTTTGAGGAGGGATGATGGTTTTGTAGAAAATATTTCTATATATAAAGGATTGGAATGGAGAATTTACTTTGTGCTAAATATTACTTTCATTTGCGTACGGCCATGAGTATTTGAAAAGAGAGTGAGGTCAGCAAGGGATTATTTATATTTTATGGTAAAAAATATTGGAACATCGAAGACGTCGGGGAAAAAAATGATTTGAGATGGTTACTCCGTGTTTTGCTAATTAGTCATTGGCTTGCCATTATAAGGGTGCGTTGTTTAATTAAAAGACAAAGAGAGGAAAAAGAAGGCGAGCTTTGCCTTCAAAGCTTCTTCGTGGAACTTGCGGGGCCTCCTTTTAGATTCGAGAGAGCTCTTTATGCGTAGCTCGGGGAACCTTTTAAATGTTTTACGCAGACGCGTCTCAAGTAGCACGTGGTGGTGGGCAGGGTGAGCATTTAAATTATCGGCTCCCCGCATTAAAATTCTCGTTGTGCCCCGTCTTCCTTCCCGTGGACAGGTGCATAACCCGTTTAGGATTATTCGCAGGGGGAAAGCTACCGAATTCTCGAAAGTCCTGCTCAAGTTATTCACGTTACCCGAAACGCGACATAAAGCGAGTTGCCTGCTTACCCCTTTGCCACTGCGGGGTTGCCGCACGCGTAATAATTTCAATAGGCCTTACCCCTGTCAAAACAACCCTCGTACCGGCCGGAAATTTTCGCCCGCTCACGGAAGGGGATTTCTCCTTGCAGACTTCACCCCCTACCGGTCGCTCTTTTTATTCGACGCGAGTACATACACATACACACCCCCATGGAGTTGCTAAAATTGATGTAACGTTGTAAAACAAACGAAACCGAAAACCCAATGAGAGGTGGAGGGCCGAGAAGAAGTTTGTTTGAAAATTTGCTAATTTAACGCGTTCTTTCGTACCACGAATTAAATATACGTACTCATACATGTACACGCATGGATATATATGTTCGTCGAGTGCAATTCAACGGTATCGTTCTACCATGAATTTCGCAACGGTATTAAAACAAAGTGAAAATCTGTTTCGTTTGCCACGGGGGTGGCGGAAAATTCCGCCAACGTTACCGTGAACCGTGAAATAACGAGTAGGTACGTCCGACAATAGCGGCCGACACAGACGACAAGGCGCATCTCTCGCACGGAATCAGGAACAACGTGGAATCACGGGGCCAAGTTCCGGGAGTTAGCATTTCTGCGCGCGAGTAATGAGATATATTGCCGCTACAAGGCAGACACATTTAATGGCACGTCTCGCGCCGCTGCGTGCGTCGGTTCTCCTTCGTGGTCCATCGTATCATAAATTCGCAATTCCTGGGGGCGTACGTCCTCCTCCCGTTCTCTTCTTCCTTCTTGCGACCTTCAGCCCGTGACTCCGCGTACCTTCCGTGACTCCCCGGTAACTTTCGAACAGCCGTGGAAATTCGAAACTCTCGGCGTGTATCCCGCGCGTTCCTGGAGCCCTTCGTATCCGAGACTCCTGCATCGTATTGCACCGTCGTCAGGGTCGATCGTTACTCACGTCGCGCACGAATAACGCGTGCGAGTCGACTCGTTACGCCGAAATACGCACATGGAAAGACGTGACGTATGACGCGGCTGTCCTGCACGAACGGTCCATATATTCGTCGGAGACGAGCCGTTAATTGTCCCCCTACCCTCACTAACCCTCTTTTTCGCTCGACGTGGTACCACGTTCGTGAGCGATCCTCACGAATCGAATTTACCGAAAAATTTCACGCCAATGGGCATATATGTTACGCGAGGGGGATTTCGTGGTAAAAATAGATACCGGTTAAAGAAAGAAATAATATTCTGTGTCTCGAAGGTTTTATGCTTTTTGATTCTGTGCTTCTTGGTGGAGGTGAATATTCCTTTAGGTTGTATATTAGATGCTTAGTGGATGAAATGGAGTCTTATATTCTTGATGTAACGTAAGACTGATAGGACATATGTATTTACACGATTCGTTTCTGATCTATGGTCTTTCTCATTCTCCTATCCCAGACATTTTACCTACGCAACAGGACGAATGCGATGAGCCAATAAAAAAGATTTGCTACCCTCTCGCGAATTTTGCAGCATTCTTTTTTTGCAAATCTCCATCGATCCAAGGGTGGAAAACAACCCTTGAAAGCCATGGCAACTACTTTTGAAACATCCTGTACATGTGGGTAAACTTGGCGATGGAAGTTCCCATTTGCTCTTGCAAGAAGATGCACGTTTCCTTTTCTATACAAAGTATATCGATATTCCTCTTTACTTGAATCAAAAGACATTTTCTCCTCTACAAAAGCCTCGTATCTGTACACTATGAAAGTACAGAGTCTACTCACGTTCACCATGCAGCACTAAATTATACCACTGCACTTTCAAGCTTATGCACGCAAATGCAAATTATACTTTTATCTTCCCGATTAACCGGCGGTTTAGTTACTGCACCATTATTAAATTACTTTATCAAATTCTACATTTATTCTTAGTTATCCTTGAGCGAAAATTGCCCAGAGTTGGCGTGTCAGGGAAAACTTTCAAGCGCGGAAAACCGAGTGAAAAATCGTCACCTCTCACGAATCGTGACCTGTATGGTTAATTCGCAGCTTGGAATTTTCCTCTCATGAAATTCATTCGCTTCAATCGACTCGAAAGGTGCGCTAATAAATGCTTGGAGCGTTAATCGACGTGGCATAACGACGCGGGTTTTCAAATTGACCGGACAGAGCCGTGTCACGATACGTGCTAATTCACGGGGACGTGTCCGATACGTTAACTCGTTGGAGCGAATGAAACGTTTTCGAGTGGTGCCCTGCCATAATCGTACGTCAAGCGAAAGCCACGTTCAGAGACTCGGAAAGGGAGAATTCCATTTGGTTTCGGGATGGCTTCGCGGAACTCGCCGCGTTTTGCTCGGCAGTGTAATGCGCGAGTTACGTAGTGTCATGGGAATTGGGGCCGATCGTTTTCCCTCGTTTTGCATCGAAAACGCTCGGCCGAGAAGGGCAGAGTTCTCGTCTTGCTGGCGGAATACAAATGTGTCTACGAATCGCTGCCCGCCCAAAATCCAGACGTATTTGCTACGCACGAACGCGTCGCCCATAGTAATGCGCCGAGGATTTAATCTCTCGTGTCCTATCGGAGGTACGCTCTATCCGGATTCACGATTCGTACCGTCCAAGATTTTGTAATTGTAAGAAAATGATAGAAATTGGAAAATATTGAGAATTTAATCCTCTATAGGCTGAATTTTCTGTGATATCTGAGGATTAGTTGCAGAATAGCACATTAGAAAATAATAAAAGTACTATTATAAATAATAAATTTTCATTGATTTTGAAACGTTGGATTGTAAAGAATTCCATGGTTTTGAAGAGCTAACTTGTAATATTTGAGAAAATTAAAAAATCGATTTTGAAAAATATAAGCTTAGGTTTGTTTTATCTTACTTCAAAGTTAGGAGGGCCCATAGAGGGTTAATTATATATTAATCTGTTTTCACAGAGAAAACTGAAATGTGAGGATACGTATAAATACTTATGTTATTGATCGAATGTTGATAAAAATGTTAACTATTAAAAAAAAGAATATCCCTGTGTTTATGGCGGTTAGCTAAGAGATGCTATGGCAGATTGGCTCCCGTGTGTCTGATATACGAGCCCTGATGGTGCATATGTTGATATACTTTCATTTAGCGCTGTCTGCTAAAAAAATAGCTACTGTAAACCACAGTCTTCTATACGAGCTGGATGGAACAACCCGTAAAAAGGAATATATTGCAAACAAAATTACACGAGAGGCACTTTAACTTTCAGTTTACGTTTCCATGTCGCATAAAGTAGAGGTAGTTTATTTTCAAAGTTTCCTTTCTTGTGGCGATAGTTAACGAGATAATAAACTCTCCCTTCCAGCATAAAAAAAAAATCAGTAACTCTATAATCTAAATTTGATTAATTAATTCAAAACCAAGTTCCTCTCCCACCCTCGTCTTATCACGAACGAAAGAAAGCCAAGGTAATATCGTCGTCGTAATTCTTCAAACGAAGTCACGCGTACCGATTAAACGGTGTTAAATCCGGATGATGGATTTACTCTTCCCGCGTACTCTCGAGAGGTTCTCGGGCAAAGTGCCGATCCCCGCAGCTGCCAAACTCGTTAAGATTCGCCTCGTTATCCCAAGTCACGTCGACTCTACTCGTTTGCACGAATTAATGCCTCGATACTATCGGCGTGGCGGGTTTAACGCGCCGTGACGAGTAACCACCGACTATTCTACGGTTTAAAAATAACGGGACGAATTTGAAGTGTCGCGTTACAGCATGGAAGAGCGCTCGCGACTGACACGCGTGCCTCGTATTAAACGGCGTACGTTCGCCGTCGCGTAAATACATAGACGGGTTATAACACGGAGCATACAGGATCGAGGAGAAAGAAAGAAAGAGCGAGGGAAAACTAGCCCGATAGCACGCGACGTACGCCACGAGACCGAGTGGCCAGACGCTCGACAAAAACGCGCCAGCCGAGACTAATTGCGAGACGAGCGATGACAGCATTCGTCGTGGAAAAGTGTAAAGACCACGTTGCCTTGTCGGACCGATCTCTCCTCTCCTCGATGTATGTACGTACATGGCATACGATCTCCTTTACGATCCTTCGGCGACACGGTTACCATCCTTTCAACTCCTTTTCTTTTCGATTATCATCGAGCTCGAACCGGTGTTACGACGATTAAACTGCAATTTTTGTCGGCTTTGGAATTCCGGACGAGTCATACTGCCGCGTGTGACCAAGACATCACGGGTTGTTGTTACATTAGCGCGAAGATGTGGAAGGAGGATTACGAAAGAGGGTTGACACAGATGTTTGATCGTTGAGGCGATTGTTTAAGAGTACTCGATAGTTTGATCGTAGTTAGAAGTCATTTGTACGTAATTAGTTAACTCTGGATGAACCGTAAAGCTAGATTTTCCTAATTATGAGAGAATTAATGACCTTTTGCACTCCGAGGTCTCACCGAGGGGACATCTTAAGTTTCTCATATTACTCGATTGCTTCTCTAACGGAACCTTCAAATTTATTAGTGATTAGAAGATGAACTTATTGCACCGCAGCATTTTAAGATATGTATGTTTTCCTGAACATTTCTATTCAAATGGCACAAGATAGCAAATAATAAAGTGCCGCCAAGTTGGTAGTGAAAAATGTCAGAAATGGCTTCGCGTGCAAAGGGTTGATTTTGATTGTAAGCATCGTTGCAGTAGATTTTTTTCTATTGAGACTACAATGAAATTATTGTGATTTACGTTTTAATGGAATAATTAGAATTCGATGTCGGGTAATTTTGTAAACGTTAAATATCGATGGGGAATAAAAGCGTCCGAGGAACGATGCAAGTTTTTTCTCCAAAACTAATACAACGACGGAAAGTTTCGCGATTAAACGAAACTGTTTATTCATGCAGTGTAACGTGCGTCGAGGGGAAGGTCGATTCGCGAAAATAGCCGGAGCTTTTTTCCCGTCACAGCAAGGCACATTCGGTTTACCTTGCACCGAGTTTAATCATATTCACGCGGAATCCGTGTTAACGAGACAGATGCGGCTCGTTGGTCGTATTTAATATTTACCTGAGAATCATTTCCGCTCGTTTAATTAAAGCGCGCCCATCGCCGCTTTCTTCGCTGAACCGCGATCGACTCTCAGGATTCGCGTGGACGGTATTTACCGAGCTTGATTCCCAACGAAATTAAATCGCTCCGTCCAATTTGCCTCTGCTTTCGTTTCGTTCTATTCGTTCCTCGATGTCTTTCCGTGTACCTGCTCGCATTTCCTTCCACGAATTCTCAACGGATTGAAAGTTTGCAAAATCGTTCGGCTCTTCGGTGTTTCCCTTTTATTCATCCCCGAAACCCAAGAAATTCCAGGCAATTTGACCACACGAAATAAAGAAATTCCAGTCAGGTTTACGATTTTTTCTTTTCTCTTCCTACTTTCGGAATGTTTTCTCGTCGTTACGAAATTACGGTACCAAGGCAATTGGAAAAAATGTCGAAAATGTGGATCGTATTGCGATAAATCGTCGTTGAGGAGGAACAATGAGTTAAACAACGAAGACGAATTGTCGATGTCGCGCGCCCTTGCTGTTCCCCTTTTTTCACCGTAGAGGCGGCCGCGTGGATTTTCATTAATTTGCTCGTACATGCTGTCGGATCGGAATCGGCATCCGGCGCCGCATCTTTTGACGTTCCACGGCTTACATTCCAGCAGGTTTACCTTTATACGCCGGTGTTCTTCGTTGCTCTGGCGATTCTCACCTTTCGTGCGGTCAGTAAACAAATAACAAGGTCATCGAAGACATTACAACCACGTCGACTCCCGTAAATGTACCGTGACAAATTTACTCATTATACGTACTGTGCAATTTATTATATTCGCTGTGCTTATTTCGTCGGTGGATGTTCATTCTAGCTATTTCTTTCTCTTTCGGCCTTTCCCTCTATTCCTATCTCTTTCTCAATTAGAAGTCTCAGCAATAAAAGCTAATTTTCACTTGGCACGTTAATGCCTCTCTAAATTGCAAATCGCAGGGAGAAGAAACATACGTTGGGGCATATGTGGAATATTGAGGATTAAAGAAATTGTGGTTCGCCTAGTATTTTGCGAGGTACTTTTTAAAGTACTATATTAAATTTAAGGACGATAAAATTGTGGGAAATAACATTAGACTATTGTTGATGTTGCATTAACCCTTTGCACTCCTATGTTGGGCTACACTCGACACAGCTTCCTGTGCTACTTAACGTGTTATCTATTAATTATTGACTTTTCAAAATCAACAATAATTTTGCATCTTAACATAAATATCCCGCGGTAATTACAAATCTTTTTAGTATAATGTAAAAATGAATAATTATCAGGAGACGATTTTCAGAGACTATATTTGCTTATCTGACGGATAGTTAGTAAAATAATTCGGAGCGCAAAGGGTTAAATTGACTCAGTTGCTGCCACATAAATATATAGCTATATTTCTAACGTAGAATATTATGAAATTGGTATCTGTTAATCTCTTGACCGCTGCGTAGTTTCTCAAATAAGTTATGAAGATATGTAACTAACCATTACACTTCATAATGTGCCATAAAAAAATAATAAATAAATGTCGTTTTCGCGGAAACGCGATAAAGTTACTTATTACTTACGTATAAACGTAACTGAGTAGAAAAGAAATAAAACTAAGTGGCATAGTATACATGGTACGGTAAGACAAACTAAACCCTTCACACTCAAAGTCATCTATTAGCAACATGGCAGTACTTTGCTATTTGCTATCTTGTGCAATTTCAATAGAAAAGTACAGGTAAAAATAGATTTCTTAAAATATTGCGATAAGCGCATCCTCTGTAATCACTAATAAATTCAGAGGTCCCCTTAAAGGAGGCAACCGATTGATACGTTAGATTAGGATGTCCCCTTAGGTAGAACATTGAAGTGCAAAGGGTTAAAGATCAAAATACACGACACTCGTATACATCGATTGATCTGTGATAGCGCGAATACACGCCTACTTTCTAAATTGACGTACCTAGAAGAACGTATACATACGCCTTTTGCAGTCAAAGGGCTAATTATAATTGAATCACGACATACCTTGGCACGAAGAGCGACGGGTTGATCGTAGAACGCAGATACATCTCTTCTCACCAAACGTCGAAAATAATTCGCTGGAAAAGGGATTAACCATACGACGAATCCGACAGGACGACGGTTTCATGAGAGCAGGGTTTGCATACACGAGAAAACGTGACGACAGCTTCTGGACTCGGCTTTGCAGATTGAGCGAAGGGAAGACAAATTTCTACACACGTGCGAGAATCTCGATGTGCCAACATGTCCTCGCGAAACCTTTCCATTTCTGTAATCCTCAAGGAGGTCGCCACATCTCGCCACCTAGTGCCGCCCTCTCCCCTTCTACGCCGTTCGATTCGTTTCTTCTTACGGTGTCTTCTACATGTTTCAACGTTGCTACGTACTTTCGCAAAGCCAGGTAGAAACTCGACGACCCGCAGAAACACAAGGAACTCGTTGTCGACGTTTGCGATCCATATATAGAAAAGGATTTTCTCTAGCTTTGCATGATCTCACGGTACGCTGGTTTCCGTTAAAGGCTCCGAGTCCACCGGGGCTCGCCTAAAATCTGTGTCACCCACGAAACGAAAGTACACGATGATCCTTTCAGATTCGATCTTCTCTGAGAGATCGGCATGAGGATTAAAAACTACGCGAGTCACTTGCACGTTAAACGAACGAAAATTATCAATTTCGTATTTCTTTTCGACGGCACGATTCCCGGTCACGATTCAACAGCCGCCATTACTATGGAGTTTAGTTTAAAAGTTGCCGACTAGAGGTCGGTAGGGAAGATGCAGTTCATAAACCGCTAAATTGAAATGTTTATTTTGACAATGGAATGTGTCATTTATTTTATGTCTAGATATTTAGGCTTTGCGTTTCAAATCCAGAACTATCAGACTTAATGTATTGTATTTACGTACTGTGGTAAAAGAGAAATCTAAGGGTAAAGAAGATGATCAGTCGGGAAGACAGTAAATAAGAATATTTACTGTAACGCTTATATATCGATTCGTGGAATGTTTCGAACAAATTGGAAATCTGTTAACTTGATCGCTTTAGTAACTTTGGTATTAAAAATATGGATGACAGTTTATGAAAAAACTTATTTGCACTCGTAATTCGGTATCCTTATACGGTCCGTCCCATAGGAAAGGTGACTGATTTTCTATTCGTGTAAACACTAATGTCGTCTGTGAACGGATGCATGAATTTACCAGCGTGATATTTCGACTGTTGATATTTTCGATCTTTTGTTTTAAATTTTGCAGCGTTGAAAAGACAGACAGCTTGTAATAACCGAAACTTTAACAGTATCTTTTGAACTTCGATCGTGAAAGAAGCAATGGAGTAGAATGAAATAGAATTACCCGACTATTCGATCACACCAACTGCGTCTACGAAGAGAGCAAGGGTAAAACGCGTCGCACTAATAACAAAATGTTTACCTTTTTTTGTTAACAAAAGAATCCAAGCCAAACCACAGCCAAGACATCCAACGATGATCTCTCCACCGAATGGATGAACACTCAGCAGCTTCAACCGACCAGACCTCCTCCCCTTCACCTCCGTCGTGCATGTGATTTTGATAACAGTTTCCAACGTTAATTGCCAGGTACCTCTACCGTGGTGCACTCCGCGGAAACAAATTTATTCGTTCGAGTGGTACAAAATCTTAATTGCGCGGAACGATCGATTTAATTAAAAGCCACGTGGAATGAAACTGCAAGAGACCGATTGGCCCGGAAGCGGTTCGCGATCGCGTGCGTGTTTGCAAAACAGAGCAAGACACAGGTAGGACGAGGAAAGTGCGACAAGGAAGATCGATAAACGACTGCCGCAGGACGTACTTGCTCGCTAGTTATTCGTACGTCCCAATTACCGAATGCTCGAATCGTCGATCTTCGGTTTTATTCGCGTATTAGATACCTACCGTTTATCGGTGTGCCCTTGGTGCGGGCCAATGTTTCGCGAGGCAGAACGGAGAGACGCACGCGAATACGAGCTCGCGGACAGATAGCATCGGACGGGAGCCGAGGCATGTAATTGATTCAGAGTAAAACAATGAACCTCTATGTGGAATCGTACCGCATATATATTGCATGTGCGTCTTACACGATGGTACCGGCGGACGAGTCGGAAATTCACGGCTCTGCGAACCTCGACAGAATTACCTCGCATCGAGATCTTCCCTTTCGTGGACGGTGTCGATCACGGTGGAATGCTCGTAGGCCGATTATTTCGGAGCGACATGCGATTTCCTTCTGTGCGATCGACCGAGTGTCTGCAATTAACTTTAATCGACCAGAGTACGGAATAATCGCGGTTCTATCACTTTCATTAGCGTTATCGGACAATCAATCTGATTCCTAGGTTTGTCGATCGGTTGCACGATCATTGGCGAATTCTCTATCGGCGTGAAATCCTATATACTGAGTGTGATTGCAGTTATGCATTCGCATACATTATAATGCCAATTACGAGGCAGTTTCATCGGTGATACGTCTCGTCGTGTCCTTTGTAGAAGATGGTACCTTGGTGGAGATACCATAGAATTTCTGATTCCACGGCGATGCTTGGCGAGAACGTCCTAACGGAACATCTAATAACAACAGGACGACTATGAGTCTCGACTAGGATTACCAATGGAGAAAGAATTTTCCGCTTTTCAGCATACCGAAGGAAGGATAGAGGCGCAAACGAAGGGGAAAAAAAGAATGCCTCGTCATCGCCATTCGGCTATTGATGCTGCGCGTCCGGTTTAGCATATGATGTACGACAAATGTAAATAGAAAAGCAACGCAAGAGCCGACCGGACAAAGCCATCGCGCACGCCGGGATGAACGAACAAAGCCGAGGGACTTTTATTATAATAATCTGCAGTGTGCACGAAGGAACGTATGCAACCGAACGACGGTATTCTCTGCTTACTTCTTTCTCTTTCACGCTCTTTTTCACGGTCTATCTTTCTCTCTCTCTCTTTTCCTCGCTCGTTTTTAACCCTCTCCAGCTTGCGTACCTCTTACCGCCGCGTGCAATCCTTTCCTTTTACAGCTCTGCGATGCACTTTATTGCGAGCAACCCCTTTTTGTTTCTTTACCGCGGTGGGACCACCGCATTGGAATATCGCGAGGAGAGGAACGCACGAGGAGACATGTCATAAAAATGCGCGTGTAACTATGAGAGTACGTTCTACCGACAGCTTTGTGGAAAGTCATAAGCGTCGGTCCGCCTATGTACGTACAGTATGAACACCCTTGGACGAATCGTGGGGGAAACGAAAAGTACACGTTAGCCTCCTAGAGCAACGACGGGGGTTGCTGGTAACGTGTGCTCCGGTTAGGGGCGAGAAATCCGTGGAATTGCAGAGATCGTGGTATGTACTGCACGATGGAAAATGAGAAAGCATGTAGACTCTTGTTTTTTATATGTATGGACCTGGTTGAAGGAATTACTTCTGTGTTCGCAGCGACAGTCAACTGGGTTAACAGGATTAATATTTTTTTTTTTTCTATTTCTGGCATGATGCGACTTTTTAGAAGATAATGTTTCTGTAGAATATTTTGGAAATGGTAATACCATATTAGACTTGGTGTAAGTGGAATTAATCTTCCTTAGAGAGTTACAGTTTGGGAAGAGATAATCAATATTGAAATTATTTATATGTTCCTGTAATCTACTTATACTAATGTTATATTCAGTGATGCATCTCCACGTTACGTACACGATTCTGAATATAACATTGGTATAAATGGTTTGAAATAAATCGTTGCAATATTGATTAGTTATCTCTAATTTATTTTAAGAAAGAATAATTCTAACAGTGTAAATACACGGTAGGTATCATCACTGAATCTATACAATACTAGATGCAAAAATAATACAATAAAATCATTCAATTCCAACAAAATCATTGCAACATTCATCAGCTCATTTGAAATTACTTTAAGAAATTATAATTCTAACAGTACTAATTGATAATCACCGTCTTCTCATCTATGCAATACTAAATAAAAAACTAGTATAATAATACCAAGAAAAAGGACACTTTTCGAAGAAAAATCTCAAGAAATTGAATTGCCTTGCAAAGTAGTAATAACATTACATTATTCAAAAATTCATCATTGACTCATATATCCAGACACAGCGCGAATACGAGAAGCGCAAGGAGCACGCGCATAATAATACTTCTTTCTGAGCTTTCATCATTAGCGAGGCCGCTCCTACGGCAATCCTCGTTTGAGGCAAGGATTTTAATTCCTTTCTCTCGACACTTGCACGCCGATGGAAGCGCGTTCTGTTGCGCGTATCAACGCGCGCTCCTGTGTTCTCGTTGCCCGTATAATTATGCCTAATTGTAACGAGCTGGAAGAAAGAGCGAATGCACCCTCTTGCCGCGTGAAAACAAAAGGCGAAGAAGGCTCCAAGCGAGCGCAGTAAGTTTTCTTCATGCTCCTGTTTCGAGGCTGCCAGGTTGAAGAAAAAATCAAGAGGGTAAATGGGACCCTTTTGATTCAATGCAGCACTTACGATTTCCGCGACTTTCAGTGAGGAAATAACAGTTGGAAAGTTGAATATTCAGGTATGTATTAGAAAGTTCATTAATTGGATTAATTAGAAAGTTTGCGACAATGTAATTAAATCATCGACGGAGAGAAAAGGATTATAGTGAAAGCATATTAGAATTGTCGACGATAGATATTTGTGGAAAAGAATTTAATTGGCAAGTGGAGTTAAAAAAGATTTTGCCCTTTTAAGCTAATCAAATTAAGTGAATTAATGAAAGAAGAGAAAATAGATACTGTTCCACCGTTTGGAAGAGTATTTGTAGAATCTCACGGTTCTCCAAATATCGCGGGCTTAAACAATCGTTTTAAATTGTAATAAATATCATTAAAGGAAATATATAATTAAATACACAAGGACTTGAAAATACCGTCGCTGTGAAATGATAAAAATAAGACGTGTATTTCTGGATAATTAACAGTGACAGGTGACAATTCAATTGCTCGGATATTCACGTCCTAATGCGACCTTAATTACCACGTAGCAGATTTTCTCTTTTCCTTATCATTTGTATTATTTATCGCGCTCTAATTCCGGTGTTCCGGATTCTTCTAAAAACAGAATCTCGAATGAAATTTTCTGAAATAAACCGCCGCGTGAAACCAGTAGCCCCATCTGTGCATTCGAAGTGCAACCCCAGAACGGCGCACCGGTGCATGACTGCATCAAAGTTTGAATAAACGCGCCTGCATTTGGGTGATTCGCGCGATACATTCGAAAAGAGCGCCGACTTCTTTGGCGGCTATTTTTCCAGCAAATCGTGCACCTACGAATTTAGGTCAACGCCAGAAACGTCGGACTTTTCTTGAAAAACAAACAAAGAAAAAACTCCGCGTAGCAGGCAAGTGTTAGCATACTCGCTGTCGATTCAACGGTTGCACCTTTACCCAGCAAACGAATCTCGTTCAGTCGCAACGAACTTTCAAACTGCAAGCAAAACCGCAAACCTTTCGTAGCAGTTGGTCGTGTTTTTGACGATAACGTACACCGAGGTATTCGCAGCGCGTATTTTGCGGCTAGGCGCACCTACATCGAATACATTTCAAACGCTGGCACTTTTGACGCTTGAAAATTATCTACTCGTAGCTTCCACGATGAAAAGAGCATTGCATTAAATGCACATACAGCATCGACCTCAGATACCCGTGAATGAGAGCATCAACGTTTATTTACGTAGTTTCCTTCGCCACCCAGATTCGATACGTGCACGTTCGCCAAAACCGAGAAGGATAAAGGATCACTCCGACGGATACAAAGTCCTCTTTCGAGGGTAGTTTCGCTACGTGATTCGCGCCTCGGCTTTTGAATTTTTAAAGACGTCGTGTATCTCTGTAAACATGCAATTTAAAGTAGCGCGTGTTCCTTTAAACAATTTTTCATTCCTGTTACTTTCTTCTCTTTTTCTTTCTATCTCTCTCCTTCGTTCTCTCTTTCGACTCATTTGCGGATTATCCAAGCATGTGTATTCCACACGTTATCCTTACGCGTACAGATTCGCGTCTGCATTCGAGAGAGTGTTTGTTGCACCGGCTTGCGCGCATTCCGATTCAATCCGATAACCGTGGTTCGCCGCATGAAAGTCATCGTGACTAATTAACGTAATGACGACCGCTAAAGAGTACCGCAGAAATTATTGAAAGCACCGAGGGAGAGCTTGCCCTGGCGTTTCCACCGGCAGGTGCAAAATTGCGAAACTGGCTCGTCGTGTGTGACACGTTATTGTCAGTTCGTCAACCGCGAGTTTGTCAGTCAGAAACGCACGAAATTGTTCGGCACACCGTCCAAGCTGGACGATGGAAAATTTCTCTGTAAACAGCCGCGGGCTCGTTCGCTGCAACGGTTAACGCGGTGTACATTCTCGGGGAATTGATATGGACCACATGCATCGATGGTTATTTTCGATATTTTTCACTAACGGATGAGTTGTATTTGCACACCTTTCTTTTACCTTTGAGCACGATTTTGTCCGTCATTATTGTTTCTCGTCTGGGAGAAAAAAGTATTACGAATTTATCCATCGATGCGCTATTGCTTTGCGTTTACTTTTCCGGTATTGTTTACAGAACGTGTTGAGATTTTCTAGGACACAGAAACGTAGAAGAATAAATAAATATTCTCATATATTGAACATACAATGGAGAGGAATCTTGAAAAATATCAGTGAATCTCTTGCCTGTTACCATAAGTAACACAATACCACAAAAACACACAGTTTAACCCTTTGGCCTACGATCTATGTTCTGACCGGGCGAGTAATGATTCAAAATTAATTCCTGAAATTAAAAGTTCTAACTGATTTCTAATATTTCCTATAACTAAAAGTGACATTAATAGTATAGAAATAATGACACCGTTCCGCAACCAGCTGATTTTTCAGTTTCATAATTTTTGAAAGATTTCAAAATTCCCTATTTCATTTTCTAGGGGGTTAAAATTCTATAAGAAATGGAAAATTGTAAAAACAATTCATAAATTCTCTGTTATTATTTCTCTATTTAATTAGTCCCATCGATACCTTCCACTATTCATCCAATACCTTCCAGTTCATCCATTCGCACGATTCTACCTTCGTTTGTACGCATATCTTTGGCTCCAACGTTTACATCGAATTCCCAAACGGCTCGCGTCGTTGTGTCGTGATTTCATATACACGGGATCATCTCGGCATATATTTCCATCGTTAAGGGAACGCCACGGAAACGGATGCATGCATGCGCGTATGAAAATTTATGCGCCGTGCGGAACCAACAACCCACCGGCTGCTGCGGCTCACCTGTACCTACGTACAACAGAGGAATGTACCCGCGAGTGCCGACACACGTGATGACACATAACGTGTTTACTTATAGTCTTTACGTACACTTGGGCTCGGTCTTCGTGAAGACGAGGAACATGCCGATTTTGGCCGGAGTCATTAGTCGACGATGACGGAGAATCGGGTCAAGTATCTTCGCATGCCGCTTGATTACATATTTGAAGGGAAGAATGAAGGGTGCACGTACAGAAGTACGTATTTTCGAATGGAACGTCAATCAAGTGAGTACCATATGCTGATTTTTTTTTTCATTTTCGTGGGTGGTGGAATATAGTGGAGTTTGGATGGTATTGTTTGGAGCTGAATAATAATAACGTGAATCGACTTGAGAACTAAGTAATATTATGTCATTTAAAGAGTATTTGGTTAATTTTGTGTTAGTTTAAAATCTTGTATTCTTTTTATCATTGGTTAACCCTTTTGGTACGGATTTATTTGAGAAAATATTTGCATGTGAAACGGATTTAATTTTTGGTTGCTTGGAGTAGTATGTAAAAGCAATACATTTTACGTAAGAATTCATTCATTTCTAAAATATTAGTGACATATGTAGTATTAAGATGATTTCAGGTAATTAATTGCAGGTATTTCAGAAAAACTTTTTATATCGGCTATATTTTCTTTTTCTTCCCAAATCCATTCCCCTGATAATGGTTCACGAGAAGATTCACTATCACTGCTCGAAAGACGTTTTGTGCTCCTTTCAAACCTTGGTATTATATCACAATTGTCATCATTTTCTAGTTCACTATCGTCTTCATCACCTTCACTTTGTATTTCATTGTAATTGTCAATTTCAGAATCACTAAACAATTCTTCTTCAGATTTCTCAAAGCCACTTTCATTAAATCTTTCCTTATCGTTATCATAAAATATATTCCTTATTTCTGACATAATGGGGCAATGTATCGCAAAGAATGTTCACCAAAATACTGTAATTGCCTCTTCTATTATGACTGATACAAACTACGATAAAATGAAGAGAATTGTGCATGTTAAATATTATAAACTCAAATGAAGTCTTAGACACGTCATCCGCTCCTGGGGCAAACAAGTGCATGACGTGTCTAAGACGTCAAATGTACCCAAGGGGTTAATTTATCGAAGCATTCTAATTTCTTACTTATCAAAGTATTGATCGTCAGTGTGCATTTTTTTCTCTCAGTTATTATCGTTTCATTGCCAAGTAGACACCGACGTTTTCCAAGCACGAACCATTACAATGTCACTCCTTGCCAGCAATACGTCGACGAAGCCCCCCAAAAAAATCTCCAATCGTAATTACAAAAACGAACGTCCACCAGCATCGTTTCTGCGAGAAAATTATTCTTGCATTTAATTACGCTTTTCCGTGATTGTTCCCGGGAAACAACGATTAAAACATTTCCACCCCCAGCGCGACTAATTAAGCTCGCGGAGAGGTTTTCCCTGAAAAGTAACGCACCGACGTAAAATAACTTCTGCGCGTATGACGAGGGCGATGGAGGGATGAAGAGGGGATCGAAGCAGTCGTAATAATAATTATTCTCGGAACTCGCGCGCATCTGAAAAGTGAGGGCTTCGTGGTAGGAGGGTGAGTAAAATTATTGCTACGACGAGACGAGTAAAAACATTTGCCGGCTTTCGTGTAACACACAGGCATCGCGAGCATCGAGTCGCGTTAGGCAGGCGAATCGGCAATAGAAGTTTCTTGCTAGCCGACTCTGCGGGCGATTGGGTGCAGATTACGGCTTTGTGCTATCGCTTATACCCCTTTCCTATGGACAGCAATTTACGGGTTATCACCAAACGGCAATAAACTTCGGATATCTGGCTTGGTGAGCCGACGTTCCCGCGGCTCTACGTGCTGCGCGGAGAGATAGGTGGGACAGGGTGCACATAAAATTACCGCGTCCCGAGTGAAATATAGTTTGTAAAGTATAAAGTGTTAGAATGACGCGCCGTTTCGACCAGTGGTGTCGGCGGAATCTACGTTTAACCGACAATGGGAGAATCGATGTACTCCAGTCGATTAATTCAAAGAAGTGCCTCCACGACTGGAGACGCCTTGCAGCTTGGATTCTTCGTTAAATTTGAAATGGAAAATCCTACTGGTATTTTCTAACACGACGTTGGAATGGACCTGACACAGTACATTTTTTGGGAAAGGTGAAATTAGTGGGTTTCTACTATTTTTTTCGAAAAATTTTACAATGTTATAGAGATAGAAGGGAGGAAATATTTGAAGGGTGTTTTATAATACAGGAATTATTATATAAATATTTTTCTAGATACTTATTTAATATATTAACGGTACTTTTTAACATCCTATCCACTTCTGATCGGTCACTTGCACGCAAATATTTCCCTGATACTGATATCTCTTTGAAAATTGCAAAGTTTCTTCACTGAGTCCTTGGCATAGTTAACCGCAATGAAAAATAATAATTTAGTAATTGCCGTAGCGACCAATTAATAAGTTAAAAGCCCAAAAGTGTTGGGCCTGAAAAGTCGATTAATCGTCTACCGGTCGGTAAAGTGTTAAGGGAAAATAGAGTTCAAGGAAGTAGTTCTGGTGTGAAGATAATGATCAATGCAGGTGCTTTGTAATTTTAATGAACCGCGGTTTTAGTTTAAGATAGGTGAGATAATGTCGATGCCCAATGAAGATAAGTTGATAGGTCATGAAAAGGGATAGTTAAACATTATGAGATGAACTTGCGGAGAATTTTTATTTCAATTATAATGGAACGAATCAGGAAATTTCGATTTTTCGGCAACCGGAAACGTTGGCTCAGCACTCGCTAATCGGCAATCTGCTGACCACGGACAAAACGTTATCACGCGCAGTGCACTCTAAATGTCGGTCGACGATTATTCGATTTTACGATCTGTATTGGTATAATATGTATATTTATGAGCTCGAAGTAATGGGGTATTTAGAGAATAACCGCTATTGATTCTATACGATCGCACTTTTATCGTATCTCATCCCGACTATCGAAATACTTTAATTATCGAAGTACTTCTGCGATTCCAAATTTAATTTCCAATAATAAGCTATTTCAAGCCCGTATCGAATATCGATGCCATGCCTACAAAATCATACGACGATATGGAAAACCGACCGAAATGCCGTGGAAACGATCCTGTTATTAAATAACTTTGACGATCATAATATTCAAATAAAATCACTAGGTGTAATCTCTCCTTCTTCTTTACGATATAGAGAGAAGCAAAGAGGGATAGAACTTTCTTTCACGATGTATGAATGCACGATACAGGGATCCAAGTGCACGAGAAGAGACGTTATTCGCGATGATCCTCCATACGTTGAATCATCCAACTATAAATCGTCTCGCGAACTCCCACGATCCAAGATATATATCTACTCGTTCCTTCTACTCTTCCCTTTGCCCCTATCGATCGAATACATTTCCTATTTACTGTTCCTGCATCCACCGATAGCTTCTGCTGCAGCTCCTCCGTAACCTTGAAGGTGCTTTAAGGGGTCGCCATCCAACCACGGATCTGTATCTCCTTCATGATTTACGATACGAAGCGTGGTAATTGAGCGTTCGGGCCTTTGACCGCGTACGTACAATCGATGGATTCTTAATACTTTGTTACGAGTACCCGGCAACAACGTTCGATAGGCTGTAATTATGTAATGCGGTATTAACTCGCTGGGTAATTGATGAATAATATTCTGCGAATTATACCGTTTTGATAGCTGGATTTACGTTGGGTGTGGCTGAATTCAAAGAATTGTTAAAGTGTCGCAAGTTCTGCAATTATATTGATTCCATATTTTTTTTTTCTGTTTTTCTTTGGTAATTACACGATTTTAATAAATCATGCAACACGTAATTACAGCTTGCCATGTGATCAATATAATTTATGAAATTATTTAAAGATTCCATAAATTCAAAATCATTTTCACGCTACAATAATCTATTAGAAATGAATGTATATATTCATTGACTGGAACGTAAGGGTGAAAAATCTAAAAATATCTGTGCAAAAAATATCACACTTGAAAACGGAACGAAAGACATTTCGATAATTGTTGGAAAATACGTCAGTTCCAATTATCGTTGACAATTTCATGCGCCAGTGGAGCATGTGTAACGAAGAATATTAAAAAAAAATTCCCATCGAGCTGCTTCGTGTAACTGTTCGTCGTTACATTAATAACAAAAAAAAAGATACAAATAAACGAAGAGAGGAGAAAAAAGAAGCATTCACGTCGCTCTTCCACGCCAGCAAATATTTAAACTCCTCTCGTATTATAATCACGAGGAAAGCACGATGCACGTTTAACATATTTCTCCATTGCATCGCAATCGCGATCGGATCTCACGGTCGAGGTTCCCGCACCAGTTCAATTTCGCGAACGACACCGCCACCGTGGAAGTCCTCCGGTCGTATCGGGGTCGTTCGTTCCGGTCGAGACGAGCTCGATAAATAATTAGTAGCGGCGCCTTCGGGGGATAATATACCCTTCCACCTCACGGCGAAGGGAATGGTTAACAAGCGTAAAGGCGTCGTAGGCAGTATCTCGAGTTCGTGTCGAGGTGCGGCCTTTCCCTTCCTTTTTCCTTGGCAACTTCTTACCCGCGTTCCTGGCGATTGAGTTAGATGCACCGGCTACAACCTTCGCCTCTGGGCGCATAGTCATTAGCCCAGGGAGCTTCCGAAGGGCTAGCCGTAACGTTTTGCGACGATAGTGCGGCAGATTGTGCAGGAAAAAGGGAAGAGGACGAATTGGAAACGTAAACGGAAAGAACTAGGCGAGAAATCGGTTTTGTATCGAGAAGGGGAAAGAAATGAATTGAATTCGGATGGTCGTCGATGGAGATGATGAATCTGTTTCTGGAGGGGTCTTTTTGCATGGATTTTGTAGTCTTGTGAGATTGATTTAGACGTAGGAGAATTTCTCTTAAGACTATAATGGGAGTTAAAGGTTCGAGTTGGCGATTAGTGGGATCTAGGTCGGATATTTATAATTTTTGAGAGATTTCTTCTGTGAGATATGAATATTACAGATTTGATAGTTTTATAAAACTTCTAAGACTGTAATATAAATGAGGAAAATGGTTGTAGTAATTTACATGGGCATTACGAAGGTTGGGAAAATGATTGATTGCTTATCTTTAGAAAAATTCTCCAAGTTTATAAAGAAGGCATACAGTAGGTATTTTATGTTGATCTTATTAAATTTAAATTACTGAATTAATAATGTTTTCCACCTTTTCATTTTGCCTGGTCTAAAGAGCTCGTCTCATTAATTGAAATATAAAAGAAGAATATGTTTAACACGTGAATTGCCCAAGTTAAAACTATGATATTCTAATATATTAAGTAAGAACTCTGGGAAAAGAGGAATCAAGAGATGTAATAGATGTTCAATGCAGTAATTTGTGTTTTACAAGATCAATGTAGAGTATGTGCTCTGTCTCTGGTATTCGAGAATTTAAAAAAATAATTGTAAACTAGTCATTTTGAGTCGTTTGGTAGTTCTAGTGTTAAGTATCGATGTTTTCGGGTTTGTCGATGAGATCAATGATACCGAGAATTCTGAACGTAAGTTATTCCGGCATCGATGCATTTATGCCAATCGTTGAATACAGTTGCATCGTAGCAATCGGTAGATTCTGATGTCGGGTTGTTAGATCGCCTTTGCACTGTACTTACGTGTATAACCTTTCTCCCGGTGGAATAGACGTTTTTAGAAACGCGTTTCTCCCATGGACGATGATGGTGTACTTACCTGAAACAGGAAAAGGAAAGAACATCATTAAATTTGCCAAGCACATGCAAACACGAAGTGCCAAAGTTCGCGTGCTATCTCCGTTCCTCTCAAGCCTTCTGATCTCGCATGAGAAAATTATTCTGGCAATGGTGATACATCTGGTTGAACTATCGATCTCTAAGCTTTCATCGTGCGAGAGGAACGGTTAGACGAATCGATGCTTCGATCACAATCGAGGACGAAAGGACAGCTCGTGTAATCGTGACGATAGTACATTATAATTTTCACTCGTTCGAGAAGTAGCTTTTACCGCGAGAATACAATGTTAGGTGAAGCGTGAACGTAATGTCAACTCAATATCAATTATCTCCAAAAGGTTTTCGGTATTTCCATATCCCTCGTCAATTACAGATCGTTATGGTAGACTATGATTTCACTTTGCAAGTCTAGAGATTCACATTTCAATTTTGATAAATCATAATGTCAAATTCACCCTTAATAGTTATGATCAAACCGCTAAGAATCTACAATTTTAGATGGGTGCAAATGTGAAGGCTGTGATATATTAAATAAATTAGTTAAAAATGTCTCAGTAGTTACAGAGATTTTAAACCGGTCTGACTAATCAGAAGTCCAAGTCTTTAATTTCACATCTACTACAGATCCACCATTCACGACCACGAAACTTCTTCTCTTCTCTGTATTGTATCTCAACGAAAGCAGTTTGAACCAGAACCTCGTCGTTGTTTTTCGATTTGCACATATCCAAACATCGAGGGTACGTTGCACCCGTTTACTGTCTGCATTGAACATTTCTTGTCAACGGGACAACGATCGCCATAGTTGTGACAACTCGCCTTGTTGAGAAAGAAGAGAAGAGACAGTGGAAGGTGAAATATGTAGGTGGTATGGGTGAAGACGAGGCATTGATACTTTTATTGCAGCCTTTTGGCTTCATGAGCTCGCCTTAAAGCCTGTTCGTGCACCAAGGTATTTATTACAATAACAACGTGCCAGGCCACTTTAGTTCCGAGAATGTCGGAGTTAACTTCGACGTTTTACCAGTTAGTCCGTGGTCCGTTGCCGGTATTGAAGTTAATTAGTAACGAGAGAGGGGAATTAAGTCAGAAAATTCCTCTTGATACGTCTCTCTTGATTATTCTTTACGCTTCGCCGGCGAGAGATTTATGTAACGATGCATCGGACGCTGCACCGCGAGAATGAAGTGCATCGAAGTTGTTGCGGGTGTTGCCGTGAGTAACGTGACTTTGCAAACGTCCCGATGACGTACTTCAATTTCTGATAACGTGGAAAAATCGCGTGTCAAAACGTCAGCGGTGAAGATTGCTGGTAAATTGAAATTTTTGTTGTACTTTAGCTTAAATGAAACATTTGAGTATAGAAAAGTGGTTGTAAATTAAACGAATATTCAATTTTCTCGATCAATGTAAAATGTTATTAATCATGTCTCTAATAGGAGTGTCGACATGGTGTAAAATAGAAGAGAATTATAAAGCGGTTAAATTCTGATAGAAATATCCAATGTAATATAAAAAAGAAAGAGAAAGCTATAAAATATACTGATATACGATTCAACGTATGAAACTTCCGGATTACAGTCTTATCCGTTGATTTCTGCCGTTTCCAATTAAACTTAAAACTTCCTCCGAGTCGTAATTTCAACGGGACACCGTCCTCGACCGCGAATATTTCCTCGAAGGTCTACGACCGTCGGTTTCGTACGTCCAGCTAAATTTTTTTCTCGTCGCGCAACCGCCGTGATCTTCATCTCGTGTCATTTTATCAGTGTCCAAAGGCAGTATGCGTTTCACGCATAACTCTCTAACGTGGAGGGCTACTTTTCAACTTTTTGCGCCGTCAGTGTGCCCGGTAAGCGGGCACATGCGTTTTACAACGTCGCCCGTCCGAGTTTCACACCATCGTGTCTCCTGTGCATTTATACAAGCCACGTATGTATATGAGTTCGTGAGAGAATACCGAATGATGCATAGTGGGGGCCGAAAGAAGAGGGGAACAGCTCGCGAGACGAAATGGACCCGGTTCAGAATTTTCGTTTTTCGCGATCCCTCGGCGTCCCTTTCTCGTCGGCGACCACCTTGATGGAAGATACGTATCTCCCCCGGAATCGTTACCTTACATTCCGTTTTTCGGAGAGAACCGCCAAAACTCCGAAAAACTACGTAGTCGATGCATATCGATTCCTTTTTACTCGATAGAACTAATAGTTACGATACCGCAGCTGCGATAGATTCAAATCATCTACGAGAATCTCTACGGAAAGGGAGAGACTTTTACCTGACGTCTGATCTTATCACAATGACGTTCTGGTGGAATTATATCCGATCAGAATTTCAAAGTGCAAACTGTTTCTGTAAAAATGCTATAAACTTAGAAATATTCCAGTGTAATGACGCAAAGTGAAAAATTTCACACTTCCAACTTCTAGATATTCCAAGTTGCAAGAATCGACAGGTATTTGAAAATTTACGATAGTATAATCATCACACACTAATTAGATAAGAGTACGCATATTAAATTAGTATAGACATACATCACAAATATCCAATAGGGATTGACCATCCACCGTCTATTATTCGAGCTGACCTTACATCGATGAAGTTCCACGGTTCGTCTTTTCTCCGGCACCGCGAATAATTTAACTCCTCTCGGATCTAGGAGATAGTATTAACGCAGCGGAAAACTGCATAGTGCCGCAACGTGAAAAATTCACGGCGCACTCGAACGCACGAGCGGCATGCTTTATCTTAACAGCGGCAAGTATCGCCGTGGAGAACGCGGCTGCGAGACGACCCTTTCGAAATAATAGTAGATACGGAACACGGGCAACGGCTCCGACGTGCGAGGGATCCTCTCTTCGCGCGTACATACCTACATGCACCCACGGATGCACAAATACTTGCATACGTGCATGTAGGTGCACAAGGCGCAGATTTATTGCGAATGCCGCACGGAGAACGAAATGGCAAAGAGAGGAAAGAGACGGGTTGAGAGTACAAACCCAAAGTGGGAGACTCCAGAAGGGAAGGTTAGAGGGGCCCTTTTGTAATATGTTGATATTTAATGATCCTGGGCGAAATAGTTTACGATCGACGTATTTATTAAACGGCGCTGTTTAAACCCTTAACATTTCGTTGCCGGTGTCGAACTAACGAGCGGCACTATTTCGAGTACACTCGTATGGAAAAGGAGGTAGGATGACGTTTAAAGCTGTTTACTTTTCTTTTTTATTTACAAAGATCACGAAGAAAGATGAAAGGTATTGTATGGTTGAATCGAACGAAATTGAAGATTGTGAGAACGATACGGTAAAGCTTGATGTTCAATTTCGAGAAATAAATAATTCCGTATCAACGATTACATATCATTCCTCCGTGTATTATTAGCACCCGCAGTATCGCGAATTCCTCTTCGCGAAATGTGCAACGTGCCGAGGCAACGAGAGTGTTCCGAAAAAGAGAAAGTAGGAGAGGAAAGAAACGGAGAAAGAGAGACGCAAGTGGAGGGTTGGAAGTCGAGATGGTCGCGAATTTATTTAGTGGAGTGTACACCTTTAACCCTTTCGTTTGGAGCTGATATACGGTCGGGCGAAATAAAGAAGTCGTAAGGCCCTGGGCCAGCTCGGACTCCGATCCTGCTTCTCCCTTCTCTTCCTCACGGCGTACTACTCCTCCTTTCATCTCCTCCCCCTCAACCGGCAGGCGAGCCTTTGGCCCCATAGAGTTGCAGCCCTAAGATCAATTATTATTACCAGTCGTAAATAAATATCAATATATTTCCTATGCCCCTACCGCGCTTCTCCTTCTCACTCTTCCTCTCTTTTTCTCACTTTTTCTCCCGGCCACTCTCTCAACCCCTTCCCGTCGTTCTCGAGCACTAAAAATCCTTTCTCGCTACGGCTGTTTGCGGTCTCTTTGTGACGCACGCCGCGGCAGACGTCCGAGCTTGTCGGGTTACAAGATGCTTGTACGCTCGCATACGTTTCTCTTTGCTCTGTCCTCCTTGCCTCCTTTTTCTTCCTCCTCCTCCACTGTGTATCCTCGGGGGAGGAAGATAGTTCCTTTGCCGGTATTATATCGGCGATTCTTTTGCAGCTCGCCGGAAGACAGATTCGTTCTGGTTGGTTTGCTGGAAATGAAGATCGAAAGGATTTCGCGAGAAAATGAGCAGAAACTTTCAAGAGGAAACGGAAGAATGTACAACTGATTGGTCAAAGTGATTAAGAAGTTTGAAATTAAAAGACTCTAAATTCTATACGACCAATTAACCCACTCTTTCTTCATCCATCCAATGTTCTGAGGTGAAAGAAAAATTCCAAGATTCCGTCCACAAAAAATTCGGTACATTCAAGGTAAACGAGTAACTATCCTAACCGTGATTGAGCCAGTACGATCTTTAAGCTTTCGTGCCATGAACGGTGCGCAACGCGCCGGCAAGTACGATCGTGTTCGATTACTTCGTTCGATGGCAACAAATTGTCGGCGAGGCACGAGATATATTATCCTTTCTGTCCCCGAGGCGTCGCAGATGCGAGCGAATGCGTGCACGAAAAGGAAAAAATTGTGAATGCATCGAACAAAGAGGAAGAGAGAAGAAAGACGAGGAAGGGAAGAAGTCCGCTTTCTCGTACCTCCATCTTCCTTCTTCCAGGACGACGAGGGTAGCCCTTACCTCGTGCGGACTACCGTTTTGCGTGCTTGCCGTTCGCAGGACGAGGAGGTATGATGATATTAACTTAACATGCACCCGCATGCATTGTTATGATAATGTATTTAAATGTCAACCGTACGAGCGAGCAGAGCGAGCCTGCAGTAGAGTATACCAGTGCACGCGCCTTCAGTAAGAAACGACGTTCCTTCTTCCCGCGGACCATCTACGCGCTCTATTGAATCATAGAGGAGCCATTTCTCTTGCTCTCTCGCGTCCTTTCTTCGTGTGTTGCTTCTCTGCGGGATGAAACGACCGGTTGTTCGAGGTTGGTACGCGAAAGTGCTCGGATCGCGCGACATTCCTGTAAACGGACCAAATCGTTGCTTCGTTTCGCGGTGACTGCTTCTGGCATGTAGGCGTGACGGTAAATTAAGCGTGACTTGAACTTTCACTGTTGTTGATGAAACTGTGTTAAAATGTAGCCTCGTTGTACGAGGAGGATACTTTAAAATAACTTTTGGAAATGTATTTCTAGCATTCTCTAATTAATGCATTTCAACCTTCCACTGGAGTCCTTAGAAGTGGTTGTACCGAATTATTGAATAGGCCAGAATAGTATTAGTTGACTCGGTTTTAGTTAACCGGAGTTAGGTGAATCTGTTAGTAATTACCAGAAGTTAAATAAAGCCATTCGACGAAACCCAATAAGTTCTTGCAGCTTCCGGAAGCTACCCACAAACTACCCTAGATTCTGTAGATGTGCCAGATGTATTTGAAGCTATCCTAAATTAGCGAAAGCTAATTATTGTATAGCTTCTTATCACAGCACGTTCCGATTGTCGTTAAGTAATTGAAGTTTCACTTAGTCGAAGTATAATGCACTATCATAAGATTACAGAATGCATTCCTGAAATTTCTGTGATATGCATTTGCATTTGAAAGACATTTAGTTATCTCTTCTCATAGTTAAATGTAATAATGATCAAATGCATTGAAAGTAATATCTTTTTATCGACAAGAATAATCAAGGGAGATAATAAATGAATTTTGTGCAACGCATCCTCTCCTGGATTCTTCAGTAAGTACCTCCACGCAAGTTAGATGCAATGCACGATGATCTTGACCGATAAAGCCTAGCTAGCAGGCCAACAGCGCCATTATTCTGCATATATGAAACTGGTTCTGTCGTTTCGCTATGCTCAAATTGAGATATCCGATAATTTGTTGCCTCTACATCGGACGCGCGTTAAAGTCATAAAGTGAGAATGCAATTGCGTCTCGTAATAGGTTATCGAGACTAACTTAGGTGCGAAATGTACGAGCGTATTAATCGAACAAAGCCTCTGCAGAATTACGGTAAAGCGCGATTACGCTTCGCAAAGGGGAACTTTAATTGGTACATTCACGGAATGGAGTCAGGTCGATCGAAAGCTCAAATCGTCAGTGACGTACTTCGTACTTGCCGCAACGAAATTAACGAGGAAACCGTTTGCAAATTACGCCGCGAATCTGTTGAATGCGCGGAGTCTGTTACAAACGAATGAATTTTCAGGGAGAATGCAATATCGAATAGTTTCCATTAAATGATACAATTAACGTGGAAAGATCAAAGAGTAGCGAGATTAATGTGTAGCGCAATTTTAAGAACGAAACTCAAAGAAACAATTTTCTTGCTGATTCGACTATTTTCTGGAATTAAGTCAATCAGTTGGAGTAAATTGATAGAAATGTTCTGTGAAAGAATCGATAAGATTTGAAAGATTCTAGAGAGAGGCGTGAAAGGTAGGCGGTATTCGCGGAAATCATTTATTTGAATTCCTAGCTCGACGTGAAAATGCGGTTCTTGCGACCTACATGCGCATTTCAAGGATTCGCGATCAGCCACGCTTCAAGCTTCGATTCCAGAAACAAATGCCTCCGATTGTTTTGCAACGTGTTACGCCTTCTCCACGCCCAGGGAAAAACTGTATGATCTGTGTCCAATGAAATTAATGTCATTCCATGAGCGCACAGTAGGAAGCCTACGATGTCAACTTGACGACTTGTCAAAATTGCTGGAGAACACTTCATTCAAGGTATGAATTTGCAAATAACAAATGACAAATATTTTAATTAACACTAGAACTACCAAACCAGTCAAAATGACTGGTACACAATTTTTTCCAACAATCCTCCAAGTTTACATAAGGGTCATAGAATAAATATTTTACGTCTATATCAATAAATATAAATCACCCAATCGATCAAATTTTCGGCCGCTTGATCCCCCGTTTTTCAAAGTACTTATTTAATTTATCAAAATATGACAGATTTGAGGCCGGTAGTTCTAGTGTTAAAGAACGAGAAACACAAAATATATAATTCAGTGTCTCTTACCGAAACTTTTTTCTGTGCTAAAATAATTACAAAAAAAATTTTCCTTTACTGCAATCATTGCAAAATGCTGGTGTATACTGAATTTTATCATTATCAAAATGACATTGTATTTAATAAAAAATTATCTCTACTTGTTCTCCACTACTACCAACAACAGAAACTATCATAGATTTTCTTTGTCCTGCGTAAATTTTTGCCAATTATCGAAAGTAAAATAGCACCCCCTTTTACCCACCCCAGTAAAAAAGACCATGTATTCGTAGAACTCGAAGACGATAATTTACCTCATTAACCGGCACTGTAATTACGAAGAAACACCGATTCGCGGCATGCAATATTGAAATACAATCTGTTAGGTTCGATCTATCGTGCGTGAGACAAGACATACTGGATGCTGTTGCATAAGGGAATACGGGTTTACGCGGTGCCAAAGTTCGCGGCTAGGAATCATCATTATCTAGCATCTAACGGCGGCACGTAATAAGGAATCCACGGTTCCAATATCTATTACCGCGGTCGTAAATTTCGTGGAACACCGCTAAGCGGAGAATCGTATTTCCAGCCGATCGCACCTTCGCCTTTCCTCGTTGCCCCTTTCTTTTTTTCCATCTTCCTTTTTTCTTTTATTTCCCAAGATGTAATTTATACTTAATAACGGATCGGCTTCTTTCTCTTTCTCCTTCTTCTTCTTTCTCTCTGGTATTTTATCGAGGCGTAGCATTTTTCCCGCCATAATTCGCCGTCTCAGGGAAATCGATTACCCAGCCGCGATTACAAATGTGGCTCGATACATTTTATCTCGTTATTGAAAGAAATGCTTACACCCGTGGTCTTTGGCTTCGATAATTTCGGTTTTTCCTTTCCTTTATCGTGCTCGAGCGTAAATTGAAATCGTAACTTTTCCCTATTATTGCGTGGGGTCGTTTTATCGAACTTTTTTTATCAATGAACTTTTACGAAAGCGCGAAAACTCTGCAAAAGTACGAGGGTGGTCGCGTTAAATAGTTATTTAGCTATCGTACAGCTTCACGGTTCACCGAATCGAACCTCGTCGCAGGTCCGAGATGGCAATCATAGTCCAGTTGTCTAAATAAACGCGATACCTCTTATCAATCTTATCTATCTTGAAGTACGAAGCAAAATTTATTCGCATGAGTCGTCGGTTTTCCGAGTCGTAACTTTGTTTCAGCAGGAATTTTCTCGGTTGCCCGATTTACACGACATGGATATATCTTCGTTTAAAACCTTCTGCTCGCATACTCGAGGTGCGTGTTCTTGTAAACTGACCGACAAGAGACGCACCGAGACACGACGTACCAACCACGTGGATTCTAATTTCGTCCAAGTTATTCGCACAGTACCACCCTGGCTCGCTGTAGAAAACTATTAACATCATTGTCTTTATCTTTTGACTAGCATAAATCTCCGTGAAATGGTAATTTCACGGTGGTGATTGCTCGGCAAAGTATTAAACCGTTCTCGATGCGTTCGAATATTCGGACAGACCAGTCGCGTACTCGGCGAGACTTCTGGCGCCCATCCACGTGGACTCTAATTCGGTACGAACTATGCGAGTCTCTCCCCTATCCGACAAAAGCAACCAGACGACATGCCAACAAGCGAGATTCAAAAGTTATTTCGTCTACTCGCGATAACTTTCGTTCGTAGGCTCGTTAACGGTTCGACAATTTCAAGGAAAGCTTCGACAACGGAAAACCCACTGAAGGTTCGTTGATCCAAATAGCAGCGGAGTGTCTCCATCCCGTTTCAAATCCCTCCTAGCTCGCATAAGCATTTACCACGAGTATAAGCGTATCTACGACAGACCGTTGTGTTTCGGAGCAAGGAATTGACCGAGAGGCAACGCGAGCCAGTACGAAAATATCCATGGCGGATCCGCGTGGACTCTAATTCCGTCGGGCGCCGTAGACACCACGCGGTCCACCGGTCTATTTCCTCCCAGCTTCGTCGAGCCGTTACCTAGGAGAGCACGCGAATTTCTTGGCTCAGCGACGACGAAGACGACGTAGACAACAACGACCGCAAACGTCGGCCAGGAGAAAGGCGAACTCCGGCAGAAAGAGATCAACTGCAATGGACTAGCAAATCCAATGCGTCTGGCTTCTCCGCCGTCTCTGTGCAAAGGTATCTCTCCCTTTTCTTTGTATTCGACGAAGCGAGAGGGTGCAACCCGGATAGACGGTATTGCACGATGTCGAGAGAGCGGGAGTGAACCTTGGATGAAGAAGGAGAGAAGGACGTAAAGACTAAAGCTAATTGCTCGGCAGTGTCGCTTGACAATACACCGGCGTGCCACCACTACCGTACCCTATCACCGTCAACGCCGACGCCGACGTCGCCATTGCGTGCACGAGGTCCTTTTAATTTTCTAAACGCGGATAAAGAGCCGCGAGTGGAGGAGGAAAGGGTAGAGGAATGGAGAGAGGGAAACAGTGGAACCGCGTGGCAGACGACGGCCACGTGGAATGCAAAATAGAGCCGCAAATCTCTCGGCATCAAAGGCGAACGAGCCGTCTCGGCATTTCTTGGCCGGTAGAGAGGAGCAGACTGAAACGCAATTTCTACTGTCTTTTGACTCTTCTAAACGGAAAATCGAAGATCCAAAGGAAGTAGTCTAATTAATTGTGTAACGCCCTGAGAATCAAGCACGCGACACTCGAGAAGATTCGAGGGGAGAGTGGAGGGCGTGGACTTTGGGATACCGGTGTTTTTGCACGTCTGGGAGAACGGTGTCGATTAATGGATACGCGACAGAGATAATGTTATTCGATTAGGTATTTACAAGGAACACGCGTCGAGAACTGTTTCATTTGTAGATCGTGTAGGAAAGTAGGCGATTAGAAAGGAATATATGTTCAATTAGTAGGCGGATAGTAAAATTGAAAGGTATTCTCAACACGAGGGTGTTTTACCACGAGGAAACGACACCTTGCCAATTAAACATTCGTCGGGAAAGTTACTTTGGAGTCGGTATAAAAAAATGGACCGCTTAACAATGCGATTTTCTACGTTGTCGCCATGGAATTCGCGAGATGAGACGACAGTTTGATGTTCTGGTATTGTGTCGATATGAATGTTGCGTTATAAAGAGGCAAACAATTAAAAACTTTTTTGTTTTGCGTTCCAGGGAAATATTTAATACGTCGTGCCGCAGTTTTGCCAATTAAAGTCGTTACCCTGCATCGTTAAGGGTTTATGGATTGCTCGGTGGGATAGCGCAAGCAGAAAAATCGTCCCTCGAAAATTCCTTTCCGTGACTCTGCAGCTGAGACCATACAGCAAACTTCTAATTAGAGGCTGTGGTGTCTGTGCCAAAGTCACTGTGCGTGTTCACCGGACGCCTACCAGTTAGTCACGCCTCTCGATCATCGGGTGAATTTATCAGACCAAGAAGAGACCAGAAGGGGTGAAAAAAAGGAAGGTTATCTCTTTATATATCCTCGACTGTGTTGCTCGTTACTAGAAGCTAGATATCTTCAGGATACGAGCACAAGATTCTCACAAGCATTTTAAATAATCTAAATCAATTGTTTTATTTTCAAACATACTTTTAATTACCGTCTCAATATTTGTATTATTTTCATTTAATGAAAAAAATCTCCCTGTTCCCTCGATGAGGCAAAACTTCTTGTATTTCACGCCACATAATTCAATCTCGCGAAACTAACTGTAGTATGACTTTTATAATTACGAAATCCAACTTGTTACAAGGTTTGCGATAAAGAATCACGACAAATTCACGCTACAATTGAATCACTTTACACAGAAAACTCAATTCTCTCCGACCATTTGGTGTACTTTAAAAAATTTCACAGCAAGTATCGATCGTGCGACGAAGTTTCTCCAGGTGAAAAAGTTTCGTCAGGTGAAAAAGTTTCGTCGTTCTAAACTTTTCCACGGCTAAGTGTTTACACCTAAGAAACAAGCCCTCGGCAAATTGACGTGCATTTATTCGACTTGGCGATGAAGTCGAGCGAAAGGAGGTACACACCACGATATCATTTATTAACGTCCGAGTGGAGCAAAGAGACGCAGAAACAAATGCCGTGTCTGAGTGGCCGTGCTCGTGGAGTACATCTTATGGTCCAGGATGCGCCAAGACAATTTCTTTAACAGCCTCTAGGTTGAGGGGAGTGGTTCTTTAACGCCTTCGGCCACTCATCGTCGGTCCTTAAGCAGCCCACGAGTGCCGATGGTCGACCTTCCGACCCGCGGTATCTAGCTCGAGGATGCTCGTTCCTTAATTTGATTTACCTCGTACAGCTAAAGCTTGAATTTACGTACTTGCTTGCAAATGAACTTTTCCGTTTACTAGCCTCTTTAATTTGACACACGAGCAAATCTTGCTCGCACGAACGATCGCGCCGTAAAATGTAATTGACGACCTCTTTACTCGTATCTCTTCGGCAACCCGTTGCTGGTCGTTATTTAATCGTTTGGAGAGTTGGAAATCGTCGGAAGTATTGGATATTGAATGCAATTACTGTAGCTTTAGGAATAATATACTGTGGTTGTAAGCCAACTGGGCTTTGATGCATTTCTCTCTATTTTCTAATAGATGCTGCTATTTAATATTTTTTTTTTATTTGCAGTATCAAGTGGGATAACTTTCTGAAGATACATTTCAATGGTACTATCAGTGTGAAAGAGATTTTCCGGTGATTATAGGGAGAAAAATGGAATTCATGTTTGTTAATTGATAGTAGGAAGTTTTTTTAATTGTCGTTGTAATCTCTTTGTTTGACAGTGATTTATCTTTAATTAATAATGGAGACACGGAACGTTTGGAGAGTTGGAAATCGTCAGAAGTATTCGATATTGAATGCAATTACTGTAGCTTTAGGAATAATATACTGTGGTTGTAAGCCAACTGGGCTTTGGTGTATTTCTCTCTATTTTCTAATAGATGCTGCAATTTAATATTTTTTTTTTATTTGCAGTATCAAGTGGGATAACTTTCTGAAGATACATTTCAGTGGTACTATCAGCGTGAAAGAGATTTTCCGGTGATTATAGGGAGAAAAATGGAATTCATGTTTGTTAAATGATAGTAGGAAGTTTTTTTTATTGTCGTTGTAATCTCTTTATTTGACAGTGATATATCTTTAATTAATAATGGAGACACGAAACGTTCTCATTGCTCGTGAAATTTCCATCACAGGACTTTATGCACATGCAGTAGATTACTATTGTCAGACTCGAAATGGTGGAAGCACCGTTGCATGATAGGCAAGCAGAAGACGCACTCAAGACATAGTTTCTTAATGGAGGTCTGCTCTCGTGACTGCTGAGAGGATGAATAGAAACACGGTTGTAATTAATGCACGTACGACTCGATTATTGTGTCGGATGCATCAGCCGAGGTTAATGCATCCCAATATCGTCTCTTAGGGAGAAACCGGCACGGTACGACCCGTCCTAGAATGTGCAAAGAGGTACATTAGGTACATCTAGAATACCCTCAAAACTGTAATCATAAACATGCCTGATAATGAGGTCGAAGCAGACGGTAAACTAGAATAACTTTAGGAACTAATTAACATACTGAATTCTGTGGGCAAATCTTGAACTTTTGAAAGATAGCATTCACGAATTGGCTAATGTAATTTAAATTGAAATGTTGCTATAAAATAAGTACAATATTTCTGAACATTATACTTTTAACTGCATTGTTTTTCCTCTGTAAAGATGTAATTTTAATGGAAACAGGAAAATTCCTGCGGCATTTGAAGTGTCTTTCCTACATCCAAGATGAAGGAAGTAGAATAATCGCGTCTCGTGTCAGACATAGCTGTTCCGAGGAATATTCTGGAAAGGAGTACTTGGAATACAAAGACGGTGAGAAAAAAAGAGGAAAATTATTATCCAAAGTATATAGAGCGTAGAAAAATTCATTTACGAAGCTGAAATTGGATCTTAAAATCCAAGAACCATCCCCCTCGCCATGGTCTAGGCTCTGCCGAGCATCGCGCCGGTGAATTTTATTTCTTTTCGTTGGACGTCCGCCAATACGCCAATAAAATGGCTCCTTTTTGCAAGCCGACAATGTCTTTCTCTCTGCGGCTTCCATACGGCGATCTCAATCTCGAAAGTCCCTTTTTATCGCCCTCAGTCCAGAAACCCGATGCACTCCCGGGGACTCGGTTTAACCATATACCGTGATGCTTTTACGTTGCGCGACAGAATTATTGGAATCATATCGTAAATCTGCCCGCAGGAAGTGTCCGTTTATCTTTCGCACGGCAGAATTATCCGCGGTGGCTCGTATTTATACCGCGAGAGGTTAAGAAGAGCATAAAGTCTGCAATTTTATTTTCTAAGTTTACTTTCGGTACCTTCGCGCCGTAATTTATACAAAAGATTACCACCGTTCTCGGACTCGCCATTACCAAAAGACGATGTAACAGAAAAGAAAAGAAACGTGAGCTTATCAACGGGTCCTCCCTCGCCATTCGCTCCAAGTAAGATTTTTATAGTCCGACAAATTTTCCCGATACCCAATTCATTTGGAAGGACCACGTTTAATTCTCTTTTTCACTGTGTCGCGTTAATTACTTTACTCGACGTTTTTTTTCTCCAAAAATCGGCAATATCAGAAACCGGTGGAATATAATTCTGAAAGTCGCGTATATCAAAGAGCATTCGCTGCAGGTTTTGCGGATGATATCCTCGGGAATATTATTTGCAAATACACGTGGGTGAACGAAACTTCGGGAAATTTAATCTACAGCGCTATTCCAAAGGAACGTGGTGGGAAAAGCGTCGGCATACCGGATATAAATTAGGCGAACTCCGCAGCCGGTTGACTCCGCCCTTTCCGCATCCGAGTGCCAAGTTAGTCGAATTTTCCGCGATTCTTCAGCCGGGGAATTTGAACTTGGTCCCTTGACGCTATTTCCCGTCTGTCCGAGATTTACTATGGCCGGGAGTCGCGTAAAGCCGCCGCTTTAATCTAAAGCGTCTACGTCCCCCGAAAAGAAGACAGATTGGATAGACGATGCTAACGAAAGATCGCTCCGGGCGCTTGTTCTTATTACTGCGACTTCGTTGTTGTAAATCGTGGACTTTGTGGAAATAATAGTACAGGAAAATGGTACAAATTGTCGAGTAACACTGAGAAGAAAGTTACGTAAGGTATAAAAGAAAAGAGAAAACTTGCGAAGTTAGTGGAGCGTGAAATGTGGATCGAACGGTTGTTCTTTTAAAGATACGATAGCATTTACTGATTAACGTATCACTGTAATATACCTTTTGTTAAATATTCACCGTCTAAGAATACATATCCATAGATCAATGATCGTTTAACGTCAGAAACACCTTTCAACGGCAAATACAATTTCGCAATGATTCTTCGTACCTTTTCATTCTCAAACAATCAATATTCCTTACTCGCTAAAGGCCTCTCCAGCAATTTGCCATCAAATGCATTATTCCTATCGTGTGGTATCGCGTTTCAACAAATCATCGTGAAAATGAGCATAATTTATAAAATCTCGTGAAAACACTCCGACCAATTTTCATCGGGCCTCTTTTCAAGGATGGATCCTTCGTGTGTTCAGCAACGTCGTTCGACTACCCGACCCTGACATCGATTATCCAGCAACGAGCTCCGGGTGAGCATTGCGGCACGAATACAATCCTAGTTGCAATGCTATTAGGCACGCGCAGTTAGCATTGCATGTAATGACACACCTCTTGCAATTGAGGATGCCGTTCGTCCCGTCTAGTTACCTAAAGGTCGATCGTGCCTGCAGGAACGATCTGCAAGCGATCGCGAGCGGTGCATCGTGGCAGCTATAAATGGATATTTAAACGCGGGAAATTTCACGTCACGACACGCCACTCTTGCGACGGAAGAGATCGTTTTGCCGTATTCTCTTCAGTGCCAAGATTAATTACATCTCGCTTCGGTTCGTTGAATTTTTCTCAACGATAACGTCGACTCCGTGTGACTCGATACGATTGATCGTTGACTTAATGACAAGAGATAGAAAAGAGAATGAGAAAGTCAAACGGAGAAAGGGATACCGTCGTACTCGCCGTTACGGAAACTCAACGCTTATCTTAAACTGTCTACGCGTGAAACACCTGTTAACGAAACGTCCAGACCGATGATAATTGACATTTTAATAATACCGTCCTTTGGTAACACTGTCAAAGCGTAGATTACCTGTTCGATAATACCTCTTAATTCTCATTATTCCGTTGAAAACCTTCGAGCTTTCACCGGGCGGTCCATGATCTAGCTAAAGAAACGTTTGACGTACCGTCAAAGTCTGTTTGCCTGTTTGCCATATCCACGGCATTGGTCAGCGAAGGGATTTCGACGTTTGGTTACGAACCGAGAACACGAGGAGACGGATATCTTAATGTATAATGCACGGCAATGTAGGAGGGCACGATGGCAATGTCGGCTGCATGAAACGCGCCGGCACGAAACCCTGTTTACCACGATTATGAAACGCGAGTTTCTGCCGGTTACCACGGCGTCGTTGAGCTTTCACGAGCTCGGTAGCGCTCGAAACTAAAGTGTACCGGGAATTAGCGATGGTGTCTGGCCTTTATCCACCGCAATTCACTGAGAAAGACGACTGGATACTCGAGGCGAGACAATGGAACCACCGCTGTGCTTTACTTTCTCTAGGAATCTCTATTGTTTCCCGATGAAACGTTGCATTAACGCGTCCACTTACAGTCTACCCTGCATGAACTCAAGATAGGCGATCGTTGCGTAATTGCAGTTTTAAAATGTAAATTCGCTCTTCGTCGACGTTTCCGTCTTTGAATATCGATTTATACAGTGTGCCAGTAACTTTCAAAAGAAGCGAGTGAAATCATATGGTCGATCGTATGGTGAATGGCAGCGAGAGAATGTAATTCCACACAGTTTCTAACAGTGTCTTTTGCATATTTTAATCAGCTTAACACTTTGACTGCCACGCCGAAATCATATGTTTTGCCCAGGACGCCAAGGTATTATTTTTATTATTCAAAGCGTATAATGGCAAAATAATAATAAATTGATGTTACAAGACAAAATTTGTATCAAATGGAGCGTTTATCTTAATGGTGGTCACGGGTGACCACCGTGGCGCCTTAGTAACGGTTGATAACGACATATTTAAGCAGGCCTCCGTCTATTTTAAAAAAACATTCGCATTTGCCAAATACACCCGTTGTACGAAGATTGCGGCACGAAACACAAAAAGAAAGAAGAGCAAGCGTACCTGGAACGAAAATTTTGTAGAGAGTGTTACAAAAAAATGTCAAACTGTTTGGATCAAAAATTGCTAAAAAGAAGACCAAGAAGGTGACCACTTATTGTCCGGATTGTATTGATGCGCCACATTTATGTTTAAAGTGCTCTAACAAAGTGCACCGTTAGATGCAAGATTTATTCTAATATTTTTTTCTATTGAAGTTCTCATAAACAATTTTAATTGTTCAATAGGCCACTTTTTATTTTAAAGTATCTTCTATACATCGGTCATATTCAAATACACTAACTCTCAATTGTCATTTAGTTTTTTACAATTGTAAAAAGTTCAAACGCTCCGGTCACCAATGACCACCGTGGCGTCTCAGGAGAAATCGTGGCCGGTCATATATGACCAACATGGCAGTCAAAGTGTTAATAATTAGTAATCTAGGTTATTCCTCCAAACTATAATCCCAAAATAGCATGTTTCACAAATACAACCACGAAATCCGAGTGGCGGAAGATCGCGATAAAATTACGAATAAATACTTATTCTACTTAATTCGTTGTACCGATAATCCATGGGTGCCTCGATGCCGCTTATCTTGGATTATCGTTGCTACACTGCAATACCATCACCATGGAATCTTAACTCGTTTAAGTAGTACTTCCAGGTAACATTCTTACAGATACGTTAGTCTAATAAAAGTCTCGGGCAAGCAGGTTGCGAGCTTTCCGTAAGATTCGAGGAGACGTATCACGATAAAGGCGAACGCGATTTGCGAGGAGGATTTCGGCGAGAATTGACCGTCCTCTTGTAGACTTTAAAAGTCAAGGCGCATTCTTCCGGCAAGAAGATAGTCCTATCTCAGGCCAGGATATTCTTGCGTTGACGCCATTAGTGCTCCTCTTAAGCACCGCTCACATTCGTCGCCGGGCGCGCGCTTGGTCGAGGATCGCGAATAAAAACCTCGGTACGATCGTACGAGACGGAAGATCGAAGGAAAGGAACGAAAGGCTGGGAGGAAAGACAGAGGCGAAAACGAGCGCAAACAAGTTCGTGCGATCACATACTGTCCCGAGGGATGGAGAAGGAGGAGGCAGGCGGTGAAGGAAAGAGAGGCAAGTGGAATGAGTCGAAGACTTCGGCACGGCGCGACAAGTCGAAGAAACCGACTGCATTACTTAATGGCGTGCACGGGTAGCCGTTTACCTCGGGATTCGTTACAAAAACCGCTAAAGTCGGCTTTGGCTTCTCCATTCCACCCTTTTACTTTCCCTGATGCGCCGGCTGCCGTGTGAGTCCATGATAATTACATCACCGACGAGCCGAACATGATCTTTGTCCAGGGGACGATGAATATTGTTATTGATATTGATTAATTTTCTTGGTAGCCTTATCAATTCGATACTTTTGTAATTGAAGAACGTTTAATGGTGTGGATAGAGACTACTCGTTTCTGTTTAATGATAATAGTGTGACTGGATTCCAGAAAATGTTAAGTAATTAGACTTTACCCTTAAATTATTGTTATGCTAGTGAATAATCTTAATTATTGGATATCTCCTCGAATGAAAGTGAACGAGAATCTCACGCTATCGCGTGGGTCTTCTAAAGGCGATGGAAACGACGTGCAATGACACTTTATAAAGGTTTTGTAGTCTGCGAAACGCGCACCTGCTCCACACGATGAATCTTAAGTGACCGACCTTGCTGTTTCCAAGCGAGGCGGTAATAAATGTAAAGAAATTACTCGATTACGCTGACCAAGGAATTGCAAACGGCCAAAGAATAAAAGCTTGCAACGTGGATAGGAAAAACATGAGCGACGGGGTTGCTCGGCCGTTAACAAAAGAATTCCTGACAGACATTCTCGATAAACCGTCGCGTGTCAGTATGTAGAGATCGTTTTCATTCGTTGAGCTAATACGACTACAAGTCGAGGTCGAATGTAGATAGGTAGCGAGCGTTGAATTTACAAGAGGATCCGCTCGGAGGAATCTTAAATGCCGAGATACACGGTAGCTAATTGTTCTTAACCTCTTACCTTAACACTCTTCTAGTAATCGCGTGCACCAGAATTAGCCGTTTAACCGTAAAGTATCATAGCGCATCGGTGAAATTACATACGATTTTGTACCTTCGAAGGAAATGCATATTCTTATTGGCTCGCTTTCACGTTACGTCGAGCAGATTGAGTAATAACAATTGCAATATACCGCGGTGCTACGAGACACGTGCGATTCACGGATTGGATCGTAAACTTCGCCAAGAATGTGATCCCGTATTGCAAAGTAGAGGGTTAAAGAACCACATTCATACGTGTAAATTTCAACGTTTCTAGAAAATGTGCCAGCAAAAAGTCTTCTCAACGTATAGAAAGAACATGGACCGAAATCATGGACGACATCGAGGGAAAGAAAACATCTTCCCCGGGCTATCCTAAATTTCTTGCTCCCTGAATCCATTCTCCATTGATCCACGTTACAGCAACGGTCGAAGGAGAGTTTCTTGCCGACGAATATATCCGCGGGGCTAGAAAACGATCGAGGGAGCCGGCACAGCACGCGCGATAAGTTTCCGACCTGACGATCGACGAGTTATCTTAATGGCGCGAAATATACAACTCAGGTCCCTCGTCCAGCTCGGCGCGTCCCTACGATCAGCTGTGGTTAAATGACTTTTGCACGATCGGCCAAGCCGACGGGTTTCTATAAATTAGCTGGCTTTACGGTCGAGCGATATTCAATAATAACAACAACGGAATTATTATCATTATGTCTATTTTATGGATCTGACCAGGACGTGTTTATGGATGTCATTAATTCGCGGTTGCTACTCCGACCGTCCCTTGTCTGCTATCTTGGACATCCGTGAGGCACTTTCATCGTCGTTTCGCGAGCCAATCTCCATCGTGATGCCGATCGGCACATTTTTTTTTCCTCGTTCACGCGCCTCGTGAAAATTCCCTCGATCAACGCGAGATTCGACGCTTTGGCTGTCTTATTCTACTTGGAAGATAACGTAGGTGGTAGACTCGCCTACGTTTCTACGTCGGGATCAACGTGGCCCCTTCAGGATCTTACTTCGCGACCATACCGTTAGCCATTTATCGGTCTGCTCGAGTGCCGAGTTTCACTCTCGATGCAAAACGACTTTTGAATACATTAGGATAACGTACTCTCAACGCTCGACCCGAAAACGATTCTATCTCTGTACACTCGGCGATCCGGCGTCCCCAGGACATTGCGTTTCGACGTGTAGACCGACTGTATCAATGAGTTACAAGGGTACTGATTTACTCGAGTTCCATACAGAGGCTATTCTATATTCTCTTCCATAAATCTCCTAGTCGGGTCCGGGTAGAATAGAAATTAGACTTCCACTTTGAACGTTTTACCATAAAGAAATAACCCTGGGGAGCCCCGTAGTTGCAGTCGAACTCGCAATTAACTCGTTCCTCTCGCGCGTGTTTTCCATCGAACCGTTACGGAACTTACTCCTCGAATCGCCCGCACTTATGGAAACAAACGCGCACATACGTTAGAACGTAGGTAGATGAACATCTCCGACTTCGGCGAGAGCCGCTGCCGTGTACGGTGCTCGTATCTCGATAGTATGCAGATGCGAGGTGCGAGCAGTTAGTTTTCGCGAGTTGACAACCGCTCGATTTAATAGCGTCCACTCTCTCCCACTCTCTTTCACTCTCCCTTCCTATCTCTTTCTCTCTCGTTACATACGAAAGTGTAAAGCGTGCACCAACGTGCGCCACAGGTGCAGGCGTGCTCGTAGCGCTTTAAATGCACTGTGAGAGCAGAGTCGTACATACATCGAATAGATCCGCTATCTGGGGGAAACGAATCGACTGGTCGATGCATCATTTGCCGCGGCGAGCGTTAAACTTGTGGCTCAATTATCGGATACACGCGTGTGCGTGCTTGCGGCCGTGTACCTGCGCACGCTCGCGTGTGGGCACCTCGAAGAAGAAGCGTTCCGCTTACGGAAAGCGATTTCAGCTTCGACTAATAGCAGATAAATTTACCGTGTTGCGGAGACTTCTAGGATTTGTTGCACATATGTGGTTTTTGTGGCAATTTCGCGCTAGTTTTTTCATGTGGCTTTATGTACTGTAATTACGTGGGTACCAGAACACTTGTGGGGTGGAATTAACCCTTTTACTGCCGACCGAAAAAATTGATTGAATTATCCGTCATAAAATTACTGATATCGTATTGGAAACTGAATATTAACCCTTCAATGCTCAGTGTTAGCATTATTGTTAACGAATATATATTGTCGTCTGTCACTAAAAAAGTTAATGATATGGTAGGTGTAATTTTAAATCTCTATCACTTCTGGGATATGTTTTAAGAATTATTATTAATTGTACTATATCTTCAATGATTCGGAGGTGAAGATCTTGAAAGAGTTGTAGATTATAGACGAAATAGTTATAAAAATTCAAGCTGGAACGCGCAACGAGAAAAAGTTGATGTAAAATCTGAAATTAAATCAATTTACGGTAATGATATCGCATGTCGCTGAAAGTGTAAGTAAATAAAATTCAAGAACGGTATTTGCAAATTTTCCATCGGTCATGAATGACTTGCAATTCACGCGTAACTTTCTTCTTCTAACTCGTGGCAATGACGTAACGCGTTTCTGCATACCGGTGCAGTTATGATTGTTTAAACGAGAACTCTTGCCCCGGTGCATTTATCGCGGAACTATCTGGTAAAGTGAAATTCACATTTCAGGATAATGGCCGCTATTATCTCCCCGCGTAAAAATGACGGAGAACATAATAATCGCTCCGCTGATGCATAATACATTAATGTAACCCCATTCTTCGCGCACATTCGGTCCCGTAGGAAAAATTATGCCTCGAAATATTAGCTTTATTAATTCAAACGACGTCTCAGAAAGGATCTAACGTTTCAATCTACTCATGTTTGTTACATCAGCAGCGAAATCTCTGATTCAATTAATAACTGCACGTTTTATGTCGTTCCATTTGCATGGACATTTTACGCGTGCAATTGTCAGGCGTAGTTAAGGAAATTCTTTTAGAAAAACTAATTTCGCATTCCTAGTGTTCGGTGTACATTTGACCTACGTTACACGTCTTGCAAGACATACGAAATAAATATTATAGCATTGCCAAAATGCTAAGCACATTATCAACACATTACAGTGCAAGTTACTTTTTCTTTTACAAGAGCGAAGAATGAGATGAGAATGGAGAGCGAAAAATGGGAAGAAAGATTTTAACAATAAACCTACTTAGTCGTTTAAAATGATCAGTTGCCAATTTTTTCCCGATAGTTTCCTAAATTAATAGATGAGTGACACAGTAAATATACTATTTCTACTTTCTAAAACCTGTTATAAAATTCTGTTTCCACCGCATCACTCCCTTATTTATACCAGGCTATTTATTACACAGCGATCGTGGTTCTGTTTGGCATTTTCCTAGCATAATACAACTCACAATTCGTCGCGTTATACCGCTGAAATTTAATTATAAAAGTACGCCTGCCTCAACTTCATAGTCCTCGTGGACGAACCCGAAGAAGGTGGTGTCCAGAGAAGTTTACAAGAACCGTGAGAAACGATATTCTCCGAAGGGAAGTTTCTCTCGTTTCGTCGAAGTTTTACAAACTTGTTCGATTATTTAAAGTCCCTGTCCAAGGCAAATTATAAAATAAAGACCGCAACGTTTCTCCTTTTCTACGAACAATACCAAAGGTGTGCCGAACGAGCAAAATTTTCATTACCTTTCACGGCTGTGGGAGTTTTTTCAAAAATTGATTTACCCGAGCGATTTGTCAGCATGAAGTTCATACCTCGAAGGAGTTACCACGAGTTTGGATTAGGGAGTCGCGCAATTTACCATGTCCGATATCTCGTAGAAACAAATCGCCCATGCTATACATCATTTGTCGTGTCGGGTGGTAAAGTTGCGACTCAATTATAACACGAACTTGTGTGCATGCCGGTTGACTTGTATTACGCTGTTTCGCAAGTACCGAGTACCGCAGAATTGCGGTGTAAGAAAGTTTACAGAGAAAAGGGAGAAATTATAATTCCGTGTGGACTGCGGTTTCATTCTGCATCGCGATTCCAATAACTCCCGTGCATTACTTAACATTTCGTAATTAAGTTTTTACAAGCTCGCAAAATAGTGCGATTCCTATCGGTACCGATAAAGGTCACTATTCGTGGTGCTCACAGCCGGTTTTGCCTTTCGGCAGTTTAAATGAAGAGATCATAATCGTCTGCTGCAGATATTTTAATTTTATTGATGGACTCGAAGCGACGAGGAAGAAACTAAGAACATGGGCGATCGGTGTTTAACGATCAACACTTTTACGATTCAAATTAAACAGAAATCGTTCCTCTACGTCTCTAAGAAGCCGAGAAACGATAATTCGAACTTTGAATTGTACCCCTCCCCTGGTCGCCCTAAATCCCACCCCCCAAGTTTTCCACAAAATCCGACATCTTTGGCTTTGTAATTATATATCGCGGTCACTTCTGAGCCGATCGTGATAACACCTTTTTCTACGCCTTCCTTGTAGTTTTGCCTTTCGATCGACGCCAATAAAATCATTTTCCAAATTTGAGTTTTTGCGTGAAGCTCCCAATGCAAAAAAATAAACCTCACACGTAAACGAATAAAGATTGGATCTTTTCGCTGAAAGCACGTCAAAGTAGACACTTTCACGATTAAAACGGAAAAAAAATCATCCCTCTACGACCCCCAGAAGCGAATTCTCGACCTTCGGCTATACTGGTCACCCGGTCGCCTGGACCCCTCGCAGGAGGCCTCCTGAAATTCAGACTTCTTCAGCTTTGAGATTAAATATCTCGGCCATTTCTGGGCCGATCGTGATGAGACTTGTTTCTACGTCTCCCTTGAAGTTTTGGCTTTCGATCGACGCCGATAAAATCATTTTTCAAAGATGAGTTTTTGCGTGAGGCTCCCGAGACCGGAAGATGAAACTCATATATGCATTCTCTACAATGAAGACTTTTGATAATGAAAAGAATGCTCTCATGTATTGGTAATCAAAGGTAAGTGCTAGACTCTGAAAGCCGGGAAAAAAATTGTTGAGGTTTTGGCCAGGATTTTAGCAAAAGCTATTACTTTGCGCTGATACATCATTTGTCGCGTTGTCCGGCAAATGTGTGACTCAATTATCGAAGATTCGCGGGAATGCGTGTGTATTCGCACGTATCGAAGCGTGTATATGAACCGGTGCGAAAAGGTGCCAAGGGTGAGAAGGAGAGTCAACGATAAAAAAGAGTGAGAGGCGCCTTCAACCGCTAACCAGTCGGTTAGTTAGCGCCTCGGATTCGCCGGCGATATTCCTCTGGCGCCCTGCCGCGACCGAACGGTTATGGCACCTCCACCAACGAACGCCCGTAATTACCCTAACGCGTTAAGTCCGTTCGTGTTAATCGCCTTTTCAGGCCGATCGATGCTCCCTCGTACCCCTTCGTGGCGATACGGCTCTCCTTCTTCTTCGCTCCCTCTTCGCGGATTCGCTTTTCGATAGCTACGTTATTATCGTCGTGGATAATCGCGCGATTAGGGGGTATTTACACGAGTGAATTCCCGAGTGGTAACGAGAATGAGCGATAATAGAAAATGGCTATCGTCGGAGGTATAACGTTCTTTAATTGAGGGAGATGTAACGAAGGATGCTTGGAGCATAAAATATGAGTAGTGATTGCAATAGTCCTTTGGTTGGGTACTCTTACATTAGACAATCGATGCACAAACTGCACAAGACAGTCGTTGTGACTGATGTTAAACCGTTGATGATGATAAAAATTTTGAAAATTTATAGACAGATATTTTGAAAACCAAGTGATAGGATGATTAGCAGATGTTGCTTGAATTAAATACTTTATTATGTTGCTGAAATAATTCACCCGGGTCAATCGTAAAGATGCACCACCGAATTCATCGTACAACGATACCTTAAAAATCGAATCTCATCCGTGATTATTAAACATCACCTCTTGCAATACCCGACGAAAGTGTTATGGCAGTACGGTTATGATCTCCAATTATCTTAACACGCTTATTACATCCATCGGTGTTAATCGGCTGTTGATCGTGATCGAATTTACTTCTGTACATTCTTTTTCATCGTGAAGTCGGTATAGTTTCGTTGGCTCCTCAACGTTCACCGAGGGCAATGCAATTGTATTCTGTGCAAATCTGTGAGAAGCTCGTCGAATACGTTTTAGGTAGATATCGAAAGGCAGTTATTGACTTTGTAAACGTGCAAGGGTGAATTTTCGATAATGATCGCGCGGATCGTTGGTCGGAAAAGTTTGCGAGCTGTAATACCTGAGGGTTATTCTAGCGCCTCCGCTTGGAATATGTTATTACGCGTTGTTCAGCGGGAATTATTTCGACCCGAGTTGCGATATATTTCAGGAGAACGCCGCTTCGTTGGGTGAAAACAAACTAGCTGCATTAAGGTTACGCGAATAATCGTCGGGTAATATTTCCTTTATTCTATTTGCCCATCAAGCTTGGATTTCTCGTAGTTTCTAGGTACACGTAACAGAGAGAACGTGTCTGTTTGAGCCGTTAAAACGCATTCGCTCCGTTTGACCTCGTTTTGCTTTGTTTCGCGCCCTCAAGTACATGAATACAAACGAGGAAGGAAACATTGATATTACTTTATCACCAGGGTGCATTTTTCACCGTCGTTTTTCCATTCCGTAACGAGGACGTTCCACTCTCCCCCCGGTTAAAAAGTTGTAATACTCACAGCAAGAAAGTAATATCATCCAAAATGATCCCTGATTCCAAATCTTATAACGATACTTTAGATTCTCATCGTTCAAATCACTCAAAAACTCGATGACTTCCGTCGATGTTATCGCTATCCAGGCAATCATCGAGATATATGCGAACGAAATCTCTGAGCACGCAGATCGTTTGTCACTCTATGCAAATAGGTACGAGGAGGCAATTTAAGAACTATGTCGTCTCGTCCAGCCAACACGTGTAATCGTCTCTAAGTGTTCCACCTCTACTGTACTCACGAGACCGAAGAATACTCACCGGCAGTCCGAAAAGTTCGCCCACGGGGTACCATAAGAGCAAGGTCGCTCGTTTGCATACGCGCGAATACGCGCCGATGTTGCTGTTATATTTACATACATATGGATACGTCGGGGATCGCGTTAAGTCCCACCGCGGACGCGTGTAAATGTTAATGACGACGGTAGCCTTGGCCAGTCTTCCACATTCTTCGATCCTGTACCGTTTTGCTGTATCTGCCGGTTAACAGGCAGGTAAGAAGTAAGGATCGTGAAGAAATGGAGCGGAGAGAAGAGGAGGGGGCCAGTTAGGCGGCCAATGAAGAGAATGAGACGGTAGCCGTTGGGAAGAAACGGGGTAGAGAGTAAAGAGAGCGAGAGGAGAACGCTCCAAGGCACGGGAGCCACTTTTTCTCGGCTTAGCACATTTTTCAATGCCCGTTGACAGCTATCCGACCTTCTTTCTCGTGTATCTCTCTGTACTCCGCTTTGTTTCTACTTCTTCTTCGTGCATGCCTGGCCTCCACCGACCGAGCTGTCCGCCACCTTATGCTACCGTTCCTTACGACTCGGCTGCGAACGTTTTAACGGAGGCCAAAGACGGTAAACGCGTTTTCGCGCGCTTTTAGAAAACCGTGAGAGCGGCAGCCTGAACGGGTATAGTGTCTGCGTAAGAAGAGAACGAATTCAGAAAGTTCAGTGGACAAGAGACCTGACAAATTACGCAGGGGATGTTTTTGTCGCCATGATGAAAATGTGTTTGATCGATGGAACTTAACTGGGTCTTTGAATTTTTATCAAATGTCAGATCATTGCTCAAAGAAATGGGAGACGTTGGATTCTTGTAAATAAGGTTCATACTGATTTCCTCGATAATTCATAAACACTGATCTGATCGCTAACAAAAAAACAAACTGTATGTACACAATACACCGCACACTTTTCAGCAGTACGCGAAGTGGTAAAGTAGCATTGGGAGATCTGCCGGTTCAGTCAACTAAGTGTCAAGAATTGTTAGATTCTAGTCTCTATCCTAGAATTACGGTACATTCAAGTTCTCGAACAATGTGACCTCTGCCATCACAGGAACGAGTACGGAGCACTGACATCCACTGGTTTCTAGAAACGGAGTACGCCAGCATGATGCTCTGCGGTCACGGATAATAAAATACATCAGGAAAGAAATTTACGATGAGAAAAAAGTCACGATGAAGAAAGCTACAGACGAGGAGGACGTCCGAAGGCCGCGACTCGAGGCGATAGATGCGAAGCGCGAGGAAGGACGAGAAGGAGGAGAGAGACTAGATTTTCTTTGATACCTGCTCGAAGGTACACTTCCATGACTACTAAGCGAGGAGTACCAGCGAGTGTGCTCAGAAAGCAAGAAGTAAATGGAGGAAGAGGGTGGTGCTAATGAAAATGTATCGAGGTAGGAAGTCACGGGCCGGGTGACCCCTAAGGGTTCACCTGGGATCAGTTGTTCCACCGAGAGTACCGTCCTTACGTGAGCCATCCTTTCCCTCCCTCGTGGTACTTATCCACCGCCGTTTCCTCTTTCTCCTCCTCTCTTCCTTCTTTCTCTTCTTCTTCGTCGATTCTTCCTTCTATCCTCTCGCGTCCCTGGTATTACGAAGGGAGTCGAGGCGCATCCCATGAGCTCAGATATATCCCAAGCCTGAAGGTGGTTACTCGCTTGGTGTTTCAGCGAGAGTCCGAGGCAAAGCAACCACGACCACCACGCTATCTACCATCTGGCATAAATCAACTCAATGCTCGACTCTTAGAGAGCTTCACCCTCCCCTAAGTCCATATTGCCTGGCTGCCTTCCTTCCTTCCTTCCTTCCTTCCTTTACCTTATCCTTTTTCCTCTCGACCGACGTGTTCGAGGGGAGACCGCTATCCAGTCGATCTGCCGATTATTAATTCAACTTGCCTTTCTACCCTGCGTACACCCCATACGTATATACCCATGGATACTCGGCATCTTACTCGGCTTTGTCCTTCCTACCGTTTCCCTCGGTTCCTCGAGCGTCTGTCTTTTCCTTATGTTCTCCAAGGTTCGCGGTTCCAGGAGTACCAATCACGCACCTGCGGATCGCCTGGATCGTTCGATGAGAGGTTGGTATCCATTCTGTTTACACCTCGAACAAGAAGCACCCAGAGAACGATCGTCCTGGCTCATCGGTCCGAGGAGACCGAGCATCCGAGGGAGCCGACGCGAAAGAGAAATACAGCCAGGACGGAAGAAGAAGGAACGGAGAGTCACGGTGTTTGCTCGCTGGCGGGTTCGTTGCTGTATATACTTTCTGCTCTTCGAGATACCTCGATAGGAGGCACCGCACCGGTACACACCTCCTTCACCTCGGACTCCTCGCTACCTGCTCGCTCAAGATCTTGCCAAGGAGATCGGGACAACGGGCGTAACAAAGGGTTCGAAGGTACACACACGGAATCGGTGGCGGTGGAAGAAGCGGTGGTAAATACACCGCCTTGGTGGTATATACGCCGACGGGTCGTATACGCTTTGGTCCTATCGTTCTATCGTGCTCTATACACCGACAAAACTAGACCCTCGCCAATCCGAAAGGTGATAAATCTAACGAGCCAGCAAATGAGACTAGTGCCACTAACTCGTATGATTCACGATCACGCGTGCACGAAGCATGTCCGTTAGGGTGGAACATACATTTTGATCGTTGGTCGTGGGTTATAGTTTTCACGGTGAATGCCGATAATGTGCACGCGAGAATGACGCGAGGACGGATATCGCGATGGTTTTGAAAGGATGGTTGGATCGGGAAGTAGGATTTTATGGAACGATTCGTTAAACTTGAAGTCCGCATTGTTTTACGATTTAGAGGCTAGAGATCGGTGGAAGGCTTCTATTAAATAAAAGGGTTTGTCGAATAAAATAGACACTATACAGCGTGAAATATCGTTCCTGTTCTATCTTCACTTAGATTTTGTACTTTGCAAGACTTCGCTACTTCACGGTTCGTGCGACTCTGCTCTTCTTTCCCATGCACTCTGCCCTCGTTCAAAATCATCCCTCTACCCGTGCATCCTCTTACGACCAAGTTTCCTTTTGTTCCCACACTTCTCTCTCCAGCACTTTCCTTCCAAACGTCACGCACCTTAAACCTAAGATTTTGTTCTTCGCTTCTATAAAACTATCTAAACGTACACTCCAAACGAAGTATAATCTTCAATTCCAAACTGTGCGTACCTCACGCGCGACATTACGATACACCGTAAAACATAAAGTGGGTCTCCCCAGTGTAAGTAATGGGATTTGTACGTTCGAAGCAGCAATTTATTGGATGCCGTAGTTGCTCGATGTTTTCTGCACCTTGAGAGAATTCAAACGGCAGGTACAGTCGAATACGGCACAACGGTGATGCCGCGGACCGATGATGGTATCGAGAGCGAGTAAAAATCACGCACGAGTAAATCAGTCGCCTGTCGTTTGCATCCTTCGATCCCATGGAAAGGGATGGGACAATATACCGAGCGGTACGGGATTCGAAAGCAGACGAGCCAGTGGCAGCAGAATTTAAGCAAGTTTTTGCCCCGAACGAGGCCCTGTCAATGCAGATGATTAGTGCGCGCGAAAATGGAACAAGACACCATGAGACAAGGGGTTCCCTTCCTCTCGCCACACCTTGGCCACCATTTGTTATACGAGCCTCGTACGAAAGACGACGACAGCAATGATGCATGGCGGAGATATTGGCTCCGACCGAAACATCCTTCGAACTCGAACGGCACGGTGTGGAAGTATGCCTGCTGGCCGCGGCTTGCCGGCAGCCACGCCGAAGATTGTCCGACCATGCGATATCGCCAAGGACATGGATATCTAAAGCGAGGAACAACGTTGAGAAAGACCAGCCGACTACCTGCGTTTCTTTTCGTCTGACAGCGAGCCGTATAAACTAGAGCGTGCGGTATGTCGATCGAGATCGCGTTTAATAACGTCGGTGTACTGCTTTCGTGACCCTTCGCTGGACGATTTATGTTTACAGCTGGTTTGTAAGTAATTAAAAGACATTTTGTGAGAATTTTATCTTGCAATTTTTCTAGAAAATTATAATAGGATATTGTAGATATTTATCGTAGGATATCGGCGGAGGAAATGTATTGTGGCGGGTTGGAAAGATGTCTGGGGAGACTACATATGGGAAAAAGGGATATTTTGTCAGGAGTCAATCGCGACTTTTATTGGCCTTAAAATCCTCGCATTCATTGGAGGAAAATTCCTGTTTTTTATTTACTGTCAATAATTAAAACTGTGAGTATCAATGATCGTGTTTCACTAATAATTTTCAACATAGGTTTAAATATTCCAGCAACATTTAATTAGAAATGGTTAATTTCTTGATCAGTCCATATGATTTTGAGTTTAGATAAATTGAAAGTGCGCGATTTCTTTCAGGAAAATTAAGTAAAATAATCTGCCGACAGATGCAGATCTCGTACTTGTAACGGTAAACCGATGCAAGCCGAAAGAAACAATTTGATCCGCGGCAGGAGACGTTGCGTCAGGTGGAATGAATTCTAATTACGCGTGACGCCTTCGGGCGATTAGTGCCGTCGTAATTACACCGGCATTTCCCGTCGTAGATTTTAACCTAATAAAACGGTTAAGCGAGTGTGTCAGTCAGTAGCGGACTCGACGACATAAGCGACCGGGTGATTTGCGACTACGCTTGGACTCATAACTCTTTCTGTCGATGCGCAAGAATTTCCGGCACGGCTTTAATTATCACTGCGATCAATAACCCGACGAACGCTGCACGTATTGTATTTGACGCTTAAAGCCATATGTCGCCGTGTTGTCTTCCAAAGATAATGAGATACGATAAAAATATAATTTGGTTTGTTGAAAAATATGAACTCGTCAACAGGGAACATCATCGAATACCTGATGGCCGATTTACATTGTTAAAAGTTTTAAAATGCACGAAGTCATCTTCCTAGAAATTTGCATCGTATCTTGCAAATTCTCCATCAAGAATGTAAAATAAGGGTAAACGATACGAAAGTATATTTTTCCTTGAAAAATTTCACAACGTGTAACCGAAGGAAGATCACGTGAAAGATTGTCTTTTCTTGGTACTTAAAAAGCTTTTCTCTCACGATAAATATAATCCCTCTCATACAAACTACAACTTTCTTTTTATCCCTGATCCGTATCAAGTGGACGTACAAAAGTCGGTTTACCTTTCCTCTTGAGAAAGTTAAACAGTCGTACGAATTTCTTAAGAATTCCCCAGTAGTATCCACGATCCTTAATTCAACCTCATTTCAATTAAGCACGACCTCATAACGTCCCATAAAAGTTTCCCATCCCCGTAACGATCGATATTAAGTAAATTCGAGTTCCGATTTCCCGCGATGGTTTACACTAAACTCCAAGTTATACTGCGGATAAGGAGACAAACTCGGTGAAACTACATTCCGAATGGTGCTTCGGGCATCCCCGAGCTTTCCTAAAACGATGGCACTATCGCGACAGTAGTTACAGCGGTTACAAAACCGGCGACGAGGTATCTCGTCGAGAAACGACTTTAGTCGTTCGTCCTTCCGCGGCTTGAGGTACAATCGGTATATTTGAGTTTGTCTCAGGACGTTACACGCAAGGGTGCTTTTCCGTCCTGTATACTTGTCCGTGAACTGGCGACAGTCCAAGATCGAAAAGAATTCTTTGCTCCTATTAAAAACCAGCGATGTCCTCCTACATCTTCACCATCCTTTTTCTTCGTTTCGACGATATACAAGAGGCAATGCTCTTTCCATTCTTTCTTGAGAAAATAAAGCGAAAATGGGGTCGTAGAATAATTCGAGGATCGAATACGCGCTTTTCGCTCGTCGGTGAATTTACGATGGAGCAAATATGGAAGCTGCTCGAAGCGTTATTAAGTGCCTCCTTCGAAGGAGATATGAGAGAAAGCGGTGCAATGTTATTTCAGTTTGAGACCTTCCAAGGAGGATTGTGTTTCGACGCGCGAAACATGGCAGCGTGTCATAATACACCAAGAGTCTGCACAAAATACAAACTTTTAGACGGAAGAAAATTGTTTTGCCTCGTGTCTTTTTAGGAAGCGGAAACACACTGTCCATCGGAATCTTTTTTATTCTTTTTCTCGTAGATATAGAGTTTCCGAAGAAGAGAACTCGGTATTGGAACTTCGCGAGGATACTGTATCTTACTTCTGCTAAAGATATCGGACAGAAACAAGTTAGTTTAACCCTTAACTTAACGGGGTAAACGACTTGTGACAGTTCACGTGATTCGGCGTGTATCCGAGGATATATACGAGCGAATGTACAACAATATCAGAGTATACACACGAGCAAACGAGGAAGAATACGAGACACATTAATTCCTTTCTCCGTTTCTCTCTCCATTTTATCTGTTTTTCCATTTTCTTCCTTACTCTTTGCTCGCCGTACTCTCGCCGGTAACAAACGGCATGGGACGGAATTGCCGTTTAAGCGGTGCGTTTCTTATATGATTCCTGAGATGGCGACCGTCCAAACTCATTAATCGTAATGCCCCCGGATGGGAGGACGTAATGTACTCCCGTGGAATTCTCTTCCGGTAATAACTACCGGAACGTTTTTCAAAATCGCTACCTCTGCCATCGTGAATTCCCGTTCCATTTCGCCGGTGACACGTAACTCTCCCGTTGGATCGTGAATATCACGTAGAATTGAGATAATAACGTTATCATCCTGGGAAAGTGTCCTGTAGCTCATACCGATGGGAAACCTTTTCGTATTCAAAATTATGCGGGGATGACGGCTAACATTTCTCAAGTGTCTCAATTTTTTTTTTACTGCTGAAAGGATCACGAAGATAGACATTTTTTTACATTATCACATGGAGTATAGAGTGCATCATTGATATTAAATATTTTTAAGGGAATTTGAATACGAGTTTGGATATTTTACATATTTACGGAATCGCAATATTTATCGATAGTATTGAATGTATTTTGCAAAAGCGTCGTAAAGGTTTTCGATGGTGGATACACGGCTTTGACGTTATCGAGATAAAACGTTCAACGCTTAAAATGGCACGAACGTAATTTCTAGGAGCGTACGCAAGATGCATGCCAAAAGTAGCACTTCGTATAATATACGATTCTTCAATTTCGCTCGATCTCATGCTGCTGTGCCGGATCAGAGTAAAATATGCAAGCAGCCCAGCCGTAAAGCTTCGGCCTTAAAGTGACAGTCATAAAAGTCGCCGCTTTATGCAGAAGTTGAGATAAAAGATTTCATCTCCACTATTTTCCACAAAGAAAAGACCCTCTCTGAGGTATTAAAATTGTAAAATGAATACGCACAGTACAACGTATGATTTTTCGTGCGAGAGTAAATTAATTCTTATCTGTGATAAAGTTTTCAAAGGATAATATAAAAAAACATTTTAAACAAATTTTTCGCTTTTACGATTCTCTTCCAGGCGTAATATAAACTTCAGTCAGTACGTTGAATAAAAACCCAACTCAGATTTAATTAACGAGTCTAATGTTGATTTGCACTACATAGTTGAAAGGTCCGGTGAGAATTTAAATGATAAAAGAATTTCTCTCTATCCCGGAAAACGCGTTTAATCAGAATTCCTCAATCGGCATAACAAGCAAGCAGAAAATAGAAAACGTACAATCGACTTTCTTATCGAGGTATTATTACACTCCACAATGCTCGTCGAATTTTTGAGAAATCACGAATAGCCTTTTCCCTCCGGCGATTGATACGATACGCTGATAAAGCATTGCAATTAGCGAAACCACATCGATCTTTCTTACTTCGACACCCAGAACAACGCTTTCTCCGTGCAAAGAACCTTTCAGACAGCGTGCAACACGAGAGAAAATTCACAAACGAGCGGTGCAACTTTTGCGAACGAAATACACAGGTTATTCTTGATACCGGTCGGTCCCGCTCGCACGGTTCAGTCGGTCGAGGGCGTCGATACCGATTAAATTAAACATGCCGAAAGCTCCGGAGCGACGGACGGGTTAAATATGAAAGAAGGTCTCACAGAGAGGAACGGATGGGAAATAATGAGTACGCCCGGCGTAAGTATACCCTCGGTGATGGCGCAAAGAGAGGAAAAAAGACGGGCACCGGCCGCAAAACGAGAACCTTCTTGCTGGATATCTGGGATGGACTCCTGTCAGTTCGCACGTCCGTAAGCCAAAGCACCTCCTCTTTTCTTCTCTTCGCCTTCGTTCCTTCTCTGCCTCGCACCATCGTGGCCACCGCCGCCGTTGCTGCTCCAACACCCGTCTTTTTATTTGATAAGAGGATTCACCTCGAGGCAATTTTCACGGTCTCCGCGGCCGCACGAAACATCGTTTTCGTCTTAAACGAAATAATGACGCTTGGGAGTAACGCAATGAGCTTCCTTTTCGTAAAACTCGGGAATACTTTGCAACTGCCCCCTACTGATCCTTTTTTCTCGAGTTTTAACAGTAGATCTACGGAACCGGACAAACCCGGATTATTAATTTCTTTTATAAAGCTTTCTCAAAATTTGTAGAGAAGCAGCAGGGGTATGTAATTCTCTTCTCCCTCGCCTTGGTACCTCTTTCTATAAAATACATATTTACTTTATTTAAAAACAACAGACTTAATGCTCGTAATACAATTTTCAATTCTTATTTTACCATTTAAGATTAATCGATAGGGGAGAGTAACCAGACTCAAAATTCATGTTATTCCTTTCATTTTTCTCGCTACTTAAGATCGATTCTTTTGATGAACATATAGAATTTCGACGATAATTAATCGCTTGGCATCATTTTTCGCGCGAAGAATAATTTCTTTCGGCAACAAAGAAACTATCGCAGTATATCTCCAGAGGCCGGTGCACCAGGCGAGACAGTGGCACCGATGCAGCTGACTTTGAAAGATTCCAGCTCGTTCGTTCGGTAATTTAAAACTTCTAAAGGCCATTATCAGCGACGATTATGATGAAAAGATATCGGATTTGCACCTGCTGTGTCGATGCTCCCGTGTCTGTGCAAGAGTTAACGCGAACGCGGTAGGGAATATCTCTTGCGAGTCTTTATACCGCAGGGGCGAAGCTGTTCGGAGTCGCGGTTGCGGCTAAGAGAGAGATGAGGTGTGGAATATTTATGGTCATTCTAGAAGCATGCGACAATGCCGCCCCATTGAACTACCGTGTACCGACTTGAAGTGCGCTTCAGAGAGTGAAAGAGGAATTCTAAATCTACCTTCGTTTCATGCTCTTCGTCGCGCTGTTGATGCGAATTTTGTATTCGTTGATACGAGAATAACTGTTTTCATCTAACGTCTGATGTAAAAAATGTATGGTTTCCTTTTTTATAAAGTCGATAGATGATAATTATAGAAGACTATAATTATAGATCATAGTAGTGGATATCTCAAACGACAAGAAGAAGTCGATAATTGAAAAAAAGGGTGGCAAAGAAAGGGAGGATATTTTCGTGACGAGAAAAATTGTTAGGTATTAATAGAGATAAAGAAGTAAGAGAGAAAACAGAAGGTGGTGAGCAGTTTACTCCGGACAAAATTGATCGAGGTACAGTCTGAGCTAATTGCATAACGTTCGAGGGGTGGCTCCGGTGTTTGTCTCCCTGAAGAACAAGTTCTCAGTATCCGCAAGCTCTTCTCCCTCACCCTCGTCTTAGCGGCAAGGCTTCCCTCTCGTTTTCTTGTCAGACACCTCGGCTTACCCCGAAAACACTACCTTCCAGAAAGTGATCCTTCGACTTCGGTTAAGTACTTCGAGGATAGCTATAACAGCTAGTTCACCCTACCACAACCTATTTCCCTCTGACATTTTTGGTGAAACACATCCAACCTCTCAGACACTTTCTCGAAAGTAAGAAACTCAAGAAGGAAGTCGAGGAAAATTTCTACCCAAAGTTCAACCATCTAACGGTATTTATTCGCGTTACAATAAATACCTTTTGTAATTCGCAATAACCGTTCCACAACTGAACATCACGGCGACGCAGGAAATTCTTCTCTCGGAAACCGTTAAGGACCGTAACTTCTGCGAATTTTAATTCAACCTCAACGTATCGAGCATTACTGCATAATGATGCGAACAAACAAAGCATTCCTCAGTAACGAAATCATTTCACGGAGGAAATTCAACGTAAAGGTCAAGATAGAAGTGACCGCAAGTCGTTGGTGCCGTAATAATGAGTTTCGTCGATTCTGAACGACTGTGGTGCTATTCACGTCCTTGAAGAACGGAATTCGGAGGCCTCGAAATTACGTGCGATGGTGTAAAATACCACGTACGCAAAAGATATTTGCTCATACCACTGCACATAATGTGAAATTACTTTAACACAGGGTAAGATAAAGATGAGAGAATATAACCGTGAAAATTGATTTCGTTGAAACCTTAAATTCCATCCGCATAAAAGTTACTACGTTGAGAAACTATAAGTGTACAAAATTTCCAGACTTATTCTACTTCCATGGAGAACGTCAAAATATCGTGCTGTAGAAAGAAGCAATTTTGAAGAATTTCTTTAACGGTATTGGATCAATGGAGGAGCAATATCAGCTCTAAGATCAAATGTCTATGAATTTTCTAGATGCTCTCGTAAAATTCTACCAGAGATATAAAGTGGTTGTAAGCAGAAGACCTAGTATTTCCAGACGCACGATCGTGAGATCTTTTTTTATCTTTAAGGTAAGTAGAATAAGTCTGAAGTACTTGGACGTTTATTGTCAGACCACGTTATATATACTACCGATGGGAGAATTTTAGTAGAATCGAAAAGCAAGCTTCGGCCAATTACGAATTACGCGGTGGCCGTCCCTAACCCGTAACTTCTGCAACCGGTCATTAACACTTGCCATTGTTGGCTCTGCTGACAATGGGTATCTTGATAGTAATAACCAAAATCAATAGAGCGATCTCATGGGCCGATAAACCTCTGGTACACGTTTAACAGACAATAGCTGCCATTCTCACCGGCTTCGAGCGTGATGCGACCGAGATATCTTGCACGTCAAATATCACGATTATGATTTTCAGAGGGAACATCGAAGAGAGAGAGAGAGAGATACTAGAGATCGAGGTCCGTGGAATTTATGAGATCATAACTCTTAATGCGTTCAACTTCCAAGTGCCTATTGTAATTGTTATTTCCATTCGATCGTAATAGAAGTGCCATGAAGATAGAACAGAGATTTCAATGGATCGTCGACTGAACTTTGCGACTTTACTTCGAAGCCTCGAGATTTCTCGGACAAGGAACGCCGTGGAAATGTGAAATCGAAAAATAAAACCGCGCCTCGTGAGCACGACTCGTCGCTTCGGTTAGGTACTCTCACCGTGAGCAAAGACCACGAAATTGAGATAATAAATCTCTGCTATCGTAAAGACGATTCGATCTTCAGGTGCAGTTGATAACATCCGTCGTTCGTGCTCCTCGAACCGAGGTTATGCGTGGTACTACACGCCGAGAGAACGAAAGGCCAGGACAGGAGATAAATTAAAGCTGGTCGACGTCGGTTACCCGATAAAGTTCTCCGCCTCCACAATTTCCGCATCCCCCGGCTAATTTTGCATGCGTGCGGCATCGGTAGAGAGCGAACACGCGATTTATTAGGTGAAATTAGGAGGGAACTTCTAATCTCCCCATTTGCCTTTAAGCTACTATAATGCTCGCCTCTTGTTTCCTTTCTTTATCTCCCTTCTATTTTCCTCTCTCTCGATTATTTTAACGTTCAAGGCGACTTCTAACGTCGATATCATGGCTCGTATGGACGTCGGCGAACAACTAACTTTCTTGTACCTGCTATTTTTAAGTGAAACCTTGAAACGCTGTTACTGAAAGCACTCGCAACTGCGGAGCATTGAAATTCGTGTACCCACATTGACGAGGATCGCTTTCATAATACTGTCGACACTTTCAAATTCTGCTGCAGCTATTATACTATATATTCTCGCTCTGAGAACTTGACGCCTATTGTGAATTTCTGATACAGACATTTTTAATTCTCCAATAATAAGTTTCATAGAACTCTCATTGAATTTCTATCTTTTTCTTGAAAAAATCACACTCCGACTTTCTCTCCCAACAAGCCACATAAATAAGCATACAAATCCCAAGATCGAAGTAGAAAAACGTACGAATAACTGAAATAATCCGATCAATACGATTGTAAGAGTTTCCTCGAACTTGATATTCCACGATTCCTATGATCTTACCATTCTCCCTTCCCATGCTGCTTTTTTTAACCGTAAGACGCCCGCACAGTGTCCGATGATTCGCAGAATATTTCCCACCGTAAAAATACCTTTTCGACGACCCTGAGTATCTTACGTTCTCGCGAAATTCCGACCTGGCTTAGGTCGGATATCTGTTCGACTCTTATCCCCGTTTCTAGCGTCTCCAATCTCTTTCCCTCGTTTTTCTTTCGTCTTACACGCACAACTCGGAGTAGATCGCTGGCAACTATCTCCTATCATCCCGTACGCATCCGCTGCTCATAAAACCGGCTGCACAGCTTCGGGAATATAACCCATCCATGGTGTAGCACCTACGTTCAGCAGTAACGCGGCCTCTTCGTTTTCTCGCATTCTTTCGAGGTGCCTCTTTTCGCCTACCCACCCGGCAATAATAATTTCCTCCCGAACGTCCCTCGGATCGGCCTCGATGGAACTTTACGAGATCGACCAGGCTGGGATAGCAGCATCGAATGTCGATGGCTCTTATTTTACGTTCGGTGCAATTTAAAGCGTCAATCGACGAATTGCGCTGCTAATTTTCAGCCGTTGAAACCTTCAACGAGGCATCGTGGGAGTGATTTATGGCATCGTGTTTTGTTACATTCAAAGATCGGGTGGAGAAGATGATTTTTAAGAGGTATGTAACGGTTGTTTGAGGAATTATTTAATACGTTGAATTCTATGGGGGTTGCTGATGACCGATGACATTGAATTGAATGAAATTTATTGTAATTTTCAAATAATAATAGTGAGGAATTTATTTTAATATTCTGTAATTTTTATGCTCGATAAAGATGTGATTTTAATGGAAAAAGTTGCACGTTGTGAGAAATGATGAAAATAGAAAAATATGGCTGGCATTCGATGTGTTGAATGTGGAGAGACTGGATGAGTCGATGGAGGAAAGAGAAGTTTTTAATAATGAACATTAACGGAGAAAGAGCAACGAAAGGCGATAATTTGAGGAATTTTCTGATGAAGCACGCGATATTCCGATAAATGCCTTGGGAAAAATTTACTCTGTGAATGTGAAAGGTACTGTACGTGGTAATATTGAGTAGTGGTAAATACTGCACGATGTTCTCGTTTAAAGGAGTACGAATTAACCCTTTGGTAGATTACAATCATCGTGGATATTAAGCCATTTAAACGTTACTATGAGAATGTAACTGTCGAGAAAATTATTCCCAAGTGGCACCCACGTTTAACAATAATGTCACCTTCTCTTTTCTTTGCATTCTTCCATCAGAGGCACTTTTCGTCTGCCCACATAGTAATAACACTCTTTGCGAGATTGAAGTAGGGAGATCAAAGTTTCACGAATCGTTTCTTTTCTGTAACATGGTTACGTTGCTCCTATCGTCGATATGGAACTGGTTCTGCAAACGGCGTATCTTGTTGTTTTTTCCACCATTCTCCAGGAAGCAATAAATTCAATCAAATTCGAAAAGGAAGAATTTCAACGGCAAAGTCCAAGGATACAAATATTCTCTATTATTCGATAAGAAATTATTTTTCCATCGAATTATCTTCGCAGAACAATATACAATCAAGTATAGCATCAACTACGACGACGTTATACCAGGTTCCAACGAGATTTACATTTCCCCAGAGTCCACAGGTCAAAGGTACCTACGATCTTCTCCTCAAACGTCCACCAAACTCAGAGAAGCAAACGAGTAGGATGGTTTAACATTTGCCGTACAATCGTTTGCTTCTAAATGGTATTTGTCTAATTTACCTAGAACCACTGAATGGACGGAGCGGTGACCGTAGATTTAATACCGCTTTGAAGCGTGTCGAGTCACAGTGGCATGACTACCAGCATACTCTAAGATTCTCTCCATCCAGTTCTCTAAACATAATTAACAATCACCCAAGATCTATCAAACAGTCCGGAAATTAGTGTACACAGAGTACAGCTATGGTATCCAACGGCTCGTAGTTGGCCTCCTGCGACTGCAACTCTCTCTCTGTTTCGATCTCTGTCTCGTTCTCGGACTGCGCTTTGCATTTGCACGTTCAACCTGGGTATGCACATATCTACCTGGACCGGGTCACGTATCTGCATAGAGGTAACCGAATATGTGGACCTCAGTCTTCGTCGTGCTGTCTGCAGCGCGCCTTCCGTTTGCACGGAACGCGAAGCGAAACCTGATTGGCGCTTTGGGAGCGATAATTACGCGTTTGATATCGAGGTTCGAATTTCTAGAGGTTGCGGCACGTGTTTGTGCACTGAATTGGGGAAGATCATTATCCTGTTGAGCGTAACATCGATCGGACTGGAAACCTCATAACGCGATTTTGGATTAACAAACTCCATTCTTCTGAATCGCAGAATTTAACAAAGGATAGGGAGAATTATGGAACAAAGTTTTGAAGGATTACTCTGGAACTTGACATTAATCTTGTAGCTTCCTCCAAATATCTCTCGGTAGTTACAATTCTGACTATCATCGGATAATACTGAATAACCAATACTTAACAGTTCCACAAACTTACTTCCTTAATGAAAAATTAATAAAACAATTTAACACTAGATTTACCAGTGTGAAATCTATTATATTTAAATATGTTAAATATGTACCTTAAAGCAAGGAAAATTAAGACGTGGGAAAGATGATAGATTCGGTAATTTATGTTTTATACGATGGACAAAGAATTATTCTACGGCTCTCTCATAAACCCGTAGAATTTTTGGAAAAAATTGTGTACCAGTCATTTTGACTGGCTTGGTAAATCTAGTGTTAAACAGCAAAGAGACCGAAGGTAATAAACTCTCGCCATTGAAAACTATCAATCGATAAAATCTTCCCCGGCACGTTTCCCCAGTGCCTTTGAAAAGGATACTAAATGATCTAAGAAACATGAAATTATGAATCGAAGTGGAAAACAGAAATTCAATCAAGCTTCAAAAGCAACGAGCACGGAGTACGATTACCGCGTTACCCAGATAGAAATTCCCGTTACATATTGATACGTAGAGACGCGAACTCTGATCGATGGCCTACGCGGAGATACGAGTTTCTCGTCGGCGAGCACGGGTAGTCATTGCACAGAGGCGGCTTACACGCAGGTATCAGGGGGCGCATTCTCCAGGTAAGTATGCCGTAAGTACGTCTGAATGAGATATCTCGGTCCGCATTAATTTGCCAGGATCGAATCGAGTTCGAAGCTTCCGTGAGCGCTTTGCTCTCCCGTGAATGATATCTCATACTTGATCGAAAGTTGCCGGCTTCGAGGTTCTGCTCTCTCTGAGTGCGGTATACGCGACAGAGAGATACCTCTTGTACACGTTCTGTACACACGTGATCTCATTACGTCCCGCGATTCGAGCAAATGCTTGGCTATCGTAGTGCTATTCGCGGACTGGCGACCCAAGCGAGAGCCGACACCTGGAGCAATAAATACTTCACCTTGACGGACATAGATCGCGAAGACAATTCCGTGTCAACTGGTGGGGTGGCTTGTCGACGCTCGAAATGTTTGCGTTGGTTGGTTGACCAGCAAACTGTGACGTATATAGTAGACTGGGTAAATAATGTGCGAGGTACTTCAAGGAGCTGGATAAATGGCGTGTAGGAGGGTAGTTACTTTGGTTGAGAATGTCAAAGAGGGTTGCAGTAGATGGGAATCTTCTAGTTTTTAAATTTTTCGATTTTACCTACTAAGGATTTTAAGTAGGAACTATTGTTTTGGATGGGTATGAACGTGAGAATGATGTATAGTTTGACAATTGAAAGATGGCTAGGCAGCAGTAGAGCTTTTCGTTTTCAACCACGTACTGCTGCCATTTCGTTTTTGGAATCTTCAAATTCAATATTTTAAAGTAAATACTCCACATACTTATTTATTTTAGGAGACTGCATTTGAAAATTCCAAAAACGAAATAATGGGCGGCTGAAAACGAAAGTTTCTGACACTCTCTGGCCATCTTTTAGTTGTCGTACTGTAGGTATGGTTTAGGAATAATTTCGTAGAGGTAACTTATTTATATTGCACTATTAATAGGTACTAGATATTTAAATAGAATAGATTATTGAAAGGTTAACTCAAGAACAGTTAACTATTTAAGTGTAAATTGAGGATTATCAACGTATATAGCTTACAAGTTGTTTACTTTATATTGACCTTATGAAAACACGAAGCATGTGATATAAAAAGATGTCTGAAATTTTGAAGATATATCATTTGTTGTAACATTTAGCGAGTAAAAAAAATCTCGACCTGGGATGTTCTATCTCGGCTGCGTTTATCAAACCGGAAATTGTGTAAATATCCGCAGTACAGTTATTATTAATATTATACATCTCCTGGAGTCAACTTTTCACAGACCATCTACTCAGCGCCGAACAGTACCACGATTGTCCTGAAACTCGTGAAAGAACACGATTTAAGGTGTCGACGGGAGAGGATTACAGAAATTCTACGATACAGGCTGTAAGCGATAGATCTTCTGATTTCACTGTAATAGTAGGTTAAGAGTCCTTCAATTTCGTTAACAATTCATGCAAATTTGAAGCGATATTCGAAACATGCCAGTCGATATTTGAAATACTTTTATCGGCGGAGAAAAATGATCGTCGTAAATCGACGGGGTTTATGGACAGTTTTACGAGTACGTGCATTACCGAGTGCTACGTAAGTCATAATTGGAATTCTCATAGACGTCCGAAACACTTGAAATGTTAAGCATTAAGGTGTCGGTGCACGGAGCGGTTCGATGCATTTTATGAATAATGGCACTTTGTATTTCAGTAAGCGGGACTTCAATAGCGTGGACACGTTTTCTCGCTGGTCGTTTGGAAAATCTTACGATCGGTCCCTAGGATCGATCATAAGTGCGATTATGAATATTACAGTTATTATGTTAATCAAGAACAATTTTCTTTTATCGTCGTACCTTACAGAATGTAAAAAACTGTCAAAACTATCAAAACAGATCAGAAACGTTTCTATACCTCTGGTAAGTTACACTTGGTATAATGCAATTACGTTTATGACATGATTTCAAGAAAGTGAAATTTACTGTGACATTAAATCCTGATCATTTAATAACGGTACAAAATACTTTCGATAAATTCCTCGATCGCCCAAGAATTCACAGACAATAAACTTATCCAACTGCATTGATACAGAGATAAGTTAATTGTCCAGGGTACACGGCAAGAAAAACGATGAGACCATGCAATCCTTTCGATCTCCCAGGTATCGAAGGTGCCTGGTTAACAAATAGGAGTCAAGAAAATAAGAGAGTAATAAATACGTCAGGTAAGATTTCCATCTGTTTCTCGAAGAATAAAAAAAAATTGTCTTCTAATGTGAGATTAAAGGCGTACCATTATTACGGTACCAGCAGACGATTAATCTTGTGCTGCAGTTTCTCGGACATAAATGGGACATATCGGACAAGCGGTCGAGTCGTCTATTAAGAAAATCTTTCCATCTGACAAGAGATTTGAAGTGTTTTCACGTTCACCAGTACAGTGTATCGGCGACTCGTACCAACGTATGTAAGTACAAATAGCACAGGCGAGTGTAATCGTTATTGTAACATTAAATCTTTACGTCTCCCAAGAAAGAGATACTTCGGATACCTTCACCGAGAGGGAACGATTAAGACAATCTACAGAGTTAGAAGTTAATTCGTTGGTGGCGGTGACAAATCGCACGGACGATCGTAGACCGTTTCTCTCACCCTTCTACGATCAGTAGTTTTACCACTAACGGAACGAAGCGATGCGGAACGTTACAACAATATCGTGTTATGTTTTCGCAGGTACTTATCGATATCATATGGCAACTAGTATGTGTCGGTGAACGAAATAAGAATGAACGAGACAAGTAGAGCGAGATCTCTATTCGTTTATCAACTAGGAACTGCTGCCATGAATATCACTTGGTACCAAAGTCTACGGTGATATAACAAATGCTACCACCCTTTCGTAGAATGTAGTACGACTAATCCGAGGATTTATAGATTTTAAAGAATCGCGATATCGATCATTCGTAACGGCAGATTGTGCGACATGATCGCCTTGCTACTTTACAAGACGATACACGAGGCTACAATAAAGATCTATATAATTATTATAGATTTATAGTTCCGTCTTTTTTCATATCCTTTCAATTATCTATTAGGTATAAGGAAAAGTTCTGTCGTTTTTGAACACATGCACTTCAGTTTAAACACTTAGATTAGTATATGATTGATGATTTATACACATTTTTCGTATTTTAGTCAGTTATTTTAAACTTGTAAAACTCTTAACATGAGTGAAGAAAAAGTGCACTTAAGACATTGTATGTTGTAAGAGTTGCAAAAAGGGAATAACGCGATGGAGGCAAAAAAACTTGTGTGACGTGTTTGGAGAGGATGCAGTAACAGTTCGAAAATGTTAAAGGTGTTTTGCGAAATTTCGTTCGGGTGATTTTTCTTTGAATGATGAACCCAGATCAGGAAAGCCATAGCAGTATGATCAGGACAAATCCCACGTTAATTTTTACAGAAATGGGCTTCAGCTTGGAATTCATCAGACTACTGCTTTGGATCACATTAAAAGACTTGGTACCCTGTCCAAACTCTCTGTTTGGATGCCACACGAATTAAAAACGACAGAACTTGCCCTTACACCTAATAATAAAATTTCATATTAATTGACAATAATCAAGTAACTTTATTATCAAAAGAGCGAATCTATTGCTACTAAAATTCATTGGAACATGAAACTGAGACTGGGAACGAATTGAATCAATCGCCGAAGAAGAAAATGATTAGCCCAAAGTTCCATCATCTCCAGTCACGAGAACCCTTCAAGTCGAAATTCCCGGTAAAGCAGAACGAGCGTATTATACGATCGTATCCGAGGGGAGCACGTTCACGCGCGTACGAGGAAGTGATAATTTGATGGTGAGAAAAATAAGTAGGAAGAAGGAGCAATGGCGATCGCAGCAGTTTGGCCCTCCGGCTCGTCCCGCATCGAGAGAGGAAACAAAACCGTACAAAACTGTACGATTCCCTTGGCATTTGTGTGCACTTTCTCACGTACTGGTTAGGTACACACGTATTTACGTGTGCGAACGAACGGAAATACCGTGAGGGAGGAGAAAGATGAAAGAAGAAGCATCATCGGTGGTAAGTATCGAAGGCGAGAAGGAAACGAAAATGGCCGACGGAGGAAGAAACGACGACTCGGTGTGAGAACCGAGGCTCGTAGTGATTTCCATAGTTATTCGAGATAGCCGGTAAGAGAGAAGCTCCCTTCGTGGCTGGCCACTCTTTCGACGTAGCATCCTATCATTTCGTACTAAGCCGTGCTCACCCTCGCCTCGTGTGTATTTGCTTATAACGGAATGTCGGTACTCGTACGAATCTCACGACCTCGCCATCGGTGCTGCACGAAGATCGCAAAAGTTTAGCGAAACTTTGCGACACGGCCTAGTCTGTCTATTGTGGAATGGATAGCTCGGGAAAGTTGATGGGATTCGAGGTCGACGCTTCTGATATAGAGTCTTCCGGTGATTCTGAAACCTCGAGGCCGTTAGTTTGAAAATAGGTGCAGGAAAACGGAGTCATTTTGTCTCATTGCTGTGGTGTATGTTATGATAGAAAGTTCGACGAGTGAAAGTATCCTGCTTTGTACATACAGGGTGGTTCTGTGGTGCTGACGGAAATTCTGGATTTAGTTAATAATACACAGGCTAGCCAGTTCAGGCACAGGAAAGTCAGGGCAGGCAGGAGACGGACAAGACAGCCAGGACAAGCACAAGAAAATCAGGAGCGACACAAAATATTCAGGACAGGCAACAAGGAAAAGTACAGGAAAGACAGGAGCGACACAAGACAGCCACGACAGGTACAGGAAAGGGTTCAGGGTCTATACTCAATCCTCCAACAAATATTAATTAGGAATTCGTGCGGTAATAAATTATGTTAAGGACAGCACATAAAGATGTCATTACTTTACGTCAGGAAAGTAAGAAAACATTATGTTCTATTTTTTTAAACTATGCTCCACCAATTCTAAAAATCCACTAATATTAAATCACCTTGTACAGAACCTTCATTTTTACATAACACGATAAAAAATATTAAAATTCTCAGTATTCAAGATGGAAGGTCCGTCGTTATTGCAGTCGTACAAGAATTTCGCTGATCGACACGCACACTGTTATTTCTCGATAATGACACTTGATGACCCAAGTCCGTTTTAGACGGTGATTCCGTGAAAAGTTCAAGTTCGACGAACCCACGCAGGTTCGAAAATTGCGCCCTATCGGGTCCACAGGGAATTAAGCGAGGAAGAGAGGGTGGTGGCCTATAGAAGAATTCGGATTGGGCCTGGTGGGCCTCTCGTCGTCCATCACGTATAAACGATTTAAACGTAGCGAGTGTCAGCTCGTAAATATTATAATTATGACATCAAATATGGGGAGATCTTTACACCGTGTAACGAGGCCCACTCCGGAGACCGGAATACGGTTAAACGATTGCCGGTAAAACTATTGCCCGTGCCGATGCGTGGAAAGATCGCAAGCGGACAAGTGGAGCAACGGTCCCCGTTCGTCAATAAGAAATCCGCGATGCAACGCCGGATTGGAATGTTTTGTCCGCTCGATTTGTTCCGTTTAAAGGAATTAACCCGTTCTCTCGTGATCAATAATTTACCCGGCTGTGTCGTATACGAAGATGCCGAACACTGGACGAGGGGGGGCCTTGAAAATAAAGGGGGAGAGCTGGACAGGAAGAAGACGCTTGCCAATTTGTGACCTGGTTATTTTCAATGAAGCCCGTACTTGACGTAATCGCGCGGTTGAGGTGTTTTTAAAGGGCTAGTTAGCACCGTACTGCGGGGCCTCATGTTCTTCTCGGACCCAAATATTGTGCGGTGCACTCCGAGATTGCAGTTTATTGTCATCGTAACGTAGTGAATTTATCGCCAAATTTGTTCTGACAGGGTGCAACGGGGATAATGGTGTAAGTAGAGTTAGGGATACAATCTATAATTTGAATTTTTTTTCTTCACCTGGAACTGTTAGCGAGATTCAGTTATACTGTTATTTTCGTTGCGACTTGTTCCGGGTTGATGTCATTAATTTTAAAAGGTGACAAATTTTGATCAAAGCTTTCTTTAGATTTCTATAGATACAGAAACATGCATTGTCATCGTGTTGAGAAAATTTGTGTACCAAATCGCTCTCAGATTAAAGAAAGTCCACTGACAATGAGATATCAAGTGCGAAAAGTTGAAGTACAGGGTTTATAAAAGCAATTCTCCGTATTCGCGCCTATTGGTGATTATATGCCTTTCGGTTCACAGTGCTTCATTCCGGGTTACGGTAAACAATACCCACAATTCTTCAAAAATCAAGAACAACGTCGGTGAAATTCGTTCGCGGAACCTATTATGGAAATGTAATTATGGAAGTTTGATTGGGTAGTCTCCAGAGACACCGGTCGGAGTGAACATCGCAGACATTGCGTATTGAGTTGGCGAACGGAGCCCCAAAGTATGCAAAGCAGCGGTCGTCGCATTGACGTATAAGCCGAAATGGCCGTTAAAAAATGAGCCGGCTAGGTAATAACGACGTTAACGAACTTCAGATTCACGCCGGCCGGTTTATTATTCGTCCCGATAGCGTCGTTCCTCGTCATGGCGTCGCCGGCGTTTTTAATCATTAACACGTCCGTACTTCTCGAAACTGGAAACCTATAATGAGTTTTCCCGGGGCGGCGCATCGTTCGTCGATTCTAACAAGGCGGCAACCGAAGCCACGTGAAAATAATTAACGAGTTTCGACGAGCTTTTAACGACCGTACCGCCAAAATGCAACATACGCAATGAACGCTGCAGTTAGTCGCAATGCTGCATCGTTCTGAGGCAAGAGAGCAAGGATCAGCTTCTCATTCTCATACTGTTTTAGAATTAATATTATTCCTCTGCTGGCGCATTTGCGGAAAGTCTTGAAATTTCGAAGGTATAATTCTCATAATGCGAACGTTAAATATTCATGGCCGCGTAGCACCAACTACGGTAGTATTACGTAGGTACTTCTTTCGAGAAGTACGCGAAACCGGCAAGTAATTTAGCTTGCATTTGAATCACTAGTAACTGGACCGTTCTCGAATCGAGTCCTTGGAATTTGTAAATTATGAATTTCGTTTAACCCTCCTATTCTTAACAGGCTATCCGCTTACTCCTTTAAGTATTCACTCGTAAAATCTGGATTTTGGAAATTTTCATTTTCTCCTCGTTATTCTTTATTAGAATCCTTCCGCTGTGCCTGGATTAGGTTTAAGCAAGATCTAAGCATGGCTTAGAAAAATTAATATTCGAATACCAAAATATTCATCGACATATATTCGATTATTGGTTCAGGGATTAAAATAATCTCGAAAGAAATTCTCGAAATCGTAACTTGGAATAAATTATCAAAATCTCTGGTAGTACCTCGAGGGTTCGCCCACGTTCCTCAGATCACGGAGGGTACCGCGAACGCGGGCTATCCGTTCGTAAGAGGGAGGAGGGAGGTATGGGCACCATTCTTATCTCGATTATAGTCGAATGGAGTTCACTCGGGGGCCGAAATACTCCCCGAAGTATTTCATTATCGAGATCGTACCACGGTGGGTAATAAAATTGGAAGGCACTTTCTCGTCCCGAGGATGCCGAAGAGGGGCAAATGGTCTTCGCTCTCATGCACACGCGTTTTCTCGCGTACGCGCACCAACACATCTCCTTGCTCGCAAAATCACCGGTGGAGTTGAAATATTGGCTGACCATGGGTTTATGACGGTAAGTGGCGTGTGTGTGTGCTCACTCGCGCAATGATTCGAGGTGCAATAGAGAGGTGGGTCGAAGAGGAAGGATATGCGGAAAGAGAGCAAGAGATTTCGGAGGGATAGGTGATGAATGAGAGGAAGAGAGAGCCAGAGGACCGAACCGATCACGAATAACGTGAAATGGTAGGACAAAGTATCTGTGCGTGCGAAGAAAAGAGAGAAAGAATCGTTTGTAGGAGATAAACGAGAAAGAAGGAAAAAGATAGAAGGAGCACGACGTGGAAGAGGGTGACCAAAGAGGCAAAGAGGGTCCAGGTGGGTCTGGTATGGCGAACGGAGGTGCTGTACGGCCCACGCAAACCGGCCTCCGCTTTAAGGCCCTCAGGGCTGCACACTCTCTCTCTCCATCTCTTTCTTTTCTCTCACTCGCTCTCTTTCTCTCTTTACTCGTCTCTTCCAGCCTCTTCGACCGTTTCACCGTGCCACGGCCATCTACCATCTTCGGGGTCCTGTAATACCCTCGCGTTTACGAGTAAGCGTCACCGACGAGTGCACGTATGCACCCACACGTGAGTTCCACGGGGTCCACCGATCTGAGAGTGTGCGTATAACCGCCCGTAGACGCATCTCCTTCGATCATATTCCTTTCTTGAGAATTATTGGCTCCGCCACGTACGGGGTGTTCTCGAGAGAAACATTGATCGGTGGACTTCGGTCGAGGCTCGCTCGAGGATTTGTTACAGGTGTCTGGATGAATTATAATCGGAGTCGCTGCACGTGGAGCGGAAGATTTTTAAGTATGTATCAACGAGAGTGTTTTGAAACGATTAGAAAATTGGGAAATACCAAATGGAAGTTCGTGGGAAAAGCATGAAAATCTTGGCTTCGATTATGTCCGTAATTCTTCGATGCTCTCTGCAGTAATCTTGAATGCAGTCGCAGGATATTCATCGGTCGCGGCACGTGCTGTCGGCAGTCCGTTGGGAAATTTGTGAAGATTAGGATTTGGCACGCGTCGAACTTAAGTGTGGATGTGTTGGCAAGGTTTATGATCTTAATTCTCAGATGTACGTGAAAACTGTCAGCCGCTACGCGACACGCGTACTTACCACGTACTTTCGGCACGTTTTGGTGAACAATTTCGTATTGAAACACATCAAACGAATAAACCATTTTGATTTTTCTTTAATACTGTCTGATTACGAATGTTTAATAAAAAAAAATACGTAATATTCGTGTCAGTTCTGTGAACATCCTCGTCTTTCATTTCATGCGTTGTGCGTACTGCAGAGTACCTACTTCGTGCACCGAATCCAACGAAGCAGAATGCAATAATGAAGTCGTAACCACGTAAGAGTGACATGTGACGTAACGACGATGCGCTAATTAAAACTCTGTTACGTACGTAAACCACTTCTGCACCGGCGGTTATACCAACCTTACATGTTCGCGTTTACGATGCAGGAAGCCTCGGAAGCATTACTCGAGGGAACTGCACTTCGCTGTTTTAGCGGCACAATGTATCTCCAGTAACGACTATGAATATGGCACTTAATATCCCCTCTGTGACGTAGAAGAGAAACCGGAGGTTAATTTCTCACGATCGACAGGTCGCTCGATCGATCGGGAATGGTAGCACGTTCACGTTTCGACCGGGATGTCCTAAAGTGAATATGCGTCTCGTTGGAAACCATTCGGGAAATGGCTCTGCCACGACAAATGAACAGAAGGACGCTGAATTCAATGGGAAATTGCGTTTAACACGTACACGAAGGGTAGGTCTAATATTCTCTTGATGTTCTACACTTGAATTATATTGATTTCAAGAACTATGATTATTGTGATTCTATAAGTTATCACCAGACTGCGGATTTTTATGCATTTATGACAAATTAGATACGGCTAAAATATACAAAAAGAACATAATATAAAAATATATCTAAAATATCCAATGTATGGTATTTGTTGTAATATAAATCGAGTGCAATAAATCCCTAGATAGGTTCTCGTGTCTCACCTGCATTTGTGAAATTCGAAATTTGCATAAACATCCGCAGTCTAGTTATCACATAGGAAAAATCTTTCAGAGTTTACTAGGACAGAGTTTACTAATTTATGTTGCATAAGATCGACATAGAATATGTATTTCATAGTATCCTTAGAGACTTGGAGAATTTTTATAGAAACCGAGATTTTCAATTTCAAAAGAGCCGCACTCTTTTTCTATATCTAACTGCAACATTATATCCAGTGACTTCAATGCTTTAATCACGATTTGTCGCATACAAAGCTACCTCGCAAAAGGTCCGTACCTCCGTTAGTAGCTCACCTCTGGAAAGACATAAATCCTTCGTGGTCCGTGTCGCCGTGAATTTTTACAAGAAAGCCTCACCCGCAATTTAGTCACAAATACTCGAGTCACGTTACATAAGCAAGAATTACGATAATCAATTTCCGCGATGGCAGAGACGTTGAGGCAAAAGGACGGACGTAGAAGGGAGGAGAGTATTTATGGTGCACCAAACGAGCATGTCGTCGACTGAGGCTCCCCGAATGCCACCCAGGAGATGGTCCAGGGATGAAACCAATTTTCGACGGTGTCTATATAAATCAGATCTTGTTACAAGCGCGCAGGTACCGTCAGCGAGTTGCGTTGCAACGTGTCCAGCTTCTCTTCTGGCCTCTCTCTTCCCTTTCTCTTCCTCCCTCGAGTTGGACCGGCAGCCCGAAAACCCTACTTGCCGAATAGCCTTTTAAACCGAGTTAAAAAGGGGGTCAATATTTATTAGACGGTTTCTAATGAAACATTTTAAATGCATGGAATTCACGGTTCTTCCTCCCCGAGTACTTCGCCACTCGCCCCTTTCGCCGATCCTCCGCGTAACTTCCCCTTTTCGCTCTGTCCTTCTTTCAACCTTATGCTTCGGTCCTCCTTTCTCTACCATTATCTCGCTTTGGCTTGACATTAAAAAGCTATGAATCGTTTCCCTCCTATCTCTTTCGCTCGGTCGAACGTACCTACGTAACTCGGTACCCCGTAACTCGAGCATAGGGAGCACTTTAAGCAGGGTCAAATTTATGCCGGGATAATAAAATCACGATTTCATCTTTACGAATGAAAGATTGATTTTAACGCGCGTTTAACGATCCAATGGGAATGTATGTACTGCCGGTTCTTAACGGCGTGATAAATCTTCGAATTCAATGCGACGGATAAGGAGAACTTCTAGGAGTTTGTATTATGACGATACGAATTAAGAGAGATTGTTACGGTGAAACGTAACGAGACACTTTACCGTACAAATTCCATGGACGGTATTTTGATATGACTATGTTATGGAGAAATATTGTAGAGAGTTTTCGAGCTACGAGAAATTGGAGCTTTTGATACGGATTTTGTAGAAACGCACAACAATACAAGGATTTTCTAGGTATTTAGAGAAATAATTGTGTTGGAGAATGGAAGAAGGCTATAAACGAAACGGAAGAATGTCTGACTATGAAAACTACTTGAGTTCAGCCATTTTATTCATGGCAGATTTCTCAGGTTTTAGAGAAAATAACATGTCGTTTCTCCTCTCAAAATAACAATATATAATACGAACAAATTTTGTCGTTTATTAAATCCTTTGTTTATTATATTTTCTCGAGGTCTCACAAACTTCCAGCTTTGTGAAGTTCTTTCAAAAATATTATCAAGCTCGTAATCCGTTGAACGAGCATCGAGTCTATTATCTTGAAAGGCGAGAGATTGTAAAGTAAAGTCCATCCTACGAATAATCATCACGAAAGTGTAATTTCTTTGTGATTCCTTGTCGCAGAACGGAAAGAGGGTGAGAAAAAAAGCAAGAAAAAGGGCGAAGCATTTAAGCAAGCATCGTTACATTTATCCGAGGCGTTAATAAAATGTCACTTTGCCTTTATGAGTTAAGAAGTACGGCATTCACGGGTAACGTGTAAACAGAGGAAATAGCGACCGTTTTACGAGAGGCGCATTTTTCTCGCAACAAGAAACGTCTCGTTACCTCTCCTTCCATCAACTCGTTTACGTGGCGCATAAAAAGCAGATTGCAAAGGAAGAAGAGAGACAGTTGGAGAGAAGAAAATGGCATTGTCGGGGGCTACAGAAACGTGAGATATCAGCTACAAATAGAATGGACGATACGCAGCCCCTTAAGGAACTCAAGTGCAACGGAAGACCTCAGAATTTCCATCCATTTCTTAGCGCTTATATTCCTTCTCTCTCTTCCTCTCGGTTCATCCGTCAAAAGCGGACAAATGTTAACGACGCACAGTGGTTCATTTGGCCGAAAACCTGGCCAAAACTCAAGGAGTTTTTCAATTTAGCTGAAAATTGGTGTATTAGTATTATTTGGGTCGCTGATTAAGAATCTGTACTCAAAATTTCGAAAAACAAAATGGCGGCTTCAATATGGCGGATGCGAGTATTGAAAAATTGTCGGACCGGCATGAAAATCAGTAGTCTTATGTTTTTCCCGTCGCTGATTAAGAATCCGAACTCAGAATTTCCAAAAACAAAATGGCGGGTCTAATATGGCGGGTGCGAGTATCGAAAAATTGTCGGATCGGCATGAAAATCAGTAGTCTTATGATTTTCCGGTCGCTGATTAAGAATCCGAACTCAGAATTTCCAAAAACAAAATGGCGGCTCTAATATGGCAGGTGCGAGTATCGAAAAATTGTCGGATCGGCACGAAAATCAATAGTCTTATGATAGCCCGGCCCTATGTCATAAATGCACTTCCCGAAGCATGGCGCGCGCGACAAACAAATAACAATAACTCGAAGAATCGCAAAAAGTCGCAAGAAAACTCAACGAGGTCTTCTTCGGGAAGCTTCAAAGTTTAATTTAAAAAAAAATATATTATGTTATTCCATGGACTTCTGCAGTTTTAATGATATTTACTGCAGCAGTCGCTGTATCTTAATACAAGCATGTCATTGCTGTTCCATCTCCGAATTTCCCTTTGTTTAATAAAAATTTCGGTCGAAGGAGAAAGATGAAACATTGTAAGGAACAAATATTTCCCTCATACCTGCAACTAGCCAGATTTTCATTAGAATCGTCAAAGATCTTTCAGTTTATGACGGTAAGCGGTCGAGAGGTAGCCGCGGCTATTTATAGTTGCCTCGAAACAATAGGCCACCAGCTTGTTTAATCTCATTCTGATTTTTAACCCCATGAAATAAACATATTATTTCGTTAATTGCCAGGTTGATCTTAGAGAAGGATTAGCAGTATTCATTAGGTAAAGCACGATAGCCCAGCTCTATGTCATAAATGCACTTCTCCGAGCATGGCGCGTGCGACAAACAAATAAGAATATCGCGTACAATTGCAAAAAGTCGCAAAATTTTACAACGGGGACTTCTTCGGGAAGCTTTAAAGTTTAATTTAAAAAAAAATATATTCTGATATTCCTTTTCCTTCAAAAGTTATAATGATATTTATTGCAACAGTCACTGTATCTTAATACCAGCATATCACAGCTATTCCATCTTCGAATTTACCATTGTTTAATAAAAATCTAGACTGAAAGAGATTGATAGAACATTGTGAGAAACAAATATAGCCCTCATACCTGCAACTAGACAGATTTTCAGCCGAAACGTCAAAGATCTTTCGGTTTATAACGGTAAGCGGTCGAGGTGATCGCGGCTATCTATTGTTGCTTTGGAATAAAAGGCCACCAGCTTGCTTAAAATTATTTTGATTTTTAACCCGAACGAAATAAATATAGCGTTTCGTTAATTACAAGGGTAACCTTAGTGAAGGATTAGCATTATTCGTTTGTCCAAGGCACGATAGCCTGGCAGTATGTCATAAACGTATTTCCCCGAGCATGGCGCGTGCGACAAACAAATAAGAATATCTCGTAGAATCGCAAAAAGTCGCAAAATTTTACAACGGGGACTTCTTCGGGAAGCTTCAAAGTTTAATTTAAAAAAAAAATCGCGTTGTACTTTTGCGTACTTCACAACTATTTCCTCTGCAAAAGGAAAAAAATGTATGGGTTTTGCAATCTGTGCCATCGCAGTTGTAAAATATTAAATAAAAAAATGAAACCAAGGTACTTATAATTTAAAAGTATGACGAATAGCTACAAATACTTACAAAGTTGACTGTACTATTATTTCACATTGAAAACGTATTCTGAATTTCGACGTGAATACGTTACATTATTCAAGTGCCAACTTTGACATTGCATATCTCTAAGAGCGTTGTTCAATAAAAACTTTTATTAATGGAAACCGATGCTCTGATATGTTACAAATAAAACGCAATTGCTAAATTTTGAAAATCGCGAAAAAAATTTTTGGCTTTTTGGCCAGGTTTTCGGCCAAATGAACCACTGTGCGACGTGCCATTTTCATTTTTCTTCCTATTCATTTACGGGAATTACTCGTCTTTCCACAGCCTCTTTAGTAGATTCAGGCGGGAATTCTATTGCCAAAGAATAATCCATGACAACGAATTAAACCATCATCTTCTTTTCACACATTTACATAGTAAGTATTCACAAAATCATGGCATCATTTTCATTCATGTAAAATAACAGACAGTTTGAAAGGTGGTAATTAAAGTAGAAGTAAAAATTCAATTAATACAAGAATAAGCAAATGTCAAAGGTACCGGTGCGTGTGCCTGCGTGAAAGTCGAAATGTTACATCATCGTTTAACATTAGTTCCATGTTACTTTGCGAAATAGTCCTTGCTGATGGGCATTTATCGGCTCGTCTTCGTAGATGCTTAGACTATTTCCTAAGTCTTCGGCTGTATTTCATTGCTATGTAACGTGGGTGAACTATAAAACGCACGAGCGAACTTTGTTCTGGCTGAATGAACTTCTTCGCTGGATAATTCGAGAGTCGGCAAATATGCGTGCAAAAACGAGCAAGGAATATAAAGTCGCCGAGTCAGCGGGTTTAACGATGTCTCCTCGAGGCGTAAGAATGCCTGCAATCGGTAATCCCGTGATTCCATGGAAGATGTATAAAATAGGGGATAAAAGATTAGCGTTCTCGCAACAATGATTATTCGGATACGCTTAATCCCAGGGACGAGCTGAAATATCTTGAAAGAGTGGACATAAATGTCCCGTAGATCTGAAATTATCAACACTGCATAATAAACATATTATACTTTTGTATCCATACAATCAAAGATGAAGAAAAATATAATATCCCTATCTTCAATTTTACTATCAGATTATCATTTTCTACCGGACCAATAAAAGCAGCTAAAGTTTGTAAATACCTGCGCAAAGTAGAACTGACATGAAAGTTGTATAAAAATTGTCTAAGAATGTAACAGTATATCTACTATAACGTCTATAAGGATCGTTTTAATTATATGTTCGTAATATATGTTACCAGATTCCATCGGACGTAAAGTAACAGGAGATAAGTCGACGTAGACAGGAGATAGCGGTCCCTTAGCGGCATGTTCTTCCTGGATTTCAGAGAGGACATCTTCTACTTCGCTACCCCGGTAAGCAACTAAGTATGTAAGTAATCACTGGCAAGGTGTATCTTCCCTTCCCGTTTCTCGCCACTTAACTTCAACGTCTCCTCATCTCCCTATTTCTCTTTCTCTCTCACTCTCTCCCTTCGCTGTCTCGAAGAGCAGATTCTCGTTCCATCGACTTACCGTTCAACGGCGGATGTAGAGTAAGGGCCTGCCGTTCGATTAATCTCCGCTAATACCTACTCGCTACCTCTGGCACCCCTCAACCCTTTCGGTCGCCAGCCACTGGCTCGATTCGCCCTTCGTGACTTTGGTGGCTCTGCTCAGGAGTTAATTTAACCTTGCTGCCTTCTTCATCCGGCGGATCTATCGATTACTAATGTCTACCAGCCACCGTCTTAGATCGGTTATCATTTTCAGAAGTTCATTCTCGATACGGGATACGAGAAACTAATAATACGAGATCGAACTTGACTTTGCCTATGGGGTAGTTCATTGACAGTGGTTTGAACATAAAATGAAACTGACGAAGGTAACGTTCCTTGTGGAGTTACGTTAACTTTTTTGTGAGAATCCTGAAGAATAAGAGAGGGGCGAGGAAGTACCTATGATATTTTACAACTGTCGAATTGGAGCTTTAAAACTAGAAGACTTCACTTTTACTTCTGTCACCGTAAAACTGGGGTCTTTAGAAGCCACCCCTGTGACATCGTTTCGTAGATATTTCTAGGACTTTCGACAATTGGACTGCTCAATTTACCTTTTCACTCTGTTATCATACCACCAATCTACTGTTAAAACTACCATCACAATTCTCAGTTTATTAATCACCCCTACGGATCAACCCCTTCGTCGTCTTAACACACCATCACTGTACTTAAAACCGTAGGAAAATCGTAATTCCAAAAACCACCGCGGTCTTTCAAACCGCTTAGTAAGCGCGGTTAATTATCACTCGTTACAGAAGCCCACCGAGACGTTTACCGTGTCGAGACACAAGAAAGTTAGCCTAAGCGTGCACTCAGTACAAGGAACGTCGGTGCCGTCGTACCTCCGGAGAACTTGCCATGAGATTCGCGTGTTGCATTAGCGGCAACGAAGAACGTTGAAACAAGGTATGGGGCTGAAGGCGTACAAACAGACACGCACGTGAGCACTGCAGTATGTTCCTCGGCTGTTTGTTCTGCGGTTCAACCGTAAACCCGCGTCCTCGCCGGTTATTATTCCCGAATTCATGAACCGAGTCGGCCCAACTGCTATGCAGGAGCACCTGTATGCCGGTAGAAAATACACTTTACCCCTCTCGACTTGACACGCGCACGTATTAGGGGGGATGTATTAACGAGGCGATAATTGACACCTAGAAAGGGTTTGAATTCTACTCGACAAATGTTTGTTCAATGAGGAACAGTGCACGAGATCCTGGATGGAAGTTTATGGGGTACGAGGTTCGATGTTCGAATAGCAAATGTCAGAAGGTTTCGCGGAAATTCAGGCATCGACGAAGTAGGAAAACGTGGAGTAATTTAACGCAGAACATTGTTGCAACGTATCGTGAATGAAACATCGATCATACAACGATAGACGTCGAACATTATTTGTCAAAAGGAATTGACTGTGATTGAACGTAATTTGATATTTTTATGGGTGTATTATCACTGGGAATAATTAGCGCTATTATACCGAATATTCCGTAGATATCTCTTTGGAGATACATTTGATTGCGCGAATGAATAGCGTGATATCGGTTTCCGAGCATCGTTTACCAGTTACGTATCAAATTAATAACGCTACCACGATACCCGTCGGCTGTCAGGAACGATGATTCGTTCGCTCGATGACCGGCGAACGATCGACGTTGAACGAAACAAGGTATTCGGCGTGGATCGTAGGATTTTGGAATATTCGAGAGCGATAAATGGCGAGCGAGGTTCCTACGGATAAAAAAGGTGGCGGATGCGCGGCCGAAACGGAGCATTAATTGACAAGTGGCGTCACCGGAACGAAAATTTGCGATAATGGTCAACCGGCCGCACGAGGGACGGGGAAATGGCAGGGAAAAAAGGAAGAAGAAGAATAATAAATGAATTCCGTGGGCCAGGAGGTTTTTATCGAGCGCGATACCCACGCTCGGTGCTTTGACTCGTTAGCAGTTAGCAATAACATTCGTTATTTTTATCATATCTCCGTGCCGTTGGCTCCGTGGCCTTTATTTGGGAAGGAACACGTTTTGGTACTCGAGTCTTAAGATACCTGGAGATAGCCGCGCGTGTTGCTCGGACTCTTATATTGCGCTCACGATATTACCTTCTATAGGGTGGCTCTACAACGAACCGACTGGACCTGTCGATATGAGATTCAATACCGACTCGATCATTCCCGGCTCCTTTTTTCCTCCCTCCATCGAATTTGCCCATTTAATAATCATCGTCGAGAGTGAAACGAAAATGGACCAACGAAAATGAACGAGGAGAAACGGAGAAAGATAGAGTAAGAGAGAAGAAGAGAGGAAGAGAAATCGTATTACGTGGGACCGGCTATATCTTCTCACCGTTTAATATATTTATCTTTGATCTCTACGAGTCGCCCTAACGATGCGCAGACCCGAGGAGATAATTACTCTTAAGAAATAAACACGTACACATACGCTTTTACACTGACGTTCAACAAGACATTGAGATTAATTATACTTTCTTGACGCGACATCCAGGGTTTCTTTCTACCCCTTGAGATTGAAACTGAAAATTCAATGTCATCAATGTCCCCTCTCGTCTATTATTGTCCTCCTTTTCGTCCATTAAAAGACTGTGGTTTTCGTAACTTCACAGGATACGATCAAGAATCTTTTTCTATTAACGTGTCCTTCGTTATGGCGCATATATACCTGTCGAACTGAGATTCACACGTGTCGACGCGCAACGAATGGGGAATCGATATTATCATCGCGTTGACAACCGCTCAATTATAACTGAATGCGCCATGGAGATCGTTTATTTTTCGAGTTTATTCAAATTCGCGAGATAAAGCGGAACACGACTGTCCTCGAGACGAAGATGGGGGTCGCGTTGAGGTGCCAAATCGTTTAATGGGACAACCTGTTAATACGTGACATATGTTACCCATACTACGTGGCCTTTCATATACATAACCAGTTATGTCGGCTCTCCCGGTTGTCTCGTCGAAATATGTACACTCTGTGTGCGTTCCGGCGTTTCGTTCCAGCACGATGCCACCTATCATCGTTGATTCATCGATGAAAACGAGAGTGATGCGGTAAATTTCCGCTGTGGAATCGCTCGTTCGTTCCGACCGGTGAGATCGCACGCGAATGACTGCCAAAAATCAAAGAATTATTGCTACGATATTCAAGATACTTTCTTTCTCAACTTGAGTTGCACTTATTTGTGATTTTATCTTCGAAGAACGTATATTTTTTCTTTGGAATTTAATTTAACGAGGGAGAGAATATTTACCCTGCAATTGATAATATTCCCCTTTGTGTTGGATTTGGTCGTTATTTCGCGAGGGTAAAGATTACGGGCATATAATCAGAACGAATGTAATTTATCGTGAATACGAGTATTCTTTGTCACCCAGCGTGGCGAATGTTACGTGTCAGTGGTGCGCCAATTATTAATCATACAGTGGACAAGTGCGGCAAATAATTTCCTCGATAACAATAACCGACATTGTGACGATAAGCGAGCGTATTTTCTGCTCCCCCGCGAAACAAATTGCAGCCCGGTGCACGCTTACACGTAACCCCATTTCACGGTGGCAGCTTCGGCTGCAAGAAAAAGCGAGCTTCAATTTAATGACTTTGTAAAAAATCATGCTATTATTTCTCGCCTTATTCAAAAAATGTTGATTCATTTCTACAGAAATGAAGAACAACTGAATTCATTCCTTGTCCTGTTTTCTCAACCTTCCTATATACTTTATCTTAAGGGATGCAAGATACTTAACTAAATTAGACACAAATAATCACCCAATTTACCAGAATAAAAATATGCAATTTTTATATTATGAACTACGCTATACTTGTCAATAAACTGCGTTCCTTTTACAAAAATATTATCATCATTGCACAACCAATCAAAGGACAATCTTCCATACGAATAGCTACACATAAATTCCCGACACAATTAACGCTAACCCCAACTCCATACCAATTTCTAAAATAAACTCTGCACAATTCTTCGAAAAAATCAGTTTAATAATTTGAAACCGTCTAATCCCAATTTCTCTAACACTGAATTTTTTTCCTCTCCCCTAATCTCGATTGCAGGAATGTCCATCCGTCAATTACAACTTCACAGAGTTCAAACTCGACGACACTCCGTTACAATTTCACGGATACCTTTCGTGAGACACTTCCGCGTGCACCTTCTACCGCATTCTCCCATATCGCTGTCCATGGACAGTCGACGTTAAAGTCCAGGCCACTACGACCCGGACAGGAGACACAGCCGCAATAATGGGGAGTGGCAGTAATAACCGTTGCACTTATACGAAAGCGGTTTTTGCGACCGCGGCAAAATCGATCGGTGCGCAAATCATACCGTATCTCGCGATCGTTAGCACCTCCTGCATCTTGCTCCGGTTCATGGTGTCCGACTGGCAATACTGCATTGCTGCACAAACCGGGAGAAGCGTATGCGCACCGATCTCTTCGATTTAATGGCGTCTCCGGATATCGGGGTGGAACGATCGCTACGGGCCGACGGGCACAGCGAGCCTATAAGTCACAGGAAAATCAGGCCCCCGTAACTCCGTTTGAAAAGTGCGAGCATTATTGGCCGATATCTTGCGAGTACTCGCACATGCGGGATACATTAAAGGACACCGTGCATTTGCATAACATAAAGCAGGCGTAAGAGCATGAGCTCCTGAGTGAGACACACGCGAGACTCGCAGGAGCGGATCGAAGATACGTGAGATTCACCTTCGTACGTCGTGTTGTTAAGGGGAGATGGAAATCTGAGGGAAAATTGTGATTAACGCTGGATGTGGGAGGGCATGATTTATGTGGGAGAGACATCTTGGTATTTTCCAAACGGAGAAATGTCTTTGCGCTGTTTGTGCGTCAAGGTATTGGAGAATCTTTAATTATGTAATATTCTTGGATATGAAAGAGTTTTAGGAATGGATAGAGTTATTGGGGAATTTTGGTTTAATTCTTTATGGTTCTTAACACTAGAACTACCAAACTAGTCAAAATGGCTGGTACACAATTTTTTCCAAACATTCTCCAAGTTTATGTGAGAGTCATAGAGTAAATATTCTACGTCTATATCAATAAATATAAACGACCCAAACCGTCAAGTTTTCTGTCGGTTGATTCCCTCTTTTTCAAAATACTTATTTAATATATTGAAATATGATATTGTAGATTTAACACCGGTAGTTCTAGTGTTAAGGGAACAGGAGATACATCCCAACTGCTATGATTCAAAAACAATTTTCTACCTATATCAAATATTGTAATTAAGTTCTTAAAAGTTATGAAGGTCTTTATAATTCAATGTTACGAAATCTTTCATTTAAAATTGTATTTTTATCACTTTCAACTGTACTGTTGTGCAACTGATCTTCAGGTGCCACCAAAAATCCAGATGATAGAGGATTAATTAAGTACTACGAATTATAGCATGACATCGACGTTGAATGTGTAATTAATGAGCAATTAGAATCCCAAAGAACACTCCTTCAAAAAATTAACATGGCATAATTTGTAGCACAAAATTTCTAACACAGAGCACATCGGTACCCAAACACTTCCAAAGTCTCCCTTCCAATGCGCTCTGAAATAACAATTCGACGATTCTATTTCTCTCAATTAAATTATGCAACTTTAACCGGCAACGTAAGGTCATCCCGTAGGATAATATCACGGCCCTGCACCAGGAGTACCTACGACGTCGTAGGTGCGTGCGACCCGTGCGTATAATACCCAGGTAGGTATGCCTACCAGAGCTGGCCGAGCGGCGTAAAGGTGGGGAGTCATAAATACCGTATTTATTGGGTTTGTAATTGTCGGTAATTAACATGCGCTCACAGTGCACACGGGACCCTTTCGCTTTCTTATTACCGTGTCGTGGATCGTTACAGAAGAGCGAGTGCCTCCGCTTTGCATACGGGCATCTCAATACCAACGGAGCTTCCCTTCTCTCTTTTTCTCGATCCTTCGGTTTCCTTCGTTGAAAGCCTCTCTTTTTTACCCCTTTCATTTTTCCCGCTCTTTCTTCTGCCTACCCAGCTTCGCTTCTTTTCCTTCAGGCTAGTATTCGGACATCGATCGACTTATCGGTACCTGAGATCGACGATACGCGGTGCAACGGTCTTAGAAGAAAGGTATTTACGTGTATATCAGTTAATCCTGAGCGAAATGACTGTAGCAATTAAAAGTTAATCGTACAAAAAGAAGAAGTAATTAATTGTAAGCCTAATTGACTCGGATAGTTGAAACTTTTCTTAATAGAGGTGTCACTGTTCAAGTAACATTAATCAATCAAGTAGGACGACTGAACGATTCCTTTTTCCAATCTGCTGTTTTGAGCTTGTAGGAAGTGAGTGCTGTTGTCCAGATTCTAAAGTACTGCTATGCAGAGTGTGATCCATACCCTCATTTATCTTTGTTCCCATAAAGACCGCAATGTTGTGGACATTTTCATATTCTAAGATGTTCCATCTATGACACTGTTTATCATGTCGTGCTCAAAGGATACTTTCAAAGAGTGCTCATCGTATGGGAATCATAGATATCATCGTTCGATCCGTTATGCCAGGTAATTGGCCGCATTGACGTCACGACGAATGCAGATACAACAGTCTTCGTTGTAGCGGAAAAGCACGGTCAGGTAATGCTATAAATTATTCTCGACACGGAAATACATAAAGTAAACTCGTTTTCCACGGTGCGACGTTTTGCACGGTGTCGATTTCAGAACGATTAAACGACAAGTTTGCGTCGGGTTTATTGAAACTGTGTAATTGAATATCTCTCACGGGTAAACTGGTTGGTTGAAGTTCAAGTTCCGTGGAAGTTGACTGACTATCGCGATCAGATAGGAAATTATCATAAATCTCATTCGTGCTTAATTCGTTTCCGTTTCTCTCCATTTCGCTTCTCGGCTCGTTATATGCCCGACCGTCCTCGTAACTTTGATGAACATCGCTCGCGCTCTCGCGATAGCTCATTCGGGATTCCGAGGTATAAAACCAGGGCCCGCCTTTTTGTTTCGTTTTATCGGAACGTATCTCGGATAACTACTTTCATCGATCGTTTAAGTTCGAGTACAGAGAGTAACTCGGTGCGCCCGCGAGACCCAACGACCATTTATAACAGCGGCACGAATTTAAAGTTCCATCCGTTCGGGATTCGATTTCAACTTGGCTCGTATAAATCCTCTGCTAAGTGGAGACGACGATCTTAGTTAGGGAGATGAGATTCTGCCGGGGGTTGGTATATCTGCGTGTATTCGAAAACTTTTTCCTGGGGTTGCTCCCCTTCGTCTTGTTTAATCGATGAAACACGCGGTTCGCTTCGTCTCTTCTTGAGATCGTTATATTCGACTCTCAGTTCTATTCGAGATAAAGAATGGTACTTCCTTCACCTTCTTTTACCCTCGATTTTCCAACTTCCTACACTCCTATCTAATCTAGAGGCAAAAAGTAATCGAAAGAAAGTGCATCCTTTCTCTATACACATTTCCACCATGCTCTTTCTTTTGTCTTGAGAAAAATTTTATTGTCCTTGATGTCTCGAAATCATAATCACATAGAGTTACTTATAGGCAAGATCCAAATGAGCGATAGAAATTATAATCTTCGATTCTGTCAACAAAGTGACACTGACGTTTCATTACTTCGAACGAACGTCATTTGTCCGAGTACTTTTACGAAGAGAAGGGCTTCGTCGTTATAGGTGTTTAACAAGATTGTCTGAATTATTAAAGCAAACCTAGGGGAGGCTATCGCATCGATCCCGATAGTAAACCGAAGCAAAGTTTGACTTTGCTCCAAATCGACGGAAAGGCTTACACGTTCAGACGATGGAGTAGTCAAGGCAAAGAGGGTAGGTGTAGGATTGCACCAATTTGTTCGATGTCTCGGGACCTTTCTCCGCGTCTTGGCAGAATCGACCGGCTGACAAGCATACCGGGGGTGAGTCCGGTGTAAGTAAGCAAACGAGCGATTAAATAAAGGGCTGGATGAGCCTACAACTCCTCGATTCGAGGACGTAAATTTCCAAATCGGAATGGAGGGGAGATGTAACGTTTGCATTTATTATTAATACGTTCACCGTTCTGTCGCTGCTTCCGAACCTGTCAGCCACTGAGTTTCAACCCCTATTTTCGACCCTCTTCTCCTGTCGCCTCGGTCGAGCGGTTTTGACGGCCTCCTACACTTTCTCTTTTCTCTTCCTCTTCTTTCACGACGACGTCAATCTACTAAAGTGTCGATCGACCATGGATGGTCTTTAATTATTTAAACGAGACTAACTCGTGGTCCTTCGTGTCGAATAATAGCCATCAAAAATGTTTCATATCTCAGTTAAACTTTTTTTCTCCTTCCATCTTCTTTTTTTTAAACAATGAATCGTACAATACAGAGGGACGTTTTCATTTCGATTCTATCGATTTTCCAAAAGCTTTGAGAACTCTGGAATTTTGTAATTAACAGAGCGAAAGATTGCCGAGGGCGCGATGATTATACGTAAAATGAATATTTCCATTTGGATGGACAATTGAAATTTTCATTTACACGTTCCGGCTCTTCTGTCCATTACATTAACCCAATATTTATAAACCCCATGGAGATTGACGGGAGCTATCATTCTCGTGGATAAAAGATCGACGTTGGTTTTTACTGTCGATTCATTTCGCCACAGTTCGCCAGGCCGCGTTGCCGCTGTGTTTGCTGAAATAATAACGAACCAATAGCCATTCCGGAAATTCGATAATTCCTTTCGTGGAAACTCCCTTACGTAAATAGAGAAACGGGCACACGACTGAACACGGTGCACGCACGTCCAAAAACTGTTATATTATAAAGCAGAAGTACGTACACGGAAGTCACCTCGACGATCATAAAGAGCGACAGAAGAAAGAGAAAAGCATGGGACAACGTCGGTTCAATTTCACTAATGCCTTTACCTTTGAATTATACAGAGATCGAGGGTTTCCCCTTTGGAAGGAGAACGACGTAAACGTATCCAAGATTCTGGCACTTTCGAGGCCCTCGTAAATCAAACATCAATTCTGTCGTCCCTAAACCACAGGGTCAGTGATTCCGACCTTTTTTTCTCCTCCTTTCCGTAAGATACGGTAAAACCTTTATCTTATCGATCATGCGTAAGGGATTGCATAAAAACTATCCTCGATTTTGTGAGTATCTACGATATATTCTGTCGGTCGTTGAATATTCCGATGCAGCGGAAGTGAGATATTGTGAAAGATGCACGGACACGCTTATGATAATTCACCTAGCTCCTGATGCAACGAGAGACAAAAACGTCAGCTATTTCATTTATTTTCCAGGTCGCAATTTCTTCCTTCGTCTCGATTCGGTCGATGAATGGAGAAAAACACGGATGAATATTTCAATTCTGTCGCATTTCCTTACACGTATACCTTGCCCTACGGTATGAAAATGTAAAATCGTTTAGAGACAATCTTCTCTCACACCTCGCTCCGCTGTTATTGCACCAGGACGGATCAGAAGTGAGATACTCGAGATAAACGATAATGTATCCCGTTGCACGAATGGTAATTTCCCTTATTTCCGATGCAACCAACTATGACAATTTATTCGACGTATTCCGTATCTATTCTCCAGTATCGAGACGATCGAGAAGATCGATAAGAAAGGGAGAGAAAAAAAGAAGCAAAACTGAAATCAAGATCCACTGAAAGATCTCCATATGGACGAGTTTTATCTTAGCGATTCAATTTTCCATGACTTCTTAATATCCCTGTCTGTTGTTGTGTCACGAAACAAATACGTACAATTTCTATCTCACCTCGTACAAGGGTTTATTAATCCCTCGCATAATTTATCCACGGCGTTTCACGGCGTACAACTGCGGTGGCGTATGAAAAATAAGTTACACCAGATGGAAGATAAAGTAAGCAAGAATCGTGATGTTCCGATGGTAATTTTCTGACCTTTACGTGCGGCTAACTACGGCGAAAACCTGGCGCATTGCAGGGACACGGATCCGTTTCCTCCTCGATGTTTGATAAACGGTTCGATAGAGACAAAAGAGTGAAACGTACACACGCGCAACAGTCACGACACGCGTCGATTCTCTTCGAGCAGATTGTATTTACGAGTTGAATTCTCCACTGATCCTTCCTGTTCTTATAGGCCTCCGCGATTCCGGCTCACAGTCATAGTAGAATCGACAGTAACGTGCCTGCGTTTGACATTTCCATTCTGCGCCTTACGGAAAAGGATTTTGTTTGAAATATCGCTCGTGCACCCCCGGCATTCGTAGTTGGATTAACGACTGCAACAGGTCGTTAAGTCGAGTGTCGTAAAACGCCGATATTAGATGAAAATCGAGTCGGTCCCTCCAGTGGAATATCGTTGTATCAACTGTTGTCGATTTACGCGAGAGCTATTTTTTTTTTACCTGCGATTCCTCCCCATTTCTCGTTTCTTCTCGTTTGCAACGGGTTTCGTGTACTAAGGGCATAAATGTCGCAGGTGCGCTGGTAAATTTTTCTTATCGTTCTTTCCTACTGGCGAGTCCTTTACGTACTCGTAATTTGCGCATTTGTAAAAACGAGTAAGCGAAAAAAGGATATTCCATTCTTTTTTATGTGTGCTATAAGTCACAATAGTCACAGATTTCATTTCGATCTCTGCCAGCAGCGTTCGAAAGCTATTCGACTAGGAGAATACTATCTTCAAGCACAAAAAGTGTATACATTCAAATTAAATCGATTCGCAATATTTCCTAAAAAAAATATATCTCTTAACAAGTTGTTATAGGAAAGATACAACATTCACATTCTGTAAATATACTTGCTAAAATTCGATTCAAATATAATCATTATTCATTCCCAAATCAGACAATTCGCTGACAGGAATTACTTGGAGTACGCAAAGCTTCCTCAACAGAAGACAAAAAAAAGTCCAGAAACAGCAAGAAGTTAATAAACACACGACGGAAGCCGAGAGGTTTCACGCATACCTTCTTTCTTCACGTAACAAGCCTGGGGCGATACTCGTTCCGTTTTTAATATCAACCGAAGGTGTATTTCCATTTTACCATGCTCCACGAAATCGTGCCTTGTCGTTGGTCGATACGTGTACTCAAAATGAACGTCACGGAGCAGACAGGCAAAGCGAATATACTATTGTGCACAGATCTACCCCGAGGCCCCCGACATCTCCTTTGCGCCTCGTTAGATGCCTTGTTTCGCATCTCGAAACGTACGTACGAGTATACGTAATATCACGGATTGTGGCTGCTAAGCTCGTCGGCTGCAATAATACGTTTTAATGGCCCATTCTAGGTGTCCCGCAACCGCCTGTACCGCAAAAAGGATTTGATTTCCATCCTGACGTTTCGCGACTACTTGTCACCGTTGAGAAGCGAGCCCGCGAGAATTTCGATGAAGTAGTCGTAACGAATGAACTACGAGTGCTTCTCGTACCGTGCGACACTTATTAATAGTACACAACATGCCGGAAGTATTTAACATATCGTCGAAGGTGTATCTGATAATGTACGTTACTTTACTTTCTTTCTTGTTAATTATAATATACTCGATGCTCGTCGAACGATCGGTAATCATGAATGGTGAACGAGTTTGATCGTTGTACGAGCGGATCGTATAATCCGCGATGATCCGCCCATTAGAGCGATATTTTATGTATAATTGATGCAAATTGAGCCGTAAGAATGACTGCCAATTTGAATTGTTAATCGTCGAAGGCGATCCAATGATGTCTAATTATCATGCGGGGATAGAATTCAATACCGCCGCGGGTGGGACTGTGAATCATAGGTTTAAAGACAAATGAATTTCTAAGTATTATATGGTAACCAACGTGGTACAGCTGTATTATCAATGGTTTCACTGGTAAAAGTTGCCAACGATGAATGGAAAAGTACGTGCGCCAGTAAGGTAGTCAATAATTGTACTGCCACCGCGGCGCTATAAATCAATGCGCAGAAACAAAATGACAACGACGATGACCGGTGATAATGTACGTGTATACGAATGTATGTACGTTAATTGCACGTGTTTAGAGAGACGTATATGGCCGGCTATCAAGATTAGATGATCTCTCACGGTTTATCACAGAGATTTCACCGTTTATCTTGTACAACAGTCGTAAGGAACGACATATTACGACAGATTTCGTAAACTTAAGCGGAGACATCGAGAAATTTTGACGCGACTTTGCAAAGCAACTTTCACGCAAAACATGTTACATGTCCTCGCCGGAAAATTGCGCTAACTTTGCTCTTTTGTTAATGTCTTTCTAATACATTACGAATGAGTCATGCTATTAGAAATCCAAGGGAACATCTGCGACTCAATGTATTCCTCGTTAGCAAAAATTTTTTTATACATCCGCTTAGTTAAAATACGACACACTAAAACATACAGTTATCTTTTATTGCATGCCGGATAGTTTTATTAATAACAATCACCATAATTCCAATTTATTTAATTACCTATCCTCCAAGCTTATTCAATACGAATTTAATTACCGGGTGTAAAGAAAAACGAGCAATGCTCGAACATTACAGAATTTATAATCATCCACCTCGAGTACCTACGCGTTCACCAGAAAGAATGTTCAGCCGAAAGGGACAATGGCGATTCCATTATAAATTCCAGTCGTAGTAAAAAGGAAGTCTAGTTTGCATTACCAGAAAAAATGCCTACCTACGTTAATGCCGACGTATTCCAGGCATACATTGTTCGCGACGTATGCCGTCTGCGAACAGGTTGAATCGCATGCGATTTCAAAGTGGCCTGTGTGCGAGAGACACGTACGTGCCAGTGGCACGCGTGACACGCATCTCATTGTGAATAGGTCACGAAGTTCGTAAGAACCTGAACACTTTGCGCTTATGTACGTTTATGGTAGGTGCACGCCGGGCGTATATGCTGCGGCCGGCAGGCATCCGGTAATGGTCCACGGTGTCCATGGATTCTCAAACACCGGCTAGCATTGCATCCCGACATTTTACGTCCCTATCGGTGTAGCAGTTTCTGCAGTTAGCCGTTAGCGATGATGCACGACACCTCTGATGTACGATCGTGCTCGGAGCGAGGCGTTGCATCAGCGGGATACGAGGAGAACGATAGGATCGTAGACGAGAGATAATGCTTGGTTGAATCTCGACAAAAATGTCAGAAATTAAATGATTTGAAAAAAATTTATGATTTTCTGCTATTTAGAAAGTCGAAATATTAAATAGTTTTGTGGCGATAAAAGTAAAAACTGAAGTTGCGGTTACGGAGATATGGGATTCGAAGTTCGTGAATAACCAATTAAAGGGCCAAAATTTAAGTCATCGTTCTCTCTGGCAGATTTTACTTGAATGAATCTATAGGATGGTATCAGTAGCTCGAAATCCATTGAAAATTGTGGGTCATAGGTTAGATAAACATAGAATATACAGGGAAAAATTACAGAATAAAAGAAAGAAGGGACTATAAGTCCAGCAGAAACGTCAGCCATGACAGTTAAATGGCGGAGGGGTTTATAAACTTCCGAAATCGTGCTTGAATCAATATACACTTCGTTTACCATTCTCTCAACTGTAATAGAGCTCCGCGATCTCTAATTTACCACTATTGTGACCACCGGCATTTGCATTCTATGTAACCTAATGATAAATTGATCGTTGAATATCGAATCTCATTGAACGGGTTATTGGGCCACCAAATAGAGGCGACTGAAGTTTGGAATGTACTGTTGCGCTCACGTAATTGCTTTTTAATTCATACTATGCTAACTGTAAATTATACCAAGGGTAAATGGGTGATTATGAAATTCCTAATATATTTGAATTTATTATGCAAAATGGGAATCTAGGGGTGGTAGTTATTTCAGTGATAAAAGTGTTAGTACTGAGTAGGACAAAATTATTCCAGTTTAAACAGTTGAAGGATTTCACGACAGAAGGCAGCACTGCCTTGGCTTGGATTTGTGCGTTATATCGTGATGGCAATGGTGGGAGAGGCAGTATGGCGCAGAAGCGCATGCACAGTCGATTGTACGACGCCAGAGACGGTTTAGTGCCGCCTGTAACTTCGAGTTCGAAAGGCGAGCATTTGGTGGACGATTTCGAGAGACCGGATTCTTATTTTGTACAGAATGAGGTATGTTGAATTTTTGGTGGAATGCGAGATAGTATGATCCATTTCAAGCGTGATATTGATCCGTGTACCGTAGCCTTATTACCGCTGTCAGTTACATGGGAATGCGTTTGTAACTAGGGATTTGTAGTCGTAGGTAGTGGCAGTACTGTAGAATATAGGATAATGCGCGGGAAATAATTTGATTGGCTAATAGGCGACTAGCTACGACGATTTAAGTTTGTGAAGTAATACATTTATGTTCGATTTGACGATGGCGGAACGCGTAGAGTTTTAGCTTACAAAACTGCAGATCGCGGGATCGAGACTCCCGTTCACATGGAAGTGTTGTGATTCTTTTTTTCTCGTTTTTTTTAATCACGTGGTATTTTTTAAACTTAATAGATACTTAGACAATTAGTTTGAAATTTTTTAAATGCGAAAAGTACAATTAATCCCTGCATGCGCATGAGCATAGAGGACGTAGTATCGCTCAGGATACTTTCGCAGTACATCAGTAAAGTAACTGATCCCTAAGCATCTTAATTAAATCAATTATATAGATGCCAACATAATTATGTAACACCTACGACGTATTTTTACCCCCATAGAAGACGTATTTCTAGATACCGGAAGAACTCGAAACCATAAAACGCATCAAACGAAGATCGATCCATAAATTAACCGGAAACGATGCCATTTACGGCAGACGCTGCTGCCACGCAGATACAAGAGCGCTTGAAAAACGTATATCATCTGGTGCACGAAATCGAAACCCAACGTACCCGATCCGAGCACAATTTAAACAACATCGTCAAGACTCACGAAAAAGTGACACCGGACGATAAAGTATCGCCATATTATCAACAAAAATTAAAGAACCTCTACAGCGCAGCGGTTAGCGACGCCCAGCAGGAAGAGGAGATCCTACGGAAAGCGCTCGGCAAAATAAATGAAATACGGGCGATAAGAAACGAACGGCGCATACAGGCTCGTAATGCTGGGAACAAGGAGACCATCAGGCGCGGTGCCCTAATGAAGATGTTGCTGAGTACTGCACAGACACTCCCTCTGTACGTAGGCAAGGCACCGGGGGCGAAAGCACCACCATTGTGCGGTGCAGTTCCGGCGGAGCCTACCTACATCGCCAAGATGGGAGATATGGTGGCGGCTCTGGTGAAAGGCTCTGAAGAAGAGGAGAACTGGATTCTCGCCGAAGTGGTGCAGTTCAATCCTACAACGAACAAGTACGAGGTGGACGACATCGACGAGGAACAAAAGGACCGGCACACTCTGTCTCGACGGCGAGTGGTACCGTTACCGTTGATGAGGGCCAATCCGGAAACTGATCCCCATGCCCTATTCCCTAAAGGATCTATCGTTATGGCGCTATATCCTCAGACAACGTGCTTCTACAAAGCTCTCGTAAATCAGTTGCCTACTACTGCAACCGAGGAATACGAAGTTCTCTTCGAGGATGCAACTTACGCGGATGGATACTCGCCGCCATTGAACGTCGCACAACGATACGTTATATCGATTAAGGAGAGCAAGAAGAACAAGAGCCAGTGTTGATAAAGGGACAATATTACTTTACTTTGCGCTGGTTATGAGAATATCTTTCACCTTTGTATTGTACGAGACGTTAATTGATAATAAAATTCGTAATTTTTAATAATTCCCCTCCGACGTGTGTCCCGTGTTGAGTAAATTTCAATGGACGCAGTTAAGAGACCATATCGATGGTAATTGGAGTTTCGATTCGGACAATTGATATTTTTTCTACATGTTTGAATTTTAATATATGAAAAATAGCTATGTTGTAATTTCACATGCGGCTGGTCAATGATAAAGGATCAAACTTTAGAGATAATGAGAATAGATACCGTAGGAGCATTGTTCTCACATACAATTATTCCATCGCGTATCGTGTTATTTCGATCGGAATCGCATGTTTTGTCGTTAAGTTCAATTCCGAGCTCTGGCCGGGGGAAATAAGCACGTACTGACAGTTAAGGTCCTATTTCCGTGGTACTTCTCGTCGTCGGGGGTAATTGGCGTAGATTATACGACGATAATAGCGGCATCCTTATATACGCGGGTGGACCTTAACCTGGACTCATCTGACCTTTCGGGGAATCGGTTCTCCGTGACTGTCGGACGATGCAATTTCTTCCTATACGGAATAAATCTTCCTCATCGCGTTGCCACGAGGCGTGACGAAGACAGAGGAACCTCCGGCCATTGCCGGTGTTCGAACGAACGAGAGAGAAAAACAGGGAGCGTGACGGAGAGAAAAGAGGGACGAAAAATGGAAGAGAGAATACCGTGCAATAATTGATTCCATAATCGGTGACTGCCGCCAGACATCAAAGCGACTCGGTACCCAGTCCCAGCTATCCTGGCAAACCGTCCGAGCTAGACAATCCTCGTTAATTATTTAACTCGACTACCCTCGCTTGGAAAGTCATAAAAAAGTACTCTGCTTTCCCGCAACGATGTTCAATTTCAGTTATTTTTTTTGCATTATATTCCGAATGACTTGAGTTAATATTCGAGCTTTTACGTTTAACCTCAACGCGTGTTTTTTCGACAACAAAATAAAGCAACGTCACACGATAAAAAATTGCTAAACCAAATTCTACCGGTGCATGGAGAAACCACATCGCACATAAATATCTCAGGCAAATTTTCAAGAACCCATCCATTCGGGGAAGCGATAATCGAAGGTGGAAACGATCGTACGGTGCTTTCGCGGAGCTTTAGATCCTTCCGCGCATCAGGAACGGCCGTTAGCCGTTTTCAACCGGCGATATCTTTCCATTTCCAGATAGCAACCACCGTCGTGTCGGCAGAAGCCATTCCCAGTCGTGGAATTAATTCAACCAGCGATTAGCTTTCGCGACGGGGGTGAATTCGGATTGAAACGACTTTCGTGCGACCGTATATACCCCAGGCCCCTTGTACACTCACAAACTCACGTCCACGATGGTATTCTCGACTTCTTGTGTAGATGTAACCGAACTCCAATCGACCAGCGTGTTCGTAAAGGTGAGCCTAATACAAGTGGATCCATGGCATGCAAGCTACCGGAAGCCAAGGCGAACTTGCGCCCGGGCACGCGAGGCCGTCCTTGCACCCCTGCTTCATACGAAGGGAACCAACCATTCTCTACCCTTCTTTGCCCCTTTCGGTTGAAACCTCTTTCTCTTTCTTACAAACGCACGTACATTCCTCTCTCTTTCTCGTTTTAACTCATTCCAACGTTCCCTTCGTTCATTCGTCCCACGTCTCAGTTATCTGAGTAATACCTCTCTCTGCAGGTTTCGCCTCGCTCTCGTCCTCTTCCCTCTTTCGAGCCGTTCATTTTCCCTCCTTTCTGTCTTCTTGCCTTTCTTATCCTCGTACAACCCGATCGGAGCGAGTTCACTTAACCCTCCGGTAATGGCGCGCTGTATTTTTCTTCGGTGCTCGTAATTACGCCCGTGCTCTCGCGAGCATATTTTATTTCGTTTCAGATCGATCGTTCCCCGACGTTGGTATCTGTCACTGCCCCTTTCCACCATGGCCGCGTCTCTCGTTCTTTTTCTCCGACATCCCCCGCGGCCTTCTGGCGGCCATTAGTCTTCTTTTCGATAAATTCGTGGCCCCGAATTGCGTCGGAGTGTCACCTTTGCGCCTTCACCTCTTTCTATTTCGTTGTATCTACTGAGAAGTCAAAATTGACGATTTTAAGTTTTAGAACAATCTGACAGGATTGGATAAAGTAAACTAAATGACATTCACGATAAGTTTTAGCTTTTATAAATATTCCGTAGGAAGTTCATATTAGATTATAATTATTTATCTCGTTTCTAAAAAGAGTTTCTTGGGGTATTCATAAACACTACGCGAATTGCTATTCAGTTTTGAATTTCTATAGGTCTTTTTTTAATCGAGGTTCGTTTAAGGCTCGTTTTCATGTCGAAGAAAGGAAGAAGATAAAACGTACCGAATCCTCTGAAAGAAATCCAACCACGTTTTAAGAGTTACTTAAAGAACACGTCGCGTTATTGATACCATTATTGTGAAGCAAATCGGAAATCGATGAGCGGTCCCATGGGTAACGTCGAAACGAAATTGAAGGCTAGAGGGGAAACGGAAGTATTACGTAGTAGCTCGTATGTCGGACGGCCTCTGGATTTTCATTTTTTAATTAATACTCCGCGTACAATGGTACCCAGCAATGAGCGGGGGGAAAGGTCGATAAGGCCAGCTAACGAGCTGCCAACGTCTAATCCAACTTTACCTCGAAAACTGTCGGAACTGTTACACGACGTGGTAATGAGTTCTGGCCGTTCGACCAAGAAAACTCACTTTCTCTCCGTTACTCTCTCTCTTTCGTCTCTCTCGATGTTAATAGCTTTTGCCTTTCGACCGAAGAGAAAAAGCGAACGGCAGGAATCGAAGAGCCTCTATCGATGACGACGAAGCGCGGCCAGCTTACGAAATCGGTCCTCGTTCTGGCTGATCGGTTTCTCGCGTAATTTAGCCCTCGCTTAACCGTGCGATCGGAACGACCAAAGAATAAACTCCTTCGAGGCGTTCGAGTCCTGATTCGATCTAAACTTATTGGGTCTCGCGTGGTGCAATTTCTTCCTCGAGACCACAATGCAATGTTCCGTGCACAGTGTACCGCTACTCTTTCCCTTCGATACCGCGACACTTTAGACGAAACGATAGCGAGACTGCGGTATATGTCGGTGGTTCAAGTGCCACGTACTTTTCGAATGCCGCATACAAACATAGTTCGAGTAGGTATACCTTGTATGCTGACGACTCGACTGCGATATCGCGAGGGAAATCACGTGCTATCGACTCTCAAAGAAAGTCTCAGTCACGGCTTTTTTGAATATGTAAAGGTCACGAGGCATCGAGCTGTCGATACGATTACCTTACCTTCTACGAGATACTTTATGAAAATCGATAAAAGTCATTTTCCGATTGATCGTAACTTTTCCTCCTACACTGTTCGTGTCGTAATATTTAAGTAAAACGAACTGCATGGATCATTTAAGAGAGTGCACTTGAATCATCAATTTTTTCTCCAGAGCATTGTACTTCCAACGAACGTACAATAACGCAGTGGTAGGTAATGATCCAACGTCATTTGCAGACTGTCAACTTCGGAACGAAGATTTTCTTGTTGGACGCAACATCGATTTCCACTTGGATAATTTGTTAAGTTTTTCCTAGACCTCGTGCATTACTGGGTACGCGAGTCGCGTTAGTCGAAATGGTTTCCTCTTACATATTTCAAAGGTACATTTGTCTCCACGTAGAAGGGTGTTTCGGTGCACGAGGTAGATTTTCATTCACGAAGGTATTATAGATGCTAGGCAGAGTGAGAGGATTGTCGAATAATTCATAAGCGAACAGGTTCGCGATAATTAATTGCATTCACCAATAAAGGCGCGATAGTTTAAAACTTCCTTCATAATTCAGAGCCCATAATCGGCTATCACGATAGTTATCGTCCGACACAGCAGAATCGTTTCAGAAATTAGCGTACACTTTACGACCTTCCGGTGGCCTATGAAAGAATTTTAATTCCCTGCGGAACTTTACGGCGACATTGCGTGCAACGTTTCCGCCGATTGAAGTCGTATTACGATGCAAACGTGGCAATAAAACGAACGCCTGTGCACTTGTTTTTCACTCCTTCAAGGAAACACCTGGCATCGTGTTATCTTGATAAATATCGTCTCACGTGACTTTTCTAGGCGTTGAAAATTATTTTCCAACAATACCAGCTACATATAAAAATTTTTATCAGTTTTCAAACATCGACACTTTATTTTATTTCTATCATTTATAACACGACAACTGAGAACTTCCGCGGAATTTCGATTCCCACTATTTGTATCTTCCTGTATTCTATTCGCGCATATTCACAGAGACTGATGGCCGCTGGAGAAGTTACTTATTCCTAGTCCATGTTCGAGGTCTCTACGGATGAGTGGATACGTCTGGCCAGCTGATGATTAATTCCAAGCTCCCATCAGCGATATTAGTTTTTAATGTACGACCGTTGTCCTGGGAATTATAATAATTAGCTCGGAGCCCTGCAGGCGAGTGGATACGAGAACGGCTTCAGCTCCCAACTGTGTCGTCTCTCGGTATATTCTGATTCTGCTTACTCGTACGGGAATCCACACGTATGTAGACACACGTACGTAAATTTGTACATCTAGTAGGAACTATACGTATGCCAGGACGTAGAGACAGTCTTGGATAAGCCTACCTCGAGACGCGTAAGTGTATGCAATCGTACGAACTTTGATCACGTACGAGCTACTTCCGCTACATGCTTCATACTCGACCACCTAGAAGAAATACACCTCTCACCGTGTATGCGTACACTGTGTACTCATCCACCTGTGTGTGAACGCGAACTAGCGCTAGCTAGGTGAGTTTCTGGAAAATGACGAGATGTGCGGTGGTTTCTGTGTAACCTGGAAACTTGAACGCAGAAGTCACTTCACGAGCTGCTCACTGCCCTATCAAACCAAACGAGCGATTCCAGCTACGTTGGAGCAACGCCGGCAACAAACGCCGAATCCACTTCCTTATGCTGACGTCGTAATGCGCGTGGATGATAATATTCCATTATTATATTCAAAACTTGAACGCATACTTTTACTACAGACTGAACCTCCGCGGTATGCCGGATCTTTCTAGTTTTTCGCGCTATCCTCCGTCCAAAGTTGCGGTCCCTCTTGCAAACTGTGCACGATACGCTTCACGACGTTTTCTGTAGATTTTTACGAAATGTCCGCGGTAGAATACGAGGAACACTAAAATCAATGGAGTCGAAATCGTTGGAACAAAGTCAAAGCTACTATGTCTGCAGAAATACCATAGAGAATATATCGAGAGGTTATGAAATGCGCATACGAAGAAACATAGCATCACCTCGCATCTTTGTTGGGTTATAACTACACAATTATTGCTCCATTGTTCAATATCCTGATTGAAATAAAAGTTATGCGCGTGAGAGAATTCCTAGACTATAATACCAATTCACTTTTTCTCCCCGAAATATTGCGGACCTTTAAAATCGGTCGAAATCGCGACTTCGGCGCTTGCAGGAAATTTCAATCGTTACTTCCTGACTAGCCTTCAACCCGTCCCAGCCTATCATGCATCATCTAGTTAATCCTTTACACGGCGGAGGAACGCGATTGTCAATATTTCAAAGTTAGAGAATATGGAGGAGAAAAACGAGTGCGGCCGAAGAGCGATGAGCCCCGCGAACGATCGTGTCGTTTCGCGTACCGATCGAGTGGACGTTCGGGCATCGATCGACGGAGATCGCGGATGCAATCGACGCCGTGCCGGTACTCTCGCGAGGCTCGTTCGAAGGCAGCCGCGGGCTAACCGGTGAACCCGGCCTAATTGAATTTCGCATACGAGCGCCGCGACGATTCGTCATTCCGGCGTCCAATTTGGCGCGAGTCGTGCCACTCTCTTTCGACCGTCCGGCTCGCTCAGCTACCGCGTCTTTCATCTTCGTCTGTCGGCTGTCAGAATGCATCCGCGAACATCGACGCGGTCGGATGCCTGAAATTTTATCAGCTGGACGTGCTCGCGACGCGAGACCCTCCGGATAGGTTTCAAATCACCGCTAGTTGACTGCACTTACCTGAAACAGATAAAACGAAGCAGAGGTTACAGACTGTTCCGGAAAGGTTCTTTGGTGGATGTATGATTTTGCGATATCCATTAAGGTATAAGGTATTCGATGTAAATGACACTTATTGGTAGTAAAATACGGGGACATTTGTTATACTGTTGTAATTTGCAAGGTAGGTATGATCATAAAATTAATATTGCAGTTAATTTTGAATATGTGTGAACAAAGCTAATATGATCGTGAATATTTGTACGAATTATATAGCTTGAGTACATTCTCAATTATAAAACTAATTAAACTAATTATTATTGAAATAGTAACACTTTTGTATTGAAATTGCATCGTATTGGTAGAATATTCACAATTTTCACCATCGTTTTGACCTCTCTTAATATATCATAGCCATAATATATTAAACTGATGCACAGGAGAATTTTCCAACGTTGGGAAGCCTTCTTATGAAATTACCATCGAGGTATTTCTGCCGCTAAAAGCATCAACCGCCGGTACGAAAACAAACGAGCACGTTCACCCCCTCGAGGCCTGTCAGGGGCAAAAGTGAGGAGAGGGTGCTATCGATTCTAAGGAAAACTGCTTACAGTAATAACATACAAACACCTGATATTCCGCGTAAACTGCAATCGAGCCGTAAGGATAAGAAACGCGGCAACGTAAGTCTATTGTTCCACGTAGCATAGCATCGGGGTATAAGGAAATAAAGGGAAGGACAGGCTTCCTTCTAACAGATGCAGCTGCTCAGGTTCTCACATAGATTAACCCAGGTAGTTTCTGTTCCGCTTCGTCTAGGAGACGAAGCTTCAGGCTGCCAGGAAGTCGCTCGCAAACTCGATGGCAAATTGTCGAGTCTTGCTCGTTCTTCCTTCCTCGCTTTCTCTCTTTCTCACCCTTCCATTCGCCCTTTCCGTTTGTGCGCACCAATGTTGCCGGCCGTCTTAAACGTAGTGAATCCTCCCTATCCATCGGGAGCTCGCAAATCACAGGCTGGCGGTTCGCTCCGGCCAAATTATCCGGGAAATTCTGGGTGCAAGGGCGTGCACCGAGCTGGTTCACGTCTATGTCCTCTACCTACAGTCACTAAGATCGGAAATAATCCTCCTACCAATACACATTCAAGTGCCATTCGGTTTAGGACTCGACGAAAACGAGGTATCCACTCCTCTATGAGAGACACTTCTATGTATTTGAGTGATACTCGATTGTGGGGATGTTGGTTGTAATTTAGGACGGTTGCTTTATTTTGGTAACATGAAATTGTATGAATTGTAAATTAAAATTGTATTCGTTGATGTCGAAGGAAATATTGATTTATTACTTCCTACGCAGTTGTGTTAGTAGCTGTGTAAATGTACGGTGTTAGTAACGAGTTTAATTTTCATGGAGTTTATTGGAATTTAAGGGGTGAATTTTAAAGTTAGAATGATATTCAGTAGAACGATATTTAGTGTGGTAGAAGAAGATGTAAAATATTGATACAATTATAGGTAAAATGGCGTGGCAATGCAAGTACTCGAAAGTTGAGTGTTCTAGGGAAAGGGCAATTGTCAGGAGACTAATTAAAAGTGTAACTAACTCGGAAGTGCTTATCCGCGAGAATTGACACTGTGATTCTTTATGTCCAGTACGACGAGATTATACCCGGAACGTCGTAGATAGGGGATGGAGGTCAAGTGTCTCTGAATATAAATGGAATGAGGAGATTTAAACGTAATGCGGTTTAAGCCACTCCCCTTTTCGCCTTTTTCCGCCTTAAAATCCTTAACCGTCGAGTTTCACGAAGGAACGACGCGATGTTATTTAAGAAAGTATTTCTGTACTTCATCGTGCCGGAGTTACAAATTGGACTGCCTTTCAGTTCGGATAGTCGGATTAAAAACTCGACCTCTTTACTTTCTCTTTCGCGTAAGCCTCGCTCCTTCTTCTCATAGTATTTTCCTTCGGCGCTTTCGGAACCAACGGACCACACGAATTTCCCTCCTTCTCCTTATTACCCAAGTTTCGTCTCTTAACAAATTAATCCGAATTTTCTTGCTGACTGTACGCCAATGCGATTATCCTTTCTAACGTTCACCGAAATCCTTATTAAAGGTACACTTTATCTTTTCCTACGTAAATCATTTCACCTTGACTTTTACTTAAATCATTTTTTTTGTACTAAAAGATGCAGGTAATTTACAATACAGTGACTAACCGGACACTTATACTCATTTTTGTCATATAAATCGTCAGTGTTATTTGTCATTATCAGATACAACCTGACAGAAATCGATATCCTCGACACCTTAGTGAGGTTGAGATTTTACGAGGGTGAATGCAACCAGGAAGGGAACACTGGCGGCACTCCGATGGATTTCAACATCGTGCAGCATCTCGCAAAGAAGGGTGGCGCTTTGAAGGGTGCGATCAAGTCGAGAGAACGACGAGGAAACAAATGAGGGAATATTGCTCGACAGCACATTTCCATATCCTGCGAATTCACCGATGCGTTGACGATTTAAAACAATCATCCTCAGTTCACACAAAATCTTCCCTTATTATTTTCTCTCCAAATAATTCTCCTAATATTCAAACTACCTCGTTACCCAAACCTATTTCATACAATTAACAAAAAATTCATTGAAATTGCCAAAAAGTAATTTGCCTCGTTTCACTCCAAAGGCAACGAACTCGATGGTGGATCGACATAACCCCGTGTCAGGTCGCTGTTTCGGCAGGAAAACGCGGTTACTGGTTTTCGTAAATGCATATAGGATACGTACGCTTATACACGTCTCGATGAGTCTCAGTAGATCGCGGTAAATGTCAAAGTGGTTGCGTCGAAAGGGCGAGAGACGAACGTCATTAGCCGTGGCAGAAGCGACCCGGTTGTTTACACGCCAAATACGAGAGCGTGGCATTTGCATCGCTTTACATAAGCAATGTTTTTAAATAAACTCGCAGCCTATATGCGTGCTTGAGTGTCTCGCGCCTCCACCGGATGCGGGATTCGACTTTCCGCGACCGCTTCCGGCGCGTTCGAAGTTATAGGTACACCTCTCGAACTCTTCACCCTCGTTGAAAACACGAAAAGGGGTGAGAGCGACGAGCGTTCAGCTGGGCTTACGCCCTTCTCGTTATCAAACTGTTTACACGACAGGATTATTGTTTACACGGAAAGAAGCGAGCTGCTCTCTGCGGAAGACAGGGAGAACGGGAGGAATTCGAGAAACGAGAAGGAACGGTCCGATTCAAAGGACGTCCGAAATCGTTTTTCCTCGTGTAATCTCTGCATGTTGAATTTCAAGGGAAAAAAGGGTGATGGGAATATTTTTCCCGGCTCATATCGGGTTTTTTTCAGCGTTGATTATCTCCAATGCGGTGCAATTTTTTTACTCACCGCCTTGCGGTTACTTTCGGTAGGAATTGTAAATTAGAAACGGAATATTTGCGTTTCATGTGCGAATGTTTTGCGTCTGGTTGCTCGTCCGTTTGCGCAAAATCGAAAGAACGACGGTATTACCAGAAATTTCGCGGACTTATAATTACCTTTACTTTGAACGAGAGATACGCTTTATTTATGTTGCTTGATTAATAATTCACCGTCGTTATTCCTCATGGTCTACTCGGCTTTGTGTACCTTCTCTTCCCTTCTCATAGATGGTGAATCAAATGTACAGAGTCTTTCAAAAGTATTTGTCATGGCTTTAATGCATTTTTCTATATCCTTGGATTGATAAAAATTTGTGAAAAAATTTTTTTGTTTGCTCATCGCATTTGTGTTCCTACGTAGGTAAAATGACGGGAAGAAACATACGAGATATCCTTACTAGTGGTAAATACACGAAATTAAAAAATGAAGAACCGAGTTCACCGAACTAGTAAGAAAAGAGCATCTAGTTATTAGGATACATAGAAAAATATCCATAAATTTCGGGTCATTTTGGACCACATTTCCATTTTGAGTGCTGTTAATGCATGATTAAATGTTTATAACATTAAAGGAAAGTCAAACGCTAAATTATGGAAGATTTTTAGAATCAATTTATACAAAAAACTGGACATCTAAAAGAAATTCTAATGGTGCGAGACGATAGAGTAGACATCGTTCTATTATAATTTGTTTTACAAATGTATATTTATTCTTGATAAGTTATTTTATAGCTTTATTTGTTATTATATATACCTTGCTTTGCAAATACGTTTTATGTTTTTGCGTCACCTTAACAATAATGCTCTTTGACTATGTCCGTAATTACATTAATTTTATATATAACATAAATAAATAATATCGTTTAATCCCATTTACAATTTTAAGATTAACTTTATGAGCAACGGGAGAAATTATTTCCACTTGGCTGGCCGCGAGGTACGTCGACCGCGGCATGTTATCAAAACAAACTCGGCGAATCTCGCCGTCGTAACCTACAGGTATCCTTTCCGCGAATCGCTACAATAGGTAAGCCGTTTCGATGCTCACCTCGCTATCAGTTCCCCCGTGACCGCCGACGAGGAAGCAGTGCTCCGTGATCGCGTTCAAATATTCTCACCTGTTAGTGCGTGTGTAATTCTTTCGAAGTGGAGATCCTGGATCATCAAATACCTCTCCTTTTGTGGGCTACTACGTAGTTCATCCTCACAGTGGTATCAACCCTTAGCTGGCAGCCGTACATCTACTCTCAGCCACCACACGCTTTCACCGTTGCCTTTATATGTCTACTCTCCGCCCCCAAAGCAAAGAATCAACACGTTTCCGAGGTATATATAATTTCGACTAAATTTTTAGTAGGTTTGTTTAAGTGCGTTTACACATTTAGTTGTTAATGAAACACTACTGCAAAGGGTTAAATATTCTATTTGGTAAGAAAGACTCTTAGTAAGGACGGTAAACCGAGGTGCCTAATTCTTTAGTACTCGCGTCCATATGGCTGCCAAATGTTGATTTAACAGTTTGGATATTAACCCTCTATAGTCCGAATTTTTTATAGTCTTCGAAGAACAGTTCCACGACAGGACGATTAGAAAATAATACGAGTACTATTTTAAATAATGGATTAACATGAATTATAAATATTAAATTGTAAAGAATTTCATGATTTTCACGAGCTGAATTATAATATTCGACAAAATCAAAAATTTTACTTTGAAGAACAGAAGCTTAGATGTGTTTTGCGTTACCTTAAAGTTACTGGGCCCATAAAGAGTTAAAATAATGAAAAAATAGTAGGACAGACTTTTGCTTTTTTCCAAATACCTTCTACCTTCGTATCGCCTTCGTACTTGTTAACTATCTAAGAGCGGATTTTTATTAAATTTAACTGAGGGGTTGGAATCGAAGGAGTATTTAACACGTATTTTTTTTATCCTCGTGTATTAAGGTGGTAAAAACGACACCCTTTAGAACGATATCTATATATGTCATTGTTCGGAGGCTATGAAAATATTAGTGATCTGTGTTCAGCGTTAAGGGTATAGAGCAACCCCTGAAAGCCATGAAAAATAATTTTGAAACACCCTGTACACCTAATTTTGCGATTGCTTTTCGCGAACGTGTGGATGGCAAACAGCGCAGAGGAATTCTTTGAGGCGCGCGGACCCCTTTGTACGTGCGAATGAAATTCTCCGCATAAATGTCCGTGTGCGAGGGGATTCTCTTCATCGGATGATAAATATTCATAACTATTTTAGCAACACAAAGTTCAGTGCGGAGTCGTTGGTAATTAAGAGCCGTGACTTCTGCGGAGCGTTATTTCGAAGAGTCGACATTAACGGTGCAGGACTCTCGGGCGTCGCTCGGGATATAAATGCCGGCAATTTGGAGGTCCTCGAAGAGGATGTGCTTTTTGCACACGAAGACGTACACCTCGATGCAGCCGGTGGAAACGAGCGGAGAAGCTGCCGTTCCAAAGGGACAACGAGTTAATTCGCCGAACGAACGAAGAAGCACGACGAATGGGTCGTTGCTTTGCGTCCTGTTCGTTTCGGACCATGAAATGGTGGAGGGAGTCACCGAGGTTATTTGTATTAATTAGAGAAACCCGAAATTAGTCGTCGGCGAGTCGTTAGGAGGTTCGCCGACGCCCACCGGTGGGTTGAGATATTCGAAATAAGAGGTTTCCGGTGGGCGACGAGCGAATGAATAAAACGGGAAATTCATCAAGGTCGTTACATACAAGGATCATGAGAAGAGAGAAAGAAGAAAGACAGAAATTTCTTCCGACATCGAGAAACAAAATGTTGGAAGATTTATCATTTTTCTTTTTTTTCTCAATTCTCGTTATCTTTTTTGCAAACATGGATACGTGTACGTTCTAGCAATATTACTCGATGAATTCTTTATGGAAGTCAAACTAAAATCTGTATCAATATTTCGCAAGGAAAGAATTCACCTTGAAAGAAAGCCGAAGGGAAACAGAGAACTGTGTGCGTTTCTTTAAGCGATTACTTTCTTTAATCTTCGAATGCATTACTACCGTCATACGTTTGCGCGTTGCGTGGTGTTTGCGAAATGGATAAGTGCAATGTTTTCACTGTGGATTTTGCGTAACTGGCAGATGGTACCTCGATAATATTTTATGAGAGATAAGATCTCTGTTCGCCACAGAAGGATACGTACGCGGCACACGCAGATTCGAAGTCTCGTGTATAAATGCAAAATATGAATACCTACGTCGTGCATTATCGCAGAGAACCTGTACGAGAGTTTCACATTTAAATTATTGTTTCGTAACGTCACAAACTGTATCCCTGTCTCTTACTCTCTCAAGTATTCCAAATATTTCTGTAATCAGTGTTAACGATAATTACGCGACAATAATAATCCGTTACGCAGAAGCGGAAATTGTCGTTCCGTGTCGAGTAATTGCACAGTAGTTACTCTTATCGGAAACACGAATCTTCTTGATCTTACATGAATCGTTAGGACCTACAAATTGCTTGAATTTCAACGATAAGTACCGAGATATCGTAGACATCAAAGACCATGGTTTTAACAAGGCCAAGATTGAGACTGATCGGCAAAGTTTCGTGCATTTCGACGTTGCAATTTCATGGAAGAGACAGTTTCTCACCGACGAACCGCGCGTTCCTCCGCTCGATTCACGTCGGTGCATCCTATTGGGAAGGGGTGAAAGAGGGTTGAATCGTGGCAGACGTGTACATACCATTTGCAAACACATGGAAATACATACGGTTATACACGCGAAATCTCCTCTGCGAGCTTCATGAGATTCAGAAATCCATGACACTTTCGGGGAGGAATATAGAGCAACTCGGCTGATCTCTGTTTCGTGCCACCGGATTAGTTCTTTTCCAGAAACGAAAACTTTTGCCAGAAATATTCCTGCAGAGTATTGCAACAAACGTCGAACAAATTTGTAACGCGAGTCAATACACGTAAACCGTCTACAAAGAATTCCAAACTTTGAATTTTTACCAATAGTAGAGTTTAAAGGGTCATCGGTAAACTCCAACTTTTATCCTATCACGAAGTAATTACCCTTCGTTTATTAAAACCCTGTGAACGGATTTTCTGGTCACCTCGAAATAAATAACGCTCGGTGAACGATTCACTTCCATTGGTTTGTGAGCGTACATCGAACTTCCATAGAAAGGTATGCAATTTTTAAGCACGATCGCATCAGCGACGAATCCAAATCGACGTTCTATTCCCGAAACGTATCTCCTTTACCGTTTTCCTGCCGTGGAATGGTGTCCCGCGTGTGTCTTGCTGAGAAAAATAAGCAACACGAGGGAAGAGTAAACAGAAGATCGAGCTAGAAACTCGAGGTAAAAGAAAAGGAGGGAGGAAACGAAGGAAGAACCGCCGGCAAATATACGGAGCCACGGACGAAGGATCGGATCGAGTAGGTTCAGATCAGATCGGATCGGTCGTGGGTGGCATCGGCGACGGCGATGGTAAGCGGGTGGGCTATGGTAAGCGCAGAATCGTGTCGCGGATAAAGTGGTACCCGTCACTGTCTGTCAGCAGCCCTTGTCGTAGTTTCTCTCTTCTTCATCCCCCTCGAATACGCTCAAACTAAACTGCTATCTTTCTCTTCGACCCTCTGCAGGACGACTTTCGTCTTTCGGACGGACGATGCTTGACTACCATAATTTGTCGCTTATTCCTTTCAATTGATAAATTTATTGTGAACGTTTAAAGAGAATACTTTTTTAACCCTAGATCACTAATCTTCGTCGATTCGACGACATGGATTTAATAAGTATGCCATATTAGTTAATGTTATCGTAATAAATAAAAACCTATCTTTAATAATAGAAAAAAAACTGTTTAAATTTTATTTAAATAATACGCTTTAACCTCTTTTGTAAACACCGTAGTCGAAGATACGAAGGTTAGTGTGAAGCGTCGAAAAATAAGGTTAGTGATCTAGGGTTAATGTAGTTTCTCCTGGATTATGGAACGTTTGTGTTGTTGTTATAAAATAATATGTATTCTTTGTTTCTTCAGGATTTTAGAATGTTAGAATATTGAAATAGATTATTTCATTTTGAGGATGATAGATGTGAATGATCCTCGTGAAAGTACTTCGAAAACATGTTTGCGTCAAATCAAATTTTAAGGTGGAATCTAAAATTCCTCTCTATCCTCGAACATCTTCCAGTAGTTAACAAGCGTAAAAATGCATCTAACAACGTTTCAGATTCCCATCCCGTTCCCTCATTCGCACCATTCAAAGATTCGCTATAACGCCTTTAACAACTTCAACGTCGAGTGCTCGTATCCCGACGATGTCGAAATACGATAAAAATTTCACCGATAGAAATATCCTGCCACTTTACCCAATAAAAGTCTCCCTTAATAACGTACTCGACACGTATGAAAATCCCCGACATTCAAAAATCTCAGATATAATTTGTCACGCGAACGGAATCCTCGCGACTGATAAACACGACGTTATTCGTACGTCTACCCCATTCCTCTCACACTCTTCCTCCGCATAACACGAAAACGAACGAGAGGAAGATGCACGCGGATGCAAGTGGCTGCTCTCTCCATCGGCGGAATATGATACGAACGGCGATGAGCAGATACCAGTGAAGCGTTTCTCCCGTACATATCACGATTGTACGCGGTTCCTAGGCCGTGCACGCGTGCGTGCATCCACGTAGATTGCTGGTAGTTAGGTGTACACATGCACATACGAACAGGGTGGCGTACAGTACGCGGTTATGCAGGCTCATACACCACCGAAGGATAGCCGAGGAAGCCCGGAGGGCCTGTCGGAGGTGAGAACAGTACATTACCCTCGCTCGCGTATGCCTCTCCGCCTCCTCGACTCTTTTCCCCTCGTCTACTATTCTCCACCCTCGTCCTTCCTCCTCCGGCAACCACCTCCGCTGCGACCCTCCGGCTCTCTTCCACCCTCTTCGTATACCTATGCCGGTTAGCTCTCTCTCTTTTCCTCTTTTCCATGCTCTATCATTATATTCACGCATCTCCAGCCGCTGCGGCGAGGCTATACGTCGATCTTTTTCCCTTCTTTTTTTTTCAAATGCAACTACGTCGCGTAACATCGTTGCCAGAGATGCCGGGAGATTGCGCGTAGAGATTGCAGTATCATGAAAAGTCGTGCAACGAGGGATCGCGATTCAATTAGGCGTAATTTGAGGTGAATTTTTATGCAGATTTCACTCCCGACTGGTATCGTACGCGACGTTTCGGAATATCAATATGTTGCCCTCGTTCGAATATTAATAGAGATGTTTTTTTTGGGGATGGTGGACGGATTGGGGTTGATTTGAAACAAGTAGATGTAATTGGAGAAGGGAGAGGTTGAAATATTGTCGATATAGGGTATGGTGTTTCTTGGTGGTGATGAAAATTATTTCTGTGTGGACGGGCATTACGTGGAATTTAATTTGATGTTAATTAGACAGATCGCGGTTAACGAATTATAATCGCATTGTTTCTGCGGCGTTTTACCTGCCAAGCATGATCGACGGAAATAACGCGCGCCCCTTCCTACCCTTGCTCTGTTGCTGAATAGTAACGTTCATTTATCTGGGGGGCATACGTGAGAAAATATAAATTAATTTATATATATATTCTCAAGCTACACATTTATTTTGAAGGATATCACTGCTTTCTCTTAATATAGTCCAAGTAGAAAAGTTTTTTTTAGTAATTCAAATGATTGAGCAAAGAACAGGTTCTGATTGTACGACTATTCTAAAATTTTACTCTGAAATACAATAATTATAGGATAATCTAATAAGCATGCTCACGGTAGATTAATTAATTTGATTAGTCGTCAATTTACACTCTCCATGCTATGTGAGCCGTTTATTTTGAAAATGGCGTACGTAATTTTGCTGAAATGAAAGATAACAATTTCTCATGACAACACGTAATTATTTATACCGACAAAAATATAAGTATCCAAGATAACACGTCGTATTAAATCACCTCGAAAATTGACATCAGTACTTTTAAACAATTCAAACTCAAACCCAAAAAATCTCGATTACAATGATAGAAACTTGCACCACATTCAAAATAAACTGTTCAAATATGCCTCAATAAAACAAATTACCAATAAATCAGAAACATTATCCGTAAACCATTACGAGCTAAAACAAAATTAACGTATCGGCATGTTCATGTACATACATCATAAACGCATATATACGTTAAGGGGTTAACTCTACATCGTCGAGCATTTTCGTGTGCAAACGGAGCATAGCATCGCCCGAAGAACTTCGCCGTGTAACGATTTCTCGCGACACGAGGGATATGGGTTTCTACTCGTTTCGTTTACTTTTTACGCCGGGGAAAAGAATTCCCCGGGGCCAGCGATTCAGGTGGATTGCTGGCGCAGCAAGTGGATTAACAAAAGGAATTTCCAGAGAGGATCGCGGATGATTCCAGCAGAAAATCCGGGAACGTGCCAACGGCTTCGCGGATACGACCAATGGGCCGAGGTTACGGAGAATGATACGATATCAACAATGGTGACGTCGGCCGACGAGAGGAGTGGTAGGGGAAGCCATCTATTAGATTCGCTGCCGCCCGTCGATCTCACCGGCTGCTACGCATTATGTGCGGAATCGTCTACCTGGACAGGTCGGAGAGCTACGCAACGTGCGAAAATAACTACCTCGAGGTGACGACGTCGTAAAGGGACATCGCCGCATTTGTGGACAGGTATGCACTTTCAGATTTATAGTGCGTTATAACTAGACTCCGGATGTTTATGCAAATTTCAATTTTAACAAATGCACCTAAGTTAGGAAAACCTATTTAGGGATTTGTTGCACTCGTTAAATATTACAGCGAATAGCATACTTTGGATATTTTAGATATGTTTTTATATTATGTTCTTTTTGTATATTTTAGCCGTATCCATTTTGTCATAAATGCATAAAAATCCGGAGTCTAGTTATAACATTAGTAGGATTTAGGCATTTGAGAATATGTATATCGATTATTGATCCGGTATAGGGATTTTTTTATTGGAGATACTATATAAATATCTTAGGAGAGAATGACATTGATGAATGTCAACGATTTATTTGACAACAGATATGCTCACTCAGATTCACAGTGTTTTATGTGATTAGTTGGATTTAGGTAGTTCAGAATAGGAATATTGATTATTGATCCTATATATGGATTTTGATTTTGATTTATTTGTCATTTGTGACAGATTGACAGAGCTTTTATGAGATTATTAAAATTTAGGCGGATAGTAGTTAGTTAGTTAAATAGCATAATTGTTAAGTATTTATACGTACGATCTACCAATCTTATTATTTTGCTGTTCTGCGATCGAAAACAGCAACAAAGATGTCGTCGAATTTGCTGACCTTTCCTCGTCTCTTATCCTACGTCATCTTTTTTTTACAGAGTCTAGGTAGCTTACACGCCATTTTATTTTCGACTGGGTATACACTCTGCGATTAACAGTGCTTGGTGGTATTAGACAAATTTAAGCATCCAATAGTTAGTTAAGTAGAAATATTTTTAAGTTTTTATACGTACGATCTACCAATTTTTTTATTTCGCTGTTATCCTACGGTGAAGAACAACATCAAAAATGTCGTCGTAATGGCTGACCTTGCTTCATTACTTGCTACTTGCTGACCTAGTCCACATTAACGTAAACGTTAAAAGACTTTTGCAAATATTTAGAAATCTAAATCCAAGCAAATGTTACATTTATGGGAAACAGTTGTTTTCAACCGCGTCCTTAACGTTATATTAAACTTTCATCGAAGTCAGTGAACCGTTTTCCGATATATTTACATACATACAAAATTTTTTCCTATACAATATGTGTTTCGTAGCTGTGCTCTTCACTTCACCTGCCACTATTATTTCTCAACGTAATAATGAATAACTATGATAAGTAACCAGTACATGCTTAAAACTGAAATGCTAAACAACGACATAAATTAACCAATCATAAAATAAAGTTAAATGCTATAAGGACACAGATGCCAAATATCAAGAATCCCATGGCACGTTCGACAAGTCCGATGGAAATGGTGCGAGTAATGGCATCGAGATATACCGGGGGAATTGAACGACGGCAAACAAATACATGTGATAAATTATTAACGATGTGGGAATTTTAATTTGATAGTAATAATTTGTACAAATGTATCGCGTAATTAAATATCGAGCCGACCATTAAATACTAATTCGTTCGCATCGACGCCATCTGCTGCGCGCCGATATTTGCGAATCCTCCAGGGGAATCCCTACCTCCGGCACAATAAATAATTAAACATTGCTATAATTGGTTACAGGGTAGGGAACTTTAGACAGAAATTTATTAACTCCCTATAAAATTTATCGTGGTTGAATGAGTGATTAAAGTCTCGATGAAAATGAACTTCGTATACTTGTAGGTACCAGAAACATATATCGGCGAACGATCAGATAAGTCCGCGCGTTAATTACGATTTCTTCGAAATGATAGAACTTTCCACTATAATTGGAAAGAATAATAATCCCGTGGGCAATGGTTGGTAACCAATTACGAAAACTGCGAATTCGAAGTAACCAGTGTAATCGAGGACAATGTTGAATCGATGGTAAAACGATAAATAATCAATCGTAGATAGGTAGATTACCGGGTCGAAATCCGATGGATTTTCACGGAGGAAGAAGCACGGGAAGAAGTCGTTGATTCAAAAAGTTTCGCGAAACTCTCGTAACCGCGCCTCTGTACTCCGAGAACAGGTTCGTCCGACTGTAATGTTTTTCCATTTAGGGAAAGTGGAGAAGGAAATAGGAAGAGCAAGATACCGAAGATATCCCACGAAATCCGTTTGAATTGGGTAAGTCGAAAACCGATATCGGTAGAATTCACCCACGCATTCAATCTCGCGATGTATCATGCGAGGTAGGCTCGCTTTCTTAGGTTCACTCCCACTGTACCTGGATTTTCGAGTATTACCCTGAATCATGTTAATGTTTTAGCAAAATTCTCAATTATATTATAGAAATGATTATATTTGAATTAAAAATGTTGTCAATGTATTAAAATAATATTAATTCGATGCCTCCGAAATGAAATCTGTGAAATTTTTATAGAAGCTTGTAACAAGAGTAACAAAGACTTGAATATCAATTAATTACAGAAATGAAATTAAAATGGAAAATGTAGTTACCTTTGAAATAGTAACGATTACTTTACAAATGGATACATCTATTGCTAATAAATTCTTTTTTTAAGATAATAGACTGATACTATTGTATCTCTCGTTACAATGGCCTTCTTAATGAGAGCATCGTGATTAATGTAAAGAGTTCCCTCCATGTGTCCCTGGACGATCGTCCTCTCTTTCATTTACCGTGTCCTTTGAGAGACGAGTAAATTCTCTCGTGGAAAAGTTGAGATTTCTTCGTGATTTGATGCGAATCCTTGAAAACGCGAAGACGATTCTGTGCGAAGCAATGAGAAAAAGAAAGAGGGGGTGGAAAAAAACCGAGAGAGGGACAGTCGGTGCGAAATAACGACGGATGCAAAAAAATCCAGGGCAACCAGAGCTATACGATACAAAGCTCTCGGGCGATGGTTAAGTAATGCATCTTCGCGAAACACAACAGTATTCAGCGGCGGAAAGAGAATCGCAAACACGTTCAGCCGTTTTAATGAAAGAGCAAGTTCTTAAAGCGACGACCGAGAAGCTACGTTCGAGGACTTAATGTATTTCTGCGAAATAAAATGACTGCTTTTGTAATTAACACTTCAGAACACTCATGCGCGTGCAGAATTTTCATCTTGTATTTATTTTAGCTTTATCTGCAACAATCATTTTGAATATTGGGATTAACGATGATTATAGTCACTCAACCTGACACTCGCTACGTGCGGATGGTGACTATAGTCGTTTGTGAAAATTTAACACGAAGTTATTCATTATAAATTATTTGTTATACATTATAGATTACAAATTATTGATTTTGAAATGATTATTTGTAAGTTTTTTATATATGATACTTTTTTTTAAACAATCTACGACATGAAGGAATAGTTTTTTCTTGCACATTTCACAGAAGTATGCTTTTGTCGCCAAAGTATTGTTGTCACGTGTGAAGTGACGTACGACAGTTAAAGGTTAATTGTATGATGCAAGTTTGTAATTAAATATTTTATAAGTATCATAAGTTTTCACTGTTTATATATTATGTGTATCTTAACTTTGAATTTACTATTTATATTACACCACAAGCTGTTGCAAGGTATATTCTACTAGCAGTGAAATAAGTCCGCCCGAGTTTGAATTGTTCCGTACCGCGTTAGCACACTTGCAGAAAAGGGCTCCGTAACAAAAAAGTTAACTATTGATTGAAACCTCCAACCTTCCAACCTTCTAACCTTCACCTCGTTACCCAACCTAGCTCCTAACGCTCAAAAATATCCAAAATAACCGTCGAACATTTAATTTTTTCTATGAACGTTCACCAGCACGAATGCTCAATCGACCGCGTATTCATATTAATTCCACAATTATTCCGCTTTGTTTACACCCCTTGCCTAATGGACATCGATTTAATTACAAAGTGCGAATCCACCAGAGTGTACGATGCGAGTATTATTCGTATCATTCGAACGGTTAATTAAAGCCTGAATTCTCAGCGAACCGTTATGAAAGTTCAAACGAAACGCTCATTCGTTCGTCGGACTTGCTCGGGGAGTATTTTAAGATTCACCTCCGAGTGCAAAAACGTGAAGAATGCGAGAGACGCGGAAGGAACATGGATTTTCACGAGGAGGATACCTGTCGCGCATACTAAGAGGCAATCTTATTAGGCTAACGTGCAGGCAATTCCCGAAGAAAGGAATTAATGCAATTCCAATTAGCTGGACCGACTAGTCGCGTACTCGGTTCTCTCGTCGTCGGTTTTGTGCTTCTTTAGAAGAGGCAACGCCGACAGTCCTAGAAAGCAGTCACCGGCACTGCGGCACGTACGACAAGCCGAGTCCCGATAGAAACGAACAAGTAAGTAACTAAGTAAGTAAAACCGAATAGGTACGAACGTGGGAGAGACGGACAGAGAAGAATGGCAGGAGGCGGAGAATAGCACTGTGCTTGCGAACGAACGAGGTAAGGTTCAAAGGGACCGATGAGGATGAAGAGAGAGGAAGGGAGGAAATCGGGGATGGGAATTACGAGGGAAGGAAGAAACGAAGGAGAATTAGCGAGGATGAAAACACAGGGAGATAGATAAGGGTAAACGAGCGGAAAGGAGAACGGGATAGTGACAAAAGTGGAAAAAGAGTGGTAGTAGAAAGAAATTCCGAAGGAGAGAAGGATACTTCGGTGTCTATAGGTCGGTGGAATTCTTAAGTTTCTTATCGTGAGACTTCAGTCGGGTTTGACGTGCTTCGTGAGATCTTACGGAAAAAAATGTTAACGAATGAATAATTTCATTGAGGAGCGAGGAAATTCTTTGGAATTAATTAATAAAATGCTGAAAGAAACAATTTAAAAAAGGGGGTGGAATCGTTTGTTTCTTCTTGCTGGATGAATTTAGAGGAGGGTAGCCGAGTACCGAGATCTTGGCGTCGATCGTAGAAAAGAGGTCAATTGGTGTTGAACTCGAAAGTTTGACAGACATGATGGATCGGATGGACTTCAAAGTGGAATGCATGACATGTGGCATCGCTGAGTACCAGTAATCGGTAGTTCATACCACAATTATCGACATTCCTGGCTCCTCAATCCAGTAGATGGAGGGGATATCTCGTGGTCCTTTCACATATTAGCTCGTAATGGATCTAAAGCTTATCTAATGTACCTGTATTATGCAATAACCATGTTCAATAGCGAGTCGAGAATCGGATAAGGTTCAATCAAAGGTTCCTTTGGCGAATACGTGATCAGATACACACCTGTGTATGTAGATTCATACGTACCTAGTTATACGGGATTATAATCAAACGATAAATCTACATAGGAGAATTCTAGAATTTACAAGATGTGCTTTACTCTCTATAGTGAATTTATTATAATTATATATCAAATGAATTATATTCCTCCCAGTCGATTATTTCCCATTTTTCCGATTCTCTCATGAAGTGAATTACCTATATATCGTATATTTAGAAATAATCGAAAATCATACACAGATAACCCATTGGCACTTGTACGATACTCTTTCAGCAAAGCATAGACGATACATCGAGTTTTAACCACGATAATCCGCACCCTTTCACCCACAGTCCATACATATTTCTTTCCAACTGCGCGGAGAAATTCCCCCGAGCTATAACCCGCGCGATAACCTTCTTAAATTTATTCATCCCCGACTTTTGACTCTTTCTTCCGTCGTTTCGGTCCCAAAGGGATCTTCTTGGCACCTGGTCTTCTATGGGTATCGCCAACTTGAATACGAAACACGGATTCTTAGATCTTCATACGGCGGATACCCGTGCGTGTCGTTTCGATTGGAAAAAACGACGAGGATTGTCGTTAATATTTGAATAAAAGTGTAACTTGAAATCGTTAGAATCCACGTAGAAAGGGCCATTTCACGGTCGAGATTTCTCTCCCTCTCATTTAAATGTCGGCCGCGTTTTTCTTACGTAGCTTCGAGATATGAAACGGTATAACCCCGCTAAAAGATGTACGGAGAAGGCCGTATTAAAATGTTCTTTTCACCGTTCGCCAGAAATCCCATTAAACCGGTCTGAATCGGGGAGACTTAACGATCGGACGGGCAGAATCTAAATGTACGCCGTGAATTTTCCTTCTGCTACTTCAACTTTGAGCGCTTAATGTATCAAGCGGAATATATTTCTCCGAGAATAAGATTGATTACGTCGTTATCGTTATAAGACTCGCAAAACGTGGCTCCCGTTTCTCCTCGCGGGATAAAAGTGCACGATTCTACCTTATAATATGCCCTGTAAGCAGTGCTTAACGAGAATCTATGCAATTTGCCTAAGCAGCGTGTAGATTCGATTAAATTTCGGCCATGGTGAACTTTGTGGACACGATCATTCCACCAGTAGAATTTCGTTCGGAGCTCTCATCAGACTCCATTCTACGGGGAATAAAAATGAGTGAAGAACGAGAAAAGAAAAAAAAAAAGGAAAGGATATAAAGAAAAGAGACCGACAGCTTCAGAATAGAAGAAACCTTTGCCTCATTTTCTTTATCCTTCTCCGATTCGAGCGGACACGTTTGCCGAGTGACTCCCTTTTTCCTCGTTTCCCTTTTTTACTCGAAAAGAACGAACAAGAATCTCTTTGCAGCTATTTCACAGTCACCGAGGATAAGTAAAAATATGTATAGAGTTTGGGGTAGAAGCTTCTAACAGTCCGTACCGCCCTGAGGGACCATATTTTAAGATGGACCTCTTGGCTTCCTTCGCATTCTTTACAGAGGAGATTTATACGCAGAAAGAAGAGACTATCCGTGAAATCCGTTCTTCCATCACATATGTAAGTGCTTCGTGATACAGAAATCGTTTTCTACATGGCTCGGAAAATAAGTATTCCGAGGTCGGACAGGTTGATGTCTCTCGGATAGGGAATTTTCAACAATCTTGATTGAAAGCAGAAATAATATTTTATCTTGAAAACTGATACGAAGAGAGCATAGCAGACATACAATATCTCAAAGTTAAAAAATGACTTCTACTTTCAATCAAAATTTTACAATCACCATATTTCACGTTCATATCTACTTTAAGAATAAACATCAAAAGGGAACGATACATAATATTAACACCCTGTACATTTTTCATCCAGCATAAGTATATAATTCGTCAGATTGATATCGTTACTCGAATTTACCTCTGACCATTGCCCATCCAGTTATTCTTCGTTCGAATAAATCAAATCTCATCCAAGGGTAGCATCTGCATCGCACAAGTGTTCGTCAGACGTGTCTCGAAAGATGAATTCCGAGCAATTCGCAACCTCGTATCGGCATCGCGAACGGACGTCTCCAACGAGGCCATAATTTCATCTCGTCGATTTCGAAGAACGAAAAGCAACGACGAGCCGATGCAAATAGCCGCGCCAGAAGGTACGGTGGAAGGGTAGCGAGTGGTGTAATTGTGATGTATGAAGTTAGAAGTAGATGTACGGAGACGTGGTTTGATGGATGAGAGGCCATGGAGCGCCGGTACGAGAAAGGCGAGAGAACGAAATGAAATAACGCGGACCGGAGAAGCATGGCGTGGAATACGATCGATGCTTTTCTTGGTGCGGTTTGTCGATGTTCGACAAGTTTTTGATACATCTCTGGTACGTGCGTATGTAGCGGAAAGTAAATGAATGTCCTTAGTTCGACGGTTTACTCTGGCTTTCAAAGAGCCATGTACACGGAGCATCGGGATAAATTGTAGGATTGTATTGTCGTCCTTTGTTATGTCGCTGGTCGGACGAGATTTGTAGGTAGAAGATGCAAATTGTATTATATTTATACGTATGTAAATATAATTTAAGAATTATGTAGTTTCTCCTTGTTAATACTGTTTATCTGTATTTCATCGGTTTGATCTATCTTGGGCATTTATGTGTCTTTTTGAAAATTTATAGATTTGCAATCAAAATTCAAATAGGAAAACTCTAAAATGTCACTTTAATTTCTGATATTTCAAGACAATACGTTCAACGCCACCGCCATTTCGCTTGCTTCGTCTTTTTTATTGAAGTAAAACTTTTTCTATTAAAATTACAACTTTACGAAGCAGAAATTTTAAAAGCAGAGATTTTCCTCTTGTGTGCCATTATTTAAATACTTAATGCGTAAGGAAATTTGTAAATACATATTACAATTGTAAGGTCGTATAAAATTTCATTTAATTCAACAGCGCCGGTTACCGGTGACCTCCATGACATTCAACGTGTCAATTTAATTTTGCTACTTATAGCAGGCGATTTATAGCCTATCTATCAGTAGATATTGACAAAGGAAAAATCTATTAATATACTCTGATAGATTAGTGTTCACTTTGAAGAATCTATGAATATGGTTTCAGTAAAAAAAAATGATAACCTCTGTCTACCTGTCATCTTGAAAATTCAGTAGTATTCCCAAGAAAGTTGGGTACCAGCTACACATAACATCTGGTCAGCCAGTATATTTCACGCAAGCAGCACGTGCCGCAGGTAGGAATCGTATCATCAATTATCGGCGAGTCAAGGAACACGAGTTACCATCGATCGTCATTCGACGCAACCTTTTTATCGGACAACCAGTGGCCTATTTCCAACAAGTCGATTAATCCAGAGTAACTACGGGCCACCAATAAATTCTTATAAATCCAACGACAAAGAAATATCGAGATTCGAAACGGCATAGGAGGTCACGAAGTGCACGAGGAAAATGTACACCGAGTACGTTCCTCATGATATCTTATCGTACTTCCGTATCGTGAGATATTACCGGATGTTGCCCCCGACTACGTTTCCTCCGTTGCCGTTGCATCCGACGGCGACCGACCGGCGAATATTGTGATTTCCTGAGAAACGTGAAGTCTCTTGGGTGCCATCGTTCGAATTGGTGTCCCCGATATATCGTGTCCGACCTCCATCGCTGTTTGTATCGCGACGGGGGTAGGCGACGTAACCGCAGACCCGTTACAGGAGCACGTCCCACGAGTACTACTTGCACCAAATTGAAACTGGTCTTTGCATTGGATTAACTCTTTGCGTTCCTGCTGATGCAACTTCACCTTGTCGGCCGAGCAATCCCCGTACGTCGTATACACCCCGATGGCCGTACCGCACCCTTTGTCGTCTGTCGTTTCTCTATGGTCTCGCGTTAGCCATCGAGTGTCGACCTGTCTGGGGAGTGCTCGATTATGTTGACGAGACTTTTTGTGAGAAACTGCCGTGGAAGTGGCGATGAAAAGTGTCAGAGGTAATTTTAGTTATTTCTGGAACATGAGATAATTCGTTTGTGTTCTTTGACCCCTTGCCCTTCAATAACGAGAGACACTCGTGATGAAGTGAATAGGATATTTCCAAGTTTTCCAAAACCTATTAAAATGAAAATATTAATGAGACTCGATGTGATAATATTATTTCTATAACATTAGTATTACGTTAAACTATATGGCATATCGAGAATCACTGATCAATTTTCATTTTAGCAATGAAATTCTGAATTATTACGAAGGCTGTCACGAAACAAATTGTAGGGCAAGGGGTTAAAGGAGAGAATAGTGAAGGTTTTAGCGATGGATGTCTAAGTTTTATGTTTGAAGTTTTTGAAAGTCTGATGAATATTATTCTTTATGCTTACACCTGGATTTCTTTGAAAGTTTTTTGGAATGTTCTTTTCGGTTAGTTTGTTTTTTGTTTCCTTCTTTTAGTATTTACGTCGTGGATGTTGGAGAGATGTAGAAAGGGGAAGATGTCTGAATAGAGTAAGCTCAACGAAATCTCGACGCGGTTCACCCCAAAACGTTTATCTAATGCCCTTCTCCCTGATTCGTAGATCCTGAGAGTGCGAAATTCCCCGGTGGTAATCCTGCGTAGAACCTTGAATCTCCGAGCTGTAAATTAAACCACCCTCCGATCGTGTATCTAACTGCTTGTCGTTCGAGCCCTTCAATGGGGTTACTGCGTGGCGAGGAAAAGTTTCATGAAAAGATTAACTTTTAAGAAGGGTGAGTGAACGACGAGATGTCCGCTTCGCTTGGCTTTGTTGCTCGCCTGTTTTTAATTTCACTCTTGTACTTTTCACCGCCGCAAAAATATTCCAAAGTGAATAAACAATTCACTCTACATTGAAGAATATTACGAACCTCAAAAAATTACCGTCACTTTTCAAACTTTTCGCTTACTCTGCATACTTAACACGTCTATACCAACCATGGATTTTACTTTCAAATCTTTGCACCGAAAGAATCTACATTTTCATTTTTCTTTATCCTCCGTTACTCTTACAAACTATAAGAAATATTTCTCCTAAAAGAAGATACGCTCAAAGTACAATCCTTACCTAAAATTTCAAAACAAAGTTGAGAGGAAAAAATCTTCGCACATAGTTTCCGCGAGAACGTAGGACGTCTCTGTTTTCTTAGCACCATGGAGGCATTCGTAACGATCGTCACGCGATACGTACAGTCTGGTGAATTTTCAGAAAACGGAGCCACGCAGAACGCCATTAGCGTGTACAATGGAACGGAACCGAACGCAACGACATGCGGAACGTATGCATGGTCTAGGTATCATTTGGCTTGCACCGCTCGAAGCATGTGTCTTCATTAGGCGTCGGGTAGGGGCGGTGCAGTTCCACTGAATCACATCGGGAAACCAACCATCGTGGCCTGAATTAAGCGCTAAATGCATTCCCCTCTTCGCCACGGCTCTCGAACCCCGTCCCTTTACCTTCTCTCTCTGTCTTTATCCTTCTATCTACGTCCTTCTGTCCCTATCCCTCTTCATGTACCTACTTTAAACTTCCTGCTTCCGTCGCCTTGCAGGCGACCTCACTAGCCGAACTCTAACGTCCTACGTCGGGTGTTTTGCATACGGGAGCCATGAATGCATTGTGAGAGGTTTGAATTCAAAGTATGCAATAGAGAGACTCGAGCCAAATCTCGGCTGTCTGGATCGTTTTTGGTTCGTTCGTTTGATCCACGCTAATTTCCCTCCCTCCGATCGTAAATCTTTTTGACTATTAGTAGGTAGGAGACTCGAGAAATGATGTTTAACACTAGAAATCTACCACACTATAATATATTAAATAAGGTCTTTGGAAATAGAGGGACCAACCAGCAAAGAAGATGGTCAGTCAAGTAACTTGTATATTATAGGCTAGATGAAAAATGTCTACTATACCACGTCTCTACAAGCTTGTAAGGCGTTTCTAAAAAGGAATCCGTCAATTCGACGGCTTCTGGAAACCTAGAAGTTAAGGTTAGTGCCAGAAGCGATATAATGTAATTGGTGTTTCAATGGTAAAAAAAAGGATTGTCAGGGTAACAGTAGGAAGTCGTTCGACAGTATGAAGTCGTTAGTAGAGTTTGTAATTGGAAATACCCTGACAAATCGCCCTTGGTAGGTAAAATCTCGCGAACGACAGGACAAGCCGCTACGAGGACCTTGGAACGAGAGTAGTCCGAGATTCGTTGGAAGTAAACCGAATCATCTGGATACTTGATCCCGTGGAAACCGCAGGAGGTACATTACACGCTCGTTGCACCTCTGCCAGGGAACCTAGGGAGCGTTTCCAAGAGAAAGGCTGCTTTCCCGAGTGGACGTGATACGCGCTTTGAGCCGCGGCCAAAACTCTATCCCCGTTGCGCCTCTTTAGCGGACTTCTTCTCTTTATGCTCGCTCGTTTACCACTAAATCACCGTTACATCGACCGTGCATTACTTGTTGGCAGTATAAACGTCGCGGTTCGCCCCATACGGTCGCCCCCTTTTTGTCAGAAAATAAATTATTTGACAAATAATTGCAAGGACGATACACTTTATGCTCTTGTACCAAATTTTACGACGACAACGTTTACGCAGCTCGCGCCACCCTTCCGCCTCCATTGGTGAACCCTCTTACATCGAGTGTCCTTCGTCTCTTTCTGCAAATTCCATTAAATCAAGCTGCTGATACCCTTGGAAGAATTTGTAGCGGATTTTATGATCGTCGGAGCGCAGAAGCGCGAACAATGCGGACACGAGGATATATAATGCGTAGCTTCGGGCGGTGCAAACACGGGGTGAAGGTGGAATCGCCGAAGGGTGGAATGTCCAGATTATATAACGACTCATTTCGGTAGCTCGTAACTCGAATTCGAAGGATTAATTGGAGCTGTTACTCTGTCGTGGCCAGACGGGACCCGAATTGTGTTCATTCGAGGGTACAACCCTCCCTTACGAGCACGGGGGATGCAAACGCCCTTCACGTGAGCCGGTGTCGTTCACGGCTTTGACTCGACGATGTCGTAAATATTGTCTTGGTTTATGCATTTTCAAAGTATCGATGAAAATTATGTTTTACAATTAAGTCTTTGTACCACTTTCCTTCCACGAGAATTTCGAAGAAATTACGACGGTAGAAGAAATTAATCCTTGTAATGGGAAAATTGAGTTACTGAAAGCAAAATTTATTTAAGTAAATTGTTCCTTCAAATCTGGAGCACAAGATGCCTTTAGCGTGTCTTAGAAACCTCTGACATTTTTAAGAAGGAACAATTCTTTAAAATAGTCTATTAAGGTTACATTAGTAGCTTCAGGTGATTTCTCTAACATGAACATCTTTGATAATAATATTCCTCTACCAATGGATTCTTACCTTTCGAACTGAAAATAGCAAACTTTATATATAATGATCGCACAGTATCCGAGTTTCTCAACAGCAGACATAACATTCTGGCTTCGCCACCCCAAAAACCACGAAGGTAACGCAAATTTGCGGTCGTTCGAAGAAAATTTCCCTATATTCGTTGAGCACGCGTTCAAGGCACGCAATTCATTTTGGGCGTGGCGCACGTCGGGGTTCTTCCGTTTAAGGAAACGCGATAACCGTTAAAGCTCGCTCGAGCAAAGGGGAGATTTTCGCGATGTTCCAACCGAATAAAGAGAAAAAAGTGGGTGGCTGAAGGCTAAGAGAGGGGAGAGGAGATACAGAGCAGAGTGAAGAAGGAGAAACGGTGTGCCGGTCCGTGGGAAGGAATAGATTTAATTCCAAAGTAGATTTGCCCCTATAGGAGGACGCCGAGAGGGAAAGAAAACGACGACGATAAGCCTTCGTACTCGAGTTTTTCACCGTCTCTCACGTCGAAATTCCACGATCGAGCGAACTATCGGCGAATAAACATCCAACCCGGCCGCTGATTCTACGGGGCGACGAAGCGGAAATCTTCGAGCCTGTACGCTTCGCGGCTCTCCTCTCCTCTTCTCTCATTTCTTCTCTTCTCCTTTACCTTCTCTCGCTTCGTCTACCATTCCGTCTCGCTTTTTTTCTTTCTCCCTTGATTCCCGTCGACCGGCGGATACGTCCGTTTCTCGGAGCGCGTCTCGCCATAGAAACTTTCACGAACCTCGATCGTTACCGGCGAATGTTCCGCTCGCCGCTCGAATAATTTTGTGATTCGTGCGGAAACGAGCTGATTTGTACTCGAGCTCGTCGATCGATAGGGAACGTTTCTTGCGGTGACTAAGGGTTCGTTAGTAACACCATAGAGAAACTCGCGCGAATCAACATTTTTCATCATCATCGGTAAACGTGTTGCGAAGACGAAAAGATATTATGGATATAAAAGCATTTGATGGAATGGAAAACGGGAAGAAAAGGTATCGGTCAAGGCACCGTGGTGAACGGAAATAAATTAAGTCTTTAACTCTTTGAGGCATGAGAAATCGAAAAATAAAATATGCAAAGTTGCACAGCCATTTTTTAAAATGTTAATTGAATAAAATTGGTTTATATTTATTCACAAAGTTATGTAATAATATAAATTTTCGAGGTGGAACGAAAAATGTTCCATCATGCATCTTTATGTATCAGAGATGGGTCAGTTTTCACCTCACCGTGTCTCAAAGAGTTAAATTACGGTCTATAGCTAGTAATTCCTTGCTGTGTTGGATCATGGAATGTATAATATTATTTTTAAAATTAGTCCGCACTTTTTTCCAAGAATAAAATACGTTTTAGAAATAGAAAAGGGAAATGAAAAAGAAAGTAGTTGAAACAAAAGTACAGGTAGGTGATTTGATAGGAAACAGCAAGGGAAGACAAAGCGGAAGGAAAGATTCGAAAGACGGAGGATGTAGGACTAGGAAAGAGAGAGATTGCAAAGTAGTAGAAGAAAAGAGGAGTAAGAATAGAAAAGTACGGAGGTTCGAGAAACGGAGGATGAGGATCGAAGTCGTGAGCCAAGCGAGCGACGAGCAGAGCGAGTCGCTTTGTCCGGCGACTCGGCAATCCGGAATGCGGTTTCGTCCAGCGACCAACATTTTTATTTTTACCTCGCAGTTTCGCCCTTTTGCTCCTTGCTTTGTTCGCATTTTCTCCTCTTTCCTGAGGCGAGCGCCGCAAAGAAAGCAGGAGATGCATGCATTCCGATGTTGTCGTCGACAGGAGCACCAACTCGTGTCCGTGTCCCTTTTTCCCTCCCCTGTTTCTCTCTTATCAACTTGACTTGTTCGAATGCTCTTCCGAGGCATAAAGTCGCCTTCGTAAAACTCTTGACATTTTCACGGGGAAATGAAGAAAGTCCTCTTACGCGAACGAGCAAGAACTTCCACGACGTTCTTTGTACAAATACCGATTTACATCGAGATCTTTTTGCCCCTCGCATTTTGACATATTGCGAAATAAATGTCTTTTCCGAGTACAATCATTTCGATACATTTCAAAATTTCTTTTTGTTAAATAATTATACAATAAATTAGAAGAGTAATATATCAAAGACAAACCTACAAAATGCCTCTCCTCGAAGTACCGAAAACCCACGGACAACAACATAGGGGGTGTCATTGTTTACCTCGGAGTAATATTGATTCCAGCCGATCATACGTAATTAAACCACCCTGGATACTCCTACTCCCGACTGTTTAATTACGCTCTGACAGATTCGTTCAATTTTCCCATCGATTACTTCAAACGTCGATCGTAGAAGCGCTATCTCGTTCTTGCAATAGGTGTACGTCAACGTTTCATCGATCATCGACAGTGCAGATAAGATATGCAGAAAAGAAGGAAAAAAAAAGAGTAATTCGGTGGAAGGGAGAAGTCAAACGTCACAAGCTCGTCGGACTTATCGCGAGGGTCAGCCAGGGGGTGGAGTTGGGAAGGAAACGCGAGAAGGGGGCTCGAGGCCAATTAAGTGGGCAGCAAGCCGCTATCTCTCGTAGCCAGCCATGGAGACTACCACGCACCTCATTATAACCTACAGGCCACGTTATAATCCTACCCTGCGTTACAGTATCATTCGCGAATCTCCCTCTTTCTCTTTCCATCTCTCTCTCTCTGTTTCTTCTTGAAGCATTCGTTCTCTCGCTCATCCGAGTTTGCGCCAGGCACGATGGCTGTTTCGTATCCTATATGGAAGATCCAAAATCGGGGTCGTTAATACGAAACTACATTCCATTAACGTCCGGTAATGGTGTTTCTAAGCTCGAAGAGCTTCGACTAAGCGCGGAGTGTGGAGAAGAGTATTGTAGGAGGTCTATGAGAATGAAAGTGCTTCTTATTCGTGAGCGTAATTGAAGGCGAGAACAAAGGCGCCTGGTGGATTTAACCTTCGTGACATCGAAAAGTCCGAGTAAAGCGGTCGTCCTTGCACCGTTGGAAATTAAGTACGGGTCGAGAATTTCTGGGTTTGAGGTGAAATTACGATCCTATAAAACGTTTGAACGTATTGAATGTACGAAGAATAAACGAGGTGTCGGTCGGTTTATCGAGGAAGCTGGGCGGGGGAAGATTTTAAATAGCGATATTATTCCGTTGGTCTTGGTTATAGGGTTTTCGTGCGATTCTTCGGTCAATAGCGTATAATTATTAATCAGATTGCGATGAAATTGCTTTCGCGATAGGGTTGGAGTTATTTCTATAGAATTCATCTCCAGCCACGTATGAAATCGTGTATTTGGAAAGATATGAAGCGAGAACACGCGTAGATCTCATTTTCTGCGCCCCTCCGCCGGTGCGTGTGTTTCCTCTTTGTGAGGGTTTAATTAAAAATATTAATAATGGCGTCGTCCCCAGTGTAGGTGAGAGAGGAAAATACCGACTGGCGGACAACAAATGAGTTTGGCGCGGACAACAATGCCCACCCTGTATGTGAGTAATATTCGTTCAAATATTAAACCGCATTCTTTTTTTTTCATTGTCCATGCAATAACGGTCCTAGATAAAAGCGTGAACTACGTTTACAATAAACTCACCCAGCCGGCCTTTGTTTCCCTTTGAAAATTATTACCAAGTCTAAACACTGGTCTGCCGCTGTGGAAACGGCAATGGAACGTGCGACAATCGCGAATACAAAGCGATAGAATCTCATCTAATCTTGCATTTGAAGCACGGATTCCTTCGAATTTTAGAACGAGTTGGAACGACGTTAATCCGAACGTTTATCGTACAAAAGCGAACAGTCTTACGAAACAGTGCGTTTCATTCATCGGCATATTACTCTCTTTGTTCGTTTGCAAAAACATTTATTCTGTATGGACTGAACCTATTGAAAATTCATTGCAATAATATATCACGTGCATGGTGGAAAAAAAGGGGAAAGTCGGTTGGCTGGCTTTTTTTTTCATTGAATTTTGGAAAATTGAAATTATGAATTTAAAGGCAATTAATACTCAAAAGAATTCAAGCTGCGAAGTTTCAGCGTTACATTGTTACTCGAACGCATTCTGTCATTGAAATTACAAGACTCCGACTTTAAAAGAGCAGAGGTAAATTGCCAAATGCAAATGCGAAATTGTTTTATAAACGGTGATTGAAGTTTGTAAAGTTTCGAACGCTAATTGCACCTCTTCGCGTTGGCACATTTACTCGAGTACAAATATATTTTTGTAAACTCACGAGTTTGAAAAAAGGCGACGACAGAAATTTCGATGACTCCGCGGTGACCTAGATTTCGATGACTATCAGACATCGATCCTACGTTTTCATCCAGCAAGCTGTTCTTTGCTCGAAAGCTAGGTCAAGCGGAAAATTTGACTCATAATCGTTCCTTGACGAACGGCAGTCATTGGCGATTATCTTCTACCCTTCCTGAGGGGGTGTATTTATCGCCTAAGTTAGAATAAGTACTTCCCCATAATTAAAAATTTTTTCAAACTTAAATTCACCAAATCTTCCGTTTGATTCTACATTAATTATAATAGGATTTATATAAAAAATTAATTTTAATTATTATAATTTTTCTGGCAATAACATCTTTATAAATATTTCATTTTTTTAATCAAATGTAGAGGAATATTTTTGCATAACATTTTAAAAAGTTAATATCTGTCGACAAAGACCTCTGTTGAAAATGTATTCTACACATAATCACGTCTCTGCCAAATGACATTTCTCGCGTCCCCTTTGCCAACTAAATGAGCAACGCGCTTATGGACTTACAGTAGCTGTGGTCTCTTTGTGGGGAACAGATCGTACATAGCGAAATTTAGCTAACACATCGTAATCGTCGTAGAACCAAACAGAAACGTGCTACTGTGTATCTAACGAAAGTGCATGCTAGAAAGCCACCAACGCTCAATTAGTCAAATCACATTTACAATCGTATTCTAATAACATTTCGCCGCATCGATGTTCCTATAATCTTCTCCCTCCTTTCCATCGATCCTATCGATCCTCCACTTTGCAAACTTGTTTGACTGATTTGAGAGAGCCTAGATTCTGTTTGTCGCAACGTAATCCACCCTTATTTACCACCCCTTTGACGTACACGCGAACTCTCTCTATCATTCCCATGGACGAAGAAGAGACGGAAGGGTTGCACGAAGAGTACTCGCGTGCGTTCAACCACTGCCCTTTTAACGTACTGTCGCAACAGCGACGGCCAACAATAACGACAACAACCAACAACACACCGACAATTGGTTGACGGAAGTACGTGAGCGGAATTCTGAAGGGGGATTCCATTGCGAGGATATCTGCCTGTCTGCGTTTGCCAGTTTTCTAACCCCGTGGTCAGGCACCGTTCGCTCCGCCTATCGATACCGATTACGTGATGGTCCTCGTCGATTCTCATCACGAAGGGAGTTGGAACGAATCCGGATTAATGCTCTTATCCGGTGCCCATTCACCTCTACCGTCTGCTCTTCTGCCTACCGATTTTGGGAGTATGGAGAACCCCTATGGATGGAGGTAGGTAAAAGCGCACCTTTTTAACCATTTTGTAACTGTGATTTCAAAGGTCTCTACGAGGAAATGAGGTTTAACGATTTATATTCCCGAACATTTTTGAATATTTTAAAATAGTAGGATAGAGATAATCAGGTTTAACCCTAGATCACTAACCTTCGTCGATTCGACGACACGGATTTAATAAGTATGCCATATTAGTTAACGTTATCGTAATAAATAAATACCTATCTTTAATAATAGAAAAAAATATGTTTAAATTTTATTTAAATCATACCCTTTAACTCCTTTTGTAAAGACCGTAGTCGAAGAGACGGAGGTTAGTGTTAAGCGTCGAAAAATAAGGTTAGTGATCTAGGGTTAAATGGAATTGCGATAATGGAAAGAGGTTTGAGATTATTTTGAGTTAATTTGCAGGATGAATTTGTAATAGTTTGTATATAATTGTGGGAGAGTGAGGAAGGTATGGGAAAAAGTATTTCGTTGGTGGGAAGGTCGAAGGTTTGAGAGAAAAATAGCGAGTGCTTTTTCTAAAAGTACGAGGCGACGTTCTTAATATGTTTAGTTTAGCGGGACGGATGTAGTTGTGTGGTTTTACCGCTTCCACCTCATTTTCCAGGTTGCGGGAGAAGATAAATGCGGCAAGTGCTCGAGGACATCTTTCCCTGAGACCTGACTAGGTCGGAGTACAGGTTGAGATAGCGCCGTCTTAAAGTTTTAATGATGTTTATACAGAACTTGCGCGATGCTTTAACCACAGGAATTAACACCTTCGATTTCCGTGTCGCAATTACCATTCTCGATTTAAACGTAAATCGGTATCGATTATTTAGCGAGAAGTGTAGATGGGGAGTGTAAACTTTGCGTTGACGAAATTTGTAGTTTTATCTCTATGCAGATTCGACGTCTAATGAGTTTCCTTAAATGGCAAACGATATAACGGTAGGAGAGGGTAGAGAGAGTGGTATTTTTCTAGGGTGTTTTCTTCTTTCTATTTTTAGCGAATGCAAGGGTAGCTCTGAATTTTGCTTCGCGGCAAGGAGGAAGAAAAAGAGGCAGAACAAGCTTAAGGAAAGGCTAATCCGGTATCTGGTAAACGTTGAATCGGCTCCCTCTAGTAAACATCGCTATTTAAAATTTAAATTTACTCGATATCCAGAGTACCGCCTTACCCTTTTCCTACCTTCTTGCACTTACCCCTGCCGGGTTCCTTCATCCTCGCCGCACAGTGGCTTCCGACAGATAAGAGAAATACCTCTGAACTTGGATTACGTTCGAGTTCTTATCAACCCCATTCCACGCCTGAAACGCGTCTGCGGACACATTTACCTTGTATGCGTGCATATGTTTTTTTCTTTCTTCATTCCTTCTCCTTTCTCTTTATCCCCCGATCTTATCATCGACGTTGAATGTTCCGTGTTACCTGAATTTCTTTACGGAACTCTTGAAAAAGTCAGGAAAAAGAAATCGGCATTTAAAATTGACAATATAGCATTAAATTACACGTTTATTTGTACACCTAAAAATCATTTCTATATAAAATATAAAAGAAAAAAAAAACAACATGTAGGACCATTCTAATAAACGAAAAACAGTGATGTAAAATAAGTGAGAATTTTATTAGAGCGCAGAAAATACACCCGAAGCAACAGTTAATCACGGCTCAACTTATTAATCAATGTAACGCGCCAGGTTACCGTAAACACTGTTGAAAGCTTGAAGGCGTAGCCGTTGCGACGGGTTAATTTGCGCCTGCGGAACTCGTCACCGGGTATTAAGTAAGCCGTGGTAACGAACAACTTGATATTAAATACGTGCTGAACCAGAGAAACTGTCCCTTGCATGCGACGTGGGCTGCATCCACGTTCGTGTGTGTACACCCACGTTCTTCAGCGCTACACCCTCGCGCCGACGAAGGTGATACGTCTGCGCGAGACATTGTGAAACGTAGACACCGCCGAAGGTAAACTTTATTTACTAAATAACGCGTACCGAGCATTCGACGTTCCAACAATTTCCACTCTCGGCACCATTAAAACATCTACGCTCCTAGCAAGTACAGGGTGATTCAAAAACAGCTGTCACAACTTTCAGGGTTTGGTCTATATTCTGAAATTTGTAAAAAACAACCCGCTGCACAATTTCGGAATGGGTAGCAAACTTCTTTTTATTGGTTCATCGCACTCGTCTTGAAATGAATTGTTCTCACCCTAATTAACTTTTAATTGTCTTGAAATTGAATATCCACTGAATAACTTCCAACCTTTTGCAAAGAAACACACGAGATATCCTTACTCGTGTTACATGAAATTAGAAAATGAAAGACTGTGTTACCGTACTAGTAAAGAAAGTGCAAGTGTTTATCTTCTCCAGTTTTTATTTGCTACCGTTTTGCAAATTTCGCGGCAAGCTTTTTTTCGCATTCCTCCTTCGATCCAAGGGTGTAGAACAACCCCTATAAGCCATGAAAACTACTTGTGAAACACCCTGTACGTACGGACTCTCCGTTCTCGTACGTTAAAACGTGCGATACGTCGTCCTCGTCTCCCCAGCACGGAAGGGGGATACAAAAATAAGAGACACCCTTTCGTAGTATTAAACGTGCGAGACGTTCGTACGTGAATGTCGTCGAATGCGAGGCTTTCGATCTCTGAATCTCTGCTCTTCAGTCGCAGCTTTTTTTCCCATCCTCCTCTCGTCTCTCGGGAAAAAGACGTTTTACGACATACCCCCAGCTTTTTTTCGCACCCCCATACACCAGCAGGTGTGTCGGTGCATGTCGAGCAGCGAAAGAGAATCGTATAAGCCGTTATGCTTTTTCAGATTTCCAATCTAGCGCAGGATGGCTCCACGAAACGAGACAGGCCAAAGATCGTAAATTTTTACGGGCATCGTAGTCACGCGTTAAGAGGCAATGCAAATGAGAACACGCGTCTCGCTCGTTTTAAATGGCGGAAGAAGGGAATTATCAGCGGCTGAAAAGAAAACTGGAGGGAAGGAATTTTAAGAGGAGCAATTAACATTGTATCCGGTTACGAGGGATACGTGTTCGGAAATGTCGACGAGGCAGTCTGCGTTAAGAAGTAAGGAAATTTTCACAGGTTTACCGATAATTATACAACCATCCTTTCATGTTACCGCGGAAGCATATGAGATGTACACGAAAAGAGCATTATCGAATCGCGAGAGAGGAAAAAAAACGTGCTTCGCACCTGCAGGTTTCGTTGTGAAAAGCGCGAAACAACGGTGTCCCGTTTTCGAGCTGTTGGAAAGTTGCAGCATGTTATTTCCCTTCGAAACTACACACCGAGAGCTACTGGCGGCGCGTTGCTCTTCTCGTTACCTGACCGTTTGCGCGTGACCGGGCGCTTTAATCCTGAGCATTTTTATGAGACCGTTTTTATGGCACACGGTTCTCGCATCTCGCGGCGAAACCTCTCTATCGGTGCTCCATGGAAATTTGAAGCGAGCCAAGCACGTGCTACGATTCGCATCGACTTCTCTTTCTCTTGCATCCTCTCTTTTCATCTCTTTCTTCTTCCTTCAAGAATTCCTTCGACATCCTTTCCTCCCTACCTCTTTATGATTTTCGATACTTACCAACCTATTCGTGGGAGAAAAATCGAAAGTAGGTTTTTACGAGGGCTATAGATTCTATGAGGATGAACCGGAAGATCGTACGGATGGATTCTCGCTTTCTCCATTATTTCCGGGTGGCAATTTCCAATAGACATGTCGCACGTAACAGGAAACACGTTCTCTGTGTCTGACAGTGATACTGCAAATTAGATTTCCGAGTACATCGTGTAGAACTAACGTACTTTTGACGAGCAACCGACACGCAGATCCCGGATTATAGGCCGACACGTGAGATAATAGGAAGAGACGGTATAATTAGAGGAGAGAAGTGCAACGAGGGGATCAAACTACCGGGAATTCTACTCGAGACTATGAAAAATAGCATAATTGAATTTTTCTACGGAGACAATTCTAGACGAGTATTTTCCGTTATCGCTTCTCGTCCTAAATGAATTCATCGTTTAGCGGGGAAAATGATGGAAGATCAATCCGAGTGAGTTTAATAGGACGCATGTCACAGGGCGTGCTGGCCAATTCGCGGTCCGTACAAAATCGCATGATATATCGTGGACACTTTATCAATGATACCCCGGAGGTACATCGAAAGTTTGCGTTGACATTACAATGTAACCAGCGGCCGCATACTGCGGTTAAAGAGTTATTACTCCATTATACCGAACGAGTTCATTGCCTATTTGTCATTAGCATTGGCAAAATATTGCCTTATGAATATACTATTAACGTTCCCGGCGCCCCGTAATAAATGCGTAAATTGAATCGATTATTGCTAGAGATTCATCCGGGTTGCTGCCGAGCCGAGTCGACGAGTAAATGATGACTGGAACTTGAAGTGAAACTGATTTAAGTGGGATGCGACCCTGGTTAGGATGTATGGAAAGAGAGGGAAGAGATAGTATATGGAAAAGAGAAAGCAAGGTAGATATATATACATTGATACCCATACGTAAAGAGTGAAAGAAAGAGAGGGTGAGAGAAAGGGAGGAAGAGAGGTAGAGGTGAAGATAGAAGAAGGGTGAGGATGACTGCCCATCTGCAATTCAAATTTCAACCCCTTATGCTTGCACCCTTCCTCTTCCTCTCGTATCTGACCTCCTCCGGCGGGGATTTCAAATTAAATGAATACAGATACGCGAAACTGATACGTTTCAACCTTTCGACTCGTTCCATCGGTGGCTTGGTTACGTGTCATTGATCCATACGAAGGGAATTCTACCGCAATAGTAATAATTTCTATACCGTCCGTATGATTAAAATGGAGAATCACTGTCAGTACTATATTAGACGAAATCTCCGTACTTCTCTCATTGTCAGATTAGAATACAATTTACCACGTAGAATTTTACACGTTAATCATCCAAACAAGGAAAGCGTAATGGATTATTTTGAATTGTAATACGTTAATGGAAGCTCGAGCAGAGAGCAGGACTTGAAAATAGAGAAGGGTATTTGTGGAAAAGAAGAAATTAATTCGCAAAAAGTACACTTACCGTGGAACGAATGAAATAGTCGAACACTGGTAATGGTAAATCGATTTTCCACTGGGTATTTAATTATTTAACTCAATAACCCTTTCATGCATTAGCCACGTGGAGCGAAGCGGTGTCGCGGGGATCGTTTTTCTCATGGCTTTTTAAAGCGGCCCGGAACGAAAAGAGACATTTATTATTTATACGAGGGTGACCCGACGGTTCCGTAGAGTTAATGTTTCTGCCAGTCGATTAATCCTTCGTTTGAAAATTATAAGAGGTCCCACGGCAGTGACGACCCGTGAAGAATCGTGGGGTGCATATTTGAGCGGACGTTCGACGGTGAGCACCACCGCCGATTTTTTATTCACCTCGAAACTTCACGGTTCCTTAGACATCCCCTGGGAATTCAACAGCGATCGAAGCTCCTTTTCCGGACGTTTTATCTTATCACGATTTGGGGAAAAATATCGTGCAGAGAGGAGAGCCCACCGGAGTGAAAATGGATCGTTAGATAAGATCGAACGTTTTACCTATGTATGTATATATATATATGTTCACGATCAGATGCAGAGGATAAGAGTCTACATTTAAATGTGAAAACGGTTTCTTCCTTTCCTCGTCTTCGATTTTTCTCATTGTAACGTGCCTCGACAAATGGCACCTGTTATCAAACAGAAGGATATTCGATCGCTTTGCGGAAAACTTGCATCTTAAAGTAACATCCTGCAGTCAAGAGATATCGTTGCGATGGAATTGAAAGTTTTTCAAGTTCTGTTTCTTTTAAACCCATACCACGGTCTTATAAATGCAATAGATAAGGAAGAAAAAATATCTCCTGCAGGTTGATGTGCAAGGAGAAAGGTATGAAGCTTGCTAAATGACTAAGGTCGTAGTGCTAAGCAATTAGACACGCGAATCATCTATTTAGCTGGCTATCCAACATTGTATAATTACAGTGAAATGAAAAGTAACGAGGTTCTTTCCCAATAGTTCGAGCGTTATTAAGATTAATTGAGCTTCCAGAACGCGAATATTCGTCGGTAGGAGGTAAACTGAACGAAGGGGTAAGTATAGAGTAAGATAAACTAAAGCCGGACAACTGTGGCACAGTTCTGTCGGTTTTAGAAAGCATTATTAAATCGTACGTATTCCCAAGTGATTCGGTTGCCGTTGAAAGTTCGAGGCTGTCGTAAAAAGACGAGTCGATCGTTTTGGTGAAACTTTGACAGGCTGGCACTTGCAGGTAGATGCAACATCTGCCAGCTGATAAAATATTTTCTCTTATCTTGTTGGCCACCGAGTCTAACGACCTGTCCAAGTGGTAAGTGGATTTTCTCGAAGTAGCACCGTTCAATTTCAACTTCAATACATAACTTACGAGAGATGTGACGAAAAAGTAAAAGTTCCGTGACATTGCTTGACAAAACAAAAATTGTGAGTATTTCAGGAGAATTCTTCTTGCATCGATTTGACACGCGGAACCTACGATACCTTTCAGAAGAGGTACAAACGTGCAGTTACAAGGTACAAGCGGAAACGCGCGGGTTTTGCAATAAAAATCCCAAACCGGTTTTAACGACGTTACCATAAAGGTTCTCTCGGCTCGAATTACATTAACGAATGTTTCAATTAAATTAGCGTGAACCTGGAATGAAATTAACCCCGTTGAAATATCTATTTGAGGAAGATTAAATTCATCAGCCAGCACCGAGATCTCACGATGAATCGGAGCACTTTACGGTAGAAATTCATCTAAATTTTTCCTCTATCACGAGAAATGCAATTCACTTATTCTCTGTCATATTTCTCAAAAAAAAGAAAATAAATTTCTAAGACAAATCTCTTCCAAATAACAATCCTCGCTTCGAAATAACCTCTTCCAACGATGTATCTTTTTGAAGAAATTGAGCAATCTTTCATCCCTGCTTATTTTTACATTAGCAATGCATCTTACAAAGGTGCAAACCGAATGAAATCATACCATTGAATTTTCGGCTTTTTTCCATGCCCATTTCACATCTCCTAAACCACTGTCTTGCACCTTATTAAGAACAAACGAATGAGCCGGCTGGCAGTTCAATTTCAAGGCGAAACTGGATCCACGTAATCCGAGAGTAAAGAATGACGAAAATACATAAGTCACGTGGGACCACGAAAATAACGAGTTTGCGTTCGCATGACAAACAACGCAGCCCCGGTAATGATTGCGTAATGATAACCGGAATCGAAATAATGATGGCAATGATAATGGTGGACGCCCCTCGGGAACGAGGCCGTTACGTGCGGGACATAAATAATGATATTAATTCGGTTGCACCGCGGGGCATGCCGTTAATATCGCCTTCGTGTAACGGGTATCTGCGAACCTGGGCCCTTTCGTACGAAACTCTTGGACATTATATCCTGACAGGTACCGAACATCTACTTGTTCTTGACGTTTTAGCGGTAATTAGTTGCGTGATGCTAGGATCTACGCGTGACTGCTGATCTTAACGTGATGCCGATAGTTTAGGCTAGTTAATAAGAGTTCTTAGAAGACTTAAATTAGAGTGAATGTGGATATTAAGATATCTTGAGGTTGGAATTTAATTTTTTATATAGATAGTGACGTAAATTTGCGTTGGAAATTTTTTGAATAATTTTTTAGGTGATAGTATCGTGATTTTATGAACGTAGATCATCGCGTTCGTAGTTTGATGAGATGACGATCCGGTTGATCGGTTAATAAGGGTTTTTAGCTGTTTCTAGATTGCAAGAGCGAATATGGACGTTGAGATTTCTTGCAGCTTGCATTTTAGCTTCTATATAAATACTTGTGGATATTTATGGTTGATATTTTTATGATAATTTTCTACACTCTTTCAGCGTCAGTTAATAACGGTTTTTAGTAGCCACCTGTCAGAATCTCTTTTCGTAGGATCGACAATATAACTTTTGAAGTTTCTCTAAAACCCTGATCAGATTGTACAAGTTCGCTAATTCATAGCTATTTCACGGATGAAACAATTCTCCTGGGATATCGCTATTTCGCAGATTACAAGACTCTAGCAATTCGCCGACCACAGAGCAGAAACCGACAGTCCAAGATGACGGAGTTGATTGCGGAAACTTTGAATAATTTAATATCCCGCGAAATAGATTATGCCGGTCGGATAACCCGGCCGTTTTATTTCGAATAAACCTGCCACATTATGCAAACTCAGGTCGCAATGACTACGTCCTACTTCCCCAATGAATTTATGAGCTGCGAAGTGTGGCATTCCGTTGATGGACTCCGCCAAAGTTAATAACGTTCAGCAAACATCTAGGGCATCAACGCTTATCTTAATTACAGAGTAGACAACTTGATTACAAAGTGACGCCTTAATGAAGACACTTACGAGCCCCTGTCTCCGGCAAGGATCGACTTACAAGCTGGAAGGAACATCGCTTGGCATTGTCCGCGAAAGGAAAGCCCGTAATCGGTATTCCCTACAATCTTACGTATACAGGACGAATGCAAAAGCACCGCTGCGCGATTTTCACTTCCGAGATCGGAGCATTCGATTACTATGGTTCTTGTTAAATTCTTTCGTATATCGGCTCACAATCTGATTCACGTTTCCCTCGGCGCATAAAAATGTAAACAAGACAATCCCGGAATGTGCGAAACGCTTCAAACAATTCGCCTTCATTATGGCGATAACAAAGGTGGAGGGTGTCTCTTTCTATCCTTCTCTGTGTTTTCTTCTCTGTGATTCTTTCTCTTTCTATTCCCTTCCGTCGACGGCAACGAGTATCCTGCGATTGCCCCGACAAGAATTGGGGAGTGTGTGTCGTCGCAAAAGGAAACGGTAACGAGATGCACACCACTGATGTTATTATAGAGAGGAAACGATCATTGTTTCGATGCGAGTCGGACTCGCGGTTGGTAGGGCGCGAGAATATCGTGAGCACTGTATATGCCACCCGTAGCGAATTGAGCAAGGTTTTCGGTGGCTCGGTAATAAGGGCTCCCGTGCCGGGGGGCCCTGCGAAACCTCCTTTAACACTCGCCCCTGTCAACTCCACTCCCAATTCTCCCGTGAGTTATTTAGCAAATTAGACATAATGAATGTGCGAGAGTCAATGTACTCGGCCGTTTCGAAGCGAAAGGAGGGTGTCGTATGTAGATTCGTGGGCGTTGACGTAATATATTCTTTCTCAGCCGGTAGCAATCCTTTCCCATAAAGGAGAAAAAGAAGGTGTAATCTCTCGCTCGTTTCTCTTGGCTTCGCTTCTATAATTTCATTCACAGCTGGGTGAAAAAAAGAAGAGTTTTACAAAGACAGGTCCTGGGAGGAGATAAGAACAGGGTGAATTGTGTTATTAACTTTTACTACGTTTTTAAAGAAACATCTCGTTCTCCAACCCCATTGTAATTTTATACAGTAATAAGTTTACGGATAATGGCGTCCATTTAAGATGAATATTGTTCGTGACCGGCAAATGAATTCACCTAAGACGATAGGAAAACAGTAGGAACAACGAAAGCCTAAGATTATAACAACCTTATCGGAATTTCAAATTACAATGCCGCGACGCCATTAACACACCCCAAACAGAGAAGGAGAATGTTGATGTATCCTCGATTCGCGTGATTCCTTCGTACCATAAACTGTAAGTAAGTCTACAGGGATTGAAGAATATTTGTGTCGAGCGTTATGCAATCTTCTTTTACCTCAGAATGTAATTTCGGTGAAACATTACGAAGAGAATGAAGTTGTATAAAGGTGCCGATGCACCTTTCACTTTACCTTGGTCGAACAACCCTCGAGAAGTTTATGTTACCGATAGAAAACAATGTCGGCCAATTCGACAGGAAGAATCTCGCGAAACTCGGAACAACAATGAGCGATTGTAAACGAGGGTCCGATGCCGTTTCGGCGGGTCGTATGCAGCGTGAAGCAGCTCGGTGACAGGTATGTAGCTATAGTTGGAATATCTCTGAAAGGGCACGGGCGTTACGCGTATGCACGTGCAATAATACCTGATGCAGCACAGTGCCGTAGGTGTTTGCGTGAGTGCGTACCACCAGTCGACATTAATCAATCCATCCATTGATCAGGCCCACAATGCCTCTGCACCATTACATGCATCCTGCATCGTCTCATGCACCCAATATACCGCGCATTAAACGTTAACGCACTGCTACCACTCGCGGTGTCGACTGTTTTCGGCCGGACATACATAGATGGTTATCGAGGGTGTCTTTACTGATTAAATGTAGGGTGGTCTAAAATTTGCGACTGGATGTGTATAAATACGAGTGATATTCGGAGCGAAAACGACTGTAAATGTGAGTCTAGAAATTATTGGTTTTAAGTTTGCAGATGATACATGTGTTTTGGGGGATGATTGGGGTGGTCCTGCCGCTTGGCGACTTGCCGGATATAAATCTATTGACTTGTTATGTGTGGGGATTCTTGGAGATGTATATTTCAATTAGCTTCTTTTTTTAGAGTTTATCCTTTGCATTAGAATAATTAGTGTTTAATCGTATTAATTCTGTTTAAATGGAGCAAGTGTTTTCTTTTTAACATAATAATTTTGTTGTAGAAGGTTCATTATGTAACGGATAGGTTTTAATAGATAGATTGTTAATTTTTGGAGAAGGCGATTTCCAGAGTTTTGTAGTTAAATGCAGAGTAACAATTAACTCGAGTCGATGGAATCGGATTGCGTTTGTCATTTGTAGCCGATTAACGTTTAAAAGTGCGAAGCAACGTGCGGGAGAGATCGATGATGGTCTGTTGGGAATGAAATTGGTTTGAAGAGTTAAAACTCGCAGCATCCGAATCATACTATTTTGCTTTGATTATGTACAATTACATCTGAATACCGAGCGTCTGGTATTGAAATCAAATCGAATCTCGTCCGGGGCGGAGATTGCAATGTCTGCGATAGTAATAAATCGGAACATTGCTTTATTGGAAAAATTATTTACGCCAATATCGCTAAATTTGTACGTCGGAAATAATTACATTAATAACAGTACTAAAAAAAAAAAGTGCAAAATATTATCACGGTGTAAAAATGTAAAACTAATAAAAGTCGAGCGTTTCGAAAGTCGCAATATCCGCAATGTTTACATACCTTGCATTATTCCATGCAATTATTGCACGTTGAAAAATTAATCTACCAGTTTGTCGATAACACTACCTATTTTTTAATGCACCGACAATACACCTGTCGATAGCAATAACAAAGCAATTTCTCCTTTATTAATTTCCCCTTTCAAACTTTTGTCACGATTCAACGAAATGAAAAATGATATGAAAACCTTAAAACCTTCAATCTCAAAATCATTGCACGGATTCCCGTACAGTATAACGTCCCGTACAATTTACTTTTCGTCCAAGTATTTTGCGAATCGACTAACAGCTTTGATACCGCCTTCGGACAAGAGTCGACGTAGAAAACGTCCGAGGGATGCAATGGGAAAAGGGATGAAAGGATTACGGGGATACGTTAAGCCTCAAGAATCTCCCTTCACGCCTGGTTATACCAACGTCCACCCACCTGTCCGTCTTTTCGCGATAGCCGACTGACAGTGCAAGAGAAGAGAAACAGGAGAGGATGGATCCTCCGCTAAGGATTTTCTACGGTTACATTCCTCCGATATATCAACCAGGACGATAGCCTGGGGGACGAGAGTGAAGCGTTCACGAGGTATTCAGTGTCCGATCCGTCGTATTACCACTTTTGATAAAGCACGAAGAGAGGAAAGGGAGAGGGAGTGGGAGAGAGTTAAAATATATCTTGAAATGGGTATGCGCATGGGAATAGTACGAAGCGGTTTCACGGTTTAAGGAGAGAATGGGGTGGAAACAGGGCACGGATTCTCGGAAGCGAATTAAAGCGTTCGAGATTGAAATGAATTTTGCACGAATCGAAATTGAATAACAAAACGGTATAATATATGAACGGTGCACGAACCTTTTCCGGGTTTATTCGTGTTGATCGGTAAAAGGTGGAAATTCAATGAAGCTGGTGTAAGGTCATAATTGAAAATCGATTTGTCAATTGGACACGTTTATTTTCTGTCGTGCGTAAAAAGTTATCAGCGAAATAATACGGTGATCAAAGTTCATGCAAACAATGTTAACGGCATAAATTGTAGGAACGATAATTCAAGGAGAGTTAACGAGCGAAATTGCCTCGAGCGTTTATTTAAAACGTTCCTACCATAGTTGGAATTTACAAATTTTCAAAACTCATTACCTTGGTAAAATCACTTTTATAAGGTCACTCGATTCACCGGCCACGACGTGAACTACTCTCTGATCCTGTTTCGATATAATCCTCTGGACCAGTCGCACCAAGAAAAAGAACGATCAGACTTTTCTTGTGGCTACCTTGCACGTCGATATGGTCACGCTCTCGTTCGACCACTTTATTACGCTGTCGTAAGATGCAAAAGTAGTCAGACGATTAATTCAAAGGCGTGACAATATCTCACGTAATTGAGTTGCCACGAGCATCAAAAAATGAAGAGAAAAATTGCAAAGTAAAAAGAGATTTTCGTCGTTCCTTCGAGAAACTTAAGGGACAACGAGAGAGACGTAATTACAGCAATCAATGAATTTTCTAACCAGCAATTTTCAATCCATATAATAGCGATCCCTCGAATGGTCCTTTTCGCGATAAATCGGAATTCTCGAAGAACGCAGGCAAATACGCATTAAATCACCCGTTCCTCCGTTCGGCAATGTGAACTTCTGAAGATGATCGGTAAGAAAATTTGAGCGAGTAAACCAAGCAAATATCCGGAGGGCCTTAAGGGCGGAGAGGTAAATCGGGTTCAAATCAAGTGGCGGTAAATGCTCCGGGCAGGCTAAGGCAGAATCCGTAAGGACGAGACGAGAGGAACCGGAGAAGAGATTCTTGAGGATAGAAACGATCGGAAAGAGACGGAGAAGGAAGCTTGTCGGGTAGGTGAAAGAGAGATGCAATCCGGGCCGAAGCGAAAGTAAAGAAGCAACGAGAAGCTGACGCGGTACCTCCAGTGAAGTCCTCTTTTTCGTTTTCAGCTTTTTCCTGAGAGTCTGCTGGGCCGTCTTCGCCGATCATATTTACATTTTAGTCATAAAATTTGCCCCGGGCTCTATTATGTTCGTTGACTCTCGACGGTAAGAGATTATTTGACCCTATTAAATTCATTTCCCGAGAATTCTGCCATTGCCGATATTTAACGATTTCTGTCAAGGTATTGCTTCGATAATATCTCCGATAGAAATAATTCACTTATCGAAATTGCAGAATTGTGAAATAGTAGAAATATTTTCGTGTCCTTCGAACTATAATAACTATGGCATCTTATAATCTCATTCCAAAGAAGCTAAGCTTCGTAAATTTCAGAAGAAAGATCGAGTTATCCAAAATGCAGATTTATGAAATATTAGTAGTATTTGTATGTGTTTCAAATTTTAGTGTTTTTAACATTTGGAATTCTCACTGAAGAAGATAATCTCCTTTCAGAAGAAAAATTCTCCTTATATTGTCGCACCCAATGTATAAAGGCTGTTAATCAAAATACCCCCGAAAAACTTGTGCAAGAGTACTTGTAGAAACCAGAAGGGTGCACTTCTTCGCGATCTTCATTGAAAGGCAAGAGGATCGATTACGTCACCAGGAGGACAATGCGGTATAGGCGTTTAGTCAACCGGTACTAAAAAGATCGATCTTTCAAGGCTTATCGGTGTCGTCGTCGGCACTGATAAAATAATTTGACGGTGCCTGGGTAGGAATAATAGCCGGCTAGGTGACAGGAGGTGAAAAGAACGCGAAGGAACGAAGGGGGTAGATTGCACAATAGAAGAACGATTCCCATTGTGTCTCTGCTCTGCCCGGCTTTACGGGACACGCGACTGATTTTCGCTTCTGAATAAAATTATGATAATAATGAACGCAGCCAGACTCCTCCTACTTTGGTGCTCTTGTTGACGGGGGTCGGTGGCTTTGTTTCGCCGGGCTATTTCTTCGTCAATTTCTTTTCCCTTCGAACGAAGGGACGTTGCTCGCCGGGATAGACCGGTAAAATCAAGGACATGCAAAGAGCGTTGCTCAGAGGGAAAGGAAAATGAAGTAAACGGAGGGAAACGATTGCAAGTTTTAGCAGGAAATGCCGAAGAAATCAAAGAGAGATTAATGGACTGTTCCTTTGTACCTGGTTACATTTTCTAGACACTCTGATACCCTTTTTTTGCGCAACCCTTTTTCTTTTTCTTTTCTCCTTTCCTTCAGCGAACTGTGCTCTTTGAATACCTCTCTTTCCTTCGGTTTGTGTCTTTCGTTCGTCTAAAATGTATGTCAAAGGAGAGAGAAGGTTACTTGTAAGTCGAGAAAAGGACAAGTACCTTTTTCCGTCTGATTCAAACGTACTTTTCTGTCTTTACTTCCATTGGTATTCTGTTTGTTATTTTCGAATATGATTTTATTTTATAAATACTATTTTTCTCCTTTATCGATTTTTTATTATTACAGGAGAAAACAGGCGGGGAGTAATTAACTTGTAATTACCACCGTAATTGATCGATTCTAATTAACGTGAAGCTTTATTACCGGACATGTAGTTTTAATAACCGAATTACATGTTTACTATACTTTTTCGGAGGTAACGTTATCGTACTGCATCGAACTTGCGATCATTCGCATCGACATATCAAATATTTGACTCGCTGAACAGCAGATACGAATTTCTCCGAATATCGTCCAATCATCCATAATATTCACTGGATACAAATACACCAGCTAATCTATTTACTACCCCATGACGAGTGAATCTAATGCAATGAGCATATGCAATGATTACAATCGAAGTAAAAATTTACCTCCAACACAACATAAAAATTAGTTAAGTAAACTGTCTCGTCTGGAAATATTTTTGCTCGACGGTTTCATATTAATTGTATTTACCCACGGTTTCACTCGTTAGTATAACATATTTAGTAACCCCATGAAAAAACTTGGGTACGTTCGATTATCGGAATTTCTGTGACGTTTTCAGTACATCATATTATTGGATTATATTGGACGATATCGATTGTCAATATTAGATTATAGAATTTAAAAAGAGGGACCATTTAAATCACTCTTTCGACGAACCATCGTACATTATTTACGTGATGGGGAAAAATTCAACGTATGTCAGCTATGCGTCTAAATCAATTGTTTGTCGATATGTATACAATGAACACGTTTGCGTAATTAATGAGAACAGTAGTCAACACGTGAGTGTCCATTAATTTCCCTGTTTATTTATTAATCTACTTAGCCGTTTGATAATGCCGTCGTAACAACGGTATTTAATGTATGTTTCAATGATTTGATAGAAACGTTGTTACGCTTACATGGATGAGGCTAGTTAATAAACTAGCTTTGGGTATTTTATTGATCAATCATTAACGATAAAGCAAACGAGAAATGACGCGTTTGTTAAAGTAAAGAGTAATAGTTTTAGAGAAAATGATGATTGTGAAAAGAGAAAAAAAAGGTTGATAGCAAAAAGACAGAGAGGAGAAAGTTTGAGAATAAAGAGGGACAAACAAGGGAAGTTTTACATCGACGATAATGTACGAGGAAAACAATTATTTGTGTTTGAACAATGCCGTCGCAGCTTGATTACTAATGAAATTGTCATTTCCCATGATAACGGGGTAACAGCAAACCTAGTCTGCTTTTGGCACCTGATACAAATGCAGGATGCGTTTTACCTCGGTAGACTGAAAGGACATAAAGGTCCAATGGGGGGTCTACGAGGACGAATAGACAACTCTAATCCGACTTTAGACAAATAAATATGCACGCCCAAATTTCTTCTCTACCATGCTATTTATCAATACTAATTCACCACGATATCTCTATCTTCGAGTTCGAGCTAGGAACGCGGTGATGTTGAAGAAACTTTTTGCGAGTACCTTCCGATCCAAGGGAAAAAGTACACCGGAACCTTTCTACTCGAGGATCTCGATAGACCCTCTGTTAATTGCAAACTGTTTACACTTCTCATTAATTCTTTCTTAATCAAAATCTTTACGCTCGAGCCAATAATTTCATTTTCAAATTAACTCCACGTAATATCAATTTAAATTACTACAAAACTTTTACTCAATAATTTTTATCTTCTCTACATCATAAAATTCTTAGTAAATACCAGCTCCCATAACTAACATATCAGGTAGGATTTCACGAGGTAAAATCTCAGGGTCGTCTCCTCCAAGAATTTTTACCGTCGACTAATCCAATAACGTCCGAACCCTTTAATGAACTTGGACGAAAAACTATCTCAACCGGCGTTTAATCGCATAACGTTTTGCTATCCTCGTTAACCCGATTAATATCGGTAACTTCGTTGCCCATCAAGTATTGTTATCGGTGCCCTCTCCTACCTCTTCCATCTGTAAAACGCAGCCGATGAGTGGTACCGTACGAAGGGGAGAAAATTAACGCGATTTAAGAGAAACGAAAACACACGGCGAACAAGCAAGGGATGAATTGCGTGAGTGCGGGAGTTTCCGGTCTTTCTTCCCGGTTACGTGTCTATATAGACGCTCCGTAAGGCCTACCAAGTTCCAATCCCAATTACTCTTCTAGTGGATAATGGCCGGATAGTTGGCAGTTAGCCTGGCCTCGCCATGGCGGTCGATTAATTGAAAGGTAAACTTACCAGTCGAGTATGGCCAGACTTTCGAGAGGGTTGCAGGGAAACAGCGGGGTGAACGAGCGAGCGAGAACACCATCGACGAGGAGGGTGCAGGAAGAAGTCAAGAGTAGGATGTAGACGTTCGAAAAAGGATGGTGAGGGTGGAAGGAAGAGTGAGAACGGCGAAAGAGGAGAAAGAGGGTGAGCATCGCGATAGCACGCAGCGCCGACGACGACCATGATGGGATGAGGTTCGGAGAAAACCACTGAGCTGGACCACTTACCTGAAAATAGAAAAGAAACAGTCGGTTAGGTAAGCTGATACAAATAATTGAGGGAGTTGGAAAAACAGTGGCGGTTAATTGTACATGAAGTTGTACAGGGGTTGTTTTCTAGGTATATGGAAAATATACCTTATTAGAGATGGAACAAGTATTATGTATGTTTTCGCAGGTTCGACATTTTAACGAGATTCTTAATATTATTATAGGGTACTGAATGTTGATGGAGATTGTATAACGACGAGTGAAATGTTGGTTAGTACCTACTATGTGTAATTTGTGGTTTCAGCGGAGGATGGAGATGAGAAAAAAGAATCAATTCCTTTGGTTCTTTACAGAGGATGAAAGTAATTCCATGTGAGATCGAGAGAGCACGGTATGTAACGATAATCGAAGCACGGAAGTGTTAAAAAACGTATTAACATTGGAGAACGATTGGAGAAGGAAACTAGTGACTAGATACAGGGTTGCGATATCGACCTCTTTACTTATTCGTACCGCAAACGCGTTTCCCTCTAGTTACACGCTAATTGCGAGCCTCCAAATTGATGGTTTCGCCTCGGACACGGCGAAACGGTTTTAATTTTCCATCGTCCGACTACCAGATAATCCAAGATCGTCGTTCAGTGTTCCTGTCTGCCAGTCTCCTTTCTTTTCTCCTCTCTTCTTTTCCTCAACGTCGTCGATATCGGCAGCATGTAAGAAGAAACGAAAGGCGATGCGATGCGATTCAATGTGCATCCTTGATACCTACCATCTATCTGCGTGCCGATCACTAATTAAAGGCAAGGTCTCTCTCTCTTTCTCTCTTTCTCTCTCCTTCTCAGTACCGATTAATAGATACCTTGGCCACGATAGTGGCAGCCCGTCCACTTCTTTTCTATCTCACGGTTCGTGCGATTCGAGTAATAAAGGGTTGCTGCCTCGAGGCATTTCGACGTGCAATTCGCCCGATCGCTGAGAAGGAAAACAAGAGAAAATAAAAGACAAAGCGACGCACAGAAGCCACGCTTACATCGATGATTTGTTCGTTTTGCATCTCGCGAACAAGGTTGAATTTAATGTTACGAAGAGCAGGGGGAGCACGGAACGATTAATAACCTTACGGGGGATGGGATCTGCTCTTGACGGCGAATCACTTCTTACGAGACGCAGCCCCTCTGGTCCGTCAAATTATAAGGCAGACTCTCGGGGATGGGTAGACTGGCGTGGAAAACCCTGCAACTTTGAGATTGGAGGGCTCGCTCGATGGCGGTTTATTGCTTCATCACCGTGTTAATTATTGCTTCATCATCGGCTCACCGTCTCTTTTAATTAGACCCTTGCATTAACTGGTTTCGGTAGTAGGAGCTTCGGTTATACCTACGTAATCGACGATAATTAATAGGTAATACGGAATCCAAGAAAAGTTCAGAGTATTGTGAAATTGTGCGGATTAAGTAGTTTAGGCTGTTCGTATTCAGACGGACAGTGCGGCATCGCTGTTTAATACCTATTAATCTTTAGTACCTAGCTTTACTGAATACATTTCATTTTAATTCCATATATCGGTTATAGTTAATGTGATTAATTTGGTGATTATGCATAATCGTCCTAAATTTAGTAAATGTGACGAATTGTAAAATATTTATCAAATTATCGGAAGAGTCTGGTCATCCTCTTCAGGGAGTCGTTCTATAGGAAAGGAGTTACCTCAGGGGCCTGACCAGCTCGCTGGTCAGGTACGGGTTTGGCGAACCCGGGGTCACCCGAGCCACATGGGTGAAAAACCCCCCAGGGGTGCAAAGGTTGTTCAGCTTGCTGAACTGAATCTTGGGACTTTGGTCTGGGTTTAGTCTGAGTTTTAATGGTAATTATATATAATAAATGACAATTATACTTAATCACCAGATTTATTACATTTATATTATATATTGATCTCATACTACAAGCTCAATACTGTGCTGTCTGATAAAAGTTGTGTTTCTACTGAGAGACAATTTGTGTCTTGACATCGTACATTGTTTCGATCGATCATAGATTTGAAATTCAATGGAATTCACTATCGATCGCTCTTTATTCGAGCTCGATCGGACACCGTCACGCGAATATTTGACGAGGCTTTATCGTGCTTCCGGATGCGCGCGGTGCTAATCACCGATAAACAAAATTACGGAGAATACGCTGACGGGAGTTTTTAATAAGTTACTTATTGTCGAATGATTCTGTTACCGATAAACGTATTAAACGCAGCCGCGTATGTACCGATAGCGTAACTGTCGTAACCTAAATTTAATGGCCACATTATCCATTCAATAAATAACCAAACGGAAATCGATCTAATAATCCAATAACGTTAATTAAATATCAGTCAATTAAGCGATACATTTGGCATAAATTGAACGCTTAAATAATTATCGATTTACAGAATCGCACAATTTGACACGATACACCGTGCATTCAAGGCTAACAGGTCGAAGAAACACAGTTTCGAAAGATGTCGATACAACTTCTCTTTCCATTTACATTACACAACATTAAACTAAAATCCATTCCAAGTCTTCACCTTCTTACAAAAACATTTTAACATCAACTAATTGTACACAATTACATCTTGCAATTAACCTAAACAACGAAACTTACGTCGCTCATTTCCAGTAGCAAAAGTTTCACATCACTTTTCCAGTTTCTTCCCCCATATTTTTTCCACCTCTCAACAACTCGACGTCAACCATCTCCAGCAGGTTCTCGCCTTAAAAGAGGCCAACGAGGGAGTATATGGGGTGCCGGATCGTGGTTTGCACCCCGTTAATTACCGGAGTTTTAATGAGCAGAATTGCACCCTCCGTTCAATCCATCCTTCCACCACGATGGTGATCTCGCGTCTGTGCTCACGTGGCGAATATATACCACCTATCTCCACCCATGCCACGTGGATGCACGGCGACGTAACCCGTGCCCCCGTTTGCGATTAAGTCTCATATTCCCTTACGTGAAATCATTTTTCCCCAGACAACGGGGCACCTTGGAAATCGCATTGTTACGTCGGCGTCGTTCGAAGTGCGGCGTATCATTAGTTTTAATTAACGATATCACGTATTCCGGCTTCCATGGAGAACACATCATCGGCTATATTAAACGGGCCTCGACCACTAACGATGCTTTAATTTTAATGAATTCGAATTCCCGCGCGGCTCCAAGTTATCCCCCGCGATGCGCTCGCTTAAAGCGTCGAGCGTTAAGCTCGTTATTGTTGCGTATGCGTTGCAAAACACGCCGACGATCTAATCGGCTTTTGGTCGAGCGCCGTCGGATCGAAATCCATTCGGTTGCCTCTCGCATCCGAGATTATCATTTCGTTTTCCCTAACCGCGAATATTAGATAGTTTTTTTGTTATTCTTCTGCATGGCTTGATTCATGGATGTTATTTTTTTCGTTATTATTTACTCACGCGGGATATTTTCCAACGTCGCTCTCGATATCTTCATACGATCGGATACGACTGGTAGCCCAGGCTATCCAGCGGCCATTGTTATCTCTCGTCGAAAATGCGATCTATTTTTGGCGACTAATGGAGTTTCAGTGGCGCGAACGTGAAAAAGAGACGGATCGGGTTGAAGAGACAGAAATGGGAGACAGAGAGAATGAAAGAGAGAAGGAGAGTGGAAGAGAGAGCGAAAGACCGGGGTGGTTCGCGAAAAGGGTGGTTGGCAGAGTAACTGCGGGGAAGTTAGAGCGGGAGAATAAATGTGTTTCAGCCAATCAACGGTACGCACCGGCGGTATTCGCATTTCTTTCCGATTAAATCGTTCCAGCAGCGGTTCAACGGATAGGCTCACCCGTGTCACAATTTCTATCCGTGCGAGAGCGCTCGGATGTACGTATGTACGTATATACCAGGTAGCGCGAAATTAATTGAGATTCGATCCCATCCGAGGCGACGCAAATTGGAAACTACCCTCAGAAACTAGTTCCGCATAATTTCGATAGGAAAACAAATCCCGACTGGGACGACGCCCTCGGTCTCTACCCAACAATACTCTCCAATGTCCCATCCACCCCCTTCCTTCCATGATGCGCTCGTCGGTGAACTTTGTTCAATTACCACGACATATTCTCAGTAATAAAAGACAGTAGAACCAACAGGAAATACGTTAGCTATAAATATAACGTTTGATATTAATTTAAATTTAATTTCTACAATTCTAAATACACCCCTTGTGGTTTATACATGGTATAGCAATCGCCAATGTAAAGGATTAATATACACATTGTTGCAACTTTATATATTGTTCGTATTCGCTTTCAAGTTATGTACCACAACGTTAGAAATTTTCCCCGTAATAATTGCAGGAAAATTCATCCCCACGGCGCTTTGATAGCACCGTTACCGTCCAACGAAACAACGTCGAAATTAGTTCAAGTATTATCGAACAATTTCCTCGAAAGGTCCGCGGAACGGTAGCGTAAACGGGTCGCATAATTTTGGAAGCAACCCTTGCTACCGTTACGCTAGACACGTGGCTCTCGAGCGACGAGCCGTGTGCGGCTGTACTGCATTTAAATCAACTTCAGTTAATTTAATTACTCACGGGTAAACATTTACATTGTTTGTTGATTATAAAACCAGCGGAGAAGTTTCCCGAGTGGATTTCTAAACTAGCCCGTGGTAGCGGGGTCTGTAATTGCGTCGAATTTAATTTTATCGAACATTAACCCCCGCCGCCGACACCGTCGAACGAGAAGCTCGTCGAACTAATAGCTCCGCACAACAGAAACGTCAGTTCTTATTACCCCGGCAGTCGTCGACACGTCGACGAGAGTGAAAAGCAAGATGTTAATTCGCGCGGTCGTTACGAGGTCACCGAACTCTCAACTTCTCGACGAGTCGTAGTCATCGTCGTCACCACCACCACCACCGTCACCTTCGCCATCGTCGTCGTCGGCTACGCCGTCTACGTCGTCATCGTTCTCCTCGTCGAACGAACCGCTCGGTGCAAGCGCGTACCTATTCATCGAAAACGACTGGCACGTATGCGCTCCTCCATGCCGTGTGTGAGTTTTCCCTCATGTGTGCACGCGCCTTCACAGGCGCATTCTCACGTATGACGAAGGGGTTGAATCCAACCGTTGAACCGGCAAGAGGGAGACGAGTGCACCGAGAAGCATATGTGCATACGCGGAGGAGAATATCTGGAGGGTGTGAAAGAGTGCGGGACCGTGCGAAACGAGACGACTACGACGACGAGGAGGAGAAGGAGGAAGGTGTAGGTGGAGGAAGAAGAGAAGGGCAACGACGTAGCGCGAAGGGAAAGAGAAAATGAAGAACAGAGAAAGAGAGGATGGTAGGTGAAAGAGGTGGTGCGGGAGGTGACGTAGGAGGGTGGTGAAGCGGCGTAACCCGACAAAACAGAAATGCATGCGTGCGTCAATTGTTCCACGTTTGGTGTGTGCGTGTTTCGTGCGTGGCGCGTATATTATATCGATGGACGAGGGTGGCGCTCGAAAAGCGATCGCACACGCTCGTTGATCATCCGGGGTTATGAGAGAAAAGGGAACTCGTTTCTCTTCCTGGCCGACCTGTAATTATCGAGAGTCCTTTGACACGAGCAATCTTCCCTTCCTGCCTGCGTTTCGATTGATTTTTGTTTTTCTCTTTTCCTTCTCTCCTAGTTCATCCCCCGCAAAACCCTTTCGTACATATGATCCATGCGTTTCTAAGCTGTTATTGTCAAACTGAATGGAATAAAATTAGTAGGAGGTTGCGTGTCGTGATGGTACGTCGATTGGGGATCGTGTAGAAAATAAATTGTATTAACATGCCCCCTCAAAGAGGAAAGTTTCATTTCAAGTTTGAAACCCCACCGGGTCGAAGTTGATGCTGATACTCGCATACGATTAAAAGTACGTATGAATTTCATACGAGCAAACATATTTCATCGTTCTCTGCATCCGTAATTTTCTCACAGAGTATTCGCGGTGTGTAAGTTTCACCCATGGGAGGGTTAATTTCGTTCGGGTCTCACGTAATTCGTGACTATAGAGAATAAAGGTAAATCTACGGCTCGTTAAACGAGGAACCTCCGACGATGAAATCAGGACGAGAAGGCATGCACGTTGTTACAAAAGGGTCCTCCCGAGATCTCGTAAGGGACTGTCATTTTACGGTACTTCGGCAAATTTCATTTGCTAAAACGCTGTCCAATGTCTCGTATATCGAATCTTAGTATTGAAATTGACGAGAGGGGAAGCAAATGTTTGGAGAGAAACTTGATAATAGAGAGTATCTACTAATTTTAATCAATTCCTAATTACTCGTACTAAACAATCAAACTAAGGAACAAAGATTAGAGGAAATATTAGTAGAGAGAAAAAAGAAAAATAGGTTTATATTAATTTTACGTTCTCTCGTATCCTCGCTGTTCTCTCATTTACGAGAGAGGGTTAAACTCAAAATCCATGCAATAAAACCCGAACAGTTTTTACTCTTGGCATGTAAAATCGCAGTAAAACAATATCATGTAATATAAATTTCAAATCCACTCGGAGAAAATTTATTTCGTTCGAGCGTCGTCGGCAGAGCCATAGAATCGACGTAAAATGTTATTTATAATGGTCATTTACCTCTGTCTTTACCTGTCTATCGTCGTAACAGCGCGCGAAACCAGTTTAACGATTTCTCATTATCCACTTAGGTGGAATCATTTCTGTAAGTGGCTCTTCGTGCAGGCCGAGAAAGCATTAAACTCGTGTGAAAACGAGCAATGGTCTTTCGCTGTGATGGCTAAGAGTCCGACAAAGAATCGTTGAAGCCTCCTCACGAGAAGAGAGATTTTCCGAAAACCAAAATTTCAAGAGGTATTCTTGCACGGAGAGAAATGAAACTTCTAATTGCATATTTCAGCAACTTTTTTGCAAAGTCATAGAAACTACTTAACGAATTTATCAGTCGGATAAAATATCAATGACCTTTCGTGGCAAATAAGACAAATTACTAAGTCCACCGACAAATTTCTACAACTTTTTTTTACGGTGCTGTTAATAGCCATTAACGAAGTTCCAAGTAGATCGAGAAAGTATACCGTAACTACCCCGATCTCGCAGTAGTATCACCGTAACCGTTCCGAGGAAATTAGTCGGTGTTGTTGTGTCTTTTAGTAAGCTATTTCCCAACACGAACGTAATAATGGTACTTTTGGAATCAAACGGCAACTTTCTGTAACAATTGTTACGAAGCTTCCATGATGCAGTTCTGTATGTTATATTGAAATGTCTATATTCATAATGAAACACCATAAACCTAAACTGTAATTATAGTTTGCAATTTGACGAATTAACGTTAACTGTAAATTTAATATTACAAATTTCAAAGTTCCCAAATATTATAAATTTCATTCTGCGTGTATTACAGTTCTCCGAAAATCAACTGTAATATTCGACTCTTTTTTTTCATGGTGGATGTATCGCGTAAGGATAGACAGTGTAAAAGAACGAAATCGTGCCAAAAGAGAAGCCATCTAGATAAAATACACTGTTTGAAAAGAGATTTGCAGAGAAGTGGAAAAAAAACGAATCAAATTTGATCACAGAAGAAGAGAACGAGATCTCTATCTATCTATTCTCTCTTCATTCTCATCCCTTTCATTCTATTTTTCTGGCTCTTTTCCACGGTGTATTATTCGCTTTAAATATATCATCTTAATAAACAAATCGTTGTCGATATTCAAGAATGTAACTTGTACAAAGAAGAAAACAGTGAAATTGTTTAATACAAATTTCACGTAGGATTTCTAAGCCATTGATAAGATTTTTGAAAAACAAAATTGATTCGGCACAAAGCAATGAAAAGCGCGACAAATATTTATCTTTCCCTCGTCATGGTCCGTTATCAACAGTAATGAATATTTTTTCAGTATGCGTACACGTCTGGCGCGTTTTCAAACGATCTCCTCCCGGCTACTTTCCAAAATAACCGGTGCGGTTGCGTCGCCGAATATTGGGATGATACGAGCGATGTATGTTTCATTTCGAGTGCAATCATTCCCCCTTCGCCCTTTCACCGTGGAACGTGCGTGATGTTCGTCAAAAAGTTTAATTTTGTCGACAGGATGCGAAAGACGAATTAAATATAAATTTGCAATTACTTCTGGGTACCTTTATATTATCGTGAATGGCATATGAATCATTGTCTGGATGAGTGGATTGAAATTTAAATTCTCAGATATTCACCTAATACAAAATATTACATTATCACGAATTATAGAAATTTCAATTTTGAAATACATGCACAGAGAGAAATTCCTTTGATGGAACATCAGTGTTTTAAAATATTTTCTATTTTGTAAAAAATGTGAATTATAGAGACGGATTATTTACGAGTCAGGTAGAGGTACGCGTTTTTATAAACAAAATTAAATTAATTTTGTGGAAGGAAAAATTTCTCTACAAAAATTTTTCATAATGATGATACTAAATTAATGCAGAGAATGATGTAACCCAGAATATTACGTAATTGGATGTAGTATTTTGTTACAAATTATAAAAAGTTCACATTTCCTTCGTAGAAACTCAAAAATTATCCTGCAGATCGATTTCATTTTTAATTAACCCCTTTTTAATACGGTGAAATGTAATCAGTTAAGTCGAACGTCAGGCGTGCTAATAGCAATCAGCGGTGCAGTTTGTTCCGAAAAACAGGAAGAGCGACTGTATATCCCGAATGCAGAATCCTTGGGATCTAAGTGGATCCTTGCCCGTAATTCGGCAGCGTGCCATCTCATTTGCATAATTGAAACCACTCAAAACAATTGGACGTGGCTTAGTCGCCTCGAGGCTTTCGCCAGGGTTTGCACTATTCTTATATCCGAGAAGTCTTCGTTGACGGTTCGAGAGCAAGCGGAGGTGGTGGCAGATGGGGATAAGCGGACAAACCGTGCGGTAGGTGGAGATATATAGACTGCCATCTGCATAAAATTCGCACTATGGGGAAAAATAATTTTGAGAGTGTTTCAAAGTCCGCATGATATATATATGATAATGCAGCGATATTTTTAAATTTCCAACCAACTGTGCCTCTCCTTACTTCGAGGATATTGACGTAATCTGCTTCAGTAGTTTTATGGTAATCAACTGGAACCATAAATCTTCGGCGTGATTCCTGAATAATTTAGAAACGTGTAGACTATTCTCTTCTTATATAGGACCTTTGGTTGATTCAATTGTTTCGATGTCAGCTTAACCCTTTGCAGTCCGATGACCCACCTGGGGGGACATTGTAAGTTTACCATATCACTCAGTTGCAGTCTCTAAAGGGACCTTCGAATTTATTAGTAATTACAGAGGATGAACTTATTGCGTTGCAAGGTTTTAAGCAATATATGTTTACCTCAATTTTTCTATTGAAATAGCACAAAATAGCAAATAGTAAAGTGCCGACAAGTTGCTAATAAATAACGTCAGAGATGGCTCGGAGTGCAAAGGGTTAAATTCTTTGTGATATAAAAATTATCATTCAGGAATACTTGTACAGTGATAAGAGCATACGAAAAGTCATTATTCTATCATTGACCTAGCAACAATAGCGAGACAATACAGATAGGTAATGCCCGGTTTTCGGCTTTCTCCATTCTTCTCACATTCTTCGATTAATTAAACCCTCACCCAAATTCTCTGCCCGTCTATAATGAAAGCATCAAACGATATAAGCCGTTAAACGATAACCGCGGCACGAATTCAAGGGAATCAAAGCTCTCTGTTTCTCAAACCAGAAATTTCATTCGTACCGTTCTCTCATTGAAACCACCGTGGCAGCCTAAGGGTTCCGACAAAGCCCGAGGATCTCGGATTCCGTGCGGTACGATCCAAAAACAGCCTGTACCCGGTGCACCGGGCCGAAGAAGCGACGGTGAAAAAAGATGAGAGCGAGTGAGAAGAAGAGGGTGAGAAAAGGAAAAGAAAGGGAAGAAAAACGAGAAAGAAAAATCACGCCCGTATGGTAGTATGTTCACCTATGCACGCTCTGCAGAATGCAACGCGATGGCCGAGGGTGTGAGGGGGCTGAATTCACACCCCCGTTCGCACTCTCGGCCACGTACACCCTGTCGCATAGAAAGCGAGGAAGAAGAGAAGGAGCAAAGGGGTGGATGGAAACGGAGACGAGGCGAGGCAGAGAAAGAAAATATGGAAGAGAGCCAAAGAGAGAATGAAAGGGTTAACGGAGGGGAGAGTGAGGTAGGAAGAAGGATAAGACGCGTGTGCATGCATGTCGGGGAGTCTCCGGGGTCTATTGGTGGGTGTGCCAATTTACACGTGTTTTGTTCTCGCTGCAACAAAAGGTGCGAGTGGAAGGTTGGACGAGGGTGCAGAAGCAAGTAGGACGACGGAGAAAGACGGAAGGAGGAAGGAAGAGGGAAAGAGAGCACGAGGGTTCAACACCGACGAGAGACACGTTGAGAGAGCAGTTGGTTGGACGATGTATAGCACTCTGCCACTGGGAGACGGACAGAGACGAGGTTGAAGGAAGATGTAGGGGGAAAGAGGCTGCTGAATTCCCTCTATTATACGCAGTAGATTTTGCATTCGAGCGGCTTGCCGGATCTACTACGGTCCACGACCTACTACAGTCTGCCACTCGTCTAGCCTTGATTTACTCGCCGGATGTGAACGCGACTTCTTTTCCATGCACTTTCAAAACCGAGGAAATAAGAAGAAACAACGTGTATCGGTAAAATGATAGGTATCGCGCGGAGAAAGAATTTTATCGATGCAAATATGTACAATTTGTAGGGATAAAAGTACATGTTAACTGTTTGACTGCCGTGGGGGTCACCGGTGACCGGTGCTACTGAATTCAATGAAATTTCGTGTAATTTTTAAATTGTAATATTTATGAAATCCCAGATATACTGAATATTTAAATATCGAAGTTAACCCCTTAGCCTACAAAAACGTGTGGCAGTCGTGATATGATAAATGGAATAGAAAATTTTCAGATTTCTTAAAACTTACGAAATTGAGAATATCAATGAGGTTCGACATGACAAAATGGTTTCTATAATACTAATATTACGTTAAATTATGCGATATATCAAAATCACTAATCAATTTTTGATTGCGAACGCAGTCTTAAAAGAAGTCATAGGACAAGGGATTACAAAGATAAAGGTCTGCCGAATATCTATCAATCTGTATCTTTAAAGTTTCAGTTTTGTAAAGATGTGAATTTAATAAAAAATTTTTCACTTCAGTAGAAAAGATGAAACTATTGAAATACCGGTGGAATTCAACGTGTTAAAAGCTCAGAATTGTTTCTATATTTCTTATAGTAATTGTGTTTTGTGTTCTGGAATTTACCTATGTTCTTATAGGTAGAGTAGAAGGATGCAGACGAGTATTGTTTTAACGGTATGAATGATATGTCGAAAATCACGCATTGTAAAATATCTATTACCACTCGAAAATTCCACGAACACTCGACCTGAACTACAAATCGACGCGAGTCTACAAATCGACAGACGGAGAATCGACGATCGTTTCGGTTCGACCGCACAGTTACCACTGTGTGTACTACGTAAGTTCTCGAGGAAGAAGAAAACGGCCGAGCGTGACTGTATTTACGATGCAGCACCGGCTGGACGTTTGCAGTTCATTCGGCGTGACTCGCGAAATAAATCGTTAATGTGCCGATTTCGTCTTGGGACGGCATCGGTCCGCCAACGAATTTCGAATTCAAGTCACAATTCCAACTCGGTGAGACCGATGTCAGGGTGTCGCAGAGGGATTTTGCGAGTAGCGAGCAGTCCTACGAACTACTGAAAAAAATTTAGGAAGAAAGGAAGAGAAAGAGAATGGCGCTGGTACTTAAAACTACAGGACGCGTACAAATTGTCGAAGCGTGAACTTATGTCTCTCCATCCCACACTCTTTCGTTCTATTTTCTGTGCAAGTGATTTTATCATCCGCTTGAACCATTTTCTACCTTTTCTTTCCACTTTTTGCACATTTTATTTTTAACTGTTACTACTGACTATGATCTACAGTTTTATTGGATACTGTACAACCGAGAGTATGATATAAAAGAATAATTAACTCCTCCCCTTACGATTTCTTTTGTGACAGAACACGCAATATCTCAGAATTAATTGTTGGAATAATAATCTATCATTAATTTCTAACATACCGGTATAAGTTAACGCAGTATTAATAATATAGAACCGTTTTCAACGTCTCCTGACCTACTGATATTTTCAATTTAACCGTTTTTGGTTGGTATTTTCAATTTAACTTTAAAAATCTTTTATTCTACTTACGGCGTCACGTGTGGCACACGTCATTGTGAGGCAAAGGGTTAAATTTATACTTTCCTATGTATAAGCTTCTTACGCGCAGCGTATTAATTTCAACGGTATAGCAAGACCAATCGAGATGTTCTTTTTATTTCCACATCAAATCAATTATTTCTAACATCGTCGAAATGCAATTCACCGATTCGTCTTGCCATCCTGGCATCGCAATTAGCGTGTACGCAGGAACGGCGAGTAAAAGGATCGAGGTTCGTTTTTCCAGTAGTTTCCTTTCTCGCATGCCGGATTTATAGCGAGAACTCCTGGCAAGGATGGCAGAATAAGGTGAAAACGCGGAAAAGTGACGCAGAAGGAAGGAGGAAAAGGTAGAGAACGGAAAGTCGCTCGCGGACGATAACTTTTTTCCGTTTCACTGTTTACGAGCGGTAAAACTAAAATCCCCGACTACCAAAAAACCAATAATGTCTCGGTACTTGCCATCTGTTAGTTGTTCACTTGCTATAAAATTGCGGTAACGTAGCAATCATCCTGATCGTCTGGTGTTTTCCTCTTTCGATTTTCGCTCGGTCAAATGTCGAGTTTCGTAAAGGCTCGTTATCACGACCAGTTTTCCAACCTTCGCGTCTCCCGCGACGGAACGGCCGGCGAAATAAACGCGATGCGATAAATCAGTCGTCTTATCGGGAAGAAGTGTTTTATAACTGGAGTTGAGAATAATAAAATGTTTTCGCGTACTTTGTGTACTTTCGTTTGATTCTGGAAAAGTATAGGCACAATCGTTGGCCACGTGTTTCGTGACGATCTGGAATTTCATGTCACTTGGAGAGTGGTAAGTTAACATACGGGGTCGGCAAGTTGCCGCGATAAAGAGCGGGCTTTGACGTTGCAAGGATAAAGGATTGTGCCGATTAACGTTCGCAGCTGAAAAACGTCCGCTAGCACGAAACTATAATCTACCATCTGCGCTCTAACTCTGATACGAAAAAGTGCTGCAATTTCAATGGTAATTGCGGCCGGAAAATATGACGTTCGACCTGTGTCAGGATACTCGTATGTATCTAGATACCGGTTTGAAAAAATTTATTTCCTGTAATATTTTGTAGAATAGAATCATTTCAAATACTTTAACAAATACGACCTTTTAGGTAAAAATACACGTCACGAGAGAATCGGTATTTTATGTAGGTTTTCTTGTAATTATTCGATTGACTGAGACAAATAGGATAGATTCGACGTTGAATCTGTGAAGATAGACATCGTGGAACTCAAGGAGGAAGAGGAGTTAGGAGGAAATCATCGAAATAGCAAGGAGAGTCCGATATTACCTCACCTATAATTAGGTGGTAACTGTTACTAGGTTGGCTGGCAGCTTTGAAAGTAGTAATTTGAGTTTATCGCGTGCAGTTAACTCTCATTTCTCCACCTCCACGCGTTCCCTTCTTTCTTGATCTCTTCTATCCCTCTTCGGCAGTCTTCTTCCGCAGGTCTGCTAGCACGGCTTTCGGTGTACTTACAGAAAACCACATCGAGTAGAGACAAGTTTCAAACACCCCCATTCCCGACCAGACCAGAGTCCTTTTAGTCTCTTCCAGCCCGCAACTACTAGTCCGTTATTCTAACTCTACTGCTCTCGGTCTCTCGAGAGAGGATACTTAGTCAAAGTCTTACGCCGAAGTTGGAGGGTTGATGAATCAAGAAACGAGAATTAATCACGTCAGAAGGATATGGATCGCGATTAAATGTTACAAAGTATTAAGATGTATATTATATCGTCAAATATGTTCATTTATGTTTTCATTATTGCATTGTTATTATTTTTCCATTTATTTAACATAGGAATTATATGAAAAAAATGCTTTATTGTTCGTTTAAATTGGTACGTAACTTTGATTGGAATCTAAATTAAAACAACGGTATTCGTATCACGAGTAAAATATTCTAGGAACGTGGACAAAGGTATTCGAGCACGATTCTCCTACCTTGTCGAGGTTTATTTCCTTCAATGGCATAGATCGTTGATGGAACTTTGTAAGAAAATGGTACAATGCAAAAGCAACTTGTACGTTTGAAAGGTTTATTCATTAAAAGGAAATCGCTCAAACAATAGCACCTCAATCGCTAAGTCTTCGAAGGATGCCGGAGTAGGGTAGCTCTCAAAAGTTCTCAATTTCTCACAAGTGATTCTTTGCGGCGAATTTAGAGTCCTTTAACGAGCACACTCCAGACAGTTCACAATATGTATTTTATAAAAGCCAAGATGGCTTTTACCCGACTGTCTGCCGTTCGATTGGCTCTCCTCGACTTTCCTCCTCTTTCACGGAAGAAAGAGGTGAATCGAGAGATATTGACTCGGTCCATTACCAACGCTGCTGGGTATCCATAGAACAGGACTCTAGGAAGACGACACTTTTTATTTATTTCCACTGCCTATTCTCACTTCGCCTTATTTCATCGCCCAAACCTCGCCGGTTAGTTTTTGTCATGGTGCACGCTATAGCAATCTTTACATCGCAGTCATTGCCTCCCCCAGCCTCTATCTTTCTTCCTTGCTTTCATCGACCTGCTTCGTGACCCACGATTGCTCCCTGAAATTGACTCCGACGTCTCTCCTCCCGGGGGTTTATTGAAACTTCATCCCTTTTCCGGTTTACTGCCCTGTCCGTGTGTCCGTTTCTTCCACTCCGATTTTTCCCTGCTCTGGAAACCCACCGTGACTCTATCTCTCTTACATATCGGCTCGTCGATTAACACTCGATTTCAAAACTCATTTATTCCCCGATCTACGACAACGTTCCAACGACCCGACGATGCGGCAATACGTACCACTCTGGACTGCAGAAAATTAACTCTTCTCCGGGTGACCTGAAATGACGATTTACGCCGCCTTGCTCTCTCTGATCTATTTCGTATATTGCCAATCTGCCGGGCGTATGACCCAGTAACGAGAACTTGCACGTGTCATATAGGTTATTTCGAAAAATGGCCACTATTAATTCGTCGATGGCCGAACACCAAGAACATTATGTCCAAACTATCGACCGACGAATGGAATTTTCACCCCCGATGAAATATATCGCTGTGCTAGAATCGATTAAACTCTAGTAACATTTTTGTCGAGTAATCGCCGAAAACACAGACATTTCTCTTCCGACCGGTCTCGGGTAAGTAGAAAAACTTTTCTTCCCCTTCTTCGAATAGCTTCGGGGGAGGGAAAAGTCTTCCCCCTTTGCTGAACGAAGATTAGAGTCCCGTTTTCGCGGATCTCGGCTGCTCCCTGTTCAGACATCGCCACCGATGCGCATTTCTCTTGCTCCCTTAGAAATTTGTCAAGCTCCAAAAGTTCTCCATAAATAATTCCAGATATCCGAAGTGAAACGTGCAAACACAATTCGGGATCTCGGGGTAAATTCTGCATCGTGGATGGGATACATTTAAAGCGGGATTCTGATGACATCGATCTAATGAAAAATTCAGGATGGTAGAAATTAACAGAAAATTCATTCTGTTACTTAACGTAGTTGTCTCATGATTCGAAATAAACAAGAAGTTGTTCAAACTTGAACTATATATAAATAGATATATAATACATATGATAGTGAAATTTGATGACCGTTCACCACGTTATACGCTAAATAATTGCAATTAAAAATGATACTTTTGTACACACTGCATTGGAAAAGCGTGGGAAAGTAGTATATATTAATTTTTATTGTGGCGAAAATAAACAACGTTGAAACGAAAAACTACAGTGTAATAGAATAATATATTCTGAATCATTTAGAAAAAAAAAACATGCTGTTACCAGTTAGTTTTTCATAAATATGGAAAAATAAAGTCTTCGTTTCATAATTATTAGTAGAGGAGGGGATATTACTATAGATACCATATGACAGTATATCAGACAGATACATATGTACAGGTTAAACAGATAACCTGATAACCAGTGTACGTGTATACATATACGGAATAAGCACAATGTGTGTTTCAATAACACAATTTTTTTACAATGCGAAAATTTTATCTACAAAGAAAATGCATTATATTTGTTCCTTCCAATTGTGCAAAATAGACTTCAACTGTGCTAAATAAACCTAAGAAAAAGATTTTAATAATTCATAATGAATCACACTAGAAACATCCTATTAGACACATAAAAAAGAACATATCTTTTCACTGTACCTAATGTAATAATATTTTTATAAAACCCCGCGAAGAACGGAACAGTTTCGTGTCCTCAAATTCATGCAATCTTCACAAATATAATGTATCATTGTAACTATCGTGATTTGTTCACAGTCTCACGGATTTCCATCTAAATAACCTGAAATACAAGTTCCTCCGCAGTCGACGGTCATAGCAATTTCTCAACGCGCGACTCACCCTGAAAAGTGATCGCTTCGAGGTATGAAAATCGAAAGCATCTCGAGAGAGTAACGATGCAGAATCCACGATCCCGTAGGGCGTGGATATACGCAACGGTTATCGTATCGAACCTCGCGAAAGGTGGAAGTCGAGGGCGTAGGACAGAGAAGCGTTAGGGGAGGTCAGAGAAAAGGGGATGAAGAGAGTGAGAGAGAGAGAGAGAAAGACCGAGATGGTGTATATAGGCAAGAGTCGGCAAACGGCGGTATTAACTTTATGGGTGCATTGCGGTGGTTCCAGACTCCTGCCTAGCTGACTCCAAGTATAAGGGATGTTTGGCATGGGAGTCACGCGCCCCGACAATTATTTCACCCTTCCACCGAGAACTTCCTCTACCTCTACGGCCTCCTTCCTTGCTCTTCGTACGTTCCTCATTGGTAGACATTGCAGTTGCAGTGGAAATTGGTGGGGTGCTAGTCGATTTATCCCCGTCCAGTAGAACGGCGCACTTTAACGTTAGCCGATGCCACTAATCTTGCCGCACCTGCTCCTACGTGTATTGTTGCGGCAATCGTCATAATTACGCGATAAGTTACGTTAGAAATGCTACGGTATATGGAAATGCAGTCGTTTTGTAATAGAGGGAAACAAAAGTTAAATAGTACTACGTTGACATTATTCTGTCGATGTTTCTACAATTCGAAAGGAGTGACATACTGAATTTTTTAATTTTGTCTGCTGTAATGGTTTCTCCTAGAACTAATTTAGTCGGGTGGTTTTAAAATCGTCGAGTTTGATAGATAAATTATGTAGGAAATTCTCACAGGGTTCAATGGAATTTGTATTCGGTTTCTCTAATTGGGACTCCCAACTTTTCCTTCAACCCTTCCTGTATTATTGGGGATTTCTGTGAAAATGAGGCTGTATAGATTTATAAAATATTGCATTTTAATTTGAAATGTTTTTTGTCATTTCTCTACGTCTTTTGTAAATGGGTATTACAATAGATGGTATAATAATACTTGCATAACTATCGTATGTTTGAAAATGGACTTTTAATAAAGGATTACAGTCCATTAAATTAGAAGGTTGGAAATGGTACTCTGGGATAATTATAGAAATTACGAACTCTATGGTAGCGATAGAAGGAGGTTTAACGATGTTGCCTTCGCGAAGAGGAAGGGCAGCCGCGAGGTTACGGAATTTCACGCTCGTTTTCCGTCAATAGTAACTAGCTGGCGCGAGGAAGCTTGGTAAAAAGCCGGTAAATCACAGTCCAGGAATCTAAATTATGTTTCAGGAGGAACGCAGACACCTTGGTCACGGCAGTGACCGAAGACTGGAATTTATCGAACGTTAACCGCCACGGGCAACATTCCTTTCGGAAAGTATTTCGTAAAGTAATTCAAAATGAGCGACAATCGGTCGTACGTTAACTATAGGAAGATCAATGATTACTGAATATCGTGGAAAATTACATGCCCCTTATAATTTGCAAAATTCAAGATAATTTTCAACTCTTCATTCTCTTATATTTAATTCAGATTTAATCAATATCTTGTACAAAAAATTTATCAAGGGATATTGAGCAAAAAATATTTCATGAGTCCTGTCGTTAAATTTTTAAAAATTCATTTCCTTATTAATGTAAATGAATTTATTTGAGAGTATCAAAAATTTGAAATATTTCATTGTCGAATTTAAAATCCATGTCTCTGATAAGTCATACATTCGACAGGTACGTAGATACGTAAAGAAATCTTGGTTATAAAATCAGGTGTACTTTGTATTCCCAATTTCTATCGATTCACTCACTCACGATATCCGCGTTCAAAAATTGTCTGCCGTTGTCTCAGACGGCTCATGCAATTTCCGATGCGCGTGTTTGACACTCGGAGCACGTTCGACCTTTACGTTTGGTCTCTTTAAAAAGATTCCCCGTCGTCGAGACTTCCGTTATCTTCCCTTTTGATTCCTCCCTACGTCAGGTTCCTCTTTTTATCAATGCTCCTCGCCCGATACCTAAGCGATCAGAACTGACCGACGCTCAGACACGGAATACAAAGGAGAGGGAAACATCGGAGAGGGTGAAAACGCTGAGAAAGATCAACTCACGATGCTTGAAAACAAGAGAGGGTGCCGCGGCAGGGAAAGCTCAAGGTTCTCTGCGAATAGCGGCAACCGTCTCTGGAGTTTCGGCAAATAAACCCTTTTACTTTTCCTCTTTCGTCGATTGCCCTTTTTTTCACTACATTCACCGTCATTTAATTATCTCTCGTCAGTATTCTTTATATCAAACTAGAAAAGTACCTGCATTTCGTGATGGTGTGAGTGAAAAGTAGATCTCAGTATTATTTATACTATAGTATTTTTTTAAATGTTACAAATAAATTATTTCTTTTACACCAACCATACCATAGAATTACTGTGTCGTATAGTGCGCGCATAATGGACCCCATGACTATCATTTCGCAACACTTTGCTGTACTATTTTAGGTAACATTCCAGGTAAAAGTTTAATTCCGCTATATAAACTTTCGACGATTTTGTATTATTAACCCCTCGCCGTATAATTTCTTTCGTGACTGATTGCACAATAACTGTGAACTAACTAAAACATAAATCTATCCCCAATTTGAGATATAGTGTACTTATAACTTAATTGAATAACATAGAAATAATTTTATTTCATCGTGATCCGCCGATATTTTTAATTTCATATCTTTTGAAAAACTTTAAAATTGACTATACCATTTATCGTGTCACGAGTGTCACTCGTTAGGGCACAGCAAGGAGTTAATTTTTTCCTTCGAAATTATATGTATATTAAACAGATTTTTTTTTTTTTCAAGGTTATCAGAGTTTAATAAGTCTAGGAAATAAAGCTCCGATGTCACCGCTATCTCCTCCTCCATTCTTTCTCTCTGGTGGAGAACAGATAACGTAGGAGAGGTTATTTACCAACACGCTCGGTAGTTAGATGGTGACTATGGAGGGAAAAGGAGAGAAAGGGGTTGGCAATTATTCAAGTAGAATTATAAAAACAAATAGGGTCTGTTTCTAGGCGGTCGTAGTGAGAAGGTAGGCGACGGTAGGTGGAGAAACGAGGTGCTGGCGCGGCTCTGATTCAGTAGCAAGGCTACGCTGGGTACGTTGGTTTGTTCACATAAATATGAATGCGCCCGCGGCTCTCATTAAGTCTCTCTACCTTCATTTATCTACCCCTGCCTTTCCCCTTGTCCTCGGCTCTCCCTCTTTCTTTCCTAGGTCGCGGAACCACCGGGAATCTTCCGTGAACCGAAAGTTCGTTTCTTATGCGGGGGTTGAAACGCAAAACGTTTAGTCTCTTCTTGGATACTCTCGCTCTCGTTGAAATTATTCTCGATGAGGCTGCCTTGGAAAAACAACACCTGCGATATCTCTTGTTAAGATGCAACGTGCTGAAGTGTATTCTAATGTTCTTCAATATTGCAGACGATTTTGGTAATTTCCAGTTTACTTATAATATTTTAGCGATTATTGTTGCATAGCAACTAATATTTAATATTTTTGTAAGATATATCCCAAAGAGACTCGAATCTGAAATAGGACACTCTGCTTAATTCTGGTCTGTTATCGCTTTTCCTAAATATTTAATGCTTATTAAGAGATGACAGAAACAGTTACATCCCCCTTTTATAAGTCAAGTCACGAGGTAAAATTAGTATCAGCAGACGGATTTCAACAGCATCGTAACTGAACTTTTTGCAACTGAAGCTAAATTAATTTACGAGAGTCGGACGAATAGAAATTGATGTCTTGCAAATTCAACGGACAATTGAAAGAAATATTAATGAAGATATAACCAAAATGGTATCGGTACACTTCCAACAACTTCCCTTTAAATATGCAAGGTACCAATTCTCATTGTCTAACCACTACAGATAATTTAAGCTACCCTTTCCACGCCAACAGCGCAACAAAACATCAGACGTACATACAATACCACACTATCGACAATATCCATGAATTCTCATTCCACCCCCATAAACGTTTCAGCGCGCATCCCCATAAATATGTCCAAGGATTCATGACTCAGCCGGGACGTTGGCAATGTAACGATCGGCACAAACGAAGCTCGTGTAAGCCGAAGAGTGTCTCTCCTTGTCGTCATCAAAATCGCATTCGTCGACCAGCCGTCGCCCCTTCGCTGTCGTTCGCGAGTAATGAAAGACGGTCGTAGAAGGGGAACGAGGAAATTCCCTCGTCCCCCGTTAAGAGCAGCGAAGATACTAAGTCTCTCTCGTGCCTCGAAGGAGCTTCATCGTTTTGGGTGTCCTTGGCAGCCCTTTGCTTTACGAGAGCGACCATGGTTGCAGGGTTCCTTATTAAAGACTGCCACACGGATTTCCTCGTCTCTCATCGCGGCCGTATCGCGTGATTATTATTTATGCCGGAGCTAGACACCCTCGGGGCATATCAGCCTCTTCTCAGCCTCGTTCTATCCTTGTATTCTTCCTCTTTCAACGCTCTTGCTTCCGTTTTCTTTCCTTCTCTATAGAAGCTGTCGTAATCCTCTTCTATAAATCAGCTCCTGTAATCTCGTAACGTGGACGCATTCTGGGACGATTGAACGTTTCTTTGGCGAAAGGATGTGCGTCTTCGGCGCAAGTGGAGGATTGTCTTTGGTAATACGTTATCTTGAATCCTTGCAGTTACGTCTTGCGTGCTGATTTCGGGAGGTTTGTGATGAGTTTTTATCGGTGGATTTGGGAACAATTGGTGTTTTGCTAGCGATGTTCCTCGTGATTGTACGAACGATCCTGTTGGGGATTTGTACAGAGGGGATGCGAATGATTAAGGGAAAATGAAGACAAAGGAGGAAATAATAGGAGAGAGTAGACAGGTGGTTGAATAAAAAGGAGAAAGCTTGTGTGGAAGGTTGAATGGATCAAAATTTTGAAAAATTGAGAGTGCAGGGAGAAAAATTGATAAAAGTGTATGGTACTCCGTAGGAATGGTTTTTGAATAAAAGTTAACGTTGCGGAGGAAATAGTATTCTCTTGGCGTACTATCGATCCGCAAATAAAGAAACGGCAGTCGATAACATTTGCCGATATTCTGCCGCGAGAAATAGAAATCTCCATTTGCCAAGTGTCTCATAATTTTTCCGAACCATGACTCGCAACAACCAGCAATGTTGGCTCTTCGTTCGAGAGGAATCGTGTGCATCGCACGAATCAAAGATGAATTCAACGTCGTTGAAGGAATTGCTTTCTACTCGCAGGACAGCTTTTGTCACAGTCGAAGAATATTTCTCTCGAAGAGGCCAAAGAAACTCGAATGTTCTAGAAACGAGTGCGTTTCGAACTGGAGGAAATTCCGAGTCGAGCGAAGGAAGACGCAAAGCGGATAATAAAGGAAAAAAGAAAAGGGGTAGGAGGAAAAGTAAGAAGGAAAGAAAGTGGTGTGAAATTTCCACAGTGGACGAGAAAGAAGTGGAAAGTGCATTGGTGGAAAGGAGAAAACAGCACGAGAGAATGTGTAGGGGTGATGCAGATAGAAGAAGAAAAAGAAGAGCACATTGAACGAGAGGAGGAAGGGAATGTTGCGAAGAGGGAGAGAAAGAGAGAAAAAGTGAGGTTGGCGAAAAAGGACTTTTCAAAGGACCCCCCCTCGGGCTCAAACGTAGCTTTCATCGGCTTATTGTCCGCTAAACACTGGAGTCGCGCGCCCAGGTAATAAAAGGATTCCCCCCTCTCGTGAAAAAGTTGAATAAAATAGCAAAAAAAGGACTACCCCGGGACCGGGTGACAAAGGGTGCGCCTCGCCGTCACGGAGGCGGAGGTTTTGGGAGAAAAAAGCGTAAGAGAAGGGAGGTGCCGGGTAGGGAGAGGAAAAAGAGAAACAGAGGGTAGGAAGAAACAGGAGGGAAACTACGGGCGAAGGAGAAAGAGAGAACGAAAGCTACCGTACGGAAGGCGGGCAAAGAGGAACCTCGATGAAATAAAACATCGAGTGGGGTGCTCTCTTTTGCTCTATCGGCCGGTTAATGAAAAATAGCGACACCCTCACCGTGTTTCGTCTCCCGCTGTGCATCGGATTGCTTGCTCTCTTCTCTCTTTCCTTCCCTTTCTCTTTCACCCTTTTTCTCTCCCTTCCTTCTGCTTGATTCGCTACCATTCTCATTGTGGAATGGGTTTTGCGTGATTCTCTTGCTTGCTTACCGGAATTTCTACCCGGATTTCATGCTGCGACGTCATATTACAACGCCCCGCAGTGCCACGAGGACAGAATAACCCTCCTTGCGTAACAGCGTGTTTCTCTTACCCTTCTGTCTAAACTTTCCAGGCACACCGTTTACACTTCTAGCCTCACGCTCTCTCTTTCTCGTTAGCTCACCATATTCTTACATCCCTTGTCGTGCTGCTTCTTCGCGTAATCTATACTCGCCGTATATATTCGCAAATGTACCTCGGCAGTTTCGAAGCGCGTTATTGAGTCTCCCGGACGGCTTTAATTAACAGGCCGCTCGCTCGATTTACACGCCGACATCGCCTATCCTGTCTCTGGTCCCCTTTTCTAATAATTGTCCAACAGGATATTTCAAAGGATCGTCGGTTGCCTATGGACTTATTGTTCGATGATCCACGGGTAGCATGATGATAATACACTTAAATCAGACAGGATGAACTCGTAGGTATCGCCATAATCCTCTGGATTGATGGAATTCCAACAAAAATAGCGGATCACGTTCCATGTAACGTTTTATAATTCCACGGGTAGTTTTGGCGGAACAATTGTAGAATATCGGAGCGCGGACGTTCTATTGTTTCATGTTCGAGAGTTTTATTGTGGAGGAAAGTAGTAAAAAATTGGAATATCCAACGTGATCTCTTCAATTGTGGAATATATAAATATCCGTTTTTTTTTTGTTTTTTTCACCGGTATTTCCCCTGCACGAGATCGTTTGTCCCGTAAAAGATGTCGATATCGAAGCCGCGAAACATATGGTACGCGAAGCCGCTGTACCACCGGCACGGAAACATTGGAGGATGAGGGAATTGAGAACCGCAGGCTTCTACGGCGTTAAAACACGAGAGAACTATCGGTCCGGAAGATACGGCTTTACTCGAAGTTATAGAAGCAACGATACAACTAACGCGAACTCTGTCCGGCAATGATTATTATTACTATTACTCGTAAGCCGATTCCCATTCTCAATACGAAAAATCACCGTGCAGTAATACGCGTGAGCCAACTAAATAAATAATGAAACGTACGAAGTTGAAGCTCGTCGAGTTACCTAACTTCGTAAACCGATAAGCCGATATACGGTCGATGAAAAATTAATTAAGCGACTTAAGAATATCCTGGGGTACGTAACGAACACAGGAGAGATTATTAAATACTCATCCGCTTGCACGTAAAGAGCGACAAGAGCCGATATCGAGCTCGTCAAAATCTTCCCGACCCAGTTTCCTATATATTGATTACCCTCTCCTGAGACGATGGAAGAAGAAAGGCACAAAAGTGTGGGTGGAGGAGAAGTATAATCAGAAATCACAGCTTGTAAGCGAGAGTCGTTAGGGGTCCCAAGTGGCATACTTCGACCTACTACTGTCTTCGGCCGGTATCTTCATCCCCCATGAGTCTCTCTCCTCGCCACTGACGAGTCTTTCGTCGTGCCGCATCTCAATCGTTTCTGTGACCGCTTTCCCTTTTACCTTTCTTTGGCGACTATTCCTCCTTGGCTTCGAGCACCGACAACTTATTATTTTTCGTGCTACGACGCCTCTGTGACTCTCTTTCTCTTTCTCCCTTCTCTTTTCTTCTCTTCGGGAGTAATGGCACTCGGGGAGTTGCTGAATCCCATTCAGAGAAAGCAGCGGGTATAAAGGCATTTCGTTTAATAACCTCTTCTTATCGCTTTTCTTTTTTTTTTGAATTCCCTTTCGCTCGAACTGGATTTCTTCTGGAATCGAAGTTAATAGGGAAGATGTTGTTTAATTGATAGAACGGGCATTTAATATTACGGATGAGATACGATAAATGATTTTCATTCTTTATTTTTAGACCCATTGAACTAATTTACGGTGCTGAGAATTTTAATGCCGATGGTAATTATTAACACTAGATTTACGGATATTGATTTACCTATTTTTCTGAAGCGAGCCAATTCGAATCATACAAGAAAATTGAAATTTTTTGCAAAGAAAATAGTTCCAAATTAATTGAAATGAAAGATTTATTATTAAAAAATGAACCAAACAATATATTATATATGTAGTAATCAAATTTTGAATGAGTCAAATTGACTCCGTAAATCTAGTGTTAATGGGAGGATTGTGATAGGCGAACGGATAGGTATTTGAATTTTCTATCGATGTCTCGGGTTAAAATTGCATGTTTCAAACATTCTACGTGATATCCAAGGTCGAATCATAGAGGACTTACAAATCCTATTAAACTTGAATCGAAGAAGAATAAATAACTTTGCAATATTGCAAGAGTTATTAAATCATGTGAATCTTTATTTAAAAAAAGACTTGTACGTTCTCGATGAAATCACTTTCATCGCTTAAAAAAGGACTCCTGTATTATTAAACGATCTTCTTAATAAGAGATCCCAAGTGCCTCCTTTAATTAATACCTTCGGGCCTTCATCGAAATAAGAAGAAACCAACTCGACGAAACTAATTCCCAATAATTCGTGCTGCAATCAAAAATTCGCTCCTACCGATGGGAAATGTCCTGTCATTCCGGCAAGGAGGCCAGAGGAGAAAAAAGCATGAGCTCACTTGTAATGAGTACTTACGACCGGACAACACCGTTCAGAACTCACCCGTAATCGATGGTTTTCGAATGGTGGATAATGAAGTACATGCCGAACCTTCTCCGACTGTTCGATCCGAATAAGTGCAGGCACAGCAAGCGAGATATTTTGTGCAAAAGTCCATTGCGTGTTCACCGATCATAAAAGCAATACTAGGAACCTCTTATAATCTTTGCACCTTCGAAATTTATGCACGCATCCAAAAATATCGTGCGATGAATCCATCGGTTAATAAGGTACACTCGGAACGCCATAAATGTTCATTATCGAACTCGTGATTGTACGATGTGAAAATCAACGTATATTTCCGGCTTGCGTGAAGAACTTTCATGTAATGAGATCGATCGTGATATCCAAAGTTGGATGAAGAAAAAAGAAAGAAAAAAAAAATGAAAAAATGATACCTCTGTTAGGGCGCCATCTGAATTCCGTTATGTATAAGGTAGAGTGCGTAGTCTTTGCTTGCTAGACGGTGTATAAGCACGTGTTGAAAACATGTAATATTTAATAGATCATCGTCAATAAAATAACATTTGGAAAGGCTCTCATTTGCCTCAATTACGGCACACGGCCCCGTCCCTTACAACCTCGTCATCAAAGGAAGCCATCGAAGGATAATGTAATATCTGGATTAAAAGATTATTAATCTTCTCCTTCTTTGTTTCTCTTTCCTGCTTTTCTTATCGTGGTCGTTCTACAGAAGATTTAGAAATTTAGCAGCGTTTATAATGATGTACCTTTCTCCAGCGGTGCGGCGGAATGGAAATTCGAGGAGCAACAAATCGGGGAAACTACCACGAAGATAATGGACCTGTGGAGGGACGACGTTGCGCCACCGGGAAAATAAATCAGACCGCAGGGTCTCTGGTAGGGTTTAGGTGCGACGGAAGTAGGGTTCATGATCTATGGACACCTCGCCATTTCCGGCCAAAAATCCATTATATATTACACTTAGCAAGGTGCAGGGAGGCGTCCGAAAGTTACGAAAACCCTCTCTCTCCCTTTCTCTGTCTCTCATTCTCATCCTATCTCTCTCTGGTTCTCCCTAAGCCGCGGCAGGCATAACTTTAATCGAGTTGTCTCGAAGTACGGCGCCGCTGACGGAAATGCGTAAATCACACGGGGAAAGTATTCGAGCGAGAAACGCACTAAGAACGTTCGGGAATGTCGAAAGAGACCCTCCACGGGGAGAAACTTTTTCGGGGGACATCACCGCAGCCATAGATATATGAACGGTGGGTATCCATTTTTTATGGACATCTCGACGCAGACTGTTTAAACGTTCAGCGAGGACATCCTGTCGCGTCTGAATGGCCGTTGGACGATCGATGGTTATTGTCGATTTTTCGTTTTTATTGATTGAAACGTACTGCCGATATTGGTGTAAAATAGTCAGACTGAAATATAACAATTTCCTTTTGGGAGAAAGTTAATTTGTATTAGCTTTTACAATGAATAATTGGAATTCTGAAAAGGTACAAATTATTATATATTTGATTAAAAAGAGTGTTGTTTAATTGGCAACTATTTTTTAATTCAGAAATATTCTACTATGGTTGTACAATATTGAGTGATCTGGAACGACTGACTGGTTATTAAAAAAAAAATTAGAAAACCGATAACACGAAAAAACGAGTAACAATGATAAATATCGATATACTCCGACATTTACCTCTCCATTTTAAAGAAGTTATTTTTCGGGCATTTTTACGTTGATAGCACTTTAATTAAGGAAGTTTGTACATGGAAACAAATTAGCCACGAAAGAGATTGGTTATTTTTTTGTCGAGTAGCATTTTCCCGCAGGCGAAGAGTGGCTGGAAAACAGTGTCACCGGCAATATTGCCATCTAATGGAGGGGTATAATCCGTTTTTCGCAACATCAAGACGGCCCTGAGTAAAAACATTTCGCTTAAAAAGCGTCGCCGGCATATCGGTTATGAGGGAATCAACTGCGAAGAGTAAGAAAGCTGGAAGACGAGAAAATTTAGTTTACTCCGCGTAACTCGGCTAAGCCGCTAATAAGGTTCCGCTAATACTCCCGGTCTTACCAACCTCGTATAATCTATGGACGGATACCTCTTTACGTATACTCAAGGAATTTATCATACCAGGATATCTCACTGCCGTTATAATAATCCTTATCATCCTCGATTACGTACAAAGATCACTTATAGTCTGAAATAACGAGGAGAAATGTTTCTCAAATACGAGAAAATTGGAACGTTAAATATCAGATGCCAATATTAGAAGATAATGTTCTTTATTCACTACGATCATATATTATATTGATTTTTCATTAATTGTACGATAATTCATGTCATTCTGGATTGCGAATTTTAACAAAACTTTCCGATTAATTCTATTTTCGTATAATGCGACGTTTGCCAATATCCATTAAAAACAAAAGCGAACGTAGGACAACGAACGAGTGCAATTTCAACGTAATTCCGCGGGGAGTACAAAAGTTTGCGGAAAATGCGATTGATAAAATTCCTGAATGTCAGTCTACCGTTGACAAGCTCAATAGTGTTACGTCATATTATAACGAGAGCCTCGTCGAACTTGGAAATTTGTTTTGATGGCGTAAGCGCACGCGGCTTCATTATTTACCGTTCACAATGTGTGCTCGATCTCCCTCCTCCCCTCTCTAGCTTCATTGAAAGTTTTAATTAAAGTCTGCAAATTTACGTTCGACCAGACGTGATTCCGTTAAAATATTATTTCGCAATTTCAACGTTATCGGCCGGGCCAACTGCTCTGAAATGGATTTAGACTAAATGCGCGTCAGTCAGACCTCCCGGTGCATCCCTCTGTCCTCCCCCCTGCACTTTTCGATACTGCATTTGATCTGCTAAATTTACCGTTTTACTACGATGCCTCGTCACCGGAGGTAATTCGCATTATATCGTCACGCTCGATGTCTCGATTGTGCTCGACGTTCTCCGGTGCACATTGTGCGAATTCCACGCGAATCCACCGCGAAAGAAATATTTCTCTTGCAAGGTTGCATGCGTGAAAATGTTAGTGCATTTGGAGATTTATTTGGCAAAGGATTCTTATTTTGCAGAAGGAAAGTTCATTGAAGAATACGTTGTACACGTGAAACGACTATTTTAATAAATTGAATTGTAAATTTTTTTACTAAATTAATTGTATAATAAGATTATATGATGGAAAAGATTGTCCAAAATTTGTATAGAAAAATGGTAGATATAAAATAATAGTTAAGCGGATAAGATTAATTTTTAGGATATTCAAATTCCAGCGAATCAATAGAAAATTTGCCATTTGAATTTCGCTTGCAAAATTCCCAATTCCCCCGGTCACTTTTTATCTAACTAAAAAGTCAATGAGTCAAATTCTATCAATAAATGAACATTGTTTAAAATGATGTTCCACTCAGAATAACTTTATCGAATCACCCTAAATCGCCATTGAAAATTCTTCGATCGAACGACACAGTTCTCAATGGGGAAACCGTAACTTTCGCATAATGCTACCACGTCAGAGTTGTCACGAATAGAAGTCAAGCCGGTAAATACGGTTAATTGCAGGTTTCGCCATTTAGCACTTGCCGCGAGCAAGGAGGTTATCTGACTCTCGAAGTGTTCCGAACTTAAGCAACTAACGTATAATTTACAACTCCGTGTCCTGTTCTTTGTTTGCCGCATCGTGCATACCTCGCAAAACAACGGCACATAGGCGGCGGCGGTGGCAGAGCGTGTATCTTCGTGGTTATTCCGAAACTTGAGCCAGAATTAACTGGGCGACAAACTCAAGAGTTACGAATCTACACCACCGCGAACCACCAACTCGTTTGCGAATCACGATCTGACGTTTCGCTTTCTATCGATGCTGCACATGTGCGTTACGTTCACCTTTGCGATACCATCGGTGAACACTTATCCGGTGAAATCGCAATTTAATATGGGAATGAACGGTGGCCAATTGGAAACGTTCGATTATCGTGTCAGTCGCAATGTACGACTGACGTTACCCTCGTTAACCCTTTCTACGGAATTGTATGGCGTGGTTGAAGGAAAATAGAGATTTTTACGGTAGTTGAGAATTGATTGTACTATTGGCTGGAGAATGTAAGAGATTTATTTTAATTTTATAGAGACTGCTAAAAATATTGTGCACAATGCACCTAGTAGAATTAATATTCTTACGTTACGAGGCATATCAGTTGTCATAAGTATGAAAAGTCCTCAATTTCAATATTTACTTTTATTGACAACTAGGTTTATTTTCAATCAATCCGATAAACTGGATTGTAAGCAAATGTAGTGTACTACCAAGATTTAGTAAGAGTAATAGTCAGAGTGGGTTGGTTCGTATTTATCTTTTAGATCAGTTTCTTAAATTACGAGGCATGTCAGTTGTCATAAATATGTGAACAGTAAGTCCTCAGTTTCATTTTTTGTTTATTGACAACCAGGTTTATCTGTAATCAATCCAGCAAAGTAGATTGCCAGCAAATGCAGTGTATCACAAAGATGTAGTGAGAGCAACAGTTGGAGTGTGTTATTCTATATTTATCTTCTAGATCAGTTTCAAGTACAAGTTAAATTTTTTTAAGTACATACTGTTAATTTTTTCATAATGAGTAACAGAGTTCCGGAATGAGTCGATGGCGAATTAATATTGCAAGTGTTTGCATTTAGCTTGTTTGAAGGTATAGCAATGATACAAGATTGTATATAGAATATCTGGAATGTATTCGATAGGATCGATTTTTCTTTTGCAAACGGACGAGCCCGACGTTTCCCGTTAACAGGGAAGTTTTCGATGACCGAAAGAGGAAATTACTGTATATACGGAATCCGTGCAGAGTACGCGACAAAAATTGCATCCATGGAGTGACGTATGATCGACTTTTACTGTGAAATCAATTGCGTTGTAAATTCAGGGAGGTCGTATTGGAAATTCCAAACGGTTGTCGAGTTGTCGGATTCCATTCGTCGATTTTTCCCACTGTTTTCGCAGAATCATCGAATCGTTGATACGCGGTGCTCCGATTGCGCTTACGACGAAGGGCAGCTGTTATTCGTGGGGAGAACGAAGGAAAACAGAGAAGATGACGATGACGAAAGAGGAAAAGCAAGGTAATGGGGTAAAAGTCCATCCCCTGACGGGACGTCGATAATCCTGTTCTCTGTCAAAACACGCTCCACCTCTTCTGTTTGCTCTCTTCCTCGTTTTTCTCTTCCTTTTCTCTCTCTTTCATACAACCCACACTCTTTCTCCTCTTCCTTTTTCTTTATCCGGCATTCTATTCCGCTATCTTTTTATCCCCTTTTTTCTCATTGTCCCTCTTATCTCCGGTCGCAAGAGCCACATCATCATAGAGCCCCGTGAAAACGAGACTGCTGGGATATCTCGTCCTGTCCCAAGGCTAACACGAAAATATTGCAAATTGGTAGCCCGAGTCTTCGCGGTTTTATCTGATCGTAAGACTCGAAACGCAACGAGCAGATTCTGCACTACCGTGAAAATGTTACTGGGTTATCCAACCGTTCTATGCTATTTCTGATATATTCAAATAGATTGGTTTTCATTTTGCTGGCAAAAATATATTGCCATTATTTAGAGTAATTCTGTCAAATTTTTTCAGGTAATTATTACAACTATATTCGTACACAATTGATAAATATAGGGATTAATGTAAAGTTAACACTTGGCTACCATGGGGGTCACCGGTGACTGGTGCTATTAAATTCAATGAAATTTAATGTTACGTTTAAATTGCATCATTTATGAATTCTCTAACATAGTTAATATTTAAATATTGGCGTTAAGCAAATAAAGATTTGTTGAATATCGACCTATCAGTGTGTTTAAAGTTTATGCTTTATAAATATGTGATCTTAATAGAAAAAGTTTCACTTAAGTATATATGAGGAAACAAGTGAAATGTCGGTGGCGGTTCAACGTGTTAACATTTGTTAATTGGCGATTGCAAGTGGAATTTAGTTTCAAAACAAGTATCTCGCGTTAGTTGTCTACGCTCGTCGTAAGAAATGAGAATCGATAGACGCGTTCGTTCATTGAATTTTTTAGGAGCCGAAGGTCAGAATGGTAATTGCATTACCAATTTGAAGTCCATCCGCAAATACAGACGGAAAACAAACAGTATAATATCATTTGGGTTCAAAACGTGCCTGTCGACCCAGCTTATACGCCAACATTACGATTAGTAGCTCATATTCGCTCGTTGGAGAATCAATTCGCTATCTATGCGATCGAAAATTCAAGGATTTCAACTGTATAATTGCATCCTCCGCAATATTCCCATCTAACATCAATTACTAACTGTTATTATATTAGCAATATCATATTCGTGTATCAAAGCAATATCATATATTGAGATTCATCAAACGTAACATGTTCGCATGTATCTTGGTCTACACAGCTGCAGCTGATTAAACTTTAATTGAAAATTCCCAAATTATCAATGATTAATTTCAAAAACCAATATTTCTCCTATATCCGAATAATATTTTTAAGAAAAAAACATACAATTTCTCCATTTATTCTACATAACAACGTAGACTATGTACAATTAACAACAATACGCCCATCTTGTTATAAAATAAATATTAATTGGGATAATGAAATTAATACAAACCCATAGAATATATTTAAAAAGTAATAATTCACTGACAAACATATTGTCCTCATAAACTTTCGATTTTACATTTTCACTGTAAACGTTTCTCCCCAGCGTTTCTTCTACTTAAAAAAATCGTCTTCGGAGAGTCTTAGCTATAATTTTCTGTCAACAGCCATTATTTCCGGTGGCAGAGTTCTTGCCGATTTATCCTGAAAGTACATCGCACATTTCTTACCGCAAGGAGCGCGAAAGGGCGGAGGTGACGAAGAGCGAGCGAATAAAGGAGGCGGAAGGACTATCAGGGGCTGTGAGTTGCTGAATCGAGAAACGTAAAAGACTACCATGTCGGTTGCACTTTAATCTTTGGTACGCTTTGACGGTTCTAATAAGTTCTACGCCCCACCCTTCTAATTTTATATCCCGCGCATCCCCTCGAGCCGCGACGGTGTTATGAGTTTCTTTAAGGCTTCCCTTTTCCCTCATTTCGCAAGGACACGAATATGGCGGTGTAAGGAAATGTCTTCCTTGCTGGAAAGCAAAGGAATGCGCAAACCGATTGCCTTTGAGTTGGAATATATTTCAGGGTTGGGGTAAGATTTCAGGGAGATAGATATAAATTATATAATTTTTCTTACAAGGGAACATACCGAGGTGTCCCCCTCCGATTTTGATGAAATTTGGCACAGTTGTTCAGTACCCGAGAATAATCGATACGTATTTTTTTATATCTGCTAAGTCGCATGTTTAGGGGGTGAAACCACCCTTCAAAGTTTCGGATTTTTTTCTTTTTTTGCTTATAACTTTGAAACGGTTAATGATAGACATTTTTGATAAATGTACGAAATATTTGTTTTTTCGTCTACTAAAGGCCTGCGGAACTTAAAATTTGATTTAACGATTTTTTGTTAATTTTTTATTAAAAAATAACGTTTTTTTCGTTATATCTTTAAAGTTTACGATCCGATTTTAACCAAACTTTTTTTAAATGGTAGAGAAATCAAAAATAAAAGTTACGTGTTTTTGCGTTTTTCCATAATCTACTCTGGAGTCGTGAAATTAACCCTTTTCTTTTTTAGGGTTTTGGCACTTTACGTTACTATATCTGATCAACGAATGATGATGGGAAAAATGTATTATGCAACAAATACTTCTTTTCTCATCTACTATATTATTGTTTTTGTAAAAAATCGAAATTTGAAAATTTTTTGTTTTGCTTTATAATATTTAGGCTGCGCACATCCGCCAGGACGCGTCAATCACAAACTATCGTAGATATCATAAAATTTCATAAGGGAAAGTTTCATGGATTTTTACATATAAAATAATATATTTATAATTTATTTAAATCACAATTTATTTATAACAAAAAAAATAATTTAATTTATGAATTTAATATACATATACTATTACAGCTTCTATGAAACATATAGTTCGCAAAAATGATATTCTTCTCTGCGATTCTTTATTAATTCTTGTTATCTCTATTATCTTTATTTGATATTAACTAAACTAAATTAATCATGTGTGCTGTTTTGTATATAACGTAAATGGTTAACGACAAAAAGTAAATTTATGGAACACAACCTGCCATTATAACATGTGCGTGGTGTAAAAAATCACTTTGTTTTGAACATTTCTTTGTGTAGTACCATTTTTGTGGACTATATGTTCCATAGAAACCATGATAGTTTATGTATATTAAATTAATAAATTAAATTATTTTTTTGTTATAAATAAATTGTAATTTAAATAAATTATAAATATATTCTTTTTATATGTAAAAATCCATGAAACTTTCCCTTATGAAATTTTATGATATCTACGATAGTTTGTGATTGACGCGTCTTGACGGATGTGCGCAGCCTAAATATTATAAAGCAAAACAAAAAATTTTCAAATTTTGATTTTTTACAAAAACAATAATATAGTAGATGAGAAAGGAAGTATTTGTTGCATAATACATTTTTCCCATCATCATTCGTTGATCATATATAGTAACGTAAAGTGCCAAAACCCTAAAAAAGAAAAGGGTTAATTTCACGACTCCAGAGTAGATTATGGAAAAACGCAAAAACACGTAACTTTTATTTTTGATTTCTCTACCATATAACGAAAAACACGTTATTTTTTAATAAAAAATTAACAAAAAATCGTTAAATCAAATTTTAAGTTCCGTAGGCCTTTAGTAGACGAAAAAACAAATATTTCGTACATTTATCAAAAATGTCTATCATTAACCGTTTCAAAGTTATTAGCAAAAAAAGAAAAAAATCCGAAACTTTGAAGGGTGGTTTCACCCCCTAAACGTGCGACTTAGCAGATATAAAAAAATACGTATCGATTATTCTCGCGTACTGAACAACTGTGCCAAATTTCATCAAAATCGGAGGGGGACACCTCGGTATGTTCCCTTGTTAGAATAACTTGTGGGACTTTAATAAAACGTAGGAAATTCAGAATGATAGAAGATTCATAAGGTCGATGACAGGAAGGGAATTGAAGCCGGATCGATATGTAATGCGAGGACGTGATTATAAGATGAATTAATAAATGTCTGAGAATTCTTCTAATTTCTGGAAATATATTCCTGTCATGTCGAGTAATTCTAGCACCGTGCAACATCCGGAACAGGAACGGCACGTTCTATATCTATCACGAAACGTCATATCGAATTACGGAGCTTTCAGTTCCGTTTATGACAAACGAAATTATTGACCACTCAATTAACGTCGAAAAGATCGTCAGAATCAAACTGAGTTTCGCTGATGGAAAATTAATCGTAGGAGTAATCGCAATTTTCCATTATTACCCACTAATTGATTTGCGTACGAACAGCAACGTATTTTTCCGTCGAATCATCATGACGCAAAAACAATTTCACCGATGCCGAATCAATGTTTAATTTCCGAAACATCCGCAACACGGTTGGATTTTTCGAAACATGTTTCTTTTTCGCAGTGTTCTACAATGGCTATAAAACTTCCAATACCTATTTCACGTTACAGTATACACGGCAATCGCGTATACCTATATCCACGTAAATTCGAACGAGTCAATGACACGATTAAGGGAGAAAAAGGAAATTCGTTAAAGGTGCACGAGAACGAGAGGTGACGTTCAAGTCGTTCCAAGTCACGAACAGACAACTGTACGCACCGAAGGGAACGTTTCGGGTGGCATTGTAATTGGCGCGCTTTGTGATATCGTCACGAGAGCACATGACAATCCCTCTCGTTCCCTCTTAACACCATGCTCCTGGCTTCCATTAGCGACTAGGTTAGAGACAACCACGGTTATCTTTCTCTCACTTCATCCCTCAACCCCCGTATAATTTCTCTCTCCCTCGTTTCGTCTCTTTCTCTTCAACATTCTCTCTACCTTTCTCTCATCCATCCGGGGATCTTCCTCGCTCTTTTCCACCCTCGAACCCTTTTCTCTCCTTTCAGTCTGGCGCAACCATCTCCTCCTGGTCTCTGGCCCTCTCCATTGCAATCAGAAAAGCAGCCGCGGACGTGATTGATGGTGGGTCCAACCGGGAAGCGCCTAGTCGGCCTCTTCCAACGTTTATCCAAGCACCTACCCGAACTCTCGCTTCTCTCAACCTTCTCATTCCCTCTGCGCGAGCCCTCTATCGTTCCTTTTTTCCCCTCTTGTTTCCCTCTTTTTGTCTTCCTCCACAGCTTTTGTCTTTTCGTTTTGCAGCCGGCAATGTAGCCGAGAGATATCTCGTTGCGGAGGAAAGCCTGTTTAAACGGCCGACAGGTACGACAATCTGTCGTCGCGCTTCGGTTCAATAGTGCATGAAAATTTCGATTGAACCTCCGACGCGATCATGATTCGTTTAACGCGCCATGGGAACGCCGGGGTAATCACGCGTTAACCATTTAATTCGTGACGTAATTTTTGGGATTAACGAGTCCGAGGTAGCCTGTTTCGTCCTGGTTTTACGAAGCTGGAATAGATTTCGGGAGGTTCGATGTTTATGTTTTACGTTAATTTATTACACCGATCGAATGATTCATTGACACGATGGGACGAGTTGATTCGACATTTTTACCAACGAGTATTTTGGTGCATGCTGTTGGAAAAATATACTGCGGCGTTTTTCACAGATTACAAGGGTGAATTTGTTAGCGTGATAGTAGTTTCTTCCTTGTTTTTTAGCTTGGAATAAATTCGATGATTATTTGTTGAATTAAATGGTAAAAAAAGGACAATTTGGTAGGATGTAGAGAATTGCGGAAATTCGAGAAAAGCGTGAGTGCAGGATGTCGATAGACTCCGAGAGGCAGCGCAATGAGAGGGATGCAGCGAACCCGTCGACTATCGGGGAATTAGGAAAATTAGGTTTCCCTCATTTCCAGAGGAAAACCAATTACAAGCATTCGCAGATTTCCGGAGTTCCTAATTTGCCTGACCAGCAGTTAGAAACAACGCGGCCGGATGTCACAATTTACTCGGTACACGAGCCTCGCTAGCGATTCATGGCTCGTTTCCTCGTTACTTTAGAACATCGACATACTGAAAACTAAAAGAGAAAACGTCTGCACCTAGTCTACATTCTCCAAATTCTCAACATTTCCAGCACTCGTCATTCTACTTAATTCTCACAATAATGTTACGAATTATCGTAACGAAATTGTCTCCCCTATATTTCATATCGATTACGAGAATGTTAACAACGAATTGCAAATGTTTAGATATTGATTTAATATTATATATAGAGTTGTCTTTGTAAAAGAAGTTTGGATTCATTAAATTAGAGACGTTATTTTATAATATCTGATTATTTAATTATGAAGCGCCGTTACAATAAATTCCAATTTCCATTTCTTTCTTTTTGTTTAAATATATTCAACAGCATCAACCGATAAGTTCATCCGTTCAATTTTCATCTCTTCAAGATAAATCATCCCCTTGAAAATTTCACGTGACATTGTTGATATTTATGTTGAAAAAATATCTCACACAAAATGAGATACAACGAAACGTCGGATATTTGAAACATAAGTAGACTAATTTAATGTTCAGAACTTTTCCGAGTCATAATTAGTTGGAAAACTTATGAAAACTCAATAAGCATCTCTCGTCGGCACGCACCCAACGATTCGGTTGAAAGAATCTTCCGTTGCTAACGGCGATAAGTGTGAAAGAACGATTTCGCGATGAAAGTTGGAGAAGCGGCTTAATTATCCCATCCCCTAGGGAGTTCTGTGCCGCGTGCGATCTTAATCCACCCCGCTGCGACGCGGTGCGACAATCTCCACGGAGAAAATTGCCAATGGATCGACGAAACATATTTCTCCTTCTTCTCTTTCGCTCTCTTATCCTACTCTTCCGATTTTTTTCAGATGTCTTTTAGAGTTAGAACGAATCAGAGCAGATCCAATCTAATTTGTAACGCGAAAAGGGAGGTCGTATATCCATGAATGAAATATAAAACTAACATCGAAAAAGCAGAATATCGGTGCAATTTCCCCGACAAGTTCGATTGACGAGGAAACGTTCCCGTGATTTTTCTTCTTCGTATCTCCGCTTCATCCATGTCTACTTCGTAATTGCGAGGGTCGAGGGGATGCAATCGTCTTCGATGCTCCATACCGCAAATATATGGTGCCCTTAATCGATTATCGAAGTCCGTTAAGTACTCGATGCTCGTTTTCTCGTCGTCCCGTTTGAAGTTATTACTTCGTCGAAATTGGTCTGTGGGAAGCACGTCCCATTTTATTTCGTTCCAACGTATGGAAGCATTACCATGTAGAATCTCAATTTCTTAATTGAAACATCGAGATACAGCATCGTATTATACATGAGAAAACTCAGTTTTCTCGTTTCACAATGTCTTTCTATGATAGAACGCAGAAAATTGGTTGAATTTCAACGTCAAACTGTCCCACGTGAATTTTCCACTCTTCACCAACTATTTCTCGGTTCAACCTGAACGAAGTATACATTTTATTTCACGACATAAACATAACACCGAAAAACTTCGACCCCTTAATTGAAATATCATACAGCGCGTTAAACGTATACCATACGCTATACCGAAACTCCATTTGTCTGCTCCTGATGGCTACGAAGCGCGATAACTAGAAACCCGAAAAAATTAAAACGTCAAACGACACATTTTCACACGAATTTTCTGCGCTTCCGCGAACCCGTCTCTTTTCCGAGCCATTTCAGTGCTCACCGGTTCGACGTTTTTACCGTGCACGAGGCGTAACGCTTCTAAAAGTATTTCGTTGTTTCGTCCAACTGCGTCGGCTCGTTTCAAGCCAGCAGATTTTGAGGTATCGTTGGAATTTTATATCGCGCAAAGAATGCACCTACGATGGAAGGAGGTACGGTAGCTTTAGATTAAATAGGGACAAACTATTCCATGCTGCACGATGACGAAGGGGTGCAAGTGTGAAAAAGGTGAACCCAGTAGAGGAGAAGGTTCTCGTAACCTCGACACACTGGATAAACCCAACGGCTCCAACCAGCCAGATTGTTTTGCAGTTGGGCTAACTATTTAAAGCATCCTACGGCCGTTAAGCCGCCCCACTGGAAGCTAGAGAGATCGGTAGGCGAATATAGGTGGGGGTTGCACACTTTCCGCAGACAAGTAGCTACCCTCTACACTGAATTTCGATGGAGCTCCGATTGTTTCCCACTTGATTATCCGGAAAACCACATTGCGGCACGCCCGATTCTATACCGGCCGCGCCATAACTCGGCACGGCAACCTGCACCGCGGCCAACTATTCGCATATTGGTTAATTTAACGTGTTGCTCCACCCTATATCTCTACCCAGGGAGTCGACCGGCTCTCGCGATTAATTATTTATCCTATCTCGTCCGGGTGTCTAAATTGATTAAAGAGTTTTCGAGATGCTACAGCAACAGTTGCTAAACGCGTTAAAACGCCCTGATAGTTAATACATCGGCTACATGTGCAAGGTAACTCCCTGTGCTACGTTTAAACTATTTCACATGATATCATGGTGAGTCTAAGGGTTGATGTTCTTCACGGTATTTTCCAGTTTTTGCAAAACTTCTACCATTGAATAAATTATTAAATCGTGAAAACTTTAATTACAGTTTGATACTTTTAGATACTTGTATGACAATTTGTAGTGTTTTTTTTACAGTGATGTAAATTTGAATTATTTAAATTCAAGGGGAAATGGAATCTGTAGGTATTCGCGTTAAAGAAAGGCTAGGGTGAAACGGAAACGACGTGAAATTAAAAGGCAAATAAAGCATCATTTGGCTAACCCGAAAGCGATTTCGAAAACCCGAGGGTGAAGAAACCCTCGGGTCTTCATTATACCCCAAGGGGGATCCATTCATTCGGTGTGTTCGATCGAGGAGCGTCTCGGCAATCATTTTCAATTTATTCCGAGAAAGCCCGCAAAACCTAAAGCGAAGTGGTTCTCCGCCTAGGTCCACCCCACGCCCTGCACTTTACACAGCCGTCCAGGAACCCTTGCAAGGATCTCTAAATTAAATCCACCATATCAGACACGTTTTATTTAATCAGCGGTTCAACCAGGGTGCTCCCTATGCCTGCCTACCGGTACGCCTTAAACGACTTTCAAAGCTACTGCCTTCCTGTTAGCCAAAACGAAATCAGGAACGTGATAGAGGCAGACGCGATCCTCGCGAAGGGCGACGACCTGGACGAATTGGATGCGAGCTGAAAATGGACGAAAGCGAAAGAAAAGATTTCTTTCCTCACGTTTTTCTCGTAGCCAAAAAGAATCCTCCTTTCTTTCTTTCTTAAAGCTTGAAGACATTTTAGATTTTTCATTTCTCAATTATTATTTATTTCAGTTTTAAACACTTTGCAATTTTGTCTAAATCTTTCAGTTCGAATTTCGGATAATCACGATAAGGACTTGAACTGGAATTCTCATAACCGGAAGGTTTAAAATTATAAGGACACCTTCCGCATACCCGGTGAGACGTTAAAGAGCATTCCGACAACGAGGAGATACGGTTTTTCGCAGAAAAAGGAGCAATCCACGGAAGAAAAATAGATACGCCGCTCGGCAGTCTTAATTCGCCGCTGATAAAAGAGGTGGGTGCTGCGGAGTACTAGCGCAGGTAGAGAGGAGAGGGCGATTAAAAATAATCCCGGGTACTTCATCGCTCGCGGCTCGTTGACGAATGATCTTATTAAGAGATTAAATTTAAAAGAGCTACCTCGTTTTCTCATTTCCTAATATTAATACAGCTTTCGAGGGATTATGCCGCGCCCGCGGGGTTGTACACTTTTTATCGGGCCATAATGACGGTAAGTAACGAAGTTAAACCGAGTCCGTCCCTCAGTGTTCTCCGCTTCCTCCTTTTCATTCCTCTGGTTGCCTTTCGTTCGAAAGCGAAGGCAATAGAGCCAACCGAAGGAATATGAGAATTTACGGTCTTTTACCGTCGAGGACGGCGCGCGAATTTTATTAACACTCCGATTACATTATTTCGCGATTCTTTTGCTGCCAAGGAGAAAACGGAATACCGTGGAAAACGCGACGACGACGACGACGAAGAAGAAGAAAACGACGAGGACGATAGTCTTACAAAGATCTCGTAACGGCGTGAGCAGAAGGCAAGAGAGAAGGTGAGATTAAACATCAAGAGGGCCAGGTCGTAGTGTAAGGTCGCGCTACTACTACTCCGTTCGTTGAACGAGTTACGTATTTATGCTCGTATATACAGATATATTCGTCTATCCTCATCCCAAGTCATCCCTCCTTAAGAAACCTCCCGGAATTCCCGGTAACTCAAGGAAATCTGCGTCTCTGCTAATTAGAAAGCGCTGCGAGGGTGGAAAGGGGAGAAAGAACTGGGCGGATGAAGGCGGAAGCCGTTGCTTCGTTTTCATGAAAAGAGACGCCGACCAAAGGAACAAAACTGAACAGTCTTTGAACCGAGGACCGATAAGACGGTGGCATCTTCTTAAATGCCAAGATCCGTATCTCCGTGTTTAATATTAACCGTATTCCTTTTGATATTCCTTCGAGGCACCGCACTTTCAGAGTGTCTTAACGGGTTAGCTGGATAAAAGAGATCCCGTAGACGCGGCCCTGGAGCAGGCCGATGGAAAAATAAGCGACGCAAGGGTCTAGGGATGCTTTGACGAATTCTTCGCAGCCACTTTGCACGGGTAATCGCGTAATTGCAGGAGTTTATCTCGAGTCGTTTATCTTTGAACGAGGGTAGATCTAACGAAGACGTCGAACATCGCTGAACTCTGACGTTGGAATATTTTAAGAATCTTCAGCTCAATATTTTACGGTGAGTTTCATCCGATGAGATTTCTGCTAAATTGGAAAATCGTATTTTCGAATAATATTTTATCTACTGCTTTATCTACGTTGTAATTTCACGGCAATTTATAACGTTCCCAATTTTTTTTTCTCATTTAATCGCCACTCCGTCTCGTCTAGAAGATATGTAATTGATACGATCAGGCAAGTTAATAACATCGATCTTAATATAATAATTCTTTCCGAAAGCCTGCTACCCCCGACCTATACGAAACTTGTCTCCCACACTTTATCTATTCACGGCGCTGATCCGAATCAAAAGCAAGCAAGCACAAAAGCCGAAAACAATCTATGGAGGTGATTGATGAGCGAGATTTAATGGGGTATATCCGCCATAGCAGCACCGTTAAGATAAAAGCGATCCTTACTTTAGCTCGCTGCTTCCTTACGCACCGCGTTAGACGGTAATAATTCAAAGAACTACCCTTCTCTACCTCCTTCGGCCCGCCATTCATCGAGTAAAGTTTCTATCTCATTACTCTTCAGAAACAAACGATAGAAGTGCTTTATTGCATACGTCGCGACGCGTCGTGTCACTACACACCGTCAATACCTTGATTCTCAAGGACGAAAGATCATTTTCACCCGTTCTCCACCATACCAAATTTCAAGCACCGACACGAAATCACTCACGAAGCAAGTTTATTATTAGAAGGTCTATGAACGAAAATTCCGTTGGTCTATTCTCCTTCACGTGCTTTTTAACACCTGCTCTCGACGTCTATAAATTATTTCTCTCAGACGACGGCCATTGTCTAGCGTAATAGTCGTTTAAACGTAAACGAGAAACCAGAGCCCGTTCCTAGATAAACGTTCACCGAACAAGCGCAAATCTTTTCCAACGTGTATACACCACACTCGTCCTGCGCAAAGGCGAGGAAACTGTCCGCACAGGTGCACCGACCAGATGTTCCCTTTAAAACGAGCATTTAATTACAGCGCGGAGTAATCGTCACTTCGCGGATGCGGTGAGAGTACCTTTACCGCCGATTCGTCGTCCCGCGCTCGAGCCACGCCGTAAGCTCGGATATTGCCTCGAATTATTGCAGTATCACCCTCCCGGGTTAAGCGAATGGCCCCACAATCGCAGCCGCGAATGGCCTCCGTCCGATCGTTAAAAACCGACATTGTTTCGTCGATAAACTCCAACGGAAGACAACTGCTCGAGGTTGATGGGACGTGGTCGAGCTTTACAAGCGACACCAATGGTGCGACGACTTTAGAATATCTGTCGACTGCTGGAAATTTTTTCACGTCCTAGAAAAATATTAGGGGTGAGAGTTCGTGTCAAGATGATTTACGATGTTACTTTTAAACAATAGATCAATTACACCGATGAAGGAATTAATAAAGATCTTACACGATATTACAGTAATACTGTAGTATTTGGAGAACGTCTTCTCGGATCAGGGTCGAACTCGGTGCACCCCTTCGAGACCCCCTTAAGCCATCGATCGAGAAGCGTAGCATTTTCGTGCAAGAGGCAGGTATTTGCGTATCGACGTATCGCTAAACACGTTATTTATCATCTTCAGACGTTTTCTACGTAGGTCGCGAGTGATGTCGAGCGGACACCCCCGCGGCGAAGCTGGCAGCCGAGCTCACGATCGTGCCCCCGCAGTTATGATATATCGCGGGACATTAAGGTACTCGTATACAAAGGGTGAGCAGGGGTAACGCGTAGAAGGGCATTGTGCCTCCCTCGTCAATCGACACGTCGGGGGTTATCTTTGAATTCGAGCTGCCTCGCCGCCTTATTACATTTTTTTCCAGGCCGAGCAGGGAGAAATTAGCCTGGCGACAATGGCTGCCAGGTATTACCGGCGCGGCCCGATCTTAAAGCCCATCCATCATCCGAGATGGACGCTCGGCTGCGTCTAATATTATCATAATGTCATCCCCGTCCATTGTGCGACGCGATCAACGTCCCACGGAGCCGCGAGGAGGAGCGCGAGATTTGTCTCCTCGTCGACGCGTTTGACAAATAATAGTCGCGCACGCCGAACGTTATATTTTACGATGCGACACTCGCCTCGAGGATTCCTGGCAGAATGGACGACCTTTGGCGGGTTGCGGAGGTTGGTTGTTGGACGTAGAAATGATATCAATTTTATGATGAATTATATGTTAAATGGATTGCTCTTTGAATTAATGTGTCGAGGGTTGAAGAAAACTTTCAAGAATCTTCGAAATGTAAATTGAAACATTAAGATATCAAGAAGATATACTCCAAAGTTACCAAGATGAAATGATATTTCTTTCCTTGATAAAACATAGTAGTAGTTTAAGGCGGATGAAGGTATTTTTTCAAAGTTAAAGAAATCGATTTGAAATCACTTGGTAATCCGGCCAAACAGGGGGTAGATTCGCCAGCAGAAATGGGAGTGCAGAAAATCAAAGTGCTACGAAGTGTTGCAAAAACGTCTTCGTTTCCGGATAAGCGCTTCCGATATCCTCGTCTCGAAGAAGTGGAGCGTGACGAAACGAGAGGGGAAAACAAAAGACAGAGACGAGGAAACAGCCAACCGAGAAAAAGTAAGAGAGCAAAAGAGAAGGATGGAGAAGCCGAGGTTTAATATCTCGCGGCAGCTCGAAGAGTGGTTATAAGAGACCTCGCATTTCTGCATTCGCAATGAGCCATTTCGGGGACGGCGGGATGCGGATGCTGAGACGAGTCGATGCCTTCGAGTTTTCCTATTCTCATTCCCACGGACGGTGACGCTGCACCGGGTGGAAAGGGCACGAAGGAAGATGGTGAACCATTTCCTTCTTGCTTCAACTGTGGAAAAGTCGTTTCTGCATCTCGAGCTAGAATATTAAAATTCTACGTGGATTACCAACCTCCTCTGTCTTCGTGAGCCCTGTGCGAACCTTCACACGCGCTTACTCGCGTTACCGCAAACGAACTCCGCTCGACCGTGTCACGTTCGATCACTCGAGTCAAGTGGCATAAACGATGATGCATGCGTCGCCAAATGACAGCATCGTCCCATCCTTCCAACCGATTATTGCCATTTCTCTCTTTCTCTCACACGTTTACTTCTTTCCGCTCTCACCCCTTTTTGCTTCTGATCGTTTCTATCCTCCCACCCCGATCTCGTTCCCCGTGGCCGCGTGTGCTCGCTGATTCTTTTGACCTCTCGGGACGACCTCCAATCTCGAAACGAACCGTAGCGAGCCGCATCGTTGTCGATATGTCGCCGTTGATCGACGGGGAGAATTCTTCGCGGATGGAGACCAGCGATAAATCCTCCCAAACGAATATAAAGTGGCGCCGGATTCGAGCGCTCGCCTCGATTTCTTTACAATGCACATGATTCTTTCTCGCGATCGGCAAGTAGAAAGTATTACATGTATTGATCGATGAGTGTACTTTTACGTCAACCATCGTTCCTTCGACGTTTCATTTTCTTCCTTACGTATGACAACGTAATTGCCGGTGCTTTATCCTCTGAAAGAATTCCTTCCAACATTTTTCACGTAGCTTCGCTCGCAAGCCGACTTAACGTCATCTTTGAAAGTATATCTTGCTAATCTCTGGATATCTCTGTGATAATGAGATACGCAATGAAGTTAATGGAATGATGTCTATGAAAATCCCCCAGGAATTTGAAACAGACTATTCTCGTAGAGTTTGAGTTCGATGGAGAATATTTGGAGGATCATCGCAACAGGAGGAAGAGGTGGAACTATCGGTTTCCCTCTCACGGCTGGCAGACGACAGGACGCGAAAGGGGCGGCCATCGCGCGTTGTCGAAAACGCGAAGTCCAGCGTATACCATAAGCATATTTCCAGCGGATGGGTTAGGTAGCATAGGTTATCCGATGGTCCATTGGTCAGCAGAGGTTAGTTGACCACCGAGTAGCCCCTGGAACGTCCCTCGTTGCTCGCGTGAAATAGTGGCTGGCCATGCTCCAAGCACATACGTTAGTTCCGTTCATACGTAACCTACCTGCCAGCTTGCTCGCTTCTGACCGTTTTCTCTCTCTTCAACCTCATTCTCAACCTCCATCTTCTTCCGTAGAACCCTTACGTTCTATCTGATACCTATATCAACATTCTATACCTTTTATCGTTCACTTTTCCTTTTCCATAATTCCTCCGTTTTCATACCTCTTTCTTTCTTTTTACTTTTCTCTTACTCTTTCATCTTGCTAGGTTTCTTCCGATTTTCTAGGGTAGTAGTTGGGCGATTTCAGCCATCCTTTCTTTTGCCAGCACGTACCGATGTGTGCACACGCGAGAACTCGCTTTTCGGTGGGGTCAGCTTGATCTACGGCCGTATAAAACGACTACTTCGTTCTCCCATTGCTCTTGCAACTGGCTACTAGTCGAACGAGAAAAACTAGGAAACTTTCTGGTTCTTACTACTCTATTATAGGAATTATGTGGGTGCACGTACGCGATTCTTATCTCAGCGTGGTATGGAAGCGATGTTGTTGCGATTTAATAACATTTTTTCAGTTCTATGCAATGTTTTGTCTGGCGTTATTATCGACAACTATGGATGCATCATCGTTACCGGATTGTAAGGGTGGTTGAGCGATTTTGGTGCTTGGATTTCATGTTTTTTCCCCCCCGATTTCGCCGGAAAATGAAATACGCCGAGTGGCGAATTTATAGAGTTCGATACACGCGAACCGGTGGCCGCTGCTCGCCATGTGTTTTATTATCCGCTGAAAAATGTTGGGCGATCGCTTTTTGAACGGGGGGTGTAAAAATCGAGCAAAATTGAAACGTCGTATTATCCCTTTTTTTCCCCGGTTGTGTTACACTGGGTGAGCTTTAATTGCGGAAAATCATGAAGCGTCATTGGACGATGGTTCTCCCAAAATGTTTGATTGTACGGCAACTTTTACGTTTGAAATTTCATACGATGAAATTTTGCCAATTTAACCGATACACCGCAATGGCCATTAATACGAGTTATTACCGTTGAAATAAACGCACCGACAATTTACTCTTGGTACATATACGAAAAAAATACCACAACTTGGGCAAAATATTCCTACAAAAATATAATTTCAAACAGTGCGATTAAATTTTTAAAAAACTACAATTACATCTGGATAATTATTTGTCAAATAAAAAGAGAACATTTCAACTTGCAAAATAGTAATGCTCATCGTTCAAACGCAACTACGTAAAGTAATAATTAATGGATTTCATTAAAAACGTTTCGTTAAAATATAATTAGAATCTGTCGCGCACACAGAGACAGATTGTAATCGGTTTATTGCAACCTTTCTTCCACTCGTTGCCCCATTGTCTCCCGTTTTACACATTCCTCGCTTTCCACCCTCAAGTTTCATTGTCGCGCTTCTTTCGTCGCCCCGTGCGAACTTCGGAGCTTCGTTACGAATCTATCACGTCGCTTAATGAGAACGAATTAACGACTAAAGTGCCGCCAATGGATATGGAAATTTCCGAAACGATCCCTCAAACGATTACTCCCTAGCTTGTCGTTGAAACCTGCCAATTTTCAAGCTTCGACGACTTCGCAAGTTACCGAGACAACCGGGCACACTTGACGCACAGTATTACGACGAGACTGTTATTCGTGGATCGTTTGTCGGGTTTCGTTTAACACCAACGAACGATCGACACTTCGTTCGATGTAATGCGGAGAGAATTACATAACGAGGCGCACTTGATTACGGAGAGCTGCCTGGTGATCGTGGCACGAGTTACGTCGGATTTTCGATAACACGATAAACACTTGTGTAATGTGGAGAAATTATTGCGATAAAGTTATAGCCGTGAAATTGCCCGAATGAATTCGTCAATCGGTAGCACTTTGATGGTATTAGGAATATTGATTTTTTGTCAAATTAATTTAAGGTTTCCAATTTTATATTCTTTTTTAAATTAATCATCATCTGAGTGCACTTATTTTCGTGGGTAGCTTATTAATAATAATAACTGTAGATGCAAAGAACATTTATGTAGAAATATGACATCAATGTTAAGAAAAGTTGGAATTATATTTGATAGAAAAAGAAATATGACTGACATCTGTGGTATTTGTCTCGATAAATTTCAGAAGTCAATATCCATAGAACTTATTGAAATGAGTTTATTTCAACGGCTCAGTCTGCATACGATTAAGCTTTAAAACAAAAGCCATTCGAGCTTCAGTTAACATTGATTTCTAGTTGAAGCAATTTCCATAATACTTCTCGTAAGACGTACGAGCGGTTTCCTCAGGTTCGCAGTTATTTCCACGCCGGCATAAAGCGTACCCGTAGTAAAGTTCTTTGCCTTGGAGATAGGCAAACTTTTGCGAAAGAAATTCAATCGAAGCAGCGAGCAAGGAGGATGTCGACATTAGAATTCGTTCCATGTACGATGCAGAGAACGAGGAGAGGTGCATAGTCGCTGGGCCACCAACAAAGAGGCAACTGCGTTGCTCGTGACGTTTATCATACTTTATTACCTTTGCCTCGCAAGCCTCATTGTTCGTCCGTCTGTTTTGTTTCCGGTTTTAATTTGGGAAGCACCATCCCTACCAACCCTCCCGGTCATTATCCTCGAATGACGCGCCAATGAAGTTGGTACATTATCATTTTCCGTTTCCCTTTCCTATCCAGACGCATTAAATGTGATGTGGTTAACGACGTGCACTTGTCGGGCACGTTTGTTTCGTTCGTAGGAAAAATTTACTTTTCGGTCAAATATTAATTATAACTTTGTCACTATAACTTCAATTTCGACGTTTGCACATTTCGCATTTTCATTGTAATTCTATACAACCACGACTTTTACATGTCTCTGTTTACGTTTACCAAGAAAATAGTTTTTTTCCAAGTGTAAAAGAATGTGTCAAAGGTTAATGAATCAATGAATTTATTCAATTCATCGTAAAGTGTATTCCGATCCCTCTAATTCATCCCCTTTTCAATTATCTCGCTAAATTCCCGGGCTTTTCGTCGCATCTTCCAAATGTCAACCGTTTTCCTACTAAAGACGATCAGAGTTGCCCGACTAGAATTACCACCTCTATGCTAACAGCGTCACCATGAATCGTGAACAATTTACGTTCCGTGCGAATCGAATAAATTACGCGACACGCTGAAGTAACGAGACTGCCGCGAAATTCCCGTGGTAAAATACGCCGGCAGTTACCGTAACGCAGCTAGATTTAAAGCCTTCGTTCGAGTATACGCGGAAAATCAACGGACAATGTAATCCCTCGAAAAATCATGATCCCGAAGAAATAGCGCAGAAAATGCAAGGTATTTCGACCATGGACAGGACGGTCAGAGGACAGAGGGTAAAAGAAGTGGACGGTCAAAGGTTGAAGCGCGCGAATGGCAAGGTGCAACCAAATGGAAAACAATCGCATCGTTCCATTACAAGCGCTAATAGCAGGTCAGCTCACTTAACCCGTGCTTAAACGATTTTCTCGTTACGCCTCCGTCGAGTCGAGATGCACCGCGAATAGCCACGTCGTCGACGTAAAAGAAAACGGAGCTGTTCCGTCTCGCGCGCGTTCTCTCGGCTCCGTTACGTCCCCTTAAATTATTTTCGAATCAATTCGAGGTCCCCGGCGGGCAGACAGAGCCATCCTATTATCCGCATTGTTACTTCCCTTTCGAGTCTTTCTCCTCTTTGGCGAAGGTTATGCGCGCATCTCATGGCATTCTCCCTCTGGAGAGGAGGGATTCTTCCTTATTTTATTCCCCGTGTGCGGAAGATGCATCTTGACGAAAACGTTAGGTTCCATGCCTAGTTGTTTTGCATCTTTAGTTATAATTGCAAGTGTAATATCTGATTAGTGAAACTGTTTGTGTCTAATAATTCATATTTCTAGTAGGAAAACGTAATAGGGAGATAGTTAGACTTTCTCGTTGAACTATCGACTAAAAACGAAGAACTCGTATGATGAACAAAGAAACGCATATGTGTGGAAGATGCATCTCAACGTGAATGTTAGGTTCAACTTGTAGTTATATTATGTCTTTACGTATAATTTGTAGTAAGGGGGGTATTAAATAGTCAATAAATTCACTTCACAAATTAACAACAAACAAAACTAGAGTATATATATTTAGATAGGTGAGAATATTGAGTAATATGTATAATATAATAATGGTAATAATAGTAATAATAATAATGGTATTAATAATGGTGAATAAAGGTATTAATAAGCGTTTCGCATCCGACTCGAATAGATGCTCAAAACGAACTGCCTAAAACGAACTCCAACGACTGGAAAGAATTTTTTTTCTTCTTAAAGGGGCACTACAAATTATACAATTGCAAGTGTAATATCTGATTAGTGAAATTGTTTGTGTCTAATAATTCAAATTTCAAGTAGGAAAATGTAACAGGGAGATAGTTAGACTTTCTCGTTGAACTATCGACTAAAAAGGAAGGATACTCGCATGATGAACGAAGAAGCGCGTATGTGTAGCCGTTTCTGCAAAACAATGCGCGGGAAAACGAGAGCGAGCCGTCGAGCCGGACGAGTGAGTGTTTCCCCGGTTTGATTAAAATCAGAAATGATTTATTCCCGAGGCTCGATCTCGCGCCATCCACCCACTTCTCCCAGTTCGTCCTCTTTCCTTTTCCGCCCTTCCGACGCCTGCGTTCTCTCGCTACTAGATTCCTATTTCCATTCGGGGATCCGATTCCGACCTCGATCCCCGTTCCACGACTGAATCTATTACCAGCAGTTTCTAGATCAGTCGGCGAGTGACTCTCTTCTACCCTTCGGCCCTCCCTCACCTCTTTCGGGCCCTCCGCCCTTTTCAATGTACACTTCGTGGAGCCACGGGTCACTCGCATTTACCAGCAGATTTTGGTCCGTTTCGTCGCTTCCCGGGACTCCAACGAAACGGTAGTGTACATTTCGTTTCAATCTTTTCCTCCCTATTTTTCCGTCTCGCCCTCTCATTTCTTCCGATTTATCGTCCGCGGTGCAGCTTTTTTCTCCTCCCTTCCTTTCACGACTCTCGCGATTTCTCATTTAATACCTGTTGACAGGCTGCTCGCGATAACGAATTCGTGGCACGATTACGAACTCTTTCGATCGTCACGGCGTTTCTACGGTGCCTGTGTATCTCAACGGGGGAAATCGACGATACGGGGTTATCGACTTCGTCGAGACGTTCTCGATTGCGAGATTCTCGGCGGCGAAATATGGAAAGCGAGTAAATGCAGGAAACGGTGGACGATTTTGTAAAATCATCGATTAGCCTCTCGATCTGGAGTGCAGTTTCTGGAAGACGTTAAACGATTTATCTTGTAGGAGTCTAGAGTGGACTTTAGGTATGTGCGGTATTATCTTCCGGTCCAATTATGGCTCTCGGTCAGGTCTCAAGATAGGGTTGTTATCTGTCGATCGATTTAAATTTTCATCGTGAATGTTTAATCGCTGATCTTAATGCACGACGATGAGGGTATAAGTGACTAAGAAATATTTGAATAATTAAAATGTGCTCAAATATGGAAGTGAAATAAATCGTCAGTTTTATGAACAACTAATCTAAATTGGCTCCGTTTAACACTAGAACTACCGAGCAAGTCAAAATAACTGGTCCCCAATTTGTTCTATAAATTCTCCAAGTTTATAGCAAAGCCGTTGAGTAGATATTCCACTTTTATTTCAGTAAACACAAATCAGAAAATCAATCATCATTTCCACGACTAAATTTCTCTTTGTCCAAAGTACTTACTTCATGTATTGACATATAATAAATTTATCGCGAGTAGTTCTAGTGTTAAATGAAGCTGGTATTGAACAACAATTTTTTGACTATCTTGCAAAAACTTATCGAAACTTTCCCTCGATTCTGTTTCATACAGCAACAACCCTCTGTCGTGCGTTATCTGTCCCTTCGTCGTCTTCCCAGACCACCGGTAAGGCTGGCTTTTCGCATGCTTTATTCAACGTTTCGTTGGATATTTATGGAATTTAAATGTTTTTAAATCGATACAACGAGGCGAGCCTTAAAGCGCGACGCGACGCTCTTCGACATTCGCATTGCGAATAAACACGGCTGTCTATGACGAGACGATGCTCGATTCGAGATAGAAGAACAGAGAGATCACGGAGAGTGAGAGCACACCAGCTGAGCGACGATAATGAGCTAATAGCAGAGTTGACAATTACCGCTATTAGCACGGAGTCTCGAGGAGACGAGGGCTTGAATAATCGATAGACAACGTTGTTAAGATGAGACCGGCATACAGCGCGACGGGGTGGAAGGGGGAGAAACATCTAGCACGGTTGACACGAGTAATGCAAATAGAAACTTCCATCGGTGTCAAGTGCGCTATGTAAATTCATAGAAATTTTCTCCCGTGACGTGCGATAGAATTTTTTCAACGTGGATAAAAGTACTCCAATTATTAATTATAATTTTGAAAATTCTTTTTTTTTTTTTTTAATATGAAAGCAACTGACGATCTATGTAAAATGAATTGGTGGAATTCGTAGAGTTCTGCGTCCAAATTCATTCGTTGAAAGAGTTTTCATGCGCGTTGTTGCAGAATATTTTTACAGGTAAAATTCACACGGTATCAATCATAATGGATCGACATTTTCAATGTATTCTATTGTCGAGCAACGTAGAAATGCAGTATAGAATGAAATTTTTGTATATTGCTGATGTTCCGTGTTAGAGGCCATTTGTAAAGGGATTTGCAAAATTTTTTTTCAAGCTTAAACTTAATAGCGGCACGGATAACGACTATTGTTAGTGCAAAGCTTATAGGATAATAGGACGGCGAATAATTGATAAGCAACCATGCTAAAACAAACCGAGCTCGCTTTATCTGGATTAAGAACAAAGAACCTGTACTACAATCGTCGTTAACAGAGCAGCCAGTAGCAGTTCTGTATATTTCATCAGCTACGAAATCACAAGGAGAGTGTCTTCTCGTCAGAATCCGACGGATTCAAAGCGAATAAACAAATGAAATTACTCCTATTACCGTAAAGACGATTTAAACGGTGTGTGTCAAGTTTCCATGAAAATTCCCATAAACGTTCACGTCCCGATATTAATACCGATAACTCGTTAAACGAATTTACCGATGTTCCTTCGTAATCCCCAGTCGTGATGTTTCGCGGAGCTATGGATTTAATAAGAGCTATAAAATACACGCCAGCGCGTTTCCTCTTTGCACGATAAGGAAAGGTCAACCCCGGATGGTTCCAGTTTCCATGTTCCCGTAACTCTCGCGTTTCGCACTAATCACCGCTACTTTCTTGTAACGTGCGTACCAACGAATGTTCTTTTTCATCAGGCGGATACTCTCCCAAGGGAGCCCGGAGAATTTCGCCTAATTAGCCACGTTCACGACGGTTTCCGGGTAACCGGGCATTTTATATCGCGGGTCGAGGGAGAAAAAAAAAGGAGGAATTCCCACCCTCTTGGAACAATGCTTCGCTCGCGGGATATGTTACGCTGGGTTACAAGACCACGTGCTTTAACAAGGTCCGTGTTTAGACCGCTCGGTTAGGTCGGGCCTCGCAGACCGGCTGATGTTAATTATTTTTACGAAATCGACCGCGTTGCTTTTTCCTTTTTCGGGTTGCTGCATGAATACGCTAGGAGTACTCGTTTTACGAAGGAACACTGTTTGCCGACTTTCATGTTATAACGTAGCGTAGGTATAGATGAATGGAACAGGGGCGGAAGGGTGAATTTTTTTCGACATAACGCCGCTAATGATGCGACATCATGAAGTTTTGGTTGGATCCTTCAATTATATGGGGATATTGAGGATATTCGAGAGCGAATGGACATTCTGGGATAATAAATATAGACGGGGTTGAAATAGCGGGAAAGGGTAAAGTATTAACCCTTTCACGACAATGGATGTATATATGTGGTCTGTGGAAACATTCGAGTATAGTTCGTCGGTGGATGTGTAAATACATGGCTAGAGTTGAAAAAATTTAAATGTAACCGTTGAAATATAATAACGCAAATAGTAATTTCTAATTTCTACACATTAGCCCTATAATTGTTGGATGAAAAAGAAATTTTTGATCGCTAAATAAATTATCATCTTTCAAATGTTCAAAAAAGTCTGCAAAGGATTAAATAAAGTTTTAGTCGAGAATAGAATAAAATATCAAGGTTAAAAGTTGATATGGGTGGAAATCACGAAGAAATAAGTTTCATGGAGTTAAATTTTTCATGCACTTAGAATCCACGACGTCAATGAATTTCATTGCATCTACGATACGACTTGGACGAGGCGAATCGAAAAGAGGAAGTAAGCTACCGCTGTATACAGGTTTACTTTCTCAAGTAGAGTCGAATGGATGGGAGATCGACTCGCGTTGGTACCGTCAAGCCCATTTCCGGTGCATTCGCGCACCTCGAGGACGACAATTTTTCCATTTTCCTCGGCAATCAAAGGCTGTGGCGCCTTCGATGTTCGACCTTCGGCTTTCGCGTTCTCTCTGCCGTGCTGGCTCTCGTTTTCTCGACGCGATTGTCGGTGATTTTGCGAACACGATTGAACGACCATTCTTTCTTCTCTACTCTTTTCATCCTTCTCAACTTCCCGTCTTCCTTGGGCGTTCGTTCCGCTTCCTTCCTCAGAGTGTACGCTTTTTACCTCTGATAGATGTTACGCCACACCGTCGCCTCTCGATCTTGAGACTGAGGAATTTTCTGCAACGATTCTAAAGATTTTTCCATGGACCGATGTCTTCTTTCCATCGTCCAAAATATATACAATTTGTAGAACCGACGAACGAACTCTTGCATACACTTCTAAAATGAAGGTTACTTCAACCTTCAATTTTACAACAATTAATTTTCGCATTGTCAGATGGACTATTTGCAGAGGATTTAAAATCACTGAGGCCACAATGGCCAAAAAACCCGCCGTCAAATTTGCGAAAGGCTAGCAAATTTTTTTTCACACATCTCCATCTTTCTAAGGGTGTAGAACCATCCTTGAAAGTCATAACAACTACTTTTGACACACGCTGTACGCATTGAACAAGAAAAATCTTGCAGAAGTGACGGAGAATTGGAAGTTAGGCCCGCTAATTGGAAATCCGACCATTTAACTCTATACCTACCATAGCACTCGGTTCATTTGATTGGAGTTGCATGAAAACTGTGATCACTAGACTCCGGATGTTTATGCAAATTTCAAATTCAACAAATGCAGTTAAGACAAGAGAACCTATTTAGGGATTTGTTGCACTCGATAAATATTACAACGAATACCATACTTTGGATATTTCGGATATATTTTTATATTATGTTCGTTTTGTGTATTTTAGCCGTATTCATTTTGTCATAAATGCATAAACATCCGGAGTCTAGTGATCACAGTATAAGAAGATTAACTACACTTTATACAGTCAGATCGAAACATTGAATAAAATCTATCCTCAAATAAAAGGACATCTTCGTACAATGAGAAAAATATTTCATCCCCCAAGTAATATTCGATAAGGGCAAATTATTTGTTGCAATAATCGGCTCTAGTTAATCTTCAAACGCTGTTGGAAATCTCTGTATTTGCAAGACTTAACCAACATGACGAGTAAATCGATCGAACGAATTACCAACATATATCAAAGACGGTCTATGTAATGCTATTAACGATCTCTCTGAGAGGATCTTGGCATTGTCAAGTATCGTAAATCCCTCAAATGCGAATTCTCAGCGAGGTTATATGCCGAATCAATTGCTGGTGGAAACGATATTCCCAGATATCATACGATCCGATCGATATGACCTGATAAATCCGCATGCCCGTCAACGCTTTGGAGCGTCCGTAATGCTATTCGCGATCTATTGACACGCGCTTGCATAATGGCCCTACGTCCAGTGCGTGTGACGCTACTAGCGGTGCATTATAACGCAAACGTCTTAGGATAATCTACGCTTAGACCTGCGCACCATTGGAGCTGCCATTGCTTAGGCGTTGCTGCACCGGACGTTCGATACAGCTATTGTTTTCCCACGGTATTATAATGCATAATTAATTGATCGGCTGGTGATATTGTAGTAAATTAATAAATTACTCGCACTTTGTGATAATTCTCTAAAATACATTTATCAAGATGGATTTCAAAGGAGCATTAGAGGACTATTAGCTTAGTGGGAATATCAAGAGGACTCTTAGAACATGAAGTACCAGCGATGATTACTGGCATCACATCTGTGAAGACATGATAGGCCTGGAGAAAATCTACATATACCAACTTAGAAATGCGAATGTACTTGTTACTCTCCACTGAAAATTTAAGTCTGAATTTTTACCACTAATAAATTTTAAGTGTTGGCTATATCGAGGCTGTAAACAATACGAATCTACTCTGCAAAGGCTAGGTGCTTGATGGGCAAGGAGACAGAGACTCATTGTTAAGCACTTAATCAGTAAGCTTGAGACCAAATACCACGTCAACTCTGGGAAATTTAAAACGTTTCCTAATATGTACCTATACCAGAACTTTAATGGTTCAGAATCTACCTAAAATTGTAGATCCTAGGCGAAGCGAGTTTTGCTATTTTCTTTCGAAAAAAGACAGAAGGAACAACCAAATAAATGAATATACCGAACACCATAATTGGTGCTCTTACAAATTTAAACCGCCTCATTTCGATCAAGGAACAGTAGCCCTTTGAATACCAATCTTGAGAAGGTCGACCATCGATGCGAGAGTTTCGAAGGGCAAGTTTTTCGCGCCCCGATAATTTTGTTCATCAAATGGTCCAACGATCAGACACACGAGACTTTTATTGCTAATAGAATCCGACCGTCTGATCAAGAAACATTGTAAGGTCTTACGCTACTAGCAAGAAAAGAACGTCCACATAGGGGCCTACGAACTCCGCACACGTACACGGGAAATATTGAGAGCCACGTGAGTCGATGTAGGACTATTCGTCACGAGGTGCACGTCGTAAAACGTGCTCGAGGAATCGAGGACGACCGAAGAGAACGGCTGCGAAGATATACCCGGAGACACGATGGTAGTTTTATGCAAGGGGCGATCGTTAATCAATCAACCGAGCTTGGTCCACCGACGAAATCCGTGCTGAGCGTCACGACCGGAAGGGTGAGAGTGATCGAAAGAGAAAGGAAGGAGGAGAAACGATAAATATTGTTTTTATACTAATCCTTACGATGTCCTGTGCTTGCCCGGTACGCGCGCCCACTTTCCAAGTAGCTCGCTTCAGGAAAAAACTTTCAGACTACGATCTCGTGGACCTGTTTCGAGAATCCTGCTTCGACTCGCTTTCTTGTACCTTTCTTCGTCAGATGCGTGTTTATAATTTTCAAAATGAAGTATTTCAAGGAACAGGGTGAATTAAGTTTGTAAAGCGCCTTTAGATACTATCCTTCCAGGTGGTCAAAGCAAGACTTGTTGAGCTTTTCGAACAGAACGTTCATTCAATATGAAGTCTAGTCTGTACTTGAACGCAAAGAACAGAACACATTGACGATTTAAATTGTCACCGGGCAGGCCGCAAATTTAAAGTTTAAAAAAAAAAAATTTTATTCACTCTACAAACTACTACAGATCTAACACTAAAGAGTAAAGAGAACTTATGCCACGAATACAACTGGCTAACCTTCGTTGTAACACCTCTTGAGGCTGGAGTCGGAATGGAATCGATGCGCTGTTATGGGATCGCCTTTTATATCCTTTATGTGCGTCTTCATATTCGTTATTATGACGGCTACGAGGTGACCCATTGTTGACATTCTTTAGATTGTTTAGTCTAGTGAGGTGTCGTCGTTAGAAAATAAAATTTTCGCTAAGTTCGTTCACCGTAGTAAAATAGGGAAAATTGTCGCATTTGTATCCGCACGAAGGTGCGGTCTTTGCGCACCGACCATTAATCCTTTGCAACTGTTCTAATCGTAGCGATTCGCGATCCTATCGAAGCTCGCGAGTGGGAAATACCGCGAGATTCGACCTGCCCATGGAACGGCTAATTGTCGTCGGATACTAATTACACCCCTCTAATCACCGTATCCGCGAAACGGCCGAACACCGGCCACTCTCCGATTCCGGTCCCTCTTTTGCGAATTTACAATGAATTCGATAAATTCTCTCTCTCTATTCTCCTCCCGTCGCTATTGCTCTTGGGCCGAGAGGCAAGATTTTCAAGGGTGCTTCGCTTAATCGCTTTTCACGAAAAACGGTGGCGCAAAAAGGAAATCTCTTTGCCGGTACGCTTGCCGATCCCCCCTCTCTTTCTACGTTACTACTGCCTTCATTATTGATACGACTCGGCGTTAGGCCGAGGCTTCTTGCGCTTCACCTGAGTCTTTAGCACCTCTCCGCTTTAATGATGGCGTTAATAACGACGACGGCTTGCACTTACGTGCTAAAGGATGCGAGAGGGACTCGCCATCGCCAGGATAGAGCCGAACTGCTATGCGGACTTAATTACTTACTGTCAAGGGCTTAACTGGTAACCTGCTTACTCACCTGAAACACCAAAAAGATCAGAAATTAATTGATTTATCTTAGAGAAGCTGCATCGATGGAATGTCCGAAGACGGACGTCTAAGAAGGGTAGAAAGGAAAGGGGGAAAAATTGAATGATTTTCATTTATCGCGTTAAGCTACATGATCGACAAAATTGCTGTTGATTTCTTTGCAGTTATTGGGTTGTTCTTTTATCTGAGAGATTATTTTTTTGCAATTTACAATTAATTGATGACAGTATTGAATGGGGATGTAACGATGGCGAATCTTGAATGTAAGGAAGAAGTAGATTTATTGGAGAATTGACACATCGAAATATCCAGTTACCGACGATGAATCTCCTCGCGTGATATTTTCGAAGAATAATTAGGGCAATTAATTCTTTCCGCGATGAGCTCACTGTAGTTTAATACGAATTAGCCAGGTTGCGTAAACGAGACAAGCAAGAGAGTGGCGCGGACGCGATACCCTATCAGGACGAGCTTAATAACGTTAATATTAACTAAGCAAACAGGCGAATGGAGTCATATCAGTTGTGCACGCATGTGTGCCATGACGCAGGTGGTTTCCGTGTTAAAGTTTACATGGACAATGCATATAATGTGTGGCATACTTCGGAAGATGGCCACGCTTAAGCTCGCTCTATTATTTCCCCTGATTATACAAATATTGTACCTTCATAGACCATAAACCGATTTGTTCTTCGACACCGGATGTCTTTGCGATTGGCCCTCGTGTAATGTCCCTTTTTTAATTTATCAGAATACGAAAGTAAGACGAAATTGAATTTGGTACGAATTTTGAGAGAAATTTCCAACGAATTTCACGCTAACATTCTCAACGCATTGTATTATTTAAAATTCCTTGGTGAACGATGCCCGATATATCCGAAGGAATTTAAAGGGAAATTTCATTTCAGCCGCTGAGACCTCGCTCCACGCCTCTCTGCATATCGTGCCAATAAACCTGCCCGGTCTCTTTGTTCTTACTACCTAAAGTAAAAGGTAAGGAGATTTTATTGCTCGCCGGAGACGGCAAGATACGAGTCAAGAATAACGACAGAACGGAATGAAGTTCGATTTCTTCGCCTTCCACCGCGACAATTAATATCGCGAATACGAGGGTAGTTACACAGAATTTCCACTCAGGATATTATTTTGAAATATTTTAATAGAGTAATTTGTGAGATAAAACAAAAAGAATATCATGGAATAATATAACAAAGGATCTAATCGATATTTGTCATTGCATCTAATGCACTTATTTTTCCAGAGGTCACTGGTAACCCCCATGACACCATTGACAAGTCGGGCGCCGATGACCAATGCTGCATAGAGCACGATAATCCAATAACATCCACTAGAATACGAAATTGGCATTAATTTTCAAACTTTCCCATCGAGCGCGAAAGAATTTTCCTTCGATCGTTCACTCCATTATCGGTACATTGCTGTCCATCAATATCAGTAGTTCACAAAAAGAAATAATAGCGCATAATATTGCTGTGATAGGGAGAGACAAAAAAGGAAACTGGAAAATAAACGCATAAGTATAAAATTGCACGTAAACACAAATTCACCTACAAACTGAAGGATTCTCGTGCGCGCTGGAGCACTTTAAAACGTGGAATCGATGAAAAGAGTGCCGCTCGATGTGAAAGGGAAAGAGAAAAACAGATGAAAATAGGGACAGAGAAAAAGGAGAGAGAGAGAGAGAGAGAGAAAAGGAGAGGCGCTTTTGCGTGGCTCGTAAATCGTCGACGGATAATCCTGATGGGGCGCGTTGGTTGCACGGCAACCGTAGCGACGATTCAAAAATCGTAAAAGGGGCGAAACAGAAGGGGGATGGAAGCAGAGTCCAGATTTTTTTCAACAGGCCGCTCCTAATTGGGCGGGAGGGTGTACTGCCTTTCGTTAATTTATTTATCGACGGAACGATGGTCCGACGCTTTCTGAGCCTGTCCTTCGCAGGGATGCAATTTAATTCGCTGTTACGTACTTCCCTTTCATCGGAGATTATTTCCTCCCCTTCCGACGGTATCGCTCGTTACACCGGCGGCACTCGTTCTTTTATCGTCCTGGAATTTTTCTCCATGATATTGTTTCGCTTTCGAAAGATTCGCAGGATGGATTCAGCGAATTGTACCTTCTTTGAAATATCACAAATTAAATGGTGGAGAAAAATGGCTTATTCCTAAAAAATACGGAGGAATTGTTTCTTGCAAGTTATTATTAAAATATCATAATTTTGTATCTATAAATTTTCCACATATTTTCAATTTCACTCTCACTCTCTCTTTTAACTCGACATCATACACGCGTCAGATATTTTAATCGACGACCATCGACCGGGAGGGTGTATTAAACGTGTCCTCAACTCATCGCCCGAAAAAACGGAAGAACGGGACGCTGGAGATAAACGTGGAGAAAAATAAAATCGTACCTCTAATGGGAAATTTGTGTTTAATCCCCATGTCGACAGGAGAGGGATTGGTGGGTCTAACAGAGCGTTCACGGATGATCCACCTTTTCCCGCAACAGCCTTCTCCTTCCGTACGATGAAATTCAATCCGCAACCGGAGGATTGCCTCTCGTTAGGGATTACGCCTTTCGCTCCTTAAAATCCTGCCCTCCGCCTCGGCGAACTCGTATTGTCCCGCCGTAATAAGGTATTTTAATTGGTGGTTGTTATTATGTTCAGCAGCCGGTCAGGCTGCTGGCTCTTTTCGTGCTACCTTCTGGCTACCTTCGACATAATCCGTGGAAGAGGACGTGCAAGGTGAGAGAGTAAGAGGAGGAAGAATAAGAAGAAGATGAAACGTTCGAATAAGAAGAAGAGAACGAAAAGGACCAAGCAGAAAGACGACCTTTCTTTCCCGCTGCACTGTCCTTCAGGAAACAAAAACGGAGACGATGAGCCAGAGAACGAGAGACGAGGTAAGAAACGAAAGCAACGGAAATGGAAAAGGTGGATAGAGAGAGACAGAAAAGAGTAGTTCTCTTAACCTGGGCTACCATAATGCTTGCTACCATATACAACGCTGGCACAGAGAGAAGAGAGACCCGGCATCGGTTCGTACGTCGGTGACCGAGGGTCAACCAGATACCAACCGGGCTCTGTGTTTCGAGTGCCTCGCGCCCGATTAATTGCACGCTGTCCAAGATTTATCGGGCGGGGAGAGACCACGACTGGAACGGTATTCCGGCGCTCGTTCTTTGCCGCGGTAATTGCCCGGTACCGATTACTAATTGCTCGTACTCCTGGGCCCACTGCGAGCTGACCGATTTCGGGATCGTCCTATCGATGAAACGTTACGAGACTCTTCGCGATATGTCGGTTTTAAGGATGATGAAAGTATCTTGATTACGGACTGAGGTATTTTGAGGAAAGTATTTGTTCGATGATTTGTAAATTTTTAGATGATAAAGTAACTTGGTGATTTTAATCGTATATTTAACAGAGATATGATAGAATAGTTGGAGTAGCTTGAAACTGTAGGATGGATCAAGTCGATCGCAATATTGAGAAAGTTTCACAAGCAGAAGCCACGACGATGATTCGTTCTGTTGACGGATAATTCCCCGGTCTCTAGTAAATAATGGAGGCTTTGAAAGTATACCCCTCAGACGGCTGGAACTTTCGAAAATGAAGTTCGAAAGCCACGGTGTAGAAGTACCCCGGCAGGGGCGCATATTTGAGTAGCCATTAACGGCTTTTGCGTGGTTGCTTGTCAGTCGATAAAAGTTTTCGTCGTGTCTCTTTCTATCTCTGTCTTTCTCCATTTACCTCTTTCTCTCTTTTTCCTTTCTCTTCTCTCTCTTTTACTCTTTCTCTCGCATCGGTCCGTCTTCTTGCACCCTATCTAATTCATTAGCGTGAAACTTCAAATGACGGACTGTGTCCTCAGCTACGAGGATTTCCACTCCTGACAGGAGTGGCGTAAATGTCAGTGCGTTAATAGACTTAAGCTTAACTTCCCTACTAATGGCAAGCACGGACAAATTTTGATGTCCATTAAGTATAATGAGATGATAAAGTTGCCGTATAGTTAATTTACTAGTTAAATAAACCGACAACATCGAACCGGGGTGGATAGTGAAATTCATTTTGGCTGGTCCATAAACTTCGTCGATTATTGTCGTTCGTTTGTGTGACATAGTACCTTATAAAATAGTAGAAGTGTACTTGCTTTTACATAGAGAAATACGAGGATGCGTTTGCGGTGTTTGACCGAACTGAAGGATTATTCAAATATTTTTTAGAACCGTGTCCTGTGACACTATAAGCCGGCTAACATGAAAGGGATTGGAATTCCTTGTTTACCTCACAAATAGCTCCACCCGAAATTGAAATGACATCGACCATCCGCGAAAGCATCTGATTGTGAGTCTGGTATGTCGGATAGTATAAATTGTACACTTCATTTGTTAAGTGTCCATTAACATTTGTTTGACACACGTGAATTTATTTACGCCACAGAGTACACCTGTCAGGAGTATGGAATGTTGTCAACGGAGTGGAGATTTCATTAAAGTGCTTCAAATGATTCAAAACGTGCATGCCTTTGTAACGTGCAATTCGATTGTAAATTCTAACGTACGAAATTTACGAAAATATTTGCTTTCGAAATGTACGTTTCTGATAGGAAAATCATTTTGACAAATTACATTCCCTAAATAATCAAATGTATTACGTCCGAACGGTAATAGGAAATGAAATAAATTCCACAATAAATATTACGCGAATATTTCGTCAAACGAGCACGTCAGAAATATTTGTCATTTATTCGTTTCACATATCATCGCAAATCCTTCATAAACTCTTAAATTCCAATTAAAAATATAAAGTCAAATGAATCAAATTCCCAACGTTGAAGACCACTGAGATAGAAATTTCAAAATAATATAAATCCACTTTTACAAGTGCGAGAAATTCAAAGAGAATATTTATCTATCCATATATACAAACAAGCATCACCATTCGTCACAAATAAACGAGAAATCCACCGAGTTAAAATCGTCCAACACAAATGTCCTGACGTAAAATTGATTTCACTCAACAATCTCCCATAATTCTTTCGTTTACCTCGTAAACCGCCGTTACGAGAATAAAAAGAGCATCGTACGTTAACAAACACACGTAAATACCAGTATTATCACTTACGATCGCACCCTTTCGATAGTTTCGCAGTGACTCGAGTAAATATCGATAATTATGATGTATTGGCTAGCCGTCACACGTTGGCCCCCATGTCCCTTCCTCTCGTGTCGTTCGATCCGTCCTCGGAAGCGTAGCGGAGATAAACGCGTTAAATTATCGCAAAGAGGAAAAGAGACAAAGCGTGAAATATAATAGCAGAGAGGAAACCGCGCAGTGCATTACCGATCAGCCGGCCCTTAATGGAATATGACAGGTTTTAACATCCGGCTGCCGCCGCGCCATTGTACGCGGATTTTCGTGTGCCGAGTGTACGACAAACCGCAAACATTTTTTCGATCCTTCCCTCGGTGAAAAAGGTATCGTAACACGTGTCATTGGCAGGATCATTTTCACGCGTTTTCGCCGTATCGTTCCTCGTTTAGACTTTATGTGTACTATCGTTCGAAGGGAGTCCGCCTGTTACTCGTAGTGAAATTGTTCGCTTTTCTCAATTGACGCCATAAATCGTGAAGAGAGAACGGAATTTGGAGGAATAAAATATAATGAATCTTAAGAGAACTAAGTATACGTTAAGTGACAAAATTGTGTGACAGTTGTGTAGAATCGCAGATAGAAATAAATTTTGAAATTTCTAAATTTATAGGAGAGCCATACAGGAACTTTTAAACTTCTATGTTGCGAAATATAAATTACGTAACAGTAGATTTACGGAAGCTGTCAAATTCACGGTTTCCTACTTGCTTTGTTAACATTTTTCAAATTTACAGAGAAGCTTTACATTAGATATTTCATATGTATTTTATAATACGATAAGTATTTAATGAATTATTATCGTTGTCGCCTGATCCCTCTTTTTTGAAACACCTTATTTAATGTACATCAGTGTAACAGATTTCACGTCCGTAAATTTAGAGTTAATTGATCACAGATTTGATCTCTGAATTACTCCTTTTCCAGAGTACTTGATATGTTGAATTAAAATGTTAACACCGATAAAACAAAATAATTGTTGTGAAGCAATTACAGACACTTTGCAGAAGACAATGGCTATTATGTGCTCTACTTTCAGAATAATTTATTTTACCTAAATTTATTTCTTCCCTATACAAACCAGAAATAAATAAATGCAGATTGCCCCAGAATTTTCCATTATCAGAAAGTACACGTAAGCGCGCCACTGCGGATACGCGTCATAAATCCTAGCGGTACGTGCATTCATAGAAAAATAAATGAACTTTCCGAAGTTTCTTTCGCTTTCGAAACTCCATGGACACCCCGTATATCACAGCGTCATTCCACGCGGAGCTTTGGTGATTCGGTGGGCGCGGAACAGAGAGAGGACACTCGCAAATTAGATTAAACTCCGATAATTAAAACTAGAGCTCCGTCCGGTGTAATCTACTGATGAAAATCTGGAATAGCTTGCGCCGTTGTATTTGCGCCATCGTATCGCTCCGTGTATTCGTACCTAGTTTCGATTTTGTTTAAAGCCCGTTAAATGATTCTTCCGCGGTTAATACGCCAACGTCCCATAAATTCACGACGTTATATCCAAAGTTAATGATACGTCCACGATTGTTATTTATATTCGCTTCACGTGCACATTATTTACGAGAGGATACCTCGAGCATCGAAGAGAAAGGAAGAAAAAGATATCAACCCGAAACTTCCCATTAATTAATCGATCTCTATCGAATCGCGTTTCAGCACCTCGCGAGAAATACACTTTGGCCAATGTTTTCTCTTATGTCTGTATTTTTTTTAACGTTCATAAACATCATAGGAATTTTGCACGTTGTTCGCGAATCGTATTGTAAACAAGAGGAAGTAATAACATCCACCGGTCTCGATTGTCAAGATCCAAGGAGGAATTCAACAGAACGGGGTTATCCGGTCACCTTGTCGCAATCAATCTTTCCGGCGAACATGGCGAACATAAGCAGCCCGTCCGTACATGCGATATTAGTTTGCGATTTTCCTTTTCTTCCAATTTCGAGAATGCATGTGAATCAATATACGAGATAGATAAACCACGATGAGTAAATTGGTTATGGTGAATTAACGAACATATCACATCCCTGTGAACTTCTTCAAATGATATTATCAATAACTTCGACCCGATATGGTGTGGCTTTATTTATCGAGTTCGATATCTGCAAGGAAAAATAAACTGTACGATGGCGGGATATTAAATTAGCAGGCCGCCCTGATTAGATTATCGGACGACGGTAAATTTGGTCTTGCAAATTGCCCTACCTTTATTGGTGCGAGTGGAATTGGCGAGATGTTTAACGTACGACTGGCGATATTAAAATTTGTACTTTCATGGAATAAATCAATTCAGAAACAATATATCTGTTGGAGAAGAGAGGATCTGTTTGCAGGAAGTTTATATGCTGTCTTTTTTGTCGAATCTGAATATTGAATATGATATTGAATTTGAAAAGTGATTCGGAGCGAATCAAAATATTCCTGATATTCCTTTCAGGAACATACGCGCAGACGATCTGCCAAAATGCATCCTTCGGGTTTATGGTAACTTTAGTTTCTTGCTGTTCTAACCAGAATGCAAACGTTTCGCGAAGATAATTATACCAGTCGAATGAATCGAATCGATGCGAGCCATGTGTGTTTGTAAGTGACAACGATTACTCCAATTCTATTTCAAAATTCTATAGAAGCTCAACGTTGATAATTCTAGTAGTTTCGCGTTACTCTACTTACTAACCGTTGCTAAAATTTCATATCTGTAATACAAGTTTCATATATTTTCTTGCCTTTATTTGATTTCTACATTGTTCTCGTGATCGATACATTTATGTACACTCAATCTTTGTTAACGTGAAAAAATTTAATCATATCATTGTCTAATGAAGTTTAAACGAGGTAACAGGGAAATTCCATAGATAGAATTTCAGTTAGTATATTATTACGAATGTGGATGGTTGCTCCGGGAAATCGATTTTTCCAGAGGTCTCCATATTTTTAGCAAATTTTTAGTTACTTGCTTTTCATTGCGGCTCCAAATAAAGACACGTTACAGCTCGACGTGAAAAATCTACCATGGCATTTATATCGTGACGTGAAAAGCCATACGAGATGTTAGGCAGCTGCAATCTCTGCACAAGCCATGGGATGCACGGTTGCATTTACCTACGGGGTTATGAGAAAACTATAAAGAGGCTCGGTGTTTTTCATTGGACGTATTGTGACGAAGGGCTAATATTATTATGTTCTTAAATATATTATCAAAACACATTAAATTATTTCTAAAAAAAAGAAGGTACTAGCTGTACGCGGACTACAGAATTAATTAGTATCACAATTTTTGCAAGCACTTTGTCCGCAGATATTTAATAACATGCTAAATAATATATTTAATTCTGACATTATAATCAATTAATTTACACGGGTTTTTGTAAAACAAAGAGGCCGGAATTTGTCGAAAAGTATCAAAGCAAATTATCTTGCACTTCCACGATTGTAAAATTTATAAAACGTGATACCGTTGAGCTCGGCAATTTGCTCATAACAGTACGAGTAATATTTGGAGAAACACGAATGTACAGTAAAGTTGAATAAACTGGTATAAAATAAAATGTGAAAGTAGTAGGTTATTCGGCATACGAGAGTTGCCGAATGCTTGGAACTTTTCACGAAAACTAAATAAATAACTAACATACACGCACTTGGAGGATATTAAATCATAATTTGATCGTAGAATTCCATGCAACTGTACAGCGCTAATAAGGATTATCCTAGAAATTAGCTCGAGTACTATCCTAGTTAGGCAATTCGAACCTCCGCATGCACCATTAATATGTTCACGTGTGGTTACGGTAGATTGCGTGCCATTCATAAATGATGATGCTCTCAGGTGTTGTGAAATCAAATAACCGATCTTCGAACGGGTAAGATGACGAATCAATTAAAGTGTTTACGGAATATCCTTGATCCCGGTACTTCTATTAATATATATCATTAACTCAGTTTATTCAGAGATATTAAATAAGTAGTATGAAAGAAAATGAAAGGGAGGAGAAGAAATTATGATCGACTTCATTATCCTTTAGATTTTGCAAGAGAAATGTAAAAGATTAAAGAAATATGACAGTATTATAAGTCTAAGGATTTTTTAAAAAATTGGGAACCTAATTTTTTCTACTTTAAACTTAACGTTAACTAATATAGTATTATATTATACGATAATTATAACAGTTTCACAAGTGAACTTTTATGCAAATAATCGACCTTTGAACGGGTAAGATGCGGAATCAATTAAAGTGTTTGCGGAATGTCAATATATATCATTAACCTGGCTTACTTACAATTAGAGATACTAAATAAGTAGCTTGGAAGCAAATGAAGGGAAGAAAATGAAATTGTGATCGATTTAATTATCCTTTAGATTTTGCAAAAGAGATGTAAAAGCTCAAAGAACTACGTGAGTGCTATAAATCTAAGGAATTTTTTTAAAAATTGAGAGCCACTAGTTTTTTCTACCATAGTAGATTTAATGTTAACCAATATGGTATTATATTACACGATAATTATAACAGTTTTAGAAGTGAACTTTTAATCATAAAATTGCACGCACCATTAAGAGAAATTTTTATATGAATACTTCAATTCTATATTAATTTTTTACTTCACCATTGTGAAGCTCTCGTCTCGCACATGCAACGAGAAAATTCGAGCTTTTTAATGCAAAAATTTTTCTTCCGGAGAAAACGATTGACCGTATGTTAGTGTCAAAGGAGCTTTATCACGTATTTCAAGATTGCTTTATCGACGCACAACAGAAGCTGCGAAGTGAACGGAGGTGGAAAGCAGCCAAAATAGATTTCAGAAAATGCATTGTACGCGGTGTAATGAGAGGAAAATGTACGGGGTTTGTTCCAAAAGACTTTGCCTCGCACAATGACGCAAAGCTCGCGACAGTGGACAAAGTAAAGTGCATTTGCGGAATGTTTCATCTCCAGACAGAGGCGATCGTTGTCTAGACTAACGAATGACTCGAAGCTTTGTGTAATTCTGTTAAAAACGAATATAATTCCGTCTGTCGTGGTAGCTGGTTTTTAAAAATGGAAATCGTTGTGCCGTAAAAAGTGCAAAGTTTTGTCCCAATTTTACAATAATTTCATTAAACGAACTTTATCCCAAAAAATATAGGCCTCGTGGAAATTTTTATGGCTATCTGAAAATAACATCGTTGGTGTATTGAAGTTCTTGTAATTTTAGGAGGCAGACATTTTTAAAAAAGTGGGTCGCGTGGTATTTTTCATTCGACGGTACGAGAAGGGCCCGGTTTCGAGTTATAAAGTTAACTACTTAGACGTTTTTTGTGAAATGTTAAAAACAACTGTCGAGTACGTTTCGCGTGAGACGGTAAATTTATTTTTTGCCGCTAAATTTGCCGGAATTATTTTTATAGAATATAAGTGTTTCAAGATTATATTATCAGCGAGGTATAACAAAAATTATAGAAAAGGTTAGCGTTTTTACGAATTGACCCGTGTCATTGTCAAGCTTGAAATGCCCCTAAGAGAAAGGGCGCTCACCCCTAGCAGCAAAGGGCAAATAGCAGACTTTATCCATCAAGAAGTGAAGTGACACGAAACTTTCCCTTGAAGAGTCATAGATAGATTCTTTTTCTAACCCTTACACCTTCTGACTTTGACAATTTCAGTTACAAATTATACTTTTCCTTAACTTCCAAACTTCTAACCATAGTATAAACATCACTCAACAATATTTTCCCAAAGATAACATTAATTCGACCACATATCCCCTACTTGTCAGCAAAATTCATTATATCTAACACAAATTCCAATAATCATCTCATCGTCTAATCACGTTTAATTAATTCAATCATCCTTACAACCAAAATTACAAAATTTCCCATATTCCGAATACCTCAGTCTAAAACGTGAAAATATTTTCAGGCTTATTAAAAAAAATCCTTATTCTCATTACACGTCCACGTGAAAAGCGTCGCCGTTGACTGTCGAGAAACGTCGGAAACTAGCAAAAACGTCCGACGACCTGAGTGGATTTCCGGGGGCGCGTTGTGCGTGGTCTAATGAGAGGGAAATTCAGCAAGTCCGTAAACTGCATTTCTTCCGCTTTGGCGGTGAGCGGTGCGCGGCGGTAATCGAGCATGTCAAGCTCGTTCGTGAAATGTCGTTTCACCCCCGGGCTTTCCTGTACCAACACCGGTCCCCCAGACCATCGGAAACAGTGCCCTTCCTTTATTCCACGAACGTCAAACGCGATATGAGGCGTGTCTGTTCAACCCCGCTACGAAACAAAACCGCGACGCGTACACACCGTGGTTTTTGTCCTTTTCCGAAAGAGACCGGATCGCCCAATCGAGCCGCGAAATTAACTCGTGAAATTTCCGTTATACCCGCTTCACGTGGCTCCGTCTGTTTTCCCACTGGAAACACTTGTTTCCCGGAAACAATGGTTACGATTGCGTAACGTTGAAAAGCATCAGATCGAGACGAACAATGGACGCGGGTCAAAGATGTAAAGTTTTAGTGACAGAATAAAATCCTTTATATAGACCACGCACGGAACAAAAGTTTTTATTATTCTACGGACCATGGCGAATTTTTTAGAATTACGATTTTTCATGAAACACGAAGGGTGGACTTGGAAAACGCGCCGAGGTGATTTGATTACGGCTATGGGGAGGTTTTATAAATTTCGTTGCTTTGACGGAGACCAAGAAGTATTGGGAATTTTACAACAACAAAAGTACAAAGCAGCCGAGAAACAAATGCAATGAAAGGGAAAAATCGGTTGCAGGTAGCAAAAGGAATTTTTTCCTGGTAAAAATGAATAGAAGAGTAGTTAATTATTCACACAGAGTTTATTATAGGTAATAATGGAAAGTCGATAAAGAATATCTTCTAATTCTAAATTAGTCAATAATTCGCTGTTTATCACAGAGAATAATTCAGTATTCTCATGATAATCTTCGATAAATCAAGAAGTTCACCCTTCCATAGAAATACCGCGTAATCACGTCCCGTTCTTATTCATTAAAAAGTCCTCGGACATCACCGACAAAGGGACTTGGTAATGCGCACCACAGCCAGCATGAAAAATTCATTCGAATTCTCCGAACGCGTAAAAGAATTCCTCCATCGATATTCAAAAACATCCCCCCAGGAGATCTCTATTTAATTGACTTCGGCTAATAAAGCACTTAATTCCAAGTAAGACGTTCTCTAGGCGTACCGTTTCCACGGACCCTTCGCGATGGAATCTCACCGAGTTTCTGCACGAGACATCGAAGGACCAATTAATTCGCGTTTCGCGGTGAGCTCGATTACTTCTATAAAGACTTTAGGGGCGGGAAAAGCCAGCCGTCCTACCCTAATTGGCCAATTTTCGCCGCTTAACATCCAATTTATTACTATCTTCGAGATCTCCCGACAACGTTGGCGAACGAAGGAGGACCCGAAAGCGGCTTTCCAGAGTAAATATAATCCGATCGTCGAGTCGATAGGTCGAGGTCAAAAGGAAGATACCGGACGCCCCAACTACAAGGACGAAGAACGAAGAAGTGTCTTTGTGGCGTTAATTAAAATCACTTCTCGTCTTTCGCGTTCATTTCATCTTCAATTCTTCGACGAGAAATCGTTACGCGTTTCGTTCTTCCTCGTTGTCAAAAGCGAGACAGGAGGATCGCGACGAGGAGATAGTGACTAATGGGCCTTCTAATTCTGACTAATCGCCCATCCCGTTGCCTCTCGTCTCTCCTCATCCTCCTGCCATCCGGGAACTCGGGGGTCTTGATGCTTTTGACAGGGTTTGCGCATTCGATACTTAGCAACAGCACCAGGGTGGTCGATCTTCTTTGCGGAAGCCCTGGGTAATCTTCCTAATTGAAGCAGTCGGCGACGGTGCTTTACAACGTGATATTCGGGGATTTATCAGCGGCACGAATAGAGAAGGTACGCGTGCAATTTATTTGCGAATCGAAGGTCTCTTTTACGATATCGTGCAGGTCGTTATTTGACGACGTAGCTGAACCGGACGTTTAGGGACGAAGGAAATAAAAGTGAGCGTAAAGTAACACGCTTTGATGGATTAGAAGCGTTACCGATAGTACAACGTGTAATATTAAAAAATGACTCAACCGTCCATGTTCCAACAAACTTATTTCCTTTTAACGAATAAGAAAAATAATCAAATACATATTCATCTCGCATTAAATCTAGTTCTATCGACAAATATAAAAAAAAATCTATACTATTGTCCTCTCGTCGGAATCAGTTTCATAAAGCTTTCACAAAAGGATCTTCTTGAACCTTTGAAATCTCAATTCTTTTACTCTTCTTGAAGCTCCCACTTCAATAAAGTTCATACGACCCTTGCTTTCGATTCAGGAAGCATATCAAAAATAGATTCAAATTCACCTCTTCCATTTGATCCTTCCCCTTTGACCGGTGGCGTATTTTCATCACAGATCGAATGCCGATTCTCGACTCGTACATCGAGACGAGAATCGTTAGTGCGATCTACGACACATCGACCGCGTCCTGGGCATGGGGCGATGCTATCCAGTACGTGTGGATGAGCTCGTACGACGTAGTCCGGCTCCAGGATATTACGGGCCGGACAGTACGGTTGGCTAAAGGAATTGGATTTCACGTAATGCCTTCAGAGCAGGGTGTGCGGCAGGGTGAACTGCAGGGTGAACACCATGATAGAAGGAGATAGTCGATAAGAGAGAGAGAGAAGACGGAAGGGAGGGAATTGACCTAATCCAATTCGACGCGAGTTCTCGCCCACTTGATATCGCATAACAAGGGTTGGATGGCGGAACAATTTGAATGCGGAATAAGATTATCGTTAAGGCAATTAATTAATGCAATCGAAGTAATTGGTGGATATCACCGGGCACTCTAACACGGTAGGCTTTACTTTTGCAGAAATGTCCTTTCGATTGAGAACAATATACCTTGTTATTGTCATTGACCCCTTCTCTCTTCTACCGCGTCGATTTAACCCCTTGCGTTACAATTTCTTTTGTGACGAACGCGTAAAAACTCAGAGTTAGTTACGTAGGACAATACTAATCATGTAGAACAACTTTTAACGTCTCCTGACCTACTGACATTATAATTGAATAGCTTTTGGAAAACTTAAAAATTTTCTATTCCACTTACCGCGTCACGTGTGCCGCGCGTCATCGTAAGGCAAGGGGTTGTTTAGAATTTCGAGCCGAATCATGATCGACTCGGGGTCCTTTTAAATTGTATTTTTCAACTTCGTTGAGGAAATCTTCGATGAAAACCAATTTAATAGCATGGGTGGATATAATTCATCTCGCGTGACAGTGGCCGTTGTCTCAATTTCTCAAAACACCAACATCCATCTTCTCTGGGAGGTACTCGTTGTTCGCGCTACGTGTATTCACCTTGCGTGACTAACTTTACCGCTCTGGTTCAACATAATCGCTCTGGAAGTCGTGAGTAATGTGCAAACTTCCATTAAGTCATTGTGTCATAAAGGTCCTGGGCATTTCAGTGCCGCGAGAAGTAATACCGTTGTAGGCGGGCTCGTCGGCCGGGAAAAAGTTCGTTGGGCCGGAATCGAAGACAATAACTCCTTTGCGATTTACTTCCGGTTAAAGCGAGATGAAACAGTGAGATGAAAAAATTACATTGTCTCCCGTGAAAAGTCATTTCGATTAATATTTTGACCAGGAGTCAGATACTCTTTCGTGTTAGTATTTTTAATCAATTCAATCGCCGAGCGTGCTGTTCCCTCGAAATTGCAATTCAGTTCTGTTTTATATTCCTCTCAGGAGTTACAAGCTAGACACCGGAATTCACGAAGACTATTACGAGAATCAACATCGACGCTTCTCCCACATACAATCAAGATATTAAAAATATATCCACGATTACTCCTTTCAACGATTCAAGTTAATTACCCTGCGACGAGAATACTTTTATTTCATGTACAAATTACCGAAACTGTCGTACGATTGTTTCAAATATCAACAGCTACAGCCAATTAACGTGATATCTACAATTCAAATCCAATTCCGCTACGTTGAATCAAAGACAGGTATAGATATCCATTTGAAATTCATCATCGAAGTAAAAGCTTTCACGTGATCGACAATCACTGTGAAATTTCTCAGCATTATAAACACTATACTAATAGAAAACGACACGATATAAACGTATATCCAAGATCCACAATCAGCTGCATTGTGCCCGTGGCCAACTGAAATTAAAGATTCGCGTTCAAACGCGGCGCGTGAACTGTCCGCATTGTCTCGTTCGGGTTTCTCCGCGAGAAACAGGCTCTTATCTAGAGCCCTAATCCTTACCGTCCATGGAACCCCTCATTATCCTTACATTTATTACCCGCCGGCTTAAGGACTTTTCGATGCGATCGGCAGTAGAGAAACGCAGAAAAACTGGATACTATCCGTGCAACGCCGGCACTGCCACGGCTTGTTAACATTCTTCACGCTGTAGGTGCAGAGCTCGCCCTTCGACGAGGCCTTTATGGATCTCTTTGCCACGCTGTCGTTGTCGCGATTATATAGTGAAAACGAGAGAGCGACAAAGAAAGAAAGAAAGAAAGACAGAGGGACCAAGAAGAAGAAGCAAGTGTAGCGCAATCGGCAGAAGCGAAAGGAGTAAGAGGAAAAAGAAGATCGTTCATGGACGTCTCATCGGATGTACGTGCAAGTGTACACAGGTTGCGGTCGACTGTGTACTTCGTTACATCCGGTTCGTAGACTTCCTCGTCGATGGCCAGCCCTCGAGCGAGGACTTTATCGCGGTGGTGAAATTTATGAACGTGGCAAATTCAAGGACTGGCTCGTACGAGAGGATATATAGACGGCGTAGCGCGTCGCAGAGATTTATCGTGCATTATATATAAGTTTCGATATTGCGACCGAGAAATATTTTTTATTATTACTCCCGCATCGTAGCAGCACGGCCGAGATAAAAGAATGACCGGCGATATTTCGAATGTCGCGCTGAAATATTTATTACGGGATCGAACACACGACCTGTATCGTTACTTGTTCTATTTTCGAGCTCTTCTTTTTAATACTTTGACCTGTCGAACAAACAATTTGACCGAGAAACATTTAACGATTTCTATACGATGAATCAAGTCGTCAATGTGATAGCTGATGTCCTTTGGATCAAAAAATTTTTCTTTTTTATCTCTGTCCCTCTATATTGCTTGATCATTCTTTCACGGGGTATTACATCGAAAACTCCTTGTCGCAACGTGTCCGCCATAAATACCGGTAGAATCCAAATCGAGTTCCAGGGAGCGAATAATCCGCGAAGCGTGCGGCGAAAACGTCATACGCATTTGGGAGGCCGGGCATGTACAGCGTTCGCGGTACACGGCACTCGCTCGTCCATAAAACCAATCGTTATTGACAATAACGACCCATTAAAACACCGAAACGTACCCTCGTTGCCCACCCTCCTTCGTGATCGCCCTCTTCCACCCGCCTATCGACTGTGTCATGCGTCCATCGTCGATCGACCGCAACGTACCTGTAATACGCGGTATCGCTGGTACGCTGAGATGAACTCAAAACTCGTCCAATGACTATTTTTTTTTGTATATTTATTTAAGCCGGATGTCCACGATAAGAACTTGACGCGAAGCGTTCGCATGCACGTAATTAATTTTATTATTTTAAAAGTAATGAACAGACGTTTACCGTCGACGTGTGTTAACGTGTTGGTTTACAAGCAGGTGCTTCCAACCCCCGAGGAGTGAAAAGTTGAAAACTCCGAGATTCGTTTACGTAGGTATTATTCCTCTTCTTTTTTTGTTATGAAATTTTCATATCCGAAGCTGCTTTCACGAATGGAAAGGTAGAGTCGGAGACGAGGGATGCGAAGAAACGGGGAATAAAGGGATGATAAACAGACCGCAGGGTGTAGAGAAAAACCAGAGGAAGGGATGGAGAAAACAGAATGCAAGAGAGAAATAAAGGAGAATAGAGAAGAAGAGAGGAAAGAGAGAGAATGAGTGAGTTCGAAATTTCATTTCGTTAAGCTGGTTCCGTCGTCGAAGAGATTTTCCATTTCCCGGTTAAGCTCGTTGGCGAAAGCTGGCTGAGACGTATTACGATAATTTTTATCAGTTCGTTTATCAGTTCGTTCTCCTCATAAATTCGAGGCGTTCGACGTCACCTCCTACGTGCGCCGATCGAACGCCGTCGTCTTCGAAACATGGGGTGGGAATGCGAGGGGTGAAAGGAAGGGGTGCGCCGCGACACCGTCAGGTTTACGATCGTCGTTGCACACCCTGCCGCCTAATCGCCGCTTCCGCGATATTAAGTATATAGGTTCTACTCGCTTGTTTCCGCGACGGGGGTGTTCTACCCCCGTGGCAGTAACTTCTTTCTTGTCGGACGGTAATGGCGCGCACCCCCGGTAAGAATGTAATAAAATCGTCTTGTCGTAATAACGTTCGAGCCAGATTCGCGGGACAAAGATTATTAAAAGGTTTTTGCGAAGGTAAAAAGAAAGACAAATCTTTGCGTGGTAGCTTTGTTACCGTAATATCGTGATTTCATGGGTGAAATACGCAACGATGGGAAAGGGATGAAAATTTTCAGCAATTTCCGATGATATCGTGGCAAATTTTCTGTTAAAACGAGTACGATTCCATTATCACGATATCGGGTGAAAACTGTTCTGCAAAAATGCCATACACGGGACCGATCGAAATGTTATCTCGTTTAACGAAGGATACAGATGTAATTTGCAATTTTCCAGGTTCCTGGGTTTTTCCTTGGGGTTTCTATCATTTTTATAAATTTATTCATTGCCGTTACAGCGCCGTATCTCAAAGCAGATTCGATCGGTCTACTCTCGATGCTCGGGGCAGCGCGACTTTGTACGTGAGAGAGGTCGAATATCGGATATTATCGAATTATCAGTGCTCTCGTTTACGGTACAAAATACCAATTTCATGCCCCTTGCATTTCAGACAGGACGAGATACCTGCCGATCTTAATGCAATTCCCGTATCTGTAATAATACATCCCTTTTTATGACTTTGGCAATTTTGTGTCGTTGAATCGAGTAAACAGAACATTAGAAAGTATCGACCGTATCGATTATCGAAGATCACGATTGCCGATTCAAATCTGGAACGAAAGGACTTATCGAAATAAATATTTCAGAGTATTCGAATATCGGCGATGCAATGAAGATCTGCAATGAAGATCCTCCGATTGTGTTTGCAGGTCAGAGTCTACCTATATTAGAAATTTTTACGTTATTTTTCCACGCATCATTTTCTACGTCAACCTCGCATTATAAAATTGCAAAATGAGATGCATTTAAAAGCGTAAATCGATGTCATTTAATTGTTCTTCCTATTTATGATAAGCGTCACGATCTTTAGGGTGAAAGGTAATAGCACATTTAACAAAAACGTGCTCTACATGCGGACGCATGTAATCGATGTTATTAAATCACCAACCGCTATAATTATAATGCTTTCAAAATTTCGTTAAATTTTTCATATAGATATTTGTATAAATTTCATCGTATTTAAACTACCAGCGGGGAGATCAAATTTCCATGAAACGTAACAAACATCATCACGAATATATTCTGATATATGATACTCTGGTTGAAAAATATCAGGCTTTTATTTCCCCAATTAAATAGCTTCCATCTCCTCTTATCGTTACCACTGATAAATTCTCGTTTAAATGCATTGATCGCATCATAGTTTACAATTAAGTTAATGATCTCATTGATGCTGTAAATCAATTAGAAACTATTTAAGAAGTGCAACGATTTGTCCTGATCTCAAGTTGAAAAATATTATACCTCATCCTATTTACATACGTAAGCATGCGAATAATCTCCGAAAATACTTTCTTGATACAAATACATTGATACTTCTTACCATTCAAAATTATACGACCCCCGAAAAAAATGAACGTCACGTTAAAACTTTATCTCTGTTACAATTATTAAAAAATAATGTGTCAGTTCTCAAAACAATTTTTGTTGGTACATTTCTCTAAAAATTGGAATTCCACGCGAGATATTCGATCACTATCCACCTAAACGAAAAATCCTACATAGTCAAAAAGGCTGTTCGCCCAATAATTGTCAAATTTTCCAGGAGCAAATTCGTTCAGGCAGGCACACGAAGGGTTACATTCGATACTCGGTTGCCAAAGCACGCCTCACACGCAAAGCAGCGGGAGCTGTAACAGGAAAGCGGCGCACGTCGTGCATCGATACGTGGAACGTGCGTGAGTGGCCCTGTCGAAGGGCCCCGCCGGGACACCCGGCTGAAGGCTGAAATCGAATATGAGGCGCAAGGGCTAAGCCAGCCCGAGGATGCACACGGTAGCCGTGCCCACGGTGGTAGGGAAAGGCTTCTCCTTTCCTCATCGGCTGCCATTAAAGCCGAGACCGTGTTACGAGCTCGTGTAGACGACCCACCTTCCTTCGAGCCCTTATGGGAGACCGCACGGTGAATCTCGATAAGCTGTAAAAAGCGAAGGTGGACCTTTCTGGAAGACCTGCTCCGTGTACGATCTGGACCGATTAACTTCTTTATTTCGTTGAGAATTAAATCCTCGGTGGGATTAATTATTGTTGTTGTTTTGTGCTTTTGCATTTAATCGCTATGGTTACTTAGAATTCAAGTTGTGGAGTGAAATTTGCTGGGCGTTGAATCACTGAGAGTAGGCTATTTTTAATTGCAAGTTTGGAAAAATTTGTTGGGTGTAAAAATATGGAACTACCAATTGGAAATGTGATCGTTTAAGATCACAGGTGCATTAAGAAATATCGTTCAAGATTTTTGTTGAAATAGAAAATGACCGAAGGGCAAATTGAGACATGAAAATGACAGTCAACTCTGTAATTTGAATGAGAATCTACGAATCGATCGTCGGGCAGAAAGTTCGTGGTTAAATTAATTTTACAATTACGTAAAGTACGAGACGAGCAGTCGCGACATCGGGACGACCGATTTTGTTTAATATTCGCTGATTATATTTATAATTGCATTGCGTCAAACAAATCGTTAAACGAGCAGAATAAATTAGTGTCCCGTGGAACGAGAGCCACGTACGAATGTTATGTACGAGGAATGGGCTGCGTGCACTTGGCGCGTCACGATCGATCGAAATGCGAGTCATCGGAAAATCATTGGTTGCGTTTTTGTTGATCCGGTGGTTGGCCCTGTTTAATTAAAATTATGCAAGTATGACGTGTAATTTATGGAGATTCGTACAGCAGTTACGCATACACACGTTCCGATCTTTCGTCGCGTTCAGCATAAAATTAATGAGGTGAAATGCCGAGCATTTCCTTCTTCCTCTATAATAGGAAATTTCCGGTGTACTTAATGAAAACTGCCTCTTTTCCGGCCCACCAATAATCGCCATTAGCCAAACCTAGTAATCGTATGTATATTGCCATTGTTTAATTTACATCCTTTTAACGTACCTTCGATAATTATCCAGGCAAACAATGCAAACATTATCGCAAAATATGATACCTCTTCCGCGTTTTATTACTCATACCCGGCTCGATAATTCGTTCGAACCGATACTCCCAGTCTCACCGTGAGCTTCGTGTTTTCCCAACAACAATGGAAAATATTATTATTACTCGACGCAATTAAAGACCCGGTCTTTCACTCGTGCCCAACGTTTTCTCATTACCCATAATGACGGCCGAAGTATAAGGACACGTTGAACCGCGTAGGGGGAAGACGGTCGAAGAGACCTGTCCGTTCTTTTCTCCCTGTAGTGGCGGCCAATCGCCTGCTCGAGCCAAGTCGCGGCTCTCATTACGGTCGCGGCCTAAAGAAAGGGCCTCCTTTTTCCCCTGGCAGCTAGTTTTATCTGACTCTTGGTAGAGGTAGGTAGGTAGGTAGGTAGATGCACGAACCCAGGAGGGCAGTCTTCGCTTAAGGTAGACTGCCCGAAGAAGTAGTTCCATCTTCTTCCTCTCTTTCGAGCTTCTTCTCTCCCTCTCTTATCGTCTCGCTTCCACTCATTCTCCTCGCTCTCTGCCGCCCTACCACAATGCACCCTGCAACGATGCAGCTCTGTGCATACTGCGTTGCGACTGCCATCTAGTCATCCAACCAGTCAGCCAGCCAGCAAGCGAGCGAGCCAGCCAGCCAGCCAAGCAGCGAGCAAGCGAGCCAGCCAGCCACCCAGCCAGCCTAACCACCCTGTCTGTCTAGACACTCTCCTACTCTACTGCACCCTCTGCGCTCGTGCTTTCCCCTCGTTCCTGCTGCACCTACCCTCCCACGCCTTCGACCCTTTGACACTGCACCGTACTACCGGGCAGAAGGGAAAGTGTTGGTGCACCTTCACGAACGTCCAGGTGCATCGTAAATTCTGTACGTATAGAAGCGCGACAGTCTTTGCGCGGTTATGTACGTTCGTTTCACAGAGGAGCCAACGCCGGGAGAAGAAAGGATGCACACACATCAGGCGTCGTCGCATCACGCATCGTAAGTTGCACGTACGGGCGGCATGGAAAAAGAAGTGAGAGGGGTAGAAGGGTAGTTGGAACCCTTTCGGTAGGGATTCCACGGTAGAAGAAAGACAGAGAGTCACCCTTCTTCCGTTTCCCTCTGACTCGACAGACCACGCCTTCTCGACCTACCACCACGACCGCCGCAATACCGTTCCTGCCTCTCTTCGCGTTGCTCTCCTGCTTCACCCTGTTTTTGTAGCTGCTGTTACTGCTGCTACCGTCGCTAACTCGTAGCACGTATTTTTTTTTCCAGGATTCTTCCGATTCCCTTTAACCGCTGTAATTTTATATCACGAAGTAACCGTATTTTGTTGAATTATATAGTTTAAAATGATATTTTTATTCGACCTATATATTGTAAATGGTGGAAAGAATGTGAAATCTTTCACAGTACGGTTACAGTAAAGTACTATTGGTTGGAAGTTTTGTAACAGCCACCCTTGGTATTTTCGATTTCCACGATTAACGCGCTCGTTAAAAGGATAATTGCGCTCTTCTGCGCTTAAGCCTTCCTATCAAAACGCAGGAAAGCCAGAGAATATCTCTCCCCTTATCGCAGCGGGTCCATACTCCATTCTCCGGAATCCTCGGTCCAACAACGCCCCACCTTTCCTAAAGCGTGCACTTTGTTCGAAGACGAAAGGACGACGGCGACGATGACGTTGGGGCTCGAAGAGACTGAAGCATAGGTGAATGTCGGCTGGGGTGCCAAGCGACAGACGCCTATTTGAAAACTGTCGCTAAGGGGTAGTAAGTCCGTAAGGGTGTAACTACTAGGAGCAGGCTGTCGTGAGGGTGGAACGAACCTGCTATAGGGGGCTTGCATCATTATTGAAGGAACTTCTGCGTTGCCTTGTCGTCTTATGATCCTGATCTCTGTTTCTCCATCCCTTTATCCTCATCCTTTTCTCTGTTATCCACCCTTTCTTTCTTCTACCATTCCCCGCGTTCTCCGCGCTTCTCCCATCAAAACAAGCACCTTGCCAGGACTCAGAACTCGAACTATCTTTTCACATTTGCTTTCCTACGGTGCCGTACGAGTTGCGCGAATTTACCGTCTTCCTGTCTTACCAGAATTCCAGACAGAATTCACCGTGCACGCTTTCAACCCCTTGCGTTTGTTAACGCTCCGAAGGATCACAGTGCACCTATATTTATACAGACATCATTGCTACTATGACTTCGGCCTTGTAAAATATAATATACGTAATTTAAACAGCCAGGTAACTCGTTTATCATCCGTTGGAAAAATTGTTGCATATAAAATTTGCTTCGTTCCGAAGAGGGGACTGTAACAGATTACTTGTAGACTCGCTGACACGATCTTCGGTGGTAGGAGACTCAATTTCCATTTATTGTGATCATAATCTCTTCTCTACACATGCTACAATTTACGAGACAGATCTAATGAGGCAGACTGGTCATATTTTATATTACGTGTATATTATCCGTCCGCTGTTTGACGCAGAGAAGTAGATTCGCATCGGTCTCATTTACAGATAGAACGAATGGGGCTTCCTAACCGATGAAACCACACAAGCGAAAGAACATCGCAGATGATTTCGTGCACGGGATCTAGTCATAAAATATCCAATTTGATTTTTATTCGCGGATTGCCGATATCACATTATCTACTTGCTTTACGGCCGAACTTTCGACTGTTACGGTGAAGTTCTTCTTCCAGTAGTCTAGACTCGGCGCTGTCATAAAACGAAATGGAGTACAATAATCAGTAGATATTTTTACGATTCGTTGCCATTGTTTCTTATCTGTCTGTAAGTATTAAGGTTGGGAAAATAGTAGCAGTTGAAGTATAATGTAACATGCTGCACGGTATTGAAAAAATAAATCAAGGAGGAACGCTAAGAACGTAATGGACCCTGTGACCTATGTTTTCCTTGCCAGTACGAAGACAAAAACGTGGAGAAATTATAGTACGATGAATTACAAGGTCGAGAGCTTCTCGACATTGTCCTTAATATTACGATTGCATCATGGAATATTATTAGATGCGCGTTGCAATGTGAAAACAGACTGTTCAGGTTTTTATTTATAGTTATTACTGATCAAGATATTATTTCTAGCTAAGATATCAAATCCTTTGGCATATCGCCATTGTCCCGTAGAAATTACAGGTAAAAGTTCTCTCTTAGAGTTGTGCAAAATTAGCTACAGCATTCTCCCCGATCTCCTTTCGTTTTTACCCCATTTTTTAAGAAACATCTAAAAAAACAACACCAAATCGTGCCTTTTTCTCCGTAGCTCTTGCGCCTTCGTAAAAAATTACGTTCTTTCGTAGAAAGAATACCGGAAATCTCACCATTTATTTCCTTTTTTCCAATTTCACCCCTATTCACTTGAAATGATTTCATCTCCGATTCCCAAAGAAGAATGACTCATTTAATTGATCGGTTCTAATTGTAAGAACAAGTAGAGAGAATTATTTAACAAGTTTCTTCTCTTACAACGCCATATCTTAATCTCTCATCTCTTTCTTCTACGAGGTCACGTTTCATTCTCTCAGCTTTCTATCTTTTTCCACTTTCAGATGCCTTTCCGAACCATTCGCGTTTCCCTGCTTCCAACGTTCGCCGAGTTCCCTCGTTTTCTCCCCTTTCGTCTCACTTTCATAGCAGCCATACCCTATCGCAATCTTTCTTGCGCGTCCAGCATTTTTCGAAAAACCGTCTCGCTCTCACCCCAACGGGGCAATCGCCCAAATGCTGACGCAGACCGAGTTCGCCCAGCAGAGATCACTCGACTATCTCGCCAACTTAGCCATCCAGGTACCTACGTATGTACATCTGCTACATTTGCAATCGGAAACTCTTCCCTGTCTGTTGGAATTAGATGTTTTCAGTGGCGTCTTAAGGTTTCAAGCGTTTATTTTCCATTTATCATCGTTTATGATGATTTATGATAGAGCCACGGGGCTCATTTTAAGTGCATCATACGGCATAGTCGTTTGGTGGTATGGTTGGTGTAAAAGAAGCACCGTAATGTATAAGTGAGTCTTATTTTTGTAACGTTTAAAAAAATACTGTAATATAATACTAACGCCTACTTGTCAATCAGTCCATCAGTGTTTTACATTCCACTACAGTCCATTAGTTTGATTTTATACGGTTATACATCTATGTGATTGTAATTTTTTAGAGTGTTACATTTTTTAATTGATACAATATTTGTTATGAATTTATAAATATTAGTTGACACTATGTTACCATGTTAATAGTCTGAATATGTAAAGTGTGAGGTAACGGTTAAAATTGGAGGGGTTGTAGTGTTCGTCCAAGTCTGGCTGTTTTCACTAGAATTCTAATGTTTGAAGAACACAGATTCTTCTTTGATACTTTTATTGGTAAAATTGACTGGAACTTGGGCTCCATGAATGTCATCCTAGTTGTAATGCAAGTTGAGAAATTTTTTCATATATTTTTAATTAATGCAGTTTATCTGTTTTCCGGAGCTCGCTATATTATGCGCTCGCTAGGAAGTTTTTTAAAGCGCTGCCTTTTAGGTAAACTTCGTGAAAATATCAGGGAACTTTGAAAGTTATGTAAATATGAAAGACAAGTAGAATGAGAAAAAAGTTGCTCTGTCAGTTAATTAACTTTTTACACACGATTTTATCTAATAACATTAACGTATTGAAAGTAGCTCGTTCGAAAGTAGTGCAACGTTAAATTCCGTGATGTTGGCCACACGAACAAATGAAAAACAAAAAGAAGAAGATTGACGGTACAGTCTCATTTTCAGAGTGACGAACGAACTCGTAGGAACGATTAGTTCTGGGCAATCGTGCTTTTCATAATCAGCGTTAATCCACACACGAAGTACGGTAATTGCACGCGAATGGTATGTTAAATTATGGTAATGAAACGCTTCGAGAACTTACGACGGTGTTAAATAACTGTAAGGATGAAAAGCCAAATTTCCATTCGACTCATGACGAATGGTGATTGCAATCGTTTCCGTTCTCGTGGAATCCATTATAGACTTGTTCCATCGTACCACCATCTCACTCCAACGGCATAGATTATCATTAGGGGCACGTACTAACCGACGATGAATTGCTCCAACTTTTTCGTTATATGGTACCAAAGATTAAGAAAAATAATTCGAACAAATTACCCCCGCAACTGACAGTAAATCCTCCATGAATTTCCATTACCGTATTTATCGTCATTCATAACATCCAGATAAAATGTACTGACTCAATCTTCTCATCGTGCATCGTACAGCAAAAACGCCTCGACTCTTTCTATAATACCAACGTTTATAGTTACTTCTCTTTGATTGCTCGTTCCATCTCATAGTCAGACATCGAAATCCTCTCTGTCCCATCGATAATTATAATCACTCGCAAAAATATCACACCATTTTGCAATTTTAATTAGAAGGCAGAACATTTTTACTTCATAAATTCAATCACCATAAAAATATTTGCGTTGCATTACAATTGCATATCAATAATAATCCTCTCTTTGCTGCAGTACCTAATTCATGATTTAAGTATTCGTAAAAATACAGTAAAAATAATATCTCAATACAGTCTCTAGAAGCAAAAGACCTAGCTAGATCGATGGAGTTAACTTGAACAAATGCTCAACTACAATACCATTAATTTAGAGTAATCTCCGAAAAAACTACAAAGCGCCTTTAAATAGCCAAAGTAATAAACAACAGGCACTGAACCGACGTTTGCACGTATACTTGTTTTACGTACCTATGGCGATGGCGGCTTTCAAATTACGCGGCCACTTAAATCTTGGAAATTTATTGCCCGGAGCGAATCACGTGAACCTGTATCGGTATGGGAATACCGGGCGCACGACCATTCAGGGCCAGTGGACGCTTGGTAGCCTCGGCTATCGTTCGTCCGTTTAACGTTTACACCGTGAATTACCTAATCTACTTTATGGAGCGGCGCCGTGACCGGTCCGATAAGTGTGCTCCGACGCTAGATTTTCTCCTATGAGTTATTGCTAAGCGTGCGTAAAACGTTATCACAACTATAATTAGAGCGTCGCGCTGGGCCGAATAGTGATTCAGTGGTGAAGGGGTGAAACAACCCTTACAGTTTGTCCTATATTTCTGCGTCAGGCGTAATTTCAATTCTACATAACATCCGTCACGTTCAAGTGCAATGATTCGAACTAGACAGTAGCACGTAATCCTAAGCTAACGATAGTACTCTGACTATAAAAGAATAATTGCATCTACATGTACTGCACTAATTTGCACAGTGAAAATATTTAGGATCCTTGTAGCCATATAGTTTTATCATAGCGATAACATCAGACATTTAGAAGGTCGAATTATTGGACTCCACGAAAAGTAGATAATTCTTAAAAGGAAATGCACAATTTCGGAGTCGTGCAAAGTTTAAGGAATTTATTAACATCGTGAGCACCCTTATCAAGAGAAGTACAACCCGACGGTGGATAGTTGCCGTCTAAATAATAGCTAAGCACGCGTTAGGTGTTATCGTCGGTATAATTAGGCCGACGCTTTGCCCGAAGTATGAATCACGTAAAATCAGACGAGTGGACATGGCACAGTGGCTTTCGTTACTCATGGTGAACTTGCCGTGGGCACAACGGTAACCCGGTAATTACGCTATCTTCTGGTAACGCGTTGTTAACGAATTATTCCTTGCCGCGATAAACCGGAGAAATATCGCCGCGATGTAACTGCAAGGTTTTGCACGACGATGCGCGCATCGTGGCACACTGTTATCTTCGAGCGTTTTATTTCCTATCTTCGCGAAGATCGTGCCGCCGCAGATGTTCCACTTTCAATACCAATGCCGGATAATGCAGGTACGCGCATAAATTACGATTTACGAGGATATCGAGAGGTCTACGTGTGGCCCCCTTAAGTGAGACTTCTATCGAAATTCCATGCGATAGCATCTTCGCTGACGTTTACTTTTCGCGCGAAATAACGCGAAGTCTGTGCGATCTTGCACACCGGGAATTTATAACTTTTACGATTGCGATGATCCAATCTTTTTGTCGTGAAAGTCTTTTTACTGATAATTAAAAAATAATAGAAAATGCTTTTTTTTTATTAGAATTTTCTGTAGGTGTGGAATTATTAGATTAGCACTACTAGGTTTACGGGAGCCGTCAAATTGACGGATTTCTACCGTTTAAGAAACGACTTTCAAACTTATAGAGGCGTGATAGAGTAGATATATCACATGTATGTTATAATATAGAAATTACTTAACTCGTCACCTTCTTTGCCGCTTGATCTCTCTATTATAAAGAGATCATTATTCCTTGCCTTTGGGTACACAATTAATTAATAAAGCGCGTGAAACAAAGTGGAACGGAGTAATAAAGAAAAACGTCCGATAGAAATATGAAAAACGGGCGGTTTCTTCTTGCTAATTTAATTCTCCCTAAGCAGATCAACGATAAGGAAGTTTACGCGATAGTGGTTTAAGCTCGATGACTACGAAAATGTTTTATTGCTGGCGGTATTGCGCTTAAAGCGCAAACCGGGCAACATATAACCGACGTTCGATCGATATTTATAACGTATCGCGTCGCGTGCTTCTCCTACACCAGAAATATATCAGTTTTAAACATGTAAAGAACGTTGTAAATGCGTTTACAACAGCGAAACAGATTAAACGATGTATGCGTTTTCCGTTATATCCGCGTATTGAAATATTGACAGGATTTCGCGCATGCCCGTCGACCAACGGCACACGTTTCCCACTTTTACGAGACAGGTAGCAATATAATGTGACACCGTCGACGCGATTTCACGTTGTATTATATTAACACGAAAAATATCATTTTCGAAATCGGCAAAGTGGATGACTTTCCGCGTGCAAACTCACTCATTTATAAAATCACATATCCTACACCTTTCCTCTTTACTCTTCTTCCATATCTCTCGTTTATGTAGAGAAAATAATTTTCTTAGCGTGATGAGTACATTGGGAATAAATCTAAGAAATTATCTATATATATAAAGCTCAAATACCACTGATTGTTAGTGACTCACTCACTCACTCACTTATCACGAAATCTCAAAAACCACAGAACGGATTGCAATGAAATTTGAAACATACCTTCCCCTTGGGTCTTTGGTGCTCAAAAGAAAGGGTTTTGAAAAATACGAAATTTTAGGGGGGGTTTTGGGGGGTTAAAGAATGGGCCAAACTCATCAACGCAGAGCCGAAACTACTTGACCTAGAAACTTGAAATTTTGCATGAGCCTTACTTCTGGGGTATAGTCACCCACTAAGAAAGGATTTTTCAAAATTCGAAATTTTAAGTTTTTTTTTAGTTTCGATTAAACCGTAGCGAAGCACGGGAACTTTCAGCTAGTTCTAGATAAAATTACTACAGAAAGATGAAAAAGATGGGAAAGAAAATAATATTTCTTCTACGATGGATGAGCTACAGAATGAATTTTTGCAACGCGAATGCTCGACTTTTTCCTCTTAAGACGAAGCTAAAGAAACACGTTCAAATTCAAGTCATTCCTAAGAGATTATTCCACCATTCATTCTTAAGCAGAGAGATACATATTCCTGCGTGGAAGAAACCACCATGTGCACGTTTCACGTTGTGGCAAGGCCGAGGAACTCGCGCCTCGTCCATTTTCGTCGAACGATTTCTCGTCGTCACGGTCCGCAATTCCGAAAAGCTTCCCTAGGTAAGCCGCGCTCGTACGAGAAATTTTGCCGGTTCTATCTCCATTTCTGTCTTCTTTTCCTGCTTTTCGCGCTCTATATTTCTCTCAGTTTCCTTTTTCTCTCTCTTCGTTTTTCATTTCTTTTCTTCTTGGTCCCTGTTCGTACGCTTTTCTTTCCTCGTCGCTCTCTTATCCCTCTCATTGTTTTCCACCCCTTTTCTCGCTCTCTTCCACGTTCTTTTTCCCCTTCCGTCAGTTGTATTCTTCTATCTTGCATTCTTTCTTTTCCTTCTACGTTTCTGTCTCACTCTTTTCTCTGCACGCCATGTCTGGACAATTTCAGTTACTACCACCGGTACCAGGGCGCAACGTGCTACGTGAAAATTTTCCCGGATTCCCGGTAATTTTTTATGGTAGATTAAAGTTGCTCCGGCATAGCAGCATGAAACAAACGTCGAGGATTTCTATCGCCTCGTAAATACATTTCACGATTTAATTAATTAGTTAACGTTCTTCCCGGCGAAGTTGTATTAATTAACGACCGTCGTTAGTTCATTTCCCTGATACGATGTTATTAAATGAACACGATGCTCGCTTGCAATTTCTCCTCGTTCTCTCTCTCTTTTTTTTTTAAATCGTCGCACGATTTAATAACCGGACGAAGTTATCGCAAAATTTCATCGAACGACACACGCCGGAGGCTGTCGAAAAACTTCAAGAGTTTCGTTCTTTTAATTCTCGAAACAATCACACAACTGGACTGTTTTTACGTGAAATTCCCGCTTTATCTCTGTGTTTGAGTTGCTCTTGAAAATAATGTTTACAGTTTAGAACACACACGTTCATTTACGTTCCACCGGTGAGTTTCGCACAGAGAAGCGGCAAGTGTCGAATTTTCGGGGTTCTGTTCTCTAAACTCTGTCGATAAACATGGAATTAATACTTGACTTTAGGTATTTCATTTAATTCCAGTATCTTCAAGGCACTTCATTCGCGAGAAAATCGATATTCGACCTATCCTCGGTGCATTTCTCACGCGACTGCGTTTCATTCTCCATACGTGAGGAACGTGTAAGAGCGGCAATAGAATAGCACGAGAATCGCGTCTTTCCGTCGTGTTATCGTATACCTTTCCAACGTCTTTCACCATTCTACGGTGCAACCATATGCACGTAAGTTCCACGCCATTCTTCCGCCATTTTATGTTTTATGCTCGTCATTTGGTATCGCCTGGAATCAGAAGTTTCCGCACGACGCGATTTTATATCCTCACATTCGATAATATTTCATTGAATAAATCTAAAAGAAACGAACGTTACGAATGCTCAGAAAAGAAAGAAAATTAGGTGAAAAGGAAAGAAAGAAAACATCCCGTCCGAGTGAGTTTTCAAGCCGGACGTTTCACTCGTTGCACGGTTCTCCACAAATTTGCCCTACTGCACGCGCATGGCAGTTACGAGGGCGAATTATTTGCGATTTCGCAGCTCGCGAGACGAGGTCGTAGGAGAACATTTCGTGGTATTTTTGCTGAGCGATTTGAGCAGCGTGACTCGCGCCATTGCCTGCCAAAATTATGCGCCAGCGGGGAACCTCGTTTCCGTGAAGTCGAGCGAGCGTGCTGTGCCGTGACACGGATGGAAGAATTCCGAAGGGTACGTATTTTATGAAGTCCATCGATCGCACTTACGCGTAGAGAAACTTTCTCTTTGCCGAATGGAAAGGTACGAGGGCTCCGTACTGCGGGTATAAAACACGACGTTGAAATACCGCACAGAATAAATCGATAATGGCGATATTTAAATTCTCCGAATTACCGTGCAATTCGTTGACAAATAGAACGAAGGTCATTAATAATCGGGTATAATACCGTCCGACAAGATTTACCGGCACTACCCAACTCCCAGTGCTTTCAGATAATTCGTATTTATTTTTATGCCGATGCAAAGTCCCCAACTTCCATTCACTTTGATCCATTTGACAAATATCTCAATAACGTTGTTTTTGTTGTTTTTTTTCTTTTCTTCTTTTTTAGAACATTCAAATTTCATGGGAACGAGGGTAAAGTACGTACCCTGTTTGCAGCAAACGTGATTCGTGTCGGAACGTCCAACCTCGTTTCAGAAAAGGAGAGTAGGCGACGACGACTACGAGGAGGAGCGTCTGCAGGATGAAATTCGCTCGCGCCATTTTCCGCGACATAGGCAGAGAAAATACCTCTCTGCCACTCTGCCACGGTTCCAGGGCGCCTAATCTCTAAGTGGCGTCATTTATCTGTAGAGACAAACTCGCGGATACATAGCTATTTCCTCTGTGTGCCTATGTGCACTCGTTTATGTGTTCATGTGCAGATACACGAGTGCTCGATGAGAGAGTATGCGAGACGTGGTTGAAGTGGGTACCTAGCCTCGTCAACTCCGAGAGATCGCAGCATCCCAGAGGACCTGTGGGAAATATATGTACGTTCCTTCTGGCAGGTGTTCGTGAAAAACTACGAAAACTTCTAGAATTCTTTATTGTCGAATAATTATATACAAACAGGTAAGAGAATGTGCTAACTTTTTCCTTTTTAAATAAACCATTTGCAATGAATACTAGAAAAAAAAAAAGATTTAAATAGTTACCTTCTTCAACGGAGATTCCTTTTTATGAAAATATCGTAGCAGTATTATAAATCATTCGAACCTGTTTACACTTTTTCTCAACGAATCTCAAAATCTCTCTGTTTTAATAACATTGGATTATTTACAAACGAGCAAAGCTAGAATTGTACACGTTGATTTATAAAACGATTGGATTTAAAAAGAACATGTACAAACATTCACCCGATAAAGAGTAACTGAAATTGCAAACGAATGATAAAAGTATTACAAACAGTTTGTTCAAATTCTCAACAAACCAGATTTTATTTGTAAACTACGACAAATTCAACCCCTTAAAGCTTCATGTACTCACTACTTCACAAAGCTCTCACGTTAATATCAGTCTCCTAAAAAGCATCCACGAAGGCAAAAAATATAACGACTCAAGACGTAGAAGAGTAAAAGCTGATCCTAATGTCGGTAGCGTCTTCCTGTCGTCCCAAAATCGTGGGCTCTTTCGAGAAGAGAGGCTCTCGCGGCCTCCCTAAAATCCTTGGTAGCTCACCAAAGGTGAGATGGTGAGGTAACCCGAGGCGTTGGCCGAACATTATCTAGCTTGGTCTGGCGATCCAAACCGAAACCCTATACGCTCTTCTCTTAAGAAAGCCCTGCTCTACCGGGCACTTCTCGCGAGAAAGAGAACGAGCCAGAGGGTGAAATGGATTGCCCCACCCCTGAAAGAAGAAAAGAAAAGAAGCGGGAAGGAAGGAAGAAACTCTCGTGCTGTACCAGCTCACGATGATCCTAAGACCACGAAGAAGCCGACTCGGTTGCGGAGGAGGCTCTGCCAGATATTCACGCGTCATAAAGCAGTGGAACAGCCTCCATCTTGGCTCCTCGGCTATCCCCCTTCGTGACGCGGTATATCGTAATGGCCATCGAGAAGTAAGAAAGTGAAAAATGCACTTGGACGACCCGTGCCCTCACGAAGGACTTGGCCGGTCGATTTACTCGCGATTTCCTCTCTCCAGGGTTCGTGATCGTTCGCGAAAAGTGCCGGCTATGAGAAGTAGGAAGTAGCTACTCGGCAATTGAAAAAAAACCGGCACGAATACTGGAGCAATCGGGAATCGCTCGGTTGGAGTGACTTTTATCGATGACACTTTTTACGGATACTCGAAGTACCGATATTTTTTACCTTTGGAAATGTTATCAACGTGGACAAGAGAGTCTGGATATGTGACGAGACAATCGTTTGCAATGTTATTACCTAGGGATCATACGTCGAGAATTTTTCCAACGTTCATGGAAGAGGAAAGAGATTCTTGCAAAAGATTGGAAAAAAAGGAGAAAGATTGAAGAAAGATACAACGAATACGTTTATCGAAGCGTGTGAGTATTGATATATCGAAGTAGTTTCATTCCTCGACACCCGTCCGCCAGACCGTTTCGTCGATTGATTTCCGCACTTTCGAGGGGTTTCACGAGCCAATCAGAATAAGTGATACGGCAGTCTCCTCTGTTGTATTATGCGCACCACCTTCTCATCGTTCAACTCTCGATCTGTGCTCTTCTCTCGTTCGTTCTCTTTTCCTAAGGTCGACTATTCCTACAAACAATACCATCTGGGCATCAGGGATGGTTGCCCGTAGGATATAATGCGCGCGTATGGTGTACGCGCAAGGGGGTAAGGGACGACCCGTGTTACCGGCTTGTTGTGGCGTGTTCCTACAACAGGCATCGCGTTATCAGATTGAAATGGTGTTCCCAAGGGGTCGGAAACATCACGAAAAGCCCACCACCCGCGTATGTTTTGCTTTGCCCGATCCAAACGTCAAGGTGCAGCGTCTGGGAAGAAAAATTAAATGAAACATATACCCATGAATGTAGTGAAACATCGACCGAATTGACAGAGAGTGCCATTGTTCGAGAACCATACAACGTGAAAATTGTATTTGCTTTATCTTTATATCCTGTTCGTCGCTCAAAGGATTTATAGTTTTCAAAGTCAAAGCTTTAAAAGAAATTGACTAAATGCTTAGTAAAAAAAATTCTCAATTTGATCACTGGTAGCTCGATTTTTGCTTTCTCACAATCAGCCACATTTTATTTCATCTCGAATATTTTCTCTTTCATCGTTCTGCCGAGCATATATTCAGACCTCTTTCTGTGATCGTCTCAAAAACGTTTGCAATATCTTTAGCTCCCGTCAAAACGAATGAACGAAACCAGCTTTGGGCCACGATAGAAACGTTCCAACGCCGCGCCGTATCCGCGGCTGGTGTTTCTCTAGAAGTTTGCCAAAGGCGATGTTATCGGATTTCGATCGCTCGACGGCCATTTACTATGAGCGACGAAGAATGAACTGCGTTCGCCGGTATATCAGGCCTTTCCATGCGTCGACTAGACGTCGAAGGAGCCTTTCAAAAGCGGATCTGCCAGCTATGCAAGAGTCGAGTTCCCTTTCAGGCCTGTCCACTAGAAACGACCGTGCGCGACATTCAGGGACGAATGAACCCCAAACTATTTACGGGAGAGGGCTACTTTGATGCTCGACAATTTTAGTTTTCTTATTCGATAGAGAGAAATCTTCTTGATAGAGGTACAGTGGAGTTTCTTTAAAATTTATTTATGTTGTTGAGTGTAGAAGGAAATTTTTGGCCCCTCTGACTATGAGGGGCTTGGAAAGTTATTAAGTTAGACTTCTTTAACTTGCCACTATTGGCCTACTTTTCTTATTAGTGTCAGCAGCTAGTAGATTATACCTTATACCAGGAATATACTTTGATCGTATATTTTCACATTATGGAAAATGTGCCTTTTAGTAGATGTTTCTAAACGTAATATATAATAAGGGACAATAAATATAACGAACTGGTCAGTGTAAAAAGCAACGTCCAAACATTCACCCACCGGAGCAGTTCACGTTCGCGACTACCCTTTCGCCATCTAAAATTTTCGCGGATGGGAGACCATGAAGTAGTGGTTTTTATTAGCAAGCAGGGCCAGAATAACGAAATATTACGACATCGAGAGGAAATCGATATCAATTTTTCGAGGATGACGTGGCAGACACGCGAGAGTATCATACCGTTCGGCTGATAATTAGAATCCACTAGAAATCCACCACGGAGTAGCCTCGCTTCCCAAGATCGATATGTGCATGTATGTATTATAGAAATATTCATGTGCATGTTCTTCCCACACAAATCCACCCACTGATACACGAATACACGTACACACAACGTTTTCCTATCGATCGGCAATCGCATATCGATTATCGCAGGAAGCTCTGGATGCACGGGCCAGCCGTCGACTGAAGCAATTCCACGAGTAATTATCGGAAGGTAACCAAACATCTAATAATCCCAGACAAAATCTATATCCAACCACGGCGCGTGCTTCTATCGAAACTCTCGCCCCAAACCTCTCCCCGGATGCAATATAATTTGCAATAACATAACAAGCCGGCCGTGGCACGCAACCATCGGCCGGATTCTCGGCGCGAAAGGTGGATGAGATTGGCTCGAATGATCGGCTGCCGGAAGTCTGGCAGACGTGTGCCGCCTGCGCGTATGCGCCCTGGGACTTTTTCTGCGCGTCAAATTGAACAGAACGGAGGAGGGATATAATGATACGCCGCAGAAACGAACTACCGGTAGTCCTTCTAGGACCCTCCTGGGGTTAGACACCGTGGTTGTTTTCGTAATTTTGGCTGGGTTCGATGTGCTATTAGGTGATGCTCGGTTTAGAGAGGTATTTGCAAATAATTCTAAGTGCATATAAGTTACTTAGACCTTTTATTTTGAGTATCACGAGCGATCGTTGTGAATTGTGATACATAGAGCTAAGGTAGAAAACAAAATTTGAATAGTGTATATATTGTAGGTGGACCGAAGTGCTCGTTGCAGATTGTCGTTGCTGTCGAGCGATGCTTGGTTTGAGCACTTTATTAAATAGTAGGCGGGCGATGGAAGATCGTGTGCACTAAGGGTAGCGTAGATCGAGGAAAATATGCTTGGAACGTTGGAGAAGTGGGGGCAAATTGCATTGTGATTTGAGTATAACAAGACAGCCACCAAGGTGGCGAGGGTGAGTTTTTCGAGGGAGTTTGCGGAGAGACTTTTAAATGAGAGTTATTTGTCCGATTGCACTGTCCACGTTATGTGGTATTGTATTGTTGGATGATTATTTGATTATCTCGATCGAATCTTTATTAAAATTCTAATAAGTTACACGCTTGAAGTTCGGTCCATCCATCCATTCAATGCGATACTTTTTCCCTCTACAATATAATTGCAATTATAATGATGTTTAAGACAGCTACTCCGAAACCAATTACCCCATACCGTATACTCGCAAATTACGTCCAAATTACGGATCTCTTAACTGAACCATAATTAAACCTATTCACAATTACGAATCCATTCGTAAAAGATACGAATATGAAAACTGAAGAGTACTCGACATCTGAATGAGGCGAGAGGAACGGCACTTCGAAAAACACTCCTGCGATATTGTCACGGTCCTTTACATCAGCTTCAATGGCGTCCCTTTGAGGCGTGACTTCTTTGATCTCGGGGGTTCGTGTGCCGAAAAACCCACTTGAAATCGGCACACGGATTTTCGTAGATTCAGTTTCAAATTTGACGTGGCCAGCTCTCTCTTTGTTTCTTCCTCGTCTCTCCTTCGCGTGAGTGAACTTTGCTTAGCGACGCCGTAACGTCGACGTGTACTGACACGAGGACGTCGATGCAAAAGTTGCGTCGCGTGGAAATTAAAGAGGGAGAGATCCGTCTCGTCCGCCACTTCAAGTACGAAGTACGGTGGCCACGGAGGAGAACGAATACGATTGGTCGGGCCAAGTGGATTCGACGGGGGTTCCCTGTCGTGGTGCTTTTTCCCTCGGGCGCGCGAATCCTGCACCAACACGTCCGAGGGTCGTAGAACCGAGTTCGATAAGAGTAACGCACCTAATGCAACGATCTTTGCCATTCGTTATATCGTCCTGACAAGTGAGCTATACTGACACGTTCGCCGAAAAACTTTTCCACTTTGTCCCTTTTCGCGGTGAACGAGGCTCCACCCTTCGACTCGAGGACGTTATTGCAGGATGATCAACTGGGTTGTCAGGGTTAGGGTGAAGTTAGTTGAAATTTGATGTATATTTTGGAGTGATTTTAAAAGATGAACATACTCTCTTAGATCGAACCAGTGAAATTTTACTGGTTCAATCAGTGAATACAAATCTCACTGGCGAACCAGCGAAATTTACGTCCACTGTCGCAGCGCCATGCGCCGTGTTTTATTTTTGAATATGCTGACGAGTGAAATTCACTGGTAAACCAGTGAACTTTGATGGCCGCCGAGATCACTGGTGGAACCAGTGAGTGTCATTGGTAAACAAATGAGTTTCCACTGGCGAACCAGTGAAATTCCACTGGTTCGATCTAAGAGAGTATAGTTCTGTTAAAATAGCAAGGAGGACATTTGCAAATATTTTCTCCACGGCTGTTTTACCGCGTCATCCTTTCACGCGTCAGGATTGCACTCGACAGAGATCTGCGTTTATGAGTTGCGTGAAATCATTGTTACCCGGCGCTGAATAAGTCATCGACATACCGTAACGGCAAGGGTGTACAAAAAAAATGCGAGGGGATTCTTGAAAACGTGGAGTTTCGCCGTTTCCTTCGAAAAGGGTAGTCATCGATGTTCTCCAGGGACGAAGAGAGGGCGTTCATGCAATGTGCATCGCGTGCACATACGTCGAGGCACACAGGTGCATCGGTCTGTGCAGTCTGTACGCGTGGTGTGGGAGGTGCATGTGTGAGATTCACTCCCCTTGCCAACATCACGCACTTGATGTCGTCCGCCTCCGCCGTCGCCCAGTGGATGTCAATGACTCGGATGACTTCGTGAATATTCGTCGTCAGTAACAACGACGTCGACGGCGGCGACGACTACAGAGAAAAATCGATTGCCATCCAGACACCGGGGCTCCTGCAGGGGGTGTTGGGAATCTCGCCGAATCGAGGCGCGATAAAATGAAACGAGGAAAATTCAACGAATTTATTTTTTTCTCCCTCCATCCCTCCTTTTCCTTTCTGCCTCCAGTGTTTCGTTCTTTTTCATCGTGAGACTTAAAGCATTCGAGCGTGAGTGTCTGATCGTGTTAGAAAGAGCGGTGACAGTTTAACGCGATGATTTTTAAAACGACGAGAATCGTCGACTAGGAGACACTCTTTTTCCTCGATCTACTTTCAGAGGGTGTAGAACCTGGGATTATTATTCGACGTATTCTTTTCAAATATACCGAGGCGCGTGCTTCGTGTCGTTCGCGTTTTCCGCGAGATTTTATAAAGACAGAATCGCAGACTGGTTGACCACCTCGGCGGTCTCTTACAAGCAACGTCTGCTCCGTCCTCATTCTCAACCAGCCCCCTCTTCTATACTCTGTCGCCGACTACCACATACACGAGCTGCTAAGTGCACCCCTATGCACCGTAAGCTATAATACATGCTCGCTAACTCGGAGACTAGGTATTTTCCACGTCATATTCACGAGACCGCACACAGTATGCAGATGTGACTTTTGTTATCACTTGCCGGATTTTCGTGCAGTTTCATTCTTAATTTTCCGGCGTTCTAATTGCACGATAAAAATTATCTACGGTAAGCTCTCGTGTTCTACAACTTACTCTTGATTATTTCGTGCTTCACGTTACTCTGGCAAGTAACGAGTATATTTGAAATAATATCCAGGGATTTATTTGTTTAATCGAATAGACTCACCAAAAGTATACCGCTAGTTGAAACACAAACGTGTAGCGTACGATCTTAGGATCCCTTGGGATACTCACCTGCAACAAAAGATACAAAATACTCGTTGAGAAACTTTCCACTTATTGCGAGAAGTTGAAGTTTACCTCTTTCTTGTCGACATTAAAAACACGAGGTGAAACGCAGAAGGCTGATTCTGTGCTGTGTCGCACACATCGTCCTGTTCGGACTCCACGAGTTTTATAAGGTGACAGAAAGGTGCCACGGGGAGTTGAGTGGTAGGGGGTCTTTTCTTTTAATTAATTTGGGAATTACCATGGAGGTAGAGAGGCGTTTCCTTCCATTGCCCGTACTCCCGCCGGACTCTTGCATTATGAACAACTTTTATAATTAAGCAATGGAGGAAACTTCGTCGAAAAATTCGTACCATCGGTACTTAACTACTTTACTTCTCACTTTTTACCAAATCGTCTTCGTTTTTCTGCTAATTTAAACGTCACTTTAATTTCAAAAATTTTCATTAATTTTTCAGCAAATTTCCAAGGTAGAATTACATTACTCTTTAATTATTAATCTCACTTTTATGATATCGCAGCAAGAAGTTATTATTTAGCGTACCGAATGGAGGATAATTCAGGAAAATCATGAAACTTCACTTAGATCTTTTTTTACCGAAGTTTTTTTTTTTAAGTTACCGCCGCTTTTTATCACGCGCGGTCTTAAAATCGCGAGAAACACGAGCGGCAAGAGGAAATCAAAATTCCGCGGGAGAAAAATTCAGAGCGCACTTTAAAAGTTGGTCGCCAGTGGAAGAAACTTGGGCGCGTTGCATGGCTGCCGCGTCAAGGATAGCAAGTGTGTTATCAAGTTTCGTCCTATGGTTATTTCATAACCGACTATGGCATAACTCAACACGTTCATGCATACCTTATGTCTACACGCTCGCGACGCCAACATCCAGCCGCGTAAACACTATTTCGCGACGCGTTTCCGCCGTATAAAGGCATACTGGAAAGATATTGCGCTATACGTTTCTCTCCGTGCAACCGGCACCCTGACTTCATGTGTCTTTCTTAGTTGTGATTTTTAAAGCAGAGCATATGTCTCACCTAGGACAGAAGGTTCCCGCGTTTTACAATGGCGAATGTAAAATTTGTGCTGTATCGCGAGCATCTTAATAGGAAGGAAGGCTTTACAATTATTTTTCGAAGGATCTAACATTGATTGAAAAATTTATTTAATTTGAAAAGGTCAAAAATTACAGAAGAATTAATACTAGAAGTATCAACCAAGTCAAAATGACTAGTACAGAATAATTTCCAAACGTTCTACAAGTTTATCGAAGAGTCGTACAATAAACATTCTACGTCCATCTTAACCCTTTGCGCTCCGAATTTTTTTATTAACTTTTTGTCAGATAAGCAAATATAATCTCGGAAAATTTTCTACTGTTGGTTATTCGTTTTTATTTAATACTAGGAACAATTGTAGATACTGTAGTGTATTCCTGTTGAAATGCATAATTATTCTTGATTTCAAAAAGTCGATAATTAGTATATGAAAGATTAAGTGTCACAGAAAGCTGTGTCGAGTGTAGCTCGACATAGGAGTGCAAAGGGTTAAAAGGCATAGATCTCCGAATCGATCATCTTTTCCGCCTTTTGATTAATTCTGTCTAACAATGAGAGTACTTAATGTATTGAAATATGATATATTTAACGCCGATAGTTCTAGTGTTAAGGTCATGACAAGATGTTTCAGGTTGTTTACCACGATGAATCTAGAATCTATGGTATTGTACAGAATGATATTTCAAATAAGGTTTTGCTACCTTTTCATATCAGCCTGAAGAAGTAAATTGGATTACAAAGAGCCAACCATTGGTACGTACATGTTATTTCTGAATGAAATAAATGTAGTTGGTTTTTTTCCCTCGAAACTTTTGAAAACGTTGTTTCAGATACTTTTAAACTCTGTAATAATACACAGCTCGTTGTCCCAAAAATCGATCTATTTCCTTCAGTATTGGCACACGAGGGCACGAAAACCATCGGCCGCTTTTCCCGTCCGGAAGTAGGTTATATTTTTATAGGTCCGTGCACTGTCAAGCCTTATAAATTGCAAGATTGAACTGCAGCTGCGTCTGACAGTTAATTAAACGAACGGAGAAAACAACTTTCTCAGGACATTATAAAGTCTCGGAGATAAAGCTAGAGTCTCTCTCTCTCTCCTTCTCTCTAGTGCAGTGTCTTAATCTATCGCGCAGGTGCAATTTTTATACGTTCAATTCGCCATGGCATTTCCGTTCCCGAATGAAATATCGATCCATCGAGTTCCTCTCCAAGAGCAAAAATCACGATGTAATTTCTTTCGTTCGAGTGAGATCGCACGACTGGAATTACTTTAACTTTGTCTACGTGGATTTTCAATTAATCTCGTAACTCAAATCGCTCTTCCCAATTAACGTGACAATACGACGAATCTGCTCTAATTAACTAACGAGATAGCCGTCGTTCAAATGACTCGGATTATCAGGGTGCAGCGACAGGCCGCAATTAACAATTACGCAAGATTAGGGCAAGGTTTCACGTGTCCCGAAGCAACCTCTTCCTCGTCTTACTGAAACAGTGCTCTTACCGATGGAACTCGATATTCTTGTTTCGATTCAAAGCATAGGACGAATGTTACAACTCGAATCAATGAGCCATTGTCGAAATTGCAACCGTATTAGTTCTTGGATCTACAATATCATCGGTACCTCTTGCTGTACAGTTTCGTTTCTATCGTATTTCTACGGTTCAAGTAGGTTCCGATACGATATTTTCGCCAGTTTTTACTGTAGTATCGAAAATAGATTTAGTATTCTCCATGTTTGAAACGTCAGAGGGAATTGCATTCGTTGCTCGTTTCGAAAAGGAGTTATGGCAGAGATAGGTTCATATTTCAATTGTGAGAATTATAAAGTAACGAATGGTCCATATTAGTGGAGCGAAAAAAGGTAATCTCCGTTTCCATATAACATAGAGGAAATTAACATTGTTATAACAGGAATGACTACGTTACTCTTCTCATTATTTCTCTCTGGATAAACAGAACCTTACTCTATAGAAGAGTACAAGAATTAACTTAATCAAACCGGTTTGTTCTGCGTGAAAAATTTTTAAAATCCACCATTCTCCCTGTTCTCATCATCCAAACGAACGAATCAACTTCAAATATCACTGTATGTTTTTCACTGGGATCTCGAGAGCACTTGATGAATGATCTCTTTTCGATAACACGTTCAAATACATCGTGCAATCGTTTACGGAATAATCTCGATCACGTAGAGCACTGAGAGACGTTCTTCCGCGTATTCGATGGTTTTCCAGACTCCGAAAAGGTAAAAGAAGAGGCAGAAGGAAAAGCGATCAGGCAAACGGAAGGAGGAATCGCGAGAGTTGCACCGAGAGTTACGGGTGAAAGAAGGGACGACAGGGACCAAGCTATCATCTATCATCCGCCTGTTTACCGGCGAAACAGCCTGCAAATGCTATTCAATTTGCCTGATGGAAAGCCTTCCTTCCTTCCTTAGCCGTGCGCGTTCCGCTTCACGTCGACATTCCTCGACTACTAAGTTCCTTACCGCTGCCCCCCTTTAGCATTTTCTCTCCTTTGCTGCTCCTTTTACCAACGCATCCTTTCAGAAGTTCTTACCATACGCATCCTTTCTCTTTTGCTTTTTTATTTTTTTCTCAAAGCTGCATCCTGCAAGACGTCTCGGATTTTACTGTTCTGTTACACAGGTCATTGTTGTCATATTGCGAACAATGGTGATTTTGAGAAGGTAGAGAGATTTCCCAGGGGAATGAGAAAAAAATGCTTTCGAGTTGCTTGTATCTCGTGTTTCTACTTGCTATCGGATTATAATATGAAATGATATTGGACATGGTAATAAATAAAATACTGAAGGAAGAAGTCGGAGTACTGTTTTAAAAAAATCTCGTTGTTATAAAAATTTATGTAGGATTATTATTTGGAATGAATAATAATCAGTTTATTAATTTAAAAATATAGAATATAAAATATAAAATAAGAACAATGACACACTAAAATAAGATAAACACAAAATACATTTAAACTAAGTTACGCTATAATGAAATACGCTTAATCGCTGTCGCTGTAGGTTCGCTTTCAAAAAACACACTGGGCCTCTTAGGCAATGACTTTTCTCTGGAGGCCCTGCACCCCACAAATACAAATGCACACCGATATATACTCTCTCTAACAGCACTGGAGATACGCTGTCCCACGCATTCACTCTCTCTCTCTCTCTCACTCACTCACTCTCTCTCTCTCTGTCATCCCTTCACGTTCTCATACATAGTCCCTCACTATCCTGCAATCCTACAATTATTAGGTTAAATTGTATTAAACTTTTTATAATTGTTACTCTTTAACATTCAAAACAGCAAAAACTACTCCTTGGAATTATCTATTCTACTGTACTTGCTCTGCGGTATTACTCTTCCATTTGTCTTGCGATACAGTCTCTGCGAATTTCAATGTCAAATATGGAAGATGAAAAAAGAGAAGAGTGAGAATACGTCGAACTACCAGAAGAAGTTTCCAGTGTACGTATGCAATGTTCGGAGAAAGATGAAGAAGACGAGAAAGTGAGACGACAAACGGAAAGACGAAGTAAGAGCTTTGTCTCTCATCTTACAAGCGAAAAGCTTTTCTCTCGTCTACCGGCTCCCTAGCGTACACGTATGCGACGTCTAACGACAAGTATTTCGCCATGAATAGGTAGAAAGACGTGAAATAGGATCGACGCCATACGGAGTTCCACGACGACAGGGTGGAATCTGCAAGGGAGGATGGAGTAATTGAATCGTTCTCGACGCTGTCGTTGTTACCGAGCCCAGTTGGGCGTAAACGTTGAAGATTGCAACTAGATGACAAAAAGGTTGAGTCGATTTCTTAATTCCAACAGGATGTTCAAATTTCAGGCATAAAGGAAGGATAGTTTTAACGGGACAGCTACAAGGTCCTTCAATATTCCTTGATGTTCAAACTAAGATATGTCATCCATAGATGATATGACAATCTATACATACAAATCTAAAATGCACAAATACTTCAAACTAAATTACCGTAGTGAGAGAACTGGAGATTTAGATTCGCACTCAATGAATGTAAGTTTCAATCCTTCCGTCACCGTGTTCAAGAAATTCCTCTGTTTCATTGTATTCTACAGTTACCTAAAGAATTTCATAGCAACCAATAATGGTAAGATGGAAATCACCTGAATAGCGAAGATTACACTGCAAATTTTTAACGTCTCAATAGAATTTTTAAATTGAAGGACAACAATATGCAAAAGACACCTGAAGTTTCATAGCTACTCGAACGTGTGCCGTCCCTTACGCCAAGGTGCACACGGGAATGTGATATTCCATCGAAATATGGCGACACGTGTCGTTGCTTTCTGTATCCAGCAAGAAATCGTAAGGAGAATTTTTCTATAAATCCGCCAGTCTGGATAGGTGGGTGACGGCAAGTGGGTTTGGTGCTTGCTAGATCGCTAAGGTACCAAGAGGGTGGATTCGGGGGTGGGAGAGAGTTGAAAAGGGGATTCCCCGTGGCGCTGTACAAGGCCGGCAAAGGGAGAGGGGGGTAATCCACGCATCATATCTCACCGTTGACAAGCATTCATGACCCCTGGTACGCGGAGCCCTCAATAGCAAGCGACATCCACCAACAAACACCCTTCTCCTCGACGCTCCACCTACAACCGACCCCTTTGCCCTCGAACCCCTTAACCTCGCGCCTCCCTTTGTCGCTCTCTTTTTCGCAGATTTTCACCGAGCGAACCCACAGACCGCGGACCACTGGTCCTCGTGTTCTGTGTTAAAAATTAACCGAATCACCGTGAACCGTATTCATATTTTCCAAAGCCCGCCGTGTTCCATTGGCAGCCACCCCCTCTCTTTCAGCCGTTTGGTCAGGAAACGCGCATTTTTTTGTCGGACTGCCTTTATTGCGCGGGAACGTGCGGTAGTTGGAATTTTATTGCGATCATGCGGAAGAGGCACCGTTTATTCGCACGTACGTCCCTGGACACGTACTGGGTATTGTGCCGGCCGATTGTGAGCACGCGGAAAACACACGCGCGAGTTTTTCAGGTGAAAAAAAAAAGAGGGAGACTCACCCGCTGTTACGTTATTTTGACGGTCACGGGAAAAAGGTCGATGGAAGGGAAAAGGGTGAACGAAAATACGAAACGCACGGATTATGAAGCGGACGAGACGCGAGCGTGACAGTCGACGGATACGCTGGAAATCGTGAGCTACCGCGGCACGCGCGCGATGTGAATTATTGCGGCTATTGTTCAGTTTTCTGGGATAGAGAATCATTTTGGAAATGTTCTCTGTTATTTTTCGAACAATTTTACACTCTGTAGCATATTATTATTTGGAATGTGTCTGCCATTTTAACAGATCAGTTTACAAATAGCAACTCAATCTACTTACAGGAAATACGACTTTTGAGAGTAAAAACTGTCAGGCTCTTTGACCTATTTTGTTCTGACAGAAATATTCGCAAGTTTCTTGATGGATAAGCAAACAGATTTTCAAGAAAGGTAGCAGCATTTTGAAATCTATGGATGTCAACATTCTTCGTATAGGGCAATTGAACGGCACGAGAACGACATCGATAAGTGGATAATTAATTAAAGAATTTTACAATGTTTTAAAACAGTAAAAAATTCGTCGTTCATCAGACTTCGAATATTTAGTCGTCGATAATATAAGATCAAACAACCGAACATTGTTTGGCAATTTTTGCGTTCACGTCCGTTCAACGCGGTGAGTGTCTTGAAGCAACAATGTGATTATCAAAGCGTTAACGAGCGAGAGTAAATGCGCAAATATTTAATCGATGGAAATGTTATTCGGCGTTGAAGCGGCTGGTGTAACAATACGTATTCTCATGCGGAAACGCAACAAAAAATAATTTATGCGCGCGTGTTTTGCGGCCACCTCCGGTCCAGGAAGAACGGCGCCCGAACGCGTCCGTACACGGCAAGTGCTTTTATCGTAAACACTAGTTCCGTGATAGAATAATTAAGGCTTCCGCAATCGATATAAAAAATGGATAGCCATTATAACGTTCCTGCCGAACGTCAGCGATACGCGGCTTGTATCGCGTTAAAGCGTAATTTCATTGAAAATCGCACGCGCACATAATAGCGTTAATTTAAGAGGGAATTAATTCACTGTGCGTCGCATTAATTTAAAAGCGTTGACCTGAAACGATTTGTTGGCACGGTACTTGGCGTTAAAACCTGCCAAATTGAACGGCCTTTGAAGGGGGGCCAGTGATTTTTCGTACCGAAAGCGACACATTTGCCAACGGACAAACGTACAGAAAAATCTCATTACGGCATTCTAATGTAAACACGGCTACACGGTTTCTACCACTCGCCGAATGTTTTTCCGCCCTCAAACGACGGAAACGACGGGCAGGAAATTTTCAAATGCTGAAAATCCACGGATTCTTTGTATCGACTCGTTAAAAGGCATTCGTACAGTTTAATGATAAAATCGGATTAAAAATTCTCCTTCTCTCTTTCATTTATCATAGCCGACTTGCCTATTTCAACTGGCCGGACGATCTTCTCAATGAAATTCGCTTTTGAGTAAAAAGCTTTCGCGCTCGACGATGCGAAGATTCGAATAAAAGTAGCTTTACGGCGTAAACGTGCAACGACATTCCACTATATTTATCCATGATCGTTAACTTTAATCCGCTTAATTAATTCACGCGAGAGTCTGCGATATTCGCGGTGGGTGCCGGCTGTCTTGTTAAGGCAAGCCGGAGACATCAAACGATGCAAGAATAATCCTTGACGTTTTAATTAGACGGTAGTACAGCCCGGAACTCGTCCGTGCGACTTTCAGCCGTGGCATTTTCTTTCTCGTTACATCGCCGCGTAACGATAACAAGGCACACTTATCGTTTCGCAATGGGGAAATTCCCTGCTATTCCAAATGATAATATTCCACGGTGAAACGGTACCATCGGGTATACTTACCCGGTGCAGGTAGATTCCTTCGACTTAAGCCGGTCTTAGAGACAATTCAATTAGCCGATATGATCCTAGAATGTGCGTGTACGTACGTTGAACTCGCAAACCGTGTACACGCCGATTCTAATCTGACTCTTCTCCGAATAGAGGACGAGGAACAACTCGGTTGCAGATAATGAAGACTCTTCTGTAACTGGCGAACCGCTAAGTGCAGTTTTCCCTCGAGCAGGATCGGTATTGCGAGGCGATCGAGCAACCGAGTAGATTACCTTCATAAAACAATAATTACCGTCGGCTTTTAAAACGGTTTGCGGAGTTAAATCCTACGATCCGTTGGTTATTTTATTAGCCACCGTGGGCAACCGATGCGCTTTAGCCCGAGAACGGCGCCTCCTTTATTTCAATTTCCTTAATTAAAGTACCGATCGTGCTAACCTCCCGCTATCCAATTTTTCCCTTCCTTGGTCTTCAACGTTCGCCATTAGCGAGGGGAATGTCGACTTTTCTCGGAGATATTTCAATTCATTTTACTTGTTATGGAATTTCTGTTGGGTAATAATTAATCAGTAGTTATGAATTCATTTAAACCGTTAACTATGTGTTGACAGAACACGGGGAATTATTTACAATTTTTTTTGTTATGAAAAATAAACAACACATCACAACAATCGAGAAATGATGTTATATCAGCGATTGTGTTTTTGTACACGTAAACAAATTTCGAGAAGCGATTTTATAATCTATTGTCGAATGCCATTGAGAGAGGATCGAGGAAAGTTTGCTACGAAAATATCCCGAAAGTCCGGAACTCCATGGTGGAATTACCTTTTCATTAGAGAAACGAATGAAATTTTGCGGAAACTTTCCTCACCGTGCATTCGATATTCGCCTCTAGTATTTAGCGTATCTCCCAATCCACGAATTCGTATACACAAGCTGAGAGAGCAAAGGCATTTGTTTGTTAGCTCGTTGCTCAACTATTAAATTAATCTAACAGAACAGACACCGAGGATAGGTGGCGTGTAATCGAGCTATCAAACTCGAGGGAGTTGGACCGCTCGAGGAAAATCTATCGAGTTAAGTCCCGGGCACGTTCTGCCAATCATCGGGAGCTCCTGTGCTTTCTGCGAACCATCGTGCGTGTCGAAACCAAATAAAGGAGAAACTCTCCTCGTATCGCCTCGATTCTGCCTCGATTTCGTCCAATAAACAAAAGGGAGGAGGAAGCTAGTCCAGTCGGATTGCTTGGACTTAGTTCGAGAATGAACGAAATTCGGTTTTACGTAGGAGAATCGAGGTTTCACAGTGCTTTGGCAACTTTCCCACCCGAGATCGATGTTACGATCTAACGGTTGAAATTTAAAGAGGACCGAATTAACCAACCCCCTTTATTTTTACGCAAAACGATAGCAACGAGAAACGTGACACTATACAAATTACACAGATCGTTGATTGAACTACGAAAAATAACCCACCATTTTGTACCAACAATTTAAAGTACGTATGACAAAATTGCAAGCGACAATCGTGCCGACAAAAACAGTTACTAGGAGCAGGAAGTAGCGACACTTTCTGCGGAGAGTATAAATCACCATCAAAAATGGATGTACACCGGATGGATAACACTACGTGCAACACACCTATGCGACACCCGCTGCTACCAATGCGTTGCACGCACGTGCGTGCAACCACCGGGTTTTAAATGAACACGGCAGAGCGAGCGCTGATTTATCCGATACTATTTGTTCTCCAACCACCACCAACGGTCGTTTCCTCTCTCTTTCTCTCGCTTTATTTTTTATATATACGTATATTTCTGTCCAGAGGGAGGAAAGGGTCCCGAACCAAGGTACGTACCTGCAGACTGGACGTACCTATAGGCACGACACTGGTGTGCCAGCAGTTTTCCCCACCGGGAAATCTGCGGCAATTTTTCATTGCCCGACACGACAATGTATCTGGCTACTCCGCCCCTCTTCGGCTTCTCTCTGGCTGCTTCGAAAAACTGTCCCGCCACCCTGCCACCCCTTTGCCCCCTACCGTTACCTGTGCTCTGACACCGCCGGGAGCGCACTTTGTCGGGCGTGATAATGTTTTCATTATTCACTGGATTATACGGCGCGTTGGCAGAAATCAGGTGGGACGGTATTACGCGACACCGTCGACCACGTCGAAACGTGATTTACTGACACGATTGCGACGAAAAAATGCCTCGACTTTTCGGCCTTCGCGAGAAAGTACTTGGCGTTATGAGCGAGAGGGGAGGATGATTTAGGAGAGCGTGACTTGAGGTTGACGGGAGATTTTTTCGATGGTATTCGAGTGGACTGGGGAATCGATAGGTTCGAACGTAGGAGTAATTAAATCTAGACAGAGGTGAAAGTGAGAGATGATGGAAATATGGAAAAACTATCGTTTCTGAAGTGACAGACTTGTTCGTGAATTATAGCACTTAATTACAATAATAAAGAGTCCATCTATGACACTTTAGATGATGAAAGAAATTTGTCAAAAATATTCAGCCAGAAAAGGTACGAATAGAATTAAATATCGTAATTAATTGGTAATATAATAGTTTCAATTTCGAAGTTACATGCGTGCAAGTATATCGTTTGGAAAATTGTAGTCAAGAATCAACGGAACCCCGTAAGCTCTCACGAAACGGGAAAGTGATATCGGTTAATGAAATTTCATCGATCGACAGAGCAGGGACACGAGGTCTCTCGAATGCAATATCTTGTGTATCTAAAGCTTCGAGCATCCAACGTACACTATCTTGAACGATGGAAATATCAACGAGACGAGCAGTGACAATATGCCACTGTAAATACAGCGAAACTTTCGGCGAATAAGAAAATTGCATAAAGTTCTGTCAGTAACGTTAGCCGGCCGAAACGGGTTCGATTTTCATTGCAAAATAAGCTTCTATACGAGCTCCAGCGGATAGGTTGGTATACTATCTACCCGCCAAAGGATTAGGGAAATCAGGTTGGCAACGTAGCACGGATACGAAGAACTCCTACGAGGTAGAAGACGCTTGTACGCGAAATCTTCGCTGGAGCGGCTTGATTCTATTTACCCCTTCTGAGAGATCGCGATGCAGATAGGCTTTCGCGCGGTAACCGCATCCAACGACTCCACCGAAGGTGGATATACTTTCTCAAAGAGCATCGGAATGCATCTCCCTCGGATGCACCTTCAAAACGCGCGAGAACATTTTACGTTGGTGTATTTTGTAGAAAAAAAAAAGATGATATACCTCGTTATCTCTGTCTCTTTTAAACATATATATTTTCATTGTAACAAATTATCATGTTACATTCTTATATCTCAGAGGATTTTACATATTTCCAAGAATATTTCGATAATCATATTTTCTGAATTTACAAAGTGATGGTTTTAAGAATGTATTTAAACTTGATGTTATGGTTAAGAGAGATCGTTGGAATTATGGTAAAATTATTTCCCTCCTCGAGTGAACGTCTCGATGGCTTTCCGATACCACAGTAGATCACCGTCGATTATATTCCGAGAGGTATCTCTGGAAGCAAAGCGTTTTCGGAAACATTCCATTAGCTCGGGGCGTCATCTCAATGGCTTCGAATTTTCGGGCTTCGCTCGATCCATGGGGATGGTTGGTCGAAACGCTCATCGTGTTCCTCCATCAAGCTAACGTCCCATAAGCAACCTACCATAGCTATCCTCGTTTCCAAGATTCTCTTCTTCCTTCGTCGAGTGAAGGTCGGAGGGAGGTTATTTCGACCTTAAGTGGGTCATTTAATTAGTAGGAAATAATTAACATTTGGTAATTCCAGTCCTTCGCCATCTTTTGCCCTATTCAACCGCCACCTTAGATCCTCGTCTACCGGCTCTTTTATTTCGATTAAACTCCTCTCTTTCTCTTTACCCCAACGCTTTTCCAATTAACACCGTGCTGATGTCTTGCAGGATAGTTGATTTTCTGCCGAAGATTAAACACGATGGTTTCCCCTGTAAAATCTACTGGTAGATTATATAAGGGATTCTTTTACGATTACCTTGGCTCTCTTTGCAACTGACGGGAATATAATTTGTAACGTTCGCGAGAAATTAATATTCTCGTTTCCCTCGCTGACTTAACGTTGCAGCAGCCCTGTTAGCGTTATTTTCTCACGATGAAACTTCAATGCGTAACGAGATCTACTCCAATTTCGCCTGCCATTCCAATTCCATCGGCAACCCACCCGACCGTATTTTTCCGCAGGTAGCCATTGCGAAAACTAATTTTCACCGCAACAATTCTCTCAAAGACGCCTGGGTTGATCATCTCTTCTGTTCTCCCTTCGTGTTTGCTCGAAACGAGACGAAGAAAGCGACTGCATCAAATCCACTTACTCGAAGCGATAATTATCACGGCATAAAAAGCACAGCGTCCTGGGATTTACGAGAGTACTCTTCTCGAAACGAGGAAACGGGGAGAAAGTAACGCTGGGAAAAAGAACTGACGAGACCTTTTATTAAGAAAAAAAGAAGAAGAGAGAGAGGAAATGAAAGACAGACGAGGGAGCAAGGACAATAAAGTCGATTCTTCGTCAATCGACGTGGCTCATTACGTGAGTCTAGTACCTTTGCACTGCCGAGTGAATTCTTTAATTCTCGAGCACGGAAAATTCACGGGAGAAGTTTCTGACAAGCTACTAGTACTGTATCGTGACTTTGACTACTTAAATTCCGATATACTTCGTATTTTTTATGTACTGTGTCTATACTTTCTTTTAAATCTTTTTCGCCTTGCGAAGAAGATTTTTTGGCACCGTTTCTTCATTTTATGTGGTCATTTTCTCTCGAAAGGAGATTGATAAAAGTTGTATTATATAAATAGAAAAATGATTAAGTACAAATTGCTGATTAAGATAATTTTTATTGCAGATTGGCCCAATTTTCGAAACTCTTGCGTAGACTATACTCTCGATCCGAAAAATAAAAGGAAAAAGAATTTCAAAAAGCTTTGCAGCCGAAGTGAAAGAAAACGAAGTTAAAATCAATATCCGGTAGATTCGGCGCTTCCTAAAGCGCATCGAGATTTTCCAAGGCAGGAAGCCGCTTTTAATCGAGTGCGAAGCGAACAAATACGCTACCCTTTTCGATCGTTCCTTTCGAGGAGGGAGAAGAGAAGAGCATAAAGAAGGACGAAGGGCTGAGAGGAGGGGACATTTGTATCGGCAAACTTTATTCCTCGCGTTTCCAGAACTGCTGGGAATTTTTTACCGTTAATTTCCACCTCGTTCGTTCGCCCCACCTTTTCCTCGGCCACCGCAGAGAATGCGAGATACGTATTTTCGAGGGATTGCGCCATTTATTAATCGAAAGGAACAAAGAGCGGACAGTTTTTCAACTGTCGATGGGAAAGCAGCCGCAAAATGCGTAATTTAAAAACATCTAAAAACCCTGTCGATTTGTTCTTCAAAAGGAAAAATACTAGAAACATTTCACTGCAGAATATCTGCACGTCTATTTTCTTATTTATACGATTTGCATCCCTGGCGCATATATGCGCCCACTTTTTCTGGTCATTATCACCGGAGCGCATTTATGAACTCGTATCGTGAGTTAATAACAGTGTGTACTATCAACTTAATTAAATTATTGATGTCGTATTCACTGATTAAAGTACAATATCACTTTTTGAAATATTGTATTTACAAGAAAAGTTCAGGAAGTGATACACTCTGAGTTTTATGAAACTTTGCACAAATATTTGTTAGACATATCTAAGAAGAAAGCTGGATTTCGTTCGTGCCCTTAGAATTTTGTGGGAGATATCAACCCATTTGTCCGTACCACTATCTCTATACACGTGCTTGTTAATCATTAACAAGAGATATCGCAAAATAGCAGAAATAAAGTTCTTAAAAACCAAAAAGCTGCTTTTTGGAAAATTGAATACCCCGGATGAAGGCAATAAGAAAATGATTACAAAGATATATTTCTGATTTTGTCATAGAATACAAATAAGTTAATCTAAACGAATACCTCCTGCCTTAATGATACCACGGTAAATAATTAAGAAACATACAACCACTGCAGCAGAAATTCTTCACAAATTCCAGCATACATCGACGTGTGAATTTTACGTTGGGTTCGCGCTATCAATCAACAGGAACCTCGCGAGTATAATTACGCGATACCTTAGACCTCGGGCCGGTCTTTCTCCCTAAATTACGGACTGTTATGCCCGCCCATTAAACTAATGCTCAATAAGACACGAGCAGCCCTCGACTGCTCGTCTGTTCGCCTGTCATGAAGTACCATCGGTACATTATTATCGTATCCGACGATGGGATGGCTTAATCAGGGCTCTCGTGTGTTACTCAAGCAGCCGTACGAACTCGCCGCACGAATTCAAGCAAAGGAAAAGCATTTGGCAATTATCCCGAAACCCAAACCTGTCGCAGAAAGTAACGTGCGTTCGCAGGATGATACACCGTTCGTGGATCCTTTAATTTAAGAACGTCAACGGGGAGTCTGAAATCGTCGAGAGAATTCAGCTCTAAGAATTGCCCTTTGAGTCGGACGAAAAAATGCCGTTCCTTCGAACATCGGTCGTTAAATTACTTCGTACGTAAATATATTACCATCGTCGTACGAAGAGCACGGCTCTTGTCCATAGCCATTGCCCATCTTGGCGCTTAAAGCGAGGATAATGAACGATCCGGTAGGTAGGGCAACTTTCAAAACCACGTCCATCCAGGAGCGACTGCAGGGAGACACATTATATTATCCTCCTGTAGTATTCCTCAATGAAACACGGGCTTTCACGTATATTACCTAACACACTTTGTAATATACCCGAGAGCATATTCAGAGGCTCCGATGTTCGACGAAGTTCGGTAGTCTCGCGGGTACCTGGTTACAGGTTAATCGTCCGTTAAGAGACTTTGACCAACACGCACTACGAACTATCCGACCGGCAAGAAGTTGGTAATTACCAATTATCTGCTACCGAAGGCAGTAATTGCACGTGCCAAAGGAAGAGACCAGATTTTGGCCGCCATTATTGGGCGTGTTTCGAAGTGATACCCTTATTAAAGCATAATTCCCAGCCGGTATTGAACTTCTCTCAGTCCTGCTCCCTTCTTCCTCTATCCGGTTGGGAATTTCCTTCAATTATCGTTCCATTTAATAAAACTCGTGCTCGTGTTTCGGAAGTGCAAGAGGAGGTCACGATGGCAATTTCGTGGCGTAAGACTACGCGGTATGGCAAATAAAGGTACAATTATCGAAACTTCGAACGAGAGTTTGGTAACACTAGCTAGAATGCTATGCTTTAATGAAACTTTACGAGGATAGTCGTCGATTTAATTGCGAATTCGCTCGAGAAGATACGATATCTCCTTACGGTGATCTCCATGGAGATCTCCTTATGATCCAATTTATTTCACATTGCAATAAACTGGTTGTTTGAAACTCGAAAGTCTATAAAAGCAAGTGTCTTGAAAAAAAAAACACTCACTCTAAAGGTCAACAAACACACAGTTTTTACAGACAGCCAGGACGCTGGAAACGAATAGCACAGTCTAGAATAAACAGCAAAGCAGAGTGACAAGAAGAAAAAGAGAAAGAGAGATCGATTTATACAATTAAGATCGTCTCCAGCTACTATTTTCAACGCTTCATTTCCACCGTTTGTATTTCTCCCTTCTCCCCTGAATAAACGTTCTCCCCGCTTTCCCTTAATGAACTGCGCGAAATTAAAGTGAAATAGAGACGCGTAGGAGGAGCGTTAAGGCATTGCAATTTCACACGCGGATCATCGGCGCAATGCTCGTGTTTTCGTTGATGGGACAGGCCGTCACCTAAACTCGGATCATTACATTCACGCTGGAATCCGAGAAGCGGTAGACAGAAAGAGAAAGAGAGGGACAGGAAGATTCGGGGTGCTATTACACGGCCAGAGGCACCTGGCATTTGCGTACCGTCGAATTGCAATGTTATTTGTGCGTGCACCTATATAACTGACTGGCGACAAGGGAGCGAAGCCTTTCTGAGGTACATGCCCCGCCGCTCATTGTACGCACGACGCTTTGTTTAAGCTGGTATTATTGCCGCGGAAATTGGGCTCCGATGGGAGAGAGGCTGTTGATTCTCTGCAAACGTGAAACGTCAGTCGAAAGGCGACAATCGACGTTGATGCTACCACGGTTGACAGTTTACTTTACCGCTTTACCGTTCTGCTTATCACGCGTATCTTTTTGCCGTTACAGGTAAGAAAACTGCGCGAATCTTGTAGAAGATATTTCATGAAAAATGACGAAAAGAAGTGACTCAGGAGCTAGTGCATAAGTCGAATGAAATCTATTGGACGGCGAGTCGATGGATTTTGTATGTAACGTTGGAAAGAAACTGTGAAAATTCTATACACCGGTTTATCCTGCTGCATCTCTCCATGGACTGAAAGCGAGGGAACATTTTCGTGGAATGACGGAAAAAGATCACGAAGGAATTGAAGAACAAACAACTCGAAAAAGAAAGCAGCGATTCTAAGCGAGGGGATAAAGAAGAGATAAAAACGAAAGGAAACAGAGTGCTAGGGTTTAAGGTGAATAGGGGAGAAGCAGAGGAGGGTAGGAAATGAGAGAAAATTACAGAATCCACCAGGGGTGGATCGAGACTTGATTAAGTGTGTGTTAGAACACTTGGTAGTACCTTGTTTCAACCTGGTGTTGCACTACGCAAATTCAAGGCATTGCATATCCTTGCGCGACACTCTTGCCATCCTCAGCGACCGTGTAGACAACTTCTACTTGCTACCGAGGTATATATCTTTGCGTGTGCATTTATTGTAAGAAGTACCGGTTCTAGAACAGTAGGTTCACTCGATTCTATGCCAGACAGCCAGGATCAACCGCGGTGGATCTTGGTTTAGTCGAGTTTCCCTGTTACTGTACCGCACATACCGTGCGTCAGTGGAACGATCCTGGCGTGGCTGAATATCGTACGTCTGAACGTACAACAACAGCTGGATACCGTTGTATTTACTCGTTTCACGAACGATCCCAATATTTTTGAACGTTAAATTCTACAGGCGGTAAAGGTAGCACAGGTGAAATTGTTTAAAGCTGAAAAAATAGAGAGGGAGGTGTATATAGGGTGTGAAATTTTAAAAATCGTATTTATATGTATTGGAATTTTGTATGAAATAATCTTTGTAAAATATTATTTCACGGTAGGTGATGAGTTGAAATGGTTCTTGAAAAATCGAAAATGTATTGGAATTTTTTATGGAATATTTTTTGCCAGGAGCGAGAGAGCGTAATGTGAATGGAAAATGTAAAAACGTTTCGTGGTTTATTCCCCGTGGGCAAATGAAGTTGTTACTGCAAACAAAAGCAATTTTTTCAGTACGGTTTTGCAATGCTTGGAATTTTGTTTAACACAAGCTCGCATGATACGATGGACTGGTAAAAAGCTCCTTTTGGCATTGGAAGAAAGGTTTACCTCTCTAATTCAGTTACGTAACAAAGGTATGTGAATTATGATTAACGTGGTATTATAAAAGCCCGATTGTAAATATCCTTCGTGCGTGTTTGCCGTTGGACGGTGGGAAATAAAACGAATTTTTCCAACCAGGAGCATCTCGATGTTTCTTCGGTGAACATAACAATGACGCAATAACAGTCTGCTGCAGTAATGCGCAAAGCTAAAACCGGTTTTAGCCGAGCATGCAACTTCGAGAGTGCGCTTCGTTGGTAGTTTGTATTATTTGCCACCGCGGAGTGGTAGTTCTTCTAATTGGACTCGGCTATCTACGAATCTATATTGCATTCCCAACCCTTCCGCGCTTACTGCGCCTCTGTAAAGCTTAACACAGGTGAAGCCGTGGCTCACGTGAAATCGTGTTTCGACTATCGCCACGGACCGTTTAATTCTGTAAAAATACCGGTACGACACTGTCACGGTTTCGAGACGGCAGCGTTGAAAAAACAATATCAGATTAGCGATAGAAATGGAATATCGGCACGGATACTAGCGCAACTGTAACGTTTCCACGAAGTGATTCTAACCCGTACTGGGTCAGACGTCGTTCCATCCGAGGAATATGAAAGAGAAATCACTAAATTCCATTATCGTTCCCATATTTTCAAAATCAAGTTGTCAGCCACTCAATTTTATCTCTTTCCCATCCTTTTTTGTAAACTAGACGAGAATGAAGTTAAATTCAAGAATGCAATACGACTGATCCAGCAGTGGAGTGCACACATATGCACGCGAAACGTAACGCGTACTCCTGGTACCTCCTCGATTACCGTCTCAGGGTGGAACGTAAACGGGAAAATGTGGCCATTAACTGCAGCCACGACGACACCGCTGCCACTGCAGCACCAGCAGCCACCGCCATCGTCTTCATCGTCCACGGACAACGTCAGGATCGTCTACGAGATTGCGTATTCCTGATACCATCGTGTTATCCGTCGACGAATCAAAATGCACTTGCCAAGTCGTATCCGTTCCTCGGAACGACATTGAAGCTACGAAATTTCAACCATTGAAATTCGCGCTTTCGCCGAATAACCACGTACGTGGATTTCTCTGTGTACCACTCACTGGTGGATCATCGACACGAGAATCGACTAGTTGGATAGTTGAACTCGAGGACGACTCGACGACGACGAAGCATTCGACGGAGTCTGCTGTCGGTGCTTGCGAACCGGTTCCTGGACTATTATTCGAATGGTTATTGGTACGATAGCGCGTATCTGGCTGTCATACATCACAGGGCCAACTCTACGGTTGTCACCCTGATTTCGACGTTTCTCTACGTTCAACCCCCGTCTCTCTTTCGACCATTCCTGCCGTTGCACCTACGCTCCGTCTGTCCTGCGGCCTGATATTCTCCTGCACTCGTACAACGTACGTACGCCGCACCCAGACCCCTCTGGCACGGCTCGCCGCATAAATGTATGTTTCCAGGATTTCTGGTTGTCTGCCGAATGAATTATGGAGGCTCGACGACCAACGCCCGCCGACGCCGCTACCACCACCACCACCATCGCCACCAGCGGCATTGCCATAGCCGCTACCGCCGGTGGTACTGCCCTATCCGAGATTGCGGGATACGGGGGTGGAAATTGCGGGGAACGGAGGGAAAACTCTACGATTAACTCCGTGTTATATATATATGTATGTATGTATGTGTATATCTATATATATATACTGTGTTTACGGTCGCGCATCGTACGCTTTCTTGCAGTTTTGCTGTTTACTTCGGGTATCTTTGTAGGAGTCTTTTTGCTGATTCTGTTGTTTTCCTTTCGGTGTGTTATTCTAAGTATTGTGCTACTTCCTTGCCGAGTGATTTTCTGCTTTTCTTGCAATTTTTATTTCTTTGTTGTTTATTAAGAATTTTGGGTTTAAAGTTCATTTTTTTTGTAGCTTTTGGTTAATCGTTGCGTTGGTGGATGGTAGCAGAATTTTGTTAGTTATCGTCTTGAGTATGTTTCGTGAGGTGTGTACGCAAGCGCGCATATAATGGGAGCAAACATCTAAGTTGGTCTTAATTCCAATAATTACGTAATCCGTTTACAAACACGGCTGCATATAACTATATTTGCTAATTACTCAGTATGCAGACAACGTATCTGCAGTGTAATTGTAATAGGAGGGAAATCGATGCTAATATCCGTCTTTATTTACACGTACCCGCTATTTGCAAGTAATTTACCAAAACTACTGTTTTGGTTGTACCAACAGCACAATTACCTTCGATTTGAATGATTTAAAACGAACAAAAATTCTTTCCGATGAATTTGTAAGAACGTTTAGAAATTTTCGTATCTTTTCAAGAGACACGCTTTCAACCCTTCTAATTAATTCTCTCCCCGTTCTCTCCGACCGTTCGTCGCGAATGCGAAACAAGAAAACTTTCTCTCATCTTCCCCAACTCCATCTTTCACCGTGATATTTAAGAACAGAATACCCAGTATTCCGATACTCTTCTGTTCGGCGTGAAGCAAAGTGTTTCAACCTGCTACCGTTTCACAGGCATCTTAGTCGGAAGGGAAATTAATTTTCACATTCTCATTGTTCGTAATTCTACGTTCCATACGGCAGACGAATTATCTACGATGCGTCAGTAACCCTGGAAATTCCAAAGTTCGAGAGACATCAGCCGGAGCGTCTAGGAATGCGGAGAACAGAGGTGCGAAGTTTGTGGCCCATTTGACTCGATCAAACGGCTCGTCAGTGGAGACGGAAATCATCCCCGAATCTCAAGCACATCCCGCGAACGTTTCATCCGTGTTATGATAATACCCGCATAAACCCTCGATTTCATTGGCCGTATCTTCGATGTGTGATGCTCCAAATCAAGGGGAGGAATCACACAATGCGTTTAGTTATCTTAGCTAATGTAATGCTGGAGGGATACTTGGATTAATGCAAATTGACATATAATTTCTGGACCAGGAAAACCGAATAATCATTCCGGACTTATGCAAAGATGCAATTACATTCCAAGGAAACTCGTTGCAGTATTATAGGATCGTGAAAAAGAAAGGAAGTCGCGGTAACCCATTCAAAGCGACATACTTGACATGAGTAGCTTAACATCATTTTTTGTACGTCCTTTTCTCCTAAGTTCTTTGTAGAAGGACTCTCGCCAGATTCTAGAATATATATTACCTTGAAAATAAATTTGTTAGCCGATATCTCACGAAAAACAACGAAAATGAAAATCTGCGCTCCCTTGCCCTCTCGAAATTCAAGGGGTTGTAAAGTTTATTCTTCATGGAAGATAGCTTCAAGGAACAGCGTGGTTCGAAGTGCATCGTTAAACGTTTCAAAGCTCCTCTCGTGGACCGAATGCAGCGTCAGGGTTGCAAAATATAGGTACGTTGCATCCAAACGAGCCGGACGGCGTACTGATGAAACGCAACGAACAAAGGAGAGAATGCCGGAGTGCAATAACGAAGGACAGTGCACACACACTTATTGTCGAAGTAGTCACTGCTTTCTGTGATAACAGTTCGTGGAAACGGGGTCGATAGAAAAGGACGAGACGTTAGAACGGGGGCCACTGTTTGAAATGATCTCAAGCGGAGGGCACGGAGTGCTTTCTCGAACGGCCTTTGCATCCTTGTTTTCCTAGCATTTCCAGCCATCCGATGAAGAGCGGAGACTGATTAATCGTGTCAACTGTGCCAACTTCGTCTAGACAATACACTGGAGCGTCCGTGTTGCCTCTACCGTGCCGTTTCGGCTCCCTGTTTGAACGTTATATCCATTTTCCGGGCATTAAACCTCGCAAATTGCTACGAACAGCATCTATAACTGATATTTATGAGATAAGTACAAGAAAATATCTCTGTGCGAATCTTCTCGAAGACATTAGACTCGATCCTTCGAAGTATCGTTCTCTTGGGGAATTAAAAGCAGAAGTAGAGTAACGTAGAACAAACGAAGAAGTATTTTCAACGGGTGAGTACGTAATTGAAAAGATGTCGCAGGGTTGTAAAATTGGCCGAAATGAAAAGCCTGTGTAACGAAGCCGTGCAAGCGCCTTATTTGCCGATGAATACATACGTCTTTTAATAATGCGCCAGTCGAAAACGGGTGTTTTCTGACGAGCAACGAAATTGCAGAAAAGCCGAATGTTCGTGAATCCTTTGAGGGTGGTAAGAAGCGTTTCTCGAGCCGTGAATAAATAAACAGTCTTCCGCGGATTAACTGAAGTACCCACTCCTACTTGTGCCCGTGAGTACTCCAGGCCGCCCTGGAGAGTACTAACGAATTCGCGGTAAACACAGAAAATTGTTGGCAAATCTCTCAAGCACCGGAATATCCTCTGAAGACGGAGAGAAATTGGAAGAAGAAGAAAAAAAAAATGAAGATCGCTCGACTTCCTGACTATCGGCAAAAGGCACACCCTTTTCGTGCCAACCTGGAAATATAATCGGCCTTGTACCCCATATTCGGAACAACTGAATGAAAGGATGCATTTCCGGTTTTCGCTTCATCATCGAATTCACCTGGTACATCTCAAAACACAGAAGAAATTCGTGCAAACAAAGAAGGTTGAATGAAGTCGCAACTCGTGAATTTAAGACCAACGTTTCTTAAATGCGGAAAGTCTCGAGTACTTAATTATCTCGAGCTAGAAAAAGAGGGGTACTCGATATCTTTGCTGGTGGATGATAAAGTCAACGAAATAAGATGGTAACAGGGTGCGACGACTTAAAATACTACCATCTCTGCGAAGTTAAACCTTACCACAAAATTCGCACAAACCAGGCGCATACGCGTTACTTCATACACACGTATCAACACACTTGTATCAACGCGGCGAAGACTTTGCAATGTAAATTCGTCGCGCGTGCGGTTTAATTTAACGAACTCTTCTTTGTCCGTGCTTTTAGTCCCGCACGCGCTTTGACCCGAACATTTATGTCGCAATTACGTTGCAGCAAAGTAATGGCATTCCAGGTGCCCCGGGCTCGGTTGACTGGAAAAGGCAGCTCCGTCATAATGGCAAAAGAGAGAGAGAGAAAGAAAGAGTGACGAAGAGAGAAAACTTAAACCAATGATTTCGGGAGCTTTTTGCGTCTCGCTTTAGGTCTTAACCCAACTTACTCCCCTTAGATTCGTAAATATTCGTCGGCCCTCGTTGCGGTTGCACTTTACGGGGGTTGGAATTCGCGGGAGAAGAAGGATCGAGAAAGGAGACGCGACACGAGCGGAAGAGGAAGCTTCTTCGCGCAAAACGACCCAGCACCGAGCTCGCATTTCTCATCGTCGGTTGAATCTCACGGATCTTTGGTTTGATGATCGGCTTCCGAGACAAAGATCTTCGGTCTCCAGTCTCGAGGTGGAGTCGCATTTACGTGAATTGCGGTGGAACATCTCCCGGGATTCAGCCCGATTTCCGCATTTATCGTTCCGTCCTTCCCTCTCCTAACGCTGTGCTTTCCTCCTTTCCATCTGGATTTATCTCGCCGTTGCCGATTTCCCTTTTCTTCATTCGTTCATCGTTTTCTCTTGTCTCCTTTTTCTCATCTCCAGCGATTTCTTCTTCTTCCTGCTTCACCGAGTCGTCTTGCTCCCGGCGATTCGTCTTCGACGATGCCGAACCTCCCGATTCGCTGATTGACTAATCAGATTCACCGGTCTTTCTTTCTCTTTTCCTTACTCTCAATTACTCTCTCTCTCTGTCTTTTCCTCTTTCTATCTTTGCCTCCCTGTCGGATTCTCTTTCTCCCGTTTTGCGGCGCTTTCTAGCTGATTGAACGCGATTAGGTCGTTCCGATAACCCGATTGAATTTGGATTTATGGATATTAGAAAGCAAGCGAGTCGCGTAATGCGGATTAAGGACGGCGCGTGACGAAGGAATATTTATTGCAGCGTTCGCTCACATCGCAGCCGATTAAGCGACCAAGGCCGACGCGTTAGATGCAATTTCTTTAACTACTACTTTCCACCGCGAGCATTTGCATAACAGATGAACAGACTGATGAACTTTTAACTATTCTTATCATCTCCGAAACCTACATAAGCTAGCGCGAATTCAACGTAATAACTTCCCGCTGAGATTCTATCCAAAAATTCATTTCGAATGAATGTAGAAATTGAAGGACTCCCGTGCAGTCGAATAAAAACGAATTTCTCGTTGAGAGATAACGATAAAACGTCATGACGGACTGAAGTATCTTTCGAATAAAGCTGGGGAAAATTAGAACACAAATTGAAACGACCGCGAGAAATATCAAGTCTCTGCAATGTTTTCTGCAAATCGAGGAGACTCTTTTTACCGTTCTTTAATTTGTATTTGAGTTACAACTTGTGAAAAGTGGATGTAACTTAGAAACCCAATATCGAATAACTATCGATGAATAAAATTTGCAATGTATTATATTGAAAATTGGGTCGACGTTTCATTTTCCAGCCAGTACTTTCTTCGGTAAGGTATAGATCGTCGGGGTATATCGATCGCTATGGCGTTTCCAGGACGTTATAGTTCACCACGGTCACCCGAGACAGGGTGCCGGTGTTCTTTGCGGCAGGGTCGATCCATTAACAGTTTTGTTGTCCGTCGACTCTTCCAACCGCCGTTATACCTCTTCCGCGTCTCCTCTTTTTCCTCTATTCTTCTTCGTATCTTTCTCGAGACCCGAACATGCCATCCATTTTCCCCGAAACGCACCGTGAAACGAACGCTTAGGAACCCTATGGCTAAAGCAATTAGATGGCCGGATATCCGGTTTCAGGAATAACGGCGGCAACCACGAGAAAACGCTTTTGCGAAAATGTTATTCGCGGGAAAGACGAAACCTTTAACGAAGTGGCGTCTTCGAACGGAAAATTTGATGGGTAACCCTAGACGCCAGTTCGAACACCCCCCATTCCGAAGCATTTGGTACCATGGTGTGTGGTATTCTATGGAACAAAAGGCCTCCAAGATGAACGTAACTAGAAACTTTCCATAGTGCGAGTTTGGCATTACGTCGAACGGATATCGGAGGAAAATTCACATGGAATTGAATCCATGGTGGAAATATTATCTACCGTTCGTTAAGGGTGACTGTGTACCCTGCTGACTGAACGGGTAACTGCAATAATTTTCTGGCTAATATCGAGGAATAAAACGAACGATGGCACTGATTACCGTCCAATTTTCGTCGCAATTTTTCGGTTTTCAATGTCGAGCGCTTAAAAGGAAATAAATTGATGTCTGATCTCGCACTATTTTCCCGATATCCGTATGTTGGAGTTTCGAAAAAGAGTCGAGAAAAAACAACAAAAAAAAGGGGAACGAAGGCAATACACAGCGGGTCACGCGAATGCGCTTCACTCGCGAAACAAGATTAAATGTATTTATACGCTCGAGCCATAGGTTGGGATGTACGGACGAAGAGGACGGGGTATGCTCCCTTCCGGAAACGGACCAATAACTTCCCTCTCGCTTTCTCTATCTCTATTTCTCTCCCTCTCTCTCTACCACTCTCTCTTTCTCTCGCTCTCTCTTCCTCTCCATGACCGTCGTGATTTTACGATCGACATTTACGAACGACCTGGCGTACCGAAGTGGAAGTTTACGAGACCGATAATACGATCGATAACGTCACTCTTCGTCAGGAAGTTGATAGACGCCTGCAGGCAGAACTGCGCCTCGGGATCTCCAGTTATTATAATCAAATTTGTCGATCCGGCTTTAGATACGATTGGCGGGAATCGAGGATTAAAGGGGTGACTGAGAAATAAGACAACGAATAAACCAAAAGAATCTCGTTTAGAAAACCTTGCTGTCACGACGTTCTTCCGCCGGGAGAAGGACTTTGGAATGAGAAAATTCTCACAGGTAATTGTGGAGAACCAAACCTCTTTACTTCGACACAATCTTGCCGATTTTGTCGAATAATTGCAGAAACTTTTAAAAGAATGTGTGCTTCATAATCATAGTCAATATTTCCGTATGAAACACTAGGTCTTGGGCGAAATTATTGCAACAAAGGTGAAAAATATTATTTGCAGACCAAGTAGATTTGGACGATAGCATTTGCACACTGTCAGCTTATATTTCGAGTTTCATCGCATCCATTCTGCATTGGTAATTATTAAAGTAAACGCTGGCGTACTAGTATGTTTGTCATCGCTTACGCCTGATTCGATAACGGCAATACAATCGCACAGTTATCTATGAAAACAGTGACAATACTGCAAGTCGCACGCCATTCGGCAGTTCTGGTTTCACTCCTTCGCATTCGATTCTAATTTATTTAATGCAAATAAGAGAACCAGGATCAACGCGAGAATACATCCGCTAGTAATTAATCAATTTCTATTTAACTTGTTAAATCACGTAATTCATACCGTGATTTCATACCGTGTTACTTTCCATATTACCCAGATGCAACCAGAAAATTCAGCTTAAAACATAATCTACGAGAGAGCCATTCGACGATGATTATTTTCGTGACATTTTGAAAAATTCCGGTAGATCATTCGTTACAAAATACAAACTCTTTGTTCAATTGTTCCATCTCCTATTCTCTCTGTTTCAAAGTTAATTATTTTCCGTTGTTTATCCACCTACTATTTCTATCCAATTACCGTCGTACATCTATAGCTTCCCATCGACGATCGACCACGCCGAAACTCCCTGCGCTCCGCTTATTTACAAAAGTTCCACACGCGCAAACATCCGCAGTCCGTTAATTATTCAAAACACGGCTCTACGACAGCTAAGGAACGTTGCTTCCGCTGAAACGAAACGTAGGAAATTCAAGCGGAGAATTAATTCCCAGATGTAATTAACCGCATCTCCTTCCACAAGGTAATATCCTTGTGCCATTAATTCTTTAATTAGCGATACCCTTGTCCTTCGGTTAATTCGATTGACTACGCCGCTGTAACCTTGCTGCCGTGGACGGACAGTTATGTAGCCGCTGAAAAAGAGAGGAGTCGAGTGTAATCGGGACTATCTTAACCCCAATGGACGTCTTGACATGTCAATAGGGATACGAACCAATTTTATCCTTGCTCCGGCATCCCATCGGGATCTACCTTCCAAGTTCTCCGTTCTCCACGCAGCTTCACCTCTCCTCCTGTGATCTGACCTCACCTATAGGTTTCCTCATCTAGATAAACGACGAGCATGGGGAAAGCAGCGGTTACCTTATTGGCGTATCGTCGAATCACCGGTGGCCTCCTGTCACTGCTCGATTATTTTAGATAGGCGAGGAACCGGGTGTATAACTCGCGGCGCGGCACTTTGTATCGCAACTCGGACTTTACTACCTAACTCCCGATGAATGCCGCAACCGTGATCACGATGGACGGTCGCCGAGCTCCACGGGAGATTTTATGCTACGTCCTGGAATGTCTCTCCGAAACCAAACTTCTCTTACCGGCCTCTTTAGATCGATGGTTCTACCGTGCAGCTGGCATGGCTGTTTGGTAGATGCAAGTGGATGAACGAACGGTGACACAGATGAAAGGTGGATATTTAACACTAGAACGACCAGCGTTAAATCGATGACATTCAAATATATTAAACAAGTGCTGCAAAAAAAGGTGGAATCAAAAGGTGGAAAATGTGATCAGTTCGGAAATCTGTGTTTTATAAGGTCAGCTTCGAATTTCTAGTCTAGGACTCTCCTATAAACTTAGAGAATTATTGGAAAAAATTGTGAATAAGTCAAAATGACTGATTCCCAATTTTTTCCAAAACGTTTCCAGGTTTAACCCTTTCGCACCGGACGTGACATGTGCTGTCCCAGTCTGAAAAATTTTTGATAATACGGCTGGGACAACATATGTCCCAGTTACTGAAAAACATCTAGGGCAAAAAATAACGCCAAGCTCGGTCTCCAAATTGATTCTCAATCGTTCTGAGTCCATAAATTTCTCATCTCGATCGTCCCCGATCTAATCAAACAAGCGACAACTGTTAAGGTTGCTCAGTTTTCGGCATAAAAATTATTTTATCTAATAATTGCTTGGAGGAGAAATAACTGATCCCGCTAATGGGGCGCACTCGGACTGGATTTTTCGCCGTATTGAAAGGGTTATAGGAGTCATAGAGCAGATATTCTACGTTGATTTTATAAAATACAGATTGCCGTACCGATAATCTTTCCCACCCCTTGATTCCTCTTGCTCCAAAGTACATATCGAATATATTGTAATATAATAGATTTAATGCCGCTAGCTCTAGTGTTAAAAGATTCTGAATGTTTGAAGCGACAATTGAATTTGAATTGTATTTATCTCTCGAGAAATAGAATCATCAAGAAAAAACATCGAAATTCTACCCCTCAGATTTCAACTGATAAAATATACTGTGTAGAGTATATATAAAACATATACAACGACATGGTAACAAATGTAATCCCCTGCCTCTACCATTCCGTTGCACACGTCGATCGATATATGCAAATGGCAAAAATTCGTTAAAGTGCGTGGAAAATTAGCGACACACTTTCGCGCGAAGGACCTATTACACGCGCGCCGGCCGTCGCCATATTTTCCGTCCATTCGATAGCGGTGGTTCTCGTCTATGACATTAAACCGCGATCGCATTATTCAGATTGCACTTAATATGTTTACCAAATTGGGCGAGATTATATCAGCCACTTGTACGTGCATAATACCCTCTGCTCACGGTATGCACCCCAATACATGGCTTGCAATACACCGAACCATCCCTATGTTGGTAGAGATCACACACGGTTGCACACGCGCCACCGAATGTGCAAGTTGCACTCTCCACGCAGGCGTTCGTGTATGTACGTCGAAGGTAGAGCTGTACGCAGAAATCGGTAACGATTAAACCTCCGACGGTCCTGTAATCGATATACATAGAAGTGAGCGGGGCATTACAAGCGACGTAAAACGTGACCTAATACCCAGTAGCACCCTATTAGAGTTTACCGAGGCGCTGATACCGGTAATTAATTCGTCGACGTGTAGAAGCAGGTGAGATCGACGCCGAAGCTCGCTGATTTGCCAGATTACAACTTACGTATTGAAAGCGAAGGCTCATGTGCCATATTAGTGGGAAGGCAAGGATATTCCTGGTAACGGAAAACACGATTTGCCGGATAGTAATAGGGTAATAGCAAATTTACCCTATATGGATTACCATAATACGTAAAATTATTAACTTTTTCGAATTCTTTTCTATTTGAGAAATTTTACGATAGAATGGTATTTTACAAATTACTTCCACTTGCAGAAGATTCTTTCAACGATTTTATTTAGCTCCGCCCAAGTAATAAATTCTAATAAACACAATTCACTAAAATCACCGTTCTAAATCGATTTTACTATCGGTACCGTACGTTCTAACAGGCCAATCCCTTCTATTACACGCAACCCGTAACTCGTTTCATTCCCACTCACAATCAGTCTCCTCGTAAATCAAATTTTTCAATGACACTCCTCCCATTAATTCATTTCCTCCTTCCTCTGGTAATCCCACAATTTGCATAAAAAAAAGACATCGCGAAAGATATATATTGCACGGGACGCGAAACTTGACTTAATAGCCGGTAGTGCTTTGCCGGGAGTTTAGCGGGTTCTCCGATACCGGCAATTAATTCGTCAACGTGCGCTCCAGGATGGCGCGATCAGTGAGAAGACCAAACCCGACGGGTACCGCTTATTTGCACGATTACGTTCTCCTCTTTCTCTCTCGAATCGTTATGGCAACGCGGAGGTGTAGGACGAGTCGGTTCGTTAATCTCTCGACGAAACTCAGTATATATATCTCGTGTCTGCCCGTTTCGCCGGTCTCTACTTCTTTCCGCTCTTCCGATCTCTCACCCCCTTAAAGTTTGACCGGTGCCTTACGAGAGACGTCGGTCGGTCAGAAAAGCGTGTAATTAGCTTGCAACGTGGCTGCACTCCTTTTCTGGCAGGAAGTCATTATCCCCCGTCAATTCGGTGCTCTCCCGAGTAACGTTCAATTATGCTAATTCGTGCCGGGCAAATATAATCGTTCGGATGGTTGTAAGTTACCGCGAAACGTGCACGTGTTGAGGATGATTTCTTATTTTGTGTCTTTCTTTCGTCTTTATTCGTAGGTTTAAAATTCAAGAACGTTATCCTATGCACTGAAAGTATACAAACTACTGTTCTTCTTTGTTGTTGTACTTTATTCTCATTATTTCTTTTTTTTACAGGATGGTTCAAGGGGGTAAAAAGAGCGGGATGTAATTAAGACATCATCGATCGTGCCAAGTAATTCATGGCTGTCCGTGAAGAGCGGTCAATGAACGAGTAATTGCCGTTTCGATGACAACGCAAAGAGTACACGAGTTCTGCTAGAAAATGCATGGTAATTGCGCGGAAGGAAGAAACGTAGAGAGACGTTATCTCGAATTTACGATGAGAAAAGTAACCTATGAAATTCACCAAGGTCTGTATAGACTCACGATCCGCTCGATAAGGTAAAACGGCTGCGGTTAAAGGAATTGTTCGGCTTACAATGCTTGCACTCGTATCAGTCAAGCAAATTGACGTGAAGGAGTGTACCGCGAAAGATCGGAGACAAAGGTGGCTTGCTGGCACAATGACGGTAATCGTTCTCGATGTCGGATAAAACAGAGGCGACAGAGCGAGCAACGAGTAATATAACCTTATGAAGGGGAATAATAAACCCTCGAGAAGAAATACCATTGGTGACGTTAGAACGAAGGGTGCACTGGAAACTCTCGAGACCGTCTTAACGTTTCTTTTTCTTCGGCGAACAAAGCCTTCCTTTCGACTATCGTACCGTTTCCGAGGCTTTACTTCGATTGATGAAACTTCCAGATCATTTTATCGATAACACGACAGTTTCTATTCCTACGAAATTTACAAAACGGTTGTTTCTGAAATGTTTAAAACAACAGCGCAACTATGAAGTTCTTGTTAAATGTTACGAACAAATGGAGAAACTTGGAAGATCATTGAAAGACTTGTTTCAAACGATTTCCACTCGTCTTACTTATAAATTTCTGTAACAAAATTTCAACGTCAAATATGTTTCTTTCATATGAAAAAAACCACCCCCAAGGATGAGAAATCCTACAAGTAGCCCACTCAAAAATTAACATCTGAAGGTGTGAAAAGATTTACCATTCTAATATCGATAATTTTGTTTGAACAAGACCAAGAATACCAGAAGTCTAAAACTATATCCTTCAATCCCAATCCAATCCATTGAGCACATATCTCACGTCGTCGTAGAGTGCCTCTAGAAGTCGCGGTCTCTCCAGCTCTTTAACCTCTTCGTCCTGCCTCGGTGTTCTTCGAGACCCTCTTCTGCGAGGAGCGTTTCACAACGAGAAAATAATTTGGCATTAAGCCGAACGGCTATTCGATTCGAGAAGCACCGTTTCTTTTGTGCTGTCGATCAGGCGCGCTTTCTCGAGCTGTTTTCGTCCGTCCGTCCCTCGTCTTTCTCCTTTTCCCGATGAAAGGAGAACATGGAAACGGAGGTGGAGCCGAGAGGGTACGATCGCGAGAACCTCCCTTTTCCCTCTTTCTCCTTCATTTCAGCACGAGCTTCTACCCCGACGCACCGGGACGACTTTGGATTCTTTCCAATGGTCGCGTGCTCGCACCGCCTCGTTTTCTTCTACGTCCGTTCGCCTCTGGTGTCATTAGGGTTCGATCAATTTTTCATCCAATTAGGACCGCCACGCGAAACGGCACAATGAGCATAGAGTAGGTCAATGCGTTCTCACGAGCATAGTCGAATGAGAGTCCGTTCGCGAAACGGATACAATTCGTTTGCCCTAGCTGGTCTTTTGTTGCGTCACGCTGCGAAGCAAGTAGCTGAGGTTTATTCGTGAACGAGTTTATCCTCGTGGATCAAGTAGAAACAGCTGTCGGTGTTATAGTTCAGACAGCAGGCTTCGTCGGTATTTTCCGACCGTGCGATCCTGTATGCTCTCGAATATCGCCTGGATATTGTAAGCATGGTGTGAAGAAAGCTTAGAAACTTAAGAAAAGAAGTAACAATTCATTTGTTTCTGTTGGATATGTTATGAGGTATCTGCGTGAAAGAGAAGACTCTAGAGGCTTGTTTTGTCAGTTATTTTTTGAGGAAGAAAGCTTAGAAATTTAAGAAGAGAAGTAACAATTCATTTGTTTCTGTTGGATATGTTATGAGGTATTTGCGTGAAAGAGAAAACTCTAGAGGCTTGTTTTGTCAGTTATTTTTTTAGAAAGAAAGCTTAGAAATTTAAGAAGAACAAATATAAATTAATTTTAATTAATAAGAACAATTCATATGTTTTAGTTGGAGATGGTATGACGTATCTACGTGAAACAGAAGACTACAGAGGCTTGTTTTGTCAGTTATTTTTTGAGAAATGTCGATACGAAGTGGTATTAAGTAATGTAAGTGGCATTTATGTTAGATTATTTTCTCGTCACTTTATATCATTCCTTTGCACATTTTTTATTCAAAATGTTTGATCGCCCCGAACTGAACAAACTTTTTATCGTACATCCGATGTGATTACGCGCAACGTTCGATGTCTCGAGGGGCATTTACCTGGCGTGAAAATTACCGTTCAATGGAAATTATTGCGAAAAATATGTAGGATGTGTCAACGAGGCAGTAATGGCCACGCCAGAGCAAAGTGACCGTCGTAACGACGTAGACAAGGTAACATTGTAGACAGTCTGGTTATTCTGCTTGCACAGCAGCGGAGAATGTAAATCAATTAGTAGCCCGAGGGAGAGACGAAAAAATTGTGGACCTAGACAAAGAGTAATATTTAACGGCCTAACGAATATTAGCCATAGACGGCGGTGTTACATTAATAAAACTCAGTTACATGAGTCTGTATGGAACGGCTATTGCAGAGAAAGAATCTCTATAATAATGGGCTCCGTTCGTTTTCACGGGGAATGCTTAATGCATGATTCCATTCGTTTCGAGGAAATCGATGTTAATAACCAGACAGGAAAGTATGTAGACGTAATGTAATTCAACGTAAGGTTCCAAGCTTTTCGAGCACCGATATTAACGGCCAGACGCAAAAATATGTGCGCTAATATAATTCACTTTCCTCCGCACGATAAATTTTATATTTCACATTAAAAAAGGCATCTCGAGAACGCTGAAATTATATTTCTCGTACAACTTCACGCCAGTTTAATTTCGCGCTAAGACCAACGTTTCAATTTAACTTCACCTTTATTAATGTACCACGACGAAATCTTAAATCATCAAAAAATAAAACGTCCCTAAACAAAACGAAATTTTCGAAGAAATTTTATTCTGTAACATGGTATTGCTAATTTGTAAAAATTACTCCATCTCCTCATTATTCGAATCCACAAATAAGGTAAAAAAAATTATACCATACTCTCAACAATCCTACGAAAAATTATACAAAGATCTTTAAAATTTCACACTTCCTATGCGACATTACTTTCAAATTGCTAACTAGAGAAACTACGATAAGCAGACTTCAAGCAGTCTCTCAAGAATCTCTGCCTCGCTCTTTCCCCGAACAATTTTCATCAGGCGCAAAAGCGCGAAGGATTTGCGCGACGTGCGCACGAAAGTTACGGCATACGATAATTTTCGTCGAGCGTGAAGAATACCTGCAGCGATGGCAGGGAGAAACGAAAAAGACCACGGAAGAGGGTTCGAGGGAGAAGGGTGATGCATTTTAACCACCGGCTCCGGCAGTGCCCTCCCTTTTTTTTTAGATTTATCTTTCTTTTTCGACCGACGCCGTTACGGGTGGCAGTGGTTGATAGCGCCAGCAACGTTCGCGGTGCTCGCATTTTCGCGATATGTAATTGCCCGTGCACCTGTATTTAACGTGTTTCAAGGTACCGCCGTGCTAGTTACCGTCGTTATTATTCACCGATGAAGAGAGAAGCCCAGACCCTCCCATTTGGCAAAGTTAGAAGGACATTCATCATATTATCGCGTGCAGTTTAAAGTAAAACGTATACGTTAATTAATCCTTGGTTAGACGCAACGTTTGCACCTGTAAACTTGCATGTAATTAAAGCAGTACTTTCTACGCTTTCATTAACTATTTAACGCGTTTTTACGACGTGCACTTCAACGCGTATAACGCACACGGAATGTTACAAAGCCTATGACTGCAGGGTATACGGCTTACGGAGTTTATTTAAGATTTATACAAACTATGCTGCCTTTTTCCAACTTCCGCAATTTTTGGATGAGCTATAGTTTGAAACTCTTTTAGAAATACAAATTTGAAGTACATCATATCGAGAATACTATCCAGAAACGATGATACTACGAACTCAGCTCCAATGCGTAAGAATCCTCAAAAAGTAGATTACTTTCTCTCAAATCGAATTACAAATTCTAACATCATTCATCACAAATATCTTCGTATAATACGAAAATTTCGTATATCTGAAAAAAGCGCTTCGTATCAGCATACTTCACCGCCACGAAAAAGCTTTGTCGCAGCCATTGACATCGGTTTCCCTGAAATCGAATTTCACCGAAGACGGAGGAGTTCACCGGCCCCCGGTCACCTTGCAAATGCAATGTCCGATCGTTTCCCCGAAAGCGGTTGTCACCCGGTTAGAGCGAAGGCGATTTCGTATGGTGAGAGGGTCTCCGTCAGCGGTAATTTACCATCGACTCGAGGGAGCATGGTGCAGCAGGAAGAAAAAAAATGTACGGAAGTACGAGCAGCGAGTTTCGTCGCGCGTTGGGACAGCCAGTCGAGCGAACGGCGTCAGAAGGATGCTTTACGAACGAAAATAGAGGACGCCGTTTTACGAGATGTCGTTACCGAGGCAGCTAAACAAATTAGCCTGTAAAAAAGGCGAGGTGGAGGCCGAGGTGGAGGTGACGTAGAACCTAGGGCTGGACAAGAGAGAGAGAGAGAGAGAGCAGAGAGAGAAAGAGAGACAAAGTGTCAAAGTGGATGTAACGTCGCGTCTTTTACAAAGGGGTGCGAGCCCGGATGTCAGAGGAACCCTTTGGCAGCCTCCCGGAGCTCGAGAAAAATAGTCTCTTCCGCCTCCACCGCGGCACGAGCACCGAGGCAGATTTAAAAATTTCATACGCGCCCGAGAAATTAGTTCATCTAATCAGCAACGGTAGTTTTAATAACGCTACCCCTGTCTGCGCACCGAGTCCTTGTTGCCGACCCCACTTTATTCCTCGTTCACCGTCTACCCAATGTTTTCCGTGGCTCGGCCTGGAAAATATTTCCTTCGTCTCCGCTTTCTGTTTCGAAGGCGCACTTCCAAGCTCTATGATTCGAATAATGCCTCTATGAATCACAAGAAGGTGGAGTCTCTGTCTATGGCGAAAATGGAGGGTGAGAGTACCTCGTAAACCTTACTCACCCTTTTCCTTCCGCGCCATTTCCGATCGAAGTGTCGCGTCAGGAAACATTTTGCGTCCTTATTTCTAGCGAAAATCTACCCCAGAATGTCGCATAAGATAGTTTACCGAAAATACACACGATGATTCATCGTATGTCCGGTTAGGATGTATCTTTCTATGGGTTTAACACTTTGCGATTCGTAGAACACCTGGAAATGCTTGACTATGGTGCTTCAACGCATCGAAGGGTGAACACATGCTTGGTTTATTTGCGTGATTTTCTCTTTATGCAAAGGTGAGTTACAATAATCTATCTATCGATAAATCGTTTCTACCAAACCAAACGGTATTATTTTCCAGGGTACAAAGGAAATTGAATCTCTTCCGTATAGATGATAGTAAATTTTGTCTAACATTTTACAATTTTTGTTTATTAATTTGTAAATCGTAGACTTTTATCTTCCACCTGTCCAATATCAAAAATCTACGATGTCAGACGCATTCATAATTTCACAAACACTTTCGTGGAAACAGATGGGAGGAAATAATTCACCAGGGCGAAGAAATAAAGCTTCGCGTTGTTAAAATACGAATCGCAATAAATACCACGAATTGCACGACTGAGGAAACGCATGCAGGTGTTGCATCGTTCCGAGGCAATCACGCAACGAAATAGCAGAAGAGAACTCTGTGGAAATGCAGGTGGATCGGACAGTTCACCCGGACAAGAGATATAATCGAATTCGTGCTGGAGTACGGTGAAACAAGATTCAGGAGAACTTATAAGGGAGAAATGTTATATCGCACGTAGCCAATAAACGCGAGCTGGAAAAACTACTGGGAATGTTCACCAGGGGCTGTCGTAATGTCCGCATAATTGCAGAAAGAAAGAGAATGCGAGTCTGGTCCGATGTACCGGTGCAATTATACGTTATAATTTTAAGGTCCGTAATGACGCGCCCTCCGTTAAAGGGTGCCGCTATATTGTGCAGGTGAAAGGACATATAATAGTTGTCTCCAAAATTACCCCTACGTGGCACTCGGACCACCTTTAACCATCTCGGTCGTTCTGTCTACGTGACCGGACGACCGGCCAGATAATACTGCAAAACGAGCGTTCCGTAACCCAGATCTCACGTACAGGCATAACGTGAATACGCGTTTACATGTGATACAGCCTGTATATGATCACATAAACGTGCATATAAGAACGCATATATACGTCATCAGACGAGGCGTTAATACAGCGATATCGAGTTAACTTTGCTCGCGAATTCAGGAGCACCGCTTTGATACCCTTAACTAGGGTGCATCTCGGAAATTAACGCTAGAGATACTTTAGAAATGAGCGAACTGTGTACAAGGGTCTTTAAACTGTGGAAACGAGTGAGAACGAGATTACGTGAACGGTCCGCAATTTAACAATTTACCAATTTCCTTTCCTCTTACTCAATTATCCTCTTGCATTAATGGAATCGCGTGTTCCACGATCGGAAAAGAAGCGAGCACGGAAAAGCGTAGGAGAGAGAGACCGTAAGGTCTCTCACCAACAAAACGTTCTCTCATCTACCAAAGGTCCGCTCGATAACGTGTAATCATTCCCGGGGCAACGAAAAGATCTGCTTCGTTAATTAGCGGACGTTTTCCATTGCACCATACGCGGGATATTAATTATGAAAAAATGAAGAATCTTTCACCCCTCGTTTGGGGATGGAAAAGTTGAGAGGATCAATGGAACACTCTCGATCGAGGGGAAGGAGAAGAGTCGAGATTTTGGGGGACTCTTAATCAATCTTAAATGGTTGGACAGAGGAACGGACCACAGAGTTCTGACTCGTAAATTAATTGTCTAGCTCAGCTGTGAAAGTGAATTCTCTTTGTAGGTATAACGTGCACGTACACGCTCGTACGTTGCCATGTAGCTGGAGAAAGAGAGAAGTAACGAAAAGAGAGGGCGTAAAAAAAGGGGGAAGTGAAGAAAGAGAGAAAGAGAGAGAGGATGAAAGAGCAAAAGAGAAGTCACCCACCTGCCACTACTCAACTTCAAACTCAGCCGACTCCCTTCAGGCTCGTCCTTCTAGCAACCGCTTGCCACCCTCTCGCATCCTCTCCTCGAAACCCCCGTCGCGCTTCGTCTTTCTCTCTTTTCCTCTCACGGACACCCCCAAAACACCCCTCAATTTAGCCCATCGGACTAATGGATTATTATACGCCTCCGCCTACGCAAGAACGATCCCATTCTGCCGAGACCCGGCGTATCTTCCGTCGAGATACCTACTTTCGGATCGATTAACGAGTTCGTCTCATTCTCTCTCTTTCGCTCCTTCTCTCTTTCACTCTTCCTCTCTTTCAGTCCAGGGCACGCAGCCGGCATACTTGCGAACGAGGCGGTTAATAGTGTAGCGATATCGTTCGTGCGAATCGAGGAGAATGATGGATACACGGGGTGACAGTAGAAGAGGAAGATGGAACGAATCAACCCGATTACCAAGTAGACCAATTTTCTGCGGCGCTGAATACAAATTGAATTCCGTGCAGGATTAACGTTAACATCGACAGATTTCGCCCGACTGATTTTACATTAGACACGCTTTATTTCGGCGTTACATTCGATTATACGTTGCCTTTTATCGCGAGAACGATCATCTTACTGCAGCAGTTATCGTGGAAAATTCGTATTGTAAATAACGATAAATTCTATCTGCCACGGAAATATACTTAATAATAAAACAAAGTGGCTTTGCTCTCAAATAACAAATGTTTTGCAAACATACTCTAAGTGATAACACGATTTTTCTCTGTCACTACAGTTGCAGGTATGCGATGATTTCGTGCTCGATTTTTATACAGCCACATGAGAAATAGTCAGGACGATAAGTGGAAGATAATTTAGCAGAGTGAGGAATGAAGTATCGGTGATAGTTTCAAAACGATGTTACCAATGAAAGTGACATTTGGAGGGACAGACAATAAACGTATAAAGTAAGCCCACTCGGTTGGTGTCGAGGTATAAAGAGTTAAAATATACGTATCGACGAAATAAATGTGCATTTAACAGCCTACGCGTGTTGTTTCAACATTCTGGACAGAGTTCCATCAATCTTCGCGTGCAAACAATACATCGTAGAGCTCAGGCTTGCTGTCTTGTGCGAGAAACTCGGATATAAGTGAATTCATGTATTCGTTGTTACATTAATATTTAATACGATGTCGTAGCAGCGCGTGCTTATTTTTAACCGCGTTATCTACGCGTAAACACAGTGACTTATGAGCCTCCAGGGGAGTGTATCCACTCTCCTCGCGGATAACCGAAAATTTTATGGCGGCACGTCGACAACCACTTAAGGACGACCTGTTAGGCGATTAAAAGTAATGTACAAGGGATGTTTTAATTTCCATGCGAACGTTAATTGCGCGAAAGTGAACGGGGCGTTACCCTAATGTGTAAATCAGTACCATTAATTAAAGTGTAATTACGGTAAGAGACAGCAGAATCTTATACTATTTTTGTACCACTTTGACTTTCTGAATTTCAGTCTATAAATATTCGCTAATCATTTTTTCGTACTATTTTTCATAATGAAATTCCAAAGAATTTGAGATTTTATCTCAGATAGTTTTTCAAGATTCCTAAATTTTTTAGAAAGATCTCATTATTTTATCAATTGAGCCAAAAGATTTTGTCATTTTCAAGGCCGATTTTGCGATCGTTAAAATTTATTTATCCCTCTCCAATTGAATGCTGCATTTAACCGATTTCCCCGGTGGAATATAAACAGCGTTTTAGCGACATTTGAGTAAAATGGCACTGACAGCAACCCAGACGACCGGAGGTCGGGGCTTCGAAACACTCTGAATGGAACTCCGCTGACATCTGCCGTCGTCTCGCTAATGCACCGTTGCATAAGAAATTGAGGAAATTAACTTACAACCGGCTAAATTCCTAGAACGAGGAAAACGGCGAGACGCAGGGGTTGAAATGGCAGATCAAGGAGCGGCGAACGGAAAAGGAGGGGTGGAAAGCCGTGGAAGACAGGGTAAGGAGAAAGCCAACGGTGCCGTTGAAATCGTTATTGAGCCTCTTTCCAGGCTTTCGTTCCTGATAGTCGTCGACTACCATTTTCTTTAACTTCCACAGGATCGTTCGGCCTTTGCTCTCCTTCTTCTCCAGAGGAAACTTTCTTAATTCGAGTTTCCCCTGGCCTTCGCGACAAAATGCAACGACCCCGTAGAAATCCAAATCTCGACGATTGAAGATATTCGTTAAATTTCAACTAATAGTCGCAATTACCCCTAGAAAGTGTCTACCATTTCATACAACACTGTTACAACAAATATAATTTAATACTACTCCAATCAGTGTTCCAAATGTGTAAAATTAATTTCATCGAATCAACCACAACTTCATAGAGTTCGATGGACGTTAAAATCCTCTAGGGTGCGTTTGTAACTACAAACCGTTGAAAAGGTATTCCTTCCACGTTCTATGCGTATATAGGCCACATGGAAATTTCCATATTATAATCGAAGAAAGCGCCGTTCAACTTTCTCCTCGGAGCGTTTGAAATACCTTTTCACACGCGGGAGAGATAGAGGGAGAGAGAGCACGAAAATACGAAAAGTTGAGGTTGCTGGAGCTGCACGGCTAGCCATATCCTTAAAGGATATCCTCTTATCCTCGTCGGGGGGTCTATATAGAGCTAAGGACGCCCGGTGGAACGTTGGGGTGTGTCTTCCTTTCGCGGAACGAGCCATGCATCTCCCGGCTAATAGAGCCAGAGTGTTGCCCGCATGCCTCGGCGAGCTACCTTCGATCAATTTATTATACTCACTTAAGTTCGCTACACCGTCGCATTTTGCACCTTTTGCATCGTTCCTCGCTTCCTCCTCGACGATATTCATTCGCTGATTCTTTTTTCTCCTCTGTACAACCTGATTGCCGATTTATTTCCAATTTCACAGTCCTCGATAACGGACGTCTCGTCGACCCTCGTTCTTCCTTGCACGCGTTTCGCCGAAGATGCACTTTGGCTTATAATATATTACACATCTTGCTTCCAAAGTATATATAGAAATTTTTATTAAAGCGAGCCACATTTTATGGTGATTTTCGAAATTTACGGTGGTCAGAATTTTACGATAGTTACTTCCATACTGTGTCCTCTGCTTGAAGCTCATTGGATAGTATGAAATTTCTTGGTGAAATTCCTGTCGTCTGAGTCTTCGTTAATTTCATATTTCCTCAATCAATTTGCTCGCCTTCTTTCCACGGTATTCATTCCGTTTCTCGTTACTTTCTTGTTGCCACTCTTTTTCCGATATCCATTTGCGGTGCTACTCGCATACGCGTAAGCCGCCAAGGAACGAGAGGGAGGAAGACGAAGAGAGAACGAGGGAGAGAAAGAGAGAGAGAGAGACAGTAAAGGCAGAAGGGAGGCAGGTCCAGCAACGATTATGATGCGGTGGTAGTTTGAAGTTCGCGTAATAACAGGCCTCGAACGCGTGCTCCAGCGATGAGAATGTGCCGCGGGGCTAGAAGCGTCGATTCCTGGGCTTCGATTAGTAGTCCTGACGTTCGCCTGGCAAGCACCGAGCCTGAGATAGTTTCAGTTATCGTCTATAAAGTGCTAACGCTCGATTCCACCTCGTTTCAGGCTAAAGTCCTCCTCTCGTTACGATGTACAACGCTGGAGTTTTATTATCGTCAAATGCACGCGGATGGAGAGGCAAGATTTACCGTTGGTGTGATTATAAAAATGCATCTTTATAATTATACCATAAATCTTCCTATCTGCGTATCGCCCCCTTCCACTCTATCTGCACTTTCTCATTTCTGTTTTGCCCTATCAGGCGAGTAAGTAAACTTTTTATCGTACACCTCGCCAATCCAAATTGTACACATGCTTTTATTAATGATCCTACTATATCAACATGGAGAACATGACGATCGAATTTACAATTTCCTTCCAACTCCTGACGACGTTATAATGTTATCTTGCAAATATGCTGGGATAAGAGATAGTGAAACTTACGGAGACAAGGACGATTCAGCTAATCGGCACGGAGAAAATTTGCAATATTAGATAACGATAATCATAATCCTACTATTAACGGTATCGACATTTAAATTCAACGGCAGGGACATAAAAGGAGCGGTTACGGCTAACGTTGATTCGATCGTTGGCGAAAATGAGCTCGTGGTACGACATAAACGGAACCAAAACGTAGGTGCGCTTAAATATGCAGAACGTAGGTAGTCCAGAGCAAGTCCGCCGCGTAAAACGTAAAACGTCAAACGGTTACGACGGCCCACCGGAGCTTTACGAGATTTTACGACCCTCGTAGTGGCCTGAGATTTGACGTAGGAGAATACCATGGGGGCCTCCTGGGCTTTATCTCGACGTTGCTGCACTTGCCGAGGGATTCTCGATTATTCGTTGCCAATAAATGTGAAAGGCGATGAAATTCATCGTCTCTCGGGTCATTGTTAACACTTTGGGGTGTTGGTTGAAAATAATCGGTATTAATTTACGGTTGCTTCTTCTAAATACGTCGAAGATGCTTGTAAATTAAGGGTGTTAAATCGACGTCTCGCACTGTACAGAAATCGTTAATGGGGATTGCAGAGGTAGCTAACTTATAGTCAGCTTGGACAAAACACAGCTCGTAACCATGGTGGTATACTGTGTCGAATGAAAAGAATAAAAAAATTAATAGTGGTACTGAAAAAGAATAAAAATGAATTTCATTTCGGCAATTCTACATTTCTTAATTGATAAACAGTGCTATCAGAAATGAAACCGTCTATTTCTCTGGTTTTACAGAGTATCGTAAAAAAATCGGCACTGAAGTACAGCTTCAGGATTTATTACGATTTTACGGATTGTAAATACCGAAAATTGTTACGATACATATACCGTAAAAACAGATATACATAAAAAAAACACTCGCGATTCAATGCCTGACTATACTATTAAAAGCTATAGAAACTCCCCTATTTTTTGTAGCACAGAGACAGCGAGATGAAACCCCGAATGTTAACAAATCTCGTGATTGTTTCAATGCAAATGAAAATGTCTATTTTTTCCCGTCGAATGAAGTACTTGGTAGTCGAAATAAGAAAACGGGGGGAGAATTACAAGTCGAAACCGCTTAACCTGGGCGATGTCGGTGAAGGTCGTCCAGACGTTGTCTCGCTCGAGGAGGAACAGAATAGGGGGGATGAAGATAAAAAGTAAGAGAGATCAGGAGCAGTTCAAGTGGTAAAAAAGAAATAACCGAGAAAAGTCCCATTCGAAATGCCTCGTCCGCTTGGTTGCTTGCTTTCCCGGAGGTCGAATAGGGTGAGCGGAAACGTTTATAGGCAGAGAGGAGAAGAGAGAGAGAAGAAAAAGTAGAAAGAGAGAAAAGAAAAGGGAAAGAGTAAGAAGAAGATAAAAAAAAGAGGACGAGTGGGGTGACGTCCCAGGGGATGCTGGTGAAACGAAACACAACCGAACGCGTGCACCGGTAGGGGTGAAAAGACGAGAAAAGATAAGAGGTGCGGAGGCCACGAAGACAGAGAAGAAGAGATGGACGCGATTCAATGGAGATTTCAAGTTTTTCTGCCTCTTAGAAAGAGAATAATTGAAGCTGCAAAGATATTGACTCACCCCGACGAAACAGTAACCAGAGTGAAAATGGGAACAGGTCGAATTATACATGCTTCCAACGACGGAAAACGATCCTTAATGATTCTGACCCAAATAAGATCAACGTGGATTCATTCTCTCAGCGATGGAATCAATGATGATTTCATTGTTTGAGTTTCTTTTTCGTATGTCTTTTATCTCAAAGCTTTTTTCACATCTACCAAAGCCACTGTTCTCTTTGCCTCTCGTTCCACCCTCTTTCTTATCATTCTGTTTCGCGATAATTTCTTTCTTTCTTTGGAGCACCGGTTGAGAATATTTCTTCGAAAAAGAGAATTTTTCACGAGATTTCGATTTGTGCTATTTTTACGTATAATCGACATTGACAGGGATTCTTAAATAGAACGTTTAACGATGCTAATGAAATGTTTTCTGGGTAAGATGAGGAGGTATTTCAGTGTATTTTTTTATTTACGAAGTGAAACACCGACAGGTAATTTCCTGCTTGAAGAACAAGGACGTTGTGCAAGCGAGATGCAGAAATCTTTAACGGAAGGACGATTCCGTGAAAAACAAGGGTGTCGCGGATTCCCGGGGCTACAATGGCAGTAATTTCCCGTAGCGGGAATTTCATAAATAAAAAAGTTTGAGAACGACGCGAGCACGAAGTCGACGAGTGGCCGGGGAATAAGAACTCCAAGTGGCTGGCGGTATACTCTTCTTATGGGTTACGATAGTTTTTCAGAAAATAATAACGTTTCCCTCGCTCCACTCTCGACGGTTCTACCCTCTCCAAGTGCGCTCGCCGAGATTTATTTTCTATTTTAAATTCGGCTCTTATTTGCGGAAGAAACGACTCTACTTCCTTAGACTCGCATTCGCGTTTATCTTTTTCAATGGACAGATATTTGTTTTTCACAGATCGTACAATATATCTCTGCTGATCCTCGAAGAGGAAATAAAATCGTAGCAAATAAAACGACAAATAAAAAACAACAACGACAACGCCCACTTTTCATACTGTTCATCTTCTTCGACTAATTCTACTTTCTTTCCGCTAATTTCGACTTTGATATTTATAGCCATTTCATACAGAAACTAAAATAATTTTGAAGTTCTATATTATATCTTATTTTGCATATTGCCACACTTTGACGATTTTTAAATAATAGGCAAAATGACCATCACGTAAAAACTTTTCCTTAATCACAAAGGTACTTTTCAGGAAAAATAATCAGACAATTTTGGAACCAAAGAATTAATTTTATTTACACCGTATATTTGTGCATTTCTCTCTCTCACGTTACGATTTCCGAGAGCGCAATCGCAGAGGAATATTGTATCTCTCGGCTTCTCTTTATATCCAGTAAAATATAAGGTTTATTCTTCGTATTCTCCGTAGAAGACTTCGCGAGAAGCATACCTCCTGTGCACCGAAATATTCCAATCTGGCCGGGCTTCCCCGTACTATTGGCCATTCTACGCCGGGATGCTTCTCGCGCGAGAAAGATGCGAATTCTACATAAGAATGGACCTAAGCTCGCAAATCCTGTCAACGCTTTTCGATACAATGTCCGGATTATAACAGAATGGAATGAAGTAGAGCCGTGGCAAAAAAAGGACTGTCCAAGATCGCGTTTCCTTTCTACGAAACGTCTCGACGGATCTTTTATACGTCGGACGGTTTTGCATGGGAACGACGAAAGCTCACTTTTCCTATGAAATTCCTCTCGGAAGGTATTGCCGTGAATACAAAAATTCTCCCCTTCTTTCGTCTCATGGTTGTCCCCTTGTGAGGAACGTCCGAGTTGGTACCTTCTGCAGGGAGAAATTCGCGCGCTTTTCTCCACGGTCGACGATCGGACGAGGAAATCTCGACAGAAATGAAATCCTTGGCTCGTGCCAAAGAAATGCATAGTGTAACGTCGAGTTCACTGGCGAACAATTTGATACCGCGGAAAGAAGGGGCTCGCGACGCTTTCCGTGGTTATTCGGGCAGTAAATAAACCTGTCTACCTTAAAACAATAAGAGCATCTTCATACGGGCTTCGTGAGTTTATATCTTTCTAAGTTTCTTTCTCTTTTATCTCGTGTAATTCTCTTGGCTTTTTTTCCATCTCGAGAACGTAGGATGGAAGAAACGAAGAGCATGGAGAGGCACGTGTAATGTTTGTCATGAGCATCGTGGGGACAAATTAAAATGACGCTTGGGAGATGGGGTTGTCATGATGATCGTTGTCACGATTCGAGCTCGAGCATGTACCAGTTTGGTTGCGCTCGTGTCGCACGCGATGCCGAGCCACTTGACCTCGATGGAGAATATGCTAAAAGTGAAGAATTCCTGTCGGCTAAAGTGTCTGCGGATGGCTGGAAAGAAGGGTAATAAATGTACGTGATTTCTAGATGTTATTGAAGGAGGCTTTACGGAAGTTAACTCTTTGAGGGGAATTTAAAAGTGTGGGTTGCATTAAGTCTCTGTGCCAAATTGAAGTTTTAGAGGCTACTTTGGTTTTATGTTTCATAATTCATTTAAAAATTTGGCATTTTTATCATTTTATGGTGAAGTACTATTTTGTCATAATAACTTTGTCAAATACTATTGATGCATTGGAAGTGGAAATGAAATAGGTTATTTAAATCCGAAGGAATTTTTTTCTTCAAATTTGTATAATGTGCGGGAATGGTAAAATTGATAAAATTTCAGAAAATTGTCTTCCGATGAAAGATTTGAAAATAAGTGTTAATAGGATCGTCGTTCGTATGCAGCGTGGAATGAGATTTTGCGTCGGGTTTTACGGTCATTTTGTGGAAATCCACGTATAATAAAAATTGAATTAGATCCGACGTGCGTTATAGATATATTCATTGAAACATTCTTGAAGTGAAAATCGTAAAAAGGAAAATGTCATTTCGCGTATCCAAATAGTACCGCGGATAAGAGCCATTCTCGGAAGCGTAATGCTTCGCCATTATTATTCAGTGGGTTTCGCTTCTGAGCTAATGCGTTCAGATAAGAAGTATTTTATATGCACGAAGGTAGGATAAGTTTCGAACTGCTAGACAGACAGATATGCAATGCGTTTTCGATTGCCTTTTAAAATCTTCGAAACATACTTTTATAATGATGTCGCTCGCCAGAAGGATCTTCAAGAATTTCTTATTTCCTTTCATCGTATTTATCTTGTTCCGTTACTTGCAAAAAGTATATACCAGATAACGTAGAACATACAAATTTAATATTTTTTAGCACATATTAAACGACATTGTGTTAAATATAGAAGTCTAATAATCAAACAAATTGAAGGTAATTCTAATCTGACAAAAGATGTCAGAAATTCTAAAAACAGCTCCATAATTTTAGATTAATATAGTAGAATATTTCATCAACTTTGTATTTACTACATCACAGTATTAAATCATCTTTCTTCCTCCTGGATTTTTGTTTTTCAACCAAAGACTGTTCTTTCCGCGTCCAACAATTCGTCAAGTTTGTCACATTCACAGCCGCGTGCTTAATTTCCGGAATAGGCTCATTAATAACAGTCGAAAAAGGCACGTGTATACGTCGGTAGTCACCATGGAAGTTACCCTTTGTCTCAACTTCCGGCCTCCCGATGCTTTTCACCGGAGCGTCCACCCTTCCTGACGAGGGCACAAAACTTTCACCGACCCCTTTCTTCGGGCTTAGTCCTTCCCTCCTCTTTCCGCGGGTAGTCTGGCTCTTTGACTTGTCGGTGAAACTTAAAACTTTTCCACTCGTCGACTTAAAATAGATGGATCTTATGAGGATCGTTCCGCTTGTTTTCGTCGCGCTGCGATTTCCGGAAGACGATCGCCTCGCATTTTAACAAATATTGCAAACTACTTTTATCAATTCTAAATATTCACCTACAAACATGGTTACTTATAACTAATCAGAAAAAACATAAGAATTGTTGCTAATGTCACACGCAGATGTTACTTTTATCAAAGATATAATAGCCATGTATGAAACACTTAGTCCAGTCTCCTTTTACAACCATAATTAAATCGTATGCTTCCCCGACAAATCGATTTTCATCGGAATCCATTAGCAAGCTCGTTCAACCTTTGCTAATAACCTCGCAATTACCCCAACTACGAAAAGAATGAACATGTCAATTATCCGGCTGGCACGAAAACCAAAGCCTTCAACGAACCCCCGAGTCCGTCTTGAAATATCACGGGAAAATACCAAAGTCAATTTACGTAGCTGCTAAAAACGAACTTATTTCACCCTCCCCTGTAATCGCATTCAGACAGCGATTAAGCGATCAACGTGGCAATCTGGAGGCGGACGTAAGCAGACCTGCCAGAAGGGTTGCTTCAAAAACACAGTCGGCGCACGCGTTCCTCCTTTTCGTAAAGAACTACCAATACAGATTTACTGCAACTTCTGCACTCGTTCCAGATAGCGTGCGAGAACTGTCTAAGGCATTGCCGAAAATTGCAGCCTTAGAGGTGGGACCGCCTCGTTCCTAATTACATGTCATTACTTTTCGGTCTATTCGAACGCGTGCAGTGTGCGACTAATAAATATGTACACTCGCGTAGCCAGTTGCACGTGAAATGTCTACGCGTTAATGTGCAGGGTGTGCAGAATCATTTTTCATGACCCACCAGATGTAATTCTATCCATCTATATTAGTGGACGGTTGCCAAAAAGTTAGAAGAAAATAGTCAGAAAATTATCTTTGGCGTCTTTTATCAAATTTTATAGTTTCTTTTTATAGTTTTTTTTTTATTAGAAGTGGATTTGGATATAGTGTGTTAAACTTGTACATACAACGAAAAATATAAATGAAGAGCAGAGTATTACGTCTGGTAATTATTTTAGAGCGTGCTGCTAATTCTCTGCGGTTGCAGATATTTTTATTTGAATTGGCAAATATTTAGTTCAGTTTGCAAATTTCAAAGGACTAATATGTTAGTGCTCTAGGACTTTTATCCTTTTTTTCGGTAATAATTGAAAAGGTAAAAGCTTGCTTAATACCGAAAAAGAATATATTCGTGATTCGAATAGCCAATTGTAGTTGCACGTACGTGTGCACGTGTATTGTCGGTACTTTGGTAAATTATTGACATAACTGGAAAGAAGACATATCGAGGATTTCGTATCTCCTTCGACGTCGAGAATACTTGCTGAATAATGAAGGAGGACCGGGATCGATGTGTATGACTGGAAGAATTTGAAATTGGCGATTACGGTGTCGTTTTCGCATACGGATGGAACGTAATACTTTGACTATTTGATATTGCACGTGCAGCATCGAGGCTATAATCAAACGCGAAATTTGCGACGGTTGACGTAATTACATTTGCGTTGGTAATTGTATCAATTACAGTTAAATAATATTCCGTTAATTATGCAAATAATTGCAAACCGATATGTTTCGTATTAATTCGGCCTCACTATTTGTGCAATCGCATATTTTGCCGAGACCGCGAGCAGAATGTGAAATAAATTAAAACCGTCACTCCAAAAGGAAATACACATTGCATACTCGATTAATTTCATCTCATTGCGGTTAAAAAATATTTACATAGAGCACGTAATAAAACATCTGTAAGTAATATCCGGGGTAGGAAAATGGAATTTATAATTGCCCGTCGGTTAAAGCGAATCGTCCGACCTCTGATCTACGATCGGGACGACTTTAAGGTGCACTTTCAGTTCAAGCGATGCACCGTATTTCATTTCTGTAGTGCAGAGAGTAGGCTACAGAAGGAGACCTAGTAACTTTATTATCCTGTGCCACAGAACCGGTGATTTTAATTTGTCACGCTGACTGAAGACACACCGTCCAAAATCAATTATAAACTTTGGAGATAGTAACAATAACATTGCACCCAGTGCATTCGACGGTCCATGGTCCAATTACTCATCGACCAAATCGTTGAATGTCATAATAGTCATTTTACAACCAGCACTACAATCAACTCTTTCTCTTTCATCCTTGTAATAAACAATTCTAATAATTTCCACCTCAACCAACGTATCTCATTTTTCCTCAAAACAAAACTTATTCATCGAGCCACAGAACAATTAGTACTTTTGATGTTACTGAATAGAAAGAAATATAAACGCGGTTCTCTTTAGGTAGGAGCATCCGGTTCGCATAAACCTCTCAACTGGCTGTAGTTAAATGCGTTTCCTCTCGGAGCATTACCCGGGAAGAAATTAAGACGTACTCGGAAAGCGACGAAGGCACGGAAATTCTCTTGTCGCAGAAAAAGGAATTCCTGATAGCGCAGTAGAGAACAGTCTCTCTTCGTTCCGTGGTTGTCTCTTCGGCGTTACTTCGTTTCCTGCGCCTCGCCTCGCATTTCGTCGCTTTTGTGTGCATCACACGCGACGTATATATACGTACGTAGGTACATGGTGCACAAATACAGTCGTCGAACGGACACAGAGAGACATCGTATCGTCCCGGAGAGAAGAAAAAGTTTGAGAACGTTGATCGTGGACGAAAGTGGACCGAGTAACCGGGACTTGTTGTCGAGGGTCGGGGGCGGTTTCGAGTTCGCGGTTAACCGGAAAGCGCCCGTTTCGACGATATATAAAACTCGCGGTGCACATTCGTGCGCTTTTTCAGTCTCGACGGTTGCACTTTTTGCTACGATCCGTGACCAACACTACTGACCGGGTTTTCGAATACGAAAGGATTCGTTGTCGGCTGAGAGAATCTTCGGAGAATTTCTACAACCTTGGTACCGATATTTCTTCCGCCATATTTTATACGTTCTCGTTTCAAGATGGGAGTGGTGTAATTTTTTTTTCTTCTTCCCCACAAGTTCGCGCGGAAAGAACATCGCCCTGTACGAAAGTTTGACGTATATATCCCCCTGGATCGCTCGCATTTAAAGTTTGGTTTATGGCGTGTTTTAAAGTACTTTTATCGGAGAAGGACGGTGGTACTTAAAATTTCAAGTGATTTTTAATGTTTCATGAAAATCCTGCGGGGGCCAAGTTATTAATTGAAGTTGAAACTCTGATAGGAAGAGTACCTGTAGCAGGGAGAAGAATTTTTGAAACGTTTCACCGCGAAACGGTTCGTACGTGGGAGCTTGAAACATCTTGGTCGTATTAAAGACTCGTTTTACGTAACGGATATCAATATTCTTCTTTTCTATCTTTTTCATTGTACATTTGGTTTTAACTATTAAATTTCGCCTAAGATTTACTTAGTTTTCAACGATATACATATTGCAAAGGTAAAATCTTTCAATGATGATAGGGATTTCAGCATGGCTGCGGCTCCACTAATTGAAAGTCCAATACTTTAATATTATATTCATAAAAGAACTGTCCTACATTTTTTAACGATGCTACATATTATTTCGATTTTCCCGTCAGACTTAAAAAGACCGACGGACTTTTCACTCTGTAGAGCGAGAAGGCAGTTTAAAATCTTTCTACGTTCACGATACGTTGCTCGCATTGTTTGCTCAACGGAACACGTATCTGAGATTGGATCCTGTAATGAATAAAAAATTAGCAAAGCGAGTTCAGATCGTAAAAACTGTTACGTCCCGGTACCATTATCCTAGCCTTGATGCTTGGACGAATTGAAAAATTCCATTTCGTACGTCCAAGCTTTTTAAACCGAGGGCTGGTACCCTTTAATCGCCCCGCCTTAACGTCAAGTACAGTCCGCACCCCTGTCGGGGACAGGGCTGAATATATTATGTTACATTTTAAAAGCGGCGCAGACTGGAATTGAATTTTCCCCTCGTGTCGAACGTTTCGAATTATCCATGCCGCGGCTATGACATATTTGCTCTCGATGGAATTGAAGAGAAATGGCAAATTTGATTCTGACAAAAATGATATTCAAATCGAAGGAATTACTAAGGTTAATATATTTATTACTGGCTGCGATAAATCGCTTTTAACTGTGGGGGTGAAAGGTACTGAAAGATATTAACTATTAATTTTCTTTTTCTATTTCGTAATTAATTAATTTTTTTCTTATCTCTTAATTAATTAACGACTGGAGTTCTTTAAAAGACGATCCTTGTGCTAGTTATAGAGTTAAATTTGTTATATGTATTTTCTGTTATTTAATTATTTAAATTTTCAATATTAATGTCTACTTTAGAAAGTTAAATATGTTATATTATATTGGAGAGCATTTCATGATGCCACGAAAACATATTTACACTGAAATTCATACATTTATCAGTGTGTATTTAATTATAATATTAAGTGTATTTTGGTAGTTTGTTATTTTAAATAAAATAAAACTTGCAATAATATTTAGAATTTTCCACGGAGTATAGTAGTTAATTTCTTTGATTACGTGTTTGAAATAAATTTTCAAGATGAACACAATGTTTTCTGTTGTAGAGTACTTGGTATTCCACTGTGAAGTTTTCTCTTTGCATAACATTGTTTAAATGTACGTTTCGTGAAATTCAAAAGACACTCAAAAAAGCAATGAACTATGCGGTAGATCATTCGATTCAAAGTGATTCGAAGGAGAAAATCTCAATGAAAAAGTAGAGAACACGCGATCCCTCTTTCAAAGAGATCCCGGTGACAGACGTGCTATGAATACAAAAGTGAGATGACAGACTGCAACTAGTATTTGTGTGAAATTGACAATGAACGAAAGCTATCGGGAAGGAGAGTTGCAACGAAATGAAATTAACTAAACAAATATCAAGTATGCAGTATAGCATATATCGCAAGCCAAACTAGTTTCTTTCTACCATACATTTTTACTATACATTTCTACTTATGTTTTTAATATTTTATTATTTTAAAACGTCAAAGAATCAAACTTGAAAATACGATAAAGATTCCAGTATATAAATCTCCGTCAAATTTTCCTAAAGCAATCTCAAAAATTTCTAACAACAGGAAACGTATTAAAATCCTTGAAAGACAGATGTCTCGTCGCAACGAATGCAATGCCATTATAAGTTAAAAAGCACGACGAAAAGATGTCGGTATCGTAAAAAATGACAAATAGCCTTGCGTAAAAACGTGAAAATGAGTATCATCAGTCACCGGTCGGACAGAAATCGTTATATTATTCTAATCAGCCGTATCGAGCGATCTCCTCCGACATAAGTAGAGCAGACACAAGCACACTTTTGTACGCACGCAGAAACGAAGAAAAGTGGGTATATCGTGACCCACAAACCTCCTGGCATGCCGGAAATGATTTGCCTGATTACTCTTCACGCGTTAGTTATTCTTCGTCTTGTGTGTACTTCGCGTGACAAGAATTACGTCAAAAGTTTCATTAATCATCCGACCATCACGCAAATTCTTGTCATGCTTCCTAATACTTTTCATAGAACCATGTATATATCTCATGGTATTTATACATATACACCTCACACATACGGTATTCAATTTAGGACACGAGCTATTATCTTTAATATCGACTTTCTTCGGGAATCGTTGAGATATACCATGAATCTTTATTTTGCCACAAGCTAAAGGCAAATTAGGCGGGAAGCGTAACCCTCAAGAACGTGGCTTATCTTTTAACGACCGGTTTTACGAGCGATTTCTGGCCACGAACTTCACCTCTCGTAATTGCTACGGATATATATCCTTCTATCGACATTTATTATTTCCGCCTGTGATCATGATCGTGGCACGTACCTACCAAAAAGATTAAATCGCCCTGTTCTGCCGATACGACATCAGGAAACGCTTGCACCTTGGTACCATTAGATCCCAGAAGAGAATAAAATGGTTTTATCGTCGACCGGTTCAAGAATCTCGCTTATATAGTTTGAACTGCAACTTAAACATTCTGCACTGCCATTCTTTTCTTTTTATCTTGAATCCACCTCTATTGTTATAAAAAGACGAAAAGACTCTACATTCATGAAAATCTTCCATTAATAAATTTTACACTTCCAACCCCTTGCCATATAATATTGAGTGACGCTCCTAATATGGTAAATTACATTCTTCAAGTTTTGCACAACTCAAATCTATATATCGGTGAGACGTTACACGGTAAAATTATTTCTATAGTATAAACATTATTTTAAATTATACAATATATTATGAATCACCGATCAATTTTTATTTTACCAATTTAATTCTGAATTATTGTGGTTGCAGTCAGAATAGAAATCACACGCCAAGGAGTCAAATATCTCACAGTATTAAATTCCAAAAAGTACATTCAAACTTGAGTACGTAATATTTCAATTCCAAGTTCATCTCTCATCACCACCATAATCCCCTATTCTACCAAAAGGACTCTCCACTATCTTGTGGGATCATGAATAACGAGTATAATAATCATTACCGTTTCTACAGTCGCGCCATGACCATGGTCTTTTGATACTCCGATGAAAAAGATTCCACAACAATTATTCGAACTTGTCGCGTTAAATTTAGAGGAGTTGGCAGGGCGTAGGACTTTTGCTACCCCAGAGAAGTACGCATTGTCTGCGTTCGAAGTGCCGCGTAATCGCAGAGTAACGGTCCGTGAACGCAGTCACGTTTTCCATGGAAGGGAGTCCACGGGTGGCATCTTGGGGAGAAAAGGCGACGACCGCGGATGCATAATTTACGACGCGAGTTTAACGACTATTTTCACTGCTCCTCCGCTTTTTGCATTCAATAACGTTCCTCCCTTCCAGACTCTGTTTCTCTTCGTTTTCTTTCCCCGACGTTGCGTCAACGTTTCCTCTCATTCGAAAAGAGATATATATTTTTTAGGGTAAGTCAAGCGCGTTTCCATGGATTTCTATATAATGATACTTGATTTTTTTTTTCTAAATAAAATTTAATATATTTATATTCAGAAAACGATGTATTAAGTGTCGTTGTGAATAAATTGGTAGAACGTGAGAAGTAGCTGTTTTAGTTTATTTAACCCTTTGCGATCGATTGCCCCATTAGAGGGGATATTCGTGTTCGTTATGATGTTCCTTCAGAGGGGACAATCGAGCGCGAAGGGTTGATTTCAGTTATTTAAAATTGATAATACACGAAACGTGTTCCAAGACTAATCGTTTCAGTTACGATATACGGCGTTTCACATTATGATAGACAGTCTCAAGTGATATAATGAATTAATACCGTTCTATCTTTTCTGTTCTTTCAATTATTCATTATCGTCTCATCGTTGATTATCCTCTTAAAATAAATTCCAACGGTAACATCAACTTGTAATTACCAGCGGCATGTCTAACATCGTTTATATAGCAGGTAAATAAATGACATAAAGGTCTATTGTTAGATGTTCGATCGTGCAAGCGATTAACGCGAAAGTCTCTCGAACCAGGAAGAACGATTCGGCTCGCCTTAACTAGTTTCCCACATAAAACTTGGTACGCTAAGATATCCGACCTATCGAAGACCCTCGATGGTAGTTGAGCGGAGGAAAGTGTAGTTTCTAATTAATTTCATCTAACGACCATAACCGGCGCCGTAATTACCGTGAAACAACGTTCGCCGTTATGTTTCTCAGGAACCCCCTCTTAACTTAACGCCAGGGTATTTGTCACTCTGCTTGGCGACAAAAGAACGAGCGTTAAGCTCGCAGGTCTCTCTCAACTTTTAGTATTCGCGCGACTCTATGCGCGCCACCAAGGAAGGAAGTGGCCCTTTGTTGGAAACTTTTACTTTTATCCTGGAACCGCGTGCAAACAAAAACCTCCGAGATAAGCGCGCAAAACGAAGGCTCAAAAACTCAACAATCTCCGTGGAAGATTCCTCCCCCATCTCTCTATCTTTTCCACTCTGTCTTTCTCTGTCGAGACAGTGATACTATATTTTACTTGTTTTCGTTAATATGGTTGACATAACGTTGAATTATGCGCTAGAGAGATACGATTGGAGACTAGACACGTTTGAAGTTCTGTCGGATACGGTAGAGAAGTGATCGTCGTAGAATCAGGAAAAGGCTGATTCATCTTGATGTTGCAAGGAGATTGGTTTTCTGATTTTTCCTCTTTTTCTAGATTCTACCATCCGAAGGTAATGAATTGAAGTTCGTCTACCGTCCAAAAGACACCCTCTCGTACCGTTTCATACCATTTTAATCTCCCTCAATCCATCTAACTTTCGCCACAGTCACTCGAAAGGAAAATCATTTCAAATTTCCCATACCCTTCGCGAGTTTCACTTCCATCGAATTTGTAAATCGTAAAGAGACGACCTCGAGGTTGAGCGAACTAAAAAGAAAAACACCTTACGAGCCACCACGTGGGAACTATAGCCCGATAAAGGTGCCGTGAAATAAAGCTTCCCAGTGCACGGTGGCGCGATTAACGTAACGTTTCCTTGTTTTTCCTCGCAATGTGCAGGAAAGTGCCAGCATTAAAAAAAAAAGTAGGAAAGCAAAAAGAACAGAAAAAAAAGAAAGTAGGAACGAAAGAGGTAGCTCCTTCGCAGCAAAGGAAACTAATCAAGTACAAGAGTTGCGTATCGCAGAGTGAGATAGCAGGAGAGTTTCGCTATGCAGGCCGCAGACGGGGAAAAACAAACGAGTGTTTTTTGCGCCCTGGCAATGGGGGCGCGAGGAGACCGGATAAAAAATGTATGTGTACACCGCACACCCACGTAAACCAACGGGGGAAAGTTACACCCACGATGCACACAACCATGCATCCTGACACGGCGCGTTTCTACCGGGATTGCGATTCGCGATACTCGCGCCGTTGCTTCATCAGCCGGCGATTGTTCGTCCAGAAAAGTTAATTGAACTTTGATTTCGACCGGTAACTAGAATCTCTGCCGGTGCGCGGACCGACGATTGATTTGCATTAGGTTTTATCAACGCGAGTGCGTCACGTCGCTCTCGTGCTTTCGTCGTTTTTATTGGATCATAACTTCTGCCGCCAGCCGGTTCTCGTTGCCCACGAAGATCGCTTGACAAAATAAGAGAATAAATCGTAGGTCAGCTTGTAGCAATTTTTTGTTCGTTGGTCAGAGAGACGTTATTAGTATATTCGACGATTCAATGGTTGGTTGAATGTGAGTATGGTCATATTTTTGATAAAAGAAGGAATTTTTAATTTCTGTGACTTTAATAACACACAGTTTTGTTCAAAGGATTAAGGGGAAAGAATTGAAATGCAGCACGTTGCTGTGGGCTGCTTGTGTGATTCCTATTCGCTGCGTTTGGACTTTAATCTACACCACGAGTGTGATCCATCATAAGGCTGTATTTTTACGTTTGCATTTATGGTGCTTTATGTCGCCGTAGACGCGAATAATTCATTCTACAATACGTGGAAAAATGAACTGCATAAATGGAACATGGCAAGGAACGATTGTGCATCATTTTATGAGCTGAATCAGAAAAGACAGAGCAGGCGCAGGACAGGCAGGGCAGCATTTATTAAATAATTAACTTATAGTCTTAGAAACACATACTTGTATTTGATGAATATTGTATTACATTCCTTTATGTTGTGTAAAACAAATAATGAATAAAGATTTTGTTAAATCAAAAACAATGTCAAACTTTATTAATCGCTACCCTTGTTCCATTCATACAATTCCATATTCCTTACAAGTCACAAACGAGTGTATTATAGTTTTAAGTTCTCTAATATGGGTTAAGTCGATTTGATCCGCTTTGATCTCACCGTACAAGTGACGCAAGACAGTGGCAAGTTAGGGAGAGAAGAAATTCCTTCTGAGGTCTTCGGTTTATACTACTTGTGAGATTATACTTTTTTTGAGAAAATTTCACAAGTGGATAAGTACTATGAATCGCTGATAAGTCAGATGGAGCTAAAAGTCGGTCTGAGAAATTTGGGGTTATACTACTTGCTAGGTTTGCAAATTTTCCGGAAAAATGTCAAAGTGAGCAAGTAGTAAAGTCGACGATAAGTCAGACGGAGCTAAAAGTCGGTCTGAGAAATTTCGGGTTATACTACTTGCTAGGTTTGCAAATTTGTCGGAAAAATGTCAAAGTGAGCAAGTAGTAAAGTCGACGATAAGTCAGACGGAGCTAAAAGTCGGTCTGAGAAATTTTGGGTTATACTACTTGCTAGGTTTGCAAATTTGCCGGAAAAATGTCAAAGTGAGCAAGTAGTAAAGTCAACGATAAGTCAGACGGAGCTAAAAGTCCGTCTGAGAAATTTTAGGTTATACTACTTGCTAGGTTTGCAAATTTTTCAGAAAAATTTCAAAGTGAGTAAGTAGTAAAGTCGACAATAAGTCAGACGTAAAAGATGGTCTGAGAAATTTTGGGTTATACTACTTGCTAGGTTTGCAAATTTTCCGGAAAAATTACAAAGTGAGTAAGTAGTAAAATCGACGATAAGTCAGACGGAGCGAAAAGTCGGTCTGAGAAATTTCGGGTTATACTACTTGCTAGGTTTGCAAATTTGCCGGAAAAATGTCAAAGTGAGCAAGTAGTAAAGTCAACGATAAGTCAGACGGAGCTAAAAGTCCGTCTGAGAAATTTTGGGTTATACTACTTGCTAGGTTTGCAAATTTTTCAGAAAAATTTCAAAGTGAGTAAGTAGTAAAGTCGACAATAAGTCAGACGTAAAAGATGGTCTGAGAAATTTTGGGTTATACTACTTGCTAGGTTTGCAAATTTTTCGGAAAAATTACAAAGTGAGTAAGTAGTAAAATCGACGATAAGTCAGACGGAGCGAAAAGTCGGTCTGAGAAATTTCGCTGTATACTACTGAAATCAATTTTAACATTTTTCGGCAAAATTTCACAAGTGAGCAAGTAGTACAGTCGACGATAAGTCAGACGCTAAACTTGGGCTGAGAAATTTCGGGTTATGCTACTTGCTGAGTTTGCACATTTTGTGGAAAAATTTCGAAGTGAGCAAGTAGTAGGAATCAGCGAAAAGTCAGACAAAGCGAAAGGATACAACCTTAAGTTATTGGTTTTCTCCATTTACTAGCTGAATAACATTTCGAGAACGATTCGACAAGTTGACAAGTAGTACTAGTCAGCAAAAATTCAGACAGCAAAAAGATACAACCGAAAATTGTTGTTTTTCACCAGCTGAATGAAATTTCAGGTAACATTTGACAAATTGGCAAGTAGCACGAGTCAGTAAAAAGTCAGGCAAAGTGAAAGAAGCGAGTGAAAGTGTTTCAACGTGGAATTTGGAGCGAGGGCAGGAATGTATTAAATCAATCACTCATAGTTTTAGAAACACACCATTTTATTTTATAATGTGTAATACAAATAGTGTTGTGTAATACAGATAATGAACAAAGATTTTGTTAAATCTAAAACACTGTATAACCGCTATGCTTATGCCACTCGCGTCTGTTGTGCGCTTGCCTGCCTGTACTTTGCGTATCCTGCCTGTTCCGTTCTTGCACAGCTTATCCTGCTCTTTTACTGCCTGTCCTGCACCTCTTCTGTCTGTTCTCTTCTTCATATGTTGCTCCTGTACTGCTTGTCCTGCTCCTATAGTATTTGCTCTGCGGTTGCGCTGTCTATTTTGCTTGTCCAATACCTTATGCCAGTTCAACTCTCCAACTGCTTGTCCTGCGTCTGTACTGCCAGGCCTGGTGCCTCTTCTTGATGCGTTGCTCTTGTATTGCTTGTCATGATCTTATAATGCTTGCCTTGCGCCTGCGCTGCCTGCTCTGCCTGTCCTGTACCTGTTCTATCAATGCCGCTCTTTTAGTTCTTGTTCTGCGCCTACATTGCTTGTCCTACAGCTGTCCTGCTTGGCTTGCAACATTCCTGCCTGTCTTATATCTCTCCTCTGCAAGTCCTACGTCTGTACTTTCTGTTCTATATTATTGGTTTGCTGCACTTACGTACTTTAACTCATTTCTGGCAAAGTTTGACTATTTGACAAGTGGTAGAAGTCAGCGAAACGTGAGGCAGAGTGAAAAAAGCATCTGAAATTATTTCAGCATCAAATTTGGGGTCAGCCAGGACAGGACTTAATAAATAAATAACTCATAGTCTTTCAAACACACAATTTTATAATATATAATACAAGTATTGTTATGTAATACAAATAATGAATAAAGAATTTGTTCAATCTAAAACACTGTTAAACTTTTCTAACTGCTATGCTCTTGCCTGTCCTGCTCCTGTACCACTTTCATTTACTTGCCCTCTTCTGTCTATCCACCTCTTGTACTGCATATCCTGTGGCTACGTTGCTATCGAATAGTATGCCTTCGGATTAACATTAGAGTTACTATGCCAGTCAAAATGACTGGTGGATGTTTCTACGTGATGGAATGGTATTGAGGGAGCTACAACAATTGTTATTTTGCATTGGGAGCACTTTTTCCATCCATATCCGAATAGACCCTTTAAACTCACGTTGTAGAAGCATCACGATGTACACGGTTCAACTCTACATAGATACTTTTCGATCCAGAGATAGAAGAAAATATACGACGATATAACTGCAAATTTAACAGGGTGTCCTCTTGCCCAAATATCTTTATTACACTCTCGCCGAAACGTCGTCCCTTCCTCGCACATTGCGAACACATCCTTTTACAATTTCCTGGCGATCGTATCGACGATTTCATTGTTCCAAGATTTCAAGCCCCGGTTACTCCATTTCACCCCATTCGGTGCCAAGGCATGGTGGAAACTTGGAAAGCCGCCTTTGTGGCGGGATACGTGTCTGTGTACCTTCCAGTAGCATACTACTCGTTCGTGTAGGTATAACGTAAATGTCCGTACGAACTGGGAATAAAAATTGAACGGGAAATTTGTCGGCTCTCTCGGTCACCCCCGACACACTTCCTCGGTAAGCAGAAAAGTACGGTTCTGGCTCGGCTGGCATAATGAGGCGCGAACTTGTAAATATCGGGAATTACCGCCTATATGCGGTTGGCAATATTCCATTACTGCCTTCTCTAAACTGTTACTTCGTTATTGCGAAAGTTAAATTAGACGACGACACAGTTTCACACGATCCAGAGGATAAAAACGATCCTTTCTTTCGAATTCGAGTTACCGAAATTTGCCAAATGTCTCTCTACATCTATTAAAACGTCTTGTTTTAGAAAAAGACTTTAATAATTGCACTTCAATCATGTCAAAAATTCCCGAGATAAATTTCCAACTCGAACAGTCGTTCGATGTAAATTTCTCATAGGTACACTCGTTTTAGCTTTCGTACGATCCGAAGCGAGAGAAATCTTGTATGGTTTCTCACGGTCGACCGAGATAGAATTGCAGTTGTCAGGCAGCGCACGTGGTAGAAGCTATGTAATGGGCTATTTTCTATCGTAACAGGACCCTGAAAGGGAGCATCGACAAATCACAAGTAGGGATACGCCACTGCACCAGCCTATACAGTTTGCACGCAAACGCGGGCCCTGTTTACCAAACAACCTGTCAAAGCTTTGCCCACCCAATTTTCCACGAGCAGTTAAGCCAACAATGTAGCGCCACCCAGGTACAGTCTCCCTCCACCCTGTCGATTCTCATGTGTGCCTGCTTGCCAACGCACACCATAGCACACTGAGAACCATAAAGCCGGAGGAACAGAGAACGCAGACTGCTTTTCAACTCTCTTCGCTACCTGTGCCCCCCGAACCGAGGAACAACCGGTACTCGTTATTACGCCTCCCTTCAACCCCTTCCGGCAATTAATATACGGGCAAATTCGAGGAAGACCGGGCACGCAAAAAGCCCGAGGGTGGTCACATGCTTTTGACGAAATGACTGAGTTGCGAGACTTCAAAATAGAATGGAAGACATGGGAGAAAAATAAAACCTCTTCTTCTTCCTTGTCTTTTAAGCAGCTGCTGTGATGGATTTTTGGAGAACGAATAATTTTAGATAGGTTTCAAATTACCGGTATTGGAATGTATTCAATGATACTTTTGGAAAACTGTGGATAAATATTTAGTAGACCAATCCAAGAAGAGAACTGTAATTTGTTAGTACCCATTTTCAATTTTGAGGGAAATATTAACCCCCCTGTCCGAAATGTCCTTTCTATATGACTGTAAGTTGTGAACAATAACAGATGTAAAAATATAGTTAAAATAAAAATTATACCATTCCTTGAGATCATTATCTTTATATTGGATCCTCTCTTCCTTGAGATCTTTATTTTTGTTAATAGACAAAAGTATCTTTTTATTACGGATTCAACGATGTATTAAAGAATATAATTATATTAATTATTTCGTTACAATTATCAATGTAAGTTTTATCATCTTTCCATATTCCTGCTTTCTAAATTGAGCTAGAGCCCGAATTTTGAACATCATATTCTTTTTATCCTTCTTTGTATATTATTATCGTATAGATATTGCAGCGTAGCTAATATAGATGTTGGTATGAACTTTGTGAATAATTGGACGAATAAAGGAAACGATAAATTTAAGGATCTCGCCTATATTACTCGAGGGCATTTCTTGTCACTTAATTATCGCGAAAGAAAGTTCATCAATTATATCCTCCGTTGATCTCATCGACAAGATTGATTAATTTCTGGCCGAGCGTATTATGCTCGCGCCTCGGTTGGTTCGTTACGGGGACGTTGAGGCGAGTCAGCTCGAAATGCAGCTGGCGAGAAAAAGCCGGAGACACCATTCGGTGCAAAACATCTCTCGACGAATGACGATACCTCTCTCACAAGATATGGATTAAGACTTCCTCCGTCAGTCTGCCGAACGCTAACAAAAAGACACGAAATGATGGATGAGCCTTCCCCGCGATACCCGTAAGACTTACCGGGCGGAACGAAAAAGATGTTTTCTTCTCTCGTATGCGAAGAGAAAACTTTGACGCGGAAATTTCCGTTGGAAATACGAGATGCAGATTAGACTAATGAGCGAATATCAAATCAACAGACTTGTATTACGTATTTTTCCAGTTTTGGGAAAATAACAGTTGCAGATTAACTTCCTTAATTGGCAGGAAGGAAAAAGGGGAACAAAGAGGTACTTCAGCGACTCTTAAATTCTACATAAAAGAGAAGGGGAAAAAGCATCTTCGCGGAAGAGGACGAAAAGCCGGTCAGAAGCGACTCGAAGGAAGAATTGCGAAGGAAAATGGCAGAATTTAAAAGCACGCGTAAAACGTCGAATTTACGGACGAGGCAAAAGCCACGGTAGAGCTGTCAGACGTTCTACTCTGGAAATTTCGGTCCCTTTATCTCCTGTTTAGTGGCGCACCTTTCTCTTTCTCTTCTCCCCTGTCCCCGAAATTCCTGGTATTGTTCGTCCCTTTTGGCACCGTACTCTCTACTATTTTGCGCACGATCCCTTTCCTCCACCCCCGCCCTCCTACTCGACGGTCCTCGATTATTTCTCTCTTTCCTTCGTCCGCGAAAAGCTTTGAATTCGCACTCGACGGCGTGCGGAGGGCGGAAGAGGAGAAGAAGGAAGAGGAGGAGGAGAAGAGACACGCGTAACACGGCAGCAAGAGCCACCCTGCAGAAGGGCGAAGGGTGGAGAAAGATGGGAAACAAGAGAGGGGTATATCTCTCCTCCGTGCGCGCGAAAGCTTTCTTCAAAGAGTGCTCCATTATCCGCGCCAGGAAATCCGAGAGAAGTTCGAGCATCCGCCGAGATAATCGAATTCTTACTTCTCGGCCGTCCTTTATCTACCGACGGGGCGTCCCTTTCACCCTCCCAACCCATTCGACCCCTTCTCCATGCCCATACATATTTATCCGTTCTCGTAATGCTTCCTCCTCGCTATAGGCTTATATCCTCTTTCTTATATTCCCTCCATATTGCACTTATATATCTGTACGCGTCAGGAAGAACCTCCCATACGGTGTAAGCTCGAACCAATCGAGCTGGCCCACCGAAATCTCTCATCTCTCTGTGGATTATGAACGATCGGATTCGATTTTCTATCGAAGCTGCTGCTATTGACTTTGGAAATTTATCTCCGTTATTCTATCACCATTCGATTCTTTCCTCGATGGTTTTGTCAACACTTTATACTTCGACTTTGTCGGGATGAGTTATTCTCATCTGGTTTGTTGAATACTTATTTAATGGCACAGGTGGCCAAAGAAAATTATAAGTTTATCCAAAATAGAAAAATACGCGTGCTAAAAAGATTTGAGTAGGGCTGTGGTGGGTATGGACTTCAGGGCTTCAATTTGTAGTTAGCGGATATGAGTTTCAAACGCTCATTACATCTGGGACATTTTACCAGTGAGATATTTAACGATATCAAGTAATTGAAATATATCCGAAACAGTTGGTTCTATATAAAATGACTGTGGTAGCTAACACGTTAAACGCTACTGGTACTTCGCTTTCTTTTTTCTAAAGTGAAACTTTTTCTATTAAAATCACATCTTTACAAAGCGACTATCTTAAAGGCAGAAACACATATATAATCCGTTAGGCTTTTCCGTTTTAATGCCAATATTTAAATATTGAGTGCATTAGAAAATTTGCAAATATTTTAATTTAAAAACGATATAAAATTTAATTGAATTCAATAACGCTGGTCATCTGTGACCTCAATGACGTACAACTTGTTAAAACTAAAAAAAAATTCTGACAACCAACCGTAAGTTTTACAACTGTGAAAAACCGTAAAATGTTATTGGCTGAACACGGAATTCCGAAAGCTTGCGGCGCATACCTCTCGCAGAAAAGTAAGGAACGTGCAAGAAATTGTAACGAGCTTTCCGCGAATTCGCGCAATCGATGCACCGATAATTCACGCTCGCGGCAAGTCCGTGCAATTCGGTGATTAAAAACTTGATCCTGAGCGTGGATGGTGGAAAAAAAGTGTCGTAAGGTCGTAAAAGCGTTAACTTTTAATAAAGTTCGACGGTGCGCGGCTAGATTTCGCTTCGTAACTGCACCCAGACCCATGGTGGAATTGTAATTAGCGGCCCAAAGTGTACCGTAATTGCCCATTCGATGCGCGATTCGCGAAGCTTCTCGTTGCGGTGTTGCCGTCAGCATTCCACTTCTTCGTCTACATTATTTTATTTTATGAATTATTCCCATTCCCAAATTAATAAAAAAGTTCTCGACAATCGATCGAATTTCGTACCGGTTTACGACTTTGATAATTAAAAAAATGTCTAATTAGTTCCACCGATGTTAGCGCATGAGAGGGGCGAATTTTCTTAAAATTATCCAATCGAAAAATATATAAAATAAATTCCTATCTCATTCCCCTTTGTTTTCGAGTAAAACACGAGCGACATTTCTTGGCCCATTAGTGTCGATTCTTGCTTCCTTCTCTGTATGTTCTTATATCTATCTCATATATTCTATTGGACACGAATAACATGGCGGAAAGTGCAAGATCGTAGAGACTTGAAAGCGTGTGTGTTTCTACTTGGAAGATTTTTCTAGATCTACGTCCACGAGTCTCTTATTCGAGAGAAGAAAAGTGAACAGTCATTCGGGAGAGAAAAAGACAAGTCTATGAGCAATTTCTAAGAGGAAAAGGATTCATTCGAGTATTGCCCTTTGTGCCGTTGTTTATAAAATTTACATTTCGCGTTTACCTCTCCTCTTTGTCGTTTGATTCTCAACAGACGCACGAGAATACAGTAGTTCGTATACAGAAAATATTTTCATTCTTTATCCGTAGAATTTCACCGTCGACAAAGTCAACGAATTCCTATTCTAGAGAACATTCTCATTCAAGAGGACAAAGTAGAGTTGCAAAAGAAAAAAATGAACGACGATTATCGTACATTCCATAATAGGAAATTTACAAAGAAAAATATTGAATTCTATGAGTTAATGGGAGATTGATGTCCGACAGTATTAAAAATGTATCACGCGCGGGTCGCAGCCGAAGGGGAAAGCTTTAGAATTACAATTAAGTGTGCAATTTATTCGGCGCGTTATTTCGGTATAAATTTCACCTTTCTCGGGTTCTCCACCCCTCGAACCGTGAAGAGGGGTGGGAGAGAGGAAGGGTAGGTCGTGAAGAGGCGGAGAAGGTAACGGGGAAGAAGGTAAAATTAATGTGTCTGCTTGCGGCCTGTGGCGAACGGGTCGAAACGTGTGAAATTCGTAGAAAAATCAGTTCTCAACGGCGCGAGAACCTATCTCGGAAGATATTGCGGAGGTGCCGTCTCTCGCGAAGTTAATTAAAGTAAAAGCAAAACACTGTTGCCGGATTTCCTGGAGGTTAATCCTGACAGGAGGACGACGGAAAAATATTCTTTATTGGATACGCTTTGCCAGATGGACGTTTCCCGTAAATACGTATCCATGACAGTTGCCGTGGCGAATATACGTCACGTTAATAAAGTGCCTTGGATCGGTTGAAAGCATCGAGACACGATAAAAATCGAGCACAACAACTTGCCGTGTGGGGTAAGGATAGCCTCGAAATATCTCTCAATTATCCGGTGTTGGTAGCGTCGAGTATATCGTTTTCTTTACGATGAAATCAACGCTCTTTTCGGGTGTCCCCTTATCGAGGCACGAATCGGCCGATGTATACGGAGACTTCTCGTACTTACCTGAAACAGAAATAAAAGAATATATTGGTGATTATTTGACCGAATTTGTAAAATAACGAGGCACCGGTGCCTCGAATTTGTTGCCGAGCTCTCTCGCAGCCCTACCGAGCATCATAACGAAGATTCCAAGGCGAGTCGAGCGGTCTACGAGAATCGTACACACGAACAACCGGTCGGACGACTTGTTTGAGAATTCATTACGATAATTCTGCTTTTTGCGAAAGAAAAAGCCTCGGATTGGAGCGCGAGGAAGATGTAAAGAAAAGGGGATGAGATAAAATAGTAAGCTTAATTACGGCAATGTACATGGAATAACGTCACCTCGTTAACTCCGTTTTTGTCTCGGTAATTGAATAATTACCGGTAGCGATTGTATTAATTCGTGGCGATAAATATCGATAAGTTTTATGGGATATTCGATGTACCTAGATATTAATTTTACGATGTTTTGACTTCTTTGGTTGTATAATTATTTCACTAACGAAAAGACTTTCAGTAAAAGTACAACTTTCATTTTTGTTTGATTTAAAGAAAAGCGTTTTGTCGCTCGCAAGACCATATTCCTTTTATTTCGCGAGCACAGTTGGATCAAGATTTAAATTCGTCGCGGGGTAAAAGTATATACTAGTTGGGAAACGCTCGTTGACGAGGAAGAATTCTCGTTCTCCGTCGGATAAAATTAAGCGAGTTAGGGTACATGCCTCGTTTGCACGTGAATTTCCCTGGCTGCCTTCATCTGCTCTTTCTTCTTCTTCGACTTTTTTTTTCATTCTTTCGTTTCACTTCCAGACACCGACGCCTTGGACAAATACGAATTCATTGTCGCATTAGTTGGAACGTTTGCTCGAAGTGAGAGGAACGTCTTTCTACCCTTTCTCGCTATCTTTCCCTTTCTCACTTTCGACAGCCCTTCTACCTTCTACATCCCCTACTGAGCGAGAAGTTGAAGAAACCGATAGGAAGAGTTGCCCTTAAGCATTTCATACGATTTCAGTTGATTTTTATTATTACTCCATTCCTGGAATTTCCATTTCACGAAGATCAACTTTTCGGGGAAATTATGGAAGCTTCGAAAGTTACCATTACGTGCTATCGATTATTAAATTTCATCCAAGTTCAAACGGTGAAATTTCCGTGCGATGACATTTGCCAAATTCTCTCTCCATTCTTCTTTCCGACGATAAAGAAAAAAATAAGAGGAAAAGGCAGAGTTAACGTAACTCCTCTATAAAGTTTCGATTTAATTTAAAATTCCACATCGGCGCACGGAAATCAGTCTCCTCGGATTTCTCCGAGCCGTTCGATCTTCGCAGGATCGACATGCCGGTGCATTTAGTTGCAATCCCCTTTCGTAAAATTCACTGCAGCCCGACTGCATCCTCGTCTCTCTATGCGATAAATAACAAAGACCGAATACCTCGTATTCTAATACAATCATTCGTATTCATTTGGTATCTCCTCCGGGTGAATGCAACAACCATTCGTTCCTTTTCTCTATCATGACCGCAGGATAAAGAGTATAAACCAGGCAACTCCAAAAAATAAAGTTTCCCAACGATATCATCACCGATGTAAAACACTGAACAAACATACGTGTATTACGACTAGGAATAACGGAAATGCGTTGTTTATAAAACGAGAGGGGAAAAAAAATACAACCCTCAACGGCGAGAAACTCGATGAGTGCGTTTTGTTCGTGGATATTCTTTTATCGTGCACAGCACCGACTGTAACAATGGCCAATTGGAATACGAATAAACAATTTAATCATTTAACCCGGCGACTGAAATTTATACGCAAACATTTATGTAGTATTTTTATTTATTTTATTTAACAATTTTCAGCGCGGAAACGCGAAGCTTTATTTTCATATAGTGGATATTTTATTACCGTTGATGCCCTATACGGTTATATTTGAAAGAGATATTTCCCGTCGGCGCAGGATCATGTTTTCCGTTGCAGTTAGCAATTTCCATTGTAAGCGATTTTCTCGTTATACGAGAAAATAATAAAAATGTCGAATGGAATTACGTATATGCCGCACGAAAACGATGCTTCCCAGGGATTACGAAGTCGTTGTGATCGATCGTATCCCACTTCGTTCTCGCCGCCTTAAAAGTTAAGCGATTATCGCTAAATGGGTTTACATGTAACTAAGCGAGGATTTCTTCTTTATTTTTTTTTTGTACCTTCTATTTTATTTTTCAATCGAACATTCAGAAAAATCCGGATCGTCGAGCTTGCGATTTAAAATTCAATCGATCCCTTTCTATAGACACACGATGCCATAAAATTTCGAACGATACGATTTGAAGAGTTTCTTTTTTTTCACTTAAAAAAGTAGGTTAAAAAGGGAACTGTTAAGCTGGAAAATAGAAAAAGACTTATCGGGAAGTTATTGAGGAATAATTCAAAAACATTTTTAAGCAGAAAATAACTAATGCAAACGAACGGTCGAAACATAAATTTCACGATTTGGAGCCCAACGGGAATAAAAGTCGATGAAGTACGCTTCTATTTCAAAATTAAGTCGGTAGCCACGCTACTCTTGTTCGTCAATTTGTATCCGTAATATATATACGGCTGCGTATATAGTTTCAAGTTGAATACGCAGAAGTACGATTGCAAAATGTAATTACCGCTGTAGGCGCAGATGGTACCGAACCACCGAATAGAATTTCACCAAAGCGTAAAACGCTGAAACACCTCTGTCACGACTGCGACATTATTTATTTACAAAGTATCGAATCCTCTCAGCTCTCGATACATTTTTATTTTTCCATCGGAAATTAAATTTAACATTTCTTACGTCCCCTTTCGTTTTAATCGCGACACGATCGATGGAAACGGTTTCCAGACGGTGGAATAAAATTAACAAGCTTCATCCATTTTTACCAGCGTAAATGTATTTATTATCCAAGGGCAGTAATAACAAGATGTCGTAAATTAATGTCGCCCTGGATAAAATCTTTTTATTTCAATTAGGTTAGATGTAATAACGTCCACAGAAGTAAGGCGTGTCGTATGAGCGTGAATTGCTAACAAAGAATATGACGTAAAGCTGGCAATAGAATCGTAATAACTTTCTTTGACAAGACGCCAGAAGTATGGCGATAAGATATAATAAAGTTTATTCTAGAAACTGCAATTCTGACGGAAGTAATACGACTAAAAGCACACCGAGAGCCATATCACTGTAAACTCTTCACGAGGAAACTCCGAAGATGAAAGAGGGTTTTAACCATCAGCAACAACTGGGACTGCGTACACATTACGCTATATAAATGTCTACCAACCGTACGTTCTTCGGCGTAAACCCAGAATATTTGCCATTTACCGTGTAACCCGAGAGGGAGACAATGGAGAATGATCACATTAGGTAATTCCACGTCGAAATGTTCCTCGCTCTTTCCTACTCCGATATACTACGTTTACTCACCGAGCATTAAATCGTTCTGTAAACGAGAACTGAGCGATTATTTGAAAAAAATGAGGGTGAAACTGTGAAATAACTGTTTCGACTAGTCACGGTTTTTTGGAGAAGCAGCAACACAGAGGAATGTCATTTATTTCAATTTGTCTGGTGCGATGTTACGGATGTGTTTGTCTATCACAGACCAATTATACTAACAATTGTTAGTACAATTATAAAGAAGTACAATTATTATTAAAAAATTATAATAAAAATTCTTTATAATTGTAACTACAATTATAAAGAAGAAATGTTATATATTTGTTACTGCAAATAAACTTGTTTACATTGTAACAACAACGACTTTTTTTTCGTTTTACCCAATATTTGCAGACATGTTAATGATGTTTTTGATCATTATTTTCCCTTCATACATTAATTATATGTTGTAGTACATGTATCTATTCCATTACACAGCTCGTAAAAAATGTAAAATATCGAAATGATGAATACCGAGAACCAACCACCGGCAAAAATTATTCCAAAACTTTGATTTATTTTTTCACAAAGGATTGCCTCGCCGTCTACCGTTGCTTTCCACGCGCTCTGTATGTTTTGATGTTCATTAACGCACGCGAATTTAATTATCGGCGTAGCTACCTCTGAAAAAATGAAAAGAACGAGCAAGATAGAAAGACAGGGAGAACGTGAACGAATACGGTCCTTTTACCCGGTGTACAGAAAAATTAATTTCAGACTGGACTTCACCAGCGACGGAATAAACGAACCGGGAGTTTTAATCATCGACAATATCGCGACAAGATAACAGAAAAGGGTGGCTGACTTTGATGACGCGTCGTCAGTTACTCAAGTTCAATTTCCGCTTTCGGAGGGATGCAAGGCCGAGGCTTATCAGTATGTTTAAATGCCTGTCGCAGCCTTCCGGCGTGTGTTTCGCTCTTGCTATTTGGCGAGCTTCCCCGAGCGAAGCTCAAAGTGGACTAGCCTTATCTTCCGAGGGAATCGTGTCGCTTAAAGTACATCGATCCGTAGATCCCTCGTGCTTGCTATAAGGGTGCAAGTCTCGAGTAACGACGACTAGTCGTGCGGAGAATTACGGTCTGTCAAATATCTCGGATAAACTACCTTGAAACTTTTTTATCTCTCTTTTACGGCGACTGACTCTTCATCGAATAGTATACGAATTATTCGTAAAGTTCGATAAAAGCTTTTAAAACACTTGATTTAGTAATATTCTCATTCCTTTGATATCGTAAAAAGGAAAGATATTCAACTTCAGGATACATGCATTCCATGGATTTTTCCCGCGTATCGTAAAAGTTCACCGGTCGAGAATCCTTTTGCGTTTAATTAGTAATTTCTCGTTTATCCGTATTGTCCGGTTTAATTACGCGAAGTTTCATTAAAACCCGGTTCCTTAATTGCGCTCCACGTTGATACAATATGGAACTTATTATGGAACCTAGAAGAATTTTCTCTTTGGCCCGACTTTGAAAGAACCCGAGGAGAAACGCAGGGGTTTCAGCACGCCGTTGCGCGCATAATTAAAGCGTCTCCGATGATAGAGGACGGAAAATATGAGGGTGAAGACTATCGATAATCACCAGCCGCTCTACACCGTGTTTCAATACGCTGGAAATCGTAAAAGTGTTAAAAAGGGCTTCCAAGGGCGGACTTGGCTAAGTACAGAGGGGTAGGTATTCACTATGGCTACCGTGTACGGGGTGGTATTCGATGTACGCAATTAAGGAGTAAATATCTCCCTCTCTCAGGTACTCACTGTATTTCGGTATTCATTTATTCAACAATATCGCGACGGAACTATTCTATACAAATTGCAATTCATTTGCAAAATCTTAGGATATATATAATACACAACGATGTAAATAATTGACAAAATTACACCGAAAAATAATCCCCTTATACCTTGAATAATACTTTAGAAACTTTGCTTTTGTAGTATCAAAGATAAAGTAATAAACGTACACGTATTTTCGTCTCTCTTTGCAAAACGATCCTCTCGTAAAGATTCCTTTATCACGCAACCCTTACTTTGTCAAAGAACGATAAGGGAGAAATGTACGCAGCTATGGCAAAAGATGAATCGACTCTATGGATTTAAGCGGATACGTTTTCGAAACGTTCACCGGCCGAAATTATACACAATAACGAATCCCATGCGTAATTATCATGTAACGTCGTTGGCCTATTGTGCATCCGGCAACGTGAAAGATTAATTCGCTTACCCTGCCCGGTGCATTCCATTGTTTTGGATTAGTCCACCGTTCTCCACCGGCTATCTCCCCTCTTTCCCGGTGTCCTGCCGGCGAACTCCTCCACCATGAATTTATTCATACACGCCGGTGGTCGCCGTGGACCTTATTCCACGAGGGGCACCGAACTTCTCGCACGGCGGCGCAAAATGTATGATTCTGTCTTGAAATATCGCGAGTCTGCAGCTGGCATTTAAGTACCGACGATGTTGGTAAACTTTTTGCCGGTGGAAAATATTCAAGCGAGTTTTGCGAAACACCCACCACCGTCGCCGCCAATTAAATATACAAGGCTCGAAGAAAATTCAATTTTCACGAGCATCGGAATTCTCAGTGGTTCGCGAACTTTTCAAAGAACCGAAGTAAGGGTGGAACATAGTTTGACTCGGCGATCATTCTATTACATTATATTTTTTCTTGTAAATATTAAGAAAATATTCATGCAGCTTACTATCCGAAGTGAAATGTTGAATTTTATTGGCAGAAAATGACAACTGTAGAGGCAGTAACAGGGTGAAAAATTCATAGGAATTTTAATATTCGAAAAATTGGTGCACCCTTGATAAACAAGGTTTTTTTAACAATACATGTACGGATGTTAAATACGTTGCACCGAAGTATATTATCTAAGTACTCTGAAAAAAGGGATCAAGTGGCAAAGAAGATGGACAGTTAAGTCATATGCATATTACTGTGATTTGATACTGTGTCTAGATCTATTGTCAGTAAACAAGATGGAAAATTGTGATAAACTTCACAATGTTTATACGACGCGAGAAATAGCATTTTTAGAGAAAATGGGATCGTTTACAAAACCATGAGGAAAATGAACGATAAAATTCGTACTCCAAGAACACTAAAAGTGTCAGATCTCTCCGCAAGACTGTAAGCCTGACGAGCTGATCTCGCAGAAGTATCGATATTTGCGAGGTCAACAGAAGGTTGCTCAGCCTTTACCGCGTGATCTTATCCCGTGGGATGGCGGACAAAGATTCAAGTCAGTTTACTGTTATGCCGAGCCCCGTGGGGAAAAGGAGAGAAGGAAAGCCGGTACCTAGATTTTCCTCCCGTCATATACCTAATCTCGATGGCGGCAGACTCGCATTTCAGTGGCCAGCTCTAGGATATCGTGCGCCCCGGGCGTGCACTTAAACATTCACTGCCATTTCGTCGTAAAGTTTTCAGCCGCGCGAGTTTCTCGTTAAAAAGTCAATACCTCAAACCAAATAAACAACGACAACGATGTGTTTTTCCCCTGGAACGCTTAACTTTCCTTCGTTTCGTAGGGTGAAACAGGAAAAAGAGAAGACTGTGATGTTCGGAGTTATTAAAGCATTAATTCCTTCGTCTTCAAAGTTTCTCATAGAATTGAAAATTAATTTTCTAATAAACGCGACGATTTAAAATTAACTATTGTTAAAGAATATAATATTTGCATATCAGGAAAAAATAGAGAAGATGATAATTTTAATTCGTTTTTTATCCAAGAGTATAATATGTACGGAGAAAGCACACGCAATACCAATTCAAAGAAGTGAGGGAGAAGCTAAGAGAAAATTAGTCCACTTGAATCGACGTCTATCGAAAGAAATTTCTCCGAAATAATTTGTAACGCTCGATAAAGTATATAAGATAGACTTCCGACCTGTAATATTCGGTCCACTCTACAAAATCATCGGTAGTAGCGATCGCCTAATTATCCCTGGCAGTTTAGTTAGCAGAGAAACATTTAAAAAGATTGTATCTATAATCCGAGGCGATCGATCTCAGGGAGAATAATTAGGACACAACGATGCATCGACAGGAGCGATTTATATTCCGGACCCTCCTCATTAAACGTTCGCCTTATCTTAAAGTAATCATGGTTTTTCTGTAGCTAAGGGGCCTAATCCACTTTTTCTTCTATGATACATCGCGATGCATCGATCGAGTCTTCGCCACCCTTCGCTTTCATCGAGAAGGGGGTGGAGGACGTCTTAATAACGTGTAACGGGAATGACTAGTAAATCGCGCCGGTTTGGATAAAAAATCTGGAAGCTAATAATGCAGGCCGAGATACTTTGGTTCACGGAAGAAGCAGGCACAAAAGCTCTAATGAAATTTACATAATACTACAGGAACCTCCGAAGCGTCATTCGTCACGGCCTGTCATCTGAACCGTTCCATCTCTTTTTCCTCGTTTACTTCATCTCTTCATCTCTCTTTCCCTTCTTGTAATTCTCTCTCCTTCGCTCCTCTACTCTCCTCCACTCGGCAGAGAGGGTTGACGGTACATATAATTCGATATCCGTTCCATTCTACCCCATTCTATGCGACCACCGCGATTGAATCACGATCGAATACCTTATATCGGCCTCCATTTAAACGAATCTCCCAGCATGGAAGATCGAAAACGCTTCGAGCTGGTAATTACGGGCCAACTGGCTCGTCCGGGGCTACGAGAAAAATCGTTCGCATTTGAATTATTCCTCGATGAATGTAAGTTTCGACGGCACGTTCTACGTGTGTTCGGTTCTATCTACGTATACGAGATGACCCAAATCTGACGACTCGTCAGAACCATCCTCTCTACCCCCCATGCTCATCCGTAATTCGATTCACCTGAGGAGTAAATGTGAATCACGATGTACGTAGTTCGACCTACCAAGCCACTGGTACATTCGGGAGCTTAAATCGAATCGCAAATCGTCCGATGCAAATAAAAATGGAGATTCACCTTCCCCTTCTTCATTCCCCGGTATTCCAACTCTGCTTTCTCTCTCTTTTTTTTCCTACTTTCTTTCTCTTTTCTCTCGTTCTCCCGCTTTTTTCCCTTTCCGGTACTCTTCGATGCTTTTTTCGTTGCGAGAAAAGTGCGATCGGTCTTGTACCCGATGAAAGAGTCGATGACGAGGCATTCCGATTACGGAAATGCAAATTACAACGATGGAGCCTTCCTGAGTGATCTTTACGTCGTCGAATTAACTCGTGAAATTAACTTCAGTTTGTTGGTGGTATTAAAATAATCTAGCAGGAGTGATAGTCTTTAAGTTGGAGAATAAATTCGAAGATACGTCGATGTCACCAATAAATTTCTCTACAGACGACGTGTTCAAGAAAAAGGTCAGAAACTGATCTCAAGTTAAATGTCGTACGTCAAAGTGAAACGTTGTCAGAAAACGATACATCGTTGAGAAAGAAACGCCGACGATGGTTCGTGGGATAAAGAGAAAGTCGAGAACGTAATTAGTAAAAATGTAGAATTCTTTTCTCCGCCATGGAAGAAATTAACCCACTATGTTGACGAACGAACGGTCGAGTGAGCGAGAAGAAAGAAAAGTCCGTGAACCCCGTGCAGGAGGTCCGCTCGATATGGGGGCTTTGAACTTAGGAAAAGGAGGACCGGCAGCTTTATCGCCGGAAAGGAGAAAGCAGAAGAAGGCGATCGAGCTGTCGAGAAGGACAAAAAGTTAGAAAAACGAGAGAACGGGGAGAGAAAAAGAGACGATTTAACCAATCGACGAAAGCGTCGCGAGTGTTAGCTCGATAAAATTACAGTCTACACACGAGGAGGATTTCACGGAGAATGCAGGAAGTCTTTCATCCTCCTTCCTTCCTTCCTTCCTTCCTTCCTTCTACTTTCCCATCGGTCCCGTCCGACGTCCTTTTGTCGCTGAAAAGAGGACCTTCGAACTCCCTCGCACCCTATCGAGAACCAAGAGAGGGAGCTAATAAATTCATAATTCAATATTGACTCGGGGATTGTCTCCATCCTTGCCGCCGCGTAATTCCTCGCGGGTTTGCCAAGCTTTTAAACAATTACCTGCGAAAACAATTACCACGTAGGAGGAACACAGTGTCCTTCCCCCCTTGGGTTCTCCGTTCCTACCCTTTCATGGCGTCCCCATGGAAAGGAGGGCCGTTTTCTTAGCACACCGACTTCCCGTACTTTCAATCCACTGTGGCCGACAACGCTACGAGACGCACTTTCGGCGTAAGCTCAAAGTAAATATTTATCGCCGGGCATTATCGGGACTTCCTCTTTCGGCTTTCAGACGAGGGTCCCTTCGGAAATGTCCTCCGCAGGGTTATACGTGTGCCATTTATCGACGATCGATTGAGTTTACCGTGAAAATATTTTTTTTCCTCCAGCGAGAAAACGAAACCTGGCAAAAATGCTACGAATCGATCGTCCTGGAAGGACAGTTTCCGATCGGGTTTTTGTTCTTGGTCGTACGATAATGCTGTAGATTGTAGTTATTTAATTTCATTCAAAGCTACATCACGGCTGTGCGATATATTCAGTTCGCGCGGATACTATTCTATAGCCACTTCAAATTTAATAAGACGCTCGAGAGCGCACTCGAGACATTCTCACGTACCGGGATTATTTCCTTCTCGTAGAAAGAATTCCACGATGCGTGTATCTATCGTCCCGTAAATATGGGATTTGGTGGGCGTTGAACGAAGAAGAATCTTTAATAGAACCGCAAAATGTGAATTTCATTTGATGTTTCTTCAAATTGTCAAGTAAATTAATCCTATCCCTACAACAGCGTGTGACACACTTGGCGCAGGAAATGGAATAGGAAATTTTGAAATCTCAAAAACTATTAAAATGACAATATTAATTGAACGAGAAACTGTCTCATTATTTTCATACTATTGAAAATAATACATGAATTATGTATTAATTTAAAATAATAAATGAATTACATTCAGTTATACTAAATGTCAAAAATCAGTGGGAACTTTTGATTTCAAGAATTAATTTTGAGTTATCAAACGCCAAGTTAGAAAAGAAATCGTATGTCAGAGGGTTAAAATACAAGAAATAATCGAAGGTGTTAATATGTCAAATAATAATTCGTTCCAAGACAAATATATTTGAAGGAGTAAATGCGACATTTACCTCAACGAATCATGAACTTCCATGGTAACGTAATTCCAACGTCGTATAAATTGGTTTAATACACCGTGGCTTCTATTGTTATTACCACACGTGCTGTACAGGCTGCGTTAATGAAATTTCCAGGTAACGTTTAAAAACGTCCGGCTTTCCGTAAAACCACCCTGCCCGAAGAGTCTGATTAGCCTGCGTCACAACGGCAGCCACGATGAATTATTCCCGCGGTTCCCGCGTTTGATTTAAAATTATTGCCCCAGTTTATTCCAGGATTACTGGATGGAACGTATTACTCTTCCACATTACCTGGACGAGCACACGTGTCTTGCTAAGCCGAGTGATTGTTTAACTGCAATATACACTGTCAATATACCGAATCGTTGCATTTCATCCAATTCCGTTATTCCGCCATCTTTCAATCTTCCTTCCATGGAAATTCAACAACACCGTTCGTTCGAATCGTTTGCGAAATTTATAGACTTCACGTCGGAGCAATATTTGTGTTTTAAAAATTAAAGGAGAGCACTTTTTTTTTAATGACACTCTCATCTTTGAAATGACTCGCATCTCCCGATTGGATAAAAGTTTCAACGTTGGTCCTCGTTCACGCTCATTAATTTCAAGAGAAATTGAGTCGAAAGTTGTCGATATTTAATTTATCTAGTTCACGGAGATTTGAAATTCTTGCACCGACGATAATTTATTGACGAAGTAAGGCTAACCGATCGGAAGACGTTACCGGGGTAATAACTCTTGACCGAATGATAACAAATGCTTCTTTCGATAACGTTTCCGCTATATGTCTCTCCCTCTTTCCTTCTCTTCCTCTTGTTTCGTTTCACTCTATCTCTCTCGTGTTCGAAGTGGTGCGATTCCATAGTACGGCCCTTGATCCGTCATTAATCACGATTGAGTAATGAGTTTTATCTGCAAATAATTAGTATCGACGTACCAGAGCGATGCATCATCCTTAATATAGCGTGTCAACTATACACACGCGTTATGACGATCACGATATTACTAGTGGCGAGGTGCTACCAGAACACTTAGTTCTACATTACTCCGTAACATTTGAAAATCATCCATGACTCTACATTAATTAGAAAACCACTCTATACAATCTCGTTATAAAGAAACTCTCCCGACATAAAACACGTTAATAATTGTGTTCCAGTTAATAAGACACCCCGAATAAGATAAATCACCAAAAAATCAACTTCGTGGCAAACCTTAAGGGCCAGCAAAAAACGTAAGAAATTAATCGTTAGGAGAAGTCGGTCGGCAAAGCTCATAAATCATGAGAGAACTCCCTAATCCCCATTCAGCTCCATTCGATCGACGAAACTGAAGCATGGCATGTAAACGCGTTCTCCACTCGGTCGAAGAAAAAGATTGCCACGTCGAAACGAACTCCCTTCGGCGTAGGAGTCAAATCAAAAGTTACCCCACCGGCAATTCTCCGAGAGGGAAAGGAGCGTTAGAGAACAGTGTGAGAAGGTTCATCGGTGTGTTTCCGGGTGGTAGATTCCCGTGTGCGCATCCTGGGCAACCCTCTTTCGGCATTGGACTACCTCTGCCTCCACCATCGTCACCACGAACCTCACCGAGAACATCCATTTTCTCTTCTCCTCCTGTGTCCTATGTTTCTCTCTCTGTCTTTCTCCCGTCGTTTCATCCGTTTTGGGGAAAGCGCAGCAAGCAAAGTTATAAGTAGCGCTTTCGGCCGTTTGATTGCGTTAGCTTATTCAACCAAGTTTGGACGCGAGGTACGTCTATCCGCTGCGACGCGAGAGTTTCTCCCAGCCGCACCACTGTGAAGTTCTCACTCTGTCTCTCTACCCTATTTCGAACCATCCGACATTCGTCCATTTAAACGGTCGTTCAATATCACCCCTTTTAGGGGTATCGTCACGCAGCTCTATCACCCTTTCTCTTCCTCCTACTCAATGTCTCTTTCTCTCACGCTTAGCCACTGGATCCGACGTGGTCTCTGCTGTCAGAAAGCTTTGATGAATTGTCTCGCGATTACGACATGCCGTTGGCTATCAAAGGGTCCTTCTGAGCTTTCGCTTGGCGGATTTTACCGAACAGCCATGCCACCAGAGTTTCCGATACAGGAAGAGGATGTTGCCATCGCTACGTGTCAAGAGACGTGTATTCTGTACGACCGACAGGAAACTCTAAGGAGAGGTTGTACCGAATACAAGGTAACTCTGCGACTGAAAGCTGGATCGAAGCTATTGGCTTCTCTGTGTCGTTCTAGGAACGTATCGATGGGTAAATCGACGAGAGGAAGTTTTGAGGAGGTCATACCTTGGGAAACAATGAGGGGGTAAGTTTCGTGGAACAAGTTCGCGGAAGAAGGTTTGTAAGAGCGACCGTATCAAAGAAGAACTTTGAAATCGTATTAAGGACTTTGGTACTGTGTTAAGATTACAAGCCAAGTTACAATAGCTAGACGAGGAAACGAGAATGAGAGGCGGATACAGGCAGTTAGTTGCATTCTTCAGGTCCGTACGATCGATTCGTCTATGCGGAAGGATCGTCGATAGTTTTGAAATTTTACCTAGCAATTTTTATTGATTAAACATCGATGGATATTGATGGTGAACTACGATGGTTTTTAAAAACTTCGATCAAGTGCGACTGGAAAAGAATCACGAAACACATCGAGTTCTTAAGTGTTCGTCGTAATTCTGTGATTTAAAACGAATCTACGGAGGAATTGCTGTCGCGAGAGGGAATCGCGGAAAGAAATCGAATTGACGAGGGAACGGAGAAAAGTAACAGTTACAAGAAGGTTTCCGGAGACGTGGGGAGGCGAGAAAAAGGCGGAAAAGTGAAGAGGAAAAGGTCGAACGTGCGGAATGTATTGCCGTAAAGAGGGTTGCGGATGGCGTCATTGGGAGCTTTTTATTCGCGTGTCGGACATGTCCGCGTTTCGCTTTTACGAGCTCTTCTTGCCGTCGCCTCGAGACAAGCACCACGTCACTGTATTTCGTATCGTATATTCTTCTCTGTGGACGGTGTACCAAACGACGTTGCATTGGTAGAAATTTACGATCGCTTGTTCGATACCTTGGGCCAGTCCCGAGGACCGTCAACTTTCCTCTGAAAGCCACCTAGCTAAGTTTTCCCTATGAACTTACCAAAGAGCCGTTTATCTCGCCACGTTTTACTAAGTCTCGCAATTTATTCTCCTTCTCTACCAAGTTTCTAGTTGTCTTCTAAAAAACATCATGTGATTCATCAATTTACAATGTCTAGAATTTCTATTTTAAAAATTTTTTCTAACATACTGCGACAAAATTCTTATTTTAAACCTAGGAATATGATTAATCTACCTGAAATAATCTTCTTCAACTACAGTAATTGACACGATCGAGAAAATAAAAGATATGAGATCCGGTTAACGACTGGCGTCTTCCCTTCAGCTCCACGAACAAGTTTATTATCGCATCCGTTGCCAAAAAATGACGAATCAACATGTGCCAAGGTACATTCACTCCAGCATCTTTGATCGCAGAGACTACAAGCGAAGAGACAGAAATCCAGTTAATTAAATCGTCCACCCCTTTTCCCCGTTCTTCGACATCGTCCGTTAAGGGGACAGCTTTTGAAACGTCTTTGTGTCTAAAAAGAACGTGTACATCTCGAATCTTACCTTCTCGAACGTCAAGAAGCGTGCACACATTCGACAGGAGAAAGTATCTACAAAGAAAGAAAACATCCTGCCGGGAATGAAGCGGTAGGAGCGATTCTTTCAAAGGAACCGAAACTTCGACCCCACCTGTGATCTCTGACTCGGCCGAGTGGAAGTCCTCTGTAATTGGGATTACTCCCGACAGACAAGACTGCCTATCTTCTCGATTCGCTAAATTCCTTTTCTACGTCGAGACCCTTGAATGGCCGAGTTTGTCGAAGGATAAATTGAACGGTTCGATGCTGGCAACAAATGGAAAATTCGCGAAGAAAAGAGCCCCCGTTCGCCGCAAACGTAATTTCGTGCGGAGCCAACGGGCCCTAAGGTTTGTAATCCCTTATAGTACCAGAGTGAATTTTACTTCGCTGATTTCTTACGGCTAAACCGATTCTTTCATGGGGTATTGCGACGGGGAAATTGAATACGAGAGTTGTCTCTGAAGTTCTTTGTAGGAAGTACGTCTGTCGAGTGCAGGATTGGATTTTAAACGTATATATTCTAATCACAGGTGAGAAGAATCGATGAAATCCATTGTAACTATAATGTTAACACTAGATTCACGGATGCCGTCAAATTGATGGGTTCCTACTTTTTTTATAAACATTTCTGAAATGTACAGAAAAGCAGTTTAGTAGATGTTTCAAGTGTATTTTATAGTAAAAAGGTACTTAATTTATTATCGTCTTTGGCGCTAGGTTCCTCCATTTTTCTAGTCCCTATTTAATATATCGCAGTGTAACAGATCTCACGCCTCTAAATCTAGTGTTAAAGACTCGAATTCTTACCTAATGATGTCTAAGAACTGATTGAAATTTTTCTATCGAAAGAAAAATCTCAAATTCACTGATTTTATTTTTAAAAAATCGAAATTCTCCGCGCTAATTACAACATCGACCTAAAGTCCACTTAACGAGGCACGAGAATCTCGATTAAGACGATCCAAAAGTGGGAACCGTGAGCATTCATGATAAAATAACACGACGGTTTTAACCCTTAACGATGAAACGGACTACAGGTGTCCAAAGATCTTTGTCCTTTTTCTCACAGTCGTCCAGCCTCGGCTGCATCTCAGCGGGCAAAGTGCGACTCGACGAGTCGAAGGTGAGGGGGAAAAAAGCAAATATTTGCCCGATAAAGCGACTTTCCATAGGGCAATAAAAGGATCGGCGTTGCCCGTAAAACGTAGAGCTATATTCGTTTGCCGCGAGCACTTTGTATTGTTTACGAGTTGTTCCTCGCGTTCAAAGCGTTTGGAATTGTCGACGGGGCACTGAACAGCAGGGACACCCGACCGAACGTCTGGTATTTTGTACGAGCCGTGAAACCGACCAACCTTACCGTGACTTCATTATGAAAAGACACCGCGGGGAAGATCGAAAAAAAAGAAAGTAGGATTTAGAAAACTGGGGAATGAAGAGGTATTCGGTGGTTGTGTCTCTCGTCTACGGATACCATTAACGAATCCCTCGTATAATTTCACAGTGAACGCGTCGACGGCGATGTTAAGCAATTAGTAATAGACGTCGTCTCGCAGAACAATTTACTTCGTCGCGGGCTTTTTAAAATGTCTGATTCACGGTCGAGAGGGAAGCATTTGTTTTTTACATTTCTGTATTTTCATGCAGAATCGCAAAGTTCTCCTTATATTTCGATTCTTGTTTTCTCGCTGCGGGTGATCGTTGCTACAACTTTTCAGGAGGCACGGTATTTATGTAGTATGCGAAGATACTTCCTAAATCATTAAAACGATCGCCACGAACCAAATGTAGTTTACCATCCAGCGCATGTGTCTCGATTCCACTGTGTTCTAATTATCTTGATCCGTGGTCATGCGAATATTAGATTGTAGTTTATGCGAACGCAGTACCTCCCATTCCATCCCCTATAATTCGGTCAGGCTATAACAAATCATGTAACCGACAGCATCACCATGGGAATAATGAGGAACGATGATTCTGAGATTTCACGATGCATCCGATAATGGACCGTTCGTTAAGATGACCGTAACTGGTCGAGATAAAAATTACCTTGAAATATTAACAACGTGGAATTTCTTTCGATAATCTTTCCGCAGGAACGACCATGCCCTTCATGACTCGTACTTCGACTCGTTCCATTCAAAATCAATTTCAACCAAGCGACGAGTTCCCATTTAACTAAGCTCTCCTGTACGGTCGTAAGAAAGCATCTCATTAAGAAGCACTAACAGTGACATGATAAAAATCATTACAGCATCCGACTTCCTGGCGAGTGATTTTCCCCCATTGAAACCACATATCGATCCGTGGCAACCTATCTCTCCGTGCCATATAATACCTTGCACACCGATAGACCGGGGCCACGGGGCTCGTGTGCGCGAAACGAAGCGGCTCCGTGAAGCCCACGTGCGTGCAAAACAGGCAACATCGTTCTAATATATTCTCATTAGCCGGTGTTTTAATTAGAGCGCTCATTAATGCCTGCTACGATGCGCCGAGATCCCTCTCTACCCCGTGCCCATTCTTTCTTCTTCGTTCCACTCTCTCTTTCTGTCTCTTCTCTCTCTCTCTCTCTCTCTTTCTCTTGCTCGTTTGATCAACCCTGCTTGGTTTCACTCGTTCGCCCGACGAAGGCCTTTTTCAATGAACGATCAGAATTAATATCAACATAGTCGGGTGTCGATTCTATGCACGCTGCACGACGATGCAGCCTGGCATAGGTATTACAGTCTCTGCTTTATTTCCTTTACCGCCGCTTGTTTATGGCAAGGCTCTTGCCGACGAGACGGTAATTAACTTCGCCCCCTTGTTCGCGCGAATCGTTAATCGCCGCGATGCTGGATTCGCCGCTCGGAATTTTCCGTGCGCAACGATCGCGCTGCATTCTTCGTGTCGATTAAAGCTTCTATGATCGACGGCAAACTGCCGTCGAAGAAGCGGAATTACTCTGGTAATTAGAAATTAGAAAAGCCCCTTGTCGACGTCGGGGAATTGCGCGCCGAGAAAATAGCGAAAATAATGCGCGATCGACGTTCGCGATATCGTGATTATGGCTGAGGGGAAAAATCGCTGTTTTCTTGAAGTGCAATGTTTAGTTTGATTTTTATTACGCGAGTAAACGCGGAAATGTTGCGGTTTATTTACGATTTGCGATGTTATCGGGTATTATTTAATTAGATAATTACGGTGAACGATAGTTAAGGAATATCGTTGGTTTTGAAGGCGGTACTTGGATATTTGACGTTCGAGGAAATCTGAGGGATGTGTTATTTTCTTTTCGTCGGATAAAACGAATATCGGAGAACCTTTCGACACGCAAAACCGTGAATCATGGGTCTGTGCCCGAAATCAGCCCCGAGGAGGAACCCACGTCTCGTTGACTTCCTCTTTTTCCTCGGGGAAGAATATTTTATGCAAACACGATGCTCCCTTCGCAAGAACCGATTTCTCCCCGTGGTTGTCCGACCGAATAGAACTTAGTCAACATTTTTAAAAACAGTCAGTTTTCGCTGCGTATCTCGACCTGGATAATTATCCACCAAGTCCTACTTTCATCTCTATAAACATATTTCCACAAAAAACTCATCCTCCTCCCAAAGATACATCTATTTTATAAGCTCAATCATGAAAGACAACTGATCAATTATCATAAGTCTGAAAAAAATATTAAAAATCCAAGATAATTTTCCAATCATTTACCTACAGTTACCTGCAACGAATAGACTTACGTCAGTCTTGCAAACCATTCCCCAATTTGGCTCAACTCCAAATTTCAACTACGTCAAAGTCTAAGAACAACGTCCTCCCCCAACATCACCGATCCTAACGCGTTTACCTCGCCGAAATGATTTGGTGTTTCGGCAACTCATCGAGCCGATGAGCCAGTCGTCACCGCTTGATAACGGGCATCGAGTTAAAAGATATGCAGGACGCTTCCTGTCCCATCGTACAATCTGGTCATACCTGACTAGACTGGTTCACTCGGCGAGCCGTCCGGACTGTCGTCCGCCCTAAATCAAGGGTAGTTGACGGACGCAGGACAGGCTGCGTGGAACTTGCGGGTCACCTGTCCACGTAGGCTATCCCGGCAGTTAAATCATAGCCTCCCTCGTTTACCCCCACCCTGGGGTTGCTTCCTACCACCCTTCACCCCTCCGAGCAGCTCGAATCTCGTGCCACCCAAGTGCCGCACCCGGCTCTTCCCTCCTTCCCGTATGAGGAATAGTGCGGGGGCTGCTTTTGATTTAGCGGAATATGCTACTGGCACTGACGACTCGCTCCCATTACGCCCTTCTCCGTTAGCCCCTTCCATGACCATTTCTACCACGCCGATATATACTCTTCCCCTTTCCACCGTCGAAACTTCAACCATCCCTCCCCCATTGCGCCCCCAACGGTGAAGGAGGCGGAGGTCACGATCCTCCGACCCCAGGGAGCGAGACCTCTAATTAATTGTCCGGCTCATTTCGTTCTCCTGGATGCCACGAAAAATTATGCCCCTTTGAATACGAATGAACTTCTGCCGGACGGTGGCGTGTTCCGGTGACTTCTTTATTTTGTTTTCGGCCTCGCTCCGCCACGCCGTCCCGACGTTTTCTCGACGGAGCGGAAGGACATTTCTATTCGGCCGAATTGATCGTGCCCGGTGGATGAAAATGCGAGCTCGTGGCAGTTCAACGGATGGGATTTTTCGTCGAGAATTAATGAAGAGTCGGTGGGTTACGTGACGTTGGTCTGACCTTTTTGGGGTCGTTCGATAATGGGCGGTATGTGTTTGATGAGGGAAGATGTTAATTTTCTGTGGCTTGACTTTGTGGGTACTGTTGTGTGTTAACACTTTACCGACCGGTATTTTTTAACATCCTGCGCACTTCTAATCGGTCACTTGCACGCAAATATTTCCCTGATACTGATGTCTCTTCGAAAATTGCAAGGTTGCTCACTGGATCTTTGGCACAGTTAACCGCAATGAAAAATAATAATTTATTAATTGCCGTAGCGACCAATTAATAAGTTAAAAGTCCAAAAGTGTTGGGCCCGAAAAGCCGATTAATCGGCTACCGGTCGGTAAAGTGTTAAGTGGCAAGTAGAGTAAATTTGATGGTTCGAAGGAAGAAATCGTGGTGAGATTATTGTCCAGAGGAAATAAACGGTGTGAAGGAAGTTTGCGAATTTTGGGAAACAGTGAAAAGCGACGACTCGTTGAAGAGAGTCGTAAGGGATGAAGAAGAAGGGAAGAAAGAAAGAAGAACCAAGGCGAGAGACGTCTTCGCAATTCCCATTCAAATTAATGCAAACGGTCTCCGTTCTTGGAGCCGAAAAGAAGATTCCGCCCACATTTTTTCCCCTCTGCGCCTCGGCAATGATGAACATTTGCGTCACGCTATTCTTCAAGCCAGAGACGTAACGAGTCTGTTCGTTTCACCCACGCGAAGCCACCCCAAAAACATCTCTCATCTTTCACAAACGTCTCGCATAACCCCAAGGAATGTAATTCAATTAAACGGCAAAGATTCTTTCGGAAATACTTCCAATCATGTTTCTAATTTTAAAATACTTAGAAACTTTGTAAATCTTGCTTCGATATTTTCGATTCTCTAAATTTCATGTGATATTTCTACCATTGTAAAGTCTTACTCCTGCAAAAATTATCAGACATTTTTATAAAATTGAAACTATAAAAAAATGAAATAAAATGTCTGATGAAAAGATCCTACAAAAATTGCCCCACGTTTGATTACTCGAACTTTAAAAACACCATGCATTCGCGATTGTAGTTCCGATAAAAAGAAATTCTAAGTACGATAGAAATAAGTGAAAAGTACAATAGCAATGGATAGAAAGGCTAGACGGGATTGGCACAGGTCGAATCTTACGACTGGCATTTTTCCATTACCATGATGCGATGCGTATTGAAATAACATGAGGCCGCCAAAAGGTAGTTACCATGCTTCTCGTATGGCAACCTGCAAAACGCGAGGATACAACGTGGCGGCGGTGGTCCGTTTGTCAATGACCGAAGCGAGTTGGTACAATGGTGATGCGCCTCTCATGCTTTTTTCGCCCTTTTTCTTCCGCCACTTTTATTTCCATTTTGGCTGCGCCAGCCTCTGTCTGTCTACTGCGTATGCTTTTCGTTTGGTGAATTCATTCGAGGAGGGATGAATAAGGGAAGGGAGAGGACCGACATTCCGAGAGATCTCGATGAAACGTGGAAATGTTTACAATCGCGCGCGATTCGACATAAATTACGTTAGACGTTTCTTCCTCCTCGAGTTAATTGTATATCATTTCGTACTGTTAAGGTAGAGAAATTACAGTATTGGAATTATTTTCGAGCAAAAGATTTAGGATTTATGAATGGTATGGAGTTCATCTTGCAATTAGTGGTTTCAAATTTTTAATTCTCGTCACCTATAGGATATTTTTCCTACGTGTATTATTTCCTCGGTAATTTCCAATCCACGTAAAATTGTAGAATTTAAATGAGCTAGATATAGTAGTTAAAGAGAGAAATACAAAGGACGTGTATATTCGCACAAAGGCGTAATCGATTAGGACGTAATTCTATGCGTAACGTGCACTCGCCTGGGTAACTCCGAGTAGAAATTACCGTTTCGTATTACACCTCCGTGTGCGCTTCTTTTCCACCCTTTCTTTTACAGTCAATACTCAGGCTTAGAGTGTCTGTCCATGAATAATCCCTACAAGTTTCAAATTTCCCGACGTCTCAGCATTGTTTGGTAGACTTACGTTAAAACGCAAACACGGAAGTCTTGTATCGTGGATCGAGAATAACGAATTATTCTCACCCTCGTCTCTACCTAAATCTCTTCTCCCTTTCTCTCTCTGTCGCTCCTAATTTCAAATTTACATTCCCACCGATAGTAGATGCTCTCTCACGCAAATCACGTTCCAGAACAATTAAAATTCTGTCCGTGGAATCGGAAATATCGGGGAGTAAAATCGTTCGTGCGATGTGAGAAAGTCTTTTGAGAAAAGTGAATCAAAAGAATTTTACGCCGGAACGATCCCATCCAGGCTCGCATTTAACTCGGGAAATCTCTTTGAATCTCGCGCTCGATCCCGCCGACAGGTTGGCGTTTAAACGCATTGCCTGTTCCGCGAGTGATATCTTCGGTGAAACAAGGGCCGGTTGGATTTTCAGACTTCGACGGGGCTTCCTTGCTTCTCTCTGTTTCTACGTTCGTTTGTGATTTACCCATCGCATTCGATCTATCAATTCGTTTTCCACAGTGTACTCTATTGTCATGGTTACTCGTATCCTTATTTGTTTAGCCTTTCTCTCTTTGCAGCCACATGGAAACAACGGCGAAACATGGTCAATATCGATGAGATTGATACATTCGAAAACTATTGGCACTTTTCCTCGTATTTGTACTTTTAGCTGAAATAACGATTTTTTCCCCAACATTTTTTTTCCAGACGTTACATACGAACGTTCTAGTACCTGTAGTATTTTGTGAAACATAAAAAATATATTTATTCAAATCTAATTATATCATCTTGCGACATTAACGTATCAATAACACACAAATTGTAGCAATTGAACTTTCATTGCAGACTCGTTAATACGAGAGAAATAATTTTACTACTATAATAATATCGGTAACGATCATACTCACAGCGAAATTGCATAGTAACAGCAATTTCGCTAGAATACATTGGCCCTTTATTAGTTAGGCATACGAGTAGTTACCGATACTACCTTGGTATTCCATGTCTATTAATATATCCTATAAAATATCCCAGAGGGATCGCTAATTGCAATTCTCCGATGCAAATCCGATTTCACGCGATTACCACGCGACGTCGATCAAACGAGATAACTCGATAAAAAATTACTCTGGTTCGACGATATTTTACTTAATTATTAAACGAATTGAAAGTATACACGATACTTGTTTCCATGCCGAATGACGGACAGAGTAGAGACCACAAACACAGAAACGAAGATGTCCGTCGCTGAGTAAACTCGGAAAATTTTGCCGGCCAGTGAGCGCGATAAATGTAGACAGTTTGTTAGCGGAGGTAAATACGATGTATAAATGCGCGGCAAGGGTTATCGCGCGCAGGCTTTGTAATCAATTCGTTGGACGTTGAAAATGCGAAATACGTACTAAACGTTGCAGATTACTCTGTGCACGTTGGGACGCACGAGTGGCTCGAATGAGAGATTCGACGTGTTCCCATCAGAGCGCATCGTCAAATTTTTCAACCGGAAGGACGCTAAATATGATTACGTTTTCAAAGATACAGGATATTCTGCGCGTAAATTAACGAGGGAATTGTTGATGGTATTGTTGTGCTACGTTTACGTGTACAAAAATGAGTTTTTATTAAAAGAGCGAAACTTCGATGGAGTCGCGATGAAAAACAGTCGAAATATTCGATACGGGAAATCCTCAAAGCTCCGACGGCCCGACTTAAAAACAAATTGAAGGTAATCCGTCGACCTCGCATACGGATACTCGATTTAATGCATGGAATTTGTAACTGAAATATTTCCAACGATTTCATCCATCCTTTCAACCCCTCCTCATTCAGCACATATTTTTTTTTTAGCGATATTGCAAAAGTTAATACTATGCGATGGTAAACGCTAAGCTTGTGCGTACATTTCGAGATTGACTTTAGCTTTTAAATTTTTTATATGACCGTCCTTTTTCGTAGAATACGATAACAAAAAGATTTAATAAACGCACTCGGATATATGTCATATAGTATATTTGTTTAAACGAATCTTTTTCATTGCCGTTATATCTACTTCCACGAAAGTAAAGCCGAGAGAATTAAATGAAATATCGAAACAGCTAACTGTATATTCATATGCATAACGATTCTAAAATAACGTTTACACTGCTCCAAAAGTAGTACTACAAATTTTTCAATACGAATTAATTTATCAAAGAGAATCAATAAATTTATGAGTCACATGTTCAAAGTGAATATAAAAGTCAACGATAAATTGAAACAGTCACGTAACACGATCGGAACGTCGATATTTTATAACTCTCGAACTCTTGGAATCGCGATTACCAATGTCCGATTCTCCTCTATTTCCCAACATTCCAATTTCTCTACGTACATAGCCGCGTATTCATTGCTTCGTACATTTGTGTCTAACTCTGCCACGAAATAATTACCAAATATTTGATCGATGCACAGAGTAGTCAAATGATCACGGAACAGCCGCGATATCGTTATTTCGCCCTCTCCGATATACGACCTGTGTTTGCCTTACCACCGCTGCACCAGTATCAGATTGTTCTCGAAATCCAAAGGATTAATCTTTGACCTGTGCGGCCTGATATTTGCTTTCTCTACGAGCTGAGCCAGCCGGATTATTATTACAGGATAGGCTGTTAGATGCACCCTCCCCGAAAGATCGTCTATGTTGCAAATTAAGTTACAACGTTGTTTCTACTTGAAATCTGTAAACAGACGGGCAACTGATTTCGAAGTAGCAAATATCTGAAATAGAGGTTGTTCGTAAGATCGTATTTACAGAGCGTAAAGTAAAGTAGAACGATTCCCTTGACATTTCTTCATGTCACTTAACTGTTTATTGCTCCAGTTTCTTCTCGCGTTTGACAATTAAAGATTAATAGCACAATGAGAAATGTTGAAAGTCACGTATAATCTACAATTATCTAACACGTTTAGTGTCAGTCATAATTATATTGTTCCTAAAACAACTACGGTTTTTATTGAAGTGAAATAGATAAAATAATATTATAAAAGCATAAAGACATTAAAGTGTACAATTAGTGTAATGAGCAATTTTGCAAAACTGTCGAATTTGAAGGATTTATATTCAATTCGTTGATGAGAGTTGACGCTAAGTTAAATTTTTCATTTGCAAATTAAAAAGAGAGTGGCACAGTTATATTCGGCGAACAAAAAGGAGCAAGCAAGTATCATTGGGAGTTCATATTTGCGATAGGATAATCGTTTGATTATGAAGATTACGAGGAAGCGTTTGAGATAGAGAGCACACGGTGCATCGGCAATGGGATCGCATTAATGTAATGACAAGGGATCGGACAAAAGGTCGTATACCGTTCCATGTAAATGCAACTGTCAAGGAGGGACTTATTTAATCGTCCTAATTGCTAAATACCCTTGCGACAAGCACGATGCGGCAATCCCCTTGAAATACATACGTAGTGCACGAAGAACGATGTATCGTTTATGGTATTATCTTTTTATCTGTGAAAAAGGTGAAAAAATGAGTGAAGATTGCCATACGAATAAACGCAGAAAAAGTACGGAAAAGTGTGTTCTTTTAAAATTAAATTCTGCATGTCTATAGAAAGCAATCTGTCATGAATATTTTCTACGAGCAAAAACGATGTACCTCTTTTCTGCTAGAATTTATTTCTCCATTTTCATGATGAAATATGAGTAAAGACACAGATGTTGTATACGGATACAATTTCAATTGAAATAATTAAGGTAATTGCGATAATGGAACCGCTTTGTTGGAAACGACCGAGTAGAATCCTTGTATGATGTTTATTATCGCAAATTGCTCTAAATACTTAGAATATACGTGAAATCTGTTTTGATGAAAGTCGAAGAACAATATTGAATTCCTCCTATGATATATAGACAGAATATTTCACGACTTGTTCGAGGAAGTTTCAATAATATCAACGTTTGCTTTGTTGAAAAATCGAACGAGGACGTGAAACGAAGAAGAAGAATGGAGCGAAAACAAATACATCCTTCTAAATTCCTCTGAAATCCACCGTATAATCTGGTTCATGTTTGCACGGTCCTTTGTACACTTTCCATGCAGAAATTGGAAAAAAAAGGGAAGGAAAGGATGAAATATAAGACTGTCCGTGAAACGAGCCGCGGTAGCCGCTAATTTCCCTAATTTCGCTAATAAATTGTCCGAGACAAAAATTCCCAAGCGGATTGTAAAGGTATTAACTTCTTCTCTGACCCTGCAATTTCTCTCCTTCCTTCTCTTCCATCTCACCTTCTCCGTTTTACGTTTCGTATCTCCGTTCCAACTCGCTTTTGCGCATACATCCTTCTACCTTGCACTTACGAATTTGACAGGAGAGAGAATGTACCATGAAAAAAGAGGAGAGAGAAAGGACTCGAGAGAGAAACTGTGAGAGAAAAGGAGAGAAAGTAAAAAGAGACGGAGACAGGATCAGAGCAAGGATTGCGGCGGCCGGTGGTGCAAAAGAGCTGTATTACACCTTTTGAGCACGGCTACGTGTGTTTTTGTGTAACTGAAAAGAGTTGAGTAACATACGTGGAAAGCCGCAGTGGTTAGGTCGAGTCGGGAATAAGAGGCAAAGTAAAACAATAGTTTTCTCCCCGCAGTGTTTCGCGACGTGCTTTTTATGAATTACATTTGTAATTATGCCTCAGCGTCGTCCGGCAACCCCTGTCCGCGTATGAACGCATATTTCAGCCGGTCCTCCCAACGATGCGAACCGTGCTTCTCGTTGGATATTAGCGAGAACTATTTCGCTCTGGAGCGAGACTCGTCTCTGGTGACCATACTTGCACATTTTTTCCTCCCATTTTTGTCCCAGTTCGTTCCATTTTCTTCCATTTTCCTGGCATTCCCTTTTCCAACCTCTATCCTCCACAATTTTCACGGTTTTCATGTTCATTGCTTTCAGTATTTTGCCTTCGATCTCGACGATTTTGTAATTTTTAATAGGTATAATTATTGTTGCTTTTATTTGGGAAATTTTGTTACAATTTTGCGAGCATTTTATAGAAAATATATAGAAATTGTATCTTCGATAATACTTATTATACATCCGAGGTACGAGTTGTTTCATATGCTCTTTCTTCCTCGATACGAGCGCAAAGTGATCGTTTTATTCTTCTGGCATGGTCATTTGTTTGCATGTTGTTTCGTTATTGGTTTCATCAACCGAAATTGCACTCTGAATATCTAGAAGTGTTGGTGAAAAATATTTTTCTCAGGTTGAAATTACTTGGCGCTACCAGATTACTTTTAAACGTTAAGCGACATCAGCAAGTTTAATTGACGTTTCAACGAAAGTATAAAAAAAAAGTAACACCGTACTACGAAATCACAGCGTTCACATCAACCATGGGATATTATTCGAACAAGGAAACAATGAGAAGGAATTATCGAGAAGCTTTTAAACGTCGATAAAATAAATTCCATCGCATTTGGAATCCACGATCGGGAAAACGAGTAATCGTATATAATTCCCGTAATAATTCCTGAAAATGATATTAAACTTTTACACGATGGAGTGCTTCTTGTCGACTGGAAAACCATTTAAATCCAGTATCGTGAAATTCTTCGACAAAATGGCAATCGGAATATCGCTAATTACGCTGTTTGACAATTCAAAAAAGAAGAGAAAGTAATTCTCCTCGACGAAAAAGTATTCGGATTCTCGAGGATTCTTTTCCTCTCGAACTTTTCAGAAATACTCAGAAAATTTCGTTCTCCTCCAAAGAATGACCCATATAATCGTTCGTGAGAAAAACTTTGAGATTTATTATAATTCTATAGGATCGCGATAAGCGTTGTTCTACCTCCGGCACGTTAATGACGCTCATCGTTGAATAAAACGGGCGAACGCGAAGGAAGGCGAGACTAGCTACGCTATGGGGTAAGTCCGTCGGCCTGGAATCGAGAGTGGATAAAGGATTAACCGCGGTCTAATTAACGAAGCCTTTCACTCGCCTCTCTTCGAGAGTAGCTTTTCGGAATTAATTTCCTCGCGGGGGAGTACACCGACGTTCCGCGAGCTGCGAATTTGTGTAACTTCTTCTCATTGTACAGAGGGACACGCGGAAGGAAAGACGAAGGAAGGGTACGACTGGTCCACGGAAGTCGCTTTTGCCGTGGTGACGTCGAACCATTGAGATAAGAAATGTCATTTCCTCGGTACAATGAGCGCGTCATTATCCGTTACGTGCAAAACGAGCCAACCGTGAATATATAGACTCGTGTGCTCTTTGTTCCTCCCTTTCGGCACCCAAGTTGCCGAAAGTTTGACGTCAGATCGAACCGCATTATCTGTCCCCTTGTACGATTCATTGAAACGTCTCCCTGCAATTCTCGCAATTTCAGCTTAACATTGAAAAAAACAATCGTTAAAAAAATTTCAAAGTGTTTCAACTATTCAATATTTTTGTAAAACTCTTAGGATAAAATTAATAAGAAGATACCATTATAAGAAACCTATTATGAAACTTCACTTCTCCTACTATAGTCCAACAATTTAAAGAAGGCTAGCCAAAAGAATGCATGGGTGATTCGCAAATGGAATATCCATGTCGATTTTATTGAGCTAAACAACCAAAAGTACGGGAAAGCCACGACTACGCAGAGTATTTACTTCAGCAGACTGGATTTGCAGATTTCCAAAACCAAATGATGGAAACGGACAATAAAAAATGAGAGATTCAGTAGTTGAAGTCTACTTATAGTTTCCTAACATCTACTCCCACGCTCTATTTCTCGACTATAATTTCCACGAGACCTACGAACTATAAAAAACGCGTCAAATTAAAAAAAAGAACTCAGTCACGGTCCTTCAATCCCACCGGGTGGACTTAGAGGGGCGAAGTTTAATTAAAGTAAATACGTCCCGCTGGCAAGCCGTTTCGCTCGGCGGAAGTTGGAGCAATATACATAAGGAGATACTAGAATTTCGTGCGGTTTGATGTTTCGTCTCATCGGTCATCGAGATCATACGGGTCCACGGTCATTCTCGAGGTCTCCGTGGCGTCGACCTCGACCGGTTCGAGGAGATACGCAAAGAGAGTTTATTTTACAATTACGATGAGCGCCATAAATAAAGCGACGGGGGTATACCGTATACCTGGATCGGGCATGGCATCCACCTCTACGTTGCATATACACATGTACATGTGCATCTACGTGCACTCAGTTAGAGTCTAGCAAGCAAAGAGCGCCTCGCTGCTATAGAAGCGTACTCCGGCAAGATACGAAATAGCAAGATAGTATTCGCCGCCATCCTTCATGGGCTTGTCGGACGATTTCTCATTAGATTTTTGACCGTACTACCGTGGTATTAATTCGTGCGACGGAAGGATGAATTTATGGGATTCCATGGGGATGAAAGAAATCCGCCCTACGGATAGACGCCAAGGTACTCGTTTATCCATTTGCTGCGGGAGTGTGATTAAAGATGTACGAAAGGTTATAAGAGTATAATTTCTTTTTAATCTTGTGTGTAATATTTTTATCTTCCATTGATTAAATGTATACCTAAGCACGGTTGGTTGTATATTTCTGTATGAAAAATTAAAAAAAAAATGTTCCTTTATTGGCTCGTTTTCTTATTTTTTCCACCTTTGAATCTATAACTTGCTAAGGTAGAGAAACATCAAGGTTATTCCGGCGACAAACGTTAGCAGAGGTTCGTAAAACGTCAACCGCACCGTCCAGCATGGCACACAAGGTGTGCGACACGGTCAAAGGCGCTACTTCAACCCTTGAATTCAAAGGGTACGCACAATAGAGTCAACTGATTTTGTAGGGAGCCAAGGGCGTTGCACCCCGAGCAAGGTAGGTGATACTGTTTGCCGTGGCTTTCAGGGTGATACCGGACCAATTCGAACGCAACCGTGTTGCGTAACGAGAGTCAAAGGCTGTCATCTGAAGCAAGTGTTACCACCTGTCATCGGCAGACACTTGAGAGTTTCGTATTTAGCAACGTAATCCGAATCCAGGTAAACTCGGGTTGATAGTGATTTTGAGCTGATTCAATTGTCTACTCGATTGATAAAAATATATTGCCAGAGAAAAAAATAGTTTGTGCAACATATTTATAAATTTTGATTCTCTCGCGAATACTGTAGGCAAAGAGAGATTAAAATTTTTCTAAAAATACAGAAGCAGTATTTGGAACTCTTTTCAATGAAAAGGGCAGGAGCCAGCCACGTAGTTAGTATCTGATACTTTAAATTCCTCATCTGCATCCTAACGACTCATTTCTTTTATGACTTTGAATCCAACGTGTCTATCGCGGTGTAATAGCCCCATCGTCAATGGCTCCCTGGACTTCTGAGAACTATTTCAATATAAAGTTGACCGTATCGCCAATGTCAATTAGCATCTTCATCGGTGATTCTCGTTAATTGTTCGTCAAGGATCGTCATTAAGTACCATATATCAACGAATATCCGCCAATCGGAACACAGTGTATGCCACAACCTTCGCAATGGACCGATTACCATTTGGCTAAACCGAATTAATTTGCGTATCTATCAGCTAGTTTCTCGCGCAGCTGCGATGCCGACGAACGAAGCACGGGGAGGGAAAAGGGATATCGCGAATGTGCAATGCATGCGTGGATGACCGCTGTCACGCACGGATACGTTTATGGGAAGTACAGTAAACTACCGTCAATTAGTCATACATTCACAGAATCAAGATACACTCCTGAAACCATCTCAAATATCTATTCCTCTACGAACATCTTTCCTGATAATCAACTCTTCTATCAAACGACATCAATCGAATACAGGATATTTCGATAAAAGTATTCAATGGCTTTGTACACAAAGGACACACAAAAAGACATATATCCGATGTACAGTGTATCTACCGAGTACACCGATTGACATCAACGTTTACCTCAAATCGCTGATTTATCAGCCGTTACGATGTACGCACTCGTCAAACCTCGTATATCAATAAACGTCTATGCAGCTCCGAAAACGGATTGTAACCCGCAACCTTGGTCGATTGTCATCGTGCTAAATCGAGCCAATTTGCATGCACCTATCCGTCAGATTCTCTCGAAGCTGCTGCCTCGGGAAACCGAAGCGGCGTAGCTGGGAGAAAGAGGAGAAGGCAATCAGGTAACACGCGTGCCTTTACACGCGTGTCACAGTATCTCCGTGCTAACGGTCGTATCATCGTGGGTGGGCCATTCTGTTGTGCGATTGATTTTAGACACGTCAATGGGTGCCTCTCTGCGACGGAAAGCACTCTGATAGAGAGGAACATAGAGAGAGAGAGGAGATGAGAGAGATCAAGGGAGAGAGAGATATTCGATGGCTGTTGAGTTTCCACCCTACTCCCCTTTCAGTCTACGTCCCGTTACAATGGCGGGCGACAGTAGGCTTTGTCGTTAATTAATTCGCAAATGCAATATTAATGGTAAGTAATCAGCCGCGCCCGAATCGCACGCCCGTGGAAATCACCTATTACAATTACTAATTGCACACTACGCTACGACGAAACGGGAATAGTCGCCGATCTGAACGCTTGTATGTGCATGCTACTGACGTCGCAACAGGAAATCGGTCTCCCTCCGTGTTATTTGCGACTCGGAACTGGTTTGTTGAATGCCCGAAGGAAACGTGTCTCCTGAAACTTTCATATCGTCGATACCGGTATACGATGTTCCACATGAAATTACAAAAAGAGCAGGGGTGTTTCTCAATGTGTATACAATTATTTGAATTCTCGTACACATTTGATCGAGATATAAAATCCAGGTTGAAACATGAACCGATGCAGCCGAATGGAGATCGGAGTCACGTTAATCCCTGGAACACCCAGGATTATAATCGCCACGGTGATTAGTACGCAAACAGTTGGGACAATTAGGAGCGGCTTTTAATTAGCTCGTTAATAAACGAACCTCGTTATCGCGCGCACAACCGTGCTCTTTACATGATAGTTTGCCAATTCTACGATTAGATGGCCGCAGGCAGAGGGCGGACGACGTCCAAGCTGAAGCTTTTTCACCGGTTGGGAAAGCGCGGCTTTTGTCGGTATCCGCAGGCTTTCCATCCTCTACCCCCCTCTCTATCCACCCCTAGCGCGAATCCGACGAGTTTCGGCTTAATGGTGGTAGCTTTGAAGCGTTTCGGCGTTTGATGGATTTGACGATGTCGTAATACGCGCCACGGCAACAGCCGGTTTAACTCGCCGCCTCTCGGTAGCGCTGCCATTATCACCGTCATTGCGGCCACCGCTACCCTTCTGGCTCGATTCTACGCGCGAGCAGGGATCCGTTATGAGCTAAACAGTCAAATGACATTGGCTGGTACTCGAGTTACGTAATCTGCGCGGCCACCCGCCCTTTGTGAGATTGGTCAATTCGCTAATGAGGTGCGCCATAATGCTCGCTGCTTTAAAACCGCCATCGGCTATTATCCCTTTGTTGCCGCCTAAGTATCAACCAGCGAACGATGTATCTTACTGAAGCCCTTCAGCGATATTCGCTCAACCTTTCGTTGCAATGTGTCTTTTTAAATATCGCTTGTCAACGAGCCTCCTTGATCGTCGAAGAAGCATGAGACTTCTACGAAAATCCGTCCTGTAACGGGGAGAAATCTGCTAACTGGGAGATAAGTCAGGGGTCAAAGATCGAATTAATTCGTTAGGATTGGCATGGTCAGTTGAAAGTAAGTGGAACGTGGAGAAGAATTATCAGGGGTGGACGAAGTATGAAAGTACCGTCGTTAAACCGGTGAAATCTTAACCCCTTGCACTATTGGTAAACTCTCAAGAATCCATGTCTAAACCGAACGCCCGATATACGATATCTTGCGACTGACAATGATTACCGCGCTAATATTTACTTCGTGCAATGGAACTTCTGTGAAACTCAAATGAATTTAAATCAAAGTCTAAATTTAATAATCTTGCACGGGGACATACGATCTTATTCGAGATATGAATACTTTGTCTGAGATTAATACCACGAGTCAGACTCGTGATATTCAAGTTTGGCCAAAAATTGTTATCACGAGTCAGACTCGTGGAAATAGTGCAAGGGGTTAAACTAGAAATTAATTTCACGTTCGTCTACCTCGCTCCATGTCTCTCAGTAAATTCACGGATCATCGTTGTTGAATTAACTGCCCAGAATTAACGTAGGAATAAAAATACAAATCTCTCATACACCGTCCTTTATTGCTCCTGATATATCGGTGACACGTTTAATTGTTCTTTCTAAGAAGATAGTATACAGGAGGAAGAAGTTAAGCGATAGACTTTTAATTGAAATGTTTTCGCCTCTTCTTTCTAGTCCTCCACGAAACACCTTGCATTACGAATTCCACTGTTCTCCGAGTAGAACAACCATTCCGGTCGTTAACTTTGGATACTCAATTAAGAGAGACTCCCATCCCTCCATCTTTGAGGGCGCCAACGTAGAGACGTAATTACGAGTAGCAGGAATACCCGACAAAACATATAAACTGGTGGCCTGCGTGGCTCCTGTGACCAAAACTCATGGCAGAAAGATCGTATAGAACGTCAAACGTTGACGCTGGTATCTCGGTGTACATCACGGCCACCCTTGACCTCCGTAAAAGACGAAAAGGGGGATAGTTTCGGTCGCGCAACTAGAACTACGTGGCGGGGATGCAAAAGCAGGAACATGGAGACCATTGGCGGATATTGAAAATACCTCGAGAGCCTTTGGACATACAAACCTATACCAGTCTCGTGGCATTTCATTCGTTCTATCCTACAGTTGAAAAGGAGGGGATGAATGCGACGATAAGATATATGTATGTCGAAAACCGGATGCATCGAAAAGAGCTTAGATATAGAGGATGGACAGAGGAGGTTCTAAATCGAAACTAATGTTAGTCCCGTATTCGGCAGGGCGTTCAGATGTTATGAAGTCGTAAACGACGAGATGCGACGGAGAGATGCGTCGACATTGCTAGAATGCGTTTACCTTTGCAAGGGTGCATGGTATCCGGACAAGACGGAGAAAGCGGAGAATGCGAGACGGGTGGAATGGTAAAACGGTAAACGCAATTAAACCCACCACCGGCGATATTTCTCGGGCCGTGAACGCGCAACTACCGGATGGATCCTAGAATTGAGTTATAGTTTGCGAGTATATCAAGCGTCGCGATTTACCAAGACGTTATCACTGCCACGACGTAGATGACATCGTTCTTCCTAATTTGGCCTGTCGGTTCTGAATGTTCGTTAACGTGAAATGAAAGAAATAAACTTGTTTGTTTACGTGCTCTAAGAATGTATTTTGTGAACATTTGTATTATTATATTATTGGAAGAAATGTAATTTGAAAATAAATATTTAAGTACTGGATTTGTTGAAATACTGAATCTCGTTTATTCCAAGGGATATCTTCCATTGTGCACGGATTGGTCGAAACTCCATTTCTATATCTCTACAGAAGGTTCGACTGTAAATTCGATTAGGTCGTTAACTTAATAGCTCGTGACGTCTAGCTCATCCAGGGACATTTTGAACGGGAACAACGGGGTCGAAATCCCTCGCCAATGGAGCCAAATTTAATCGCCACTCAATTCTGGACCCTTTGCACTTTACCGGTCAGTCATGTTACGAAGGAAACGTTCGTAACATTAGCCACGAAATGGAATACGAGAATGCACTTTACAAATGAATGACAAGAGGTTTCAACATGCTAAATATTGGTATCCTTCGTCAAAAGATATATTCGTATTTGCAACTACGAAACTATGATGAAACTAACTCATGTGATTTGAAGTTTTTTCTCATGGCCACTGGTCGGTTTCGTCGTTTGTGGATTAATTAAAAAGCACGTTGGCAGCACGCTATCGCCACTGCTAATTGCAGACTCGTGAGCAAGCTCACTTTGTCACTTTCCATCCTCCGGAAAAATTACTGCTGCTTTGCTCGTCTCTGACGGTGGAATTCCGCATGCAAAATGCAAACACGACCCGTCATGCTTTATATGTTCGTTAACGAACCAATGGCCATTATATCGGCGATCGAAAACGAAACGATTTTTTTTCTCAACTTTTCAAGCACTTTGACTTGTGCGTAATTTAAGCTTTTTCAGCGAAATGAAAATCGTGATTTGTAGTCGTGACTATTTATTGAGGAAAGCACTGAAAGCGATACGAATAAATTATAAATGTTCCGACGTAACAGGTGGTTTCGCAAAATGTTTCGAATTACGAAGTCTCGCGGAAAAGACCACCCTGTAATATTGTCTTTACGCGGTATTATTCATTGCTTTTGCGAAAGAAACGTAACGAATGTTCGCCGATAGGAGAACGGTGGAGAACAAGTTTAAATCACGCGACCAGTGACGGATATTCACACTCGAATACGCGTATCCGTTAAGATAACGCGCGAACAGAAGAGTCCAACATACGAATGTACCTAAAAGCGACCCACGCACTATCTTTATTTCTCTCGTATCCATCTACAGGGTGCCCAAAATATATCTTCCACCGTATGCTTTTCCGTTAAAAAATACATACTCCAAATTTTGTCCCAACATGACACAGACAGTGAGAGAATTTTTCGCAAAATACTCGGTTAAACATTCTATCATACATTTAACATTCACATGTAACAACTTAACAGTAATTACTAAAGAATGCATTGCATTTCTTTAACACGATACCATCAGATTTCAAAGAACGTCTTTAAACCTTTGGACAAAAAATCCCCAAATGAAATGTTCTCCCAGTATAACAAAATTGAATTAAACCCGACGAAATCTCAGCGTGGAATGGAAAGAGAATCGTTATATGATCTTCACTCCAAGTGAGAACGATCGTCTTGCTCAAAGAGAATCGAATAAACGTAGGACATTTTGACTGCTGGTTGCTCGAGAAGTAATTGGATCACCCTCTAGATCACGGCTCGATTCGTGAGTCCAATATTCCCTTCGCTCAGGACGGAACATTACCCCGCGAGAGACACGAATCCGCAATTACAAGACGCCGTCCCCTCGGTTCTTATCGAGTATTTACGTATCGATACCGTTATCGAGTCGCTTTCCCTTCTCGAGGACGAGGTTCTCTCTCACCTCGACCTTTAGACCGACAGGGCGGCCGAGGGAACGACCTCGAAATGCCCGTGCCTTCCTGTATCGCGACGAAATTTCCTGCCAATGGCGGAGAAACCGTGAAAGGTACGCGTTGGAAGATAAATCTCGACTCCACCGTCGATCGTTAATTACTCTCTTGCTTAGGCGGGAAATCAGTTTCAGATAAATCATTATGTACCTTCTCTGCCCTTAACGTTCTCTCTCGACTCTCTTCCTTTTCCTCCTCTTACTCTCTACCTCTTTCGATTCCCTCGACTCGTTTTCCTTTGATTTCTGCTTCTTCTTTATCATCATCTTCTTCTCCTTCCTTCACTTCCTCTCTCCTTCATCTTCTTCGCGTTTCTTAACTTCATGCAGGAGCTAAGCGTGGAGATTTATGCGCTTGCGTTTCCACGGAGGGCATCTCTCGGGATGCAAATATTTCCCATAAACCTCCCGCGATATCTCCTCTTTCGGTGGTATTCGCGATAATTGGGAAGAGGTATCGTCGATGATGTACTGCGAAAAAATGTATCGACGACACTGACGTATTTACAACCCTCTATCGGTATTAGTACCGAGAAATCCATGGATTTCTACTTTCATCCACGTATCGATAATTAATTTCGATAACCGCAGCTCCCGATCATCCTCGTATACCTAAGTACAAACACGCCACGAATGTGAAGCTCGCGGGAAGAAAAAACAACGCAACATACAAAATCGAGCAAAAGTGAACGAGGAGGAAAAAGAAGAAGTAGAAATTCGTCGAGGGGAGAACAATTTTTTTTCCACGTAAAAACGTGCGATCCAACGGTAATGCTTCGATCACGTTGATTTGCGAGTGGATAGAGGCTTTAAAAAAAAAGGAGGAAGAGGGGTCGACACGGAAGCTTTTGAAAACTGACCGACATTCCGGCCGTCCGGCGATGATCCGGTCTACCCGATGCACTGGGATTATCCGAGGCAATTTTTTATCCCCCTTTTGCCAGCAAAACACCTCCGAGCCTGCCGAATGAATGAGTCGGTGTCGCTCGCACTACGAACACATCAAGCACTGAATTAACGAGGCACGCAGGTAGCCACAACTCGCCGCAAGCGTCTCTATTACGAGTTGCCGCGCTCCGTGGGACCTGTGTGCAACCATTACGCTACCAGTCGTGCTTGCAATTCGCGAGACTCGGCAATTTTTGACGAGCTACACCGAAAAATTAGGAGATCCTCGTAATGACGCTGCTGGCTGCTATCGCCTTTCTGCACGGTCGATGTAAAACCTTCATATGTACCAGACGCGCCTGCTTCACGACCAAGTTGCTATTTACGACGAATTATAGAAGTTGTTTATTTATATATTTCTATTGATTTTTGTTTTTACTACGTGCACTGTGCAATTTTCGTGGCACGAATACACGTGTATTATTTACGGTTTATGTTGTCGGTTTAAAATACTGCGAAATGTTGAGGATGAAAGAATACGGCTTTTGTGAGATTTCAGGTAGTAAAAGGTAGCCTGAAATTTGAATGTTTAATATTTCGTGGATGTGGAAGTTGTGAATTATTTTCATTCCGTGATAAAAATGAGATTTAAAAATGGGTAAAAGCCAGAAGGAGTAAATAATAAATTTTTGTGCAAAGTATGAGGCGATTTCGCTCAGTGTCATGGAATAATCGATCGACGAGAAGATTGCGCAGTGTCGCGAGAAAGTTGAAAGACAAGCGGCAAGAACGAAGAAAAGGGGACGATTGCTTGCTCGGACGAAACGCACGAAGATAAAGAAGCTCCGTGTTTCATAACAATTTGGCCCTCAAGTCTGACAACTGCCACGATTCTCTTTCTTCCAAAAAGATCTACCCCAGATTTTTCCTTTTCTTCCACTCTCCGCCCATTCCTCCGTCCCCCTTTCATTTTCCCCATATACCTCCTTCAGGGCACGGTCACCCTACACCTTCCATAAAAATAAATATCCGCAAGACTCGCAATAACGTCTTCGATGATATCTAACATTACGAGACTGTCAGGAGCCCCCGGGAGTCAGAAAGTAGCGCTCTCCTATTCCACAATTCCCCTCAAACTTCAAGATAAAGGTCGTTTCAAAACACTGTCTATCTGACAATAAAACCAACATCTCAGTGATACAACAAAAGGCGCAACGATGCCTACCACAATGTCCGCAAACACACGCAACAATTCTTTTTCAATGGCAGTCCAAACCATTCGACCTACATCGTCGCAATTAAAAAGCCAGCTGACCCTTTCGAATCAGCAATTCCAATTCTAAAGTATCAACTCCATACCACTCCAATCCAACTTGCCACTCCTTCATTCCGCGTGTCTCGTCGTTGCGAATATTAAAAAAAAAAAGAAAGTACATGAAACGCTGCTGCTCGTTAAGCACACTAGTTTTTTCATCCTACGTAAACGAACGAATTTGTTTTCCCCCTGCTGCGAATGCGCCAGCGCACATGAATAATGGATGCCCGGCAGAGACATTTGGCTCTTCGGTTTCCACCCCCGTGTCAGGGGTATACGGACTGTTTCTCGCTTCGAGAGAATACACCTGCACACGGATTCTCTATCGGCAGGTGAACCGAACATTGAGGCAACTGGATAGACGTTTCTGTAGACGGATAGATAGACGGAAGGACGGATGAGGCGACCGAAGGATCGAAACAGACCATCTCGACAGCCAGACACCAGGCTAGACGCATTCCGACGCGTAAAGCATTCGGAGGATCGGACGTTAATCGCCGATGAAGTGAATCGATCAAAAGCATTCCGATTCGCGGCTCACGTACGTGCCTTAATGGCAAATAATCCTGGTAATTCGTAAGTACCCCGAGACATCTGTATTGAGCGAACCTGCGCGCTTACCGGGGAGAGGTGTATTCAGCTGGTCCTGTTGATTTCGTTGGAAGCGGCTTTATGTTGGAAATTTGAAGCGTGCAAATTGCACCATGTAGTATCCGGATATTAGGGGAGGAATGAATAAAATATGTTGTGTATTGTATGTGATCCGTATGGATGAAAGTTTGGAGTTTAATTTTGAGAAGTATTCTTGGTATTGACATAGAGAAGAATGGCGGTAATCGTGGAAATATAAACGTGTTGCAGAGGAGAAAATACATGTTACTACTTCGATGATTACGCCAGTCGGAAAGATAAAAATTGAATCATAGAGATTAACTCTTCCATGTCGTTGACACAATTCAAAAATCAGCGTCCCGTTTTTCCCTCCTTTTCACGCCATTTTTCATTTCATATTAGAACGGATCTGGGCCAAAAAAATCTTAGAATAGTAAGTTTTCTGCGGAAGCATCAATTTTTTAGCTGTACATCCGTACATTGAATCCGCCATTGTATTTTTGGAAATTTTCAGTTCTGATTTGACATCTGTAATCTATATTATCCTAGCACAACAATCCACAGAAAATAATAATAACCTTTATTGCAATGAATAAAAATGATAAATACATAAGAGAAACTAATGTTTAAACTGATAGGTTCGTCTATCATTCAAACATAGAGGAGCACTAAAGACCAAAAATGAGTATAGAAGTAAAATAAAATTAAAAAGTCCTTAACTATATAATGTACCTACAGATAAGTTGAAGTACATTTCAAAGTGTTTGTCATATTTTGTCAATTTGGAATCACAGTGGTAATTTTATTGCTATGTATCACCGTCAGACAGGAAAATTTGTCACCTTCGATGAAGTACTGCATCTGAAACGATGTTAACCGTTTGTGGATGAAAGGATTGCGTCGATTTTACGTAAGTACGAATTCTATCGTAGCACACGCACGTGTGTTCTATGAACGGGCGAGCATGCGAGCAATATAAGCGGTCGCGAAGTGCACATCGAAATATCGAAAAGCAATAACGGCCGACCAGTCGATACAATTACGGAAAGTACATAGGTGGAGTAACGCGCAGAGATTTCGTGCGGTGTCGGAATCGCAGGGCTTATCGGAGATCGATCGTTACAGAAATTGGATGCTGCGGAGATCTCTTGAAATTTTCAACCGTGGAATGAAAATTTCAAAGAATTTAGGTCGAAGAAATTGGAGGACTGCTGTTTTGTGAATGAAATGCCTGTAGAAAGAATATTTGCATTCCCCCGTCTAAAACGTATCTCCTTTTTCGTTCTTGTCGATGCTCCTGTGTACTCCGTACTAAAAACGATTTTGGTTAAACATTTCCGTGACTTTTCATCTCTCTGTCCTATAACGTGAAATTTTCTTCCACAGAAACACAGATAAACTGATATCAAAAGTCGCAAGGGAAGAAGCAAATGTACATGACACGGAATATTCTTCTCAAAATTTTCTCTTTCATCTATCGAGAACTATCGGATTACAAAAACTTTCAAAAATCACCTACAGCATAGAGGAAACACTCATCCAAAAATAATCTAAAATTCAAATTTTCTATGTCAAGTATACTTAACACTAAATTTACGGAGACCGTCAAATTGCCGGATTCTTACCTTTTTGGAAATGCCCTCCAAACTTATGGAGACGTGGTACAGTAGATATTTCACATGTATTTTATAATATACAAATTCTTAACCGATAATCTTTGCCGCCTGATCCCTCTATTTCCAAAGTCCTTATTTAACACTAGAACTACCGGCCCCAAATCTATCATATTTTAATAAATTAAATAAATACTTTGAAAAAGGGAGAATCAAGTGGCAGAAAATTTGATCGATTGAGTGATTTATGTTTATTGATATAGACGTAGAATATTTATTCTATGACTCTTATGTAAACTTGGAGAATTTGTTGAAAAAATTGAGTACCAGTCATTTTAACTGGTTTGGTAGTTCTAGTGTTAATATATTGGTAACATATTTCACTTCCGTAAATATAGTGTTAACAATAAAATCCAACCAACAACACCTCTAAATCACGATCAATCTTCTATCATACGCAAAGCTAACGTAGCTTCATCGTAAATTTGAAGGACATTCTCGTCGCGCATGGAGCACGGTCAAGGGGCAGGCCGAAAAGGACAGTTTGGAGTGTAAACTACAAGGTGTTACGAGCTAATTTCGAGTCGGGTACGGCGTCAAACAAAAATCTCAACCGGCGTTCGTCCAGGTAGTTCCAGCAGTGGCGTGGCTCGACGGTCGCACGGAAACCAGTATCGGGGACGGCGGTTTGTTTCATGTGGAAACTACCGGGTGACATCGATACACTCCTATGTTCGCACATACGCGCCAGGATTACAACTATACGTGAAACGAGAGCGAACGGATTCGCCGAGGGGAGAAGCACGAGTGAAATGGCTTTCGTCGAGTCGATATTTTCACAAAAGTTACCTTTGATCGGGACAGAGCGCTCTGATAATCAAGTATGATCGGTCGGATTAGATGAAAACCGCGTAAACGAATCGTTCCATTAGAGCTCCATAGCGACAGAAACACACTTTGCTGATCGATCTATCGATCTGATCTCGATTCGACGTAACGTTTTGCCGGCGACGACCGCGCGATCGAGTTTAACAATATTCTCCTCCATCAGGCCGATTAAACCTGGAGTTATCGATCGAGAAATGTTTTTATAGATTTGATTTATAATCCGAGAATGAATGGTTTTTTTTTTTTTTTATCGGTGCCTGGGTGAACGTATGGTGTGCGAGAATTGCGAGTGATAGATAGTGGGAAAAAGAGTTGGATATATTTAACTTAGGGATATCGAGTTTGATGAATCACGCGAAATCTTTGATAAGGAATAGGCAGCTTGGATCTGCTTCCTAATTTAACTTGATAATTTTTGTCTACACTGCGTAAAAGTAGAATGAAAATGTGCAAGTTTTCCATCGGCTCAGAAGATACTGGAGAAAAAGATCAACGACTGCAACCCAGTTGCGACGTCCTATCTGCCTTTCGTGACAGAATTATCAGATCGGCCTCCCTCCGTTCTCAACCCTCGCGTTTCTCGGGCGTAGAAAACATATTTTTCATTTTTTTACATCGAGTTTTTCCACTCCTCGTCACCTTCTTCCTCCTCGCGAACAAACTTTTCACCGAAATCTCTCCATCCCCGTATCCATCCCACAGACGAATCAAAGATTCGTCCACAATGTCATTGTCTGCCTCCGCGACAATCGCGAAGACACATCCTTCCGGTTAACTCTGATTCTTTCGATTTTCTTCTACCATCTGCTCCACTATCTTTTATTTCTCCAGCAAACTTTCCTTCGCGATAACGTCGTCGTCTTAACACGGAAGTAATTCGATTCTCCGGCACATTACCAGATCCTCGATACTCGCTACTACTGCCGAGTATTTATCTTGCTCGTAGAGTTTATCGGGCACGTTGTACGATACATCGGCACGCGGACAAAGTAATTCCAGATCCTGAGAGTTCCTGGATTAGAATCGAAGATAGAGAGATAATAATCGCTTGTTTTGCAGGACTAGAAAATCGTTGGGAAGTAGAAGAAGCGCGTTAGACGGTCGACGTCCGAGGACAAAAAGACGATTCCGAGCGGCTCGATTCAGGAGAGGAACGCGGGCCTGATTAAAAGCCGTGCATTACTACGAAAGCGGGGATAAATACAAGTACCTATATCGTTTGTTCCCGGTATGGCGAAGCGATAGTACGTGGCTGTTCGTAGTCACCGCGAGTTTATTCCTACGTCCGAGTCGTTAAGTGCACTTCGAGGCGGATAATTGCACGGTGGTACGTATAAATTTCGACGGTCAGTCGGTCTCGGTGCGAGCGCAGCGGTGCATTCGCGGGAGTGCATCCAACTATCGCGGTATTTTGTTCAGGTATCAAATGCAAAAATACCAATGTCTGGAGTTTCGAAGGTCATAAGATATCGTAGGATCTTGGAGCATCGGTTGAAAGAAATGATCGTACAATTTGAATGCTCTGATTTAAACTACGATATCTGACAATCATGCAATCGATTTGCCCTTTGTATCCTTGAGCACACATGTTGGGAATTTTAAAAGCGGGAAATATTATCACATGGAGTGGATGGAATTTCACGTTAAAAGGGACGCGATATTTCTAACTCAATTGTACAAATAGTCGGAAAATTAATTCCGAAACTTAATTTCCTGGGAAAATTGTTTGAGAGTTATAAAAGCATTTCGTTTTGAATTTAAACTTGAACAATTGTCGCGTGAAATTCACATTTGAGATTAAGAAGTTTCATCGTTCTATCGGTTCTTAATTTAACTGTCGATGCTTCGAGTTTGTTTTAGATTTTTACTTAGGAAGGAAGGAACAAAAGAGAATATCGGTATTCTGTCGAGTAGTGGCATTGAGGTTGTAGACACTCATATCTTTATGGAGACACGTAGTCATTCAACGTCGATCGATGTGAAATTCTTCGCTGATTTATTCGTACGAAATTTTCTGGCTGACCCAATCTAGAGCGACTCTACTGACCGTTCTTTTCCCACCGTTATCGTATTCCCTATGTTCTCTACATTCACATATTACGACCAATCCGTGCCGAGGAATGCAGATATCGGAGTCTCCCGTATCGATTTTACAATTTTTGCGACAGATTTCATTACATGCCGCGGGTGTACCCGCACGATCGTGGTAACAGCGAAATTTCGACCACTGTCGAGTTCGTCAGGGCATACCATATGTTCGCCATTTTCCAAAATTTCTCGAGTATTTTTCGTTTTGCAGCCTCACGGTGAAAATCATCGAACCGAAGGAACCAAAAAGGATGTTATTACTTTCTTCCATTTTTTTTTCTCCTCTTCTTTTTACGATGGGCCACGAATGATTTTTATTTCCCGCACGGTGAACAGAAATATCCCATATGTTCGAAAGGGAACGATGGAAACGAATGGCGGGACAATTTGCGTGGAAACTGCAAAAAGTTTCGCTATTATCGGTAGTGGCGATTCGAACGTGTTCATTTCGCAATTATTCGCTGGCGGCATAGTGTCTCGTAAAATCGCGGCGTACGTGAAACATTTAATTTGCGGTTGCGTCCCGGTAAATTAAGTGAAACGAGTGACGCGTAAACTGTTCTCTGTAAGCAATTCCGGCAGCTGCATCAGAAATGTATACGCGTATATCGGCAGAGAGTGAAAAAGGGACGAACAAAGTTCCGATCTATTTGGCAATATAATTGCTATTTTGAAAATCATTTAAACGAGAACAAAATAGAAATTAAAGTAACATTAAGCTTTGTAATCGAATCGGCCGACTGCTTTAAAATAAATTGTCTGTACATTATTTACGAATTCGTATTGCCGTTTAATGGATTATTCGAGTTACGTGTCGTAGCGTGTGTACGCGCGGCTCTTTTAACATTTTCGGTTTAACCATCCAGCCTCGTTATTTATGGTGCCAAAAAGGTACGAATACAAAATATTCTTCTTCCTTTTTTTTTCTAAATCAAGTATACAGTTAAGAGCGAGGATACAATTTTTGACGAAACTTAAAACAATTAATAACTTGGTACGTAAATTGAACGCATAATTAATAAAGATCTAAGACAAATTTCTTCGGAAAGTATTCGCTTCATGTTTCACGGGTTTAATTAAAAAAGTTCGAGACAACCCAAATTTTTATCAATGTAATAAGAGAAAAAAAATACACGATACATACTTAATACAATTACGGAGGCTAGCTAATTTTGATAAAAATTTCAATTACAATCTCTCGCTCGTTGAAAATGAATTTGTCACAAATTTCTCATAGACTTAACCGCGAAATTTTAAATAGAAAACTTCCATGCAACTCCAAACGTTATTACGTAATAATTAACAGACGAACGGTGTTTCACGAGAGACGCGACTATACTTTTAACAAATGTCGCGTTTTACGGCAAAAATCGGATCTTAAATCATTCCCCTTTCTCTCTCTCTCGGAGAAATAACAGTTACCGTAGTATTACTGCAGCAAGAAGACACGTTTTTCTCTTTTTCCGAGGCGTTTCCGCGAAAACAAATTACACCGAACCGCGCTGTAATTTCTTTTTACAAGAGCAACCGTTGGGTATCTGTACAGGGTCGAGGTATTAAAAGAGCTCCAAAGTCATCGCGCTCGTTTCTCTCGCCCCTCGCGAAACCAGAGGACAATCAACGAAAGAACCGACCGAAAGTCGATGAAAATCCCAATGAAGAGGGCATAATTTTCTCATTATATTCCAAATGTCGCTAAAAATTGCTACGGTTGCCGTTGTAGTGCACACTAATGACCACAATTTAATCCGGAGACAATGTTCCGATAGGATTCGCCTGACGAGAAAAATCACTTTAGTCTTCATTTTGAATTCGAACGAACATCTACCGGCTCGATATTAATAGCTTTTCACGCTTGAAAGGATTTATTTTGGAAGGATGCACACGAAAGATTCATCGAATCTTTCTGATAAAACATAGAATTCTCTCAACGAGCTTTCCACATTTCATATTTCATTAGTGCTTCTACTGAATAATCAACAGATTCGAGAAACGATTTCTTAACGTCTCTTGCATAACCGATGTAAATCCTCCCGAGGAATATTCTTTTCCCACATTATTCCCCTTTTTCAAAGCTGTTCTCTTAAATTCTATCAAATCCTCGAGTGAAAGTGCACATCCAAAAGAGAATCCTATTTTCCGAAATTTCCTCCAATCTTTCCACCAAGGAATTACTTCAAACGAGCTCATTTTTCCATTCAATATCGTCCCAATTTTAAACTTCATCTCTACTCAAATCAAAGGAGATATTTGAAAAATCTAAAGCCCTCTATGAAGGATCGCAATCGTTAATCACGTTCAAGAACTAATTCAACGAATCGTTCCATTTCTCCGTAAAATCGGTAGAAATCGACTTGAATCTCGACGTGAACGAAGGCCGATTACCATGAGCAGCGAGGATGGTCGAGTAATTGCCGGTTCTGGTAGTCGTGTTCTGGTTTCGGTGCGAACTGAACGACGCGATGCGTGAGCGGTTACGCGCGTGTGTGCATTCGTGGATGCGTGCACGCTCGCGTTTGCCCAATGTCGCGATCGGATAACAAGAATCTCGATAACGCAATCGTATATACCCTGTCGACACTCGCGCACCGACCGTTACACAATGCCATGTTCGTTCTACGTTGGCGAATATTTTTTACCGATTGTTACCCGGACGACTGATTCCCGTGCGATTTATGATCTCCTTCTCCCCGTTCCTCTACGCCCTTTACGTTTCCCCTTTCGCGTTCAATTATTTTCTTACCTCGCAACGATTCCCGTATTTTCGCGGCATGAAACGTCGGATAGACATCTTGGTGAATGATTAACGACATCTTATCTGGCTTTTCTGTCTTTTTTGAATGCACCGGTGGATTTCTTTCCGTCGTTGTTCCTTTCATTACCCGAGTGATCGTATATAAAAATTTGGACAGGCATTTACAAACGTAAGTAACGAGAGTAATGATTTTTACCGCAGGTAAAAACGAAAGGTTGAAACGGACGACAGCGGGAAAGGAAGCGAAAGAGAAGTTTGCATGTTTATTTATGAAATTCGTGCATCCTCGGTGGGATGGTTTAAAAATCTTTTTTTCGAGTGCGTTCTAACCCGAGCTTCCCACGAATATCTTGCCGGTGATAATTATAATATCTCGTTCCCTACCTTCAAACGAACCTGTCCCCATACCATCCGGTTCATCAAATGATAATCACCGCGGCTTCGTCAAGATTCTGCCGGTGATACGCCGCAATCGTAAGAGTGGACACCCGACCGAGCGTGTCTTTAATTACTGTCACCGAATATTTGCAGATTAACGGCAGGACTTGGTTTGGTAGCCGAAATAAATTCTCGAAAAAAAGAATGAACGAAGGAAAGAGGAAAGATAGAAGGAAGAAGAGAGACAAAGGAGGAGGGAAAAGAGAAGGGACGAAATAAAACGGCGCACGGCAACTCGCGTGTAAAAATTCACGTTTTTTCCGTTGCTCGTCGGGCGATATAACAGAGCGGTGGCAATATTCGCGCTTACGATCGGAAAAGAAGGGGTTGAAAGAGGACAGAGAACGTTCCAGTGGGTTTAATAAGATTCAAGGCATGCATCGTCGCTGGGTAGCCGTACGTATGCACAGATATACGGAGAAAGGCGCGCGCAAATCGTGGCGTGTATCAGTATGCACGTTGTGCCACCGGCCGATCATAATTAGCATTTAATTAATTCGACTAATGTGCGAAACACGTTTATATTTACGAGGAGGTAAGCCCAGCAGCCTCGCCAAATCTTGTTTTCCCTCGTCTCGCTCCTGTCCCGGGTACACTCCCTTTTGCGAGCCTCTGTCCGAGCTCGTACACGACGCGCACGCACCTCTACCCTCGCCACGAACTATGGACACCCGATTTCGCCGTTTGATCGATTTACGACCGACCGCCGTGACAAAAAGGCTCGGTCCCCTCGCGATCGTGCAACGTAGAAACGCAATTAATTCCGCTAAAATCTAAAAGGAATTGCAGGAACGCAATTAATTCCGCCGTAGCCCGAAAAGAGTTCGGATCAAGCCGTTTTGGTAATTGCCGTGAGAGTTTATTTCACGATTGTTATGCCACGTTCGTGGCGAACGAGTGGACGAAGAACTCTGAAAATCGTAAGCAGAGACATTTGTCTCGAGGAAGAATCGAGACAAATTTTTCACCTTAACGATCCTTCGACCATTTGAAAGAATGAACATCGAAGTCTTACGACTCGATGCTCGCTACCAAGCTCATTTCAGTCCAGTCTACGAGCACGGGTCAACTTTCGGTCGTTTCCTTCCTCGGCCGCGTTCTTCCAGAAAAGTCATACGTTCCGGGCGAGAAGAAGGCATCGAAGGAACTCGAGCGATAAGAAACTACCGCGCCAATTCCACGTACGGGCGTTGTGCCATTGGCCGAGCCGTATCTCCGATCGAGTAGCCTTCGACACAGTCCCTCGATCGATTCTCGAACGAAGAAAAACTCGAAGTCACGAAGGACGGCTCTTCCAGATGTCGAGAATCGAGGAAGTGAAAACGCAGTCGAGATACCACTTAGCGACTGGTGTGTCTCAAGGATCGAACATACACGTCGGCACTATCCTCTCATTCTGGAAAAACCTCGCAAGAAAAGAGTGCCTCCGGTAGCCGGTTAGGGGTTCCGGGGGTGAGACAACGATTCTCTCCTTGCCGATAGCCTCGACGAAGGAACTTCTCAACGGCGGCATCGAATGCGTCGGCAACGGCAACTGCAACGCGTTCCTGAGTGCGTCGGCGAACGGTATTACTACCGCCATCCTTGGGATTCCAGCTCGCGAAAGTAGCGCGCGCTTAGCCCTTTTCTTGCGAAGAGAGTATCGGGGAGAGGCTGGATACCTCTTTTCTCCTTCTCTGCCCATCGTCCTCTTGATCCTCATCCTCCTCATTCTCATCCTTATCCTTCTCTTCCTCGTCTTCCTCGTGCTCGCGCTGTTCTTTCCGCGGCATCTCCACCTCCGGCACTGTTGGTTGCGCGCGCCCGCGCTGTCGGTGCGTGTCGAGCGCTCTCTCCTTGCCCTTGCCCTCTCGTCCTTCCCTTCGACGTCTCTCCTCCTCCCCTGCCCTCTTATAAGGACGCAGGAAACCTGTTTATTCTTACGTCTCGCGATGGGATGCCGCGATCTGCCGTGGAGGCTGAGAAGGCTGAGAAGGCTCGAGGCACCCGGCTTCCAACGTGGGGATGTATGCACGGAGGCCCTTGCTCACCGAAATACCGACCCCACTTGTCTCTCTCTTCTCTTTCTATCTTTTATCTCGTTCTCCCTTACTCCACCCCAAGTTTCTTCGTTGATTCTCGTGCACCACGTCGGCCTTCTCGTTCAGGCACGCCTTAGTGGCAAACTTTTCGCCCTCTCCCTCGTGAACCTTCCACGTTGCCGAGGGAGCGACTCGTAGGACGATTCCGGGGATGGGCTGCCGAATAGAGAAACTTCCTGGATTATACGGTCATAAGAGATCAGCACGCTCTTCGCGGGTGTCGAGCTTTATTCGAATTAAGCTCTCTTGCGAGTGGTCGAAAGGAGATAGGCAAAGAATTTCCCACAACTTGGACCGTAGAATTTACGCGAACCTTGGAAACTCTCGATGGTCTTCCGTCGTGAAAGAATCTTAGAAAATTCGTCTTACACATTTCCACCACCCTATCGAACTCGGTAAATCGTGAATCGCGTAAAGAAGAAGAACGCGTAAAGCGAACGAAATCGAAGTGCTGCAAAACTCCCCGAAAGTCGTTCGGTCTGTAAAGAGACCTGGCTGAAATTCTCTCGAAAGAATTTCACAAACGATTAGTTTCGAAACTATAGAAAGTAGAGAAGCTCCGTTGTACGTCTGAGAGAAACAAGAGGGCCGTTGCAAAGGTGGAAAAAGAGACGGAGAGTCTCGTAGGTAAGTTCGCGCTGTCGGCAACGAGAGAAACGCGTTTTTCGAGACGAAATTGGCATCGAGGAAACACAGAGAGCCGACCGCGTTCATGGGACAAAGGGGAAGGAGGAAAAGAGTAGAGAGGAAGGGACGAAGGGAGGATTGGCAAAGGGACGAGAGAATAAGAAAAGGCGAGCGCGTCGCCGTGTCTGAAGGAGCACGAATTCCATCGCGTCGCGATCGGGTTGCTTAGAGAGCCGCTCGCACTCCCATGCCATGGTGTAGCTGTACACATCGAAGATAGGAAGATACCATATAGAAGCGGCAAAAGGGGATAGCGCAAGAAGGCGGCAAAGTCCTTCCTTGGCCTCTCGGCGAGTCTCTCTTTTCCTCCCTCTTGCGTTCTCCGTCTTCGTCTTGCTCCACCCGCAGCCTCCGGCAGCGTGGCCTAGCCGGAGCAACCTGTTCCAACGGAGCCTGCTCGAGACATGGCATATGGTGTGCTAAGTTATACCCTGTAATAACACTGTTCAAGCTCTGTGTCAGAGGCAAATTAACTGGAAGACCGTCTACGGGGTGATCTGTCAACGGGTCCGAATGACTGGCGAGTTTCGAGGGAACCGACTAGCCCTTGCAATTATTCTATTCGTGTAATACGTCGTGTTATTACGGCCACTCTTTATTTTCACGGACGACCGACTGAATCTTAATAGGACGAGGTACGTTAATAAGCGCGAGTGAAGCCGTATCTTCCGAGAGTTACGACAGGATGAGAGTAGACCGGAAGAAGTTACGATTCGTGAACGTTCACGGAGTACCAATCTTGAGGTTGATAAAATAATTGAAAGAGCAAAAAACGGCGGGAAAATCATACTGTAGAAGGTAAGAAGTAATTGTTGTTTCGATAGATTTATCGAAATCTCGCCAAGTTGGCAATTAAAACGTATCGAAGGAACAAATCCTCGACTGTATCGCCTTGGTGTACGTTTAGACGGGGCGTGTCGATAATCTTTTCCCCGGATTCTCAACGGAAAATCGTCATTAATCGACCACCGGGAAGATTGCAGTCAAAAGGGACGATCCGGAAGGAGGAGGTTCCATCGATGTTATCGATTACGAACTATCCTTTCTTCCTTCTCAAAGAAACCTTGATCGTACGCATCTCGAAGCAGTCTTCTTCTCCGAACCAATTGGACTGGTCGAGGATAAATCGAAGGTAACCCGCGACAATTGAAATCGGATCTTGATTTCGTTTTTCCATTTTGTAACTCCTACGAGGGACCGTGGAACGTTATTGGAAGTCTCGCGCCAATGTGCATACCTACCGGTTCCCGAGATAGCCATTGATACTCATCGGGCTATAGGTGTGTGTCGCTTATGAGGTACACATACTCTGATAACCACCAGTCCCCATATACACGTTCGCACAGGTATACTCACGTAGGTGCGCCTGTTCGAGAATACCATTATACGCCATAACTCCTACATTATTGTGCATCCTCTGCCAGTCTAACGGCGCGATAGGTTGCCTAGGAATTTTTACCATAAGCCCCGCATCCTCCCGCCGGGTATGTATTTTATCCGTCTTATTCTTCCTACGAGCCACGAGATTACACGTAGGAAGAGAAGTTTAGCTCAGCCACGAGGAAACGAGGTACGCATTACATTTATAATCATTGCCACTCACGCCAGAGTTCCTTCTAAGAATCAATTATTTGCGAGGTCATTAATAAAATGGTAGAATCTCCGGGGCGATAGATATCGCCGACGGTGCCGGGGTACCGGGATACCGAGTCTGCGAAGTCGAATAAGGTAGAGTTTCGTCGCTCGGCTGAACACGGCAGCCCAGCTTGGTTGTGCCGTCGAGTAGAACCGAGAGAACAGTAAGTTCGAGGTCGAGGGATAGAAATGGAGAACGAGAAAAGAGAAAGAGGAAGATGGCGAGAGAGTGGGTGTATATGTGTATGTGAGTGACAGAGAAGAGAAAAGGGAGATAGATCGAGAGAAACGAAGATAGAAATGGGTCTAACTTCGTGGAGTCTTTGCCGTCCTTTGCCGATTCGCTTCCCCTTCGTACCATACCACGGTAGAGAGGAAGTAGGCCACCGCGCTTTATTTCCTCTCATTCGCCCCCTTTCCTTATATACCGCTTTCGTCCTTGCCGTTTCCACTTTCTTGCTACGGCTTGCTGGTAAACGGGAGAGAGAGAGAGAGAGAGTGAGAGAAAGGGAGAGGGTAGAAGGAAGGGGTGGAAGGCTGTAATACCAAACTTCTGCTAAATTAATTTCCAACGATTTACATATGTCGCCCGCTATCGTTATCATAACAATACGTTCGCCAACCAGGCTCCGCCTTTCCCTATTTCCTCTAAGAGGATTTACTTACGATTGGTGGCGGTTTTGGTGTCGGGGAATCGATAATGCATTTAGGATGAACGAAAGATTTCCCCCGTTTCGATAAGTAATAGCGGACCGTAATTGCGCGCAAATACCTTTCGAGGATATCGATATCTCGCAAAATATTCCGGATGAAATTGCCGAAAGGCAAATTCAATGATCTCGTTGTAGCATCCGATATAAATAGTTCCGTGCGCTTTACGAATTATGGAAATTTGTTTCATTCGAGAAAAGAAGAAAAAAACTTTGGACTGTTTGAATTTACGATTAATTCTCCGAAGTGCAGAGTCTATAATTTTCACGAAGCATGGAGAGAAACAGCCGGTGGTAGAAAAGGTTCATTACCGAATCTCGTGCACGATTCCGGGGCAGTCGAGTGCAAGGTAGGTCAGATAGCTGAACCGCATATCGCGTCGGACTACTTTATGGCGAAAGAGATGGGCCAGGAAAGAAAAAGGGGAGACGGTTCCCATACAATTTTCACATTTACCGCTCCAGCTTGTTCGCCCGCGAGCTATTCCTTCGAAGAATTACATTTTAAAATTAAGTCCGACCGACTCGTGAAATTCGTCCCAGGTATACGATCTCTGTGAAGCACCCCTTTCCTTCCTCCATGAAAAGACTCTACCCATAAAGTTCGAATATTCAACGAATACCTTTTCATCCTATCTAACATATCGATATTTTTCTCCTAATTTTCTTAAATCATACTATCGATACTATCACAAGTCAGTGATTAATCCCAGAAAAAAGAACAATTTAAATCAGTGAAAAAAACGTTGAATGGCATTATTGCGAGTATCGTTCACCTTGCAAATATCAATCGGACTAAATCCGTTTATTTCTCAATTCGGTTCAATCTCGCGGAGGTGTCGAGGGGCCTTTTTCGAGGTTCAGCGTTTACTCGCCTATTCCGTGCTGTTTTCCTCTTCCGCGAGCCGCTTTGAATTCCGCCCGATTGGCAATTGGTCGAGGTCTACCTGCAATTGATAGACGCTACAGTTGAATGGAACGAACGGGGTGTATCGAAGGGGCCGAATAACAATAGGTGACTGGACGAAGAGTAAACGAGCTTGCAGTCTCCCTTTGTCACCCTCTCTCTCTCTCTTCTCTTCTCTCCATCGTTTTCTCTGGTCCTTTCTCGTAGTAAAGCGTAACGGTCTCGTTTTCCAAACGCCCGAACAACCAGAGTTGTCCCTACTTAGCTGGCAATACGTCCAACTGCACCGGCCATGGGGTGCTTCCACGACACCCTATAACATAATCAGTCGACGATGTATTTATCGGACCATCCAGGCACAATGCCCATTGTCCACTGATACCTGTTTTCGCGCCGTGAAACGACTGATGCTTGCGATTAACTAATCGTAACTCCGATGAAGAAGAAATTGTGACGATTTGAGCGATAGGGTCTTTCTAAGGGTGCGGGTTGTTTCGAGGAACAGGATACTTTCTTGAAAGGGAAGAAAAATAAAAATCCATGGTGGGTATGAAATTGTAAAAATAGATGTCAACTACTCCAAGTTGACCCTGATATTTATATCATATTTGCAGCATTTTGCGGAAGCTTCAAAATTGTTACGATACATTTAGGTGAAGTTTTAAAATGTTCAGTTCATTTTTATATTACATGTTTTCTTGGGAAAGCACTATCGACGTAAAGTATCGATTCTAGTCTACTAAAAAATCTTGTACCTTGCTAAGATTTAAAAATCTATTCTTGTAAGTACTGTGGTTTACTGTATTACGATATCAATTTCTAAAATGCAATCGTAAAGATCTCTTTTTTTAGTAAACGCGTATTTACTATATTCAGGGATGCTGCTTGATACTTCTATTCGAAGAAGAATTTTACAGCTAAGCAACTGTCGCTTATTTGTGGGAATGAAGTTGACGATACTTTCATACAAGTTCCAGTATTTTCATATCTCTTTTGCCGTTACTCCTAAGGAAGCAGGTGAACGATATAGGATCGAGGGAGTTTCAATATTTCAGACATTCTTCTCCACGATACATGTTCGAGCTCCGTTCTTTCGCCTTTATGAAACTCTGGAAAGAGGAACGATAAATAACTCCACTTTCCCTAGACTTTTCGAATTCGTGATTGCCTCCTCCTTTGTCTTCCGTCTTTTACGACACGGGAAAAGTATAAACGTTGTAAAGAAGCTACGATAATGAAACAGAAGGGAGCTTGTTTTCTTATTTCGCGGATGAATCCTCGTTTACCCATAGAAATTCTGTTTCTTCGATAACCTTTCGTATCTAGAAAGAGAATGGTAGCAACTATAACAGTATTCTAATGCAAAACTTTTACGATTGTCGTCTTTACGATTATTCTCTTCCACTAAATTGCACATCGCAAGAAAATCCATGTTTCACCGTAAAGATTCTTGTTACAAAACACCACTGCACGAAACGATCTGATCACCTATTTCTTGGTCGTTTCCAGAATAATACCCATCGTCTCTGATTCCCATAAAACGCTAAAAGATTGACGCGCAGTCGTCATTGATTCGTCATGGAGTCGTAAAACTGCCAATGCGATTTGAAAGTGTTTCCTCGTGTTTCTTCTCCTTTCTGAAACACGTCCTAGCATTCCGATTTCGCAAAACTTCAGGGAATGATAAGAATCGTCGTTCTTACCGAAGAGTTTGCCTTCGTAAGCCCGTAGTTCGACGAAGTACCGTTTCGTTACAGCCACTTTAGTATTCGATCAAATTACTCGAACGTTCTTCTCCTGAGATCGAAATAAGGGCTCGAAGGAGAAAAAAAGGGTCAATTGAACGGGAAGAGGAAAACTATCGAAGAATGAAATTCGATAGGAAAAAAGAAGTACATTCCATCAAGTACCGCAATTTCATTGTCGTTGATCGATTTTAATATAAATTCCACGATGAAAAGATTTAAAGCTAGGACATTTGCAACATTTTTCGCGCTTCAGTTTACATCATGTCGAGCGGATTGTCCCGTAATCTTCGAGACGAATAAGTCTGCTTCGGAGAGGGAAGAAAAGACGAGAAAAACAGGAGAGTCGCTATCGCTGACAAAATGACTCGTGTCATCGAGAATCGAAACCGAGAAGGTCCGTAGGATCGGAGGAAATTTCGGTGGTCCTCGCACCATATTCCGGGATATCGAAGTTTCCGCAGGAACGGACGCTCCGTGAGATATGAGTTGGCGAACTGTCGTCGAAGCCGGCGTCGTCGCCGAGAAAATAAAATCTACCAGATTACAGGACCTGAAGGTTTGCTATGAAATAGGTATAGAGAGGCAAAAGATGACCGTCGGTGGCATATTGCAATTGGAATCTTTCTGCACCTTTGAAACGAAAAGAGACCAGTCGAGATAAACGTCGTCCTTTGTCTTTATCGTTCTTTCTGCATTTTCGCGATTTAGATACTATGGTTCTTCTCCTTAAGACTTTAATTTTCAGATAAGTTCTAAACCACCAAGGATACGTTGCATGAAATGAGACTTTAAGAAAAATTTATCAAAAGCGAAAATTAACCCCTTAGAGACTCATAGCACGGAAAATGGAGTTGGGAACTTTGAAGTCTTCCAGAAACTATAAAATTGACAATATCAACCGATCACGAAACGGTCTCATTATTTCTCTACTATTGATATCACGTTCAGTTATACGAAATATCAGAAATCAGTGAAATTTTTTGATTTCAGGAATTAATTTTGAGTCTTTGCTCGCCCCATCAGAAAAGAAATCGTAGATTAAGGGATTAAACTCTACCTCATTAACTGAAAGTTTGACTCTTTAGTTCATATTTGCCGTAGATCGTCCGAGTATTGCTTTTAACAAAAAGGAGCGAACTTTCTTTACCTATCGATTTCGAAGAAAACTTGATACAGCACTTCGGTACTGACTTTTCGATCTTGCAACTATGTTGAATTTTTGACTAGCGATAATACGAATCTGCATCACGACATTCGATACCGACACAAAAGACATCTTCCTCGACGTTTCCCAGAATATCTCCAGAGAGCTCTTCCTGAATCATTCGGAATTTCTTTGCGATGATATTTCTCATGAAAATAGCAAAGTGGTTTCAGAATCCGAAGACGGGAAAAGTCCCTCGGAAAATGTTTGTGGGATTTCCAACCGTTAAGGCGAAAATATAGAAAGAAGATGAGAAAACAGAAGTATCAGAACCAGAGGAAAAACACAGTCGGAAGTAGAAAAAGTAAAAGCAAAGCGGAAGGACAGACGGCATCGTAAGAGGGATAAAGCCGGCTGTAAAGGTGATACGAGAGAATTTAGTCGAGCCGCTTCGACGGATCTCCGTGAAACGAGAATACACGGGAATGCTTGGTTGTAGGGATTTGTTTTTATTATAAGGTATGCAAATGGCGTACGAGGAACGCCGCTGGGGTTCCATCCTGCGGGCCGTGTCTTTGCCTCTCTATTCCTTCCTCGGATGGTACAGTCATAAACTGAATTGTAAAGGCTGAAGTAACTCTTCCTCATCCGTGGTAGATTCTAAAATAACGCTAAACCTTCTCCTCCTCCTCCTCCACCTTCTACTCTTCCTAGGCAACTCGTCCACGATATAACGCAACGACAAATGATTGCCAAAGCGACGTCTCCTTTTACGACGTCACTTTAACGCACACCGGAAACCTACGAATCGCCAGTAATAGTAGGTAGAAATATGGAAAGAAAAATTTTCCTCCTCGTTCAGAGTCCAAAATCCGCCGACGTTTCGACCGGAAGTACGGTGCACGGGCAACGATGACGCGTACACACCAAGTGCATCTGGTGACAAACGCGAGAGTGCACGGACGTAACCGAGCGGCGCCAGAGAAGGCGATTCGTCGTCAACCAAAGCGTAAACTGCATTTCGGGGTCTCCCGGTTCCACCCCCGAGCGGCTTCGTCCTTCTCGCTTGGAGTGAAACCATTTTTCCAGGCCAGCGATATATCACGGAGGACCGCGTTCGTTCTCGGCACACTCGATACGAACGTATGCCGGTGCAGCCGGGGGCGCTCAAACGTGTCCGAGCAGCATTTTTGTCCTATCGCACGAAACGACTGCGTAACGCGCGAGAAGCACCGCGCTATGCGGAAGAATTCTTTCGGCATTTTATTATCGACCCCCGGCGAGCGTCTGCACACCCTCTTTCATTCTCTTTGTCCTTCTCTTTCTCTCCCTGCCTCTTTGGCTATGTTGCGCGGCATTCCAATTTGCAAAATTTCCATTCTTACTCTTTTGCCGCCCGCTCTGACCGGCCGCTTTATGCGCGATTCGTTCCGCCGTTGCGACAGCAAGATATTTATAAATTGTTATTGCCATCGTTCTCATGTAAATGTATGCGGCTCTCGGTTGCATCTCAGAGTGGTGAGAGAAACGTGGATGGTTCTGCATTAAAAACTGAGCCGGTAGAATTGTATTCCTTGGAGGGAAGGTAAGTAAAGTTGTAGTTGAAACGATGGGTTGGAAGTTTAATGGATCGTTTACAGAGAGAGAGAGTTGTGGAAGATGATGAGAAAAATTGAATTTCTTTGGCGAACTGCGAGAACTTGTCACGAATCGATTGGTCGTATGGATGATAAAAATGATGTTATCGTTTTGCGATCGAATTTTTGTGGGGCAGTTGTATTTTGCGATTTACGAAGAGACGGAGTGCAGAAAGAAATTCTCATAAACGTATTCATGAACGTGGAGTTTGCACCCTTCTTTTGCCTATACACGATCTGCTTACCTTTTCCTATGTAAGATGCTAGATGTACGTTCACAAAGATGTATATACGTAAAAACGCGAAGCTTCAATTGAGACTTACGTTCGCGAATACCGTCGCATATAAAGAGAATTTGAGCAAACTTCGCGATGCGTCGACTTTGCAGCGTAGACTTGCAGCGTAGACTTGCAACGGCTTGCAACCACTGCAGACTCCAAGGATCTTTATAACCGTGAAATACACGAAGATAAATGCAACCAAGATTTTTGCACGAAAAAGAAACATCGAATTTAACTCAAATAACGAAAGACAACCACAAAGACCATCTATCTCCATCGCTTCAATTTAAAACCAACTGTTATTCTTTCCGAAATGAAATTATAGCTAGAAAATTTCCAAAGAATTGTAAAACTTCTCCAAGAAAAATTCTAGAAACAAGGAATGAAAAAAAAATGAAGGAACAAATCCATTACAAAATTAAGAACAACTTCTACGTCTTTCTCAACGTTACCCCTTCTTCCACACACGAAAGTAAGATAGACTCGAGGATGTAACAAAATTAGCTTCAAATGTACTCCAACTTCTGCAATCCGGTGAATGTCCATACCACGGAATTTACTCTGGGAGCGCGTTAGATGACCGAAATTGTGGCACTCCTCGCCACGCCGAAGTTCGCGTGTACGGAATGCGCGTGGATGCATTCGTGTCGCCATATTAGAGAGATCAAGGTGTGTAAGTGTATGCACGCGCGCGCATACACGTTATAAAGGCCCACGTTTCCGTCCACGAATAAGGATCTCCTTCAATACATGCATACGTGAAAGCATGCGGACGAAATCGTACAGACGTGCACACATATTCGCATGGTCCTTGTAGGAACTGCGCGCGAGCAGGATACCGCTGCCGTTGGTGGCTCCTGCTGCCGGCGCTGGTTGCTCGCTCTGCTGCGAGGAAGACCGGGCATGTTTGCCGACAACAAATAAACGAAAATAAAGTGGCCCGAGTAGCTACTCCGGAGCCCAGGCAGAGAGATCGGCTTCAATTTATACAACTCAGGGTTCGGACTTAATCTGGGAGACAGATTTACACCCACGGACGAGGATGGCGAACGGAGAAGGGAGCTGTACAAAAGAAGAAGAAGAAGAAGAAGGTGGAGGAGGAGAAGAAGAAGAAGAAGAAGAGAATAGAGAGGGAGGATTGGAAGGAGATGGAGGAAAGGATGGGGGAGGATGAAGAATGAAAGAGGAAAGAGGATACATCGATGTTTACTCCTGAGCACTCTCTACCCGACTTTTTCCCACCGTGGATGAGAAAAGAATCGAATCGAACGACAATGAAGACTAATTACCAGCGATATCGTTGCGTACACCGAAACGTGCAAGGTGGAAAAAGGCGGGGGATTAAGGGGTATCTTTATCGAATCGAGTATAAATACCTAGGGTGCCATCGATTCTTTTAGTTCTCGTGGAACGTTTCTCGGTGAAAAATGATTCGTAGCTCTTCGTAATTAATTATTCGACTCGCATTCGATATTATGCAACCTGTTTGTAAGGGGACGAAAAGTTGGCCGTTGTCCTTAATAAATCTCGAGGGACATGGCGCGTCCGCGGATCGCCGGTGGAATTTTAAGGACGGCCCAACAGTCGTTGCTTTAATATCGTTGCATTGGTAAAAACCATTGTTCCGGATCGATATCGATCTTCCTGTAAATTTGAACGACAAGCTCGCTTAATCTTACGCCGGTCGAATGACAAGTACGTTCAATCTTGAGCACCGAAGGAGGCAAGCTCGAATATCGGCTACTCTGGACGTCGAGCCGTTAGGTATGCACCGCGCCGTGTCGATAGAACGATCGCCTCGATATCGTCGACGTTCGAGTAGGTTACCATTGACAAGCAAGTTATAGCCGTTATTCGAGAACACCGGCTCACTCGATGTGGGCAAACGTTGCCCGCAATGTTCCCGTTTCCGAGAATCGCGCTTCGCTACCTGGACGCCGTTGTTTCAACAGCGGTGTTTCACGTTCGGATAAACCGATGTAATGGATAAACGGCGATACGTGTATACCCGAGAGTTACCCCGACGTTTCTCGGGGTGGCTGTAGGTTCGCCGACTCCTCTACCCTTTGCAAACCTCTCCCTCTCTCCCATCGTCGACGTTGCTTCAAGCTCTCCTTCTCTCATAGCGTCACAAGTCGCGCGAAATAGCCAAGACCGTTATCTCCACGTTTGTTTATCCCCCGCCGCGCGATACGACCAAGTTGCATATTAATAAAAGTTTCAGCAAATTAGTTTAGTTTCGCAGAGTTTAGTTCCCTCGGCCGACTTCTCTGCCGGCAGTGAGCGTAACTTGGCCCCGTTTACCGCAACTTCTTCGCCTCATCCAGGCCCGACCGAAATTTCATATCGTACCTAATGAACCACGACGAGATTAAGTGGCGCCGGCGTAACAGAATTGTTTGCGCGTACCGTGTCATCCGAGGTTTTGCCTTATTAATTCCGATCTCCTCGTTACCGCTCGTTTTTATCATTTGCGAGCTTTTAACGAGAACTGCAAGGATAAGCTGATTACGTATTAGCAAGATCTTGCATCGCATCGTGGATAATCTATTAAAGATTCTATATATAGATGTGTATACAGATATCCATCGACTCGAGCATATTCTTGCAAATTTCCCTCGCCTCGTGGAAAATTCACGAGTACGCTCAAGATTTTCCGCGCGTCTCGTCGACCTCCTTTCCTGAGGAACTCCGGCTCACACGTGAAGCATTGAAAATCTCTGAATACCAGCCCGAAAACGTGTCAAGGAAATATCGCGAAAACATCTCCTTCATTCGACGACTGACATCGGGTATGACGAGGAACACAAGTCCGCACTCGAAAGAGGAGACATCGGGATGTTTCTGTCGTCACACCTTTCTAGCCCACCGACGACGGTCGAGCGATGTTTCATTCTTGGCCATGATGGATGCGATACAAATTTGTTCATACGTCTTAACTCGCGTCCAGAGTTTCTTAGGATCGCCGCACCAAGCGGAAGAAGAGACGGTCGGCGAACCAAGGAGGAAAAGGAGACTGCCGTTGAAGGAGAGAATTGCGCCTGGATTGTGTTCGCACTTCCTCGCCTGAAGGAGAACTTGTAACCATATATCAAACCGAGTTCTGTCTTCTCTTCCGTGCCACGGACCGCTACTGACTCTGCCCTCCGCAAACTCCCCAACTTACGTGGGTACTTGCGTGTACTCACGAAGGTTCGGTGTGGCCCACCCTATGAATACGAATGTACCTTGTCCTTGTGGCCAAATGTGTCTGAAATCCGTTGTATCCAGCGAGTATGTCGACCCTCGATTACGAATGCGTGCATTCAAGTCGTTTCAATTGGAAATTGAAAGTTGATTGTGACTGGGGGTAGTCGGACAGTAGAATAATACTGTACTGGGCGTCCTTACATATTCTCGTAAAAGTTTTTGATATTTCCGTGCATTGTCGCCACTCGTACGTTATTTTCATGAATTTTCACGAATTCAGTGAAGTTTTTTAATGAAATGTTTACGAATTTTCTAATACATTTAATTTTTAAATAGTGACATTAAATATGGTAACGTCCTACTGACTATATATCTATTTGTATCTCTAGGCTTTCTGCTTTGTAAAAATGTAATTTTAACACTAAAACTACCGGCGTTATGTCTACTCATATTTAGATATATGGGATAAGTGCTCTAGGAGAAGAGAAATGAAGAGGTGAAAGCGATGATTAATTAACTAATTTATGTCTTATAAGATAGAAGTGGAATATTTGCTTCATAGCTTCTCTATTAATTTAGGGAATTTTTAGAAAAATTTGGGTTGTTCCTTGCGTTTTGACCGGTTTGGTAGGTTTAGTGTTAACCCCTTAGCCTATAACTACGTGTGGGACTCGTAGCGCGGAAAATGAAATAGAAAATTTTGAAGTCTTCCAAAAACTATTAAATTGACAATATCAGCCGGTTACGAAACGGTCTCATTATTTCTATACTATTAATATTATAGTGTTATACAAAATATCAGAAATCATTGAAAACTTTTGATTTCAGGAATTAGTTGTGAGTCTTTGCACGTGCTGACAAAAAAGAAGTCGTAGACCAAGGGGTTAATAAAGAAATTTTCCCCTCGGTAAAAGTGATGCAACGTGTTAATTTTTAAAAATGTATACCAGTATTGCAAAGTTATATTGATCGAAGGTAAACGATACGTGCAAAGCTCACGTCGAATGCAAGCTACACTTGCAAAAACCCTACGTCGTGTTTGCAAAAGAAACGACGTTTCCTGGAGGAGCTCGAACATCTCGCGGGGAATCGTGTTCTCTGAGTATAGATACGGCAAAACCTGGCATCTCAGATAATGTGATTAATAGGACTAAACGTCTCTCTCCGACCTCCTTTCATCCACGATGAAACGTACTCGCAAGAAGCGTCTCTATTCCGAGCAATCGCACGACTGTCATTGCATCAACCATTGCCTTCATGGAAGAGGTCCTTTCTCGAGGATCGAGATCATTCTCTCTCTATTCTTTATGGTGGCTTCCCGCGGAACGCAGTCTCTTTACTCGAAACGGCACAGTCAGCATTTTACGTTAATGCTTTTCGTGTATTCATCTCAATGGCATCTTCGCCCCGAAGGTTCGCAGCGAACTGCTGTATTTCGAGAAAGGATGGACGCGGTTCCTTCTGGTAAATTCGTCAGAAAAGAAGAGCAAGGGAAATTCGGAAGCAACGGACGAAGAGAAAGCGCACCAGACAGAGTGGAAATGACGTCGTTAGTCTTTTTTCTTACGGCACAGGATGAAAGTTCCCCCTTTGTGCTGGCGTACACGGGTCAACGAATTTCTCTTATCGTTCCTTCTCCGACGAAAATTTCATCCACCGTAAACAGAATAACTCGTACATTTATAATTCAAATTGTGATCAATATCCAATGTAAATATAGAAAGTAAATTTATCTCTTGTAAAAATAATTTCAAAAAGTTACTACATGAAAAAAACTCCTTTTCATGTCCTTCCTGCTTTTCCTTCAAACGATATAATTAATTTTTCTTGCAAACATCGTAACAGGGTATTTCTCCTGTGGTATATTATTAGCGAAATAACTTACGAATGATAAATCGCAGTGGAACTAGTCGATGACGAAAGGAGGTAGTTTGCTTGATGCACGAGCACCGAAATACTACATAATGCTAATGCCGGAAATTGCACCCTCGTGAGTGATAAAGATGGAGAAGGGACCTAACCCTGCTCCTTTGCTTACCCAGCTGCTTCCTTGATTTTGCTATCCCCGCTTTTCATATTTCGCTACGTAAACTAGACAGTGCTAGGCGTACTAACGAGGGCCTCCGCGTACTCCCGCAGCCACGCTACCACGTCAGACCGCGCAATTTCAATGCTCGCGTAAACTGAAGAACCTTGAAGTACGTAACTACCATGCCGCGTACACAGATGTGCACCAGGAGGCACACGAGAATGATGATCAGATGGAGAACCTCGAGAGCGGAAGTTGGATGAAGAGCGGAAACGGAACTAGGGACTGAAGCGTCTCTTTATGCGGAGCACATATCGACAGCGCGTTCTGACATACTGCCAGTTTGGATTTGGTCGCGGAGTAGAACCACCGAAACCTACTGCCATCCGTTCAATCGACGTTTCAGTCGACATGAATTTAGTGTAAAGCATAGAGATTATATCCTGTTTCTGTTACCTTCGAACGATTACAAGATTGGGCCTTGCGTGACAGATTATTTATGGGGACACCTGAAATGATTTTAATCCCCTTAAAAACATTAGTCATCTAAGACTAATTAACCAGTTAGCTGTGTTTGACGAGTATACTCGTCATGCGTAAGCTGCCACTGGTTATTTAAATAGTAATTTTGACGAAAAGTAAAGTATATTCGTACATTTCAAGATGTATGGAATATTTTGAGGCAATGCCGAAATAAAACGAATAACTAAAGGGTATAAATAATTTGAAATAGATTAATGCTCATCAGTCAATATTCGTAACACAAAATTCAAAAGAATTTTCGCCACAGATAACTGGTTAAGTGAAGTTAATTAAAATTCTGTAAGATAATTTTTAATCCATTCTATTGTCGGAAGAATAAAGAATGAATTTCTCCACCGTTTGATATTTATTTCACTCCAACAGTCACTTGAACCGTGCTATTGTAAAATTCATTTTATTGTTGGATAAAATCAATACTAATTTCTCGATACAACCGATACTCCTAGGTACAGCGTACATACAGTGCAAATCTCGTTTCAAAGTGTGTCATGGAAAATAGGTAAAATTGTAAGGACGATAAAGTCACAGGTGGATCGTCCTTATGACCTCTCTCGCGAGAGCAGTCTCGAAAAATGGTAGGGAAAGTATACCGTGCACATACACAACGTAGGAGGAAGAGAGAGAAGATAGCAAGAAAGAAAGAAGGCGAGGAAAAAGAGAACAATAAAGGGAAAGATGAAGGAGAAAGAGAGAAAGAAAAACAAAAAGGAAAGACAGAGAACGAGAGAGAATGGCCAGTATAACACATGTGTTACCCCGCGGGCGACATATGCGACCGTGGTTGCAACTGCACGTATGTACATATGTACGTAGAACCGTGGAGACGTCAACGGTGGACATAGATGCGATTCCATGTTTCGTGGCGAATAGAATATTTCCCCATCCGTCGTAAGTTTCAGGCAGGCTGCATGGAAGAGGGCGGATAGAGTAAGAAGCGAGCTGGAAGGAAGGAAAGATGCAACGAGAGAAAAGGGCGCAGTACAAGAGCGAATACGTGTACGCGGGCATGGAAACTCAACGGGGGGTACAGAGCCGTCGTCAAATCGAGTTCCTCGCCGCGTATACGTGGCTCGAGTACGCGTAGATCAGGGGTTCTTAACCTCTTTGTGCCATGGACCCCTTCGGCGATTCGGTGGAGCACGTAGACTCCCTTGGATGACGGCTTCAAGTGGAGGAAAGATAGGATTTCAGAACATAATTACATCAAAATCATTATCAAAATATTTTTAACATACTTACCCTCTCTAAATGCATATCCTTGATGATACATTTAGTAGGAAGAAAACATATGTAAACTTTCGACAAGTTAAATATCACATCCGAGAAATTCTCCTCAAGCATTTACCGCCAAAGGAATTGCTCGACTCTGTAATACATTGCCATGTTTTGCTTGATGTTCAATCACTTTAGACTCCGATAGCTTAAAAATCTTAAAAGTTCTCGCATTCAAAGAGATGCATCGTTGCAAATGCAATTAAAGTCCCGACGTATTAGCTCACGAGGAGCAAGGATCAAGGAAGACCAGAATTCTATCGGCGAACCCCCAAGGAGCTCATGAACCCCAGGCTACGAACCCCTGGTGTAGACGAAGAGAGACGGATAGGTTGGCGTTGCAGACGCGTAGCGCGCGCGGAAGGCACATAAAATAATAACAGGAATAACATCGCACCGGCCATCGGGCACGATATACTCGGGATGTGCGCCGATGCGCATTTAACACGCCGCTGTCTCGACTCGACTCGACTCCACCCGGACCCGGTGCTAAATTATTCCGACATACGGACGAAAGGAACGTCCGCGAGTCTTTGAGAGCGCCGCGCGCTCGGTCGCGCCGCTCGCGCGTAAATTAATAAAACACACTTTGTTCCTGCGTCGTCGCTGCGCGTCAAATTAACCTCTTGCCGTGCGCTCGCTGGGTGTTTCCTTTTAAATTCGAGAGGTTGCAATTTGTACGCTTCAACCTCTCCTCGAATCAGTTATGCGTTATGCCAAGTTCTCCGATTCGCGAGCAGAGACTCCAACGTTCGTTTGAAGTTTGTATTACATCGTGCGGGTCGTATTACTTCTCTGCCAACGTTTCCAGAGAAATTATTTCGACACCGGAACACGAACTGTTGACTGAAAAAAAAGTGAATAGGAGGAAGTAAATGGTTGGGATGTTGTTGCGGAGCAATAATACATCCCTGAGGCTCACAGATGTAGCTCAATTCGTCGTAGGATTTTTTAATACTTTCCAGATGTGCATTTTAGAGAAATAGCTGCCGCGACTTGCAAATACTTTATTACTTCAAAATCAATGAGTTTTATGGCTCTATTGTCGTCAAGACTTCTTAAGGAAAAGACTTGTCCTGCAAGAAGTCTTGACCAGGGACTTCTTCCCCCACTCGAGCCGGGGTTTTTCCTACACATCGAAGGCTGAGGGAGGCTCTTAACCTATGGGCAAAGGACGATTCCTTTGCCCACCAATCGCAAATTTAATATTTGCAAACTAAAGAGTCTCTCAATCAGCAACGTCCCTGCTCTGCAATAGTGACCACCCCCGTCAAATCGTGACGGAAGCGCGTAGAAACGCGCTTCCAAAATTTAGTCTTTTACAAACAAGGAACCAAATAACATCTAGCGCTCCTAATAGAAGCTCCGTTCGCGAGGCTAAGACCCGGACGTAATTTCCATCGTTGTATTTGTACAAAGTGTAAATAAACCACTTAAACTAGGCAACTTTGGATCAATTCAACATCATTTTATACGCAAGACCTTCGTACGTGGTTCAAATCGGGTGAGCCTGTTTTAATATACGCTCATTCCAGAGGTGTCGCCGAAAAATCGTGGAGCAGGTATCAACCCACGAGGCGTACATCCGTAACAGATGTAATTTCTTTTTAGTTTCTACAAAGTTTTACTCCCTTTTGTCTTCTGTGGTGTGTCCGTTGAAACAACGAGAGACGTCGGGAAGGTAACGTGGATTTTGTACTTGAATACAAGCGTCGGATTTAAGAGGGATATTCGTGGAAGCATTGTTCTCACGAAGTTTTCGTCTGTTTACGAAAATTTGAGAAAATGTAACACCAGGACAAATTTAAGCTCGTGACTTGAGGAGAAAAACCTGAATTCGTCTTCCTGACAAAGTTTTATCAACTAACAACTATGAGCTCCAAACTCAGGAAAGTCTATCCATCATAACCGCGACTCTCCTAGGACGTCATCTACACTTCCGTTTCGTTCATGACGACGAAGAATAACGCTCGCGGAAGAGACTCGCGTTGCGGATAGCACTTTCTTCGCTCCTTGCAATCCGACAGAATCTCTCTGGCTACCGTCGCAGCTGGTTCCTCCGTCCAACGGAGGCAAACTTCTACCGCAAGATGCTTTTCCATCGAGCACACCCTCTTCGTCTTCTTGCTAGCTACCCTTGGAAATTCGTAGAAAGCCAAACCAGGAATGAATACTTTCCTAACACCCATCCTACCTGGTTTTCTTGTCGATTAGTAATCATAGTTCTATTAGAAAAAGGGGAAGCAAACGAATAAGAGTCTCATTAATATCGAAAAGTGGAAGCATCAAGAGTTATGGGGTTTTTAACTCGATAATACTCTGCGAGTGGATACGCCACAGTGTGTCGTACCATGACTTTCCTTACCTCCTTAGATCGTCGCCAATGGCGCTGTTAACTTCTGTTGTATAACGCGACAATCTCAAGAAGTCTCCTCGGAGGTAGGCCTGTTTCGGCAGGATCTGATTCGCCAGGCGTTATAAAGATATTTCAATGTTACGACTTTGTCAAGTGCCTTCTTCAGGAGGCTGAGCAGAGTAGATTAAATAAAAAAAAAAAACGGTGCGAATAGGCGGTATTTAGCGAGAAGCTCCGCCGCTGAGGAGACTTCTTGAGGTTGTCGAACGATACTAACTGTCGCTTTGACAAGGTTGATAAACACTGAAATGTTTATAAAATAAAGCATCTGGGTAATAATGTAAATTAGTTAATTAGTTATAATTCTTGGAATGCGCAAAGGTAGCCAAATAATTTTCAAACATTATGGGGCGAGCATTCGTCGAAATTGAAATGTAAACTACGGTCGCATCGGTGATTTGTTGGAAAAGTTTTCTACTAATGGAAAAGAGAAAGTAACGAATTAAGAACAATCACGAAGAACTATGCGTCTCTCCTAGGAATAAGAAAGGATCGATGGAACATTTCGGTGCGAAATGACGAAGTGGCGGAAAGAGAAACGGTTCGAGAATAAGATAGTAAGCGCTGTGTAAGAGTAATCGAACCATTCCCCGCGTAAGAGGGATTGGTAGCGCGAACGAGATAAAGGCGGGGTACTATATCGTCGAAGGAGGGTGAGAAAAGCGAGAAGAGGATGGTTGGAAGGATGGGTTACGTACTGATTGCAGCAAGAATCGGACGTGAGAGACGAAAAAAGAGCGATGTAAGTGACTAATAGCGCAATGGCTCCGCTGACCATCGCGAATCGTGTCCTCGCTTTCTTTCACCGTGTCTTTCTCTACCATTTTAAACTTTTCCTGGCAGAATATTCGTGTCCAACTATCCTACACTTTACGACGTAAAATAATTAAAATAATTTCAAGAATCATCCTCACCTCTCGATAATCATTTCATCCCCTAGTTTCTCCTCAGCTATAAAATCGATTCTCGGACCAAAGGCCAGAGAAATGCCTCAAGAAAAATTGCAACGTCTCGATCGCAATATCGTGCCGGATCTTCCTCTTGATCCGCAAACCAAGTAGCCGTGTTCCCATCGACATTTACAAAGCCTCCGGGCAGAAAGCTCGCAAAACTCGCGTCATCTTTGCTCTCTCCCGATGTAGAGACCTCTCATTTGCGATGCGTCAAGAAGACGATGGTTCGACAGGGACGAAAACAAGCCGGTTAATGAAGCGTACAGTACCAACGCATACTTGGCGCTGCTCGAGCATCTTCGACCCGGCTTTCAGGTTGCACCTGCCGTCGAGGATGCACAAGTATCCGCCGGCGTTCGCAACACCTTCCGCGATAACGTTCGCGATCGTGGCAGCATTTCGAGTTCCTCGACTCGAGCTCTCCCTGTCTGACCGGCTCCTACGTACGAGGTCCTTCTCGGAAGGAGCATCGTATCTCTCTTTCTCTTCCGTCGTGCAGGTAGAGGAGATTAATAGTCCTTCTTGAGAGAAATCGAAGGACTTCCGACGTGGTATACTCTCGACGCGTTCAGACTCGCATGGTCGATAACCGTGCGACTTATCGGGGCGGGAGTAATCGAGCAGACAGGGAGGAAGGAAGGAGGAAAGTGAATCTGTAAGATATCTTCCCTCGTAACGCAATTCGGCGATGATTCCAACGAGCTCTCTCCTCATATGGACTCGCCGATACACTCTGCACTTCGCTTTAGAGATACCTCTTAGAATGGGAAGGTAAACGAGACCGAGTGCATTTCGTGTCTCGGCACAATGGCCATTAACCGAGTTTAAACGTCGCGAGAGAGAGCACCGCGAGGATAATACTCCGGGTAATGACATCGTACGGGTATACACGGAGGAACGGTCAACGAGTTGCCTGTTACTCTGCGTGGACCGTTCCTTTTTCTCTCTTTTATTCCAGCGTAATTCGACGTCAGGTGCCGTGGACGGTGGCCGACGAGGGAACGAGCGAGGAAGCGTGTGCGTGCGCGAGTGCCTGCGTGCTTCTGCAGTAACTTGGAAATAAACCAAAGCGGACAAGTAGCTGAAAAATGTTGGCCCTTTATGCGTGCATACGCGAAACCGACAGGCGAGCGTCGTGTCGTGCCACCGCGCGAATATAAGTCCGACGCGTGACGCGGTTAAAGCGTTCTCACTGTTGAATATTCCGGAGAATCGTAAGTGATATAGGTTTTTGTAGATGGTTGCGAGGGTGGAAATATGAGATAGAGAAATTCAAATATCTATACTTCGCTTCGATACGATAGCAGAGATCTTTGAATTGTCGAACAAGCTGATAAGTGTTTCCAGGTGTCTCTTTGGAAATTTGGATCGTTGGAATTTTTGCTGTTTGAAAAAGTGCACGGTAATTTGTGTATTTCTGCACAGAATTTGATTCGAGTCGTTCGTTAATCTTGGATTAATTGAAATCTTTTGAAGTTATATTCAAGTGTGCGATTTTCGTAGCATATTTTTCAAGCAGCAACACGACGAATACGCGTTCTCTCGTGTCGCTCGCAGGAGCGAAGAACGCGGAGCACGGTGCACGGGCGTGTACACGTGAAAAAGCATAAAGAGTACACGCGACCGTGTACCACGAGGCAGCGAGAGAGGATAAGTGAATTAAGAAGGACAACTTGGTACGCGTATACCGCCCGAGCACTTGTAAATGCTTTAATGAATTAGCGAGAGGTTGGTTCAAAGCTGAAAATAAGCGGGCCGATTCAGCAGCACCAACGGAGGAATTTATGACCATCGGTTCAACGCTGAAAAAACTCTCGGACGGACAATAAATGATCCAGCTAAAATATATTCAGCGCTGTATTTTTAAATTATGCTACCATATTTAGTATAAATTTTCCAAATGGAATTTTATTGATCCGTCCATTGCCAGGAGATTGAAAAATATTCGTTTCAGTCCTCAGATCTTTTCACCCATTAACGACACTCGATCCGTATGGAAACAGGACGCACGAGAGACGAAACGCGATAATTACATGCCAAAAAGAAATTAATTTTTCAACCCCGCCTTCTCGACGATTTCAGGGAATGACTCGACGATAAAACTGCCGGAGTAAGAATTCAATTTATTTCCCCTTCCTACCTCTCTCTCGCGCGTGTACATGGAAAATATATAATTTCTTTTTAAACTCCCCGCGTCCAGCCATTAACGGTCACTCGTTAATAATATCTTTCCTACAATATCCATATCAGTCTCAGCTAGAGTCTACCTGCCCTACTTCGTCTATCTTGCATCTACGTAGAATTACCACTTTCCAGTATGCTTTCAATTTTGATAATGCTCAGAGACAACGATCTGCCTCGGCCAAATACACCATACGAAAATGGCGAATGCGTTTGGACGGTGGCGCGTTAGCAAGAGCCGTATGCTCGCGCCGAACGACGGTAATCGCATTATGCAGAAAAAATTTCAAGATCCATCCGTGATAAGCGGGGGGCCGTATGTAATGAAAAGTAGGCAAAGCAGCATGAAGGAGAAAGGCAGGGCGGGTAGTTGACTTCAGCCGTGCTTAACCTTACGACATCGCATCACGCTATACTCTGACGAAGGGGTTCCGCCGTGCTAAGTTTCAGCGCGCACGAGATCTCGCAATATCAACAGCGAAATGCTTTTCGAGCATTTATGCCAGTGTTAAAACAGCGAGGTAAAAAGCCTTCTTGCTCGCGCGATGTAATTCACCAAGTACAATTCTCTTTCGTGCGCCAACACCTGGAACGAAGTCGTATAAATATTCGTCGAAACGGCGTCGATGCACGGCGCGTACACCGATGGAAAAACGGTAGCGAGTTGCGCGAATTTCCGAGCCGTCCTTTTTTCCACGACTCGCGCTATTAAATGTCCCGCTAAAAAGATCCGAAGTGATTAGACGAAACGATTCGAATGGAATTCGTCGAGTTTATGTAGAAAGTACGAGATTTACAGGCAGACTTGAATGACCGTAGTTTTGATCGTTGAGTCTCACGCGCTTGCTCGTCTTATCCATGGTTCCTATCGGACCACTTGCTGGTACCAAGTCCTTGGTGTTTGACCTACGGTTCGTGTTCGATGATAGAAGCGTTATTTTAAGTCTTTCGACGAAAGTATCCTTGATAATAACGAAAACTATATTTTCGTTATAATAGAATCTGTCGAAGCTTAAAAAGTACGGTCAGTGCGCCGATACTGCGAGCCTTTGAAAACTCTCGCTTATATTCGACTCTTTGATGAGTTTTTTTTGTGAAATTCTATATCGCGAGGAAATTTCAGCAAGTATCGGACGAAATTTTTACGAGTTTGCAAGGAATGTTCGTTGTATTGCCAAATCGGTCTACGCAGGAATGTGTATCGGCAAATCGAGTCGATAATGTTCACGATCGTCTCGTGATCGTGTAAAGGGGAAACGAAAAGGCGAGCTGTCACCGGTACGACGTACCACCCGGCGTGAAATCGTAGCGAGGCGCATTTGTTGCCCGAGAGCGTGTCGAGTGCTCGTAGATCACTCAACTCTGCTCGCGCCACTTCCAATTCGAAAGAGAGCCGGTATACGCGCACACGTATGCACCTACGCGCAAGAACGACTCGTTAAACGTACGGCACACTATCTACGTGAACGCACCCGCTAAATCGCGATCTCTGACACGCGTGTCGGTGTTACGAATCGTTGGTGCGTAAAACCGGGAGCAAATATCCACCAGGTGAGAGAAACAGAGAAACCACACACGATAGCGGTCGGACTCTGCGTGCGCTCGCTAATTAATTTTCCAATTCCTATTTTGCCGTTGTCGGAGCAATTACTTTACGAAAAAAGTAGCCTTCGAGTTTGCCGTTGCAGCAGCGAGAATTAATCGCCCGGCATTGTTGCTTCTACGAGGAAAGTTTCAAGTAAACAGATTTTTCCGCGATGCCGAGGCGAGATACAAAGATGAATGCAAATAACGTTGCTTTGATTATAGTATATATAGAGCGATAAACTGCGGATGAAGCGTGCAGTTAAAATTCAGAGGAAAAATAATCTTCTCTGCATTTATTCTACATATATCTCACAGTGAAATTTCTGTGGCCAAAGTGAAACGTATACGAACAATATAAGGTAAACTTTGCACCATGATGAAAATACCTTTGCCGATGTTGCTTTAATTATATTCCTTGTCGCGACGAAAAAGGGTAAATCTCGGTCATTTTGTTAAACGAGAAAAAATATTCCTTTATCCAACGCCTCCAACGCGTCGAATGAGACGAAAGCTTCACGGCGAACGAGCAATTTTGCTACGCTCAAACCGACCTACGAGACGGTATGCCAATATGGATCGTAGCCGACCTGGACACCGGACCGCTTCCATGGGACGATGAATGTGCATTCGAGACGCGGAGGTATGGAAAAGCACTCGACCATGACGAATCCTGATTCCTCACGGACCGGAGTGACTGGAAACGGGATCGCTTTGTAGGTAACTGGGCAAAGCTGCAGCCACGGGACTCGAGTTCTCGGTTCAAATTGTTCTCCAACCGAGAGAGAAACTTCTCTACTGTTCGTTTTTAGCACGCTCGACTTTTTCCACGATTCGATAAAACGCGCACGACGTAGTTTCCATTCGGCTCGGTAAATCGTGCCACGAAGAATATCGTCGAACCCCGGCAACCACGACGAGAAAGGGGCAAAGTTGAAGAAATTTCTGCACCGTCTATAGGTAGAACACGGTGACGCGAAACTTAGAAAGGAGTGTAATTTTCGTTTGCCACCTAAAGTAGATAGTTTAATTACCATAGCCTACGGTCTCGGTGAGTTAATTAGTGTCAGTTTTCAAGTACGATAAGTCTCGGAGGGTTGCTCCACCTCGCTTTGATACACAACTGCAGTTTGAAGAGTTACGGCTACGCTTGTCGCAAAACTGTTACCGTTAGGAGTTTCGACGATACGGGATACATGTTTCGTGCCGTTTGTCTCGTTACCGTTGTCCCCGTCGTCAAAGAACATCGAATTTTCCGTCATCGTGGGTGGTACCAGTTTGCGTGGCGCGTTAAAACGAACGTTCGACGTGTTTAAACGCAACCTCGATCCCGAAGTATCCGAGCGAGGATAAAATATGGTCTCGTAGAATGGAATCGACGAATCGGGCAGACATTTGGCAAGAGGTACGTTAATCTTTTTCACGTAGATACTTGCCGCGTCGGCGGAGTGGCAGAAACGAGGTAATAAATCGGATATTTAACACGTGATGGGAGATGTTATCGCGATGGAAACGCGACCGTGGTGAGCCAACATTATCTCGTAAACGTGCACGAGTCACGGATCTCGCGTGGATTGCCGAGCAAAGAAAAAAGTACCATCCAGGTTTATCGGTAGTAGAATCGGCATCGACTCGCGTTAATTTCGTGTTCACTCGCTAACCCCTTTTCGCGTGCGATACAACGATTAATACCAACGATTACCATTTATTCCGAGCGTAACGCGAGCCGCCTAAGAGCGACGCGCCTCGAAATTAATACTCCGACTTCCACGTAGCACGCCGAATCTAAGAGAGTAACTGGATTTATTTCGTCGCGATCGCTATCGTTTCCCCATGGAATGTGGCGAATATTTAAAAACCTCCCTTAACTTCGACTCCAAGAATACCGTTTCTATAACTATCTCGCATGCCATGGAGTGTTAACTGACATTCCACTCCCTTACGATGTGCTCCGAAGAACGAGCCGAGTCACCGATCTTCTCTCATTCCCTTTACCCTTTCCTTCTATCTTTCCATCCCTTTTACTCACCCTTTCTCTCCCTCTCTCGTTTCCTCGGCATATCGCAACGACTCGGGGACTCGAGGATTCCGTGGTCTTCCACCCGTCAGAGGGGATCGGGGTGACGGGTGGGGTTTATACCTTTAATTAGCGGCTCGGCTGAACTTTTTGGCGGATAGATAAGAATATATTTACTGCGTTCACCCGTTCTGAGCCGCCTCGCGAAGTAAGTAAGCAGGGCTAACCACCGCTCTTCGGCTTCGGCCTCGGCAGTATCTTATCCTCCGCCATGGAACCCGGTGCTGCGCGAGAGATACGGTCGAAGCCGACCGGCACAGCGATGGATACGAGTCGCTATCGAGATCGAGACAAACTCCAAATTCTACTTCCTTAATCACGATACGTGCTAATAAATCGAATAGTCCCGCCATACTTCGTGGAAGAGTAATCAGAGATTCATTTTAAGAATTCACCTTGGGGAATATTTCTTTGAAGAAATTACAAAGGAGGAGAATTCTCAGTTTATGATTTTCTGTAATATTATAATCAACGGGAGGAATGCAACGGGAAAGAGAGATGCATACGATAAAGTTCTTTAAAGAATGTTCGAAGACTTTCCTTGGAGAGACGCGCCAACTTTCGAATGTTAAAAATGCGTTAAACACCCTTTGGGCTCCTGGCGCGTTATCTGTGCTGTGGCTAATTGATAACGCCGTCGAGATTAGCTTTGCTCAAGCCAATTTAGGTAGTCAGATGCACCGATTAAGGGCGAGGTGCAAAAGAAATCGCCCGCTTCTACGTCGCAACGGCGCAAATTTACTGCCGGTTGGCATGAAAGCCGATCTCTTTCTCTCTTTTTCTTTCTACCTCTCTCTATCTTTCCTAATTTCTTTTTCTTCTCTCTTTGTACTCTTCTCTCAGCTGTCTTTTCCTTTTAATCTCCCTGTCCGCGCGTATCGGGTGGAGAAGCCGAAGGCTAGAATTAACACAAAGTATAAGGGTGCACCGGCATGTCTCCCTTTCTCTTCAGCTACCTCCATACCCGTCTTCCCTTCTCTGCATTTTGTTTCTCCCTCATTCGAGACTGGAAGGACAAACGAGCCGTTCTGGCGATCGATCTCTCAAATCGAAGTCAAGTATCCGATACCGCTCCGGGTAGGTACGTTCGAGAGCGGGTCTCGTAATCTGCACGAGCCACGGCAACAAGGGTGAGCGCGAAAAAGAGGAGAAAAGAAAAACGGAAGCGCGAGGCGAAAAAACAAAAGGGTGGAAATTAATTTCCAATCGGTGCCGGCGAGTTATTAACAACTGTCGAGTGCCACTCGCTCGCTCGCCAGAGGGAAACGAAATATTAAAACATTTAGAGAGATAAAGAATGACCGGGAGGAATACCTTGAACTACGGTGTTCCGGAAACTGCCTATAGATGATGCGTGAAATTCATCGAGTACCCTCTTCTTCCGTCACGAACCGGGAACTATAAGTGTTCGCGCTTTTGAAAAAAAAAGTTAGGGAGAGATTTGACGCAAAACAAAACTGTCGTTCACCACCTCTCTTCATATTTTCACCCCTATTCGTTGATATTCCGTAACCTAGCTTCAATTAATGGTCAAACGACCCTGATAAATAAAAGCTATTACTTGTACAACATATAAAAACCGAGAGTGATTCTGCGACACCGTTCACGATTATGATCGGCCATCGCATTAACGATGGTATTAATTGAAAACCGATAATCAAGAAGAAAAGCACCGAGTTGTGATTTCTTGCCGATCGTCCCGAGGTAAACTTACGAATCGTAAATCGCGGAATGACGCGGATAATGCTCGTTGCCCCGGGAACCAGTTCTCGCGCGATGGTTTGCTCTCGTTCGTTCTCTCGGTTCTTCCGTTCTCTCTCGATCGAGTCGATTCCTGACGAACACACCACCCTGGTGAGGCCTTGCAGGAGAACCCGAGGAGTTTCTTCTCCTATCGTTCTCGCAGACACATAAATACCCGGGGCTTCTGTTGCACGCTCGCCGGTTCGCCGGTCTCCTTAACCGTGTGCACTCTGAGAGCCGGTTAAATAACTCTCGCAAAAACTTATCGATTTTATGTCTCAATACCTGAGTGAGCGCAAGAGCGAAATCACGATCTGTTCCTCTCTCCACGAGGAGGTAAAAAGAGATCGATGGTGCCGCGTGAAAACAAAAGGGCCGAGAAGAAGGCGGGATCGCGAGAGGGAAAAAAGAAAATATTCTGCGAGAAAGAAGAACGCGAGAAGGTGGAGCGAAATCGAATGAGAGCAAGATCGACAGGGCGCTATTAACGTTGCTTCTTTTTTTATCTCTCTCGTTTAAGCATCGATCAGTAGCGCGAAACGTGACTAATTGATAATTGAGCGAAAATCACGCGGATCGTCCATCAGCGTAGATGTATCCGCTTAAAAAGTATAAGTTCTAACGCATACTTTCTTGAGAGAAGAGTGGGAACGAAGAATTCCGATGTATTGCTATCGAGAATCTTAATTCCCTGTTAATTCGCTCGTCAATTCTCTCGCGATTCTCTGCACGTCGGAGAACGAAGACACGATGGGGACGACGTAGAAAAGGGAGTTTCACCGCCTAAAGTTCACCTCGAGGCACGACCAAAGTCGATCGTTCGGTATCCTCGAGGAACGAGACGAAACTTCCTGATTCGGCCGTGCCACTTCCGGAACACCGTTTCGCGCAAACTCTGACTTAAGCCAACTCGATGCAACCTCCCTCTCTCGATCCTTATCATGACCGTTGCGAGCGTAGATCCCTTTAATTGGAACTTCCTCCCGTGCAGGTTTCGTCTGCCTCCATTAAATCTCCTTTGGCGGTTGAGAACTCGCATCGCACCCGATTGCCGAGAGAGAAGTCGCGTCTAATTCCCAGGACGTACGTTTCGGCATCTACTCTTAGGTTGGACGATTATACCAAACTTTCCGTCTTCGCTCGGCATGTCCTGAGAAAATTCAGGCGCGACGGAGCAGAACAACGTAGAAAAGAATTATATCGAGTTCCTCGTAGAATCTAAACTACTGGTGAACTCTTTTGTGTGAATTTCACCATGGTCCAAATTAATTAGAATTTTTCTATCGTCTCATTGAGAAATTTCGCCGATATTAAAAGAAATGTGAATCGGTATCATGAAGACTCGTAATTCTACGAGTTGTCACGCGAAAGGGACATGCTCGTACGTTCGGAACGATGGTGCTGTTAATCAATATCATTGTTGCACATTACCTCGTCCATCGCTGCCCACGTATGCACAGAGCTGCACCTTCGGCCGCGTCTCTCGGGACTCGTTTCGTGACCTCGGGCCGGCACGACTGACTTCAACGTATACCAAGATTCCTGACATAATGTTCGGGTAATAACCATTAATTTGTACGATCGGTCTACGAGCCACCGTACGCTATTCTTAAGCCGGCACGCCGAACGTTGCATCCGAGATGATTTTACGTTCCGCCTCGGTTCCTCTTTGACGGGATCTACTCTGCTCGTGACAAGACATTGCGGACAAATGTCTCGGAGAAATCACGAACGAGGAGCAAAATTGCATCGAGATGCTTTTAAACTGGAATACATCGATGAAGGAATTTTGAACGCTCAGAATTCACATTTTTATCTGACAGCGTTGAAATGTTAAATAAAAAAAGTATATATCTGTAGTATTCACGGTCAATGCCACTTTTAAATAATTCTACATTAAGGGTAACATTTAATCATAAACTCTGTTGTACTTCTGCATCTTTGATAAAATACTCCATTGAAGATCCTTCAAGATCGTCTCTGATTGTAAAGATCATAGTTGGAAGAGACGGTAGTTACGTAGTGCGAGAGGGTGCATCGAACGGTAACCGATGAGGGTGATTCTCGTGAAATCGTTCGTTAAACTCGATAGCGTAACCACTCGAGAATCGAACGCGAAGGTGAACATCGAGATCAGGGCAACAATCGATAGCCGGGCATGCAAATGCGAAGGTTCGTTCGGTTACGAATCAATGCTATCGCTTAATTAGCGAAGAGCCCGACTACTCCTCGTATTCTCTCTTCGTTCCGCGCCTCTTAAACTACCCCCTCTTGCCGAACGTTTTCTCTCTTCCTTCTTCCCAGCCGCACTTCCGATAGGAATCCGACCATCGAGTACATCCTCGAGAGCGGCCAGACGTTTCGAAGCTTTTAACCGTCCATTTCGCTGGCAATCCGGATATTACGCCGTCTCAAAAGATCTTCTGCAGGAAGATGTTTTCGTGATCCGCGAATAGGTAAACGCGTATCTCTTACAGAAGGTAGAAAAATGAGGGTGGGTACCGAGGGAGAGAGGTACAATATTACTTTCCGTTTGAAACGTTAAATTCAATTGCCCGGATTCGTCTCGGTAGCGAATCGCCAAGGGAGATTTGAATAATTCGATTTTCAGCCGTGAACCCAAACGTTTCCGTGGTTCAAGCCATAATGCATAGATGAAGTCGAATGTATCTCGTACGTGGTGAGCATTTCGTTCTATTTTTCTCGCATTTTTACCTACTCAAGGGAGGTACTTTAGAAGTAGTATTCGTTTTAAAGCCCTTCGCGAGTTCATAAAACTCACACCCTATTCAAGCGACGTCTCTTTCTATGCAAAAACTTTCGATAGTTCGAAATAAAGACACCGGTGGACCAGTTTCAAGATTCGTTTAGAAATCCTTGAAATATCTTCAACGACCGCTGACACGAATATCGGTTCGATTTACTCGGTGCTTTTGGTGTCACTGTTCGTTTACCTCGCTGAACCTGCCTTTATAGGGTCGCTTAGCCCTATATTTGGGAAAGCCTCACCATGCGTCTCATGGGTACATTACGGAAACACGACGAAGAGTATCGCGGGCAGAGTTGCTAGAGTACGAAGGTTTCATAGACGTCTTCGCTTTGGGAAACACGACGTAGGATCAAGGAGTCTGTCGAGTCTGTTGATCGCGCCGAGGGAACGCAAGGGGGTCGAAGAGCCTCCGCCTGCTTTCCAGCGAGGCATCACGAGGATAAGTCGCGGATCGGAGTGATAAACGACTGCGGCGTTATTAATTGCGGCCTCCATTAACTGATGAGTCCCCGTATCTTCTATAGCCTTCCCTTTTGCTCTCTCGGTCCTCCCCTTCCACGTTAACTTCGTCCTTCTTTGACGAACTCGTTCTGCTCCGACACTCACGACGTTCCCACCCTCTCTCTTCCTCTCTCTCTCTCTATCTCCATCTTTCTATCTTCCCTTTCAGCACACGGGGCAGAGAAGCTTCATGGTGCGAACTTGAAGCGAGGAATCTTGCGTACTAGAAGAAGCAAATGATCCGCGAGGAAGGGCGAGGGAAGTTCGCGCGAAGGGAAGCCACGATGCTTTGCAAATGAGCCGGGGGCAGCTTCCTGATTTTTACGGGGCCGCTAATGAATCGCCCTCGCATCCTTCGAGTCTGTCGCGGCTCGATATATCGCGCCGGAACCCTTCGTGCTTGCACCTTCTCTTTCTCCTTCTAGACTTCTCTTCTTCTTGATCTCTCTACTCTCTTTATCTCTGTTCTTCTCTCTTTGCCGTTATCTTCCTTGATGAAAGCCGAGAACCGCCACGACGAGAAAATCGAATTTTGCAGCGTGTCTTTCGACATCTAGCGCAGGTATAATATAATTAACAAAAAACCTGGGGTAGTCTCGTTAAATTTTCCTCCCCGAACTCGCCCGACGTTTTCTGTCGCGACGTTCCTTTTCGATCCGTCTAAAAGTCTAAAATGGTCGGTAGCATTTCTTTGTGCCTAGTTTCCTGTTTTCATTCACCCGCTGTGAGTATGCACGTCGTATTTTTCCATCCTTCTCGTGAACGTATACCTCTCTGTGCATTGTGCTAACGTTCGCGGACTTTTGTACTCCTCGTTCCTCTTCCGTAATTGCATTCCGCCGAGTTACCGTTTCTATACCAAGTGTAATACTAATTTTAAATTGTCATCGTCCTTAAATCGCCTCCGTCATCATAATAAACGCATTTATTTGCTCGTCTGCTTCGCCTTTGTGCGATCGTCGCGCGAGGACCTACTTTTTCAAACGGACCGAATATAAAGAACCTCTTTGCTACGAATGAGTGCGGCAACGAGCACGGTAGAACGATATGAACGTAGAATAAGAGGGAAAAAATGGAAGAAAAACGAATGTCTCCTTCGTATTCTAATTACAACTACCGTATTGTACATCCAGGACGGAAGTTTAATAAGCGGCAGACCGGTCAATGATCGCGAGTTTTATGACAAAACTCTTTCACAAAGATGCACATCAGGTTGCATCCCTTTTACGGAACTATTGCAAATGATCCTGCGGTACGCTATCCTCTGGCCAACGTCGCAAATGAGAACCGATTTTTCTACCGGTCCTTTAATTAATTGCCCTCTGCAGTTGCAAGTCGAGGAGAGTACCTATTATCGGGTACCGTAGGACGACGTCATCTCCGTTGCTGTTACGGTCAGCCATCTTGTGCAATCATAATGCAAAGAGTAGAATTAGTCGAATTCTATTCCTCTTTGTTCCTCGTTTTATTATTTCGTACCTGTCGACGGAAAATTAATTGTTCTCTTGGAATTGCTTTCCGCAGGGATGCATTGAAAGTACAAAATACTAACTTAATATCGACACGACTGATTTCGATCGAGTTTTACCTCTTATTGGATACAATGCCGCTTAGTTTCGTACTTTTTTCGTTGAGAAGAATTGTTTATTGGTAGCTCGTCGAATATCGTTGCTGTAATTAACGTCTAAATATTTACAATAGGAGAAATTATAGCAAGAGCGAATGAACATGAGCGAAACGTTCATTAAACTGTAGAAGATGGTTTGGTTTCTTGATACGTGCACTGTTAAACAGAGCTTTGCCTGAGGTCATTGTATTCTACGAGCATAAACTGCAACTACATTCCTGCCAATCGACGAATCGTGTTTCTAATGTGAAAATATCTATCGAGAAAGTTGAAGCTGATAGGAATTAAGATTTAATTGCAGTGAAAAAATGAAATGAGGGAAAAGTCGAAAAAGAAAAATAAGTGGAGAATGAAGGAGATAAGGTGAAAATGACAGAGACGGGAAGAAAGAAACGGAGAAAGAGAACAACGACGGTAAAGGAGCAATGATTGAAGTAAGAAAACAAAGCGCAATCATAACGATGGTAATCTCTGCGGTTGACGTACAATTACCTTCGTCAAGGCGCCTAGGAAAATAACCAATTTCAGAAGTGTTTATTGCAGGCTGTAGCCTTCTTCGTTGCTCGGTTAATGAGAGAGGAGCGAACAAGGGGATGAGGGAAGGAGAAAGGTGCGAAGAAAGGAACAGACTCTCTGGTACTTTTTAATTTTAATTGTACTTATTTACCGTCACGTTTCTCCGAGTTGGAGGGACTAAAACTAAAAAAGGGATATCACGCGTTTCTCCTTTTATTCCAGGAACTCAAATTACATTTCGAAATTCCACCTAGATACGGATTTAATAAAGAAGGAATCTTCGATTTCACGCTGTTACCCGATTCGTTCCACGCTAGAGTAATTTCTCTTTTTTTTTTAATTTTTTTTCTTCCCCCATCACGATTGCTGTATACAGAGTCTAGGATGCAATTTTATGAACGAGCTTTTTTTTCCAATCGGCTGCCCCTTGGATCGAATCTGATTACGAGCGTGATGAATTGCGCTTATTACAACGTTGGATGTGTTTTACTGTATCGGCCAGATTTATTTCGATCGGCGTGCTCGATGCCGTTGTAAATATTAAACACCGTGCTCATAAATCGTATTTATTCTATAAAATATCAATGGAACGTTACTCCTCGGCGGATCAGAGCGCACAATGCAGATTTTTTCCGATCAGGACAATATCTTGCATTGTATAGCGATGAAAATACTCGTTTTTATATATATATCGAGAGTATTATCAATTAATTATTAAATATAAACTTTGTTTCAGCTACATTTAAATACTACAATTTCTATAATAAAAGCAAATTCATCCTGATCGTGTCAAAGTATTTAAGTTTAAACTACTTTTTGCGCTAATCATTTAAATCAGCAAAACGAATAGGAGATTCAAACAGTGGAATTCTCATTAGCCCGAAATTAAACTACACGAACCGCAAATACGGCTATCTTTATTTCAACCTGAACGATTTATCGCTTAAGTAAACGTTCCAATTTGTGAAAACGCCGTTCCAAGGTATTCGGCTTTGAATTCAATAGAATTGACTCAAATAGATCAGCCTCCTCCCTAATCTCGTTCGATAGAGACACAATTTCTTCCTACAGTTTCCAACGCGTTCACAGACATGTAAAATACGACGATCATCGTTTCCATAGAACGATATTCCTTTGAATAAAAATTTGACAATTATTATTCGACGATTTTTCATACTGTTCTATTATCAAGCGTAATCCAAGACAAATGAAAAATGTATGAAAAGAAGATGAATACAGTCTTTCGAGTCTTCCATCGCATTAATCCGTCAGAGATTATTTGCGTCGAGATTTCGCATAGCACGCAGAATCCGGATTACTCGACGTCGAATCGTTTCTCGGATCTTTCGTTTATTTATCCCCCAAAAAGAAAGTCCGACATTCGTAGAGCCGAGGAAATCGACGCAGAATGCGATTCAGGTTTACTGCGGCGAACGAATATCTAATTAGAGAGCGGGTATAGGCGCACGACAATAAACTAGATGCAATATCCGATAATGCTCGTTGGCTCGTCCACGTAGATTGACTCTGTAATTCGATGTGTTGATCGATACCCGTAACAACGCAAAACCCTGTAGGGCTGCGTCGTTTCGATGAAATGTTCGCAAGAAAACAATTTTTGTTCACCTTGATGGCGATTAATGATCGATAATATTTCATAATCGAATCGCTGGGCGGTAATGCGAAGGAAGCACGGAGAAGATATCAATCGACGTTTCTCGCACCAATTACTCTGTGGAATGCGAGGTGTATAGCAAATATATTCTAAGTCCTTGAGTTAAAGAGGTGGAAGGCTACTTGCTTCGACACCGTACTTTTATTTTTTCTTTGTTGTTTGAACGCTCACGACCAAGTGTTTTGTCGGTGAGAATTTTCCACCGACGTAGACTCCTGGTAGGCGGAGCGAAGTTTCGGGAGTTTTTCTCTATTACAATATGATTGGTTAATTAACCTGATTGGTAGAGAAAAACTCCCTCCACTTTGAAGGTGGTGACTGGAAAAGAGAGGACGTTTTTGGGGAAAACCTGGCCGGCGGTGAGTCACGCCGTGGCCGAGGATTTTTGGCTTCCTCGCGACCCGCGGTTTATGACGGTGCATTCCAGGTGGTCAGCAGATGGCTAGACACAACCGTACGCGAGCAAGAATTTATTTATTTATTGTCCATTGTCGTCAAAAACATCTGCGACTTGTAACTACTTTTGAGGATCATTGTTTTGACCCTCGGCAGTTCCAAGTCGGCTTAAGGAATTCCGAGAAACAGTAAACCGCGTGTCGCTACATCACCCCCTTTCCAGTGTAACGATATGGTATTTACAAAACATATACAATACTTAAAGCTACTATTTACAAAAAAAAAAAAAATGTGTTAACATTTTGTATGTGTAATATGTACAAGAAGCCTGCCGTCGATTAGGCTTGATAACGCTCCGTAAAGCGCACTCTGCGACCGGAACGCGTTATCACTTGCCCGTTTGACGGAGTGCTCGGGTTTCTCGCGGCAACGGGTCTCGCGGGGATCGCGGAGCTCGCGTTTCTCGCGGAAGGTGTCCTGGAGGCGGCACTCGTGTTTGTCGCGGAATTCGCGGATTCGGAACTCGCGTTCGAGGCGGCACTCGCGTTGAAAAAGTTACTCGCGCTGGAGGCAGCACTCGCGTTGGCGGCGGCACTCGTGTTAGCGGAGGCACTCGCGTTTTTGTTATACACGACGATTGTTCGTGGTTGCGCGAGCGGTTGGAGAGAGTTATCCGAGAGGAGGTGAGCGGGTTTCAGTCGATCGATCGAGATTGTGACCTCTCGGTCCCCGATTCGAACAATGAAAGTTTTCTCACCTCGTCGGATAACTTCGTACGGTCCATCGTACGGAGATTGTAGGGGCTTCCGGACGGCATCGTGCCTCACAAAGACGTGCGTCGAAGACGCCAGGTCTGAGTGCACGAAGGCGGTCCTCGTACCGTGTCGAGATGCTGGAACGGGACGGATGTCCCGCATCTTCCTTCGCAGTTGGTCCACGAAGTCGGAGGTGAGGTCGTCCGGATCCGTGACGAAGAATTCCGCAGGGAGCCTGAGGTTCGTCCCGTAGACGGCCTCGGCTGAGGTTCCCTGAAGTTCCGGCTTGTAGGCGGTGCGGATTCCCAGCATCACCAGTGGCAGTGCCTCGGTCCATTGCGCGGTCGCGTGGCATTTGATCGCAGCCTTCAGCTGCCGATGAAACCGTTCGACGAGACCGTTGGCGGCAGGATGGTACGCAGTTGTCCGGATGTGGGTGGCGCCTGTAAGGCGCGTTAGCTCCTTGAACAACTGCGACTCAAATTGCCGTCCTTGATCCGTCGTGATCCTCGCGGGCACGCCGAATCGTGAGATCCAGCCGCGCAGGAGGGTTGCTGCTACCGTTTCGGCGGTGATATCGTCCATAGGGATCGCCTCGGGCCATCGGGTGAAGCGGTCGACGCAGGTCAAGCAGTACCTCGAACCTTTTGAGATCGGCAGAGGTCCCACGATGTCGATGTGGATATGCTCGAACCTGCTAGTCGGCGTTTCAAAGTTTCCGATCGGCGCTGTAACATGTCGCGTTACCTTATTTCGCTGGCACTCCACGCAAGCCTTCGCCCAGAGGCCGCAATCCTTGTTGATGGATTGCCAGACGAAACGGTCGCTGACGAGCTTCCTCGTTGCCCGAATGCCAGGGTGAGACAGATTGTGCAGCGCCTCGAATATCCTTTTCCGGAACGGTCCTGTGACGTACGGACGTGCTCGTTCCGTGGAGAAATCGCAGATGATTTCTACGGGGCCGGATGCTGTCGGAAGGCTTTTGCGCTGCAGTTTCAGCGATGACTCCGACTGAAGGAGACGTTGGAGCTCCTCGTCAGCCGATTGTGAAACTGCAAGAGCTTTCAGGTCGACGACTGTCGTTCCAATGCTCTCGATCCTCGAGAGAGCGTCAGCTACGACGTTTTCCTCGCCGGAAATATGGCGTATGTCGGTCGTGAACTGGCCGATGTAGTCCAGATGCCGGAACTGTCGTGGGGTACATCGCTCCGAATTTTGCTTAAACGCAAACGTCAACGGTTTGTGATCCGTGAAGATCACAAAACGATGTCCCTCGACGGCGTACTGGAAACGGCGGACTGCCGAATAGGCGGCCAGCAATTCACGGTCGTACGCGCTGTATTTCCGCTGGGCCGAAGAAAACGTCTTCGTGTAGAAGGCAAGGGGCTGCCAGGTGTCGTTGACCTTCTGTTGTAAGGCCGCGCCCATTGCGTAATCCGACGCGTCGACCACGATTGACAGTGGAGCGCCGGGAACGGGGTGAGCTAGCAGTGTGGCCCTTGCCAATTCGTCCTTCGTCTGCTCGAAGGCTTTCTCTGCCGCAGGAGTCCAGGTAACCGGCGGGTTACCTCGGGCAGGTAGTCCTCGGAGCAGGTCGGTGAGTGGTGCCAGCAGTGTTGCGGCACGTGGTACGAAGCGGCGGTAGAAATTGACCATACCGAGGAAACGGCGCAGGTCCTTGATGGTGGCCGGTTTCGGGAATTGCGCAATGGCTGCGACTTTCCCGGCGTCCGGCGTTGTTCCCTGCTTCGTCACCGTGTAACCCAGGAAAGTTATCTCCTCCTTTCCGAAGACGCACTTCCCTGGATTAACCACGATGCCGTACTCCTTCAGGCGTTCGAATACCTGCCGTAGGTGATCCAAATGCTGCTGCTCGTTCTCGGACGCTATAATGATATCATCGAGATAAGCATATGTGAACGTTAATCCACGTAATACCTCATCGATGAATCGTTGAAACGTCTGGGCAGCATTCCGAAGTCCGAACGGCATAACAGGGTACTCGAACAGTCCGAATGGAGTGGTGATGGCAGTTTTCTCCACGTCGCTCGGCTCCACTGGAATTTGATGATACGCTCGTACCAAGTCGACCGTGCTGAAGATCGATTTCCCATGCAGCATCTGCGAGAAATCCTCGATATGCGGCAATGGGTACCGGTCCGGCACGGTTCGAGCGTTGAGTGCCCGGTAGTCGCCGCAAGGTCGCCATCCGTTGTCCTTCTTCTGTACGAGATGGAGCGGAGACGCCCATGGGCTCTTCGACGGGCGAATGGACCCTTCCTGGAGAAGATGCTCGAACTCCGTCCGAGCGGCTTTCAGGCGGTCCGGTGCGAGCCTCCTTGGCTTCGCGTAAATTGGAGGTCCGGGTGTCGTCTCGATGTGGTGCGTGATTTTATGTTTCGCGGTCGGACGCAGCGCACCGGGACGAGTAATGTCGATGAATTCTGTTAGTAAGGCATGGTAAGGCGATGCTCCTACTACAGTTTTCACCGACTCGTTCGACTGAAGGACTCGTCCGATGGCTGAAATCGTCGTATTGCTGTCGACTAAACGCTGGTTGCGTATGTCGACGAGCAATCCGTAAAACCGGAGAAAATCAGCACCGATGATCGGCTTCGAGACGTCGGCTATGACGAATCTCCATTTGAATGCTCGGCGCAGGCCGAAATCTAGTTGCAGCAGGATGTCGCCATACATCGAGATGGTCGACTCGTTCGCTGCGTACAGGGTGTACGAAGATTTCGGCGGCCGGGTCTTGAGAAGCGTGCACGGGTACACGCATAAATCGGCGCCTGTATCGACGAGGTACTGTACCTTACTGTCTCTGTCGGTAACGTACAGGCGGCATGTAGAGGGATCGACGTCGGTAGCCGCGCTTACGGTCGATCTAACCCGTTTCCCTGCCACTTGCAAGGCAGGAGGCAGCGTTTCGCCAGGGCGCCGTAGGTGCGGTGGTAACCGCATACGCCGGTTTCGTCCGCTTCCCGGGACTTGGATCTCGCTCGACCGCGGGAACGGCTCCTCCGTCGATTTTGTCGCTGCTGCTGGGGGACGTGGTGGCCTCGCTGTTCGATCCGCTCAATGCGCTTCGCCATGCTTTCGAAGGCTTGTACGAGCGCCTCGAAGCGGTCTAATTGCTGGTCGCTGGAGACGGCCGAGCAATGTTGGCGCGAGGTCGACTCGGCGTATTTGTCGGCCAGTTTCGCCAGTTTGTCGAGCGGAGCACCTTCTATCGTTGAAAGAATCCCGCTCATAGCTTCGGGCAAACGGCTCAACCACATCGTCTGCAGAAACTGGTCGTTTACCGTTTTTCCTGCGAGCTGGCGCAAATGACGGAGAAACTGAGAAGGCGTTCGATCGCCCATCTCCTCGTTTTTTAAGAGAGTCCGGATGCGTTTCTCCTGTGACGTCGAAAGGCGTCTTATGAGCTCAGACTTGAGCGTCTCGTACATATCGACTTTTGGGGGATTAGTAATAACATCCTCCACTTCGTCGATATATTTGAGATCCAACTGCATCAGTACGAAATTGTACTTGCGTGCGTCGGCCGTAATATGGTGGTGCGCGAAATGTGCTTCCACGTTGAGAAACCATAGATGCGGTTTCTCTGGCCAGAAGGGCGGCACTTGAATAGAGACGGCACTGACTTCCGGCGCGGTTGTTTCGACACTTTTCGCCATTTTCTTCGCGCACTGGTTGACCGGATAAAACCAAAAAAAACTTTAACACTACTTCGCGTTTCCACGATCACTGAAGTAATCACGTCGACGGGTCACCAATTTGTGGTACGAAGTGTAGATCAAAGTACTGGTTGGTTGAGGTGGAAGGTGAGTACTTCTACACCGTTTATTTCAGAAGTTCTGTGTGACTGCTCGCGATCAAGTGTTTTGTCGGTGAGAATTTTCCACCGACGTAGACTCCTGGTAGGCGGAGCGAAGTTTCGGGAGTTTTTCTCTATTACAATATGATTGGTTAATTAACCTGATTGGTAGAGAAAAACTCCCTCCACTTTGAAGGTGGTGACTGGAAAAGAGAGGACGTTTTTGGGGAAAACCTGGCCGGCGGTGAGTCACGCCGTGGCCGAGGATTTTTGGCTTCCTCGCGACCCGCGGTTTATGACGGTGCATTCCAGGTGGTCAGCAGATGGCTAGACACAACCGTACGCGAGCAAGAATTTATTTATTTATTGTCCATTGTCGTCAAAAACATCTGCGACTTGTAACTACTTTTGAGGATCATTGTTTTGACCCTCGGCAGTTCCAAGTCGGCTTAAGGAATTCCGAGAAACAGTAAACCGCGTGTCGCTACAACTCGAAAAGATTCCTATCGAGGTCTGCGCGAAGGAAGTACGGCCGTTTAGTTCGAGGCGGTTTAATTCAAACAATAAAACCCTCTTTGGCTATGATGGGTATAGACTTAAAGACTCTCCTTTGCATTTTGTTCGGCTAGGATCAAATATTCGTCACCTGTTAACATTTTTTTCCATACGAAACGAGTATTATAGATCTCAATGATCCAAAACCTACTTAAAACTGGAAATCCTAGGAGAAATAACGATAATTGAAGTTGAAAAAGGCTCTCTTCGAATCCGTACCCGAAGGTCGTCCAATAGCTTCCTTTCGTGAAGCATTCGGTGAGTGGGTATAAATTATTTTGCCAGGAAATGATCTCCTCTTAGTGTTTTGTAGCCACTAGGGAGGTGGAGGAGGATGAGGATGCGAAACGGAGGGATAAGGCAAGGAGGAAATAAAAAGAAGCAAGCGAGTACCGAGAATCCAACACCGGTTAGCTGCCAGAGGCAGGAACAGACGATTCAGGAGTGGCAGGAGATGGAGTGTGAAACATCGGCCCATCCTTTCTGGCCTTCCTGTACAGTCTACGACGTTCGAGTTATCGCGGCTGGATGAATTCCATATCGGATGTTTGAAGATACTGCGGACCGAATATCTAGCAGGAGATAAATCATTTGGATTCTCCAAACCGGACAGCAACGAAGGTAGGAATAAAATTGAACAGGTGGAAGATTCAATTAGTTGTATAAAATTACGTTGTCTTAACTACAGAGAAGCTTGAGACACGATTATCGCAAGAAAGCCATCTCACGGAGGCGCAAGGCCGAAAATTCAAACCTGCTTTGCCGGGCATGCCACCGATAATGGACCGATCGCCGTCATGAATCTTTCTTTATGGTCTCCGAAGTTCTCTAGCACGATACATAACGATCCCCTCGGTATTCCCGTGCATTCGCAGAGAGGCGCAGGACTCTGCAGAGGATACGTGCCGTAAGTATGCGCGTGTCGAGGCACATATTGGAGATACGAAGATACATAGGATAACGTATATCAAGCATATCGGTAGGTATGAGCTGCTATGTAGGCCACGCGCTCCTCATGGGCCATGCATCTTCGGTAAATATCTTTGGAGAAGATAGGGGAGAAAGTGGGTTCGGCTGAACGTAAAGTAAAAATTTTCACCATGGAATATAACAGCAGGCTCACAGTGAGGATCGTAATCCTTCAAACTTGAAACAGCTGATCGATTCTCGATGGTGCAACGCGACCGATTCCATCGATAACGGGGAAGGCGAGAAGTCAGATAGGAAGAGAATTCATGATAATCGAGACAGCGATTGGTGCACGTTTCGCTCGATTAATATCCGAGCAACGTTCGCTTCTCCTTTTTCACTGCCTCGAGAGTTATTCCGAGATTAATCGAACGTACGTCGATTCGTTTATAACAGGCCGCTTTCGGGGTAGCCGGATTACATATGCAATTAAAAGCAATACCAGTCGCAGTATCGCTTCGGGATGTCCGTTTCGTAATTCCAGGATCGATCGATTTTTCAACGATTTGAAGAAATCATCCCCGGTTATCGGTCGGCTGGATTACTCTCCAGGTTATTTAATATTTCGTCGGAACTGCCGGGTAACGTAGGGAAAAAAAAGAACGATTTCACGGACCGTCCGACGCGATACGCTTTCAAATTTCATTTAATTCGAGAAAGGTTCGTGCCAGCACGTTGTACATACACGGTGGTCAGGGCGACGTCCTAGTCGAAATCGACGTGGACGCGCAGAGGGAAAAGGGGCAACGTGCGCCGACTGGAATGCCCGATAATAATTCAATAAGAGGTTATTTATCGGTAATTCGGCGGCCGTTCCAATATCACCAGGTAAGCAACCGAGGGGTCAAGCCGGAGACGGAAAGCCAACGGGGGGCAAAAGGAGGAGGAGCGCGAACGCTCGTACCCAGAGAAATCGAGAAATGTGGGACGAGGGGTGCCATTAATTTGGCAGCCGTTGTTCGACTCGCCCACAGGACCTTTCGTCTCTCCCTCTACGGAGAGATCTTAGCCTACGTCCGAATTCCTCGGCTAACGTTCCAACTGCACACGCCGTAATATAAGTCTCTTTCCCTCCCGCTCTTCCTCGGTTTCCTTGTTTTCTTCCACCTTCGGCCCCTTCCTTGCTTCTTCTCTTTCCCTTGCCCCGGTCGCCGTTCTTGGTCCTGTTCCTTGACTCTTTATTGCTTCTATCAACGTGCCCTGCTTGATTTATACATCTATACCTTCTGTTCCGCTCTGCTCTGCACAGAGAGAAAGCAGGGGGATGATAGGGGGCAAGCGGCACTGCCTGTACCATGCTTATGCGCCTCACGATCTACCCTGCCACCGCAGACGTTCGTTGCACAGCGAGGGACCCACCTTATTCGCACGGGGTGGATATAATATTATCGCCAAGGATAAGCAGCTGCAAAGCCGTACATTTGCGCAGCCCGCGGTGTCGTTTTGGGGGACAGGCTTGCTTCGGGTAAAAATCATTTTTGTGCGGTCACGTTGTCGAACCCTGAGACCGGATATTACATTATTGAATCGAGAAACGTCGAGTGTGATTAAGACTCATCATCATAGTTTCTTCTGTGACTCTTGTTGATCATGCTACTAAAATCGTACATGTGATAAGATAATGATAAACGTGATGATGATCACGTGTCTCTATTTTTTCCTCCAAGAATATCGATAGATTGTAATTTTAGTTGAACCGTGATTAAACTGCAAAATATGTGACCTGCGATCGTGAAAATCGTATAAAATTCGTTCATATAAGGGAAGATTAAAGGAGGAGAAACGAGTGGTTCGATAGGCGCGAGTTCGTACATTCTTGTTATTTTTTCTCTGCTCCCCGTGGCTCGCCCGGGGTTGCCGTTTCGCGTGGCTTCGCGTGCTAATCCCTTAAGCGCGATCCTCGTGTAAACCCGAAGAGCTTCTGGATCGGATCAGTGCCAAGGCAAATACGAGTTGTTAAATACCCCATGCACCACGTGGGGCGATAACAACCTACTACTCATGTTCGATACGCGTTACGTGCTACGGGGAGATCGAATACCGCGTACCTAACGCGACTAACTTGCTCCACGCTTGCCTGTCTGACCGCCACTCTTCTCTTCCCTCCAACCACCCACGAAACCCCTTTTCTCTACCACCATAATATCATCCTACCGATAAGGGTTGCACGCTCGTGTGCAGCCTTTGAAAAATGTTTGTACATAGAGTCCCCATTGTTTGCGAATCGTGCGAATGCGTATTGGATCTTTTTCTAGAACGGGGTGGCCATAGGACGGTCTAGATATAACATAGGGACGTTCCACCCTTGAAAGAGAAAGTAAACTGCACAGTATTTGCAATAGGGATGTGACGATGAAAAATATTTTAGTGGAAGTTTGTAAAAGATGATATTTTTTATTTTAAAATAGCACTCCGGAATTTGGAAATGAATTCTACCCCTTTTTCTTTCTGTCTTGCTGACTCGACTCACACCTTTAATTAGTGCCACGTAGATACGGTACAATAGCGTAATAAATACAGTTCCTCGGCTACTTCTCCCGGCAGGAGAAGTTAACGAGTGGGAAAATTAGAATCGCGAGGATCGTTGCTCGAAGTTTACCTGCATCGACGATATTATCGGCTCTTAACGCATAGTCCCAAGGTTGCTTTACGTCCATACAACGATCCTGACTAACGGCAATGAACCTTGCGCCCGAGCACATAGATCCTCGATGTGTATTCGATCGGATTACCAAGGATCAAAGATTCCGCTCAAAGTACTTCGATTCTCGACGATCGTTAATTATTGATCGAATACCGAGACCATAGAACTTTATCTCGAAAGCGGTAATGCGTCTTGTTGAATTGTACAAAGTATCGCACCGACCACGTTGTTACACATTTCCACCCCTATCGTAGCAATGTCACGCTCGATGATATAATGCAGGGAGATTCGATATCGATACGTAATTAACATCCGACCGAGGTATTGTCGTATCGCAATGTAAATTCACGAAGGTGCAACGTGAAGGAACTCGCGGTTTCCTTGCCTCGATAAACTGTACTCGCGGGGGTAATGTGATACTTTTCGCTATATAGGGTAGCGGGCGTCTTATATATCAGGTTAAACGCCAACGACATTAATTACGCAGCACGGAGAGAGCGATTTCTGCTCGTCGTATTTCCTTAATTCACGAGCCAACCCGAAAATATTATTTTCTCAAGGGTCTCGACGTTCTCTCATGAGCATAAAGCACGCATGTTGCGCGTCCGAATTCTTCGAAAGGGCTGCGACCGAGTGTGCGTGCCACGTCATACGAGACCTGCCTTTGGGAACGCGGTATGATATGTTTAATAGCAGGATCACTGGTCTGGTATATCTGCCTTTCTTCCTCTCTCTCTCTCTCTGTATATGTATATATCTCTTTTTCTCTTCGGCTCTTCCCTCTTGTTCGCTCTTTCCCTCTCACCCTTGCTCCAGCACCGGTACCTCCTGCTCCTCGTGGTTATTAATGGCACCATCTTCGAGCGGTCACCACCCAGCGCAAGAACCAGAGATGGCACTGATACTATTTCATGCTTTATTTATTTACACGCAACCCGACGCACGATCCTCCGATAGCGCTTGGACACGAATTTATGAAGTGTGGCGCGAAAAGAAGACCTTTCCGCTCGTTCTCGCTCGGTGGAGGATCGCACGATATCACGGTCGGTTATACCCTGGATTTCAGATAATCTGAATAGACGAAGAAGAACGGTGAAGAGATCGTCGTAGATTTTTTTTCTTGGTTGAGAAAAATTGACAAACCTTTACGAGAATTGTGGCTGTATATGCGTGCTGGTACTCACCTGAAACAAAAAGGGGTAGTTTCGTGTTAGAAAAAGAACATTTGGTCAATTCGAGGTGTTGGATGTTTAGAGAATTTTGTAGAATTTTTTATGTGAAAGAATTTTGACTGACAGTTGAAATTAATACTGTTTTGTACGTGATGTGAAGTCCGAGAGATCTTTGCATGGTCGTGTAATTATTTGTGGGATGCGAAAGACGAATGCGGCACCGTAGAAATCCGAAAGTAATTAGTCGTGGTTATCGCTGTAATATTCACGTCTCTGCAATTACGTGATGCATATAGCTTGGTAGTTATAGCCAACCGTATTCAAGGTTTCCCGCAGAAACCCACAAACTTGATGTTCTTGTGGCGTCGGCTAAGGGTGGGAACTAAAGCTACTGATCATTCCAGAGTGGTCTTTGAGAAGTGAGACACCAAAGTCCCGTAGATTACCGATAAACAATGATTCAACTTCAGTCTTATTGCTGAGATAATTAACTAAATAAATAGTATTACCATCAAGAATAATTTTCCAGAGGTGGCGGAAAATTTGAACGTAGACTCAGTAATGGAACTGCTTTACGATATATTAGATAATGATTTAATAAAAATTTTCCAGTGATGACGGGGGAGAACTTGAGCTCAGCTCACTCAAATTACTCATGACTTATTGTTTAGGTGGATTCTGAACCACAAAGGGTAAGATTCATTAAGTAATAATTTAGGAAAAATTTCACAGAGCTGTCTAGGAATTTGAACCCGGGCCCACTGATTGTGAGTCTGATCCCTTACCTTCTTTTTTACAATATCGTGATATTAGCTTCCGTTTCGCATCTATATTCATCATCTCTAGTTTGCTGGATTCCATCCAGACCGAACCTCTACAAAGTTTGAGCCTTCCTTCTCGAAATTCCAATGGGTCCAAGCGTGGATCAACGGATCCCAGAATCCGACACATTAACCGACCACAAAGCGCACAGTTCCATGGCGCGAATCGCTCGTAAACCGTGCAAACATCGTTCTCGACGCTTCCTTTCTACGAGCGTCTAACTCCTCTTAACTATCGCGTTTAAATGGCATTCTTTGCTACCTTTGCCACTCGAGTACCGCGAAACCGAGGGAGCCATTAAGGAACGAGATTCGCAGCCGATATTTATTCTGCCCCGTCGTTCGAAGGAAAATGCGAGGAAATCTTTTGTCGACGGTAAACTCACCGCATCAAAAGGAGATCGATAGAAGGGAATGTGCTCTTCCATCGACGATGTAATACACTTACCATAACATACGTTGCATTCCATGGCATACCTGATTTATCCTCGCACGAGAGATAGCAAAACCATCTACCGATATTTCGAGATTCGTGACAGGAAATGCCGAAATCCCGATGCCACTTTATGATTTTTTTTCCGAAGGAATATGTGCACGTATCGCATGAATGACATGGGATTGCGAATATTTTAATATTTTTTGGTGTGATGCGAGAGTAACGTGATAATTTGGAATGATAAATGTGACAGTGATTATGAAGGTCGTCTAAGTTGAAAATAAATGTAATTTAATTTAACTGTGGTGGACCAGTGTCATAATAATCGACACAAATATACCTTAATTAAAAAAATAAATTACTTAATTGAAAACTACTTTATTCCAGATGACCTCGTTCATAACGTCTTCACGTAGCTCTTTTTCCAACATAAAAAAGGATCCACGTACAGTTAAAAAGCTCCTACTACTTGCACCGTTTGTCTAACCTGCACTCGTGATGGAGCAGGAAACGCTGCGATCGGCGAAGTTTTTAAAGCCGCTTTTACGCTTCCTTGAAAGTAGAAATCAAATCTGTAATGGTCCTGCTCCGACATCAAACTCCGAAAGAAATAGCTTCTTCGTTACGACCTGAGACGAATCAAACGTTCCCCAAGAATCCCTTGTGACGCTTGTAATACACATTCACCGTACTATGCATCAACGACAAGTATCATCCCCAAAGAAATCAACATTTGATCTATCCGCAAAATCACTCTCTTAATCAAATCAACAATAAATCTCCCACAAAAATTCACTTAACCTAAGTCAACTCACGGATAACCGAAGACAAGTAACGGCACACGAAACAACCACCTCAAGATGCAAAGTAGTACGGTCTAAATATATCAAAGAGCACGATTCCTATCAAAATTACATTCGATATAGAGAGTGCATTAGCATCGAAACTCCGAGTAATACAATAAATCTTGGCGGTAGGCGAATCGTGATCGAGACAGAGAAGGAGGGCGGAATATTCGACAAGGTCCGCCAGCGCAGAAAACAACAACGAGCGATCGGTTTCATTGCGATGCAGCCACGATGCAGCCGCAGTCATCTCGGGATCGGATGTATACCTACTGGAATTCCTCTACGGATCAGTAGCTTCGCGATAGTCAGTACAGGTACCGGTTATGTCACGGCATGCTCGAATACCCCACGGGTCGAATCGTTACAGTATACGTACGACCTCCTCGTGGAGTAGAACGGTATAGGGAAGAAACGAACGGTGAGAGACAAGCGAGGGAAGAAGGGTTGAGAGAGGGATAAGAAAGAGCAAGAGAAAGAAACGTGTGCGACGTGGTAGCACGAAGTGCCAATAATATCTTCATGGCACGTCGTGTAGGAAAGATATACACAGGATCCAGGTACATCGACGGACGCGTATAGGTAGTCCAAGCTCCGATGTAGCCGTAGGAAGGTCGTGTAGGGGGGAAAGAAAGTAAAACGAGCTTTCGCGCCGGCAAGGTGTCTCCTTTAACGATCGCTCGACAAGCAGAAGTGTGTAGCCGTCCCTCGAAGAAAAATATTTCCAATCAAAATGAATGCGCGCGGGCCGATATCCGAGCATGATCGTCGAATGCGGGATAGTCGATGACCGATGGCCGATCGCTATCGGGGACAGGCCTCGCAGAGATACGCATACAAATAGCAGTACTCGAATCGACGGTGAGCGAACCTCGCAAAACCGACCGCGTAAGATGTCTCGCTGAGAGTAAACACATTGTTGCAACTTTCGTATCGCCGAATCGGCTATCGATATATTATGATGACTTTGTATTTTGCGAGTTTAATACGTGATTTATGAGAGACGTCGTCGAAAGAGGAGAATGAAACTCGAGCCCCTGCGGATGGAACGTTTCCGAGGAGTGAGTAAAATGCTTGCGTTATTCTAAATTGACTTTTGCAAATGTCCCTTAGAGGTTAACGCTTTGTCTGCTTTGTATCTGCAACGACAAACAACAGAGAACGAAGGAAGAAAGAGCAATGTATTTCTATGAGAATTGTAATCGTGAGCTTTTGAAACTGTACGGACTTTGTACTCAATAAAATAACAGTTCTGTAAAACGTTGTTGTTTATTTCTCCTCGTTTCTCTCTCATCTCATCGCTTCTGTCTACCAAGAAAATGTCCAATTTTAGCGACGTTCCTTCTTATCGCACAGCAGTCTTCTTTCTAAGGTGAAAGTCAAATTCTACGAGGAAACGCAGCCGCAATCGTGTTCATGGCGTACCGTTTGCCGCGTTCAGTAGAAAGGTCCGTTCAAGCGCGGACACGCGAGATGGAATACGTTAGCGGAGATATTAATCGCTGCAAGAGGACAATGCAACGGAAGGTCGCGAGGGGACTGTGTTTCGACTTGTTCGGTATAACTGCAACCTGAGGTTAGATACGATCGAACACACATGCCGCAAAAATCACGTTTGCCGTGAAACATTTGCACGCAAAGGTTGGCCGCGCGCAAGCCTGATGCGCGTTTACGCAACTGTGGCCTGACTATGGAAGCGAAACGGGGGTGGAGTAAGTAGGGGTAGAAACGGAGTGAGGGGGATACACCACCGCTTGCACCCTGCCACGGTGGTCGTGTAATTATGTCGTGATTTATAATGATGGCGGGCAGTCGCCGGTGCGCAATTCATCTACTAAATGAAACGCCCGAACCTTGTCACGCGGAGTTCGTCACACGGAGGCGAAGCCTCAACTTTTATTCGCATAAATTACGTATATCGGTGCAATTGGGGATTGTACAGCTACACGATCAGCATTAAATTAAAAATAAAAAAAAAAAGAGAGAAATACCTGTCGTATATTCCTCCTGCTGAAGAATTTATTCAATGTCAGAATATTTGTCATTTGTATCATTGTACGGGGGTGCAAGAGGAGAGAGAAACTCGAATGAACTCATGGCGTACATTCGTCGTCACGAGTCTGGCTTGCTCTCCTGAAATACGTTTCTCGCTCGTTCGCTGGAAGTATCGCACGAAATGGATGGTAATGGGGGTTAAAGATGACGCGTGTGCCACCCTTCCCAACCACAAAGGATCTCCCGATGAGGGTTAGACCAAACGGAGACGGCGCGAGGCGTATTCCGGTGAGGGTATGTCTGTGAGAAATAGTCGAACGTTTGGAGGAGCAAATAAAAACGTGGCTCTTTATCAAATCGCGTTTTCCTCTTCAACTGCAGCTGACCGTCGATCACACGCGGTGGCACGATCTACCGGCAGATGTGAGGCCATCAATCGTGAGTCAGTATAAATGCCGTCGAAAATGTGCAAGCTTGAATTTTTACGGAATGAATCATCCCTTTTCGCGGGTAACGGCACGACTGTGGATGTCGTTTCTTTTCACCCCCCTTGAAAATCATTTCGACGATCGAGAGAACAGCAATGAGAGACGTTCGCTATCGTTCCGTGGAAGGAAAGTTCGCACTATTTATGAGCCATATGGAAAACGATGGAAGAACGTCGTATATCACCTTCCGTTTAATTTCTATTCATGCTCGACTTCACCGTTTCCATCTGCGCCATTGTAAGGAGCTATCGGGAAGATGCTTAACGGCTCCGTATCTATGTCTCCTTCTCGTATATGTGCATATATATACGTCATTCTCACAGCGAATCCTGAAAATAGGAAACGAGGGACAAATGCGATCCAATAGATTCCGATTACCGATAAGGTGTCACACAGTCAATAATGTCGGCATTGAAATCGATGGTATGCGTAACAAGCATGTACATCTTCTCGTGACTCTAACACCGACAAACGCGACTTCGAAGCTCTCAAGATTCGAGAGGAGCCGTACACCTATCCACGTTTCTACTTACGTTTCTACCTACGTAGGAACGTATCTATGCAACTATTCGGAGTAGCTGCCGGAGTCAAAAGTTAGATCTGAGATTGCGTTCGGTAATCGGAGATGGGTTTCATCACTTTGACTCGGAGACGACGCTTGGCGCACAGATGAGTCCTGAGATTGACTGCTAGGAGCTGAACGATAGAAGGAACCACCGGTATTACGGAGTTCTCTTGCTAGCACCACTCACCGAGCTAACTGCCGTCGCTCTAGGTACTGGCTTCTCGACGTAGTTGCACCAGCTCTTCTCTCGACTGCGTTGATTACGCTCCAAAACCCGGAGAGTGATATCCGTCGACGAAGCCTCCTCGTATCCTTCCATACAAGATCGAGTTTCGTCTTTCCCTCCCCTGTCTCTCGTTTTATCTTTCAGTCTCTATGTACCGTCTATGCCTCAACTTCGTCTAATCCGTGTTCTTCATCCCTTCGAAAGTCCATGTATTTGGCAGCAATTCCTTTCTTACGCTGGGTTTCAAACACCGTGAAGTTAAGTACACCGTTTGTCTTCCTTTTCGTTGATCTCTTCTCCGTCTTCGTAGACATACGTCGTTCGGTCCTTTTCGTAATTTCTTTCTTCTCTAGTTTACGGTCTCATCGTTGAGATCTTCCATGTTTTTTTAAGTAGACGGAATAGGATCGTTAATGAAATTCCTTCCGGAGAACGGGTTTCTTTGGATAGTTCCTCGCCGTTCTTCACCGTCCATCTTTTTTGAATGGAATCCTCTCAGGGTGGATGTAATACGGGGGTGTGCTCTTTCGGTTGAACGATAGGAGGTAACACGAACGAAACCTTCGAGAGTCTCGTGTCACGCTACTCTAGATTGGCTTGCTTCTTCTCGCAATGACTTTCGACTTTCTTCCTCGACTTACCCGCACAAATGATCCGGAACGAGCAAAACGTTGAGAGTCCGTCGAGATCGTTATTCTTGGTAATACGTCAGGAAGCTCACCGTTAAAGCGCAATTTCCTGAGTTTTCCCTGTCATTCCAACGTACCACCTTACACTCTCTCCTCAATTACAAACAATTGAACAATATCGTAACCCTTTTATACGATAGCTAGCAAAATTTATGACAAAAAAATGCAATTACCATCGGTATGAAAAAAAAAAAACGTAGCAAAGTAATTTCTTCTGAACACGCAGGCAGGGGCATTGCAAATTTGATAGCAATTAAGGCAACGTTTAGTTGAAACGCGTGCCATTGTTCAAGCATGACGGTTGTCATAAAGCAAAATATATCACGGGAGAACAGAGTAGGAGGTTTTATTAAAAGTTGTCTCTTTTTGCTGTACAATTCTCCCGTATCCATGGATCGCCAACGGTAGTCGGCAAACACGCAGTCGATCGAGAAAAATCAGTGCGTAGATGGGCAAGCATGCATGCGGCCGTGCGACACGCGCGCGCGTATCGTATGATTTGCATCGGCGCAGAATACACACGGTGTAATGGAGCACCGAGGCCAAGCAATTAAATTCCAATTTAATAAAGGCACCGGGGGAATGTCGACACCGCGGCGAAGTTTCATTTCAACGGGGCTGGAATCCCGAGCGTGCGACCGCGTCGGCTTCACGATGGTATGCGTGCATGTACATACGAGGCTCGAGTTTCACTACGGGAGACGAATCAATCACTGTACCTCCGCAAAGCGATCGCAATGTTCCTATCCGTTGCTCGCCGGATAGTTGAGCCGCGGGCAAAAAAGTCCTTTGAACCGCCGCGGAAACCTGAACGCTTCCTGCCGTGCCGATTCGATTCGAGACGCCCTGGCTGTCGAGGGTGTCTCTTGGTCGAACGTCGCTGCTGCGAAAACGCGGACTTTTTAAAATAAGCGATTACGCTAAGAAATTGGAAAGGTCCTGGATCAGAACTTTGCGCCTTTCTTATCGTAACCCTTTGCGGTCCTATGACGAGGAGTACTCGACATAGCTCGACATAGCTCCACATTTAATATCAATTCTTCAATTTCACAATGATTTTGTAATATTACCTAAATATCTATCGCCACTGATAGTTATCGATAACATTAAAAAAGATGAATAGAAAATGATAGATAATGTTGTGAAATTAATTTTATTTAGCTCACTACAAAATTAGCAAAACAATTCGGTCTGGGAAAGGTTAACCCTTTGCACTCCAAGCCATCTCTGACGTTATTTATTAGCAATTTGTTGGCACTTTACTATCTGCTATTTTGTGCTATTTTAATAGAAAAAGGCAGGTAAACATATATTTCTTAAAACCTCGCAGTGCAATAAATTCATCCTCTATAATTACTAAGAAATTTGAAGGTTCCTTTAGTGCATGCAACAGAGTGATATGGTAAACTTACGATGTCCCCTTAGGTGGGACATCGGAGTGTAAAGGGTTAAAGTATGATAAAGTGCATTCTATTTTCTAATGTGTATTAAGAAGTTTTTTAATCGGTCTTTCGGTACTCTGAATTTGACGAATACGTCATGAAACTAACTCGTCACTTTGTAGGATCCTATGGTAGTCGCCAAGTTGCCGAATCTTACTTTTTTCTAAAGATCTCTCGCAATTATCGAGAAGCAATGGGATAGATATTTTCAACGTATATTATAACATATAAATAACTTAACTGGTTGTTGTCCTTGCAACATAATCCCTTTTGTATCGAATCTCGAATGTACTCATAAAATGTGTTTAAGTATAACAGATGTAACACTCGAGATTTAGGTATCCATGTATAGTTAATTCTCAAGTTCAAATAAAATCCCTAACTGTAGATCCATGTTCGCAGGAGTAACGGTACGTAGAAAAAAGGAGTACAAATGACCGTAGAATCTGAAGGAACGATAGAAATTCAAAAGGTTCAATTTCGATACGAGTCGCTTCGAGGGATCGTTGTAAACAAGCAGGAGAGACAGGGAGGAAGAAAATTGTACAGAAAGGATGTGACGAATCGACGAAGGTACACCGTGGCAAATAGGGAGGATGTAAAGGTATGGGTAACCGATCGTGTCTATAACGGGTTAGAGGATACCGTGGAGCGGCGCGGCATAGATAGAAGAGAAAGCTCGAGGGTAGGTTTGCGGGAGCAAGGGATATAAAGGAACGATTCGGAAGCAATTCGGTAAGTACATGTCGATTTATGTCCGGGAATCACCGATAGCTCACCTCCACTATTTTCTTCCCTCCTTGTGCCCCCATGCCGGCAAAGTGGATCGCAGCACCCGGGGGTGGCGGACCACCGAGAGCCCGTAAGAGATCCGCGAATGTTATTGTATGAGAACGCTGGTCGTTTCCAGTCTCCTTCCATATTTTATATAGCCGATATATAACGCGTGGAAAAACGTCCCCGATGGTCTATCTTATGACGTTATTTGCGGAGTGGTTCGAATGGATGGGTCGTCCGATATGTCGATTCGTTCGACAGTGCCGTCTTACCGCCTTCGCCAACGAATCCGGGGAGATAGGCCGAAGGACACCCTCACCCGTGGAATTACGTGGAAGCTTTTTTCTCAAATTGCACGAAACATCCAATCGACATAGTTGGAGATGATAAACACAACCTAGGAGTAGATTTCGGGCCTGTCGAGGAATCTTCGATTCCATTTACCATTGGAATCGTAAATACAGCCGTGACCTGACGAGAAAAAATCGCATCGACGAAGTGAGAAATGGCGGTGTTCCTTGCAATTTATTAACTTCCTTCTGCGTTACGTCCTACACCGAGAACAGATTACAGCAACGTTAATGGTATTGCTTTTTGGAAAATGATCGAGGATTATGCGATGTTGGCTTACAGAGAGTCTCGTATGGATGATAGGTGAGTTTCGTTTTGTTCGAGCTGGTAAAGCGCAACGTGTCGACACGTTTTCAAGCCAACGCGCACACTTTTGGTCCGGGGACACGCGCGTGTCGGTCACCCCGATTTTAACGTCCCTTTAATTATCGATTATTACGCTTTTTGACCGCGAATAGGTTCCATGGAAGCATACAGATTATTCAGATGAGTTGCAGCTGCTGAATAATCCAGCCACATCGGTGATGGGTCAATGTTTTTCGTACTGCTATCCCTCATTTGGCTTATCTCTGATTCTGACTAAGACTAATGCGAGCGATTCGCTCGATCGTTTGTAACCCCCTCTGACCCTCGTGCTCGACCGGCTCGCACTCATTTACCCCCGGGAGCCACCCTCGTCTCGACTCTTTCGCCGACTAACAGGCTGTCATTTATCCACTAAGAACCGATGTCTGCCTGGTACCAACTACTTCGAGGAATCTTATCACAGTTCCCTTCAACATTTTCGAGACCGCCGAAGATACTTCTCGAGAATTTTTCAATTTCAACACACCCGCTCTTTTAACACTAGAACTACCGGCGTTAAATCTATTATATTTCAATATATTAAATAAGTACTTTAAAAAAGGAGGAATCGAGTGGCGGAAAGAATAATCATTTCTGTGATTTATGTCTTTTGTGATGGCCGTAGAATTTTTGTTCCATGGGTCTTCTATGAACTTGGAGAATTTTTTAGAAAAATTGTGTACTAGTCATTTTGACTGGTGTGGTAGTTCTAGTGTTAAATTATTCTTTTCTTCACTTGTAATGTCTCCATGTTATGATTTATTTGGTTAAAAATTGTTACTTTTAGGTATGAAACAATTGTGCGAATTTTTTCATGAAGCTTGGAGATTTATTGGGGGAGATAATTAAAAGTATACTGGTTTTTAAGTCCGGCCAAATATACCAGGTGAGTTTAGATGCAAGCATTTGCATTTCTAGCATGCAGCCTCGTTATTGTGCAGCTAGCCTTGATATTACGTTGAGAAAATTTGCCAGAACGACGCAACTTATGCCACGATTGTTTTCAAATTGCTCCAGTATCAAAGTCTCGTTTTCCAGGAGGGGGAAAAGAAGCGCAAACGATTGCTCTGCTTTTCTCGCTTCGTCTCATGGTATACGAGCAGGGAAACTACCGCAAGTACTTCCGCGGCTTTTCTATGCTTCAATGGCGTTGCACTTACCACGCTTTACGTACCGCCGCTTCTCTCGATATATCGACCTTTTAACGGTCAAAACGAAGGAAACGGCTGTAACGGCTAAAGTGGCTATGCTTCGATTTCTATGGAATTTTATTTTCCCTTTCGAAGATCGTTCCTGACGTTTGTCAATACCATATAACCGCAATTGCCAATATCTACCACAACCAAATATATGCGTTCAATAAAAATTAAATACATTTTCAAAAATAATCAAACAAATTATTTCATACAAATAGCGACATCTCACGCGACAAATATCTTACGTCCCATAAACAATGGTAATGCTTCTCGCAAATTCCTCTTCTCTCTTCTCATCAACCATCTTTTTTTCACCGAACCTCCAATTTTTCGTACCCATTCACTTTCTCTTCTCGGGGCCTTTTTCTTTTTTTTTTCCGGACGATGGCACATTTCTATGTCACCGGATCGAGGATCCTACATCAGGTGCCTCACACGCGATTTACTAAGAAATTCGTTGGCTAATGAAATTAAATTCCAGCCCGCGAACCCCTCACTCCGGAGGATCCTCGTACAGTTTATGCGGCGTATTGAGTTCCGAGCGGTCCCTGGAGGTTCTATCCTACTTGGAGTGTCCTGTTCTCTCCCGCGAAAGTCCATGCAAAAAGTAATCCAAAATAATCCCCTTTCACTCGGACGGGTCCCTTATCGTGTCGCGAGTTCGGAGAAGAAAACGAGAAATGGAAGAAGGGAGCCAGGGAAATAAAGAAAAGAGGAGGGAAGTGAGATGGAGAGGGAGAAGGAAAGAGTGGTAGAGGGAGGTAAAAAAAAAAGAAACTCGGCACCACGGTTGGTCCTCGCACGCCTCGTGCAAATAATTGGAACGTGCTGAACCCCTCGACTTCTCGGGTACTCTTTTAATTTCGCTCCTGGCCTCCCTTAATTCGTCGCAAGTAGTTAGAGAAGACACTTGGTAGGTTCTTTTTGTCGCTCCTCGCTCGTTCGTTCGTTCTCGCGCTCTTCTATCTTTATCTTTGCATGGAATTAACGCAAGTTAAATCTTCTCGAGTTTGGTGTAATTTTTTAAACAAACAGTCCACCGACGATTCGCTCCTTGGGGATGACTTTCGAGAAAAGTCACAGTCTCTGTTTGCCATCGGGGGAGTAAAGGAACTTGAGAATTAAAAATATTATTTTGCAAATATTCCTTTGGAATAATTCTGAGTACTTACCTACTTGGTATCGAGAATAGAGAATTTTCAAGCGGTCTGTTTTTGATGAAATAGAGAAGCTAGACCGTAAGATACGAGTTTCATTCCGTGGAATGAAGTTTCGACGATGTAAAATTATGAAACTCACGAAAGGAATATTTTTGGTAAATAGATCGTGGAGAATCTCGAAGTTGACTTGTTAAAATTTAAACGTCACCGTTGCTTTCATCTTCCACGGGGATAACTTTTCGAACGAAAGGGATTTTACTCTCGTGCGAATTTTTATGAAGACTTCGAATCCTCCCCTCTTTCCCTCTCGCCATTTCTATAACATCGTGCCTTCGAGATTGTACGCGGTGAATTACAACCACGATCGTCGAATATTTACAGGATCAAATAGAATTTCAATAGGTCGACTTACAATCATAAAATATCGTATTACAAGATACTTCAATGTACCATCTCGTACAGATTTATATTCCATTGTGAAAGCCAAGTCGTCTGAGAACGCGCGATATTCTAACCAATATTTCCAAGGAAAATATTCCCGGGGATTTAGAGAGTGGGGAAAAAAGTCGGATCTTTTCCAGAGTATATTTAAAGTAATTACGGAGAAAAGTATTGTTTCGAGGCGTTTTATACGGAGATTGATTTCAATGTGGAACTAGTTAAATCGTTATCGATGCACCTCCGCGGTATACCGACAGACGTGATAGATTGCATGCAAACTGTGCACTGTAATTAAAAATCTAATTGGTGGTCGGTGTCATTTTTTTTCAGTTCACCAACATTTTTTTTTTACCAACTCCCAATTATTAGAGAGCTGCAACGGGTGCATGCAGATAACGTTCACTCAAAAGTCGCACAAAAATTAAATTCGCCAGCTTTTAACAGCAGTTGTAATGGATTCAATTACATTTTTATGGGATTCCACATTTCCGTGCGATCGTGGTAGCCGCGATGAGATCTAAATAGAAAGTTAAGTACGAATCTCTAAAATTCTCCTTGATATTTTCACCACAGCATAACATTTATGTATCTTTTTTTTTTTATTTAAATTTATTTAAAGATACCTAAAGTAATGTAAATTTCGAAAGACCGTAGCTTTAAAAAAAAAGGATCCAAGGTTTAAAGGAATTTATTGGTTGTATTACTGGAGAGAAATATTTTTGCAAACATATACTAAAACGCAAAGAGACGTTTCTTACGCGCATATATCAAGAAAGGGATGATCCTCTTTTTCTCCGAGGATATGCTCGCAAAAAATAGATCTATAACTCTTTCCAGTATGTTCGTTCGTAATTTCCTTTCGCAACGGGCGCAAAGTGGAAGAGGATAATTTATTTTCGCTTAAAATACCCGTGAATTTCCCAGATTGACAATAAGTAGAAGCTAATGTCCACTGCGATGCTGAAGTCTAAAGCTCGTCGATTAATTACCCCTCTCCATACATTCATCTTCGGCAACGGCGTACCCTCTCTCGTTTCGTAGGATTATTATATGACACGACAAGCTCTGATTACGGTAGTATCTGCGAGGGTTTCGTTTCGCAGATAATATTACAAGTAATAATGCATCGACTTAGGATCGTACCTACAATTTGTTTCCCCCTCTTTACGGCCATCTTTGCATGCCGTTCATCCACCAAGCGAATAATCTCCCTACGACACTTTAATACCGTCGAATAATTAACGATATTTTGTGCCATCCCTAATCAGCCTCTGACCTAGTTCGCACAAATATGCCTACGTAATTAACTTGAACGTCACGTAAGTCGCAAACCCTCGGGGGTTAAGAAGGAAGGGTGCTGAGAGATCCACGGAAACTGCTACCGGATTTCCTTTAAAGTGACTTCTATTACCTTGCTATAAAAAATAATAGAACAAAATTCAAGAAAGCAAAAGAGTTTATACTTTAAAAGCTCAAAGTAAAATTTTAATATGCCTACATAATTTATTTGAATATCACATAAGTCGCAAACCCTCGGGGTTTAAGAGAGAAGGGTGCTGAGAGATCCACGGAAACTGCTACCAGATTTCCTTTAACACTAGAACTACCGGCCCTAAATCTATCATATTATAATAAATTAAATAAATACTTTGAAAAAGGGGGAATCAAGCGGTGGAAAATTTGATCGATTCGGTGATTTATGTTTATTAATATAGACGTAGGATATTTATTCTATGACTCTTATGTAAACTTGGAGAATTTTTGGAAAAAATTGTGTACCTGTCATTTTGACTGGTTTGGTAGTTCTAGTGTTAAAGTGACTTCTATTGAGTTGCTTTAAAGAATAATAGAACAACAAAATTCAAGAAACCAAAAGCATTTATACTATAAAAACTCAAAGTAAAATTTTAATATGTCGACGTAATGTAATGTACTTGAACGTCACGTAAGTCGCAAACCCTCGGGGGTTAAGAAGGAAGGGTGGTGAGAAATCCACGAAAACTGCTACCAGATTTCCTTTAAAGCGACTTCTATCGACTTGCTTTATAGAAACATAGAACAACAAAATTCAAGAAACTGGAAGAGCTTATATCTCAAAAGGTGAAAGTACATTTTTCGACACCCTCTTAAACCGGACCTCGTAATAGTACATAAAGCAGCCATTACGTTCAGTTCGAAGTATGAAGGAAGGGATCAGGATTTGGGGTTGGCGCGAGTTAGAGAGGGCGAGCCGCAGAGGTGCGTGCGAGAACCGGTGAATCTTTGATGGCAGAGGTCGAGGCAACCCACCCTTCCTCCCGCACCGTCGAGGTTTCCCCATGAGGAATCTGGAATGGCTAGCAACGGTTAGCGACTGGCCACATCGGGAAGCTCAGTTAGACGCGGTGTAACCCGTTACCCACTGGGCAGTAGAACGGTCTAACGAGGTCATCTTTTTCCCGGAGTCCGCACGGACGACGCGTAAGTCTCCGAGTCAAATGCACCCCCGTCGACCCATAGCAGAATCTAATCTTCTCTCCAATTATTCTCACGTTATCTGCAGGCAGGGAACCTGGGCGAAGATGAGATTCTCCCGGAGTTACAACGTCAGTGATATCCGGTCGAGCGAGAACGGCCAACCTACGCCGGAAGACGCGTACATATCGCCGAAGATATTCCAGGGGTGGTAGGGTGGTTAGAATAAGGGTAGCGTTAATTCAAAAATTAAAACCAGCACCGCGAAGCACGTTTCGAACGATAAGACCTGGAAGTTCGACTATGCAATCGCTGTGGAAGAAATACTACTTTCTCGCTGGAATATGAAGCGGAGCTTTAAAGCCGAGCATTAAAGCCAACTTTTTCTCACCGGAACGTGAAAGAATGGTACCGAACTTCCAGCTCTTTAATGCATATTCCACCAACGTGTGCAACTCTGTCGTACAATCTTGTAGAGACCCATACCGCAAACTTTCCTCGAAATAAGGAAAAAAGGAAGTCAGGATCGCGAGGAGAGAGAGAGTTAAAGTCCACTTTTCCACGCAACTTAGTCGAACGTGTCCTTACCGCGTGCACCGTTCTCCATCGTCAGGGTAGAGTCCTTTACGCGAGACGCGCAAAGAGTTTTCTCGTAAAACGTAGGCTCGACAAGCTTGACGTATTTTCGTCGCGTTGCGTTTTTCTTTTCTACTCCCGGATAGAACGTAACGGTGGAAAAAAAAAGGAAAAAGAGATTCTCAGTAGAGTTTAACGCCTGCAATGCATTCGTTGCATCGCGACGACGTAACGAGGGCATTTCGCTCGCGGCGAGTCGCCTCGTGCTCATCGGGGTCGGACGGAAGTAAGGAACGGCCGGAGTCTACGAAGAAGGAGGTTAAATCTCTTATCCACGAGACAAAGCATGCGCGTCGGCCGTTTCTTTTTTCCCTCCACGATCTATCCGCGTTTCCGTCCGCTCTCTATAGGAACGACCTTTAGCTTCTAAGACGTAATTCCACGCAGAGTCCATGGACCCTATTGCAACGAGGCTTCGAGCTACAACAAACGAGTCTACAAAGTCGGGTAACGAGGATTCAGTGCGGCCTCGCCCGCGGATACTCCACTCTTCGCTCTTCTGTAGCCTCAAATTGCTCCGGCTCTGGGCCTAGGACGAAATGGGAAAGGAATTCCGACGGCTGGACCTCTCGGTTGCCTCGAGAACTTAAGAATCTTCTAAAAGCATCCAACTTGAGCTCTCGTTTCGTATTAATAGCGATATTAAACCCCGTTACGTTAAAAGATCCTCGTAGTTTCTTGCAGGTTAACGGGAATAATATTTAGGCGTGGAACTTGGTATTTTTGCACGGTGCTAGTTTAAACCGAAATGGGAACTTGGACTGCGAGGCTTTGTCGGAAATACGGGCTTTTTTTCTCTCTGAGTTGGAACGAAAGCGCGTAATGCAACTCGTTATTTTGAAGTGTGCACGATGGACGGGTTTAACGCACACATGCGATACATACGTGTATTTTCTCTCTTTCAGTCTCTCTTTCTCTCTCTCTCTCTCTCTGCATAAATGCCAGCAGCTATAAAAAGGTTCGGGACAGGAGCGAAGCAATCACAGGATAACTGTTGATTTTGCTTTATGCGAGTAAATATACGCGTTAAGTGTGTATACTCGTTACAAAAATTCGAGAGGGGTCGCGTTTCGAACACAGATTAACGAATCATTGCGCATCGTCGATGCCGAAACGCGAATCTCCTAGCCGGTACTGGCGAGTCGCGCGAAATCAAAGCGAATCAATCATCGGACGCACGAAATGCTAACGAAGTGTGATACCACCGTCGTGATTACATCGACAACGAACTGACTGGCAAATTTGTGAAACAGATTCGTTCAATGGTTTCCTGCTTTTTTTTTCCAAGGGACAATTATTCAAAGTGAATATTTTTTCGGGAAAGGAAGAAGCAGAATCTGCAAAAATTTGCACCTTTTCTCTGCTAAGCAAATTCTTTCTAGCTTCGATACTTAAGGTACAACGGAGAAACGGTAGCCCGATTAACTAACGGAGTTTAATGTCTATGCAAAGTAAATTGTTGCCCGACGAAGCACCGACGGAGGCTCGAAAAAGTATGTAGAACCGAGAGGGAGAGGAGAAGGGAAAAGGTAAAAAAAGGAAACGTGGTAGAAAGAGGGAAAAGGAGTTACCCGAAGAAAACCCGAGGACGAGAAGGGTGTACTTGGGGTACAATTAAATGAAGGGGACACCACCCACCGATAGCGCCCGGGATAAGTTCCTTTAGCGAGTGATTAAATTTTAATCCACTTCTAATTAGATTTTTTGTCAAGCTCGACGTAAGGGCAAACGGCCGAGTCCATTCTGAGGAGACAGGCTCGAGGAGAGCGAGGAGAAATATACCTCATCTCCTGCTTCTTCGCGTACCGTGCTAAAAGGATTTATTTTAATCGAAACTTTTTAACGAGGATCGTTTGTCCGATATTTTAATGCCGTTAACACTAATTCTACCGGCTGTTCTTGATAATACCTTCGCTTATTCGATCTACTTCAGAAACGGGGATAGCCCTTTGTCGATTTTAATCGATTCCGTTCGTTGGATGTAACGAAACGTCCAACCTGTCGAGCAAGTTAAAAGGTTGTGTCAAATAAGAAATTTCCCGTAAAGTAAAGGATTTTACATCCTAATTGTAAGATATACAATATTTCAACTATCTTAAAAACAAAACTACAGAAAAGAATTTCCATGGCAAAGCCTTCTCTCCAATTTCAAAACGAAAGTTTCACCATCCTCGACCCGTATTTTTCAACGAACTCTATTACCAAAGTTCTCCACCGCACGCACAGTTATTAATACATCAACGTGATCACTCGATGCTTTATTTTTCATTTCTATCGGTCGATTTGAGAGATAAATCGCCGTACGTCACGAGCAAGTAATAAAAGAGCAGGAGGCATCGGTAGACGGAAAGTTCTATTTCGTCGATCAGCCTCAGGCGACGGAGCACGATAGAAACGCTCGAGTTCGGCCAGCCCTGGGGGTCTGACGTGGACGAATCGATGGGCAAACAAACGACGGATTTGGCTGGTTTCCTTTGGCGGGTTGGGTACTGCCGGCGAACCATCCGTATGCCTCCCTGGCTGCCTGGACCCTCTCTCCCTGTCCCCCGGTTCCGTGTCCATTCTACTTTGCATGCGCACATTCTGCCAAGCCCCGTGGCCCGGTCGTACGTTCCCTCCGATGGTAGATTCTAGCAAGCACCGATGATTCGAGCGTGTAGGCACCGAAGCGCGCCGGGCCCCTGGTCAGCAGTTACCGCAAAGTCAGTTCTATTCTAGCAGGATCGACCTAGCCAATCCGCCGAACCGGAGAACCGACGAGCCAGCCAGCAGCTATTGGAACTAGCCGCACCACCAAGGAAGCTTCTAATACCTTGTACCCCTGCCGTCCGACTCCTTCCATCGTTCTCTTCCTTTCTACCTAGCTCCTCTCTTCACCCTCGACCTACCCCTTCGGTCGCACCGTACAGCCATTCTCTTAATTGAATTAGCCGCCCGGAATTAGCAATTTCAGATTAGCCTCGCGGTCTCTTCAATCTTTTGGAAGCGGACCTCAACCCGTCGAACCGGATTACCTTCCGCCGAGGTAACTGTGCAATTATAGGTCCCGCGGATCGAAGAGAATAGATACCAGTGGGGCAAAGATGACTGTGAGATTCGGGTGTTGATGTTGGAGGAAGAAGAATGGGAAGAATGGAGAAGGGGCTATTAAAAGTGCGAATTCCGAGTGGTATCGAATCAGGAGGACGGAGCGAAGAAGTGAAACTGGGTTGAAACCTTTACGTTTTTACACTTCACTGATGGTTTCTTCGACGCGGTCGTGAAGTTCCGGACTATAAACTTCAGGGAGAGGATGAATGTACGTTAATAAAATATATCAAGTAAGGGTGTAGGAGAGAATGGTGAGAGGATTAGAGGAAATAAAAGCTCGGGATCTTTTCCATTTCCTTACTCGCATCCTGTGTCGTTGTTTTATCCAACGACGCAGGTGGATCCTCGATACTTATCTTCCTGTAGTTATTTCCGGGAAACGACGGGTTACAAAGTACCGTCTGTCTATCGTCTATCATTCTTGATCTTTGTTGAATAATCGTTTCTAGTTCCGTGAATGTATCGTTGCCCTTTTAAATATCTGTCTGATGACGTATGTGTACGTAATTACATTCTACTTGAAGCAATCTAATAATCATCCACAGATATACTTCTATAATTTAAGTAGATCTGGTACCATATGGTATCAATAATTTTACATTTTTATCAAACGATACAAATAAAAATAAAATACTATACTCTATCGATGACCCTTCAGAAATCGACTATAAATAATAATTCCCATATAACAGTCGCGCAAGTTTGAAATTCACGATAAAAATAATAAATTTAAATATAAGATCCTCACTAATGCAATGATCGTGAAAAAGCGCAAGATCGATCCATCTTAACCTTTCCATCTGGGCGAATGATTGATGCCCGCATTTTCTCTCGACTGTCGCAAGATTTATGCACCGAGAGACTGTCCAACCTGCACATACCTACGCGTCTGCCAATTGATGCAAATGTAACAACCCTGGGCGAGTCTGTCGCAAATCGAATGCAATCTCGATCCACGAATAGTCTCAAAAGGTGGATGTAGATGTGTCATGTCTCTTGGAAGTCAAAGGTAACAAGAGGAAGAAAATGGTGCTCGAGATACGACTCATTTGTCGAGAGTTTCAGACATTTGTGGAAAGTTCGAAGCAACGTCGAGTAGCAGAGGCGAGAGGTTAATATCGTAAAGTCGTGTTACGATGTTTACGTGGCGCCGGTATACTTAAAGCAATAATCTAACGCGGTACATGCGGCTTGTACCGACGTTCTCTTGAAATCGAGACGGGAGAAGATCATTTGCGTATCGTTAGTACCGCTTACACACGTTGACAGTCGGTTGGGGTCGCTCGGATTCTGCTCGTACGCTCGCTGAATTTTGCATTTTGCGCTTTGCATTTGCATGCGTACACGGGAACAAAATCGCCAACGTTCGAGAATACTGACCGACAATTTTCATCGTAATTCTGTCTGTGATTTCACGTCGACACTATCGGTGTAGTTTCGATTTTTACGAAACTTTTTAATACCTTGGAAGAGTAAAGTTCTGAAGTACCGTTACAAACTGTGAAGTATGAAGCAGCATTTTCTACGACGTGGAATTTTCTGCGAATGCTTTGTAATTATTTAAAAATGTTTCACGATGTGAAACAATGTTTCAGAATCTATTGAAAATTCTATGCAAAGGAAAACATTTACTTGGTACTTATTTCTTTAAAAAATACTGTATTTGAAAGTCTTAATAAGCCCGCGATAAAAAGTTTCATGGCAGAAAGAAATCCCAAACATGTTCTCGTACACGTGCACCCAATTCTACTTTCGAATTCGTAATCCCAAGAAAAGCGCAATTCGCCGTTGCGATAATTCGAAAAAAAAGTAACACCACCCCGCCCTTATTTACGACCTCGTTCGACTGCAAAGTAGTAAGAACGCTGGAACCACGTTTGATCGAATCGCTTGATTCTATTTGCGATAAACTGGTTTACCAATAGCGGCGTGAATTACATGTGTTTGCAGTTGGAAAGCTAACAAGAGGGAGTTGAGTCCATGCGACCAGTGCATTGTGGTAGAATGCATTTGAAAAACACCCCCCGTGCACTTTCAGCCGGATAATTCTCGACTATCAAGCAAGGCGTGGAACATAATCAAAACGAAAGTATCTAAAATGCTTTCTTTCGAACTAAGAAACTAAAGTGCGATAAAAAATGGTGAAAACGAAGTCGAAGTAACACGAGACACGATGCAACGTATGCAAAGCATGTCTATGCTCTTGGCGCGACAGATGAGCCGTAAACGTGTGCGTTGATTCCTCCCTCGTCCTCTCCTCCTGCAGCTACCGTGCAGGTACTCGTTACCTGATATTATTACCCGCTAATACTCGAGGTTTGACTGCTGCAGCGTGGAGGGTATTTAGTAATTCTAGATCCGGCAAATCGGATCCGGTCTCTCTTCTTCGATCTTCCTGGGTTTCTCACTTTCGTACCCTCTTTGCTACCATCCATCTATCCATCCATGCAACCATCCACTTCTCCACATTCCCAGATTCTATCCTTCTCACGATGAAAATCCTTCCTCGATGCTTGATATCCTACTGCGAAATGTAAGCCCTTTTCGTTGCCCCGTACGTTTGATTAAATCGGGATACACAACTTCGAATCTAATAATGTCGCTCTTGTTAGGAGAGATTAAAGATTACCAGGGATTACCGATGATACTCGTTATCGTGGGAACTGTTTCTCGTGTCGTATAATTCGGAGACATCGGTTATGAAATGTCAACAGGGACACCGAAATACCATAATTCGCGATAAATTGACCACAAGAGTGTACGTTTACTTTGAGAAGCATCGAGACAGATAAAATTACTCGTATTAGTAGGGGTAGTTAGGAGAGAAATAGCTATCTTGCAGGTGCACCGAAACTGAGAACTCGTCGTAGTTTCTTTCTCGTTTGCTACTTTTACAATGCGATATCGCATCTAATCGTTGGATCTCGTAATACACGGCTACTTACAAGATACGGTGGGATGCATCTTACGTTACCGGTTCACGTAGGTGCGCGTTATTCACGAAAATGGTAAATATTTCAAATAACTCGTGACTGCAGGAAGATATATATCTTCTGGCCATATCTACTCTCTTCGTGGAAGGTATATCATGTTCACGCGTGCATACATCATGCTTCATGCATACCGTGCCCGTCAGACATCGGTGAGGCGTGTCTCCGATTCGAAGCAACTGGATTTCGATTGATCCGATGTCCCTAACTAACATATAATCTACAGATCTAATGCAAATCCAAGAATGGTTTTTACCAAGAGCTATCGTAGCTAGGATGAACTTTAACCCTTTCAATACGACGTAAAATCCAGTCCGAGTGTGCCCCATTACCGGGATCAGTTATTTCTACTCCAAGCGATTATTAGATAAAATAATTTTTATGCCGAAAACTGAGCAACCTTAACAGTTGTCGATTGTTTGATTAGATCGGGGACGATCGAGATGAGAAATTTATGGACTCAGAACGATTGAGAATCAGATTAGAGGCCCAATTTGGCGTTATTTTCTGCCCTAGATGTTTTTCAGTAACTGAGACATATGTTGTCCCAGCCGTAATATCAACAATTTTTCAGACCGGGACAGCACATGTCCCGTCCGGTGCGAAAGGGTTAAATGACAATTTGGGAAAAATCCTGTCAGAAGTGACGAGTATTTTAATTCACATCCTCTAGCATTTATTTCCATACCCATCGAATCCTCTCAGCTGCTTCTCGTCTCAATCATATATCTTCAAAGATCATCGTATCAAAAATCCTCTCAAACTAGCACATCAAAATTCACAAAGCGTGCATCATAAATTTCGTCGAGGGTTTTCCAGAGCTTCAATCAGATACGGATAAGCCATGAACCAGTGCGTAAACCAGTTGTAAAAACCATCGAAAAACGGTGTATCCTGATACGAAGGTAAAGGTCCCCCGACGTCGTATAGCCGCAAATAACAGTTTCACATCGTTCCTCGGACTCCTGAGAAATCGTAAAGCGAAGGTTATCACCAGCAACGTCAACGATTTTCGTTCGATCGAATACAGTGTCGGCTCGAGGGCAATAAAGCCAACTGCAACGACGATTTCGGAGATCGGTGCACAGGTGCATCGTAGACGTGTCCACGGGAAAACGTTCGCGGAAATGGTCAGAAGAGGAAGAGAAGTCCAACGAAAAGCTGGGAGGGTTTTGGTCGCCCCGGTAGACTGCGTTTATCGCCAACCAACGACCAACAACGTCCACCTTCTTTTTTTGCCTCCCGCGAGCCGCTCGCGACTCTTTTCCCCCCTTTGGAGGATAGCTTTCGTCCCGATCCCTTACACGGAGCGCTATTAAATCATATCAGGTTCAGCCGGCAATTATTTAGGTATTAGCACTCTTTCTCCCTGCCTCGCATTCCCGCTCCACGCGACGTCCATAATCGGCCCGCGCCGCTTCATCCGCCAAGCATTTTTTGCCCGCGTGTCCCGGACCCGACGTAATGCGTTTCTCGCGCTCCACGAAATTCCGCGATCCAAAGGCTATTCGGGCGGACTGTCTGGGCTTTAAATGTTGAGTGGTTGACGATGTTTCTTTACCGTTGAGATAGAGTGGTGAAAATGGAGTCTGGGGATCGAACGCATTGGGTTTGTTTTCGGAACTCTCCCACGTTGGAAGCAGACTTTTTTTTACGCGATAGGTAACCGATGATTGTGAATTTTTGGGGTTCGATCAGTGGGCCTAAGAATTGTGGGGAGACTTTGTTATTTTTCATGTTACGATGTAGGTACTTTGGAACTCTCAAATTCTATGTCATGAGGAAAATGATAACTGTACTTAACACTTTATCGACCGGAAGCCTATTAACACTTTGACTGCCATGGCGGTCACCGGTGACAGGCGCTATTGAATTCATTAAATTTCCGTGTAACTTGGAAATTGTAATATTTATGAATTCTCAGATATATTAAATAGTTAAATATCGACAGTAAAAAGATAAAGGTCTGCCGAATATCTATCTATCTGTATCTTTAAAGTTTCTGCTTTGCAAAAATACGAATTTAATAGAAAAAGTTCCACTTCAGAAATGATGAATCTAGCGAAATACCGGTGGCGTTCAAAGTGTTAATAGGCTTTTCGGGTCCAACGCCGTTGAACTTTTAACTTACTAATCGGTTGCCACTACAATTAATAAATTGTCATTTATCATTGCGGTTACCTGTGTCAAGGACTCAGTGACGAGAATTTGTAATTTTCGGATAGATATCTGTATCAAGGAAGTATTTGTGGCCAAGTGATCGTTCAGAAGAGGGTAGGATGTTAAAAAAATACCGGTCGATAAAGTATTAAAATGGAAGATATGAGGAGGATAGTGAGAAGATTAGTATTTGTAATTGTAATTGAACAACGTTCGAGAAGTACTTCGGTGGTAGGAATATCGCTGTAAAATACGATGATTCGAAATTTGGAACGACACTTCTAAAGAGTTGCGCTTAGGATACCGCTGTTAGATAATTTGAGGTTGAATCAGAAGTACGAGGGCTTTCATCGCATTTAATGATACGTCGCGTGACTTATCAACTTAAGGCCCCGTAGGCGGCCGTATGTCACTGCGAAGGTAAAGGAGATTGCGCCGTTTCATTTCTCGCGAACGCGTGCGCGTTAATGAGAGGGCCGACGTATAATGAATCGAGATCGATTTCTTGGTCACGAATCGGACTTACAAATCGCAGCGCAGCTACCTACCTGTTCGTTCGCCGAAAAGACTTGCGTATAATTTATTAGACTCGTTCTTCCACGCTCTCCCTTTCTCTCTCCACCCCTCTTTCCCTCCTCCTCGCTCACCTAACAAGGTATATCTATCGCTTAGCAATAATTCGGCAAAAAGGACCAGCCGTATTTATTACTACATCGGGATAAAAACATCCCATCCCGATATTCACTTTAAGTAACCCGAAAAAACTGACTATATTTCACGTCCCTATCCAAACTCCACCAGCCATACTCGTACCAAAAGTCTCGACTTGGCGTTAAGTGCCAGCTCGTAAGGCAACCGTGAAAAGAACAAAAATACCGTCGTCAATTCTTCCCGTATCAACGTCCTCCGGCAAAGGACCTCTCTGGTGCACCGTCTACACGCCTCCGCAACGATGATACTACCGGCACTCGGCCACCATAAAGAAGCATCCACTTTATACAGAACCCTGAGCTCATGGTGCGTGCGAGTTAAAAGATCGTCCGCTGTAAATAATCATTTCCTGCCGGCTCCTGTTTACGCCCGTACCTGGCGCGCAATCCTCCCGCCTTGAGATTTTTTCGACCGTCTCACCATGCTTCGCGGCGACGTGGATATGGCGAGGCTACGGTGCGGCTATGGCGCGGTTACGGTGAGGGTGGCGGCGAACTCGGCGGCGGCGAAAATGTCGGTCATAAAAATGTCCCGGTAAGGAATGGCCTCACTGGAGAGGAAGCCAGACGAGCAACGAAGGCAAGCCTTCGGGATGGCTTCTCGGTGGTACGATCTCAGGCCTCCGTGTATCGTGGGTGTGCATCGTCTTCTCCTCGTTTATACCGGTCGGACTTTACGGCACAAGTAAGTGCGGGTTGACCGGTCGACCCAGCAACCTCTGCAGGATGAGAAGAACGAGCAGCCTTCGACGAGAGCATAGAGAGCCATCGGTGCTTAACCTCGTTTACACGCAAATTCGAATAAAGACGGTGTGTATGCTGCTCGTTGGAGTTTATAGATCCATCCGATCCGGTCGACCGATGCAGTCGGGGTAAAAGTGTCTTCTGTTGTGTCTATGTCGTCAGCGATTTTTCTATTGGATGCAGATTCTCGATTATGGCTCTTCTCGTTCGATGTTGCTGTGAGCCGTTAACGAACGAAGGTTTGAGAATTTTTGTCGTTGGGGAAGAAGGTATTAACGCCGTTTCGAAAGGAATTTTGGCGGGATTGTGGAGATAGTAATGCTGTAGGAATTTATGGATCAATTCACCGACTGACTTTGTGTATCGAAGGAACCTGTGCCAAGAAAAAGAAGATCGCGGTCACTGGAAGAAATATCTCCCTATCCCTTTTCTTATCTTCGTAGATTTTTGCCATTCTACGTTGGTTCGTTCGAGGAGTAAGACGTTGACTCGTTATGGGGGTTATGTAACTTCGTCGGCGCCATAGAACGGAAGCAATAAGGGGTGGTTATTTATAGCGAAGTGGATTTTGCTGAGCGATGAAAAAGTTTGCTTATCAATTAAGAATCGCAACTTTGATGTATTAAAAAATAAATGTGTTGTTGTATATTTTTTATTCAGCAATTTTTTCCTTCCTTCGGTGTTCCTCTTCGTTCTTCTTTTCTTTTCATGGACATATTTCCGTGACCTCATTGTTTCTAAAGTCGTTGAAGCTACGTCGATGAAGAGTCGACGAACTCTTTGAACATTTTGAAGGAGAGAACAAGAGAGTTAATTTTTGTCCTCTTCACGTATTTATTCCCTCTACTTTCATCCTTTCCACTGTAATCTGCTCTTGCGGCAAAACGCCACGAAGCAGCAGTTCTGGGGCATTTTGTGTAGGTAAATTGGTACCGAAAGTGCTGGTCTGTTCGAAGGTGCATGCAAATATCATGCTACGAGCGTTCCACGGTACCTTTTTACCATCCCCGGGGTAAGATACACCATGATAATTTAAGGCACTTTTGATAGTTGACCTCGATTCGCAAAACCAAGTCGTTTCTTTCCCATGCGAGTGAACTTGAGATACCACCGAGGAAAATTATTTAAATTCACTGCGAAGTTTCTGTTAAATATGAAACTTCATATTCAACTACGATATAGTTCCAACGTAGCTCCAAGTACGATATAAATTTCACCGTGTAGATTATTTATTATTCTGATATAATGTATCTCCTCGAGATTTCTACCTTTACATTTTCATATATTGTAAAACACCAGCAAACATTTTCCGAGATTCGCGTTTCAAAGTGAGAGGAAAATAATACAGAATACGTGTTTCCAGTGACAATAAAATTATCCAGGAAAAAGATCTGTACGTTTCACGTGGAACTTGGTAAAATCAGCGATGTTAATACCATTGCGTCGGTCAGTCGCGTATTATCTTATCGCAACACATTTGCAGAATGGCACAAAACAAAAACACGACCGATAATCACATTTACCGTTTAACCATCCTCGCCCGAAATCATATTTCACACATTTTAATCCAGTAATCGATAATGCAATAAACGCGAGAAATTACCACAGGAATTTTACGTGGTCATTGGTACGCCTATATCCAGGTACAATCGCGGTGAAAAGTAGTAGGGGAAAATCCGATTTTCTACGCAAAATGCTTTACGGTTTATAAACCGTAGCGATACCGTCGTCAAATGAAAGTAAAAGTATTTTATTTATACAACCGTCCAATATTCATCGGACCATTCGATCGTTGATTTTCATATTTAACCTTATATTTCATTTTCGCGAGTATTTCCTTCGAACATTTCCGTTTCGTTGAATCTTCGTTTGATCGTTGAAATCGTTACCTATATCTCTCTCGATGAATCGTATAAATCGTATCGTTCTGCTGAATCGTACGTCCATGAATTCTCCCGTCGTTCAAACGAAGAGCCTCCTATAATCTATAACTTTACCCTTTCCAACTTTGTGTACGAAAATTTATCGTTATATTTAAAGTTGTACCGCAAGTTTCCATTATTGCACGGTCGATAGTCGAAGTTGGTCGGGGACAAGGCCTCGAAATAGAGAAACGAATTGAAAGGGAAGGGTTGGTCCTTCGAGGGCGCTCACACGAAATCTACGAGGCTCCTTCTGTTTGCGGATTGCAGTTACCTTCCTCGAAAGGACGAGCACGTTTCAATTAAGTGTTGGCTTCCACGGATCTCGTCCATTCGTAAAACTAAACCACTTAACCGAAGCGCGAGAGACTGCTTTCCTACGGGGCACGAAGCTAAGTAGATTAAATCGCGTTAAACTCTCGCAGTATCTTTAAACGCGTTGCAGCGCGAGGTCAGAGACAAACATTGAGGATTAAAACATACGAACACTGTCTTGATTCACAGAGAAACAAATTACGTCGTGTTTTCAATCCTCCGTTTCCTTTTAAATACCGGTTGAAACGATTATATGACGAGGAAAGTGACACTGATGGAAAAACTACTCTTTGGATTCGAAAAGAAACGAAATAGTAGCTTGGAATGGTTGATTATTCTTTCGCGGTAGAAATATCGTTGATACAAATGGAAATTTCGATTTTGCCGAGTAATTTATTATCGAATCACTCGTTCCATTCGTTCTGCATGATGAATCACGCTGGTAGCCTGCAAACATATTTTTTGGTAAAATTGTAATTCTGATTTGCAACCGTGAAACAAATATCACCATGACGCGTGTATTTTAACGCGGTAGATAATAAACGCCAATGCAATTATACCGTATATCTATTTGCATTTCAGCCGCGTGAAAACAATGTAAAGTACCGAGATCGAAATTAACCAACTGTTTCGTTATCTAATTGACGATTACTAATCTCATAGTTTCAAATGATTTCAAACAACATGTAACATATTACTTTACCAGCTTGTCAGTATGAGCTTACTTCTGTAAAGTTTCAGACCGGTGAGGAGTGGTCGTAAAACAAGTAGAAACGTCGACGTAAAAGAAAAATTAACGCATCTACCTAGAAATCTCCACGATAAACTACAGAACCGGCACGAATGAACATTTACGAGTAGCGTTCTACTTGCAAAGGTGTACCAAATGGAAGAGAAAGATGGAAAGAGATATTGGTTCGGACAAGCCAATTAGAGAAGGATGAGTTACGTGGCGTGTCTACTATATTCGTGAGTTTCGCTCACGGTTGCAGTGTTGGCGTTATTCCTGAAAACACTACCTCATCCCCGAGGACCAGAAGCTTCCTCCGCATGTGAACACAACCTGAGAAAGAACTCCTTTAACCGAAGACCACTGCCATTGGGGCGGCTGTAGAATGGCCAATTCGAAGTTATGGTCTAGAAGGGAGCGATGGAAGAAATAATAAAATATCCAAAAGATTCCATGGCAACTAATAATTGGCCTCTGTCCGTTTCTTCGACGGCACCCCCGTTTCTGTGCCTTTGAGCCAATTACGAATGCTCAAACTCGCTGCACATGCACCGGCAGCGCGTCATTAAAATGAAAAAAAAAGATTGACCAGTAAGAAAAGAATAAAAAAAAACAACAACCGAAGAATGAATACGAGGAGAGACGGTAGAACGGTTAATTTTGTGCCGAGATGTTCGTGCACATGTAGAAACGGTATGTACCGATCGTAAAAATCTAGAATAAAGGTCGAAACGAACCGGTAACTACCTAATTGTCATTCACGAAGCTCCCGTTCGGGATAGTGAGGAAATATTTTATTATTTTCCATCCGCATCCGTTCCGTTCTTCTTGTGGGAGTAGATTAATTGCGACGATCGATTGTATCAATATGTATACAGTCACGGACTGTTTGCCAATTATTGTTTGCAGTGCGCGCGTTAAAAAAAATATATACACGGCTACAGACGGACGGGGCGTCCGAGCTGAACGCATACAAGTCTATCCGCAATATCAATCATTTGCCTCGTTAGTTTTCGGGCGCATTATTTTCAACAGGATAAACGGCCCCGCTCGAAAAATATTAATCGGTCCAAATATCGTGCGTCGATACAGCCGCGCTTGAAAATATTCGATGGGGATAAAACGAGATCCGGTCGTTCGAAGGCACGCGAAACATTAGCGAAGATCGATTGCCCAGTGCCTAAGCATCCTCCGAAGAGGATTGTTTTTCTTTCGAACTTTCGACCACGAGTTTGCCTTCAAGGATTCAAGAAGGGGTAACTTGTATCTGAAGAAGAAAATTTCACCGAAGAAACTCATGGCGCCAAAGGCGCCGAGTTGAAGTCCAAGCCACTGGCAAAAATAAGAAATTACGTCGATGAACGAATTATACCTATATTCTTTTTCCGCCAGTACCTGGGGTAGGCTGCAATTATAATGGCGCAGCTGCAACCAGTGGACTATACCGACCAATTATCCTGTCTCAATGTAATCTATAGTTTCGAGCGCTGACTTCTAAGGAGTCTATCATTAAATACCATATTTTTAGGATTGCTGATTGCAACGTTAATTGCTCCGAGAAGGTTCTCGCTCATCGTCGTTGTTTGGTGAAATGTTGTCGATTAAGCGAAAGACGAAGCACCCTTGGTGATAGAAAAATTCCGTGACGATCGAGTATGGATATTTGCAATAAAAGAAAACGACGAACAAGTACGAGGTCGATCGTAAAGATACATCCTGTCCCATTTGCGTCCACGTCGACCGTAGAACGGATCACTTAACGAGGAACAATTCGGCGAGAATGAATTTTTTGATGGCGTTGAATACAACGCAGCCTAATATGGATTTACCTCATTAATTCGACCCAGACTACCTGCTGAGGCTCAAAAGATCGACACGAAATTTACGTTCCACCTTACTTTTTATACGATAAAAAGACTCCGATTAGAATTGAAAACGTGCAATCACGTGAAATTAAGTAAGCCTTTGTTGATATTAATTTTACTCGGAGCTCGATACTGTATATCAGTTAATTAGAAAATGAAATTAAATAGGAAATAGCATTTATTTTAACTTCGCATGTGAACACTACTTACTTTCACAGGACTCTGAGGTATGGGCGCAGATAAGGTGTGTACGGTGTAGACTTACCTGAAACACAAAAGAAACAAACATGGTTAGTATAAATAGAAATGTGATTAACCAATCGCACAAGATCAAGTATATTGTTATACGTAAAAATATGCTTCTTTGATCATATCACGAAATCTGTCAACACGCAAATACGTGTTCATATAATGTGAAGAAGGAAACGGAACATTTTTTTGTTGGAATTTAGAAATTGACAGACTTACGGACTTTTCTACGATCGAAGGAGGAAGGTTCGCGTATTACCATAAAATCGTACAAAACGAAACGATCTTCTATAATCACTTAATTCATGAAAACTCATAAAATCGACTCTGTACGGTTCTCTTGCTCGGTTTCTCCTTTTTTTTTCTCTCCGAATGGCAATTACTTGGTCCTATACATCTTGGCTAAACCCTCCTTCCTTCTACTCTCTCTCTCTCTCTTCCGCTTGGAATAGCGCGATTAAATTCAATTTGCATAATGTTTCACTAGAGCGGAGTATTCTCACGTACGTGCAATTCTGATATTCACGAATGACCCCGGAGGATGTTAGAAATGCTGCTCGTGACTCGCTCCCGTATTTAACTCTAAACGATAATCGTGTCATTATATACATCTGCAGCAATTTTATCCCGTCGAAAAGAATGACATAATCAAGACTTTCAAAAGTGATGAAAAAAAAAGCAGGAAAAGGCATCCTTTTCAGCGCAAAATAGTTTTTCGCGATTCCTGCATCATTTCCGTTCATTTAAGTATCGCCTAAGTAAGTTTCTTTAAATCAACAATAAATATTTCCCCAGCAATAATTGCACTCCGTTGTTACGTTTATAGAAGCAGTGTTTCCCTAACATTCCAACAATGTAATCCAAACCTGGGATATTCCTTCAACCGTACCTTAATTGACCACGATCTTTCCACCGCCTATATGCTACTCACGAACGTGCAATTAAAGTTCAGCGAAAAACGAAAATCAACCCAACGATCAAACGCGGTACTGCCGAAATCATAATCACGCTCGCGATTCGCTAGGAACGTCGATTGCCCGATTTCCCCTACCTCTTCTCTCTTTCTCGTTGGTAATTGCAACGTCTTATGCGTCCTGAGCAATTTCGCTCGTCGTCTGACGCGAATGAGAAAAAGCAGCCAATAGATTTCACTCGAGCCCGACATCACGATCTGACCGATCGTACATTCTTTCCTCCTCTTCTCTCTCTCTCTCCTACCATCCTCCTCTTCCTCCTTCACCACAGTTATGCACTGGAATCGCTAATTAATTTTACATCCCCGTAAAATGGCGAGAGTGGTCTCGCGGCGCTAAAAAGCTTCGTCCATCCTGGCATATACCTCGAGACAAGATATAACTTGTATCCAGGTCTACCTACTGGTTGGTGTGAATGGCCCTTTCTACAAGAAACTTGGACCTTCGTTCCACGAATCGGATTCGCGAGTTTTACGGGTGGCACGGTTCTCGGGGACGAAAGGGTAGAGATTCGAAGACCCATTCCGATTTTTGCCCGCAATGTCACCGCACCAGGAGAGAAGGGAGGAAGGAGAAGAAACGAGAAGAATCAAAGAGGCAATAGAGACGAGGAGAGAAAACGAAAGAGGCCGAACGAAGAGGAGAGTGATAAATGGATGGGATTCAATTTGAGGCCAATCAACATTCTTGTCCTCTCCTTGTACTCCATGTCTTGTCCGTCTGTCTGCCTTTTCGCCGTTCCCGAGTATCGTTCGCTTTTTCTCGCACATTTCCTACCCGTGTCGAGTACAACGTATATTCCGCCGAACCTTCTCGGCCCTCTGTCCATTCTAAACCTCGCTTCTTTCCACCACTTCGAGGGAGCCCCGTTTATCGTTCCTCTTCCCTATAGACCGTGAAATAAGTACAATAACATCGCGTGCACGTACCATCGGCATCCTGGAATTCGGACGATCGTAGCATCGTTGTCGGCCACGACGGACCTCTTTCGAGAAACGTCCCCACGAGAAATATATGTACACGTGCTTTGGTACCTTTTGGTGCACCGATGCCGATATTTTCGTGCACGCGTGCAGGTAACACGCTCCTTCTGTAATTTAGACTTTGAGCGTTGCTTCAGAAACGTCGAGAATGCCCTGATTAAGGTGGAGTTCGATCTACAGAGGGTGTAAAGTATGAACATGGTGTTCATGGATGTAAATCTTTCGGAAATGACGAAAAAAAGATTTGGCAAAATTCTATTGTCCGTTTTTCATTATTAGGGAAATTGCAACACTTTCTTGGATTTATTATAACATCAAGTTAACCCCTCAGTATACAAGTACACGTGCTTCGATACCTTTCGGTGCACCGATGCCGATATTTTCGTGCACGCGTGCAGATAATACGTTGCTTCTGTAATTTCGACTTTGAGCGTTGCCTCAGAAACGCCGGATGGAGTTCGATCTATCGAGGGTGTGAAACATATACCTGATATTCATGGGTGTAAATTTTGCGCAAAAACGGTGACAAAGAGATTTGGCAAAATTGTATTATCTGTTTTTCATTACTAGGGAAAGTGTAATACTTTCTCGGATTTATTGTAACTGTAAGTTAACCCCTTAGCCTACAATTACGTGCAAGATTCGTAGCACGGAGAATGGAATAAGAAATTTTGAAGTCTTCCAAAAACTAATAAAATGACAACACAGTCGATTACGAAACGGTCTCATTATTTCTGTACTATTAATATCACGTTCAGTTATACGAAATATTAGAAATCAGTGAAACATTTTGATCTCAGGAATTAATTATGAGTCTTTACACGCCCCATCAGAAAAGAAATTGTAGATTAAGGACTTAAATGGAGCTTCGTATATGGTCACATGCTACGCATATTGCAATATTTCGTTTTCAAAAAGAATTTCGTATATTTGAAGGCCTTCAAAATCAGAAAATTTCTGCCGGGATAAATACAGATAATGTCGAAACGTCTCACAGTAAATGGAATAAAAGGTAGAAAATTACCAGGAGAAAAGTTTCTGTCCGCTGTGGAGATCGATTAGCGAGAATGAAGAGCCTTTTATCGAGGAAACGTATAATAGATAGGAAGCTTCAAAGGCACGTTATACGTTATACGTAACACGGCCTATGTTCCTTCGCATTACCATAGTTAGGGAGCGCGAGCAGAGGGTTGACGTTGCCCTAGCCCTCGGCCTTTGTAACCGCGGCTGCAATTGCATCCACTATACCGACGAGGCGATCTTAAATGCAATTTTCACGGCGTAATTGACTCTCCGACGTTTCGGAGTCCCCGAATACCTTCGGTTTCGAGGGCCGTTGGAAGACGAGGCGCGCGTTGCGGCACACTGAATTTCATTTTACTAGACCGAACGATCGAAGCTGGTTCGTGGAAACTTTGATTGCCTATATTGTTTCGCGGTAAACTGGGCTACGTTATCTAATTATATTTCGACTCGGAACGGAAGTATAGCTTCGCCTCGTACCAAACTGTACCGGGTGTCTTCACCTTCTACCGTTGTACAGTTTCGGTGCTCTCGGATGTTGCAAATATGTATATTTAATATCGCCGTAATTCCCGTACAGTCGTCCGTAATGCTGTTACGGTATAACGAGTATCGATCTCGAGAGACAGCGGGGCAAGAAGAAATGGAAATTCGGGCGTGTCAACATTCTCAATTCTCTCAGAGGCAGACTGTTAGAACTTTACGTTTGTGTAAACGTTAGAACACGACGCAAGCTTCCTCGAGACGAAATATCACGGCCCTACTATCTCTTCCTTCTATTTCTCCCTCGTCGAGACGTGCGCTTCTCGATTCGGGCGTGAAAACTTCTGCTCGTCGACGTTAGAACCGTAGTTGTATCTACCTGCTAGTGAAGCTACCTAAGCCGTACATTATTACGATGGCATAGTGGTAGACGATGCAGTTGCACCGAGTGCCAGCATCGTTGCTATACACATCCCTAATATGAGCTTTACGTATTCAACCCAGATTCCGACATCCCCGTTTCTGTTTATCGCGATTTAACCGTTCCTGCTCTATTATTCTTGACAAATAAATATACTGGACTTACAAATGAATCGATTTATTATCCCCTGATGATCCCCTTTCCCTCAAATTCCACGCGAGATTGGAAATTAAAGATGTAGGGGAGGGTGGGGCAAAGTGGGCCCCTGGGGGCAAAGTGGGCCCCTTAAAATTTTGGAGCCCAAAAAAATTTGGGAGCAAAGTGGGCCCCTTAAAATTTTGGAACCCAAAAAAATAAAGATATGACTATTTTTTGCTGAAGGGGCCCACTTTGCCCCCTCCCCCTATAACGAATAAAAAAAAATAAAGATATGACTATTTTTTGCTGAAGGGGCCCACTTTGCCCCACCCTCCCCTATCTTGAGATCAAATCAACTTGGACGTTGAATGTAAAAATGTAATTCAAAAATACAGATTCAAAAAGGAGGTTAAGAAGACCTACGGTCAAAATTTTTGGGCCTTAATAACGACCGACCACGTGTGTAAATAGAAATAAAAATAATATGATTGGAACCATGATATAATAATTTCAACTTCAAAGGTCCTAAAAGTATGAAATAATAAATATCTATAATACAAAATTACATCATTATGTAAAATATTAAAAAAAATACTTATTTATATCGGACGATTTTTTATTATTCATGCTGCGCAACCGCTTCCTACAATGAATGATGTCGCACTGGCGACATCGCGCAAGCTATCACGTCGCGACATGTTTGAGACACTATTTTTGAGTATTAGCTACCTACGTTTGTGACCTTGAGCGATTCAAAAAATTTGAAATTGGTTTTTTATTGCTTAAGCCTTATTACCCGAACCTACCTTATGTTCTGTTTGATACATCGAAAATGCTTAGACATTGAAGGTTTACTGAGATTCTTCTAGCCGAGGAAAAAACTAATTTCATGTAGACAAACAAAAGTATATTCCACTATTTGCCGAAATGATCGATCGTCCGAAGTAATCTCAAGGCGGTGGGTTTGCACACCCCCATTGTATAACGAAAACCTTATCTTTTTCGGGCAGGCTGCGCTCGGTGACTGACACCGGCCTTATACTTTTATTTCATCGATGAGTCGCGCGATCTCCTCGGATCCTTTCATCGATCATTTCGCGATCAATCGCGCGTCAGGAAGATTGTTTCCAAGAGCCACTTATCCGGTACGTGTCTACCCCTCGACGAAACAGGGCCTCTCGTCATCGATCATCGCGTAACCGTGCCACTTCCGAATTTCAAGTGCGCGTACACATCGCAATTGGTTACCCGTGAATTGGCCAATGCCGCTTTCGAGTACTGCAAGAGGCAATCTAACGTTGATTACGCCCCGATTAATCATTGTTAGATTGCCCTAATTCCGGACTGACGCGCGATCCGATCTTGCGCCACGCGAACTGAGCATTTTCAGCTTTGTCTTAACGGATGATTCCATTATTATCGAGATAAAGGCCGATGAAAAATTACGAGCGAAAGGCGAGACGACCTGGAAAACGAAATGGGATTGCAAATTTCATGTCAGGCAGATAACACTTGTAGAGGCTACGGGTCACGTGCTGAATCTTTATGACGTGCCGAAAGTGAATTTTAATAATAACGTTGCACCACGATGACGTCAAACAAAACGAAACGACAAGAAGAAGAATAAGGAAGAACTTAAACACGGTGGAAGAAAGAGTTGCACGTAAACACGGACTTCAGCTGTGAAATAATTTTACGCGCGTGCCAGAGAAAAGTTTCGACAAGTGTCGGAAATCGAGTATCAAACTTACGCGTTGTCGGATCGGTAAGGAAACGAGCTCAACGAGTTGTAAAATCACGAACCTTTGAAAGTCCCGTAAAGATGCCGCTTTCCGTCCCGCGATCGTGTGTACTCGGTTGCACGACTAAACCCCTGTAAACCCGTTGCTCATTGAAAATTTTCAACGGAGATTACATCCAACCCGTGAAAATGCCACATCCCGGAAAACACGTACGATCGTGTATTCAAAATCCAGGAGAATTTTACAGTCCGAACTTTAATACGTTGCAATATGTCGTATTAAATACCAACGACAGCCACGTTGTGGGATAAAAATTAAAATCTACGGAACGGGAACGATGGTAAAGCTTTATGGTAGAAAAAAAGAATTATATCGACCATTCACCGTGTCAATATGGACCCCGTAAAACAGTTACGGTGCTTTAAAAGAGAAGTAACGCAGCGAGCATCGATGGATTTCATTGGACGTGCAAACACGATCATTCGGATAGGGATAGCTGGCAATCCCGGAGGATTTTCGCCAGTGCGCTATCGTGCAATTCCAGATTCGGCAAACTCGTTCGATCCCACGGGACGTATCCTTGGATGTAATGAAGGATGAGTGCCATGTACAGTCGCAATTTCGCCGGCTGAATGTCATATTCGTGTACTCGAGTTCCCTACCAACAGCGAGCGAATCACCTGTAGGTACAAAATGGCAGTCGGATCAGAGAGAAGCTTAGGTCGGTAGAAACTCGTAATGAAATTCCAGACATTATTAATATTGCCGTGATGGGATAGGAATAGCAGTCAGCCGTCACGCGCTTTACTCGGTGAGGAGGATCAAGTCGCTGTCAAGGTACGTATCAGCCATCATGCGCAAGTTCATCGTAGCTACCCCAAAATTTCGCGTTGCGCGTCGCTTGTTTCGCCGGTATGCGTATGTTAAGCGCGTCGGGAAATCGAGCCTGTTAAATGCACGCTCCCGATGCAGATGTATAATTAGGGAAATACTTCGCCTGCCAAGCATTTCTTGGTTGCCGAGTGTTGCGTCAGGTTTGTTCAAATGTGATTCGTTCGCTCGCGCTGTCTGCTCGATGATGCGACTATTATCATAAATAATAACTTGGAATTAATTCGTATAATCGTAAAGATCAACTGAAAACATTGTGGTTTATATACGACAAGTGAACTGTATATGGTTGGGTATTTACAGTTTTTATCATCGCTCTGTGAATAAGGATGAAAGAAATAAATGTTGAAGTAATTTGTACTTTTATAGGAAAATAAACCGTTGGCTAATGTTCATGGAAAAGAGTGAACATTAGCGTCGTGTATCGTAATGTTCGATAAATTACTGCCACTATTATTTCGCTCGCCTCGCGTGAGGAGAACGGACTGACCTGGAAGCGAATTCCATGGAGAATATGAAGGGTGCGTTTGATGGAATTTCGTCCACGAGGGAGAGGAATCGCGTGAATGGAATCCGATGTTCCTCGATGTAATGACAATTAAGGGAAAGAGCTGTTTTTACAAGGCCATAGCAGAAAGCTTTAGAAACAAATTAAATAATTAATATTTCTCGTCTAAAAGACAAAGATTTAACTCGTTCCCCCGTTAAAAAATTCAGAGGTCAGGTTCAAGCTAAAAAATTTCTCAACGAATATTCTCGCATAGCTCGTTGAAAGAGAATATTATCCGAAGATGTACCTTTCATACCTCCCGTTTTAATCTCGGTACGTAACATCTCGAAGGTTCGATGAAAGAACTTGCGATTAGACGATGAAAAGAGGAGCGAAAGCCGAATACGCGTGAGCACTAATTTGCGAGGAAAGCGTTATTATACGCGGAGAAGGAGGTTCGCCATTAATCATCCCGGACGATCGTAGCCCGACATTAATTATCCGAGGCCATTTTCCTGGGTCGTGTGGCGGCGGTAGCACGGTTTCCCGGGTTCTGTCGAGCCTCAAAGCGTGCCTACCTCAGGGGTTCTCCGGGACAGCATTTGCGTGAAATTGATATGTTATCGCGTTATTAAACGGGCATGATCCTCGCGGCTTAGTGTAAACCGTTCCTGGGCGCAAAACGGGATGGTCGGAGGCTTGAGAACGAGCCGTATCCGCCGTTGGTTCTGCAACCCCCGTTCTGTCCTTCTATCTCTCTCTCACTCTCTTTCCCTCTCTTCGTTCCCATCGCGAGGATCGCGCTGCTAGACTCCACGAAAAGGGGATTCGCTCGAATTTTAGACCGATTATATCCATCAGAGGTAGGCTTGCCAGGAGCAGAGCCAACGTCGTTCCATTTATTATCCGTAATCGCGAATACGGCAATCCTTTTTCTCTTTCCCCCTCCTTTATCCGGCTGACTGGAATTTTTCTCCCTTTCGGTCTTCCGGGCCGACAGAATTCGGTATCTACCGGCGACCGCGAAACCGAATACTTTCGTGATTGAAATTTCATTGTGCGCGTCACCCTCAAACCCGTCTCGATTGGACCAGGCTTTAATAACGATCCGTCAAATACAACGGTCGGTTCGACCGACCGAATTCGAATTAAAGTTTCGAGTCGATTGCTTTATGATATTTTGGGAACGATGAACGTCAAACGGACGGGCAAAAGAACTGCGTTACTTCCGGTGAGTAGAACGCTCTTGAGAGTTACGGTAAGTGTGAAGTTAAAGCTTGGATATTTATTTAGTAGGTTCAAATTTCATTATTATCACCCCTGGGAGCATTATTGTTCGAAACTAATTTAGAACTGTATTACTCCTAGCAAAAGTGATCATAATAGTTACAGAGAAAGTGGAGAACATGTCGAACAAACGAGGATTCTTCTCGTTTGGAGCAATTTAACACGGTTACAGGGAGGAAGAAAATTCATGTCAGATTCTGACACAGAACTAGTTCCAGTTGAACGCTCCTAACGTGTAAGATGATAACCAACTTGCTCACCCAATTCTATTCGCGACTCGTCAGCCAGTTGGCCAACTATCGACGTCGGGGGTGGTTCTGAATATCCGCCGACGCGTTTGCAACATCGAGATTGGTCACTTGAAATCGTCGTGGAAAATCGACAAAGTTCGGAGAATCGAAAAGCTCGAAAAGTTGACGCGTGAAAAGAATATTTGCGAGGTATGCGCCTGCAGGCTCACATCGAAGGGGAAGTATTCCAGCGAGAAAGTTGGCGAATTATCGTGGTCTTTTAAGCCGAGAGCGTTGTACCTCAGAAACGATCGGGTAGCGATTCGGACGTGAATTAAATTTACCATAACTTTCCAGCATTTCTGACCACTGCACGAAAATCCTACGCATTCGTATTCATTCGTACGTAAGCTAGTTTTTGTTCGTATACCCGCACGATGACTAATGGCCCACGGGGGATCGTTCCAGGTTAGCGAGCCCCTGGCGTTTGTGTACACGATTTTTCACAGTTTTCACGCACACGACCAGTTTGTTTCATACCGATGCCGATAACTCGAAATCGATTCGACGAACAGTCGATGCCTTTGATAGAAGCGCGAATTGAAATCGATGACTGGCCGATAGACGGCCATAAATATAGAAAATCGAACTAGTCGGCCTAGGAGTGAGACTGGGCCGAGCCGATAGATAAATTCGTCCAAACTTTTCAACTCGAAAACGAATGAAACCTACGGTGGCCGCAATAAATCAATGAAATGTAGCATATTCAGAAAAAAAATGCACGAAAATACGAGCCACGACATTATAAACGCACGTTCCAACGTTTCCTTTGGCAAGTACATCTCGCGAGCTACGATATTCGCCCAGCAGTATTACCTACCGAGCCTGTCTGACTTTAGCACGTTTTTCCGATAATCTAACAGTCAGCAAATCCACGGAGTAATCGTTACCTTGCCCGGGAATCGAAAGAACGCTTTTCGACCAAAAAAACACCTCAATCTATTTCGCATTCGATCTACGAAACTTTACATTGACAGTGAACATCGCAATTACGTCTAAACGTCTATGATAAATTCTTATTCCACTTTTCAAAAGTCTTGCAATCAAGATTACTTATAGTTTTCAACAAAAAAATGTATTTTGAAAAAGCCTCTCGCAGATATTGCTATTAGATCCTATAATGTGAATTAATTAGCAGCACTTTGGTTGAAACGTAATGGCCAGAACAACGAAAGCTCCTATAGTCGCTTCGCACCGAATATCGAACGGATGTGGGCGCGAATACAGATATTATCCCTGCTCATGAATCGAGACATTTGTATGCGTGTCCCATAGTGGCCAAATTATACGCGAGCATGCGTACGGCAATGCACACGAGCTCCCACATCAGCCAAAAGGAACACACATGCCTGCCGATGAAGATAGCGCACGTAAAAATGGTATTTAGAGGCGGATGATTGATGCCACGGGAACTCGGGCCACCTCGTTACGACCCTGCTTCCTGACTGTGACGTTTTTTTCTCTCTTTCTTTTTCCCATTTGCTCTCTCTCTTTCTCTTTTCACTCACATTACTATATGCCTTCTCCTGAACATCCCACAACACTCGCGCTTCAGGTCCCTCCGTCTGGCAGCCGAGGCTGAAGCGAAATCTTAATGACACCTGTCTCGAGTGCCCACGGCTTGGCGTTCCGCTTTATACACCGAAAATCATCTACACACAGGTAGGAACACGGCCAGCACACATGGTTAAAAGAAAATCGCGATATTCCTACCAGGGCACACCCTCGTTAATTCGTTAATTTGCGAACGGCAAGACGTTACGAAGGTATATTTCACCAGCCTCGTTTCACGAATAGCCATGAATTTACCAGCCTCGTTTACACACCGAATTATGTACAACTACAACGTTCGTATAGTAACGAAAGATAATATGATACGATATTGCATGTAAATTGACGTGGATTTGTGAAATCGTCAAGAATAGAAATAGAATCTAGGTCGAAACGAGAAGAAAGAAAATTGAACTGCCCCTTTCTTTCTATCTCTTTCTTCCTTTCTTTCTCCAGAAGAACAATTCTTACTTCGAGAAGAGAATCTGTGACCATGGGATTCAAGTAGGATCTACGATCATCGAGACTCCTTTCTTTTGATTCGGTTAGAATCTATCTTTTGCAACGATCAAACGGCACTCGCAAACGCCACAATGGAACTTATCCTCGGTGCCCAACCCTTCCGGGCAAAGAAACGAAGGAAGGTACAAGAAGGAGCCGTTGCAAGGCACAAAAAGGTGCAAGAAGAAAGAGAACAAACGGTTCTTCCTCTACTCTCTTTCCCTTGGTGGATCACGTCGCGTTTCGTATAAATAAATATTATCCAATGATTGATCGTTGGCCGTTGCGCTATCGGGCAGGACGTTACATCAACCACCCTGACACGGTGGTACGTTTCAGAGGAGGGTCGGTGAGGATTTTTTATTTTACGTCTTACGCTGGGTAATTTGTCATGGTGCTACAATGCTCGTCTTATGGCCGGCCCAGATAGCCAGCGAGTTAAAATTCGTGTATGGATATAATTGTCGGTGGAGCCCTTGGATAAGGATGACCTCGTTGAGAAAAGGGATAGCGAAGTAGAATATGGTACGATAACTTAAAGAACGAGCCACGGAATAAATGATGTCGTCCAATATTATCGTTCAAAGCGATGAAATTATTTTAATTTTTATTACACCTTCTGGAAGGGATCTCGGTATTATTATAATTTAAGGGTCATTTTTCTCATTTTGCGGAAGATAGAAATATATGGCGGTATAAATCATCGGATATACCTACAGCCAACGTGCTGGGCATAATACAACCGCGTTATATATACTACCCTAGATAAGCTGAAAATACTTTGCATTTTAATGTTCAACTATTTCAGGAATGTCGAATAAATTCAGTGGAAAGGAATTCTTCGAACATTTACGTCCGAAGGGCATTGATTTTTGGGAATATTATAAAATCGATGGTAAGAAGCAAGATCGTAAATGAACTCCTCATGAATTCCAGCGAGTCACTTCGTCACGGGGCTATGAATTGTAAAACGAACTATCGAATGTGACCTAAATGTAGCTTCCATACGTTTAACAACTAATGCACCATGCTTTACTAGAGAGCCATTTGTCACGACTTAGAGACCTATGAAAATTCGCACTTTACCGGTACGAATAATCGACTTAACGCGTCAATGAACAACCCCCTGTCGATTTCCCTACACGGAGTATTTCTCATTAAGCTTCTCTTACGTCTTCTGGGATATGCATGCAGCGCAATGTTCCAAAATTTATAGACCGGTAAACGCCGTACCTTATGCTTTATATAACGTCTTAACGTTTATGCGAGAAGAAAAGTTGTTCACCTGTTACACTCATTCTATTTTCCTCCAGACCTGGCACCACGATACGAACCAACAGGAAATTGATTTTTGAAATAAAACTACTAAAAATGCTGGATACTTATGCACATGAAATATTAAACGTGCACTCTCGTGCCATTGAAAAATAAATACAGAGCGAGGAATAAAGTATGCGTTTTAGTGTACGGAATTGAAGTTTCGGGTAAAAGCTTTAGGAGGCTCTGAACCACAAAAATTATAAGATATATGAGACCATAATGTAATATATGGAAAAATTTGTCAAGTGTTACTGAGAATTTGACCTCAGTCTACTATCTGAGAGTTCAAATCTATAACTGTATATCTGTTGTAGCTCCTACGTGGTCTGTGATTTCCGTTAAACCAACATATTATTTATTTATGTGAGCAAATGTTACAAATGCATTGCTTTGTTTAATGTAGCGTTATTGTCAAAAAGTAACACATAAGCATAACGTATATTTGTAAAGTAGGCTGCACATAATAACAGATAAAATCATAAAATAACTCATAACGAATAAATGTGTATTTGTAAAAAAAAAATAACGGAAAAATGTCTGCACTGTCGCCTTCTACCATTAAAATTTCTCCTTGAGTTTCTCCTGTAGTTTTATGCGTAAATAGATTCTAAGAACCGACCCAAATTGCATTATTACTTTTATATTTAAACATCTGTAAACTAATTTCGTTTGGGCCAATAGTAAAGTTATGTCATGTGTTTCTTTTCGAAAGTTCGAAGAACTGGAAGCCTGACTTATTCAGCCAAAATTCAATCGCGCAAACACAATTAAAAGTTAATTTGCATAAGTATGGCTCGTTTCTGATCCATGACATTTTACCTACGCAAAAAGACGAATGCAATGAGCCAAAAAAAATTTGCTACCCTTTCGCGCATTTGGAGGAGGCTTTTTTTCGCGATTTTCTATCGATCAACGAATGTAGAACAACCTCTAAAAGCCGAGACAACTACTTTTGAAACACCCTGCACACAGATGCAGCAGTCACGATGCAGACACGTGAAAAGGAGTCATGGAGAAGAAAGAAAAGTTAGTTCCCCTTCCGTCGACTTCGTTTCCCCGCAGGATGCAAAAAGGAACAGGAGGCAACGGAGGCCATTGTGGCGGAAGTACGATCTTAACAGGAACGATTTGACGTTATGGGTAAAAATTGTTTCCCTTTCATGTTTCTTCGCATAACTTTCGTCTAACTTCATGGAATGCGGAAAAACTGACAGAATGGAGGAAAGAATGCCCTGAAAGTGTTCGAGAACACGGTTGCAAAAAGGTCATCGACCGCCCGAAGGTACGCGAAAGTTGAAGCAAAACTTTGAAAAACGATGAGTCAACCTACAAGGAAGAATGTTTTATTTTAATATCTATAGATCCGAGTAAATTATACGTTGGAATACAGAAAGAAGCGAGGGTTGTAAAGCAACCCTTAAAACATCAGGATACACGGAACTTAACGCACGATCGTATTAATTCTATACTCTCCATATATATTTTTTCTCTATACTTGATTTGAAATTACACTTCTCTTCCGTTCTCGTTTCACTTCTTTCTTCGTGTATAGCTTGAAATTACTTTAATCGTTCGTTTTTCTTGGCGGCCTCAAATTAATCACGCCGTTAGCCGGTGGACTTTCGGCGGTGCAATTACATACGTAAGTTTAACTTGTTATTCCAGGCGCGGAATGCTGATTTAAGTAAAACCGTCCGGGCTCGAGAAAAAGCTGGACCATTATAATATGCGGCCGGAAAGAGGAACAGTCGTCTTAGAAAGTTCTGGCCGCTTACAGCTTAAAGTAACTCGTAAATCTCATTTTTCTCTCCGTAGCCTCTGGGAGCCGTTGGTCCCATTCTCTCTTTCTCTCTCACCCTCTCCCCATTTCTTCGTGCACCATAGTTACATGGCAACTGGGGCAAACTTTTTACAAGGGCTTCTTAATGTAATGTATTTATTGCACCATAAAGCTCGTCGGTTGTGATGCAGTTGAGAGTGTTGACGAGACTGCTTTAATGGACAAATTTCGTATGAAAACTTCTTTGGGATTGTGTACCAAGAAACTTCTACGACTTTTCTAGATTTCTGCGGATATCGTTTAGAAAGGAATGGCGAATTTTTGAAATGTCTGTGTCGCGACTTAAAGCCGCTGCAAAATACTTTGTAAAGTGACTGTCAAAGATCGAAACTTTCTGCGTGTCCTGTACCTAGGAACCACCATAAACCGTATCACGTGCAAGACGAGGTGCAGAACTTTGGTAACTCAGGCCGTGGGTATGCAGAATGTTTTCTCATTTTTTCGGGAGTTTTCCACCCCCTTCTGCCGGTCAGAGTTGCACCATTTCGTTGGTTTGGAGTATTGTGCTTCATTTTAAAAAAGACTTCCGCAAAGTCTTTATGATTTCAAAGTGTATAGTGGTGATTTTAAGAATAGATGAATATTTCTTTAAATTAACAATTTTGCTTGCCCTACGTGAGCGGTGTTGTCAGAGAATTAAAAATCAACAATCTCTATATCTTGAATTATTGGAATGTGCAGAGTAAGCCCAAAATATTTCAAACAGTTTCCAGTCGATATTCTACATCTATAGACCAGTGGAGATTTCCAAAATTCAAGCCCTAATTTTTCCTACAAAAAAAAGCGCCCCAAAAGTGTAGAATAACGCCAAGAAGTATTTTTAAATATTTTTGAATCACCTTATATTTTGTGGGGGGATGTTGCAAAAAGTTTAAATTAATTATAATAATAGTACATTCACATGAGAATTAACAGTACGCCCCGTAAACCACATTGTTCCGTGATTAGCGAAATTACTATGTCGCAAGAGGACATCCCAAAATAATAGCTACAATTCCATCGCACTTGTAAATTCCACTCGTGTAATATAACTGAGGTGGAATTTCGTGCCAGGAACCATTTGCACGAGAATTTTATTCGATCTCGTTGCACCGCGATTCGTTCCTTTTCAGAGGCATAAATGTGAGTTTAAAAGAAGATTGGGTGTTCCGATGAGTCGAAAGACGCCAACTACTTCATCCTCCTTTTCATTTCATTCGCGAAACTGCTGGATAACCTAATAATACAAGGCCGATATTCGATTAATACAAATATTTAAAGAATACTTCTTTGCTTTGCAAATTGGACCGTCGTCTTTGTAATTGCTCGATGGAACTCAATCGTGCTCGATTTCTTTCGACGAGCGGAACACTCTTTTTATCACTTTCGTTTAAACGTTCTCTCGAGATTTGTAGTACGATAATTTTCTGTAATTGAGAATTCCAATTTCACAGACGAGTTTACTTTGACGAAATGTAATCGTTCAATTTCATCCTTTTTGAGCGACACCGTCAGATTGTAACAGAAAATTTACTTAGTGCTCAGAGATATTTGTAACTTTCATAGAAATATATATTTTTGCAAATAAAATAAAATAATATTTGTTATGAAATTTTCCTCCATAAAGCTTTCAAATTATCTTGGCAAACAGCACAATTTATTTTATCAATATACGTTTTTAATCATCACGTAGAGAATTATGTTGACAAATAAAAATCACTTACGACTGGAGTGAGGGAAATTCGAGTAAAAGCTAGCGAGAAACATTGCATCGAGACAAAAGGAAGCCAGAGGATAGATAGGATATACAAAAGAAGAACAAAAGCGGAACGGAGTCGAGAAAGTTGCATAATCGACCGAATGGCAGCACGGCGTCGTAAGTTCGCGAACGAATAAAACTTGACTAAGTGAATTTAGTGAATAGAGACCAAATGAAAGAAAGTGGAACCAGTAAATCCATTGAAAAGTTTCTCACTCACAAACGCCGCGACTCTTGCAATATTGTCCGGGTCGCTCGCGGATGACCCTCCGGCAATACGGCAGGATCTAAAGGCCACCAAGGCCTTTACCTTTTTACGGGAAGCTTTAAGGTACGATGTGCATCCTTGCATGGCAAGAGACACAGAGTCTCGATCGATGAACTTCACGAGAATGCAAGGTACATTCGTGCATTGTTGAGTCGTTGTTCGATAAATTCTTGCAACGGCAGCTACAAGGATATTCTTCCCAACGTACCGATGAATTTTAATTAATGTACGAAACTTGTCCTCGAAATATTTACCTTCTTATATCCTTCGTTGTATCGAGGTGAATGTCTAAGTATAAAAAAAAAAATATTACATTGCCACGTTTCTCTAAAGAAATTCCAATATATATGTGTAGGAAAAGGAGCAAGTGTTTCGAAGAGGACGGAAAAAGGCCAATTGGTTCGCCGGAAGAGTAGGTCGAGTACCTTAAAGTTGGACAGTACGGGTGTCACCTGGGACGATTGTTGAGTCGGGTCACTTAGCTCGTTACGAGAGCAATTCAGATCCTGTCGACGTGTTTGAGGTCGATGGGATAGAGAGAGGATAGGTTCATAGATACAAGATTTGAAACGCTTCCCCAATACGTGAAGTACGTTTCACAGGTACCGATAATTTCATGGCTCGTGCCCAGCAAGCACGTGCTTTCATCAAGTTCTCAAAGTTGGCAGCCCACCCAAATTGCTCCGGACCGATTAAATCGTTCATTCTGTCGCACGGGACGTACTATATTGCACGGATTCCTCCGTACAAAGAGCACTTCATTTACATAGGTGTAACCTACGTGCCACAGTCACTACGAATGTAGCGTATGTACTCACGATTTTGGAACATTATGCAAACACTTTTTTCTTTGTAGCAGTTTCGTGCGCGAAGATGGAATTTCAATTGAATTCAAGAGATATATTTTATTACGATATGAAATTTAGTATTACCGAATGAAAGTGGTAATAGTCGAACGATATTTTTTCCTAGATCGAGAAGATATTTCTAATACAGAGAACGGAAGATAATAAAGTGTATTGTAACGGAAATAAAAGGAAGAAGAAGGGATAAGAAAATACAAAAGAGAGAGTAATAATAAAACGGTGCGCTTGTTGCACGGAATCGCGACTTGGAGAGTATTTGAACGCAATCCGCAGAAGAGTGTTGGGGGAGGAGTGAGTATATTTAGTGGCAGTGGACTCCACCCGCTGTCCGCCCAATATTAACTCGCGCCATAATGCGCTAAATTCCTACCACCATTCCCAGCATCCTTCCTTCCCCCGGAGCAAGAGCTTTAAATCTCTCTCAGCGCCGGAGTAACCGGCAACCTGTGCTGCCGCTCGTATATCCTTAAGTCCGTTTCGAACAATTGCCCGTTCTTTCTTTTCCCTTCTCCCTTCCAGTTATGCCCGGAGCGAGTGAATTTCGCCTCGCACGGACGTATCGGAGAAAACCGGACACCTTCGAATTGAACGCTTCTACCTACCTGAATCCAATTTCCTACATGGACCAGGAGAAAGAGACAGAGCCATTCTACGCCGAACTGAATCAACGAAAGTGAATTATTTAAAAAATTCCCATCGCCATTTTCTACATTTCAAAAGTTTGATTACTACTCGAAATCCTCCAGAAACGTCGATTCTCTCAGCCACAAAAATGAAATCTGTTGCGCCCAACTCTCATCCTCATCTTCGTCAATTTCTCAGACACCCGGTAGGTTTGGCCTGTAAGTAGGTTCGCCGCATTACATTTATCTCGGTGTAACCACTCGTACAGGCCGGGACTGCACACCAGGATGCATTGATTATTCGCCGCGTAAAGCCCGGCATTACCAAAGTCTCTCTCATCCTTTATCCGCGAGTCGCGCACCTGAATGCATCCACCGTGGCCCTCCGTCTCTTTCCCTTTCCCGAACCGTTCGCCATTCTTGCCCATCCTCGTCCTCGCCCTTTGACCCCTCGCACAGGCTGCCGCCTCCGCCTCTACCATTGCCTCCACTGCTATTGCCATTGCCTCGCGAGAATGGCCGAGCGAGTGGCCACGTTTTTGCACGGCGTATTATATATCGGCCTCAATTAGTCATGCGACAAAAGACGTGTTAGTTTCCACTCGGAGCCAGCGAGAGGGCGATCTGCTTCGGTGAACGCCGACAATGGGACCGGCCTGAGGCTGTCCAGCCCGGCTGTCATCGGACATAGCCCCGTGTTATCGCGATAACGCCCGCTGGATATCTTCGATAATTTGCACCGAGGACCTGCCGCGATATCGCGTGACTCCGAGGATCACCGTCGTTTTGCACGGTGCATTCATCGAGGGATATTTAATCGTACCGAGGGATCGTACCTCGGTCCAATACGGACGAGCTATTTATTAGCGAACCGATCGGAATCTGCCCTCGACCGACGATCCCTGCCCTGTGATTCGCGTCATACCACGCATAATTACCGAGTGTTCGTAATTCGTCCTGGGAGAGGGCAATTGCCGAATGATCCATGTCCTTTTTCATTTACTCCGTGAAGAATAATTTGGTAGTAACCTTCCAATCTTGGCGTAATTCTTTGTCAATGATACATGGGTGATGGAGTAGGTAGAGTGAATTTTTTTGAGGGTGGAGATTCTTGGCAAAGGAACTCCTATACTTATACTAGAAGAAGTATATTTGCATAGGACAGTTGTTGCCAAAGTGGTGGTCCGCGAACCACTAGTACTCATCACGTTAAGTTATGTTTTAAAATGCATTGAAACATAATTCAATTCATAACAATACTTTTTCTGTGTTCTTAGATCACAATTTTTTTTATTAATATATTATATTTAACACTTAAAAAATCCTATTAGTAGTCCGCGGGATTTCAATTATGAATTTACTGGTCCGTGAGGTCAAAAAGTTTGGCGACTTCTGGTATAGGACATTGTATAGGATAGAAACTTCAAGAAGGGCAACGAGTCCAAATTACAGTTCTCTCCCTATCGTCTCAGAGAAGTCTCTGTTTGTCATCATCGTACTTTAATACACACAGGAGTATGATAAAATAAATAGTAAGATTATTTATCTAAATTTTTGATTTAGGATATTTTCACAATTCTCAGCACATATATCATAGTTCGAAAGGTAGCAGAAATTGTAAGAGATTCGTTTAAAGGATTGTATTCAGTTGAATTCGAAAATATAAAAACTACAACACCGTTCGCCCTCGGCCGTATTTCCACGTTGACTTCGAATAGCCCGTAAAATCTGCAGGTTTATCCTAATTCAATCAGGTGTATCGGGTAAAGTAGTTCAGAAAGGAAGAGGGATCTCACGTCGGGCTGTCGAAGACGGACGCATCAAACGTTACGAGCCGGATCACGTTTTTATTTTCCATCTGGGCACGGAAGCGTTCACATACAAATAATCGTAAAGGATTTCCCGTATCTCAATGTACTCCGAGTCTTTCTTCAAGCTCCACTGATCTTCCAACCTGTCATATTGCATTCGTTCTTTTAAACTATCTCTTCCATTCTTCGATTCGATTCGACTTTTTTCGACCGTGAAGCCGTACGTTTGCCGATATTCGTGAGTTTTAAATCACTGAGAAGGAAAGAATTTTCCGTCTGTCTCGTAATACCGTATCGAGCGTGGCTTCAACAATTGCACCGATTTTCGGGACAATTTCTATCACCTGTTTTCTATCGCGATTGTCTCTACATCTTTTTTAAATAAATTTTTCAAATTTAATTAGCTATTTCATCTGGATCCTCTATTTTTATGTGGCATACGTGTTACACAGTTCATGGTATAAATGTTATATAGAAAAAACTTCCCACAAATAGCAGCTATTTAATTTCACATCCCTTAATTCCTACTCTGACTCCTTAACCCTTTGCGATCCAAATTATTTTGTTGATTTTGTAGTGAGCTAAATAAAATTAATTTCACATTTTCTATCATTGATTATTCATTTCTTTTAATGATATCAATAACTATAGATACTGATGCACATTTTGATGATATTACAAAATCATTATAAAGTTGGAAAGTCGATGCTAAATTGTCAGACAATAAAATCAAGTGGCAGAGGGTCAATTCCACTTCACGTCCACACATTTTCAAAAGAGTAAAACAACGTTTAAGAACGAGCAACAATACAAAACGAAATGTATCGGATACAGAAATCGAATTCAACAAACCATCGACTGTAAAATGCTACAAGCTTAAAACGATAGGTTTTATCCCGGCAAATCTCGGTCAAAGCACCAAAACTAAAATCACCGTCGACCCAATTTCATTGTACCAACAACGAAGCGCCACGTGCAACATAGGCAATTACCTATGCAAATATTTCGTAGTCGAAGCTTTTTACGCGGTCTGGATGCACCACGGTCCATGGCACGATGAAAAGCACCGTTGGAATTTCCCAACGTGAAAGACGCGCGCGCATTGAAACGATAGCGATCGTACCATGCCGATCAACCGCTTTGGACTCGCTTTCCATTAAATTCATCGACGGGCAAGCCACTGGAATAGTATCGCGGAAATTCAACGTGTAATTGCGTTATCTTGTATAGAGATGGCGATTCATTCAATGTACATTGGCTCGTGGATATCGTGGCACGTACAATGAAATTCATTTAAACGAGATTTGCTTAGACACGATCGAAGAAAGAATCGGCCAACTCTCATGGTGGATTTGCGACGATTCTGCGGTGGAAATTGTGGTAAAGCAAATGTGACAAATATATCTTTCCATCTCTCTATTCCCCTCTCACGGTTACTTACTCATTCGCTCGTTTACTTGCCAGATAATAAAATTATCTCGTAACGTCGATCGTATATGCGAACGGTTATCGTCCAAGTAAGTAGCCCTAAATGCTGGGAGGTCGTAATCAATTACTACTATGATAATGTCAGTGGACTTAATTATCTTCGTTAGTAGACATGTCGCCGAAGAGGAACGAGGAGGAGCAGGAGAGAACGAGAGAGACGGAGAGATTTATGTACTTGTTAGTAGGACGTTACCGTAACGAAGACCCCCTTGATACGTCAGTCACGTAAATTCGTACGAATATATATTACCGTATTAAACATTGTCGTTCCTTCCATGTAACGAATAGCGTTCGATTAGCATATCGAAGTTAATGTTACTTTAAGGCGACCTTCGATTTTTCATAGCCTCACGTGACTCCTGTATTTTTTTATAGTTGCCGGTCTTACCGGAAGGAAAGGTACCTGGAATATCTTTTGGAATCGTGAATTTACGTATCTGCAAGAGGAACGTCAGCACGCGCCATCGAGGTTCAAGGATCTACGCAATTCCAAGGTTTTATGCGTTTTTCAGCGGGGCGAAAGACGTCTCAAAAGTAGTCGTTAAACTTCTACCCGGGAAGTTTAGTACCGACTCTGTTTTTATTATTCTTTTAACGGTGCCCCTAATAAGCTTCATTTACCCACTCATTTGCTGTAATTGTACCTTCGTAGTGCACCTGAAAAATACACTTTGCCCAGTACAAAGTCGCAAGTCTTCAGATCGAAAAAAAATTTTTTAAAACGTCCCACCTCTTTATCTCTCAGACACATCGAAGAAAAAACATAATTTCTATAGAAAGAAGCCAAGAAAAGATAAATCGCACGAATTTTCATAGGAAACAATTGAACGAAACGCGAGAGGAAATTTGAGCGTATAAAGGAAATGATCGACTTCGCGCAAGAGGATAATACAGTTCTCGGAAACGAGACGGAAACATTTTCCGTCGGAATCCACCGATCGTACGACAGTCAAGAGATGAGGAGGATAACGATGCAAAGGGAGAAGGTGGAAAAAAGGCGTTCGAAGAGAGGTCGAAGAGAGTGTCTTAAGTCGAGTCTTTGACTGGCAGAAATCCCCCTTCACTTTGTTCCATCCGGGCCCCTCGTGTATGGTACACATTCGACGACAAAGACAGGCAGTAGCAAGGGCGGAAAGTCCCTGGCCGCGACCAAACGACGTTCCACAAAAGAGTGGCCGAAGGTGGACCGGAAATAAAATGAAATCCGCTACGGAGCGCGCGCCAAAAGCGAGCCGCATCGACGATGGTCCAACCTCGAATAACGTTTTCTTGGTATTGTTGCCCTCTTCTACCATCGGACCCTTCCTTTTCTCCTCCTTTTTCCCTATGCTAGCTTCGTCTATCCGGACTATACTACTCTCCGCGAATACTACGTATCCCCCATTCACGGCTACGTCCAATATCTGCCCGTGGCTCGATTCATCCGCTGGAATGGAATCGGAACGGGACGCTGTGCTGAATTCGAATATATATACACGTATATACCTATTGAAAAAGAAGAAGAAAACACTGTAAAAGAAGGGAGAGAACAGGGATACACATCGGGTAATATCGGTGCACGTTACGATACATACGTGCCTGCATGCTGAGAACCTTTCATCGATGCAACCTACGTATGTAGGTACGTGTAGATTATCGGATGATTCTTTCGAAAGAACAGTATTACATGGGAGATAGAGATTGTGTTTCCTTGGTTTTCAAAATGACTACCAACTGAGCTCCCGGACTTTTTCAAAGATACAAATTCTCGAAGTTTCGATCGCCGAGGGTACGAACCAATTGAAAGTACAAGGAAGAGGAAAGGAATTGGAGAAATGGAGAAGGATATTGTAATTGTACGGTCAAGAGGAGAGTTAATTCATGGTTGTACTTGTAGTAACGAAGCACTAACGTGATGCAAAAAGGTTAAACTAGTCGGTGAGGCGAAAACGAGGTCGGAACATCGTTTTAATTGGAAATGAAGGGGCGGAGAATGGAGAACCGGCGAATAAAACGTAACCACCGGTGATGCAAAGAAGGGAGGTGGAAATCAGGGGCAAGTTAAGTAGCTCGTTGTATCACCTTAATTGAAGTAATAACCGTAAACTCCCTCTTATCACCTTCTTCGCTTTTTCTCAGTTTCCATCGTGAAGCTCTTATCGCAACGTCGACGTACGAAAAAATTTTTTGAAAGGTTCTCCCATCTTTTCCTTTCTATTTTCTTCTTTCGGCTGTCTCTCGTGCTTCGATTCGTGAAGGAGGATGGAACGAGAATTTCGTGCTTCGATTCCTGGCATATGCCAACCACGTACCGCATTCGAGAAGAAACATTATCGATTCTGTTTTCTCCGTTGCGATGAAAAATTAATAGCACGGCAGCTCGAAGCGAAGAAGCCAGCCGTCACCCTCGTCCGACTTTCCTTCGTTCTTCTATCTCCGAGTCTAGCAATTTCGTGTCTAGCTTTCTCCTCGATCCCGCCGACGTGTCCAGCCTTGATGCAGCGCCAAACAAATTGCATTATCCTCCGATCCGTGTGGCTTCACCCGCGACGAACTCGAATCTGCACGGTTCAAATTGCCCGAAAATTCCTCCGAGTTCCGTCAGAAGTCCTCCATAAAGCCGGATATCCTCGGACGGTCGTTCGTGAATTTCGTCGGTCATCGGACGCCACGATTGCTCGGTAAACGACGTCGAGGCAGCCAAGAATCTGGTAATTCTCGGGTCAATTGATCGTTCGGCCGACTAAAACCGACCAACTGCTTTTTAGCATGGCCACGATAGAGGAAATGGAGCTCGTCCTATCGCGCTTAATCCATCTCTACTTTCAATCACCGGACGGTCCGGTGCCAAGCTACTCGACCTGTTTATATCCACGTTTACTACTTACGATAGTAGCTCGTTCGGTAGTTTTCAAACGCATACCCTTATGTGCTTCGTTTCATTTTACTTTGGATAAAACGAGGTTAGTTATTCTTTGAAAAAGTAAACGAGAGACCGAACGACCATATTCTCCTTTCGTCGGGTCGATATATGTATCATTGAGCGTCGTTGTTAATGAATTATCATAATTATACCATAAGCTACCATTTTCTCGGTTGTCCTCCATCTTGAGATGCAACTTTCAACGATGTCTTACGTCTGAAGATACAGCTGTCATTGACCGACATTGTGGATTTGTACGACAGGGATGAAGATGCAAAACGGGTGCGGCAAAACGAAGAAAATCTTAGTTAGGAATACAAATATCTCCTTTTTTGTTACAAAGAAACAAAATGTATGTATAACAGCAGCAGAGAAAGAGAAATACATAGAATCGTGGAAAGAGAAGGCTACGGGAATTCGTGTGATTGTTGTGCGCATATTTGCAATTCGCGTTCCATATGTAAAAGGGAACGGCGGCATCTAAATCGGAGGACGTTCAGAATGGAAGTCTATTTCATTCGGTGCCGCGAGAAATTCGGACGACGGTACAATTCGCATTGGATAGAGAATAAAAATCACTGCTCGTTCAAATCCTCCGAGTGCTTCCTTTTTTTCTCTCTCTCTCAAATATCTTTTTTTTTCGTCAAATTCCAAGCAATACTCGCCAACGCGAAAGAACTGGATTTCATATAAAATCGGCAAAAATAAGTTAAGCCATATTGACCGCTATTTCCGTATAAAACGAGAGTCAAAGGATAAAAAAAGATTGTTCTCTTCCCGTATGCATATTCAATCGACTTTTTTTTTCGTTTTGCAAAGCAAGGAGAAACATCTCGTCGAAGACATCCTCGGTACAGCGTCGAACGTCATTACACAATATTCAAAGGATGAAAAAGCATGTGACACGAAGGGGTGGTACCTAATGTAGCGTGCGAGATAGATGGGTTACCGCGGCGAAAGTTAATTCGCGTTTTCACTTCGACGACCACCGGGTCGATTGAAAGCGTCGCTCGTCCGTGCGAATAACGGTCACCGCAACGTCTCCTAACGACGTCGTTATCGATTTGTCTGTCCAGATACGAGTTTATAAAGGGCGACTCTATTAACGTGCTATCGAGTACTAAAATTTTTGCATGCATTTTTTACTTCGCGTCTCGCGCCCCAGGGACCAGGGTGAGTCTCGGCGCGTACAACCTGTGGAAAAAGTTACTCCATCTTCGTGAACCACGTATATCCATTTTCCACGGTAATATTTTTCACTTATAACGCAAGAAAAATAATCCGTAAAACAAGGACAATTCACGCAAATCGTATCGAACTAGTCCAAGTCGAACAGCCACCGTCTTATCCGGTTAGCGTAACGAAGGCAAACTAATTAACGAGCTATAAGTCGATTCTGCTCGACAACGAATTCAAAGCCGAGCACGTACCGATTGGACCGATCTGGAAGTTAGTACTCCTCGGACGTGACGTACTAATTAAAGGGCAACTTCGAAATACAGGCTGCACGAGAACGGCACGAGAACGGCACGATATACATATATATATATATAGCTACACAGCCGGTAGAATATTTGCTCATGTAAATGGAACCTTTCCTTGTACCCCGAATCGCGAATGGTTCATTCGCATCTGGAAATCTATCTGCATGATTGCAGGACTTAAGATAGTACGCTGCTGCATGGTAAATCGATTTGCATTAATTGATCGAACGTTCGTTATTATAGATACCTATTAAGCGTGTACCAAACGACCGATAAATATTCCATGGTAAACCCATGGACGATAAGGGTTTCTGATAAGTGAACGTAAACGAGTCGAAGACTGAATTCCATGGAGCGCAATCTTTGGACCGATTACGAATCTTAATTTATACTCGGCGACGTTCGATTTCGTCGTTTCGAGGATATCTGACTTGAAGACGTTGTTAATGAAATAATGAAGGTGGTCGGAGAGTATTCATTTGGATGGAAGAGTTTATCGTTCATCTTTGGAATTACCATGAGATAGGAGTGATACACGTAGGATTAAGAAACCTCTGTGATTCGTCGTCGTCACTTACAGATGCAGGTAATTTTTTAGAGGACAAAAAGAAAACTGTTATGTTCCTTCCAAAGTTGCGGAGTAATGCTCGGTAGAATCTTCAGTACGTTATTATATTTTTCCTCGTAAATGTATCAGTGTCGTTTTCAAGCATGAGTCGTGTACGTGAAAAGTTCTTTATGGATTTTTCTACGTTTCGTTGTCATATTATTTAAATTAATTTGACAAAAATATTGGAAAATACAAGCATTTCTATCGTGTTTCTTTTTTTCTAGGATGATTATAAAAAGAGTGATGTGCAGATATAAAGTTGTTTTCGAAAATCATATATTGGCTAGCCAATGTTTACCGGAAAAGGTATTCTTTCTCTTTCAGTACCGAGGATGGAAGTTTTCCTCACCGTGGATTTCATAGGTTGGCTCGAAGCAGAGGGATTCTCTTTTTCATGGATTTTCTATCCCCGGATAGATCTCTAAGACAGGCAACTTGCACCGTGAACGGCGGATGAAAGGAAAAAGGATTGCTCGAGGTTTAACGTACCATTCCGCAAGCCGGAGCTATATCACAAATTTAGTACCGATGCGGTGATTTGGATCTGCGCGAATCTGATTGAACTCATTTAAACACTGCTTCCATCAATCTCTTTTTTTGTATCATCGTTTTTAATTGCCACAGTCACTGTGGCCAGAATCAACAATTTTTTGGGCCCAAGATGATAAGTCTACTCTCTTAGATCGAACCAGTGAGATTTTACTGGTTCAACCAGTGAATACAAATCTCACTGGCGAACCAGTGAAATTTGCGTCCGCTGCCGCAACGCCATGCGCTGTGTTTTATTTTTGAATATGCTGACGAGTGTAATTCACTGGTAAACCAGTGAATTTTGATGTCCGCCGTGATCACTGGCGGAACCAGTGAGTGTCATTGGTAAACAAGTGAGTTTCCACTGGTTCGATCTAAGAGAGTAAGTTAAAGAAGGTATTGAATGACTAGTCTTCACTAAAGTTCAAAAAAACGCAAAGTATAGTTGCGAATACCAGTTACAATTCAATTGCAGTATGTTCAATTAAATAATAAGTACGAAGAATTTACATGGAATGCATCCGTTATTGATTAAGCCTCGGGGACTGCACGTAAAGTAAGGGTGCCTCCGCGAAGGGAGCTCGAGTGGTTCCCGAGGGTGTCTATCCGTCCGTACGTCGTTCTCTCCACAAGTCTGAGAGCATATCGTGTACCCAGCCAACGAAAGACACATAAGTGTTAGCATGATCCCCCTACTCACTAACAATGTCGCTGACATGAGACAGACTTCAACTGAAAAGGGAGGATTTCCTCCGAAACATCCAAATGCACATTCCATGGAAACCTTGCGACTTCGCATAGAAATCCATTCAAAGATCAATCGACGTTTACCTTTTTTCATTTAATTATATTTATAGAAATAAAATTATTAATATTAATCTTCCTTTTTGCCATTTATTTCAATCGACTATTGGGAAAAATGCTACATTTGCATAGAACCCTATCCAAGTGCCATTCAGTATGATGCTCCAGAGACTAAAAACCGATCCCATAAGCGTACCAGCGATTTTCGGCCGTCCCTCGATTCCCCCTTCTCCCAAAGTGACATAAGTTATCGCGTTCATGGCTTTCATGCATCACCGTGTCCGCAGGACGCTCAGGATATACGCAATGTAAGGGTGGAATGTAGTCTTGATGGCATGAGGGTGATACCAGACGAGGGGTTGTCGCGGATCCAACGTACATCGTCTCGACAAAGAGACGATATATTTTTTACGGATTGCGATTCGTTCGAGAACGACTTCCATCGTCTATAAAAGTGATGGCAAGCCAAGTACTCTCTGCACTTTACAATCTTCGATACATTAGGGCTTTTATACGTGTGCCGGAAGTGTAGACGATACTTTTACACGAAAAATCGGAATCTCGAGACTCTCTGGAAAATCATGCTTACTTTGGTGAATTCGTTCGAACGATATATGGAATCATTTCATACAAATACGATCGAGTTAATTCAAAATCGACTTTTATAGCATTACCAGGCCTCTGTGTTTCTGGGGCGCGTATAAAATTCCGGTGTTACTTCAATTCCATTTCATTTTACGGCTTTATCGCGGACGGATGCTAAAACCGCACGTATCTACTCTGAATAATGAAAAACGTGACGCGCCATTGGCGATATTAAAACTATCGTACGGTAGGTGAGCATGAGAGGAACAGATTTAATGGAATTCCTGAAAAATAATGAAGCATCTTTATCGTCTAGCGCGGTAAACTCGAGTACGTGAATGCAGAAAAGGAAAGATGGTTGTAACTAAGCGATATTGGATGCTGCTGACAACTTACGAGTGTAACATTAAAGTCAGACGAATCTCCTTGACGCGAGATATATCTTCCATCGGAAAGCAGTACGATCTTTTACCGATATTGATAGAAATGTATACTATGCCAGAAGTATCATCGGAACGACACATATTTGGCATCAATTTCTCCATTCTCAAGAACCCTTCAATAATCTGTGCTCGTGCATTCGTTCGTGATAGTTAAAAGCACACCAACCGTTGCAATAATATGGGGAAACTGCAATTAAACTCCTTGAACACCGAGCAAATCGACATTCTATGCGATGAGTAATGGAAAGGAAAAGGATAAAGGAGAACTTGAAATACGTATATAGCATCGATGAAGGGTATTGCTGGAAAAATTTCTAATAATAAGTAGAAGGACACGTGTTATTTCTTAGATTTAAGAGTGTCAATTCCTCGAAATATACATCTGAGAATTGTAGTCCGGTAGCGTTGTGTTTAACTGAAATTGCAGAGTGATAAAAAATGGCCCACATCTGTTATTTGTTATCAGAATAACACGACACGAAGGAAGCGAGGGTATCGGTTAGGTACTGCCGCGACGTATAGGTATATTACTCGTATAAATTTTTATACAGATATATTTACTTCGCCTCGTCGGTACTGCGAATTGGATGGCGGTCGTTTTCTGCGGAATTTTCATAAAAATATGTCGGAGTGTAGAGTCTCTACGTTTATCGTCGTGGCGTATGTCTATAGATAAATGTAACGTTGTCCCTCCAAGTTACGAGCCCTTTGGAGTATTGATTTTTGCTTTGTTAAAAAACTTCTCGTTTCTTGCTTCGTTCGTTGAAAAATTTCTAGGTAAATTCGATATTAAAATATTGATATAAAACGCTAAGAGTATCGCCAGCTTATGTAAATATTCATTCAATATTTGTACTCGCCGATGGTGTATTTTTAGTGGTATAAACTTGACTCCAACGTAAACGATAAAATGAGCGAAATATCTATCATCCAGTCCGTTGATTGTTTGTGCATATTAATTGCTGAGATTATTCCGTAAAATGGTGAAAGTATTGAACGACGCTTTTCAAGTGCAGACACCGAGCTGAACTTATTTCACACCCACCGATGGTGGTGATATTTCTACCATACTTCTGCTGGATGTTTGCGCTGCCACCCTTAATTTCCCATCAAACATGTATCTTTCCCGGGAGCGAGGGTGCGCGAGTAAAGAAAAGGCGAGCACCAACGGATGCTGTATCGATTGAAATTTAATATCTGGTCCCCAATGTACCGGGTATCTCTCCTGTAAATAAAGGGGAATTCGTCCCTTGCACTTTTTCTCATGGTATCCTCAGTGTACGATTTCACGGAACCTTTAGGCAAAGGAAAAGTCTCTCAACTTCGACCGATTGAAGTCGCATACTTTGAAATCGTCTATAAAACTTGCTCAAACTCCACGTCAAATCGCAATCACAAGTCGCGCATCGTAGTATTCGGTTAGACAAGGGAAAAAAGGGAGAAGATAAAAGAGGAAATTTACAATTAAACGTTGAGATTACGAAGTTAATCGAGATAATAAATTGCACATCGTTCAACCATTGATCGCACATTCGTTCACATTTATCAAGTCGATAAACAGTCCGATATCGACGATCGGAGTCCTCATCCAGTCGATGGTCCTGGTTCGTTGGTTGCACATATTTAAGTACCTCTTTCAGCCACTCTAAATCGACACACGGCGACGAGTCCACGGATAACGAGGACGTTCCATACTCTCGGATCCAGTCGGACAGTGGCCAAGGCTGGATCCTCTCGATGGTCTCGGAGCATAATCGACTGTAAACGATCGGCCTTGCCGATCCTCTCGACATCGTTAGGCTGCAGCGATACGGAGGACGTCGATGCGCGTCTTATACACACGGTAAACGCGAATACCGTGGCGGCGGCAACAGCTGACACGACGACTAACATCGCGTGTATCTTCTGACTTTAAGCAGAAACAGTGGAGAGAAAGACAGAGAAAGGGAAAGGGAGAGAGTGAAAAAGAGAGAGGGTGAAGGGTAGGAGGAAAAGAGGAGAAGGAAACGAAGAATTTGCGGCCTGCTCGAAACGGGCCGCCTCAAATCGCATGTACGTCCCATTACGATTTTACGAGACTATATATTAACGCCGAGTTATTTTTATCATTCCTGTATTAACACGTTGATTTTCGTGCAATATCTAGAAGCACGATTCGTTCTGGCTGTGAATGAGTTTAAGATCGGGAACGAGATAGCTGTGGAAATTACGTAACGAGTACCGATTATAAATCGACGCGATAGGTCAGTGGTTATTCGCGGTTGAAGATAAAAAGAGTTATGAATTAAAGAGGAACTATTCTTCATTGTAAGAGATGTTCATTTTTTGAGAATCTTGATGAAATGGAAATAGCTGGTTTTACGATGATCGTGTTAATTCAAAATTGTGAAAAAGTCACATTTTTTTGCACTTTTCGGTATATCGATCGCAAAACGTTATTCCATGTCAAGCATAATATTTATGTTTTTTTTTTATTATGAATATTTTCGATTATTAAACGAAGAATATTTTCCATGGAAAAACTGTGAAAATTTAGTTTCGAAGTAGAAACTCAGTGTGCCAGATCGGCTGCCGAATTTCCACTTTGAAAAGGCAACAAAATTCACGCGCACTTTTAAAGTCGAACGATCATAACTTGCGAGCTAATTCGCAGAGTATCATTCGATGAAGATAGAATCCAAAGAATTTATTTAGTATGACAGATAGAGCGCACGCGATACTTGAGTGGCAATCGTGATAATCAAATCGAGCCGAGTAAGCGGCAGCGGAAAAAGGAAATAAAAAGGAGCATAAAACGTGGAGGTAAACCCGTTTAAAGACACCCAGAGGCAAGGACAAAGGCATCGGTCGACGGTTACCCGGAAATTGATATCCGTGCAAAAGTCTCGGTTAATCGACCGAGTGAAAATCGTTGTTCGAGTGGGCCGACACGTCGAGACAAAAGGCACGAAGCGCGATTTTTCATTTGCAATCGGTCCTCGACGTCGAGTCGATGGATAACCACGTTTTCGCGGCGACTAAAGGGAAGTGGGAACGAGAAAGACGAGGCAAAGCGGGGGTGGCAGAGCGAGACCTTAAAGAGGCCAGGCGATATTCTCCCTTTAAGGGGAACAAACGATATTTCGAATTTATAAGCCTGTAGCAATACAAGCAGCTGGGCCTCTAGCCAGCCAGAACCAACCCCTTCTTGTTTTCTGCATCGAAACCTCTCTCATCTTTCACTCCCTGTCTCTTTTCTTCTCTTGCATTTCTCTTCTACTTCGCAGTGTTCTTCTTCCTCTTTCGGCGTGCACGAGCCAGAACCGCGGCCTTACATTACACCGTACATTACGCATTACATTACCCCGTAAGTTTCTCCGAGGACGCTAGCGTGGAATTTAGAGCAGCATACTAGAGGGTGCCGCAGCTCGCGTGTAACACATCGCCAAATCGACTTTCTTACGACGCTCTACGTTATCCTTTACCATGTGAAACCAACGATACTCGCGCGAGAATAACGTACCGACTCGTTGCTTCAGCATTTTCGTGGAGAGGGTCTTCCTCTTCTGGTGACAAACTACCCTGGCTCTTCTCAGCTTAGCGCGATCAACTCGATGCACCGGATGGCTTTCCGAGAACAATTCCTTCGATCCTTTTTAAGCCGAATGTCAAATATTTCTTTCGAGTTGCTTGTGCAAGGATAACGTCTGTTATGCTCTGATTACGATTGTCTTCTTGCAAGGAGTTTAACATTGGAACTGTTCGCGTTATATTTATTATATTGAAAGTATTGAGTACGTACTTTGAAAAAAGTGAAAGCAATAAATGAAAAAGATGATTAATTAGTTTAGTAGTTAAGTAGTTTAACACTTAGCCGACCGATCGGGTAGATCTACCCATTTCCAAACTAGTCGGTGGCCGACCGATCGGGTATTATTTTTGACCTGAGGAACGCTTCTGACTCTATAGAGCTTCTTATTTCTATAGAGTACAATATATAATAAAATGCACCAATTTTTGAAGTTTTTTATTGGCCATTATTACGGCTCTACGCAGAAAAATTCGCGGTGGACATCGCAGTTTGGATTTCCGAGCGCGGTGGAAACTGTACAGGACTCTGTGGCGCGTGCGGTCGGCTAAGTGTTAAGTGTATACTTTGGTAAAAGTGGAACCAAGAGTTGATAAAGATTAAGTAATTTATGTTTGCCGAATAGAAATAGAATATTTACTGAATATCTCTCGCGCTTAAAGAATCTCGTATATTTTATAAAATTTTATCGTCGGACATCAAATATGAGTCAACGTATTTACTAAGCTAGTAAAATTTTATTTGACTCCACCATCCCCGAAGAAACTCGACAACTATCTGAAACATCCGTACAAAACGTAAAAATTGGCACAAGCAGTTACTCCAAAATACTGGAGTAAGCATCGCGTTAACACTACATTTACGGAGTCGATTTGGCTCATTAACAACTTGATTACTATATATATAATATATTGGTTGGTTAATGTTTTAATAACAAATCTTTCATTTAAATTGAATTGGAACTATTTTCATTGCAAAAAAACTTCAATTTTCTTGTATGAGTCAAATTGGCTTACTAGAGAAAAATAGATATATCAACATCCGTAAATCTAGTGTTAATTATCATCCCGGAAATTCTGCTCCAAATGTTAAGCATCATTTTGGGACTTGACGATGCAAGATTACGTCATTGTTTACATGGCGCCTCTGAGGTATCTTGGATCCAGGAACGATCTCGGCGAGTTTCACGAATGACAGGGTTGGTTTTATCTAAATGGAGTCTCGAGTAAGGGAGTAGCACTATCTGATCTAATCCTCTACCTTGACGGTGGAGATTAGCGGGCCGTTTCCCCTCCGTATTTTTCGAATCATCCCCCCGTCTCGAGAAAAGGAGCATTAACAACGTTCGCGTCGTCATTGAAACGTCAAAAGCACGTAGTTTCGATTCAATCGAGCGAGTAACCATAAAACGCAGCAACGTTGTTGCTTTCGTCCGGTGACAATGTTCGGTAAAGTAAAGCAAATTGAGCGAAACTCGAAAGAGACTTTACGATGGAAAGGGAGAGGCCGAGGCACGCAGCGCGTTAACCGCAAAAATCTGGAAGGGAATCACGTTCTAGAGTGCCGCGTGTGCGCAAACGGAGGAGCGTGTGATGCATGGATACGTTCATGAGCAAATACTCGCTCTGGGACCCGGTAAAAGAGAGATGCAAGGATTCCGGAAGAAGAATAGCCCCCCCTTCCAAACTGCAAAGAAGAACGAATGGTTCTTGATGGAGAAAAAAATACTTGGTAATTTCAAAAGGTTCAACATCTATTTTCTCACTCTTTATCTTTCTCTGTTTTGTTGTTTATTTGCCCTGGTAGAGTGGTATTTTTCAGTTGGAGTGAAAACGAGAAAAATTTTGTCGAAACATGATATCGACTTTGACGAGAGCTATCGGGATATATTGCTGGGATGAAGAGAAAAATATGAAAAATGTAAAAACATTATGACCTCGGGAAATTAAATACAGTCTGTACATATTTTTTGGTACATTCTTTATCGATCGAATTTGAAATTGCGAAATTCGAGAGGATAGTTTTGTTTGCTCTGCGGAGCGATAAAATTGAGCAGAGTCTCTAATTTATCGAGGAAAATTGCATTTTCCGCGATTGAAGCGAAAGTCGAAAAGCCCGGAGATTCCGGTGCGTTTAAAATTAATCTCCGTCCGAGCGCGTATCCTTCGATATAACGATGTGAAATTTACGAGGAATTTCATTATCCTTGTTAAAAAAAATGTCTATCCCATTCATACTATATAATCAAAATGAAACTCGATGGAAACTAATCCCACGAATCGTCCCTCGTAAAGAAGAAAATGCGAATGAGAATGGACTAGGTCGATCCGCTCGTAAACAGAATTCTTTCGTACATCTCGAAATTGTGCAATTTGCGTTAAAAAAAAGAAAGAGAGAAGAGAAACAAATTTTAAAAGAAGAAGAAAAAAAAACTCTTCTTGTCCATTCGATCGGCACACATTCGAGGTTATTCGTACAAGAGTCTTCACAAAAGCATACGTTCCCAGTACCATCGAGTTTAATGATACCTGACTTCACTGTCAGAAGAATTACACTTTTTTCATCGGAAACAAAGATCGCATTAAGAAGAAATAACGTAAAATATCCGCGTCATTAGCGGGATTATCAAAGATAGGAATATGAGACGTGCCAGAGAAAATCTCGAAACGGGTCAATGGTTTTGCCCATCATTCGAAGAATCAAAGCACCCCATAGGGAGTATCGAAAGTTATTAAGGGGCATGTCATCCAACCGTTCCCGCAGTATCCGTATATAACGAGATTCTCTCTCCTCTGCGTGAACATCTACGCTTCGACTCCATGGAAAATCGTTCCCAGTGAAATCCACTGTAACGACATAATTTCCTCGATATCATCAAAGATCCATACAAAATAGAAGAAACTCTGTAGAACACAGAAAATAAGAACAAACTCGACATAAAATTGTACAAAAGCTCTCTTCTCAATTGCCTCTTCTGTTTTTCACCTACACGACAAAACGTTCTTCTTCTTTTTCTCTCATCTCAATCTCCCTTTACGATTTAGTTCGCACGACGACGAAGGACCACAGAACGAAACTTTGCTTTCTTCGGTGTTTTGCGCGGTTGGCCAGTGCGTGGAACGGCCAACTTTGTTGAACGAGCACGGAGAACTTGCAAACGAGACGAAGAACAGGAAGAAGATAAGAAAAGGAGGAAAATGAAAGGAGAAGGAAGAAGTTACCTGGGTGGGAATAAAGGGAGGAAGACGTTAATGCTACTCTCGCCGCGTTTCCGTGTTTGTCGCTAGTTTTAATCTCCCCCTTGCCTGAATTCGGTATCTCGTTTAAAGTAGACGCTGGTGGAGAGAGCGATGTAATTATAAAAAGGAAGGAAACGAAGAACCGTCCGCCAGGGAGATGATGGAGGGTTCAGCACCGGCTTATAATCTAACTAGTCATTGGCATGGAGCCGATATTACGCCCGTGATAGACATTTTTCGTACCGAAACCTTCAAAACCGATCATCCCTCGTTTATTACGGTCATGCTCCCGCATGACAACCTAGCATTAAGGAGGGTCCGATACGCCGTGTCGATCTAACACAGCCACTTTATATCTCATCGGACGCACACCGGAAAGAATCATATACGATAATGCTCCCGCAAGGATAAACTTGAATTTTAGCCTTTCCCTTTTATCGATTCTGAAAGGAATTTTATTTTATTCGTGGTACCAAGCTTTTTCTCGATCACTCCTTCTTTCTCTTTCTCTCCTTCTGCGTGAAACGATAAAGCGCCTAGGTATAAAGCCCTCTTTGCCGCCAACTGCTTTTCAATAATCCGTACGGAGGCATTAGTTTCAATTGCAGATGCATATTATTTCACGGATTATAGCTAATCTTGGTACAACTCGAAGATTTCCATAAGATTCCACTTAAATATACATTACACCTAAACGTAGTGGAGGAGGTAACTCCGAATATATACAAACGTACGGAAGGGAAAAGCTTTATACCGGGTACTCTCTCCGTTTCTCTGCAATATTCTCCGTTAAATCTGCAGAGAGCCTTTATGGGTCACTGCTAAAGATCCGCGGAGACCCGGTGTTTAGCATTCCAAAGCTTAAAGCGCTTAAGGACGCTTAAGAATTACCATATTAGCGACTACACCGTCCGGTTGAATTCGATGCAAAACGATTCGATCGACTCGTCGAGGTAACGAAAAATTCTGTCTTTCATTCGTCGCTGTTCCGGTCGCTTATCGTAGCTAAAAGACTTGAATATTTTTAATATGACGATCGAGGAACATTTGTTAATCTTCTTATCGAACTTTTAACAAGAGCTTAACAATAGCTTAAATCAATCATCGATATCACTGTCGAGGATTATCCTCGTATCGGAACACAATCCAATTATCATATCGTATTTTATATCGTTCGATAATTCTTCCAGTATTGCAAGAATTTTTGTCACGAATAAACGTACAGCATTTAACGAGCGTACAGCTTTAAGCCGCAGCAACTTTAATGCGCGGGGTTTAGAGCTTAAGACATCGACGATTCGTTTAAACCGACCGACTGCCCGAACTTTTCTGATAATCCATTGAGCATTCCCCAAACCGCTGGATGGTTCTCCCTTTTTCTCCCTCTCTTATTCCCCCGCAAAGACTTGCCCGTACAATTGGCTACGTGTACGTATCACGTACAGATAGACGTACTTACGTACGTACGGTACGTAGGACTGCACCGTACGGCTCAATTTTAAAGTAGCACACGGAAAAGTTGTAAGCAGCTTCTACTATCCAACTAGATCGTGGAAAAGGAACCCTCACTCTAGTGAGACGAAGAGGGGGACTTATGCTGGGAGCAGCCTCATTGGCTAAGCCAAACTCAACTCAAACTGCGGACTAACAACTCTGCATAATGAGAAAGTTCGGCGGTTTTTGGTTAAAGAAACTATTCAATTGGAACTTGAGTATCTCGATGCTGCAACGTATAATGTACTTTCGCGAAGTTGCATTCGTGCAAAAACAATTGAAATAACTTGGCCGATTTATGGCCGTGCGATACTCGAATCGTAACTCGACGGTCTAATCGCTTTTCAAAATGTATTATACGCTTGCCAGGGGGCTGCTTAGATACGGTCCAACGACTGGACGGAACTTTTCTATGGTGATTTTATTTTCTTCTCTCAGTATTTATCCTGTTATTCGGCCGATGAATTCTTGTTACACGCGAACACTACCAGCCGTACAAAGCTGCTACGGTTTATACAATTCCGGTTAAATTCCACTGCCTCATCCCCTCCAGGGTTGAAACGAATTTGAGTAGCCTTCGGCAATTCGAAACATTCGCTGAAGGGGTTTGCGGGAAATAGAATAAAACCTCCTCCTGCCGACTCGTAAAATTGCATGTAACCACCCTGTTCTACGGATCCAACCGCCAATCCTTCAATCTCCGCAACCCTATCCTCTCCCTTCCGACTTCTCTACCCCTCGAGTCTGCGTTACATTCCAGCAATCACTCGCCAGAGATACGAAACGCTATTAGCTATTGATTGAATAAGAACTATTTGACGGACTAACAGGTAAATAAGATTCTCTGGATAACGTAACCGAAATAATTGGCTTGCGCCATTTTGTACAATTAACCCCTTGTAATCCATGATCATAAATTCTAAAATAAATAAAAACCGAACTATCAAAACTAATTTGCAGTAATATACTATTTAGCGGCATCTCTGCGTAACGTGGTGTATTATTTCGATAGTATGGTATGTAGCAGTAATGATACAATGAGTTAAAAGGGAATAAATATGGTCCGTATGGCTTTTGTAGGATCTTTTTTAGTTTGTTACAGAAATGTCACAAGAGACTACAAGGGGTTAAAGGGGCACCTGTTACGCTCATATTGAATTAGCTACTTTTATTTCATCTAATTATACATAAAATTTAGCATAAGTTAACTCTAGAACTACTCTAGAAAAATATATCTTCACTATCAATTAGTGATATTGCACTTTAATTGACAAATATTGCATAAATAATTTAGGCTGTTCGTATATACCGCTATTCACTCACAATGCAAACATAAATGCGTGTCGATGATAGTGACTAGAAAAGGTGCGCGTATATATACGTTTGTGTTGCAAATGGGTTAAATACGTATTTTAGCAAAAGAGAACTCAAGAGATGGAAAAATTGTTCGATCGATAATTCTGTATTTTTTAAGATCAATGTAAAATATCTGCTCTCTGAGTGTGCTATAAAACTGAACTTTCAGAAAAAATTGGGAACGAGTCATTTTGACTTGATCGGTAGGTCTAGTGTCAAAGTATTCTAATGCTAAAAACAGTGTCTACAAATTTGAGATTTATTCGATTTTTATCTCAAATCGTTGCAAATTTTATCGTCGAGCAATGTACAGAATTGATACGACGTTAAAGAACAAGAGCAATAATTGGTCGATGAACGTCTAATCGATTCGATGTATCGATACTCCGTAGTTTGAACGAATCGAGTTCAATACCGCAGGATAATGTTCCGTAACTTTATCCTGTCGAAGACAAAGGATAGCGTGAGGGAAACATCGCGAGCAGCCTCGTTGCTTCCACGAATCGAGTGCAGATCTGGAAGACAATATGAGTAGGAAGGTAACCGGATCTTGTGCTCTGGGCGAGATCATTATGCTCGGGAAGTTTGCACAATCGAGAACTAACGATCTAACAACGTTACGACGTGGACGATGCATTCAAGGAAGCTACTTTATAACTATCCGCTAACACGTAGTATTTAGTTCGTCTCCAGCCAGGAGAGAGGTATAACGTTTCGCTCAAAAATCCACTACCGACGATCCTGAATCTTCCCACGAGTTTTCATATTTCCAGATAGAATTCACGAGAACAACGTTCCACAATTATAAACTCTACAGAATCGTCATAATCGATATTATTCTACTTGAGAGTAAAATTCAAAAGCAAAAGAGATACACGTGTGCAATGATAATTCGACGATATTTCCATTCTTGGTAAGTATAAATCAACGTGGCAACATTTGGGTTACGTACGAAGGAGGAGAAATCTTTCGAGGCATCGGAACGTAAGAATGGAGTTTGTAAAATTATTATCATCAACATGAACGCGTACAATTAGAAGAAATTATATCTTTCAACCTACGCGCGTATAATCATCCTACACGACTTTGTGGTATCGTTCACGGGATGGAACGGTCGCAGGATGAAAAAAATGCGTGGGCCCTACACGCGGTTAACTACCTGTAGATTCCAGACCATTACGAACAGGTAAACCGGTTCGGTGTGCTCACCAAGGATATCAAAATATAGATTTACCGAGTACGAATATACGAATGCTCTTCTTCGACCACGACTAATAGATATCCGGTATCATTCCAACAACGAACACCCAACGATCGTGGTTGTACCTGCGAATCCCATTCACTTTTATTTCATACCACGTAATCGATCCCATCTAGACGTATCGTAGAACGAAATATTCCCTCTCGTGCTTCTTTTTTTTCCCCCTTTTTGCATCAAGTATATTTAAAAAGCAATAGATTTCAACATCAAAAGGCAACGAGGAGGATGAAAAGAAGAGGAGCACCGTATATATAGGAGACGGCCAGTAGGTATACCGTCGTCCACTGTCTGCGAACAGGTAAACCGGTCGATTCTTTATTTTCTCATTTCTTTTTTTTCACACAGTCTGTCCTCTCGACGGCGCCCTCGACGCCGTTCGAGAGAGAGGAGCATTTTTATCGGACAAGGCTCCGCCGGCTACGGGAGCGGTTTGGAGACCTGAACCGGGTTACCTGATACCAATGAATGAATACCCCGTATCCACAATGCACTCGCTCACTCCTCCGATTCTCGGGCTACAAAAAAAAAAGCCAGTCGCGGTGCTCCCTCGTTCGCCGTACCAACACCCTTTACACGGCTGCGTGTCACGTTCAACGGCCGTTGCAATTGCAGTTGCACACGCACGTGGATCCCCGTCCTCTGGGCAGCGCGATGTCGCTCGAACGGCGATGTATCCGCGGCAACGAGAGAAACGGAAGCGCCAAAGGGGAGGAAGAAAGAGATATGCTATCGAAGGAGAGAGAGAAGGTCGCAATTAGCTAATCTCTCGAGTAGAAACGATAATTGGTATAATCGATGCACCAATTAGAGAGGACGCGAAACTAACGAGATTCGACCGGGCCACCCCGTGCAACCATTCGTTCCCTCTCCCTTCTCTCATCTCTCTTTCTCTCTTCTCTACCCTTTCGATCTCGCTTTGTCTCACTTGATCTGTCTCTGTCTCTTTGTCATTTGTGAATCCTCGCCCTCTTTCACACTTCCGGGATACCTTTCGCCGGAAGATCTCCTTATCGCGGTCGACCGCGATATCGGGACGGGTTTTGGTGCACTCGAATCGTAGGAAAGCTTCCTGTCGACCGGCGATAATGGTCGTTTGATGAGAATTATCTCCTACGATGCCTGTCCTAATCAGACTCCTCAACGACCTTGGAATAGTCCTTGGTATCGTGGAAGGGGGATGAATATACTCGATCTGGTCGTCACGACCAGAGGGAAATATTTCTGTAGGGAATTTTTTTCTCTCCTTCCCTCTGGGACTCTTTTTCTCGTTATTAGGTTCGAAGGGAGAGCGCGAGAGCGATCGAGGACGCAAAGGTGAGAATAACGGGCCTTTCGCACTGCCGAACTATACTCTTTGAACTTCAATATGCGTATATTATATACCTGCACGTTCATACAACCCAGACAAGCTCGATTCAGGGTGTATAGGTGTATGCACGAACTTTGGTCGCTCGCACGGTCAAAGGGTTAGACTCTATACCCCCCTGCGTTTCCCTTTGCAGGGCCAGGAGCACTTTTGTCCTCGGCAACGAGTATATAAGGCACGGAATATGAATTGGCGTTTCACGCTTATTGTGCGACGGGAGGTGAGAGTGTGCCGAATTAATAGGCACTCTAGAGAGACCGGGATTTCGAATATATATACCGTGTCGTCGGGAGAAAGAGACGCTGAGGGTTCTCAACTCTCTCACCCTCGTTCTCGAAAAAGAATTTGCTAGAAAAAAAAGCAACGTGCGAATCGGTCCGTTCTGGTTCACGACACCTAACAATAACGCTTGCAGTCGTGGCGATGGTTGTGGTTTGTTCTGGAAGCGGTATGGCGAATTGGAGATTTCTGGTATGCGCGAAATTTCTGACGATCCGTTGGCACATTTTCTGCGAGTAAGAACGCTTGAGTTGAATAAAGGTGATAGATGGATGCTGGTATAAAAATAACTAAGAAAAGAACAATTATAATAATATGATTCTCATGGGGTACGATTTATAGTACACTTTTAAATATATGCGCTTTTTTCGTTTGAGTTTTATGTTCGACATCCTGCCACGATTTTTAGGTCAACCTCTCTCATAGCATCCCTTCGAACCGAACGATATTCCGCTGTTAAACTCGATCGAAAGTTCAAATTGTAGGAGTGTTCCGAAGTAGTGAGTTGTCCTTGTAAGACACCTTTCAGAGCAAGCGACGGAATCTCTCCCTGGATCAGTTTTACACGGCAATTTTGACGTTGTCTCGTTCCCTGTAGGTGTAGGTATGCGAAGAACGGGAAATGAGTTGCGGTGGAATTCTTAGGACCGTGCCGAACTTTAGATTGAATTCAACGATGGAGTTCCGAAAAAGAGGTCCGACTAGACTTTGCTTGGTTATGGACCCTCGTTGATATCCTGATTTTCTCTCTCCCTCGAATCCTTCGTCATTCATGTAAGGAAAGGACATATCCAATTTGCAGGGAACGAGAAACAGCTTTCCATATCCGTACAACATTTTCTAAATTCCTACTTTTTCCTTCCCTCCATCTCAATTTTTTCCCTATCTTCAAACTTTAACAAACTATGGACATTTACTTTAGGATCTAAAATTTTAACACTAGAACTACCAAGCAAGTCAAAATGACTGGTTCCCAATTTTTTCCCAAAGGTTCTTCAACTTTATAGGACAGTGATAGAGCAGACATTCAACATTGATCTTATGAAATACAGATTACCGAATCAATCATCTTTACCACTTTTTTATTTCTCTTTTTCGAAAGTACTTTTTTAACCCCTTGCCGCACAATTTCTTTTGTGACCGAACGCGCAATAATTCAGAATAAATTGTTCGAATAATAATCCATCACTGATTTCCAATGTATCGGTATAAGTTAACGCAATATTAGTAGCATTGAACAAATTTCAATGCCTGACCTACTGATATTTCCAATTTAACAATATTCAGAAAAATTAAAAATTTTCTATTTCATTTATCGCAACACGTGCGCCACACGTCATTATAAGGCAAGGGTTTAATATACCAATATATAATAAATTTAACGCTTTAAGTTTTAGTGTTAAATTGGTTCCAAACCACCGACTCCACAACATATTTAATAATTTAAAGAAAATCTTAGACAAACCCTTCAAATTATTATCTCCTAGTCTGTAACTCCCTATCCACCATGACTCTCCCTAAAGTTTCACAAGTACAATATTTCCCTTCAACCAATCCATAACATCATTGTAAAAATTCCCTCCAAAAATCTTCCCCCAATAGATCTCTCGCTAGTCCATCACCCTATGTCACTACATCCGCAAGCGCAAATCTGCTATCAATAAACCCACACGATGAAAGGGAACGAAATCGGCAAGTGGCAATTCGATTTCTCAGCGAATTTCATCCGCTGCCGTTCGTCATAATTACGTTCAATTAAAAGCTCAGCAGGTCATTGCGTCGACGGCAGAACGCGTGTATATTGATAGGTATATCAGGGTATATTCGCTCGACCACCGCACAAGTGCGAAATCGAACTGATCCATGGAGAACCAGTATCTATAATGCATTCTCGTGCGACCGCCGTACCCGAGGCACACGAGAGTACGCTTCTACATGTTCTCACACCGATACAAATACACGTACTCAAACAGGTTCAACGTATATCTATATGTATATGTATATACGTTTATTTCCGAATGGCGTCCTGTACGTAGTTCCGGCGTCGACGCGACGCGACGCGGGCCGATCGTTGCACAAAACGGACGCCCCCGCCACCTAAACTAAATAATGCATGAGGTAGATCGAACGCAACATTTAAATACGTGTATCCAGTTGCATCGGTTGCTACACCCTTGGCCTTGCACGATCGGGGCCACTTCGTGGTAGGTGAAAATTTCGTCGAACCAAAAATTACTCTATCTCCGTGTCCCCATTGAAGAAATTAAGATCGACTTCTCTGTTGAACATTTCAAGGCGAACTGGTTGGATTAAGTAACAGTTACTTGAACCTACATCGTTATGGTTGTCGATGTCTATAATTCAGGTGGAAAGAAGAGGTCGTAAGTCGTATGCAAAACATGGGACCATAAAGATCCGCGAAGGTGGGAAAAAAGGGGGAAAATGTTAGGTAGCCGATGCTGCCGTAAAGTAAGATCGTTCCTGTATGACTTACGGCCGCATTTATAGGCACGAAACTGGGTTACGGAGGGAATGGTTTAAGAATTTTAGTACGAAACCTCCAAAGACCGTCTTCTATGAGACTTTTACACCTCCTATGGTTTCAAGTTGGTAGGGTGAGTTTCGATTATACTTTCTAATTTCTTTTTCTCTGTGAAAACGGTATTCTTATAAGTTCGAGTCTTATGTGTGCATTTTCGAGGTATGCGTTTTGTCGCAGATCGTTCTGGCGAAAAAAGAGGTACAATAATTGATTCAGTAGCCAGCTTTCCCAATCTTTTTCCCTTCTGGTAGTGCACCACCTTTTAAGGGAATAAGTCACCCGCGTACGTCGTGCCTCTTCGAGACGAGTAAGAAGCTGCTACATATCGATTCTTTGTTGATCAGCACCGCTCTAACTAATCCTTTAAAGGCAGTGGAACTAGTAGCCTTAAAAGAAGCCCAGTACCCTTATTAACTTTTGCTCGGACGACACATCGTGCCGAGGACGAGCAAGACGTGCAACTAACTTGTCCGGTGTCGAGCGATGCTTACGCGCCGCTTAAACGATTCGCAGGGATCGAAGCGGCAGGTGAATATAAATGAAGCTGTTCTTTGAAGCGTGTTGCCGCGACAACTGTCTCACGTATAAACATAATGGGACAATGATCGAGGAATCGTTGCAAGTGCAATTCCACGGGCGAAACGAAAAACTCGAGAGAAAGATGGCTTTCTAGGGTAGCTGGAATGCGAGTGAAGTAGGAGCAAAATATTTCCAAGTCTGAAGAACGTACGAGTTCGACTTGTTGGAATATCACTTTTTTTTTTAAATGGTTTTACTAGTTTCGATAAAAGTTTGAGTGCACGCGAAACTCTTGGGGGTGTTGATAAGTAAGTTTGAAGTAGGTAGGGTTTTGGGGTGGTATTTAATTTCGACCGCCTTATCGGTATATAGTAGGTATAGAAATACAGTTTTAGCAACACGGTATCGCGGATATTTATGGAAGTTACAGTGCCGTTGGGAAACTAAGCGGGAACTCAGTGGCTAACGGCGGAATTGCGGTATTAAGCATTCAAGGTTTACGGAAATCTAGGCGGAGGATAAATTCGCGTTAACGTAGTAATTTCGAGCTTAGTATATTTCTTCCTGCCTCTACTCTATTGACACTATATCGTTTGAAAGCTCACTAATAAATATGCTTCTTTCAGCCATCTCGCATTGAATGGGAAAGGCTATTAATCATCGCTTCCAACGGTTATCAATCATCTTTTTCTACCCAAATAGTAACGACATTCGCTCTTTTCAAAGGATTAAATCTCAAGGCAATTAGAAACTGCTATTCCACCAATTTCTCAAAATTAACGCAACCCCATGACTATTCAAATATCTCGGTATCTTTCACGATTGCCAATTAACGCTTCAAGTTGTTCCAATTCTAGAAACTTCTCTCAAGAAACGTTCGCATTCCTTCACCCTATTCAGACTTTTCTCTCGTTGATTCCCTCTAACTATCGGCACTTTTCTCTTTTTCCTCCCTTGCACGACTCGTGGCGAAGTACGATCATCGACCTTGGGCCAGTACATTTACGGGGCAAACCATGGTATCGGTCTATGGGGGAAAGACCACGGAAAGCCGGCGATGCAATCGAAGGGTGTAGCTCGAAAGAGAGGGAAGAAACGGAGACAGCAAGAGACGTCAAAGTTAAGACCCCCGGAGGTATAATTTGGCGGGAAGAAGCGCGGGAAAGCAGGCGAGCGACATGGTTCGAGCGCGCTCGAGCTTAACGGCACTCAAACTGGAATTAATGCGTAATTAAGACGCGTTCACGCGATTGTCGTCGTGGCTCGAGGGCCAATTAAGCCGCTACACTCTCCCTTTCTCTCTCATTCTCTCTCTCTCAGTCTCTTTTACTTCGTCCCTCTACCTTGCCACCTTTAAATTGTTCAAATCGAAACGAACGACGCTGATTGCGGGCCAAATCTGTTCGACTTGTCCCAAGAAGTAACATCGCAGTTTTTGCCTCATCTGTCAACGGCTAATTTCTTTTTAATGCTTTAGGTTTATTAGCCGCAACATGAATTCCATAATTTCATTTTCCTAGAATGACCCACGCCGTGTAATTATCTCCTGTGAGAGGCTTATCGCGTTTAAATAGTCAGGAGAGTCCGCGCGAACGAGAATGGCACGAATAAGCATACGAAGATGGAAACTATGAGGGTAGATTCAACGAGGAAGAAAAGGATGGATGAAGAAAATTTCTCGATGAAACTTAGCGAAGAGCTTATCCTGAGGAGACGTCTATTCACAGTTCTGCTCCTTGTGGATTTACAAGATTACCAACTTTGTTACTAGCTCGCGTTTACGTCGTTTGCCCGGTGAGACCTTTCGGACTGAGTTTACACTCTTTGCGGAGAGTGACATGAAAAAAAATTACAAAAGTGGTTTGATATTTTAATCGTGACAATATTTCAAACGAAAGCAAGCACGAATTGCCTTGTCTAATAATAATTTTACGAAACTCATATTATATTTTGTACTATTGAATAAAAAAAGTGTGACGAATGAAACGAGCGGAGGGTAAGTTATTGTTTTGAATGTTATTTGCAGTTTGATGGATGCACGTCTGTAAAGAAATTTCAAATATCGAGTGTCACGATTGATAACGGTGAAAACGGTGGAACGATACTGAAAATATAGAGGACGTACGAAAACATTATAATAACTTTTGCACGAATGCAATCGGTAAATCAGTGTCGAGAAATATTTTCGGAAAGTAGTAATCTCAATCATGCATCAGGCGTGATTTGTCGGCTGAAAAAAGCTAGAGAGTTTATAGTATCTTTGTAATATACGACGCATAAAAATTCATTTTTTATAACACAATTGTATGGCAATCAAGAACGGTAAAATATAAAAATAAAACACTCACGAAAAAATGGTAGCACGAAAGTTATACGCGAAATGCGTGGCCCGGCCATACTGGCAGGTTGAATTTCACTCGAAATATACGTACTACGTGTTCGTCTCAATCAAACCAAGCTTTTGTACGCGTTGCGTACAATATATTCTGAACGAAAAATGGGAAATAAATTTCGAAGATGCCGCGGGAGGAAATTGAAGTAATCGAGATCGAAGGAATTTTTGCGTTTCTTCGTTCTTAAAGATTCTTCTTTCTAGAAACGATTCTTATCCATAGTTTATCGCAAGCAATAAACGTATTGATTTTGAAATTTGACTGGTCAACATAACGACTAAAAATACATTCGCATCGCAGGCAACTTTTTGCAAATTTTATACCGCAAAGCTTTTCTATTTGGCCAGGAATATAATTATTTTAATACCATTTGATTCCGGTTTAAAATGAATTTCATTGAAATGAATATATTTGTATGTCATATTAACTTTCTGACCTGGATTTCAATTCCACAAATTTTCACATAGTAGTCGCAATGTGCCTCTCTGCTGCAGTATCAATTTCCTGTACTAAACAATCCAAAGATTTGTTTCCGAAAAAAATAATAACAATTTAGAAAGTAACATTATTTTGTCAGAACAGAAAAAGACAAAAGTACTACTGTACAGTGATTTCAATGATAGTACAGAAAGTCACACAGCACCAAGTAATGTTTCTCTAACCTTCAATCAAAAAAATCTGACCGTTAGTGGTTAAGATAATTAAATAAAATTAGTATTTCCATTCGTGAAATTAAAAATGCAGCAACAGCGTTTGATACAGATAAATTCTTGTAGGCTCTGCACAGTCTAAGATGGCTTATGCTATTGAAAAGGGAACAGTCAAAGTAAGTAGGCGCCATACGGTGTTACAGGGTGTAATATGGAATGTATTTACGCGACAATGAATTATCGAACACTGCACCTTTCATTCTATAAAACACATATTTCATAATTAAACGCCCTGAAGCGTGGAGTATGCCGAGAATGTCGGACATAAAGGGATCGCGAGTAGACTGGGGTGAGTTAGAAATTTGAAATTGTTTGCACCCCTTCGTAAAATCTCACCCTCGGCGGGCCACCTTAATATAGCATGATTAAACGCAACTTTTACTACCGTTGCCACGAGAAAAAAAAGGAAATTAATAATCACCCTCAGAAACCTCCTGGAACTTCTAATTTTATGCGTTTATTCGTCGCGTACGAAAATAAATGTTTCTTCATTCAAAAATTACGAATATCTACATAATTACAAAAGAATTTATTGCGGCAACCATCAACACTAGAATTATCGGTGTTAAATCTATTTAAATATACTAAACAAGTACTTTGAAAAAGGATAAATATTTATGAGAGGAATGGAAAACACTTATTCTATAAAGATCATATAAACTTGGAGAATTTTTGGAAATTTTGACTTGTTCGGTAATTCCAGTGTTAAAGAGAGCTCTAATTTGAACATGAATATTTTTAGCCATTTAGAAAATTCAGATATAACAAGTTACGCATCTTTTTAACAGGAATTAAACGTCTGCAAAGATTGTCCAGAATTTTTCATAAGAACGGAGAAAAAAGAAGATATAAAAATACGAGCCTCGGTATGCTTGCTCGCTAACAAAATTCTAATTTTAGATCGTGGAGGATTAGTGGCAAGTGCACACTTCCGGAAGGATATCCTAGTGACACTTAAGAGCTTAATTAACGCTACGCGAAACGTGGCTGCTTTTTGCACGAGCACCGATACATACCACGCAAAGAGCAGCCATCAAACCAACCAACCACCCGACTCTTATTCTCGTGTGTACGCAACGCAGACCCTTACGTGTGCACATGTGTGAAAACATCGGGGGAGTTGAAATTAGGTTAGAACACATCGAGACGACTGGGATGACTCGATTAAATGCAACTCCCATCTGTTTAGATTTGATTATGACACATCCGTTGATGTCCGCCGAGTGCCAATATTATCTCCGGAGTATGAGAACCTCGGCACGTAAGTGTCCTATCTTTGAAATAACATCGTTGATTATTCGTAATGAATTTGAAAGTTTTTTGAATTTCTTTCGGGATTTGACACTAAAACTATTTACCAAGGTAGTCGACATGATCAATTCCTCATTTTGTTTAAAAGTTTCACAAGTTGATAGGAGAGCCATTCAGTAAATATTCCACTTCTATCTGATAAAATTTAAATTAAATTGATAATCTCTTTCACTAATTTCATGTTTCTTAGCACTATATTTACGAATGTTGATTGTATAAATATTTTCCTGTAGTGAGCCAATTTAACCCCTTGCCGCACTATAACGAGTGATACTCGTGATGCGATAAATTGGAAAGGAAATTTTCAAGTCTTACAAAACATATTAAATTGAAAATATCAGTGAGATGCGACACGATAAAATTATTTCTATAATATTAATATTACGTTAAATGATACGATATGTGAAAAATTACTGATCAATGTTTATTTTACTAATTTAATTCTGAATTATTGTAGAGGCAGTCACAAGGTAAATGGCAAGGCAAGGGGTTAACTCGTACTAGAAATTGAAGTCTTTTGAAAGAAAATAGTTCGAAATCAATAAAAATGAAAGATTTATTATTAACACATTAACCAACCTATATATTATATGTATAGTAATCATATTTTAAATGAGCCAAATTGACTCCGTAAATCTAGTGTTAAAGTACTTATTCAATAAATTTAAGTATAATAGATATAACGGTTGTAGGTCTAGTATTAAACAGAGGAATATTAACAGTATGTCTATCATGGTGGTCAAAATGGAAGACTTAAAGAAGAATAAAAGAATGGTTCTTACGATATCTTGACTTAATTTCTTTGAACCCTTCCTGAAATATCTAACATTATTTCTCGTTTGGTTTCTTAAGTCTATCTTATGAAATGTGGGAACGAGGAAGCCAGTTTTTCTACCCTCTTCTTGTAACGTATTAACTCTTCTTGTTGAAATATACTGGATTAATGACGGTAGTTTCAGAGTTAATAAATTAACTACTGATTTACTTATGACATAAATCACTAATGGCGCTTATTGTTAGCACAAAGTGTCTCGGTCTCTGTATATTCTTTTAAAGCTTGAGAGACACTTTCTGGGACGTAGAGGAGAAGAATGAAAGTGGAGGAGAAATACAATCGAATCTAAACTAGATAGACTCCACTTCCGAGTGCCATTTGAGGAATAAGAGCCGAGGAATACGACGACTGACCAGCACAGAAGCGATGGAAACCAGAACGCTGGTTAATCTTACGAATAAGGCTAATAGCCACTTTTAAACTGCACGAGCGCTCTAATAAATTGCATCGTATGATATATCCCAGATCACAGGACGAGATGATTGCATCTTTCCACTTTATCGATGAAACATCGAGCTAGAGATTTTATGCAGAATCAGGTGAAATTTACCGAGGTATTTTGAGAAAAAAGTCGAATTTGAATTCAAGCATACGGCATCCTATGTCGCGTGAGCACAGTTTCCTTCTGAGTTCTTGAACAGTCCCGAGGATTTTATTAAAGGCGTTCGTCGAGGTTGAGATCTGGCGAGAAAACTTTCTCAAGATAAAGAGCGCCAAGGGTGAAGGAGAAATGCAAGAAGAAGAGGAAAGCGAGGAAAAGGGAGAACGAGAAAGAGAGATAGAATAACATTAGAGTGTAGAGGGCAAAAGGGTACAAGAAGAGAAAGAGGATAGAAACTTTCGACTCATTACTCAACCCCGAGGATTCGGAATGTAGGGTGGGGCAAGACCGGTATGAATGTCTCCTTTATTTCATTTTACGAAGTAACACCGCCGTTTAACCCAGTAGAGGTTGTATCGTCCAGACATGGTAATGGCGCTCGAAATGAGAACACGCTTTTTGCGAACCGCGATAAAGAGGAACAGCTTCGCGCGTAAAACGTACACGTACGTTCTGCGTGTAAGTTGATGGACCACCGTGTATCCCTGTCCGTTTAAAGATCGAAGGAGGCCCAATGGACGAACAGAAATGCCCTTGTAAATTGCTGACCTCAGTTTCGTTCATTTGATCTTATCGCCTCTAATTAAAAGCTGTGTAACATACGAAAAATTCCTCCAGTCACCATAAATCATACTCTTTTATACAACACTTTCATGAAACTTCTATAAACTGAAATCACTCTGTGAACTGTCTGACTCGTAAAAAGTAAACCAATTACATCGAATCTAGTTTACGCGTAAATCCTGAGAGAAGAGGGAAATAAGCGCTTCTAGCCGGTGTAATGTTATTACGCGGATAAAATGAAAAGTAGTACGCAAGTAAATACGGATAACATTCTATGGTTGCGAGGGGGGTGGTTATTCAAGTTGGTGAGAGTTGGAGGATTCCGCGAGCCCTCGTGCGAACCATGCGGACAAACAGAGTATCAATTTCCCGGGGAAATCCTCGTGTAATCCGCCAACAATGGACACTGGGGTCGACTGACCGACCCAAGACTCTCTTAGACGAGCTTACGATCCGAAACATTCATTGAGAACGAATTGTCCTTCAACTGACCACATGACAACAAGGTCTTCTGCGTGGATATTTTCATATCGAATACGTCTTTTCTCACAATTCCCATACCTTTCGTACAAATCCTCCTTTTCTCATCTTACGTGTGTACATACGTAGGTAGATACATCCGAAGGAATTTTTGGAGTAATAGTTGTTATCTCGCAGCCAATAGAAGCTATACTTTTCATTGGATAGCTCTCCACACGCCTTCACCCTCGGAAATGTATTATTTACTGTGCCGCCCACTGTATTTACTTCTGCGAGTAAATCGCTCGACACGTACGCCCGAATTTCTCGATGGCGGGTGAAAGGAAAATAACAGAGAAACATCGAACATGTTCTTACTTTCCAGCGAATTCGTATTCGCGAATAGATACTCTCTACAAATCACTTTCAACCAGCATCGAAATTTCTACCTTCTATATATAATGCATTAACCATTTGCACTCAAGAGGCACAAATACGGTGCCCTGGTGTTTCTCGAGTTCTCAAGCACTATATGTTTATTTCCAATACGATAAGGTACTCTGAATACAATTTTTTTCGTGAAAACGGCTCGGCTTGCCTTCTTAGTAAAAAATCAGTTGAAAGTACCTATAAAATAGTTACCTAATTTAACCGAAATTGTCTCGAGTTGCTAGTTCACCTGAACGAAAAGTCCTCGAGTGCAAAGGGTTAATGAATTCAATAAAAGAAAACATTCCCCAAAACGAACGAAAATTTGCCAGACATCTGAGTAAACATCAACATCCACGCGAATCGGTGCGAATGAAGTCTCGAAGCCACCTTGGCTACCTAAGCTCCGTTAATTGCGGTATCGAACTTCGCAATCTCATTCGTCTTCGGCCAACCGTGACGACACCACCTTCGTAGTAGCGTATCGGTTGCGGCCACTCTGGCCGAGTGAAACGGACAGTTAGGTTCAGACCGTACGAACGAAGTCAGAGCAGCAGGGTTGTTTCATCGGCCGATACGAAGGGTGCAAGGGCTCGTGCGTGTTCGAGAGAGGCTGAGAGAGCGAGAGATCGAGCGAAAGTGGTGCGAGAGCATGGGGAGAGGGTGGAGGAAGAGAAGAATATATTATACGTAGCGTCAGCTGTGCTTTATAACCCGAGCATCAGGGCGACGTGATGGTGTGGGTTTATACCGCGATACAGAGTGCATCTGCCAACCCCTGCTTCCTAGTACGATCAGCTTCGCTCCTTTTTTCTTCGAGATGCCATTCCTTCCCTACTTTCCTCCGACCCTATCTTTCCCTCCTCTTTTCTTTACCTTTTTCCACTTTTTTCCCCTCTTTTTGCAACGCCGTTTTTGCATCGATGTTTTTGTGCAGGCAAAACTTCAAAGACGGAATGAAGTCATTTATGGTCACGTGATCGAGTTGTCAATGGGGCAGGAAAGTCGGGAAAGTCGTAATCGTTGCAGATTCGAACCGCGAATTTAAGACGACGATGAAATTCATTATATCACAGAGAACTAGCTTCTTATAAACATTAAAGTAACTCTCACGGAAAGTTTTGGATTCATCTAAAGTTCGAAACTCACCCGACGACCCTGAATGCGAGGAATCTGCAAGTTCATCGATCCGGAAATGTGTTCTTTAACGTAAGATTCAAGTGTCCGTGGACTTTCGCTCTTTCTGTGCGCACTAAGGACGGGCACGTTTTAGTTTGGGGTATTTACATTCATTTTGATTAAGGGTACGATCGTATCTTTCGTTTTATATGAAACTTCGGTCTTCTGAATCATCGGTTAGTTTGTAAAGCATTGCAGTTTTAAGTCACCTAGGAACGTCTTGCAGCGGGGTTTCTAAAAGCACGAACGTTCAGGCACGCACTAAGAAGAAGGGATTTCAAGCGTGAAGAAGGGTCAAAGCAGAACTCGTTACACGAAATAAAAGCCGAGGCCTTGAACATTTAAGTAAGTTCTCTGCTGACGTCTGTATCTCTCTGTAACGTCGAAAGTTAAGAGCTCTTATAGCCGACCAACGTTCAATGTTTTCCCTTTTTCCACTTGCAACAATCAATGTATCTCATCTAACAACAAAACACGAAAAAGATACTCACCACTTTCAGTGCCTTTTCCATCAATACTGTATACATTATCGAGACCAATAACACGATCTCTTTAGTCCACTGTTTTTTCCTCTACCTGCTATAACTGCCAATGCGACATATCAACTTTAGAAAAAGAAATTAGATTTTCTCACTCATCACTGAAAATCCTTAATTCCATACTAACCACTATCTCAGTAACATAATCGTCAATGTTCCAAATCGTTTTGTTAACCCTTTGCAGTCCTAATTATTTTCTTAATTTCGTAGAGAGCTAAATAAAGTTAATTTCATCTTTTCTTTCATTGGTTGCTCATTTTTTTTAATGATATCAATAACAATAGGTGCCGATGGATAGTTAGGTGATGTTACAAAATAATAATGAATTTGGATGGTTGATATTGAATTGTCAACAAATAAAATCAACTGAGAAACTATGTCGAGGACTGCTCGACGCAGGACGGGAAAGGGTTAACACGTTTGCTGTTATGGGAGTCACCAGTGACCGGCACTATTGAATTCAATGAAATTTCACATGACTTTTCAATTACAATATTTATCAATTTTCTAACACATTCAGTATTTAACCCTCTATGGACACCCCTGACTTTGAGGTAACGCAAGACTCATCTAAGCTTCTATACTTCAAAGTCAAATTTTCAACTTTGCCAAATACTATAATGTAGCTCGTGAAAATCATGAAAATCTTCACAATTAAATGTCTAAAAATCAAGTTTAATCTATTATTTAAAATTCTATTTTTATCAATTTCTAATTCTGCTAGCGTGAAACTGATCTTCGAATACGACGAAAAATTCGGACTACAGAGGATTAAAATCCTCAAATACTGTTGTTCAAAAGATACAATCCTGCAGTATACATTTGTATCTACAGAGTCTCTGCTTTACAAAGATAGAATTTTAATAGAAAAACTATCACTTTGTCGTTCAACGTGTTAAACTGCTCGCTAAGCGCGTCATTAATCGGCCAGATTCCACTTGAAATTCTATCGTCGTACAAAACCACAGACTCGATACCGCGCCGTATCGCCCGGAGGTGTAGGGGTCGTTACGCATTAATCGCGAATCTAATTAGGCACGTTACCAGAACGTTAGTCGCGCATCTTATTTCGAAATAGAAGCAACGGGGACAGTGCATTATACCGTGCGGGACAGTTTCATAGATCGGCAAGGCATGTGCTTGTAAAGCAGCCAGCAGGCTGCAGTCTCGGAAGCGTGCCGCGTATTAGAACACGTGTGTACGATTATATATCCTCACCGCTGCGCATACGGTTCGCACACACAACTACGAATTAAATTACGTCAGTCTATATCGTGTAACAATGCGCTCGCAGAATTACGCGGAGAACCAGCACGTCGTCAGTGGGACGTGTTACAGCTGTAATGAGGCAGAGTGATTTCACGATGAAACAGCGAGAGACAAGGGAATTTCGTGTATAAACGCGGCAGCCTCTGTAAATCATATTACATTCGTCTTCTTCGTCCGCATGGTGAACTATTAAACTGCGAGGAGAAATGGCGAAACCTCCGTTTACCGGGGATGCATTGCGGATCGGGTGATCGTTGTAACAAGCGAGGAATGTATGTACATTTCGTCGTAATTGCTATATTTATTGAAGTCTGTTGTATACGTGATGTAATTGTTTCTTTGTTGCGATTGAATGTTGTTTAGAGAGGAGTATTGCAGTTAGAGTCTCGGGTTTCTAAATGTTAGGATTGAGGTTGTACAATCTACTTAACTACTGTGAGAAGTGTAGTTTAATCTGTTTATGAATCGAATAGAAGAAAAATGATTTGGAGTGGATTTTTAATAAATATGTACGTAAAGATAGTACGAAATGCAACGATACGAATGTTTCTATCGCCTAGCAATTCGAATCGATATAAAGTACTCGAAAATGAAACGGAAAATCTGATAACGGTTCATCAATTTTAGCGTTTGCACGACAAATATATTCGGCATAGTCGGTGCACTCGACGATATTACAATGCGGAAGCGCATTCAATTGCACAAACTACAAAAGCATTTGTATCGCTTTCCGATATTACTGATACCTGATGCATGGGATGAATATGAAAAATATATACGCCAACACTTTGCATGCAAAATCTTTTTACCGTGTTCCCGTTAATCGAACATCCGACGAGTCCGCTTCACCGTTAAACATTTCGAATCTAAATAACAGAAAAATTTTCACGCACGGCGAAGTGTATATCGACCAAAAAAAACGATCAACCTGCTCTAATTATCGAAATTCAACGCCAAACACACAGACTTCTCTCTCAATTCAATTGAAATCAAATTTTTCTCGTGACAATCACATTACTTTATTCTACCATTTCCACATCTGATACCTCAGAAATTTAATTAACATTATCCTTTAAAAATTCCAACAAATCTCCTCAAACATATCAATTTCAATCACGAATAACCCACTTTTACCCCAACAACACTTGCAACATGAATCAAACAATTAATTTCCTAACAATCAAATTAAACACTTATCTCCCCAATGACAATCTTCCCAAATAACTCCGCTATACATTGTTCCAACAAACTTTCTAAAAATCCTCATGATGCAATCAAGCCATATAAATTACTATCCCTACCAACTATTCCCATAATAACAAACCCATCAATTTCACCGCAAGAAACAGAAAGAGAAAAAAAATAGAAAGAAGCATATGAAAAAAAAAAGTACAATTTGACCGAGTCCCCGTTCCAGTCCCCTAATAATTTAGTCGTTCGGTAGAGGTGGAGGGATGTCCCTGAAAATCGTCGCGCGATTCTTCACGGCACGGCGTTAATTTTATTCCTGAGAGCGAGGAGAGCGTGAATTAGTGTCCAGAAAGGTATGGTACCACACCGACTATCATTACGGCGAGGTAACATACGTAAGGGCTCCACGTACGGCCTGGGTATGGCGCGATACCGCCGAAGAAACATCTCCGCGTGCCGTGCTGGGACATAATTCATTGCCGGCAGGAAGCTTGTACCTTAATCTCATCGTGTCCTGGCCGAACCGAGCTCGAGGACGAAGGCGCAGTGTGAAACGTACTGTAGGTTGTACGTGCAAACGCGGAGGTTATAAAGGCGGCCAATGTATGCATGGGCCACGTACATAACTATCAGAGGAATGTATCATCTCCGCGAACCGCCGGCAGGACATGTTGCCCGCAGTACGAACCAATCCCTGGGAATCCAATGGGAATTATTATGTAACCCCATGATATATAAATGCATCGAGGATTTCCTTCCAACGATAGGCGCGCGTAACCGTGCTATGCACCTATACGATCTATGGAACTTTACACGTAATACCGTGACGCGTGACATCACAGAACTATGGGGCTGATTGCAATCCTATGGCTAAAAGCCATGCCGGCTGTGTAGCGTTTTGTTGGCCGTTTAACCCCTTAGCCTACAACTACGTGTGAGACTTGTAGCGCGGCAAATTTGAAAACTTCTAAAAACTATGAGATTGACAATATCAGCCGATCATGACATGGTCTCATTATTTTTGTACTAATAACGTATCAGAAATCAGTGAAACCTTTCAGGAATTAATTTTGAGTCTTTGCACGCCCCATCATAAGGATATCGTAGGTTAAGGGGTTGACACTAAATTTATGGATGTAAAATCTCTTAAATTGCAAAATATTTAATAAAGACTTTAGAAATAGGAGGTTCAAGTGGCAGAGAAGATGATCAGTTAAGTAATTTGCATGTTATAAGATAAATGTGAAATATATACTGCGCCATGTACCTAGAAGTTTGGAAGGCGTTTCTAAAAAGGTAAGGATCCGTCGTTTTGACGGTTTCCGTAATGCTAGTATTAATGGAATTAATAGAATCGAGAATCGTATTGACATTGTAATGATATTCGCCTTGATTAATTAATTATCTATTAAAATGATGGATGATGGAAGAATTTGTTATGGGATTTCTGAGTTTTAGAGATAAGGAGGAGTATTAGAAAGAAGACTTGTGGAAGGAATGTGGTTCTAATTTATACATTCAAATAAGATCACAAGATGAGGACAGTGAATGAGCCACATCGAAATTGACACTAGAACTACCGGCGTTGAATTCATTGTGTTTCAATATATTATATAAATACTTTGGAAAAAGAGAAATGAAAAAGTGAAAAAGACGATTGATTCGATAATCTGTGTTTCATAGAAACCACGTACAATATCTGCTCTTTGACTATTATACAAACTTGGAGAATTTTTTAAAGGAATTGTTAACCAGTCATTTTGACTTGCTAGGTATTTCTAATGTTAATTGTCAGAAGGCTCGAGTGAAAAAGAGCTCTTGCCAGTGTACCGTTTTAGTAGCCTGCTTTTTCATACCTCACAGTGTACATGGAAAATGTTTACAAAGTTTTTGCAGCTATTGTGATAATCTGTTGCGCTGGAACGTCGTGTGAAGGACGCGCAAGAAAATGAAAGTATTTGATGTAATGTAATTGGACTTTAATACGGTAACGTATGCGCAAATATAACATTTCGAATTTGTCGGATGCAAAAAGTTCAACCGCTTAACGCAAATTGTCGACGAAGGGAACATTTGAGTGAACGACATGACGAAACGTGACGGCCGTTCAAACTCACGCTTTAGACCTAGAATATAGCAGCGAGGTTCTAATTTCGGTGCATCGTAGAAATTCAAGGCATGATCCACGTACGATAATACCCTCGAATAATGCAATAACGTGAAGCGACTGGAAACGAATGGAATAATTTGCCAACGGAATTCAGAGTGCTCTCCTGTTTCCATAAGTGATGCAAAAGTACGAACGAATCGTACGTAAATATATTTATAAACAAGTTTGAGTTAAATGCATATAATCCACGTGCAAACCGTAAGAATGCTGCGAGTTTTCCAATACACTTTAGAAACGCGAGCAAAACGAAGGGAGAGGATTACGTAGAGTCGAGAGAACCGCAAAGGGTAGAGTAAAAAGTGAAAGGACTCGTCCCAAGGAATAAGGGCAGAACAATAAGGTTGAGAGCATGTGTGCAAAATAGAACAAGTATATAACTGATGTGAAAAACAAAAGTGGAACAACCCGAGAGCATTATGGTGAACTTTTTAAGGATATCATACTTCCAAGCAGTCTTCCTTCCATGATCAGCTGCTACCAAGCCATTCTTGAATCGAGATAATGTAATTCGATACAGACACGATTACTGAATAATGTAAAATCCATAGATAGAAGAAAATCTAAGGATACAAGAAATACGAAAACACGCTCACTTCTGTATATCATTTATCACCGTAACAATTTTCCATCTGTCAAGGAGAGTGTCATAGAACGGCGGAAAAACTAGTGAAATATCCAACACAAAGTATATGTTTTAATTATATTTATGAAATAAAATGACAACGTAAACAACCATTGTCGACGTTTCTGCGCACCGTAGCGATACCATCGATTATACGAATATTTCGATTTAACATTTAACTCCTGCCAATTGCCACGTTATTTTTTCTCAAAACGTTATTATCGCACAAGCTTCCGACGTAAGCTATGAATATTTGAAATCGATGTCCAGCCAATTTGCCAGGAAATCGCTTAATGCGAAACTATTTAAAAATCATTGCAATCCAATAACCGAGGCGTGGAGGCCCAGGGGCTTCAAGCAGAGCCAAAACAAAATCGATTGGGACGGCTGCGTTGAATTAAAAATCGAACAATGGACTAATGCCCGGCAGCCGCAATGACCGCCACAGCGCGGTCGTTTTGATTTCGGCAATTCGGACGGTAGTTATGCTTTAACGTGGCGGTACTTAAATAAATTATCAATCGCGTTGAAAGCCAACAGCGTGGCTACGGAGAGAAGCTGGAGAAACGGAGGATACGAAAGGACGAGGAAAGGGGGAACGAGGAAGTGAAAACCGAGGGAGCCGAAAGAGGTTGAAAGTGAGACGAAACGTCGAGGGCGATTAAGCAAATATCCAATTTTCTTCTTTTTTCAACTACCGACGTATGAGCGAGCCACGATACATACGGGCAGACTCGGCTTTTATTTGCGGTACGCCGGGCATTCGACGTTTGTTAATCAATATAAGCAGTTGGAACGACGAAACTCAGAGAACTCAACATCGAATTGATTCGCGCGTTGTTAAAGGCTCGATACAAGCAGAGGAAATAAATTACGAGGGTACCTGACGGATTCTCTTTTTTATCGAAAGTAATTACAGAATAAAATAGGATATTACGTTTACAATTAAACGACGTTTTACGACAGCTCAATAAGTCTTACAGGTTTGAAGAAAACATTGGAGTAATTTCAATGCCAGACGATTTTTTTTCTTTGGACTTCGTTTCAAGTGTAAACGTAGTAATTTAAACTGTTAACTGTGGCGACTTCTTTTGGGAATGCGACAACTCAAAGATTGCTAGGAAGTGGTGGATCTTCACGGTTTTAAATGTCTATTCCCGCCATTTTGTTTTGTGGAATTCTTGAACGCAGTTTCTTAAAGTAAATACTTCGAATAATCGTTTACTTTAGAAGGCTACTTTTGGGAATTCCAAAAACCAAATTGTGGGAATAGGTGGTTGAAAATGAGATTCTGCATCATTCATAGCCATCTTTCAGTTGCCGGACTGTACGTGGGTAACGAAAATCAAGAGATTACCATAAATCTACCTCAAATTATTTATACTCTTTAATTATTCGTTTTAATTTGGCATGGACTCAAAGCATTCCAAGCATCTTGAAATTTACGAATATATTTTACTTTTGATAAAAATTACAATTTGAATAACCAATGGCGCTAACTTTTACGCATGACGAGAATATCGTCAACCACATCTAACTGGGCAAAGAAACCTGTGTACATGCCGGAGAATAATTCACCACGTAATAATTTTTTGAAATTCGAAGTAAAGAGGACAAAACACAAAATGACAAAGTACGACAATGCCAGGAGAACGAGGCGATGCACAAGTACGTAGATAGCAATCGCTTCACCGAGAACGAAGTCGATCTCCTCTCGTTTTACGGCGAATAAAACTGTATTCGATGTGCTTCGATGAGAAAGTACACACGCATTCGTGTCGACGTAAAGAAGCATATAGATGTACGGGAACGTTTCACCGGTGGTAGTATCTTTATAGTTTGCTGGTATCGTCTACACAGGTATGGTACGGATAAAGGACTGACTCGTCGAGAGTCAATTTCCTCGAAAGAAACTGTCGTGAAGAGGGGACCAAGTTTCTAGCGAGTAGTTCCCCTCTTTTCCTTTTCTTCGGGGCAAAGTCGCCCACGGAAATTGTGAGATTTCCATGAAAAATCCCTAGTTAAATTACTGGGTCGCGTGTTATACTTACGACTTTCGTTCCCTTCCCTTTAACGCGACGCCGTTACCCTGTCTCGCTTTCTGTCGGTGCCTTTTTTTCCCCACAGATTCCCATGAGATTTGAATTTGTCCGGGTGGAATTGTTACACGATAGTAAGGCTCGCATTTGGTTATGGGGTGCCGTTTCACAGCGACTTTAAAATTAGCCCTTTATGTATAAAGAATTCAAGCTGGCTACCTTTTACGCGGAATAAAGCTTATTTAATGCACGCGATGCTCTAATTACATACGGCAGTTAAAAGCTAAACAACATACGAGTATAATTGTATTATGACTACAATATGTGGTATTAATGATATCGTGTGCATTATTATATTATAATTATAATCCATCTCCGATAGCAGCATTAAAACAATACTGATGCTACTTGTATATGTGACGGGAGAAATTTATTGCCCTAGGTTTTCTATTCGCACATTGGAAAGTGCACTCTGAAAAATCACCCTAATATCCTTTCCCCCTGAAATCCGCATAGATGCTCGCAAGTCTCGGAAAGGCTCAGCGATTTCGACGATAAAACGTGGACGACGGTGCTCGACATTCGATCCTGGGTCGACAGCGAATTGGTTTTTGCACGTTAACTGAGCTCATCTACCTCCCCGTGATCGTCCTATTTCGCCGCATTAGTCAACCACCGACGAAACTTTGGGGGTGGATCGATTCTCGCTTCTTCGCGTCGACTTCGATTTCTCGCTAAATTCACTTTCTCTTTTCAAACTACTACAACGAGCATCCTACCGTTGCATGCGTGCAAAGTGCACACACGTCTTGTTACGTAGATAAAATTAATTTTAGCTGAATAAGTCAGGCTTCCAGGTCTCCGACATTTCAGTAAGGAACACGGGATATCTTTATTATTGCTACACGAAATTAAAAAATAGACGACTGGGTCACGAAAATAGTAAAGAAAGCGCAAGTATTTATACTCCAGTTCTTATTTGTTGCGATCGTGGTTCATTAACACCTTAGACTACAACTGCGTGAGAGACAAAAACTATTAAATTGATAATATGAGCCGTTTACGAAACGGTCTCACTATTTCTGTACTATTCATATCACGTTCAGTTATACGAAATATCGGAAATCAATGAAAGCTTTTGATTTCAGGAATTAATTTCGAGCCTTTGCCCGCCCCATCAGAGAAGAAATCGTAAGTTAAGGGGTTAAGAACAAAATGCGTAATCGCACTTGAAACAAACCTACTAAAATGTTAGTAAAAATTAGATGTACCTCAGAAACGCGTTGATTCATTGCTTTGGTGGCTGAGAGCAGGCGTACGGCCAACAACTAAGGGTTGATACCACTGTGGGGATGAATTACCAAGAAGCCCGCAGAGAGAGAGGCGATTGATGATTCAGGATCTCCACTCCGAAATTATTATACGCAGACTAATAGGTGAAAATATTTAAACCCGATCACGGAGCACTGATTACTCGTCGGCGGCCACGGGGGAACTGATAGCGAGGCGAGTATTGAAACGACTTACCTATTGTCGCGATTCGCGGAAAGGATACCTGTAGGTTACGTCGCCGAGATCAGCCGAGTATATTTTGACAACACGTCGCGGTCAACGTACTTGAAGGCCAGCGAATTGTAAATAAATACGCTCGTTGCTCGTAGAATTAATTTGAAAATTGTAAATGTAAATGAATAATATTATTTATTTATACAATCAAATGCTACAAGTACTGTGTTTTATTTAATATAGCGTTATTGTCAAAAAATAACGCATAAACATGAAATGTATTTGTAACCCGAGCTACATATAATAACAAATAAAGTCATAAAATAACTCATAACGAATAAATGTATATTTGTAAAACAAACGATAATAGAAAGATTAGAATTTCTCCTAAACGACTAATTTTTTCCACAAATTGATTCTAAAAGCCTTCCTAAATATAACTTTGAATATTATTTCAATGTTATAAATGTTTAAACAGTGTTTAAAGGGAAAACGACAACCAAAATGTCTAAAAATTTGTAGATATTTTCCTATGTATCTTAAAAACCATACTTACTTTGGAAGCCTAACTTATTTATCCGAAATTCAATCGCGAAGACACAATTAAAAGTTAATTTGCGTAAGAACGGTTTGTTTCTGACACACGGTTCCTCTCAGACATCTTAGCTACGTAACAAAACGAATGCGATGAACCAGTAAAAAAAATTAGCGAATATTTATCGATGAGATTTTTCGCAAATCTCCATCGATTCAAGCGTGAAGAACAAACCCTTAAAGCAATGACAACTACTTTTGAAGCATTCTGTGCAAAACCACCCCACATCTTCCCATACGTGCATAGTGCTTAGAATACAACGATCGCACTTGCAATGCACTTGACCCTTTTGCGAGAGCTGGTCCGCTAAATCGATTTTGGCGCTTCGACTCGGTTCACCCGGTACATTTATAATGCCCGACCTCAGAGAGTCGCCCGCGGCAACGCACGTACACCCCGAAGCCAACAGGGGCGTCAACGCGACGAACGGACCTTTTTCGTTGGCCTTTCAATTCCACCGGTTTTTTTCCCTTCGCGCGCACCAAAGGGACAAGGAAGCCGATCGAACGGAACGGCCAAAATCTACGTGTAGGTTACATCGCCGAGTGCTCATCCGAAGGTTCCAAGGAAAGAAATATCGTGGCGATACGTCAGAAGTCTGATCTAGACGCGAGGGTGGTCGTGTCGCTGACGAAATGACGTGGAGCATAGGAAATAAAACGGGTGAGAAAGGTCAAGCTATCGATCTGTGACTGGTAGCACTGTCCCTTTTGTTGCTGGACGAATGTGCGTTTAGGAATGATGTAATGTCTTATTCTATTAGGTGTAAGGGAAAGTTCTGTCGTTTTTAATTCGTGTGGCATACAAACAGAGAGTTTGGAGAGGAAACCAAGTCTTTTAATGTGATCCAAAGCAGTAGTCTCATGAATTCCAAGCTTGAAGCCCATTTCTGTGGAAGTTAACGTGAGATTTGTCCTGATTATACTGCGATGTCTTTCCTGATCTGGGTTCATCTTTCAAAGAAAAATCACCCGAACGAAATTTCCCAAACCATCTTTGACATTTTCGAACTGTTACTGCATCCTCTCCAAACACACCACACAAGTTTTTTTTACCTCCATCGCGTTATTCCCTTTTTGGAACTCATACAACATGCAATGTCTTAAGTGAACTTTTTCTTCACTCATGTTAAGAGTTTTACAAGTTTAAAGAAACTGACTAAAATACGAAAAATGTGTATAAGTCCTCAATGATATACTAATCTAAGTGTTTAAATTGGTTTCAGTCGAATCAGAATTTATGCTTAAAATCGACAACGCATAAAAGTGCACGTGTTTAAAAACGACAGAACTTTCCCTTATACCTAATAGCTTTACATTGTTGTTCGAGATATTCAATTTTAAGTATTTATGCGAAAGAGTGAGAAATTCAAAAGTGGGGGTAAAGCAAATTTTTCACTTGCAGAGCTTATTTATCGACTAGTATAATATTTATTATTTACTCTCTTCGAAGTAAGAATATATACAATTCCTTCTATCCTATGGTACCTTCAGAATATTAAATAGGATCTCGATAATTTTATTTAAATAATATGATAACAAATTTCTCTCCTTGCCAAGTGAGATAAATACCAGCTTGTTTTTGAATAAGTAAAATTCTGATATTGTTAAGGAAACCAACAAGCGAAAGCATCTGCAACGAACGCCAGAGATAATTAATATCAAAGATGAAAAAGGACTTCGCTATAGAATAGCTGAGAGATTCTTTCAATAAATTGTCAGAAAGGAAAAGAATCTGAAGGTGCAATTTCCGATGTCGAGTATTGTAAACTGTAAATTAAAGGTGACAAAGATAACGGAACCGCTGAATCTACCGCGAGAATGACTTTGCGATGCATTCTGCACCACGGAAGCTCGGTCTTCGTGCTCGAGAAGGCGTTACCATTCGTGGAATGTTTCAGCACGGAAATGCGGTCGTCTTCTATCCGGAACAAGGACATCCACGGTAATATCTTGGATGAGATTAAACGGAGCTTGCATTCTTCGCGAGGGAGTACGGGTAATGTTTTCAGTGTATACGATGACTCTACCAGCTGAAGGAAATGCCACGGTAACATAACTATAGGTCTAACACCGATCTACTTGACTCGTGAAATCTGGATTTCCAATGGAGAATAACATCATTTCCATAAGAAAATACCATGGAAAATTGGTCCATATTCAGGGGCTATCATTCGAATTATACTAGAAAAACCTTAACATCTCAACAAACAGTTAATAGGAATATTTGTAACGCTACATAAAATTCCATAAAATTCACGGTATTCCTGTCATGTTACGTCAATGTGGGGACAAATATTGTCAGTTAATTAGACCGTTTTGCGAGGAAAGAATTTTCATATTGTAGCGAACACGATACAGCGCATGGTTGAGCGAATATTTTGTCCCTTTGACATCGACAGCGGAACGGGTTAAAAGTATTACCCAAAAATTCGAATAAATATCCATCGGTGTAATACAGTCTGTTATGAAGTGGACTGCTACGGTATCTCTAGTTTTATATTATTCTGCAATAATGGTTAAATGGTGCATGGATGATGCACGATAAATTGGTAGATTTGAATGAAGAAATAGAAGTAGAAAAGGTGAGATAGGGCAAATTGTGACTTACATTGGATTGGTGGAGTTCCAATAGATGTCCGGCAGATACGAAGCGGTGGCCTCCCTTGGGAAGGCCTCCATCACAGCTAACAGAAGAAGAAATAGGATGAACCAAGGCATGATGTCCAGCTGAATCTTGAGGCTGTTTGCGTACCACTTCCAGGAAAAAAGCGTGGGTCGTATCGGTCACCTGTATCATAAAAATGTACGATGTAACGTGATAATAAAACCGAACTGTATTTTTTGAAAGAAATATATTCGATGACTTAAAATACTGCAATACGTGTGAAAATGTAACGGTTCTGAAGATTAGCAGATAAATAACAACTTTCTTAATATAAAAAATAGAAAAAATTTAGAGGAAATATAAACTTAAGCAATGTAACATCAAAACTTGACGATATTTAGGAGTATAAATTAATAAAATTATTTTGATCAAATAAAGCTGGAAATATTAATTTTCATTAGTCCCTGGGGTCTCTTTTGATCCAAATCGAGACTTAATATGACTCAAATCGAGACAAATTCTACACAGTGAATACATACTGTTCTCAATAAAGTTATTACATATAAAGAAAGAAGTAAAAAGAATTTTGATTCTTTTTTTTAGATAGTGTATCTTTATCTGCAGATAGATAGATTTCTGTAAGGAGTGGATGAGATTTAAAAAAAAGGAATATATTAAATAACATAAAATACTGTAACATAAGAGTTTAGCGATTTACGAGTTGGTAAATTAAGGAAATTGTTCTGCTCAAATAAAGCCGTAAACTTCAGGTATAATTAGAATGCAAGAATCCAAGCTAATTAACGATTCAAGGGAGGCTCCTATTCCACGGTTATCCGTGAGGGCGTAGGAGGTTTCGCTACATGCAATAAAAGGAAAGCAAACGCCGATCGAGGTTGTACAATCGTAACGAAGAATATCGAACATCGTTTTGTACAACGGTACAGTCTTACGTTTCAGGGGAATTTAACGTTGCATTTTGAAGTTCCCGGGCGAATTAGATTTTCCTGCTGTACGATGTTCGTTAGTCGGAGGCTTTTACATTACGGAGGCATCGATATCCTTAAATTGATTAAACCGTGGTGTATCAGGTGGGCAAACTACTTCCAACGATATTACGCTAAAGTGCTGACATCTATTAATGGTTGTTAAAGGGCATTTACGTACAAAGAAGGTGAAAATGGGACACCTCTGAAGGGCAGACACTCGAATACATTATAAAGAGGTTCAGAATTGCTAAAACAGAAACGGGCAATTGAATTAATTTGAAGCCTAAGTCAAATAATGAACTTCCAGTCTCATTAAATAATTAAAAAGTAAAACCCCGTCTTTTCACGTTTAAACATAACCATCCACTAACCGAGTTATCTAATATTGGGTTGGCAAGAAAGTAATTTCGGTTTTGTAGTGTGAAATGGAACCTAATTTTTTTTAACAAAGAATTTTTTCGATGACCTTTTGCCATCGTTTTGACAAATTCGTGATTCCGTTTTTATAGAAATACTGGCCCATATCAACAAAGAACTGAACCCAATACAATTTTAGGCTATCATCGCCATTGAAAGTTTTACCATTCAAAAAGTTTTGCAAGCTGAAAAATAAATGGTAATCTAATGGTGTCAGATCAGCGTTACATGGAGGCTGTGACATCACTTCCCAACCAAGCTTAGATTTTGCAAAAAATAAAAAAGTAAAACATATCAGAAATGTTCGTTTTTCACTCTATGTTAAAATTCTCCTAAACAAACAATTACAAACAAAATAAAGCGCAATTTGTTTCTAAGCCAAGTCAAAAGTTTCACAACTTTCGATTGTTAGAAGAAAAAAATCATAACATTGTCAGAAATCATTGAAAACAAACGTAACGCTGGCTCTCATCAAAAATCGAAATTACTTTCTTGCTGACCCAATACATATGATATTTAACGAAATTGATTTCTATTAAAAATTAACAATTGCAACAATTTTCATTCCCGTTCTAGAAATCCTTCCGCTCTAATTTTAGTTACCAAGCGCTTTGAACCTTTCGGCAAAGTATTAACCTGCCACGAAGAGCGTTAACTACTTTATAACGGAATAATTAAACCATGAAAGAGATTATAATCGAAATCACAGGGTTATTTACGTTCGCACGATTTACATGCAAACTAATTTAAACGAACTATCAGCCGCAAAGCGGTCTTTCGCAGGGAGCAACGAAATAATCCCCGCAGCTAATTCAAGGTAGATGCATTGATAGAGCTAATCTCATCAGGTGGGATGCCAGATCAACGTTCGTCCTTCATTGCAACAGGGCTCCCTGCTGTGGAAATCTTGTTTGAAACAGAGTCACCTGCTTTCAGGGCTATGCCAGGAGGCCCGATCTCCGGGAGGAAAAGCGGAACTTTATTGCGTTCTTGCGCGAAAGACACGTTTACGACGTGAGTCGGAAGAGAACGAGAGTGAAACGTGTGGCAAGTCCAAGATAGAGGAGTAAGAGGAAGAAGCTGGAATAAGGCATAAAACAGTGTATATCCAGTAGAGAAGAAGACCATTAAAGACCCACGGAGCTGTCGGATACCTCGGTGTCCTGTCAGCGGAACAGACTCGACCTTAGCTTCGGGATCTTCCTACGTTTCTCTTCTTCTATCCTTTTATCTTTTTCTCTCTGTCATTCAACTCGTCTCGCGATACCTCTACGTTCTTTTACTACACTCTCTTAAACGCTTACCGCATCGAGATTTGATTCCTCGACGATTTATCGTTGTTGGAATGATAAAATTACGATTGTTCGGTGAGACTTGAGTTTTTTAATGAAATAAACAATGGAAAATAATGTTTGTAGAGGATTTTGAAATTATTTGGAGAGAAAGTTGAAAAGGAGAGGTCGATAAGGTCATTGGGGTGGCGAGTGTTGTTGGGTGGGTAGAGAGAAACTAATTAGCGTTGGAAGATCAGTGGCGGAAGAAACGTTTCCACTTTCCTGATAATTCGTTGAATTTTCGAGATGATACGTACTTTCACTAGGAAGGTTTACCTGCAATTAACTGTTCTAGGTACTAATTAAGTCGTAAGGGTAAATGGTAGATGCTCGCTCGAAAGATCTACGGGTAAAATATAGGGAAGGTAATATTTGACGGTGATTATGAAAGTGGTTCGGGAAATTTATAAAACTAAACTTATAATTTGTTTTGTGTTACGTAAATATGTACTACAGCATAGAGGAAGTACTTTGTAGAGATAATAAAAAATCGAAGCGTTTCGACGTAGTTAATTAAGTAGGGTCTCATTACGTAGAACGCAACTCACATTCCAAAGACAAAGTCTAAATATCTTGAAACAAAAAATAATCTGATAAATATCCTGATTTCGTTAAAAAATATACTACTATGTCTGCAATCAAATAATTTACAAAACGTAGTCTTCTCGTTTATACAAAAAAAGTTGATGTTAAAATATTTATCTTAAATAATTTTCATCCCTTGTGGGATATTTCAGTTAAATAATGCATTCTGTATGCCAAAGGGTACAGAAATCACATTGGAGCAGTAAATTTCAGTAACTTCTTAGAACATGAAAATAATATTTAGATCTAACGACAGGCGAATCTGTGGTTTTAACCAGTAACATAAATAAAATTATTTGGAATTACTAAAAATCACATAAAGTAATTTATTCAAAAAGATTAAAAGCAGAAGCGGATATTCGAGCTGGAAATAATCTACAATTGTTAATTTATAACGTTCGAAAACAGGTAGTAATAGAAGTGCATTAATTTCGTATTAATAATTTGTAAAATTTCCCGTAAAGTACGTAGTATTAATCATAAAATGATAAAACCTGAAATAATAATAACAACAGTAATGGATTGCCATAAAATACGCAGACGTGCAAAAATTTCTGTTTTTCCTCTAAAAAAAAACATTAATATATTCAATAACAATTATTACATCAATAATCAATTTCTCCTCTCCACGTCAACATCCATTCAAATATCCAAATGAAATAAATAAAAAATCATCAGCAAACTTCGTAAAACTCGTAAAATTATCAAATAATTATTGACACAATGAAAAGCAGAACTAATATTATTTCATTTAAACGGCCATATCAGCATCATTTCCGTAAACCATAAATCATAGGTTTATATTTTATTCATCACCGAAATTTCAATTGACAAAATAAATCATACATCATAATCAAACTACAAGCCGCAAGCTAGTAGTCAACTCAATGCTATCTGCACAGAAAACACGCCAAATATATTCATACCGAACGAGTACGTTTGTTTTGTATTGAATGAATGCCGATAAAGCCTCGTGTACACGTACACACCCACAAACCGTATCCTTGTGAATCGACCGACAAATGTGTATGTACGTGTATCCGTACGCATAATCGCATAGGCCATAGTAAACACACGGGTGTACTTACTTTTTGCAAGTGACCGTGGAAGCTGCGTCCGCACTTTCGTCACGTAAACACCACCGTTTATTGTTCTTGGCGCAAACAAGCGTTTACGCGCGCGTGGCACAATTACAGGGACTGCCTCGACGGACTAACGTGGAATCCCGACTAAATCGAACAAAGGATCTGCGAGTAATCTCCGTCTCTACCGAAAATCAACCTCGGGATTGCGTTATTCTCGCTGGTAATTGAAACGGATGCGATACTAAACGCGAGCCGATAAACTTCGTAGCACGAAGGAGAGTAGCGATTACAGTGAGAATAGCAAATGAAGTTTCACAGGAAGGGATCTTTAATTTACGTGCTTATCGAACGAACGAAGAATTGAGATTTACCGTGGAATTGTGATGGTAATGAGTATTCGTAGTATGACGAGAAGAACGTACGTAATAAAGGAAAAAAAGGTGATGATTTTGACAATTTAACGAATTAATTGCCAAGTTAATTAACGAATTAATCGATGCTCGTAACCGTGCACGAGTAATTGGCCACGCGCTCTCTGTTGTCTCAATCGACACGCCGGTTTTGGAATTCACGAGGTCGTAGTAACCCCTCCACTGCTGTGTAGCAAACACGATGGCGATGCTTCGATGTTAATCCAACTGGCAGGATCCTTTGCACACACGGATAATTTCTCTTTTTCACGCAACAGTACGTTAGATCATACGTCCCCGATGGCACATAGAAACACACACGCGAAATGTCACGAAACACGACCGATCGGAGACTGCGAGGTGTATTTTCCACACGTTGAAGGCTCACTTTTCTCGATGCTATCGCACGTACAAATAGACGCGAGATTACGACGGTATTTGCGGGAAAACGATATTGTCTGTCGATAATTCACAGATCCTTGTAAGCACGATGAAAGGTGAGGTTAACACTGTGACACACCAATATCCTTTTGCTGCTCTCGATCGTATTTGCGTTACAGTAAGGATGAATCACGTGACACTCTCGGTTAAACGATAATTTACCGTTGGAAGGTCCAAGATTTCGTTATAGCTGCCTACGTTGGAATGTACGTTCGAATTTCTTTGTATTCCTTTAATCCTTCGATTGATAATCGATCGAAACTGCAGGATGCAACGTTACCACGAGTAGTATGCTCCGTTTGCGCGCGAAATATATTTCAATTACGCTACTTGCAGCTAACGTCAGGCGATTACGATTACGATTACGAATGTCCCTTTAGACGATGACGCTATTCGATTGTATCAGCTTACCAAGAATTGAGATTATGAAGCGATCCTTTATAGCAGGGATGCTCGATTGTCATGGGTATTTCACTGGATGGAACACTTTTTTGATAGCTGCGCCAATAATGACAACTCCATATATCTGTTCTTCAATGTCTTCGCACTTCGTAGACGTATGCACCGGGAACGTAGTCGACGTAAAAACGAAACGACACTCTGACTCACACCGGACGCGTTTAAAAGTTGACACGGACTACTTGATCGAACGAACTGGTACTGATCGAAGCTCCAACGCGATTTTTAACGATTTCGATGAAAAAGAGTCGAGCAGGCTCCACAAATGCAGAAGATACGACCGAGCGTTGCGGAATCGGGACGCTTACTGAGCTTGCCCACGGAATACTGCTGCCGTTCGTCCTGACAATCTTGAACGATACAATCAAATGGACTGTCCGACGATACGGAATATCCAACGGGGTTGTTGTTATCACGAGTCACCTTAGTCACTGTTAATAGTTTCGGTCTTCTCGCACTACTATTTTCACTGTCACTCTTCCCCTCTGAATCGCGGCGAAATACAGATAGGCACTGCGGTCACAACGATATTAACGTCAGTGAGCCGAATGTGAAAAGAGCGCTCCCTTTGAATGAGCAAACGAAATGATGACAGCTCCAAATTGACTCGCTCCAAAACAGTCGGTCAAGTATGATCTCAAAGTGGATCCTTCGTCACGAGGGACGACAACCTTTTGGTACTTCGTAGTCGAAGAGAATCGTATATTTATACTCCTTATTTCCGCGAAGATCGCGTGGGTTCTTTCAATCGCAGTCCCGTTCCGTGGCTGCTCGCTCGTCCGTTGGCGGGCTTCGAATGACGAGCTGCGATCGCTCCCCACGCAACGCTGCTGCCATCTCTCTCTTTCTCCCTCGTACCATGCGCGTACTCTCTTCCTTGTTCGCGCGTATTCCGTCTTTCTCTTTACCAGTTTCTCCCCTTTCTACTTGCGGGGGCTGCACTGGCTGGCGCGCACTCTCCTTGCCTTTCTCTTTTCCTCTTGGTGATGCAGTTTGCTAAGTGTAAGCGAGAAAACGATACGTTTGCGAGCATGCTGTGAAACTTGGAACGAACAGAGACGGAGAACGATATGCGCAAGCGCCAAGCACGTACATACTTACCGGTGCTATCTGCGCGGCGGCAAAAGCACCCCCTGCGAGCTCAACTTCCGTGGAGAGAAGGAAGAAACGAGCACCCCCGCGACACCCTGCTCTAAGATAGCAGGGGGTGCGCGAATGCCTAACGCATGGGATACGTGCACAGAAGAAAAAAAAAAGCCTGCATCCCTGCGTACACCTATCTCTCAGGTTGCGCGGGGGAGGAAGATTTTTAACACCGATGAGGCGGCTCAGCCGGCCATCTCATTAAGGAAGCCACGCTGCTAGGGGATGCCTTGCACTCGCACGATGCGTTTTGCGAAGCGTGCAATTAGAAGTCCTGCTTTCGTCGCCGTTTAAAACTGTTGTTGGAAGTACGAAAAAAAAAATGTAGGGATTTAAGTGGTTGATGCACTTAAAAATCTCTTGATATTTGATTTCGACTTATTTGAAATGTTTCTTTTGTTAGATCTTTGTGACGGTGATTTATGGTAATTAAAGAAGCGTTGAAAATTTGTCCCGCTGGTATCGCGATATGATTCTGCAGATTGGAGAATATGTAATGAATAAATTTGGAGTAAAAGGTATGTATAAGCTATACCGTATATCGATGTTTACGCAAATATAAAAAGCCAACATTCGATATTTACAATTTGCGCGGTCGAATATTATCAATTTATATTTTATGCGTATCGCTATTTTTTACACCTTTTCATTTTTATTTATCGTTCTTTTTACGAAATTGAAATTGATTTCATTCCGTGGACTGTGTAAATGTGGAAAATATTAAAAAAATATGTTTCAAATATCCTGCTTGGTTGAACAAACGAAATTTTGGAGGTTTAATTACGTGAGTTTCGTTCGCCACCGTGTTTATTTTATGCAAACGAGCTTTTTTCATGCGATTCATTGAAACTGGGGAATTTAGGGAAAACCCTACGAGAGGAATTATTGAAAATATTTGTTACTCTTCCTTTCGCAAATTGCTCGAGTATGGACGTACAAACGTTCACAAATGCTTGCAGTTTAGATTACAAATATACATGAATATTCTTTCTACTGTACATTACCGCAAAGACAAATATTTAGCACGCATGCAACAGTACGATTAAATCGTCTCGTTAGACACGTACTGGCGCCGTTCATGCATCGTGTAATAAATGTCTACAAAGTCATTACTGTTTTAATTTAATAGGACCATTTATAATCCCGTGTTGTGTTTGGCGAAAGACTTTCTCACCGTGAAACATATTTCGATAATAAATTTTAAAATACCTGAATCTTTTCCAGATTGCAATCCACTTCTTAAAGCTAATAATTCAAATATATCTAATAAAAATTCATGCCGTATCTAAACGAAATAAATTAAATAATCTTACCGTGTACATTATTCTTCATTTAACTAGAAACGGGTGCATATCTCACGAAGCACTCAAAATTATCAGAAGAATATTTTAACTGAAGTTGTTTGACTTAAAGTAATTATTAATTTTGTTTTATTAATATTAAATTGATGTAAAAACTGCAAGAAGTATAATGAAAATAGTGCAATATCGAAAGAAAGATTTTTGTAAAACGCGATTTGAATGTTGAATTAAGCGTAAAGGTGTAAGATGCAGTAAAAGTCTCGGAACGAGTAACTTGTTCGCCTTTAGCTATTAAAGTCTCCTTATCTAAAAACTCTTTTAAAAGTGTACTACCAAAAAAAGACGACACCGCAAGCCCGCAAGAACCTAGCTCGTTTTAGCGACTTGAGAAAGATCGTATCTCTCTCCTGTTTATCGACTTCACCCGGTAGTTACGTTTGCTTCCGATGCAATTTTCCAGTAGCAAGTGACCTGTCAATATAGAAAAGAAAAGTGGCGTATCGTATTCTCTTGGAAAACAAGTTGCTACGTTTTTGTTAGAGGCCACTCAACGCAATTCATGGACCAAACGATCGATACCGTTCCATTTTACTATCAGGGATGTTAAATTTGTTAATACGTTTATTGAAATTTGTTTATAAAGCTATTTCCTCACTGATGTAATTACACCTACCATTTACCACGGTACCTGGTAGCCGCTAGAGTAATTTCATTATTACATTTTCGCAGTTTCATTTTGAGACATGCACAAAACATCTCTATTTCGATACGTTGAATAACGAAGTTTGTATGTTCACGTATAACGGTTTAAATGAAATAGTAGTTGAAATAGAAAGTTTTTGCCTGATTTTCATTAAACACGAACATTAATTACGAGACACATGGACAGTCGAATTTTTAAACTGTACGATTTGAGATTTTAATGAAACATTTTTTTGATTAACAATTAACGTTATATCAAATTCAAAATGCTGTACATTTATAATGCTGCCACATTTAAAATTAATTTCAGATGTTAATAATATTTGAATTCCTTAAATTGCAATGTATCTCGTAATTTTAATATCAACACAGTGTGTACGGCACTCTGCTGTTTCAACGCGTTTGCAGGCGACGTAGATTTTTCAGCATTCTAGAAATTTGGTACATTTTATATACCTGTTTATTTTCTGCTCTTTCAAAAATTCGATATACATACATTCATTTTGCTAAATACTTACCACGAGAATATTCATTGCCTTAATAAAGTTGTAAGAAAATCAATTTATTTTTATTTTTTTGTGTCGTCAATATCTACATGCATGTAAAAAAATGTTAAACCAGATATCTCGTCACCCATACGCAATGTGTTAATTATGACATTCACTTGTGCCATCTAATACAACTATATTTCACATGAATTTCAATATTACTTTCAATAACAAACACTCCTTGTTTCAATTACCATTTCCAAGCATCCTCATAAAATACCAATTACCATACTTCCACATATCTCTATTCATTTCAAAATCACCAATCCAAACGTCAGGTGTAAATTGCACAAAGTGACTCAGACTTTGCGGAAAATACATAAAGAAGTGCAAGGAACAATCATACCTGTGATATGTATTAGTAAGTTGTCTAGTAAATTACGATCGATACATAGAAGAAACGACATGTCGACGATCCTCATTTTTCCCAGCCGCTCTAAATAATGAAAGTCAACCTAGTCTTGGCAAATACCGGGCAGACGGAGAATTGTTGCGTGCTATCTTGTTCCTGTCGTGTTCGTTTTCGTACGTTCGGCCTGTCTTCGAAAGACAACCTCCTCGTCCGTATATTGAACTTTCTTCCTGCGATTAAATATTTAACGCCCGGATCGATAGCGTTCCGTACATCCACGGTCTGCGACACGAGGTATCTGGCTGCTCTATGCGAGACTCTTCCACTGACCAGTCTGAAGAATTACAAACCGACCCTTTGCTTTCCTCATACGCAAACACATTCGCGTACGTCATTCGCAATCTATTTCACTGTCCCCTTCGAAACGTTTAAAAACATCCCCATGGAGATGATATGGAAAAAATATGACGATTATCCTGCGAGGTTGTAGTTGAACTTTTCATCCTATGGGCAATATATAGAAATCTGTAGGTGTCTTTGTCTCTTGAATTTTTTGGTAGACTCTTTATGGCGTTGGTTGTGTAAGATTTTATGTAAAAAAGATTTTTGGGTCATTTTAATATTAAGGATCAACGTAAATGTTGAATTTGATATGTTTATAGTGCTTGTTTTAATTTATGGATAATTAAATGAGGACTTAAGTTGATTAACGAAAATAAACCTTTAGGAAACAGCTGGTTTGGACACGCCTATTACCCAGCATTGAATGACTTAATTAAGGAATATATTTAATTTACCAATCTCATTATCTTAATAATTATATTTTGTTGGGAACTCTGAGTTCGAGAAATTTCGCAAGAAACGTTGAGATTAATACTTAATTGCTGAGAAAAACGTCGAATTTTTGAGTTTTATGTTATTCGCACCATTCGTTGACCAAAGGAACTTAATTTCACTTTTCAAGGAGACGAATTATGATATGTGCGCAGTTATAGGCTTGGACTCCTAATTAGTGGGTCTCTGTCCATATTGCAATAACCTTCAGGATCTTTTCTCTCATAATATTGATCTTGATTGGTATCATAGTTCTGGTGATTTTGGTCTCTCCTAAAGTTACAGTTTCTAGAAGAAACAACATACCAATTAAAAAAAAAGTCAACATTAAAGACAACATTTAAACGATAAAGTTTCAACGTGAGTTATTCTATTACAACGTCACTCACAGTTGTCTGTACAAACACAAACTTGCCTATCAGCATGACGTTATCTTTTTCTTCCTCTTCCAAGGCAGCTTTTACGAAGATCAATACGCGAACTCGCCTAAATGTCAGTATTCATTGACGTGGTTCCCGCCGTACCCCGTAACGACGATTACCTTCCCCTGTAGTTCATCTACCTGTCCTAACACCCACCACTTTCCGTCCTTTTGCCTTTCCCTAACTCTCGCACGATATGTCACGCCATTTTCTTCAACACAGCGTACGTTGCAATTTATAGTCGACGGTAATGTCACACTAAAGCCTAGGAAAAGAAAGATTTTCATAACCCTGGCCTGTAGGTAAAGATACATTCAAGACTTTAGTAAACGAAGAATTCTTAATGTTCCTCAATTTGCAACGGTAATTCTAAGCAAGAAAAATTATTAAATACCAAAACATGTTTCTTTTATAGATTAATTTGTAATAGATACGTTGATACAATTTTATCACCCTATTATTTATTTTATAATTATTTACTTATTATTTTAGACACTTATCTTTCATTCTCTGCGATTGAAAAATAGAAAATGCGACAGAGATGTGATTTTCTAAATTGGTCCTCGTCTTCCATAATCTACTTCAACTCATGTCAGACAGACGAGGAAATTATACACCCCTTAATATTCCTGAATTTGCAAAGGTAATTCTAAGCAAGAAAAGTTATTAAATACCAAAATATATTTTTTTATAGATTAATTTGTAATAGATACATTGATACAATTCAATCACACTATTACTTATTTTATAATGTATTTTACTTATTATTACGGATACTTATCTTTCATTCTCTGCGATTGAAAAATAGAAAATGCGACAGAGATGTGATTTTCTAAATTGATCCTCGTCTTCCATAATCTACTTCAACTCGTGTCAGACAGACGAAGAAATTATACACCCCTTAATGTTCCTGAATTTGCAAAGGTAATTGAAAGCAAGAAAAACTATTAAATAACAAAATACATTTTTTTATAGATTAATTTGTAATAGATACATTGATACAATTCAATCACACTATTATTTATTTTATAATGTATTTTACTTATTATTTCGGATACTTATTTTTCATTCTCTACGATTGAAGAATAGAAAATGCGACAGAGATGTGATTTTCTAAATTGGTCCTCGTCTTCCATAATCTACTTCAACTCATGTCAGACAGACGAGGAAATTATACACCCCTTAATATTCCTGAATTTGCAAAGGTAATTCTAAGCAAGAAAAGTTATTAAATACCAAAATATATTTTTTTATAGATTAATTTGTAATAGATACATTGATACAATTCAATCACACTATTATTTATTTTATAATGTATTTTACTTATTATTTTAGACACTTATCTTTCATTCTCTGCGACTGAAAAATAGAAAATGCGACAGAGATGTGATTTTCTAAATTGATCCTCGTCTTCCATAATCTACTTCAACTCGTGTCAGACAGACGAGGAAATTATACATCCCTTAATGTTCCTGAATTTGCAAAGGTAATTGAAAGCAAGAAAAACTATTAAATAACAAAATATATTTTTTTATAGATTAATCTGTAATAGATACATTGATACAATTCAATCACACTATTATTTATTTTATAATGTATTTTACTTATTATTTCAGATACTTATTTTCCATTCTCTGCGATTGAAGAATAGAAAATGCGACAGAGATGTGATTTTCTAAATTGATCCTCGTCTTCCATAATCTACTTCGACTCGTGTCAGACAGACGAGGAAATTATACACCCTCGATGTATTCTACCTTCCTTCACAGCATGGCTGTGTTCTAAGTATAAACGAGAATGAAATTCACTCAATAAACCGACCCTATCTCGGTTCTACGTCTATACACATACGTACGTACATACAAAGATACGTACGAATGTACAATAGAATAAAAAGATTTTTCAGAGAAGGTAGTTTCATACCTTAGTGGTACTTTTGTTTCTCAAGTACATAAGGCTTTTAAACTAGGTTGTCCCACTTTATCTTGAATGTTTAATGTTAAAAAATTCTACTGCTACATTTTCCAACCTTCATCTTTCCATGAGTCCTTTACTTTTATATTATGCATCGCCGAAAATGTTGTCGCGAATGAAACAAAAACGTATATAATTAGAAGGATATCAATTATCATATCGTTCTCATCGTATTAAACGTATTTCACCGTAACGAATTAAATAACTATACAATCATATTTATATTCAATCCGATATCGATGAGTGCTTAAAACGCCGCATCAGTTAATAGCGGATATACGAATCCGGATCGAAATTAACAGAAAGTGATTGAACTGACACTGTCACCCGTTCTATTCTTGATGCGATGTCTGAATTTCAATCTGGTTCATAAATATGATCGGTTCCAAATAATTTCACATCGTATCTCTATTATCCGTGTCGCCGTTAATTTCCGGTTGAATTCAATACTTTAATAACGACCATTCGAAGAAGTTCACGTTATTTTTATAACTGTCAGACAGTTCAAAGGTATTGATAAATTCATCATTACAAAGGAAATATCACCGTCTGTGAATCTATGACCTTTCATCGAACGTTCCATATCTCTGGATTAAGTGTGATTTCGCTCATTAGGTCTCCCTCAGCTAATCATGGTGGATCACGTTATAGTAAGCCTTTCTAGTTCCTTCTTGAGAAATCCCATCAAAGGTTATTAGTCAATAGCGTTTCACGTCTATGTAAACGTAGATTATTCGGTCAGAGTGCAGTTCATGCCAGTTAACGAGCCGACCGCACAGGGCAACACAGTTGACCTACGTCGCGACCGTACTAATGTTCGGTCTCTGATCTTGCGTTTGCGGCCAATCAGCGGCTAGCATTGCTTTCAAAGAACCAAGTATTCGATAGTCAAATACTCTCGAAAGACGAATCATATGCGAATGATAGAAAATATAACATCATCATTTTGATATTCATGATGTCTGAATTATTTTTCATTTTTTTTTCTACCTTACTAAATCTTAATTGTACAAGGTAAGAAGGTGTAAAGTTAAGTAATACCATGACAGGCGAAGGTGTCGGTGAATTGTGGACAAATGAAGTAACTTACGTAAGAAAGCAAATTTCTTAATTCCAACGAGTCATTCTTATCCATGTAGCGAATCTGATGACAAAATAAACACCGTTGAAGTGTATTTAAAAGATTCCTTTTTCGCCTTTTTGAAACGTACAAACCTTTGACGACGATGTGTATAGGTCGTCAGTGGTGCACTTTCGTCTGCCGTACAGATAAATCTTTAATTTCATCAGCTTTTACAGTAGGCTTGCCAGAGTCGCGCGGAACTTCAAACAGAAAACGCAAGTCAGTTGGCCAATCCATTAAAACCATTTCATTGGAGACTTGCTGCGTAATGCCTATAATTCGCCTGACTTGCATTACATGAGCGATATTTCAGGTAGCACCATGCCGACCGTCCGCGATGCACTCTTCCTTTTATTCGTCTTCCAATCGCCACTCCGAAACCACCTACAAAACACGTCAAGGATCATTTATATGCTCTCCGAAAACTCGTCCAGCGAGGTTTTACCTCTCCAACGTGATGATCATTCGGTACATGTACACAGGAAACGTTATCCACACGCTCTTTCGCCATGGTTACAAGTCGCATTGTTGCTCTAACTTCGTCTCTCCGTTACGCAGATTTTCAGGAAGCGTAAGAGCGTTTGTTTGACGAGCGAGCAGAATTTAAAGCAGCGGAATCGTAACTACGATGTTCCGTTTAAAATTGCCCGATAATGGCCGTTGCGGTTGCGGATTGACGGGCGGCTCTTTTGTAGGAACGGCGGGCTATGCTCATGCAAACACGCTTTCATTCATTCGTTCGTTCGTTCTCGCCTCGATCCTGTCATCGGGTTGTCCGTCCGGTGTTGTTTCGCGCATACGTCTGCTCGTCAGTTTCGCAACTTTACAAGCAGTAACCGAAAGCACACGGGACGGATTTTATGGTTGCACTCGGTGGTCCTTACTCTCACGTATTACGTCCGACCATCAGCCATGGTCGGATGCTTTTTATTTACATACATTTTATGACTCAGGTTTTTTTTTCCTTATCGTAATCGATTGTACCGGTGTGAAAATAAATGAAATGAAATTTTCAAGATCGTCCTTGGAGAACCTTGTCTTCCGTTTTATTTGCATTGATCGTTATCTTTGATTACACGCTACGTTTTATCAAGAAAAATTTGCCGTTTAACCTGCGAACCTTCTTTACTAGCTGAATCAGTTTACTTAACACTAGAACTACCTACTATTAATTCAGTATATTTTCAGATACTAGATAACTGCTTTGGAAGAAACAGAAATTAAATTGATTTAATCTCTCATGATTTACAAAGTAGATATAGAAAATTAAACGGAATACAGTTTCGAGAAGTTTCAGCAACTTTCTTAGGAAATTCAGTACACGTCATTTTGACCCTTTTGGTAGATCTAGTATTAATGTGTTAATAGTACATTGCCGATTATTCGAGATGTATATATACCAAGGTATATACAACAAACGACGGTCGAGCTGCTCTTTAAGCTTTCCTGACGTAGAAGTTTTGAATTTAGTGGTATTCGAGGAAAGATCCAGTGACCCGTATGTAATATGACATACGTACTTGTACTCGTGTTCACTGAACTGTTTCACGTACTGCAAACTGATTGCTGGTCGATATGGAGTTTAAAATAAAAGTTTTACGATACTTAAAATAGAGCTGTAGAGCCACCATGAAACGTATAGACGTGTATCTACGTACGTCAAGGAAGAAAGAAACGGTGGTTCGTTATAAGCGGAGCTATTTCTGTTCCATTTGTAAGGAAATAACTGGCGACGATTCTATTCGGAGCAAATGTACAGGTGATACGATTCACATCTTGATTTGTACTGTTCATATATATCTCTTCCAGCCTGGATTTCTGATTACTATAAATAATCATTATACCATGTTATCATCGATCTACATGTAGCTATGATAAAAATAACACTTGCAGTTTCTCCAACTCTGAAACTTTAGACCAACAAAGTTCTATCGTAAAATAAGTCAGTGTATGAGAATTACATTCTATACATAGCCATTTGTGCATCGATTTGAATTTACAGGATAAATACAGAGTCGTGTATGGAATTAGTGACATTAATAGCAACGTAGCCGCTTGGTTATAGAGTCGGAAAGAAAAACGTTCGACACGATTGGACTAATGGTTTCGAAACAAACGTTTAACAAATAGTCATACGTTATTCCTAATCGTATAACTCCGACACGGTAATTGTACAGTCTTAAAACGATATTTAACCCTTTGTACTCCTTTGTTCTACCTTAGGAGACATCGTAAGTATATCCTATCATTCGGTTGCCTCCAAAGTGACCTTCGAATTTGTTAGTGATTACAGAGGATAAATATTGCACCGCAACATCTTAAGAAATGTATGTTTACCTGAACTTTTCCATTGAAATGGCACAATATAGCAAATAAAATTGTCTCGACTCACGCTGAAGCCTCTGAATGTCGCAGAATAATTTCGGATTTGCTGTTTGCTCAGAAGTACTTAAATTGAGTCATTTCTTGTCCCGAAGTAGTGGCTTCATTTGGACTAATCACTTCATTGCCTTCTTTAAAGCGTGACTAATTACTTCATCAGGAGCAACATGGAACACTTTATGGTCAGCAGAATTGTTTTAATTGTATCGCAATTAATGTCAACTTTGTAAAGTACCTTAACTTTTTCTCTTTTCTAAGAATCTTTAACACTTTTCGGTCCTATACTTTTCATTCGATTTTATTTTTTGACAATTTAATATCGACTTTTCAATTTCACAATGATTTTGTAATGTCACCTAAATGTACGTCTGTACCTATATTTATTGATACCATTTAATAAAATGAATAACCGATGGTAGTTAATATTGCTAAATTAATTTTATTTACCTCACTACCAAAATTAATGAAATAATGCAAACCGAAGGCATAATTTATCATTAATTTTAACAAGATACTACCATCCATAATTGTTTTGATTTTCATTGTACACTAAAGGATCTCACGCTCTTTGTTTAAAGAAGCAAAGAAATAAATAGTGCAGTCTCCCCAAGTTGCTAACACATAACGTCAGAGATTGCTCCAATCGCAAAGGGTTAAAACAATAAACAAATTTATTACTGGGCTGCACGGTAAAAATATCTACTGACCTTTCGGTGTCTTTTGATCGTTAAAGAACAATTCGTAAAGAAGAGAATCGTCAGCGAAACTGTATTTTCCTCTCGAGCGAGAGGCCATTTTGAGAGGTAGAAACTGCAGACAAACTAGACACTTCAGCTTGTGACGGGAGTGGAACGGAGATAGAATAAGTAGGTTAACGAAATGGTCGTTCGCAAGCTTGAGATACCACCACCAATTTCAGTGGCCCTCAACTCGATTCGAAGTTTCTCCTTCCCAGTAGAATTCCCCATGGTAGAATGCGCTGCGAAGCGACAACAATTTTCCAGTCGGTTGTTCCTCCTTCGTGCCGCTACGCATGCATGCACAAAATGTACTTTGTACGTAAGCCTTGGAAACGGAAGATCTCTACCTCTTAGAGACGTCTACGAGATACGCTGGGATTTCGCTTCCACTGCCAAGGAAACGGAAAGGAACGAAAGGAAGAATTATCGGGGATCCCCGAGTGGCAAGGGACTCGGGTTGATTAGCGCATACAAAAAGGGCATTCCAGGACGGAATTCTTCGCGATCTCTTCTTCTGCAACGAGATGCCGCGTTGTTTCGCTACCAGCGTTAATTGCATTATTATTGACACTTACCGTGAATACTTCCTTTTTCTTTCGTCGGCTTCTCAGACTCGGGACACTTCCTTTTATCCCTTTAAGGACATTCTTTCAAGGTGTCCTAATCGTACTGATGAAGGAACTCGATCGGTCGTAATGATTCGTTGACGGATATTAATTATAATAGATAAACTAGTGGAAGTAATTAAAATGTAAATTTTGTAAGAAACAATCAATATATACGATTAATGTAACAGAATTTTATTGATCACATGATGAAGGGAATTACATTTTGAAAACTGGGAGAATAAGTTATTAGAAGTGATTTGCGTTTAACAATATATCACATTGATGTTAAATGTTTTAAAGGGAAATGTGTAAGTGTTTTATAATCTTCAAGTCTTTGCGTCGTTGTAATTATTAGATTTGAATCGTCCCAAAGAGATATTATTGTCGTCTTCTGTTGCATCTGATTCTTCAAGGTCTGGAGTAGATTTCAACGATGAAGTTGATTCCGTGACCTCTCTGGCTTTTGAATCTCAAAGTGGTATAGTTGGCTCCTGGTCCACCACCCAGAAGAGAAGCATAAGCTCCATTACCATTGGTTTTCTGGTCGAGAGCTCGTACCATGGTGATGCGTTCATATCTGGATACATTGAAGGTCTGCTGGGTGGTAACGATCTGCATCCAGGCTGATTTCTTGATGATGTTTTGTCTTAAGGTAATCCTGTCACCTGGCATTCTGGTTCCAACGATCAGATGATGGGATTTGTTGGCTGCGTACGATCCTACTTGCGGATTCGAGTAAACACTCGTGGCCATTACGGCGAGGACCGCCATGACCATCAAGACTAATAACTTTTGAGCCGACATTTTGATTTCTCGTGTAGGATACACTCACGGATTATTGAAAAAGATCAACTTGTGTCACTGCAGGACGGTTGACTAACTTCTGATACAAATCTGCTCGATTCTCACTTAAATAGCAAAGCCTATCTTCTTATCAATTTCCTTATCGCGATATGTGTTTGCAACGATCCACAACTTCATTCTGAAAACACTCGTTCCACGAACTTGAATTGTAGTCGACGATGTTTCCATTTCAAGTATTCTCATTAATGTTATTCAATAATTATCTCGATTATCAATCTTTTGATTGAAGTTCAAAATTGGGAGAAATATCGAAAGCACAGATTACACGTAAGATACCAGGTAATTATAGAATTATCAAAATGTGGTAATCAGATCTTAGATATTTCTATTATTAATACCATGACTTAAATACAATGTATTGTACTTTTAAATGGGTAAGTAGAATGAGTCAGTGTCGTACACGTTACGTGGATATCTGAATTTACAGATGACTCAGTTGCAAAAATATAATAACTCTCGCAAGTGTTTCTGATACAGAGATCAAACATTCTTATCACGCACAGATTACACCGTGTGTGAATATATTTCGCATTTACACTCCTGCGAACATTAAATTTCAATTGTACCCCTCCCGGAAACTTAATGAAGATGGTAATTCACCGAAGCAATCTATACAACGATATCTTTCCAGATGCAGACGATAATCATTATTATCGACGATAGACCACCGTGAGTAAGGTGTTTGGCCTCAATCTCGTAATAGACGGCGATCTCTATAATTCATGAGCAACCCAACTCTATCTAATGTTGCACCCTGCCGTGTATACCCTGTTCATGGTGTATGTACGCACACTCTCTCGTACTCTATACACCTTCGATGGCTTGTATTCGCAAACTCTCCATGTGGGCTTCTGTAACCATCCACGCAACGTGCTATCGGATGGTTTAACTCGCGTGCGGGTAAATAGTTGAGGAAAAGAGTTTTGATTAAATTGCACGCATGTTTTTTGCGGCCAATGCACGCTCGTGCGAAATGTTGCTTCTAGTTTCAATCACGAAGTAATGGATGCATTAGAAGTCCTGGAGTTTTTCAATTTAAGACGGTAAAATATCAATTTGACTATCTGGAGATTGTAAATTTTCTTTGAAATTTTCTATGAAAAGGAAAAGTATTAGATGAAAGTTTTTTTTAAATTTTCTTAGTGGAATGAATTTTATTCGTGTGTAGTGCTTATGACATTGCGCATATGTCGTCCAAATTACGAACACTATTGATTGCAAGGGTTTCAGCTGCTTTGTCAAGGCCGTTGTAGGTTGTTTGCTCAGATGCTTGTTAACCGTGTGAGCGTCCAATATGTTACCTCGTGTATGCACTTAGGTACTGCATCGAGAGTAGATTCTCTCGGATCATTAAGTCAATTGTCGGATACACGATGACGGAATATAGGTCGCGAAAGCTGCGAAATTCTCTTGCGAAAGGAAACGCTAACGTAGTTTATACACTACTGGTTAAAGTTTCTTGGTAGAGAACAGAATTAGCATTCTTTATCTTCCATTATCTCTTCAGGTAGATGATTACCTTAATCCTCATTCTAAAGCTTACTATCTAAATACTAAAAGAATTCTCCCACAATACTCTTTCATTCTACACACTCCAGAAAAAAGAAACCTCTCATCTACAGTCCTGTAACTGAAAGATGGCAAGAGAGCGGAAGAACCTCTCACCTCCTAACGCCTACTTTCGCTATTTCGTTTTTGGAATTTTAAAGTTCAGTCTCCTAAAGTAAACACTCCACATAGTCGTTTCTTTTGAAACACTGCACTTGGGGATTTCAAAAACAAAGTGACAGAAATAGGCGGTTAAAAGCGAGAGGCTCCTCTGCTTCCTAGTCATCTTTCCATTATCTGACTATACAATAGATCCTTTCAGTGATACAAATGTCAATACTCATCGTGTTTAATATTTTATTAGCCTACAACTACGTGTGAGACTCGTAGCGTGGAAAATAAAATAGGAAATTTTGAAGTCTTCCAAAAACTATTAAATTGACAATATCAATCAATCACGAAACTGTCTCATTATTTCTGTACTGTTGATATTACGTTCAGTTACACGAAATATCAGAAATCAGTGACTATTTTTGATTTCAGGAATTAATTTTGAGTCTTTGTAATCTCCATCAGAAAAGGAATCGTAGGTCAAGGGGTTAAGACATTAATTTTCCCAATCCAACAAACGCTTTCCATTAAGGTTAATTTACCGCAAAACCCTAGCCCTACCACTCGAGAGAAGGGTAGTGCTGATACTGCATCTCGATGGCGGATGAATTTGAGTTTCACCACGGTCAGTTTCGTTATGCTATAGCACACGGATAGCTTAACTTAAGAGGTTCTAACGTGTCCAACCAATGCATCCTCGAGCTTCCAAGGTATATATAAGCGTCCATACTCCAACAGCACTCGCCATAGAAGTCTTACTCTCGGATGCAGCCACCGACGCGATGTTGGTCGATATTCACAAACATAAATAGCCAGCCGGATCACTTTGACTTTACTCTTCCTACTTACGATCCTTGTGCAGGATGCACTGCTGGCATTATTCATTCGATGAACAAACCTTGACTGCGGGGCTACTCGATCCGTGGCACCTGTCTCGACCATGCCGGACACAAGACGCTCTCGAGGTCTGCATATCGACGGTACGGGTGCTTTTACCATTAATTATCTGACCGTATACTTCGGAAATCCGAAGCATGGTTCTATTTCAACCACCTTAACGAGCCATCAGGTAATGGTGATGCGGAATCGAGGGTAAATCCACTTTCCGTTCTGCTCGACTGTTTTCGACGTTGAACCTCGTGGATCGTGGCAAATTTTACGTCATCTGTTCGATCGAGAACGTTCGGCACGAAATTTCCGAGAACTCTGGCAATTATATGGAACCCAAAGGTTCCCCGAGATAATTTCGGCACGTACCGATAGTCAAACATTAATACTTAATGGACCGTGTACCGTTGAATTTATAATATCATACGGTGAAACACGATTGGATTATGATAAGAATCGATTGGGAATTGTAACGTTGTTGTTGCGATAAATGAATCAACGTGAAATTGGATTCTAATGTTATTATTTATAGATCTAAGTTGAACGAGGGGAAGAAAAGGAGTATAAGGGTATAATTCAGAGGGTGGGATAAGAGAGTGACAAGCCTCGAGGTTGACCCGTTAGGACAATTAGGCGAACAGAAAAGTTCCATTGTGCTCCTGTAGCTTGCTGACCGTTTCTGTAAGAGTCAGACTGACAGCTACTAGTTTTCTCCATTACTCAAAGCTTGCTCGCACTTTATACGGTAATTAACATATTATATTAGACTCCTATAAAAGAGATAGGATTCAATCTTAAACGATTGAAGAATATTAATGGTTGATAATATAAAGAATAGATATTTTTTAACGATTATTAAGATACCAACAAGTGTCTGTGAACTGGCACTGAAGATGTTTGTATAATAAGATACTTGACGCAAGGTAAGATAACGACGAAAAGTTGCCCGGATTCTTAGAAAAATGTCATATACCAATAAATGAAGAATTAACACGATCATTATACAATTTTGAAGCTAACAGCTTTCCGATCAAGGATAATTGCGCAATGCAGAGATATCTATCGATGATATAACACAAATTACTGGAACTCCGCGATATTTCAGGTTGTTTACTTCCATATGATTGGAACATAAAATGACGTAATTAATCAATAATATTTTCCTTCTCGGCTTAAACCCTATACATTAAACCAATTATTCGCTAATGATCCATTATACAGTTAATTGCCGTCAAATTTGACGATGATAGTTCCCGTTTATTGCTTTCCACTCGTTTCATTATATTTCACCGTACTTACGTAATATTCTCATCAGTACTCGTTATTTGCATTCATTTTAACGCGATAAGATTAAATACTCCGTAGAAATTCCAATAATCCAACTTTCACAGTCATTACATCCAGTCTATTTCTTCCATCCCTTGAAATTTCATATCACAAATTAAACATCAAGAAATTATCACAATAAACAAAAATATTCCCACAAAAATAACACAATTCAAGTCGATCCACGTTAAAATTCAAATTTTCCAACCTCATTCCCATTACCTCGTCAAAATTCAAATTTTCCATCCTTCCCATCACCTCATTAATTCTTCCCCGTATTTTTTAACAGCACGGAGAAAAAAACTCGTATGCTGTACATTTAACGGGATAAAAGTACGAATTACGGTATACCACGAAGAGCCACCGGAATCGAAAATCTCGATAGGTCGGTAGCGCACGCTCTCCCGCAAGTTGGAAGCTAATCCGCAAAAAGCTCAGGCTGCACCAACGTCGATGCGCTTTCAGGAGGACGACATGTGCGGCCGTAAAGTCCTCGAACGACGTCCCGGTGGCCCTTTCTCCGTGCTGGTAATCCTCGTAGATTGGCACGGTGCAATAATTCGTCTCGTATCGGCCCCGCGGGGCACGGTCGAGGGTGTTAAACGACCGAAAAATTTTTTTTTTTCTCCGAGAAACACCAGGTCGGATTGGTTGCATGCCTCACCTGTCGTGCATCCTATCCTTCGTCTACCATGCAGTCGTTCTGGACATTCTCTTTATGCGCCGGTACCTTTATGCATCGTTAAAACGAGCAGCCGCGCCGCGGCTGTAATAAAACCGCAGTAAATCGATGTATCGTTGCGACGACGTCACCCAGACTTGGTAAGGACCGAATGATGAGCGAGAAGTGAGAGAAAAAAAATGAAAGAGATAAAGTGGAACGGTTAGATCTGCGAATGATGAACCGGAGATAATTGCTACTTAATTAAAAATATACAGTCTGTACCACAAGAGCGTGGACGCGATATTTGTGAAATCTGATACGCAATTTGTTAAAGACTGTGCTGGTCTAAACATACAAAGTTTCCTCTAATACGCAATAGGCCCAATTCTTTTATTATCGTTTCTATCTCTGAGAAATTCAGTTCATTTCGAAATGAGTGCCGTGTATGCTAAACGATTCGAAGCGGTCTTCTTGTGTCATCACCCGAAAGGTCCTAAAATGACTGTTAGAGATGCAGCAAAATATCTGCATAAACCTCGCGCATTCGTAAATAAGTGGGTGCAACGGTATAAAGACACAAATAGTGTCGATGATCTCCCTGGCCGAGGTTCGAAACGGGTTACGACGAAACGGGAAGATAAAGCGATTTTACACCTTTTTTCGAAAAATCCGACGCTTTCCTTACGTAAATCGCAAACAATTTTAACTAAAAATGGCATAGATATAGGTATATTAAAAAGGTATATTATAAAATTACTAATATAGGCATATTTGTATCGAAGCCGTCTTTGTACGGAATGGAAAACACAGAACGGTATTAATGTGTTGGATTGGCCATGTCAGTCCCCCGATGCCAATCCAATCGAAAATGTTTGGTCTCTTATGAAGTACAAACCCCGAAAAAAGCATATTTTCAAATTGAAAACACTAGTTCGTCGAATTCGAGAGATATGGAAGTCTCTTCCTGTCTCTTATGCTGAAAACTTGGCTGAAAGCATGCCGAGACGTTGTTAAACGATAATTGCTAATGGTGGAGATTGGACATTTTATTAAGGAAGTGCGTATCAATTTTTTAGATGTACTTTCGATTTATATGATATTTCTTATAAAAAGTTTTATTCCCACAGAGACATCGCGTCCACCCTCTTGTGATACAGACTGTATATAAAGTGTTTTAACAGTTTCTTTTGACTCTTGGTATTACGTTAGTCTTGTTACGAAAGGGATAATGAAAAACGCGATACTGTTAGTGAATTGAGAATAAAATTTCATCGTGGATATATCTGGATTATTTTTTTTTTATCTAAATATGATATTAGGAGAAGTTACACGGTACAACGCCCATCTTTAACGATCCTTTCTAAAGCGCGACGAAACGAAGAAAAAGATTCGCCGTAGGAGGAAAGCTAGATGCCAAGGACTTAATTAAGATCTACCGTCCGTTGATCCTACTACGAAATTTTCGTCGCCCATTCTTCCGGAAGACATGACAGAGACGAGCAAGAAACGGGGGGACAAACACGGAATAGCCATGAACGTAGGAGGGCCGGAAGGTGCTGCGAGGTAGCGTAAACAATTCCCAGCACAATTAGGAAACGTTTGTCCGTCTGTGTTTATCGAAGGATCCGTAACTAGCTTAGGTAACACCTATCCGTTTGTCACCCGGCAACGGAGCCCCGGTTCGGTCATGCGAACAATCCACGCGAGAGATATGTTCCATGAAAAGGAAACTCCTGTCTTGGCATCTTCTACCGATCGATTAATCTCAACGATACATTTCTATTTCACGTTCCATCGTACTTTTCCAAGTAATAATTATTATCAGATCAGAGACTTATCGCACTTACGAGATTACCTGGAAGATGAGAGAATCTTATCATTCTGGATGTTTTGTCATCTATGCTATTTTAATCCGTATCTTCAACATGGTTGCTAACAGGAAACCGTACTCTTGAAATAAAAAAATCTCTCTCGAGTAACTCGTTCACTTGAATTGGATCTAGCGAACGATGAGACTACGCGTCTCTCAACGTTAGCAGAAATTGGATTTGGATCACTTGCAGCAAGCCGATCAACGGCGATATAAAGGGGACATTTTTCATTTTCCATGATCGGCAAAGAACAGATTCCCTCGTTCTGGGCAGACTGCCCGTGAGATTATACGATTACAAGTTATGTCAGCGAAAATGGAGTTATTGGCGCAGAGAGCACGGGCATACGCCGCGGAAAGAACTTTCCCTGACGTACGCTAATTTGATATCGGATAGCCGGCCGTTTTCCGCCGTTGGATTCGAACGATGCGAGCCTCCGAAGAGGCATACATCGAGGAAAAAGTACCTCTGGAAATGCATCGATCTATGAAAAGTAATAAGGAAGATTCTTTTATCCTACCGAACTACTTGGATGATGAGAATCAAGAGTAGAAAGCTGAAATTTTCATAAACGGTTTAGGTATAATTTCATTTCAATGATGCTCACCATTGATTTAGGTAGCTGCCACAAATCACGATTCCACGTTGGATTAATATTCTAGGAATATATGAATATTTCGTTTGCGATAAACATCCGCTCGCTAATGGATGCGACGGGAATCGCGAAACAATGAAATTTACGAAGCTGTCGCTACTATCGCTAGGTCCTAGTGTTCTTCAATTATCATCAGACTGCGGATTTTTATGCATTTATGACAAATTCAATACGGCTAAAATATACAAAAAGGACATAATATAAAAATATATCTAAAATATCCAAAGTATGGTATTTGTTGTAATATTTATTGAGTGCAATTAATCCCTAGATAGATTTTTCTATCGTACCTGCATTTCTGAAACTCGAAATTTGCATAAACATCCGCAGTCTAATTATCATATACCTTTATCGACGTTAACGTCACAATTGCAGAAAAAATAGAAATATGTTTTCTCTTTTCTTACAGTTTGAAATATGCGCGATAAAAATTGTCACTGCAGCTTTTATACAAATTTTGTCCTGGCTCTTATCGCGATAGGATGCGATACATCGGTACGATGAATGTAGGGAGACGCAAATTTTATCGTCGACAACTTTGTCTGAGGAAAAAAGCCTGTCATGTGTCGTGAAAGCAACGAGATTCTGGAATGTAGCTCGAAATCGCGTTTAATTGTAAGTACGTGACGGAAAGTGGCTGTCATTAAGTTCATTTCTTCCCCTGTCTCAAACGTTCGTACGTCTCTGCCCGATTACCGGGACGTAAGCTGAGAATAAATCTGAAAGAGTTAGGTGACAGCCTATTTCCGTGACATCGCATAAAAGGTTTCGCAAAAAAAAAAGAACTTAATTTAGTTCAACCTGCTCGTTTTCGATAGAATGTATGTAGGTGTATGCATGTGGGTCGACATGCGGGTAATCGTTCTATCTTTTCGTTCTCTATGGACAGAGATTTTTCAGAAAATCCTCGCTGGCCGCTCGACTCACGTTTTATAATCTGCAGACGTTATTTCGGGTCACCATTATCCCGAGAGAGAGAAAAAATAGTTAATGGTAGGAAAAAATTTTCACGAATCAAGCGAGACAGAAAGGAAGGAAGGAAAGAGGGAAGGAAGGAAGGAAGGAAGGAAGGAAGGAAGCTTTCTCTTCGTTCGCTTCCTCTGCCATTCGTTCTTTACCTCGTCTTCTCCGCTCGATCAACTTCAATCCCACGTTTTTATTTTTCCAACTAACATTATCTCTTCCAACATCCACCACTCGTGGCTTATCGATTACGTTTGGCATTAGCATCAACGTCGTTTCGCAGAATCATCTCGTGAAGATTAGAATGTTGTTCCACGTTTTTACAATGGTTAATCAAACCTTTGAGTACTCTTTTACCGCACATTACCTTGGATAAAGTAATGGAAATAAAAATGGAGCGGCAATTCGCTGAGGATGACGTTACATCTGTTCTTAATCGAGTCATCGTTCTTGTTATCGGAAACCTAATCTACGGTTTCTAACCAGATACTACCTGCGGGTCCAAACTTACTTATCTAAACATGGTATAAGGTATGGTACTTTCCTGAAATATGGATACTACGAAGGTACAAGGTGGAGAACCAAACTGGAAACTGGTCACATAATCCCTCGGTAGCAAACTTGTCGCATTATCCGTTGCATCACGTTCGGCAACTGGGCATTAGTTTCCAGCCATGGGACATTAGGTTCTTGGATGCTAAGAGAGTTGACAACAGGCACGCGCCAGCTGGGAAACTAACAAGCAGAAGTCGACAACGTACAATCTAGAATAATGCACCGAACCACTCTTTGACACTTTGCTCGAAATTTTCGCGAAATCCACGAATTCCATGATACTCTGAATATACGGTAGAAACACTGTCAATAAAATATACCTAAGGGTGGATTGAAAGCAGTACAGTCTCAGAAACAGACAATTCAGTATAAAAAAGTACGTTCACACTCTCGGATGAAAATTCAAAATGTAATGTTCAAACGTCGTAACCGAAGAGTCCTTTATAAAACGTTTGAAACAGGAGTAAACGGTAATTCCAAGGGATGAAAACGTTTCGACCGCGGTACAAACCTCATGATTGATATACGAACACAACCGTCGACAAATGCCTTTACCGGCGCTTAATTCGTACTTTTACTTTTAAATTGCATCCGAGTCTCAACTTCCACGTTGCAGCAATGAGAGGCAGATACATCATGTCGTATCGGAGGAAGCCATCAATGGCGTAACCAGGAAGCCGTCCAAACTTCTCTAACGATGATGTATCGAGGTAGTACGGGACCCCTAACTTGTGGCCATTCCGATACACCGTAAGGTACTGTTCCTTCCTCCCTTCCTCGACTACCATCTCGCCCTTTCTTTCGTCGCTCTCACCAGAAGAAGCATTACGTCCCATGGTATCCTCGAAGTTACCATCGATGATGACCGTGACAGATAGCCCGTCATAACTCGCCATCGCGAAAAACCGTATCCCTGGTCTGACATGTACAGTGAAAAAGTAGCGCATGCCATTTTTCGTGGGAAAAAAAGTTGACGTAAATTATGTCCGGGAAATTCTGTAATACGGCAAGGTTTACGTTGATAAACTGAAATTCCAGTTTGGTCGGTTATCACCTTAAATTACACTTTTATGATAGGTGAAATATAGAGATGTATGTATGTTGGTATATATATATATATATACATATGCATCCACACCAATGTATCATCGTCGAGCGTTACCCCGGAATTATTCTGAAAATCGTGCACGGAGAAACGCTTTTACGTTTATTCGTGCACTTTAACTTCAATCTTATTTACGTTCATATTTATTTATGTTCATGATTCATTTTACCGCTCGACAGGAAGGTCCATATTTCTCGGACAACGCGGCAAAAATATTTTTTCATTCGTGCAAACACCGCAAACGACGAGAATGTTATGAATTTTTAATGGTTACGATGCCATACACTTAGAATACATTTTGTACAGAAACGTAGAACGTGTTCTAGGTTTAATAAATATAACGTTTCTATGTTTACCGTTGGATAATCCATTCTCTTGGATCGTATGAAACTTTGTTTTTCCAACGATAGGAATTTTTGATCGCTTACGGTGAAGGGAGCTTTGGAAAATTGTCAGGTCAAGCTAGAGGTGACTTTGTAAAATTGAACGGCGGCGGGTCAACGGGGAGCTGTCAGTGTTGCTTTAGTTTTCCTGGGATGCTTGCACTTCCCCATGAAGAACAGCACTTTCGTAGCCTGATTCCCGTAGCTTTTTTGTCTTCGTGCCCTTTTATGCTGTCGCTATTTGTTCCCGGTGACATTGACCGTGCATTAGAATTTTCCTCTATTACCGTCGTTTCATAGAAACTTATCAAGCGTTAACTCTTCATAGATAACCATGTGGAACAAAGACAATTTGCTTCGTAGATTCAATGAAGTCAGAATTTATTATCTTTTACGGGAAAACTGGAACACCAGTGTCGAGAGAGTTTACAACGTAGATTAATATCATGAATGACATTGTTGCAAAGAGACAGATACGAAAATTTTCTATAGAAAAAGGTACGAAAGGTAATGCACTCTCGAGAAATTGATTCGCGATTTAATGGGACGAACGTAAAGCGTTGAATTTCATTTCGGTTCTGTGTTATAATTGAATTCATGAAAGTCAACCGGTTAGAATGGTGTTTCATTTTGGCAACGTGAAAATACATTTGCCGCTCTAATCGTATGAAGAGCAATATTGCAGGTTGCGCTGAGGAAATTTATGTTTTTGGATTATCATTAAGGTTGTGGTTCTTTATTATTGTACAGTTATGAAAATTATAAAATGTAATGGAAGAACATTTTTTAGTAAATTTGCATTATCCAGTAAACGGTGAAATTTAAAGTTATACATTTTTTTATTGCAGATGTGAAACGCTTTGGAAGGCTACCAAAGATTGACAATTGAAAAATTCAAAGTCGACGGGATGGAAATCAAATGCTACGATCGAATTGCTGCCAAATTCAACGAAAATTGAGGAAAACTTGGACATTTGAACAACGTATTTGTCTATTACAAATTTGGAGCAAGGATCACGATAAGCGGGTGTAGTTGACACACAAATGGTGGTCCGAATGTTGCAAAACTTTCACGTACATTGACTCAATCATTCTCCAAATATTTTCTCTGACAACGTAGATAAACTACGAATAGGTTGAACGCTCGCAGATTTCAAATTTCTTTCCACCTTTCGCGCTATTAATGAAGCTTTTACACGACTTTATCTCGTACATTGTTTTAGTTTTCATTCCCTATTATATAAAATTTATTTCAATGTAGTTTTGTTTTTACACTAATTTAATATGGAATGGTTAAAACATATTATCATATATTACTATTACTCGTGGTAAATAATTTTACCAGTACGATTATAATACTCTTAGCGCCATCTAATAATCAAGTCTTAAGGCATGTCATGCTTCATTGAATTCAACGTCTACTATCAATATGGTTTTTATTAGTAGTCATACTCTTAGAAATATTCAAATTATTACTATTTGTAATAATAATATATTTTTACATTCAAAGTTTCATTAAAAATCAATTCTTAATCGATAATTGTGGTTTCCATCGACCGATAAGTTTTTATAAAAACTAATGGTCAATTGAATTGGAAGTTAATGTCGCGCGTGCGCAGAACGTAATATTTTAAACCGAATGTTCGCGATCGTCGGTCAGTGTTGGTCGCGTCGAAGTTTGCAGTTATTAATTTGTTATAAATTGCTAATTCAAGTGAATTTTGTGGAAACTATGCTGTTGGGACTGTTGGAATTCATCTTGCTGCAAATGTAAGTAATTTCGATTTACTATTCTTGTACTATACGAAGTTCATCCGTAATATAGAATCATGTTTCGACTTGTCCGCCATTATGTTGTTTGAACCAACAAATCTTCTGAACGATTTAGGATCTATCGAAAAATCCAGCAAGATATTCTTTCTGAATGCAACGTTTATTCAATTTTATAATTACAATGGTTATCTTGGAATGAAAATATCATTATAAAAAGATCTGAGAAAACAAATTGCTTTGTACTAAAAATAAAGCATTACAATTTTTATGTACAATTTTATTTATGGTTTTCCGTGGATTAAACGTGCAACAACTTATACTTAACTCTTTCAATTTTACATTAATTAATATATGACAAATGCGGCATGTGTCGTTTCCCAATACCTATAGCTATAGCAGAATAAGTTTTATAGAAATTTCTTTATTCTACAATCTACACAGTGTTTTTATAATTTATACATTGCAGTGTACACACTCTTGCAAAATTAAGAGGTCCATCGTTCCTTTTGGTATTTTACAGTGTTTAAAGTTAAATTATTTATCCTACCTTAAACCTAAGATTGGAATGTTAAATAATATCTGAAATTTTCAAATATGCAATCAAAAACTTATGAATATGTAATAAATTATCACCTCAGGAGAAAAAGAACTATTAAATATATCGAACGATTTAATACATATAAATATTATCAATTAGTAGAGCAGTGGAAAAGCAATCGTACATGATTAATTGGTATTATTGGCTCATATTAATGTGGGATCGGGAGTACTTCCTTCAAGCAACAGCTTTAAGAGATAAAAAAAGAGAGCTATCAAGAATAGAATCCCCGGCACAGTGGACTGTCTACGTCAAACGTCTAATCTTTTCTTAAACCATTCTTGCTGAACACAAATTTGATTTTCTTTCATATTATCCTATTCTACACGCCAATTATTCAAAATCTACAATTTTCAATACATATTATACAAAACGATTCAGTGATATGTATAAAAAGTCTATTGCGTCTGAGGTGTAAATAAACAGAGGCACGTAGTTAACCATCCTAGACGAAATGCGAAACCTTGTCTTTCAGTTTCATCTGACACAGCTGCACCTCGAACCCACTGTGTTAGGCGACTTCTTCGATTAGCTCTTTCTAGTCTCGTCCTTGTTTCCTATTTATTTTGCTGCTCTTTAAAGGGTTCTCCCGATCCCACGAGGGAATATCTCCTTTCTTGTTGCCTAGTTTTTAACTGTTGCTTGTGCTCGCACAAATAAGGATATAAAGGTACAACCAATACACTTATGTCATCGACCGAAGCCATAGGTGCAAACTCTTCATCTGCATCCTCAGTATTTTCAGACTTTCCAACCCAGGCACGTCCAATTAATCTACCTCGTGCAGCTTGCACTAATTCTTGTGCACCCATTGTAAGTCTGTAATGTTAATGAGTTTACAATTTAGCTTTTTATATACGAACTTTTTGTGCTTTTGAAAAATGTACCTGTATTCTAATGAAGGAGTATCAGGGGCAAGTATCTTCCTAAGTATAGTCGCTGCAGATTTATCAGATATAACATCCCACAATCCGTCAGTAGCCATGATAATACAATCCCTTTCAGTTAAATTACAACTGTCTAGATATATGGATTGTACTTCGGGCTGTGATGATAAAAATGGTTTTATATTAACTCCTGTATTGGTTGCTTTTAAGCCATGATCCCCGAAACCTCTAGTTACTCCAATGGTGCCCATTACTCTACTCTACAAATTAAAATTATATAAAATTTTCTCTTATATCGTTTCATTGTAGTCAGTTCGATTATAATTATATTAAAAAATAATCACTCTTTTCCCATGTCCGGAGATAAGAGGTGGTTTTAGGTCAGAATGAGTTAATTCTTTATATGCCCACCCTGTCATATAGGGTTCTCTATATAAAACCAGAGAGCCTAATTCCGTTTGTAATGGTCTTTTTCGAAATTCCAATGGAGTGAAATGACCTTTCAATAATTCTTTGCTTCTTAGAAACCCTAAGGCTCTAACACGATTTGATTCTGAATCAGGGGTGTGATCTCTTGTTAGAGCACGTTGGCTATCTCCTAATACAATGATTGCCCTGTTTTGTAGGAAAAATGTGTTAAAGTATCTTCCAAAATTTCCTCTTCATGATAATTATGATAAAAATTTTTACCTGGAATCTCCAGCACCAGCAGCATACAATCTACCATTAAGAAATAAAATGGTGATCGCTGTGCAACCGCCACCTCCAGCTTGAGCTTGAAGTTCTACCATTTGATCCATTTCTCTATAAGCTAATTCAATAGCACCGACGACTAAGTCCCTTCCTTTTATTGCTTCATCCTCATCTTCATTTAATAACACCTTGCCTGGTATTGCTAGTAATCTTTTCTATGAGAAATAAGGTTTGAAAATATAGTGACTCATAAAGATTGTACTCTTCCACACAAAAACTCTCTTACAAGTATTATGTTGTGTAGATGTAGTCTTGCTGTAAGAGCAACTTGATATCCGGCATGTCCATCAAACATAGAGAACATAATATAAGGCATTAAAACATTGACATCCGACAGTTTGATATGTCCTCCAATTGCAGAGGCTTGATCTTCATTCCATGTACTCTTTCCTGCATTTATGCATTCTGCATAGCCAGCACACCATGGTAAACGACTTAAATCCCTTGGAACTATTATTGGCCTTACTTTGTGATCAGCACTGACCTATTAATTAATTAAGTATCACATCACATTCTTCCAGTTCTTATTAGTCCGCATAAACTTGTAATATTAAATGATATATGTTCAATTACTTGCGTTTCTTCTGCAGTCAATCCCAAAAAACTAGGTCGACTATAAGGTTTATTTTCTATTTCTATACCGTAGTCTGAACTACAGTGATCTGATTCTGTATCATTGTCAATATGCGAAGGATATTGTAAGCCTAACTCACTTGCACTTATAGTATTCAGCAATGCTAATTTAAATCGATTCAACATTTTTGCACAGTAGGAAATGCAAAACTTAATCTGTATTAAATGCGATAAACTATTTCAAGTGTTGCACATATTCTGTAAAGGAATAATTATTTCCAATGAAAACCATTTAATTCTATTTTATCACGTTTGATAAAAAGTGTACATATAAGTATCATGAATGGGACATAAAAATATTTTATACCTGATGGTTTGGTTATCTGTCATCTGTCAATTGTACATTATTGAATCGATTGTAGTTTAAAAGCAATATATGCATTATTCAGATATCACGAAACATATAGATAGAACAATTATTCTTATAATTATGTACAAAATAAGGGTTTTATTCAATTAATGTCATTGCATTGGCAAGACCTTATTAATATTACAATAGGTTATATCGTGCCACGAGTAGCAGGTAGCTGTTTTGTACGTTTTATATAGCGACACTATTAACTGTCAATATAACCACCGTTACGCGTTTTACATGCATTTTTTAAATATATTCTGTATGCATGTAATTTTCTCTCTTTTTTTAATATCTAACCGAAAAAAAATATAAAATAATATCTATTACGTATTTCCGTATTTTCAATCATCATCGTAAACAATAATTGAAATAAGAAAATATTGAAAGGTGATTATCTAATTTTAAATATATATATTTATCATGATGTCTATGGAAAGAAAAAAATAGTTAATCCATCAATTGTGCCATATTTATTAATTATTTGTAGCACAATTGAAAGCATTTTATTCCAAATTTTCTTTCTACTTTATCGGTATATGAAAACAACTGTACATTTTTGTATTTGAGTAACTGCAAGGAGAAGGAAAAATGGGACAAAATATTTTTCCATTCATGGTTTGATGATTTATAAACCTTTTTTCTATTAAAGGATGGAATTATATCATCCGTGCAATTTTACTTTTACCATTCCAATTCAATTCTGCCTTATCATACGATTTTACGTACTATGAGAAAATAAAATTTAGGACATCAAGGACTACTTTTTCTTGCAGTTTATATATTTTAAATGCTTTTTTTGAATACAATGAAGTTTATTACAAAAATAAGAATAAAGCAGATAAAACAATTCGCTTATCAAGTTTAGCGTTCATGAAACTGAAATACCGACGTTTTGAAATGCATGATAGATCATATCCAATTTAAAACATATCTGGCAAACTTATAATGTATGATATGTTATAAATTAAATTTCATCAATTTGATGATAATATCGTAAGAATGCAATTGTTCTATTCAAACTTAACAAAGCTAACAAACAAACGTGAATTTAGTTCCGCTAACCGTAGGCTTCACAGGGTCCCCTGGTGGAAATATATCTACAACTTTTTACGCGACTCTACAACAAATTACAATTTTCTACAACATTTTGCGTGGTTGTAGAAAATTGTAGAAAATTGTAGCTCGTAACTACAATATTCTACGTCATTCAACGTCTCACTACAACTTACTCGATTCTCTTACGTAATAAATTGTAGTAAGTTGTAGAGCACTACAAATTTTTACAACAAATTACAACTTGCTACTCTAAGACAAATGGAACTTGAAAGAATGATCTCTATTAAAACACGGCTCGCGTAGTTTGTGTAGTATTTTATACAATACTACAAAATTCTACAACTTTTAATGTCCTATCTAAAAATTTAGAAAATAGCCTTCAAAAGTCTAGCGCGTAGTTTGTTGTAGTATCTTATAGAATACTACAAAATTCTACAACATTCTACAAGTTTTTATGCCTTATGTACATATCTCATGTGTTTCCTTTCGAAAGGTCGGTGACTCGAAGGCTGCCATACGGGCGAAATTTTAATCGGAAGGCCCAATTAAAAGTTATTTTGCGAGAGAACGGTTCATTTCTGACCCATGGTTCCTCTCAGACATTTTGCCTATGTAACAAGACGAATACGATGAGCCAATAAAAAAAATTTGCTACCCTTTCCCGAATTTTGCGGCAGGTTTTTTTCGCAAATCTCCATCGATCCAGAGGTGTAGAACAACCCCTGAAAGCCATGACAAATATTTTTGAAACACCCTGTTCAAATTTTTGGAAATATCTTTCAGAAGCTAGTCCAGCGCGTAGTTTGTTGTAGTATCTTATAGAATACTACAAAATTCTACAACTTTCTACAACTATTCACGAAATTCTACAATACTGTCCCAATCCGCGTACTTTGTTGTAGAAATTTGTAGAAATTAAACACAGTGAAGATAGGGTCAAGTTGTAGAAAATTGTTCAATGTTGTAGCCAGTTGTAGCAATATGTTGTAGAGAATTGTAGTTAGTTGTAGATATATTTCCACCAGGGTCGCTTGAGTCGTGAGATAAGAATTTTGTCATGGTGGTCTGATAAGGTATAACATAACCTTAAAAAATATAATAAGTAACATGTTTATAATAACTGTAGCTAATGTAAAAACATTACTGATCATGTTGAAAGCATAGAGTTAAAATAATTAAAATGTGCAAACAATTACAACCATAACAGAACGTAGCTATTAATTGTATAAAAAATTTCTATGACGTTTATACGAATTATTCATTAACCCGAAAATGTCAAAGAGGGTTACAAATAGTAGTGAGGTAATTGATAGTATAGATAGATGTAATTAGAATTTATTTTATGACTTGAGTATGAAATAAATAAAGAATATTACAGGAACTTAGTACTTCATCAGAAACATCCTCCTCTTTGTCATCCGATGAAGAGACAGATGCGAGAGACTTAAAGTCTATTAAAGAATACCTTTCAGATCGTAGGGAGCTAGCACGACAACTTTTTAAATCTGTTAAAGCAGAAAAAATACGTAGGATGTTACCTCAAACATTAAAGGCAAGTTATTGTCACAATTTTATGATGGATGTTTACAACTTAGCGATCATGATAACAAAAACAATAGATGTATAAGAATTATTTCCTTATTAATATACAAAAGAGACTTTATCCCTTTGTATTGTCATACCATTTTTATTCCTAAAAAGCTCTTTGATACATGGTCTTATTGTGATTGTAAGAATTATGACTCAAGCGTTCGGTAATTATTCATTTTAGAAAATCAATTTAGATGAACTGGAGGAATGGTGTGCCAGTGAATTGAGTGGTATGTCAAAGACTCGTATATTATGCATTTTAAATGGTAAGACAATGTTAGAGTCTTCAAATACAAGTGAGTCAGATGATTCAGGTAGGAAAACAATATTTGTATGCAGAAATGACATAGTAGTTTAGTTAATATATAAGTATAACCCACCCTGTTTTAACAATAATAGGGCCCTCTTTGGAAATAATCTCAGATACCGAAGAGTGGTTTACAGATGATGAAACGTCTAAGAAAGATGAGGGATCGCAGTCAGGTAAAATAAAGCTGAAAAAGGATAATGTTAAATTAAAAGGAAAATCCCAAAGTCATAAAAGAAACGATAATAAATTTAGCCATAAGAAAAGTTCTCATAATAATCAAAAGGATGTACAGGTAAAAAAAGAGGAAGAAAAGGAGTGTAATAAAGAGAAAGAGGGAGATAGTTTGTTAGATCTTTTAGAATTAGAAATGCGTGCAAGAGCAATAAGAGCCTTGATACGAAAGGAGGAGGACATAATACCTACTACTAGCGCGTCTAAATTAGCGAATAACGATTCTATAAATGAAAATAATGTTAATAAAATTGCACAAGACGAATTGAAGGAAAAAGAAAACTGCCGAAGACGGTTAGAAAAAATTATTAGTGCTCAACGCAGTAGTGCTGGAGATGATGAGGATGTAGTATTAGTTGTTCAACCAACTCCAACTATCGAGTTATTATCTAGCGATAGCGAAGGTGAAATTCATGGCGGAGTACGCATAAATCAAAAATTACAAAATGAACGTACCACGGAAACCATGAAAAACGTTGGCTTCGGTGAAAACGAAAATACAAAAAATATCCCAAATAATAGCGTTAAAGATAACTTAGAAAACAACAAAAAGCCCCAAGAAATCGCGAGTACATGTGAAAACTCTGAAATACGTAAAAATGACATTTTAAAACGGGCGCACAGCAATAATATTGAAGGTATAGTTGCTGATTCTGCGACAACAAAAACACATGTAAAGAAAAGAAAAATGAAAAAGAAATCACACGGAAAACAACAATCGAAGAGCCTCAGCCCCGAAGAGGAATTACCAAAATCATTACCTTGTGATCCTAGTCAAAATAATAAAGCTGATACAAAATCTGACGAATGTTTACCAATCGATTCTTCTACCGAAAATCTAAAGAATATCAAATCAGATAATGGTGAACTTCAAAATTCAACAGAGAAAAAGGTTAAACAGGACATTTCATCGTCACAACAAAACGATACAAAGGTACAGAATACGGGAAACAAAGTACCGTTGGAGGAAGATAAATCTACAGATTTTGATGAGATAATTGACTTAGATGATTACGGTGACGATATGGAAGACATGGAAAATATTGACAGCGATAAGATCAAAAAGAAGCAAATAACCAAAAGTGAACAATGCAATTCTCAAGGTGTTATGTGTTCAGTTCAAAAGTCAAGCGCATCGGAAACTTGGGCCAGTCGTTACTACCAGACTGACGACGTACAAAGTGTTATAAAAGAGTCCAAAATACAGTCGGAGATACGAAAACGTTTAAGGGAACGTCAAAGACTTTCGAAACTCAGTAAATCTCCAACTGGAAATTCTCCTTCGTCGTCCCCCGCTAACGAAATTCCTGGCGATAAATTAGAATACAAACCTATGGGTTCTGTGAACGAGTATTTAGCTTTAAAGTGCACTGCCTCCGCGAATCTTAATATTAATAATAGTGAAAATGATATTAATGCTTCTCAAGGCATAAAAATATCCGATGATTCATATACTGACTTAGTAGCTGATGTAGTAAAATTAGATGCAAAAAGTGAGGAACATATCGAATCATTTAAATCGGACCATTTTGATAAAAAAACTAGTATAAGCGTTAATTCGGACGTTACTACCTCGTCGGATGTAAAAAAAGAGGAAACAACAGTTGAAAGTAATGGTACGACATCTGTTCCATGTGAAATATAAATATTAGGTGTATTTTTTTTAATGTTTAAATTTACAAGCGGAAATTAGTAATGTAGTGTCCTATATTAAATGCTGTCTTCCAACAACTTTGAAGCAACGTGAACTATGTGTAATATATGTAGTGAAATCTATCTGGAGCAGAATTTCGAAAGTGGAAACACTTTGCAACAAAATTTGTATAATCTCGGAACATTTTTAATATGGAAAGTGCCTAAATTAAAAAAAGAAAACACGATGCTGTGGCTTGAAATTCTGATTCAAAGTGATTTCACTATATGATAATAATAAAAGTTTCTGTACATAGTACTATCGTATTACAAGCAATTTTTACACATACTGCAGGGATAAATAGCTTTTAAATTACTTTTGCTGCTTCGTGTACATAATATACACTCTTTTATCGCTTTATAGTTGGTAATTCTCGGTACTTTCGTACTTAATTTATATGAATCAACTCTATTAAGAAGATTAAGAATATGAAATCTTGCACAGGTTTTCACGCAATATCTTTTCATGTACAATGAGAAGTAATTATATCGAAATAAATCGATTTGTTCAAAGGACAATGTATATATAAACATAACGATATTTATTGCGGGTGCCGTTTATGAACGTTGATATTAAAGTAACAAATACATTTTGCAGTAATCCCAAAAAAAAGTTCGACGCAACTCCCAAGGAGTTTAAATAATTTATAAGAAATTATAGATTATTTGTGTAAGTTAAAAATAAAACAAATTTCCATGCCCCAAAACTATACATTATTTTGCTAACGTCACCGCGGACAAAACGTGGGAATTCATAGACAAATTACGAAAATATTAACAAATTCATTTTATAAAAATGCGTAGAATTTGAAAAATGTTAAAATGGCAATTAGCAAAAATAAATGGCTAGTCTTCATTTAAAATCGGAATGGCTTTGTAGTTTCCCAGTCCTACTAATAGAAAAAAGAACGTAAAAAATAATGCTCACCGTGTGTAACGCGACATGCAACGATAACTTCTGTTACAAATCCCTATAATATTTTCATAAAGAATACAATGAATTCGAGAAATCACTCATTGGAAACGATTACTCGTCGTGCTTTTAATTATCATTTTTTTCCATCGTTATCCATATAAATACAAATGTAAGTGTTCGTTCGTTAAAAATTTAAAATCTCCGAAAGTCCTTCACCGATTGCTTTGAAATTTTGACACAACGTTGCATTCAAATATTCGCATACTTTTATATACCTATTATATACATGTCACACCTATGATAGGTAAAAACATAATTTTTCTTTCTTTTCCATTTAACCGGTCGGAGCTACAGCAACGCGTGGCTGGGCACTACGCGTTAAATAATACGATTCTATTACAACACCTTAAACATTACCAACCAAATTTTTTCCAGAGCGATGTGAATGCAAAATTTAAAATTGCATATACGATGTAGGTTGTAGAACTCTGTTATTTCATCGGCAAAACACGATGCAATAGCCCACGTACCAAAGAATTCGTCGGCACGACCATTGCCTTCTCCACTTTCCTTTCCTAGATCTTTATCGTTCGATACTTGGGGGAAAGTTTCCTACCATTATGCGATTTCGTTTATTTGTCGACCGAACATAACATACGTTCTACATTTTTTCGGTGCAGTACACTTCCTAATTCTATGGGAGTCAGGCAGGAAACGCGGTCATTTCACTTACGTAATATCCATTTAATAGTCGAACAGTTGTTTTCACTGTGTGACCATTCCTTTGCATGCCAATAGTCATGATCTTCGTTGAGTTTATTGCGTAGCATTATTTCTGGGCAATTAAAGCGAGTAATAACACTCCATTATTCACTTTGCATTCGGAACATTTCTGACACCGTTGTTTCGCACGTGCAGGTACACTAATTTTGTTAAAGTTAAAGATTCCATAGTATTTTAAATGGCAGTTTTAAGATAGAATCATCCCCCATACTTCCCTTATAAGTTTCTACTCCAATTAGGAACAAATTAGAACCTATACATTTATATAAATCTATTAAACTAATACAGGCACTAATAAAGATCCTAAAATGTTATAAAATGTAAAGTTTAATCTTTTTTACGTCTTCTATATGGTTCTGTATTATTTAACACGTTCAACACCGCGGAGGTCGCTGGAGACCAACGTTTTAGAGTTCATTGACACTTATGACATTGAAATTTCGAAATTAACCAATTTACTAATATAGTCATTATTTATTGATTGCCGTTAATAAAGTAAAGATTTACTGAAAGCAAAACTATTTTTACCTTAAACGTTTGTAAGTTGAAAATGTAATTTACGTGTACAAATGCATCACCACCCCCAAGAGAATGAAATGGAAAGTCGTTTCGGAGCAGGACTACAATAATTCAGTCCAAGCGCATAGAAATGTTCAAAGTTACTTAAGAAGGTAAGTACACGTAGCGTCAACCAAAAAATAGCCGAAGGAAAATGATATTCAGTGCGATTTCGCCGTCGAAGAAACCACGCGGAAGTCAATACGGCTAGACAACCGAGCAGCTGTGCATATCGTAATGCATAAGTGATTCCATATGAGCGAGGAAGTGTTCTTATGGAGCTCCTACGCGCGTAATCTCAGTTACTGCATCATGGTGTGTTTGAATACTGTGTGGGCTATTACGACATGGTGCACACCATCCGGGAAGATTTTTCAGATCCGCCATACTCTTGGCACGGGAACTTTCGATCGCAATGGGCGGTTCCGGTGACGAGGAACTTGGAAAGTTTTTCCACGGCGATGCAAATAGAGATACAAAGAGAAGGGTAAGGCGGTAAGGGATGCAGGAACGTCAATAACCCTCTCTCTCTCTCTCCTATTATTTTTCTCTATCTACGTCCGTCTCTGTCTCAGCATCACACGAGACAGATTGTTGACAAGATTCGGTTGGAATTTCAATGAGCATGTTTCTGCAGCCGGTTGCGCAATACGTGGATTTCTTGATGGTCTACTTCCGATGAAAGTTAAATTTACAAGTCTATCTTGCAATACCGACGGTTAATACAACAATAAATTTGTACACGTCGACTGTGCACCGGGCTTGGAAAGGATTTCACGAATTCACATTGTGTAACGCTGCGTAATGGCTTAACACACGGAGATGTTATTGTTTTCCTTTCGTTCCCTTCGCCTTATTTACTAGGCTGTTCTGCATTTTTATTACACCAGGAGGCTTTCTAATATCATGTATATTATTAAATCAGTATTTTCACCGGTTTTGCGAAATTGTCACGGTATCTTAATTACCTCAATTCAAATAATCAAATAAAATCAGTCTGAGTTAAATAATTGAAGAGGGCAGAAAACTTGACTAATCTAATCACAGTCTTCAAGAGCAGAAATTGGAAAAAGAAACAGCGTTAGAAGATTCAGAAATAATTAAAAAAAAATGATGGCAAGTCATTTTGACTACCTTGATCAATCTAGTGTTAAAGCCTCAGTTTCTCACTTAGTAAATCCGCATTTCAAATCCCCATAGCTGAAAGGAAGATTTTTGTAAATTCTCATTTAATATAGCATACTGTCGGTTATTAAGAACAAACGTAAAATTGAACAAAGCAGTTAAACCCGAAAAATATAAGAAAATGGAAGATGACATTTTCTTTTAATCAGCACTCCATAGATCTTATTTTCCAAGTGTTAGAAGTCAAACCCTCGCAATTGTTTCGCCACGAGGGTGAAATCTAACGCGACACCCAAATTCGAAGCACGTTACTGTTGACGGTACTAATATTAACGTAACGTCGACGATCATTTCCCGTGCAAACAAGCTCGTTCATCGACGTACGTGACGGATCGTGTAGAACGAAGGATTCTACACTCCTTTCACGTTGCCGCGACGTGTCGTGTGCCCCCTTCGAGTGTCACAGATTTTTCGGATTCGCGAGAAGAGAGAAAAGAAAATAGGGCAGGTTTCAACGGTGACATTTTAATAAAAACATCCAACATGAATTTACTAACTGCAACATATCAAAATTCTTCTGTTAAATTGCATGTATCATATAGCGTTATTGTTTTTCTGCTATGCTGAAGGTAAATATTTTTTATGGAGTTATTTTTATTTTAATGTAAACAGTGTACAAACACTTTTAACCATTTGAAATCGCAGGATTTAAATTTTGATTGCTACAAGCCCAATTTTAATTACAGTCTCTGTCTCTTCTACTGTCTGTTCTTTTCTAAGTTCACGCTCGGCTGGAGCCTAAACGTAAACACAAAATAGAAACCACCACTTCGTAACTGCACCGATTCGGTCTCGAATTCTGTGTATTTATCCAGGTTTTACTGTATATAAATGCATTGTATGTATTTACAGTTACACGTTTCGAATGGTGTCAGTATTATTTAGTTACTTTCAGTGTAAAAAGGAGTGGTGAAAAAAGTTTACATTTATCATTTATAAACTGAACAATTTTATACTGAGCAATGTCCGCCTGCTCATTCATGAGCGGAAGAAATTGCAGGAGAGTTTATTGCGAGTACCATTCTTTCGATTTTTGCTCGCCATTCTTAGGTAATGCTTACGTCGTTCGATAATAGTAATCAACATAATAGCACCGTTCTCCAGACTTTTCTATCTCGAGCGGCAAGAATCGTTTCAGCAATAAAGTATTTTTTTTCGTTCACTGATATTAAACTCACTTCTGTTCCTTCGATTTTTCTTTTTGCTCTGATCTCTCCAATAAATTGTCGGTAGACTGATAATTAAAATGTTCAACTAGGTGTACGCAACACCTGAGATATAATGCAAAGTACGTAATTTATTGTGCTCGCACGAAAAGTGTTCAAGTCTCCTGAACCATGTATTTTATTTTGCCGATAGAACTTGAATTTATGGTAAAAAAAAAGTTTAAGCCAACGTAACTTTTTGCAGCCCCGTGACTATAAAATTGTAGTCCTTGTTCTTCTCATGATCCACATCGAGGAGTTTCATTCGCGAACGTTAACACTTTACCGACCGGTAATTTTTAATATCGTACTCACTTCTGACCGGTCACTTGTCTGCAGAAACTTCCCTCATATCGATATCTCTTTGAAAATTAGAAATTCTCGTCACTGAGTCCTCATCGCAGTAAACCACAGTGATAAACAATAATTTATTAATTGCCGTGACAACCAATTAGTCAGTTAAAAGTCCAAAAGCGTTAAGTCCAAAAAGCCTATTAATAGGCTACCGGTCGGTAAAGTGTTAATGGTACTTTTGGGGGTGTAAATCAAACGATAAAAAAGGAGGGCAGATTGCAAAAGCTCGAAAAGAGAGCACTGGCAAAATGAAGGAAATAGCGGAAGTAACGAGATGTGCCGATTTCAGGATAATATCACTCGAGGATCGATGTGCATAGTGGCAGGCTGATAACGTGACGCTCGTTTCCATGTGTCGAGATAAAAAGTTGCTTGGACGTGGCGAGACCCTCTTTATACGTCTCTTTCGAATTTCTCGCCAAGGGACAACAATAGAGATCGATGCAAGTGCCAAGTCACGATTAGCCGAATTGAAAAACGAAAAGGATTCGGACTACTTCCCTGGACGCGTTTAGTTTGAAATAGAACGTTGGATTTCTTGCCCTCTGTTATTGCCTTTATGTCACCTAAATCTTCTTTCTGCTTAATTAGAAAAATGAAAAATGAATACTAGTTAGACCATACTTAAGTCATCGTAATAATTGACACGCAATTACTGTCAATAATGTGAATATCTTCTTTATGTCGCACATTTCTGTCCTATCAATCATATTTGTATCTTCGTTGTATTCAAATTAGAAGTAATTTAACACTTTATCGACTGATAGCCGATTAATCGGCTTTTCAAGGCCAACACTTTTGTACTTTTAACTTATTAATTGGTCGCTACGGCAATTAATAAATTATTATTTTTCATTGCGGTTAACTGTGCCAAGGACTCAGTGAAGAAACTTTGCAATTTTCGAAGAGATACCAGTATCAGGGAAACATTTGCGTGCAAGTGACCGATCAGAAGTGGGTAGAATGTTAAAAAATATCGATCGGTAAAGTGTTGACATACAAATAGAAGAGAAGAACGTAAAAGATTATTTATCCAAGATGGAATTCTTATTATGCACTTAAGATATTTGACACTGCGTTGGAAGAAGCGCTAATTAATGTCATATTTGCATCATCATTATTAGAGAGTACCGTCGACGGAGGACTTCGACTAATCGAAGAAATCTTTCTCCTTCTTATGCGAACTTCCTATGCTATTAAATATGATTACCCGCCTCGCGGCACGTTAAATAACGGGATTGCTAACCGGGCTTCTACGTGTCTTGGTGCTCGCGAAAGCATCGGTTAGCACGCTTTTAAAACTTGCCTGGACTGGAGGAGATAAACCTACCTAATGGTTATTATTTTTTAACGACCTGGAAGGTATTAGACACTAACGAACCTCGGTACTATCGTCGATTATAAACTGCCTGTTTAAGAATATAAAATGCATTTCGCTTTCTCTACGCGAAGGACTATCGTGACAAAAATCTAATTTCCTGGACAAATTCTTTCAACTTCGATGGATCAATTGTAACGAGAACATCATATGTTATGCAATTCCTATTGGGACATATTTAATTCTTGTTTCTCGATCGATAATTCTTGTATATCAACCTTGATAACACGAAGTGTCTCGCAAAACTGCAAGTTCAAATCGAACTAGTTTTATCGCTCATTTACACAACGAATTGAAATGAAACGATCATCTGCATGAAACTTGTACTCTCGAGTTACGATAATTTGCAACTCGTTTTGCAAGTTGATGTATAATTTACAGTGGTAAATATGATACCAAATATAATTTAGAGTGTTCAATAACTGCCGGTCGGAAATGTTATAGTGCCGCATCGATGCAGTTTCCCTTGATCGACGAACAAGGTCGACGGACCATGAACTCGCCCTGAGCGATTGTCAATAGTTACAAATCATTGTGGGTCACGATCCTTCATCTTTAAGGAAGTTTCCATTAAATCGTAGAAAAACGTAGAAATTATCGAATACCAACATATTCTCCACGCCTCTGATGTCCAATTATTTCAATTTTAAAATCGCTACACATCGAAGTTACTTTCAATTTCTGGTTATATCAGATCGATATATACTCCAACGAAGAGAATGTAGTTTGAACGCGGAAATGAGCTCAGGGTACAGCGAAACGTGACGATCGGCCCTCCATTATGGAGAATTATGACACTAGCTTCAAAAGGAACGCAAAGTACCGTCTGATACCGACTTGCACACAGATCGACGTTGCTGGAACAAATTCCACGCTGCAAACTTTTTTTTTCCTCATTTCCGGTTACGCAGTAAAATATTTGCAATTTTACGCGTACCTTTAGAATGCACGAGGGAAAATTTCGCAGGATCAAGAGAGAGGACCTTGCTTTAAACGCAGGAGACGTTATTGTGACCTGGAGCGTTGCTTAAGAGTATGTTCGTTAACGACGACGTTACTGACGCAATAGCACGCTTCCAAGGATTCATCTAAGTGCATCGTACCTTTTGCAGAACGTAAGGGATATGTCGAAATATCTCGAAGAGAATGGCGGATACGTCTAACTGTCACAGTGGCAATTACACCGTAACTTTTCGCGTACTCTGACATTTATAATCTTTTTTTTTTCAACGTTTCCTCGTCGATTCGCGGTTTTAACGCGTGGTCATTTACTTTAACGACCCTACGACCGATACCCGTTTCTCTCCTCCTCGCAACACTCGAGTTACCGTGAAACAGGTGTATCTCATAACGCAACGTTTGTAACATTAATCGGTGAAAGTTCCGTCGTGATTCCTCACGATCGCGTAACCGGCAACACGGTTCTCCTCCCCTCGATAATATATCTCGAGTCTCCTGAGGTTTGCGTAATCGATCGGTTACGTATAAAAAAATATCGCTTTATTCATTTACAAAGAGGAAGTATAATACAATACGAGGGCGGGAACGCGATGAATACAATATTGGTGCATTTGACTGACGTCTACGAAAAAGAAAACGACGCGGTGCTCCCTCGTCGGTCGATCTTTCATGCTCGAAAAGTAGAGACTTTGTCGAGACTAAAAGATCGGCCTCGTGAACCAACCGTTTTGTCTCGTGAGATCGTTTAACGAGACACGGAAGGTCAAAGACTCAAAGTCATCCTCGAGGATAAGTCTCTGGCTCAGTGATGTCCAAAACTCTCGAAGCCAATACTGTGTCCACCGAAGCCACCACCGCCGTATCCACCACCGCCGTATCCACCTCCTCCGTATCCACCTCCGAAGTCTCCACCACCGAAGTCTCCACCTCCATATCCTCCTTCGTGTCCTTTAACGATGATCGGTATAGCTTCTTTCACGACGACCGGCACTTTTACAGGATAAGGTACAGGCTTGGAAACCGTGACGGGCACCTTGATGGGCACCTTGACCGGGTAAGGCACCTTTACGGGCACGTTGACGGGGACCTTGACGGGGTAAGGTACTGGCTTCTCAACTGGATAGGGCACGTGCTTCTCGACGGTTACTGGGTAAGGTTGAGGCACATGGACGGGATACGGTCGGTCGACCGGCACCTTAACCGGTACTTTGACGGGGTATGGAACGTGTTTGTCTATCTGAACTGGATACGGTTCAGGCACGTGAACCGTTTTCGTGACGGTGACTGCCTTGATGTGATCTTCAGATATTTCTGTTCCACCACCACCACCTAAACCTCCGCCAAAACCGCCTCCAAAACCACCGCCGTAACCGCCTCCGAAACCGTGACCTCCGGATAGACCTCCACCAAATCCACCGTGATCACCAAGGCTCAACTCCAAGCCACGTTTAGATTTCTCTTCTTTTCCTGCGACTTTAGATTCAGCATTGCTTTTCGCCTCTTCGGCCACGGCCGAGAGTACGAGTCCGCAGAGGAGTACGATCTGAAGTGAGAAAATTCTTGTTACTGATATTTGTTTTGACTCTTGACCAAGATTATCCTTGAACTTTGGAAATTTATATAATATGGATAATTGAAAGAAATTGTCGAAAATTGACTCATATTAATGGTAATTTAGGAACAAGTTTCTTGAGGGTTTAACTGATTAGAGAGGAAGGATGGATTGTAGTCGAGAACTTTCGATGCAAGTGTTGGTCGAAAGTATAGAATATGGTTGAAATATTAACAGGAAGTAAAGGTGCACCGGTTGTGCGAGTTTAGTTTGGGTGTATCTCGTGGGTATCTCGAGAAGCGGGAGAATTTAAGTGGCCGTCTTACTGGAGCTACTCACTTTCAGCTTCCCGGTGCTGTTCATGTTGGTCGACAGTGAGCACACTGGTCCCTCGATGGTCTACCCTCGCTTTTATAGGGGACGCAACGGTCTGTCCGCCGGGCAACTCGAGCGTGCCGATGAAATTGTTGCCGAGTAGGAAGTTGAGAGAAGGAAAGGAAGACAACGACGTCATGGACGACGCTTTTCTCCTCTTGCTTTTGTCCGCAGACGTTTTGCAAGCTGGCCTGTGCTTGCTTTAATTTCTTCTGTAATGCTCGTACTTTCAATGTTTTCTCGAATTTCAAGAATAAATGGAAGCTTTCAAGTTCTTTTTTTTTCTTCTTTCGAAGCCAACGCGCGCAGTTCTTTCAGCCATCTTCATTGCTATCGTTCTTTCTTAAAGATTTGAAATATCGAGTGAATAAAATCTTCTGAGAGTGAAATTTTCATGTTGAAAATCTTGCATATATTCTACAGCCACGTTATCGCGCTTTAAACCCTTGACCTACGTTTTGGTTTCTGACGGGGTGTGCAAAGAGACAAAATTCATTTCTGAAATTAAAAATTTTCACTGATTTCTGATATTTCGTGCAACTTAAGGTTGTTCTAGGCACTTATCATTTTTCGATAGATTTCCTTAAAATTTTGAAAATATATTCTTCATGATATTTTATAATTATAACCAGAATCTCAATGAGTTCGTCCACACGTTTTATGAATAAATCGTGTTTAAAAATAACATATTTAACATGGGCCTTATGGAAAAAAATTTTTGCTGAGTCCGTAAAATCTTTTCTTATTTTTCTAATGGAAAAACGAGTCGATGGATTCTAATAAAAAAGTAGCAATGTATTATTTTATGCTTTTGGAGTATTATTGAATTTTTTCATAATTTTTTACTTCATAGTTATAGAGAAAGATGTTTTTTAATGTCTAAAAAGTGAATTAAATGACTTCTGTGAAGTTAGCCCCTGCATTAATTCTTATGCAATTTTTTTCATTTCTAATGAAAAAAAAAACTTTTAGTTCTGAATCCAGCTAAAACTACCTTAACATAATATTAATAGTATAGAAATAATGAAACCGTTTTGTGATCAGCTGATATTATCAATTTAATAGTTTTTGAGTGACTTGAAATTTTTCGTATTCCATTTCCACGCCGCGAGTCTCACATGTAGTTGTAAGCTAAAGGGTTAAGTCAATTAAGCTTATTGGAATTATGCGTCGATAGATTCTCAATTTGTTCGTTACTTACTACATCTCTTGAGCAGTGAAATTTTCAATTACGGGATGAACCGTTCGTGCAAACGGCTAACTACTAATACGGATTTAGCTCGAATGTCTCTTTTTAATCGGATTACTGCTCACAATGCGTTCCTACATCTCTGTACTGGGGTACCGGAGAACTTCATTAATATTAAGAGCTTAATTAAAGGGAGAAGCAAACTATTAGGAAGCACCGACCGTTCCCTGAGGTGCGAAGGTTACGAAGTACCTTCGTAGCTTCTTCCTACGATGTCGCATGTTCTCTTTCGTGAGATTAAGATCAACGTATATGCCTTCAGGATATAGAAATTCACCCTGCAAATTTTCGACTCTGACCGACAAACTTCATTTTTATCTTTATCTTATATTCAGTTAAATATTTAATTCTCTCTGGAACAATTATCTCTGCAAATGTAATTGTCGTTTATTTTTAATGACGTGACACGGGGAAAATTAAAATTGACCTACATCCTATTATACGAGATAAGGGTAGATTGAATTTTCGCGTGTAGTTAACATTTTCCGTATTTCAAAAACGTGCAGAATTCGTGGCCGATTCACGATCGCCTCGAGTTTATGGGGTCCAACGATTTTTGGTTATCACTCGATGCTCCCACGGGAGCAGTTAATCTCGGAATGACTTTGTACTTCGATCTCTCCTGTTGGAGGGCATTAGAATATCCCGCGTATCCATGGTTTATCAGGCTTATCGGTAGGAATAAATTTCCATATATCTGAATTTGAATCTCCATATTTGAATCTGAAAATATTGATTTGACTCGTAGCCAGCTACGCGGACCGGTTTCGACAGGTCGAACATGCTTCGATTGAGTTCGATTGAGTTCGATCGGCGTGGATGAAAAGTGTGAGAATCATATTTACCGATTGTTTCTATCGGCCGACCTGCGGAAAGGGATTAAACTGTTTTCGATGAATTTATAGCGATTTTCGGGATTCACGGGATTGCATTGAACGAGGGAGCAGGTGCCCGATGCAATTTCATTTGCCTGTCGAAAAGGATTTGCGCTCCTTTCGCATTGCACACGAGAAGGTGGGAGCGATTAGCTCGAGACGAAAGTGCGAGGCGAATGTATCGCCTGTCGTTGGCGATATCTTGGCAAATGGGAGAATAAAATGAAAAAAAAAAATATTGATATCAGGAAACATAAGCGATGCGCATTAATTAGACGAAGCTTCTCTCTCATGTGCATAGGAATTACGCAAATCTCCATGATGGGAATCCATTAATTGGGGGCAGGGCAGTGTCATTCTCTGAATTTGAAGCTGATGACAGACGTTGTTTTCACGATGGTTAATTTTGACAGTGGAAAGACTATCCTTTCTGTTCACGAAATTCTGATTCGTCCTATTTTCGACTTCGCGATGTATCGTCGCTGGTATAAAATATACATTAATTAAAATACATTGGTGATATTTATTGCCTCTGTCTTTTTACGCTTCGAGCGTAACTTCGAAGCGTTTCGCTTTCTTTTGATTCTTCTTCTCTTTCTTCCTTTTTTTCGTTAATTTAGTGTGTCGAATGTACGAGTCCATCATATAGGTTGATATAGTTACGTTCTAAATTGCGTTCACGAGACCGGTGAGATTTTAATTACAAAGTTATTTGTTCGAAAGTCTTCCGACACGAAGTATCCTAACAGGAAGTAAGTGAGGAGTTTGAAGTTAAGTCTATCGGCACGGTGTATCGTGTTCGATTTTATTTCATTTTTGAATGACTTCGTAAGATTACGTACGAGGAAACCATCGTGAAATATTTCATATCGTGTTACTTGTGGGATGTATTCGATATGATACTTTTACAATATTTATAGGCGAACGTCTATACTAGGCTCACTTTCTACCAATCTGTAGACATTTATAATATCAGAATTATATAAATGTTTACACATTGTAATGCTTCCAGCAGCAAACGATATTGCTTCGTAGTTACACTACTCACGATTTCACACAGTAATTATTTCAAATATAAGCCCCATTTAATTAACAACTTAAGATAGTACGTTTAAAAAGTTTCTATTACTTTCTTCCAATTTTTTTCTATCCTGACTTTCAAATCGGAGGTAGTTCTACCGTCTATAAAATATTATGGTAGCATTCGAGTTTACACGCAGATGTAAAATCTTCGCGAATATTCGAAAGGTTTCTTGGTTTGTTCATCGTTAGGATTTTTAATTCACGCTCAGCAATAAACGTCAGAATTTTTTCAAATGCAGGAAAATCTTTAGACTTTATTTAACACCCAGTAAGGTTAGAAGTAGAATCACGAAAATGTGAAAATTATCGTGATAGTTGACGAACGAATCAGACGGATGATAGGAGGGAAATTTTCGCAAAGTCTGCATTTCTGCTTCACCGACTGCAAACGTAACCTTATGCAATAATGGGAAAGGCTCCGCAGTCGGCCAGACTGCGGCTTTCATGAATATATGGATGGATGTTCTCGCTCAAGGTGTTTATCAAGCCGTTTTCTAGTTGCGCCCTTTACCTTTTCCGTTTCGCTTCATCGTACCCTTTCACCCCTTCCAGAGCAAACATAATTCTCGCTCTCCCCACCGAGAAGCTTCCATAAAGGGCCAAAAGGGATTGACTTCTCTCGTTTCTCTACCTCCTTCGTTTTCGCGCTCTTTCCTCAAATCTCGGATTTTTCCTTCGCCCTAAAGCCTTCTGCTCTTTCGCATAATATTGCAAAGTAAACGTACGATTCTGTGCGCGAAGTTCTTCGAATTTTGCAACGACAAACCCTCGAGAAATGCATTTGTTGCACAGGCTTTGAAAATTTTGATGAACCTCGATCAAATTTATGGATAACTTTTTGTAATGTTCTTCAACATTGTAGTTTAAAATTTTTTTGAGAATAAATGAGATCAAAGAAAATTGTGGACACGGAGTTAAAGGGTGAGAATTTAAATTACTGAGAGTGATGTTAAATCCTTCGTCACCTTTGATGAATTTTCGTTATGTGATACGTATATCATTGCCTCTTACTTAAATTAGTAAGTTTTAACCCTTTGTCCAACGATTTCTCTTCTGACGGAGAGTACAATGACAAATTAATTTCTGAAATCTAAGTTCTCACTGTTTTCTAATATTTCGTATAATTGAACGCAATATCAATAGTATAGAAATAACGAGACAGTTTCGCGACCGGGTGATATTTTCAATTTAACAGTTTGTGAAATATTTCAAAATTTCCTCTTCCATTTTCCGCGCCACGAGTGGCATTCATTGTTATTGGCTAAGGGGTCGAGCACAGTAGCTGTTAAAAAATTAGAAAAAAATTAGAAGAATACGTCACGATGATTTGCGGAATTCGACTGTTAAATACCAAGAAGAAATTTCTGTTTAACGAAAGCGGTTCCTCCTGTCACTGCCCCGCATTAATTTCGCGAGAATAAGTAAATCATCGATAATGGCGAGAGAAGTGAGAGTCACGTTTAATGTCAAAGTATCTATAAAGAGATTATGAAAGTAATTTTAATGCAAGGAATATTTATAATATATTCTGTCGATCGTCATTTTCACCGTATCCCGAGAGGCTTCCTTATTTATTATTAACGTATTGAATTATTGACAGTATCAATAACACCTTTCATTTTATAATTCTCAACGGGTGATGTATCATCATGAATTTATCCGGCATCGGTGTCTTAATCCGGATGCTGATTTATCTTAATTACTAATTCGCTAAAATGCCGGTTATTTATTCACGACAATATATCACGTAACAGGGTGCTGATCTCTAAAATCAATACTTAAAACTTTCACGTCGCGCCAGGTTGCAACATTTCGCAAGGGATAAATCACCTGTTGCTCGAAAGTAACTTAAATGTATCTTTTAATGTTATATACCTTTACGTACGATCTTACGATAAAGTACGCAATATCGTCGAATTTGTCGTGTATACGAGTGCTATAAAAATAAAAGGAAAACGGCAGAAAAAAAAATACACGAACCAAGAAACATCGATAAAAGTACAACGTAAGTGCAGTCTCGTTTCGAGGGACGACGAATCAGAAAGAATACTATCGCTTACCGTAACACCTAACAACTTCCTTCGTACAATACGACGTTTTATCTTTTAATTAATCGGGGTTCGAGCATGATGCCGGGAATCGGTCAATTACAAAGCACGCGTGCGTGTCGGAGACAAGAGGAGAAAGTTTGACGGTCGCATCCCTTTTGCTTGTCGCGGCTCGTTTCGAGAAGCCCTGCCACTTAATTACCTCGTCGATGCAAGTCCACAAAAATACGACGCATCGTAATTAATTACCAGCAAACGCGATATCTAGAAACTCGCACAACTTCCGTTCCCCTCCGGGGTATAACGAGCCACCGGCGATTTTCACCAGAATTACGTGCAGAGCCAAAAACCTTTCCTGTCCTGAGGAATTCTTGAATCACGTAACAAGCCAATTGTATCCTTGCACGTAATGTGCCAACGATTTTATGATATTCGATGAAAGATCGAAAATTATCGATACATATCAATCGATCGATTATTGAACTTTTGGCTTGAAACGCTCCATTGAAATTCCTCTCGATCGAACGTTTTACTTTGTAATTGCTACGTTGTACTCGTTATCCTTTCTCCGGTTAATCTATATCCTTAAAAATCACCGACTCGATTTGTTGCTTCTCGAAATATTAATCGGCGAATGTGCGATCGCGTAACGGTCTTTCTTGCAGAGAAATTGCAAACGTCGTAAGAGAATTTGCGCCTTCCATTTTCCGGTATAATTGAAAATTTACAGCTCCAGGTAGAAATGAAAAATAAAGAACAAACGTTAAGGAAAAACGTTACATAAGAGTATCTCTGTATCTCGATCGAAGTTACGTCCGGTACTGTCTTTTTTTTTTTGGGGAGAGTGAACAAACGTCTGAATCAAGTGCGCGCTTGGTTACGTTGTGGCGCTCCTTCCGAAGTGAAAGAAAGAAAGCATGGGAGAGGAGGACTTAGCCGGTTAGCGATTATTGCACGTGCTAAATTGCAGGCTCCTCCTCGTCGAGTGAGCGGACAGAAAGCGATTGGAGGCAGACAGAATATACGGAGGGGTTACGCGTGCGGCAGATATCCGGGGATCCGGTAGTAATCAAGCAGGCACTCGGTAGCCCGTGGGAAAATGGCTTAACGCCGAACGACTTTGCACGCCGCGGTAACACAATCGGTCCACCTTAACGCCGCCGGACGAGTAGGATTTTCCGGGGAGTGGGCCACTGACCACGGCGAAAGTGACGGTATATATGCCGGTGATTGGCGCGATGTAACTTCAGTGTGCACCTTCGAAGGATACCATGAGCACTCCGCAGGTGAGCTCCCGGTCCTCGATACGGAGCTAGCTCCGATAAATCAGGGCACTTTTGGCGGAATTGCAGGCTCATAGATTATGTAACGGGTTGGAGAAAGTTTTCGTACGAGAATCGGATAGGATTTTTTGACGATTGATGAAATTGGGTTGGATATTTTACTGTAATTGGGGAACTTGAAATGTTGGTAGAAACAGGAGAGTATAAGGCTTTAAGTATAATCTGAGGTTCTAATTTTATTTTGGTACCGCGTTCTCCACGTTCTCCAATTCGACTTGAAATTTTGTCAAACTTGGATCAAACGAAGACACGTACTCATTATTCAAAGAAACTTACGCTATACTAGGAACAAGCAACTATTACACGAACTATGTTTATACCTCTAGAAACTTATAATACTCGCCCTTGTGGCGACAGCATCCCTCGCCAAGGAGACAAAGGAGTCGAATGTTAAAGCAGCCACCGACACCTCGGACAAGAGTAAAAGAGGACTGGAACTAAGTCTTGGACACGGAGGAGGAGGCTTCGATCTCGGTGGTGGATTCGGAGGCCATGGAGGAGGCTTTGGCGGAGGTTTAGGAGGACACGGAGGAGGACTTGGAGGTGGTTATGGAGGTGGTTATGGAGGAGGACTTGGAGGAGGACTTGGAGGAGGATTCGGCGGAGGACTCGGAGGAGGTGGCGGTGGAGGCGGTGGAGGCGGCGGAGGTGATGGTGGTCGCATCACCGGCATCACTATCCATCGCGAGAATCAAGTTCGCGTGCCACAACCTTACCCTGTGGAAAGAAATATTCCAGTCCCAGTTCATGTCCCAGTCCATGTCCCAGTTGATCGTCCAGTTCCGGTGCACGTCCCTAAACCTTACCCAGTCCCAGTAGAGAAACAAATCCCAGTACCGGTGGAGAAACCGGTTCCAGTGCCCTTTAAAGTGCCCTATAGCGTGCCCGTGAAGGTCCCTTACCCGGTCAGCGTGCCAGTAAAGATACCAGTTGCGATCGAAAAGGAGGTGCCTTATCCAGTCAAAGTCCCGGTCGTCGTCAAGGAATCGTACCCTGTACTGATTCATGGTGGTAGTTCCGGAGGCGGTGGCGGTTTTGGCGGCGGTGGATTCGGTGGACATGGAGGAGGTTACGGTGGTGGCTTTGGTGGACACGGATTGTCCAGCTTCGACTTACATCACTGACGAGGCTCATTGGCGTTGTCGTTGATCTTTGTCTACACTCGTATTTTTGTATATAATGATTATATTTTTTTACACTTTTGCCTTAGCGTAACGCAAAATAAATATTAAATTATTAATGTGCTGTTTTGTTACTCTGATTTCCCTGGAGAGTCGTTGTGGATGAAAAGTGATGGATGTTTGGTGGATGTTGTTGCAGATACGGCGAAATAGATTTTTATGGGATATTTTCTTGAGTGGAAATTGAAATTTGTGTTGGATAGAAATAAAATTGTAATTGATATATCATGGAGTTTAATGTCTGTTGATACCATAGAATTATCATTGATAATGAATTTCTCGAGGATCTGCTTAGTGACGGTATTAGTGTGCAGAAAGAAAAATTGTTTATTTTGGAAGCCTGAATAAGCAGTAGTAGAATTAATAGTATATTTATTAATAGTTCGGAGGAATCGAGGAAAATTCACGGGCTAAAGTTTTCATCGCAGTTTACTCTGTAATTTGGGAAATTATTTTTTTATATATTTGCTACTGAAAGTATCATACTTTTTTGAAGGTAGCACGAAAGTTCATTATTCTCCATCCAAAGGTTTTCCCTGGAGAATATCCGACAAGGAATTGATATTAAATATTAAATTATGAATTTATCTCTCACTCCGTGTCATTTTTTTTCTTCCCACGGGTCGTTTGACCTTGTTAACTATCGTTTTAATGAAGAACGTTTGGAATTTCTCTGAAATACCATGTTATATTGTAATCGCGTTCTGGAATATGGTCCGCTTTCACGATTATTCGATTAATTATCGAACCAACTTGACACGTTCCAGATATTGTCATATTGCCGTTAAATACACTAAAACGCCATTTAATTTGTTTCGAATAAAGGCATGGTTTTACAGCTACATGCTTTCCAATTAACTGGGTACATTCTTACCAATACAAAGTGCCTATACATCGTTCCGGTTCAATATTATCGAATAATTAACTGCACACAGTATATACCAATTATTAAAATATATATTCCATGCACAATCGATATCATCGCGTATAATATCTTGTAAAAGATCTTGAACTACTACAGTCGTTACCGTGCACAGAAGTTTCCGCGATATTATCGCAAAAACTTATTTTCGCGCATAATTTCACGCTCGTTGAATGCGTCCTATCCTTACAGTCAATAAAGCGATGAATCGTAAAGATATTCAGCTACGTGAAACGAATCTCCGCAATTAATGGCTCATTTATCAGCGGCGTATCTGGCAACAATGATTGTTAATAGAACTCGTAAACTGTGAAGTATTTCGTGAAACTGGTGTCATAATAATTTACGATGTCAGTTGTATTATGCAAGAGTGAAATTAATTGATCATATCGACATACGTTCACAGTAGTTAGGCATACGTTATACAAATCAAAGCAGAAATGACGTAACGAAGACTTCTAACCGTAGAAATCAAATGACATTATTCTATCGCACATTCTTCTTCTTATTTATTTTTGTAACAGTAGGTACTACTTTTTATTTCTCGGTTAAAACGGAAAAAAGTATTGAAAGTACGTGTTCGCAACAGGCAAAAGCACGCAAGCGCAGTTGAAAGCGTCGCGACGTCTCGTCAGTCTAGCGACGTCGTTGTCGCTACGAACATCCGGTGCTTTAAACGGCGCGATATACTCTTACGCTTCGTTACCCACGTGCTCCCTGTCGCGAGTTTGGATACCCTCGTGAAAACCGATTTATCGATATATACCCGGTTAATCCGAAGCTATCTCGCTAAGATGGTAAAACTCTAATTCGATAAGGAACGAATATTTACCCTCCAACATATTCTCACAGTGATTCCGAGGTCAGTGGATTTTTCTTGCAATTTCGAAATTTTTTTTCCCTTTATTTCTTTCTTTCTTCTGTGATATTTCACCGACGTTTTTAAGAGCATTAAATAAGAGTATTACGTGAGGGATGATAAGGATATTGTATTATTGTTATATAAGATCGTTATGTCTGAAATTCGTACAGACTGTTTCGAGTCATTCATAAGGAGAAAGTTTTATTTATGCTCCTTATGCATCGAGCAAATATCCCAAGTGCATTTAGTACTGGTAAAATAAGAGCGCACATGCCAGCTTCTAAGGTACCGATCGACTTTCATTTTTTTCTCGACTTTCAATTTTTTTACTGCCCGTAATGATCCGTCGTTGACGCTCGAGAGAATGCTCGAGTTAAAGATAAGTCAAACGATCGGCGAAATTTCTCGTTTAACTGCGATCGTTTTCGAAAGAGATGGAGAGAGAGAGAGAATGAGGGAGAGAAACGGAAAAAGAGAAAGAGAGTGAGACAGAGGTAGATCGTAATACCTTAGGATCTCTTTTCATCGCGAATCTAATCGTCGTAGGACCTTGTGCAACCCGCCGGCAATTTTCTGCACCGCGGCGGCAGAAATAAGCGGCGAAGTGGATGCCGCAATCTTACTTTAGAAAAGCCGCACAGGGTACTTGTTTGAGATGTATTTTGTTAGCCTTGCTGCCTCTAATCCCTTAGAACTTTTAGTCCTTTGATCTCGCGGTCTTGAATGTCGTTTCATTATAATGACCATTTTATTGCACGTGCCGTAAAATACGATTACTTTAACCGTAACATAGTTTCCGGACTTATTTCTCATGGAATAAGAAAATACCGCATATTGCACGAAACGTTGAAGTAATTTGTCTTGAAAACATTTAGAGGTGAATTGAATTTATATTCATTAAAATAATATCTCACGTGGATTAATTTTCTAGTAGTTATGAAGATATTCTAATTGAAAAAATTATTAAACATTAAATTACTGTTGTAAATAGTGGGACAATTTTGGAACGACTTGTTCGAGATTATTCCATTAATTCAGAATAATTCGACAGCGAAAGGCAAATACGGGGGTAAATCTGAAGTGAGGGAGGGATAAGTGAGACGGGAAGATTATGTACGAGAGTCGGTGGCCTAATTAACTCTGGAATTTCGATGGCAAGTACGCGTCACGTAGTTAATCAGAGTAACGTCACTCCGAAACGGCCACGTAGATGATTGCGCTCTCTGATTTCTTCCCTTTTAATTTTATCTCCGACCGAATGACACTCCCGATTTTAGATCATGTTCTCTCGGAACAAGCTTCATGTTTTACCTCGTTTTCGGAGCCGGTACCCTCGTAAATCCGAGAGGGTATCCTTGAAAACTTCATCGAGTTTTACGTTTTGCCTCCTCTTTGTTTTACTCCCAAAGTATTCTACATTTCGAAGCAGGTTATTTGCTATTCGTAAAAATATATTGCCTCCCGTAGTCCAAAGTAGGCACCCTCTTGTTCTGAATGCGATCATGACCGAGTCAGAGTGAGAAGAAATCGTGCAGTCATATGATTTCTCAACGTTGAAACAATCACTATACGTAAACAAATAAAAAATTGGCTAGTAATTGAATTTTACTGATCATTTGAAAGTAAAAACGATACGAATTATTTTCTTCACCTTGTTTCTTTTCGTACTCTTTGGTTTTAATTTCTAAGGTAATTTCGCTGAGGATTTATTGATTGAAATTCGTTCCAAGTCACCGACGCTGTGATGCGTGAAAAATTTAATTAGGAAAAATTTCCCAGAGGGGACAGAAGGCCATTTGAATATGGATCTACTGATTACGGCTCTGAGAATTTAGGTTTTTACTTATCAGAGATCCAAATTACTATTACTATAATAAGTACTTTCTTTTGTACGTGATTTTTGAAATTATTGGACAATTACAGTGCACTATAGGAGGCAATTATTGGACTCTAACGGTCGATTTCCAAGCAGAAGAAGCTAGAAATGAAAAACTTGAAGAAACGTAAAATAAAATCGTGCTTCGCGCTGTATTTAAAATAAGTTCATTTCTCTTTCTTGCGCGTAGATTCTCGAGGATATATAAATACACCAGACTCTCTCAGTGTTCTACCCGCACTCAAAACAGTTTCATGCCCCGAGAAGGTTCTTAAACGAGTCCGACATTCTGACAGATTCCCGAATTAGCGAAGTTCCTTCAAACGAAGCTCTCCCACGTCAAGACGTTTGCACAGCTGGGACGTCCAAAAGTCAGTGGGTGACGTGTTTCTTCCCCCTTCCTACTTCTATTTCTTCTTCTCCTTCGTCTTCCTCTTCTCTTTTTTCCCCTGGAGGTCAGCTATTTATCGCAAACGTTAAATTTCGAAGCGGAAAGTGCTTTGACTTACGGGCCTCCTCCTTCGTGGAGAGGCAAGAGAAAGGTAAAAAAAAAGGAACGAAGAAACCGAGGCGAAAGGAGCGTAAAGGCCGATCGTTTCGGAATGAGAATTGTGCATTCGATTGAACACCTCTTTCTCCTTTCTACTCTTCCTCCTTCCCTGTCGCGAGTAAATGAGGCACCCGCTGGAAACCTGCTTTAAGCCCGGTGTACCATAAACGAGTTTGTTTACATAACTATAATAGAGCAATTATTACGGCTCCAACTTCCCTCTCGTTCCCTCTCCTTTCTCTTACACTCCTTCAGCTTCCTCTCGCGAGGGATTCCATCCTCTTTCTCGTCTGTCTCTCCCGTTGTCTTCGAAGGTCTTCCGCTCGATTCACCGAAACGTTACCGCGATCTTCCGCTTTTCCCGCTAATCCTTTACAGTGGAAGCGAACGGTGCGAAAGATCGCTTCCACGCCGGGGGCGGGGCAATTTCTCCGGAAATAATTTTCTTGATACTTGTCACATGTTACGATTAGTTAATTACACGCGATATAATTGCTGAATTATTTCTGAAACCTTACAGAATTTTCATAACAAAGTTAAACAGTTTGTCATGATATCTGTTTCCTAGATCTAATCATACGTTGGATTATCATCAGAGAATTTTCTTTTTCAATGGTTTTTTGGTTTTCTTCTTCATCCAAAGGTTTTCTCTGGAGAATATCCGACAGGGAATTAATATTAGATATTAAATTATCAATTTGTCTCTCACTCCATGTCATCTTTTTCTTCTCACGAATCGTTTGACCTTGTTGGGTATCATCAACTTTTTAATGTAGAATTTTTTCCATGTTACGATTAGTTAATTCCACGCGAAATAATTTCTAAATTGTCTCTGAAATCTTGCTGAATTTTCATAACAAAGTCAAACAGTTCGTCATGATATCTGTTTCCTAGATCTAATCATACGTTGGATTATCAACAGAGAATTTTCTGTTTCAATGGTTTTTTGGTTTTCTTCTTCATCCAAAGGTTTTCTCTGGAGAATATCCGACAGGGAATTAGTATTAGATATTAAATTATCAATTTGTCTCTCACTCCATGTCATCTTTTTCTTCTCTCGAATCGTTTGACCTTGTTAGGTATCATCAACTTGGTAATGCAGAATTTCTTCCACGTTACGATTAGTTAATTCCACGCGAAATAATTGTTAAATTATCTCTGAAATCTTGCTGAATTTTCATAACAAAGTCAAACAGTTCGTCATGATATCTGTTTCCTAGATCTAATCATACGTTGGATTATCATCAGAGAATTTTCTCTTTCAACCGTGTTTTTTTCTTGAGTATTGAAGACACTAAAGTTAACAATAATTTTCAAACTGTAATATATACGTTTCTCATTTGTATACAAGCGTTATATGGTCTCTAAACAATCGAGTACAATCTTGTGCTTTTCGTATAATCTTTAATCTGCACTTTGCGCACTATTTTCCTCCAAACGTCAGCCATCTTTGTCGCCTAGACAAACGGTATGAAAGATTAGTCGCGAGCCGGAAGTCTCGACAGCAATCTCTCCGGAAATAATTTCCACAAGGCGTATCTGATTTCGATGACGAGCGGGCAGTAGTTCTCCACTGGTACCTAGGTTCTGTCTCCTTGTTCCATGTATCTAGGATCTATGAGCTCGAGGCTTAACAGAGACATAAATCATATATTAAGCCCGCTTCATACCGAGCGCCGTGTTAACGTACGCGTTATGTCGGATCGCTCGATTTCACGAGGGCCTTGTACAGCTGCTGCGGCGGCCGCTGATATCTCGAGACAATGTTCTCGAGGATCGATAATTAACTGGGAATTTAGGGCGTGCGATAACATATTTTAACTCCATGATATTACGCGCTTTGTCCTGATAGCAGTGAGCGAAATTGTCGAGTATGCAACGCCCGTAAATTGTACTTTATGACGGTACGTTCGAGAGAAAGTGGGGAGAGTTTGACGGTATGTTCTATGTAGTTCAGATTCTACCTTTATTCCGGTCATTATCGTTTACGATTCGTATTCGATCTTTCGGCGAGTGATTCTATCTTTATGTCGCTTTTGATAGTACCCTTTACACAAGCTGTTTCTGAATTGGTGATAAATAAATTATAGACGCATTTTGGAACTTTAGATTAATACTAGATCTACCTAGATGGTCGAAATGACTTGTCTTGAATTTTTTTGAAAATGCTCATGAAATTTCTAACGTAGTTTCTTTTTCAATGTTTTACGTCTGGCTTGAAGACTATGAGCGACTGAATCGATCAATTTTTTTGCTACCTTTGTTTATTTGTTTCTGACATATTTATTTGCAAACTTCAAATATATTGAATTAATCGATGGTAGATTTAGTGTTAATAGAACAGTAACAATGTGCAAAGTGACATGAAAATAACAAAAGGAACGTGAAAAATGTTTGTCCCATTACATCATGATTTTCTAGAAGTTGTGAATTTTTTTGTTGACGAGGCAAGAGAAAAAATTATAAATCCTATGGAACCTAGTCAAGAGATTAAGCTTTTAACTGAAGTAGAGGAATATACACGATACACCTACATAGAAATAACCGGAAATGAAGTGGACGATTCGCGAAAATCTACTTCGCGAATTTTAGTACCCATAACACGAAGATGTCGCGAGAAATTTGTCCACGAATGAAATTAACGTCGTTAGAAACGCAACACGCTCAATTCCCAGTCGCTAATTAAAAGATTTACACGACAATATCATACATTCACTCTCGCTAAGAGCCATTCAGCACGCGGAATAGTTTTCCAAACGCGATTCGCGAATTACTCGCCATTAATGCACACCGCGCACAATGGCTGCGGGTACTATAAATTTCGAACAAAGGGGGAGAACAGATTCTGGTAAAAGAACGCGGAAGTCTTTAAAACCTTTCGCCGGCCAATTGTAACTGCACTTTGTAATGCCGCGCGCCGTCCGACTATTTATCATCTCTCGTATTTCCCGAGATCGCTGCACCAGAAAGTTTATAATGAATGATAGTGAAAATAGGATTATAAAGAGGTCGAGACCTCCAAGCGAAACGTCCGAGTATTTAATAAAGCCTCCCCCGTTTCTCCAAGTTTCCGCGGACAGGGAATGATATATCATACGGTAGCTTTTAGAATTCGCCAAGCTAATTTGCTAACGACGAGCGTACATTCCCATTGGATTATGAATGAAAGTGTTGCCAAACGGTACAATATACTTCACGCCGATGATCGATATCAATGGGAGTAACGGCATTGTGTGTACAACGAGAATATACACTTTTTACAATGTCGTTATGCAGCGAATCGGAACGACTTTCTACTAATTACTTCCGCGAATTGAACTTAGTACTTTCGGCTCCACGTGATTACAGACTTATATTGAGGCCTGTCCGATAGACACTCGACTTCCGACCGTTGCTCTAATTGCCTAACTTTATCTGACCCGCCGACTTGGAAATCAAGGATTCACGAATACCTATAATCTGTATTCCAGATCTTCAGCGAAAAGACGTTCTAATGGGATAGTTTTGTCGAGCGTTTATCGTTTTAAGCAGGAAGGAGCAAGTACTTTATAATAGTTTACTTGAGAGAGAAGCGCATCAAAGAGAATTAGTGTATTTTTTTATAATCCAAATAAAGTACAGTAGCATTCTGGATAAGATAGGTAGTATATTTCGCGTTATACAAAAGTTTGACAGTTTTATAGTAATTTTTTAAGTTTTGTTTAACAGTAGAACTATCGAGCAAGTCAAAGTGACTCGTTCAAAATTTTTTCTAAAAATTCTCCAAGTTCATAGAAGAGTCACAGAGCAAATATTCCAAGTTGATCTTACAAAACACAGATTACTGGATCCATCACCTTTTCCACTTCTTTATTCCTCTTTTTCCAAAGTACATTTAATTTATTGGAATAGAATAAGTTTAATGTCCGTAGTTCTAGTGTTAATTGCAGTGGCGGACTAAGGTTAAGGCGGGCCCTAAGCAACATTGTAATTCCGAGCCTATTTTTCAGTCATGACACATACTTTGCGTTTGGTAGTTTGGTTTAAAAAAAAAGCGGGCCCTAGGCACGTGCCTAGGCCTTAGTCCGCCCTTGGTTAATTGGCGCCAGTTTTGCAATATTCTTCCAAATTTCTTTGTGTTGTAAAAGCACTGTGTTGAATAGATTTCTACTGTAGTTATTTTTATTTTCTATAGATTCTAAAATACTCTGACCTTTATATGGATCTTAATCCTTTACATTTCTATTGACTTAAATATTCTCAATTCCGTCTCATCTTTTTGTGCTTGATTCCCTTCTCTATCGTGAAATATCCACTTTCAGTTAATACCACTGACTGGGAAACGAAAGGGAATTAACTAATCGTCATTAATATTACACGATCGTTTGCTTCCTGCAATGTCAGGCAGCAAAAGGTACGAGTCAGAGTGATTTTATTTTATTCGTCAAACTTTTTTTTACCGTACTTCCTTTAGAAAGTCGAATGAAACCACGATTCGACGTAGTCATTCAATACACTATAAAGGTAATCCTTTTTTTCCCTTGTTAAACTGCGTTATTATGAAATTCATGTGCTTCTTTGAACAAGAGACACAATTCTTTTCGTCAATTGAGAGGACAAAAGGTAAAATTCGCATGATAAAGTCGATCGATGAGTCTCTGGCCGGGCCAATGACTTACGATTTGCGCGAAAGCTTTCGAGATTTTTGTACACTTTTGTACAACGAAAAGCTTTCAGGTGGTTTGGAATAATACATGTGCAAAAGCTGAGCCAGCGTCTATGCCGAGCGGTCGGTGCCCCTAACTGGCGACTGATTGAAGCAGACTTCTTATTTGTTCAACCGAGGCTTTATTTGAAGTTTTGAATAAATATCAGTTATAATCAAATGATTGCAAAATATATTGGTTTCCTAGATTATAGTAATTTTGAGGACTCTAGATATTACATTTCTTCAAACAAGTGAGACTTTGAATTCTCCCTTTTTCATTAATATTCATTTTTCAATGATCATTAATTACTCTTTAAATAATTTAATTTAACGTTTTCGGCATTGGTGTCACAACAATTCAAGTGTTGATTGTAAACTTTTATAGAATGAAGACTAACGTTCGCAATATAACATATTTTTTATTTTGTTTAGAATAATCTCCATCTAATTTGATGTTTCAGCAGGAATTATGGAAGACAATCGTATATTTGAAGTAGACGTTAATTATGGACAATGAAACATGTATATTTCGCAACGATGTTCCAACCCATCGCTAGGATAACATCGATTCCTCATTAAACGGCGAATATATTATGAAGATACTTTTTAATTGCTGTCGTTATGGCGACGATCCATACCGATGATATTTTATCCATGTTAGTATATATCTACGTTTGACGGTCTTCTCGCTGGCTTCGATAGAACCATAAATTATCTTCGAACGATTAATTTCAATCCGTCGTGACAATTTCGCTGGGACTTTATTACTTCTCACAGGGGCTGCGTTTAATTTAAATCACGTCCCCCCATGTCGAGAAAAATGTGTCGTTCCGTTGCTCATAAGTTACAAGAGATTTTAACGTCGATAATAGTTTTATATCCGATCGTAAAATTCGATCGCATTAATTTCATTCACCTGGGATTAGCGGATTTTATCAATGGAATTTTCATCAATTATGCAAACTATAACGTCGTTTCAACGTCAGCCGCATTTCCCAGATAATTCCTTCGAAATCGTTTTACAGACTTTACGACTTCTGTCGTTTACACGATACCGAATGTAAAAATCATCCGTCAAGAATATCTCTTTATAACATTCGTCAAACTCTTTCCATTAATTGCAAAAGGTACAGTGGCAAAAATGAAAAAATACGGGCTGTTAATCAAAGGAGTTCCAGTCCGTATTTCCTATTATTTTTTACAAAAATCAACCCACTACGATGACTCAAAACTTTATCCAAACTTTTAGTTCTAGACAAAGATTCTATGTGACATTAACACTAGAACTACAGACCACAAATTTAACATATTTTAATAAATTAAATAAGTACTTTGAAAAAGGGGGAATCAAGCAGCGGAAGATTTGATCGATTTGGTGATTTATGTTTATTGATATAAACGTAGAATATTTATTCTATGACTCTTATATAAACTTGGAGAATTTTTTGAAAAAATTCTGTACCAGTCATTTTGACTGGTTTGGTAGTTCTAGTGTTAAACCGACTTCTAATTAGCTTGATAAAGTCTAAACTTCTATCACCACTGGAAGGTTTTTCTGTATGATTGTTCGGTGTATCGTTGTCTCGTTAGTTCGTGTATCCAAAATTGCAGGTTCCAAATCAAATGACCAAGATCTGAAATCTGAAATAGTAGTTTAGGAGTGTTTCAATAAAAATAGTAATAAAATTGACGAAATGCTTTTTAAGAACCACAATGCGATCGGTTTGGTCAACGTCTGGCACCTGACTGTTTTTCGTCGTCACAGCCTTCATCGTTTTTTCTTTAACACTAGATTTACCAGCGTGAAATCTACTATATTTAAATATGTTAAATATGTACCTCAAAGCAAGGAAAATTAAGATGCGGAAGAGATGATAGATTCGGTAATTTATGTTTTATACGATGGACGAAGAATATTTATTCTACGGTTCTCTCATAAACCCGTAGAATTTTTGGAAAAAATTGTGCACCAGTCATTTTGACTGGTTTGGTAAATCTAGTGTTAATCTCGTTAGATGCATTGCGTGAACTTATATCTGCATCTTTGCCGACATACAAAGGTATAATTGCGTCTATCCAGATCTGTTCTAGTAGCAACTACGAAATAATTGAGAAAACTAAAAATTCAACCGAAGATATCCGCTGTATCCCATTGGTAGCATGAATTCACCTGCCAGAACGTATTCCCGAAGCTACTAGACTGCCGGTCTTAACGCAAGGGTGGGTGAGTTTCGAAAGATATGCGAACATTCCCGTGGCCAGGAAAGCCCCACGGGATACCATGTTCGTAGCATGGCCTGGTACATCTGTGTATAATCAAATACCATGTAACAGTGAGTTCGATCTGAGCCAAACGATATAGCTCTTGAAATATCGACCGCAATGTACTCTGGCAAAGCGTGCGAACCGCATTGAGCCTGCAAACGTTTCAATGCACCGGGACAAAATGCACGCAAACGCCTATGTTTATATTCACCTGTCTTAATGAGACAAATAGGACGAATTGATACATAGTTCGATAGATTCCGTATTCACGATGGGTAGATTACTGATCGTATGGCTTTGAAGTAGAAAAGACGAGAAAGGGAGAGAGAAAAGTGCAAGGAGTGATGGCAACGAGGCCGATGAATAGGGAACAAGATAAGGAGAATCGATTGGTTATGGGGAACGATGCAGATTCAGTTGCATTCCAGGAGTAGCTATGATAAATACTGTACCTGCGTGAATAGATATTTACGCGTATCGTTGATCTTTCTACTATGCCAGTAATCGATTTAACACTAGGTCCACGATCGCTAAATCTCGTATATTTAAATGTATTAAATGAGTACTTTGTAAAATGATGGATCAAACGGCAAAAATACGACCAGTTACGTAATTTGTGTATTATAAGGTACACGTGAAATATTTACTGTACTGCTTTTCTATCCATCTGAGAAAAAGTTAAAAAAAAGTAAAAACCCGTCAATTTGACAGCTGCCGTAAATTTAGTGTTAAAAGCTATTTTATTCAGGTTTCGATCGATGATCGTGGATAAGCTTTGATAGTTATTAAATCTATCAAAGTAAAATAAGATTATTTTATTTTAAGCGTGAAAAAGTAAGAAGATAATTAATATAAAAATGTGGGAATAATGTGAGATGCACTTTCTGTGGGAATAATTACCAATATTGCAATTGGCTTTAAAAGTAGATGGGTTAGAATAGGATTCAACCCTGTTAATTCTGGTACACCATCACCTTCTCCGTCAGAGCCCCATCGAAATTGTTTCGAATCCTACCACTGTCTGGTAGAACACACATCGATCGTTCCACCCTGGGAACAATTGGGTCGCTTCAATTATCCAAACCGAATTTTCGCCATCTGCACGATTCGAAAGTATCGGATTATTACGGAAAATCCCATTGGCAGAGGCGTATTCGCCACAAAAGCGTAACGGGGTAGCAGGCGCGATTCGAAAATGACGGTCACGCCAGTGGTGAGAGTATAATTAGTTAATTGTGCGCAAAACAACGTTGCATCTTTGATAAATCAAATTTGAAAATCCTTTTTTTATTATCTCGTGAAATGAGTCTACAATTTTTCAAAATATTTTCGCATTTCCCATCATTTTATTTCGCACCTATTCGACGATTTTCTTCCATAAATTTTGCATCGAAGAAAATATGCTTTAATCGGAAAGACTGAACGCTCTTGCATCTTGAACTATCCGAAGGAAATCGATATCGATAAAATATCTGGTTTTAATATATATCCAGGCATGATATCGTACCACGCGTAATCGGTTAGTGACCCTTTAAAAATATCGAATTTCCGTCGCGATTCCCGTGGACAGAGAAAAGGGAAGGTTACATGGCTTGGTAGCATTATTGGATCGTGGCTTGACTTTCTTACGGTCAGACTTTCTCTATGGATAAATTCCTCGTCTTAACATTCTTCACCGAATGTCATCCTGAAGGGAGTTTGACTCTTGGTTGTTCACTTGTTTGAAAGGAGTCCACCTATAAGTTAAACATAACACACATCCGTGGCTTCACATGACGGAACATTACCCTCGGTCTTTGTCGTAGTCCTCGTAGTCGTAGTCGTCGTCGTTGCTCGGGGGAAAGTTATTTGGCTCAATCCGCAAACGGTGATAGAAGTTTCACAAGAATCCTCGGTCCACAGTGGAACAAGTACTTGAGAGATATTTGAAGTAAACTTTACGGTTCTAGGATTCACAGAGAGACATTGATAGGAGAACAATTCGTAATACCGGTTTAAATCGTAATGTACACTAGATCTTGTGTATCGACGATCAAAAAGTTCTCAAAACCTGTTCCAAGTTGTACCCCAAAGAATTGACTGTTTTTTTGTAATTATGGCATGTTTTTAGTAGTCTTTTCACAGTTTTTAACGCTAGGTCTAGAAAGGTGGTCAAATTGACTTGCCCGGAATTTGTTGAAACTGTTGCTCAAGTTTCTAACGCTATTTCTTTCCCAATTCAAGTCTTCTATCTGGAAAACTGTAAGCGATCAAGTTTTCTATCCCCTTTACTTATCTTATTCAAACAGATTTATTTGATAATTTTAAGTATACTAAATTAATCGTCGAGAGATCTAGTGTTAATACATTGTAACAAGGGAGGTTTCCCAAGTGTTAATATCCGATTGTAATGAAATTTACAGGATATGTACAATTCGATGAAATATTTGATGTGTATTATTTTTTTTGGCCATCGTTCATATCTAGAGACCCGCTTGGACTCGCTCGGACCTCTTTGGACCCGCTCGAACTACCATGGACGTGGTAGTAAGCTGGTCCGAGCGTGTTCGGGCGGTTCTGAGCGTGTCGAGTGAGTTCGAGCGGGCATGGGTGGGTTGGAGCGGGTCCGAGATATTTAAAAAAATACTTTTTCGATCCCCAACTTTAGGGGCTGTTTTGCCCTCTAGATATGAACGATGATCGATAAAAAAAAATAGATGTCAAACATTTCATCGAATTGTACATACCCTGTAAATTTCATTACAATCGGAAATTAACACTTGGGAAACCTCCATTGTAAGTACTCTATGGATAATGTTTCTGTCAACTTTGAGTCTATATGGGTTGCTTTTATATAATTTTTTAGAGTTTTCGAGTATTTTCTTTCGCAGTTTCGAGATGGTTTAAGATACTTTTTCTGTAGTTCTTTAGTAGATGTAGATAGCTTTTGCGTAGTCATTCTTAAAGTAAACATATGACAATATTTTCCAAGCGGAAAATATGGTATTTATGAGGTGAAATGCCAGAGTATGCCATGCTAAATATCTTTGATGCGATTCTGACGAGAGACGAAGTTCCTTGCGGAAACGTTTAGCTACCAAAACATTAAGGTGGCTTATAGTACGACCCCGCGTGAATGTAAGTGTCATAGCTCTGTATACCTTTGCGGTTTTGTTTTCAGCAAACAGACTTTATCTTGTTAACTATTAAATCCGGGTGGTACGTAGTAGTACGAAAGCTCCGAGTGAATCGGAATAATCCTTTGCTTTGATAGAGCTTTATTGCGAGGATGCAAATTCATAGTGGCTAATGAGAAAATCCACTGACGTTCTTGATACCCTTATTCGTCGGAAAATATCCATGAAACAGAAACAATTAACAATGTAACGAGGATTATAAATAATATGCGTATTATTATAAACTTTAGTACAACGATGTATTAACAGGTATGAGTAAAGGGAAATGGAAATCTTTAATATAGGTAAAAGCATAAATATTCGAAGATTCTTTGGCGATTTTTGCAACGTCTAGAGATTAGCATTTAAGGATAAGTAGAGTCTTTTAAGGAGTGGAGGAAGCGGTGGCTCGGTGGGTTAGACCCGCAGGGGATTTGAATTGAATTAAGAAGGCTAATTTAGGCTTAATCCTTGGGTTAATTTAAAATGGAAAGTTGAGCCTCCTAATCCTGATGGATAAACCTCGATGTATTTGTTCGCGAGTCACTGAAATAAACTGTAATCGATAAAATGTTGAGATTTTCTCCTAGTAATCAGCAAAATTACCATTATTAACAATTCGTAACGCTAGAATTCCCAGATTGGAAGGAAATAGATAATATTCAATAGTAGTTAATTGTAGAATATTTTAGAAAGTAGAAACATTTGTAATTGTTATTTTGAGAGAAGTTATATGAAAGGTAACAATTTGAAAGAGGGTACATATTAGTATTTGGTGTTCAAGTCTACAACATAGGCACCTCTCAAGTACTCCTGAGAATTATTATTTAATAACTTTACTGATAATTAGGATTTAGTATTTTATAACCTAGGTAGTTGGAAGCCACTCAATTAAAGGTAAATTTTTATTGGATGAATTGAGACGTTATAATTAAACGGTTGGAGAAAATTGTTGTTTCTTCGCGATTTCTTAATTTTCTGCCTTCGAATGTTTTCTCTTTTGCTTCAATCTTACCGTAGGCCTATTTTTGTTGCAACATTTCAGTCTACCAATTTCGGTTCTGCTGTTCTACGACAAAATTTGTACATACGCACGAGGACGTATATATTTTGTTCGTCGAGAGAGCATTTTCAGCGAACTATCACAGTTGCATGAATTTTTTGCAATGCAATTCCTTTGACATTTTACCTCATCCGGCCGTTCTTAAAAAATGTATTCGAAACACAAAATATGTTTCAAAGGTCTCCAACATTTATACAGTTTTCAAATTTATTTGAAAAAAACTTTCACGATACAGAAACTGCAGTCAGTGTATTGTTTGAATAGTCACGACTATTACTTCCTCTTTTGCACCAGCCTCTTTCCTTCGAGAAGGTATATTTCCCTAATCTCGTTGTGCGTCCACTTTTATTAAAATTTCATTCTACCTCCTTCACTTGTGGTAAACATTAAGAAAATATTTCTCTCAAATATTTTTAATTTCAAGGAAGAAAACAGTCGAACGAATGTATCCTAAAGCAAGCAATGTCGTTAAATATTGCTCTTAGGATAAAAAAGATTTTGTGGAATAGTCACGAATGTTTCACCATAAAAACCATCAAACTTTTATTCAGCGCGGAACTTTGTGCAATGTTTCGTGTTATAAGCTCTACTGCGTTGCATAACACACAGCCTTCTGGCATTAATAAAATTGGTTGAAGACTTGTCATCTTCTATCCCGAATTTATAAATTCGTCCAGCGCATGAAAAATATCCCAGGTTGGAAAAAAGTTTTCCCGCCTGATTGTTTTATTACTCGAGAGATCGAGCCATCCGATCGTTCCGATTTTCACCATGTACTTCAAACATTTGCGTTTATTGTCACTGCCAGGCTCACCGAGAAAGCGACTTATTTTACGCCACAATTTCATTCTCTTCCCAGTTTCGTGAAACTATCCACAAAGTGCTTTTCAGCAACGTCGAATCAACGATTATTCCATTACAAGATTCGACGCGAACGTACAAGGTAAATTGAACTTTTAACTGCATAAACCGCTGACAATATTATAGATATATCTATACCTTTACATGCCATCGCCAGGTCGTTATATAAAAGTCTATTAAATACCAGTGTCATACTAACCATCCCTGCACGTGAAATTGAATCATGGGGGAAGATCGAAGGGCTCGTATCGCGCACGTAGAAAAATTCTTTTTACGTAATGGAAGGAACTAACAGAATAAACTTTATATATCGTAAAATATCGTACAATAACATCATAGTAGAACACTGTTACATTTTTCATCCATACGTTTAAACACCGGTCAATTGCAGGAACGTTTTGTCGAAAATTGTATTTTTATCTCGTATAAATATTAATCGACGGAAATGGTTGCACGCTCAATGGAATTGGAAAAGCGTGTATGTGCAGTTTGCAGAGCTTCCGTTGCGTATAATTTTTGCCGAGGCACGATACACCGTGTCGCTGTAACAATTGGCCGACGGAAGTTGAGCCGTGTGGGCATTCGTGCCGAAGACAAATTTCCCTCGAGAGCGTTTCGCGAATCAACTTTTTAAACTCTCTATTGGGAGGTTCGTTAGCGATAACTCGAGCACGTTTGTACGCTACTGGCGCGAAAAGTTTTGAAGAGCCGGCTGCGCCTTTGGAGATTACCGAGGACACGGTCCTTTAGGGCGCATTCCCAAGTATTTTTCCCGCTGGCTGCGATTCTCGACTGAACGCTCGAGATTCGTTTCGGTATATGTTTCTACGTAGGAAAATATCAAACTAATGTATTGGAATTATTAAGGGTTAAAGCCGCCTTAACCCTCTATGAGCCTCTGAAACTTTGAAGGTAGCTTCTATTCTTTAAAGTGTAATTTTTAACTTTACCAAATATTATAATTTAGTTCGTGAAAGTCATGAAATTCTTTATAATTCAATATTTAAAATTCACGTTTAATCCATTATTTAACCCCTTGCACTATCGGTAAACTCGCAAGAATCCAGACCTAAACCGAACGCCCGATGTACGATATCTTGCGACTGACAAAGATTACCACGCTAATATTTACTTCAAGCAATGGAACTTCTGTGAAACTCAAATGAATTTGAATCAAAGTCCATATTTAATAATTCTGTACGGGGACATATGATCTTATTCGAGATATGAATACTTTGCCCGAGATTAATACCACGAGTCAGACTCGTGATATTCAAGTTTGGCCTAAAATTTTCATCACGAGTCGGACTCGTGGAAATAGTGCAAGGGGTTAAAATGATATTTTTATCATTTTCTAATTCTCCTATCATCAAACTGATATTTGAATACCACCAAAAATTCGGACTATAGAGGGTTAAAAATTCCTTCATTTCTTTTTGTTTAAAATTCTATCTTCTAAAAAAGTATCGCTACTATAAATTGTTTCTTCGATCCCGCTACCATTTGACAAACTAAATATGGAGAGAGGTTTCTTTAGGAGAAATTAATCGCCATGATAATCCATCTGGTCAGATTTGCATAATTACCAAAAAGGAAAAAGTCGGAAGGAGAGAACGAAACTAAAGCGAAGAACCTCTAATTGTCCCTTCTCACGACAAAGTGAATTCCTCGAGGAGAATCTTACAATCGTTGGTTCATCATCATCGTCTCCTTCATCGTAGTTAACATCAACGTCATAATGATCATTATTGTCATGATTATTATTATTCTCAATTATAGCATATTAGCACAAGGGTAGGCAGTTAGTTCGACAATTAGACAGGATAATTCACGGCGAATGTCTTCCGAGCGCTTTAGCACAGATCGTTCGCTTTGAATCTGCGAATCATAGAGGAGTATGCCCTCAGCACCTTGTCATTAATCAATCAGTTAATTAAGGTCATTTCGCCATTAGGGCTCGTTATGGTTTATGCCTTCCTCGCGATGGTCTTTGACAGTCTAAAGTGCATCGGTACTGCTGCAGATATCAGTGGTGGTAAGTGCTACGACAGTTTGCGGACAGATCGAGAGGAATCGATTAACACGCGCGTTAAAGCATCCCCTATTCTCCCAAAGCAATTTCTTCGCTCCATGGAAAACATCTTGACACAGTTTTTCTTTACTTTCCTATGCACCCCTACTATGAATAACAAAGTTGCACTATCAATTGTCCTCGCTGCGATTAATTCGTTCCAACAAAGATACCGGACTTTCACGAAGGTACGACGTCTCGTAATTCTTTCCTTTATCAATCTCCTTGCGTACTGGCGTTGTTACATCAATTTTTTTCCTTCTTCCGCATCGTCGTAATCGTAGGTTTATGTTTTTATAACCGTCGTGAATCCTGGACGTTTAACAGCACGCTGCATATTGTTTTATCACGCGGGGCTTCTTTTGCACGATACACAAGACGAAGCAGGAAAAACCGTGGTCGAGGCACGATGCCAGGGGTCGTTCTCTTCTTCTCTCTTCCTCACGCGTCGATAAATCTAACCAGGGGCGTTTTAAACGCGATGTAAACCACCTGTAAAGTGGTCGGGCTCTGCCGTGGCCACCGCGCTAACTTTGCCCGACGTACTCGTACGTCCGTGGAAAGGGACGTTGCACTTTCTGCAAATGAGACTCATTTCCCTGGATGTTATTTTTGTTATTTTTCTACCCCCGATATCACACGCCACACTCGCGTTAGATTCTCCAACGATTCGATCTCGACCATTGGTTTATTTCGAGTGCGTTCTCGTCGTTATTGTTGACTCTCCACGTTCTCTGTTCTCCCTTTTCGCACGTCTCTTTCACCCTGTCTCTTTTTCTCTCCGTGTCTGTTTTTTTTTCAACGATGGGTCAGCTATATGGCAGCGAATCGATAGAATATATTCCAGGTTCAAGGGTCACCATCGCGACGATTTCGATGAGATAAATATGTTGGATGGTTTTTCATGTCATTGGTGCCATGTTTTCTTTCTATCTAATGATATGTTATTAAATTTCTATTGCACGTTCATCGACAGAATGGTAATTGAACGATTATGATTTCTTCTTAAGATAGAAAGTAAGAACAGATTTCATCGGGCGATGCTATGAAAATTGCTCCCATTTCAATGAAAACATTCCGCGGGACAAGGCCACCCGGTCATTTTCCCGGCTATTGTTTCCGCTTTTGTAACATTCAAATCACCAGGTTTCCCGGAAGGTCGCAAATGTGGGGCTTTATGCCGCTCGTTTTACGAATCGTTTCCCGAGCATTCGGAAGGCTGTGCGGCTTGATACTCGTGGAATCCCGCTGGATGACGGCAAGAGAGGGTATATAAGGGGGATAATATCGCGTATAGTGGGATTTGTCGGGGGTAAACAGAGTGCAGGGTTGCTGCAGGGAAACGTATTACTATGAAATACCTTGTACACCATTGGCTCGCTCGTTTCTTTCTTTTCGGTGATGCCTTTCGTAATGTTGAGTTCTCAAGTGAAACTTCGAACACTCTTTACGACAGGCAACAGAACCTACGTTGATGGAATTCGGATTCTTTTTGATACTTTGTGCTATGGGTTTAGCTCCTTTTCATCTTATGGTAGAGTTAAAAATGAGAGGGACAAACTTGAGGACAATGTCAAAAATTTTAATCATTCATCATTCATAATAATTAATCATTCAATTTAATATAATGATAAATGACAAAATATTCCTTGCAGTGTGATGCATAGGGAAAAAAGTACTGCAAAAGTATCTAAAAAGCAATTTAAAAAAAGTTAAAAGTATTTAAAAAGTGGTTAAAGAAATAAAAAGTAGTATTTTTCGACGATAATTCTACATTAACACTTTGAATGCCACCGGTATTTCGCTAGATTCATCATTTCTACTGAAGTGGAACTTTTTCTATTAAATTTGTATTTTTGCAAAGCAGAAACTTTAAAGATACAGATAGATAGATATTCGGCAGACCTTTATCTTTTTAATGTCAATATTTAAATATTTAATATATCTGAGAATTCATAAATATTACAATTTCTAAGTTACACGGAAATTTAATGACTTCAATAGCGCCGGTTACCGGTGACCTCCATGGCAGTCAAAGTGTTAAACGGAACACTCTATTTGTAATATTTGGTTATATAAATAAATAATATCGTTTAATTTCATTCCCAATTTTCAGATTAATTCTACGAGCAACGAGAGAATTTATTTCCCCTGGACTGGCTTCAAAGTACGTTGACCGTGGCGTGTTGTCAAAATATACTCGGCTGATCTCGGTGACCGTAACCTACAGGTATCCTTTCCGCGGATCGCAACAATAGGTAAGTCGTTTCGATGCTCACCTCGCTATCAGTTCCCCCGTGACCGCCGACGAGTAACCACTGCTCCGTGATCGGGTTTAAATATTTTCTGCCATTAGTGCGCGTATAATAATTTCGAATTGGAGATCCTGGATCACCAAACACCTCTCTTTTGTGGGCTACTTCCTAGTTCATCCTTGCAGTGGTATCAACCCTTTGTTGGCGGCCGTGCGTCTGCTGTCAGCCACCAAAGGACTTTTACCGTTGCCATCGTAAGTCTCAGCCGCCAAAACAAAGAATCAATATGTTTCTGAGGTATTTATACCTAATTCATAGTAAGATTCCACTAGATTTGTTTTAACTGAGGTTACACATTTTATTCGTAATGAGGCATGACCACAAAGGGTTAAACATATTACCCTGCAGAAGAAAGACTTCTAATAAAAAAGGTAAAGCGAGGCGCCTAATTCTTCAGTACCTGTCCGCATATAGCTGCCAAATGTTGGTTTAACAGTTTCAAAAATTGGTCGTGGGGCTGAAAGCCTGATTTATTCAGGTAAAATTTAATCCCGAAGACACAATTAAAAAAAGAAAGTTTTTTTCCCACAAATCTGCGTCAATCCAAGGGTGCACAACAACCCCCAAAAGCCATGAAACGTACTTTTGAAACTTCCTGTATATTATTGTCACATTAATAAGATAAGGTAATGCATCAATGTTACAATTAGGAATGTATTACTCAATAATAGTACCTAAATATCTATACACTTGCTATTGCTCATCCAACAATACCCATATATCATCAACTCGTCTTGGTAAGTCTCTCTCTCTCTCCACGTTTTGCAAAATCAATACTCAAACCGTTCGATAACACGTTCTCTATATCTCCATGAAATCACGTCTCGAGGTCATCAGTTACAATCGTCTTCGACGGAAGGGTTCGCATTCTCGAACGCATTCGAAACGCCATTTCCGGTCTGATATCGACGGCGAGACCGGAACATGCGTCCTGTTTAATTAAAATCCTCCAGGCAAATCTCAGGAGAAATCTGATTCTGGGCGAGGGCTGTATTTCAGTAATTCACCGAGAACAATATTCCGTGAATATGTTTGTAGCAGCGTCTCATTAGGATTATATTTGTGTCCAAGGAGGGAGTCCTCCGTGATAGTTGAACTTCCAGACTGATATACATACGTATATCGTAGTATGGAAATGTAATATCGTGTCTCGCGGAAATACGAGCTTTGTCATGATGTCTTTCCTCTGCTTTTTAATCCTACGCTATGAGTCCTTTGACGTTGTTGCGTGATAAAACGTGTACAGCTTCCGGTTGTTTCGTAATATGGAAAAAGATCACGTAGTTTGAACTAAGAAATGTAAAAAGTTCCTTTGAAAGATGCATCGTGAATTAGTGCAGAGGCAGGACACTGTTGAGAATTCAGAGAGTGTGGATAATTAATTAAAGCTTTTACCATTACGTTAATAGGTGTTTGTCGACCGGAGTTTGAATAATATACTTCTTGTTCAAATTTTGCGAAACGTTTCGGTAACTGTATGTTACCCTCTTCAGTTGTAAAATTTATTTAAAGAAGACCTAGGAAATTTTTCTGTTCGAAATGGGCCTAGGTGCCCTTTGTCTCAGATGTTGGAAGGAGACATTACGTTCATATAATTTTCTTTGCAGCTTCAACATTCTCTCAATTATTTGATGAATTTATATTCAAACCTTTATTTGTTGTTGTGAAATTTGTAATTGTTGGTAAATATTGAACGATTAGGAAGAATTGATAAAGAAATTATTGTTGGGTGTATGTGTACGTTGTATTGAGATTATTTGCTAACGATAACTCGTTGATTATTTCCGCTTTTGAAAAGTTCTCCAAGTCGACCTTGGCATCCAAAAAAGAATCGAGCGATGTAACGGTTGTATCCGGGCCAAATAGATTTGGCGCGTTGCTACGTTTTCCCCCTACCACTGTAAATTGCGACCGATAATCTGGTAACTTTTTGGGAGAACGTGCAAAAAGGAGACTCATCGCGAATCCTAAACTTGTCTTCCATTCTCGTTTAAGCAAATCGGAAAATCGTCCACTGTAATCAACACGAAACAGGTGCAGAACTTACGACGATAATATTCTCCAATATCATAATTTCTATTAACCCCTTCTCTCGCAATAACGACAGACCTTAGAGGCACAGCAGCTAGAATAAAAAGAGTTAAAATTTGTTAAATCTGTCAGGTTGAAAGAATAAATGGGACACTATAGAACTACTTTTATCAATCTGAAATTTAACAATTTATTTCTTAGCTATAGTGAACGTAGTCACAAAAGAAATGTTGCAGCAAGAATTTGAAAGATTCGAATCATTCAAAGTATTTTCCACTCAAAATGAAATCAAAAGTAATTATTCACAGACCCTTCCCTTTCACCTATTAACGCTCGAGATTGTGCAAACTTAATTGCCCGTCAGACTGAAAATTATGCAAACCGGGAGAACGTTGTTCACAGGAAACACCAGTCGCGAACAACGCCATTAAAGCTGGATTATAAAGATCCTCTAGCTCCTTTTCGAAGCAGCACGAACTCACGTTTCTCTTCATTGCGGGACTTCGATAAATGTACGCCAAACGTTACCGTGCTACTTTCCTCTTGAGGATCCTACCGTATAGCCGGTATACCCGAAAAGTATCGGACCATTTTCCTTCTGCTGCCATTCCCAGGATGCATCCGCAAAGACTGGGCCGCCCTTTCCACTTCGCGCATTTACTACGAGCTATTCGATACTCCGCGCTGGATAGTCCATCCATCTTTTGCGGAAAGACGTATAGACGTTCCCTCTCCCCATCGGTTCTCTTATTCTTTTTCCTCGCACTTATCCTTTTCGAAAGATCGCGATTCTTCGAAGGTCAATTTTTTAAGGATTTCCATTTACTACAATGATTGAACATGTGATTTTCCGCCATAATTTTCTGCCAATTTATCGTGATATGTATTCCTCCTTGCAAATTAATTCTTTTTGGATTAAAAGCAAAGTTTTTAGGAATTTTTATTTCATACGGTTCTTGATGCAATTTCTTTTCAAAATTTCAACTCATAAATGGTATGAAAATAATTTTTAATTGTTAGAATACCATTAACTCCTTGCGCCACGATTTGCTTCGTGACTAACTCCGCTATAATTCAGAATTAAATTGCTAAAATGAAAATTAATCAGTGATTTTTTATATGTGCTATAATTGAATGAAATATCAATGTTATGGAAATAATATTATAGCGTAGCGTCTCATTAACACTAGAACTACCAAACCAGTCAAAATGTCTGGTACACAATTTTTTCCAAAAATTGTCCAAATTCATAGAAGAGCCATAGAACAAAAATTCTGCGTCCATCGCAAAAGACATAAATCACTGAATTGATCATCTTTTCTGCTACCCGATTCCTTCTTTCTCAAAGTACTTATTTAATATATTGAAATATGATAGATTTAGCGCCGGTAGTTCTAGTGTTAATATATTCAATTTAGTAGATTTTGTAAAACTTGAAAATTTCCTATCCCATTTATCTCATCACGAGTGTCACTCGTTATTGTAGGGCAAGTGGTTAAGGGGGTGGTAACCAAGCTCTTTGTTTTCTATAACAAAGCTCAGTGTGGTACGAATTCCTTCTCCGTGGCATTGCGATTAATGTTATTGGAAGAACGCAATTCTAGGGGCCGTTTAAGTATTAACGAGTTTGTGGTAATGTAATGCTCAGCCTCGATGCCTCGAAACGGCCAACGTGCGGACATTTGTTTAACTTTCACGTGCATCGAAGTTTCGAGGCGTACGTGTGACGTTACTTACGTAATGTCTCGTTCGATCAATTACCAACGATACGAGGCGCTTTCCCGTTAAAATTCAGTTGATATTACGAAAGTTCCGTGAATGGTATAATAGCGATACGAAGACGTTTAAGAAACATGTAAGGAGGGTGACAGGGAACTCGGATTAGAGGGAACGATAAGGGAGAAGTAGTAAAACCATAGCTGATGTCGGCAAGTTCACGTATTCGGTGATGACTGTGAGGCACCGCGTCGCGAAACTTTGCTAATTAACACGGTGCTGTTAATTACTGTTACGGGTACTGGAGGAACACATTATGCCCTGTGGTCGGCGAAAGCCAGCGCATGGATCATTTCGCGTTACTGCATATCAGACTCGCAAGTGGCTTATGCATTAAGGAGAAGGCATAGTAAATTAACTCTACCGAAACTACCTCTACGTTAGACATTGCCGTGGGAAACTAAGTAGTAATCAGTTTTATTGGTAATTGTACACCTATCGATACAATAGATTTATTGCGAGTTTACTGCAACCCCTTTAATGGGAGACATAAGTGTTTGATCGTTTATGCTTGATAATGTAAGAAGGAAATGATCAAAATGACTTTTCCTTGGAAAATTAAAGATATAATGGACAATGGAGAATGTGACCGTATTACTGGCTATTATATAGAAGTTGTTATTATCTAAAATTAGAATTTTTTATAATATTGGTGTTATAGTTATATGAAAATTAATTATCTATATATATAAAGCTCAAATACCACTGACTGACTGACTCACTCACTCATCACGAAATCTCAAAAACCACAGAACGGATTGCAATCAAATTTGGAACATACCTTCCCCTTGGGTCTTAAGTGCTCACTAAGAAAGGGTTTTGAAAAATTCGAAATTTTAGGGGTGGTTTTGGGGGGTTAAAGTATGGGCCAAACTCATCAACGCAGAGCCGAAACTACTTGACCTAGAAACTTGAAATTTTGAACGAGCGTTCCTTTTAGGGTATGAGTACCCATTAAGAAAGGATTTTTCAAAATTCGAAATTTTAAGGTTTTTTTTTTAGTTTCGATTAAACCGTAGCGAAGCACGGGAACTTTCAGCTAGTATAATTATATAAACATAACTAAAAAAATGATTTCACAATTTTTTGTATAAAACTACTCAAATTTTGAACGGATTAAATATTTTTCGATGCTTCATCGTATTGGATGAACGATTAGTATAAAATAGTATAAGAAAACGAAAATAATTTCAAGTATGACGTTGCATATTTGTTGGAAAACCTGAGGAATGTTACTGCAAAAGTTATATCCGCGTTAAGATGTTAACGATCACGTTGAAAGAAAAAGGATCGCTTGCCATTATCATTATTTCGTGGTCCAGTGTTGCTCGGTAAATTCCAAGCATTCCGCGACTTCCACGGAGGGACGTTAATTCTCCTTACGACCTTTGTCCTCACCCCTGAATATAACTTATCCGTGATTACACCCCGGTTGAATTCGACGCGGCGCCAACATGAATTATTAATGAACCATGAGCAAAAAAAAAATTGGAAAAATGTGAAAAAGAGATGCGGATAGATACATCGGTCCAGCAAGAAGAAAATAATGGAAATATAGCGTCTTGATTATTCCATGAATTCAAAAATTCATTTGTATTAGAAACAGTTCCTAGACATTTTTATAACACTTTACACTTCTCTTTCGAATCAACTTCCAATAAATATATTCGATGCGATATATCCAAATGTTCAATAACAATCGTCAAGGAAGTTATTTTCGAAAAGAGGAACGAAAATGAGAAGACTAATGCCCGATGAAAACAAACAAACTGCCGTTTAGAATAGTTTACCAAAACTGGTGTCTTCTTTCCAGTTTTCTTCTTCTATAAACACGTATACACTTTATACATGTCTAAGTCCACCGCAACGACGAGATTTCCACGGAGTTCTGTTGTGGTTTTCGCAAAATTGCTTTATAATTCTTGATTTATGTTTCCCTCCGGACGACGTCCCCTTTTGCGATTCCTATCCTTTTTTTTCCACCCGTTCTCTTCTCGAGCATCCCCTCGAGGCGTGGTTTCTCGGTGCATTCGAAAATGACGTTCCCCTTTCTTAACGTACTATTTCTTTCGCCGTGAAGACCGACTTAGCGTTCGTTTAAATATCACTTACTGAAATCGCTGCCATCCCAGTCGTCCGCGGTTTAACCCTCCGAGAGAGATTTCACGAGCAATTTGAGTTTACCGAGCCATTGACGTGTCGGATAAAGTTTCTTTTACATTTTTTTCCCTTGAAACTGTTACAGTAATTTCACCTAGGATCTGGTTTAGGTAAGTTTCTATTCACTCAAGCTGATAAAATATCACATAGGTAAAAATTTTCCCAGAAGTGACACGGTTTTTTACTCGAGTTCACAAATTCCAAGATATACAAGATATGGAGAGAAACTTTGGGCTGTTTAATTTATAACTTGCTGTTTCGTCAAATGAATTGACGTAATAGAAAATCCACTTTCTCTATTTAGTTCTAGATAGAATAGAAACTAGGACTATACCTATTAGTGTACCGTTGCCGATTTGCTTCACCGCTTCTCATATTAACAAAGTTAATCGTAACCGATTGACTTGGTGTTCTATCAGACACTGAGAGCAACTAGTACGAGAGGATTATATGTCGACGCGAGTCACGTTCAAACGGAATTGCCAGCATTGGTCGTAACAGGACTCCCTTTCTCGCATGATGACGGCGATATGTGCACGAGGGTAGACAGTATTAGCTTTCGATCACGATTAGAGAGGACACGGCTGCTCTACTAATGCATAATCGTACGTTTGCAACTGGCAAATCTCGATGATATAATTACGACCAGCTATGCGTCCCTAACATTACTCGTTCGCTTACGCGCTACTGCTCGTCTCCACGTACGTGAAATACGGATTATGTAATTATATGGTGATTGCTATTATTCGCGAAATCGGCTATGAAATGTGTTGTCGAAACTTCTCGAATAATAACGTTTGTCCGGGATGTTCGTAGGAATTTTCGTTAATGAGGTTTATCCGTCTAGGGATAATTGAGTGGTAGAAATATCGACATCTTCTATTATAAATTTCTCAGGTAGATAGAATACGTTTTCATTTCGAACTGACAATGTAGAGGTAGGAGTTTGGGAGGATTTGTTCGAGAAAGTAGAATAAGGACATCCTTCCAGCATCGTAGACTATGTCCATCGAAATTAGGACAAATTCTAAAGCAGAAACGGCATCCATCGTTTCACTGTACCCTGTACTATAGCTGTATCTGTAGTTTTAGGTGCAGAAAAGTTTTAATAGCGTCAGAAGACATCTAAAACAGGGTTAATCCTGGCAAGACTTAAGAAGTGTTTGCTAGTTAATCACAGTCGCTGAAGTTAACAATTTGAAGATGAAATTCACGCTGTATTGTTATTTAAAGAAACATAATTCGAGATAAGTAAGAAACTTTTAACTTCTTGACCGATGACACGCGAAATCTTCCACTGGGTAGAACTATTATAAATAAACGGATGTACCGTGCAACGCGTATACAGCAGAGTCAGCTACTTCTGAAAGTGGCAAAACGAATTGCCTCAACGATAAGCTCGTATCTCGAGAGCGATTCCTTTGCTAGAAACGAGCACTCCTGTCGTTTTCTCGTTTCTTCGCCGTTCGTTTCTCAGCCTCTTCCGCCTCTACGAACAATGACTTCGTACCCCCTAAATTAGACTATTATCTTCCGTCTACCCGACGCTTTAAACTTTCCTTCAACAGATAATTACTGTCTTACTTTCTACATCCACCTTTCTCTTTCAATTTTGTATCGAATTCGCAACTAAAACAAGTTGAAAATCCATATCAAATTCCAAACAATGTGTTTCGTTCAAGAATTCATATTACGGTCATACGGAAAGCTTTTTATAGAATTAATCGTGTTAATACTTTTTATGAAAACACAACGGACGTTAATTTAATAACGTGACTGGAGCGAATGCATATGAGGCGACAAAGACTAAAATATATCCATACAGGACGATGTAACGTCGTTGCGAATAATAGGGACAAGAATACGCAGGACCGTAATAACGTCGACAACGTTGAACACAACGGATAAAAGAGCACGTTGATTGCAATAACGTCGCAAACATGATACGACGAAGATAGACAAAAAGGACATGCTGCAGGTAATAACGTTCGTAATAATGAGCGAAAAAGAATAGCTGAAAGTTAAGTGGAAAAAGACGAAAGTTAGCTTAGAAGCGAGGAAGGGAAACGCGGCCACGTGAATTCTGGTCCTCTTCGTGTTCTGTTCAATGAATATCGAGCCACGCGAAAGTGGAATATTGATATTTCATATAGATATGTACCACGGGACGTGTATAGCTGCATTTGCGAGAGAAAGCTCGTTGTCGTAACGGAGATACGAAATACACGGTTCGTGAGCCGAACGGACAATTCTGTCCACCTTCGCGTTCGATCGTTTATCAATTTCTACTCTTTCTTTTTTTTTCCCGTTCTTCGCCTTCTTATATCATCGGCGCGTTTCACGTTTTATCTTTCCACTCGAGACTTTTCGATTTTTTCCGCTTTCTGCTTTCCATTTGCGATAAACTGTACTGGTGGGAGGGTTTATGACATATTCCATGGAACGTGTCATAAATATAAATATAATATTCCTCTTGAATGAAATATCGAATACGTCATGGAATTAATCGAAAGTGTAACATATTTATGACGATCGTGTAGTATATTTGAAATCATCATTTAGTGCATGTATTATTCTTGCGAAAATGAAATTCTTTGATAGAGCAGACGAGCTGGTGAAAGTGGATTCTAAATTTATTTTGACAGAAAATATAGAAATATATCACAGTTGAATATCAGAGTTTCATAATTTTGAAAAAATCTACAGCATTTCAGAGTCATCGGTTGAAGATAGTAGAGAAAGTTCAGCTACCTCTAAGATAGAAAGTTTTAAATAACGAAAAAAAAGCCATAATAAAATTTCGTTTAAATTACAATATTTATATTTGATCATATATAAAGGTCAATTTCCGCTAAGGAAATATATACCTGAGTCATTTAACATAATTGATAGTTGTGTCTCAACACGCAATCGACAATGAAAGTTTAATTATCTCAGAAAAAAGAAGTAATTTAAATCAATGTCATATTTATCGACACCCATGTTATTTTCGCGTTAATTAAATTTTTTACAACTTCATTATTCCATATATGCATTTTCATCGTTTACGTAGACCGAGCACGCAGTATCTATCATGAAACCTTTGGTTACATTCAGTATCTGATGTTGGTAAATACATTATACCAACATAATTTCCGCATTAACAATCGAGTGCTTTTACGAGTCGCTGCGATCCCGTTTCGCGAATTAGCGTTTCTAATTAATCGGAGACCGTGCCGAAATTTATGTCCAGATGGATACCGCGAAATGTGCCGATGTGTGCACGATAATACTCTACTATGCGGGTAGGATATTGTGTTCATTCGATTATGCGTTGTCCACATTATACGCAATTCAAAGACAATGGAAGTGAGATCTTTGACATAATCGCTTTCGCATTGTTAATTAAGGCCAGGATCGTTAACTCTCCATGGGCGCGATTAAGTGAAGCACGATGGATAGAAAATTGATACTGAACTTCCTCCCCATATTAAAATTTTACAGTGATAATATCGATGCTTATTACCTACGAGTAATATAAAACGAAAGAACATAACTTTTTATTCTCATATTAAAATTACTTCCATGAGACATCAAATTTGCTCCGAGAGATTTTATTAATATTGTACATCATAATCTCATTAATTCATCTCTGTAGATATAATTCATTGAATATATAATTTATCATAAATCTGTAGATGCCATGGAAATTAATCCTAGTAATTAAAGCTCAAAAAAATAAGAGGAAAAAAATTCTTTGCAATTTATTTTCATCTCTATTTAGTTCATTTTACTTCCAGTCTATTTCTATCGGATACGAAATACATTCCAAACAAATCAACCCTTCTAATCGTTTTCCTCCAAATCGAAAATTCTTCTTAATTTCAGAAGAGAAGGTAAACCTCCGAATCCATCAACGACTCGTTCTCTGGGGTTGAAATCAATTAAGTTACGTAGCCTAATTAACGAATCCTTCGGTCGAACCATCCATAGAATTGGTGGTAGGAATTTTCTGGGTTTCCCGAAGTAGAAGGGAACGCCGAGAATCATCTGTTATTCGCAGCTGCTGCCGTTCTTCGGTAAAAGGACACAGAATGGCGAGGAAAGCTCAACGTCCATCCATTTCGTACTCTTTCCGTTGCAGTATCTGCAATCACGTTTCTGTTGTGGTTTCGAAATCTTGAGGAATCTTAGCTTCTCTCTTTCCCATAAGAATTCCAAACACTAATCGTTTGCTTCCTGTTAAAGAGTATCTTTCTATCGTGGCAGAAACAGCGATGTAACTCGACGTTGGTTCTTTTGTTAAATGCTGTATGATTTTAAACAGTCTTGGACGTTCAGCGAATTTCATTTCGCGAGACTTTGCGTTAATTAGGGAACACTCGATGGTAATTACGTCGCTTAACACCCGGATAATGAGATTGCTAGATCGCCGTTAAACGTATCTTGTACGCGGGTGGAATAAACGAGTTGAAGGTGGAGAAAGAAATTGGTTTGAAATTTGATCTAAAAGGACGTTGGATTTGATTGGATTTACGAAATATTTGTTAATTATTTGAAGTACGCAACATGAATGAATTTATTTTACAGTTGGAAGTACACATATAAGTAGATTTATTTGAAATTGGAGGATATTCGATTTTACTGCACGAGTGAGGAAGAGATTTTAGGATTCACCTCATTGAAAGAATGACTCTCGGCCTGAGTTGCTTAACCCTAGAACTACTGGCGTTACATCTATTATATTTAAATATATTAAATAAGTACTTTGAAGCAAAGAGAATTAAGGGGTGGAAAAGATGATTTGATAATTTCTTTTTTATCGAATCGACATCAAATATCTATTCTATGACTGTCTAATAGATTTGGAGAATTTTTAGAACAAATTGAGAACTATTCATTTTGACTTGCTTTGTAGTTCTAGTGTTCTCGTTGATGATCGCCTGGATCGGCTTGGAACCATTGCGCCAGCGACCACCCCCATGTCACACTTTTTTTCTCACGTCCTCTTCTCTTACTTGTAAGAGAACCCTCTCCTTTTTAGTAAAATATAGTTGCAGTTAAAGAATTAACAATTTCCGCTCGGTAAACTGTTAATATAAAAACTATTCGGCTCGGACAATGATCTTCTTGTAAATATACAGTACACATTAACAATTTGTATATTTTCTAGCTGTACATGTACCTTCGTGTTTCCCTAATTGCATACGAGGGCAGAGACATAAGCAAATGAACCGGTCTTTAAATTAACCGTGAAACCGCGCACATCAATTCCGAAAAACAGCACGACCGCTGTGCTGATACAACTAACCATGCCGGAGTTTATAATGAGCTTATAATTAAATGAGGGAAACGCACCGACCCACAACGAGTCGAAAGGTACAATAATGAGTGTGCGACGCTCAGTGTATCCTCATTGCCGCAATTAATGTTACGTTCGTATAAAAAAACCCGAATTCGCGACAACTTTGAAAGTCAACGTGCTACCAATCCGTCGGCGAAATTCCTCTTTCGTGAAGTTGCTAATACACAAATAGCACTTTTCTTTTGAAAATTCATGCAGCAAACTTGTAATATATGTATGATGTAAAATATATCTCGTCACCTTTCTTTTCCTGCCGTTATTCGCGACCTATAGAATGACATATTTATGGATTTTCCTGACAACCGAGAAAATGGAAGAAAATGGATAGTCGGCAGATTTGCCAATGAGCAGTAGACACGAATACGATGCTGCCTTTCATTCGACATCTCTTTGTACCTCTGGTGGTGCGTGAAATACGCACGAAGAACCGGAGAATTTCGTTAGACTCTTTTCTATAGCACCTCATTTTTCGGTTAGGAAATCAGTAAGCTAAATCCTTGATGTTCCAAAAGAGCTTTGGAGGAAAAATCAAGTTTCTGTATAAGAGTCTATCCTCGATTTGTTCCTGTATAAATTAAATTGCAATCTGCTACTAAACAGTGCAAAAATAAATTTATTTTTTACAATGTAGAAAAATTAATTTACAAAGAATAATATATTTATTCTTTCTAGTGTCGCACAGTAGACCTTGGCTGTAATAGATTGACCAGGATTTAATAATTTACAACAAATGACAACCGAAATTCTCCACCAGACAAATAAAAAAAATAAAATACAACAAACATAATTAGTTATGTCCAAAAAAAAACTCCTCGTCTTTCCTCTTTCTTGAGTCTCTATGAGATGGAATTTTACATCGCATGTCACGAAGCGGTATGCGAATCGTTAAACATTCACAGAAGTCATACACCATAAAGTGTACCGCACGCAAGTCTTTTTCTCTCTTACGACACCCTGGAGAATCTTGCCGTTTCCGGCATTCAGGCCACAGCGGAAACGTATTCTCCGGGAAAAGACATCAGCAAAGGGATTAAGAGAACAAACGACAGCACTCAATTTCTTGCTAACCTCATGGACTTTTTGGTCACAATACTGATAAAGTACTTATGGTATTGGGTTGTTCGGAAAGTAATTTCGTTTTTATCGGTGAAAATGAAAGACGATTTTCTTGGAGTGCATAAATATTTGATTGAATTATATATTCTCCATTTTGTTCCAATACCTTTTGTCATCTTAGTGACGTAGTAAAATTTTGTAGCTAATTTGATACTGAAAGGTGATGTTGATTTGCGACAATTTATTCGTTATCTTTAATGAATTCTATAAAAATTTAGTAACATTAACTCCATGTTCACCACAGATCTAGTCTTTTGCTTACAGAAGCATAATATATTCATATCGGTGACTCTGTCAAACACCCGAAGTCCTTTGCTTCAAGTGTCGATTTCCCTCGAAATATCTATTTTTCGAGCAGTTGTTAATCCTTGTATTCTTTGTCCTTAGCTTCTACTTAAAAGCAAACATTCTACAATCTTCCGATACTCCACTGGCCTGTGTCCAAAGTATCGGCAATTTCCCTGAGCTTACGAATAATTCGAAAAATAGTGGAAAGTTACTCGAGTCTTGCGGAAGCACAATCGGTATGACTTTTGTCTCGATTGGCCTCCTTCTATCGAGTGCTTTTTTTAACGGAACAATCGAGTTGACGTCGTCGTTTCGACGAAACAGAGAGAAACTAGACTAACAGTAAGCGAAACTTGATATTTCAATGAGACTGTATACGGTATTAACGAACGGGATGATGCTCGATAACTGTGATTGCAATAAAACAACCATACGACATGGAAATGTTGTAAATAAATGGACGAACAGCTTTGCTCTCACGTTATACCGCCGACAGTACACGGTAAACTGGGAACTTGTTAATTATTTTAATTAATCCTCTGTAACCTTAATTATGAATTCGCCTCTCTTCCTCCCACCCTCCGGAAAAAGTTTCGTGTAATAACATAATGCTAGCGAACGATAAGCTGCAGCGTAATTTCGAAAATGAATTTGGATTTCAACAGCATTTTCGTCATGGAAAACAAGTTTGGAATGGCATAATTATAAAGATGGAAAATCGGATACTAATTCGAATACACGTACACGACCGTACGATTCATTAATTCGGTATGAATCTTTTCACAACCAAAAGTCGAATTAACGGTAAACATAAAGAAAAAGAATTAAAAATCTATAAGAGAAATTTCATTTTATTTCAAAGCGAACATTACTTTAATTACTCAGAAATTAGTACCAGGTTAAAAGGTATGAATGTAAACGACGTCGTTTTATTATCTCGAGGGTTGTAGAGGATTAATTGTGAATCCGGTTAAGCGCATATTTATTCATCTGTCGTTGCATTTCTACTCGTAAGTTTATCTTCATCTCAGTTGGCGTTTTCATTCTGTAAAACATCAACTACCGATAAAACATTAAGTTAACAAATGGCCCGTTGGCCTGGTCCGTCGAGTTACGTATATATAATGCAGGACATCCGCGCTTTATCGCGGGAAACTATCCCGAAGGCGTGATAAAGTTATGGTCTCCTAAAGGCTTTTAACGAGCACCTCGCACGTGATATCTTTATTTAATCATACTCGGTCGACGTGATCTCGAATAAATTTTCCAGATACCATTCTAGTTCGAGCATGAGAACCTCGCACCAAAGAGAACGTTTGTGGCTAAGCTGCGTTTCCATTGCGACGAGAGAATTGCCATTGAAAAAAAGAACCGTACCCTTCGATATTACACGGCGAATGATCGGTCATTTCGTTTTTTTTTATTAGTTCATCGATAGAGGAATTTTTACGGGACACTTCTTCGGATCTTGAAACGGTGGAAATGAACGTTTTAGAGTCGTTTCATCGACATTGTAACGCGTTATTTCGTGATCGAGTTGAAAGCTATGGTAAAGCCTAAAATGTGGTTAGTCAATTTTTATTACAGGACGAGGTATGGTAGTAAGAGGAAATGAAAGAAGATGGAGAGGCCGTATCAGAAGTAAGATGGTTGAGGACGAAATCCACCGTCAAAGTAGATGTTTCCCTGGCGTCCTATACGTTTTCCTTCCTACTCTTCTAAAGTGTAAACCCACAAGTATAGAAGGGGAAAACGGCTCGGCGAACGACTTTTTAAGGTTTCATAACCACTTCATGGATTCAATGGACTCGGTTGGATCGAACTACCGAAATGTTGTAAGCGCTGTGGAGAAAAGTCGGAAGTTCCGGATATTTTTCTTTGACATTTTTAACGACCGTAGTTATTGCCTTTGAAACCTCTTGACTGTTTCTTGAATATTCTGTGATTTATTGGCTATTAAGAATTTTCTAAACCAAGGAGACGTTTGGTAAAGCATTTTTATTAAAGGTACGACTCGAAGTCTATGTAAGTTTTATTTTAGGGTAGATAAGGTGCTACGTGGTTAAAATGAATTGAAAAAAATTGCAATGACTTTATATTAATTTCGCGACGAAGATAAAAACCGTTAATCTTGCACGTCTCCCTAGATTTTATTCTTCGATTGCATTAATATAAAAAAGAATTGTAAGATTAATAGACTGCTTAAAATTCCTCTTAAGCGTTTCAAAACTTTTTAAATTCTTGATTTAGCCTTTCAAAATTCCTTTTACGAACAAAATTAGTGAGATACGCCGATGATCCCTATTTCAATAAAATACACAAAGGAGACAACGATTATCTTTCACGATTCATAGATAAAAGAAAGAAATATCGATGAAAAAAAAATGATTGCTGTTTTTTATGGTGTTCGTGACGAAGATAAATTCAGGTTGCTTTCATTGCACAAGTTTTCCGTTCTTCGATCCGTATGCCATCGGCGGCGCACTTCTCTAACAATAAGATTAACGATAGATGCCTCGAAGAGAAGTAGGAACATTTCGTACGGCCGTAAGTTCACAACACGCAACTCCATTCGCAATCCTTTGATTTCTCCGTTCCACGATGCACGCCAGACTTGAATTAGGATAATAATCGTACAATCGTAGATCCAAAAGGCGATGTCTTTCCCGCGAACGACAACGAAACTGCGGGTTCGCGTGTGTTTTCAATTTGAGCACTTTACTCGTGAATAGGTAACTTCGATTTACTCCAGGAGTTTCCTGAAGGAATGGACTTTCTTGGACTTTGATACGTTGCATTTCTGCAGAGAGATAAAAATAATAACTACAAGCCCCTTCATCTTTAACACTACATTTACCAGCGTGAAATCTACTATATTTAAATATGTTAAATATGTACCTCAAAGCAAGGAAAATTAAGATGCGGAAGAGATGATTGATTCGGTAATTTATGTTTTATACGATGGACGAAGAATATTTATTCTACGGCTCTCTCATAAACCCGTAGAATTTTTGGAAAAAATTGTGCACCAGGCATTTTGACTGGTTTGGTAAATATAGTGTTAATTGCAGATTAAGACGGATTATTACATTTCAAAATAGAGTAGGGTTTTGGAAAACACTTGGAGCCACATTTCTATCGTCAGTCTTCTTTTAATGGACGTGTAGTATAGTCAACATTCCTCTAATGCGATCAATTCATACGCGTTATCGTATTATATGAGAGCAAATTATAGGGTGGTTTACTATAGCGATGGGGGTTGTGACGCATATAAAAGTAAAGGCTTAGATTCGCAATCAGTGAGCTCGAATTGAAATCCTCTTCCATCAGCTCCGCTTAATTTTGCTGAGATTTTGAAATGACCATCACAGATAAAGTTAAAGAGTCAAACAAAGATAGTATAACGTTATAGGGTAGTTTACTACAGCGACGGGGGGTTGTGACGGATATGAAAGTAAAGGCTTAGATTTGCAATCAGTGAGCGCGAATTCAAATCTTCCTCCATCACCTCCGACAAATTTTGCTGAGATTTTGAAATTACCATATTAGATAAATCTGAAAAATCCAAAAAAAATTAGTACAATTGAGCAAGGTCAATTAATCTGATTGTTTAGTATTTAGCGATCTCTGCAACTTTCTATGGTTACAATATTTTGAATTTAATTAACCAGACTTGAAAATTGCTCCTGAACTTTCTTAGAAATCTCATTAAACTTCAAAGTATAGTTACATCGAAGACATTCTACTATCGTTGAACGTAGTGCGTTTACGTCATCCCTTTGTTAATTTATCCAACGCACCGTCCAAATGTAAACGCGGGTCCAAAACTCGAGAAGCAACGTAAGCCACTCGAATACAACGACCGTAGTTCATGCGGCGCCTAATCTTGGACAAACTTTGCCGGCCATACTTAGAACGGAAGGAACAGTAGACAGATTGCTCCGACTGCACCGTGTGCATCCTGCTGGCGGGAGAGAGCTACCATGGAGATAGTTTCTAAGATAGTTGGACTTGAATTAATTACCGCCTCGTATAACTGCCTATTTTATACGCGTACGGTTATACTTCCTCTTTCCACGTCCTTCCTTCGAAATATTCGATTTCCCAGAACCATTTTGTGGCTGACAATCAAACAAATTGTTGTTTCAGTATTCGTAGCTTTCCATCCGCAAGGAAGTTCCTTGAATTCGACAGTTGCAACGAAAAATTACTCTCATTGTTGCAGCTGTTGTAAAGTAACAATTAGTTTTGCAATTTTTTTAATTCCTAGTGAAAATTGGATATCTAGATGTAATGAGATGTTTTTCATTTGAATTGATTTTCTTTCTCAATGCCATTGCAGATAGATTTTATCGATTACAGATATTATTATAATTTTATTCTTAATTAGTCGAAGTTGAATTTATGAGGTTTCCTGTTATTTTTAAGTGCAAATGAAAATTAATTCATAATTTAATTTCTTCTCAATATTTATTTTAATTAAAAGGTGTTTCCGATTTGTGGGAAAGTAGCAACCTATAATCGATATTGCATTAAAAAAATAAGAAAATAAATAATAATCGTAAAACATGAAAATATAATTTAATAAAGATATTCACCGATTGTCGTCCCGATTACATCGTGATGCAACGACTTTAATTGCAGCACTGCCGCTTGACATTAATGCAAATTATTGACACAGCTGCACGCCAAGCAACAAATGGGGTCGCAATACTTGCACAAACGCGCCTAACATTGCCCGTCGGAAAAAAATTACCTTTAATTATTATTTAGTCACGTCCGTTGGTTCGTCATTAATTATATTTTTAGTCCGTTCGTTCGAAGTACACCGTTCAAAGAGCAGAGAAGCGGGAAAACTTATCGCATCGTGTTTTTGCTCGTTAAGTTTCGTTTCTTTTATGCCGTCCCGTTTTATCGTTCACTCAGGCAAACCGCCGCTTTGACATTTATTATCCGTCCGATATTATAATTCATACGTCAACATAAAAACGTAACGCGGAGTTTGCTCTTGTTGATGATAAAGTTCCGTATACCAAACGGAAAGTTATTATTTTCGTGTCAGCGAACGAACGGCAAAGTTCTCGCTTTATTGTTCGCTCCTCTTTTGCACAATCTGCAGCTTTCTGTAACTTTCATACGGCTGCGAAAACTCCGCATAACTCTATCAGGATAACCTAATTTATAGCGCGTGCAACCGAAGAATAAGGTCAACGTCGTACTTACTTAACGATGTAGTTATGGCCGGAGAGAAGAGAATCGCTTTATAAAGGTCAAGTAATTAAAAAATCTTCTGGTAATACATCGCCGTCGGGTAATTATAAGGGTAATGGGGTGCTACTTTATAAAGTCTCTGAAAGAAGGGAAAGTGGACCTTCCACTTTTCCTCCTTTCATCCCTCTTGCATTCACTTGCTTTTCTGGCCAAGTATGCCTCCCGGGAATACGTACAGTGCTCCGTGAAAGCTTCATTTTTTTTCCATTCCTTTTTTTTTCGCAGGATTTTGCATTGGTAAAAATGTGTTTTGAAATTTTCAGAGTGTTAAAAAAAATATTGTCAGTTTTGTTATATGGTTTTGGCGTTTATTATTCTGTAAAGCAAGTAATTTCTTTTTGAAATGCTCATTTAGAAGCAACAAACTTGGAATACTATTAATTATTAAAATGGTTAATTATACTTGTAGTATCGTAATTTTTTAGAAATAAGAGATAGCTTTTAGTTAGTGAGTGTGGATGGATTTTGTGTATTTGAGAGCGAATGTTTAGAATGCGTGATTTGGAAGACGGCGAGTTCGAGGGTTAGAGTGAATGTTTAGTCTGTGGACAAGGAGAAAATGAGTGAGTGCAATAGAGAATGCAAGCTGTGAGAAAGACGAAGAATGCATGCTGTGAGAAAGAGTATCGAGGGTGGATGCGAGTGTGAATTTTTGGGAGAGTCAGTTGAGAGTCAGTTGAGAGAGTCGAGAGAGTTAAGACACAGAGTTTGTTGCGAGGAGAAATACAGTGGAGTTATATATAGAGTTTAGTGGAGATTATTAGCAATTAGAGTTATTAGAATTATTTTATTTTACCGAGTGTTTCTATTTTGTTATTTTGTTGTTTAGGCTATGATATTGTTAGTTAGTTTAAGGTGTGTATATAGTTGTTAGAGAAATGTATGTAGAATAAATATATATATATATAAATAGAGACAGAGGAGAGATTCTACATACTTAACCATTTAAAATTAAATTAATTCACGAATAGTTGTCGGACATTAATAAAAATTCTATGCTACTTTATTTCCTTTACCTCTTTAAGTTCATTCGAATGAAATGGAAATTAGTTTATAATTAACTTCAACTTTTGCAATGGAAAAATGAATACAAAAACGAGCCTGAAAATCTCGCCAGGCAAAGAAGTATCTCACTTCTAACGTCGTAAAATTCACGATAGGATACATCTTTCATTACGTTCCACTTCGAACTCGAAACTCGGATAGTTTCTGTATAAATGGATTGACTTGTGAATAAAACATAAGGTCCATGCACTAAGTCAACCTAATACCCGAGCAAGGTGTTCGGTCGGCTGCGTTAAAAAGACACGGGAGTTCCGGAAATACTGTCTTCCGACTCGTCGCTCAATCTTACATCCCTCTCCGCGAAGTAAACGTAAATGGATGTTGTAAATCCTTAAGTGGAATTTGCACCGACCAGTCTAACTCGATTCTGTTCACGTTCCTATCTCCCGGAGACAAGGACAATCGTGACGAAGCCACGTTGTAATAAAGAACAAAACTATCAAAGAAAAGGAGAATGAAAGAATGAAAGAAGATGAAAGAAAAGAAGAAAAAGCATAAAGGTAAAGCAAGAGGGTACAGAAAAAATAGAGTAATAAAGAAAGTGAGAAGAAAACGGAGAGAAATATAAAAGGGGTAAAGTAAGAGCAGAGAAGGGCGAGATGGAGAAAGACAAATAAGAAAGAGAAGAAAAGAGGTAGAAAGATGGTGGTAAAGAGTAAAAAGATAACAGCAAGACACGATTGTATCAAGTACTATACAACGTGTCGCTTGGAATTTGGTCTGGGTTGCAGAAACATTCTACTGTCCACGGGGCCAGCTGACATATCGGACACCTGAGTCGCTCTCAATTTAAAGGATTTACGAGCTTTCCGCCACCGAGCATCGCGTAAGGATATAAACTACCATGGTTTTATATAAACGCTATCGAATGGAGATACATCAGTCTACCTATAAACTACGATTTACAATAATATTTTCATACATCAGCATTTTTGTCGATATATTCGAAGACTCTTCGTTCAACGAGTCTTATCGAGTCAAGATGCTGATCGATCTCCTTAAAATAATTTATAATTTATCCTCGTTGGAGAAGAGGAAAGTAAAATATTTATTTTAAAAAATTTCACGAAATATAGGGAAAACGAAGTAGTGAGACGATTAGATAAGATGCTTGTTTACATTGACGTAAATCTTATTTGGCTATTGCAAGCAACGCTAAAGAGCTTTTGCCGATATGTAAGCGTTACCGACAAGAGCATCTTTCTTTTATAAAAAAGCAAAGCCTCTTACCCTGCTATCGGTGAGGCCGTTATTCGGTGCACGAAGCGTATTGCCTGCTTGAATTACAATTTCTCTTCGTCCATTCGACAATGGGTATTCTCAATAGGATAAAAGAGCCACCGATGGTTCCCTGTACGTGCCAAGGTTCGTGGGTCTACGGTTGCAAAGTGCGTTAAAATCCGCAAACGAAAATGAATTGGAATCGAACTATCGATTCGTTGCCGATGCGATTGCATACTCGAAAGGTCTGTTTAAATTCGAATTCTGAATCGGATTCTTAATGATTTGCATTGATCCTAATCCTATCTCGCTTTTTTCTAGATTTGTACGGTGGAAGTGTAAACAGATTTCTTGGACTTGTAACTGTTTTCTTCAAATGTTCCTACCAATAGTACTTATAATATAATTTCTTGCTTTTGATGTGAAATATTGGTGACAATTGAGCGTTAAAGTCATTGGGCTCTCTTAAATATTTGATGATTACAAAGTAGTTGTGTAGAAGTCTTTTTATTTTAATGACAATTGCATCCTTTTGGTTGTTGAATTGCTTCAGCTTTACACATCGAGATTAATCAATTAGTAGAAAGTAGATAAAAGAACGGTGACCTTAATGGAGTCTAACATTAATGCGTAAAGTCCAGAATTCTTGAGTGTAAAGCTGAATCGCGAAAGTGGTACTTCGGTTTCAACTCATTATATTGCCAATACGTTTCTAAACTTCTCTCGTTAATTCACTGCTACGGGCTTCCTTCCGCACAATTTCAAAGTAACTGAATTCCTCGATAGATTTCCCAACCCTGTGGTTTTTTTAAATCCTTAATGCCTCGCTTCGATGTCGGAAATTCACAATTCCCAAAAGTGTTTCTGTAGGTATTTCTTTGGGACACGGTTTCGTTAATTAAATACCTGCCTGCAGATACACATTGGCAAGAAAACTAACAAGATTCCTGGCAACGTGCATCATTCTCGAAAAAATCGTCTACAACACTATGAAATCATCGTCACTGAAATGTTGATATTTGGACAAAATGTATTCCCAAAATTCTCATTACAACTTAACGCTGATTTATCAAAGTATCCAAGTAATTTGTACCGAGAAATTACAATTCATATTACCGCAGAATTGTACCCTTCGCGGAATTCTCCCTCGGGAAGCATAATTTCGCGATGCATTCATTTCGCATAATCTGTTTTCGCCTATAGAAATTTCAATAACCGTTTGGAGTCGGTAGTGCGACACCGGTTAGTATTCATGCAGGTCCGGTGTTAGATTGATTGCTGATCCCTAAATTGTCCCTAAAGTTGCTTTACACGTTTCAGTGGCATGCAAGAGAAGTTATGGTCTCTCAGCTATGTTTACGTAACTTGACGTGACGGATATATAGTTACTGTCTGGCGTTAACTAACTAACTAACCGTTGGTGTATCATCAGTCGACTGGCCTTCTCCGAAGGTATCTGTGCTTCCCAATTAGTCGAGTTAGAATTGCAGATTTCACGCAAGTCGAGTCGAATACTTGGAATACCGCAATGAACTTCTCGCGCGTCCTTTCCTTTTCGCGTTTCGACGTCTTCGAAAGATCTATACGGAGGAACGAATCGCGCAGAGATTTCACGTAGAATTCGCTTAATTGCGCTACTCGGCGATTAGATTCGCGAAACGACTAATCTCGAACTCCGACAGGATTATGCGGTCGATCCTAAACGTTGAGAAGGTAAATGCAGTTTCGTGAAATTCGAGGCGACGATCTCGTTCGATGGTCTTGAAACAGTTAACAGCGAGTAGTAGTAACGGCTAGATGAATAACGTCGCGTTATGGAAACTCGAGGATGACTTGTGAGAAGATTTAAACCGAAAAGCAGCCGGTATGCTCTCCTGGATGTAGAGAAGTTCGAAGAGCGAACAGAAATGGAACTTGGGACTGGATTCAAGTTGTATTAGAAGTTTTGAAATAATTCGAAATGTTTTAAATATTTGTATATTTTTAATAACGGAAAATCGAAAGTTTCTGATCAAATTCCAATGAAATTAAATTTTATCGATGAATTTATAGATATGTTACGTAATAAGACTTGCATTTGGAACAAAGTACTCGAATGAACGCGAAAAATTCATTGCTCGAAGAAGAGGAAGCGAGGAAGGCCGTAAATTACTAGCAAACGCATGTGTCCCAGAGGAGTACGTGCTCTATCTTACTTAAGGCTGAAGACGGCGGGTGAAAATTTTTACGATAGGAGAACAGCGCACTCTAATTTCTCTCTCCATGTCTCAAAAGTTACTTAACTAAAAAACCTAATTTTCTAAACATTTCAAATTAAAGTACAGGCAAACGATTATAATAATCGTTACTACTTAAACAGATAAGCGCTTTGGTAATAATACCGCTGAGAAAAAACGCAACCCTATCGATTCAGATATACAAAATTTATTCTCCAAGAAAACTGTTTCTTCCATCTTTCAAACCCTAATTACATCGCGATAAACCAAAGATTTCCCATCAAAGGGGTCATTATTAAAATTAGATGCCACTTTAATAAAGATCTCCGATAACATCCCTGCGGCTCGAGCGACCCTCGTCGAATCAGGGTTAAGAAATTGGAACAAAACGACACGGGTATCCGAAGAAAAAGGATTCGAAGCGACACGGGGTTCGAGGCCGAATCGAGGACAAGAAACAACGCGTAGGTGGATGACCGAGAGTCCTGCAAGAAAAGGGGTGGAAGTACACTGGTAGTGAAAGAAAAGGAATAAGAAGAGCGTTTGGAACCGCGGTGGGATCTCCGTAGCGATTTGTTCGTGGGGTTTGATTTATAAGTCTGTGAGAGTTGTCGGTGGGGTGAGCGAGGATCCTTCTTACCCTTAGTTCGTTTGAGGCGAAAGGAGAGCTCTCGCCGATGGGAGGGTGCGGGGGAAAGAATAAGAAAGAAAGAAAAGAAGGTAGAGAAGCAAGGAGTTAGGGAACGATCGCCGGTCCGTGGCTTCACTTACGGATGATGCATTGCCCCATAGTCGACTTCAGGCACAGAAGGATGGAACCGCGGTAATGGATTCGAAATGGCTGAAAATAGTCGGTCCTTGTCACCGAGCTACCCTTCGTTCGCCAGGTTACCCTCTTCGTTCAACCCTCGAAACTCGCGGCACGCGATTTCGTTCTCCAGGAGGAAGACATTGGCGCGCGTAACTCGGCTGGATTTGCTTTTATCTACGGTGAATTTCAAGTTACTCCATCGAGAGATGGAAATCGAATCCAATTGGAAGAATTACTTCTGCGATTATAGTCGGATTTCAGTTGGACGCGATTTTCCGTGGGAATCGGTTAGATAGGGAAACGTCTTTTGAAAATTTTCTTAACTCGGTCTTTAGGTCTGGTATCGATCCTTGGGTACTCGTTACGAATTTCTTATCAAAGTCTCCCCTTTTGGAATTCTCCTTTCACCCGGTATGAAGGAAATGTTTGGATGCTATTAAATGTAGAAATTGTATTTTTCATATTGTTACAAGTTGTGAACTTTACAAATTGTTACAATGGAACCGGAAATGTCGATGGGTCTAATTGGTTTCCTGGATGACTCGTATTTGGTTGGGTGTGAATACACCACGCAATTTTTATCGATCTTCATGCATCAGAGGATCGTTGGTAATTTCACGTAATTTTACATCGTTACGTGTACATCTTGATCTTCGTTTCGTAGAATAATCGTTTGTAAATTTGTCGTCGGGTAGAGGAAACTTAAGAGTTTCGAATTTTCTTGATATCTCGGAGAGGATGCGCATATGGGAAAGTTTCACCCTGATTTTTTTCGTCTCTCCACTCGACCTCGGTTGGCGCGAAGCGCAACGGGACATAAAAATGTCGATAGCGTTAACGAACGGAATTGGCGATTTTTATTTCCAAGTTGGCGCTTGTCCAGTCGTGCGCTATTTTATGCGCCTCCCAGCAGCTCGTTCGACAGCATTGTTAAGAGGGACGCAGATTGGATATTGGATTTCACGTACGAGCCACTCTGCACCTACGGCTAGTAAACTTTTTCCTCGCCGCTCGCTCTTTGACGATTTCGATGAATGTCCGTCTCAGGAATCCATGTACCATTAATGGACGTTTCATTGGAAAATTCGTCTGTTCCGTGTCTCAGATATAACTATGTCTAACTGTCTGTAATTTTCAGCTTTAAATTAATTTGATCAAATTGCCAACATCAGACGAAAATTTGCATCTTGCGATTCTTCATGGTAACTAATTACAATATTAATCTTTTGGTCTACGATTTCTTTTCTGATTCAGCGTACAATGATTTAAAATTAATTCCTACAATCAAAAGTTCTCACTGATTTCTGATATCCGATTATACCATGAAATTTAATCCTTTGGTCTACTATTTCTTTTCTGACTGGGCTTGTAATGATTCAAAATTGATTCCTGAAATCAAAAATTCTCACTGATTTCTGGTATTTCGTACAATGAAAGTAATATTAATAGTATAGAAATAATGAGAATGTTTTTCATCCGGCTGATATTTTCAATTTAATAGTTTTTGAAAGATTCCAGAATTTCCTACTCCATTTTCCACGCCACGAGTGTCACGCGTTATTATAGGCTAAGGAGTTAAACTTAATTTACTTTTAGAACTCCCAAATTCCGAGAATATTTAACATTCTTTTGATTCTATCGGTCAGCAGTTCTTTTAGTTACTCCAAAAAATTCTTCCGCAGATTTTCAACAAACGTTGTAATTCATTTATTCGATAACTGGCGATAACGACACATTCAGAACGATTCTTTCTTTCACGGTAATCGAGTCGGGTAACTACAGTTTGGTGTTGTACAAACCCGAATGGAATTCCGTCGAACGAAATTATTCCCCATTGGCAAACGGCATTCGCGGACAGTGCTCTGGTGAACTCTCACAAGGGAGGTTTCCCAAGCGTTAATTTTCGATTGTAATGACATTTACAGGGTATGTACAATTCGATGAAATATTTGACACGTATTTTTTTTATCGCCAATCGTTCATATCTATTGGCTTCGATTTTTCGGGATGACCCGGTGTGGATGGCTCCCGCCATCTTCGCCAGGATCTGAGTTTGGCGGGCCGCGAAAGAGTTGTGAGCCGGTGCCCGGGGCCCGCCTATAAGACTCAGCGAGGTTGCCATGGGGTTTTAGTGGGTACGAATTTTGAAGACTTTCCTCATGCAACAAAAAAATGGTCCAAGCGGGTCCGGCTGGATTGGAGCGGGTTCGGGCGGGTCTAAGGGGGTCCGAGCGGGTCCAAAGGGGTCCGAGCGGGTTCAAGGGGGTCCGGGTGTGATGGTGCGGGTCCAAGGGGGTCTGAGATATTTATAAAAGTAGCTTTTCGATCCCTAACTGTGGGGGCTGTTTTCACCACTCTAGATATGAACGATGGCCAAAAAAAGAATACATGTCAAATATTTCATCGAATTGTACATATCTTGTAAATTTCATTACAATCGGATATTAACACTTGGGAAACCTCCCTTGTCAGTCGACTTCTCGTACGTGACGGTATATTTCGGTGTAACCAAGTGTATCGATTTCCAGATTCATGGGTGTATCGACAACGTGCCGTAGGCTTGCCTTTGATCAATTGCCAGTCGATCGGTTGGAGAGTGCGTGTCATTGACGCGGATACCTTTGACGCACTTATGCAGGCAAACGTGCGTGGCAAGTAATGCAATTAATTAGTAGGACACACAGTCCTGGAGCCTAATGTTGTTGAGACGCGATATTAGCAATGTTGCTACGGGTATTGTTGACTTCAGGGGAATCCTGCGGAAAATTGATTTTCAAAGATATCTTAGCGATGACGCTTAAATAGACGTGATGAACGGATTTATTTCTTCGGGTAAATCGATAGTGTATTGAATAAAATGTAATGTTATGAATAATGTGATAATAATTATAATATTCGAGCACTGTAATGAAAGGATTGAAAAAAAATTCGAGGTCAATGCTAATTTGTCACTTTTTATGACTGGATGAAACATCAATTGTAGCTCCATTACGATTCACTGATGCAGAATCATCATTTAAGTAGATTAGATTAATCATCGTTGTCATTATCTCCTCATTGTTTACCAAATTAAAAAGGTAAAATCCAATATTTTTGATTGTTTTTAAATACCCAACGATTGAAATTCTACAATTTTACAGTTCAAAAGAGCTACAACGTATCGGAATGTCGACAATTGCATAAATGTTTTCGAATTTCCGGGACACCACAGTGTAACTTTAATCTGTTGTGCGTTTACGCTTTCAAAAGGTTTTACCTCGATCAAAGGTAAACGGGTTTTATTGTCTACACCGATTTCTACACGGTGTACATACAGATATCTTTTTCATGCCATAGACGGCTCTAAATCTGTGGGATTGTTTAGATATCACGTTCGGCGATTTCGTTGTACGAGGTTTTTCGATACATTTATCTCGAGTACAACGTGTCAGCGTAAAACGTGCCGAATCTTGCACTGTTGGTTCGATTTGGTATCATCGTGCATGAACAGCTGTATTTATTTGGTAACGAAAGCCATGTCCATGAGATATTCATCGATACGGAGAGTTTTGCCGATTTGGATGGCTTTTTTATTCAGAATCAAGTTAACCATCTTAACAGTTTTGGTATTAAGATTTATATTTGGAGTACGCTTTAACCCCTTGCACCTACAATTTCTTTTCTGTTTGAATGCACAGTAATTCGGAACTAATTGGTGAAATAAAAAATTATCACTGATTTCTGGTATAACATATAATATAACGCAATCCTACTAGTATGGAAATAATAGAAGTGTCTCGTGATAGACTAATATTTCCAATTTAATAATTTTTGGAAAACTTCCCTTCCTATTCCGTCTACCGCGTCACTAGTGACACGCGACATTGTAGGGCAAGGGGTTAAAGTCCCTTTTTAGACAATGTTGCGAAATATTGACGCAATCTGAAAATTCGTTTAAATTTTCTATAAACTGATAATGAGTATAAAAGCTCATATATTCTAGCTTATAGAAACTAACGTTTCGCAACTTGAAAACGTTCCAACTAATAAGCAGCATCCCAGTGGACCAATAGCTTTCTAAGATAAACGAATCAATATTTATTATTCGATAATACGTAATTTATACTGCGTATAACGATAACTTTCAATATCGATTATCCATTAGTGTAAAAATATTAATGCACAATCTATAATAAATTTAAGAACTTACAGAGGAGAACTATTCGCCGGTAATTTCTTCGTTACCGTAAATGAAACAAAAATTTAATACAGAGTGGAGAATATGAAAAAAAATAGACAATAGTAGATCTTCGCTTGAAAAATCAATTTCAAGTTTTACCCAACAGTGCAAGGGTTTCGAATGATTTACACGTGTGCCGCACTTCGTCAAATGCGAAATCGACAATACACGTGGAAAAAATTCGCGTGTGCACACTCGCAGAAAGGCTCTCCGGAATATTCAACGAGCGTGCAACTCTGGGAACTTTCCTTGCACAGTGTTGTCCCGATTGGGAATTTTTGACGCTTGAAAATATTCCATTGAAACGGCATGAATGGCGACGCGATGTTTGGCAACGAAATGACACGCGTCGTTCTATTTCCCATCAACAACGACACGAAAGCTGCTGTAAAGTCGTGGAAATCTGTTGGAATCTAATTCATCCTCAATCCAAGTCATTCGTCCATTATTCACCATAAAGTTATCATAGGATTTATTAAAAATATGAAGATTGTTAAATCTTTGGAATATTATAGCAAAATCACGTTGCAATTTTAGAAGGTTGTCATTTTGAAGGCTTGCGTGAACGATCATCGTTAAAATGCATTAAAGATACCTTTTGCAAGAAGCACACGGAGAGGCATGGAAGCCGGACAAATGCGGACTAAGGAAAATTAGAGAGAGTCGGTTCGTTTACGAGCACATATTAATTAATATTAATCCCGTTATGAATTAGTGGCCGGCTCGTTTTGGTTCACTAAAGAGCCCGACAATGATCGTGTTCAACTGGGGAGACTTGAAATCCGTCAATGATATCATTAACCGAGTCATGGAGTGATTTAAATTGCTCCTAAGACGAGAGATTCGTTCGACTCGGCAGGAATTATCGGTATTCTTAACTGCCTTCGTTTGTCACGAAAACTACCTGAGAACATTTCCAAGGAAATTTTTTCAACGGGAATGAAAGTTTTATGCTTCTTTTGTAATTTTTTTTTAATTCCATATTTTTTCTTGTACGTCTCGCAGAGTTGTCGATTGTTGAAAGGACATCTGAAAAACAGACGAAACGATGTCTGAATAACGGAAACAATATTCCGTCGAGTTTTATTTGAACAGTGCTCACAATGCGTGGGTGAATGCTGTGCGGCTCGTTTTATTTGCTGCACGACAGATTTCTCTGCAATAACGTAATGACATTTTTAATTGATTTATTGCTAATTGATTATCTTCCGGTTCACCAATTCGTATACTCGTTTTGTTATCTGTCTCCTCGTGTTATTCGTCATAGAATATATGAAAAAGCGTCAAATAACTATTCTCTGTCGGTTTAAGAATAGTATATCTCGTCAATAATTGGGAGATCGAGTCATCAATAGTTTTATCTCTGCGTTTTTTTTCATTTACTATTGAAGGATAAGTTTCTCGCAAAATACAACATGTTTGCAGAATTTTTATTTAAAAATTGATATTCCATCTAATCTCGCATTTCATGAAAAGAATGGGTAAGAAGTTGTCGCTGTTATTCATAGTGAATCAATACGTTTAATTTCTTCGTATCAATTAAATCTCGATGCTTCCATCAACTTGTAATATTCGTCGAACGGTATTCGACGGTGAATTAATTACAAAATCCGATTTGAGCCTCTTTACTTGTAATTATCCTTTGGCCTTGAGAATTTAATTCACTCGTAACCTACAGGTTAAGCTTCGGCTTGGAAAATCTGCACGTTAAATACCATAATCTTGGTAAAGAACTGAAACGTTCCTACAGAAACACGCAGACGTTCGTCAAGTAGAGATTATTTCACCGTCGGTGTCGGTGATTCTCAATGCTGCACCGGAGTATGCTTTAAAGGCGCTCGGATCTCCTTGAAAATGAAGTAATTATTCGAGTGCTCAATTAGAAATCGTCGGCAAGCCGGGAGGAAGGGATGAATTTTCATTAAACGTTGATACTGCACGTGGATATAGAAATTGAACATTTCATGAAGTTGCCGTTGCAAACGGAGGGAACATTTCCGAAGTGAAATTTCAAATTAATCTGAGTTTCTTACTATCATAAACTCCTTGATATTTCATATTTCTTATTGAGTTTTTGATTTTCGTATCAATTGTAATCTTTTTCTAACCCATTGCCGCACAATAACGAGTGATACTGGTGATGTGGTAAATTGGAAAGGAGATTTTCAAGTTTTGCAAAACTTATAGAATTGAAAATTTAAGTGAGACGCTGCATGAAAAATTTATTTCTATAATATTAACATAATCGATACGATACATCAGAAATCGCTTATCAATTTTTACTTTGATCAATACAATTCTTAATTATAGGGGGGGGGGGGGATAGCAGAGCTGTGCATTATTTCAGATACAATATTTTAAAACTCATTTGAAATATTACTTGAGATAAAAAGTTATTTCACAAAAATATTTCACTATTTGAAATAAATTATGTTATATTTCGTCCAACAAAATAATTTTATGAAATGATTATCTATTCTTTTATTTCGTGAAATACATCAGTTCAAATAATAAAATAACAAGTTATTTTCTTATTTGAGCTAAGTATTTCAAATGTCAAATAACATGTTTGGTGCCCTAAGCATGAAATCTCTTTGCGATGTATTGTTCGAAAAAAGGGTTTTATTGAAAGCAAATGGTGTAAAATAAATCTTTATTGCTACCCATCAATAGCTTATTTTCCGAACTAAACTAAAATAAGGCGAAATTTCAACTTCCAATTAGTATCATACATTTCTCTTAATTATTTTAAATATGTTTATTTCAAATGACTACGCCGAAATAAATGATAATAAAGTTATTATTTGAAATAAATGTACTTAAATAAATTCCTCTCAAATAGTTATTTCATAGAGATTATTTGAGATAATGTTATTTTCAATAATTAACTTATTATCTTTATTTGAAATAAAATTTGCCCAGCTCTGGCGAATAGTTACAAAAGAAAAAGTACGGCAACGGGTTAACGCTTCAAAATCGTTCTAAATTCCTAAATTACAGGAATATTTAATTTTCTTCCGGCAAAACTTGCACAATATCTTTTCCACCTCATTTTCTTTCATCGTGCAGCGTGCAATTTGCGACTCACGAGACGGCAATGTATCCGAAACACTTTCCATTTCGCAAACGATAGTTGAACACCATCCGCGCACAGGGTGTGACAATCTACGGGGTACACCGAGGACATAAATCACCGTGGCAAGGAGTCAGCTCTGCGCGAAAACACAACAGAGCCAGGAGAATGCCATTTACATGATAATTCGCATAGCTAGGACGCTAGAAAATTTTCATGCCAGTCTACCGACGAACCGATGTTACTCAAAAGCCAGAATATCACAGGTTCTCCCTGTTCGGTGCAATCGACTCTTTCTTCGTGAAATTTCGCATCTCTTGCACACGTAATTTATTCATGGTTTTTCGATTAATATTAGGTTATAAATTGCATCGACAAATAAAAAAAGTTACCCTCTCTGTAAGAATTGACTCTCTCCGATCCTAATATCAGATTCTTGTAATAAACTGAACGTAATTGCCATACCGGGTTTTCGATGTGATTTAACGAAAATCGATATTATTAATCCGTTAATGGATACTCGTCATATTATATGGCAACGAATGAAAAATATTGCTTACTACGAAGGCAAATGAATGTAGAAAAAGCTCATGAAATTTTAATCAACAAAATGCAAGGTTCGTGGAATGTCGTTTAATCGAAAAAATTTCATCACAGCATCGGCCATCAAAGGTATAAACGTTATACAGGATTCGTGTGGCGCCATTCGCTATTGCTTTCCCTCCATTTTCCTGATTTTGAATTATTTCTTAGCTTTCCCGATATCTCGTGTGAAATCACCGAAGTGTATTTCACCGATATCGATTCTCGGTATCATCGAACATAAAGGAAAGTACGATAGCTCGCACTCGAGATAACAATTTGGAGATTTCGAGTGGGAGACGAAAGCTCGAAGGAGAATAAGGAATCAGGTTAGAGGATTCTCATTTTCTCGAAGCTAGGTCATGTTCAAAGTCGCTCGATACAGATTTCAGAATGTAGAGAATCGGTGATTTATGTCACTCTTTATTCATTTCAGAATTTCTCGCCAATCGTCTCTCTTCTTGTTCTCTCTGCCTTTCTCTTTTTCTCCCAACCGTCTCAATCGTTTCTCTTTCGCAGAAACTTGAAGTGAGACAGCGCAAAGTATATCCGCAACGTACAAACGTATTTTTTTAAGAGTGCTGTGCAATAAAAATTGTTATTAATGGAAAATGATGCTCTGATGTATTACAAATCAAATGCAATTGTTAGATTTTGAAAAAAAATATGGGTGTTTTGGTCAGGATTTCAGCGAAATCGACTACTGTGCGACGATGTTCTCGAGTATCTGATTCTAACGTAGTGCCAAGTTCGCGAAACAATTCATCGATTCATTGTGAGTTGAAGCGAATGCAAAGGGTAGGGGAGGATTGAGTTAGAGAGTTTCTCCTTACCCGAAGCTTAGTCACGCTCGGAGACAATGGCTCTCCGACTGGTGTAGGTTTATAAGAATCCACGAACCAATCGTTAAGCAGGTATCGAAGATTTCCTTGCCAAACTTCTACCTCGTGACTATCACACCAATCTGTATTTTTTTATTTTCTTAAACCATATAGATTAAATGCCAGCACTCTTTCTTTTCTCAACATCGATCGAGTGTTTTGTTAAGCTTGGATTCCATTGAAGCGTAAAATTCTCGAAGAATAATTAATAGCGTTGAATACATTCGAAGCTGCATCCTACGAAGAATTCCCAGATGAAACGAAATGGATAATAACTGGCGTGAGATAGCGTTGATTTTCTTGCTAAGTGTTCCACAACGATATCCAACCAATTCCTCCTTTCCTTCCGTCGGTGTTACTCCGTATTTAACCGTTGCCAGTTCGTAACCGCAATTTCCATGCACCTTGCATCGCTTTTTGTTTTTCTTCATTTTGTTGAATGTGTTCTTTGTTTTTGAATGGTTCCCCATTCGCCTATTCAGAGGCATCCGGCTATCTCCTTTTCGGCTTTTCGAGGCCGAAGGAAACGTGGGAGGGTTTTCGGGGAAAGTGGAAGAAGAGATCGTTAGAGAACCGACAAATCTCGCAATAACAGGCCGGCGCAGAATTTTTCACGCTTTCCAGGATTCCTCGAGGGGTGAGGAGAAACGCGGGGAAAACTACGAGGCGACTTATCGAAGCGACAAAAATAACGGCGCGGACAAAAGCCATGAAAAGGGTGGAAAGATTTGCTTTTATTTGGAAACCTAGAGATGGAATATGAAATTACGATTGTGAGTTATTTACAAGTGGCTGGGATGTATTATTCTCGTCCTTAATAACGTCGCTGCTGTGAAAATTGGTCGACCTTTCGTACCAGTCTGCGCGACGATGTGTTTGAAACGGTTGAAACGAAAGTCTGCGTTTAATTGGAAAGAAATGCCATGCAAAACTGCCGGTCCTAGGTGAAATGACTATAACTGAAGCAGAAAAAATACAAGTGGAAAACAGTAGTACAATTATTTACATAATTCAATCAATAGGAAACTCGCAAAGTAGGTTTCTCAGTAGTTCGCAGTAGTAACGTCCGTCACTGGTCAGCCCGAAAGAGCCGGCGCAGCGGTTTCTGATTAATTGTACGGTTCGTGCTACCACAGCTCGATGCGTGTCTTTTTCAACGTTCTCCGTCTCTTTGTCTCTTTTTTCGTGGTATTCGATACTAAATCGAGCGGATCAGAATTCGCAGCGTTTGCATTTTTTCCTTAAGGGGTTGCCGTGCAAGCCCACGCAACAGAGTCACGTGCCTGAGCTAAAAGGATACGAAGAAGCGCTTTTCTTGCATTACTAGGACACATAATGGCCTCGACTCCTGGTTTTCTTTCGGCTCGTACTTTTTTCTCCGTGTAAGAAACAAAAGAAGAGAAAAAAAGTAGAAGAAGAAGAAGAGGCAAAAGGAGAGGAAGGAACAGACGAAGCGAAGAGTCGAAGACAAATAGCGCAGTGAAAAAAAAGGAAAAGTTGCGAGGAAAAGGATGAAAGGAGAGGCAAAGAGAAAAAGAAAGGGGAAAGAAGACTCACGCCAACACTCGGCGCCTCATCCAAACTCTCATTGTATGCCCGAGACGGCTGGATATTACGAGCACGAGATGTTTCTACCCTCTTCTTTCTTTTCTTTCCCGGCATCCCCTTCTTTTCTCGCCCTCCTTCTCATCTTGTTTCCAGGGCTGCTTCTCGTTTCTCTCTATGCTTCGAGACAGGTACTAATGGCCCGGAAGAGCCAGGAATGCGAGATTCGCAAAGGCTGCCGCGAAAGGATTGCCCGTCCTTTTCGGGGATGTAATCTTTGAGAGACGCGAGACGAACAGATTGGACGTACGAGATCTTGTTGTTTAAACCGTGACACGTTCTTCTCTATCGATTGACTTTTTTCACTGTTATATAGTTAAATAAATTGTCAGATTTAAAGATGGAATGAAGTTATGATGTAAAATGTGAATCGTTGAGAATGGAATGTAAAATTAGGGAGAGGATCGATTGCATTGCTTTCGAATGTCTAAATTCGTGAGAATCGAACAGAGGAAAGAAAAGGCAATAGCAACATATTGCTGGAGATAGAAATAGATCCATACAATAAATCGTAAAGCATAAGATGTCAAGACGTCGTCATTTTTTCGAACATAGGTTTTGCGTTGGTAGTTTTATGATCGATTCGTCGTAAAGTCGCTCTGACGTCGTTACTTTTCGATTGCTCGTGTATTATGTATTTCCATTTCCAAATAGTTTCGGTCGCGAGAGTGTTTTTAGTAACATATTCTGACGGGTATGTCGTGCGTCAAATTTTCCTTTTAAATTTCCTTGTTTTACCAATATAGGTCTTTAATACTTTCACAATTTAAATTGTGCGTTTGGCACGCACCTAAGAAAGTTGGCGTAGAAATGGTATATGTTTGTTTTCGTGGGAGATTTATACTCGAATATAAATAACATGCGACGTGTAAAAGCATTTTCCCAAATGAAAATGTAAGGGTGAGAAACTTATTGTTAGAGGGTTGGTTTAGCGAAATTTTTGAAAGTATTCAAAATAGCATTCAGTAACGGTTAAGATTCTTCTAATGTTGCTCTATTTAAGTCATCTTCTTGTCAATTTCCAGCACCTAGGCTCCCTTACTTTTCATTTCATTTCAGAAAAATTGGCATGTAAGCAATAAATAGTTCTAGGTCAAAGATGGAATAAATACTTATTAGTTATAAGGTAATATTGATAACACAGAATTTTCAATTGATTACAAAATTCACACTTTCGATATATCCAAACGACACGCACCGCATTATCATCTTCAATGGGAAAATACTCGCTGGCACGGAGGGAGTAAAGTCAGAAAAAGAATGGGTAAAATAAGTGGGAAAAATCTCGAGAAGGAGAAACGGCCAAACAATTTCTTTGATTTACGGGCATCTGCTAGATAGAATGAAAATCTGTCGAAACGACGGATGACCACGTCCATTCGGACGTGTAGATTCACCTCGTCGAGAAAGATATTGGATTGCTTCACTGTTTTCTTTAAAAGGGCCTCGAAACTCGAGATAAATCAATCGCTTGCGGATATTGCGGTGTCCCGATTTTTCACTCTGACGGGTACGTTCGATTTCGCTCGTCCTCGGCTTCACGGATCGAATGTTACAGGATAAACTTTACTCCCGTTACGAGCTACGATTTATGGTAATAGTGCCTACGTTTTGGAACGGTCCATCGTGAAGGGAACGCAGGGCACTTCCGAAGGGATACCTTTGCTTTCGAAAGGAAAGAAAACCGAAAGAAAGGAGAAGGCCGAAGAAGGCACAGTTGGAGTTGCTCTCGTCGTTCGAAGGAACGGAAGGACAGAAAAGAAAATAACTAAACGTGAGAGTTGGACGCTAAACGAAGAAGGAAGTTCTCATTTGCTTAAGTACTGGACGCACCGTGTTCTTTAAGGAATAATGTCAGAGAAGCAAGTCGCCTTCTCGTGAGAGGAAAGAAGCCGCTATCGTTGGGAGACGTCTTCTTTCGACGATATATCTTCAATCCCCTGGTAATGAAGTTCGACTTGAAAATTCGCATTTTAATGGGAATATTTCCGGCTGTAGGATCTCCCTCGAGAAGCATATTTTATCGGTTTTACTCTTTTTGAGCCCTCTGTTGTGAACCTGTAGAGTTGAATTGTAAAAAAAGGGTCTTTTCTATGGGGAAGTCTTCGAATCTTTTCGCGTTCAATTTTCTTTTTGAGAGATAATTGAATCGGTACCGGTAACACAATTTTGTTCACGACGTTCTGATAATATAAAGCAAGAGTCAGCTGCGTGATAAATCTCTTCGCAATGAGAGAAGGGGACGTTGCTGTAAAAGTATCCTCGGGCGATATTGTTTCGGTAGTGAACTTCCCGTGAAATCATGGGGTTGATTGTTTGGATGGAGCCCCGAAGTTGTTATTAGCGGTAGAACAAATCCCTTTGTCCGTTTCATAAAATTTCTCCCATTATATTTAAGCATAACGTCGTGGAAATTCCTCGCAACTAATGGTGTCGTATTTCGAAAGATTTTTTAAATAATCGGAAGCCAGGAAACTTGGTTTCTCTGCTATTAAGTTCGACATCGAATCCATTCTCTGACATCTCCGTGAAATTTTTCATAGATCATACGATCTACTCAATTATTACTAATTTTAAGACATTTACCTCGCAATTGGTCATTAATAATAATTCAATCGAAACCTACATACATAAGTACAAACTTGGAAAACATTTTCCACCTAAGGACATAATTTAAATATCTCCACGTCACGATAGACAGTCGTTGCGAGTCTTCGACGCATGAAAATTCTCCGACGGCTGAAAATAGGAATTCGAAATCTATATCACCGTCGGCGCGTATACAATGCTTATGGGGTCTCCAGACGTACGGCCGGTTTTACAAATTCCAGCGACGATTCACCGAGAGTAGTGGCTAAGGAATCGAGGAGAGGGAGCAGGGTACATTGTTCGGAATTTATAAAATGATATGCAAATCCCAGCTATATCCTCCCATTTCTATCCTCGCTCCAATTCAACCTGTCCTCTCTTCCTCCCTTTCTGTCCTGTCTCCCTCCGTGGCTATCTCGTGGCGTTTCTCCTCTCCTTCCCTTCCAGGACGACTTGTTTCTTGCATAATGCATCTCCGTCTCTCTTATCGACTGAATTCCTCAGCAGAGCTTGCCTCGGACATGGCGAGCAAGCCGTGAGACCTCGAAAAATGCACCTTCGACAGCACCGTAGAGCGTTTACACGGGGTCCGTTCACCTGCCAACGTCACGACCTCCGGCCTCTCGCGAATGACGCCCCATCAATGTTTCACGGAAATCCGCAAAGACTGACGTATCCATTTCGTGGTTTCAATTATTTACGTCCTACCGCGCGCAATCTCTCGTTGTCCGTTCGACTTGTAAGTTCTTTTTCCCGCGTGAAACGCGTATCGATCCCATCTCACTTTTCTATCAGCGCGCATGACGTGGCCGATTGATTCTGATGTACGATCGTCCCGAACTTTTTCCACGTGGAGGAGAAATTGCAAGGTATTGGGAATTTGTAGGGTGAAAATTCAGAGTGGATGGAGATTATGGTGTGTACGAAAGTAAGGGGTTGAATTTTGCAATCTGTGAGTTCCCATCACCCGTTACCTTTAGGAAATTTTTTCTACGTTATTATTAAATTTATCGAAGCCTCGGCAATTCGAAATCCACTTAAAACGGTGGTAGGCGATCATAGAAGCCATAGAAGTGACCATAGGAGAGCTATAATATATATAAAGACAAAAGCAATGCAATCGGTGGTCTTGAATTTAAATATTGCAGTCTCCATTAGAAAATTCTTGGTAAATTAACAATAATTGCAATATGATAGTTTTAGACATTCAGAACAGTAAATCTAAGAAAGAAGATCTTAAGCGAACACATAAAAAAGAAATTCAAAGGATTATTTGGCTCGACGGAATATGGATTATGTTCTTTGAGGTAGTGTTTTCATTTGAGTGGGATTTCTTTGGTATAATTTATTTGTGGTAAAAATAGGATATCAGGGACGATGTAGCAGTTTCATCATGTTATCGTTCTAGACGTTTATTATCGTCTTGGCAGAGTCGTCGATGAATGATAAGAGTTTCGTAGTTGACGAAGTGCACAGAGATACATAGAAAATTTGCACGTTTACGACCTTTCCCCTGAGACTGCCGCGCTACGTGCTAAAGATGAGCATAATCGCGAAGAACGAGGCGATGTAATGTTCTCAGATGAGATCTTTTAATACACGAAACTAATACAACGACACAGCTTAAGTTTTTCGTCCGCGACACGTGCTCTGCGCTTGAAACTGACTTGCATAACGATGCCAGTTATATTCTGCAAATAAGTGTCTTTTTACTATCTTTCTGCTTTTGAAGTCGAAGAATTAAATTATTTTTCTTTTTCATACTTCTATGCTAAACAGCTACACAACGAAAGTAGGAAAATTTATAATTAATAGATGTTATTATATTTACAATCTCTCAGATCATTCAAAATATATTATTCTTAATCGATGAATACAATTATCATAAATCGCATTGTAAAACTTCTCACAGAAATAAATCAATAATTCACGAATGCTTATACTATACAGCCGATAAAATCCGACGTCAAAGACTTTCATCAAAATATTTGTAATCGGTCATTGATGAGTGTGGTGTTGTTAAACGTTACAATAAATTTCAGCGTTTTGGAATACGCTGGATTATTCCAACTATTCGTAAATAATGCTATAAATTTCCTTTATTTTCTAGTGCACTCTGTATCGCACGTAACATACAAATATGCGTGACACGCACTAGCAACGCGATGCAACACTCTGCTGAGGATGGTGCACCGTGTGTGTGAATAGTCCTTGAAATATTGTTGAATCCGTTTCTTTCTGGGCACGTGCGCTACGGTCACGTTTTCGGGACGCTGAAAAAAGGAAGCAGCTGTTGTAAATACTTTAGCTGGTGCAAAAGGAAAAGCTCTATCGTTTATGGCACGTATTTATTCTCATCCATGAGATAGAATTGCCAAAGGATCAGCTTTGTCGATTTCAATTTTGAAGATAAATTTATGATATTTTTCTTTTTAGAACGATCCATTTAAAAGAATCTCATATTTTCTCTCAATAATTTATTGACTTTCCAAATGAACCGATGATACTTTTCACATATATTGTAAATAATATAACAGTAATATATTACAACAATAGTCTAACATCTATTATATTAAAAAAATAATTTAGAACTTCCACGATTCTTTTTTTAATTTTCCTCAGGCACTTGTTTCCACGTGGCCTAAATTTTTTAGAAAGTTTCAAGACTTCGTAATAGTATCGTACGAACTAGTAAAATGTGGAAACAAGGTTAGGGGTAGAAACATTTCCAGTATATACAAACTTCTATAGAGAACGAAAAGTTTCGCCAGAGAAAAAACTTGAAATCATCCCCTTCCACGAGTAATTTACTTGCACAACTAGATTCTCGTGGAAGAAACGGTAGGATGAAGACATTCGCGGTTAATTCCGTAAACAAGGAGGGTTGGCGAACGCAATCAGTCAATGTCACATCTCGTATTAAATGTTGACCCGAACTGTATTATCTCAAAGCGTCGCAGAAACCACGGACGTCTCTGGCAATGCAGCGGTGTGTTTCACTGGCGCTTAAATGTACGTGATCATTAATTACACATTTAATTGTACTCACACATCTGAGCGGGAATTTTATTTGCACGTTGATGCAAAGGGATTTAAATTCCTCGGCTGAGTACTCGCATTTTCGTGTCTTCGGCATAACGAAGTGTAAACGGACAGTGTGTAACGATCCTAAGTAGAATGTAACTTCCTGCTTTTCCTGCAATAATGCAGTTTCGCATAATCGTTAAACGCTTTCTTAGCATAATTATAACTATTAGACTCAGGGTATGTTCGTTGATACCTATGAATGAAACAGTAATTGTAATTAATTGCTTTTTAATGCATATTAATTTAAAAATATCTAGAGTGTATAATTTTATAAAAGTACTGGTGATTCAACGGTCACAGGAAATAATTCTTTCACTTACAAAGTATTTGCTTAAGTATTAACGATTTTCCTGCACGAAAGAAACTATTGTATGTGTATAAAATTCCCTGATATTTATATATCAAAATTCCGTAAGGTTTTCCATGCCATAAAAATATTTGCAAACATCAAACCTCAAATTGGCGCCCGACCTCGCTCGTTTATCAGTGTACTACGAAATTAATCCAATCTTCAGAACGGCGGAAAAAATACATCACAGTGAATCCATTCATCTTTTTTTATACCCATCGGTGTAAGCGTATTTTTTACGATTTTGTACCTGACAAGCCATTAATCCGAGTGCCATTTAACGCACTCTTTCTGTTCTCCGGCGTGGATTTCCGTGTTGCAGTTTAAATATCAACCAAAAATCTTTCACACCTCCCGCCATCCTGAATAATCTGTCAAATCCGTCGTCCGACGAGTTTTGTAACTGACCGGACCAATAATCGGTAGGGCAGGGAATGCTAATTGGGATTGGCACGTTCGTCAGTACACGCTGGAAACCGGAAGCGTTCAGTCGCGATCATCCGTAAACAGTGTCGCTCAACCGGACTTTACTATATTTAAACTACCCGGGTTTCCCGGAGGCCATCGTAAATCTCGCGACAACGAACGAAAATCCCGATTGCTCGGCGAATCGAAATGCAGATGCGTACACCGATTCCTGTGTCGTGGGAAGAAATTTTGGAAATTTCGAACGGTTCCCGTGGCGATGGCCCGTTAGCTGATACGTCGTTGGGAATCTGCGTCGCGCGTGTTTATCGTCGCATAATGCATAGCATTATGTAAATCGGTGTTTCGGCGCTTACACTTGTACACCATGGAAATAAACCGTGTCGGTGTGTTAATGTAACAATGAGGCGCGATCATATGGCATTACCGTATCCGCGAGTAACGCGTCCCGCGTTGTCGAGTCGCACAAAAAGACCGGAAAACGTCGAGGGTAACGTTCATATGCGCAGGCGTGGACGCGAACGAGCAATCCTGGAAGGGTATATAATTCGCCGGAGTTCATTCATGATTAAACGTTGCGGCTTGAATATTAAACGACGGCGCGATAGAGAATTCGAATCGGCGGGGCAAAAAGGACGACGTAAAATTTTTAATGGTAGCCCGTAATTTTTACGAGGGACGCCGATGAAATGAGAGATAGCGGGGACGTGGTACGGTGAACGTTATAATTCGTTTTCTTCCGGCGGGACGCGGGTTTGTCAGGCTGATCGTTAATTTGCCCGCCGAAGCGAGACGCTCTCGACTAATTACAATTGTTACGTAATACCATAGAGGGCCGGCTCGTTTGCGAAGGAAAGCTACGTATAACAATCGCCGCGGCAGCGTTTCCTGAAAATACGGAACGTGAAGCGAAAACAATTAACCGCGGAACCAAATATACGCTAGCTGGGCGGTGGCGAAATGAAATAGAAATTAGAATGCGAAAGTTTATGGCACTTTAGCGATTGCAATGGGTACCGTCTGAAACGGAGCCGACAGATAACAGCCGGTTTGTAACTCGGTTCGCTGCACCTGTTACCGGATCGGATAGAAGTCCGTGCGAATAAAAAAATGAAACGTACGAGCGATCGACCGTTTAAATTTATGAAAACACCAGCACTCGAATAGTCGAGAAGTATGAAAATGATTTGTAATAATCATTAAGGAAACGCAGTGGTGTTCTGACATTTTTTCAGCACACTGTAGCCAGAATAACGAACTGAAATATCCTCGTAATTGGTTTTGCTAGTAGCTCAAAATTTCACAATTTCCGTGAACGTCATTATTCCGCAATACCGTAGTATCGTAATTGCACTCTTAATGATACAAATTTTAAAAGCACGTATCTATAGTACAACGTGTAGATCGTTATAAAATTCGTTGCTGGGATTTTTATAAATCCTGAAACACGTATGTTGTAAGGAACGCAAAGGTCTTTCCTATGGAGTTCTCTCACCCTTTATCGAGCTCCATTATTAATAGCTTAATCAAATATATACCCCATTACGGGAGCCGTTAGCGTAAAGCGGTAATATACCGAAATGTCCGCGTAATTAATTTCGTCCATATCGCAGTATGAGCACTGCCAATTTCATTTAAAATTACAAAATTCGTTGAACGTCGACCGCGTTCCGGTATCGTGCAATCACGATCGGGCGCGAAACGGTCCGTTAATGGAAGAAGCGACCAGGCGTCAATTAACGCCAATAATACGGGTGTCAACGTCGCGAAAACGATTTCCGTGGAATTACGTCAACCGGCGACGTTCGCCAACATTATTTGTCGGGAATTTCGTTACCGATTCAAATTTCGTCCTGTCGTAAAGTCACGTTTCTATTGCACGATAATGTGAAAATTCGCAACGTTTTCTCCGGACGTTTCATCCGTTCTTCGTTCACCGCAACGTTGATTCCTCTCTGGTGGCACGTGGACGAACGAAAACTGACGACATTGCGAGAACAAAAAGCACAGTTACAGAGAAATATATATTGTTAGACGCGTCAGCGTAATTCGCAAATTTGCACTTTACGTTCACGTTCGTTTCATGTAACACGGTTTCGAACCGATTAAACAAATGAAGATGGAAACGTTTACTTTTCATCACGTTAAACTACACTTTTTCCCGATTAAAATGACATAAACATCATCCTTTTACGATCACCAGAAGCCGAGATACGTAAATTAAAAATTGAGGTCTGCACCGATCCCCTGGCCCAGGCCCTCCCAAAAATCGGGCTCCGTTGTCTTCAAAATTGAATATCTCGGTTATTTCTCCTCCAGAAATTGGTTTCACAGATATGGAATTAAAAAAGAAATGTCTACTGTTATTAAATTTTCGGAAGGTAACCCCTCCTTTTGTACTGGCTTTGAGTCTCATATATATAAATAACAGGGTTTCCTACAACATTGCAGTTTCTGGAAACCTAACTAAATACCGTGTTACAGGAGGATTACCTGTATTGGGTACCACGAGCATTCTGTTATCATATTTTTTGTCAGATTGAAATTAATATAATGTATGTCCGCTGATGCAGCGGTTTTCTCTGTGACGTCGCGGGGTTGATAATTATTGGACAATATTATCGATGTAACACATCCCCGAGGAAGGAGGTTGTTAATCGGTTCGCGAATGATTATTTAAATAATACCACGAATTTCAGTCGCTACAATAACGTTTATTAGCGCGACAATCGGGCGCAGTTATCGTAAAACGCATTACGCACGCAGTTGTACCGTGCAATGTAAACAGGTCGACTGTGACTGATTAACATATCGCTAAAGTCTTCCTCGTTCCTGCGATTGAAAAAAAAAAATGATAATTACAATATCGATAATATTTGCACGTTCCATTTCACGTTATGGAGATAAAGGATGCTCTGAAAATATGCAATTGTCACGAATGCGCCCCAAGATCGAATCGAGGAAACGTTTCTGAAAGACATTTCTGAATTACTTCGTCAGTAGTCATAAAGATCATAGATGAAGCTGTCCTCTCATCGGATTTCCCAGCGGAAAAAGAAATTCGCGAGAAAATTTCATGGTAACGTCGAGCCTGTGGCGGTCGTTTTGGCGTCTCCGTTTCACCGCCCTTCGACCCTTTCGAACGACCGGGATAGGGCGAGAAGGTTAGCTCTCGTCGTTACATTTCCGCGCGTCTCGGCAGACAAGAGTGAGATGGAGAATGAAGGGTAAGAGCGGAGAATGGTCGAGGGTTGAGAGAAATGACTTTTCATCCCCCGGGGGTATCTCTGCTCCCGGAAATATGGATATAGGCAATTAAAATTACGTTAAGGTGGGAGAAGGGCGAAGGGAAGGAACGACGGAACGTCGTCGCGTTACTTCGAGCCCACTTTACGTCCTTCTTCGTGAACTATCGAAGAAACTTCACGTTAAAGCCAGAGAGTGTTGAAAGAAGAGAGGGAAAATGGCGAAGCGACAGTGAGAGAAAAAGAAAGAGGGACTGGGAGAAATTGCGGAACAATTCACTATTTTAAACTGACGCTCCTGTGAATTGTTCCTCTTCAGAAGTCGTAACGATACTTATCACTGGGACGTTCGCTAAAATATTTTCTGAGATGCTCGATACTTGTGTTACGTTATAAAGGTAAAAAATATGATTTTGTTCGAGACAATTATTTTTTTAAGGGAGAAAAATAATATTGCCCTTTGGGAGCCTTCCTCAGCGTTTTTGCTTCGTGTTTTTTTATATAAACCTGCCGTGGTGTTTTTTTATATTTTTATTTCTTTGAAGTTTTAAGAATTGTATCTTTTGCCGCCGAGTTTGATTCGTTTTACGAATAATTAACGCTAAAGAATAACTTACCCTTTTTTTGAAACTGGTCCTGAAATTTTTTACGCTACTTCTTTTTCAATTTTACCCGTCTCTCTTGAACACTGTGAATTATATATTTCTTTCGGATAAATTTATTTCCTAATTGTAAATATATTGAATAAATCGTCGGTAGATCTAGTGTTAAGAAGGTCACTTACCATACGTTTCCTTTTTACTTTGGTATCCCTTGGATCGACTGAAATTTGTTGCATCAATTTTCTGCCCCCTTTATCGCACAGTAAGGTTTTTCATCAATTTTACCAGTTTGAATTCTCCATCAGGACAGTTAAATCGAGGTTCTTTAATGGAACGCTTCTAGGCAGGCGGAATCTACGGCATTACGATGCGAATCTCGAACGACGTTTTTTGATACTTTAATCTGCACTCATAATCGGTACCCGTTCTATTGCAAACTCTGTCACCACTTACCGCGGATTATTTCCCTAGATATGACCAGAAGCTTTTTACGGTTTTAATTCATCTCGTTGAGCGTATTGATCCAGGCTATAATTTATTACCACTCGAATTTTAAATCGTTCGAATACATTAAAAACAATTCGAAAAAGGGCTTTGGAAATAATCGCGGCAAATATTCTCTTCCACATTTCACGTGTGGGAATATCAATCGACACGGAAATGGTCTTCGAGGTATGTCAAATATTTCTTCACCGTACCGATGATATTTCGAATCTTCGGTGTTTTCGTGAAAGAAAGATTGTTATTTTACCAAGCAACCCAAGCAAATAATCTGCACGATAAACCACGTCTGGAGCTACATAAATGAAACATGAAATTCTGCAGGTGCAGTTAAACGTTGATCTTCGTTTGCTCCTGACTTATATTTTGGTACAATATTTTTGAGACGTGTCCAAGGTAGATTTCCTTGCAATTTCACTTTAAGCGTTGTGCTTCTATTCTTCCAGAAATAGATGTAAATAATGTATTTGTTTTCCAGTCACGTATAACTACGGTGTGGCTATTAATACATATTATCTTATTATTCTTTTACTTAATAAAACAAGACTATACCACGCATAAATTAAGCTAACGTTAAAAACATCCACCCCTGTACAATTTATGTAAATTTCTGCAACAAGACAATACTTGTTTTTCATCATTTCATTACCTCTCTGAATTTCAGGTGGAATAAAGTTGAAACAAATTGAATGTTAAACGATTTGTATTTCTATCGAATTCGATTGCTCGATAGAAAGTTACAATATAAAAACAAGAAACTTGTACCACGTTAAAATTAATTGAGAAATTATTCTTGAAGCAATAATTACTTTCATAACATCATTCAAGGACTATCTTCAATTGTTAAATCATCCAACCGCACCGTTCTTCGAGAATTTCTCGTAAAACCCATAAGAAATACCAAAGTATCGCACTACTCCCTTATCGTTCTCAGAAGCTCCATCATCCACGATGATAGGAGGATGGCCAGGAGGGAAAGGACTCGAAAAAATGCTCGTAAAAGATACCACGCAGGATCGCGTCTCGCAGGGACTTCCGCAGATCGAGTTCTCCTCTCTGGCCGTTTTAGCTGCACGGCTTATCTGCGTGAATTCCTCCTGGATGTTAGAGTCGATGTTCCAGTCAAGAGTTTCGACTGGAACGGTGGAAAGTTTAAAGCCGTCGAAAAGTTTCGTCGAATCGGTCCAGATATGTTTCGATGCCCGAACACCGAGATCGCCTCGAGTCGAGAATCGAGAGTCGACGGAAAGTACGATTCTCGTGGAATTGGAAAAGGACAACTCAAGGATCGTGGTACTTGTAAAAAGAACATGTATTTGGAAACGTAGTCTTCAATGGTGTTGATATCGTACCTCGTACTTCCCAACATTTTTATCGCGCGCATTTATGACGTTATTGCTTTTACTTTATTCGTTTAATGTTATTCAATTAACTCTTTTTCCTTTCGTTCGATCGTTTGCCATTTTATTTGATCATAGACAATGATTGAAGGGCGGAATCGAGGGTTTTTCGAAAAATCTGACGTTTACGAGCGATGAAAGCTACGACGAGATTGCGGATTCGATGAAATTTTTGAGGGAGCTATGGTGAGTAACGAGGTAAAGCCTCAAACTCGCAATTAGTGGAGCTGTAAGAAATTTTTCCGATGTGATACACACATCATAAGCTCAGTGCTTCCACACTGACTCAATACAGAAGATTCTAAGTAAACTAGCCGTAGCAGTTAAAGTTCAAACGTATAAACCGATAAAAAGGAATCAGAGTTTTCGAATGACAATTGAACTTTGTAGACAAAAAGGGTGGATTGCTAAAAGGATATAGGAATGCGTATTCTGTTTGACAAGAGAAGTTTGAAACAAAACATTGAACTGTAGTGGATGTGAAGTAGTTTGTATTTCGACAGGGGTTGTTCATGCTACAGTCTTTCTCTATTACCACAAAAATGTAACCCTTAGTACTCCTATGTCGAGCTACACTCGACACAGTTTTTTGTGACACTTAATGTTTCATATACTAATTATCGACTTTTCGAAATCAACAATAATTTTTCATTTTAACAGGAATACAGCGCAGTATCTACAATTGTTCCTAGTATTAAATAAAAACGAATAATCAACAGTAGTACAATTTTCCGAGATTATATTTGCTTATCTGACAAAAAGTTAATAAAATAATTCGGAGCGCAAAGGGTTAACAGTATCTAGGATGTCTCGCTAGATGACTAATTTCGAGAAAATGAAAGTAAATGGAATTCGTGATAGGAAATTTGTCAAATTTCTAAACGTCCGTTTGTATGAGAGAGGTTATAATGGAATACGTTTAGAATAGCGAATAGCGAGTCTCACATATGAGGGGTGGAGCCAGACGCATCGGCAATCAAACTTTTGCAGCGATTTTGAAATGTTCATTACCTTTTTTTTTTAACTTTTTAATACCATAAGAGACGGGGGGAAGTATGAAGTAAATTGGTTCGATGGCCGCTGGCAGTAGATTAGCACACCACCGGTCCGCCCTGACATACTTTAAAGTGGATATATTCAAACTTTACGTGCCACGTATGCCGGCTTTTATGTTTGAAAGGGTTCCGCAAAGATCGACCTTTTTGCATCTCTCTCGATGGGGAGTAATGCAAATTTAATACCTTTTTGTCGCAATGTCATAAAAATCGAGATAACGCGCCTGGAATAATAATTCCCTGCTGTTGTTCCCAATGAACTTTTTTTCGTACTTTTATTTTTCCGTCGTTTAATTTCCTAACTTTCTCAAATATTGTTTACAATTTGTTTTCACCCCTGCCACGAACAATCGAGATATTTTCGACGGTTTAAATGTACAATGAAAATCGGATACCAATTTTTTTTTCAATTTTTTTTCCCCTGGAGCGATAGGATTTCGATGCCAACTGTGCTCGCGGAGTTTGAAGCGGTAATATAGAAACGATCTGCGATAGAGCCGTTTATTTGATCGTCAAAAATCGACTACACTTCGTTGCATTAATCCAGGATGCTGCGAACATTTCGTGTGGAGCAAGGCGATTTTTTTTTGTCAGAATCTACTACGATTTTTCGCTTTGATCCGTCCAACTGGGTCGAAGGTTATTCGCCATTTCAGGAAATTTGGATGGATTTCTGTTCTTTCTCGTAAAGGTTTAGGTTGAATCAAATATTGGGGTCGATATCGAGACAGCAGCGACGGGAAAACCCTCTCTATTGGAATAGTGTCTTTTCCTTGGGAGAGATAAAACGAGAGAGAAAGTTGATCTTCGAGTTCGAGGTCGTAAATCTTTGCTGCGGTTTCACTGTCATTTCGCATCCCCTCTCTAAGGCTTCTTCCCTTCGCGAATCTCATTTTCCGTCACTGTCACTTTTATTGCACTCGAAAGTAGGAATTTTGAGTTTTATCACTTTTGATCATGTTTTACGAGCAGGTACCATCGTGCATCGACTTATGTTTTCAGCGTGGAAATAACGCAGCAAGAAGATTGCTCTCTCTCTGTCTCTCTTCCTGTTCGCTTCCAACCAATCAAACCACCGGTGACGTATGTTTAGCGATAATTACGCGAAATACTCTGTTAATTATTGCGCTGTTCGGTTAGCCATATTACATCCAAGCTTGCAAATGATTGCGAGATATTTGCTGCGAAACGTCAGAATTTCGTGGTTACATTGAACGATAACATAAAGCTGGAGGTTTGTCTACAATGTACAACATTTTGATAAGAAGAATAGTGAATAAATAAAAATTAATAAATGGAGAAAGAGAGAGTGAATTGCAAGATCGAACGCTTTTGCCTTATATAGCAGGGCCAATGTTTCCAATTAACTCTATTCTACAACAAAAACAGCTTCATTAAGAGCGAACAATGCAATTAAGGGGCTCCCGAGAGGGATAAACGCGAAGGAGAGGGAGAGGGTGAGAAAGAGCCGACGACGAGGTGGCGGCAGCTTCGTCTGAGAAGCATCCGTCGTTTCTCCATTATCGATCAGAAGCAAGGAAGGGTGAACACCCCTTCGAGGGCCCTCGCATCCCCCCGTCGATGAATATTCCGCATAAACAATCTGATTCGATGGAATTCAGAAACGGCGTTGCCCCGTTTCCGACGTCTTCCAAATCTGTGCTTACTTCGGTTACCCTTCGGCGATTTCTCCCTTTTCCCCTACTTCTTCGTTCAAGGAATTTGACTTCGCTCAAATATAAGTACAATAAAAGCCCATAGCAAGAGGATAAAAAACGAGGAATGTTAACAGAGTACTAATTTTGCCATAATCTTCAAAATCATTGCATAAAATTGAAACATACATTTATTACAGATCGTTATAAGTACAGTATCGCTTTATATTTCTCCACACTTCCTCGAAGCCCGCAATTTTATTACCTAATCGTACGTAAAGGATAGCAGTCTATAACCTTCGATGTAGTCTCATCTAAACGAGAACGAGAAGTAGGTTTCCATTTCCAAGGTACAACGCGAAGCTCAAATTCTCAAATACCTCTGCTTCGATTCACGAACGACCTGTACCACGACTGGATCACCTCGGATTCCAAATTACCCAGCCATTCAAATAGCAAGCGTTTTCAATGGAGTACCCTTTTAACTGTAGTTCACCGTCTCAAGATTGAAGTGAGTTTCGACGGATTAATCCGACACTTAGGGGAAAAAAAACACTGATAAGACCATGTTAGCTGTTCCGTTGCAAATATCGAGGGAAAGCCAATACAGGGAAAAAGTCACTCCGACAGTCGAAGAGGAGGTTGGGGTGGTATTATAGGGGTGGTCTTCGGTAACTAGCGATGCGGTAAGTCGAAGAAACCTTTTTCTGACCATCTAACCTGCCGGCGAGCTGGAGCGATAATAACGAAAAGTTTGCTGAAGCAACGCTCGCGCTTCGAGGGTGCAGAAGGGGTGGGTTTCGAAGGGTGGATGCCTCGAAAAGCACAGCGGAGCGTGGAAAACAGTTGAAGGAACAGGAGAACGGAAAACAGTTGCGAAACTGCTGCAATTCTTCCAAACTGCCGCCAACCTACCACCACAGGCACCATCGGAACTACCCCAAGTATCGGCCTGGATTGCCACCATCGTTAAATCGCTTCGTCCCACTCGTTACCTTTTTCGTTTCAATCTCGAAAGGAAGCGTGGAACTTTATTATCTGCTAATAGCAAAATAAAATTCTGAGAAATGATATTACAATTCTGTAAGGGTGGGTTTTTGATATCATGGAACCTATTCCGGTAAGGATGCCTCTGTCCGCGCCAGTTGGAACGCCGAAAAGTTCGAACATCGCATTATACTGTAGCACGATCGAGCAACCAGGGGGTGGAGCTGAAATTGCCGTTACTGCTGCATTGGAAATTTGGCAGAATAGTACCGTTTGTCTGTGATTCCTCACCGTGGGAATGGCCGTCCCGATTCTTTTCTTTTTCGATTTTCTAACGATTTCGAAGTTTATTACCAACTCGTACGTTTATTCTCGTTATATTCGAGAAATTACGTTATCCTACTTCCTGGGAGGGAGAGAAATATTGGCTTATTCGATTTGGAAACGGTGGAGTGTACGTGAGTTTTTTTTTTTTTTTCTTTCTATTAATTGTACCAAAGGGCGAGTTTGCTTTTCGATTTATACCACGGAAATCGGATTGGAAAGTCAAACGAAATACTCGAAGCAGAGCGTAATATCCAGAAGTAGAATAATAGTGTTCTTGTATTATTGTAGTATCGTTTCGTGAAAGTTTCTCGATGGTTTTGAAAAATTCGAAATCTACATTTTCTATGTAGCTACACTTGAAATGCAGGAGACGGTGGAAATTTTGGTAGTTCACTCAAACAGTTGTTCATTTTTAGTGTAGGATAAATCGAAAGGTAGACTGTCGCGAAACACATTCCACCCTCTCGGGATGCCGAGTTTACATTTTACGTTTACAGTCTACGTTTGTTGCGTTCCACGTTTCGCGTCACTTTTTACGCCGTCTCGTGGAAAAATGTTCGAAAAGCACCGCCCGTTAAAACGGATTTCGTTCTTTTACAATAATGGCCCTCCGTAAGTGCGCGTAAGCGTGAAAATGCTCGATCGAAGAGAGCACTTTTAAAGCGATTTTAACATTTTGCTGGTTGACATTGAGGCTTCGCGCGGCAATTAAACCTCATCGATCTATACATGGTATTTCGAATGCAATAAAAATTCAATGCCATCGTTGTTGAGTGACAATTTCAATCACAAAATAGTTAGCTTTTTTTAACGTGTAAAACGTAACATGCAATACGATTGAAACTCTCAATTTTTTAAAATCAAGGAATACAAATGTTCGACGAAAATTCTGTAGTAAACATTGATTCAAGAACCGTCATTTTCAGAGTGTATACAAGACGGAAAAATTGATCTTTTCCATTTCGTAGTAACTCACAATCATTACTCACGATCAGGTAGATTATTAATATTGCCAGGTACTTAGAGAACACAATGAGATACCTGAATCAGCGTTTGTTCATTTCTCGATACGATATGCGTTCCACTCATCGTTTCCCCATCGCCATCAGAGGCAAAAAATTAATCCAAACTGGGCCGTATTTTTCTTGTAATTGATGGTCCAACCCACCGATCGATAAACCATTTATACCGCTTGAAAAAAAAGTGGCGAGCAAATATTTCCACCCTGGGAATCATCGGCTAAAATGATCCCATGTAACAAGAGTCCCGGACAAACAAACAGAACGTAATAGAACGATCAATGAATTTCCACCATTTTCCTTAAAAAATTACCTTCTTTTTAACGCTAGAAAGACCGACGTTAAATTTATCACATTTAAATACATTAAGTGAGAACTTTGGAAGAAGAGGAATCAAGGGGTGGAAAATACGATTGGTTTGGTAATCTGTGTTTTATAAGATCATCTTAGAATTTCTAATCTAGAACTCTTCTGTAAACTTAGGGAATATTTGGAAAAAACTGTGAACAACTCATTTTGACTTGCTTGGTCGTTCTAGTGTTAAAGAAACAACAGATATCGCATACTAATTATGCTATTTATTTAAAATAGTTAAATCAATCGTTGTAGTTGCATTTCAAACACACTTTAGAAACTGATAACTATCGATCTGTGCCATGCATCTTTCCATGGGAAGGAGTTTAAGAAAAAGGGATTTCACGTAACCGAGCTACTTCTTCGCACGATGTTCTCAATCTAGATGATTATTTCTGAAAGCAATTTCGCATACATTGATAGTACGGCCGCAAAGCGCACGATCGGCGAGCTAGTCGGGAAATCAATCGAGAGCTACAACAATTCTATCTCTCTCTTTCGATTCAATCCAAAAGTATCAATAGCCTGGTAGCAGTGGCAGTCAGTGGAGATGGATTTACCGAAGAGATGGAGCGTTTTTTTTTCTATTCTTTTCAACCGACCACGAATTTCGCGTATCCACCGTAATTACTTTCCCGTTAGTTTGTTCCGCTTTAATTCGATGAACCTCGGCCACTCAAGAAAAAAGGATTTCCATCCCCGTGCGGAATGAAATAGCGACCTTGACTGAACGACCATGGTATTACGTGAAAATCCCCGAGCCATTTTAGACCCACTTTTTCTCTTTATTCCATATCGAACTACGTAGTCAGAGAAATGCAACCTTTCGAAGATAAAACAAATAGACCTTGTATGCAGTGAATAATACCACTTTGTTAAAAGAAAAGTCAGAAAGAAAAAGTACAATTATTCTTTTCTCTCCTACTTCATATTACTTTAACACTAGATTTACGGATGTTGATATACCTATTTTTCTGAAATGAGCCAATTTGAATCATACAAGAAAATTGACGTTTCTTGCAAAGAAAATAGTTCCAAATCAATTTAACTGAAGGATTTATTATTAAAAAATTAACCAACCAATATATTATAAATATAGTAATCAAATTTTGAATGGGCCAAATTGCCTCCGTAAATCTAGTGTTAAAAGACTTTAAGATAGTTTCCAAAAAATTTCTTCATATTGAATCATTTCTATATCAACTCGTTAAAATTAATTCATCTATAAAAACTTTAAAACAGACTTCACCTTTTCGTTTTCCTATTCAGTTTCAGATAGTCGACATCTTCGATCGTTGGTCCCGTGATCTTTAACCATAGGAGAAGACTATAAGAAAGGAAGAGATAAAGGTAAGAAATTCATGTTCTTACAATTTTTCTCGGGCTTTAAATCTCTTTGCTTTTCCACCATAATTCCTTACCTCGCTCCAGTTCCTCGAACGTATTAAACCGCTCATGGTGCATAAATCTGCCGTAATTTCGCACCTCCGTAGAATTTGTTGGCCAACGAAAGGGTAAAGTAGCTTGAATTCTCTCCTGTACGAAATATAACGTAGTTTGGAGTTAGTTGGTTTTACCGGGAGCCTGATTCCTGGCAGTAAAGCATCGAGATATCGTAGCACGTGTTTCTACCTGATCTCGAGAAGGACCTACGGGACTCAGAGTACCATGGCTGGACATGGAAGAGAAATCGAGGATGGAGGATAGAGAGGATGGAGGATACTCGACAGCAAGGGGAAACAGCCATATAAATCAAGTTACAGTTGCTTCCTCTCCCTTATTGGGATGAGCACTCTAACCACTGGAAACTAGCTCGATTGTTTTCTTCTCTTACCTCTCGCGTTTCTTACTGCTTGAATAATATTGGATTTCTTCCGATCGAATCCACTCTACGGTAAATAAAGAGCCGACGTATTCGTAGGGTATCGTTACTTTAACACGGGCTATCGAATCGAAATTACGTGGATTAATTCGATGGGACGCTGCAATTGTGTCCGGTTGGTCAACCAATTATGTTCATTGTATTTCCTTTTTTTACTTATTCCAATGATGTCGAAGAGATTTTATTTTATGAAATCAAGTGTTTTAACCCTAGATCACTAACCTTATTTTTCGACGCTTAACACTAACCTTCGTCTCTTCGACTACGGTGTTTACAAAAGGGGTTAAAGGGTATTATTTAAATAAAATTTAAACATGTTTTTTTCTATTATTAAAGATAGGTATTTATTTATTACGATAACGTTAACTAATATGGGATACTTATTAAATCCGTGTCGTTGAATCGACGAAGGTTAGTGATCTAGGTTTAATTATACGTAACTGGTCATAGCTTATTTTATTGATAAAACTGTGTTATCTACCAGTCTTAACATAGAACGCGCGATATCATTTTAATCATTTTTATCATCATCAACGAAGAAATTAATATCGGAAAGCAAGCTCATCTTTACTCCTCACTGTTATACATATAAAATGATTTTCTCAAATCCTGAAACGAGCAACGCATAAATGTATAATTCCAAGTGTTTTTTCCACACTGGAATATATCATGGAAAATATCTATTATTCATTACCTCCCCATCGAACGACGACTCTTTTCTTTAATTTCCATGGCAATCGAACAACAATGCAACATCTCGACGGTTCATCGTCGAAATAACGCAATCGTGGTACACCCAGGGAGGATCTCGCGCGCACAGTTGCAACTGCAACCGCTGATCCCGCAACGGCGGCGTTCGCTTACATTATGCAAGCAGGATGTCGGATAAACTGAATTGGCAGCGACTGCCAAAGACCGTGACTCTCCGCCGAGATTATACAGAGTGGAAGAAGTCAATGGAGCTATTTCCAAGCGAACGTCGGTGCACGCCGCGCGTCGTTTAACGATAGCACGCTGCTTTTCATCGTGTGTACGCCGATCGATCGGCGACGGCCTTTCTCCACTTCCGTCGAGGGCCATCCCGATGCATCGGCCCTTGACGATGTTCCCGTGGAAACTGCAAGCGCAGCGTCCACGCAACAACGGAATCACGCCTTCCTTCTTGCTTCCGTGTCTTTTGAAGAAAATATCAGAATTATTTCCACGATCCTGCATACGATTTTCATAACTGATCCCAACGGGACAAAGAATCGAGATCGTTATGTTCGACATGGACAAATTGTAATGCGCGTGACGATAGAGTGACGTTATAATGTTTACAACAGTGATAAGATAACGTTTAACCCTTTCACAGTGAGGTAAAATTAAGAATTTTGGACTAAAAAATGTCTAGTTTTTTTTATGTTCGAAAACACGTCGGTATGGAAACTGAACTACTTCTCCTTCTTGAATTAGAATAATTTTAGAAAACAGAGGAAGCAAAGAATCTAGTCATAGAATTAGATATCTTTGCTACACTAAATTACACTAAACCATTTGGTACTTGACGCTCCGTCCGTGACGGAAATAAATGGAAACTTATTTCGATTGAATTTTAAGTGATCCTATACAGTACTAAATATACCGTGACGATGATGAGAATAATTAACGTAGATGTATAAATTTCATAATTACAAAATCCTCATTAAATCGTCGTTTGGAGAACGAGGTCGACGTTAAAAAACACGAAATTGTTTCAGTATCGTTCTGAGAGCACGATATGAAATATAATTCCAGCTCAAGGATTAAATTTCTGTGTTGCACATTATATTACATCGTACATAAAACAGAGTACGTGAACGGTACTGTTGTTTCGCGAGCAATTTTCTCCATCGAGAAAGCAGATAGGCTCGAATCGAAGATTATTTGAAGTGCTGCACCTCGACGGCATAATTCATGCCGAACAGGAGTGGAAGCATGTTTAACGCCTAGTTCGAATTTCCAACAGTTACCAGATGCTTCGTATTGTCTCAGGAACTGTTTATTTATCCCGGTCCTTTAACAATGCAGCGTTTCCCCAGAGGGAGTCGTTCGAGGGTAGAAATCGACGTGCTCCACTGATTACAACAACGTTTCCTTCTCTCGTCTCTCACCTCCTCTTTGTCTTTTCTTATCCGCTTTTACTATCACCATCTCTGTCTCTCTTTACATGTGTATTCCTTCCTGTCGATACTCCCCTCTACCCCTTTCGATATCTCGTCCTATGGCCATAGGGCGTCCTCTCCGTCGACGTTTCATTTCGATTTTCCAAAGCTTCCTGCGAGGTGTCAAACGTTTTGCGATTGGATCGCCCGCACGTTCCCGTTTGTCGTTCTCTTTCTCGTTTTTTTTTTTGAGTAAGAGAAACTTTGGCCGATTTCCTTCGGCGGAAAAATTGATGGGAAAGCTCGCTCGAGGTTTTCGCAACTCTCCGAATTGTGAAGTCCCTTTCGTTCGCGGTAGGTTGACTCACTGCCAAATGATATCGCAGAGATTTCGCATCCCAAAGTAGGACGTAAATATCAGAGAGCAGAGATACGCTGCTTCGAATTATCGTGGAAACGTTTTTTTATAATTTAAAAACGCTCAAATACTGAGGGTGGATAGATCTTGGGTTGTTTAGGTTTTGATCTTTATTTCTATTGCTGTTCGTTAACGATTTTTGATTGGAAGGTAATTAATTTGAATGAGGTGTGCGAAGGTTAAGGATTCATAAGTGTCAGTTTATCAAATCAACTGTCAATGGTCCATAGTTCTGATTTTCTGTAGTTTCCGCACAATTGTTACTTCAATGGAGTGAGAGGAGCACAAAGTGCCGCAGAGGGTTGATAGTGTATAGGACACACCCACCCCGTCCTTGATGTTTCCGGCTTCTGTTTACACAACAGAGCTAGACTGCCAAATGAACCCGTGAGATTTCCTCGATGCAAAGGATTTCCTTGGCAAACGTCGGCTTGGGCGAAGGAGTAGTGGAACACACGAAAGAAAAGAATTCCCTTTAATAAATGTGGAAGAGACTGCAATAAACGAAATAACAGTTCTTGAGTTTGCGATCTTTTAAATAGTCCTGATGATTTATACGGCATTTTTATGTAAGAATTTTCAAATTAATCAAGCGCTTTTTTATATCATTATTATTTTTTAAGTTTATTTCAATTTAGAACAAGAATTCAATGTGGAAATCTCTTTAGTCACACGCAGTTGACACGACAGTTTTTCAAAATGAAATTTTACACTTTCCAAGCTCCAAATCCTCCACGAATTTGAGTAACACTTTGTTTTCTTCTTGTACTTTCTATGTATCGCAAAAAATAGGTATCGTTCTGCTCTAAACAAAAAATGATTAAAAAAGTTTTTAATTAAATGTCCTAATTTGTCATATTTTAATATTTGAAAGAAAATTTGGAGAAACAGCTGACAATTTAAAACATAAAATTGTCCCAAAAATCCAACCAAAGGAGAGAAAGCTAGTGTGAGAAGTCCGTTTCAAAAGGTTTATTATTTCGTGAAGTTTCAACCCTTTCTGGATACCGTTTCACACCTTTTTCTGTGGAACATCAGACCGAGTGAAAGTGTTTGTCTACTCAAACGCTAAAGACCGCCCTTCAGGTGCAGAGAAGAGCACAGGGAGAATATTCTAGGGCCGTAGGTAACTTCAATTACCACAGGCGAGAAGTTGCCCTTTGACCTATGCTTGTACCGTCATCCACAGCCAACGTCGTTACGTGCACACGTATACGCGTTTCCCTTTGCTTACATTGGTTTGCGTTTAACGCCCTTCTTCGTGGTTTCACTTGCCACCTACATATCTTCTTCAACTAATTAAGTGTATCGTAGAATATTTTTAATATTTTTAATATTTTGAAATCTGAAACGGTGGAGACAATATTGCCGCAACTAAAGTACACTGCTATTTTTTTATTTCTTGATTGGAATTTAATTTGAATACTTCAATGAATATTATTACAAAAAATCACTTGAAATTTCACATCCTTTGCAGGTAGAAAATTAAATTTCGTAGAATCTTCCCATTGATAGGATTAACGTGGATTTTGTTGCGAGTGGGAGATGTAGAACAATTAATTGATAAAGGTAAAACGTTGGCAATATGTGAAAAGATTTTAAATGGATATAGAAATGTTTGTTTATAAATGTAATGTTATCCTTTATAATCAGTGCTTTGTCGCAAACAGCAGAGAGCAAATGAATATTATTCATGCTGTGTGAAATGCATAATGTAATTTGCAACTGATTCTACATTATTATGGGAATACGTATATTGTGAAAAGAACGGTGAAAGGCTTTGACGTTTTATAGTAACAATAATTATTGTTGATTCGAGAACAATTTTTAAATGGAAATTCAAGATTCAATTGTAATTTTTCCCTATAAAGAAGGGAAAGAAAATTTGAAGAAATCGAAGAATAGTCGGATAGATGTTAACGAATAGCAAGAGCAAGATAACCGTGTCCGAGCAAAGCGAAACCAAGTAGACAAAGTGGTAAGAAAAAGAAAGAGAGTCGGAGGCAGTGGAAGAAGTAGAAGAAAAAGTGAACGTAGGAAAACAGAGAGAACGTCCCAACCAAGTTTTCCAATCTTACAACTCCAAACGAAACTGAGCTCACGGAGTCGAAGCACGCAACACAGTGCTCCACATAACAGACAGAGCCTATTCTATTTCCTATCTTATATCCCTCCTACATAGATATATATATTTTTCGCGATGGCCAACGGCACAGCCCACGGTGTTCCATTCAACGTCTAAAACACCCAAAGACAACTTTCTCGTTGGTTTTACCGTTCGGTGCATTCAGAAATTTTACCGTTTCTACGTTCGTCGATTTTTATTACGAACTCTTGTCGACAACTGTAATCGGTGCTCCCCTACTATTCGATAAAATTATTTTCATCCTCTCAGTGAAACGAAACCTCACTGACGTTTGGCAAATAATATTCAGATTTATTCACATTCGACGCCATATGTATCGACGAGCAAAAAATTCCAATAAAAATTAACGCTGGTTTGGGTTATTTCTGCTGAAAATATATCGATTTATTTGGACTAATTAGAAGAAGAACTATCGATGATTAATTCCAGATATATATTTTACGACACCTGCTAAATATCTTTTAATAAAATGAACGAAGGAAGAAAGAAAATAGAGCAAATGAATTATTCACGCTGCATAAAATAAACGTGGAAAATCAAAGGAATCGTTCCTTTATGAATTTGTATAATTTTTTTAACACTTTACGAATTAATTATTTTAACTGTTGTAGATAAATCTAGCGTAGAATGAGTATTAGGTAATCTAGTTAATAAAACAGCCAGAAATGAAATAATAATTGAAAGGTGCTCCACTTAAAAGTTCATTGGAACTTGAAATCGTTTCTAGTCCTCCTTAACACCGCCTGTTCCTTCGGTTAATTTTGAAACTTCGTTACTATTAGATCTTCTATAAAACTACGATTCCGCGCGACCCACTGGACGGTACACGCTTTGAGCTCCTAAGTTTTCTCGCTACCGAGATGAAGGAGTTCAAGACTATCCACTTCTTCCAAGTTTCAAGAGAACCTCGGCCTTTTCTCCCACAAAATCTTTCGATTTCTTTCGCTTCCAGAACACTGTTCTCCGTTTCTGAAAGAACGCCATATAGATTTTTCTTTACTTTGGGAGAAGTTTGCTCGATCATTTTGAATATTACAAAAATAAAGTATTGGTAAACTTTATAAAATTTTCTGATGTCAGAAAACAGGATAAAATATACAGCAATAAGAATATAAAATTTTATGTAGTTTATATAAAAGATAGTTCGAGTATCGTTTCATTAGACATTTCAGGTTTTTATCGATGTGATAAAGGGAAACAGAAATGGCTACTCTTTGTTACCAATTTCCTGGATTTTTATTTTATTTCAAATTGTACTAAAATTGACACATAAACAATTGTTTTTTCTTAATAAATCTGTTAACTCGTGCAGCTCTTGGCGCGTCTTTAGAGACTTCCGTTTGATGAAATTTCCACCCCCGCGAATTTCTCGTTCGACTTTATGATTCGTATCTCCGTCGGTTTGCAATTACTCTACGTTCTCGTTTATCTTCCTCGATCCTGATTTGTATTCTTCGTTCGTCCGTAAGTAATCCCGCATATTATTAGCGCCGGAAGAGATTTGTGGAATGTACCGAAGGAGTCAGCACGAATTTGTATTCGTGTAGATTGCCAGTCCACATGCCAACAAAAATTTTCTAACTTCCAAGAAAATTCGTAGGAATAATTCCAATCCAATGTCACATCTTTTCCTTATAAATCGAATTATTTCATGTGTCTAATACAAGTTCCAAGTTGTTCTGCTCTCGTAGCAAAGTAATTCTTCAATTTTGACAGATACTTGTTTAACTAGGGTGAATAGTGAACATTCTCTTCCAGAAAAATTCCTAAACATCCATTAAGATTTTTGAACGAATCTCAGCAACAAAGCTGAGTAATAGGCTGTTAAAAGCAAAGGTGACACTAAAAATTAACCGTACCATGGATACTTGATATCCGTTTTCACGACCTTAGTAAAAGCTTTCTCGTCGAGGTACTCTACCAGGTCCTTCGTCCTACGAATCTTCAGTATACGTCGGTTTAATGCTAAGTGTACCGAAAGGGGATCTACCCCACGATGAAGAAGAACGCCACTTAATACAGGAGAGTATATCTGACCCCTTCATTAAAATGCAAAATTCGTTGCAATTTTCCCGTTCCCCTTGCAGCGGCTCACGTATTTCTTCCTTTTACTCTTCGTGCGCACCGACGTACGTTTAAACGTTAAGTGTTTGTAATATTTTTTCGCTAGAAGTTGAGTTTATACCCGCGGCTAAATAAAGCTGCTATTCGTATTCCCTTCCCTACGTTCCTATTCTCTTTTACTTCACCATAAGCTCGATTTTCTCTCTTCGTCTTACTCCTTTTCTTTCCGATCCTGTCTCTATCGTTGTTTCACTTTCGCCATCGTTTCTTAGAGTTTCCCTGTTTCTCTTTCGGAAACAGCTACCTCGCAGGACAACCGTGGTGAGTTGCACCAGCAGTTACGTTGCCTGGCACCAAGCTGTAGGGGTGAGTGAATGAGGATAGAGAATTGGTATGGAGCTCAGATAAGAGAATCGCCACTTACCGAGAGAAAAATGCACCCAACTGATTAAAGAGATCGCGCAGGGACGGACCAAAAGATTCTCTTGGATTATATCGGAAGAACGATTTCCTTTGTGTCACGGTTGATATCTACGATTGCTTAGAATTATGCTGGTATATATTTATTTTTAATTTCTAGATCTTTATTTTTAACGGACTGGAACGCGAGTTTTGGAAAAATTCTAAAACTATATACTTTGGGATTTTAAGTCAGATGAAAGAAAGTTTGGAAATTTGAATCGTGCTAGGTGGTACACCCAAAATCCATTGAAACTTCTTTTCATTTTCAAACTATTGTAGGATCGTGAAAAAGAAACGAGAGGCGCGCGGCAACCCATCCAGGGCAGCAATTCGGCCAGAGTAGCTTAACGTCGACGCCAGCGACCTCTCCCTGCTGACAATTCCTTTTCACGTCCTTTTCTCCTAACAATAAGTTCTTTATAGGAGGGATCCTCCGCCCCGACCCACACTATAGTATTCTTGAATTTACTAACATCAGAAAGTCTGGAATGTTTTTGCCCTTTTTTAAATGAATGGTCTAAAGACAGCCATCAAGAATTAGTAGGGTACTTGGTATAGTTGTCATTGAAGTACGTAAAGTATTATTGAATGTGCAATTATTATTATCGCGAATGATTCTACTCGGCAAACATGTAGTTGTGATAGAACTAGTTTCCCTTGGGTATAAGTAAATGACAAAAGAAATGAAATTCAGCCAGCACTCAACGTTGTATTTTAACGGGATCGTCAAATACACTCGTCGAAATTAATTAACACGTTCACTGGCATGGGGGTCACCGGTGACCGGCGCTACGGAATTCAATGAAAAGTCATGTAACTTTTAAATTGCAATAATTATGAATTTTCTAACATACTGAATATTTAAATATTGGTGTTAGAAAGATAAAGATCTGCCGAATATCTATCTATCAGTGTTCTTAAATTTTCCTATTTATAAACCTGTAATTTTAATAGAAGAAGTTTACCGTCAGATGAATTCATAAATCTAACGAAATATCGGTGGCGTTCAACGTGTTAATTGCAAAATTAAGTGTAAATATTATCCACGATCATGGTGGACACCATGAGGATAGCTAATATGTTTGGATAAACAACACATCGTCCTTTAACTCTTTTGTCTCCTCCTCGCCTCGCCTGTTAATCTTCCTCCTCTTCTTCGGACCCGTTCACCAAAATTAACGGACACAGGGCAAGTAACTTCAGGGATGAATCAAGTACGTGAGGAGCATAAATTAACTCGCGCGTGCACGACAGAGAGTTTAACTACTTCCAAACACTTTTTGCCACTTGGTATTACTTCACATTGTTGTAGCACGTCGTCGTTGCTTACACTATGACCGCACGTCCTTCTGGCAGGACCGTGTAAGAATACGATGCCGTTGCCATTGTAAAATGCAAATGAGTTGTACGCAAAGGTCGAAATTGATAGGATAAAACGTAGATTTATATTTAACGCCAGATTGGAATTTCGAAGGACTCTTTAAAAGAACAATATATATAATAATTCCATAATTCTATCGATTTTTAAAACAAGCCTTCTGTATTCTTTTTCATTGACAATAGAGATACCTGTTACAAGTAAATTTATTTTCTTGCAATTTTGACTTTCAATATCGTTGATACGATTGGGAACAATATTTTGAGATACAATATAGTGGTAGAATGTATGCGATGTTAAAATATATTTTCTGCAAGTCTTCCACCTTCGCAACAAAGCTGCAATTTACAAGGTTCGACGAAAATAGAATTTTTGAAATTTCCTTTCTTACAATCGCTTCCGGTGAAATATGAAAACATGAAGATAAGCGTAATAAAGCGCTTTTGACCTATGAAGCTATCTGCGTCAAAGGAAATGACGTTCCTTTGGATTGTGTAGGAAGGCACGTAATTACGTTCCTCAAAGAGACTAATCCCGTTGTAAAAAAAAAAAAAAGAGAGAAAATCGATCGCAGCATCGTACTTTTCATAGAACGGAGATTCGTCCGTGGAAACTTATTTCGAATAAGTGCACCAATCGAGGAGAACGGGGAGACGAATAATTTTCAGTTATTGTCGAAGGAGATCGGTATCGTTGCGGTTATTGGTACTCGACCGGAAGTTTCGAAACAAATAATGCGGACTTCACCAACGATTTAGAGCTTGTTTGGGAATTTATGAAGCTCGTAAGGTACCGATGAAATTCATGAAGGAGCGCGGGGCTAACTTGGAGCGCCGCTAGTAAAATTCCTTACGAAGCATGCTCAATCTCCAATTCATTTCAGCGTAAGTTCATCCAGCTGGCACAGTTTCAGATCTGCAGATCAAATACGGACTGGCCCTTCCTTCCTCCCTGTTTTCCGTAGAGAATCGCCGAGTATTACGAATCTATCGTTAGTAGGGTTCCACATTATTTTCAACATTGACTTTTAAGTGGATCGACATTTTCATTCGTTCGCGTATCTCACATTATTCGCTCCTTCGAATCTCATTTTAATCCTTTTTTGAGAACATAAATCAGAATAGTTTCAGAAGGTTTAACACTACAACTACCAAACCAGTCAAAATGACTGGTACACAATTTTTTCAAAAAATTCTCCAGGTTTACATAAGAGTCACAGAATAAATATTCTACGTCTATATCAATAAACATAAATCACTCAATTGATCAAATTTTCCGTCGCTTGATTCCTCCTTTTTCAAAGTACTTATTTAATTTATTAAAATATGTTGGATTTGACGCCGGTAGTTCTAGTGATAATCTGTGTCAGCCATTATGACAGTGATTAGAATCGTTTGTTCTTTCAGACGTTTAGAATTTTACGTTATACAATTTAGTTTTTATCATCTCTTTGATGCAAAACAAAATAACTGATGATGTTGAAACATAAAATCAACTTTAAAACGAGTATCGTTTCACCCCAAGCATTCTTGGTGTTAAAAAATGCAGTTTCCTCCAGGGATTTGTATTATCCAATTCCGTGGCACGGAACTATTCTAAATCCGGAGTTAACACAGAAACGCTAGACATAGTTTCATTACATACACATCAGTACATTTATTGCAGCGCGAGCAACACGGAGGAACCTTTATCCAAGTATGTTTGGAAACGTTCTAATTCCGTCAGGCGTATGCGATCTCAGGAGGATGTTTGAAATCGATTACCATTCTCGACAGGAAAATTGCTTTCAATTTTCGGATGCATTGTATTTCTCGTTACCAAGTATTTAATCGTATTAATCGCCGTCTGAGAAGAGATCAGTGTGGAATATATGGCGAGTCGGTCAATTTGCAGTAACGTATGTAATTGCAAATGAAATTTCATTACATCCGTAAAACGCGTTGTATATTTCACATTGTACGCGACATATTCATTTCCCTTTCGTTAATTACATAATTACATGTCATTCTCGTTAGATTTAATACCACTACTGCTTATTACTAGCATAATAATAATAACAATTATTATTATAATTAATAATTATTATTATATTATTATTATCATCGGTATTATCACCGCGATAGATACGATGCTAATTATTTGTATTTGTATTCCATTACGTCCATCCAATCTCACATGAGCATCAAACGCAACAATTTCGGCTCTCTTTCAAATCTGTCTACATATCAATAATAATAATAGACATGTACATTCTATGTTAGAATATCGATATTGCATAATCACCGTGTCCAACATAGGACCACCTATGTGTATAGAAAAGACTTTAAATTAATATGATTAATCTATGAAATCTGGAAGAATCGAACTTCATTGTTTTGATACAATTCTTCCTCTTTCTGTGCAATTCAAAACGTAACATTCTATGAATCAGCAAACTCCATTTTATTTCTGTACCTTCGCAAAAACGTCAATAAGATGAAAAAAAAATAGCAATAATACCATGGTCATTCAATGATCATCTTAAAATTGATTTGTCCTAGAAGGAACTTGGAGCGAACCATAGTTATAAAATAGCTCGGTAAAGTAATCCGAGCGCTGCATTATTCAGTCCCCTTTATGTAACTGTTTTGGTACTCGAAGCCGTTACCGGTAAGGGTGGCTCCATATTTTCATCGTCGCGACGGCAGTCTATTTGTCAGAGAAGTGTGCGCCCCGGCACCATAAAACTTTCGTCCTTCGTTGTTCCTCGGTCTCTGTAATTCCGAGCGGTCGGTCGGTCGGTCAGGATCATCGGGAGAGGGAACGTTGGAGCAATCGCACCGATGTCAGGTCACCTATACTCCTCGCAAACGTATTTGAGCGCGGCAATAACGGCGCCCTGGAACTCACAACACGTTTACCCCGCAATAAGTTCGCCGATTGCGCCGATGCGCCGCGGTGCTCGAGGAAATTAAAACTTGTGCAATTCGGCAGGATCCCTAGGCAACTCTGGCGAGGTTTATCAGCCGCGGGCTCGATGTTTCCGGATGCCAGGATTAACTGGAAAGGGAGAAAGAGAATCTGCGAGAAAGGGTGGTGGATGTAGAAGTACAGAGGGACATAGAGAGAAAAGAGGGTGAGAGAATGGGAGATGCACAAAGAAGGGAAAATAGTGGAAGAGAGATATATAGAGGAGAAAGGACAGTCGAAAAAGTGGAGAAAGGAAGAGGGAAAATAGGGTAAAAACACAGACCGAACGAAGAACGTGAAGAGGAAGCAAGGCGAATGAAAAGAATGAGTGCATGTCGTAGGTGCCCGTACGTGTGTTTGTGGAGAAACAGGTGCAAGGGTGGAAAGAGGGATGGTCAGGCGGGAGATGTAAATACTGGTGTAAAGGAAAAATAAAAAAATAGAAGGGAAAATGAAGGGGTGCAGGTTATTTGATAGCAACCCTTGGTGAAATCTTGTCTTGGAATTTAGGTTAGCTTTTTGCTATTATTTTTCAACATTCGAATTTCTTCTGTTTGAATTCAGCGAGGTTATTTAGCGGTGGTATATTTTAACGAGTACAGGGTTTTGTAACGCAGAGGTTATTAATATTTATAAAAAGAAACGTGTACATTGTGTAACGATATTTCCGTTCATTGATTACTTTTATTACAAAAGGCCATTCGTTCAATTATATGCTTCATATTTATTTTTTTGGGAAGAATAAAATTATATAGTATATATAAATATTAAAATAATATGATGTGCTTTGTATTAGAAGTATTGTTTTACATGAAGACAATTACGTTTACACGGGATTTCTAGCTTTTAAATTATTCGCGGTAAGAGCAAATTCTAATCATCCCTTGTTGCCGATGAGTGAAAAATTTACGGCTTGCCGCAAGACTCTCCCATGGGATGGTTCGTTAGTGTGCCTGTTTACAGACTCTGGATGATGCCGTAGTTACGCTCGATTTGTCAATCTAACGAGCTGATTTTTCAAGTCGGTGCTTTTGCACGGAAAAAGCTGCTGCTACTTTTCGTACAGGAGTTTTTGCACCAACTCTGCATACATCTAGGTTGCTATCGTGCTAAATATTTCATTTCTTAGATATTCTCAAGGGACCATCCCCGAGACCCCAACAGAGAGACACTGGAATTACTAATCATAAAGTTTCATCAACAAAAAAAGAACTTGAAATTCATTCACGAGAACTTTACAAAAAAATTCTACAACTATTGAGGACCTTTCAAAAAAATTTCAGGAAAAGCGATAGACATATTATTAACAACCGCACAGCTCCAACTTGGGTTTCAGTTCGAAACACGTATTACCGGGCAATTAATCCGTAGTTTCTGGGTTAAGTGAGTAGCGCGGGCGGTGCCGAAACTCCGACAAGAACGGTCAGGAGTAGTTGACGGCTTTAAAACGTTCAAACTTCCTCCTCGCCCTGAAACGAAAGCCATCCTGCGTTTTCATTCCATCGAAAAGGAAGTTGCGTTAAAAGCCACACGACCATTCCAGCTAACACGCGAAAGAAAAGCCACTAGTCGAAAGTAGAAACCTAAAGAGGAAAGAAAAAGAGGAACATGCAAAACGTTGAATCGTTCCAGGTGGTGAACAACGTTGGAAGGCGTTTTACATGGGAAAAACACGTGGGCCATCGTAAAAAGAAAATGAAAGAATAGGTTGCAGTCGAGTGACCTCTCGTAATCCGTGAAAACCACAAGGCGATGTGGTAAAACGAGAAATTTTCGTTGTCCTGCACGCTGAACCTAACCGTACTTACGTGGATATGAATTAGGATAGGGCAGAGTCCGCACAAAAGCACGAGCGCTTGCGCTAAAAGCGTCTAACGGAGGGGGTGCTTGATAGTAACGCCGGCCGGTGGAAGAGGGTTGGATGGGGGTTGAAAGAGGGTATAGGAAGGGGGTAGGAGCTCGGGGAGCAAGGCCAGCGAGCGAGGAGAGGGGCTTGGAAGCTTCTGCGGGAAACGGAGAATCTGCGAGAGTCAGTGCAATTCGCGTCGCGACGCCCTTCGTTCTCACGATCCGCGTTCAAGGGTGGATCGAAGGTGTACGAGGATCGCGCAAAGAATTTCGCTCGTGACTGGTTAATTCACTCAGAATTTCGCTGTTATTTTAATCGGATTTCTGTGCGAGAAGTCTGTTCTGGAATAAAAAAGAAATTCTTATAATCTGACTACTGAAAACTGTGCAAAAATTGCGCCTTTATTTCGTGGTGTGCGGGAACAATTCGAAAGGAATTTTGGTCTCATGTAACGTGCATTGTTTGCGATTTTATGCGGGCGATAAACGTTGATGAAAGTCCGTGCGGAAAAGAATTATCACTAGTCATAACAAATCGAGTAGTTGTGCGAGTGTAGGTGTCGATTTTTATACAAATCTCGAATCATACTTTTTCCGTCTGTTCGTGCGTGACAATAATACATCGGCCATGAGTGTATGCGGTGTTGTTGGGGGAAAAACAAAACATGTTTGATCGTCGACCGCGCTGATTTTTTCTGTCTCTCGTGATCGATCATTCGAATTCTAAACGGAACTCGTCATTTTTCGTAATCACGCGAATCTACATACCGCACGGTCGTTTTTTCCTTGCCAAAGGGCAGTGTAAAAATTGAAAATTATGTAAATATCATTTTCATCGTGTAGACTCATTGCAGCCACGTTCGCGCCACGAGCACACGTTGTGTACGCGTTGCATTTACGAGTTCACTGCTGGAAGATCGCAGCCAAGTACAAGTAATTTTCAAAACGCCCTCGGCTTTGCTGTTCTTTCTTTACTACTTCTTTTTTACCTCACCTTTCTCATTTATCCTTCCTCCTTTGAACTCGTTGCCGAACAATAATATTTTTCATTTTTTCTCCTAACTGTAACATTATTTTGTCGTTTTAACTGAACTCAACTCGTTTCTTTGTATAAACGATGAATGTTTCTTCCGGGTTCTTTCTTTCTTTTTCTTCCTCCCTTTCTCTTTTCTTTTTTTCCTTCACGACTAGTTTTTTTCCCGCAACGTGAATCGGCATAATATCGTATTCAATTATCACGATGTACCTTTTATCGTAACGGTCGACCATCGATCGATACGCGATTTCTTTCTCCCCCAGTTCGAATTCGATATTCTCCCCGTGGTCTTCTTTCGCCCTTCTTAAACTTGCCGCATAAATTGAGCCTCGAAATTATATTCAGAGGTCGATCCTGACCAAGTAATAATAATGATCGGAGGCTCTTACAACAATTATGAATGTAGAAACTTTGGGATAGAGTTGAAAGTTAGTTCGTGCCTCGTGTCCCACCCCCAACCTTTCTCAGCTATAGCGAGTCTCCCCTAAAAGGGTGGAAGTAACAGAAGACTTTTCCAGTATCGTGATAACATTTATTTAGACATTACATCGTGGAAGAAGAACGACAGGAGAGTAGTCTTTCAGGGTGTTTTATTATACTGGAATACATAAAGTGTCGTTAAATGATTTTTAATCGCTCCGTATCAGATGAAGTGTATCAAAATTATATGAATATTTACGTCGTGGCGCACGGTAGAATTGAGTTTTAAGCGATTTGCCGGTAATGGATACGGAATTACATATTAAATAGCCATATAATGCAAACCAATTTGCACGCGTAAATCGTATAATGGGCATTTAAATATTGAGGATATTTAACTTAACAATACTACGTACGACTTTCAAAACAGTCGATCAATTGTTACGACGTTGAAACGACTGCCGGTAAATAATAATTACACAACGATAGGTGTGAAAATTCGAAACTTTATCGACATATACGTTTTTCGTTTATTTCCATTAAATGGACGAATTTTCTAAAATTTTCAGTAAACTTTATGAAAGGGACATAAATATGTAACTCCATGAGAATTTTCAAATGTAAATTACGTGATTAGATGATTTACAAGTGGCATTCGGAAACCAGCACTGACGAGGAAGATGCAAGAAAAATTATGTGGTGAGTACTCATCCATTTGTGAATTATTTTACATGTCATTTGTGTTATTCGAAAAGACCTAGTTCCATGGATCGATAGAATCGATGGAACTTCTTGAACAAAGTTCGAGGGAAATTTCTGTAAACATTGACTTTCCCGGTCGTTCGAATCAGCTCATTTCGCAAGCGAATATTTTATCAGTTCGCGCTCGTTTGTATATTTATCGATAATTATCCCTTTTATAAAGCATAAGCAACATTGATCCAATATTCCACCAAATAGCGAACACTTTGACTCAAAGTTTAATACATTTAACACTGAAAAGGAAATTGCAATAAAGTGTTTACGTAATTGCCGTTAATCCTCATTTATGATAACGAGCCTGGACTTCTCAGTGATGAGATAACAATTAATTAGTCTGGAATTCTACGTAAATACGAAAGCAAACGATTTCTCGTAAGACGTAAACTGTTAAAACGAGGAAAGTTCTACGGCGAGTACGAGAAATAGATCTTTGATATCGCGTCAGCCAGTTAACAGGAAACTCGGTCGACTTCCGTAGCCCACGTAATTCTCCATCGTCGCGTTTATTCCCTGCGATAATTCCCATTCATATTTCACGTCGTTAAGAAAGAGGCAGACCTCCTAATGACGCTAAATTATCCGTAAAATTGCAACAGTTGCCGGTGAGGTTTGCCTCTTTAACGAAACCCGCCGCAGGTGAATACGCATCGTAAATTTTCATCTTGGACGATAAGTTTAAGAAGTTAATATAAAGGTAGGAGAACAGGGTGCTCCTGGGGTGCCTGGGAGAAATTAATGAACGGAGGCAAATATCCGCTGAAAAAAAAACGAGGCAGTAGAAAAATGGAACGTGCAATAATCCTTTGGCTCGATGCGATTATCGCTATCGGCGCCGTTCAACTCTTGCGAACGAGATTCAATCCGATCGTTAATTACGCACGTGCTAATTTGTTTCGGAGATACAAATAATTGCGTTATTTACGAATCGATCAATCTTATATTCACAGAGATCCTCTGGCAGAGAAATTTTTCGAGACTTATCTCCTCGCTACCGTCGAATAATGATAAAAAATATTATTGCAATCGCAAGAGTTATATCGCATAAAACTTGGAGACAGTTTCCCGGGAATGTTACACCGCCATCTCATTAGCATGCGATTTAATAACGCACAGGAGAGACCGTAAAATTCGTTGCAACTGATTACGCCGCTTAATGCGTGCAGCTCGTAAGAAGTTTGCTCGCGAAGCAAGAGAGGAAAGTTGCTTAACTCAGAGGCGACGATTTGCATCCACCCTTTTTGCGGGAATCAGACATTCGAGGAAATTAAAGACGATTTTTGTCGGTGGTCCACGACGAAGGAAGTTGCCATCGTTAAAAAACAATCGTGTCACAGACTCCAAGGATGATACACCGAAACGAACTACTCGGAGGGAACAAAGGCAGCCACTAAGTGTGTCGTCATTCCATGATGCTACCATTTAAATTGTCCTGTACACTCACATTCAACTTCTACATTTGTACATTTGTCGAGAATATTCGCACCCCTATTAAAACGATTGATTGATGAAGATGAGACGAATCATGCATGAAAGTTTTTGCACATGGGATTACAGGCGTTTACAGGCATCAATCCAGTGTAATAAAAATTCTACGACTCTATAAATTGTTATGGCGTTTCCCTTTAGTTTAACAGTATGCGGGAAATCCGATTGCAGCTCGACGGTCCCGCATAATTCAGGAATACGCTTATTCCAGATAATAAATGCCTGCGTCATATGGTTTGACATCTCACCCCCTCAATTCTCTGTCTCTCGACAAAAAAATAACGTGTTCACGACGAGAGACGTCGATCATAAGTTTTCCAGTTACATTGTACAACGATAGAAATAAACAGAGAGTTTATATCATCACGCGCTTAATGCTCCGATCCGTGCAATTTCGTGCGTTAATCGGGTATGGCACTGGCCGGACGCTTTTATCACGGACGATAACGAGAAATTAGCTGCGAAACCCGCCGGGTCACTGTGTGCAATTGGATGTATCGATTAAAAACCGTCCGGGTAAAAAAAAAGCCGAAAAGTCTGTCTGGCTCTCTTTCTTTCTTTCTCTGTGAAGCGCATCGGGCGTTTAGGGGTTGCATCGAGAGGGTGAGTTTTTCCAACTGGCAAATGTAACCTCGAGAGACGCATTAGCCGTCTTCGTCATTCGGGAGCAATTGCTAATCAATAGGCAATCGAAACAGTTGGTGGAAGATGCGCGGTTACGGGCGGGAATAAAATACGGCGTGGCCGAGCGATGCAATTTGTCGGCTGGCTCGGAGATTGAAAATTCCGCTTTGGATTCCTCCAAACTGGAATGGAATTGGCGAGGAATCGACATCGATGAGACGAAATTGGTACTTTTGCCAAGGTATTTCTGGAGGAAGAAAGGGAACTTGTGACTTCTTCTTCATACTATTGCGAATAGAAATGATTAACGATTTCGTTGCTGGCGATCGGGGAATAGAGAATACTTGCTTAAAATTTATACCCGAGTCGAAAAGTCCAGCCTAAAAAGAAACTTCAAATCCTAGATTCTTTTGATTTCTCATTTGCCGCTTAATTATGTATACCATTTTGAACTTCAAAATACTCAACTAGTGTCTCTACGCGCCTCAAAGTCCTGTAAATATGATTTTTAGGAGTTATATGGACTGATCAGGTAAAATTTGTATTCCAATTTAATCTGACATTCCCTAAAAATATTTCAGAAGTTCCAAGTCTGTCGACTCATATTCTAAAAATAGGGCTTTCAGGAGCAAGTAGGAATTAAATTATCATTTTATTCCATATAAATTCTAAATCTCCTAAAATCAAATTAATTTTTAGTATATCGAGAATTTTTTTGGACCTAAATCATTCCACTCCAATTCCAATCCAATTCTAAAACTCCTCATTATAGAATGCTGAGGATTGTTTTGGGCTGTATGAAACCTAAATTGATCCTAAACTAGGCAAAACTGGCAAAAATTAACAAGTTTAGGGCGATTGTGGAATTAAAATTTGCATTCTTTTATATGTAACATATTTTTCCATATTCAGCCTAAATATCCTAAGTTATTTGGTAATTTAGAAGGATTTTGGGCTTAAAGTTTTCGACTCGGGTAGATTTAAAACTGCGATGGCTATGAGAACAAAACTTCAAATAGAACAGTTCAGCAAGTTTCGTTTTTTTTCGTCAATTTTTTTTTTTTACCACCACTGTAGGGAGTTTTTTTCTACAGGAGAAAAGAAAGTTTCTGTGATTTGAAACAGCCCAAATCTAAATCCTGATCGATACTCATTAGTTCTCAAGAGAAACCGGATGTTTCGTATTCCCCTAATTGTAAACTTTACGTCACAACGCGATCCCGCTGTCAACATCCAGAGTTCGAAAAGCTCGCGTGAGCTTGCAATTAACGAACTTTCGGCCAAGAAGTCTCCGAGGGATTTCGTGGGAGCCAGTGTGAAGCAACGGAGAACTAATTTGTTCGTCGTACACGATACTTCAGTGTACACTCGCAAAGAATGACGATGTGTATTCCCCCGAGGAATCGGAGAAAAAGTTATTTCGTCGAATGCAAGCTGCAAGTTTCGTTTATCCCCGATAAAACCTCGCACGTGGATCATTTGGCAGGTAAAATATAATACTTGCAACTGAAGCACTTCACTCCTTCCAAAGTCAAAATTATCGGTTTCTCGTATCTTTCTCTGACACGATCTAAAATAGAACATTCATTACGTTCGTGAGAAATCTCTCGAGATGAATTCTTTTTCGCTAAATCCGATACGGTTCAATTTATCGATACGCTCAACGAGATCGTTCTTATTCCATTTATACCATCCGTGTTCCACTTACGTAACCATTTTCTTAGATGAGAAAGTGGAACATATGGTATTCTATCTTAAAATCGATATTCGACGACAAATTCCATTTCAAGTTGATCGAATGGAAAACTTCGTTGGACAAGAAAATAAAAACAAAAATGTAAAAGTATTGAAATTACACACACGAAGAGAAACATGTCAGGATTTCTTTTGAAGTAATATCGAAGCGATACTTGTTGATCACTGAATCCTATGTAGAAAGAATAATATTTGATACCAGTAAATTACAATTACAGTGATACTCCTAAATACTCGAGCCTTCGGGGACAGGAATTCCTAGAATTTGAGACTAAAAGTTCCCCCCTCCATTACTACATAAACAGAGAAAGTAGATACTCTCTTCTTTGTCATAGCTACAAAGTGGGGGATGTAGAAGCGCGCCAAATTACATATGTACATAATGTGCAGTTATGATTTCATTATTTCTATCTTTGTTTTTTCGCGCAGGTCGCGCAGATAGGAGAAGAGAAAACTGCGTGAGTGGGGAATCTTAACACTAGAACGACCAAGCAAATCAAAATGACTTGTTCACATTTTTTTCCAAAAATTCCCTAAGTTTACAGCCGAGTACTGGACTAGAAATTCTAAGTTGATCTTATAAAACACAGACTACCAAACCAATCATATTTTTCACCCCTTGATTTCTCTTCTTCCAAAGTACTTATTTCATATATTTAATTGTAATAAATTTAACGTCGGTCGTTCTAGTGTTAAACTCCGTCCACATAGGGGAAGTGGATACTAAAGTGTTCGAGTATTTAGGAGTATCACTGTATTACAATCTTCATAACGTCGTTACCTAGAAAAAAATAAAACCAGGTGAAAAGTTTATTTTTGCGACAAAGTCGAACCAAAGCGGCGAGAAATCCCAGAGCATTCGTGTTCGTGTATCTCCTCTATAGGTGTGTTCTCCAGCATATATAGTTCCACATGTGCGCACGATATCGGATACAGTAATTTTCTATGTTCATCTGCATATACCACGTCCGTGGTCAATTCGCTGCAGCAAGCGGCGACCGAGTTTCAGAATATTCTGCAACTTCCTATCCATAACACTTTCGAGAATGCTCACACGTGTCGCGAACTTCCAAGCGGCGTCATTGCTAATCGAACCTCGTGCGATCTCGTGTTAATTGTTATTGCTTCAAAATTTACCTCTCCCCTATGTAATTTCTCGTCCCGTGAAATTGTCTCCGGTTATTTCTCGATGAACTTTTACTCTTTGACTTTTTTTTCGTAGATTTTGTCGATAGTAATTGTTGTAAATTCAATGTGGTATTTTACACTTTCGTTATATCGTGAAACAATGAGAGGAATTAATAAATCGTAAAGAAATGTAGGCGCAATGAATTAATTTTGAATAGTATTGAGACAGGGGACAAATTATGACGGTCGGAGTGTTGTAATTGTTTCGTGAAAGTTTCCAATTAAATCTTAAATGCTGTACACTCAATGTCCTTCAGTGATGGAGACAAGAGAAGGGCTTACAATTCGATGTAGTTGTCAGTAATTTCTTGCCACATTTTATCGTTTTGTAACGAATGAAATTAAATTATACGAAAGATTACAGACTAATATGGTCTGAACGAACTTGGAGATATTAAAAGAAATGGGATGTTTTTAAAATAAAATAACCAGTAAGATTTAGTTGGCAAGTTCATCAATCGATTAATAAAGTCCATAAAAATGAAGTTTGAAACTGTAGGAAAGTAGAAGGGTAAAGTTTCATTCACGGAGCTATTTAACGATACTTTTTCTACCGGCGGATCTACTCTTTTTCGCAAAGGTCGAGGATAATGAGTGCCGGATTTGTAGGACAAAGTTAAACGGTCCCGTTTCATGCGTGCTTAGTTCTCACATATTTTAACCCTCTTGCTTTTGATTAACAAAACTGCAGTCGCACTCGTAACACGACTTTGACGACACAAACCTTTAAACTGTTCGCAAATTGGGACTGCAAAGAGCTCAAAACTGAAAAAAAACTCCACTGATGACCTGCACTTTGTACGAGAAACTTTTCCTTTAATTACAGCCCCGAAAATAATTTCGTGGAAAAGCTTCATACAGTCAACTGCATGTACACTGTTCTATTTAGAGCAGGTTTGGTCAACTCGCAATCTACCTTCTTATATGATATATTTCTAAAAACTGTCAAACGTTTTAGAAATATAATTTCAATATCTGTTTATCAAAAAATAACAAAATAATTCCAAGTAATGCACTAGATAATTTGAAACTAGTTGGCCCAATTTCTATTGTATTTCGATGGAAAATACGAGAATTAATCGTTTGGATCGATGCGTGCGCTTAGCTTTTTAGTGGCTGTCAATACTTGGGTCGCGTACAACGCACTTTACACGTGCCCAGCGTGTACGGGCCGATTAGACGTAAAACAAGGTACATTGTCCAACACCTGTCAATGCGGTAACCTTCACAAAGGCCAGCTAGCGAATGTCGCTTGGCTTTACGCGTGCGACAGAACGCTCATGTGTTCTATGCTTTGTTGTTCCTGGCCTATGACAAAATTCAAAGACATGTCGATAATTTCGACGAACGTTCCCTTCAAAGTCCGACGTCGTTTCCGAGGAAATTCGGTTCGCGACATTTGATGGACGGTTGGCGCGAATTTTAGCAAAGTTCTACAGATGAAAGAGGTTTTAATTGCTCTTGAAATTTCAGTGGCGAGTAGTGAGTAAAAATTAATAAAATAAATATGAGAGAACAGTTTTTTTATATAGAGGTTACGATGGATTTTTGCTTTTCGTTTGATATGTATTTTTTTTCCTTATTTTCTTTTTTTTTCGAAATTCATCGTCCCTTTAATACTTGGATCGTTGAAACGGCAGGTTTACTGAGAACTTGTGCGAGAGTGCTTCCGTACATTTCACTGTTAAAGTTTACTCGTTTAAGTTTCAGAGCCATTCGCGATCGTTTATTTATGCTGGATGGTTCGTTTGCAAACGCATGTGGGATTTAATTGCTAAGTAATCCAACTGCTTGATGGATAACGAGGATTCGCGGTGAAAGCTAAAGAGCATCGTTTCGTTCTTTATCATTCCTTTAATTTGCACTCGGTGAACATTGCGTCACGGCCTTTGAACGGATTACTCATTTTGCGATTCAAGTAACTTTAATGTTTGCAGTAGCGTGGCTATGATGTAATGTAAGGAGCAATTAAGGTATTTCATATACTGAATTCTCTTCATTTGGGCCGATATGATGTTGACGTCATACACTCATGTTGGAAATGTAGAATTTACGATTTCAATGATGCTGTATTATATGGTGGAAAAATTACAGTTTTGGTCGTGAATGCATGCAAAGCTTTTATCATGAAATGTAGAAAAAGTAGATGTACCGTGGGCATGAAATTTCAATTAGTAAGTCAGAATTCAAATCCACATCTCATGCGGGACATTTTGCTCATATGAGATTATATCATAACTTTTATTCCTAATTTTGGGTCTAATTTCAACTTAATTTTTTTTATTTCATCTTTCGATTTACGATTGTTCTGAGCTTATCTGTACCAGAAAAAAGACATATCTTATATCTGCTCTTTCCCCTATGTTATTTACTTATGTAACTTTGTGTTACAAACAATAGTAATATCTTTTTAATAACAACAGAAGTACGATATTCATTGAAAGTTTGAATGGAAATGGCAACTCGCACAACGATGTTCTGCTTCAATTTGAGATTACAGGACTCAGGTGTACGATCTACCGGGAGATACGTGTTGGACTAAATTATGCAAGTTCAATTGCCAACACGATTCGCCGTTTTGAACCGCACTATCAGACTTTTGAATGAGAGAGTAAAACTATTGACAATCCTGAGTTGTATCGTAAATTGCAATAGTTAAGCATCTTTGACGAAGTTGATTTACAAATCAATCATCTAATTATCCTCGTCGAAAAGCCGCTTAATTCTCGGTAGTGTTAATTTGAAGTAGATTTCTCAATTGTGACATTAATTTATCGATCCTTTGTCAACGTTTGTCATTGCGAATTAACGTTTCACTACACAATGGAAATGCATTATCACTCAAAACTTCCAGATCGTTATCACTAACGATGGGGAAACGAATCAGTTTGTTAATAACAGAATGACACGTTCTATGACACGAGATGACAATAGAACCCGACATCACCATAAAGCTATACCTACAAAAGCAATTTTTGGTGCAGAAATAATTATAACAACTAATAACGACCCCTCGTTCTGTCTTTGTATCAGCCAGCCATTCCATCAACGACCACATCGATCGATATTGCTTCAATTAAAAGATTTTGCTTCAAATCAAAATATTTTTCCTAACGTCAAACTCGCATAGCTACTCTAATACTCGTTTTCAACAAAATAAACAAAACATTTCAAGTCATAAAATAAAAGAAAATACAATAAAATCGTAACAAAACACTGATCTACAATTATCTGAAATACCTCGATGTCATTTTTTATCCTGAACCATCAGTAAACTGAATAAACAGCAGAGTGTAAGAGGATACTGTAATGTTATAGCAATCGTACACTCGATGGATCTCGATTGATATATCGATTGGCAAAACTACCCTTCCCGCGTGAAACAACAGTAGCTACGTGCACTTTCGACGAGCCATCGACGCGTTAAGCTCGAACAGAGGTCACTTTGTGAATATCAATGCGACCAAGAGTGTACACTAGGTGGGCCACTTTTGCGGAAGTACAGTCGGCTAGGTAACCGCCTATCGCATCCCAGTTCGTGTCACGGAAGCTGCAACAAGGTGAAGCGTCCTTTGTGATTGACGGCCATGCGGTTTAATACTCGCGCACGTTCGCGTCAATTAAAGTTCTGCGGGTTCGGACGAGCAGCCAATAACGCGACCCCAGATCTGCTTGGAAGAGCGCGAAATAAAGGCGAAATTTTTGTTAGGGGATTTATTCGATAAAACTGTGCAAAACGGGACCACGCAAAAGCTCCCGATAGATTGGTCTCGTTGACAACGGTTAACTGGAGCATCCAAGGTTTTTGATTAACTGAATAAGATGGAGAAAGGACAGAGAATTCTCGAGGACCTCAACTATATTTGTGTGAGTGACAAATAACGAGAATGGAGTACCGAATGACCAATTTATGTCTTGTAAGGTTGAATTTTGCGGCATGTGAAAGACGCCAGGAACGTGGAGGATTTTAACACTAGATTTACGAAAGCCGTCAAATTGACGGGTTCTAACTTTTTAAATAAATATTTCTCAAATCCACAGAAAAGCAGTACAGTAGATATTTCACATGCATTTTATAATACAAAGATTACTTAAGAAATTATCATCTCAGCTACCTTATCCTTCCGTTTTCAAAGTCTTTATTTAATATAATGCAATGTAATAGATTTTACATCCGTAAACCTAGCGTTAATTATAATTATCGCGGATTTTGACGTTCAAATCTTGAATCAGTAATAGATTATTGCATAGATGAGATAAACGTTGTTATCTTTTCATATTATACGCTTTGTCTTTCATTTTATTTGTTAAATTGCATCTTTGTTATCGCAAATATTTTAGTTCCTGATGGAAATCCAACGATATCATTTATTAATAATATAGTGTTTCTTCGTTTTGCAAAATTTTATTATTATTCTGTTATCTTGGATTATGCAGATATCATTCTTAAAGCTCTTAAAACCACGCTGATTATCTGCTTGAAATCAATGCTCCATGTTGGAGCCGATTCCCAATATCACACTGACCTCATCAAGACCTATCCTGCCCTTTCCAGGTCATTATACCTTCTCTACCATTCGCTCTCTCCCATTTACATTCTCGCAGCCACCCTTTCGTATTGTCGTTCACGTTAAAAGTCATTCTAACTTTGTGAATTTAAATTACGCATTGCGATCTTCAAATTCGCGCTCAATATTATACATTACCTAATATGTTAATTGTCTAAAAATTCTTAATTAATTAAAAATCTTAATATATATAAATGGTCAGAAATAGAAGAATAATGATGGTGTAGAAAGTTAGTCAGATTGTTCGATTCAAATTAATCATCTTTCGTAACAAGATCATTCAAACACCCGGTGTTTCAAAATCTAATTGTAAGATCAATCGCGAGAGAAAGTAGCTCTCGTGCCTACAATACCTTGCCAATTTAATCGCACGAGTTCAAGCAAATGACTCGGAGAGCGTATCATTTTATCACGCAGGATGCAAATTGGGTCGGAAAGATTCATGTTTGCACGTATCACGCAACAGTAGCGTGCGTGCACGGACGGTCATATCAGTGCACATGCAACAGTGACATTTCGTCCTTTGAATCGTCGATCGTTCAATTTATTACTAATAGATGCCCTCATCAATAGACGTCCTGTGAAATTTTAAAGATAGGAATACAGTCGTCAATTTTCTCATAAACTCTATCGAATTCTTTCAGATTGAAGATACGATCGCTGAGTATGAAAAATTCTTAGCGCACGAAATTGAATTTTGCAATTTCAACCTGCAAATACGTTCAAGCTAAGGGTGTTAAAGAAAGTCGCGCTGACGTAGTCGCGGCGAAATAAATTACGTTAGAATAAATCACGCGAACTCGTGCAATTAATTGTTCCGGCGTCGACGGTACCCATGCGATTTACGATCACGGCCGAACATATTGTAATTACATTCTCTAAATTGCGAAGGATCCTTGCCAAAATTTTCCTCGTGGCGCATCGTGTGTCGCCACGGAGGCAGCTTTCTAGCACAAAATCGAGGTAAATTAAAATTCGAGCTGCCGAAACTTCTCGCGCGGTTTTTAAGGGTTGAAAAGTTGCAAAACGGACGCGCTCTTTAATGAAACACTAATGAATCCAAATGGGTGAACGTAAGTCTCGATAATAGCGGTTCTCGCGACGCGTTGGATAAAACACGAAGACAGTCCAATGGTATTGCGAGAGAAATATGAGTTTCATTAGATTCCAGAAGGATGCGGAAACTTTTCGTTGCTCTTCGTTCCTCCTCCCGGTATTCCATCTCGTGATACTATGCCCGACGAATGGAGTTACGGAGCTGGAAGGTATAGCAACCGTAATTTCACGTGACTGAAGCTTTATATCGATATAACGTTACCGACTGACTTGTAAAGATTACCTCCTTTTTTCCGCTCGTTTTACTCTGCCTTTTGAAACCATCGGCGACTATTCTCGGACTCTTCTTTCTGGAATACTTCGAAAATTAAGTTATGATTTCTCTGGTTCAACGATGTTCTCTTTCCTTCGAGTACTTATATGCATTCTCTGTTGAATAGAATCATGAAATACGATTTTTTGTAATGCAGTGTTATTAAATATTTGTATGAATATCAAGATAATTAATTTATGAAAGAGTATTATATGCTGTTACAGTTATGTGAGAATTCTCGTTAGGATGCTCCTCATTAGTAGAATCAAAAAAATAATTATAACCAGATGAGTAGATTTTTATACATTATGATATATTAAAGATTACAAGAATACACGAAATGCTTATTACATAGAAAAATACTCTTAACTATTTCATGTTTGACGATGTTTATAATATTTAATGAGTAACATATATCTCTTCTAGTAAGATTCTCTTTCTTTAATTGTGTTTATAGAAATATTATTTTGAATAAATAGATCTAAAAAGATGTGGAATTTCAGAGAAACCGAAGAAAAATCAACTGAATTTCGTTCACTTTAAGGACACGCGAATATGTGCATTTCTCGAGGGGTATTTTCAACGTGTCTGGTGATTTTGCGTAAACCGCTTGAACCGTACGTGCGTATCGCAAACGTGCCACGAAACTTACAACGACGAAGAAGGGAGGAACACGAAACGGAAAATGCAAGCGTCATGTAAATTCGGGAAAGCTTGGGGTGAAGTAAAAACTGTAAAGTACGACTACTGTAAAAGATTTTCGGAAGGCATCTCTAAATTGTAGAAAAATTCAATACATCTTGATAGAAATAATTCAGTTTTATTTCTAACTGGAATTCCAATTTGAATTCTGAAAAACATATCTCAGTGATGGAGTAAGTATTTGATTGAAGTGCACAGTAGACTGCAGTTTTATCAAATTAATTCGCAGCATGTCCATCATATTCTACCTACTTTGTAATTTCTATTGATGCAAAAGATTCTATCAAAGTCGCAAATTCATAGAACAGATATCGAACATATGAAATAATTCGTGACTTTCAAAATCTCGTAAGAAACATAGAATTAGATAAATTCGTTCACTGATGATTCCCATAATATTCAACGTATTAAATATAATTGTTAATATATTATTAAAGACATGTTCATATTTTTTTTTAACTATCTTTTCTGGTGAATCGGATGCTTTTGAAGTCAAAATTGGATGCACGTTGAATGCACACTTTTCATCGAACTTTATTGCGCTCATCTTTCTTTTCTTCTTCTGTGCTTTTATATAGATAATCACAAAATTAATATATGCTGAAATTTTGCACGAATAATTTCGTCTCTCTTTTGACATTTCGAAGCAAACGAGTGAAATGCGAAACGGTGGGAAAAAGGGGAAGAAAGAGATAGACAAGTAATGCAGTAAAATGAGAAAGGAGAGAAAGCATCCAGTTCGTCAATAAAACAATTTGGTGTCGTATTTCGTGGTGCTCGTTCGAAATTACATTTTTTGTCTCTCACACAGTATGCAATAAATGACATCCCTTGTTTTCCCCTTACCATTGTCCACATACCTAATAATTAGAATTTCTTTTACAAAAGCCACCGGCTTTTTTATCCCTACCTCTGAACTGAAAAAAAAGGCCAACAAACAAATAAACGGAGAAATAAGATGACAAACCACTGTTTTTCACGCTTCGCCGGGTAGAACAGTGTTAATTAAACCGACGAGATGCTCGTCGGTTCCCCTGCGATAACTTACCATTCATTAAGCACGTAACCATTTAATCTTGTCCTGGTATGAATGCCCGACGCGAATTTTTATATGCGTGCTGTCGGGATTTAACGAGAACTGTTTTCGCTCGGTGAATTAAATCGCCAGCCACGGCAGTAATCGTTCGCATGGCTTTCAACGGAGTCAAGAGGTCGTGCATGCACTTCTGGATGCAGTGGTTATGTGTCAGCGATGCATCTAAGAACGCTGAGATTGATGAGAAAATGATTGATGCTGAGATACATGACGAGTTCAATATTTCAAACATCTGGGAGATATTCTAATAAAATTATGATTTTCAAACATGGTATTCTACATGTCACTATTTCAAATGTTCACAGTCTATGCATCAGGAATTCAATCCTACAATTATCAAACCGGTCAAAAAGAACGGCACACAATTTTTTTTGTAAATAATTCTTCTATTTTAGAAGTACTTAGTTCCTGGATTTATTATTAACACTAGATTAACGGAGCCCATTTGGCTTATTCAAAATTTGATTACTATTTATATCATATCTTGGTTGGTTCAGTTTTTAAAAATAAATCTTTTATTTAAATTAATTTGAAACTATTTTCTTTGCAAAAAAACTGCAGTTTTCTTCTATAAGCCAAATTGGCACACTTTAGAAAAATAGATGTATCAACATCCGTAAATCTAATGTTAATATCTGTAATTACGGTAGTTCTAGTGTTATGTGAAAGCCAATTCAAGTACTAAAACATCGTTTCAAATATTTTAGCGAAGCTCAAAAAAGAATCTATCGAAGCATCGATATCACAGCCTCCGAAATCTCTCTCCTCGTTCATGTAACAACGCTGAAAGAACGATCCTTTGTAAAACGTTTCCGGATATCGGTAGAGAAAGGGAGGTGCGATTTAAACGCAAATCATCGTTGAATAAGACATACCTCGAGACTCGGCAATTTTCATACGAACCCACCGAGGACTTGGATCCTCGTATCTCGGCTCTCACCGAGGAAGATGTATGTCGAACTTTCAGCGGACGCATTTTCCATGCGACACACACGAAATATCCCTCGTACCTACGTATACCGGCTCATGAAAGATTTATGTTCACGAAAACGCGCCAACGCAAGGAACGAAGCATCCAGAATACTCTCTGTCCCATCTTCGAGAATCAATTTGGGAGAGAAACAGGGTCTTATGTTAAAGTAGGCGCGTGCTATTAAACCATAGGTGTTGGTATAGAACACGCGCGAATTTGCGGAGCCATCATTTACCTTCAACTGGGCTTTATATCGAATAACGTGGAACTTGATACAATAGTTTGCTCATCAGTATCATTTGTGTTGAGTAATAATTTCTGACCAGGTTTGTGAAATGTACCAACCTTACTGACCCAGAAACCCTTGTTTGGTATCCGCATTTCGAATTTATTTTTCTGTCCTTAACACTAAACCTACCAAGGCGGTCATAATGACCGGTTCTCAATGTTTTCATAAAACTACCTAAATTGATAGAAGTGCCGTGAAGTAAAAATTCTACTTCTACCATATAAAGCCTAAATTAGTTAATTAACTAATCCTTTTGTTTCTTGATTTATCTTTTTCCAAAGTACATGTTCAATAAATCTAAATTTTAGTAAATATAACGTCGGTAGCTTTAGTGTTAATGACAGTATTCGTAGGATTTTTGAAACGTTTATATTGACAAATTTGGTGTTTGGTAACAATTTTTGACCAGGTATCTTTGAAATGTATTAATCTTACTGTCTCAGAAACCCTTGCTTGGTATCCGTGTTTCGAATTGTGCCCTTAACGAGGGTGAACAGTATTCGCAGGATTTTTGAAATGTTTATATTAAAAAGATTTGTAAAATATGAATTACTGAAAGAAGGGAGAAATCTCTTCAATTGAGTATCGAGTTATTGGTATATGTATATTCGATATTAAATGGATTGTAATTTTTGCGATAGCAGGTGGAAGTTGCATCGTAAGATAATGTCAAAGTTTTCTGCCAACTCTGAGGATCTTGAAGCGCGATATTTAGTGGCTATAAATCTTCTAGATCGCTTCATTTTATCCATCGCAGCCGTAACGTTGTGCCTACTGACTTTTATCGGCAGATAGGGATGCTTTATGAGAACGAAGCACATGGGATTTTAATCATTCTCGCCAACCTCGATTCGAATCTTTGCTGAAATATCGCTACAAGGATCCATCAGATTATCGTTTACGTCTTAATATCCCTTCGCTTGGATAAGGGTATTCTCTTTTTCCTTGTTTTTCATCATAAGTCGAAAATCACTGAGGAATTTGTCGACGTTGAAAAGAATAGGTCGAACTTTTGAAAAAGGTATCGTATCGATTGCAATGAAAATTCATAATACGTACAAAAATACGTGTATACGCTTTGAACAGTGCACCTTTCGGAGTTATATCGCGTGTTTGTGGACGAAGTATGAATAGAGAATAAGCAATCTCCCATAGCATCGTTCATTTCATTTTCATTTTAGTATTCCCCGATGTAGAAATATTCCTGGCGAAAGCACTGTGTGGTCATGCGAAAAAAAATTTTTTTTAGACTAACTTCAGAGGATCAACAATTTAAAATCGACATATTGAATATTTGTAATTGCTATTAAAAAAATGTTCAAAATCGTTTGATTTCTATCAAGAAATTTTTCCTTTCAGCACAATATTATTTTTCTTTAAAAAGCAAAAAAAAAATTATATCCTTCCATTTGAAAAAAATCGAAGTTATCCCACACCCTAGAAATTCTCTCTACGTGACCTAAAACTTTCCACGGCGAACCGATCAAAGCTTTCGAATGCAAAACTTAAAAAATCGAACAAAACCAAAATTCTCTACGTCAGAAAATTTCGCTCAGTTCAATGCTTCGTTCCGATGGAAACTTTCATCGCAAATTTTTGCACAGCATATCGTACATTCCGAAAAATTCACCAACCTCTGTTCCATTTATCGAGCTAATTTCCCTTACCCCCAAGGGTCGAAGCCAATGCTTTCCAATCACACCTAATTCTCTATACACCCCGTGTATTTCCTTCCAACCTTGATTCCCAATAATACATTTAAAAACACCATAAGTTTTCAAAACAAAGTGTTTCTTACAATATCGTGCAAAAGTATACGGGGGTGAGAGTTAGCTAGGAAGAATAAAAGGGGTGTCTCGACAAAGTTGGGAGCTTTTCGGTCGACGTCACTCTCTTCTAAGGCCACGCAAGAGTAATCGCCTCGAAGCTTCGACAAAGTGAGCCGACGAACTCTGGTCTACAAGAAAGCTGGTAGAGAGTTAACGTTTCGCGAGGCGAGAAGACGCGGGCGAAATTGGCGGTGATTAGATTTAATAAACCCAGCCGGGAGTCTCGCGACGCCCGAGTGCAATTTCCAGCACGGCGCAATAGCGTCTTAGAACCGCCTATCTTCCGAATTGAGAAACGATTCTGCTTGCACCACCCCCGCTTTTGCGTTCGTGGAAAGTCCTTCTCGGGTTATACCGGGGTACGATTGACTTTGGAATCAGTTAGGAACAATAGTTTGTTTGAACTTGCGGTAAATGTTTAGGGGTAGTTTATGTATTATTCTTCTTCTCTTTTCTACGATTAATCTCTCTTTGTATTGGTGCTTTTTGGAGCTGTGAACATTTTTTTGCAAGAATGGAACAACGATTACAGATAAATTTGCAATTTGAACAAAAATAAAGAAGCTTATTGCAAAGGTTGTTTTTAAAGTTGAGATAGTTTGCGAGGGATTATAATTTTTGAAAGTGGCTTGAAATCGCTTTTCGTTTTTCAACTCCTTGCCTTACGGTGACATGTGGTACATGTAACGCGGTAAATGGAATAGAAAATTTGCAAGTTTGCCAAAAACTGTTAAATTAAAAATATCAGTAGGTCAGGAGACGTTGAATTTAGTTTTATGTTATTAATATCGCATTAACTTATATCGGTATATCGGAAATCAGTGATAGATTATTATTCCAGCATTGAATCCTGAGTTATTGTGTAAAGAAATCGTAAGGCAAGGGAATGATACACTCAATTTTTAATTTTATGTTTAGGTTAAAGAATTTATTTTTATTAGGTCGTACAGAATCGTTCTATATATTAAATTCAACGACGAGCGTGAAATCACGTTTCCTCCTTATCTTACGGTAATCGTCTCAAAACTCCGGAGTTTGGTGAACGGAGTAGAGACTCACGAAATTAGTGATAATTAGATTTAATAAGTCCGGGCAAGTTTCGGCATGTACACGTAACCCTTACCGTTAGAACCTAAAATTTGAATTTCAAGGGAGTCTTATTATTGCAATCACTTAATTAACAATCATTACGTAGGCTGTATAAATTAGACGTTCGTAAACAGAATGATTTAACGTTCATGAAGCAGCACACTTCAACGGCTGAGTATCCCGAAAAAATGTTTTCCGTACGAACATAATTGCACACGCGAAACGTCGTTTAAGGGGCAAAACGTTGGACAAAAGCTGCAACGGTAAGTCAAACATCGCGACCTACTGCGATGCAATTCAAAACATGTTTTGCCTGTGACACGAAGGTGTACGTGCTGCTATTTCTACAACTGCATCCAACGACCGTTGGCTTTTACGCTTTGTTGCATTTTACAAACTCAATCTTCTCCTTTCTTGCGTGAGCACTTATCATTGCGGCTTTCTCAGAATGAATCCATGAACAAATTGTAGTTAAAATCAATGTAAGAATGCATTTAAAGTATATTCAGTAGCAAAGAAGTAAATTAAGATTACAAACCAGAGTATTATCAAGAAGGATAGCTTCGATGACTAACAAGAGACTTTGCTGAGGAGACAAAAATTTGGAGGGATTTTTAAAAGAAACTATAGATATTTGTTGGCGCTATTGCACCTTGGTTCGCAGCACAGGTAGACAATAAAAATGAGCCGCACGTAGTCGGGTTGCATCGGAGATGTGAAAGGAGTTGTAAATGTCGCGGAGCTAGGAAAAAAGGGGAAAAAATGAATTATCCTCGGTTGTGCCATTTCTTCTCTCTCCTCTGCTCGGAGGTTGTAACAAGCAGGGGAGACATTTTTATTCCGAAGCAGCACATCCTCCGTTCACGTACGTGTTTGGTGAGAAAGTAGACGTTCGAAGTGAAAATATATCAACAAAATGATGGAGTTAATCCGAAAAGAAGCTTGGAAAATACGAGGACTATCGGGAATGCAAAAGCAGTTTCGTAACTGAGATCAGCCACTCGGCGGGATTTGTAGCGATAATTTGCAAAACGTTGGGAGCGCTTCCAAGTATCGCCAAGAGAGAAATACGTTTAACTATGAGGAGCGTTTTCATAGGAAGAGAAAGGAAATTTTCAATTACTCTCCTAGTGAGAAAAAAAACTTTTAATTGGTGGGTCAATTATCCCCCCGTAACAGGAGCTACGGGGACTGAGTGGAGGTAAAGACGTTTTCCATTCTTTTCTCGACAAGAATAAAGTTTTCTTTGCGCTGTCATCCTCGGAGATACATAAACCTTAGCCGGTTTCTCCTGCAACGCGACACGAGTACAATCACGTCCTTAGGATTTCTACTTCGAAAGAAGTAATCAAAAGTTGACGATGAAAGAAGATCCTTTGTAAATGTACTTTAACTTAGAACCTAATTGCAGAGAAACTGGCGTTAACACATTGCCAATTGGCAGATTTCAACGAGTCCAGGAAAAACGTATTATCTCACTATATAAAACATTTACATTTTTGCTTTAAATTTCCGGTTGCTTCTCACAAATATGTGCAACTTGTGAAATTAGCACATTGTTAAGCAATTTGTTAAATTAGTAGATAACTAATTTAATTTAATTTCGTTGGAATTTGAATCCGAGATCCTTAAGATATCAAAAGCTTGTTCATACTGTGTAATACATATTCATAGACGGTAATACGATCTTCTAAGTTCTACTGTTTTTGGAAAACTAAGAACATCAACTACATATAATTACGGAGTTACAGCAACTACGAGGATCGAGAGCCTCGGATTTCTAGATACTGGACCTAAGTTTAAATTCCATCGTCAGCACTTCTGGGAAATATCTATGTATATCATAGTTTTGGTAGTTGGAGACCCTCAAATTCTGAATCCTGAAAATGATTAGAACGTATGAAGTCAAATATGTAAAGGTAATTTCATGTAGAGTGGACAGAAACACGTACAGTGGAGAACTTGGAATTGTGGTCACTCAGAACAAGATATTTGTCTCACAGTCTACACTATCAAACTATTTTTGTTAAGAAAATCACATGCACTTATCTTCCTTGCAAAGAATGGCCCAAAATACAAGAAAACTCTGCAATCATAATTGCTACATTTTCTAAGCACAGACTTTTACATTTTTGTAACATTAATATTATTCGTAAATGCTATGGTTGCTATGCAGCTAGACTGATTTCAAAACCCCTATTACTTATGGAAATTTTTTTACGTGATATATATACCATAGGCATGAGTCTGGTTGTTTTGGAATATACCGCAAATGGTAGACCCACTGTAAAATGGTTATTTCAGTTATAGTGCCAGTTAAAAAAGATACGAAACAAAAAACTGTTCTATTAAGCATCCTAAATATTTTATTATGTAAAGTGAACTTACAAAAAAATGAATTCAAGCCACGGAAAATATTTTTCTGACGGGAAATCGCAATTTGTTAGTTGCGTGGAAAAACAGAAAGCCCGACAAAACATACGTATATGTGTATGTATACAGAGAAAGAGGCGGGTTCGGCTAATGGAAGCCAAGAAAGTTCGGGGTTCAAATTCGTTTCGTCCCTCTCAGCCGGACATGCAGACAACAAAGCGCCCTTGGGGTTCACTCCCCACATTTTTCCCCTCCACTGTCGAATTCCCAATCCCTTCAGGGAATAGACAGAAACTTGAGAATAGAAGTTACCCCAGGGCGCGGACTCATAGTCACGGGTCTAATTTATAGTCTATAGCCCATCAATACTTTAAATAATCTGTACCTTGTAATGCGACAAGATGACGAGACATTTCCTTCTAATATTACATAAAGATTGATTTTATAATAAGAAAAAAATGTTTTTTCCATAGTATGAAATAAATATTAACTGAATATTTTCTTAACATTTTTTAAATATTTTTTTTATGTCTCCTGAATATTTTCTAAATATTTATTTTATATCTCCTGAATATTTTCTTAATATTTTTTAAATATTTATTTTATGTCTCCTGAATATTTTCTTAATATTTTTAAATATTTATTTTAAATCTCCTGAATATTTTTTTAACATTTTTTAAATATTTTTTTTATATTATCGGGTCATTGGCGACTTTGCTACAACTTATTGTCAGTTAGAAGTTGTACGGGGCTAACCAAGTGAAAATGCCTTTTTCGAAAACGTGATGAGTGAAGTTTGATCTTGCAATGACTTTTATTGCACATTAATTGGAATGGAATATTCGCAGTAGTTATATTTGCAATATAATTTTAACATATTTGCAAAGGCTATTTATACTTCGAAATAAAATGTTCAATTGAAGCGGAAAAAGCAAGGGTTGTTGATTTTGAATATTTTAGTGGGATAAAAATGTATTTTCCAGGATAATGAAATATAACGACGTTAAACGATAAATGATCAACGGAACCAGACAGAGAAGTCAGAAATTTTTGTTGAAAATATCCGCTTAATTGTAAATTAATGGTCAATTTTGCCGCAAGGTAAAACAATATATTCGGTCGATAATTTGTTTGGTCCATTACCAAATTACGTAATTCCAATGTCGTTAATGCCAGAATACGAGGCTCATAAATTCAATGCGGCTACTAATTTTGCGAATTGTTTATCCGACGTGCTCGTTGATGTTTGACTTACACATTCTTTCTGAACGATACAATTGGATACCATCTCCGTAGATTAAAGTTTTTGAGGACGGTAACAATGAATCAACCTGTAATTCATTTAATTATGAAAATAATATCGAAATCACGCAACAGCTATTGTAATCCATGCTTTCCGTAATACTGTGAAATTTCATCGCTCACACAGTAAAGGTAATATTTTGAGTAGAACTTTCGTTGTTGGGAAAATGTATCGGAATATTAATTAAGAGAGATTTACATTACGATTAAAATAAATCCCATCAGAACTCCAATGAAAAGACATGCATATTGCAAGCATAACGGGTCATCGAGAAAGCCAATTAATTATCCATCGATATAACTTCCCAGATTCTCTTCGATTAATTGAGTATCAATTGAAAAATGCGAGAGATTGCTTCCTAGAAGTATTGCGAATTATTAAAATCGTTTGGTCGAAAGTACACTCTGAAAGTAGATCGATAGAACATGCACTCGCTATGACGTGTTAACGGATACCAATGGTAGAAGCGATAGATAGCTACCCCACATTTGGTGGGATTACATCGCGAATAGGGTGGCTGGCTAAAGGAGTCAAAGCTGAAAAGGGGTAACAGAATCTGATCGACTAAACTGATTGATCGAAACGTTGTTCGTCGGTAAATTAATCGCGGGATTAACACTGTATCTAATAACCTGCTTTTCTACCTTATTACAACTACATAGCAACATTTCTCTTTTACAAATATACAAAGACTTTACAATCAGCATTCAGTAATATTGAAATGCTAACGTCTATTTTTCTATCTACGAATTTTTAACAGTAATTCAAGTATCAATGTCGACCGTTGTCTATAATAATTTATTTATTTAGGATGTATGAAGGGGATGAAAATAATTTCTAAAATCAAATATTCAAGACTGTTGCTTTTTTTTATTGCAGTATCAATATAGTAGTTAACACTTAGCCGACCGCACGCGCCAGTGAGACCTGTACAGTTTCCACCGCGCTCGGAAAGCCAAACTACGCTGTCCACCGTGCATTTTTCTGCATAGAGCCGTAATAATGGGCATTAAAAGATTTCAAAAATTGGTGCATTTTATTATATGTTGTACTCTATAGAAATAAGAAGGACTATAAAGAAAGAAGCGTTCCTCAGGTCAAAAATAATACCCGATCGGTCGGCCGCCGTCTAGTTTGGAAAAGGGTAGATCTACCCGATCTGTCGGCCACCGACTGGTTTGGAAAAGGGTAGATCTACCCGATCGGTCGGCTAAGTGTTAATATAACAGTTACTCATCTTTGTATGAATCTTCCAACACGTAATTATCATAAGCGGCCAAATTATCTCCAAGAAACGTTGGATGTCCGAGGTCAATGCACCATCGAACTTCCCCTTAAATCAATGAACAATAGAGCGATTAAAGGGTTGTTAAAATGAGACCGATATTTTTCGAGATGGCACGTTTAGCAACAAGAGTGACGGGTAATCGTCCGTCGACAAGGAATCACGAAGGGATGATTGGGCGAAGGAACGGCACGGAACAGGAACAGAAAAGGGCTAGGGTGGGGTTGTAGAGTATCTGGCGCTTGGTCGGTCGTTTATCTCGGCTCATAAACGCACGATTTCACGGACAATTTCGCAAATTGGAAAGCCTGCCGCGATCGCACGATTCTGAAATTCCTTTTTCCTTCTCTCCGCACTTTTTCCCTTCCCATTTCTGTCCGTTCGATCCTTCCTTTTTCTTTTTTCTCTCTCTCTCTTTCCTTCTACCTCTCTTTTTCACCATCGTCTCTCTCCATTTTCCTCGTCACGTCTCTGTATTTCTCTCGTTTCGCGAGAGGACGAAAGTTGCGGTCTTCGGCGCCGTTGGAAAATCCGACGTCGACGCCTCGTCCTCTTCGAGAGGACGACGGCTCCGCCGCGACCGAGTTTACAAACAGGACGAGTTGGAAAAGAGGATTACTGTGAAAGGCGCGCCGGGAACTTTACGCGATATCGCGTCGAGACATTTAATCTTCGTGTAGAACAAAGTATCGCAAGAGAGATTAGGTGTATGCGTGAATTTAATTTTTCATACTCTGCCGGTCTCGATTCCCCATAAATTTCGTTTGACTCACCCCGTACGAATATGTTGCGTGGATAAAAGTGACCGCTGTGTCAGTTTTTCCACTGTTTTACACGTAAATCATTTTATATTTAAATAATTGTTTTCGTTCCGTGGGATATTTAATATAACGTCGTTCGAAAGGATTAAAACGATTTGCCTTAATAACATACCGAAACGATATTTAATGTATTTTATTCTCCAGTTACGTTTTTTTTTCCCGTCCTCTTCTCTTTTTGCCAGTATTTGTACACGGCCGTTTTAAATGAAATTCACGAGATAATTTTTCGATGCTGATAATTCCCGGAAAGGGGAAAATTAAATCTCCCGCTTGTTGTTTTATTCCTCCAGTTTCGTATTATTCTCATTTTGCGTTATTTAACCCGTTTCTATACAGTGTAAATGGGGAAAAACGGGGGTAATTTTAACCTTGTTTTAACTCTCCGCGCATTTGTGCATTAAAAAGGTATTAAGGTGATGTGGTACATTAACGCGATATTAGCCATAGGTAAAGAATGCAAAAACTGAGTAAAGTAATCTTGAGTTCCGTTCAGAAAGTTTTCCTCGTTATACATTCACCCTAAAATCGCCGACAGAAATTTTCCTCGGAAAGTGTCCATTGTGAGGATTAGGCTGCCGTGATAATTTTTCTGCTTGCCACTGCTCGTTCGTTGCACTGGAAATTTCAATTAAAGTGTACGATAAAAAAAAATCCACAAAATCCGAATCGTCAGGTGCGAAATTTAAAAAAGTTTCTCTACACGTAATTAATGGAAAGTTAATCTTATTAATTTTAAACCGCGTAACAAAATGCCATGAAAAAAAGCCATGGCTGCTATCTGCCGTGGAAATATTCAGATGAATCTCACAATATAAAACACGCTGCATAAAAATATTCGAATACCCTTTAACGATCGTGATTATAAAAAAAAAGGGAAAATTTTTCATCACAGAACGTTCCACGAACTCGAATAGCTTTAAGTTTGTTGCAAATCTTCAGGACGTCTCCGCGAATCTCAACAATAAGCTCCACACGACGCAAACAGTCCTGCAGGATTCCGACAACAGCGTACTTTCTGTAATGATAAAGTACGCTTGACTCGTACATCCTTTCTGCTGTCATCTCGCCACGTACTTGAAAATTCGAACTCTTCGTCGAAGACTTCTCAAACACGTCTTCATGCTCTTTACTCCTACGATTGCACTATAGGTTGACTAAAACCTCTTAAACTTACTGAGAATAGACGATAGCTCGTTCGCCTCGAATCAGCTTTTTGTTAAGACCAATGAATTATTCTTGTTCTTGCATTTACTTACATTAGTTCCACACATACACTCAATTAGGTCAAACTCTTCTGTCCTTAATACTAGATCTACCAAAATGGCCGAAATGACTTGCTCTGAATTTTTTGAAAATATTTATGATTCAAACGCCGTTTCTGTCTCAACTTTCTACGTCTGTATTGAAAACTGTATGCGATTGAATCAATTAAGTTTTTTGATCTCATCGTTTATTTAATTCGAATGCATTTATTTGACAATATCAAATATATCGAATTAATTGTTGGTCGATCTAGTGTTAACCTCTCGAGTGACATTAGTTTGTCATAGGTTGAAATACTCTAGTTAAATTATATTACAATGTTGCAATTAAAACGTGCAACTTGTAAAATTCACAGTTTTAATTGTAAACTGAAGTTACAATGTTTGTAGAACAAAGTAAAAGCCCCCATTTACAACGTGTTCGCTCGTAATTGCGTGTGAAATTTTCACGAAGGCATTTTTAGAATAGCCGCTCAATTTGCCTCGGTTGGATTAAGAACGAGTGTCCCATGAACTTACCCCAGCCCCATACAGACGACGTGAAATATAATGTCGTAATGACATCGCACACAATCCTCCTTGAAAGAGGGGAGACGGAGTTTATTGAAATATTCATTATCATTTCTTTGCCTCTCCGGAGGCGAAACGTCGCGGTTGTAATTTTTGACTCACCCCTCGCAGACGATACCGACGTCGATTTCGATTCGCTATAGCAACAGGAGCTACCCTCGACTATAACTTGCTTTTCGATTACCACCAGTGATATGTATTTCGCTTCGATAAAACGATCGTGGGCTGTCGACGATTTTTATTCTGAATTTTTTTCACAATTTTTATACACATGTGAGATTTCCGAAGGGAGGAAAGTGATCGAGACGATTGTAAAATAAAATTTTAAATATATTTTAACACGTTCGCTGATAGTATAAATTCACATATGAGTACCCTCTGTAAGTGCAATGTCAATGTTAGATTTAGCGGGAAACGTAATACAGTTCTGCCAATATTAACAATAGGAGAAGAAACAGTCGGTTTTTCTTTTCTAGAATGAACGTCGATTAGACAATAAATTTTATTTCTAAGTTCCTAATCGCATTCATTATGCAAATTATAGAAATCTAATGTCTGGCATATACAGTGGTAACCCAACAGAACAGAATGAAAATACTGCGTATGCAGTAATGTTAAATAATACGACTTTTATTTCGTTCTATAAATACATCAAGTGTTTAATATGAATATTATAGTTTCTTGAATCTTAGTTCGTCCCTAAAATAAAGGTATGAAGTTTACTGATAATAATGTAAATGGCATAAAAAAGGTGTACATCTTTTAAAATCCGTAAAAGTAGTTGTTCCAAGGGATCGTCTGTCCAGAACTCTCAGATACAAACATCATGGACCCTCGGTAACTGTTCCCTCTTGGCTAAAGTTTCATTTTGAAAATTCTTTATCTCACGCACCCTCTCGACGCCGGTTCGTGGAGTGTTCTCCATAATTTATCGACGTTATTCGAGTCGTTTCGAGTATACTTTCTCGTCGTTTCGTGGCGACTATCGATCGACACCGGTGTCGCATACAGGCGCAAGAAATTAATTTCGTATGCACCCTTTCAGGGCGAGACAGGATAACAAGTGAATCGCAGGAAGTATCGCGACTGCCATTAGAATCGTCGGTGTATCTTCTAACTTTGACTTGTCTCAGATTGTCTCTCGATCGTCAAATTTCGATCGTTCTGTAAAGCACCTTTCAAAAAACCAGTGCAATCGATTAAATAAAAAAATAAAAAAATTCTCCGATCCGATTCGTGAAAATTTCAATAATTACAACGTTTAGTAAAAAACGACAAAAGAAGATATGAATACGTTTATTCGTTTTCTATCGTGTAAAAAGAGAAAAATGTATATCGATCTTTTGCGAATATATGCCAACCGGAGAAAGAAATTTATTGTAGTCAACGATCTCGAATTTCGCCGTAAAATTTTTACTCCCGCTTCCCTTACGAATGGATCAGGGAAGGTAAGGGAGTGGTAAACTTGGTAAAGTAGGAAAGACTCGGGGGGTGAGCTCAATAATTTCTAGAACTTATCGGGAATTCTCACGCTTTCATATACATTGAGAACTCTGAATGAGAGAGCGACCGACTGCGAGCGCGAAAATTTCGTGAAAATTCTTCGTAAATTTAAGAGAAATTTCGTCCAGCAATGGCCCTTAAAGGAATCGTTTTCTCGACATAGAATTACGATCTATCGAGATTACATCGAGTGCGAAATTCTACGCGGCCGAGGACGCTGTGGAGGTGATGCAACGAAACGTACTGGAATTCGAGTTATTCCATACAATTCAGATGAAATGGCAAAAGGTACTGCTTTGACAGAAATTTGTCGTTTGTTCATTCACCTTCTCGGATAGAATATATCGAATTTCAAGGACCCTACTCTTGATAAAGAACTGAGAACAAACTACAGCAATACGAACCAAAAGGAAGCATTATGGCTCCTTGTAAGCAGATCCGTTTTAGTGTGTGACGATAATGCCACGCTTCGAAATACAGTGGTTTTTGATCTCCGCTTTCTGACAAAATGGTTCTTCGCTAGATGATCCTTTATTGCGTTTGCTCTTACCTTCCGGTCTGAATGGACACCAGAAATAACGAGCTACAGAGAATCGCAATCCTCTGAACAAGCTTAATCCGCAAAGATCATCGTATAAGTACGTCTCACTTTAATTACATTAATACAGATTGCGAGTACGCGAGATTCTTTATACTCGGAATATTTTATTGAATCAGGAAATATATATGAGGAGAATTGTTTTAATCGGATATCATGAAATTTATGTTTCTGATAATTGGTACGTTGTTGAATGGCGTTCTAGGAGAATAAATGTATATATCAATTTATCGGAAATAATTTGGAAAGATGGACCGTTTGGAATATTTAATGAAATGATGACATTCGAACATAGAAGAATGATAGTGTGTAGGTGCATAGAATAAAAAAATCTTCGCTTCGTGCAGAGCGTACATTTGATAGATATAGCGAATAGGGGAAAGAAAAAAAAAGCGGTAAACGTAAAAATGATAGAAATGGCATGAATTATTGCGAGACACGTCCGTGGTTTCCTATCCATCAGAATGTTCCGATACTGTTCCGGCATCGTAACCAGGAATGCAATCAATTCTGACATTTCCATAGTTTTCAAACTTGAATTTATAAAGTACGAGGGAAAAGACAGAACGATTATATTCTTCCTGTTTTAACATTTCCCACCGTTTTAATTGTCACGCCAGTTCAACCTGACACCGGAATAATATCGCGTAATTTCATTCTCATTAAAACCTGATATTTTCCTTTTTTAACAAGAGACACTCGCGCGTCGACAGTTCTGATAGGTAATTATCGAACGTACTACGCAATCCGAGGGAATTTCGTGATACAAGCGATAATTCCTGGTATATTAAATTATTTAAATAATCTTCAAAATACATTCACTTTTATCCTTGTACGTCGGAGGGTTTTTCGCGCACGTAATTTACCCCTGGCGGGCAGGGTAACGATGATATAACGCGGCCCGATTAATTGCTGGAGCTGAACCGTCCTCGCGGCGTGAGAAGCAACATTTTTCCTTCCTCATAAATTTTACAGGATCAACGAGATACGACCACGGTGCGTTATTATTCTTGACCCTCGTTTTACCTTCTCTCAGATAACACCTAGTTTCGTTGACAGAACGACGTTTCCTACCTAACTTTTAAGTGGTTCGACCTTGTTTCCAGAACAAAGGACGCACGTAAGACAAAGGTCGGTGAAAATATTGCTGCGGAGATTTCTATAGATTTATCTTACGCCAGAAATATAGGATTCAACATTTATTAAAATTTCTATATACCAAATACCACCATTTCTAGTCTCCATAAATAAAACAATTCTATTTTTATTCCTCATTTCCTTTTACGTGTGTCAATGCGTTTTATACATTTTCAAAGGTAGAATAAATACGACAAGGTATAAATATCCATAGTATATATTGCTGCAGAGATTTCTATAGATTTATCTTACGCCAAGAATATAGGATTTAACATTTATTAAAATTTCTAAATACCAAATACCACCATTTTTCGTCTCCATAAATAAAACAATTCTATTTTTATTCCCCATTTCTTTTTACGTATGTCAGCGCGTGTTATATATTTTCAAAAATCGAATAAATAACAAAAGCATAAACATCCATAGTATACTAAAAGTGAGCATAACGTTTCCGCCACGAAACATTCGATTAACCCAGAAGCAAACTCAAGTAGTATCGTACCTTCCAAGTCAGGCTGGGAACGATAAATTCTTTAATTCGTCACGATACTCGTCTCGCTCGTAAACTCGTGGAAATATTAATTAATCAGAGATCGAGGGATGCAATAGAAGTTACGAGTTCGATGACATTTTTTTTCTCATTGGTATCTGCAGAGCGGTTAGCAATATACTTTCACGAATTTTCCCGTGTGTGCGTTCGTGAAAAGGTGGCACGATGGCAAACAGCGCGGCTAGGCCGTTTGCCCGTGCGAAGCCGCGATTAAAGTATTAAATATTTAATACTGGCTTGAACGTTCGCTATAAACAAGCGAGCCGTTTATCAGAAATACGGCACTGCGTGGTCGCCATGCGATGTATACTGCATGCCGATAAATGCCGATAAATGATCCGACTTGAGAGTCGGTTTTCACGTCACCAGGTCAGAGATTTTCTATCGTTATTTCAACGGGAAAACGATGGTTATTTTGTATTAATTGATATTATAGGATAAATTATCTTGATAGGATAGATATGATAATTTGTTTTATATTAATATCATTGAATATTCATGTAGATTTTATCTCGAAGTATTATTAAATCAGTGCCGCTATCGTACGATACAGAAAGAACGTAAATCGGAATAGATTGATGAAGTTGACAAATGAACTAATTAATATCGATAATTTGTAGAGAGCTGGAGAGGTAATACATGGGGAATGGTTCTTCCGCAATTTATCGGCAACGTGTGATCGATACGTACCATTGAGAATGAAGATGAATTTTCTCAGGGAATTATTTCGTAATGATAGCATCGCGTTTATTGACCACGAAGTAATTATTCATCGAGTTCGGTAAGACGATTAAGAGCTGTTTGACGGTGCTTCATAATTCCAATTTTGAACGTCAATCTTCTTAAATGGGTGGCCGCTCAATTGGCCAAGTATAGATCTCTTCCTAGCTAGATATTGTAATAATATTTAGTTTCAATATAATAATTATAATTTCAATATTTAAAAAAAAAGGTTTAATATTAATACACGTCATAAATTTTCTCAAGCTAAACGTCAATAACTCTACTCATCCGATCAGCAAAAATCTTAGTTGGACGACGTGCTAATGACAAATTAATCCCATCGAGCGATTAATTAAAATGTATTATAAGGCACCGTCATCCTAGGAGGGCGTCACGTGACGGCACACGACGAAGTGAACTCGATTCATCATGTTTTATGTCGCTGCCACGTCGATGATAATAAATCCTTGTCAAGGTGGTTCGGTCAAACCGAGGTGCCAGAGGGTGCCGATAGGGGTGGACGAGTCACAGCAGGGGTGGAGATGGTTCACTGTGGCATTTCTGTTTCGTTTGCACCATTTTCAACGCTGCTCGACGAACGAGTCACCTGCAGAGCAAGCATGTTCTCTCACCTCCATTTTCCACCACCTGACCGCCGAGGAAGCTATGCTAAATAATGATCTACGATGCCCTCGTGGGGTGCAAATATACTTCCCCGTAGATGCAGCTTTCTCTACGTGAAGGTATAAAGTGCACGTAGGTGTGAGAGTCACCCCCACCCTAGAATCAACCTCATTTATGGTGGTGGTAACTCCTTACGCCGCTCTGCCGTAAGTAAATGTGAAACCGTTGGAAGATATATTATCCTTTGTTTAAAATATTCTCTTAGAATCAATGATATTGGTGGACCTTTCAAAAAATAATTGAAAATTGTTTCAGATTCTGATTTAAGAAATGGAGCTTCTTAAGTATTGTTTATTTTCTGAGGAAAAGGATTTCTCTTTATGTCGTGATAAAAACTGTTTAAATTATTTCTATGAAGTAAGAACACTCTTTCGACAGCATTCTATTACCATATTCAAAAATATACTATTTTTGCAGTTTATTTATACTATTACTATCACATTAACACTAGATTTACCAGCGTGAAATCTACTACATTCGAATATGTTAAATATGTACCTCAAAGCAAGGAAAATTAAGATTTGGAAGAGATGATAGATTCGGTAATTTATGCTTTATACGATGGACGAAGAATATTTATTCTACGGCTCTCTCATAAACCCGTAGAATTTTTGGAAAAAATTGTGCACCAGTCATTTTGACTGGTTTGGTAAATCTAGTGTTAATCAATTGCATTTTCATACCATTCTACTTAAAGAGATACTACTCTACAACAATTAATTGAAATACAAAATTAATTTCTTAAAAACAGTCACTCAGAGTGATGTCCCATATTCACATACTCAAATATCTTACGTAGCTTCAATTAACACTTGAATCTCTTTTACCGAACGCTATAAAGAACGTAATACAATTGCATTTCAATTTTGTAGAATCTTTTTACAAATGAAAACACGATTACGTGTACAAACATAAAGTTACGTATACCAACGTTACATTCGACCGTTAGACCCTGGATTGAAATGTGCAGAATGTAAACATAGCCGAGTCTTGAGCTGAAGCTCAATCGAAACACCTAGAAAAAGTGTATTGCTGTGACACAACCTCGGAGCCGCGCAGGACGGGAAGCGCGATTTTGACTTACCAGTAGCACGTGATATCAGTCGTGCCTCGCGCCCTGTCCGAGTGACATCGCTCCGTCTTCCGCGTTTCGTTAAAGCTCTACAATTCGTCGACGAAATTTGTATAGCTATTAAATTCGCACCATACAATAAGATAACGTAACGTAAATTAAATAAATACAGTGTAGTGCTATTTATTTTTTCGAAATGTATCATAAACTTTTTCGTGAAATGTGTTAGTGTAAACTTCTAATCTGAGGTTTGGATAACGTGCCATCGACCTCCAAGATTCACTTAATGAAGGTTGTTCCATCCAGAGGTCTAGGTGTAAAGGTAAGATAATGAGCTTCTCTCTATTGTGTCAAGGCTTCTTTTTGCGACGATTAATACTCCACCGTTAGTAAGTAAGGTTGTTAATTAGTAAGTTTTTGCAAGGTGTAGAACTTCTAGGCGTATGACAGTGGTGCTGATGCATTGTACGGTGGTAACGTGAGTCGTTTGAAGCGATAAGTTTCTTTGATGAGAATTCTGTCATCTGCAGTAATTCTAAGAGATAATTCATTATTTTGTAAGGTGGGAGTCTGTTAAGTACGATTAGAGATTAAATACTCGACAATGGAGAGAATGGGAGAGAGTACATAGATTTAGGTTACATCGTGAAAGGGATGTATGAACGTTGAGAAACTTTTATTCCCAAAATAGACCAGCCAGACACTGTAATTTTTTTTAATAATTTGCGTTTTATATTAACTCTTTGAGGTGCAAATTTAATTGTACAATTTTCATTTCAATTTTCCAAAATGAACTGAGAGATATATACTACCACGTACATGAAGGTAGTAACGAATTAAAACGTTTTATTACACTAAACTGAACAAGTTAAAAAAGAAATATTCTTTTAACACTAGATCTACGGCCGTTAAATCTGGCAGGTGTATGATAAATATATTATATAAGTACTTTGCAGAATGATGAATCAGGCAATTAAAATATGATTAGCTAAGTAATTTGTATATTGTAAGGTACATGTGAAATATTTACTGTACTACTTCTGAATCAATTTGAGAAGGATTTTTTACGGTTGCCGTAGATCTACAGTTAAATATAAATATTACTATTATTCTTATAAGAAGGTATACCAGACGAAGAAGATTTCGGTGAGAAATTATTTATCTATTAAATACGTGTTCACTTATGGCGGCTTAGTAATAAGATCGCGACGAAGTGATCAGGTTTCTATAACGACTTTTGCGCCCATATACCTCCAGCACGTAAACATGAATCTCGGTTACGAAGAAATAGATTATTTCCATTTTATGATATTCCACGCAGGTCTCCGATATCGTTTTCGTGGCTCACGTTAGAACCCACATCAAAATCGCATTAGACACTTCGGTTTTCTTCCCTGAGGGGAGAAAATCCGCTACGATTGGTAGAAGTTTTTAGATTGGTTATTTCATTCATTCTACGAAAAATGGACACACCCCCTCGAATTTCTTTTGATGACTCGACTCCATCGATTCAGAGAAAACCGCTCGATATTGCCACTTTTGAATAATATCAACAGGGAAGAAAGTTGCGTGAAATGTTCCATAATATTTTGCTTTATAATTAAAATCACCATTTTCTTAAAGCGAAATATGATTTCAAGAGTGAAAGATAAATTATGTTATTACATGTTTCATTAGCTTGTATTAATTATACTATTAAATCGTAAAACATATTGCATAGTTCTATACATAACGTATATGAACATTTCACGCATACATTTTCCATATTTTTCAATGGTTATATATTAAAAGTATAGCTATGGTGTTAATCATTTCAGAGTGTTTCATTATTTTATTTAGCGATTTCATTTTTATTTCATTGAATCGCCTGCAGATACATAAATTTCGTGATACTTATTTTTCCGATTGGCCAGATTCAATTTCAATCGATTTTCCCAAAGAGCAATGATATCCAGGGAAATAGGTAAAGCCGACATTGATTTTCTGCTCCATTTAAAGAGCCTACCCCATACTTCTCGACGCCTCGGCTTTCGGTAGGGATAATTTAATTTTAAAGTCCACCGGTCGCAGGTATCGCAAATCGATCGATACCGATTACTCGCAAATGGTATTATTCACGAATAGACAATAGAAGTTTACAGTATATTGACGCGACGTTTTCTTTTTAATAAAAGTCTTTTGTCGTTCCGGACGTTGATCGTGATATTTTTCACGCTCGTTTGCGGTCACACCCCCTCCAACACATCCATACGATGGACAAAACTGAAATTATTAATTGACATTTCACCTTCGTCAGACTACCAACTGGAAACACAAAAAACTATAGGACAAATATGACATTCTATAATATTAAGAACTGCCAACAATAAATATATGGTATTTAAATATATTAAATAAGTACTATAGCAAGGAACTATACGATGGCAATGATTGTTAATTCAGTAATAAATAATTATATAATAATTAACAAAACTGTGGAGCAAAATATTTATGTAAACTGAAGGACCAGAAATGTTGACTGCCTTGAATCAGAATTCAGATTTATAATCCGTTTGTCCGCATATCATAGGTTTTTTTTGGAAAAGCATTTTTATATTTAATAAGTTGTATAATCTTGAAATGGAAAATGCAACACAACAATATTGCTCACTTACACGATACAATTTTACAAATGTACTTATTTTAGCAGTGTATAAAACAAAACACTGTATTCGTAATTTGGCTATTAAACTAAACAATATTGTTCAAACGCATTTACAATTTTGGAATTAATTCCACGACCAACGGGAGTAATTATTTCCACTTCACTGGGCACGACGTACGTTGACCATGGCGTGTTGTCAAAATAGACTCGGCTGATGTCGGCGACCGTAACCTTTCCGCGAATCGTAACAAAGGATAAATCGTTTCGATGCTCGCCTCGCTATCAGTTCGCCCCTGGCCGCCGACGAGTAACCAGTGCTCCGCGATCGGGATTAAATATTTTCAACTATTAGTGCGTGTATAATAATTTCGTAGTGGAGATCCTGAATCATCAAACACCTCTTTTTACGGGCTACTCAGTGATTCATCCTCACAGTAGAATCAACCCGTAGTGGTCGGCCGTACTTCTGCTCTCAGCCACCAAAGCACTTTTACCGTTGCCATTGCATGTGTACTCTCAACCATCCAAGCAAAGACTGAATACGTTTCTGAGGTATACCTATATAATTTTTATTAAGACTTTATTAGATTTGTTTTAAGTGCAATTACATATTTTATTCTTAATAAAACACGACCGCAAACATTTAAATATCCTAACTCATAATTAACCTTTTGCACTCGCCATCATCTCTGACGTTATCTATTAGCAACTTGACAGCACTTTATTATTTGCTATCTTGTGCCATTTTAATAGAAAAAATCAGGTAAACATACATTTCTTAAAATTTTACGGTGCAATAATTTCACTCTCTGTAATCACTAATAAATTCGAAGGTCCCTTTAGAGGGGGAAATCGAGTGATGTAGTAGACTTGCGATGTCCCCTCAGATGGGACATCGGAGTGCAAAGGGTTAAAAAGGATTGAGCAAGGTGTCTAATTCTTTAGTATCCGCGCAAATTTGACTGTCAAATGTTGTTTAAATATTTTCAAAAATTGCAGTGTCTGTGTAAATTATTTTTTTGCTTTCTCTTTGTGGTTTTATCAACCCTTTCATATAAGTCGCGAGTATGGATCCCGTCACGTACTGTCGCATGTCCTCTCGTAGATCGAGGTCGATCCCATCGTCCAGGTGGGATTATTTATGCGTAAATCGTGCTATGTTCACAGCAAGAATATTTACCCCTGCACGTACACACACCTTATTGGTATGCAAGAGTTGCGTTTAATCATGATGCGGTTACATCTGAGCGATCTAATGGAACTGACCCATTAGGGTGGTTGTTTTTTTTTCAGTGTTTTATTATTAAATGTAGTTAGAAATGTGTTTCACGACGGTAAAAATAACTATTTTTATATCCGATTTATAGTTTATTTATATTTTACGAAGCTACGATAGATATAAAGTTACCATTAGGGCTATCAACGACTAATCGTACAGTCGCAGGTGACTTTTTAATTTTTTTATACTAAATTCTTGGCTAGTTTTATCCGTTATTTTGATTTCTTTTGATAATTACGTTAACAGAGAATGGAATTCTTGATAGTGGATTCTATTCTAAAATTTCGTTACTTCTTGGAGATTTTTCCTATACCATTAATTGGTGTATTAATATACTCACCGTGATTTGATCAATATCTAATACTGGACGTTATATAAATTGTCATAGCTAATAAAACCAAACTACAGAACGATACAAGTTTTTAGCTTTAATCATAGAGCAACGTCGTACGAGATCGAAAATAATTTTGTAGCGGTGGAATTTTTTTATTATTTTTACACCAATAATTCCTCTGATAATTGTTGTTAAAATATCATTAAAAATTATATAATATATTATCGTTGTACAATTTTGTATTACATCAGGAAATACTGAAAGGGTAAAGTTTTCTGGTAATAATTAGACATCGAGTAAAATATCGGTGATTTTACACTAACGAAGCTTCTTGTAGACGTGTAAAGCAAGCATGGAGTATCGCTAAATTCGATATTCGAGTTATTATAATGGCGCTCTGTTGATAAGATTATGTATAGTACTTCCCCATTTTGTGCTGTTCGTCCTGAGTCGAAGTCTGATAATTAGTAGTCTAGTAATTAATTACCTACGGGGTTTTGGGTGGCAAAACTTCTCTACTGCTTCAAGTTTATCGACATTGTATCAAGGAATAGTTCATTTTATACGAAACGAAGGCGTATAAAAAGGAAGACTAAAGTATGCAATTATTTGCGGAAAGTATCATCATTTTACGAAGCTGCGTTCTAAACTATCTAAACCTTTCAATGTTAGTGAAATTAATATAACATTACTATTTAATCCAAATTAATTTTAGCATTAGTTAATTTCACAGGTTTTCTCATAATAACAAAATTACAACATTCATAACACCATAATTCTTCTATACTCACCCTGTAACAATAACTGATTATAGCAATTTAACAAGCCATTCTCCAACTGTTTGATATCCGCTAAAGTAACGAGTTTCAGTCACTCATATCAAAATTCTATTTGACTTTCCACGCTACACGTTGGAACAAGTTTCAAAACTCTAATCATCTATACAGGTCAGAAAGCAAAATTTCCCCTATTTACCGTTTTACTCGCCTCTCAATAATACAACGTTGAAATCTTTCCAGGAAATCCATTACAGATAAAACCCATCCAAAACGCTATCACATCGATCGTACAAATTAACTCTCTTATCACATAATAATTATCTTCTAAAAAAAAAGAACAACAAAAATGCCGAAAAGTTCGTTTTACGCGTAAACTCTAGTATCTCTGTATTACAAATTTTCCGTAAAATTCGGTGGAATAAATCCTCGGTCCGTGGGCGGACGGCATAATCTCCTTGCGTTTCACGGTTCGAGGACATTGTATACACAATAACGCAGAGCATGCGCCATCCTTTATTTAATTCCTGCATGCTAGTCTCTCTCCTGCAAACCGTGAAATATACGGAGACGTTGTTTGTCGTAACCTACGCAGAAACGAATAGAGATATACGATGGTACATTTTCGCAATCGAATTGATACGAGTGACTGCACCCTCGAGTAGAAAACTGCCGACCTGTTCCACCGACGACGCGTCGCGCGGCTTCTGCATTTGCCTGCTTGAAATATGTCTTGTCTCATATACGTTCGGATGGAGATATCGCGGCTTGTAGCTCGGTATTTTTCGAGCAAACGTATTGAATAAATAAGGAGAAGGAAGGCTCGATCGGCAACGCTGCTTCGTCCTGGAACTGTTTCGGAACGAAAAACTTTGTGGATGAAGGATCGATGGGGATGAAGTACTTATTTTTTTATCGGTCATTGGGTATTGATTAATTTTGATATTTATTTATGGTTAATCGTCTTGGTTTCTTTTTCTAACACTAGAACTACCAAGAGAATCAAAATGACTTGTAATGAATTTTTGCAAAATATTGAAATTTATAGGACTGTGCCCTGTTTAATTTTCTATAGCTACCTTTTAAAACATGAGGGATTAGATCAATTTAGTTTCTTGCACATCTCATCCTCTTTCTTCCGAATTATTTATAGAGCATCTTGAAATGTACTGAATTAATAATGGGTGGTTCTAGTGTTAAATTTTCTTTTGGATCGTTTATAAGATAGATGCACGGGATGAATTCCGCGGGTGAAAAATTGGGGAGGCAGATGCTATTCAGTTTTTTTAAAATATTTTACAATCTTTAACAGTAGAACTACCGTTAAATCTTTTATATTTAAATATATCGAATAAGTACTTTGAAAAAATAGCAATGAAGAGGTGGAAAAATGGTCGACCTGTGTTTTATAAGATCATCGTAAAATATGTAAATACTCTATGGCACTTCTACAAATTTGAAGAATCCTTGAAAAAATGAATACAAGTCATTTTAACTTCCTTAGTAAATCGTTATAGTGTTAACACTAAAATTATCGACCTTATATGTACTAAAATTTAAATATACTTAGCAACCATTTTAGAAACAGAGAAATGAAGAGGCGAGAAAGACGATCAATTAATTAATTTAGATTTTATAAGATAGAAATAGGATATTTGTTCCATGGTTATTCTACTAATTTTTAGAATTTTTAGGACAAATTTTTAACCGGTCTATTGATCGCTTTGGTAGATTTAGTATTAAATAGGTTCTTCAACGAGAGACAATTTTAATTATTGATTCACTAAGAGAGCAATTTTTCCTCGAGAAAAGGCGAAATCCTTCGTAATCCCGAAGATGAAATCGTAGAATACGTTGAAAATTTCTTCTCGTATACCAAGGTGACTATATACGGTGCAGTTTTGTAAAGAGGAAACTAGGCCACGTGAACTTACGACCGTTCGATCCGTAGAGTCGTTTATCATCGCAGGTCAGTTCCCTTTAGTCTGCCATGCAAAAGTCTCGTCGGATGGTCACGTCAGACCGAAATCACGTGTGTCCTCACGCGAACCACGAAAATTTACTTGCCGTCTCAAAAACTCAGTATTCGCGAATATCCTGGACTTTTGCGTTTTCTGCTCGACCAGTGGAAGGACACGTTTTCAAGACGAGTTCCTTCCTACGCGTTTCTGCGGCGAGATGGAAGATATAAAAAGGGTCAGGTGGAGGAGCGAAGGACGTAAGAAATATTTCTTTGGAAAGTTTCGATCCACTTGACAGGCGGAAAGAAGGATCACGTGAATTTCTGATCCTGTACATACGAGAGGCGGGAAGTTTCTCGATTTCCACACACGCCATAAATCAATATAGATGCCGTATAGTAAAGCGAAACCGTATGCTTCGAGGAACTTTGTGATTATCGAAATGCCTCGTGAATTAATGTCGGTCTTCCTTTATCCGGACGACGGTAGATCGAGAATTAAATGCCGGCGCACGCGGTGCGTTTCAGTAGGAAGTAGTTGCTCCGACGTGGAACAAATTTGTATGCAATCGATTACGGTTAAACGATCGTATCAATTTTCGAGAGAAGATATTCCATCAGACGATTGGTTAGATATCGTTGGAATCGTTGAGATCAATCGATGCACGGTAAATTGTCCTGGATTTAGGAAACAAAAGAGAATTTTACCAGATACGACGTTGCTATCTTGAGAACGTGCCATCCGGGAAAATATAATATTCCACGAGAATCGTATGTAATATATGTCTTACGTAAGAGGCATCAAATGTACAGCAAGTTTCATCCTTTATCTACGTTTTCAGGTAATCTGACGCGTTATATTTTCTAATAATGTATCCTGTGTTAATATTACCGTGAGTCCACAATTTCCGCGAGTCCTCCAAATAGCACGTAATTTCTCACGCCGAAGATTCCATTGCTCCGTTTATACATACGTACGTGACCCTTGCCTGTTCGTATGCATTACAACGGTGCATATTACATCAGATGCGATGTATTCAGAGCGCAACTTCGTCTAACTGGAGAATGAACCGTCTTCCTGATGGATAGTGCGGTTGGTTTGCGACAGCTCAAGCACGGTTCGCACTCCATGAAGTGTGTTTGATCCAAAATACGATTTTAGATGATAAAAGAAGGTACATATTAAACGAATAGTCTCGGTATAACTATAAATTAATACTAGATTTATAAATGCTGATAATATACCTATTTTTCTGAAGTGAGCCAATTTGACTCATACAAGAAGTTGAAGTTTTTTTACAATGAAAATAGTTCCAAACCAATTTAAATGAAAGTTTTATTATTCAAAAATTAACGAACCAATACATTATATGTAATAGTAATAAAATTTTGAATGAGCCAAGTTGGCTCCAAAAATCTAGTGTTAAATATGAAATGTTAATTTCATTGAAACAAATATGAAATGTTAGAGTAGCGTCCTAAAGATGTGGTGTTAGAGAAAAAAAGTTTCAATTTAATAAAAGTGACTATATGAGTGAAATACGGTTGACATCCAGTGTTAATTGCTATTGTCGTTTTACATAGAACGTACAGTTTTGGGTTACTGATGAATTAGCGAAACTGTGATACAAATATCACATAGGAAAAATCTCCCGTAGGTGAAGGGGATTTGAACGCGAGTTTACTAATTGGGAGTTCGAGCATTTAACTCTATAGTTGCCCTGTATAAAATTTCAAATGTGTCTTTTAATGATACTACTAGAACTTAAAATTGGAGTACATACCGGAGAGACTGTGGTGGCAACAGAGATACAGCTTTGGACTCTCAAACATAGAGTTCAAATCCCCTCAACGTCACCGCTGGCAAATTTTACTTGGTGGTTTGGAACTTGCCTAAAACTGTGAATCCTTAGAGATATGACCAGGTTGAAGCCGAAAACATAATAACAAACAAGGCGTAGTGTACAACATATCGTCGAGCGGATGATCTCTGTGCTAGGTTGAAGTGTTTGTCAAATAAATCTGTCAGTTTCTAAGGTAAATTGGTTGGCTTTACTTCGTGCAATTCTTGTAAGCAATAATTCGTTGAATTCTATAAGCAATATTGTAGGTACTTTAGAGTTATTTTATTTAGATAACATATTTTTTCTTAATTCTTTGACTTGTGAAAAGTTACGTTATTCTTTAACACTGAAACTATTGGTGTTATTTCTATTATATTTAAATAAGTTAAATAAGTATTTTGAACAAAAGTAAATCAAAAGGCAACAAGAATGATCGATTGAGTAACTAATATTTTTTCCTGATTAAATAATTAGGAAACGGTAATTTTTTTCATCTTGGTAATTTTAGTGTTAAGTTAAAAAGATTGTCATGCTGAAACAAAGTGTCAAAAAATAAGATTAACATGTATCCATCGTCAAAATAGTTGTCACGTGTGAAAATAAACAAATACACAAGCAGGGTGATTGCACGTGAAAATTGCACAAATCCCGTACACATAAGTGTTCACCATACTGCCGAGTGTTTTATCGTTTACGAGGACGTAAAATAAAGTGGGTATAAACGCAGCTCTATACCATGACTATAAAAAAAAAAGCAACATTTATGATTCACACGGACGTATTGTAAAAGCAGTTCTGAGAGCGTCGATGGCATAACAGTGGAAGCGTAAAACTGTGATAAAAGCTCGCTAACATACGCAGACTTTCAACGAACACGGGCTATAGGGGCAATCCGTGGGTATATTATCGATAAACAATTACGATTGTAGAGGAAGCCAGGGGCTTTTCGAAGCCATTGCACGTACGAAACTCCTCGTACTATCTCTGACGCTAGACTAGATGTATGCACCCGTGAAGAAGTGCATTCACGTACACTCGCATGCAGTAGCATCATCCATCGCGAAGCTCTTAGTGTACCAACGATTTTTCTTTCATTGACCGGTGTCCGATCGGTCGTTTAACGTTCTTCCTTCTGCAATTTTCTACAGTTTTCCGCCACATTATATATGTTCGTGTTGCATGAGACGATAATTACGCTTAGATTGTCCATTTCTAGATTAAGCGGATTTATTACATTTATAATATATGTTTTATGTTTCTATATGCAATCAATCAGAACTTTTATAATAGAATGTCAGTATGAGCATTTTGTGCGTGGACTGAATTTATTTTGGTTATGAAAATTGGCAGCTTTGCAACAAGATATTTTCATAAGAAGAGTCAAATAGATGATTTGAAAGTAACAAGAAACTTTTTAAATTAGGTATTTGACAATCAAAATATCATATAATAAAGTACACTTGAGACAAACATCTGTAGGTTGTTGTTAAAGGAATGTAGAATTCATATTTGCCACGATTAAATGGTACAAAGAACATGATGCTCGGGAGTTGCAGACGTTAAATTAAAGTTCAATTACCAACCTCTGTGACATCGTGATTTAATTAGAGTGTTCGAGTAATATGACGACTTTACAACTGGATCGATCCTGCAAAGATCATATTCAACACGTAGTCTTTCATTTCATTGTGACCTGTTTGCGAAAATTGAATCCCAATTACACAACCTGTAATTTTATTACTCTTATTACAATTATTTACAAATGCTAACTTACAATCTTTTTTTTATCAGCCTTTAATCAGCCATATAGTTAAATAACATTATCACAATTTTCTTTTTAAAAAACTCTATTAACCATTAACTCTATAATTATTTAAAATTTACATATATCATTTTCCCTATACTCTTCATTCCATCGCCCCGCAATTCATAGTTCCCATTTCAAGTACATTTCAACTAAAAACCCCTCAATCCTATTTAAAGCCCTTCAAAAACTTCACTGATTCGAAACTCAAAGCCGTCCTCCCCCATGTAAATTCCATTGGACTCGTCAGGATATTACGTATCGTCGAATGGTTTAATCGCAGGTAGCGATAACTCACATTCGAACGTATCCCATGAACGAGGCATTATTTAAGGTTGAGTTAGCCCGGGTCAGTGGAACGCAGCTCGAAACTCGCAACTCGAATTCGAAATCCCCCGTGGATTCTGCAAAGGACGAAGCAGTGGCCCGTGCCGGACTACATTAGAGAGATATTAACATACGTGAATCGTCCGACGAGCGAGGGAACTTTGTGTCCATAGTTCTGCAGCCGTGCATATGTGCAACTACTCACGGAATGCCATTCTACGTGTGGTGGAAATTTAACGAGGGACGGGATCCCTCGTACAAGAAGCTACCGTAATTAACAGATAACGGTCACTGGGATATTAGTTTATCCGCGGGCAAACTGCAACGTTGAATGCAGGAACGATACGTCATCCTTATCCGCGTAAGGTACGTCCGTGACACGGTTTACGCGGATGGGAATTAAAGTGTAGATAGGGTATTGACTGGTGGAAGAAATTGAGAGATCGATTGCGATGGTAAACTTGCTTTGTTCTACGAGTATTTGTTCATATATCTGTCGATTCAGGTAGTAGGGTTTATAGGAAAATAGAAATTTTAGTTTGACTATGATTTTGCTAGGTGAGGTCAGTTTTTATTAAAATTTCGTTTTAACTGGAAAAGGACTCTTAATGTGATAAATAAGGGCAATGTTTATTACCATGTCTAATTGTTTAATTTATTTCGTATACTAAAATTCTTGGAATATGATAGAAATAATGTCTCATGTTATTATGGGATGGGAATTAAAGTGTTGATAGCGTATTGGCTGGTGGAAGAAATCGAGAAACGGATTGAGATGGTAGAATTACTTTGTTCTACGAGTATTTGTTCATATATCTGTCGATTCAGGTAGTAGGGTTTTATAGGAAAACGGGGATTTTAATTTGACTGTGATTTTTGTGAGTAATGTGAACTTTTATTAATATTTCGTTTTAACTGGAAAATGAGCTCTCAATGTGAACAATAATGACGATGTTTATTGCCATGTCTAATTGTTTAATTTCTTTGGTACATTAAAATTCTTGGAATATAATAGAAATAATTTCTCATGTTGTTATTATGTCTATGTTTCAATGTTGACTGTGTGTTTGATAGAAATAGTAAATGGAATGTATTTATAATTATGAGCAACCATATGTTCTGTTAAATTCATTAAAAGGACAGTACAATGTGAGCACATAGAAATATAGAGTAACAAACGATTGCTGAACGCGTTAACATTAGATATGAACGGGCGATTAGTGAAAGTTAATTGATAATGTCAGCATTGTAGTAAAAGTGATGGAATTTAATAGGAATAAGAAGAAATAATTGTGAGAATCTTATGGAATTTTACGAGAAGAATCTGTCGTTTCCTATTAGGAATTTCACGAGCAGTTGCACACAGATTTGAAGTCACAGTTCGATCGAGACAGCAATTCATTTACTCGGAATTCCCTTGGTGCCTCGCCCTATAGCTTTGTCATTGTTGTTCCGAACGTGCCGTGGTATATCCTCCCTTAACTTTTCCGCTTTAAGGACTAACTTCGTTCGCGTCGACACCGGAAGTCCCTTGCCCCTTTTGTAAACTTCGTTACAAACGTCGAATGTGAATAGATTTTACGCATATAAATGCGCGTTTCCTTGTATTGCAAAATACAACTGCATCTGAATCCATAAATCTTTTCTACCCTCATTTATATTCAATGATTTAAATTAGATATACCGGAATGCATCCAGTTGATAGATTTCTATTACAAATGTCCTTCTTATAAATGTTTCTTTAAAAGTTATAGAGAAGGAGTACAGCAGATATTTCTGGTGTATCTAATAATATACAAATTATTTAACCGATCATCTCCTTTGCAGCTTGATGTCCCTTTCATCAAACTACTTATTTCGATGTAGCTTTAATAGTCTCTATTTAATTAAATATTAATCGTGCGTTCTTTCTGCCCAACTTTAATTGTTAGTAAAATGTATTACTTTGTCTCTGCGTCGAATTTCTTTTCCTACTAAAATATAGACAGTTAATATTCTCCACCCTTGTAATATTTTTTTTCTTGTATTTCTTGTAGTTTTCAAACTTGCTATTAATTTTCAAAGCATTCACATATTCAGTGATAAATTAGAAAAAATCTAACATCTTCCGGAAGTGATTGAGACTTAAAACTGAAGCATATTAATTAAAAATATGTGCTCCAAACTTTAAACCCACCCTCACCATAGCCGCTTTTACTATTTGGCATTATTTTATTTCTCAGAATAACTATGACAATTATTTAACGATAAATTCAACAATGCAATGAACTAAATAGAATATCGTAAAATTAATTCTTTCGAGGAATGTTCGACGATACTGGAACAATACCTCTGACTTTAAATAATGAGAAAATTACACTGGGAAAGTTATTTTCGGCAAACGAGTTAAAGCGATGCTACCAAGCCGATATAGAAACAGGCGTTGAGCGAAGGTTAGAAGGCAACACCTAACTTCACGGTACACACTTACCAATGCACATAAGCGTTTAAAGCAATTAGCGTGACTCACCGCACGGGTAACTAACTGAAAGGGCTAGTCGAAAGGACGAGGGGACGTGCATGTGGCCTTGGTTATTACTACTATGACGAGAAAGTGGATTAGCTTTGGGGCTCAGGGTAACCGAGAAGCGAAGGTGTGAAATAAGAAAAAAACAGACGCGAAGAAATCTACCCCCTTTTCGACCACCATCAGTGACTAGTAACTGCTTTAGGTCTGGCACACAGTTAATTATTTTTGGCAGAGTTTTCTTCAATTTTTGACAGAATTTTAACGACAGAAAGTGACAGCGATGTTTCAATTATTATGGAATTTAAATTTGTAAAATAGGGAATTTGAAGAAAATTTGTAAAAGGTAATTTTTAAGAAATGTGCCGTTGAATTTCTTTAGAAATACGTTCGATTTAAACAGTGATGTATTCTGAATACGAGGAACGTAGAATTCGTGGGTTTTAGTAAACTAGAATGCATTCTTGTCACCAGCTTTATCTAATTATACGCGACGGCAGTTAAAATTGTTAGGAACAACCCTCGAAAGACGGCAAGCTGGCTTTAGAAAGTCAACGATTCTCAGGAAATTAGTTTGTTGACAAGAATATTTTCTCCGAGCAAACATGCGATTCCTTCGCCTTTGAAACTCCAACAAGGACTTCTAATTCTTAACACTTTAAGAATATTGATACTCAAAATTACTATTATTCAAATATTCTAGTTCCATTTTCCTCGTTCTTTTTACGAGATCTCACTTTCACTTCCACAAGGAATATTTTTCCTTCATCCCCCTATAAAAAACTATTATCCCTCCGCCTAAAAGAACAGAATATCTTCGTTTACATTTGAGAATCGTTCATTTTACGAATAAAGAGAATAACATAGCGAAAAAATCTGATCCTTTTTCTAGTAGCCATACATTTCTACGTATCACCTATATGACCGTACTTTGATCCAGGAAGCCGGGAGTTCTTGGCTCCGCAGTGGAATTCGATTAAACTGCCTGCAGGAGCGTTCGAGTTTCTTAGTCGAATTGGAAGATTCCACGAGCTTTCCACGACACTTCGTCCCTCCGGAAAGCTCGTGAAAAGCGTCCTCGTCGTTCTTCCTTTTAAGCCATTGCCGCGTTCCATGGCCTCTTCGGCTCTTATCCTCCGGCTTCCGTGAGGGGCCAATTAGAAAAAACTTTGACCAAAGACTTCCACCTCGGGATTACTTTTATCCTAAAGCTTTGGTTCACGACACGATCGTGTTACTCGAACGTCGGCATAAGGATTATGAAGTTCGCGTTCCTGGATTTTAAACGAATGCGACCTCGATGATACCGTTGCCGAATAGAAATAAGTGAGTCGTCCAGGTGATCATATCACTCGTGATCTTACAAGATAACATTTTACCAATGAAATATTCCCTATCCTTTGAAATGTATTTTCTTAGTTGAAAATTGGAAATCAAAATATAAATTTTAACATATTTATAAAGCTAAAAGCATCAAAGACGTATTAAGATGGGGAGAACAAGGATTAACGAGGTTTTGATGTGGGAAAGAAAAGCATTAAATAGCATTTGTTAAAATATTTATTGTATTTTCCTTGCGTTTATACGTTTTACGAACATCGATTCACGATTTATCGTGAAACGAAGTTATTGCATTCAGATTCGCTCGGAACGGTGCAATTTAATAAGCAGTAGCGCGAGCAGAACGAGGCAGAAAAGTCGTGATTTATTAAAACACCAAAACGCTGAAAGGAAGAGCGGCCTTGTATGCGTGTAAAAGCCATGGGACACCATAAAAAAGGTTTACGGTCGGTAAAAAGCCAACTCTGTGTGTAGAGTCTGTGTTAGCTGGAAATATCGTTGTGGATAAAGTATAGATACTCGACGTATTGTAACCCCTGAGTTTTCTTTCCTTTTTCACGCGAAATCTCTCTCCATTCATTCGATATATACCGTAGAACAAAAGGCCGGGTAATGATCCAACCTGCTGCTTCATTTCTCAGCTAAAAAAAAAGAAATGAAAGAAAAGAACAAAACCAAACGCGAAATTCGCGCGAAGATTTGCGCCTGCACTTTAGTGTATGTGCGTAAGAATATATGTTTTTTTTCAGAACTCTCTCTCACAGGTTACATTGTTTTAACGTAGGGTGGTTCGGAATCGCAACGAAAGTGCACATATCCCGGAACATTTGCGAGAGTCTGCCTTTAATTAAATTGAAAATGATACGCAGACCTTGGAGCCGTTGGTTAGAAGAGAATGGCGCATGAACTACGCGAGGGACATTCTGTGCGAAATAATTAAAAGCATGGAATACCCTTGCAGATTTCATTGATACATTCCTTGTCTCCAACTCGTTGCTGTTATCGTAGCGTAAAATATATATTCCACGGTAAACATATCCCTCATTGTTTACTACGTAATTGTACGGTTACCGGGAACTAATGCAAATTGCCTCGAAAATAATTAATACCATGCTTTCCTAATTTAATTAAATCAATTTGTCATGCGTGACACGATCTGATTTCTATAAGTTCCGCAAATATTTCAATGGAAACGGAAGCTTATTAATGCGAAACACCGGAAATTTTTAATGACTCACGGAATCTCCATGGAAGCGTTTATAAATAACGAAATGTCTCTAACGATCCAATTGCTCGTTCCATTTCGCAACGAAACAAATTTGGAACAGTAAGTACATACCGTTATCCAAAATTGTTTCCGCATACCATAAAATTGTTTTACTATTAAAGAAAACATCGAGATATTATTATGTCATCGTTACATGATCCTCAAGAGTTCTCTATAACCAAAGGGTCTCCAAGTATCTCGCGTCCCAGTAATAATAATACATTTCGTTCATCTGAAATATTATTCTCGAGGCTGGAAGCAAAGAAACAAGTATAATCCTTGGAACGATGCCGATGTATCTAAGCGAGGTCGCAGGAAAGGTTCGATTAATCATATGAGCAACTTTTGCCGCAGTTCTCGAACGAGATGGCGACTCGAGGAGCGGCCCGGGGGGTTGCGTTAGAAAGAGAGCCGAGGGGTCGACGGCTATGAAACGGGGTGCTCCTGTGCTACGTTCGAAATTGTCACGATGATAAATCGCGTCGGTATCGTATATCTCGGTGGCGCTTCTCCAGCCATTCGTACGTGGTTAGAGCTTTCTCTCTCGTACTCGATCTCTCAGTTTTCCTTCGTACCTTTGCCCCTCTCGATCTCTCTCTTCATCTCTATCTCTGTTCGTTTCTATACTTTTGAATTCTTGTCTCTTTTTCTCTCTCTTTCTTTCTCTCTCTTTATTTTTGCTTTTCTACTTTTCTCTCTTTTCCTCTTTGGAAAACTATCTCTGGTTTTCGCTGTCTCTTTGCGACTCTATATTTCTCGTTTTCTCTGTTACTCTTAACTGCTTCTCGTCTCTCTGGCACTCTCTTCTTTCGTACTTCAGTACGAGTAGTGAACGACTGTGTACGTAGATACGTTTACATTTTGTAGATTTCGTTATGCTCTCCTCGACAGGCGAACGTGTGTCGTGCTTTTGTCAAAATATGTTCGGTGAACAATGGTGGAAGTTTCGTGAGACACCTCTCGCGGAATAACCTATTTTCGGGTGAATTACGAATGGACGATGATGAAACGCGTTATGAAGTGGAGTGTGCTCTTCTCCTATGCCGTGTCAGACTGTATCTTATGATAGAAGGTTACATTTTTACTTGAAATGTTTTGTCTCGAATACAAAAGACGTAACGTCGAATTATTTTCTGAAACGTATATGAAATAAAGGTGAAAAATTTTGAGGAAAAAGAATTTTCAAAATTCATATACATACACTGTTACATAACTGCAGTTACAGTCCGACAATTGAAAGATAGCTAGGGAGCAGCGCTTTCATTTTTAAACACCAATTTATATCATTTTCTTTTTGATAATTTCAAACCTAATCTCCTGATGCAAATACTCTACAAAGTCGTTTATTTTAAGAGACTCGGATAGCAGATTGGAAAAATGAAATAACGAAAATATGCGATTGAAAGCGACAGGCGCCGTTTCGTAGCCATCTTTTAGTTTACTCGCATTACAAATTTTTAAGTCCCCTTATCAAGTTTGTGCTTCTACGTTCCATATAAAAATTTCCAATATTTTCTCATATTTCTAAATCAACTCAGCCGTCTGAAATTCAGTATTCACATAATTAAATTTCATCGTAACGTTTGACATATCACCACGGATGCGCCGCTCACAGCATCGTTATTTAGACCACGGTAGTTCGGCTAACGATAATATCGCGTATAAGTCTCCACCTAAATGTAAATTAATTAACCAAACACTAAATCGCAACGATAAATCAATGTAGCGTCGCGTATCCTGATGTCATGTCTCCGAACTCGTGTGCGCTTGATTGGAACCATATGTTCCCAGAATTCGCCATATATTTCCCGATCTCGCGAATATCCACACACATGCATACATACCTACATACGCATATACATACATTCGCGGTGGATCTATCGTGTATGCAAACACCGTTGAATGTTTTACATACCGCAACCGACTAGAAAACGTCTCTTTTGGAGCGTTGCAATGCAGAAAGGTATTTGCGAGCTTGGAAATAGCGGTACTTCGTCACGGCTTAACCGGCATTAAAATCATCATTCAAATAAACATCTCTCTATGAATAGAACACACCAAGAGACGGTTTAGAATGGTATTGAGGTTACGATGAAACTTTTTAAATGTTACTTTTAATTCGACCCTGGAAAAACAGGCTGGGTCATAGCGGAAGGTAGAAAAGTAAATATCATATATCGTCAACGAGCAACCGCAATGAAATTAACAAAATCCTTAATACGGTTACGCGTGTTATGATTCTTCCGTTGCAGCGACCCGTGCAGTGTTAAAAAGCGAAGGAAAGAACAACGAGACTGGAAAAGGTGAACGTGTAAAAGAGTTGCGACGATGTAGGAAACGGCTTAATGAAATATACGAGTTTGTTTATCCGGAGCATTAGTGTTCCCTCCACGAAGAGTGGAGAATTGTGCCGAAAAATAGAGGGAGAAAAGAAACGTGAAATTGTTATCCTTATTCTCTATTACCACGGCTTACCGACCTTACTTTCGCTTATATACTATTCCGACCCTTTTCCAACCGCTATCTTCGTTATAGAATATTGCGTCCGGCATCTACGAGCCAACTCGCTACGAAAGGGCGATAATCATTAGCGTCATCGCCTTTCAACCTCCGACCTCATAGAGAACAAGTTATTCGCGGCTAAGAATAAAGTTAAGAAGCAATAGCACTGACTAACTTAATAGAAATTCCCTCTTACAATTTCCCATTCGATAACGTTAAGGTAAGAAAGTTGGCTTGTTACGTAAATTTATATGCAAAACGTTTTATCGGAAATTCATTCACGAAATTCTCCTTGAATCCTGCGCTTTCAATTTATGTGTTCGTTTTTTTTCAAAAACTACGTAAAAATCTAGTTTCAAGTCCAGTGGTATTTGATCGGTAAAATTTCTATCCGATGTTTTTTGTTACATTCTCTTGGATATTTGTTGGAAAAATTCACCAGCGTGTTTACCGTCGCGAGAACACAGTTCTAATCACCATTTCAACGGTGGATTTGAAAATAACGTAAAATCGAAAACGTTTCCAATTCCGATTCCGAAGGAACTCGTGTCGCACTTACTCTCTGCACACGAAGAACAGACATTTCCCTTGTTTCCTGGCTACTGGAAGTTCTACTCTGACAAACATAGCGTTGCGTTTACCTCAATTGTCGAAGAGAAAAACAAATATTGTCGGATGGCTGGACCAATGTAGTTTCTAGCACTGCGAGATTTTCCGAAATGCTGACAGTCGAATCGGAGGTGTCATCATCTTTCGACGGGCAATGTATTAGAAAGTAAATCCAGTGCTATGTTCTGTATAACAAATATTTGGTTTCAAAGAGAGAAGTTTGCTGATTACACCAGCGTAGAAATTTGCATTGCGAATTACATGTGTCGCGTAGCTGAAAGATAAACGGAAATAGAAAAAGGAATAGGACGATTAATAACATGGATGATAGAAAATGTTCTTCCTTATGTAACGTAAAAGTTAAAACTCGGAATAACAATTTTAAAAGTGTTTAATAGCTGCAAAATTAATTTAAATTACATCTACATCTGCAACTATTTCTGTTTATGAGTTGAGAGAAGTGTGGGAAATATTATTTGATACATATTAAGAAGAAAATATACAAAAGTTGAATACCTTCTACGTCGTCCAATTACAAAATTTTAATTACCTTTTTCATTTATACTCCAATAACAAGGTTTTAATTACCTTTTACATTTATAGTATTAAGTTTGTAAAATAATTTTAGCTTGAATTCAAAATGAAAATAATATTGCAAGAATAGCTTCACGAGATAAAGCCATTTAATTAGTTACGTAACCCTGTCCGCGGTTAATTAATAACAGAATGAAACGCACGGTCATGAAAGAAACTGGCAATCGAGGCTGTAGTCGTGTATCAGGCAAGACACCTCTGATTCGCAATTAATCGATATTCCGGCTAATTGATACCTGACTCGATTAATAATTACAATGGTCCGTCGCACGTCTGACGAGCAAGCGTGATTTGCGAAAGGGAGCGCGACTAATTGAATGAGAGTTAATGCCTTTAATCGTTGTATCTGAATATTTAAGATCGATTTCGTGCATCCATGCTGTTAATCTCGAAACAACTTCGGTACAAACTATTCTGCTGAGTCAATTTCGAACAATAATCTTCCTCCTTCCACTGAGACCGACTTTAAACTCTTTTCCTACTATTAAAACAATATAAAGAAAAAGTGTACAATCCATGCATTTCTGCATGCATCTTGTTTTAAGAAACTTTAAAAAATAGCCGATTTAATCAACGATAAAACAAAGTGAATGAAAAATGTAAAAATAGAAGGTAAATTGCAGAGATTCGAAGCGTAAAAAGGAAATGAAGAAGAACTCGCGCGGTTCGAACTCAGTTAATTATCACTGTTGCCGGAAACGTTTATTTACCTCTCGTATGTAACCCATGAAAGGTTGGCGGTCATCTCTCTGTGAAGCACAACCGCTTAGCCACGATGGATATCAAACGGTACGTCGCACTTTCCACTCTGACGAGGGTTCCATTAAACGATACTCTTTTTCGGTCAATGACAAAAGAGAAGCGGTACCGAAATAACATAACTGCAAAAAATATGTACCGGTTGAATTCACGGATGAGGAAGCACAAGAGAGAGAGAAAGGTTTGCAGGCTTTGTGCAACTGACATTCCCACAATTGTGGATTTTTACTTTATCGAGTGGTTTCTTCTTATTCTTTACCTTCATCAAACAAAAGTATCTCATACTTGTGTGGCACAATTAAGTCCATCCTGCAGACTTTTTCTTCTTCGTCCACGTTGTCCTTTCGTCTCTTCTTCTCTTCTTATTGTTCCGTTTGGCGTAGTTCTTCCTCCATCGTGATAGTTGGTAGGGGTTACACAGCGTGTCCAATCAACAACTGAATTAAGTTAACTGCATCGGCGCCTTTTCACTGGGCTCGTTCACCGCGCCTGCCACTGATGAAGTCCAGGAGAAAAAGGAAGAGACGCCGAAAGGAATCTTCCTTTTATAAAGAGACACTTGGAGACCAAGACCATAGAACTGTCCGCGTTCCAATAGGCGTGCTGAATTGTAATTGGAGGATTGGATTCTGAAAGAGGATTGTTAAGTGACCTAGGTTATAACTTGCGGAAGATAAATGGAATCGATGCGATAAATTTCTCGATCCGTGAATTAAAGTCAGCTGATAAATAAAGGTGAAGGAAATTAGAGTAATCGAGGTTACGATATTTAACTAAATCCTAATGAAATTTTATAATTCCTATGATGGAGGAGGTAGAAATTCTATACCTACGTCGATACATCGTTCACTTCGTGCTACCTCACTTTTTTCATTATACGATTACACGTTTTTCCAATTTCTTCTAGTAATTATGATTTATTGTATTAATATACATAATCGTTTAGAAAAGTCAATGTTAGATCTAAAGGTACACGTGAGAAAAGAGTGTATTTCCTCCACTTTGACCAATCAGACTCGCATTCCTTTCGAATTCCTCTCGCGAGACCTGTTTCCAGCATTGCATGATATAAATCTCGTCGAAAGAGGAAATAGCGTTGGAAACAAATCGCTTTAAAGACGATGGAACAGCGATGTTTAAGACGAAACGCGCTCTAAGTGTAATTAAGTAGATAAGGAAAGGAATGAGCGGACGGACGATAAGTAGTCGAAGAGTAGAACTAAGAAACCGTCGATCGTTCGCCGATGCAGCAAATTCCTCAGGAACTGTCGTATTCAGGGACGACCCCTTTCATAACCGTTGGATAGGGTTGCGAGGAAGCAGAGGTTAGGAGATAACGAGTAAATAACAGGACAAAACGAGAGGATAACTCTGGCTTGTCACATTATGAACGACTAAGATACTACCCTCTGCTCTATCTCATAATGGAACAGCCTTCGCGCCCTTACCATCCTCCCGCTTACTACGGCAAGCCCCATAGAACATTGTGGGGTGTGATAACCTTTGGCTTTTGTCCCATTCGTCTCAATGGAGATACGCTAATGAGACATTGACATGATCTTTCGGTGAATGAAGATGGAAATATTGTGGCAGTGACATTCGATGTGTAACTGATGTGCGAGGAAAATTTTTCGATATAATTTATTGAGATTGATAGGAAGTTTCTGTATCGAGATGATATGTATGAGTGTCATGTATGCGATTAAAGTTCGAGTGATTGATTCGTAACTTGTTAGTGCCAATTTGCGCTTTGAGGTATTCTCTTATATCTATGCGAATAACACAATGACAAAATGCGAATTACTTGGCAAATTTGTATGATATTTCAGTCAGACAATATTTTTTTGTACGATTGTTTTATAACAAATGGTTCAATCTTCTAATTTTTGTTTTGTGAATCAGGTTTTCACTTGAGCTATACCAAATAGAAATTCCTTTTATGTATTTCTTATAAACTGTAAATCAATGAAATCGTACAAAATATATATTATACGTGAATGCTACACCATCCATTAGATATGTTGGACAAAGCAATTCCAATAGTTCAGGCTCATCCCTCAATGGTTCGTTTCCTGAATACTCCTTTTTCGACTCTCGTCCATCCTCCACATTCTTTCGTCTTGGACACTCAAACGTTCAGATAATCGTTTCAAATATCAGAAAACAGAGTGAGCTCCTTTAATTCTCCTCTGCAACCACTGCTACGATTGAAGCAGCACTAATTTGCAGGAAACGAGTCGTCGGTTCTTCTTTTAGAAGGTTTCCGAAAGACTTGAAACCTATCCTCGCTTTATCTCTTAATGATCGACCGTCAAAGGGATTTCTCTAATGAAATGGTTTGCCGTTTTGTTACAGAAGGAATCTCGATGCCGTAGAGAGGAAGGCTTCGCCAGAGAGCCCAGTGAAACCGCAGAAGGACTTGAAAAGAGGACGGATAAAGGAGAACCTTGTGTCTTACGCGAGGACTTCTCGAGCGAGTGAAGAAACGAAGGACCGACGTAGATCGAGCAGAGCTGAAAAGTCTTGGATATCCCAAGCACACAGCGAGTTTACGAGTCTGAAGAAAGAGATAGCTCGAGAAGACAGAGTATCGTTACTCGACGGTCCGTAGATGGCAGAAACGATGATTGTGTCTTCATGTTATTCTCGAAGGAACGAAGTAATACGTTTCAAGGCTGGGAGCGTGAAGTATAAGGCGCATAAATCAAGGCCAAAGCAGAAATGAAGATTCTGTCGGGAAGAAGAATAACGGACGAGAGGTGCGAAATTCTGCATAACGCGAATGACGCGAGAGAAAACGAGAAGGGTGGCGGGATAAAGAGACGCTAATTTACAAGTTTCCTCTCTACACGGCCAGCCAATAATAACACGGACGATTTAACATCGAACGGCAAAACGAATGTTCGAACAGATGCCTTTTCACGGATCATTAATCTTGCACTTTTGCCACAGTTACCGAATTATAACGAAGCTCGGCTAATACCCGTGGATCTAATTGCTTCTCTCTCAAACTTTTCCTGTATAATCGCGTTGCGTGGTATTCATAAACGCGACAATCGTATTAGACTCAATTTTCCGTGCAGTCGAAAGCATTAAACTTCAATACTTCGCCTGGTTTTCGTGCTGTTTTTGGATACATAATTGAGAAAGGTGGTGGGACTCGAAGTATTTATTCAGACATGAAATTAGATTGTTTTTGGAGCTTCCTTCGCATTAATGATTTAATTAATAACAATTAATAAGTAGATCGTTAACTAGGCACATATTTTAAGCAGTGACATCGCATTTTCTTTTAATCTCGTGGATTACCATTCTTCCATGAAACGGAATTCGTATTCGTGTTATTAAAAGAAACGGGGAAACGTTGAGAAGTAGGGAGACAGGGTGGAAACAAAGAAAAACAATAGCCGAGAGGGACGTCAATAAAAATGATATTGAGGCGGAAGACTGATTGAAACGTAAGAAATGGCGATCGTCGAGGCTGTTAGTGAAATGAGTGCTGTGCGTTGGAGTGTGTGGTTCGGAACTGTTTTGTTCGTCGCGACGTCATTCGTCCATTCTCAAGTAACATGGACACCGATCTACGTTGGTGGATACAGTGAGTATTTTTATTAATTTTTTAAACTTCATATCTCTTAAAATATCTCCTCAAGTTTTTCCCCTTTACCATTATTTCAATAACTCGTCAATGTTATTGTTGATGTGTTTGACTTTAACCATTGCAGTTTTTCAATATATCGCATCAAATTCTCACCGAAATGAAACTGATACTCGTAGTAAAAAGTTAGCAGAACTCTCGACCACTTAACCGTTTTCATTCTTGCATCATTGCACGGAGTGCCGGACGCAGTTCACTAAACCGATGTATTCCGATCGGATAGAGAGAAAAAAGCGTTCCTCACGTATCGGCCATTTCTCCGCTCTTTCCGATTGATCTCACTCGCGGCACCTGCTTGACTTACAAATAACTGTACCCCCACGGTATATTCGGTTTACGTATTTTTTCGGTTCGTCAAAACGGAATATTTTTCACTCAAAAAGAAAAAAAAGTAGAACGAACAGCGTGGCGAGGATAAAAATTGCAAACGGGTTGACGTATCTCCTCGTTCGAGAGCCGGCTGAATGGTGCTTCCTTTTTTTTCCTCAAATTCCAAAGCTTTTTCGTCGAAACTTCGGCAATCAAGGTTATAGCTTGTACAAGTACGAACACCAGCCACTACCGAAGCGTCGGATTGATCGTATCAATTAACGAACCAGGACGTGCTCGAAAGTTCGCAAACGAGTACAATTAATGGCGCATCAGGTTCGGGTAGTGCTGCGAACTCATGGAGCAACGAGAGGGGTGAGAATATGAGGAATTGCAACGTGGCACAGGGTGCACTGCAGGGTCGACGATGGATCTCGGATTTTCTACGGACTCTACCGATGCGACTTGTAACGTGTAATTGCACTAATAATTTTGTCTTCTCTCTTTCTCTTTCACTCGTTGTCCTCATCTTCCTCTTGGCGCGAACTTCCTCACGGACGAAAGTGCCGCGGCGACACGTGCCGTTGATAAATAGGAAAACGACTCCGTGCTGTGCTTTAATCAGCAAGAGTCATTCGGGTCAACTGTGACATTCAATTCGTGCCACACATCCGGATCGGTTTTTTTTTTTCAGGGTTCACGTTTTGCACGAACGATCACGTCATCTTACAGGACGATCTGTCTCGACTTTTCTCGATAATGAAATTTCTGTCGATGGTTTTCGCAAGCTCTGATATCGAGTTGTCAGTGACGGTCGCAAATCACGGCGGTACGATTTTTTTTAGAGTAGATTTTCTTCACGTACAAAGTTTGAGGAAGAGTATTATGTGTATAAATATTGATACTCGGACTGTTAATTGTTAAGTGGTGCACTTAAACCAATTGACATGCTTTTCAATTAAAATCAGTTAGCTGTGTTAGATTCATGTTTAATGGGGTTGTTAAATGAAACCGTGGTATCTGTTAATTCAGGGTTGATCTATTTGCTCTGCGTTTATAATGCATTTTGCTGTTAATTATTAACGTTGAAGGAAACATCTGTTAATTAGCGCGATAGCTACCACCCAGATTCCACGTCGTATCGTACATATTTATCGATGGGCACACGTTATGTGTACCACGATAACAATTTCATTACAGTCGTAAACGATTTAGTTTCGGAAATCGAAACAATTTAACGGACAAATTGAAAAATTTCCCTGGATGTACGTTTAATTTATTCTTTTAACACAGAGAAATGTATTCGTCCCGTGGACGTCCATTTGCACGTTGCATTTTATTAAGAGGAATACGCACGATTCTTTTCCATTAAAGTTGATAAGAGTAAGGAAAGTCAGCGATCAATAGCAATGTATCACGTGGAGATCAAATTATCACACTCCAGGGACGATACCCCGATTTAACGGTAACCGACCTGGACCCTGATGATCATTCCATTCACGTAGACCGGATCGAAAAGTAATCACGCCGCTCCTGCCTCGAAAGGTACAAAGCTTTGCAACCTGGAAATCAATCCGAAACGTGCGCGAAGTAACTCAATTTCCGGCGGATACATCTAAGATTTCTGCAATGACCAGCGGATACCACGATACGACCGGGAAACGTTCTTGACTTTCAAACGTCACAAGAATCTTCTTTGCCACTATTACCTTTGTCCTGTATTTCTTTAGAAATCAGACAGTAAATCCTGCTTTCAATATCCGAAGTACATACCAAGGATCTTTGACCATCTACTTTTAGACAATTGATAAATTCTCAAAGACAGATTGCACTAGCTTCACAGCAAAATACGAGACCTTTGCAATACGAATTATAATTTTCTCTCAGTCGCCACAAAGTGGTTAACCAGTTAACTGTGGCGACTTCTTTTGAAAATGCGCACCTACGTGGGTCATAAAAATTGAGAGATAAGCATAAATCTATCCCAAATTATTTATACTTTTTAATTATTCGTTTTATTTCGGCATAGTCTCAAAGTATTCCAAACATCTTAAAATATACGAATACATTTTAGTTTTCATTAAAATTACAATTTAAGACTAGAACTACCAAACCAGTCAAAATGACTGGTACATAAGTTTTTCAAAAAATTCTCCAAGTTTATGTAAGAGTTATAGAATAAATATTCTACGTCTATATCAATAAACATAAATCAACCAATCGATCAAATTTTCCGCCGCTTGATTCCCCCTTTTTCAAAGTACTAATTTAATTTATTAAAATATGTTGGACTTGATGCTGGTAGTTCTAGTGTTAAATAACCAGTGGTCGCTAACTTAAACGCATAACAAGTACATCAATACACAAAATTCTACTGTTTCTCCATGACGAGTATACTCGTCACTCACAGCTAACTTTTTAATCGCTAGATCGAATTTAGAGTATGACGGAACATTTAATAACTAGAAGTGGAACATTACTAAATGAAATATTCTGCTACTTATTAATCTAAAATAGAAGTTAAAGCAGCAACGTGAACGTGTTAAGATACGAAACCCTCTATACGTTCTCTAAGTACTACGCGGTTGAACCTAAGAGCAATTCCATTTCGAAGTAAACTTCCAACGTCCATTACATCCAGAGTTTTCCGCAACATCTGGGGTTAACCCCAATGGGACGTGGGGATGGTAATGCTTAAGTTACTTGGCCGATTCCTTTAAATGGCACTCAGGACTCATGTGGAGATTCAGCGGAATAATTCAAGCCGCAAACATGAAACCGATGGTGTAGATCAGGCACAGAGAAGTCGGGAGGGTTAGAGAGGGCGACAAAGTGATGGAGCATAGGATGGGTTGTAGTGGTGAAGACTCTCCTTTGCAGTTGGTTGTCGTCAGTAGCAGACTGTACTCTAATTAACGGTGGGTAACAAGGGTACCCGAGAGAGATGGAGAGTCATTCTAATAACTCGCGCGAGAGAGGAAGGCCGGTCGGCGGATTTGTGTTGTGAATATTAGAGAAAGAGGCTGAAGAGATACGTAAAAGCTATGGAAGAAACCGGAACATGAATGCCAGAGAAATATTGTTTATGTTGGTATCAACCTTACTCGGTGTAGTTCGCTGGGAATGTTTTTTTTTTTTTTATTAATTAAGAATTTTTTTCCCTCCATTTCGTAATACCAGACTGCTAAAATTGTAACGTCGGAGAATAATTTCAAAGTGGCATTGTCACTGTTAAAACTCAAGGCAGTAAGAACAATTCGTTGTAATTTTTTTCTTCGTGATTTTACGAGAGGTTCGTCGCAAATATAAAAGTAGCAGCATCATGGCGTTTTTCAACGATTCTCGTAAACTTCAGAACCCTTTTAATCTTGCTCGTTGCTGATGTCCAAGCAATGATTCGTCTAATTTGAACCGCCTTGAATCGGTCCAGCCAGTTCATGAGGAAACTCCGCGAGCTTGAATGACTTTGAGCGCGCAATTGCGTTCGCTGCTGCGGAAAAACTTTCCTCCGCCAAATAAACCCTCGGCTGTAAAAAAGTTGCGGAAGGGCGGCTCGTAAAGCCGCAACAAGAATCAGCTCGGTCGAATGAGGGTTGCGGCCGAATGTTGCGGCCATTCTGGGCTCCTCGTAAGTTCTTACGAAGGCGAATTGCCCTTTCGTCACGCTTCTCTCTATCCCTTCGAAGTAGCCTTTTTTCTTGCCTCCTCGTCCTTGCCACGCTTCGACGACGAGGAGCAGGAAAAGCGAACCTCTCTATCCCTGAGGTGCCAGAAATTTTCCTCACGGGCCGAACTTTGATCCTCTCATAGTTTTTATTGCGTTGTTTTATTAACGAGACCATCGCCGACGTCGTCGACGTTCCGTGTACGCGAACCGAATTAATTATTTTCTCCGCACCGCTTTCCATCTACAGGCAAATGAAGTTCCCATGTGCTGTTTCACCTTGAAAAGGCGGACATTTTTATTCTGGTTAATTGAACATTTTTAAAAGTGTTTAAAACGTCCACGTTAATTAATTACAACGTGCCCGATATTCATTATGAGATCTTTTCTCCCTTCGTCCTGTTTCTCACGCCTGGACTAATTTACCTAAATACAGAAAGTAATGCAATTTAATTATTCTAATTCTACTTTCATTAAAACGTCTACGGGATGCAAATTTTCCATGGTAAACTAATATCTTGTATTAAAATGTATTCGACGTTCTTCGCTGCAAAGCAGTCGCTGTTGTTATATTACTTTGTGCATCGTTGCTTTGTTGCAACGTAAATTCCACGGATAATAGTTACAGGCATTTGCAGCCGGGAAAGCGTGGACTTACAATTAGTTTTGTTAACGCTTTATTGTATTTGATAAATCTATGGATTTCTGTTTTGTATTTATAGTATAAATGTGGTATCTATACTCCAATAATAACGGATACTTTCTTTGCTGATGGTTAGGAATTAAAAAGTTGTCCGCAGATACGATAGGAAAATGGCACTATTGTCCCATTCTTTGGAAAGCACGAGGTGCACGGTATGCAGAAAGTTTACGAAGGCGGAAACGCTAGCTCGGTAGAGTAAACAGAACGGTCGTGTTTGCTTTTTTCAAAGAAAGAGCACGTCGGCTACGTGAAAGCACAAAACGATGTCTCTCTGTATTCGCGCGCATGGCTGCTCGTATGAGAATGCAACATCGACGATAACTTTACTTTCATCCACCACGTCGGTTCTCTGAATTCTTTATTAATAATCAAACGGAAGCGTAACCGTAACCTGAGTAGCCACCGAGGAGTTTCGTTTTTCTGCGATATTGCATTTTAATTTGTTCCCGATGAGCGTTGAGGTTGGATGACTCTGAAAGTCTTCAAGTTTTTCATAAATTCTCTTCTACCTGTAACTTTGATGATTCTTTTATTTTGTTTTCCCATAAAATATCCACCTACAACGTCTCAGAGTTTCGTCCGGTAAGACGATGTAACTGCTCGGATCTTGAATAGTAATTGTAAAAATGGATTTCTTGGGCAAGGAAGGAAATTTTCTCCGATCTCGAACTTCTACGCAAACTTGCCAGTCGTCGTAACCGCGGAGGAAAGCAAAGTGAGCGAACATGGAAAGCCACCTGAGCGCAGAGTGTGCAGGTGTATTGTAGTTTCATAGTCTTCGACCTTCCTCAACAGCTAGACCGGTGCCGTGAAGCGAACTGTAATCCTGTTTTCTAAATGTAACCCAACTTCGGTGAACATGTGTACGTCCGACCGCAAGCACTGTTCGACAATTTGTCTCTGCAGCCAACATTCCCTCGCGTTCTACCTCTATCTTTGGTATTCTACCTTTCTCTTTCTCTTTGTCTTCCGTATTCCTCCTTTCTCCATCTATGTGTCCTCCATTTCTCTTGCTCGAGTAGCCGACCTGTTAAAAGCCACAGTACCTTCGATACATTCAAGAGAGCTGAGCTTTAAAACAGCTTAACGCCTCGTACAAAATACGAGCTCGTTGTAAAATTCATGTGAACGTTTTTTCGGGAAGAGTGCCATAGGCAGGTCTGATTCTTTTAGAAATAGTTCATATTATGTTTTTATATTATTTTGGACTATAATTAGTAATTTAATTAGTATGACTAGTTTTCCTGGAAGCTAAAGAATCAGGTGTATACGAAAACATCAAGGTTACGATATGTTGAATACAAATTTAAGAAGAGTTCCTTTGAAGCGTTCACGTAAATAGATTGAAAGTGAAACCTACTCCGAAACGCCTTTTTGTCAACGACCCCCCTTTACCTCACAAAAGTGGGACACCGCTGGCTTCAAAATTAAATATCTCAGCTGTTTCTTAACGGATCGTTATGAAACTTGTTTGTACCTGTTCTTGAGACTTCAGGATTCTAAACTACATCTATAAAATCATTGTGGAACGACGAGTTTTTGAATGAGGTTCTCAAGAAAAAGAGAAGTCTCTCACGATTAAACGAACGAAGATGGAAACTTTTACTTTCTGTCACGTTAAACTACACTCTTTCCTGATTAAAATGACATAAAGATCGTCGTTACACGATAGCCAGAAGCCGAGATATATAAATTCAAAGTGAGGCCTCCACCGGTCCCCTGGCCGCTCAGACCCCTCGCACAGGCCCTCTCAAAAATGGGATACCTTCGCGAAGGTTTGAAAATTAAGTGTCTTCGTTGTATATTATGAAAGCCTTGGCTATTATTTTTTTCACGCCCTATACATAGGTGAAATATCTAAGAAGGATCGTGGGACAATTGAATAATTTTGGATAATTTTATAAATAAACTATATTGTTCAGCCGCATTTACAATTTTAACCTGTTAACTGGGCGTGATGAATAATTCCGTCATATCTGAAAGAAAACTCCAGCAAACTTGTCGATCTTTTCTTCCTTAAAATTTTTAAACGTAATATGTTGAACGCATTACATTTTATGTCGTTCGTATCCGTTTAATCCTGCGTAGTACTTTAGATGTAATGATATTACTTCTCCCTGTAAAAAAAAATATTCCAATTTGGAACAAGTTGAACAAAAATTAATTCCCCGGTTAACAGGTTAAGATTAATTCTATGAGCAACGAGAGCAATTATTTCCACTTCACTGGACACGAAGTACGTTGACCGCTGCGTGTTGTCAAAGTAGACTCGGATGATCTCGGCAACCGTAACCTACAGGTATCCTTTCCGCAAATCATAACAATAGGTAAATCGTTTCGATGCTCGCCTTGCTATCAGTTCCCCCGTGACTGTCGACGAGTGACCAGTGCTCCGCGGCCGTGTTTAAATATTTTCACCTATTAGTGCATGTATAATAATTCCGTAGTGGAAAGTCTGAATCGTCAAACACCTCGTTTTTACGGGCTACTTGGAATTAGTGATTCAACCTCCCAGTAGTATCAACCCTTAGTTGGCGGCCCTACTTCTGCGCGCAGCCACCAAAAGCACTTTCACCGTTGCCATTGTATATCTACTCTCATTGTCAGCCATTCAAGTGAAAAATCAATACGTTTCTGAGGTACATGTAATTTTTATTAAGATTATAGTAGATTAGTTTTAACTGCGATTACACATTTTGTTTTTAATAAAACACTACCGCGAAGGGTTAAATATCCTATTTCCAAAGGTATAAAATAACCCTTGAAAGCCATAGTAAGTATTTTTGAAACACTCTGCATAAGATTGAAGCTCTTCTACAATTTTTAGTATGCAAAAATTAAAGTTACAAGATGCGTGGAATGAAAGGTGTCGTCGACTTAGTTAATACATCTACAAAATGAACTTATAAGTTAATCAAATTATCCAAGCAAAGTTATTACTCAAACATATATAATTACTGTGCTATGGATAAATGTACTAACAGAATTTTAGCAACGGGAAAACCAAATATATACCTACATATAAAACACGAATTTATTTGAACATAAAATTGTACGCTCGTGATGTGCATTGTGCGTTGTTTGGACTCTACAAAGGGAACATAATAGAACTAAAACATGATTTTTGAAAGTAAAACATCATGCTGCAATATTTTACTGTTTTTTTTTCACTTTTTATCACGTTCTGTGAACACAGCCAGTACGTTTCGTATAATTAACGAATATTCGCAAGAAACGTGCATATAGGCAGTATTTTGCGAATAAAACGCATGAAATATGGATTAGGAAATGCAATAATTTTTCCAGTGATTGACGATGATCCTTCGGTGAATTACGTTACCATATGATAATCATTTGAATATCTTAATGACTTATCACCCATAAGAATAACGGTATCTTTGAAATATGATGAAAATTGTCCTCGTTATCGATAACACTCTTCGGTTCTATCGTTTATCCGATTGCTATGAAGAAAATTTAATTGCTCAATTAACTTTCCACATTTCTCTAAGTGTCCCAGTCAGTTTCGCTAATTCGTTTAGCAATGTTAATTACTATCCCGCGGTAATACCTTCCAGATAACGCCAGCAATTATACTCAGAACATAATTTGTTTCATCCCTCTTGCCAAGAGCTTTACGCCTTACAATAAATCGTCCTTAATCGTCTCAGGGTGTTATCCAATCAGCTATTTACGTTCTCCATTGTCCAACACGCTTAATTAATCCCTTTTAATCTCCTACAGTGTTGAGAACACTATGAACATAATTCAGCTTATTTCATACATTCGTGTTTTGATTAATGCCCACGTTAGATTCTCCACGTGCCTTTAAATTCTCCAGGTGCAGTTCATATATCCTAGCTGTGCACTTGTTTTCCATTGTTCTCCTTATCTCGAACTTTTTCTTCCTTTCTTTTCTCTCCCTCCCCAACTCCACCTTTCTTTGATTAAAACTTCTTAAAAATAATTTCCTCCATACTGCAGAATGGAGATAAGAGAGAAAAAGGAACAGAGATTTTTCTCCTGCCGTTTCACTGCACGTATTACCTCAAGAATGCGCACAATTATAAATTGAACATTCAAAATTCTACCTCTCTCTCTCTCTCTGTCGCGATAAATTGAACGTTCGAAACAACGGACGATATAAAATACGAGAAACATGTACCCAAGTAATTCTCCATTCACGATGCAAAAAGTGTGAGATACCGTTCACCGTCCGGTAACGGCTGATAGTTCCCGACCGTCGAAGAACAATTAGTTACGAGCCCGTGGAATTGGCAAGGATAATACAATTGGCCAGTAACCTGGCTCGTCTCGACGTCACCCCATTCGGTAGCTCTTCTCTTGGTCCTCTGTTTCCAGTTGTCCCTTTTCTCTCTGTACAGCGAATATCGTTGCACTCGTCGCCAGCAGAGCAACGTGAGTTACTACTCCCGTCCAAGTTTCTGTCGGCGGCTACAGTACTGCTAGTACTGGTGTAATATTGTTCAAAATCTCCGGAACTTGCATCGTGCCACATTGTGACGCTATGCACGTCCTGAATGGGTGTGTAGCGTGCATCAGGCTCTTTGAATTCTATCGTCTCTGTTTTTCTCTCTCTCTTTCTCTCCGCCCCGTCATTGAATCACCCCTGATGCATGCATACACGCATGCGACAGCAATTACGGCGAGATGAAGAGAGAAGAAGAGAATGGAGACAGAGGAAGAAAATCTTAGGGGGAGGAATTTTGAATATGAATACATTTTTTTATCTCTATTCGCTCGGAGTTATCCTTAACGTTATTTATCGGCAACTAGGTTTCCTTCTGACATGTCGATAGAACACAGAATAAAGTCATTTTCTGTAGTTAGTAGTAAACTCGAATATCACCTCAGAGGGGGAAGGCGAGTGATATGTTACACTTACGATGTCCTCTGAGGTGGACCATCCGAGTGCAAAGGGTTAATAGCCTACAGTGACGAGGCTTTTCGATTTCTTAACTACTTTGTGGTACTTTATGGTGATGGTTACGATCTCTGATGTCAGTGAACAAGAGGATTTTACCCGCTCAGTTTTCAAATATACCTGTATTCCTTTAGTTGTCTTCTTCCACGAAGAAGCAGGATCTTCCACAGAAGTTTCGATCGCTGTGTTATCGGTATTTGTTTTAATTATTGACTGAATATCATCTATTTATTTACATAACTATGAGAAATCGCATCAGCAATGATATGAAACGAGGTTTCTGGAAAAAATCGTAATTTTTTTAAGGGGTACTCCTACCCAAAAAATTGGCTGAAGATAAATGCTTTCAAATCTTCTTTGTTCTTTCGTATTATCTGTGGAACAATGATGGATAATAATTAAACAGCACAAAATCGTGAAATCCCGTAGAAGAATCGTGAGAGGAGCGAAATGATGAGGTATTATGAGCGAAATTGCATTTCCTAGTCGTGAAAAGAGTATCGCGGTTCATTTTAAATTGCCTGGGCATGACGGCGAGAGATTTTTACCTTTTGCAAATAAAAAATTCTAATTGGACGAAATGAAATTGTCCGATTTATCGTCACCGTCACGTTCGTGGTTGCGGTTTAAATTCGATTGATCTCGCATGAATTGTCTCTGTCATACGCCGCTGTGAAATTGTATAACGGTACTCATTTAACGAAAATTAACCGATGTCACCTCATATTGTGGCCGGCATATCGCAATTAGCGACGCACTTTTGTATGTGCTACAGCGGGATGAAATAAGACAGCAAAACAGAGAAAAGAGTGAATTATATTTCAATTTTGACATTAGAGAAAATGAAAGGATAACAGAGCGAGTCTGCGTTTTGTCGCATGTCGACGGAGAATCCTGTAAACTTTGTATCCTTTGTAACGCTTAAAACATTCTGTGCCGTTTGCAGAAGATTTTTATTCACAAGTTCATTCGTTCGGGATGAAGCGTTAGGGGAAGATGAAATGTACGTGGATTTGTTTTCGAGAGAATTGCTCATTATGTAGGATTTTGTGCGAATAGAGTTAAACATGATGTTGTCGAATTAAAATTTTAATTCCACGCTGTAGCATGGAAGATTGAAGTTTCGTTGTTGATGGAATATTTAAAGTGCAAGTACACGGAGTAAAATACGAGTAAGATACGCAAGAGATCTCCTTCTTTGGCCACTAATTAAATCGTTTAAATCAGTTTCTCAAGTAGATTTACAGACCCTCGCGGAATTAACAACAAAAGTAAATACTCTCCCCGTTAATTCCTCGTTCCATCGATTAGTTGTCAGCTCTTCTTCTTCGTTAACTCGCAATTTCATTAATGACGAAAGAAAGTAATTTCGTATCCTCTCATTAAATAGAATCCTATGAGGTTCTTCTAAAAATTCCAAATATTGTAATGCCATTATGCAGGAACGTAGCCCAAATATCATGAAATAATTTCATTATAAAATTAATCTTCTCTCGTAGTTAAATAAAGCTGATGTCTATCCCAAATTCTAATTATTCGTTTCCTCGTTACTGTATGATCCTGAATTTTAATCATCTGCCCGTTAATTATTTCATAATTATCCGAATTTCTTGCTCGCAGGGCATATTAAAATTCGCTTCAAAACCGACGTATTTACTCTATTTTGCTATCGGACAGTCGTTCATTTTCTTTGCAGATTTTCCCGCCGCACCCGCAGTAGTACCTACATTAGCTGCTTTCATTAACTAGTAATTAAGCGTGAAGCCATGCGCATTAATAAAACCCATACAGAATGAAATCGTGATTAGTAGACGGTTTCGTTCTATCCTTTTCATTTTTTCTCTTCTTTTTTTCATTTCTATTTAATTTTTCACCGATAGGACGAAACTGATCGAAACGGAACGAGTACCGTTCCATTTCACGCTAAACGATGACCCAATAAGAGAAGGAAAGATGCGCCAACACCGTGGGATGAAATTACTTCTTTCCTTCGGGTAACTCGGCGATCCTCTTGGCTCGCGATATTCGAAAACTTGGTGGTTTACTTTGCCAGGGCGATAGAAGATTGCTTACGCTTTTTACAGTCTCGCAAATATACTCGGGGCTCGTGTTTATTCGTAAGGTAGCCGGCCAACCGATCCGGGTTAAGCGAATTTTACCGAACCTCTACAACCCCCGTGGATAGCTGAGGGATTTTCTTGGGTTCATGAACTTTAATCTTTATAACAAAGAGAACCCGGTTCAAACGTGTTGAAAATTCCTGTCTTTGAGGAGACTCTTTCTCTTGGCAAGATAATTGTGTTTTCCCATAATCTTCGTATCTGCTTCGCGGTGTCTTGGAAAATTTCGAAAATTTCATTTCGTTGGAGTTAGGTGAACGACAGAGGTAGAGGGATAGTAATATTGTGAAGATCTTCATTCAAGAGTTTTTTATCACATTTATCTTGCTAATTGAAAACGCAAAGCTCGATGGATGGTAGTTTGAGTGCAACTAATACGCAGTGTCAACAGAAACCAATGTGGAGTTTTTTAAAATATATAACATTAATTAAATCATATGAAAAAAATATATATTTAAAGATTTATACAAAGACCAAAATACTTTAGATCAGAATTCAATTTAGAAATGAAGATCCCCACGTTCTATAGAGGGTAAAATAATTTTTTTATACCTAGGTTTTGCTATGTTGGCAGCAAAATTTTTGTTTAGCCCACCAATTCCGCAATAATTTAGCTCATGGCAAAGTACTCGCAATTTTTGGGCTGAAGGTTTAGTCAAAATATATAATAAAATTTATCTTTTTATTTAAAGAAGGAAAAAATTCAATTTGTGTGATGGCCGTTAGCCACCATATAATATGTATCATAGAACTACCCCTATTGGCTTTTATAAAGGCTTGAGTCGTCTACAATTGGATGTTAGCGACCGAATTGACTACCACTGTTCTATAGGATACCAGGAAATGATCATAGAATTCTTTCAGATATGAAAAGTAGGCTGTTTTTCGTTCGTTCACGGCGCAAAAATTTTCTTTTTACGGGCGAGCACTCCTGCCTGTCTACTTGACAGTTATTGATATCACTGTCATGAACAAGCTGCTTCTCTCGATTCTCAGGTTTCATCGTGAGAGCCCTCTCCGTACTTCATCCTGCGTTTCGCGTCAGGTTCCACCCTCTCCTGAAATATATCTGTGATTTATAAAATCAGACGCGCGAGTAAACGAAAAAGATCACCGCCATGATATACCGTGATTAAGGATCTCCACTGTTGAGCATGTGCTTGTGAAAAGTTTTGCAAAATTGGGATAATAGACGTAAAAGTACCCGAGAGCGTTAAAATAGCTGCAAATTCGTAGGAGTAGTTTGTCGTCGTTCTCAGGTAACGTGATTTTAGTTTGTTACGGTGTTTTACACGGAATTTAATTTTAGTCTTGGTAGAAGCGTGGAGAAATGTCAGAATATCTTTTTTAAAATGGAAGGATAAGTTTGACGAATCCTCAGTAATATTTCTCTCTGGAAGGAGTATCTAAATTTTAACAAATTTAAAATTCAGAGTCTGTAGACTGCTGAACAGTTTTATTCTCAATAACATACTATTTTTATTTATTTATTTATTATACAACAAGAATGATAGTTGAGAAAAACCAACTCAGCTTAAAATATAAAAAAAAAGAGCAACAAGTAAGATAATTCCATTGCAAGAGAAAATTTATTTATCTCCGTTTACACATCCCGTAAATCAAAAGTTCCATAAAGATTCAAGTACGCTGTAAGTCTCTTTTTACTCAATGATCGTACGAAATACAATATTCATTCGTCGCATCGCGTAGTAATCATGTGCCCAAGCTTTTTTCCCCTCTTCTACGTTGCTCGTTCAGAACGCTTCTTGCCACGCCTCTCTCTTGTATCTCGACTTTTTCTGAGTTTCTTGATACACGTCTCCAGCAACTACGGGGATTCCAAACGTTCGCCAAAAGTAGGGTAAGGATTTATCTTGAGCGGATCATAATTTTCCGGCCAACTGGTCTACCGCTTTAAAACAGATTTGCCTCGTCTCTTCGAGGAACTTGCCACGTTCTTGACTTCGAGCACCGACACGATTAATGTCAGTGAACTCTCGTCAGGTAGGAAGAATTCCATCTTAACTGAGAGCTTTGTTGATTCGAAAAATTAAAAGGTAAACAAATTTGCAAATGAAATTTTCAGGCTCGCTTTTTGACTAATTAAAGGAAAAATTCGAAAATATCCGAAAGTAAGAGGAAGAAAATAGTGATTTTCAAGCGGTAAATTCGAAAAACATAGGTTGTTCGGTTATTTTTTCTATAATCAGAAATAAAAACTTTTTTTACGGCAATCAATTTGAAATAATGGTACCGCTCAATTTTCATAAATATTGAATCCAAGAATCTCCATTGATTTGATGCAATTCAAAACGATTATTCGACACGATGGAATATCGTTGTGCGTGCAAATGAAATCCGATAGAAGAATTTTCCTCTCCCTCGTGGCTTGTGTTACGCGGCTGTTAGAACTTCTTCTTACATCAAATTTCCAGATTCTACCGCGAACGCTTAAAGTGAAAGCACTTTAAGATTGTCGGTTTAGGATTATCGCGATGGAAATTTTCCCGGTGGAAAGAGAGACGGGGAGATACTCGAAGAGAAAGATTTCTGATTTTATCCCCGTTATAATTTTACGATCACGTTATGGATATTGCTTTGAACTGTTGGGAAACCGTAAACCTGTAGTAAATTTCCTGTCAACACGAGGCCGTTTTCTTATTACCTGTTAAAATAGACTTTAGAAGCAGCCGCCTATCGACCTCGTTTCCTTCTTTTTTTATCACCTTACGATTATCGGTTAATAATTCCAGCGACACTTTCAATTTTCTCACGTAAATTTCTTCACCGTGAGAGTTGAAGTCTCCTTTTTCTCTAAGTTTTATCGAATTAAAGATAATACGTAGAAACAGAGAGACGACACTTAAGCCGCGACACGTTATTATGCAAATTCGACTCGGAAGTAGCTTCCCGCGAATGGTTGAATAGTTAAGAGCATCGTGGCGAAAAAAGTGCAATGCCTCTGCAACCGACCAACGCATTACTATTTTCTCCCTGTCGTTCCATTATCTTTTCGCACGTGGAAACCGGTCTCTACTAAACACATTGTCACGAAATTGCGATTCTGAAAGGTGCATTTAAACGCCGCAATAACGTTTATAATACCGCGGTTGTGTAATAAAGAAAATGCTGTTTTAATCGAGGAAAATTGAGAATACTAGATACAAAAGTAGGTAAAACAGTTTTCCAAATTGTCCAAACTGTGCCAAGACAATTTTACTTTTTCTTGACGGTCCAATTTCTCAATTTCTTTGATCGTTTTAAGCGTACATTTTCTGAACTCACTTTTATCCTTGATAAATGCAAAGAATTATATAGATAGAGTAGAAATTAGCAGTTTAACAATTTTTTTTTGGACAAAAGGTTCGCTTCTTCTAATAAATAAAATGGTTCCATCGCGTATAAATAATTTAAAGGATACTCAAAGATTCACAGTAGACACGCGCACTTTATTTACGTCATTGTGACGGAAAATAAACGGAAAAGGAGGGAAAGCTTAGGATGTAGAACGTTCTTGAGACATTCGCCAGTGAGACTGCTTTGATGGCTTTTCAAAGTGTCCCGGCGCCTCCGTTCCATCGAGGCTAAAGTGTGTCTCCACTCGCAAAGCTTTCGGCTCGTCTTTTCTCTCGGTCGGCCACCTTTCGCCTATTTTTCCCTTTCATTCTGAAAAATACCAAGCCGCAAGGTGGATGGCCACTTGCGTTTCGTCGCAAAGGGAAAACAGAAAGGGAGACGGTTGGAAGAAGGGAGTGAACCAAAGGAGACGGTGGTTCTATTATGGGGAACAATTTGGCATGGAGAACCTGTTACCAAACTACGTAGACTTGAGAGCTCTTTCGAACCACGGCTGTCCTTCGGAAAGCTTTCTTAGGAGAATGTAAAAGGATGAAGTGCGATGGGAAGGAAACGCGAAAGAGCACGTCGATTTGTAGCACAGATGAAATCACTGGATGAACGGAGATAAGTTCTCGGATGATAAGAAAATAAGTTGAACTTGCGGGGAATAAACTCGGTCATTTTAGACCCTCTGGATTTAAAGAATCTTGATACTTGTAGGAGAAGTAGGAGTACTTTACTTCATTTTTCTTACATATTTATATTGGTTGTATTTTGTTGTATCGTAATTAAGGAAATTATTTTTAAATTAATCTACCTTTATTTAAATTGTGAATTATAAGTGTTCGCTGTAAAACAAACAGATTTAATCTTTTTGATATGAAGTTAATGGAAAAAGAATGACAACATTACCAAGTATATTACACGCAAAGCTTCATCATGAAAAGCTGTCCCCAAGACCATGTTTCCGCAGTTTCTCCTGGAAAAAATGAAGTATAATACGAAACAATTTCATCCTCTAATTTCTTCTCACCCCCACAGGGTTACGAGCTTTGTCGCTCGTAGCATCTCCTCCAATTGCGCCATCATTCGCTTAGCATTCCCCGCAGAGGACAATAAAAAAAACTGGGCATTTCCATACAAATTAAGCACAATACTTCCCCAAAATGGAGAGCACAGACCACGGCATTTAAATTCTCGCAGAATTTCTTTCGCAAAATGGACCTGCGAGCTAATTGGTCCGAAACATCGAACGAAAGAACAGCGAAAATCGGAGTATAGGATGGCGGAGATATTTGTCGATTATGAAGAAAAAACACAATACATTCCAAGAGATATCTATGCAGATAGTTCGTTAGAATGGTGAAAAGATTCGATTCGATGAAACGAGCCGGCTGCAACATCGAACGATCTTCTCTTTCTCGCTTTGAGTCGAATAGTTTTCCGATATTGGCGAAGCCCGACTGATAATTAGGAGTTTCCTTTAATTGAGGCAATTCAATTGACCTTTCGCCGCGTTCTCCATTCTCGAGCGATGAGGGTTGGCCAGCCTCTCTCACCATCGAATCGGCCAGGCAGAGTTTTTAATCGTCCCGAAGCTTACCGGTCCAGGAATGACGCTCACGTTCAAGGCACCAAAGCGTCTGCATTTGCATATATAATTCCCCACGGCGGAATTGCAGAATTCTGTCAATAATTTATTATGCGGCCACGATGAAACGTGCCGCGGGCCGTTGAATACAAATGCAGCCACGATTAATCAGTGCATGCCGCGAGTGTATTGTGCGCGCGCACAAAAATTCACTGTGTACGCGAAGCGCGCGGTCCTTTGAATGAAAAGCAATTATTCTCAATTATAAATTCATACGGACTCGACGGGAATAAAATTTTCCTGCTTGTTTAAACGCTCTGGTGAGAACGTTTCGTTAAAAGTGCACCGCGCAATTTTCACCCTTGCTCGCCCGACAAACAACTAAATTGCTGGCAATAATGGCGAACGCAAATGCGAAATATCGTACACGTAAAACGTACATTCCATTAAGTTCGATGAAAACGTTCGTTGCTTGTCAATGACACTGATATCATTGAGAATCATAAAACGTATTGTGAAGACAATAGGGATCATCTTCAATGCTGCATCTTAATTTGTGTTCACTTTATCTGAGAACGTTAATTATCGAATTACGAAAACGGGCGTTATTAACGCTAGATTTACCAAGCCAGTCAAAATGACTGGTAAACAATTTTTTCCAAAAATTCTACGGGTTTATGAGAGAGACGTAGAATAAATATTCTTCGTCCATCGTATAAATCATAAATTACCGAATCTATCAACTTTTCCACGTCTTAATTCTCCTTACTTTAAGGTACATATTTAACATATTTAAATATAGTAGATTTCACGCTGGTAAATCTAGTGTTAAAACCTTCGTAAATTTACTTTCTTTTTGTTTTCGGATATAATTTAGAAATTATTAATAGTTCTTCACAGAGAATGTACTTACAAAGAGTCGGTTTCTAGAATTCCACTGAATCGAGTCGTACATTTGCACGTTAGTTAATGTAATTGTTACAGTTTCATCGTGGCGCCGTAATAAGGGAAAAACTTGCATTATTAAAGGATGCTTGCAGTATTAAACATTTTGCGAGATCGCGACTATATACGTGCGCCCGATCCTGTTACTTTAATAGCTCCCAGATGCGCAATAATGTTTCGAGCAACCCAGGACGTCTGTTCTGGCCATAATAAACTGTGCATAATCCCGTAAGTGCAACTGTAAACGCGATACATGCGGCAAAACTTAAGCCAGTTCTGTTTTAGACAAAATACAACTGCTACCGACTCGAGAAGTTATGTCTTATGCAATTAATGTACTGAGGATCGGTGGAAATTATATCCCAATCTTACTCGTCGTTTGCAATTGATGGGTGATGTCTTCGTGTCAAGTTGATAATTAAAATATTTTTTTTCGTGGTTGAATTGTCCTATATTTAAAAAAAATAAATGACAAACTTGCTGCAGGCTTTTTTCAATTTGTTGGCTTCAACTGTTATTTAACTGGGTTCTGAACTGTCATTGTTATAGCCTTTTTTACGAATTAAGAACTTTATTTGCATATCTGTCTTAGCAGTTTGTTAATTTCTTAATGAGAAAACTGTAAAATAGTGATAAAAATTTCTAAATATGCACCAAATACGTCCAGTTTAGTAGAACCTCTACAAGTCAATCTGGTAATTTTGAAACTACCTACAGTATTTTATAGTTTTGAAAAAAATTGCTTTCAACAGAGTTCTCTTATTCGGAATATTTGCGGTTATTCAATTTCGCTGGAATGCGTATTTTTTCCGTCATCGTCCTCACTCTATTTCCATCGAATTCGTCGAACGTTTTTGTCGTGAACTTCTACTGAATCGATGTCGTGAAAACACCGTCCCAATTTTCAACTAATTTCCATTTCAACCGGCCAGTTTGGTTCGATCTTCGCGAAAGGATCTTTGACAAGGAAAAAAACGTGTTTACTGCGTTGAAATAAAAATTTCACTGACTCAAATACCTACGAAAGATGGATCTTTTTCGTTTGCATAGAGAAAACTTTTCTCGCAACAATTTCTCCATCTTTTGTCGATATAGTTTAACATTTCCTACACACACAGTGGTTTGCGTGGTTTGCTTGTAAACCCATCGATGCGCACAGTCAGCAGGTTTTAATCAAAACGCTTGGTTAACGCTGCGTTCTCCACTTTGGTTGCGTATATATTTCACCGCGATAGTTCTACTGGTGGAATAGCATTTAATTTACATACAATGCAGTGAATTAATATTGAAATCAACACGCATTCTGATCTTCTAAATTTTCAAAAAAATTCTAACGCTAAATCTACCAAGATGGTCAAAATGACTTGTCGTAACCAGTTAATTGTGGCGAAAATTCTTTTGAATTTTGTGTCACGAAAATCGAGAGATGAACATTAATCTATCTCAAATTACTTATACCCTTTAGTTATTCTTTTTATTTCGGCATGGCCTTCAAAATATTCCAAATGTCTTGAAATTTACGAATATATATTTTAGTTTTCGTCAAAATTACAATTTAACTAACCAGTGGTAGCTTTTACTCATGACGACTATACTCGTCAAACACACCTAACTGGTTAATATTTTAAAAATGTCGCTGAAAATCCTAGGGCTATTTCCTGTTTAATTTTCTATGTCTACCTTGAAAAATGTGAGCGATTGAGTCGATTTAGTTTATTGCCCATTTCATTCTCTTCCTTCTGAAGGATTTATCTAGTATATTTAAATATATTGAATTAGTAGACGGTGGTTGTAGTATTAATGCATAATATTGTATATATTGTACAAGTTTGGATGAAAGAAATATTATTGTAGCATGCGATTGTTACCGAAAAGAACACGAAACAGCACCACAGTGTTGATAAGATATTCAAAGTGAAATTCCTCAACAAAATGGCAGAGAATTTCGCACGTTCTGTTCCGAAAGCTCGAGAAACGAAGCGAGCTTCCTTCGCCGTGACAGATCCACATCCGCTCTTTCTTCCAGACATATCCTTCCAGCGTGCGACTTTCAGATGGAAAGGGAGTCGACTCGCTAAAACCAGCATTTCACCTCCGCGAGCTTAACATGCTTCTCGCGCCAGGAACACGAGCACAATTCTTGGAAAATTTTGTCGTGCAAGAATCTCATATGCTCACTCGTAAAGGATTTTTCAGAAAACGCAAAGTAGTGATACATTCTCTGACAATTTAAATATCGTAACATCACGATAAAGTCCGGTCTTCCCAATAGCATTTTTCTTAAAAACGTTGAACCTTCGCTACTTTGTTATTCTGCATCTCGACTCTAACTGCTATAATTATATCCTAACAGTGTTATTATTTCCAACACCCATAATATAACGTCCACCGTCATCTGCACATTACACCATCGTTACATAGCCTACCATTGTAGGTGACATTTCTATCATCAACTAATAACATTAGATCATTAACCAATACTTAACAAAACACACGAGAAGATACTTCGCAAAGGAAAAATACCACATGGTCTTCCCAATAGCATTTTTCCTAAAAATACTAATCCTCCGCTACTCTGTTATTCTGCATTTCGATTCCAACTACTACAATTATTTTCAACACTAACATCGTCCACCATCATCTGCACATTATACCCTCGTGAAATATCCTCTCGACTGGTAGTTCTCGTGAAAAATCTTCAAAACAATCTTCACGTTGCACCGGTTTCTTTCTTACTGCTCCATTCTCAATGCCGTAACCCCAATGTTTTGGGTCCCTCGCGTGTCTCGTAAGTTGCCGTCAGGACGAGACGTGCATTGGAAACGATATCCGTATATGCAGTTGCATCGAATACCGCGAGCCTGAGCACTCGAAAACCAGGGCTCATATTATGCTCGCAACATCTGCTCAAACAGAGCGGCAGCAATTTCTGATGGTCAATATGCGCGAAACATCCTCCGCGCGTGGTTGCCTCCCAAGAGGGAAAGGAGGAGATCCGCTCGATCAACTCGCTAGCCCAGTGTAATGTTCGTTAATCCTCGAGGATGGGATAACCGGATTGTCCGGGAGACGTAAGCGAAATGGAACGATCTCACTGAAACGTGGAAATATTCAGGACGCTTTGTCCCATCCTTCGTGATAACAAGAATTACATTGGCGTGGTGCGAGACGTTTCCTGCTTCTTTTGATAATCATATCGAACTTTGGAATTATATTGATTTGTAACAGAAATTTGCTCGGTTAACACTAGAACTACCGGCGTCAAATCCAACATATTTTAATAAATTAAATAAGTACTTTGAAAATAGTGGAATCAAGCGGCGGAAAATTTGATCGATTGGGTGATTTATGTTTATTGATATAAAAGTAGAATATTTAGTCTATGACTCTTACATAAACATGGAGAATTTTTTGAAAAAATTGTGTACCAGTCATTTTGACTGGTTTGGTAGTTCTAGTGTTAAACTTAATATGTATTTCTGTTTATTTCTTTGGTTCGAATTGCATTCAATCAATTACGTAATCACCTTCATTATTAATGTGAGATTGCCATTTCAAAGGCAATTGATTGATACCATTTCAATAGGAGTTCTCCTCCTTTGATTTATTATTAAATCAGATATTACTACTAGATATTAATATTTGATATAACGAAGGTTTTGTCATCTTCGGTAAGTGAAATTAATAACAAGGTTTGAAAGGAAGGTTATTGAGGTAGGTCGTGGACGTATCATCGATCGTTTTGTCTCATTTCTTGATATTATTTCGAAAATTTGCAACGAGCACAATGATGGATGGTGGTTCGTCTTTTCCAGTAGGAAAGTATCAACGAGGAATCGCGTTACCGCGAGAACTTTTCATCTGCTATAATTCAATTTTTCCGCTCGCAGCTGCGACGTCGGCACTATATCCCGGTTTGCTTATTTAAAAAAAAGAGAAAACGTGATAACGGTACGTGTATATAGCCGCAGCACCGAAAGTTCAGAGCCGTGGAAACGCGCAGAGGTACGCACCATCTGCATTTTCCATCGGCAAAGATCCGCAATTAGTGGCTTAATAACTTCGTCGCTTTGTAGGAATTAATTGGAAACCAATGAATGCGAATGAGGTTGTGAGGACGTAGAAGTTTCACGATAGAGAATTTCTATCTCTCCCTCAACCTCCTCTCTTCTTCTCTGTCTCACCCTATTCCTCTCTCATTCTTTCTTTCTCAATCCATTGTCTAGTCGAGGGTCCCCGGCTAAGCCAATTATCAGGCCCCAGAAACGTCGAGGTTCGACGGAGCTAATTTATGCAACCTTCCATTCGATTCCATCCCCAAGATCGTCGATGCTTCGTGATCACCGACTGGTAGAATTCACGAAATCCTTAGATCGATCGAAGAATTCTCATTGAACGCCACCGAGCCCGAGAATCTCTTGGATTACATTGCCTCTTAGGAGTTTCGAATTTTCTTTATCGAACCCTCCGTTCCTTTAACGTATTTCCAATCTCCCTCTCTTCTCTATACCCTTTCAAAGCTACCTATTATTTGTTATATACGTCAAGAGCGAACAGACAACCTCGATCTCTATAGGATCCATTCGAATGGCGAAGAAATATTTCGACTATTTCTACCCCGCGCAATTTTCTTCGTCTACATATTTTCGGAATTACCTTCGGAATATCGTGGAGAAGGAATGTTTGGGGAATTTCTTACCAACAGTTTCACAACCATTCTCCCAGAATAATGACAGTTCTTTGTAAGAGAGTATAGGTAAGAGACTACGGTTAATGTAGCCAGAATTGCCTCTCTTTTCGCCAGGAGATCGGCACTTAGTTGTTTCGAAATGGCGCCGAGATATCGAGAAACAGGAGACTGTGAAAGGTAGAACACGAGGCGGACGTCGACTTCGATGGAAATAGGAAATACCGGAAACGAAGGAATCGTATTCTCGACCCTTGGAGTTCATATATGTCGATGCGTTGGACGGCTCGTCTATTCCGAGGGTAGGAAAGCTATTCGCGTCTCCTTTATCTTTTCACAAAAGATACGCTCATCCTTTAATCCTATTCTTCATCAAGAATACTCTTTGGGGGATGATGCCATCTTTTCGAGCGATCCTTTGAGATCAACGATGGTCTCATTACGAGGAGGGCTCCATGTCTTTGAGTAAGAGCAAGATACACATTTGTCGAGAGACAAAGTTTACGGAAATGTTTTTATCGTGAGAATAATTTTAAGGTTTCTTTAATGGATGTATAATTATTATTTTTATAGTATTATACAAATTTTCAACTTTTACATCGGGCTCTAATGGACGTAATATTCTTTCATTAACAATTTATTCGTGAGAATAATTTTAACTTTGAGATCTGATCATTATTTTATTCTGCAATTTTAAATAAATCAGGTTAAGCCAAGTGGAAATAGATTAGATGAAAAATTTCAATCAATCCGTACGTCAGTGGATTGGACATTTATAAAGATTTGTGAAAGTTTGCCATTGCAATATAAATGGATTGATGGACACGTTAAATTGATTAGCAGGATAGAGAAGCTGAGGATACTTTTGAATTACACGTCAGAAACGTTTCAAAGGTTGTTTTCGTTGAATCGTTCAGGACAGAGCAACGAATCCGAATTGATGCACAAAAATAGCCGGTGCGCATTCAAGTCGATGAATTTTTTAGAGAATCCCAAAACGGAACGAACTTTTGACCCGATTAAATCTCAGCGTTCTCCGTTTTCGCATTGCATGAATTAACCGTAAAGAGAGATATTCTTTTACTTATTAACGTTTACTTGTCCCGCTTTAATTATAGAACCTTCGTTCAATTCCCTTGAATATTTCAACTAAAAAAAAACCCCTGGCACTATGTAAAATGTAGGATTGAATTTTCACCACTTCTGATATTAATGTGTCTGCTCTCCGAGTTTGCTGGTTCGTTATAGATGGATTTAAATAAACGATTTCCACTTCCAATTCGCCTTTATGAAATTACTTAAACATGCATTCGATCGCATAAGATATCACGTGTCATTTTACAATATGCAATATTAATATATCTTTCTAAACGTCATTGAAATATCGGTCAATAACTGCAAATATTCAAAGATTATTATTAACCGTACATTATTAACACGTTGAACTCCACCAGTATTTCGCTAATTTCATCATTTCTACTAAAATGAACGTTTTTTTATTAAATTCACATCTTCATAAAGCAGAAACTTTAATGGTACAAATAGATAGATATTCCGCAAACGTTTATCTTTTTAAGGCCAATAATTAAAATATTCAATATGCTCAATAAATTCATAGCGTTGGTCACCGGTGACCCCCACAGCAGTCAACGTGTTAACACATTGCACACCGGTTAAATATTAATTGCGGAAAGCCTCAATGATAATTACAAATTTGTTAAATCAACATAAACTTGAATTCCATTGAGTAATGCACGAATTAAATTAAATAATATTGCCCTTTTTGTGCTCTTTGCTGACTTCTTCGAGTCAAAATACGGTTCCATATTTGAAATTCCGCATTTCGCGGGACCGACGTGCAATGTGCTAAGAAATCGTAAGGCCGGATAAGAAACAAATTACAAGTGAGAAAAAATGAGCAACCAAACGAATGGCCAGACAATTCATCCTGCCATTTTGAAAAGACAAAGCACAAAGAGAAAATAAGAAAGAATCTGAACCTAGGGAGGACAGAGGAACAGAAAAATCAGGTGAGAGGAAGACTCAGGATCATAAAATGGAAAAGAGAAGTTTGCCACCACGGGGAACACGGACGCTTCGACGATTATCTCCGGAGAAGATTAAAAGTTCCGTCTCGCTAAACTCCACTTTAACCTACCTTCATACTCCAGTTAGCCCTTGAAGCCGCAATGGTTGGCTACAGCCTCGCCCTCTGTCTTTCCCTTGCTACGTCGTTGTCCCTTAGGCTCTTTCTCTCTATCTCGTCAACATCACCGGATGAAAGGTGAAGTTCCAGCTTGTTAAAAGTGCTCCGTAAAGACCTCACGATGTAACTGCCAGTTTAGTTCCATAGTGAAAGGAGGGGATGCCATTGAAAGTAAAGAATGAGGAGGGCGAAAGGTGAAATAGGTGAAAGTCAACTGTTAAACGTACCGAAGAGGAATAAGGGAGGGGGATGAAGAATTAAGAAGTTTCTTCCTCTTTCTTTTGGTACATTTTATTAGGTGCTTCTACGAAGATTTTTACGCATTAATGATTTATGAACTTCGCGTTTTCAGCTTTCCTTGCGCTTCTACGAACGTTCGTCCTTTCTTTCACAAGTTACCTTTAATCTTTTATCTTGAGCTTCTGTTTTACTCGAAGATTTATTGCATCAATGATTCGTAAGTTTTATGTCTTTAATTTGTATCGTTCTTTTACGAGCGTTTAATCCTTATACAGAATTCTTTTACTTGAATCTTATATCAAGTATCACGGTTCGTTTGAAGGTTTTATACATTAACACGTTCCCTGGACTTTCCGTTCAGGCCGGAAAAATGCTTATTAAAACAGGCGATATTTATAACAAAATTTTGTCAAGTAAAATAAAATTTATCGCTTTTCTGGTTAAAACATATTAAAATGTACACTTTTTTTTTAAATTTATGGTTTTGCATTATTGAAATATTGTATGGTGTATTTCAAAAATGTATTGATTTAATCCACAAAAAAATACGTGGAAAGTCTTTAACCTGTTAACCGGGGAATTAATTTTTGTTTAACTTGTTTCAAATTGGAATATTTTTTTTTACAGTGAGAAGTAATATCATTACATCTAAAGTACTACGTCAGGATTAAACGGATACGAACGACGTAAAATGTAATGCGTTCAACATATTACGTTTAAAAATTTTAAGGAAGAAAAAATCGACAAGCTTACTGGAGTTTTCGTTCAGATATGACGGAATTATTCGTCACGCCCGGTTAACAGGTTAAAACGTGGTTCGGCAGGGAACGTGTTAATAATTCGAGAACATCGATTTCTTTAATTTCGTTGAAAGTTTTACGAACGTTTCGAATAAGTAGGTCTACCTCTCGTTAATAAAGGAATGGGTATAGTTGAAATTAATGGATATTTTTTCGGTCATTCTTTAATCTGTCTGAGGCACAATTAATTAGACTGGTTCAGGCCGGTACCGCTTCTTTCCCGGAGAGCAGTAAACTTCTGAACTGGAAAGGGCGATAGTAAAAAGCTGGATGTACCGCCTCGTTCTTCTTTCTTCATGGTTCCCGAGAAAGTAGTACTTGTCTTGTAAAGTTGGCCCTTTCTTAAGTAATACGAAAGGTGCAAAGCCTTCTCCATCTCGTGCTACACTCGTTAACGTTCCACACGTTGTACCATAATTCGGGAGGTTTTTATCGAATTACTATAAAGCCTTTGTTATCGTCACAATGCTATACGTTACCCTAGAAACCCTACTTTGAATAAAATCTTGAAATTGACAACAATAATTTAAATAACACATCTATTGAGTAACTTATAAGTGTATCTAACTACTTATATTACTATTAACCCCTTGCCTTACGATTTCTTTTGCGACCGAACGCACAATAAATCGGAATTAATTCTTGAAATAATAATCTATCGCTGCTTTTCGATATACCGATGTAAGTTAACGCAATATTAATAACATAGAATTAATTTCAATGTCTCCTGACCTACTGATATTATCAATTTAACAATTTCTCCAAGTTTAAAAATTTTCTATCCCATTTACCGCGTCGCGTATGCCATACCCCATTGTAATGCAAAGGGGTTAAATTATCAAATTGATGAAAAGAATTTGTAATAATCATCTAATTGATAATAATTATCAACGTCAAAGAAATACTATCACAGTTATCTAAACAATCTCAGAAAATTCATTATAACCTTCCCCTTAATTTTCACGGCACGAAGCACAGTTCTAATCCATGGCACACGCGTACCATGGATTACCGATGTTATGGGGTTTTCCCATGAAAACGTTTCGGAAGGAAAGCGCACGTAGACGATGGCAAATAACGATCTTCCATAGAATCGCGAAACAATTAAAGCAGCTTGTCTCGCCGTAAGAGGCTCACCGTACACCCTTGGAATCGCGATATCATGGGGTGGATTCGCAAAATCGCTTTTCCTAATGTATATATGTGTACCTGCCAGTTTCCAAGGTCCTTCGACGATCGAATTACTTGCTCGTCGTAGTTCCGCGACATCCTCTAGGACCATTGCGACGGACAACTTGTTCGGTCTGTAATGGCTGCTTACTTCGAACGATAAACTGCAATTTCGTACGACCCTGGCAGACCTGTATTTACGAGCTGACGTGCCATAGTGCTTGCATACGGGGATCCGCGAAAGTTTCGATTCAGGGCTAACGTTCGCCGTGCGCGAAACTCTCTGAGTTCTCCGAGGAATATGCCTCGTTGCGATGTTATATCTTGTAATTAAGGGGAAGCAAGATGGAATCAGGGGGTGATTTATTGAAATTTTATCTCTGAAATATTATTTTTCCAGATTGTCAGTATTTAATTGTCGATTGAATTTATAAGTTAATTCAGTTGAAATTCATTTGGTAATATTGCCTGAGCACTTGCTAGTCAATTTCATTTTGTCGAGAGTATTGAATTTAGATATATGAAATTATTGGTACATCATAAAATGGAAATTAAATCCATAGAGAGTGATATATATACTGTGAGAAATTCGGTTAAATATTATTAATAAAATAATATTCAATAAAAAATTTCACTCATTTCAACGTGACCATATCGTAATCATAATATATGATATGAAACCGTAATAATCTCAATTTAGTGTTTCCGATTTCCGCAAATAAAGATAAATTACGAAATTTGAAAAAGATACCTTTAAACTATTAACACATTGAAGTGTTAACTCGTTAATTTTCACAGTCTTTCAGTCCACCCCTCTCATTCCCATCATTCCGCTCTATTAATAAGAATCCTCCTACCAAAAAGAAACTTCATGCACAATTTCCACAGAGTACCAAAACGATCATGAAACGAAGAAAAAAAAACAAAACCTACAGTCTCGTTATTCCGAAAGTGTCGGGACGTAATACGCAGGCAGGACGTTATGCAAACATCGGGCCGGGACTTTGGGTATCGTATTCTAAAGAGTCGCTAAATTTCTTGCCATACGCATTCACTTTTTCGCCATGGAACGGTGCAATCGTCTCGAAAACGAGGCGCCAGGGCGCATCCAGGTAGGACGTGGCCTCGCACAACGGAATGACTTTTATCGAAGTAATCGGGACCAAGATGATCTCGGCTGTTTAGGTGGCGGCCGTTTTGCGAACGAGTAACATTTTCTATCGTTTATGCATAAGCCACGGCATTGCATTGCCACGCACGTTACCCAGGCTCTGATATTGCGAGGGCTGCAGAGGAGGCAAAGGTGGAAGAGGTGAAGTTAGAGGATGAGAAGGAGAAGGAAAGGATATAAGCTCGTTGGTGAGGCCACGAAGACGTAATGGGTTCTGTTCCTGCCCTCTTGCTGAGATAATAAGGAGTGATAGTAGGATTATTAAGGAGCCCATCAGCACGCGCCGGTTGCCACGTACGTTACGACGTTCAGATCTGTCTTGAAAATTCAGCCTCTGCTTTCTTGCTATGTACGTGTATATATTATATACCTGAGTGTACACCTACGTCCGACTAAAATCGCACACGGAAGACGCCGTCGAGTGGTCGGAATATTGATAACGATACCTGCCGCACGCGAGGGTACTTTCCGCTTCGTAATCGAGCGAAATAAGGGTACTTCGTTGGCAAATTTGGTTAATCAATTGTGGGGTAAAAATAACGGGTTTGCATGAAAGGACTCGGTCGTGCGGAGCTTTCCTTTCGAGGGTATATAACAAGACTTTTTTTTTAGTTTGCAAGTTTTGTGGAGAAAAAGTCATGATTTGTGAGGTGATAAGTGTATGGGGAAGAAACGTGGTGCGATATGAAGGTAATTAATGTAGGATTAGATGGTTAGATGGAGGTTGAAGTAGACGACGTGATTTAAAATGGAATAATCGGTTTATTTGCAATAACTGAGACTTCTGTTGGGTAAAATTGCAGCTGTTTTTTTATGAATATTGCATGTAGGATGTCAAGCGTGCCATATATATGGGGAGATGCATTCTATGGGACATTTAGGAGACTAACGACTGTAGCGAAACCTTAGACGTATACGAATTACACATTCGAACGACGTAAACTTGACTACTAATCAGTAGATAACTAGAATTATAATAAATCTATGCAAGAATTTATTTTATCCGTTTTCCAATGCAAAGAATGCAAGAATTTCTTGTGTAGGAATTAAGCATTTACGATGCTAATGTAAAAGAGATAATTTAGAGAAAGGAACATTTCTTCTCAATGTTGCGAAACAAAAAAAAATGGAGGAAAGAGATTCATCATTCCTTCATCATACTTTGTCGTTCATCATTCCGTTAAAGCGAAGTAAAAAGTTTCACTTGCTTTCAGTTTGCTTGTTTCAACAATTCGGAATTTTGTAGGATTAAAGAGAGGGTGAAAGTTGTTATAGAAATTTAACCTTCGTGTTGTTCATCTTCGACTGAACTGACATAAAGTACGTATTTTGCAAAGTAATAAAACACAGGGATGTAGTGGTACGTGTATATGAGCTTTGATGTCCTTAGGTATCATAAGTTATGTCTACTCTTATCGAGGTTGGAGATGATATTTATTGTCATTTGCCAAGTGCTGGCTATGCTTGAGTTTCACTTACTCCTATAAGCCAAACATGCCAGGATGTATTTTATGATGATCCCTTGAAAATCTTCGGTAAATATTCTTGCATAAAATTATACTTGTGAGAATATCAGTAGAAAGATACTCATAAAATCGTCGTATGACTTCCACTTTTGGCATGAAAATAACATGAATCGAGTAAGGGGTTAAGTGTTTCTTCCTTCATTCGTGGATTTCACGAGTATATTGAAACATCGAAACATCGTCCCCTGCTATGACCTTTGAATGATCGCACAATTTTTCATCCAAGGGAGATTTATCGTAGCGAGCATTTTTCATGCGACAATATTTAACGAATACATCAGCATGGAAATAAATCTTCTCGAGAAAATAGACGAAAAATGCTGAATATTTTAAAACTGTTGTTTGCCCGATAAATTTCAATGTGCAATGGTAGAAACGATGAAAAAAATTGAATATCGTACAAATGGGAGTAGCGATGCATGGATAAGATGCTATTTGTTTGAAAGAACCGGTCAATAAGATCCTCCAAGGGTCTTTTATCCTACATGCACACAGAGAGTTAAGTAACTGTAAGTGGAAACGATTTGTCAATTTTATGAGCCATCGAAGTGACTAACGGCGCCATTGAATATATGGTTTCAAGAAGAGGGTTGAGTCGCTCTCGTGAAAATCGTTTATATACTGTAGAGTTACACGTCGCAGAAAGAACAACCGGCGATTACATCGATTTGTTCGTAGAACGTCAGGGAATTGATGAAACGAGAAAATTCTCTCCTTGTTTAATATTCTCGGCTAATATTGATATTTCAACTTTTTCACGTACGCGAAAGCTGATTATACACGAAGAACATGAAACGGAGTTTCGACGTACGATTTTAAAGCGAGAAGAAACGAGGAGAGGTAACTTTATGCTTTTCATTATAACACAGTCGCGCATGTATTTCCATTATCGTGAAATTAAAAGTGTGCAATGTGAAAAATGTAACTTTAGAGACGAAGCACTTTGAAATACGGTAGCAATCAGTGGTGCAAGCTGAGGGGTTGCAAACAAGCGATTTCACTTCTACTGGTAACATTCATTTTATAATGAGTGAATATTTTCCATATTCAGGTACAAACTGAGTGTAAATTTACACGGTATAAATTATTGTTTTATTCGAAGGATACTCGATATTTTATTACTTTCGGGGTTGTATTTCACTCGTTAAATTTTATGGCTGCATTCCTCGTATCAACACGTATCAAAGAAGATCCTCGGGAAACGAGAGAAGAAAAAAATAACGACTTCGTGCTGACTGGTAGAGTTTTATGAATGTACGCTTTTTAAATAATTTATGCGAGAAAATACACGGCGACGTAAAAAACGCTTCTCATAAGTCGTCTGCGCGACAAATTGCGATTGTAACTGTGTTTCAACGTCCTTCAGTCTCACGATAGAAACGTGAAAGTGCACCCCGAAGGTTCAAATGCACGAAACACTTTGGGTTCTTTGTTGTGGGAACGGGGTTCAAATCAGGATGGATCGATTTATATTAAAGATGCTTATATATTTTAGAGGTTAAGGCGATACATCGATGACGCGTGCCGTTGACTGACTAACTGACTTCTTTTCTTTCGCATTCATCCCCACCATCGATGTCATCCGCCGAAACTGCATTACCATATGGCGGTGCAAAGACAAACAACTGCGCTAATTCCCTACAGCTCGGCCTTTCCTGACGGTATGAACCGTCCCGGTCATACAATAACAAAAATATACAAAACGACATATCGACAATAGTAAAACGCAATATACATAAACACATACTAATAGTAAAACGCAATATTAATAGTAAAAATATCCGAAACAACATATTAATAGTAGAACGCAATATTGATAATAAAAATATACATAAACATATCTAAGTCGGTACCTCAGGTGCATCACGAGTCCATAACTTCAAATGATCCGCGCTTACGGTACCTGTATACGGCAATCGGGTAACTTGAAATCCGTCTATGTCGGTGACAACGTATCTGTCAAAATCAAGAATCTTTTTGATAACGTACGGACCTCGAAATTTGGGAAGTAATTTCTTATTCACACCCGCCGTGGTGTCGTAATTACGAATTACAACGTAATCGCCTTCCTTATACAAAGAAGCGGCTTTACGTTTCCCATCATAACTGTTCTTATTTTCCTGTTGGCTTTTCTTTATACATTCTACCGCCTTGCTTCTGATAGTCTCAAGGTCTCGATCTTTGTCAATTTGAGATTCCAACACAGGGCGAATATTATCGTTGACTTCGCCTGGTTGATTTATACCAAATAATAACCTACTCGGTGTATCTCCGATGGTGCGGCAAACGGTATTATTTAAAGAAAATTCGACCAAATCAAGAACCTGATCCCATCTATTAGGACGCTCGGACAATTTCGCTAACATTGGTGTTATAGTTCGATTGAAACGCTCGACTTGTCCATTAGCGCGCGGAGTGCCAACTGCAATTAGCACATGATCGATCGATTTCTCTCTCATATATTCGACAAATTTTGCGGAAGTGAAACAAGTGCCTCGATCGCTTACAATTCGCTTTGGCTTTCCGTAAGATCTAAAGTATTCTTTCAGATGTTTTACAGCTTCTTCAGTCGCGGTGGACTTACATGGATACAATCGAATAAATTTTGTAAAACCGTCAATGATGGAAAATATATGCTTATATCCTCGAGCAGCGCGCTCAAGCGGACCGTAATGATCGACGTGTATAGTATTAAACGGAACGTCGCCTTTCGGAATACTATGTAAAAAGCCTTCGCGTCTACCGCTATTTGGAGAAAACTCAACGCACTTCAAGCAATTCGAAATGTATCGCTTCACTTTATCACGCATTCGCGGAAACCAATACACTCGACCAACATTCTCAACGACTTTTTCAACTCCAACGTGACCAATATCGTCGTGACACGTTCGAATTACGTTATCCTCCATACACGACGGAACATAGAAGAATAACTGTTTATCTTTCCGTTTCCGATAAACGAGTCCGTCACGCAATTCGAAAAACTTTTCCTCCGAGGCTTCTAGTCTTTCACGAATTTTTTAATCTCAATGTCTTTGTCCTGTTTTATTGACAATATCTGTTCGAACGTATTCGCTTCCAACACTAGTACACTATGACAACGACTAAGTGCATCAACGTGACACATTTTAGTACCAGGGCGATGCTCAATCTCGTAGTCGTATTGTTGCAAGAACATAGCCCATCGCGATATACGAGGATTGATACTTTGCTTACTCAAAGTCATTCGGAAGCTGTCACAATCGGTAAGAATTTTAAAATGTACCCCGAACAAATATACATGGAATCGCTTTATTGCATAGATTACGGCTAAACACTCCAGCTCGAAACTATGATATTTCGCCTCTGTAACCGTGGTTCTCTTACTGAAATACGAGACGGGTCGACGCGTGCCGTCAAGTTGCTTTTGTATAAGAATCGCGCCGAAGCCGCTCGCACTGGCGTCACAATGTAATTCCGTTGACAAATTCGGTGAATACAATGATAGAATCGGTTGGCGCGACAGAAGGTCTTTTAACGTTTCGAAAGCATGCAGTTCTTCGCTACCAAAGTGAAACAAAGAATCTTTTTTCAATAAATCGTGTAACGGTTTGGCGATTCTCGAGAAGTTTGGTACAAATCGTCTAAAGTAACTGGCTAGCCCGACGAAACTATGTACCTGTTTGGTATTCCGCGGTAATGGATACTTCAATACTGCCTCCACATTATCGATACTAGGCCGTATGCCATCACGATTAATACGATAACCCAAATAAGTTATTTCTTCGTACAAAAAGGAACACTTATCTAATCGAAATTCTAGTCGGTGCCGCCTCGCCAACTCGAATACTTCTCGAAGGATATCGAGATGCTCGTCAATAATCTCCGTTGCAATTAATATATCGTCGAGATATATTAGAACTTTATTTTGTCTGACCAATTCGGAAAAAATGTAATCAATATAACGTTGAAAAACGCGCGGTGCGTTTGTTAAACCAAACGGCATTTTCAAATACTCATATTGTCCGATTGGCGTAACGAAGGACGTGTATTTTATAGAGGACTCTTTGACTCTAACATGGTGAAAACCGTTCCGTAAGTCAAGGCTACTGAAATGATTTTTGTCCCGTAAACGATCGAGATGGTCATCTATAAGCGGGGTTGGAAAATTGTCCTTAATAGTTATTTTATTTATCTCACGGTAATCAACGCAAAGTCGTAAATCTCCGTTCTTTTTATGGACTAACACTATAGGGCTGGCATATGGTGAGTTACTCGGACGAATTATTTTTTCTCTCAATAACTGGTCGATAATTACTTTTAATTTTTCTTTATCGCTAAAAGCAAGTCTACGCGGTCGAAAGGAAATAGGTTGTTCATGCTTTAAGACTATCGCCATTTCGGCATTACAATCGGTGATAGTATCCGTTTTATCGCCAGATTTGTAATGGGTTTCGTAAACATCTATGAACTTTTTACAATCTGCATAGCTAACATTCGGATTTATGTTTAGCGTATCAGCGGCAACAGATTCGGTTGAGATACAATTAATTTGCATTATCTCGTTTTGCAATTCGACCGATTCGTTTTGTTTTGTTTCGAGGTCGACTCTAGTCACGGCGCGTTCCTCGCCGAAAGAAACTTTGATGTACGGGAGCGATATGAAATCCCTTCCAAGAAGCGCGTCGCATTGCATCGAGCTACTCGGAACTACGCCCAAAAACATTTTTAACGGTATCTCGTCTATCGTACCGTCGCATTCAAACATCGCCAACACGTCTAATCTCGAACCGTTAATACCCTGATAAATTTGGCCGTTATTTATAATTTGTTTTCGCGCTCTATGCGGTACGTAATTTTCTTTGATCAAACTAATAGGCGAACCGGAGTCTATAATAGCGTCGATACTATAATTTCGCTCGTTACCTCGTTCGTCTGCGATTGAATACCTCAAAGTCGCTATATAGGGTGGGTTGGGGGTAAGTTGTATCAAATGTGCAGTATTCTCCGTAGTCTTTGTTGACTTCCGTTGACCCTCAGGACAACTTTCGATGCGATGCGTTGGACTGCCACACTTGAAACACGCTCCCCTTTCACGCCTAGGTTTTGTACAGTTCCTCGATAAATGACCTCGCTCGCTGCAATTATAACAGCGGGCTGCTAGCTCTCGTTGCGTTGTATCCACCGGTTTCGTCTTCTTGATATCACGTTTCTGCGATTTTGCATCTTCCGATCGTCCACTCGGTCGAAGCGACAATGTTTTAAAAGCTTCCAACAGGTCACGTTTCGTTTTAAAGCGATGCATGCGCGCTTGTGTACGCAAACTCTCGTCCGGAACACCCTTAATCGCGGCCTGTACCAGCTCCTCCTCGTCAATCAGTATCCGATTAGCCAATATTACTTTATCGTGGAAATAGTCACAGAATGTTTCGTTGGCCTGCCATATTCTCTTGTCGAACTCTTCTCGCATGTCGGATTTCGACAGCTTGTCGTCAAACATTTCTTCCATTGCGTCGTAAAATGCTGACACACTCAAATGAACATGCTCGGCCCTCGAATGAAACCACGCTAGTGCTTTTCCGTTTAATCTCATCGTTAATAAAACCTTCATCGAACTCTCGTCGAGACGATACGCTTCACGAAGAAATTCGGCCTGAGTCTTCCATTTCTTAAAATCGCGGCCTTCTCCACTGAATTCGCACAACATATCACCAATTGCACGAATGCCGATTGTCGAAGTGGGGCCTTGATAGCTTTGTGTCGATATGCTGGGGGTCACACTTCTTTCCCTTTGCAACAATTGCAATTCTCTTCGTAGTAGGTCTCGTTCCATTCGAATCAATTCGTTTTCCCGCTGGGTCAATGTCTCGGTACACACATTCGCATTGTTGACCACATTATCTACGATAGGAGGAAATTGCCATGCGGATGCATTTTCCCCTTGTTCTTCAGTGATGGTACTCGCGTCGCCAGTACTTTCGCGTTGCAACAAAGTCTGCAACAAAGTCTGCAACAATTCCGCTGGCACCGTAGACCATGCTTCCGGTTTCGCAGAATGTACGCGAGTTATCAAATCTGCTTTCGCGCCACTGCTAGGCAATTGCAAGTGCCTCAATAAATCTTTCAATTGGGCCACTGTAAGACGACTAAAATCCCCTTCAATCGGAATACTTGCGGGCAAATTCTCTGTTGATGCCATATCGATAGCTGGCTTCACAATACCTTCAATTGTCGATACGATTGTTAAACAATTTAACCTTGAGTCAGCCACCACAGTCGTAGCACTATCGCTTATCAATTAAACAATGAATTTTGTCCGTGTTCACTCGGTCAAGTCGACAATAAACCCATCAATTCACAATACGTTTCCACACGATACAGTTCAATCCGCGGTTCGATACAATTCGCGAGACGATCCAATTCGCGAGACGATACAATTCGCGAGACGATACAATTCGCGAGACGATACAGTTCGCGAGACGATACAGTTCGCGAGACGATCCCACTTCTGAGAAACTGTGGGAACGGGGGTCTAATCAGGATGGATCGATTTATATTAAAGATGCTTATATATTTTAGAGGTTAAGGCGATACATCGATGACGCGTGCCGTTGACTGACTAACTGACTTCTTTTCTTTCGCATTCATCCCCACCATCGATGTCATCCGCCGAAACTGCATTACCATATGGCGGTGCAAAGACAAACAACTGCGCTAATTCCCTACATTGTATTTTTGTATTTATACACGACAACGCGAAATCGTCGCGCTTTTTTCCACGTTCCTTTTTTTCCGAAGATGCTCGTCTGGATGCTTCAGAAATTCAGCCCTTTCTCGTCGGCATGTCTCTTTCATGTCGCAGTACTAGTTATTCCTTTTCCTTCAAGACACTTGTCGCGATATTTCGACGCTTTACGAAGTGAAGGAATTTTTCCAAAATACATCTCGACTTCTTCTAGGGATATTTTATCGTGCGGGACGAAAAATATGAAATTGTGCTTGCAGATTTTTTTGCGACGCGGTTTCCAAGTTTAACGCAGTACGTGACAGAAATTTAGAACGAACGTTTTTCTCCCTAAGAAATAAAAGATCGTTGAAGATTCTGATTTAAGAAATTCTGAAAGTAATTTCGTCCTTTTTGACGTCAAGTGGAAATTAAGTATATATATGGCAATACGTATTAATTTAAATAAAGAGCAAATATTTTACACTTAATATTATAGCGCAAATATTTACAAGTAACATATCTAGGCTGCACAATATTTATTTATAAAATATTGAGTACGATTTCATTAAGAAATATAAGAAGAATGTAGAGTCTACAAAATATGTTTCACGCTACAATTATAGAAGTGAAAAGTACCAGAGAGCAATTTCCCTAAAATTTTTCGATCACCTTAATTGCAAGGCATGTAGAGAAAAAAAGAGGCCAGAATATTCTTCGAGCCTGGGGCTGGCAATTTCATGCAGAAGAAAAGTGTCCATTTTCGCGTCAAGTAATTTCTGCATTCACCTCAAGCGAAACAATTTACAACTTCTAAGTGAAACGCTCTATTCCGTTGTCTTAAAAGGTTTCTTCATTATTAAAACGCTCCTTGTTCGAGGCAGTACCGGCGTTCGAAAAAGGCAATTTACAATGAACGCTAGATCTGTTCTGCATGCTATTATTTTGCCGTTCTTATTCTTTGTTTTTCCATTTTTCATGAAGCGAACCTTGTACTTTAATTAACTCCCTTATTTTCCCCGCGGCATTGAAGTGTTTAACGTTCGTTACATACGTAAACGTTTGGTGCATATATTGCAAATAAAAAGTTTACATCGCAAAAGAAAAGAAGTTTATTTAACTTGAAACTTGTGTAACCAAGAAACAACCGTAGAAAGAATCCATTTCTTCCCTGATGCTATAAAGAAAAATATTTTACAAGTAAAGGTGGAGTAATGTTACAAAGAAATTTTCTTTTAACTAAATAAATATTTATTATATTTGTTGTCGTTAAACCTGTTGAATCGACTTTATTGTCGCTTTCGTTTTATCGTTAAATAGAAAAGTATTATCTTTAACCGAACAATTGGGGATATTTATTAATCAATATTTTGTCATTACTCTCAGAATATTGTTTGTCTTTTTTCCCGATTTATTATGTTGTGGCAAACGTATAATTGATGTACTTTAAACGAGCCAAAAGCGTGGATGCAATTCCGTTGAAAAATAAAGCACAGAACGTTCCCGTTTCGCGCAATCGCCGGATACGGAAGCTCATTATTACCCGATATATCGAAACGGCAGAGAGCAGATGAAACGACCGCATGCCATTTTCACCTGCAGCTGCTGATAATCGTGCAGAATTCGCACAGTTAACATTTCCGTGCCCCTTTCGACCATTTTCGCAGGGCGATATTTTCAAATACCAAATCGAGATATCGTTATTCTCCCGATATTCTACATACAAATATAATATAACAATTTTCTTCAAATTTGCAACATCTGTAGAGTCGCCATACGTGAAAAAAAAGGGGAGTCTGTTAAATTCAAGCCTGGAATTCACGTTGAGATGCCATTGCACTTATTATTCTGAGAAATAATATTCAATTTATTCCGAACAAATTTTATTAGCTTGCACGTGACACGTAATGAATAATTCATACGATTCCAACGGATTACAACATTTTCGGATGAATTTTCGTGAAAATACCGGCACGTTTTGGGGTTATGAATAATGGCTCGATACGGGAGTCCATTATTATCCGATATTTCGAAACGCCGTCACGTTGCCGGTAACGGCTTTATTTTTTTTTACGCGTGAGAACTACAGGATGACACTCTGGATCGCCACAAATGGCCATTGCTAATTCTCTCGCGTTTTTATTTAGTTTAGTAATAAGCTATCGCACTGCCGTATCTCCCGGATGAACTATCGCGCGTGTCGAATAATAAAAAGAGAGGAAAAAAAAACGGAAAAAAAACAACCCCGATCCTCTCGAGGCTTTATGTACGCGTAAAAAATTTCATCACACTTCCCGTACAGAGAATTTCAATCTCGACATCGAGCCGGGGAAAACGATCTCGGCAAAAAGTACGTTATTAAGAGAGGTTCGACGGTAACTTCCACTTGGATACTATTTCCAAGAGAATAACCATAGATACTAGACATCTTTTCGTTTCACCCTTTTCTCGTTCCATTGGCCCTGCATAGAGACTTGGTGAAAGATCGATTGCAACGAATTACAGTGGCTGGAAGAAAAGACCGAAACCGGTGAATTATTAAAGTCGAATTCCACGGAGATATCCGGCGACAGAAAAGCCTCCGTGGAAAAGGGGAGGATGGAGGGAAAGGAGTGTATTAAGGGGTTGAAAGGGGATGGAGATGACGAAGGAAACCTTCGTGTTATTGGCCGGCAATTGCCGTCAACTTTGAAGTCCCTGGCGCTCGGTTTCCGGCCGGAAGTCCGCACTCAACTTATTGCTCCTTGCTTCCTACTTCGACGAGATGCCTCATGAAAATTGGCGACGTTATCGAACTCCTTTGGATAATTTATTTTTACCCTCTAATCCGTTCAACCTTTCTAGATGGAATTTCATTTTACAGGGAAATAATACGATTTCTTGGGAAATTGTACGGGCCCGATGTAAATTCGTTTCGCGATAAACGACTCGTTTTGGGGGGCTGAGATTGGATTTCATTTAGAGTTAAATGTAATTTTGTTTCAACGTGCTTCCTGTCATTTAAATAAACCGCAACGTTCATCTTAAATGTAGATGAAGGATTTATTAGGAATATATTGAATATCTATTTAAAGAAACCGAACGGTAGAATTAAAATCAAAATGATACCGAAGATTAACAACCCCAAACAATAATCGCAGACTAATTTCAAGTGATTTTACAATTGTTGAATAATACCAGACGATTCTAGAAGTGTCTGTTTCCTTGAGCCAAACAAATGACGACTGCGTTATGGAACACTAACCCAGACACATCCCGCATCTATCAAAATAGCACAAGCCCGGATCCATTTCTCGTTCCAACAACCTGTGCGTGGAGACATACGTTTACCACCCGCCCAGAATTTCGTTACATATCAACGAAGACGATTCGTCGCTGTCCGAATTAATAGTAATCTCCGTAGCAACGCGAGCAATGACACTTGAAACTTTAATCTTCTTCCACGTTTAACGAGGACAAACTTCCTCCGCCGTCGTTTCCCATTCTTCGGATCGTCGTCCGGCGAAGAGGAAAATGAGTTCAATTTGAATTCTACAGGCACCGATATTACATTGGCACGTTTAATATTCGCCCGATGTAAAACGACTCGAACATTGAAGATGACTGGGTACTAGTAGAGAAAGGATGCATCGAACAGACTGATGTACCTGTCTCCTTTCAACTACCCCCGTACTTCCTTCCCTTTCCTTCCCTACCCTAATTCTCACTAACGACGACCAAGATCTCCCCCTTTTTTCCTCTGTACGGCCAACAAATTTACCCCAATCCAGACAGTTCTTTCACGAAGGTGTCGGAGCGAAAAAGAAAATCACTTGGACGATTTGAATTCCGTGGGCGTCGGAGCCGCACTGTAAGTTTGCCATTCGTTCGAGCAAATATGGCCGAACGGAGAACGTTCCAGGAAGCGTCAGCAACTGTAGCTACAGTAGGTTTCAAGGATATCTGGTATGCGCCGTAGTCGACGGATATAATGCAGGTTCGGCCCGCACATAATGGCAATAGTTGGCTACGATCCCAAAGGCCCATCCCACTTTCGAGCGTGTTAGCCTCTTCCTACACCCTGCTGCAGGGGATGATTCTCTCCTGTCGCTCTGGGTGCATCCCGCAGTGACACGACGACGTGCGGACTGCACTTGCTCTCTAACGAACGGAATCCGAGACTATCGATCTAGTTACGTCGCGTGGAGGACTCTCGCTTCGGAGTTCTGACGACCCGGACACGACCGGAAAGGACGTAAATCTCTGGTTTCGGTATGCCGCTCGTCCGCCATGATTTTCGTGAATGCGCTCTTTTCGAGCGTCGAGGGAATAGTCATTTCGGTCAAGTACGATCATGTTCGATTTGGATTGAAATTTCAATAAGATCTGATTGTAATATCGTAATACCTTAAATTTATAATGGATCAATAATTTAGATTGAATATAATTGTGAAATCGTTTAACACGTTGAACGTCACCGGTATTTCAGTAGTTTCATCATTTCTACCGAAGTGAAAATTTTTTTATTAACACTAGAACTACCAAACCAGTCAAAATGACTGGTAAACAAATTTCAAAAAAATTCTCCAAGTTTACATAAGAATCATAGAATAAATATTCTACGTCTATATCAATAAACATAAATCACCCAATCGATCAAATTTTCTGCCGCTTGATTCCCCCTTTATCAAAGTACTTATTTAATTGATTAAAATATGATAGATTTGAGGCCGGTAGTTCTAGTGTTAAATTCACATCTTTACAGAGCAGAAACTTCAAAGATTTTGATAGATATTCGGTAAACTTTTTTCGTTTTAACATCGATATTTCGATTCAGTATGTCCGAGAATACAGAAATATTACAATTTCAAAGGTACACGAAATTTCACTGAATTCAATGGCGCCGGACACCGGTCATCCTCATGACAGTCAAAGTATTAAAGATGGTACGGATTGAAGAGGAAATCGACGTAAAAATTCATTGATAATTACAAGCAGGAATTTGTTACAATTAACTCTACATGTTTTGACGATAAGTTGTGGATAATTCCCGGAGCTTATGATGTTTATTGCAAAGAGACTTTCGTGCGATGCATAATTTAAACATAATGAGAGAAGTGAAAGTGTAAAGTGGTGAAATAACTCGCGCATTAGAGTATCTGAATAAAGCCCTGGTGCTCATGAATAACGTATTAAACAGCGGTAATTCTTTTGAAATTAATTTTAAATTGGATTCATTTATTGCTTGCTCCTTTACTATGCCAACAAAGAAGTCTGAGCTCCGTGCGGTTCAAATAAACGAACCCGGAGAACGTGGCAATACAGTTGGAAGTAAGGAAGTTTCAAGTAATATCATTGGCATTCAGGAATGAAATATAACAGGGCACTATACGGTATTACATCGGACTACTATGTCATCGTGCCACCGTCACCTGTTACCTTCCTTCTGCATACGAAGCCTGTTTGTAACGAGTGCCATTCAAAATTACTGAATTACCGGCAACGCTTTTCCGAGAGCTTTCATGTTTGAGAGTTTCAGAAATGTTCGGAACTTTAGACTTTGGAATATCCTGTACCATTCGGATATTTATCTCGAGCTGCTCGTGAGGTCTGTTTTCCATGCTTTTAAATGGTTCGTCCTATTTACTTCCTCGTGCTGTGCATTTCCAAAAGTTTCACCGTTATATGAGCTATCGTAACGTCAATAAAAATAACACGACGATCCACGTTCACATAGACAAATCTTTTCACCATGCTTTCGCTTTAATCTCTCCCACGTAAAACAATTTCTCTAATTTTCTCTCTCTATTCGACAAAAATATTTATCATCAACGTATATAATCGATAGAACGTAAAGAAAAAATTTTGCAAATATGCTAATCAAAGCACCAAGTGAATCGATCGAAATCTCGACATCTCGAATCGATTCGAAAAGCCGTTGTAGCCAATTTAGTTAGTTAGCGATTCATAGGTTCGTACAGAGCGCACCAAGCAGACGGTTGATATACGACGAGCATTGTTGTACAGGCGACCTCCATTTTCCTCTCCTCTCCGCTTGTTCGCCACCCCTGGAGGCACGAGACGGGGTAGTTTTTGCCCCGGTGCATTAGGAACGCGATATTTCAAGCCTGGACCCAACATTGGTCGCTTCCCCTCACTTGCCCTCCGACCATTCCTCTCTTGTCCTCCTTTCTTTCGCTCTATAAAGCCGCTACCAGTGGATCCGTCTGGCTCGGTGCTGCTTTAAAAACAATCGCTATAGCCACGATCCCCCGACGGCATCCACGACGATGAACGTTGGCCTGAAACAACTTTACGGAGACTTGACCTCCTTCGAGGCAAGTATCTCACCATTAATGCTATCTACTTGAGGAACTTTTCATCATTTTGCGGTTATCATACACGCGGACACGCATATAATGGTAATTGACTTTTACTTTTTTACAAAGATCATTATTTCTGAGGGATTCTTGTTGCTGTGATATTAAAGTTTGTTAGGATATTTTTTTAAAGGCTTTTGACACTACTTCTAGCGCAGGTGTCAGAAAATATCTTGAGATGTTTTATTTGTAAGGTTATTTTTTAGTTAATAATGTTACAATGTTGAATCAATTAACTGGTAGGATAAAATATATGAAATAGAATTAATTGTTAATAATTCAAGCGATAGGATGTCAAAAGGTAGTTTTGGTCAAAATAAGTATACTATTGGTATAGGTGGCTATTGTTACGTTCATTTTACTTGGAAGGTAGCTTGACCTCCTTCGAGGCAAGGATCCCGAGTCGAAAATTTCAGCCCAAAATCCTCCTAAATTACCAAATAACTTAGGATATTTAGGCTGAATATGGAAAAATATGTTACATATAAAAGAATGCAAATTTTAATTCCACAATCGTCCTACACTTGTTACTTTTTGCCACTTTTACCTAGTTTAGGAGCAATTTGGGCTTCGTGCAGCCCAAAATAATCCTCAGCATTCTTATTTATAAAATTAATCTGAGTCCAATATTCCGCTATACATTCTATAATGAGGAGTTTTAGAATTGGATTGGAATTGGAGTGGAATGATCTAGGTCCAAAAAAATTCTCAATATACTAAAAATTAAATTTGATTGAATTATTTTTATTTTTACCACACTTGAAATATTCAAAATACAAAAATAATTAATTTTAGGAGAAAAATTAATATTAAAAAAAGTTACAAAACCGTATACATATTAGTATTATCTTCTCCCGTATTATCATAATAACTATTTGCATTCTTATAATATTGTAAATACTCCAGTATCTGTATCATTCGATGAAGTTGAATTATAATTTTGTTGATAATAGTTCTGATGCTCGTAGTTATTTAAATTTGAAACAAATTCAGAGCAGTATTCTTCGACAAAATTATTCGCTGTACTATAAGATATTTTATTTATATCTTGGCCAGGCAATTGTTCCAAATTGCTATCATTTAGCACATTTGTGACTTGATTTATAGATCTATTGAAATGTTCTTCGACAGATTGAACACAATTATTCGTTATGTTATTTATTATTGATCTGTTTAAGCGTTGATTAGGTATTTGCCCCAAGCTATCATTTTCTTTGTTCGCTAAATCTAGTCTCTTCCTTTCAACTCCTGTAGTTTTTTTAACTTTCATGACTTCTTTTTTTCGTTTGTTTGATGCGATTTTATTTATATGTTCAACATAATCTTCAAGTGATATATTATCTTTGGATCGTCTATTTGCCCAAGCTGAAAAATCGATCATGATTAATCTAAGAAAAATAATACACCATATAGGAAATAACTTTTTGGTGCAAACATACCATAAACAGACTTGAATAATTGATGATCGATGTGAGGCCGATGACCTATTGTGCCTTTTGCAGTGTAATTTTTCATGTTTTTGCCGTACACTTCTACCAATGCAGCTTTAACTAATTTTCGCCAATTACAGAAATCTGGATGGTCGAAAATTTCTGAGTATTTTTCAATGTATGCTATCATAGATTTTAGAAAGAAAATATTATATTCTTCAGCGATTTTTTCCTGTAATGCAATGAATCAATAAGTTACAATGATTACAGAAAAAGAATGCAATATATTATCTTTAAAATAAAAATAAATAAATACCTTATTTGGACTGGGTTTTAGATAATAATCTGGTACTGAAGCGGAGTTTAATTCTAATAATTTTTGGTTTGATACAGTGTGCCACGCTTTTTCCTTCTCAGCTATAGCTATTATTTTTCGTAGACATTGCAAATCATCTTGTGTAACTGAACAAAATATTTAAAAATTAGTCATTCAATCTGTGAAAATAAATATATCAAAGAAATATATATAATGCTTCAGAAAACAAACCTTCATCAATTGCAGTATGACCCTTAAATGGGTGATACATCGACTGATTTTTATTTCGAGTGTTGTAAGCTATTCTATTTATTTCATGGATATAATTTTTAAATGAAACTGTTACGTCCCGAAACCGAATCTCTTTCCTAAATTTTTCTTTAAATTTAATTTCTCCGATAATAATACAAAACTACAGCGTTACAGCTGGCTGGAAATTAGCGATCTAAAGCAAAATGCATTAGCTCAGCGGATAGGGTTTCGAATCGAGATTATTATTCAGACTATCCGGTTCCGCAAACTGCGAATCGCGACTCACGAAGTGATACCGATTGACCTGTGGACCTGGATGGAAGGAAGGATGGAAAAATTTGAAAACAATTACAGTTGCCGAACTCTGCAAAACGTGATCATGGGCAGGGCCTACCACCTCCAAACACCCCGTGTTAATAAAAACCAAAAGACGAGCTCGACTCGCCACTATCGTTCGAGTAATCACGAGGTGTGTAGGCGTTAGTCCGTGAAGACGTATATAGTGAATCTTAGATTCTCTATTTAAGCATAGTTCGGTTGACATATTGTGATCCGAAGGACTTAGTTTTTCACGTAAAATAGTAGTTCTTTCATTTCTTTGTTTCTCTTATTATTGTACCACGCGTTATAATTGTAGCTAAACTTAATCTAGTTTACCATTAAATACAATTTAAATTTAATTCATAATATAACATTTGCGAGTTCGCGACGGTGTAAGAAGAAATCTAACTTTCCAACCTTCCCTCAGCATCCGGTTCGCAGGCAGATTAGGACAGCGGATTAGGACGGAACGGCCTACCTATTTAAAATAAAATCTATCAGGGTGAGTTCCACATACATGAAACAAATCATTTCACTAGTCGCATTCTGATTGATCCATTGGGTCGTGGGATTTTCCCTAAATCGAATACGACTTTTTGGTAATTCTGTTACACTGACGAGCTCTGATTCCGGAAGTATATAACATTTTATATTGTATTTTCTGTAAATGGGAAATTCTCTCCTCCCTGTTGAGGGCGGGTTTTAACGAGTCTCTCGTTTTGGGACAATACCCTAAAAACCCCAACCGATACTGCAAGGAGACAGTTTCACCACCCAAAACTTTGTAGTATTGCGCACCCCTGTTCATTATACAAACATTTGTACAGAAACCTCAAACTCAAACTAAACTGCACACATTGTGAATATATATATTTTTCTGTTGTCATATCTAATTAAAGAAAGTCTAAATTCAATTCATTTAACCTAGACATCCATATCCTAAACATCAAGTTTCGATTCACATAGACCTCTACTGGTCTCGACAGATCGACCCATCCATCCTGTCCTCTCCTCGCCTTAGGCTGGGGAGAGTAACAAAATTTTATTAGAATTAAACGCGGAAACCCGCGTGCGATTCGTTTCGTATTAGCTAGAACGCGCGGAGTCTACCGTCCGTTGGCACCCGCTCGACGGCGGACGGTACGCGAAAAATACAGCGCCGCACGTAACAAAACCGTTTCCGTTGTTTTTGTAAGAATCCAATCTGGATAAATGTATTTAGTAAAGTATAATACAAGTGACTAATATGAATATATATTAAAATTAATGCCAATATTTTTGCCTTCAATCTTACCAAAAATGCCTTGGGAAACTTTTTCATCAATTGCTTGTCGATTTTTATCACTCCCTTTTCTTCGTGCCGTAAAATTAGCAATACTAGTACCATATATTTCTTCCAGTGTTTGTTTTAATATTTTTTTCCAATTTATTTTATCATCCTTTGCTTTCGCGTTGTTTTCAATTTCATTTATTTTACTGATTGGTAAATAGATCCCACAATTTGGTGCTATTTCTCTCTAAAAAACGTTGCCTTTGATAATGTTATTATTAGATATCATAAAATATAATAAAAACAAGTATTACCTTGTCTTCTCGATACGTTTTGTATTCACTTGGAAACTAAAAAATGATAAAACAAAAAATTACATAATTTTACATACAAAATTTTTACACTTTTAAATAAATGTCGGCAATGTTTGACAACCATTTTTATATAAATGTGCTTTATGTTTACCTCAAAATCAGCAGGTGGATTGTCACTAAAGGGTATAGCAGGATAAGGTGGTCAAAAGTGCCCTTGAACCGATTTCAATGGGGGTAGTCTCATTCGATAGATAATGCTCGGCGATCATTGTGTACCAAATTTTAACCCTTTATCTTGATCGGAAGGGTAGTTATGGGGAAAATTAAAAAAACAGGTTTTTGGCCCTTTTCCCCCATTTATTGAGGTGTAAAAAATCCGAAAAAATTCTGGCATATTCTACACGGTACCGGACATGTTGGAGAATTTTTTCAGATTTTTCCGTCGAAGTACCTAAGCGTGAAAAATGGGCAAAGTCAAAAAAAACGGAAAAAAGAAGATTTCGTATCGAAATCTTCGAGGTACAACTTTTTGTTTTATATAGTAACAATCTAACACCTACGATTGTTATCCCCAATTTTTTTCAGATTTTTAAACCACCTGCGTCATTATGAAAAAAATCGAAAACCGATTTTCGGGACGTATTTTGATCTAAAACGCAAGAAGTAATTGTTATTTTTCCGTTATTTTCATAGAGCATGTTCATTTTGTGGTTTTTAATGTTTTACCATTACAGATAATTTCATAACAATAAAAGGAATTGAGATAACTCCCTTATCTGTAAACTATGTGTTACATTATGTACCATAATTTTGAACGTTCTTTCAACAGCCGCAGTGGCGACGCGTCTAGAGTGTCTGTTCTGGAACCGCTATGAACTTTTTGTCGCGGGTTCGCGTCCCGGAAAGTATATTTTTTTTTCTTTTTTTTTTAATCTGTAAATGCATAAAAATAATCAATAATCATTTTTAACAGCTATTGCGATAATCCTAAATGCATAAAAAATGTATATCGTATAGAAAATAGTTTTACAGCATATCAGTCGTTTTGCCGGCTCTCTCTAGCAATATGTTATCCCATGGTTACGGATATTTTTAAACATTTAAATTACGGAAATGTTAACTTATTATGGTATATAAAAATGTATATTCGGCACTAAAGGAACGGAGTTTATACCTTGACAAATTCCTGCCGAAGTCATGTTGAACGAAAACAAAAGTTCCTTTCTTTTGGTAGATTATTATTTTTCGCCATAAGTACTAGTTTGTTATTTGTTCCGAAATCATATAGAATAAATAATACGTTTGAGGGCCATAACTGTACAATACATACATTCGTTAAAATTGCTTTATTGTTATATACGAATTTACTTCTTAAGCTTTTAGATATCTTACTGATGAGCATTTGTATCGCTTTCAAAATACCTTTAAGAAATAGAGGCATATAATTTAGTTTGCAGGACTTTATTATTTTATTGCGCCTGCTCCAATATCACACGAACCCTTCCTGTCCGTAAGCCTTCACCAATGACCTGCTGGCATTGAAGGTTTGGCACAGGTACTAAGCTAATCCCCTATAGGTATTTATGTTATATTGGTCAATTCACTGTTAAATGGTTTCTGTCTCTACCTAGTCACATGGAACTGTACACACTTAAAAAAGTACAAATATTCATAAATGGTAACATACCCAGCATTAAATCGGTTTGACACATTCGAGACAATAGCGGAGACCCAACCATAAACTGTCTTCCCTACGCTTATTTCAGAATTAACAAATTAAAAATGGCAATATAATACAAACCAATAGAAATTCATATTTTCCAAGTTTCGAGCATATCCCCTCCATGTCAACGATTCTTCTTTGAATATAAGGGAAAGAAACATGCAAGTAAAGTAATCATTACGTGCATATACTCTGTTAGTGCAAGTGTTGTGATCTTTGGTGCCGAATATACATTTTTATATACCATAATAAGTTAACATTTCCGTAATTTAAATGTTTAAAAATATCCGTAACCATGGGATAACATATTGCTAGAGAGAGCCGGCAAAACGACAGATATGCTCTAAAACTATTTTCTATACGATATACATTTTTTATGCATTTAGGATTATCGCAATAGCTGTTAAAAATGATTATTGATTATTTTTATGCATTTACAGATTAAAAAAAAAGAAAAAAAAATATACTTTCCGGGACGCGAACCCGCGACAAAAAGTTCATAGCGGTTCCAGAGCAGACACTCTAGACGCGTCGCCACTGCGGCTGTTGAAAGAACGTTCAAAATTATGGTACATAATGTAACACATAGTTTACAGATAAGGGAGTTATCTCAATTCCTTTTATTGTTATGAAATTATCTGTAATGGTAAAACATTAAAAACCACAAAATGAACATACTCTATGAAAATAACGGAAAAATAACAATTACTTCTTGCGTTTTAGATCAAAATACGTCCCGAAAATCGGTTTTCGATTTTTTTCATAATGACGCAGGTGGTTTAAAAATCTGAAAAAAATTGGGGATAACAATCGTAGGTGTTAGATTGTTACTGTATAAAACAAAAAGTTGTACCTCGAAGATTTCGATACGAAATCTTCTTTTTTCCGTTTTTTTGACTTTGCCCATTTTTCACGCTTAGGTACTTCGACGGAAAAATCTGAAAAAATTCTCCAACATGTCCGGTACCGTGTAGAATATGCCAGAATTTTTTCGGATTGTTTACACCTCAATAAATGGGGGAAAAGGGCCAAAAACCTGTTTTTTTAATTTTCCCCATAACTACCCTTCCGATCAAGATAAAGGGTTAAAATTTGGTACACAATGATCGCCGAGCATTATCTATCGAATGAGACTACCCCCATTGAAATCGGTTCAAGGGCACTTTTGACCACCTTATCCTGCTATACCCTTTGTGCTGATATAGATAAGCCTTCTCGAGTCCTGCCAAAATCTGATATAAGAATTTTATGTTTTCTTCAGTAACTGAATAAAGAAGAAACAGATTGATGACCCTTTTAGATTCTCCATTAAGATACTTATAGAGTAATATGAAATACAATTTGAAGAAATATTACCTTCTACGGGTAAAAAAGTATGTATAGCTCCAATGATAAGATTTTTTATTTCTTCATTACTTATTTCCTTATAAAAATTCCCATGGTCCAAGATTATACTTGATGACGAATTCACTGAGTGATCATTGTCATCAATATGATCAATATTTGTTTTAACTAAAGATGGTTCATGATTAACTTGAATATTTGTAGTTAGATTTTCGGTATCTAGAGGTCTATTTGAAGAAGTATTCTTGACACTTAAATCTATTGCCGTCGAAGTTGGTGAATCTCTATTATTAACATTACAATTGATCGCAGTATTATGAGAACTTTGTAAATCACTAGTTGATTGTTGCAAAAAGTCAGCTGGTAGAAATGATGTAGCTCTTTCTATGCGACGTTCCACATTCAATTTTTCCATGGTTTTGGACGATGCTAATTTCCTTTTCCTATTGAGTAGAGTGTTTTTCTGATCAAGTACGGGTTGTAAAAACAGTTTTGCTTGAGGATCTAACTTATTTCCTGCGTTATCAAGTGGAATATTATCCAGGTATTTTTCATCATCTACAATAAAACAATTTTTCTGTTACTAACAAGGAGAACGCAAGGCCTTCGGGTCACCGATTTTATTGAAATTTTACATACTCGTAGAGTAAGTTATTCCGATTAAGAATATACCCTATTATAGGGGCAGGCGGTCAATAGTTTTTAAGATATTTATAATTAAAGTTTCATTGGCAATCTTATCCAAAACTGTTGAACGTAATACCAAAAGCTGCCGTAGCACAATGGCAACGTCCTAAGTTTGCACCAAAAAAACTAGGGTTCGTTTCTTGTCATGGAAATTTTTTTCGTATTTTTTTTTCTTCAGTTTATATCTTCAAAATTCAATTTAATATCCACACATTAAAATTGATATATTACCTGAATTTATTTGATTGAAAATGGAAGAGAAATTTGAAGTAGATAATCGGTTATAAAAATTCATTCCGCCATTTGTCATCAATTGAATGCACAAATTTTCATACCTATGTTAAAATACACGTAGTTTGCAAGAGGGCTATGTATGGAAAGAGAACTTTTAGAAAATGATAAATCGAGTCTACTTTCCAAAAGACACAAAGTTGCAAGTGCAAGTGTAACAGTGTTGCGTTTATTTGATAGGCAAAGTTATGAGTTTCCAATAATTGAAAATATTATATGTAAAGTCGCTTGAAAATTCAATATGCATATTTATATCAAAATACACATAACACTACATGCAAATAAATCGAAAAAAAATTTTCCTTAAGTTTTCCCGTGGCAGGAGACGAACCCCAGTTTTTTCTGCGCAAACTCTGCACGTTGTCGCTGTGCCAAAACAGCTCTTAAAAATGCCTTTTACAGTTCTGGATAAGAATGCCAATGAAACTTTAATTATAAATATCTTAAAAACTATTGACTGTCTTCTCCTTTAATATGGAATATTCTTAATCAGAACGAATTACTCTACGAGCATGTAAAATTTCAATAAAATCGGTGACCCGAAGGCCTTGCGTTCTCCTTTAAGAGTATTGTAAGATTCAGATGTTACATGGAAGGAAAATCTTCATTTTGTGCTATCTAACAATTTAGCATTTCAAAAGTGCTTGTCTACTTCGCATTGAGCATATTTCGTTCTTCAACTGTTTACACGAAGTCACAAATGATATTAAAATCAGTATATTCTTTATTGTTTTCACTAGATTTTGATTTTACATCTATATAACATCTGTACGCTGTACCTATATCAGGCTGTTGAATTAGTTACACGCCGCGAGCCTTTTCTGAGTCGCTCCGCCTGCTTCTCCCTCCCAACTATTTTACCCAACCAGAAATGACTTGCCAGACTCGGCGTATTACACGAGTATAGTGGCGCTTTAGGGCGCCATTCGCCTCTGTTCGGTCGCGCTGGAAAGACGCCGCGCACGCCGATTACGGGAAAAAAAATCGATGCGCGTATCCCGTCGACTGACGTTATCTGTCAACGAACAGTTTCAGATCGCATCACATGGCGTTTAGGTTAAAACAAAAGTATTACTAGTAAAAAAGTATACTCAGATATGTCTTGAATTAAATGTGATTAACAGATTGTTAGCAGAAAAACATTGAAATTTTACTTTGTTGCATTCTTCGATACAAAATGTAAGAAGCGCGTTTTCGCTGCTTGACACTCAACCGGTTAAAATCTCTTGCTAAGTCGACCGTGGCGGCAACAATGTATTCTTTGACGCAAAGGCTAACGTTTTGCTGTCGCCGTATTTTTAAATTATTTGCGTTGGAAATTAATTTATACGTGCGCGTGCTAGATCGTAACACACTGTTTCTTTAGTATATATATGAATTAAAGAAACAAGAGGTAACAAATTCAAGATTACTGGATATAATATAATAAACTATCGTTATGATTGTTGTATGTATGGTTGTGTGTATAAATGTATGCACAGTAGAACCATTTATTTTAGAAGAAAAAGTTATATGTATATATAAAAGTTTCATAATATTGTGAAGATAATATCGATGCAATACTAATTTTTTTATTTATTTATTTTTTCAACTTTACTTGAAGGAAAACTTCATTGTTTGTACAGAAATATATATCTACATTGAATGAAAACATATATTCACAAATAGAAATATATGTTTACGTTGTTTAAATTAGATACCCTCAATGTTTCCATTGGTATTTTGAGATACAATATAAGTTTTTCAATGTTATTCCTGTCACTGTTCTCTGCCGAATTTGCCAAACCACCGCCGGAAGTCCAAAAACATTAAAATCTCTTAATCGCATTTAATTCAAGACATATCTGAGCATACTTTTTTACCAGTAATACTTTTGTTTTAACCTAAACGCCATGTGACGCGATCTGAAACTGTTCGTTGACAGATAACGTCAGTGGACGGGATACGCGCATCGATTTTTTTTCCCGTAATCGGCGTGCGCGGCGTCTTTCCAGCGCGAGCGAACAGAGGCGAATGGCGCCCTAAAGCGCCACTATACTCGTGTAATACGCCGAGTCTGGCAAGTCATTCCTGGTTGGGTAAAATAGTTGGGAGGGAGAAGCAGGCGGAGCGACTCAGAAAAGGCTCGCGGCGAGTAACTAATTCAACAGCCTGACCTATATTATTCACCAATTTAACCTTATATCCAAAATTTGATTTCAATAACAAATTCTTTGAAAATTGTTAATGTTTTCCTAATTTGTATTTAGAAAAATATACGTATCGAGAAAAAGCATTCAAAGAGTACTTACCATGAAATTCTATAATTTTTGCTTTATCCATTTTATCTGCACCAGTCTTTTTGTCATGCCACTTTAATGAAACCACATTTTCAATTTTTCTACGTGTTTTAGGTAATTGTGATACTGGTATGATATCTTTGTCACCGGTATTGATCCACCAAATCAAAGCAAAAAATTTTTGTTTTTGATTCTTTTTCGAAGCCATAGTTTTTATTAAAAAATGTCTTATTTGTTATAAAAATATCACTAATAAACGATTTTGGAAACTACATATGATTAAAATTTAAAAAAACAGTAACTATTAATTGATTGATTGATCAATGAGTACTTAACCACTTGCGCTATAAAAACGTGCCACGCACGTCGAGATACTTTCGTTACAAAATCGCCAGCGACGTGCACCTATACCACATCGATAGGCATTTGTCGCAGAAACAAAATCGACTCATTCATTATTCGAGCTACAGTTCCAGTTCCTTTGGTATTTAGCACATGTTATACTGTAGAGCGCGGCACGGCTACCGAAAGTGAAATCGTAGCGCAAGTGGTTAATTATTTCTTCAACAGGTTGAAGCTTGCGTCTTCTTTCTTTGTTTCTTTGTTTATACATTTAAAAAAGTAACACATACATGGCATGTTGAAGTATTGTTATAGATCATATTAAAAAAAAAAAACTCGAAATAAAATAATTCTTAACGTAGTTGTAATTATAAACAAGTCTTCATAATTAAATAATAAAAATGTCCAAGAGCTTTCGAGAATTGTCAGCGCGAAGTCGTAGAAAATATGTAAAAAGTATTTTACAACCTCCATGCAATGTAAATATTGAGAATGAGGTAAGCATTAAACCCTAATAGTAATCACAAACAATTTCAATTAATATTAATGTAGAATATTGGTAACAATATACTTAGAATAAAATATGTACAAGTGGAAACGAAAATTTATAATAAAATATAGGGAAACGCACACTCTAATACTAACTTTAATAAATAACTCAACTATAAAGTCCGTCTACTCGTCTAGTCTGTCTATTCGTCTATCGTCGAACACGTCTATCATCGATCTCTACTAACGTCGATCTGTTCTCTCGTCCTCTTGTCGTCCTCGTGTCGTCCTCGTGTCGTCCTCGTGTCGTCCGCGTTTTGTCGTCGATCGTCTTTTCGTTCGTCGATTATCTCATGGCGGATGTTTTTAAATACGCAGAATTTATAAAATCCTCACACTAACAATAAAAAAAGCTTTCATAAGAAGCTTATATATACAACAAGTTCAGTTCTTGTTTAAATTATTTCTTTCTTCTACTCTTAATAGGTATATCTTCGTAAAATTGTGAAGTTGATAATTTTATGTGTAATGTAGGTTCTCAATCAGGAGCAAAAGCAAGATATTGTTGAAAATGCCAATGATTTCAGCAATTTTGAAAGTAGAAGAATTGATTTTCCAGAAACAGAAGGAGAAATAATTGTAGATGAACTGAATACAAGAAGGGAAAACGAAAGTGATCCAGAGAACATACAGCAAATACAAGGTGAAGGAATGCAGTGGAATCAGGACGAAACTGAAGATACAAGAAATATTCCTGAAGAAAATACAAATGAAAATAGTGAAGAAAGTATAGAGAATGATAAAGAGGAAGATTATGAAGAAAATGAATAAGACGATAGAGAAGAAAATAATGATGAAACTGAAGAAAGTAATGAAGAAGAAGAAGACAATGAAGACGATCATGAGCAAAATGAAAATGGACCATCTGAAAATGTTCAACACGATGAAGGTCAACAAACTGAGAATGGTCAAGCTGAAGCTGATCATGATAAACCGTTATATACAAATGCACATTTAACAATATCTCAGAGCATGTTATTAATTGCCACACTTTTTTTAAAACGTAATCTTACTCAAACATGTCTTGCCGATATTATAGCCACCATAAATATGCATTGCCCTAGTGATGGTCTCTATACGAATAGTTTATATAAGTTTAAAGATTTCTTTGACTTCGATGATAATAATACAATCAAACGAAAAAAGCATTATTATTGCTCATTATGTTTGAAAAGACTTCAATCCTCTCGTGAAAATTGTACTCAATGTGCAACAAGTAAATCATCCTATTTTATTACTATGTCTATTTCGCAGCAATTACAAGAAATGTATAAACGCTTCAAGTTTGTTGAAATGCTTAAAAAAAAATCTGAAAGAATAGAGCCCTCAACAATTAGTGACTTATATGATGGGAGTTTGTATAAAAGTACTGGTGAATTCTTAAAAAATTCAAATAACATATCCCTAACATAGTATGCTGACGGAGTTCCCGTGTTTAAATCATCACAAATTAGTATGTGGCCAATTTATTTTTCAATAAATGAATTACCATACAGAGAGCGCACAAAACGTCAGAATCTACTACTAGCAGGATTGTGGTTCGGTAATAAAAAGCCAGAACCTAATATGTTTTTTTATGAACTACACCCACAATTAGAAGATCTCTGGAATGGATTAAATATTAAGTTAAATAATGGACAAATTAGATTGGTTAAAGGTATATTGCTATTGGGCACATGCGACCTTCCTGCGAAGGCCGAATTTATGAACTTCAAACATTTCAATGGATATTATGGATGTCCATTGTGCACATTAAAAGGAGATCAAGTTCAAACCAATGCAGGAGGACATACTCATGTTTTTAAATACACTAGAGACCTACCGCTACGAACATCTAGCCAATCTAAGGAGCATGCAGTTTTAGCATTAAATAATGGTATTCCACAAATGGGTGTAAAAGGCCCATGCATTTTAGCAACATTGATGCCCGACTTTATTAGAGGCATAGCCATTGACAAAATGCATTGTGTGGATAATGGTGTAGTTAAAAAGTTACTATCCTTGTGGTTCGAATCTGAGTTTAATAATTATTCGTTTTCTTTATTCCACGTTAAAGATGTAATTAATGAGCGATTACTAGCTATAAAACCACCAAAATTCGTACATCGTATGCCCCGAAAAATTGAAGAATTGGTACATTGGAAAGCCTCTGAATTGAGACTGTGTTTTTTTTTATTACTCATTACCTGTTTTAAATGGTATTATGCGTCAAGATTACTTTCAGCATTATTTACTATTTGTGATTGGTATTTCTTATTTAAACGCTGATAACATCACCCCGGATATGATTAATAAGGCAAAAAACTTATTACATAAATTTGTACGTGAATTTGAAGTTCTTTATGGTGAGCGCTATTGCTCCATTAACATACATATGTTATTACATTTACCTAAATGTATTGAAGATATTGGTCCTTTATGGTCTTTTTCGTGTTATCAATACGAAAATTTAAATGGACTTTTATTGAAAACTATTCACGGAACTGGACATATTGAATCACAAATTTCCAATATACACGGCCAAGTATTAGTAATGCAACGATATCTCGATCGCTTACCCGAAGGGCCAATTCGTAATTTTTGTATAAATCAAAAGTACGGTGTGAAAATTAATCAAAAAATTCATGACAATTGTTACAGTGTTGGACGATATAGCTCCTTTAATACTAATATTCCTTTACATGTACAACAGGCATTACGTCATTTACCTCCTATCAGACGAATGAAAAAATATCTACGGTTATTAAAGGATCGACAACTATATATTTGTGAAAAGTATAAGCGTACATTACAAACTGATTCTACGAATGTTATTTACTCTGATTATAGAGGACAACCGGCGTTCGGATCAATTCTTTACTTTATCAAAATTTGGAATTGTGAATGTACTAATATATGTGAGTGTATTGGTTATCACTGTGCAATAGTGCAAAATTATATTTACACATATGCATTTCAAGCTCAAGGAGACAATCAAGTAAACTGTATAGTTCCATATTTATATACATTTCAAAAAACTGAGAACTACATTGTCGTACCAGTTTCCTCTCTTTCTTCAGTATGTTTTTCAATAAAAAGTGAAGATGATTACTATATAGCTATACCTGTAAATTCGTATGAAAATGAATAGAATTGATACGAAAATAATAAATTTGAAAAAAATGTTCGATTTTAATAGCAAGAGTTAATAACTATTATTTAAAAATAATAGAGCATATATTATTTTTTCTGTTATTATTATAAACTTAAATTACTTCGTCATACGTTTTTATTCTAACTTGTAAGAATGGACGTAAGTTATTTATATATAAAATTACATTAATATAATATAATCTATATATTTATTTATATTCATTGAATGTATGTGTACTTTTTAAGTTGTTATTAAAGCATACATAAATTATTCGTTATAAAATTTGTTAGTACTTTATATCATATTCTACCTATCATAAAATAGCGAACTCCTCAAATATCGATAAATAAATAAATTTTTAATGTCCTAATTGATTTAATATATTAAGTTAAAAAATTTTTGGAAACAAAGAAATTTTACCTATTTCATTAATTTTTATGTCAATTAATTTGATTTTAGGAGATTTAGAATCTATATGGAATAAAATGATAATTTAATTCCTACTTGCTCCTGAAAGCCCTATTTTTAGGAGATGTCAGATTAAATTAGAATAAAAATTTTACCTGATCAGTCCATATAACTCCTAAAAATCATATTTACAGGACTTTGAGGCGCGTAGACACACTAGTTGAGGATTTTGAGGTTCAAAATGGTATACATAATTAAGCGGCAAATGAGAGATCAAAAGAATCTAGGATTTGAAGTTTCTTTTTGGGCTGGACTTTTCGACTCGGGATCTCACCATTAATGCTATCTACTTGAGGAACTTTTGATCATTTTGCGGTTATCATGCACGCGGACACGCATATAATGGTAATTGACTTTTACTTTTTTATAAAGATGATTATTTCTGAGGGATTCTTGTTGCTGTGATATTAAAGTTTGTTACGATATTTTTTTAAAGGCTTTTGACACTATTTCTAGCGCAGGTGTCAGAAAATATCTTGAGATGTTTTTTTTTTTAAGGTCTTTTTTTAGTTAATAATGTTACAATGTTGAATTAATTAACTGGTAGGGATAAAATATATGAAATAGAATTAAATGTTAATAATTCAAGCGATAGGATGTCAAAAGGTAGTTTTGGTCAAAATAAGTATACTATTGGTATAGGTGGCTATTGTTACGTTCATTTTACTTGGAAGGTAGCTACTTTCTACAGTTGAATGGAATATGGAGAAGTTTGATTTAAATTCGATTGATGAAATTTCAAGAGATTTATAAGAAGGAACGGAGAAGTGGAATCGGAAAGAGTATTAGATTGATATTCCATCGTATACTGTAACAAATAGGTATTTTTATGCCAAACCATCGATCTTCCTTTCTACAATTGGTCAATCGTTATTGGTATCCGATCGAATCCCTAATGATAAAGCAGATGGCCACCTGTGTTCCCAACAAAGGTCGGATTTCTCGGTTTATCGGAGAAGTTTCCAATCACTTCTAAAGTGCCGATCGCAGCGTCTTCTCCGTTCGTCTAGACTCCTATCTCGCAGCCGAAACTATTTTAGCAAATATTTATCGCTCTATCATTCCGTATCGATACATCTCTGACGGAAAAAGTAACGGTACTTGAATATTCGTGTTCCTTCAATATGAATATTTTATTTAAATAATTACACAACAAATAATTATTTATATCATTAATTCTCTGTTACAGATAACTCGTTGCAAACAAATCAAAAAATCTATATTCTTCTAAATCCAGAAAAGTCGGATGACCGTAAAAGACATTATATGTAACTCAATGATAAGTAACAATTATTAAAAACAATTTAAGATAAAATGCAACACTAAACGTTCATATCAAAGGGATCATTTATAATCGTTACAATGAGTTTTGGTGAAAGGATACGTATTTTCTAGAATATTTGCACACTTTTTAAAACAAGTGCCTGCTTCGAGCCTTTCATCCGCTTTGCTATCAAACCCCTTAGGCGGCTACTTTCTTTATAGGGGACCACCGATGCTCGGTTTATCCTTCGAAGAGTGAATTTATAGGGGGTTGACTCTTCTATCGACGGTCTCCGTTTCAGAGCTAAAGCCGCATTCGTATATAACTAACCAGAGGCAGGACATGGACAATCCTCGACGTTTAATACCATGGATAAACGGAAGGAACGCCACTTTAGTCTCATTTCTTCTCCACGTCGAAACTACTCGTTCTACTGTTCTCATTTAACGATCCTTCGCGTCAGGTGTCGGTAAAAAATGCTGAAAAATGTATAATACGTCTTTACGAGGGCGATAGATACCTTATTGTTCTACGTGAAAATTCAGTCGAGCTGGCTATCTCAACGAGAGCACGTTTTTAAGTGGTTTTTTTAGTGTACTATAAGCCTATAATAAAATCAGTATAAGAACGTCTACCCGAGTGGCGATATCGTAGGAGAACGATGGTACTTTGAACGTTTCTCAAATATTTAACTTTTCCAAGCACGATTTCAGAGTGCGAAGACGATTTTGCCGTGAGAATTTTTGATACGATATTTGTCATTTTATTTCACTGCTTGAAATCCTGGGAAAAGGTGAACTCTATAGAAAGATGATAGTCGGAGGATTCGTTTGAAAATATTATATTGTATATGGAAAGATAACGGATATGAAAAGAATTTAGAGAATAACTTCTTAATCATGAATATTACCCATTCAGATTTCAAACTATTCGAAAAAAGTTTCATGATTTTATTGAGGCTAGAGTTAGGCTGAGTAGTGTGTGTCAATCATGTTGTAATTTTGAAAAACCCTAGTATCTGACTCGGTCTGACAGCAAGAGAATTTACTACTGTAGTTTCTCGACGGCATTAAATATGACCACAGAGTTCCGAAGATGATTTCTAGCAAGTTTTTTTCGAATACCTGTATCAGCAAGGTATGATCTGTGGTACAACGAAACCAAAATCGGCTTTACGTTTCTGCGAATGTTCGGCACTAAGCCAAAGCCGATTATCATAACCCGTCTGCCTCAACCACAATGGTAAGGCCGAATGTTCCCTATTACAGCAGTCGTTGCTTCTACTGGCTGTCGATGCTAATTGGTCTTTGCTTACCTTGTTTAGTTGGCAGAAATTAATGGACAGTTGTCAAACGGTGACATCGAAAGATCATTTGTACGATGCTGCTAATCGCCTGATCGAAGACACTGCTTTAATTACCGTAAAACTCATGTATTCTTACAAAATGCAGAATATTTATGAATAATGAAATCGCTCTTTAACACTAGAACTACCAAGCCATGGTTTCCATTTTCTTTTTCAAAAATTCTCCAAGTTTACAGAAGATCCAGCACTTGCTTCTTCTTTGGACAAAGTACTCACAAACATATTGAAATATAATAGATTTAACGCCATTAGTTTTAGTATTAACATCAGATCTGTCAAGGTAATCAAGATAAAACAGTGCTAACATTCTTTTGAAATTCTTCAATTTTCGAATGTCGCAAATTCTTTGGTTTGTTACAATTATTCTAAAATATGTAATTATTTTACTACCCTTCTGAGAATAAGCAGAATGTTTCTGTTTATTTTTTAACCTATTAGATTTCGCGTGAATCTTCGTTTTCATTACAGTCGTCGAAAGGATTTTGTAGTATTTCGACTACTACAAAATGATTCACGCGGATGGAGACGTAGCAGCTTGTTCATTCTGTAACAGATTCTCTATTATACAATATGTAAGACATAGCTGGTTCTAATCTTCTTGGTAGATAACATCGAAACTACAAAGGGGAATCATATCGAGGAGGAAATCTACTTAGCATCGTCCTCGAATATTCCGCAAATTCAAGTGTTCGAGCGTTAATGCGTACAATCCTGTAATCGTCGTTTCGAAACGGAACTCCTATTACAATCCTCCAAATACTGATCAATGACCGCGATGACAATAAAAGTTACAGCTCTCAACATACGACGTAGAATTAATTACTAATATTCTAAACGACAGAAATATCAAATCATACCTAGTTTATTATATCTACCTAGTTCATTTCTTTTTAATGCAACATAGAAGTAATTCGTTTATACAGAATTCCTTAAAAGTTTGACAAACTTCTAATTATATTAAAAAATCTTAAAAAAGATTCCACTCAGTAGAATCTTTGCCGGCTGCGATAATACCAAATATTAAACCAACGAAAACATCAGAATTCCGCTCTTAAACCAGAAATTTTCTTTTCACGGTCGAATAATTTTAGTACCCACAAAACAGACTAATTGACAACTCGATGAAAAAACACCCTCTTGTATCGGGTACATCCTACTCGATCATACAGTGTTGTTAATTAATTATTAAGTATATGTATATTCACTTAACGAATCCATCGTACGGACAAATTTCCCATATTAGTGTAAACAAACAAATTAATCAGCCGCTCGATCAGAAGCATTTGTATCACGAAAGCGTATATACCTAGCTCAGATAGGGTATGGAATCATCATACATTCACCTGATAATTCTAACACTTGAGTGAATCCACTAAATCATTATGAACAAAGCAACGCACAGTAGACGCATGCGCTGATTCACTTTGGCAACGCATTTATCACTCAATGTCCCCAGAATCGCTTGAGTTTCGAAACGTAGCGCGTTTCATGACTGTCTAACGAGGAAAATAGTTACCGTGCAACGAATGGATGCGCCCAGTTTCTGTGTTCCCTTACATTCTACCGTCCTCTTGTATTCTCGCGTATGCATCGATACGTGCACATTGCCGCATGTTGGGAGAGCATTATACATATTTATGGCACACAAAGATCTACGTACATACATCTATACATGTATTTACCTATATAAACACATATAGATATATAAACCTATACGTACAGATGTATAGAGATCGGAGAAGGGGAGGGAGTGCGAAGCCAATTAAAGTGCAAATGTATGGAGATGCGGATGGAATGCCAAGCAGCACAGTGACCGGGAAACCGTTGTAAAACTGAAACCCCAGGCTGAACTAATCGACACCTGCTTGTCTCGACATACAAAGGGGATGGAAAAATTGTACCCGAATGGAAACAAAAAGATCGTGTCACAAAAGACGAAGACAACGGTGGATAATACTACTTGTAGGATTGGAACGGGTGACGAATGTAATTTCATCGATCAGAGGGAATTACGGTAGAGATTTGAATTTGAAAGGATTTGATGTAATAAATTGGTGCTTTGTGGGTTACGTAACTTTATATGGGAGAAAATGGACGATCGTTATGGAGATATTTCCTTTCGTCCTTGAAAATGGTCGGTTTGGTCGGTGGATGATGACGATAGCGTACTTTACATTGAAATTAAACTCTTCTCGGTTATCAATTGAAAGTTGGAATTGTAGGAGATAGAAAATCGAATTGTTAAAAATTTCATCAATCTGTAACGGTACGCCAAGGGTATTTTTGGACGTTGAAAGTTTGTCGATATTTGTTGGATAATTGGATTAAAGGAATATGAGAGAAGAGAGGAATATTTAAATCGCGAGGCAAAGGGGATGGAAAAATTGTATTGCGTAAAATTAGCAATTTAATTTCGATAGGTGGGGATATAACGAAAACGAGCAAACAGTTGGGGATACGTTATTCGAACATCAAAGTTGATAAATTAATAAAACGACGAGGTATCCGTGCGACTGAAAAACATTCGGTGTCCGGTTGAAATCGGGGAACGTGAAAAATGCAGAGTGTTATATCAACGCGAGTCCAATAAATTTCGAGGTAGCGGGAAAGTTTGTATTTTGCGCAAATTTCACGGAAACGCTGTTTTGCTTCCGTCCGAAATTCGACGATTCATCCAGAACTACCTCGACGTCAAAATCGACCGTTTATTTGAGGTATAGTCGGGATATTATAAAAAGATTCGTTGGATTTTTCAAAATTCTGTTTTCATAATCCGTTCAAATATTATCCGTTCGAGATGTAAAATATTGAAAGAGTAACGTTTGATGTTTCAGAAAATATTCTATTATTAATAATAATTTGAAATATACACGATAATTGAAAATTCTTTCCCTTAAAGAATATTCAGTCTCAACTCTATAAAAGAAAAGAATAATATTTCTCAAGAAGTACCGCGTTTACTTCACAGACTTTTTCTACTGCCGGTATAAAGTTATTCATGTAGATTTCATTCACTATTAATGGAATAAAATGATGTAGAAAACCAAGAACGATGATTACATTGACCTTTGTGCCACAAAGCTTTTAAAATCTATGCTACAGTCTTACATTTTCTCTTTTCACCCCATTAACGTTTTTTTCCATGTAATATGCAACGAAGAATGTGAAATTCCACAAAATACACAAGAAAATCCTTTGAACCTTCCTACGTAACTTATTACATTACCAAGTAACTTTATTAGTATCATTGGTAATTAGTAGCCAATTAGTAACCATATTCGAATGTCCCTCCTAGATATCTGCTCGACCATTGTAATTTTATATTTTACCGTTACGGCAGTATTATTTTCTTTCTTCCAATGTATTCAAAATATTCAAAGTGCATTTCTGCAAAATTCAGTATAGGGTTCTTTGAAATTCTTTAGGTAATTTGCAACATGCTCGGATAATTTGAATTTATTATCATCGATATCGAATGATATTCGAAAATCCCTCGTACATCTCTGTTTGACCATTGGCATTTTGTCTATTACGACGGTAATGCGTGCGGCTTTCATCGATGGAGAGCAGCTGCACGAAAGAGCCTCGGATGTAGCGATATGCGTTTAAATGAAAATTATTAGACACTTCGGAAGGGCTGACCGCACCAACCGGACCGTATCGGCAGCCATTTTACGTGGGGTCTCCACGTCGCTTCGAAAGATCACGATCTACCGGGAAGGCAGATAGCTAAAATCGAGCAGACCGTAGCTTCATTAGAATTTAACGTCGAGCGAAGTGAACGGTAAGTGGATCTCTTCATTCGACTGTCGTCTACCACACCTGCATCCACGATTTGCCGACAGTTAGTCTGAAGCTAGAGTTCACTGGTCCCGTCGACCTAAGTTTCCCTAATTGCCGTCGTTTCGATAAGTGAAATAAATTTTCGATTATACTCAGAGGGTGAAGAAAACGATGATAGATAGAATAGGGAAATAGGTTTAACGTTCACGGTCTTATATAAAATTAAATTTAATAACTGTAGGATTGCTGCTAGGGTAAAGCTTCTTCTTTTGTTCTTTTCAACATTAATTGATATGATCATTTTACCCAGCAGTTTATAGTTTGTTCTATTGACTTTGTGATCTTTATATATAAAGCTCAATTACCACTGACTGAATCACTCACTCATCACGAAATCTCAAAAACCACAGAACGGATTGCAATGAAATTTGGAACATACCTTCCCCTTGGGTCTTAGGTGCTCACTAAGAAAGGGTTTTGAAAAATTCGAAATTTTAGGGAGGGGAGGGTCTTGGGGTGTTAAAGTATGGGCCAAATTCATCAACGCAGAGACGAAACTACGTGACCTAGAAACTTGAAATGTTGCATGAGCGTTCCTTCTAGGGTATAAGCACCCACTAAGAAAGGATTTTTGAAAATGTGAAATTTTAAGTTTTTTTTTTTAGTTTCGATTAAACCGTAGCGAAGCACGGGAGTTTTCAGCTAGTATTTAATATCAGAGAAAAAATGTCTTTCAAATCTGATAATAGTGTAAACTTAACCCCACTAAGAATGGATATCCATGAGCACCATACGCATCCTTGTGAAGGTTGCCAAGTAACTTTTTCTAAACCTTATGGAACCTTTGAACGAAAAATGTCATATGATAGAATTGTGTTAACGAATTTTTGTTAAATGTTCAAAGCTCGTAGAAATAGGCAATTTACTCTTGTAGATCTTCTAATGTAGGAACTTTTTAATCTTCCATTACATGGAAGATTGCGCTACACAAATGATAAAACCAACCACACTAGCTGCTAATTCCCGTTCCAAGCGGTAGGAGAATTAACTGCAAAAACCAGGATACTCGTTATCCTGTATCCGTGCCAAGGCGTGTTTTCATCCCGTGATTCATGCATTTTGTTCTGCGGGTTACCGTGAGCACGCTGTAAGGGTGCGAACAGCCCTTAATGTTCCCGAGCGAGGCAAGAAGTAAAGCAACCACGGTGAAAGGAAAGGAATACTTTCGGTAGAAGGAGATTCTAAAAATAAAGTAGCAGATAGAGGAATACAAGGGCTGGCCAACGTGGCTTTGTTTGTGCCGGATTCTCTCTGCCTGTGATTTTATCCTTTTCCACCCTCTACTTGCTTCATTTTTGGGCTCCTCGCGACTGTCTTTCTTCCCTGCTTCGTTCTCATCCCCCTTTCTTTGGCGCACAAAGTACCGTAAGGGACGAATGATAGACTGAACAGCTTATGGGGTTTAGCTGTCACAAAACTGAAGTACCGGCTATGTGAAATTCATGAGAATTTTCAGCGCCTTCGCCGAAAAATTTGTCAAAAATGTAAGAAAAAAGATCTGCAAAAAGTAGTTCTTACTCTTTTGGATTTTTAAAAATCTAGTAAGTGAAATTGCGACGACAATGAAATTTTAATTCAAAAAGAATTTTGCAAATACATGAGATTCTTCAAAGAGACTCTATGCACAAAAACGAGCCACCTGATTCTCCTAATTAAATTGAAACATTCCAAAAATTCAATAATTATAACAATAAATCAAAACATTTTCACAACAGTACAAAATCAATATTCCTCCACTAACATTGACCGTGACCCTTAGGTTACGGAGTTCATCGTAAAAGCACATAGCTTGTCCAGGGTCTACTTCTCTCTCATTTGCGGTAGCACGTAGCGCGTCTTTCCAGCACCGTTGCCTCGCAGTTCCAGTTTCCTTTTATCCCAACGATATCGACGTCTCCTCGCCGGTTAAACAAACCCCTGTAATCGAGCCCGAATCGATGGATTAAGAATCCAATTGGAAGTGTCCGCCTCCCTCTATTTCAGCGCTCTCTTCCCAGCTTCCCTTCTACCGTGAAATCCCCTGAAATCCAACCCCCATCCGGCTACGTTTCTAGCACATTCACGACTCTAAAGCGTCCGCGTACACGAACGTTTTTCCGAAATACATTCACAGCCATCGTGGTACTTTAGTGGGTATCTGTGACGTTGGTAGAAACGATGGTGGTGATAGTGATGGTGGTGGTGCGGTGGTGGTGGTGGTGGCGGCGGCACCGGCAATAAAGTTTGCTTTATTTTTACTACCCCTCTGGCCAAGTACCGCCCCGTATTTCCTCGGGATATTGACATATCGGGGGTGCCGGGGCTTCTCCTCTTAACGCCCTTTTTACACTGGCACGAAATTTATGTCTTCTTCCTCTCCGTCCTCTTCTACGACCCTCTACCCCATCTACTCTTCTTTTTCCTCTTTTGCACCGATCTACATCTTCTCGAGCTTTCTCGCTTACCTCTCGCCCTCTTTTATCTTTCTCGTTCTCCAACTTCCCCGTAGCTAGTTCGTCTCTCCCTCCTTCTATTTCCCTTCATCCTCGTCTCTTCCATCGTTCTCGTTCTCCACCTTCGACGAGGAAGACAATCAATCACGTACACGTATCTCTGCGTTTGCAGAATCAACCGGAAATCTCTATTAGACGTCGAATCGAGCGAGACTTTTTCCTCGTTGTGTACACAACGGATAACCACGATCGTTCGATCGAACCTAGGATCGAACCGAATGGACGATAAAGGTGAATGGGTTGTCATTGTTCTTTCGTTGCGATTTGTAACCAGTATTTTCACAATTGCGTGCCAGACGAATAAGGGAATCCGATTGTAAATACGTTAAATGCTCGTACGAGGTACCGTTTTCAACGAGTCACGTCGAATTTTGTAGTTTCTGCTACTCAGGAAATAAAAGCAGGATGGTTATGAAAGTTAATTTCGCAACATTTGTTAGTGACGTGCTCACGGAAGCGATGATGGGGTGAGGGTAATTCAGTGGTGGTATTTTTCTTTTTACTGTTATTCGCGTACGCGTGTATGATCAGATACAGCTATCTCGATACTATTCAACTATGTTTATGCGTACAGGTGTTTCGACACAGCAGTTTCACTGTTTATCTTAACATTTCCTGCTCGAAATTCAAGCTGTACGTAGTTTCGTCAATTATCACGGAACCTCGAAGAAGAAGGAATATTTGGAAAAATGGATGATCGAGACAAAGGGACCAATAAAAATTTAAAGAAGAGCGGATATGTTCGGTCAGTGGTTCCCGACGAACGGGCAAAAACAATGAGCAATCGTTCGTCAGTGGGGTTATATTCCGCCTCCGTTCTGTTTTTCGGTGCATTTCTATTTATCGGTGTCCTGGGACACGGTAGTGTAAGGGAAATAGAAAAAAGGGTGTGCACGCGAGGGAATGGGAGAAAAGGAGAGGGAGAAAGCGGAAGAGACAAAAAGAGGGAAATAGAGGTACGATCCCAACGGCGAAAAACGTAATACTACGGTAGGAATGCCAAGCCGAAAACGGATCGAGTGGACGAACAAAACCATTCGACAAAGGCTCCGCGAATAGTGAAAATCGTTTGAGTTGCAATTTCGCCCGCTATGAAGTACGTGGAAAATACGAAGTATCATGAATTCCACGGCAGTGTTGTCCTACTGCTCGAGGAATTACATTTCCCACGTTACGTTCGTTCTACCGTGCAATCGTTTGCGTTCGAAAAATGCACTAGTTTAAATGTCGATCCGAAGAGTACCTTATCACTGGATTTTATTTTTATAGAATTCCCTTCTTGACGATTTCCAAAAGAAAATTTATCCTTGTGATTCTACACATTGCTTTAATAATATCATTTAAAAAGAAAACACCAAACAAGTTACATTTTATTATAAATATACTTTATTATAATTTATCCTTTGCAATACAAAATTTTTAACTCGTCGTATATTCAAACGTGGTTTTTCGTTTCAGGTCAAGTAGATCTTTGGACGCAAAGTACGAAGGGTTGCCCCTGCAGCTTTAACTCGTCGAGCAACGAATGTGCTTGCTGCGTGCCATCCGGAGGATGCAGTTGCGGTGCATCTTCACCGGACAGATGCGCTCAGTGTGGCCTGGAGCAGCATTGCGCCAACAGTAAGTACTGCCATTACAGTTCATGATCATTTCTCTCTACTCTCATAATCTCAAATTAACCTCTACACATCCAAGTTCAGTCGTTTAGTCTCGACTCGTATTTTCATTTACTTTTCCACGCGATTAATATTCGTCCTTTCTACGTTAAATGATATTTGCATGCAATATATATTCACATAGAGTCACATGAAACTCTTCGAGGTCGAATTGGGTCTTTCGATGTTAAACTCATTAGTCCTGTAACTGGCAATTGGAGCACACTCCACTGTCTTTTCGTTTCCTCTGTGCTCCTCGACACACGTTCACCTGGCCGATCGTCTAATCCGAGTGTTTACCTCCACCCTCTACGGAATGTAATTACGTCACGTCGAAAAGGCAGGACTATCTCTTTGAGTCGGGGTCGTCGTTAGAAACAAGATTTGCGCCATTAAGCCACTCTCCCCGTTTCTCGTTTTCTGGTGCTCGTGTCATGCGAACAAGTGGAAATTAAAGCGTGTCGGTTGAGTCTCTTTAGACGTGGATTACGTCGCTGGATGGTTTCGGACTGGACACGAATAGAAGAGAAGAGAAGAGAGAGGGTAAGAGAGAGTGAGAGAGAGAAAGAGATGGGGAGAAGGAATGGCAGAGAAAGAAAAAGGAAGGGTACGTTTATAACGGGATGAACGGTTCGTAATGCTCAAAAGACACGAGAAAGGGTAGATCCTGATGAAAAAGAGGCGGCGATTTCTTTGGGATACCCGTTTGCAAAAGACACACGTCTGCATTTGCGGAGGAAGTATAAATCGTATCAGGAAAATTACTCCTGCGTTCTTTCCATCTGGCATTTCTTATGACTAATTACTTCGAGCGAAGATTCTGTCTTCTTTAAATTCCATTCATCTGAGTTTTCTCTTTGCTAATTGCTTCGGACGATGCTGCTCTCACGTTTCATCCATCAAAATCTTTGTTCTCATTGAATTGCCTTTTCTTAGAAACCTGAACACTGAAATGTATACTTAGAAGCAATTATATTATTTGCATTTTGTAATGCTTTCGATGATGTACATTTCTTATTTTACTCGCGTTTCAAAGACTGCGATTGAACAATCGACTATTTTATATACGTTTTTATGAACTTTCCTGAATAACGATCCCTTACTGAGTTTCTCTGGCTTCGATGAAGACCCACAAGATTAAAATATTGCCGGAAAGTCGATCCAATTTCGATAACAACGTTGTGTATTTAATTAAAATTTCTTCCTATCGAAAGAGATTGTTAATAACGTAATTTCAATCGACTGTCTTTAAATCTTAACAACAAGCTCTTCGTTAAATAAGTAAAAAAATGTATTAAAACAACCGTAAGGAGGATAAAATATATTTCTGTAAAGAGATGTATAAAAAAGAATGAGTGATATGGTTACCATGATATTCGCCACCCTGCACCAGGTTGCTCATCTCCATACGTTATTGTTTACGCACAGCACCGTACTATTTCTTTCTTCTTCAACATTATTCTCCATGTTCTTTTTTATCACCCAGATGTTCATTAGAGATTTTTCCCAGTCCCACGAGAATTTCCAGAGCTCCATCCACTTCGAATTCTTCGAGCATTTTTAAAACGATGAACGCATCACTTTTTCAAGTCTACGACTTAAACGACAACGAGAGAAAGATTAAGAACGATTCGATGGAAAAGAATCGTACGTCTGAGAGTATCTCATTAATCGCGAGTTCTAAAAGCATCTTTAGAAAAGTCCGCGACAATAAATATAACAGAGAAAAGTTGCGAAATACAATATTAAACGTTGAGATGCAGAGTTCGCGAGTTGTCCCTCCGCGGAGAGCAATTAAGAATCGAATTACGCTTTATGGCAGACAGGCTCCATAATATCGCTCGGTGGTGTCGCGACTACTCGTCGCCCGGACGGAAAGACGAAGACCCTGCCTTGTCTTGGCCTCCGTCGACGGAACGGCGTAAGCAAGAAAAATCGTTACGAGTGACGCCGGCATTTTTCTTTTGCCGCGATGTTGCACTTACACCATCTGCACCACGTGACCCGGATTTCGCGTGGACAACGAGGAAACATATTGTTCGGAAGAAACGTTTCAAATAAACGTTTCCGTCCGAGAGGAGAGCCGGGATTCGTGGTTTTAATGTGCAGCGGTGTTGCATCAGCCGCCGTAATGACGAGACGGATGTTTCTGGATACGTTAAAATGCAGTTTCGAGTCGAGCAATTCCAACATTGACACGCTCTCTCATTGTTCGACGATCGTTCTATTCTTTGTGGTCTCTTCCATTCTTGCCATCCGCTCGTTAACGCTTTACACGCGGAGGATTCCTGTTCTACCAAAGCATTTGTGCGTGGTATTTTTTTTATATACTCCAAGTTTTATATATACTCAATGAATTTGGAAAATGTAATGAATTCTTGAATGTTTATCAAAATAATTGGCGAGTCTGGGTTAGACCTGATTTGTTCCTTTTAGGGAGCAATCCAGCTCGTTGTTTTTCTACGACCTTGACGGATTTGGGGGTTACCTGAACCAGGGGATGGCGCACCCATGGTGGTCTTGTAGAAAAGTAGTTATTTACCTCAGGGGCCTAACCAGTTCGCTGGTCAGGTACGGGTTTGGCGAACCCGGGGTTACCCGAGCCAAATGGGTGCGAAGCCCGCAAGGGGTGCAGAGGAGACTTCCGCAGAGGGTTGTTCAGCTTGCTGAATTGACTCTTGGGATTTTGGTCAGCGTTTGGTCTAGATTTTAGGAGAAATTATATATAATTACCCGATTTATCACATTTAGTGTAACATATATATTGAAAAAATGTAGAGTCTATCTTCCGCCGTTGCAACCTTTGTCGTACTTGAAGTAAGTTTCGATTTAGATCTAATTTTGTCTTGGATTTTATAATATTGATCGATTCAATTTTCTGTGAGAAAATAATTACATAATAAATGTAGAGAAATCGATATCTGGGGCTAACTTTATCGGAACATTTCTATAAAATGAACTAGAAACGACAAAGGGAAGAGACTGGCAGGATAAGTGTCAGAAGGATATCAGTTAAATCTCTGACACATCTGCAGCAACGTGACGTTTCTCTGATCGGCGTAAACGATCGGAGTATTCTCCTTGAATTTCCACCCTCTTATTCCATCTCTCTTTTTCATTTCAGTGTGCAATATAACTCTGGACAGCAGGCAGTTATTCAATAAATCGGATCGTGGCTTCGGGCAAATAAAGTCTCCGTCTCTCGAAGGACCCTCGAGGTGTACGTACAGATTTGTGCCGGACACTGGTCAAAGAATTGAGTTGCAGATCTACCGATTGATCTCCATAGGACGACATAACGGCACTGCGTGAGTAACTAAACAGTTTCTATAATATAATCGATGCTATGTTTCATTTTTTTCAGTAGGTACAATTTTTTGGGAAAATAAGTTCTTTAACAATACTGTACTATTTCACTATAAAGTTGAAAAGCGTTTATAAAAAAAGTAGGAATCCGGTAATTTTATATTAAAAGCAATTTCATCTACTACCAGTTTCAGATAAAAAAAATAGAGATTTTAACGAAATGAATTGAACATAAAAATCGTTAGCTTCAAATATTTTGGAAAAATTTGTCGATGAAAACGCAATAATATCGGAAAAGGTATTTAAGTTTTACAATATTTTTATTGAATCGAGCTTGGCAAAAATTTCGATCGTTTCACAAAGTATCAACGATACGTTAAAATGAAATCGTGACACTATAGAATTTATTTTAACGAACATATAGGTCCCCTTTGCTTTGTTCGCATATAATCGAACAAATCCTAAAGGGTTATCTTTCTGTTCGGGCATTGAAAATGATTTATATCGAACGCGGAACTCGACATTAATCAATCCCGCTTTTAATCATGTTAGACAACTTCGTTGTTAACTCCGCTCTTGTTCCATACTTTTAATTAAATTAACGTCCACCGGCCACACGCGTTTTCGGCGAAATTCATTTGTACCGCGACCTGTAAATTGTTACAGTAATTCTCAGTTCTGCTTGTTTATTTCGGCCGACAGTTCCTTTCCATTACGGTGATGGTGGACGAACGGTGCAACGTATTGATTGCTATTAAAGCTGTACCGTATAAAAGCACAATACAATAGACATTTTTCAATTTCGTTCGGCGATATGCAAAGCTTTGATCGCCGTCAAAGTATCTTCGATTGCTGGTGTTAAACTGCACGTCGATTAAACGATACGATAATATTTATTGTGGAACTTTCAAGCTATTTGAAACCATTTTTCGTTCTTGTCAACGATTGCCGTCATACGAACCTGTAAATGTGCATCATCCAGATGACAATATTCCTATTTCTATCTTTACAAGTTATCGATATGAAATATCGACAAGCTACTTCGTTAACTTTAACGCAAATACGTAATTGTTACGTTTCAAAATGAATTCTAACAATTAATGGCTACATTGAATAATCGTATTCACCAAATACTTAATAAAATATCAAACAGATAAAAGAAACATGGTCCCAGAAGAATAGAAAGAAATTGAGATATTTTAATTTACACTCAAGAGAAAGATTAATCCAACATACTTAAAAATGACAAACAAAGTCGTAAAAAAAAATAGTAGTTTTTAGGAAATTGAAAAAAAAAACAGCGTTCGACATTTCAGGAACATTTACAAAAAAATTTAGAATAAAACATTTTGTAGAATAAACTACCTTAGTAGATCTAGTGTTAACAGCAAAATTGTTCCATGACTCGAGATAAAATTCTATATCACACCTTGACAATTTGAGACGATTTGTGACAAAAATTAGAAGTAGTAACTTTCAAAAACCCTGTTTCCTCGTAAGTTTCACCACGTTCGCCGTAGATACCGGGCGCACTCGTGTCGTCGGTTTTCATACTCGAGGAAGTTGAAGGGCGGCTTATACGAACCGATATGATTGGAGATCGCTTGTGTCGATGGCCGTTTCAATTTGTCATACTTCCACTCTTACGAGGCCACCATCGCTGCTCTTAAGTCCCTCTCAACGTGTGTAGAAGTAGCGCCATCGTCTGAAATAGGGGGTGAGACGAGAAGAAGGGTCTCGAAAGAAAAATTACTGTTTCTCGAAGCGTCTCCAACCCCCTTCCACGAAGTCTGAGCGCCGCGAGGATACCGAACGAACTTCGTGGCGAGTAGAAAAGGCCTTCGACAAGCCTTGAGAAAGTTCTTGCAATTTTTCGACAAAATTCTTCGTTTCTTTATTTTTCCGAGAGCTAAGCGAGACTTTGGTCCACGAATGCATCGTGTATTCTACGTTTATCCCAGTCGCTTTTGTTTGTTGTCCATTATGGGATACGTGTAAACAGTGAAAAGTATTTTGTAAGGATTTTTTATTTTGTTTGAGTTCAATCATTTTTTGGGGGAAATTTGATTGATAGTTTTAACGAAATATAATGGAAGGATATTAATATTGTAGGATGTTTTTCGAAAAATTTCAGAGAGGATTGTGAAACCAACAGGTTCATTACTTTATTGCGGTGACATGAAATGTATTTATGTAAAATATTTATGTCCGATGAATTTATTTTACATCCGCGATTGAATATTGGAAAAACAGGAATTTACAGGAGAACATTTAGAGTAGGATGGTTTGATGGTAATTGAAAATAGTAAAATCAAGTCACAGTTTTTTTTTATTTCTGCAATGAAATTTTATTATTCTATTTGCAAACATATTTTATACAGTTTTTATCATTTAGATTCCACCCTACGGTTCTAAACTTTATTAGCGCCATCTCAGAAACTTTTCTTGTTTCTCTTTTTTTTTCTCAGATGTCGTGAAATCTTTATTTTCTCTTCTTCTTATTGAATTTCTTTCCCACTGTACGCCAAGTAGAAAATAGTCGGCTCGAAGAAATATCAAAATCTCAAGTTATTTTTCTTTTTGGGCATTCCTACTTGGAAAAATATCAACTAACATATTTAAAAAATAATCGTAACCTTTCGTTCCACCAAAACACACAAAAAATTGTCGTAAAACTCTAAATCATTGACAAAAGCATCGAATAATCCTTATAAGATTTAATCCCTGCGGACGGTAATAATTTCAGATAAACTTCAGTAAGCTTCTAAAATGCAATACGGTTTATGGCTTTTCGATTCTTCCTAGCATATATCTAGCCATAGATAACTTAAATCTCACCCTTACCGCGGTAAAACTCTGTTATATCACACCGAACAGAATAGCACTCCTGTCCCCTCTGAGTAGCCCCTAATACTTTGCGTGAAAGCGTGTTGCAATAATTTTCAAAATCCTCATTTATATGCCGACCGAATCGCCGGATTGGTTTTATATCGCGCCAATTTCACCGAACTTTAATAAAAACGCCGAACTCCAACGATAACTCCTATCCTTCGCAGTTTTTCGCTGATAGCCAGATAAGAACGTGTTGAGCTTAAAGGCTCATAAATTCAAACGACGCATTCAAAGACTGCTCGTGCATTTTCTCGTTGAGAAGTTGTAAACATTCAGCAACGATAGTTCCTCTCTCTTTCCTCGATACGTGCTGACCCACGGTATTAAAAGATTCTCTACCTTTTTTTACCTGAAAGTTGAACGATTTATCACTCCGCGCGGTCTTCTCCGGTTAAAAGCTCTATGGATGGTGGCGAGAAATAAAAAATATAAAAGTACACTCGGAAGTTTGCTCGTTAACGGAAGTGAGATGGCGAGTGATAAGCTCGAGGCGAGAAATATCGTTACACTTACGTGGAGTATCGTCGAACGTAACCGCCATTCCCTCTATTCTCATCCATGACGGTGGAAGAACTGCAACGACCGTCAGAAACTTGACTTTTCCCTTACGAAGGCAAATTTCTTGGTGAATACACTCGATAAGATATTCATGACGATCCTACGGCCTCAAATACCTACAACTTGCAATCATCCCTAAGAACTTCATCAATCCGCTTTCCTCTGATCCACCAAATCGAAACGATTAATCCTCGAGCCATCTTGTAAAATTACGACGTGAAAACTTCAAATTATATTAACACGTTGAATGCCACTGGTATTTCGTTCGTTTGATTATTTCTATCGAAGTAATACTTTTCCTATTAAAATCACATCTTTGTAAAGCAAAAACTTTAAGGACACAAATATATATGTATTCAGCAGGACCCTATCTTTTGAATGCCAGTATTTAAATACTGAATGTGTTAGAAAATCCGTAAATATTGCAATTTCAAAGCCCATGACAATTAATGTGTTAAACAACCATTGACGAAAAGTAATATCACTTTGAAACACGATGACAAATCATCGACGTTTATTCGGTGAACAAAGTTCGCGCAATAAAGCCGCGAAGTCTGCCAAGGTGGTAGTAGAATGTGAAAAATGACTGGATTACTTCCCTTAAAGTTACCGTCTAACTTCCACGTCGTGAAGTCAATTACTCGCAAACCGTATCATTTATCCGACGAATAAGATCCAACTGTAAGGATACAGTGCCTTAACTCGATCGTTTAAAAGTATATTGGCATGAAAAGTTCTCTAAAAGAACGTTGGATGGACGGTAAGAGACAAAGAATCATGGGACACAACCTTCGCAGGTTGTTAAACGAACCTGTCGTCGTAGTCGTCTATTCCACGGTTGTCTGGCACAGACTACACTTTCCAAGTCCTTCTAGAACACTCGTGAAGGCTCATAATGGAACGGGCATTCAACGAAGAGGAACAAAACGGAGGGAACACCCTCGTACTTCGGTGAGTTCCATGTTTGGCTGAAAATCCGAAGATCCAAGCCCTCTCCTAATTCCCAATGCTGAACCATGGTATTCCTTGGGACGTTGTACCCCCTCGTCGGAACGCAATTAGGTCAGGTCCTTGGCTGGACATGCACTTCTCTCTGCAAACGTACTGAGAATGCACCGGCGGATTATTTCGGCGGAGATTTTCGAATTTATGTACTGTCGAGAAACGCCCGCTGAAGTGACGTGAACGTTGGAAACTGGCGGGTAAATCGTGGAAAATTTCTGGGGTGAAAACTGATTTGATATTTTTATGGTACTTTTGGAAAGCATTTCCGGTGGAGTAGATTTGGAAATGGAAGATTGAGAATTTAGAAGAATTTCAGATTCGTATATTCGACATTTTGGGAGATTTTGGTTGGGAGTAATCTTTAGGAAAATTAAAAGATTAGGATTATTTTAAAATTTCAGGAATAGATTATTTTTGCAGGAGGCGTTCAGGAAGATGGGAGAGAATAATGAGAGTAAAGAACTTGTGCAAATAATTGGAATATAATTTTATTAAAATATCCAATATCAAAATTGTAATTGCATAATCATAATTTAGAGGAAATGGCTCAACGACGGGAACGATTCGTCGTGCCGATATTTGAATTTCTGCCGGCAATTGGAATATCCATGCTTCCTCCCCAGACAGTCAGACTTCATTTTAATTCTTCCATTTCCTTCGCAACGACGTTTCGGCTCCTTCCTTCTGTGGGTGAGGAAAAATCTCCGATTCAAACTAGATTCGCATCTTTTCCATATTTTAATCGAGTCCCGACACGCCACCGTTTCATTATTTCTCGGCTCTCGTATTTACGGCAATTAAAGTCGTCCGACTGCAAAATTGTTAGGGATCAGTGAACACGATTTACCCGTTGATATCAAAGACCAACTACAACACCAATAAGTTCATATTTATCGCACAAATTTTCGATTCTCCAAATTTATTCATCCCTATTAAATGTATTTTTTCTCCATACGTAATATTTACATGCATTTTCAAATATTCATTGACATTCCGTCAGAATTGAATTTATCGGGGTTTGAACGTCACAAAGAGCAACGAATATGGAAATAGATTTGATGGAATATTCATTTAAGTTGTAAAAATGATTCAATTAGAAGCGAACTAATTACCGGGATTAAGGTTGTTAACACTAGATTTACGGAAGCCGTTAAATTCAGATTCCTACCTTTTTAGAAACACCTTCCAAACTTATAGAGACGTGGTATCTTCTTTGTTGTCTGGTCTCTCTAGTTCCAAAGTCCTTATTTAATTTATTGCTGTTTAACAGATTTCATGCCCGTAAATCTAGTGTTAAGGAAGTAAAAATTCATATTTGCAACTCATTGGTCCAAATTGACCGTCTTTGGAAAATTTTTCCAATGTGATATAAATATCGTAGCCATGGTGGTTCGAAACCCACCTAAACTCAGTAGGTGATTGACAAAATGACCACAGCAGTTACAGTCGAAGGGCATAAAAGAAAAACAATTTCTACAAAGTCCATTTATGCGATTAAAGTGTTTCTCATTCTACTGTAACAAATTTATGACAATCGTATTCCTGCATCTAATTAGCATTGACGCATAATGCGGAATTCAGAATTGGTTTGGATACTCGTAAGCGGTTCTCGAAATTTCAGGTCATAGTTTATATAACGTAGGAACGAGGGCGCATATGAATGTTTAATAATACCTTCCGTGGTGTGTGATGCATATGGCAAAGTAAATATTATTTCATCGTTAGAATTCAGAAACTATCTCTACCTATAACTATTCACCGCTTCAGAATACCTGTTCATACCGTTTTCAGATCGTTTTCGGGTCAAAACCGCTCAATCGCACGTGAGTTGGCAAACACGAAAATTGTTTCGCGGTAAAAGCGCTAACAAAATCTGCCATGAATTCCCTTGTGTGTCCTGATACGGTGATTAATCATCAGCACCTTCTCGTCATTGGCAATGTTCGTCGGGTTCTTACATTTTCGGGGTTTTGCATGACAATGGATTTACATTGTCTTTATTACTCGTTCATATTACTATATGCAGACGTTGTATTTTCAGAAAAACGAAATAATAATATCAATAACAGGGAAGTCGGTTGAAAAATGAAAAATATTCGCTCTTACGACTGTGCATTAGGAAAAGAAGTTATGCTATTATAAATTGCCAATTTTTAAATTGCTTGCATGAGCTATACGAATTAATACATCTTGTATTATCTTTTCGACACAGTTTCTCACAAACAATTCATCATTATTTAATTACGGATAACGTAACATTTTATATTCTCCATTAATATCTCTTATATTTGTTCTGAGAAATGTAAAATTATAATTAGTGACAAAATTTCTATGAAAGTAATATTAATTCCGATTCATTCGTTATTGCATTATCGTTATATTGGATGTTAAATATGGCATTATATTAAAAGTTAAATACTTAAAAACCACTTTGAGAAAAGCTCTCAAAATTCTATCGCGTAAAGCGATAAAATCGTAATATGAAGGCAGGTATGTCGAATTAATATTCCAAAGCTTTGAATGCACAGATGCTTGACATGACTTTCTATGCATTCTTCCGACTAAAAAGAAGAGACGATTAATTTCCACTTCAAAATGTACAAGAGTGCAATAATTCCCAGTTCCGGTATGTGTGAAATTTCGACATGAATTCCACATACAAAGAAAATATATTTCCCGAGAAGTAATTGCTACGGACATGTTTAATAAACTCGTAGTGATTCCGGGGACAGTTAAAATTAAACGAGGAATATGAAGGCGTGAAGAGCTTTCGGAGCTTCACGAAACACCTGCGACTAATACGTGTTCCAGTACGATAACTTGTAAATATTCGTTTGCGAAATATCGAAATGATGATCTCGCTGCATGGCACGTTTTCTCTTCCTATTATAAAAAGAAATAGAACTCATCTGCCAAATAATAATTCTTCTAATGAATTCTCGAGAAACTGTCACACTCTCGCATATTTTTATTAACAAATTTCCAAGCAGACCTTTCACAGAAAAGCTATTGTAGTTGCAAAAATATCCCACGTATTTATTCTCTTAGAATCGATTAATCTTCAATAACTTCACAGTACAATTACACCGATAATATTGGAAAAATTACTCTTACAAATACTCATAAATGTATAAAACACGTTATTATATATAACAATTTGTAGACTACCTTTAAACTCTGTCAGATCAAATTAATCATCTTAATAACTCTCACGAATAATCCCAATATTTTATTCCAACGAACTTCTCCATCAATTCACTACATCAAAACTAAATATAAATTCCGAACATAAATTTCCACTAATACTAAAAAAAAGGCACCCATTTTCCAATCTCTCAGCAGCTTCTGTCTCAAAGATCGCAAAAAAACCCGGTAAAGGACCCCAACCGGTAAATCCAAATCTTGAAGACCATGGCTACCTATCCCCCACGTGAAGAAAGTGCAGCAACGTCTCCTTCCGGTCTCACATTCCCTTCCTCTTCTCGTCTTGGTCCCTTTGCACGGCCTGTCTTTCCTTTCGCGTACGCGCGGACAGAAAAGGGGTGAGTGAAATTACGTCGCTCGGCGGAATACTATTAAGTGAGGTAGCAGAATAGAATGGGCCCCGTGGGTGATGGATGACCTTAATTTCGCTATGATTACCGGCGGCTCTGGAATTTGTATGAAAATCGCTCAGGGCTGGTTCTTTCACGATGCTGCACCGCGAAGGAGGTTTGCCACCCTTCGGACTATCTTCTCTTCTTTCTTCCGTACTCTTTCTTTTACCCCTTTTTTCCTTTTCTTTTTTCAATCGCCTCCGTTCTCGTTAATTCAAGATCGGCGGTATGAAAACGTTCATGTTGGAGGACGTTGATCGACGGCCACAAGAATGAAGTATAAGATTTTTGAGAAGCTAATGTGAGAATGTAACACGAGGATAGATACTACTTGGGTCGTGGTTAAATAATATTCTGATTAATGCATAGATAATACTGCAGTACAGGAAACATGTTTGAACTTTAGTTTTAAGGACGATGAAGGACTGTGATGGTAATAAGAAGGTTGTTGAAAGTTGGTAGGAGAAGAAAGTAATACTGTCTCTAATTGCGAGTCCACCTTCGGGTTAGAGAAATAGAAAAGTTACAAAGTGAGTGTATTCCCTACGATGGAACAGAAGTGAGAGATTACGACAATACATGAAAGCGATTCGGTAGGTAAATGAAGTGTATTCATGGCGTTGCATAACGGGAAAAGTTAAATGGTTTAAAAATGAATACGTAAGTAACGTATATAAATTGCTATTTAATGTGCTCGCGGTTCTTTCGGTTGGCGGTGCGCGAACGAGAAATCTCAGGAAGTATGAGGCGCCGTGGTTCCGCTGCCGGATTCTACGTGCACATGGAGAGAGAAAGAGAAAGAGAGAGAGAGAGAGAGAGAGAGAGGGAGAGAGAGTTGCTGGATGTTCGATGACAATAAAATACAGCCAGCGTATAAAACTACGGTGAAGTTTAATATTGTGCGCAAAACTATCGGAATATTTCATGTAAATTCGCCGTTCCGCGTCGTCGAGTGTGATCGTTCTTTAGGGGTCCCTTCAAAATCCGTTTCTGCCGATACGATTTAACGTCTGTAGCTGGATTTGTGGTGACACAACACTCGACTTTGTTCGACAGCAATATCCGTACTTGATACGCTTAATATTTCTACTCCAAGTGGAAAAAGTGCAAACAAATACATGCTGAAGTAAAGATAAGATACCGGAGAAAGGTGAATGTTTAAAAGTATCCGAGTTATATCGCAAACTTTTATCGCGACAATTTTACAGCAACGATAATATATTACTCCCTGTGCCGCTCTTATAAAACAATGTTCAGCCGTTTTAATTTCCTCGTTACTTTTCCGCCGGAAACGCTGCGAAGGTTCATTCATTTAAATGCACATTTTCATCCCCGGTCGGCGTGTATCTACCGGTTATTTTGTCGTTTAAAACGGACATTCATACATCCGGTTGGTTGCCTAGATTTACATTCATTACGTATACAAAATCGAGGACTGCTTCGGATCCCCGTAGAAAAGACGCGGTTTTAGATTTTTTCTATCCTCCTTCGAGTGCAGTTTCCCCGCATGGAAATTTCTCGTTCACCGTAAACAGATTCTCATGCAAACTACTCGCCCAGTTGCTAAAACCAATACATTTACATAGTTATTCATCTGATAGTTAAATTTAAGAAAAAAGTGAATTTATATTCATCCGCTGGATTGATTTACGGAACCAGAGTGCAGAAATATTATTCAGTACTTTACAGTATTATGGTTGTTACAATTATTAACGCTGATATTAATTATGACGTATTTACATAGTGTCTAAAATTCATGTAAATCCATATAAATGATATAGAGATACGTGATATACATCCCATTTTCGTAAGTATGCACTAAATATCTTTTGGAAGTTGAAACGGGTAACCCTATGAAATAGAGATCAGGTCCCAACTCCATTTCTATCCTCTTACGCTCAAGATTCACAAGGGTTCAGACCCCTCGGTTCATCATGCTTCCTATTACTGCCTGTAGTTAGTTCCTGGACATATTGCTGACATTATAAGATGATTAACTGCTTTGATTCGGCTTGCTTTGGTTGTCTATGAGAAGTTACCATTAACCCGTATTCCTAATTAGTAAAGTTAATTATTAGTTCTGTTTTAATATAGATTTTTAAAATAATATAATGGAAATGTACTCTTCTTTCAACACGGTTTCGTTATAATACGATTTATAAATTGCGGGAATCTTCCAACAACACGGTGTCCTATAATACGATTAATCTCTCCTAAAAGAGATCAATCTGAAGAGATCATAATGTTAACATTTCCATAAAAAAAAGATGTCACAAAAGATAACATATTTTAGAGGTCTAAAAGAGATCATAATGTTAACATTGTCATAAGAAGAAAGATGACATAAAGATAACATATTTTAGAGGTCTAAAAGAGATCATAATGTTAACATTTTCATAAGAAAAAAGATAACATAATGTTAACATTTTCATCAAAAAAAAGATGTCATAATGTTCACATTTTCATTTAAAAAAAGATGTCATAAATATAACATTTTAGAGGTCTAAAAGATATCATAATGTTAACATTTTAATACGAAAAAAAGATGACATAATGTTAACATTTTCATCAAAAAGAAGATGACATAATGTTAACATTTTCATAAAAAAGAAGATGACATAATGTTAACATTTTCATCAAAAAGAAGATGACATAATGTTAACATTTTCATAAAAAAGAAGATGACATAATGTTAACATTTTCATAAAAAAAAAGATGACATAATGTTAACATTTTCATCAAAAAAAAGATGACATAATGTTAACATTTTCATAAAAAAAAAGATGACATAATGTTAACATTTTCATAAAAAAAAAGATGTCATAAAGATAACATTTTAGAGGTCTAAAAGATATCATAATGTTAACATTTTCATAAGAAAAAAAGATGACATAATGTTAACATTTTCATCAAAAAAAAGATGACATAATGTTAACATTTTCATAAAAAAAAAAGTTGTCATAATGTTAACATTTTAGAGGTCTAAAAGATATCATTATGTTAACATTTTCATAAGAAAAAAAGATGACATAATGTTAACATTTTCATCAAAAAAAAAGATGACATAATGTTAACATTTTCATAAAAAAAAAGATGTCATAAAGATAACATTTTAGAGGTCTAAAAGATATCATAATGTTAACATTTTCATCAAAAAAAAGATGACATAATGTTAACATTTTCATCAAAAAGAAGATGACATAATGTTAACATTTTCATAAAAAAAAAAGATGACAATGTTAACATTTTCATCAAAAAAAAGATGACATAATGTTAACATTTTCATCAAAAAAAAGATGACATAATGTTAACATTTTCATCAAAAAGAAGATGACATAATGTTAACATTTTCATCAAAAAGAAGATGACATAATGTTAACATTTTCATCAAAAAAAAGATGACATAATGTTAACATTTTCATTAAAAAAAAGATGACATAATGTTAACATTTTCATCAAAAAAAAGATGACATAATGTTAACATTTTCATCAAAAAGAAGATGACATAATGTTAACATTTTCATCAAAAAAAAGATGACATAATGTTAACATTTTCATAAAAAAAAAAGATGACATAATGTTAACATTTTCATAAAAAAAAAGATGTCATAAAGATAACATTTTAGAGGTCTAAAAGATATCATAATGTTAACATTTTCATAAGAAAAAAAGATGACATAATGTTAACATTTTCATCAAAAAAAAAGATGACATAATGTTAACATTTTCATCAAAAAAAAGATGTCATAAAGATAACATTTTAGAGGTCTAAAAGATATCATAATGTTAACATTTTCATTAGAAAAAAAGATGACATAATGTTAACATTTTCATCAAAAAAAAGATGACATAATGTTAACATTTTCATCAAAAAGAAGATGACATAATGTTAACATTTTCATAAAAAAAAAAGATGACATAATGTTAACATTTTCATCAAAAAAAAGATGACATAATGTTAACATTTTCATAAGAAAAAAAGATGACATAATGTTAACATTTTCATCAAAAAAAAGATGACATAATGTTAACATTTTCATCAAAAAGAAGATGACATAATGTTAACATTTTCATCAAAAAGAAGATGACATAATGTTAACATTTTCATCAAAAAAAAGATGACATAATGTTAACATTTTCATTAAAAAAAAGATGACATAATGTTAACATTTTCATAAAAAAAAAAGTTGTCATAATGTTAACTTTTTAGAGGTCTAAAAGATATCATTATGTTAACATTTTCATAAAAAAAGATGTCATAAAGATAACATTTTAGAGGTCTAAAAAATATCATAATGTTAACATTTTCCTAAGAAAAAAGATGTCATAAAGATAACATATTTTAGAAGTCTAAAAGAGATCAATCTGAGGAGATCATAATGTTAACACATTGCCGGCTGCTCTCACGTATGCGTGACATCTCTTCCTTCAACTGTTATCGGCCGCTCACACGTATGCGTGACTTTTTAGAAACTGCGAGAAACTCGCCGGCGCGCCATGCCGAAATCCAGTTCACGACGGAGGTTTTATATGCGGAGGTTGAGATTTAAGTAGCTTCATAAATTACCCCACTTTTATAAGCGGGATGACCTAATCCACACCGCGAGATGATTTCGAGCTGCTCTTTTCAGAAAACAAACCCTAACCTTCTATGCATTTATTCTTTCCTCTCGATGCTGAAACGACATTATTTATTACGTTAGACGAATCACTAAAAAATGTTTCACTAACGAGGCAGGTTTTCGAGAGTACGAAAAGTTAAATGCGTCTACCAGGAGAAAATAATTAGAGTGTAAAAATATTGTTCGTTCTAGCCGGTACACAAAATTTTCATCGTTGCTCCCCAGTGAAACAGTAGGGGATGAAAAATGAAATTTAGCAAATAGCAAATATATTTTCTCTTTACCCTCGATAACGTTGCTCTCGAAGTAAATCTCATGAATATGATTTTAATGGATCATACAAGAGCACGCGAAAGATTTACTTTGTAAAAAAAATAGGGGGAGAAGAAAAATACCAAAAATCTTACATGGCAGAAGAAACCTGAAAATTCATGTGTCACAAAATGGTAATATTTCGTGCAAATGGTAAACTCACCTCTGCGCGTCGTCTTTCCGCGATGCCGACAGGAAATCAACGTTTTACCGCAAATCGCAAACAGGAAAACGCTTTCCTACGATTTGCCTCGTCATATACGAAATCTGTTCCGCGAGTGCTGATCGATTTCGAGGTACTCGAGGGGCGCACGAATCGAGGACGAATTCGCATTGGTATACGTGAGATTTCCCCTCGTGGCAGACCGTTAATATTTCCCTCGGAAGGAGCACTTGAAATCGACGCGATGCCAGTTACGTGACGCGCTTTGAAATTCTCATTTTCGCTCGTCTCCCAAAAGCAACTGGCATCCGCAATTAGCCTACCCCGTCATTGGCTTTCGCAATGCTTGATATTACTCCTTTGACTGAGCGGCCTCGAGAAATATGCAATTAAAGAGATTTTAGTGTCTTGTCGTAGATATTGCTGTACGATTAAATCAGATTAATGAGGTCCCAAGGGGGAAAAAAAGAACAGCAGTGATAATTACTAGCTACGTTTCATTTTTTCAACCTTCCCTTTTGATAATTTCTGTTTTCATACTCTTATATTCCTCGCGTATCTCTATTTTCGAGATTGCTCTCAAACTTTTTTATGACGTTAATTAATTCCTAGGACAGCAGAATTACGACCTGGGATTAAAGTGAATTTAACATTTTTTGTTTTTTGCTTCATGGGAAAGTGGGGAGCCATAATTCGTCGGGGATGGAGGAGAATTTGAGATTAGAATTTGAAATTAGCAAATATCGAAATTGAGAATTTAAGTTCTCTGGCGAAGATGGGTTAAATTGCTGAGAAAATAAATGTACGACGATCGAGAGGAGTATGTCGCATGTAATGCATGGAGATTCTCCGACTAATAAATAATGGACCTATTGTTTCGACGGTACCAGTGAATCGTAAAATCACGGCATTCCCATTGCAGATGCATTATTTCGAGGAAAGCACAGACAGACGTCGTCGAAATTTGTTTGACATCGTCGATTTCCTAGTATTTATCGTCCCTTCGTATCTCACGGTGGATTACCATTACGCGCGATGAAATAGCATTCAAACAGACCTCGAAATTCATTTTCCTCTGCCACCAGAAAGGACGCCGAGAATGGAGCTCCGTTAATAATAAAATGCATTCTACTTAATTCGCTTGAAAACGATAAAGACGCTAATAAATATAAAAATACTTTAAATAATAAATTGAAAAAATTAAAAATACAATATAGCCGCACTACTTCACTGCAACAACGAAGAATAAATTACATATGCTGCAATTAACCTTATTCTCTGCGATTCCTGTTTTAACTGTGTGCGTAATAAATCCGTATTAATTGCTGAAAACAAAATTTCCCTCTGCTTCTTTTATTTCGTATAATTAAACATGATATTAAGATTATAAAAATAATATAATCATTTCGCACTAACTAATATTTTCAATTTAATAGTATTTTCAAAACTTCAAAATTTCCTATTGCAAGCATCACTGTAGGCCAAGAGTTTAATAACCAGAATCAACATCAAATTGGACAGAAACATTCCCCTTCGATCAAATTCATTACCAAAGAACAATAACTCCATATTTTCCGAAAAACTACAGGAAAAAAAAATCACATTGTACAATATCACAATCTGCACTCGAAATATAACTCTCCCCTTAAATTTACAGCAGCGGTAAATTACAGAGCTAATTCGACTTTCCTCTTTAATACACTCGTAACATAAATCTCGCACTTTTGCATTAAGCGATAAAATTCGCGATCCATGCAAACCATTCGGACAAATCGAACGGCAATTAACGTATCGCGAATTGCACCGAACCGCATCGTTGTCTCTGTTTCTCTCGTTTCGTCGCACCCTCTACTACCCCTCGACTACCCCTCGACTACCCTTCGTCCTCAGTACTGGGACACAACACGGTCGAAGGGTCCGGTTTTCAGAAAACTTCAGATCCAATTCCCCAACTTTCCGCATTACGACAATGCCGTCCGAGTTCGAGGATTCATCGAGCGGTCTCCCAACTCGCGCGGGAGTAAATGAGAAAGGTGTACGGGACGAGAGGGAGGGTGCAGTGAGGGCGAAGAGAGGGTGCTGGGACGGTGCTCTGCCAGAAAAGAGGGCACGATGGTAGAATGGCTCTACCGCTGATTACACGCTCCGCGACGGAGCGAAATTTGTCTCGCCGGAAATAAATTAGTTAATGGATCGTTTGGTGGTCTTCACTGTGAGCCGAATGGATTTTGACTATTTTTTAGTGATCCATGGAAAGGAATTTGTGTCTTTGATTTTACGAATGAAACTTTGTAAATGATTTGATGATAGGGAATGAAAAAGATGTTTTGAATATATGTGATTTATTTACTGTGAACTTAATGTTTGATTTATAGAAATGTATAAATTTAAATATAAAAAAAATGCTGTCTGTTATGAAAGGTGAATCGAAGATGGTTAAAAGTTTTGATGAAATCCGTATTTGTATTTTCTTAACAAGAAAGCATCCTTGCATTGTCTTCCAAACTGATTTATAAAATCCGATTGGAAATTCGTCTAGGGGTTGTATCGGCTAGGAAAAGGACGACTTCTCGATTTGGATGCGGGATCTTTCAAGGTCGGGAGAAGTCAAGTGTTAGGAAAATTGGCTGTCGTGCTCGTGACAAAATACAGCAACCCCTAGAGAATGTCTTGAAACACTTCTACATTCGAGCAGGGATTAACAGTCATGTCAAGGTTAGCATTAAAATTAGACTTTCCAAATATTCTTTCAATTCGTAATATTTACAAGGATCGCATAACAATTTTAAAGGTACTTGGAAATGCTTTTAAGAAAAGAATTGTATTTTTATATAAATCTTATTTAGTGGAATGAAGAAGAATTTTCCGCTGCATTTTTGCAGTGGAATTTCCGATTAATTTCTTCCAACTCCTCCTCACCGATGTCGCTGGAGTAGTATTCGTACGCGAATTTCCTAGCCCTGTGTACGACAATTCATTTATCGAAAATGCAGTCATACCGTGCACTTTAGCGGTTTAAAGCGAGAGTGCGAAGGCAAACAAATAATATCGTCGCAATCAGAAATATTCGACATAATTTCCTGGCGCCGTTGGCGCGATATCGCGCACGAAACATGGAATTTATTACGCATTGTAATTAGAGAGAGGAATTTGCGAGAAATAAAATCCCGGGGTGGCAATTGCCGCGCCCTTCGTGCATCCAATCGCGTGGAAAAATACACGGAAAACGAGGCCGGAAACATCGTTGGTCAGAAAATGACAAACTTTTCGTTTATCGAGGGAAACCCACTATCCACCCCTGACCTCTCGCATTCTCCCCGTTTCATCGTCGCGATTTATGTCGGACACGTTAATTTATCAAATCGCCGTACGAAGTTTTGCATCCGGCGCTCCTGAATTTCACCGATACGACAGAGATGTGCATTCGTTATCTCCAAATTCCACGAACACAGTGAAAAAATCCGTGTACGCGAAATATGAATCAATTCCATTTGTTCAGAATTACCGTTCTTTTCTCTCCCTCTCTATTTTCTTCTCTTTTCATTTTGCGAATTTTAAAGTCACTCGTTTTTTACGAGACAAGAGATATAAAGCCCGTTGAAGGAACGTCGAGATTCGTTGGGACGGTATTTTTTGGAGATCATGGAATTCATGGGGCGTCGTAATTGACGACGTGTTCGAGAGAAATAAAAGCCGATTGAGTGAATCGGCAGCTATTGCCGTGGCTCTTGAATCGTTCCAGGGGGATTTGTCGTCACGGAAGTGGAAATATTGAGATACAAAAACAATAGATCGTCCGTTTGCTGCTATGCAATCTGTACTATCTTCCCATGAAATTCCTTCTTTCCAAAAAAATCTACAAGCGTCAAACCAATGAAAGAAATTGAACGAATAAAATACCATACATTTTATCAATTCATATTTTAAAACTCCGGATCTTCCAGACAACATACAAAAGGGTCAAACATCCGATTCTACGTGCAGCGTTGAATAAAGAACGATGGCAATTGAACGATTCCTTTTATTTGTTCATCGATAACGGAATAAAAATCCCTCGTTTTAATTCAAGCGGGCGTTAATTTGACGAGTGGCGCGAGATTATAAAGAACCAATAAAGGTATATAGACATCACACGCAAGCTTCAGGGAGTCTTTATGAAAAAAATATTCGCTAGAGGATTCGAAATAGCACGATACGGTAGAAGAAAACGCGCGGAAAAAACGGTCGCAAACTCTTCGCTTATCCGTCGATTGTTTGCGCCGCCGCGATTTCTGCCTCGTGTAGATCGATAGTGGATTAATGTTCGAGGATCGATGGAATTGCCGGAGCATCGGTTTGGTCGGAGTTTCACGATGGGTTTCATGCCACGGGCCGAAGAGAGAAGTGAGGATGAAAGAGAGGGGTTGCAACGTATTCTCTCTCACCCCTTTTCGTCTAGCGGCTGCATTGCTGCGCCCGGAATCGTTCTGATCGTTAGAAATTTGATTTCACGCCCGCCGCATCCATAACATCCTCTCGGTGTGCACACAACAGGGTAACGGTGTGATGGTATATGGAAAATAGGCCGTGTCTCTCCCATCTATACGGGGTGGACCATGGAAAATGATCGGTAGAATTTCCTCGTAAGTCGATAAGAGTTAATAGGCTGCGATTGTGAAATACACCCAACGGTAGGAATTGGATTGCATCGGTGCGGCAGCGGTTCAATGGTGTTTCCAGGATCGGTAAAGGGAGTCAATTTGTGAGGACGTACAATTGTACGCAGCGTTGCTGAAAATACGGGGTGAAACTACTTCGTCACTAAAAGGAATTCGATATTTTTCGTAAATAATCGGGCTTAATCTAAATTTCGGAGGAATTCTTACTGGAATTACTACATGATACTTATTAACCCATTTGCATTACAAGCGCATATATGCGCGCACTTTTTCCGGTCACTATCATCGATACGCATTTTTGCATTCACATTATAAGTGAATAGCAACACATATGAACAGTCTAAATTAGTTATACAACATTCGTCGATTAAAGTACAATATCATTTTTTGAAATACTGTTAGACTTATTGTTAGACTTAATATGAAGAAATTTGACAGTGAAGATATATTTTTGAATTTTTCATATGATGCAAATTGGTTAAGGAATTATTTATAGATCTGGTAAGAAAGATAGAATTTTGTAATAGAAGCGAATACGTTAAGGATAAAATTAATTAAATGGCGAGATTTTAACGAAACGTCAAGGACGATCGTGTTCTTCATTCTCACCCCGTATAGGGGTGAGTATGCTGTTCTTCCGTGCTTTCATTTTCTGTTACAGTCCGTCCTACCTACCTGCCGTAACGAGCATAGTGCCAGCACGAAATAACTCGTATAAATCACCGATGGTTGCATACACACATTTCGCGCGATTCTGCTCGCCGAGCTGGCGATGTTTTAATAAAACCCGACGAGGCCCAATTATTCAACTCAACGCCGGCCGTGTCTGAATTCTCTCCTACATTCGGAAACTCTTTTACATTTCGTGTTTCGAAACAGTTTCGCGACACTATTTTTTTTTGCACTGGAGAGGACTGGCATTCTTCGTTTTCCCGTTTATTCGCTGCTGTGTTGAGAAACGTCGTCGGATAACGAACCGCGATGCGGAAACAGACACGTGTTATTTTATGGCAATTATAATTGCTGTTTAAAGAAATAACCTTTTATCGTTGAAAACTTCTGCTTCGGTGGAATCAGTTGTTTCGTATGTTACGTGAAATTCAAATTATATACGGTCTAGTACATTAAAATGAACACGTGTGTAAATTCAGATTAATTCGTAGCAAATTCATTTTCTACGGAAATACAAAGAATTTGAAAATAAACATTTGTGAAATTGTAACTCATGGTAGGAATTTAAGATTATAAATTTTTTAATATTGTAAATTCTTTTTATTTTCGTATATATATATATATATATAGAAAACGAAAAGATTTCCGTTACTTGTTTCAGAATAGGCAGCTATCCACCCCGATATTTTCATTTAACACGTTCGAGGTCAGTCTAAATTCACATATGACCATTCTCCATAAATGCAATTTTAATGTTTGATTTCGCGCGAAAAATAAGATATTTCTGCCAATGTTAACGATAGAAAAGGAGACAGTCGGATTTTTGTACGCACAATGAACGTAGATTAGATAAATAATTCTATATATAAGTTTATAATTATATCCACTATGAAAGTTATAGAAAATTAATGTATTGTATATGCAGTAATGACCCATTAGAATGAAGAGAAAATACTGCATATGCAGTAGCCATCAGCGAACGTTTTAAGAAAAATCGCCTGCCCAAACCGAATATACATCGCACATCTCTCGTTTCATAGCGCTGACATTCCCCACAGAAGTATTTTCAATTTTATTTATCCTCTCGTACAGCTTTCTACCGATCATTATCTCGAATCACGCGAATCAATCTCGACAGGTTTAAGTATTAAAAACGATTTTCGAAGGCTGTCGCGTTGGTAAACATCGTGTGCCATTTTCAAGTACTGGCCCGAGCCACGGAACGGATGTTGGATGTCAAAAGCATACGCGAAAGTTTGACACGTTCCTGACAGTTTCCTCGAACGAAAGCTACTCGAGAGGAATGGGGGAGCGAGGAAATCTGAAATCCAAGTCTTGCGTGCTGCCTCGTTACGAATCGAAGAAACGAAAGCCACGAGGTCGTAGAGTAGACGGGGGGAAGAAAGAAAAGAACTTTTACGCTCATCCTTTTTCTCGACCCTCCACTTTTCTGCTTGCTTTCCGTTCTATTTTCTCCACTTTTGCTTGACTTTCCTTCGTCTCCTGTGCATTCACTTCTTCTTATTCTTCTTACGAGTTCTTGTTAGTCACCCATTTTCCAAAGTCTTCTATTCCTCGCGTCGAGGAATAAAAATTTGTCTTCGCCGATTCCTTCGACTTCATATCGAAAAGTGTATTTCAATTTTCCTGTCATAATATGCCAAATCTCTTATAAATGTGAAAAAATTCGGTATCATGTCAAATACTCGAATCGTAAAATACATTGAATCTTAAAACGATGAGAGAATCGTTAAAAAAACAATAAGGAGAATTTTCTAGGGTCTCTTGAAACAATATTGTTACAACAAAACATTTAAAGCGATGCTTTTATACTTTTTCTTGGAATTCTACGATTCTTATTTAACCTTCCGAAATGACTTTTATTTTGCTCTCTTCCACTTGTTCGACCAATTTTACTCGGTACCATTTGCTGCACCGTCTGACCGTATTTCCGTTCGTGCTACTCGATATAAGAACGTACTAATCGGATTCTTTAATGCATCGTCGAACAGCTAGGATTAAATTGTTTACGAGAGTAAAAACCTTATCGGAAGATTGAACAAGAGGGAAAAAAGCAGTTATTTACTGCACCGTTAACTCCTTATGGTTCTGTGTCAAGTGATACTTCACTTCAGGACAATAATTAATTTTTTACTTCATCGATCAGAACATTTCTATCAAAATATAATACTCCTCAATCTTTCAAATCCTCATTATTTAACTTCAACAGTTATAAAAATTTAAACGTTACAATTTCATCCTCAACCGAACAGTTCAGAAAACGACAAAAATTTCCCTCACGAATAAATTCCTGCAAACAAGCTCCAAAAGGTAACGATCTTTCAAGAACCCCTCCATAGCTAAAGCCGAAGATATCGGCAAGCAGCAATTACTCGACGGAGCAATATTCGGGAACCTTATCGCCACAGTCAACCAGGTCGTTTTACCTCGAAGTCTCCCGATCCTCGGGGAAGACGAGGCAAAATGAAAATAGAGCGAAAGAGAAAGTCCACGGTCTTCCTCTCCATAGGGTACGTCGGTTTACATTTAAATTTATAATCCGTTCTCGGCACGATTCCGTCCGAATGCCCTCAGTAAATTGATTTGCAGTATAACTTTAGTCCTTGGGCGCCGTAAGACTACCTTCAGCTGAGAAGAAGGAAAAGACGCGGAAAGCAACGGAAAACGACGGCGTGGCCGATGAAGGGGTGAGTGTCGGGGGTGAAAACGAGGACGAGAGAAATGTAAAATACGAGAGATGGTCGGAGAAGCACGGTAAGCGATTTCCAGTTGAATGACTGACATCGGTTGCTTACCGTTGCCTCTGGGCAACCTTCTCGCCGGTTGCTTTGCTTTCCTCCAACCCCTTGAGTACGTAAACTACGCGCGTACCTTCGTATGCACGGTAACGCGTGTCTGTAGGCGCACCATGTTACACGTACGGATTTCAGAGAGCCTTCTGCCTCTCTCTCTCTCTTTCTCACTTACTCTGTCCGTTTCTCTGTGTAATAGTCTCTATGTCTCTTTCTCTATTCCATCCGAGACACAAACAGCCGGATGTCTCTAGGTATGCAAACGTACATGCCCGATCTGCAACTCCGTTTTCCACTTGGAGGCTCGACCGCGATTAAGGTACTCCGCGACAAGACGCGCCAAATTGCATGGTATTTCGAAGAGGCGGCACCGCTCAACTCGAATGCTATTCCCTTTGCAGAGCGGTGATCCCGGCAAACAGTCGGCAGATTCTCGTCGAGAGCCGGTTTAGATGACATTTCGTGATTCGACGGAAAATGAATCTTCTGCGAGTAATTACTCGTTAGTAAAACGGTCATTTTCTGGGAAACTGCTCATTCTTGTAGGAGCAAAACTGATTCGTTTGTGGTACTTATTTTTGAAGTTCTTTTTTTGTTGATTGAAATTTTTTCATCGTATGGAGGTGAAGTTTTGTATGGTGATTAATTGGTGATTATGGTTGGATTCGAAAAGGAGGAATTCTTTTTTGAAGTATTTCATTTTGGATGGTTGGGGATTGAATGATTAATCGTCTTTGATTGGAAATTCTGAGTGTTTGAATTTTTACTGATTGTATTTGGATATTTTAAAATTCGTAGTTGAACGTATCGTAAATTCAGTAGTTTCGTCGTTGCATTCAGACAATCGAATCTTCCGATTTGAATTTTTCGATCATAGCGAATTTTTATTTGAGGTATTCAATTTTCAATGGTTAGGGATTGAATGATTAATCGTCTTTGATTGGAAATTCTGAGTGTTTGAATTTTTACTGATTGTATTTGAATATTTTAAAATTCGTAGTTGAACGTATCGTAAATTCAGTAGTTTCGTCGTTGCATTCAGACAATCGAATCTTCCGAATGGCAAACGTTGAATCGTGTATTTCTCCCTTTGTTTTCGATGTCCTCGTAGATCCTGTCGCTCCTTACTACGAAGTTTCTCCGTGCAGTTAAAATATTAAACTACCATGAATAGGGAATTTCGGCTCGTAGATTCGTAAATTCCGACCGCATTCAATTGTACGATATTTGTACGTCGTTGATTTTAATTGTCGCGAAACATCACCGCCGTTCTTTCAAAGACGGCTGAACTTGATTCGCATTTTACACTTGGAGAACTCGGTCCAGCCGTTCCTATTTTGTACTTGAGCGAGTCGGCACGATTACAAGGGACTACCGGAGACAAGACCCTCCAAATTGCAACGGAGTGTTTCGCAACTCTCCTCGAAACTGCGACGATATTCCCTCGAGACCGAGTCCGCAAAACCTTGCGTTGTGAGAAATCTCGTCACTATGTGCATAATTCAAAAACATACACATGTATAAAGCTACCATTCTTAATGTACCCAGGGAAATGTCCCTGACGTATGTACAGAAATGAAAATTGAAAGCATTCACGTCTGACTGAGACCGGTGTGTGATTACTTGTGAAAAAACCAGGAAGTTGCTTCAGGCCCTGAAATTAAATAAACTCCAGTGTTGAAAACACTTTTACCGTTTGCAAGTAGCCCAGCTTATTAATCATCTATGGGCTCCTGTGACTTTGTGGTTACTCAAGACCAATCTAAGATTTTGTTCCTCAAAATCAAATTTTTAATTTTGCCAAATATAATTTCACTCCTGAAAATCATGAAATTCTTTATCATTAAATATTTAAAATTCAGGTTTAACCCATTATCTAAAATAGTATTTTCATCCTTTTCTAATTGTGCTATCGTAACATTGATCTTCGGATACCATACAAAATTCGAACTAAAGAGGGTTGATATAAACAACCGTAAGTTGAAAAAGTAATTCTGACCAAAAGATTTAAATCGTAACAAGAACACAGAACACTTAAAAGTAAGATGACCATTAATGCATAAATTACTCAAACATATAAATTTACTAAATAACAATATTATATACAAATACTGTACTATTAAAATTCTATTAATTCCATACACAGTTTCATCTATAGAGCTGTTAAATTCTTCTCATCCACGAAAACGGAAGCGTAAATACAGCTCCCTTGCTAAACCCAACGTTTTCCTGAAACGCCGGAAACGCAAGTGCGTTTGCGACAAAATGTATTGACCCTTTCGTTCGTCGTTTAGCCACGTTCCGCGGATAAATATCAAAAAATAGAAAGAAGAGCGGATAAAACGTCCACGGAAGCGTATCTCGATGCATCTGGGCGAATCGCGCGAAATAAAAGCATCCAATTTCCTGGGTATACCACGTCGGATCTTGACGGACCCTTCCCGTGCTCTTCCTGCATTTTTCCGTCCGGCAAACCAGTGAGAAAGAAAAAAGCTAGAGAAAAGCTCGTTCGCGCTTTTACGCCTGGACACGCGATGCCAAATTCAGCTCGTGAAGTGAAATGTAACGAGCCGGGTTGGCGCGGATCGCATCCCTTTCGCGAAAGAAAAGAAACGATAAAAGCCAACAGAAACGGCTTCCGTCTTCGTCGTGAAACGACGTGGCGTTTCAATTATTTGTATCACTTCTCCTGGCAACGATCGTGTCTCACCGATACGCCCCTGTCGTTTTGGTCTCTTCTTTCTCTTCACTGACGGCCATCTGACTGTATTGTTTTTATCTTGCTGCACTTTTTTCTTTATACGTCGACTTTGTGCAGCTTATTCGTGCTGGTAATTGTAACAATGGTGTGAAGCATTTATTCTGCTTTTCAAGATGTTTCATTTGTTGTTGTGAGACTTTCGCGTAACGTGACAATTATCAACTACTCTGACCCTTTTAGTGCCGACCGGAGAAATGATTGAATTAATGGCAAATGTAGTTGCGAATAAAAAGAATTGTGATTTGGCCACAGTTTCATATAGAACATGCAATAGAGAGCATAAATTGTACATTTCAATTATCTGTCGTAAAATTACTGATGTATGACAAATCTAAATAATAATCTGACAATGTCTGATGTCGTGTGTATTACTGGTGACGATAAATCGTCGTTTGGCGCTAAAAGGGTTAAACGGCTGGATTTTTTACGATTTTTTCAAAGTAATCCAACATGTTTTGTGCATTGGGGTAAGACCAGTGCCTTGAATTTTCGCACCAATATTTGTTAAAGAGAATAATAGTAAGTTTTGGTAAATTATTTCGGAGACAGTAGAAAAAGAGAGGGTTTATCAACGAATCACTTAAAAGCAATAGGAGAGATAAAAGTCCGAATGTCTTCTTTTTATGGTATCCATAGAGTTCCGATTGTTCTTGTTGGTTTGGCGGTAACAATGACGTATCGTCGATACACTTCGAACGGTTCAGCATTTTTTCCTCCGCCATTCTCATCACCCGTTTTCTTTCTCGCGATATTCTTTTTCTGTAAAAATGTCTTTTATATCGCGACGTATCGAAGAAACCGTTTCACCGAACATTTTCATCGTACAATTGAGCCTTTTCTGGGGGAAATGGGTAAGCGCAAATAATGAATATCGCGCGAACGAAGAGAAAAATTATTTCCCGCTCCTTTAGCCATCTGAAACTAGGTCATAAAAGTGAAATCTAATGATTTCCGCTTTCAAAATCAATTTCCCAACCACTTTATCATACTGACGTTTCAATAATACACCCGTCTTTTATGCTCTCCTTTTCTCTATGAAATTTTCCAACATTCCAATTTTCAACTCTGCAGAAAATGCAGACAATCAAACATTTAATTGCTTCCCATCGAAACTCACATGATTTTATAGGAATTTTAATTGCTGCATTTTCTTTTCCAGTCCATGCCATTGTTATAGTACTCTGAAGTAATATTTCACTCTTTTGCCATTAAAAACGATGAAAACCCTCGTATTATTGACATTTAAAGAACTTACAAAATTTTTAATTAAAGACAAAATTTCGTAGCCTTCAAATAGAAAATAAGCACTTCGTTATTCTTCGAACGAAAAACTACTTTCATTTGCCGATCAAGCCTCCAGGCATTTTTCAGAATCTGCTGTAATTTGTCGTTGTTACGTTACAATTTAGCGGAAAACATAGGAAAAATCAAATTCTCTGTGTGCAGGCTTTTTTTTGTCAACCACTGTAGAAACTAACGTGAAACTTGTCTCGCACGAATTGCTAGTACCGTCGTGTTTCGCCCGAGTACTGTATTCAATTTGTGTTGCGATGCGAATTCGCCATCAGGTTGTCTCGACCCACCCCGAAGCGTTGTCGAATGAGAATTGTTGGCAGGGAAATTCTGTAGAAAATGGTAAGAGAACGCATGTACACCGATGTAGCGAATTACGTGATTTTTAACATTAAATATCAAATAAATCTTACCATCTATCGATTTTTCCCAATCGCCACTAATAATCTGTAACGTTATTCTTGATAAAGAAATTAATATTCGTCATAGAAATTCGTTCGAATCAGTACAACGTTAAAATGTATAAATGTCCAGAATCTGGAGATATCAATGTCACCCGTCATTGCCTCTCAGTTTGAAAAAAAAGACAAACTGCAACACGATCATTTGACCTGGCAACAATCGCCGATATCGTACTGCATTGTCACATAAATGGGCTCATTAGATCGAGCAAACTATACATATGGGCTACCACACATAACTATGCTATTCGAGGCAATCAATCTCTTCGTGCTCTCCCTATAATAAGGGTAGACAATTGACGATTTTTCTACTACGTAAATGTAACATTGTACAGTGTACAATGCGAGTTATTTGATGATTTTATGTGTTATATGTCGCTTGTTTTATAAATAGATTTATCTTTTATGAGCTGCTTTTTGATAATAACGCTCCATTAACACGTTCACGACGGGGCCTGAATTTAGTGTTCCCTCCATGGGGCGGTTGTGTTTTTCGTATTTTCTCCTATACGGCGGCGTAGTAATGCAAAAAAAAACGTTGGTTTATCTGAACAAATGTTATCTTATTATAGCTGCTTAAGAAAAACTTTCCAATAAAATATTATATTATACTATATAAAGATGTAAAAAATTTACCAATTAAAGTAATTAATTCTTTACATTCGCCAGCACACGCGGCTTAGCCTGCCCGATGGGACAAACATGAATTGTACCACCGGTGGTACAGCCCGTCCAGAACGTGTTAAACAAAGCAGTGTATTTGTAATTTGGTCATATAACTAAACAATATTGTTCAATCGCATTTACAATTTTAAGATTAATCCTAGTACGAACGGGAGTAATTATTTCCACTTCACTGGGCACGACGTACGTTGATCGCGACGTGTTGTCAAAATAGACTCGGCTGATTTCGGCGACCGTAACCTTTCCGCGAATCATAACAAAAGGTAAGTCGTTTCGATGCTCGCCTCGCTATCAGTTCCCCCGCGACCGTCGACGAGTAACCAGTGCTCCGCGATCCGGTTTAAATATTTTCAACTATTAGTGCGCTTATAATAATTTCGTAGTGGAGATCCTAAATCATCAAATACCTCTCTTTTTACGAGCTACTCAGTGATTCATCCTCACAGTAGAATCAACCCTTAGTGGTCGGCCGTACTTCTGCTCTCAGCCACTAAAGCACTTTCACCGGTTGCCATTGTCTACTCTCAGCCATCCAAGCAAAGAATCTATACGGTTCTGAGGTATATATAATTTTTACTAAGATTTTAGCAAATTTATTTTAAGTACGATTACTTGAGAGGTTGATCTCGAAGGAATATTTAACACGTATTTTTTTGAGCTGGCATAAAAAATTTGCTGCCCTTTCGCGTATTTTACGGGACATTTTTTTTACAAATCTCCATCGATCCAACAATGTAGGGCAACCCCTTAAAGTCCTGACAAATAATTTTCAAACACCCTGTACAAACCTCTCTTACGGAACACCCTTCCACACGTCTAAAATATTTCACCCACTTCTCTTTCCAAAACGAAACAACATGAAATTTTACATGCTTGTCTTCCCTGATAAAAAGTAACTTCTCAAACAAAATTACCCTCAGCCCTGCACCATTAAAAATACCCCAAACACCCTCGAACCATATTACTCTGTCACGTTTATTCCCCACGCTTACCCAGCGTTCAATTTCATCCCCTACGTTTCAATCATCGGTAGCTCATCCAACAAACAAAACGAAACAACATCATCTCTAGATGAAAGCTGTAAAACAATTTAACCTTCGGTAGAATAAAAGTCCCTCAAACCGGGACGTGTTGTAACTTGTATAAAAAGTTTCATCCCCCCGGATTACCCATAGGATACACCTATGTTCTCCGATCGAAATTCCTCCCTGTCAGCGATACGTCTACAACGTCGACGACGACGATCGAATCCGCGAACCGTCGAAGCCTCGAAGCAATTAATTCAAAACCGTGTGTCCGATACAATGGTGAACTATGGGACCACGTATCCGACCCTTGATACAACAATAGGACGCGAGAGTTCGCACATGCCTCGAGCTGTATCAAGATTTGAATGAGCCAGCTTAGATATATATGAGGTAGACGCAGAACTGGGTGAAGACATTACCGGCGGCAAATGCCTCTACATAATTGTCTCGTTGATATGTTAATTAATGTTATTGATGTTAGAAGGTCAAAGACTTAAATCTAGTGAGTTTGTTAAATCCTGGCGAACCTGACGTTGTTAGCAAATTGCGGGCTGATTTCTTGTGGAGGTTTCTCTTGACCACGGTTGATTTTGGCGTGTTTGAGACATTGGGGTTGCAGGAGATGGTGATTTGTTGTAACTTTGAGGATATTCTATACTTTGGTTTTTGCTGTGTCGTGAATGATGTGAGAGTTCGTGATTATTAGAAATCTTATGGTTGACAGTGATTAACCCTTTTGATACTACCGGTGATTATAGTCACCTGACAAAATTTCACACGAAGAAATAATTATTAGATCAAATTTTGTAATTGAATATTTTTTAAATACCATAAGTGGTTATTTTTCATATATTATATGTATTCCAGCTTTGATAAAGAATTAATTATTTATATTACGTCACTAGAAACTGAAAGTTAGTTGTCCACACCGGAATTGTTTCTTACCGTGTAACCACATTCGCGAAAAACTACCTCATAGTTAAAGAGTTAAAAACGGTTGGATTCCTATTTGAAAATTATTTTGAAGTATTGTTGGAAATGTTAATGGAAAAGTTTCGAATCCTTTTTATTTCGAGAGAAGCAGGAAGCTTTACTTTTATATTGAATTCTTTTATCTGATAATTGGGAGTTAATGGATGATAGTTGTTGATAATTAAAAATTTGGGAGATAATTTAGTTCATTTTAAGAATTAAGGGTTGAATTAAATTTTTCTACAGTATAAGAAACGCAGGCGTAGAAATTCCCGCTTGAAACAGAATAAATAACCCGTCATAATTACGAAACCTTTTCTCGATCGAAGCAATCAGGCAGCAGCAAACAGAATGGGCTCTTATTCTTTCTTAGCTGCTCATTTCGATATAAAGATAAAAGTCTAGCCAGAAGGCACGTCTGAAAGTCGATGGAACTTCAAAAGAATTAATTTCCATAATTATCTTAATTCTATGGCGCGTCGGAAAAGCCGCTATTTGCGGATTAAAGCGCTCAACTCTCTTGCAAAGAGGATAAGAAGGAATGCAATTACAGAATCGCGATAATTGCATTACCTGTAATTTATGTGAAACGTAGCAAATCTAAGGCGACAGAGCGGTTACTAATAATTGTAAACAAAATCCCAAAGACTTCATTAATAAATGCCGAAGTCGTGTAAATTAATTTCAATCACACTTTTAACACCTTCTACCACTCTTGTATATAAGAATTACATTAATACTTCTCTCAATAAATTTCCCTATGCTTCCCAAACTTAAAAATCACATTCTTCCTATCCACAATTAAGAAATATCACAAAACTTCAAAAAATAAATATTAACCCACTACATTTCTCCCTCTGAAAATTTCAAAGAACTCATAATCATCAACTAACTTCTGAATTATCAATAATTCACATTCTCAAAGATTCACTCCAAAAACAAGTTGAAAATCTACAATTCTCACTTCCAATTACAAAATCTCATTTTTCAAACCCTTAATACTCACAAAAAATGTCCAACCCCCTCCGTAAAATCGTACAACAACAACTGTTCACCGACACCAACTACCACTTTAACATAAGCAAACTTGGCGGGAAACCGATCGAAGTATGCTAGACGAAAGCAAAAAAAGTGAATCACGTGCATTCATTTCGTTTTCTGATTTGAGGATTACGTGAGTTGCGTAGCTCTCGTCGAGGGTACGCTGGTAAATTGAAGGGGGATCAGCTTCACCCGGCGGCATTTCCTGAAATCTTGACGGATAATAATCAACGAAGCGTGTTATAGAGAGTTTCGCCGTTTTCCTCTCGCGTAGGAAAGGCGAGACGGCGAGAGAGACCGATTGAATCAGCATGATTCCCTCGTTGCGTATTGGGCATTGCGTAATGGTACGAAACCTGCGACTCCCCTTTTCGAGTTCTCCTCCGTCGTCGAGACCACAGGAAAACGAATCCTTTGAAGTTGTCCGTAATCGAAGAAGCAATTCCGACCCTAGAGTCCGGACGGCGATCGTTTTACAGTAGAAGGTCGCCAGGCTAACGTTGAAAACGACATCCTCGAAAACGCTCTTTCCGTGATAAAGACCGTTAAACGGGTAATCTTCGTAGGAGAGTTTCGTTTCTCGGCGAAATCTTGTGAAGTGAGGAATATATTCATTGATAGGTTGTGGTGGAGACGCTAACGTGGTGAATTAGTAAAATGTGATTATTTGAAGAGATGTATTGGTTGAATTATAATTGGTGCAGGGAAAATTTGGAGTGGAAAGGAAATTTTGTTTAGGGGGATAGAAAATGTGTCTTTAACACTAAGTTTACGGACGCCGTCAAATTGACGGATTCATACTTTTTTCGAAACGCCTTCTAAACTTATAGAGACGTCGTAGTGTAGATGTTTCACATATATCTTATAATATACTAATTACTTAATTGATCATCTTTTTTGCCACTTGGTCTCTCCATTTCGAAAGTATTTATTTGATATATTGGGATGTAACAGATTTCACGTCCGTCAATCTAGCGTTAATAATTCTTTGGTAAAGCGGAAAGAGTTTTTTTACAATGCGAATAAATTTATTTATAAAGCAAAAATACATAATGTGGGAGTACTCGTATAAAAATGAACTTATAATTAGGAGAAAAGGACGTGGGGAAGAAAAATCATTAGTGGACGGGCGCAGTGGTTTCAGCGTGCATTCTTCTCATTTTTTTCCACGATCCTACAACAATATTTATTCTTTCTAATTGGGTTCAGTAAATCTCGACTGTGATATGCTGACCAGGAAGTTTTAATAATTCATAATAAATCATATCCCTCCACACACATGAAAAAAAAACATTTTTTTTTTCACTTTATTTCATATAATTCAATAAGTAGGTAATTTGTTTTATATAATTTAGCCTCTACCTTTTAAGATCTCTGAATTTTAATTTGTAAGGAAATTCTCAATTATTAAATACTGTTTTTTTTTAAATAAGATAGACTAATAGTTTGGCAGATGCTATTCCTCCATTCTTCGCATAAGTTTTATGGCGAAATATAATTTTAAATAGAATATAATACTAAAACTTCTGACATTACATCTATCAAAATTCAAACATACAAAATAAGTACTTTGGGAAAAAAGAAATCAATAGACAATAATGACAAATAATTAATTAATTTAGTTTTTATAAGATAGAAATGGAACATTTACTTCACTACGCCGCTATCAAAGTAGATAATTTTTAGAAACAATTGAGAGCCGGTAATTTTAAACGATTTGGTACGTTTACTGTTAATTAGTCTTGCACGGAACGTAAACAAAGATATAAAAAGTCCTGTACCGCTTCGCGATAGATCTGATCGCTCGAATTGTAACCCCATACGGTATGACCTTACTGCTCGAGGAATAACAAACCGGCACGTACCTCGAGGAAAGCAGTCAGACAATTGCTAGTCGTGATCCGAGCAAGACGGTTCTAATATTGTTAGACGGAGACGTGCAATGTTTGCGTCAATCGCGTTTTCTACATCCTCTTCTTTCCTGTGAACATTGTACGTCTGCTACCAATATGGCGGACAGAGCTTCAAGTTGATACCAAATCAAATATTATAATTTCATACAATCGTAAACAATTGTAAATATTATTTTGCATGGAGTATCCAGTAGATACCATATTTATTGTTACTACGGTTGCGTGTTCCTCCGACTTCTATAAATATTGACATAAAACAGTGATCCTGCGGTAGAATCGTAAAACGATTCTACATAAACGTACATGACGCACCAATATATTTCTCAAAATATGTTTTATTCGATATACTTTTTACAGGAATTAATTATCATGAAGTAATACCATTTCCTTACAAATTAAGACCACCACGACAATCTCCTAATACAAATGTTCCATCCCATCATCATCTAAATTAGAACCGTCTTCGTTTTTTTTCGAAAGACAAATAAAGCCGTCCATTCATTACCATATCAACCGCAATGTGTCAAGACTTCTCGAGTTCCTGGCAAGCCATAAATCTCATTCATCGTCGCTGAACAACGAAGGTCAATCTAGATAAGACTGACACGGGTAGACATGTCCTGTTTTCAGCGATGGACCCACCTCACCCGTGTTAAAGGATCACCAATTCGAGATGCAATTCCACTTACAATTCTCAGCTCCTTTGTCTTCTCTCTACGTTTAACTCCGAATAAAACTTCATCACAGAAACCATAATGGGTATGAAGTTGAAAGCAGAGTCTCCCAATTAACGAGACCAAGTTTAAGTCATCCCTCACCTAGGGGAGATTTTTCCTACCTGATATGTCTGTCGCATCGTCAGTAATTTATAACCCATAAAAAAATGGCATGTTTTAGACAAATAATCATGTCAGTTAAAGTCGAAAAAACACAGGGAAAAATTCTATTGTTAAAAAGAATTTTCTACAATCAGCTCGATACGAGCACTATCGTTGGGAGAACGAAAGGAGGAAATTCACGGAGCAAAGAGAAAGTAGCTGGGTCAAAGATTGCCGAAACTAATTAGCCGACCGAGCATCGAAGTAGATGCTTTTGTGGAGCTCGGAATAATGGCTGGTTACTAAGCTGAATCGTCTTTTTGTTTCAGGTGCGAGGGCGGTTGGCTTCAGCTGGAAGGCGGCGCTAGAGTTTGCGGTCGCAACGAACGTTTCGATCGACCGGTCGTCCTCTTCTCCGACAAACCGATGCCGGTTCTCCACATGCAGTGAGTATTTGCACTTTCTCAGCGTACTTTATTCGGTCCTCAAAGTTTCGATTCCGCTGAATTAGCGAAAGAAACTTTACCATCGGCACGAATAAATTCATCCTTCTTTCTTTCATTACTGCGAAACTTGTTTCCATTATTAGATCAGCCGAAAAGCCCATAGAGCTCGTGTTACTTCTGAAAATAATGGTCCGCGCGAAATTCCTTAAGTGGATTAAAATATTTCCCGTATGAACAACTTAATCGTGTATGTAATTCCATTTTTGCAATTAATACCACGTTGAGAAATAATTTCACCCTATTCATCGTAGATATAACGATAGGTAGGGAATCATATCATGTTACGATTGCCAATTAGTAATATATTCTGGTATGGAAGATAATTCAGCAAATAGTCGGGTAGATGCGTAAACTTTGATCCTGAATGTGAAAGGTCGAAAGTTTTACGCTGTAGACGAAATACGAGCGGTATGAATTGCTAGTTTGCAAAATCGATGTTTGCCAGTGCTTCTCGAAAGAGTCTGAAAAAGGCAGAAAAAGGAATAAAATGCCGGTCTCCATTACGATAGAGAAAGAAGAGCGCAAACTAAATGCTACCTTTACGAGCCAGTATTTCAGTTACTACGACTAACGAAAAGAGGAAAAAAAACGAAATCCGAAAAAATACACGAGCACGTCAAATTTTACTTTTAAATATCTCCAGACACCTGTCAGATACCTTAGAGTAAAAAAGGAGCAAACAGAAACTCGCGAATCCTCTCGCGAAATATTTCGACTTGGCGTTTCCATCCGAATGTACGTATTACGTTAAATGTCAGAGAGACGGTTTTCGCGCGAAGAGTTAAGCGAGGAAAGAAACAAGTTCAGTGAAGAAGCTATTCGCAAGATTTACCTCCATCGTGGAGAGAAGTACCTATAATTAATTGGCTCTTTTTCCCTTTGTCCGCCATTCACGCGGCGTTATTCACCTTTTTGTGTTCCTTCATTTAAATGCAAATTAATTTACTTCTCGCGAAACGGCGTGAGATCCTTTTGGTCGACACCCTCCCCTTCGTCTCCTTTGGTCTCTGAATCGCGGTTATTTTTCTGTTAAAGTTACCTCACTCTTTCGAAATCGAATTCGGTCTGCGTAGTTAATTACGTCAACGTGAATAATAGTCGTCAGAATAGAAGAGAAGAGGTATTTATCGTTCAGCTGCAATCACGATGAAAATATGGAATCTAAGGGAGAGGGTAGAAATTATTTGAATAATTGATTGGCACATATTGTTGGAAAGCGTAGACGCGAGAACGGGAGGATAAAAGAGACGAGGGAAGAAAAGAAGTCAAGAAAATTCAATGGTAAAACGTAACCCGGGAGGCACAGTGGACGCCTCCATTATTTATGTTTCTTAATTGATGCTCGCGGAGAAAGCAAAAGCCACCGAAGATCCTCCTATCTCCAGGCGCTTCGTTACGGAATTCTCATTAAATATTTATGGTGAAATCACCTTCTGCGATGTATATATATGTATGTATGTATGTATGTCTTCGGCTAACGTCGTCGTATACATAAAACATCAGTGCTTTACTATGCATCTTCTTTTTCCTCGCAGAGTCTTCTAGGATCTCTCTTACCACCCTGTCTCGTAATCAGAGTCATTTTCACATTCGGATAGTCAATTTAAATTTTACGCGCCGTTATTAATTTTTTCTTCCACCAACTTCCTGAAAGACTCTGGCTTCGTTAGGTGAAAGTAAAAAGTGTTGGCCATTTTTGCTCGTTAAAAATTTTGGAGAACTTCTACAGCTATGGAATTTCAAATTTCGTCCTTTGATGTCAGTCGAGAAAGCGGGAGAGCGTGGCTTCTGATTTACTTTTGAAATTCGAATAAAGGATTATTCCAATCTCAGCTCGTTTCGAATGGAAATGAGTTGACGCCGAAGTGCATAAATAAAATAAAAAAAACATCATGATCTATTATTCTTTATCGAAGTTTCAATAGTGTAGAAATTAGCTTCATTCGTAGCATAATTTATTTAATTGATTCTTCATCTTTCATTTTTATTTTAAGGTAGTTCTTGCACTTGACCAAAGTCTGCAAATAAATTTAATGTTAAAATATGATGTTCTTGAGATTGTCACGAACAAGTTACAAGCAAAAAAAAAGCTCAGTTACCGTCCATTTCGATGAAAAAATCGAATTTAAAAATACAGTTTCATACATTGACGTAAATGAGAGTGAGAGATAGAGAAATAGTAGTTCCGACTTTATCGTTCAATTTTCCAATCTTCCATACTGCAAATACTTACGAAAAACGAGATCATTAATTCGGGAACGTTTTCGAATAGATATTTCACAAAAAAGATTGCAGCTGCTGAATATTTAATAAAGAAATTATTAATTGGAAACTATAAAATCATGCATTTCACGTTTACAATATGGCCACTGTTTGTGAATGAGAGTGTTTGGCAACGCCGCATTGTCGATAAGTACGCGTACATCAAATTTAAAGTTTTTTAAATTATAATTATAATCAATACTTCAATAAATTATCATTCGTTTTATAGAAATTCAATGGGGCCTATTCATAGCACCCATAAAATCCTATGTGAAAGAACTACCTTAATTGAAAATGATGGATGCATTTGATAAGTTGGGCTTGTTATATAAATTTAGTTAACTATTATGAACTCGTGGCTTGCCAAGTAATTTTTGAATATCACCTCAAAGCTTCTGTAATGACTTTATCCTCCCGGGAGATCATTTTCGCCGCCGCAACGGCGGTCATTTGGAAAATATCAATCCACCGCCGGCATCGACACCGCGCCCCAATTCTAATCGCTTTGATTGCCAATTTTACAGATAGACTAACAATTTGCCAGTAACTTCGGTAAAGCGTGAAACGGAGTTTCTCAAAATAAATAAATCGGCTTGATTGCGCGTGTACTCTGACTCGGTTTTGCGGTCAAACCGGACACGCGACGTTGATACATCCAATCCCGATGCAGTTTATCAATTTCATAAATTGTCGCAGCCGATCAGTGCCGGCTTGCCGATAATCGAGCTTGTCAAAAACAAACTTTATTTCTATCAACCGAAGCTGCTGCGGTGACGCTAATTGGAAAGTAGAGAGACGCGAGATAAATTGAGATCAGCTTGAAAATTATATGAACGATCATTCTGTCATTTTAATGACAAGCGGGAAATAATGTTCGACATCGACGCAGTGAAATTCGTCCCAGATAATATCGTTTTCAGATACGAGAAAATGCTGAATCGTCAGATTTCAACAAAAAAAAAAAAGTAAAATCATCCAATTTTCTTAGCTCTCCCTTCACGATGGAAGCTGAGAGTTTAATTTTAAAAACGATCGATAAGAAAATACACGCGACTAACTCCTGTCTGATCTGAATGTTAAATTCGTAATTTAATAAACGTCAGGAGTTGGCGGATAAACGGACTGTAAAAATGAAATTCGCGTGATGTAGAAGCGTCTGTCGCACTAAACACTTTTCCACGAGAGATTCGCCAAAGAGCCGGAGTTCGGGTGGTTGAACGATGAAATTTATATAAGTTGAGAAGTCGAGTGTGGCAAACCGGTGGCGCGAGACTGGCATAAATGTGTCAAGAAATGATTTATGGCGTTTAACTTCCACTCCTAACTCCGGCAATCCCTGTCTTTCGGATGAAAATACGCGAGCAAGTATACGCCTTATGACACCCATTGACCCTGTAATTTATGACGATCAAAGATCAAATTGCAGAAAAAAAAAGTGAAAGAAACATCTGTCCCTCTCGGTGAGTTGCAATTGATCGCATTGCAAAGTAATAACGGCTCAGTGGCGCAGAGTGCCGTTTCGGATTATGCGGAATAATTGGTAATCCGATTTGACGGTAACCCGTCGAAGCACAAAGTTACCGCGCGAATTTCCCTCTTTCCCGTTACGATTCCCATGAAAACTGGTCAATTGTTATCGGGAAGACAGTAATTATCGTGAAATGCGGAATTAAACGGGGAATTTAATCGAATTGTTGTGATTCATTTCCATACTTAACGTCGTAAATCTGAAAGAAATGGGAAGCATTAATGATCGTATTACTAATTTGAATTTGCGATGAAATCGTAAATTGTTCGGATTAACAAGGCTCCGAGCGATTTAAAATGCAAAAGATAAGCATCCATGCAGATCTGGGTGCTATTTTTTTCCTGGTGCAGTGAGCGAAATTGTTGTCACGTTTCAACAGAATCAAGATTGTAATCGATTGTGCTACAGTTTATTCATTTCAACGCTTTATATCTAGAATTACATTAAATTATTTGATAAATAACAACTGGCTTATCATCACAATCTGTCAATGCGCTTAGTTTTCGCTGTGTAAATTTAAAAATAGCTGAATATTTAAATGTCATGGAACAATTTCGGAATACGTGGCGCGTGCATAAAATAACTCGCCTCGCTGCCTTTTATATGCTTCAAAATACTACAAAATCTTGTCAGTGGACATAATTTTTACTCTGTGAATTAAAAAATAGTTGAATATTTAAATTCAAGGAAAAAGTATGGAATACATGGTCCATAAGTAGAGTAAGTCCCCTGGCTGACTGTTATATACTTCAACGTACTACAAAATTGACTTTAAACTGTGGTTATTGTTCACGTAAAGTGTGCGCCGATGTAAGACCGACGTACGATCGAAGTTCACGAAATGGAGAAACTTCGCAGACACCAATGGCAATATCTTTCTGCCGTCTACCAGTAATACCTCTAACACGTACTCGTGAATATTCCCTTTAAAAATTTCCCTACGTAGAATCGATTTAAGAAACACATTTCTGAATTCCTCCACTATTTCTACATGGTTTCGACGTTTAAATAGTTAATCTCTCCACGGAAGTTCGAGGGATCTTTGCGTTTGATAAAACAAATATCAACGTTGTCTGGTTGAACGTAAAATGAGTTCGATGTAAGAGGATCACGAGGGAAATACTTTTGGTGTAAGAAGCCTAGAATGGCCCAAGGATTTGCGAAAAATAATTGGACACACCCAAAAGGGGACCCTCGTAACGCTCTTATCGGGCTCCCTTAAATCTTCAAATCGCAGGGTACTGGTAGAAAAAAATCTTAAAAGATCGATGTCATCTAATTCCTTCATTTTTAACTCATTGAGGTGCAGTTTATTTGTTACTTCTTATGAAAAAAATTGTAAGTGTCATTAGAAGTATAGTATGAAGTATATTAACACTTTATCGACCGGTAGCCTATTAGGTAATAGGCATTTCAGGCCCAACGATTTTGCAGTTTTAACTAATTAATCGGTTACCACAGCGGTTAATAAATTATTGCTTATCACTGCGATTGTTGTGCCGAATTTGTAATTTTCGAAGAGATATCGGTATCAAGGAAGTATTTGCGGCCAAGTGATCGGTCAGAAGTGAGTAGGATGTAAAAAAAATACCGGTCGATAAAGTGTTAAGATGATAAAAATGGGGTAGTTAGTAGCTCGTAGATTGAGAAAGTATGATGATATTCGTCCCTAATTCCAGGGATAAGATTTATTTGAATACGATTTTCAAAAGTTTTTAAAGTTATTTGCGAAAGAAGCTAAAGGAGCTTGGGGCAAAAGCAAGTAGAAGCGCGTTGGCACGATTTAGTCGGCAAAGAGTTATCGTCATTTACACTACGATTTATTCTGAGCTAGGTATACAGGAAAGGAGAAATAAATTAAGCGTGCCAACGCAAATTTCCTCGCTGAATTTTGGATGACTGTTGCCTGCTTGGCAAGTTTGTGCAAACGTTTTCGTGTACTTCGCACGATTTCATTCGGTGAAAGTGGATGATGCCTCTTGAAAATTGTCGGTCCTTCGAAATATTATAGTACTAATATTCGTATTAAGCTTTAAGATTGGCATCACTAGGATTGAACAATTTAATTAATAAATATTTCTTTTACAACACTTTAAACACTGGGAATTGATAAAATATTAAATTTACTTTTATTAAAAACATTTTACATTTACGTTTCTACAACGAAGGTAGTTTGGGAGGAAATAGTTTCATCTCGTAACAAGTCGGAAACTATTTCCCTATTTCATGTTATGAAAATTAATTCGCGAAGCCTGCCCTCTCTCATTATACTCCTATAACAAAGATTTCCCTCCGTTTCCCCATACAGAATGTTTTTCGAAATATTCGTGCTTTAATAACAACGATTTATTCTCTTAAAAATTTATATGAATTATTTGCAATTTATTATTTCCCTTTTAAAATCCCATATTAATTATTTTCAATTTATTATTTGCCATTTTCATTCCGATCGATCCGCCAGGCGAATTCGAGCATTTAATTATCGAAAGAAAACGAATTACCATTTCGAGCGCGGCGTGATTCCCGTGGCTTTGAAATCCTCTTCGATTTGCGATTCATTTCACGTGGACCTCTGACAGTCACGTTTAACTTCCGTGAAACTTCGAGACTCGTAATAAGATCGATATTCCGACAAAAGGCCGGCCTCTAGACCAGCCGTGCATTATACGATCCATTAGAGGAATCGAAAGACAGGGGTGCCGCTCCACCTTCTTTCCATTCAACTTCGTCATCATTCAAGCGTCAGTTTCTCTGGAGATAAGAGTTGTATGAGCAAAAAGCGCTCTCGAGAATACCAATGTAAATTCTCTGAGAAAGTGCTAAGCAACTGTGCAGATACGGGGCAATGTATTTCATATAATTAATCATGCGTTGACGGATTGTAATATCAGTAACCTTAGGTCATTAGGTATGAATAGACCTATTGAAGTGATTGTATATTAGAAATGTAAATTTTTTGTATCGTTTTTTTTTATGTGAGTCTTAATTTATAGTAAGGAGAATTAACCACTTGCGCTACGATTTAACTTTCGGTAGCCGTGCCGCGCTCTACAATATAACATGCGGTAAACACCTAAGGAAATGGAACTGTAGCTCGAATAATGAACTATTTAATTGTTAACCGATTTAATTGTTAGTCGATTTTGTTTCTGCGACAAATGCTTATTGATGTGGTATAGGTACACATCGCTGGCGGGTTGTAAAAAAAGTATCTCGACGTGCGTGGCACGTCTTTATAGCGCAAGTGGTTAAGTATGGATTTCTAAGTATTAGTGGTTGGAAAGAAGGGTTTTGTTAGTACACTCAGATTTGTGTACTGTTATCTTATGATTCGTGACATAATAATTTATGCGTGATATTTTTTTGTCAACTTTGCACGGAGCTTTCTGTCCTATTTCCTTATTAGATACATTATTTTATTTGTTTTTATTCCCTTGCCATTTATTACGATTATAATCACTGATAAAAATTCTAATTGAAAATTTATCATACTAAGATATGGAATGAGCTTGCTAAATAATTCATTGTTTAGTTGTTCATTTACTAAAATATATGTAGTGACGGTGATGTTTCATGCAAGTATTTCGAATAATTCTTATTCCACTTTGGAAAACAAGCATGTTCCATTTGCAAATGTACAATGTATATACGTCGATTTTCAAAGTTCGAGAATCAAGAAATGTCGTTTCATCGTAAGCAAAGAAATATACAAAAGAAAACGCGCACGATGGGTACAAGCAGAATTGAAATCGAAGAGATATTGAACGATCGACCTTACGGAAATGCAGAGTTCTAGAAAAAAGAAAAGGAAACCAACCCTTGTTCAAGGCAAAAGAAAATTATGATCCAGAAAGTACGAAGCATTGAAATGCGAAATTTCCGTGGTTAGTATGGGTAAAGTGGGAAGAAAAATTTCTAAGGACACACGGTAGGTTTGCTAGTTCGCGCGTGCATCCCTTTTTTCCCACTTTTTCAACCCCTTTTCACCCCTTTCAAATCTTTCTCCTCAGGTTACACGTTGATTGGGTAGATGCGGGTCCCTGCCACGTCTGCGTCTTTCGATTCGCGATTGTCGAATCTGTCGCAGAGCGAAATTGGTGGACAGGTCAATAGAATAGAAACGGAAACGCCGAGATGAAACGAGAAAACGGGGCGGAGTTCGGTCGATTATCTGTCACAGGTTTTTAGTACGATCGGATATTGATAAATAGCCGAACGAATATCTCGCTATTGGTGGTTAGCAATTTACCAAATTTTCATGCAATTTAAATGAAAAAATTAATCATTTGAAGGTGTCTCTCTATTTTTTCTTTCTTGATATATATGTTACCATTTAACTCTTTGAGGCACTGAAATTCCGAAAATAAAATGACCCATGTTGCATGTGCATTTTTTTCTTCCTTTGATTGAATTAAGTTGGTTTATATTTATTGATAAAGTTATATAATAATATAAATTTTCGAGGTGGAACACAAAATGTCCCACCATGCATCTTCACGCATCGAAGTGGTGGGACACTTTTCATCCCACTGTGCCTCAAAGAGTTAAACCAAGGAATTCTTTAGTTAAGAAGCTACGTATGGTCAGTTATTTCATAAAATACCTATATTTAATTGAGTTATACGTTTTAATGGTAACATAAATATCATTTCATATTTTCAGATAGTATCATTGTGAAGAAATATGTCTAGCTTTTATATAGATATTTTTAGGAGTCCCTTTTTCAATGAATTCTGTGCAAATTTTAACCAGAATACGATGCTACAACAATTCAAATTGAGTAAAATAGTATATAAGTTTATTAATGCATTCTTACACTTAATGTAATAATAATGAATATACGGAATGATATTTCTTAAGCATCAATTAACGACAATTTACTGAAGTTTCGATAAAATAGAATGTGTTTGAATTAAAACAACGCTAATAATATTTATCCCCATCGTTTTTATTTACTATAAGAAGAAATTCGAAGCACAACACCCCAAAGCTATTTACCATCTGAATTCATTAATATTCTGAGTTGGATTTTATATAATATTTAATATCACTTATGCCACCGCACTTTTTCAATCGCCATTTCAGATATTACTTCCCACACGAAATCCCTTCTTTCAGCAATCCCGCTTTTAACCCTACACGTGAAACTCGTATACAATATATATTTCGACCCGAGGAGATCAAAACTTTTCTAATTCAACTTGCCCGTTTCGTTCACATTCGCAAAACAAAATAAATGAAAAAAAGGGCGAACAAGAACGAAGAAAAAGCCCAGAATCATGCATGTAAGTCATAGCAGTTTGCATGACGTCGGTTCTCCTCAAACGTATCGATTGTAAAATCAACAAAAAATATTTTTATTTGCTCGTATCCCAAAAGTAATGAAATGACGATATTATAAGAAGAATAGTGAGTGACAGACATTCCTTCTTCTTCTTCCGTTTTCCATCTTTAAAAAAGTCTGCCAAAACCAACGAGACTTATAAACTGCCTTATCAATCTTATCATCTTTTAAAATTAAATCCTAACCGCTCGTATAATCTAACCTCCGAATTGCGTGCACCGATACCTTTTTTTGTAAAATTCTACCAACTGAAAAGGGCAGACTAACACGTTTCAAACGTTTTTGAAATAGCCTCTACCTAATAAAGACAACCATAAATCCCATTATTCATTCGTGAATAAAAAAAAAACATACCATTCTCAATGAATCGCCTATCCCGAGACGAAATTTTCGGTCATTCTTCGTCTTCGAACTCCTCAATGAAGACTTTGAGACTTTTCTAAGAATTCCTGGATCGGTAAATACATATAATTTAAAAACCGGTTTAGTCCTCAAAGTTGTAGTTACGCGCCGATTCCGCACTTTGAGGACTGGAACTGGCTTTATTAATGTCGGTTTAGTCCTCAAAACACCCATTAAGAATTTTGAGGTTTCCATTTGAATTAAAGTAATTGTTTAATTGTCGGTTTAGTCCTCAAAAAACTCATTGAGAATTTTGAGAATTAGGTTTAGATTTTAATTATAATATTTTTGAGGATTTTGAGTTTAATATCTCAGTTTAAATAATCAAAAAACTCTTTTTTCATCCTCAAAATCCTCATTGAGACTTTCTGAGAACTATATTCGCATTCAATTGTAGGCGGCAAATTTCTACATCAAAGAAATGAGGACTTTGGAGACTTAAAAATATACTAATATTTCGACTCGGGATACGTTTTTCTATCGTGTCTAAAAATCGATTAGGAAATTAGTCTCATCATCATTCTATCATCGACAGAAGATACATACCTTCTTAAATAAGTCTCCAAGAGACGAAGAAGAAACGCGAGAGACTCCAATTCCAGCGATCTGTCTCGTATTCGGAGCAACCCCTCTTTCACGGGGTTGGGGATACATTTTTCGAGATAATTTCCCGTCAGAATTCCCTCGGGATAGCCGTGCTCATCGACTAGGCTGGGTTGGGGTTCAGATAAGCCGAGCAATATCGAGTTGAAATCCTATGTTCGCCGTGCGAGGCTCCGCTTCTACGGGTACTTTTTGAACGTCCGACACTAACACCCTCTCACGATTTATTCCAGGCTACCTGACGAATATTTTATTAACCAATTAGAACGATTTATTCGATCGTATTGCAACGAGGGGAATTTAGTAGGTGGGCGAGAAACGAATCGATGGTTGAAAGTTTCATGGTGATTTGGATAAGCTTTTAATTAGAGTTCCTGTTTACGGTGATATTTGCAGTTTAGCGAATTACGGATTCTACTGTTTGAAGCATCCAATCGTTTTATTTTGAATTGAGAATAATTTTCTTAAAAATATTCAGGATTAATTGAAAGTTCACGTTAACTCGTTGATTGTCACGTTGAATATCTGTGATTAATGTTAACATTTAAATATATTTAATTACATTTTTAATAGAAATAATTACGGGTGAGCTGTAAATTAATTAGAAATTAGTAATATTTGGTAAACAAATTTTTCAATATGATTTTCCATGGCGTATTTATAACGAAAAATTCTTTTGAAATTGCACAGCAGTTAACGAGTCAATATTACATTGTACTGTATGAGAAATTACACGAAGGAAATATAAATGGTAGCATAAAATCACAAAGACAAAAAAACCGTCCAATGACTGGGAAACGGTGGAAGTACTTCGTGAGTTATTGTCATCGGTCTTTGCTCGAGGAAGGGAATATTTCTTTCATTATCTTCTTGGACATTTCAATAAGCAGCAGTCACCGTGAATCTATTCGTTCTCGCTGCAGTCAGAGTAGGAAGATAAACGCTCTTTCCGGAACTTTTAATTAATGCGTAACAAAGTTACGTGATAAGAATAAGAAAGAATCAACGAGAATCGTGAAAAGTTCACAATTAAAACCTCGCTTCGTTTACTTGGACGTTTTTCTTCACGAACACGAACGTATGTTATCTTCCTTCGAGAGAGGAAAACTTTTCGCGGAGCGTATCGCAGGGGAGTAGAAAAATCTCTCTCTTATTCTTCTCATAATACACAGGTATACTTCCGTTAAGAATATAGTCGACTAAACTTTTAATACGTTCATCAGCGATCGAATCAACCCCGTTGCACTTCCACTGCAGATTTAAGACTTACCTTCTACTTCTCAATTTTATTGTAAAAAGAAAAAAAAAAAACTTTATCAAAATGTTCGAAATTTTTCAAAATTCTCTACATCCAATCTTCTAAACAACTGAAGATTGGATGGCTCTATTATATTTTCTAACATCCTGACAGCTTAATATAAATACTTGCCAGGAACAAAGGATTGATGTAATTTATCAGTATCCGTCAACGTGTTAAGGTCGCACACCCCGTCTGTCCTTCGAGGCTTTCCTTTAAGACACACATACGAAAGGCAGAGAGTATAAGTAACATAAGCGACCAATTTCTCATTCCGCAATCCTTCTAATGCTCAGTTTCGTTGCGCTTGAAAGTACCTGCATTAGGGAAGCGAGAAACGATGTAATAGTACATTTCATTGTGAGAATTACTTGTACTATTTCGTAATAGCATCCCAGGTTCCCTCGCTTGTCGAAAGAGAACAGAGTGTAGAGTGCGTGTATGTGTTTTAAGAGAGGACGAGGAAGAGAGGAAGAAAGAGGGTGGAAGTGAGAGAGAAAATAAGAGACAGAGAGAAGAGAGAGATGATACAAGGGTTGAGAAGAGGGAAGAAGTGGATCTGGAGTGTGCAAATTACGGGACTATAGTGCTAATGTTAACTACACGCTTTAGTGGCATCGTTACGGGACTATCCCGATGCACCCGTTTCCGGTCGGGGAGTAAAGTTGTCGCTAATAGTACCACTTTTAGATATAATTTTATTGCTCTGTACTTTCTTTTTCGCAGATTGTTTTATTCTTCGGAGAAGCATTGTTACTTTTATCTTTCTTATTTTTGATTTTAACACTAGAACTACCAAACCAGTCAAAATGGCTGGCATACAATTTTTTCAAAAAATTCTCCAAGTTTATATAAGAGTCATAGAATAAATATTCTACTTCTATATCAATAAACAAAAATCACCCAATCGATCAAATTTTCCGCCGCTTGATTCCTCCTTTTTCAAAGTATTTATTTAATTTATTAAAATATGATAGTTTTGACGCCGGTAGTTCTAGTGTTAAGTATGCCTTCTTTAATCTCGAGCTATTTTTTGGGACTTTTTTTTATTAATTTGTAACTTTTGTAGGTATGGTTATTTCCTATGAATTATTAATACTTTAACGACCGGTATTTTTTTAACATCTTATTCACTTCTGACCGGTCACTCGGCCGCAAATGCTTTCCTGATACCGACATCTCTTCGAAAATTACAAATCCTCGTCACTGAGTCCTTGGCACAGTAAACCACAATGATAAATAACAATTTATTAATTATCCTGACAGCCGATTAATAAGTGAAAGTTTAAAACCATTCGGTCAGAAAAGCCTATTAATAGACTACAGATCGATAAAGTGTTAAGAAATAATTGCACACGGCTTTGTTATCTGTCTCCGTTACAAAATTAAAGGTACAGAAGTGAGAACAAGTAGTAGAATTTAGTATACTTTACGCTTTCTAAGTAGTATAACTCTTAATTGCTCAGACAAGAGTATCAGTAACAAACTTAACTGACGACTTAATTTGTCATAGAATTTATCAGGTTCGACACCTTAAATTACAAGCACGCATTATGAAAAATGCTAATTTGTTAATTTAAACGCAACTATTTAAAAGTATCTCTGATTTCACAATTTACTTTCTACATCCGTGCTTTATTTCTCGTCGAAGTTTTCGTAACGAGCATAAATTTCTCTCTAATCGTAATGTATTCCAATTGTTCGGAATGGCGCAGTTCTTCTCGCTATTTGAAACGTAATAAATTTAATCGTCCCACCCAGCACGAGAAAGAAGCGGCAGAACGAGAGCTTTAATGAATGTGCAATGTGCAAATTGCGGAACTCTGTCAGTAATGTTAACGACGGACGTTAGCAGCGTCGTTACAGGGTCACCCCGAAGCTGCAGCTTTCGCCGAGGAAAGCGAAGTGTCGTTTATCGTACTGTGCACGGTTCTTTCCCATTTTTTTTTCTCCTTTAAATTTACCTCTATACCCTCGGAAATAACTCCCTCGTGACGCCATTGCACCGCTATTTAAGTATTACGAGAACGACAGCGAGGAATGGCTGCCCTTTTGCAATATTTTACACCCTAGTTTTTCTCCTAATTAAAATCGCTTTCTCCTGTAAGCTCATTACATTGAATTTGTCAGTTGAAAAAAATCTGTAACAAAATAAAAATCTCTCCCGTGTTTCTTTAAGTGAGTTCAAGGAAAGAATACTTAATAATTCTCAATGCTGTCGATAAAACTCCCCTTTTAGTTGCTTGCTACGAAACGAATTGAGAAACTCTTCGAGACACTGCTCGAAGGGGTGGAAAAACCGTTCGGATCTGATTTTCCGAAAGTAAAAACGTTGGAACATTTGTCAGACTCGTAATCCTAGCTTGAATCAAAGATGAATCAACTGTCGCTTCCTGCCATCTCTCTAGTGGAATGCAAATCGCCTAAAATTCCCAGCAGGAAGATAAGGGATGAAATGTCCGCGGGACTAACGATCACGACTGGCGAGCTGAAGCGAAGAAGTGTTAAAATGTTCGATCGTAAGCCTCGTGTTTCCAGAAACTCGAGGAAATTTCTACGATCGTAACCGACGGCCCGTGAACGTCAAGGGGAGAAAATTGCGAGGGGTTGAACGAGAGACCAGAACTGCAACGAGAAAGTTAGAATTTCCGGCGGGAGTGTCAACGAAGTTAACGAACGAATTGAAACTGCGCGAGAAAAAAAAAGAAAAATCAGCAGAATGAGGGAGAAAATAATTGTATGCATTACCGTCTTTGGATCACATTTTTTTAGTCGCTTCTCGGAATGAATCGAACACGAAGTCGACCGATATTAACTTTCGACAGCGTTACGTGTCACCTCTTTCGATCCCCTTATACGAAACTAATTTCCCTTTGACACCGTGGCCGATTTAAATGTATACGCCCCTATCTCTACCTTTCTTTTTGCCCTCCTTTTTGCCATCCCCGTTTCATCAGTTTAAGGAAATTAAAATTTTTTTGACTCTTTGAGCCCGTTGGAAAGCCTCTACTATTCGCGTGAAGGTAGAGATTTAATTACTAAGTCTTCGATGCTCTTTTTACGAGTTAATACTTCATATGAGGATACAAAGTATCACTGTACGAAGGAATTCATCGTTACAGGCAAAAGGTGAAGAATTTAATTAAAGTATAACAAAAGTGCAACAGACAAGCTTGTCTCTCTGATACGCAAAAAATCCCTGCATCCTCAACTTTCTCCACAATATCATCCCCATAAAATTTCGCATATTTTCATATTAAAAAAATTCAACACTTCAAATAAAACCACAATAAAACCATCAAAGACTCGACTAAAAGGAAAGTAATTAATTCCATATTACATCGATATGGTATACTCGAATTCAGCAAAGTGTAACAACTTGGTACCAACGTGAACTTACAAATTTCTCCACAATATCACCCCCGTAACATTTCACATATTTCCACATTGAAAAAGTTCAACACTCCAATGGAACCATCAAAGTCTCGACTAAAAAGAAAGTAATTAATTGCTTATTACTTCAATATGATATACTGTAATTCAGCAAAGTGTAACAACTTGGTATCAACGTGCACTTACAAATTTCTCCACAATATCACCCCCTTAACATTTCACATATTTCCACATTGAAAAAGTTCAACACTCCAATGGAACCATCAAAGTCTCGACTAAAAAGAAAGTAATTAATTGCTTATTACCTCAATATGATATACTCTAATTCAGCAAAGTGTAACAATTTGGTAACCAATGTCCATTTACAAATTTCTCCACAATATCACCCCCTTAACATTTCACATATTTCCACATTAAAAAAGTTCAACACTCCAATGGAACCATCAAACACTCGACTAAAAAGAAAGTAATTAATTGCTTTTTACCTCAATATGATATACTCGAATTCAGCAAAGTGTAATAACTTGATACCAGTGTGCCTTCAATGGCTAAATATCCTCGTAATATCAGCATCTAATTAGTCGGTCCTTTCAAGTGCATCTACTCGTTAATCCATCTCTGCTAGCACCAACTAATTCGTAACTAGTGACATAATCACGCCGGGAACGCGGTGAGAGTCGTGCGTCAGTTGGGTAACGATCCATAAGGCCCACTCTGGCGTACTTGTTAAACGCGTTTTCGTGGATAGCAACCCCAGGCGGGTTAACGAGACCCCCGGCAAACTTCATCAGCGTCGTCGTGTTATTCATGACTATTCCGTCGGCGTTTACTCGCCAGGTATTTGATCTCGGCCTGTCCCGTGCCGCATCGAAGCACAGTCGATGCATTTCGATACCGGACGAACTAATAAACGCGACGGCGATACATGGAGGACCTCCACCATGAACATGTGTACTTGTATGTAACAGCTTTTGGCTATAGGAGTATTATACGTGCAGGGAAACACGGCTAACTGTGTGCCACGAACAAATAAGCATACCCGCAAATTTCCTAGATCGACAGGGATTTCCAAACGGGCAACAACCTGACGAAACTACGGCGCGAAACTAAATTGCTGTCGCCAATGAATCGGTGCACTCCGTTCGCCACATTTCGGATACTTCAGCATCGAAGTCTAATCACCCTAGAATTTAACGGAGAGAAGGATTCTGCTGGATTTTAAAGTTCCGTGTATCTGTTGATCCGTTTAATTGTCCGAGTAAAGTGATTTGAGGCATCGAAATGGATCTCTTGACCTTGCCTTTAACCCTTTACGCTCCGAATTATTTTACTAACTATCCGTCAGATAAGCAAATATAGTCTCTGAAAATTATCTTCTGATAATTATTCATTTTTACATTATACTAAAAAGATTTGTAATTTCCGCGGGGTATTCATGTTAAGATGCAAAATTATTGTTGATTTTGAAAAGTCAATAATTAATAAATAACACGTTAAGTAGCACAGAAAGCTGTGTCGAGTAGAGCTCGACGTAGGAGTGCAAAGGGTTAATAGGGGTGGTTTTAGGTGGACTTTGAACGTTGTCTAAAAAAGGATTATAGTGAGTTATAAGAACCTTTGTTGTAACTTTCCAGTATTGCTAGATTTCTTCATGGAATAATCAAATGTTTCTTATTTCTTTCTTTCAGAATTTTTATTCACGTAAAATCTCGTAAGATATGGTACAGATAGAAAGTTTTTGTGTTTGTGGATCTTATTTTCTTATAAACCTGATTGGAAAAATCGAAAATGGGTATTTCCTTTAGGCAATTGATCTGAGGTGAACACACCACTATCCATAGACATTCAACTTGGATTACAAGGTAGATGTTGGACAGAGTTAAACGTTCGATTTTCCTCGAACAATGATTCTCAACGCTCTGTATTCAATTAAGCGAACAAGACGAGTAGCAGTATTGGTGTCGTTTCGGGGCATTAATCGACGTTATTGTCGGAGACCGTAGTTCTCGTTTATAGAGAAACCGAGGTCTTCCGTGCGACTCAGACGTCCCAAAACCACGGAAATCCGTTTTCCATTCCCCGGAGGGCGAAACCACCGGCTATTCTCCAAGACGCAGCTACTGGCTAGTCTGGATAACGTTTTGGTCTGGTGGCCATGGGGTTATACAAGTTCCAAGCACCTTGTAAACACTTAAACCCTCTTCTGTATGCCTCGACGAACGCAAATGCAATGCGAGCTTGCACCTTCGGATAAATAACACCGCTCTCATCCTCGTTCACCATCTCTTTGTGCTCTTCACTGTCCTTATCTCCGTTTCTCTTTTCTTCGTAGCATCGAAATCGCGATTATCTTTATGCAAAGTCATCGTGTTCCGTTGCTTGCATCCAGGAAATTCGGAACCAACGCCCAATGTCCATTCCGAGGCAAAGTTTCTTCTATTTTCGCCTTTGAAATCTTCTTCCTCTACGGGACCATTGATTTCCGCATGGAAATGCTTTTCCAGAGTATCGAGACGATTGCAACTGTCGTATTTATTCGAAAAACCTTTTTCCACGCGAAGAATAACACGTGTGTTTTCTTTCACTTAATTGAATGCACGACAAAACGTCTTGTTGATCCACGATGATTTGCATTCTCAGGAACACACTTTTCATTTTATTAATCGTTATATATCCCATAGATTGTGGAATTTTAAAAATACAATAGCAGATGACTTTCGTTTTAACCTTTTGCACTGCGATTTGTTTCGTCACTGCCTCCGATATAGTTCAGAATTTAATTGCTAAAAATTGATTAGTGATTCTTGATATACCGTATAATTTAACATAATATTAATGTTAGAGAAATAATATTATCGTGTCGTGTCTCATTAATACTTCCAATTTAATAGATTTTCGAAAACTTGAGAACTTCCTATCCCATTTACCTCATCACGAGTGTCACTCCTTGGCAAGGGGTTAGTAAGTCATTCTATTATAAACAATGTCACTTACATATTCTATACAAAAGTATAAGAAAGTTCAAAATATAAACTCCTTCAAATAGTCCCAAAAATCGATATCGCCATTCAAAGTAACAAATCATAGAAAAGCACAATTACAATACTCAGCTCTCCACGTAATACTCGCAGAAACCTTTTGTTTCTAACCAAAAATCCACTTGCCACTAAAACATGAAAAACGGTCTTGTAAAATGTAAATGAGCCAACTAATTAATTTCTCCTGGCCAACTTCACTTTCATTCTCAAGGAAGGTCGAACAGAAAGCCTCGTCCGTGAATCGACACACACTTGAACTAATTTCGCAAAGGGTTTGCCGGTATGTGGGTCAAAGATAAATTTAGATTCTGACAGAAGTCATGAAAGGAAAGCCAGTTCAGGACCTTTGGCATCGAATCGTGCCAGTTCGCATTCGTCCCTTCTGAATCTGTTCGTGACCTCGAAAATAAAGTATGGCTATTGCTGTCTCAGCTTGTACAGAACGAGAACCGTCGAAAATCACCCTTGGATTACGTTTCTACGTGACTTTGCGACGATGACGTACGACGGATGTTTTACGTCATTGCTAAATATACTGTGTTTATGTCAAATCGTATGTAGAAGCGAAAACGTAGAGATTGCTTGAATAAAAACACGCTGAAAATGTGGAGTGAGACTTTCCAAGGGAAATAATTAATCTGAGCACCAGTATTTTATTAAAGAATGCAACCTGGTTTACGTACTTAGAGATTATCTCTTTTGTTTATATAATTGCATTTTTAAGGGACTTGAATATTTTATTTTCACGAAAATGAATGACTGCCTGGAAATAATTTTGAATTCATTTTTTGAACAATTGATGTTGTAAAGATGGGAAGAGTCAGTTTTTAAGTTTAGAGTGATATTTTTCGAAAAATTAGTACTTTATAGAAATTGAACTATTTTTGACAAAGCTGTCGGACTTTTTACTAATCCTTCTGTTATAAGCAAGAAAGAACAATAAGAATTGCAGATCAGTTTTATATTCATGACAATTTAAAGTAGATGAATACATGGGTTAATTCATTTACAATGAGTAAGTTGAGAAGGAAAGTAAAAGAAAAAAAAAGGAAGGAAAGAATATTCGACGTTTATAGCATGGATTTATCGATGTGAAATATTATAATGACTTTATTAGTCTTCGATAAAAGCCGCCGTGACCCTTATCCTCGGTGGAACGGATCATTCTGATATTTCAATTCCGCCGACCGCGTATCCTGAACATTTTTCCCGAATGAGAAACGACGGAGGCACATGAGAAACGGGGACATCTTCTATTATTTCAAGATTGCCCTCGGCGCTCACGGAAACAGTACAATATTACCCGTCGACTCTTGAGTTTCCCTCGAGACGCGTCTTTTCAAAAAATATCGAAACCAGCACGATGATAATAGCAAATTGAGCGTCGGTGATCCGACGATCATCGTTGCCAACAATGCCACGTTACGATGAATATTGCGTGGAAATGTACGACAATATATTCCGTGGAATGATGTTACCTATATTCGAGGAGAAATATTCAATCGCATTCGAATAAAATATGATTATTCTAAATTCGTATTTGCTATCGTCTTCACGATTTTCATACATCACTTGATGCTTCTATACAATTTACATAGGATAGTTAAAAAAATCACGAAATCATCTAAAAATAGAATAACTTTTTTGTTATTAACATTGTCAAATTAAGAATAAAATGATACCCGTTTGAGAACGTAATATGCACAATTAATTGATTTATTTACATGAAATATCTACTGCTTATGAAAAATTGCGAATTTGTAATGCTTTAACTATGAACGTTAAATTTATTACATTTAACTTTTACTTTGGTAACGGAAGAATGACAAGGTGAAAAATATGGTCCATGAGTCGATGTATATTTTCTGAGACAAACAAGAAATAATTACTTTACGTCTCCCATTAGAAATAACTGAGAACCTGTTACCCTGACTGCTTTGGTGATCCATGTTAACGAATAATAATACACAACTTGTGTATGACCCTATAAAAACATTATAGTTTTCCCACAGAACTTTTTATCGTTAAAGTAGTATCGATATATCGCAGTGATTCAGTAAAATTAACTCTTTGAAATTTCCAAATTTCGTAAAACCTATCAAATCGAAAATATTAGTGAAACACAACACAATTAAGTTACTTCTGTACTATTAATATTACATTAAATTGCACGCTATCTCAAGAATCATTTATTAATTCTTATTCCGCCAATTTCATTTAGAGTTATCGCGGAGGCAGTCACGACAGAAATCTCGTAGTAAGGGCATTAAGGATAGTATCACATATATACATTCAGGAAGGAAACAATTAAATGATGAATATCTCCCGAACAGAAAATGCTCAAGTAGAACAAAGATCGCAAAGGGTTTTCTGTTATCATCGCCACGTCGGCCGTTGTTGCTCGCGGCATCGTCTGATTTCGTTTGATGTAGTTGCGCCCTTCGACTTTAGAGTCTCCCACGAGAACAACGGGATCCTTGCAAAAGCACTAGACGTAGGTCGCGATATACTTTCCTCCTTCGTGGAGCTTTATCTAGCTACGTTCGAGCTTGGTAAAACACCAGAAAAGGTATACATGAAGTTCCATGGCTCACACGTTGAACTCCATGTGTTCATTGTGCTGTAATATTACGAGGAGAGAGAGAGAGAAGGAAAAGTAGTCGATAGCTTATCTGCAAGACGGACAGAATGAAAAAGGAAAAGGAAAGAAACGTGGAAAATCTGTAGGATGTAATAGGAAATTGCATCGGTGTATTGTAATTACACTTTTGTGCTTACGATTTAAGAATTAATTATTATAACTATTTTTTTATACTCATTGCCCAAAGTAGTTTACTTCCTGATGACTTATAAATATTGAGAAAGAAAGGGCTATAAAATATTAGATAAAAGAATTTTATTAAAATAATAAAATAAATTAACCCTTTGCCCTACAATAATGTGACACTCGTGATGCTGTGAACGGATTAGGAAATTTTGTAGTTTTTCAGAAAATATTAAATTGGAAACAGTAGTAGATCTCGAGACGATACAATTATTTGTTTACTAATTATATTATTTTAAGTCATGGATTATATCAGAAATCAGTTGTAATGTTTTATTTCAGCAATTAGTTCCCAGTCACTGCGCATTCAGTCAGAAAATAATTCGTAGGTCAAAGGGTAAACGATTGAAACACTCAAAGTGGTTGTCATTGTATAAAACTTAACCCGTATTTTGCAACAAATATCAGAATAGCTAGAAACATATTGTAAATTATATGAGAGAAGGGTTAAAATACAAATATTTTAACTAATCTATGACGAGTTTATATACTTGCATTTTCAATAATGTTAAAAGGGAACAGTCAAAAATATGTGTCACTCTAGAAGAATTTCTTAAAAATTCTCTCAAGGCGAGGACAGAATGTTTTCTAAAATAATATTCTCGTTGAATATTTCATAATATTGCCCGATTCTCAAGATAATGTTGGTAGCGTTGCAGTCGGCATGAAAATGGCACCGAAAAAAATGCAAACTTTTATACGATCAAAGCAAATCATATTTAACTTTAGGCAGGACGTCTGAGAGTGCTGTACGAAAGAGAGTCCCCTTTGGGATTCTAATCCACCGTCCTCTCAAGTATCCTGTTTACCACGGCCTCCAAGGTAATTTCGCTTAAACCTACGGAACCAACCTCAAGAGTAGAGAGCATCAAAAGCCATCTTGAAAGGAAGAACACAAAGTGCTTCAGAGATACTTAATTTTCAGAATTTTCCATCCTCCTTCCTCCTCTAATTCGTAAATCACCGATGCACTTTAATGCCGAGTGTCTTATTTCCATTAATGAGAATTCCAACGTGAAATGACATGATGGAGATTTCCTTAAGACTGTCAGAAGAGTCATCTTTTTTCATCCTATCACTTAGCGTCTCAGGCCGTCTCATTTTTATGTATTAGCCAAGATGCTAAAATTTTTCTCAATTTTTTTTCCCCTCGAAACTAGGACATCTTTCCGATTTATAGAGATACTTTCCTGATTGGACCACTATAAGAAATTTTACCATCTTCTTTCTAGTAATTATCACAAATTTGTCTATTCTTAAGTAACGAATCTTTAATATAAAAGATAATAATCATGTACACTATAGCTATTAACAGTACATTCAAAAACGGCCACTAAATCTGGTATATTTAAATATATTAAATCAGTAGTTTGAAATTAGATAGATCAACCGGCAAAAAATGTGGTCAGTTAAGTAATTTGTGAATTATGAGGTAGTCGTGAAATATCCACTGTACTGATTCTCTATTTTGAGAAATATTTTTAACGCCAAAACTATTTTAAAACTAAAATTATATGCACTGAAATTTAAATACACTTAGTACCTACTGTAGAAAAAGAGAAATGAAGAGGTGATTAATAAACTAATTTAGGTTTTATAAGACAGAATTGAAATAGTCACTTCATGGCTACGCTATCAAGTTAAATTTTCGAAAAAATTTGAAACGGGTAGTTTGACAGACCTGGTAGGTTTAGTGTTAAAAGATTGACAAATAAATAACAAAACCTGCGATATGTTTAAATAGTATGTTTTCGCAATAACAAAATCAATCTCCAAGCACACCTGCACACACGTGAAATTCTATTATGTTTACGTACACGCGATACACCAAAACTCGTGGGCCAATATGTGCACATTATGGAAACGCAATTCGATGGGAACTCCTCGCAATGATTATTAGTGGGCTCAAATTACGGAATTCGATAGTATTGAATGGAATATCCGCGCTTGAAAGTGTATTGAACCGGACGTGGTACCGTAGTAAAAAGTAAAGGAACCATTTCCATCGATCCTGCTCGCATTGATGCTAGTTATCATTTATATGTATGATTAGCTGCACAAATCGAATGCAGACAGGCGCATGGATTATCATGCCAAATATGGAATCAATCAAAATCCCTTTGACGTAATGCAGAGACCTGCTAATTAAAGGATTGAATTTAAGGTAACAACCCTTTAACGATGTTTCATGACGCGAATACGAGTTATTACGTATACAAACATGACTAGCTTGCAAAACTACGTAATTCCTGCTTTATGTGTTACACCGTTGAATTGGGTCAATTGCAAAAGCCAGACAATTAAGAATTGAACGTATGTTTGAATAATGGAATACTTGGAAAGTCATTTATCTCAAATACTGTGACCAGTGATTCAAGAAAAATAATATCGATTGTGTCCATGTTGAATCTTCTGGAAAGTTCATTCGATAGGTTTGGACGGTAACTTTCAGCGAACTATTGGATCATTCTAAAAGTCGTTGAATATTACATTCCTGAAAATTCCAATGCCCTCAAAGCGTATTTCAACTTAATATTTTCGTTCTTTCTAATAACTTCTTCTAAAACACTACTTTTAAATATAAAAGGAAATATGTAAACATCTTAAATTATTTTACATGTCATAATCTGCATGTACTTAAATTCCCAGTAACAGAAAAAAGAAAATATCGATCAATGACCGAGTTACAAAATAGGGAAATTTAGGTATATTAACTTTTTCTCCATGGAATTTAAGATTTCCGGCTTCACGAATTTAATATCGGTCTCGAGTGATGGTTTTGAGAATCGACATGTCAGGATTGGTTATGATGGGAAGATCGTAGCATGCATCCAACTTCGTCGTCCTCGTCCAAAAGAGGAGATATTATCGGCATTCTATGAGTTCGATTGCCGACCCCCTTTTCATTTCCTCGACTTCGAGGGTTATCGACACCCTGTCAACGGTTTTGCGCCTTCGTTGCCGGGGATGACCCACTTACCACGATTTCCATCGAACAATAAGCGGGTCCTAGCATGAAAAGAGTGAAAAGGGTGAAAACGTTGGCGTCGAGGTCATGGCTGCATCGTTGCTTATAATTATTGGTTCGCGCCAATATTTTAGGGGTAGTTTATGGAATATGGCACACGGTTATTGACAGACACGAAATTGGTGCGCTGTTTGACAAGATATTTTTAGAATTTGGACTGTTTCTAATATTGCTACACTTGAGACCGATATCTGCAGGTTCTAGTTAGGAACAAATTGGAATATAATATGTCAGGGGTACCGAAAAGTAATCAAAATAAATTTTTGCTGGCGAAAAACATTTATTTATTAAAGAACTCTCAAAAACTAATCAACAAAATAATTTCCATAATTTTCTAACACCTTTTGCCAGCATAAAGGTAGTTGTTCGATTCCCTTTTTAAAAAAGTCCTTCGATTTTTTGTTGAAAAACCTTTCCGATCATGTTTTCACTTGTCCAATTTTGATTACTTTTCGGTACCCCTAATATATAAATTTTTTACCGGTTTTCTACGAAGAAGATTTCACATTTTTTCAAAATTTTCGCAGTTGTATCGGCTAAGTGCTGAGAATTAAAATCAACGCATTGCTGATCTTATTTAAGACTATAATTTAACTTAATACAATTTGTTTTTTCAATTAATTAAGTAGTACAGAATAGTTTTTGATAGACTGCTTGACGAAATATTTTCAGAATTTAAATTGTTTCTAATATTGCTATACTTGGAACTGTTCTCTGTAGGTTCTATATGGCAAGAAATTGAAATATAATGTATATTCAATTTTTAACCGGCTTTCTTCAAACATTTCGCATTTTTTTTCAAAATTCCCGTAGTTGTATCGGGTGATGGTAAATGCTGAGAATTAAATTCAACGCATTGCTGGTTTAATTTAAAACTATAATTTAACTTAATACAATTTGTTTTTTCAATTAATTAGTACAGAACAGTTTTTAAACAGAATTTAATTTCGTCTCAACCGTCGTCTCGTTAATATAGTAATTATCCTCGCTACCGCGTAATCTGTGAAAACCTTAACAGAAAACGCCACGGAAAGCGCAAAGGAAGGAAAAAAAATTCACTTGTTTAATACTTTTATTTCACCTCTATCCCCCATCTGCTCTTCATTAATCCGCTTTCCATTTCTGTGCAAGCATTCCGATCGTACGAAGTGGACTGATGCAGCAGAAATAGAACATTAAAAAAACAATTCCACTCGTTTATTTTTCGTTCCACAATTTACCAAGCTATTTTCGATTAACTTTATATTTTAACTCGACAGTGAATGCACATCGGAAATACTCCAGCGAATAGAGAACCATCCCTCGCCATCTTGAACGTTCAAATTTAATGGAAAAAAAAGAACATGTTCCTGTCCCCTTTGTAAAATGATTTTCATCATTCACCAAGACACAAATACCACGATCGCGAATTTACTTCCTTCGAGTCTGTTCGCCACAAAAACGTTGTTACCCTCGATTCGTCTCTCTTTGTACAAGGACAGAATCGTGACACGACAGGGCGCACTTTGTTACGAATCGGATTTCGGCTTTAAATCGCTTCGAGTCAAGAGACACTTGGAGGGAACTTGGTCTTCGGAATCCCGAGATCGAATTTTCATCTGGATAGATAGGAAGGTCTTCTTTCGTTCCGCGACCTCTAGCAATTTCTTCTCCTGATACCACATATAATACCTGACCCATCGATATCTCCCTGGAATTTTCGTCAAAGTGGAACGTTATTTTCTGCAGTCTAAGCGATCGAAGCGCTTGAATTCTTCGTACTTTTTTTCTTCTTCTCCGTTTCCTTCAGCCACGATGGTTCCTTTCGGTTTAATGCGATCGTACTGCGTGTCATTACAAATCGGATTCCGAGTTGAGGAGTAGCTTGAATCGGAAAACATTTCGGAGATCTTTGACCGTCGAAATTTGTGGAATTTCCAGGGGTGCATTTTACGAAGGTTATAAATTCAACGGGGATATTACTTTCCTCCTGGTTACATTACTTTTATGGTAACTCGAGAACGCGCATAATAGAAAATTCGACATTGTTATCGATCGTTCGATAATAGTTTTACGATTGTTATAAAAATTGTACGAATTCGACATCATTTTCTATACTTTGATGTTGGAATTTTCAAAAGAATTATTCTCTACTTTATTTTATTGTAATACTTTGAAAAATTGAGATATCATGGTTTATTTGATTTCTTGTATTCTATGTTTTAACTACACAGACAACTTTTAAATTAAATTTTTCATGTTCTACGACTATCAGAAAAATTGTGTTTTGTTAAATGGAAATTGGATTTGTTTATGGAGAGACAGTGAAACTCAATTTGTTCGTCGTGAAAGGAAATAGTCCTGCACGTTTTCCCTTTGACTACGTCCCGTCGATCTTGTGGAATCTTTCTCTTCCTTTGCATCATGAAAAATATGAGTCTTATCTACATCTAGAAGATACCTTTCGCCAGCAAAAATTTTATTTACCCTTGTTCGACGCGATTGAAATAGAAAATCCTACGGCGTTCATAACACCGGTACTTTATGCGGTACTTCCGGTTCACTGACGAATACGCATTAGACCAACGGATTTGAGATTTCTCAGTGAAATGCGGTCTGTACAAATCCTTCAAAATAGAACAAGTCATTATAATGGAGGTTCTTTCTCACCTTTACCATCTCTTCGCACCCTCTCGTATCCTCGATTCTTTTCTCTTTTTTATCGGACTTTGTTCGCCAGAATTTTTTACCGAAGACTCGTTTATACATCTTCTCTCGGTTTTCTGCGTCGAGGAACCATCGAGACATATGATTATACAAAGCAAAAGTATCAATATTTTCAAAGCTGCACGAGCTGAAACGGAAGCTCAATGTTAGCGAAATAATAACCGTATGATTTCTGTAGTTTTTGCCACGATTATTCGGAACTTGCAATTTAAATTTGTCAGAAATATTTGCTTCAGAACGTGATAGAATTTCTCTCGATTGAAAATGATATCACCGGAAATTTTCAAATCTCAGATCGATCATATTTTAAATGAAAATTACAAAGTGACATATAATAGAGTCCTATATTCACGAGGTGAAATTGAAAGAATAAAAATTATGGACTCCGTTATATCCCATTCCGAACGTAAATAGTCTATTTCCATTGAAAGCGTTTCAATACTTCACAGCAAAGAAAGCTTACCAAAAAAAAGTTTTATTCGTATCAAATTCGTTGTATGATTTAATATTAAAGTTTTCTCTTTTTACAATTACGCGTTTCAATAAATGTCAGCGATAACAGCGCTACAGGGTGCAGCTCCAGGAATACGCAGGATTTCGACAAAGATTTGTTTACTTATGCATCTACAATAGTGCTGGAGGAAATATGGATTTACGCCTCGTCGGAAGACGACGAGACATTCAACGTTTGGAGAAATTGACAAAGCTCCTTTTCCGACCCTTCCGCCAACGGTGCCCTCAGAATTTCTCGCGTGCTTCCTTGCGCGCCATCGCTTCCTTTATTTCCCTCACATCCGAACTTCGCCTTTCGATCATAGGCTTTTACTTTTCTCTGGCAACCGGCTGTCGGAATATTTTGTAATCCCAGAAAATGGCGTATACCCCGAAAGGAAACAGATTTTATTCCCGAGCGTGCCCTTTATGCGCGACTCTGGCCCGATATTCTTAAATTTCGTGAGATACAATTTTATTGCCACTCACGAATCTTCCTCGCTGCTTTAATTGAATCCGTGTCTCTATATGATATCCTGAAAAAAAGAGGGAGGATAAATAAATGAAAAAGAAAATCGTCACGACAGTAATCTCATGGTATCTATAAACCATGACATTTTTCTCTTGATAAAAAGTATAGGATAAAATCAATCCTCGCTGTTTTGCGTCAGTCGAGTTTCATTATATGTATCTTGATTAATCCGCGAAAGAGGATCGATCTTTCTTTCATCGTTGGAAAAACTGCCTACCCCTTTTTATCAACATTGCAATGTATTTCCTCGTTGAAGTGATTCTAGAGGATTTATTTCACAAACGAGTAGCATGGAATATTTAGGGGAATTGAAAATAATACAAATATTTCTTGTTTGTATGATTTCTACCGATAGCTACAATAATCTGATAGAATGTAACGGTAGGATTCCATTGAAAAAACATCGATATGGAATAAAAGGAGTATTAGGTATTAAGCGATTCCTTCGAAATTTATGAAGACCAAGAAGTTCGATATAAATAATGCATACCAGCCAAAGAAAGAAAGCACAGGAAAAGTTGCACAGCTTACCGGTTAGAGTGTCTCGCAAGAAGGCCAGCTTAACGTCCTGCCGTCTTCCCTTTTTTAATCTCCCCAGAATTTTGCAAGAAATTCGCTCGTTGATATTCCAAGTATCAGAAGCCATGCACCACCTCGGAGCTTCGTCTCCATGCAAATAACGCAATTAAGAGATTCGAATGTGCCCGAGATAACGCTCTTAACCGCCCTGCAACAGTCAACGTTTTCTTCCCTTTCCACCCTCTTTTCTTCTCCCCATAGCATCTCCAATTTGCATGGAGACCACCTACGAACCGAATGCACCACTGGCTGGCTTTTGCCTGCATCGATCTCAAGTCGTTTTTTTTCTTCTTTTCATTTCCATAAGAGAAAATAAAAGAGGGTGCCCTTCTAAGAACTCATTTACGAAAGAATCTTGCAACCACGAGTAATTCGATGAATGAGGAAGAGATATGGTTAGGATGAAATGGAGGGAAAAATATTTTAAAGGGAATAATTAGGTCTAGCACGTGGCAGGAAAAGGGTCACCGTTTACTGAGGAAGGGATGAAGGACTAAAGGGGTGAAAGAGAGAGATGGCAGTTGATTCTCTTTAGAAAGGACAGATGGTGGCGGGTTCATGAATTCATTTATTCGAACCTTTTCCACGGATATTCCCCTGTAACCTATTAACCCGCCGCTAATGAGGGGCAAAGCCAGGATGCGTATATGGAATATTTATGATTCCACGTCACAGCGTGAACCATTCTGCACGTGAATTGCGAGGGAATTTCTGGTGGACGTGATAATTTGTTTGTGCTGTATATTGTCTCGTCATATTATTATTTTACAATTGTGTACTTTTATAAGTGACCTTGGAAATAGTGTCATCTGGGATGGTGGAGTTTTCTTTGGTAAACAGCTTACTTTGTAGACCGTGAAATAATTATAAACAACTGGCGACCTTTTCGTAGCCTGTGCCACAACTTTGAAATTATGTTTCTTTTCCTATCTGGTACGTCTCGTAATTGTAATTCCTTTTCTGTTGAGTGGTTATGCAATTTGTACGTAATTTGGTTATGAATTTTTGAAAAAAAAATCCTTTGGAAGCTTTTTGTTAAGTTCTTTTATTAATGTTTTATTAATGTTATAAAAGGTTCACTAGTACTGCTTTGAAATCGAAATTCCTAGAATTGTGTTTTTCATTGATACAATTTAAAATTATAATTTAAGTTTTAGGATAATAATTTTGGTTCGTGTGAGAAAAGTAAGGGAGATATATCCATTCTCGGGTGTGTCATGCATTCTTTCCAAAGATCGTTCTTCCCTTCTATTTTATTTTCTCTCACAACTTGATTCTGTTCCTCAAAAGCTACTTTCGATCCCGCAGCACATTTTGGGAGTTGATTTTCAGAGACTTCCAAGCGTGATCGGAATTCGGATTAGGTGGCGAAAAGGAGTTCGTTACAGTAACGAATCCTGCAAACCTACCCCCGGAAAGAAACTGTTCTTAATTTTCTTCCAAAATGGTAACGTAACTAACTTCCCGCAAAACTCCGTAAATCGAATCGTACTTTTCCTCCAAACGAATCAACTTTTAAACTGCAATTTCTGCAATTACTCCCGTACAATTTCAAATAATGAATTGATATGAGTTCAGAGAATTTCTTTTCCCAAATTATCGATTATGTATTTTACACATATTTCTCGATGTATCAGTTCGCAAATATAGACAACAGTTTATCGCGTTTCACGCGTGAAAACAAGTAACGTGAATTTGAAGAGGGCAAGAAGCACGTCTTTCCTGTCTCTTCGGTCGTTTCTTTTCCCTCAGCTAGCAGAAAGCCTTTCCATCCTTTCCAAGTGCGAAATTAAAGGCCGTCAGCGGCCCTTTGTCAGCTTTTTTCTCACGTTAACACAAGTACCTCCGACTTCTCATTGCTGAGCCAGCATCGACAGATTCCTCAGCGTAAAATTCAATTGATTTCTCTTCTACAAACGAAAATTACCTATCATAATATCAAAACCTGAACACTTTGAGTCCCTCCAATTGTTCCTACTCATCTTTCAAAATCAACAAATACCTTCAAGTCGACGAAACGTTTAAAGTTCCTGGTGCTAGAATCCGACGACTTTCGTGAACTCTCGTCGTAAATTCCACCCCAGTTCGGATCTGTTTTCGCGAATAGTACCGACTAAATATTGTTTCAAGTCTCCTCCATCTAGAAGGTGGGTTAGGTAGGACGATAAATCAAAACTAGCCGCAAGTGCCGACCATAGTAGGATCGAGGTCCAAGAAACGGCAAAAGTTTCGAACGGCACCGTGAACGGCAAGTAGAACTGCTGCCGGATTGGCAGCTAATCAAATACAGGGTTGACGAAGGGGCGAATGAAGGAGATTTATTGTAAGTAAATAGAATTAGGAGTTACGAGTGCCTCGAGTAACCTCTGGCTCCGGCTGACGTTAACTCGACTAGAGCTAACCTGACCTAACTAAATAATTGAATTAGAACCACCTTCTCTACCGGGGTGCCCCTTCGTCTGCGGCATCCGGGTCCACTCCACGTCTTACGACCACTTCAAGACTCTCCTTCTGCTCTGTGACCGCGATCTCCAACTCGGATTCTCCGTATCGATTTCTTCTATCGATCGCGGTTTAGCAAGTTTGCCATACCGGCTCCTCGATTCTGCCAGATTTATTGGGCGTGGTTCCCGCAAAACGGAGTAAATTATTGCCACAACGGTAAAGTAAATACTTGGGACTGGGTAATTGTTTGGAAAATTGTCGTCGTTTGTTTCTTCTGTTTTGTATTCTTTCCGCTGGAATTGCTATGGTCATTTTGTCCAGGATCTATGGTTTCAGGTGGGTCTCCAACCGGCGAGGATATGGTGTAAATATCGTGTAGGAAAAATTGTTCAGGGTTGACGGAGAATTTAAACGTGGAAACACCCCGTTACTTGAACCACCCCATTACTTATCCAGTTTAGCGCCATAATTTTGGTTATAGAAAAAGCTGGAATATATCAAATTTTCTGGGGTACTAATTAGAAGTGTTCTACCGATTGTGAGTTCGTTTTAGGAGTTTGGATGAGACCTTTAACCCCTTGCCGTATGGTTTCTTTTGTGACTGCTTTCGCAATAATTCAAAAGTAAATTGGGAAAATAAGTATTGATCGGTGATTCTTGATATATCGTATAATTTAACGTAATATTAAGGTTATAGAAATAAATGTATCGCGACTCACTGATATTTTCAATTTAATAGGTTTTACAGAACTTGAATACTTCCTATTCAATTTATTGCATCACGAGTATCATTCGTTATTGTACGCCAAGGAGTTGAGTTACTGATACATACAATTTTATGTAAAATTTGTAAGACAAAAATAGTGTTTCGTAATCGCTGATTATCTGAATACATTACTGCAGCTCGTTTCAATCTAAATCTACCGTAAGTAGTTAAACTGCAAGTGAAACTACGCGAAGTTAAAATCTCCTAAAATATTTCATATCCTCTAATTTAAGGATACGGAGAAATAAATTTTTCACCGAAAGAAATTGCGGTATCTGGATGGGTATGCATGAATCACGCGCAACTGCAAGAAGTCGAGAGTTGTACGTTTTAAAGTTTGGACAAGCACGAAGAAGTCCGAGGTGTTAAATGTAACTTTTACGAGTCTGACGTCTTATAATAAATTTCGCGTGAAATTTTCGGCGAACGAAAGTTCTGGGTCGTTTGAAACTTGTTTGTGGCTTAGTTTAAATGCACAATTTTTTTTTTAAAGATTAGAACGTACCATTAAAAGAAAAGTCTCGGGGGTAATCGTGAAAGTTTTATTATTCGTCGGACTACCGGCTGCAACCCCCGTAAGTAGTACGGCCACTTGGAGACTACGGTTCTCCGCTACCATCCCGATCGCTAACTCCAATTCCCCCTATCGATTTCTTATCGTTCGATCGACTGCGGCTTAGCAAGTTTGCATAGTCAGACTTGGATGCTGGCAGATTTATCGGCGCGGTTTCCAAAGGCCTGAATATTTGCAGACGCATGAATTAATCTCCCAACGTAGATACTTTATTTTGCAGAATTATTGAATTGCATGAATCCGGAAATATTTTGCGTTGAAAATTAATACGAGTTGAAAAGTTAACACTAGAACTACCGACGTAAAATCTATCATATTTCAACACATTAACACTAGAACTACCGGCGTTAAATCTATTATATTTCAATATATTAAATAACTACTTTGGAAAAGAAGGAATCGAGTAGCAGAAAGGATGATCAATTCAGTGATTTGCGTCTTCTGTGATGGACGCAGCATTTTTGTTCTATGGCTCTTCTATGAACTTGGAAAATTTTTGGAAAAAATTGTGTACCAGTCAGTTTGACTGGTTTGGTAGTTCTAGTGTTAAGTAGAAAGCGGCGAATCAAAAGGTGGAAAAGATAGCTAATACAGTAATTTATATTATATAAGATAAAAATACAATTTCTACCCTATGGCTCTCCTATAAACCTAAAAAGTTTTTAGAGCAATTAAGAAACGATTTTGATCATCTTGGCAGTTCTAGTGTTAAAGTAAGAATGAAAATGAAGTTAAGAAAATTTTGTTTCTGGGAAAATCATTTCAAATTAAGTGAAAAGAACGAGGGTGTATGTATTGCTCTAACAATTGCTATTGATTTACTAACTTTCTCTTGGACAATGATCGTAGATGTTCTGAATCATGTCTTTTTTTTACAAAAACAAATCGTTGGAACTATTGTTCTAAAATTTCGCCCGTTATTTGTCCAAGGAAAGCGAGTAACTAGTACTTCAAAGTTAACACGAGCACGAAGAAAGCTCCAGTGCTAACAACAACTTTTACCAGGGTAATTTATGAAATCTTCTTAGAATTTGCAAACGTACAACAAATCTCATGTTAACCCGGTTCCGTAAGTGCAGCACTTCTTCGAGAATGCTAGCATTTGAAAGAAGGAATTCGAAGCAGTAACGAAACTCTCGTTACTCCTTTGTATGCTAAATTTCACCTAAAGCATATTTCGCTGAGAGGTAAGTTTCACCCGAGAAAAGTAGGAACATCGATTCTCGATTCATCGGACGAAGTTCGAGGTTGTACGTTCTCTAAACAAGCCTGGGGCGCGGGACAAAGGATCCTCCCGATTCTGAATCGACGTTCGGCCAATCTCGAGGAAACATCGCTCGCCTCGATGCTTTTTTGACAAGGCGATTTCTCCGGCTGAAAAATACAACCTCGGTCGTCCTTTCTCCATCATTGTCAGTCGTGAGCGCGGAAAACTTTTCGCGCTTACAAGCTCCACGAAGAGTGAAAACTTTCGAGCAACCGAGAAACGGAAGTTCATTCTTTTCCTTGTGTAACTGTATGCCCCTGCGTAATAACACGTCGATACATTCTATTAGTTTCGAAGCACGTTTCCTTCTCTGGTAGCGTGTTCTTCTGCGCTTTGTTAAGTTTCTTCTTGAAGCACTTCAACGATTAGGATATAAAATCGATGGGTATTTATGAACACGTTGAACACCACCGGTTTTTCGGTGCTTTCATCATTTGGGGTAATTTATAGCTAATTATTCTATTAGAATTACATCTTTATAAAATAGAAACTTTCAAGGCATTGACGGATAGATATTCGGCAGATCTTTGTTTTTTTTAACGTCAATATTCAAATATTCGATATGTTCGAAAATTAGTGAATATTACAAGGAGAAAATTACATGAAATTTCATGGACTTAAATAGCGCCGGTTACCACTGACCCAGGTAGAAGTTAACGTGTTAAATAGCGATATCGATGATTATTTCATTTATACAATTTTGGTATTTAGTACTGATAGGCAATATTTAATGGTAGGGAGATTATTTCATTTTATCAGTACTTTATGAAAAATTAACATACTTATAACATAGGTGTATAAGTTATAGCATATTGGAAATTTGTGTACAGCGTTTAATGATTTGTAATTTTAATCTGAAATTCAATCACTCGTTCCGTTTGTAATCTGTTTCATTTTTTAAAAATGATCATCCAAAGGAGAAACACGAGCAGTAAATCCTTGATATCCGTCGTTTTTAAAATACTGCAAAATTGGGCAAACTGGATTCTCACCTAATCTCCAATACAAAACTACCCTTAACGGTCTTGGAATATCAATAAAGTTGCGCCGGTTATTTACAACTCGCAAGGGCAAAAACGCGAGACAATAAATCGACCGGGTGCATCGCTTGCAGATATTTTCTCTATATCACTTTTAAAGAATCCGTAAATTTGCCCGATGCGCGCCAAGATCCTATCGTAAATAGCCTGACCAGCATGGGTCACGTTGCTACGTAGACCATAATATTTATCGCACTTTCCTTTTATTGTTTTGACGTGCAAAACCCGGCACATGTACGGCGAATACATATGATCACGTTTGTTTCAGAATAAACGAGAACACCACGAGATCCCAGTTTTTGGCGTACTTCAGCTTCTCCTCCAAAGCGAGCGTTTCCGTTGGCTGGCCGGAAAAGGGTGGACATTCGGTCAACAACACAGGTGAAATAATCTTTTTCTTTAACTTCTACCTTTTTTACTTTTAACATACGCTGATAAATTCTTATTATGAATTAACAAAGGAAAGAAATAATTTGGAAATGTTAATTTTCAAGGATATATGACTCAGTGCCATTGCAATCGCGCTTAAACCCTTGTCGTACAATTTCTTTTGTGATTGCATCTGCAATAATTTAGTATTGAATTGGTAAAATAAAAATTGATCAGTGATTCTTGATATAGTGTGTAATTTGATGAAATATTAATATTATAGAAATAATTTGATCGTGTCGTGTTCCAGTGATATTTTCACTTTGATAGGTTTTACGGAGTTTGATGTTTTATGTTCAATTTACCATATTGTAGGTGTTACTTGTAATTGGATGGTAAGGAGTTAATTCGAAAATGGATCTAGTATACTGTCGTAAATTGAATTTTGTAGGATTAATTTCGGTTTTGTATATTATGATAATTATTTCATGCAGCTTATTATTATGTTTTATAGAGACTGCATTATAATTATGAAGAATTAATGTTCAATTGCAGAAGCTGTTTTATTAAATTAATGTCGATAAAGCCAGATTAATGTAGAGGAAACATTTCAAAATACTTGTCTTTCCATTGTATTTTCTCTTATCGATAGATATCGCAGATATTTCAAGATATAATGATATTTGGAATTATATTTATTAATTAATTATTAATTTCCACATTACTTTCCTCATTTGCTAATGGTCTTCCAACATAATTTACCTTCAGGGGATACCTAGAATTCAGATCGCAGGTGATTTTGAATTCCAAGAGATAATTTAATTATTTCATACATTATGAACAAGCACATAATCCTTTAATTATCAATCCTCACATACTTTAAATTGTCGTGAACGTATAGAAAATTTATTCTAAATTTATAATACGGAGTATTACAAATTTATCCTTAAAATACTAAAAACACTAACATTTAAGATCAATCTTTCGCTTATTCTATACTGAAGAAATACTTTCAAGTAATTTTCGTAATGGCAAAGGCAATATGCTAAAATCAACGTTACAAGGTCGTTTTACGATATACCAGGCAATGCAAGCACACCTCGTGAAGTCATAAACCCAGTCGGGATACAATGATCTATCGAACAACACCGGATTACGATACTACGTAAACTTCGACGTTGAACAGGAACTGCTTCGGACAGGGTACGCCAGTCGTTCAACCTGGCAGATCAAACATTGATCCACTCAGGTAGTGGCTTTAGTGATAACTTTATCTCCACTCTAAGCATTATGCAGCTGTATTAATATTGAGCCATAATAATCCCAATGTATCGCTATGATTCGCTAATTGGACGATTTTAGACAATCATTATACATTGTTCAAAACTTAAAAAGAATATGTGTGTCCACGAAAGGAAGTTCCTTGATAAACGTGGACATCTTCAATATCGTTAAGATCCTTAACACTAGATCTACGACCTAAATCTGGTACATTTAAATATATTAAATAAGTACTTTAACCCCTTGCACTACCGGCAAACTCGCAAGAATCGATGCCTAAATCGGATGCCCGATATACGATATGTTGCGATTGACAAAGATTATCGTGCCAGTATTTACTTCGCGCAATGGAGTTTTTGCGAAACTCAAATGAATTTGAATCAAAGTCTAAAATTAATAATCATGAAAGGAAACACTCGATCTCATTCAAAATATTAATACTTGGCCCAAAATTAAGACCACGAGTCAGACTCGTGATATTCAAGTTTGGCCTAAAATTTTCATCACGAGTCAGACTCGTGAAAATAGATCAAGGCGTTAAGAAAAGATGGATCAAGCGGTAAAAAATACGATCAATAAAGTAATTTATATATTCTACGAGACTCGTGAAATTTTTACTGTACTGTCTGTCTATCAATTTCGAAAAATTTTTAAAAAAGTGGGACCCCGTCAATTTGACGGCTGCCGTAGATCTAGAGTTAATTGTAAATAGATATTTTTTGGGTGGGTTTAAGTTAGATATAGTTTGAAAGGTTGTTCTTGGGAGGTTTTTGTTTTCATGCTTTCGGCAATTTTTCCTGCGTATGTTGAAGATACAAAGGATCTTTTAGGGGTATTTTGATGAGGATAAAGTTAAGTGCCACAGCGCGGGTGGTTCGAAACCCTTGTAATACTGTAAGTCTTTACGAAATGGAGGCTGTAGCTACAGTAAAAAAAGACACAAGAGAAAGAAAGAAAAAGACAATCAAAAGATTTTGTAACTTCTCTTACCACGATCTTATTGTAGCTTTGGTATCGCGTCGAGAAAATACAACATCAGGACAAGTAGAATTGAACTGAAATTGTTATCACGTTAGAAACTATCTGTAATAATTTAAAATATTCTCACTTTAGAAAAATCTAGATAGAAGTAAATAATCTTTTTTTCTCTCTTTTACATTCGTCTGAAGAACTCGTTTCGTATTAGAATTGTATTTTCTTATTACGCGCTCTGCAATAATATAATATTCATTTCGCAGCTGGGTAAGTCCTTCCAATAATCCGAACGCAGCAATGCCGCGAAAACCATAGCGTGTACGGTGGTAAATCGCTATCCTCTCGCGCAAGCCACGCAAGCAGGATTACAAGATTATAATATACTATGGCGGATGCAGCGACGTAACATTGATGCAAAGCACAACGTGCAGATTGCCTCAAGATTCTAACAACGACTTCCCATCGTGGCTGGTAAAATATAATTCGAGATTACTCGAATTCGGTTTCGAATATGTGCAACGCTTAATTAGCCTTTCTTCAGTGTTTCTCTTGATGCGTAATGATGATTGTACTCATGCATTCTGGTACCTATCATTCTTAAAAAATCAATTACAATATACAATTACGTAGGATCGTGAAAAAGAATGAGAAGAGCTCAATGTCACCCATCGTTATAGCGTTTTTCGGCCAAGTAGCTTAACAGGTTGAATGCCACCGATGTTTCCCTTATTTCGTCATTTCTACGGAAATGAAACTGTTTTTATGAAAATCACATATTCATAAAACAGGAATTTTAAGGACACTGATTGATCAGTGTTCAGTAGATCTTCATCTTCTTAACGCCAATATTTAAATATTCAATATGTTAGAAAATTCATAAATATTGCAATTTAAACGTAATATAAAATTTCATTCAATTCATAAGCACCAGTCACCGGTGACCCCCATGGGTTGGTCTCCTGTCCCTGATGACTTTTCTTTTCCACATGCTTCTCTTCCCAAAATTTTTTCTAATATTATTTTTTAATTTTATAACCTCCTAATAATTCTTACAATTCAATAACTTCATCTTCACCCTTCCTTTAAACTTCTTCTTAACGCCAATATTTAAATATTCAATATGTTAGAAAATTCATAAATATTGCAATTTAAACGTAATATAAAATTTCATTCAATTCATAAGCACCGGTCACCGGTGACCCCCATGGGTTGGTCTCCTGTCCCTGATGACTTTTCTTTTCCACATGCTTCTCTTCCTAAATTTTTTCTAATATTATCTTTTAATTTTATAACCTCCTAATAATTCTTACAATTCAATAACTTCATCTTTACCCTTCCTTTAAACTCTCTATACAAATCTAATTCATGCAAACATTCAAGAAACCAAACAATAAAACCCATTACACGAGATCTCATTTTACGACACCGAATTGTACACCCTCGTCGATTCCTCGTTCCATATTGCGCGGGAACTCGTTCAAAGGGACCTCTTGCAAGTCGTCCATAAAATTCACATACCAAGGAAGATAGCAAGAGGAGAAAAAAACACTGAGAATGAGAAAAAGAGGAAGAAAGTGAAAGAAATAAGGAAAAAAAATAAAACGAGAGTTTACCTAACAGACGTCCCTAGGAAGGGCATTCTTTTCGCGCGAAGTGAAATCCGAGGAAAATGTGAGAAAGGCTCGGGTTTCGAGGACCCTCGTTCCAGGGAACGTTTGCTCTCGACGTTAATTCCAGAACGGTCGGCAGCCTGCTGGGTAGAATCTGAAGGGGGAGGATGAGAGGGCTGCACGGGGTTGGAGACGGGTGATAGGAGGCGGATGGCGAGGACGCACGAATTTCCTTGCGCAAACAGAGCGGAGGCGTAATTTCCCCCTAGTTAGAACGAAAATTATGCGAGCTTAAGTGCGGGACAGTCTGGGCTTAACCGAATAAGGGTACGCGGCCTGAGCATTCGAGTCCAGGAGAATTTAGCTGTACTGCGACCTAAAGCGCTAACGACGTAAACCTCGACCGCCGATCCCGCAAGGAAGTTCGCTAGATCGCCATTTTCAAAAGGTATCGCGATACCGATGCCCAATGGGAGACTCGAAATGCATTGGAATCATCTGTGAAGACTGTCTCTGGTGAAAATTCAATTAGGACATCCTACGGCAACACCGAGGTTAATGGCTTTAGCGACTTCCACTAGCGATGCATCTTCCGCGTGGCGAAATGTGGTGATGAATTATCGAATGATTATTACCACTGAATGTTTCTGATTTGGTAATTGATATTTTATGGGGAATTGAAATTACGTAATGTTATATTCGTGGTATATGTTTGACGTTCATTGGGATTATTATGAGTATTTGGCGGTGACGTTTGTTGGGTTGTATTCTGGTAGTGGGAAGTTTATGGAGAAATTTCACAGTTTGGTTTATGTTTGAATTAATAGTCGATGAAATATTGTATCTTGATTATCATTCGTTTTATATTTATTGCGATTTTAATAGAAAATTTGGTGTATTGAAACGAAGTGATTAATTAAAATGAAAATAATGGGTGATTATCAGTTTGTAGAGCTGTCTTCTTTTACTACCTATGTGAACATGGCAATTTTAATGCCCGTGTAGCCGTGTGTGTATTTTGGATAATGGAATATTTCAACATTTGGAAAATTATTCCTAAGTGCACCTCCGAATTGAATTCACGTTAGTCGAAGCGGCTGATAATCATTTCCCACTTATGGAGCTAGTACATTAACATGAATTTTAATCATTCAGTCATCATGGTTCCCGGTGTCTCTCATATTTGGAATGAACCGTAATGGAACCATAATGTAATTTGTTAGAAAAATTCAATCGAATAAACATAATTCTGCGTACAGCTGACTACAAAGGATAATATTATTTCATCGACACTTTGAAACTTCAGCTATCATGGTGCATTTGGTAACTCGGCTGCCATGTTACATTTATAGTATCTTCAGTGAACGTAGCGAATATATTTTACATAATAAACTAAAATATATTAACGTAAAGGCATTACCAAAATACGAAAATCAGGGTCGTTCGCCTATTTTAAAATAAACAATTAGAAAGTTCAAAATTTAGGAATTTTATTTCTTCTCGTTAATATCACTGTACAAAGTACTCATTCTTTTTAAATTTGTGTGTCACGATAAATGCAAAAGTGAGAAACAGAAGAAAAATAAACTTGATTTTCCGCGCAACCACACGACTGTGATTCTCTTTCGTTTCTACCGTTGTAATAAGAAATGTGGACTAAATAATGCAGCAATTATCGGTACGTATTGTATTCTGCATATATATTACCTACAATCAGGTAGAATTACGTCACAGGAACAATGAATAATTTATGGCGGAGGAGGGAATGAAATTGAACCTTAGCCTCCTGGCAACGTTCGATAGATAGCCCGGATTATTAACAATGCATCAAATTAAACTTCAACCGGCAGGCTAATAAAACCGATAAAGCTGACAATTTTGCCGCAAGCATTTGCTGCACATCCGGCGGGCCATGTTGCAGGTCGAAAAAGAAAGATCGTTCGTAGAACGGACCACTCGTTTTGCGACTTCCCGTTACATCGATATAGCATTTTTATGACGCTCCGATCTCTTTTTATATTACTCCCCATTTCCTGGGAATCGTATGACAAATGTGTAGCTATTTTATAGAGGAATAGTGCTTAATACTCATTTTTATGTGTTTTGCCGGAAGGATATTTCCACGTGTCATGGTTGCGAACGGAGACCCATGGGATGAGCAATTTGACCCTTTATAGATTTGATAAGAAATTGGATTGGTTTCAAGCTATTATTGGCTTTCAATTCTACGTTTCTTTTTTTAATTTATCTCTACATTGGCTACATAATAGTTTGCTTTTCTGAAATAAAAATACTACAGTTGAAACATTATTTCAACACGAAGTATTTTAAAACTCTACCAAAAAAACACAATAGTCTGAAAATACAAGCTAAATATTTTTGAACACATCAAGATTAGAATTCATTCTTAAACTACAACCACCTATTTTCAAAACTTCAAAAATACTCGACCAATTGTTCTTCACCACGTAAATAGAAGTAATGCCCCACAATCCCGATTTCCTCGTTCGGCCACTCTAAAAAGGCGAACGAACGAATTCTGTTGAAACGTGGAGTCCTCCGAACGACAAAGTATTCACGTATGAAAGCAATCTGCAATTTCCAGGTTTTATTATCACACACAGACCTACTCGAACGTGCACCATGCACAATGGCAAACGTCCATGTATCTTGTGGTCTGTCATACGTTTTCAAGGAACGGATTTAAGGTTTCCTTTACAACCAAGACGGTGCTTGAAAGCTTCTATCGATAGGGAGTACAGGCATGGCGGAATGAAGGGAACCTAGGACGAGTACACTCCTCGTTTTACCGCTCTCGAGTAGCAATAAGAAAGGTAGAGCGGATGAGTCCGCGGCGGTAAAAGCAGTCTCGTGAAAGCTTCCCCTACAACCCGTCCACGTATAACGAGACGACAACGATTCTCGATTATCCCTGGGAGAAAGCTGGGCCCTTCCATATGCGCGAGACGTACGATTCCGGAAGACGTGACTCCGCCCACAGGATGAAGTCTCTTTTTTGGCACTGCCGAAGACTGGCTCCTTTTATTGGGGTTGCGGAAGAGGAAGGAGAGACAACCCGGCGAAAAGAAGGTGCTGAGAATGAAAGAGAAACGAAGGGAAATGTCGCCTAGGGTGGAAAACAGATCAATCGTTCGGCTCTACTTGGAACGTCGGGATATCGATTTTTCGTTGTGTTTGATTTGTCAAAGTCTTCTACGATGCTTGAAACGAAAATATCGTGGAATTTCGATGGAGAAATTGTTTGAGTGATAGAGGACTTTCCTTGAGATTCCTGTGGAGGGAATGCGGATTTAAGGAGGACTTTGTGGAGTATGGAGTCGACTTCATATTTGTGGGAATGAGTCAAATTTTATCACTTTTGTGTGTCTTTTTGTTATGTGCATTTGGTAGCATTTGGGGACCATCTAACGGTGTAGGTTTTTGGTGAAGTGGTCGTAGAAAATAGCGGAGTATTTGGAAAGAAAGGAATGTGGATTTGAGAGGGATCAGTAGAATGTGATGATTATGGTCAGACTAGGCGGAAAGATGAACATGTTGGAGTAGTTCTGAGGAAAGTAGAATACCTGAAAAGTATGGGGAGGATGTAGGGTATGAAATGGAGGGAATAATTAAAATAAAGTAGAGAGAAATAATACCTTAAAAGGAAAGGGAATAAGAACGTAGAGTACGGTAAAAGATGTCACAGTCAGCGGCGTGGAAGAAAAGTTTTCGCTCTACAAAATACTTGACAAATGCTTTCTTGAAGGAAAATAGAAGTTAGTACTTACTAAATGCAGATTCTTCTGCCGCTGTTATTTCAAACCATGAAAAATGAAACTTTTATGTATTTCAGAGCATAAAGCGTGACTTTTAAGAGTCCCATGTGACAATAAAAAGTCTACTTTGGAATACACGAACTTACCATGTAAACACAAGAAGTATTAGTGTCTTACAGAGACGATAAAGTCGATCTTTTAGTAACGATAAATCTCCTTTTTACAGAGGTATAAAAAAAAACAATTCTTTAAACAGCCAACGCTCAACATCCTCAGAGTTAAGAAGAAAGATCGCAAACTATGTGCGACAGTTTACCAACCATTTAAAAATTAAAACTTTAATAAAGAACTACCCGGTACTTCGAGTAAGTGAGCGATATAAGGAGCCATGTAATCTTCCATTTTTACCAAGATACCTCTATTACTCCGGCAAGCATTCGCCTCAAGTACTTTCTATGGCCATCAGATTCACAGGACTTCTTTTCACGACTTCTGCGGAAATACATCCCTCTCTGACAATGCAAGATTCTTCGACAGCCTGCTGCATAAATGCTTCTACACTCTTCTCACCTATAAGAGCCTGTCATATCGCGACATCCGTCAGATTTCATTCTCAGACTTTCAGGCCACTGTACGTGAAATGGTAACGCACCCCAGAAAAAGAAGACGAAGAAGAAAAAGAAGTTACGGAAAATCGGCTCCTTTTTCTTTCACCCACGAATCGGTCTTCTCCGTCTGGCGAAGAAGGGACGATTCATTTGTCACCTCAAACAGTCGAGTACTTCGACGATGCATAGTGGAACGAACTGACATTCTAAGTGGAAAAAAAATAGAACAATTCATTTTAGAGAAAAATATCATATATAATTTATTTAACCCTAGATCACTAACCTTAGTTTTCGACGCTTAACACTAACCTTCGTCTCTTCGACTACGGTGTTTACAAAAGGAGTCTAAGGGTATTATTTAAATAAAATTTAAACATGTTTTTTTCTATTATTAAAGATAGGTATTTATTTATTACGATAACGTTAACTAATATGGCATACTTATTATATCCGTGTCGTCGAATCGACGAAGGTTAGTGATCTAGGGTTAACTTCTGCCTGTACTGCTTTCTTTCAACGTATTCTACATCACTTGATTTTTGGACTTTGATAATTGCAAAATTAATTATTATTCCTGTCACGGGTCTCAGTAAATATTCTAGATCAACACTTAGCCGACCGCAGAAAAAAAAAACAACTGCACGATATAAACCGCTCACATTTCAGTAATAAAGCGAATTCATGAGGTAGCAATGGCAGGTCTTCTGGTTCGGACATCAACTGTCTTTCTTTGAATCTCCCCGTTCGGTCGGCTAAGTGTTAACACTTTACCAACCGATACTTTTTTGACATCCTACTTAGTTCTGACCGGTCACTTGGCTGCAAATATTTCCCTGATACGGATATCCCTTCGAAAATTGCAAATTCTGGTCGCTGAGTCTTTGACACAGTGATCAAATTATTAAAAATCGATTCCCTGACATGACTTTTTTTCAAGCCAGACTATCTATTTTGTTCCACCGCGCAATGAAAGAATTTTTCGGAAATAGGGTTCCCGCTTTGACATTTCTCTTAATCCAGAAAATGCACTTTCGGTGTTACGTCATTGTTCAAAATCCGCTCGATATTCAGCGCAAAGGGATACAGTTTAGAAAAAAATATTGCAACGTGGCCGTTATTGCACGATACAGTTATAATATTTTTTCAGACAGACAGCGCGGATTTGCGTGGGAATTTATCACTGAAAAAATACAGAGCATTTTTTTGGTTCATTGTTCTTCATCAAAATATTTGCTTACCAGCGCCCAAGCTGAATAACAAAACTTTCGCGCTCTCCTCCCTCGGAAAAAAAAACAAAAAAACGGGAGAAAGAGGTAAAAAAGGCTGCGATCACCGGGCAGAGAATGAAACAAGCGCACTTGTCGGGCCGCATGATTTGCCAAAAATTTGGTAAAAAATATCTCAAAGAGGAAAACAGGTTTGGAAGCGACCTGCACGTATTCCATGCTCGTTTGTATATGGGGGGAAAAAGGAGGGGAAAGTGATGTTACTCTATCACCGTTAGAATCGAAACGTAACAGCCAAATGCAATTCGGTTGCACCACGAGCTTTCGTTTGCACTGACGCATTTCATCGTTGCCCTTCGTTTACACATTCGAATTTCCTTTTGTACCGCTAAAAAATTCATAGGAGAATGAATGCCTCTAAACAATCCCCTTCGAATAAAACTGAAATGATTTGAATCGGACAGTTTCAATACATTCGTTTTACCTTCAAATGTAAATATCAATGTTATTTCAAGATTTCACTTTTATTATTAGTTTACAACGAAGAAGGATATTGCACGAAAGCTGACAATTCTGCGCTAGAAGCTGACAATGAGACAAAGAAGTGTTACAGTTTTTTGTAGAACGTTTTGTTCATGCGCGTTGAACTGAGAATGAAGAGTGTGGCAGTACCTGTATGACAGTACAGACTCAAAAACAAACAGATCCGGGAAAATTTTTATGCGTAGAGCCTCTCTTTCTTGTTTCCCATTTTTAACTGGTCTTCAGACTTTTTGGAGCGAAATGGAAGCCCTCGTTTGACTGACTTTTCTGTTTCTTACCTACGAATGAAACAATGAGTTAGACTACAAGGAAACTCGGCTGAAAATGATTCTAATATATGTAAAAACTAAATAATAATATTATAGTACGGTATTAATTTTTTATTAATTCAGAGTCTGCATCTATTTTTATCAGAAAACTAATACAACAGGTTACAATATCGACATTTGACACTTGAGTATAATTCAATTTTAAAATACCACATAAATCATGGGTGGTCTGCGTTGCAGTTAACGAATTAATACATTCTAAATTTTAAAGGAAAACAGGCAAACTGTAATTTATTTCATTATAATGATTTTACTATAAAAACACTGTTAAAGCAAAGAGCAACAGTATTTTAAAAATTATAAGAGAACCCATGACATCAAAGGCCTGCAAATAAACAAAGTAATTCCAAACAATCAAAGAAGGAATACAACTTGTTCTTGCTCCTTTGAAATTGTCCACTTTGTAGAATTTTCTAGAACACCACAGCAATATTATTCTTCGTGCTTGTTTAGTTAAAAAAACTTTCGACGTTTCATTTTCCTCCTTCTCCATTCTATTCTGTCGCAGGACGGCTCTCTTTAATACGTGCCCTCCCTTTAAAACGCTAAAGTTTCTCACTCGTGCTAGACACTGTTCTTTCGTAATTATGCTCATTTGTGCAAAAGATCAGCTGACGGTCTTTTAATTAACACGTCGGTCAGACGTGAAACCAGAAACTTAGTTCTTCCACCCACGAACGAGACTTCTTGCACTTTCTTTCCAGTTGACTCGATTAAAGCACAGTCGAAACACACTAATCTACTATCCTTTAGCACTAATTAAATTTCTTCAAGTTCATTTTCAATTTAACCCCACAACATATATAATTTTATACAATACATTATAACATATACATGAAAAAACAATTTTAATCTTTCTACATCTTCGTCAATTACATCATTCCCTTTGAAATGAATGAAAAGCATGGAAGTCATTGTCTGACCTTTAAACGTTCCCAATTCATATGCTAATAGTGTTCGCTGATTTTCAATGGGATACACGTATAGTTACAGATCAATGAATCTCAATGACGAGCATTAAAAATATTCTTCAATCCTAATTACGACGGAATGGTCGGCCATGATAAAGAATGGAATTAAGCGCTTTCGGATGCGGACAATTAGGTGGAAAAAGAACGGGTGCGATTTAGTCGAGGAAGCCGAAAAAGGGTGGGGTCGAGCGTGAAAAAAATATGCTAAAAGGCCATGGAAAAAAGGATCGCGCAGGAATGCGAAAGGCGTTATATAAATTGAGAGAATTGTATGGCCAGTGCACTGGACACGACCCACCCCCTAATGGGTCGAGCCATTATGACAATCGCATAGCCTACATATAGAACGTTGAACAAAAGAAGGAACCGGATAAACAATGAGAATATATATAATCTCACCTTGCCTTTTATGCAATTTAATATTAAGTTTGTACTTGATTTCAGATCATGTTTCAGTAATTTATGTGAGGGTGAATCGGATCGGTGTTATTTGATTTCATTGTTTTTATTCTAAATTTCAACGGTTATATACATTATTATAAGTTTCATACTATTGAATTGTTTTTATCGAAACAGAAAGTGTCTGGTTTCGTATATATTGTTTTTCTCTTTTAATATTCGCAGTATAGAAAATAACCACTGAAAATTGCTGATATTCTCTAAATTGCATCTTTTAAACGAACCGTTATAACCGCAATTATATTTTCACTCGTTGTAATTCAATGCCGTTAGCTTTACCGGTGAAACGCCGAAATGGAATATCAATAATCAAAGCGGATATTCCGATAGGGGTAACAGAATTTTATGGCCAGACGTTAGAGAGGTAACGTTTCAATTTCTGCTTCGTTCTTTGTTCTACCATTGAATCGATACGTGCACTCTGAAAAGTACATTTTCGCCCTCTTAATCTGTGATAGTATAGGTAATTGAAAATATTCAATTATCGTTTTGCAAATATCAAAAATTACCCGTACTCTCTTTCACTATTGGGAACCTAAGTTTTTCCCACATTACACTTCGTTCTATCGCTTTTATTTCGACGGATATGTCTCAAAGGATAACTCTTAAATTTTCTACGGATTATAGCGATATTCTCGAAGGTTTGCGCATCTGTTGCGCTTGTTCACTATCGACCAGATAAACCGGTGATTCACGTTCCACACTAGGCCAGGATTTTTCACTTTTTTCCCTCTCAATCATCATGGTACACTTTAACTATCGATAAGCATCGTGATATCTCTGCGTACCGCTGCTAGTCTCGGCCATAATTTTTCGTAATGCCTGACCACCATGAACCAACCTCGTTTATCCTACCCTCGTTAAATCGTGGTCTGATATCGGCGTATCAGAAAATTTACAACGAATAGCATCGCAACGTTTCTCTCTGCATTTCGACAATTTTAATTGAATTGCCTGGTTTATCGGGAGACGTCCTGTCGTCTGCACTTTTAATTCCTTTGTGCCTCGCCTTTTTTATCTCTTTGATAAAAAAGGGCTGGGATGAAAGAAGCGGAAGAGAATTATCGAGAAATTAGACACTGTTCAAATAGCGATTTCTGTAGCTAGTTATTAGGTTTATTAGGTATCGAATATCGAACATCGATTTTACTCGGGACGACGTTTCAGGTCGGCTGAGAATTACCTTTTGAGAAGAAAGATTGGAATTTTTATTTGTGTCAGGGTGTTAATGGAAATTGTATATCAACTTATCAAGATAAATTCTATTTTCTTTTTTTATAGTTATGAATAGGTTGAGAAATTTTTCTTAACTAACATATTATGTTTTTTGAATTTTCAGATTGCGATTGGGTTTACGAAGACACAGACTGTCCCGGTGGATGTGTCTTGGCCAGTCCCGGATATCCGGGCCTTTATCCTCCGAACATCCGATGTCGTTACTTAATTACTTCCGTCTCGCGCATGACGATCAGCATTAACTTCGTCGCTGTACTTTTACCATTCAAGTAAGTTGTAATTTAGAAAATTTTCCGACTTTCTAATTTCAAAAAAAACTTTAACTCTTTGCACTCCTATGCCGAGCAGTACTCAACGTATCTTTAAACTTCATTTTATTTCTTGACAATTTAATATCGACTTTCCAATTCCATAAAGATTTTGTAATATCACCTGAATATCCATCAGCACCTATAGTTATTGATATCGTTAAAGAAAATGAATATTCAATGATAGAAAATATGAAATTAATTTTATTTAGCTCACTACAAAATTGATAAAATAATTTGGACCGCAAAGGGTTCAGATTTAATTTCTCCTATGAATTACATCAACTTTAACCCTTTGCGGTCCGAATTATTTCGTTAATTTTGGTAGTGAGCTAAATAAAATTAATTTTGCAATATTTTCTATCAGTGGTTATTCCTTTTTTTAGATGATATCAATAACTATAGTTATTGACGGACATTTACTTGATATTACAAAATCATCGTGAAATTAGAAAAGTGATATTAAATTGTCAAAAAATAAAATCAAATGAAAATCTATGTCGAATTCTGCACGACATAGGTTTAATCATTCCAAGATATTTCCCATTAAGAAAATTCAATATTACAGAAACAGCTACTCAATATGAGAATTTCATTGAAGAAAACTAACATAGAATTTCTTTTCCAACAATAAGAACCATTTAGTAAAGCTAATAAGAATTAAAACTTGAGCTTTTAACGAACAAACGTCATTTATGAAATTTCGTCTCAGAGGATAGAACAACGGTAGATCAAAGAAAACGTATTCATCGTGTAAAAAGGTTGCACCGTTACGCACGAAACTCTTGGCCTCTAGGCGCATTTCCAACCTGACCTCGTTTCTATTCGAGCTTCTTACTTCTGCTGCCGACTGTCGCGCGACAAATTAAAACTTCCATAGATCCGTGCAAAGAGCTCCTTGCTTCTTTTAGCGGGCCGCTTTTCTTCCGTCAGCGGGTCAGGTCGTATTAGTACACCTATAAACGACCTTCCACCCTACACCGTAGAAAAAGGCAGAAAACGAAGGGGCATGGTGAAAAAAAAACTTCAAAAGAGAAAACACCTGGGAGAAAAGATCCTCTCGGTGGCTTTGAAACGTTTTACACGGCCATTTCTTACGTAACGCTTAAGTTAAACGCAGTCAGAGAGACGGATTACGAAAATATTTTAACGAGCGAGTTAATTTCATTGTGAAATAAATATTTCTCGATTTTCGAAAGTCCATAGCTGTGGTTCTGTATGCTCTTGAATTCTGCCGTTGTGTATAGTCATATTAGGCTATTGTGATTTTATGAATAGAGAGAAAGAGGTACATGAATAATGATAAAAAATATTTAAAGAAATGTTTTCCCCGAAATTCCATAGTTTAGAATTTTATTTGAGTTTCGAATAGGACTTTTTTTCGAGATCAGTACGTTCTTAAGTCAACGGTTGGTAGTTTAGTTATTCACAAAATATTTAAAGACAGCTTTAGCTTGCAGTAAGCTTAAAAGTAGCCCCTGTATTTCCATAACTCTGAAATATATTTGAAAAGCCGAGATATTCGACGAATATTCTGCCAACCTTACCTCTACGCCGGTGATGATAAATAAAAAATTTCGTACGCTCCGGAAATAAAATATATACTGAAATATAAGCATGTCATGTACGGTGCTACCAACAAATGAGAATTTAATAAAATTTTTTTTTGTACGATACATATTATACAATTATGAAATGTGCTCAAAATCGAATAAAAGCCTATCATCTTTCAAGTAATAGAAAATTCGATGAATGAAAATCCTTTAGGAAATTCTACCGTGCGTTGAAATTAGCAATTATGAAATTGGTAATATCTGGCGAAATTGTAACGTTAAAATATAAAGCGTAATCCAGGACGGTGGTTAACGCGTTAAGAAGCACAGTCTACCGTAGCGGGAGTCACGAGCGCGAAAATTTCGCGTTGGCAAATATTTAAATAAATCCCCGTGAGAGAGGATTCTCGTCAAAATACCCGTCGCGTCTTCTTCGAGTACGTTTTAAACCGCCGGTCTCTCCGCAGAGCTATTAAGAGCCTCTGCTAAGAGCAAACTGTACATTTTAATGTCACGAAGGCGAATGGAAAAAGCAATTTCGCCGAAAGTCTTCGCACGCGAACCCGTACGAATGAAAGGGTCCCATGAAATTCAAGAATAGAGAAATGTCGTGAGTCAATATGCACGCATTTACATTGCACTCTGACGAGGGTGGGACCCTTTTGTATATCCCCCGCCGAACAGCACCCAAAAAGGAGATAGAGAAAGAGGAAATCATAAACAGAGAGAGATAGAAAAGAGAAAGAGAAAGGGAGTGACAGTGTGCACTGTGAGGGTTGATAATGCATCTCGCGTTTCGTTTCGACGATATGTCAACAGCCTCTTGCATCGCCTTATTGTTAGCCACCCCCTCGCGAACGAAGAAATACCTGCGTAGAGGATCCTATTATTTCGCATTTCGAATCACTCAAGCCCTTTCGCCCTCCTACGCGTCTAAGCCCCTCTAGGTGCCCTTCGATCAACATATTTGCACGTCCTGAAAGAATTTGAAATATTTTTTCTACCGGGATTATTTTTAATTCTATCACGGAGTTTTCAATTTTCTTTTAGTTTTAGATTTAATTATAATTACTATTGGTAGTTTGGTTTGAACATTGAGAGAGCTGCGTCTTTATTCTTTAAACCATCTTGTCTAGACGCAATCGTTTACAGTATTCACTTCATAGAATTCATAAATATTTTGACACTTTCCTACTCCACTTTTGTTCTGATCGAACAAAAACAGTAGTCTTCTTGCCTGCATTTTGTCCACGGCCTAACAAGGAAAAAGTCTATGATTGAACAGAACCTTGTGCACATTTTAAGTTTTAGATTTACTTTGAAAACATTCAAGTTCACTCACAATCCCCACCATTTTGACTCAAAATACTATGCTATGGTGAGTAAGTAGGTAAAAACTCAAATTCACAATTACTGAGGACAAATTAATATCATCTTCCATTCCCTTTTCCTCCAGGGGGCCCGAAGGACTCAAAGACTGGCTGAGTCCTTCGGGTATGGGCCTTACGACCCCAGAGCCCCGAGTAAGTTTGTTCCTCAGACTCTGTCAGGACTTGGCAGGACAAGACGTGACGATCTCGAGGTGTCCTCGAACTTTGGGGTAGGTACTCACTGTACTAGAAGTGCATTCGTGATGCACTACACCAGACCTCCGTCAGCGTAACTGTGGATGCAGTACGCAAGGGGCAGTATGCACCCTGGTACACGTTTTTCGATTTTTCCATCGCCAGTTCTTTAACTTGGGGGTGGTTTCGAACGAAATCTCTGGAATGTCGAAAATAGGGCGAACTGTTGCGTATACTTATTGTTAACTAAGAAGTACAGTCTCGTTCGCTTCGTGCGTGCAGATTTAATACAAACAGCTTTCCCTTTGATAAATTATTCCTATGTAACAAATGCTTTAAATCGTCATCGATTTAACCTTTTAGGTACGACGCGCCACTATAGTGGCTTTCGTGTATGTCGTCTCTCTGAACGACGTGCCACTATAGTGGCTCACTCGCCCACCATTTGAATTGAATAACTGTCTTCATATGTATTGTTTAACTTGAACAATCATCAAATTAATCATCAAATACTTCATTTGAATGTACTCGTGCACAGAACGGCATTGCCCGTCACACTTTGCAGTGTTGTATCGTTTATACATCGTTCACGTCAGACTCTGCCGTTCAGGGAAATAGCCACACGCAGAATTCAGCCGTACCTAAAAGGTTAAAACTCACCTAAAACAGTAGGTTGTGAGCAAAATGACCATGACACGTAAAGTTGAAAAGTATGAAACAGAAAAAAGCAGCTGCCACATTTCGGCAGTCGGTGGTTCTTCATTAATTTGAAAAGTTTGAATCAACACGAGTCACAACTATAATCCGGTGTACCTGATCTGGGTTAAGGAGCACGGTTATAGCACTAACGAGCGCAGACACGACGATACCCTGTCGCAGTAAGTAGGTCGAGATTTGATAGCGCGCCACTGACTTTCGGCAGTCAGAAGGAAGATTTCGCGGCTCTGTCGAGATTACCATACATATTCCCCGAATAATGGCCCAAAGTTACTCTGACGGTAAATTGTAGAACTTGGAAAACAAGAGGTAACGAGGACTAGAGAGAAACGATGCGTTATACATATTCAGGTTGTAATGAAATACGAAACTAATTAGGAGGATGCATGCAAAGCGGATCGGAACGGGAATAGAATACGCCGCGATGCTGGCTTGAGGATATGCATACTATTTACTTAACGTATTAAGTCGTGATATTTGATGTACCATTGGGAGATAGAAAGTTCGAAAAGTATTCTTGAAATCTCTCTGAACGTTTTCCTCCTACCGAATTCTGTCAGCTGAAGCTAATGCTAATCCAAGTCTGTAAACTGTACCACGTGGATGGTCTAGGTAAAGGTACTTCCATTCCGTTTGCTCGTTGTATTAAAAATTCGTCTCTCTGTCTTCCTACCCTTTGTAGTTTTAGGGAAAGTCAACACTATTATTCTCAGTCTGACTTGTTAGACTAATTTCTTCCTATTTCAAAACTAAGACGTTAGAATTACTTCACATTACTGTTCATATTTGCAATTTATTTTATTTCATGTAACATTTAATTAGTCACGGTTCACGCTAACGAAGAGACCTTCGTGCACGTAGTTTCCAAAGAGATCGTAATATTTTGTATGTGTTCGGGACAAAAGGATAGGGGAAAAAAGGAAATAATCATGATGCAACGAATAATACTGGTGGTACAAGCCACCGCTGTCGTTACACGTGCTCTTTCACGACGGTTCGCTGGTGGAACTAGTTTTTACGACACCAACTGCTCAAAAAGCACTTTCATATGAGAAGCCGACGTCAAAAGTACACTGAATACTTCCCTCCTTTGAGACGCGAATACGTGCTCGCCGTTTCTTCTCACTCCTTTCACTTTCTTTCGTCCTCTCTATTTTACCCCGCGGTATTCAGAGAGAAATGTCGAGTCGCACGACTGCAGTCTGTCGAAGATTCTTTCGCGTTTATTTCGATATAATTACGTCTTCTGGCTGAAGATCGAAGAAACGTGGATGGAATATCTTGTTAGGAAGATTGAGTTTCTTGTTGGTCGGCTTAAGCGATGATTTCCACTTTGGGGTGGAAAAGGGGAATGGAAAAAAAGTGACAAGGGATAATTGCGATATAATAGACGCGCTGGCTTGCATTACTTCTTCGTGGAATTGAATTAGTTTCTTATGGTGGTCATTTAAAATCACTCTACTACGAAAATCTACGGTATGTGCGCTAAATATTCACCCCTCGAGAGTGTGAGTTTTTTTGATGATCGATTTAGAATTCTTTGCTCGTTGCTAAAAGGAAAGTTAAAGTATTACGTTCTTAATATTCCAATATTGCTAATTTTAATGGAAATGGTATAGAATATATTTCAATTATATTAGGGTTCGTAAATAGAAGAAATAATGTATAATTTCCTCCCTCCAGATATATCGACAAACAGGTTAATAAATTATTAACCCCAAAAGTGCATTCTATCGTATAAAATTTTCCAAAAATACCCAAAGGCTGTTACACCTGCGGTCATTGACTCTTCGCATGCACTTTTGTCATTATATATGCAAAACAGTTTAAATCGATAAAGCTGCAGTTTTCAGCCATGATGCCGCCGAATTGAATTATACATTAAACTCCGTGTAATTTAACATTTTACACTCTTCCCTTCAATTAACATTCTCATCCTAATTTTTTTACAATCATTAAATTTTTCTCAACTTAAACTCCCAGTGGACAAATTATTCAAATTTCACACCGAGGGAAATTCATTCATACTTGTAATACAGTTACTCGTTACTAAACTATTATACTTCCATATTACATAGGCAATCCCAGTGAGTTTAATGTCGCTAGAAATTATCCAAATAAAATACTCCGAGCTTTACTTTCTCTCCAATTACAATATTAACTCGAAAGCTGAAGTTGCAGTTAGGTGTCAGACTTCGCAATGTCATTGCCGAAAACACCATTTCCGCCTTTGAAACAGGAATATCAATGCGAAACTTGGCATTAATAGCGCATTGACTATTCCCCGTCTTTGAACACTGCACGATTTCAATCTTGTTCTCCTTCCCAATCCTTTGTAATTGCTGTTTAGTGATGGATGACAACGCGATAATGTGAATTTGATTTCACAAAGACAGGAATCTATGGAAAGCGCCCATTGTAATGAACATGTTGAGATAAATTTCAATGTCTAAGGACTTCTCGACATTGCACTTCATTTTGCATCGCGTGGAATTTTGCAACCTAACACGCCCTTTTTCTCTTTGACAGAATATCATTCATGTTACTTTATCGCACAATAAACTATCGTTTTTTTCATATTTGAAAAGTTCATATAAGAATTTTAATTTAAATACTTGTAACACTGGAACAACTAAGCAAGTAAAAATGGCTGGTTCCCAATTTGTTCTAAAAGTTCTCCATGTTTATAACAAATTAGAAATTACCGAAATCGATCATCTTCTCCACCTTTAACGTCGATAGTTTAGTGTTAAAAAAATTATTACAATCGTTTTCTCATTAGATGTAAACTCTGCTAATTTTATTCACATTTATTGTTTAAAATAATTTTAGATTTTAGGCGATTATCGATGCACGACGAATTAGAAAAATACTAAAGATATAGCTTATTTTTTTATATCTGTCATGTTCAAATCCTAAAAATGTTTAAGCACCCCCGTTCACTTCCGAATCTCATCGACTCCTGGAAATAATATTTCGCCCCTTGATGAAAATAATGAGAGTGATTGTGATCGTGAATTATGATCTTCGATCAATCATCACATTCCGTCGATGTAATGGATTACCGGAGCCGGTTGCATCGTTGATAAAAAATTTCATATTCGATGCAAATAACATATCGTTTTGTTCGATGAAATTGAACGTTAATCCACGGCAAATCTCCACTTCAACGTAAACGATTATCTGAAAATTCAGATCGATAAAATCGCTGAGAGAAAGGATAAAACTGGAATTGAAGTTGTCAGAACTTTTTTACTAGTACAAACCGAATGCTAATTAAAACGACTGTTCGTTACTGTAGAATCAAATTTTTCGTGCGGTAGCCAAATAGCGACAATGGTAGATTTAAGCAACGATTAATCGTATACCTCGTGACCGAGCTACTGTTATTCGTGCGGAAGCCTTTTTCTCGTACTATGAAAGCATTCGCGTTGTAAACAACTGCAAACAACTGTACCGAGGGTCTCGTAAGCGATAATACTAGTTTTTATAGGACCTCGAGATATACGAGGAGATCACAGCTTTTTTCATGACTTCGGTAGGTGCAGTAAAATTGGCAGTTTTAAGAGAAAATAAAATTATCCCCACTGTTCCGTAACTTTCTGGTATTCGTACCTCGTTACAGGCGTTGGGGGATCATATTTTCGCCTGTACCAGGCAAACACGGACTTAATTATAATTTGGTACCTTTATCCAGCTTTTGAGAAGGCGGAAAATTACGTAAGTCCTTCTAAAAGAAGGTTATCCCGGCATCAAATTGCTAGAGCCGTACGTTTAGCATAGAATTTCTTAAATTATTTTGTAAAATCTCAACCGCTGCTTTTACGGTTCGCCCTCATTTTCATATTTTGACGTCGGATTACCAAAAAATATGCACAAAGCAAATTATAATACTAAATGTCAATGTAATGTAAATAGAATAACTGATCAACGAGTTAATCCGTCATTAAAAAATCATTTGTAATTTAAGAGGATTACAACTACCCTTCCCATTATCCATCCTCGTTTTAATGATTACATAAGGGGTGAAATTCACTCTGAAACATTCATCAAAAGATCTATATCAATTACACATATATCCCGTCTATTTTGTGAAATCTACTCCCATAATCATCCCTCAGGAAAATCTTCTGCCATAAAATTCGATCCGCCATATAGTTCTTTACCAAGGAAGGACAATATGTTGGAAGCATTTGAATTCCCTTTTCTCTCCCTTGGAATGTAAACCGGCATCCAGGTAACAGCCGGGTAACTTGCAGGAACATCTCATAGGGATCAGCCTTAAAGGATTCGAGATAGCCGAATCTACGAGATATCTCATCCCTCCATTTCTCCTTCGGATTCATTATTCAGACCTTACTTTTGCCCGACTCTCGAAAGACGCCGATCGGCGACACCATGTGCCCCGTTGAGTTCACGCTATACAGAAGAGAAAAGACTCCGTCGGCTTGGAACGAAGGGGTTGCAGGGTGGATGAAACGAGCTACCATCCTCATCCATGCAAACGTCGAAATTATTCCAACTACATTGCGGGAATTCTGAGGCAGCGATTTTTTTCCCTTCTCTTCTCCATGGTCTTACCCTTCGTCTCGTTTCCTTCTTCACCGTTTTTTTTTCCCTCCCTTTTTCCTTCTTTACTTTTTTCTTCGTCCCTTTTCTTTCCTACCTTACTACTTTTCTCTCTTTTCATCCGACATTCGTAAATGGATAGCCTTCCGCGAGGTGGAAGTAGTTTTAGTCATCCAAGACCGGTTGACGGGAATTTTTCAACTTTCCTCATCCCGTAAGGTCGATACGCTTCCTTAGTCTCGCGACCGAGGGATTTGCATTGGATTTTATTAAATCCTACGACGATAGACCAAACGCGGACATTTACGACACGCTCAGATCTGGCTTTCCTTCGACGACTGTGATTCACTGTTATATCCATGGATTCTCGAATAATGCGGCGATACTCTTTTCCAATAAGTTTGCATTTCCTTTTGTGATACTTTAGTTTATCGTTTAAATATTCCAATTTATAAGAGACTTATTCTAGAAAGAAAAGAAACCTCTGTATTCACAATTCGAACGTTATTTTCGTGAAGATAAAATCAGAAATCTCACACGTGCAAGAGGTCACCCCCGAAATGAGAACGAATTATCATCCCCTTTGTAGCAAGTCGAGGTAGCAGGGTTCGGTCGGCCAAATCGAATCTTCGGCATAAACGATGGTACAGGCGTAAAGTAATGGTGCAGCTCGCGTTGTCCTTAGCGATTCTCGTCGGCTGGAATTTAATAAGAGCCGCATAAAGTTAGGGTGGATTCCCGTTTATTCGAGACGGCTTTCCTCGTGGCTGTGAGCAGAAATGTGTATCACGTTTGTGTGAACATTCGTGTGTTCGTATTTCCATGTGCTAGGGTACACTTACAAATCTACGCGTGTCCGTAAAATGGTGGATGTTCGGGGTTAAAGGAGGGCGGAGGACTGAAAGCTTTTGTACTCCCATCCAGAGTCACCATCTACCCCTGCAAGCAACCTTCTGGCACTAGCATTCTCGATGTGCTATTGGCTGCTACTATGTGCCACCGGACCCACAGCTTTTCTCGTCAGTGACGACGTTGCACGGTTTACGTTCCCTCGAGGCGCTGCATTGTAACGAGGGGGATGCATTTGGAGTGACAAGATGTAGGAATGAACAACGGTTCTTGTACGACACTTGAAATCATGAGAGATGGTGGAAGTTTTAGGATTAACGCGATTAGTCTTTTTTCCTTGTGATTGCACTATGATACTTGTATAGTTTAGAGAATATGTTAGGAATATTTATGTCTTCGTTATGATTATTGTACCTGGGAACTAAAAGTTTAGGTAGATTTAGAATTGTGCAGATTAACCATGTATTAAAATGTTATTTAGAAACATTTTCAGAAGATAATACAGCTTCAAGCTGAGGTTACTAATGAACCCCTTAGCCTACCATAACGGGTGACACTCGTGGCGCTATAAATGGAACAAGAAATTTTTTAATTTCTTAAAACTTATAAAATTGGTAATAGCAATGCAACGCAACACGATAAACTATTTCTAGAATATTAATATTACGTTAAATTATAGGATATATCAAGGATCACTGATTAATTTTTACTTTAGTAATTTAATTCTGAATCATTGCAGAGATAGTTAAAACAGAAGTCGTAGGGCAAGAGGATAAGAATCATTTATTCATGTATTTGTGGTAATCCCTTAGTATGAGTTTAGTAAAGAGGAGAGTAAAGTATGAAATGTAAACTCGCAGATATGAATTTCTTTTCAGTCACCGTTGTGTCGTGAGGCATAAAATGTACTGAGGATTTTTATGGAAAAATTGTGAATCTTCGTACTTTATTCAAAAAGCATCTTCGAGGATGTTTACAGTTTGTAAAAAAATATACATCGTTGAATATAATGTGCCTCTTAATTCCTGAGCTCTCGGTAGGTTCGAGGCATTAATTTGAAGGATTAGAGGAGATTCGAGGGAAAATTAAGGATTATGAAACCTCTCATCTTGCTTCTGATGTCTAACGGGAGAAGTCAGATTTCAAATTATCTTATGGAAGCATGTTTTCTTAGTATCAATTAGAGATTAAACATCGATCGGTTTATGGTTCGCGTTGAATTTTCAATATTCATATTCCTTATATTTTTCACAAGGGTAATCGTATTATGAAAGTGATTGTATCACATTTTTTTGATAAAAATTTAATATAACGCGAAATATTTTGTGCAGCACGAGGCGTTGGAAAGTTTCACCCATGTAACGGCGAGCTCATAAAAATGCTAAAGTGGAAAATTTACATACTATTAGCGATGCATTTTCATTCGCGGTCGGTGTGACATCGGCGAACATTAATTAAATTACCTGGCCGACGTGTTTCGGTAATTAATGAAGTGTCACGAAAATCGAACTACATGCAGATGCCGTGACGAGTCCGACACGGGCAATTTTGTCGATGAGACGAAATCAGGTTACACAAAACCCCGGCGTTGAAAGTATCACAAAAATTGAAAATCAGTTTAACGACATCGTTCCACCTTTCACAGAGGAGCTGTGCCCTCACGGCATAATTCCCATCGACGAAACGTGCATTAATTCCCATTAATTTCCAACGAATTTCCTCCCCTTTCGTTCGTTCTCTGTAATAGGGGTGAAATCTGTTTCGTTCACTTTTATCAGAGTTTTCTCATTCGATCGGAAACCGTGTTGTATTACAAATTTAAAATACACAATCTGATTTTTATTTCAAGATTATCTATCATAATCAAATCATATTAATAAAAGAGATTCAACAAAATTATTTAATTAGGTAGAATTTTTCATTCAACTTTCATTTCTTCACTTTAGATGGAATTTTGCATCACTATATTCACTTATAGCATTTTATTTTCATGGAGAATTTATTTTCGGTTAAATGTACAATGTTTTTAACCATTTTTATATTGATATTGAATTTTTTTGTAATTTAAGAAGCCAGGAAATCAGTAAGATATTATTATAGGAATATATGTGTCCCTTCACAGATACTTTTTAACACCGTAGGATTTTGATTCTGTGCAGCACGTAGTCACATGACACCCATGCGTCATTTCTACCCCCTTTGGTACGAGTCACGTAGATGCAATGTGCACGCAAATGCATCCCGTATACAAAGTAATTCACTGAGGAACGTGATAAGACGAAATGCATTTGAGCACCAAAAATAGACGGTGTTGCCACTATGGATAAAGTTATTATACTTTTAATCAAACTTCGCTATTGTGGGAATAAATCGCTTTCGCATTAAATATTCTTCTTGTATTAAATTCTTAGGATTTTCACGGATTTAGAATATTAATTTTTAATTGAAAAGTGAGAAAAGACGTGACAATTTTATGATAGTTGAAATATTGATGTCCTCCTGTTTTATAACTTTTGCCATTATTTCAAGAGTTATAGTAAAAATAAAAAAAAAACTATAAAAGCAAATGTAGTAAAAATAAATTTATTTAGTTATTTATTTATGTATTCGAACATTTCTTTCGTAGGACTAACTTCTATTATATTTATAAGTTAGAGTAATATACTTGTTTATTTTTAATTCTGGTTATAAAACATAGGAATATCGAAATACTTTTTTAAAAGTATAAAAATATTTGATCCGTTTAGATACACGATTGTACAGTATTTCAAAGAAATCTTTGCAACCAAATATTTAACAATAAGGATAGTGTATCATTTTTAACAATAATTGAAAAATGTCCGTTTCATTCGACTCACCATAAAAAGATGTTTCTTGCATTTCGTAGGAATTTTCAGGATACTCAAGTGGCTTTTAGGTTTGCAAACTTTTTTTCTATGCATACCCAGTGAATTCGCTGTGTAACGTATTTCATTGCACCGTGCATTCAGGATTGTTCTGCACGTACGAGCAAGTGATTCTGAAAATCCAGAAAACATACTCGAAAACTACGCGTTATTGAAACATGCATGGCTGGTTTTACTCATTGCTAGTACGATATTGTTCTACCCATTCCACTTTTTCGTCCAAAAACTACGAATCTCGGTAACGTCAACCTTCCCCTCGTGTTTCCAAATCCACCCCTTTTTAATTTACGAAATGAACTCTTAATGATGCTGACTTGCAGCATCGACCTCCCGTAAATCGGCCGTCGCAATGCATCGCTTGTCAAAATTATTTTCATTGAACCTAAAATCCAAACGTTTCGGCCTCTCTTTTTTTAATAAAAAAAAGTTGTTGAAACGAACTTTCATTTCCACTATAATCTTTTACGTCCATTATTTCTTTTTATTCGTCTATTTGATCTTAACAGTTCCAATTGCACGAATATTGAACAAAGATATACTTAAATTGTAGTATAGAAAATTATAGAAAATGTTGATTACATAATTTCGTGGAATATTTCACGGATAATTTCCCCTTTATATATTTTCATACCAATATTCTCTGATTATCGTAAATCCTCTAGGTATAGCACCCAGTGAAATATTCGATTGCCCGGTAATTCATCTACGCTCGGAAATGGCATTTTCCTCTCTCGGAAATGAGCTTGTTTGTTATTTAATAATTCGCAAAAACCTGATTGGTAAAGCTTCAGCGGATTATTTTGACATTAAAACCATTCCTCTCTTCGACGGCTACGAAATTGCAAATTTCTCGCCGCGAATATTCAAGCTCGACCCAGTGACCAAATTTCCCTCTGAGGTTCGGGGAAATTTATGCGGTTATTTACCCCGGCTTGGTCCGCCGTGGGGTTTCCACCCTATCACACGACCATGCAATAACGTTCGTTCGTCGAATGCCATGAAATTTTTTTAAAACCGCCCTCTGGTTACACGGCCGAAAATTTCTGCGAGGCCGGCGCAATTTTTGCACGTTTCCGTGGAAAAACGTGCACACGGATTTCCGTGGATTCCATTACGACGGAATAACTTGCTTCTTTACACGATTTAATAGAACACTTCGTTCGCTGGTATTCGTTGGGAATTCGATAAATCCGATTTTACCATCGCGTTGAAAAATAATGAGAGAAAAAATTCAGAGCAACGATTGAATTTATTGGGAAATAATTAAAAAAGTCGTAGGTTATTTTCGATGGTTCTGTTGAATTAGGATGTTAGAGATGTTCAAGATGGAATTGTTAAATGAAGAGAATTTAGATTGGGTGGAAATGGATAATAAATTGTTATAACGTTAACAAATTTTGGGCTTTTATGGTTTGTCACGATTCTTGGTGCAAATGTGAATGTGTACGTCAAGTGAAAAAAAAGCTATGTCTCTTTTTCCCGGTCGTAAACAAAAACACAGACATAAATCGCATCACGGAAAGTCCACGTCCGACATACTGACCAAAATCCCTCGCAAAGACTGACAAAATTTATGCATTTATTTACTTCTGACCGATGCTTTTCGCTCGACCGTGAATTTTAATCGATCGATATGGTTTTATTTGTTACTTTTTTCCAAAGTGCACTCTAACTTTCGAGTATTATCAAAATGCTTTTCGAAAGAGTCAATGCTTGGACTTCTTAGGTGTTTTTTAGCCTGCAGTAAAATTGTATAGCTGTTTGGAGAAATTTAATAATCTAATTTAATGTAGACACTTTTTAAAACGTACAAAGAATAAGTAGAGGTAAATTATTTTATATATATTTTTATTTCCATTAAGACATTAGTTTGAAAATGTTACATAAGTTACAAAAGATACATGGTAGTTCTTCAAGAATAAAGAGTATAACGACAGACCAAATATTATGATTCCTATAACACTTAGATTTCTCTCTGTTGAACTTATCATATAAATTATTTAACGTGCCCTACATTAGGGTGTGCGCTCTTGTATGTAAATATTTAAAAAACTGTAATTTAAAAGTGTAACTTGCAAAGGAAATAAACCACCTTGGGGTTTCTCCCATAAAAAAAAAGAAATTATTTACCGTAGTCTGACTGTGAGTATCGCATTTATATTCCGAGGAATTTTTATATGAACAAAAAGCACATAGTCTAGTTAATATAGCAATTTATAATTCATTAAATATTAGATTACAAAATCTAAATATTCAAAGTTCAAAGTTCAACTTTCAACCATTCCGAATTTCAAAGAAATTAAAAACTTCTCCTCCATTTACCTCAAATTACTCTACATACCCATACAATTTTATTAAGCTCAAAATCTTCTAAAAACATTCTTGCTTAATGTCTCCTCGCCAAATCACCCCCAAACATCCAAGTAAAACGACACCTAGCAAGAATATTTTCCCCTGTAAAAAGTTTCGCTCTTTATCGTCAGATTTTTATGAACTTTCGTCACGCTCGTTGAGAAATTAAAGAACTTACATTTCCGAAATCAAGTAAACGTGAAAACTTGTTGTTGCATCGTCATATTGCACCGGGACCAGGACGTTTATACGACGCGTACGGTTCGCATGCTGCGGTTGCACAACTCGTACGGCTATTGCACCGGAAACGGTGTGGGTGGCCCGCATGCGGTCCTCCTGTGACTCGCAATATTGCGGCTGGGGTAGTTTGCTGGTGTCCCTGACGTCGTGCTGTATCTTCCGGTAAAGTGTACACCCTCGAGTTACCCTCGACTGCTTCGAAAATCGAACGTTAACTGCCCGATCGCCCGTAAGCGCAATGGGGGTTGCTCTGTGGTATGGGTAGACGGAAAATGTCTAAAGGAGTGAACCCTCGTAAGGGTTGATGGAAAAAATGTTGACGCTTTATTTGACATTTAATACACCCTGTTTCAGAGATGAACACATATTTCTGTTATTTTTTAAGTCTTTGCGACAAGAGAGGATCTTTTTTCCATATTGTTCTTAAGCAACTTAATTTAATTGAACATTAAAATTAACAAGGTGGTCTGAATGTCTTATTCTGAATTTTTTTGTAATTCTTCCTTGTTTCTTTGTAATTGGTCCGTAAGTAACGCTTTCTTTTAATTTTCTTATAGACTTCAAGCGATTAAATTGACCAAGTTTTTTGCTTCGGTGTTTCTTTTTTATAATTTATTCGTTTGACGATATTAAATGTATTGGATTAATCGCCGATAAGTGTACTGTTAAAAATATCTTTGAAAATCAAGGTATGCAATGCCTTGCTGTATATTTTAATAACAAATCGTAGAATTAATGAGAAAAAATTTAACAACGAAGGTGATAGTAACGCAAGAGAAAGGTCTTACTTATTTCCTTGCCATTCATGTTTATGCATAGCCCCAACCGCTTTATATTCCGAACGTTGCTGTTTATGAAACAATGTTTTAAACAAAAGAGTATTATATTGTGCATAAATTTACATACTCATCGAATTTCCAACGTTCTTCGAATCTTACAGATCTGTCGATAGATTCTATTGTACTTTGTTGAAGATAAAACTAAAATTAAGCCAGCTGGCGATTTTAATAGTCTCGTGAAACGCGACCAAGTTTTAAAGACTTTCGTAAAATTACTATTGTTCACTTTACATCGATACGGCACATTGCACGGCATTTGCATGCAATTCCATAGCGTGCAACTTTGTAATATTCCGGTGGACATTTTATAACTGCAAGCCGTGTAAGAAATTACTGTAAAATGAACCTATCTACGGTAATATTATTCGCCGTTCGCGTGAAATCAGATTTGCAAACATGTTCTTTCGCAATGAGTATACCTTCCATGTGAAAAAATTTGCTTAAAATTAATTTACCCTAATCGCAGGACGAAACTTAATTCTGGAACAGCTGTTTTAAACATATTTCGTACATAAAAGCGGAATGTCGACGTTATAAGTAACATATTGCATAATGTATTATGCACTAGCTTTAAAAATTGTCTTATCTAAGCCACTAAACGCTTAATGTCTCGTGTTACAAGCTTGATATTTTAATTAAATAACTCTTCCCGGTCGTTTTTTCCTGCCGTCTTGCCCTCGGTCGAAACATCCTGGGAGAAATTCAATAACTCGTACTTGTAGGCGTATGTATAACATTGTGAAATTTATATCCTTGGTCCTGGATTACCAGGTAGAACTGAAGAATTTGTAAGCAGCTCACGTTACATTTTCATACTACTTGTAAACCTGTGTCAGCTGAAATACCCTGTTGAGATTAAATATTAAAACGTGTGTGGGGAATATTTTAAAAGAAACTTAATAAGCTTGTAATTATTTGAATGTGTAACTGTTTAATTCTTTGTAAAAATTAAATTTCTTCATTAGTTACATGTATTAGTTATATTGTCGAGAACTTTTATCCATTTAAATAAAGATACTTTACATTAACACTTTGCACTTCGATGTCCCACCTGAGGGGATAACTTAAGTCTTCAATATCACTCGGTTTCCCCCTCCAAGGGGACCTTTGAATTTATTAACGATTAAGGAGGATGAATTTATTAAACCGTTAGCCTACAACAACGTGTGACACTCGTGGCGCGGAAAATGGAATAGAAAATTTGGAAGTCTTTCAAAATCTATTAAATTGAAAATATCAGCAGGTAGCAAAACAGTCTTATTATTTTAGAATACTGTTAATATTACTTTAAGTTATACGAAATATCAAGAATCAATAAAAACTTGATTTCAGGAATTAATTTTGAATCATTGCACGTTCAGTCAGAAAAAAAATCGCGGGCCAAAGGGTTAATAGTAACATTTCAAGAAATGTATGTTTACCTAAATTTTTCTATTGAAATGGCACTAGATAATAGATAACAAAGTTCCTCCAAGTTACTAATAGATAACGTGAGATATGGCTCCAAGCGCAAAGGGTTAAAAAAAATGCAGAAGTGTTTTAATATGAAGTACAGGTTGTAGAGTAATCAAAAGTTGAATCTAATCGATTCTTCAGCTTGTTCATAATTCTCGCAGCAAACGGAAACAAAAATTTCTTATAATGTCAAAAAAGAAACATGCCAAACAAAAAGTCTGCACGTAGCAGGGTGTAATACCGAACGAAAATTTCCAAGCAGAGTCTTGGCAGGTCTCCCACGAAATCGCGAATATTTTCTGCCGGTTTACATTGCCGTCACGGACAGAATTAAAAATTTCGAGTCGAATCCTGGCAAATTTCCCGCAAAATCGTCGACATTTTCCAGGGGCTTGCATCGCCGTCAGAAAATTCTCGACAGCAATTATTTCTCCATACCCCCTACACCGATAGTAGCATGCAAATATCTATGCAAAAGCTGCCAGCCTATAATCGAGCCACTCTTTGCATTTTTCCTTGAATGCAACGATCTAGGGCAAGGACGAAAGGAAGTAGTTGAACGAAGGGAAAATAATAACACCAAAGGAAGCCGTCTTCCTCGGTATTCTTCATTAACACTAGATAATCAAAATGACTGATGCCTCATTTTTTATAAAGATTCTCCAAGTTTGTAAAAGAATTATAGGGTGGATAATCTACGTTCACCTTGTAAAACATAAATTACGGAATCAATCATCTTTTGTATCTTAAGATACAATTAAGATACAATTACAATTGTAATTCCAATTTTTCTGAAGGGATTATTTCATATATGTATTTAAATGTAATAGATTTAACGCCAGTAGTTTTAGTATTATCCCTGAAATACTAGAAAACACGATAAACGCAGTGAATTGTATAAAACTTTATGGTTGAAAGTATCTAGAAGTTTTTGATAATCTTAACACAGTTCTCATTTCCTTGGTCACAGGACCAATATAAAAGCTTAAGCTACGGGACTATAATGGATAAATGAATGTGTGGTCTCGCAATCATTCCTCCCCAATTCAAATCCTCCCTATATTACAACCTCGGTGATTTACATTACACTAAAAGCAATACGTCCAGGTTAAATTACCACAACAATTAAACTTCAACCATCAACATATTAAGAACACCCCCACTATTCTAATACTCTAATAAACATCACAATCACCAAGCTTGAAATATTTTAAAATAATTCAATGAAACTTAGACATTATCCTTTTGCGAGAATTCTGTGCTTCAAAGAGCAAAAGAAGAGAACTACGAGATGTCGCTGATAAAGAACAGAAAATCCCAGACGTAGTGGTAGTTCGGTTATTTAAATGGCTGAAACGCCTGATTGGTCAAAGCAATGTAAATGCTCGTTTCACCCTGTCCCATGTTGCCGAGGGTGTCGGTTGCCGGGGTTCTCCTAGGAGTCTACACCACCCACGGCGACAATTTCGCTAATGCGAGTCTCACCTGAGGGCCTGACAGCGATTTCAAGGGTGACGAGAAGGGAGATTCCCTCAAGAAAGGGAGGAATGGGTTCGTCAGGTCCCTTCGTCTCGGCTTCCATCCAGCAGATTTTACCTCCCTCTAGAGTCCACCCTTCGCTCTCAAGACGTATTGATTTATATCCTGACACCCCATGGAAAAGGGATAAGACGATCCTCGAAACGAGATAACGCTATGGATTCTTCCTCTGCTCTGTTGCAATCTGTCGAACGATAACTTTTATCTCCACGACAAACGGATACGAATTTTCAGGATTGGATAGGAATGTGTAAATAATAGAGGGGATGATGCCAACGGCACGGTGAAATTTTTCACGGTAATAAAAAGTAAACAGTTCTTAGCGGAAATTGGTAAACGTTGCCGCTATATTTTTCACAGGGGTTGAAAATAATGGCATCTCTTTGGAGATTGTAGTTTGCAGATAAATTCAACTCGGTAAGCTATGTAGACGTAAATGGAGAAAATTTCACGAGCGTAAAGTAGAATGTATATTTCTATGATTACGGTTAAATAACAGGACTTCGAGGAAAGTGAAATATCGATCTTTCTTTTTCCTTCTTACCCTCGTTCTTGACGGCGCAGACAACCTTAAACCGCACGGGGTCCACCACCTCGTGGACCTAGTTACCCCCATGCCGCAGAATTAATTAACACATAGCCTTGCGGGTGCAGCTTAATGCCTCCAGCAGAGTACGGAAGATCCGAGGAAAATATTCCGAAGATCGAGCCTCGAGGGGCTTAATAAACTACCAGTTATCGAAGAAAATGACGGAAACCCGTGGTTATTGGTTCCTCCCTTTTGCCAAGTAGGAACATTTTATTGGAACCGTAAGAGAGTATGGTGATGTTACTTCTAGGTATATTACATAACTTGTAGAATGCTAAAAAGATTATAGGAAGGATAAAAATTAATATCGATACCACAATACGGTCTAGCTAGGAGAATTTGAGGGAGAAAATGTAGAATCTTGCAAATAAAACTAAATTGGATATTTTATTTTATAGTTGGTAAATAAAAAGTTATTATAATATTAATTAACACGTTCAATGCTGTAAGCATTTGTGGTGATCGGCAGATGAAGTTTTACTGAATATATAGATATTTTTAGTTGTTCTATTATGATATCATTTTTATAAGAGTTTATCTTCGTTAGAAATGCAATGTACAGTCACTATTCGACGTGTTATTTCATTAATATATTAATGTTAACAATTATCGCGTATTAACATAATATTTTATATGTTATTGGTTAAATTAATGTATTAGAAAATTATTATTTGAAAATGAGAATTGATAAGAGGATGTAAAGGTAGAAATACTTTTCATTCTCCAACTATTTTATTTCCTTTGTTTTAAAGTCGCCTTAAACTGCTAGATTATAAAGACCAGCCTGTGGTTTAAGCGCAAAATTAAAGGTCATGAGAAATCGCGATATCGTCTCGCATAATAGATAATGGTAATTAAATTAATGGTTGCTTGAGTCTTCTATGGGGAAGATTTTAAGCTGCTCAATTACGATTTTCGTACGACAATTGCAGAGGAGCGTCGTCCTCGCAATCTGTAATGTTTCGGTTTAATTTCGGTTGAATTCTGGACTCGGAAACCATCCGGATAATGAGTTCAAGTACAACCGAGAAGGAGAAAATGTCAGTTAACTATAAACGCATCTGAGAATATACAAATTTAACAAACTTACGAAGCTCTTGTTAAAACGCATTAAAAGCATGGCAGCAGTATTTTCACGGAAACGAATAAGCGTACAAGATTCATGTAATTAAATTCATTTAGAATCAAAGTAGAAAATTTCCACGGCGTCTCCGTGTTATTAAATTATCGAGAGTCCCCATAATTTCATGATGAATCTCCACGATCGATCATATTTTCCCGTCCGTTCAAAGTAAAACACATCATATTCTCTCATTTCCACTATTTACTTCGTTCCACATTAACCTGCAATTTTTGTACAACTTTTATATCGCTGAAAAAAATAAACATTAAAGTATTCCTATCTATAAAATAATCATCCATTCGATCATACTACGTAAATATACACTTTATTTTTCATCGAAAAATATCGTTAATTATCAAAAACAAACTGAAAACAAAATCAACAGATAAATAACTCTACCGGTGAAATTAGAAATCAAGTATTCCGAAATGTACAAATCTGATGTTCATCATGTGACGAAAAAAAAACAAAAAAAAACGATCTAAACTGACAGCAACAAGTACCGTCTCTCGTGTTTACACGATCTCGACGTACGGACGATTCCCCGTCGTTTCTCATTAAGGCGACTAGAGAGATTTCCAACGAAATCATGATCGATGCTCCAGCACGTAACCGCGAGTGGTTTATAGCCGTCACTACGGGGGCCAGCAAGAAGAGAGTTCGAGCAAAGCCATTAATTCGTACGTGTTGGTGTCAGCCAAGAACGGATAAGTGCGCCCAACGGAAGATATATATCTCCATTTAGGCGGAGATGGGACTTACTCGTTAAAACCAGACCTTATACCGGTGTGCTGGCTCTCTTAATAAATCCTCTTGCTCTGCAATTCGCCGATGCTTCCACCTCTACACAAGGATGTAGCATATTAAAATTATATATCTCGTATCGACCTTAACTAACGATATAACACTCTGTTTATTTCTACGTTGAAAGAAATTTGTTGTGTTCGCAGCTTTTATGGCTGTTACGTGGTATATGTTCCGAGGATTTGAATATACGAGAAAATATGGCGGTGCTACGTGATTGAAAAGCGCTGGAATGGAAATGCCGCTTGATTGCGGCAAACATAATTCTATCGACTATCAGGCTTTTAATTTTGCGCCATTCTTTTCAGTCTGTGCTGTTGGACATGTGAATTTAGGAGGGTGATGACTCTTTTGAAAAAAAATTCTGATGTATCTCACTGAACATGATGAAATTTAGGTTCCTTTATATGTCTATTTCGAATGAATACAAGTTTCTTGATATTTAACGAATTTACGTTCATTTGAAATTAAAGTAGCACGAAATTAGTCGATTTTTTGGAGAACAATATTAACACTAGGTTTATAGACGTAAAATCTGTTACACCGTGATATATTAAATAAGGACGTTGGAAATAGAGGGATCAACTGGCAGATAAGGTAACCAGTTAAATAATTTGTATATTATAATATAAGATATATGTGAAATATCTATTGTACCACGACTCTATAAGTTTAGAATGCGTTTTCGAAATAGTAAGAATCCATCAACTTGACGGCTTTCGTAAATCTAGTGTTAAACTTCTTAGTAAAAGAAATATAAATAATAAAAGAGTAGAATAGTTGATTTACAACGAAAGGTTTTATTTTTCTGTAAATACTTTGTGTCAAGAATGAAAAGGGAGAAATTTATCGTAAGAGGGGTAAAGAAATCTATTTACATCACAGATTTCCACAAGCCGTTCAAACGTCTGTTCATCAATTCCACAGTACGCATCGAATTACTAATTGAACAGATTTCGTTAGATTCGTACGTGAATCGACTATCGGTTTTACCAAATGGATTTCGAGTCTTTCCGTCGAATATCGCTGAATAATACACGCCCTTCGCAAACTATTTATGTCCACAAAATCTATCCCTTCGATACACAACCGGGACTAAGTTCGTCGGGTAATCCGTTATAATCCCGATTCGCGTTTAAACGCATCATATCTCCTCTAATAGCGGCATATGATACATCTATTAAGAGACCCGAAAGCCACAGCAAACATCGGTATTAATAGAGAATTTAATCAAAGCAGTCACATAACAGATTGATTTCGGCAAAGGTAAATACAAAGGGAAGTTACATCGATTGTAAATTACATCTTGATTTATTCACATTCGAAATGACCATTTCTGTTTGACATTTCAAGTAAATTTTCAATATAAAATATCTCTCCATTTACCAATTTTTATTTCAATTTTGCGAAAACTCCAACTGAAATTTCTGGAAAGTTAAAATGCCTTGATTACATCCGAATTGATAAAAATTTACTGAACCCTTTGACTCTAAATTGAAAAAGTTTCTAGTGGTCTGAGATAAATAAACTCAGTCATTTTGACATTTATCTTTTGACCGGTCACTTATATCAAGATAATTAATTATTACAAAGCTCATTATGAACGGATAATTTCGTTTTTCGAAATCAGCCTGTACAGTGCAGGTATCGTTCTATGATACCAGCGGCCAAAGTAGATTTGCCCTTTCCAAACATTGCGCGAGACGACGTCGCATAATCCGCAATAATCCCGATTAATGCCCCGAAACATTACACACGGTTTCCTCCATGCATATTAGTCTAAACTGGCTAACGACAAGGAGGTCGCAATGGGAATTATAATAAATTAATTTTGATATCCCACCGCAATAGACAGAGGAAGAAGTACGGGATTAAAGACGATTTGTCGAGAATACTCGGTTCGTGTAATCCCCTAAGATTTCCTTTTCTATTATAACGAAGCTTTTAATTCATCTGACGAGGGCTACGTAACAAGGAGAACTCGAAAATTATATTCTCATAAATTCACGATCCTTTCACAATGCACTCGATCATGTCGTCTGTTAATTAGTCACTATAATTCCGTACTAATTGAACGCTGCGAACCGGAATACCTCGGGAGCAGGTTGGCTTCGATGATTTATCAAATTGATTGCGCCTAAGCATAACGTGAATTCAATTTCGATTCTCTTTGAAATCGCGGAGCAACTGAAGAAGGCCACGTGCCGAGGATCAATTTCATCGTATGGTATCTCTTGATATGAATATGGTCTACGAAATTGGAAATCTGATATAATTCTGCTTGATCTAGCTGAGATTTAATTTTCATTGTTTCAAGCTTCTATTCTGCTTTATTTCAGAAAAACAATTAACTTGTAATCAATCTGATTTCTTCATTTGACATATCGATTAAAATTTAATTATCAAAAGATAGTATTTTGATATATATTGACAATTATAATATTCATGATGCTATCATGATTTTGATAGATATTGATATAATTGTACCTCTATGTATATCTATATTTTGTATCTCGTGATAAGGATATACTCTACGAAATTGGAAATCTGCTACAATTCTCCTTAACACTTTGACTGCCATGGAGGTCACCGGTGACCGGCGCTATTGAATTCATTAAATTTCCGTGTAACTTTGAAATTGTAATATTTATGAATTTTCGGATATATTAAATATTTAAATATCGACATTAAAAAGATAAAGGCCTGCCGATTATCTATCTATCTGTATCTTTAAAGTTTCTGCTTTGCAAAAATACGAATTTAATAGAAAAAGTTCCACTTCAGTAAAAATGATGAATCTAACGAAATACCGGTGGCGTTCAAAGTGTTAATGTAGTTGAGATTTAATTCTCATTGTTTCAAGCTGCAATTCTGCTTTATTACAGAAAAAAATTGACTTATAATGAATTTAATTGTCTCATTTGACATATCGATTCAAAATTAATTATCGAAGGATATTATTTTGACAGGATATTTTATTTGCTGTTAATATTTTTAAGTGAAAAAAACATCAAAGGGAGACATTATTGTTAGATTCGTTTCTATGAAACGTCAGTAGGAATAGCTGAAAAGTGGCTGACAGTTTTCAGGAATTTCGCGTATAAACCGAATTCGCACGAGGGGCAGAACGATTTCGCAATTCCCTTTAAAAGCATTACGGATGCATTAACGAGGCGAGACGCAAACGAAGACGAAAGAGCAAATTCTGAATCGTGAAAAGCCGACGACGACGGCAAAAGCGGACGCTTTCTTTGAAAGGGAAAAGACGGTGCTTGCGGACTTTTCTAACGATTTGATGTAATCTGAATTAACGAGTCCTGCCTTTTATGCCGCGACGGTGAAAGTATGGCCATGACGGACGTTCAACTGGTTTTCAACCGTGAACGTTTTAACACGGAAGTTTCTACTGTGCTTATTAATTTTCAACCCCATTTCCGTGTTACCTCCTACTTTGATTAACTGTTTTCAAACTAACTCTAGTCAGTTTCGAAACTGTAAGTTTTCCACCAAATTGTAGATTTAAAAACAACTTTGAAACGTTCACAATTTTGTAAATTGAATAAATCAGCAAGTTATAAATTAGTAAGTTATAATGTTCACAAATCTGTACGATACATTTTACATGACATGTCATTTAAGATTTAACATTAATTATTGTATGAATATGATTCTCAATCATGCGACTCTCCCTGAATGTTTAACTAAACGTCATATACATGTTGACACATGTGTTCACCACGAATCCAATAATCGCAATTGAATCGAGCGATGTAAACCTGATGGTACGTCTTGTCACGTCAATCAACAATTTAGCCATCACGAGAACACTCTCGATCCTTCTCAAAGAGGTGAGAGACGATAATAGCCGGATTATTCGAAGATTATAATTAACTAATAAGCAGGTCCTAGAACGATGTTCCCCTATATACTAGAAACCGAAAGGGATGATTATCAGGGATGAAAAGGATATCCCAAACTCCAATGATTAATGCCTCACAACGGAACTGAAAGGTCGGAAGAATAACACGGTTATTAAATAATAATCCATTTCTTCCATGACTGGCAATAAATTCATTATCACATTCATTAACCCTTTGAGTTTTATGGATACATATATACGTCCGGCGAAAGTCATGGATGCCAACTATGGGCTCGTGTATACGTTCTACCATGAGAAGTAATATGTGATAAACAAGCTGATAAATAAACGTTTATTTTTTACAATAACTACCAATATAATTAAGTTATCAATACACACTGTGAAGAGAAGCATTTCATTCTGATTGTGAGTGCAACTTCGACACGATTTTAAGCGTTTTAGCAAGAAAATAACTCTATGTTATTCAATATTACGTTAAGTCATATACTATATGCAAAATTAAGAATAGATTTTTATTTCAGTAATTAAGTCAGAGTTATTGCGCTTTCAGTCACAAAAGAAATGATACGGCAAGGGGTCAAAGTATCAATAAATTGAACAATCATAAAAGTATCGATTCTGTAACACAACAACCCCTATAAATTGACAGTGGCAATAGTAAATTTGAACGTTCTTAATTCTAAGCTGATATCATTACTCGATGCCTCGTTCTACGCAAGTTGTCTCGATTCCGGCTAATTAGAGTATCTATATCACCATAGTACCGACACCCGGAATCGAACTTCAAAGTAATCAATCCCACCGCAGGAACTTGGTGGCACGGAAATGGGTATTTAATTGTTCGCGCAAAGCCCATCTCTCAAATAACATTGGCTGACCGAAACATACAAGGCGTTTGCCGCTCAAGGTGAAACAATAGGAATCGTTGGGATAGACATATGAGAATTCTCACGTGTTTAATCTACATCGGTTAGAGCACCCCCGTTCATTTGCACTCCCCAGCACTCGTGTTTCACAAGACGCTTTACCCGGCCAGGGCCGATGAGGTGTCAAGATGGTGGCTACACGTTCTCCGGATATTTCATTAAATTAAGAGGCAACCGAATAGGGCCGAGATAAGAACGGAATTCTGGCTGCCGGATAACGCTGAGTTGGGTCCTCCATTTCACTTCTAATATTTCCTTTTCTTCTTTGTCCTAGATTGCACAAAATACCGCGGCATTCCGCACCTTGCCTCCGAGTATTCTTACGGCACTTTGAATATCGTTCTAACATGATTATTTTGATATATACTGCAATTAATTATGGAAATTGTGCAGACATTTTTACACACGTACTTTTCATGTCTGAACGTACATGGGTTTATCTTTGTTAAAAATAGTAGAAGGGGTATTATTTTCAATCAATGAAATCGACATTGCTCTATTAACCGTTTGCAATCCGAATTATATTTCAATTTTGATACCAGTAGCTCCCAATGCTATTAAGTGTTTTGCTTGAAATTTACTTGGCCTGAAAAATATGGTAATTTAAATAAATATAGGAAGAAACAAAATCTATTAAATATCTGCTTTACTTGCACTATTGTTATAACTTGTAATTTGCAAGTGAAAAAATTCTGGGATACAATTCTGGTTTTCTTTCGCACACGTTAACATTTATTGATTTGGACTTAAAAAAATGTCGAGTAAAACTCGACAAAGGAGTTCCTAAGATACATATTAATATTAAGTTACACTAGGAGCGTAAACAGTTAACCCATTAAGGACCAAGCATTGAAATGAAGAAAGAAATTTATAATTAGTTTTTGGGTTACATAATGTTGCGTTAACGCAACTTTGGGCTTACGTGGTACCTTATAGTGCATAAATTAAGCTTTTGGTATGTTCTTTTACTATGACATAGGTTAAATTATAAATTAAATTAATCCGATTCCCCGAAAAAAATTAGAAGTGAAATGTTGCGTTAACACAACTTTGGACTTTAATGGGTTAAATGATATTGATTAACTCGAACATACGACTATTTGAAAAGTACAAAAGTTTCGATATTAATTTTCATACACGTTGCAGCAGTCGTTTGACACACGTCGACTTTGTTAATACCATTTTAGCACGGATGCAGAAACAATTACGTTGCCCTACTTGTCCAAAACAAACGACACGTTCCTTCAGCTCGAAAACGAATGTAAATTGTTACGTCGTTCCAAAGTATTTTCCATTTTCTACGTCTGCTTTCCATTAACACTAGCGGAAAAAAAATAACTTTGAATACAGAGTGCAACCTCATTTCCTGAAGTAACTTTTCGTTAACCACTGAGAGAATTACATTACACGAAATGTCACTCCTATTTAACGAAGATTCTGGTAGGGATAGTAGGAACTGTACGAATAAGGGATGTTCGTTGGGTGTTTTCTCAAATTAAAAGATAATTAAATAGTAGTACCGTGAAGATGAAGTCGTCAGAGGTAACCCGGATCAACTTGATACATCCATTACGTTAGTGATGTCCTTTTCCTTCTGTTTTCTACCTCGCTCAGCCAATCTGTTGTTATTACATTTCATTCCCTACCCTCGTCTCTAATTCTCAAGTGTCTCCTGCTGGGCCTTCGTTCTCACCTGCTGACGATCGAATAACTTTCTGGGAGAGAAAATTGTTCTGCGGATAATACTGTGAGGTTCTAGGGTGGAAGAAGTTATTGAGACAGTTATTATTATTGTTGATTTGGGTTTAAGGCTTGATATATCGTTGGTGTTCAACATCTTGATTGCCGGAGAATTTAGTAATATAAGCGAATAAGATTGTTTACAAGGTTGTAAGGCTGGAATATTGAAGTTTGACGTTTAACAAGTTGAATACCACCGGTATTTTGCTAGTTTGATCATTTCGACTGAAGTTGTTTTATTAAATTTATATCTTTATGAAACAGAAACATTAACAGGTTGAATGTCACCGATGTTTCCCTTATTTCGTCATTTCTACTGTAGTGAAACTTTTTTTATGAAAATCACATATTCATAAAACAGAAATTTTAAGGACACTGATTGATCGGTGTTTAGCAGAACTTCATCTTCTTAACGCCAAAATTTAAGTATTCAATATGTTAGAAGATTCATAAATATTGCAATTTAAACGTAACATAAAATTTCATTCAATTCAATAGCGCCGGTCACCGGTGACCCCCATGGCACTCAACCTGTTAATGATACAAATATCCAGATATTCGGCAGACCTTGGTCTTTTTCACTCCAATATTGATATTTAATATGCCTAACAATTCATATTGCAATTTAACAGTTACATGAAATTTCATTTAATTCAATAGCGCCGGTACATCGATGACCCCCGTGGCAGTCAACGTGTGAAGTGGAATAATTCGGTTTTGGGCAGACAGAGCGAATCTCGATGATTACATCTAACTCTGGAATTTTTTACAGAATTACAAAATCACTTGCAATTGAAAATTATCAAAAATAGGAACCTAGCAGTAAATTTTGCATCTAGAAGATATTTATTGCTTCAAAATAAAAGTTTCTGAAATATAAATTTCCAAGATACTCTGTCTTGTAAAAATATACTTTTCCTTCTAGCAGTTCAATTTCTCTGTCCTCGAAAAACATTTTTAATTACTAAAAGGTATCTTATAAATGAGTTTGCAATTGGATCGAGCATATACCAAGAGAATTCAGTGGACATTTTATTACATTAACAGGAAACCGAGAAACAGTGACACATCAGTAAAATTATTTCTAGCACGCGAATACTCTAGTCGGACTGGCCGTTAAAGTGCCTTCTTTAGATCCACTTTATTCTTGGGCATTTGAAACGATCCAACACGCTATTACTATATGTTCTACCCTCGGCAGCCCGCAAGGGTCAAGTATCCATCACAAATCCTCGGTTTCTCTCTTGAGAAGGGGCAACTTAATGTCCTCGTTTCAAATGCAAGACTCGAGCGAAGTCATTCCATTGCTGGGAGATCGATTTTACACTCTACTACGTTTTTCTGGATGTTCAAAACTCTTAGGTCAATTTTCCGTTATTTTATTTTTCTTCCAGTTTCCAAAAAATTATTGAATTTGAAATATCAATCGATCGTGAGACGATTAAATTATTTCAATATTAGTAGTATTGCGTTAAGTTATACGTTATATAATAAATCAACGAGGATTTTTTATTTCAACAATTCATTCTGAACTATTGCACAGTCAGAAAAGAAATCGTGGAACAAGAAGTTAAAAGTTGAAAGTCTACTTTTGGTTGTATTAAATTACAACCAAGAAATCACTGATATTTCTACTTGTCAATTGTCATAGCGTAATTAAAATCGTAATTAAAAACGTACGTAACAAAGATCGTACAAAAGTATTCAAATAAAAGTCAATTACCACCACACATCGGATTATGAAGTACAGAAAGCAACCTGACATTGCACATTTCTAATACGATGAACTGAAAGAGACAATAATCGTATAAAATAATAGGAGCTATAGAAATAAAACTTGATCGTTTGTAAAATCGTAAAAAAAAGGCATTTCTTCCTTCTCCCTTGCATATTTTATTTCTCCAGAGTATTCTTACTGTCACATTGACTTAAATACGTTACGCAATGTCTGATAAGTTTTATTATTACTGCAGATACTGTTTGCGGTGATTCCATCTTTTAGTCTGCACCGGAATTCTTCGTCTTTCAGGAATTCCTCTAATATCTCGTTTGCAAGTAAAACCCACGAGCCATAATTTTTCAGTTGAAGACATTTGATGTCACGCTTCCTTCGTCGACTACATTTTTTTACTTTTTTTTCTCTACGATAGTAGTCGCCGATACACACTTGAGAGCTGATTTTCTTCCTTCATTTTATCTCGATTTTCTTTGCTTAAACGTTTCATCGTTCCTTGCGACATAATACGATGGTAGACGCTGATCGATTCAAATAGCTATTTATAAGTCTTCGTGAAGGAACAGTTTGCTCTTTTATTTTGTTTTACATACATCGACTTTATAGTGGGCAGCCTAGGAAACCTTCTTATGTTTAAGGAACCTGTTGTGGGAACGGGGTTCTAATCAGGATAGATCGATTTATATTAAAGATGCTTATATATTTTAGAGGTTAAGGCGATACATCGATGACGCGTGCCGTTGACTGACTAACTGACTTCTTTTCTTTCGCATTCATCCCCACCACCGATGCCATCCGCCGAAACTGCATTACCATATAGCGGTGCAAAGACAAACGACTGCGTTAATTCCCTACAGCTCGGCCTTTCCTGACGGTATGAACCGTCCCGGTCATACAATAACAAAAATATACAAAACGACATATCGACAATAGTAAAACGCAATATACATAAACACATACTAATAGTAAAACGCAATATTAATAATAAAAATATACATAAACATATCTAAGTCGGTACCTCAGGTGCATCACGAGTCCATAACTTCAAATGATCCGCGCTTACGGTACCTGTATACGGCAATCGGGTAACTTGAAATCCGTCTATGTCGGTGACAACGTATCTGTCAAAATCAAGAATCTTTTTGATAACGTACGGACCTCGAAATTTGGGAAGTAATTTCTTATTCACACCCGCCGTGGTGTCGTAATTACGAATTACAACGTAATCGCCTTCCTTATACAAAGAAGCGGCTTTACGTTTCCCGTCATAACTGTTCTTATTTTCCTGTTGGCTTTTCTTTATACATTCTACCGCCTTGCTTCTGATAGTCTCAAGGTCTCGATCTTTGTCAATTTGAGATTCCAACACAGGGCGAATATTATCGTTGACTTCGCCTGGTTGATTTATACCAAATAATAACCTACTCGGTGTATCTCCGATGGTGCGGCAAACGGTATTATTTAAAGAAAATTCGACCAAATCAAGAACCTGATCCCATCTATTAGGACGCTCGGACAATTTCGCTAACATTGGTGTTATAGTTCGATTGAAACGCTCGACTTGTCCATTAGCGCGCGGAGTGCCAACTGCAATTAGCACATGATCGATCGATCTCTCTCTCATAAATTCGGCAAATTTTGCGGAAGTGAAACAAGTGCCTCGATCGCCCACAATTCGCTTTGGCTTTCCGTAAGATCTAAAGTATTCTTTCAGATGTTTTACAGCTTCTTCAGTCGCGGTGGACTTACATGGATACAATCGAATAAATTTTGTAAAACCGTCAATGATGGAAAATATATGCTTATATCCTCGAGCAGCGCGCTCAAGCGGACCGTAATGATCGACGTGTATAGTATTAAACGGAACGTCGCCTTTCGGAATGCTATGTAAAAAGCCTTCGCGTCTACCGCTATTTGGAGAAAACTCAACGCACTTCAAGCAATTCGAAATGCATCGCTTCACTTTATCACGCATTCGCGGAAACCAATACACTCGACCAACATTCTCAACGACTTTCTCAACTCCAACGTGACCAATATCGTCGTGACACGTTCGAATTACGTTATCCTCCATACACGATGGAACATAGAAGAATAACTGTTTATCTTTCCGTTTCCGATAAACGAGTCCGTCACGCAATTCGAAAAACTTTTCCTCCGAGGCTTCTAGTCTTTCACGAATTTTTTTAATCTCAATGTCTTTGTCCTGTTTTATTGACAATATCTGTTCGAACGTATTCGCTTCCAACACTAGTACACTATGACAACGACTAAGTGCATCAACATGACACATTTTAGTACCAGGGCGATGCTCAATCTCGTAGTCGTATTGTTGCAAGAACATAGCCCATCGCGATATACGAGGATTGATACTTTGCTTACTCAAAGTCATTCGGAAGCTGTCACAATCGGTAAGAATTTTAAAATGTACCCCGAACAAATATACATGGAATCGCTTTATTGCATAGATTACGGCTAAACATTCCAGCTCGAAACTGTGATATTTCGCCTCTGTAACCGTGGTTCTCTTACTGAAATACGAGACGGGTCGACGCGTGCCGTCAAGTTGCTTTTGTATAAGAATCGCGCCGAAGCCGCTCGCACTGGCGTCACAATGTAATTCCGTTGACAAATTCGGTGAATACAATGATAGAATCGGTTGGCGCGACAGAAGGTCTTTTAACGTTTCGAAAGCATGCAGTTCTTCGCTACCAAAGTGAAACAAAGAATCTTTTTTCAATAAATCGTGTAATGGTTTGGCGATTCTCGAGAAATTTGGTACAAATCGTCTAAAGTAACTGGCTAGCCCGACGAAACTATGTACCTGTTTGGTATTCCGCGGTAATGGATACTTCAATACTGCCTCCACATTATCGATACTAGGCCGTATGCCATCACGATTAATACGATAACCCAAATAAGTTATTTCTTCGTACAAAAAGGAACACTTATCTAATCGAAATTCTAGTCGGTGCCGCCTCGCCAACTCGAATACTTCTCGAAGGATATCGAGATGCTCGTCAATACTCTCCGTTGCAATTAATATATCGTCGAGATATATAAGAACTCTATTTTGTCTGACCAATTCGGAAAAAATGCAATCAATATAACGTTGAAAAACGCGCGGTGCGTTTGTTAAACCAAACGGCATTTTCAAATACTCATATTGTCCGATTGGCGTAACGAAGGACGTGTATTTTATAGAGGACTCTTTGACTCTAACATGGTGAAAACCGTTCCGTAAGTCAAGGCTACTGAAATAATTTTTGTCCCGTAAACGATCGAGATGGTCATCTATAAGCGGGGTTGGAAAATTGTCCTTAATAGTTATTTTATTTATCTCACGGTAATCAACGCAAAGTCGTAAATCTCCGTTCTTTTTATGGACTAACACTATAGGGCTGGCATATGGTGAGTTACTCGGACGAATTATTTTTTCCTTCAACAACTGGTCGATAATTACTTTTAATTTTTCTTTATCGCTAAAAGCAAGTCTACGCGGTCGAAAGGAAATAGGTTGCTCATGCTTTAAGACTATCGCCATTTCGGCATTACAATCGGTGATAGTATCCGTTTTATCGCCAGATTTGTAATGGGTTTCGTAAACATCTATGAACTTTTTACAATCTGCATAGCTAACGTTCGGATTTATGTTTAGCGTATCAGCGGCAACAGATTCGGTTGAGATACAATTAATTTGCATTATCTCGTTTTGCAATTCGACCGATTCGTTTTGTTTTGTTTCGAGGTCAACTCTAGTCACGGCGCGTTCCTCGCCGAAAGAAACTTTGATGTACGGGAGCGATATGAAATCCCTTCCAAGAAGCGCGTCGCATTGCATCGAGCTACTCGGAACTACGCCTAAAAACATTTTTAACGGTATCTCGTCTATCGTACCGTCGCATTCAAACATCGCCAACACGTCTAATCTCGAACCGTTAATACCCTGATAAATTTGGCCGTTATTTATAATTTGTTTTCGCGCTCTATGCGGTACGTAATTTTCTTTGATCAAACTAATAGGCGAACCGGAGTCTATAATAGCGTCGATACTATAATTTCGCTCGTTACCTCGTTCGTCTGCGATTGAATACCTCAAAGTCGCTATATAGGGTGGGTTGGGGGTAAGTTGTATCAAATGTGCAGTATTCTCCGTAGTCTTTGTTGACTTCCGTTGACCCTCAGGACAACTTTCGATACGATGCGTTGGACTGCCACACTTGAAACACGCTCCCCTTTCACGCCTAGGCTTCGTACAGTTCCTCGATAAATGACCTCGCTCGCTGCAATTATAACAGCGGGCTGCTAGCTCTCGTTGCGTTGTATCCACCGGTTTCGTCTTCTTGATATCACGTTTATGCGATTTTACATCTTCCGATCGTCCACTCGGTCGAAGCGACAATGTTTTAAAAGCTTCCAACAGATCACGTTTCGTTTTAAAGCGATGCATGCGCGCTTGTGTACGCAAACCCTCGTCCGGAACACCCTTAATCGCGGCCTGTACCAGCTCCTCCTCGTCAATCAGTATCCGATTAGCCAATATTACTTTATCGTGGAAGTAGTCACAAAATGTTTCATTGGCCTGCCATATCCTCTTGTCGAACTCTTCTCGCATGTCGGATTTCGACAGCTTGTCGTCAAACATTTCTTCCATTGCGTCGTAAAATGCTGACACACTCAAATGAACATGTTCGGCCCTCGAATGAAACCACGCTAGCGCTTTTCCCTTCAATCTCATCGTTAATAAAACCTTGGTCGAACTCTCGTCGAGACGATATGCTTCACGAAGAAATTCTGCTTGAGTTTTCCATTTCTTAAAATCGCGGCCTTCTCCACTGAATTCGCACAACATATCACCAATTGCACGAATGCCGATTGTCGAAGTGGGGCCTTGATAGCTTTGTGTCGATATGCTGGGAGTCACACTTCTTTCCCTTTGCAACAATTGCAATTCTCTTCGTAGTAGGTCTCGTTCCATTCGAATTAATTCATTTTCCCGCTGGGTCAATGTCTCGGTACACACATTCGCATTGTTGACCACATTATCTACGATAGGAGGAAATTGCCATGCGGATGCATTTTCCCCTTGTTCTTCAGTGATGGTACTCGCGTCGCCAGTACTTTCGCGTTGCAACAAAGTCTGCAACAAAGTCTGCAACAATTCCGCTGGCACCGTAGACCATGCTTCCGGTTTTGCAGAATGTACGCGGGTTATCAAATCTGCTTTCGCGCCACTGCTAGGCAATTGCAAGTGCCTCAATAAATCTTTCAATTGGGCCACTGTAAGACGATTAAAATCCCCTTCAATCGGAATACTTGCGGGCAAATTCTCTCTTGATGCCATATCGATAGCTGGCTTCACAATACTTTCAATTGTCGATACGATTGTTACACAATTTAATCTTGAGTCAGTCACCACAGTCGTAGCACTACCGCTTATCAATTAAACAATGAATTTTGTCCGTGTTCACTCGGTCAAGTCGACAATAAACCCATCACTTCACAATACGTTCCCGCACGATACAGTTCAATCCGCGGTTCGATACAATTCGCGAGACGATCCAATTCGCGAGACGATACAATTCGCGAGACGATACAATTCGCGAGACGATACAATTCGCGAGACGATACAGTTCGCGAGACGATACAGTTCGCGAGACGATCCCACTTCTGAGAAACTGTGATAACGGGGTTCTAATCAGGATAGATCGATTTATATTAAAGATGCTTATATATTTTAGAGGTTAAGGCGATACATCGATGACGCGTGCCGTTGACTGACTAACTGACTTCTTTTCTTTCGCATTCATCCCCACCACCGATGCCATCCGCCGAAACTGCATTACCATATAGCGGTGCAAAGACAAACGACTGCGTTAATTCCCTACACTGTCTATGACACGCTGTCCTCCACAAATATGGTAGACATTTATGTGATACTTTTGCAGGAACATCTTATCGAGACACTTTATTCAACACTAGATCTACGGCCACTACATCTGGTACATTTAAACATATTAAATAAGTGCTTTAAAAAAAGATAGATCAAGCGATACAAAATACGACCAATAAAGTAATTTGTATATTTTAAGATATACATGAAATTTTTACCATACTACTTCCCTATCAACTTAGGAAAAATTTTTAAAAAAGTAGGAACCATCAATTTGACGGTTGCCGTAGGTCTAGTGTTAATACATACGTGACGGTCTAAGTTCACATATGAAGAACGGTAATTTTAATATCGTCTTAACTATAAATTTGAGCTAATATGAAAATTCTAGAAATTTAACTTATCACTTATTCTTTATTGGATCGATGAATATTACCAAATGATCGAATTACTTTGTACAATAATAAACAATAGAACTAATAACAGTCTCATTAAATAGAATTTAAATTAAACCACTGTTGTAATAATTAGCACATATAAGAAAACGACAAAAGTATTTTTTTTTAATTTTACTATGGGATACAATGAATGTATGCAACAACAATTTTAGAATGAAGTTTAAAATACAGCTGAAAAAATATAAAGTACGCCGTGATTGTACCGAAATAAACGTTAAATAAAACACAACGCGACAAAGTGGCGCCAAATGAACGTAAACAAATAAAAACCTCTGCGTTGTTAGATATACTATTTAATCAACGAACCGCATCTAACAAAACCGTCGGAAGAAGTGAAATTGCGATCGAGATTGGCACGTTCCCGGTGTTATCTATAAAAGTACAATGAAAAGAACGATTCCTTACAAAAGGCGTGCTTCATCGTTGCCATTGCAACAGAGGTAGAAGTGATTTTAGAAAGTTTTCGTGGCGGTCACTATTTACAACCTCCTAGAGGGGCCACAACTCGCAAACCACAAATCGGTCGTTCGTGTCTCATGGGCGAGATATCGAATTGTTCTCCAGACTTATCTCGTTCACCTGAAAGAAAGGTTTTCCTTTATCTGTTCGCTGGTTCGCGGACATATCGAGGAAGAAATAGAACGCGGAGAGATATGGAAGAATTGCGGAGAATTTCTTTAAATTATTCTATAAAGTAGGAGCTCGGAATTCTGCATGGACGAATGCAAAACGAGGATTGAAAAGGTATCATGATAAACGTCATGGTATTTGTATGAATTTCAAGGAATTCATAGCACGTAACATCCGTTCAACAACATTAAACAATTGTGGAAATATTCTTTGACAAAGGTCATTGAATTTACCATAAATTCAAAAATTCTCTGAATTTTCAGGGGTCGTTGAAAAGCAGGTTATAACCATTAGTAATATCGTCAAGTATCAGTGCTAATTTAATGAAATTCTATCATTGTACAATTCTAACTCATTGCGGTTTTACCGATATTGAAATTGGAGTAATAATAGAATTATGTTGAAGGATGTTTATAACAAATACATATTAAAATATATGTAATACCAGTGGAAACTAAACTATGGTAAATACAACGAGAGCATTACACATACTCTTTTAACACTAGAACTACCGCCGTTAAATCTATTCAATTTCAATATATTAAATAAGTACTTTGAAAACAGAAAAATCAAGAGACCGAAAAGAAAATGGATACGGTGATTTATGTTTTTCTAGATCGACGTAGAATATTTATTCCATGACTCTCCTGTAGACTTGAAGAATTTTTGGAAAAAACTGTGTACCAGTCATTTTGACTGGTTCGGTAGTTCTAGTGTTAATATTCTAATTCGTATATATTTATACACAGTCATCCGTCTAATTGCATCTATTATATTTTATTGAGTCTGTTATATATTCAAGCCCCCTTTCAAACTTACAATAGTGATATATCAAGTACAATAACAATTTTCTAGTAACACCACGCTTTTCCATACAGTATTCACGTAAACACGTATTTAAAAGGTTACGAAACCTGCCATTAAAATTCCGAAAATTTACAAGAATACGGAAAAACCACCTTTGACTCCGTAACAAAATATCGCAGCCCCCACGCGACTTATCTCTTACACCTGGAGAACACTTTCGCGTTTATCTGCTTGTCCTGCACGCGGAGCAGGATGACCCAGGTCGAGAAATAGAACGGTCCGTAGAGAACACCGGTTGCCAGGAATTTATTTTCCACGTTACACCAGCTAGCCGAATCGAGGGAACTCGAATCCTCCATTCTTTTCACGAGACTCCTTGAACGATATCGAGAGGAAAAGAAAAAAGGGTAGCCAGAAATTTTGCGAATCTTTGGGATTTCGATGCTGAAAGATGTTCCAGCAAAAAAAAGAAGCTGATTGTCGTAAATCGAGGTGATACAACAACGAGATTACATCCACGCAGGATACCGTATCCTAAAAGAGTCTGTCGTCAGCCTGAAACATCGATGCTGAAATTGATTCGGTTGCATCTCTTTCTCTCACCTTTTTTTCCTCTCTCAAAATCTAGTCGAACCCTGAGCAAAGGATATAAAAGGAAGGGAGGAAAGTCGAGAAAACGGAAGGTTGCGTCGTAAATTCCAGAACTGGCGATCCACGGGCTACCTTTCAATCTAGACTCTGGCGAAATTGAGGTATCGTTGTGACGAGGATCGGAAGCCGTTTTCTTTATGGCAGGACTCGCATCGAGAATGGAATCTCATTATTAGAAAATTGCGCCGTTTTATGTTACATTACTTTGAGGCAACGTTATGTTCCTAGCTTCGTATCACGGATTTCTTTCAACCCCGTATTTCCTATACCCACGATTTCCTGCAGATATCTTTCCCTTACAATATTTCCAGATTTATCTAAAGAATTGATTAAAATATCTCAACATATTCCATCGAATGATTCCATCCATTTCTGTAAATATGAAACAAGGAATTCGAATTTTGTTTCACCTCAGACTCACTTCCGCAACATCCTCGAGGGATCAATTTATAAATTTACGTCCCTTCGCGATAAACGAATCAATATAGATGCAGATGAGGCGGAAAAGTAGCGTTATACCGATAGGAGGTCGTCGAGAAGCCAATCGGCTGGTCGATTCGATTCAAGTAACTGGAAGAACTTTCTCCAGAGTTGCTTAATTCAGAGGCTTCCACCATGAGCCCATCGGACTTGTACGCTATCTTCTCAGCGATTATTTTTCCGTGAGTTTTAAATGCTCTCCCGCCATTTCCTCGAGGATTCACGAGGGAGAAAGATACTTCGTAACTTAACCTCGAGAAAGGAACTTCTTGAAGATCAAAATCTCACTGTGGATCTTAAGATGAGACTTTCGTTCCCTCTTCTCCTAGCACGATGACTTTCTCGAGTATCTTTACTCAACGCGGGCAACATTTCTGCAGGGGTGGTGGCCAGTTTCCGGGGGATATTTCTCAACGGCGATTATCCACGGGAAAACTTTCCAATGAAACGTTGCGAATGGTCTATAAACGTGGGTGGTAGTTTGCACGAAATACCAAACGGTCCTAAGAAACTCCGGGGTACCGTGCACACCCTCGGTGTTAGGGTGAAATTCCAGTTTCGGGCGATCGTCGAATCGTTGAATTTAATTACCGAACTAGCACCGCGAGCTTTCCTCGCCCTGGGCTGGCTTTGTGTCCGCTTAACATTCGCCGGGGTTTAACCACGATTGGAGTTGGTACAAATCGTTGAATACGTTAGCTGGGCAAGGTCTGCAATTAAATCATGGGACAACGGGACCGGGAAACAATGACGAAATAAGTCCACCGTCGCCGGGAGGATTTAAGCGGCGCGAAAGTTTCCTCGGTGTAGGACGTAGGCTTCATGGAAACTTGTTCCACTGTCGTGGAAAAGTTCAAAGCATGGAGTATTACGTCAGTCTCACTTTTCCTCGGTTAATACGGTGGCTTGGAGTTAATATGGAAAACAGGAAGGCTGGTGGTTTCTGGAGGAACTTGAGAAAGTACTGTCCGAAACAATTATTTTGGGCTCAGTTTTTGTTGGATGATTTTGTGCGAATTCGATGTCGTAGGGGATGAATTTAAAGTTGTAGTTGGAATTTTTTCTATGAAAGTATAGGAGGTTCTATATTAACACTATTTCTACAAAGAGCTGTCAAAAGACACCTTCCAAATTTTAACTTAAAATTATTCTCTAAGTTTTTCTCCACAATTAATTTTTTGATTTATCATACAGTAATTGTTAAATTAATTCAGCAGTATCACTTTCTACCAGCACATCCTAGATCTAAAAATGCGCATATGGTATACTTATTTCTACCATGAGGTGTCTTTTGACACTTTAAGGATTTCATGAGAGTGCCTAATTTTAAACCATTTTACATATAAATCAACACCATTTTGTAGCACCATATCAATTATAATCAGATTAGAGTATCTTGATTTCAGTTCTAACAGAAAATACAGGAGCTGTGCAACAACTTTGATATTCTCTTATTTCCCGCCATGTAACATTTTAGCGTACACCACTGCAGTGACTTTACAACTAGCTGCACACGGCTGCTAGAATTTGCAAGTTGATCAAATAATTTCTAATGAATAAACATCAATGTATCAATAAATATATTCCTCAAATTATCTACATTTAACTGATAATCTGAAATCTCAACAGTTTTGGCAATTATTTGCATTCAAACGCAAAGGTGTCGAAAGGCACCTTTTGGTCGAAATAGGTATACAGAAAATCGTGGTTGAAATAGTGTTAAATACGGAAATGTTATAAATAAATGTTAAAAGTATGGTAATGTTGTAAAGAAAATATTTTTACTAGAAAAATCAAAGGGTATCTAAAATAAAACTGCTTTGTCTTGGAAGAATACTTGGAGCGTGGAATGGTTAAAAATAAATAAATTGTACGTCTTTAAAACGATAGAAAACGTCGAGATTCTTGAAAGAGAAGAATATTCTTCTTTAAGCACAGTTTTAACTTCCTGTAATGTTCTTACAGACAATGGACAGGTTTGTAAAGCACCACTATTTGTCTGTTTACTGAAAACTGAGGTTGAATGTCGCAAACAATTTTCTCAGTCTAGAATACTTTGCACCATGATACAAACACAGAAAGAATTGATATTTTAATAATTTTTATACCTTTTTCGTGTCGAGTTTTTATTTTACGATTTAATAAACTCAGAACATTAAAAAATACACATAGGAAATTGAAGGAGATTTAATATTAAAAACTTGTGAATACATTTTAAAAAAATGCAATGCCAATTGTTCTTCAGAAATGCAGCATTACTCTCAAAAAATTCTTCATCCGCGCCAACAACAAATGCAGCTCGTTTCAAATTCAATCTCCGTCGTTAGCTGAAGACTGTTATCGCTTAAGAAAGTTTCGGGATTACACTGCCGATCTATCAACGGGAGCATAAGACGTTGAAAGTGTTCCGGAAGACGTAACACAGGCGATCTCATTTTTATTCTTACCACGAAACCTCGGACCGTGAAAGTTCTTCCACTGGTGCTTTTAATAAACGTAATAGAGTGTAAAGCTTAGAGATAAGGCATGCCTCTAGTCGTGCGGTAGCTCCTCGACCCGACATCATCCATGTTCCATTCCACCTCCCTGACCTGACGCTTTGAAAATTCGTAGGAAGCACATCCATGATTTAGCCATCCTCACCGGAAACACTGCTTCTTAACGTCATCCTATACGTCGTATGTTCTGCCAAAAAATATGAGACTTCTGCGCAACGAAAAAAATTAAAATGAAGTGGAACATTTCATTCAGGATAATATATATTCCAAGATCAAAAATAAAAAACGTTTTTGTAGGTAACGTGACAAGTTGAATCTTTAAGAGTGCGTTTGAGCCCAGGGGGTATTGAAAAAACACTGTCGAAGAATCCCAAACAGCGCAACGGCGCCCCTCTAAATGAGTATAACGCGACAGTCGAAGTCTCCTCGGAGGTAGGCGTCATAAAGATATTTCAATATTACGACTTTGTCAAGTGCCTCCTTCAGGAGGCTGAGCAGGGTGGATTAAATTAAAAAAACGGTGCGAATAGGCGGTATTTAGCAAGAAGCTCCGCCGCTCAGGAGACTTTTTGAGGTTGTCGAACGATACAAGACCCAAGCAGCGTGATAGCCCTTATTTTATTTTATGCCAAAAAATACCAATCGTCGCGGTAACACTTCTTCTGTTTGATGTTCTGCACATATAAGATGTGTTCGCTCCGTCACATTAAAGAAGAAAACACCGACAGTCGGTGACGCACAGTTAGTTGTCCACAGCGCTCGAAATGTGCTGGGTTTTCTCGACATAAAATCTAAACAGCGCGATCGCGCTACTTGGGACTCAAACGGTTAACGCTGAACTCTGATATAATTAATTTTTTCCCCTCCTTTTATAATTTTTCAACTTCAAGTGTTATGATCGAATCGCCCAAGACATATCGGTTTTAAATAGCTTCCGAGTAATTGAAGCTATGGTATTGATATTACATGGAAAAAAGTTTATCAGAGGTAATAGAAGAGAATTTTAATCCTTTACAGTCCAAATTATTGTGTTAATTTTGTAGTAAACTGAACAAAATTGATTTCACAATATTTTTAATCATTGGTTATGCACTTCTTTTTAATGGTATCAATAACTATAGGAACTGATGGATATTTAGGTGATATTACCAAAGTTTTATGAAATTGGAAAGTCGATATTAAATTGTTAGAAAATGTAATTAAGTTTAAATATATGTCGAGTACTTCTCGACATAGAACCGCAAAGGGTTAACTTGAACCCATCTGTCCCAGTCTCCGTTTACATGAGTAATAGATTATATCACTTAAATTCTATTGTATCAAACAATTTCGTGCAAAATTTTCTACTCAACATACAATTATCAATTAAAATTGCACGCTGTCTAAAGAACGACGATAAAATTCTATCAATTTGCGTTTCAATGTCGGTTGAGCGATACGCCATCCTCTGATAGGAGTAATTTTCCGAAAATGGCCTTCAACGACTGCACAACACGTTACCCTGGTGAATTAAAATGAAAGGGCTGTTACGATCGCTTCAAAGCCGCAGTTAAAGCATAAACTGGTCAGAATGAACGTATCACGAGAAGCATAGAGGAAGAAAGAGAGATTAAAAAAAAATCGAGAGAATTGTACTGGTGCTAGACGTATCGCGTATCACGAAAGAAAATTAATATTCACCGGTAGCCGCGTTGAAAGCTAATTCAAACGGTGTGCATCCCCGATAAAAGTTAAATACGCCAGTTGCGATAAAACGGCAGCGCGTACGTTCACCGGCAAGTGGTTTCTGAAGTTAGTTACGTGAAACAAGTGGGCACAGTGCAAATCCATTTTCACGCTTATCGAAAGCTTCGTTAATTTCCGAGTGGCGAACGAGCGTCGTTGAATGTGATTATCTTTGATTTTCATACTTCCTTCTTACCATTTTTTCTCTTTCCCCTGACACCATGGTGAAGTGAGCAGAGAAAAACTCAAGATTAGATGTAAGACGAAGCAGGATGGAATAATCCATGACACGAAGTCGTATCGCGCTTTTTTTCTCTCCACTTGAGAAAATAATATCCGGCTCATCCTGTTGCACGTCTTCCGCTTCTCTTCGTTGAAATTTCGTTCAAAGTTTCGCGCCCGACGAGACACAATCTCGTCAGGAGATCCAATTGAATTTCCTCGAGCTAATTCCGATTATACTTTGACATTAGCCGGTACCGTTGAGATTTACGTTCAATCGCATTTAATTCACCGCCGTTGCCTGTATGCCGCCGATTTCGAACGAACATTTTTGACGCATCGTCCTTCGTCGACGATAGAGTCGTCTCTTCTCTCTATTCGGTTATCAATGGAAACGTAAGTGCATTAAATGGAAGAGGAACCTGGGAATATTTCTAGCGAGAGAATCCCAGACGCGGAGGGATCGCGAGACAAATGGCTCGAAGTAAATTACCCCTATCGTTTAATGCATAAAGTTAATTAACTGCGCCGTCGTGTACCTTTTGGAAGGTGAGCTTAATCAATTTGAATCTCGAAAGCCTTTAAGTTGCCTGCTACAGCAGCGGGGCTTCAAACTCTGGGAAACGAGGTAAAGTTACGCTCTGCAACCGTTAGTTCTCGATCCCCTTTCAAGGTGATATTTTTCTTTCTCATATTTGGTAGGTGGTGAATTATGTATAGAAATGATGGTAATTATCTTCGTTAGGAATTCTATTCAGTTTGGGTTAGAGAAATTACGTGGTATTCCTTCAATTCTTCCAAGGCTGCAAATATTTTCTGTACAGTGTCAATAGTCAGTTTTAAGGAAATCACGTCGATGAGAAATAAGTTAGTTCCATTTGGATTTCCAATTTGCTGGGATAACTGATTTAAAGTCGAGTCCATTATTCTTTTATTTGTGGACGGGATGCCTCGCAATCAGACGAGGAATTTAACGGAGCGCCGAATTTATGGGTTTAAGTATATTAACTCTTATAAATTCGATAAATTTATGTCAATTACTAACCCTCCGTTTTCTTGGCAGCTGAGAGACACAACCGTTGGAGAGTAATGCGTTTGATTGAGGTAAATTTAGTATTTCTTTAATGTCCTGAGTAAAATGGAGAAAACGTCCGCTATTATTAAAGTAATAGCACGGAGAGCAGAAAATAGATATTCTCTCTTGATTTTCTGACAGATCAGAATAAAAATAACAGCACTTTATATAAAAATACCTCCAGAAATTCTGATGAAATATTTACAGAGTGGAAATTCTCATTGCCTGAAACTGAAATAATTCAGGAATCACAGAGTGGCAGTTGTCAACGTCATATCTAATAGATGCAGCATAATTTCGTGCATTTCAGGTTGCATTCCCCTCTTGGAAAAAAATATGCTTTATCTGCGAAACGAAAATAGGGCTATGCACTAACGATGTGCACTTTACGCGACTGCATTCACCCCGTTTTTTCCCTCGACGGCTAATTGAGCGAGGCCCATGGAGAGGAAGATAGAACTGGCCGTCGAAATAATATCTCATTTTGCGAAGGCAATTTCAAAATAACAATGCACGCCGAAAGAGCAGTGCAATATGAATCTGCACGCGAGAGGCTCGTTTACAATCGACGACAAGTTTCCCAGTGAGAGGGATCTCCATCTATTTCATTCTCATAACAGCTGTAAATGCAACTCGAACGACGATTAACTAGATTTAATGTTGTGGCAATTATAATCGCTTATCGGTGTTTAAAACGAACACACTGCGGAAAATGAGATCTGTGGCGTGCATTTTAAAGTAGACGATGAAATCCACTTCCAACGATTATTTTCTACCGCGCTAAAACGTTTAAACGAATTATGAAGTTCGTAGCCACGAGCCACTTTGAAATGTAACGATTCACAGCTTGATGGAATTTGAGAATTTTCATTATACTTGAAATTCTAATAATGTTGGTTCTTCCACATGTTAAATACGTTTTCAATTTCTAGAATCGTTGATGCTACGTATAATATTAATTCTTTACTATTCAATCTACTAAATCGATGTAAAATGAATAGATGTAGGATTTATGTTTGGTGAAATATATTTAATTGTTCAGCGGTCCAATTAAAGACAATTGGCAAAGGTATAAATTTGGGCCCCCTCTGATACTTTCCTCAGTATTAGAGTTTACTTAAAATCCTCATGAAGCTAGCTGCAATTCTGGCGAAACGTCGGTTTAACTGAAAACTCGAAAGGGGTTGCAATTATCCATTAAATATTATTCTAGCCATCAAAGCCTCCAAATTATTATTTAAATATATAGTTTATCATAATAGAAAATGAGACAAAAGATAATTGCAAAGAATAAACTTGTCGTACTATTTCTCGTGTTGGTGGTCCACACTCAACCCTTTCGATTCCTTCTCTCTACGTGGCGTTTCTCCTCACGTCGATCGTAATTTCTTCGATTTCGCTCGATACACTCTATCACAAATCACACCTTCGCACAAATCTCCACACTCATTCCTCACTCACTACGTAGATTATTATTAAGATCAATTTACAATGTAAAATTACAATTTAAAATTAAAAAGTTCAACTCTAAGATGGGATAATGAAATAGACACATTAAATTTCTCGTTAAAACAGTGTACAAACTTGAACAATCAACGTTACTATACTGTAAGAATTTTGTTTGCAAATCCAGTCGAGTAAAATCGATTAAGAGCGATGCGCGCCTTTTCTCTTCCCTCTTCGTAGAAAGAAGTCTCTACCTAAATCCGGTATAAAGAAGATCGAAACTTTTCGCAGCATCGTTAAAGAAAAGAAGAAAAGTTGAATGCAACTACCCGCCGGCGAAGAAAAATGCTAATTCGAGTAATAAGTAAACACCGATTCTCCGGAACTTTCAGTACGGGTCCAGTATTCATCTCCGAGCGGATGTCCCACCCACTTCCTTATTCTATGCCAAGTTACATTCGATTCCGTGGAAGCCATTATTAAGGATAACCAATTCCTCGAGGTCCCATTCCATTTTCGAACTCGGTGAGAATGAATCGAAAGAGGGAAAGCCGATAAAGCAACGAACCATGTCGTATGGTGGTTTGCGAGAGGATCAGGACATCGGATTATCGGTCCGTCTACTGGAACGAACATTTTTCCATGAGAAACGCGACTCGCCGAGTACTTACCTATCTTACGACTCACTTGCAAGCCTGATATAGTCCTTGGTTCCAAGTATGGCGAATATTTTACATTCTTTCTTCGAATTAGGAAGAAAAAGAGAAATCCGATTACCCACGATGGTCGAAGAAAAGACATTACGTCGAAGAGCTATCGTGAAGAGACGATTTCGAGAGAAGTAGGAGAAAGTCTCTACGGTGATAAAATTAACTCACGAATAAATTTCCATCTTTACCCAGTCATCATTGAATAGTGGAATGGTGTTGAAGAAAGAAAGGGAAAAAAGTTGAAGAAAAGAAGTGCACGACTGATAATGTTCGAGGGTTGTTATAATTAGAGATTCAATTGGGAATTCGGGTCGAATAATGAGGAGGTGATATTTAATTCTTTGGAATTTGTATATCTTTTGGTATTTTACGGTATTGTGAGTACTTTTGAGAGAGAGAGAGAGAGTATTGTGAGAAAAAGAGGAGATTAATATGGCGAATACATAATTTTATATAACTATAGGGATACTTGTTATGGTAGTGACAACAATCAGACGTATTACTAATTAAACTTTATTCGAATAAAGTACACAAACAAAAAGATAAAAGAAGTACATATAAGTATAAACAGTTGGAAAATAATCAAGAAATAAGTCGCAGGAGGTATAGTGCCGTTTTCGCGTCTGTTTACGTTCACTTTTCTCCTCGGACTCTATTTCCTACCTTCTTCCCGCTTTTTGTCATTTCGCATCATCCTCTCTCGTCCTCTCTGCCACTCACTCATTCAATCTGCACTCCCACTTAACTACATTATCAGAACTATTTTTCTCCGTCTATTTCTCAATTAAATACCACTAAAAGAAATCGATAAAAACGATATCCATTTCAATTTCCAGAAAAACTAAAAATTCTCTGTCAAAAGTACTTCAATCCGAAGTCTCGATTGGACCTCAGAAAATGTATAAAGTCGATTCAATTGATACTCAACTATTCCTGAATTAATCCGAGATATAATTTCGAGTATTTAATTACAAGGTACCATTCCACGTTTGCCCTTAGTAATTTATCTCTCAAAGAAAATCATGATTCCGATATGGTCCACCGTCATACGAAGAGATTCGTCTGCGAAATACGCTCTCGCGTCTACGCTACGTTAATCGTGGTAAATAAGAGCTAGCGTTGAATTAATTTAACGTAGCGCATAGAGTTGTATGTTAGTTACACGCAGTTACATGCGATATTTGCTGGCACGGTTCTCTGATTACCGAGCTCCGGGTTACTCGCCGATGCGCCGCCGCATCTAATGCGTCCGCCTGCCCCGTTATTGCCATCCATGGGATTATTACTGTAATTGCATTCGTCGCAGCTACCCCGTCGAATCGTTTCCACGATCTAACGTTTAATATGCCACGATCATTCGCAACCGTTTCTATCGGTGGAGGAAAATCACCGCGATCGAATTTATTGGCTGCACTTAATGGAATTATCATAGGGTTGACGATGGAGAACGTGAGAATATGGAGGAAGGGTTTAGATTCTTCGCGTTTGCTGGTCTTTCTTCTTCTTTTTATAATTTTTTGGTTTTAATTATTATGCTCATTTTATTAGGTGCTTATGGTTTTAAATGGGTTGCGAACTACTGAGGATATGATGTATTAAATTGTTATTTCGGAAAAATTAATTGATTGAATTCTATTTGGTTGTAGGAATTTTGATATTAATTTTAATAATTGTTCATTTGATAGAGATATAAAGAAGATCGATGGCTGTGGATAGTACTGAATCAATAGATTGGTGGATTAGTAAATAAATAGATTGGGAGATAGATTGATACGTTAATAAATTAATAACTCGGAGTGTGAATATATCTCTGCATCGACGGAGTATTACATTAATAATTTAGTGACTCGATAAGCCAATAAGCTGATTGGTCGAAAGGTTGATAATTACATAGGTACACCAATAGATCGAGGGATTAGTATATTAATAATTTTACAAATCGACATATTAGACTGCTAATAGATCTGAAAGTTAGATGAACAGATATGTTATATAAAAAGTGAAAAAGTCGATGTAGTCGTGAATTCAATTATTAAATGGAAAAGCAAGTATCAACAAATCGCTAATTGTAACTATAAATTAATACATGAATGAATGGTAACAAAGAATAAAAAAGATAATGGAAAACTTGGTGAAGGAATTTTACAATGTTAATAAACGTGTAATAGCATACGTAATAAGGATTGCTTGAATGGTTTGAACCTGTTCGTGGAATTGTATTTTGATATTCCACCTGACTATACATGGTATACACTCGGTGTCGTTCCCCATGGAATCTTCGCAACATTTAATATGCAATTGAAGCCGACCGTATTACTTTTCATGTCGGATAAAAAGTACAATAGAATATTTATTGTCTCGCAAAATGTTCTTCTTCTCCGCAGTCAATTCTATTTATTTCTCTTGTTACATGAATAATAAATTTCATTTTTAAACTCCTCCTCATATTTTTCTTCCACCCATAGATTGAAGCTTGCAATAACGCTTATATACTATCATTGTTTGTAAAGTTGCAGCAAAATCCGTTAAAGTAGCTCGATGTTACGTTGATAAAGAAACGTAAAAACACGGCGAGTGTTTTATTCAATCTATTTCAAAGGCGTTCAACTTCTAATTAATTTACGATTCCTCGCTTCGAACGACTTAATTAAAACAGTTCCCATTGAAACGATTTTCTTACCTTCGGCAAGGAGCACGCTGCATCAAAAGACGGTCAGAAGTTCGTTTCTCATTTAAGGTCTTTCTTTTAAAATCATAAATACCAAAAGGACCCTCGTCGTAATTCTCGCGCGGCCTTTGGTAAAACGAGCGCCTTTAAAACGTGCCGGGATTTTCCACGGATAAAAGAAAAGGTCCCACGGTTGCACGATATAATTTCAAACGGATTACCATACATCCATTCGTCCATACGGCCCAGATTTCGAATACATTAAGCTCTTAAGGGAAAAGGAATCCTCCCCGTTGAGATTGAGGAGCCCACAAAGAACAAGGTCGCGGTGGAATGAATAAAATAAAATGGCCAAAGGCGCGAGAGATGAAATTCTTCAGAATTTCAACCACTCCTTTTTACCTTCTTCTTTCGTCTCTCGGCATCCACTCAAAGATTTATTCCGCCAACTGTTTCAACTTGAATTATACGTGTTCATACTTGTTCTGAATTTACCGAAAAAGATGTGTAGATTATTTACAACCTCTTAACCGAATGTGATTTGATTCATTGTAAAATCGAAAAAGAACGAACACTTACGAGAAAATCAGTTGAAGGAAATTTTTGTGGAAAATATATTAGGGGGACCGCAAGGTAACGTCGTTTTTGTATCGTTTTCACTGATCCGGCATTGAAAATTTGCATACTAGATGTAAAAAGGTTGTTGATAACGAGGATGATGGCATCATTGATTAAAAATAAAAACTTGTTACAAATTTATTTGTTTGAGTCTAATGCAAAAAACGATAATACTTTCCGGTCCTTCTAATATACTGAAAGTCCGTCGTACAAGTATAAGATTGATATTAATTTTGTTATACTATTTTCATTTGCGAATGACCATCCACCAAGTGATATTTGTACATGAATCGTCGTGGAGTAGGTGAGCTTTTAAGATCAGCTCTCCCGAAAATGAAGCATCGTAAAAATAAAAGCTATTCTGTACTTTCGACTCCATCTTTCAAGAATAATGATCCTCTCTCCAATTGAAGGACAAATTATGGCCCGGTAGTAACTTCGGCCGATCATTAAAATAATCCTCGACGTTTAGAAGATGATTCAGGGGAGTATCGCATTCTCAAGCGGTATTTTAACCTTAATCACTATATAATTTGCGCGTTAAAGGAACTTCGGGAAGGGGGAAGAAGCTTCGCAGACAACGGTATTGTATTTCTAAAAGCGTTGCTAATGACTGCACATTGTATCAAAGAACGTTATTTCTATCTGAAAGCTCTCCTTGAGGAAGAAGCTTTTTCCACAGTCGTATACACGCGGTATACAGAATCCAATGGAAGACTTATTTCTCTTTTAATGAAGCATAACGAAAAGACGTCTTTTACAAAAACCGCATTATTTCCAATTATAATGAATCTTTTCTAACGAAGCGCCATCGAATTTTTCCCCAACGTGATCCTTTGATCCTCGAAAAGGCACACGTATCGTAATACAAAACAAAGATTATAACAATAATACAATTTGACAATTCACAGTATCAAAAACACACAAAAGGAAAAATACTATTTTACTTTTAAATCCAACGCGCATCGATTTCATCGTCTTTATCCGCACCGGAATAAATCACAAAGGGACATTGTTCGAATGTGAATGCAATCGGCACAATTCGAGTGGGAATTTTTTAATTTACTTGCCCGGATTTGCGGTCGAGTAATTCCGAGACATTTTATGGAAGGCTGTGTGTGCCCACAATGCAGCTCGAATCGTGCATCCCCCGCTTTTTTTTGGTCCTCCTCTTCTCCTCTCCGCCGCCACGTAACACGGTCGTACGAAATGGAGCTGGAGGAATCCGATTTTCTGGTGTTCCAGCCGCTCGGGCAGAAAATGACGTACAAAACTATCTCCATGGCCATGGCCGCCCACGCGGTTACTTCGAAAATGAAAGCACTTGCAATCTCGATTTATCCGACGTGGTCTCACGTCGAAGAAAGTGAAAGAAATATTTGCGAATAGTTCATCGAAATTAGCAGCTGGTCGTGTAATAATTATAGAATTGCTTATCTAAACGATTTTTAATAAAATGACGAGAGATATCAGATGCTTCATTAGGTTGCGTAGCGATATGCGCAAACAAGTAGTTCTTTTAACAGTATAAGTGCCACGCAGCGCGAACGCGCTTCTTTCTTTCTTCCTTTTATTCACTGATTAAAAGTGACAAATTAATTAATCTTTGGTGTCTATAATAATCTCTGTGCTATACGAATGGTTCTAAAATATATCTTGCTTACAATAGTACAGATGTAATATAGAAAATCCGTGTCCTAACTAATAATTCTTGGTTAAAAATTTATATAATTTTTTTTAACAACTGATTGTGATTTTAATTTTAATTTGAAGTTTTTACTGCAGGACTTCCGGGTTTGTGAATTTTGGAGTTTTTCTAGTAATTAAATCGCTTTTGAAAAATATTGATCCTCGACAATTTTTACTCCCTCTTTTTAAACGCATTTCGCGTAGCTGAATGAAATAGGCCCCGTGCAACCAATTAGAGAAACAGTCTTCGCTAATGATCCAATCAGCCAAATTATATTTCGTAGCTTTCGTGTCTTCTAATTGGGCTTGTCGACGTTCATGATATGCTCTAGCTGTCTCTAATTTTAGAAAATATCCATATAAAATATTTTTTACCATGAACAAATCCTAATTGGAATACTTCCGACAATATGAAACTAACAAGGAAAGTTCGAAAACTGGAACACTTCGATTTTGATGAAACTTTGCATAAATATGTACTGAACATATCTAAGAATATATTTAGCTGGAATTTGTTCTTGCTCGTTTTCAACTTTAAGGGTGATATCAGGTTTTTTGTCCACTCTGTGTATATATGGGCTTGTTGGTCGTTAACAATAAAAGACATCGCAAAATAGTTAAAACAAAAGTTATATTGTTTCTTACGATCAATAAAGCTGCTTTAACAAGTTGACTGTCATGGAGGTCACCGTGAATACAATGAAATTTCATGCAACTTTTAAATTACAATATTTATGAATTTTCGTACATACAGAATACTTAAATATTGGCTTTAAAAAGATAAAGGTCTACCGAATGCGTATCTCTTTGTACCTTTCAAGTTTATACTTTATAAAGATGTGAATTTAATAGAAATAGTTTTACTTCAGTAGAAATGATGAAACTAGTGAAATGCCGATGGCATTCAACGTGTTAATGTTAAAATTCCAGATATCTTGTCAGACATATCTATTAAATATTTATAAAAAGCTTCATCAAAATAGGAGTGTGTGAGTACCCGAACTTTCCTTATAAGTGATTTTGAGGATGAGATCATAAACAGAATGTCCGAAAAGTTTTCCTGTTCGAGTGTTTACTCGATTAGAACGAGACGATGGGAAAACGTGGGGTTGGAGTAAAGCACGGATCTCAATTATAGAGACCCGACACCCTCCGCAGCTTCCTGACAGTTAATTATTCAGAAATTAGCGACGCGGCGCGTTGTCGGTGCATCAAGTAATCACATGTCTCAAATGAAATAGCTGAAGTTAAAGTGTGGAATTTCGAAAATCTATTTACACGCAAAATTCACCCGGCCAGAATCGAACGACTTCAGGAACGAAGTTTTCTCATTAATTACTCAACGCCTCCACTTACGACGATTAATTCGAATTATGAGAAAAGTTTTCGCGGAACACCTGTTACGTGTTTTGAACTATTTCTTCAGAATTTCATTTAATAACATCGCTCTTTCAATAACCAATACATATCGCAGAATTATAATAATTATTCTATAGAGAAATATCATTTCACTGTGGCAATCAAAAGCATATAATTAATCTAAATTCGTACGCATCGTTAGAGAATCTATTTGAATCAAAAACGCATTAACAAATTGCCTGACGATAGATATATTTCACGATAATACGTATTACTTGGAACATTATGTTTGAAATATTCTAACGAACGATCTGTCTACGGCTGTGAAATTTATCGGAAGAAACGAACTGCAAAGCTGTACAATCATTGCACGATCAATTTACCATCACAAATTACACTGTAATTATTTCATTCCGCTTCGCTCATCGAAGTCTCAGCTCGTTAGGTTATCAGTTGAATCTATTTCGATTACGTTCGATTAAGTCACTGTAAAATTTAAATATCATTTAAACCTGTTAACTCGTAGCTAAGCTCTCGGAAACTTGCAATCTCGTCTTCAAAATTGCGACTTAATAGTTGAACACCTACATTCCCCCAACTCTACGAAGAGACGTTCTCTAATTTGAACAGATTATTAAAATCGCATCTTCATGATCCTTGAAATGAAGGATCGTCCTTGTAGGTAAACGACGATGAAAGTTTTCTCGTAAAATAAATCAGACCATCCCCTCGTGGTAATTCGGCACATCCTGCCTCTCTTCCTTGGCGGTAATATTGGATATTTTCTTAATGGTGAAACTTCTACGAGAAACGACTACTACTGTTCATCCTCTCGTGAACCCTTTGATGTATCAGTATACCAGACACGGCCACTTCTACGGTCTTCTTTATTTTCTCTACATGCATTTCTTCGTCCCTTTCTTTTCTCTCACTCTTTTTCCTTTTGCCTTCTGGGAATTCCTAAGATCTAGAAAAGAAAGGAGAGAGAGAAAACTGGACTTTACAAAGCGCGAAGAAAAATAGGCTAAAATATTTCTTTGTTCCTGTTGCAGTCACTGCACGAGCGACTACATCGCCGTGTATTCGGGTCCAACAACGTCAAGTCCGCTCTTGAAGATGCTCTGTGGCAAAGAAAAGGCGCCCCTGACATATACCGGGCAGAAACTCCTGGTCGAGTTCAGGTAAGATTTGTCGTTCTGTCTTCCGTACACTCGACGAAATGGAATATGACACTCTAGGCATCAGCAGACACGAAGAAGTCTTCCTCCACTTACCTCTGTTGCGTGGTGCACATATGGTAGTTTGACGCACAGTGCAAGGGACAGTGTAACTTTTTACTCGCTGACGCCTGAAGGGTGTCATGTTTAATTTTCTGTAGTGATTTTAAGAGTGCGTTTTATTTATTAATTTCACTACGGACTTCTGTCAGGATGTTTGTATTGTATATTTTGTTAATTTTGGATATTTTGAAATGTGCTGCGATAGATTATTGATTTGAGATTTTCATGTAGTTCTTTTGCAAATGTTCGGAATTAGACAAGTATTCTGTTATGTGAAATAATATTGGCAAAATTTATTTGAAACGGAAGTGTGATTTTTCTAATTGTGGAGCTTAAGAATTTTTAAACTGTACATATGTATTGCCAGGGAAAAACACGGTGTATAAATTTCATCTGCAGTGAAAAGGTTAATTGATACATGCCAACCAGCGGGAAAAATTGTTTTTTACGTTCGTGTTAAATAAATTGGACAGCAAGGAAAGCAAATGAAATATTTTTCAATGGCACGATGCATTGAAAATATTTGACTTTAAACAGTTTCTATGCTAGCCTTGCAAATATCACTATGAATATTTCTTTCAAAATGAAAATATTCGTTTGATCTTTTGAACGCCGGTTATTGCAATACATAAAACAATTTTTAACCAACAGAAATCCTATTACCTTCATACTGACACTCCCACTAAAGAATCGGAGCTGTTAAAAGTATAAAAGAAGCAGAAAGATTGCGAAATATTTTGCAAATCAATTTCAACCACTCTTTTCTTCCATGAAAATAAAACAGCATACGATTGGTATACGTTCTGGAGAATTTTGTTTAAAATAATCAATCTTTTTCAGGACTGGCCCGGAAATACCACCCTTTGATTACAATGGTTTTGTCGCAACCCTCAGCTTCATAGAAATAACGACAGAGACGCCGACGACAGTTACCGCGGATAGCGCCAATAAAAGTCGTAAGTGCTCACAAAACGAACACATCGGCACGGTAATTACGTTTCTTTCCGCGTCAACGTTTATGCCATTCTACACGTCCTGATTCAATTTAACCAACGGAGGAGAAAAACCGGGAAATTTTTTACCCCCACGGTCACGTGACTGCCGTTGATTAACGACGTCCTGCTTGGTTTAATAAGCGAAACGGTAGACATGCCTTTAGTTTCGAAGTATTTTATCGAAATTAGAACAGGATATGACGCGAAATTGAAATAACGCATCGACATGTTACTGACGAAGCTCGATAAAAGAATAAATATCGACAGCTGTGTTCTTCGAATGCAGGAAACGCTTTGGAATTATACGTCAATCTTTTACGGCCACTCAGTTTCCATAGCAGATGGCCATTAAATACTTCGAATTCCCATAAACTTCAAAATTTTTCAAAAATACAAACAGAGAGATTCGGAAAATCTATTAAACGTCAAAATACGTGTATTTAATTATCGCGATCATCGAGAGTGATTTCCTTATCTTTTCTATTGTTGACAAATATAGTTGTGGCCCTCTTAATTTCTTTTCTTATAATATATTTATTTATACTGTATATACTGCACTATTTGTCAACAGCTGTAATATTAAAAAAACATTCTTTCATCTATCTTTCAGTAGACATGATGAAACCCTCCGGTAATGTCGGGTACAACGTGCGATACATCAACCGCGACCTCCACGATCATCGAAAGGATCAGGGCTCTGTTGTATCCAGCTGCGACCTCGAGGTCAACGGTGAGAACGTTCGAGCGGGTCACCATGATACCAGGGGAAAACTCAAGTCCACCATGTGCCGACTCGTGCTCCGTGGTCGTGCTTATGATACAGGACACGTTTCCTTGGCCAGTTACAATCTCAGGTAATATGAGCAACTTTTTACAACTCTGTTTTCCATTTTAGATCTTTACATTTTCACTAGTGACTTCGTACATTTAAAACGCACTTTTATAGTTCTATAAAAGCAATTTAGTTAAGCGACATTTATATCTCATTTTCCATGGTGTAGGTTAACTGTGTAGCTTTCTATTTTCACTTTTAAGTGAACCAAGTAATTAGGTGTATTTTCTGAGGAAACTTTAATTGAAAGATAAAGGAAGAATTTATCTATGAAATCGTCCAGGTTTTAATAAAATGAAAAGTGAAGGTTAAAAAAATTGTTTTGATGAAGAATAAGAACTACAAATTTATGAATTCAGTTGGCACAGATCTTTATAGAATTGAACTTCTAACTGTTTAGTAATTATTCGTATGCAAATTTCTTCTTTGTAGCTTTTAAAATAATCTAGGTAGTTCTTTCACTCATTATCAAACGTTTTTATATTTTATTGATGTCATGATAATTTAACTTGGCAGTTTTCTATCTCATAGTATCAATTCAACCGTTTCAACGTCCAGCCCCCCTAATCAGTGTTTCCTCTTTAAGATTTCTTACGTCTTTGATTTTTGTTTGGCGAATACAATCTCCTCAACTGGCTGCGGTTAGAAAAAGGTGTGAAGCCACGATCCTTTTAGACACGTCCATAGAGGCTGGATTTGATTTTAAGGCGATTGCATTCGACCGTATTCACGGAGTTAAGGAACCACGGGAAATGCAGTCACGTACGGGACCATGTGCCGGTGGTCCGTGGCTGGAATTGCATTTCATTTGTTTACCTTTTTGTAGTCTCGCTTTCGAGGACCCTCGATGTCGAATGCAGTTTCTATGCATTCTGGTTTCGCGCTGGCAGTTCTTGAATGTCGATCGATCGCGCAGAGGCTAATGTAAAGTTACGTTTCAAATCTTCTTGATAATTGCTCAAACGTTGTTGATCGACAGCATGTTAAATAATTCATTCATCGTTTTGATATTACACTCTAATAATCGAGATCTTCCAATTTATTCCTAAAGTGTGTAATTCGAAAATGAACCATAGGGAAATATAAATCAGCTAGATTATTTTTTCAAATGTGGCATTAATTGAAACACCTTTGCCAGATTTAACATCATCGTGAAAGTTGCCTTTAGAGTTTGAACTTTCCAATCGAATCAATCTCGAAGGAAAAATCTCATTAACCGTTCCCGTTTCCGGCATCAACTGCAACATCTCACTTAATCTCTCCTCTCAAGATCCACTCATTGTCAGTGTCCCTAATCTGTAATACAAGATCCATCGATCGTTCTTCCAAAATTGACTATCAATTAACCCTTTGCACTTGAATGTCCCTTCTGAGGAGCGATCGTAAGTCTAGCAAATAGCTCAGATATCTCCGCTGCGGCGGCGTCAAAATTCATCAGTGATTACTAGACTGCGGATTTTTATGCATTTATGACAAATTAAATACGGCTAAAATATACAAAAAGAACATAATATAAAAATATATCTAAAATATCCAAAGTATGGTATTTATTGTAATATTTATTAAGTGCAACCCTAGATAGGTTTTCCTGTCTCATCTGCATTTCTGAAACTCGAAATTTGCATAAACATCTGCTGTCTAGTGATTACATAGGTCCACCTGATAGAGGTCAAAAACAACTTTCTAAAAATTGCATATTACCCTGAATATTCTACCAATTGAATCAAAATCCCATCAAGTTGCTGATAGCTGACCTCTTGAAGGCTCCAAGTACAAAGAATTAATCATCTGACACCCAACAATCATCATTGATAAACAATTCTCCATAAGCAGGCACGTATCGCAAACTATAGCTGAATCACATCCTCCCTCTCGAGACAGAATACATTTCCGTCCCTTCTTCACGTTCGTCTCTAAGAGTACTCCGCAATTCCGCGGGAATCGCGTTTTCCGTTCGCACGTATCAATCAGCATAACTCATCGAAGCGCAGCAATGGATACCTCCTTCCTCGCGGAAGTAATAGATACGAAGTAGACACTAAATCAGACGGAAACCCGGCTGGCTCGTATACCCGGGATTTTCAATTATCATGCACAATGGCTGCAACAACGCGGACCGTGGATTCGTGGCTTTGTAGATATGTTCCATCGTAAGAGATGGAACGCACGTAGGGGGGATGGGGGATGCACTGTTACCACTGAAATCGGCTGGAATCGTAGCCAAGGAACGAGAACGTAACCCCGTAGCTCTGAGAGACAGGGTAGATATATAGCCATGGAATAAACCAACGGAAGATGTACCGTCTTGCTGAATCGAGAGAGTGGAAGACAGAGCAAAGGCTTTACCGAAGATGACATAAATTTTCAATGGAATATTGTAAATCCAAGAATACGCGTTGAACATGGGAAAAGTGTTTTCGGAAGAATACCCTTGTGTCCAATGCATGGTCGAAACACTTTACCTCATTCTTCCACCTTATTCCGTCGCTTTTCCTTTCTTGCTCGCGGATATTTGCATGGAGATGGAAGAATATCTCGATCCGTTCGATGTGCGGTCTATCGTGCAAAGAAAGCCTCATGTTAGACAGGAAATTTGAACGGTGGAGTTCCGTGTACACTGTGCTTCGATGTTTGACCAGGCGGATGCTGGTTAGTTGATTTGATTTTGATGTAACTAGGTCAACGAATGAGCAAGCGTAGATTTGGCTAGGGTGATGTAATATTGGATGTTTTCATTCTGCCTTTTTTGGTATTAATATGTAGGACGACTATTGGTATTTCATAGAGCGTTATTTAAAAAAAAGGATAATTCAATGATATGTTTTGAAGTATTTGGATTATATGAAAATGAAGGTGGATTAGTATTTATGAAAACAGTTCTAATTCTCGTGGAGGTACTTTTGGAAAATGAGACTTTTGACGTTGACAATTTGCATTTAAATCTGACATAATGAAATTGAGAAAGAAATTTCTCTCGATCTAAGATTAGATGGCAGCTGAATCTATTTTGATGCACTTTGAAAACTCTTGCGTAATGTTTCCGGGACATGGGTAGATTTATTCCTCGCCTGGTAAACGTATGAAAAAATAATATATTCATACAAGGGAAAAGTTTCTAACGATGTTCTTTTCCCTTCACGTCTTTTCGCTAAAGTTTGACGTTCAAATATTTACCCGGCGAGGACTACGTGACTAACGCAGAAATTTTTAACGTTCTCCACTATCTGTACTGCATTATTTATCATGATCGATATACCGCCAACACCTTTTCCCTTTTTCCTTTGCATCCAATGCTTTTAGCAGGTATATCTTTTGGAAGCTATTTACATCGTTTAATAAAACTAAAGGTGAAGAAGTCAAAAGTACATTTAATGCGCTTCCTGCCATGTAAATTATTAACGATGCACTTCCATCTCAATGTTTCATACTTCTCGATATAGAACCAACTGCTATTTGCACTCTGGTTATAAAATTCAATTATATCCATTAAACTTCACATTTAAAAAAAAATAACCAACCATATTAAATTTCTCTTTTCATCTTCTGCATCGTGCAACTCGATAATCCAATTTTACGTGCAACTGGGATTTATAAAGTCAAAGTAATTTTGACTAAAAACCAGCCTAAATTTATTGCAATCAGTGAATTAATTTTGGAAAGTCAATACTATCATCTGAAATTTCTGTACTGCCAAGTATATATACTTGACAAAAAATATTAATTGACTGATTGAATTTATATTTATTACAATTCAATACTAGTAAATTAAAAGAACCATTTCTCCTCTAAATGTCAACTTAAAGTAAAAATGCATTTTACACTTTCAACTAACATCAATTGCCATTAACATTTATACTGAGAAATCCCTTAAATGTCAAATTAATTTGCATTGACAGAAATCTAATCACCGATGAAATATAATCCGACATAGAATATGGTACCAGAAACATACATTCTCTATTGATCTTCCAGTGCCCCGTCTTGCCAATCGGCGATCGAAATATTTGACGGTCCCCCTGAAGGAGGGATGTTCGGCACCGCCAAATCTCTCGAGAGAATCTGCAGCCCTGCGCAAAGGCTTCCACAGGAATCCGGACGACGAGATAAGTAAGTGGATTCTCTGGTGATTAGACGCAAAACGCCGACGTGGCCCCATGTACGCGGCTTATTGCTCGAATACTGTAGTAAGAACTCCCTAGAATTCCAAACGGTCCGTGACCCATAAGCCAAACCGTCTGGACTTGGACTCCTACATTAAATGAATCCGCGAATCGAAGCTTCACTGGTTTAATCGATATCAAATTATCACATTCGAGCCTATAAACCAACTAAAAAATTTTCACTCATCGCAAATCTGTTAACACTAACCGTATCATCTGCAACCGAATGGCCGGTCCATCAGAGTAAAAATTAGCAATCCTTTGTACTATTAGCACCTTGCGTTACGATTTCTATTGTGACCGAACAACAATAACTGAGTATTAATTGATGGAATAATACTCTATCACTGATTTACATCATATCGGCACAAGTTAACGCAATATTAATAGCATAGAACTAATTTGAACGTCTCCTGACCTACTGATATTTTCAATTTAACAACTTTTACAAAACTTAAAAATTTTCAATCCCATTTACCGCGTCATCTGTGCCACACGTAATTGTAAACCCAGAGATTTAACCAAAGGCTTTTTTTTGCAATGTTTACAATGTTTCCAATATTATACTGGCAGTTTTATAGATATCGTTTACGAAAACATCATCATTATATCATAAACAATCGAATGATCTACGATGGTAAGATTAGATACACATAAACTGTCGGTACTAGTATAAATACATCGTATCTATTTTGCATCTTTCTAAAGTTATCTAACCGCTCATCCACTGACATCGTCTAACATTATTTCCTTGAGTCCTCTAAGGAATCTATCCTGACCGTTATCCATGCAAGCATCCCGCACGACTCTGCAAAGGTACGTCGTGCTTTCAGAAAGAGGAAGCTCCTTGATCTTTGAACGCGAAAGTTTATCGGGTCGAGATGAATATAGAAAGCGAGTAATCAGGAAACATCCCCGACCAATCCGTCATTCGTGCATCCATCTACTCGAGAACGAGACGGTACGCAAAAACGACCCGGTCGCGCCCTCATCTCGTCAGAAGTCAAGTATGAAAGATGACTGTACGTTTGTTCGATATATTTCCACTGTATGTACTTGCATTTATGGCAAGCACATATTTGAATAGACAGATATCAGAGGACTCAGGTATCTTTCTGGATATGTCGCGACATGCGATACGTGTGTGGATAGAAAACATCGTGCACCTTTATACTCAAACGCGTATCTGCGTGCTCGTTCTTCATGTCGATACCCGTGTACTTGGTTGAATCTGTTCTTGCGGCGATATCTCATGTACAGGGTGTTGCATGAAATGTGGATATAACTTCATAGGAGAATTCTGCGCGTGAAAGTAGGAAGAAAATATTGGGGCGGTTTCTGTGTCCTATTTTAGCTCGTTTTTCAATCACTGGAACTTTTGTGTACGTGGAACTTGGTGTAATAAATTTCACCGTTTCTATATACCCTTGAGACGGTATATTTTTCTATGGAAAGTAAAATAAATGTGATTATTTTCTAAGTTATGGTAAGTATTTTTAAATGCAGGAAATGAGAAATATATTGCATATTACATGTTGCTTTTTTTCATTTCCATTTTAAGTATTATGGTCATTTTGTTTAAAATGAATAATTTTAGGGAAGTTACAATTTAAGATAATTCTGACAATGGTGATGGGGATCTTTTAAAAGATAATTCTATACCCACCATGGTTTATTGACAGTAGATCTACCAAGGCAGCAAAATTGATTGGTTCCTCTTATTTTATAAAAATTCTCCAAGTTTGGATATAAGCTGAGTACGTACATCTCTGAGTATGCTGAGTACGCATACTCTAAGGAACCAATTTAATATATATCAATATAACCGATTTAATGTCGATAGTTCTCGGGAAAATCTCCCTTTAATTCCGTATCCCCAATAATACTCAAATATTATATTTATTTCACCAAGTATTTTCATCGTGCTGATTTAGTAATGGACTAGTTAATATAATTTATATTTCCCCTCATATCAAGAAAAATTTGGAAGCGAATAAAAAAAGCTAACATATTTACCCGAAGAAAACAATCAGCTCAGAGAAAATGGATTTCGTTGGAATAAATAACAAAGTATTTCTAACTGGAAAACGTGACGAGAAATCTTTGCCCAGAAAGATTTCTCCCTGCACATATTGATCAACATCGCTGGCCACGATTCGAATGGGTTACATTCCAAATCCTTTCAACCGCGATCGACGTCCATGTCGCTATCCAGAGAATTGTTCGTTGAGAGACGAACATTTGGTGCGAAGCCCGAGACAGAGCTGGTCGAGGGATTCGGAAAAACGAGGGTGGAGTGACGGTAAGAGAATTCCCTTCTTAAAGTGAGCTACGGCACGAACAATTTTTCTAAATCAAAGTAACAATAAATTATCTTAAATCTAATTATCTCAAAATATTACAATAATTTTTTTTTTAATAGATTTTCATCTTTGCTCTTCCATATTTTTTACTCGTAAAATAAATAAAATAATAGCTGTCACTTTCTTAATTAAACCTAATTGTAAATAAACCAACATGCAATCACTTAATAGGACAATACTTTGAGAAATCGTTTTCAATATAAGACGATGAAAGACGCTAACGGCTCTTCTAACTCCGTTTCCAAAAACAATAAAGTCTACTGTAAAACCTTAATCACAAACTAAATAATAATATCATCAGGAAAGTTGGGAACACTATTATCCAAAAAACAAAGTTCGCGAAAAAACATTCTTCCAATTCTTTCCCTCACCATCGTGGTATCCAAAGAAGAAAGTCTAACCACTGCGAACTTGTTCCACTGTAAACTAATTGTAAGAAGGAATTCAGCCGCGCGCAAGAAAACGAGAAAAGAGCCATTCCTGAAAACCTCAATCGAACCCTCGTAATTAAGCTGTGCCGTTCGACGAAGCGAATATCCTATTCCGGGACAATTCACGACATTCGGGAGATAGCAAATTGCGAACGGCGCGAGGGCAGAAAGTAAGGTCTCCGGAGATGGGGTTGACCAACCGGCCGTAGAAAGAGCAAAACCGGAGGAAGGCTATGCGACGACAAACAAAGTATCGCAAGCTCTCCCTCGAGAACAGAAGGCGGTGCTCCACGAGCCGGCTCCAACAAGGACAGAAGTAAGTGCAAAAGGGACTTGACGAGAATGCACGGATGCACTGTATGCATTATGCAGGACGAAGGAAATAGACGAACGCAAAATGTCTGGATGTAACGTCTGCTGGATAAATTCAATATTAAAGAAAAAAAAAAGATTGGGAGAAAGATGGCGGAGAGTAATTTCTTCGATAGGCAGTCAAAGGTGATTCGATTAGAGGCTGGAAATATTTATTTTGCTTTCGAGTGTTGTGGTTTCATTTAGAGTTTATAGTTTGAACAACTAATTGGAAATCTGAGCCTGTAACTTTGCATCTATTGTAGCAACGTTAGGAATATTGTAATTTGAAAAACTATTAGAAAAAATATTTGACGTTACGAATCTATTTGTTAACTGTTACAGAATAGTAAAAATAAATAATTCTCATATGTTTGGGATATATGTATTTAAAAAGTTCTATAATTCTATAATAGAACGTACATACTGTTCCTATTATTGTGATTTGCAGTGAAATTCCGCTATACACTGTCTTTCTACGTATTATTATAGTCAGACGTATGAACACGCTCTGTCTACCGTACGTGCAAAACAAGAAGTACGTGACAATTCTCCAGTTTATAGTCGGTAACAGGGTGATTTTGCACAGTATTCGTAATTGATTGCACTTCCGGAATTCACAACGCATGGAATAGATTCAAAACCAAAGTTTATACTCGCACTTACTTTTCCATTGAACTACATAATTATCTAATAATTCATTAAATATTCCGCCACTTCATATGCAAGCTTTATCTTGTTGCACTTAAAGGCAACAGATACTTTCTCCATTATGTTAAAAAATTACTATTTATCACGAAACATTATTTTTATCCTCGTCGACGTGTTTCTTCGATTGTTATTTCCGTGCTTCCATAGCTTTTAATATAATATCGCAATTATCTCATTTACGAACGGACACGGAAGTACTGAAACGTAAAAAGAACTAAGCTTATGAAACGGACGAGGCTAAAAATCCTCGGACGAGCGTAAAGCGGCACAATCTTTCCATTTTTTCTGGAAAAGAAGAATCCTCCCGTTACCACCCTCCAAAGCCAACCAGTACGTCGACGGTACTCTGTACCGGTAGTTTTTAATCTATTTTAATTTCTAACGTTGCTAGGCAGCCAGGCAGGATTTATGCTTAGCACCGACTACCGGGGACGCGACGAACGTACGTGCCTATGGGACTGTCGCTTGTTTTATGTCGGCTAATCTCGTAAAAATTCATGCAAAATAACGCTCGTGTTTCATCCCCGTCCCTCGTTTTCCTACTCTTCCTTTCTCTTTCTCTCTTTCCGTCTTCGTTTACCTGCGGGCACGTTTTCCATTGTTCGGCGACACCGTCAGATCTGCGGTCCAACTTTCACGATGCATTTAAAGCAACTTTAAAACAGGGAGATCCGCGTGGGATATTTTGTAGGCAGTAATAATGCGATGAACGTGGACGGAAGCTCATATCACTGAGATAAAAGAGGATGTTTGCGGTTTAGATGCGCCGTTTATCGGTTTCATTCACGTTATATCTTATTCCTCATGAAAAGCCTCAGAATTAAACTTCGTAAAACTTTCTGCTTAGTTTGTTAAATAAATGAATTTATAAATATTTTTTTAATCAACACCTACTTTGACAATCCTCAAAAAGAACAATCATTATGAAGGCAGCAAATGATTCTTCTTTCTCACTCTTCATCACTCTATAAAGGCAGCAAGAGTGATCAGAACAATGTCTTAATCAAGAACTTCCCTCATCATCTCGCTCCCATAAATCGTCCCTAGTTAGCCGAGGACAACAATTCGCCATACCTGGGTACATGCGTGCCACGGTGTCATGGGGTATTTCCGGGAAGGAACAAAAAAGCCTAGAGTATCATGATTATCCGACTGAGTAGAATGTAACACGCGCTATTTAATCTCCGTTCATGCGTGGACGAGATACATCGAGGATCAATCCGGAGCGGGTCATCAAGTAATTTAATCTCCGCGCATGCCATACCCAACTAAAAGCCACCCCTGCCCTCCGGAGAACAGTCAATGAACCGACACAGATCAACCGTATCGGTGCTTCGACCCTCTTCCTCCTCATCCTGCTCATTCTCTACCCCTCTGTGACCCTGATAAAGTAAACTACCACTCGGTGAGGCGAGCGTTTTAACGACGATTATACTCGGGCGCGTTTATACTTGACGGTATATGAATAACTCGGTGTGCTCGACATTTCGCGAGCAATTGGCATGACGGAGATACAAAAAGATAGAGGATGGAGAGAGATAGAAAGAGAGAGGACGAAGGGGAGAGCGAGATAGAGAGAGATGGACCGTATAATTTCCAGTTCACATGGTAATAATAATTGATAGGATGCATGCTCACGAGAGGCCCAATTGAAACAGAGTTATAGCGTGGATTATGCGAAGTCACTTTGGCCGCAACTGTTTCCACTTCGAATTGGGACAGTTTACTTTGCTGGTTTATCGTTTGTCGTTGGTACGCAGCGAAAGTGAAGTGGGCGTTATTGGGGAACGTGTTGAGCAAAGTTTAGGGTTCATTAAAGAGAGATTAAATTAAGTATTTATGTAATGAACTGTACTGTGAAATTGCACTCTACGTATTCCACGAATTAATGCTGATGTTAAAGTGGATTACTCCTTGTTTGATGGAATTGTTAATATATAATTGAGACCTTAACACTTTCACTTCCGAAGATATATAAATATGTACCGGAAATGGTTTTCTTTTCTTAGTTTCAGTTATTTTGGTTATTTCGTATAGAACCGGGTGTTTTTTAATGGATTTACAAACCACGAAAGTTGAAATGCACATATTAGGTGGAAAAAAAATCCAAGGGGTAATGAGGAAGGGTTTCGATCGAGGTCCATTTTTCGCGAATCTGACCCTTCATCTCTTTACTCACTTTAAGAATATGTAGTAAAATAGTCACATAATAGTCTAATAGTGATTACACTGTTTTGGTATAACATAGTTTATATCTGACATTTTTTTGTTTACAACAAAACTGTAAATTTAAAATTATATTATTACAAGTGTCTGCTGTCGGTCTGACTAGTCAGCATGTTTCTATTGCGTTATTTTCGTGCCACGTCAGTTACGTACACGTTCCACTTAAGGAAAGTAGCTTAGAAGATATTTCGCTGGCTGCCGCATCACATTTGGACTTCTTCATCGGCAACCGGATTATTTTTAATCCTCCAGGGCATCCTTTTACGATCTTCAGAAAAGAGATGAAATTTTAACTTGGTTTTCGGCGATAATTTTAATGAATGCTTTTGAAATATTTTCTCGGTGCTAATATAAAAACTGCTTGTTCGAACTTTTTTAACGTAAAAATAAAAGTTTACTCTTCATCATGTACCCCTATCCGGTCGTTCATTTAAAATACTTGGAAAATAAAATCATGTTATTATTCGGAACTTTTACAAACATTGATTGCAATGCATTTTAAATTACATATGCAAACATTTCTCATATTTTACAATAATACTTTCACGTTTTATCTGAAAAATGTATATATTGCGCCGATAAAACAGTACGCAGGTCACGACGTGCTTTTCCTATCGTTGATAGTATAACCAAATTTCATCGCTCATTTCATCGTCAAATATTTCATCAAATGGAAAACACTGTGCAATTATATATCGTATATTTTACAATGCTATTAATAATACAGAAGAAGAATATGCATGCGTGTGTTTTCAACGGTGAAAGAGTTTAATTATGATCGGTACTTGATTTCCACGGAACTCGGTAAAACAACCGAAAAGTTGGACTCTCATAGTTCCTCCACTTCGCCCCAGTTTGCACAGGAAATGTACACACGGATATGTGTGTACGACACATTCGCACACTCGAGATTCGCAAATGAAATGTTGAAGATGAGCCAACTGAATCGCTTAATCCTGCTCCTTGAAGAGCACCGAATTGAAATACGGTCAGAGATTTTCCATCTAATGACATTGCCTGATTTGATGGCAAAGTTCCTCGCTTCTGCTCGATCGATCGTACGAATGAATTTCTTTGCAATCTTTTGTAATTTCGAGTTTTAAAGCGCAAGGAAAAGGTTGAATGAAGTAATGCGATAAACGAAAGAAGACAATTCATTGCCGTTTAATTAATTATTGATACCAAAAGATGGGGAATTATGGAGTCGTAAATGTGTCTGAACTCTCGCTGCATAACTTTTCACCTAACGTAAACGACGAAAATGCAAAGAGCATCTTATCGAATATCGTTCCGCCTGAAAAGTTCCTAAGGCTTCATTCCCTCGTTCTGCGGAAGTTACGGAAATTTTGTGGCTGGCTCTTCCGAGAAAATGATGTCGTCTCCTGGAACACGAGACTCTCGAATACCTCCATTACTCCTATAATATTCCAATACAAAAATTGAATTTTCCCCGACTACTCTTGATGATAAAATCATAAAGGGAACGACGTCAATGATATTTCCGTATTTTACTCTCCTCTGTTAATATTATCTACGTCCATCTTTTACAACCATTCTTTTACCACTGTAAATTCTTATACAAAGATTCATTTCGTTCCATCTGCAGTCGTTATCTCATTCCAGATTATCAATAAAACTGTCGATTCTATCACTTCAGCTTAAACTCATTTTATGCCATCCGACAGTGTTCAACCATTAACGAAGAATCCCATTAATCCTGTCATTAATATGCATGAAAAATTGGCACCGATAACGTTATCGAGGTACAAAACTGGGTCGCAAATATTGACTTATCACCACCGTACTCCGATTCCTAGTCGATTCGGGTTATCGTGAGACACACTGTTCCCAGGACGTCCATTTACAACTTCACCGAGTAAAATGGAAGCGAACAGCGTGGAAAATTTACATCCTGCTTTGTACAGGTACTTCCCGAACTTCCAAGCCTTGCCAGAATATACGTAAGCTCGTCAAGTATAGAGGACCGGTATATATACTCTTTGACATAAAGGAGCCGGCTTCATAATTCACGTGAAAGGGTCTAGCCGGATAAGGATGGAAGAAGTGCCACCGACGCAAATTAATCTTGAGGCATACCAATCGATAGGTCTCTAAAAAAAAATCATTCGTGCAAAGCATAAATATGATACTCCTACCGTAGGAGTAGTTGCAGGGCAACATATTTCAGAGGTTTGAACCTGTTAGTAAACCACTAATACAGAACGAGCAGTATAGATGCAGGACAGACGCAGGATAGATAGAAGTATAAGAATAACGGTTAAAAGAGTTTAACATTGTTTCAGATTTAACGAATTCTTTATTTATTATTTGTATTACATAACATCATTTGCATAAACATGGTAAAATAAATTTGTGTGTTTCTGAAACTGTGAGTTATTTATTTAATAAATTCTGTCCTGGATCTCCCCAAATTTTATATTGAAATAATCTCATCCGAATGTCTTGCTCTGTTTGATTTATCGCAGACTCGAATCAGTTATCAAATTGTCAAACTTTGTCCGCAATGAGCCTCGGCTAATAAGTGGAGTAAACCAATAGTACTGGGCAGGCAGAAGGGACATGGGAGTGGCAGTACAGACGCAAGACAATCAGTACAAGAGCAGGACTGCCATAAGAGTTAGAAGACAAGCAAAACAGGCAGCGCAGGCGCAGCGCAAGCAGTATAAGAGCAGGACAAGCAGGACAGGAGCAGCACATGAAGAAGAGGCACAGGACTGGCAATACAAGAGCAGGACTGACATAAGAGTTACAAGACAAGCAGAGCAGGCAGCGCAGGCGCAGGGCAAGCAGTATAAGAGCAGGACAAGCAGTACAGAAGCAGCACATGAAGAAGAGGCACTGAACTGGCAGTAGCAGACTAGACAGTAAAAGTGGAGGCCAGGCAGAACACGCACAAGGCTAGCGGTTACACATTTTATACGTGCTTTAGCATTAGCATATAGTTTATTCATTATTTGTATTACACAACACTATTTGTACTGCAAATCGTATAATAAAATTGTGTTTTTCTACAACTATGAGTTATTTATTTAATAAATCCAATCCTGGCTACAAATTCCACGTTGAAACAATTCCACTTACTTCTTTCGCTTTGCCTGACTTTTCACTGACTCGTACTATTTGCTAATTTGTCAAATCCTTCCGAAATGTGATTCACCTGGAAAATGGAGAAAACCAATAACTTCAGGTTGTATCGTTTCGCTTTGTTTGACTTTTCGCTGATTCGTACTACTTGTCAACTTGTAAAATTTTGCCGAAAATTTGTCAATCTCGAAAGTTGTATAAGGTAAAGTATAAGACTTTCAGCTCCGTCTGACTTATCACTGACTCGTACTACTTGTTTACTTCTGTAATTTTTCCGCAAAACTTGCAAACTCGAAAGTAGTATAAACTAGGATATCTCAGCCCTACTTTTATGTATGACTTATCGTCGACTGTACTACTTGTTCACTTTGCTATTTTTCCGAAAAATTTCCGAATCCAGCAAGTAGTATAAACTAGGATAAGTCAGCCCTACTTTTGCGTTTGACTTATCGTCGACTGTACTACTTGTTCACTTTGCGATTTTTCCGAAAAATTTCCGAATCCAGCAAGTAGTATAAACTAGGATAAGTCAGCCCTACTTTTGCGTTTGACTTATCGTCGACTTTACTACTTGCTCACTTTGAAATTTTTCCGAAAAATTTGCAAACCCAGCAAGTAGTATAATCCGAAATTTCTCAGACCGACTTTTAACTCCGTCTGACTTATCGTCGACTTTACTACTTGCTCACTTTGAAATTTTTCCGAAAAATTTGTAAACCCAGCAAGTAGTATAACCCGAAATTTCTCAGACCGACTTTTAGCTCCGTCTGACTTATCGTCGACTTTACTACTTGCTCACTTTGAAATTTTTCCGAAAAATTTGCAAACCCAGCAAGTAGTATAACCCGAAATTTCTCAGACCGACTTTTAGCTCCGTCTGACTTATCATCGACTTTACTACTTGCTCACTTTGAAATTTTTCTGAAAAATTTGCAAACCCAGCAAGTAGTATAACCCGAAATTTTTCAGACCGACTTTTAGCTCCGTCTGACTTATCATCGACTTTACTACTTGCTCACTTTTAAATTTTTCCGAAAAATTTGCAAACCTAGCAAGTAGTATAACCCGAAATTTCTCAGACCGACTTTTAACTCCGCCTGACTTTTCGCTGACTCGTTCCACTTACCCACTTGTAAAATTTTACCGAAAAATTTGCAATATCGCAAGTAGTATAAACCATAATATCTCAGACGGAATTTCTTCGCTCTCTGTCTTGCCACTGCTTGCATCACTTGTACGACGAAATCAAAGCGGATCAAATCGACTTAAACCATATTAGAGTACTTAAAACTATGATACGCTCGTTCGTGACTTGTAAAGGATATGGAATTACATGAATGGAACGAGGGTACCGATTAATAAAGATTGACAGTGTTTTCGACTTAACAAAATCTTTATTCATCATTTGTGTTACATACAATAAAGGAATGTGATACAATATTCACCAAATACAATTGTTTGATTCTAAGTACTACAAATTATTTATTTAATAAATGCTGTCCTGGCTGCCCTGGACATATCCTGGCTGCTCTGCCTTTTCTGGGCTCCCCTGTGCTGTCCTACTCTGTCCTGCACTCTCCTGAGAAGTCCTACGCTGTCCTGGCAGTACTGTGATCTCCTGTGCTGCCCTGAGTTGTCTGCCCAGCCTCTCTCCTGTCTGTTTAGGCAAAAAACAAATATTACGTTCTTATACTCTCTGAGGTGCTATAAAACTTACGTATACATATTATAGTTTATCTCTATAAGGAATAGTTCTCCACGTATTATTTATTAATAATGTCTTCGATTTAACAAATTCTTTATTCATCATTTATATTACAGAACATAAACTTATTTTATTCAATAAATGCAGTCCTACCTGTCTTCTACCAGTCCTGTCTCTCTCCTGCCTGTCCTGTCTCAAGTAACAATATCTCAGACGAATCAAGAGACCCATCGAATAATATGACTCAAAATTAATTTGCTTTGAGGGTACTTTCTCCATTCCTATTCGACTAGGCCCTTTCCTCCAAGTTTCGGCAGCATGTCGATTGCTGAGAGATGTGAAGGGTAAGGACACCGTTCTTCGTAAGTAGCCTGAAGGAAAATCCTTGCGGATTCTATTCCAAAGTCCTCAGGTAGGAGGAACAAATCGAACCGATCATTATTCATAATATGAGCCGTGCAAATGTGCCAAACGCGTCCTCTGTTATTCAGGAGGGTAGACAATGCACTTGTGCAACGTAAAGTGGGTCGTTCTCGATGTAAAAGACGTTTGACGTGCTCGCTCGACGATAAGAATAATGTCGACGTTGTCGGGCCAATTTATGATGAGAAAATCCTCAGCGAATTGTCTGCCAAGTTGTTTGATGAGATTTTTGAATGATTTTAAAAGGTGATTTTTTTAGCGAACGATAGCTTTGAAGATATTGATATATTGGATGATTCTACTTTATTACTTCAATAAGCTTACTTCAAGGAGATCGATGTACTTAGTCATACCGTTCTGGAATGGCGAGACGTTTTATATAATGTCAATAAAAAAGAGAATATTAAGAACGAAAGTATTCAATGTATTTGTCTATATTAGATCTTCGATGAACGATTAAAAATGTTATAACTAAACGAATCGAAAAATTTACTGCATATTAAATTCTTAATATCGAGGGAAAACGATAAAGATAATTCCATGAAGTTCACCTAAAATTCTGTAAATTACAAATTTCCTACTATTACTATAAAAACCTATTAATTCACTTTCAACCTGTACGCTTTGCGTGGAAAACTCGTTTTTCTACACTTTAACTTTTACCTCGGTAAAAAGTCCCATGACATTGTGACGTAACATTAAAAAACTGCCATAATCACATATTCTCTTTATCACCGTTACCTTCCATGACATAAGACGACGATACTTCCCTCCAGATTCTTGAATCTTCATAAAACAATTAAAATTGGCTCAAACAATTTTCCCTGCATCAAATCTCAAAGTCACTGAGTAAGAAAGGAAGAAAACAAAATTGAGAAATCCCACGAAAGCCATGCGACGTGTCTTTGAGGTTTTACGATGGAATATATCCAAAGTAATAGTATCTGCAAAAAGAGATCCGATAGAGAAGTATATCCTACTCCTTTACGACATTCTTTCTGATAGCCAGCTGTCTGATTTCCACTTCGTCCCGACGAAACGGCGCTCTTTCATCCCCTTTGTATTACCACCCCATGGAGAAATGGTTCTGATCTATTTCTTTTAACATGGCTCACGAATTATTGGTTGTTAAGGTGGTCGCGTAAAAGAAATCCTTTTTTCGTCATTCCAGATACGTCGAACCGAAAAGATACTCCTCTAATGGCAGAGATATGACTGTCGTACTCAGACGAGCATCCAACAGCCCCACTGATGAGGAATATATGGAGGTCTCGTATTACTTTCACGATGGTAAGTTGTAGTAAACTCTTTAAGCTCGGTTGCATTAACCCTAGCTTCGAATATATGCGACGTCAACGAAATGTTTCGAAATACCTATGTAGCATCGAATGTATCCGACGTCCATGAAATAGTTCAGTATACCTAGAGTCAGATATGTATCCTCGTATATCTGACGTCCATGAAATGGTTCGAAATACCTACCCTCGGATATATCCGACGTTCACGAAATTATCCAAAATTCCTAATGTAATTAACAGTAATTGTACTTGTCATTCCATTTTGAAACTGCTTTTAATCATATAATACGAGAAGAGCCTAGAATTATACTAAAAATTAAATTAAATCGACAACGAATATTATATTCTGATGGAATGAAATATGTAGTTTTTTTGATGAGGTATGAGACATGTAAATTGAAATTATTTAAGTATTAATACGTAGTGTTCTAATTAGGCAAGGGGCTGGAGATCTTTTTATAACGAAGTGCTATTTTTGACCTAATTAAACAAGATTCGAGGAACCGTGCTTCTCGGTTCAAAATAAAAAGAAATGAAAAAAAGGCAAGGGAATTTTGAGGAAAATAAAGGAAGTAAGATACTAAATTGCAAACAAAGTACAATATGCAATGATCCCAATAATATTACATAACAAAATAAAAATCCAAGCACAATATTATCGATAGAATCGTACAACAATTTCAAAATGATACGGTATCACGCACTCTAATAAGGTCAAAGTTCACGAAACTGCGATCACGAATAAATATTTCCATAAAATAGCATCCTCAAATACCGCGAAATTCCATCGACTCAATTGTTCATCAGTTACATCTACAAGTATCATTTAAGCATAATTTCCCTTAAGGGCCCTTAATTGACAAAGCTCGTGCATATTTTCACCGTTCCACCATTCACCACCATCGTGTACACATTCGCGTAATCGAATTGACCAAAAAAGCAATTTAATTGAAAAGCTCATTAAGCCAAGCCCGTACTGAGTTAATTAGAATCTGCAGCCAGTTTCCCCGGTAATAACGCGTCTCCGTTTTAGAGCTTATCATCGATGAAAGGATCGATGCAGGGGATCGATGAAATCAAGTGCGGTCAGTGTAACACGCCAATTATTTTGGCCCTGATTCTTCGTTTAAGCTTTCCATGTTGCAGCCGAGTGCTCGCTACTAATTACGTCTAACTAATTATCGGAACTGCGGGTCGACATATCGATGCTAAAGCCCCGAGCCCTTAATCGGATGAATATAGATGTGTCCGCGTGCTAATCCCGAGGCTCGCTTGGCTTCCAACCAAGAATGTCGGACTATCCATAACTTGAGCTCGTGCCATGTTACATTGTACTGAAAGTGCAAAAATTCGTATTGCGATATGAAGCCGACGGAAAATTGATAGTGTAGGCGAGGCGTTTCGTTGTTTGTGATATTGACGGGGTAGAGAAATTGTTTGTATTTGTTTCGATGCAATTTTTAGACGAAGATAGACACATGGGAGATGTAACAGACTGGGAGTATGAAAAATCGTGCTGCAAAACGAGAATAGAATGTTCGTGGATGTAGAACTGTTTTTAAATTGAAAAGTGGGTCTTTCTTTGTAGCAGGGTTTATTCTGAAGGAAGAGATTCAAGCTGTTTGGATTGCGGAAATTATTATTTTTACGAGAACATATTAGTGTGATATAATGTTACTAATATTTTATTTATGGGTTGAAAAGAAGTTTGATTAATTGTTATTAAGATAAATCCAAGACATTAGAAATTAAATCGATTCGAACTCAGCTGTAAGAAATTGAAAACTTCATTGGACCAGAATGAATTAATATATCTTCATTATGATCATATCATATCATTTATGATCTCCATTTTAGAATATTTATTTAAAAAAAAAACATACACACATTTTGTAAAAAGTGCTTCGCTGAAATTCATTAAAAACGTAGAACTTTTAAGCTCTAAAAATCATTGTTGGAACATATTTCCAAAGGAAGTTATTAAAAAAGTAGCCAGATTGAATGGAGATTTTATTACCAGGACACACAATTTTATTTATTCATTTTATCATACCTGCTTCGTAATGGTTACCACGAATGTGCAACGGATTAAACAAAAAATGTAACCAAGCGGAAAATCACTTTTATAACGAAACGAAAGCATAATGATAAACGATGAGTCAGTTCGGCGAAATGAAATTTTATAAAGACCCTGTTCACGTTTAAATTAATCATACTCGCAACAGAGAACAAAAATCATTGTAACGAAAAAATAATACACCAGCACCTTATAACGAAATTTTAATTGCCTTCTGTATGGCAAACGACCCAATTAAGTCGTCCAAATGGTTATCGTCAAAAGCCAATACAAAAACGTGACGTATTAAGGAAAGTACTACAATTAATTTGGCAGGATTTAACAAAAAAAGACCTGGTTCCACGTCTTGAGCCCCGCAAACGAAAAGAAAAACTGACCTACTTAAGCGCACAGAAAACCGACGAGAAAATGAATATCGACAAAAAAGCTCCTGACTCTGCTTTTTCCAGTGTCATCGAAATATACGAACCTTTTGCGACAAAACTTTGAAACACGTACATTTTTCTTGTGTATTATACGGTTTATTTGTTATTTCTTTTTTTCAATATAAATTAAACTTCACCTACAATTTTTTTCTATACAATTTATTTCGTGTCAGGTCAAGTTAAATCTTAACGTGGTTAAAAAACTGTGGGTTGGATGAAGGTTAACGGGCTTCTAGGTTTCAAACGATAGAAATTTTCAAATTCCACTAAATGAAAATTCTGTTACGCGGGGGAAAAATTGTGATCGATGAAAAAAGATGTCCTTTCACGACGCATTAAAAGAAGAGGGAAATGACGCGAAAGGAAAGTCAGACTGACGACAAACTGGCGGCGTTGATTTGACGGTGATTGACGGATGTTCTCGTTCGTCGACGTTATTACGTTTACACGTGTGGTACCAACGTGTCTGAACACTGCGTTGCGCGATCGATGTGGCCAGTTCTGTGCTTTCAATTCAAAAATAAAATCGACAGGGAAAAAGCGTGGAATAAATGCAAAAACCATCTTCTCCACTAAATAAAAAAACCGGTGGGCGGGTTGCCCATTATAATGCTCGTTTTACGTCGTTCACAACAGAAGATGGTCAATTTGTGTAAACTTTTTGATGCTGTTTTTTTTTTGGATTGCGAACGAGCTGCCTCTGGCAGTTGCATCTGACTTTAACACATTTTTAAAAACGGGAAACGTTCATGTTCTCCGAAAGTTCATTATTTTCATGTTAATTGGCCCCGTAATCGTTTATGGGCTCGCGTTGTGGTCTATGTAACGAGACAAATATCAATTCCATTAAATTATTCAGTTTTTTTATCATTTTTACTAAACAAATTCACCATATTTTATCCATTATACAATGCTGTAACACAGAATTAGTGGTACGTTTAATTATATTTTTAAGTTCAAAATTATTCAAAATTTTTATTTAAATGAATCTCATTCAAGACAATTATATTTTCATATCATTCGGACTTCATGTTTTCTACAATTCCAAATGAAATGATGGTAAAGCTGTAAAAATCAAATAGGACAAATATCAAATAAGAAGGAAAGAAAGCTAATAAAGTTAATTATATTATAATTAAAGTTTGCGAAGCATCTATTTCTACAATAATTAAATTCATTTTAATGAAATCGTACATTTTCGATCGAAGGAATTCGTAAGCTCTTCGTCGTTGCAGGATTACCATCTGCGTGTAACATTCGCGGACAATCTATTGGAACATAAAATTTTATGTCATCCAGAGAGACCGATTTCCTTATAGGAAAGGTCGTGATCCGCTTCTCGATCGCGACTCGCGTCGAATAACCTCGCGAAATTTTCGCATACGAAACCAAACGGGAAAATTCCGCCTTCGTGGCAGAATACGGAAATAAAAGCGGCCATAGCCGTGCCAGGAGAAAAGGAGTGAAAAAATTAAAAAGAAATTCGGCTCGTAGAATGCGAAACGTGTTGGAGTCCGATAGAAAGTAGTTCTCGTATGTATTGGAGTATCCTGAATGGCAGAACAATCGAATTGAAAGCCTTCGCCTACCAGAAACGTGGTTTCTTGTTATAACATACATACGTATGAACGTGAGGATTCATTTGTAACCTTTTTCACTTACTCTTCGAGTTAATTATTACTATTGTTTGAACAAATTGAGAATTATTGTAATATTATAGTCGGTATTGTAAGAAATTTCCGTGTCTTTCTTCTCTGTTTTTGCCTCATCATACTTCTCTGGTGAATAGTGCACCTCTTAGGTGTTAAAAATTAATTTTCACTGGTTACATTAATCGATTGTCTCATATTAAAAGCCGGAACTTTTGTCAAATTAATTTTAATTACTTTCAATTAATGAGACGTAAAATTTCTCTGACCCTAGCAAAAGAGAAGAGTAACAAAACAATACAGTTGCCCAAAAGTAAAAGTTACTCATTAAGCAATTATTAATTTTCAAATCTCAAATACACAACTTCAAAGGAGATCGTACATTACAATGAATAAAAACCTTCGGTAAAAACTGCAAAGAGATCGTAAAACGAATCAGACTTTGAACAAGAGTGAACAAGGTTGCATACTACTCTGAAAGTCGAAGTGACAAACTTCTAAAGAACAAACAATTAAAGAGCCTACGACATATACTAAATTTATGAAAAGTAAGTTTGACTACCTGTAGCAAATTCCGAGTGATCCGAGGGAAGTTGAGGCTGATCGAAGCTTTTCCGCGTACATGCATCCGTTGAGGAAAAGCGAACGCTTCACGGGGCGGAAAACAAAGTCGCGGGTGAAAATCTCTCGGGGACGAATATATATCGGAAGCAACCTTCCGGCTTCCAACTTTCGATCTTTCGTCTCTACTTCGTACGTTTTCCACGCTTCGACGCGCGCCGCCGGCTGTGAGAACAAATCGTCGCTCGAACAACTTCGAAACATCGAGTCGTTTATGCATTCCATATCGCACTTCTACCCGTCCCTTTGTCCTCCGTTTATTAAACGGCATTTTCACGCTGTAGCGGAGACCATTCCTGTGAACTGTTTGAACCCTATTCATCGCCTCATCGATGCATATCGCACATTCATTTTCTGATTGATAAAAGAGCGCGAAACAACGGAAAATCGGAGGTATACTTTGAAATTACATCTTTGAGATGCCTCAACGCATTTATGTCACCTTCTGTGTTAACTGTACTGGAAATTGCGTGCATATTAAATATAAAGTAATTAGAAGACGAAATTTTAGAGCAGAATCATTTAATATTAATATGTTGAATACCATGGTGATCATCGGTGATTGAAAATTTTGGATTTAAAATTTCTAATAACTTTTAAATAATGTTTTCACAAATTGCCTAATATATTTAATGTTGAAATGTCACTGTTAGAAAATAAGGAAGTGTTGAACATAGATATGATTTTATTGTTGAAATTATGAAACTTAAAAAGATAGAAATTGAATTTTCGCTATTTTGCTAGTGAAATTAATAATTACAATATTTAAACCCTCAGTTAAAAAATGTCACTCTATTGTCAGATAAATAATTATTCCTCCATATACAACAAACTGTTACCCTCAAAGGGTTGACTGTACATCCTCCATCCCTATGGAGTTGTATCACCCTGGTTGAAATTACAAATTAAATAATCTTCACCCATGACTTAAACCCCGAAGAATAAAATAAGAGTAATTATATTACTCTAAGAAAACGGACACACGGTAGATCATTATTCTTCGAAGGTGGACTACAAACGAACTCGCATAAACAACTCGTCGATATTCCAGAACGCGAGGGTGGCACTCAACAACCCGCGAGCGTCTGCGACGTCGAATATTACGGATTAACGTCACCGGTGGAGGGTTCTGTGGTGCATCCAGAGCCTCATCGTTTCTTCGCAATGGACGGACCCATAAAATGCAGACAACACTTTATTCCTGCGGCTAATCAGTCGGTTATCATTACCGTGAGTTTTCCAATCGACATTTATCACTTGAAATAAAATACCAATCTGAAATTCGTAGAGATACTCGTATATTAAAGGAGTATATTTCCTTCGTGAAAGATTTCAATGAGAAATTCTCACGTTTGACTGATTGAGCGACGTAAAAGTAAAAAAGTTCATAAGCGATTTTAAAAATTGATCAGCCATAAAATCACTTAGGAAGTTAAGGCCTGCCCATTAGTGAATTAAAGTTAACGTTTCATTCAGAACATAGAATAGAAAAGTATAGTGATCTATTTGAAATATCCAGTTGAAAGTCTACGCAGAACTATGGATCAAAGATGCATGTTTGTTCAGGTGGAGAGTAGCACGAAGCAGACTCCTAACAACCCTTGTGAAACCAAGTGCGGTGACAGTGGATGTCACTGCGTCAGTACTAAGTCTCTCAAGAACATGGACCACCTTCTACTGGTCTCTGAAACCGGTCATATCGTCACCTGCCTCTGTGGAAACTATCAGGTAAACACTAACAGTCATATTCCTTTTCACTACATTTCAACGTAATTTAAACAATTGTCTTTCACATTTGATATATATCTTTTACGTTTCACTAAGCACAAAACCAATAAAGTCGAAAAAATTCAGCCGCCAAGCAGACCAACATCTGACTCTTTTCCAGCAACTGTCGTTTATAAAATGGTCGATGGTCTCCCCTTAAAAATTGCAAACCTCACGATTCTTCGTGAAAAGAGAAAGAACGAATCGATGCTGCGATATCGTTTATCGGAAATTGCAAAAGTAAGGTTCCCTGCGATGATGTTTCGCTTTCGTAAAATTTCACCGGCACGAAATGCGAGAACCGCATCGGTGACCACGATCGTTTAATTCGGAAAACGCACGGCAAGCATCAGCCTCTCTTGCCCTCCATTTCTCTTTTATTTCTGCCGCTCACGTTCGGGTGGCACGGTTTCATTCAAGTTTCATTCACGGACAAACGTCGCGCTCCACACCTCTCGTGTATTGGCTGAACATTCAATGCTCTCTCATTTTACTCAATGCCTATTCCGTTCGATCCTCGTTGAAATCACTTTGCACGATTTCACTGACGCGAGCGAAGCAAATGGCTTTGCATCCTAAGATCAGGAAAAGATAAGAAAATGAAAGATTTGAAAGTCTTGATGATAAAGATATATTTTGACCTGTTTTATCCGTATTTGATAACGATACGCAAATTCGACGAGTGAAAATAGTTGACAGGAGTATTGAGATTATTGACGAATATTGAAACGTATTTTATGATTTATTCGTGTACTCTGAACCGATAAGAATAATTGACTGACAAATGTCAATGGATAGAGAATTATATAGTGCTATTATAATCAATACGACGTACCATGATGTAATAATTACATACAACTTTAATGCACGTATCCAAATGACATCGCCGTTGCAAAATGACATATTCGCGCATGGATTCCCGGTAATCGCATTGTTCATGTAAATCTGAGTATCAAATTGATATTTCTATTTAATACATTAATCCAACTAAATTCCCAATTGAACCGTCAATCGGTACAGCCTATCGATCATAAATGTATTCTCTCGGTTCATCGTTAAATATGATCTATCTTCGTTTCATCCTCTGTACGTTTGTATTGTTTTCATCGCAAGTGCAATTACTAGTTACAAAATGTATACGTAAAATTCCACGAGAATCGTCAATAATGCAAAACTTCATCCAGGAATATCCATGCCAGCCTCGACAAAAATCGAGATACATCGACGTCACTTTGATATATCCTGGCAGAAAATAAATTCAATCTGCAGGTCATACTGTAAGTGAATAAAAATGACAGATATTGAAATCAATTCGACATTTTCCACCCTGGGAAACGTTCCAATATTTCCAGTCCATGTGCCAAAACGTCACATGTAATAATCATAACGAAGTATATGAGAACTTCGTATAATCTATCATCTAGGATTGGCTACCAGTCGGTATCCGTAGCTGGACCCCGGTTTACATCGAGTGGTCGAGATCCTCGAGGGCAGGCCTCAATTTCCGTGCAGCTTACAAGTTTATCAAGGACACTTACTGCGGTGATCACACAACCACCAAACCAGAAGGCGAGGTCAATGGCGGTGACCTGGCCAACGCTGGACTAAAGCTAAATCAGTATTATCAGCAGAAGTGCACGTGGATTTTGGACTCCTTGACGGATCGGCAACTCACCATTGAAGTCAAGTCTACTCAGAGTCGTAAGTATTTATATCTTTGGTGATAGGAATGTGCTTATCATTGAATCTATAGATATCGTCAAATTGTAGGGTTCCTGCTTATTTATAAACATTTTTCAAACTTTTGGAGAAGCGGTATGGTAGATTTTTCATGTGTACGTTATAATACACAGATTATTTGACTGATCATCTTCTTTGTAACTTGATCTATATTTTTTTTCTCTTTTTTTTTTTAACTTATTGTCTCCAAGTAGAATCATTTTCTTTTAAAGTGTACTACACATTTTGAGATTTTATTTGTCGATTGAAAATTGTTCGTTTATTCGTCGCTATTTTCATGTTCGTTTCTTTCAAATGTGGAAGAATAACTCGTAAAATTGTACAAAGTGCCGTCTATCCTTGAATGATCGACCGGATAGTCGTCGCACTTCCCTCTTAAAATTGACGACACGTACTTTCAATACTTCGCGGATGGTCGTTTAATTTCCGGGAAGTAACTTCTCTTTGTTTAGCGTCAGAGAAGATCCAACGAACGAGATTTATCTCGAGTTCTATTAAAAGGATACCAAGTTCCCCGGACATCGAGAAACTCGTTACCCTCCTTCGTCTCCAAATCCTCCTTTTTTTTATCCAACCCTTCCTAATTTCGTGACAATTTTCCACGATGCGAAAACGTATATCTTCGATTTTCCCAGTGAACATCGACAGACAGAATGCAAATACAATTCGTCTTAAACTCAATTTGCGTTCCTGCGAAAGATTCGAAATAATCATTCTACTTATCAATCCCCATAAAAGGAATTCCTCGCGATTTTTACGAAATGTCACAAAATAAAAATCCCCTATCCTATAGACAACGAATCAGAGACAAATCAAAAGCAATCCCTTCGAAGCGACACTTTGCCTCCTACGAATCCAATGGCCGTACGGAAACATTTTCGGATACCAAATTCCATTTCATTCTTAGCTACACCGCTGGAATTTCTCTCCGCGCCATTGAGTCCAGCATGGGCGCGAATCTCGTACTTGGGGGGAGCGCGTAACGAAAGGAAGAGAAAATGAAAGAAATAGAAAGGCTCTAGTGGAAGTAGAAGAAGAAGAAGAAAAAAAGAGAAACTAAGGATGAAGGGAGAGTAGTATAAGTTCCAGGGAAAAGCTCAAGTACCGCACACGAAGCTTCGGAAATGAATGGAAAGCCCTGAACTCGAGATTAAAGAGAAGACCATTGGATTTGCCAGGACAACGAAGAAGACTAAAGTCTCGTCCGAGCCTTTGGTGGCGGTGTCCTTTTTCCCCTCTTTTTACTCGATTTCCTCCTTCCGCCAGCCATTTCTGTCTTTATCCCAACGCCTTCACCCTCTTTTCCTTGAGTCCCTCGTCTTGCTTGCGAAACAGCACTGCGAGACGGAACTGCGACCAAAGCCTCGCCAACGCCAAACCCGGAAATGACTTTAATACACTACTGTTCCTCCCTTGCTCTTCTTTCGCGACCATTTCACTAGATGTTCCGTCCCTTCTCGCGGATTTCCAACGTTTCTCTTGTTCGCCAAGATGCTCCATTTAAGATGTTTTTCACCTGTGTTCTCGGTATCCGTGATACGAAGTCGTGTCGTTGGAAATTTCCAGATGTAACTGATGCGACAGGAATCTGAAACAAAGTACACTAATGTATTAGTAAATAAAGTTCTTATTGATGTACTTATTTTAAATATTATTTATCTCGTTGAATTTAAGAAATTAGTAAAAAGTTAGAAGTAATTTTTTTTTACTTTGTAGAATGTTTTTATAAAATATTAACTTGCATATTTTTGTGTGTTTGTATTACATTATTTGACAACGACGAAATTTTTGCGATTAATGTATTCACGGGAAATTGAATTGAAACGAGGGCCCTTTAAACCATTGTGTTTTAATGACTTTGAAGAATCTTCAATAAAGAAAAAATAGAATAATTTATACATATGTTTTGAATGTCTGCTTTGATTGATGTTGAAGAGATTGTATCATCAATGGATATGACATTTACCCTCTGAAAAGGAGGTCTTGCAAAAATGACATATCGGTTGGTGCCAATTCGGTCGATTCCAATTATTCGTTTCTCGATGATTCCCGAAATATCCGATATTTTTTCGCGCATCAAGTGTTCCATCCGCGGCAATTAATTGTGAGTATGCACTCTCAATTGATTATTGGAAATACGCGTCTCGTTTTGAAAAAGCGTGGCAGAACGATCCTCGATAATGATACGACGAATTAATTTCACGATATTGTTTCATTCTCTCCTTTACCGCGTAACTTTACACGTTTCAATGAAATCAATCGGCAAATTGCAAGTACATTTATGGCTCCTTAAATTGCCCTTCAATGATCAAACTAAAAAGTATAACGTATCCTCGATAAATATGAATTTTCTTTCTGCTCAATAGCGTAAATCGTATCACAATTACAAATAACATTTTAACTTCCTTTTCTTCTTTGCATTCCTTTTGTGATTCCATTTCCTTTGTGATTATTTGGCCTAGGTCTTACGATTTTAAGTGAGTTGATTAATCAAAAAAATTAATGTGCAATAAGTATGTCATTATCTCTGTGAATCGTAAATTGTGAACGAAGACGATGATATCTGTAACACATGTGAATTTTTTAATTAATTTGGTGCGGTGCTCACCTATAATTTTTGATTCTAGTGAAAATAATTCTAATACTCAAAGTCTACAAATAATAAAAAGATTCCTACATTTTCTCTTACGTAAAAAACAATTGTCTTATTCCATATCCTGGAATAATTATTTCCACAGAAATATTATATTTTGCTATAATCTTTTTATTAACTCGTACTCTCACTGGCACAAGAAAATTATTGCTTGTTAAGGCTATTGGCAATAATAAATTCCTGAAATGTCTTAAAAACGCTGATTTCTATCTATACAGGTCCCTGTACAGCTTGGAATCTGACGATCCACGAATATCGAAAAAATGGGGACCCAGTGGGACCGAGATTGCACACATTTTGCTCGAGGGATACGCACAAAAATTTCACCCTACCATGGAAGATGAATACCGTGGTGGTTAGGTAAGTTTCTTACCGAGTGTGACCGATTAACCCCAACTTTAAGAAAGTTTCTTACGTTCTCGTCTATTAACCCCTGGCTAACGACAGTTTCACGACAGTTTCGTTCGGAGATTATGACAAACCGACTTGAATTATAAAGCCAATTTATAAAGACGTCACTTCTTAACTTCGTACAGATACGTGAGAACTTAAAAATTGATTTTATGGGGAAATTTATTCATCGGCAGGAAAACCAGGGCGGATACATTACGTTGGGATTACATTTGTCATTTCTATCGATACCACTTCCCGATTGTGTCTCGTACCTCGATATTCCTCGACGAGAAAGTTTCGAACGTTTCAGTACGCAATTTTAGGATTTTCTGAAAATTTATAGATACTGAGTGATGCTGGCAATTTTTATTAATTCAGAGATAAATTATAGAACACCTTTTATAGCTTTCGTGTATTAACACTTAGCAATCCTACGTTGTCAAAGTAAATCGTTTTCACTTTTAACTGAAAAAAAATTGAGAATACAATTCGTATTGCAAAGGTTTAAAGAATACATCTTTCCTTACAACAGCTTTTACATTTTGCAATTGAAATAACACAAGCTAAGAACTTTTGCCAATTTCATATTTTTACTATTCTTTTGCTATAGCAACCTGCAACTCTAAAATCTTCTCATCCTTATTCAACTTGTTAGAGCTAATCTTCCACACTAATTAGGGAAAGTCTTTTTCAAAACGAGAAACGAGAGCTCTACTCTTTCCAGACTGCAGGCTCTAGGAAGAACCGCACCGCAATACACCATGAAATGGCGAAGTCATTCAGTTATCGCTAATACTCGAAAAAGTGGACCATCTCCAGCACCAAATCACGTGGCAGCTTCGTCGATCAGAAACGAACTGTCGAGAATGATGATCCTGGTGGTCCTCACTTTTCTCCTAGTCTGCAAAACCAGTTGTTGAGAGGAGATCAACTCCCTTCATACACCGTATTTGCACAGGTTCCTGTCCAATGAGAAATAAACTGAATATACGAGAAAAACCTAAAAAGTGTCTCTCCCCATCTCTATCTAACTATGTCTGTATTATGTATATACATAAAATGTAGACAAAAATATGGATGTCCGTATTTTCCCAATGATTCCACGCGTATAACTCGTCTCTTGGCGCCAAGTCGAGTGAGCACGTTCGCCGATTAGTAGGAACGCGTTCAATTTATAATTGAAAATTAGAATTCCAAGGATCGATTAAATTCTTGAAAGCTCTAGATAAGTTTTCACACACGAGCAGTTAATATAGGTGAAGGAATTCTTGGGGTTCTAATTTTCACAGATATGTATACAGATATAAATCAGAAGATAAATCAGTGGTGATAGTGCGGAAAGTGATTTAGAATGAACGATCCAAATCTTCGATTCAATTGGTACTCATTGAAATCAGGAAAAAAGTAGCTTTAAAAGTGATCCTCAAAACGAAGCAAATTTGAGCAATGATGAATAAAGAGATAAAGGCTCGGACTCGCAATCAGTAAATCTGAATTCTAATCCTCCTCCATCATATCTGGAAAATGTTTCCTAAATTATTAATTAATATGTTATAGCCTCGTCGATGTTGCACCCATCCAATACAGCTAAGCAAAATGATTACAGCAATTGAAGCCGAAAGCAACAGAAGTACAGAAAATACGAAGCAAATTAAAAATTGAACATATTATCAGTGTCGATTTGTTGCGTTACTTTATTGAAAATTCCACGAAAATGGCAGATTTCATATATATCGCTAACAGTCAGCAGGTAAATTTCGCTGATATTGCAATTAAATGGGTTTGACATGTATGAAATATTTTATACATATATTTTATAATCATCCTTCAGCATGGTATCATCAAAAACGTTTCATTTCTAGACTCACCTTTATTAGTATGTTTGTATGCCTATGGGTACACATTATAGAAAGTTGGATCGTTTATTTTAGAGCAGTTTATATACTTGTTCATCGAGGGTGCTGAGCCTGATGAAGACGTTCGTTTTAAGGTCATTAAGAGTCTGATAGAGCATGTACATATTATACATATATGCATATAAATAAGTATATATTTGTGTATGTGCCGGTCTATTTGATTCGATTGATAAACACTTCCTGGAAACTGTTTACATCATTTCTTAATATATATTATTTGGCAGTAGATAAATCTAATATCTAATTTCGTCTAATTCGTGTGACACTCTTATGTTAACTGACGTGTTAAAATGATATTTTAGAGTATAAAATATTGTAATATACTATAAATTTTAAGTACTCTCGGTATACCACAAAAACAAATCCGACATATTGTTGGAGGGACTTTGCATATCCATAAAAATGACCACGATATAAACAATTCCCATGCAGTGGTCGTCTATGGAATCAAAGGAACCGGCAAATACGTACGAAAATAGCAAATGAAATTGCAAAAAAAACGCGATGCACGGATTTGAAGTAGAGGATACCATAAACGTCACCTTTCTCACGCAAATGCCAAAGTAAACGTGTAAGGAGTACTATCTATTGTACATACGTGGTGTAGGGTAGGTAAAATTTGTACAGAAGTATCGTGAAAAATCGTCTAAGTCGTCGGATTAATGTAAATTAAATACGATAATTAACGTAACGAGATCGACGTCGAGATAAAAGTGAATGTATTTTAACGAATGAGCTTTCGAGTGCCCCTTGGCACTTCTCGATTTATTCTTACGCGCCTTGTCAAATCATCGGAACTCTTCCCGAAAAGATTTTCAAAATGCACGATAAAACAAAAAAAGTAGGATCATCTTTATGAAGTAGTTCAAAGCATGAAAAAGAAATCCCTCGAATAATATTAATTTTGAAAGGATTACGTTTCGATTGATTGAAAGAGGCCTGCGATTCGTTAAAGTAAAACGAATATGAGAACTAGGAGATGAATATTTAATGTATCGGCTATTGCAGGATTAACGACAGGCTACTAATTAAATTAAACGAATTAAATCGCATAGCGTTAAGGTAATCCGTCGATGTGAAAAAGTTTCTATGATGTTTTATTATTAATTTCGCCATAACGATATTGCCGCATATTGTTTACGTGAAATGTTAAAAATTCGTTTCAAACGGCACTGTTTTGTATTTATAATGTTAAGCGCGACCATTGACTTTTGTTCGTGCATTGTTACACCGTACGTCTATAATGTGGCGAATTTTATTAACTTCGCAAACTGCTTCCCTAATGAAATATCATCGAAGACTCTTTTCGCAAGTTTAATTGCGTTAAGAAAGCATTTTGCAACTATGTCTTCATTTTAGAATACAATGTACACAAAAAAAGTAAGCGTAAATTAAGTGCATCATTATGAACCTTCTGCAGTAATTACTAATTTTTAATTTGAGTCCAATGCAGCGCGATCACACTGTTGAAGTCTCACGTCGAAAAGTTATACTGTATTTCATCACTGCGGTGAAAAAAGCGCCATCGCGCTGCTTGGCACTTTCTGGCGACATTTTGCCACTGTGCGCCAGGACTCACTCGGTTAACGGACAAATTCCAAATGATTTTCATTAATATTACATGAAATAAAGTTGTCTTACATGTAATATTAAATTTCATCTTATAGTTCACATACTATAATATTCTACAAACCTCATTATCTAGTCAAATCATTATAATTTGCTAAAAGTCTTATGCTCTAGTCTAGATATGAACAGACTACGGTTCGTGGAATACACGGACCTGTTAAATGTTCTATCCGATCCACCGTAGAATTTAAAATAACATCATAAAAATGTTTAATTTCACTGTTACATGGAAATATTATTTTTTTGGTATTCGTGTTGAGTTTTATACTACATTATATTGACCCGTCAATATTTCTTCGATCGTGATTACGTTGTTATTTAGTATTGTAATTAGTAACCGCTTTCAACGAAAGATTGCACATGTCATTGACTTAACAAAGCTAATTGCAATGTAACGGCATTGATTTGCGCTACTCAACCGAAAGACTGATGATTTTCTTTTCGCCCTATATATCACGAAAGAAGGCTCGTAATGATCAATAAACCAATGCAAGATACGATTGCGTTGAAACTTTATGGTAATAAGGTCTGTAAATTAAATACACTGCTCGAACAATGGTGCTTGCGAGCCCTCTTCTGCAACCTCGTCAAAACAGCGATGAAAGTCAGGATGTAATTAATTAACACCGTACTGTAAGAGGTGACATGCAATGAAAATTACTTTGCGAAAAAAAAAAGAAAATGAAAAAAAACGCACACGTTTTAATCAATGTAAGTAAAACATCATCCAAGCCAGAAAGACGTGATTTAATAAATGGCTTGTGTTTGAAATCGGTGAGCACATTGCCAGCGACAGCCGATCACGTTTTATCGCGAGAAAAACTGAATGCAACGATAACACGTCGATTCTTTTGCAAAAGATAATTACCGATTTTACACAAGCGCACGTTTCACACAGTGAAGAATACATGTTACGTGTATGTACTAGTTGCGTATATCTAAGTCACAATAAATAGTCAATTGTTTCATATAAAGTATATAAATAAAATAAAACAAAAAATATGTGTTGTACTTCCTTTCTCTTTCCGTCATAATTATTTTTTTTCTTATGAGAAATATGTAACGGAGAGTTATTTCGTAAAATTTATTATAAAATTTTTACTTTCATCGGAATTTTTTAATACCATTTTATTCTTTGTCCTATCTATTAATTATAAGTCGATAACGAAAAAATATTTCGCTGTCGCCATCTAATAGGAAAATTGGCAAACCAGATCCAAATCCAGATACACAGGTCATGCGTAGTATAATTATCAGTTTACTTAAGCTAAAAAATGAACATAAAAGACTCTTCTCTCACGACAGAGATAACGTAACACGATAGCAATTTGCAAAATAGATTCAACACTATGCTTTACGTAATTGTATTCTTAATTAATATATTTTTAATTTACTTTCGTTTTATATAATATTAGGTCTTCTTGCATTTTACATTTTAAAATGAAGGGTAAGTCAGTTTTCTATTTATCGTTACAAGAATATATAGGGAACTACAACAGAAATGTTCTTAATATAAAAATTAGCTGCAGTCGGTTATACATTATCGACAATACACGTCAAGAATCTATAAATCATTTCCGACAAATGCATTTTGCACTGACTCAAACCTTGTCGTATCATCAGTTGATAATACTACAATGTGCAACAAAGTAGAATTCTATAAAGATTTTGCAACTATATGATTAGTAACTTTATCAAACGATGTTGGCAATATCAATGTAACTGAATTGTCCTTGTTTTTATTCCCGTTGAATCATACTTCTTTGTTGCAGTGCGAATGGCGTTTGTAATACTTGATAAAAATTCAAAAATTGTTTATCACTTACAATAAAAGTGTTTAATATCTAATATCAAGCACTGTACTTTGAATGACAAGCTTTATTGCGCAGTTTATTCTTTATAACGTTATCGGCATTTCTTTAAATTTATGACGTATCGCCCAAAATTAAAATGACAGCTGCACCTTCTATAGAAGGATGGGAGTTAGAGCGATGTTTAGGTGCCGGTGGATTTGGAATCGTTCAACTTTGGGTACATGTACAAAGTGGCCAAAAACTTGGTACGTACAACTCTGTAAAGAAATGAAAGTAAAGTTAAAAGACACGTAATTAAAACACTTACTTTAGCTCCATGAAAAATACGTAGACTAAACTATATTTTCTAAATCGTAGCAATAAAAAAATGCAAGTGGGATAGCAAGCAATTAACGGAAATACAAAGACGACGATGGATCAATGAAGTGCAAATAATGAAACGTTTGAAGCATGCAAACATTGTAAAAGCAATAGATTTGCCATTCCAATTTCCCAATGATGATACAAGTTTACCAGCTATGTGCATGGAGTATTGTAGGAAAGGTGATCTTAGAAGGGTAACTTTGATTTTTATAATTTGTTTCATATAATTGCTAAAGCTGTACAAAATAATATTTTACTATTCATCATTTCATTATATCATTAAATTTATAGGTGCTGAATAAAGTACAAAATTGTTGTGGCATTGAAGAGAAAGAAGCAATTAATGCAATGAAAGACATTGCTTCTGCTGTTGAATACTTACATTCTCATAACATAACTCATCGTGATTTGAAACCAGAAAATATAGTTTTGCAAGATGTGCGTAATAATGTAAGTAATATTGCATATAGGAAATAAATGTTAAAAAATAGACAAAGAGATTTTACAACATACACTAATATACATGAAAATCTATATACATTACAGACTATATATAAACTGATAGATCTTGGATATGCTAAAGAACTTGGGGAAGCTAGTGCATGTGCCTCTATAGTTGGTACATTAAATTATGTTGCACCTGAATTATTGTGGAAGCAGAAATACAGCTGTTCTGTGGATTATTGGAGCTTGGGTATTCTTTTTTATGAGCTTATAACCGGTACAAGGCCATTTTTACCAAAAATGCAGCACACTATGATATGGTAAATTAATGGAATGATGTTATGGACAATTATTAAATCATCATTCATTACATTGCTCTTTGTGTAGGATGCAACATGTCAAAAGTAAAGGATACAATGATATTTGTGCAGTTGAGGTGGAGGGAAAAATAATATTTGGAAAAGAAATAGAAGATCCAACTCATATTTCAATGTAATATAAGTACTACATTATTAATAACTGTAAATTAGAAAGAGTGAAATTAATTGCATTATATGTCAGATGTCTCAGGGAGAAATTAGTGGAATGGTTTAGAGTGGTCCTGCAATGGGATCCAAAGAGGAGAGGAAAACAGTATGATGACAAAGGAATGATGCAGTTAGTGGTATTTAAATTACTGGATACTGTACTATCCAAAAAGGTATAATAAAAGAAAAAAAAATTTTTTTAATTCTGCATCATAAAACGTTTTTTTTTTCTTTATAGATAGTATATGTATTCTCCATATCATTATGCAAACTTGATGCATATGAAGTAACTGATACTACCAGTATTGCAGAGTTACAGCATTTTATCGAAAAAGCCACTGATATACCAATGAATCAACAGATTTTAACAGACTATTTTGGTAAAGTTCTTCCAGCAAACGAAAAACCACTTTTATCTCAGATTCAGGTACGTATTTGTAACTATAATTTTGTGCATTCAATGATAGTTATATTTATGTCATCAATTACTTCGTTGTAGAATTCAATCCTATTCATTTTCAAAAATGGAGATGCATTAATGGATCAGGTACCACCAATAAATATTCCTGCAACACTTCAGAAAATGATAGAATTATCTCGTAGTCAATTAGATTATCATACGATGAAAGATTACTATCGTGCAACGTTCTTTTTTATAAAAAACGAAGTACACCTCTTACAGTTATACATATTTGCTTTAACTATAAAAGTGTAAGTATGAATTCAATTAGTTTTATCAATGATTGTGAAATAAATCATGAATTTTTTACATGAATATGATACTTTTCTATTACAGGGACTTGATATTTACAAGGCTCAATGCATTCCATGAAAATCTGACGAACACATTGACAAATATAAATAATCTTTTGTCAGAATTACATATAATTCGTAAGGAATGGGACAAACAAAAAATAAACGATGGAAAGAGGAAAGTCCTAGAAATCTATTTCGAGAAAGTTGTTAAACTTGTTAATGCTACCGATCAAATAAAGATGAAGTTCGACCCTCTGACACAAGAAAGTAATGAATTGAAAAATGCAACTCATTCTATCGATTGTATCACAAAAATCTATCAGTTGTATGTAAACTTTAATGGAGCATTTTTTAAAATATTTTCATTACCTATAATACTAATCTCAAACTTTTATAGATATGACAAAGTTATCGCAATATTTGAAACATTTAAAGCCGATAATTCCCATAAGGCTGCAAGGCCGACAGAAATGGTAAAATTGATCTTCGAATTCCTGAAAATACGAGAAGCAGAATTTCACAATGATAAGATTACTGATATTATAAAGTGTGTATATATTATCGCTTTAAAATTAATTTACGGAATGTTAATACAATACTATGTAATGCCCATTTTATAAAAATAACGTTTTTCTCTAGACAAATATCAAACTTGGAAGTGGAACTTCTAACACTCGATAGGATTTTTGATTCAGTTATTGCTATGACAACAGTATATCGAGAAGAACTACAAAAAATAACACATTTACAATGTACTGCAGATATACCTGCTACTCTCAGTGATCAATGTCCAAGTATATCTGCCGTGAATAAAAAAATCGTCCATCTATCTCTATCAGACTCTGACGCTATGGAAGTAACAAACGAATCAGATGAAATTGAACCGAAAAATTCACAGGCTGATACATGCAGTAAAAGTGCAGACTCCGATGATAATGTCATATATGATAATTTGGTGATACGCTATACGTACGTATACATTCATTAAAATCTTTATTATGTACATTACAATACTTAGATTAAAAAATACGTTACTCTTATTTTCCAGCTTGGACAATCTTCTCGTAGACATGCAAAAGAAATACATGGAAATGGTTTGTCTGGAACTATAGTCAATAGAGCAAATATCAAAAGTTATTCACTTTAAAGTTTAAGTATGTATCGTTTATTAAATTTGAGATGTTTAAGTTTGTTACGTTCACTAATCATTTTATATCTTTCGTTATATATTCTATCGATAAACTATGTTCATATAGCACGTTTCGATGTCCATGAAACTCTTGGAACATAATGCCGTACACCCCATTTTATATTAGCTTGTTTGTCAGTCTTAAGAAAAGTGTAAATAGATCCGTGAGTCATTTCCTTTGGGCTAATCTTCGACCGACTGATAGGTGCTGCTGAAAAGTATATGCAGAAATGTGCATATTACAATTAAATAAGTATTTTCTTATTGAAATATCATCTTATACAACATTACATTTTGTTATGTACATATGTATGTAATCGTGCAAATATGACTGTGAAACAAAACAATATTTAACTATGTAATGCTACTTAAATAACGAATAAAATGTATTCCGAAAAGTATGTAATAATTAAATCCGACAATTGCAATAAGTTTCGTTTCCCATATTGTTCAACGTACCTTGTTCGGAAATCGGAACGAATGTGATATGTAGTAGTAAATATGTAATAATACATCGTTTTATTATCTGAAATAAAAATTGTTGTTAATACATTACGTGTAGAATGTTTCATGAAAACCAAGCCACCTATCTAATTTCTTTATTAGTGATAATAGTAGAGGAAAGGCTCTTTTTATATATAATTTCCAAGGTTGTCAACACATTTTTTTTTTTGCAAAAAACGTGTATTCCGTTCTACTGCATTTTATAACCCATGATGAAATAGCCTTAGACTATAAAACTTGGTAATTTATGGAACAAAGCCCTGCTTCTTTACGTACGACGTAAAAATTGAATCAGCATTAGTAAAGAAGACAACAATGTTGCCTGATTTTCTTGAAACACCCTTTATAATTATACTTATAACAGTATTTTATTTTCTTTAAACCGCAGTCTACTTACTATAGAAAAATTTGTTGCTTTGAAATACATGGCGTGCGTTTCAGAATCTGATCTTAACTGTCCTACACTGAAATAGCGTCAACAGTTTTTATTCTCTACGCGTAACAAAAAATGTTATGGTTGAACAACTACGTAGAAGAGAAGTATATTTCATTAAACTTTCACTTGAACAGAACATGATTTATAAACGATCACTAAATACGTTCCTGGTACTTGAAAATATATCTTGAAAGCAGACAAAGAACAGAAATAAAGTGAATTGTTATTTTAACACATTAGGATATATTTTATTAAAAATCTGTATACACATCTTTAACCGAGGATTGAACAACGATGTTAAAATAAATATCATGTTCTTTATTTGCTATTACTTTCTCTTTAGTGAGAAATCTTACACACCATACTATTTTCCTAGATTGTCCACATACATCAACGATTATGCAATTCCACGTATAAAAGTTCATTGTACATTAACTTGACGAGTAAAAAAAAGAGGAGAAACGCGGATCTCTTCGATATCTATTTATCCGATTATACGAAACAAATAGATATTTATTCGTTATCACTGATATCTTCATCGGTCGTGAACTCGGAATGTTCATCGGCTGCATCTACATCTTCTGCAGTTTCTTCGTCTGAAATGTCCCATTGAGGATGCTCTATGGGAACTTCGGGTGCTTCTTTCACGTCGAGCTAAAGATCACGATTACAAAATTTACACCAATCGTTTAAGATATCGATGTAATCGCAACACTGGAGATAAATATAGAAATCTTAATTCATTACTTACTTTAATATCTTGGGCTTGATCAAAGCCAAGGTAGGAATCACTACGTAAACACACGGTAAATGTATAAACACCTGGCCACCTCGGTGCCGTAAATCGTAACTGAACTTCTTCAAAATGTGATAATGATGTAACATGTACAGGAGTCGTGAGTAGAGTCAAACTTTTACGATCACAGATGTAGACCCACCAATATTCCTGTTTAACATCCGGAAAGAGTGGACAGTGCACTTCGTGCGACAGATTACTCCTTCCTTCTAAGACTCTTTCTCTCTTTGAAATCTTTTGTTGAAACCTGTTTGAAAAATGATATGAATGGAAAGTTAAAAATATCCATATTCATTCATAAGGAATATTATTAGAAAGTAAACAACCTTTCCCACTCAGTGTCATCATCATCAACAGATGCGTCTTTTTTATCGTGGCTGTCTTCGTCATCACTCCTGTCACTTTCTATGTCACTGTCACTGACATCAGACAATTTTTCTTTGGAAGACTCTTTTTCTACTTTTTCCTCTTTCTTTCTTGCATTAGGAGTGTTTACTTGTTGAGCTGCGTTATTATTACCAGACTGGGACTGAGCCTGAGTATTCTTTGCAAAAGTAGACTTTTTATTGGGGCCTTTTTTATGAGATTTCTTTTGACCCTTCTTTTGCCTAAGCCATGCTGGCTTCTTAACAGATTGATTCTGTTCTTCTGTTACTTCATCTGCGGGCTCTCCCGCTACTTTACTATCATCGAGCATAACGTGCTCCTTGATAGTATCATCTCCGAATAAATGTTTCATATCCTTACGTGTTAACGATACCGTTACCGTCACAATAGCACCAGCAGTGTAAACAGTGGGATTTTCATCATCGATTACTATAATCGTAACATATACCATTCAAAATTTGTCTTTGTTTCAATTTTAAGAAAAATGAGAAACCGAACTTTACCTTCGGAACGCACTTTAAACTCTACGTACGGCATACTTCCGAGAACTTTCATTACATCTTCGTATTGACTGTCAGATAGTTTCCTAAGAATCAGTCTTCTCTCTTCTCCCTTCAGCTGTGCAAACTGTTGAAGACTTTTGATTTGAAGCTGGTAATATAAAAAGTTAAATGTTAAAATATTTTTTGGCAAATGTATAGAGGAAGATATACTTTCATTTACGAATTAATACATTTTCGAAAGTTGAAGGATACCTTTTTTGCTAAGAAATACTTTAAATTATCCTCTGTTATGTGTGGTAGCTGTAGCAGAGGATTTTTAAATTCCCAAAATGCTTGTACAATCATTGGAGAGAGTTTCATACAATATTCTATAGTCCTTATACTGGGTAAACGTGGTACTAAAAGATACATGTATATTCAATGTTTTAATGTATTAAACATTTTCATCCATACCTATGCTGAATTAATAGGAGGGAAAATAATTGAAAGGCAGAAACAGCAAAGCGTATATACCTCTTCTAGCATAAGCCAATAATATCACTTGATTAACACAGCTAACCATTTCTTGAATTAAATATGGACATTTCTTTATTATGTACTGCCTATCCTTCTCCAATGTTTCTGGATTTAATGGTATACGCGATAAATGTGCATGAATTAAGGCTCTAGCTTTAATTGAATATAAATAGCATAACGGTACTTCTTTATTTTTCTCTCCCAAATTAGAGAACTGTTTGATAAGCTGGAAATATAAAAAGAAGTATAATTAAAACACTTTTAACAGAATAAATACTTTTAATTGTGAAGCTGTAAACGTAAGAAAGAATGTAGTTTATAGAAATGAAATACAAATTTTACCGAAGGAACTTCTTCGCTGTCTGTATGCCTCTCGACTATTTCAGGATTATCTTTCTTGCAAAATTCGAAAGAAGCAGCAAGTATCATAATGATCCTTTTTACGGTCATTGAAGGAGTTTTAATAAAGTAGTAATAATATGTTTCGGTAGTAGCTAGTAACACCTGTAAAATAAACATTACAATATAAAAATATGATAGATAAATTATCAATACTTTGCCATTGTACAATACGAATTAGAAATTTATTTACTTGATCACCAGTGTAACGAATACTTTTGTACCACCACATTCCAACGACTGTTGGCAAAGTAACCATGAACACCAGTGCATACAATCCTAAAACCCATACTGAATTTTCCTTTTCAACGATCCAGGAAGGTAGAGCAATTCCAAAGCTCATTGCTCCTGGACCGTCTGGATTTCCATACTTCTCCCAATTTTTCCGTGCCTCATCATCCGTCAAAGCTTGATAAGCTGGTTTTCATTAATATAAGAATAAATGTTATTTTGCAATTATAAAAAAAAAAATATTAGTATCTACAATTGTGTTATGTGATTGTCAATGTTATAATTCAAGACTCCCACAAAGCATAACCATATTTTTAGTATTTTATGTACATGTATGGTCCTAATACATTGCTGACCTTTTGTTAATTTCATGAATGCTTTCTCATTTCCAGTTTCTTTGTCAGGATGTAATATCAAAGAAAGTTTGCGGTAAGCTTTCTTAATGTCACCTTGCGATGAGCCCTGGAAATATAAATAACATTTATATAATATATATAACATTAATCTATAGAACTTTAACAAATTATTTAATAGCTCCATTAAATATACTTACAGGGGAAATTCCTAGTATTTCAAAAGGATCAAAATTAGCCATTTCATAGTCAAACTGTGAAATTTTGTATGCTAACAGCAAAAGGAATATCCATCCAAGGATAATAAGAAATTTCCTGTAAATAAGAAATAATTTTAAAAGGATTGCTAAATTTAATATAAACAGCCTTCGTATCATTAATATGACATACGTGAATAATGCTTTGGTTTCTTTCCATGGTTCATTTTGTTGCAGAATAATTTTCTTCTTTTTACATCCATCGCATTGGCATTCTTTTGACACCTGGTCGGGATCTATACAAATACAAATTATTTAAAAATAAAAATTTATTTAAACCACCATAATCTCATTCAAATAATTTTAGTAGTATGCAGATCTATGTTATTCATCATTTTATTCATGCTAATATGTTCTATCTACATTTCAAGACCTGTTCATTGATTTAGATTTACAAAATGCATTTATGTTCAAAGTCAAAATAATAGTATGCCTTAAAACATGCAAACAATTCCAAAAATTCTTAAACCCACTTTACAGAGTATTCTAAAACTCAAGACAATAAAGTCAAAAGTGTAATCTTACTATTAATTTTACGGGATTATTATAAAAATCATTATTTATACAATATAGACATAAAACGAACACTAATTAATTATAATCAAATAACAATTCATATACAATAATACATATTTTCATGATTTATCGAAAATGAAAATAATATTGCTTTCGAAAAAAACATATGTCTTGAAATTCATGCTGAATGATTATTTTTTAAAGATTGCGTTATTTAAACTAAAAGTAGAGACTCCATTCGTATGAGAAAGAAAAACGCATCTTCCATTGCCATCTTATGCAGGCAATTTGAAACATTGCACTTTATTATTGGGGTTACTGGTAAATTAGTAACGGGACATTCGCAATTAAGTCTCTTTTAGTCTTCCGTTGCAATATGACGAAGCCAATTGTAGATTGAAACGAACAAGCATAAAGCTGAATGAAACATCATTGTATCGCTTCGAGGCATGCAAGCCTTAATGGTGTTACAAAAAAAAAATATTAATTATCATCTATGATAAGTCAAATAGATTTATCATAATCTAACCTTGCTTAGGACAACGTGGCCAAAGATAGTATGTCCCGGGTAACAGAAGAAGCGCGAAAAACGATAGTAAAAAGTAAAAAAACGTCCCGCCACTTTCGTCATACTGAAATTTCTGGCCGCTCATAGCTCATTAAGTAACAATATTTAGGTACGTCGCTTAAGTACATTCATTACTAAACTGCACTTTGAATTCACGGTACCATTCAACATACAGTACAGTTACAAAGCTGTCGCCGTCAAGACTGCCAACTCAGCACAGAATGTTGATGGGTTAATTTAAGTCCGACGTACAACCTGCGTTATCAATGACGTTTACGTGTGTGGACCGTGTACACGAAAGATTAGAGAAATTAAGCAACGTAAAGCACTACTAGGCTCGTAATGAATGACGTGACGTCTACGTTACGCGTTCATAGGCTAATTTATACAAATCTCTTGCGGATACGGCATAATATAGTAAGTTTCGTCAAAATTTGACTCTACCCCTCCCTGCCTCTTCCACGAACTTATGTACTTTGTCACGGACAACGTCACTAATAGTCTCTAACGCCAACGTCACACTGTTCTTATCTTAAACGAATTTTAAGTCGATCTTCGATCGATATATATCGATACATGGGTACGAAAAAGTATGAAAAATGTATGTAATTTCGTTAAAGTATAACATACTTTTGCACTTCATTAAGGGAGACAATTGCGAAATCTATGATTACAATAAATGTATTATTCCTTTCGATTAAAATCATTATTCGGAATGTACGATAAGACTTGGAGATACAGCCCACTCTTGTGGCTATTGTTGAGGCTACTGGCGAAAATGAAAAATCACTATATCCGTGAATAAAATGAAAAACATTAAAAACGTCAAAAGTGGTATTTTCGACATAAGAATATAAAACTTTCGATGTTTCTTGATCTTCGTAATAATTTATCTTCGCTACTTTTGAAATTTGTTGGAATCATTGTCATTATGCTATTGAAAAACGTCTTCTTTGTCGTTGATTTCTATATAGCAATTAGTCATTATTTGTCATTACTCAGAATGATTACGAGTTGGCATTGCGTTGAGTAATTTAAGAATATCTGTTGAGATGTTTGCATCGTTTTCTGTATTAGAAGCAGTGATACGTGATGTCCAAGTATTTCCGTAATATATTCTGATCAATGTTTCTATTTGAGTTCATTTGTTTACAAATACTGCCAATATATATATTTATTTTGACAATAAACTGTGTTATTTACGATATATAAGCATCATGTACGATAAACGCACGAGAACATTGTGATATCTTTATAGTTTCAAGGATACTAATATTTTTAAGGCGAATGAATAATTTTCGAAGGGTAGGTTAAGATTTAAGGTTCGCTTATTTAGCAATATTTTAACATTTACAAACCTTTGTCTGCTTATGACGATTGAATTCGTAAGATACTAGTTCATTTCTTATTGTTATTGTACGTGAGTGTCATTGTGATATTCTTGCAACAGTTGATGTTATCGTATCATTGTGGTCTTGTTACATACTAAAAGTGCCTCTACAATATCTTTTTTGTTTAGGACAAGTACAATATAATAGTAAAATAAACAATGCCTGTGAAAAATGTGGCCGATTGGACAACAAGCGACGTAGCAGTGTGGCTCCGTGAAACTGGTCATGAGAAATTCATTGATTTATTTTCTCAACATGAAATTGATGGAAAAGTACTTTTAACGCTTAAGGAAGAGGATTTAAAGTCTGAATGCATGAATATAAAAAAGCTTGGTGATATAAAAAGACTACATATTAATATAAAACAGTTACAAAGAGACAATGTTGCAGTATTATTTGAACTGGGATATGTTGATTTATTTCCTCCATCAAATTTTTATAGTCATCATAGACACGAAGTAAGTATGTTTTCAGTGTGTATACTTATATATATATGAAGTTTGCGTATAATAATTGAGTTGTATGTCATTACAGATACCTAGTACTGGTACAAATAATGAAGGTTCTATAGAACATGAATTTTATTCTGCTTCTATATCCGAAGATGGTCATGCGTCGCATTTACCACCTGAAATTTGGAAAGCTTTCATTAGTTTGGCATATTTGTTTATTGTGACATGGATTACAGCATTTGTAATGGTCATTGTTCACGATAGAGTGCCTGATATGAAAAAGTATCCTCCGCTACCAGATATATTCTTAGACAATGTACCACATATTCCTTGGGCATTTGACATGTGTGAAGTAACTGGAACCATACTCTTTGCAATATGGCTCATAGTCTTAATTTTCCACAAATATAGGTAAATTGATTATGACTGCACAATAATACAATTACATTAATACAAAGGGTGTTCAGAAAATTAATTAAATTATCTTAATGTTGTTACAATCAAAGAAAGACTACATTTGTTACAGATTTATATTATTGCGAAGATTCTTTGCTTTATCGGGTACTGTCTTCCTGTTAAGATGCGTTACGATGCTAATTACATCGTTATCGGTACCAGGCGCACATTTACAATGTCAGCCGCGGAAAGTCCCAGAGGATTGGACAAGGTAAAATGGATATTATTATTTCAAACATACTTAAATATTAATGACGAAGGTATTGTTACAGTTCTGCATACGTTGAATTATATAACAAAATTGCCATGGCATATGTTATTTGGCGAGGTGCTGGTATGTCTATTCAAGGTGTCAGAACTTGTGGTGATTATATGTTCAGTGGGCATACCGTTGCTCTAACTATGTTAAATTTTTTTATTACCGAATGTAAGTATAGTATAGTAAATATAGTCCTCTACTGAATTCATCAATGAAAAAATTTGAAGGTAATACTTGTTCTCATTTACAGATACACCAAGGCAATTATACTTCCTACATACTTTTACATGGATGCTCAATATGTTTGGTATATTTTTTATCTTGGCAGCGCACGAACATTATTCTATTGACGTTTTTGTAGCCTTTTACATAACTTCTCGACTATTTCTCTATTATCATACGTTAGCAAATAATCAGGCTCTGATGCAGCGTGATTCAAACAGAACTAGAATTTGGTTTCCGCTATTTAGTTTCTTCGAGTCCTCCGTCGATGGTATTGTTCCAAACGAATACGAATCACCGTCCCTTATCGTTTATAATTTGATATGCACGGTTAAGGATGTCTGGAATTTGGCGCGAACTTCGATTTGTTTGAAAAGAACATGGCGCAACGTTAACGGCAACGTGAATAGCACAAAAAAGGAACGCTAAAGAAATTAGTGTGCTGAATTTATGGGTTACATACTTTTTTTATATATAAATAAGTTAAAATTTTTTTTTCACAATCCTGTTCAGACAAAAAGTGTACTAAACAAGAAACCACTGAACAGTGAGTATTTATTTTTGTAAGTAAGAAAACTCTGATGGCGAATCAAATGATATGGATGTTATCAAAATGGATTTATGTAGCTCTTGCCTAGATTTTCGTAATAGCCTTCTGCAAAGTGGTTAACAATTATTCGTCATGTGGCCTTTAAAGAAAAGCATTAGCTCGTAAGATATTCCGTTGCTCAGATTTCAAATTGTTCTATAATTTATTCCATTTCTATTTTCGTTATTTACTTTATTTATTGATAATTATAGAAAACATTTATATCCTATTCGTTAGTATACTATATTAGGAATAGCATAATTCCATTGCGACAAATCTGTAAGTTATTTCTTACAGCAAAGGTTACATTACTTTATTAACAAATGGCTGTAATTCTAACGTGTTACAAAAGCATCAACATTTTAAATGACAAAGACTTAACACTGTTAATTACATGTGATTAATTAACGCAGAGTTGAGAAGTAACTTCTGCTTCTGCCAAACTGTTGATGGTGTTATATTTTCGTTGTGTACGCGTATATAAACACGTATAAACACGAAGATATATTTGGAATGTTGAAACACGAATTAACATTGAGACCTCGTGAAAGTGACATAATCAATTTCTAAGACAAATCGTGAATAATATCGCGTAAAATATTAATTGAGAAAATTAAAAAAAAAAGAAAAGATGAAGAGAAAAGATTAATGTAAAAGAAAAGCGTAATCCACTATCTCTAACTTTTGATATGAATCTGGGCAAATATAAAGAGTGATATTATATAACAATTACATCTAGAAAGTAATGAGTAGCTTTTTCACTTTTGATTCATCTTTTTTACTAAAAACGTGCTACGAGAAAGGGATTTGAATCTACTGTCCGTCAGTGAGCATCATTTGTGCCTGATCATTGTTGCTCGTTTCTACTTTACGTATTCTTCGAAAATCAACATGAAGTAGCAAAAGGACGGCTATGCACGACCAACGCTAGTGATTAAGCGAAAGCCGTGGTCAGACTAATTTACCAAATCCTTCGGAATAAGTAGAATGTACACTTCAAAGGCAGAATCGACGGCGAATTCTGTCTTTAATGGAATTTAGATAGGATAAAAATATGGTGCGCATACAATTCTTGTGTAAGAATGAAGACCATACAGAGGCTAACTGTGAGGCGACTCACGTAATATTTATATCTATTGCAAATAGCGTGAAATTATTTCAACGTTCAAAGGGAACTATTAACATCGTTAAATTAGAAATCGATATATCTATATAACAAAAAGTAGTGTAAGAATGTCATTTAAACAGCTATTAATCTTTCATACTAGGGTGTACGACTAATGATGCTGTTTTTCATAAGTCTTCATGAGATTATTCTTCAAATTCTTACTTCCGTCTAGATATTCTTCGCCCGTTTCATATTAAAATTACGTACAAATCTATGAATTTGTACGTTCTTTTTAACCATCATTATAACACAAAGTTTCTGTGATTACGGCATCTGAATTACGATTGCAACGTCCAGATTCAAATGATACTGATATTAATCATAATGACTGTTAAACTGTTACCGAAGGGTGCTGAGTTTTGTCAGAGATACTAATTACAGAAATAAACAAATTTTATCACGAAACATTTAAACGACAATGTTTCATGTTACACTATTACAATCAATGTCTTACATAATGTGCACAAATTTCGACCCTCATTAATTAATGATCATTCTTTATACCTAAGGAGAGCTAATGGACAATAAAATTAATTGTAATGATTTTCATGACAAATTCTGTATGACTTCCGATACAAAGTCGCTCACGATTTCCGTCTGTCCGAAATAGTAAGGTCCACGCAACCATGTGTCTATAATTAAACCGCCGGCGGCACAGAACATCATGGCTTCGGAGCGATAATGTCAGTAGTCTGTTAATCTCTGTTACTTTATTTACCGATTATTCGTTCATGTTTTTAACAAAAATGAAATCTTAATAAAGTGTTTCCTAAAATACAGCGTGTTGTTGTAACTGAATCTGTGTCACTTCCCATAATCAATCATTAATAAATAGAGGTACGTATAGCGAGTTCTCGAATTTTATACTATACTCTAATTTTAAAATAATTTGATTGCTTATTTTCTAACATAATTCTCCGCGGTCATTAAGATGATACTAATAACTCTATATTTTTAACATACTGCTGATTGAATATCATTGCCAGAAGTTAGTAATAATAAATAGAATTGCAGTCACAAATTACCAATTTAATCGACTATAAACTTGCGATTTTTTAAATTGATGACTTCAGCTACAGACTTTTACCTTAAATTCTTTTACTATAAATAACAATAAAAACCTGAGAATTCTCTTGAATCAAGACAAAAGAGATATCGTCAAAAATTCGAAAATTCTTATAATCCACTCGGAATGCGCTAATACAAATCTGATATGATACATTTAAATATCAAATAAATAAATATAAAATCATAGAGAGACATGGACGCCGATGATACAAAGGAAGGCTCCTGCTCCGTCTGTGGCAAGCATGCAACTTCGAAATGCAGTAATTGCAAGTTGCAATTTTACTGCACCAAGGAGCACCAGCGCGAAGACTGGTCCCGTCACAAGCTAATTTGCCAGGCATGGGAAATTCACGAAAATTCCGAGCTCGGTCGTCATTTATTAGCGTCGAGGGATCTGCAACCAGGGGATGTGATTGTCTCAGAATCACCGTTGGTTTGGGGCCCAGCATTGCATGTCGTTCAAAGAGTTTGTGTCGGTTGCGGAAAACCATGCACGAATTACAGCACGAGGTGCACGATGTGCCTCTGGCCGGCATGTGAGATGAACTGCCCTGGACTAACTGATAAGGAGAAACATGGATTGGAATGCTCTTTACTCGTACATGCAAAGCTCGTTCCTAGGTGTGTAATGTTCTATTGTAGTCGAGTACAACTTAATGTAGACATAAGACGGGGGTGAAACTTAAAAGAATTTTTTAATGAACTACAGCACTAAAATTATTAATTATTAGAGTAATGAGAGGTTTCTGCTTTTTTTTCGTAAAATATGAGCAAATTTTTGTTTCGCTGCTGTTGTTACTTCGTTTAGGATCAACAGTTTGAGGTGAGTTTCGAGTCATCGTACCTCATATGAATAATCGCTCGGCAATTGGATCATCTTTATATGATACATTAGACGAGGTAGATTGTTTGCTCGATTAACATTTTTTAAAATGTTTTCTCTGCTTTAAATGTTATGATCTCTTCGTATTGGATATAGAAATTTGTAATTAGTCCCACTGATTAGGAGTCCGAGCCTTTAGCTACTTTACTATCCACCGTATCACCCTTTTTAATGCTCTGTTATTCTTAGTCCTGTGATTTTAATTCTTCCAGTGAATAATTTGTAATATGAATAACGGAGAATATTTTAGATACTATTGCAATTATACGTCACAGGTGCGATGTCTTGTTAGTGATACGGATGTTGATACTTTGGCGCATGAAATCAAAAAATTGGAAAGCTTTGGAGAAATTGCAAAGCCACGAGGATGCTCGTGGTCCGGGTACAGAGGCTTTCGAAGAGGTGATGAACATAAGTCAGCACCTAGAACGAGTTTTGTCGGGGATTCCAGAGTCCAGGGATCTTCTCGGGAAAATCTGTGGATGGATAGATGTGAATGCTTTGGAAACGACACCTCCAGAGGGTAGTGTGGCGATTTACGAAATTGCTTGTCTCTTAGAGCATTCCTGCTTGCCAAATACGAGGCACAGTTTTGAGTTAGATAACAAGGGAAGGCCACGCATCACAGTTACAGCTCTCTCATTCATTAAGAAGTGAGTACAAGTAGGTTATTAAAAATTTTATGATTGATTACAAATATTATAATATTTTTTCACTTAATTTCTATCGAATTTGCAATTTAGAAAAGTAAAAAATATTCTGCTGTAGAACTAGGAGAAGAAAGAACATCGTAGAAATATAAAATTGTCGTAACATTTTTTAAAACTGGAGACTTAGAAGACACTGTACATTTGTAACTAATTGTGAGAATATAAAAGTAGCTGATATTGGTAAAAATATTGTACACTCAATTTCATTTTAATTATGTTTTAGAGGAGATCATCTAAGTACAATGTACACGCATGCACTTTGGGCAACGACCCCACGAAGAGCTCATCTTTTAGACACGAAATACTTCTCTTGTCATTGCAAACGTTGTGCCGATCCGACAGAGTTTGGTACACACATTGGTACTTTAAAATGTCCCCAAGATAATGGATATATTTTACCGAAAGATCCTTTAAACCTCGAAACCGACTGGGAGTGCGATGTGTGTTCAGGAATTCTTTCGTATGATGAAGTCGCAGACTTGACCGGAAAATTGGAAGATGAAGTGGACCAAGTCATGCATCATCCAACACAGGACACTTTGAAGGGCCTTCTTTCTCGGTAAAATAATTTTTTTCATTAATTTTTCCTGAGAAAAATTAATTGTTGCTTTTTGATAAAAATTATGACGTGAAAATAGTAAAAGTTTTCTTAAATTCCTTTAAGTACGACACTAATAGTAAGTTATTATATTCTATTAGCTACAAGGGTATAAATTGCCGAAAAAATATGTCCAAGAGGTCATGGTTAATCAGTGTTCATTGTAAAGTTTCAATTATTGTTCCATCAGCCATTACAATCCTTTTTTCGTCAGTAATTCCACCCTAAGGTGTCTGCAACTTCGTCGATTCAAATCGTATTAGATAATTAAATACTTTTATACAATAAAATATTTGTATACGACACTATATACTACTCCAAACATTAGCATACAAAATCCGTAAAATTCCAGTAAAAACAATGTATAAAAAAATATTCTGAAACACAATACAACCGTTTCAGACTCACCGCATTGTTACATCCCGGCCATCAGCACTGCATCACCGTCAGCCTCTCGTTGGTTCAGCTATTATCTTCGAGTGATCCAAATAAGTCTGAATTATGCAGGCGTATCATCAAAACTACCACGACTTTGGACCCTCATGGTGCAAGATTGGCACTATATACCGCGGTTGCATTGCGAGAATTATCTACCTGCCCGGATGAAGACACGGAAGGCCTTCTATCAGAGGCGTTTTCCTTGCTAGAATTCGAACCGCCTAATTCGCCCGGCGAAAAGCTGCGAAACGTGATACAACCCGAACTGTCATCATAATTCGTGTAAAAATGGCAATTAAAATTTCATTTCTCCCTTCCGCTCACAGTCACTTTTTCTCTTTCTACCTCTCTCTCTCTGTCCGAATTATATTTTAATTTATATTACATTTACAAATTGCATATGGGAAGAACGATTTTCACGGAACGATCTTATTCTATAGAGGTGTACGGGTAAGGTCGTAGAATCAAACTGACGATGTTGTTTTCTTGTCGGAGACCTACTTGAAGATAAGGTGGAAAAAATATACTGATATTATTTGTTATTGCATGGTACATATAATCACGATAGCTAGCACCGCGAGTTATAAATTTAATTTTACGTTTACTTGATGTTTCTTTCACAGAATCCTTAAACAGTTTTTATGGTGCGCTGTATTATAAAAATTAACGTATGTATTGTATGTACAGTAGCATTCGGTGATCGTTAGTCATTTTTCTCTTACAGTAAAAATAGTAAAAAAAGTTGATTTCTTATACTATAGAGGAGAAATAAATGCTAGGTAAATCCTGCCGGATCACGTTCGCCATTAAATCTAGACTAGAATGGGCCTCGAAGTGGAGCAAAACTTAATTTCCCGTTAAAGTGTACTCTAAAAGATCAATCCTCTTATTCTATCGCTATTAATACTATTACATCGTACCGATACTCAATCGAAACATCCGTGAGACAGTATGAACTTTAACCATGAAAGACTTCGTGAGTGAAAGCATTGCTGATCATGAATTTAATCGACTGCACTTCCAAACTGATCTGATTTTCTATTCTAATTCTTCGACGCTCTTCCTAAAAGATAACCGGAAAAATTCTCAATTATCCTCGAGGAAATAATTCGAAGAATTACTCACTTATAAACCTACTTAATACTTTGAGGCACAGGAATTCGCAAAATAAAATGACCCATGTTGCACATACACTTTTTTTTTGTTTTAAGTGAATAAAGTTGGTTTATATTTATTGACAAAGTTATATAATGATATAAATTATCGAGGTGACATGAAAAATGTCCACCATGTATCTTCACTCATCAAAGAGGTGGGATAGTTTTAATCCCACTGTGCCTCAAAGAATTAAGCGAGTAATTCGACGATGATACAGATGCTGAAACTCATATAAAAAAGAAATCTTTATAAACTAATAACAGAAGAACATGAAAAAAAAGAAGAATCTAAAAGTTTAAACCATTAGAGACTCGTTTATCTTAAGGATTATCATTGGTCACTCCTACTTCGTCGGGCGGGAATAATTAAGATTAAGGTAGACAGGAACGTCGAGTGCGGACACCTAGCAACGGATAGGACAAAGATTGGCCCTTCAATTGTGCCGTGATCTGCAAGAGGTAAGCCTTCCCAGGCTGCAACCTCTTCAGGGTGAAAGGGAGCGCTCGGTCTTTAGGAGGGCTCCTCTTTTCCTCGCAGACTTCGAATGTATACTCGGAACGTCGCCGACGATGGAGACCGCATTGATCCGGGATCGTCGTAACGCTGGCCAACGAGGATGCACTTCGTAATTCTCGCACGAGGATGCAATATTTGGCTGCACCAGCAGGTTCTACCCCTACTGTCACCTCGTGGCAGGTCCTTAAGGATCGATATTCACGTGGTACACTCCTCGATGGGATCTATCGCGATGAAAATAATTTTCTTTTTGTTATACACTGCTCAAAATAATGGAGAGACCACATGCTTCGAAGTTTGTGTTAGAATGTTATAAAACACTTTTTTCGTTGATTTATTTTTCAAGTGCGGTGAGTTCGAGGGGTTCGGGAAAACGATCTACCAATTGTGAGCAGTGCATATTTTTAACTTTCTATTACGTATAACAAAAAGAAACATCGTTTTTGTGTAATGTGAAGAAAGGTCTTTGCAAATAAAAAAATATTTATTCCTCTTAATTGCGATCAGTAGGCCTTCAGAAGTATCCCAACAGAGAAAAAAGAAGAGACGATATTTCTTTTCGATTTACCTAATATAAATACGATGGATTAAATTGTATTTTAATATATTATAATTATAATATTATCCTGAAATATTAGTGTTAGTGTGAAAATTGCCGCTGGTTTTTACATGTCCACTAAGTAAAGACTTATCGATAAGATTTGTTAAAGGTTAATTGTGAAGGGAATGAAGTTATACTCAAGCGTTGTAACAGACAGTTGATGTTTAAGTTTGTTCTGTACCTGTGGATATATGGTGGAGGACTCTTGAGTAGCTAGTACCTTTATAGTAGATACTCGCACTAATTCCTGGGGGGTAGCGGATACCCTTAATGTATACGTTTTTCCAGAGGTCAAAGGTGGCACTTTTAGCGCGGCATAACCCACAACGTCTTTCTCCTGTAATTAAAGGACACTCATCCTGACACTTTACAGAAAATCTATCAATTCTATAAAGCCACAAATTATGTTAATGCATTGTGAGTCAGAAAAATTAAACAAGTTTTAACTTGGTCTCAAAGTTTGTAATGGCGTGAAAAATATTTTATATCTAAAATTACCGTCGATATTTAATTATTATTGTTAGCTTATTGGCTCTAATTTATATTGCAAATTATAATGTGTAATATAATATCTAACATATTAGTAATTAAAAGATATGCAGGAGATTGTCAATTCAATATTCGAAGAATCGGAAAAAACAGCCATTTGTTAATACTTAATACAAAAAATCACAAATTTTCATTCCGTTGAACCGATCATTTATCTATGGTACGGTTAGTGTTAAGAACATATAATTGCAGAAGGGCTTGATAAATTCAATTGTGATTGCAACAATTACCCTAGAAATTCCTGGACCGCTTAATTTTGCCCTGACGATGCCACCTCCGCATGGAAGGATGTGAAAAGTACTCGAAGTATTTTCTGGGGGACGGTAACGGAAGTTAATGAATCCATCGGTTTTACGCAAACTCGCCGTGGTATAACGACCAGTGCGTAGCATCAGTTCCGGGGTTTTCCGGAATCTTATGGTGTCCGTGGCTACGCGGCTCGACACATTATTTCGCGTATTGACCTGATCGAGGGAAAAATGTTTTGCCATTTACGTTTTTCTACAAATATGTGAACTTTTATAAAGTCCTGATCGAAAAAACCCATTGATTACAATACATAACGAAGTTCCATAAAGAAAAATAATTTTCATAGTAATAGCATAGATAGAAATTTAAATCTTTACGAATTTTAAATTATTTTTAGAAATTCCTGTTCTTGCTGTTCTTTTAAATTAATAATTAACCATATTATTCAATAATTTTCACATTTTTGAATAGATACTAACCACATACAGGGTGAAGTTGTATGTAGTATCGTACTTCATTCTATGAAGCGTCAATTTGGTTTGACGGACACAGTGAAGTCCTTCTGGAATTCCTCGATGATGATGTTCCCTAGAAGAACCCCCTTTCATGGGGTACGGATGAATTCTTAGAAAGTTTTGCGCGGCGCAAAGCGTCGAGGGATGAGGCTGTGATCCGGAAGTTACGGCTAAACAATAGTTCGAGAGATGGGGATCTACGTGGCTGTAATATAACAATTGACGATACATTCTTTTTAAATCAATTTAAATAATCTATTGTAATATCGTTTCAGAAGTTCCGAAGCAAAATTCTATTGTCGCTTAAACTTATTATAATAAGTATTGAATATTCTGTGGAAAGAAAGTAATAACTATCATAATTAAATTGATAGTTCATGCATTCAATTTGCCATTAAATCGTTCAATACCTCTTGTTCCAAGATATTGTCAGCCGTCGTTTGCTTCTGCGCTGCTGAAATCGCAAGGAACGACGACGATTTTCCCTCTCATTTGTATACAATCCCGGTATGTAATCCAGCTCGCTGGACGTTGCATAAAGCAGTACTGTGCTCGGTGTTAGTTTTTGCAAATTTGCATCGGAAGAATCCATGGATTTGATTTCGAACCAATAAAGACCAGCCCGGGTCTTCGGGATGGTGAAGTTTTGATCCTCCGCGCCCTCGTAAGCGAAAAGCGGGGATCCTGGCTTTAATGTCTTCACTGGCCATCTTGTTTGCGCTATTTTATCGGTTAAAGTACTAATCGAATTATTTTCTGTGTTCCTAACTACCTATTCATAGTAATTCTGTAATTGCGTTTCGATCTTTTACCATTACTTATTCCTCTTTTTTTCTATTTTTCGATTTTGGCTCTTCTACATTCTGTTGCACTTTTCAGGCGTGTAAATTAATCAATTAAAAATGTTAAATGGTAATTAAATAGTGTAAATATAACAGTCTATAGAATCAAAGTAAATACGACTACAGCACGTTGAAACAAATTGCTTTGTGCTATAAAATGTGTACACTTATCACTGAAGTTGCAAAGTATTCGTGAAAAACAATTAAACAGTTAACTTGTATGGAGAATTTCAAAGTTTTAGCTGGAGTACAAATTCCAGAAGATCATTGTATTTTGTTTTTTCAACGTACATTTACTACCTTCCGCTTCTTGATCATTTTCTGGTGGCTCCACGTAACTGACCGTCCACGATATCGGTCCGCTGCAAGGGCTAACGAGTAACGTGAGAGGCGGGCCTTCGCGTGGGCTGAGGTAATAGAACCTGCAATAATTTTATCTGCATCCAGTATGATATTGATGTTCGATACGTATTAAACGTAACCAGACACAGGGCTCTACCTTAGACAACATAATTCAATAGTCTAATAATCCGGAGATAAGACTTACGACATTATTTAGAAACGAATTCTGAACGTCGTTTATGGCTTTTCAGATGATTATCTCTATCGAGAACAAACGTCCATTACGAATCTCATTAGATACAGCTGCGACAAGTGAGCATAAAATTGCTCTAAGATTTAGGTCATATATACCTTCGATGACCTTTTATTAAATATCAAACATCTAACTACTGGGTGTAGAATTAATCTCAAGGTATACTACAAATACTTATAAACGGAAACATGGCAATCCTTCGCTCACAATTAACATTTTATCTACCGCACATTTTTTAATTATCGTACACAAGTATACATATCTACTTGTGAAACTCTACAATATCAAAATTAAGGTACCAAGTGATACACATTATATCATTCTAATTTCAATTCTTACGAAACAGTCTAATTTTATTCAATTATCATTTACAACAGCTGACTAATATGCCATCAGTCCTTGAACCTTAATCTCTGACAAGCCGATCAATCAGCCAGCGATCGATAGAGTGTTAATTCTAACCGAAGAAAGAAAATCACGATCAAACTCAAAGAAGCATCCCTCCAAATCCGTACGTGTCGCAATCCAAGAACAAGAGTAATTAACCGATAATCCAAGACACTCGAATCGAATTGGGCATACACGTAGACGGAATCCCATGGTTTATATTTAGTCCGAATGTTTGATCACGCTCATACAAAAGGCCCCCTTTAAAGATCGCGCTCAGTTTAAGTTTACGCCTCGACATCGCGGTTCTTTCTCTGCCATTCTCTCCAGTTCCCTCCCTCTTTAGTTTCTCTCTCGTTTCTCCTCAGCCCCTTCGTACGCGCCGGCTCAACCCGTTACCGACGTCCGAGAGCGTCGAGACGCCGCACGTGCTCCTCACTCTCAGTGGCTGGCACTGAAACGGCTATTGTAAAATTAGCGTCGGGACACAATGCCGGCGTCGCGGCGTCTGGGGTCGCGCAGCCACGACCCCCGTCGTCTAATTTTGGCGGTCGGTTTGTCCCGCGACAGACTCGAATTGATTCTGTCATTCGGACCGCTCCGCGAGGACGTCGCGAGTTTCGTGGAAAAGCCAGAGACGATAGTAAGGCTTTACGGTGTGCACCGTCGCGACGGTTCTTCGTCACGACAACGACGACGACGACGATGAACGACCGTGTCCTCCCTCGCTTCCGAGGAAAAACTACAGCTCTTCGGTTTAGCATACGAGCGATAAACGGTACGGCTTACTCGTCGAGACCATTTTTGCGGTGTGTCTCTACTTCCTTTTGCCGGGGCGTGACGAAGTTGACCCTGCTCCGTCTGTCTACCGGGACAGGGGTGTGATTTTTACTCTTATTTCGAGAGCGCGACGAGCTGCTTTCGACTCGCCTCGTTGAAAGGCTTTCGCGACAATGAGGAATCGTTTGCGGGGACAAAAATTGGGTCGACTTGGGAGAGATGACTGTTGAATCTATGGAACGCGGATTCTTGGCTACCGATGTCTAGTTGTTTTGAGAGATTCACGGTGTGCTTTGGAGATGTTGTTTTTAGATTTGAAAAATAGGGATTTTGTGAAATTTCAAAATCGGATTTAACCCTTTACCTTTACTGACGAGGGTTGATTGTATGATATGAATGATAAATTCTTCTGGAAGTATTTGATCAAATGTATCTTTGCTAATATTAAAAATTGTTGAAATTGAGATTTGTGCGGTTATTTTAATTTGTATCTATTCTGTGAGTGAGTATTAGGATTTTTATGTTCTTTCTTTAAATAATGATTGGTATTGGAATATGTGGTGGTTCGAGGGTGATCTTTATTGAAGAGGAAGTGATGTAGATTTTCTATGCTCGAGAAGTAGTAAGATTTAAAATGGCATATGCTTAGTGCTTCGACGTTCGGTGAAATTGTTCAATTTGACACATGCACGACTTTCGTGGAAACCATCTGATAGTAGGGCTTTATGGTGCGTAGCGTCGCGACGCATCGGACCATTAGGTACCGCGAACCATTCGGAGAGAATAAAGAGTTTGACGACAATTGCGATTAAGTGAATTTTTTGTTGATATTATTTCCAAACTTCCCGGCAACATTCTACGTGCATCGTGATGACGTTAATTTACACGAGCAGTGAAATTTTCATGCAACATTAGAGACAACCAGCTCCAAATATTTCACCTCATGATTCATGAATAGTTTGATACAAATTTAACTACTTGGAAATTCTTGCGGTCCTAACTTTTATCAAAAGTTCAAAACAAATTATAAGAATAATAGTCGATGCAATTGCAAATAGATTGCTATCGTATACTGCCATAGAAAAAAATGCATAGCACGAAGAAAAGCACAACGAAGGGTAGCTTCGACGAAATAACAAAATCCAAAGAATCGTTTTAAGTTTACTGTACCATTCGTGCGATACGTGACGAATTATATCATCCGCAGTAAAGTGAGCTAAATTGCGTTTGTAAAATCTTCGCATGGGTTGATGAAACACGGCACGGGGTTCGTGACGTTTCTGTATAAACGTTCGGGGCTCCATAGGGTTGCTTACACGTGCATCGAATAAACAAAGCTCGTGGCAAAAGTAAAATTCCCTCGAAATTGTTTCTACGGTTCGCGGAAAAGTGAATGGACGTTGATTCGTACACGTTCAATTTTAGATCGAATCGAACGTGCTCGTTGAGGGTAAAAGTCGCGCCTTACTTACGGTCATTTGTTCCCAGTTGAAAAATGACGTGATTATTAAACGAATGACTCGATAAAAGGATAATAATCGATTGCGTTGTACAGTCAACTCGATAATTATGCGATCGGGCCAACGGCTGCAAGGATGCATTATTCATTCTAGTATATCTCGATACTCGATAGTCGGAGATGTAATACGTTCTCGGGAATGCAATCTACGAGTATCTAGGTCTCTCTACCGCCTTTGTTGGTCAAAGGATCTGCCATTCCAGTTGCAACGAGGCGCAACGTGCACATTTCAACATAATTCTCTGTCTTTAAATTTCCTTATAATTAAATCTACAAGATTTTTCGATAGACACGTCAGAATTACATACTTTCGTAAATCATTACCATCCACTGTAAAATAATGGTTCCATTATACCTTAGAAGCTAACAGGACATCTGTCCCATACAGGGGTGTAAACCATATCACAGAATTTCAAATATATTACTTATAAATACTCTGTAGCTTCTAGAACTAAAATTGGAAAGACTTGTCATTTAAACAACATTGTTACATACGTTTTCAATAAATTATCAACACATCATACAGCCCAATTTCTCCATATACCTCTTCCAAAATTCCCCCGTTACATCCCTCGTTGCTTTACCTGACAATAGTTACAACAAAAGACATGGTATTCATTGAAGAAGAACCATCCCCGTATTACCCTTGCATCAAGTGCAAACCGAAGTAATACGAAGCGACGAGAAGGGTGTACTCACTGAGACACGTTGCCAGGTCGAAGGGTGGCCGGTATCTGATATTCGGGGTGCAACACGCCGGTCCTATTGAACTCCTGCACTCTCGTCGGTTTCTCAGCTCCGAACGGCCTCGGGCTACCTATCGTCCTGTATCCCTGCTGCTGTTGCTGCTGCTGCGACAACTGATGCAACTGTCGCAGGTGCAACTGCTGCTGGGAGAGGTTCTCGCAGAATGCGCAACCGGTGCCCCTTCGTGCGAACACTGACACAAATACGACGAGGAAGCCGATTTGGAAGGCGTGAGGCAGCATGACGGACAGGGGACTTTCGATCTTTCTCGGCAAACGAAAAAGTGGATTAAGATCAAGGACGACGGCGACGCCGCGACGTCCGTCGTCCAGTGGCGAACGAGTTCGACTGTGTGCCGAACGGTGGACGATGCCAGGCTGCGAGCGAGGCTGCCGCTTGGGAAACCACGCTGAGCCGAAACGAAATAACCCCTCTTCGCTTCTTACCCGAGCGACTTCGTGTTTGCCCCATCTTCTGGAAGGAACCCTCTCTTCCTCCCTCCCTCCCCGCTTCTACCTCCTTTCCCTTACTCTTAACCCTGCCTCGTCCCCCACGGGCCTACGTCTTCTGACCGTACGTTCCTTGTTACATTTTACCATGCATATGCTCGCGCACGAGCACGTGTACATACGTACCTCTACGTACCTTTGCTACCTACGTGCTTGACCCTGATACGCGGGGGCACTTTCGCAGGAAATATCTCTCGGGGTCTTCTGCGAATTTGTCCGACCGAGATAGTAGAGAGTGCGTGCAAAACGGTGAAGAGGGAGGATGCGCGTGGAACTTGGTACCGATTCGAAGATACCGGTTTAGGGTGGTAAGGGATGCAAGTGGGTTTTGAGGGAGACTCGGTTAAAGTGGATGATTGATTAATTGACTAGGTTTTTGATAAGGATTTGATGTTAAGGTGGGTAATGATGTATGAAGGAATGATGTAGAATCGTTAGGTTGACATTCGTGCAGACATTTCGTCTGGTTCTTCTTGCTGGTCCGACGGTGTTCGGACTGATTCTCCTGAAACTCAAAGCAGGTATTAACCCCTTGGCTTGTAATAACGAGTTGTACTCGCGGCAACGGGTTACGATCGAAATACGACAAGCGCATAATAATTCGGGGTAGAACTTCGATCGTTTCTCAATCCCTTTGGAAAAGCGATGTAACAAGAATACGTGGCTTGCTCTAGGACCGCGCTATTCGACACTATTAACCCTTCCATAGTTTGGTAAAATTACGAATTCTGGTCCAAAAATTGTCTATTTTTTTTATGTTCGAAAACACTTCGGCATGCAAACTGAACCACGTCTCCTTCTTCAATTGGAATAACCTTAGAAAACAGAGGAAGCAAAGAATCTAGTCATAGACTTAGATATCTTTGGTAGACTATACGGGACAAACCGTTTGATACTTGACGCTCCGCTCGTTACTGTTACGGGTTAAACTGTCAATGGGTTAAAGAAGTCACCGTATTATCTATCATTATTGCACAATTTTCTTTCCCACATGTCACGCCATCGTCACAACTACGCCAAGAAATTGTCATGTTCAAAGAACAACTTTTATCTCACCTGAAACGAAAAGGATAATTAAGATTCTTCCACATCTGTGATAATCCATAGATAGGAGAGTGATAGTCATTAGCTTTCCAAGAAAGAAGAGAAAGAAGAAAAGAGAGAGTGAGAGAGAGCGAGCAAAAGACCATGACAGGTAAAGGGAGAGAAAGAAAGGCAAAAAGAGAGAAAGAGAAAGAACGGTGGCTATCAGGCTGCATAAGGTAAAACAAGGCGGATGGACGGTCGTAGAGCGGCATCAAACGGTGCCTTCCTGCTTCGCCGGGGCGCGAGGAAAGAAGAAGCCGATATGGCGCGAAGATCGTGCAGAAAGGGAAGTTATATACGGTACGCCTCGCTGTATCTTGGACCAACCATGGGACGATGATGACAGCAGGTCTGGCGGGTGGCAGGCCAATAAATCATGGCCTGCAGTGTGGGAACCTCTGCCTATATGCTCCTCTCTGCGCGTATGGGGTATACCATCGGTAAAACCTTTACTCCCGTGAGTCGATTGCAGGGTGACCGTACGTCGTACGTGCATAACTCTTTCTCTTTCCATCTTTCTTTCTATCTCTCTCACTCTTTCTTTCTTCTCTTCATCTCCGTCTCTATCTCTCCTTTTACCTTTCTCATCTTCCCCTTCTCGATTCGGTTCTCCTCGATTCCACGCTCTTCGCGCGCACGCTCGGCCACCGCGCGTGCAACGGCAGAAAAGATATACGTGCACGCAGGTAGGGCCCCTATCGGGCCCTCGTGTCGATGTGTGTCGTTACGCATAAATCGCGTTACATTGTTGCTCTCCAGAGCACATATCGTTTCGTTCGTGATGAACAACTACCGGACGTTTTTTCAAGATAGACCTTTTTCGGCGATCCCTTTTGGCAAGAACCACCCGGCAAGGTTGAACGCTAACTAACAGGGCGCCAATCGATTGTCCGTACAACATATTTCACGTGAATACTTTGCTTCCAGAATTAGTCAATTTCATCGCGAGATAAGTGCAACCGTGATAAAAGTTCTGCCATGAATCTTCACGACATTGCAGGGGTATCCGGTACCATTTAGTCTCGATGATCCAGCTTTCCGTTGTTTTTCCAGTTGGTGTAAATTTTTAATTCCATTTTCGTTCATTCTTCAAGTTTTTCTTTCACCTCATCCATCCTAACGACACAGTGGATGTCGTTACACCAAAATCTTTCAAAATGTTCTTTTATTGTATACAAGGTATTTGCAATATCGCAAGTAATTCTTTAGTTAAATCGAGTAACAGAAAGTGAAGAAAAAAAGGACCTCGTCGATCCTATGGCTTCCCGATGGGTAGAGTTTTTATCGAAAAGCAATTTCTTTTTCCACGACGAGAATTTTCCTCTTTCCATGACCAGCCAAGGAAACAAGAGAAACCGCGAGACCTCCTCGTCTCAACGATTAAACCTATCTATGATACACCTTTTGTAATATACAGACAAGGGAGTCGTAAATGTGTTGCATATACAGTGTTGCATGTACAGTGTTGCATGTACAGAGTTGCATGTACAGTGTTTACGCGTACACATATACGTACATTGTTACGAAACGAGTCAGCTTAACGAAGTCGAGCCTTTTTCAGCGGTCACGACTTGACTCGGGGGGACCACTGGTACCAGCGCTCGTAGCTGAATCTCGAATGCAACATTGTACCCTTGAATGTCTCACTCGAAAATGGACAGTAGAAATTTATTAGATAACACGTTCAGATATTTGTAAAATAAATTGACATCATAAAGACATAAACTCGTATAGGTGCCCAATATCAAGATGTTGCAGATGATCATGAGCCCATTGACTCAGGGGTCGTAAAAATCGTCGTAATATTACATTCGAGCGATTCGTTGATGCATTTCAACTTTGTTGCTGGATGTTCCCAATTAAGATTACCGTGGCCGATTAACATTTTAATAAGTACTGAGGTAATCGATACGACGTGGCTCACTGTCGGAAGCAGAGTAAATGCGATAGGCGGAATTTACACTTGTACGCTGTTATTGGTGCGTTTTTACGCTAACGAGCGCTGTGGTATGACACATTAACGGTAAACACGCGCGGAGATATCTACGCTTCAAACGAGAGCCGATTCGCATTGAAACACTTCGATCGTATCTCCACACGTGAAGTTACCAATCAAGCGGATACATGAAAGTGTAATAAAAGTATAAATTGAACTTACAGAACCGCGAGATCAATTAATTTCCTTTTCTTTCCTCGTACTCTCTCGTACATTTGGTTGAATTGTTTCGTATTTTTCCTTTCTTCCTTATCATCATTTTTTTCTTTCTTTTTTTTTTTACTTCTAAAGCGATAGATCCAAAGGATCGAAGACGTAGGATTGCATTTTCCATTATCCTCGTTGCATAAATCCGGTATTCCGTGTTGAATGCAGGTAAATTTGCAGTAAATAACGACTAGACTTTGAGGAAGTTGAGTCTTTCGGTAGTTATTCTCATAGCCCCTGGGTCTACAAGGATGCAGATGATCTATAACTGCAACGTTGTGCATTGCAACTGTGTTCGTAAGAAATCTCTTCTTACTGCTGGCCAAGATCGAAAGGCGTAGGTGTCGAGACAATGGAGAACGTTTTACAGTCTAGCAGAAAACGATGATGTTTGTTTGATATAGGGGTGTGCGTTTCGTTTAATGTTAAATCGATAATTGCCGGATGGTAATGATTTACGAAGAACTGCCATTTGCGGTCATTATACGCAGAAGTAATGTGGAATGATGTTGAAAGTATTGGAGATGAGATGGTTTGTTGACTTCATTAGCGATACTGACATGTGAGACGTAACATTATCATCAGTATCTGATTCTTCGAGGCAATGGGAAGAAAATTCTTTTTGAATGTAGATTAAACGTGATTCTTGGATATCATGCTGATCGATTACAGCATTTCTTGGCTTTCTTCTTGAAATTTTATTCAAGACAAAACAAGAGTAAAATCGTCCAAGTAGGCAGAGACGATGAGCATGATCTTCATTTGAGAATAACGAAAAGATTCCCTCGGTATATCTCGTTTCTTCAATTGAATATGTCGAATACCATAAAGAATTTGAAAGTTTTAGAAAATTTCACAAATTCCGCCGTATAATTCTGTAATACGCTTAAAGTGCCAGCGGAAATCCTAGAACACGAAAAATCAAGTCGTAGTAAAAGAACCCCGAAGTTTCGCGAATACTCGTGAAACTTTCGCTCTCAATTTTTCCATCCGACGTAAGTAATCCATGATAAATTATTCCAAAATGACTTTAACTGACTTATCCCCGGTCTCGATGCTGCCCGTTTCACGAACTTCTTCGTACGTGGTCTTTCATCTTATTTTTTTTTATGTAAATGCCCACTCTGAAAATGGAACTCTTTTCAGAAATCACTTTCCACGTGTAGGACGTCTTACGGGAACCTCTATCCGATGATATCCCACAGTTTTTATACGTTCTGCGCTGAGAAGACCGAGATGGAGGGCAATTGGACAGTCGTAAAGAGCCCAGATAAGGCCCACGGGGCTGTGCAAATATGTTTCCGCGTTCTCTCCGCTCTTCGTTAGGATCTCGTGTAAATTTCACATCGAACGCATCACCCTTCCCCCTATGCTTGCTAGGTAATCCGGAGCAAAATAAAAATCGGAAGATACGTGCCACGAAGTATCGTTACACGATGTGGATTAAAATAATAAAATTTCTTTCGACGATAAATTCTACCGGATACGATACAATCCCTGAAGAAACTGTAGTAACATCTCTTGACCTTTTTTTTTTATTATTATTACCGAGTACCAGGATAACGTCCTCTCAGCCATTTTATCCTTTATTTAACCTAATAGTCTCATAGGTAAGAAAGGGCGAAATACGAGCAAGTCTTTCGGTTCTCATTTCAAAAAGTCAAAGGCTGCCGTGTCTCAGAAAATGGTGAAACTCGAGACGCATGACCGCAAAACAAAATCTAAAAACCATCCATCCGCCCCTATTAATATCGGAATATACTCGAGTTGGTGTGTCCCCAAACGTCCACATTTCAAGGCCCAAAGTCTGTTCCAATTACTGATAGAACTGTCGTTTCGTGATTTAACTCTAAGCGATGGAATCCTACATCGATTCACGCACGGACCGATTTCATTAACCATAATAAGTTTCTATATTCAGCCGACACCTCACAGTCGACGATGCAATGGAGACGGTTAAGAGAAGAAGTACAATTTGTAGGGACAGACAGTAAAGGGAGAGGGAAAGAGAAAGAAAAAACAAGCAATTCCACGTACGCGGTTGCCGATAAATAAATACATTTGTAATGGAAACTCGGCGGTTAACCGCGAACATATTGGCATACTGAATAAGGTGTGCCGTAGGTGAGGCCAGCACAAAAAGGCCTGTATACCGAAACATGTGCTTTTACGAGTTTCGGTTCACCCAGGTCGATTCTTTCCCGGTCGAGCCACGACGGAGCCTCGAATGTCAGGTTCCGATGATCCACCTGAGTATCGAGTTTACACACGTGTATCTCGCTTGGATGCTCTCTCTTTCTTTCTCGCCCTCTCTTTCTTTTCTCTTCTCTCTTCCTCTTTGTGGCGCGAAGACCTACTCTGCGCCTCGCTGTCCACTGCCTCGTGATAGTGACCCTGGCTGAAGGACCCACCGACACCTTCCAAGTGTTACGCGGTCCAAGTGTTACCGTATAACCGTGCAAGAAAATCTCACCCGGCCACGTGAGGTCCCTTTCGGGTACTCGGGTATCGCACTGGCAACCTGAGATCTTATTTCGAGCGTACGATTTTGTATGAGTTTGCACGTACGACAGGTATAGGTGTTTGTTGCTGTTGTTGCTCTCCTATATTTCTCCATAATGCACTTTCCAAGTGGAGCTGGATTCTCTTGAACTTTGATGACTCTTTATCGTTGCGATTCGATTGGCTTGATTCGATTAAACGAGAATTTTCCTGTTCTTTGGAGTTTCTTTTGGATTATTGTTGGGAAGTATTTAACACTAGAACTACCAAACCAGTCAAAATGACTGGTACACAATTTTTAAAAAAAATTCTCCATGTTTATGTAAGAGTCATAGACTAAATATTCTACTTTTATATCAATAAACATAAATCACCCAATCGATCAAATTTTCCGCCGCTTGATTCCCCCTTTTTTAAAGTACTTATTTAATTTATTAAAATATGTTGAATTTGACGCCGGTAGTTCTAGTGTTAAAAGGTAGTGACACAGAATTACGATGGTGGACACGTTTGAATAGGTGATTGTTATTGTTGTTGCTCTATGTTGCTCCATAATGCACTTTCCAGCTGGAGCTGATAGATTCTCTTGAATATTGATGACTGTTTATTATTGCGATTCAATGGGAGATATTTGATTAGACGAGAGTTTTTTTCCTTTTTGAAGTCCTTTTTGGATTAGTGTTGGGAAGTATTTAAAAGGCAGTGGCTTAGAATTACAATGTTGGATACGTTTGGATGTGTGATTGTTACTAATGTTGTTCTTCTTTGTTGCTCCATAATACACTTTCCAGCTGGAGCTGGTGGATTCTCTTGAACTTTGATGGTTCTTCATCGTTGTGATTCAATGAGGGAAATTCGAATAGACGAGGGGTTTTTTCTTTTTTGGATTTCCTTTTGAATTATTGTTAGGAAGTATTTAAAAGGTAGTGGTTTAGAATTATAATGTTCGATATGTTTGGACGTGTGATAGTTTACTGATGTTGTTCTTTTATGTTTCCCCATAATGCACTTTTGAAGTAGAGCTGGAGGTTTCTCTTGAACATTGATGATTCTTTATCGTCACGATGTGATGGGCTAGGTTCGATTAAACGAAGGTGCTTTTGTTCCTGTTGGATTATTGTTCAATTATTGTTGCGAAGTATTTGAAAGGCAGTGGTTTCGAATGTTGTTCTTGAAGTGGGATAGTGTAACGTATGTTGGAAGTGAAGGTGGGTTCTTTTAAACTGTGACTATTTTTTGTGGGTGAAACTTCGATTGTTGCCGTTGGCTTCTTTATTTGGAAGACTTTTTAAATTGTTGCGAAGAAATTGTAGTAGCCTGATGGAGAGTAGTATAAGTCGTATATAATGTACCTATATGTATTGAAAGTGAAGGTGAAGTTTAAACTTCGACAGTTTTTTATTTTTTGACCGACTTTTGCGTGGAAACTTCGATCACTCTCATTTCCTTGTAGTAATTTGAGAAAAAAATTTGAGCAAAGTAATTTGGATTTTTAATTCAAGAAAGTAATTTGATCAAAGTGGTCGAAAATGACACGTTTGCCTTTCTTATGTTACTCTATAATTTATATGGAAGAGAAAAGTACATTCTTATAAACGAACGATTCTTAGTTACCACCTGAACTTGGAATTATAGAAATTTCTTTTACATTCGTTTTTTTATTTCTTCTTTCTTATTAGCTTCTCATAACACTATTATGAATTAAAATTATTTCTCATTTTCCCTAAATATACAAATTAATCGTCTATTAAAACTTTTTTTTTATAACACTTGAAAATTATTTCACACTCTCAGAGTGGTCATCTCGTTTCACTCGGCTTTTTGATCGGCGATCGGCGATACTTTTTCATCGTTTTGATGACGCGATTCTCCTTTACCTGATCCCGTTTCTCTTCGACGGTCAGATTTACCCGTGATGTAATTTCGTTGCGATCCACACGCGGCGAAATGAAAGTCGAAGAATGCCGTGCGTTACTGTAACTGAGATTACGAAAATTAGTGCCAATTTATGTCAACGTTTTCATAAAACCGTGCTTTCCAAAAGTTCTCGCCGCGGGTACGACGAATGAAATTTGAAACTTCAGAAACGTTCAAATTAATATTGGAAAGTTTTAATTCGCAACACAACAGCATACCTGTTTTGTTTTAATTTCTTTTCAAGGGCCACGTAAACGCACGTTACCCGAATGTTTTACACTTTTTGACTTTCGATGGATGAACCGCTTTTGAGTAAACAATTAACTGTTATGTCGGATAAAATGAAGAATGAAAGTAACAATTAAAACTATCTGTGCTGTAAACGGTGAACTTTACCTATCTAAAAAGTATCAATTATTAATTGGATCGGTAATTATGACAATTGTGCCACTCATTTGACGTGTAACGAGGCATGTGCACACTCAAATGGTTCAACAGTTTTGCCATTTCTACAAAATAATTTCATAATATTGCAATATTCATAATTGCTTCACAATTTACACTAAGTAAATAATTAGTTCAATTTTTCATACGTTCCAATTAAACTACTAATATAATCATCGACACAATTTCATTTAATAAGTACCACAACCTGTATTCTGCATTTTTACAATTTCAAATCGTACATCAATTTATTATTGACCTTTACTTCTACAACATAAAGTTCGATAGAAAATTATCATGGTCAAATTTTTCACACGAAAATTGGCCGCCGCATCGCGTAGAATCAAATGACGTTTAACGTGAACGAAGCATGAAAGGCAACGCGCGAATTTTCTTTTTTACATATTAATATAACAAGCGACCAAGCAGACACGAAATGCAAACTGTTGCTCTTTCCTACACTTGTCGCATATTGCTCCCGGTATGTACGTATTTATAGGCCTCTTCAAAATAGTTTGAGAGCAGTGTTCCAAAGACCGTAGAAATTCGAGCAAATTCACGCATGCAAGATTTCATATTGCTCGCGTAGCTATATTTCATCTTCAGAGTTTCTCCGACGAGTCCTACAGCGCCAAAAATGTTGATTATGTCTGCATCGGCTGACTTAATACCATAGCCGATTAAAGGGCCGAGAAGGAGCCAACACGAGTACCGTGTTTCGCCAAATTTCCGCGCAACAATTTGGGCCACGTTCCTTCTCTAATTAGTGTCTTATTTCATTGACGTCGATTCATCTTCATTACCTTCATTCAGCGTGCCTCGCGAACCACCGTAAAACGTGTACACAAATTCGCGTATGTATTACAATCAACTAACAATCTTTAAAAAAAAAGAACTCTATATATCTACATATCCAACTTCCTCAATGAAAGTAAATAATGAAAATATCTAATGTCAATAACACGAATTTATAAATGAATTTTCAAATCTATTCATTCGATAGTTTCAATATTCTATTTCTTCGGTAACGCAATGCAAAAAAAAGCTCTACTGAAACGTAGCATTCGCACGCAAATTTCCTGACAGCAATGCATTAATCCAAGCACCTAAAATTACTCGGTGGTCATCTCGAGGAAGTTGGTTATTAATCGACCGTACGAATTTTCGAATCATCCGAACAGCGGCGTTGAAACGGTAATTGGAGTTACGTTGACGTCACCGCGGATAACGCACAGATCGTGTGATGCAGCATTGCATCGATGCATCGGTCAGAAAGGACAGAGGAAGATGGCATCTCTCGAGCTGCTATCGGCATACAGGATACCCGCGGACGCAGTATCGCTCTTGGAATACAATGTATCTCTCCTTGGGCCCGCGCCCCTCCCGGAATCCCGATCTTTCGGTTGAACCGACGTATTACTTATTTATTAGGACCGTGCCCGGGTGGTCCGCGACATGACGGAATCGATTACGCGAATTCGCGGAACTGGCCTTCCTGGCTCGAGTCCCTTCGGAATTATGCTTCCACTCCTTCAGATTCGGCTCTTTTCTCTGCCTCCGTTTCTCTCTCCTCCCTCTCGTTCACTCTCTCTCTCTCTCCTTCATTTCACCATCTTCGTTCGATCTATTTGTTCTTCGGTCTGTCTCTCTTTCTTCCTTCGCTGCCAGTCTTCTCTGTACTACCACCAACTTATTCACCCTCTTCTCTCTTACTCCTTTCGTATTCACCCTCTCTGTCCTGTTGTTTCGATTCTCTCTGTCTCTCTTTCGCTCTCTTTTACTTTCTCTCTTTCACTCTCTTTCTCCATCTTCCTCTCTATCTTCTATCCTCTTCCGTTTCCCCTCCCCTTCGGAGTCGTCGAAATTCTCTTCACCTTGACTCGCGGCTTATTATATAATCGGGATAACAATAATTATTTCGGGACTTTCGACTGCTCATCAATCCGGGTGACAGCCCTTTGCCCGTGGCTACGTGTGGGCATCGCTCATTCGACGATCAGTGGATAAGGATCGAGAGGGCGGCAGACCTGGGAGGGCTCCGTCGAATTATCTCCGCTTTTGCGGGCTTTATCGGTAGGACGTACACGGAGGAGGAGATATTGGCAATGCTTTTCTCGCGAGTTATGACTCCGTCTCGTTACAAGCGGCAAACGAGGATCTCTACTGTGAGATCAGAGTGCTTTCGCGGTTCAAATTATTACGTCGATTTCAAGGCACCGGACTCGACGACTTTCGACACGGTTGTAAAAAGAATTGGACGATATCTCTGGAAATGTGAAAATCGATGAGAGCGAATCAACGGGTAGGAGTACGATGAGGGTTTAAAAATCGCGCTCTGTTACGATTCTTTGGGCGACAGTATGCAAATTGTTTTTCTTCAGTACATTGAATGTTGATTGTGTTTCACCTGTTTTGTCTCTACCGCAGTGAAACTTATTCTATTAAAATTGTATCTTTTTGATAATATTGAAAATAAAAATTGTTGTAAGCTTAGTAGTATCAGGTACTATTGAATTGATGAATTAAAATCCTGACATTTCCATGCATTTGCTAAATCTAAGATTAAAAAATATTAAATTCTTTCCATTGCAGTAATTCTTCGCCTGCTATTTCACCTTCTCACGAATAAATAACTATGTCCACGACGTAACAGTTACATAATAAATATACCTGTGAAATTAAAAATAACGTTACCAAAAACTCTCTGAAACAACATCCATCCAAACGTAGGATGGTTTCAGTTTCATTTAAAAACCAAACGAAGACGATGCACAAAGGGATGAAGAAAGAACACCGTGAACGTTGCAATTGTATGTACAGTTTTTATTGGGGTTAATATAATAATTCTCATTATCAGGGCGGGTGAATACGATTGGGTCATGTGTATCCATGTAGATGTGTCCGTGTGTAATGTATGTATTTACGCGTGTATCTCGTGTTTTAGTCCGAAGATTGAACGTGGGGTTTAGGTAGCTAGCCTCGTCCTAGCCTCGTGCGCGCATCCACGCCGTAATTGGTTCGCGTCTCGTTTTTCATTTTGTGCTTCTGTTTGTTTCTCTCTCTCCTCTCTCTCTCTCTCTCTCTCTCTCCCGTTAAATACTTCATCTAATTTAATTACGCAATAATTCGATTAATCAATAAATCCGTAATAAATCCGTATAAACGTTGAATCGTGTGCGTGAGTGAACTAGTGGCGCCGATCCTGTCGTAGGATCGGCTAGGAAGTCTCTGTAGTAACCAGCGGTAAACGTATCACAAGTTATGCAGCATTCATTTATCCGTTATCGGAGCGAGTGTTCGAGGCTCGAGGCGAAGATTCGCGCCAATTTCGTCCGGCGCTCAAACTCTCTCACGGTATTCCTCTAACGGCGATCGGTACCCGGGACCTCCGATCGTTTCGTCTACCTTCGTTTCCTTCTGGTCTTAATATAGTCCGAAAAAAGGAGTGAAAAAAGATGAAAAGAAGAAAAGGATGAAATAAAGAAGGGAATGAAAGAAAAGAGAGGGAGGAAGAAAAGATCTAACCGGTGAACGTCTCATTGGCTGCGTTTGTAGTTACATAGCTTCTCCCTGTCTAATTCTATTTTTACCATTGAACGGTTTTGGCGTTGATACAGATCGATACTAATTGAATTGTACTTTACGGATTGCAGCCAATGGATCTTGAAAATTAAATTTAAGTATTTATACGTAAGATGACGAAGGATTCCTGTACAACGTAAAATTATGCCTATTCGTGTCTATACATGTATATATCTATATTTTACAATACATATATATGTATAGATAATACTTCTGGCGTAAAAGAGATCTCTAAATCACTTTCTTTCCTTTCAATTCCCGTTTATAGTGGTCCGATCGCTTCTCGCGTAAATTGTATTTCAATGATTTGTTAAAAAGAATCTCGCGTTTTCATCGAATAAACGCGTCGATCCTCGAACACTCGGAAGTATTGTAGTTATAGCGTGGCGCGGTGCCGTGGCGTTTGTCGTTCCGCGCTCTAGGTCCCACCTATAAATAGGCGTTTCGCGGGACCTACAAGAGGGACGGACGCGTTTATTACGCCATGGCACCAAGCGCTTAGGTAATTGTTATTGTATGTATATCAAACTTTATAAACTGTAATACAATGTAAACCTGTAAAAAATATACTGGGTGGCGGCGGCTCTGTATAATATAATAAGTAGTATTATAATCGTTATGGTACAATCGTTAATTAGTATAAATATATTCAGTTATATTATATTTCTGCGATGTGCGCTCTCTCGTATCTTATCCTGTCGATCCTTCGGAAGTGTATCGTACAACATATTATCGCCGGCGTGCCGGCCGTCGATCGCGTTTTTTATTTATTTTATCCCGTTATATGTTTTTCGTCGCTCCTCTCCGTTGTACGGCAAACTACCGCGGTAAATGTTAATGGAAATTTCGACGATAAATCACATTTGCATTATCGTAACGCGTTATTCATGGCGGGAAATAAAATAAAAGTGTCTTTGAACGATCATTCTTGTCGGTTAAGTACCAAGTTGAATTGTAATAACGATTCGAATCTATGGATCTTGTGAAGGATTTAGTAATTTTAATTGATTCCTTGGTGCAATGATGTACGATAGATTGTCGAATCTAGATCGTTCGTTTCGATGGAAAGTACTTAAAAGGTTGAAGAGATCTTTGCAACCTGGAACGATAAGTACCGAGGAATATTTTTCAACTTAGAGAGCGAATTATGTAGGAATATTGTAGCAATAGGAAATATACATTGTTATAAATAATTGTTCCGATCAGGAGCATTGATAATGCAGCGTTTACCGTACCACGAATAAAGAAGGTTCGTTCATTATTTTATCATGCGCTCCGGGCGAGGCTAGGGCGATTTAGGAACTACGTGACAGCACAACCGATGCAAGTAACTATTTCATCTGTTTCCTGGTTTTCCTTTTCGCTTTATACAATGAGTCCGCGGTGAAATTCGATTCGACGGTTTCTATGTCACGACCATTGGAACCTGGTCAAAAAAACGACCGATGGAACGTTCCTCCGTCCGTGTCGAGCGAAAAGACGCGGTAACTTTGATGATAATCTATGATACTCGTACACTTTTTTGCGGCATTATGAATTTCGCGCCGAGAAAATGTCTTTATCGATAACACTATTGAAATCGAGATATATCGACGTGGGATAACAGCTCGACGAAGAAATGCAATCGGGGCGTTCATAACGCCATCTCTCGAAGACGTCGTGAACCCACGATGCACCGATGCGCTTTGCACTCGATGCACGGAACTTTGGAAACTTTTGCATAACTTCCCACCTTCTATATTGCACGACGACGACACAGAAACCGCGTGTCTTACATACTCTCTTTTCTTTCTCTTTCGCTCCTCTTTCTTCATCTCGCTTTCTCTCACATTCTCTCTTTCTCGTTCCGCACTCTCTCACATTTTCACATATGTCAATTTCTTTTTTACTCGACCTTTCTATTCGCTCACTTAAAGGTTGTATCCGAAGAACAATGCTCGCGTTGCACAATTATCGATAAATATATTTATATATATATTGTATGTATGTATATATTACGCATAAATAATCGACTGCGCGCTCTTCGATCCTATTTACAAGTGTAGCTTTCACGTAAATTAAAAATAATTATTTCTCAGAGGCATATCTCTCTCTCTCTCTCTCTTTCTCTCTCTATTTCTCCCTCACACTCTACCTCTCTCTCACTTTCATTCTATCTCTCCCACTTTCTCAACAATTAAGGTAATACTTTTTCACATTCTCCCCCATCTTCCTTTTCGTCTTCACATTTCTTTCTCTCCTTCTTCCTGCTCCTCTATTTCTCTCTCTTTTTTTAATGTTCTGTTTATCAGATAACCGTACTATCTCATCCTCTGTACTGTAGGAACTTAAGATGGTGACTTCGGTTTCGGAGTCCCAGAAAAATCAAAGTATCTCGTTTGTCATACTTGTGCCATTCTGTATCGATAATAACTGTATCGCCCGTTCAAGGGCTAGTAGTATCATCAATGTAACAATCATTGTAATATGTATAATATAGAGGCGATCGCGGAGTAGCAATGATAAAAACTAGAAATTACAGTACGTGTAATGTCATGTGTAAGTAGGTACTTAATCAGAAAACTGATCGATGATCGCCGATCGTAATAATCAACGTTAGACGATGGGGGATCGTGACAACGACGATGACGATCAAAACACAATAGATAACGATGATGACAATAATAATGACAATGATTCGCGGCAGTGATGACGATGACACGACAATAACAATAATAATGCTTCAACTGATCCTACGTATAGGATCGACGAATATCGAGAGAACAACGGGCAAACTTTTTCACGGTAAAGGATCGCGGATTGTAGAAACTGTTTTAATTTATGCCAGAGAGATATCCGACTCGTTACGACACGTATGCTCTACAAGAGAACCCGCTATAGAACAAATAAAAGTAACGATACGATAATAGACCTAATGATATGTCGCGACCGTGTCTCGCAACCGAGGGATCGTAACGGCCGGGAATAAATCGATCCTCGTACCGATTCGATAACTCATCAGTAGCAATAATTGTAATAATAATTGTTACTGCAATAATTATAATCAATAATAATCATAATATAAAGAATGTAATCATAATGTAAAGAACTAATAATAATAGTAGCAATAGTAGAATAGTAATAATAATAATTGTATAATTAAATAACTTTGCCGGTGTATGCGTAACAACGACAATGAATAACGTCCGATGTAATTTGTGCTCCCCAATATTCGAATACAACCTTTCGCGTCCACCCACCCTTACCCCTCGCTTACGTTTCTTTTTTCGGTTCCTTCTTATTTTTTCCGTCTTGCGCGTATCCCAGACATTTTCTTAACAACGAATCAATAATTACTAGTGCCGGTCTAACCCCCTCTGACCGTTTCGCGCTCCTTGGAGAAATTCAACTAACTTTTACTAGGCGCGATTACGATGATAATGACGATGTTGTTGATGATGATGATGATGATTGTAATAATAATAATAATAATAATGAATATAATTTGTAATAATAAAGTAACCGATTTGATACGCGTCCTTTTTTCATCTTCTCTATCTACACCCTATGTGACAATGATAATGTTGAAATTACATCTCTCGCGTGTGTATTCATGTATGTATGCGTGTAAATATGATCGTATGTGATCATGTGTGTTATTTGTTTGTACGTGTGCGTACTATCTTTCACGCAACTTGCGAGTCTCTCTTTCTCTCTCTCTCTCTCTTTCGTGCGGGCAATCGTACATCTTTTTCATGTTCGTCCGATTATCTCGTACGTTTCTCATTCGCGTCTGATTTTCTCCCCGAAAAGTCTTCGCGAGGGTGGATTGCCCCTAGTCGAATCGAGGGTCGAGACACGCTTCGAGTGTGTGTCGCGATCAGGGGCGGGTCGGAAGTCGTTTTTTTCCATTTTCCTAAGGGCTTACGAACAACGAAACAGGCATAAGTTTAAAGGTATCTAACTAACGTACTGATTTTTCCCCCATTAACTGCAAAATAATACTGAAGTCTGCACATGGTGCCTATCACATATGTCTATATGTATCTCTCCCCGTCTATCGGTCGCGCTCGCATTCACACGTTTTAATATCGTTACATACAATTACAACTTTATATCGTTCAATCTTTCTCTCTTCATCTCACGCTCCTATCTTTCTCTCATTTTCTCTCTCTCTCTTTCATATATTCATACATTCTAATTATCTTTTTCTCATTGTCATATTCACTCTCTTATTTTCTTTCAACCACGCTACCGGTCATTCATTCTTTTCATCAACAGAGTGGATAAAAAATTGTTAAAACCATTTTCGACGTGGTCGTACCGCTTCGAACGTCTCTTGTATATTGAATTGTCAGTATTTCAGTGAAATTCAGTCAGTCTCAAGTTAAAAAAAGGAACATTCTGTACTCGAGCTCGACTTGTCGTATCGTTGGAAACAATTCGTCAATGGTATCGTCAAGCGAGGCGTCGAAGAACACAGTAAATACAAGAGAACACGTAAAGGAACGAAAGCCTTCGAAAAGAAAAAATATAAAAAGTCGAAAAAGACTTTCACGAAGAAAACACATAGGACACGTTCAATAAATAACGAGAAATAATTATAATACTTTGAGGGTTGAATACGCGAGGCTGAATGCGCGGTATAGCCCGTCGAAGCAGTTATAAACTCTTTTGAAACACCCTGTATATAAATATATATTATATACATATATATACTTATATAATTAATATATATATATGTATATAATATTAATAATCAATAATAATATCAGTTTTGTATTGTACAGGCTGCTTTTTTTGGGGCCGAAAGCCTGTGGTCTCTCTAATATTTTTTTTTTACTTAAACCCCCTTGTCGTACCCATACGAATTTCTTCCGTCATTACATTCTACTTAAGTTATTTCTTTTAATAATATATTTAATCTCGCATTTGCTAAGGTGTAGCAAGGTGTGACATAACGGAATTAACCATTCTTTCCTGCCGTTTCCTCGCCACTCTTTGTTTTTTCATTTTCTTAAGTTCTTTAACGAAATAATCGTATGTATTATAGCTTTACGTTACTTTTTACCTTTACTTTTACAGTTTAATATGTAGCTTTTTTTTTCTTTATCTATCGTAGATTTGTCTGTGGCTATCCCTGATGTGTTAGTTACCCTGCGCTTCCGTCTGGTTGTCGAAATATTGTTGTGAAATTGTGGTCTACGATTTAAAAACTTCATCATTTGTTCCATATTTACCATCTCTTTCTTTCGTCTATCATTTTATTTTCATTCACCTCCTCAGAAGCAAGGTTCGCGTTCCGGAGCTCGCCAAGATTTACGATCGAACATACCCCGCTTGGGAAAGACGAAGCGCGAGTTTGTCTTTCTTCCCTTTTTTTCTATTTTACTTTACTTTTCCGATCGTCTTTATTCCTGTCCCTCTCCTTTATATATATATATAGATTTTTTTATTCATACAATTTTCCACCGAATTTAACCGATCTCGATTGCAAAATTATAGGAGAAAAGAAGAAGACAAGCGTACGATCAAAAGAGTAGAATCAACAGAGCAAAGACGTCGATCGTTGCGACGAAGGACGTTTCAACGATTAAGAAATATATTATTTACAGATCGACGCATCCATGATAAGGATTTCGCACCTATTTCTCAAAGAATTCGATATAATATCTGGTATCGAGGAATAAAATTGAGGGCGAGCGAAAAGGAGAAAATGAATCTTGGCAAGCTCACGACACCCTGCGTGTGATTATTATACAACCCCCTCCCCACCGTATCCGATCGTTACGTGATCTCACGAATGGGCGTAATTAATTTTCGATTTCGCGGGTCTTTCTCTCTTTCGGAACCCAATCAAAAGCCACGCAAACGGCTCGCGCGAAAGTGACGCATTTCATATTTCTGAAATCAATATACGACGAACGTCGCGGATGTGTATAAAATAATTAGCGTAATTGGAAGCTCGTGTTAATACGTTCGTATAGGTAACGAGGTTTCGATTTTTACGCGTCACAACTATCGAAAGGTTCGTTCGTTCTTTCGTGGATCACTGCGTAATAGCGTACAATAAGAGGACAAATTCGACTTTTATGGACACCAACGTTGACGTTGCAACGAATAAAGTAACTATAACACTGCGACGACTGTGCGTGAAATGCGAGAGTCAATAAGAATTGTTCAACGTTACCTCGTTACCTTCGAGCGCATCTTGGAACAAGTATCTTAACAACCTGTGCATTAAACTATTGTTTCAAAAGTCTCGTTATCTTACCTCATGTACATCACAGGGCACGAGGAGTTCAAAGTAGAAAGCGTCTCACTATTGCACGTCACTTTCCCGCCGAGAGGTCTACGATCCAAGCAAACGGAGTGTGAGCTTTTTTCCCAACGATTACTATTCCACCAGCAGGATTCGTGTTCTTTTTGCTTTTTGTTTTATGTTCTCGGCCATTTTTACAGTACTATTTGGTATGATCGCTCTTGTAGCAGGAACTATTTATAGTGATGACACGAGTGATCTCGCCCGCCAGCGAAAGTCTCCAACGTCGAGGTACGTTCGTAGTCGTTTCATCCGTCGCAATGCGTCTCCATGGTGGATGATCGGTCGATTTCAGAAACGATTTCGAGGAGCACGGAATTGGAACGAGCACCAGAAATGGTAGCGTCGGATGATTCTTCTCGGTTAACGCTACCTCCGGATAAGTCACTAACTTGTAACCAGAAGACACGTCGAAGAAAACGAGACGACGGCCTCGAGAGAGAGAATTTCGCCGGCACGCTCGACTGGCTCTGGCGTTTTCGCGATCGACGGACAAAGGGGCGACGTTAATATTTTTGCTGACAGAGAAAGACGGACAAAGGAAATCAAGAGAAAAGATATAGAAAAGACAAGGACAGATCGGTGACAGCGGCTCAAGCGTGGACCGAACAGGGCGGAACGTCCGTCGAATTTACTCTGGGAGTTATGATGAGAATGGTGATAGTCAGTCTTGTGAAAAAGAGAACATCTCGCGGAAAAATCGGGGCCGTGTGTATCCTGTCCGCGTGTACGTATGTCAATGTACGTGTGTGTGAGTGTCGAGGGATTTTCTTTTAAAGAGGGATGGTTGGTTGATCGGATACCTCTACGTATCCGTCCTGGTCCTTCAACAAGGATGACGAGTTTCATCTCGGGAACCTAAGTCCACGCGTAAAACGTAAAGATACTCTCCTAATCCGAACCATTTTGTTGAAGCAACGCGGGCGCCGACTGAGGCGGTTGCGGCTGCATCGACTCGTGGTGATGATGATGATCGACCGGTGACGGTGTCCTACTGCTCCGCGACGCGGACATATCCCCGGCTCCTCCACTTCCGGCATTCGTCGGTGGTTCGTATGCTTTCTGCTCGCTCGGCGGTAGCAGATGCACCATGCTGACTGGTACCGGAAAAGCCGCAGCGGCAAAGTCGGGAAAGAAACCTTGCGGCAGGTTACCACCGAGCAACGAATGATGAGGAAAACCACCGTCGTCACCTGGATGCGGCGGTAAACCGGCAAGCGGATGGGTCATTTGCGTGGGCGGTTGGACGGCTTTTACGTTGTTGTTCAACGAATTCATTACGACCTCGCCCGTCGTCGCGCCCGTGCAATCCCTCCTCAATTGCTCCAGTTTTAAGCTCTTTCCGTATTTACCGCGCACGTACATTAAAAGGCTATTGTACGGTATGCCGAAGATCCTGCTCGCCTGCGACGTCGTCATCTTCTTATTCCAAACATGCTGAAGAGCCTCGGTCAGCTCCGCGTTCGTCCAAGACCTCGGTGGTCCTCCTCGAGGAGCGCTATGTTGACCTTTTGGCCTGCCTACCGGCAAACCTCGACTACCGTGATCTCCCCATCTACGTGGAGCGTCACTCTCTCCTCGATGTTTCTTCGGTTTCTTGCTCGGATGATGACCACCGAGACCAGCCGCACCGAACAACCCGTGAAGAGTTTCCGGTTTAAAACTGTCGTGAAGATCCGCCAGGAGAGACCCTCGCTCAAGGGCACCAGCGTGAGGAAACAGTCCACCACCCAGAGACGCGACACCATCCAACGGAAACATCGCCGTTACAGAATTACGTCGTGGCGTCAACGGTGATTCTTGTTGTTGCTGTTGCTGTTGTTGCTGAAAGTGATGCGTTCGGTTAGGCCCATGGGGACTTCCTTCCCGCGGATGGTGACCCTGAGGTGGCGGAACAAGCTGGCTCTGCGGATGATTCGGTAGCCACTGAGCCGCCAATTGGCCCAGACTCGTCAGGTACTCGCTGTGATGATGCGGCGGCGTCAACGACAAGGCCGACATCGCTGGTAATCCCGCCGCGGCCGCCGCCGCCGCCGCTGCCGCCGCAGACGGAATGTCTTGGAGGGAACCGTCAGGATGTAGCAGACTGGTGCCGGTCAACGGCGATCCTCTCGGACTACTTGCCGCCTCGCTGCTTTCCGCTTTCATGGGATGATGATCGGCTCCGTTCGGCGACAGGGACCTCTTCATCGATAAATTTTCCGCAATATCCTCATGATGCTGATTTAGCATGGAGGATTGTTGGTTCTGTTGTTGTTGCTGGAGCTGTTGTTGCTGTTGGTGTTGATGGGATTGTTGTTGGCCGCTGCTGAGATTTAAACCACTGGGCAAAGGGCTTAAACTGGGTGGTGGATGAGGTCGACTGAGATCTTGTGGCACAAGCTCACCGGATCTTCTTCGCGGACGTGCCTGTTTTCGTCGAGGTAACAACGGCGAACCGCACGTTTCTCGTAGATCGCGCATACCGAAATTCAAATGACCCATGTGCGGTAACCTGTCTCGATGGTCCCTCGCAGGATGAAAAATTGTGGGGGTCGTTGCGGTAATTGGTTCACGGGTTGACGGCGGTGCCGTGCTTTCGGAAGCGTTGTCGTCCTCCTCCGGAGTGCCCTGTCTGGCACCTTCGGGTGTTGATGGTTCACCGAGAAGAAGATCGGCGGTTGGGGTTTCCGGTGGCGATGCTGGCCTCGGTTCCGAGGATGCTAAACCACGCACTTGTAGACTCTCCGCGGCTCTCATCAGTCCTGGAAGTTCTTCGCGACCGACGCGCACCTCGCCGCGGTACATAAAGTCAATCAGCGCTGCTACTTCGTGACCAGGAAAGTCCTTTAGCACGATCACCGGATGCTTGCAGGGATGTTCCGCGAATATCCTCTCGAAGAATGGACTAGAATGCAAACGCTTCGTGTTATTGGAATATATTGGGAACATCGATGCGGGCTAGGAGGGACTTGGAATTCGGTGCGGTGACTTCCAACTTTGCACCTCCAATTTCAATTTTATTCTGTGAGAAATGTAGTTCAAAGATCTACGAAAATACGTTGAATTTTAGTTGCAAAAATAATTGCACAAACAATATTTCAGACTACATTTGGAAACTTTGTGTAGATTAGATCGGTGTGTTTTTGCTTTTGTATTATTATAGAGAAAATGTAATAACTTCATGCTAAATTGCATATTCAGAGCGCGATACGTTAATCGGCCTCTATATTTATATAATGTTTAAGCGAAAATGGACATCGATACTGTGTAAAACATATCGTTTTAAGAACAACGATATACACTATGCCTCATCCGGCCAGCAAAAGAGGTGAAGTGCGCGCGATTTGCAGACAGAAACCGCGGACAAAAAGTTGAAGCGAGAATTAGTGTTCCCTCCCCGATCGCGAGACTGATCGGAGTCTGATCCTGGACGGTACAAGACTTTCGCTCGTTGCCGCCTTTACGTCATACGTTCCGCATGGCAAGAAGAACATTACAGCGTTGCGTCGAATGCAGCTGACCAGCAAACCACGAACCAACGAGTGATAGAAAAATATACTCCTACAAAGAACTTGTATCGCGCAAGAAGTATTCTTTGTTCGGCAACGCGTCGCTTCTTTGTCGTATTTGATTTATGTTAATCACTGTCACCGAGAATTTAAAACAAACATAGAATATTCTTACTCATCACACTAAAAATTTACATTTTCAACCTTGAATTCTTCTATCTAAAGAAAATATCATCTTCCTACGAATATTGAAATAGATCCAGAACTTTCAACCCTTCAACGTCAACCTCGAATTCAATCATCCCCAACAATCAAAGAAACAAACATCTCCTTTAATTTTCTCAAAGTTAAAAACGCAAGAACTTTTCCCAACATACATTTAACTTAATCACCAAAAATCTTTCAACATATCACAATAACTATCACTCCTCTTTACCTTCGACAACAAGAAAGAAACAGTTTCAATCATCAACCATAGAAACGACCACCACGAATCTCAGCCGTCGCCAAAGGGTTAAAAGTCGCACCAAGGAAACAAACAACGTCCAAGCACCAAGTATGATGCATCGATACTTAACGGCAATAAAGGACAGAAACACGACGATAAATAAGAGCGAACCTCGTCTCCCATCTCTTACCTGCAAGCACTAAGGACGACCTTGTGCGCCCTGAGGCTGGTCTCGGCGCAGACCAGGGTCACGTCGACGAGTATCTCCGCGTGTAGTAGCGCCTCGAAGGCCTGAAGTATGTGCGTCTGATGATTGTTCCATCGTAAGGAATAGTGCGATTGCAAAGCCATCCCATCAGGACTCTCAGCGGCGCTCGACATTTTTTCACCGCCGCTCCTGCCGTTAGCGGAGCCACCTTGCTCCGCCTCGTTCTCCTTCGTACCTCGAGGTCCTGCGGTCGTTTTTCTCTTCCATGCACGCACGCACGCAGCCACGCACGTATTGTGAACGATGCCTCCCCTTCGACACTATTTTGAACGGTGTTGTTCTCCTGCAAATTCAAGAAATAACGTTCAAGGTTAGATCAAGTGTATTGGAGAACCGAAACTTTAAGATTTACAGGGATAGAAGTAGATGGGAAGGTTGACTATTGTTTTGACAATTTTCTATAAGTTTGAGGAAGGTAGAAGGTCGGGGGTGGGGGGAGGGGGTGGTGGATGCAAATGTAGATCACGCATGGCGACGAGAAGGTCTTGGGTGGAAAGGAATTTCACGAATCTTGATAAATCCAAGGGCCTACTTTGAATGTACGTACGACACGGGTGTCTACTCTCGTATCGTTTATAAGTATTATCGTTGATCTGTCGGAACATCGTTGAAAAGTGTAAATAATAAAATGGCGGTGGAAGTATGAACTACTTTGCGTGCCTTTTTGTTTCGAGCTTAACTGCTATGGTTATTTTGGGGAGGTTCTACAGGTTCGAGTGGTTTCGAACCATTGAGGTAGTTTTCTGGGGGTTGGAAATTTGTTTGACCTAACTTTTCGTTGCTGTCGTTGCAACACAGCTACGTAAATGTCTCGGTGTGAAAAAATTTGTAATAAAGAAGTAGCTTCTGCTGTGATGCGGAATTTATCTTTTACATTTGTCACATGAATATTTATAATGTATAACGTTGTAAAGTTAGAATGCGCTTGTGACCAGAAGTTTAAAGGTTGTGATTCGTGTTTGAGATTACACTCGTTCGATTTTCATCACCTTTTCTCGTACGATTGCGAATAATTGTTTCGAATCGAATGATAAAATAGTGAGATGAAAGGCAGTGAGAAAGAAGAAGAAAAGAAGAAAAAGTGCCGCAGGTATGATCGATTTATACGCTTTCCGTCGTGCTTCCCACCTTCGGAATGTGCGAGAAATTCTGGTAGCAGTTCTCGATGCCACATTCGAGGGTTCTTGTGAAAATTGCTGGCTGTCTACGATAATCGTTGCGAATTGTTTTAGATTTGTATAAAATGCCATGTTCCGAGTGCGTCTGTCTCGAACTATAATTTAACTTGTTGCTGACTTAAAATGAAATATATGCAAAGTCGAAAGCTGCTACTGTCTATCATCTCTGGTACTTTGCCGCAACATTTTGCGAAATTTTTACATCTAAAGACTACGATAATTAATAAATTAAAAGAAAATATGACAATATCAAAAATAATATTCTTCATATACAAAAAATTGTATAAAATTAAGGTGATAATTGAGAAGTTTGACTATAAACTTTGTGACAACTACAAAATTTTTCTATTATAAATAGCTAATGCATGCAAAATAGTACAAACTTGAAACGCGAATTATACGAGAAGACAGAAAGTTTTGTAAAATATATCTAATGTTTTTCAATATTGCTCTTTTAAATTGATAAAAATCTGGACACTCTTATCAAGTAATTTTGTTACTACGCTATTGCATAGCAAATATTAAAAGTACTAACAAGTTATAAGATAAACCAGATTCATTTATCACTTCGCATTACTGCCGATTTTTTTTCCGACGCTTAGAAAATTATCAATTCATATTATTGGTTAAAGAAAATTTGTTTTCATAATATAGAAGCGGTTATCGATTGCGTTCGGCGCATATCACGCTTATTACGGTTAATAATAAAGCTTTTGAGCGAAACATGAGAGAAACTTCAACTATGGACGATTAAATTCAATCCAGCAGTGATTTCACGATAATGTATGTAATTTTCGAGATAAGCCCGCAAAGGTTTACCCCGATCATTTTCTCAAAGTTGTTATAATAACGAAAAAAAGTTCATTCATCCTACCGATGATATTAATTATTACATCGTCTCATACGGAATACACAAAAATTACAATCTTAAGAATACAAAAAAGAAAGAGCCATCCGCTTACGTGCCACTCGTTTGCGTGAATTTTCACTGGCAACTTTTTGCGATATCTTTCACTATATTTCATGCATTCAATGATAAACGAAGAAGTCGTGTCGAATTCTTCACCGTTTCATCATGCAAGACTCAATTTAATTACATGCTCTACATTAAACAATAAATTCATACTCTGTCAGCAAATAGATACGCGTCGAAAAGATTGTTCAAATACATAAAAATCCAAGCTTCTCACTTAGATAACAACATAATCTACAAAATACCTAAAACAAATTTCCTTTGCCTCGTGAAAATCATGTCGCCTCTCTCACTAAATCTCGACATAGGCATTTTATACAAATACTACAAGAATGCGGCAACTTCGTAGATACTTTTAGAACGAATATACATCAAATATGATACATGTCACGTTAAAACTTACTCGTCCAATTGATACCTCTGTCGTGTTTACAATTTAAAACAACTGTCTCCGTCAACTACCAATATTTCTCCGCATCAATTCGTCAATGAAACTCGTCCGAAAAAGTTCCATTTTCCCATGAATTCCGGGGTCGACGTTAATTTGCAGGACGTTACACGGGAAGGTTCGATGAAACTTGAAATTTTCCAACGACCACGGAAATAAAGCAATCACAGGGAAAGGGGAAGTCCCGGACTCCGCGGATTCAGGAGTCGAAAATTATTCGTCGATCAACTTGGAAAGCGAAGAGGGCTCACGGACATCAGCGCGAAACCTGTCTAAATTTCAGGCTGTGCATTATTCATACGCTGCTGACTGGGAGTCCTCCGGGGGGAAAAAAAAAACTCGTATTCGAGTCTCATTCGTCTGGAATCAAACGGATCCTCCAGGCTTCACGAAACCGTGGTACGTCACTGTGCGCCTGTCGAAAACTCCCCGCAAGTTTGTTGTCAAACTCGCACGTGTTCAGAAAAAGTACGAATTTACGGCACGCTGGCTACCACGCTGGATGTTATCCTTTTTTTCCATCTCCCTCTTCGTGTCTCACTCTATCTCTATCTCTATCTCTCAATTCCACTTTCTGTCTCGTCTATCCTCACTTCGGCGTTACATCCAACGTCCACGATGAATCCGACCCAGGAGGGGCAGAAGTTCGAACGAAACGATACGCGGGGAACTGTTACCCCCAATGGATCGCCGGTACCAAACTTCACCGAACTCGTTCGACCAAACGGCAGGACGAGATAGACAGAAAAGTCACGATTAACGCTCGCGATATTTGCAACGTTGCCGCGATATTTTCAATCGTTGTTAACGTTATCGATGCACAACGAAGCGCCAAGTTGATACGATTAGGATGAGACCTTGATGGAATTTTGAACGACGGGCAACACGATTCGAATAATCAACACTTGCGTTACGGTTGAACATTGGTTGCACGGAAGTTTGTACTAGAGATGATTAATTTGGACGACAGTGACGAGTAGATACGACGAAGATACATCACAATGAGACTTTAAGGATTATTCTTGTAGGTGGTTGCACCTGATAACTCACACTGTTCATCGGCACGCGTTTCACGGTAGAAATGGAGCACACACAAGATACAACACTAACTTCGATGGAAAATCGCAACGATCGGTCTTACCGGCACCTACTACACTTTTTGCTTGACTCGAGTAAATTATTCTCACACTATTTCCTCCCTCGAGATTGATTTCGTTTCGAGAGATTTTAAAATACGACACAAATTTCAACGCACACACTGGATTCGAAGATTCGTGTCGTCCGAGCGCGGAAGTTTGCCGCGTTGGCGGGAAAACTAAACACAGTCGGTGAACCGCGCGCTCGATCCCACCTCGTCGTACGCGTACTCGTGTTTACGTTGGAAATCCCAGGACAAAGACGGAGAAACGAGGGAAAAGCAAGAAAGATATATAAATAAGAAGAGATAGAAGTAAATAGATAAAGCCCGCGCAAGAAAGAATAAGAGAGTGTGGCGCCCCTAACCGATCAGCTGATTCCTCACTGTCATCCACCGTTTTCTCGATAATATCACAAAACCTACGATCCGGAAGTGCCCTACGGTCATCCGGTTCACACTCTTATAACCCGTTCTCCGAGACACCCGCGTGTACGTACATGAATCACTCCTCGATCACTCTCAGCCACGGGGGATCTATCCTCCCCATGGAATCACCGTCGATTATAGCTTTCACCTTGGGCAAAGACACTTACGAGACTTTCGACCGTTTAAAAGGTGCAAGAAAAATGAAAAAGTCGAGCGTCACCGAGGGGAGGTTAAAAGAAAACTGACCGTATCGTGTGGGTTGCGTGTGCGGCACAGCGGCGTCGGCGACGGCCGGTGAGTGAATGCGCCGTGACGTTAGGCGCCCCTCCTAAGATCCCCGCCCCTCTCGCTCCTTAAACCTCTCCCTCCCTCGCGGCGACGTCGTCTCTTTCCCTGCACGGCACACGGTGCTCGCTTGCTCCCACATACCGACTCCGACTAACCAACCTCCCCCTTCTCTATCTCTCTTTCTCTCTTTCTCTCGATCCTCGACCGCCTCCCCCTTTCTTCCACCCTCACCATCCCCCTCTACGTCCCACGGCTTTCTCCTCCGTCACTTTACCGCCCCGCGCGCAAACCCACCACCGCCTCTCGCCACCCCTGGCGCGTGTCCTGCCGCTCCAACCAACATTCGCGGACCGCGAACTACCCCTTTCCTTCCTTTCAACTACGGGGAAACCTACTGTTCCATGCGAGACGCGCTCCTTCTTGTTGCCCTAACCCTTGCCACCCCTTTCGAGGCCCCCTGTACCCTTCGTTGCTACTCTGCCCTGCCTCTATGCTACGAATCTACACGCTCATCCGCGAGCCGATGTAACCGATAAGAAAACCTCGACATGCACACGAGGGATTCCGCGCGGCCGGATTGCTCCGACATCGTCGACGGACTTTTTTTCGCGCCGAGATACGCGGAAATCGTTCACCACCCCGTGTGGAGAACCATTTTCAGGGGAAATGTGTAAAGAACGGTTTAGAGATATTTTAGTTTTGTTGTTAAGATCGTTTGGTTGTTTGTGGGACGATCTATGAGTGGAGTTTGATACAAGGGGTGGTAAATTTTGTTGTTTGATTTTGATCGATTGAGGAGGATTCTATGACGATTGAAAAAGATCGGTTTCCGCTTGAAGTTTGAGAAACGAATGTCGTTGGCGAAAGAGGGACAAATACGAGAAGATTTCGAGGACCGCGACGAGAGGTGAACGACGAGAAGTCAAGGCCGCCGTCGGAGGTGGCAACGGGAGGGTGAATTCCAAGTTCAGGACCTCTCGAAGAATCTTGGATCGCAACGGGGCACCATAGCGAGGTAAGGACTGTAGATAGTTTCGCTCGTCTACTTGCACCTATACGCGTACTTGGTACGTTTCTGTACTCGTGTGCGTTTATATGTTTCCGCGAGATGCTATTACGTCTTACTGATTTCGCGGAGCGATAAACTACGCGGGCATTTTCATTGTCCCTTTTGTACCCGCGGGAATTTCGTCGATCTTAAACGTCGAAAGTACGGTTCGGATCTATAGTTATCAAGAATATGCGGGTATAACTCTTTGACGAACGTCTCAAGTATGATTTCGTTCGAACGACTTCTCGTTGTTTTATATGTACACGAATCGTGAAGATGGAAAAATTTATGAGCAACTGTTTGCAAAATTGTTTGAATCAATGGGATGATTTTTAATATCAAATGTGACTATCGATAGATATATTTTGTTACGCTTATGTACTAATAGTATTTTAGTAAAGACATCTTAGGCGCGAAAATTTTTAATATATTAGAGAGTAATGAAAAATCTATGGTGTCAGATAGAATTTTGCAACTAAAATTTCCAAGACGCAGATACGTGATTTGGACTGTCTGATATTTGCGCGTAAATAGCTAAAATTTCATATCGCCAATATCCGCTACCAAATTCCACACGTGAACGCACAGTTTCCAAAAAGCCAAATATTTTCCATTTCATCGCGTAGCAACCGTCGAGACGTATTCCTCATCACAATTATAACACACGAGACATATTCCCCAGCATGCAAAGAATACTATCGACAATGCAAATCAATGCCCCCGAGAGAAACACGTCCGTAATACGTATTCTACCCGCAACGACGTCGCGATATCGTCCTGAAAATTCTATCCCCTCGTGGACTATTATCCACCTCCGCACGCAATTCCGCGGTAAACAATCGACCTCTCGCATCGAGTTTTCCTCGATTACGAACATATCCATTAGCTCTATCTACTCATGGTACCTTGAATCGTGCGAAGATTTCGCGAAGTATTCTCTCAGCTTCCAACCCCTATAGGTCACATTGTCCATCCGCTTCCAAGTGAAAAAAAAATCACCCCGAATTCACAATACAACAAAAGATATCTATAATAACACCTATCACAACAAACACTTGCCGACCGATTCAACGTCACCGTACACACGCGACACGTGCATCTACCCGACACGTCGAAGAATGGCCTTAAATCACTGACCGATGAGGCGTGCTGCTCGTATCGAAGAGTCCGCGAGGCGAGGGCCACGATCGCATCGCACGCGTGGAATTCCGCAGGTGGTGGACGCGTCGACTGTCTTGACTCGTGTCGAGGAAGTGTGTGAGAGCACGTAGGTGGGCTCGCGTAGGTGCACGATCACATACAGGTGTGCGGTCGAGCAACGGTGGTGGCTACGGTGACGGACGCCGTGGCGGTGGCGGTGGCGGTGGCGGCGGCGGCAGGCGGCCTGGCTCTTAGAGCAGTCGCGTTGTGACTGCCTCTTCGGACTTGCCACTGAAAGTGGAGAACGAGGCGAAGAGTCCCACCTCCTTGTGCCACCTCCAACCGGGTGGGTACCAGCCCATCGGACCCTCCTTCCCTCCTCTCTTGTCCTGTTCAACCTTTTACTCCTCCACCACACGCCGTCCTTCCGGCGGCTCGTCGAACGTGTTTCGCTCCTTCTACATGTACGTGTCTCTCTTTTCTTGAACGAGAGCCACGCTCACCGGCCAAGTGTTTGCCGTCTACCGATTAGACCGCTTACCTACGCTCTTCGGAGTACCTTCTACCTGTGATTCTCTACCGTTCTACCGGGGGATACGGTACACCTACCCTTCTGTCCTTTTCTTGCCCCAAATATCGCTCCCTTCGAGGGAGGTGTACACCTGCTTGGCACCTGTGCCCTCGTACCCTTCTCGTTGGTCGACCCTTGCAATTCCTATGCGGGCCCCATTTTGTCGTGCGTTTAACAACCACCGAAGGATTTGTAATCGAGGCTCAGAGGATGGACGTACACCCCCTCTTTATGGGATTTGAGGGTGTCCCGTTCTACGTGAGGAAATAGTTTCGAGGGATTTTCTTTGGGTAGAGGAGTACCATTTGGTTGGAATTTTAAACTTGTACGTTCGATTTGTCGGAGGGTGCATGTTTTTAATTTTTTTTCTGTACTTTGCGGGTGGAACCAAGTACACTCGTCAAGGACGTGAATGCTGTTCTTGAAGTGGTGAGAATTTTCATGTGAATTTTCCACGGAGGGCGTTGTTATCGATGGGATGGTCGAATGTAAATGATATTTATTTTAGAGGTAATAGGTGCTTCTAACATGCTTCGTGGTATCTTTAACACTAGAACGACCAAGCAAGTCAAAATGACTTATTCACAATTTTTTCCAACAATTCCCTAAGTTTATAGGAGAGCTCTAGACTAGAAATTCTAAGCTGATCTTATAAAACACAGATTTCCGGACCGATCATATTTTCCACTTCTTGATTCTCCTTTTTTCAAAGTACTTATTTAATATATTTAAATGTCATAGGTTTAACGGCGGTCGTTCTAGTGTTAAAGATATTTACTGCAAAACTAAGGGTCTTTGAACTGAATTCTTCTAGATTAATTTCTAGATAAAAGATATACATAGAAATGGTATACCACAGGGCGAATCGATCGAGCTTGAAAATTTATATTTAAAAGCGACCGATTTTCTACGTAAATAAAAAATAGCTTATAAATTAAACCTTGCCTTTTGTGTTCGTTAGATCTGAACGCGTTGCAAATAACCGGAAAGATAAATAGTGCAAAAGTGTAAGATTCAAGCATTGGATTAATTAAAACTTCAAGCCTTTGATAAATATCAAAATACAAAATTGAACGATAAAGTAGCAGCTTCGTTGGTAGGATTTATGATTAAACATTTAAATATCGACGAACATTCATAATTAATAATACAGCCGTATAATAGAATTACCGTTTCATGAGTTTTTCTGAGCTTTCATGTTCCCATTCTTTTCCAACTCTTTGTTTATAATATATTCGTCATTAATGCGCTTCAACTGATACATGTATTCTTATATTTGAAAAGATACTCCCTTTTTATTCTACCGTATCGAAGAATTGAAAGCAACGGAATCCAATAATATTATACTTTCGTATAATTATCTCAACGTGAAAATTTGCTGATACTGCACTCGGTATAAGAACATTAACTGTTATATTGCACAATGAGATGTTCTCGTATCGTCAAGTAAGCTGCTTATTCCAGAGACAATCACGATCGTCGAAATCCACTTTGTTAATAAATTCTTACTATCTGATCACCCGTAACAGTCCAACGATTTTTAAAATACTTCGATGTTACATCCCATTCCGTTTAATAAGATTTTTTCAAGAAAGTCAGAGTCGTAATTTAAAGTTTCATAGTGAAAAATATTTTTTATAGCTGTAGATTATATATGCATATTTAATTCCATCGCACGAAACATTATTTCTGAATAATTCTAACGATTAAATTAATGCATAATTTATGGTTTATGTAGAGAAATTCAAGAAATCTTAACCCGACTGTGTTTAATTATTTCATCTAATTTTATTTAGATGATGTCGTTCGGTGAAACGATAGATAATGGCCTTTTATTATATATCGAGTCCATGCATTTATAACGTGTCCGACGGTGTATATTTTTGGCACCCTTCCGTTCTGCTTCATGCGAGGCGTTCAAATCACAGAACTTGCTCCAAGACTTTCCCATGATCATTTTTCACATTCATATATAATATTATTTTAAATATTGCAATTCTACATCAGATATTATGTATATCGTGGTATTTTTTATTTATAATTCCATCGATGTTTAACACATTTTTTCTACATTGTGCAATGTAATTATTTATATTTCTTTAATATTAATAAGAATTTCAGATTGTGAAAAGGAATATTATTAAAAAATGAAGTAATTGTAAAATAAAATTTCACGACATTTTTGCACTGTAAGAAAAACTCTACTTTGATTCTAAGTTTTCAGGTTTGATGTAAAATTATTATTCTTGCATAAAATGCACGGTAAACAATTGGGACGTTTAGAAACATAGTGAAAATTGATGAAAATGTATAACATCTTCGATAGACAATTGATTAATTGCAATGTTAAAGATCCGCGATACTAAACGACAAAAACTGTAAATCAATGATTCAGCCAATTATTAAATTTCGTATTCACGTACTTCAAGAACAGTACTTCATTTAAATAAAAGAATACAAATTGATATAAATCGTATAAATACGATTGCAACCACTATAAAGTATTTGCATCTTCTACAGTTCCCCCATCATATCTCAGTAACCCTATTCCAGAATGGAATCCGTAGTGCCCGTAAAATCCACACTTACCCTTGAAAGTACTTTCCCAGAGAAAGTTCAGTGACCCAAGCGATCTTCCTCCAACATCCGGCATAATTAATTCTATCCACCATTCTTACATTTTCCTCAAGATCCTCGAAAATATTCATTCTTATCAATCGTCTTCTAAACCTAGAACATTCTCCATCACATTTCATCCCGCCATCGGCACCCCTCCCGCCCCCCCAATATCATTCCACCCACGTATCCTTTCCATTCACCCCAAAAATTAATTAGCATTCTACAACATGCATAATAATTATAATTAAAAACACTCCAAAAATCCAGTAAGTTCTAAAGTTTCAAACATCGTATAGGTGGTTGTTCCACAGGGGGGCCATAGTCGATGGCAGGGGGTATGAGGTGGTCGGAGGAAGTACCTACTTCCCGTACCCATCCACCCGTCCTTGTGTCCCTGTTTAAGGGTCTCGCCAGTGCAGGCTGGTACCACTACACCCCCTTTCCCCTAGGAGCCAGGCTCGGTCACCCCCCTCGACGGCACCGGCGCTGGCTCTACCACTGCCGTGGCCCTCCAACCCCGGCCAACCCCCCGTATCGCCCCACTACCCGCGAGGAACCGGCCCCAGTGGTTCTCACTTGGTCTCTCGTCGCGCATACGCCTATATATACGTGTACAGATATATATAGAGAGCCGGTGGGGCGGGTGGTGCCGAGCACGCGTCACGAGGCGCTAGAAAAGCGAAGGTGCCCACGGATGTATTTTTTAATTATTGATTTTAATGACGAGGGGAGCCGCTGCCAACGCCATCTTGGATGCTGGGCGGAGTAAGAAGCGTCTCCCCCTCCCTCCCTCACGGCCGCGTCCTCCTCATCCTCCTCCGCTGGTACTCTTTCCATCTTTCTTCACCGTTCTTCCAGTACTCCCTACGAAGAGGACTCTTTCCTCTCTCGTTCTTTCGCTGTGCACGCGTTCATTCGCGCCCACCCCTTCCAACCTCTTTCTCTCTCTTTCCCTCCTCTCCCTTTCGCTCATTCCCTCTCCCTTTACCTCTCATTCATTCGTTCCTTTTCTGTACCTCCGACTTCTTCTTTCACCTCCTTCTCCGGTACCCCGAACCTTCTAACCTCCCCGTCGTCCTCAACCTCCACCCTTCTCCGCGGCCATCCTTTTCTCTTACATCGTAGGTTACCCCCTGCGTTCCTGTCCTCCTCCTTTTCTTCTCGACTAATGCCGAGAGATAGACAGATGATGATTAAGAAAGCGCCGGTACGTGTGAGGACAACGCCGCGACGCTCAACTCCCCCGTTTCTTCCCTGCCACCCCCGTCGTCTTTTCTCCTACCACGTTTTCTTCTCGATTTTCTTTCGATTCCTCCACCCGTGTCTTTCGTTGGTCGTTCTTATTTTTTTTTCTTTCTCGCTTGATTTCCCTCCCGGTTTCTTCCATTTTTTTTTTCATTTCTATGGACCTCTTGCTCTTCTTTTCCGTTCTATCCTTCATTCTTTTTAGCTTCTTTTTGTTAAGGGGTGATGGTACCCCTTTACGATTCCACGTTTGTCCCACGAATCTCGAATTCGCGGTTATCGCGACGAATAATTATGGATTGTGTGGTGAGATTCCGTAATTTATTGATATGCGGCCTAAATCATTCTGGTATGATCTTATGTATGTTGAATCATTGAAATGATTGGTATTTGTCGCCCACTGGAATCTATAAAATTGCAAAGTTTCCTTACCAGATACCTTATATTAATAAAACTTCAGGCTTAAACATACAGAATACGTATTGATTTTTAAATATAAAATTTGACACTTATTCGATACAATTATTAATCATAACAAATTCAATTTTATAAATTCTGTTAACGTTTATAAAAAAATTATTCGATATTTTGATTTCTTCCATATCTATAATTTTAGAGTGAGAGAGTATTATTTATGTTTAAACGATGACCGTAACATTCAACCCCAATTGCATCGATATATTAAAAGCACACGTAATAGCAGCAATTGTTTTTAGACAGTCGTCAAATAGTTTTCTCTGCCGCATAAATATTTTTGAAGAAATTAAATTTCACTAATGTCAGAAGTACTTGCGCGACTTTCAAAGGCCGCACGCGAAATGCACGTGGGTGCATGACTTTAATAAGAAGCTAAGTGCACGCTTTCTATGTGCATGTGTGCACTGGCTGAAAATTGAACATAGCACGTGTTAAGAGTGAACCGTATCATCGGTAAGCGCACTTTGAAATTGTTAGGTGCTGGTGAGGTTACCTCATCACCTTATTAATACATAGAAGATAATTAAAAATTTCTCCATTGGCTGACGTAACTGCAATTATTTCAATAATTATAAAACACTTCAGATATTCGAAACGTTATTTTTAGTCTCATTAACACATTCAATACTTCCTGTACATCGACTACTTTATTATTCCTATTAAACTAAAAATTAGTTTAACAATACGACATTAATTCTTCATTACGAGAAATTTAAACTTTTCCATGTAATAAGACAACTATCAACTCAGTTAAACTTTTCCATTTTTCATGACATTTACGAAGCAATTCTATTGCAATGTAGCTGCTGTAGCACAGAATAATAACAATAATAAGTAAACAAGTGACAAATTCATTTTATTACCTGCCTTCATCTTCAACAGCTCAAATATGACTAAACTTTGCAAATGAAAAAGAATATACCTGTAACATTGAATGCAAACATCATCCTATGTTTCATACATATCATTAACATTTTACTTATTTTTTCTAATCCCCCTTGAATAATCCTGGCGTCACGCTCTTAGTCATAAATGTTTTCCACATCGCCAGCCAAGAAAAGCAATTGAAAGGTTCACCCGAATTGTACAAATACTTACTTCTTACATATCGTAAGAATAACGGGGAAAACATTGACGCATGTATTTGTATCGTTTAACCGAAGTTGTATGACTGCCGGACCGCAATAAATGTGCCACACAAACAACACCTTTTATTGTGGCACCTTGCTCAAAATGCGTATCGGCGATTACCTTTCTAAAATGCACCTCTTCATCCGTATTTTTCGAATCATTCGACACAGGTATGCTTTACCTGCGTGTGCACCTGACCATGCAGTGTGCGACATGTCGAAAGATTTTCCAAGAACGGTTATTAAGTAGGTATTGGTGATTACTCGATGACATTTACGAATCATAAATCTCTCGTCCGAAAATCATTATCCGAAAGGAAGTAATAACCCGAGGCAACCTGATCCGAGTATAGAAACGGACAACAATCGCATCGCTGACGGAGAGTCGTGCGAAACTAAGCAATTAATACCTGTCTCGTGCAATTTTTAATCCCATCGATTCTATCGGCGATCGATCTTCCTGGTGAAACTTAACCGGTGAAATTGAATTTCACATCTTTCCGGGAAAAAAGGATCATTTCACTATTGCCACCTGGTTTTTGTGCATTTTCATTTTCATGGTGTATGCACGTGGATTTTTGAATCTGAGATTTTATAGTAACTTTAATTGTGGCAAATATGTGAATATTTTGGATTGATGTGTAAGGAGAATTGTTAATTAGTTAATAAGGAAGATGAATGGTGTCGATTCGATGCACTAACAGAAGTGCAACGTTGAGTGAAAAGAGACCTGCAGCGATACTCGAGGTCGATAATGTTAATTAGAATGGGAGGCCGTACTTCGTAGAGATTCCGGAAAATCGTAAGGATACACGTTTACGGTCCCTATTATGAATTGATTATTTCGAGATTAGAGTGGTGATATTGCGCCTGAATTGCAATACTTAACGATGCTGAAAAGTTAATATTTTTCGACTTCACGGCGAACGAGGCGTCACGAAGTTATTCCCGTTTTGTGTTAAGCTAACTCTAGAATAAATAATATTTCATTACGTTAATTACTGTCACGTCAAAAAATTTATACTTTATGCGAAGAAACTTATTTTAAATGAAATTATGGGATCCGACAAATATAAATATTTAACGGTAAAGCATATTAAACAAGTTCGGATAGTTAATGATAGAAAAAGAAAATAATGAGAACTTCAAAGAGTTAACGATTACACCCTTAAAAAATCTTTTTTATGACTAACATAGAAATTTTTCAGAATATTTCTGTAAAGTTTAGTAAGTCAAGTTAAAGAAAATCATCGGTTTTCTATTCTTCATTATTAATTCTGTCATATTAAAAATATTAAAATATCGTTTTTTTTTTTCATTAAATTCAATTCAACGTTAACAATCATAAGATGATCGACGAGGCAGGCAATGTGTCAATTAAAAAAACGGCCACTTCATCCTGGTTTGCATGAAATTCCGTATAAAATCCGTAGATCCTTCAATCCGCTGAAACCTACTGCATACACGAATAGGTGAAGGGAAGTACTTAAACATATGCAAGGATCGATAGCATCAAGGGTGAAGACGAAGATTCATACGCTAGGTATGCAGAGAAACCATGAGAATACGAGCTGGGTATGGAGTGGTCGAACCGCAGCACCCCATTGTGAATTAATTACCCCGAATCGTTGCAGGGGGTAGCCGTTCTATTCACGCCGGTTTGCGACAATGCCGAGTCACGATTTTATTAATTCTAACTTGCGTTTATCGTGCCAGCTACACCATATGTTAATGTCAACAGATATCAACGATTTAAACGAATCTGGTGTCCATTGTTTGAATTTACATGTGCTTTTAATTATTCAATGCGAAAAGCTGACCTGTTCGTTCGATCGATGATATCATTTATAACAAATGAAAGATCTTTTCTAATTAAAATATATGGATATTAAATTAAGTAAGGAAGATTAAATATAACGAAAGTTACAATATTTTAATGTAAAGATGCTCCAACGTGAAAGGGATATTGTCTTTAGCATTAAACTACCGTACCACATACAGACAACTGACTAGTTTAGACGAATGAAAAATATATCACTTTTTTAATTATTAAACGAAGTAATTTCATAATTTGTCAAATGATAAACTATTTATCGGTGCTGGTACCAGTTAGTAATAAATCTTTAGAAATTTCTTCGATAGAATTCGACTTTGCAAAATGAATTTGTTGTCTCCTTCTTAACGAAATAATTAGGTTTATTAGGAACTTGTGCGAACTTGCAACGAATGGCAGTTAATTTTTTCACAATTGAAGTATTACTTAGTACTCGCACTATTGAGAACGTCAAATATAAATAATTATTTGAAGAGAAATTGAGACATTGTAATTTACGTGAATAAAGTAAAAAAAAAGCATCTGGTACAAGCTGTACTATTTCGTTTCCTATAAATTATACATTTCATAAAACTATAAAAAAAACAATCGATTCTTTAAAACCGACGATCACGGACTATTAACATTTAACAATCTCGTAAATTGCGCCTACACGACGGTTAACTGGACGACGATGACACGCTGCAAGTTCCGAAGATAAATCGCTCGGAGAGGATTGTGAAATCAGGCACCACGCGACGGTCCAATAAATCCAGATCGATAGAGATCGAAAAAGGGAACGGAAGATCAAATCCGCGTCGCTTGACGCAATACGATCGTATTTCTTCTTTTCACAATTTCTCTCTCATCGAACAGATTCAATACAATGAAAGACTTAATCATCCAACGATCTCCTCGTTAAAAAGAAAAATTAGCATAATAAAAATTAGTAAATAAAGAAATAAAAATAAGGACATCCAGTGTCATCAAGAGAAAGTAGGAATTGCGAAGTAATCGGTGAAAACATCTCCCTATAACTCATTTCAACTCTGAACACACAATACACCAACCGATTTAGAGAGTTTATCCGTCGTTCGACGTGGAATCGAGCGATGGGAAATCAAAGGGGCTTTCCTTGATTCGGCCGACTACACTTACGAGAGAACATTTTCTTTTCCTGCTCTAGTTCTTTCTTCGTCGAATACACAGAGAGGACGAAGGACTCATCGACGGGGAAAAAGAAGCACTCGTCGCGTGATGTGGTAAAGTAACGGGGAGCGTGTTCGTGGGTGGAGGAGAGGAAGAGAAAGAGAGAAGAACGCAAGAGGAAGAGGTTGCGGAGGGAGATAAAGGGGGATAAGAAAAGGTGGAAGAAGTGTACGAAGAAATAAGACGAAATCAGATCGCAGCATCCGTTGAGGCTTATACGGAGCTCTACCGTGGGATTCGGTGTGTCCGAGTGAATTTCTAAATAGTATAGAAAAATTCCGATCGTGGAGATTTCGAGGTTTCTGTCATACGTAGTAAAGGCGGATAACGAACTTTAAAAGATAGGGTTGTCGGTACTTTGAAGAGACTTAGAGCGTTGGTTGGGTACAAAGGGGATGAAGATGAAGGTTCTGCAACCCTTTTGCTGACGGTCTTGACCCTCAAGTGTTGATGGTACATAAGAATAAGTGTATGCTAATGATGACGTTAACATGAATAATTGCTGCAATTAGGAATATGATTTTTTGAGGGTAGCAATGTTTTATAACATTAATAATGAAATTAGTTTGATGAAAGAATTTTAAAGAATGCAGAGAGTCTTTGCAGGGGAGAAATTAAGGGGACTTTCGAGTAAGGCGTAAGAAAATGTAGATATTTCTTAGGAAGGCTGATCACTGGAGATTTTATATGTACAAATTACTTTTAAATACAAATTACTACGGATTAATGAGCAGGGAGATTGACAATGATTTACCAATTCCTACTTCCTACTCTCTAGTAAATCATCTTTGTCAGGTGTGGCCGAATGTACAGATTTTTGAATCTTTGGGTCACGGTGGATTAAAGCGATTTTATATTTATGAAAAAACGAACAGAATGATTATACACAAAGAGACTGATTATACACGAAGAGAATGATTATACACAAAGAAAATCTGCAAAGACAAATGCGGATCTACAGAGGTCATTCCTTACGCTGTGCAAGGATACAGGGCTCAGGACATTTACAAACATTTTCAAAATTAATTAAAAACTCCAAATAAAATGAAACCCAATAAATCATCCTCAGTTCGTTGTACAGTTCCTATAAAAATAACCCGACGATTGATCATCAAGCATTAAGTAACCGAGTTTCCGAAGTTTCGTTACAACCTCGCAGTACTCGACACTCTAAGCGTACATCATGTAAAACAAATGACCCAATGCATTCCAAGAAACATAACATTCCCAAGGAATCAGAAGAGATACATAAATACGTTAATTATAGAGTGAACTGTATGCGACAAAAAGTGCCGAACGCAACTCGAACCCAAGGAATCTAAAGGTACGCGGAAGAAGAAGAGTAAGCACGAGATAGATGAACAGGACTACGCGAAGGGCAAGAAGAGATTCCTCGAAGTACCGAAGGAGCGTCAGGTTTTCTTAAAACACGTCCTGCGCCAACTCCAACGAAGACACCCTCACACCAGAGGGTAGCAGATCGCCGAACTCTCTTCGCCGTACCCTTCGTATCCGGCTGCGTGCTCTCATAGGCGCCGAGCGTTGATGAGTCGAGGCAGGAAGACGCGGAGAGGAAACGAGGGCGTGTAGGATAAGGGGTTGGGGTAAAAGAGAGACGCGGAGGAGCTGGAACGAGCCTGAAGAGAATGAGCGCGAGCGAAAGGGGCTGAGAAGGACGGAGTCAGCAAAGGAAAGAGGAAAGAGGGTAGAATGGGTGAGAGACGGAGGTGGCGGAGGTGGAATTAATGCACGCACCGGGCCACGCACCCAAACCCCTTACAGGCAGCCAGCCTACTTCGTTATACGACAAGTATAAGAGGAGAGCACAGAGACTTTTATTGATCGCCTGGCAAAAACTCAGGAACCCTCATTTCGTGCTCCGTACCCCCGACTCTTACCCAGCGAGCTTCCACCAACCATCCAACCCCCTCCTCCCACTTTCTCACCACCCCCTCGTCCTCCTCATCCTCCACCTCCTCCACTACCTCCTCCTCCTCATCCTCCCCCATCCCCCTTTTGAGGAAAAAGTGGGCTGCCGACGTCGTCGTCCTCTTCGTCGTTGTCGTCGTAGCTGCTGCTGATACCGGTCCTCTTTTGCCTCCCGATAATCTTTTACACTTAAGGCCTCGGTAACCCTTTCCCTTTCCCTTTCTAAGAATCACCCCGCTTGCGTATCGTTCCCTCCTGGTTTCTGCTGTTTCGCTTCCTCTGCTGTTTCTCATTCTCACTCTCCCCTTTCCCCTGTCGTTTTCTTAGCCAGCGTATTTTCCTTTTCTCCTACATGATCGTGATCTTTTCGTCTTTCCTTTCTGATCTCGTCTACCTCGATGCTTCTTCTTAGTTGCGGCTCTACGTACCACCTGCGAAGGCCAAAGAATCCTGGGGCGATGAAGGTGTACGTGGTGGAATTACGTCGAGCGCTTCGGGATAACGGGGGTGGGAGGGTATAGACGAAATTGTAGATTTCTTTCTTGGGATGTATGCAAGGATTCCTCTTTGTTTTCTCCTTTTTTTTCTGTAAGGCAATTCTCCGGCTGGGGTTTTTTGTTCCTCTTCGAGTATCAGGGAACTTATGGAATGGAGATGACGATAATGCGAAGGGCCTTGAAAGTTTTCGGGGTGGTCGACGGGGGGTTGGTTCGAGTTTATCGCGCTCGATTTAGAGCGGAGCCTCGTAAAAGCGTCGATAGATGGGAATTATGCGTTGGAGTTAGCGATAGGCTGCAGCTCACCTTTTTTCCAAATAATTAAGATTTCGTTGATGCTCGATTTGGTAGAAAAGTTTCTTGCCGTTACTTTCACTAATTACCAGATATCGTAAAAGTTCGTGATAAGTAAATTAATTGACAATGCATATTTTTTGCATAGGACAATTAAAGATTCTGTTGTTATATTCTCGACACTGATGATATCTGATCGGGGAAGATGGCGAGAATCATTTTGCCAATTCCGGGGATTCCAAGTAACCTCCGGGTAGCCAATCGGAAGTATATAACGTCAGGCGGCTTCTCGATTCCGCCACCGTTGCAATTTCTGTACTACTCTCATTTTTCATTGTCTCCTTTGCTTTCGAGATATAATTCAACCGTTTCTCACATTTCCATTTACGTCGATTTTTTCAATCTCATTATCGTTAATTGAAGAGACCATTGACATGATAAATACAAAAAATAGCTTGAAGAAATATTTTCAAGATGCATTATATCCTCGTTGAAATGAATGTAACCGCAAACTCCGGTTCACGCATCCCTGGTTTAGATACAAAAATTATGGATGTATCATTGTCCCGAGTGCGGTTTTTTGTCCATCCTATTGTTCCGGCTTGTGTACGAAGCAGTGTGGAGGCAATAGAGCTTTTAAAGCTTAAAAACGTAAGTATGTGAAGTCCGGAACAAAATGTATCCCCAAACGATGGTCTGGCTCGTGCACGAAGGGACAACTCGAGGAGGTGGATCGAGGAGGGTGAGAGGGTGAGAAACGGTGAACGGGTAAGATGTGTTTGTTCCACACGAGCTATTGTCCGCCAAGACTACCTTTCCATTGTTTGTTACAGTCTCACCCTCTCTCTTTCAGCAACAGTCTCCCCTATCATTCGGTATCTTACATCGCGTCGAGCTTTATACCGTGTCTTTCGAGGCGAATATTTCGAGAGTTTTCCACTTTCTGAAAATGTCGATTTCCTCCTGACATTTTACCTTTCACGTTTTTCTTCTCGTTGAAACAAGAAAGAGAGCATCGTTGTATTTATCGTATCAAAACGACACACTCTTGGATATGCAAATCAAGTTTTACGTCTCGTTGAGGAAATACCGGTAGGACGAGCGCTTATGAAACTTAGAACGGGAATTACTTCGACGTGGAGATATTGTTTTCTGGATTTGACGTAACAACGAAGCAGAAATCTCCGAAGTTACAGCCAGTTCTCCATCGAGGACGAAACGTACCGTAAAGAATGTTTATGAAGTGCTCGGACGCGTGCGGCGCGTTAATCACCGACGTCGATTGCGATTGCGACTTGCATACTGCGCGCTCTTATGCAACTTTTAATGCACCGGTGAATGCTCCGAGCGCCATTGTTATTCTTAATTCTACCCTGCTCTGTCATTTCGACATGTGTACTTTTGTTTCGACTGTAATTACAGACGTACGAAAAAATACGGAACAATGCGTACCCCGTTTTGGTTACAATTCTTTCGCCGGTAAAACAATGGGGAAATGACAAAAATTTCTCGCCCGATAATTCTATTGGAAGGAGCCCGCATTACCGCGCGAAATAACAGCATCGACGGAACGGAGATGTATGTCGAATTAAGTTGAGAATTTCTCGGATAAAATTCTATCGAAAATCTACAATTTGCGTTTAATGAAAATAAGTTTCAAATTTTTAACGTACTTTCTGTTCTGTCTGTACAGGTTCGTATACTGTGACGTCATCGCGTCCGACGAGAGAACTTCGCTGCGCGGACCCGCGAAACTTTGAAAAGCGCGCGCTCCCTCGCAGAATTCTTTTCTCACCAATGCACTCAAAACAAATATGATAATGTAAATTTATCGAACAATAAATTATTTCATATGCTTTTCTACGTTTACTCGTAGCTAGGAATCGGTGGATTATTGCTTAATTAAGCCATCGAAATGGCTTGACCGAGGGAGAAAGTCGGAAGCAAGGCGCATTTGTCTTCGTGGCGTACATAAACGACAATCGAGCGTGCAAACAAACATATAACGAACGCAATAACGAGCAAAAGAAAAGTAGAAACGTACAAAAGATTTCAATCTGTCGTCCTTTGTACCGGCAAACCGCTTGCATGCACACAACCATCGCGGTCCATTCACGTACGTGTGTACGAGGGAGAACGTACATAGGCGAGCGCAACTTGTACACCTGCCCGAGGAAAGTACTCTGTCGGTGCTCCTTATTGTCATACACTCGGCTCCCCGGGCCGCTATAATAATAATTAAAGTTCCGTGCATACAATCATAGTAATGGCCGCCAGTGGCACCGCCGTCGTCCGCCGCGGCGTCGGTGGCTAGACGCTCGAAACGAGAGGAGCGAGCGCGAATAACTCGACCGACGGCGCAGCCCAGTGCCGTCACACTCGAGTGCACGAACCACCCCCTCCCCCTCCACCCTGTGCGAAACCAAGAACGACGAAGGGGTGCAGGAGTTGTAAACTTGCCGACCCGAGAAACGAAGAAAAAAGGAAGGGAGCAACGGGTATAGTTAGATGAACGGATGCATAGATAGATGGGTAGAGAATGATATCGAGAGAGAGACAGAGAGAGAGAGAGAATGAGAACGAAACACAAGGGATGTCTCTTGGAAATACTCTAATAAGCAAAATTTTTGCTTTTGTATTTAAGAAAAGAGAAAGAATCCGTGGCGAGTGCCGTTAAAGCATTGAAGAAAGACAAAACGAAGTAGAGCGAAGGGCTAAGAGTGGGAGAAAACGAAAGAAAGCTCCGAAGCTACCCTGGCCGCCTGCTTGCCGTACTCTTCTGCTAGTCGTGACGGCAATGGTGGTGGGTGGCGATACCGTTTTGAAGGGGTTAGAGGACGCGAGAGAAAAAGAGGCTGGTATTACAGAGAAAGGGAGAAAGAACAAGGGACAAGGGTACAAGTAGGAGTTCGAAGGAATAAGAAGAGGAGGAAGAAAGCGAAGAAGAAGAGGCAGAAGAAAGCGAAGAAGACGGACCGAAGGAGGGGGTTGAGTCGGTCGTATTGTCTCAGCGGGGTGGTTGCTCGCGGGCTGCGCGGATCGAGGGGACATCGCGGAGAGAAGGCGAGCGCGAGGGGGTTGGTCGGGTTACGGGCGGGATGAGGAGGATGAAGAGGGGTAGGAGGTTAGGCGGCTGAAGGAACGAAGTGGGCGGAAGAAGAAGCGGAGGCAGAAGAAAGAGAAAAGAAGAGGGCGACCGGGAGGGAAGACGCGGGGTCTCAGCGGCTAAGGGGGTAAGACGCTGCATGAAGGGTTGGAAATGTAGATAGAATTTCTTCATTTCGCGTCCTTCGCCCCACACCCTCCCCACTCACCCTTCTCGACCGCCACCGCGATCTCCAGCCCTCCCTCCCCCCGTCCCACCCTCTTCGCCACCCTCCTTCTTCGTCTTTTCCTATGCCCCCTTTTCTCTTCTTTCCGCGCCATCCCTATCCACCCACACCTCCTCGACACCCTCGCCAACCCCCGACCCTCTCCTCTCATTTCACCCATCCCCGCCATTCTTTCTCTTAAGACTCCGCGGCAGAGGAATCGTTAAAATCTGGCCGTACCCTCGGTACCCACCCTACCTTGCCACCCTCCACCGACGTACTTCTCTTTTGCACTCTACCTCCGCAGAATCTTTCTTCCTCTCGCTCGTTCCCTGCCGTCGGAGCTACCGCCACCCCCTACAGTCACCAACCCTTGAATGCCGCTCACTCACTACTTACTTTCGCGGGTGGTTCCGGAGGGAGGGAGGAAGAGGCGGATGATGGGGGAGGTGGAAGACCGTTGGGTCTCCTCGAGGATAGTGTTCCGGTATTAATCGGATGGAGGAACTTGTATGGGAATTTTGCAAGACTCAGCGAACGCTTGTCTTGGGGTTTCCAGGAATTCGATCGATTATCGATACCTCCTATCGCTCATCGCGCGATACCGGATATTCCTCTGTATGACTGTTTAAAACTGATTTTAATGGATGTCAATGTTAGGTGGAACATTGACATTTTCTCGCGCCTTTTATTAATTGCCGCGACAGTTTTTTTCGAAAGCAACGACAAAGATTCGTCGAAGGATGCAGTATCCAATGAGAATATACAATCGGACTGTCCGTGTACGAAGTTTCAGAAAATATAATTCAGAGAAAAGTTTGTCAATGCTGGATACCGATAGAATCGATACGTTGTATTGAACACCACAAAATCGATTAACCGTCCTCGATAATTTGCGCGTGTGGTAATTATAATCCACGATTATATTCTAATGTTAATTTAACTTAAAAACTTGTGCATATAATGTATAATTAATTATAATTAATCGAATTTATTCAAATGAAATGATACGTTTTGCCAGGATTAAATTATAACCAAGTAATTGAGAGACAACGTACTAATACAGAAGTGGACGTTTAATTACGATTCCAAGAGCGATTATACGTTTCACTTTCACGATGGAGCATTCATCGTTGACCCCCAAAGTATCTTCGCGGCGGCAGATTTCAGCGAGCCTGACACTATAATTTTAATTAAGCTGTTTGCCTTTGACAGTTTGAGTTTAATGTTCTGACCGTCGAGGCAGTAAATCAATCCCGGAAATTCAGGATGTACCGCGCGGATTTGGGGTCAAAGACGATTGCGTCGTCGACTCTTCTTCCTTCTCTTGCACTCTCTCGAAGCAAGCAAGCACCGGCAAGGGGTAACCAGAGTGTTTTCGAGCGACGCTCAAGGGTTATTGTTTCGGGTACTGCGAATTTACATTATTTCCTCCGGCCGGTTTCATTGTTCGTTCATTTTTGCACATTGCATTCTCAGTCACGAATTCGCCGTTGTTCTTGCGTCTCACGATACATTTGTACAAGCGTAATTACCGTTGCGACCACGTTTTTCATTATGAAAATCAGTCATCCCTCCCCGTCTTTTTTATGTATACGTTATATATATAAATATATATTACATAATCTATATATATGCATATATTTCTATAGAATTATGAATCGTGAAGCCAAGCACGAAAGTACCTCTATTATCGTATTCATTAAGCTTACTTGGTACCAACTACCTTCGGTCAGACCTATTCGAGTCTCGGCTTCGATGTATACGTACCTTGGAAATCCAAGGAATCCAATAACAAAGAAGAACGAAGTACGAAATATTTCCAGAATTATAATGATACCATTAAATTTCATCCTGTATCGCGATTCAATTATTTTTAATGCCACGACGTGATGCAAGATAATTAAGAAACACCTTGCACTCGATCCTCGCTTTCAAACAAAACATCTTCCATGAATAGAGAAGATATTGAAATAATAAGAAGGAAAAGAAAGAGAAGCTGAAATGAAGTCAAAACATAATTAAAGTACCACGTACGCGTAATCCATTCAATACGTAACATTTCATGCATCATCTTACAAAAGTAACATCCGCTTTGAGTTTTCACGTGCTCGTCTCGCTAACTGTGCTCTTTGTTTAAATTTGAACAAAGTCACTCTCATATTAAAAAGATCCAGCGCGTGTCATTATTCGCATCCACGTGTCAGTCGACGTCTGGCGTTACGAAAAGGAAAGAGGCCATGGAAACTTGTACGAGATCCAAGGGAGACGACCCTCGGGGTTGCGTGAAAAATATGTAAAGTATTGATTGCATTTTATAATTACTTGGGAGCCGGTCGTCTTAGCTACCCTATCCACTCTCGTACCACCCTCTCTCACCCTCTTCACGTTCTCGCACCCTTCGCTACCATCTACCGTGGGGTTTCCTTCTCTTTTACCCACCCTCTCTCTCTCTCTTTCTAACTTCAGATATTTCTCTGTCTTTCACCAACCGTCTCATTCTCTCAGACGTTTTCTCTTTCCGACGTTTCCTTCTCCTTCGACCGACTAGAAAACGCGGCTGTATGCTGACTCTTCTCTTCTCTGTGTGCACATCTTCGTTCGTGTGAGTTTTCATGTGTTTACACTCGAATAAGCGAAGAGATAGCCCCCTCTATTTGGTCCCTTACATCCACTCTTGCAGGACTCATGTGTCGAATTAAAATATTCGTTAAAATTGAACATTTAAAAATTTGGAATTCTATGGGGTTAAAGTTTCATGGAAAATTGTCGTTTGACTGGGTTAGTTTGTGGGTGTACGTGTAATTAAGATCTTACAGAGGTAACAGGCGGTTGGAAGGGTTGAACATTTTTCTGGGAGTCTTCGCTGTGAAATGGTGTGGTGCGTTTTTATGAAAATGTTTCGACGTTTTGTTTGTTACGTTAATTTAGCGTAGCAATAATTTTCAAAACTATTTTCAATTAAGCATCGTTGCCGGTGCATTGTTTAGAGCGGTGTACTTTTGTTCTCTCTGTCAGCGAGAGGGATGGGGTTGGGGATGTTGAGCGAAAAGGATGGAGGGAAGGGGACAGTGTAACAGAGAAAGAGAAGATAGAGATTTCAGTGCAGAGCAACTCGAAAGATACAATTAAGATTTATCTACAAGTGCAAAGCGGACTGATTAAAAGTTGAAATGGTACTTTACAAACACTTCATTAATAAACACAGTTTTAGAAAGACACCGAGTTTGTAGTAGTTTTAAGGTAAGATTGTTTGCTGCACTTGTCAGGCATAACTCGTGAGTCACGAGCTCATTGCAACTGATGTGCAGCATCATGGAAAGGATAAATAATTTCATCAATTACGAAAAGTATTCATGATTCCGTCACTGATTTTCACTCGGTCAAAGAGCTATATGTGCAACTGAACCAAAACTGGTTTCAAATACTACGGGCGTTGATTACAAGCTCGTTCGGTATAAATTAAACGGTGAAAAAGTTCCGCGAAGACAGCACTCTGTTGAAAGCACCTAATATGTAAATAAGTCCGGAATTTCATCCCTTTTTTTTATCTTTTCCCGAAATCGTATCTTGACGGCGCGGCGCTTTAAAACTTCATCAAATTTGTTTGGATATCCTTCAAAATTATACCATTTATTGTTGGCAATTTAATACAGAAAGCAGTTTGTTCAAACTTATTCCGTAAAGTATCACGGAACGAATTTGCCCGACCTCCGTTCCCGTTAAAAACGGATTCATTCCTCCTCTAACGGTGTTATAACACTTTTTCCCCAACTCACCAAAAACCGAGTAGAAATCACCCCAAAAAGGACACACGTCGGAATCATACTTAAGTGAATTAAAGTGGATCAAGCTCATGCTAAAAATACATAACAATTCTGACGTCTAATTATTGTCACGTAGTACAGACAGGTGTCATCCACCACCCTCTACACCCCCGTCTACATGGCAAGTTGCATCGAGGGAAATCAGTAGCGAGAGAACGGTCACCGGCCTACCGAGCGCAATAATTCGTCGCTTCTTCGGGATTTAAGACGAATGAATCTCGCGTCTACGCGCGAGCCTGCCAGGGGTGGAATATCGGAAAGGTAAGGAAAAGGAGGGAAAACATCGAAGAGAAGGAAGGGGGGTCGGTTGTGCATGGCGAGTAAGAGAAACGGCGCGGCATGGAGGGTGAATTGGAGGCGAGAGTAGCGGGCCAGAAGGGTGGTTCGCGGGTGCAGAGGGTTGCAGAACGGGGGTGGTGGCAGAAGCGAAGGAAAGGGTAGGTAAAGAGGGCCACTGTTTTTACCAACCAGCCTGCGACTGCCGCGCACTCATTTACTCACGGTAAACTAACACCGTCTCACTCATCGGACGTACACCCCCGCCTATTCACTCACACGGCTTTCTTAGCGACGTGGTAGCATAGCCCTTCTCTATGCATGAACGACGGCCTGAGCAGGCCTCTTGGACCGATGCAAACGTAGCTACATATGCGTATGTACGCAAAGGTTTTCAAGGTACACAACGCAAGAAGATAAAGGGGGTTAAATGAAACGAACCTGAGTTACGTCAAAAAAGTCTGTGGACATCGGGAACGGTGACTTGTCCGATAACTGATGGCACCCTTCGTGGATACCAGGGGGTGACCATGGCGTAAAAACGCTTAGACGCATTCATCTATTCTCGTATGCATACATGCATGCAAATGAGGTCTTGGTAATCAGGCGTGTAGAGGGATACGCAGACGTTCGCGAACGGGGCGCAGTGTCTACTCACACCCATTGGGATCGCGGGGGTGTAGTAGGTGGAAGGTGACGGTGGATGGGGGCAGTGGCAGAAGGAAGAGGCAACGGGAACGCACGTAAGGGTTTTCTCGGTTTCTTACAGCGAAGGAGTGGGAGTTTGGCGGAGGTTGGAGCGCGCGGGGCCAAGGGGAGGATGGGTCGGGGGTAGAGCAGCTCTGCCTAGAAGTTGCGCCCAGCATTTTAATCGATTTCATTTGCGCGCATGTGAGTGAGTGAGCGGCAACGGGTCTCAGAGTGAGAAAGACCGTCCGCGAGGGTGCCTCTTTCGAGGGAGCGCGAGACGAGTAACCAGGAAAAGAGAGAAAGGAGGACGACGAAAGGGAGGGAAAGAAAAAGAGGGAAAGGCGAAATAAGAGAAAGAGGGAGGAAGAGGAAACGAGCGAATCGAAAGAGCGAGCCAGTTGGCGTACACCGAGGGAGACGACTGAGGAAAGAGCGAGAGAGGAGAGCGCACGCTCCTCCGGTGTATAAACCTTTCTTTGTTTTGCTTTGCTTGCGTCATTAGGGGTTGGGGATGGATGAGGCGAAGGCGGCGGCCGGGTGGTAGGTACGCCGCGGGGGGAGGGAGGGGGAAGGCCTCTACGGGAGAGGGCGTGGTTCTTCTGCAATCTACATATAGGCATCCGTGCAGACGACCTTAGTACGTGTACGTATGTGTATGTTTGTAGAGATGCACGTGTGTTTTCTGTTGGAGCACACGGTACGCCCCGGAATTCCCTGCTCGTGAGAGTCGTCGCCATCCTCGTCCTCCTCGTCGTTTGCCGTCGTCGTCGCCGTCGTCGTCGTCGTCGTGTCTCTACTTATAATTCGCATGATGGGCCGACACACGCTCGAGTTAAAACTTTGCCATGTATCTCCTAGCAGGGGCGCGCCAACCCCCTTCTGGAAGCGCAGCCATACGAGGGACCGCTTTATATCCGCGTTTCGCGTCGAAAGAGACTGCGAAAATACGGCCGTGGTTAATATCGTCGAGTTTCGGAGGTTCGACGAGATTTTACGGCGGGTTTGAGTACCCTAGCGTGTTTTCAATGTCCGACTTCGTGGTCTCGGGAACGATAATTGACGAATTTCGACGGGATTTAAATAGATGGATGAATTTATAATTTGGAAGTTGTATATACTCTTATTACGTATGGGATTACGTACTTTGGAATTTATGTGGGTATATGGGTTGATTAAAAAAATATAGAAATTTGTAACTAATTTTTGTATAATAGTTAATTTAGAAAAAATTGGAGAAGAAAAGTAAGGAATTGATTGTGTATTTACATTCTATTAATGGTAGAAATGTAAGTAAATTTATGGTGATTAATTAATTTTCATTAATTCAATTATACGCTAGGTGAAGGAGTCGTATATTATTCGCGCGACCTATTTTTTCTGGCTCTGATTTATTGCCGCTATACCAGTATATCATTTAATTTCTCGATAATGGAGGGAAATCGTCTTATAGCATTTATACGGAGGAATGCGAGGCTAAGTTGAAACTTTACCACTTCTTTCTACTCGAAAGAAAAGCTTTAACTTTTGCGATCACGTCTTTCGTAAAGATCGATGCTAAATACGCGATACTCTTCGAAGCTATGCATAAATATATTCGCCAGGAAATCACCGTAAGATTCTACCTAAAGACTCGAGTTATCTCCGTAAATTCGATGTAGAAGGTCGATGACACTAGTTAACTTAGCAAACACCGATCTAATCACCCAACATCTGCAGACTTTCATCATTCCACATCAACAGGACAGATAGAAACCTAAACAACACCCATAAAACTCCTACCATCAGAATATAACTCCCCCCTCTATTTTTTATCTTCAACCATCAAAATCATTTCATCCGACTTTTTCCATTAACATCAAACAAATCCTCCATCAACACCGCAAAACATGTTCCACAAAACATTCACCCCTCTAAACTCCATCCAATTAATTGCACTTTAAACATGCCCGACATTTCAACCCGTTGACAGTAATCACTTAAAACATCCCTATCTAATTACAATTTCCCAATATTAACATCATAATCCAGAAAAGAAAAGGTATCATCAACGTCCACAGAAGCGTCGAAAGGGCACGAAAAGGAAGTCGGGCAAACAGGTAGGTAGCGGTCAGCTGACGGGGTAGCACGGACAGTAGTCACGTGTCGCGTGGCCGAACGAGTCGAGTAGCTTATGCCGGCCGGGTGGCCGGCCCACGTGGTGAGCAGCAAAAACAAGGAAAAAGAAAGAAAGGCTTTCCAACGGCCGTGCGGTGCCGTGGTGTGGCACGATTCAAGGGGTGAGACCGAGGTGGGAGAGTAACGCAGAGATTTTATTGGCGTCGGTACGGGATGGTCCACTGCGTGGTCAGCTGGCGTCGGCGCGGCTTTACGCGCGCGAGTCTCTCTTGACGGGGTGGAGTGGTGGGTGGCCGTGAGACGGACTCTTGGGGGTGGGTTGAGAGGGTGCGAGCGGTCGTCGGTACGAAGGGTGGGGCTCGGTCACCACGTGGCTGAGCACGTGGTCTTTACCCTCCGTAGAGAGTCTTATTCTCTCTCGGTCTCTCTTTCTCTTTGCTTCTTCCTTTTGTGTTAGTTCGCTACTCCTTCTCTCTCTCTCTCTCTTTCTCTTCTTCTCTCTTTTCTCTGTCTTTTTCCTTTTATCGGTAGTGTCAGTTCGCGTTTCCGTCCCACTGTGTGCACCCTCGCTTTCACTTTAGTAAGGTGGGTACTGTTTTATCTATCTTGAACAGAGGCACGCATATATTTCCTTGCGCGCGCCTTCGTGCGATCACCCTTTTGCCTTCCTTTGGCATTCTCGCTCTTGGTTACGGATGGCAGGTGCCGCTTCGGTGGATTATCACTTATGCCGTGTCGGTGAATTTCTTTGATAGATTTTCCAAGATATTTTCAGATATACGGTATTTGCGGAAAGGGTGGTCTTTGGAGGTTTTGCATTTTTGTTGGAAAGTAATGTTAATTACTTGGACTGTTAAGAGCATACGATTATCCTGTTAATTAGGAATTGTACGGTGGTAAATCGTCAGGAAAGATTGATACGTCTGGAATGAAATGTTTGGAGGAGAAAGAAGATTACAAAAAGGGTCCTTTAATTCGCACGACAATAATCGATAGTCGTGCAAATCGCGCGAAGAAAGTTTCTAACGACAACGATCAAGCGCATCAAATATTCAGAAGGGCACGCACGAACATCGCGTTCGAGTCTCTACCCTATGAGGGTGGCTCGTGTTCACGCATTAAAGGGCAAATAGATGTGCAACCGAGATAAAGCCAGAGAGAGATAAATCTAAGGGGTAGCTATGTAACTAAATCCAGAGCGTCTCTCTTTGATTAATATGGTATTAAATAATATAAGAATCCCTAGATCTTCACCTATCCAAGAATAATATCCGATTACAAATCTATCCGAACGCATCAACTATAAACATATCGGTAATCGAGATGCCAGTTGTTAATTACGGCATCATGTAACTTCGTCTATTACCTCTAGCTATCGTGCATATCTACATCATTTTCCCGAAAAGCACGCACAACCACGGCCCGCCAGGGTCGACTTTGCAGACACGCACGCACCCACGCATGCACGAATACCTCATAAGAGTCTGCCGGATAAGTGTAGCGCGAGTCGGCTTATTAGAGGGCGAACGCGCGAGTGTTTCGCCGGTATACATGTATCCACACACACGTGCCACGTTGGATGTGGCACGAGTAAGAGTAGAAGGTAAAAGAGGGTGAGTGAATGAGGAGGTGGGTATATGACATGTCATGCTGTGCCTGGCTCGCCTCCACCTTCTTCCAACCACCTCAGCCCACCGTTCGCCAACCCTCACCCTTACCCCCTTACCCCCGTAGAGAGGCAGCCTCATCCCCTCGGCGCCGCATCTACTGCCACATCGATCCGCCTTAATGAGTGGAAAGAATAAGACAGCCTCCCCTACTGCGAAAGCGGAGTTTCACCCTCCCCTACGACGGCGAACGACGTCGTGTATAGGAAAGAAGGGGTCGCGGGAATCGGAGACGAGAGAAGGAAACGGGACTCGAGCCGAGTCGAAGAGGTACGAGAAAGAAAGAGAGAAAATCGTCGTTGAAGGAAAGAGAGGATAAGAGGGAGAAATAGTTAGAGAGAGAGTGAGAGAAAAGAGTGAGACAGCCAGGAAACGAGAGAGAGAGAAAAGAGAGGAGGAAAAAGGGAAGGAAAAGAGAGTCAAGAAGAGCGAGGGAGAAGTCGAGAGGGGGCTGAGTTTCAAGAGGTGAGGAGGTGATGGAGTTGGAGGCAGAGGGGCGGTAATGCTCCCGTTGTTTCGCGAGTGAGGGAGACACGCACGCACCCCCGTCTCCCATCCTCCTTTTCGTCCAACCGACCCCCTTCCTTCGTCGACCCCCTCACGGCTCCGAGGAATGTTAATTCCCGGTGCTTTAATTCTTACGAATATTTCCCTCGTGCCTGGGGACGATCGTGGGAGAGCCAGAAAAGACTGGGGAGTGTAGAAGAAGACGAGAAAACGGAAGAAGAAGCGGGAGATGAAGAAGAATGAGATAAGAAGACGAAGAACGAATGGAGAAAGGAGAAGGTAGAAGTAACGGAGGGTAAGAACGAAGACGAAGCGCAACGAAACCCCCGAAGGCTTCGTCGTTCCTCACCACACCTCACCGTCGATTTCGTCTCTCTTCCTTTCCTACGTACCCTTTCCACCCCTCTTTTTGCTTTCCCGTTTCTCTAACTTTCCTTTTCTCTTTCCACACTCTGTAGCTCGTGTACGCTGCCTCGCGGATTTTAAGCCTGACGGTAGATTTCGACCGTCTCGTGGGATCGCGGGGCTGAACGCTTTTTTTCGCCGAGTTTCACCGGGTTCAACGCGCGATTCGTTAAGCGCGATTTTAATGCCGCGGGAAAATCGTTAGTCGAGCCTTCGGTGTCGACTAACGCCATTTCTTGTACGATGTTTCACGAATAATCACTCTAGAGTTAGCGTTCCATTCTGTAATTGTAACTTCAAAGTTGCATGTACAGATTGAATAATTATTAAATTTTTGGCCCTGTAAATTTGGTTGACAAACATTTAGAGGTTTTACAGTATCAAAAATGAAATTGTCATTATTCATGTATGAAACTTTATAATACGTGCTTCGCTTTCATTATCAATGTAGTGATAACTATGTAAAATGTAGTTAAGTATTAAATATGTGTCTCTCTATTTAGTCACGTGCATGCAAAATAAATGTCATCGCACTGTTAACACTTTACCGATTGCAAGCCTATTAATAGGCTTTTCGGACTCAACGCCTTTGAACTTTTAACTTATTAATTGATTGCCACTCCAATTAATATATTATCAATTATCATTGCCTGTGTTAAGAACTCAGTGACGAGAATTTGTAAGTTTCGAGTAGATATCTGTATCAAGGAAGTATTTGTGGTCAAGTGATCGGTCAGAAGGGGGCAGGGTGTTAAAAAAATATCAGGCGGTAAAGTGTTAAGATAAGTACACACGTTGATTTTCTTCAACGAGGAAAAAACGCAACATTGAACGGAGAGAATCGGCGAAAGAAAAAGGAGGAGCAAAATTCTAGCTGGACACGGAGACGATGGAGAAGGGGAAAAGATTATCTTGCAAACTATCGAATGCAACGTAAAAGATTGTAACCGTCGGACAGGGATGAATTACCGAGGCCGAGGCAAATGGAGAATCGAGGAGAGAAGCGTAACTACTGCGGTTTTTGCGAACCCGTCACATCCGGTCATCCGTCCACCGTGGCACTTACTCTTGTCCGGCTCATGGTTGAGAGCACGTTTAGTCGAATAAATCATCGATATACTTCGATGGTTCTCCGTCGTGAATATAAACGTATCATCGAAACGAAAGATTGCTCTTATGTATTACATTAAAAAGAGACATAAGCAATTTTCATAACAAATAAGTATAAAATACAAACTAAACTCTGGTTAATTGCGGTTGATTGTCATAATGTTAGCTTCCAAATATTAACATAATCGCGACCGGCAATTTTTTTCCGTTTCTAATGCTGAGTACCGGCGAAAATAATGAAATTGTAAAGCTGATTACTGCAAACTTGTATCGCTAAAACAAATATAAAAATTATAATTATTTGCTTTGAACTATCAATGTTGTAATTATGTGTTCTTTAAAATAAAAAGATTTGATAATTTGTGTACTTACTTTATAGGTAGATAACAGAGCATTTGTTAATACTATGCTTAGTTTATTTAGCATTAAGTATATTAGATGCATTTTGGAAAAGCAGAGTAAAGACAGAACTTAATATTTCTGTTTAATGTGATTCGTAAAAAAATAATGAGTTTTGTATAAAGAAACTCTATATAATTTGCATATATAAGAAGTGTCACGACATTTTCTATGAGTTTTGCAAACTCTTCAACGTTTTTGTGGATATTTTAATTTCCCCGATTGTGCGATTCTTTCCAATTGTTGTGTTGTCATGTCACGTGAAAGTCTGTAAGGACGATCAAGGTGTCTCATTGAGATAGCCGTCATCCAAAACGCCTAATGTTGTCGAATTCAAAAATAGAAATTGCAGGACGTGAATTCACGTCAGCGGCAACCAGGTATAGGATTTAAAATGATGTGAATTCACGTCAGCGGTCGCGAATGTTTTAAGAATAGGGAGGAGCAATATTTATACTAAAATATTTCCCGTTTAAACTAGTACTTTTTCTACAAAATACTGAGGTAAATTGTTTCAAAGAATTTTTGTGAACTTAAAAACTTGAAGGCCTATTCCAAAAGAAACTTTTTTGCCACTTTATAGTCCTTAGAATGCTAGGAAATATTCATATCACATTTTTCTATGATCAAAAAATTAAAAGAGTTTTCTCGATGGTTTGTATAAATTTCAAACAAACATATATACTTAACTAAATGTAAAAAAAGAATGATTATTAATCCAACAATGATACTTTGATAGACTATAAACATTTTCTTCCCTTTTATAACGAACATTTATCGCTGTAAACTAAATTTGCGTTACATTATCAAAACAACAAAATGCATTATGAATATACACAAAGTGCATCATTATGCAGAAGTTTCTTGGGAAACCGACAATCTAGATGGTTAAACTTTAACAGAAATTCGACTATCGTAGTCGAAAACTCTATTATTCTTGATGGTGTATAAATTATTCCCAGCTAAACGTGATAAAAGTAACGTGTGTAAAAGATTGATGGATCGATGGGAAAATTGCAAATTTCGTTGGAGGGATCGAAGGTAGAGTTATTAAATTAGGTTGAAGTATTTCACGAATTCGTTCATATTAACATGATTTCCAATGTGCCTTGTTTCAGTACGGTTTCCCTTACGGCCGACATTCTCTCGTTCCCCTTTATCTTACTCAATTCCACGTCTCGATACGTACTCTTACCAGACGAAGCAGGCCCGCAGTTTTGTGCGATATTAAATTATCGGGGGAAGGCATCCCCGCCTATCTTACCCTCCAGCTTGGAATCACGTATTACGTAATCTTTATTCATAACTCCGACAGAAAAGAATTCTGCATCAACAATCCAACTAATGTAAACGTCTGCGTCGAAGGAACCGAATCAACGAAGGAAAAGTTTCGCACTTTCCTTTACGAAATTTGATAAATTATTAAAGGGTAGTCTTGGCAATTTATATCTTCAATTTTTGATTTAATAATTCATATACGGAAATGGCAATAGTACCAATCTAATGAAGGAGGTAAGAAAATATGCAGACTATCCATAAGTCTTCGACTGTTGTAAAATTGCAATCCCATAATTTATGTACATGTGGTTGATTTACAATTTCATTCTATGTTTCATATATAATAGATTTTCTAACACTTAAAAACCATAAAATATAATTAATTCAAATTTCTTTCCACGTATTGAAGCATAATTCGAAAAATGTAAGTTTACGCGCGAATTCAAAATTTTGCATTGCATCTCTCTAATCTAAGCAGTAGAGATGTATGCAAAACACGTAACACGATTGGATGGTCAATCTATAAGATACTCGTTAAACGTCAGATTCAGAATTTGTCCGCCTAAGATCTATCAGTGCACAACGTCGAATCGTATGAAATCTGTCTTTAACAGTCACCCCTTCGTTGCCATTTCTACCACTGACAAACTAGCGTAAAATATCGGCTAGTTATTGCTATCGGTAGTGAATAGCAGCTTAATCTTCGCGGTGCAGTCGAGGCTATAAACAATTTCACGATGGATACACGTACACGTTTAGAAGATATGTACGTTCAACGTATCGAGAGAACGAAGAGGCACGCCGTCTTGATCTAAAGTCACTACGGACGATAAATTCTGCCGACGAATAAAATAGATCTCGACTAATTGTGAGAGATGCACGACTCACTTACTTGCACGCTTGCTTGCTCGATTCCTCTCTCTCTCTTTGTCTTTTTCTCTCTTCCTCCGCCTACACCTCTTATCCTCCCTTCTCCAAGTACTTACTTTGGTCTTTGTCTATTCCATGGAATATCCTTTCTCTTTCTTTCGCGAACACATCCTTCCAACTAGTCGCTCTTCATGCTCTAGAACGCGGTATGCACTTCTTACACTCTACAATGTCCTGTACGGGGGTGGGCGAAGGGGCTCGGGGGAAATAGGGGGAGGTAGGCTTCGATGCTTGGTTAAACCTCTAGGAGATCGGGTTATGCACACCACAAGTTCGTCCACAGATTTAGCGATGGCTACGAGTGATGGATTGAGACGTTTCGACCGGCTTTTCTACGAGAATGCACAGTGGGAGTGAGAAATTATAGTACAACTGTAGTTTCACTAATAATTTGATAAGTGACTGTCAGACATTTCTCCATTCACTTTCATCTTGGTTTTCGAAAGTTACAATTATAATTGATTACATGTGTACATAAGAATCTGGATGATAATATTTTCTTAATGTTGAATCGTCCACATTTCTCTCTCTGAGATTTAATAACGCGTTGATTAAAGGGTGGTTTTAAATTGGAAGTTAATCGACATGGAATAATTGCGTAAACGAGTGGAATTTATAAGATACAATAATATCTGTTTTTGCATACTTCATTTGCAAATTTTTATCAACGCAAGGAATCAAATTATAGATCCAACACATTTAAAACCACAAAATGTAAATACCACATCCCCATAATCTTCCCCTCCAATCGACCCAATCTCACATCCATGCCACGATGCATTCCACGCCGTCCTAAAAATTCTCACATAACTGCTCGGCAAAAACTGCCAATCAACGATCGATCCCCGGATATCATCGTATCCAAATGACCACGAACAAGACGAAAGCCTCGGTGATGTTCGTAGCCCTCGGTAGGTCTCGTGAGGAACGAGAGATCGCACGAGCGCAAAGATCAAGCAGGATCGTGCGACCCGGACCCCTCGACCTGTGTGCCTCGAACCAAGGAACGAAAGAACGAACCGAACCGGCCCCTTTCGCCCTCTTCTGTCCCTCTCCTGTCCATGTCAGTCGCGCATCTGCCCTGCTCTCGCAACCACCCACCCTCTCACAATTTCTCTCTTTCTCTCCATCTTTCTACAGGCTTCTCCGTCGACGGCATCCACAGAGTGCACCTCTTTGGCCATCTCCTCCCCCGCGCCTCACGTGGCAGAGATGTGATCCACGCCTGTGATGCAACAACTTGGATTGTGTTACTTCACCGGCACTGGAGTCGAATTATGTCGGATACGGTCGCGGCCTCGTACATAGTACATTTGTTGGGATCACGTGTCCGCCAGCACCGAACAAGTCTCCCCGGTTGTTTCGGATTGGCGGATGGATCGTGGGGACTGGGATCGTCGATAGTGAATCTCGTAAACGGCCTAACCGAGACTGTACTTTATTGCACCGGCCCCGTTTATTAATCATGCCTTGACATTTTTCGCGGATACCGAAGGCGTAATGTATCGGCACTGTGGTATCATACTTGGTTGGGTCAGGAGAGTATCGTTAATCTGATGTTTTAGGGTTGATATCTTTTCGTGGCTGCTATGTTGAATCGAAGGTATGGGGAGCAGCGTGATTCTTAACATGTTATTGACCGGAGGCATTGTGTCACGTCTTTTGTTGTTTTTTTCTGTATATTTTGGTTTAATTGTCACGGTTATTTATAGATTGTGTAGTTGCATGTGGACTTTGCGTTAATTGGTATTAAAGGGATGAGAAAGGTGATCCATTTTTTTGACGATTGGTACCAATAAAAGAGTTAATCTTGCTTCGGGTTTTCGCAATTGCGAAATGGTTTCGAATGGACCGCCAAGGGATGGAGATTTGTGCGGGGACTTTTAAATAATAACAAAAGGACACTGTCAATCTTTCATTGCGGCAGGATCCAAGAACAATGGATAAGATCGTACGCTCACAAGGGTATCAAAGCATTCGGCGAAAGGATTTTTTGAGTACCCGTGAGAGTATTAAAATATTCATGATAATTTCTTAACTGTTCCCTGAGTACACAGCACGCCACGATCTTTCCCTTTTTTTTAAGGGCCAGATTTTCGTTCAGATGGCTGTGAATGAGAAAATTCTCCCACTAATCTTTCCTCCGATACTGGTCTCCTTTCCCGTGGAGATTATAAAACATTTAAAATTTAAGCGATTTGGGATTTGAAGTTACAAAAGATGTTACCTCCTTTTTCCTTTGCCGAATCATGGTTACTTATCTATTTTTTCATTATTCATCATTAATAATAAAGATACTATATGAGAAAAAATCCAAAAGTATTTTGGTCACCTGTAGAACGCAAGATCCAAACTTTACCATTAATTTATCTACTCTTAAAAAAAACAACTCAGAAAAGTAAAATATGAATGTAAAGTAGTTTCTATCTCTTCTTAAACTCTGTCAAAAAAAATTCAATAACCTTAAGTGATTTCATCCAACCCCTTCGATCAAACCACCGTAATAGACTCGATGGTTAAAAAAGCACCGTATAATCACCCGGATAATTATCTCTATCTCCTTTAAAACGAGTAACGGCCATCGGTGCAATCGTTTGCGTGGTAGTAGTCGATTGGCATTAATACGGTGCAAATAAAATCACTTTGCAATCTCGGGGGTTGGCTGAAAAAAGTATGCTTCGCGCCCTACAGCCACCCCTTTCGGATTCGCGCGCACAGGTATATTTTACCAGTGGCAATCCGACACGAGAAGAGAACGATGAAGAAGTAGAAGAAGATGAAGAAGAAGAAGAGAGGGCGGGATGCCGGTAGTAGCGGAAGCTAAGATGGCGTCGTGTTTACTTCGTTAAGGAGTTAATTACTCCTGGAGTCCCGGTCCTGCCGGTACGGAGGACGATGGACGTGGGAGTGGCGGATGGTGGAATTTGATGTAGATGCAGAGAACGTAGAGGTAGAAGGAGAAAATCTCTTTCTCTCTTTCTCGGTCTATCTTCCTACTGGCGTCGCGGAGAAGAGGGTCGCGACTTAAGTGCCTCGCCGCTCGGCAAATCCGATCGAGGCCTTTCCACGGAATCTATTTATCTATTTATCCCGGCCTAGAGGTAATAAGCTGATATTAAAATAAGTAGGCAGGCACCGGCGTTGAGTTAACTTAGCTACAGCCGACAGACGTCGCAGAACGATTTGCGGACGTACGGTGCCAATGAGATTTAGGTGCATCCGAGAACTCGATGCGGAATCGACGACGACTATGAGGTTACTGAACTGCTTCGCCTTTTAAATCACTTTTCGTCGTGGTAAAAGCTGTATGCTTCGTAAAATCGCGGAATATTATCGAAGACGGAGAAGATATTACTTCGATCGTAAAATCTGATAATACGAGTTTCCATTTGAGTACAATTATCGCAAAGATCGAGAGAAACGAGAGTTTAGAGACTCAATGATAAAAAGTAGGAAAATTTCCAAAGCTATGGGATTGTGAATTCTTGATGCAACGTAATATTTCTTTTGGAAGAAAGGAACTACCCTCAAACGGAGAAGTATTTAAAATTACCGTCGATCCGGTCAGCTCAGTAATCAAAACGTAGACGCGTAGAAACGCGTGAATTCCCAACGAATAGCGCCATACTTCCGTTGAAACCACACCGTGCCATATTTCGTTCTAACGAAATTCTCAGACATTTATGAAAGGGGTTATGCTCCTGCGCGTTTTATTTCGGTCTTCGAAAGTGCGCTAACAAGTATATGCCCGCGGTGCTTTAAAGTATTTGAAATAAGGAGCCGGAATGCAGCACCTCGTTCACGGACGGAGGTGAATGCGGAGGTAAGCAGAAGAGAAAGAGGGATGGAGGGTGGCGAGAGAAGGAGAAAGAAAGGGAAGTTGAGAGAGCGAGAGAGTCAGAGTGAAAGAGTGAGGGTAGGAAAAAGAGATGCAAGGGTGTGGGGGTGTATAGCGCACTAGGCACTTCTAGCTTCCATCAGCAAAGTAATTAATTTTTAATGTACTTTGCCTGCTTATTTCTTTCGTATCATGGGTTTTTTCCCCGTGCCTCCGGGGGGAGGGGCGGGTGGCTGCGCCGACGGGGAGAAGGGGGAGACGGTTATGAATTTCTAATGAGATTCCGCGGGAGATCTGCGAGAGATTAGCGTTGCTGGAAGGTGGTGCGCCGGAGGTAAAAGTGTGTACCTTGCATGTCTAAGACCACGGGGACACTAAGGGACCGGTTCACGGACGAAAACAGAATGCCGGTGATAACTGTGCCGAGAATCGCCTCCTTTGCACGTACACTCTTTAAGTATTTCAAGATCTACGTGCAGCCGCCGATGAACTTTTAAAAAATTCGAAATTTCATGCAAATGCGATCGGTCGCACTCTAAAGTTACCGTCTGCAAACTTTCTTCGTATAATAATTATTCAGCAGATTTATACTTCAGCGATACATCCTCGCGCGTATTAACCCCTTACCCTACAATATAACGAGATAAACACATGACACAGAAAGCAAAAAAATAGAAAAGCTTGACATTTTCGAAAAATTGTCAAGTTGAAAAAAAAACAATGTATATACTCTATTTTCATTCTTACAATTCTGTAACTATAGTATAGTCAATCCTAAAATTTGTCGTAGGGAATAATTTATCACTAGAACTACCGAACAAGTCAAAATGACTTGTTTCCAATTTTTTCGAATAATTCTCAAAGTTTACTTGACGTGGAATACGAAAATTATATTCCTGATTCCTCCTTTTCAAAATACTTACTTATTATATTGGAATATAATAAATTTAACGCCGGTAGTTCTAGTGTTAAAACCTGATCAGTCTTACTTATTTAATATATTAAAATATAAAAGATACAACGTCGGTAATTTCAGTATTAAAACCTATATTAACACTAGATTTATGGATGTTGATACACCTATTTTTCTAAACGGTGCCAATTTGACTTATGCAAGAAAACTGAAATCTTTTGCATAGAAAATACTTCCAAATCAATTTAAAAGAAAGATTTATTGTTAAAAAATTAACTAACCAATATGTTATATAATCAAATTTTGAATGAGCCAAATTGGCTCCATAAATCTAGTGTTAACTATGGTTGATTCAGTATTAAAAACTATCAAAAAGATCAAAAAATATTTTCCCCTCTGTTATCACAGTTCATCAAATTGCTTTAACACGTCCAGCTTATTTTTTACCACCATCCTGGCGTTAATAATTACGTCCATGTCTCGAACGTGTCCAAACACGCGACGGCAACACCAAAGACCTCGGGCGTGCACTTGGCAGGGTAGTTTCATAAATTTCCCTATTGGTCAGGTAGAACAGGTCCTCGTGACCATTTGCTCCAAGAAAAACAGGTAGGTAGCCTTGCGTTTACGGTACTTCGTCCCTTCAATGACGCACGTGCTCACACATCCACTTGCACTTACACTTGCACGTCGAATAAGAGGAGAAAAGACCTCGGTTCCGGCAATGCGAATAACTATGGTCTCTAAGGATGACCATCGGTGGTCAGGTGCTCGTGTGTGAGCACGGGCTCCCTGATGGGCGCACTCAACCTCTCGACAGGATTTCTCGTTCGAGTTTTTCCTCCTACCTGCTACATTGTCGTTGTCGGGACAACGCCATTAGGATGACTCGCGTATTAAGAGCTAATTTGTAAGAGCTGATTTATGCCTCACTTTTTTCTTGTACGTATTAACACGTACATGTGTTAAGATTCTGCTACGAACATTGATTCGTCATTGTCGAACGATTCGAAAAATCTTAACATAGATACCAGTATTGAGAATTAATCGAAATTATTTACACGTAGTAAAGATAAATGTTAGAAAAATGAAAGCAATCATTTTGACTGACATAATAAATCTAACATTTAAGAATGAAATAATTTGCATAGCCATTAAATTTGTAGTTGTAAATTCATTCCTTTTAGACAGTTTCTCACCGTGGACAAATAATTTGCATACCATTGTGAAAAATATCGTAACAGTAGTACAATTTAGAGCAGGGGTGGCCAACCCGTGGCCCGCCTTGAACATTTTTTCGTACCGCGAGATTATCATCAGTATCATTATTATTATATTATTTATGTTTACATGTAAGAGTAATAGTAAACACAATAATAATAACTCATTATATTTCAATTTTTCATTCTGAAAAAGTGCCTATAGTGAGTCTGAATCCAATTTATAGGGATACATAATTTTATATGCGGCCCGCGGAATGATGATGCATTTCCAAAGTGGCCCGCAAGATGATTTGGGTTGGCCACCCCTGATTTAGAGAGTGTAGGAGGATAATATAATTCAATAATTTCAGAAAAATAAATTTTGTACGTGACATTATTGAAATTTGAAAATGTTTTACAATCGATGACCACCGACCTAAGAAAATGAGCGAGCAATCCTACTCGAAGCTTACTTCTGCCCGTGAGCGTAGGTAAGACGAGGAACATCGGTGATCAGGTGTCCGTGTATAAGTACAAACACCCCAATAGGTGCACTCGACCTTTCGTGAGTACCATTGAGGTTCTTCGTCCCTTTACCTGTCCTATTGTTAGCCGTGCAACACCGTTACGATGTCTCGTGCATTAGGCACTAATTTTATAATCCTCGTACCGTGGAACTGTCCATATGCCTCCTGTCTCTCATTGTACGGACGTATATCTCTCTTTCGGAGACGTCGGAAGGTCTGAGGTCTTCGTTAATGTTCGGGTATTATTTAAAATCGCCTATTATCCTACGACCGTCTTCCTTCGACGATGAGTAACAGGACCGCGGATGACTCCAGCTTTGTAGTCCTTCGTGCAGGATCTAAATTTGTGTGTACACTGAGGCGTGCAATATTTTTGCATTTTCTATGTACTTTAGGATTATCCTATTGTTGAAACGATTTTGTCACGATGGAAATATCGTATGACTATTCTTTGTGTTTCTTTGGGCTACAGTCTCATTTATTTTTTAATAAATATTTAATCTGTATAATGGTTGTAATTCTGAATTTTAGTAATTTGTAGTAAAATATTGACGATACGAATTTACAATATCGTAATAATACAAGTCGGCACTTAATGCCAGGTGGTCTCAATAAAAAAATGATTAAGACCTATTCCATCAAAAAGAATTCGCAAGGCGCCTCTCTGAAAAGTGAAAGATCCACGCCAGAAGACAATATATCCAGGAACTTTCTAATAATTGCAGCTTCTCCAAGCGAAACTCCAATACCTTTCAATTCAGCAGCCACGATAGATACGCCTCGTGAAAATCATTTATTTCTTTCAACCAAGGAGCGATCTAGCATCCGCAGCGTGCTGCAATACGTCACTCAAATATTTACCGACTACTTGTCAGTATTACGGATGCAATTACCGACGATCGAGAAGAAAAGCGCGTATCATGTCTTCGTTGTTAAATTTCCCACTCTCCTCTTTCCACCCCCGTCGCCACCCTCTCATCCCCTCTTGCGGATCTTCTTCGCCCATCGCGAGTCGTTTTTCACGATTCAGCAATTCCGTTTTGCCATTCGGCCTTGCCGATCGGTCAGTCTTCGAGGAACACGTAAACCCTTCCTTTCGTGCGCATTATGTGTTTATCCTTCTTTATCCACTTTTCTTTTGTTCTCTCTTCTCCTCTTCACCCCTCGTCACTGACCGTCCAAGATGGTTCTTTCTTGGACGTTCCATCACCGTTGAGCAGGTAGTGAGCGTGTTTCGTAGATGCAGGTGCAGATGCACCCACACGAGGATTATCCTACTCCCTTCTTCCTGCAGCGTAACCAGAATGTAGTTTTGTAAGACTTTTTTTCGTCGGAGGATATGCGCTAAGAGTGTTTTATGGCGAAACAATGTCCCGTTTTGTACACGTTGCTCTGTGAATTTCGCCAGAGCCGTATACTTGAAATGTACCACAGGATGGATGCCGGCGGAAGAATTTTTACAAGGTTGTTTCTGATGTTAATAGAAAACAGCGATCCTGAATTATTTTGTACTGGAAAATCTGACGGTAGATTGCCTTATGGAAATTAACGTTTGAAAATTGTAGTTGCGACGATAGTGAAGAACGGTGCTAATCGTTGAGCTGGCTGTCCATTTTCTTTATGAAGTCTGGATCATATCAACAAGTACTTGGTTTTCACTTTTATGTGTAAGTGTCTATACTTTCTTCAAAAATGGAATCTTTGTCTGGGATGAGTAATGGCGCGTTAAACGTACCTTTCATAACCAAATGGTACCGAGTATTTTTGAGAAAGATGAATCCAGAGATAAATGTGGAATATTTACTATATGACTTCCATATCAATTTGGAAAACTTGAAGAAGTACTTGAGAATCAATCATTTCGATCATCTTGGTAATTTTAGAGTCCACCCAAAATCAAATAGCTGTTACAGTCTTAACACTAGATTTACGTAGCCAATTTGGCTCACTCAAAATTTGATTACTATATATATAATACATTGATTGGTTAATTTTTAAATAATAAATCTTTCATTTAAATTGATTTCAAACTATTTTTTTTTACAAAAGACTTCAATTTTCTTGTATGAGTCAAATTGGCTCACTTTAGAAAAATAGTTGTATAAACACCCGTAAATCTAGTGTTAATAAATCAATTAATACGTACAAAAACAAATTCTCCTCCTCACTCCCCCATACAATTAAGGAATATCTATATTCCTCTCTATATCTCGTTATTAATTCCCACGTTCCGTCGATACCCAATCGCTCTCTGACCAGGAGATATTCAATTAAACTCCTTTTATAGATCCAGCTTACGTTCTTGCTATCCTCCATGCGTACGATTAAGAGAGGCAACAGGAAACGAGCGAGCAGAAAGGCAAAAAGACAGAAAGATAGACAGAGAGATCTACAGAGAAACTCGAAGGTAGATAGCAGGTAGGTACAAAGCAAAAGAGGTACAGAGGGGCAATAATTATGAGACATAAAGTGACGAGCGCGAGTAGATCGTTCACAGAAGAGAAGGCTGCCCGCGAGAAGAGGGAAAGATGGACGACGTGCACGCAGAATTCCAGGAAGAGAGGGCCTCGGCTAAGACAATGTTGCACTTCTCTGAAGGTCCAAGAGCTGGAGCCATTAGCGCGAGTTCCATACCGGTGGCCGAATGCCAAGTGCCCTTCGTTTCAGTAAGCTCTAAGAGAAGCGAGGAGAGAAAGAGAACGAGACAGAGAGAGAGAATCGAGCGAAGGGATGAACAGAGAACGAACGGGGCAAAACGAGAGTGAGAGAAAGAAAAACGAACGAATGACGAAGAGAACGAGTGCTTAAGGATGGCCCCAAGGCCTCTTGCCTTAACCTTACTCGACGAGGCAATAGTTTGCTTCTTCTTCTGCTTCTTCTTCGTCTACTTCTTCCATTTTCTCCTCCTTCTACTCTACCCTTTGCCATCTTCCACCCTTTTTTTTTCTACCTTTCCCTTTCGAACGGGGACTTAAGTTTTGCGCGCCCAGGCTTTGAACCCTTTCACGCACTGCTCCGCCGCGGAAGTCGAGTGGGCCGCTCCGATTCCCCGCGGAGTTTTTCGAATTCAGATCGTGAGTACGAACTGGAGGAGAAGTTAATTGTGTATTTAAGTATGCATAATTGCCGAGCTTGCGAGTGAATGAGGATCGCTAATTACCGGCGGAGCCTTTTTTCTCTTTTAAGGATTATATTATATAAAATGCCGACAATCTCCCGTGCCCCGTGTAAGTTCACGTAATGATTTTTATTTCCTCGTAAGGTCTGAACGATTTCGTTTATTCGAATAAAAGTTGAGACAGGAATGTATGAGATTTTGATGGAGTATGGGATAATAGGGATAATGTACTTGTTCGTTTTGACAATGGGAAAAATTTGTAACGGGGATAAAGGGAAAAGGGATTAGAATATTCCGCACTGCGGTTTAATATTTTTAACTATGGAAATCTATATTGTTCCAGTTATTTGATAGCTCGGTAAATTGTTTTCTGACAATACCGAAATACCTAAATCACATTTGAATTCTAAATTCAATATTTCCTGTTGTCATTTGACGCGGAAATTCTCGTATTTTCTTATACCTTATTACGCTTAATTTTATACATTTTACATCGACCGGAGTTTTGTTGTAGTTCCACCGTCGTTGAAGGGTTAATTAAGTCACAGTTCCAGGTCCATAGTTCAGTGACAACCTCGCTATTTCTTCCTCGACGATAATTAATTTGTGCATCGAACTAAGAGTGTTAGAAAAGTACGAGAGGTTTTTTTTTAAACCAAAAAGTCGTGCCCTCTTTGCTCGTAATTTATGAAGAAAGTTCAAAGTATGCGAGTACATATATATTCTATTTTAACATTCTCCCGGAATAACTTTTTCGTCAAGAAATTTCCTCATACATCAGTCTACATCGTCTCACATGTCAATTTTAATTTTTTCCAAATTGTAAAATAACATTATCCCGATTCTATTAACAAAGACAGAACCACGATTTTATTACGATTATAAAAATTAAGCCGAAAGGGTAAATGTCTAATAGAATGTTCAGATTCGGCTCGTGCAAGATATTGTTTACAGAGACAAAGGTAGTAGGCTTTAAAACCTCGTTATAAATGAGTCATATAGAAGGTCAAAGAACATCGGTTACTTTCAGCGAGAGTATACAATCTTTAACACTCTTTCGACTTACGGTCTTCCAGGCACTTCTGCAAGGTGCATCTCCTTGACAGGTAATACAATAAACCAATATATACCTTCTGGGAAAGCTGTCCTTCGTGAAAAAGAATAAGTTTCGTAGGTATATATGAATGGCATATTGTCACCTACCGTACAAGAAACATTGGGCGAAAGCGAAATTTTTATATTAGCTGCTTGAGTCTCCGCACGTCTATAATTGTTAGTGACACGCCATAAAAGAAACCCAAGTTTCCATCGACCAATGATACCTATTGTTCCTTGCATTTTAAAACTCTATTATTTATAACTCCAACCGAATCCTACGTATATCCTGTATTACTCAATGGATATAGAATTACTCATAAATACTTTTCAACTTCTCTTCCCACTTGCATCGTATTTGAACCTAGGAATCAGCATGATTCTTCAACCCTAGATCTACGGCCGCTAAATTTGGTATATTCAAATGTAATAAATAAGTATTTTAAAATGATAGATCAAACGACAAAGAATACGGTCAATTAAGTAATTTATATATTTTAATATACATTTTAAATATTTACTCTACTACTTCTCTGTCGATTTGAGGAAATATTTAAAAAAGTAGGAACTCGTCAAGTTGACGGTTGTCGTAGGCTTAGTGTTAACACTAGATTCACGGAAGCCGCCAAATTGACGTATTCCTACCTTTTTAGAAACTCCTTCAAAATTTGTAGAGACGTGGTACAGTAGACATTTCAAATGTGTCTTATAATATATAATACCAATTACTTAACTGATTATCTTCTTTGCCGCTTGATCCCTCTATATTCAAAGTCCTTATTTTAATAGGGGGACCGGAAAGTACTGTCGTTTTTTTCAGATACTTTATCTCAACACCAAGTAATTTTTATCGATCCAGTATTGAAAATCTGCATATTAAATGACAAACGGTTGTATATAACCGTATAAAGTGACTACATCAGCCATTAAATATCAGAACTTGTTACGAATTTATTAGGTTGGATTTAATACAAGAAAACGACATTACTTTCCGGCCCCCCTAATAATATACTGCGATGTAACGCATTTCACATTCTAAAATCTAGTGTTAAATATCCCACAGAAGAGTGTCCATATCGACGAAGTTAGGAAACAACATTCAATTGTGACCATCGTTAAATACCAACAGACAATGGAGTACATTAAAAGCAATATCACGAGTCAGGAAACCCGTGTTTTCCCATTGTTTACGAAATATAGCTTACGTTTAAGTAACTATGAGATTCCATGGAAAAGGTAGTTAGATCATGAATGAACCTCGACACGACCCCGCGAACTCGGCGTTCAATCCCTGAATGAATCTAACTATTCCTACGCAGCATTTCGTCGAGGAAGAGAATCCTCTCGTAGCTAACTCTAAGTATGAATGAACACTGAAATAGCTGTGCCAGGAAGTGGTGCCATAATAAATACCACGTCTACCGACTCCCCGCACTAGATTCACCCGTTCTCTGTCGTTCCACTCTCGCTTCCTTATGAACTGAAAGGTCCTTAATAATGCAGGACAGTCGTTTCTCTCCGCTTAACTCGGATAACCTAATCGCCCGTTTCCAGAGAGACTCCTTCGTGATGTTCCTGCACGTACAATTACGTCGACCGTTTCACGTTCCCTTAGAATAGCATTCGCGGTTCCAAATATATACGTTAAATGGATTCTTGTATCGGGAAGAAGACCGCGGACGATGGAGTTCGAGTGATACGGATTTGTTAAAGATTCAGAACAACTTGTCACTGTAGGTTTTCAGAGTGATTTGAAACATTAATGAAATACATATCCATAATTTGCATGGAGAACAAGGTAAAATTAGTATCTATTGTAGAATACCTGCAAGATATGTTTTTTACAAATGATATGAATGATGTTTCTTATCCATCTGAAATTATAGATTCTTGGTAGAATGATTATAGTAGGTGAAACCTAAATATGGTAATTAGTGTCATCGTTATGACAGGTAAACGTCCATCATTGCGCAACATCTATCAGTACAATTGCATCTGTAAGACTTTACGTTGCAACGAGTGACAAGCAAGTTGTCATAAGAATCTGAATTTTTTTAAACCACGAAAGTTTGTAATTACATAAAACCATTAACAGCAAAATTTTCAAAGTTGCTCTCCACGCTTTAAGGTACGTGCAAATATAATCTCACGAATATCAGAGATGGAATACAGCAGCAAAGACACGTACACCTTCAGTGGTACCAACGTTTCTCCGGTTTTCTCTATTTACGATACAGCGAGCCATTAAATCAAACGTCCCGTAGTTTTCTTTCTACATCGAGAGCGTGTCGTATCGTCTCTCTCCATCGAATTCAACTTTTTTCCCTAATCGGAAATAAACCTTAACCCAACGTTAATCTTCGGTATACTCATCTCGAATTTCTATCTATACACACTCCTCTCCAAGGAGTTCCTGCTCCCTGTGTAACTGGACTCAAGTCACCTTTCACCCGTTCGTCATCGGACGATCCCGTGACACGGTACTCTCGGAAGGTGCTCGATGACTCCAGTCAGCAGGCCAGCAGTTACCAAGCGAATTTATCGTTCGCAGGACGCAAGACCAGAGGGGTCGACGGGGTGGCTTTCTGGGGGTATAGTTCCATCGTTAAGGAGTCGGAGTGGCTGTGGGCTGGATAGGGAGATGGTTTAGGGTCCATACATAGAAGGAGCCAGCACCAGCACGTATAAGGACGAAACGTGTGGGGTATTGACTAGCCGGCTGGTCCCGGCAAGGGTTGCGGCTAAGACGGAGCAGAAGAGGGACGTGGGAGGAGGAGTACCTGAAGAGACGGAAGGAGGTGGATAGAAAGCAAGATAGAAACGTACGCGAAAGTGAGAAAGGAAGACGAAGATACAAGAGAGTACGGGAAAGAGAAAGAGATAGTGGACGAGAGAAACAACGATGCCGCGAGAGAAAGTGAGACGGGACGAGAGAACTAAGGGGTGAGTTCTCTCATTGCTAAAGGTGGTTCTAGGTTGGAGAGATGAGGCGCGTAGAGTGGTAGGGTGGACTACCTAAGACTGATATGGATTGTAGATTATTCTGGACCTCGGGGTGCGGCTTGGCCAAGGGTTAGTATCTCAGAACCCTTGGCGTTCACCTCCACCTCCCTCTTCTTCTTCCTCCTGCCTCGTTCTCGACCCGCGTTACCAAACCTCTCGGCGTCCACCCACTACCCCTTCAGCATTCACCGACCTCTTCGTGCTTCCTGTTAACCCCCTCTCCCCCTCCTGAACCCTCCTGTGTCCGCCACCCACCTCGCGGCTCCTTCTCGCAGAGAAGTTCGTCTGTTCCGACGTGGCTAGGCCTGCGGCCGATTACATGCCTTCCTGTAATCCGATGTTGCGCGAATCCCGCGTCTCGGGCCAATTCTCGGTGTTCCTGAGGATTCAAAACCTGCGGAAATTTCGCGATGGTTGTTAATCGGTGAAATCGAGGCACAATGCCTTTAGTTTGCTTTAAGATCGTATCTTGTCTTTTTGTTATATTCATTTATCTTGGGAACTTGAATATTTATTATTTATCAACTTCGAAGAGAAAGGGACGGTCAGATGGATCTTTGAAATCTCTCGATACGATGGTTCTTTGTTATAATTTAATTTAAAGTGAAAAGAAAGAAATGGTGGATATGTTATATGTCGAATCTGTAAGAAGTTTCGTCAATTGGATGTTTTATATGTCCGAAGGTTTTTTAGTTTATCTTTAGCTTCGCGTTCTTGAGCCGCTTGTTGCAGAAGTTTCGGCGCACCTAAACTCGGGCCGTTTACGTGCTCTTCCCTTTAATCCGATGTCTACGAGTATCTTGCGTTCCGACCTATTCCTTAGTCCTCCACTCCACAACCACAATTTGCACTTTCAGTTTTGACACGTAACTACACGTAGAACCTGTGTTGCAGAGTATTCTACTATTTTCAGATACCCCTGGTCCAGTGACATTTTCACCGCCATTGTATTCGAAATGATATTATTCCTTAATTAATAAATGTATTAAAGTATGGTTCAATAATTTTTCCCAATGAAGATTTCCAAAGGATATTCAAATTTATGTGTATCATCTGCCAAGGGTGAATAAGAAATCTAAATGGTCTCTTGAGATATTATTGCAATACTGATTCCTTTACTCGATCGCGCATCTTGCCCTCTCCTTTTTGTGCATTATCCGTTCGAGGTAGCGTTGTTAATGACTGTTAATGACAGTTGTTACGGCTTGGTCGGCGACTATTAGTTTCTCATGTACCAAGCACACCGCTGCACACGCTCGGTAATTACGTGTACGTTCCATCGACCGTAGTTTTAGAACGTAAGGTCGGCTTACACTGAAAATACCGTCCATAGAAGCTGCATGATCTTCGTTCATACTACGCTCCGCGTTATGTGTGCCAAATAGGATTAAAAAACGCTTATATAATACATTTTTCCGTTGGCTACGAAATTAACGTTAACGATGTACTTGCGTTTCATGTTTACAGCATTCGCCTTTACGTTCGACCCCGTCGTATCGGTGATTTCATTTTCATGCAAACGCACCAGAATATCATCACCTGGTAATACGGTATCGTTACCAATTTTCTTTACTTTTCACCAAGTTACAATCTTCGTCTTTCCGATTCGAATTATCGCGTAATCGTTATCGATTTCTATCTTCATCTACACGAATAATCGTGTATTACACGGCAATTACGTTCTTTAACCTCCGCGAACCTATCGGTCCGAAGTAAATCCATGAACGTCATTATTACTTATCGCAGAGTCGTTACACCTAAATGGTCCATCTCACCCGTATCCTCGCGCCGACCACCGTGAAACAATTATTAACTACACTCGTCCGGTCAGCAACGTAGAAGACAATGTACAAAGAAGGGACGCCGATACATCGTCAAAGGCACGATGAACCGTACGGTTCGCTAAGATCGCGGCACGCGGAGAAACAGGAAGATGAACAGAGGGATAGAAAGAGAAAGAGTAAGAGATCTCGATCTACGTACGGTTATCGTTCAAAAACGGGGCCTAAGACCAGCGCCTAGAATAGTTCTCACTCTCACGGGGCAATCTTTCACATTCTACGCATACTTGCGCCCACCCAGTCCATTCTACCGGATAGGTGGTATAACCGAGGTGAGCCTCGACTCCGAGCCACGCTGGCAGGAACCTTGGCAGTTTCGCGGAAGCAACAAGCTGTTTATGGCTGCTCCTTGCGCTCCTCTCGTCCTACCACTCTCTCTCTCTCCTCTCGGTTCTTCTCCACGTTCGACGGTGCCGTTGTTGCTCCTTGCGCTCAACGCAAGCTAGCTATCGGCCCTCGCACACACCGGTATTCGTGCCCTCTTCAACCCCCGGCAAAAGGGTAGGTTATGGCGAAAGAGAGCGCGAGGGACCGAGGGGTAAAGTGTAGAGAGAGAGAGAGAGAAAGGTAGACTATGGGGAAGCCCTCCAGGGAGCAACCTTCGGCGCGAAGAGCGTGCCAAGTGGCTGTTTACATCAATTTTATCGCCGATTTCTGAACCCTGCTGTCAGGACAGATTTCACGCGTCTGTGTCTCGCGGTGTCGTTCGCCTTGCGTCTTTTCGACGGGACGAGGAGAAGAGACAAGAGTTTGGGACAAAGATGGTGGGGTGACAATGGTGAATTTGACCAGGGATGGATATTTAATGGGATGGATAGGTGGGTTGATATGGTGTGTCGTTTTTTGTGGTTCCTTTCTTTGGGGTTTGATGGTTGAAAATGAAGATATGGTAAGGGATGATAATTTAAAAGACACTCGTTTGATCAAGTAAGATAGTTTCTTGTATATGGAGAAGACGATGGTGGTTCTCTCTCTTTTTTGGGAGCGTGTTAATTAAAGTTTTTGTTCGAAACTTTGTTCGAAAGATACGCCATCCAGATAACCGAAGAACATCCGTTTTGCCCATGGTAAATGAGAACAGGGGTATAATAAATACTTCTCCGGCGCGCCGAGCTATCACAACTCCACTGTGCAGAGTCTACGCCGGTTTCTTGAATGTGTAAGATATATTAATTAAAATTTTCATCGCCAACTTCCCTCCACGGTTTAAGTATCGCACGATTCATGTACTCGACACGACACACTTCCAGACTATTACTCTCCGTTGAAACGGCCGGAAGAAGAGTACGAGACAAGAGCAAAGATGAAACTAACTTCACCAAAGGTCCTGCAAAAGAATTCATCCCCATGATAATAAACCGCAAGTACTGACAATCGTAGAACCATCCCCGTAACTTTATCGATCCCACCACCCCCGTGATTCATGTACTCGACATGCAATTCCTGATCATCCTGCGGAGTGTCCAGATAACAGAAGGACGTGTCCACGGAGAAGCGTGTACCGAGGAATAGAACTTGCGATAAAGCGAGACAAGCCGAAAGCCGCGGGTAAGAGAAACAGAGACGAAGCGGGAGAAGAGGGAAGACAAGGGAGAAGAGTTAGGCATTCGCTCGCATCTCCGCAACCCGTTGCATCCCTCTATCCAAAGCGAGAGCCACCAATCCCCCCGGCTCGTCCTGCTGTACACACCAGTGTGCCGGATAGAGGGTTGCTCGGGAGCCGATCTAGGACGTGTGCTGGGCAGAGGCGAATACGAAGGTAGTCGTAGCGGGGTAAGTCGTAAGACGGCGAGCGAGAGCCACCCCCCGGGAGAAAGACAGGAAGACCTACAGATATACATGCGCACGTACATATAATAGAGAGACAGAGAAACGGAGGTCGAAAGCTGGAGTAAGAGGTGGAAGAGGCAAGTTGAGCGAGTAGGACAGAGTCGGAAAGACGGCAGGGGGTCCGTGGTAAGAGAAGGGTAAGGCGGAGGTCGGTGGAAGACGATGGAAGGTAGATCGAGAGAGAGTGAAGAGAGAGAAGAGACAGAAGAGTAGGTGGAGAAGCAGTGGAAGGAGGAGGTGGAGGTTCGGGTGAGAGAGAGGAGGGAGTACCGTTAATTCCCCGATACAATGCTCATATCACCTTCCCCTCTCCCTGACCACCCACTGCCGCCACCTTCGAGCCGTCCCCTTCTCTCCCTTCTTCCCACCTTCCAGGTTCGCCTCGCGGACGTTCCTTGTCTTACTGGCAAACTTAATCGATATTTCACAGTTTCTTACCCTCTCTTCACCCCCCGGCACACCGTCCCTTTCTTTCTCTCCTCCGTGGAGGCTCTCTCCTTCCAGCTCGGGCCGCTCTTCGTGTCCGGCCGCAGAAGGTTCAAGGAGGAAAGCGGTATCGTCGATTGAACAGAGAGGAAGAGAGGCATCTTCCTTCCCTCCAATCGCACTTCCGAGAGCAGCATGGGGCAGCGCCGGAGCGCGCCGCTCCTGCCTGCGGGAACTCTGTGTGCGAGTTGCAAATATCTATCTGCATATTGTATTACACGTCACGATAATGTACGCCTCCGGCTGCGGGGGCTCCCTCACTCTTCTACGGTTTATTCCTTCTCCTCGAGGTAGCCGCTTATTTTTGTCCTTCTTAATAACGTCCTAATCGGGACCCTTAATGCCAGGTTCGCATGCATACGTGCCCGTGGAATTTCGCGATCGCTCCTTCGCGTTCGTGGTACTCGACTATTTCGCTACCGTTCGTTTTACTGCTTTTTCGTCATTATGGAGTAAACATTTCGTACTGTTCTATATTTTATTATTTTTTTTTTTATTTTATACCTATGACCTTCCGTCGACCGTATCGATAATTTTATATTCATGAAGATTGAATAAGAGAATGTTCTATCGTTTGTTTTGCTGTGATTATAAATTGTAGGAAATTGTGATTTTCTTTCTTTCTATTTCTTTTTTGAGTAGAATGTATATGGTGGTGTTTATATTTACTCACTCCACTTTGTTGTAGCTCTTCAGCTTCCTCCAATTCCTTCGCAATTTCGGTATCCCAATGATATTCCACGGTGCCGTTGCACCGGTGCACCGGTGCATCGTCCGTCGTCGGAACGACCCGTTTCATTTTTCACCGTCGACCGTAACGACGGCGATGTCTCATTATTGTAATTGGGCGGTACGCGCTCCTCCTTGGTCGAATCACGAGGAGGATCGGTTTGCCAGGTGGTGATTGGTTACTCTCATAGAAGGGTGGTTGTGTTACCTGAAACAAAAAGAAGAAATTGCACGATTAGTGGATGGCGGGCTTTTAATGAGAATGTAAATGTAATTTAGAATTACAATGGGAACGGGAGAAATCGCGATATTAACGTGTAGCGGACGTTAAGTATTATAATTGAGATCAAATACTTTTTTAAAAAAGTACTTGCTTTTCTTGCAAAGTTTTTTAATTTAGTTTCTCAGATATCGTGTCTCTTGTATCGTTATTCTTCTGGTGGTGAAATTATAGGCGGAAGTATCATCGGTTATCCACAAATAACATTTAAATTGTATTCGTACGTTGTAATTTGCAATTTGTTAACGCAACGTATACACGAACGACGATCGCAAAGTTTTTCAATCTCAAATTCTTCCTATAATTTCTCTTTGTTGTCTTTCCGCATTATTATGTCTTTACGCTATTATCTCTAATACCGCACGCTTTGTGAAGCCAGAAAGTTTGTTTACTATATAGACATCTTTCGCCGGTATTTTACATAGGTACGCGATAAAATTGCAATCCCTTTGCCACTGAGTTTTTAATATAACGAGAATCGTTTGCGTTATGATTTCAACGGCTAGAAGTAAAAATAATAATAACAGTAATAAACTTGTCATTTCTCATAATTCAATTTTACATAAATTTGATATTCTCAGTTTATCTCGAAAAACAGGAATTCCTCCCGTTTCCATTAATCTGACACGTTATAAGTTGAATTTATAATTAATCACGTTATTTAAGTATTCAAATAGTTTTACATTAAATTATAAAGTCACCGTGAAATACAATTAGAAGGGATGATTTTCTTAACTGACATTTCTCAATGTATACCGGTCATTTTCATTTAATTGTCAGTAAAAAGAAGTATCTGATATCTGGAAGATCGATAAAAATATAATCTTGTGAAGTAACTTCAAGAGCTACCAGCAAGTAGATATCGCTCGACGAAGGAGAACCCCGATTCAAGAGTAACAAAATGGGGTGACGAATACGAGGGGATGAACGCCCGATATTCACACCGCACATTTAATGCACCATTCACAGCATTAACAGACGTAGCCCTGCACTTCTTTTACGTATATTTACGACGTTTCAGTAACCCTTAGGAGAGCGACGTTTTTAACGTTGCGTCAATGAATTTTTAGAATCGCAACACTTAAAGGTGAACAATTTTGTATGTTTAATTTGACATTGCTTTAGGTGTTGTCAGAAATAAAATTGTGGAGGAAGATTGTGCACAGAATAGAGATTTTATGGAGGTCTATCTTGCGAAAAGATGGATGAAAAATATAATGAAGAATTTCAATATCTTATTGCTTACAAATATTTTATAAATATCTACTTCCGATGGAAAATATGTCCTGAGGATATGAAAGTATTTTATTGCAATTTTTAAATGATTCTAAGATATAAAACTTTGAGAGAAAACAATAAAATCAGTTGCAACGTTTCATTGCGTCAATAAAGATGCGTTCCAGTTTTGATTGGAAAATGTAACTTGTAAGGTAATATTCTAACAGTTTATACTTTGTATTTGTAAATATAATAAGATACGGCAGAATTTAAGACTTACGAGCTAAATGCATGAGTGTTTTTTAAATCCACTAAATCGTATTCAGGAAAGTGTCCACATTACTCTTTCATCCCTCTCAGCACCGCGTTAAAGTAACGATTCTATTTCTCAAATTACAAACACCGCTAAAGATCCATCCAACACAAGTAAAAATGACAGGAACATATCAACTCCATTTCAGACCCTCGAGCAATTCTTTCCATACACATATTACGTATCAAAGGGAAGTAAATCCATTATCAAACAGTGTCGGTTGTCGACGCCGTTTCTACTCAACATCTTGCGCACATAAATCAATAGCATTAACCATTCACACCCATGCTGTATGGGTCACTGTACAAGCGTTCCAACATAATCCTGACCCCGATCAATTTTACCAACTTCCCCGATACGTAACGACACCGTGAAAACCCGATACGAATAACTATTTACACCTACTCCCCTACCTTAAATCGCCTACATCGATTGGTCCCATTAATCGATACATAACCGTAACGAGAAAACAAGATTCCCAACTTGCCGAGTAAAGTCCAACGTAAAAAAAAAGTACATCACCCTTCTACCTTCCCATCGCCGGTCCAAAGCATTCCACCGGACACTTAAGCGCGGTACCTTATCCGGACTTTCCGAACTCCGTGAGAGACACAAACGGAAAGTACAAGGGGCTCGATAGTCGCATCCGTCTAGGTATCTGGTAGCGCAAGAGAGGAAAGAGAAAGGATGGGGTAAGGATGAGGAGAAGATAGATAGAGACCGAGTATGGGACAGAGTGGAGAAAGAGAAAGAGAAGAGAAGCAGAATGAGAAAGAGAGGGAGATCCGTTACTGTCAAACAGTGGCGGACGTCGGTGCCGCTTCTACCCAAGCACCTTGTGCACGTGAATCAATAGCATTAACCCATTCCATCGTATCAAAAGGGGTGAGGTGGGTGGTCGGTTGGGCGAAGGAGGAGAGGGTGCAAAGGGGTGGCAATAGTAACAATCCTGAGGTATTTAGCCGCTCGCCCCCAGGACAGCGAGGGAGCCAAGATACCGCTAAGACCGTCCGCGTACTCTGTAGCATCCATCCCATCGCGCAGACCCCTTTTGCCTTCTCCTTCTCGCCGCTTCTCTGCCTTTATCGCTATCCGTTTCTATCTGCTGTTTCTGGTCTCATCCTCCTCTTACACCCTCTCTCGGATGTATCGTAGTGTATTCTCATACGGACTCACCCTCTACCGTAGTTGCCGCCGTCTTGGAACGTGTGTTAGATGTACGTAAGTGTGTCCATACCGGGTGATCAGCCGGAAACCTTGCCCCAGGGTTGGGTCAACGCTTTCGAATTCACGAGAGTCGGAGGTTTGTATTATGAAAATCCTTTCGTGGAGTTTACAGGACTGTTTTGTGTGATTTTCGGCCAGTACGGGCACCACCGTTGCTAATATTGGCGAAGAGCGTGACGCAAGGAAAATTTTGGAGGTCGGGATGATAGAGGGGGATGAATAGATGGGTTAGAGAGAGAGGTACTGTTGCGTCTTCTGCGATGGGAGTACAAATATTTGGATAATTATGACGGACGATGAAACGTAGATAATTTTGGGGGAAATTGAAGAAGCGTGTTTCCTGCATGTGTGAAGAGAATGATGGAAATGTGCCATCACTATTTTCTTCCTGGATATTGTATATTTTGAAAGAGCGCTTCTGTCATTTTTCTGCTATTTTATATTCTCTCAGGATTTCGAATGGTGATGCATTTGTATATGTAGTACTTATTGAATTACCTGCGTGTGCGAATGCAAAGTAATTGTAATGTATATACGCTCTGCAGGGTGATAGCTTGGAACGTTGCACTCGTGGATCGATGTTTCCGAATTTATGAGAAACAAGTTTACTATTTGAGTATACTCGTCCGCGTGTTACTCGAAGGAAGTCCATATACAAACTTCGATACGCTTTTATACGCAATAAAATCTATCTAAATTGCAACCATTACTAATTCTACAAATTGACCTCCATACACAGTACTTCATACATCGTCTCTACAGTTTCACCTACTCATTCTTCCTATTGCCAAAGACAACCTCCATATAATCCTCCTCCGTACATTTCCACCCCCACATAAAACCTCAACTCTCACAAGTCCACATCAATAAAAAGTAGATATAAAATCCCTCAAGCAAAAAAGCTGCAAAATTTCCAAAAAAATAAACCAAATCTAAAACAATTCTCTAAACATGCTTCGTCACTCAAGAAAGTCCTATCTGCCAAAAAAAAAACGAATCATTGAGAACTTCATCACCGATTTCGTTCGCGCTTTCACGGTCGCATTATCATCGCTGACGCGTCGTGCGATTTTTTCTATCACGGTTAATTCGTTCGTATTAGAAAATGTCCGTAGGAACGATCCATGGGGTCCTGGCAAAGTGCCGTTTTCCGAGTGTCGGTGCCGCAATACACGGTTCGCTCTGGTGCCGGCGGTATGATCGCGCTAGTTGCTTTTGGATTTAACCAAGGCCTTCCTTGTTCCGGGGAAGTGGAGCCCGGCGGAGCCCAGTAGAGCGCAGTAAAGCGCGCCGAGCATTCGGCTCGGGAAAACCACTCGAGTATGACATGAATTTTTTTGGTCCTCCTCCTCCTCTTCCTCCACCTCTGTACCTCTATGCTACGCTTCTACCGAAAGTATCGCCCGGGCCACCGCTTTTTTTTTTCTACCTCCCAACCTCCCACCTTCCCTCTCTTACTCCCCCTACTCGTCGAAAGTTCTCACTTTTTCCTCGACGCAGGTAAAAGCCGGAAATTAATTTGGTCTGCTAGTTTCCATTTTTTTAGCTCCACTCGTACAGACGAAATTGTTCGACTACGATTTTGCCTTACTACGAGCCCGTGTGATTTTCTGTCTCGATTACGATTGTTCTTCGGCAGAGCCGTGTTTTATGGACGGTTTTTCTTCGACTTCTTTCTTTTGTGGGTTTCTTAATTGTTACACGTGTATACGGTTTTTAGGGGATGGGAGACAGGAAAGAATGTGAGAGTTTGGATTTTATGTTGTCCGAATAGTTACTATTTAGTATAATTTTATGAAATAATAATTAATTAGGTGATTGCAATCACAGGTTAGTCTAGAGTTAGAGAGATTCTTAAGAATATGAAAGAGAAGGGAGAAGAGGCTGAGTAAATAGAGTTTTGTGATTTGAAGAATAGGGCTGGTAGTTGTTAACATTCAATAATACTAGAAATAGTAATTCTTGGTGATTGTTAGGTCTATAATGTACTTTCTGTTTTATTGATTCAAATTAAAGCATGTTTCATTCGTATATCGTGCAAGAATTGGATGCACGATAGCCCGGAGAGGATGGTAAGGTAAACCATCAGAATTTGCAAGAGTCGGTCGATGATGCCGGATGTGGACTGCGGTCTGTGTCATGCATCAGCAATTCACATCTCTCGTGCTTCATTGTTCGTGTCAAGGAAATCTTGGAATCCCAGTCCAGGAGGTCCATTACGTCTACGAAGAATTCTTCGAGTTCGTCTCATCCCAGAACTCCGTTTTTACGATTTTCCGCGTAAATGCCTATGTTTTTCATTGTTCCTCCTGACGCTCCGCAACCCCCTATTATCCTCTTCCGTCGTAATAAACATTTTTCACCGTTCTGCATCTTTGCCCTCCATTCAAGACCATTCGATTCAAGAATGTCGCAACGATTAAAAGTTATCGAGACTTGAATTTCATTCCACATCCAGTTAACTACCCTCACGATAATACGACAATACGACGACGATTTCAATAAATCGCATTCCAGGCAAGAATCAAATTAACTTCCACCTGGAAAAAGTAGGACACGAAACGTTTTTCTATATAAGACAGAGGTAAACTCTAGCCTCGATATGGGCAACTAAATCGTTATGAAACGTTGAAGAAAAGAGAAAAAACGATGCGATCCTAACGATATAATTGCAGCCTGAAGTCTTTAACACGTTGAATGTCACCAATATTTCGCTTGTTTCGTCATTTCTACTGTAGTGAAACATTGTCTATTAAAATCACACATTTATAAAGCAGAATTCCAATGCCAATATTTAAGGTAGTTCTAGGCACTTAGCATTTTTCGATAGATTTCCTTAAAATTTTGAAAACGTATTCTTCATGATATTTTATAATTATAACCGGAATCTCAATGAGTTCATCCACACGGTTTATGAATAAATCGTGTTTAAAAATAACATATTTAACATGCGCCTTATGGAAAAAAAATTTTGCTAAGTCCGTAAAATCTTTTTTTATTTTTCTAGTGAAAAAACGAGTCGATGGATTCTAATAAAAAATTAGCAATGTATTATTTTATGCTTTTGGAATATTATCGAATTTTTTCATAATTTTTTACTTCATAGTTATAGAGAAAGATGTTTTTTAATGTCTAAAAAGTAAATGAAATGACCTCTGTGAAGTTAGTCCCTGCATTAATTCTTACGCGATTTTTTTCATTTCCAATGAAAAAAGAAACTTTTAGTTCTGAATCCAGCTAGAACTACCTTAAATATTCAATATGTTAGAAAATTCATAAATATTGCAATTTAAACGCAACATAAAATTTCATTGAATTCAATAGCGCCGGTCACCGGTGACCCCCATGGCAGTCAACCTGTTAACCATATATAATTCCCAGCAAGAATTTCTATCATATTAGAAAAATTATAAAAAAAAATGTAAATATAAAATTTTAATTTCTTTGCCAAAGATATGTGGATTCTACATAATGATTTCCAACGAAGGACGAAAGTTATTCCGAATAAACGGCTGCTCGTGTAAGCTTGTACATTTAATACGTGTAATGAAATCACGGTGGATAAACGAGCCAGGTTGTGAAATCGAAGTCGACGAGGAGGTCGAGAAGGTTAATGGCATACGCATACGTTAAGTGTGTAATGGTTAGCACGTAAGTTCGTGGGGCTGCCACCACGGAGTCCATAGAAGGGTGAAATTACACGCGAGGCGACGGGCCTGGCACGCGAGGAGAGATTCGCGTGCGTTCGTTCTCCGTGTATGTACAAATTAAAAATCCAGGCCGACCGTTTGTTCGTTCCTGTCCGAGTCGATAATTCATGGGATCTTTTTCATACCTTCGTCGATGGAATGAAAGAAAGAGAGAAAGGAATTGGAGAAAGATTGCGCGTTAAGTTTACCGTGTATTTTCTGGGAATGCATCGTAGGGTGAAACGCGTTACGTGGACGAGCCGGCGAGTGTAGAGGACAGGTAAGTCTCGTTATATGTTTCGAAAAGGTTACCTAAGAGGTATCGTTAGACGCATAAAGAGGATAGAGTTAAATCTAGATCCTCGTGTATATATTCCGATGTGTGTCAAATGCACATCGATCTGTCGAAAGAGATGGAACATCAGCGTGAAATTTATTTCAATTTTATTCAAACTTCATCAAGCATTTACGTCGTTTTCGACGAAATGATAGAATTAATTATTCCAATTCTTGCAACCGTGATAACTTTTTATCTATTAACCCCTTGCCGTAACATTTCTTTTGTGACTGAATATACAATAACTTAATTAAATAACTAATTAATAAAACTAATTAATTACTCACATTACGACCTATCTCTAATTTCGGATACAGTATATGACTTAACGCAATATTGAATAGTATAGAATTAATTTTAATTTATCATGATCGACTGATATTTTTGATTTAATAATTCTTGGAGTTACTTCAAAATTGACTATTCCATTTATCGTGTCACGAGTGGCACTTGTTATTGTTCGGCAAGGGATTTACTCTAATCGTGCCACCATTTGGTGTCTAACTCTTCTGACCGTAGCATATCATTCGACCAATAATTATCTTTCCACTGAACCGGTCATTTAAACATGGACGGTATGATTTGTGGTAATAAAATATATTTATACCTGTTTAAAAAGCAATCAGTGTTTGAACATAGACAAGTAATTCTCAACATCCTCCTATCCTGATGTTATCATAGCCTAGTTGCTACCTTGCGAAATCTACATGTATCAACCACGAAATCAGGACGAACGTACACGAAATCAGTACGTACACAAAACTCGCTCCCGCATTCTCTATCTGCCATTTACGCAATACTCACGTGTTCGTTCTCTAAGTGTTCCTAACGGCCATTGTACTCGGTCCATATTGCAACGCAAGAAAAGGTAATGTCACAGGACAAACCTGCACGTGATGCGTTGCACACTTATGAAATAACCCCCTACTTTTGTCACCCCCTGCCTCACTCCACTTAAGAGGAAGAAACGACTGAAGGGTGAACGAGCTCACGTGCACGTACTTACGTGTGTTCGTGGCTACGTATGCGTGCGTGAGTTTCATGGCGTTGGAGGCACGGTAAGGAGAAATGAAGAGAGACCGAGAAAGAAACAGAGAGAGAGAAAGAGACAGAATGAGGGAGGGAGAGAGAAAGAAAGAGAAGCGGGGGTGGAAAAGGCGGTGGGAGGGCGTAGGGAGGCGGCAGGCTGCTTGGCATGAGAAGCGTTCATCAGCCCCGAGGTTTTAAATACGAGGCGAGGAAGGGAACTAAGGAAGAAACCACCCCGTCTCTACCCTACCAGTGACGGATTGATTAAAAATCTAAGGGGCGAAAATAACATCGGGCGCCACCCTGCCACGCCATGCTCTGTTTCCTTCTTACTGATCTTACTGGGGCGCGAATTACGTTGCCGCGGCAGATGAATTTTTCTTGTTCCGCAGAATCTTTCGACTGTTCGGTCGAATATTTGGAGGGGCGTTTGAGCGATATTCGCTGGAACGTTTGGATCGAAGTGTGGTAGGAGTATGTAAAGTTGGTGGTGAGAAAGATCTGTTAAGATTTTTCGCTGAGTGCTATATGTGAAATGTACAATTTGTATTAATTCTCAAGGATATATCACTGTTTGCAAATGATAATTGCAACTATTTACCTATTAATTTAAAATGGTAATTAATGTCAAATCATGGCCTACTATCCGAGCTGAACTTTATGTACATGACTTTTCCTTACTTTTACGGCAGGTTTAATTCCCTGCGCGCTTTCAATTTGAAGATTCTTTTGGAAAATCCTCAAAGCTACATACGTAGACATATTTTACACAATTAATTATAGCAACTTTGTAATTGTAAAAAATTGCTTCAGTCGCGAGCGAAGCGTAGTCCTAAAAAACCCAACGGTGAAATGAACAAATCAAAAGTCGTCCCTTCAGGCAACCTTACACATCTCCCTTCTTATGCGTTCGTCGGTCTGCGAATACATTGATTAGCCGAATTTTAAATGATCCTCGCGAAAAGTGTATGGACAAAGGTAGGATAAATACAGCCGCGCTCCGTTAGATATAGGGGTCGATGTGGGTAAGTTGGATGAGGTGGGCGAAGACTAGTAGAGGAACGGCTCTGGTGCACGAGGGAAATAGGGAGAAAAAGGGCGAAAGAGATGGATAGAGGCCGGAGAGTAGACGACGAGGGCCGTCGGAGATAAGACGCAAACGAACCCCCTTTCGCGTGTCTCGATCGATAGCTCCACGCGGAAAATTCGAAAGTAAGATGCAATTAAACAGCGAGCGAGGGTAAGCAAGAAAAGGGGTGAGTTTTCCAGCCCCGTAGGCCCTGTCCTCCCCACCAAAGCACACCGTTCCTATCCCCTCTGGTTCTGCTTCTCTCTGGCAGCCCTCCGACTGCTGCCACCCCCTGAGCCCTCTCGACCCTCCCTTCACCCCCTCTCATCCACCACCTATCCCGCGGAACGTTCCATCCTTCTCACCTTTCTTCTTCCAGTCTTCAGCTTCCTTCTTCCACGGATGGTCCTTGCTCCACTGTCTCTCTTTCGTGCTCTCTTCGAGCGTACACGCTCCGGCCAGCGTCGTCGGCCCGAAGGGAAGCAACCCTTTTTCTCAACCCCCTCTAGTATTTATATTGAGCGTCTTAAAGCATCTCCCTACCCACCTCCTTTCTCCTTTACCACCTCTCTTTCTCTAGCTGCCCGTACGACCCTCTTGCTTTCTTCCTCCTCTTCTTCTTCTTCTTCTTCTTCTCCAACTCCTGTGCCTCCTCCTTTTCCTCTTCTTCTTCATCCCACCCCCGTGACGTCACTTTAAATACTCTTTTCGAGGGAGGTGGGTTGGTGGCTGGTGGGTATAAGGGAATTGGTAGTCGTTGCCTCCGAAGGAGAGGGAACATTGCTCCGTCTCTTTTCTCTCTCCCGTGTTTCCCTCTATCTCCTCTTCCTCTCCGCGAGTAGTCTTTTACCACGCTTCTTTCTCCTTTTGTGTGCTTCTATCTCTTTCTCTCTCTTTGTCTATCTTTCCTTTCATACTGTACTATCTCTCTTTTTCTTTCTCTGCTGCCTTTTTCTTCCATTTCTTCCACCCTTTCTTATTCCTCGTCTTCCGTCGCTTCCTGGACGTTATCCTTGGCCATCTCTTTTCTCGTCCCCTCGACGTCCTGCGACGACCAACTCTCCTCCGCCCACTAGCGTTATCTCGCTACGCAACGAGAATTAGTAAATATTCTTGAGGTCGGGCGTACTCTAATGCAGGCAGTACGTGGTGCACCTCTTTTACAAGCGGAAGCCCGACTTTCCTTGGTTACCGGAATGCATGTCGTTAGAGACACACGGCTTCATTTAGGTGTACTTGGTCCTCCCGCTAGGACCTGCCTTCGTTCTATTTCATGGAATTATGGAACGTTCGAATTTACATGGCAGGTACGTGAACCGGGTCAATTTTCTTCGTTAAGTCACGCACTTTTGTTCAGCGGTATTAATACACTGAATGTCGTTCGTATTTCGCTGGTTTCGTTAGTCATATTGAAGGGAAACTTTTTCTATTCAAATTACAACTTTGTATAGTAGCATTGTTGAACGTATATATAATTATATATTGAATGGTACCTGACGGATTTTACACTAATTGCGAGAAATTTTACCAAAGAAGTACCGGTCATTCAACATACCACATGGAATTCACCGTATTAAGTTGTTAATTTTAATGTCTTTGAGATAGTATTTAATAATTAAAATATTTTATATAATCAGCCCATGTATGTGTTATACTCGAACTTTTTAATTTTGGACGGCAAAGAGTTGGGAAAAATTACACGATGAAAGTTAGTATACTGGAGACCAAGCAACAGTAACGACGATAGGATACAGTGCGTCGTTTTTCAACCTAAAAATTTCTTCTACTTTTCTCAGTGAAGCGTGTGTCATTAAATATATAGTATTATTTCTTTTCTCGGTAATCGTCAAGTTCTTCGCTCTTATATTCCAAAATTGGAGAGAAACGAAAACTCACACTCTCCGACTGTATATGCGCTTACTTCCGGTCATTTTCATTGGAGAATTTTACGTAAATATTCAATAGTTCCTTGTTATTTGTCGTCCGTGTTCTTTCTGTTTCACTGTGACTCAATTATTATTGTAATTACAAAGTTTATGCTATACTCGACCGATATACGGTGAAGTTTTGGACGTATAATGGAATCATAATAAAGGCAATAAAGTCGAGGGGGAACCGCTTATAAATTTATTACCCTCGCATAGCGAAGTGATTACGAAAGAAGTATAAAGAAAATATTTTTATCGTTAGAGACTTAACTGCAGTAACAGAGACTGCACGTGGTACGCCTCCATTACAAGCGGAAGTCCGCGACTTTCCTTGGCGAACTACGCGTCGTTAAAGACACACGGTTTCATTTAAATACCTAACTCTATCCTGTCTTGATTTCTCCTTCGTAGATTAGAGTATATAAAGGAGCTCCTTGCTTCTCGAAAATAAAAAAAAGAACACGTTCGTACCGTGCCGAAATTCAAATTCCATGTTTTGCCGGAAAATGTTATGTAAATGTTGCATTTAAAAAAATCTGGATGGGAACAGGTAGAAGTTAGGAGGTCTTAATTAAATTGGATATATTATAGTATTTTAAAAATATTTCGGTAATAATTCGCAGTCTTATTGAAATTGTTGGACCTAGGACAAATAATCGTAGCTGAAGATGATAAAGAGAAGAAAATGAACATTCTTAGACAGCTCTCTTATTTATATGCTTTTAGAAGCTATATATTGCTGTTATGTATATGTAAATTGATTTTGTATAAAGGGGGAGTGCTCGTGATTAGTAACAATGATAAGAAAACAAATTTGGTGATAGACATGTGTAACAGCAAAATGTTATAGACGTATGTAAACATTCATATATCTTCTCGACTCTTCGTGACCTTGTGATTTTGACACAGCTGTTGAAAACTTGCAACTAGTGGATATTTCTGTGCGTCTTCTATATATGTAAGTAGTTGCGGATTTTTAAAATGCAAAACTGGCTGTGTCTTTGAAGAAACGTCAAAGACTATAAACGCTAACAAGAAAATTTTTATTTCTTTCTGTTAATTATCGAAGTGAGCCTCACATATTGAGGTTCACAAAGTGAAAAATTATATGTAACTCTTACAAATAATCTGCAATATTTAAAAATCTTATGGAATAAAATTAAACTATAATAGAGCCGTTCAAAAAGATAGAACAAAGATACGTTGACACTAAAATTGCTAATGTTAATGAAGTAGTAAGAATGTTGGTCAATTAACACGTTGCCGCAAATGACGGCTATAGCCGTCCTGCACATTTTTGTACTAATGTATTTATTTATTAATTACTCAGTAATACACCGAAAAAAAGATGTAACATTCCAGATAACATATCAATTGTTCTTTTTGTGCGATTTTTCATGCTTTAAATGTTCGAAATATTTTCGTGTGTGTTTCTCAGCACTTTCGTCAAATTAAAAGTGTGCGGCAACTGGTTAAATCATTCATGTCCTGTTTTTATTCTATCCCTATTAATTAGAGGAATATTGATAAGAACGATTTGGAACCATTAATTTGAATTTCCTTCCTGCTTTTAGCGCTAAATATTCTAAGTACATTCGTGTAATTATTGTACCATAAAACCTGGCGAAATTTCTTGTTATAAAAGCCCGGTGATTCGTTGAGTAAGTAGAGGAGAAAACGGGGATAAGCCTTTCGCGAATGTGTTCAGTTTCCAAAGTTTGATATATAAAGATGAGGGCCGGCACTTTTTCATTTTCTTTTGCCACTCGTAAAACTTCTCACGTAAGATCGTAAATGTCCCTCTTTGGAGTGTTGCGAAAGTTTCTCGATACCGTCAACACAGAGATACTGCAGGCTTTCGGCCCCGCAATCGACGATATTTGTTCCACTTTCGATTTAGTAACAATTGGTATCTGTTAGCGTGGACCGAAACGATGTACCCAGACACGAATAAATACATCGTGCCAATGGATTTTACCCGGAGAGATATTGGGTGGGTATTTAGTTATTCCTGGTTAGCTTCTAACAGCTTCGTTAGAGAGATTTATAATCCTACTATTACTATTAAAGAATTGTTCTCTTCGAAAAGTATTAAATAAATCCTCATTAGAAGTAAATATCGTGATATTCCTATGAGGTATAAATTATAACGAGAAACAAATTAACTGAGCTTGGAGGGCTAGTGATTATTTATACTTAGATGGTAAAACCTAGAATTTCTATTAATACAAAATTATATAACATTATGGAAATCAATATTCCATAGTATTCTATAACATGAAACTCTATTAAGAGGTCAAAAGATATTTTCTACCTATTTCAAAACAAGATGAACCATCAAAGACAAAACAAATGAATCGTATTTGCTATGAAAATTTTAAATAAATTGCAAATGCACCCGAACTCTACGACAATACTGTGGCAGACGAAATTGTAATCCCAATTGAGATACCGTGGATCACTTCGGCAAGGATCGACAGGTTCTCCTTGATCCGTGAAAGTAAATCGTTTACCGTGGTACAAAAGGCAGACTCTGAGAACCAAAGACACGTATGATTGATGTAGGAAATAAAGGAGCAGTCGAATTTTACGATCCTCCGATACAGTTTCCGATTCTCCGTACAGTAAGAGGAATAAATTGTTCGTAACACGCTCGACGACTAAAAAAAATTCTCGAGAAACATTTTTTCAAGAGCGGTTCATCGAGCATGTTTTCATGATGGTGTTCCGGTAAAATAACGAAGAATGCCTTCCTTCTTCCAGGAGGCACGAAGTAAACGTGGAAGCTGCGTTACCTGGTATTCGTGATTTATTCATCTTACATACATAATCGTTCACCCATAAACCGAACCACGGATACCTGCTGCTCGACTGCGTACGTCCAAACGAATAACTATCTTCGGTAAATCTCTATTATCCTAGCAGTTTAACTTTACTGTATAGGAAATACTATTCTAATTTTTAATACAACCCTTCTTCACGACGGAGTAATACCTTGTATACGCAGTTCGGAATTTCTAACGATCGTGTCGGGCTAATCCTGTCATCTTGTTTTCGTAAATAAACAAAATATACCATCATTCATCTCATTATGTTTTTCCAAAGTTTCGTAAATTTTAACTATATTTTAATATATACACTTTACGTGCTAATTAACTTTAACCCTCTATAAGTTCTTGTAACTTTGAAGTAACATAAGGTGAATCCAAACTTTCATTCCTTAAAGTCAATTTTTTAACTCTCTCACAAATTGCAATTTAGCTTTTAAACATCATGAAAATCTTTACAATTTTATGTTTCAAAATCAAGGTAAATCTATTATTAATAATAGTATTTTTATCATTTCCTAATGTGCTATCGTGCAACTGATCTTCAGATGCCATGGAAAATTTGGACTACAGAGGGTTAACAACTAACAAGGGAACATCCCGAGGTGTAAATCACCGATTTTTATAAAATTTTAGTATGATATAGTCCTCGCGAATATATTTGATCCGTATTTTTTTTATCGGCAACCGTCCACGTTAAAGGGGTGAAAACCACCCTCAAAGTTGAAAAAAAAGTATTTTTTATCATATTGTTTAAACAAATGGATTTAAAAAAAATGATTATACCATTGAATTCAAAATCCGAAGGCATTCATTTTCACTCTCTACGAAATTTTTGTAGCTCGAATAGTTTTCGAGATATTCGATAAAGAAGTTTCAGGACCCCAACTTTGAGGGTGGTTTTCACCCCTTTAACGTGGACGGTTGCCGATAAAAAAAATACGGGCCAAATATTTTCGCGAGGACTATATCATACTAAAATTTCATAAAAATCGGTGATTTACACCTCGGGATGTTCCCTTGTAAGTCTTTATACTCAGAGGTATAAAACATTCCAATCTCTCAGTAGCCTTGTTTATTTTCTATTAGAATTTTAACTATGTCTTTTAGTTACTTCTTCTATCACCTATAACTTTAATCGAGTGTCGACTCACTGATAGCTCTATATCAGACTACGCACAAATAGACTTGGACCAACCAATACAAGAAACCTAATTCGATCTGTCACTAACACCCAACTCCTGAAACAATCCTCTAGAACGACACAAAAAAACATCTTCCTACTCACCAGCATAGGGCAACGTCCCCAATCCAAAACAATCCAACATTCCTCCATCCTGCGAATCTCGTCGCAGGACCAAAACAGTTTGGCAGTGAAGTACTCCAAGACCATGCTCTTTGGCGAATCGGTGCAAGAAACGAAACGGATCACCGTAGACCGCTCCCACATCAATCATCTTTCGTAGTTTCGTGGTAGAAAGGATCGGTTGCGGAGCAAATCGTTCCATTGGGGGTCAGTCCTGGTTGCGCAACGAGTCAACGTCGGGCTGCTCTGTGAGACAGGATCCGTGGTACCGAGAGAGGAATACACCTCGAACGTATAACTGGTCTTGTTGACTTAACGGATCAATTTGATGCAAATCACTCGTTTGCGATATACACGCCGGTCCACGGTGGTCTCGGTCCTCTCTATTCTACGTAATACCACGTAGGGTAAGCGGTACCCCGTACTGTCCTCGTTGTAACCTCGTCGCTCTCTGATCCATTGTCGTCGTCGGTGGCTGCAGAAACGGCAGCGGCGTGTTCGCGGTGAAGCATTTGGAAATTAGCGAATGGGCCAATTATCGGCCAGACGAGCTAAACTCGCGAGGAGAAGCCGATTGCGCGACCGGCCGTCTCAGGGGACGGGAGAAGACTGCGGGTCATAGGTTGACTGTGGGAATATTCGTGACGCGTACCAACCAATGTTTACAAGAGTTACGTACTTTGCGAACGGTAGTTTTTCTACTGTTACTGATTGTGAGGAGAGATCGATTCGGCGAGTCTTTCAGTGTTACGATTCAACGGTTATTCTTTGAGGGGTGCGAGGTATTTATGTCGATGTGGATTTTCGGATGGGGTGAAAGAGGGTAGTTTAAATATAATTCTGAGTGGGTGAGTCCTTGAAAGGGTCAATCGTGAAACAGGATTGTTTAAGGACTTTGAATGTTGTACACTGAAATATTAACTACTAATATAATATTAATTATTGTGTTGTGCACTGAAATATTAACGGTTTACCGACCGATATTTTTTTAACATTATATCCACTTATGACTGGTCACTTGGGCGCAGATACTTGCCTGATATTGATATCTCTTCGAAAATTGCAAATTCTTGTCACTGAGTCCGTAGCACAGCTAACCGCCGTGATAAATAATAATTTATTAATTTCTGTGGCGGAGTGATATGTTAAAAGTTCAAAAGCTTATGCCCGAAAAGAGCCAATTTGGCTCATTCAAAATTCCACTGTTATATGTATAATATATTAGTTAGTTAATTTTTTAATAATACATCCTTCATTTAAATTGATTTGAAACTGTTTTCTTTGCAGAAAAATTCAATTTTCTTGTATGAGTTAAATTGGCTCGCTTTAGAAATATAGATATATTAACATCCGTATATCTAGTGTTAATTGGCTACCGGTTGGTAAAGTGTTAATGATTTATTTTGAATATATTTATGTTTACAGCTTGAATTCTGTACAAGACGAAATTGATATGTGAAGAATATTTCACGCGTTATAGGACATCTGCTGTGTAATTAAAATATAGAGAAATGAATGTAATTTTACTTACGAGGAAGAAAGACGAATGGTTTCGTCGAATGATAGAATAGCACTGGGAAAGAAGACAATGGATGGCATTACAGAAAGATTCGCTTTGTTGAAAGTCGGATAAGTGTTGTGAAACATGATCATTTTGTATCGATATATACGTTCCTTATCGATCAAGTGGAACATCTTCATTGTACTATGAGAATTGCGGTAACGAGTCTGGATCGTTCGCTGGTGCTACACGAGCCAAGGAAACTACGTGCAACGTTTGAAACAGGTCGCGTTGATCTTTGATCCCTTTCGTGTCTATGAATTAATCGTTTCTTGGGCTACATAATCGAGTAGCAAGGAGAACAGGAAACTTCAGAGAAATAAAACTCTAACGACGTCTAAAAACATTCGCGTATTACCCTCAAACATATGTACAGCCTACTTTGAAAAAAAAAAACAGATTTGACGGTAATCTCGGTAGTTCGGAATTAAACGATATCCATTAATCGAACGTACCAAGAGAATTAGAAGGAAAAAGAACAATTTACATCCAAGAGGAACATGTTAAAATTGATCGACGATAAACGATAAAACAAAACTGTGAATAAGTACCCTGTAACGTCTAATCGAAATCAGGTACTGTAGAAGATCTTATATCGTTGCATCCTTAAAAATGTTCACATACTACGTTAATCAAACGCAGGAAAAACATACATGCGCACAATCCAACATCCATTAATCGCATCGAGCAAATAACGAAAAACAGACGAATCTCCTACAGGAAGAACCATAATGAAAACGTTGAATAAACGGTAAAAGAAGATTGTAAAAGATGGTTGAAAAGTCGGCAGCGTATGGATGCGAATCTAGAGTCAGTCGCAAGCTAAGAGTACGAAGTCGATCTTGAGTGGCCGTGGCGCGGAACAGCGCTCGATGAAGCGGAACTACCAGTCACCTGCTCGCTTCCGGCACGTTGCTGTGGTCGTCCTCCCTCTCTACAACCTCCTTCGCCATAATGTGCGAACCGTCGGACAGTCCTCTGAATATCTCCGCTATTTCCGCTCCCCTCCGTTCGTTCCTCCTTTTATTTCTTAATCTCATTCCCCTCCTAATATCATACGAACGGATCGCGAAATTTTCTCCGTCTCCAACGATTCTCGCTAAAAGTCTTATTAAGTTTTAATGATAAATTATCCATCGTGACGAGAATTGTTCATCTCCGTTTCATAATGCACCCCGGCGCACATTGCGTTCCGCGCGATTCCGTTCTCAAAAGATCCATCGGCTGGATTTTCCGATAAGTGCAACGTAATCGCGTTGATTTTTTCCTTTTTTTTTAACCATCGCACGCGAATTCTCGTCTCGTAACGCTTCATGTAATCGCGATGTTCATGCGTAAATTGTTAGACGAACGTGTAGAAAGACTTGGACCATGTTAACGTGTGTTTTCGTGTACGTATAGAGAACACTCGGTGGCCACATCGCTCGAAGCGTTCTACGCCTGGGAACGTCGAGCATGACTAAGCGTTCCGGTTACTTCGGATCTGAACTGGACAACCGGATCGAACGATCGACCCATGGTCGCTCGGTTAATCGGAGCACATTCACGTAGAGCTTCGAACTTGCGGTAGGTGACGAGAAGTATGATTCCACCTTGGAACGTGCTTATTCTACTTACGAATCGTACTAGTCTGGATCTATAGGGTAGGTTCTACTGGAACTTGTTTCCCGATTGTCGTGATATCGAAATGGGGATGAATTTTGAAAACATCAAGAAATATTTGTATCTCTGTGTCTTCTGTAGGAGTAATTTTGTAATATAATAATAATAAATAGATGAGTAGAATAAATTCTAGGATAGTTTGATATTATCGGTAATATCGAAATGAGGATGAATTTTGAAAACATCAAGAAATATTTGTATCTCTGTGTCTTCTGTAGGAGTAGTTTTATAATATAATAATAATAATAAATAGATGAGTAGAATCAATTCTAGGATAATTTGATATTACCGGTGATATCGAAACGGGGATGAATTTTGAAAACATCAAGGAGTATTTGTATATCTGTGTCTTCTGTAGGAGTACTTTTATAATATGATAATAATAAATAGATGAGTAGAATAAATTCTAGGATAATTTGATATTATCGGTGATTCGTATAGATATGTCGCATTTGTAGATATCTAGAATGTATTATAAGAAATAAACAAAAGACCTTGCCTTGTTTAAACATCAAAGAAATTTAAATTGTATCTTGTTCTCCGGTGAAAAGGATAGAAAACACATTTGATCTTCCAATTTACAACACCGTCGGACAAAGAAGGAAAAAGGATGCCGCGTACATCGCGACGATCTTTCACGTTTCTATCTCTCTCGATCCTGTCAAATTATCGTGGCGGGGTTAAGAATCCACGCTGTTTCGGCCGGTCTTCAATTAGCGGATTTAAATCGAGGATTTAGGAGGATTTAAGCTAAGAAATGATCTCGTTTAAAGTTTCGGTCTCGCCGACACTAATCTGAAGCTAAGGCTTAACGACTAACCTCCGACGACTCCCTTTCGCCTTCCACCGACGCTTATGTACATAAGTAGGCGCAAATATAAGCCATAAGATAGTGCACCATGAGAGGAATTGCGAATCCTTGGAGATTCTCGAGGATCTCACCGTGGCAGAGTCCTCCTCCCGCCGAACTCGTCGACGGTAGTCGTCGACGTTAGAAATTGATTCGTGCCAAACGATCGCACGTGCGCTCTTTCGTCGATGCTGGATAATAAGATCGAACTTTCGAACCTACTGTTATTGCCGTTACCGTGGAATGCTTCGAGCTCTTAAGATTATTATCCGAGGAAACGCTCCTCGGATCCAGGGAGTGCGCGTTCCCCCGGTGAACTTTCTTGCGAGTTTGGAATCGCACGGGTTCAGGAGCTAATTTGGACGTACAAAACAGGGTTCCTATGGGAAAGTTGCGCGGTTACGTAACGATCATAGGTTATCCGATTGAAATAATAGTCGTTGCGTCGGACGATCCTGTGTTCTTACGAGGATCGTGAAACGGTACGTGGATCATCGGTTATGAACATTGTACGTACGATATTGAGAGTTTCAGATGCAAAGGAATTGTGCCGAAGAATCTTTTGGCAAATTTGTAAGATAATTATGATCTCCTAGTTTTATATCTTCCTAAAATTTGACTTGTTACTTAACAATAGATTTACGGACGGGAAATCTGTTGCACTGCAATATATTAAATAAATTTGGGAAAATTCGTAAAGTAATTATTATATTATAAAATACACGTAGAATATTTACTGCTCAGGTTGTCTGTCAGTTTGGGAAATGTTTATAAAAGAAGTAGGAACCCGTAAATTTGACGGCTTCCGTAAATCTAGTGTTAATCTTCTATCGCACGATTACTTTCTGTGACTGACCCCGCAATAATTTAGAATTAACCCCTTAACCTACCATTTCTTTTCTGATAGGGCGTGCAATTAAATCAAATCTAAATTATTAGAATTAATTCCTCAAATCAAAATGTTTCACTGAGTTCTGATATTTCATATAACAGAATGTGACATTAATAGTTCAAAAGTAATGAGATCGTTTCGTAATCGGCTCATATTGTCAATTTAATAGTTTTTGGAAGACTTCAAAATTTCCTATTCCATTTTCCGCACTACGAGTCTCACACGTAGTTGTAAGCTAAGGGGTTAAACTGCTGAATTAAAAATTGATTAGTGATGCTTATTACATAGTAGAATTCATCGCAATATGAATACTATAGAAATAATTTTGTCGTGTCATATTTCATCAATATTTCGAAATATTAAAAATTTGATAGACTTTAGAAACCTTGGTAATGCCCAATCTATTGCATCATGAGTGTCAATCGTTGTTGTAGGTCAAGGGGTTAAACTCGTTCAGATTTTCCTATAAGTAGTGTAATAGTTAAGAAGATTATCTAATATAAAATATATTATAGTAATATCAAGGAGGTGTCTTAGTAGTACTTGTCGTTATGCCGACATCATTGTTTGGTGGATGATTCATATGCATCAACGGTTTACAAAAAAATTATGCACACGTAAAAAAAAAGAATTCTCACATCACGAATCGTTCATATTTCTGATTCATGCACACCTGTGACCTCCCGGCTTTACGCAGAAATAACGAGGTACAAGAATGTGGGTATCGTTAGCTTCGCCTTTATTCTTTCGAAGTATTACAGCCCGAACGAGTTACCGGAACATTACCGTCGCGTATTGCAGCTATTTTTATAGATTAAGCCCTGAAGTACATTGAAAAAAACCAAGCTTAAAGATATTTTCGCTTCTGCCACTGAGGCGTGCAAATAATCACTCGCATTATTCACTCTGCAATGGAGTTCGTATCGATTCGTGCTCGTTTACATTCGTAAACGAGGAATTAATGAAATTACGTTTGATACCCACATCCTGTTTATAAGGATCTATTATTACTGATAGAACGTATATGCAGGCGAGGATAATCAAAGTTTGATTGTTTTTAGAAACGTTGCAATGCTGCTCGTCTGGCTGCATAATTAAATCCACCAATTATTAACGAGTCTGACGAATGTAACAATTGTATAGAAAATCTCATAAAAGTCCTTGATTCACTACGAGAAATATGTACAATTTTTCGTCATGGAGGGAACATCGTTTAAAACTTTGATGTCTTAATTATCAAATTAAATTGTAATTCATTTAAAAGTGTTCTTGACCCCTCCAACGATCAAATACTGCAGAAATTGATAACAGTCACTTACCGACATAAAACCCCAAGGGATTAAATAGAATATCAGTAATTCTCCAAATTTAACCATCATTCACCCCTTCAAAAAAGTTACATAAACTTCTTACAGTGTTTTCCAGCCCATAGACCATTTTCTATTACTAGACTGCGGATGTTTATGCAAATTTCGAGTTTCACAAATGCAGGTGAGACAGGAAAACCTATCTAGGGATTTATTGCACTCAATAAATATTACAACAAATACCATACTTTGGATATTTTAGATATATTTTTATATTATGTCCTTTTTGTATATTTTAGCCGTATTTAATTTGTCATAAATGCATAAAAATCCGCAGTCTATCTATTACAAATACAAGACATTCTCATACTTCTTCTCTACAATACCTCCACTCAGAATAATATATATATATATATAAACTGTGTACAATTTACCTCGATTTGTTTCAAACTAAATTTCGATTCAGGTCAAAAAGGACTCCACTGACGGATGAAAATTTCTGCCATCCCACCGTTCATCCTAAAATCATCCAACAACCTCGCAATCTTCCAACCAAAGTGACCTCCCCTTTCTCGACGATCTAATCCACGATGAAATCGGCAAATAACGCGTGCAACGATCATAAAAATTAGCATCTACCTGATAACGATAACCAGACATCCGGACGGTTTAATACACAACAATAAGGTGCACGTGTAACAACTGAGAAAACACGAAGAGAAACGTCGAAAGCTAGAGAAAGAGAGGTAATCGGGTCCTCGCTCCGTATTTCCACAGGGAGCCCTGGGTGGAGAGGCTAAGGGGCCCATTACGCGGCCATAAAACCGTAGGCTAGGCCTCATGCACTGTTATACGCATCCCGTGCAACCTCCGCAAAAAAATACCACATTGTTCTACCCACGACACTCGCATACCTGGAACACGAAGTGAGGGACCATTCGGCAGGGGATATTAAGTAAAAAAAGGCCATTCCAGGCAGTCATCCGCGGAAGCCGCCTCGAGCATGCTTGATAACTTCGAGGATCCTGGAAATCGTGAATCGCGCGCACAGGTACACTTCTCTTTGTATCTGCTCGCGTGCTTCGGATGAATTATTTTGGATGTACAACGAAAAAAAAAAAGAAATATACGAGAAATAGGAGAAAAAAAAGTGAAGGAAAAACGAAAAAGGAAAAAAAAATACGGACATTTGTGACGAATGAGAAGTTTGTGAAAGAGCGAATTCCCAGCGGGTACCGACGGGCGAGGTATTCGTTGGTTTGTAAACGAGAATGTTAAAATCTTCGCGAAAGTCCCTTCGGTCTCGCGGATTTCGCGGCTTTGTTGCGTTTAGTATCTCTTTCTCCCTTCATCTCGTTCTATCTATGTTTGTTTCTCTCTCGATCTGTTTGACGTTACGGAGGTTCGAGCACGCCGATAGAAGCTGCACGAATCTGCGTAATCGTATCTGTCCGTATAATCGAAGAGGCGAAGAGAAGGCATCGGAGCATGTGTGCAAGAAGCGTGAAGAGGTAGTTCCGCACAATGAAACCTTTTGCTGCCAATAAGAAGTATGTGACCTTTCGCAGCGTGGAGTACAAAGAAACAGATTTCTTTTATAACGTATCGCGGAGAATATATCCCAGAAGTGACTGTACAGAAACTCGTACGACCAATGACCACGGAACAATTTTCAAACTCGATTTCACAAACAGTACGTTCTACTTTTATTCCCTCCAAAACCACAATTGAAATTATCGTAAGATTAACGAAATACGAACGGTCGAAATTAACAATACACAAGACAGAGAATCATGGAGGAATAAAGAACAACGAGAAACAATAACCAAAAAAAAAAAATATATATTTTTTCATTCTCCGTGACATAACAGTTTCGGGAGTCGCTCGAAAATTATGCGGCGCTCTTGTAAAAACAAAAGAAACTGCCTTAACATCCAAATCCTACGACGTTATGCCACGTTAACCCGGCCTGTCCCGAACAAAATGATTCCGTCGTCGTGAAGGGATGGAAAAAAAAAGTGGAAAAAACGAAAGAGAAGTAGAGAAACAGAGAAGAGAAACGGAAGGTTGGAGAAAGAGGAACGTCATTCGTAGGGTGCAGGCGCGAGAAAATCGCGGTGCCAGGTATCGCGTTACTAATTCAGCAACCCCTGAAATACATCCATTCATCGGCGCACACCAGGTACTCGGATGTGTAGAGAAGAGGAACCGAGGCCTTCTCCACTCGGCTCTCTATTCTATCTCATCGTCAGCCACGGGATTCTGGAGGCAGCTCAAACCAGTAGAACCGAGAGAACCGCGAAAGGGTAGAGGAAAAGAGACCAACATTTTGCCGTATCGCTATACAAGAACGAGATGGATGAATAGCGAGGGTGGGAGGAAAAGGAAAAAAGATAGAAAGAGAGAAAAAGAGGTAAAAAGAGAGAGATTGTATGTGAGAGAAAGACAAGTGGAAAAACGAAAGGGGAAAGAGAGAAATGACTCTGCGGATGTACGTAGAGTAAGTAGATAGAGAGGAGAGGATAGAATCGGAGCGATGAATAGAGAGGTAAACGAGGAGGATTCAGAGGGAAAGAGGAAGATAGGTACGCTTGTAGAGCAGCAGAGAGAGAGGGAGGTATGAGAAAGGAGAACTCTCTGGGATAACAATGCGAGCAACGGAGAACCAAACCGGAAGTAGAGTCAATGACTCGAGCTTCGAGTCCATTCGAGGTGACAAGAAAGTGCACGAACCCTGTCTATGCGTAGGTAGATGTTCCTAGATGAGCGCGACGGTGTACGAATTTTATTGGATGAACAGCGAGAATAGCGTGCAGGAGACTCTTACTCCTGGAATTTCATTTACCTCGCGTCTATTTCAGAACGATGCGCAACGCCATTCTGGAAATGTATTTTCGATTTTAATTCTACCATTAGGTCGTTACACGTAGTTTAATTGATTGGTATTTCGTGCGATAATGTACCAACATATCCTGAGAGGAATAAAGAGGAAGCGTCTTTTTTTTCCTTTACTTTTTTCCTCTTTGGTGAAGATATCCGTAAGAATTATAATTGTTGAAACAATGTGGAATGCTACTGTAGAATTTTATGTTTGATTTTAGTTGTAGAAAATGGATTTTTATTTCGCGCGTTAAGTTGACAATGTACTGGCGGCCCTCGACTTTCGCACATAATTGGTTCCTGAAAATGTCTGCGAATGTTGAATGTTCGGATATACGAAAAATATTAAAAGTTGCATATTAACACTTTACCGACCGGTACTTTCTAACATCCTATCCACTTCTGATCGGTCACTTGCACGCAAATATTTCCCTGGTACTGATATCTCTTCGAAAATTGCAAAGTTTCTTCACTGAGTCCTTGGCACAGTTAACCGCAATGAAAAATAATAATTTATTAATTTCCGTAGCGACCAATGAATAAGTTAAAAGCCCAAAAGTGTTGGGCCCGAAAAGTCGATTAATCGACTACCGGTCGGTAAAGTGTTAATATGGTTTCTTCGTAATCTTGAAATTTTTCAACATCCAGTAGGTAATACTAGAGACAATATTACAATAGTAGCGTTGAGGTTTTTTTCTGCGTCGAGGTTTTTTTTTCTCTTCTTTTTTCCTCAAATCGATATTCTATTACTAATACTGTAATTCTTAACGCACTTTAATATTTTCTTACCATGTTACATGAACTGTTCGTTTGAAAACATGTAAATAACTTAGTATAAGCTTGACTTACTGTTTTTCAATAAAGTTATTATTATTATTACAATAGTAGAGAACCTCAGGGTCCTCTAATGTTGTATTTGGGGAACTCACTCCGAGGGACTGACTGCATAGAAGCAATTTTTGAAATAGCGACAAATATCTTTAAAGTATTGAATTTTTAAAAATGTGCGAAAATAGAGTGTGCGAAAGTCGAGGGTCGCCTGTATATCGCGAGGAACAGAGCGAAAGTACCTACTGGATAAGAGACGAAATAATTGTCTTTCTGTTTTTTTCTATATTCTGTTGGAGATATTCGTAGGAAGTAGGATTGTCAAAATGCGAGACAATGCAACGTTCTTTCACCTGGGAATAAAAAGTGAGTACGCAAGAAAAGGATTATTTTCGCGCAAAACGAGAACGAGCACGGGAACGGACGCGATAAATGCCATTTCACACGTCGGCCGAACGATTCTGTAGTGAATGAAATCGTAAGGATGATCGAGCAAGTGCCGATCAATTTTCTTGTCTAGCAAGAAAATCTGTGATCAACCGTGAATCGTTCTTATGGGAAACGAGGCGCGTGGAACGCGAATAGTTGGAGAAAAGAGAAAGAAGAAAGTTCGATGCGGACTCAATTCGTGCACGCAATTCTAGCGGTACTTTGGTTCGTAAAGAATCGTTGAAAAAATTATTTACAAACAGGAACAAATACATAAACCTCTAACGTTTTCCTGGTACAAATGAAACATCGGTTTAAAGTCTTTAACACTTTGTACGTATATGAATATCTTAAACTACTGACGCATATATGGAATTACCAATCTTCTCAATGTAACATCTACGGTGTTTTAACAATTAGAGTGAGATCGACATCGTGGAAAAATTGTGTATCAGTTACTTATTAACCCCTTGCCTTACAATTTCTTTTATAATCGAACGCAATAATTCCAAATTAATTGGAATAATAATCTTTCTCTGATTTCTACTGATATTCACTGGCAATAATCTACCACAGATTGAACATTAGTAGCATAGAACTAATTCCAACGTTTCCTAATCGATTTTCAATTTAACAATTTTTGAAAAACTTGTAAATTTTTTATTCCATTTACCGCGTCACCTATACTACACATCACTGTAAGGCAAGGGGTTAACCCTTGACGAGAGCTACTTCTGACGCGATAAATGCAATAGTTAATTTTGAAGTTCTCTAAAAATTATTTGATAACAAATATCAGTGGGTCCTGATAAAAGAAAACTAATTCTACGCTATTCAATATTACGTTAAGTCATTTCCTCTATCCGAAATTAGAGGCTAGATTGTTATTTTAGTAATTAATTCAGAGTCATTGCACATTTAATCGCAAAAGAAATGGCACGGCAAGTGGTTAATCACAATCCTCAGACAATATTAAACAAACAACCATTTCATCTCTCTAATCGTATCTTCATGTCATCCACATTGAACATCTTGCTAAAAGTATTCATAAAATAAAGTATAAACTTTAATAAGCAACATACAAAACCTCTCCTAAACGAGGCAACATCATTAACACCTTTAACATCTAAAAACTAAAAAGATCATTAAAAAATCGCGACAACGTCAATCCTTATCAAATCTCTCTTCTTCAATTACTCCAAAGAACCTCCGCCACTGATCTCTTTCACGCGCCGCAAGAATATGTCCGTCTAGATACCGATGACTACAACAACTTCTATTCCACATCGGTTTTTCAACCTCCATCGTTTTTTCCGACCATGATATCCATAGGATCGGACATAAGTTAAAACGGCCGTATCCGAAGTTCCGTACTTCCCACACTTGGCTCGCACGACCCCACATTAACTTCATTCGTATCTCGGGCCAGCACAAGATGCGAGACTGATGCGTGTCCGACAGTTAGAGGAAGAGAAGAACAGAGAGCTGAGGCTGAGAGACTAACCATGCCAGAATGTATTACGAGAATCGATCGGTTTTCTTCTTATTCTTCTTCTTCTTCGGCTTCGTCGCGTTCTTCCTCCATCGCCTCCTTCGTCTTGAGAAAGTCCGATGTTAGTCGTGGTACTCCTTCTCACGGATGTCTCGTGAATGAATTCTGCTCTTCATCTAAACTTTTTGTCCTGCTTGTATTTCTTGCCCCACCGATGCTTTATACGGATTTTTACCGTGATTGCAAAGTTCGCTATCTATTCTTTGAGAGATGACGAGATATTAGAAGCAGAGTTGTTTAACGATTTCGCGTGACGGTAGTCTTGTTTCAATGTTTGTTACTTTTATTTTACTATTGTGTTCTAGGTTTCTTATTAATTAGAAGAATTTTTTCATATATTAATTCATAGATCTACGATACTTCATCGGTCTTTGACTTTTACAGGACTTCATTTCTTTCTCATCGACGCCAGGCGGACGTTCCATTAACTTTTCCTAGAAGTTCGGCAACGCGAGTTCTTTCCGCGACTTGCGGACGGCACGACTCGAATTTTCTGAGCCTTTAACTCCGTAATGTGGAAAGCTCTGGTTTCCTCGTCCCTTTGATCTTCGGTCCTCCACTTACCTAACCCGAGAAACGAGCCTTGAACATTTTGCATCGATAACCCCCGTCGATAGTCCAGACCCGTGAATCCAATCCGTAAAGGAGATCTCAACTGAAGATCGTGAGCACCGTGATGACTATTTATTTTTTCTTTTTTTTTTACCAGATAGTAGAATAAGTAGGGAGAGAAGATAGAATAAGAAGAAAGTAGTGGTAACCGAGAAAATCCGAGGGAAAGCTATTCTATCTACTGGCGCGTCTATTTGATTAGCTCGGTGTTAACCTCGCAACGGTGTATTTTCATCGACGATGAATCCATTAGGTTGAAGAAACGTGGAATTTGCATCGGTCGCAGGATGAAAAAGTCCTCTTTAAATTGGCGATATAATGGAAATCCTTCCGCCGTGAAATCATTCTTACGCTATAGAATCGTTCACGCACACGACATCGGTATTTCAAGGGTGGGGTGTGGAGGCTCGATGAAAGAAAAAGAGAGCAGAGATTTCTTGCTCGAACGGCACACAACTATTCTATCTTCATGAAAGTATCCGCTGGAAATTCACATATCCACAGGTGTGAAATTACCCGCTTTCGTCGCGCTCCTCCTTTTTTCCACCTGCGATTTCACACTTCCCCCGGACGAGTGTGCGCGTTTGTGCGTGTCCTGCACGGCTCTATGTAATCGTGACGGATAAAAATCCACGGGTTCGGCTCTACGTTGATGCCTGTTTGCCCGTGAGAATGTGGAATAAAAACTGGCACGATATAGATGCGCGAGAAGGTTACCCTTTCTTATTCTTCCATCGACGAATCCGCCTACGTTTCATCGACCGCGGTGTCCACGTTCGTATCGTTTGAAGAATCGCCTGGCTTTTATGGCGGCACAGTTGCCATGTTGTGAAATATTGCTAATTTTAACTTACTGAGTAATTTTATATTAATTGGGATAACAGTTTCCAGTAAAATTGACCAATTTGTGACATTCTGTCTCGTGGATAAGAATTCGATATTAGTAATGTTATTCTATCGTTTGTATATTTCTCGCTTTTTGCAATATCTTTATTTCACCTTGGTGGAGAATTTGAATTCTTAAATTTACAGGTGAGATAATATATTCTACATTAACTCTTTTAGAGCCGACCGAAAGAATTGATTGAATTAATGATAAATGAAATAGAAATAATATTCATTTGGCCGTTGTTTCAAATAGGACATGTAATATGTAACATGCGTTGTGTATTGATAATTATCTGTCTTAAAATTAATGATATCCTATTGGAAACTGAATAATAAGCCTATGGTGCCCATGGTTAGCATTATTGCTAACGACGATATATCGTCGTCTGGCACTGAAAGGGTTAATAGTAGATGTTCTAAAATAACCAAAATGTTATTTTTTTAATTATCTACATGTATTTTGCAAATGTTTGCTTAGTGTATTCAAAACTACTTCTCAGGAATAAAATAGATTTAAGTAGATGAGATTAATCGATCGATGGTAGTTCTAGTGCCAAGTAGAAAAAGTTAACACTAGAACTATCGGCCTCAAATCTAACATATTTTAATAAATTAAATAAGTACTTTGAAAAAGCGGCGATCAAGCGGCGGAAAATTTGATCGATTGGGTGATTTATGTTTATTGACATAGACGTAGAATATTTATTCTATAACTCTTATATAAACTTGGAGAATTTTTTGAAAAAATTGTGTACCAGTCATTTTGACTGGTTTGGTAGTTCTAGTGTTAATGAAATGCAGAAATACAGGAATATAGGATTCTTTAAGTTGGCAGATGGCAATTATAGCGTTTTTAATTTGATATACAAAGATAACGAGAACACAAGTCCTTTGATAGAACTTGTATTCTAATTTAGCATAGTACTGTTTCCACTTTATTAATTACTGTTAATTGAACATCGAGATAAGCTTCGATGCAACTCATTTCACAACGTTGATATTGCAGTTGAGTTTCAATACGAAAAGAACGAGAAAGTCACGGTGGTAATGAGTTCATCTTCGTTCTGTTCGACTGGGTCTAAATTGTGACCGCGTCGCTAAAGTTCTGAAATTTTTTGGCCGGCAAATTGACTTTTGCACATTTTGTACCGGTAACTCCTTCACGGTTGACCGATCGGTTTCTCTTTGTCGATTGTTCGGTAGAAATGGTACTTGGTACTAACAGTGGACACGATAAATCAACGGTCAAAAAGTATTTACCGTAGAAACCTCAGTGCAAACACGAAACACAATAGCACACAGAGCGATAGTTAAGGCAACTGTCTTAATAAAAGGTATACTCAAAATTTTAACGGTATTATAAAGCTACAAAAAGCAAACTTCACTATGTAATCATTCTTCATAGAAGTGAATTTCACTTCTTAATTCACTATCTACCTCATTCTTTAAAGACTCTTTGGGCAATTGCTTAACTCCCTATCTATGAAAGACGTATAAACACCCTCTCATGTTGCTAACTATAGTGAACATGAAATTAAAGTTTCTAACTTACTAGTAAGCCCATCAAAGTCCTCTTTACCTCTGTTCTCTGACATTTTTCTAAATTATTTAATCTACCGTAATTTCAATCCTTTCAAACCCACCTGAAAAACTGTAGGTCCTTCGTGAAATGACTAAAGTAGCTAAAGCCGGTAGTATCTATCTATACATACAATCTTCCCAGATGTAATTTCGAGCTCTTATTCTCAATTTGTAACTTCAGTGAAAAGGGTTAAAGAAACATCGGAACATCAAGGAATTAAAAAAAAAGGAAATCTTTACAACGTCCAAATATGACAAAAAAGTCAACTTCGTAACTCGTTTAAGACACACTGCGGTCTAACACAGTGCAAAGAGCGAACGAAATCCGTCGGAGATGTAGAAGGTAGAACGAAACGTACAGTTAAATTGTTATGACATAATTAGGGACGATCCGAGTGGGCAGCGGTGGTGGTGTCGGCGATGACGGAGCCGAAGAAAAGAGGTGGAAGAGGGTAAAAGAAGCAGGACCGCTCGGGACTGAAACCGGCTGAAACTACCGGCAGAAACCATTCATTCCTTCCTCGGCCATGGTACCATTTGACCGGTTCATTCAGAGATTTAAGACTTTTCCTAGAGCTCGCCCCGTCCCTTTGTTTCGTTCGACGTTTCTTTTTCATCCGCGAATCACCGCTTCTACGTGGTTTCTCTTTCTCTCCTTCGCTATGGTTTCCTCGCGGTGTAGTTACGCTATCCGGCGTCACGTGAGCGCAATTTTCTGCGCCGCTGACGGGTCGTGCAGATCGAGCTACGAACTCTTCGAACCTCCCTGCATCGCGTTTTACAATCTCACCGTTGTCTTTCTTGGAATGCAAACTTCTTTTTTTCTACGTTTTCCATCGTGGAAATATCAGACACGTCGCTTTTGAAACTTGACCTACTCGCCATCGAATGTGTGTAACTTTCTTAAAAATTCTGTACTGTATTTAACACTTTACAGTTGAGCTAAGTTATTCTTGAAGTAATACTTTTATTGTAATTAACTTCTGTAACTAGTTTCGGCTGGGAATTCACAGGATTTTTCCATCTTTATGCAAATTGTAGTACAAAGTGGTTCAAAAGCAGTTTGGATGGCGTTCGGGTGTTGTCCTACACCCTTGGCCGATATAAAAAATATGTGCTAAATATTCCTTCGACCCCTACCTCTCAGGTAAGTTTAACAAAAATCGACAATTGAGATTATCAACGAAAACGAAAGGAAAGTCTAGGAAGGAAGAGAAATTTGAAAGAAAACAAAAGTCTATCCTAGTGTTACCGGGCGCTGCACTTTTTGAAACTGTTAACCACTTGCGCTATAAAGACGTGCTACGCACGTCGAGATACTTTTGTTACAACGCCAGCGACGTGTACCTATACCACATCGATAGGCATTTGTCGCAGAAACAAAATCGACTAACAATTAGATCGCTAACAATTAAATAGTTCATTATTCGAGCTACAGTTCCATTTCCTTAGGTGTTTACCGCATGTTATATTGTAGAGCGTGGCACGGCTACCGAAAGTTAAATCGTAGCGCAAGTGGTTAAACTAATGTGGTATGTACGAATAGTATGAAGTGTGTTATGTATGAATAGAATGAATGGATTTTTCTGGTATGAATGTAGTATGTCAGTTGTTTGCCATTAATGAGTGAAACCATCGAGAAGCTTGCAGGAATCAGATTCGTTGATGTTTAACCCTTTGACTGCTATGGGCGCATATATGCGTTCTGTGAAAGCCATCGATGGAGACTATGGCGGAGGCAATTGTTTCTGTGGTATATCCATACTACGCGAAAAAGTATTCAGTCTCTCCGGAGCGCATCGGCAGAAAATCGTCCGCACGGAAAGGGTTAAAGGATGGTGACCCTGGAGCTATCGATCGGTTATCAATATGGCAAACAGCTGATGACAAAAGTGCGATTGATGTGAAAGTATGCCATGAACGAATATTATAAATAAACCTGCGTTTTTGGGAGCCGCGAGATTCCCTTGGACAGCGTGAGAGAAAGAAAGAAAGTCGCAAATTAAAGAGTTGTATTGTGTAGTTTAAGTAAATATTCTGAGTTGTATTTGTATTGTTATTCCGTGTTGTTTTTCAAGTTTCTGTTAATTTAAATACATATTGTTGTTCATTCTTTTATTGTATTTACTACACGAACATTTGACACCCACATGCGCGCAGGTACTGAAGAATTAGGCACCTCGCTTTGCCTTTCTTACTAGGAGTCTTTCTAACTTACGGGTTAAGATATTTAATCCTTTGCGTTTCATTAAGAATAGAATGTGGAGTCGCACTTAAGATAAATCTTCTAAAATCTTAGTAAGAGTTAGATATACCTTAGAAACGTGTTGATTCTTTGCTTTGGTGGCTGGGAGTAGACATACAATGGCAAGGGTGAAAGATGGACGAGAGCAGATGTAAGACCGCCAAGTAAGGGTTGATACCACTGCGAGGATGAATCTCGTCTTCGAAGATATTCTAGACGCACTAATAGGAGAAAATATTTGATCCCGATCGCGGAGCAGTGATTACCCGTCGGAGGTCGCGGGGGAACTGATAGCGAGGCGAGTCTCGAAATGGCTTATTGTTAAGATTCGCGGAAAGGATACCTGTAGGTTACGGATGCAGAGTTTCGCCGAGCATATTTTGACAACACACGGAAATCAACGTACTTCGAGGCCAGTCAAGTGGAAATAACTGTTCTCGTTGCTCATAAAATTAAACTTAAAATTGCAAATTATTTTTTAGAATAAAATATGTAATGTTTATAAAATAAAAATAATCAGATGTTACAAATATAGTGTTTTGTTTAATGTAGCGTTATTGTCAAAAAGTAACTCGTAAACATATAATGTATTTGTAAGGCAAGCTACATATAAAAATATATAAAATCATAAAATAACTCATAAATAATAAATGTATATCTTTAACACAAATTATAATAGAAAGATAAATACCCTCGCGAATATAACGTTGCGTACTACTATAATGTTGTAATAGCACTCAAAGGGAAAGTGGCGTAAAAAATAGCCCAAAAATTGTGGATGTTTTCCTATCTATCTTAACCAGTTAACTATGGCGAAAATTCTTTTGAATTCAGGGTCACGAAAATCGAGAGATGGGGATAAATCTATTTCAAATTATTTATACCCTTTAGTTATTCGATTTACTTCGGCATAGCTTCAAAATATTGCAAACATCTTGAAATTTACGAATATATTTTAGTTTTCGTCAAAATTACAATTTAAATAACCAGTAGTAGCTTTTACGCATGACGAGTATACTCGTCAAACACAGTTAACTGGTTAAAAATCAGACACGTTGTCCCTATCTACTAGTTCGGTGGCCCAGTCTTTCATTTTCTAATATCGTGTCGCACTAGTAAGGATATCTCGTGTGTTTTTTTCGCGAAAGGTCAGAGACCTGGAAACCTTACTTATTCAGCTCAAATTCAACATCTCCGCCTGTTTAAATCATCGCAACGCACAAGAAAAAGAAGAACGACCGGACAATGTATTAAATGGTAACGATGATTGCATTCAATACTCGATGTGTTCCTCGGTCGAGTATGCGATGAAAGAAATGACTTGCGCAATGATTACTAAATCGTTGGATGACTCGTCAAACAATTGACGACCCTGTCACTCCATTGATATAATTGATCGTTAACGATTTCCACCGGATTTTTCATCGTTTTACTTCAACCCCGTGATTTCAAACGTGCACAAATTTTTCCCTGTTTTTTTTTAAAAGATTTTTCAAATACAAAAACGGTAGAAAGGGCAGGAGAGAAAGAGAAAACACCGAGTTGGCCATTCGGAAGAATAATGGAAGCCGACATTATCGGTCTTTAACGACTTTCTTGCTGGTCATCCTCGAAGCAGTCTTCCCTATCTCTCCTCGCAAAATTAAACACACGTTCTCACACGAGTAAGACGAATTAAGATCAGGTCATGATAGTCCTTCGATCTTATGCCCCGTCATTGATTTCACCGTGGGATGTGTTTTCTTTTCGTTCTTAGGACAACTCGTACAGGTAATCGGCAACGAATACACGCCTCTTTCGATCCGAATCGTTCAACATTTTTTTGCAATTCTTATTCTCTGTGTTGACATTGATTGCGGTGGTCATTGCACTTTGGGCTTACTGTTTTAGATGGGTTGGAAACTGTTGAAGTTATAATTAAATATACTAATTAAAAATTTAATCCTTTCGGCGAGAAATTATTTTTTCTTGGGAAAAATCGAGGCTTGTTAAACATTTTTCGACTGCGTCGAATTAGTCTTTTATCACACAATTTGTCACATGAAATTTACGGTTGTAACCATACAAAACAATGATTACTGGTTAAAATTGACCAAATTTAGATCCACCAAATATTTATCCACTATCTATGTTTTTATATAAAACATGTATGACCGAAGGGGTAAAGAAAGCCCTCAAAGATTCTGTCTATTTGAATACGGGACCACTGATTGAGATTTTGAGTTTTTAACTCCATACCCAACACAGCTCCATAAATATACACGTGCAATAATTTAAGATAATTTAATAATTTAAGAAAAATCTCCCACAGGTAACAGTCAGCCACATTTAAATTTTCTAACTCGAAAATTTGACTTTTGAGTTTGTCACTGTGATATGAACCCCTACGGTTAATTAACTCGAGAATCCACACTTTTAAACAGTTTCTTAATCACCTTTGTCATAATTGCACTAACAGATTAGTTTTTAAGTGCGTTTCCCTAGAAAAGTCATCGTTTCCACAAGCGAGGATGCGGACTGACAAGAGTGCGGTACTTTGTAAACTTACACGATGCCTAAGCTCTGCCATCGCTAAACCATCTGCAGGGACCTCCGGCATGTAATCACATCGTGAACAGCATTGTACGACAAATCGAATCAGATCCAAGGACGAGAGAGGGGATCTCGGTGAGAGAAAGCTGGCCGATCGGTGGATGAAACGAGAGAAAGAGAAGTAGAGTGCGATAGAACGAGAAAGGGGATGGAATAAGAAGGGCGCACGTTCGCAACGTAGGAAAAGAGACAGGAGAAGTTCGCAAGGAAGAGGGAGACATTTATTACATGCTCCTGGATTAGATCCCCTAGGTACGCTAATCCAAAAATATTATTGGTTAAATCTCACATAAGATACGCTCTAAGAGGAGAAAAGAAGGGACCCTTCCAAGCACGAATAAATAAAAAAAAAAGAATTCTCAACATCTCAAGACTTCCTCGAACCTTTCGATATACTCTGTCCTCCATTTCGACGTTGTACACGAAGGCTCGCAAATTATTTTAATCTTATTGCAAATATCACTCTTACGAGGCATCGGGAAAAGGACCGCGGATCGAATAACGCGTATGAACATATCATGCACATACACGATCGTGCATTTAATAATGGTGCACATTCAGGTATGCTTGAATACGTATATACAGGCGCACCTCTGTCGGGGTCTTTATCGTCGTAATTCGTTTAAAAGGAACTACACGGGCGGCCCGTGAATGCCCTCCTAAGTCATGCTACGCGAGCGAATGTGCTTACCTGTGCTCGTCCGTACGATACTCACACGCGAGAGAGTATAATTGTACGTCTCACGAGCGCTTCGTGACGCGGTTAAATACATTTTTCGGTCGAGATGATCGATGAAGCCCGATAACCGTGTTCAATTAGCGTGGCGCCTTTGTACACGAGGGCGACTCACCGAATTTATTTATCACGATGATGCACCACCCGGGACCAACAGTTACACGGATATTTGATATGTCTGTTTAGGATTTAAACACGTTAAAGAACTTTCTCATTGTTCTCGATTGCGAAATACGGAAGAATCGTGATCCTACTAGATTCCATTCGATTCAATGATTCGCACGTTGATTCGACATTCGACGGATTAAAGATTTAATTCGGTTAACGTGCCACGGAGACTGGGTTGATATTTATTTAAATCCTACCTGGATTTCGTTTACTCTGCGTTTGAGAAAAAGTTTCGTGAAATCTCCTACCCGCTGGAAAAATAAATATTCTGCCGACCGGTTAATTTATGCCGTTGCGTGCCGTTGGATTTATTTTTCAACGGGAAGCGACTTTTGATGGGATACGAATAATTTTTTATACTAGTTTACATTCTGTGAGATTCAAATGTTTACAATATTGTCAAAGAGCAATATTTACAATAATTGTCATAATCTACCTAATTTCTTCTCCATTAGAATGGCTCGACGGCGAAATACTAGGCTATTTTGGGATAAATGTTAAGTTCCACTTAACGAGATAAATATCGACTCTCTTCAAATTGCTTCAATTTTTGATCATACATTTATCATGTGCCTATATGTATATCTATTTCAAACAGAATAGGACAATAATCGATAATATCAACGTACCGTGGAATATTCTGCTCAATAGGAGACAGGAGGATTTCGAAATGTACGATTGAGTTGTCTGCAACGAGGAAATGTAAATGGAGCTTAATCGGTCGTTAATCATCATAGACAGCAGGTGTTATTAGGTGCAGTTAGCAATTGATGCGTAGGCGCAACCAGTATGCAATGGATCGTGAAGTGAGACACGCTCTGGTAGCAGGTAAGCGCACGTACCAGCGGTTCTCTTGACTCTCGATGCTGTTTTTTCGCATTTAGGGTATACAACACTGAACGACAGAGAGAAGAGAAATGAGAGAGCGAGAGAGAAAGGTTAGCTAGAGGAGAAGGAGAAACAGGAGAGGACGGCTGTGTCCCTGATGCGTTAAATTAAAGTTTAACTCCGAAGCAGCTGATGGCGGGGCTGCCGATGGGTTAGAGATGAAATTCGTGATTCCCTCTTTCTCCATCTGCGCGCACGGTTTTCAAACGATTCGTTTGATGAAGCAAGCACCACCAGCAGCAGATGCAGGAAAGTATTTCACGTTTAACTTCATTCATTTTTCTTCACTCCCTTCGCTGAAACTTCTCCCGCGAAGCGTTTATTTTAATTATTGTTCCAAACGAAGGAACTTTTCGAATTATTTCTACCAACCCGTTTCTCCTTTCCCCTTTGACTTTATGATCGCTTCGATATTGAGTAAATTATTCTTAATGAGAGTCTCGCACTTCAAAGTCAACGTAAACGATGATAACAATTTCACGCACGCCAACCTTCCTTATTTCAATACGCTTGATTCAACGTGCAAAACGACAATTTCTCTCCCTCTGAAGAATCGTTTGAATTATAAGTATTTGTAAAATCGCAGGATTCGAAGGCACGAATACTTCATAAATCCCGGTATTCAAACCAACAGGACGATACAACCACAAACAGACATCCCCGGCAGTAACCGCAGAGGAGCATTGCTTCCGTATTAATCCGCTACTTTGATCATAAAATTTACATTCACGTACCTCGAGCTTCTTCCGTATGCGCCGCGCCATCGTGAAATTTTCCCTCCCCTCTGTACCGTCCGACCCGAATCCACGAGATCCGACACATCCTACAACCCTTTTCCTTACTTAAATCCAAATAAAGGTTGAGATTCTTGAGTCCCTCTCTTTCTCTCCATCTCTCTTCCCCTTTCTTTCACCATCGTCCTGTCCTCCCCTTTTGGTCCAACGTAGGCGGCGTTTCTCAAACCCCCCTCTGAATCGGAACTACATCCCCGTCTCTCTTCGTCGCGTTTGCTTTATAGCCCTTTTCTTCTTCCTCCCTTGTCGACTCTCCTACTCCCTCTTTCGTTTCGTCTTACACCACTGCCCACCTTCTCTTCCATCTTCCAATTGCTCAGCATCTCTTTCTTTCACTCGTCTCACTGTCTTTCTCTCCTTTCTCACTCCCTTTCCCTCTCCCTCTCTCTTTTTCTGGTAAACCCTCCCCGTCTATCCATCTTCCTTCGGCTTTGGACCTGCTTCGTCCTTTTTCGTCCTTCCTTGCCTTTTATCCTTTTCCTACCGGTGCTCGCTCGCTCTCCGGTAACGAGAGGAGAAACACCCTCGCTACTTTTAATCGACCCGCGCTTTCTTCTGCTTATACATACCTAGCCAGCTCTGCCCCCACCCCAACTTCTCATCTCCATCCTCCCCGTTCCACCTTCGAGCACTCCCAACCCCTCGCTTCTTACGTCTCATCTTTACCACCAACATCGTATATAAGTACCTAAGGGCGTTGTCTTTGGTCTTTCGCGTATTTTGCGCTCGGGCTCTGTGCGAAATACGCGAGGGTAGTTTCAGGATTAAATGCGAAACGAAGCCTCGCGAGAAAGACGCTGAGACGTTTTCGAAGGATCGTCTGGGCTAGGTTCCACGATTTTACCTTCCTCGTTTTTGACCAACTCGAACATTTCGTAGCCCCCTTCCTTCTTTCTCTTCTCCTCCTCTATCTCTGTCTGAAGTTTATTGGACTGAAAATTGATGACTACCTTTCAAAGAACCAGCAATAGACACTGGTCCTTTTCTTCAACATCCTCCATCCTTTCCCATTTCGTAACATCGTTCCGAATAAAGCACGCAATTAAGATAACACGCTCTACCTTTCAACACGATCCAAAACGAAAGCCAAATAAAAGCCAAACCGTTTCACGAAAGACGACCGAAATTAGAATCGCGAATTAAAGCCAATAGGAATTTACAACCAGACCAGAATTCGAATGTCTCCTCAACCACGTCTCCTTTTCTACCCTATATACTACCGGCCTAACCCATAGGACAATGAAACGCTTTGTTTCGATCACAGAAGACGAAGGAACGTAGGAACGCTCGTTTCTCCAGCAATCCTGCCACTTCCCGTACTATCCGACAAAATACAACGATTCCAATAGACAAAGGAGATTGAGTGCAGGTGCAGGACAGGGTGGAAGCATCGTGCGGCGCGTATGTAAGGATAGTTTCGCGGTTTATGGCCGATTACCATGGAGGCCGTAACGTCCCGTATGTACGTACTCGCGTAAATTCCATATATATGGATGCAGGTAAAACATACACAGATCCATCGCGTTTCTCCGGATCTTTGCTGCATCGGCCTCTGTATGCGTAAATGTGCGTTTCTCTACGGCCGCTTGGGCCTAACGTAAGAAAGAGACGGTAGGGATACATCACCTTGCACCGCGCAACCCGTACACTTCAAATACACTGCAAGTCAGTCAGTTAACTCCGAGTCAGACCTTTCACTTCGTGGTCCAGAGAGCACGGTATGGTGCACGATGGTTCCCACAAGTGGGAGCCTTCACCGTCCGATGCTACAGTTTGTTTCTTGTTTCCAAGGTAGGCTAGGGGAATGAGGCGGGAGTCAACAGACACCCACGGGGACCCCCGTGCGATGGATCGTCGGTGTCGTTGTTCGGTTTTATACGAATTTTCCATTCAACTTTAGGTGTAAATTGTAGATTTTTGCGGGTGGGATTTGTAAATTGTGGAAATACATTTTGTTTTTGGAAGTTTGCTGAATAGGAAGGAGGTTTTATTTGTCGTAGGACGGATGGAAGGGGGAATATTAGTGAGTTAACTTAATGGTGGCTTGAGATGTGATAGATTATTGTGAGAAAATTGTAGATTAAAGTTGGTGGAAGGAGGCAATGTTGAAGATTGTTGAGAAATTTTTATGTGTGATAATATTTCATTTTTTTCTTTACTTTGAGATACTTCGTTTTGAGGTTTTTACGTTGAGGTCTACGGTGAGACAGTTACCAACTTCCTTCAGCAGTTTAAGTTTTGTCAAAGTTTGTACAAAGTAGTTCCACCACAGGGAATATCTATTGGTGCAATAGGAAATGAATGACAATATCAATTCAACACTTGTAATCACGGTCATCGATAATCTGAGATATCACTTAATTTCATAGTGTTTCTGGTTGCTAGAATAAAGAAAACAATGGTGTTTGATTCCTCGGGGTCGTCGAACGATGATTCGGCACCGCGAACTGCAGGTTCGTGTCTTAATCTTCAATGTGCGGAGTTGTAGCTAAAGTTCATCGCATCTGTGTGAAATCAATTTAAGTGCAATGAAAATTCTTTTCTTTCGTTTTCTCGTCTTCGTTTCATGGATAAGACGATGTAAAACTGTGCTTCCATCGAATGACAATTGTCGTGTCGCTGGAAAGTCTTAGATGTGCAATTGCATGTAAATGCATACAGTCAATCGTGGAAAAGAATATTTAAAATGAAATTTGCATGAATGAGAATTATATGATGAGTTCTCGCATTGAACGGATAAAAGGAGCACATTCCGATCGATTATCTAGATTTGTAATACGTTTCACGGTATAAGTTCGAGTCCTTTGCGTCGAACTAGACGGGTGAATATTTTAACGAGATTTAATATTTCGATTGTTTCTCGGAGTCCTTGATATGAATATCAGGTAATCGAAATAAAAGCATTGCCTTCTTTCTTGATGCCTTCGTGTATCGAATCAAAGGACGAGTGGGACAATACGTGTTTGTGTCAAAGACCAATCATTATCTTTGCGGTCCTATTGATGTTTCTCTACTTGTGGTTACACATAATGAATGAAACAGCAAAGAATTCTCGGTGACATCTTTTGATGATAAATTCAAGAATCAATTTCACAAAGAAATATTCTTATCGCGAATAATGTTACACGGCAATTAATGTTTTATGCGGTACGCGTTCTGGAACAGTTTTATTTATAATACAATCAGTTTACGTCAACAACTTATTCTGAGAAGCTAACAGAATTCTTCATACAAATTCATCGTTTTTTGCATAAACTGTGAGAATCTCTTCACAGAAGAAATTCTAACGGAAAAGTGTAAGAATCAAAATGGCTGCGAGAGAATCACAACTTAGCAATAACTCCATCGAGACTAAGAACAAATCCATGCTTTGTACCATTTTTTAAAAAATAAGCTTAGAAATGAGCCTAATAGTAAATAATCAACAGGAAAACTTCGCAAGAGAATGAAAACCGAGCGACGATGATTGCACCGAGGCAAAGAACAAACATCCAGCGCTACTTTGTACCATTTTTTGAGAACCGAGTTTCAAAACTCGAAGTCAAAACGTCACACGAGAATGAAAACCGAATTACGATGGTCGCATCGAGGCAAAGCACGAATGTCTACCGGTAATACGTACCATTTTTTGAGAAATGAGTTTGAATTCTAAGTTTGTGACCAACCATGTGACAAATTCGTTCTAGAAAGGAGCCCGATAGGAAATGATCAAAACCAAAAAGTGGCAAAAAAAAGAAAAACGAGCAACGATGATTGCATCGAGGCAAAGAACAAACATCCACCGATACTTTGTACTTACACGACTTTATGAGCAATCAGCCGGCGTTGCCCCGCGCAAATTGTTTGTTCCTCAAACCCATTTAGCTCCATTCCGTGAAATTCTACTCGAATAATCACAGCTTCAGTGCCTACCAATTACGTTTTTGCGAGCCACGCCGTGTACGCGTTCTGGCTTATTTCAAAGAAGCCCGTACTCTCAGGATGTGGATACAATATTGTTCGTGCTCCAATTCGTCGAACCTTACTGCCTGACATTCCGCAACAGTGCGTACGCTATCTTAGATATTCGTTTCTCGTTTCTCTCCTCGAATGGTTCAACGTCGAGCCGCAACATCGAAGCAAAAATTTCACACTGCCTTGGTGCGAAACGAACGGTAATCAGGGATTACAATGACTCACGTTAGAAAATTTTTTTCTTGCTTCTCACAGGCATAAAATCGTTATCGTACAATTAGTCATCGTTGTGCAATTCCCTTGCATCGAAAACCGATGAATTTTTTCATCGATTCTCGATTTCCTGCAATGTTTTACGATATCAGTGCGCTTTTTATTAAATTCGTTCGTACGTGTGCACGACGATTACCGCCTTGCATTGCTTCAGGGTCGACTTCTTTATCGAGTTACAAGGTGTTTGAAATAATTAGTGGTTAGAGCACGAGATAATGAGCAGTACGGTTCGAGTACATGGTGTGCTTTAATTTTGGTGAGTATTCTCGTGATATTCCTGTACTTGACCCATTTTAAATCACACCGGACAAGGAGATAATCTAATTTCAAGAACGAACTTTGAAAACCGTGAAATCGAGCTTGAAACTCGAGCAATGAGATCGATAAACGTAATATATCGGATAAAGATAATAAAACTTTGATACTCTTCGCAAGGATACACAATGTAGTCTTTTTACACGACGAGAAAAATATCGAATCCTTCGTGGCAACTGAGCATTACGAGAAAAAAGACGAAAACGATTCGATCATGGTAAAAATTGAAGAACAGTGGGAGAGCCACGAAGTGCCCTCAATTAGACATTACTCGAGCTATAAAAACGATCGTTTATACGTCGGAAATAATTGAGACATCAGTGAACCGAGCCAATCTCGGACAACCATAACGTAGTTGCCAATCTTCAATGAAATGATGAACTTCTTTGCACTCATTTATCAAATAAAACTTAATTCCCCCAATCCCCAAACTTTTAAATCCTCCCCTAAAACGAATCAAATCCATCTTACATAAAAACGAGAGCATGATTCTCATCTATCCACAAAAAAGCGCTCAATCCATCAAAAAGTATAATACCATAGACCGAAGAACGAAAATACCTGTTGGTCAGGGAAACCCGCCGTGAAAAGGGGGAAGGAACGAGCCGAGCAAAAGAGAGTAGGCAGAGATAAATACCTGCATGGTGGGGATCAACGGAGAACGAAGAGAGAGCCTAGAGAGCAGAGAGGGTCGAGGAAAGAGGAGCTGTCGCGCATTGAAGTCTCCGAAACGGCAGGGTGCTCTCGCCAAGAGTAACACGAACGAACGAAACGAACGAAACGAAGTTGAGCCGCAGCAACGTGTGTGAGGAGTAGACGATGCCTCTCTTCCCCGTGAAGGTGGTCAAGGGGGAGGTAGAGAGACGGGTCTCTACGGGGGAGAGGAAGAAAAGAGGTGGTACGAAGCGGAGCAGATCGGAGCAAAGTCGAGGCAGCGAGCCATTGACCCGTGGAACGAGGGGGTAAGCTGCGGGTACAGCAAGAAACCCATGCAGGATATATAACACTAACACGTATCTACGTACGTCCCCGTACGAAAGTGTCCATATAAACCCCATACATATGTAATATACGTGTACCGGTACTGATATTACGGTACAGATAGATCGAGAGCGATTAAGAAATCCGTGACGGGCATTGTGTTTGCTCGCTCTCATGACGCCTATGTCTGCACCGCATGGACCGCGTGCGCTCTGCTCGACTTATATTCACGTTCCTGTTCCTGACCCGGCACTCTTTGGAGTAAGATACCACGGGAGGATTCCTCGTCGAGGTCCGAAGGATACGCGAAGTTCCTTGTGCGTTGTCAGTCTCGTATGTAAGCCCGTGGAAGGTCATGGGTAGGGAAAGACGTTTCGTCATTCTGTCGGTTACACTGTAATTTTGTAAGGGAATAAAAGATATACGAGTAAGCTTTTGTTCCGACCTTATTCACCAACAAATTTCGAACGATACGATTACACGATGAGTACAATAAATGAATTGTACGATTATCAAATAGAAAGATAATTGGTCACTACTGGACGGACTTACGATCGACGTGAAATCTATACGATTCTAACCACCACTCGATAATCGAGTCGTACGGAAAGTAAAGGACGATCGACCCTCGAGAAGTCCATTCTTTGGTCTTCCGTCTTAAAAAGAAACCGATAAAACCAAACCTCTTCCCTATTCATTCCGCATTGACCATCGATATCTGATTGTCTCTCGTAAATTCAAGAGATAAAGAAAGAGAGAGAGAGATTACAAGAGACAGAACAATGCAAGCAATTAGAACCAGATGAAAAAGTGGATAGAGAGCTGCCAAATTTAGAGGTACGTTGAGGATAGACGTAGTCTCCCTTCGTCGATCGCGGAATGGCTAGATCGAGAGCGATTAAGAAGTCCGTGACGGTGCATTGTGTTTCCTCGCTCTCACGAGAGCCGCGTGTGCTCAGCTTATATCCTTCGAGTGCACGTCCTTCTTGTGGATCGGTGGTTGAGAGGCGCCCGTGTGCGTTGCACGTGTGTGGACGTACGGACGTGGATGGTGGCGGCGAGGATGCTGCGGTACCGATCTTCGTGGCCGCCCAGGGTCATGCCCTACCCTCTCGCGCTACACAATAATCTTCCTCGTCGTGTGTGCTCTGGTATCTCTACCGCGGACGATTCCATGGGCGCTTCGTCTCTCTTCCCTCCTTCCTATCTTATCCACGATGCCTCTCCGCCCTTTCGCAAAGGTCCCGTGATCGGTGCTGCGGCTGCACATTCGTCCTTCTATCATTCTTCTTTGCTTTGTCTCTTATTGCTTCACCTGTTACTTTTACATTTGCTTCTACGTGTTGGTTTTTTTTCTGATTGCATTGTTGGAGGAAACTGAAGCGGTTTTTTTTTCGTAGAGATGATTGATATATTATCGGAGAGGTCATGGGTTGGTGGATAGATTGGTGAATTTTATTATGACTTTTGAAAAATTGTCTTGAATTTGTTGATGTATTGGATGTACAAGGGGGATTGAAAGAGAAGGTATTGACGTTTATTGGGTTGAAGGGTAAATGGTTGTTAGAGGTTTTATTGAAATTGGAGAATAGATTTTTAGGGTAGGGAGGGTGGAATTTGGAATTTTGTGGTTTTAAAATTATGGGAATGTTCTATGCTATCGATGTAATATTGATTCAGGATATAAATGCCATCACGCATGCTGCGGTTTCTCCTTTTGCAAAGGTTGCTCGATCAATGTTGCGGCTGTGAACGCGTCCTCTTTTCATCCTTTCCATTCGCTCTATATATTTATTTTTCCGTTCTTCGTCTTCTTCTCCAACCTTGTCTTCCTTTTTGCTTCTTCGTGCAATTTCGTGGTGTAATTCAAATCGTACGTGAGGACACTATCGGTGAATACGAATAGCACGAGCAGATACATTATGGCGATCCAACGCTATGCATTGTCCACATTTCTCCATTTTTATAGGTTTCCATAATGATTAATTAATTAATTCCATGATGCTCCAACTAATTACTACTTTATACAAAATAATTCACCAATTTTCAGGCCTTTAGTTTATTACCCTTGCCGTATGTTAACGAGTTACCCTCCTTTGCCGTGAATAGGAAATTTTCAGGTTTTGCAAAACCTATAAAATTAGAAACATCAGTGGCATGCGACACGGCAAAATTATTCCCATAATATTATACATATATGATATATCAAGAATCATTAATTAATTTTTATTTTGCTAAATTCATTTTGAATTACTGCGGAGGCAGTCACAAAAGAAATCTTACGGCAAAGGGTTAAAATACAGACGATATTTGTCAAGCAATGGAACACCGACTTTTATTACAGATTCCGTTTTCTTTACTTTTTCTTGATTACATTGTACGTGTAGTGTTTCATTATATTCCCTTACAAAGAAGTCTCTCTGCATCGCCGCTGCGAGTTGGTTTCAGCTTCTTTTTCGTTTCATCCACTTCATGCTTCATTTCCTCTTCTGTTTCTCAATTTTTAATGTCCGATCTACATCTGCTTTGTAAAATGTTTCAAAAACTTGAGCGCACTCGAGGTAAAATACGAGAATTCCGAAAAAATAGCATCCATTGATAAAAATATTTTGTTCGCAATAATAACGTTCGTTTTAATTATGTCTCTCAATGGTTCTTCTTTTATTACATTAAAAAGGCATTCTACCGGTTTTACGGTACGATCACTGGCAAACATACTTCGTCTTCCGTTGTACGAACGTTTCTCCTCTTTTCTGCATCATCGTCTACATCTCGCGTTGTGCCTTCTACTTCTCTTCCGCATGCTTATCTTCATTTTATACTCGTACAATGGACAGAGAGAATCGGGATGAATAAGTACTACGATTTAGACTCTCTTTAGAAAAGCATTCTCGTAGATCAAGTAGTTCATTAGCGGAATAATTCTCGTTATAAATCGAACAATGAAGTGAAATTTGTGCTGCATTTACATTTTTATCCACTTCGTTTTCTATAGCGAAGATAAACCCTACGAAACGTTTTACGACCGAGTACTTTAACATTTTTCCTTTCGCAAATCATGTTTACAATTCAGTTATAAATTATTATACATAATATAAATATTAAGAGAATTAAACTTAAACGCATTCTTATAAAAATCTCTTTTACATTGCATTATTTCATTGTTCCCATATAAAATTTAATTATAATAATTTATGATTCTATTTCCATACCATCATACCATACTCTTCTAAATTGTTTGTAACGGTAAAGCAGAAACTTTCGAAACCTTCGTTCCCCTGTCGACCGTAAGATTCATAAATTCTGAAAATAAAATGATCATCCCAGAAGAAAACGAAACCCCGAGAAAAAAAAGCTGGCAAACACGAAGATGATCGTAGTCGGGTGCGCATTTTACAGGTCGCGCCAAATGGAACCGCACGCGGCTTCCACCTTCAAGAGAGAAGAAATACAGACACCCGTAGAACCTCTACCGGCTATCTTTGAGGCCTCAAACGAAAAGCAGTTAGGTCGTCACGCGTTGCGGTTTTGCAGATTCGCCGGCGTTGCTGCGGAAATTGAGCGGATTCGAGATTCGCCTCGCAACGGAATAGAGTCGACAGAGCAATACGATGACAGCGGTGAAGGAGGAAAATTGAAAAACGAAGGGAAGAAGAAAACACGGGGAGAAAAGTATCGGGTGCAAAATAGTACGAAACGGCGGAAAAAGGACTGTGAAAGGAGCAAATAAGAAGGGAGAGGATAAATCAAGGGTAGTGGAAGGTAGTAGAGAAAAGTGGGAGAAAGAGAAGGAAAGAAAAGGAGAGAGGTAACAAACGGCAGAAGCCTCGACAGCCGTCGGTGAAGCGAAAGGAGACACGACGGGCGCCAGCCCAAGGGACACACAGGTGGGCGTGGCGCCTATCCCTACGCGGCGCACCGGGTCGCCACGATATGAAATTATATACGTCGGCTAAGGGTATATTCCTCTTTCTTCCTTACCCTTCCTCTCTATTTCTCTCCTCCCTCTCATTCCATCTCTCTCTATCTACCTCTCGTTCTTCTTTTCTCTCTCTTCCTCCATCCCTCTGTTGGTCCATCCACCTTGCTCCCTCCGTGCCGTATTCCGGTTGCAGTCGCAAAGCCAAGCCTCAGAGTGCGGCCGCGAGTGCAGTACGAATAAATAAGAAAAACCCTGTGCGCGCTTGTTCCGTCACGAGCTGCGGTCGACAGGACGGACGCCGCCGTCTCATCTCGCGGCGGCCAATCAGCCTCGTAATCACTGAGCTCTCTGAACGTTCGTTGTTGCCGGTGACTTAGACTTTAGACTCTCTACCTACTGGCTTAACGCGCCGCGGCGACGACGGTGGCGGCTGCAATGGGGACCCCTTCTGTCTCGTGCTTCTCTCTCGTCTTCTCTTTTATTCTTTCCTCTCGTTTCGTCTTTTCTTCTTGTCTCATTTCTACTCTTCTCTTCTTTTGCACGACTGTTGGCCGATCTACTGGGGTTACCTTGCGTACCTAACTTTACCTCTCCTACCTACTCACGTGCCCGTTCGCTACTCCCGGCTACTACTCACTGTCGAGCTCCACCCTCTATTCTGTGAGTCTTCCTTTTTCTCTATTTAATGACGAGGAAATATAAGGAATGTTTTGTGAGTCTATCTTTAGGGATGACTGTAAGGGTGATGACACTGTTACGATGATGTCCTGGCGAAGAGATTCCTCCACCGTTCAATTGGAGAACGTGCTTGATGGAACATGAAAGATTTTTCATTCCCTTACTGTGAAAGTTGAGATTATTGCGTGATCTGGTATAGTTTCGAATAGAGTTTTTTAGTTTTGTTTTCTGTAGATCTTGTAACGATGAAGTTCCCTTATTTTTAAATATTGCGATTTGGATGAACGACTATTTAATGGTGTGGAAATATAAAGAATGTTTTGTGAGTCTATCTTTAGAGATGACTGTGAGGGTGATGACACTGTTACGATGATGTCCTGGCGAAGAACTTTCAGCACCCTTCAATTGGAGATCGTGCTTGACGAAAGAAGAGAAATTTTTCATTCCTTACTGTGGATGATGTGATTTTTGCGTAATCTAGTACCTATAGTTTCGATTAGAGTTTCTTAGTTTTTTTCCGTAGATATTGTACCGATGAAGTTACCTTATTTTTAAATATTGCGATTTGGGTAAACGACTGTTCTTTATTGACTATAAACGAGCGATATATGCGGTGGAAGAATTTCACCGACACGCCCAAATACGAGCCGTCCATTGTTTGAGCTTCCCAGTATGGTTTTTTTTTCCGCCGTGGATCAAATTTATGATATGGTATATTACTTTTCGACCGAAGCTGTAAAATGGCAACGGCAAAACGAGAGCAGAGCCATAATTTCTGGCTTGCGAGTACCAGTACTCGTTATCGCGGCTCGCGTCTGACGTTCATTATCCGGTTCTACTTTCTAGCCGGTAATGCTCTTCTCGTTGAATAAGAAACCAATATATTAAACCGCCCTTCAAACTTTTCTATGACTACCGATCACGTGACTTAGAAGAGAAAATATCAATTTTTTAATAATCATTCTAATATAATATTCCTTCGGTGCATCTTGGCGAGTTCCTCTTCTTCTTTCGCAAAAAACAAATTATTTATATTGTACATGCTTTTAATTACGCAACAACGATGGCAGAGGACCATTACTTAGTCGCTCACTGCATTTTCCTCTGTCGGATTACATCTTTTACTTAATATCTTTTTTCCGTCCTTAGAGTCAACTGAATTATTAAAAGTCTTTTAAGACTCTCTCTCGTTGCTGGTAGATTTTCTATGTTCAATTAATCTAGTCGGTCTTTTAGATAATTAATGATACAATGAATATTTTATATCTATGATAATTTTAAGATAAACTTCCATAAAATTAGAGTAATGGAAATACACGAATTTCATCGTTCGAGACTATCTGTTTGCCTTTCGTCGTGGGAAGAAAGTTTACGAGGTTAGATAGTTGGTACGGTATCAATGGTGTAATTTCAGTCTTTAAGCTGTCTTTAAAAGTACCTGACAGAAGCCGCGCCTTCTGCCCTCTGAAAGGAAAGCGACCATGCCTTCGATCGACACGCAAGTTCTATGTCACGGTCGTTCTCTTAGGAAATCGCGGAAGAAATTTTCTAAGAGAAACACAACACCTCACGATAGCTGAACCTTGAATAAAATTCACCTCGACATCGGTTATAATAAAATCTTTCTAAAATAAACAAAATTTGCAAGTTACTTCCTAAAAGATTCAACAGAAGTGATAGTTCATATGAACACAACCTTACGTAAAATGAATGTTACGATTGCTTTTGTTACTGAACTACCAATAACTCAAAATTAATTATTGGACTAATAACCTGTCATTGATTTCCAACACACCGATGTAAGTTAATGCAATATTAATAGCATAGAACTAATTTCAACGTCTCCTGACCTATTGATATTTACAATTTAACAGTTTTTGGAAAACTTAAAAATTTTCTCGACCATTTTCCGCCTCACGTGTGACACACGTCACTTTAAGGCAAGGGGTTAATATAACTTGTAATCCAATGTGTGAAAAAATTTAACATTGGAGTAATTTTTAGTTCGATAAATGGAAATTCCCGGCCAACACAGTTATTAATATATAATGGAATATCCCATGTGAATCTACTTCCGGAGATTATTTAAACAATTCCCTTAGTACTGTCAACTATTTCAACTGTCCTATTGTTCTTCAAATTAAGACACATTGTCCTGTGAAACGAGAGTCCTAAAATCTCAGCAGGGATCTCCTACGCGAGTTCCTGATTATGGTTGACGCCTATTAGGAAAAGAGCTATTTGCGTAGTTCGCCACCGTCACGGTACAACCAGGCATTTCACATCCTTCACGGCGAAGTTTTCATACGAGCAGGCATTGCTTCATGCTTGGCATACCATACAATCTCGAAGAGGAAGGCGACAATTAAGGCACTGCGCCTTCTGTCTGCCCGTTTCGCTGCTACAAATGTTTACCGCGTCCACAATTAACGGTGTTACCATTCGAAAGGTTGCACCTATTGTACCGCATGCATGCGACAGAGGAAGAGTACGAAAGTCTACGGTGATAGCAATGGGTGGGTACCAAGGAAGAAGAAAAAAAGACAATGGAGGAAGGCGAACTTTACAGGTGCAATCTGTACGTGGATGTGGCCCATCCCTTGCTTTACGAAACGAGGCACACCTGCTAATAAGTCAGCAATCTCGATGGCAGGGTTTCAAATTTGCAGCTGCACTACACGAAAATTGAATATATCTTGCTTGATTCGAGTCAAATAAGTTGGCTCCATTTTCCAAATTTTTAAACAGACAGAATTTATAGGAAATGATGCAGAATAGACCTGCAAACGGTGGAATATACTCTCTTAGATCGAACCAGTGGAATTTCACTGGTTCGCCAGTGGAAACTCACTTGTTTACCAATGACACTCACTGATTCCGCCAGTGATCTCGGCGGCCATCAAAGTTCACTGGTTTACCAGTGAATCTCACTCGTCAGCATATTCAAAAATAAAACACGGCGCATGGCACTGCGGCAGCGGACGCAAATTTTACTGGTTCGCCAGTGAGATTTGTATTCACTGGTTGAACCAATGAAATCTCACTGGTTCGATCTAAGAGAGTAGAGATACTGCAAGATCTTCCTTCATTTCCTTCACAGATTTGATTTCCATTTCTCCCAAATTTCATATTACTATCGAAGATATACTCTGGTTGAATCGAGATTGCGAGATATAATGGTGAAAAGTGTAATCGGTCTCCACTCCTATATGGGGTGTCTGAGAGTGTACGGCTTATTCTACTTGTCGATGTGCACCGGTGAGTTCGTTTCCAATGAATCCCGCGTTACAGAGAATAATGTAGATATGGAACCGCAAGAACATCGACGTAGAAATAAAATCACGCCCCCGTCTGATCGGACTATCATCTATCTTACAGCGAAAATAAGTTTCAATAGAATACACGTGCTGCGTGCACTTCTTTTCTATAGCTTCGGTGATATACGATGATGAATATCATCTTTTGATATTTACTTCAATTCCCAGAATTTTGTTGCACGAGTAATAATAGAATTGAGAACGTAAGTAGTAGAATTGAGAACGTAACTAATAGAATTGAGAACGTAACAGTTCTTAAATCCATAGTAGATGATATCAACGCAGAATCACTATGGGAGCAAGACCCCGTAAAATTTACTGGCAACGAATAATCTAAATCAGAGGATACGTGTTATCATCGATACCGTGCAGATGTGCACCGAGATATGCATTCACTTGCGGTGGAAGTTCGTGGTCGCAGCAAATCCTCGTTCAATTTGCGATGTTACAGATGAAGATCTTGTGCTATCCCTTCCTTCCTTGCCACCCTACCTTCGAACCTATTATCCACAGACTTCCCAATCCTTGCTTCGTTCTCCTGACCGCGTGAGAAAACGCATCGAAGGTAATACGTGATACGTGATTTTGTATCAGCTGCACTGGGAAGAATGCAATTCGATCAAGGGTTACAAGAGGAGTATTGTCATGGTTTTGATACAATTTCGATACTTTTAACTTATTAAAGCTTGGCAATACTGAAAAGGATACAAACTGATCGTGTGAAATATCGAGATACAATAAAGAGAACACTGTAATTTTCAATCGATAGGAAGTTGTAGTATTTCCTGAAGCAATTTGTGCAACAAGTGTGGTGCTGATTGTAATGAATGTAATTAGAAAAATGAGCATGTAAGTTCATTGTAACCTGAAACGTTTCACGTAGAGTCGATTAAATTTACAACAATCCTTTCTAGAAATTATAGAAAGCACCTGACGGATAAACGCGCAAGAAATCCTTCGCAATCAAGAAAACCTTATTATTACAGTCGGAAAAAAGAAGTTATTATAGTATACTCCGAGGACCACCGAGAAACCAGGCTACGCGTCGACCGAAGTAGAAGTTCAGATTCTAACAATGTATCTTCATACAATAATTATTTTCAAAGAATAACATATTTCTTTCTTACAGCACTATAAAACACTTCATCATAGAATCTTCTAAACACCTCAATAATCTCAGAAACCTCGGAGCAAATACCTTAACCCTCTCAAAATTTATCTTCCATCATTAACACTAGATTTACCAGCGTGAAATCTATTATATTAAAATATGTTAAATATGTACCTTAACCTGTTAACTGGGGAATTAATTTTTGTTCAACTTGTTTCAAATTGGAATATTTTTTTTTACAGTGAGAAGTAATATCTTTACATCTAAAGTACTACGTCAGGATTAAACGGATACGAACGACATAAAATGTAATGCGTTTAACATATTACGTTTAAAAATTTTAAGGAAGAAAAAATTGACAAGCTTACTGGAGTTTTCTTTCAGATATGACGGAATTATACATCACGCCCGGTTAACAGGTTACGGTGAGGAAAAATTAAGACGTGGAAAAGATGATAGTATCGGAAATTTATATTTTATACGATGGACGCAGAACATTTATTCTACGGCTCTCTCATAAACCCGTAGAATTTTTGGAAAAAATTGTGTACCAGTCATTTTGACTGGCTTGGTAAATCTAGTGTTCAAATCTCAATCATCCACTATTATCTCTCCTAAAATGAAATTTACCAGAGTCTACATTTTAAAATATCCTATTTCCCATTGAAGAGTTTCAATGTTACTTTTCTCATTAACACATTCCATGTAATATCCGCGTTGAGGTAACACTTTTCGAAGCCGGAGGAGCAATAACTTTAATCGTCACCCCCGTACGAGGCCGCGAAGAGGTGCATCCATTTGCTGAACGAGATGGAAGACGATGATCGCACGGATAATAATTTTTCTCGTCACCGTGCGAAGTGGATTTGTTTGCCCAGCTGGCGAAGATGATGATCGCCGGTAGTGTGATCATCGGGGTAACCGAATGCCGCGTAGAAAGTCCGTGGCAGCCCCGGGGGAGAGATGTATGTATAACGTGAGCGTGTATGTCACGGGCAGTCACGACTGCAGACACGGCCTCATCTTTCCTCTCCGGCTCCGTTTCTTCTCTGTCTTTCTCCTTCTGTTTCTCTTTTTCTCTCTATGTCTCTTTTGATTCACTCTCTTCCTTTTTCCTTCTCATTCTTTCCCTTTACGTAGCTCTTTTTTCTCTCTCTGTCACATTTTCTTTTATTTTCTTGTCTCTCTTTCTTTTCTCGTCTTTCTGTCTTCGTTTCTTCTCCCGTTTACCGACGTAACAACGTTTGGACGCATCTGCAAGGAGATAGGTGCCCAACCCTGGTCAGACCTCTGCAGCTAGTTACGGCTGGTGCATTCGTATGCGCGTGTGTTACCTCGCAGCACGATGCTTATGAGCGTTTATACCAAGGTTTTAAGGTGTTCAATTACACGTGCCAGCCCCTTTGTAGCTTCTACAGAAAATTAAGGAATTTGAAGATTCCGCTTCTGATTGGAATATTTTTCTTTTCTTTTATCTGCCTTTCTAGCATTTTTGGATGGCCATTTTGTCATATTGTAATACGTGGTAGAAAAGAAAATGAGTGATGAGTTTGATATTTTTAAGTTTCCTTAGATGGCCATTTTGCCATGCATGGCACAAAAGAAAGTAAGTGATAAGTTTGATATATTTAAGTAAGGAGTTTGAAGATTCCACTTCTGATCGGAATACTTCTCTTTTCTTTTACCTAATTGTGTATCATTTTTAAATGACTGTTTTATCTTATTGTAATACATAGCAGAAAAGAAAATGAGTGATAAGTTTGATATGTTTAAGTTGTTTTAGATGGCCATTTTGTCATATTTTAATATATAGTAGAAAAGAAAAGAAATAATGAGTTTGATATTTTTAAGTTTTGAGTGGGATATTTTCATAATCGTTGGAATATGTGGTGATGGAAAGATATTAGATTAATATGAAATCGTGTTTACGGGGAAAATTGTAACATTAAATCTACGATTAGCTGACTGTTAGTAGTATAGGTTTGTAGAACTCAGCCGTGGATTGTTCGTATGTATTCATATAGGTATGAACTTAAGGTGTTACGTTACACGTGCCGGAGTACGGGTAGCGTTTATCGCAGATAAAAGGGTTTGGTGTTGCTGCTGTTTGCCGTGATGAATGCTACTAGGATTTCTGCTCATTATTTACATGTGTGATGCGCTCACGTAACATCCTTTAGCTAATATCTTCAAAATTTCAGTTGATAACGATCGACCACTTTTATATACGAATCAACCGTACTTTCATTTTCTCATATTTACATTAACGTACATCTAGTCTTTCCCTAAACACCTAAGACACTTTCTTACCCTAACAAAGATCATCTGAACATCTAACTTGAATTCTCAATTTTCAAAAATTCATCAAAATTTCAAACACCGCTCACCCCTTTATACCAATGTCCTCATAACAGTACTTTCACAACTACATCAGCAAAATTTACTTTCCAATTTTCTATTGTTTCAATATATTTATCTAATAACTCTAAGCACACCGTGCTTAACCCTGCTGTACTTCTCAGTTATACCTCACATTCGTATTCCTCCCATTCATAGTGATCCGGCGAACAAAGGTTCACATCTTAAGGAACAAAAAATATACAAACAATTACAAATGACACATTGAATATGAAAAACTGATACTTTTAGATATAGTATCTGTAAGAGCGCTAGCGCGTTAGCACATTTTCGCCCTATTTTAAGTAGAAATACGCGCGTCTGCGATGGTCTGCGCCCGCTCGCCCTGACGACGACGATTGATTTTAAGAAATGACAAAGTTAGTTCTCCGCCGATTGCCATGAGAAGAAATGTCGATATTAAAGGTTTACGTTTTATTTTATGAATATTTATTAGTCATTCCCCCGTTCCCTACATATCTGTTAAAATATAATCTCTATTTCGCGTCATATATACCCAAGTAGAACAGCAGGGTTAATCATCTGTGTTTCCACTGTTAAGTACTCATCGTATCAACCTCGACAATCTTCCCAATCAGTACATCAACCAAACATCAACCAATCTCATTCCTTCCATTTCCCGACATAACGTAGCAAGGAGTCAACGTAACGAAGAGTATTTAAGGAGCGCACGCAGCCATCGTCGAGTGTTAAGTTACCTGCGGCTGCCTCGGTCTCTCACTTCCTATCGCAGATAAAGGGCTCGTTTATAGCCTCGGCTGCCGCGGCGATGCTGGCCGCGTAAACGTGCGTAACGGCTCGATGAGATACGCCGAGCGTTAAACGCGTACACGATATCCAAATAAAATCAGAGGGGAGCCTATGCGAAATAAATATTAGGTAGACGATCTACCAGGATAAGAAGAGGCACGAAGGAGAGGCGGACCGGGTGTGAGAGGCCCTCGGGTCGTGGCCGCGGGAGATACAAATGATATCAGCTCGAAAACCTGCTCCGAGCCACCTTGCCTCCTGGATAGATATACACGGTTCGTGCCTCCTTGACTCGTCGGCCGCGACTGCGCCTCCGACAACAACAACCGGGGTACTTTCGATTTTTTGTGAAAAATCTTCCCGAAAGAACGAGAAAGCTAACGATGATTTAGAGCTACCTGACCTTTCTGTATTTTCTGGGCAAAAAGCGAGAACGAGTCGTCGAGAAATGTCTGCGTTCTCGTTTCAAAATCGTAGACAATTGCCGCACCCTTCCGGTTGGATTTCTCTCATTGTCGGTATCTCTGTGGTGCTTGGGATTGATGTGGGTATTTTGATATTTAAACGAAGAATTCAACGGAGGAACGTGCATAGAGGTTATTTCATGTTTTTAGGTATCTCTGTAATTTTCTAACCGTCGATGAAACTTATTCTCAAACCACCCTCTACTACTGTTCCGTCGTCTTGGTTAAGGAAACTAAGAGAGTCGCGCACCGGTGTGGAGTTCGGTGCAAAATGCTAGGCTGGTAAATAATGGATATATTGCTTGGGAGGAGAGATTATTACTTGCGAATGACGGTAATTTCTTTCGCGGTTATATGTACCGTCGTCTGACGACGGCTTTTTTCGTTTTGGCGAATGCGGATTTCCTGCTGCGACTGGATAGACTATCGATCATTTGCAAATATTTTGGAGAACCGACGTTTGTATGATTACCTATCCTGGTCACGTTTTCTACTAATTGACAATACTACTCAATTTAATATTAACTTAGTATTTAAAAATCCTCAGATAAAGAAAAATTCCTCGCATTCCTATCTCTAATTGTACTGTGACCTGCAATAAGATCACCAATTGTATTGTGACGTGCAATTAAACGTAGAGTCGTAAAGTGTTTCTATCTTAAATTAATTATCGAAGAACAGTAGAAACTTTACACTATTAATTGTTCGTATGCCATTTCTTTAAAACTCTCTTTAGGTCTAACAAAACTCTGAATCCTAACTTTCAGTAACTGTAAATTGAAATTAAACACTATTATTGAATTGTAATTTATTTTCGACATCCTAATTTCCCGGTTGTTTTCAACAGTGCTTAAAAAACAAGTTCAAGTATCATTGAACGTTATTAACCCAACGCGATAATGAGTAAACACGAGCATCGTTATCGGCGAGCTCACCTCTACATCCCACACGACTAATTAGCGCGTAAGACGTTAATAGCACGGCGCGTTGGAGAGCTAAAAGGTCTAGCTTTCTGCGAGCTATTTTAACGATCCTAATTAATAAATACGCGATAGTGGTGCAATTGTTTATTCGTGCGAGCCCACGGTTAAATCCAAAGTGTCCGGGTTCCTGAAGCGTGCATAAGTCTGGACCCCACGCTGGCCTGGCATCAGTATTTTTACCCCGTCCCGGCGAATAGGTACGCTCTACGGAGCTCCAGTAATGATGGATACGAACGAACGTGTATTTCACGTGATCAAACTATTTTTAATTAAAATTTCCCTATCAATTTATTATCTCACAAAATACCTGTCCATCTAAAACGTTTCAGACTCTTATAATTCCTTTTTTCCACAAAAGTGAAACTATGGATTTCAAATTATTCTTAAACAAATAATTTTTCAATGTTTCTTCATTCAAATTGGCAATCATAATGTACTCTTCTAAATTGTCTGTGTAATTCAAATTTGTAGCTTAAATTTACATTATAATTTTAATCTTATTGTTGTTCCATTAACTGTTTTCTATTAACCCTTCAGCCTACAATGTCGTGGGACACACATAACGTGATAAATGGAGGAGGTAATTTTGAAATTTTCCAAAACTTATTAAATTGAAAATATTAATCGGCCACAAGAGGATCAAATTATTTGTATACTACAATTTAATTCAATGATTTACTTTAATTCAATTGTATACAATATGAGAAATCAGGGAGAAATTTTGATTTATAAAATTAATTCTGAGTTATTGTCGAACTCATTGTCAGTCTAAATAGAAATTGTAGGACAAGGGGTTAATAACAGTTATTTCATGAGTACCAACATTCCAATTAATTCACAATGATCAAAGTTATTCTATTAGCATTGAATTTAAATGATCTTCTGCATTTATTCAATATACAACTCCATTGTATGTTAGAACATGTCAGGTAATTAAACTGAACGCATGGACGTACACCCACATCGAAAATATAATGCACTTAAATCGATCTAACGGAATACATAAGTGTACATACCGCACGTAGATCTATACGTGCAGCCTCCAAATACGGTTTATGAAATTCCATTTTATGGTATCTCGTACGGAGCCGGGGCCTTCGATTTGGTTCTAAGAACTGAAGCAACAGGTGTGACGCTCTAGCCTTTACGTCGTTGCCTCCAGAAGCTCAGGTAATACGTACGATGTCGAGGCAAATCATTTTAAGAAATCTTTTATTCACCTTGGCTCTTTCCTACCTACTGTATCTGTTATACTCGTGCATACGAGATGTCGCGCATAATTATTAAAAGATCTTTCTGCAAAGTCGTACACAGATTTTTTTCTTAAACATGGAGAACCAATCGAAAAAACTATTTACACAGTTATCTAGAAAATATCCCTCATTCGGTAGAGTAGTCGTCTAATAAGGACAAAATAATCAATAAACACTTTAAAAGGTCATTTTCATTCAAAGAAATTAATTATTTCTTTATCTTCACATTTAGAAAATACAGAAACTTTTTTTTCTGTAGATCAGAAGATTAAAAATAACGTATGTCTACTTGAAATAGTTAGAAATATTTTAAATAACAATACTTTAAATATTATTATGATTAAAACTTATTAAAACGACTATCTCCGTACAAATTGGTCTCTAGTTTTTTAAAAGATCATTTCAACGTAAATAAATATAAATTGGGAAAGCCCAATTCGGTGTCCAGGACTATTGTCAATTACTTTTAAATATTCCTACCTAAATTCGGAAGAATCTTTTATTTAAGACGTGAAACAGTCTGGAAAGATTGACGCAGCAAAGAATAATCATACGATCAATGATTACCTACCCGATCGAATTGTTTGGACGAGTTTGCGCGATGTCGTCGAGCCATCGCTATGGCCGTGTCTCGAATCTTTTAAGCGGCAGGCAAACCACTCACGCGGCGCAGCGGACCGCGAAATCGACGCTCACATATGAACTGGCAACGGGAGAGTTCTCTCTTCTTCTCTTTTGCTTCTTTATCTCAACGTCGAAACGAAGGAGGAACGAGCGGACCATGCACACAGAACCTCCTGCTCTCCCGGCTTTCCGCGACCTTTTCCTCGCCTTTTCGCTCTCTTCCACGTGTCTTTCAACTACTTTTTAACTCCGAGACTCACCTTCGACCTCTTTTCGCATAGCTTAACCCGACCTCTTGGTTCGCTTACTGCTCTACCTCAGTAATTTTTTTTTCTCTACGATCGTAAATATATTACTTGTTTGTGTAGAATATAAATATTAGTTGTTCAAATTTCTGTACGTCTTTTCCATTTTAATTTGTCGATCTTTTAAGCGCTTTGACTTTCTTGTTGGCCTTTCTTTTTAATTGGATTATATATTTTTTTAAATATCTATGATGTAGTTGTTTCCTAAATATTAAGTGAATTTAGATGGAAGAAATTTTCATAATTAAATTTCATAGAGAAAATATTCTTTTTTTGGTTATATAATTGTTATCGTTATTCGGAAGACTTGTGATTGTAAATGCATAATAAATTATCATTAATTAGAAGTCTACGAGGTATGTATGTATACTGTCGGGTAACAAGATCAGGAAATATCTCGCACGTGCTTTCGAAGGTGAAAAATTCAAGGGGGTAAAGTTTATCTGATGGCTACACGCGTCCGTACTCGTGGCACCCCTCTGGGGTTACGCAAACAAATTGCTTTTGCTCATACCGATATGATTAATTAACGTGCAAAATAAATTGACGCGGAAATGTATTCCCACCCTACAAAAAGAGAAAAAAAAGACGATATAATCACTATGCCATTTTCTTACGAAAACATCAGCAAAACACCACGATCTTAAGAATATTTACTAAGATTAAACAATTTCTATTCAAATATTTTAAAAAATTCTATTATTCAAAATAATCTACTAATTTAACCTAACCACTTTGTACCTCATTTTACAATTATACTTCCCACGTAATTGTTTTAAAAAAGAACCAATCTTAATTCTCCAACCTTCCCTTAATTATTAAGTTCTAATGGTTTCATCTCGTCCAAAAAGAATAAAATAGAAAGAGTCTCCTTAATTGTACCGCAGTATCGATCCTATTATGTAAAAAAGGCCGGTATGCGAGCCCGAGCACAACTGTAATCGTTTAACAAAGAGGAGTAAGCTTGTTCCAGAGACACGTATGCCAGCGTTTCATTTGGAGAAAAAAAAAAGACGAAGGAAAGAAACGAGGGGAGGGAAGATAGATTTATGCTCGATCGCCAGGCACCGCCGTGTTCGTGTCGCCCCTGCAGGGAAGGGTGACTAAGAAGAAGGGGTGGAAAGGCGAGTCGGAGAGGGGAGACAAAGAGGGAGTTTTAATGTATGCCTACCGAGAGAGGCTATAAAAATCAATACCTCAAATTACCAGGCAGTACTTAATTTTCTTGGAGCAACCAGCCCCGGCACGCTGCTTCTGCATCCCCTTCCTCCTTTCAACCCCCTTCTTCCCACCCGTCCACCCGCCCTCCCCGGCCACTCTCCCCGCGAAATTCTTCCATCGGTGGTGAATCGACCAACGAGACGGATTTCCCTGCATTCACGTGCATTTTATTTCGAGCGGGTCCTGCAATTACGCGCCGCGGAAGTATTTTTAAACTTTAAAGGGGAAAATGCGGTATTAAAAATGCAGAAACGACGACAAGAGGCACTCTCCTCTCTTTTCATTCCTTTTCCTTCTTGTTTTTTCTTTCTTCTTTTTAGAACGGTCTTAATCATCGAGCCCGCAGGGGTAACGAAAGCAGATCTGAATTATTTACAAATAAGTGCCGATCTTGGGATGTTCTTAAACTCTCATTCAAACCGTCGGAGTTATTGAGGATATAGATAGGAGTGGTACTCAAAACTCTTATTGAATTACGGAAATTAAAGTTCATTTGCGCAGAGGAGTGATATAACCTTTGATATACCTCGAGAACCGTATCGCTCAGAGATGCCCATTCAGTGTCGTCCGTTTCTACTAGCCCGTGCTTCGAGATACGTTTAAAACTTCGAGTGGCATAAGATCAGAAAATTAAATATGAGAAATTTCAAGGTGTATGTTGTATACTATAGAAAATCATTCTTGGAAGTATCTTACGTGGTATACGTTTAACTTGAAGCGTGACTACTAACGATTCTACTATCGAAAAAGGGCACTTGCCTGTTTTTAAGTAGATGGACGATCGCGTGCCCCCTTCATACATCGAAGTACAACACCCTTCGTTTCTTCTTCGAAATGTCTCCTTCAACGTCGGACACTCGAAATTTTGACGTGCGACACGTACGCCGAGTGATTTAGCTACGTAATGCTAATTAATTATACCAGCGGAAAAGAAAATGAGATCTCGTAGGCCTCGACCCTCCGGCAGCGAGCAAGATTACGACTCAACTCCGGCGGAAGGGTTGGAACCCCGCCGCTTGATTTTATTGCCCTCCCTCTTCCCTTATCCGCTCTAGACCCCGTCGTCGCCGTGCTTTCCTTCCGAGACTGAATCCCTCGTTTTCTTTTTCTTCCTTTCCCTTTCGTTCACTGTCCGGACTTCACCGCCGGTGAAAAAGTTTCCTTTTTGTATCCGGTTATATCCTGTCGTGTACGTGTGCTTGGATCTACGACTGTATATGTGTATCCGAGGTCGACTGACCTTCCTGCATGGAAGTGACCAAAGGATGGTGTTTGTACTGAAGGTCAAGGACGAGGATAATGAAATGTTTCTCCATTTCTGATAGATGTGTGTATACGTGTATACCTTTAACGAGGTTTATAACATCTTTTTATCACCCGAATCACTTCAGTAATTAGGATAAAGTGTAATTATTATTAACAAAGCCAGGTTATACTTTATTTCCAAGTAACAAAAGTACATTTTTTCAGTTATACGTGACAATGTTATTGATATTTAAAATTTTGCATTATTGTCTGTGTACTGCGCTATAGTTATGCATAAAAGAGTTAAAATAAAAATGTATTAACCCTTTGCACTTGGAGATTATTTATACTTTTCCTTTTACCAACTCGATAATGGTGTATACATTTTCTCATGGGAGATTTTAGATAACTTAATGGTAAACAAGATAAAACATTAAGATATATCATTTTTACTGTGTCTGCATTCCGAATTGACGGAATAAAACTTCATGCTAGCAGTGCTGATATTGCAAGTGCAAAGGGTCAAGGGACTAATACTACATCGTATATAATTCAAAATAACATTGACAACTCTAAGATATTACTCCTAGCACCGTAAGGAATCGATGAATCTTCCATCGCCCTGAATTTCTTCAACTTGAGAACTTTTAGAAAAATTCATCTATCTCATCCTACTTTCTCAGTCACAAGGATAATTCAATATTACGTGTCAATGAATAAATAACATAATTCCTCTTCTCTTAAAAAAAATGTAACAAAAGTCAAGAATACCCCCAACTTGCAACCTTCACAACCACCCCCCTGTGAAAATCCCTGCACGACGAAACATCAGATTAAATTCATATTAACATTCCATTCTCACAATCAGTTCGTCTCGTCCATGAAGAATGCCGCCAGTATTCTTTCAGCATGCAACGACCGGAAGAGTAAACGAAACTGGTCGCAACGAACAGTACTTACAACCTCTGGTCCTACAGGCCGAACTGACCACCGCTAGATTGCGCTGGTCATGGTTGTTTCGACTCCTCACTCCACCTTTTTCTTTCTTTCTCTTTCCTTCCAGCTTGCCACGGTACCCTTTTTCTCTTATTTTACGGCGCCCTTTCTCTCTACCTCCCTCTATCTCACTCTCGCCAGTTCTAACCCCCCTGTTCCCCCTTTTACGGAGCAGATAGCAGGTCGGACGAGGTGGAGGCGGTTGAGAGAAAGAGAGAGGAGAACCAAAGAGGGTGGCAGAGAGGAGGGGCAGTAGACGACCCGAGAAAAGAGGGAAAACGAGAACGAGGTCCGAGAGGGAAAGTTGCGAGGGTGGGTGATAAATTGATAGTGGACGTGCGCCACGCGCCCTCCCCCAGGCCGACAAACCGACAGACCAGCAGACCGAATGACACCCTCACCCCGATCAACTGCCCCTGACTGTTGATACTCTTTCTGAACTGGAATTAAATGATCACCGTGGTCGTACAGTCACGTAGGTTATCGCTCCGCTCGAGCGGTTGGATGTTTGACAGAAAGTATCGGATTCGATGGGATCGGATTTCTGTAATTACCTGTTTGTATCGTAGTAACTTTTCCAAGGGTCGATATGAATTTGTTATTTGGGATTTCACATGAAATTATTGACAATTTAACCCTCTATGGGCCCTTGTAACTTTGAAGTAACACAAAGCAAATCTAAGCTTATGCTTTTCAAAATTGATTTTTTAACATTTTCAAAGATTACAAGTTAACTCTTCAAAACCATGGAATTTTTTACAATCCAACGTTTCAAAATCAAGTAAAATTTATTATTTACAATGGTACTTTTATTATTTTCTAATGTGCCATCTTGTAACTAGTTTTCAGATATCACAGAAAATTCGGCCCATAACGGGTTAAATGCTTTATCCCATTTGCATCATATGACAAATTCAAAAATATATCTTTACTGTCTTTCTTCATATTAAGTCTAAGTCTCACGGTATTTCAAAAAGTGATATTGTACTTTAATCGACGAATGTTGTATAAATAATTTAGACTGTTCATATGTGTTGCTATTCATTAATAATTTGTATGCATAAATGCGTTTCGATGATAGTGAGCAGAAAAAGAACGCGCATATATGCGCTTGTGATGCAAATGGGTTAAAAGGTGGTCAATTTTGATCTATTATACCTATTGATCTATTTATCTTCAAGGTGCTACCTAGTTTTAGGTGGGTTGGGAATCACTCTAGGTATGTTACATATATCGCATAGGAAATTTCTCACAGAGGTGACGTAAACTTGAACTCGTACTCACTGAGAGTGCAAGTTGTTAGCTCTACACTCCTAATCATCCCCCGTTGATAGCTAAACATTGAAATAATTTTCAATAAATTCTATCTGATTCACTAATACCTACTTTGATCAGAACTATTCTAACGAACTCTAATAATTTTTTATTCTGCTCCTCTTATTAAACGGGAGGCATCGGAACGCGATTAGGAAAAGTCTTTAAGTTCTTTCTTATAACCGTCATTTAAAATTCATAAAATGAAATCCAACTTCCTTATTTCTTTTCTATAAGCAAGAAAAGTTCCATTGATTCTGCAAGTTTACATTAACCGTGAAGCTTTCCTGATCGACAGATCAAGAGAAACACCAGCAAAGATTTAATCTATAGTTCCAACGTTTCTTGGACGATGATTAATCGGCTAAGAAAAGTCGCAAAATTATGTTACAAGATGCGTTACGCGTCGGAGCGACGGAAGTTGAAGTTTATAGTCCAAGGGAAAGAGGGTGAACTCGTTTGAAGAGGGAAAGTCTCTGATAAATCCTGGCAGCCCTAAATTCCTGACCCTGTTCGTCTTACTCGATGTAACATCCTTTCGAATAATTGTAAAAACAAAAGCTTAAAGTATTACATTTTTATATACGTTCCTTTGCGTAATCAATACTCAAAGATAAAAAATCGAAGTTTGTCTCGTCATATCTCTAGTGCAACTTGGAAAATCGAGTATCAGGGTAACACGTAGATGACTTGTTGCGTTCGTCTAATTTTTTTTCAAAGAGAAAAAGAAAAAAAAATCGTATTACACCGTCGATGTCATTAGGAGTGAAATTACATCTCCGGCGATACTTGTAAAGTTACGCGAGTGGCATTTTCCTTTACTTCTTACCGAAGAGAAGACAGCCGCTTTGTAACTTCAGCCCTTTACTGATTACGCAATTTATTATATCGTATATATTCTTCAACAACGTGACTCCTTCAAAAAGTGTAGTTCGAAAGCATGGCATTATTTACACTTTTTACTCGTCCAACAAAAGAGATACTTAAAACGGCTCCGTTAATTAATTCGATAAACCGTGAAATTCACAAATATCGAGAAAATTACGATGCTTCTTTACTGCTTCTCCGCAAGTCTCTTACACGTCAATATCTCAAACCGTAATCGAGACAAACTCGAAGCTGACATTCAATAAAAAGAAAAAATTTTCTCACGATGCAAAAAAATATATATACTTATATATAAATGGCAGATTAAAAGAAGATAAATACGCAATAGACAAAAATATTGGACTTACCCGTCGCACGGGAGAGTCAGCCCGCCGGAGAAACGAAGGATGCGATTTCCGTTTTAATCAGTACGAATCCAAGTTATTAAAATTCCAGGAGAATTTTCGCGGTTGAATAGATCGGTGGCCGCCGCCCGACGGAGGAGCTCTCTCTGCACCGAAGGCAACGTCTGAAAGAAAAAGAAGTTCATTCATTCCAATAGACGAAAGATATAGACCCGGCTCGGTCGCGTCGGACAGAATATCGGCAAACTAAAAACGTTAATTTATTCAATGGCAAAGGGGCATGAAGACATGAGAGTACTGCGCCCTAAGAGATGAGCTCGAGAGCAAGGAAGAACAGAGAGAAAGAGGGAGAGAAAGAGAGAAAGAAGAGAGAGAGAGAGAGATGTCGGGAGGAAGGTCGACCGAGCGAGGGCTTTCGGGAGGGTCGAAAGGAGCGAAAAGGGTGGCCCGAGGGGGTGGGAGTAGTCGATGAAGGGGGTGAAGGGACTCTGAAGTCAAACGAAAGCCTCCGGCAGTTTTTCTACCAGCTTCGGTCGGACTCTTGAGTTTCGCAAGTTCTTTCTTTCTGATTTTTCTAATTAATTATCGGTATTGATTGGTTCTCGATTTGACTGCGGAACGCCTTTGGCTACAGAGACCGGAGAGATGGAAATGACCGCATAGAATAACCGTAAAAGGGGAAAGAAGCCAAGCGAATTAACTGTCCATGATTTGCCTCGAGTCGTGATTAAAGAGTGGTCTTACAGTGAAAGGTAAGGAAAGGATTTTCGATATCCATCCCTTCGCTCTTTTTCCGTACTTCTGTCAAGATGGACGTTTCTCTGCGATACAACGTCTTCGAGATTTTCCTCTATTATTCCTTCGTTACGTAGTCGATGGAATTTTAGATTTGAAAAATTACGAAGTTTTTATAAAAACTTTTCACATTTTGTGAAAAAAATTATTTTTATAGATCATTTGGTTCTTGCTCGTGCAAGAAACAAAAGCCAAAGATAAAGTATACTCGTTCGAGTGGATGTATTTAATAATTCGCAATCTTTTTATTGGAGCCTAAGAGTTACCAGCTTACCAGCGGAAGTTTCATGGAAGATAGTCTCTACGGTGTAAGGAGGTGAAAGTTCTCTGAAATGTGGTCAGTACGATGTAAAACCGAAGACTGATTGCCTCGGAAGTTTTACCATGGGGAGAAACGAGGATGGAATAAAGGCAAAAGGGAATGCGAAATCACGACGAATTGGAAAATATAAAAGAACAAAAAACAAAAACAAGATATAACCAAATTCTCATGACAAATTCCACGCACCGTATTCTTCGTCTCTTTTGGCGCGAAAAATACAAAATACTATCCAACATAAATCTACAATCTCCCATTATACATTCCCGTTTCAAATTTATTTACGTTAAATTCTCTCAACCTCCACGAATTTCCTCGAAGAATAATCGACATAGACCAACATGAAAAATGTCCGTAGATTCCACAATGCAAGATCACCCAACGAAGACCAACAAGAAGCAGAACGGTAACAAAGATGACTCCACCAAAAATAACAACCCCTTGCGCTCCGTAAAACTACAATTACTTTCATCCCCAAAATATCTCCTTCGCAACAGTGTCCAAGGAAGTTGAGAAATAAAGCGAATACAGTCTATATCCGTATACCCATACATACATAAATGCACATACATATATATTGTCCGGGAGAACCGACGATTAACCATTCACGACTTTTTCCTCAAATCCATCTGGCCGCGAGTGCCTGTGGAAGTTTCTTGGAAGGTGGTCAGTACGTTGTAAGACGGAGGATTGATTGCCTCCGAGGTTTCACGATGAAGCGGCAGGAATATAAGACGAAGAGAGTACCAAGGAACAACCGAGAGTAGGGTAAGAGAGACAAAGACAAAGATACGGATCAAGAAAGAGGGACGGAGGGAGAGAGAGCAAGGTGTAAAGGTGTGCGAGCGAGAAAGGAACTGGCGAAGGGGTGAGTCAAGGGTGAACCGTCGGGCTGAGAATGCGGCCGAAGTACGTGAGCGGGGGGATGACTTGTGGTTGTGTGTCGCAAGATAGGGTTGCTATATACCACGAGCCCTGTCCTACGTCCGTCGGTCCGTTCGTTTCTCGTCGTACCGTCCGTTCCTAACCACTTCTCCGCTATCCTCTTCCTTTAAGGTCCGTTCCAAGACTGCCGGAGGAGAGGATGGACGAGGTGGTCGAGGGTGGCTTGCAGAGACCAGCGGGATGTTCTTGCACTTCGGACCGTTAGTTGTGTGCAATCCCGTGTTAGTGAAATTGTGTGTGAACCCACACGAGCATTGTGTGAGTGAGGATACGTGTGCACATGTGCACGTGCGCACGTGGCCACACGTACGACACGATGGTAGTATGGAATCTGCGTGTGCGTGAAGGACCAAACGCCGGCCAAGGAGTTACCTACCACTACACCGACCCTATCATTTATTTCGAACAAGAACGTTAGCGAGGGTTGATCTATCAGGTGGCGCGACTGCTTGAATGCAATTCGGTAGAGCTGCAAGCTTAACGTCCGTCTTTCACGAACTTATAGAGTATTTAAGACGGTTTTGTTGCTTTAGATGACTTCTGTGTGTTAAGTACCGAGGGAAAGGTTACGAGATGTTCCACAATCTGTAAGAGTAGCTGTGGGTTTTAAAGGGAGTTGCGTGATAAAAATGTTGTAGTTTATGAACTTGCAAATACTTGGAAGAAGTGGATATGTCTTTGAAATTATAATTTGATAATAGTATATTTGTATATATGATCAAGTTACTTGAAATCTCTCACTTTTATATCATTTTTCTTCTTGTCTAACTCGTGCCCTATTCCCGCCACATATCTCAGGCACAGAAGCTGTAAAAGCGTCATTCATCATTGTGCGTCGATCACCAATCATCGACATGTTTTATCGTGACGGTAATCGAGAAATAAGAATCTCTATTCACCACTTGGCACAAGGTAAGAAAACGTTTCTTCTCGCGCGGCTTCTCCACGGTGACTTTACAATGGAGAACCGCTCGGAGAACGGCGTCGTTGCAAGCGAGCAATCCAACGCGTTCGAAACGAATGAAAGTTCACTTTACAGGATGACACCCGTTAAATGCCGTTGCTCGCTATGGAGTATAGAGACTATCGGACAAGGCATGTAAGGAACTCGGATATACACGTACAGGCTCTTTCGAGTCGTGTGTGCGCACCCCCACGCATACCATCTTGCGCGAAATCTCACGACAAATACACACATGTGAGAAGCACAATAATTACTATAGGTAGTAAGGAGGGTACCCCGCGGGGTGGTTTGGCCGGCAATCGATATATACACACACGCATAGGGGACACGCATATACACACATAAGTGACGCCGGTGTGAACACACGCAGCGGTGAGCGCACACCGTCACACGGTTTACATAAGTGAAGTTCCTTGGCCACCACCCTCAGTCACCACCTCTTATATACCCCCCTTCTTCCAGCCACGACCACCCTCTCTATCCTCCCACGCTACCCTGGCCCTCTTCCTCCCGCTTTCTGCCCAAGCGTTTCTAATTTGCATTCCCCTCCGTTGGCACTCCTCACCCGCTCCTTCCTTCTCACTCCATCTTTCTCCTTCTCCTATCCCTCTTGTACTCTCTTACGATCTCTCTCTCTTTCTCTTCCTTCGCGCCATCCCCCTTACCAGCCACTACCGCCTTCTCCTCGAGCCATCCACCCAACAACCCCGTTGTCCGTCTTGCGAGGTTTCACGCACACGCGTGTCTTTCGTCCGTGTACCACGCATACGAGGGCCAAGCGCCAGGCTGAGGGGGGAGAGACAAAGAGACCACCCTTAACTTCGGCCCAGGGAGTAAGACGGCCACGGGGTGTGGGACGAGGAGGATGAGGATCGGTCCAGGGCTGCTGCAGTTAGGTTAGGGCTGCCTGTACCTTCTTAATACCTTTCGTCGGGCGCTCTTGTATACCTATACGCTTTGGATCTTGGTCGTTAAAGGTGCCGAGAAGACCTGCGTCTTCTGCAGCCCCGCGGATATTCTTGATGGATTTTCATGCGATTTTTAGTGGGGAATCTTTCATCTGTGGGATGGTCTTTTTTACGATTCGTGGGAATGGAAATTGTATTAGTTATTGTATCGAATATGGAGAACGGTGTGAAGTAGTATATGCTATGTAATATATAGTTTTAATTGGGTAACTGAAAGTAATTTGGAAGGGGGAATGATTAAAATTTGATTTAGGCGGTAATAATCGATTGTATTGTTCTTGCTGATGACCGTATCGAATACATGAGTATTGCGGTTGATAGTAAAAGTTCCACCGTAGGTCGTTCCAGATTCTATACCGATTTGACGCTACGGTTCTTGGTTGGAAGTTGAGATTTATGTTTGCATAAATTAGAAGTTAGTAATTTACGTTACAGCAAGGACACCTGTTATAATCTCTGAGTCATTTGATTGAATAAATTTCGCACCCGATTCTATCTTACATCCTAGACATATGAGTCACCTTCCATTTGCAATTTTACCAACAAACCGTGCCATTACACGCAACATCGATACCCATAGGAGTTGACCAACGATCATGACCTGCGAATAAACATATTCGATAAAAAGATTCTATTATCCACGGTAGAAAAAAAAGAATACAACATCCACCTAAAACAATACTACAAAAGTCGCTACCGAGAACCGTGCGAAATACATTTAAGATGAAAATAAGAAGTATCGAAAGTCAACCGCGAGGGAGTTCTCTCTAATTAATGTAACCGATACGCGAACGGTGGCAACGTTGGCCGAATACAGAGGGCCTTCGACGAGGACAATGGCAGCAATGAAGATAAAGAAGGGTCGTGGCGGGCATAATTCCGAAGTGCGTTAAGAGATCCGACTGACTGACGTATCTGTCAGGGATGGATGGCAGTAAGGGTTACGAGCATCACTCATCAGTAGCGGCCATATTGCCTCCCGGTGCCCCCAACCCTTCGCGAGGAGCGCGAGCCCTGATAATTCCTCAACCCCCCTTTGCTTTCTATCTTCCTTTCCCGGCTTTTTCTTCTTACTCTCGCGTTTTCTCCTTCTCCCATCATTTCTCCTTCTCTCTCTCTATCTCTATCTATCTCTTTCCATCTTCCTTTCTCCCTTTCTCTTGCACGTTCACTCGCCTGCTCACCCCTAGTGCCTTAGTCTTACTGGTTTCTTCTCCTTTTCTCCCTTCTTCTTCCAGCAACGTTTCTTCTTCTTATTTGAACCCCCAGCGCGCGGTGCCCGGGCTGCTTAATGAGAACCTCCACCTCTTCGTACCACCACCACCAGCACCACCATCGCCACCACCACCACCGCCGCCGCCGCCTCCACCACCGGCGCTCACTACTCTTGGCCCCTCTTACCTCTCGTTGCCTGCCCGTTCTCCACCACCCTCTCGTTTCAACCAGTAACGTGGGGTTCACCCAACTCCCGACGTCGAGCTACGACCCCTACACGCGGCTAGTCCGCCACACACGCGAGACATTTTAGACTTTTAATATTGATTACACGCCGGAGATGAACGCTTTGCCTTGGCAACAATCATCATCCCTTACGTCTGATCTTGCAAGTTTGGAAGCACGTGACCAACTTTGCCGAAAGGGGATGTCGATCTTTCGATGGTTATTGGAATAGATCATTGGGGGTGATAAGTTCAATGTCGTTGTAGGATAATTCAGATGATTAAAATTGAATAGTCATTATGCATGGTTGATTATCGATGGTTTGTGAAAAACTTGGGTAATTAAGAAATTTCAATAGTTTTGTTTTATTCATTGCTCGTAAACGGTTTAGTATTTTCAAAGGGAGGTTTTTTGCGTGATACGAAAGACCGGTTTTTACTTTTCAATGGAACATAAAATTTCTTTTAATAATTAAGACCTTTCGTCTCGATTCTACCGGAACGTGGTAAGTTTGCTCGGAGTTCGAATTAGAGGACGGTAAAAATGAGCCGAGACCTGTAGTTGTTTGCGTGGAAAGATGAAAACAAATTTGTTTTCATCGTACGTAAGGATAGCGCAGTGCGCAAGATGTCGAGCGTTGCGTAAATTACAGATTATAATATCCGTGTTGACGGATGGCTTGCAAGGCCTCTAATTAAGCTCTACTTTATTCGCTAATTGTACCTTTTGTCCGTTGCTCGTACTTTCAACGCATTTTCTACTCTACTGAAAACTAAGCTTCGTTTTTAAACCCATTAACGTATATGGCATATAGATCGTGATTCGTACAATTTCCATCATTTTTTATAAGTCGTATACTTAGAGAGCGTGAACGAATGAAGTTCAAAAATCGTGTTAACACGTTGACCGACACGGGGGTCACCGATGGCCGGCCCTATTCCATGAAATTTCATGTAACTTTTAAATTGCAATATTTATGAATTTTCTAATATATTTAATATTCAAATATTGGTGTTAAAAAGATAAAAGCCTGCTGAATATCTATCTATCAGTATCTCTAGAGTTTCTGTTCTATAAAAATGTGATCTTAATAGAAAAAGTTTCACTTTAGTGGAAATGATGAAACCAGAGAAATAGTGATGGCGTTCAACGTGTTAAATGACGTGATTGTCAATCGCGACCTCATTGTTGAGCACTGCAGGGTGACGCATATTTAAAAGAAACGCGATCGTTGACTTTCGAGTTCCGTGATCAATACGGTCCCTTGTACATTAAATTTGGTCTAGGAGGGGTTATTACCGTTTCGTGTGTAGTTAACCAAATCAGAGTTTCAATCTGATTTGTATGTCCTGGCCATTGATTACATTCGTACGAATTAGGTCACATGTAAATGAAAGTCATAAATCTTTTTCCCTCGGCTATGATTCTTTTTCAACTTTACCATGGGTCACACTCACCCGAAATTAACGTGGAATGTGTCCGATGCAAATCACGTTTGACATTAATCAAATAACCGTTCATATAATAATGGTGATTAAACGGATTTTCAAATTCAACGGAAGGGTAGGTTTCTACGAATAGGAGGAGCAGCGAGTTTGAATTATTAAACATCTATGTATATATGAAAAGCGGTATTATCTTCGGTTTCAGAAAATAACGAATCTGAGATTTTCAGTTATTCAGAATAGCATAGTATATGCAGATTTATTTAATCTCGTTTCTATTACGTATTTGTATGTTAATTTGCTTTTCTTATATGGTATTAATTATTGATTATTAATGAGTTAAATATTTACACAGTCGCTGATGTATTTACAGAAGAGGATATTCATTTCTTAGCCACTGACACCGATCTATGGATGCAGAAGTCACGAGAAATATCTTTCTCTGTCCACCTACTAGCACGGTATAATATATCTGAGACGTATTTACGACTGTTTTCTCCACTGGCAATTGATCAGCACTCTAACGGTTCATTGTATAGTATACTAATAAATAACTAACGTTTTTCCATGCCTCGGTATCGGTGCAATCTCACGGAAAGATTTTCATGACACATATATGATCGATGTCATGAGAGAAACAGTTTGAAGATAGTTTTCGTAACTTTCATCCCACACATCTCATCATTATCCCACGTCCATCAGGATAAAAGTATCCAACTAAATCTATTTTCAATCTTTCTAAATTTCAAATACAAAAGATATTTAAAATTAAACAAAAAGGCTACGTGTAGATTTAAAAAAAAAATGTCAGAAATTCGCGAAGGAATTGGAAGAATTTGGGAAAATGTTAGAAAGTCATGTAAGTCGAAGGGAGACCGTACAAACAAATCGTTTATCGCGTTACGATCTACACGCCGGCGTCATTCCCGGCTGCATTCTCGTCTAATCGCACCACCGTGGCATCCCCTTCGGCAAGAGCCACCGGTTTGCATATACGTATATTCGCAGGCTATTACAAGGACGGCATTTGTATTTCTTTGTCCTGGGCAAAGCGAATAATAGCGGGGACGTGGATTAAGACTGTACGGATAAGATCGTTTCAAGGATCCACTCGAGAGCCAGGACCATTGTCCCGATCGAAACGATCTACTAACCGATCGCGTCTCCTTCGCTTGCCTTCAACCCTCTCTCATGCTTTTCTCTTTCTCTCGTATCTCTGTTTGCTCCACTTGTCTCTCTGTCTTTCTTCGCCATCTCTCGCACTCTTTCTTTTCCTCCCCTTTAGACACCAACAAGCACCACCGTATCCCTCTGCCTACGGTCTCATCTCAGCCGTGCAGTCACGTCTTCGGGGGAGAATGACGAAGGAAGACGGAGAGAGAATCTGAGCAGAGGCGCGGAAAGAGAGGCGAAAGCTTAAAAGACAGAAAGAAAGAGAAACGAAGACGGCGATAGACGGATGATAGTGGCCGGGAGTGAGGCAAGGAACGAAGAACGAGGGGAAACGAAGACAGTGGAAAGGAGAGGGAACGAAAAGGCGAAAAGAAAGAGGGAGAGGTCCGTACGGCCGGTGGGTCGTTATTTTTGTGCCTGCTTCGTCTTTAATTTCTCCCCTCCTTTTGCGCCACGGCGCGGACGCCGCGACGCCGGGCAGAGGAGCCGTGGCTGGTTGGTGTGCGGTTGTCTTAGTTCGTATGCATATCTCAGTGCCTCACATATTGATTCAGGGCGTCATTACGCGTCTTAGCTCGGCCCACTCCCACCACCGTCTAAACCACCCCCGCAACCTCCTCGACCACCTCGTCCACCTACTCCACCAGCCTCCACCTCTTCCTCCTTCTTCACCTCCATCCATAGTCCTCCTGTGGCTCTCCTTCGCCAACCCAACCACCCACCTACCCTTGCACGAACCTTTACTACCCCCAGCTGGAAGAATCTTCTTGCAGACCGGTCCTTCTCTATCCCCTCCTTCCTTAACGACACGCAATTCTCGCGCTCTCTCCTGCCATCCCTTTTCGTTCGCTCTTTACCTCTCTACTCTTTCTGTATCTGGCTTTCCTTATCTTCTTCTCTGTGTTTCTTATTTTTCTGGATTTTTTTTGCGCGTACTCCCTCATTTCCACGTGAGTTTACGGGAGCGCGTGGGTTTTTAAATCTTACTCGGTGTTTTACGTACGGGTGACCGGTTTGTATTGAAATTTAAAGATGGATTAATCGATAGTCGATTAATTTTAATCAGTCATACCTTGAAACGTGATATTGAAAAGATGAAGTGAGACTCGTGAGATGTGCGAGGAAATTTGATAAACATTTTTTAACGGTGAATGATAGATGGAACATGTGCAAAGTTGATGGAGCGTGTTTGAGAATTATTGTATGATTTTTATTTTGTTTTTGTCTTGGAATGTTAAGTTTCATTGGAATCAAGGTTTTTATTTGGCTTGGGGATTTTTGGAACATTGTAATCGATAAGAAAAATCGTAACGATTGCCAAGTGTGGTGCGTGTGTTCTAAAGTCGTTAGGCCACGCGCGAGTAGCGGCCAAGTAGTTTGAGCCTGTACTTGATCAGACCGTGAGATTATTCCGCTCTATATTTTAACTCGTGTAGCATATGTTGGTTGACAGTACATGTTTACGTGCTAGAGGAGTGTTTGTTTGTAGAATTAAATGTAATCAAAATTTTGATTAACAATTACGAAATGTATTTAACTTGCGGTATATTTTCAACGTGGTATCGTATTCCAAGGTGACGTTTCATATGTACTTTAAATGTGTAATAAACTTTGATTTAAATTAACAAGTTATATTAAGTTTCGTTGGTTTGTACACGCGAAATTAGATGCGTTTAATAAATTTAGTAATTTAATGAATACGTCGTTAAGGAAGGGCTGGAAGAAGATAGATGAATAATTTTAATTTGAATTGGTATGAGCAAATTAATAAGCTTTTTCATTTTCGTTCTGTCTATAATTATTTGTAACTATTGCAGTTATTAATTACTATTATTTTATTTTGGAGCAATGGTGCGAAAAGTTTGTTTTTTATTCGTTGGAACTTTTTTTTTATATTTTCATTAATTATATCTATGTTAGATTCGTTGTTTTTCGATGATATTATTAAAACGTTTCTTGCATTACAATCAACATTAATCATTTGCATTCTTCAACCGCGTGGCGCCATCTCTCAGATATTCATTCAGTGAAAACAGTTTGGATTAACAGAGATTTAAAATATAAAATTTACAACATTCAAAATATATGCTTTCACGTCATAATAAACTACTCTTTATATATCTATATTTGACTGAACGTCTGAAAAAAAGTTCAAAAAAAGATAATTGAATTTTCTATTTTTGTAATTCTTAATACATAAAGAAATAAACTGTCTTGAATTCCTAATCTCTCATTTTTGACGATATCTTCATATAATATTCAAATTAATTATACTATTTTAATTAGATCATTTATAATTCTTTTGAAGAAACAATTTTACTTTAAATACAAATTTGCATATTATTTCGTTAAAGCCAATATAAATTGTAACCGAAAATACGGAGCTAAAATCAAAACATGAATTTTCAATTAGGCAAATATAAAATTTTGAAATGACACATTAAGAGAGAGATGTTAACAAATCACCCACACTTTGTAAAATGCAATTCTACGTGCAGAAAAAATTAATTCTGAAACAACTTGGTCCACATTTCTATATCGTTCTCCGTACAATTACATTCACTTATCGATTATTATACAATTAAGTGAAATTATTGTTATCGTAAAAGAGCATAATTTTAGTAAATACTAATAATCAGTAGCTGAAAATTATCACACAAGTACAATATAAAAAAAATACATAAATACCAGTAGAATTTAAATATTTTTAGAAACATCAAATAATATTAAAAAGACACATTATAATGGGAAACATGGAATGAAAGGCATTTTGTATTTCATGAATTATCGACTGATAGTAACGTAGCTCAATGGCACGATTTACATAATATGATGTATTACGACGTGAAGCTTAAAACGCAGTAACAAGATATAATTAGTCAGTGCCTCAACAATATCTTCCGCAACTAATTAACTGCTACCCGTGCCGTGAAAATTTATGCGATCCCAAGTGAAATTACGTACAAACCTTTATAAATAACCCCTGACCGTAATTATATATTCGTCAAATATCTGTTGTAAGATTTTTTATAACTGAAACACAATAAATCTATCGAAATCACACAATTCAATTCCAACCCCTTAATGCTGCCACGAATAGTCTATTTCATAAGTCTCGCCTATTTCAAATTTTGTATTCATGAAATACCCAATAACTTCAAACCCTAATTTCTTTTTTCCTTTTAAATAGTTTAATTTGAATAACATAGTTTCAATAAGTATTCCATCGAATAAAAATCCTCTATTAAACCTAATTAATGCAACACGTAGCGTATTAATTTTTATTAAAGTCATCCTATCATCCAATATATTATTTAAAAAGCATTACCAATGTAATTCAATAAAATACTTCCTTTACTTTCAACACTATCTTTGTCATCACACATTTACGATTGATCATAAATTATCCGAACGAGTACGCTGCGAGAATCGAAAGAAACTGATTTTCTTTGAAACCCGCGCATATTAATGAGCACCGATAATGAACGCGTATTCCTTCAGCGGAAGGTTTCTATCTGACGCACCATTGCAACCATCACAAAGAGTTTTCTCTGAAAAACATCTACGTTGAAATCACGTTAATAACATACGTCCAGGACTAGAAGCAAAAAGAACTTAATAAGTAGAAAAACTGATTAAATGACTGACGTCTACGTAAAACAGAGAAGAAAGAATTATGCGATAATTACTTTCCTACACGTTCGTCGATCATACCAGCTTTGTTTCTTTACTAAAATTTTACGACGTTCAATGGCCGCTTGGAGAACAACGTTATACGCGCTTTCTCCTACGATATTTTAAAAGGATCAAATAAACCCAAACACGTCACTTCCATTTCTGACCAGCTACCATATGAAATATGTAAAAAAATATATTAAAAGCAAGTTCGTCCTTGGACCAACTTTCATACGATCCTCTTTGTGTTGACCTTCGCCATTCGAACAAGGACATCAACACTAAGAGGTAACATTTCGCGAGATATACTCGTGCAAAAAATTCACCCGTTTGACTTTAACCAATGAATTGCGTTAATACGATCATCAAAATAATTATTTATCCTTTCGTTACGTTCTCTCGCGCAATCTCTAACGACGACAATTACACGGACGTAGGATTTCTGTTCGTTCGCTTACCATTTTAGCATCGTACACTTTTACGTATATACGCAATAGGGTCGCGTCGAGGAGATTTGCCGGGACTTCGGCGTATGTAAGTGAAAGTACGCAATCCCACTTCTCAAATAAATATCATGCAGCAACGAAATATTTTCACGAACTGGTACCACTTTTGCCATATTCCTCGGCAACGGTCATCCTGCACGCTCGTTACAGAGTCCTTTACAGGATACTTGAAAATTTTCGTTTGTGATCGAATGCAAACGAATGGATTTTCATAGCTCGATTGAATACACTCTATTTTTTTTTTGTTGTATCGTTGAAAGGATTTGACTAATTTTGAGCTCGTGCTGAGAATAGAAATGCAACTCGAGGGTAAAATATTGATGTTGATTTGAATGGAATAAGAGGAATATTGATAGGATACTTGGTGTTCTTTAGTTTCAGAATCTTTATGGAAAATAGTACCACTCGTGGAATGTTCGCTTTCTGTGCTATGACGAATCTACCATGAAATGATTATTCATTGGATCAAATTATTTGCTCGATATGACTTTTGGAATTTTTTGAATTACAATGAAACTTCTATTGTCAATCAGACGTTCAAGTAAATCGTATGGTTTTGAAGTGATTCAAAAAGAGTCCCTTTAAGATAAACTTTGTGCAGTGTCATTCGACAAATGAGGTTTCGATTCAAATAATAATGACGATTATGGTATATAATTAAGATTAGTGTGAGATTATAATTATACTTTATCGGGATAATATGATGTATGATTTTTACAGGAAACACTAACTTCCTGATTTGTTCAACTTATTATTATTATCGATATAAGGAGACATCGATATGACGTTATACATCGACTGAAATAATACACGTGGATGTATGACGTGTCTTAAAATTCATTGCTTATTCTCAGAGTGAAAATTGAGGGATTAATTCGAACGTGTTAAGCGTGTTTACGAGGACGTTGGTTTTGTGGTTCACTTTCATGAAAGATCTTACCGTTTCTACTAATTAAAGTAACTGTATCGCAGGTGCTTCAGCACTTCTCCGTAGCTGTTAACATTACACGATCTTCGTTAACTGTCGGATTAAAGTCTCAGACTGTGTTATTTCACTTTAGTTTGAAAAACATTGAATTCTGTTATGTAAAGACAAATGACAAGGACGACATTGTAATTATCTGCATTCAGTTCATTACAAAAAGTGACATCTCCGTTAAACATTATTTCCAATATCGATTTCTATGAATCTTGGGATCGTTAAAAAATGAAGGATAATTTATGAAAATTGTATAGCTGAATCGTAATTAAATTGTGTGTTTGTATGTAACATCTCGACCGAAGCTTAGTTAATATAAATATAGATATAATAATTGAAATCATAAATTTGAATTTCTTATTTATAATATTAGTTTAACACTAAAACTACCAGTCACAAATCTAACATATTTTAATAAATTAAATAAGTACTTTGAAAAAGGGGGAATCAAGCGGCAGAAAATTTGATCGATTAGGTGATTTATGTTTATTGACATAGACATAGAATATTTGACTCGTGTGTAAACTTGGAGAATTTTTTGAAAGAATTGTGTAACAGTCATTTTGACTGGTTTGGTACTTCTAGTGTTAAACGGTGTCAAAAAGTGATATAGATTTAACGCTCCTTTGTATATTTTAGATGTAGCTACAATTAACTAACAGAAAATATGTAATTATACATGGTTCTTATGGCGATACAATGCAACAGAAATATAAATATCCCTTAGATAAATGTTGACTGACATTAAAATAAAACATGCATCGAACAAATAAAGTAATTTTACCCGTTTCACGTGTTACAATCATCTCCTCTTTGTAATTGTTATGCAAAAATTAATCGTACATTGATTTGTACGTCGTAGTAAACAAAACTTACATGAAATACAAGTAAACTGTTTCCACATTCAAATATCATCCGATCCGTGTCTTCTTACTACCAATTTTGTTTCTCTATCTACTACAAATACACAAGCTTAATAAAATATTTGTCTGTCAGAGTTTAGTAGTATCCTCTACTCAAATAAATCATAAATAAAAAAAGAGGCATTGAGAAATCTGAGAAAAACTAAATCCTCCAAAGAGTCACAAGTTGTTAGATTTAAATGAGAAACGAATCATTTATCGCTTCTTTTCAAGAGAGCATTATAATTGCCAATTCATATTTCTAATACGTAATTAATAATTCATGAAATATGTAACTCTTTGACGTATAACAGAGCACACTTAAACGACACATTCAAACGATTATCCCACACCTCGGTTCGTTTCAACTCTTTCAAAAATAAGACAGCCAAGAGTCATACCATCGTCTGCAAAATATTTGCCGATTATACCGGTCCGTAAGTCAGACATTATAAAAAAAAAAGAATTGAAAAATCACATCCGAATGTGGTATTCGCCAAAAACTGAATGCTAACGTGTAATTCTTTCGTTGGAACATGTTTATTCATCATGTATTTCTACACCTATTAGATTACCATTTGAAATTACCAATAAATACTTTTCCTTTTTGCCAAAATAAAAACTCATTTGTTACAATTCCTTCTAAAATAATTGCACTTCGTTACTACCGTAGATGAGCTAACTAGAACGTCTATAAAAATCCGTTAGGAAAAGAAAACCAAATGATCACTAATAACTAGACTGCGGATGTTTATGCAAATTTCGAGTTCCACAAATGCAGGTGCGATAGGAAAACCTATCTAGGGATTTATTGCACTCAATAAATATTACAACAAATACCATACTTTGGATATTTTAGATATATTTTTATATTATGTCCTTTTTGTATATTTTAGCCGTATTGAATTTGTCATAAATGCATAAAAATCCGGAGTCTGCTAATAACAGATGTTTGATATACATTCATCGACGATTTATTCATCGATGAGGAAAAGAGGGAAGTCATTTTTCAATAACCTTGAGCGATACTTGAAGAAATTCGTACAAGTAATCGTACGTGTACGATCGCCACGAAGTTTATCGCGGTGCGTAAAATATCTGACTTTGTCGAATATACATTGAAATTCACTTAGTTAATCATTTTTAGCATTGCTAACGTCAGTACTACATTGCACGGTACACGTCTAACAAGGTGATAGCATGTTGACAGAATTAGCACGTCAGGTAATGTTCCTTCGATAAACATTAGTCCGCGGTGCTTCATTTTAAATATCATTAACCCGTAATTCATGCCAAAATAGCTTTATTAATATGCAATGGGACTTCCGTTTGGAATCACCGGAGAGGACCAGTTTTCAAGTAGGAAAGTTCAACGATGAGCGAATGTCGATTGCTTTGCAAATTCTTCTCCTTCGACATTGAAGACGGGATAAAATATCAAAAAATCCCAGACGATGTTCTTCCGTCATAATTTAATTCGCGGAAAAAGCGTTTTTGTGCTATTTACGGGTACGGAAACACATTGAACATTGTTATCGCGAGACACGTGGATGTTTGTGTAGTCGTTACTTTAATGGCTTGTATTTTTAAATAAATCATCGTCTGGCACAACCATGAGGATTAAAATGACGTACAATTGCTGCAGCTGCATCGCAAAAAACCTATCATTGATCATTCCAATCGAACTTGGATAACATTTTTTGTGTTCTGTTTCGTGTCCCGAAAACAGAAATGAATTTTTTGCGCATCGTTTGCGGTTTCGCGGAGAAAATAAAACGACCCGTGGAATTTCCTCTTTCTTGGTACAATTGAAATACCTGAGATTATACGTTAAGCACAATTTAACGGCAGAATAACACGCAAATCGTTCCTTTCCATCAAATTTTAAGAATGTTACGAAAAAATTTACATTGTTTATCAAAGATGAAGAAGCCGAAGTTACACAATTTTTCGAAAGTATAACACACCGTCCCCTATATATCACAAGGGTAATTTTGAGATAAAAAATAACTCTGAAAAAATTAAAGTAACTCTAAAATAAAATTATCTACGTGGGTAATTATGACAGTGGTCCAAGTTACCTATTTTACGATACATATAGAATTTTAAGTGCAAGAAAATTGCATTAATTTTGCATGACATACACAAAATATACAATACAAGCGATAAATTATTCAAATTCCTCCCAAACTACATTCACAATCATCAGCAAATTTCCAAAATTCCATTCACTCCATATCCTCATTCCAATCTCCGAAATTCCATCACCTATCAATCATCATTGCAATCCTAATCATCCCTCAAACTTGTCAAAACCCGGGAAAATCTTTACAATGACCATCACAATCATCAGCAAATTTCCAAACTACCATTCACTCCACATCCTCATTCCAATCTCCAAAATTCCATCACCTATCAATCCTCATTTCAATTCTAATCATCCCTCAAATTCGTAAAAAACCCTCAAAAAATCATTTCCAATCCCCTTTACAATAACAAATCGCTTATACTTCATAATCTCCGAATAAAATGCAAAGTCCAGTAATTTTCGCAATCGGGAACACCAAAGGGGCACCTGTTCTCTCCTACCACTCGGGTTTATCCCCGCGAGGAGTCAGTCGTCTTTTCGTAAGTGGAGGAACACGCCGGTCAGAAGAACGCGGGGAAAGTTTCTACCGGTGTCGGAGAGTCGCGGCCAACCAGATCGTAAGTTTCGGCGCGGGGTTCTACGAAACAAGGTGAACGGGTTTTACGCGAGTGCATTGTGTGCAGTTCGCCGGTACTGCGTCGCCAGTCAATGCGATTTTCCTCGGAGTCAGTCGCTCGGCCGCGATTCCGCCGATTCAACGGACACCGATCGCGTCGACGACGACAAAACTGATGAGAGCACCGAATTCTTTTTCCAACCGTAGCTGGCAATTTTGTCCTACGGCTTGTCATTGAGAAATGTGTTTTGTGTGAATTGTGAAAATCGTGTGTCAATCGCACGGTGCCGATTGTGCGCGGTGAAGTTAATGAATTCTATGATGTTTGAGTGAGAGGAGAGAAAGAGAAGGTTAAAGGACGAAGAGATATGATAGAGGAGAGGACGATAAAAGGACCGCGTGTCTCGGGAACGCTGGTTTTACGAATGTCTTCAACTTTTGAGAGAATATTGTGATAGTTCACCGGGTAAGGGTAATACTTTTTGGTCAGACTGATTAATAATTCATGTCGGTGGATAGAACTTCTTTTAATGGGAATATAATGTTACGTGGTTTATTGAAACGACGATGAACAGTCAGAGAAATGATGGAAGATAGGCCTGTTACTCGTTCCATTTGAAATCTAACTTGTTGACGGTCGAGAAGAATAAGTGGATCAAAGATGTGTCTTTTGAATCTTGAAGCTAATGATGCGTATTCCACGTAATTCGCTGAATCATCGGATGATGCGAGATATGTGATGTTCAGTTGCCATGAGCTTTATAGAGTGTCCTTCGAACTTTTTCAAAAATTGTGTTTAATTATCTTATGACTCTTATACAGAAGATTGTCGATCTTAGTGATCATCCAACATCGATCTTCTTCACGGATAAAATCCATTGACAATTAAGAGAATGTAAAATTTCTATAGGATTTATATAGAAGAGTGTAAAATGTAATGTTAACTTTCATCACGATTTCAAGCACTTGTTTAGAGTTACGCATTGAAAGCACTGAACTGTATCGAACAAAATTTCCAAACGAACTCGAGGAATTTCCTTCCGCAGTCTCGACCTGTTTGTCTACTCGATTTGATCAATGAAATCGAAATACATCGAACGTGATATCCATTGGATTTTTTGAATGCTTTAATACAAACAGAATCATTCAACCAGAGACATTTACTGATACAAATTCTAACTACTTTAGAATTAGAAGTAAAATCTCTTAGGACACAGGGTCAGGGTCCATCGGTGAGCGTCGAAAATGCTGTGTCAATATACTTGGATGTAGGATAGACAAAGACTTTCTCTCAGCGCTTTCTCTGGTCCGTAATTCGCGATCAAGGAGATACGTGCACGGCGCAGTAGATAGCCGGGTTATACAAATCCCGCGTGGAAATTTATGGTCATGAAAGTCACCAACAGTGGATCATAACGCTTCCAGAATTCTACGATATTGTGTAACGATAATTGAGGGCACGGTTCTTTGAAATAAATTCCTCACGTTCCCTCGCGATGTGACGGGACGGAAATAATTATTCCGGGACAATTTCAACTTTGCATACGTATCTCATTTCGGAACGCGTTTTTGCCCGATAGCAGGAGTCGGTCAGTGGTGTAAAAGAAGAAACATTTCCGTTTGTCTGCGAGTAAGTTTACATATCAGGAAGAGATGCCGGCGATAAAACTGTTTGGAAGAAAATGGCTAGCCGCGACTGATGATCTCGTTTATCCGGGCCTATTTGAAATTTTTATTCGCGTCGTGTGGTAAGTAATAAGCATTGTCAATAAGAAAATCAAATATATATTAGATATATTAGATTTATATTTATATCTAATAGTATGAGAACATAGAATAGATATGCTAACCCTTTGCAGTTCAAATTATTTTGTTAATTCTGTAGTGAACTAAATGAAATTAATTTTACAATATTTTCTGTCACTGGTTATTAATTTCTTTTAGTGATATCAATAACTCTAGGTAGTGACTGATAGTTTAGTTATATTACAAAATTATTATGAAATTGGAAAGCTTATAACAAATTGTTAGAGAATAATAGGACTGCAAATGGTTAATCTACAATGAAGGATCTATTTAAAATTTCTACTAGCACCGGCTAATAAGTATTGTCGTGCACAAAGTGAAGTTAACACTTTACCGACCGGTAGCCGGTTAACTCTTTTTTTCGGGTTCAACACTTTTGGAATTTTAACTTACTAATTGGTTGCTATGACAATTAATAAATTACTATTTTTCATTACTGTTAACTGTGCAAAGGACTCAGTGAAGAAACTTTGCAATTTTCGAAGAGATAACAGTATTAGGGAAATAATTGTGTGCAAGTGAATGATCAGAAGTGGGCAGGATGTTAAAAAATACCAGTCATTAAAGTGTTAATTATTCCACAATACTATACAACGTAGAGAATGAATAGGTTATTCAACAATGTAATGTGTTTTGTTTTTATGTATATTTTAATTTTTGACTCTAAATTGTATATATTGTAAGAGTGATATAATAATTTATCGATTGATTTTTTTATGGAATAATACATCAGAATATTACTTATGATGTTTTTTTAATTGTTTCGATTCACAGGTTGATTCTTATCGCAGTTGCCTGTATAAGATATTACGAGGACACATGGAATTGTCCATTAGGTGGGGAATTGGTGCGGGTGTATCTTCTAGGAGAGGTGATCATTCTCGGCATAGCATTGCTTTTCATGCTTATCATAGTGAGACACAGTTCAAAAGGAACCATTATGGAAACGCATGCTCGTAAATATGTTCCGCCGCTTCTTACAGTTAAGTGAGTAAGAGTCTGTGAATTGTACAATTGTTAATTCAAAATCAACAACGTGCCATTGTTACGAAACGATTCTATTCATCTCAAATCTCTTCTCGAATGAAATTTGAATTTTTTTGAATACTACAAGAATAGGAAGAGTAGTTTAAAAGTAGTCAATGAATAGTATTTTAAGTAGTTAACTAAAAATAGTATTTTGTAAATATATAGTGGTAATTAGACAGTAGATCGTAGCGTAGAAAGTTTTGGAATTTTCTTTCTGAATTTGTAACTACTGTAATCAACTCGCCGAAGATTTGCAATTTTAAATGAGTTGTAAATCGAACCATCAATTTCAATTTCTACTGCATTCTACGTTTCTTTAACCGCCTCAATGATTCTGTAGAACGTCCGATTATACCGTTAGTTTTTTCTATTGCAATATTAATTTCAATGGAAACGTTCCATTCAGAATCTAACCACCGACAGTCAACATTCAATTTTGCAACACTCACCAACATCATTTTCCATCAAAGTCCTATATTCAGCATATAATAATTTATTATCGGAAGTATCAGCAATTGCGATTAAGTAACACGGATATAATATTCATCGATTTTGCAACATTCACTGTCGTCATTTCCTCCATCCTATTTTTACTTTATAATAATTTGTTATCCACGAATAAAAATTCGGCATCGATACTCTACATTACATTATTCATTGACCTCACAATCACCTTCAACCTTAAAGTACAACATTCCGTCCTCCTATCCTTCAAGCAATCATTTACTTAAATACCAATAAATTCTTCTAATAAAATATTTGCTAATAAATTCGATTCTTCAATCTTTCCAAAATTGACAAAAAAATATACAAATTACCATAGCTCTAATTACAAAGACTAATAAACATTGTGTAAAATCTACAGGATACTGCTAGTACTACCCGAGATAGCATGGAACGTTCTTGGAAGCGTTTGGATATTTGGACCAAGTGTCGAGTGTACCTACGAACATTATACCATGACCGTGGTACAGGCTTTAGTATTTTTCGACTGGATCCTCATAGGTCTCACTATATTTGGTCTGGCCCTAATTTTCGACCCTCTCGGTTCTCTCAGTGACAAGCAATTAGACAGCACGATCGAGCACGGAAGGATCTGGGTTCGTAGATTCCGTTTTCTCTGGTGGATGAGGAAAGACGAGAGCGCTAACGAGACTTTTCAACATGTCGCTGGTGAGACATAGGTACGGCTGGCCTAGAAAGAGTCCTGCCACATCAGAAATTGGAACGTGAATGTTGCCTTGCGAATTGATCCATTAGAAAAAGGCTCGAAACGTGCGCAAGCTTAAAAAAAAAGACTATTGTCCCTGTTCTGATTTTGTCGTAGGCAGGACTTCTTTTGTAACGTTAGACGTATTCGAGGGAAGGCGATAGCCCATGCTTCTCCTTTTTATATTATTCCTTCAGTTATATTATTTGGACGGTAGACTAAGTTGCTAATGAGTGGGGAGGGTTGAAGGCTCGAAAGATTTCAAAACCAGTCTCTCTGGTTTAACCTCGCATTTAGCAGAATATATATATATATATACATATCTTTTTTTCATTTATCCGAGCACGAACGCACATTTGCGCGCGAAAGAGAAATCTTCTCTTACCATATAACATGAGACTAATAATTCTGCTTTTGCAATCGTCAACCACACGTGTTGTTTTTAATTTAACCCCTTGCTTTATGATTTCTTTTGTGACGGAATACGCAATAACTTAGAATCAATTGTTCGAATATAATAATTAGACTGCGGATGTTTATGCAAATTTCGAGTTTCACAAATGCAGGTGAGACAGGAAAACCTATCTAGGGATTTATTGTACTCAATAAATATTACAACAACTACCATACTTTCGATATTTTAGATATATTTGTATATTATGTCCTTTTTGTATATTTTAGCCATATTTAATTTGTCATAAATGCATAAAAATCCGCAGTCTGATAATAATCTATCAGTGATTTCCGATATACCGGTATAAGTTAATGCAATATTAATACAATAGAATTAATTTCAATGTCTCCGGACTTAAGTACTAATATTTTGAATTTAACAGTTTCTTGAAAATTTACAAATGTTTTATTCCATTTTCTGCGTCACGTGTGCCACACGTCATTATAAGGCAAGGGGTTAATCTTGCTACTGGATGTACGAACGAATTGAGACTTCTTCGGGTAATGATGGATTTCAAACATTCCTTTTAGGTTTGTTTGCCGCCTTGTTCCGTGGAACGGACTTGGTGCCTTCTGACATTATGGCAGGGTGTATACTACTGCGAATACGACAGAAACGTGAGATTCACGAGTTGCGACGTCTGAATCTACTTGCTCGACCTGAGTATACTTTCGGTGGGTACTGTTGTCTTATACGCGCTTGTAGAATTTTTTAATTACGAAGAATGTTTTGTACGGTTTGCGCTAATACTCATTTCATATCATATTTATTTAGTGACAGCTTATTTCATGTATAAAATAACTCATCATTTTTTGCTCCAATTCTGTAGATTTTTACGAGTAACTGAACAGTTTCTTAAGAAGTATTAAATATTCTAAGGTTGAGTAATTCGACGGAAATAAACATTATGTAGATTGTATTCTCAATATATGTACGGTCTTGTTTTACAACAATTTTTGACAGTTGTTGAGTATTTCCAAAATTGTGGTTAAAATTCATTCACCGACTGTGATCTCTGGTATTCAATATTTGGCCATAAATCTTACATCATGCAGAGATTATTTTGACAACTTTTTTGACTCCTAAAAATCCCCGACAATAGGCTTTTACGACTACGCTAAATGAATTGTACGCTTTAATGAAAAGATTTTAAAAATATTTGAAATAACGTCACATATCAAAGCAATCCTCGGAGACTAATTAACACGGAGATACTGTATATATTACATGAAATTGTTTACTTCCAAAATTACAACAATTAATCAGTATTTGCAATTAATATTAAAACGTGCTAGTCGACACGTGACAACATAGACGTTGAATTATAAAGTAAAACGAACAGAGAATGTACGTGTAGAATTATCAAGATTTTTCTGAAATATTCTTTCATAGATGCCAACGCTATTTTCTCCGGAAAACCGAGCTGGATGTCTCTGGAAAACGCTCACCATTACCTACGACTTTCGATCGCTTCCTACGGATGGCTTTTTGTAGTTTACACGCACATGTGCACCGGATACTTTCACATAATACGAAATCTAACCTGTTGCACTTGCTTCCGGTAAGAATATATAGAAACTATCGTCAATTACATATATTATTAAATAAAAAAACCTATACTTTGTTCTAAAATTCGTGGGATTTAGTTCACGTACTTCAAAGTGATGAAAAATGAACTTGCAAAAATCGATAAGACTAATTTTAATATCTAGGTACTGTAAAATATTCCTGAAAAAATTTAGGACAAGCACCTATTTGCAATTCTTTAATAATTACAATACTGTCTGTAGCATTACTATTTGTGACTTAAATTCGTTGTATTCAGTTAAAGTACTACAACGTGAATATGAATTTGGTAAAAGTAGAATTACAAAAATTGATAAAACCAATTGGTTCTTTTATATATGATAGGAGATTACTTAACAAATTGGTTATAAAATTCAACGAATGTTTTTCTGCAATGACACTTTCATAATTACACTATTAATTGCAAAAGTCTACGTTATATTAAGATTCCTTCTATTTAATTCTCATATAACAAAGTTTATATCTATTTCCTAAGAATGGATTTGTAAAAATTGACAAAAACTAGTCGGAATATCCGTTTGCAATAAAAATAGATTTCAGCAACTGTTCGAAATCAAAGACTGTCATAATAATTGCAAAAAAATTTCTAATTAAATTCCAAAGGCTGCTTTTTATAACGTTACTTTGATTACTACAACATTAACTGAAAATTACACGCTTACCATCGTATACTTATATTGACCTGCTAAGAAAATATATATACTGCTATGTACTGCTAAGAAAAACTTTCTACGGTGTTGTAACACAACTCGAGAGAAAAGAATTCGTATAGAATGGGTATAGTAATGAATTGAATTTTATAGGAGGAAACGTAATCTAATCATCGGCGATAATTGTTGTTATTGTTATCTCGCTGGCGTGAAATATCTGTCAGATGTATCCGCGGATGACATCCTTTTTGCTTCCTTTAAAAATCACTTATGCGAGGTGAGTATATATTATAGGATCCTTCAACTAGTCGGTAACATTCTCAGAACAATTTAATAACACATGAAACGTAAATAGGTACCATTTTGCGTAATTGCCGATCACAAAAACAGCAGCATCGCCATTGTTATACGTGGCTCGTTATCGTTACGTGATATACTAACCGACATCGCTGCCGATTCCGAGCTTTTCGAATGTGAAGGACTTCCGCCAGGAACTATGGTAATTTATAATGAAAATTAATAAATACTAACTTAACAAATTCTCTCATGTATAAGTAGAAAGAGATTTCAAAGTTTGAAAACATAGGACGCGTATATAATTTAAAATCTCGATTCTTTCAGAGTTAGAAACAGAGAGATAAACTATCTTCTTTCTATAATATCGTGATATGATCATTTAAATGTCTAGTAAATTTTTAAAATTTTTTATATTTAGCACTAGAACTACCGACCTCAAATCTATCATATTTTAATAAATTAAATAAGTACTTTAAAAAAGGGGGAATCAAGCGGTGGAAAATTTGATCGATTGGGTGATTTATATTTATTGATATAAACGTAGAATATTTATTCTATGACTTTTAGGTAAACTTGGAGAATTTTTTAAAAAAATTGTGTACCAGTCATTTTGACTGGTTTGGTAGTTCTAGTGTTAAACATGATAAATTTTATGGTCGAATTAAAAGTTTCGAAAAAGTATCCATTCTCTCTTATTTCCTTTTTTTCTTCTTACATTTTTCTGCTTTAACTGCTATGGTCATTTCGCCTAGGATCGAATGTTTTCGATGGATAACAAACTTGATAACATGGATAACAAAATTGATAATTTAGGAAAAATTTGTCAAAGGTAACGGAGGAGGATTTGAACTGAGGAGCCTTTAAACCACAGCTATAATAAAAGAAAAGTCTTCCTTCGTACCAATATTTTCTTTCACATGGAATGGCTCGAAAAGAATATTAATTAATATTTATACGCGTAGGCACACAGAGGCATGATAATAGGCGCGAAAGTAATTCTGAAGCAACTGAAGAAATATAAAGTATTGGAGAAGGCATTTCAGACCTATCCCTATAATGACTTAACGATAACAGGTAATGTTGAAAACAAACGATGATAAAAAATATATCCGAAAATATTTCAATTTTTGATAATATCTGATAATCAATTTCACACAGGTCACAGTTTAGGTGCTGGTTTAGGCGTCCTTTTGGGACTATTACTACGACCTGAATATCCAAACTTAAGAGTTTATGCATTCTCAACGCCGGGTAAATATTATAATTACTTATTATTATTATCATTTCGCGAAAAATACTTTTCTATAATTCAAAAGTAAAGCAAGTTTATCACAACAGATACTTAATTGATAAAATTTTCGAATTAGCGGGCCTGCTGTGTCGAGAAGCGGCTAGGATAACGGAAGAATTCGTTCTAACAATTGGCGTTGGAGATGATTTTGTAATGAGATTAGGAGTAGACAGCACGGAAAATCTAAGAACATCTTTGCTAATGACACTACGAGCTTGTAGATTACCTAAGGTATAGTAATTGATTTTGTATTACATAATTTCATATTTTATTTTGTGTTATTTTACTCTCTTACGTAAAAGCATAAGATAATGATTAATTAAAGATTAAGCAACCGATACTTTCATACTTTCAGTATAGAGTTGTTCTTAATGGTTTGGGATATATTCTGTTTGGTATTCCTGAAAGAGATTTGAACAAAACTTGGGCACATTGTCATATGACCCCGCAGATGTCGGGAGGTTCACCTCTACTTACCGAACGACAAGTAGTGCAACACACGGTAAGTTACGAATGAAAATTAAATTATAATTAGAAAATGTGTTACGAAAAATACGAAATCGACGAAAAGAAAAATATTATAACATATGTGCAATATGGAATTGAAATCATGCATAGAATATTGTAGGAATTAACTTAAATTATGTATCTATTAATATGGACTATACCTTTATTGCAGCAAACTAGAATATTTGAGCGGGACATTACAAAAAGGAGGTACTCGAAAGTAAAACTCTACACAGCTGGAAAGATACTTCATATAACGAGATGCAAGGTGGAAGAGACCGAGGGAAAAAGGTTTCCATGTTTTCACCTATTTACATATTTTCCCACAAGTGGCGCAAGAATCGTAATCATCAATGCCATCTATGAATTCAGATCGTAGTATTTGAAAGGAATAGAGAAGCATTGTTGATAAAAAAAATCGAAAGTGTAAAAGATTGTTTCATTAATTTAATTTCTTACGATTTTAGAAGTACATCTAACATATTGTTTCTGTAGAGTTAAAATATCTGTAATGATTGAGAATGTAGACTTCAAATCTGTCTCTTATAATCTAAATAGTACATGGCCAGGACACGTGTAATACTAACTGCGTCACTGCTCGGAAAATTGCGACGTATATAAGAATTTCTTTTTAAAACTGTTCAACTAAATTTTGTGCGAATTTTCTCAGGAAAAAAGAAATTGAGAAGGAAAGGAAATACGAGATGCGGTGGGCACAGCCCGAAGAATTTACAGAACTTTCTGTAATGCCACGTATGTTGTTGGACCATTTACCAGAAAACGTAGAGAAAGCTCTTGCGGCTCTAATAAAGCAACAAAATGACTTGCCCTATTATTTCGATCCTTAATACATTTCCAAAGAAACGATTGTAGAATTCTATTTCGAAGAAAAATCACGATACTTGTAAAGAATACATTTTCATGACTTCGAGTATATAGCAAATAAAATCTCTAATATTACTGCCAAATTATTTTTGTATAAATGCCATGAAAAGCATTTACATGTAATTGATATTCTACTACGAGCTTAACTTCAGAGTGTTCTTCCTAAGCACTCTACTTAAAAAAACCTGATGGACCAATTCATTTATGTGACTGTATAATTATTTATATAAATAATTATAAGAAAGAATAAAATTTCGTTTTGATTCGAATAAGCCGTGTTTCCTTAATGAACCTTTCTGCAACGTGCAATGATTAATAATAAAAAAGTAATATACCTTCTTTAAATCTCATTGACAACTGCTTCTGTGACAAATCATAAGTATATAGATTCAGGAAGAGGCCACGATATAGCTGTACTAGGAGTTAAGAGATAGCTAGTTCCTGGCACACTGTATAGATTGAAATATGTTTAGTATTTCATCGAACACTTTTTTTCTCGTACCGTTTCTAAACTTAACTGTTCAATAACATTCTAAAGGACGGAATGTAAGCACCTTCGAAAATGTTCGTTACTAATCGAATGTTTGAGTAAACGACAACTCGAATAGTGTTCGATAGTTAAACTAATCGAATAGAGTTCTCGATAATAAAAATCGATAATACTGACGATCGGCATCGGATGTCTCCCTGAAAGACATGTGGCCAGCAAGTGCACGCCGAGGTATTTCAGTTGATACAGTTATTCGTTCAGTAGTACGCTTTCAAGATGTAAAGTTATGTGCAGTAAAAGAATTATCAAAAAGTGGGAATCTTATGAAACACTATTAATACAACTTTAAAAGCAAGTAGTGATTAATTTATCGTTACTTTCTGTTATAACCTTTTTATTTTTTCTAACCCATAATCTGACATTTTCATGAAATTGTGCAATGTCAATTGATGTTAATTACTTTATGGTCCATCAGTATAAAACGAAAAAACATTGTTCTATAATATTTTAACTATTATTTCGTGACAAATTTATATATTTACTCATATATGTCAAACAGATGTCTGTTATATCGTCGAGGGTTAGCAGCGTGTCATCAATTTTAAAATCACCGGGAGTTAGATCGCAGCTCATTAGACAATCTAATAGAGTATGTTTCAAGCTCCCAAAAAATCTTAAAAGTATTATCTATAATTTTGAAACCGGTAATGGAACTAAGGATTACGAGGATTTACTATGTATCCTCCGTGATTCAAATATTAAGGTACATGCAAACGTGATTCTTAGAAATACAATAATGATTTAACTTATATTATTTTTGATTGTAGGATACAGACTTGATAGAATTCTTGTCGGAAGTAAGGCAATGTATATCGTTGCTTGGTCCGATACATAAGTTGTTTATAGAAACACTTTTGCAAATAAAATGGACAAATCGATCTGTAGAAGCAGCATCTGCCTATCAAGCATTCTTGGAGGATTTAATTTGTATGCAAATACATCATGCTAAATATGTTATTGATAATTTAATAGAGCAATTTAAGCCAGGTATGAAATGTTAAGACACAAAATGGAAGACTATATTGATGTAAAAACTTTGTAGTTTTAACTTGAATGGAAACTACGTTTTTCTTGCATAGATGAAAATACAGAATGGGAAGGTGGAAAGTGCAAGGAAGAAGACGTGCAAAGATTAAATCGAATACATGATGTTCTCAAAAAAATTATCAAAGTTGTGCCAATGTAAGAATTTAAGAAAATGTTTTAAATACATTTAAAATAACATTATATTTTATATTAAATTGTTTTTTCTTTTATATCATCTAGGTCAAGCAAGTTGTTACTACAGTCACTGAGAGCAAGATTTCCATATATTATTCATGGAACTCACACTCATGAAGTATATGTTTATGCATTACTTCAAATATTAGATTATGCACCCCAATTGCGTACCGACATTTTATCATTAATTATTAGCAGGTAATACATCAGCATTAGATGACGTTAAAGTATGATAGTAATATTTTATTTTTATCATTGCAGGTTAATGATATTGGATGTAAATATACCACGTTTAGAAGCAAATACTGGGGATGAAGATCTAATGGATGATAGTAGCGAATGTGAGGGCATACTTGGCAATGAAAATAGTGCTCCAGATGACGATAATGTAGAAGAAACTAATACAATACATCCAATAGCTCACAAATTGGACATATGCATGGAACTAATTTTGAAATATATGCATAATTATTGCTTTGTTGATGGAGTTTTACAAATAGAAAGCTTAAAAAGTCTTTATTTTGATATTTTGCAAATATTTGAAACAGTAATATTGCCTACTCATGCTAGCCAATATGTTCAGTATATTATGTTCTACATTTGTAGCTTTAAAACAGCAGTTGCGGAAGCTTTTGTAGATCGATTATGGCGCAAGGTTTCAGATCCAAATGTACCTTCTATTATACGTCAATCATCTGTGTCTTATATCGCGAGTTTATTAGCTACAGCAACATTTATTACTCCGATGTAAGTGTTTAAAAATTTGTACAGTTTAGTTCTATATATTTTGCAATGAAAACTTATATAAAAATTTATTTCTATATTTTTTCTTATAGTTTAGTGAAAGTAGTGCAATCTAGAATGTCTAATTGGATACATAATTATATCGCTATGCAACATCATTCAAGTTATATAGATGTGGAAACGAAAGAACATGGCGTATTTTATTCTATGTGCCAAGCATTATTTTTTATAGTTATTAATAAGCATAAGGACTATAACGATTCGAAAAATTGTAAGTATATACCTTTCCTTTACATATATATATTATAAATTTAAAAACTTTAGTCAATAAGTTTTTTAATTTTGTTTCAGATATGTTATATCTACAGGAATTAGATTTAGCAAAGATTATAACGTGTAAATTAAATCCGCTAAAGGCCTGTCATCCTGACATTGTACATAATTTTGCCGATGTTATGCGAATGTATCAGTTGGCATATTGTTATACTATAATTGAAAATAATACGCGGAGTCAACTACCTATCTTTAATAGCAAATGTACTATAACGCCTACAGTTGACAATTTTTTCCCATTTAGTTCATATACACTACCACAAAGCAGGCAAAGATTACATTCTATACTTCGTGAAACTGCTATAAGTAACAAAAGTAGGTCAACAGCTAAACATAAAGAAGATATCGAATATATGACTGAATAATGCATAACTCAGTAACTAAATTAAATTGAGTATGAAATTAGCACATATGAATATACTTCCGACTTTATAATATTTTCGAATAAAACAGCCATAATTAACGATTTAAACCTTTTTTACTCGAATGTATTATATTTATTGAACAAATAAATTTTATCCTTTTTGCTTAATTTGTGGTTAAATTTAGGAAACCTATTTCTATAACCTCCACATTATTTAAAAAACAAACGTGATAGTCAAGTTTTAACAGCATTACGAAAGATTCAAGGAAATGTTTCATATTAATATTTGTAGGCGGCGATAGTGTCACCGAATTTAATCCTATATAAGATTTCAAATATGACGCGCCTTTTGACTGCCGTCTTTGTTTCAATACTGTCTTTAGTCTCAGAAATAAAGAGGAAAATCGTTACAACGGTAATTATAGTAAATGAACGTTAAAAATGTCTCACTGTAACGAAAAAAATTGTGCGCATTGTGTCTACCGCGCATGCGCCCGTAGGGGTCGTGGATGAAATCAACAAACTAGCAAAGAAAACTTTGAACTGTAAAATAATTTTTCAATTCTACATTTATTCTATGACTGTCATTACTGTCCTTACAGATAAAAAACTGTGATCATTTAACGTAATGTTAAAGATCATCACGAAAATCTAATTGTGTCTTTCCGTACTAAAGTTGGAATATAAAGCCACACTACGAGTATAAATGTAAACTAGAAAGAGCAGCGTAAAGGACGCGTGAGCTCGTAAGCCTTTTCAATTGCGTAGTTATTTCTTAACCGCTACTAAATACGTGATTAACAATAGGTTTACGGAAGTCGTCAAATTTACGGATTTCTATCTTTTTAGAAACGCCTTTCAAACTTATAGAGATGTGGTATAGTAGATATTTGACATGTATTTTGTAATATACAAATTACATACCTGATCACCTTCTTTGTCGCCGGATCCGTGTATTTCCAAAGTCCTTATTTAATATGTGCGGTGTAACAAACTTCACGCCCGTAAATTTTCGTTCAACAGGAGTGATTCTACGTCGTGGATAAACGAGAGCACTATTTTTTAGCGATCGGTAAACGAGAAAGTTGTAAAAACCGCACTCAAACGGACGGACACTTGTTAACGGCACGAAGCAAGGAGACGGAATGACGTACATGCTCCATCTGGCGAAAGGAGTGGGGGGCCTCCGCGGTGGCGCGACTGCTGCGTAGTGGGGGGAGCGTAGGGCGTAGACGTGTTCGGATTGGTCCGCCGTTCCCCCCACCCAGCGGCAGCCGAGCTGCCGCGAAAACTTCCTATCGTATCCACGGTTCATGTAATTTCATATTATTTTCTCTTTTACGGATTGTGAAATAAGACCACTCTCTTTTATCTACTTATTATTATTAATTCTATTATTTAATATCTACCTACTTTGCAATATTAGTTACAGACTTAGTAGCCATTGCGAAATAAGCATGTAATTGAGAACACCAAGAAATACTAATGAAAATTTTTGGATTACTTTTTACATATACAATATTTATACTTCTTATTACGGTTTTAGTAGTGAATAAGGCGATTAATAGTATTTTGAAACATGATTATATTATACAGGATATTTGAATTTTTATAAGGTCATTAAATTTGGTGACACTATCATTTACCATCAAAACCGACTTGAAATATTAATTGAAAATTTCGTTTCCTTGATGCCAATATGGCTTTAATTACTTAAATCCGTGAATTTAAAAAGATGAGGGAAATTGAACTTGAATTAACCTCAACTTTAAATTTCTAATAAGTCACCAGAAGTTCACTAGATCGATACATCCGATGAAAGGTCGTTGCTTTATTCAAATTTCATTCTGATTTATATTTTGTTCTATTTTATAGTGTTACTTTTTGATACATAATTAAGTTGAACAAATGTGTCGATACTTACCTTGCACAATATAGAATTCGATTTATCCCATCTTTTCCCTTTCATCAGGACGATTCTTGTATTTCTTCATTCCATTTGCATCTTGTAAAGCGGTTAATCATAAAGTTTCCCAATCTTTAAATTAAATAACTTCATAAACAGCTCATGTTGGCTCGGACTTAATAAAAGATATTCAAATTACTTTAACCTATTCGTTTGATCACATGTGAAATGTTCTTCGATCACGTATGTGTATCAACACACATGTATGCGTGCGCATATACGTATCATATCTATCAGAACGTTCTGTACTTTTGTGAATGAAAAGATAACAGTACATAGTCAACATATTTATTAATATTAATGTATTAGTGTCAATTTACTTCTTTTAATTAAAAAACAGACTAAACCTACCGGTAAGCCTATCATTTAATATCGCAATTTATACAGTAAAGCTATCATACTTCAAGATTTTTGCAAACATTTAAGGAATTATCTCTTCTACTAAAACATGTATTGTTCTAACTCGATATAACCTATGATTTAAATAAACTTATTTACTTCGGAAAATATTTTGAGGATTCTGAGGTAGTACTTATGCTCTCTTGGCCATTGATACCTGTAGAACCATAGAGTGATGAATATTTCACTGGCACAAGAAGTCCGTTACTCAATGAATACAGTGTGACACGAATGCTTACACTACCGCGTTTAAAATGTTGTTAATTATTTTCTTTTGTGCCTGTTATTATTGTACACTGAATTTCGCGCCTATAATGGCTTGTAGTATACCGGAGCCGGAAGCTGTAGTTGAGTGACGCAGTGGCGTAATCTTTTGCGGCTATCGGTTGCTTTGCGATTCTCTCACACAAACGGTAACGTAAAATGGCGAAGTGGAGTTGTTATTTACTTACGCGATATATATTGAAATAACTCGAATATCAGACAGAAAATATTTCTTATTACCGCGCCCAGGATCGTATTTTAACTTCGCTTTCGACAGACGACTGTAAGTATCACAGTTGTCAGTTTATTAAAAAATTTTTAATGCGTGCACTAGACGTCGGTGCGGAATCAAGTTCGCAGTTATACATGTTTTTCGTATGAAATTATCAAGAAAATCGCTCTACGTTATAGTAAAACAGAGAGATATTAAACAATATTTCACTATTGACTTTCTTTCAATACATTTATCATTTTGATACAAGGTTATATTAAAATTCTCATGCAGCCTCATCGTCATTTAACGTATACATTTCCTTTGTTTAAATCGAAATATAATTTATGTTTTAAGATATTATCTTCATCTTAGCCTACATGTTTGTCCAGTTCGTTATCATGTTTTATATTGTAATACAAACGAATGGGAGAAATCGATTACTTTCCATGACAATTTTTAGGTTATGATTTCGAAAAATTGAAACATTTCTTATACTTTAATTTAGTTTCGAGCTTTTACTTCGCCGTTACGATTAATTTGATCATATGATAAAGTAACAATGTTATAAATATGCTACAGTTAATTTATTTTCATTTATGCTGAACTACTGGGGAAACAGTTCTTTTTTGTTAATTCTATCAAAACGTTGGAAGATGTTTTCGTCGTCTTTGATCAGCTGTAACAAGAAAATCTCATATATATCAAATTAAATACCTACATTTACGATAATAAGTGAAACAATTAAATAATTTGTTTATACAACTTCAAATAATTATCAATATGATTACTAATTATTTATTTTTAATCAATTAATCAATTTCTGAAAACATTAAATACTTTTTATAAATGTACTACTTGTAGTAATTTAAGTTTTCATTTTCTACACTTATTTTCTTTTCATTTTTCACCAGACACTAACATGAATTAATATATGGGAACCAACAATTAGTAGTTCGAAACATGACTTAAACAGAAATTAATAGAATTATGATATCCCATAAATCCATCATCATATGTAAGTTATATCCTTGTAGATTTGTAAAACGACTATATGATTTATTTAATAGAATTCCTTATGATATTGAGAAACAGTAAAGTTTATATGAATTTCACATTTCTAATGAATCCCTTTCATTATTCATTAAGTATTTTTCTTATTGAATATCATTAAGTGAGAATTGATGTGAAATTATTGTATTTTATGCAAATTATCATAATCTATCAGGCTCATATAGAATCATAATTTTTCATAGTCTTTTATGCTTAAAATTTGTTGGCTGCACTTGTTCAATCTCTTTGATGATACTTCCAACAGTCAGTTTATCTGCATTTATGCCAGAGTGCGTATTACAGATGTAGTGTTGGAACGTAACTCATGGCTTGAGTAATTGTTGCAATATTAAAAAATATATATAAAGTAAATAATAAAAAGTGAATAGAAATTCATGTCCATTCATTTTCTTGTGGCATTTGATATTTCATACCTTGTAAGTGCTACACCACTTGCTATCTTATTTCAAAAAAGAGTGTATCATATAGTAAGATGTAATTATTAATTTCATTTGTTCGAATGAATCAATTAAAAATGATTCATTAAACAATTGATAAAACTGTAAGTGTTCATTGGGAAATTTTTCCTAAGTTCCATCTTTGAAGCACATGATGTACATGAAATATGAAACAACATGTTTTATTTATCTTTGAGACAAACAAATGTATGCAGTGAAAATGTATATTTAGAATTAATATAGTTTAATTATGAGATCATGTAGCATATGTCTATGCAAATTGGAAATTATATGTAGGAGACTACTTAAGAAGTTCAAATTTTGGTTTAAATCAGTATATACTCTTTCTTTTTCTTGTTTTTTAATTGGTAAATGCTCTGGAAAGAGTTCTTTGTTGCTGTATATATTTAAATGTATTTTACAACATCAAAAATGATATTGTATTTTGTACAGTACAAGACCCTTTTTAATGTTGTATTTATAACAATTTAAGTATACAAACATTTTTTATCAAATGTATATTAAATGCTGTTTATTTTAATTGAAATGTGTTAATGGGCTTAATATATAAATAAATCAATTTTCTGCAAATATGTGACTTTCTGTATTTGATATTACATTAAAATAAATTTGTATAAAAAATTTGAAACTCTTCTAACTCTTAAGAGTATACAATTTTTAATATTATATTCAAGAATAGTGATTTAAAATAAATATCTTTTTCCAAAGATGTAATACTGCATTAATTGAGATTAATATTTAATCACTATTTTTCAATAGAATGTTATTTTGTTTTATTTATTTATTTGTTTATTTTCATTGTTGCCAGTCTATACTAAAAATTTGGAGTAATTTTGAATTATTTTTAATAGGCTTTAATGTGCAGATGGGCTGCGGTAATCTGGTATATTAGAGGAAATTTGAAATTGATCTGTTTTAAGTGAGAAAAGATCATATTTGCAGGCAGTTAAGTCTCAAGTAATATGGCACAGTATTATAATTTTGTGACCAATGCCAGTGGTACTTTAACACTGGAAGACATGCAGAGAATTTGCTCTGTAGATGGGCAAAGTGTTCAGTTAGTTGTTGAAGATATAAATAATGGTGGTAATGGTTCTCAACAATTTTTGACTTATACTGCCGCACCAGAAAACAGTGGGCAAGCGATATTTTCGCAGCCAACGATTAACTTAGGGAGTCAGATCTCGTCAACACAATTGGAACAAGGGTAATTTATGCGCATGCATTTCAACATTTGAAATATACAAATACTGTGACATTTTCTTGCTTTGAGTTTTATATATTAATACATTTTATGAATTTCCTATGTTATTTGAGGAAAAAGAAGGGGGTGTTGGTATGTGGCTGTAGTTATAGAAGATGGTGTGAAAACTATACATTTTCAATCGGCTAGCATATTATAGAGTGAAGTAACTTCTTTTCTAAGAATATATGTGTTACAAGTATACATATATTATACATAATGCATTTTTTTATTATTTAATATCAACTATTACTTTACTTAACCACATTTACTACTTTATGGTTAATTTTCTATGCAACAAATTAGTAATGTACTATTGATACAAAATTGGAAATAAACACCAATTAATATACATGATCAGTGTTGTTTTATACATTGAATACTTCTTAAAGTAGTCTTCTGTCATGTAGTCATATGTGAAAAGACAAAAGACACTGTAATATTGTGATAAGTGTTTGGGAGTATTGTATTTGATATATGTTTGTTAGCAAAATATTAGCTGTGTTTAATATACATTACTAGTAGTTATTACACAATCTATTGTACGTGTGTGCCTCAAAGAAAATTAATTTCATCAATCATTTTCAGTTCTTATAATAAATGAATATTAGTGCAAACGCTTTGAATGTGAATTATAAGTTTAATTTAATGTAGAGTTTAAATAGCACAATTACATAAGTTAAATACATATGTGCAGAAAAATGTACAAAAAAGTATAATTTAGCATTTGTTGCTTCTAAAATATTGAATCAATAGTTGATACAATCTATAATTTCAAATATTTGTGATACCATTGACAGCTATTATAATACATTCATAATTTTTTAATAAATGATGTAATACAATAATTTTATCATTCTTTATCCCACAAAATACATCCATACATTGTATATGATATCCATATGTTCACAGAACATTCATGCACATGTTTCACAAAACCATAACATTAAATTACAACCATTTGTTAGATTTTAAGTAGTTTAAAAATTTTATTAATTTTCTTATAATGTATACATATAAATAGTAATACCCAACTAATTTTGAAAATTCATGCAAAATTATTTATAATCTATTTTGCAGATATTTTAGATAAATTTTTCTAATACATTTGTATTAATACCACATTTTTCAGTTACAATTTCTTCTTCACATGTACGTTTAAAATTGATATTAATCTATATAGAATTTCATACAAAATAAAAAGTCTCAAATATACCAATGCACCCTTTCTTTCTCATCAGTTACAATTTTGTGTACTGTTGTAATGCAATCTACATATTGTTTTTGTTCCATTCCATTGAATTTCTACATCCTTCCTATTTCATGATTCGATTAATATTTCATAATTTTAAGTCAATGTTATTATTACTGTATTCAATTAATATGTAAAAATACATATTTACAGTAACATGTATTTTACTAAAACTTATAATACCCTGTTGTTAAGATGTGTGATTATGATACTTTCTGTTTTTAGACAAAACGTATTTATAATCAAAACAAATCAGATAACAACACCTCAAGATATACTGAAAACGACAACAGTAACTGCTAACAGAGTAGGTGAAAACGTTGCAAACATTGTTGATAATAAAGGTAATTGTATTGAAATAAGAATGATAATGAAACTAATTTGATTGTTTTTGTTATAGAAAATCACGGATAAGGTTAATAGTAAATAAAATATATTTTTAGGTTCTAAGGCATTGATAGGCTGTCAGAATGATGGGCAACAAATACAATGGATAAAGATGCAAGAAAATAGTATCAATGTGAATACAGTTCCAAAACCAGGAGTATTAATATCGGAAAAAACTCAAACTGCCAATTTAAATAAAAATCAATTACAAAATACAACTTCTCCGCAAGTAAGTGTTTCTGTAGTTATATTGAAATTCAATAATGAATATCATAAAGTGTAATAATTGTAATATTTGCGTATAGACATTTTTACAAGGACACTGTGAACTACAATCACCGAACTTAAAGAGGAAACCACTGAGAGTATTTCAAAATAGAAATCGACTTATAACAAATAACGTGCAAAGCGGATCTACTTCCGCTAATATAGATGGTGTCAATATAACTACTGTAGATACTCGAATACAAAATTCTAATGCATCTAATGTCAAAGCATCTACACTTTCATTCCATAACAAAGCAGTTAGTCCTATTGGACAGAATGTGACACAAATTTCTACTCAACAAGTACGCACTCCCCTAAACACAAGTCAAACTAGAGTTATAACTCCTTCACAAATGTCAAAAACCCCGTTGAGACTGCAACAGCCTGAGATGGAATATTTGAGTGAATCAATTAAACAGGCAAGATTAAAACAAATGCAAAATCAAAAGCAGATACAGAATGATCAACATTCATCAGCTACTAATGTGCAAAGAGCACCGAATGTTTCTCTACAATCAGCACAAAGTCCCGCGAGTAAACTTACGCAGCGGCAACAAGGAACCCCAAATACAATTTTACAAAGGCAGCAAACATCTCCATCTACGTCACAATTATCAAAACAATTACCAGTAAATCCAAAATCTCATTACGAACAACAGTCGCCTGTATCACAGTCATCAGAAAATATGCATACTTCTATGGATACTGAATCTCCAGAATCTCCCCCAGCAGCTGATAAAGGAGTGGCAAATCAACAATGCTTTTCATTGCAGTCTGATTCAGAGAATAACCAAACTGAAAGTGTTGCATATCTACAAAAAGTCATTGATAACCCAACAAATACTGTAGTTCAACATCAGATACAAGGAAATACTGCGAAAATGTTAGTTATGTTATCTAATGGTGAACAGCGATTAATTACGTTTGACATACCAAACGAAGATTGTACTGTTCAAGATCTATTAGAACAGGTGCCTTTTCCATTTTAGAATCTATCTTTGATGAAAACATAGTGTCACACATTTTATTAACTCTATAAAAACGGTTATACTTTTAGGCCAATATTACTATTTGTGGAACAACAAGTGTGTCTTTGGTTTCTGACCCTACATTAGGCATAAACTATATTGTAGAAGCTGGACCTGGCACAATAATGACGTCTCATGACATAGCGGAATCGACTGACGGCAATTCATCTCAAGATGTTATGAATTCTAGTTTTGACAATTCTCGTATCATTAGGTGAACTATTATTTCATTGATTACACATAGATCAATTTTATGTTTAAAAACGAAATAGTACTAAAGTTTCTACTGGGATATTTCAGTTCACCAGATGAGAACAGCAATCCTACTCAACAAAATGAGGTAAGCAAATATTTTTCTTTCACCCCTATTTCAATAATCAGTGCTTTATATTGTTTTTTATTAGTAACATTACTCTAAATAATATTTTGTATTTAAACTGTTACCGTAAAAAATACAAAAATAATGTAAACATTAAAGAATTACATAGAATTTCTTTGCTTTTAGGAAGCATGCTAATCTATGTATTTTTTTTACAAACATGTTGCATTATGGCAATATATGTGTATCTTTACGATTGGAAAATTAATCTTTTTATGTAAGAATTTCTTCCAGAGATAGCAGCGAAATGAGAATTTAATTATTTTAACAGTATTACAAAAATCACAATGTTTGTAATCTTATTTAATCAATTAATATTATTAATTCTTTGATATATGTTACATGTGGTTAATTGTGAAAAAAATTGTGTGGATATATGTTATATTTCAATTTAGATTCTATCTCTGTTATGTGTAAGTCAGTGTTTTATCTTACATTTTTAAATTGTGATTGTGAAGTAATTTAATATCAGTGAAAGTGTTGGTGATACATATGATGCTTCATTAATAGTAAAATTAATACTTTTACGGACATTTCTATAAACTTCGAAGGATCAAAAGCAAAAAGAATAAAGAAATTGTTTGAAAGTAAGAAGGAAACCGGGACATCACAGGAAAAAAGAGAGAAACGAATGAACCGAAAGACAAAGAAGCAGATTATGTTGGAAAAAAGAGGACTTATTCCCATAACGTTTCACAAAACCGGAAGATGGATCAACGAGTTTTCTAGCAAGAAGGAATTGTGCTTCATGTTGTGATACTTCTATGTCATGTATACGATTATATGTATGTACTTACATGTTTATACATATATACGTATACAGGTATTTATATATTTACATTTTTATACGTAGTACTATATAGATATACAAATAAATTTTTTTCAAATGCGTTCTACAAGGTAGGAAGTTCTTGCTGCTATCTCTTGGATTATGTAGTTCGTAATTGCTTATTATTATATAACGTAGCGTAATCTGTAGCTTTTAATATCAATCGATAATTAACGGCTTCAGAAAAAATTGCGATCAGTTGAACAGAAGAATACATGAGAACAATACTTTTTCACAGGCTATGTACATTTACTCTACATTTCTGTACAACATTATTTATAATTATGGTGAAAATAGTAATACTGTTAAGTAGTTGTAACACAACCTACAACCCGTTTTGTATGGAACTAGGAGCCTATATACATCGAGGGAATGCTTGCCGTCTGCTGTCACTGTGGCATCAGTTCCATTGACTTCAACCGGTGTGTACGATGTAAAACGAGATTACCAAAGGATGTCAAGTCTATACCTATGACAATGGGTATACAAGAGAAGAAGGAAACCGTGCTGTCCGTCGATGTAAGAATTATGAGATGACAGAAGGCCACTATAGTGCAATATATTTGTTAGCACAATATTTGCCGGATGATACAGTGACCTATTGACTGAGCCATGAATGATAAACGAATCTGGAGTATTTAAGTTCTACATATTCATATAGCAATTTCGAAATAAACCAAGTTCACAGAGTTTTTGGTTTCAGCATAGTTTTCAAGAAATGCCATTATATCAGACGTTTGACAAAACTCAAACATAGAGAAAAAAAAGAAAATTTTTTTTTTCATGAGATGAATGCATTAAAAAATGTATTCTATGTTACTGCCATGTTATTTCAGGTCATATTGGAAAGCAGATTCCAACGATCACCTTAATATATTTATATAATCGTTTTCACTTCGATTTATTTGATAAAACACGGCTAGTACATAAAATTGTATGTATTACTATGTGATGTTTTTTTCAGACATTTTACAAAAAAAACAACGAGCGAAATTCATCTGCAAAATTGGAGAAATTAGAGCGGGATGGATCCATTTATAAGCGTGGAAGAGGAAGAGGAAGAGGTGCTTCAAGATCAAGGCCTATTCATAAAGAACCTGGTAATGAAAATTATAATATGCAATTTTCCACAATTAAATGATAAAAGCTAAAAGATATTTCAATATCGACGTTTTATATTCAGAATGTTTGACAATATCATCAGACGAGGAGGATGAAAACAAAAGTAGAAAAACTGATGGTGCTAATAACAGTAAACTATTAAACAATATAAATAATTTGTTTAACGAAGAAATGGATACCATTTTGGAGAAGGAGCCAGTAATTACAAACAATTCTGTTTCCAGCACAAGTACTGATTATGCAGTAGAAAATGACGAAACTGTTAAAGGTACCATTTCGAAACCATATTTTTGTCTTCTGTTCACGACAACTTGAAACATGTATTATCTTGCATTATTGCCGAAAGCACCAATTAACCGTAGACAATGAGACGGAAAGTGAAAAATAAACATTTCTTTCAGATAATACCCAATTTTCACACACCTCTCTTTTATGTCGGACAGTAAGGATAGGATCATATAAATACGTTCCCCGAGAAAAGGTATTAATATCACAAAATGGAGTAAGATTTGGCGTACCTTTATTGGAAGATGGTAAACATCGTATTTTTATAATCACCAAATTATTTTTAAACTAATATGATAACTTATATAAAATACTATTGCAGACAAAAACTTTGTGACATTAGATGTTAAATTTCAAGATATAGTAAAAGTACTAATCCATTTTGGCAAATCAATGCCAGTACTTTTCTTTTATACATCTGCGAGCACTGGAGCTATGATTCGGGAATTGTTAGGAATGCAGGATCCAAAAGGGCCATATTACGATCCTGCTGGAAAAGGTGATATATTACTTACGATAGAATATTGTACACCCAATCATTTTTCTGTTGCTAATGAAACATTCATATTATTAATATCTTTTATTTTCAGATCATACGCATAAGCGTATAACTTTATTGCCAGAAAAACTAACGGAAGAATCAAAGGTTATACTGAAAAATTTATTTTCACCAAGACGTTTATTAGAAGAATTGAGCTCAAAAGAAGCAAACGACATTCTTGTACGAGCTTCGCCAAAAGATGTATGTAATTTCGTTGAAATTTCTATTAAATCGATAAACCAACAAACTAATTATTGTATTTAACATTTTATTACGTTTTCAGACTACGCAATTACAAAGTCTTTCTAGAAGAGACAGTCAGTCGGGTAATAATATCAATGGAAGAATACAAACGTAAGAAATCAGTTGCTAAAATTGTTTATTGATCTTAATTACTTTGGAAATTAATAAATCTATTTTTCTTCATACAGGATAACTGTATATCCGCCGCCACCTTCGAAAGGAGGAATAGCTATCAATACTGAAGATTATTTATGTTTGGGAGAAGATCAGTTTTTAAACGATGTGATCATAGACTTTTATCTGAAATATTTAACACTAGAGGTATTATCGGAATCTGATCAACAAAGAACTCATGTGTTTAGTTCGTACTTTTATAAGCGACTGACAAGTCCACATGCTCAAGCAGCAGAAAATACTCTTTCCCCTGCTGCCAAGAGACATGCCAGAGTACAAAAGTGGACTAAAAATGTCAATATATTTGAAAAGGATTTTATTATAATTCCTATCAACGAACAGTAAGTTATCCGTAATATACTTCATCTTGTATTATTGATTACAATTTCTTTTTTATATATGAAACTTCGAATTTTTTCTTTCATTCGATATTCGTATAAATCATTTACAGTGCTCACTGGTTCTTGGCTATTATTTGTTTTCCTGGATTAGTCGGCAAAGTTTCTGTAAATTCCACGCGGACGAAAGAAGACGATACTCGTAAAAAAGTACAAAAAAGCCTAAAATTAAAGGAAGTCAAGCTTCAAACTGTTACAATCGGAAGTACAAGTATTACTCCAGTAACGTCCGCAATAACTATAGACCAAGCTGATGATGGTTCAGAAAGAGACGAAGCTGAAAGCGATGACGAAGAGATGGAAATGGACAGTGATGATGAAGTAAGTTTCTTATAGATCTTTTTTTCATTAAACATAATCGTATTATCGGTCAATTTTAATTCAGGAGGAGAATGAAGCGTCGGAAGAAGCTAAGGCGCAGCAGCCAAAAGTAGAAGAAAGTGTAGCACAAGAAAAGGACACTACGAAAATGTAAGTGCACGTACAGTAAATTATTAAATGATTACTTTATTCTCGGCAGTTTTACAATACTACTTAATATGTTTTATATGACTGTTTTCTTAATTTTTTTAGACCGTGCATACTCATATTTGATTCTCTTGCCGGAGCAAGCAGGTCACGTGTGGTAGCTACGTTAAGGGATTATTTAAGTTGCGAACATGTCGCTAAGGTGAGAAGTGAAAAAGTATTTTCGAAAGATACTATTAAAGGAGCGTCATTAAAAGTTCCTCAGCAATCAAACTTCACTGATTGCGGATTATATGTATTACAATACGTGGAAAGCTTCTTTAAAGTAAGTACAAAATTACGTTAAATATAAACCGTGATATTAATGTCTAAATACATCTGTAAACTAAGCAACAATGTATTCCGTTTTAGAATCCTATTAAAGATTATACTTTACCGATAAAAACATTGAAAAATTGGTTCGAGGAGATAGTTGTCACAAGAAAGAGAGAAGAGTTATCAAAACTATTAATTAACTTGATGAACTCATCAAAAAGGAATAAAAGCATTAATTTGCCAACCGTCAATTTTCCTACGCAAGACGGTAAATTGAAAGTCAAGGCAGAGAATCATGTTGACATGAAACCTACTAAATCAGAATTAGAAAATAAAAATAAGTCTACGTTAGATGGAGAGAATCGTATTAGCAACAGTACACCAACCTCTACAGAAAATACAGAACCAACTAACGAAATAATTAATAGGACTACCTACCAGATCATTCCTTGTTCTCCATGTACAAGTTCCAATTCGACTGATAGCAATTCGACGGATATGTTATCTGAAAACAAAACTCCTCATGCAAGGTAAATATTTTCATTTTGTTTTTGACCATGAGACGGTGACGATCTGTATCTAACCAAGAATAACAACAGAATTGAATTATATATATATACACTTTCAGCTCATTTACAATAACGTATTCCGTTGAAATGCTCTATTGTGACATGTTTATTTCAGATCATCGAGTGAAACAATGTCTTACCTAAAATCGAAACGGATTCCCAGGTTAATGTTAAGAACGGAGAATCAGGACGACTCTCAGGCCCCAAAAAAGCACAAGGGGGAGTCATTTGATTCTTGTAAATAAATGTTACTTTCTTTTTTATAATGATAAAGTTAGCCCACATTCATAAACATGAAATCATTTACCTATGTAATAAAGTATGTAGTTAATACTTCATAAGGTGAATAAAACATCCAATCGTAACTGTGTATTTCCCGATTTTCATATTTATTGTATCTCCCTGCATAACTGTGATCGTTATTAACTTTTATGTATCACTATTTTCAAGAATATCTGATCATTCGATCATACTACACCATGATAAACTAAAGTGAATCTTTTGATTGTTCAATTACACCTACAATTCATGGTTCGTTGTATGTAATCATTTTATCTCATTGTAATGCGAGTCGACTAACTCTGTCAAGGATACCGTAACCGGTACGTTACATTGGATATATTGATACACAATGCGGTCTGACACCATGCTAGCAATAACTAGCGGTACAGTTCAACTCCCAATAGATACCAAACACTTATCTGATTATCGATAATAGCCGAATTGATATCAAAACATATTACGATCATATAACCAGGATATGTATCGAAGTTAAATTATTTCAAAAATTCTTCAATGCTGGAGAAAGTGAAGATATGTATGTAAACGAATTAAAGTTTTATATCAGTTGTGTGAAATGATAAATATTTACGTGTTGAAATTCAACATAGAATTTTTTTAATAATATAAAAATGGAGAATTTTATGGTAAATTTAAATTTGCCATATAGCGACAATCAATGTATAACACGCTGCTGACCGTCTGACCAGGTAATTTGGGGGACAATCTATTTAAAGATGCACAACATATGTACATAGACATATTCAACACTGACTAGTTTTAAATAACAGCTAAGTGAAATCTCGCAGTGTCTAAGGAAAATCGACGAAAAAAAAATGTTTTAAGTGCCCCGTTACTTTTCGAATTCCGAGGATGAACAGAAGTCGATGATAAAAACGTAAGTTTACGTTATATTCTTCGATCCTTAAGACATATGAAACCATACTTTATCGAATAATCGTACGTCGTTGCATAATGTCCTAGTTTCAACATTCCTCTGCTTCTACTTTATTGTATTTACATTGCCACGTTAACATCCGATGACTTAGAAATTCATTAATACGTCAACCGTTCTCAGACTTGCTTTAAGTTCCATTTATCTTCACGTTACAACGTTATCATTGTATCGGTTCGTTGCAAACAGTACAATCGTCTTTAAAGAAGCAAAGGACTTTATTAAAGGCAAACTATACTACTATTTTTTTACACCATGAAAATTTTCGAGGTCTCATACTCTTTGTAAGTTACCGTAACTGAAAAATAGTAATTTGAACAGTTACGCCGATTATTATTGTAATTTAACGATGTAGTAATTGTCCATTACCTTTATAGCATTTATATGATTTTTCTAGCATTACTATTTATTCGTTGTATACTTCATTAACGCCATGGCTGCGACAATGATTGCCCTGGCGGTTTCGACGTTGTATATTATACTTACGAGTCTCCTAGCATATTGGGGAAGGAGATATGTTAAATTCTACATACGAGAACCGCTGGTGATGTCTCTATTTTTAGAAGGCATTGCCACCGCCGAACTTTGCGGGGCATGTTTCGAACTCATAATAAGTAAGTTCATTGCCGCACAACAAACAATACTCTTCATTGTCTTCTATGTTGTGTAACAGACGGACCACGTGTACTCACGACAGATGTTTCTTGTTCTAACATATTGTCACTGAAATACTTGAAATAGCTAAAAGAAACCTACAATTCCCATCTTTTTTTTATTATTATTAATTATAAATATTTTCTTGGCGATTAACTATACAGGATGTTTAAAACATGGGTAAAATATTAGGGGGCTCGTTGTACCGTTTTGGGTGGTTCTTGAGAAGTTTTAATTTCTATGAAGTATTTTTGATAAATAATTTCTTATTAAGTATAAAATTGAATTATAGTTGCTGAAAATTGGGGAGTATCGATGTACGCGATATATTTATTCTTCTTGACGGTATGGTGGTCCCTCAACTGGGAGGATGCAACTGCTTGCCCCTACACCCACATCGAAGACGTCGTTGAAGGGAAGAAATCGGTTCGCGTTGCTTTCCTAACGATATGGGCCGAACTTGTCGGTGGTTTAATTATTTTTAGATATATCCAGGTGCTGTGGGCACTGGAAATTGTTTCGACGCACAAGAATAAAGCATTCGAAGATTGTACGACAGATTTGCAAGTAAGCAAGGTCATCTCAAGTTGTAGAGAAGTAATACAATTTTTTTACAGTGGAAATTTAAAAAAATAACTGTAAATGATCATCAATGAAGTATATTACTAAATTAATTAAATATGTTAATATTTTGTTTTGCAAGGTACCCGTAATATTCGGAGCATTCGTGGAGTGCATCGCAACGTGCATTTGCAGAGTCGTTTCTCGCGGTTTGGGTGACTTGAATCCCAAGTTTAGCAATATTATCGATTCATTCGTTGGAACGTCTTTAGTCGTTGCAGGTTTGATCCATTCGATTCTTCCGTTACATTATTTTATAGCTTTATAAGCTTGCTTCTAAAAATATAACATCTATTACTTAATAATTTATCAGCAATTCGATTTCAACGATTAAGCTAGCTGCTACATGTTCTTTTCTTAAGTTACATCTGTCATAAGTAATAAATTGACATTGTTACAGCAAGTTAACACATTATTTATTGCTGTTTTCAGCTTTCGATTATTCCGGTGGTTACTTCAACCCTGCCTTAGCAACTTCCTTGAAATACGGATGTTTGGGAACTTCGTTTATGGAGCATGTAATAGTTTATTGGGTCGGTGCATGTGCCGGCTCCATTGCTTCTTTGCGCGTTTACAAAATGCCGTTTATACAGAACTACATAGAACGGCAGAAAGTGAAAATGCAATGAGCCGAAGAGAGCACAAAAGTATACCGGATGTTTTACGGTTTTGCGTTTTCGTTGGAACGTTTTTTTTCTTTTTCTTCTTCCTTCGTGCGTTATTTATTTTACGAGTAGCACGTTTCCTTCCCGTGTAACACAGTGCAGAGTATGAAGTGTACATTTAACACGATTCTCCTGTGAAATTGCTGTAGACAGCAGGTATGCGCACAATTCGAACGTTATCACGTTGAAATGATTAATGTTTCTCTTCTTGTATCGACTGCGTACATATATGGAAGGGATAACAATGATAGTACAAGATGCAGAGTTCAAACTGATGCCTATCGATAATCGATAATGTATATAGTGTATTATATGTATAAATGAACATATATCTGTAATTAATAAAAATGGAAATTCTAACAGTAAGAGATTTAGTACTTTTATTTTTCGAAAATTAGACTAAGATTTGTGTGAAGAATATTAACACTTTAAGATAATATTAACGTGTGAAGAAAATATTAACACTCCATGAAAATATTAAAGCTCAAAATATTAGGAAAATGTTAAAGTGACAAAGTAAATGTATTGTCCTCTTAAAATATTTATTTCAACATATTTTTAATAACGTTGATAAATTATTGTATAACTATTTAACAATTCAAAAGAATATTACGATAAATGTAGAAGAAACTTTACAGTAATGTCGGATTAAATTCAATTAATAATATTCGAAAAATTGTTCTTGAGAATTGTTCCCAACATAATTAAAAATAGGATGCAATATAAATAACATATCATCATCATGCACACAATTATACATCCACACAGAAGTCATGCAAAAGACAATTATTCGAAAGTTTAAAGATGCTTCTTAAGAATTGTAAAGAAGTATCAAACAGGTAAAGTGTAAACTCTCGAAAAATATGTTGTATCAAAGAAATCTACGTCAACTTGTAAGACAAACGATATCCAAAAAGGAATAACAAAATGTACAACACTGCGAGAACAAAATTCGATGGTCAAGTCAAATATAAATTCATGTAGAAGTAATAATTCAAAATTTAAACAAAGAATTCAGTTTTAGACGACAAGTCATATTCAATCGCTTCGTTCTTGTACATTTCAATAGCCTGAAACAGAAACGTGCGTTAAACATTAATTAATAATAAAATTATAACAACAATGTTACAATAAAATTAGAACCAGAATCCTCACCAGTCCTTGGCTGCATGCATTCGATAAAAGAGAATTATTTTTTAAAGAGAAATTAAAAATATTTACCCCATCGATGTCTTTGTCCAATTCCACGACCTGTTTCTCATGAGTGACTTTAAGCTTCTCCTTCTCACGACCTTGTTTAATTTGTACGTTTTTCCTTTCTTCCAAGAACTTTTTCGTATTCTGTTGTTTCTTCTCGCGAAGACGACGATCCTTATCACCCTTTGTTTTCAATGCCTTATCGTTCATAACTTCCTTCGCCGTTTCAACGGATATTTTCGCCTGATTCGAGTTCATCTCCTTGATATCTCTGAAAATAAGAAACGTGGAGGTGTTAAAATAAATTCAACAATTAATAATTACTAAATTAATACAGATATATTAAACAAAACACGAACTTATCCTGTTTCACTTGCAACTGTTTGACTTGAGTGGCTTGAACGACTTCGATTAATTTCTTCAAATCGTCACGTGCAGCTTGCGTTTGATTCTTCAACAACTCCCATTCTTCTTTCCTCTGTTTTTCCATCATAGCTGACCATTGTGCGGTTTGTTCGCTTATTACTTTCTTCACATTAGCATCTTGCAACAAGGCGCTTTTGCTGAAAGTATAAATTTAGAAATTTTCAAGTAAACATCACTTTTTATATTGAGAGAAGTTGAACTTCTTTTACGTACTCCTTTCCCTTCACTAATTTATCAATTGCAGCACAATGATTCTTCTGCATGGTTTGCCTCTCCTTCAAGTGCTTCTTCCGCATCGTGTCCAGTTCTTTCTGTTGCTTTTTTCCCATTTTGAAACCCTTCTCTTTCCTCAGAGAATCCAATGTTATCGGATCGAGCTTGAATTCCTCTAAAATTCAAACAAAAAGAGATACACGTATGTAAAGAATTTTACTTCGAAATATATATTAAGACTAAACTGATACGAAAATAAAGAAGTATTTTCCTTTTAAATATGTATATAGTAAAATTGGGATTACATGGAACCAGAGGAAACAAGCTGCAGTAAGAAAAATATAATAAGTTTAAACATATACCCTTTTTAGCTTCTTCCTCTTTCTTTTTCTTAGCCTCAGCTTTTGCGTCAGTTTGTTCAATGCCAAGACCCTTCATCGTTTCCGCCTGTTTCTCTGCTCCTTTGCTGAATGCACCCGGATCGGAGAGAGCAGCCATGAAGTCTGCAAACCGACGAGTGCAGAATCAGAGTCATCGAGATACACTTCTATTTTTGCACAGCGAACCTGCTCGAGACAGTACCTTCGAATCCATCGGGGACATAAATCTTGAGTTCGATGTTACAGAATAACATTGGCAATGCCATGGGAAAATTCGCTTCTGTCTTCAACGAAATATGTCTATATCCAGCTTGAAGACCGTCTAACGGTAAGATACGTTGTCCTAATAATTTCCCACTTTCTTCGTACACACCTATGATATAAAAAAAAGAAAGCGAGTATCAATAAGATATCTGTATTAATTTACATTACTGTTGTCATATTTTTTTTATTTAAATTTTAATTAGAAAAATCAAGATGGTTCGATAGTGTTTCGTCGCATTGAACTTTTGAATTTGATGGTTTCTGGAATTTTTAAGTTGTTGGTTTCTTTTTTTTCTAGACCGGTCTGACTCGATATTGTAAGTCCACGTGTTAAAGCGAATGTATGCAGTCGTAGATATAAAAAAATGGTTATAAGAATGTATGTGGAGTCTTTGAAACATGTCTTTAATGTATGTTTAAACTGCGGTTGACATTTATAAAGAAAAACTCAAATATATTATGGAAAAATTCGAAGGTTTTAATATATATGTTACGGTAAATGTTATTTACCCAACGACTAGGTATAATCACCGCCAAAATTCGTAAATTTCTTGAATATTTATCAAATTAATCGACGAGTCTGGGTTAGTTTTAGCTTGCTCCCTTCAGGGACCAGTGAATACGGCCTTGGCAGACTCGAAGTTACCTGAACACAGGGGATGGCGAATCCATGGTGGTTCCGCAGGAAAACAATTAGGTATCTTGGACAACCTCAAGAAGTCCCTGAGCGGCGGAGCTTCTCGCTAAAGACCGCCTATTCGCACCGTTTTTTTTATTTAATCCACCTTGCTCAGCCTCCTGAAGGAGGCACTTGACAAAGTCGTAACATTGAAATATCTTTATTAAAATATCTTGACGCCTGGCGAATCAGATCCTGTCGAAAGAGGCCTACCCGAAACAGGCCTACCATCGAGAAGACTTCTTGAGGTTGTCGCATTATATACGCCTCAGGGGCCTGTCCAGCTCGCTGGACAGGTACGGGTTTTGGCGAACCCGGGGTTACCCGAGCCAAATGGGTGGTGCAGAGTGCCTGTTCAACTTGCTGGACTGGGTCTTAGGACTTTGGTCTGGGTTAGATCTCATTTATATTGTTTTGAGGAAGACCAGGGGATCGTTCTACCCCTGTCATCCTCACCGAGATCAACACACTACGGGTGGCCCTGGAAATATCACGGATTTGGTTCCCGGGGTCCACCCATAAAGCGTTAACACGAGGTCGTCATTGGGTTTAGTGGGTAGGAATCTCCACACTACCCTCAGGCGGCGGGTGACTACTGCAAGATTTTCCCATATAAAAAAAAGATCTCATTTAGATCCGGGGGGTTAACAACCAGCAACTTTCACACTCCCCCAGGTAGGCGAGGGGGTGCGTAAACGCATTTCCCCTCCTGAGAAAAAAAGCCAGGGTTTGATCTAGTGTTTAGTGGTAATTATATATAATAACCGACAATTATACATAATCACCGTATTATTCACATCTACCGTCACATATAGATTCAATTTGTAAGACTTGAAGGTTTTAATAAGCTAACTTATTGATGTGACTTCCAAGGCTATCTTTTAATAAACAAATATTCCTTAATTACCAAATCTAAGTACTGCCAAGTCTGGTAACACGACTTTCCGGAAAAGGAATGGTTCCTCGTTGTAAACTGGATTCAAACCATTCGCAGGAACCATTCGCGTTCGGAATTCTTTCTTGATGGTGTCTGCCGGTAGACCGTACATATCTACTTCGACGTAAGTGCCCACTTTCTTATCAGACAAGAACTGTCCGGCTATTACCTTTTGGAAAAGATAAAATAACTCAATTCCATAGTATTAAAATATCCTAATACAATTTCAATATAATTTTAATAAATTATGTAATCAATTCCGCTGGAATTTAAATTAATCCTCAAAGGATATACTGAGGTATTGCGAAGCAAATGTAGAACACATTTCATGTCTCGAAATAAGTTATATGGAACGGATTTACTTGCACGGAACACTGAGCAGTGATTACACCGTCCACATCCTCGGAGAATGGATCGAAACTTCGATCTGGTCTTCTCATGAAGTCAGGCTTCAACAAATATCCAGTAGTTGCGTTGTACTCAAATTTTCCCTGATTCAGCTGCATCGGTAAGTCGGGTGTTTGAAAATTCAAAGCAACCATCTGACAACCCGCGTTCCAGAAGACCTAAAAGAAATACATGTTGCTTGTTGAAACAGCAATATATATTTGATATTGAGATTTTTTTCTATTTTTTTAGAGAGAAAGAAATATACCCACTTGTGGCATGTAATTCGATGAATCAGCTCTGGTGCCCTTCGGATAGATCCGACTCATTTGTCGTTTGTTGTAATTCACGAATTCAACGGAATGAGTTTTCAGGTAATTAAGCGCAGCGGTTTCGGAGAATGATGACATGTTGTGATGTATATTCTTTTCTAGAATAATATTATGGAGAACAATTTAATTTATTGCTTCGTAAAATGGAGTATGGCAATTGCGGGCAGCAATTTATATTAAACTATTTATTAATTATCTATTTATTTATCGTTACAGTAGTGTTATTGTTTCTGCCAATATTTCATATAGAAATCAAACATGAAAAAATACTTTACGCAGCCTGATAATTAAATTTCCGAATTTAAATGTTATCAAATATCTGCGGAGCCATTTCGATCGATAGAGCGAAATCATTTAAACAGTCGTCGAATAATTTAAACCACTTCTAATTAGACTGAAAGGTCATTTCAAACTGACAATACCAAAATAAGTTTATGTTTCAAAAAAGAACATATTTACTCCGAGATAAAGATTTTTCCAAAGTTGTACCATTATGTCAGACATTTCTGCAAGTTAGAATTCTGATTCTTTTTGAACGTTACGAAGCAAAGCATTAAAGGTAATAGAGAAGCGTTTTACATACTCTCTGCCGTTTCGAAGCTCTGGAACTTTATTGGTTGTGCATAATTAATCATCGAGGAGAGCCAGGGATGACATGCCATGGTACTACCGGTGTACTGAATCGGGGGTGCTTCACCTTCTGCGCCTCCTTCACCCGGTGGAGCTCCTTCAGGAGGTGCTTCTTCCTAAGACGTTACGAATCGTCAGAAAATTCAGGGAAACATTTCTTCTCCCAACAAAAGAATACGCAAAAAGCAGCATAAACTATGAAAAAACTCTCAACCTTTCCTCCTTTCTACATTCAACAATAATTCCATAGTTCCCGTTATTAGTAAATGATAATAAAGCTAATTCTCGTTTAACTCATACTCAAAATGGAAATTAATCAAGTGAATGATTAAATATAAAATACGCGTAGAAATATTAAAACTCTTATTTGTCTGCAGGTGAAAAATATTTAACATATTGAAATACTTTGTTTTTGCTTTACTTTAAGAATTATGCTTTGAGAATAATATTTGAAATTAACAGAAGGTCACGATTTTCAGTGGTGCAATGATAAAAAAAGGTACGTTCGTATAATTTACCTTCGGTGGTTCTGGGGGTGGTGCCGCGGGTGCATTTGGATCTTCCACCACTTCGTCCTTCGCTTCGAATTGCCCCGAGCGGAATAACTCGAGCTCGACCTTTTCTACTTCCGGTTTCAGTCTCTTGTTCTTGATTAATATCTTACGCTTCAGTGCACTCGGCGGCGGAAGTGGATGGCCAGGTTCGAGCTGCGTTATTTTTGCGAAATAAACATTTCCACGTATGAACGTTCTTGCAACAAACATGATACTCTCGTCTTTTTGCTCTTTTGTGGTGCATTAGCTTGCGTGAAAATTTAAAGACGCGCACAAATGCCGTAGTACATTTGCTTTTTACCATTTTGTTTCATTTATGTAATACATTTCATGTGAAATTAATCGATCCACAAAATTTGAAGAAACGAGGAAAAAAGAGAAGAAGACAGAGAGAAAAGGATGTGGGGGATGTCTTATTTACCGGATAATCTGGTAGTGGTTCTTTCATAAGTAAGTCGCCCAATATTTCGTCACAGTATTTGGCTAATTTGTATTGTTGCTTTAGACAACAATGATTTTCGAAGCTCAAAATTATAGGATAGTCTGAGGTGACGAATGCGGTGTCTCTCAAGGCGTAAATAACATCTTTGAAAAGGATGTCTGTACACATGGCTTTACCGTGGGTTATTATGGGTTCTTCGTCTTCGCCTTTACCATCCCAGCAGTCGAGTTCGACGCATCTGAGAGGTTTGAAATTTTTTTGTAACATTTCTTGTATGATAATAGCAAACGTATACAATACTAATTGTAAGTAAATATTTCAACGAGCATTGGAAAAAATTTCATTTTCTTTGGTGTACGCTAACGGAGGTTTCAACACCATCGTTGCTGCCTTCACTGAGGTCGAAGTTATTAAATTATTTCTTTGTTATCCAAAATTACCAACAAAAGGCCCATAATAACAATTTCAAATTTTCAATGGCCATTAAAATTTGTACAATCAGATTTAAGTACACATTAATTATCTGTAAACTATTAGCAAAAAGCACAGTACAGCAAAAAATAAATTTTAACAGCTAATAGTAGCAAACAAAGTCCTCTCTATAGCCACCAACGATATTTAATAAAATTACGTTCAAATAAATGAAGCAGCTATATCGTTTAATTGACCGATACAAAGTGATTTAATTGCTCGTCCCCCCATTGCGCTAAGCAACAATGAATGAATGGGTGAGGAATAAATTAATGACCTGCAACCAGCGAGTAAGACTTGTCTGTACATCTCCACGGTGCTCTTTCCACCGATTTGTCTGCCGCTTAAATAAGTATTGTGACTCGAATTAATATAGTAATGAGACAAAGGCTGGTCCATGTCCATCCATTCTTCCAATTTGTCCAGAAACACGGGTGCATTTTCGTCCGACATTAAATAACGAATGAAGCCCTCCTTGGTCAAGCTCTCTGCGTGCAAGAAATAATAAAATAACGTCCTCAATAATTTTCAATCCTTTGGGCTTACCTAAATATCATATATTTCAAGTTTCAAAGTTTAAAGTAAATTATCTTCTGTTCAACGATAATGATAAAATACTCAACGTAATTCTATTTAAAATACGCATCCTTGACGGATGAAAGTGAACATGCAAATTCTACATCTCGCAACAACTATAAATTAAATCGTATTACAATCGATTAATATGCAAATGAGCAATCACTTTTCGAATATGAATTTTTAGATGATACCACTTTCGTCATATTATTTTTTGCGCTACTTACTCGCTGATCTCACTTTCTCATCTTCTTCGTAATCGTTGATGATTTCCGTGCATCTCTTCTCATCGTACAGAGGATATAAGATTTCATTGAGCCGAGGATCTCTTTGTTTCTCGTTCATAAACGTTACAAGCTGTGTAAGGCTAATCGTATCGCACTTTCCTTTAGTTCTAAAAACAAATCATTATTTTACAATCAATTATTTTTCCTGCCAAGTGGTTTCATGCCCCCGGATGGAATTTTCTCGCACTAGACTTACATCGATTGAAACAATTCCTCGATATCGTTACGAGGACAGATTTTGAAGTACATGGTCTTGAATTTCTCGAATGTAAAATCTACCGGTTCAATTTTGTCACTCTGGAATTTTATCATTCATGTTCTGTCATTAAATTGTAGCGAGGAATGTCTGGGTTTGGTCTTAGGTTTAGAGTACGTGCTGGAAGATAGTTTCGGGGTGTAAGGATCAGGCAGACAATTAATGTGACATGACGATGGACGAGAGATTTGAAAGACAATTGAAAGAGGAGATATTTGAAAGAAAAACAGTTCTTCAACAGTAGGACCCTTCAATCCTTGCAAGATCCTGAATGCAGCTTACATTCTAGGGGGTGGAAGTTTCATTTTTTGTCTGTTACGACCATTTCGTCTCGGACCCCCTAGTTTATATGGATTCCGAAACATCGAGGCTATAATATATCTATGAGACAGGAAAAATTTCCCAGAGATTCCAAATTTTTCTAGAGCGGAGAGAATTGATTGAGGGCCCAACTTAATTGCGAGTCTGCATGGCGAATTAATTGCGTACGCGATTAGGCACTACTCCGTCATCTTCTCAATTAATTGTGTAAGCTACAGGATCGATGGATTTTGAGATAATGGTTTATGAGAATGCATTAGAGATTTGAAAGACAATTGAAAGAGGAGATATTTGAAAGAAAAACAGTTCTTCAACAGTAGGGCCCCTCAATCCTAGCAAAATCCCGAAGGTAGCTTACATTCTAGGGGGTGGAGGTTTCATTTTTTGTCTGTTATGACCATTTCGTCTAGGACCCCCTAGTTTATATGGATTTCGAACCATCGAGGCTATGATATATCTATGAGACAGGAAAAATTTCCCAGAGATTCCAAATTTTTCTAGAGCGGAGAGAATTGATTGAGGGCCCAACTTAATTGCGAGTCTGCGAGGCGAATTAATTGCAAACGCTATTAGGCACTACTCCGTCATCTTCTCAATTAATTGTGTAAGCTACAGGATCGATGGATTTTGAAATAATGGATTATGAGAATGCATTACGAGATGTATTTTTTTATGGGCTTTGTAATTATATTAATCTTGTACTTTTCCACTTGGCAATCCTAATTCCGAAAGACCCTGATAAACGAGTTTTTCAGTTTTTCCAGAAGCAAAGGTTTTTGCTATAACTTTCACCGGAACTTTCCCTTTAGGGTCAACTTGAAAGCTCAGTCTCATCCAACTGAAAACATTATTATGTATTTGATAGCAATGTTAAAACGACGTCATCGAAATTACTGAAATCGATACGTACTGTTTCATTAGCTGCGTCGTGGGACAAACGTTGGAGGCTTTCGTGTTATGCGTAATTAATCGGAGACCGGCTTGCCAGTCCTAATTAATTGAATAGTTTCATTAAAACCATCGGTCAAATTTATTCAAGCGTGTTTATGGCGATATAGATTTTCTGGGAATAAAATGCAGACGCTGCATTGTATTTTAAAGCAGATATATTTAAAAAAAAAAACATGTCAAGTTGGGAAGATTATCTTGATTAGTAATGACTATAATTATTATTTCATATTATAGTAATTTTATTCAAAAAATTTTCTTTTTTGAAATAATAAACGAATATTTCAATTTGGTCGCTTTAAAAAAAACTATTTTGCGAGGAACAGAATTATTTCTTCATTTTTTGTATTTAATTTCAGGTATTTTAGCATTAATAATGAAATAATATTACTTGAAAAATCATCCCTTCCGGCATTATAGCGCAAATTACAAATTGTCATACAATTGTCCTGCGTTTGGAAAATTCTGAACTTGAAATATTCAGGAATTCTAGCGATGATCTATGTGTTTACGATTTCTGTTGAAAGACTTGTTGTACCTTTGCCGTTTGTGCATCTGGACAGATAACGTGCTGATAATTAATATTCGTATAATCAACACCTGAGCATATAGTTAAACTTCTTTCATCTATCTGCTCCATGGTTCCGAGTTTACTTAATTTATTACACAACTTTGGATCCTAAGGATTACCAATGAAAATTAGTATTCGAAAAAAACATACCTAAAATTTTTAATACAATATTAACATTTACCTTTGGTGTTCCACCATAACGAATATCCGATACCTGAGCCAATTCTATGACATCACCGTCCTAGATCAAAAGTTTTTTATCAATATGTGATTTCCATCTCTAAGAAATTCACTTTGATCTTTGTAAAATATAAAATTTCCTCGAATAAATACATTTTTTACGAATCATTATCTAAATACTACGATTTCCAAATCGAAACGAAGAAGGGAAGCATTTGAGATCAAAGAGATAATCGTTTTTGCGATAACTACCTTTCCTTCGCTCTTCCAATAAATAAAAAATCCATACTCGTCGACTTTGAACAAACAACTCGGCTCGTATTCGCTGGTTTCTTTGTCTTCCAACCATCGATCGAAGACCGTGCCATTTCTTAAGAGTTCCGGCACTTCAATTTGCCAATTGAACTCGAACTTCTTCGTCATTTTTCACCGAAACAAGCTGACTTGCAGCTTCGGACGCACCTTGACGTGAACTTGAGCTTGCACGATCGCGAAATGTGCCGATGGTACCACAGAAACTTAGCATAGAGGCGCATAATGCAATTAGCGAAATCCAATTTAACCGTATATAGGAGGATTCACTACGATCAGATAGAAATCGTCGCGTAAGAGAGATTTTCAACTTACATAAGCAAAACTGGTATATAAGATGTATCGAGAAATCATTATATAATTACATAATAGAAGTTCATGTTATTTCTAATCGAAAGAAATTTATTTTCTTCATAAATCCTACATAATGTTCATCGATAACGTCAAAGGTATTCAATGAATTCTTCCATCAAGAAAAAAGGGAAAAGAGAAATTAATAAGAATTTGTATGACATCGGGAAATAATTTATTATAATTATCTATGGTTACAGGCTTTCTACTTGCTTAAAGTAATCGACAGTATTGTTTGTACGATATGTTTCTCAGTAACTTGAGAAACGAATTATTACGATAGGGTTTATGGCATTTAGTTTCAATTCATAACAAACGCATTGCAGTTACGGTTAATTGATTTACAGTCGTATTGTCCTCGTTGTGTATTAATGACGTCTACTATGATGATACGGTATCAGTGTTTTGTACTCGTTTGCATGTTCATGGGCTACATTTCGCATTGTACAGGGTGTTTCAAAACTAGTTGTCATGGCTTCCAATGTTTTCATTCTAATTGTACGAGGCGATAGAGCAGTCACCTTTTTATTATAGATTGTTTTACAAATTGTATAAATAAATAGTATCATTCAATTCCATTTATAATTTTAAGATTAACTCTATAAGAATTGAGATAAATTATTTCCACTTCACTGGCCAAGGAGTACGTTGATCCCGGGGTGTTGTCAAAACAAACTCGGCGGTCCTCGGCGAGCGTAACCTACAGGTATCATTTCCGAGAATCTCAACAATAAGTCATTTTGATACTCGTCTCACTATCAGTTTGCCCGCGACCGCCGACGAGTAACCAGTGCTCCGTGATCGGGTTGAAATATTTTCAGCTATTAGTGCGCGTATAATACTTTTGAAGACGACATCTTGAATCACCAAATACTACTCTTTTTACGGACTACTTGGTAATTCATCTTCACAGTGGTATCAACCCTTGGTTGGCGGCCGTACTTTTGCTCTCAGCCACCAAGGCATAGAATCAACATGTTTATGAGGTATGTATAACTTTTACTAAGATTTTAGTAGGTTTATTTTTAATATGATCCTATATTTTGTTCTTAACGAAAAACGGTCACAAAGAGTTGTATATCCTAGCCCGTAAGTAAGAAAGATTCTTAGTAAGAAAGGTCGAAGACCTCGAAGCCTGACTTATTCAGCTAAAATTCAGATATTTCACCTACATAATAAGACGAATGCGACGAGTTAATACAAAAATTTGCTATCCGTCCGTGAATTTTTTTTCACAAATCTGCAACAGTCAAAGGGTGTAGAACAACCCCTGAAAGCCATGACAACTACTTTTGAAACGCCCTGTACACCACTTTGCGGTAGAATCGAATGACATTCTCTGCCCTCGATCGGTGCGTTAGTATTATTACCTGACGTTGGTTCACATATTTCCTACAAACGTTATTACGTTGAATAATAAAAGCTACAAAAACGATGAAACGTGAATTCTCGATGATTTCACGAAATAACACGTCACTTCAATGGATATTTCGTATTTCGAAATTTCCAAGTTACTTAATCCTTTTTTAAATTAAAATGTTCTTCATTAAGGAACCTACAGTTCTAACATTAAAATTCGTCGATTGATCACCAACTTCGTTTATGCTTTTCAGGCAGAGGGAACTTAATAGTCGGTTTCCTTCATCGGTGTCATGTAACTTAAACGTAACTTCTCGCGATTCGACGTGTATTCCGACACTCGACGCACTCGTGACAATTGATGGTAATTTCACATCACGTCTGGGATTTCGGCAGCAAACTGTCTGTATTCAGTTGCATCGGATTGTTCGTATCTTGCTGCGCTCCTCTCAATAAATCCTCCTCTAAATTGTGCATCGGCTCCGTGCAATATTCCTGTCCGCAGATCTTGCATGCTTCAAAATGGGGTTTCATGGCGTTCCGTAGTTTCTGGAAAAGAAAGCAAAGATTTTCCGATTATAGAGTTGCTCGTTGAAAATAAAATTTTAATTGTTCAACCGTTAAAACAGTAGTTGTATATACGTACTTCCATACACGTGTTGCCATTGGCCCTGATGAACTCGTAGATAGCAAAAGCTGGAATGCAAATGAGCGAAAGAGAAGCTATTCCCCAGCCAATTGCTTCTGCCCACCATGGATATTCGTACTCGCCATTGTGGTAGGTCGGTGGCTCATAATCAATTAAGCTGAATACCCAGACAGCCTGAAACGACAAGTGATTTATAAGACTACCGGGTTTGTATCGTTCTCGCTTTAATCTCTGAGAATTATCAGACTATTATGCGTGTCGTGAAAGTAATTAATGTTAGGTATTCCGCAACTCTTTCTCGCAATTGACAATCCTCAGGATGATGGATTTTAATGATTTTCGTGGGATTTAAATTTAGAATGACATCTCATATATTGAGAGGGGGTAATATCTCTTTATTGATTGTACCATGATGAGGAGAGGAGCTGCGATTAGCCAGCAGAACCGGAAGTAAGCCGAGGGCATGCGACCGGTCATTTCTTTGACGTTGCTGCAGAGTCTTCGAACACCGTAACACCAAGATATAGCAATCACTTCGAAAAATGCTAAAAACATTATTGTTATCGATGCAGCATAGTGATCTATCAGTTGGAAGAAGTAGATGCCACCCTAAAAATATATGTCCATTTAATTATCGTGTACCTGTGATTTATGTAAATTGTTTTTTAATCTCCCCTCTTTACCTGTGTGATATTTGGTAAACCGAAGAGGAACGATACGACGCATATTAAAAGGACCAACATCTCGTGGCAGACAAGATGACGTTTTACCCATTTTGGAAAGCCATCTTGTATCGACGTTACGACGACTTCGACTATTGCAAACTGTAATTGAAGATAAAACGATGTAGTAACACGTCGCATTTCATTTCAAAGGCGAACGTGTAGAATTTTATTCCGTGGTCATTTAATTTCTGGTTTATAGCTAATATATCAATAGATCGTACATACCTGACTGTTTAGGGAAAGGCAGACTAGCATGAAGAAAAATAATACAGCCCATAGCTGCGACACCGGCATCTTGGCTAACGCTTGCGGATAGACCACGAATACGAGGCCAGGTCCTTGAACGGAAATTACGATTTGTCTATAAAATTCCAGGAGAAGTTAATCTGACAATGACTGGTAAATACGAGAAACGTAGGAGAAATAAATTCCACGAGAAGTAATTTAAAGTTCATCGACTTCCGTTGTGGCCGTTAACTTTCGTTATACCCCGATATTTATTAGAGATTATATGAATACAAGATAATTCTTAGAGACAGCATGAAAGTTTATCTAGCATTTATTGAGTCAAAATACAGACTATTTAGTGGAGGATCTTTTGAACGTCGTTTTTCGTTACAAAAAAACATCCGAATACTTGTTACAAAGCAGTTGAGCAAAAGATTAGAGCGATGTAATTTTATCTCGTATTTATTAGATACAAAATATAAACTATTTAGTAGAGTAACTTTAAGGCGTCATTTTTTTCACGTGAATTGTCATCGAACAAAGATGTGAAATTCGCGTAATGTAAGTTTCACGTTAAAGTGCAAAAACATAAATTCCGAAATGTATAAATTTTACGTACCATCTGTCAGAACAGCTTGGACGGTCATATTTTGTTCCAGGGCTATGTTGCCGATGGTTGCAAACGAGAATATCCCAACGAGTAGACTGCTGAATGCATTTATAAGCGAAACCGCAATACTGTCTACTAGGATAGTGTTGTGAAACTTGTTGTAACTGGCGAAACATATCATCGATCCGAAAGCTATGCCGACAGAATTGAAGATCTGAGCTGCCGCATTGATCCAAACCTGATATTATACAAGAGTGGATTTGCTATCAAAGTTAAATCCATAGTTTTCAGACAATACACTCGGAAATAGTTCTCATAAATCACTAAATTATAAAAAAAACATACACTTTTAAAGTTTAACAGCCAAAATTACTACACCTTTATTTAATTATTTTTCTACGGCAGCATCCAATGGAAAGCAGTGTAAAAATAAGATTTAAAAATTATTTAAAACAGTACTCGATAATGTAAGAATTTACTTATTTCAAATATGTCACAATTTTACTAAAAATCAAATTTCTCCCCGCCTCGTACAAATAACTCGAAGTTAAAAATCGTTGAAACAACCACTTGCAAACGAAAGGTAAAATAATTAATTACAACTCGATTATTTTCTAAAATGTTTTTACAATTGTGACAAGAAGCTTAGAATTTTCCTGTAAAAAGTAGTTTTACGATAGAACTCGCAAAATGGCCACGGTGTCTGAAGGTGAGCAAGACACACCACGATGAAATACGAGCTTGCGTCGAGATCAACGTAGAGTCTTGAAGGGTTAAAAACGCGCGACTGTATCGGAGAGACCGAAAGTCCGTGGAAAATAGCTCTTACGATACCTTGGCGTCGCGAAGCAGTTCCCAGTTTGGACGGAAGAAAAATTGCAGACCCTTGTCAGCACCTTCGAGGGTGAGGGACCGCGTGAGAAAGACGACAATTAAGAGAAACGGCAGGGTCGCAGTGAGATATCTCACTTGTGCCGATGACTTTATAGACTTCCAAATGGAGAAGTACACCATGATCCAGGCAGTAATCAAACAGGCAACCAATTCCCATCTTAATGCTCCCGATTCTTCTAGGCCTCTGCTGATTTGTAATACTTTGTTGCTAAACCACAAAAAAATATTTCATTAATGTTTCTGTACATTTCACTCCAATTCATCTGTTATATTTTCCATTTTATTTGTGGTACACTTTGTGCATGAAATGCAAAGAAAAATTCATTAGAGCAATGTGTACCTCTTTGGTCTGGATAAATTGGTAACTTATAGAATTGCTATGTTATTCTTGTTACACATATCTATTTTTCTGAGAATACTTCATTAATTTCTAATTTCTAATATATCTATTTTCTCCTTCTGAAATATTTACTTAATTGAATTTCGAAAATTGTATCCTTCTTTAGAAAGACCAAAAATTTCAATAGTAGGCTGCTAATTTCACAATTATAATATCGTTTTCTAAGTTAATTTCCTGCTCGTAATTGTATCGTCCATTTATCCTTGACATAAAAAGAATCTAAAATTGTAACAGTATGAGGTGTAAAAAAAATTACTCGAAAAATTCTTCCGACGGTGTTCTCGAGGCGTTTGGTCGAGTGCGATTGTTGATGGAACCGAAAGAAGGTATCCAACATGCCGGTGTGTTCCACGAGTTGTCGCAGTCAGACCACGGTTGTTTCGCTCTGAATGCCGCAAAGAAATAATATATCGCGTAGGCTATTATCACATTATGGTAGGTCGACATCAAGAACGATATTACTACCGACGACAAGCCAGCCCCTGCACGACGAGAAACAAAAACAGAGTCAGTGAACGATAACTATCGAAGTGCTGCAAAGTATGCGGTATTAATCTTAAGTGAATGTTAGAAGACGTTCAATGCATCTTCGCTGAGTGACATTTTATGTAAGTTGCAATTCTATTACGAGGGAACATTGTTTTGAGAAGAAACGATAGGAAAGTATGGTAGAACGTGTGTGTCTGTAATTATCATAGTGGTATATATAATTTATTCTTTGCTTCGAAATGTTTATATTTCAATTTTGTGTGAATTTTTCTATTTACTTCGTTAAATGCTAGAATTTTTTATCATTTCTCTAAAATAGTTCTATTATATCTTGAGATACGTTGGCGAAACATAAAATGAATACTGAATAATAGGAATAGTACTGAATAATAAATAATAGGAACATAAATATTTAACAGAGTTGACAGAGTTGACAGAGTAGAGGAGTGCTATTGGTACTTTAATAATAGTGATTTTAATTTTCTACAGTCATTAGATTATAGAATAGTTAATAATAATTTGCTCAACGAAGATGAGTGAATAGAAGTCGATCAAATGAGAAAGAGAGAGGAGTAAATAAAATAATTCTTGAACTGTTATTAGTTAAGTGTTAGTATGAGTACGTAATCAATAATTTCTGTACCTTTGAATAATGGGCAGATTTGACCGAGAGCACCGATCGGTCCGCGGCGAGTAAATTGTCCGATGCTAAGTTCCATATAAAGTAATGGTACCCCGCATACTATTAGTATTAAGAAGTAAGGTATCAAGAACACACCTGAAATAAAATATACAAACATCAAATTATTTATTTCACCTTTCGGACAAAATTTATATTGCTACATCTCCCGAGAAAATAGAGTCATTTTAACAATTACCATATAACTAAAAAATAAATTAAAATATATTTAAAAAACTCATGTACCCATTGTCAATTAAATACAATACAAACGAAAAATATGAAATATATAACTGCAAGTAGTAACAAATTGGGGCTAGAAAAGCCACTTAACAACCGTATCAAAAGGTCAATTAAGATTGTTTTAGGCGGTAACGAGAATAAGAATTAGGCCTGGCAAATAGCAAGAGTAGAGTTGAAACAATCTCCTAATTTCTGACAAATCTTGCCTACGTGATATATTTATATATTTCTAAGTAAAATTTTATTTATATCATAAACTCGGAATCCTCCTAAAAAGTCTCCAATCAAATCAATTGCAGTCGAAGATCTCAAAATCGTAGAAAACTGATTTAAACTCGCAAAAGCCTTCAGTACCTACCGCGTTTCATATTTTACATTCGTGTTACTTGAACATCTAACGCTTGCTAATAATTTTATTCCCCAATAATTTTCCAGACAAATGGTCTCATTAATTCAAACACGATTCAATTTATTCGTCGGATCAACGTAGCTGGTAAGTGCGCTCGTACTATGGATTTGTCAAAGGTTTCATTAAATACGACTCGTACGTAATAGTACTCGACGTTAATCGTAGTTCTGTGGGTAGTAGCAAGGTCACTGGATATAACTCTTTATTCGCAATGAACGACGATCACAGTACCACGGATTATGACTTAATTTGGGAAGGAACATTCAACTGAAATTGCGAAGGCAGGTGGCGAATTTCAACGAATTACAAAGGACTTTCACCGTTGTACGGTTAAATAGAAATGATTCGTGGTGTTTGTCACGGTTAATTAATACTTCGCTATTTTAAATCATCTCAATATGCAAATTAATTCGTTTCACCTTTCATTCGACGGTGTATCTCGTTGAATTGTTCGACTAGCTAATTAGTGGAAAAAATTCATCGGCACGATACGCGCGCGTGATTTTCAAATTTCCAAATTCCTTGGCAACGTAGAAAAATTAAGAGATGCTGTTTATCCATGGAATTTATTAAATTCCAACATTGAGTTTTTTTATATATATCGTATGATCGGAATATGTTGAAATGTTAGAAAATATTAAATGTTAAAGGTTGTAATTATTTTGACAATTTTTTAATTTGCCATAGCAACCGCATTAATTGTTTCCACGGGTATGTCGATGATTTTGAAATGATTCGTACCGCATCGGTGCGCCTCACGTAAATGTAAATTAATTCTACGAATATCGTATTATGCTAGCCGAATCAGACAGCGTTTTCCGATTGGATTTCGTGATGCCTGACCGAACTGACGAAACTGTGAAATGTATTTTGACTTTTGAATCTTAATACATTTCATCTGTCCGTTTGTAAATTTCGTTGTTGTAACAATTTCATTATAGTTGTCATTGTTATTATTTCTTTTAATTGTAGAAGTCTACATAGTTAACTCTGTTTAAAGAATAATAAAAAGGCAATTCGTTAAACGTAAAAGCGAGCGATAAGCGTCAAAAAGAAGCATTGTTCAGAATGAATATGCCGGTGTTGCTTTTCATCTACTTCCTTCCTGTATATCGTAGCGTTGATTTTCTCACGAAAATGTAAATTAACACCGGTAATATAAATGCATCGCTCGCACATTGCGCAAATTAGATTGCTTTGCACGGTGTATTTTAAGATTCTATTTAATCAACAAGTAGTCAAAGGAACGAACGAGTAACATCGTCTCAGTTAAACATTAACTTTGCAACCTATTATTTATCTATATCTTCTACAATCCAGAAACTATATATAATGTCGAATTAATCACGGAAAGTGGTTCGTCTTCTTCACAGCAACTCGACATTAAGACCGAGTATGTAGAAGACAAATTTTCAAATTAACATCTTGACTCACAATCAGAATAAAACCCGAAAAACTATGGAAACACATAAGTTTCGCGATAAAACAAAGCACACATAACACAGAAACTCCTGAAGAGGACATCGTAAGATGTCGAAACATGTAGAGTGAATAAAAATTTAAAAATTTAACCATATTTTGTCAACCTAAATACTGGGAACAATTTGATTTTATATAATGTCGAATTTCAAAAATAACAAAAGACCAATCAACACCAACATAATAGAAAATCATTGTATCGTTCTACCTTTTTTGCATCTAAAATTAAACCGATTGTCTCATCGTTTTCACAACGCTACGTTTGCCGATGCTAACAAGTTTATTTAAAATGAAACCTGTCTCTCGCAAATCCATTTCCTCTTAACCTGCGAATCTCTACCGAAAACATTAATACACGATCGTTTAGTTATTTCTGCGACAGCATACACGTCGTATTTAAACATTTGTATTCGTTCCTCGTGTCATTTCCAATTGAAGCTTTTCATACAGACGACACGAGCCAATGATGAATCGTTTGTCGATTGTTCCAACGACAACAAGTGCACCCGACAAAAGCAGGAAGGCATCGAGTTTCCGTAACGAAACTTTCAATCTGACGTAACGATAATACTCCATATAGTTTCGATAATTAAAGCAATAATCAATACCTTCATCCTCCACCTTCTCCACCTACCTCATCCTCGTTGTTTCCCCAGTAATTAATTAAATTCCAGATAATTTGAACACGGAAAATGACCGGACATTATCGAGAGGCATGTCGTGTCACAGAATCGCCGCGAAATCGGAACGCATCTAACCCGCATTGGTTTTCCGGCTGTCCAATTTAATCCATGGTTGGTCGAAATGATACTCGACTCATTATTTCCACCGGTGTCATTGAAATCATTTACAGTGCTCTCCGGTGTAACTACATTCTGGCAAGGTCATGTATCAAGTTCCGCGAGCGAATTGCGCCACGTCCGGATTACGCGGAGATGCTTTCAGACTTTGAAAATTACCGGCAACATGATACGCGATAATGTTACGACTCGAGGAACACGAAGAATCTCTGTCCTCGTGCTAGATATATACATACTTTCCTCATGGATTATGGCGGTAAAAATGTCTCCGGAGAAAAAGGGAAGAATCGTCGAAAAAGAAATCGTGGCACACGACTCGAGAACTCCGTCTCTCTTTTCTCCACGGCACGGTCCACTTCGCTGAACTTGGCGCAGTGGAGGAACTTTTCTACCGTTCTTCCAAGTATATATTTCTTGGTATATAACTAATTATCAGAGGAGACATTTTATAAAATAGAAAGAAGTATGGGTATTTTTTTTAAATTTATATTATATATTGTCTGTGTTCTTTCAAGATGTATTCACTATGGATGATGGAATACGGTAGGAGAATTGTGGAGTAATTTTACAACGGAATTGTAATTTAACGTGGTACGATTATTCTCCTAATTAAGTTACATTCTTGAGTTTTGGTGGATTAAATAAATTTAACGAAGTTTCATAACGTTCTCCAATGTATTTTTCTAGTTGGCAATTATAGTAAAATATACGTAGTGATTTATGAAGTCTTTTACTTTGATAAAAAATTAATGGCAGGTAATTTGTCTTCGTATAAATTTTACGAGAAGAGATATTTGAATATTATGGGCAAACTTGTAAGACGATTTGTGACACACCTTTTTACTAATTACATTAAGTTACTAATTTAGTTTGCCCCTGAAACGGTGACGCGTTCGTGTCGATGATGCGAAGGATAAACATGCGCTCTTATCACAGTAACACTAATCGTGGCAGACGTATGTCGCATAAGCAGTCTAGTACATACAAAATTTGTTTTAGACCTACATCTGTTTGCAATGTTATCGTAAAGATATTCATAAGCATATTATCTCTTCCGGAATTACGAAAAATATGACGTGTCTTAGGGGTAAGTTTATTATTTTCATTCCACGCATTGTATTTCGAATTCTAACATGATTTCTACATGGAAGTCTAAGGTTTTTGAGATTTCCTCGTATCAATATCGAAATATTTTTCTTGTGAAACGTTATATACGGCAATAAAACGATATGTTGTAAATTTTACAATTGTCACTGTTTGATTAGGATTCACAATGAAATGTTATTTCTATTTGATCAATTTTGAACATTTCAAAGAAATCTGAAAACTCTCTCCATTATTTTTTAACTTCATTTGAGATTGTCATTTAACATGAATTTTAGAAATATTAATTTTTAATACTTCTTCGGGTTTTGTTCGCTCCTCCGTAAAATGGGTTACGAAGTTTCTCACCGAATACTGAAGTACATGTCATAAATCATACTTTCCAACCCTCCTTTCAACGAGCAATACATTGAAAAATAGTGACGTTATAAATACTCATAAACGTAAGCCAACATTGTTTATCATGCACTTTAAAATTCTCAGGCAAGCTTTTTACCCGTACGAGCCAACATTCGCGAGCTTATTACGAGGAATAAAAAGTTTATGAAACCGAGGAAGTATCGCGTAACTTTTTATTACATCTTATCGACGTTATGGAGTTTAATTTATTTGTGAAATAACAAGAAATTTGATAGAAAGTGAAGGAAATGTTATCCACTTACCACCGCCACTTTTGTAGCATAAATAAGGAAACCTCCAGACATTTCCAAGCCCAACGGAATAACCGATGCAAGCGAGTACAAATTGTACTTTGTTCGCCCAATGAGGTCGTCTTGGCTGCCGATAATCTTCAGGATCTTCGGCGTCTCCGTCGTCAAAGCTGGTACACGCTGAGAGATCATCTTCAAAGGATCTAATTAAGAAAAATTAACAAAGCAAATTAAATACGACATTGCAAATGAATTTTAGAAATATTTGACTTAAATGAAATTAATGAATTTTAGAATAATTTTATAAATTTATATCGCTTTAACAATAGATCGCAAGAGAAATAAGAAACGTCTGCGAAAGATTATACGTTCTCCAGGATGATAGAGCTTAATCTTCTTATCTGTAATTAATCTACTAATAATGCTGATGTCTCCGAGAGTTAACGAAGCACAATAAGATACTTTGAGGAATAATACACCAGAAGTGATCACGTGTTGACCGAGAATCTTCGATATTATGCAAGTCGTTACATATTTATCATATTTTGTCTGTCAATTTTAACAGCGACACGCCTTTTTATCTCGAAGATACGTCGATCGTGAATCGCGCCATGAATCACAATCTTTACAACCTGAAAGTCCCTGGAAATTAACGTTTATCATTTCCGTATGGAATGAAAACTGTAAGATTTTGAAATACGTCAAGATTTTTCGTCTGGATTTACATTTTAATCCGCCCTAAAAATATTGCACTTCGGTAGAAATCGAAATACTGCAATCGACCATGTACACTAAACATCTAATATTACACGATTGAAACTCAAAATATTATAAGCTGCAAAATTAACCCTACAAGTAGTCCTCATTTTTTCAAATTTCCTTTTCCCTGTCGTTACCCACGATTGGTGTTATAATTCACCAGAAGCTTCCGGCACGAAGGATCCTCATTATGATTAACGATCGTGCGAAAAAAAGGGGGGTGCAAATAAAATGGCACTGCGTCCTTGGCACTCAGTATTGTATAACCGGCAAGAATGGTGTAGAATTCTTATGAGTTTATCGTGTTCATAGTTAGCGAACTGGGCAGATGCAATAATGGTGTCGAGCCATAACGGTGAGAGTTATGGCAGACCGATTGACAACGCCGAGTAATAAATGCGACACACCTGTGTACATTCCTCGACATTTCACAACGGAAAAGCAATTCATAATGGCACGTGAGCATCGAAGCTACAATAATAAGCATCATTATCCATTGATGTGCTGTTATTAAATTCTAAAAAGTATGCAAAACGTGATAGAAAATGTTAACAAAGATACACACCAATTGATTTCCCTTTAACTTGTAAATCGTTTGGATTAGCATAGAAATATTACCCGATTATCTGTAGAAAACGCTAAACGAGTGGTAATTAACGGACGTGAGGCAATCAAGATCATGGTATCTTTCTATCTTTAAAAAACAAACGAAAATTATTCATTCCTTTGACCTCCGAGACGAATAACAATTATATCATCAATATACCCATTTTCGTTATCATAATTACTTGAGATATGATGTGAAACATTTCAACTCTAAAAACCATTATACTTATCATTGTCTATTAAATTTTACTTTTTTTTTTAAACACAGTTCTATGATATGACATGAAATTCTCAACTTATCGTCCTTGCACTTCCCTCGTGAAATGTAAAGAGAGCAATCTTGCATTTTATGGATTATTTCAACGATACATTGTTCCATCAATTTACCATTCGAAAACTACGCGCTACGTAAAAGCTTCAAATGTGGGGCACCGATTACGCTCCTCCGAGCAGTGTACTCTCATTTCAATGGAAGAAGCAGGGCAGCTACAACAATGTACCGCACGAACACCTACTTACAACAAAAGTATGGTCTTACATTGTACACCTATTATCCACTTACGGCTCTGGGACAATACGTTGGAATTGCAGTCCCTGGATGACGAGACCACGCTTCGCAAGTAGTTTGGACGTACACTGCATCGTCTCTCACAGAAATTACGATTTAGATAAGGATAATGATCAGATTTTTGTTAAAACTTCTCTACGAGTTGTCATACAGAGAATCAAAGAGCTGTCGTTTAACAATTTAAATCCCAAGTGGCTCTATATACCTTTTCTCCCTCTTTCTCTCTCTTTCTCTCTACTGACTCACGATTGTTATCGTTCGTTGAAATAGATAGTACATAATTTAAACTGCAATTTAGCTATGAGTTACTATCGACCGTTCGTAGAGTACTTCTTTTTTGCCTTTTTATTTTACGGAACGATAATTTAAAGGAAGATGCGCGAGATGCATCTGATTTATATTTCACGGTGAAACTGAACGGGAAACATCGAGGACTTTACTTTTATGCGACGACGAGACGAGACGAAACGTTTCGCGTGTTTCCGATGTTTGCTTTCAGCATTAGCGATTTCTCGGGAAGCATATGGCAAACGTGGAATCTGTATCGATCTTAATATGTCAATCGTATTCTTCTTTCGTCGAGAGACGACGGCGATTTTTGATCTGAGCGAATATTTTATGATTATCGAACGTGATAGTCGTGGCGTTTGATTCAACATCTCAAATAGTATTTTATATGTATTTTCAATCGTTCGCTCTGAAAAGTATGGATGATTGAATTTAAGTGATAAGTGAATTCTGACCGACGTAATATCTTACTCATCATTTTTCATTGACATGGAATATATGTATTTCTTTTTCGACACGAATTGTAAATTTGAGTCCAAGAATTTTACTGGCGTGTCAAAGAAAATTTCCACAGACAGTCATTTCCAAGAAGTCATTTAACAGTTCAATCAATTTTTTTATGCTCCAAAGACAACAAAGACCATTTCACCCAATAAATACCTTTCACCCGTTAGAATGTTCCATTCAACACCTCATTGTCATAAACCAAAGGTACTTTCTCCAAATCCATAAATTTACATCGACAACATTATCAATCACGTCAGAACCACGATCAATATCATTATCTCATAACCAATCAATCCACGAAATAAACCAATCAAGAATATTCCCACGTTTATCATTTCCCACGAAACCCTTCCCTTAACCCTCACCAATTACGAAACCACCGAACGCTATCGATCACCATCAATTAGAAGCCATCATCTTCAACAAACCATCATTTACAACTGACAATTATCAACTTAAACGATATTCCCAACAAGTACGAATTAGCAAAGAACATAATAAACTATAATATACATCCCAATCGAAACAGGATCCACCCTACGAATCCTGCTTCCGATCGCGTACCAGTAATCCTCCCTTTGGGGACGCGAGGTAATCGAGCGCGCAGGAGCGTGAAGGCGCAAACAAAACCGGCATGCAGGCATTCCCGCGAGAAGGAACCGCGTAACATGATTCATAGCTTGCTCCTTCCGACGTCTCTAGCAGTGAGGCGATCGTACGTAATGCGGCTCACTTACGGCGGCGGATGTACCATGTTAAGCAGCTCCGACGGCGAAGTGGGAACTCTACGTATCGTGAGCTTCCGCCCGTCTGAAGAACCCATGCCGATCGATGCTAGAGAGCGTATCGAAACGGTATCCGGGAAAGGTCGTGTCTGCGTGTGTCCATTTCCATCAGCGAAAACGACAGAGGCCCAGCCAGTTGGACCGGTATGAAGTTGATATTGTTGATCTTCCATCATTGGATTCGATCTGACCGATCTTACGCTGTTACCACGATGCCGTCCACCGTGTTGATCGAAACTACGAGATAACTTGGGCACACCTAGTAGAATGTCTCGATGTAATCTCGATTCAAGTTGACCTATCTGATCGATCTGCTTGGACTGTTGAAGTCGAGAAGATATTTTGTCTTGATCGTGCACAAAATCGTTTCGAGGGTTGCTTCTTTTAATGCCGTTACAATGGACGGTAGTGTCGGTAGGGTTGATTGCAATCTTTCGTGGAGTATCTGTAGAATTGAGAAGTCGTCCACGTTCTTCGGGAAGTGAGTCCAAGTCGGTGTCCTGATGTTGCCGATTCTGGTATCGCTGGTGACCTATCCTTATCACGTCAGGATCCATGTCGTCCGAACCATCCTCCTCCTCTGGCATCGTACTCATCTTGCGCACGCAACTGCTCTGCTTGCCGATCACGCTTCGAAGACGAGCACTGTTGCCGTATAGTTTCGTCTTGCTTGCGATCGTATTGTTGCTGTCGTTACCGCTGACGCTACTGTTGCTGCCCGTGGCATTCATAATGGCATGACGATCTGCGGACATAAGGTGGGGGAGATGAGGAGAAATGAATGGAGAATATTTACGTGGACTTCCGGTTGTCGAAGCGCGCCGAAATGGAGGAGGCGCGTGTTTAGATTGCCTTTTACCGAGACTCTCCGCGACGCATGAATATTTAGCTGGAGGGTTCATTACGAATCTAGTTGGTGTAACTGTTCTACGCTTCGTAAAACTGTTCGAAACAATCGAGAGTTGAAAATAGTAGAGGTTTTTATGATATCACGTGCAATTGGAGCTTCGTTGAATTTGTATGTTATGATACGTTTTAATGTGTCACTTTTAACGATCGTTCTCTCAAACGCGTTACAAGGTAGAGTGGTTACGTCTTTTTACGTTGTCAGAGAAAAGTTGATAAAATACCCGTAGCCATATATTTACTCTTATCAGATATGACGAACATCCATTACCTACGTTTGTATTACTTCACTAAACTAAGATAACGTTGCAACAACTGTGCATAATTACGAATTCATGAACTTCAATTACGAAATGCAGACGCGATCTATCAAACTGTGACAGTATCCCAAACACCACAGCTCTTTACGGTTTCCCTCCAAAACGAGAAGTCAGTAGTATCCATGCCGATCTTATAAACGAACTTGTACCGAAATCGAACCGATTCTTTCAGATCGAATGACAAACCGTACTTAGTTTTGTACAATGAAAGATAAAGAACAATAAGGAACTTTTCTAATTCCATTTCTCAGGATAGTGACTCCAATTCAGAAGATTATCAAATTACCGCTAACGATCTCGTCCACTTGACAAAGATATGCGCGCACAAACGGAGTGATGACGGTCACGTGTTGTGAAGCCAATACCTGTCAGATCGTACAGGGCCTCGACCGGATAGATTGCATTCCAATGAGCACACCGTGGCTCATCGACGTATACCGACGACCTGATAACAGACACACAGCCTTACACGTGGAACTCTAGCTTCTCTGTCACCGATTTGATAGTTCTTTCGATCCAAAGTATCACAAAATAAATGTCTCGTTGAAAATGGAACACAAAAACGAAGCGTATTATTCACAACTCCTGTGACGGCACACTTACGATTACGATACGTCGACGACGCGTCGCGACGGCGGTGTGTGCGCCGATCTTGCGTCGGCGATTGTGACATACACGTACAAACTTTCGTACACTGGCGTACAATAAACCTACACATTTACAGCTCTATCGCATTTTGTTATAACAGAGCCTTCTTGTGAGCATTATACGTACTAGTGATACGAGAATTGTTGGGACTGACGTGCTCACCTCGGGAGAGCTCGTGCCACTTCGTGAGGCCGATATCCCTTCTCTTGGGTCTTTCGATTTCCGTACGATTTCTCATCGGTTACCAGCGTTCAGCGGTACGTTTAATTGCGAAGAATGAAAGGAGAACTCTTTGAAGCCGTATCGTTTCGCCGTGAGCGCTGAAACGCGTAACGGAGAACTTTTGATCTTTTCTTGAACTTTGCTCCCTTCGATGGATGATGTTTCGGGGTGTTGTTGCAGCTTGGATCTTTAATCTGCAAGGTGCAAGGGAATACGATTGTGTGAGAGATACAAATGGAATTGTCGAGATTGAAGAATTTATGGAACTTTGCAATAGTATAAGTTATTACGGGATTCCTTTTTTTTTTAACGTTTACTTCACCGTTAATCGTGTTGCGTAAGGTTTTCAAAGTACCGTTAGTTTATAATGTTGTTTGTAGGTATTGGTAATTGTATAACTATGCGGCTGACTTTTGTTAGTATAAATTGTACGTTTTAAAAAATTGTAGACATTTTTTTTTTTACATGAATCTTGGGTAAAAATATATCGAGATTCTGGAAATTAAAAAGAATATTTAGGGCGATGATAAAAAATTACTTTGTCGTGAAAAATGCGGTTCGAGCGAAATCATTTTTCGTGCTGTTTCAATTGTAGTCTGTAACGCGTAGATTAATGTCAGTGCCTGCACGGTGACAACCCATTCTACTGGGCTGCCGCGCGGGCTAGTAGAATCAGACTGTCGGTCAGACACGGGCGTTCTAAAATTGCCATTGCGGCCGGTCTAAAGTAATTACTAATAACTCTGGTAGTATATCGTAAACTTCCGGTGTAATTTGAAAAATATGAGGAACTTGTATTGATTTAACTGTACATGCGGTTTCTCCTTGCTTGCTTTTTATTTTTTGGTATTAATGTTATGGTCATTCTGCCTGGAACCTATATATGCATTTTAAATAATATTTAACAAGGGAAGCTTAATTTAAGATGAATCGAAAGGTATATATGGGAATTCAGTAAAGTATTATTATTTTAAATCAGCATATAAATACTTGTATAAAAAATAGTATGAACTACAATTATTTAAAAATGATAATCAGGTTTGGCTTTCAAAAAGTGAAAACATGGTGTCGTAGAATTATTATTGACATAAGTTTTGCAGAAAAAGCATAACTTAGGATCTCCGCCTGATTTTTTCCCTGTCATAAATAATTCTATTTGGTATCGTGGTATAGAGATATTTTAAATCGCATTTGCAACTTTTATTTAATTACTAATGATTCACGTATAAGGTAACGCTAAGATTAATACGTCTATAAATCGTGGACTTTGAATAAAAAGCAACACAGTATGATAATAATCCTCATTTGTCATTTGCCCGGTGGACCTCTATTTCCATTTTCAGAAATTTTTGTAACGTCATTCTCATTGTCCAGAATCAAAACCTTATAAATATTTCTACGGACTCCACGATCCTTCGTAATTTATGTTCCATTTATATTCACATTTGCATGCTTTCCTCCGACGTCACGTAAGTGCCAATAAAATGAATCAGTTTCGATATCGATTTACTATAAATAACACCCAATTATCCTTATCATCTTGACTCAATCACCGAACTGCAAAAACACTAATCAATTAACAGCTAAACATCTCACAGCCAAATACCATCCCCATTTTATCACATTCATTTCAACGTCAGAAATATTCCAACAAACAAAAATAAGAAAAAAAACAGAATTTTATTCCAATATCACTGAATTATTTATAATCTTCCTACGCTATCAAAAATTCGAACCCATACAGATTCAACCGAAGAGAATTCTTTCGAATCTGATTCATCGAAATTCATCCTGTAATTACCAGACGGCTATCGTAATTCGAAATTTCTGTTCTGTTATAACACCTACGAGAGTTTCGTGCCTTTCACCGGGTCTCCTTTACTTTTTCTATGTTAAATATTGACAACGATATAATAGGCTGCACTTAATGCGCTTGTGTGAATGCCGCCTCTTGTACGTAACACGCAGGTAGGATCACTGGGCCAAGGACTCGGATCTCTTTGGTTCAATTCCCACGGAAGAACTGTTGGTAACGGGCGTTTAAAGCATCGGTGTCATTATCCTCTGATAAGTAACAGGTACGATTTAACTTAACCTTTCCTACTCGATTGTAGAGTGGCAGGATCAGCAGTTAGGGGATTCGTGCTAATTACCGAGCAAACCTTAAAGAAAGTTGCTTTGTTCTGTCAAGAATTTTAACTCTCGATACAGATATGCTATTACTAACTATTTCGTTGTTTTGTCCAAGAAACATATACCTATTTGTAAAATTCTGATGATTTTGTAGAATGTGATTTAAATGGAAGAAACTGTGGAAAATATTGAAAGACGTACACTATTGCTAACTACTTCATTGTTTTGTCCAAGAAAGACATATATTTGTAAAATTCTGATGATTTTGTAGAATTTGATTTGAATGGAAGTAACTGTGGAGAATATTGAAAAAGATAATTTTACACTAGAACTACCGGCGTCAAATCCAACATATTTTAATAAATTAAATAAGTACTATAAAAAAGGGGGAATCAAGCGGCGGAAAATTTGATCGATTGGGTGATTTATGTTTATTGATATAGACGTAAATTATTTATTCTATGACTCTTATATAAACTTGGAGAATTTTTTGAAAAAATTGTGTACCAGTCATTTTGACTGGTCTGGTAGTTCTAGTGTTAATGACATATCTATCTGTAATAGAATGATATTTCTCTAACGTTACGAGATCCTCGATTTTGGTCTGGCTTTATGATGTTGAAATATGAATATTCTTTTGAAAATACTTCGTCTGTCCTCCGTTTCTTTACTTCTAGGAAATTATATTCGTTTGAGATGGGCTAAAAATATTTCCAGCTATATTAAGCCTATATTTTCGATTGAAAAATCTGGTTTTAAGGCTGGATCGTTGGCTTAGGTACACGTGTTAGCGAAAGTAGCTTTAAGACGTTGAGACAGAACGGTGATGATTCTACGTTAATAAGCATATCCTCGGTCAAGGTCACATTTGACCAGGGAAAAAAAATTGCTATTATGTCAACGGTCATATTTAATTATCAATGACAGATTTTAGTATCAATGACGTTTTACACACCGAGTATTACAAGTATTGATGTCCTCCTCTCGATAAAACTTCCAAGTTCGTTCGCATTTGGCATTAAAACCCACGTAGACGTTCCAGAGTCTCACGACTACGTGTATTTTGAAACGTCTTTTCATTAATTGATCGATTTCAATGCTGTAGTATTTCAATCGGAATCGATTCGTTTAATTTGACCGAATGCAATGCGACGTAATGAATATACATTTTACTATCGCAGGAGGAAAAGATGAGGAACAACATTCCAACAATAAAGTCAAATGGCTTAATTTAAACGATTACAGACAGAGATTCTCATGATTTTACTTTCAAAATAGTAATTCGAAATTCCATCTCTATATTCCAGGAAAGAATGCTTGTCGATATTGTTTTCTTAAGTCGTTACTAGTCCTGCGAATCCTCGACTCTTCGATTGCAAAATTCAAATAGCACAATCCTAGCAAAAACGGGGACCGTCGAGTCATCTTTGATATCATAAATCCATTTTAAAATTTGTACAAATTCAACATTATAAAATACAACTCTTATTTCCACCTTTCCAGAAAATATCAGTAACTGGAAAAAAATCATCTCTGATCATTCCACTTTATTTAATTATACCTTTGGCTACCGTTCTCCAGTAATCTTCGAGTCATCGCCTAATTACCTAACAAATTGTTGCTTTCAACAGATACCGATCGACAAGACATTACGTTACGACATTTCAACTCATCCCTTCGCAAGACCTCAATCAAAACTCGAGTTCTCCGAATTCACAAGGAAAGAGAGAAGCCACCCGCTGAATTTCTCCGAAGAGGCCACATCGGTCGCTCCTTTTCGGGCGAAGAAACCAGGACGAAGAAGAATCGGATCGTACATTGTCCGGTTCCTCCGAAAAGGAGAAGACGAACCAAGCAAAAACCCAAAGATGACGGTGATGCGTCTGCAATAATTGCGCAACCATGATATTACGTAAGGGCGAAAAGTCAAGATGTTCTTCTCGAGTGAGAAAAATCACCTGAACGTCTCTTTCGTCGAGGAAGTTCGCGATGTGTCGTGAAACCATGCAAAAAGACTGCGAGCAAAGGCTCGATGAAAATCATTCGAGATTTTTCATTCATAGGGGTGAGTATCTCATTCGTTGTGGAGGAGTCCTCTTAAAGGGAGACGTGGCTATGCCGAAATAAACTTTCCCGGGTTATGTAAAGACTGGCAGACTCGCCGGTATAAAGGTCGGCTCTGCCCCCAACAGTCCAAGAGTTGCTCGCGAACTTCACGCCGGCAACCATCGGGAGAAGAGCGACGCTCTATATGTGACGTTGCCTTTTTATCTGACGCAAACTTATTTCTACCGTTCACGCCGTTGGACTTTCTCGACAGTAACGTGTTGCTTCGTACCGCGTGCCTCGTTTATTCGGCAAAGATGCGTGCCTTGGTAAGTATCTTTCGGTCTTCTATAAATTCTATCACTTCTTCTTACTCTGTTTCTCTTTTATTCTACTTCTTTGCACTTTTGACATCAATCCTTTCTTCTTGCACGTGAATCTGTCAGTTTGATATTTGGTTTACATGTTCTAAGCGCATTTTAACTGGACGCTTTTTGGCATCTTTCAGTTTATTTGGTTCGAGGGTAACGTTCAATTTTCATCGATCTTCTGCTCTTTATCTCGCGCGACTTTCTCTGCGATGAAAGGTAAGCATGTTGGTTGATTGGGATTGTCCTTTGTGAATACTATTTCTTGCTATGCTGAGACATACTAATGATAACTATTCTCTCTTCTATGATGATTGGAATAACGATTAACAATCAGCGTTGAATATGTTGTTAATACAGTCGCTTATTTGTCGGAACTTTCTCGAAACTGATCGCACGATGCACGTGGATCGAAGACAAAAAGTTTGCAGAAGGGTTACGACTAACTTTCTAGACAGCCTTTTACGTAATTTTGAGACACTCGTCGTCTCATTAACACGTGCGATTAGCTTTTCGCTAGTAATCGATTTGCTTCATTTTCTAAATCAATAGAGCAACGTTTAGCAAGAATTATATTCAAATTGGCGCAAAAAGGACGTCATTGCTTTAACTATACAAGTCTGCACGAATATCGTTCTCGTTAAAAAAAAATTCCAATATTAGTCGATGACACTTTCTTCGAGAACAACTCGCAACATTCTCACGTTAAAAGCCCGCTAAAATCGTGTCTCTGTGCTTTCAAACAACTTCGCTTTCACGGATAGAAAGTATTCGATTAAGATTCAAACTTCTATCTAAAATCTCTCGATGTGACTTCTCTCTGGATCGACACGATCGACGGAATCGCTAAAATTCATTATCGACCACGTCCTACTGAAACGGTTTCAGTCGAACGAAGATCAAAGACCCACTCGTTGCAAATAGGATTTAACTTATCCCCATCGAGTACGGCGTTTCAATTTTAATTTCGTCGGCCGAAGATTAAATTTAACCAGCTCACAGTATGTCCAGACAGGAGGAGCAATGAATTAAAATCTTTTTTTTTTATTCCTTCATTCTTCTTCCTCTCTCTTTTCTCTTTCTCGAAACCCACGTAACTCGGTGCCATTTGAATCGGCTTCTCTCCTCGTCTCTTTGGCCGCTCGCAAACGCGACGAGTATTGTGACCTACCCACTAACACATCCGTCTCGCCCTGACCTTTTGCGGGGAAAGGTATCTCAGTGGATTTACGGGACAAACATGACGAAGATTAAAGCATAGGTGTACTGGCTTTCATTTCTCTGCGAACGCCGCCTCGATCGGGAACAGAGAGACATTCCGATAGACTCGACCTTTGAGGATTTCATTTTCCCCGAACAAAAGATGTCGGTCGATCCACCCAAGAAGGGACAGAATGTTGGATAAAGGGAATAGAAGTCTATTGAGATATCAAACTTAATGAACGGCCAATGCGTAAATCTTCCCCGTTGGTTTTATGATTTTTGCCAGAGTCAATGATGTGAAATTTAGTACCCTCGTAAATGATCCTGTACGAACGTGAATTTATTTCATTATCGATTCTGAGACGAACGATAAAACGTTGAAAGACAGTGTTGGTCCCGTGATCGTTGTAGCTTCGTTGAAGTAGACGATCGGTACCATCGACTTTCCTTCGGTCTGTCCATTAAGCATGATGTAATAAAGTTGTCTACATCAATCATCGGTTTCCTCCTAGCGCCGATGATTCGTCGTATCTAGCCGCTGACTACCGTAAAATCGGAACTTCCTTTCGCAATGGCATCCCGTGGTGTCTGCAAAAAGAGAAAGACAATTGTTAGGTGTTAGGAACACGCTTCTATCTACGATGGCTATTAGAGATATGTTTTTTCAATCTTGAAATTCTATCCAACTGAAAGTATTGATATTTCAATAATGTACACCGAGAATTGGGATATCTGGTATTGTTGCAATTTAATTCTATCATGTAATATTTTATTACGAAATACTTCCGCGGCATGAACACAACAGCAATTATATCCCATAGAATTTCGCATATTAATTTCCAACCAACAATATTTTTAAAAAACAGTAAAAATTCACAAGTTAAAATAAACACCCAATGTTTTATACGTACAATAAAAATCAAATCAAATTACGCTTTAAATTAATTTAACTATACTTTTAAATTAATTAATTTTTCAAAAAATCTTTTAGATCCTTCTCTCATTGGTCGTTCTGGTGCACGGCCAAGAATACTTTCGGCAGCCAGAAAAATCGTTAAGCGATGCTCGAAACCTGGGTGACAACCGTGGACATTACTCCTTCGCCTATGAAACCGAGGGCGGTATCCTGCAGAAGGAGACTGGAAGTAGAAAGTATGCCGGCACACCTTCGGAAACGCAGTTAATTCAGGGATCAGTGCAGTACAATGCACCTGACGGTACACCAGTGGCATTCAGTTGGACGGCTGATGAATTCGGCGTTCAAGTATCCGGTACTCATCTTCCAACTGCACCCCCAATACCACCAGCGATTCAGAAGGCTCTCGAATGGGCAGCGAAACAACCCTCCACCGAGCCACCCACTGAGGGTGCCAAAGAATCACCCAGCCAACAAAATGCTGTTCCCGCTAGCACCAGTCGACAATACAAACTAGGACAACAAAATAAAAGAAATTGATTTATACATTGTAGAATTAATTGCCTATGACTATCACACATCCAGTCACGTGTAGAGTAATGGAGAATAAATTTGTATTTTTGTAGAAACATAGATTCTATCGAATTCTCTTGGCCTTGCTCTAACGTGTTGCTGCGACGATTTTGCGTTTGGATCGTTGCATAGGGTGAGGGTTTGGGACGCTATGATCGTTAGAAATTGAGAATCGCCGATCCAGATGATGGATTTCTTGCGTTTAAGGAAAAATTAAGGGATGAAAGACAGTGCGGCTGTTTTAGGATATAGTTTGACGTGGGGAATACTAGAGTAAGATTTGTTTGTTGTAAGGATACTGTTGTAGGATGATGTACTGAGACTTTTGAGGTGTTTGTGCATGTTGTTTGGAAATTGGGTGACGAATGTTTGGAATTGAAGTTGAACTGAAGTTGAAGGGAAATAAATGAGAATGATGGACAGATGTTTTTTTTTTTTATTATTTTTAATTATTTTATTTTGGAAATTATTTTGATATTATTTGGAAATTATTATTTGGATATTGTTTGGAAATTACTATTTGGATATTGTTTGGAAATTGCTTATTGGATATTATTTGGAAATTGCTAATTGGATAATATTTGGAAATTGTTAATATGAATTTGTTGTTTGAGAAAATAAGTCGATGGTGTTTCGTACGTTTATAACTTTTCTGTTATTTATTTCAGAATCTTATCGTTTAACATAACTTCAAAGAAATCGTTGAAAACGAAGTGTCACTTAAACATTATTTGGTGTGTACTGATTGTGAGAAAAGTAATACATGTTCTATAGTATAACGGAAACAATTATCAACATGAACCGCACTGTTATTGCACTTCACTGGGTAAATTCGTAAATTGACAAAGTCACGGACAAATATTGGAATTTTCGTAAAACAACACAGACCTCTAAGAGTGTTCACGTATCCGACAAGGCGAAACAAACCAAAGAAGAAATATCCGTGTAATCGGGCGCAATTTATTTACAAATACCTCCTCAACCTCCCACTTCTTACATTTCACGCAGTTAAAAGAATCTTATTGAACGTGAATTATAAATACAAAAGTTAATCACGAATCGTAGGGTCCAGCCTCAAAAGAATATTAATACATTTTGCGAAGAAGAAATCCCCTTCGAAAATTCGAGTTTAACCTCCATCGACTTATCGTAAAGAATCATCGCAGAGAAACTTCGAGACTGTTCTTCGTTTCGCTTCTAACTGTCTAGCTTCTTCATTTAAGAATCAATGTTGTTTTCTTCAGGATGGGCAGCGATGTATTCGAGAGCCCTGAGGATCTGAGGTGGAATGGCAGGGATGTGATCACCCTGGGGTTGGAAACCATTCTCGTTGGCGACATAGGTGACCTTGAAGACTTCTCCATTAGGTCCGGTGTAGCTGTATTCACCCTTAGCCTCGAGAGCTTCCTCATCGTTTCCAATTTTCTTCAGGTGACCTTCCTCTTGTGCTTGAATACCATTTCCGGTCTCGTAGTTGTAGGCGTAGGTTCCATCAGGGTTGGGACCATCCAGGCTCATCCTCAGGATGGGAACTGGGGTGGTGTTGTCAACGGGAGCAGCTGCTACTACCGCGACCATGGCGAACAGGGCAATTACCTGAAAGAATTTTTTTTTAGTTAAAAATTGATCCAGTACTGAGGATGTAAAATGTTGTGAGAATTGATTTTAATGATAGTTCGTTTGAAGTGTTAGATATTGTAATGTATACTAGTTCAGGGGTGGATTCTATCTAGGAGGAAATAGTGGAGTAGGTATCTCTATGACAGGGGTGGCCAACCCAAATGATCTTGCGGGCCACTTTGGAAATGCATCATAACTCCGCGGGCCGCATATAAAATTATATATCCCCCTATATTAAATTTAGACTCACTATAGGCACTTTTTCGGAGTGAAAAATTGAAATAGAATGAGTTATTATTGTGTTTACTACTATTCTTACATGTAAACATAAATAATATAATAATAATGATACTAATGATAATCTCGCGGTACGGAAATATGTTCAAGGCGGGCCGCGGATTGGCCACCTATGAGATACTTCCTTTTATTTCTATTTCTTAGCTTTAACTTCAAGATGGCCATTTTGCCTAGTACCTGTAGTTCTAGATTGTTCTAGGTTTCGAATCACATTATGGGTAATCATAATGTGGAAAAAATTTCTAAGAGATGACAAAAATTTGAACTCCGTCGCACTTAATGCAAGTTCCAGCTCTTAACTTCATTCCTACCTTACCCCCGTTAATGAGTTTTGTAAGCAAAACAGATTTTATAATGGAAGACAAAAGATGAAGAATACTCAATTGAAGAAGTTTCTTTAAGCACGGTAATCGCGATTTTTCCAAACCATCACAACCATTTCGCGACGATTGTGCAACAAACCGAAGATGACATAAGTAAAGTTCCCCCTTTTTCCTTCTGGCGGTCTACCATTAGCGTTCCCGCAGTACTTCGCACCGTTGCGTGTTCCCCAAACTCACCAATTGGTTCATGTTGATATAATATCCGTCAAGTGTGTCGTTTTTTTTCAAAAATCTTCTCTTCTCTCGGAAGCTTCTTGGTGTACTGACTCGTAACTTCGAAGAGTCCTCCCTCTTTATATATCCATCAGCCGAACATTCGTGGAACTTCTGGTAATACCTTATTTAGTCCCCCTCCACCCCTTTCTCCCCACTCCGCGAATAGGACACACCGCCAAATTTTGTGGATGAGCCGACCGCGCAATCACCGATGACAAAATCTTAGTTACAGACATTCGACACTCTGCTGGTACCAACGTCTTTTTTAACTTCTCCTCGATTCTTGGTGTCGTTACACCGGAAAATCCTATGGTCCGGTTTACCTTTGTAATTTGATTTCGATGGATTTGGAGTTTTATGGTAAAATCGAGATTTTGTGAATGAAATTTTTGATATGTTTTACATTGAAGAGATATATCGTTAAAATTTACAGATTATTTGTGAGAGATATATGTGAATGAATATCGTAGGATGTTCACGGACGAGTTCTTCGTGGGTGAATTACGATTCTGCAGGTGCAGAGTTCGGTGCATTTGTATGCTTGCGTAACGTTACGTAATATTTCTGGAAATTCGATATTTCAAGTGAACGCGAGGTAAAACGAACTCGAAGATTTGAACCCGTGGGACCTGTTGGTATAATTGTTTTCGTGACTGAGGAATTTTATGTCGTGTGAATGTGAGATTAGGAAGAGAACGGAAATTCTTGTTTACATTATGAAGACGGATATAGTTAATTATTTTAATATGTAGATTTCTATATTTTTGTATATAACTTATGACAAAGTGGAGGTTAATATTTTTCACGGGTTCTCATTTGTTTTGACATTTTTTGGTCTCGCGATTGTGAAGTATCAATTGATAAGTTGAAGAAACATATAATTTGTTTTTATAAAATAGCGATTACTGGATTTTTTGAAATTTTCTTTGAAGGATTTGTAACACTAGAATGACAATAAAATGACAACTGAGATTCAATGGAAGTTTTTGTTAACTGTTATAAAATGCGAAGGCGTAAAAAGTGCTGTTTATTCGCGTAAAAACACGCAAAACTTTATGGAAATTTTCGGTTCTTCACCACGAGCGTTGGTAAAATAAGCTGATAAATCTGTGAATATAAACGATTACTATTAATAAACATGAATAATACCGGTGGATCACAATTCGAATTTCGTATTTTGTTAATCTCAAATTAATTCGAAAGATCGAAATAAATATACAGCGAATATATTACGTCATTTTTTTACAAATCCTCGCCGTTGCGCAAAAATATTGCAATATTAAAGAAATTGGAAAGCTTTCGTCATAAGTCAAAATATTTCATAAAAGTAATTAATTCGTAACGGGCCCTCATAAATTATTAAACATTTTGCTACGAAAAAATATTATTGTTTGCTTATCTGCAAAAGAAAGACGGTACTTCTATTTATATTTATAACTTTGTACGTATCGTGCTGAGAGATAGAAAAAAATCATTCAGCCTGAAAACAGATGAAGTCATAGAAATTTTTATTATTACAGTCGTCGCTGATATAAACGTTTTGTCACGAATAATAAAAAAAAAAGAGGAATAATAATTCGTCCATTGAAAAGTAACGCCTATTCTTCCTCCAAATCTTCGTCCAAGTAATACGTCAAAGAACTGTCAGAAGAATTCATTGGAAGCATAACAAAAAGGCAGAATAAATCGCACCAAGCGAAATTTGTCTTTTGTTACCAATTATTTGCACGAGCTTCTGAATCATCAAGCACGCAATATTTACGTTTAACGGGGCATAGAATCTCCGTTAAACACACCGTGCATATAGACAGAAGTGACAAATTTCCGACTACTAAATATTTGATCATAATTATTTTTATGTCACTGCAAACGAACAACTCATACATTTGTCATTTTTGATCGCCATGTGAATTTCTACGCCTTGTCAGCCATGATATCCCAACGGATTTCATCTCTGAGAAGCAAGAAATTTGGATTTCTCACGATTCTTTCGATTGCTTACAAGCTTCTTCATTGATCGAAAAAGTTTGGAAAAAATGGCAAAAATTTGTTTTCCATCCTGCAATTTATTGCTACACATTGAGAAACAAATCGGTGCAAGGATCACGATAAATCGTTACACGTCCTGTCGTATTAACGCCATTCAAGTAAATCCCTGAAATTTATATTTTTTCCCAGACTCAGTAAATATTTTATCTTCAAATAATTCTCGTGTATCGCAGTCGCGAAACATGGAGTTTTGCAACACGCCGGACAATCGTAAAATATTTAATGAAATTATTTGATAGACTCCTCAGTTCGCTCGGAATCGCTCCAGGCTACCATATAACCTTCGAACACGTGCGAACGTGCTCGGTCCTTCGTGGAGAATCGAACGTATACAAAATTGAAGAAAAAAAAAAAGGAGAATAAGAAACGAGCCACGAACAGAATTCTAAATGTAACCTTACACATTACACTCGTATCTCATACACCATGGATGTCATCTTCCGTCCTTCCATAGAACATCCACACGTTTAAAAAAAAAACGGCAGCAATTATAATAATCCAGATAATTATGAAAAATGAAAGACACAGGAAAGAACAAATTTCACCTATTCGAGTTTGCGAGGCTAATGAAATTATGCATAGGATATTCTAATTAGACGTGACCTCGGGAACGTCTTCAAGGTCGACGATAGACGAAGATCGTTACCGTCTCAGACCTGGACCGAAAGGCATCTTATTTGCAATTATTTATTGCCTTTGCGATTATTTACGATGTAATGCCGACAGGACTACTATCTATGCCATTAACATGCGCAATAAAGCATTTGACAGTGGACGTAGTCCGATGTCAGCGATATTTATCATCAGACAACCCCGAACAGTCGAGTTGTACCGGCAAAATTTTACGATCCTTGTAAATAGTCTCTCGTTTCTCTCTCAATTTCTTGTCTCGTGACAAGAAACGTGGAGGCACTGATGTACGAAAGGACGAAATCTCCATAAGCATCGTGCTAAGTTTCAGCTCCCTCTTGTTCTCTGTGAAAAGAGCAATGGGTTTCGTAATGGAAATTGAACGAGGTATACGCGGGTTTCTAATTCCCAAATTAATCGAGCAAGAATCACACCTCTGTGCATCAAGGTTCCGGCTACTCGGATGTGCTTGTTAAATTAATATCTCCGCATTTGTAACTGTCTTGGAATACGTTAGAAAAGTGAAGATAGGCAATTTGTTGGATGACTACGCATCGATACTATGGTGTTCGCTGTCAACTAGTTCCACGTTCTTTTTTTACCTGTCCGAACAACGTTTCGTAAGTTGGTTCTAATGGTCCTGTAAATCTGATCTCCATGTGGGACGTTGAATTCGAGGTGAAACCATTATCTGGTATTATAGACCATTTAGTTCCTATTAGATATCATTACGCATGTTGGATCACTTTTATGTTTACTTCGGAAAAAATTCGTGAAGTGTTCAATTGATCTTCTACAACGTACACTTTAATTGAATTCAATTTGTGATTGTTAACAGCTAAATTGGCTTGTATTTTTAAAGTATTCAGTACCCCTCGTATTTAAATAATTCAATGATGTGATACATATCTCAGGAAAGAGATGGTAAGATTAAATTAAAACTACAATTACAACTCAGGTCTGAATAAATCATTCGAAATCATCCGATCTTTAGAGTCATCCGCTGGAGGACTGCACGAAATATTTACGAAAGCTCATTAAAGATCACCCGTTAAATCATGAACATCCAGTTAATTTATGTGAAAATGAGAAAAAATAATTTCGTTGCTTCTCGTCGATTGCTTTTCGATTTTTCGTTCTCCATCGTCGAAGTAGGTCCCGTTTGCCGGCTTGCATGGGGACCAACAAGACACGCCATAATTCGTACCGCGGAGGTCATCCCGCTAACCTAAATACTATACAGTATTTTTACTTTCACGCGGCAGATGAGCCAAACTCACTTAAGTTGCTTCAACGAATGTTACGCAGCCCGGTGATTAAAGAGGCACGTACGACGGGTTATGATAATTCATCACCTGTACTTTGCAGATAGATAAACGCCGGCGTCTTTGTTACTACTTGAAAGATACGTGAAAAAGGCTCCCACTTTCTTATCAATTTTCCTGGCTGGTGTATTTAAAGGATTTCATACGTTCGCATTTGCATTCGTATGCTACCTTAACGATTAACTGTACGCGAATAAAGAATCACCGTTTCGAAATATAATGTATGTAAGATGTTCGGATGTTTCATTTGCACACCTGGACAATTTGTGTGGTCGTGTAACACGAGTGGTTTTATGGCACGAGACATTAATGAATTCGTATTTTCACTCGACTCTGGTGAAGTTTCTTGACCTCGGAGAGTGCATTCAGAAAGTTTCGTGTTTGAAGTTGTGTTTCGTGGTTTTCAGACTAAATTTTCGCGCGAGAAATTCTTTCGTACGGTGATTCAGTTCTGGCGCGATCTGTGACGCTGTGAATTTATTTATTGTGTATTTGTTATAATCGTATTGAGTTTAACAAATTGCTTTTGTAGTTTGATACAGTAGACTATGAAGTTAATATTGAAGTACAATAAAAGAAGATATGTTCAATATTAAGCAAGATTTTAAGACTGCTTTCTTATGCAAGGGAATTTCTTTGATCGTGAATTTGTAAGTGGTCAAAGCACTAAGTAAATGTTTTGTATTTTTAGAAAGAATTTTTTTAAATATTAAATCTCACGAAAGAAATATATCTTTCTTTATCGATAATTTATTTTGTAGAATTAATTTATTCTCCGTCTAAGGAAAATCTATGCGATCTAATGTTCTATGTTACCGACTGAAAGATGATCTACGAAGAATCGTTTGCAGATTCAGATAGATGACACAAAAGTATGTTTCTCAATGCACTGCAAACGATTGGCGGTTTCGCAGAAGGAGAGATAAAATTCTTCAAACGAAAGAGGGTACTTTTACAACCTTAAACATTGATAACAATAGAAATAAATTTTATACTTTTAGCAAAAATAGAATGCTAACCTATCATTAAATTTATGACGTTTGAACTTTGACTTTGCACGATCTATCGGTACCATCAAAGGTCCTGTACTTTCTTGCAACTTGAGGAAGACATTTAACTTCTGCAGATTAAACGGATATTTCGTGTGTCAGATTTTTAGATATCCAATCTTTTACCTCTATCAAATGATTTATTGGGATTTTATAGAAGCTAAAAGATTGTAAATAATGAATGAAAAGATCTTGCAAACTCGATTGTGCATAAAGTATTCAAAAGTTTAGCTTCTTTATCAAGCAATTGTTATCTTATTAGCTTTTTTTTATAAAAGATGAAAACTTCTAATAATGTTTTCGTTTCTTGGAATACATTAATATTGGCAGAAAATTTGGCAGCCAGCCTCTTTTTGTATCATCAATGTAAGCAGATGAAATTGCGTATTCGGTTTACGTTGGCTCGTCAAGGTTTCACAGATTTGTTACACGGCTGAATTTATAACATACACGAAATACAAAAATTCGTACAAATTCTATGGGGTAAATGGAAGCTACAAAATGCTAAATAAATAATTCTATATTTATTAGATTCCACTAGCATCGTAAGGATTACTATTTTTTTTATATTATAGATTTCTTAAGTAAATTGTAGACACATGAAAAAACAACCTAAGGTTTTTACAGTATATTTTGCAAGTAGAAAGTTGCGAATATTTTCTAAACGAGGCAGGATATCGTGATTATGTTGTCAAGAGTTTTATTGTTTTGCGTGAGTGAAGAAACCGCAAGTATCCATATGCATGCATGGTTTTTCCAAGAAGCTTGCCAAATATCTGAGCAATTTTGAAAGGTTCACCTTTTCGAAGATCCAACACTTTTTTTTCCTCAAGGTTTCACGTGTCTTTCTCTTAATTTCCACGAATATATTTTAAAGTTCATCGACATTAAATTATCAAAAAGGTATCTCTGAATTATATATTAAATTGTTATTCAATATTTTTATAGAAATTTTTGACACATTTTTCCGATTAATGGGAAAAGTGCTTTCATTGTTGATAAATATAAATTTAACTTCTACACCGATAACGGAATATTTTGATATTTAATAGCAGAGTTTTCGTTTTCTCTTACAATGTTCGTACATACGTTCATAATTTTCATATAAAACATCAGAAATTAATAAAGCTGTCATAAATATGCAATAAACGAGAAATCCCGTCAAACGGAACAATCCCATACAATTAAATTCCGGCAGGGGATAAAAGGTATAAAAATATATTAGAGATTACGAATTTTGCGGATTATAATATCCGGCTTTCCTCGTCAAACGTTTCCATCCGTAGTTTAATTTCAAACAGAGAATACATTCGTCACAATGCTTCATATGTATTCATACTGCATTCTTCATGCACTTTATACGATTGAAGTTTTCCCACTCGATATTTAATTTCAATATTATTTATAAAACACCAAATAGAAAAATAATGCTAATTAACTACATTTTTCTTTTACATCTAAAACATCTTTCATATGAAATTAAAGAAATGTTTTCTCGCAAACTGCCGAACCATTTATCGTTCCTTGATTTTTCAAAGCTTCACGATGAAACAATCACGAAAATAAAACATCATCATTCAAACATTTGTCTTCCTCGCTGTAGGCATTATTCATCAGTGAAGAAATCTACGTCAATTCTCATCACATTGTACGACTATAAACGAATCGCGAATACAGGTATACATTTCAGTCATGAAACTGAGAATAGGACAAAGGTAGGAAGGAACACTTTGCACACGAAAGCCGAAGAGAACGAAGGGATCTATTATACTTCAAGGATCTTTTAATTTTTCTACGGGCAACAAACCATCGATATCCTGGACTTACGACATCAACGAAAACGGCCTTCAGCCAGAGGGCAAAAAAAGTACGAGGTGTCCTTGGACCTTCGACTGGTGATTTAAGGGACTCCAAGTTCAGCTAGGATGATAAACGTCCAAAAGAAAGAAATAAAGTAGTAATATTAACAGTCTCTGTTGAAATAACACGCTGACAAAGTCTTTGTTCCTTTTAGAATTTAAAACTCACGTTCATAATAAGTCGAATTAATTAGCAACAGATCAGAAAGCTAGGGAAAACTTACAGCTCCCATTTGGAAAAATTGTATTAATTTTATGCAAATATATAATTATAATTTTGTCAATGTAAATAGTAAAAAAAAAAATAAAGAATGTACACGACACTGATTTATAGCTTGGTCCGAAGGAACGTTCCAAGAATTTGCGTAACACCGCAATTTCAATGGCCGCGCGAATGATTAAATCGCGCCTAAAGGTACCAGCATCTCCTTCCGCTAACAATCCTACATATTTGCAGTGTCACCATTAGCATGCTACACGAGACAGCTTGTGTTATTTGTTTCAATTTGTTCACCATGTTTTCCACGTTCTTTCGTCCTCTTCTTCTCTTCCTGAATCGCTGTTTCCGCTCGCCTCGGGAATTAGATGTTTCATACCTGATAGAAGGTCTCGAAGGAGCAAGAAAAACCAAGAATCCGAATGTGATGTATGATTACATACCGCGAACGTGTTCAGCGTATGGGGATTATGACGTCATTAACCATTGACCGACATCAGTTGAGACTTGCCATACATAACACGTAAAGTGACAGTGATGCATCACTTCTCTGCCAAAAAGTTTGGAACTCTGGAAACGCCAAATGCATTTTCTGCGAAGTCGCGTTGCTCGTTAATTCGTGCTTGTATATATTCTTCTTGAATTTTAATGTATAAACTGAACTCGCTTTGTTATCTGGCAATTTGAAATCTTTAATTGATTTCCTATGTACGTTTAATTGACTTCCTATCTACAACATCGTCTTACGTAATTTTATCGTTATTTAATTATTGGATAGAGAAGTCAAAGTGGACTTTGGTAATAGTATACATATTTAATCAGTTTAAACATGTAATTTGGATGATTCTAATTTTTTTGTACAAATTTGTATTAGTACTCTTTGAAAATGATTGAAGAAGGTGATTTTTACAGTTATATGGTTACTTTTAAAGTATGGAGTAATAAAATTTAATAATGCGGAAGAGAAGAATAGTGAGATAATAGCAAAAAGGGGAAGGAAGAGAATATTGTATTTGATTTTGTATACACCGAAAATAAATAATGAAAAACATAGAAGAGACAGTCATGTTATTCGTGTATTACAATTTTGGGAGGCCGTTGATTATTATTTCACTAATGAATACTTAATAAGACGTGTGCCTAAAAAATGTATCTATTAATAAGAATATAAAGTAACATAGATAACGAATAGTCGAATCAATGGTGGACTTATACGAAGTTACTATGTTTGCCTGGAGGAAGTCCTTCAAGTTAATGTATTCTTAAGATGTTTTCCATATTTAACGTATTGCCTGGTAGTACGATTAAATCATGAGTCCAGTAATCACCTCAAGTTGCTGCGCCATTTCGTAGGGAATTAAAAATTTAAAGGCATTGATAATTATATTTAACAGATAATTACATTGTCTAACTGAAACGGTTATTTAATAAGATAAATAATAGAATAATAGTATTCTATGGTTCGGAGAAGAAAAATTCAAAAAGTCCATTGTTTTTTTTTCCAAATCCAATCAACGTTTGATTTTATTCTTCTCTTTTTTTATTTGGTGTTCGCTGAATGTGCAATATCGCAAGTATCGTTGTAGAAATCTTGAAACTGTTTTCGTAATTAGCGGATGTTGCAGACGGATGAACAGCTAACACGAGATCTGTAATTGCAAATCCGATCATGCCGTGGCTGTACCATCGTGGAATAATATTATCTCTTTATTTAGTTTAATCGCTTAAAAATTACACTTCCTAGAGATAACGATGTCGTTTTTCCTTTCTTTTTTTTTGGTTGTTGCTTCTTCTTTTTTTTTATCAAGGAAGACAGAAGAAACGCGGGAGATTCAAGGATATCTTTCTCACGCCGGACATTTTATCCCCGCAGTTTTGTCTCGTGATTTATTGAGCTTATTTCATGAAATGCATTTTCCATTAAAGTCCTGGCATCAAATTGAGTCACGAATTCGAAACAGGTTCACATAAATTTCAATCGCCCTCTAGGGGCTGACGTTAATGGCACTCTGTAATCTGTAACAATCTAAATCAAAAATTATCTCCTTGCATGCATTCACAGTATATTTTTGTTTATAAAAATAATCTTTTCCTATTCATTCTCGCAAAACGTCAACACTGTTAGATGTCTTTCCAAACAATAATTAAAATCCACCTACAAATATTCAATTTGACCCTCTGCACTACGATCTTTTTTGTCACTGAACCCGCAATGATTCAGAATTAAATTGGTGAAATAAAAATTGATGTTAATTAATATTGGAGAAATAATATTACTTCGTTGCGTCTCGTTTTTGAAAACTTGAAAATTTCCTATGCCATTTACCTGATCACGAGTGTCACTCGTTATTGTAGAGCAAGGGGTTGAGATAACAATATTTACAGCACCAAACAAGGAATAAAGGCGCGAATAACCTTTGCAAACGATCATTATCTCTTATCTAAATAACTAAAATTCTTAGGTCGCATCATTAACTGATCGTACGAATAAAAATTCTATCAATTGTTCACCCCATTGCCCAGGAACAATACAATCTCCAATGAAATCAGTACTGGAATAATTATCCAAATAGTTCATGCCAAACAATCTCCAACTCTGCTTCGTGACAATCTTCCTACCAATGCACACGATTTCCTTACTACCGATTAAGCACATCCTTCGATTAAAGGCAATGTGCGCTTCTTCAATTTCACCTTCTTCTTCTCATTCTCTTTCTTCTTCTTCTGAGTTGCACACGTTGCCCATAGAAATTCCATTTAACCTGCGATTAAGTTCGTGAGGTCGTGCTCGAAATATCTTTACACGAATCTAAAGGGGTAGAGAAGATCGGCAAACATAATGCTCGAGACACAGACTCGAAATAATCTAATCGGTTAGCCGATCATCCTGCATCCTCCGTGGCTGCAGTATCCCCTTTGCAGCCGGAGGTCGCATCATTGCACAGACAGCATAGGTCCCAAAGGTCGTGCAACAACCGATGGCCGGATTGCGCAACCACAACTAGACCAGAGCATCTAATTGCTCGTATCGGTGGCCTCTTCGATCACCCATGTACATGCTTTCGTTCCCTATACTAACATTACTAGGGTAAAATAATCTTTTTCTTATTTTCTTTCTCTATTTTCCTCTCTTTATCTTTCCTCTCCGCTTCTTTTGAGTTTCTCTTTTCCTATGTCTCTTTTCTGAGTCTAGAGTTTCATTTTTCTTCTCTATTTTCTAAATTTCTCATTTCTTTCCTTTTTCTTTTTTTTCGATTCCCCTCTTTTCACCCCTTTCTTTCTGTTTTTTTTGCTGTTTCACTGTTTCTCGACGGTTTTACTTCTCAAAGGACATCAGTGTGCGTTTCTTTTTATCTTTTCCCCTTCGTCTAGAAAGAGAGAAACTCTTTCTCTGTCTTCTGACAGAAACAGTGTTTCTTGTAGCTCGAGAGTTGGTCTCTTCCTCGTCACGATGCTCGCGGATTCCAGTGAGTTATACTTATCGTCAATTGATTTTCCCCCTTGGCTTTGTTTCACCTCCAGGTCTGCGTTCCTGGAGTCACGAGGGTCGTGGAGCAATGCGATGAATAATAGGACACGCCGGATGGAACAACCTCGGTGCCGTTAAATGAAAGCGGTTAACCCTTAACTTGCAAACTGGAATTTCGGTGTGATTTTATCCTGGCGATAAATCTTACCGACTTAACGCTTTCCATGGCAAAAGACGTGAATGTTTGGTGTTGCCACTCTGACCCAATGTGTTCTATGGCAGAGTTGTTTCCATTTGATGTAGATCTCGGATTGTTGTTATATCGACATCAATCCTGTAGACTTAGTGGTGAAATAGGTGGATTTAGGTTGTCTGAGTGAAATAATTAGTTTCTTCTGGGTTGATTCAAACGTTGAAGCGTACTATCAATAGGTCGTTCTTGCTAATGATAGTAAAATAATAGACAAATTAATTGGTGGACTTGTTTCAAGTTTTTAAAAATTGATCATTAACACTAGAAGTACCAACTATTAATTTAGTATGTTTAAAGATATTACATTAGTACTTCGGAAGAATGGAGGTGAAATGCGTAAGAAACTAAACTAATTTAATCTCTCACGTTTTACAAAGTAGATATAAAAAATTAAGCATAGTACAGCACTAAAAATTTCTTCAATATTTAAAAATAATTCAATAAAAATCATTTTGACTCCCTTGGTAGATCTAGTGTTAATAAATTGTATGAAAGTGACAAGTAGGTAGCACCAGTACTAATGAATAATACAGATTATCTACAATTTACTTTAGGATTCGTTAAATGTTGGCTAATTCCTGAATGATTCTCAGAATACATGACACTTCATTCAATGTTGACGCAAATTTTGAAAGGAGCTGAGCTTCTTGAAAGGCAGATAAAATGATTTAAAATCATAAACATCGAGAGAAATTGATACAACGAAATTGAATGCAATCTAACTCGAAGTGTGACATCTTGAAATGTCATTCGTTAATTAAAGGCAGATGTTGGATGACGCCGCGAAAATTTCTCCACAATTCCGAGCTATAAATCTTTAAAACCACGTGCATTCATACGGCGCATAAAGGGAACCCGAGGATTTTTATGAGATTCCACAAAACGATTGCATTTGAAGAAAAAATAACGTTTCTTCTTTTTCTCCTCTTTTCCGCGACCGCCGTTGACATTGTGTCGCAAGAGGTGCTCGTCGATGTTATTACGTAACAACGCCGTGTGCGTAGAAAATTATTATAATGTTATGCAACAAATAATACGAAGCTTTAGAGTTACGATGCCCGTAAATGAACATTTGCTGCCTGCTCTTGCCGCGCCTCGAAGGTGGATAACACTCGGCCAGAGGGGTGAAATTTCAGGGTAATTTTATGCGAGTGATGAATCTTCGGATTTATGCGCTTAAATGCGGAACACGTAGTAAAGCTGATAGCGCATACGTGTTCCTTCGGGATAAGAGAGTATTAAGTAAAATACAAGTTTCCTTTGGTAATAAAAATCACCCTTAACATGCGCTTAATAGAAAAAATATATATACCATGGATTCACCGTGTTTCTTTACTTTTTCTTTTTCACTGCAAGTATTTTATATCCTCTACGGTTCTATGTCCACCTACACTGGACACAGATTTCTGATGTATTTAAAATCTTATCTATTAATAGATAATTTAATATATTAATAGGTAAACAAATAATTTTCACTTTGGAATTTATCGTTGTCCCTTCACATAAACATTCCAAAGTAGTTATTCTAGTTATTAAGTAAAGATTAATAACGTTAGCATATTTTGCGAAATTATTTTTGTTTACCTGACGAAGAGTTGAAAAAAAAACTTGTAATGCAAAATATGAATGATTAAGCGTCAGATGAATATTGTTCCTAATATTCCACTCAAAGTATAATATTTAACAAGAATATTCCACGTAAGACTTCATGCTTTCTAAAAAATGACCTTTAACAGGTGTTTAATGTGAAAACTGTAGAATCGATCAGTAAAAGTCCTCATTTCTTACAATACTCGATGGAATTAATAGGTTTTAATATCTGATGAGAATTCTTCTCAAAGTTACTTAGCGAGTGTAATCAAGCGCTTAATTATCTATACGTCTTTCCACCGATTACACCAAGAGACGCGGCACAATTCATGCAACAAAGACTCGAAATTCCCCGGTTAATCGTTAATTAATTAACGACAGCACGAAAGCCAATGAATCTCAAGAAGAGTGAAAATGCTGGAGGGAGTGGAATTTCTAAACGAGATGATCGATAACAAATATAATATAAGGGATTTATGCGATTGCGCCTGAGGGAATCGTGGATGGTAATGATCGTAAGAGAGACTCATTGCGAGTAAATCGTAAACCGGTAAAGAAGACGCGGTAGAAAACGACCTTGACATATAAGTATACACCACAAACATTCTAAGAGAGCGCCTAGCCGGAGGCGAGAAGACGCAACGGCGCGCCGAATTCAATTTTACTTTCATCTACCGTGCAAGGTGCTTCGACGGGAATAGAATTCGATGGATCGTAAAATCTCACGAGAGATACCTTTTTGTCTATCCGCGTAATCGATTTTTTCTTTTTATTTACGTGTCTCGCGATCGCAGAAAGCCACGATTAAGATTCAGTATGATAATTAAATACGGAATATCGCGCAATAATTCCGCGCCGCTTGAAAGACATTATACCATCACTATGAAGTAGTTTTGGAGGTTTTATTGATCCGTTAATACCTGCCACTGTGGATGTCAATGTGAAAAAAATACGTGTAAATTGATTTCACTTGTGTACGATTTACACGATCGAACGAGAAACTAATCAAAGGAAATTCAATTTTTAAAATGTTTTTTAACCCCTTAGCCAACAACAACGTCTTACACTCATGGCGTGATAAACGGAATAGAAAATTTTCAGATTTTGTAAAACTTACAAAATTAAGAGTGTCAATAGGGCCTTAACATAACGAAATGATTTCTATAATATCTCTAATTAATTTTTATTATAACAATTTAATTATGATTCATTGCGAAGGCAGTCACAAAAGAAGTTGCAGGACAAGGGATTAACGAAATTTAATAACTAATTTTAAACAACAGTAATAAAGTATCAAACGTAATAAATTAATTATTTTATTTACTATCAAATACACTTAGAATATCTATTCTCCTGCTTCTCTATAAATCCAAAGAACTTTTCTAAATAAAACTATCAACCCATCATTTCGACTCCTTCAGTAGTTTTAGTATTTAAACCAAAACATAAAACATGTTCTACCTCACCGTAATTACCCCCATTTGAAACTCACCGCCGACAATTGCTCCAAAATAAATTTCCTCTAAGAAATATACTCTCTAATGTTTCCAGGTAGAAACGGCACGCGAATTTGAAATATCAGTCGGCGGCAAGGTAATGCATTTGCAACGGCCTTATAAGTACGATATGCGGCCGCGGTTGTTGCAACAGTGGTTTTATGCCGGTGTACTTAAGGCCGCGTGGCGAGAAGGAAAGGTTACACGCGGATGCACTTAGGAATACCGGCGCGCATCTTCAAGAATGCGTACTTGCTTTGAATGAAAGCCTCGTCCGTTAGGAGAGAAAAGCACTCGCCATTCCATCGAGGAATTGAACGGGGACGAAAGCGCGTCAATGGCTACGGCAAACAAAACGAGGAGAGAGAGAAATTAACGGTTCGTTTTGCGAAGCCCTTGGCGAACGTTTTTTTGTTCTCTCCATCTTCTACTAGAAGAAGAAGAAAAGATTTCGCGCACCCGGCGAACATTAAATTATCCGTGCCGACGCGAAGAAGACGCAAGATCGGTGCATCGAGTGGCTGCATTTACCGCTGACATTTTAAGTAATGATCAATAACTTCGTCTATTCATTATCCACGGTGATGTTTTTTTGAATAGCGATACAAAAGAGAGAACGAAATCGTGGAGTCGTGGGTAATTGGTTTTAAATCGGGCTCATTAGCGTTCCTGTTTAAAGGATGACGAATTTTCGGAACGGAAATGAAGGTATCGATGAGACGATTCATTAGTGGTTTTTGATGAAAGATCGAGCGGATAATGAATGATCATTGGAATACCGTAGATTCGAAGATTTTTCTGTGGCGAGAGAAGTTCGTAGGATCGTGATAAGGGAGACAAAAAATTGAGGATTTATCGGTGAAGTTGAAGATATTTCTGAAGTTTTTGTTATTAAAAAAAGAGATATTGGATATCGATATTTCTCTTGACTCGGTGAAATTTATATAAAAGCATGATAACCAAGAGTATCGCAAATTGCGAATTTATTGGACGATTGTGGTAGAAGCTATTTCTCACCTTGTCTTTTAATCATACAAGTCTGAAATTTTCTGTTAAACGTGAAAGTTGTTAATTAGAAATTTATTGGACGAACAGATTGACAAGGGATTTCTAACGATTCTACGATCGAAGAAGCGTGAAAAGCTGACAGAAAATTATTAAACGTACGTGTTACAAGTTCCATGGTAGACACGCAAGTCAGTGGTTACAGTGATGCAATTATATTTGAACATTTTACACATATTACCAGTACCCTCGAAAGACAAGATAATGTTGGAACGATTGCATCAGTGCTCGCACATTGCACCGTTCGGTATTACACGTTTACGCGCGCAACTGTCTACGTTATATGCAACCTTTCGATATATCCTCTCGTCTTAAATTTTAATCTCACTTTTAACAAATATTTGCGTAATATCGATGCATCGTCTCGTCAAAGCGATGCCGGAACGAACGAAAGCGGAATATCGTCAAACATGCGACGTTTAGAGGGAAAGAGAAAAAGAATATATTTCCCAATACATGAAATAACAATTTTTATATTCACGACATATCTTTACTCTTGTCAAATTTGAACGAATCTGACACAGATTCTAAATGGTATCGACACCTCTTTAAAATATTTATATATATAGCGGGAAAAGTCCAGCGCAGCGGAATAACGAGTTCACATGATGACCGTGCGCGTTTAATCGCCAATTAAAAAAAATTTGCGTACCTCGTTACGAGGAGCGCAATAATCACGAATACCAAACGGATCGGTGGAATTTCGCATCGTTTGCCTTTCGTCTCGTACTTGGATCATTCTGGCACACAGTGCATGCTGGAACGTTCGCAAATACGCGAAGAAGATACATCGCGATGGCTCGTAGTCCGGGCATTAAACTCTGGGACGAAGCTGTTGGAGTCACGGACGATTTACCGCAAAAGTGTCACGAAGGCGAGGACGATGGTGGATTAGATACTTACATCAGAGATTGTGACTTTTAATTGACTCGTTAAGTTGAAAATGATTTTTTGATAAATGCTTCATTAATACTATCATTTATTGTCTTGCATATGAAGGTCAGTTTTAATTGAAAAGTGTTGCTATTGAGAAATACTTTCTTTTTTAAAATATTTGTGCAATGGAATTGCGAAGTAAGAATATCGTTTAAAGATAATAATTTTTAACTCCTTGACCTATGATTTATTTTTTGTCAGGACATGCAAAGACTCAAAATTAATTCCTGAAATCAAAAGTTTTCACTGATTTCTGATATTTTGTATAACTAAACGTAATATTAATAGGGTAGAAATAATGAGGCCGTTTCGTGACCGGTTGATATTATCAATTTGATAGTTTTTGGAAGGCTTCAAAATTTCCTATTCCATTTTCCGCGCTAGGAGTCCCACGCGTAAATAGTTATAAGCTTAGAGGTTAATAAGAAAAATTAAAGTAAAGTTAATAGAAAAATAAAGTTAGTATAATATTTTGGTTGCAATATATTAGAAAATCATCTATAGTATGGACCAATATCTGTCAGTTATAAGCATCCATCAGACATCAAAAGCTCGATGACTATAAGCCATAATTGACAGCCACATCGAAAGGGTTGATTGCTCAGATCTATCAAAATTCCCAATTACTCGACATCGTTCAATCAATCGACGCCTAATGAACAATTTATCGGTGTAAATCGAGACGATTAAACACCGCTTACGAAATCATCGGCAACAATTTCGGCGAAGCGCTTTGCGCGTAATCTTTTAAAAAGTAACCAAGATGCATTCACCCAAGGTCTCGTTTGCTTTCTCGCCATTGGATTTGCAAGTACGCGAAAAATGTGGTACATTAATTCCATCGTAAAAGGAAATACATCAAGATAACAGATTCACGTACAAGATTTCACGATACCGTAAATTTCTCGTCTATCTTAAATATTGCGAGACCATTTTTTACGAGGGTTGTCGAAGGTAATGCAGAACGAATGAGAAAACTTTTCCAGGCTATTTTCAACGTTTAACGTTTCCGAGAATATCTCCGGCGTACTGCACTTTTAACTGCATCGCGTGAGTGTTCATTCATAATAGGGAAGTTTGCGTCGTTACGAGTGCAGGCATATTGCTGAAAATTATTCAGTTAACGAATACATACTGTTGAAACTCTTTGCCGGGAAGTTTCACTGTTTCGGGTGATTTTGCTGTGAAAAGTTTCGAATGAACTCTACATGAAAGTACGAGAGAGACGCCGGGGGTGGATGTAAAGTCAGTTTTAGTTCATCCCTTTGAGAGATAAGCCGGCTAACTGCTCGCTCGATAGGATGCGACACACCTGAGAGACGAACATGTTACCTAGTTAGCTACTTTCACAAATGATATTTATTTGCACATCTTTTGTATGCACTGGTGGTATTACGTAATTCAGCTAATTAAAAGCCCAAACATATCGTGGAAACTTTCCCCTACATTTGCCACGCTGTTATCTTCCATCTTGAGAGACGGCTGTTTATTCTGCATTTTAACGTGTCAATTAGTAATGCGTGGATATGGTTATGATATTTCGAACGAGGGTTATGAACTTTTGAAATATGAGAAATATTGTTTGATGGTTCTAAGTTTTTTTAATGTCCATGGTTGATTCTCGGAATTTTCGCTCTGTTCGACTTATTGCCGACTCGTACTACTTACCAACTTGCAATATTTTTCGAGAGATTAGTTAAAGTTCATGAGTGGAATAAAGCAAAATATCTCAGATGGAATTTCCACTTTGCCGGGCTTGTCGCTGATTCGTACTACTTACCTGAATGTGCTGCTTAAACTGGTGCAAACCATGTTAGAGAACTTAATAATTATGATACGCACGTTAAGTATTTGTAGAGAAATGGAATTTTAGGAATGAAACAAGGGTAGCGATAAAATGAGTTTAACAGTGTGATATAATATTCATCAAATACAATTGTGTGTTTCTAAGACTACAAATTATTTATTTAATAAATGCTACCCTGGCTGTCCTGTGCTGTCCTACGAAAAAGAAAAATAAAATCTGATATTTCCTTACTTTCCGCACGCAAAGCAATGGTACCAATAATACACAAGCAAACCAGTAATACAGAACAGACAGTACAGACGCAGGATTCACATAAGAGGTACAGGATATGCAGAACAGGCAACGAAGGCGCAAGACAAGCAGTATAAGAGCAGGACAAGCGGTACAGGAGCAGCACATCAAGAAGAGGCACAGGACTGGCAGTACAGTTGTAGGACAAGCAGTACAAGAGCTGAACTGGCAGTTCAGGCATACGGCAAACAGTATAAGAGTAGGATAAGCTGTACAGGAGCAACAAACGAAGAAGAGGCATAGGACTGGCAGTACATGCGCAGGACCGGTAGAACAGATACAGGAGAGACATGGTAGCAGCAGGGTAGGCAGTAAAAGAGGAGACCAGACAGAAGAGGCACAAGCCTAGCGATTATACATGTTATACATGTATTAGATTTAAGAATGTATCCATTATTTGTATTACACAACACTATTTTTACTGCACATCGTAAAATAAAATTGTGTGTTTGCAAAACTATGAGTTATTTAATAAATCCTGTCCTGGCCCCAATTCCCACGTTGAAACATTTTTACTCGCTTCTTTCGCTTTGCCTGATTTTTTACTGACTCGTACTACTTTCTAACTTGTCAAATCTTTCCCAACATTCACCTGATTAATGGAGAAAACCAAGAAACTTCAGGTTGTATCTTTTCGCTCTGTCTGACTTTTCGCCGACTCATACTACTTGTCAACTTGTATCATTTCGCTGCAAATTTGTCGATCTCGAAAGGTGTATAAGGTAAAGTATCGGAATTTCTGCTCCGTCTGACTTATCGTCGACTCGTACTACTTGCTCACTTTGCGTTTCTCCGAAAAATTTCCGAATCCAGCAAGTAGTATAAACTAGGATAAGTCAGCCTTACTTTTGTGTTTGACTTATCGTCGACTGTACTACTTGCTCACTTTGCGATATTTCCGAAAAATTTCCGAATCCAGCAAGTAGTATAAACTAGGATAAGTCAGCCCTACTTTTGTGTTTGACTTATCGTCGACTGTACTACTTGTTCACTTTGCGATTTTTTCGAAAAATTTCCGAATCCAGCAAGTAGTATAAACTAGGATAAGTCAGCCCTACTTTTGCGTTTGACTTATCGTCGACTGTACTACTTGTTCACTTTGCGATTTTTCGGAAAAATTTCCAAATCCAGCAAGTAGTATAAAGTGGGATAAGTCAGCCCTACTTTTGCGTTTGACTTATCGTCGACTGCACTACTTGTTCACTTTGTGATTTTTCCGAAAAATTTCCGAATCCAGCAAGTAGTATAAACTAGGATAAGTCAGCCCTACTTTTGCGTTTGACTTATCGTCGACTGTACTACTTGCTCACTTTGAAATTTTTCCGAAAAATTTGCAAACCCAGCAAGTAGTATAACCCGAAATTTCTCAGACCGACTTTTAGCTCCGTCTGACTTATCGTCGACTTTACTACTTGCTCACTTAAAAAAATTTTCGAAAAATTTGCAAACCCAGCAAGTAGTATAACCCGAAATTTCTCAGACCGACTTTTAACTCCGCCTGACTTATCGTCGATTTTACTACTTGCTCACTTTGAAATTTTTCCGAAAAATTTGAAAACTCACCAAGTAGTATAACCCGAAATTTCTCAGACAGACTTTTACCTCCGTCTGACTTATCGCCGACTCGTACTACTTACCCACTTGTGAACTTTTACCGAAAAATTTGCAAACCACGAAAGTAGTATAAACCAAAATATCTCAGACGAATTTCTCGCTTTGCCTGGCCTGGTCGAAATCGGTGGTAACCATATCAGAGAACTTATAAATGTAATACGTTCGCAAGGTACTTTTAGAGAATATGGAATTGTAAGGATGGAACAAGAGTAGCGATTAAAAAAGTTTAACACTATTTTCGATTTAACAAATTCTTTATTTATCATTTATATTATACAGCAAGCATATGTGATATAACATTCATAAAATACAATTGTGTGTTTCTAAGACTACAAATTAATTATTTAATTAATTATGTTCTGACTATCCTGTGCCTTCCCTGGCTGTCCGAGCTGTCTGGTACCTTTCCTGACTGTTCTATGACTGCCTTGGCTGTCCTGTGACTGCCCTGGCTATCCTGTGTTAGTCCTGGTGGTCCTGACTACACTGAGTCAGTTCTGGCTGCTCTGTGATTGTCCTGGCTGCCCTGACTATACTGTGTCAGTCCTGACTGCCCTATACTTGTCCTCGCTATCATGTGTCCTGTGCTTCTCTTCGCTCTCCTTTGTCTATTCTAGCTGTACTGCTCTTTTCTGCATCTGCCAAAAAAGAAAATACACTCGATTAATAATGCTTGTAATTAATGATGACGTTATTTCATGTTAACATGTATTACTTCTTAAAGAAATTTTAATAAAGATATTTATTTTAATTACAAAAATATAATAGCATCTTTTTTAATTTTTGGAACCTGACCTTCCTGTTGCCATTAGTTCTTTGTTTCGTATAAGACTGATTTGCATAAGAAGGCAATTTTTTGAAACGTAACTCCCGTGTTATACGGGGGTTATCTATACTTAAAAGTATATCCAAACAGAAGCTTAGCCTCGAGAAAATTGTTCATAGATATCGATGACGTGAGACTTACTGAATCACGCGTAAATGCGACTGTTGTTTCTTACGGGATGGCTTGACATTCCTGAGAAATGAGAATTTATTAGCGCTTCTCGTGCTTCTTGTTTTTCCATAAGAAGAAGCGGAGTAACGCCTTAGTCGTTTCACGTTTGGCTTTGTTCAATGATTTATTAGTTGTCTCATTTACGACTGCGACCAGTAATTCTACATGAAAGCTTTCCTTTTAGATAGACAAGTGCAATTTTTCACACTTCACTCGAAATGTTTTTTTCCTCCAAAGGTATTTCACAGAGAGAATTTTCAATATTCCCAATACTCTGTAAAAATCGTTGCAAACGATGCTAACTTCGTGCTCAGAATATAAAAATGTAGATCACCCAGGTATTTTAATAGCTTCCCAAACACTTAATCACCAAGTATAATGTTAAGTAAAAATTTCCAATTCGTTATAGATCACCATACTAAAAATCTTCAACGATTTATGTAAAATGCATTATTAATATACGAGTTATCAATAATCTTAGAAATTTCCATCGATTATTATCGATTACTAATTAAACGTATGCGTCGACTGCACTAAAGCCAAGGTAAGCAGCGGTACTTCGAGAACGTTTAAAATAGAAGGTAAGTACGTAAAAAAGAAAAGTATTACGAAGAACCTTCGCAGAAAGGAAGAAAGGAAAGAAAATAGCAAGAGTAACAGGCGGCAGTGAATCATCGTGTCGGTTGCAACGTGCGATCCTGAAATAATTCTTTAAATTTACACCTTCCCTTACGAAAGTACCATTTTCAGAACAAATGTTACGCCATTATTACCAGACCTACGGAATTTCACGGCGATCGACGTCGTTCAATTCAAGCAAGCTATTATTCTCGTCAGGAAGAACGGCAACAAAGTAAATTGTTGGAACTTTGACAGGGTATCGTGCACGGCATATAATTACAAACTGGTAACGAGGAATTGTTTTCCATCGACTCGAAACGATTTTTAACGCAGAATGAAACGCGTCACGCTCGTCTGCCACCCACGTGACCATGTAAATCTCTTTTCATCTCGCCGAGCACGATCTTGATATCTCTGTAATCGCATTCTGACGGAAAGAAAAATTTCGACGACTTATACGCGCGATCGATCGTCCTCTTGTTTGTGCGCAAAGCGGTAGCAGATTCAAACAAGATGCTGAATCTTCAAGACGATCGACGATTACCACAGATAACGTCTGAACTTGGAATTCTTTTAACGTTACAGGACTTTAATGGCAATGGAATTTAACCTTTGCAGAACTAACAAGGTTTCGATCACCTTCATTATCCCATGTCCTCTGCAACGACCGTGTATTTGACGGTCTCTATTTCTCAATGAAAAAAATTGACACAATGTTTAAAAAAAAATAGTGTCAAATCTCTCTACTTAAATGAAGTAATCCCTAAATTAATAAACAGATACATCCACATTCTTATTCCATCTCCAAAGACTCAATCTTTAAGAAAATACTTAGCAACTACCTTCAACATCCTCTCATTCTTCCAAACGTCAAAGCCATACACGCAATCCTCCCCCAAAACTTCACCCTCCATCGATACTCCGTTATCACACCCGTTCCCACCAATCTCGCAAAAACATCAGAATCAAAGTCCACTTAACACCATCCAGTTAATTTCACTTCTCCCAAACGCAACACCCCTCGTTCTAACGATTATCACAGAGAACAAGAAAAGGGCCACGCACGCAACGTTTGTCGTTAAAGAAATTATGACAATTGAGTAAGCATCCTTTAACGGGGACCCGATGACATTTAGCGCAGTGTGACATGGTGATCCCCGGGAAGGTAGTCTCTCTCCGGGTGATGTACAGTGTGCTGTTGTCCCCATGTACATATGTGTACTCGACACCAGCACGCATACATCGGGCACGTTAAATGAAGATCCGTGTAAACCCCCCTTAAAACCCCTACCTCCATACATCTCTCTCTTTCTCTCGTATTTCTTTCCATCTCGGTCGAACCTTCGGCCTCTTCGTCTTCGTGTCCCATGTGTGTCCTAGGAGGATACACGGTGGCTGTAGTTACTTGGGCAAATGGTCGTATTGGTAATGCCTCCAGGGGTATATATACGACGAGCGCTGCGGGGCTTGATAAACACTTGCCCATCAGCGATTACTGCTGCACCATGTACACGTCACTGGTAAGCGCAATTAGAGGAAAGACACGGATGGAATCCGCGGTACGACGGAATTCGGGGTGAAATCGCGACCGGAAATCCTGTGGCGGTAGAGAGGACCTGTGAGCGTTTTTACCCGAGAGGATCGAGAGACCGTGTGATAAACGCGTCGGACATGCGAAACGTCACTGTGCGTGATTGATACGGGATCTATGTGAAATTACGTGTGCTCCTCTGGTTTGTTCTGACACGTTTCGGGGTTCAAGGGGTTTCTTTGGACCGTTGAAAGTACGAAGGGTACGAGGGGGTAAGTAGGGTGGATCGAAGAGATCGGAGAATCTGATTGCCGCTGGAGAAGCATGGTTTTGTTTGTGGTTGATGTAACGTGTGTCGTTAATTGTTGGGTTGGTATTTTATTGTTCATTTGGAAGTATAAGAGATACGAGGAAATTTAGAATTGCGGTTTAAAGATCGATTTTTAGTCATTTGAAAATATTGTTGGTCGAAATTCATGTAAAAATGTTTTTGATAAAATGACCAAGGTTGTTGAAAGTTCAAAATTTGTAAATACACATCAAGTATCTTATTTTGCCGGACTTAATTTCATTCTTTATATTCTTTGTATGTCTTCCTTTATAATTTCAATGAAATGAAGAATTTTGTTTATTTACGATGTAAATTTGTTATTAAGTATAACAATAGATATAAAAGTTGAGACTATTTCGCGTATAATTGTTATTAAGCCGAGGGTAAATCCGTGGAAATCCGCCGTCTATTCGATGCTGACAGGTATGTCATGTCTGACCTAATAAATGTCATACTACCACTCTCGTGTCTGACTCAAAACGATATCACTACTGCGGCCGGTTCTCCGTTTTGGACGATCGAAAATTAGTTGCACTATTTTCACACGTAGGAGATTAATATCGACTAGATTTCCGAGTGAGTTGGTCCTTTCTCGAGTGTTGGTGGATCGTTTAAATCGCATCCTGCAGGCGCGTAACTATGCGAGAATCGATTGTCATTTACGTGGCGTAATTTATAGGCACTTAAGCATCGTAATGTAAACGTCGAATGAGGAAACCCATACAAGAGAAGAGATAGTTCGTCGTTTGTTGGCTAGTTAAAGCGAGAAAATATATTATTATCATATTTAACGACTCGTCGTTTCTTCTCCATACAGCGAAAGAAAAAGGAAAAGTATCTAAAAGAAAAATAGTCGATCTAAATTAGCATTTTAAATCCTGCAATTAACATTAGCAGTACGTTAGAATATATCGTTGGCTCTTTTAAAAATGCAAAACAACTAATTATGAGTATACAAATTGCTCAATTAAAGTGTACTTACAACGTCGCAACTATCCAGCGAAACCGGGTTAAAAATTCGTCCACCCTACGCGCTCGTAAATCCACCGCCTTGCGCTTAAGTAGCCGACCATCCTCTGAAACTTGAAAAAGCAGATCGTTAGTGGTAAAATCTCTCAAAACATTTCTCCTCGACAATAGCTATAAATCCAGTGTTTTAAAGGATTTCTTGCAAAACACCAAATCATCTTACACGAAACAATGATTCTTTCTGATAAATTTGCTACAAACTTCTCGTTACACTCGATCAATTTTGATTTACAGATAGCCGTGATCTCGTTGGCAGCCTGCGCAGCAGCTGCACCCGCTGAAGATGTCATACCGATAGTTAGCCAAAGCCAAGAGGGTCCAAATCCGGATGGATCGTACAAATGGAGTTACGAGGCCGGAAATGGCATCAAAGCCGAGGAAGAAGGACACTTGGAGAACGTTGGTACCGATAACGAAGCAATGAATGCGAAAGGTGCCTTCAGTTATCCCAGTGACGATGGACAACAGATCTCGTTGACGTACGTCGCCAACGAGGATGGATTCCAACCGGTTGGCGCTCATTTGCCTACCACGCCGGAAATTCCACCGCTTATTCAGAAAGCTCTTGAATGGATAGCGGCGCATCCATCCAAGGATGACCAGAATCAGGTGTAAACGAACGTACGTGCATCGTCAGTGATCTCACGAGCCTCTTTAATCTCTTCTTTTGCCACGATCAATGATGAGTCGCTCCGTCGTCGCCTCCACGTCGCCCGGCTCTAATGAAACGCGAACTATATAACTCTGGTTCAATTTGTTGTAAATATTTATTGTACACTTATGATATAACGGTTATTTTATCGCTATAATATATTATACGTATTGTATTATCGCACAAAGGCGAGAACATGTACTACGAGCAACGATGTAATCGAGCGTTGTTGAGTATGTGTCATATGGTGCATTCAAAATAAAATATCGCATCCCAAGGAGACAAATTGATTTTATTTTTTACCTCTACCTATCCATTATAAGGAACTGTAATTGAGAAATTTTGAGTGTTACAAAGTGGAGGAATTATCCTAATGATTTTATAGTTTACGATAGTTCATTGAGTCTATGAAATTCCAAGGGTTACTGTAACATTCGGAGACTCGTTAGCGTGACAGGGTCGTCTTCGGTTCTAAGTTTAGGTGTACTATTTACCATTCGAAGTTGCATTTGTCCAGTCTGGTTTAAATTGAAGGTTGAATTAAATAGAGATGGAGATTAGACTAACTCTAGTTTATAGCGATGTTAAGAGAGGAGTGGTTAGGACGAGGGTTACCAAAGGATACAATTCTAGCTACGGAATTCCAAACTGAACGGTTATGAAGTTAAACTTAACTTTTCCGCTTCACCTTATCCATTCTATGAGTGTTTGCGAGTGTTTCATAATTGTTTTATACGGTTTACCCGATAATATCGTACAAGTCCGTGTACCTTAAGTGAACATGGTTCGAAAGAAGAAGAGGAACAAAGTTCATTGACGTATTCCAGAGGTAATCTTCTGGAGTAACTATTCGCAATTCAGCGAAGTACGGTCCTTGTTGATTTACGATAGAAAGTTCCACGGTTTCAGCAGCAGAGGTATTGCAAAGATTTAAACGGAAGATCACGTGGTGGATATTGCCTGACATCATTAATCAATCATGATGCGTGGACACAAAGATATGTCCTTATATAATTTATTCACTGTCGAACGGCATATGGAGAGCGTAGGTATATTTAACTTCAAGTATAAATCTCATTATTGAAAATCTCCGAATGTTACATATGTCGTCCTAAAACGATCGGATTTTCACTCGTAATCGCTTTAAATAACAATTATTAAATCGTATCGTTTTGTTACAGAAACTGTACTTTATCATCAACTTCATTTCGGAAACGAATGTATAACAATTTATTGGATTTAATTGGATTGCCGATTGAACAATTCAGGTCAGATTTGTATTCTCCTTGTTTTATAACATGCACGAGGAAACAGCGTGAGATTACACGATGTATTGACATAGGATTATGGAAAAATATATTTCGAATATAATTATAAAGTAAAATAATAAAATTAATGAACGTATCGTATTTTCCTAATACGCTGTAATACTATGATATATTAGTAAAATTCTACGGACTGTTGGAATAAAAAAACATTATGGGCGGTGGGATAGGATTATGTTGAAATTATTTATTGTTAGTTGCTCGAGTAATCTACTTTATCCGATAATGCGATATGTGTTGCACTTTCTAAAGGGGGACGTCTCGTTTCGATTTGACACGGTGATCCCGTGCTTCAGTCAGGGTGAAGAAACTGAAACCGATAGTATCGGGCTCGTTACTTTCGTTGAACTTTCACAAACGACTCCGTGACACGTGTCATACGTTGCTATTTTCGTACCCGGAATCTATTCTACGCGTACAATAGAATTATATAATCCTGCGTCCTTTTGCGCAAATGCAAACCTTCCGGCAGATTTTTATCTTCGGACAATTGAATCGATCACCTTACGTACAGGACGATTGACATCTAAATCACGGTTCATTAATCAAGTTTCCAGTGAAAAATAATGTGTCAAATATCAATAGTCACATTTCTCCTGATATCCTCTCCCTTAAGAAATTTCTTTCGCAATATCGTAGAAATCTAACAATATCTATCATTTCTTAAATTAACAACTTCTTTCTTTCTATTTCTTCACTTTTGACTACTACTTAACTTTAATTTACACAACATCAGTATACAAATTTCATACTCTATGAAATATCGAAAGACACGTCAATCCGTAGAATCCACTCTTACGAAATATCTTCGAAGAGATGTCTAAATTCATCCATCCAAACAGCAATTTCTCTACTTCGTTCAGTTCCACTAGCAATTTCCGTCGTCATCGAGTGTCCTCCATCGACAAATAGAAACCACGGACTTACTCGAGACTTAGGTGAAATTCATTACAGAAATACAAGGCAATCGTCCAGGAATTAATTACAAACCAATCCTTCCGAACTGACCAATCGTAATTTCATCCTAACCGTGCATCCCTATTTACCATCTTTCCCTTCATCTTCCCTAAACAACTTTAAGTGAAAATAATCCACGAAGATGCATATTCCTCTGGTGTACCGTTGCAGGAGTGTTTACACGGTTGGAGATGGTTTTCAGCGTCTAACCGAGGTGCATGTAATCCAAACGAACGAGGACAACGCCGTCGACAGCGAGGACGGTGTCGCAGCGAGGAGGAACTTTCGCACTCTGACACTTATGCAATATTTCTCTGTCTTCTTCGCCGCAACGGCTATCTACGACCTCGACTTTCCTATCATTGCGGTGCACCTGTCGCACGCGAGCACACTATTTTCACTGTGGAACAGTATGCAAACACAGAAGGACGTAGTTTCGTGGAATTCGTGTAAATGCACGCCCGTTTAAATGAATCCCAACGCGCTGGAAGTTTAATGGAATTCATTGTTTGCGCTTATTGATCGAATCTCTCGCGTAACGCGTTGCTGCAATTATTTGATTTAATGATGCGCAACGGAGCAAGTCTGAGTGACGGCCAGCATGGTTTATGGCATTTGGGAGAATTTCGACATTGTGTCTGTGAGTAAACGTTTATTCAGAAACCCATGGCATCGTTCTTTCGTTAAACCTATCAGCCGGTTCATTAACATTGTCTCTCGTGTCTCGTTCAATTATCATTCGTTGAACGAGAAATTTGGTCCTGCGATATTTTAAGTACCATTGACATTTTGTTATTTTCATCACGTGGAGATATTTACGTGTTACATCGGAATGATAAATGCCAACGTAATAGATTTTCTTGATCAATTTTACTTGAAACGAAATGATATACTATTAAAATCTATTTTGATCTTCTTTGGAGGGATGAGCTGCTATCCAATCGAGTGCTCGCTGAATGAGAACAGGAATTGGTTGCGGTGGTGGAGGTGTTGGTAGATGGGCACCCTGAAAAGTGGCGCCATTTTCGTTCGCCAACCATCCAATATTGAACTTGGTACCATCAGGAGCAGTCCAAGAAGCCGAGCCATTGACCTCTTCAGCCTCTGCGTCTTTCTGTCCTGCGTTTTTCAGTCGACCTTCCTCTTGAAAGCTGATACCATTTCCGCTTTCCCATTTGGTGAAGTAGCTACCATCCGGGCTGATATCTTGACTCTGACTGACGATCGGGATCGGTTTATCCGCTGCAAGCGAAATACCGAAAAGACACAAAAGAAGGAAGACTCCGGGCATCATGATGATATACTAAAATCAGATTATCAAAGTAACGAAATTATTTTCGTCGTAGTTGAAGCGTGGTTTGATTAATAGTACAATGTAATTAGTAACGTGCTTCTGGGCAAATATTGAAAGCATTTTAATTGATTAGTTCTGACGGATAATTGATATTAAGCCCACAGACATATTAATTAAACGGGTTCTGGTTACAATGATTTATTTGTATTACGTCGTTAAGTGGCATGGAGAATTTCTATCATTGTGACGGCTTAACGATTATATTATTAACGATTGTTAGACGATGCTTACGTACTGTTATTGTAGTTCAGATTGATTTTCCAGATAAGACGAGCAAAATCCTACTGACGATCGTTTGCCTACTGCACCCAGCTTTTATAGATAGAAATACCCTCTGCTATCGCCGGCATATTGCGTCAAATGTCACTCGGGGATACCGGTTCAGTCATCGTTGACCAGCAATAGGCACCAAGGAAACCTTTCCGGCTGGTTCATCCTTATATATCACAGGACAAACTACTTACACACAGGACACGCCTACCTGTTTAATTAGCCTATTATGCAGAGGTACACCTTACGCCCTATTATGTTTCTAATACAATAACAAACAACCTTGCACCGTTGAAGAAGTTCGCATACCATGGACGAGTCAGTATCTACGTTTACATTTATAAATGCCATTTTGACGCTGAAAAAGTCAACGGGAAAAATGGCAACTGGTTTTTCTCCATTTGATTCGCAAACCCACGTATGCAAATTGAAATAATGCCGTGTGTATGATTGTTTTAAAAGTCAGATAAGATAAGGTGATGATGAAAGTAGTCGGTGCGTTTTGTAATGCAATCTATTTTGGTTGTGTGCTAAAAACGTGTTCTATTTGGAGAACCACTTCCAGAAGAAAGTAAGATTATAACACGTGGATCTGGTGGCTTTTTAATACCTGGAAGAGATGTATTACGTTGACTGTGTACCACCCAGGTTCGTCGGTTGCGAAAAGCACCATCGCTCATTTCTTTATTTGAATGCTCTGCATGCGTGTTTGGAATGGAGAACCTAAGAAGACGATGCCTCGAGAGACATCGATATTCTTAGATCTTTAAACCATGGAGACTCATTTCCGTTTGAATCGCATGTTAGACTGGGTTATTACGAATTTTGTAATCACTTCTAGATCTTATTATCATTTTTTTTTTTCGTTTTGAAGTTCTAAGGACGATGTTGCGCAAAGATGTTTGAGTCGACTGTAACAGATATACTTGTGATTCCAATTTGGCAAAGCATGGTTAGAATTTGAAAACGTACTTTAACACGTTGAGTGTTACGTCAATCCCTAGGGACTGACAGCGATCTTTTCGTTTGGTCGAGAAATTATTATATTATAGAAATTAAATTATTAATGACAACTAAAAAAGTTATATTAAAATTTAGTGAAGTTTATTAAAACATTTTAAGCAAAAATGTGGCTGAGGTTTGCACATATTGCAAAGTAACAGTAACAATCTTCTTTGCTATTTTTCTCGCTATCTTGCGTCCGAATATTTTTGTGTTTGTATTATAACATTCAACACAGTGTTTTTGAACTGTATGCGCCACTCTTCCTTTCTTTTGCTGTATCTTTTCTGTACTTCCGTGTTTTTTCCGATTCTCTAGGCAATCGTCCTTTTCCCTTTATGGTATTCCTCACCCCATTATTTTTGGTTTATAATTTGTATATTTGTGCATTGAGTAAGTACATAATTCTCGCAGTCTAAACGATAATTGGAAAATTATACAGAGTAATATTTTATTACTAAGTGTTAATTTAATTGAAATTCGACATAGTAGAATTATTTGTGTCACTGATGACAATTCTGAACTTAAAATTTCTAAAACCAGAATTGCGGCCACGTGTATCGACAAACTATTGGTGCAAAATCAGTATTCTAATTTTCTTTGACCTTTCAATTGTTGGTTTGGCGTGCAAGGACTAAAATTGAAACTCTACGATCGCCTCTCAGGGCTTTGAAGCCACTGTGAGAGACCTCGAAATGGATGTACATTATATAGGGTCTAATAACAAGAAATGAAAACATGAAATAGATTTAAATGAACGATAAAAATGGCAATGTGTATATGAGCATTATGCAGATAATTGGATGTTTAGTTTCATTGGATAAATTTCGTTGTTTGCATTTCATGTAATAATAGAGTAGCTTTGATGGATTGTATGAAAGTGATGTGAATGTTTCATTATTTATTCGAAATGCTGTTTATTTAAAATTCGATAAAACATTTATTTGAAAGCGGTATTTGTATTAACTGCTAATACGGTACATGCAATGCATTTGTAATACTGTTTATTGAAATAGCTAATATATTAATTAACAGAGTGTAAATATTTATTTGGAATTATATATTACAGGTATTATCTTTTTTTAGTTTAATGAAAGTTCTGGAAGTGGGGTAAATTATTGCGTTCTTTCTCTGGTTAAAAGTGAAAGTACCATCTCTAAATTGAATTTGAGAAATCGCTTCGATTCCTTCGACTTTTTAAGGAGCATCATATTTTTATTTTCATCGGTGATTTGGAATCCACCTAAAGCTGTAAATTCTAAGAAATATGATTTTTGTAGTTTTTAATACACAATAGTTTTAGTCTTTGTCTTTGAATACGATAGAAATACCACATTTTGATATCCGAGTAACAAAATTGTAGTGGGTAGGGATACACACCGAAATATTTCCGAAAATCTGAAAAATATGAAAACATGCCGCTATTGTTGAAAACAACGACTTATAAATTTCAGCACCTATCCACTTGGTACGAGCTACATGCTGACAGTAACTTATTATTTTTCATATAAAGCTAGAAAAATATCTGAATCTACGAAAATGTATTATTTTGACAACAAAAGTGAATCATTTTTTGTACGTTTGATAGCAGCACTATCGTTAAACAGTTAACTGTCAGAAAGTACCTTTACATTTTGATGTTTCCGAATGCAAACACAAATATATTTTTTACCCGATTGCATAACATACCGGAGAGGAAAAATAACAATCTCTCCCTTCCTAAAGTAACTTTTTATTTTTATAGAAATCGCAACCCTTTGCTTTCAGCGAATTCTCTGCAAAATATTTGGACAAACAACTGAACGTATAATCTCATATTTTCACATGAGACTCTCCAAACACAGATCCATTCAGCTTTAATAATCTCTACACAATTTTATCAAAAGTAAATAATAAGTTACAAAACAATATCATCAACTTTCCAAATTCCTTTCAATTTTCACCCATCAAAATCACACCTTGATTTCAATTCAACTTCCTACCCTTCCAAACAGATACTACCATCTTAACCCTCTATGGGCCCTTGTAACTTTGAGGTAACACAAAACAAATCTAAGCTTTTATTTTTCAAAATCAATTTTTTAACTTTCTCAAATATTACAAGTTAGCTCCTCAAAACCATGGAATTCTCTACAATCCAACGTTTCAAATTGAAGTAAAATTTATTACTTATGATAGTACTTTTATTATTTTCTAATGTGCTATAGTGCAACTAATCTTCTGATGTCACAGAAAATTCGGCCCATAGAGGGTTAAAGGAATAAAATAATGAAGACAAAATTTCCATAGATTATTTTTTGTCAAACTTTTTATATTTGCCGTCTGAACAATTGAATTAGATACATTTTTTCACTATCCAGTGGTAAGAGAAAAGTGGAGGGACAAACGGATATGTAAGTGCGTTAAGTGGTCCAAGATTCTCGAACTTCTTCGGCAAAACGCTTTTATTTATATACAAAAATCACAAGTTAAGTATATCGTGTAATATATACTAATCGACGCTTAATACGCGTCCGAGGCTTTTTCGTCCTCGCAAGTGCGCGGCGTCGTACTTTTTTTACTTTTCGTATATTTCGCGTATGAAGCAGCGTGCGTGCATCGGCACGATCCTCTCGTAAGCTGCTGAACAGTGCGCATTATTTTCTTCTATACAGGTAATAATAAAGAATCTCCAAGTATATAGTTATTATATACCGCTGGCTCACGCCGTTTTTTTTCTGTTACGTATATCCTAGATTAATATACCACACTATATTTATTTTTATGTTTGCATCGGAGGCTCATAGTCGGTTCTGTCCATGGCAAGCTGGCTCGGAATCAGGTCACGTTTGAGGTAAAGTTGGGCTGATTAACCTGCGCAATCGGAATTGCATCGATTTAATAGAAATTCGACGACGAAGACTTCACGTACCAATGAAACAAAAACTCAAAAAAATTTTCAATTCTTTAAAATTATTTTTAACTACTACACTCCGAACTATATAGTTAAATTAAAACAATAACGATGTTCTTTCAATCCTTCAAAGTTATGCTCAATTACAAATCAAATATCTACAATACCTGATGAGCAAATTCAACATTTTTCTCAAAGTCAAATAATCACGAAAATACTTAAATTATCGATAATAGATATTTCCATCCCTTCGGACAACCCATAACTTAAATACTCAAAGTATCAGCCAGTCGAGCACTCCTACTCCGATTAAACCAAAAAAAAAAACGACCAAGAATATAATTCAATGGCAATAAATATTCTACATTTGTTTCCCAATCACTTTATTCCACTATCTGTACGTTCTAAATATAGTCATTCGTAATAAAATTATTCCACGCTGTTGCATCCCATCGAAAGGGAGAGAATAAGGCATAACATAAGGAGCCAGTTAAATTGCTATTAACGATAAGAGGGCAAGAAGGTTCAACCTCGGCCAGGTGGTCGCGGTTGGCCACCATCATCCTCCTCAGGGTGAGCTGCGTTCCACTCGAGCGCCCTTTGAATCTCCGGTGGTATTGGGGGTGCTGTGGGGATGTGAGAGCCCTGCACTTGGAAGCCATTCTCGTCTGCCACGTACGTGATACTGACTTGCTGGCCATCCGGTGCCGTGTAAGAGTCTGAACCCTGCGAGACTACTGGTGTCTCATTGTCCACTTGCTTGGGTTGCCCTGATTCCTGGTGGCTGATACCGTTGCTCGTCTCGAAGCTGTACAAAGAATCGACGAATCGATACTAATACCTATGTTCGTTGAATACTTGAAAGGGGAGAATAGTAAGGTATCCCTTCTCCAATTACGTTCTCCACTTTTTCTTCATTGGTGAAGGAGCAATGTGGATGCTGAGGGGTGGATGGGTGGTGTGTTTCTTTTGGTTGGTTTTACTCGAATTTTTGTGAGGATTGTCGACCATGGGGATTTTAAAGTACTACGGTTTTTGGTGGAAGAGAAGATTGGTGTTTTAATTATGGAGACTGAGTTCTAATTTTTTTTTTTTTTTTTGGAAGAATTTTCGTAAATTATTATTTAATGTTGGGCCATTAATTATCATTTAATTGGTGGTTTGAAATATAAAACTGTGAGTGTTAGGAAAAAATGAGCAGAGTAGTGGAATGAGAGGATTATAATAGTTAGAATTGAAATATAGGATAAGAAGGATGGAGTTCGATGATGAAGCAGATTGTAATTCTTTGGATGATGAGTTTGCGTAGGGTGCGAGGAATGGCGGTATAATTGAAAGAAATATTTCTAGCACAGTAGCGATCTCTCCCACTTGACACAGGAATAAACAATGTATTTATGCAGGACGGAGATTGCAGTGGGCGACAATTGCAAATCACGTGAGTAAGCCAGTGTCACTGGTCTCGGGTACCTGTTATCCTCTGCTCATTGTCTCGATCGTATACGATTACATCGTTTATCGTGTACTTGAATGTCAATCGTGAACATACAACGATGTAGTAAATATATGTTACGGTATTCATTAGATTTACATCGTCAATTATATATAATTAGTAATCCGATACAATTAACGAGCTTAAGGCTGATACCGAACAACGAGATCAAAGTGGCTGGACCGATGCTCTGGCGGAATCTCATTAAAATAGTTCGAATATTGACGAAGACTTACTTGTTGACGTAATTGCCATCGAAATTGACTTCGAGCTGTTGAGACGTGATCACCGCATCTTTGTCAGCGCCTCCACTTGGTCGTTGAGGTGCGCTTAACGTCCCCGTCGTACAAAGTACGACCGCCACCAACACCTGAAACAATAGAAATCTCTGTTAGAAAGAACCAAAGAGAAGAAGTAAAAGTATTACTTTGAAGATAAAGAGAATTCGCGCTTAAATCTGCAAGCTCATCGTACCATTTGATTTCTTCCAGTACGATTTCCAAAAATTAAAGTAATAAAATATTTTTGAGTACTCTATTCCATCTGTATTTCGTGAAACGTCTAAATGAAGGAAATTCTAATGTATAATGAATATATAGAAAAAAAAATCAATCTTCCGCATAATTGAATGTTAGTCATGGTATTTCACAATCGGCTACAATGTCTGTGGCAATGAAACAGTGGCGTGTAAGTACGAAATTACGTACTTTAAGCATGCAATCAGCTTAATCATAGTGCATCGCATCCCTGAAACAACACTCTAATTAACAACCGGACTAGAAGGCTTATCAAGGTCCATCAAAGACCGAACCCAGCGTGAAATCCCAACGAAAACGAAATCCCACGATCCTTCGAATTCGATTTGCAAACGTGTCGGTAATTTCGTTGCCAATTAAACACGATTTGCAATTAGATCCTACGATCTGTCCTGTCGCACGACTAAGAAAAGGGTGCTCCTGGGAAACCATTTGGTGTACAATGGAAGACCAATCCCTAAGATACGTTCGCAAAACCTTTTGGCTCGCTCAAATATTCATAGAATTCGTGAAAGTAACGACTGACGACGGCGTGGCTCTGTGTGAAACGTCGCTGCAAAGGGCAACTGAAGATGATAATGCTTAGAAACTCCACGGCGCAGTTACGTCAGTTGCAAATGACATTATGAAATACAGCGTAATGGCGGGACGAAAGTGGCACCAAGTAATGTGCCCGTTTTTCTGTACATGCCGACGACAACGTGTAATTTTCATTCAAGAACGACCAAGAGCCAGCTCACGATTCGCCTTGAGAAAAATTCACGCCCGAAATGTCAACTCTGTTAGATCGCTCCCCTTTATAATCTTCTACACTGCAGCACGTGTTTCGAACTTCATTTCCAAAGAAATACCGATCTCTTCTTCCGTACAACGATCTCCCATTGTCTTTTCCACTATACTCCTCTTTTTTTTTAATAGAATTTTCTAAGATGAAAGAATGTATATAATTTTTGAATCCAAGTGGAATAACAATCTTCGAATTCTTTAAGACGATGGTTAATTTCAATCATTGGAATTCTAGAAGCAACTCCGTGTAATCGATATTTCGATTCTCCTTGACTCGATGACCGATCTTGGGGTAACTTAATTACTTCCTACATGTCATTCCAACGTGTGCTCGTTTAGACAATGAAAGGCACAGAAGGCCAAAGCAGTTACAAAGAGGATGATCACGGGGCAGGAAGATGCTCGTGCAATCCTCTTTTTTTCTTCTTCTTCCCTCTTTCTTTCTCCTTTGTCTCACTTTTCTTCATCTCACTCTTTCCCTCGATCTAAGCCTTCTTTGGAGATGTTTCGCTGGCCCTCGTTTCACGCTTGCCGCTTCGACGGTGCGTAGGTAATTATTATCTTCAATGGAAATCTTAACGCGGACGAATCGGTATCTAAAATGCTAATTGATCGTGAGTCCATTATTACGCGAACCGACCGAGAAAATGACAAAGTGCGGAAAATTTCCTAAGTGTTGCACGGGATGGAATAAGAATTACAATCCCGGTAATGACAGCACATCCACCGGTTCTAGGTAACGTGTAATAAGATAGACGGATTATGAAAGAAGGAAAGACTCTAAGGATGCTTCTTCATTCATAAGGTCAAATGATCATGTAGGTGATTCCGTCGAGATGCGCGGGCGTGTGCAAATAGCTATTTTCTTCTCCTCTCTTTTTTTTTTGCATTTTTCGATTGTCTTGAGAATCATGAAGTAATCATCGTCTCGTCGGTTCGTTGGATTTCGCGATTATTCGAAGGTTCTTGAAAGTTCGAAATGAGAACGTAAGAATTTCTTAATTATCCTCTGCTAATTATTCAAATCTTTAAGATCGGCAAGAGATACTCGAAGAGGATCTTTCAAATTTTCATTGAGAATCAACCGACAAAACGTGACCAACTCGAGATACTGTTTTTTTTTTATTCGAGAAACGTGAAAATTGCGGTTTGTCCGGTGTACGTTGTGCTAAAAAATTAATGGCACAGTGATGGCAATTTTTTCGCAATTTTCACCGTGAAGAGTCGTAAAGCATTTGAAACTGCATGGGTTATCATATCGCGAGGAACGCACAGTAATTTGCACTCTCATAAACACGGAAGAATAATCTAACGTTATAAAAATGTGCAAAAAAAAGGCAGATGTGTTAATAATACTTCATTCTCGTATTTCGAGGAAATAACTTTCGATGAGAATAACGGTATTAGTTGGAAAAGAATGCAACAGATGCATACCAACGGATTGAAGCATTTTAAATATTTATGTATTTCTTTTTCTCAATTAACATACGTTATTTTTTAATTCTGAAAGGAACTTTGTTCTTTCCACTCGAATGTGAAATTTCACTTATCGAAGAATGTGAGAGATGCAACGAATGGAATTCACGACAATGTGCGTGTGCGTAAGAAAGTATTTGGGATCCTCAGTGGTGTCACACTTTATTGCATCGCAATGTCTGTCCTTCCTCAAAGGAAAGGTGTCGCTGAGAAGTTATTTTGTGATGCAATCGGACGTCACAATTGTTATGATAATTCTATCTACAATTTCATCCGTGCACTCCGACAGTTTCTTCGAGTTCTGTTAGCCTCATTTGCGAAGATACGCGAAAATTTCTTTCGCGAGACATTGCAGCAATTTTTGCAGACACAGTTAAAAGAAGAAATTAGAAGGGGGAATTAAATGTTACTTGTAACAGTGTGCGTTAATTAAAAATTGTACAATTATAGGAAGAATGATAATGGATGTAAATTGAAAATTATTATATAAAAAATAATAAAGGAAAATAAATTTTGAATAATCTTTTATAAAATAAATGCACAGGAAAAATATACAAAATTTCATTTCACGAATGGTTTTATCGTAGGATGTTAGTTGCGTAGAAAGCATATAAAAAATTGCGATTTTAATATCAGCGAGATGAATGCTGACAAAGCAAAAGGGAATGCAATTTAATTCGTTTATAAAAATTACACGCATCTAATACGCACAATTGGAAAAACGCAAGAAAGATATCATTGATTCTGCACAAAGTTTATCGATACGTTCTGAGAATCGTGATAATAAAAATTACTCCGCTATCGGTCGTCCGATAGCAACATTTGAATTACAATTCTGCATTAACGCAAATGCTCAATAAAATTTAATACATGCACCGAAGGATCTTTCTTTCACAAAAAGAAATATCATTGCATTAATCTACGGAAACAGAACAGCAAGCAATTTGAGCTTTAATTTTCAAGCAACCATCGACAAATTAACATTTTCATTTTTAATCCACGCGTCCCTTACAACCAATATCTCAAAAACAACACATACAAAATTCACATCTCTAACCACTTTATCGCTCAAAAGAAAAAAATCACAATTTCAAAAATAAAAAAGAAACATGAAACAAATACAAGTCCATCTATCTATCTAATCAAACCCACGAAAGAAGTACTACTCTCATATAAACAAAAAAAAAATACAATTTTCCATCCACAGAAACTCCAATCCAAAATTTTCCAACCCAAAGTGTACCTCGATCCTCACAGAATCTCTGCGATCAAATCACGCATTTTCTCGCAATGGAAAGCCATCGAGGAATCGCAAAACCCAATGCATAAAATAGGAAATGTCACCATTCGGGAAAGCCGAGAACCGTTATTTTCCAAAGTGCACAGTATAAATCAAAATCCCCGACACCAAACATCGACGATAATTCACAAACGCGTTAAACCATATGAAATCCGCGGACTTATCTCGCCGATGAAAAGCGCGTCTCGCTGGCTACTGAATCGCGTGCCTTACGGGCTTTGAGTACCTACCTTAATAGTATACATAATCTCTCTGTCACACGGACACCGACGATGAAGAGCTTGGGATGCAGATGGGTTGATACTTGTGCTTCTTCGTCAGATGCTTCGGCTCTTTATATACACGACCGTACCAACGTGGTACAGTGAAAGGGGTCATCCCTGCCCTCTTCACAATGCACTTCTTCTGACCAGTGCATCTTCGGAAAAATGCGCTCGGATAAAATCGAGAATAGAGATTTTTCATTATACCATCGTGACAGACTCAAGTCGAAGGGCAATTTCTTCGTAATTTTTTCCCCCCATATGAAGAAAAGGTAAGACATGGGTTAATCTTTTTGGAACCTTTGAGAGATGAGATTCAGGATGAATTTCAGACCTTTCGAGAAGAAGGTAGAAATGACGAGGTTGATAGGCGGATTCTTGTCGTTGGGTGAAACTTTTTCGTTAACTTTCACGCGTTAAAAAATAAGCGTGGGTGATTGCTTTCAGTACTTTGACTTTTCTTTTGTCTTGGGGAAAAAGGGTGGGGTGAATTTTAATGAATATGAGGATGTTGTTAGAGGGAAGGACATTTTTTTTATGGATGAATATGATTATTACTTAATAGTAGAGAGGTGTGACTTAATGGTGGGTAGAAAAGGTGATAGAGGGAAAATTTAGGAATGTGAAGATAATTGATGAGGTTTGTTGTGTGATTTTTGGATGCGGTTGAGGAAAAGGATGAAATGAGGATTAGTTGTAATGTTATAAATGTACGCAATGTCTAGGTCGTGTAGTATTCTATTGACATCCATTATAGTGAAGTTTCCTTGACGTGTTTAATCGTAAATCGTACACGATGTACGTACTTCGCGCATATCAAGTCGGTTCTGTTTCTTGAGGAGTTTGATCTCGACCTTTCTTTCGTAACATTCGCGTACACGAATGTTTCTTAGAATTTTCATGAGAAAAAAATTCTTAAATGCTCTATCATCTAATTTGAATTTCTTTTTTTAATTTTAAAAAATATGTTTAGACGTTTAGAACCATGGAGAAACATTAACGAGCACAAATGTTTCTCAGAATATCCACGATAAGTTCGTAAGTGTTAGGTAATTTATTATCCGTTTTTGTAATACAATATTAATTGCTATTAGTAGTAATAGGAAGTATTTTCATTTTGACAATTAGCTGTAATCAAATTTTAATAAAATTTTGCTCATCATAACTATTTGATTTTTCTTTTTAAGTAATTCTCATTAACTTGTACAGTGATTAAATAAATATTACTGGCCCTTGTTAAATACTCTCTATCGTGTTACATTGATGGTTCTCATGATTGAGAATTTCATCGCGAAATTCTCATTATCGAATATTATTGGAAATTGTATGTATTATTTAAGGTCATTAGGAATCTGTAGAAATACAGTGCTTTACGGAATTCGAAATTTTCCTGCGATTCTCGCGAAAACTGCTACAATTATCAAATAAGACGACAACGGTCGGATTAACTTTCGCTACATTCAAATGCGCTACGGAATGCTGAAATTCCTTCCCACTTCTTTAATTTAATCGTAATACATTTCCGTTAAGCACGCGCTGACATTTAACAACTACCACTTTTACCATTTACGGTAATTGCTGGAACGTAAAGCACGCAACAGGGAAACTGAGAATTCAACTTAAGTGTGAAATGTTTCATTAAATCCATAGAAATTAAATTCGACACGTATTTCCGAAAATTAATTGCTTTCGATACTTGAATAGCACCATTAAAGCGCATCAATCTCCCATTTAACGTCGACATTTATCCAGCAAATTCTCAATATTGCTAACATACCTTCACTTCTATACCTTCCACGAATTCCTCAATATTCTTCTTTTAATTGTAAAATTCGATCGCACGATGAGTAAGTAATTTCTTCTACATCCTTTTTTGGGATACAGATCATTAACTCGACAAATTCAACGTACTACGATGAGTCCAAAATGTATCGTCATGTTTTTCTCACATTAAACGCGATACACGTATGATTTCGTCCTGATTTGCATTTTGCAACGTGCACACACTTGCACCTGGTGTATATTATCGCACCTAATTTACATCACGAACGCGTGCACATTTACGCGAAATGTAACACTATCGTGCCAATTTATGCAGGAAACTCGAGTACATTTGCACGGAACTTGTTTGATAATTAGATCATCGCTCGAATCAATTAAAACTTTGATAATGTAAAAAAATATGATGAAATATTAAAAGAAATTGTGTTATATCTATTACATTTTATATATTCATATTTATATATGTCTATTATATTTTAATATCGTGAATAAGTACTTACTTGGAAATAAAGGAAACGAAGAGGTGAAAGAGACGTATAATTAAGTAATTTAGGTTTTATAAAAAAAGAAGAAGAGTATTAATTCCATTGCTTTGCTATCAATGTGCTGAATTTTTAGAAAAAATTGGAAACTGGATATTTTTACCACCTTTGTAGTTTCAGTATTAACAGATTTTCTATCAGCTTATCGTAAATATTGTATACCTATTCTCTTCTTTCAATTTATTTTAATTTTTAAAATGTTATTGTCAATTGACCTCTGAAGTTTTGCAATTTTTTAACATTGAAAATCGCTACAACTGAGAGAAAAATGTTGCAATTTCTGTACCTACACCTCATCAACGCGACATCCGTTTGTTCCGCATTGCCTTGAGATACATAAATAATCGCCACGATTGTATTACGTTTCTTTCGATACCTTCTTACGTGATAGATTCGTTGGCAATTGAGAATGATAATTCTATCTCTATGCATCATCATGATTTCCTGGATTTTCATTTCCTGCGATTTAGATTTGTATTAGTCGTTACGAGATAAGGGAAGAATACGTCGAGCCCCGGGGAATAGAGCGGTTAGGGGGTTGGAAATTAATGATTGCTGATTTATGAATTTTGCTATATAATTAATGGACCAAGCGAAAATTCACGATAAAGGGAAACATTAGTTACCGGTGTACGCCCGATGAACATTTAACACAATTATTTGTAACGGAATATTTTGACGAGACACAGAAAATATGAACATTTCGTTTAATACATGGCTTGTCCATGTGTTCGTTCGTTGAACACTTATTTTACGGCTTATTAATAATTTTTGCCTCTCTTCAAAAATTAGAGACACTAATATTTCACATTTTTATATGATAATAATAATTACATGACCATTTCGTTGTATCAATCGCCTTTCTAGTAACTCCAGCAATTTTTTTAAACTGCAAATTTTATCGACAATTCAATTATTTAGAACAACAATCATCTCGAAACCAAGTCAATAATTATTTATAATCTGCAACTTTCCTACACCAAAGGGTTTTGCATAATTCGTAAAAATTGGATAAGTATGAGTAATATGTCACATGTAATTTCATTTTTCATCAAGCAATTCGTCAATTATGTAAATAACAGTCTTAAAATTATGTTGTATGGGAAACCAAGCTTGACATGCTTCTATAATGAAACACTTATCTCTGTTATTAATTAGTAAGTTTAATCTCAGGCTAAATGCACATTTCACTTATATCTATTATCCTCTTATCTTGACGTATTACATGCTTTATCAACACCCACTATCTCATACTAGTAATTAACACATTGAGATACTGTCATCCATTACATCGAAAGAAAGTTCCTCACAGCAAGCAACACTTGCAAATTTTTTTCGACACCTCGAATTTTCCTAAACGCATAAATCACCCTCCTCAAGAAAATGCTAATTCGACGAACACCTTACACCGATACCTACATTGGCGTATATCATTCTCAAAGATCTTAAAGCATTAAATTAAAATCTTATGCCAAAGTGACTAAAAGAATTCCATGAAAATCCATTATCCATTAATTCTCGAGTCGCGGAAAACATAAAACCCTGCACGAGAATATAAATACAGAAATTTCCCATTTTCCTAAAATGCAACATATATCAATCAAACATTTTATTTTGTATTCAAATATTTCTCTCTGTTTGTATCTAATTGATATAACTCCCCGAGTCGAAAATTTCAGCCCAAAATCTCTCTAAATTACCAAATAACTTAGGATATTTAGGCTGAATATGGAAAAATATGTTACATATAAAAGAATGCAAATTTTAATTCCTCAACCGCCCTACACTTGTTACTTTTTGCCACTTTTAGGAGCAATTTAGGCCTCATACAGCCCAAAATAATCCTCAGCATTCTATAATGAGGAGCTTTAGAATTGGATTGAAATTGAAGTGGAATGATCGAGGTCCAAAAAAATTCTCGATATACTAAAAATTAATTTGGTTTAGGAGATTTAGAATTTATATGGAATAAAATGATAATTTGATTCCAACTTGCTCCTGAAAGCCCTATTTTTAGAATATGAGTCGATAGACTTGGAACTTCTGAAATATTTTTAGGGGATGTCAGATTAAATTGGAATAAAAATTTTACGTGATCAGTCCATATAACTCCTAAAAATCATATTTACAGGACTTTGAGGCGCGTAGACACACTAGTTGAGGATTTTGAGGTTCAAAATGGTATACATAATTAAGCGGCAAATGAGAGATCAAAAGAATCTAGAATTTGAAGTTTCTTTTTAGGCTGGACTTTTCGACTCGGGTCCTCTAAGAAACAGTTGCAATAGTTTATAAAAAATAAAACAAGTTTGTAATTTTTTTGCCGAAAAGATCAAAACTCGACTACGTTTGAAGGATTAAAGCCGCAGGATAAATTCATTTGTCACTTCTATGCCGGGAGGAACGATAGCGTAAAAGTTTTCGGTGAAACTCATTCGTGACATTAATGCCAGTTCGAATCCCTGATTCGTTATTAATCTTCGTGTCGAATGTACCCAACCTTTCTCGCGAGGTTCCACGGCCATATACCGACATTTACATCGTGTCATTCATGTGACGCAGCATCGTGCACCATAGAATGTGCACGATCCCTCCGAAGATGAACTGTGCCCGGTTAAAGAACCGAGAAAAACGTGTCCTTAATGAATGCACCGTGTGGCAACGTGCCGAAATAACATTATCAGTAAAATTAAACGAAGACGAAAAGTGAAAGCAACGACTTTTATTTTTTTTTACGCGACGTTAAAGAGCCGAGGAGATCCCAAGTATATCGTGAAATAAACGCGACCCTATGGCCAGTATTTTTTCTCCTTTTGCGGTTGATGATATGGATGCCGTTAAAATGGCCGGTAAGAGTAAAAATGAATTTCACGTAAGCCTCGAAATGTCAGGCTCTTTAAATCTAAAGTGATGACGATGATGATAATACGAGTATCGTGGTTAAATGATTCGCGGTAAATTCTATTTCTCTGAGAGGAGGATTCATTCTTTTTCGCGACGAAGGAAAGGTCAGAAAAATTCGTGTTATTGCGACGGAAGGTGTGTCGCTGGAGACGTTCGAGTATAAATGAATAGACATCGTGACAATCACCCATCAAAAAGAGTACGTCTCAACTGGGAGAGATTAATTCTTCAATGATTGTCAATGCAGAAATGGCAACATCTCGGCGAGTCTTGCAACGATGTCTTCTACTGAGGGAAGACTTCTTGGGTTGCAAAAAAAAAATGGTGCCCTTAATAAGAGTACTAATGACAGAAAAAAAAGGAGGAAATGTCGTTAACAAAGATACACGGGGAAAAAAGCGTCGTTAACGTCGACGTTCTACATGTAACGGAAAAAAATCCTTTCAACAAAGTCACTGAGCAAGACGGGTCCTTAATGGATGCTCGTGATATTTTAGGTGAATAATTCAATGTAAAAGTCATGGAATTTATTACTGTACAAGAGAAATAAAGCAATGTCTATTTTTTTTTATGAAAATATAAATGTAAATAATTCATTAATCAGAGTTAATCCGTTCGACTTGTTTCAATGAAGTATCCCTGTTCAAGGATTAATCCTACATTCTTCTATTCACCTTTCAAAGTAATTCTTACAAATGAAAAAACACACATCCATTTTCTAAACAATGAAAATTAGAATAACTTTTCAATGATCTTCATTCACTTATTCAAATTTTTAATAATCAAGAAAAATCAATGAAGCTTCAGTGACCTAAAGAGGAGTGAATAAAGAGGGGTTTAAGGAGTCGAGGAACCTTCCTTACATTTCGTGACGGATCGGAGGTAACTTTTCTCTATTTTATAATATCGAAGATCAAAGAAGGCATCAATTTTACGACTGCACCTCCTACGTTGAAACGTTTCAGCTAGTCTCGATGGCAAAGCTGCAATTTGCATTCCAACGGGTGGATTCCATCCAGGAGAGATTGGCTGACGAGACTGTACACACGGCTATGGACAAATCATGCAACTCGCCCATAGTCAGCTGAGAGAAGATGAGACGATCACGTAAGTTATGCGTGTATAGATCTAATGCTTCTCGGTGTTAGTATCGGTAGACAGGAACGGGTTAATGAAAAAATAAAGAAAACTAAAAGAAGAGGAACGATTACAAGGCACGTTTGAGGGAAGGTGAACAACGCCGGTTGGAATTTCACGAAATGACGAACCTCCTTCATGGAATGTAGGATCGTTCGTGACGAAAGTTACGGTGGTTCGATCTCCTGTAGGGTTAAAGATCGGACAACTTAATCGACGGAGTTTAGAAAAATGATGATTTCATAAATAACTTCACGTTTATTTCGTCCCTATCGAAATACATCTCGTGGTGGCTTCCTGATACAGGGATAATATAAAAAGGAAAGTTCGTGATGACATTTCCAAGTGACATATAATTAATTATTGTATTAGAAGTGAGAGAAAAATCATTGGTAATTGGTAGCATGGGTTTTAATGGTATGAATTCTAAGATCATAGCTAAGGATGTTTAATCAGATAACGAAAGATCGACGTGTTCCGGGATCGAGTTCCGCTCGAATCCGCCCCTGATCGAAGGCGTATTACCTGTAATACTAACTGTGCAAACACTTCGAGGCATGACGTAGCGCCCCATAGAAACGACTACTTACGTGCCATAGTGTCATAATGCGCGTCCTTTGGAGCAGCTTTTCGAGTTGCGTAATCACATTTAATAACGATAGCCTGCCGATCGCCGCCTCGTCTTACCGGCCACGATTCTACCGGTGACTTATGACGCTTTAAAGGAAACCTCGCGAATTTTCACGACTGACACGTTCAATTATGTCATCGTTTTATATTAATCGTATATACAAAAAAATAAAGCGTAAAACTTCACTCCTTAGAGGCGGAATAGTTGTAATAATAATTAGCAAATTAGTAGACACTTATTGTCGTTAATTATTTGAAAAATTTCGCCTATCTGTAAATGAAATAGTTGAAATTATTATTAGGAATTAATTGATTCTTAATTTAATTCCCATAAATATGTTGCTTCTGACGTCGCTACCGTAGAAAGTTAGAAGACGTGTACAGAAATTAGACACTATTTGTCACCGTCGAAAGCACCTTAACCGCTGGATGTCGCCTGTAATTAACGCTTACAAGATGAATCATCGAGTGTACTGACAACGATACACAACGAAAGCTCGTCCGATGCTTTTTTTTTTGACAACCCCATACCGTATGTGTAATCGTGTGTCGCTCAAAGACGATAAAATCACGATGAAATTTTTATACGAGTTCCTTATTTGCAAACAAGTCAATGTTATTACTATGGGGATCGAGTTTGAAGTCGTTGAGGTAATTAATAATGTTTAGTACTCGATACCAATTATTGTTATGCAATCGACGATGCAAAAGTGCAACACCATATCATCGCAATTACCCAACGCGTTTGGTCACTCGAAACACTTTTACGATACCCGCCATGCATTTCACCTTACGCGTAGAGTAGAAGTTGACCTATGCTTGGTAATTTCACTTATTGGCTAATTCACCAATTTCACCTGTTTTATCACTTCGCTCTATGCAAATCTTTCAAAGAGAGTGTACATCCTTTCAATCTGCCACTCGTTATTTTTCTTTCATCTCTTTTCGGTGAGAGAAGGAAGAAGATGATGATGAAGAAGAAGAAGAAGAAGAAGCAGCACAGATGACGTAATTATTGTCATTGCTTTCTCTTCCACAATCGAGGCTGCATCGAATTAAAATTGATCTTTCGTTGTTAATTCAATCGGAGGAGGAACACGTATACGTAAGGATTCGTAATCATTTTTATCTCGTGAGATTTCATATATGATATTCTGTAATAACGCAAATGAAGAAAACAATGCTGTGCATCATTTATCTGTGTTTATCTTACCGGTGTGTCTAAGAATGCCTCTAATAACAGGTTTTTAAGATCCTGTTCATCACACCCGATATGATGCACCGTGCAGATGGTAAGATAAATCGCCTTGTTTTCACGGAACTCGATATAATTCCGGGTAATGCGTACTGCTTAGATTGCATAGATTTCATACAAACATTTTTCTTTAGTAATTTTCGTGAGTAATTTCTTTGTAAGAACATTTAAATATACAAAATTCACGGCGATATTAACACTAGAACTACCGCCATCAAATCCAACATATTCTAATAAATTAAATAGGTACTTTGAATAAGGGGGAATCAAGCGGCGGAAAATTTGATCGATTGGGTGATTTATGTTTATTGATATAGACGTAGAATATTTATTCTATGATTCTTATATAAACTTGGAGAATTTTTTGAAAAAATTGTGTACCAGTCATTTTGACTGGTTTGGTAGTTCTAGTGTTAATAATTAATACAATATCTACCATTTGATTTTGATCGTTAATCATGATTATTAAATAACGTTTCGTATTATCATACGAAATATTAATTCAAGCGTACGTTTCGCGCGCGATTTGCCGTGTATGATTTATCGTAAAAATTATTTCCCGATAAATTCTGTTTGGTAGATAACACTATCTCGCGGGTCATGATATTAAAACAGTACTACCGTTTTACGCGTTAAAATGGATTTTGCTGATTTGATCGTCGTAATCCGCAAGCAACTTGTACAATGTTTCATCGCTAATAACTCTCCATATATTTGCAAATCATACCGCGGTTTAAATAAATTATTATTGTTATCATAGGTAAATGGAGTGAATTATTTCCGTAAACAATTACATCCTTGTAGTTTCAATGTAATGAAAATCGAGCACACACGGGTAAGCGTTAACAAATATGAATTCACAATAGAATGACGAATTCAATAATTCGACGTGTGTATATCGATGTGTATAATCGTTGTAATCATCGAAAGCAGGCATATGCGTCATCTAATAACAATTAACAGATTCTACGTGTCATAAATGTGAATGCATTTACTCGCATAACTTCGTTGTCTTGTTTCATTTCAAACGATGCATAATGTAATTGCGAATGTAAAATTCCCTTAATTATCGTATAAATCGAAATCTAACGATGCGACTACGAGTCATCTGATGGAAGAAAAAGTGCATTGCAAATGTCACAACATATGCAGCAAATCTGCATTTCTTATTTACCGATATTGATTAGAAAAAGGATTTTTTTTTTATTCCAACGCACATACGAATACGCACGAGAGCTGCATAAATTTGCAATGATCAAAGAATACAACAATTTGATTAATTGAAGTAAATTCCTAACAACGTATTTTTTACATATAAAAATGAAATTATAATTAAAAAACTAATATCCGCATCTCTCTCCTGCGCAATTTTACGAACAATGGAATCGAAAGTAATTCCGCATATATTTCCAACGAGCAAAAAAAAAGAAGAAAAAAACGAAAGAAGAAAGGAACATTTGATTAATAGAAATAAATTCCATCCAGACACTTTTCCTCCGCGCATAAAAGAATCTCGTGTCTGAAACGAACGGTCCGAATCATTCACTGTCGTTCTCAAAAAAGTATTATACAACAATCTCAAACGCCATACGTCTCCCTTGTACTTATTTTGTCTCGGCTCATACGTAAAAGGAATCCAATGAAAATAATATCAACATTCAATATATCATTCTCACCCTTGCCCTTTTACGTATCAGTATCACTTTGGAATTAATTAATTCAAGTATTACGAGATGCACCGCACGAACAATGCCAGGTATGACAAAAAAATGCCGCAAAATCTTTGTTGAGCTGGAAGGCTGCGGCGTAAAGATGGGTCAACCTTTCGCCTTGCGATTATGTAAGACCTCGGACTGACTGACCTTTAGGTTCGTTCATGGCATGCGGCATTTACGTAATTTACCGATTACGATGTATTAGAGTCTTCTGTACCTAGAAAATAGTTCTTCTTCCCGCTCTTAATATTTTTCAACTACCATCTACCACAAAACACCCCCTTTTTAACATTCTACCCCTATTTTTATATTCGACGTGATGATAAGAGCGGTACCACGTTTCCCTCGGTGCTTTTAACTCCGTCAGGCTCTACCTTTTTAATTAATGCACCGAGACTCGACGTCGTCGTTTCTTACGTGTAGCTTCTTTTCATAAATTTCGCCGATCCGGTTTAGCAATCCGTGCTTCGCTTACAAATTAAACACGCAATGCAAGTGTCCCCGTACATTTTGGGTCAAAATAAGTTATAACATTAAAACGAGCGAGTCTCGTTGCCGCTTCATTTCACGCTGCTGTTCACGTATCCATGCACGAAAAGATATGTGTGGGTGTGTCGTGTGGGTGTACGTTATTAATAATACCAGGTTACACGTGTGTTCACGGTACGAATGATGTTTATGCAGTTTTTGCCGTATTAATGCGAAAGGTAGGACAGAACAGGATACCTCGCTATTTGTTGTTAAATGTACGCTCGTGAAACAGTTTTAATGTAACTCGTTAAGGTACAACGAACTATCGTTCTCATGTGTAACGTATCTTCGTTCATTTGTCATTATAATTAAAAAAAAAAGATGGAGAAAAAAGATGAATGGGACACTTGAGGGACTGATTTATTGTGGGATTTTTATTTTTATGATATAACGGAATGGTTGATTTTTGCGTACGAAATTTTCACCTGGGGATGACTGTACGGATAATGCATTCGAATTAATTGAATGCCGTTGGTTTCATCGCTTTTTACTGTGCACGGAGAGGATATATTTTTATAAAATATAACGGTATAGATTTCGATTGTGTAACGCGTCTTTTATTTACGCGAGGTATTGTGCGAGTGTTGTTCATTTCCTTTTTATTTGCATTGTTTTCGATTACGTTATAATATAGATTTTTCGATAAGACAGAGGAGATTTGAAAATGTTGATGGTGTTATAACTCTTTAATTGAGAATTGAAGATTTTTTTATGTTAAATAAGAAGGAACAAATAGTTCTTTGTAAAAATATGAGATTAAACTTGTTTACTATATATGTATTGGGTGCTTATGGAGAAGTACGCTTATGAAATTTGAAATGTGGTTTTAAAACACGTATTCTATTTAATTTAAATATAGTTTATTTTGGCTGTTAATCTGTAAAAAATGACAAATTAGAAAAATGAAGTCTCATCTTTCTACAGTTCTGATACGAAAAGCTATAATACCTGGCGACATCTGGAAACATTACATTCACTGCCTATATAGTTGTACACAATGAGCCATGTGCAATCCATGCGTATGATAGAAATTGTATTTCCTGGAAGTTGAAGAGGACTGCATCATTGTTGGATAATTAACCTTGATATTGTGATATTAAAGAATAATTTATCATTGGATCCATTTAATTTAATCAAGAGGAATATTTTCAAAATGTTAGAACCAACATTGCAGGCTTTAGCAACAAGTAGGGTCGTTTTAGCCAGTGGCTCTCCTAGACGTCATGAAATTATACAAAAATTGGTAATTTGATCTGTTTTAAATGCCATTGTGAATGTAAAAAAAACGCGAATATTCCTTTACACGTACTGATAATTTTAATAACCTACTTCAGTAGGATTATACTCACGTGAATAAATTTGATAATGTTCAGAAATATATTATCAAATAACTCCAATTCTACACGCTTTTACGAAATGTGTCAAGATCACTTCAATTTCTGTTGACACGTTTTTGAATAAACTATGTAAATAAAGAAAAAATTCCTTGTGATTACAAACCCTACCTAAAGCTATTTATTTAGGAAATGTTTGTAATAAAAATTAATATAGCCAATGTACATTAGGGTATCAATGCAGAAATAGTACCATCAACATATGATGAGGACTTAGATAGATCTTCATATAAGACTCATGGACGATATGTTCAAGACTTGGCGAAGTTTAAAGTCTTAGAAGTATATAATAGGCTAAAAGGTGATTCTGTTCCTCCTAGTTTAATTATCGGTGCAGATACTTTAGTTACATTAGATGATATTGTTTATGGCAAGCCAAAAGATTCCATGGATGCATTTAAAATGTTATCAAGGTAATTGCGCTGTGATATAAAGTTATATTTACATACAATCATATACTTGGTTGTTATTTCTTGTATTTTAGATTGTCAAACAGGGAGCACATTGTTTACACAGGAGTATGCTTAAAAACTCCAAAAACTGAGATTAATTTTTATGAATCGACAAAAGTAAAATTTGGAGACCTATCAGAGGAACAGATTCAAACATATGTGAAATCCGGAGAGCCATTGTGAGCATGCTTCTGTTATGGTATGTCATTGTCAGTAAAAAATGTTATTATTTAAAACATTGTTGTTATAGGGACAAAGCTGGAGGATACGGTGTTCAAGGCATTGGTGGATGTTTAATTGAAAAAATAGATGGTGACTTTTACACCGTAATGGGCATGCCACTGTATTCAATGGTTAAGCGGTTAAATGAAATTTTCTCCGACTCTTAATATTTATAAGTTATAGTTTTGTAAATCAATAAGATTGTTAGTTGGCAATTAAATTTCTGAATAAAGCATTATAAAAAAATGTTGCTTGTTCTTTTTTACCCTTTTCCTTAACAAATGTTTTTTTTTATTTCTACATTATATGATTGATTCTTTGCCACGAAAAGTTTGAACTTACAAATAAAGAGAAATAAAAGATGATACTATAATAAATTATTTTCGTCAAAACAAAAAAGCGTAAATATATCTCAGTCTGCAATATCATGCAAAACGTGGATATTCCTTCCTACAAAAATTTAAATTAATCAAAAATGTTTAATTTAAACTTATAAATTATCGAAATCATTACTATTTAAAGCTCTTAACTTTTAAAGCCGAAATATTAATCTAAACATTGAATATTTTCATATTAATAAACAACTTACCGTGTGCACTTAATCTTTTATTAGTTATTGTTATATTTATTCTATTTATCTATTGTGTCATTATTCTATCTCTAATTTTGTTAATTTTATTGCAAACTGACTGTAAATGAACTAGAAAAATAAAGCGTCCCAAATGATATTTAAATCGTCCATGTAATGGCGCTGTAAGTTCACCAATAGGTAGCCGAATGAGCGAACGAGAGAGCATCTGTGCAGTTATATAGTTGTTTCTCTGGTTCCTTCATCTGACAGCTCAAGTCGCCGGAAAGTAGTCGGTTGATTTGTAATGATTTCTTTGCTTTTAAGATAGAACTTGCATTACGACGCACTTTTTTTCTCGTTGAACTTGTCAAAAACTGCATTATAAGATGGAAGACGTACTGGAGGAGGTTGTTTCTTCCGATGATTTAAAGGTAAACGGTTTTTCCTTGAAAGTATGGCAACTGCGTATTCTTCCTTTTTTTACAATCATTTATTTGTACCTTTGAACCGTATATAAAAAACCGAATATGTTTCCAAAGATACAATTAATCATTTCAGAGCAAATTGCATGTAAAATTTGTTCATTGTCAGATTATATAATATTCATAGAGGTTATAATGAGCTAATTCTACGTAAGAATATGAAAGATTTTAGGGTTATAATATACTATCGTACGACGTTATCGAAATTATTTTATTAAGAATCGATGACCGAAGTGATATTTTTAAATGTTATTCCAAGTAGAAATTGCAATTCTTTCGAGTGTATAATTTAGAAAGTGGATGAGTCACAGTAACATAAATATGTTTATGTTTGCATCAGGAAATAAAAAGAATATTATGCCCTTTGTGTTTTAGAAATTCGAACGTGTTTATCACGAACAATTGCATTCATCGGCTGTCACACAAAAAGCACAGTTTGAGTATGCTTGGTGTCTTGTTAGAAGTAAATACCCGGCGGACATTAGGAAAGGGATCATTTTGTTAGAAGATCTTTATAGTAATCATAGCGATAGTGAAAAGCGAGATTGCCTTTATTATTTAGCAATTGGAAATGCCAGAATAAAGGTAAAATACAATGAACCATCTTCTGTATTTATTCATTAATTTAGGTGGTAGTTAAAACAATGTCGATCGTTCTTACAGGAATATTCAAAAGCCTTGTCCTATGTTAGAGCGTTTCTGCAAGTTGAGCCTGGGAACCAGCAAGTACAACATTTGGAGACTTTGATAAAAAAAAAGATGGAAAAAGGTTTTTTTTTATGACTTATAAATTGAAAGAAAGAATCATTTCTTTGTTTCTACCTTGATTATCATTTTAACATTTGACGAAGAGCAACAAGACCAATGAATTTCTGTGATGTTTAACTATGTTTTATGCACATCAAATCAAAACTTATAGTACAAATATTTCATACATCTATATATAGAGTGGGGTGGAATAATACGTGCAAGCAGGCACGGTGTGCGTCCTTACAGAAAGATAAGAACAAAATATAGACTAAATTTAGCTGTATTTAGCTGCGCAAATTTATTTATCAAAACAAAACTGTAAATTAAAAAAATTGATTGCATATTTTGTTCATGTATTTTCATAAGGAATTACTTTATGCTCACTGGTACACTATTTTCCACCACACAGTGTATATATAAAACGGAAACAGTATTTTTCAATTTTTAATAATCTCACTTTTATATAAGTGCTAACACTTCTCTAATAACTGTATAATCAGTATTATTTTAGACTGTGAATTAATATCAGTATTAATGATTGAAGTATCAAGTGAAATTGAAACTCTACTAATTCTCGCATGTTCCTATTTCTTTTTTTATTTCATTATGAAACTATGCAACTGGCATTCGTCTCTGCTTATTTTTTTTGTATATTTTAAATGACGCCATAAAAATAGCATTAACATAAGGCATCATTTTTCTTCTTACTTTTAATTCCTTTCATTTCTATGATATTCGGTTATCATTAAACCGTGAAATTAGCGGTGAAAGAGTGACGCACACAGAACAGCTTCTTACCAGAAAATAATGCAACATTAATACGTTTATTTGCAAAGAATATTTTTTTTTGCAGAGGGTCTTGCTGGCATGGCCGTTGCGGGAGGTGTTATTATCGGCGTTGCAAGTATTCTAGGCCTTGGCATTGCAATGAGCAAGAGACTATAACTTATGGAGCACAGCTTATGGCTATTGTGTGATGTGAAATAGTTTCATTGTACAAGATATTGTCCATGGTTTGTTAATCTACAGAGGTTTCACAAAGAAGATATAGTTATTTCATGAAAATTAAATAAACCAAAACATGCGATTTTTGCCTGTAGAATGCCCCTTTTAAAACGGCAAACGAGTAAAACAAAACATTGCATTCATCGGTATATCTATGTCTTTCGTAAAATGTATTATAATCCTGTGTAACGAAATTGTGTGTGCTTTTATAAGACATTAAAAAAACCAACATTCGTTTCGTGTAATATATACATACGTATATCGTGATGTTCTAAGCAAAACATTCCGAAAATTTCTCGTTTTGTTCCTCGATTAATCAATGTACATTTCTTTTTAGATATTTATAATTTATATCTTCATACATAAAGGGAACACGTGATTTTAACTTATACCAAAGCCTCAGTATGTATAAACATAGTTTTTGTACATATAAGGATACAATTGTACGATCCTATTTACCTGTATCGTTACCACACTAATTGAAGAAATAAATGTATTGTGTTATATTGGATCTGTTTTATTCATCGATATGTTATCTAGATACGAAGAAATGAATTTTCTTCAGAAATTCTTTCGAAAATTATTTTTCCTCAAATCGAAAACAGAACAATTATCTAACAGGCCGAAAGAAATATAATATTTTAATGGAACATTAATATATTTTAATTGGTGCTCCTAGTTATTCATTTTTAATTCTTACTAAACAAAAATGCAGGGCTAAGAAAATCCAGAAGTTGAGAATTATACTTTTTATATATAGATTTATTGATGACTTCTTAATATCCGTTGATAAAGTTGTTTATGTACAAAATAACGCTGGAATATCCCTATAATATTATTATATTTAGTGACCTATGTTATGGCCCAACGACTCGATAAAACCACTGTCTCCCAGCTCGGTTTTACGAGTTTACACGTTTGCTTATCTTTTTTTACGCCAAAATACGGAGCGCCGCTACTATTTTTCTCGAGCGTGTCCAAGTCCCATCGACATTCCACCCCTTTCTTTTCTCACAATATTTACAGGCCGATTCGTCAAAATTAGAACAATCGGCACCGATCAAACGACAGAGGTAAACGGAAAGCCGATGGAAGCGAGATCGCGCTCGTTTTTTTCTTTTATAATACACTTCGATAAAGGTTCAATAAGTGGGAGAAAATCTTATAGGCGATGACTGATTCTTTATACGCACTCTATCTTTCGGAAGTGTATTTACAGAGAGTCATCAAGGTGACTCTAATTGTGCCCACGGTATAACATCGATTTTACGGAACGTACGACGCTCTTAGCTCTGTTAATTTAATTCAAATCTACATAATAAATTATTACAAAAATCCTTTTCGACTTAAAGCGACGAGAATTTAACGATGCAACTATTACAGGTGTATGATTTAATAAGTACACTCATCACAATGACGTCCGCTTATTAATCGCCCTGCTTATGCATTAATTATATTAATAATCGAGAATAGTATCTGTGAATCATGTAATATTCAAACTTTCGAAACATCTATTGAACGAATTAATATAATCTTGCAGAAAATATTTAACTTAAGATTCATCGTTGTTAATTGTGAGAAACGTGTACAGTGAAATTTCCAAGTGTTATCCGTGGGTTGTATCGATGGTACACCAAAAAAAAGTGGATGTCCACGCAGTTTTGTATCGATATCACCGTCGAAGACATCCGCCTGATTTTAGAGGTCACGAGGTCACACCTCGTTCGTTATACTTAGCGTGAGAATTAATAATTCGAGTAGATTAGCAGCTTGAAAATACTTTAAGCAATTTTTTTTTTTTTACGTAGGGGGTGTATATTGCTTTCTCAATAAGGCTCCGCTATGCTTTACACGAATGTACAGTGTCTTCGCGTGTTTGTTGGCTCTCATTTGCCGGCTGATACTCCGGTTTCTAAGCACTTTCCCTCGCTCTTTTCCGTTTCCGCTTGAGCCTCGTGAAGCCTCGCGAGTCCTTTCTTAGTCTCTCGAAATTGGAAAAACGATTAAGAGTTTTACGAGGTCGAAGAATTGGAATGAACACCGAAGTCAGCCGCTACTTGCGTCGTTAGACAAGCCAAATTCCCTTTGCCTCTGAAGCTAAAAAGACTCGATTGTATCTTCCTCTAACAATATCTCATTTACCTATAACAAAAGTGTTTACTTGTTTTTATATTTTAAACCGCAATCGTGATTATTTCATTGACAAGTTACAGTTTTACATAAATTATCAATAATTGAGTTTCGTTAACGTGCAATTTCTTCGACCTTACTTGACTTCCATTGATAAAAAAATATTAGAAAAAAACTATGCAACGGAATATCAAGACGTTGAAAGCCACCGGTATTTCGCTAGTTTCATCACTTCTACTAAAGTGAAAATTTTTCTATTAAATTCACATCTTTATAAACCAGAAACTTTAAAGATACAGAAAGAAAGATATTCGGTCGACCTTTATCGTTGTCACGCCAATATTTAACACTAGAACTACCAAACCAGTTAAAATGACTGGTACACAATTTTTCTAAAAAATTCTCCAAGTTCATAGAAGACCCATGGATCAAAAATTCTACGCCCATCACAAAATACATAAATCACCGAAATGATCATTCTTTCCGCCACTCGATTCCTCCTTTTTTAAAGTACTTATTTAATATATTGAAATATGATAGATTTAACGCCCGTAGTTCTAGTGTTAAATATACAGTATGTCAGAGAATTTATAAACATAGCAATTTAAAAGTTACATGATATTTCACTAAATTTAATGGCAGCAGGTCACCGGTGACCATCATGACAGTCAACGTGTTAATGACAGATAAATGTTTCTTTTTTTTGTTCAATTAGCGGAAAAAGAAGCGATTCGAAGATCGCAGCAGCTGTCGCGGTTTGAATGGAACGAAAAAGAGCGCTATGCGTTAAGGGGACGATAACGTAGTCTAATATTTACACGGGCACTTCGACCGAGATTACAAAACGTTCAATATGCGGAATATATACGTACAGGCAAAAGGAGATAACTTCTGCGAGCGAACCTCGGAGGCTGTCGGGACTTAAGCTTATCTCTCATACGCGGAAGGAACGTGAATAAATCGTGTGCATAGATACGAGTTGCGCACCTTCGATCTGGCGCAGAGTAAAGAGATACGTTTGGTACGATATAAACGTAAGTCGTCTTCGTAAAAGTATATAACGATAGGCCTTAAAAACTATCGGCGTTTGAATTTTTGTACAATAATTTAATATGTCGTGACGACACGATTAATTTATTCGATCGTATTCTACACATTGATTCTCCCTCTATACCTGGACATTTTGTCATTTTTATTTCTTCCTCTTTCCACGTCGATGTGCCGATTGACTAGCAAATACGATACGATGAGATTTTACGCTTAATTAATTCCCTTTGTTTATAGTACGACAGTCGTATCGTAAAATATACAATTTCTTTTCTTCCCACTTTCGTCGCCGTGGGTTTTAAATTCTATTCTTCTTTTCTTCATTCTTCTTCGATCTCCTTCCTCTTCGTATTCTTCCTTCCTCTTCCTTCGACTACCTACGACACTTGACCCGGACATTTACAATACATTTAATTACAATCAGATACGCTAATTAAGGTTCCTTTGGTGCAAGGAGCATTTCTAAGTTCGATCGTTAAAAATACTTCCCGAACGACACCGGAGAGATCTGATCGATAAGTACGCTGCATCGAATAAGCATTCCTGATGCACTTTTATGCGTTTTAACTACTGCACGGAATTCTTGTGCTGTTTAACCCCTTGCCTTATAGTTTCTCGTTGACACCATGGCACGAATTGTCTCCCTAAATATGACATAAACTTAGAGAGTGTAAAAAAATAACGAAGGGATTGTAAATAATGTAAAATTCAGGTCGTAAAGATTCTCATCGACTCCATGGCACGGATTATCCCCTAAATATGACACAAGCTTCATGGTGTAAAAAAATAACGGAGAAATTGTAAATAATATAAAATTCATTCCATAAAGTTTCTCGTCAACTTCATGGCATGGATTATCTCTTAAGTGTGAGACAGTCTTACACGGTGTAAAAAAGATCGACTAAGAGATTGTAAATAATATCAAATTCACTTTATAAAGTTTATTATACGATAAAACTCTATAACGAGATATTTCACGCTTTTATCATTCGTTGCGAGTAGTTTTTGCCAGTTTAGCGCGTTAAATTCAATACGATGAAAAGTGACATTATGAGGACGCATCTAATTAGATAGGAAACAGAATAAACTTTAGTTTTATAATAAACTAGTGTCGCAAACAATGACGTATTTCGTATTATTATTAGAATTGAAATAAAAAGAACATTCCATTCTCGTGAGCAAGGTAGAGGAAATGTGAAATAGGATGAAAACCGATTGGCACATTTTCAATTCTTTCAAAAGCAACTCGAAGCTGAACCTCTGGCACGCAAAGTCACAAAAGAGAAATCGTAAGGCAAGGGGTTAAATTATAAAGGATTCGATAGATTTCGATTCGGCTTATCGCTGTATTAAACTCTCGAGTACTCGAACGAAGCCCGAATACCTCATTGAGATGCATTTATTCAGAGGAATCTGAGTGAGTTGCGTAAGCAGTTTTTCCATCATACAGCATAAAGTTTAAAATCGTCTTACGAAGTTTCAACTATACAACTTGCGTATGTTCCGTGTATACGTACGTTCGTACGAGGCGTTGATTGCGTCCTATTGAATGCAATTTTCAGATTTTTCATGGGATTCTTTTGATCGAGTTCATCTAAAACGTCGATAAAAGCAAGCGTTTCGCAAGGGATCCTTGTATTTTTGTTCCTGAACTGGCAGTTTATCGTGATCGCTCCGCCTCGAAGCGCCGAATCAAATCAATTTTCAACGGATTTCACAATGTGCCGGTGTACTTAAAGTTACGTAAGTATTCAAATCAACCTTATCCCGTATATTGTATGTAAAGTGGATACAAAATTTGCGCTTTGTCTCCTAAGAGTCTCGGTTTTGGCGTATTTAAGAAAAAAATCTTGCGAACTAGTCGCGTAGTCTTAAACGATCGATGCTGCGGACTTGGAAGAAGTTTATCTTTCTTTTTTTTTTCGTTCTATCTTTTTCAACCGTTTTTTTTTGTTTCTTTCCGAGTATCCGACAGCGAGATCCGATAAAAAATCGGCGGTGAAAAATTAGATAGGAAATGTCGCGTGTAATATCGATTTTAACGGTGGAACTGACATTCCTCGAGAAGTTTCGGCGTTTGAAAAATACGCGCGCTAAGTTTTACTCAAGTATCGTGAAAATTTGCCGATTTATAAAAATCAGACGTATCGTAGTTTAAAAAAAGAATATGCTGGACACGCGCGACAATCCGTCGAGTTATAAAATACGAAAGGTAATTCACGATCTTGCTGTGATTTTCATAAATTTCCATGGATTTACAAATTAGTTCGTCTCGGTTCGTGCATGTCGAAATTTTTCTTTTCCTGGTGTTCGAACGATAAAAAAAAATATTACTTCAACTTTCCCTGGTACATTCCCATTCGCATAAAAATTTGATCGTTCGTTAGAAACACATACTGCCATTTATTTCGCGTACAAAGTGTCCATAGTGAAGTTCCCGCGCAAAACGATACATCCTGAACACAGTGGGCATTTACGATACTTTCGATCGACCAGAAAAAAAATTACGTCGATCCTCAAATTACATTTTCTGCTTTAAAAACTGTGAGAAAAACGTGAAACTGGTCTGCACCTATAATTGGCACGGAATGTATTCTGATAAAAAGTGGGCGTATCAGTCATTTAATCGTTACTGTAAAATAAAAGCAACAGAAGAATAAAACAATACGACAGACATAATCCTAACAGTACGTTTCGTCAAACAGCTAAATTATTAAAAAAAAGAACACCTCCATAATTAATTACATACGTATAACAAACTATAAGACACGTCGAGAAGAAAAAAAAAGCAACACCGACATCCTAAAAAAAAGAAATGACAATCTGAAAGACTTACGAACGCTACCGTATTTCCTTATCGCTAAAGTGTTCTTTAGATTCGATAAATATTCACGTTCAGTTATCCGGAGCTCAAGAGAGACTTCAAATTTCATCCCTCGAAGCTCCAGAGCCAGAGAAGGATGCGAATATTGAAGTTTATCGTTTAAACCTCAATTAGCGGGAAGTATTCGTAATCTTGCGCAGTCACGGAAGATCTTTCCGCTTGAAAATCGCAAAGCGCTTATTCATTAGGAACGAATTTCGATTTTCATGTTTCTATTTTTTCTTTTCATTTCTCTCGAAAAAGTGATTTTGTATTATATCGATATATATATCTTCTCCTAGATTTATGGCTCCTCTATGGATTAACAGAACGGGAATTCTGCTTCTCCACGCCCAAGAAACGGCACAGGAGAGTCGATTCAAGGTGCAGTCACCTTTCTCGGCCAGGGTGACCGTGGAATTCCACAGGGTACACTCGCCTGGAAAAATAATCTCGTTGGTGCAAAGTACATCTTTCCAGGTGTTCTCTTCGTTCACGGTAGCTACGCTTGTGTTTCGCTTTATCCTGTAAAGTTTAGCGCAAACTGCTTCCGACAGAATTCCGTTGGACAAAGACTTTTGTCACTGACAACGCGGACGGGGGTAAGTACACACGGTGTTATGGGACTGACGCATCCTGCGGCCGATAATCGGCTTAGCCTTATTAACACATTGTCCGGCGTGATCGCCTATCGTCCTCTGAATACTAGTTAACTCGGATTACAAATATTATCGTTACTTTTTTGGAGAGTGAAATCTGATGCTGTTATAATTTCGATAAAATTCAATGTACTTTATGTCAAGTTGCTGTTTGTCGACTTAGGGTGGCTCGAATTTGATGGGATTAGAAGGGGTGGTTGAATTGTTTTTGTTGGATTAAACTGGAAAACAAATTGTGTCGAGAAAGAAATTATTTTTGGGTGATTTAAATAAGTGAGAAGAACATTTGTGGATTGTGTTCAATTTTCTTTTTTTAGAGGTTTCAGTGGACTTTGAATATTTAGGATATGATACGTTATACAGAGAGAAAAGTTTAAGTTTGGACAAATTTGGAATCACTGATAGAGAATCCGTGCTTTTAACTCTATATTTATCGTAGACCCTTTAATTTTTTGGAATGTACCATGTTTTAAAATTTGTAGAAGTTGGGAGCAAAATTGGCAGATTGTACATCGAATGTGTTTGATAAATTGCCATAATTATAGGATGCAAATTTTTTAGAAATTCTTCTCGTTGAATATTGATCGTAAAAGTACAATATTTCCTGAGATATCTGTCAGCTTGTAGTTAAGATACTTTGAAACTGTTATACGCCATTCGTTTCAAAAACTGCCAAAGACATTCTTGGACAGTTTGCCGGAAGCAGTGTGCGCTCACTTTAACTATTACGTAGTCTGGCTACGAGAACGAACTGCCTCAAACTCGGCCGCTGGCTGTGCATTTTAATATCACCCCATTTATCAGGGACACGCAAGATATTTCGGGATCGCGATACTGCTGGCCGCAGAAAAGTTTCTGACCTTTTTTGGAGCCCGTGGAATCTTCGAATTCGATATCGCACGTCGACAGGAATCGCGTCGATGGTTGGCAAAATTAAAATTCTTTATTATATCAATATTAAAATGTGATAAAAAATATGACTGTAATCAAAGGATTGAATTTTCCCATCTGAGAAGCAAAACGATAAAATTGTATCGTGTTAAAATAGATGTCAGCTTCGTGATAAATCGTATTTTCGATTCTTGCCAATGCGCGATACATAATTACAATTTTCATGGATTATTTAACACTCCTAAAGTAGAAACGAAAAGACGACGATGAGAGTGGAAAACGAGGGGGGATGATTTTCATAATTCATTTACGATTTATATCTTCATCGTGAGAATACATTATATCTCGTTCTCGTTAAAAATATATACACGTCTTACAATCAAGAGAAACCTTAAGTAATTTAAATAATTTATTTACAATCTCGCGCGTCACATTATCGCAGATACTTCTTCCCTGCATTACCATATCCAGTAACGTCTTTGATTTCTTTTTAAGTATACACGAATTTATTTACGACACCTACGGAATTATGAAAAAGACGTAGGAACCACAAGAAATTTAAAGACATTTTAAAGAACGTATTTACATCGAGTCTTATTATCTTACAAACTCTCCCCCTCCCATTCCTCATTTTCAACCCCATCGTCATCCTATCACTACATACCATACATCTTGAGAGACCAACAATCATTTCTTTTCCCATACGATATGACAGAAGTACGGCCGCTCGATCTATGCTCAAAAATAAACCTGGCATCGCTATTTGGAAACCTACACGGTTTCATGTAACAACGGAAACCTTCTCAAAGGTTTTATCGCTATCGTACTTTACGGCGAGTAGAAATGTCTGCATTTTAAATTCGACACGCGCGCCTAGTTACATACGTACGATACAATATATTCCAACGTTTTGATAAGTGTCTCTCCTCTCTCCTTCTTCCGCTATCTTGTTGAATGATCGAAGGATCAGAATCACGCGCGGACGCCACCCTACCGCTCTGTTTTGCATTTAGGGTTGTGCAATTCTGTCCAAGAGATGGATCTTCGTTGAGATTTAAATAAAAAGACTTTGGACTTTTCCCTCAAATATGTAGTTTTTCCTGAAAGAGGGCAGGGAATTTTTCACTGTATACGATCCTTTCTGATACTACGATCAATTCTGCTTTTCCGTATAATTTTCTCCATCTTTTTGGAACACGATGATTTGAATAAGATAATAGAATTGGAAAAATTATAGAAATATAAAAAAATTGTCATGTAAAATGTATAAAGCGGTAGAACAACGTCCGAATGGCGACTTTAAAGTTACCCTTAAATTACGATAATTGAGGACGCGCGACACTAGCTGAACTATTATATAAAGTCTCTGCCGTGCCTCTGTACATTGCTGTTTTTATTCCGAAAATAATTCGACCGTTTAGAATATATATATATATTTCTATATATATGTATATGTTTGTAGCTGCGATTTTATATTAGAGGGGAGTATCCTTTTCTCTTATGATACACGTTACAATGTCACTTTCCATAAACTAAAGCGCACGACACGTTGGGACTCTTGACGTATCCGCTCGTCCGTTTTAAAACGACGGGAACACTCAAAAGATATTTCTCCTGGTCCAGCAAAATCCTGACTCCACCAAAGTTTCCCTCGATCCGAGAAAATTCTGCCGTGAAAGTTTCAGCGGTATTTGGTTCCTCGATCCATCGTATTTCGAGCGATTATTCCCAACAGTCGGCTCGTTGAGATTACTTTCGTATCCAGGAAATTTCTTTGACCTTATTACAAGTTCAGTTATACACCAAGATTTGAACACGATCGAATATCATCTTCGTCGATCGATTATCAAAGTTTTCATATAAATAATAATCATCCAAGATTAAACGTATGACACGTTTCAACGTGATATCATTCAACGTGGATTTTTACCAGTAAAAATCTCTTCCCATAACATCGATCGAAACTGTCGACGAGTAACGATGCTCGTTGCAAAGATCGTGGATTCCTTTCCCTTCAAACTCGGACATCTTCTCTGTTCTTACGGCGCTTCCCCAAAGTGACATTTACAAACGACGCGTCTCTCTTTGTCCTGAATTCGGCAGACGTCATTCCTCCAAGTGTGCCTTGCACTTTTGCCTCTCGGCTCTCTCGTGGACTCGTTCCTTCGACGTAGTCCCACAAGGAATCTTCCAAGTCACTTGACGATTCAAACACACGCCCTGTTCTTTTTCCAAAGACGATCGTGTCCCTGAGGTTCGCATTGGAACTCTCTGTTACTAGATGTATACATACGTATATATATATTTCGTTCTTTGACATTGTATCTCATGGATGTGTCTCTGCAAGTCTTCGATCTGATCCATATTGCTTTGTGAATGCCCTTTCTGTAGTATGGCATCCCCATAGCGAGTATTACTAGACGCGTCTATACACGTGGAACTAATACGAGCACGTAATGCTACAACGTGTCGATTCACCTGGATATGGTAAAGCGCGACTAAACAGTTGGACGATTTTCATAGATACGGACTATTTATCCTTTTGTAGATATCAAGATGTATTTGTAATCATGATTTTCTGTAAATTACTGTCTTCGTCTCATTTCTGTTTCTATTAGGTGAGAATATCGTTGATCGGTTTTTGTCCGATGTCACGTTAATCCTAGATTTCCCCTCGTTTAGGTGTCTCTTCTCGTTTCATCGAGGAAATCGTTGAATTTCTCTCGATTCCTCGATAATCGCGAGTCTCGTTGCCACGAAAAAGCGAATGCCAACGGCACTCGACGGGAATGTCAGATTTTCCAACGTCGAGAACCCGCAACCGTCCGCTGCAGCCGTTTCGAGGGGTAACGAAACGATTGGAATGTACTATCATTTAATTGCTCGTCAATATCATTCTCCCCGACGTCCCTTCGTAATCAGTCTTCAATTCGATTTACGTGATTCTACCAATTCCATCGCCGCAGTATCGACATAGTTCTCGCGATAATATCTCGATACATCCCACCCTCCTGGTTTCTCGATTATCTCACATTTCCACGACGAGGAGGATCCCATCGTGGAATAATAGCCGTGGCACGTAAAACGTGCTCGATATACCGGTTCCCGTTGACGCTCGAGTATCCTTCGTCAACGTTCAGATTCAGTCTTCGATTCAATTCACTCGGCTCGTTCGCGTTTTAGTCTCCCTCCGAAATGCGAGGAGTGTTCACCTTGCCCCGTCATTTCCAAACGACGATTCTCCTCTACGCCCGATACGTTCCTATCTCCCCCATATCCATACCATCGTGCAGTTCCATCTCCATCTGTGCCTCACGATGTTTATCCGATCGATGAGTTACCGATTGTATCTCTCGATCGCGATTCCTCTCTCGACCAGACGATCTATCCTTTTCCCGTGAATAATGATGATACTGATGAGTCGCATGGCCATTTATAGGTAAGGTAGGATAAGAGGATTGACCGCACGAGGCTTGATGCCTCGATGGAAGAGGAGGCGGAGCATGATGATGTCCAGGTATACCATTCTGGACTCTCGAGTCGTTCTGCAGCCTCTCGGAGCAATTATCCCCGTCACATGGGGGCATGTGAGGTGGCGGCGGCTGGGGCGTACGGCGTAACGAATGATGATTATTGGTGTAATGCAATCTACCGGTCGTCGAGGAGCAATTGTCGCCGGCAGCGTTGCTGAGCGAGGTTGTACCATCCTCTATCGTGCCGGTCGAGCGATGACCGGACGTGCTCGAGCTGGGCAGCGTTCCCGGGCGACGCATTTGACGCGCCGTCTCCCCGTCGATGTAGGTGAAGCCTTCGGCGAGGGTTGTACTGCCATGTGGCAAGAACCAGACACCGCCGGTACCAGGGCTCGCCGCCCGAAGTTCTAGCTACAGTTCCGTCACCGGTATTGGTTTGATACCCGCCGCTATTTGTGCGTGCTGTTGCTGCTGTTGCTGTTGCAACTGTTGCTGTTGCTGTTGAAGATGATGATGATGGTGATGAGGAATCTGTTGAGATTGAGCTTGATGATGATGATGATGGTGATGGGTATGAGCAGATCTGACTATATATTCATCATCGGAGAAGGTCTTTTGATATTCGTGTTCTTTGCGAGAGATCGCACGATTTTTCCACTTGTAGTCCTTGAGAGCATCCCTTACGCGCCTGCGGCATCTGTAGTAGAGAATAAGGGCAAGGCCGGTGAGAAGGGCGAGACCTGCTGCGCAGAGGGTAGCTAGAAGAGCTTGTTTCCTTGGATCGGAAAAAGCACAGCCAAGTTCATCCGGTGTCATGCCTTTTATAGGTTTCCCTTTGGACTCTTGCGGTTCCGCGCAGATCACTGGACTTGAATTTCTTGGGACGAGAACCTCGGCTAACCAGAGAAGGCCACAGTCACAGACTAGAGGATTTTCGCTCAAGTCTAGTCGTCGTAGCTCGTTCCATGCCACGAGGGATTCAGAGAATCCGGTGAAGGCGTTATCGCGTAGCACTAGGTGTCTCAAGTTGGGCAAACCCGCCAACGAGCCATCTTCCATTGTCGTTAAGCGTTTATTACTGCTGAGAACGATGGTCTCGAGATTGGCATTGTCGGAAAACGCTCCTCTTTCTACGGTGGTCAAAAGCTTCGCCGCGGAAATCTCGAGTTTCTTGAGTTTCGACAGGCCTTGAAACGCTCCCGATCTCAGTGTCGTGAAGAAGTTCTGGCCCAGGGTAAGTTCCTCGAGACGTGGTAGTACCGCCAGTTGTTTCGTCGGCACTTCCCGTAACTTGTTCCCGTCGAGTTTCAACGTGCGCAGAGCATTTAAGCCACGGAACGCTCCCTCACTGATATCGTCCAAGCCAGCACCGGTGATGTCCAACACCGTTAACTGTTCTAATCCTTTGAAAGCGTCGTCTGGAAGTGAGGAGAAGGCGTTCCATCCAATGTGAAGCTCTGCGAGAGCGTTCAAGGGTGCTAGAGCCGCGGAAGGAATAGTTCTCAATTGATTATCGTCAAGATACAGTACTCTGAGGGTGCTAAGTTTTTGAAAAGCACCGGGTTCGACGGTCGATATACGATTCTTTCCTAAGTCGAGTTCTTCGAGTTTCGAGAGCGAAGAGAATAGTCCATTCTTCAAGCTTTCCAAATAATTGTCACGTAGATTCAGTACCGTCAGGGATTTGAGACCTTCGAAGGTCTTCTCGGTCAATGCCGAGATCTTGTTGTGCCTCAGAAGGAGCTCCACCAGTTGCTTCTGCGCGTTGAAACTCCCATTGGGAATGGTGAAGAGGTGATTGCTCGACAGATCGACGTTCGTTAGGTCCCCGTAGAATTGAAACGCTGCTGCGTCTACGATCTTTATACGATTTTCCTTCAACACAATCCGTTGAATACTGGGATTCAGTGCAATAGGTATAATATCCAGATCAGCTCCTAAGCAGGACACAACGAGATTATCGTCATCGCAGATGCATCCGTTCGGGCAAAACGTAGCGGTAGCAATGGAGAACGTGCAGACCAAGAGCAGCAGGTGAAACACGCTCGAAACCCAGGCGTTTCGTCGTCCATTCTGAAAATAACAAAAAACACCTGGTTAGTTGCTATTCTACGTACTTCACTGTTACATGTATACGATGTATTTATCGCGACCATAATTTGCATTAATGTTAAGTTTATTACGGTAGGTAAATTATTTCCCGCGAATACTCGACCCACATTCGTGACTCAACGATCGTTCCATTACTGGGAGAGTTATTTCCGGTTCGAGAAATTAGACGGTGAAGAAAAAAAATGAAACACGTCGATGTTTTCTCTCTTCCGCACACTTTCCCAAGAATGTCGGTTTGTGTTAATGTTCAGCGTTGTTCTTACGCCGTGGAAACTTTTAACTACCCGACGCGCTAAATAGGATATCGATAAAAAAAACTGGGTGAAATGTTTCATACTTCGTAATTACATCGTGCCATAAAAACTGATAGTTCCTAACTTTTGAACTGTTACCTCCTCCCTAGATTTTATCCTTCACTACCCTCTTTCTCTCATCGTTCATTTCTTTCTCCTCATCGAGAACCACTGATATATATGTATACTATATTCCGAGAACTTTTGCAAATCCTTCGATTTGCATGCTAATAAAATGCTTTTGGATGATTTATATCGAATCTGTCTCGTTCGTCTAGGATGAAACGTTCGCTGACACTCGAGCACGAAGCGTTACACACGTTTCCCGTACGTCTGCTAATCCGACCACGAAATATGCGGCGGAACACGCGTGGATTTCGTTCCGGTCGTTCGTACGATTGCCGCGTGTCAGCTGTATTAAAGCTAAAAACGGGCACGTCATTAGGAAAGGATTATACGTTCGCAATACCGAACTTCCTCGCGGGGTGTACGGACAACGCTTGACCCCATTACTCATTTCCCATTTCAGCCGTATTACGCTACTATATTACGAGATTCAGCTACTATTTAATGAGCCTAGGCCTCGAACGTGCTTTGATATTATTTATTCGGGCATTTCTGCATATACTCAAACGGCAACACGCACGCCTATCGCGAGAAAATTGCCGCTAGTATTTTGCATAAATCGATACACCTACACACAGCTCTCTATAGTGGTCGTAGATATCGCGATCAAGAAAGATCGTAAATCCGTGAGAAACACGAGGTATTATGCCACCGAAGGGTTTATGAATTTTCGATAAAAAGATACGTGAAAATAGAGTGTCTTTTTTTTAGGAACGCGCTATATTTTTTCCACTTTCGACTGCGTTTATTTACTTGGCTGTTTTTTTAGGGGATTGTTTTAATAATTGTGAATATTTAGTGGTCGTTAATTCAAATATGAAGCTGGGAGAGAGGTATATTTAATTTTCATTTTAATTGGAGCAAACATAAAATGTAGAGGAATATAATTTTTGAAAAGTCGTAATCGGTTGGCATGCCGAAATTGAAGTACATAGCCGCTGTACAACGAGATGCACTGATTGTGAGGGTGAAGGAATAATATGAAACAAATCTCACAATATTAACCATTGAAGGACACAGTGTAAAAGAATACTATACTAAAAATAAAGTCATCTGTCGTTAAACTATATAAACATATAGTAATCGTGTTGGCAAGGGCGTCAATAAAAGGAATAATGTCAAACACAAGGGAACTTTATAAACACTCTTTTAGTTCTAGTAAAAAAATAAGTTATTACTTATTAAAAATTTGAAAACACTCGTTTCACCATTAACGAGGAAAATTTCATATTAGTCAATTTTAACAATAAATAATTTTAATTACAATATTGCATATGTACGTGCATTCACCCTACTTTATACTTCACTACAGCTAATATTCGAGCTTCTAAAAAATCCCCAATAATACACCTAAATTAAATAAAGAATTATTATTATATAAAAAAAAACACACATTTCCCCAAACATCGTCAATATTCGCGAAACTGTTGCCCATCGATCAAAACGAGCGATAGAAACGATGACATTTAATAACGATAATGGATGCTTTCGTTGTGATTGTACGAAGCAATAAAAAGAATGGGAGTCAGGGTGGAAAATACCCTGTTAAAAACTGCTTTACAGTCTGACCTAATACGAATTATAATAGGATTAGTCGAGATAGGAGGAGAGACGGTCGCTGTTGCGTGAGTTCACCGCTATATACATAATTATGATGGCGTTGGGATGCTAATGGTGTATTGTTTCGGTCACGGAAACAACGGGCAACGTTCCTTCAGCATGTTTGATTAAACACTTCTGTTAATCTCGAGTCAGCTTCATGGCTCATTTCAATTTACGATTCTCACGTACGGATTTTCCTCCCATGGAATACCAAGATGTTTTATTATTCTTTCAAATCTCCGATTGCCTTGCGAAATTCCGAGCACGTCGCGAGGGAGGGTTTTAAAGCATTTTCGCAAACCGGCCTCTCGTTCGGTTCGTTTACCGCATTAATATTGATACGCACATGTATTATTACACGATAGTACGATGCATTATTATGCATATTCCGGGGCGGCGATTAATTGCGCCAAAAATAATGAACGCTCCTGTTTGTCGGTGTATGAGCGTTCATATTATTTTTGGCGCTATTAGGAAATAACACTCAGGGCTATTAATTTCACAGTTCTAAAATTACCATAAATACAATATGGGAACATCGTCGAGATTTTATCTACCGGTGGTTTCCCCGCTGTAGTACGAGTTACTGTGTATTTACGGATATTTTGCAATTTCTCTATAAACCGGATCTACGTTTGCACTCCGGCATTCATGGCAGTTTGTCATTTCTCCTTTTGTTTTCCGTGTTTTGTGCGTTTTTCTGTTCTCTCTCTCTTTCTTTCCCATTTTCTCTTTTTCCTATCCCTTGCTCGATCCCTGCACACTTTGGTACTCTTTCAATGATACGACGCACAAATGGCTGGGGGTGTTTGCATTTACATATTAAAGAAATACAAGAATGCACTACTGCTAATGCAACCGACGCTTAAAATCCAACAAATTATACCTCCAAAAATAATTATCCCGTGGTCCCTTTAATTAGAAACACGCAACGAAATGGAGCTACTCTGACGACGGTTCATTCGACTTCCAAAGCTCCGAGAACTGGCACAATTAAAAACCCATCATCCCACCCATGGACGCAGATAAACTCAGATTATCATAGTCAACTATTTATAAATTCACGCCGTCCAACGAGCCGGTCACGTGACTCGAATCAGCAGGTGTACATCGTCACGATAAGATCACTCGAAAGTCAAATGACCGGTATTAATCATCGAAATCGGTATCGTTCATCTCTCATTCTGACAAATCAAGAGTTCCTACAGATCACTAATGTCTGTTTCAAATAACCGAGTTACCTCCGATTAATTTATCGAGCTCGCTACACATCCTTGTCAGTAACATAAAAAATCCATACGATACATCTAATAATATTTTCTTAATAACATCAATCAACTAATTATTCGTGATAAATCTCAAATGACGCTGGAATCATCAATAAAGACGAAAACATCTACAGTACAAACTTTAGTTAGAACAACTGATCTCAAAATTCTCATTCAACGATCTTACACCTCAAAGACGATCACAGTTTCCAGAACTAAGGGCTAGAAAGTTCTCTTGTACACGCGAGACGGTTCAAGAGCTTTTTGTCTTAATTACGCGTCGTTACTTGCAACTAATTGCTGGTAGATAACGCTCCGAGAATACGCCAGACGTCTCGACTTATCGTTCGCACTAATCATACCATGCTACGACGGGACAGGTCGAAGGGCAGAGAGTAGGGGGTTCACGGGCTGAAAATCAGCGAGGAGGACGCGAGAGGGTGGCCGGGAGGGATAACGTCACACATACCACCGGTTTCGGGGCGAACATGTCAGATTTAACTCGATGTAATTAGCGATTACAAATTACCCTTTTGTCCATTAGTTGGCTCGCGATACGCGTGCTAGATTTGCACGGACGTTATGGATGAACATCCTCTGTTGCGATTCCGTGCACCGAGTTGAGACTTTTTTGCAATGTCGATTATGAGAATGCTGAGTCGTTACATCGGGACTTTTTTCCATCGTTTTCTTCTGAGACCTTCTGACGTGCAAATGTTTACCGATAAGAAATTGTTTGCTTGAGGGAATTTTGATACTTGAGAGTCCCTGATAAATGGTGGAGTTTTAATGACATTTCTTAAATTGTATTTTTAAAGTGACTGAAAATATAAAGGTTGCATTATTTATTATTGTGTTTCACTGACTGATTTCTATAAATTACAGGTATGAGAATAGTGAGCAGAGAATTTTGACATTGTGACAGTTGTTTCTTTTATAGATTTCTTAAATTCTTATTTGGAACTTTGCTAAATGATGCATTATTTCTACATTTATCAGAGTAATCAATCAAAGATAGAAGAAAAGTGAACGAACAATTTTCAAGTTGTGATTATACTTTGTATTAAGTATGTTTTCAAATCTTGTAGACATTTGAAAGTAATCGTAATTATGTTATCTACAGCTACGATTAAAACTGTATCTACCGACTTTATGTTTATTATATTGAAGTGTACTAAATGAATCCATTGAAAAAAGAGGAATGAAGTGGAAAAAATTTACTGTGCGGCTACGATACTAATTTGGGGAATTGAAAAAAATAATTGAGAGTCGGACATTTTGACCTTTCGAGTAGTATCAATTAGAAAACACTGATAACTTCAGCCCTTTAGCGTTACGATGTTTTAACAGAAGCCATAGAAATTGCGCTTGCAGTTTGTCGTACGTAGAAATTTCCTAATAAAATTTTCACGTCCGCGTTAAAGCTGCATACGTGTATTCACTGATGTTAGCGTTATCGCAAAGTGGGTATTATGGGAGACATTTTAAAGAGGTACCGGTAAACTTTGAGAAGAGAGAGTATTCAAAGGAACAAATAAGAAATTTCGTAGCAAACACAGGTACGATAACCATTCCTTCTCTCGAGGCGACTCTTTCAGCGAAATAATCTTTTGTCGTGTTCCTCTGACGTCACTGTGCTTTATATTTTCATATCACTGTTCTTTCTTTCTTTCTCCGTTCGCGAATATTCGTAATATCGCGAATTACAATATATTAGCAAAGCTGGTCCATATGTAGCAAAGGTAAAAAATCATTGGCGAACTCTCGCCGCCTTGTTACAAATACTTGGAAAATTTTTGAAGAAGCCATCGGATATTTTTGCGCATACGAGGTACATGAAATAAATTCTAGAGATTCTAATTACCGCTGTTTATTTCACTGAAAATTACCCGAAAAAGGTGGTTTGCGGGCCGGCTATTTATTCAGACCTCGTTTTTCTCTCCTTATTCTCATACATGTCCCCAAAAATTCCATGACTTTTCGTCTCTCCCTATACGACGGTATACTATTTGCGTGCAAATCCCGTTTTTAAAAGTTTCTCATACCAGATTTACATTCCTCTTTTTGCCCACGGAAAAAAAAGGAAACAGCGAAACCACATCGCGCGCAAGTTGAATGCCCACTGAGAGCGCATTTTTCGCGGTTGAAATTACAAATAACATAATCCCAAAAAGTGCTCGACTTTCCGGCAAAATTAAGTCCTATCAAAAAAATCTGTCTCTACGTTTCAAGAAAATATCTAAATCCTTCCTTTATTCGTGCGAAAATTATTGCAATTTTTTTTTAATAACGTCAACATTTTTCAATTTCTCCCCATTCGCTTCTACTTTAAAAGAAAAAAAAGGGATATGGAGTCAAAAGGCCGTTGGTATTGATATTTGTATGGGATTTCAGTTTTTGCATACACGGAGATTAGGCGAACCGGTTGGTTAAAACGTTCGAAACCAACGACGAATCGTAGGCACGTTCGTCGTTTGAATTAAACGAAAGTCAACTCGGATTTTTTTTTTTTACATTCAGGTTATTCTATATATTCTCCACCATGCCTCAACGTTCGTCGACGTTCATTTGCACATCCGGTTTTAATAATTCTCCGGTGCTCTTTTCGACGGAATATCCGGCACCAGTCCACTTATACGGCATTGTGCGCGGTATTTGCAATACGCGGATTTAATGTTCACGAATGCCGGTTGTAACACCGTGGGAAAAATAGAAGGTGGACTTTTAAGCGGAAAACAGGCAGCAACGCGGAAAGGCTACTGCAAGAGACATTTTTTCGTATTATTTTCTCGAAACACCGGGAACATCGTTAAACCGCTTTGCGGTCGTGACATACCGACGGCTTTAGTGGCGCTGCTTAACACTTAACGGACGGGCCCCGTAGATTTACGTTTTTCCATTCTGACTTCCTAGGACGGGCCACGTAGATCTACGTTTTTGCATGAATATTTAGTATGCTGCATTAGGGTGTTTCTTTTGTGCACATTGTTTTATAGTACTATCTGCCTGTTGTTCTTACGGCGTAGTTTTGATTTTAGGAAATATTTCTAAACAATTTTATAACGGTAAAAATGGCAAGCAGCAAAGAGTTTGATGCATGATTCTGATTTCGCGGAAACTGGCACTAATATTCAACCAACAAGAAGAACTACAAGAGTGGATCCAGAAGGTAGATTGTCAGGAAACATGAAGCAGCACACCCTTACACAAATTGTGGGAACAGGGAAGAAAAGATATCCACAAAAACCGTGCAAAGTCTGCAGCTCACATGGAAAAAGGAGCGAAACTAGATATGTTTGCCATTTTTGTCAGGTGCCACTGCATAAAGGTGAATGTTTTACAGCATATCACACGCTTAAAAAATACTAAATAATAATAAATTTAATAAATACTTTTTTTGAAATATCATAAGAAATATAATTGATTTAATAAAGTTTTATTGTAGTTACAACGCTTTAAATCCATACATTCTTCTTTATTTAATTCCCCTGGAAAATGCCCGGAAACTAGGAAAGACAGAGCAGATTCGACCCGTCCGTTAAGTGTTAATTATGCATCCATGTTATTACGCTTATATTATAGCCACGCATTGTTAGTATTATTATTTGGACTTGGGTATCATTGATCTATCCTTTTATTCTTTCATTTCAAAAATCAAAATTATTCGAATCAAGAATGAAAGTATATTTGGAACATTTTTTTATTAAATTGGCGCGGTTGGCATGTGGTTTTTGAATTCGGAGAAATTAATTCAATGTTACGTTTACATGTTATTTCGCTTGTATTATAGTCACGCATTGTTAGTATTATTATTTGGACTTGGCTATCATTGATCCATCCTTTTATTCTTTCATTTCAAAAATCAAAATTATTCGAATCAAGAATGAAAGTATATTTGGAACATTTTGTTTTTTTATGAAATTTGCGCGGTGGGTATGTGGTTTTTGAATTCGGAGAAATTAATTCAATGTTACGTTTACATGTTATTACGCTTGTATTATAGCCACGCATTGTTAGTACTATTATTTGGACTTGGGTATCATTGATCTATCCTTTTATTCTTTCATTGTAAAAATCAAAATTATTCGAATCAAGAATGAAAGTATATTTGGAACATTTTGTTTTTCTATGAAATTTGCGCGGTAGGTATGTGGTTTTTGAATTCGGAGAAATTAATTCAATGTTACGTTTACATGTTATTTTGCTTGTATTATAGTCACGCAATGTTAATATTATTTTCTGGAACTGGGTATTATCGATTTATTCCTTTATTCTTTCATTTCAAGAATCAAAATTATTCAAATCAAGAATGAAAGTATATTTGGAATATTTTTTTATTAAATTGGCGCCGTTGGTATGTGGTTTTCCAATTCGGAGAAATTAATGTTCGTTTGCGTGATGAACGCTGGTAAAATCATATAGTTCGGTCAATTTCTTGTCTATATGTATCCAGGGATTTATTGAAATATTGATTTGATTGTTGAACTGACGTGTTAATTTTTTATCAAATATTTGACAAAACGAGACCATTTTTCAGAGAGATTTAACAGAGCCAATAACAATTCGTCACTATTTATTCAGTCTCAATACGGCAAGTAAAACGTGAAAATCTGTTAAATACTTTTGTACTCGGGTACCGTTACCCTTTCAGAGAGGTTCGTTGGAACGTTCCAATTTCTGTTTTAATTGTTTCCACCGATCCTAGTACTCGGGACGGAAGAAAATTTACTTTTAATTCGTTCAAACTTACCGGCCATTTCTAACGATATAACTTTCCGGAAAAGCGTAATTTCTATGAGACAGTTGAGAAAACGATCGCGTCTACGCGAACGGATAGGTTTTTGCGATAGATTCTGTAAAAGGTAGGATCCCGATCGATAATGGTATCTCTGTCTCTGGCCTTCTCACTTTCGCGATTCATTCGTTTCCGGAAAATCCGACGAGGGTAGCGACGTGCGAAATTTCATCCGCGACAACGGAGCGCGATTCATTTTTCTTCGGAATTGGGTTTGAAGCTTTCAATTCCGTGTCACTGGTTTTCGAAAAGTTCCGGCTATCGGCCACGCAAATACGGGATACACGTTAAGTGCATCTCGAAGTTAGTTGTGTAAGTGGAAAGAAAAGAAAATCTTTCCTAATCTAAGAGAAAAAAAACAGTAATAAATATAATAAGTAGAAATAACACCATAAAATGGCAAAAAATAAATAAATAGTTAAATTCAGCATAGAAAGTGCAAGCGTGAAAAATACGTAGTGAAATGTAGACAGAGATAAATAAATCTATAAAAAAAAAAAAATAAGAGTACAATCAAGGGAGAAATTTTGGACGATAGAGATAAATACAGGGATGAATGTAGAAAAAGAGGGAGAAATAGAGGTAGTAAAGGGGAAGGAGTTAAAGCGCAAAGAAACGAGAGCAACAAAGGAGAGGAAAAAATTAAAAAAGAACCTCACTAACTTGCCTTTAATTAAAACCAAAAACATCCGGGAAATGAAGGAATTAAAAGGAACAAGCGAAGACGATAAAACCGTATAACTTTGTAACACAGGAAACGCCGAGAGGAAAACAACAGTGGCGGTGGTGGTGCTTGTATAAATTTCCTCCCAAGTATAAGCTTGAACACTCGTTTTCACCTTGGAACCCCCGTGCGGAGGTACACGGGTAAAGAGATTAGCGACTCCCCTGTTTTTCGCTTCATTCTGCCTTCGCGATTTCACCTTCATATAAAATGGCACGCCACGTTCGAATTGGGACTCCTGATTACCAATCGCAACGGGGATTCGATTTTCTCTGTGCGAATTCGGATCGTGAATTTCGAAATCCAACTCGTCTCGATTTCTCTGGCGAGTTCCCGAACGGTGATTATTCGGAGATCAAATCGAACCGAGAAGAAATTTGTTTTACGAATCCCTCGCATTTTCTGAGGTTCATTTTGTATCTTGCATTGAGAAAAGATATTCACTGGGAGAAAATGAGTGAAGGTCTTGAAACGTGACTTTTCAAAAAATGTAGAAAATAGAGGAATATTATCAAGTAGTATAAATTCAGCTAATTTCCTCAAACTTTGTAAAAAACAAGAGCATTAATGTAATGATATTACATAACATGTGGTCGATTAATGACTCTCTAATGAGATACCGATGACAGACTAACTTCCATTTTAATTATTTCCCTCCGTATTACCACGGCTATCATTATCAATTGCAAAAAAACATCCCCGATATATTACTCCAATCTTTCGTACCCTTTAGCGACGTTAAATGACAATTACAAGCACCATTAAAATTCCTCAGCCCTCAAACCATGCGAACAAATCCTCGTCTTTTCCTTTTAGCAACTCAAAATAAAAAGTAAATTCTCGGTGAACAAATTGGCGAGAGGAAAATCGTGAGCAAACAGATTCGTCTAATTAGAAAAGCATACGAACGCTAACGGTTGGTGTGTTTGGAAACTTATCACGTCCCAGTGTCATCGAGATGTATCCGAACGAGAAAACAGCGGAAACGCGCAGAGATCCTCTCGGATGGCTGGTTGTTCTTTATCGTGAAAACGGGGACAGGATGGAAATGGCGAAACGGTGTACGTGCCTTCGTTTTCGGACGGCAGAGGGAAATCATTATGTAATCAAAGAGAGGCTCGTGCTCGGCTAAGAGGACCCCGTCCGTCCGGCAATCGTCGCATTCAATCATGCGTCGACTATATATCGGGCGTGCACCGAGTGTTATTCACTGCTCCCGACAATGATACAGTCGAGTTGCTCTCCAGTTCCCTCTCGGTCGATTGGATAATGATATCCTCGTCTGCTTCGAAAATCAGTCCCGTCTGATGGCATTTCGCTGTTTGCCCGATGTTATGCTACCTTCCAGCGTTGCGAAGAACTTGAAGGTACTTGTTGGTTGTCCTTGAAAGGTTGATAAAAGGACGGAAGTTCAGGATGATTTTGGGTGATTCGGAAGTTTGCGAGAAAATTTGTTTTCGTTGATTGGATAACAATATCCTCGGCCTGTTTCCATAATTAGTTCGATTTGATGGTATTTCGATGTTTGTCCAATGTATACTACCTTGCAACGTTAACACTTTAACGACCTCTCACACAACATGTGTGTGATGCTACCGCCGAAGACTGTTGGCTAGTATCACAGTCTCTTTTCGATAATTTATGAATGTAAACAAGTATGGATATTGCTATTGGCTTCGTTTTTCATCGCCACGTCTTTGATTTTATTTTTATTCTCTCACTTTTCTCTTAATTTTAATAAACTTTTTCTAAATTAAGTCTTCAAAAATACTGCCGGTCCCTGGCAACGTTTGACTGCGTAGACGTGCAGTTGTTAAAGTGTTAACACTATGACGGCCGGCGACACCGCAGTGGTGACCTTCGCAAAGTATTGCCTGACGGCCGGTGACACCGCATTGGTGTCATGCGCAAAATATAAATAAAGAAATATATAAAACAAAAAAATTTTACATGTATTTACATATATATATATCCTCGAAATTTCATGAAAATAGAGGCACAGGATTAAAAACTCAAGAGAATTGACGATGAGATTAGTAAAATTTGACAATTTATGACAAGAGGAATGATCTGAAACAGTCCTACCGGCGCCAAACAAATAAATTTTGATGAGACGTGCGGCCGCCAAAGTGTTAATAGGAACTTGAAGGTCCTTGTTGATAAACGGACGGAAGTTCAGGATGATTTGTGGAGTCGTTATTAATGGGCTGCATTTTGTAAGGATTTTAGGTGATCCGAAAGTTTGTGTGAAAATTTGTTTTCGTTGATTGGATAACAATAGTTCTGTCTGTTTCGATAATTAGTTCTGTTTGATAATATTTCGATGTTTGTCCGATGTTGTGCTACCTTCCAACGTTAATAGGAACTTGAAGGTACTTGTTGACAAACGGACGGAAGTTCAGGATGATTTGTGGAGTCGTTATTAATGGGTTGCATTTTGTAAGGATTTTTGGTGATCCGAAAGTTTGCGACAAAATTTGATAGTATCTCGATGTTTGCCCGATGTTATGAAACCTTCCAACGTTATGAAGCACTTGTTGGTTCTTGTTGATTGCCTTTGAAGGATTAATAGGGTTTGGGATGTTTTGTAGAGTAGCTATTAAGAAGTTGTACTGTATTTTGCAAAAAAATTTGTTTTGGTTTATTGGATGATTTGATATTGAAATATTAATAAACACTAATATAAAGTGTTATACGGTGAGTAAATATTTTTATCTTTGAAATTTCTGCTTTGTAATAGCGTGATTTTGATAGAAAGTTTCGTACTGATAAGAAAGGTCGAGAGAAATGCGGGTGGTACTCGACGTGTTAATTATTCAATTATACGTGTTACCATCTGTGAATGAAACGACAGATCATTTCAGTCGTTTTCTTGGAGAATAGTCGCTGTTTTTTTGAAACATTCTGCTACCGATAAACTGATCATTGAATTGATGGGAAACTTCCATATTACATTCGTTTCGTATATAAAATATTGCACTTAAGCGCGTTCCAGACCGTCGAATCTGTGATATACATATTGCGCAGGAACTCGGGTTCACTAATTGGAAGTTCGAGGCTCTATTCCCATAGGCACCATAGCTCCCGATAAGGAGTTATTCCGAGATAATGGCTACACGCGCGAAACTTTAATAACGGGACTAGGATTTTTAAACCTCCCTCTTATCGAGTTTAATCAACAATCGTCTCATCGCATAGGCTACACTACCTTTCGAAATTTATAGATTTCCCTGTTAAATACTCTACTAACTTTGCTAAACCATTCACCGATTAAAACGTGCAATATTAAACAAAATTTCATAGCACACCACACGGTATGCATGTCGATATAAAGATCAACAATCGTCTCATCGCATAGGCTACACTACTTTTCAAAATTTATAGATTTCCCTGTTAAATACTCTACTAACTTTGCTAAACCATTCACCGATTAAAACGTACAATATTAAACAAAATTTCATAGCACACCAAACGGTATGCATGTCGATATAAAGATTAATAAAAATTCCTATTAAAAGTAAGTGAATTAATGAGAAACGAACGAGGCAAGGAATTTCCATTCTTTAAATAAATACATCGGGTAATTGATAGAGGACTCGTTAAGCGGGTGATTATCGTTGTTTAATCGCTATGATAACAGGGCAACTTGCGATACCGCGTTACATGGTCGAGTTGTTCCTGATCCTCTCTTCGTGAACGAGGGTAATAACACCCTCGTTTGCCTCGAAAATCAGAAATCGCTTAATATTCCTGCTTCGTGCGATGTGATCGATTTCGTAGGTCGAAAATAATGAATAAAATAACGAGCGTCCCGATTCGAAGCGGAGCACGTTCTTAATTGTCGGCCATGGGGTTTCTGCCGTTAAAGGGAATTATCGTTATTGAAACGTTATGGTAATAGAACTGCCTGTAATACCACGTTAGATTAGGCGTGCTAGAATTGCATCTAATTCTCTTTTGGTCAATTGGATAACGATACTATCCTGGCGATTTCGAAAATCAATTTTATTTAATGGTATTCCAATGTTTCCGCGTTGCATACACCTCTACACTTTTTATAGTCATTTAATTGAGATACATTTTATCGTGGATAAGGGTTCGAATCTTTTATAGAGCGTTCGATTTGAAGAGATACCCTCGACATATCCGATATAAGGGATTGTTTGACTTATTAATTCTTCCAAATCGATCGCGAAAATATTAAGCAATATCTGTCGATCGTAAAATGACAAGTTTTTCTTTTCGGGAATGGATGACAGAAATACGCGAGCAATTAAATGCGAAAGAGGAATGAAAAGGGGAGCAGATACGAAAATAGGTCATACTTCAGAAACAAAATTGTCTCCCGTTCGCATATTCTTTCATCTGATTATGAAATTTATCGATATTTTATTCATCTTCTGAAATTACCTTCATTTCGCCGGCTATAAAAATTGTGGAGCGAGAAGGAACTACATTGATTCGAGGGAAATAAACGTGACGGCCATTTATGTTTTAGTTTCCAATCCGATTTTCCATAATTTTTAATCGTTTTCAACAAAGTTAAGACACTTATTGTAAAAACGAATTATCTCTACAAATACTGATGTAAAAAAGTGTTTAAAAATGTACAAATTCTAATATTTACTGTGATTATTCCCCGTCATTTGTTTCCATTGTAAAGCCCATCCATGAATCTCTGAAACTACATACTTCCGAAACATTCGGTAGGGTTGTGCACACTTCTCTCTTTTCAGCCTCGTATTATTATTTTTCCATCTGAAAACTGTATCGAGTGTTATTCGCAGGTTCGAACGATGGAAATATATATTCGAATTGTTGTCAGACGAGGCAACGATATCCCCTTTGCTCCGTTTCCACGATGGCTTTTTCGTTTTTATTTAAATTTCTATCAAAACCTCCACGTCGAAGCGGTAACACGAATTCGCGAGCGAAAAGAAAAACTTGGCGATTCGTTCTTTTTTTTTTTCATTTTTATTTCTCGTCAGCCCTGTTTCTACACCGCTGGGTGTTTGCTTCGTTGAAATACATTTTCCTTTCAACCATCGGGTATCATTCAGGGGTGATAATGTGTGAGATTTTTTTTCTCCAAACGACCATGTACAACCAGACGGTGACGTATCTGCAAACAAGCCTTGTTCCCATGACTGCTTATTCAATTTGCAATTTTTATCCAAAAGCGAGAGACTCTACGTGTACTTCTACATAGGTGCTTCGTTACGCACGCGAACGAATTTGTGAATAAGGGACACCGGGCTTCGAAGACCATGTAAATGGGTAGCCTTCTACTTTTTACTCTTTTTCTCTCTCTCTCTTTTTATTTCTTTCTTTTTTTCTTCTCTCTAGCAGGCTTCTTTTACTTCTTTCTTTTTCACCGTGATTCTGTTTCCCATTTCACGTTACACGCTCGCGGGACATTAATCAAATTGACTGAATTTTCTGTCGATGTTTTTTTGCGGTGTGTCGTACCTCGGGAAGGAAGTAAATTAAAAACCGTACGGTTTGTTCCTGCAAAGAAACCCTTCCGAATGCTACTTTCTATTCCGATCGCGCGAGCCTCGCGTGCGCTGAATTATTCCTTACGTCTCAAAACTGAAACGCGCAATTTCAGATGCGATGGAATTTCTTGCGATTCGAGCTTTGCCAAACCTGTTTTCTGGTTGATTCGTCGTTTAGCTGAAATTTTTACGGATTTTTTTCAAGAGACGGAGGATTATTGTATCGAAAGTCACGAATGCGATTATGTTTCTTCATGTTGGGTTTATTTTTCGCGAGGATAATTTAATAAAATTGTAATGTTGGAATTACGTGGAGGTTTTATAATGATAATATTTGCATATTTCTACGCCACGGTAACGAGTTGGGGCAGTATTGTTTAGAATTAACAAATGTGGCAATGTTTTCATATTTTTGAATCTTTTTGGTCCGGCTGTATAGAAATGAGGAGATCACGAGCAATTTTTTAATTAAAATATTCTACTCTGCTATAACATGCACATTCTTGTGTAAAAAGAAACAATATGATATTTTTTTCTATATTTAAATATTCTCTGGGCGAATAAATGGGTCACTATAGCTTCAATGGAATTTTAGGAATTTTTCCAAGTATGTACTGTTACAATTTAAGGTTTGAAGATTTTTATTCTTTTGTGTTTCACTCAGTTCATCTTTCCGTTAAGTTGTCATCCTATTTCTATTATAATATTCTGAAAAGTTTTTTATTCCACTAACAAATAAATAAAACAGTCAAAGTAGCAGATAAATTTTCCACTGAACGTCTTAACGTAAACAATGTTTCACGAATTCTAGACATAGATTCAGACTAATTAAAACGTCGAATAAAAAATTCATTTTCAATCGATTCCCATCGTAGCGAAAGAGTTCAATTACCAACGTGATCATAAAAAGTTAAAATCACTCTCTCAGACTCTTCCAAATTGTCTTCGGTGTACGAACCCTCAAGAGAAAACTATTTATCTCTGCCCGCCGAAATTACTAAACGCTATCAAGCTTAAGAAAAAAAAAGACGACCCACGATAAAACCGATCTTCTTGACTTCTCTCGCGAATAACTTTTTTTTTATCTTAGCCCGTGTCGTTTCACCCGAATTTCTTCGCAAGGACGGAATTTGTTCAGTTAATTGCGGTAAAGAGCAATCTCGGGGAAACGTAACGATTTTCGACTCTTCTGCTCTCTGTTTGCTTTCGGCCACTTAAAAGATTAATCCGCCCGTTGATTGAAAGCCTCGTCAATGTGGAGTTAACTCGGTTTCAGTTGTTATCGCCCAAAATGCGTAACAATTTGAGAGGAAGAATACACATAAAACCGAATCGTTTATTCTCTCGTAAAATGATACAGGAACAGACGTAAATTGCGAAGGCGGAGAAACAATAGGATACAAAGAAAAAGAGAAAAAAGTACAGTTATTCTTATCGAAAACTCAACACTAGAACTACCGACGTTAACACTAGATTTACGGAGCCAATTTGGCTCATTCAAAATTTGATTACTATATATATATAATACATTGGTTGGTTAATTGTTCAATAATAAATCTTTCCTTTAAATTGCTTTGGAACTATTTTCTTTGCAGAAAACTTCAGTTTTCTTGTATAAGTCCAATTGGCACACTTTAGAAAAATAGGTGTATCAACATCCGTAAATATTAAATATTAAATGTGTACTTTGAAAAGAGAAAAATCAGGAGGTGAAAAATATGATCCATTCGGTAATTTGTGTTTTATAAGATCAACGTAGAATACCTGTTCTATGACCATCTCATAAATTTGGAGAATATTTGGAAAAAATTGAGAACGAGTCATTCTGACTTTCTCGGTAATTCTAGTGTTAAAAAACCCAAGAGAGTATATTGATTTTAACGTTACAGCATAAGATGATTCGACGAAACGATTATAATAACCATTGCTAGGGGAGAAGGGGGAAAGATACGAGGTGAAACTTTCATGAAATTTTCTAAACCCTCGTTATCCAAAGTGTACACCGCTATCGGCTTCGAGGGTAGACTTGAATGCCCCCTTTTTTAAGTATCAATTAGAAAACTATCTCGCCGAGGTGTTAAAGCGAACGTTGTTAAAAGATGAAACTTTTAAACTCCTTCCCTCGTGATAAATTTACAGAATCTTCCCAAGTTTGATAGGAATTCATGATTATAATAACGTATCGAATCTGTGAGGTTGAGATGAAGGTAGAAAACAGACAGATGATAAACAGAGAGGGAGAGAAGAGAGAGAGAGAGATAGGGAAAAAGGGAGAGAGAATGCGAAGGGAAGAATGAAAGAGTAAGCCGGGGGAGTTTTGTACACGGTATCGGTATTTTTATGGCAATATCGTCGGCCCGTTTGTATCCCCACTGTCGGGCAACAGTCTATCGACATTTGGCCGATAGTCGAACCAAGCGCTCGGATATGGATTGGAGGGAAATGGCACGTTGCTTCTTTTCCGATGAGAATGAAAAACAACGTCGCGGAATCCGTTTTGTGCCGTTAAAAACGATACATTTTACCTGGTCGTGGATTGCGCACGTTATTTCCCCTTTCTGCCTCGGATTCGTTTCTTCTTTCGACGTCGCTTTACGACTTATAATTACAATGTGCTATTCGATTTTACGCAAACGCGAAAACCTTCCTCAATGGCTGAGATAAGGTTCAATGCTATCAACGTAAAAATTGTTCTCTAAAAACTGACATATTTTTTATAATCTATGACACAATTTTCATTTTTATAGAATAACTTGGTAGATTAACGATCTATTACAATTTGGAAAGAATGTTAGAAAAATAACGAGGAAAAAACAAAGTTTGTAAGCGAAATTCTCTGTATCAGATCTATTAAAAAATATCTCTATAAATCAAAACCGTATGTATAATTTCGGTGGAAAAAAATTCAGGGTAATTTGGAAATTCTGATTAATACATAAATCTAATTAAACAGAGTGAAAGTACATGACTGCATAAAACAGTATCAAAGCGGTGTCAGCTGATCGCGAATACTTTAAATTAGAAAACTTTCCCCGAAAGCTCTAAACCTTGTCCATTAATAAATATATAAATTTTTAAAAAATCTATAATTACAAAATCATTACTAGATAGTAAAAGAATTCACGAGTGACATGAATTATTGCGATGCCAGTGATTCGATCTTGAAAATTACATTTTCATATCGTCCCAGAAGAACCGCTGCAACCTGGCCCCGTTTCGACGTTTCGCAGTGAAAGATTAACAGCCATGAAGGCAGCGCGACAATTTCGCTGATTAAATGTCATAAAAATTCCATTATTACCGCTTGACGCGTACAGCCGGGAAGAAGTTCAGTAATGGAATTTCTAAGATATTTTATCAAAACGCTCTTCTTTCGCGGGGCCTCCTTAAAATTTCAGGCATCATGGGATTAACGCCATGGAAATGACTCGGTCCCTTTACGAGGACGGGCTATTGTTTTCATTTTCCTCCGAACGTGTTTTACTTGCAAATGGACGCGCACATCGGATATAAAACCACATTTTGGATGGTGCGAACGAAAGATCTAAGAGACAATACTCCTAGATGCTTTTAACGAGCGTTGCTGCATTGTTTCGTGACAAGATTTCTTGATAATTTTCAACTCTAACGTCGAGTGTATTAAAAACATTTTCACACTGAGTGAAATATGAAATGAACGTCTCGTCAATAGTCGAGTAATTAGTAGGTGAACACTATAATAAACTTGACAGATAATTATCATAAAAGGCTAGAGTACCGCTAAGTACAACCCATCGGAGTACTATTAAAGATTATTGATAGAAGCAGAATAAATTACAATTAATCGACATCAGACCTTATCCTATTACAATTACCTGTATCGACACTCTTCAAGTTAACCCTCTAAAATTCTAATGCTCTAAAATATAGAAAAATTCTATATCCATCTTCTATAAATATTGTAATTTAAGTAACAGATAACTAAACATACTCGTTGATTCAATTAAAAATTTCTATTCCTTTTAATAAGCTATTCTTGTCATCAATAAAGATTTACAATTTATCCCATAGTAAGATTCTTAACCAGTTAAGTGTGTTTGGCGATTATATCCGGCATAGAGAAATGACATATATTTCGTGTCATGACGACTATATCCGTTATGTGGGAAATTTACTTACTACTTGCTATTTAACCAGTTAGCTGTGATTGACGTGTATACTCGCCATCGTCCTATCTTCCTGATTCACGTACAGTCAGTTTAACAAGAGCGTGTCGTTCCCAATTTTGTCATTAGATGACGCATTTGTTTAAGATGTGGGTAAATCAATTGTTTGAACATTTGGCTTCGATGCCTTGTGATTAAATTAGTAGTAGGACTATTATCTGCCTTGACATTGAAAAAATTAGCAATGAGGAACAAGAAGATAACGGCCTGAAAAATCTAAGCTGTTCGTGCACGAAGTGGAAACGTGAAAATGGGATCAGGATACTTGATTGGCTTTCTCATTTGTCTGACACTAATCCCATTGAAAGTGTGTGGGCAAAAATGAAGATTAATCTCAAGGAAAATCGAGTGTTCAATGTCAAGCAGCTAACACGTCACATCCGCCAAATATGACGATCTTCACCCGAAACAGTGGTGAAAAAATTTTCCCAAAGTATGCCTAAACAGTACCAGGCTATTATTGGCACTGATAACGATTAAACAATGTTTTAAGTAACTGCATTATAGTACAATATTTATATTTCCATCTTATGCGTGTAATTTGAACCAATTCTCTTTTTTCAAGAAAATATTATCGACACGCTCTTGTGGAACAAAGTGTATACTAAATAGACAGATGCGCACTCTCCAAAGAAGTTGCCACTAACTGGTTAAAATTAACTAAAAAATTGTTATCGATAACGAAGAAATACTTGAATGAATAGAGAATAAATGAATTTCAAAAAAGAGTTTAAAAGCCATACGATAAACAAGGAATATTTGGAATCCACGTAGCTGCAGTTTCATCCTGCAATGTTCTCCCGTAAGAACAGAGCATCGCGTGCACGTAAGACAGGGGAAAAGTCCACGCTAAAGCGTCACGTTCAATCGTCTGACGACTTATCAAACGCAATATGCGACGGCGCAGATTGCATTTCCCGGTTTTCCACAAGAAGGCGAACGTCGAGATCGTGGAAGCCGGAGACAATAAGTTGAGAAAATCCATTTCTCCTCCTTCGATTGGAGTACATAAATATCGTCTAGCCAGTGACTCGTGACTTCACGGGATTAAATTACGCTTTGGAGAAAGTTAAATCACTTCGCTGGTTCGGCTAGGTACACATCAATTAATCCGGAGACGAATACTTGATAATTCCATCGCAGAATCGAGACTTGTCGCGTATAACTCTTCCACGAATTATGCCAGACTACATAAATTATACTCGTTTCGTAGGAGGCGTATCGCCAAAGCGTGTATGTAACATGTGCGCATGGGGGTGGTGGTCTCTCTCTGTATTAAGTCAGACGATTGAAAGGACGTCGGAATTTCTGATACACTCCAACGGCACCGAATTTTCCCTATGGCTTTTGTTCCGTCGACGAATTTGGCTGCATAGTTAATGATATTTGAAAAAGAGTGAAATACGGAAACGTAGAGAACGTTTTATTAATCATCGTCACCCCTCTGTATCGTTTCTATTAATTTTTCTGTCATTTCACGATGAATAACGTTCTTTTTTCTTAAATTTCAAATGCAATTAATATACGAAAAGATGTACCTACTGATTAAAATGAATTCAAGCTTGTGCAATAAAAATAATTGCGAGTATTTAACAGTGAAATGGTACAGAGTGGATAAATGGAGTTACGAAAATTTACAAAGTGTTTGATGTTAACAATGATGAATTGAACGCTTTCCAGTTGTAAGTCGCACGAAGGCTGACATCGTCTTCGTACGCAAAAGCGTTGAATATTCTGAGAATGGAATTACAGAAGTCGTAAGTAGTTACGAACTTGTAAAATCATATAATTCCTAGCATAGTTATGAACCTTACAATAATTTTCTTTTTGCTATGCTAATACAAAAGTACGTCGAAGCGTGAAACTACGATGTAAAATACCAAGAAGCTCTTCAGTTCTATTTGAAACTATCTCGAAAAACATTCTCAACTAAAAGACACAAAACGTAAATGCCACTTGCGACGATTAAAACATAGATTTTGTTATTCGGTTTTCTATACACGTGAAAAGAAAAGATAAAAGAAACAGGTAGAACCGATTAGAAACAAGCAACTTCCACGGCAAGTCTGACGAGGGTAGCGACAAACGCGATAAAAATTATCAAATACGCGACATCGTGGACCGTAGTAATTAGCAAACCGAGTCTAAAGTCGCGGTAATGTTACCCACCGCGATAAAGTCGCTCGAAATATTTCTTCCCTCGACGGGTTCATTTTTTTCGGATTTTCTCATTATCCTTCCTCTTTCTCCATTTCCATGAAATTCCCTCCGCAATCCTGTCTTCGCGTATCCTGTTATGACAAGTCGTTGGTACATACAAAGTGGATCGTCGTTGCAATTTTCTCCTTTTTTCCCTACCCTTCATTTCCTTTCCTTCCGTTCAACCTATCTGTCTTTCTCTCTTCTCTTTTTTTTGTTCGCCATCGAAAAAGCATCCGCATGTCCCGGCGCTTTTGACCGTTTTTGACCCGACTCAACAGTTTTGCGGTCGATGACACGGCGCTACGTCTTTTTACGTCGAAAACTGTGAGACGATAATACGGTACTGCGACATCTGTCACGAAACAACGTTTAATCACCGTCACTTTAATGGGTTTTCATTCGCTTAATAGATCGACCTGGCTTTTTGCATTTTATATCTGTTTAAAGGTATACTACGTTGATTTTAATTTGAAATTTTTATAATTTCAAGCAGAATTTGTATTTACGCTTGAATTACCGAGTATCAAACTTTATGGGTTGTCGTTTTTCGAAGAGTATTTTTATTTTGTTTGGAACTTTCAGAATTTTATACTGTATTAGTGATAAGGGTGGAAGGAAGAAACGAAGTAGTATTGATATAAAAAATATTGTAAATTATAAGGTATTATGACGAATAATTATTGGCATTGGTATCAATGAGGATTTTGGGGCTGTTAAATATTTCACAAGTTGTTGGATTCAGAGATCATTGTCAATTAATGTCAAAAAAGTTTCTCGAAATTCAAAGTCACTTGCCGCGATGGAAAATTTAATTTGACTTATTGAAAAATCAAATTGCTAAAAATTGTTGGCTCTGAATCTTAGTAAAATTTTTAACCCTTTATATAAAGGTAGGGTGGAGATAACAGGGATTGTTCTATTAATTGCATCAACCGATTTCTGCGGCAACCATCGATGATGTAATATCGACGAGGAGTATTATTGCGGTGTATTTATTATGCAATTAAGCGAGCCAAACGTTAAGCCAGATTTATAAGTACGATCTGCTCGAATCGTGTAACTGAATTATTGTTTTACTCGCGTCATCGGAATTACGGGAAATACGATCGACCAATGTGATAATTATTACGCATTTAGAGGAAGGCTTACAATCGTCATTAACGTGTTAAGTTCGAGTTAGCATTATGCGAATGACAAATGACAATTATTGTTTCCCGCCGTAGCATCCATTAATTGCCATACCGACGATCCTCTAAATTTCATAAATGCAACGAAAGAGGTGAAAAATTCCACTATCAAAATGGATTTCCATATTTCCCGTGGAATCATGAATAATTGAATTATCATCGATGAATATTGATCGTACAATGTTAATGCTTTATTTTCCTCTAAAACTGAAACTCCGTCGATTCCAGAAATCTCCCACTAATAAATATTAATCGCCTAAGTCCCATCAAAGTCCACGAATCTCAAAAATTCCACGTGCGTTATATTTCGACCGTACAAAAGCAACAAACATCAAACTAAAAGAGAGAATATAATCATCACTTTGAAAAGATGAACATGTACTTTCAACAAGTCAAAAAGTACCGTCATCCTTTTGACAAATACCTCAACCATGAAACTTCTATCCAAATGTCACCGAATTTCCATGAGAATACCGTGCAAGATAGATTCGCAAAAAAGCGCGGCATTTTGCGAAAAACGTTAATCCTCTAACTCGGATAAACAGCAAGAGTAGAGAGCGCGCACGAAGCCATGGTACGGTCGATGTTTACGCTAGATATTTGCGGTGTATGCAACGAATAAAAAACAAAAAGAGAGTCCCGGATCCCATGGAAAAGGGGACGGAAAAAAAAAGAGAGTCGGTCGGCGTTTTACATGCGTTTTCGTCGACGTCACGGGAACAACGCGTTTTCCACCTGCCGGCGGAGCGATTCTCTTTCTCCGCGGTTTTCCCGCTTTTCCGCGCCAGTCGACCTGCAAAATGCAATGCAATCCTTCTGTCACATATTCCACCACGATTTGACAAGCGGCTGGAACAGAAGGGGGTGAAAAAGAAAGATGCAAGAGGGTTAAAAGACGCATTGCGTTCTAAGTTAAGAAAATGGCCGAATTGGAGGAAATTGCCATTTTTTCCTAATGAAATTTCCCAAAATATCGAATCTTCTTCCCACAAGATCGTTGAAAATGATATTTCGTTTTCTCTCGCGCAGTTGTATCATTTGTTTTATTGTCGCAACAGTTCTGTCTTTCTCAAATAGAATGGGACCTCGATGCCTCATGTTCTCGTTTTTTTTCCCCTCTCTTTCGTGAATTTACGACATCTTTTTTCTACGCGAATTTGTCATAGCACGACTTGTTCGTTACTGTGCCTCCTTCGCGAGATGAAATCACAGCGGGAAATATGTACGCGCATCCCCCTTTTCGTAGAACGAGGGTGCACTTTTTATTCCGGTTCGTTTTTATTGGTTTGGCCGACTGTTTGAACGTTTTATCACGTATGGGAAAGATTTCGGGGATTTCATCATTTTTCGTGATTGTTTTTGAGGAGATGGAAAATATTTGATTTAGAATTCATTTCATTATTTTCATCGATTAATTTATGATGGATAGTTGCATGCTTCTTTATAGAATTAAATTGCTATAATGATTAATACCGTATTTTCCATTTGTATTTATTTTATAATTTTCTGTTCGTTGGTTGTAGAAAATATTTTGATATTATAAAGGCAAATCTTAGTTCATTCGAATTTTTTTTTAGCAGTTGATACGCGGTGGTATATTTTACAATGTCATAGAGAAATTCTTTATTTTGTCTTCTCGCTGATAAACAAGCTGGAAAATAATTGGATGAAAACAAGAACAGGAAAAGTATGCAGACGGATGCCAGAGAGAAATTGCAATAACGATAGGTTTCAATTGGCATCGCAAATTTCCCAGGAAAATTGCGGGAATGCGAGCGTTATCGTCAGTGACGATACTATTTCTACTCCGGTGTTGATTTTAAACGTTTGTTTGCCAACCGCAAAGGCAAAATTGGGAAAATTACATTTCTCGAACTGCGAGTAAACTGGCAACTAGCGCCGATTTGTTTGAATTACGAGATCCCGTAACACGATCCCTAAGTAATCTCTGACGGAGTAATTACTTAAATGATATAGAAACAGGGACTCGCAGACTCGCCGAGAAACATTTTCCTTCGCAAACATTTGACCCGGAAAATATGCTCATTTTTTAGGTCGCTCTTACGCGCCATAAAATTTGTAAACATCGTCACGAGAATTAAAGAGATATTATACCTGAGAGAAAATGAAGACTCAGATTTTTAAATGACACGGTTGAATTTAAATAGTCACTTGTAAGAAAATTTTTCTACTTCATGTATATTATAGTCATGATAATTTTAAATCTATTAAAAGTAAATAATTTTAACGCTAAAACTACCGGCGTTATATTTAATCATATTTAGATACACCGAATAAGTGTTTTGGGAAAGGAAGAATCAAGAGGCGAACGCGATGATTAATTAACTAATTTACGTTTTATAAGATAGAAATGGAATTTTTGCTTCATGGCTCTGCTATTAATTTAGGGAATTTTTAGAAAAAATTGGAAACCGGTCATTTTGACCGGCTTGGTAGGTTTAGTGTTAAAATTTAAAAAATTGACCAGTTTAATCATTTCAAAATGAAAGTGTAGAAGAACTCTGAAAGGATTTTCTGTAAGACTGAAAAGCACAAAAGAAGTATAGTGGGTTATGTTCGTATGGAGTAATTTAAAAAATTTCTTTAAAATGTTAAAAGGTAGCAGGCCTTTTGAAGAAAAAGAAAGACTTTATAAATGCACTGCGCGAACTAACATAAAGAAAATCAACGTAGAACTTTTATTCCCTCAAAGTCTACACCGTGATTGACGCTTTATTTCAAAGTCGCCTCGGCTCAATGGTGAACAGCTTCCTGCCAGGGAGGATTGCTGGATCGAATAAAGTAAAAGTTACTTTTACTCCTATTACATACTCCTTTCTTTGAATCTTACCAAGGCTAGCTACTGAAGTTCACCGTTGGTACATTCGATATCTATATATTGCCTTTATATTATATTCTATCTCTATATACTATAGATTCGTCAACTTTCAAGCTACCCCTTCTTCAATATTAAATTATTACTCGTCGCAGTGATAAAGAAACATTGTCACAATATTTTTTATCAATGACATACATACTCATGTCGCCAAGCCTTTTCATAGACGGTTAATCCAATCACATAAAACTTTTTTCTATATTAATTTTCCATTTTTTGAATTTTTACAAGCTAATTTATTCAAGGGTACTGTGAGTTCACTCGACCCCTTCTTCTTACAGTCTCCTATATACAAGCGGTCGTCGACTTTCGCACATTCTACTTTCGCACAATTCTCTATTTCGAACACTTTTCAAAATTCAATTTTCTAAAGATTTTTGTCACTTTTCCAAAAAATGTTTGCCTTCATGCAGCCAATCCCACGGAGTGCTGTACTGCTGCTCACTCACATAGAATCTATCAGAGGCTTTCTGACATTGTCATATTATTTGTAGTATTACTTACTAGATATTAGAGAATCTCAAGTTTACAAAGAAGCCACATTAACATATATAATTTTTAATATTTTTCCGGTATTCCTCTGCTCTCGATTATTCGACATTCGCGCACATTTTCGGGAACCAATTATACGTGAAAGTCGATGGCCAATTGTACATGAATTAAGGATTAATTACTCTTTAAATTTTCCTTTCATGGACCCTTAAACTATTGAAAACATAATAAACGAAAGTCGTAGAAAAGGGAAACTCCCGATAACTTACGTGGCAGCATCATCGGCGAAAGATATTTTGCCAATGATACAGGCATGCATTCTATCGGTAATAAAAATAGTGCACTTTTCGTATCCGAAGGATCTCAATAAAGAATTCTCACAACTTGTCCGACATTGGAACGTATTTTTCTGGCTTCCTGTTTCGCCCTTTCCCTCTTGTACTCCCGTTTCTGCATTCCATCTAGAGAACTCCCCGCAAAACGCTGCCGCGGCATATATTCCATTACACTTTGATAAGTCACCGTTACTAGATTGGAAGGCGATGTATTTTTCAATTTAAACCGACAGCTCCCCAGCGGCATTCGATACGCCGATGACGAGCCGCGATTTATTTAAAACAATTCGGATTCCGAGCGATATCGGAGGGGTTGGCTTTCCTGAAAGCTTCCTGTCGTCACGCATTACATGCTTCATAACGATTCTTTCGACGGTTCTCTATCATTCCCTATTTTTCCTGCGACATTTATCTCGATTTTTGAAGAGGCTCTTTAACACTAGATTTACCAAACCAGTCAAAATGACTGGTGCACAATTTTTTCCAAAAATTCGATGGGTTTATGAGAGAGCCGTAGAATAAATATTCTTCGTCCATCGTATAAAACATAAATTACCGAATCTATCATCTCTTCCGCATCTTAATTTTCCTTGCTTTGAGGTACATATTTAACATATTTAAATATAGTAGATTTCACGCTGGTAAATCTAGTGTTAACAATAGAACTATTACCGTTAAATTTTTTTTATTTAAATGTATGTAAGAAAAGTATGAAAGAAGCTTCATAATTGCAGTTCTATAGAATTAACGTAACTGGGTTACGAGAGGTATCAATTGTTACAAATATTTAAAAAGGGATTTTACAGTGGGACGTCCTCGATATCGTAGGTGTGATACCGCTAAAAGGTTTTAAGAGTGTCAATTTATATGGTATGTCCAAAAAAAAGCCTTATGTGTAGGATGGATGCGTAACAATATACATATATGTGGGAAGATGTGAGCTAATTATTGCAGATAACGCCGATAGTTAATTAACGGGAAGACACGATCGAGTTACAGTATTGTATTGTGCGTATGGTTTAAACAGAGTTCGAATTTTCCTACAATATGGATTTATCTATTGTAATCTACACGTTGAATGTCCGTTGTATCACTTCTTTATGAAGTGGATTTTTTATAAAAAAATGTCAGAAATTAGGCTTAGGTACTTTGAATGTTAAGTCATTCTAAACACAGATTGTCTCTTGTAGGCCCATGAAATTAGCTTTAAATTTTCTCTTTTGCTGAGTGTTACTGTTTGAAGTAACTCTATGAAATTTTTCTTTCTTTGTAGGCCAAAGTGAGGCTATTAAAAATTAAGCAAGCTCAAATTAGAAGGGAATTACATTCTCGGTGAAATTTCATTGCTCGGTAGAAAAGTTTGCGCATTACGAAACAGCGGTGTTTTTAACTGTTCCCTTGCTCCCTTATTTCTCTATTTCCGGTGCCGTGAAAAATTCTACAGGCACAATTGTGCCGCTCGTTCTGTCACACTTTGACAAAGAGCTTGACGAATTGCTGCTTGCAAACGAGATTGAAACGTGTTTTATTCTTCTTCCGATTCGTCGCAGCATTTGGTTTATCGGCGAGGAGCATTGAAAAGTATCAAAGCGATCGGCGACACTAAAGAGAGAGAGAGAGAGAGAAAGAGAAAGGTTAACGATCGAGATAGAAATTTATACTGGCAGGAAATTGTGCTTTGACTACTAACGGATTTTTTCGGCCGTGTTCGCTTACCCAACTCTGCGAAATTGCCTAAAAATTAATTTCTCTACTCGCAATATAAAATTTTCAAGATATTAAAAAAAAAACGATTTCCAAAGTCATGTCGGCGGTGAAAAAAAGAATAAAATTCAATTCCACAACTGAGTAAAATCATTAAAACAACATTTAAAAAAAAAGAAAACCGTTGAAAGAAGAAAATATTATCGCGACACGTATCTACGATTTAAACCGAATTTAAATATATGGCTTATATTGAAAAGCGACCGAAAGTTGCGTCGGGTCTCTTTTTTCCCCCTCGGTTTTCTCTCGACCTAGCGGTACACCGACGAAAACCGTAGACACACCGGCGATTTATATTTAAAATAAGGTTTCACGAGAAAGCTACTCAACGATTTAAAACACACCCCTTTCCAGACACGTCGGGAGGACCGTTTTTCTCTCGTGAGATCCGCAAGTGGTAAAATCGCCGTGGTTTTTAAAGTGAAATGTTTCTTAACCGCTGCTCCCTCACCTTTTTTATTAATATAACATTCCAGTCCAAATTCACGAGCGAAGTGTATTCTCTTATTCTCTTACTCTTTTATTCTTTTATTCTCCTTCCACTCTTTGCACTCGTGTTCGAAAGATTCGTGAAGGGAAGAATCTCGAGGATCGGTCGACGATGAATTTCCAAGGCTTTCCTTCTTTACCGCCTTCTCTTCCGGTATAACTCCAGCGTTCTCCAACCTACTAAGAGAATGTTTCGCGAAATGCAATCGCGTCATATTTCCCTTTGTATATGTCACACTTTGACAGACGCTGCCACGAGATTCGAGAGTATTATACGTTATATTTTTCAGCTTCGGGCACTGATTCGTCGCGGCTTTATCGACCAGCTTTTTCACCGTGAAAGCAATATGCATTTTATTTTTACACAGAAACTCATGGGTTCACGTTAGTGTGCGAGCATTAATATGCATTTACGGCAGACATTTGAATGCCATTTTTTTTTTTTCAAGTATCACGAGATGCGGCTGGCAATTTGCAATAAATATAAATATCGTGATTTCTGCGGAACGATAAATTCGTTATGTGCAGTATTTCGGCGGTGAGTGGCGTTGTTTGCATAAAGCGATTCTTGGTTAATTTGAAAATTCAAGAGAGCCAGAAGGGTACCCGTTAAAATGGCAAACATTCGCCGATGTTTCGAGTGTCTCTTGAAGTCCGGAACGATCGAATGTCGTTGGAGAGAAGAGGAATTTACAGTAGCCGGAGAATTTCGGCTAGTGTTTCGATATAATTCGTCGGCGAACTCTTTTCGTTCTTTTTTTTTTTTTCGCCGTACCCAGTGTTTCTGGTGCACTTTGGTTCTCGGTGCTTTCACGGCGAGCCTTTTGTAAAGCCATTCATACAACCTTGTCATTCATAGAGGATGATTGTCATTTTTTGTAAAGCCATTCATACACATTGTCGCGCTTTGACAAAACCTCTGATAAGAGATGGAAACACGTGACATTTTTCAACGTCCTAGCGACGATTATTAATGGCCCTGCACACACGTTAATAGCTGACGCGTTAAATGATAAATTTTGACAATTTGTTGCAGATTTACGGAAACGAAATCTGAACAATATTCAATTCGATGGAGCCAAAGAAGAATGTAGGTTTTGGAAATGTAGACGCGATGGAGAATATTTTCGCGGCCCATTTACGAGGGCTGTTACAGTTTGTTTTCTGTTGTAGATACAGTGCTGGCAAAGTTAGTAAAAACGAAGGAGACTAATAGAAGATTACATGGAACAGCATTGAAGAGGATGGAAATGATATTCTTTCATGGATGCACGATAGTCGAATTTCTATGGTGTTGCAGCATCGTCCAAGAACTGTAATTGAGTGCCATAATAATTCACGTGTCAGTCGCGAGCTTTTACATGTTTGGAATATTTTACAAATAAATATAAACTGTAATTTTTAAACGTATATCGTTAAAGTAACAAACAGCAATTTTTTCGTGGACTATTTACAACCGTCGTTCTGTAACTCTTTAACTTTATAAATAAAAGTTCGTAAAATCGTTAAAAAATTAGTGTTTGTAATAAACCTTCTCTTATCTGAGAGAAATTTCTACAAATTTTGTAAAAGTTTGATCCATTACAACTTTACAATATTAAAAATTAGTATACGATATAAATCGTTGCCCCAAGCTTTAAAAATGAGTATCTCCACCAAAACTACCCTCTCTCTCTCTCTCTCTCTCTCTCGAAAGAAACTGTAGAAAAACTCGAAACATTTCACCTTCCCAGAAATCCTAATTTTCCTAAAACCCCGATTATTACAAATCCATCACAATAGTATAAACCCACACAATCTTGAATAAAGCTAACAAATTCAAAATACACAACATAGTCATTAACTGAATACATAATTACCAGCAGAGTGTATCCCAACTAAACATTTAAGTTTATCCAAGACTCTCAGCAATTAATTACCAATCCCAATCTTCGTTCCATCCTCTACGAAAATAGAACCAATTATAAACTAAAATTCGAAAGATCCCCTTGTCCAATAAAATCTCCATACCAAGAAGAAAAAAAAACCCAGAATACAAACATCCCAAATAAAATCATTCCATCTTCTAGTAAAGAAAATCTATCGAAGAATCCTCCAAAGAACTCTCAGCGGCTCTTCTCACGAAACGTTTGAATTTCCATGGAATTCCGAGTTCCTTCGACGTCGACGAGTTCCTCCGGTTGTATCGTAAATTCGAGGAAACGCAATAGCCCAGCTCCTGCGTATCCCGTCACACTTTGACAAGTTTTCACCGAGAAGATCGAGAACGTGTTATATTTTTCAAACGGCTGCGAGGTTCACCGCAGTCTTCGGCTCGGTCGAAGCTCTGCCTTTCGCGAGAGACAGCTCGTACACCAACCGGAAAATCGGATTACGTACAAACGCCGGCCGGGTTAAAGCCTTCCAGAGAGGCAGAGAGGGTGAATGGGGGCCGATGGGGGGTGGTGCGAGGTGGATTTCCGGTGCTTCAAAGCGTCGTCTATAACTAATTACGAGTCTTATCTCGGTTCGTCTAAAAGGCGCTGATTAAACGTAGATTCAACGGTCTCTCTTCGCGACGCGATCGAGTTAGGACGATAGGGGTGCGACTCGGCCCCTTTTATTTTTCCTGTCGGACGATTTCAGAATTTTTCAAGAGTCCGTCGGTGTTGGTGCGCTTTGAGGCCGTCGAAGAAGGGATGCATGGAGGGGTTTGTTTGTCAGTCAAAGGTGCTTTGTGGCCTTCGTCGTGTCGTGTCGAAAGTTAAAAAATCATTTCGTTTGAGATTCTTTGGAATTTTGACGGACAGTTTAGAAATTTCATGGCGATGGTAGAGGGTGAGGGAAAATTTTAGGGGTTGAAAGTGGATTGGACTTATGTATTTGATATAACAGACACGATGAAAATGAATCGATAAGGGTGGGAGTTCTTTTTTTTTTTTAGAACTTTTTGTGATTGCACTTACTGTCTTCCAATTGGTGATTGAATGGTATCGAAGTATCAGTTCAGCTGTGTATTTCTTAAAATATTTTTATATCCGGCGAGATGTAAAAATCTGCAATTACGTGACTATGGAAGTTTAATGAAAAATATGCAAATTGTGGTGACGGTAGAAAAAAAGTAGGATTCCGTGAACGTTGAGTGTCCGCAAAATGGAATAGAAATTTTAATTAAAAATATAAAATTAAAAGGAAAAACGACGCGCACAAATCACGGAGAATAAAATTATAGTTCTGTAAGCGTTTTCGTAGAACTTTCAGAAATGTTATAACGTAATTTGATGTACGTAGAATCTCCGAGACAAAATCTTTCAACGATATCGTCCACGACTGTTTTAATTTTCTCAAAAGTTTCACGCTAATTGAAAAAATGTCTTCCCAACGGTACTTAGATACTTTGTCCCAAGGTACATGCTCCCTAGCGACACGTGCACTTCGTTTCATACAGTGAATATAAATAAGAGTAAGTTCAGAGTTAAAACGCGTCTTTTTTCATGAATGTAGGTTAATCGGTTTTTACGTAATAACATCCATACGTAAGTACTGTGCGTGTAGCTGTAACGACGATATTAACGAATGTTTAACGATCTGCGTGAAAAGCGATCAAAGTAAATTACCATTTCAAATTATACATGAATTACTGACCCGCAATGAAGAGGGATCTCAGATTCGCTTTATCGTGAGTTGCACGATGCACCCTTGCACCCATGCAGTCGTGCTAATAACATTCCTTCTCCCGTATAAATAATATCTTCTCGTGCGAGTTTCCTGGCAAGAAATTCCGACTAATATCCGCGAGAAAATCCGACGTATTTCTCGACGGTGCTACGACGGAATGACGACGGAACTGCGAGGAAATGAGTGGGAAAAAAAAAACTATCGGGAGGAGGAAACTTCATTATAATGAACAAATCGAAGATATAGAAATTATAAGGTGTGATGCCGTCAGAACTTCGGAATTCAATGAATTCCTTTTTGAATTCAGACCGTTGAATGCGACTCGAATGTTTCGATCGTAGAGAAAGATGAAAATAGAGAAGGATAGATAAGAATGAAATTAGAGGAGAGGGGAAAAGGAGATAGGAGAGAGCTATGAGAGATGGGAGAAAAATATGAGAGAGATAGAGAAATAGAGTAATTGAGAAATGCAATTAGAGAGATAGAGAAATAAATGGATAGCAATAGAGAAATAGAGATATAGAGAAATAGAGAAACAGAGAAATAGAGAAATAGAGAAATAGAGAAATAGAGATATAGAGATATACAGATATAGAGAAATAGAGACACGGAGAAATAGAGAAATAGAGAGATAGAGAAATAGAGAAATAGAGAAATAGAAATATAGAGAAATAGGTAGTTAAAAATAAAAATAAAAATTAGGTAGTTAGAGAGATAAAAAGAGAGACACGAGAGAAATATAAGGGAGATGCCAGAAAGAACGGGGCAGGCAGTAGAGCGCAAAAGGGAGAATTTAAAAAAAGCAAGAATAAAAAGAAAAATATTAAAACGGACAAAACGTAGAACGGAACGCGAGCGAGCCGACGCGAATATTGAAAGTATTAGCACGTTAAGAAGTTTTAAAACGGTGCCGCCAGTATCCAGTCGGCCGGGCAACAGAAAAATCTGGTTTTCATTCGAGCTTTTCAATTCCGGTGCTTAAATTCACCGAGCAGCGTGTCTTTCGTCTGAAACGAAGTGGGAAATCGGATTACAAAACGACAGACGGATCGAGCGAGATTTCGAGGGGGCATTATAATTAGTCACGCGTTTCATCCTCGTTGTTGTAAAATGTGGTCCGACTTGAACGATTTCGGTTTCTCTCGTGTAAACGAACATTTTTAACGGCACAAGTCCATCGTACTTATGAAAACGTCCATTAAATATGTATGAATTATTTTTCCCGATGCATTAACGCTTGCTGACTCTAATGAAATTTCTTCTCGAGATCTCTCGAATCTCGTAACTGACGTTTTGTCGACATTTTTTGCAATGATGTTGCCGTACATGTAAAAAATTCACACTATCTAATGACTTTTAGGGAATTCTTCTGTTAAAAACATTTCACGAGAAGAGACTCAAATAATTTAATTACGTGAAATCACCAGTTACAAAATAGTTCAAACGTTCCACTTAATTTTCTTTTCTCTTCTTAACGACTCTATAGAACTTCAAGATCTTTAATTAAATTCAAGTTAACGTTAGAATACAATTCCGATCTTCTTTTTGTATTCCTTTGAAAATAATGAACAAGCTTAATTAGATACACCGAATTAATTAAACATATTTCTCGAATAATTTGTAGATGCTTTTCATATCATGCAGTGTACGTATTGTATGAGTTAATGTATTATTATTTTAATATAACCAAGGGAAACTTCAAAAGCATTATTACCCGTAAAGAACATATTTTCCAGCGCGAATTTTTTCCGCGCAGCGTTCGTGACAATTTTCTTAATACATGAGAAAATATGTTTAAAATGAAGGTAAAAAATATACTGGAATATATTCAGCTTTCACAAACAAGCATACCGACGAAATAATTCGTCGTTTGCAATACGATGTAATATCGTTGCGTTGTGAAAGTTAATGCATTGTAATTTCGTTAAAAATCCCACGGAATTTCGAGAGCATTATTTGCTACGAATCGCTCCTTGGAAAGTCATAAAATGAAAGTTTTGCGCTTTCGCGTAAATTCTACAAATTTCCATCGGGTTTATCGTTAATGATATCGGTGTAAAATTACCGGTACAATAGAAAAGATCTTTGGAATGTATTAACGGAATAGTTCTATTGTTGTTACTGCATTATTGTATCTGAAATCGTTCAACGTACAAGCGTATTATAGTTGCCCACGGTTGTTTGAAGCACATCGTTTAAAGTTGCCCAATTTGTTTATAGTATATTTCGAGCCCGCTTAAATTCACCCCGCGATATATCGTCGTAGTTGCCGCGAAACTCGTTAACCAACGATTTCGATTAAAACGAATTAAATTTCACGAGTTTCTCGAGGCATAAAAAGGCTTTTATTTTAAACGCCCGAAGCCCGAAAGTTTGACGGGAACCGTTGAAAATACTTTTTCTACAATTAAATTGCAAAGTTGACATTTAAATGACGGAAAAATAATATTTGTCCCGGTACACCGGAATGTTTCGTGTGCTTTTTCATCGTTTAAGAAGAAAGGGAGAGAAAAAAAAAATGAGTAGCGATTGGCATTTTGATACGGTGCATTACAGAAATGGGCAATTAATTAAATTGCATGAAAATCACAATCATTCGGCTCGTTAAGAATACAATGAAAAATATTCTGCCTGCAATTCTCCCATGTATTACGAAATTTTGTGACCACTCAACCGTATATAAATAAAAAACGATTCTAGCACGGAAAAAAAATCGGTAGCACGTTAAAACCGAATAATTTATCGGAGAAACTCGAACATTTTTTTATTAATATTCGATTCGATTGATTTGCGACACAAAGAAAACAGAAGAGTGAGAAAAAGAAAAAGAAAATAGAAAATTACCCACCAATCAACGTCGAGTATAATTTTTAACGTGATGTTACAAGAACGAGCGAAGAAAAAGGAACAATGAGAAAGCTCAGACCTCTTCGCTTTCGTTCACTATTTTCCATTTACGGCTATAGATTCGATTATTTCGTTCTACGCGAGACACGAGCCGGAAAATCGGATTACAGGCTGCAGACGGACGAAGCGAGATTTCGAAGAGTGGAACAACTAATTACGGCTAATTACACGTCTTATCCCTGCCTGGTGTAAAACGCGCCGTTTAAACGAATATCCGTCCTTGGGGTGTAAGCGTCCTATTGAATTTTGGTGTTCGAGTTTTCCAGCACCCCTCGGGTGCAAAAGTCCTCGTCGGCCAATTGCCAGAGGAACATGCGAATGTTACGTGAACGATAAACCTAACGAACACGTTCTGTTCGTGTTTTTCCTTCGACGAAAGAAGCCTAAACGTGTAGGGGATGAATGGAGCACGTTAGTGCTTTTGATGGTATTTTTTGAGTGGCGATTTCAAGTCTGATGGGGTGAGATTGTACAGAGGGGTTCAGTTTAAGTGTTTGTAGACAGAAGTTACAAATAGATTTTAATAATAAATACTTAATGACAGCAAAGTTATTGAATAGTTAAGGAAGATGGTAATTAATAAAAATTATAGTACGAGATATTGTGACTTTCGGTATTGTAATTAGATAAAGATTTTCTACCGGCATGGTGGTTGATTTTTTATGTTCTAACATATAATGCAAATTGACCCTGCTTTTCTGGTGGTTCGAGAATATTTTGCTAGGGCGATGAATGCAAATATGAGTACCTAATGACCTAATGATTACCCTTCATTTCGCATGCTTACCAAGTACTTTTTAAAATTTTAGTGGAACTAGTATTAGCTCTATAGGCAAGACGATTACATAAAAAGAACATCGCGGTAAAAATTGTCTTCATGTGGTAGTTTTTTGCTGTTGAACATAGAATGGTGGAGGATTGTTTGGTAAAGTTGGTTGAAAGGCGACAGAAAGAGGGATTGTAAATTATTCTGTTAGCTGTGGTTTGAAATAGTCGATATCGGAAATAATTTAGATAACTAAATATTGTAAAAGAACTGTATCGAAGTAATTGAGGTCATAGAATATTGAGAAATATGGACCAATTAAATTGATCTGCTTACTGAGTTTATTACTGGTTAAATCAGAAGAATTCACAATTTTTTTTTGTTATTCAAAGATCAGTGGTAAAGATCATTAGCTTAAATTTGTAAAATGTATGTAAAGCAAATATTTTTTATGTGACAGATATTTTTATTTTTGCAATAATTGTAACCTCATTCGATTAGATTTGAAGATGTTTATTTTCGACATTTTAGTTAATAATTTGATAAAAGAATTCTTCATTTTGAAACTACAGAGATGAAGCATGGGAAGGATTGTAAAATCGTTGCTTTAAGCATTACTGGGTTAAATGAACAATTTAAATAGATTTACCTGCGAGATGTTAACGAATGCACTTTTGACAAGCGATGGAAAGAACGTCGATTCAATGTTCTAACGAACGTTAATAATTCATCGTGTTCAATGAAAGTAAAACGAGTTATCTTTTTCCAAGAATCATATCCTGGAACATTTAAAAACGGAAAGTATAGTTCAAAAAGCGAAAAGTATAGATTTTGCAGTCACACATAAACTGACAGAGTAATATGGAACAAACAGCAACGTCGATGTAAAGATCAGATATCACGGGGCATTTTCATGGCAATTGTTTTTCGAAAAATCTAGCTTACAGAATTATTGAGACATAAATTGACAATTGTGCAACGTACGCCAGATAATCTCTCGAAGCGCGTTCGACCTTTTCGGTTCTGTGAAAATTGAAATCCCTTAACGCTCCAATCAATTCCGCATAAATAGAAATAAATACGCTAGTGAAAATACAGATAAAAATATTCCCATTCCATGTCGTGCTTTATCTTACAGATTTAAATAAATCATACAGTATTTTACGCGGCAATGCACCACTGCAATATTAATATTTGTCAAAACCGAGGTACGCTTTCATTTTTTATTCAATCTCCAAACAAATACCACCGTATAAATTTCAAAATGTAAATACAACACGGTAAAAAACAAATCGGTTAAACCATAGAGAGATCGAAATTTCCCGTGGTATCGTTCTCAAAATTCACCGTTGAAAGAAACCAAAAATGAATCCTCCTCGACGATGCCTGCGCTTTGTATACAATTTCCACGAGTTTTCAGGTGCGCTCTTTAAATACCTTTTGCATTGTAACAAGCACTATGAATTATACATACAAAGTAAACACTAACTTCAACAAGAGAGAAAGAGTTACATTGGATAAAAAAAAAAAACGAATTTGTTATCTTACCAAGAACGTTACTTCGTGCCACGTAATTTTCCTCAGAGTCATTTGAGAGCTACTTGATACGAATTATTATTTCATGTAATATATTTCCTCTTGCCGCAACGCACTTTCAAAGGACGAAGCTCGGGGCTTAACTCTTCTCTTTTTCCTTTGCCATCTTTTTATTTTCTTGTTTTCTTCCCTTTTCCATTACGTTTTTTTTTCTCTCTATTTATTTCAATCCTCCTTTTTTCCCCATTTTCCACGTCTCTCTATACTTTCGACTCGTAGTTGCATTCGCCTCGTAATGAGCTACTGGTAGCGTGGAGTACGATAACTAACTGAAACTTTATTACTCTTCCTATTTACGTCGGTGTAAAGCTCACCAGCTAAACGAATTTCCGTTTTCCCGGCTATCGCTCCAAGTATCGGCACGACTTCTGCGCCGGTGACCCTTTTTCCTTTTCGGAGCATCGATTTCAATCGACTTCCTCGTTCCGGGCAAAAGGAAATAGGAAACACAACTCGCGGGATTTGCAATCGGTACACGGGGGATTGAGTATCCCGGCCAATAAAGCTAGTAAATAAATATTTGCTCGGGCCGATAGTATTCAAGTTTGATGCCATTCAATTTTTATTTGTCCCACCGTATTTCGGTAATCGTCGGTCACTCGAATCGTTCATGGGATTCGAATAATTTTGTGTCAATCGAGCGAAGGAAGATCCTGTTTTCTTTTTAAGGAAATGGTGAAATTGGAGAATAGGAGATATTTTGGAGAGAGATAGTTTCTCGGTAAGAAGTTTTTTGTGGTTGTACTCTTGTCTTAAGGTAAACGGTGAAAGGGATTGTCTTTGCATTTGGTTCCTTTTTATTTGACTTACTCTTATTTGTGGTTGCAATTTGAAAAAGTAATTTAACAGAGGAAAAAGTGGAGCCATGGAGAAATATTTTAATTGTTACAATGAGATTACTTTATTCGAAGTTCAATTCTTCATTATTTCATTGAGGAAAATTTGTTTTCTTGTGGAAGAAGATAATATTATGGGATCTATGTTACTGATTGTTAATTATGAAATTATGCAAGTCCACATACGAGGGGACGTGATGAAATTCATGAAATACGAATGTATAAAAGTTGCGCAGGAAATCACATTTCTCAATTAAACTGTATTAAGTTCAAAAATGATCCTATCAAATGGATATTCAAAATTTATTACTTTCCTATCCTTGTCGAAATCGAAATTTTTCCACTGCAGCTTTTCATTCAATAAAATTACAGTTTCAAAAATTCAATTTAATTCAACCTTTTCAAAAATATTTCAAATATTTGATTTAAGGAAATACAACCTGTTCCTCAACACTTTCTTACCCTTTAACATTTTGTCAGAATCGACTTCCTATAAAATTTCGACTCCAACGATTTCGTACATTTTATAAAAATATCCTTAAACACCTGTGCTTATTTCGAATATAAAAAAATAGCGATTCAACAGTCATTACAAAGTTAATTTCAATTAAATGAAAGATCAAGGAAATAATTCCGACCGCAAAAGGATTAAATACGACTAAAGAGAGAATATACTCTCAGTGAATTCCTTCGATTATTCTCTTCCGACATCAGTCGCCTCGTACTTCCTTGGAGTCACGGATAAAACTTTCCTTCGAAAAAGAAGCGTATCCGTTTAGACCAAAGTAATTGATATTCGAGCTCCCTCGTTGCTCACAGTTTTCCACTTACGGATTTAAATTCGATTCGTAATGTTCTTCGCGAATAATCGCATTACGAAGCGGCAGGCGAACGAAATTTCCCGGTGTACATAGCAACTAATTACAGTTCGTCGCATGTTTTACTCTCTCTTTCTCCCTCTCTCTCTCTCTCTCTCTCCCTTTCTCTCTGAACGTTGTATAAAGCCTGCCAATTAAACGGCGTATCCGTCTCGGTGTTGCAAGAGTGTTCAATTTAGCGCCAAAGTTTTCCCCGAAACGAAACCGAGCCAGTTTATGGAAATATCGTAAACGATAAATATTGCTGGCTAAATATTTGCCGTATATTCGAAGAACCGAGAATATGATGCCCGATGCAGACTGTACTATCGATCCGATCAATTAATTTTATTTCCACGCTGGCAAACACGACCTACGTTAACATTTATAATTATCATTGTTTGCCGTCCCCTAAATTACCATGCAGGAAGAATACCTGTTTTTGTTCGGCAAATATCGAATGATACGAGATACAACGATTAATATTGCCCATTGGTATTACGCGGCAAGTAAATTAACGATAATTATTTAACGAAATAAAGAAAAGGTTGAATAAAAAAGGATGAAGAGGGAAAATATCAAGAGATAATTTCATTCGTTGATCTTCTATAGCCGTCAGTGTCGAAATATCGTGAAATGGCGAGCGTTGGGAATTTATAATTAACGCTTTCGTTGAAGCATCGTGCGAGATGTTAGCCCGAAACGAAAATACGAGATGTTACGTATCCTTCTGTGTCCTTATATTTTTCCATTTACGGCTTTAAATTCGTTCTATCCCGAGGTAAAGCGGATTACGCGCGACAGGCGGATGAAGCGAGATTTCGTCGCGAATGCGACAAATAATTACAGTTAATTATACGTTTCGTCCGATTCGCGAAAAGCCTGCCATTTCGACGTACGAATCGAGCTCGCGGTACATCGAGTACCTCTCTGTTTCACTCACTCTCTCTCTAGCTTTTACCTTCAATCTCGCTCGATACTTTTCGCTCTCGATGTCCAATAGTGCGAGTTTCCAATTAACTGCGATCGGTTTCAGTATTACAGGAAATTATTGCAAAAGTGTCGTAAACCATCGTCGTATGGGATAAGTATTCTACCTATACAGAGATGCATTGTGAATATCATGGAATGTCGAACACTTCGGGGAGAATCTCACAAATCCACGATTAATTAATTTTACCCGCATTAGTCTCGCGGCTTTGTTTGTTACAAACTTTCGCATTGCATTACTGAAGGATATAGTTGAGAAACGAGTTCTTGTAGTAATAATTATGTAACCAGATGTTCAAAGTCCTGCCCAACATATTTCCTATAATTTCAAACATTTGGAAGAAACGATACAGGTAAAATTTCCCAAAGAAACCATAGCTAAAATTATGTAAAAACTGTATAATTAAATATTAATCCTACGAGTTACAAATCCTACAAGTGCGTTAAGTGCATCGCTTTCAATTTCCACTCACTCCAAATTACCGTGGATTGCCGTTTCCAACTAAATTATATTAATAAAGTATTTCATACTCTCAAGAGGTAGAACAAAATGAAAGAATAATCCCATCGTTATCCAACCACTACAGTAGTCCGACTTATAATTCAACGATCAGTCATAAAGAGGCAGATAGTAAACTATAAACATTCAATCCAAAGTAGGATCCTCCAATAGAATTTCAAATCGCGCAACGCGAATACATCTCTCGTCGTACATACCATGATTGAGAGTGGATCGAAATTTAACGTTCAATCTCCTCGACGGCTGTGCTCTCTAGCAAAAAAAAAAGGAGAAAAAAAAGCCGACCGAGCAGAGAGAGAAAAAAAAGTAACAAGAAAAAAAAATCATTCCGACGAGTCGGTACCAAGCGACACCCCATAAGGAAAGGGGTTTTCCAGATTCCAGCGGTAACGAGTTTATGGCAGTATCGCGTCCATAAAGCGCGGTTGATAAATATTTACGAGACTTTCAAGGAATCGAACAACGCGTCGTGTTACGCGGTGGTTGCGATGCCGGTTTAATTAATTAATCCTCTCCCTTCGCCGCGGCACACCATTCGATCAACCGCTACGTTCTTTGAATCGTGCCGATTTAATTTATTTCCATCCAACCCTCTACCCTTCATCTCTACCTCTCTCTCTTTCCCTCTTTCTCTCACCTTCACTCGCCCTTCTCACCCTCTCGTCACCCTTAGCGCGCGCCCTTTATTCCCATTATGCCGAGGCTCCGTAGACGTTTCTATCGACTGCTTTTTCCCCGGTTTCTCGTTTCCCGCGGCCCTGAGATTATAGGCATTACATCTGGCAAATTCCGTTGCCTCTGTCAAAGTAGTAGTCGTGCCGCTAATTATACTACGTGCCCGCGATATTATTCGGGCGATGGCCGTACTTTCTCACTCTTTCTCTTTCATATCGAGAGTGTTGTTTCTAAAGAATCAAGGAGTCGATAATAAACGGCACGATATCGACACGAAAGGTCGCCTTGGATTTTCTTACAGTGGTATTTTCTTCTACCGACAATCACATCGGGAGGGACGAGATTTGGCTTTTAATTTCGTCTACGAGGGTGAATTTAAAAAGGTGCGACCACGGCTTTCGGGAAGGTCGTTCGCCTCGACAGAGTTTTTTTTTTTGGATAAATTGAAACTCGATTCGACGACGGCTTCTATTAAGAATGGAAATAAAATTCCGTTGATCATTGAAAACTTACCGGGATTGAGTGAATTAGAGGTGCATTTAATTCGAATTAAGAATGGTTTTTGACGTATTTTGTATTCACATTTCGAATAGAATGAAATCGACTTGTTGGTACCTCTAGCTTTTTTGTTCATTGGAACAAAGATGCCGTGATTGTTTGTAGAACAATTTGATGATGGATAATCTTCTTAGCGTTACTGAAAAATTGTGTACTGTTATCGAAATCGTGCAATATTTCGGTAGCAAAATATAGTGAAATAAATTTCCACGTTACTGAACTAAATACAATATCAAATTCTACAATGTCCGTCCATTGCAAGCTTCAACAATTTAACGCTTCAAATTTCGGTTGAATAGAAGAATTCATCATGTAAAAAGCTCAATGGAAATCCACCATATGCAATTCAAACATGAGAAAATTGCAAACTTTTTCTCGCATCATTAACATACAGTTTTTATTCATGTTACCACCACAAGAATATTTGTAGCAGCTTAAAATCTTTACCTTATTCAACAGCAAGCAAAACATCTCGGTCAATCTTCGTATTTCCATTTAAAAGAAACGAACGGTTACAGCGATGACACCGGTCGGAAACTCCGTCAGAGGACGAACGACCTTCTTACGGGAAATTTCGCCGATCAATGAATTACCCTTAAGCTTTCGCCGGTGCGCTAGACGTCAGACAAAGCACTTTTAGAAAATAAGCCAGAGGATTTTTCCCGCTCGACGGGCTGGAAGTTTAAGTGGTTAACGTTGAGGGAGGAAGAGAGAGAGAAAGAAAAAAAAGGGGCACGCGAGACTGAATGCACGAACCCGGCCTTTGACTTTCTATGTTTGTAGACCAGCTTCGCTCGCACATGGAAACCTTTCATTAATTTCACAAAGACCCGCCACTTGACCTCCTACAGCTAACTACGATCTACGTATTTCCTTCTGGAACGAGTCGCGCGGCAATCGAATAATCCACGGCAAATTGGTGCACGTCGTTTATTCGATTCATTAAATGCAAACGAGGTGTAAAAACAGTGGAAGAGAAAGAAAATAGAAAGGGAAAAGTACAAAACTTGCACGAAACGTCAACGATTTCTTCGTGTAGCTTGATAGTACACTTTTCCACCCTTTCTTCCTTCTTACAATATTTTCAGTATGATTATCCTGTTAAATTTTGGTTTCTCTAGTCGTAACAAATTGTAACATTGTAGACCACCGTTGGTTGTGGTGAATAATTTGTATAAAATTATTATGACAGTGGTAGCCCTTATTAATAGAATAATCCTCGTAGGGTAACATTTCGAGGAAAAGGGACATGCGAAAGCAACGGGACAAACGTCCGGTGTATATTTTCGGGATAAGTCAACCCTTCCTTGTAGAGATTACGACGAGTTTGGACTAGATATTAAAGGAAACGGTGTACTGTGTCCTTTGTCAGAAGGTCGGCCCTGTTAAATTCTAACGCAACGTTTTTACAACGTGTACCGGGCGGGAACCAGTTTGTTTACGGAGTGCGCAAACAAACGGCATATTTTGCGGATCAAACGACATGAAAATGGGCACACCGGCAGGAAATGTGGAACGGTGAATCTCGATAAATTTGCGAAATTTTGCCAGGGAAAATCAACAGAGAGTTGATTATTTTAGTGCAGTGAAATTATACTGGTATTGATAATTGCAAATATTCGAACAAGAAGTTGAAAAAATCGATGATGGAATTCACAATTGATAATATATAATTTCACGAATAAATAATTTGCATCATTGTCGGACATTGTAAAAAAAAAAACAGAAAAAATAACTTAGTGTGTTGGTAATTTAAATAAATCAAAATGATTAGCCCAGTGTTGGACAATATTTCAGATTTAGCGCGGGAACAATAGCAAGATTAAATATAATTTGATAGTACCTTCCAAATCAATATTCCGTTTTCTTTTCAAAAAGGAATTATTCCATAGATCTACACAGAATAGAATTCGACTAATGCGATAACTGCGAGTAATTTTCCAAATTTTCGAAAATAAATCCCCATTCTATCTACCACTGATCGACCCATCGAAAATCGACAAAAGGTATATTCCTCTCACAAATAGATACCAAAATCGAAAGATATTTTGACAAAATCATCGTAAATCGACATCTCGCGTTACTTTCATTCACCGTCGACCACAGAGATTCACACTGGGGCAAAATTTGCGCGCGAATAACAGCACGATTAAGTTGCTGTTCGCGAAACTCGTATTTCCACGAGAGGAACGAATCGAGTAACAGGAAAATCCTATACTTGATCTGAAATAGGGAACGCGAAACGCGATATACGTGGAGGATTTTATTTCTCAGCGAATATCTTCGTCACGTATTCCGTGGCTCTCTAATTTTCCAATGAAAACGTTACATGTCTCGTTTACACGTACGTACTATCAATTTCTCTTTCGCGGACGGTCCGGCAGTTTCGCTTAACCGAATTCGCTAAATTCTCGATCGAAAGTCAATAATTGCACAGCCCGGGGGTTTGGACTCCGTGTAATTCGACGGCGATTCGAGTGTCGGGTAATCTGAACCTGCTACATACGCTTTCATACGGTATTTTCGCTTTATCTTCCTGTTACCATACGCCAGTGGAATCTTCGAGTGCCATTATGTAAATCTTCGTTACGCCGAATGTCATTGTCCTGTGCTCTTTCCCTTTTGTACCCGTAGTTTTGATGCAGCTGCTATTCCGACAGAATTATTCGTTGCTGCTGGTTCACATTGTTTCAAGTTTTATTGCTATGATCATTTCATCTATGCTCTATTGTTTTAGGTAGGTTACGAACCACCAAGACTATGTATTAAATAATGAATTAGGAAAAAGTTTCCCAGAAGTGATAGGAGATTTGAATTGGAGCACCATTATTGCGAGTTTGAAACCTTGTCTCCTTTAACTATTGCAATATGATTATTTCATCCAGATCCTATTGTTCTAGGTGGGTTGCGAACCACCAAGGGTACTATGTGTTAAATAATAAATTAGGAAAAATTTCTCGGAAGTGACGGGGGATTTGAATTGGAACAGCCTGATTGCGAGTTTGAAACTTTGTCTTCTTATACACCGTTGCTCCTTTAACTATTGTAGTGTGATCATTCCATCTAGACCCTATTGTTTTAGGTTCCAAACCAACGAAGTTATAATGTGTTAAATAATAAATTAGGAAAAATTTCCCAGAGGTGACGGAGAATTTGAATTGGGGCAACCTGATTGCGAGTTTGAAACTTTGCCGCCTTATACGCCGTTGCTTCTTTAAGTAGCATGGTCATTTTGCCTAGGATTTATTGTTTTAGGTAGGTTTCAAATCACCGTGACTCCCAACCATTAATCTTAATCATTAATAAATTAAGTAAGAACTCTTTACTCATCGCAGTCTCAAGAATTTATTTGTTCGCCACGTGTTTTTCGTTGTCCGCTGAATTCTTCTCATTTGATAGTGGATACTCAAAACCACGGGTTGTTAAAGTGTCGCAATATCTTTGAGTAAAGTCCATGAGTCCAAGAAGGGGAGGTTAGAAAAAGTAACGGTTCATTTACTCGATTCGTCTCTGTCTGTAATTTTTACAACGCGAAAACGAGCAGCCTTACTTTTGCCCGCGACGTTGATGGTCGTGCCAGCAGCTTTGCCAACACAGTTTTGCCAAAAGTTTTTGCGATACGTTGACTTCCTTTTCTCCCTCTCTCTCTTTATCTCTATTTCTGTTTTTTTTCAAACCGTCACTAATTATTTTCGAAACAATTTTCAACTTCCTCCCCAGAAGTTTCACCATTCTAAGCCGCTTAAAAATACTTCTCTAATGCGGTTCACCAATTTAGTTGAAATGTTTCTCATTACCTATATTAATCGTTAACGACCTCGATACCAACGTTCATATCGTACAACCTGAAATTTAGGACACTAAAAATCGAAACATCCCTGTAATTCGAACAACCTAAATTCAAAATTATCTGCGTAACTCTACGAACGTTTCCGCGTGCCTCATCGTTCGATCTAATCGATTAGTGAAAAACTCTGGCCGATGAAACTTGCAAGTAGATGTTAGCCATTACGATTATCCGTTAAAATAAATCGATACCACATTCTCCTCGCATCATTTGTCTTAACCCGACACGATAATATCCGTCTCAGCTTCGTTTAGAAAAAAGAAAAAAAGAGAGGAGGATAGAAAGGGAGAGAAAAAAAACTATTCTAAGCTGATTAGAAGCTGCCACTGAAATCGTATTACCTTTGACACGATAAACCAGGCCGCTGTGTCGTGCTACTTCATAATTCATAAACGGACAACAAGATTAGCCTCGATAAAACGTAGTCAACGTAGGTTTTCATCAGGGTTGGATTAAACCCGGGTCAGCTTACTATTGAAAATATGGATGCGCCTATCCGAAACAATATCGATTATAATTAACTAGAATCGATGATGAACTGCGAAATTATCAACGAGGAGGAGCATTTATCGTGTCTTTCTCCTCGATCGAGGACAGACTTCATACTCGGATTAAATTCATTCCGCTCCAGAAGCGCGAGTGCGCTTGAACATCAGCATAATCACGTTAATTACAACAAACAACGAACGATAGGCGAAGGTTGAAAAATTATTCATACAGCACGGTACAACATTGCCAGTTTTAATTGCACTGGTTCAAAATCGAGCAACGTTTATTTAAGAAGTAGCAATGAGTATTTATAATTTGACGGGTAGCGTTAGCACGTCGTCCAAATATTGCAATTACGTTAATTACAATTTAATCTCGATTACGTGATCGTGGTTTACAGTTTGTCTATGTCGTTCTCTCTCACACTCGCTCTTTTTCTCTTTCTCCGCTTTACTTTGTCGATTTATCGTAATCGATACCAATCAAAACGAAGTTCGGCAAGTGGAATATTGTGTAGTATGTGCAGTCAGTATTCAAATTACGCGCGTTTTCCGGAAGCGCGTATTAATACCGATTTGAAATTCACGAGTGCTCCATTTTAAGTATACTTTTGGAGAAATGAAAAAAAGGAAAATGTTAAAATATTAATGCGACTATAAAGTTCGATTAAAACGTATTCGTTTGTTTGATAAATTACAATATATCAATACTTTGCGAATTAATTTGATTTAAAACCAGTCGAATGTTGTTTCAGCTACACCTAAATAGAAACATTATGCATGTTAATCCGTCGGCTCAAAATGCCAACGATTCATACGCTGGTTGGCTATCGCATTAACACTTTCGCAACCACTGAATTTCGCCGAACGACGGTGGTTGCGTATCCAAACCCACGACGACCTCGCGAAACCGTCGAATTTTCGCGCCCGAAAATTCTCTTCGTACGTTGTGTCATCGAAATCAACACGATTTTATACTTTTCCTTTAATTCATTAATTATCACGATAAATCTATTTTCAATCCTCTAAACTGGAAATAACCGAGCGAGTTGGAAATGCAAATTTTCATCATGGCATCGATATATCGTCAGAAATATTCTCGGTAAATTAAATGCAATGAAATTCATCAATTTTTCTCTTTATTACTTTGAAAATTGCCTCGCACCGCAGATTAATTTGTGGCTCGGAATATAGATTGACATATTTGCCAGTGTATTAAAAACGGAAAAGAGCAGAAAGAGGAGAAAAAAATAATAGTCAAATGCATCTTTCAGTAGTTTCGGAAATGGGAGCTCGCGGATGAAGTAGCAACGTTTAATGACTTTTTCCTTTTTTCTCTCCACTTTCTCTCTCTCTCTCTCTCTCTCTCTTTTCTCCCTCTTTCTAATGGTATCACGCGGTGATCCAAAGTTCTGCAAATTCACTGCATCCCCAAACAAAGAGGGCTGGCCATGTTCTGACGAAAGGGAGATGAGCAAACTAAACAATTTAATGCGCGACTGGGATGTTTTGAGTGCGCAGCAAACGGCGCGCAATAATCATATAAACCGATACGTACAAAGCTTTTCACCGTTCAACGTTGACGTACATAGGAGAGAAAGGTAACTCAGTGAGGCTGATGAGAAAAAAAGAAGCACGAAATCGATCGCTGCTCGCGAAAACCGGTTGAAACGGGGCGAACTCCCGTGGAAGCCGTAGAAATGTCAGTAAACATTGCACATTCGTGCATGGACGCGCAGACGAGCATAAATTTCTATCTATCCGTGTACAAATAGATACGCGAATGCAGCGGGTGGCTTGGAAATTCAGAAGTTCACCCGATATCGCCGGGAGAAAGTCACAATCTTTGAAAATGATTCAATTGTCAAACTATAAAATAACGTTGATTTTTTTTATCACTTTGCTGATTGAGAAAGATCGATTACTATAGTTGCATATTTATCAGGAAATTTTCCATTTTGAGCTACTATTTTAATAGCAAGACTCTGAAAAATTGATCATTACCTTTAATATAAGAATTACAAAAGATATTGCTGATTTAAACTTTTTCAAAATCACAATCACATAAAAATTTGCTCGTTCTATTAACTCATTTGAAAATCCGCGCGAAAGAGAAATACTTTTACCAAGAATTATATATTTATTAATATACATAATACTTTCCTACCTCACATGAGCATTTGGAGTTAATGGAAAATTATGAATATACAAATTCAACAAAACTGCATGGAGCTTTGTAAGTCGTACATGATCAATCGTGTAATCACTGCCACCATGATAAGAGACCGGTAATACAATTTCAGCCGCAATGCAAATGGGTTAACTCGACGACCCGTTACAATAAAATTCCACCGTCCAATTTGTTACCGCTTTTCAACGAAAAATAACACTCTCAATCTTCCAGCAAACGTTGGTCCACCCAGTATGTACACGTATAATCGTGTACGTACGGTACGTCAGTACATACGTGGGGAGTTTCATACCGAAAGTAGCGGTCCCTCGTAACGTTGACTGCAATTCCTGCAAAATGGTTTATCGAACGGCAAAAGGGGAAAGTTCGATTCTGAGCAGCGATTCCCCGGTGGCGTATCGAAATTTACGATTCCAATACAAGCGTACGGGTGTGCGGTAAAGCTGTAAATGGACGCGGCTAGAAGTACCACTAACCTTTTAACCGATAATCCGGCAAGTTGCGTGCGTTAAATTATACAACACGATCGTTTTGCACTCGGTGATTTTACCGTCAATAAAAAAAAATCGTTTTAACACGATAATAGATGCAAAAATACAACGAACCTTCTTTTCAAATCTGTTCGAGATCTTTTCTGGAGGAGACTCAGGATCGACACATTTCAACGAGGATTTTTATCGGCCGAAAATGACGTTTTCTGAAAGCTTTGCTGCGATATACGGAATAGTATCGTGCAATTTCGTCCTTTCTCTCTTTAAATTTCACCGTCTACTGTTACTGGCCGTTTCACCGAGGACCGGCAGTTTTAAGTGGATTTCGAACCGCCGTGGCTACAATATAGATATCGTATTTCTGATATTTCTCGTTCGTTTCGGCCGATATCGATCACCGATACACGAATTCGGTTGTTTTATTTCTTTCGATTCCGAGGGAGTAGCCAAATTTTCTGGGTTCGGTCTGTTCCAACGATTTCGAAACTCCACGGGATATCGCGTAGAACTTGATCATACGTGTTCGTAAACCTCTACGTAGTACAATTTCTGTTAACGATGTCATACTTTTTATGTCGTTTTACTTGCATACGGTAACTTTAATTACTCGGGGCTTGCAGATAGTCCGTGTTCGTTTAAAACATGCTCTTATTACGACTACACATTCTCAGAGAAACTTCCATGATGTTTCGGATGATACTTTTATTTGAAGTTTGAAACGATACGTTTGATAGAATTCAATATTGATGCTTCAATTGGAAATATTACGAAGAATTTTGTACATACGGACGTAACTACGAGAATCGTAGTCGAAATAATAGAAATATTTACTTCTTTCGACGAAAGAAGTCACAGGAAATTACAAATAAAGGTTCAATAAATCTTAGTTCCATTCTGAAGATCTGTTCACGAAGCGGATAACAACAAGTGAACCACTTATAAATAAGATTACAGAAAGTACGAGTAAAAATGTCGATCAAAGGGGTCTGAATAAAAAAAAATTGACAATATCGAAAAAGTCAACGGAAACAGCTGCTTCGTAAGTTCAACGGAATCGTATAAAATCACAAATAACCATTCCGACAAATCGTGGGTCTCGAAGTAATTCTACCTTCTTCTACCTTACTTCGGATTATCGAGACCCGAACGTATTTCTACGTTCGCGAGAGCTCAATATCTCAAGAACGTACGATTCCTCGGCTTTTAATCACTGCTGGCAGAGGATTCCGATTCACGTTCTTTCGTGGCCGCAACGAAGTCTGTTCTCTACTTTCGACACTTTCTCCGGAAACTTCGACGAAACTGCAGATCCCGAGTGGCACTTTCGGGACGGCCCTTGCATCTTTCCAAGAGTGCAGAGTGAACCTTACGGCAAAGGTTCGAAGGGAAGGATACAAAGAGGGAGAATAGGGAGGAACAAATAAAGACGAGAGCAAAGGTAAAAGTGGAGAAGGTAGACGAAAGGGAAGACTTAAACGTTCCAATGCACTTTTTCTTCTTCACGGATCTGTTTTCTTCTGTGCTGATCAGAGATGTAGATCTTGGATTGATTTAAATTTTATTATAAATAGAAGACAAATATTTGTATCACTGGTCCAAATAAAAAATTTCCAAAATTGTAATTATCTCTTATTTTTGGTTGCATCAATGTATATTAAAATATAATAGTACTATTTTCCAGAAATGGCTAATTACTCACTAAAAATGCAATGCTCTTCTATTTAACACTAGATTTACGGACGCCAAATCGACTACACTGCGATATATTAACACTAGATTTACGGAGCCAATTTGGCTCATTCAAAATTTGATTACTACACATATAATATATTGGTTTGTTAATTTTTTGATAATAAAACTTTCATTTAAATTGGCTTGGAACTATTTTCTTTGCAAAAAACTTCAAGTATATTATCAACATCCGTAAATCTAGTGTTAAATAAGGACTATGAAGAAAGAGAGATCAAGTGGAAAATATGGCAGTTCATTAGGTATTTTTTGTATTATTAAATATGCGACAAATATCTACGTCACTGTTTCTCTGTAAATTTGAAAAATGCTTATTTAAAAAGTAGGAGCCTGTCTATTTGACAGTTTCTGTAAATCTAGTATTAATCGCAGAATTATGTGTTTCTGCCAAGATTGATCTTGAAATGACCTCTTTCAATAGATGCTTGTAGTATTTAAATACCGTGTAATATCACAAGATCGAGTTGAGGTAGTTTCCGATGAAATTGGTGAAAGCTATCGCGATGTAAAGGAGGAAACGATACAAACGTTGGAACGATTATTTGGAATACTTTGGCACAGCCACCGTAACGGAGTAGACAGTATCAATATTTTATAAATCAATATACGTAAATATAAATTACTGCGGGCTTCGACAAATGAACTGTCGAGACCCATTGTCTTTCATGACATTGCAGGAGTTTCAAAGTACAAAGAGGAACAAGCGATAGGGGTTTCTTGCGTGATCCTTTAACCCTCTGAAACACACGGCGACTGTAGGATAATATCATGCCCCTGTTTCTATTTACCGGTTTAATTTTCCTGTCGTCATGATCTCCTGTAATGTTAAAGTAACGGTATAATTATTACATCAAAGTTACCCGTTAATTTAGAAATTATTTTTAACGTATACCAACGCTTCGTCGCAGGGGTTGGAAAGTTTTTTTTTTTTTTTTAAGAGTTGGTTTTCTAATCTAATTAAAGAAGAATCCTAAGTGCCGTGCTGCGAGATGAAAGAAGGGGTAAAAGTATTTTAATAAATGAAATAGAATGAGAAAGTGTTGTATGAAAAAAACATGCCTACAAAGAGCTGCAGGGTTTTTGACTCTTGGCGTGTTATATAATTCATTTTCAGATGGAACAAAAAATTATTCTTGCAGAGAGTTAATCCTTCGCGCTCGTACAATGAACTACGGTCAACACAGTTTTACGAATGTGGTAATTTTTTTATTGACTTTGAAATTCATTGAAGATTTCATTCCTTTAACTAAAATCCCTTTCGTCTGCATTTTCAGGATGTAAAAATTAAACGATCGTGAATGAAAGATTTAATGAATTCATTTCATCAAACGACAGATAAGAATATTATATTTCTCACAGATTTCAATCGAATCTCTATCCTTTGCGCTGTTAATTATTTTTCCTATTTTCATCAACTGAGTGAAAATTAATTGGATTAAATTCTTTACGATGTTTAATCAATTGTATATAATTACGTTGACAGCTGTAATTTCCAAGGGAAACATTGGTAATTTGCATCAATATAATGTTACAATTTAATCGCTGGTGCTGTTGCATTTTTAATTATATCTAAACTTACTGAATTGCAAGCTGCGAGTGAACTTCGACCAACCTTATATCAAGAGTTCTTTCTGATGATATTAAAAGAGCCATTGTCAAGTTTAAAACTTGAAATTACTTCCATAAAAAATTAATAATGACAGAAATTCACATCTTATAAATTTTAACGAAAACTGAAGAAGTTAACCCCTCGGGTGTCTCTGTGCCAAATTCAATTCTGACAGGCTACGCCCATCCCATATATTGCAACTTACTGAAACTCCTCGCAGCCCGAATTCTCTTTCAATTTCTTTATCAGCCGAGTAAAATTTTCACAGTTACTGTTTACTCTTTTATAACAGCAGTAACTATAGATACTGTAGAATATTTAATTAAAAACCTGAGATTGCTGAGTGCAGTTTCGTTTTATTCATTATTTTCATAATTAAATTCATATTTTAATTAATAGCTCTGCTTAACTACTCAACTTGAAACTCTTTCCTACATGTATACAGCACACATAGTCCTACCATTAATTCCATTACCAGTTCACATCAATACACTGACCCACAAAATGAAATAATACCCTTAAACTCTCATCCTCGCACAAAAAAAATCATAAGCCAAAAACCGAACCACCCCAAACACTTTCCCAAACCTTCCAATTTCTCTCAATTCCCTCAAAAAACCAAAGTCTCTCCCAAAAAAAACCTACATTTCTCCAAGTTTCTTCTTCCCCAAAAGAATCATTCGTTCTCCAATACTAGAATACACCATGGCACACCCACTATGTACCGACCCGTCGGTTTAGTTGCCATGGGAGACTCCGTTCGAGGCCATCGCGAGGGAGAGATAGTTCTCGAGGCGTCGCGACGCCCGAACCAAAAGGGGGTGGGTCGTCTCCTCCTCTCACTGTGTTCCGTCACCGGCAGACTTTGAATTTTCGCGGAGACACGGATGAGAAGTGACTACTGCAGGCGCACTCGAAAAGGACCAGAGTCAGCCGACGGTTACAGTTATCCTTGGGGAGAGTCCTGGGACAACGCGCGGTGGGAGTAGCGCATTAAATCCAGGACGAAGGAAGTCGGCTAGAAATACGTTCGAAAGTAGAAGGAAAGAGAAACGTGGATTTGACTTCGGTGACTACGAATCGGGAGATTCTCGGGGCACGAGCCGGGAAAATGGTTTCATGGCCTGCTGAGTGCATCTAATTATACGTGCCGTTAAAGTTCAAGCATGAATTGTTGTAATTCGCGTTACGGGTGAGCAGAATCGTTTTCTTTCCTCCTTCCACATCCTTGGGGAGACGATGGTATTTTTTGGGTTGGTTGGATATTTTTTTTTTCCCACTGTGGAGAGAATTATTGTAGAGATAAATGGGGTAGAGAGGGGTGGCTTGGTTTGGAAAGTGGTACTGTATTTCGACGAGTGTGATGGAAATATTGTAAATTACGGGGTAGCTGGTTTAGAAGGGGCTAACGTTTAAGTGCGCATTCTACTTTACGTTGGGGTGTGTAAGGGATGAACGAGTTCAAAAAGTTCCTTTTAAAGTAATGAACACTGTAATTACGGGGGTGTCGGGTGAGAATCGTTATTTCTTTTACGTTAAAAACGATAATGAGGAGTTAATGTACGCTGCTGTGAATATAAACAATTCGTTTAGGGAAACATTCACGTCAAAGTTTTTAGTTGATGACAAATATTTAGAATTCAATGAGATAAACGTAAATTCATATTCACAGGACTCTCATCATCCTCACATTAAATATTGTACTTGCTCAAACTTTAATCATACATCTCTATAATCTTCCAAAATCCAGTTTATTTAATTTACTCCACATTAGTTGTACATTTACCAACGAAACAGTTGAGATTTACGAAATTAACTTCCCCATTAGTGTCTCCAAAATTGTTTCACAGTGAAGAAAGTCACGGTACTTGGCTTTGAAATATCTTCAGCGACGTTTTTAAGTTTCTCTTCGGCGACTGTAGTTTCATTCTAATGTAAATTAATTCGCCCGAAATTTCGGGAGCTCAAAGAAACAACGGTTCAGGAACAGAGCGCAAGATTAATTGAGAATACAGTTCTCGGAGAGTACAAAATTGACTCGGTGATCCGCGTGAGCTGCAGGTAATACCGAAAGCAGACTGTAAGCAGACTTTGAAGGACCGCCGAGCTTATAGGATCCCGCGGGAAATAGAATTCCAAGGATACTACGGAAGAAGCCGAGGTAAGTCGAATATAAATACACGTACATTGTAATCGCACTGTGTTTGAATGCTAAAAGGAACAATTGTGTACCAATTTCACAGACTTTTCTGTATTTACTGGGGGGAAAAAAACGTGACTTTGTTCAAGATGGATGGAGAGAATTTCAAAATTCGCACGAGCTAACATAAAATAAAGTAAAACACCACAAGTGTTTTTTACGACCCCACAACACGGGGTAGTTTAAACGCAGCAACCTTTGAAAAGAATTTTTAGTTAAGCCAAACAAGAACCGATGTAATTTCCGGGAAACTTTGTATTCATAGGAAAGAATATTGTTAATCACAATGCCAGAATTTTCATGCTGGCACAACTGGGTCGATTCGCGAGGTTCAAGTTTTATTAAAACTTCCATCGGCCGTATAAATATTGTGAAGCATACGATTTCAATCGGATATAATTTCAATATAAAACACACGTCGCTGGTAGTTTCAATATCGAAGTATATCGAGAAGAATGTTACCAGATTCGCTTGTTTTCCATGAATTACGTATTTATCGGAGAAATTAGTTAATGTACATCATTTTCAAATAATCCCAGGATATCAAGGTTCAGATGTCGAAACAAAAGGTGCGAGAGAGATGAGCGGGAAAAATTTCATATTTTTATTCGAAAGATCCCACGAGAATTACTAAGCGCATATCGATGAATTCTCCTTCGTAAGCGGATCGAGAAACGCGTGTGCAATACGAATTCCCGCGAGGTGTATTTGCTCCATGCGGTGCATCCAGTTGAAATAATTAAAAAGCTACCGGATGTATTTTTTTTCGTTTTTCTCTCCCTCCTTTTCTTCTTTTCCTCTTTTTTTTTCCTTCTTTCTAGAATCATGACACGATACCACGATCTTGGTAACTTTCGATAATGCGCGGTTCCAATAAATTACCAGAAGGGACCAAGGTAGGAAATTACGGTGGGGTCGTCGCAAAGAGATTACGTTGGATTAACCGAGCGAATTTAATTTATAAATTTCATTTCGGGATGCGAGGGATATACCTTTAAAAAACAGGGAAAAGAGTGTCGAGCGAACAATATATTGCTGACGATGGAGTAGCATTCCGATGATAAATCTGCTGGCTATGCTCAGTATGGAAATTAAAATCTCCAAGAAGGGTAACATCGTTTCAATTATTTCAGACCTGACGGGGAAACGAAACCGAGGGGTGATTTCACTGTGAGACCTAATTCCGGAAACCGGAATTGTGCTGCGAGCAGAGGTAACGACTAATGTGACACGAATTTTGTAAATTGCTTCACACGTTAACTGTGGTGACTGTTTGCAGAAATTTTCTATTTGATGATGAGAGATAAATAGGGACATTGTTACTAATTTATTATAGAGCTAAGAAAGAGTCGATTAGCATTTGCTAAAGGAAAAACTAAAATATTGACTGAGAAGCTAATGAAGGTTTAGAATCGAGATTTCGGGGAATTCGCGTACAAGTTTCAGAATTTCAAAAAGTCAAAGTATTTAAAAAGATCCTTTGTGTCTCTTGTCATAGTGAATGTATTAAAGAAACTAATTACTTGTATTCGAATAATAATAGAGTTCTTCTAGTGCGATATTGAGTATTTCTTTCGAATGATATTTCAGCGAATTTTAAGCAGAGTACAACGACCTACAGTGATATATTGTTTTAAGCTATGAGAGCTCGGAAATTCGTGATTGTCATCTCGTGAAAGATATTCAAAACGATGGTAATCTGCGTCAATGTAACGCTACAATCTAACCGTCGTCGGTGCAGTCGCATTTCTAATCGTGTCTAAACTTACTGAATTACAAGCTGTGAATGAACTTAGAACGAGGTTGTATCAAAGGTTATTCAACTCGTCTCATCATTATCGTATCGTGAAACTTAAATATGTAAATTTACAAAACACTGATCATTTCGAGGTAACTTGTTTAATTTACAAAATTATTGTTATTTACCAAACAGTTTGTTTTATACATTTAACGAGGCGTGGTGACAGATAATTTGTTGAAATTTTCACTACTTTATATGCCAAGTCCACAGGACTAATCCGATAAAAATCTTCTATTTTTTTTTTATTTTTGCCTTTTAAAAGGTTACCTGGCATAGAATTTACATTTTTACGAATGTAATGAAATCTATAAAATACATATGACATTGGAAAAATCTCATTACGTAAATTGATACATTTTTTCCGATAGTAGCTACGAGTAATGCTTACTATTCAAATATTATAATTACGAGCTTTTTCCGTAGCCCTGCAGATTAATCAAGAACTTCCCTCGGAAAATGGAAACTAACGTCCGGGGTCTGACACCATTATTGAATCACTGGTCGTAGTCTTTGAAGCACCTACAAGAGGATACATTCCCAAGAGAATCGGCTACCATTTCCCACCGGAGTAACCTGAACCAGAATAAACGACAGAGTTTCCACGTGGATCGCGTAAAACCATGATTTCGTCTCTGAAATATTGGAATTCACGTTAAAATTCCGAGACAAACGATGAGCTACAACCAAGGTAGAACAATGATGGTTTTACGACGAAGAAATCGTAATAACAAACGTACCTTTCCCCTCTTCCACAACATCAAATTCAATTCCGTATTTATCGAAGTATCATTCCCCGTTGAATAATTCCACGTATATTATTCCAACGAAAAATACTCATTGGAAAGAAAAAAAAAAATATATATATATACTTATATAAATTCCATAGATTTTGTATGTCCACGAGCAGACTGTTTCAGTTTCCGTCGAGACTAATAGGCACGTTTACGAATGCAAATCGACTTTAATGGTATTTCCGGTTAACGGCGATTACACCCGGAGAGAAATTCACGAGTATTTACATTATTAAATTCTTACGCCTCGACGGGGCAAACTGCATTTGCGTTCGCGACGATTCGGCCGGAAAAGAATTAATTGATAAACTCGGGGTCTTGTAAACTGGAGGCATTATTGGATTACCACGAGTAGCGTAGACTTTGAAGGACCTACAACCTACAATTCCCCAAGGCAATGGGTACCACTACGGGCGAGGAAGTGGAAAGCAGAGGCTGAGAAAGAGAGAGAGAGAGAGAGAGAGCAACGTGGTAGAGAAGTCGAACTGAAATAAACGAGGGAGATTCGACGTGGGTTACGCGGAACAAGGTTTAGTTCTCGGATACCCATGCCGTAATGTTAGGGCACCGAATGGAGTGTATTACGCTCACCAGGAATTCCCAGTGACCTCTATTATTACGTTATTATGTTCTATCTAAATGCGCTACGTTCCGTATTATATTCGACGAATTGATGAACGAGTTTCCAAGCATCTGGAGGAAACTTACTCCTTTTTAGAAGGTTCCTGAGAATTGTGAAGTTTTCTAAGAAGCATACCACGATATCGTGAATTAATGGGTTTTAATGCTCGGGGATTTCGGAGTAGAATCGAGGACGTTGGGAGTTGCGAACTCTGGAGGGAATAAACAGGAGGTAATTACTATATACAGACCGACAGTGATTTGGTAGTGAAACAGTTGGTTCAACGAACGAATGTTTGTTCTACGTCGACTGACGGAATACAATTTCGAGGATTCTACTTCGTCGTGTAGAAGTTTTCTTCAAAAAATTCGTATTTAAATACAAGTAATTCATTGCTATCTCTGACGATTTAAAGAGTATGAAAAAAGATGTCTTTTGAAATAAAATGGAATGTTCTTTTTTTTTTTTACAAATCAGGGAAATATTTTATTTCAGCAGCTACGCTGAATGCATCATCTTTTCTTTATCGTAGCTAAGAAAGAGTAACGAAACAATTCTTAACGAGAGTCACGTTTTCTTTTTTCTTCTTTCTTTTAGTGCCCCGCATTAACGAAGTTTCATTCTAAACGTATACAAAGCACGAAAAACAAGAAGCTCTCTTTTTTTTTGTCCTCTCTGTCTAAGAGCTCCTCGTCGTATCTTCTCGAGATTCATAAAATATTCGCGCTCGTAACATCCCAGCGACAATTCATTGTGCCAGGGGAATGGATCAATACTAAAAACGCGAGCGATTAAAAGCGCTAATGAGAACTGGAAAAAACCTAGTGACACGGTAACTTCGTTAATGCATTATTATGGTCATCGCGATATACAGTGCGACGCGTTAAAAGGGAGCTTCAAAAAGTAGTTAGCGAAGCTCCATTATGGTCGCATTAGATTTTCCGCAGAATTCACGTTTTGTTGCTATTACGCTCGCGATACTTTATCCGCTTATGCACGATTAGGTAACACTTAGGGAAACACTCTCGCGATGGTTGCAACTCTTTTTGGAAGACTGCTTTCTACCATGAAGTTCAACCTTAGCAGATCAGAATTTTTCTAATTCTATGTGAAAATTGTAATACGATAAACCAACAAATAATCAATTTAAATAAGATTTTCTTATCCTATAGTCTGACAACTGAAAGATGGTCAGGACGAGGCGGAATTTGACCAATTTCAGGCAAAATGAAAGGGCACGAAGACGTTTGGAAACAATAGGCTAGCCATCTATCAATTCTCGAACAATATAATAGATAATTTCTCCACAAACTCACATCTATACTCCTTCTAAAGTACCTTCATTGATCCCATTTTCTATAAAATGCTCCCTACAAAGGATTCTAAAGAATCATAATAAATTTTCCAAAATATCACACATTTTTCCTTCCTATTTTCTCGATTTTATCTGCCTGCATAATTTTATTTAATATTTGTTGTTCTACACAGGTATCAAGTGATTTAATCTGATACCGGCTAAAATCAGGAATAACCATGGAGAAAATTACGATAGTGTCTCGTTACAGGAAGTCTCGCTGAATTCGAGGGTATCGTTGACTTCCGGTATCATCGAACGACGAAACATGTATCTACGTAGACCGCACACAGTTGCTGTATAAGGGTCCTCGTGATGTTATAATATAGAGATTTCTGTCGCGCAGTGACCGAAAAGCATGGAAACTCGAGTATGTCAGTGAATTACCATAAACGATGTTGTCTTTGAAGGATCGAGTAACAGGTAGAGAGGTACACGGTGCAGGCAAAGAGTCGATGGGATTCTCTCCCTTGCTGTTGAAGGCAAAGCGAAATAAGCAAAGGAGATTCGATCTACCTTGCGAAAACAACGTTAAACAAAGCAGAGGATATGTGGATCTACGATGAAATAACAATAGCATGATCATAGGGGAAATATTCGTTTTCTAGGTACCTTAGGACATTGTTGAATGATACAAGGTGGAATTATTACGTTTCGTCGAACGAGGATTTTTCATCTCGAATTTTTGACGGTACAACGTTTTATTTTACCGAAGCTTTCGTAACTCGAGCGTAATGTTATTTTTCTGTATTGAATTTTGCGAATGAAAGACATCACGATTTCGTGCGGAATAAAACGAGTTATTACGTCGAATAACATTTTCCTAGGTATGTTATGAAATAGCTTTATTATCGTTCGGCTGATTTCACTTCTCTTTGTAATCCTTCAAATGTAACTTTATCGTAATTTTCCCTTCCAATCGAATGAATTTTTAGAAATATCGGTTTACGCTCATTTCCTTTTTTGTACTTAAAACATCAAATACTTTCTGCTCGAACGTTGAATCCATCGACTCAAAATACAGACACGATCAATTAAAGAAAGACAGATTAATAAACATCAGAGCACAACAAATCTAATTTAAAAATTATCTAAAATTACTCACGATAAAATTACAATTATCACTACTCATTCTACCAAAATTTGAAAGTATCAAATATTAAGGTAGTTCTAGGCACTTATCATTTTTCGATAGATTTCCTTAAAATTTTGAAAATATATACTTCATGATATTTTATAATTATAACCGGAATCTCAACGAGTTCGTCCACACGGTTTATGAATATATTGTGTTTAAAAATAACATATTTAACATGGGCCATATGGAAAAAAAATTTTTGCTGAGTCCGTAAAATCTTTTTTTATTTTTCTAATGGAAAAAACAAGTCGATGGATTTTAATAAAAAATTAGCAATGTATTATTTTATGCTTTTGGAATATTATTGAATTTTTTCTTAACTTTTTACTTCACAGTTACAGAGAAAGATGTTTTTCAATGTCTAAAAAGTGAATGAAATGACCTCTGTGAAGTTAGACCCTGCATTAATTCTTACGCAATTTTTTTCATTTCTAATGAAAAAAGAAACTTTTAGTTCTGAATCCAGCTAGAACTACCTTAAAATCCCCTACAATAAAATACTAAAACAACAGCAAAACATTGCTCAAACCGTTAAAAAAATCTTGCTTTTGTCTTAAATTCAAAGATGATCTGTTTCTAACGATATTATCCGTCGACATCTCGCGATCGGTTCAAAGGAATCCCCGATCGAATGTGTTCTCAGGTCTTCGAGCGAAACAGGAAAAAACGCAAGCTCTACAAGAGCGTAGATATAGAAAACGCTTAGTAGGGATCTTTAATAAAACTGCAAAGCCTCGTGGAACACGCCGGCTCCTCGTGGAGCACTTCCTTACGAAAAGAACATACTATCTGTTCCGACAACCATACAGATGTTGCTCGTTGTGTAATCCAATACTTCGGATCCCGAGTGACATACACGGCGTGCACAGTAAAATCCATGATGCGAACGGAATATGGGTTAGAGAGACACTCCGAGATCTCTGGGAATTCCGAGATTTATATCGCGAATATACCATGTTGCTCTTTTTGCTTTTATTCGTCGTATCGAGCCGATGTGTCTCTCGTGAGATATACCCATAAAGAAATCCCATGATGATCGACGTTCGCGACTTTATGACTTTTTCACTCGCAAGGACAATTATCGATGAATTCTACGAGTTTTTTTTTTCGTTATCGGAATGATAATAGAAATTCAAGTGGAAAAATAATTTTCTTCCGTTACTTTCAAAGAGAAATCGTATAATTTCCTGATAGAGTGCGAAGAGAAGAGTGTAAGGGATGGAAGAAGACGATAAAGAAGACGAGGAGGGTGAAGAAAAAAAAGGAAGTAATCGTATTACTGATAAAAGCGTTGACTTTGAGGGCCTACAAACAGTCGCGCTCCCAGGAGACGAAGAACACCGCGGGATTCAGCGTGTCTGGAAAGTCGAACGAAAATAAAGGAGAGAGCTTCGATGTAGGTTGAGGGAATAAGGTTAAGTTCGAGGATACCGGGGAATCCATGGCGAAAGAACCATGGTAAAGCAACAGGGTGACTGGAGACCTCGATGGAATTTAAGCTTCAAACGGAATAACTTCTGTACTCGTGGAAGATGGGTAGAAAATGATAAGATTATGTTGAATGAATTTTTAATGATTGATGGAGAAAGAAATATCTCTTTTCATGGGTAGAATGGTACTGTGACTGATTTATGTAGAATTTAACAATACGACGTTGATATCTCGAGAAGCGTCGATACGTCGAATCGTGCATGAATTTCACGGGGCGATAAGATCTCTCGTTAAAAAGTTCTTGGTGAAGTTTAACGAAGTTAATAGCACATTTCATTTAGTTTTATTCCGACAAACAAATTCCGCCCCCGGTAGAATAAACTCGGAAGTCGGTGTATAGCAATGGCCTCATGGTAGGTGGGTGAAAAAAAAAAAAAAAAAACTGGAGCAATCACCGATTACCAGTTAATCTTAACTTTTGCGACCAAAGTGAAAACTTTCCCCTCGGAATCGGATTTAAAGTTCGCCGAAAATATACAGACGAAAGATGTATTTCTTGAGTTCATAATTGAGCAGCTTCTCTCTACGACCCGTTCTACCTTCTTTCACTCTCTTCAACCCTCCCGGAGGAGTCGTGTCTGCAACGAAAAAGTTCTCGCATTTTAATTAATACATAACGAGCTCGTATACCGAGTTTCTCGGTCCACGTTGCAGGAGGCTCGTTCGTTCCTTTCGAAATTCCAAGTTTCCTATTCCTCCCCATGGAAATTCTCTTAGCTTTGAGGCACGTCATCGAATTACAGGACGTCGGGAAAAACAGTTGTCGTAAGAAGAAAGACGAGGATTTTCGTCGTGAACCTAATTTAGAAGGGTCTAACGATGTGTTTCCATTTTCTGGAATAGCTCGTATGTTCTCCGTATGTTCGATGAGGATTGTAACTGCGGAGAGTCGAAATAACGATGTAAAAATAAAGTGTCAAGCTATTTGAAATCTTTTGACTTAAAAAATTGTAAGATATTGGAATTCTAAAGCAACGAAAAGACGGGTTGGATGTATTATTTGTAAAGTAACACGATAAAAATAACTTGACCAGACACAATGGTTCTCTATTTTAAACTCAACGAAAGTTATAACTGGTGAATCTTGAATGTTCAATTTCTCGCTGAAAGAACCACGAAATAACCCTGCTTTTTTCTCACGACATATAAAAAGTGTAATTCTTCTTACACTGTAGCAAAATAAAAATCTTTTGGTACACCGTACACTTTTTAAAGACGCAGCAAAGATAAGGCTTCCATTGGAATTTCTTGTTCACCGATGGTGAACTCAAAGCGTGCTGTAACTTCTGCAACCTTTGAAAGACCGTGAAGAAGGTGTTGCGAGAAAATTGCATAACAGCGAAAAGATTGCACATAACCACGGTGATATTTAGCGGCAGTATAGTTGCCCTTGTATATACGCGTTTATTTATTCCACGCTGCGAACATTAATCTCGCCGGGGCGAAGTCGGCAATTGAATTTGTATCAAAGTTCCAAGAGTACAATGGAGGGAAGTGATTCCGTCCTGACAAACAATGCCAGCACGGACACCGTTGGAGACGTACACAGGTAGAGAAGGTAGAAACGTGCACGTAAAAGTAAAACTCACCGAGTATCGAGTAAAGTGGTCGAGAATAAACTGGAAAGGGAGAAGGGAGGGAAAAGGACAGCTTCGAAATGGGGTTGCGGGCACAAGGTTAAGTACCGGGATATCGAAATCTCTGCCGGAACAGAGTCGGGATTCAATTCGAAATACGAAAACGACCAAACGAACCGAAAATCGAACGAAATCCAGAGCGATGTATTAGAAGACAATAATACAGAGTTTAATTCGCTGGAGAAAACGAAGGAGCTGTATTGGAGTCTTAATTGTGCTTGAATAATTTTCTATCTTTGGACTATATGGAAGAAAATATAAAAAAATTGCATTACAAGACTAATACGAGGATTCTTAATCCTTTGAGATATTCTGACAGCTATAATGTTATCATTTATCTGACTCACCCTAAATTCTCCCTGGTAGCACAGTTTGATATATATTTTTATCCACGTGATTGCCAGTAATTGAAAACATACAAATTTTGGCACTACCGTTTGCAAATTTATGGACTGTAAATAAATACACATCAGCGTGTTAATAAATACATCTGAAAAAAGTTTTATTATTTACCACGTTGACTGCACCGGTGACCGTCGCTACTGAATTTAATTAAATTCCTTGTTACGTTTAAATTGCAATATTTATGAATTTTCCAAGGTACTAAATATTTAAATACTGGCGTTAAGAATATAAAGATCTGCTGAATATCGATCTACCAATGTTTGCAAAGTTTCTGCTTTATAAATATGCGATTTTAATAGAAAAAATTTCACTTCAGAAGAAATGATGAAACAAGCGAAATATCAGTGACATTCAACATCTTAACACTTTCACAACCGGTGACTCCCACATGGTACCATTGGCAAGCCAATTGCAAAACTTTTTAGAACATCAGATGCTTAAATGATACAAAATTTTATTGCGTGAAAGCTTTTGACTACTAAAGAGTCTATCTCGAAACGCTTCGGAGGAACTGAATACTATCGCTTGGGACTGAATACTTTTTCACGAAATACATTTCAATTTTTCCTTATTGATAGGCAACAAGGTATATTGTACACAAAGGAATAAATATTGTTGTATAATAATGTTGAATTATTTCATGAATTTACGTAAAGTTTTTTTTCAAGCGAAGAAATGTTTACAAATAGTGCGGACGACAAAGTGTTTCTTCAAAAATATTGCCGCCCCCCTGGCGACGTTTCACTGCGCAAACATGCGGTCGTTAAAGTGTTAAGGGGTTAATTCGTCGAGAATAATTATAAGATAAGCACAAAGTATTTTAGAAGAAAGATTTAAAACTAACTTTCAATACCTATGAATATATCCCAAGGTGTAATTAATATCATACAATGTTAGACAATAATTCTATTAACCCGGCGTGTGTATACTCAATTTTTAAGGGCACGGTGTGTACACTGGGCCTTTGAGGGAACAGTCGGGTTTACAAGGTTTTCTCGACTGCAGAAAAATCTGCAAAAATTCTGAGATACTTATTGGAGTGCCTACTATGTGGCCCAGTAGTTGCTAAAGTCAGGAATTTAAAACTGTTATTTTTGAAAATGCAGAATGTTGAAAAATGTTAGAGAGAAATTTGAAGTACAAATTTTGACTGTTCCTTAAAAGACCCAGTATACACAGGCCGGGTTAAGAATGAAAAAATATGAATAGCAAGCAAACAACAGAATATATAAGAAAAAGTGCAGATGTAATAAAAGACGAATAAACCATAAAAGTCGTAGTTCCTTCGAAGCCGAAGGATATACAAGAAATTTTCACAGAGTATTTTTGGTTAAGCTCATACTCGAAGGAAATACGTTTCCAAAGGATAGAGCACTGCGGTCGCGATATCGGAATTCACAATATACGTATAGGTAGGTGAACCAAAGTAACCGCGAGAGTGCTTTGAAATGGGTTGCGGGAACAAGGTTGAGTTCTAGGATATCAGAATATATGGCCAAGTAACGGTGCAAAGTACGTGGTACGATGAAATTTATGATAGGAACGTAGAAAGAGGTCCTCCGAGTAAAAGAGCCCACTGAAACTACGCCCAGACAATTTTTCGGTTCTCCTTTCGTCACCATCGTGTCTGTTCATGATAGAGGACCAAGGGTAGAGTGAAAAAAGATTTAGAAGAATCTTTACATAATACTTTACATCTGGCGATCGTAACTTTCGTCGGTCAACGCGCTTCTAGAAGCGTCGAATGAATTCGTATGGGGGAAACGAAAGAAAATCTGGGCTACTCTTATTCTTACCGTCTCTTGAGAGTCTCGTCGAATCCTTGGATCGTATGCGAGACGATCGAAGGAATAATAATCGCGAGAAGACTTGGTTTCTCTTACCCGAGGGTAAAATAAACTCGGAATTTTCGGGTATTCTGACGATGGTATTCGTTTCTTTCCTTAAATTTCGCCCATCGACTCGTTTTCCATAGAATTTACAGTCTCGCCTTTCGAAATACCGAGGCTATCGTATACATAATACATGGAGAAATTTCCGAGATTCTAGCAACCATGGGAATCGAGTCTCTCGAGTTTTCAGCTGCGAAATGTCCTCTTTTGAACGTGATATTTTTTCCCCCGTAGCTTTTAATCCTGAAATCGGAAGAGATAAGCGAGAAAATCGTCCTCCGGTGTAGGATATTTCAACTGGAGAATTTAACTTCGTCACCTTCGTGATTCGCTATCGGCGTTCTATCCGCGTAACGGGCATGGTTCCCGTGAGATTTTTATTGCAGCACGAATGTGCTCGTCTCGTGCGCGAAATAATAGAGAGATAGAAAGAATAAGAGAGAAAGATAGAGACAAAGAAATAGTGGAAGATAAAGAGAGTTATGTAAGGACAGATCTTTGGAAGTTGTCCAATAAAAGCAAAGTATTCGTATAAATATTTGAGGAGCCTGCCGTTCGTTACACCGTCTAAGTTCCGTCTAAACTCAAACGCGATATGGCTCGTCTCTCTGTTTGGAATAATTACACGAGAGGCACGCGAACACGACCTCATTCCACGTAAAATTTCTGTCCCGAGAGAACTATGCCGGAAGAAATAATCTAGGCAGAATTTCGCCCGAGTTTTGCCAAAAATGTCTGTCCATGTTCAACGATGTCATTATGTAGGATGGTGGCTCGTTCTCTCGTCTCTATATCACTGTCTCTCTTTTTTCTCTCTCTCTCTCTTTCTTTTTCTGTCCTCTCTTTCCTCTTTCTCTTAAATTACCTCCACGTATAATCGCAACAAAATCCCCCTTCTCGACGCGAGATTACACCGTTGCACACGAGACAAGCAGTTTTCGCGAAGCGAGAAAAATCTCGATTCGTTTCTACCCGAGATTCCTCGAGAATTCTCCTTCAACCTAGAATATCTCCGGTCGACTCGTTCACCACCGCGAAAAATCTGCCCGAAGGCGGAGGATATTTAAGGCAGCATTTTTGACCCTCCTCGTATCCGCGTGGAAGCGGCGGAATAAGAATTTTATCGTGAATCGCCATAACGATCGTCCTTACGACGACGCCAGGATAGCCGTGGTGCTGTTGGTTGCATCGAGAAGCCGAAGAGTGCAACGAAGCTCTGCGCCCCGTGAATTGGCTCTGGTTCAAGCTGAAACTCGAAACGACGCCGCGAAAAATGCACCTGAGAGCGACGCCGAAATCGTTGGTAAACGCTTTGACCGCATTTAGAAGAGCGAACGAGACTTCCGAGGAGGAAGCGAATTTTCTTCCTTTTTTTTTCATCTTCTTCCTACTAGCCAACCATCGTTCGTTGAAAACCGATAATTGGATGCATGCATTACTTGGAATTAAAATTTAGGTCGTTTAAAGGTAGAGAATTTTCTATTTTCTTAAACGTGGAAATTTTGTTTCAAGTTTTTTCAGTGTTGTGATTTTTATAGATCCCTTTTTTATTGTTGGTGCCTTGAAATATGTTTTACCTTCGTGGAGAATTTCATTTGGAAGGGGTTTATTAAAATTCACTGGTATTGTAGTGTGCCTGGAGCGATGTCTTTTTAAGCAGAGGTGCAAAAATTTCAGGAAAGTTTCAGCAACGTTTCTACGCATGGACTTTGCGAAAAAAAGCGACGTTACGAGCTTAAAGTCCGGCGGAATTCCGACATCACCGTTGAACCGCGTTTGCGGTAATTAAAAAAATACTTTAACGCTTCGGATTTTCAAAGTTGATTTTCCCGCGGGTCTCCGAGGTGAAAGAGTCGAGTTTAACGGATTATAGATGCCGTGTTTCCGAGCAGACGGTTGATTACTGGAACATTTCGTTTCGCTTCCGTCGACGTCGTGCGTCGAAATGAAAAAAATTCTCGTTAACGTAACGAAATAACTGCCCTGTGTGACTAAAACGACGACGTGACGGATTGTACGGTAAATTTGACGAGACTCCTTTACTTTCTTTGTGCTGTTTGTGCCATATCGTTCGATTTGGAATGGAAAAAAAGTGGAGGAGAAAAAAAAAGAGTGGGGGAGGAAAAAAAATAGCTTGGTGTATGAGCGTTTTTCGGTGAAAAATTCTTTCCACGGGAAACGGTGATCAACCATGACGTGGAAAAATTGGATTTCGAGTCTCGATTGATTGACAAAATAATGACATTCTTACGTCATTGGAAAATTAGTTTCGTGCCGCCGTATTTGCCTCTTCCGTAACTACAACGCCTCGATATATCGAAGGAAATATTCCCATGTTTTGTTAAATTGAATTCTATCGTTGGAAAATGTACGGTTTATTTTTATCATTATTGTTATTAATAAACACAGTGTTGCTACATCGCAGGAAAGTCAATCGATGGATATTTAAAATGTTTCCAAAACATTCAGCCCTTCCCCGTTACCTCGCTCAAAATAAAAAAAAATTATAAATGTGCCAGTAATTGCATAGTATTTAAACAAGCTGCGTCGAAAAGTGCAACACGATGCGCGAAATTTCCAGCAGAGGTAAGTACCAATGCATTTTAAAATGTGATGTTCATTTTTGCAAACGCGAATCTGCGCGAGTGCAAAACAAGCCGGACAACAAACAACAAATATGTTCGGCCGTGTCCGACGAAAGAGTGTTAAATGGATTCGCCACGTTGTCTATGTTTCCTCGAATAAATTCACACGAGCCTGCAAAAAATTGTTCGATTATAGAGGCAATTTTATTTCGCAATTCGTACGGCATTTGACCCTAAACCGACGAATCTTTGCGAATATTTGCCGGACGGTCAACATAGATGAAATTTACGTATTTTAATTTCACTCGAATTTCGTCGTGAACGTCGTGGTTTTAATAAGTGAATTGTATCGAACGTTAATAAAATGAAATGTTTCAAAAAATTCTGTTAATTTCAAAATAAATCATTTCATTCAAACGTTTTTTTTTAAATTCGCTTGTACTCGCGCCACCTTTTAAAGGTTAAAGGGATTTTTTAAAGGAACATGATTAATGGAATAGCGATACGTGTTTCCTGTTTGGAAAAAAAGCACGATCTTTTTTTTTTTGACACGGATCTTCGACAGAAATCTCAGCACGTATAACCGTATCTAGCTTTACAAGTATCGGTTCGTTGAAACTTTCTAAAGATAGACCACGATTCACATGACGAATGTTTCATGTGTCCCATGACGCAACGGGTGACACAGACTCTACGAATATCGGCTCCAAATGAATTTTTTTTTACTGTTTGCAGAAATAACCAGGACACGAGCAATTTTTTACATGGAATTTCATGTCGATTGCAATCGAAGTACATTTTTCTACCGAGGTGCGACTAACTAGGATTTCTCACGAACTAGATATTAACTGTTCACGAAAATTTACAGAATTTTAGACAGATACGAAATTTATGTAATGAGACATATTTCATTTCATGTGCCTGTAGGTTGTCTTTCGTTTCGACAGCACATTTCACCTAGTCTTTCGTTAACCCCTTGTCCTACAACCACGAGTGATACTCGTGAGGACGCGAACGGGGTAGGAAATTTTCAAGTTTTCCAAAATCTGTTAAATTGAAAATCTTAATGAGACGTGTCGTAATAATATTACTTCTATAACATTAACATTACGTTAAATTATACGGGATATCAAGAATCACTGATCAATTTTTAATTTAGCAATTCAATTCTGAATTATAGCGGAGACGATCAGGAAAGAAAGCATTGTGCAAGAGGTTAAAGAGTAAATTTCAGTCTTCACCTTCTACTCTACAATTCTACAAAGTTTCATCGAGTCCCTGATTCTACAAGAAGTCATTGCAAAAATGTACAATGAATATACAAAAAATTACATGTCAAAAATCCGTCCATCAAAAAACGCAAAAACACCATACTCAAAGCATGTAATACACTTCTGTTGGCTGCTCGAGTGAAAACTTGAAATATGTCGCGATGGGGCATTAATTAAATTAATTGGTAGCCCTTAGTGCACCGACACGGCTCGTTGCCTCGTGGAAACGAAAGCAGAGGTTAATACACGTAGTTATATACCACAGATTGGCTCACGTTCAAGTCGAAGCTCGAACGACGCCACGAAACGTGTACGTGAGATCGTCAAGGATGCCACGAAACTCTTTGCTTCGTCCTTTAAAAACCCTTTCGTGCGACAGCAGGAACTCTGTGGATACTACTCCTTTTTTTTTTCCTTCTCAATTTCAATTGTCTCCGTTCGTACGACTCAACGAACCATATCGAAGCGAGTACATAATGACGGTTCCACGAATCCACCCTTTTTTTCGGTGATACAAACAAATAAAAAATTCGATCGTTCGAAAATTAAACTCTCTTTTTCCCCTGGTCCACTTCCTGGTGTACATTCCGCTAATGAATTTAATTCGACGGTACTGAAATCGGAATTTTCCACGATATCCATTATTAAACCGTGAAAATTCAATGAGAATGCAACGAAACAATTATCATTCACCGCTGCGTGGTTTATTTAGTAAAAAAAAGGAAAAATAGCTTTGCATGAAAAATGAATCTCTGATGTGGTTATCCGATACTTATAGATCGCGAGACTTTAAAATTTCTCTCACCTTTTTTTATTTCGACGAAAAATTCAACTTCCAAAGCGACGATATTCGCACCCGATATCGATTCACGACCAGTATATTTCCTCGGGTCGACTAATAAAAGGTGTTACTCGCCACGACTTATTAGGTAAGTTAATTAAGTCTCACTCGTTACGGTCGGCTCTCGATTATGCGCCATTCGTTTGGCGGTTTTCAATTCTGGGGCATCGAGCTTCGATTTTTCCGAGGATGTTTCTATCTGCGCGTTATTAATTAATAGGGCGCTATCGCAATCCAATCGGCATGGTTCATTTACCTCATAAAGGCGAAACTAGCAGCCGGCGTGCAGTTATGCACCGCAAATTGGCCCGTGTTCAAGTCGTGATTCGAGAACGATCTCGCGAAACAGCCGCGTCAGATCATCGAGAGTCGTTGCTACCATCCCCTTTTCGAGTTCTCTGACCTCCAAAACCGAACGAGAATTTCGTTTTTACCGTCTATCTACTTTTTCGTCGTTCCTTTTTCGCGACATGGGATTAACTTCTTGCCCTGATGCCTCTGTCTGCCTCGTCTCTTTCTCTTTTTTGTTTTAAATGGGGTCCGTTGTTTATTCGCGACGATGCTCGACAAATCAAATCCAGACGAACTGGGTGGCCCTTTTTTACACTCGACGCCGATAGCTGTGCTCGTTTTGTTTAGCGTCTACGGTTTAACGTCACTAACGTGTTTTTTGCATTGGCATGTACTCTGTCGAGGTCATTGTAGTTAGTGGGAGTCCTTCAACATTATTTCTAATTTTTATCTTGGAAATTGCACAACCTGTTTAACGTTTTAATACTAGAACTACCGAGCAAGTCAAAATGACTCGTTTCCAAATTTTTCCAAAATTTCTCCATGTTTATAGAACAGTTGTAGAGCAGACACCCTTCATCGATCTTATAAAATAGAGATTACTAAGTTTGTCTTTGTCACCTATTGATTTCTCTTTGTCCATAGTACTTAATATATTGAAATATCACAGATTTAAAGGTGGTAGTTCTAGTGTTAATGAGATCATTAAATGAAGTTGATTCAATCGTTTTGGATTAAAACCAGGAAAATTTGAATAGGGTGTTTGAAGATTTCATTAGATTTGGTTTAGACGTAATAATGTGAATAAGAGGAAAGTGAGAAAGTAGTATAAAATAAATATATTTGGGCTGTTTTTATTCCTAAATGACAATTTTCAATTTTGCTTTAGACTGCCAGTAACTAGTAAAGAACAGTGTCTCGTAGTTTCGCTAAAGATATAGACGTTACTTGAAACAAAATAATTCCCTGCTCTCTATCGTCAGTTGCTATCGCTTCTTATTAAATTCGAACGAAATTAAACGAGTCTGTAACGTGTAGCGTTTCTCTAATTAACTTGTTTCGGAATGGGAATTTTAAACGAGAGCCGAGCAATGCAATCAGCTTTGATCAAGGTAAAAGGTGCATCCGCGAGAAAGCTACCCCCGCCGGGTTTCTTCCAAGGAATCTTTTGCGCGACAACAAGACGTCCTCGTGTTAATTATGCTCGATCCAGAAAATACAATTATCCTTCTCTCACTACAATTCGTTGAAATTAACGATGAGATCACTTCAACGGCCCGATATTATTTTCACCGGGAAAACTTAACGTCGCGCGAATATTAATTAAATTAATTAAACAACCGCGAGGTGCCGTTTCATCGGTGTCACTTTGTTACGAATTTCAAAGCTTGAAGAGGCAACTTTGACGTATACTTTCATTAATTTCTAATTACATGTAACCTCAACGAACACAATTATCTATACAATAACTGAGAGACAGTCAACGTTTCGTTTTGCGAGCGGCAAAGCGTTACTGCTGCGCTTTCCCGCCCTTTGTATTATTCAACCAGACTTTTGTTTATCACAGAGAACCGCGGTACGAGGAAAAGGAAGCGTTGGGATATCAAATTCTCTTGTGAAAACTTGTAAATCAACCTAACCCAAGATCTGTAACAACGGTTACGTTGCGATAAACAGCGTATTGTCCTTTCCAGAGAGAGAATTCCTGGATTTGAACGAAGACTGAGGTGCGATTGAACTATCAGAAGTTATTTCCTATTGTAATTCTTGGCTTTAAGTGTTGCAATTGCTTCACCTAAGATTCTACTGTTCAATGTTTCTATTTTAACCCTCTATAGTCTGAATACTTTGTGGTTCCCGAAGATCAGTTTCACGATAGGATAATTAGAAAGTAATAAAAATAATATTTGAAATGATGGAGTAAACATGAATTTTACACATCGAATTGGAAAGAATTTCAGGATTTTCATGAGATAAATTAGAATATTTGACAAAATTGAAAATTTGATTTTGAAGAGTAGAAGCTTAGATGTGCCTTGCGTTACCTCAAAGTCAAAGGAGCCCATAGAGGGTTAACTTCTATGATTATCTAGTCTAACAATAAGACCTATTGTCACAGATGAGGTAAAATCTATAATGTATTAAGTAATAATTTTGGAAAAATCGTTCAAAGTTTATAAGCCTGTATTTTTATCAGTTTGTTATCAGTTATTAATTTAACTGGACAGCGTCAGTGTCTTGATGTTAGTGTAAAATTCTCACGAAATATTTTTGAAATTGACTCACCCTCTGTCGGGTAAACGAAGATTCTTTCGTGCTTGACGTTTCGATCTCTGTTTTTGTGTTTATCCTGGAGGATCCGGGCATCTGGAACAAAAAAAGGAAATCGTCAGTTCTCTATTCTGCGGAAAGAGAGTACTGTGCGACAACGAAACGCGAATAATGTAATTCTTATGGTTGTACGTAACGAAAAAAGCGGGGCTACATTCAAATTTTATGTTGCTCTTATTCTTCCTTCAGGAAGCAGTAAAACGGATCCTTTTATCTTTAGAGCTTCGCATCGTTCGCTTGTTTTCTCATTTATCCTACAGAATATTTGCCGTTGAATGCAGAAGGCAATAACAAGTTACGCGTTTTCCTCTACTTCTTTTTCCATCTTATTTCAACTTTTCAACTTTTCAACAAGTTGAACAAGTAGAAATTTTACACGAGAATAATTCAGATTTCCATGAAATCTTGTAATTCGGCAAACATTTACCGAATTTCCGCATTAAGGAAAAACCTTTGCCATTAGAAAATCACATAGACTCTAACAATACAACTAGTAGTACTTCCTACTTCTCATTCAAGGTGTACAAATCCGTCGAACTTATATTCCAAGCGAGAATATAAGAAAGACAATAACACTCTGACGTTCACTTCTAACAATGACATTACAACCGAACACCAAGCTAATTCTGTCGATCCAACGATAAAAGATAAACAGTAAGCATACAATATTTAGCATAATCCATAATGACTATTTATAAAATAATTTCGATGCAAACCGTTTCCCTCAGCCTCGACGCTCACGGGATACGGTTATTCCGCTAAACTCTCGCACGGCAACAGCAACGATATTCAAATTTCATCTGCCCGTCCCTCCCGTTGCAAGTCACCTTCCCTTCGTTCTCTCTAAAGCACCAAAACAAATCCTTTTATCCTCCGTGTTCTCGCTATTCTCCCCGTGCGGAATTCCGTAGGATGTGTTTCAACAAAAAGGAAGCCCGCCACTGCAATTCCGTGCCGAGAGGAACACTTCATCAGCCGCTGAGAGAAAGCGTATGCACGTTGTGCAACAAGGTGGTAGGTGCATCTATCGAGGCCATGTTTCGTCTTCTACATGAGAGAAGACGAAGAGATGTAGTCTTGGTAACGAGAGACGAACGAACGAGAAGAACGAAGTAGCTCTAAACGAAATAGAACACAGGGGGATGATTGTACCCTTTCTACTTTTCTGGCCGCATAAACTACTCGTCATTATTTCATCGAAGTGCTGTTGGTTCAACAGGTACATTTTCCAGGGCTATACGCGATTGCGACGGAGGAAGTAAACGGGGGTGGACGATGGAAGAAAGAGAAGAAAGAGGAAGAAAATAGGTGATAGAGAATGCCAAAAAAAAGAAGAGAAAGAGAATAGAAAGGAGAAAGAGACGATGGTACAGTGGGTATGTATGTATTATAGAAATATATGCACGAGGGTAATACACTCGCAGGAGAACGTTCTCCATCTTTCTCCGGCGAAGGACGAAACAAGGGGGTTGAACATCGAGAGCCTTCAGCGAAACTGGCCCCGGGCCAAGGCATTATTTTCAACAGACGGAGGCGAGAGGAGGAAGGTCGCATGGGGTTAGAAAAGAGGGGACATGGAAGGAGAGAAAGAGAGATAGTAGAAGGAGGATAGAGATTGAAGGGACCGGGGGATGCTGGTAACCCAAATGAATATTTAATTTCTGCATATCTCACCCCGACTAAAGTTCAGCACGACGGAATGGCCGCCTCTCCCAAGGGGCTGAAAGGAAGCTCCGTGTCCCTTGTACTTGCAGCAGCCCTGTGATATAGAGTAGATCCTCGTGGATCTCACCGCTGCTACCACGACTCTACACACCCCCTATCGTTTCATCCTTCTTCTACCAATTCTACCCAACCCTTTCGATCGTCTCTCTCCACTAGTGTTTCTCTTTCCGTGTCCTTATTCCTCGCAAGGTTCGACGTACCTTGCGTCCCTCTTTCATTCGTCCAATTCTCCCTTTCGTTCTCCAGTCGCACGGGGTGTTCTCACCCTACCTAGAGTCCTCTCCACCATTTCTCCTCTTCCGCCTTCCGACTCCTTCCGTAGCTCGGTCGTGGCCGAAGGGCCAATTACGACGTTCCTTACGAGGGAACGAGGTAGAGCCGTCGGGGGATGGAGAACGATACGGATAAAAGAAGAGAGAAAAAGAGGAAGAGAAAGAGATAGAGAGAGAGAGAAAGGGTCGAAGTCGACGCTTAGGTGGAACGGGTGGCGGAGATGAGAAAAGGGGTGGAATAAGGGGGAAAATAGAGTAGGATTCCAAGAGGTAAAGAAAGAAGGACACGGAGTTTGAGAGCCAGAAGGTCGGGGGGTGGAAGTACGAACGTACGATGTTGGTACTGAAATCCGTATCTTGAGACGAGTAGTCTTTTGTAGGGTGAAGAAGTATGGTGAAAACGAAATACATACGTGGCCGGCATGAAAAACTGAGAGAAAGATTAAAGCACCCGACGGCTACGGGAAAGTTTAAACAGATAGATTGAAATACAGGCAAACAGGCGGAGATTAAGCGAAGAACAAAGAGAAGCCCGTGGGTAAGTGCTGTGAAACGTACGATTGGGAGATACGCTGCTTCCGAGGAAAGCGGCACGGACGGGGATGAAATTAAAAGTTAGGAAAGAAGAAAGACAGAGAGAAAAGGAGAGAGAGAGAGAAAAAAAAGGAAGTGGAAATGAGAAGAGGAAGAGGCAAACGCAAGTGGGTACGCGGAACAATTTTTTTCCACCCCGGAGATAATAGAATCGTGGATGAAGGAGAAACGATAACGAAGGCGATCGAGGGAGAGTCAAAGGAGGGTAGGAATATAAAAAATACACGATAATAATGTCGGGTTAAGCGAAAAAAAAAAGACCGATGGCCTTACCACTCCGACGTAGCAGCCACGGAGATGAAGACTGTGGTTAAAAGGCGTAAAAAATAAGCGGCTAGAAAAAGTGGAAAGAGAAAGAGAAGAAAAATGCCAAGTCCGAGCTTACGAGGGGAAAGCGATCATCCATTTTAATTTACCGGCGCATAAAAATTCAAACGACGGGTCAGACGGTTTTCACGAAACTAGTGGAAATACCGGCTATTGACGATTGCATACACCATTAATAGAGGCTTCAATATTTAACGTGGAATTAAACAACGAAATTGAAGTGTACACGTTTCACGTTAATATCGCGGAGTCAAATCAGGATTATACTCTTTCCAACCTTCCGGGATGCGCATTTGTACTCTCGCGTCGTCCTCTCCTCGTCGTGTCGTCGATATTGACATTAATATGCATGCAGCAATCGGAAGATGGGAGACGAGGAGATCATCGAAACGAATTAAAGCCAAAGAGGGATAGGAAACAATGGAATCGTATTCGAAGCGCGAAAGAAAGAATTCAAGGGAGGGAAAGAAAAAAAGAGAATATAAAGAAGGATGAGATAGAGGAGGATGAAAAGAGAAGAGAAGAATGAGCAAAGCGGTTCTAGTAATCCGGATCGAGTCGACCATTCCGAGAGATCCTGGACGACACCAACGTCGAGCCCGCATTTCTCTACCTTCCCTGAAATCCACGTTAATCGTCGAGGTAACGTATCGAGTATCGAAACGCGATATCGCGTCGAGGAATAAATGCCTCTCGTCACTGTAGAAACGTACGGTGAAAGTGGTGGAAAAAAGAGCTGAACGAAATGAAATTCAAATAAGAATGGGAATAACAGAAAAACGCAATTTTCTGTCGGCGAGACGGTAAGGTTGAATGGAGTTAAGAGAGAACGAATAGAAAAGTGGGGGAAAAAAAAAGAAATGATAGAAGGTGAAAGAGGAAAGGTAAAGAAAGCATGAGAAAAAGAAAACTTGAGGTTAAGGAGAAAAGAAGGAAAAATAGAGAGAAAGACTGATAATACCAGCCAAGTCGAGAGTTTTAACTCAAACTGCTGAATTTAATGCACCCTTCCTCTACCGATGACGGCACTGTTCGTCCTACCTCGCGTATTAATCGTCGTAAGTGGTGAGATACTCGTGGAATAAAATGATAAGAGTCGTTCGCGGCGAATGGCCGTGCAAGATAGGAGTACGAAGAATTATGTAAATACTACCTTTTTCCGCAGAATTCGCTTTCCTTTCGGCATCTAAACTTGGCATTGAACGTTTTCTAGAACACCTGGTGCTCCAGGCGGCCACTAAGGCGAAGCAGATCGAAAAGGAGGGAATAGGAAGGACACGGGCGAATATCTGATATAACAACGAAAATGAAATAGAATCGGGTAGAATCACAATCTCAGAGAATCGGTAGAAGGGAGTAAACGAAGGGGGGAAAAACTCCGGGTGAAACTCGAAGAGGAAGAAAATCAGGAATGCAATTCACGGAGATGCGTTTTCCGCGCAACTGCATGCACATTTTTTAAAGTGTACTCAACAGGATCGATCGAAAAATGGGGGGTGGAGTAGCCTTTCCACGTGGGGATTGGGTGATGGTTATTCGTGTAAAGAGGCGAAATTGAGCAGAGATGATGGAATCAGAAGCGTAGAACAATAAGTTAACGCGACAAAAGAAGGAAATCCAACGAAAAGAGAGAAAAGTAGTCATTGAGATAGGGGTAAGGGTGAAGGAAGGAAGAGAGGAAGGAAGAGGAGGAAATAGGGGCGAAGGAAAAGCAGAGAGAACGGAGACTGGTAATTCGGAGAGAACCGACCATCTACTTTGAATCCAAGGTACAACCGAAACCGGGCTACTATCTAGGGGGAGCTATTCTTGCTCTTCTTCGTTCTTTCATCGCGATATTCTACCAGCACATCTTCGTCGGTGCTGTCGTCGTCGTCGTCTTCGTCGTCGTCTACGCTCCGAGTACCTCCACCTCCCTCGAGAAGCCCCGGAAATTGGAATCTTAAATCGATCTAAATCTTCTTTATCGCCGAAGGAGTCAGCGGCCGATCACGGGCGAATTTTCTACGGTTCTGGGATTGGCTATATCGTCACTTGCCACTCGATGTGTAAATGTAACGATCGGTTCTTCTTGTTCTTTTAATATTAGACTTTTGTTACACCATAGAACACGATCGGACATTTACGTGGATTTTTCGAATTTACGGAAAGACTGGAGAGTTTAATAAATGTAAATTAAAAGTAAGAGAAACTAATGTCGCAACTGTGAAAAGATAATTGTATTCATTTTCATTTAAATTGATGAAGATATTCGCCATGAGCTTTTTTCCCCAGTTATTTCAATAAATAAAGATAAGCCAGGGAGTATAAGAAATGCTGAAATAACAGTTTCTTTAATTAGAAAAGAAATTCAACGGTAAGACGTTTCGAGCAAAGGATTAACGTTTTCTACAGTATATACATTCAACTTGGTTCGTTATAAGTATCAGACTGCATCACAGTTATCCTTATAGCTTCTCACGGCTCATCGGAACAATTAAAATTTTTTTATTAAAACGTTCCTTTTATCTGTAACTCGAAGACAGTTTTGGTAAATGTTGACGTTGAATTTTCTTAGAAATGCAAAGTTTACGGGCTGCAAGAATACCGTGTGACGTGGATGCGTGAGACGAAATAGGTTTTGGAGTGACTCTCCTGGAGTAAAGGACGAGAAAAGCGAAAAAGGGATGTTTAGAGTTTGATTGGAAAAAAATCGAGAGTCTCAAGTGTAAAAGAGAAGGAGAGCAGTAAGAAAATTCAATGATCTTTTTATATTTTACTCCTCGCACTTAAGAACTAAATAATTATTCCATTTATCTCCCTATTACTTTTTACAAACACGTCTTATTAATATTTCAAAATTTCCTTCGACCTCGCAGCTTTATGAAGACACTTATTTCGATACGTTGGAAAAGCCCGCGAACTCTCACTCGGTAAATATAAACCTTGCCATCTTTGCAAGTAAAATTGCATTCGGTTGGAATTTATTCCGAGAAAATTGCATTACAATGTGAAACTAGATCGCGGGATTCCGGTTTACGTCGTCAACTTCGACATACCCGCGAGTATACCGCGCGAAATTACGCGCTGTTTGAAATTACATTTCAAAACTAATTGAACTTTTCGTAGTCTGAACTCTTCACCGCGATGAATAATACGGTTTACTTAGAAGTCAGACACGATTACACTCGTCGGCACGGTGTCACGAAGGTAACGTGATAATGTGATCGATCGATTTCCGTCGACGGTTTGGGATTCGCGCGTCAGGTTTGAAATTTCGCGCTTTCCGCGTCGCACCGATATCTCAACGTCGCTTCTCGTATGCCGATAATACAATAAAATCGCCGATACGGCGTGAACCGCGAAAAAAACCACCACGAACAGTGGGAAACTCTGTAAATTCACTGGTTTATTTTGAATCCATCGTGGTGTATGAATAACGCACGATCGTATATTTGCATGTCTGATGACTGTTTTTATAACGAGCGCATAATTTCGAGAGCGAGAGATTATTTAACGGCGCGAACGGGGTTTACGTTAAATGATGAGTTTTACTTATACAGTGTCCATTATAAATGGTAAGTCTCTTTCACGTTTTTGTTTCCATTGAACAATCCATTATGCCTTGCGAACGCTTCTGACAAGTTTTATTATACTGGGTGAGTTCAAATTGATGGTTAAAACTTGAGGGATGTAGATTCGCGAAAGTACAGAACGAAAGCGTTAGCAAAACATGGATTTAAGAGTCAGATATTTAAATATATTTATAGTAATGAAAAGTCAATTGTTTCATTAATCCTTTGCTGTACAATAACGAGTGTCAATCGTGACACGATAAATGGAATAGTCAATTTTGTAATGCTTCAGAAATTATTAAATCAAAAATATCAGTGGGTCATAATAAAATACAATTAATTCTATGCTATTCAATATTGTGTTAAGTCATGTAGTGTATATGAAATTGGGGATAGATTGTAATTTCAGCAATTAATTCAGAGTTATTGCATATGCAGTCACAAAGGAAATGGTACGGCAAGGGGTCAACAATTTCGATATTACAAGTATTCATTTGTACACCATGATATTTCTCATATTTTGCGAAGCTAAATAACATACAACTAGAATTTTGTATCGACCTCGTAAAGATATCAAGCAAGCCAATTTATTTACCCTATCTGTGCTACATATTATATGTCCTTCCAAAAGTACACTCTACTTTGGTGCTTTTTAGCAGAATAGATTCAATGTATATTGTCAAACTCTGACAAAATCGTCAATAGATATAATTCTAGCAAATATATCGTACACTTACAAGTTAAAATTCATTCAGAATCACGCGCCAGTTCGCCGTTTGCCAATACTACGTGTTACGTGGATTTTCTCCAGACCGAACGAAGGAATTTAGGTTATCCAGGGATCGAAGACACCGTCACGTCTACGAGATTGATTGCAATTGTTTATTCTCGAAACGGCTTTCGAAGCAGCACACGAATTAGCATGTCCAACACATTCGAGCCAGACTGATAGAACGGGATGGAGAACATCCACGAGTCATATTTCACCACGAAATTTCGGAATCTTTTCAAATGGCGCACAATTCACTATCAATTGTACGATTTTAGGAATCGTTCTGAGTAAAGACGTAGATAAACGTTACGATAGAGTTTAAACGTGTGCGTCACGTGTGGGAATTTCTTTTTGTATTTTTCTAACTGGGACTTTCTGTGATTATGTTCTTTATGGCTTCTGTTTAAGGTCTGGGTTCCGAATTGGATCTATAATATATTAGATATTTGAATTACGACAAATTTTGTTAGAGAAGACGGAGAAGAATTTACCGATTGCGAAACCAAACCTTTGTCTCCATGTCAACAATAGCCACTTATTTTTTTTATGGTGATTTCACGTAGGAAACAATGATTTTGGTGTCATTCGAACCGATACTATGATATGTTAAATTACAATATGGAAAAATGTAAAAAAATGAAAAATATGTAATTTTTTGTTGTCAAAATGGTGAGAAGAGAATATTTGTAACTGTTGAATTTAATTCTTTATTGTCGTCGATATCAATGTCATGTTCATGACAATAGCACAGTATTTGAAAATGATTTCAGGGAAGAATAAACACGAGAAACGTTAGGAAAAAGTGGAGAGGGAATCCGTTGACAATTCCTGGCTGAAATGCATTTCTGTTTGTTAACAATTATCACGCTCGCGTAACTGTAACTGGATATTACGATATTTGTTTGTTTGTTACTCGGTGGTTTCACGTTGATAAAATGAAATTGAAACGAGAAGCAAGAAATGACCAGACGACTGGTGAAGAAGTAGTATCACGTTTCGATAATTACAATTCAAAAAAATAATAGTGGAAACATAGCTCCCGGACCGATATGCTGGTATTAATTCTGCAAATATATTATTAAGCATTCAGTATTTCCAACGTTTATTTACATTTCCAACTTCGCAATTTCCATCCATAAATAACTAAGCGAACAATTCACCGTTCCATCTCCCTTTTTCCCTCTATTTCCGTGTCTCCCATTTTTCACCTCTCCTTTCTCAATTGTCGCACTGTCAACAGGATCAATGATAAAAAATCAAAAAGTCTGGTTGACAAATATTCGAAAAATCACTTAAATTCGCAACTTTGAAACTTTTGAATTCCTTTTTTCGCCAGATATTTAAAAAAATGGAGCCTCCAAAAGTCGACTCAACATTGACACTTCATCTAATTGTAAGACTATTATCCCCTTAGCCTATAACAATGTGTGAGACTCATGACGCAAAAAATGAATTAGGAAATTTTAAAGTCTTTCAAAAATTATTAAATTGACAATATCAGCCTTATTCTTATACTACATATTAGTACAACGTTCAGTTATACGAAATATCAGAAATCAATGAAAACTTTTGACTTCAGAAATTAATTTTGAGACTCTTCCATGCCCTGTCAGAAAAGAAATCGTAGGTCAAAGGATTAATTGTACATATATTCCATACTATCAAGGTTGGTATATTAACTTATAATTTAAAAACAACTGCCAAAATCAAAGTATGCCAAAAATGGCAGTCAGCAAAATCCTGCCTCACTAACATTATAACCATTATCTACAAATATTCAATCATGTTCTATTAATCTATAAAATAGAAATGGATCCAAAGAAAGGGTGCTTTAAACACCAGTATCATACATCACAAAGTTCCGTGATCCCTATGATGAACTCGTTCTTTCTGCGATATTACCAAAATTGAGATTCCTGGTAGGTACAAGGTGTATTATATCAGGCAGAATGTTCGAGGAGGTGAGCATGATGGAATGGAGACAATCAAGCACGATGCGAGGTGTCGAAGTAGATGCCAGTCAGGTCTAACATCGCGTGTCGCGTTGTAAGCGGCAAGGATCACGATCGATACGTCAAGCATCTTGAAAGCTGACAACGTTCTGGAGCACACGTTACAGGGCAAACAACAAGAGTTGCCGTATCAGAAAGAGTAGTATCTTATAGTTTTGACAACGACGTATCGACGCTTCTTTTATGCTTGCTGTGTACTTGTATACATACATATATACACATGTATCTATGTGTACGTTCTGGAAATCGAGCAATGATAGAACAACTTTTAGAAGCACTTAGAACACTGATGGCGTACCTTTTTGAGAAGTGGGTCAAATTTTGCTCAATATTTTTTTAAGTACTAGCGTGGGTCACTTTTTTTGCTTGTCAGTTAGCCACTGTCTACTGGGAAACATTGCGTTATAAATTCGACATTATAGATATTATAGATTCGATGTATAGATTTGACCCGCGGGTCATAGGTTCGCCACCACTGAGTTAGAAGGATTGTATGGATGATTGTTCCATTTTTTCAAATTTTTTTAAAAGAAAAACATGTAAACTAGGCTGAATTCTATATATTTAATACTAGAACTACCACACCAGTCAAAGTGACTGGTAGACAATTTTTTTCAAAAATTCTCCGAGTTCATAGAAGAGCCATAGAACAAAAATTCTACATCCATCGCAAAAGACATAAATCACCAAATTGATAATCCTTTCCGCTACTTGATTCCTCGTTTTTTAAAGTACTTATTTAATATATTTAAATATGATATGATTCAACGCCGGTAGTTCTACTGTTAAAGAGAAAGATATTATAGAGATAAAAGTTATTCTACTGGAAAGAAATATGATTCTTGTTAAATTGAAAACCTTCGTGATTCACTCTTTTTATTATTATGCGATTGGTGGATTGAAATTTATTGAGTTTTGCGGAGATTAAAAAAAGAATATAATCAGATATGGAATAATTGAAGAGAATTTATTTTATGGGAGTCAATATTGTTGTCAGTGATCCTTACATATAACTCGTTTTCAAATTTCTGATTTGAGAGGAGATAATTTTAGAAAATAGAGGGCTAAAAATGTAAAAGTAGAAGATCGAGCCAATTATCGCGAACGAGGAGTATTCTGTTAAATAGAAGAAAATTTACCTTCTCGCATCGTTTTACACTTTATGTAAGAATGACGTCTTACATTTTCCATCGCAATGCGATACGTAATGATTGTTTTGTATATCTTCTACGATATCAATTACAAGCGATCTTTAACGACATAGTGGCGCTATTTGTTATTACATTTCAGATTAAAAGATTTCAAGCAGTCAATTGCTTTTGCAGTAACTGGCAAAAAAATCTTAACACTAAACCTACCAAGCCGGTCATAATGACCGGTTCTAAATTTTTTCAATAAATTACCTAAATTGATAAAGATACCGTGAAGTAAAAATTCTACTTCTACCATATAAAGCCTAAATTGATTAATCAACTAATCCTATCACTTGTTGATTTATCTTTTTCCACAGTACTTGTTCAATAAATCTAAATTTTAGTAGATATAACGTCGGTACTTTTAGTGTTAAACTCTAATTCGGCAACAACTTAATGATTGTACAAGGCGTTCCAAAATTATTTATCATGACTTTCAAGGGTTGTTCTACACCCTTGGATCGATGAAGATTTTCGAAAAAAACTCGAAAGTGTGTAGTGCATAAATAAAATGCTAAGGAAACCACAAAGAATTCGGCACCCCGCTTTCCCTCTCTCCCTAGGAGTCGTGTTCCATTAAACAATTTTTGTCATTCCAATTCAATTCAATTTTGCATTCGCGTCCCATTAAAAATAAAACAATGAAAATCTTAGTAAAAATTATATATAGGTACCTCAGAAACGTAGTGATTCTTTGCATGGCTGACTGAGAGTAGACATTCAATGGCAGCAGTGAAAGTGCTTTGGTATCGGAGAGCACACGTATGGCCGACCACTAAGGGTTGATACTACTGTGACGATGAATCACGACGTAGCCCGCAAAAAGAAGAGATATTTGCTGATTCAGGACCTCCACTCCGAAAATATCACACATGTGGTAATAGGTGAAAATATTTAAACCCGATCGCGGAGCACTGGTGACTCGTCGGCGGTCACGGGAGAACTGATAGCGAGGTGAGTGTCGAAGCTTACCTGTTGTTATGATTCGCGGAAAAGATATCGGAAGGTTACGGTCGCCGAGATCAGCCGAATCTATTTTGACAACAAGCCGCGGCCAACGAACTTGGAAACCAGCGAAGTGGAACTAATTGGTCTCCTTAATCATAGAATGAATCTTAGAAATTTAAACGGAATTGTACGATATTATTTATAATTATTAATTTTGCGATAGAATGGTTCGTTTCTGACACATGATTAATTCTGTCATTCTGACCTCTCAGACATTTTATCTATACAAAAAGACGAGTGCGATGAGCCACTAAAAAATGTTTGCCATCCTTTTGTAAATTGTGCGGTGTTTTATGCAAATTTCTATCGATTCAAGGGTGTAGAACAATCCCTGAAAACCATGACAATTACTTTTATTGTGTACGTTAAGGAGGTAAAGATGCTTGAATACTTAAAATTGTAAATGGAACGATATTATTTATTTGCAATTTGTACAAGCGATAACGTCTACTTTTGAAACACTCTGTACGTCTTTAACCATAAGATTTTGAATTAATTGGCACCTCTATCGGTTTTCGGGAACAAAAGTTGCACTATTGGTTACTCCCGTTCCGGCGAAACTTTCGCCGTTTTCCTCCAAACTTCTGCAGGGTCAATGGAAACACTGCTGTAAATACTCTAAAACGCTTGCAAACACATGTAACGCAATGGTTCGTGTCGCAAATTAAAACCATAAATGCGAAATTCACCCAACTAATAGTTGTACTTACAATGAGTTCATTGTTCTGAGATAATATGGTCGTTATCTTTTGATCAATTGCATCTACAATTATGAAAATAATTCTGCCAAAAACTGCGGCAATATGTTAAACCTTCACGTAAAAAATATAATGATTTTATAATAATTGTGGAGTAATTAGCATATTTTGAGTGAAAGTAGATTTCTTATTTTTTTTGGCCAAAAGAAGAGTAGAAAAAATGTAATCCTTTATACAAATTTATATGCATAATAGAATTCTGGCACACGCCCATGACTTTCTAGTAATTACAGAACGTTAATTACTGTCTTCCTAATATATTGTATCTCACACTATCTCTCTATAAGCGTACAAGTTCTCTTACAATTATTAATCCTTTTCTACACTCCCCTACAACTATTATAGCGAAGAATGAAGAATTTAATTAAGACTTTAATAGCCTTAAATGTTTGAACTTAAAATTTTAAACAATTTCCATTTTATACGTCAGACTCATTACTTTGTTTTTTTCAAAGAATCATTATCTTCGCGAGCATCTCAATTTAACGTTTACCTTCAGTACGACAAAATCAAATTAAATTAAGTATTTGTACAACGATAATAAGGAAAAAGTTGAAGCTATCTACATTGACTCTTCCCGTTCAAGTAAATACCGTGAGATACCTCGTCGAAGTTTCCTTCGCGATTCCCGATAAATTTCTTACGCAGACGGCGCGCCACGATATTTGCAATTATAAAGTTCCCGACGACAAAGCGGGATGAAAATAGAGCCGAGGCGTGACTGTCGATGCAAATCAAAGGAAAGGTTTAAGCGAATTCGTCGGCTAGACGTAAATATTGCACCGATACACGATAGACTCGGTTATTCGAGTTTCGCGAAAAAGCGCGACGAAAGTGGAGCGCGGCAAAAGGAAGAGAAATCGGAGGGGAAAAAAAAGGAAACGTTATTCAACGTAACGAAATAACTAATTCGACGGAACGAACACAGCTCGCATCGTTGCCGTGCTTTTGATACTTAATGAAATTTCGTCGGCGCTGCAAAAATGAATCTGCACGGTAATTTGCAATACATATTTAGGTCCGAATTACGTTTCGCGGCTGGGATATTTTTCCGAGGCCGTTTAATTGGAACTCTTATTTGTTTTATTTGCAATTAATCGTGCCAGAGAAAATAACGTATAAATGTTGAAATAATGCTTGCTGAGAGAACCTATAATAATGTGCGACCTATTTGTCTTTGAGAGTAATAGAAACATTATTCTATATGTTTATAATCGCACGAAATTAGTCTGGATGACGTGAATAAATTTATTTGCTATTCCTTCCTCTCTTTAGAAATGTTAAAATTACGAGAAAATGCACACGGTAATTTAATACTTAAAAACAAACGTTCGGTTAAATTTGAATATGCAAAGTGTAAAAATATTTATCTGTGGCTGTACGTCGTTATTAAACTTTAAAGCTCCTTTGAGGTTCTTTTTGTTACAACCGAACAACGTTTGGATATCGTTATATTAGCGTAAAAAAAAGTTGAAAAACCATGTACCGGTTAATCGTTGAATATTTTATCCTATTATACGTCCTTTTACGTTCTGAAAAATTCGATTTTTGATGTCAAAACACATATACCGATACCATACATGGAGCTTCAAAGGCCAGGAATATCATTTAAATTTCGAACACGGAAGCTCCTTTGGAAAGGTAGAGAAAAAAATTCGGGAGGACCGTAATTTCCATCGGAAACGGGTGAATTTCACAAATACATTGGAATGGATTTTTTCACGGTTTATCCTACTTTAAAAGCGGCACGCTTTTACACGAAATTTCCAACGACAAATAAGGAATGATTGTAAATCTCTATAGCCGCGTTATCGCGCTCCAGCCGTTGTAACCGGATTTAATAAATTAGTCCGCTCCGCCTTCCTTCCTCGCGTACCTCACTCTCTTATGAAATGAATTCTATCGAGTTTTATGCACCGGATACGTGCATACACGCCGCTGCATTATCTGATAGCTGCCTACAACACTTTCGATACGGAGATTAAAACTACATCGAACTCATTTGCGACTGGCACTCCGGCAAAAAGACTTCATTCGAACTCCGAGATTGGATTTCCACTTTAACGAACCGTCGATTATTTCCAGTCTCGATTTGCCTACAAATTATAACGGCGTCTCTGACCGTTCTATTTGCGGCGCGTTCGTGAAATTTATTTTTAAACGACTGTCATCAGCTTGTATCCGGGCATTGGAACGAAACACGTTTGTATTTTCTACTTCTTGCTGTTTGTTCTTGCGGAAACTATTACTTATACTTATTCTTCATCGTCTAAATTCAATCCGATGTTTGTCATCGATAACTGATCTAATAAGGAAACGTTGAACGTCAAAAACATCGAGGATTTTACAAGTTATGAACTGGAGAGAGTGATTAAATATCTATAATGATACTAATAACCATTAATTGACACAGTCAAATGGACAATCTAATTAATTGCTAATAAAAAACAATATTTTAAATAAATCCAAAAATACCTAATATACCGTTATCCGGAAGACAACATCTACTAATCAGGAAATTACAAATACACCAAAAAATACTACCATTAATAACAAATACTACGTCACTCTCAGTGGATCAAAGTTACACCGTCAAAGTCATATTACCACGTTTGATTAACATTCACGTAAATTCTACGACATATCCTACCCATCTATATAAAAAAAATCACACAATTCCATCACCCCTCAAGTAGCGTTTCTTGTTCGCATTTAACCCTACTGTTCTGTTCATTTACAGCTCATATTCCTATGTCTTCCAGTCATAGTGACTCGGAAAAAAAAAGTCATAGTTACTCGGCAAAAAAACATAAAATACACAGATAGGCGTAAATGTTAAATACATTGAATATCAAAAACTAATACTCAGAAACATAGTATCTGTTAAAATATAATCTCCATTTCGGGTCATATAAATCCGAATAGAACAGCAGGGTTAAGAACAAGCACAATCGTAAGAAAAATCGGCCAAAGAACCTCCACGATACTTCTACGTTACAGAAACCATCCAAACGAGGAAACACATAAATAAATCCCCGATTATGTCCTGTCTCCGTTCTCCCTTCTGGCACGTCCTTACGTCCTAGAACGGCGCACGGTAAATTAGCAATCCCCAGTGACACGCTCGCGAATCCTCCGGAGTTTTACGGGACGAATATGCACGTTGCACTCGCCGTGAGTAATGCGCGTCGCGGCAGCGGCTACCGATGCTTGTGTATAGCATACAGGCCAGTAAATACGTAGTCGGAATTTGGCGGCAACCGAAGCTCGATACGAGCACAGAGACCGTGTACATTCGCCACAGAGGATTTACTGCCAGATAGTCGATTACATGCTCCGCTTGCTTATTGCGCTTTGAACGGCTCGCCGAGACTCGCCGTCGTCTCTACGTAGAAATGCCATCGTACCTGCATGCAACTAAAAGATTCCGCTCTTCTTTTGGAATGGGAAACGCGACGAAGACGCGGACGAGGCTCGGATTTCGAGTGCTGGGATATGTCGTGTATCCCACCTTTTCTCTGCGAGATACATACACGGCGAGAGATTCTCTCTCTCTATCTCTCTTCCTACCTATTGTGCTTCGTTATGCGCTGGCTCTTTTAACTGCATCGATATCGTCGAGACGCTCGCGAATTTTTCAGCGATGCATGCATTCAGACGGTGAAGGTTTCGCGGTTATTTTCGGGGTTGGCTGAGAACGGTGGTTCGAAGGTTTTATCGGTTGGTAGGGTATGATAGAATTGGTAGCTTTGAAATTAACTAAAACTGTGAGCTCTGGGGAAATTATCATGGTGGTATAAAGTGTGTGGGAGGAGGAAAGGAAAAATGATTTTTAATAGTAGGCTTATCAAACAGGTCAAAATGGTTTCTTGTTTTTTCTAAAAAAGTTCCGAACTGATAGGAGAGCCATAGAGGAGGCATTGTATATCCATTTTATAAAGTGTTAATTACTTAATTATCTTTTCCACCTTTTGGTTGCTCTTTCTTGGTTGACTTTATTTTAATGTAATTAAATGTATTAACCCTTTGCGGACGGAGACATTTTTGAATATTGACAGATAATTATTTATTTGTCGGTCCAAAACCACCTTTTTTATCAGAAATTTAGGCTGGAAATCTATATAAATTATAAATCAGTTCACATTTAATCCTATTTCACCCATTGTATTTGAATTTTTCAATTTTAACCGAGTATACATAGGGCGATACACTATAATTACAATTTTTCTCAGACCGCATATATGCGTCGCTAGTCCGCAAAGGGTTAAATTGAATGCCGGTAGTTGTAGTGTTAAATACCTTAAAGGATTAAAGTTGTTACTAGAATTTCACGTTTGTTCATTCTGCTTTGACGATAAGACTCTAAGCGCAAGAGTGCAAGGAAAGGAAGAAAGCCGAGGAAGAAGTTACGCTCGATAGAAAATTTGAAAAGTTTTTTAGATTAGAGAGAAAAGCCTCGGTAGCCTCGGGAATTAGTTGGCCAAGTTAAGAGAAACGCCAGCTTGAAACCCGAAAAAAAAGATCCCTCCTCCTCTCCTTTGTTCCTGGATTAATTCAGTGACTGCGCACCGCAGGGGCGGCTTCGTGCAGCGTCATGCACTTATTGCGATTATAAGAAACGAGAAGATGGCCGCGCAGAAAGATATGCAAATTGCACACAGCGGGGACGGTTTAAGCGTTCTTGAATTTTAAACGTAATAGGATTTCATCGATTGCCCTTGCCGGGCATGGCCGCCCTCGTTCGTCCCTTTCCGTTTCGCCCTACCCCTGTCCCTCCGGATAGAACAGGGACAAATTGTTTCGCCGCTACGTATGGTAATTTCGTAGTCGCGATAGGCGATTCCGATGAAATTTAAATACGACCGAACGTTCTCCGCGGGGCCACTTCCAATTCGTGATCCGTCTGACCGCTGGCGTTTTTTTCCCCTCTGCCAACTTTCATGCCGCAGCTTTCCCACGCGTAAGAATTTAAACAGGCGTTTTTGATCCCGTCGAATTTTAATTAGAGCACCGTTCTCAGAGAGGAACTGCGCTTCAAACGGTAAAATATGAAACATCAAAGGGGGCAATTAACGCGGTAAAATTAAATACTCTCACAAGAAGTAAATTCCTTTTTTATCTCCACCACTATGACGAGGTTTTGATATCAAGGATTCATTGATCGTGATAATACTATCGGATATAGGTATATGTCACAATTGATACGTTACGTCTCATGAAATAATCCATCGTTTTCGTAGATTCTCGACTAACCCCCTCAACGAGGGACAAATAGTTTTCGTATTGCACCGCCGGTAATCCTGTTTACAATAGCTGATTGCAATAAAATTTACATGCACCCGTTCTCCACCTCCGGCTGCCACCTACCGTGCATCCCCTCTTGGAAAATTTACATGCGAGGGCAGTTAAATTCATGCGTCCAGTACCGGTGCAATTTACATTCGCCATACGCGGTTACGAATTTTATGCTACGCGCACCGTTCACACGTGCTTTATTTTCATCCCCGTGTGCCGGTTGCTTTTTTTTTCTCGCTACTCGGCGTATTTGAAAAAGTTTCGAATTGAGTGAACCAATTCGCAATATATCGGTACACGCTGAGTGAAACACCGTCAGGGTAACATGCTCGTAGCCGTTCGACAATTCGTTTGCGTCCGTTCGACAATGACGTTTATTATCCTTTTTAAGAGAACGAGGGGCTCGTTTGAACAGCTCGTTTAATAGATCGCAATTAAATCGCTCCGCATTTCGTCACGTTTCTTCTGGCAGTTGACTCACGTTTTTTTTTTAGTTTTCATTCCCACTGACCGACTCGATCGTTCGACGATTATTTAACGTCAAACACACGATAGTTTTTGTTGTTTGTGCTTTCTTGTTTTTTTTTTATCACCTTTCCTTCTCGTTTATTCGTTGCCCTGTGAAGTTTAACGACGAGCCGTTTCGAGGAGTGAAGGAAGGAAATGTTCTTCGTTCGTTTTATTTTGTTTTGCAATAAAAAATGGCACAGGTGTATTAAATGGAAATTCCCGCAAGCTTTATAATTTTGCGGTATTGTTCCCCCGATGGAGAAAAAAGTGAGGCGGGAAACGACGGAGAATTAAGCGCACACCCGCGCCGTGTTTATTCGTCGTTAAACGAAGCTTTCTGTAATTAAGTAGAAAATTATTTTTTTTTTTCGAACACCCCGTTCTTAAGTGCGCACCTCAGATTTTAGGGGTGGGTTACGTGAAGCGTCCTTAATACTTGCTCAAAGAAAACAAAACACATAAATTCTCAATATGTTATAAAACATCTCTAATATTTTATCTTAACCATGGAATTAATTTCAAGAAAACATTTTTGCGATATTTTTATATTTTTGTAAATAATGCATCTACAAATTTTTCAATCCCTAAGGCTATAGTTTTAGGTTCACAAAAAAAAGAGTTTCTTCAAACTGACCAAACGAAAGTACTCGGAAGAATATTTCCTTTCTTTTATCCACCTCTCACCGATATTGCCGTACCGTGGTAGAAAATTTTATTATTTCCCCCATAAACTTTATAGCTGAAAACATGCATACGACGATGGTACATACGGACACGTACATTCCACGTCGCGAATGCGCCCCGTTAACCTCCGCCATCGAAGATCTGCCTTATAGTTATGAAATTTATCGTCAAATTTTTATTGCCACCGATATGACGCCGATTCCCGGAACGAGCACCGAACAAAGGTGATTTTAAGCTCAATTTTAGGTTACACACCGGTTCGGAGTGGATTTTGCCAAGTTAAAGGAGCCGGTGAATTTACGCGAGCGACGATCGGCTCGTTTTATTTGAAGCACTGTTATATTAGAACCCTTTATCATCTCGTACCTTCACGGGAAAATGTAAAATGTAAGGTGAACTTTCGCCGGTTGAAACGTTATCGTTGGAGAGTCATGCTAGGGGGTTGAAAGAAATGGTAATAATTCCAGAGAAATTATATTACGTTAGAGGTGACGTTACGATGAGAAAGAATAAAGGTATACGTGAAAATTGCACGGTGCATCGTTGCAACGTTCCGGATACAATTAAATGACTGCTTTCCTTGACAAAAGTGCACGGAAATTTGTTTGGAAAATTGATTGTGACATCCTCGCTATATTCGTGGATGGATCGGTGGAATTGTTTTTCCCCGAATGTCTGTCTCAATTAAATTTTAATTCTAATTAAAACAAAAACGACAATTAACACTGAAGCTCGTCTTCGTTGATAGTTTGTGCAAAAAGTGTGTTGACAATTTTACGTTTGCCCTTTTTTTTAATTTCAACGACCATTCCCATATGTGCACGAAGCAATTTACTCGCCGAGGAACATCGAGAAAATAATAATCGTAAAAAAAGAAAATACTGACGATATAATTACGTAAACATCGAACGATAAGAAAGAAGAGACACGATAAATTTTCATTCGAGAATTCTCAGCAAATCTCCAAGGAAGCGCGTAATTCAAAAGTTCTCATCGTATTCGATATTCATTCTCAACTATTGCATCGTATTTGGTGCAACGACGAGAGAAAACTGTAACGTCGAAATCATAAATATATCTCGTGTTCCAGTTGATCGCGCAAATCGCCTCCTCTCTCGTGGCGTTAAAGCAAAAGAGTGAGGCCATCGCTCGAGAGAGCGCTCAGAAGGCAATTTCATTCCGCTTTCCGTGATACCAAACACCAAAAAGGAAACAAAACGGGTCTCGGGGAAAACAGAAGTACCGCGTAAGAGCATCCTTTCGAAACGCTACCCCCGAGGTGGTTAAGACTAACAAGTAACTTCCCGAGCCACGAGAATAACAGTTCCCCATTACTCAGCGGATTAAAAGTAACTTGCCAGAGGAGAGAGAAGAAGAGATATCGTATCTTTATTTCCCTACCTCTTTTTTTTTCTCTCTTGACTGTTTGGAAGCTGCGAACAGATAGAATATGTGCAAAACCCACGAGGGGATGAAAAGAAAAAGAGAGAAAGAGATAACATGAGAGAGTATGACCATGAAGAGAGAGAGAGTGATAGTAACAAGGAAGAATATCTAGCGCGTTCCTCGCAGGTCACAGACACAAGGACGCATGGATACAGGATGCGAATCCTATATTACAACCACCAGGCTGTTACCTCTGGTTCTGGTTCTTGCGCAACGTGCATAGAAGCATAATGGGCGCATAGTGGTTGGCTGACTGTTACATTATTAAGTAGTTGAGTGCACGTTAGCTGCGAAGTGCTGTCAGCCTCCATTCAGACACGGGCCAGGCAAGGCCGGCAAAACTCTGTGTCGCTTGGAAAGTCGTGGCTTTTCCATGCAACGGAAAGAGGACGGAAAGAGAAAAGGAATGCCCACTTATTCGACGATACTTAATCGTTTGGAACGTTTTTGTTTTTTTTTTCAGAAACTGTTGAGAAATCTGCGTTTGGTAACAAGGTGGTAAGGAAGAAGATTCGTTTTAAAGGTAAATGAATGTGAATGAAGTTTGGGGAGTATTTCGATATTCTTGGTGTTCCAATCGAATGGAGAAAAAGAAACGACACCGGCGACGGTTTCTAATTAGAAGAGACCAAGTTCCTTTTATTGGTTATTCGCTTCCGCTCTCTGAATAGACGCGTTGAAAAGGTAACGATTGTTTGACGACAGACAAGCATGAATTTTCAGTGACATATTGAGAGCATAGAATGAAAATGGAAATATTGGAAAATACGGGAGATTTCGTAATTAGGAAATGTACGGAACAATCGCTACGATGTTCGAGAAAAAGCGCGGTAAAATGTAATTACTTTTCATTGTAGAGGTAAAAGGGTCTTTTTGCGAATTATTGTGTCGCGACGATCGCTTTGAAAACCACCGAGTTTTAAAAGGACGGTAAACCGTTCCCTGTTAGAGAGAGAGTTAAAAAAGGGAGAAAACGAAGAAGTTGTAAAGGACGAAGATTCTGTAAAAAGGAAAAACAAACACGGCACCTCTCAGATTAATTTTGTTCGTACCATCTCTACCTAAACACTAGCGCTTTATAACCAATATCGAAAGACTTCCAATTATATCTTCCTTTCGGAAATTCCAATTAATCCAAAGTTACAGCATTTAAAAAATATTCTTCATCCACTCATCATGTAAGCCACGTGAGTCTGGATTCTCTACGATCAATCTGTAGCAAAGTTCGTTCTATATTTTCTCTCTTTTTTTTAAATCGATGCAAATATTCAACAAGCTATTACTCAGCGAGATATAAAATTCATTAGACCCTTTAACCAATCGGTCGACGTTCGTTACTTCTTCCAATTACATCGCGCGTGAAATTCATTGCATCGTGAAACACCTCATGTAATTGCATTAATTCGAAAAGCTCGATTTTCGGCAATACGATAAAAAAAAATCTACTTCTATTTTTTTTCCCTCGTTGTACCTCTCAACCGTACGAAAATTAAGGAGTACCTTCACGAACAAAAACTCTTCCTCCCGATTTCAGATATCAGTTCCACTTTTAATTAATGACGTCAGGAAGCCCGCAATTCCATTCCAAGAGGGCGCGCACATTTTCACAAACGTCTCGCCATTGCAAGGGTATTCCTTATTAAATTCTAATTAATCCCGTGAGCTCTTTCATAGAGAGAGCGAGACTTGCGGGACTTTATTAAAGAATCCATGGGAACGAAAGCAAAAATAATAGATCGAGCGGTGACATCGTTTGAGACAATCGTCGAAAGCAATTAATACGGTGAACGGGCCGACGAACGTCAATGCGACTCGTCTCTCTCGTTGGTACCTTCCTCTCGCCATTCATGTGTCTTTTCAGAACGATCGGTTTTCGCGATTCCAAGCACCGGTTGCCGATGACTGGGCGACAAAAATTCGTTATCCGGCTGGCGAATATCGACGATGATAGGACCGATTCCCGCGCCATGGTGCGAGATATTGTGGCTTGTTCTCCGAATAACGAGGAGAGATCTTTATTCTTTCTTTGTCTTTTTTATCTTCAACTGATACGTTCTATTCTTCTAGAGCTAACAGTTTTCAATGGATTTTGAATTACATAGAATATGATTTATTAACACTAAAGTTAAAACTACCAAGGCGGTCATAATGACCGGTACTCAATTTTTTCATAAAACTAAAAAAATTGATAGGAGTGCCGTGAAGTAAAAATTCTACTTCTACCATATAAAGCCTAAATTAGTTAATTAACTAATCCTTTCGCTCCTTGATTTATCTTTTTCCAAAGTACTGGTTCAATAAATTTAAATTTTAGTAGATATAACGTCGGTAGTTTTAGTGTTAAACAATAATTTAGATGAATTTAGACACAGAGTTCTATTCTTTCTTCATATATCCGAACAGTGGGTTAAATGCATTCAAACGTTTCTATATTTAAGATGGTACTGGAGCTAACAATTTTTAATGGATTTTGAATTACAAAGAATATGATTTATTAAACAATAATTTAAATTAATTTAGACTCAGAGTTCTATTCTTTCTTCATATATCTGAATAGTGGGTCAAATGCATTCAAACGTTTCTATATTTAAGATGGTACTATGGAGTTGCAAAATTCGTAGAAAATCGTTGTATCGTACGTTGCAACCTCTCTTCTAAGATACGTTTCCGCCCGGTGGGTTCCATTATGTTAGCATCTACTCGCGGGTACCTTGCATTACACTTTCTTCGCCCATTTTGTCGAGCAGGACGTCCCAGCTAGTTGTCGTAAATGCGTTCTCGTCGCTTTTCCTCGCGAAGAGAGAAATACAGAGAAGAAGAAAGAGAACAAGCTCTAGATCCTTCTTAACGCCTCGGTGAATGCAGCATGGGCGAGCAAGTGTCTTGAGATTTTAATGCGTTCCTTCGCGGACGTTCGAACGGTCGATGGTGCGTTTCCGTTAGAGTGGCAAACTTTTAACGGTGTTAAACGACGAAGTTTGCGACTTTTAAACAAATCCAGCTCCGGGACTTTTTATCCAATCGACTCAAAATCTCTGTCAAAGAGAATCGCAAAGCGTTCTCCTGTGATCGTGATGGCACTTTTAAATGTTTTTTTTTTTTACACAGCACGAGAATATCGAGAGGGGTGATCGTCATGGTAGACAGGGATTAATATTCACGATAAAAAGGACAGGAAAAGATTTTCCCGCGAATTTCATTCCAACCGATTATTTGGTATTACGTTACGACCCTCGGAGGACCGGGTGAAATCCGAAGCAATATTTATCCATGCGGACGTATTTCACGTTACGCGAATGAATAATAACCGGGAGCGGTAGAAAACGCTAGACCGTCGGTGGACGTTCTCGTTGTATCAATTACGGGGTATCCATTAGCCTAATTAAGCACCGCGACACTCGCCGAGGGCGTCGATCAAAGCGATCGGAAGGTACGAAGAGGGTGAGGAGAGACAGAGGGGAAGGGAAAGGTAAATCGTGAGTAGGGGAAGAAAAAAAAAGAAATTGTACTTTTGACCGTAGGACTGCAGTGGAGATAACAAGCCTGAAGTCGATTCGCGAGTTGCAATATCGAGGAGACACCAACTGGGGACAAAAAAGATACTCTCGACGAACTTTCGACAAAAGCAAAGTACAAGCTTCTATGGTCTTATGGGAAATTACGCGATGAGCATCGCGGATTACCGTAACCTTTCCACGCTCGACGACCTTCATCCTAGTTTCCCCTCTTTTGCTCTTTCTCTTCCTCTTTTACGCTGCGATATCGAACACCCTCTTTCATTCTGATCTCGCTACCGGTTGAAACCCCTCTTAGAGGGATGCTTCGATCTTCTCTTAACGCCTGCCACCACTGAGCACCTAGCGTATTCGAAAGGTATTGATGTGCCCGCTTAAAGGAGAATGATAGTGTGAGAAAGAGAGCGAGGATGATGAGAGGGAGTTAAAGAAGGGGGTTGAAAGCGACAGCGAGAGGTGGAACGGAGGATGATAAATTTGGAGATCAAGCAAAGTCGATGGCCGTCTCGGAGTGCTCAAATTTCGGCCTAATTTGGAATCGAGCCGTGAAAAGACGTACTCTCGAGCCGGATGATTGAGGCGAGAATCTCTGTTTGTTCGGCCACCGATGCTCGGAGAAATTGGAATTGATGATCGCTATGAAGGATTTGAATTAATGATGCTTCTGGAAGGTATTGGCGGATTATCGGGGAAAATAATATTGTAAGTTCTTGGATACCTTATTAGCTACGTTATGAGAATCATTTTTTTTCAGACATCGAGATTTCAAAGAGGAGAATTTGTGCTCGAAGGGAGACATCGATTTTCGTTTATTATCTGTCTTTTATCATAGGAACAAATATTTTCGTGTCTTGACGGATAATAGAATCAAAGGGAAGTTGATTCTCATTTGTTACAGAAGGTTGTATAAAAATGTATTTCCTTTGATTATTATATTTAGACTAGTCTAAGATGCGAGGAGAGTAGATAAGTGTTTGTAAAATGTAATAAAAAATAATAAGCAATATTAAAATACAATTGGATGAAATTCAGAAATTGAATGGGTTCATTGAATAAAAACGTGGATTTCTAGGTTCTCTGGTGCTTTGAGAAATTCTCGATTCTAATGTAGAAACTCGAAGCAATGGCACTTGATTAAATGTACTTCCAACGTGGGCACGAAGCTGGTCGAGTAGTTTGACCATCTCCGATACTTAACCTCAGTGATTTCGAGCATCCTGTGTTCTCCTCTCTCGTCGTAGTTCACCGCCGATCGTGGAATGAGATTTGGTCGGCATAGTGCACGTTTCAATTTCAATACGTGCAGATTGACCCGATGCTTCGAGAGCCATGGCAATAAAAACGTTTCGACCCGTTACCGCAACAATTGCAACTAAAATTACTTTTTACTTTACATTCAACCACCCACTGTGTATTCTTACTATTTTCACAATAGATACAAAAACTATAAAAAAAAAATAATATTCAAATAAATTACTTCTCTTTGACACCCATTTAACACCATTACTACCAAGTAAGTCAAAATGACTGGTTTTCAGTTTTTTACAAAAAGTATCCAAGGAGAGCCACAGAGCAAATATTCTAGGTTGGTCTTCTAAAACATTGCCAAATGAGTCATCTTTTTCATTTAGCAATTTCTATTTTCTCAAAGTCCTTATCTAACATATTAAAATATAATAGATTTAATTTTGATAATTTTAGTGTTAAAACGATCAATTTCATTGACAATGAAAATTCTTCCCCTGCAATTTCGCCAAGTAATTCGACGATCTCGATGTAACTTCCTTCCAGAGATTGCCAATCGACAGATTCGTACGTGAAATTCTTAACGTCAGGTCGAAACGTCAAAAGAATTCCACAGAAAGCTCCACACATCGCGCGAACGTAATTGCAACTTCTCGCGAGGGTTTAGCCACCCCCGACGACGGAAGTCGCTGCGAAATCAGACGATGATCCTCCATTAAGTCCCCTTTCGTCTTTGGCACGAAGCTAGTCGAGCAGTTCGACGATCCCCGATACTTAACCTCGCCTAGTCCAACCACCACCCTCCGCCCTCTGGGTACTTGCCGTCTAGGGTGTCGGCGAACGGAAGTAACGACGAGAAAAGAGAGACGAGGGTCGAAGAGAAGAAAGACGAAGAAAAAGAAGAAGTAAAAGTAGAAGAAGATGCGCGAGTGCCAGGTATAGCCACTTGGAATTCGATCTGTGGTCTAAGCCCTTAATACCTGCTTATTCGCTCGCCTGGAAGAGGATCCCGAAGAGGTATCTAAACTTTCCGAATGTTTCTTCGAAGAGAGCTAAACGGCAAACGATTCCGTAGCTACAAAGGCAGAGAATGCTCGCTCGAATCCATCGACGAAGTCACTGTGTAGATACTTATCGTTGGCTCTCAGTAAACTACTGATATATACAGGTATATATATGTTACCGTAAATGTGACGAATCTGGTCATTATTGACAATTCTCGGTTATTATATAAAATTCTCACTGAAACCCACACGAAACTCGATTTCTTTTTCTCGGGAGGAGAAATGCACTTATGCACCCCCTCACGTCTCCGGGGGAGTGTGGAAGTCGCAGAGAGGAAAGTCCCTGAACCTAAACGAAATCTAACCTTGGGCCCAACCGAGGAAAAAAGTCCCAAGACCTATTTCAGTAAACTGAACAGGCCCCTAACGAATTCTCCTCTGCACCCTCTGCGAGCTATCCACCCATGTGGCTCGGGTAACCCCGGGTTCGCCGAACCCGTACCTGATCAGCAAGCTGGTCAGGCCCCTGAGGTATATGTCTGACTACTTTCTTATGGAAATACTCTGGGTTAGCCGTAGCCTAGCTCAAGGTGATTCCGAGTCAACTAAAGCTCTACCTGACCAGCCACAGCTGGACTGGGCCCTAAAGGATCCTGGGTGTAACCCAGGTTCGCCGGTTAATTTGATTAATATTCAAAAATGTATCACATTTGCCAAATTTAGTGGTGATTATAATAATCCCCGGATTGATTGCACTTACCGTAACATAAACACAATATATATGTACGCTTGCAAATTCAAAAATCGTAAATCTCGTCTTGTTGCTCTTTCTGATAGAGACGGAGAATTAATGTTCCTCCTGGCGAGATTAAACTTTCAGTCGTCGAGTATCGCAGTGCATAAAACTTGTCGAGCGGAATATAAATGTCAAAGTAATGCGTGAGTAATCGGATTACGTTCGAAAGAAGATTACGGGTGTCTCTTTGTTGAATGTTTGCCTTTCCCCCGAAACTTCCTGCTCCGTTGACGTAGATCTGTTCTAACCGGGTTACCCAGTGCCGCTCTTCGCCACTGCGACGGCCCCGCTCATTTTTCAAATCCTTCGCGAGATGCGCGCGCGCTTATGCGCACAAGAGAGATAGAGAAGTTGAGAGAAGTTTCGAAAGTGAAAGAAAGAGACAGAAACAACGTGCAATTTACAACGCTCACCGAGGCATATTTATTTCAGCCTTATCTGCCCGGTTGCCGCGATAATGCAACAACGACTTTAATATTATGGCATTACAGATTTTTAAAACTACCTAGCGCTTTGTCTCGTCGTCCCGGAAGATAGAGCACGAGAACACAGATCGTTTTTAACGTCCACGAGACGTTACACGAGGCGTGCTAAAATGCTCGGAGAATTTTCCAAATGATCGCTCGCACGCCGGCTCGCTCCAACGAAGCCTCTTGTTATCGGCCATCCTTTCAACCCTACCCCATCGACTTTCCGGCAGTCGTAAAAAACATTATCACCCTAATCGAGACGAAACACCCGGCATCGACGAAATTTAGGTGCCCCCGTTCATTCGTGATGCGCACACTTGCGTCACTCCATAAACACCGTCGTAAAGAAAGAACCACTTGTAACTGAGCGAGAGACGAAACTGCTTCTACACCCCCGAGACAGTGCGCGTCGATTGCCACCGCCTTTACCCCTCTGACCCTTCTTTTTTTTTTTTATCAAAGATCCGAGACACCGGTGTCCACCCACACAGCCACGCTTTGACGTTCGGCCGGACGCTTATCGATCGTGGAATTTATTTCTTTTCGTATCTCCCGGACTCTCCAGCGCCGTTGTCCGCCTCTATCTCGCCCAGCTTTTTCCACCCCTTCTCTCCTTTCCCCTTTCTCTTCTCTTTCCCTCTGCTCCCTTTCTTTCTGGAACGAGCTCTCATCCAGCCACTATCACCGATCCCGCTCTTTATCCCGAATCGCCCAGGGAGAGAGGAAAAGGGAGAGAAAGTATGAAAGAGAGAGAAAGAGGAAGAGAAAAAGAGACGGAAGAGGGAGAGATCCGGTCTCTCGTTCCCATTTTGTTTCCCTCCTCGCCGGTTGTACAGATAGGTGAGATTAAGCTCCGCAATGACGCCGCGCTGCGGTTATCAGGAGATTGCATTTTAGCATAATAGGTACGAGGCTGCATTGTAGCCGTTTTGAGCGACGTGCGTCGCGAGCGTGATGTGCACCGGGCATTTATCATGGTCAGGTATTCCATTCCCTCTTTCTCTCTTTCTTCCCTGCCCGAGGCCGGATAACCGCGGTGCATAGGTGGACGGACACGCCATTCATCGCCGATGCATGGCCACTCCGTATTCGATGCATTTCGAGAGCATAATGCTCCGATCGTACCGGCGCGCCTTATTTATGCAAATCAGTCGACTACCCGCGCAAATCCACCCCCGTTTATCTTGTATCTTCGTATCGCCGTTCGCTGGCCATCCCCTTTCTCGTTAGCTCGATCTGTCGCTTTGGAATGACGAACGTCGATTTTTTTTTTTTAATTTGTTCGACGTTCAGCCCTCGTGATTTGCTATCAACTACCGGGGAAGAAGAGTTAGAATGCGGTGGGAGAGAATTTGCGATTATGCAAGTGGCAGGTAGATTGAGGGGTTCTTTCCTTTTTTTTTTGTTTGAAGTTATACTTTAACTTTGAATGCGTTTGTGCAAGTGGCAGATAGATTGAGGGGTTCTTTAATTTTTTTTTTATTTTACACATTGAGTCTGAATGCAAGTCTGCAGGTTCTATGGAAGCAAAGTGCAGTGTTTGAGAAATATTGACAATTTTATCCCAATCACGACGACTATTCGGAAGCCTAGAGAATTGATATTGACACTACAATTACCACGCTCGTCAAAATAAACGGTTTCCAATTGTTTCGGATGACGAGTTAAAACTTTAACCTAGAAACTCTTTTTTTTTTAGAAACTTCTCTATTTCGTTAGATATCTCTAGTAACAATATTCGTCTGTTGTACATTTTCAAGTCTAACTTTCTAATGACGAGTCTAAATTATTTATATCAATAAAATATTGCTTGAAAGTATCAGTAACCTTTTCAGATTCCTGGAATGCCGATATATGTAATTTAATTCGGCAATATTTGCACGGTCCTTCATCTGATTTGATAACGATATATCGTAGTAGAAAGGACCATTGCAGTTTCATTGCAGAAAGGATCGCATCATTAACTCCATTCGTCGTGCTTCGAGCTCGATGCGGTTTTCAGAGATTAAAACGTGTAAATTTTATTTGTACGAAATAACATGCAAATATATCTCTGCATAAATTATGTATTCATCGGTATTCAATTCATATCAGTTCATTTGGAAACATCTTTTTCCTTTTATCCTCGCTGTTAAATCATTTCCATACTTTCCACTTCGTCGCCCTAGCGACAATATAATTATCCGATAAATTATCCACACGGAATAATCTCCAGATATTTCGCAAATGAAGAGATAATATAAAGATGAATATTTATTAATTAGTAATAGACTAGAAAACGAGCTGTTATTATCCTAACGATATGACACCATAATTCTCAAGACCTCTGTTCCGTAACACAAACGTCTCTACCATTTATTCTCACGCATTCTACCCTTATTCACCCGAAATCATCCCCCTGCCACGCGCCGTCATAAGACAAGGTCGTCTAGCTCACCCTACTTCATTCAAACCCAAATTTTCCACTCCGTTTAAATACAACTCCTGCATTATAAACACGGAGCATATAATCTCAACAGTAATTAAACATACACACGAAGCAAAGGAAAACAGTTCAACCGAAAGGAAGAAAAAAAAACACTTAGGTACACTCTCTCGTGTTATTCGCTGAAAAACGGTCTAAAAATAAAATACAGCGAGAGAAAAAAAAATCAAAAAGTACAACCTTCAGAATTGCACCGTCGCACGTACAAATAATTGCTCCAAATTCGCAAGGCTGAAATCTCTATTGCCATTCCTCCTAGCCTCGCTGAAATATAATCCACAAATTCTACGTCATCGGTGCACGTAGTGCTCGTTAAGTCAAAAAGGCAGAAGAAAAAGAAGAAGAAGGTAAAAAAAAGAGGGGAAAAAACGAAGAAATTCCGGCCTATTGTTATTCCCGGGATGTATAAACGCAAGACTAATTGACCCGCATTCGTATGTGCAGCACACGCTCGCGTTTCGCTCTAAGGGCATAATAAATTTCCCTCCTCGTCTCGCGCAAGCACACAGAGAGAAAGCAGTCCCAAAGAGGAGTGGCCTACCCTCGCCTTTGTCTAGTTAGAGTGCACTCTCCTTCCAGCCTCCACGAGGAACTTCACTTCGGCGGTGGAAACAGTCGTGTTTCATCGTTATGTAAGCTTAACTTGGATTAATATTTCTTCCTTTTAAAGCTCCTGTCGAGGCCCGTGAATTCTCAGGGCCATCGGGCTACTACGTGACAACGATGTCTTTCCCCGCCGTTTCTACCTTCTCCTAGTCATTCGTGAAAACTACTTTTTACTCGTATACATGCCTACGTGAAAACTTCTGCTTTCTCTTTCTCTTACTCTCACACGCTTCACCTTTTTTTTTTCTTTCTCTTTATCTATCTTTCTTCGTTCGTTTTTAACTCCCGCAGAATTTCATACGTTTTCTTTGCTCGACGTAAACATTTGCGTCGATATGAGCACTAAAATTGCACAGGAAAAGTTCGCGTTCTAATTTTGACTTCGATGTTGAAAATATTTATATGACGGTAGTAGTGCTCTGATCGTGAATTGCTTGGATAAACAGAGGAACGAACAATCTCCAGTGGTTTTCCGGGTATGGCTCGTGATATAGATGGAAAAAAAATATGCAATTAATAATGATACCGAGCAAAAAAGCATTTCCACGAGTTCGTTTGATTTGCAAAAATTAATTGTATCGTATATAAGTATACCCATACATTGAGAGACTTGAGGTTTCTGTGCAAAGTCGAAAGATGTCCGTTCGCAAATGGCAAACGAAAACTTGGTAATTGCACGTCAATTATAGTAAAATGCAAATGGAAGAAGCGCGTACGTTTGCTCAGCCATTGCTCAGCGTTTCTGACAAATAGCAGGATGGGATTGCGTTGGCGCAAATGCATAAAACAAACGACACAATTATCCAATATCGCGGGATTGTGTTTCCATGAAAGCTGTTGGGAAAACACGATTAAGGTGTTATTTCTAAAAATATCGTAAAAAAGAGGAAGACTGTCGTTGTGAAAAAACAACATATCGTTTTCATTACACGATCGTTGAAGCTTGTAATGCCTTCCTTTATTCGTTTCTTCGATTAGGAAAAGCTATTAAAATTCGTGTCTTCGCTGGTAGAAGCACGCTTATCCGGCTTAGCGGTTATTTTCTTTTTGTAATTCAATAGCAATCGTCAGCGATGGTTAATTACCCGTAACGGTTAATTATCGCAGTCAGATTTAACCCAGATCCGATTCGAGTTCAGTCATTTCGACCCACCCCTTATAATTTTCCTACTTCATTAACGGTAATGGTTAATAAACATTGCGAACCGAGGCGTACTTTAATGCGGCTTGAATTCACGAAGAAACCAGTTTCCCGTGAGAAAGAGACTGGATAACAGGTTTAAATTAAAACGTGACTGCTAAACCCGTGAACGTTATCAGAAAGTGGCCGATGCTTTATGTTAAGTAAGAGAAAAAGGAGATTGTTGAGAAGCAATAAGAAAAGCGGAAGGATAACCACGCCCGTGTATATACCTCGAGGATGTACCAACCGGTGTACTTCTGACGGCGGGGAACGTGAAACTGACGTTTCAAACGCAGTAGAATGCATACCCCTGCTGCAATTTAAACCTCAAAGGAGTTGTAAAGTAATCCCACTTTCTTACGGTACGCAAAACAATTTTGACTCACAGAGAAATAAAAGGAGAACGTGAAATTTTAAACGTTTCGCGTTTTATTGCCCGCATTTTCTGATTGTTGTAAATACAAGTGGAGACGGAGAGGACGATGGAAGGAATGAGGAGGAGGAGGAGAAGATGTCTGAATGTCTGCCAAGATTTCTGAGAGAACAAGAGGCAATTTTCGTACTGAAGTGAATTTCAATCTACGTGGATGCATAATAAGATACCGCGGGGAGTACGATGGAGGCGTGTTTGAAAAATTCCAAAGTAGCAAATCTCTTGGATGAAATTAGACGGCGGCTCTAATTACGCGGTAATGAACTTCGAAAATTGAGAATATCGATTCTTCACCAGACACGAAAGGGGTGCATTGTACGGGCGTGAAAGGAAATACTTGATTAATTATTTGCGATTATCGCGCGTGATTTTATGCTCGTTTCGTGATAGATTTCCAAGGAAAATACGGATCAAATGAAAATCAACTAGGATGATAAAGATATTTGGAGAAAAATGTATTATACCTGTGGAGGTAAAAGAATGAAAATCCCACGACATCGTCACTCCACGACGATTGGTCTATATCCTTAATCTTCACAGCTCATTACCACTTTCATTAAGCTTCAAAATTAATTTCCGCTCGAGGCTTTTTCCTCTGGAATTTTTGAGACTTATAGAAAGTACTTACGCTCAATACCCAGTCACTCGAAGATTGATAATTTACTTGAAAAATGAATATCAAAGATATAACGATCCTTCGTATCTTCATAATTTCAATATTCATCGAATACTGAATAATTTCTCCCAATATAAACAACATTTTGCAACAATTTCTTTAAATACATTCTCAAATAATAATTTCACATTTATACCTAAAATATTTGTATTTATATCCCAATCAAGTTCCACGGAGAACATACAATATGTCAAAAGCCACCCGCGTACGTAAATATAAATAATAACAATTCCAGATGAAATTTCAGCGTGGCGCAAACTACGAATTAATTTATACGAATAAATCCGCACCACCTTCGTATCGGATCGTCGGAAGAAAAGAGTAAGCGGGAAAGCGCGCGGGCAAACTCATTATCGCAGCGTCATACGGATTCAGTATCGAAATTAATCCGTACGTCCCGTCCGGTAAAGTCAGATATCATCGATAATTACCGAACGCGCGTTATTCGCTGACATCGTAATTACAACAAACACAGAAGCGTTATAAGCGGCACGTTCCGACGAATGCACCCTGATTGGCCAAAACCAATTACCCTCGTGCGCTCATGTGTCGGGGGTTAATCGGCGGGCGGCTGACTATATGGGTATAACGTTTTGCGTTAAATAAATAATGTAAAATCTACTTTCCCATCCAGACGATTCCGAGGGAGACAGAATAAAGAAGAGAGAAAAAGAGATAGAAGAAGCTAAGGGAGAGAGTGAAAGAGAAATGTGAAGGGGGAAGGTGGAAAACTTTTAAATGATTTCTGACGAAAATAGTGGCTCCTGTGCGAGGCATGTGCTCCTAGACGGTGTCTGGTGGGGAAACACTCAGCAGCTTGTAAATTTGATTTAGTCCATCTTTCTCCAGTTCCCTTATACTCTCAGGCATCCTGACCTCCGTCTTTCTCAACCTCTAACCCTCCGTTCTCAGCTTCTCCAAGCTTCTACGTCTACTCTGCCTCTTTCTCGGTTTCTCTCCTCTTTGCTTCTCCTATGATTCTAGTTCACTCTATCCTTTTCAGATTCTCTTTTACCTCTCATAGTCGTCTCTTCGTCTCTCTTCATCGGTCGTATATCGTATCCTACGAAGTTACGGTTGCGTGGTTCTCGGCTCCCGGTTATAACGAATTCGGGACTGCCGGATAAGGGAGCCAAAGGGGAGACACGGAAAGGGGTAGATTGGTAGGGACCAGAAAGAGAGGACGAAAGAGGACGATGCTTCAAGGATATAATATGCCTCGGCGGACTCGAGAACGGTCGCGTACGATTCGCACGAATGACGAAGGGAGAAACGGAAATTAATCGGCGGAAATCTCTTCTTTTTCCCTACCGACTCCACGTTATTTTATCGTGGGAGGTAGCTCTCGAGGTTTTGAATTAAGGGACAGATGTGTATTATCGTTGGTAGCTCACTATTCGTTTTGTTGGTTTGCACGTGGCTAAATCTCGTGACACGGTGAAATTTCTATAATTTACAATCTTAACACTTCTGATCGGTCACTTGGTCATAAATACTTCCCTGATATTGATATCTCTTCGAAAATTAGAAATTCTCGTCACTGAGTCCTTGCTACAGAAAACCACAGTGATAAAAAACAGTTTATTAATTGCAAAAAGCCTACTAATAGGCTACTGGTTGGTAAAGTGTTAACTTGGTAACACTTTGAGATCCAACGGCAAGATATGTTAAAATATTGGTATTAATAAGAAATAAAAAATTTCTTACAATAGAGAAACTAACATTGCAATGTTTAAGTGGAAATACAAAGTGCGTGAGTTATGAATCAATAAATTGTATGAATTTATTGCAAAGCTAACGTTAATTTAGATTTTGTCTAGGGATAAAGAATGCTCTGTGTGCCATCGTTCCAAATCCGGTCAACGGAAGATCGGTGAAACTTACTCAAAAAGGAATGCCGATCCTGGACGCTGGAAATAACTGGAAATCAAGTGCCATTCATATCGAATTCTACACTTTGTCCCAGAAAATCGATTCCGGATTCCACGACAGAAAGACCGGATTTAAACATCCGACCGTCGGATCTGTTAATAAAGAATTTCAAATGATTTAATATCACAGGCGTGCATCGGGACAAAGCGCAATAGTACGTCGAGGATATAATACGCTTCAACGATCTCGAAAACAGCCGTGCACGATTCGCACGAATGACGGGCAAGAGAGAAACGGAAATTAATCGGCAGGAACCTCTCGTTTTTTCGTCACGACCCCTGGCGTTTTGTCCGGAGAGACAGAAAGCGTTTGGAGGACGGTCGCGGTATAAATCGGGAAAATGTGGCCACGGTGATAGGAAAATGCATGAGAAAATTTCAAGTTCGCGCTCGTTGGTCGAAAAATCAATTAAACGTGATTTTTCATTTTGGATGAAGCTGAAAATGAAAAAGTGAATTGATAAAGTATCGCGAGAGAGGCCAAATAATGTCAAAGCGTTTCATCACACAGTTTTTGAGATTGTTTCTGTGGTGGCTTTGCGCTATCGTCTCTTTTTTATCTTTATTAGTACTTTTATCAAAGTCGATGTTCTTCTATTAACACATTGTATGCGGATATTTTGTACCGTCTCATTAAGACTTGAAGCGGGAAACTTGTTGAAAATTTGCACGAATTTTATTCTTTGAAAAAATTAGTATCAATTCGAAACTGCTTACTACGTGAATTCGGAAATACACATAACTTTTCAAATATAAGTATTTAATGACACTAATTGTGGAACAGAAACACTGAGAACATAATGAGCTGTACATTTAGTTATAGTTTACTTATTTTACACTACTATTTCGATATTGGATATAATAGCAAATCTTATTATTTAAAAATCATAAAAAATGTCATTGTATGGACCGATTACGGATTGTTACTGTGGTATTTAAAATACCTGTAAAATATACTGGATTTTTCGTTAGTAACGATTCATTTACTCTCCTAACAAGAAACATTCCATGATGCTAACACATCGAATGTGTTCGATGACTACGCTGTTAAATTCACTGAAATTTTTTGCGAGCTTTAAACGATAATATTCACCCATTTTCCAACATAGTTCGCACGAAAACAGTAGGTTAAAATAAGCAAAGTGCACTGTTGAATGTGTAACTATTTATTCACACTCATTCAACAATGTAGTTTTAATAGAAAAAGTTTGAGTTTCATACAAACTTCAGAATTCAACGTGTTCAATTCATACTTCATTTGTACGAGACGTCAATCATGGAATTAAAAGTAAAATGAATGAAAATTCTTTCAATCGTTACAAATTGGCTCGTTAAAAAATTTCAGAAATGACATTTGATTGTAACCGAGCTGCTATCACTGGCATACTTTCGCCACCGTTGCTATCAAGTCTCTTGTTTGGCTTCAATACGACGTTGCACATGATTTCTCGCGATAAACATACAAGTAATGCGTGCAGAATCGCACAGAAACGCGTTACAGTTGCATCCGTGAACATCCAATTCCATAAACGAGATTCGTATTACCACGATTCAAAAACACAACCCAGAAATGCAAATTACATTACCAAAAGGGAGTTTACAAAGAGTCGCGAATATTTGAAGGTTCGCGTGTCAACTGGCATTGTACGACAAGCTTTACGTTTCAACCATATCGTTGCAATGAAATGACGTTGCTACTTTTTTTTCTTCATTATTTTATTACAACACGAATAATCTTATTTCTACGTCCGATAGATTTATTCATGGCGTACCTACTCGCGGCTCTTTTCCCGCGCGAATCGACTACGAAATGAAATTATCGGTACATTTTATTCCGTGGCCGACTTTGCAACTCTGTATTTTTTTTAACGAAGAAAATGTACAACGCTATACGTAGCTACCTATCGTCGGACTGAAAAAAAATGGCACGGGTAAAATTCAAGGCAAAATTCGTGTCACCGAGCACGGATTTTCTCGAGCGCGTAAACAGACAACGCGGAATAATACTCGTGATTTTCGAGTCACGAATTACGCGTAATTACGTAGGAATTAATTAACGGAGAGAAGTGCGGAGTGTTTTCTCAACGATGATTGATGTTTTAATACGAGATCACACTCGGCGGGGGACACGCGAAATTTTAATCACCTATCCTAGTTAAATTGAATCACTGAAATGCGGACGTAGCCGACGCGAAATTAATGCACATTTTTAATACCGACGATTCTGAATACATTACACGCGAAATACGCGCCGCTTATAATCTCAGGAATATGGAGGCGCACGTATTGAGAGAAACGGGAAACCGTGTCAAGGATATAATAATATGCTACCGCGAATCGCGAAAACAATTGGGTACGATATATACGAGCGTTGGATAGAAAGAAAGAACCGGGGAATTAATCAACAAGAATTTCCATTCTTCTATCTCGAACCGTCGTTATTTTTGTCTCCAAGACTTTGAATTTCACCTTTTTATCTCTAGTCGTTCTATTACAATCGTTGCATGTTTTTATTCAAAGTCGCTGTTTTGTGGATGAAGATCGAATGAGTAAATGTATGATTTCAAATAAAATAAAAAAATAGGCACTGAGATACTTGTGATTTGGTTTACATAAATGGAAGATTCAAAATACAGAGCGTTATTTGTTCAATCACCTCTATTGAAAGTATTAATTAAATTATCACTGAAAGTAATGAATTCTCAAGACAATAGAAAAGAAATATTAATTGCCGGTGACGATCTTCAAGAAATTAAAAGATTATATTCAATTAAAAGCAGCAGGTACCAGGAGCATTTTTCAAGAAAATTACGAGCACCTGCGAGACTCGCAGAGCTGTACAAAGAAAATCATCTTTTGTCGGACAAATGGGAGAGCGTAAGTGAAAAAGCGCGTTCGCGTTGAGGTAATTAACACGTACACCACGTACCGAACAATTGGCGCCTGTATCTACCATGTAACTATGGTACAAGGAGGACGAAGGGAATGGGAAAAAGGTGAGCGCAATTGGCAATAACGATTCGCAAATATGGTGATCGCGAAAATGGGCATTTTGTGCGAATGGAGAAACGGCGAAAGAGGAGATAATCGAAAGAAATCTCTTCCTTTTTTCCCCCAGCCCTCAATGTATCCCGGGAATTTTATCCGGCGATATAAAAATCATCGAAGAAACGATTACGCGAGTATCAATGGACCGATGACGAGGGGATTATTCGAACACTGGTAAATATGCATGGCGAACCGATGAAGCGAGAAGGAGAGAGCGAGAGAGCATCGACGTCGGTGGTAAATCATAAATTACATTTGCATCTTGTTTCGTATTTTATATGCATCGAGCATACACACACGAGTACATGTAAATACGTAGGAGGATAATATATTCTATTCAGAAATTAAGCGAATCGTCTAATCTTCTCGCGACTTTTGCCGTTCAAATTGAGACAAGAAACAGCGACGAAATTGAGATGGAAATTTAATTTATGCTTAATTAACTGGTATTGTAAACGACCACCGATTTTTTTAGAAGAAATGGAGAAACTTAATTGAACGTTTATCAAATATTGTAAAAATAAAATTCATAGACTTTGACAATAGTTAAAGATTCTGTTTCAGTTTGAAGTTGTTTGCTTGAATATCTAAATTTTATAATTGAACTATCACTGTAATCATTTATACATTTTTATTGTGATATATTTTTTTTTAAATGAGACAAATTATATCCATTGCATATGAAATATTAAATATACTTGGCAATATTACTTATAAAATTAATAACCAATTTCGAAGGAATATTTTTTTGTTGTCGAAGAGAAAAGGCAGATTTGAAGAGGTTAAATGAATTTGAAATTCGTCGAAAGTTTAATAATTACTATGAGTATTCGACAGTTTTCGCAATTAAGAGAGGATCAAAGAAACGAATTGGACGTTCCTTTGGAGAAGCAAAAGTAGGAACATAGTAGTGTCGCGCGCCTTAGATTGCGAAAACAATAAACATACCGTTCTCAGGGCAGGTGATTCGAAACACGAGCTTCGCGTAACAATGTAAGTCGCACAAAAGAGCAATTTAGTGCAATTATGTGTCACGAGAACGGCGTGTCTGGGTGAATGCGAAAATAGAGACAAATTTGACGCGAATAAGGAACAATCCGGAGAACAAGAGAGAGAGAGAGAGAGAGAATTAATTCCAGTGAATCTGCGTTTCTCCGAGAGAGCTTCCACATTTTCTACGCTGAGATAAAAACCACCATAGGAACGATTATGAGGCTTTCGACTCGGTAACTGCAGCGAATTAATTAGATGGACGTCGAATGAAAATCAATTGGCGATTAATGCACTCCGCTTTTATGCAGGTCCTATAACACCGTGCTTAACTTGCGACTTTCACGTTTTCTGTTTTCTTTTTATCCACTATAATGGGACTAAATTAATATCTCCCAACTGATCTCTATTTTGTGCGCGGAAAATGCAATTCTCCGACAATGAAGTAAAAATATCACGGGGAACAGTATTAACGCTAGAATTACCGGCGTTAAATCCATTATATTTAAATATATTAAATAAGTACTTTAGAAAAAGAGGAATCAAAAGGCAGAAAAGATGATTAATCCTTTAAAGTCAAAATAAAATTCTTCCAATAAAAAGGAAATGTATTAATTATTGCTACATACTTTTGTAAAATAATATAAAAGTGTTAGTTTCATTAGATAACCGCTGATTATCACATAACAAATTCTTTGAAATATAGTTTTCTGATAAAACCGCTAGAAGTTGAAGGGTTAATTTCACAATTAATATTTCATAAGATAGACATACAATATCCACTCAGTGGTTCCCCTATTTTGTAGATTTGTATTACAAAAATGAGGGACCAGTTATTTCGACTGCATTAGTAGTTCAAATGCTAAGGACAACGTGGAATAATCTACAAACAAGTCAGTAAAGGATAGTGCTGTTGAATGAAGTACGAACATAGTTTCCCTCGAAACGAAAAGGGTAAAAGCAACGTGAAAAGAGAAAGACAGCTCCGTCGTCGTCATGAATACAAAGGAGTTCGATCGATGCTAATTCATACGTTTCCTTCCCGCGAATTAAAACGTTAAAGGGACGAAAGCAAGAGGCGCGACTAATGGAGCTTCAAAAGTCTCCCTTCACGCTGATTGCTTTTTTATGAAACATTCCCGAGAAAATAATAATCGTAGGTCTGATCTCCATTAGGCGGGAAACTCAAGGAAATTATTTCGAAATTACTCGCGGTCGCGAAATAAAAGTTTAGCACGGTAAAGAGAAGGTCAGGTAGACACAGATAAATCAAATTACACCAAGAGACCGGTAGCTCCCGTAAGGAATAAGGTAGAAGTTTGAAGTGGGTACCACACTTATAAATAATTAATAACTCATAATGCATAATACAAGAGACAGAGAGACCGACACTGGGGCGGCGACGGTTCGAGAAGAGGAAGAAGAAGAAGGGAAAATGATGCGCCGGGGATATAATACGCCTCGGCGGATTCGAAACAAAGAGCTCGAGGAACGCCTCGGGCAAAAGGAACGAAGATTAATCGAGGAGAATCGCTTTTTCTCTTCGCCGTCCGAAAGAGTGTCCTCTCTCTTTCCCGATGGACAAGGAGTGTTTAAGGAACGACCGTAAAGTAGCAACCTTTGCCAAGAAAATTTATCGGGGATATCGGTGAAATCGGGAGCTTCGAGGATGGCCGAGTGCTTCGAGCAAAAAGCTTCGTGAAAACGTCGCCTTGGGTGGAGGAGAGCGAGGGAGAGAGAAAAAAAAATTAATCGCTCGCGTGGAAAGTGAAAAATATGATCGCAAAGTGTCACGCAGCTTTGAGACATGCTTAAATTATGTTGGAGAAAAAGCACACGCTATTTAATTTCCTTTTATCGTCAACTGCTTTTTTGCGCCTACTGCTCCCATCGGAGGGATACATTTTCCTCTTCTTTGCGCTATCAAGTTCCCCTGCCGATATTCCAAATTATTACAACGAAATCGATTTCGTGGGAAACGATCAGAATAGACTTTAACCGTGAAATTTTACGATTCGGAATAGAGTTTAGAAGTTTAAAAAGAGCAAACTTTCGACGAAGCATTTAGAAGCAAAGGTTGGATTCCAAGCTTTGCGAATTGGATTGCCTTTAAAATTCTCTCTTTCTCTTTTCCTCTCCCTTTTATGCTTTCTCTCTTTCTCTCTTCATTTTTGTCTCTCTTCATTGCGTAAAAATTGCTTTATTTCCCGTCAATTAAGCTTTAAAGGATATGAAAGAAAACTGGAGCACGTAAAATCCGTAGAGAAAGGCGCGCGATTATAACGTCGCTGCGCGCAACCACAAAGCGCACTGTCCGGCGCAATTTTTCATATTTCTTCAAAAAACCCGACCCATCGACGCTACTGGCATTTAAAGCAATTGTCGCGTTACTCTCTGCCACGGCGTGGCTTCGTGTCGGACAGCGAAAATCAGCTTTCAGACTTTCATGGCGCGAGATGAAAGGCCTCGAAACGAGCGCGAGCTCGAGCACAATTCTGCACGCGACGAAACACGCCAAGGACGAGAATGGTGTTCCGTGTACTGAAATTATACATAAACGGGACGCAGAAATGAGCAGTGTTAAAAGGATAATGTGTGCAGGCGAGTTCCTGATGGACCGAGCAACATCGTGAAGAGCAAAGGAGTGAATTGCTTGCATCGTAGTCTTTGTCAAGGGTTTTTAATGTTATTCTGGAAGCTGACAGAAAATGTCACGTTGCAATAAAGAGATTAAATTAACACTAAACCTACCAAGGCGGTCAACAGAACGATACCAAAATATTTTCTAAAAATGATCTAAATTAATAGAGTAGCCATGAAGTAAATATTCTACTTCTATCTTACAAAAGCAAAATGAGTCAATTAATTATCTTCTTTATCCCTCCACTTCTCTTTGTGTAAGGTCGTTATTGAGTATATTTAGATTTTAGTAGATATAACGTCGGTAGGTTTAGTATTAAACTGTGATTCTTGTTTTTTTTTTTCGTATCCATTTGAGGAGAATAAAATTGAAGGATTTCAATTGATATCTGACACTGATCTATGAACTGTTAATTCAATATATTTAAAAATTTAAAATAAATATGGCAGAAGAAAGAAATGATCGATTCAATTACTAACAGCCTATAAGATAGACGTAGAAAGTTAATAAAGAAAGTATTAGAAATTTTAGAAATATTTTCAATAAATTTAAAATATGTCATTTTGACCGTCTTGGTAGATTATACAGATTACCTTGCTGTTAATCTTTAGCTGGCACTGTGAACTCAATAGGATATTAATATTTAGACAGTAAAGGGTTAATTTATAAATCTATACGATTGAGATACATTCTTGAAATTTTAAAAATACGAAACGCACAAATTTCTTCTGGGAATTGCTAGAAGCTTACATTATACAGATACAGAATTCCGAAAGAATATGTGATCTCAATAAAACATTGCACGTCGCCAAACGTTTTCAAACAGAATTTCCTTACGATAATACGTCAAAATTCCGTTCTACTGGATTCAGTCCAATAACGATATTTAGAGAGGAAGTCTACGAAATGGCAAGAACACTTCCTTGGAACAACAAGTATTGTAACTGTGAAAGATAAAATTCCCAGTATCCAACGTTCCCATATCATACGAGTATTCCCTTAAAATCCTGTCGAAAGTTTCATGCCTTCGGTACGCATAAAACAAAATCGCAATGGATTAAATCGACGATGATATACAATCGCGTAGTAACAGAAGTTTCGATATTGAAACAATAACAGTAGCAGCAGTAACAACGGGATGGGATAGCGTTAAAAATACGAAAAGTTTTGAAAAGGGGAATGCGAGAGTTGGCGTAGTACTGCCACGAGAAAGAAATAGATTTCCACGAACGTGAGAAAATCGAGGTGGAGAACTACTGACACTGATAGAAAGCAGTGATACATAATAGAGAAACGCGTTACACGTACCATACCAGTCGGTGGTTTACCAATAAAAAGTCGATAAATTCATTGATAGGTTGAACGTAAAGTCGCGAACTGACGTCTGTCTCCGTTCGCGGAGTCACGTAGATCTACGTGTCCGAATGACAATGCCGTCGATGCCGTCCGGAGGGAAAAGTGCTACTGAAATAACCGCGCATGATATCGAATTTCAGTGTCGTTGATTATTCTCACGGGAGGTCGTATTTCCTCGATCTCGCGAGGCAGTATTTTCGAGGCCGATAAATCTCGAGTGTGGTGGTTGCGCGTGCGGGGGTTATAAAATTTCTGTACGGGGGTGACGATAATGCCTGCAACTTTTCTATCGCCGTAACTTTCGTTGGCTGGTTTCCGGATGGGGGTAAAAGGGGGGAGGCTGTAAAAGAGTTCGGGACAACCGCTAAGAGCTCGAAAAAATTTTGTCGATCGGTCTAGTGAATTTTATTTTGCCGCGATAGAATTTTTCAGCTAAACGATGATCGATACCGCGATATACGGCGTGGAGGAAGTAAAAAGTGAGATAGGAAGTACATAGTACCTTTTCGAAGGGAGTTATTTGTTGGCGTTGTCCTATATTTCGGCTTTAACCGATATGCCATGTATATTTTCAGATATTTCGAATTGCCTAGATAGCGAATAAATATAGCGAATGATAATTTAAAGAAAAATCATCAACAACAAGGTAACAAGAATTTGAACTCTGCATCATTAATGGAAAGTACAACTTCTAACTCTTCACCTAGCAGAACCATTTTAGAAATGATTTAGTTATAAGTGCATAATTTCGTAAAAATAAGAGAGGATCTACTTGTAATTATGAAGAGGATACGTCGATAGTGAATATCTCAATTTGGATGGATCGAGGATCGAATTGTACGAGTTGTTCGGAGAATATGGAAACGTCAGTATCATCGTCGGGCATTGACGTCACCGTTGAGATATTCGGCTCCGAGGATATCCGGATACTCGAGGCACTACCTAAGTACCGCTCGAGATTATCCGGCAACGTTCGCTGGAGTTCGCTCGCGAATAACGGACAAAGGGGAGGCGGAAGTTAATCGACGAGAATCCCTTTTTATCGGCTCGGACCATTTTGTTCGGTGAGATAAAATCATTTAAAGAACGAGGACGGGATTCGGTTATCGATAGAATTTCGTTTCCTCTCGCGAAAAACGTTTGAGGAATAGGCCAGGTATTCGCGAAGACGGAATAAAACGCGAATAGGAGAATCTACATGGATAGAACGATAAAGAGTGGAAGAGAGACTGACAGAGAAAGAGGAACGGAAGGATCGTGGAAGGTTACATACGTCGACTTTAAAAGAGAAAAGCCAGGAAAATGGAAGACCGGAGAGATCGATGGGTGCCAGAAAAATGTGCACCGAAATTTATATAACGAGGAATTCCATTATGCCAGGCTCGATACCCTCGGAGCTAGTGGCGATGGTGATGGTGATGGTGATGGTGCCAGTATCGGAATATCGAACGGCGTGCTTCATCGACCGAGATAAGATCCGTTTACATTTCGAGGCCCTCTTTCGTCCCAACCCCACCGTACCACCACCCCCTTTTTACCCCGTGTGCATGAATCACTATACCGTCGTAATTTAACTGAAAACCAATTTTTCGTTTCGCCTCCGCCCAGCAGATCGGCCCTTAGAGCGGATCTTTATAGTCGTTACCCGTGTTCGGACCCGTCCGCCGAGATAATAGGGGATGCATGCCGGTCAAGGTGGAACAATGAGTAATGCGCTCGAGAGTAAATTCGCTCGATACACAGAGAAACGCGCGAGTAACGTTTAGAAGCGGCCTTTCGACGTGGAAGAATGGACGAAATGGAGGTCGTTGTTTTGTTCGCGATAAGCGTAGGACAATGGAACCTTGCCGGAAATGTACAATCTAAGGGAGGGATGCCGATGAAAATCTCGACCACCAACCATCATTGGGGCAGCGGTCAGGATACACGATAGCGGTGCACTGACGAGTATTGGCCGAACAATTACCGGCTCTCTGTTTGAATTAAGATATTCTACGGGAACTTCGATTCAGTGGCATCCGACCAACTCCCGGGAAACTACCACACCATGGGGGAAATTCGTTTTCTTCTCTTTGAATCTCGACATTTACTGCTGTGGTCAGCTCATCGACGGATCTTCAATTTTCAGGAAATTCTGGTATCATTGGAGTTACGATAGAACAGAGAAGAATTCGAGGGTGAACGGATGAGAATCTAGTCGAGGAACTGGCGTCGATAGGTGGCCATTTTGTGGGAATATTTTTAAAATAGGGAAGACTGGAAGAAAAATTGCGGTGTATCGAATATTTTAACAATCTGTGGCTGAATTATATTAGCTGGAATAATAACGATGTTTCCAAGTGTGAAATTTGATTATGGGAAGTTACAGTTGTTATCGTGTATTCTTTTTACAGTGATTTTTACGCTACTATAAAAATGGCGGGAATATTGAATCGGGTAATAGAATCGACAGGAAGGAAAGATTAATTGATGTTAGGTTAATTGCGAATAGACTTTTGCGATGGGACAACGGGGATTTTTCGCTCAGCTGGTTCCATAGAAAGTGGCACATTAGCTGGTAGAATTGAACAGTGACTTTTTTATTTGTTCTATCAGCGCGGCGAGAAGAAGCAACGAGTGGCACCTTTGTCGTTGTATCACTCGATGCGACAGCGTGGAAACGATCTCGCCAGAGTGAATTCGAACGAGATACTGCGAGTTAGCGATGATACACAAAGAATACGATAGCGAAACGAGTCGATGCGCACATTTACAGTCACGTCGTCAGCGCAATCCGACATTTCCTCTGTTATCGTGACGTCCTAATTTATTAACACGACCCACTTTAAATAAAATCTCTTCTATTACGGTTGTCGTTGAAATTGCACAAAGGATCACGCTTATTTGGAGATAAATTTACAATATTTCCAGAAGTAGATGCAACGGCTATTTCCGCTTTTACGCTCGAGGGATGCTCTATATGGTTACCTGTCATGACTAATTGTCTATTGAATCAATTCTGCGTTTGGAATGAGACAATAATTTTGGATTCCGACGAAATTCGTTTTAATACTTGTAGTAATTGCTATTGTCAAATGAAACTGGACGTCCATTTATTGTAAATTTCATTATATTAATTCGTATTAATTAATGGCAATTGAGAAGAGATAATTCTGATTACAAAGAGATAAATTAGATAGTTATGAAAATATTCTGTATTTAGGTGGAACAGGATTTATAATATTTGGCAATGCCATATAAAGTGCAGAAATGAACAATACTTTGTGTGAACACTGAGAGAAAAGATCTATTTATTTTTTCTTTACAATTGTTTTCGTCAAAGTTCACGTTGTTTTACATTTTTGCTTGTCGAAAGAATCAAAACAAAGTCCAAAGCAAAGAAAAGGCAAACGATTTTTTGGATAATCGAAAAAAAATCAAAGAACGAAAACATCGGTCGTTAATTCAACGCGTTAAACGATTCATTAACATTCACCATCGAGACGTATCGGAATCACCGGACGGCCCGACAAGAAAATAAAAGAGACCGTCCGAGATAAAAGAGCAATTTGGATAAATGAGTGTCATTGTAAAAGTCGCGGAATGTATTAGCGAAACAATTAGAATTCCATTGAAATAAAAGTATCTCGTTCGTTGGCGGTGGATTAAACGGAGCGCGGCGGGAAGCGGATTGAATGCAAGCACGAATTTGCTGAATTTTCAATGAGGTACGACCGAATATTCGAGAGATTCTTTCTAAATTTCGTTACCACGAACCCAAGGCGATTCACCGAAGGCAGATGCACTCGGGGCACCGGTGCCAGAGGCGTCAGATTGAATTTTAACTCGAATCGTCCGACCGTCGCGCGTACTTCTCTCTCTCCACACTCTTTCCACTTTCTGCTTCGCGTTTTTCTCTCCCTAAAAACGATATCTCGTCGCTACCCTTTTAATTACCAACGATCACTCTTCTCGTACTCGTCCAACGAATTCGTTCTTCCATGTATTTCGTAAAAATTCACACATCCCCCAAAAAAAAAGATTGAGCGAAAACTCTTCACCCTCTCCCCGTACAAAGGACGAAACACAAACGACAAACACCCTGTTCTAACAATCCAAATATCTCATATTTGCTAGAAAAATAGAGAACCATGAAAATATTTAATTTCTCTTATCTTGTTCCAATCTCGGGCCCTGGGTTTTTTTTCCCCAGTTTCCGCTTTTCCCTCACCACCACGATAGAAAATACACCGGGACGAAACGCGACCCAAATTTTCTATCCTCGTTCGTGCATCCCGGTTAATTTCCTCTCACCCTGTTAATCCGCCGTTCGGTAATTAACAACTTTACAAACGCGATGCCTAAGTCCTATATAACTAGAAGCGAATTTTCGATGAGCCGCGTTAATACCCGGACGAGTTTAAATTCATATTACGATAATACCCGAGCCGTATATAATTTTCGTTTGCACCATCTCCCCGTGAAACGCTATAGGCAATTTATTCGATTGTAGCAGATTCGGCCAATTTCAATCAAAAGGGGGATACTTAATCCAGTATTAGCGTACCCTGCGCCCTGGTTCGTTACGGTATCGCGACTCACCCCCTATCGAAACGCTGATATCATAGTCGAAGTATCAACAACGCTAACACGTTCACGGCCGTGCAGACGATGCACCAGTGCTCCGACTAGAAATAAATTCACGGCATACATATACGCCACAAATTTCGGATAATGTTACATAAATATCTTGCGCCCGAGCTGCTCCGAAACGGCCCGTACGTGATTCGTGTTAATCGAAAAGTACGAGCTTGCTCGCCCGCGCGCATGTGCATTAATATTTAATGACCGTGCGTAAATAACGCTCGAGCGGCGCGTGTACGCGCGAGTAATTCGGAACCAGTCGGAATAATGTTCGTTCAAAGGGCATGGACGGGGAAAAATTTCCGGATTTTGATGCGCAGAATGGACGAGTAATAACATTTTCGTATGGCGATCGGTATTGATCCTGTCATCGGCCAAGACCAGGCTGATTGTTGGATGCGATATTAATTTTAAATGATTCTGACAATTTTGGTTTAGTCGCCTTTACAATTTAACTTCTTGTTCTGTAACAATGAGTGGCACTGGAGGCACGGTGCATTAATGAAAATGTTAGAGGGTCACGACACGATCAAATTATTTCTATATTATTAATATTATGTTAAAGTATACTATGTCTCAGGGATTACTTGTACAATTTTATTTTGATAATTTAATTCTGAGATATTAGTTCCACAGACGCGACAAAGAAACCTTGACAGGAGAACAAGTTAAGTGATTGTCTTGTAGGTATCGTAGAAAGTTTAAATTTATTATAACAGGATCGTACTGTAGTAAAAAGTAAAGAATATCCCCGATGAAACTATTTTCAATGTAGTAGATTAAATCTTTTAATCGTTAATCGTGATCTGTAGAGATTCAAATGAATCGCGGGTTTTTTCGAGGGAAAATTCGACCGATTTTCCGACGATTTTCGTCGAAGGGAATTCGTGGATGGGAAAAGAGAGCAGAAAAGGAGGAAAAGAGCGGATGCCAGGGCACCAAGGGCGTCAGATTGTATTTTAACACGAATCGATATTTACTCTGGTGTGCATCGTCGCCCTCGACAGTGCTGCGCGTATGGAGCCAACGATTTTCCACTCTTTTCATCTCTTTTCTTTTCCGTCTCGCCCCGAATCCGGATTTTCATCGTGCGTCGCGTGCAAACGAGGTAATCATTGCGTGCCCCGTATCTGTTTCCCTTTTTCACCCTTTTCAGAATCAAGTGCCTCGGATGAGGCGTTCGAAGACGACCTCTTCGTTCTGCGCGCTCGTTTCTGGTTTCACGAGTGCAAAATCGAACGGTTGGCGGTGCTCCCGTTTTTTAAAGAATTAGCATTTTATTAAATTTAATTGAAGCACGAGGAGATTATTCGTAGTCGAGGCTGAAATTGAATCGAGCACGGGTCGATTTCACGGTGGGGGAGGTGGTCGGTCGAATTTTATGGAGCACATCGGATTTCTTGAAAACGAGAAAGAGAAAGAGAGATTTAAAGGGATACGTCCATTTTCAGTCGTCTAACGGAAGTTTGAGATCATTGTGCGTCCTTCCATCGACGCAGTGTCGCAGTGCCTTGGAAAGTTTAAGTAGACGAAAGGATTGGTTTCCCGTTGAGAGAGAAATTTATGTAGAATCGATGGAGTTGAGACTCGCTCAGTAAATTGCAATTTATCAATGCCTGTGATAATTAATGTTAAAACACTATCTATTAAAGGACGGACGCTGTTTAATGGAAAATTATTTTGCATTCTGTTTTTTATAAGTTCGTTTAATCATTTCCACGGAATTTACGTTCAATTTTATCGTAGTTAGACCGTCTCTGTTGGATGTATTTAAAGTAAAATCGTTTGTCATAGTTACCAGCATTATAATTAATAGCGCATGTAACGTGGAGTTAACAACTGCCGTAAACGCATTACATTCTCAGCTACATAATTATCAAACTTTTTTCCAAACTCTGACGAGATAAAATTAGAGGACATTGTGCTCCACTTTCGTGCTCGACAAAGAAACAATTGCCCGACATAGAATTTTACTGTACGCATGCCAATATTTGTCGGTTGACGTTCCATCTAGCTTGTTTTGTACAGTTTCCAGACTATTTCCAAGCACAATGAGAGTAAGAGGTAAATAAACAACTGAAATATTGTTCAAAAAGTTCCAAGAAGTAATTTAAAATTTCATTTCTTTTTAAACATACATTTCCTAATGTATTCAATATGTCTTAGCCCTTTGCGATCCGAATTATTTCTAAATAAAAGTAAAGTTTCTAAACAAAATTAAACTAAATAAATTAAGCCAAATGAAATTAATTTTGCAATATTTTCTCTCCTTGGTTACCAATTTTTTAAAATGATGTCAATAACCATAGGTATGACGACTATTTAGGTGATATTACAAAATCATTGTGAAATTGCAAAGTCGATATTAAATTGCCAGAAAATAAGATATTGAAAATCTATTTTGAGTACTGCTCGACATAGGACCGCAAAGGGTTAAACTGTATTTCCTTACAGTAATCTCACACTTATACCTACCTCTTAAAAACATAAAAAATCCAAACAAATATCCTCTATAAAAACACATTTTCAAATATAATCATTCAACATGAACCACTTTAAATTCTACCCTAAAATTCACAACCACAAAAATATCCCCATCCACCTCATACTTTCCCCATCTATTACAAAATATCGGAATATAAAGTACTAAAAGCCAAGGCGAGAATTCCCGTTGAAATCTCAACTCAAACAGAGGACACCCCCTCAGTGCAATTTATCGAGTTCCCTACCTTACATACCCACCGCAGAACCCCACTTATGCAGCCTCACATTACGGCACTATACACTCACCGCGAAAATTAATGCGCGGCCAGCGAGCGGACAAAAGTCCCCTAATCGTACTTTCTTCCGTCGAAAGTTTCACAGACCCCATCCACTCGAGCCTCGGGCGTGTAACAACGTCGATGCGATTGCACGTGGATACACGTTGCCAGCGGACGCACGCCATGGGGTGGCTGTCGGAGGTCGCATAGGGCCAAGTGGCGTGTAGGTATATATACCATAGAGGAGGGTGGCGAGTGCGTGCGACACGACATTTCTGAGGGGTGCAACGGCGTGCAGCATGGAAAGTGTAAGGCGATAATAACGCGCTTTAGCGCTCGATCAATCGGATTAGCCGTCATATACGCCACGGGCGACTATTATTACGGGCAGGCTCGTACCTCGAAATGCTGTCACGCTTCGTTTTATGGAAAGGTATTTTCCATGGCGGGTGCGGCCGTGTACGTGTACGCGGTGTCGAATGGTGTGCAGGGACACGTAGAAGCACGGGGATGCGCTGTACACGTACCAAGTATTTCGATCTCGTCAATTTTATTGTCCGACGCGGAAAAGCGTATCGAGTATGTGCGGTGATATCGGCTGAGTAAAATGGATCAAAAGGCGACAGAGACGCGTCGAGAGAACGGCTCTTCTCGAAATTCTCCTCGATTCGTCGTGCCTCTTTCGTGCCGACATTGGAAGACCCGGAAGAGACGGTGCCGATTCTCTCTTTTTTTTTCTTTGTTGTTTTCTCTCTGTTTTTTTTTTTTAACGAATTATTCGCCGATCGATTTCGATTATTTCCCTACTCGCTGGGCGTATTGTATGCAGGGAGAATCGATTAAACGGACGAGATTGGACTCTGAGAGATTAGGACGGGAACGGTGGTATTTTGTTTTCGAGGGTTTCTACTTTCGTTGTCACTCGATGCGCCGTTGAGAGCGATTTATTTCGACTTTTGGATGGGTACTTCACATAGAAGCGTCTCGTCGCTGAATTTCTGATCAAAGGAAACTCTCTTTGTACCGAGACGAGAGGGTGGGTTTAATTTAAAGAGAGATCATTATTGAAAGCGTGCGAAAAAATTTACCTCACCGTTTCATAAGACGCTCGATCGACTTTGAGACGAATGTAAATTCATTGCCGTGGGTCACGGAGAGTATTAATACATTTATTCGTTTTTCTGGAATATCGAGAGAAGATAGAGCCACTCCGGTGCAAAAGAGGGTCCCAATTTTTCGAACGGTAAATGGTGCAGTGGGAAACGGGGGATGAAATTTTGTTTTCATACACTCCCATACGTGTTCCTTCGTCGTATCGTAAAGAAGAAAGATCATGGCACGTGCTTCGAATTTTATAGCAACATAGATCGTATTTGCGACGTTCGACGTGTGAAGTGTCATCGAAAAAAGTGCGTTTACTATTCTACGCGAAACCATGGACAATCGTTGCAGGTGAAACTACGTTTAGTTTATGGCATAACTCAACTGTATTTTTCTGCCTTGCCAAGCGCGTATGCAGAGAGAATTGAATTCTCTTTTTTCGACAAAAATAGTCACGAGGATTCTTTTTTTCGAGGGCAGTTTTCAAAGAGCGATTACGAAAATTGAGCATTTCATCGATCCTCCAACGATTATTGTCGAAACCGCTCTCAATGTGGTTACGTTCGACCCAGTTTTTCTCGATCCGCTTCGTAAAATAGAGGCCCCCCAAAAAAAGAGAGAAAGATAGATGGACGATCGAAGAAAATTGCACCGTAATTTTTATATTCAAGCAAAAAGCATTTAACCGCGACGTACCGAGGAACCGCGGGGAAATATCTCTTCGAAATTCATCGAACAAATTTACTTATCAAAATTTTATCCCGACGCGAACTTCCCGCTTCTATTTACATTAAATCAATATTAGTACTTTCAACACTTGTACGCACACTTTATTCCTCCACGTGTTAGCACATCAAACACGTAATATACCCCGATTTCGTCCTAAATGAGATTAAATAAAAGATAGAGAGAATGTAAAAAAAAAGGAATTAAAAGGTAAAAAGAGAATAATAACTTCGCACATAATTCAGTCTCATCTCCGATTCTCGTGCCGGCCCATCTCGAACGATTGTCCCCCATTGATAACCAATTCAACGCCATTTCCACCCTACTCCGTTCAACCCCCCCGTTAACCGTTCGCCATTTATGGCAACGGCATAACGCTTCCACATCGCAGAGTCATATTCCATAGCATAACGCTGCCGTTATCCATCGTGCGTTTGCGAGTCGATAAATTAATCGCACCATACGCCATCGATGGCCTCTCATCCACGAACCTCGTCGCGCTAAGCCCGCTGATTTTCTCTAATTGCCACCACTCGCAAAATAGTATCTCTTTCTCCATCCCTTCTCTCACCCTTTCTCCCTCTTTCTCTGGCCATCCCTTCACGTCGCTTCAGAGCCGATTTTCCTCCCCTGTCCGGTTAAAATCGAGTTACCTGCCGGCGTCGATCGAAGTGTACCTACGGCCGATTGTGTGTCCCTAGCCTTACCTGGACGCTTAATGCGGCCAATGAAATTCGAGGGCACGTAATTGCCGCGGTAATTAGATAATTGTGCGCTAGACTTTGCGATCGCTCGACGACGAATTTCTAACGAAATAACCGTCCCTATAAAAGCCGGCCTCCGTAAATGCATTTACATAGAGGCGGACGGCAGACCGAAGACTTCTTTCCGCGTCGACTAAAGGGGGAGGTAGCACCTCTTACATTGTTCCGAGAGCCTTCGTTTTGAAACGGGAAAATCGTTTCTAGGAGTTGGATCTCAACGGCGGACGGTGCTGATTGAATTTTCTGTCCTGGCAAATACGACCGAGGCAATATTCTCTTGATGTGCTTTTCTTCGACTGTGAATCATCAACGATACATCATCGTCGAAGGATGCGTCACGTTTTATTTGGAGTTTTAGTTTATTGTTTGAAAACTTACGAGGGCGATGGATTCAAGAATCGACGATCGACACGTTCGTCGGAAGCGATAATTTAGTTTGTCGCTTTTAAGAGCGTGGAGGTCAATGACCGAGAAAACACTTATGGCGGCGAACAGGGACCGTCATGGGATTTTTGTAGCAGCGTATCGAAGAAATATTTAAACTGTATAGTGATATTACGTTTTCTTAACACTTTACCGACCGGTATTTTTTTAACATCCTACCCCCTTCTGATTGATCACTTGGTCACAAATACTTCCTTGATACAGATATCTATTCGAAAATTACAAATTCTCGTCATTGAATCCTTAACAGAGGCAACCGCCATGATAAATGATAATTTATTAATTGGAGTGGTAACCAATTAATTAATTAAAAGTTCAAAGGTGTTGGGTCCGAAAAGCCTATTAATAATAGGCTTCCGGTCGGTAAAGTGTTAAATATTAAAGTAATATTAAGTTTAAAGTCATTGAGAAACAGAGCTTACTTTAATCTAGTTATGCTATTTTCCTCTTACCCTAATTACTGACAATTCCATGCGTGTAACCGAGGTGAGCAACGAAAAGCAAATTACACGGAACGATGAGAATGCGGAGGGTGATTCTAATTAGATGGAAGAGGCCTAACGTGTATTCGGATGAAACGTATTATTCTTGATTAATTACATCACGACTCCGTCGATTCGCTTTTTCTATCGCGATACATTTTCTCCTCGACCTTCGTGCTTTACGGATGATTTCCAACGGGAGATTCTTTCATTAGATTCGACGGAGCAAATTGTGCGCACTCGTGCGATTACAGGCCACGATGCTGCCATATGTTTGCTATCGTTTCGATTGCTTCTGGAGAGATTACAGACTGTTAACAGAACTCTGAGACAATTTGCTCAGTTCGACGTCTATCAGAGCTTTCTTTATACTTCTTCAAATTTACGCTTGGACAAAATAAATTTTAGAAAGATTTCTTCGAATCCAATGATATTTTCGACGCGTAGAATATTATGAATTTAATAATAAAACACTTTTATAAAATTGTTCAAACACCTTTCGCTATTACTTACAAACAACCCCCTGTCGCATTTATACCTCGTATCATTTTTCAAAGAAACAGAGTTGTCCTACAATGTTTACAATTTTCTTCACCCTCCTCTTAAAATTGCCATCTGAATTTTTAATATCAATTATTCAAATTCGTGAAAAATCCTTTTCTTTACCGAACCATCGCAAATCTTGAAATCGTTATTCCAAATTACGCTATCTAAGCTACCCCAAAGACGAAATCTTCCAGATTTTAAAATGACATTACTCCGACAGGATAAATTCTCGTTAGATTAAGTAATCTCAACGAACCTTGAGCAATCTGTGAAAAAGTCAGAGGCCTAAGAGTCGATGAAAGCACGATATAATCAAATCGCCGCGAACCATCGCTCACGGTAACGTCACATCATCATCGGGGATTAATCGGAGGGTGGAAATCCACGCGAGTTATCGGATTTCCTCGCGCGGAGACGTTGCGCGGAAGTCCCTTGATTAAAATTCCACGTCGAGCGATCGGATCATCGGTAATCTTGCTTGTCCCCGCTAGTAATCACCCCGATGGGTATGTACTCACGGGGAGGGCGTAAATGCGAAAAGGTAATCAACGTTGTCTAGACACAGCGTTCATAATGCTCTGTTAACGAATTTTCAAAGATCATTTACGAAATAACAATACTTACGGCAGGGGATGGTACAGAGTGAATAGACAGAGATATACTTGAAAATAGTAAGTTAGAGTAAGAGAGATTTCACGTGAGAGAGAAAGAGAGAGTACAAGTTGCCGATGCGCGCACGATCCAAACTATTTGCAGATCAATAACCAACGGAGCGACGGGTTCGCGTTTACGACTAGGGACGTTCGTACTAACGAATATGTTCCTCTTACGGCTTCACCGGGCGATCCTTGTTGATGGCCTTTCATCTCGATCTTGACGGTGAAAAATTACCTGGCCCGCTTTCTCCTCGTCTCACCCTCTTTCTCTCTTTTCACTCATCCTCTCCCTCTCACTCACGATACGTTCTATTGCTTCTCCGCGAGAGTTATGTACGACGTGTGCCGCACAAAGCAACGGTGCAACCGTTGCAAAAGTAACGAGATCGTTATTATCGCAGAATAGATAACACGCTCGCCGCGAGAAATAAATCGGCTCAATAGGGAACCTAGGTAAACGCAGTTTTCAGAGGCACGATTTACGCTAATCGACGTTAGAATTAGTAACGTCACGATAAATCAGGATAATTTACGATAGCGACGTATTCGGAGTTACGATTGCGCGGATATAACATGGCGGCCGTTGCAGTGCAACGCCGGCACAATTATTTCGCGATAAATCCCTCCGAAAAGCCGAGGGTATTAATCTTTTCTAATACCCCGACCTAGATACCTAATCGGAATAAGATTGCATGGTCGAACGGACTTGGATTCAATTATAATATAGAATTTTCACGTATTCATCTCTTGCATCCGGGCAAGCAGGTCTGGACGTTGTGAAAAGGTGGAGGAAAGTAGTTGTGGATATCCTGTTGTAATTTCTTGGGGGTGATTCTCCTTCGATATCCTTCAGCGAGGAAAGAAACGGCACAAAAAAGGGGACATGGTACAGGTGCGTTATCCGCGCCGGTAAACGATCTTATTTTCTTTTTTTACCTTTGTACGCGCAATTACACGTGAGGATATATCTTAGTTGAAAGCCAAGTGGTAGAAAAACCGCCCTTGATCTATTTCCTTGCTCCCCATTTACGATCCACCCACGCTCCTACGCAACCACCCGCCCATTCTCAACGACGCTTATAACCATCCACAGATTCCACTCTACTTTCCTTTCTTTCTATCCGAACTTTCCGCAAAACTCTCTCGGTCTTTTCCTCTCGCTTCTTGAATTTTATACCGTCGTATCTCTCTCGCTTCTTCGTCGACCTTCCTCTCGATTCCTTTCTCTCGGTGTCGTTTTTCTACAGCTTCTCTCGTCCCCTCTGTAGCTTCGGTTTTCCATTCTTTTCCTCTACGATCCTCTCCACCCTCTTTCTCCCTCGGTCCCCCTACTTCGTAGTTTTCATCTTTCTCCTCGTCCGTATCCGTTTCATCCCCCAACCCCAAGTTTTTCCGATGCGGTGGCAGGCGAAAAAAGAAAACGCGTTATTGTCAGCCCCTTCGTTTCCGTGGACTTCTTTCCTCTTTTTCTCCACCCACTTCATCAGGCTACTCTCTCTCTCTCTCTCTCTCTCTCTCTCTCTCTCTCTCTCTCTCTCTCTGTCTCTCACATCTATACTACCGCAATCTCTCTTTTTTCATCTCTCGTATTTTCTTCGAGCTTCCTCCTTATTCCTTTCTTTCAACGCCGCTTTTCCACAGTTTCTCTCTACGTCTCGTTGCATCGGACTTTCTCATTCTTCCCCTACGTCTTCCTTTGTACCCTTTTCAACGTCCCTTTCCCCTACTTCCACGAGTCTTGCCGATGCTGCAGCAAGCGAAAAAAGAAAACGCGTTTCGCGTTGTCGTTGAGGCTTTCGTCGCAGTGCGAAGAGGGCGAGGGGTGCGCGGAAAACAGAACGCGCTCCTGGGGTTGTGCACACGAGGGCCGTCGATGCAGGAGGGCGGGGGTGGTTTTAGAGAGCGTCGCTTTCATCCTTTGCCCAGCCATTCGTATCTATCGAGGTATAAACAGAAACGTACATCCAACCCTCTATTTTACGAATGTAGCACCACCGGAGTTGTCGAGTGTTGGGCATTAACGTCGAATGCATCGCGATGGAAACGAGACACCGAGTGCAAGCATGGTAGAGAGGTAGGGACGATGGAAAGATAGAAAGAGACGGATAATCGTAGGGGTGACAAAGACAGAGGGACTAACGCGAGTGGGATGCATCGGTAATGCACCCCCAGTCCGTGGTTGCATTTATGTGCAGTTGATAGATACTCGCGAACGTCCAAGTCCAAGGGGATGTAGACTGAGAGAACTCGACGCGGAACGGCAACGAGGACGATTCTTTTCAGTCGAACGTTTCGGATGAGAGACATTATCCGACGAGTGATAAACCGTCTAATTATCAGCCGTTTCCTCGGGAAAGCCGCAGATGGATGAGAATCCAACGACTCCGGACGTCTGTCTATTTGCGTTAATCACCGTCACGCTGGAAAGTTTGTTTCGTATTTTACATTTTCCCTGAGATACTTGAACGAATAAATAGTGTCTCGTGAGTTGCCGTCGATGTAGTCGAAGTTCTGGTGGAGGATGAAATTTTATTACGAGATGGATATATGGTTTCTAGCTGTGATGTAACCGAAGCGTGATCTAGAAGTAAACGGATTTCCATCGATCGATTACCCATTGAAAGGCCGTTATAATCGGAAAGTTACATTAGGTTGCGTTCGATTCGATTAAAGGAACGGCTGGTGGAAATTCGGACTAAAGTTTCAAATCGGTCTGGTCGATTGCAAAACTCAGAGAGAGGACTTGCGAAGTTACTGTGCGCGGTGAAGTACAAAAATTTTAATGGAGGTTATGGGGGCTGTGGAGTTGAAAATACGGGTTTTTAATTAGTGGACTTGAGTTTAAATCAGCTGTCAACTCTGGGAAATTTTTCCTACGTGATATATCATTGTCTCGGTAGTTCGAAATCTACTTAAAACAGTAGGTTCTGAATAAAATGTGTATAACAGTTAAAGGTACAAAAATTCAATATCAGGTGGTAATTAGCAAATTTCTTTGCTCGATGATAAATTATCGTTGCAAATTGTGTTCATAACGAAAGCAAGAAAACTTACGAATTGAATATTTCGTATTTTTCTAACAGTCCTCCTAATACCTTAATGGATCCTCAGGATATAGATTTTACTCGAAGGTGTTCGTAAAATAAACCGGCAGGCTTAGATAAAGAAACGAAAGACATTTCCATTTGTCTTGAAGGAAAACGACCTATAAAGAGCTCTGGTTAGTGGCTGAAATCCCAAGAGCCTCGCCGGGCTGCATTACTTCCGTGCTGTTTCCAACGAATGAGAGGAAGAGAGCCTTCGACATACTCGATTTACCTTTTGTCACCGGTACAGTAAAACGTGAATATACGACTGCGCGTTTACACGACCGACACTGTATCAATTTTTCTTACGTTCGAAGTGAACTCAGTGGGAAATTTTCATACGTCAACCTTTTATTTGCGAATCTAAACACGCGATTGGAAATTGCAAACAGTGACAGGCATTTACTGAAATCAAAATTTAAAGAATTGAGATCTTGGCAAGTAAGGAGTTTCAAACCTTCGTTATCTGTGGAAAAATTTTCCTAATTTATTATTTAATAGCCTCAGTGATTCGGAATTGACCTAAAACAGTAGGTTCTATGTTGAAGTAACCATAGTATGAGCCATGGCGTGTAAGAGAGAAAAACGTAGTCTTTGGAAATTTTTCTCTATGGAATATTTGTGTCATAGGCTCAGTGATTTTGACGTTGCTTTATCATTAGACCTGTCAGCGCTGTGTCTAATATGTTTAAATATTCTACATAAGTATTTATTGATGGTAATCAATCATTTTGAGAGCCTCGGTAATTTTAGTGTTAAGTAGTAAGCGTTAAGTGAAATTATCATAGCAATTGAAACCGGACAAGTCAAAGAATGATTACTTGCAATCGATGTATGCCCATTTTCGAGAGCTGTGTATCTAAAGTGATGTAACGTGAGCCTGTGTAAATATGAATATTTAGCTTTAACACTCGGAATATGTTACGAGCAGAGATAGCAGCAATTTGGAGCAATATTATGACTTGCTTACAAATCAAGATCTATCAATAATTACTATTAACCCTTTGACTGCGGTGGAACCTTGCACGAAAGCATCAATATTCATACACGCTACGATACTCCTAGGTCCATCGCTATAATTGACTACCGCATATCGTTGGTTCATTAACAAAAATAGAAATTCATTGACATAATTTCAAACCTAATTAGTTCTAAAAATAAATATAAAGAAGGTTGTTTCAGTGAGACAACGGAAAAGATATTTTTCACAAAATATCCATCGATCCAAGGATGTAGAAAAACCCTTGAAAGCCATGGCAACTACTTTTGAAATATTCTGTACATATGGCTACTGATATTGAATATGCGAATTATAAGTGAAGTTTCTTCGACATCGTGGAAATCGGAAGCTTATCGAATTTCTTACATGGAGCTTGATTTCATGCGAATGAAAGGATGGAGTAGATTCGCTGACGTGCTTTTTCCATCGTTATCTGTCTCTTTTTCTTCTTCCAGGCTAGCCCTCGACTTCTTTCCCACCATCCCCCTTGTCCTATTACGTTTCGATATCGTCATATACTATCGCTGATTTAAATAAAATATGTGGGAGAAACGAGCTTCTCAATTGTATATTATTTAAAGCTATCTGACGAATACCGACTGGAGATGTGCCGTAAGAGAATGGTATTTGCTCTTTGAATATTAGAATATTTTTCAGCTCTTCAATCTTCCTGGAATTACTATTTTCTTTATCACCAAGAGACTTTTCGTGTCGCTAAGAAAACACGTTGGAAAGATTTTCATTTCTTGCTAATTGAAAGTATTTTTAAAGCTTTTACTTTTCCATTGTGTTATAATTTTAAAATGTATATTGGCGCGGTTAATTAATTTTAACCCTTTGCACTCCGAGCCATCTCTGAAGTTATCTATTAGCAGCTTGTCAGCACTTTACTATTTTCTATTTTGTGCAAATTCAATAGAAAAATTCAGGTAAACATATATTTCTTAAAATCTTGGGGTGCAGTATGTTCATCCCTTGTAATTACTAATAAATTCATGGTGCCCTTAGAGGGTGCAACAGAGTGATATGATAAACTTACAATGTCCCCTCAGGTGGGACATCGGAGTGCAAAGGGTTAAGCGGTGAAGGGTATACTTTGTAAAGTGAGGGTAAACCTGTCCGTTGGAAGTAAATGGAAATCATTACAAATAGAGAAATTTTATTAACCGTTTTAATTGAAAAACATATATTTTTGTTGGTGACGTTATGACGAATATAATCGTTGAAAACAGCGAAAAGATTAATTTTCGACATTACGAAATAAATTGCTTATGTTTGTGCTGTCAGAGATTTTCCGCACCGTGCATATTTTTCTTTCGATTTAATCATTTAAGCGTGATTTACAGTTTGGCCCGATGACATTGCCGATTGACAGTACTTACACCAATCACTCGAGTCATGAAATTCTGACGCATTTCCCATATTCATCCGACCTTTTCCCCATGAATTTTCGCTCTACCATCATACGAGTGAAATGTAAAACTCTTTGAAAGAAAAACCTTTAAGCTTTTGAAATTCTAAAATTATAGAACTTTAAATTAACCGAAAAACGATGAATAATACAATGATTTCGTACAAAGGGAGATGTGAATTATCAAGAGTAATTTACGAGAACTAAATATCCCTGAAATTATTCGTAAAAATTGACTATTATTTCCGTATCAGTCGTATCAATCGTTCAAACGCTACCATGAATCTTTAATGATCCTACTGTCAAAAGACAGATCGAACGATACTCTTTGCGGATTATCGATCATTCCTGCCTTTACCATCGTTTGCAAGATCACATCATTACTCTCCATAGAAACGATATTTCTCTACGGTGATCTCGCTTTACACGAATACGAGCAAATTCACGCGGAAATACCTTCCTCTCGTTGATATGCATAAATTACAACCACGTCTCATTTTCGATTTAATTCGTTCCTCTCTGAATTCGTGCTTTTTCGGAATTACCAACAAAAATATTTCACATAATTAACTATACATTCCGTCATATAAAAAAGTAGGCCAGTATTCATAATTACCGCTCATTAAATCGCGGAGATCCACGATGGGAAATACGTATCGATGGTTATCGTCTTACGTTATTCCAAATTTAGTCGTATACGGTCAAAGCCGTGCACGCACGACCATAACACATTCACCGGGCTTAGAATTGTACACGGGCTTCTGGCCGTGACGTGATATATCCACGTTTAATATGGGAACTCGTGCACATGGGGTGGCCCCGTTTGTTCTGATTTCAACGATACCGAATGACACGGGGGCCGGATTTTGATTAATGGTTCTTCGTTTACGCGGACTCGTGCGTTTCCAGACGTACTGCGAGATCTCCGCCCTCTTCTCTCTCCTCTTGTACTCTAAAATTTCTCTATTTTTTCTATTTCACCCTCGTGATATTCTTTTCTTTTATCTTCCCTTTGTTTCTTTCACTCTCACCTTCTGCTTTTCCCTTCATCCCTCTCACGTTTCTATCTCTTATTTTCCATCCGTGTCTCTCGTTTCCTCTCGTTTTATCTCCACCTTTCCATAGCTCCGATTCTCCTCGTTTCGCTCGCGAATTTCCACGCAGCATTTTTTTTTCCACTATGGTCCGCAGGAATGGCAGATTACGTTACTGGCTGTAATGTCAAGTATGAAACATTACACCCCGGTAGTGTCACGCGAGTCGAAGTGAAAGAGATGCGACCGCGTGTTTCCGGGCAATGTTTCCACATGCGAATCTAAAAATGCAAATACGGAAAGAGAAAGAAAGAGAGAGAGAGAGAGAGAGAGAGAACAGAAGAACAACAATGTATCCCACGTTTCATTCTGTCCTTTTATGCAGTTCTCGGGAAATTGGGATGCGGACTTTGATGGTTCACGATGGCTCTGCTTCGAGTTTTATCATCGATACACGCACAGCAAGGATCAAAGAATTCATTTCCGGTATTCTTGCGGTCCAGCAATTTTTCGAATAGCCACGAAACTCGACGAAAGAGTTTTTGTTCCATCGTCCTTCTTCCTTTTCAGTGCAAAGCTACTTTGACGGTGTTCGATTCCTTTCAAAATGAGATCATTCGTAAGTTGTAATTACTTTTCGGTATCATTTGCATCGCAACGAGAACAGCTGCGTGCATTGATACATTGGATTTGTAACGAACGAATGTTTGAAATATTTATCCGATTATTCTGTACGTTTTATCGCCGTATTATACCGAATGTATCGTTGTTTTTATTAACACAGAACCATGGCAGACGCAACGGCAATGAAACATTCGCATTTACATCGTCGCTGTTTGCATTTTTAATTCAGCTCCGTTAGACTCGACGAAAGCACTTGGAAATTATTCAGGGTCGTTGGTTGAAATTCATTATTTATAGCGTAATTATTCCGAAAAGTGTTATTTCTTTGTCATGAGTACTATATATTCTCGTTGAAAATACTCGAACGAAGATAGAACGTTTAAAAGATAACGACGAGCATAATCCACGATGGACTAAAATAGTTTCGCGTGAGAGCCACAAGTGTGACTCATTTTCTCGACGAAGAAGGGCCGAGAACTTCGATAACATTTCGCCAAATTAAGCTCGGCCAAGGAACAGCGAGGGGATCGAAATATCACCCCATCTATTTTTGTATTTCACCGGAACGGTGATACGACAAACCGTAACTAGCTGCCGTAGTTGAAATAAAACATTAGCATGGATATATAAATCATGACTTCTACCTCCAACCTTACATCACGACCCTACATTTTATTCAAAGTTTAACCATCGAATCGCAAACAACAACTATCTGATTTAAGAGTTTCAATAAATTCTTAACAAAACGATTTTGATACTCGACAGAATCTAAAATCTCTTTTTTCGCGTTACACGTTCCTCGATAAAACTCATTCACGGATGTATAATTCGAAACTTATCCACTTGATACATTTAACACGGTTTTCCAACATTGCAATCAATGTTTCCCGACGAATATCAACATTCTCTCGTTGGTGAAATCATTAGAACCGCAAATCGGAATGGAGACAATGTACAGTATGACCGTGTTACAGCAATGTTATTAAAGTTTTTGTTAACGAAATAGCAAGCCTCTCTTCGTCATGTTCCTTTTTTGTAGATACCCATTGTACAAAATTTACAACTTTGAAATATACGGTGGAAAAAAACGTAAACCCTGTGTGTACGGTAAATCAATGTTTGTCATCGGCTACGTCATTGCATGGAGGTGTTCGCTTTTAAAATCGATAGCCCCTTCCATCGACGTTGCATCGGCAATGACGAATTTATACTGTAACGTAAATATCAATGATAAATTCACCTGTGAGCCCGCGTGTTTTAGGCCGCACCTAAACGAACGAGCGTTTGTTAACGAAATTGATTCGCACGTATGCTCTCGCCAGTGGGACCGTCGAAATTTACGCGATTGCAAATAATGCAAGCCATTGCGACGTAGAATAATAGGAGCTTCGAACGAACGGTCATTGACACTTTGCCGTTGATTTTACGTGGAATCTTATCGTTCGAAAAACACTGGATCTCCTTGTTTGTCACCGATGCGTCGGTGAATGATATCTTCTTGGTGATTGAGCACGGTACGAGGACTGGGAGGCATTCACGACGATGAAAGAAGGAAAAAAGATCGTGTAATTACGATAGGTGTTGATTTCTCATTAATTGTTTGACATGGGATGATTCAGAAACTAATTACGTTGATGAAAAAATGAGGAGGAGTTTTAGACGGTTTTGGAGTAATGGAGTACAGGAATAATAAAATATTTCGTTAGTTCCAGTCACCTTGATGAGAGATAGCAGCAGATGGACATTTCAAATATTAAATTCCTACAAAAATGTTGTTAATAATTCAACGGAATTGTGCCGTGTATGTGGGTAAAAACGAATATTTCGTTACATTTGCGCAACCTAGAAGTATGCTATAAATGTCGAATTCCTACTCTGAGATGTAACATTTTTCGCTCAGAAATGAAATATCTCAACATTTGACCAGTTAAAATTACGAGTTTTAACTTACATTTCGAATTTAAGAAAGCCATGTTACTGAATCATGAGAATAAATATTTAAATTACATTCTTTGTGAATTTTAGTACTAAAATTCATTTAGTGTCATTTAATAAATTGATTTTAGTACCAAACCACGTTCCATCGAAGAATACTTTCACCGAGTACCGAGAAATTCAACAAAGACAGCATTTACTCATTTATTTACTGTCACCGAATGATAGAAATTCAACGTACGTAGGAAACGTAGGATTTTGGAACAACTGTTATCAATCGCGTCATGTGTCAGACGCATTAACGGCTAGTAAATGGAATAATACGTGGGACAGACGAGTCAAATGCAACGCTTAATCGGATCTCGTGGGTTCGGTAGGGCAAAAGAGACATATTTAATTATTATCTTGCACGGTAACGTGTTTTGCTTGGATTATCCCATCCACGTAGCACCGTAATTTTTCCGGCGAGCGTCGGAGTTAAATTGTCCCAGGAGCAGAAGGCTTTATATCAGCCTCTACGGAGCCAGAAAATTGCATCCGGATAACGTTGGCAGATTCAAAATCTGATGTAACACCCATCATCGTGCGGCGTACTTCGGTGGCTGGCTTCTTGAAACGTAAAATCAAAGAGGGAGTGTAATTTCTTTCGTGAAATTTACGGCACCTTTCGGCAAAATGCAAAATGCAAAATTCTCACTGCGGTGTGAACCTTTTAATCTCAAACACGTGACGGTAAAGGTAACGTTTGTGTAAAAATAATAATAATTATTGGTATTATGACAGTAATAACAATGACGTAACAAAACATAAATATATTAATGACGAAATTTGTCATTCGACGCACAGAGAAATAATATTAAATATATCTTGATTCACGCTGGTAGTTACAACAATTCGCAGCAACGAATAATTTTCAATAGCCGTGTATTTATCGGTACGTGTATTTATGAAATGCGATTAAGCTGATTAAGTTCCGTGAAATGGAGATATTTGATCAAGCGACGCGTTGTAAATTTAATGTTCGACATAACAGCGCGATCCGCGTTCCTTTGGATGGAAATTGTGGAAAATTCATGGGTATCAAGTATTTCAAGAATTACATACCACCGATCGTGATCGAGGTATGTAAAGCAGATTAAATTAACTGGTTATTCCATCGTCGTAAATCCATTGAGACTCGTCGCGAGACGAAAATATTATAGTTATAGATTCATCCGCATTATTGCCGCTGCATAACTTTCCTCAACTTCCACCGTTTGTTCTTCAACCGTTAAAAATATTCCACCAATGATATTAATTTTTTATTATCTCACATTCCATCGTAAGAACAGCCATGAAATATTTTCAGCACGACGTAAATTACAAATTAAACAGACGATGATTTTTACTCCCTAGACTTCATAAAACGCAGCACACCGAAGAAACGGTAATAATATCGACGCGATACCTCTTCTCCCTCTTTCCATAAAGAAAAACGAGACACCCCGAACATGCAGAGAACACCCTGGCGGAGTGTTCGGGGACGCAATTTCGCGCAGCTGGCCGCGGTATAACATTCGATGCGAGCCTCGTTCCTCATTCCCAACGCGAAACTTACACAACGGCAGAAGCCAAAGTGCGAGAAGCATTTTCTGCGTGTTCCGTTTGTTGCGATTCAGAGCCGAAGCAACAAGTACCGCGGACAGCAAGAGAGAAAGGGAGAGACATAGGGAGCAAGAGTTCACCGTTGTGGGGCCGTTGAGAGTTCGGAAGATAATGTTGCGAAACATGCGACCACCGTCACGTTCTACCAACTATCACAGTAAGAACGCCACCGCGTGCTCGTGGCCGCTCGAGGGGGTTGAAAAGAGCGAAAACCGCCCCCTAAAGCTAGAGAGTAGGGAGGAAGAGAGCTTAAGCGACTCGACAAACGAATAACTTTCCCGCGTTCACCGATGTTCGCGAATTTCATCCCCAACACGGTGATAATCCGTGCGGCAGACTCGCGCTTTAACTCAGACTACGGCCGATGGTGCAAAACCACCCCTCACTGGAGCCCCATGGAATATAACGGTATTAATTCATGTCCGTGTAGCCCCAAGCGCGAAATGAACTTTCGCCAAAGTGGCCCGAGAGTCAACAAAACGTCCCGCGACATTAGTAACGTTAATGTTGCGTCTACCTCGAGCGGTGGCGGGAAGCTACGTTGCATGGAAGAAAAACGCTCTGATGGATTAGACTGGTTTCCAGGGATATGCTCGCGGGCTAACGCGAAATCGGACGTGAGATTGCGTCGAACTTGAATGAACTACGGTGATTCGATTTCCATCGCTTTTTTTTGCGCTATTACGTGTCATCCTGTGACGAATTTTATGTTGTAACGTTCCACGGGGGATGGGTTTGGATTTAGCAGTCGCGTTTTTTGGGGATGGAGAATTACTCTCGCATGGTTGAATCGATTCGTGAGGCTGCTTATTGAAGGGTGGATTTCAACTGTGTTGAATTTTTATTCTTACGGGAGCGTGGCGTATTTCTTTTGAAATATAATGCACGATCGAAAGTGGGTTAAAAGTTACTCGAATAGCGAAAAAAATCTTCGATACGTTTCGATAGTCACGATTTCTTTCCATAATGATATTCAACGTAACGACGAAAGAAAAATCTAACGATCGACCTGTAACCCATACCGGAAGTGTCTCGACCTATTTTTCTCCAACGAGGAGACGACGAGAAAGTGATCGAGGTTTTTCATCCTTTAGGCGCAGTTTCGCGATGTCTTCTAGAGGAAGAAACGTTTTCACCCCCGGCAATTTCTAAATAATAGCCAATTCACTAGCGATTCTCGTCGGCGTGTCGAGAAAGTATTAAGAATTTCCCTGTGCACCTATTCGCGCGACATCTCATCGGGTAGGACGGAAATCGGAGAGAGGAACGAAGTCGTCGCCGCCTCGAAATCACGGTGCTTCTCCCACGGCAGTCGTGATTTTCATTTCCTACGCGTAAAGAGTCGTCATAAGAGCAATGGGATACAAATTCCTCCATTTAAGTTTCAAATTAGATTTTTCCCCGGCAATCTCGAGCGAGTACTCGGATTACATTCAAAGCCCTCTCTTTGATCAGAATGGCTGATCGATTTGGCATGGTCCCACTTACTTTCTGTCGTTCGTTCCTCCTTTCGTCCCTTCCCCCGTTCGTAAGAATCCATGCCCCGTGGCTCTCGTGAATCTCAACGACGTTGCTCAATTTACGTCACGGCGGAAGTATGGCACTCTCCGCGAGGGAAAAGAAGGAAAATGGAATCGAAGCAGCGAGACGACGACGAGTGGCTTTATTAGACTCGTCTATAATGATTGAAGAATGGCCAGGGTCCGAGTATATCGTAAAGGAACGAATTATAGCCTCTTCTGACGTCGATAGTTTGTAACGAAGTTGCTGAAAGTCATGGTGGATGTAGAGTTAAGGGGGTGAATTCTTAAAATGTTGAGTTTAGATATTTTTGTCAATTTTGGAGGTTTTCAAACGGAGGGGAGAGAATTGGTCCATGTTGTATTAGGTGTACAAATTAATTCTCGGCCTTTTTTTACTAACTTTGATATTTATTTATAACAATGTTGATATAAATTCAATATTAAACATAATCTTCTTCATTTTCTATACGTTTTTGCCATCTCTCTGGTAATTGTCGGATTCCAGATCGGAAAAATGATAGTGGTTCAGATCAATGAAATCATTGAGGCATTTATAGACCTGTTCAACTTACTTGAATTGAGAAACAGTTAGGTGGTGTTGCAGGGATCGAAATAGGTGGTTATTTGAAGGGGCTAAGTCTGGAGAATATTCGAAACTGTTGAAACCATTTTTTACAAGTGCTACACGATATAGCGTTTCTTTTTTTTAGTTGAAACGCGAAAAGAAGACAGTGCCTTAAATGTTGCTTATCGAACGACATCGCTTCTACACATGATTTTTCACGTTATGTCTGGAGTAGAGTCATGCGATATGTCTTATTTTAAAGCTAACAAATGGCGCTTTAGAATGACTATTCAAATTTGGAAAAATTCTAATCTGAATAGGTTTTGTGGTCGATGAAATCTGGGGGCCGAGAATTAATTTGTACACCTAATAATATTTCGCTGACAAATAGTAGTGAACGTTTTTTTGCAGTCATTAATATAGACAGTGGAAGCAAATTCTAGAATTATGGATTCGTTGTATTTAGATGCTATAGAATTAAAAAACTGTTGGTTGTTAATCGAGAAGTAATAGCGATGAATTATTATCTTCTAGGTATACGATACTGCTTGTCGTTGACATGCTTTAGATCGTTGAGCGAAGGCACGGTTTATCGTTCGGTAATTTATGGTTCCAGCCACCCGTGAAGGTAGGTACCGCTCAACGACACACATGTGTTTGACGTAGAGATAGCCTAGTTCTTAGCATTTAAGGGTATGAGAGTCGATGACTGACAAGGAACCAACCCCTGAGAGAGACTTTGTCGGAGAAAATAAGATGAAAATCGTTTCGAGATCGAAGAGGAATATTTGCCAAGGAACGATATTATTTTTCTTCTAACCTATGTCATCGACGTTGTTATTTCGGCCATCAACATTTTATGCTCAAAGATAATGACATATTTCGTAAAAGACATTTTCCAAGATCAATTCCAATTTGGAATTCACTGTTCATTCGACCGATTTTAAATTTTAGATCGTAATTCCATAAGAGATCATTGCTGAACTTTAATTTTCTTCCTTGCCACCGGTTTCAAGTATTGGACGGTAAAATGTTGAAAGTAGCGCAAAATTTTTCCACCAACACGTAGTAATATTCGTTTAGGCACCGCGTGAAAAGACGCAGGCGGTCGTGTATGCACGTGAAATATAGTTATTGCGTAGTTTCTTGCAGCCATTTAGAAGACTTCCGGTATCATCTTTATGCAGCGAAAGTTTCGCGAGATAAAAAGTTGCCGGTCCGGGCAATGAAAGAAGGTGCGGCCTGTAATTATTTGTTGATGATACATAAGCCGCGATATTTTCTGTAGCAGGCTGCACAATGCTGAAAAGAGGGTGGTGTCTGGTGGGTGGAGGGTGGCCGTTGGATGCTAGAAGGGCAAAACTTTCCACGGCATGCTGTAGATCGGTAAGAAACCACCGGAGCGTATGGCGCCAAGTTTGCGTGACAGATGGCGACCAAAGTCTGGAATTTACAGCGAACGTCAGCTGATGTTGCAATTATTTCTGCCATCTAGTTTTGCTCCGAGTTGGAAACTGGCCTGATTGTGAGTCGGCCTGTAATTGATAATTTCGATCGCATAATTCCAACCGTTCTTTTCTTCCCATACAAATCCATCGGTTTTTCAATCTGCAACTCGTTCTTGCACAATTTTAAAATCGTTTAATTCCACCTTCGTGCTTTGAGAAAGTAAATAATTTCACCATCCAAACGTCCACTCTTGACATTATCCGCTTCAGAGCGACACATTACGACAATAATTGGTGCAAAGAGAAATACGTCGATTTAATTCAATGAATAAGTCCCCGCCCGGGGGTCCATTCTCCAAGCGAACCATGCGGGCCCAGCTGCACAACTAGATTCAATGCCGCCGCTGCCTAACTGAGGAAACAATAAAATGCTCGTTTCCGTGCGTCTGATATATGATTTTTCAGCGATATCCTTATCCCGACAGATTTAATAGCATTCCACGAATGACGAATGTCCATAAAACGAGAATATTCAATCGAACTCCTCTCTTTTTTTTTTCAAATGAACCGCACAGCTCGAGCGGCTGACAGTGATTGCCGGCGTACTGATTTACAAGCCTGGTTGTATTATCGGTCGTTCGTTAAAGAATCATCCTCGTTCTATCAATTACCATAATTCCTGCCATTCGTCGATCGTTATATAACACCGTATCGGTATCAATTGATTTTTATTTCCATTATCACACCAACGAGACGAATATACCCAGTTGCTTTCTCATTGGATAAATAAAACGAGAGCAATTGTTATATTTACCCGCTAAGTCGTTATTTATGGCATCTTCCGTGACGTTTCTTTTCGTTGCCGTCTCATTGACGCGAAAGGGAAGATGCGGGTCAACGTCGAAATCCATGAAGAAGGTCGGAATCAACGGGACGTTACGAGATTGGAAGAATTTTCAGGGTCGAGTGTTTAATAGGACGAAACCCTTCGGGAGAGATTGCGATATAATCCCGCTTCGTTATTAGCACCGGCACTCTTAAGACTCCGAAGAGCTGAAAATATTAAACGACCATGGCCGGTTCTTTTTTACTTGGTATTAGAGCACGATACTCTCGTAGGTTAGGGTTAAACGAAAGCCATAAAGTCTAGTAGGGATATTTTACAGAGGGGAATCACCAGCCGTGTCCCTCGATAGGGTGCGAAAATTTAGGGTGACGGTAGTGGTCACTTTATTCATTGAAATTTCTACCGTCACGAATGCAAACCATACCTATACTCCCTCTTTCCAACTCTACCCTGGGAATTTAACCGATGCGTGTGTACATATACGAATACATGTCGTACGCAGTCCAGATGCGTTTTGACATCCTGGCGAATTGAACGATACGGAAACTTTGGGGATTCGTAGCATCGATGAATTTACCATAGAAAACGAAGAATGAACGTTCTAACTAGAATTTTTGTCGATTTATTCTAACTTATGGGGATAATTTTGTACGTGCAGGTGAATTTGTGCGATATTTAGATAACAGGAATGCGTAATGGACGCGTTTTCGAGCATTGACGTTATTCCGGGAGTATCGTCGAAATAATTTCGTTCGGTATCGATAACCGATAGATACATCGGGTCGCATAATTCTGTAATTATCGTGAGTTTAACGATGTATACAGTAGTCCAGGATACGAGTTTAATAAATAACCATTCGTCTAGTTGAACGGAAAGGTTGGTATAAATAATATTTACATTTCTCTAAATACCGAGTGTCGTTCGTTGATCGAACACCCTACCGATAAATGCATTCAATTCAAAGCCACGACAATCGAGATCGTATTACCTAACTACATTCCAAAGGCATAACGATATTCCCCGGGCAATAACGACAGCATTCTCCTCCCATCGAGCGAGCGAACGAACAATTTCCACGTCATTCAGCGGCAGAAAGTGATCAATTAAACGTCGTACCACCACATCGAAAGCCAGCATCTCCTGATACAGCCAACGAGAGAGTTGGAAAGTGACAGATAGAGGGATAAAGAGCAAAAGAGAGAGAAAGCTCCACGTTTTGCGGGACAAAAAGCTCCAGGAGAATTTCCACGGACAATATCCCCCGAGCGAGACGAATTCGTCAAGCGAGAAAATTCAATTTCCGTATCCGCGCAAGCAAGTCGTCCTTGTCGGTAGTTTTGTCCCCGCGCACTCTCGTCGATCGTTCCGAAACACGTATCGAACACCAATAATTCCGTCGATCGCCGGCATAATTGGCTCCGGGATTCAATTTATTGTTTACACGCAGCAGCTGCCGGCTTTGCATCAATGTCCCGTGGTGCCGTTTCACCGGATGGGCCTTTTTTACGTCCGATCGATTCGTTTCTGTTTCTCCGTCTGTCTACCTTCCCTCTCTCATTCTCTCTCGCTTGTCGAAATAGCTGAGTGAGCATCATCCCCGAGCGTGCCGTTATTTGCGATTAACTCGCGAGAATTTCCGCGAAAACGGTCTTTCGTCTGGAATCTCTCCTGGAATTTCGTTCCAGGTCGCGGAACATCGATTTTCCGGCACGAAGAGAGCTGAAGAGAGAGAGAGAGAGAGGAAGAGAGAGGCACATAAGGCACGAGAGAACCAACCGCGCCCGTTTGACGAAAGACTCTCTTTTGCTTCCACCCCTTTTCCTCCCCCTTTCTTCTACATTCAACCTTCTCGTCTCAGTCATTTCTCTATGTCCTCCCTTTCTCTCTCTCTCGTGACTCTCTCAATTTCCGTAGGCCCTCTTAAGTGTCCTCTCGACTTTTCTCGCGTCTCTTTTTCCACCCCCTTTCCTCGACTTTCAATTTTTTCTCTCTTTACTTCTATTATTATTCTTCGGTTTGTTCCGCTTTCCATCTACTCTCACCCTCTCAATGTCACCGCGACTCTTTACGCTTTTACCCTGCAGCACTGACTCCAGTTCGACCTCTCTGGCTCTCTCTCTCTCTCTCGTCCTCTTCTTCTTCTCTCTCTCTCGGTCGATGTCGTGCGGTGAAATAATTTAAACTTTCGATAAACCGCTTCTGTAACCGAGCGCAGAGCCAGGCCTCTCGGCTAGGGAATCCAATAAGAGTCGCGGTTGCTCTGGTGCAGTAAGAGAGAGAGAGCCCTGGAAATGAATTTCCGTCTGGTGCAGTCCCATCGTCGCATGTTTAAGCGAAATACAAAATTAATAGCCGACTAAAGCGTTGCCAGTGTGTCGCTGTCGTTGCTCCTTTCCGTGTTCCTTGTTTGCGCTCTGTTTATCTTCTTCTTGCCCTCCTTCCGCTCTTTACGTCTCACCCCGTCTCACCCTTTGCCGTTTTCATCGTGCCCCGCACAAAAGCTCGAGTCTCGTAACACGTATGACAGATCTATATGGCAACGGGCTCGTTAGAAAGTATACCAAGTGTCAAATCTCTTTTCTACGTGAGCCAGGCAAAATGGAAGACACGTACGACAGTCTGATAACGATGTATCGTTGTAATTTTTTGAAAAAGATTAACCCTTTGTGCTCGAGATGCGACTCTCAATCGCCATGGTACTGTCGATATCGATATCTTCAGTTATGCTAGTCATCGTCGTCTTCAATTAATAAAAATCGCTGTATTAGTTCGCATATATGTTTCTTAACTCTTCCCATTACCCCCTAGGTAATTTATTTAATCTCAAATTGGCAATGATTATTTTTTCGGAAGACTTTGTTCTTCCGGTTTCTTTTGTTTTTGAAATTTCTAAATAATCATCACCTGCAAGTATCGACGTATCCGACGCGAATTGATCGATAGAACGTTTCAACGTCCATCGTGATTTCTGAGAAATGTGAAATTAATAATGTAAAAGGCCACTTCCTCGAAAGAGCTTTCACCCCCATCGGAGTGAATTAGACTCGATAAAAAGCCCGCTTCGTCTTCGTCGAAATTAAAGGCGAGGGTTACTCACCCTTCCATTCTCACCCTCGTAGACGTCCTAGCTCGTTACGATATTGCAAAGTATCGTCTCGACAGTATTACCGAAAATTCAACCTGAAACATCCACGATTTCTGATCCTTGTCCAAACGACATCGGAAATCGACGTGCCGTGACGTTTTAACATTTAACACCGTGCACATATTAAGCGCCTTTTAACTTGTCCTCTCTCTACCTCGAAAGCCGAATGCATCTAATTAAGCGCAAAGAAGCGCCAAAGTGAGAGAGAAGGGGTGCAGAGTACACAACAATTAACTCAATTAATTCACGTGGCGTGCAAGTCGAAGATGGCTGGCTCGAATTCACTGTAAGCCTGTATCGTCCTCCTCGTCTTTGCTCGCTCGAAGGATTCCGCGTCTCTCTTCGGGTTCCTCTCTATCCCCATACAAACGGACGGCCATGTGAACACAACGAACGTTAGAGGGTGTCGTAGACACGGCAGCTTCACAATCAACCCCCGCACACACTCGGACACGGAAGCAGGACGGTGTGTACGTAGCAACCCAGTTAAGGGAGACCCAGTTTCCTGTTCTGTGCAACTAAGAACGACGCGGAGTTCGCTACACGACGACAAGAACCAACGAGTACAATTAGCTTTCACGGAGAAAGATACAGCGACGGAATCCGTGGGACGGAATTGGCGAGAGAAACGCGGAGAGTGACTCGCAAGGTACGAGAGGAGAGCAACAGTAAGAGTAAGACGGTTGAAGAAAGAGAATCAGAGAGAGAAAGAGAGAGAAGAGTAAAAAGAAAGCAGCGAAGACAGAACGAGAAAAGGAAACGACGAAGAAAAAGTAAGTAAAAACAAGAGGAACAAAAGGAGGCTACTGCTACTTCTGCTGCTGCCACCGTCGCCGCTTCGAAAAGGGTAAAAGGAAGAAGGGGGTGAGAGTGGCTCGCCGAGCACGGCAGGAACGGAAGGTGTAACACGGAAGTGTACGGAGGTCGAGGGTGCAAAAGAGGAAACGGGAAGGTAGGAGATTTTCCGAGAAAGCCGATAAATAAAAAAGTTGGTAAGGTTGGAGCATTATATAGCCGGTGCGCCAGGAGGTGCAGAAGGAAAGGCGAGAGGACAACAACGACGACAACGACCCAGAAGATGCCAAAGTGGAGGAGGAGGATGAGGAGGACGAGGATGCATCCAAGTTCTTCGAGTTATGATATCGATAACTCGTCTGTCGAGTGAGGGACCGAGCTATATATCCCTGGTACCCTATACCATCCACTTCATCCTGAGCGAACTTCCCTCTCCTTTATTCTTCCTTCCCTCCGCCACGTCCTTTTACTCTCGCGAAACTGAGTGAGATGAAGAGCAAGAGAGGAAGAGCATCGTGCCGCGGCCATATTTACAAAAGCACGCATTCTCAGAGGTCGGCACTCCGAGAGTGCCCCGAGCGATTCTTCTTCGCTTTTGCACCATCTCTCGTACTCTCGTCGATACCCTGTCTTACCTTCGTTTTCTTGCCCCTCGTTTCTCACTCTTTGGTCACGAATAGCGACACACATTATATTACTGGGCATTATCCATTCCCCCTTGGCCCTCTTCGACACGCGTAGTCGTTATTTATGCTATGTGTGTCGGCTCGCTCGAATATACAGTACGACAACTGAAAGATGGCTAGGGAGCTGTGTAACCGCTCGCTTCAAACGTTTATTCGTGCCTTTTCATTTCTGGTATAATGCGACAACCTCAAGAAGTCTCCTCGGAGGTAGGCCTGTTTCGGCAGGATCTGATTCGCCAGGCGTCAAGATATTTTAATAAAGATATTTCAATGTTACGAATTTGTCAAGTGCCTCCTTCAGGAAGCTGAGCAGGGTGGATTAAATAAAAAAAAAAAAAAAAAAAAAAACACAAAAAAAAACGGTGCGAATTTCTTTGGCGAGAAGGTCTTTAACGAGAGGCTCCGCCGCTCAGGAGACTTCTTGAGGTTGTCGAAGTATATCCACAAACCCAGCCTCCTAAAGTAAGTACTTCATACAGTCGTAGTATTTTTACATTTCTACTTGTTTAGTCGAATAATTACGACTTGGTTGCCCCTTCCACAAATCAGAGCCGCATTTTTTTACCTAGCCATCTTCGAGTTGTCGGACTGTACTTACATATGCACGGATACTATAGCGAACTCTCTCGCATGAATGGCTTTCATTCAATGAACGTGCGTGCACATTATACCCTCCCCAAGCAGGGTTCTCTGGTACGTGTGGAAAGTATTTTGTCATACGATTCTTTTCAAGGATTCCAATAGAAAGAAAGTTTTCATCGCCTCGACAGGTACTCTTTGTACCTGGCTGTCTAGCGGTTCAATTCTCGTGGATGAAATTTCAGGAGAGGATCGTATAAATTGATATCCAAAACGAAACAAAACGTACTCACGATCCTATTCTTCTTTTCTCTTTAAGCTAATTCCAACGACAGGCAGGAAACTAAAGAGGTAGTGGAGAATGAGGAGAAATAATAATACAGACGATGAGGTTTGAAAATGAACGATGGCGTTTAATCGATACGTTTCCACGGGTGTTATTCGGTTAGCCCGTGATTTCCCAACCGCGCAGGGCATTTAATAAAGCAAGCATCGAAATCACCAATTTCGAGCTTTCTATCGATATCGTCGCCGCTGGTAGATGTTGGTTAATAAGAAAACTCCGATCGGAAAAGTGCCTTCACGTACGACCGTTATTTTTCATGCGGCGATACACTCCTGGGTTTCTCCACGTTCAAAACTAATTTCCACCGAACGAATCACCGCACTCCAATCACTCATCGAATGCAATTCCCTGCTGAGAGTTCTCTCTCTCTATCTATATCTCGTTCTCTCTCGCACTCTCTCTACCACTCTCTCATTCTCCGGCGTTTCTCTGCCCGTGCATTCGGAACATCTCGTAGACGAGCATTATACACGTACGCGCGCTCTGGAGAGCCGTTTTCATCGTACATACGGTTCAGCTAATACGCACAGACACGATACAACGTCGATGCATCGCGCGAATACCGTTGAGCAGCCTCTGGCTGGAAATACATTGCCGGATGCGCCGCATTCCGTGAAACTTGCCAGAGACCTTCAGGCTCGAAGAAGTCGAGGGGCCCACGAATAGACGGATTCGAAAGGAGATAAACGAGAAACGCATACGGAATTACTCCAATATATGGACCGAAGTAAATGGGAAATAGGGGGTGGAAAGTGGCGAAAGCCAGGGTGAGGGTGTAACGAAGTCAAGGTTAAAGAGAGACGAAGCGCGGAAAGAGGGAATGAAGGGAAACTCGGAGGATGTCGAGGGGAAAGTGCATAGAGGTATGTACATACAAAGGGAAAACTTGGCGATACACTGTGATATACAAAGAGAAAGAGGGAAGAATAGAAAAGGAAAGAAAAAGAGAGACAGAAGGGAGGATAAAATGCCTCCGCCTCCGTTATCCTCCGAAGCGGTCCCTTCGCGTAGCCTACGGGCTTTTAATCGCTCTTTGCCCGACTGCTCAGTTATTTCGTGCTTTCGAAAGCCTCGTGTTGATGTTCGCGCACGGAAATTCCTTTTAGTACGTTCGAATGTGCTCAACGTTTAGCGGCTTAGCGGTACGATTACGTTTACGATTTTTTAATCACCCGGATATTTTTGTAGGTTCGCGTTGCATTAGCGGATACTCTCTATCTACCCAAGTGGACAATTTTGCCGTTCGCCGCTGGCATTTTGATACGGTTGAATGCACCGCGAACGCGGACTAACAGCCGGAAACTCGTCGAATAAACGTGGTTGTCGAACACGATAAAATACGTATTTAAAATCGAAAAAAAAAATCCATGAAATATATCAGTTGCTTTGCAAAAGTATTAATCTGATGGCTCGTCGATGCAAAGGACCGAAATGATTCCTAAAAGTGCATGCGTAATTGGAAAAAGGAATTAACGAAAAACGAGAAAAAAATAGAAAGAAAGTAAAATTGACATGGATGGAAGGGAATCGACGTTTCCCTCGAACCGTTAAAAGAGAATCTCTCGTGCGGCCCCAGTTTCTCTTCATAACCGTGTCGAGAGTTGCCGAGCAAACTGTAAAACAACCCAACAGGTCGGAAGACGAATGTCGACAGGTATATTTACGATCCAACGCTCTTACATGGAGCCACGAAAATATTGGCCGAGGCGCATTCATCGGGAACTCTCAATTACGTGAAAAGGGGCCGTGGTATAAAGCGCGATTCGAATTGCAATTCCGCAATGAGAGACTCTCTCTCTCTTTCACCTTTTTGTCTCCTCTTTCTCTCTGTATACTGGCGCGTTCAAAGTGAGAAACAAAAAGTATTTACGAGCAAAAGAGGTAACACATCCGGCGCGTGAAACTGCGGAAGAGTTCCTCCGGACAAGTTTCGACTTCCACGAGTTTCCTCCGTCGACGGATGTTCCGTAGAACGGATATGACACGTATATATCGAGTCTATGCACTCTTAGAGGAAAATGTGCACCGAGTCGAGGACCTTCGTGAAGATACGTTTCGAGTAACAGATATTTTAACCTGCCAACGTATACGTTTTGGTAGGTATTTTATCCTCGATATCCTCGAAGCAAAGATGCAACCTCTATCGCGACGAGTGGACTATTCGCTTTTACGACTTTCTCCTACCACGAACGACGAATTCGTTCTTTCTTAAGTTCTTTGTTACGTCTGCGCGTCGTACTTTTACCATGGACATTTATGTCCTCTGTTTTCGCACTTGCAAAACTCCTCCTCTCAATCGAATGCAACGAGATCTTTCTCATTTACGTCGAATGGGGACGGTAAAAACAATCGGTAACAATTAAGCGTTTCGTCCGATGCACCGGGGATAATAATTTTTATCTCGCATCCCCCGCGACTCGTATTATGCGAGTGAACACGCGTGTATCCGTAAACGCGCGGACAAAAAGATAACATCGGACGTGCAGTTATTACGGTTAAAGGCAGACGCATTCCGGGCAAGTTTTATCTGTAATCGGGGGCGAAAATTTGTTTCGTCCGAAATGGGACCATTAGCGCGTCCCGATATTCGTGATATTCGAAAGCCGTAAAATATTTAATTAATTCCTTTCCTGAAACTCTCCGCTATTTTCCGCGACACCGTTCTCCACCGCATCCTCCCGTTCTCCGAATGAAAAATTATTACTCCGAAATTACGGCCACGGAAGAGCAGTAGGAGAATTATTACGTAGAAGCATGAAAAAAAAAAGAGAGAAAAAAAGAAACAGAGAAACGAAAAAAGCGCGACTAATTTTTCAGCGTGCATTCGGTAAAACGGTGCGCTCGTCCGTGCCGTTGTATCACGGCCGTGAGCACGTACACGCACACGACGCTGTCTTCCTTTGGATACCTCGACCAGAGAGACAGGTAGATATTTTAACCTACAAGCGGATACATTCCGGGGCTGTTTTATCCCCCGTAGCAGTGAAAATTCCGACTGCGGAGCACGTAGGCTATTGATTGGCGGACGACGAGCCGGTGTTTCGGCTGTTTCGTGTGCGCAGAGAAGACGAGGGAAAGGATAGAGGGACCAAGAGTGAAAGAGATGGAAGGAAGAGAGAGAAAGGCACACGGTCTCGATTTGACCCTCGTATGATAATACGACGGCAGGTAATTTCCGGATTCTGATACAGAAGGGAGGGTGGAGTAATGGGAAAAACGGTAACCCTTCTGTCATATCCGTTATGGATTCATTCGATTCGTCCAGCCTCTCTGCGTGCAGCATGGACCACCCCCTTTCTGTTTACACGCATTACCCTTCCTACACATCGTTGTTCTTACACAGACAAACTGTACGTGCAATCGAGTTTCGACGGTCCACGCAGCCATCGACAGTAATTCATCGATTGTTTGGAGATGCGGTCGAATCTAAAGGATTTTCCGTCGAAAATGGACGAATTCGAAGCGATTATACTGGCTGGATTTTGGGACGAACGGCACGTGTTTTATTGGCTACGTGCAGTATTACGATATCGCGGAAACGTGACGCACGGTGTGAGCGTTGATATTATGGATTTGCTAATAAAGATATTTACGATGATGGTACGGTAGGATGATGTTATTAATGTCTGGGTTAATGTCTAATATGTCGTGCTTTGTGAATGGAAAGTTCAAAGCTTTAAGGTGCATAATTCATTAGCGTAAATTCAACAAGAACTCTTCGAGTACCGGGACAGAACTATTTACTCAACGAGACCTCTTCGAGCAACAGGACAAAACTATCTATTCACAGAGGTACCCGCATTCGATGTCGTTCTCCACGATTAAATACTCGAGGAGAATTGCGCGGGAAAATTTGCTAAAGAGTCTAACTCACTCGATTCCTCTATAATCCGATCTCCGACGATACCTCTGGTCCCATCGTTGGGAATACCCTCTATCAAATTTGTATCGTCAAAATGGTCTCACCACCGCAGTGGCCGCAAACGAAAAATCGTTCGAAGCGGTTAGGTACTTCGCAACGGTAGCGACAACAGCAACGACCGCGGCTAATTTTTCAATGCTTGTCCCATGAAGCGAAACCTGGAACGGGCATGCGGAGATTTCAAAAGCTCCCGAATACCTGTACTCTTTCCCTCCCTTTCCCAGTTGTTCTATCCCTTTTTTCACCATCGGTTAACAAACACAGATAAACTTGCATCTATTCTCATCCACGTTATCCGCGAATACGCACACCAAACCGCAGGTAACGTTTGTTGCGGCTCAATGAATATCACGTTGCATTGCAACTTGAAATCCCGCTGGTTTCTAGTATTTTCGTGGATATTATTAGAGCGAATCCAGTGACAAATAGGAAAGACAGTGAATAACAGATAGGAAGAGAAAGAGAGAGAAGAAAGAGGGAGGAAAAAGCAGTAACAGAAATCCAAACGACACAAGCAGATACAAGAACGATAGGGAGAAACAGGGAAAACTGGAGGGTAGATAAAAGAAAGACAAGGGGATTGCAAGGGTGAAAACAGAGAGAGAAAGAGAAGGAAGAAGGAGAAAATATATTAGAAAAGCAGCAGACGGTCGACGGCCGCTGGATGCACGAGGAAACTCGACGGAAGGGGGTGGCTAAAAGGGCCGAGAAGCGACGGCAAGGCCGACAGGGGAGGAAGAAGGAAGAGTGGCTGAAAGGGGACGAAATAGCGGCGTATACGTCCGCACGCATGCAGGAGGGTGAAAAGAAAGAGGGCGAAGAAAGGGAGAAACGAGGTAGAATAAGAGAGACGCTTCGGAGCCGGCTAGGAAACCCGGCTTCAAAGGAGATAACGATCTTTGCTTACGTTAATTACCGTCTGACAAGGATGAACGACCGGGTACGGTATTTTCGCCCGCGGTAGATCTCGATCAAAATTGATTGTCTCGAGGAGACCGTGACTCCCGGCGATCGAGCCGTCCATTGCGGCCCGATAAATCATCTCCGATAAGTGTACGTATTAATCCGGCCATCGGCCCGCCACAGAGGGAAGGAAAAGTGTAATTGCAAGGTGCATATCGAGCCAATAGGAAAATCGTCGAGTAAATTATGCCGATTCGCGCGAGGCAAGACCGCGACAGAACTGATCGTCTCGTTCGATTCGATGGATAAATTGTTTCCGATAAGGTGGATCGTTTTGAAGGGAAATATCGCTCGTTGTTGCGAAGGTCTCCGTCGTCGGTCCGATTAAGCCATCCACGTAGTCTACAAATGCAATAAATTTCCTCGGTAAAGCTGGATGAAGGCGGGAAATTTAAAAAAAAAAACTTGATAACTTTACCCACCCCATAGCATTACAATTCCGTGGAGACAAATAACTGGTCTTACCGAGAAATCGACGCGAGACTCGATTTACCCCACGACGATGCTTTTGTGTACTCAACGAAACGCCAATTATACGCCGTCGTGGAAATCTCTCGACTCCGCGAAAATTCTCCTCGGGGCGCGTAGTAGAAACGTAAGTATGTATACCTCGAACCAATTACCAGCCGTTTGCATTAAACAAACGGCACGGATAAACTGTCCTAATCTGCAAACAGAGATGCTCTTGTGCGAACAAAAGCACAGAAGGAACGTCGTTCGGCGGCACGTAAAAACAGAAATTGGGTCGATCGACCAAACTCTCTTTTCCCCGACGAATAATGCCGGCACTCGAGGGGCCTCTCCATTCGTCGTTTAACGGACGGCCGAGCTTCCAACCCGACGAGACTTATTGCTCAAGGTATATATATATTTCAGTGACGATAATCAAATAGTAACAGTCCAACGTAATCGTCGAATAGCACGAGATACGTGTGCGATCGGTTTGGAGCGTAGATTCTGATGTATCTTTGACGGTGCAATGGCCATCGTAAACAACACCTTTGAGCAGCCACCCTCGTAAGAATAAGAGGTGTTATTACGCGTGCAATTCTTCTAACTCGAGGCGGTAAAATATTTACTAGACGCGGCGTGCAAGGAGCTTGAAAGATGGAAGGAAAGAAATAGGGAAAAATAGAAAGAAGAGAGAGTAAGACAGATGTGAAAGTATTACAGCCTCGGGGGAGGAAATGAGAGCCGCGCCTAGGAAAACGCGAGGAGAACCTTCCACGAACTTCCACGGGCGATTATTGGCGCAAAGTACGCCGATTTATGTCTCTTTGCGTACTTTTTCCCATTGCGTTTCTCTTTCTTCTTCTCTCTCTTTCTCTCCCTCATCAAGCTCGTTCTCCAAAACGAATGTTTTGCGTCGGGGAACAGCTTGTTCCTTGTATCCCCGAGCGTTTTACAACGAAACAACGAACTTCCTTAGTGCTACTGTTTTCCGTGTATATTGGCCGCGGATATAAAACTGCTGCGTTTCTGTGCCAGATACGGTTTCGAGGATACACTTTATCGCGTTCTTTTATTACCGCGATAGAACGTATTGCCCTACGTGTTTTCTAAACTCCTGGAGAAATGTGTACACCGCTCGTCTCGTGTATCGGCGGTGAAATAAAAATCGGATAATGAGAAAAAGACAGCGACATTATTCAGTTTGTATCATGAAATAATCCTCGACTCGTTCGTCTATGAATTTCATTCTACCTTTACCTTACCATCGTTACGATCCATTCACTGTTTTCCATCCGACGAGAAACATTGATACAAAAAATATCCCTCGAAACGATTCCCTCCACCCCGCACTTATTGTTCGTTCGTCGAGGGAATTGTTTAAAAATCGTCGTTCCGTATTTTCTCATTGAACTAGGAGCAAATAAAAATCAATATCCGTTGGAGCTGACACGGATGAAGTCCCGTTTTCTACCCTCTCTCGTGTCTCCGCGCGAGGCGGACGTGAAAGGAGCTCCGACGGGGATGAAAAGTCAAAACAACTAGGAGCCATTCTCGCGGATGAAATTTTTCTCAGTTGGGAGAAAACCCTGGCGAATAGATAAAACTGGCTGGCGTTAAATTTTTGAGCCGCGAGAGAGCATCGTCGTTTTCCCTCTTTGTCCGTTTCCTCCCTCGACGTTTTGTGGCCGTAAGAACAGCAAACAAAGGCGAACCGTAAAACTCCATGCACGAGCTCCGACCACGGTTCTGTTCTCCCCCCAATCTATGTCGGATCTTGAAATAGGGAACCTCCGCGGGCACCGGAAGTGACGTCAAGGATCAGACGCGGTGGTTGAGCTCGGAAAACGGGCGTGGATCCTAGCCACGCGTACACAATGACCTCGGGCACGCACTTGGCCTCCCTTGGGGTTGAACTGGCTTTGCTTAACCATATACAGGGTGTTTACCAGCCCCAGATGTATTTACGTTGGTATTTCCAAAGACGGCTTCGAAATGCCGAAAGAAAAAGGAGATGTCCTTTAGCCCTTTCGGTTTTGCGAACAAACTGTTATTTGGCATTTGCTGACTGCGAGGGTGGAAAATTGGGATACGATGTAATGGGGACGAGGATTTGGAATCTTTTATCTGTCGATTTTGAAAGATTTTTCTTTTAGTATGTGTGTATCGTGTTAGGGGGTGAGAATGAGATTGTTTAAAATTCTGAGTAGTTGTTAATGTAGTTAATAAGGCTGAAATTGGAAAGTTAAATATTTGGGTTGAATGGAAATTTCATTTTAGTATTTGTGTAAGAAGAATTGCAATCCATTTGAAGCTCCTGTTAATATCGAGCCTCGTCAGCGATTAACTAAACCAACCCTTCGGTAGTTTTTATCATCTTCGAACAGGAGGAAATATTCTAGCGTGTAGACTTTTATTAAGTTAACTTCAATCGATTTACGGGAGACAGGGAGAAAAAAGTCAGACCGCAATGAATTAAAAGTAGCATCGATTCGTTTTTCTCATTGATGGGTTCCGGTTTTGAGCGTATGCAGAACATCGAGGAAGGATCGATGAGATGTCCGCGATGGAATCCAGAAGTGGCTCGCGTTCGGGAAAATCTATTTTCGTTTTATTGTCGTGGGATAAATTGATTGGCGGTCTGCTTTATATTCCCGTCGATCGATCAAGAGCGCAGTTATTTACAGGATCATTAGGATAAACTGTCTGTAAATAAAAACCGGTAGGATATTTATATTCCTTCCATCGCTTCTACTTTCCAGGATTCTAAAAAAAAATAAAAAATAAAAAAACTATACTCTTCCAAACACGATCCAATACACTCCTCTCTGCTATTCTTCCAGTAAGCTTTATCGATGGATTTAATCCCCTAATAGCGTTTAATCGATCGAAAACTTCTCGATTCTGCTTTCCGGTCAGGGAAGAAAAAAAAAACGCACGGATCATTTGTGTTTACGATGCTAATAAAAATGGAAAAAGTTCGAACGGAAGTTTTTGGTGTCATTTATGAGTTGTCGCTGTCAGCAGATTTCCGCGTTTGATCCTGTTACCGGTGCCGTTTTTGGGATCATCCGTCTCCCTAAGGTCGCCGGGAGTCCCTCACCCCTATTACAGATGGGAATATCGAAATTGGGGACAATCTCGGTCAACCAGGGACATTTGGTAACCGTGATTACTATCCTGACGAGGAAGATATTAGGAGGCTATAATTACAAATACGCGATAACCCTCGCTCCTGTCGAGCTAATGATCGACTCTCACCCCCATGATTAATAGGCGGAGAGGAAACGATAAGGGTAAATACAAACTGTCCCGATACTTTCAACTTTCACGAGACTTCACCCCACCAGGTGTAATTACTGTCGTTTGTATTAAATGAAACATCATAACGATCCGATTACAACACGGGTGATCCTATCTAAACGACAGTTATACATGTGTATATATTTCCAATGTAGTGCCGGCAAATTTGAAAACAATTTCAATATTATTATATTCTGATAAAATATGACGAGTTTAGCTTTTGATATAACGATAGCACGAGTTAATAACGCTTTTGGACTTCAATTTGGATTACAATAATAACATGTCTATGCGAATATACACGGATAGAGCATAGCAAATACCGGTGAATATCGTTGAAATAACGACAAACTGACAAGCCGAGTCGCAATATTTGCCATAGCGACAATGTTAGCCCGTTCAACAACTTTAGCGACTCGCTAATTCTAAACTGTTAATTAACTAGCAATTTATACGCGGTCGTTACACCGTACAAATCACAATAAAATATTATAAGCTCGCGGTCAACACGCTTGCCCTGTACTCTGATTGGTGACACAGTTTCTGCAATATTCCCTAAGAGAGTAATACCATGAGCCGTAATTGGCAGTGCGGCGTTTATTAAAAGGTGATAACAAGCTACAACCCAAATTACACCATGAACCCAACTAACCAACCTTTTCAGACGACACCAGAAAAAAAAAACGACAAAATAATTGTACTAAGAGATCAGTTCGTTAACTCTAACGAATCCTTTTCCTTCTCCCAATTTCATACGTCACATATATCGTAAAATCAACGGTTGAAAACCCTTTATGAAATTATTACAATAATAAAAACCCCAAAAATAACAATTCAACCTCTAAATATACCATAGTCCCCAATAAATTTCTTCGCATACCTCCTCAATCTCTTCATTCACCGAATCAAAAAACGCTATGGCAACGTGCCCGCTTAAAATTGAAACTAACCCCGGCAATAAATAAATTCTTCCTCCGAAAGCACGCGAAAGATATCTCCACTCTGTTCAACGTATCTGTAGAACCGTACGCGATTAATCGGTGAATAACAATTTAATTGAAACGCTCGCACCATGCCGATCGGCAAATGTTATCCCGTAAATACGAGGACAGTTTGCACGGACACCGTGTATATCGCACAGGTGTATACTGATTGCCGGCGTACATTTCCGTCACGTGCGCGCACGTTTCAGCCAGGGGCGTGTAAGGTAAGGTATCATGATGATTATCGGTACGGGGTGAGTCCGGTTGGACAATAAAATCTACCACCTAATGCACGACGCGCCGGTTATCAACGTCGTCGAATTACCAACGAGCACGCACTGACAGTGACACTGCCGCGTGGCGTTGTGCAGTGTTGGGGTTAATAATGGCCACTCTTCAAATGACGCACGCCGCTGCTTTCGTTCGCATTAATTATAATTACGGACATGAAAGCCCCGGCGTAATGTACCGATAAAGTAATAAGCCGGGGAGTAGATGCATACACGCTCGTTTGCGTTGGAGGGAACGTGTATGTTGAAAGGAATTGTTATCATTTTGATAAGCAGCGTCGATGACGATGGTTATGATAATTGAGTAATTGCTACTGGACCCCTCGAGTTTCCGGTTGGAGTCGTTTATCGAGCTGCTGGTTATAGGTTGGAATTGTTTGTCGTGTGTTTTATTAAATGAAAATAAAATCGTTTGAAAGACTTTTGTATGAGTTTTAGAATTCATTTTAAGGGATGTTTAAAAGATTGATGGATAATTTGTTTTATTTTGATGAGGATGTCGATTTGTGGGAATTAGAGCAGTACGGTGATTCTTCGTGAATGAGGATTCACTTAAGAGAAGTTTATGGGTTGAGATTAAGGGTAAGAAAGGTATCGATGGAAGAAACGAAACTCGAGTCAATATTATTCCGTATCGTAACCCCCATTCAGGACGAAAATCGTGTCGAGTGTCTGCTAACAAATCGTGGATCTGTATTATAATCAAACGATCATCGCACAGTGAGATAGCTCGTAAATCCTTACCTCATCTCTCGAGTTATGATAATGACGGGGAATAAAATTTTTATCGGTGAAGATTTCAAGTTTAACCCTTTACAGTTTGAAGTATTTTTTAGTTCAGTCTCTCGACACTTATTGGAACAAATTTCGGAAATATTCGCCCTCAGAGTACTTATTTTTATGCGACAATAATGGAAACCATCATTACCGAGCGATATTTTCAACCCTTACGATCCTTTTATCGACAATATCCATCACACTTGCCTGTTTAATCTCTACAGTAACACGAAACATAAAAATAAAACGCAAGTAGAATCTCAAAGAACACTAAGTGTATTAAAAATGTGTAATCCTTAAATTTGCAAATTGTGAATCCATAATGTTCCTTCGGGAAGATTAACGAGGCAAGTGTACGTGTCTCGGTAAGATTTATAATCCCTACGAAACAACAATCCGTAGAGCGGTAGTGTCATGCCTACAAAGCTCGTAAGTTCTCAAATATTAATGCTGTATTCTCGACCAGGCGATATTCCAATTGTACACAAAGACTGCGAAATTATTAAACGACGTCTCACGTGGTTGCAGTACACGCTCGACGACCGCGGGCTATGTTATGTTCTATCGAGCGGTTTATCCAGGTAAATAACCTTACGATACGCCATGAAAAGAGACCAAGAGAAAAAGAAAGACAGTTCTCGATTATCCATGGGTCATACACCTCCGACATTTTCCTCTGTCGAGAATCGACTAAACAGAGGGATCACGATAGAATAATTGTATTATTTCCAAACGTCGTCCGTCGCTCATCAACAAAGAGAAATCCTTTTTACTTTTTTTTTTTGTTCGTTTCGCATCGAACGACTCCGGCCTATCTTGTTCGATACAAAAGCAAGCAAGAGTCACAGCACAACTGTCATTGATATGGCGCAAAAGGCTCGCCAGTTCGGTGGGAAAATCACATTAGTGATGTTTCGGTAATCGCTTTTATATCCGTCGATCGTGATTGACAGCGCCGACGGAATCAGCTTTTGCGAGGGCTGTTTCACCACCGTGACAGCGGTCTACCGACACAACGGGGAGGGAAGAATCAGTTCGATGGCGGGATCGACTTTTACGCTTGCAATTCGAGTCTCGATTCTACTTCCTGGAACAACGTCCGTGTGGATAGTTTTGCAAACAGCGTTTGCCATCGATGTGGTCAGTTTTGCGATGTTCAGTGGGCACAGTCGCGCGTGCAGAAATGTACCGAATTCATCGGGAGATGGTACATCAAAGGATGTACCAATGCACTATACATGCCGTACATGGACACGTTTGTAACCGATAGCTTTCCTTTACGGATATTGCGTCTCGAAAATTGCTCTTCTTTCTCGTTACTCGTCGTTCGATAGTATCGATCAATTTTACAAAGTCGGACAGACGATGGTAGACAGAATTGACACGGTGGAACGATTTATCGAAATGCGCTTTTTGCAGTGTCGAACAACGAAATTTGCAAGTCTATTGTGACTTAGGAGAGTCCGTGTTTCTGATGATGATTCAGAAAATTATGAAAATATGTGCATATATTTCACATATATACACACGTTGTTGAAAAATATAAACATTTAGTACACCTTCCGGTTATTCTTTCAAAAGTTCTCAATCAGCCGCTCTTCTTTCTCGCAGTTTATTCATTCAGGAATTTTTAACATTTATTCTTAATATTTAGTTATAATATATCGCTAAAAAAAATGTTAATATATGAGCAAATATCTGCTTGCATTTATTACATTTTATACTAATTTGTTTTATATTTTGGTAAAAACAACCTTGTTATAATATGTTACTTTGAGAACATAGCTTCGACGTAATGTGATGAAAAAATTCTGACGGTTTTTATAACAAAGTACTTTTAAAAAAGTTTTGCATACGACACAATTTTACTACACTTGGACAACCCTCACGTAGCATGAATTTTTCTGACTTTCTTTTAGCACGGTTACAATATAATATGAAACGAGGTTAATTTTTTTAAACAAGCTAAACTTTCGAAAGTTGTTACATACTTCTATAATATAAACAAATTCAACTTTATTTTTCCTACTCTCTTCAATTTCTCACGATCAACAAAGTTATACAGATGATTAAATATATAGATACAAAACAAATGAAACAATCCAATACCACCGACTCATAATTGATAGATGATTCAACTTTTCGAAATTTCCACCAGCTTCTATCGAACATCGAAAATTATTCAACGATATCATAGATGTGCAATAATGAAATGAAGTTCAACAATATCAGCGAGTCTGTCGTTCGAACTTGATCCCCGCGGGGCAGGATTGTGCCAATGTGTTTCGTCAAGAAGCAACAATGTTTTATTCAGTGTCAAAGTTCGTCGCTTCAAAGCTAGTAAGAAACGCATGAATATGTATGATAATGCGAAACAGTATCTTTCGTCTCTTTACCTTTTCACATTATGAAAGTCGCTCATACGAGCGTAAAGCATCGTGCATCGAAACAGTATCCACATTCCTTTTTTTTCCACAGTAACCACGTCGGCTATCGTTCCCTTTCTGTCGGATTGCCATTGAAGCGTAATTGAAGTGCAAATGACGTGCAGAGAAATGGCGCAACTCTGACATCGCGTTACAGAAGTTTCAACAATCACATTTTCGTCCGACCTTTGTCAGCGGCGGAGCGTCGATGCAATCAGCTCACGTGCTGTTGCGCGCGTCAATGAAGATATCCCTGATCGAGGGAAAAAGCGGCGAGTGAGAACAAGAAATCAATCGGACAACCATGATGAAACACCGGCAAATGACCGTCCTTTCTCATTTTTACTCTTATCAATTTATACTCCCTTTCTGATGCTCGATCGACAACAGATAAAACTTCGATCGTGACGGTATTTCAATTGTTTTCCCTTTTGACATTTATCGTTATCGTTTGACATAGAAAAAAAAAATTCATTCCAATTAGAGTGTCAATTATTTGTAGAGAGTATCAAAGGATGGGAATTCGTACGAATGACAAAAAAAACTAGAGTCAAACCTTTTCACGAATAATTGATAATCCATTGTAGATGGATTCGGGTAATCAATCGGTCCGATAAAGATCGATTGTAGTCCACGTGTAAATTCACTCTCGGAGAATCGTTACAATAGAAAAGCGTGTATCACAGGCAGCGCATTTTTGTAGATCCAATTCTCTACGGTCGCGTATTTTGTTGTGTTTTACCGATTGTCATCGATGCGCGCTCGAAGGGAAACCGTTTGCCGTAGTATCGAATCGGAGGGAAAAAATTGCATTACCAAAGTTCGGTAATCGGTTTTATGTGAACCGAGCGTGATTCACGGTCCAACTTTCCTGCCGTTACGTGTCAGCGAGGATTTCGTGAAACGATAAAAAAATTAAGGGTCAAGTTAGTGTCTAATATATCAGCCACTTTTTGGAATTCAATTCCGCCAGGTTTAGTCGTCGGATTTTTTTTTTCATTCTCAAATCAATCGAGCTGCACGATCTCGGCGTTGGAAAAAAAGAACTTCAGACCTTTTTTCGCATATTAGGAGAGAGGCGCTTAACGCGTCCCAGTTCTAATTCGAAATCGATTTCTTTCTTATTGTTAAACGCAAGCGACGCCCGATGGAAAATATGTGGAATAGATGAACAATGAAAAATGCGAGGGAAAAATTTTCGTCGATTACATCTTGCGTTGCGAACATTTCAAATAGTACTTAATGCACACTGCGAATATTTCAAATACTACTTAAAATAATGAATATTCGAAACGACACGATCGATGTGACTTTCGAGTAATTTATAAAAGTCGACGATAATCTAGAAATGTAACTTTAATCTGCGCTTTTATAATTCTCAATGTAGCTTTATCGTGGAATTTTTGCATTTACATTATGTACATGGTTACAATTGTTTAAAAGATCGGATCAACGTTTTTGTACAATTTATCGCGTTCCTTCCATTTCACGATTGGTAGAAATAGCAAGTAACTGTGGAATAAAGAAAAAGCTCCATTGTTATTACAGCAATTGTAGCTACCTGTTTTTAAAGACACTACACTTCAAAGAATCGTTCGATACAATTCTTAAAACAACTCCAAATTTTTCAAATTCTCTCAAGAATATTTCCACCCAATTAACACTTTGCCGGCCGGCGACACCACTGTGGTGTCCCGCGAAAAATAACGCTCAACGGCCGGCGACACCACAGAGGTGTCGTGCACAAAATATAAATATGAAATGTATAAAACAAAAAAATTTTACATTTATTTACATATATATTCATCTCCTCGAAATTTCATGAAAATAGAGGGACAGGATTAAAAACTCAACAGAACTGACGATGAGATTAGTAAAACTTGACGATTTATGACAAGAGAAATGATCTGAAACAGCCCTACCGGCCCACAGTGGAACGAATCGACCATCTAGGTGGAAAAAAATAATAACTCGAAAACCGTTCATTTTAGAGAAAAATGTTTCATACAAATGTTGCATAATATCGGGGAAAGAATATTGGTGTAATACTAATTTTTTATTTTTTAGATTTCTTCAATGTTATTTAAAGGTCAACTTAATTTTTTATACAAAAATCGGTAGATTTGTTTATAGACGTCCATTGTACAGGAGAAATATTGAAACTTTTGTATAAGACATTTTCTTGTTGGACTTTATATTAAAAAGATATTTAATGAAAAAGATCCTACTAAAGCCTTTTTCGATAGGCGGACGGCCCAACAAACGTTCAGCAGCTATAACAAAGAATTGCACAGATATGCGCACAAAATCTTTGCGTTAATTTACTTCTATATAATCTGAGGAATATATATGTAAAGTTTCAGCCCGGTACTTTCCGGTACTTTTTAGTTATTCAATGTTTAAGTCAACCGCGCGCCACGGTGAAATTTAACAGCCGAACCGTATCCCTCACTTTCAACAGGTATAACAAAGAAGAGCGCATGTGTGCGCATGAAATTTTTGCGTTAATTACTTCTACATAGTCTAAGGAATATATATGTAAAGTTTCAGCCCGGTACTTTTCGGTACATTTTAATTATTCAATGTTTAAGTGATCCGTGTACCGTGATTTTCACCCTAACTACCTAGCTTGTTAGTCTCTAATGGCAAACTAACAATAAGAGCAATTAAGCAATAAAAGTGATATTTCAGAATTCTCCATTCTTAATGTTGCCAATGAGATGTTATAATTGCTGAACGATATTTACGTCGATGACATCTGGGCATTTTTTGACCGCGTGGTCCACGGGAAGTCGACAGCCGTGCTGTGTCACATAAACTTTAGAAAGTTATAACAACAAAAGGCGCAGGTAGGCGCAGCCGATCTTTGCAGGAGCTGTTTCTGCAAGGTTCAAACTAATTACCCTCAAAATTTCCAGGGGGTACTTTGGGGTACAATATAAGTTTTTCTCTGCAAAAGTTTGCAAATTCCTCCGTAAAACATGTGTCTAAAAAAACTTACAGAACTTCTTTAAAAAATAATTTTTCGAAAAATCGTTTTAGGTACTTCAAGATTAACCAATGATGATAAACTGTGCAAAAAATAAAAAGTCTCGCATGATTATTAATGCCTCTAACAGTATCTTAATTTCAGAGAAGTATTTGAACGTTCTCGCGCTGTTGAAATTTGTTGTTTTTAAGCGCTGATTTTTGCATTTAGTTAATTGCAAAATCGATTATTATTGCTATCACTGGTCTCAGGAAACATTCTAGATTCAGATAAGATTATTAAAATTCAAATCCCAGACTTGATTTTTTTCCACCTAGATTACCCATTTCGTTCCACTGTGCGGCCCCAAGCAAACAAATTTTGATGAGACGTGCGGACGGCAAAGAGTTAATTAATTCCCAATAAACCACCAACGACCGAACAATCTCCAACATTCTACTTTTTAAAATCGTTACATCCCCTAATCCATGAATTTAACATGACCCATTCGAACATCATTGAAATTACATCTCCGTCGTATTAACCAAACCATTCCGGCTAGCCGATTTCCCTCGAATTTATTCAAAAGTAAATAGCAACTGTAGTTTCCATTACATAGAATAAACGCATACCCCCCGATCAGTCGGAAGTTTCTCTATCAATCCATTACATCTAGTCAGCCATTGATAATGACTAATGCACACGCGCGAGTACAGGTAACAGCGAAGTAGAGGCGGCAGGAAAATCGCATTAGCCAAGTTTCGATAATCGCTTTTATATATCCGCCAGCGGTGATTTACGGTGCCAGGACGGAATCGGCTTTCACACTTCTTCGTCGTCGTCCCCACTGAGTCTTCCGGCCGGTGAGAGGGAAAAGTCGGTCAGGAATGGCAGCGGGGTGGAGATCGATCGAGCGACGATCACGATCCTACGTCTCCAACGATTTCGACCCGATCTTCACCCAACGCCTGGTGGATCTTGTCTCCCAGTTCGTAAAGAGCAAACTCTAGGAGACGTCACGGAGAACGCACGTTCCAGGCCGGTAATAAGTTCGCGAGCGTTATCGTCTACGGCTCCATAGGTATTATATGTCGTGGCGGTGGCCGTTAGCTCCGAGATCGATTCGACTTTAATTCACCGACGGTGGCGCGTCAACGGTACCTCTACGATGCTCCGCTATTAAACGCGGTGACGTGTGCCACGGTAATGCCATTAAGTTAGTTAAGTCCCGTCGATCGTTTTTATATCGGTGATCGTGACTGACGAGATCGGCTTTTCCTGCCTTTCTTATCGCTCGCCTCCCCTCCAACGGATTTTCTTCGACGGAGAGGAGAACCGTGTAACCGAAAGGAACCCAGATCCTTCTGTCGATAGGTGTGATTAACTGGCATCGCGGCTATAATCGATTTCTCTATCTAGTTACTTGACGTATTTATTTTGACGCTTTTATGTTCTCCGTTGTAGGAGCGAGCGCGGAGGCATGTGCGATAAGCGGGTGATATTGTAATTATGTTAAGCGTAGATTGACACACTTATTATCGTGGAAATTCTTCTCCGTTGGCTTTTTGCATTTGTGAATAGATACTATGTCAAGCATGATAATCGTGTTGGAAGTACTTCTTCTTTCTTTTTTAATCTTACAATTGGTAGTTTTAAAATTTGGAAGTTGGATGGTCGGTCTTGTGGATGTGGGAGGAGAGTTAATTGGATGGTGCGGAAAATAATGCGAGTTACTGTCCGTGATGAATTGTTGTTCTCCATTAACGGAACATAATGTATTGGTAATCTAATGGTCTCAATTGTGAATATTATATTGCAGCTGCACAGGGAATTATGCAAATTTAATGACATACAGATCTCGGTGTTTTGTTATTTAAATTTACAGTTTCCATGCGGAAGACTCGGTTCTTTGTCACGTTTCGTGATTATATTCCGATGGTAAATACCGAACTTTTAGCCTGACTAATTTCAATTTCATTGTGTCACTATAAATTTCCATTTAAATACAAATATCGTTGCGGTGATTGAAAGATGCAAAGTGCAAGTAAATATTCGTTAAAAGTTCACGATTCAACTCCACGTTTGCTTCGATTTAAAGAATATCGAAAAATACTAAGTCAAAAGTTAAATTTCCAGCGAAACGTCGTGAATAAAAATGTTTGCGTTGAAGTGCAATTTAATAGGGTTATTTATCTTATCAACTTTCCTTTTATTTATCTAATCACAGGTGTATAGGATAAGCTGCAAGTGACACGTACAACAAAGCCACAAGCGGAATGTGGTGCGCGCATTTCCTGTAACTGCAGACAATTAGACACCTGTCAAGTCGCACAGAAAATACCTGTAATTCGCATCGTTGCACTCGTCTTCGAAGAATGATTTTCCCCATGGAGAGATCGTAAATACTCGTCTCTCTATCGTTCGTCGGTTTCCAATCGGAGTGGATAAGATAAAACATGAGGGTCAAGTCTACACGTATCCCTTGAAAATTAGGCAATTCAACGTTAACGCTATGTTCCGTTGCCGATTTAAAAGCTCGACCTTAACCTTTAAGACCCTTTGGTTGTATAACCCCAATTTCACTTCGTAAGATTAACGACGATTCCCTTTGAACTCCGAATTCCTGCCGGGAATAAGATAAGACGTATACAGTCGAGTGGTAAAAAAAGAAAAAGCTATTTAACTTTTTAGAATAGGATCGAGCTTTTCTCCAACTATCGCCATCCTGACACGATGACGAACGACAGATTTCTGAGACGATAAGGATTCTCAATGAAACTAAACTAAACGAGCTCAAAAGCAAAAGGAACTGCAATCGATGAATCGCATTTAAAGCGCCCGAGAAAAAGAGTAACCTCCAACAATCGAATAACCAACGATAACTCCAGAATAATCGAAAGAATTAAAAGCATCACGCCAATACGATAAAAACCATGTAAATCGTAAAATATCCCGGAAATACCCGAAATAAAAATACCCAACGAAGAGCACTTAATCAAGGGATAAAAATATTTGCCACGAAGGGTAACGAATAGCCACGAAATAGGAAGTTGGTAGTCCCCGTGAGCGAAGTTACATTCCGCACGAAATCGACATAGGGGATGTTGAAATAGGGGTTCCGAAGCCACTCGTACCGAAGAGAAAGGAAAGTAGGCGAGATAAATCTGTTTCCAGGCGAAGATCATCGAAATTCCAGAGACGTAGACGGCAAAGGGAGGCACGCGTAGGGGGAAGACCAAAACCGAAAGCAGATGGGGATTGATTGGCCCGTGTCTCCGGGGCTAGTGCAAAGGCAGCTTCGTTGAATCCGGAATACAAAGGGTCTTATGCACGCGCGCACGCAATCACGCACACGCTTCCTATACGTGCGATCTTATAAAGCCTCGTCCTATGCGTCTACGTACATATGTACGTACATCGTGCAAACACAGCCCCATAGATCGATGCGTGTGCGACGTATATTACGCGAGTACCGAGGAATGTGTATGATGGTAACACTTCGCCCAGGGCACACATCTCGCCTAACACGCGCAACGATGCACGTGCGCGCGATGCAACCTGCGTTTGTCCAGGATAGCGCAGCGCTTGCGCCCCATGGATGCACTTCCAACCCTGGTGCGCTCGGTAATTCACGCGTGCACACCGTAACGTTTGCGTTCACGGTTCCACCAGGACGAACATCCGCGTTATGTACACGTCGTCCGGGTGGATGTGTGGACGTGCGAGCCAGAGATGTTCGCGCGTTTGTACACGGCGAAGAGGTGCATAGATCATAGAGATGCATGTGCATGGGAGAACACGCACACCATATATCAAGGGTGTGAAGATATACGCGATAAACTCTTACGCGTGTGCGTACATTAGGAGCACACAGACACGAATGTGGTGCACGTTGCGGAGAGAGTACACACGGCCGAGAGGACGACGAACAAACTACGCGGGAGCAGTGGCTATTGTTACGGAGTATTATTTGCCACTAATCAGAATGGCCGGTGGAGAGAGAGAGAGAGAAAGAGAGATATGGAGGGAGGAAAAATCTCTGCTCATGGTTGCATTCGTTGCAGTAGAGTAGCAGTCGAGGAGAGACACGACTGTGGAGCTGATTGCAGAGCGATTCTCTCTTTCTCTTACACTTTCTATCCCATTCCCTCCCGTATGGTTTCCCACTCTCTATTCCGGCACCACGCCCTGACCCACGAGATTTTCAAGATATCCGACACACGAGCCCCACGAGAGGGTCGCTATACGCGGGGTCAACCAACTCGACCCCTCGTTGCCGTTACTCGTACTGCATCGATATACACGACGAGCCGGCAGTACCCACCGAAACTTTCTTCTAGACCTGACGTGTACTTAAATAGACGCCGGTTGAGCTACCAGTAAGAAGATAGGAATAGAAACTCACCAGTACAGGGAGTAGTCGCGAATTTGCCTCCGGGTGCTGCAACGATGACTCGCGATCCGCTCGATGATTCATCTGAAACAGAAAGAGAAGACGATTGGTTAGATTGGATCGATGGGGCGATTACTTTTGTAGAATTGTCTGGTGGAAAGCGAGGATAATCGAGGGTCATCGAAGTGGAGGGCGTTTCGAAGAGGGTGTCACTGATTTTACAGGTATATTTTACGGCTTGAACGTCTTAGAGGAGAGATACCGAGGAAGAGATACGAAAGAACTGATACCGAGTTGGAAAGCGACCTCGGACTTAAAATGGTAGAATCTTTGAGGTAGAACACTTTTGGGAAAATGTGCTTAGTTTCTGATCGAGATTTAAGATGTGAGGCAATTCTTGATTCGTTGGGCTGAGAATGGTTGTGTTGATCAACGGAGTGTACGATCATTTTTTAACCGTTTGCACTCCGATGTCCCACCTGAAGGGACATCGTAAGTTTATCATATCACTCTGTTACACCCTCTAAGGGGACCTTCGAATTTATTAGCACTAGAACTAGTACCAAACCAGTCAAAATGACTGGTTTACAATTTTTACAAACATTTTCCAAGTTTATAGAAGAGTAGTAGAATGAATATTGCATGGTCATCTTAAAGAGCATAAATCATCGAATCAATTATATATTCCGCATTTTGATTTCTATTTTTCCAAACTACTTATTTAATATATTGAAATATAATAGATTTTACGTTGGTAGTTCTAGTGTTAGTAATTAAAGAGGATGAACTTATTGCACCCCAAGGTTTTAAAAACTATATGTTTACCTGAATTTTTCTATTGAAATGGCACAAAAGAGCAAATAATAAAGTGCTGACATGTTGCTAATAGATAACGTCAGAGATGGCTCGGAGTGCAAAGGGTTAATTGAGTGTCTATAGGAATGAGAGGAGATTTCAAGCTTTCAAATGATAAAATATACTTGCAAGTATACCTATAGGAAAGTCGCGAGAAATGTTTCACTGTAAGATTAATATCGGATCTCCAATTGTCGAGAACAATCGACACAGTGCAGTGCACATGAAGATTTACCCAACGTGATAAATCTTGAATGTATCTTTAATACCAGCTGCAAATTCTTGTTAAAAAAGAAAATTTCGTCATAATCGTTTGAAAGTTTATCCGCAAAGAAGTCTGGAAGAGCTTCGTCAAAGATTTAAGATTGTCACTACAAGAAAGTTCAGTCAAACCCGACTACTTTAAGAAGCTGAATGCGAAATCACTGCGATGCATAAAACATCGCCGACAATTATTCTTATTACATGCTATCTCTCCAACGATATTGTCGCTTTTTGCTCATCAAGTTTCCGCTTCGAGCGTCGAATTTCCGCGCAAAGAAACCAGCATCGTCATACAGCCAGGTTGAATCTCTGCGGCTGGTCTAATCGACGGAAGTCGTTCTCGACCGGCGAATCCGGAATAATTCTCGTTGAAACTCGCGAAACTCTAAAGAAGAAGAGGGGAAATACTCCACGAGTAGCAACTCTCTAGCAAAACTTCATTTTTTTTTTTCTTTCCTATTTTTCATATCTACAGACACACACATACAGAAATCCGTTCATTCCTAACAAAAGGATCGCTGATACGGGACAAAAGTTACTTAAACTTTCACGGAAGTCTACGACGGAATGCAAAAATCAAACCAGAAAGAAAGTTTGCATATTTATCAGAAACGACCATCGTCGAGCTAATCGATCGAACGGTCTCTCGGTGTCACTAACGAACACACAATCAACGAGTTTCTCTTTCTCTCTTCCTTCATCATCCCCTATCGTAGTGATCGTTTATGGTACAACGAAGAAATTCCACCTTTGCAGTGGAATTTCCTGGCAAAGAAAGCACGACCGTATTGCCAGGCAGCTTCGTACGACTGGTCTAATCGACGGAAGTCGTTCTCAGCCGGAGAGTTCGGAATAGTTCCCGAAGAAACCTGCAAAACTGACACCACCGCAGGTATGTAGGAGCGAATTGCTGCAGAGAAACCGACAACTACTCCGGTCCCTTAGGCAACGGAAGGGAACCACCAACGTTTCTCCGTGACTTTACACACACACACAACGTTAATTCGATAGCTCCCGTCACTGATGTCAAGAATCTTCGGCAGTTCTATTCAAAGTATTTCGGTTTATAGGACGCACGAGAGAGACAGAGAGAGAAAGCCAGGGTGAAAGAGAGGATGAAAGATGAAGGGAGAGAAATAGAGAGAGAGAAAGAGAGCAGCTGCGATCGAGATGCGAGAATTTTTAGTACAACCAAACGACGACTGCCATCCAATGGATTCCGATTTTCCTGAATTTACCGAGGCTCTTCGGCTATTAGTGTTTGTACTGCTCTGCCAAAGAGTCGCTACGAGAAACGGGAAATGAATGCACGTCCTTGCACTCTCGTAAGAACGCCTATATACCTGCTATTTGGATACGCCCCGAATATGTCTTGCTCGCTGAAATTACTTCGAGCATCGAGGATTTATTTGTCGAGGAAATTTCCACCCTCTTGGATAATCATTTGAGGAAATATTTTTCATGAAAACGATCACATCGTATGAGAATAATTTTTGTCAATTCTGTTGACACTTTCCAGTCTCCGGTATTTGTCGTCCGAATGATTGAAATTCGGAGTTTAACGGTACGAGAGAATACATTTAGCCTGCATTGCCTTGACAGGAGAGCGAATGACATGTTTAAACAGTATACTGCATTAATTATGTACTCCGAAATACTCTCCTCTCAGAAGCGTATTATGGTAACTTTTCCGTCGGATAAAGTACGTACGGTGTTGCGTATACGCGACACAAATTAAACATTTTACGTTTAAATTAATTAACTCTCAAATATTAATTATATATCTCGTATTCTTCCCTCGACAAGGATTCGCGCGCGAAATTCTGAACTTATTACGCGAAAGGTTAATTATCGATGCAACAGAGAATAGTTCAGATTAATTATAATTAATAGATACGATATTAACGATTATACTTTATGAGCTTAAGAAGAATTTTCGACGATATTGATCTTTTATTGCATTCACTTTAAAAGGGTGGAAAAGACGAGGGAAGATAACGTACAATACGTCCAAACAATGGCAGCGCAAATTAAAGGGCTTGAAAGAAAGCACTCGACTTTTAAGAGATTCCGTAAGTCGTATGTTTTCTCGTCGTAATTCGAGGAAGAGAGTAGAAGGTAATGAGGATCCCCCATCCTTCTGTTTTACGTATCACGGCATCTAAGGTTTCCAGGATAATCTATTGTCACAGGATTGCGCCTGCGAAACAATTGCTTTCTATTTCGCGTCACGTGACGCCCGTCGTCCTTTCGATAAGAGAAAATACTCGACGGAAATGAACGTCGAATATTCACGTCGAGAATCTTCATGGTGGTCTTGAAAAATGTTTAATTCACTTACGAGGCTCGAGTATAGAGGAGGGAAATGCAATGGGGGAAATATTCGGTTGAATTTTGACGTTTAGTCAAAAGTTAAGGAGCAATTTTACGGTTAAACTGTTAGTAAATTGCGAGAAATTAGGAAAATTAATATACCAACGGAGAGGATACCTGTTTATAAGAAAATCAACAGCCACAAGGTGAAGCAGCGAGAGCAGTTGCATTACGGTACTTTAAGCTTCGAGTGCAACGTAAACGAACTTATTTACAACTAAATTACGCGTTTGTTTGCCCTCGGGAATGTATATCGTTGGTATCAAGCTGTTTTCGCGCAAATTTCAATTAATTTGCATCAATCGAATTTAGTACCTAAGTAGTAGCAACGACGTGAATTTAAAAAATTTCAACCAGAATTTTGCACAATTTGTACATCGTTTGCATAGAAATAAGAAAAACAAAAGTAAATAATGAAAAGGATGTTCAAACTTTCCCAAAATTTTACATTATCTCCATCATACAATAATAAAACAAAATAACGTGCTACAATACATGTACCATCAACATTTTCAGATAGTATTTCACAATTTTTATATCACTATCATTTTCAAAATATCGGTTATCGATATTACAATTTTAACACAATAATACTAAATCAAATCCCACCAAGGATTGCGATTAAAAGAAATAACTTCGAATTGATCCTAATAAAATTTCCCATTTTACTCCTTCAAAATTCCGATTTCCTTTTATTATTACAAACGGCAATGTTATATTTAAATAACTCGTCTTCCGTACATTTTCTTAACCCAGTTGCCCGTCATAAATTTCATATTTCTGCGCTACTTTCAAACCCCGGCGAGGTAAGTCGTCGGACAAAAAGGTCGGAAGAATGTGTGCCAGACTTCTAGAGAAATTCCGTAAGTCGTAGATCCTCCTGCTGTAACTCGAGTCCGAAACTAGAGGATAACGGGGGTGGCTCGATCCTCCCTTTTGCTACCATGTATTCCGATACGTTTCCAAGAGAATCTATAGCAGCAAAGGGGAAGGATGAAGGAGCGAGGAGGATAGGAGGGAAGGGGTCGTGTCGACAGACAATTACTTTGTTTTCCTACGAGCATATACTCCCGACAAACTAAGGTAATCGTAATAAGATTAAATTCAATGGAAGTTTCTATTCTCCACGGGAATTCAAGCGCCCGTCTGACTAGTGTACTCCGATTCTACTTCGACGTCGAGCTGTCATTGCATCAGACACCGTGTAATTTCATATCGTCTCGTCGCAACGTACAATTTTGATCCGCGCCGGTACTCGACTCCCGTTGAAAATTTGTCAACGAGGGGCAGAGACAGAAAGGAATTTTCCAACGTTCGTGGCAAGTTCGAGCAACACGGTCGTTCCTTCAAACTTACTATCCTTTGAGGGGTGGATCCAAGTTCATGGAATCCTGTAAGACTGCGAACGAAATCGTTTCATGGAACTTCTGTCATGAATCGAACAAAAGTATCTTTCATTAACCCCTTGCACTATTTCCACGAGTCTGACTCGTGATGAAAATTTTAGGCCAAACTTGAATATCACGAGTCTGACTCGTGGTATTAATCACGGGCAAAGTATTCATATCTCGAATAAGATCGTATGTCCCCGTTCAAGATTATTAAATTTAGACTTTGATTTAAATCCATTTGAGTTTCACAGAAGTTCCATTGCGTGAAGTAAATGTTAGCGCGGTAATCTTTGCCAGTCGCAAGATATCGGATATCGGGCGTTCGGTTTAGGCACGGATTCTTGCGAGTTTACCGATAGTGCAAGGGGTTAATTGATGATAAAAAAAAATGGAACATTGTACTGTGTTTCCTACTCTCTTAGATCGAACCAGTGAGATTTCAGTGGTTCAACCAGTGAATACAAATCTCACTGGCGAACCGGTGAAATTTGCGTCCGCTGCCGCAGCACCATGCGCCGTGTTTTATTTTTGAATATGCTGACGAGTGAGATTCACTGGTAAACCAGTGAACTTTGATGCCCGCCGAGATCACTGGCGGAACCAGTGAGTGTCATTGGTAAACAAGTGAGTTTCAACTGGCGAACCAGTGAAATTCCACTGGTTCGATCTAAGAGAGTATAAAGGAGAAACGAAGGAGAAGGAGGAAAGAACCATAGAAATGTTCTGTTCTTTTGCATTCTTATTTCACCTATAATTACACCTACGTCCACGATAGAGGTAAAGAAGGAGAGTTAAGCAAAATCATCGTGCACCTCGTAAACAGCAACGATCGTAGAAAAGATCGCAAGCATTCCAGCTCTGCGGGAATTCCAGGAGCCGTAGATTCCGGCGGTGTAAGGCGACCTCCGAGAAGAAGAAAGTAGAGGGTAGCTATCGAAGCGTACCTCTTGCTCCATCGCATGTATTTCGATACGTTACCGTTTCCAGAAGAAGCTATAGCCACTGGGGTCGAACTGGGAGACGATTGCTTTGCACTTCTGTGCACGCCCCCAGGGCAATCGTAAGTTGAGATACCTACTGAGAGAGAGCCACCCCTCTCCTTTTACCCATTTCTCTCTCCCTTCCTCTCTCTTTCTCACCCTTCATCTCTCTCACCCTTACCCTTTCTCACTCTATCGTATTCTGTTCCAATCTCATTCTCTTTCTCGTCCTCCAACACCGTCCGCCTTACCCTCTTCCAAGGGAATCGTGCTTCTCTCCTGGCGACGTCGAGATCTGTGGAGCCCCGAATGCAACCGGCACCACGGGGTGAAGTAGCTCGTGTTGGTGTAAGACTCGCTAAGAGGGAGGGCGAGACCGAGAGATCGATCGCTCGAACGTGCTTTCGGCATCCTCGAATATTACCCAGCACCTATATTCCTGCTACATCGACGACGCGTATATGTAATATCCCTTGCCATAGAGGTGAGTGTGGGTGCGCGCATGTATTTAAGTAGGCCCTAATATTGGACGCGCGGACATCTATATATGTAGATTGCAACCCACCGTAATATGTATGCATATGCGTACATAAGTAGGTTAGTATGTTATATACATAGCAACCTATATAAATACACGGGAATGTCAGGTATGTGCGTGGCACATATGTACGGATGTACATATACGCATGCATAATTTCGAGTATTAGATCCATAGGTACGTGTACATGTATATTCCATGGTTCCGCGGAGGTAGAAGTGTGTACACGGCCAGGTAAAATGTTTGCATTATCGGCTGCACCGCGGTTAGGTAATATATATGTATGTACCGAAGCAAACCGTGATAGAAACTGGCACGAGGAAAATGAGGAAGGTGGTATTGTTGAGCGACAATGGATACCATTCGTCGGCCATATGTCCGCCCGTTCTACGAAAATAGCGTGAAAAATCGAAAGCTCCTTCGAGGCGCATCTGTCGCGTTTCAAACCCTCCGACAAAGTGTTATCGCGAATGCAACCGCCCGCGTCAACGTGGACTTGCGAGTTCGCCGAGAGAATTTTCTTTCGATAAGAAAAACCCGAGGGTAAATTCGAGTGGAAAATTGGGGTGACTTGCGTGTATCGAGAGATTCGATGTATTCTCAAAGGGATACATCCTGGTCCGTTATGAATTTCACATACGGGGGACGCTTGTTTTCACGATGGATTGTTATGGAAGAAGCTGGTATGTGCATTTTTTGTTCATCCCTGCAAAAAAAAAGGGATAGCCAAAAATGTACTATAAATTACACGTTGAAATGCTCTTAAAACGCTTGGACCTTTAAATCCCATTTTTTTTCTGGCCAGAAAAGTACCACGATGACTTTTACCAGGGAAATTCGATGTATAAATTTTTACACGTATCTGGCGAAACTTTCCAGGTTGAAACGACTCCAGCAGCGAAGCACGCGTTCTCTTCCATGGCTAAATTCTTTCATGAGGCTGCGAGTAAATTATATCACAGATAAGGCAGCCGAGTGGGGAAGCTACTTAATTTTCATGGAGATTCGCAACGTTCCATAGAAAAAGGAATAACCCTTCTAATTTTTTTTTTATCCGCGGATAACCTACTTAGTTTTGGCAAAAATGATTATCTCCTCAGACCCAATTGTAACTTACACCGATCTCGCTATTGCAATGCTGGCAAGATCCTTGAGAGTTCGAGCAGCTTTAATCCGGATCGTGATAATTGACTTTTTCAACTCGGCCCTATTTTTTTCTGATTTCCTTTCTCACCGAGTGAAGAATACCGTCGACTACTTCCCTCGTTTCTTGTCGATGGTCGAGCTTCTTCTTCTTCTCTGGCCGCCAGAACTTTATTTCCCTTTCGCATTGACTCAAGGATCTCTGGCGCCGCGTTTTTAAAGTAAATAAAACTTTCTGCCAACTCGTTCGTCTTTCTATTTGAATCCAGGAGTACCGATGACAGACGCCGTGAATACGGAAGAACCCGTATGAAGAAGCGAGACGTCTGGGGGAACGTTTAAACCTAAGTGCCGAATTGGACGAGGAAGGGGAAAAAATCAAACGATGTATTTTATTCGGCTTCTCTCTTTCCACTTTCTCGCTCTATCTTTCTCTCGTACGCGCTGTTGGCAGAAATCCCTTTTTACAGGAACACAAAAGAAACATCGAATTGATGGCTGGGCTGGTTGTAGTGGAAAAATACCCGACGATCGATGTCCCGATTCAGAAAAACGCTGGTGTTATAAAACTGGAGCTTCGAGGAAAGCATAAGTTACAGACGGAGCAACTTTATAACGGGGGACAACGGTAAAGCCATTACAACCTTTTCTGACAAATACGGTATTACGCGCGAGTACTCGTGGATGAAGAGGATACCCTGGCAATTCAAAAAAATCGAGGATAAAGAGGAACGATTGATAAATTCCATCAAACCCAATTAACAGGTTGAATACCGTGGATATAACCGGTGACCGGTGCTTCTGAATTCATTGAAATTTTTGATGAGATTTGATGAAAATTTGAACGTGAAGTTAGTAAAGTGTCATTGAATATTTAATAGTCTTTAGCTTGACTGTTTCTACTCAATAAAGATATCATTCGGTATCTAGAATTAGACTTCGAATTGTACCAATAATCAGATAAAAAGGAATAATCAAAGGTAGAGAATTTTGTAAAAGGTATTTCACTTGGCTGATGTAAAATTAAAAAATTAATTCCGATCGCAAAGTATTCCTACATCTGCGTGACTCTGGTAGATTGGAAGTACGTTTCTGAATTTTTTCTTCCAATTTTGAAAAAGACGAGAAAGTTAATGAGAGTGCTGATATTGACTATGAAATATTATTTTTATGATAAGATAAACTTCACAGTGAAAGTCGTAATATCAAAGGATATATCAAAGGTTGAAAAGCGAAGGGTGAAAAATTGGTTGATCAAAGAATAAACAGAGCATTTTCAAGGCAGATTACATAACAATTAAAAGCTTCCTAAGGGGATCACCGGAATCTACAAAGAGTACTCAATGAGTACTTGGATAATGCACTTAAATCGTTGCAATTAATGCAACAGAAATTATTGAAATGGTGCTTCGTTGGATCGTCAATGGGATTCTAGAAAAAAAAAATTGCATCGAGCGAACAGTACCGATCGAGTCGATTCCATATCGAGTACTGGAGGATCATTCGGGTATCAAGGCTGATCCGCATTCGCCGACACGATGCGTTTATTCCCTATTCTCGTAATACGCGATAGCTATACATATAAACCAAGTTCGCTCTTCGGTGAGAAACCTTTCACGTAGTTGAAAGGATAAAGTCAGTTGCCACGTAAAACACCTACAATCGCGATAGACCACAATTATGCGACTATAATTTCATCGAGTCCAAAATTATCGAATTCCTGCACTTGATTGAAACACTGCCATTAATATTGTAGTTTATAAGCGCGGAGAATTCCACAATAGAATTATCGATGACTAATATTTCGGAGTGTATGATAAATGCATTAGAAACCCGATAAACAGCAGGAGAAAATTGATAGGTCAAATCGTTCTACTTTCCAGAACAAATGTTGAAAATCGTAGAACTTAAAATATTGGAAGTTCGTAAGATTTAAAAAAAAAATTGACCGTGATAAATCTAGCATTGAATTAAACATTCTAATTCCACGTAAATTCTAATTCTACGGCAACTATGCATTATAAACGCAATAAATAGCAGGAAAGAATTGATAGGTCAAATCGTTCTACTTTGCAGAATACAAGTTGAAAATCGCAGAACTTACAATATTAGAAGTTCAAGAAATTTAAAACAAAATGAGCACCAGTGATTTTTCTCTACCATGATCAATCTAGCATTAAATTTAACTTTCTGATTCCACATAAATTCTAATTCTACCATAACTTGACCATAACAACCCGTCAAAAATTTAATCGACTAATTCGTATGTTGATTAACGAAACAAATGTGTCTTCTAAGGGTACCCAGTAATTTATACGACGCACTATATAGCCCGAAATTTAAACTACGTTCACCGTATGGCCAGAGATCACGAGACTTGGATTTCGAGGGTCCCCGAAGTGTTAATTTAATTTGCGCGGATGAATGCATTCTTCCTACGGTCGAAACGGCGAGCGTAGAGTAGAACACATGGAACTCAAACTTTACCAGGACATTGAGCGCTGCTTTGGCCGATTTAAATGCGAGTAAACGACCACGGTAACCGTCGTTCAAGCTACTTCGACCATCTCAACCGAGAGCTATTTCGTGGATTGCTCCTGGGGGAACATAATCGAAGACTAACTCGTAAGACCCTCCGGCAGAGATACCAAGAGGTTGTTTTCAAAGTGCATCAAACGCGTAACACGTTGTGGTATTACTTGGCACAGTACGGTAACACGCTTACGCGCAAGACAGTCCAAGTAAAACTCGCAAAACTGATTAAACCTATCATTCGTGCATGCTTATCGACATGAATTCATGTTGACTATCAGGTAACTAAAACATCGACATGAATTCATGCTAACAATCAGGTAACTCTTTAAGAAATAAAACGGTCGGTTGATGTTGTTAATCAGAAAAATATTTATCGTGATGCTAATAAAAGAGAAATCGTGGAGATGCTGACTCGAAAGAGGTAACAGTGGATGTTATGGAAAGTATTATCATGAGGTTGTTTTCAAAGTGCATCAAACACGTAACATGATGCGGTATTACTTGACACAGTACGGTAACACACTTACGCGCACGATAGATCAAGTAAAGCTCGGAAAACTGATTAAACCTATCATTCGCGCATGATTATAGACATGAATTCATGCAGACAATCAGGTAACTAAAACATCGACATAAATTCATGCTAACAATCAGGCAACTCTTTAAGAAATAAAACAGTCGGTTGATGCTGTTAACTAGAAAAATATTCATCATGATGCTAATATAAGAAACATCGTGAAGATGCTGACTCGAAAGAGGTAAAAGTGGATGTTGTGGAAAGCACTATCATGGGGTTGTTTTCAATGCGGTATTACTTGGCACAGTACAGATCAAATAAAACTTACAAAACTGATTAAACCTATTATTCATGCATGATTATCGACATAAATTCAAGCTAACGATCAGGTAGGTTTTAAGAAAAAAAAATAGTCGGTTAATCCTGTTAATCGAAGAAAATATTTATCGTGATGGTAATATAAGAAACATCGTGGAGATGCTGACTCGAAAGAGGTAAAAGTGGATGTTGTGGAAAGTATTATCATGGGGTTGTTTTCAAAGTGCATCAAACGGGTAATACGAGGTCGTATCACTTGGCATAATACGACGACATTCTTGCGCGACAACAGGGAGGAAGTTATAACTTGTGAAAGCGGTTAAACGTATTATTCGACCGGTATATTGAAGAGGCTACAAGTAGAAACAGTTTTTACAAAACTCGTCGATGATATCGGCTTGCTGTGAAATTGAGAAAAATATTTACCGTGATACCTGATGGCAGAATATTGAAAAAAAAGGATGAACGAATACATTGTAAGTAACGGTGGATAAGAAGAGAGGATAATTTTGTAGTTTGTAAGGCTGAATTGGAAATAATAGGTAAAGCCTGTATACACACGAGTGTTCTTTAATAGCACGAAATATTCCCCACGATATAGTATGGTAAAGCTCCACGAGCGTTCTAAGCAAAGCAATTAAAACGATTAAAACTCGGGAAAGGACTGAAAATGAGCACGTACATAGGTAAAAATAAAAGCGCATCCGAACCGAGCGTACCAACAAAAAAATACGGCCAACCGTCCAAGTGTAGTTCTGAAAGTTCGTTAAACCAATTGGGCCGCGGCCGAAAATTGACGCGCGAGAATCGCACACTGGCCAAAGTTTATTAAGCGACAACTTACGAAAAAGCGCTCGACCCGTTGTTTCCGAGGGACTGGGTGGGAAAACAATGATTTACCCTGGCACAAGATAATACCACGGGGACGCGAAACTGAAATTGCACGAATATAAAATGAACCTCTTCCCTCGGACAGCAAACTGCTAAATTATACTTTCCACTAGATTCCAATATTTACGAAGTTCAGAAAATTTCAATGTAGACATTACTTCGTTCGAGAAACATGCAAAAGATGTGCAGTTGACAATTTCGTATAATTAACCATCATAACACGACAATTCGTTGAAAGACAAGCAAACTATTAACATTCCAGGATATCGTGAGTCGTAGTCACGAAAGAAATTATAAGTAATGAAGTTAAATGCCCGGAGAAAAGTCAGACACACGTCGAAAGTTCAACGATGTTCTCATATCCGAGCAAACAATGGAAAGAGTCTTCTTTTTCGTCGTCCACGGATTAAATCGTTCTCTTTCCCTTGTAACATCAACGAAACGAATCGTGCTACCGAAGGAGGAACCGCAAAATCGTTGCAATTAATCGCACCGTACACGCGATATTCGGCGCGTCAACATTACGATGAAATCTCTCAGCGGGAATTTATGGAGCCAATTATTTACAAACGAACAGTGCGAATTGTTGAGATCTAAAATAGTGGGATAAACATACGCGCACGTGTAAATCGACCGATTCGTTCACTAAAAGAACAACGTAACATCACCCTGCTAACACGACTCGGAATGGAACAGTTTGATATGAAAATCGTGAAAATACAAAATTAAATTCCATCGTCGATTGCCAGCGGCCAGTGAAAATTCAACGAGGCATTGGGATTACCGCAAATGTTGTATCGAACTTTGTTAAATCCATTTCGTACACATCGAATGATTGACTTGCCAGAATCAAAATAGTAACCTCTGGTAACCAACGTGGAAGAAGTCATCGATGTAGCTGTACACGCAACTACGATAAACAATAATTAAAAGCTGGTTGGAAAAAAGGGGGGAAAAATGGGAGCAACATGGATGTATAATAAAAAAAAAAAAGACGCATCGCCGAGAGTGGCGCGAAATATACGCGTATAAATTCCCTTGGAATATGTGTATTATTACGGTCGGTGCGCCGAAGTTTGTTAAATTCACCGTGATTTATCGTTGCGCGGGGGATAAAACACGTTCGATGCAACGTCGACGAGTTCTCGTTATATGCCCGCGGATATTACGTTTCGCAACGTGGTCGGATTAACTAATAACGGCCTCCCCCTTTTGTTTGTTTTTTTTTGTTTCACCGATTCTTGCAGCATCGAGGCATCAGAGTGGTATTCCAACGGCAAATCTGACCTCGAGAGATCCTTATGAATCAGCCGGAGATGATCGTCTTCGAGAGTTCTTCTGAAGATGATTCACCTTTGTGACTCGCCACGGATAGCCTCAGGGCGAGAGACTCTTTAAGCTCCGTTTCGAGCGGTCACCGTAGCAATCTTAAACGATACCACGAATACTGGCGCTAATAATATTAACCGACCGGACTACTCTTTGCCAAGAGATGTACCAGCGAAAGCAGCCAACGGGCAACTTCGCGAATGCATTACTTAAAAGACACGTTCATCGTCGACCGGTCGACGGTTCGAGCTTTTAGCGAAAATACGACGATGAAACTCGAGAGTGAGTCGCGTAAAATAGCATAAACTTTCCTACGCTAGACGTTTAAGCACCGTGTCTAACTTCTCCACGACCGTTCATTCTGTAATGCACTTTATTCCGCATCGACCGATCGTTGCACTTGCACCGCCTTCAAGCAAAGGACTTTGCGGTGCAACCGTTCACAAATTCCCCTCGTCGATTCAACGTTAACCGATAATTCCTATTTTATTCAGCATTTACCAGCGACGACAATAGCTACCGTCTTACAACGTAAAGATGGCTAGGCAAAAAGAATACGGATTTCATTTGTGGAAGAGGTAGCCAATGTCGCATTTATTCAGCCAAACGAGTAAAACACGAGAATGCTACGACTACGCGGAGTGTTTACTTCACGAGGCTGAGTTTGAGAATTTCTAAAACGAAAAGGAACGAATAGGCGTTTAAAACTAGCTTTACGGGGGTTAAATCTGTTATACCACAATATATTAAACAAGAACCTTGGAAATAAAGAGATCAAGGGAGAAAGAAAATGATCAGTTAAGTCACTTGTATATTATAACATACATATGAAATATCTACTGTACCACGTCTCTATAAAATTGGAAGGCGTTTCTAAAAATGTAGGAATCCGTCAATTCAACGACTTCCATAAACCTAATGTTAACCTTTTTAGTGCCGACCGAAAAAATTGCTACAATTAATGACAAATGTAGTTGCAAATACAAAGAAGTGTCATTTGGCGATAGTTTCATACAGAATACGCAATATAGAGCATAAACTGTATACTTACAATTATGTGTCATAAAATTACTAATGTCATGTTGAAAATTGAATATTACCCTTTCGATGCTCAATATTAGCACTATTGCAATCGACGACACATCGTCCTCCGCCACAAAATCGGTTAAACACGAGGAGTTCCACTCTCAGCAATCTTTTAGTTATCAGACTGTACCATACTCTATCCTAGAAGATCTAAGAATCGTATACCTCTATAAAAAAACTTCAGCAAAGAACCTTCAACGAGTTCATCCTTCGTTGTGTCATCTCAAGAACCTTTGGTCCCTGTCGGTTCACTATGAAGGCACCTTTATTCAACGTCGACATTCCGGCGAATCCGGTCGCACGCACGCTCTCGCTCGCTTCCATCCGAACGGGTCAGACATCAACGGCAATAGCAATAGCAACACAGGCAGTAGGTGGAACAGGTTTCAGAATTTCGGGAAGGAGAGAAGGTGCTAGGACGTGAGCCTTGGTTGGATGTCGTGGCTCGATGCGATAAGCAAGAACGGCTCAGAGAGGTCTACGTAAGTATAGGTGGAGGTACGTATACCTGTGTCACTGTGCAAGTATGGGGTAATAGGTACGGTAGAATATATAGAGATATTCAGGCGTTACCCGGCTCGCTGAAATCTCACGTGCGAGTACAATGCCTCTTTTGTCGCTCTTAGCTCGCGCGCGAGTTACTCCGGGGGCCTCGCGCGGCAGCCATACTGCTGCGGCAGACACCTTTTCTTAGGATTTTAAGGAATTCCCCCTTTTTACGTCCCCCTTCCAACATCAGAGACGCGATATTCGCGACTCTTTGTCGGCGTTACAATGGCGTAGGCGTTGGAGCGGTGCTCGAGCCTTCGGGATCTTTCGGGGTCGAGGAACGCTTCGAAACAACTTCCGTTAGAGTGACGCTTACAAGATAAGGAAATTCCGCGAGGTTCGCGTGTATAGTTAATTATAAAGTTAGTAAATTGAGTATCGCGTAGATAAGATAAGAAACTTATTGCTCGAATCGTTGAGCGTCCAGATTAATGGCGGATAATGTATTAAGTTCAGGCGTTCAAGTTGCTCCTGTCGTAGTTGTGGAATTCGATAATCGCAAAACCGGCTGATTCGATTGCATCGTGAGGAGAGAAAGAGAAGTGGTAAAAGAAAAAAAGAAAAAGAGATCGAGAGAGAAACAGAGACAGTTCCTTTAGTATCCACAGCAATGTCCTTTTATTTCTACCCTGCCGCTATTTATGACCCGCTTGTACAAATATATCTCTCCAGTTTTTTTCCTCCCACTCTTCCAACTTCCTCTTTTTTTTTCCACTTTTATGGTCACACCGTATTTATGTTTCCTCCACGAGTGCGGTGTTAATGCATACCGCGCGTTGTTTATACCTCTTTAATCCCGTAATAATCTCAATTTCGTACGCGCCTTTTCCCCGACTTAACGTCCGTGAATAAAAACGAGTGGTCACCCCATTATTGGTACCATATACACGACATCCGTTTCAAAAGAAATTTTACTCCGTCAAGGAAGGAAGCGGAGAACCTCTCTGGTCCGAGAGGAACGATGCAATTTTGCATCGAGTCCGTCGGCTTCCTCTCCTCAAAGGACAATATCCCGATGTCGGTCGGGTTGAACGATAAAAGAGTTAAAGGCGGTATCGCGTGGTGAGGTATAATTTAGATTGATCAGGGCGCATTGACGTTAACGGGGGAAACCCGGGAAAAATTATGATAGCCGAGATAATTCACGTTGGGCGAGCACGAGCTCCTTTTGCACCTCCGGAGCGTAGGAGGATATAGGTGCAGGAAGATTGTGTGTACATACACGTCTTACATACATATATATATATGGGAATCTATGTGTAGGTATGCCAGTGTATGTATACAGGGTGTTTCAGAAGTGGCTGAGCAAACTTTAACGGGTTCACTGTTGTATTCGATGATAAGAGAAGTTTGCATCCGGTTATGTTCTTTGGAAATAACGCTGTATTTGATTGCGCAGGATCTCTGAATGTATAAATTATTGGTGGAAATAAAACTGTGATAGGGAATATATAGACTCTGCATGGTCGACTGGAGTAAGGTTTTTTTTTGTGAGATTGGAACTACTGACGATTAAAGCAATATATTTAGAGGTGTTTTTTTTAGAAGAAATGGAACGAAGGAGGCAAGAAACTTGATCGATTTAATTGGTCATATTTTAGAAGATAAACGTAGCAAATTGAAGTAACAAGGCGGTTGGACGTTTGAGGGAAATTTAAAAATGGAGAACAAGTCACTTGGACCACCTAGGTAGATCTAGCGATGAAGTTTCATTAACTGTAAAATTAATATTTACATTTTTAATATCGTTAATATTAATTGACTTTGTAGAGTAATATTTATGTCAGGCAGATAGAAACATCGAGGACGGAGTCTCCTTTTTTTGTGGAATGGGAAAGTTCTCAAATGGACAGGTTCAAGAAATTGAGAATATTTAAAGTACTTTCAAATGTTTAAACGATACACTTAATACCGTGATAAGATTCCAGAGAAAATTGCAATCGATATTTGTCGATAAAAAGCAAAAAGCAAACCGCTAATGAAACAGGGTCCGCACTTGGATATCTTGAAAAAAAATCCAACAGGAGTTTAACGTTCACAGCCAGCAACGAAGTTGTTAACCGCGTATTATACCAACCGTAAGAATGAAAACAGTCATACGAATCCGAGAAACTTTTCTTCCCAAGTTGCAAACACTATTTGCAAGTTTGGCTAGACTACTCGGACAAAGAATCTGATAATCTCCATTCGCCGCAACATCGATTTCTCCTACAAGTGAATACATTCTAGCAGAATAGAAAATAACAACGATACTAGTGACTACAAAAACAACACGTATTCTTATCAAACTCTATGACAGCTACGAACAAGACTTTCAAGCAGCTGCCGCAAATTCGATTTTCTTTATCGCCTACCAATTTTTCTCACCCTTTTCGTAAATCGTTTCCTTTGTAACTCAAAGACTAAGCAATATGGCTGGTTTTTGGTAAAACATCAAAGAGGATCGATGCTGAAAATTACAAGACACAATGTATTCCATTTCTTGATCACTCTATACAAACATATATTTGTCGCAGACCAAAAACAACAAGTATTCTTATCAAATTTCATGACAGCTACGAAGAAGACTCTCGAGTATCAACAGCAAATTCGATTTTCCTTATCACCTACCAATTTTTCTCACCCCTTTCGTAAAACGTTCCCTTTATAACTCAAAGACTAAGCAATATGGCTGGTTTTTGGTAAAACAACAAAGAGGATCGATGCTAAAAATTACAAGACACCATGTATCCGACTTCTGAACCACCCCATACACACATACATCTATTGCAGATCAAAAACAACAGTTATTCTTATCAAATTCCATGACAGCTACGAAGAAGACTCTCAAGTATCAACAGCAAATTCGATTTTCCTTGTCACCTACCAATTTTTCTCACCCTTTTCGTAAATCGTTTCCCTTGTAACTCAAAAACCAGGCAAAATGGCTGGTTCTTAGTAAAGAAATCAAAGAGGATCGATGCTGAAAATTACAAGACACCATGTATCCCACTTCTGAACCACCCCATACACACATACATCTATTGCAGACTAAAAACAACAAGTATTCTTATCAAATTCCATGACAGCTACGAAGAAGACTCTCAAGTATCAACAGCAAATTCGATTTTCCTTGTCACCTACCAAATTTTTCTCACCCTTTTCGTAAATCGTTTCCCTTGTAACTCAAAAACCAGGCAAAATGGCTGGTTCTTGGTAAAACAGCCAAAGAGGATCGATGCTGAAAATTACAAGACACAATGTATCCCATTTCTGGACCACCCTATACACACATATATCTGTCGCAGGTATATACATTCAGGTACACCCTCGGGTGAGACCATTCTCTCCCTTGAATTCCGTGGTGGTCAGCAAGATCGCTAGTAGGTACTTATTCCGCATTGAGACTTATGAGCGTACGTGTTCGCGCTTCAGAATCGGCGGCCACGACAGTCTGACCGAAATTCGCTTACTTTCCTCCACCTACCGATACACCCATACTACTAGGATATCTCGATACGTATAGATACGCCCGGAGCAAATGTCATCGGAGTCTGAAAGGGTATCGATAACTATAATACTTTCCAGAGAATCACAAACGTACATGGTGCACTCCCGTTTTCTCCTTCTATCCCGAAATACTTATGAAACTCGTCTGTCTTAAATGTACCGTGACTTTTCCCTCTATCATTCCCGACTTTTAGCATACCTGCATGAAATCCAGTATTTGATACTCGAATTGGCTATTTGACGGAATATTTGATAAAAAGAAAAAATTGGCGGGAAAATCAGAAATATAAGAAGAAAGAGATTTTCTCACTATGAAGGTGTGTTACCGTGAAAATGTATTCCGTATTGGAATACATTGTAGAGGTTTGTAATTCAATTTTCCTCAGATAAACGAATCCTCGTTTGATTTAATAATATTTTCTAACGTTTAATATTCCCTTTCCGGAGCACGATCTTCCAATGGTGAGGAGTACTTGGAACGAGTGGATGAAACGATACATTACGCGGAATAATAGCTAAGCACTAAACTCAACGGGATAAAATAACGTCTGGTCCGGCAGGGGATATACGACCGCGAGGATTACACAGAACCTGGGATACAAGTTTAATACGTACGCAACCGTAGAGGAGTCGGAGGAGCAGATAATCGTGGCATATACCGCGTCTCGCGCGAGAGGTTTATTTGCACGCAACTATTTCCAATCCAAGAGGCGTATAGAATTAGAAACAGCGCACCGCAAATTCCCCGAGTCCCAGGATAATCCTTGAGTTTGTTTACTTACAGAAATGGAACCGATGCACGTAGTTAGAGCGCATCCGAGACACGGAAGATAGGCGTGGAAAGCTGCTTTGCATTCCAAAGCCAAATCTAAACCAGAATGTAAAGGTATGGACGAAATAAAGTAGAAAAAAAATAAGAACGTTGGTAACGAAATTTCCCACCTTGTTCATTAACACCTAGCACTTCCGTTTGGCAAGGGTAGTCGGATTTAAATTCCCAGCCGATCGTGTATTTATGCAAGAATTGGATTAAAACGAATCGCTCGCGTCGCCTCTTTTCTCCCTGCCGTGAAATGTACATCGATGGAGGAATAATTATATCGGCTCTCCCCCTTTTACTTGTACTTCCCGTTAAAGGGAGACGACCGGTCTTTCCATCGAGCACCTACCTTTTCCACGTCGAGTTACGTTTCAAGCATACTCCGAGTGAATACCAGACGCATAGCTTCGATATTAAACTACTTACGTCGATCGCCACGATTCTAAGCCCTGCTCTAACGAAATAGTATCCCTATAGAGTTTTTCCATAGGCACTTACTTTCATTCAGTGAGACTGAATTTTCAACGAATATAAATCCAAAGAACTTAATAATATCTAATCTTCTGTATTCTTAAAATTTGTACTCTCCAGTGGAAATTTCAAAGGTAACCAACCCGGAATCACGTCAGAGATCTTTACGAATGGCCGTCGTGAAGAAAAAAAGACAAAAAACCACAATCATTAAACTATACACGGTATCGTTTCCCTTCCGCTAAAGCCGACCGACACTTCGCTCAACCCTCTAATTAATCGATAAGATCTCGCAGGAAGCCCTCGGTATCCTCCTCCGAGGCGGGCAAAAGAAAAAAGGCAGCCGGTGGTAACGATAAAGCAACGACAAGTTCCCGCATGCACGCGCCTGGCAATGCAGCCCGGCCAAATACCTTGGCTACCACCATCTCTCTTCGTTTTTCTCTTTAATTTCTCTCGCTCTTTCTTCCTTGCTCACTCGTCTTCTACCTGACTAGACCAGTAATTCCGGAGAAAAGAAGAGATCGTAATTAGGTAGCTGTCGCTTCTCGCCGAGAGGGAAGAAGACACAGTCGTTGTATTAAAGTTAAGGAGACACCGCTTGAAAGAAAGGAACGAGGTTGAGGGAGCCTCTATTGCCGCTCGCGTGGTGCTCCAATTAGTCGATAAGATCTTTCGACTGAGCGGACCAACCCTCCGCGACAGCAATGGGCCAAGTACAATCGCCGCTTTTTCGATGAGAATTGACCGTTTTCTTATAAACAAAACCTACAAATTTTCTTGCTCTACGTGTTGGATTAACGCTTTTGTTCTATTGACGGGAGAATAAGAGAGAAGGGTTGATTGGAGTGGGTGATGGTTTGATTAGAATTTCTGGTGTGAAATGAATCAGATGATAGAATGTAACAGTATAGTTTGTATTAGGGATACCGAAAAGTAATCAAGATTGGAAAACCGAAGGGCTTTTTTAAAAAAGGAATCGAACTACTACCATTACGCTGGTAAGAAGTGTTAGAAAATTATGGAAATTATTTTGTTGATTAGTATTCAAGACTTCTTTAATAAATAAAGGTTTTTTGCCAATAAAAAAAGAATTTGATTACTTTTCGGTACCCCTAACATATTCGCATATATATCTTTTTTCTGGAGGATTAAGTTATTGTTTTCGATGAATTCTCTTTCTGCTGGAAGATTCGATTGTAAAGTATGGTTTTTCGGTTCAAGAAAGTTTCCTTTTGCAAAGAGTATTCCGACTGTTTAGATTTCACATGTACAAAGAGGTTGGCTATTTTTCAAGAAAATCACCTTTTACAATGGATACAACCTTCGAGTTCTGCAGAATAACGTCCCTTTTCTGAGAAATTCCGTCCTTACAAGCACGCGGTGCGATTTATACAACCATACGTGTCAGGTTTAAGTAGTTCTCGAAACTAGGTCGAAATCCTTGCGATGGTAGTGTATGGTGTACCCGATTGTTGAAATTTAAAATCCGTACAATAACGTCAACGTCTACTCAAGCTCACCTCTTTGCATTAAAATATTTCGTTTATCTCGAATTTTCTATTGCAAAGATAACGTCTCCGTTCCAAGAGAATCTCGCAGAATCCGCAAAACGTTGTTTTCGTCGAGAATAAGAGACTCGTCGAAATTAATGACCGGCATGCGATCACCAATAAAATCACGTGTTTATACGCCACTCCGGGAGCATCGTTGTAAGTGGCATTTAAATTTCCAAAGCCGACATTTCTGTGCGAATTTACATTAAAGTCGTATCCCCGAGTGAAAATAGGTTGCACGTTTTGCAAACACGAAAGCACTGCTGCCTCCGGAAAATGGGTTAAGATCAATATAAATATTTAAACGCTCTTGCGGGAACGAGGGTAACAATTAACTCTTGTCGGAAGAAAAAATTGTGCACACCGCACGCGGAATACCTTTGGCATCGATGAATCATTCAATTATCAACGTGAGATCCAAAGATGCGCCAAAGTATTCGAGAAAATCTCAATTTTAAATTCCGCCAAATTATTCAACGTCTTTTGAATATAGTTTACAATGTGTTGTTCTATATTATAACGACATAAAAACGTCAAGAATGCGTTAATCTGATTTGAAACACGTAGGGCAAAATCATGGAAGAGAGAAGAGAACGAAGGAGACGCTGCGAGCGGTGAATAATCGAGCTCCATCTGAAAATGCGGCACAACGCTGAGGAAGATAACTCGGCAGATAGGCGCAACTCGCATGCAAATGAAGCGTCTTGACGTTCAACGTCGAGGTGAAAGTACGCCGGGAATGTCGTAACGTCATCGCTCCGACATATGGTAGTTTCGTCCAAAAATTGCAGCCGGCCGCCGAGAGTGGCCGGTGCATAAACGCGCCTCGAATTACGCGTTACGATCGTAACGTGCTTCACGTTGCCGCTTCGGGAATCATAAAAGATGTGAGGGGCATCGAAGAGTGAAAAACAGCGCACAGGAGTGCAAACGAGTGCAGAGGAACACCAAAGACCGTATAGGAATGTGGAGAAACACACAGAGGCACCAAAAACTGCTTTGGAGCGCCAACAATTTTCCAGGAAACCAAAGATTATTTTGGTACACAGAGGAGTAGCCGAGGAATACTTTGGAGCACAAACGAGTACCAAAGAGTGCTTTGGATCACCGTGGAGTACCAAAGACTGCCATAGAGTGCAGAGGAGTAACCAAAGAGTGCTTTGGAGCACGGAGGTGTACCAAAGACTGTCATGGAGTGCAGAGGAGTAAACAAAGAGTGCTTCGGAGCACGGAGGTGTACCAAAGAGTGCTTTGGAGCACGGAGGTGTACCAAAGACTGTCATGGAGCGCAGCGGAGCAGCCAAAGAATGCTTTGGATCACCGAGGAGTACCAAAGACTGCCATAGAGTGCAGAGAAGTAACCAAAGAGTGCTTTGGAGCACGGAGGTGTACCAAAGACTGTCATGGAGCACAGCGGAGCAGCCAAAAAGTGCTTTGGAGCACAGAGGAGCAGCCAAACAGTGCTTTGGAGCACAGAGGAGCAGCCAAAGAATGCTTTGGATCACCGAGGAGTACCAAAGACTGCCATGGATCGCAGAGGAATAGCCAAAGAGTGCTTTGGAGCATAGAGGAGTAACCAAAGAATGCTTTGGAGCTCAGAAGTGTACCACAGACGATATTGCAGCGCGGAGAAGCGCCGTTTCGCTGGACGAAGATATGGAGTGGTGCGTTTTACGACGATCGAATCACCATCTGCCATAAGTGCGCATAAGAAGAAGCCGGACATTCGTGCACGTGCCTACACGCGAGCTTTCGCGCCAGCTGTTCGTCCGTTTGAAACGCAGCCACAGCTGTTCCCGAACCTCCGACGATCGATCCTCTCCTCTGCACTTTTATCGGATCGACGCAGGACATCGGGCACGAGTACTCCGAGGAGCGATTATTCGCACCGATGCTCTCGCGAAAAAGATAGATAAATAGATACACAGAGATAGAAAGAGCGAGAGAGAGAGAAAAAGGGAGAAAAAATGTGCGTCCCTTCGACGACATGGCGCGAGTACCTCGTGAATGGAGTTTCAAGAGGTGCTGGAATTATGGGTAAACGATGAAGTGTAACTTCCTTCGGCGGGATGGAGGAAGTTATTTTTTTATCACCGTCGACGTAAACCTGGATACTTTTCGAACGACAGTTTTTATTAGACCTGCATGAAAGTTTGACGTGGAAAGAAACGAGGGCAATTATTATCACTTGCGGCTGTAAGGTCGTTGGGGCTCGGTAAAGGGCGCGTAAAATTATACCTTGCCGTGGACACCGTACAGAAGATGTATTTAAAATTGTTCTATAAGTTTTGAAAAGGTTGTAATTATATTATGTAGGATAGTTTCTGATACTTGGGAAATATTCGGTATGTCCTAATTTAAGTTCGTAACACTTTCAAACTGAAAGCTTCAGTGACTGTAACAATTTTAAAGTTTTACATACTGGCGCCAACTTCAAATATTTTTCCTACTATTTACAAAAAATAATGTTTCACGTCGCGTGTAAGAAACCTTAAACTGTAATTTCTCGTTGATATGATCTTCCTAACTGAAGTCGAAGAACTAACAATATCAAGATAACAAAAGAAACGTAATAATACCCTATTCAGCGAGTATAACAGGCCATAGAATATTGCAAGATAGACGAAAAAAAACGAATGAGCTAAGTGCAGATTCTCGTTTAAAAAGCAAAGACACTAGAATTATAATATTCTTCGCATACTCTCGCATAAGCTTTCATACCAGCTGTTGAAGCGTCTGGATGCAGACACAGCTGTTGCTGAACCTGCAACGTGCGATGCTTCGCATTTACTTCGACATTTGGAATCGCTTACAGAATGACATCGAGGAATAGCTACGTGTATCAGATTATTCGACATATGTTACCTGTTTCACCCCTGTAATTTATACCGTCGGTGTAAATTAGAAGATGATTCTGCTAGAATAGTGAAAGGAGGGACCTGTCGCATCTAAATAACCGTCTTATCGTTGCTCCAACCAACGAAATTTTGCACGCTCGATAAAATCAATGGAAAACGTATATTCTAACGCGAAATCTGGCAAGGATTGTCTATCCGGATGTCGGTAGGTGGCCATAATTGAAACAACAACCATCGATCGTTCGCGTTATCACTGAAATCCGGAGGACAGTCAACGAGACTGTTGCTCGCGTGTAGAACATTGTTCCGTTCGTGTCGTCCTACTTGGCACGCGAACAATGTTTTAATCTTTGCTCTCGATCGTAAACAGAAGGAAGATTTATACGTGGAAGAGGTACGGTGGATTTCTCCAAAAAAAAAATGGCGACGCGGTTTAAGAAGATGGAGATAAGTTTAAAATAGTACTATGGCATAAATTTTATCCTTCTCGGCTGAAAAACTCCGTGGCAGAGATGTTGTTTCGAGTGTACGTTCTCGTTTCCGGGTAAAATTGAAAATCTACTTATTTGGGCCACTTTCGAATTTATGGATATCGACGTTCCATTTAAACGTAATGAAATAACGGAATTTCGTGAGCTAACGACAAATTACAACGAATCGCGATAATTACGCGAAACCTGATCGTCACAGTTAAATACTTTTAAACGATACAAATTATTCGGAATTACATAAAAATCGGTAGGGGGGAGGGTTGGTACTCGACAGCGATCAAAATCGTCGCTCAATCGAGGGCAATTGTGTTAAATCCATGCTCGAAACGTGTGCGTCGCTATTTACGAACGATACATTTAATAGCAATTAATCGGGAAAAGTGAATGCACGATCGAATACATTACAGTATAGATCAATTAACAGTTTCGCGCGAGGCTAATAAACTTTTTTTCCAACGCGTTAGCGGCCAGGCGGGAAAATTCAATTGGTAGATTCGTATGTAGCTTTGACGCAACAACGAATTTCGTGGCACACGGTCTCGAATGATTCTCACTTTGAAACCACCCTTTAAAAGCTCCAAGTAAGCTCGCAGTGAGTGCGACGGGGTAGAAAAAATTAATTCACTTCGAATTCTCCCTCTTTCTTCCGCCAAGATCTCAGTAGCGCGAGAACAGAACAAAAGGGACACGAGGAACTACTTTTTCCGGAGGGTGGAAAGGGGCATATTATATTAGCATTGCCCGCAAGATTTCGCGTGCGGCTGATTTTGCTTACCACTCCAGAGAAAGGTTTAGCCTCGAGATTCAAAGGGAACGACGACACCGGAGATAGAAGAAGCCGAGGAAGAAGCCGAAAGAGGGTGAAAAGGGGTGGCCGCGAAAAGAAGAATAAGAAAAAAGAAGAAACGAAAGAAAAGGGCGAAGCGGGACCACCGAAAGAGATAGTAGAAGGAGGAGAACGACGACGATGCCGGAGGTGGAAGTGAAAATTATTCTCAGGGAATTTCACTCGAGCACCCGCCGCGACGCGGAGGGAAGAAACGGTCCGGCGGTCTTTCCTCCCTTTTTTTCCACTCTTTCTCCCTCGATCCTTCGGTCCGTTCTCTTTTTGTTTTCACGCTAGGCGTCCCGAGGGGGATGCGTTAAAGCTCGACTGTAATCCGGGCGATGCAATCAAGTAGATGAGACGGGACTCTAACCTTCTCCCGCCTCCTTCGCCTTTTGCTTCTCACTCTCCTTTCCTCTAGCCATTTATCCACCTCTCTTTTACCCTTCTCTTATCATTCTCTCTTGTCATCCTTGCAATCCGTCCTTCCCATTTTCTCGACTATTTCACTTCTCCCTCTTCTTCTTCTTCTTCTTCCGTCACTCGACTCTCATCTCCATCTTGGTTCCTCAAGAACATACGCTATACTCCCGTATATCTTCTCGTTTCTTCTTCGTTTCACCCTGTTCTACCTCTCTTTCGTGTTAGCACGCGACTCCTCGCAGAACACTCACCTCCATTTGCCTCTCCGTGGCAGAGCCATGGCGGTAACGAAGCTTAAGCCACCCTAACAAATCATTCGTTTTACTCGCTAGTCGGGGCATTAATACGTGCCAGGTTTGTCCCGTTACCCCGCCGCGTTTCCTCGCGGTATGCGCAAGGGGAAAATACGTGGAGCGCTATCAACGGCAGCATCCCCCGGAGGATGTCGCGAACGACATCCTAACACCAAGAAAGACGCCCAATGGCTGCCTGGAGTGCAGCCACGATGAGACGTACCGTCGTCAAATTCACGACGGGAGACGTTCCGCGGGTGGTTCTTCCGATTCTCCCTTATCCAGGAGACAACAGGGAGATAAAGATGGAGATAGAGAGATAGGGTGGAACGTAGAAAGAAACGGTGGTTGGCTCTGGTTTGGTCGAGGAAACGAGTCTGGTGAATTGCCTCTCGTTCTTTGAGTGCTCGTTGGCGCATAACCAATGAGAGCGCGTTTAAAGAAATTTTTTGTACGTTACGTAGACTAAAAGAGAAAAATAGAAGGAGGAGGAAGACAGTGAGGGACAGAGAGACGAAGAAAGAATGCGGTAGAAGAGACAGGGCTTGGATACGGTAGCGAAAGCCGGGGGGTTGTAATTGTGCCGGGATAGAAGAGTGGAGTGAAAAGGGAAGGCTTTCCGCTAAATCGAGTGATACCGTGGTTTATTAAATGGCCGCATTGTAACGCGAAACACCGATTTCAAATACTTTTAATTAAAAAGCGAACTCGCTAATTGCATCCACGGAAATTCCAGTTTCTTTTCTTGAAAGTAACCATTGGGGGGAAACGACGGTAGAAAAGTTTTTTAAGGCGAGAATCCATGCTGATAAACGTTTCGTTTTCGGTTAGTAACGAATATATAGGAGGAAAACGGAATAATTGTGTACTAGGAATTTCTATGTGTGAATGTACAAACGTAATTGAATTAGATGGCTATCAAACGATGATGTTCCCATTTGTGCACGATATCGGTATACTCGCGGCTAAATCGCCATCGACGATTGCAACAAATCGAGGCATCACTCGACGAGAGAAACATCGACGATTCGTTGACCGGATGGCATCGGATTGCTATAGGATTGTCGATGTGTACGAGGAGCGAGGAAGAAGAATAACGAGATGACTCGACAGAATAATTCTGTCGGAGCAGCCCGTGGAGCTCGTAGCTGGCGCAGCTGACGATGGAGCATCGAATGCGGTTTTGGAAATCGGGGCAACGCAACTATGCCGCAAATAATTATTGGCTGGTCCGAGGCGAGCCCACGTTTAATCGTCCGTACGACTGCATATTAATAATAGAGAGACATTCAATGTACGCCCCCGTACAGGCGTCGACTGCAGTTATCCGCAACGGATGCATATTTTTCCATCGAGTCGATCGATATACTCGACAATTTTACGAGCGCTACTCGATCCTGACATCGTGCCACTCGATAAACCGACGCTTACCACATACATTTTTACCCAACTGACAGCTCGTGCAGGGAACATTTTATAAAAAATATATATATATTCAAATATTTCTAACGATCGACATTTACAAAAAATATCACGACGAAAATCCTGAACATACAATTTGTTGCGAGCAAGCCTTCGCATTATCACTGGTGTTTCGTCAGGTTTCCCCTCCTTCGTATCTTCGATCTCCATGGATGCGGGTTCAACGACGTAAAGTCCTATCGTTCACGAAAATCCTCCCACGAATTATATCGAATCGTAAATACGAAGAAACGTTCATACGTATATCCCGCGTGAAAAACTGTTATCCCTTCTAAATTAAAAACATCCGAAAGATAATTCTCCGTAGGTAGTCTCTCGGTGCGAGTACGCGATAAGGCAGTAAGTTAAAAATGAAAACGATCTCGCACACGTCCTGCGAGTATAACTATTCCTACGTTTCGTGTCTCCTCGTGCGTTTCCATTTTAACAAATACCAGCAAAACGGGCACCGACGAAAATCCATGCCAGATAAACCGAGAGAGCTCCGCCGTACGTCAACCGTCCACGCTCGTTACGCTACGTGAGTATTCCTCGTAAAAGAGAATAAAAGATCTGCACGTGGACACCTAACATTTTCAGAACAAAAGCCACTGACATACGTGTACAGATATGCAACGGTATATTCGCGAACAAAAGATTCTAGGCACGAATATATACATGTTATGTAGGAAGCAAGTATCAACTCTTCGTTGGAGAACGGAATGACAAGGTAGTCGTTTAAACGTTGCACCCCGAGATTTCGCCCTTCGTATTGGCGGCACTGTCGTTAAATAAGTAGCCATACAGGGCTAGTTCTACCCTTCGTCGTTTTCCGAGGGCCGTTTTGAGCGTTAATACCAAGAGCCCAGCCGAGAGAATCGGCCGAGGCGAATGCGAAAGCCGGACGTAATCGGCTTACACGAACGCCCTGGATATAGGGCTTGATATCAGAATCCATATAAAGATGAGTTCTATGATACTTTTTTTATGTCCCTGCTTACGTACCTTGGCCAAGGGACCGCTCTACCGAGGGTATAAAATGTGACTTAAAGGCCGCGAAATCGTTATTCTCGCGCGTTTCACTTCGACTTTCTCTCTCTATCTCGAGAAGGGTACTTTTTTCTTGAAGTTTGCCAATGGTGGAGGAAAATCTGAGTGAACGAAGGATGAGTTTGAACGGTACGGATTGGAATGCCGAACGAAATGGACTCTAGGTGGGATCGTCGAAAAGACGGACGCGATTCCGAGGGAAATTAGTGCTCGAGTAGACACTCCATGTTCCTCGATCATTAAATTTCTTGGTGGTTGAAGATCAGGGGGAAAAAAGTACGATTCATATCGAGGTCCTTTAATTTTTTGCTCGTTGAAAGACCGACGAAACTGCGCCCCTTTTTTTTCTTGCAACGATGGCCAAGAAGCGAATCTGTTTCGCAGAGAAGAAGTCGAGGATTGAGCTTTATTAAAATACGAGAAAGGTACTTTTCAAGAAGCAAAGAACCAAAAGTAATTGCTTCGACGTCCAAACACTTGATTTTGAAAAATATAATTTCTCCGCCAATAATACCGAGAAATGCTATCGCTTGAATTTTATATTTCTATCTCATTTTTCAAGAACGTCCATAGTAGCTTCTATTCAAAGAATTTTTAATTTTACTGCATTTTTTCCAAATTCTCTTTGAAACGAAATTATCCATCATAAAGAATCTTCTCCAAGGCGTGAAACTCTAGTGAACGTTCCTTCCTGCGCATCCAATCCGCGCAAATTATGCTGCACGCATTCACGTGAAAGGCTCGATCCGCGAACAAGAATTATCTGGACTTTTTCCAAGGTTTCATTTTACAAGATCTCCGTCTCCTATCCTCGCCTCAGTCCCGCCACTCATCGCCATTCATAGCATCCTCATCTTCGTCCTGGCGGGCCTTCTTCAGCAATAGTAGCAATAGCGCCAGCCAGTATCCCATCTCCTCGAGCTTTACAGCTTTCGAGAGGCTTTATGTTTCGTTTTTCTTCCTTTCTTTCCTCCTTTTCTTCTCCCTTCTTCTTCTTCCCTTTTCGGTAGCCGTTGTATTCACCGCTGCTCGTTTAATGCAAACCCGACTGCGTTGCGCGGGGATAATACCCAAGGCATTCCTTCTCTCCTTCTTCCTTCTCTCCCCTTCTTCTCCTCGAGTTAATCCCATAGTCGGTACAACACCGAGAGTTAGAGGCTTTACATTAAATTTTAAGGACTTTTCAAACGGCTCCACAACGAATGCCCTTTATGCATACGCGTGTACCAACACGCCTGAAGAACTCTACACGCGAATAGTAGTGCTTGCCCCCAATAGAGAACATGTGTGTCTCACGCTTCCGGAGTGTTCCAACAGGAAACGCACTCTGAGTGCTTTCGCTTTATGTCCACTCTCAAGTGTGCGAGAGAGTATACCATACGCATCCCTATACCGATCCCTTTTACTACGTCTGATAGTCAACTGAAAGCCGACGTCCTGCACGATCTTTCAGGATAACTAGGGACGCGGTGGATCCAGTTCTCGCGGTTTTAGTCACGACCGAATGGACCGTTGGTTACCAGCATTGACTTTCTTTCTACGTATGCTTTTGGATACGCTTTTGTGATGCGTGAGGAGCTTGCGGGCAAACGTGGTTTAGCTTCCTTCCATTTCTATCCTTCTCCGAGAACTTTTTCCAAAGCGGTGTCTTTCGGATGGGGAAGTAATTACTGAAATCCATTAAGCACGATTCTACGGGGAAGTTGGGGTAATTGTTCTAAAAGACGTTTTGATGGATACCCATGTATGCCGGAAGCTTTTCGGTCCCTTCAGACTTCTCTCTTTCGTCGGTCGGCTCATGCAAACGAGGCTCTCTGTATCCTCTTTCCATCCCAGTCGTCCACTTACGTTTAAGTATCCATAGATTCCGCTTCTGAGAATGGACCGACGGGAAAACGCACCGGGTGTTTCTATTTTAATGCCGACGCCGTACGAGAGTGGATTCGAAACGTTCCCTGTGATTTGTGCGAAACCTCTTGACACTTTTTAACCCCGTGTCTTTACGGTGTTGAACGTTGGAACGTAGAATTTTGTCTTGCTACTGTGCATTCGGAAAAAAAGTAGTTTACAAGGGTGAAGAGAGATTATTAGGAAAATGACATCCTTTTCAAATATCCATGCATCTTTCTCGGTTAAAAACGTAGGTGGAAAAAATAAGTCTGAGAGTTCACAGATTTCCAACAGACTATACAACGTGTAAAGTGTTTCCGCCCCATGGAAACGACGGAAGGCAATCGTAACCCTCGTAGAGTTTTTTTCTTTCTTTTTCTCCCTCGTCGTTTTACGATGAATATTCAGTTTAATTAACGCAATGAAAACTATTTCGTCTCATGCATATTCTAGGGTTGCACGTTAAAATAAAATTAAGCTATTACAACATTTCAGGTTGAATCCCATCAGCGAAGATGGTCTCGCGTATTTCGATCCCATATAGAGACCTCTTCTCGTTTGATATATACTTTTACACCCCGTTATCGAATCGCGCCTGGAGAATCGTCAGGGCCCTCCTCTTATTTTATCCGAAAACTGCCTCGCCGCGATATCACGCGACGACATACCACGTGGGATCGTAACAACGGAGGGAAACTTCGCTTACCCAGGGATGGTTAACTTTTTTATCCTGCCACCAGGAATATCTTCGCCCCGAAAATGATTATTCCCCGCTTTACAGCTTTCTTGTGGGGGGTGGAAAACCTTCTATATCTAACCTCCCTACCATCGTACGCCCACACGTACATCCGCGGAGGGTACATTTCCCACAGGCGCACTAGTATCTACGTGAATTGCATTAGGAATTCGGAATATCCGGCGAACTTCCTACGCGCTGATCACTTGAGAATTTCACCAAAGCGCACGTCGATTCGGAGGAGCTTACACCATAAATTTCCTCGTACGTGTGTAACGCCCATCTAGAGAACGACGTCGCATCAAGGATGCACGAGATGGAGAGAAAAAAAAGAGGGAGTGAGAGAGATGGGGAAAAAAGAGAGTGAGAGAGATGTACATTGTGTGTTTCTTCTATGGAATATAAGCTCGTGTAAAGCGCCTTTATCAAAGACCCCTCTTTTCCAATCGGTCGATCAATCCAAGAGTGTAGGTACGGTCACTTTAAATGGAAATTTTATATCGAATTTCATTCATATTTTATCGAAGCTTCTCGTTGTCCGTGTCTCTGGTAATTGCATCGGGGATTTCTGGATTTCGATGTCAAAGTTGTAACGGCACATACCCTATCTATCTTTACATCCCTGAAATATGTCGTTTATTCGTTATTTCTTTTCCGTAAATGTAGAATTCATTATTGTCGGAGATTCGGAGCTTCGATTTTGTCGGAATTAAATACATTAACACTAAAACCACCGTGGGTACATTTACTGAAATTTAGATACTCTGAGTAAACTTGGGAAAAAAAATCAAGGGATGAAGCAGATAATTAATTACCTAATTTACGTTTTACAAGGTAGAAGTAGAATATTTATTTCATAGTTCCCGTATCAATTTAAGTAATTTTTAGAAAAAAAAATAGGAGCCGGATATTTCATCAGCATGATAGGTTTAGTTAAGCGCCCGCTCCTATAGAAACTGGCACTATACTTTTAGGCCCTTTTTCAGCAAAGGTATCTTTCTATTTGCTTTAACAAACTATATTAATTTTTGCTAACATGTTCTATTTCTTACATAAACTCATTAACTATAGCTCGATCAGGTGCCACTGAGTAACCTAGGTAAAAAACTAATCGTTGATTTTCATCGATTAGCATCAACATGACCGAAAAATCAACGACCGGTCCCCAATGACCGGTGTGGAGCTGAATGTATTAATAATTAACCCTTTGCACTCCTATGTCGAGCTACACTCGACACAGCTTACTGTGCTACTTAATGTGTTATCAATTAATTATTAGCTTTTCAAAATCAACAATAATTTTGCATCTTAACATAAATATCCCGCGATAATTACAAATTTTTTTTAGTATAATGTAAAAATGAATAATTATCAGAAGACAATTATCAGAGACTATATTTGCTTGTCTGACGGATAGTTAGTACAACAATTCGGAGCGCAAAGGGTTAACAAGAGAGTCAAAGACAGAGTAAAATTCATAACATACAATCAACACGGATTTTAGACCTTTGGGCCAGTTTGTAGATTTACTCGCAATGGGAAAAAGGAAGGGTAATGGCATAAATTAAAGCTTCCGAGGAGCCGTCAGAGAGCTGCGAATAACGTGCCACGGAATAACGTAGTTGCAGTCCGCAGTCACTTTATCGAATGCGTCGGTATTTTGGTGCAAGTTAATGGTTATACGGGGCGAAGCGCGGTTTCTATGCTGCCGAGTGTCACGCGTCTGTAGAAAATTCTCATTTGAATTGCAGAAGCTGCAGAGACCAGCGACGCGTTCGCGACTGCAGTCGGCTGATTGATTCATCAAAGCCGCTCGAGCAATTACGTCAGCGAGGCAGGTGCGAGGAACGAAAAGATTTCCCCACCATCACTGCCATGGTGTACCTTCGCTCCCATGCTGGGAGGACCAATTACAGTGTTACTTGGGCGAGAGTGCACCGTAGACACGCCGCGAAACTTTGTCGTACAGGAGTTTCTGTTTAGTAACCTGTGCGTGGAGAACGGGCACCACTAAAGGGGACGGGGGGGGTTGCATCTGCGCAACACGAAATATGGTGTACGTGCATTTGGACTTATAGCTGGCCAGAAATGTGATTTATGGCACTTCTTGGCGAACTAAGGAATATTTGAATCTGCCCAGAGTCGGGCTAAATAATTTATTTGATACGCGGATACACCGACAACGTGTACGGCGACTGTTGCAGACGAATTGTGCGAGTAAAAAGTATTCGTTCGATGGAAATGGATTTCTCGGTGGTCGATTGTTTGAGAGACTTTGAAGGAAATAAATTTAAGCGCGAAATTAAGATTAACACTTTACAAACCGGTATTTTTTAACATCCTACCTACTTCAGATTGGTCACTTGGTCATAAATACTTCTCTGATAACGATATCTCTTCGAAAATGATAAATTCTTGACACTGAATCCTTGACACAGTAGACCGCAATGATAAATAACAATTTATTAATTACCGTAGCAACTGATTAATAAATTAAAAGTCCAAAAGCGTTGGATCCCAAGGCCCATTAACACTAGAACTACCAAACCAGTGAAAATGACTGGTACACAATTTTTTCAAAAAATTCTCCAAGTTTATATAAGAGTCATCGAACAAATATTCTACGTCTATATCAATAAACATAAATCACCCAATCGATCAAATTTTTCGCCGCTTGATTCTCCCTTTTTCAAAGTACTTATTTACTTGATTAAAATATGTTAGATTTAACGCCGGTAGTTCTAGTGTTAATAGGCTACCGGTCGCTAAAGTGTTAAGCTAATGGTTTGTAATGTAATGTACTGATCCTCTAACCTATTACTAGTATATAAGATAACTTTAGCGTATATTGTATAAATAAAAATATTTTGTACTGCGATGCGACCAACATCCAAAGTTCCATAATCATTTTTAATTCACTGATCCAAGTCCAGACATCCTATTTTTCCATCTATTCATAATTAGAGTAAGGTAAAGATCAAGGAGAACCTCATGATCCATTGGATTTTGTGTGTTTATACTTTAGATGAAAATATAGCTTTTCTTGTAAAATTGTGTTTGCTCATTTTTTTGAAGGATCTACACTTATTCCATGATCGTTAAATAAATTGAATTTGAATGTTAAGGGGTCGATTTGCGCTTCCGCGATATTTACGACACGATGTTAATTCAGTTACAAAGTTTAAACGAGTGTCTTCCCATCGATCAAAATTGACGGTTTAATCAACGTGTTACGACGATGACATGGTTCTGTATTGATGCAGGAAGCCGCCAGCCGATTAAACTATTAACCGTATTAAATCGTAAACAAACTTAAAATAGATAAGTTGGGGTAGACTCGACGTACTTGTTATCGTATCAGAGCGTAATACGTTTTCGAGGCATGCATCCAACTCTAACACTCGTTTGATTGCTCCTGACGCTTCTCAATGGCGCGAAACTTACGAAACAGGCGAAATGTACTTTGTGATAAATCGTACTTGCTGCAACTCGATCACCCAGAGTTTTACATCCCTAAAGTCGATTTATTCTGTAACCGGTCGACGAGCAAACGTAAGCCGTACCATCGTGAATTTTAACAATTGTTCCACTTTCAACTTTACTTCGTTACGTACGAATTTTCATAATTTATTTTTAACCCTTTGGAAGTTTCCACGGTTTAGTAGACTCAAATACATACTGTACCTTTTTTAATTCTGTACACGTACTTTTCGTACTTAAAATCTTATTAATGCATCTCGAAATCAAACTGTAAATCGTATTGACAAAGTTTGAAAAAAAAATAGAAAGGAGAATGGCGCAAAAGTTTGCAATGGCACCATAACAGACGTATCGAAAATGTCGGAGAACTGTAAGGGCTACTGGTCGCGGTAATTTTCTCGGAAAATTATTAGACGCGAAATAGGAAAGTTCTCGCAGTATCCGGGAAAACTTTCTGACCCTTTCGCGACTGCTCTCTCTACCGTCCGGCGATTACACACAAATCCCCAAGTCCCATTTAACCCTTTCAAATCGTATATCTTCAATTGAAGAAACAGTTACTCTGATACATTACTTTCCAATGGGCCAGCCAGAGATGCCGAGAGGTTTCCGGAGGTGGGTCGTCACCGGCAATAATTCTAAGAAACGGCTGCACATTGAAAGGGCTAAGAGTCATTACCAGAAAAGTCGCCGAGAGTCGCCATGCCGGCCGTCTAAATGGAATATAAGAGAGTCAAGGCTACTATTTTATTTCGGCCGACCTAATAGTACGAAAATAAGGCACATTTTTGTGAAAATATCAGGTAGAAAATTTTTTTTTTAATTGATTACTTTTATTTTGTATTTGCGCTGTTTTCATTTTTGGTCTAAGGGATAAATCTAATCCCTTTTAATTTTGTAATTTAGCTGCAATTGCTGTTGTAATTTTAGTGGGAGCTACAGATTTAACACTAGAACTACCGGCATTAAATCTGTTATGTTTAAATGTATTAGATAAGAACTTTGAAACAAGGAGAATTAAGGGGTGGATAAGATGATCGATTCGGTGATTTTTGTTTTATAAGATGGATGTAGAATATTTGTTCTACGACTGTCCAATAAATTTGGAGAATTTTTGGAAAAAATTGAGAGAAAGTCATTTTGACTTGCTTGGTAGTTGTAATGTTAAATGAGTTGAAGTATCGATCTGATAATGTACTTAATAAAATTGTTAAGTTAACTCCAAAGTCTCTTAAGATAAAATATTACTCTCTCACGTCGATTCGTATAAGCCCAAAGGTGAAAAAAAAATTTTAATAACGATATCGAATTTGTGTATGCTTCTATTTAAAAAAGGGAGTTGCCTTGTTAAAGTACAGTTACCAATACTCTCTATGACTACGTTGCAATATGCAAATGGCTAAACCGATCAATCTACAATTCTCTTTCATCTGCCCCCCTTCAACCGCATTTATCCACTACGTCTAAATACGCGATATTAATCATCGATAGTCGCAGCATTAAAGTCAGACGAGCCATGTCTGAAACACCCTATGTTCCAGCCAGCCAACGAGCGAATAAAAAAGGCTCGTTCTCCCCATTCGGTAGATCAGAGTATACCCGCTGTTTCGATCCAGCCATACAGACCGTCCTTTTATTTTCCTCGCAATATTCGAACGCGGGATTTTCACGGGAAGAGTAATATTTGATCCCAGCCGATGTAATCCTTTCTCCCCGCTTGAACTTCGCGCAGCTTTGAAAAGCCCTGTATCAGACAGGATCCACCGGTACACGGCAAGAGAGAAACGAAAAAAAAAAAAGAGAGAAAAGAAGAGAAGGGAGACGCAGGATTCGGCTTAATATTTGCGGCTCGTTTTTCTTCGTCAACGAGAACAGAAAACGACGTTCACGTCGAGGTCGCCACGGCCATCGGCGACGGTACTCGATGCAATGCGCATTGCTCGTTCTATGTAATCGCTGGCACGCGTAATTTACGGCGGGAGTTTTCAAAGTCTTTAAAGAGAGCCGCGCTCTTCGTTTAATTACTCTTGGCGCGAGTCTACTTCCCGATCTCTCGACATATTTTCACTGAGATATATAGAGAGCATTCTCCTCCTCGACGTCCTCATCCTCGTCGTTGTCGTCGTCGTTGTCGCGGGCGAGCCATCCGGGAGGCACACTTCCGAAGAACGTGCATAAGCAAGCACAAACTTCCGTATTCTTGTTTGTCAAGCTCTTACCCTCCCCTTCGCCGAAAACGCGAGATATTGCGGAAACGGATCTCTCAAAGGGCTCCGGAGAAAATGGGAACTTATTAAAATATATTACGGAAGTGGTATTACCCAGGCAGAGTATGACAATAAGGGCTGAGATTAGAAGTTATGAGAATAGGTTGCGCGCTACGGGATTAGAAACGTGGAGTGCGCCGATAAGGGTTCTTATTATACGTAATTGAAGCCCGTTATACCGCTATTAGTAGTTTCAACGACGCGTCACGAAGAAACAGTTCGTTCTCCAACTATGGAAATTTCGAATATCGAAAGTTGGAGAATGCTGTATGGGATTTTCGTTGGTAATATTATTGCAAGGGAGTCTACGAGGGAAGGAAAGGAGGATGGATAGAGAATATATTGGCTTTTCTCGTAAATAACTTCCGTTCTTCTTCTTTATATTTTATTATCTTTCTTTAACATGTTTTATGGTATAGTGTCATTCATTGTGCTGTCAGCATCGTGAAATAAGATTGTTTTTTTACAAGGAAGTTCTAGGAGGAAATTGTAGACTATGGAAATATAGAAGGAAAATTTGGGTAAAAGAAATTATCGGTTTCTCGAATTCCATCTTTTGTATCGAATATTTTTTTTCATTCAGTTTGATTCGAGGTAGAAAAAAAATGGTGTGACTCGTTGGAATAAAATTTTACATGGTGAATATAGACGGTGGGACAAAATCGACGGACCGAGCTCTACAATTTTTTCCCCCAGTTCTTCCTATTATACAAAGCTCTGGGTTCTCGTGCATGCGGACCAACGTTTTATGATTCAACGTCGTTTAAAATTACGCTTTAACAGGCACTTTGCCCTTTGACCGCCGAATTAGAAACAGGACATGCTTACCTGCTAATGGAAAACGAACGTTAACACAAAGGACTAGTCATTTGGATTTTACCGAAAACTATGAGCGACCATTATCACAACGGGATTACTTATTTGTCATTGGATTTAATAATTTCTTTGAAACAATTACGTCGCTTGAAAATATACAATAACGATGCTTTATTCTATAAAATTATTTTTTAACAATTGTTTCATTCAAATTACGTTTCTCCAAAATGCTGCTAAGGTACAACTATAAATAACTGAAACATAAGGCACAAAATAATATCCCGGGCAAAAAGTTATGATGTTTTTTCGAACATTCGTCAAAGAAATTTCAATTCTCTCTCGCCACTTCAATATATATCTCAACAAACCTTAATCTCAGAATAGATATCCAAAAACCCTTTCTCAGATGAAAGTCACCGTCAAGAACGAAAGGATAAAGAGCGTAGCACGAAAGCAACAAAGATTACCTTACTTTTTGTTCAAAATAATTGGATCCAGACAGAAGGCGAGCAATTCGTCACGCGATAACAGCGAATAAGCAATTCATTATCGAAAATGGATAACCGAGACGACCGATTTTCTTCCACTAAGGTCAAAGTCATGCGATTCGAAGCGAAGAATAAAAAAAATCCAACCAAGAATAAAACACGTAGATACACGAATTACGATCAATGGATTAAAACAAATTGTCGAATGAGATAGGGAAAATTATATCAAGTATAATCTCATCGACGGCATCGCGTGCGTTTACGTACGATGTAGCTTTTCATGGCATTTCTACAAAGCGATCAAATGAAATTCATATGAGCACAAATGACTGCGATCTATCAACGTCGACGCTCATATTGCAATATTTTCTACGGTGGCCGTATTAAAGGGAATAATTGCATGCTAAACGAATATTAACGTTAAATAATCCATGGCGAGAGCTTTCGAATAAATACCAGTGAATTGAATTTAAAGGAAAATTAAAAAAGAAAGTAACGTGCAAAAGAGAACACACGGAGAGAGAAAGGGAGAAAATCGTGGACTAAATTAATACCGATTACTCGTTGAACATACGTAGAATCACATTATCGCGGAACCTTTTCGCGCAGAACGCATAATAAGTGACTTCTACTTTTTTCCGGGCAAAAACCGTGAATACCCAGCCAGACGAAATTATAACGTTTCCGAACAATACCGTCCCGGCAACGTACGTTATAATTACTTTCCACGAATCGAATCGTTACGCTCGCGAAATTATTCGCAACAGTGAATCGTCGTTTCTCGACAAAATCTCCCATACAACGAAGCCAAAGGAAATAAAAAGAGGAAGAGGGAGAGAGAGAGAAAGAGAAAAAAAGAAATCGTCGCATCGGAGTCTTTAAAAGCCGCATAAATTTCAAACTCGATCCTGACCTTTTCCGATTCCCTCTTATGAAAGATTCAAAACGTCTGTTACGCAACGGCACGACGGGATGCAAACACGTTCGATTAGAACGCAACACGTCGCTCGTGAATATCATCGAGTTATCGTTTGCGAGTCTCGCCAATGCCTCGCTCTTTTAAGCTTCGAATACGGGAAGCTCGTTAGCGAGGTTTTCGTAGGGTCGAACGATATGCCTTTCGTAAGAAAGAGTGAAACTTGGTAGACCTTACGATACTGTTGGAACGAGGAAATTCTACGGAGCCATGTGGAAGCATTAATTGATCGGCTTCTGAAACGACAGTGATGGATCTGCTCCCCTAGATTTCACGGAAACGATCGAGCCGTCCTTTAACTACGTTAATGATTCGCATGCCAATCGTCTTACCGAGGCTCGTCTTTAGCGTAATTCGTAGCTACGAATAATTACTTCCTCCGGCGGTGTACGCAATCTTGACGATTGTTATCGCGGATGGAGAATTTACGCGTGCTGTGCAACGATCGTGAAAGTTTATTGCAAAATGTTCGAGCTGATAGTATCGTCTGGTCTAAAATTATGAAAAAATCGATTTTTCAATTTTTGCATTTCTTTATACCTTATGATGTGAAGAATATTTGGGAAAATGGATTTTACCTAAATCATAAATTTAATAAAGTTATACAGTTTACAGATTTTCCGGTTTAAAGTAATTTAAATGATACCAAAAACTTTGAGCGCGTTTTTCGCGAAACTGTGTTTTTCAAACTGGTGACCATGATATGTAAAAAAGTATCATGCCAATCGGTTTCAAATTTGACCTACACATTAAAAATATGTTTCTTTATCGCATGAGTGAAAAAAAAACTTTTGAACGTAAATTTGCATTTAAGAAAAACTGTCGGCACGTTTAGTGTTAAATGCTGGATTAAACCTGAATTTTACACATTGAATTGCAAAGAATTTCATAATTTTCACGAGCTAAATTATATTTGACAAAGTTGAGAATTTGTCTTTGAAGAATAGAAGCTTAGATGTGCCTTGTGTTACCTCAAAGTCACAGGGGCCCATAGAGGGTTAAGCCCTTTGGCCTACAACAATGTGTGACCCTCGTGACGCTGTAAATATCACAGTAGATTTTGAAATTTTCCAAAAACTATTAAATTGAAAATAATAATTAGCCACGCAACGATCGGATTATTTTTATGCCATTAATGTTGCGTTCGGTTAGACGAAATATCGGCAATTAGTGAAAAATTTTGATTTCAGAGCTATTGCGTTCGCATTTAAAGAAAGCGTAGGGCAAACGGTTAAAAAGTGAATAGAATTAAGGCAAGTGCATCTGATTCGAAAGAAGCTGTGGCATTTGGAAGAATGAAATTGCATAATTTGTAAAATTTGTAACATCAGAGAAATGATTGATGCATGATAACACCTATTCTACGGCATCTGAAAGCCTGCGAGAGTTATTAATGTCAAAGTACCGACTACTGCGATGCACAAAGTACTAATTGTAGCACGTAATTAACACAACAGTGTGTCGTATTTATACAACAATTAGAGAAGCTGCATACAATCTTGCGAAATGGTTTCTCTCTATTTTCAGAAACATAATTATTTAGATACGTGCAATATGTAGACAAACGATGGATATATTTTCAGGACAATTGCTGCACCATTTCGCGAGCAAATAATACAAACGATCGCGCACGATCCTTTCGTTCCACGGTGTGGATAGAATCGTACAAATTGTACTCTGCAAGCAGCATGTTAACACTTTATTTTCCGAGTTCTACAGCTAAAAATAGTGGCTCGTTATCGGAACACTTCCAACAAATGGGAGAAAAATGTCCACAGTTTTCTTAACCTCTTCCAACCTCCACTATGATCTCTAAGTACTTTCGCTATGTCGACTATATACGTCGACGGATAATCGCTCAAACGAGTCATACATTTTTACCCAGGAAAATTTCGTTTCAGCATCCTATTCATCTTACATTTCCATTATAACGAAACTAGGATATACCAACCATACTCGTCTTATTCTTTTAATATCCACTTTCGATACTCATCCTCTCATATCAAATATAATGAAGGACCGGCTCGATATCCTCCAATAATACCATCGCCCTGGCTAATATCTCCGGAAGACCTTAATATATAAATTACAGTCTATAAAGTACTCCAGACACACAAGAAGGAAGCAAATATTTAAACCAGAATATGGACCAAACCTTATCAAACGACGTTTCATAATTAAATCGTCCGAAATATCGACAAATCGATACTCTCGCTCGATATATCAATTATGAAATCATGTTAACATACAATTTCTCTCGTATACTCGCGATCTATAATACTCTATAATTAAAACTCTTCACATATCAACCAATCGATGTTCTCCATCGGTATATAAATTATTAATTCAAGTTAATTCACAATTTCTTACGTATACCCGCGATCAACAATACCATCGTGTTCGTCCTTGAATTAAATCTGCAAGTGTATCGTGTGCAACATCGAGAAACGATAATGTTTCGTAACAACTTATAAACGATACGCATTAATTCTTGAAGGAAACTATTCATTATTCAAGCATCCATAGAATCTTTCCTCAACGGAATACCGTGAGCAGTTTCAAGCGGTTTAACAAACTTACGAAATCACTCGGCAAAAAGATAGTAACGATGTTCCAGCTGGAGCATCGGCCTAGCTGGAGAGATACTCTGGCTCGATTCAGGACGATTAATACGAAATTTCACGTCGGCGGAGATTTAGGAGCGATAAAAGTATCAGGAATCGCGTGCGGAACTTTGCCGCGCGGGAATTACCCGCTCTCGCGCGGCGGAGAGCGCGACAAGAAAATTAATACTCTCCGTGGCCACAAAAAAAAAGATGAAGGAGAAAAAGAAATGAAAGAGAGAAAGTAATAGAGAGAGAAATTCGCGTGGGAGAAAACGGACCAGTCACCACCACCCCGAGGAAAAAAAAAACTGGTGGCAAAAAAAAAGACTGGAGAAAAAAATCTCCGTGAAAACGCGCGTATGGAAGCGCCAGCGTAACGACGTCTCGTCAAAAGCGTCGTTTCGTCGGCGCAGACTAATATTATTCGCATGTATTATGTATACCGTGTGCACAATGACGAGGCACGGCCCAGGGCTGTTTCGATTCGACGATTTTTTTTTTTCATCCCTCCTTTTCTCTCCCTCCTACCATCCCTCTTTTCCCTTCTGCCGTGCGGAACGAACAGTAGAATGCGTTAGCATACTGACGAGAGCGAAAGTCAACGAGAGACGGAGAAATGGTAAGAGAAAAAGGGAGAGGGTGGAAAAAGGTGCACGCAAACCGATGTAACGAATGCACAAACAAGCACCCCTAGTACCCACGACGCGAGATAATGAAGTTAGGAAAAGTACACCGTGAAGTCTGGTTTCCGGCGCGATTCGAAGACCCGAAACGTTCCTACGTGTTCGTCCTCCTACCGTGCATCAGTGTTACGTATGGATGCATGTTTGCACGGGGGTATCTGCATCGCGAGGGTAAATACCGGGGGAAACCAGCCGTCGTATCGTGTCTGGTTATTCCGATATTTCCTTAGCGCGAATATTTTCGCCCCTAATTGTCCGTGGGGGATGTGTCGTCTGGTTTTCCACTAGGGCTACTTCTACCTTGTTTTTCTTTGGCATTGATGTCGAGGGAAACTGATTTGTGTGTTTGTTGGGGGGCCAGGAAAACTGACGAATAATTCCGTGCTGGTTGAGAGAATGGTGTAAAGAAAATGAAGATGTTAATACTCGAACTACCAGTGTTAAATCTATTTTGGACTTTTTAGTATTTTTAGTACAACAGTGTTTGTATATCAATACGTTAAGTAATTACTAGATTGCGGATGTTTATGCAAATTTCGAGTTTCACAAATGCAGGTGAGACAGGAAAACCTATCTAGGGATTTATTGCACTCAATAAATATTACAACAAATACCATACTTTGGATATTTTAGATATATTTTTATATTGTGTTCTTTTTGTATATTTTAGCGGTATTTAATTTGTCATAAATGCATAAAAATCCGCAGTCTGGTAATTCCTTTAGAAAAAGAAAAATGAAGAAGTGGAAAAGATGATCGATTCGTTAGTCTGTGTTTTAAAAAATCAATGTAGAATATTTACTTGGTGGCTCTTCTGTAAACTTAGAAAATTTTGGGGGAAAATTCAGAACCAGTCCAGGGTTAATGATTGGTTGTGATAGTTCTAGTGTTAATGAAGTTTAAGGGTAAAATTATTGATGATTAATATAATTTAGGATTATTGTTTAGATATTAGAAAAGAAGATATTTAAAGGTATTTGGGCAATTTTCCGAAGAAATTAGAAATTAGTTGCTTGACTGTTTTGACAGATGTAAAGTTGACGAAGCCTGTAACTTGGTTGTTGTCAATTACAGTTCCTACGCTTAGACGGAAATCGAGTTGTAAACGGAGACTCATCTGTGGCTGTACCGAAAATACAACTTCGCGCAGTAAAACGTCCAATAATTTTGTCGCTCCTCATACAAACTTAATGCAAGCGTAGAAATTAACCGAATCTAATAAAGTTACAACACGTTTACCGCCAACTTCTGTTTCCGTAATTTTCACGAAAATAAGACCGCAACTGGAGAAATCTCTACGGAGTCCTACGAAAATAGATGCGCAAGAAATTCATAATTCGACGGTGATAAAAACAAATGTTGAATAATTCCATCGTTTTTCGTGCAGAAGTTAACGGTATACTGAAAATAAGCCGAATATAATAAACCTATGATTCCAATTTCTTCGTGTTTTTTTTTTCTTTTGCGTGAAAACTTTCATTTACTTGGTTTGAAACAAAAATAAGGTTGCAAACCGAGAAGCATCTAGGGGGATGCAAAAATATGCGTGGAAGCGAAGGAAAGAGGCTATTTAGGGCGCCATAATGAAGTTAGGAAAAGTACACGAAGAACTCTAGTTTCCAGCACGACTCAAAGACTCGTTATTCACTCGTCTCTGTTCATTTCTACGCGGCGACGCGTGTTTACACGGAAATATCTCCATGCTCGCGGGTAAATAAGACGGAAGCTCGATGGTATACGGCGCGCTTTTCAAATCTCGTTGCGGAACTTCTCCGGGTGTTTCTTTCACGGTGCACCTCTTTGATTCCGTTTAAAAAATTTTACCCAATAGCATTTTCCACCTGAAAATTTGTTTCTCTCTTCGACAAAATTGATTTAAAAAAGGAAAGAACATTAACACTAGAACTACCAAGTGATTCAAAATGACTGGTTCCCAATTTTTGTTTAAAGATTCTCCAAATTTATAGGAGAGATGTAGCGCAGATATTCTACGTTGATCTTATAATTTACGTTTCAGTAATTAAAGATTATCGAATCGATCATCTCTTTCACCTCTCAAAGTTCTTATTTAATATATCAAAATATTAAATAACCTCATAACATAGGAAAAATTACCTTAACCTTCTATACTCCGAATTTTTTGTGGTACTCGAAGATCAGTTTCACAATAGCACAATTAGAAAATGATAAAAATAGTATTTTTAAGTTATAGGTTAAACCTGAATTGTACACATTAAATTGCGCAGAATTTCATGATTTTCACGAGCAAAATTATAATATTTGGCGAAGTTGAAAATTTGAATTTGAAGCATTGAAGCTTAGATATGTCTTGCATTACCACAAAGTCCAAGGGGTACATAGAGGGTTAAGGTAAAATATATTTGTCGATGAACTTTAAAACGATCACGATAGAAAATAGTATGATAATTCCGACATTCGTACGCCAATTTACTGGATCGTTTTCGTTACGTGGAAATTTTCAGTTTGACGATGTATAATCAGAGAGAGGTAGAGAAGAAAATTACATCCGAGTAACTTCGGAACTACGTAATCAGTAGGAAGAAGTTGCACGCATGTCGATGCAACGAGAACGGGATAATGAAGTTAGGAAAAGTACACCATGGGGGCTAGTCACCAACCCAGTAATTCGAAGACCCGCGCACGTGTGTTTGTCCCTGTTTACGGGTTCTGCGTGTTTGGATACGGGTATCTGCATCTCCACGGTAAATACTACGAGAACCCGATGTGACGTAGTTTCCAACTTGTTTCACGGCGACCTTACGTGGCCCCCTTTAAATTTATTGCTCTTTAATCGCTTTTTAACGCAACGTTAAATTTTCTTCCTACTACGAAATGCAAAATACGAAAATCAAAGGAAAACGTCAGAGAAATTTAGTCAAGTTTGTCTCACTTTCGAGTAAACTGAAGGAAATGTTTTCGATTAAAATGTAATAAAGTTCGGGCAAATTTCACATTAATAAGAAACGATGAATATTATAAATATATTTCTTGGAATTTTTTGACTGTGAAATTTTCAAATAATTCTCCAACTTTTGCGCGAATATTATTTCCGAGGAGAATGATATACTTGGGCTCTTATATAAGAGCAATTTTCGAGGATAAAGTAAAAGGAGTATATTCGCATCGTTACAAGGAGCGCCGAGATAGGCGAGGAATAAGTACTCCATGCGAAGAATGATCAAGTTAGGAAAAATATGCCGTGAGAATGAACTTGCACAGAGTTTCAAAGATCTCTTTGCTTATTTCTATGTATCCAACTGTTGTCTTCTTGTGCATCTATGCGCAAGGTGTACACTTATTTACGAATATCTCTATTTTCATAATAACTATCATGATTTATGCCGTGGAGCATTTTTGAAATACGTTTTGTTACATACATGTTCTTTTTTAAGACAGACACGAACATTGCGTTCAGCGAAATTCGAAACTTCTGCACAAATGGAATCCAAATGATTTTCAACTGTTTCATCGTAACGTTACTCGGTATTGTTTTACAGTTTACTGCTACCTTTTAGTTCCATCAATATAGAAAACTGAAAAGTGAGTCTTGCAGATTGAAGCACACCAATTTCTCTCTTTCCCATAACATAATTTACAAGTTTTTGTTCCAAGAATGAAATGATCTCTCCTACTTCAGAGAAAAAAGGCTTCTTCCTTTTATTGGTTATCAACAAAATCAAAGAATTAAATCTTTGCTATCTTATAATTAAATCACTGCATCGATAACAATTTCTCACAAAAATGACCGCTTTTAAAATCTCCTAAAAATTCAAAAACCTCACAGAACTTACACCAAAACGGTCATCGTAGTATCAGATTTCTCTGTAAACCTATGAAATCAAAATTCAACGAACGATTGACTTTCCTTGCAAATATCTGCATATCCTATCTGACAATTAAATCACTGCATCTATAACAATTTCTCACAAAAATTTTCCAATTCCAAGACGTCCTAAAAAATTGAAAAACCTCTCAAAACTTATTCCAAAACGGTCATCCATCAATAAAATTTCTCCATAAACCTACGAAATAGAAACTCTACAAACAATTGACTTTCCTCGCAAATATCTGCATCCACTATCTTACAATTAAATTACTGCATCGAAAAAAAATTCTCACAAAAATCTCCTATTCCAACATCTCCTCAAAAATTCAAAAACCTCCCAAAATTTACTTCAAAACGGTCATCCTCCCATAAGATTTCTCCATAAACCTACGAAATAAAAATTCGACGAACGATTGACTTTCCTCGCAAATATCTGCATCCCCTATCTTACAATTAAATTACTGCATCGAAAAAAAATTCTCACAAAAATCTCCTATTCCAACATCTCCTCAAAAATTCAAAAACCTCCCAAAATTTACTTCAAAACGGTCATCCTCCCATAAGATTTCTCCATAAACCTACGAAATAAAAATTCGAAGAACGATTGACTTTCCTCGCAAATATCTGCATCCCCTATCTTACAATTAAATTACTGCATCGAAAAAAAATTCTCACAAAAATCTCCTATTCCAACATCTCCTCAAAAATTCAAAAACCTCTCAAAACTTATTCCAAAACGGTCATCCGCCCATAAGATTTCTCCATAAACCGACGAAATGAAAACTCGACGATTGACTTGGCAAAAATAGACCGGCCATACGTCGATTTTCACGTAGCCCCGCAGATTCTCGTACACATATTTGTATGTACTCAACTTGGTTCATGCATCTATACGTGCAGCTGATGCATGTTTGCTCGCGAATATCTGCATCTCCACGGCAAATACGGCGAGTTATGCCGCACACGATTTTCGACTCACGTCTGTCGTTGCACCTCTTGCCCCGATTCTCCATCCGGAATGTACGTATCGCTTCGAGCTGGTTCCCCGCAACCTCGGTGCATCCGAGAAACGACGCCGAGAACTGGCTGCCGTTGTACGAAAAAGATTTGTCGTTGCCAGGATAACAACGGTGGTAACTACTTGGGCGATAACAATTCGTGTTCACGTACCGACGATTCCTGTCCCCCGGCCATCTTGTCACGCCGTACTTCCACGGACAAACGCCAATTCTTGTCAGGGGGTTACAAACTGTTATCGCCGATACAGTCAGCCCTTGTCGTAGTTGGGGTAACTACTTTTTTTTTTTCTTCTACCTAATACCTAATGCGCAACGAAGCCTCGCATAGATGCACCACAGCAACGTTTATACGAGCGTATAAACGGCCCTGCGAGCCTCGTATATGCTAATTCTCGACAAATCCACGGGGGCGACGATTGTTTCGAGCGATAACTTAAGCGTTAAATAATGCTAACGTTTGACATACACGCGCTAATACTAGTGTACTGATTTCCATTGCCAGTCGATTGGGATTGCCGAGAGGTACTGTTTAAATGCGACGTAAATGATAGTAGGATTTTATATCAAGCAAAATCTTTGATATTTGTAGGACTTATTTTGTATAATTTCGAAATTGTAATGTATATAATGAAACATTGTAAGAATAATTAAAAAAATTTATGTAATTCGGTTTATCTTCATTTTTCTTATCGTATAATATTTAAAGTTTCTTTGCGAGAATTTCTTACTCCAAGGTATAAGAAGAGTCCAGAGGATTTTCTTTGACAAAGATTAGCATTTTTATCGAACAACGTTTCAAGCGTAATCGCAATAATCCACGAACTTTCGAAAACGTCGTGCCGTTATCGTAGGCGAAGTCTGCACGATATCTCGGAGCCATCGGGCGCGAATGCACGGCTTTCCATTGGAGATAGTTTTCGATTTTACCCCGACTCCGTAATTTCGCCTTTGTTTGTAGTTTTGGGGGTCAGGTATATATCGTTCTCCGCCGATTCGACGTATGCCGGAGGGCCTCCCCCGGCAATTTCTCGAGTGCGCACTTGTTAGCATCCAAGCGACTGAATTAATTAACGGCGCGTCGTTAAATCGAACAAACGAAGTACCGCTGCCGACCTTCCGCCCTTTGATTAAATCCACGTTTCACATATCCACGGATATATATCATTCCACGTGAGCATTTGTTCGATTGTTCAGCGAGCATCAAAGCTCGCGGTTTCGAGAGGCAATAAGCTGATCGCGTGGTAAAGGATTTAACCGAATTAGCAACGATTTAATCCCTCTTGAGCGTATTTACTGGCTTCGCGAGTAAAGTATGTCGAGACAAATCTTACGATAATCATGCACCGGATTAAATAAATGCACGATTAAACGATCTGAAAATGATCCAGTTAATTAATTTCCTTCGACAATTCGTGCGGGTTAGGAAGCGTGAGTTGACCTATTCGCTGTTAATGCTAAATGTAGTTGGAAATCCTGGCGTCGACTATGGTTCGTCACGTATGGAAAATCGTTGTGTGCTTAACCCTTCGAGTATGGTTGAGCCGGACGCGAATGTGTACAACAAGGGAAATTGAATGTGACACTACAGCCAAGGGAGGATGGAGGATTTCTTCGGCTAACAAGTTTTGTAAGTTTCAAGTTTTTTGTAAGTTTTAACTGCCACGTTGCATTTCCTGTCGTGGGAGGAGATTAACGTTAGACTTGATTTTTAAACTGTAACTGCGTTGTAATAAACTTCGATGGTCTTTAACCCCTTGCCGTGCCATTTCTTTTGTGATTAAATGTGCAATAATTCTCAATTAATTACTAAAATAACAATCTAGCCCCTAATTTCAGATATAGTAAATGCGTTAACGTAATAATGAATAGCATAGAATTAAGTTTATTTTATCAGGACCAACTGATATTTTTGATAAAATAATTTTTGAAGCACTTCAAAATTGACAATTCCATTTATCGCGTCACGAGTAGCACTCGTTATTGTACGTCAAGGGGTTAAAAAATGGTGACCAATAGATAAGACAATATTAGGGTGTTTGGGACTTACACTTTTAATTAGCAAGTTCCTATTCAAATTTTGATTACTTCTAGACACAATAAAACTGAGAGATTTGTTCTGAATTATTGTTGAAAATTATACAATAGATCCAGATGCAAAATAACTACAGCAATTAATACTAAAATTATTTCTAAAGATTCCCCAAACCGATAGAGAAACTATAAAGTTAATATTCCATTTCCTGATAAAATTAAAATTAAGTACTTAGCTGATCATCTATTTCACATATCCAGTATATTTAAATATAATCGACACAAAGCAAGTAGTTCTAGCGTTAACGCAAAGTATAATACAGGCATTGTACTTTTCCACCAACAACGATAAAACGACCTCACGTTCGAAGTGAAAAACGATATGAACGAGTATATATCACGTTTCAAATCAACCTTTACCTTATCATCGGAATTGTGTTACAATCGTTCAATGATCGCACTTTCGACACACGCTCGTTCGAAGTCTCTCCCGATAGTCAGTCGTCTGTTTTCTCTAACGCTACCAGCAGAATGGAATTAGCAGAAATACAACCCGAAGGCCGGTCTCTCTAGTTTGAATTCCGTATTTGGATGCCCGTATTTGTGCATTGTGCAAATGCGAAACTCGACGCCGTGCGCCGTCGTCGTCGACGTCGACGCCGTGGCCGTGCAAAGGCAAGCGGAACAGACTGGCAGCCGGAGAGAGAAAGAAAAGTGAACCTACATGAGGAAGAGAGAGAGAGAGAGAGAGAAAAGGACGGTACCAAGGCAGCTGCGTCTACTTCCAGGCCTGATGAAAATACGGTTGCGCCCCGAAACTTTGCATTCGAGTGTCCTGCGGAAACGTGCAAATGTTACGAAGCGAGATTCCACCGCTAATGAATTAGGAATGAAGTGCATTTCGTTTCGCGAAGAAGAGGCTGAATATGACAATAGCTCCTACTACTTCTTTCCCTTCCTGTCGTTCTTCCTTTCCCTCTAACCTTGTCCCTCTACATCTCTTTTATTCTCTGCTCGTGATCAATTTAATAAACGTGGAGCAGACGAATGTTAATTGTTCTGCAACTTTGTCAGACGTGATGTTTATTTGCTACAATTCTAACGGTGAATGGGATGTACTTTCATGCAGAATCACTTATGTCTTATAATGGTAGCATTTCGAAAGAGTTTCATGGAGATTCTCGTCGTTTTGGAGAAATATGAACATCATGAAATTGGAATTCTCTTTGCAGAATTTCATAGGAGTTGTAGCATGGAAAAATTCATTAAGTTTTGCATTTGAATTCCGATCTTGGGTTGGGTTAGTTTGCGGTTTAATTAAAAATGTCTTTGTTTATTAAGATAAGCTGTAGCGGACAGGTGTGAGGTGTATTATTGTAGTGTCGTGGCACTGTAGCTGTACTACGAAATTTGCTCGTCGACGTTTCGAAGACAGGAAGTGCATCGCGGTTGCAACGCTGTGAGAAGCCTGTCGGCTGTCCAGTGTCGCTAATCAACGCGTGTCAACCTCATCTCACGATAGAGACGAATCTCTAGGGTAACCTCTCTTGGAGTATTGTATCTCTACTGATAACTGTGCGGGCAATTATGATAATAGTCCTTGTCATTTGTTCTTCATTTGAAAATAATGAGATTTTTTGTTTTTCGACAGTGGTGAAACCAATCAAAGTACATTAGTCTCCTATTACAATAGAGGCGAATATTCCCAGAACATCGCGTTTCACTGATATACGTATAGTTGGACAACTGAAAGATGGCTAGAAAGGGGCGGAGCCTGTCGTCTTCAACCACCTTTTTGTATCATTTCACTTTTTGGAATTCTCAAACCCAATCACCAAACATAAACGACTATGTAAAGTATTTACTTTAGGAGACTGTGCTGGAGGATCTCAAAAGTATACTGATAACTGTGCCAGCAATTATGATAATAGTCCTTGTCATTTGTTCTTCATTTGAAAATAATGAGATTTTTTGTTTTCGGACAGTGGTGAAACCAATCAAAGTACATTATTCTCCTATTACAATAGAGGCGAATATTCCCAGAACATCGCGTTTCACTGATATACGTATAGTTGGACAACTGAAAGATGGCTAGAAAGGGGCGGAGCCTGTCGTCTTCAACCACCTTTTTGTATCATTACACTTTTTGGAATTCTCAAACCCAATCACCAAAAATAAACGACTATGTAAAGTATTTACTTTAGGAGACTGTGCTGGAGGATCTCAAATGTAAAATGACAACGATAGACGGTTGAAGGTGAATGGCTCCGACGATCGTTAGCCATCTTTCAATTGTCGGACTATAGATATCAGTAATTATGAAATTGTTCTGAGTCGTTTGTATTCATTCCTGAAATATGTACTTCACTTATCCAGTATATTTACATGTAATAGACAAAAAGCTAGTAGTTCTAATGTTAACACCAGAATTACCAAAAAAGTTAAGATGATTAGTGCCTAATTTCTTCCAAACATACTCCGAGTTTGTAGAAGAGTCATAGAGCAGATATTTCACATTGATTTTATAAAACACAGATTATCGAATCGATCAATTTTTTCACATCTCGATTGCTCTTTTTCCAAGGTATTTATTTAACACGTTGAAATATAAGAAATTTAACATCGGTAGTTCTAGTGTTTATGCAAAGTATAATACAGTTATTGCAGATCTTTCTTTTTAAATGCAACGAGACGGACTTTCGATTAAAGTACCTGGAAAAATGTGATTAAAAATGAACGTTAAAAAAGTGTCCTTTCACCCTTCTATTTTTATTCTATGAAATACGATGTAATGAAGCTGATACTTTTCTCAATTTGCAAGGGTTCATTTAATATTTTTTTTTCAATTCAGAGTCGCATTGTAAAGGTTTACGACGGGAAATAAATAAATACCTACCAGTAATCCACGAAGTAAAATTCATTCCGAGATTGCTCGGCAGTCGCGTGCAGGAAAAGAGTTAATGCATCGCGAGCAAACAGGTTCGTGTAATCGACGACTTCTAGGCTAATTTCAATTTCACGTGTCATTTGCCTCTGATAAGAAGCGAGTACAACGTTTGCCGCTAATGTCATAAGAGAAAATCGCGAGTTTAAACTTCGACGCATGATTTAACACAACGACCTCTCGGCAAAACGTCACGTATAAACTCGCGGATTTGCAATGGAGCAAAGTGCAACCGACGACCTCAGAAACGAACGACAAAGTTCCACTTTGGTGATGCTGTGCCATTTTCCGGAATTCCAGGACGAGTTCGATTCTACCAAATTACACTTTCCGTCACGTGAAGTATTTACGCGATCTATTTTCTATTAATTTATTCGTTGAAAAAAAAAAAAATTGTGAATTTAACAGATTGAGTGTCAGACAATTTTTAATGATAATATATAATTTAAATTCTCATTATATCTTTACTTGCTGCATCGACATACTAAATTAAAAATTTCACAATTAATTCCTCCTACGTTGAGTTGCTCGCAATAAAATTCGTGAAAATACTTCTAACGTTAAATTCTATTAAACTTTTTAACTTGGCAATTCTCGAATTCTAAAGACCTTTCAATGCATTTCTACGTCACATGTATGATTCGAGTGTACAAAGACGCGTCTGTAAATTTGTGCATTTGCACTACAACAGGAACAAATATTTGGCAAGAATTTCTACCATTTCTCAACAATTTTCCATCGAATCGTTCGATTATATCTACTGCTGTATATTTCCACATTACATTCCTAATTTTTCCTCCAATTACCTTTAATACCTTTACGCTCTTCGTTTAACTTCCAAGTAAATAATGTAACTAACGTAGAAGAAAATCGCAAGTTCAAGAAACGACCTATGATTTAACACGTTGACCTCTCGACAAAGCGTAGAAATTCGCTTCGGAGCAAAATACACTCTTCGTCGCCAGGAACGAACAACAAAGTTTCCATTTGGCGCAAAAGTTGTGTCATTTGTAAACATCGCCGCATCGTCGTTCGATCGTGCAAAACGAGGACACTTCTTTCAACGTGTACTATTTACGCAACGTATTCTCGCATTATCCAGTTAATTCCTCCTATAATTCTAAATTAACTGTACAATTCTTACAAAAGAAACTTCTAACGCATAAACTTCCTCGCAAAAAGTCATCTACAAAACCATGCAACCTTAGGGAAGAAAAATGTGCAGATTCGTCGTAGAACCATGTAATTTCTAAAGTTAAATCGCTAAATTCTTTACAACGAAGTAGTATCCTTCTACATCCAACGAATTCTCAGATTCCATTCTCAGCTCTTCCTCTAATTACTTTTAATAACGCGCTGGCTTCTATCGGGTGCAAAAAAACAGCAAAAAAGGGGTGGTGGCTATCGCAGAAGAAAATCGGGAGTTTAAGCTACGACGGACAATTTATCTTGAGCCCCAGCAGTTCCCGGGGGAGAAAGCGTAAAAAGTCGCGGAGATCGGCAGTACAGTAAAACGCACACCTTCCTTTCTAGCCGGGTACCAAAAAGATGGTGCGTCACGATGGAAGGAGAGACCAAAATAAACGAATCATCTTCTTCCTTCTACTTCTCTTCTCGTCGCCAGAGTCGTCGTCGTCGTGATGGCACGACGCGATACAATGCGATAAAAACGCAACCGTAGAAACTCACGGAAATACCCGGCAAGGGAGTAGTCAAGGTAACGGCGGTTTATTTCGTGCTACGGGTAAATTACTGACGCAAAAGGGCTAGAAGGGGGTTGGGAAGGATCGTGGTGAAGGCGGGAGATGGTAGGAACGCGAAAAGAAAAAGTAACGAGGACAAAAAGCGTGTTTCGGTTGGAAGAAAGGTATGCACACCGCTAGTCCCTCCAAACAACCCCTTCTTTCTCGAACTTCTACCGTCCAACACACGTTTCAAGCTGGGGCAACGCGTTTGCCGACAAACGCTGTTAATTGTTAGAAATAGAAAGCGCCAACTTTTGCCCTTCTATACCACCATTCTGGTTTGTGTCGTGGAGGTTTGTCTACGGAGTAATTAATGTTATTTTCCCAGACTGGACTGGGGCCACCCCCCTGGAAGTTTCGACGTGTCTCGTTGAAGCTAAACGCGACACCCGGAGAATTTCGACGATTCTCGAAGAAGGGAGTAAATGAGAGGAGATTCGTAGAGACGAAAGATTACACGATGATAAATGAAAATGGCATGGTACGAACGGGAAAGCAACGTCCGCGATAAATGATAGATACAAATGAACTGTTCCGTGTGCCAGATGTTGTAATAACGGGTAGTACACATCGTGTTTTCAGACATTTTAGGAATTCCGGATGTCCATTACACGGATATAATACAGAAGAGATATAGAGAAGATTAAATTTCTTGAGAGATTTCAACGTCAGGGAGAATTTCGACATTTTTCTTAACTCTTTGCAGTATCAATTTCTTTTGAGACTGAGTGCGCAGTATATTAGAATTAATTGATGAAATAATAATCTGTTCTACATTTCTGATATAGTTTATGACTTAACGCAATATTAATAGCATCGTAATAATTTAATCCTATCGTAGGACAGTGGTACTTTTAATTTAACACATTAAACGCCGTCGAAGTGAAACTTTTTCTATCAAATTGCCATCTTTAAAAAACAGAGATGTTAAAGATACAGATGGACAGATATTCGACAGACCTTTATCTTTTTAATGCAGATATTTAAATATTTACTATATCCGAAAATTCATAAACATTGCAATTTAGAAGTTACATGAAATTTCATTGAATTCAATAGCGCCCGTCACTGGCGACCCCCATGGTAGTCAACGTGTTAATAATTTTCGGAAAATTTGAAAATTTTCTACTCCATTTATCGCTTCACGAGTGTCTCTCGTTATTGCAAGGGGTTGATGCTAACAAACCGTACATCGAATCGCCGTATTAACAGATAAACCATGTTATATTCTGACAAGTACACAAGGTACGAGAAAAATGCCAGCATTAATTCCTAGTAGAATAATTCCACCTCAAGTTTCAATGCTGTTGCGAAAGGAAGCAAGAGAAAAGGGGGGCTGAGGGAAATTCAATACCACCCCAACAAATATCAAACCCTATTTTCCGATCCAGTTTATGACTTGACACAATATTAATAGATACTTTCAATTTGTAATTTTCAACAAAGTTGAAAATTTCTTACTCTATTTATCTCTTCGCGAGTGTCTCTCATTATTGCAAGGGGTTGAGGCTAACAATCCGTACATCGAATCGCCATATTAACAGGTAAACCGTGTTATATTTTGACAAATAACACAAGGTACGAGAAAAATGCCAGCATTAATTCCTAGTAGAATAATTCCACCCCAAGTTTCAATGCTGTTGCGAAAGGAAACTGGAGAAAAAGGGGGCTGAGGGAAATTCAATACCACCCCAACAAATATCAAACGGTACGCGTGAACAGGGGCAGGTGAAAACGGGATCTCCTATAAATTCTTCCTCGCATCCGACGACTTTTTGCAATCGAGTATGAAATCCATGAAAACGTTTTCGTCCGAGGGGGAATAAAAACTAAGCACGTGAATAGAAGCGAACTGCTACGGTTCGAAACACCGAGTAAGTCTTCGTCTCCTCGAGTTTCCCTCTTTCTTATTGATTTCGTGCTACCGTCAAATTACCGAAGTGCAGTTTAGCGAAAAGAGTAGCAGAAAGCTGCAAGAGAAAGGAGACTCCGCAAAAAATATGTCTGGAAAGTTCCCTTTTACTCCTCGTTGCCCCCTTAACGATATCCCTCTCGCCTGGTATTACCTTCATGTACACGTATCGTTAATCGTTTGCACGGAAACTACAAACATACTCTATCTCACGATATTATACACCTTCGTCTATGCACGGTAATTTGTATGCAAGTGTAACGCGTACGGAAGCCCAGGAAGAGTTCAATTTTTCGAGCTACCCGGCGATTTACCGCGCTATTTACGGCCCTACTGATGTTCGCTCGTGCTCGATTTTACACGTTGTAATAACTGTTTATTCTACGTCGTCACAATGTAGAAATTATTTCTTAAAATGAATTTTCAATATCATGATACTTTCGATGCTATCCGAATATTTGTACTTAGCTTTTCATGTTGTAGTGCCCCCAAGAAAAATTCTTAAGAGTCGAAGGTATGAAGTAGGCATGTACCTGATATCTTAACTTTACATTTAACCCTTTGCACTTCGATGTCCCACCTGAGGGGACATTGTAAGTTTATCATATCACTCTGTTGCACCCTCTAAGGGGACCATGAATTTATTAGTAATTACCAGACTGCGGATTTTTATGCATTTATGACAAATTAAATACGGCTAAAATATACAAAAAGGACATAATATAAAAATATATCTAAAATATCCAAAGTATGGTATTTGTTGTAATATTTATTGAGTGCAATAAATCCCTAGATAGGTTTTCCTGTCTCACCTGCATTTGTGAAACTCGAAATTTGCATAAACATCCGCAGTCTAGTAATTACAGAGGATGAGCTTGCTGCACCCCACAGTTTTAAGAAATATATGTTTACCTGAATTTTTCTATTGAAGTTGCACAAAATAGAAAATAGTAAAGTGCTGACAAGTTGCTAATAGATCACGTCAGAGATGGCTCGGAGTGCAAAGGGTCAATATAAACAACTGTGCTAGCGACTGCTGTTACAGTTCGTTTTTCGCAGTTCGAAACACTCTTTAATGCCATTATTATTATTACTATTATTATCACTATTATATTATACTACTCAATATTTTTATTTATTTAAATATATATATTCTAGTTTTGTTTTGCTTATCTGTGCAGTGAAATTATTGACTATTAAATACCCCGTACTACAATGAAAACCTGAATACTTCGAGTGGTCTACTTTCAATGTACCTTCGAAGACAGGAATATAAATTTGTGCAAAAAACGAGAATATAGGCTCGTTAAAGGATACGTTGTAAAAGGAACGAATGACTTTTGAAATGAATAATAAGAAAAAAAAAGGAAGAAAAAGAGAATCGAATTACAAGATGCAGTAAAAAGTGGTAATTTCGTTTACGAAGAAATTGCGAGCACTAAATGGAAGGATATTCGTGTGAACACCCCGCAAAGTCAGCCTTGTGTAGAACGAATTTGTAGAGGAAGTGCGCGTAAAAACGCGAAAATACGCGTTTGTACAACATCTGTCAAGAATAAAGCTCGCGCTGAGGGTTTTTGCTTGTTTACGAGGTTTCCTTTCTGTAGCCAGGTGTAAGAAGCAGTCCGCATTCCACCCTGTTACGGGTTTAAGAATCTACGCCTAAAATACCATTTTTCAAAGCAACCATAGAATTCTAGTTCACATTGATTTTCGTCTCGGAGTTTTCTTGTCGTACAACTCCAACGAGTGAACAATCAAAAAGACAACGGTATACGTCTTCCTAAGAGATAATTACCGGAGTGTGTATTCGCGATGAAAGAAAGGGTTGGAAAGAAACGACGGAAAATAAGAGGAACAAGCATGGAAAAAAGCACTCCTTTTCTTGCAAGCACCTTTTGCCTTTACGAAGACACTAATTACCCTCATTTTTAGAAATGCAGGTAACGTTTTCCTCCGAATTTTGATTCGAAGAGAAAAATATAAAATATAAAATCTTTTAGATACAATGTGTCTGTACGAACGGGGAAAAATTGAGGATTATGAGTTGTAAAAGAGTATACTCTGAAGAATAGAATAATGATTAGGCATTAAAAGGCGAGGGGAACTGAACTCCCCCAGCATTTAGCTCAATCACGTGCCAGATGCATGATGTACGATTTGACTAGAGTGGCACATTCAATTTTCTTCGCTGTATAAATGCATTTTATCTCGGAATCTAGAAAATTATTTGCTTCAGGAGAGCTATAATTACTTAGGAACCATAATTAATTGTGCCGCAATTTGGCGGTCTAATATCACTAGATAATCTATTAATGTCTGTCATCTATACTGCTGTAAGCAGGATATTCTATGAAACAATTTTTATTGTGCATAGAAAAGAAATTATTTTGCAAGTTTCGTAATTTCTGCTGAAACTTCTTCTATTAAAATCACATCTTTATAAAGCAGAAATGTTAAAGTAGCTGACAGATAGATATACAGCAAACCTTTATATTTTTAGCGCCAATACTGAAATATTCAATATGTTAGAAAATTCATAAATATTGCAATTTAAATGTCACACAATATTTCGTTGAATTCAACAGCGCCGGTGACCTCCATGGCAGTCAAAATATTAAATTGATCCCTTTACGTTGCAAAAATAAAGAGGCGCATGTCGCTCAAACATTAATTGTTTAATGTTTGAGCGACAGAAAGAAAGGATGCACACACTTCTACCATTATTTTTATAATTCACCGTGTCAAGTACATTTATTAAACCCAGTTATACCACTTACCCTTTCTCTCATCTCTCACCAATCCCACAACAACGTTACATGCCACAATACCCTTTCATAAACCTACCATCCCACGCACATAACACTCGCAAAAGCTCTACAGTCGATTTGAAACGTCCCTCGTACGAAGGCGGACCGTCTTGAGCGTTTTCACGAGACATAAATATTCCATTTATCGAAACAAGACGCCCAGGAATCATTGTCTGCAATTATAAAGATACCCTGCGCGGATAACAACTAAGATACTCCTGTCCCACCCGTTCTCTTCGCCGTTGTTCATTCTTTCTCGACAAAGGAACACTCAAAGAGACAACCGGTCGTTTTGTTTCACGCTGGCAAATTATTACGGTGCGCCGAAGCGAAAAGAGAGGAGGAAAACGTAACGGGCGGTGGCGTGAGTCGTCGTACTCCTACTGCTACTACTTTTTGGAAAAAGCACGACCGACTCTCTCTCTCTCTGTGCTTTTCTCTCCCGCCAGTTTTTCCGACCTCCGACTCTCCGCACATTTCCACGTTTGTCGGCGGGTCTTTACCTACGTGCCGTTAATTGCTGGCACAGAAAGTACAAACTTTTGGATACACGAAGCTGCACAACGCAACGGACGAAAGTCCACGACTCCGCGTGGTTCGTAATTAATGCTGCTTTTCCGCGAAAAGTGCAAGGGAAAGAGAAACTCGGGGAGAGGAGGAAGGAAGAGGAGGGCGGGTGAAAGTTTGAAGTAAAAGAAAGAAACAGAAATGTCGGAGAGAAGTGAAGAAATGCTGGGGGTAGAAAGGGTGAAGGTGGAAATAGAAGAGACGAATGGACGGTAGAAGAGTTTACACGGTGTAGAAGAAAGAGAAATGCAGCGAGTTTCAATACAAGGCTCGTCGACGATCTGCGGAGACGCGGAGATGCGGAGGTTGAAGCGGGAAGTTCGCGGAGGTGCAAGAGCATACGTAAATGGAAAACAATGTGTCCGGAATTACTTTTGTCGGTGAGCGTTGCTACAACGACGGCAAACGATGTTAGCCTCTGACTTCTTTCGTGTCTTTCCTCTTTGCGCCGAAAAATGAAATGTAAAAACATCGTAATGCTCGCTCAGAAGTTCTGCACCGTAGGCGCAAAGCGGGGGTTGCAGCAGCTCTGGTATATTTGGGTGGTGAAACGTTTAGAACTTTGTTTTCGATTGTTCTCATTACAATTCTATATTAGAATTTATTTTAACACTAGATCTACAGTCGCCAAATCTGATAGGTTTAACACTAGATTTACGGATGTTGATACACCTATTTTTCTGAAGTGAGCCAATTTGACTGGTACAAGAGAATTGAATCTTTTTGCAAAGAAAATATTTCTAAATCAATTTAAATGAAAGATTTACTATTAAAAGAATTAGCCAACCAATATTGTAGGATCGTGAAAAAGAAACGAGAGGCGCGCGGCAACCCATCCAAGGCAGCAACTCGGCCAGAGTAGCTTAACGTCGACGATCGCCTGGGTCGGCGAGGAACCACTGCGCCAGCGACGTCTCCCTGCTGACAATTTCTTTTCACGTCCTTTTCTTCCTAAGTTCTTTTATAGGAGAGCTTCTCCGCCCCGATCTCACAATATATTATATACATATATAGTAATCAAATTTTGAATGAGCCAAATCGGCTCCGTAAATCTACTGTTAAATATATTAAATGACTACCTTGCAGAAAGATGGATCAAGTGATAAAGCATCTGATCAGTTAAGTAACTTGTATATTATGAGATACAGATGAAATATTTATTGCATTACTTGCGTATCAATTTGAGAAGAATTTTTAAAAAATGTGGGAACCCGTAATTTTCATATCGTATAATAATTTAAGACAATTTCTATAACTTCGGACTTACAATTATGTAAAATAAAAAACACTAACTACTATAGAACAATAGAAAGTACAGAAATATGGATACAAATGTTCATAAACAAAACAGTAAACAATAGTCCACGAAGTTTGAAAACTAAGCTCGAGAAAAAGCTAGCAGCGTCGACTGACCTACGTAAAAACGTCTGCACTGGGATTATCTCTCGACATGACATACGTCGTCCTGACACTCGACATCAGTCACCGACGTAAAGTGGATTATAACAATCTAGCTTATCGTTCTCTGAAATATCATCAGCCTCTGTTTACGTAGACTTTAAAACCGTGGATGACTATTGACCTGTACGTACACCAAAGTAAGAAAAAGGAAAAAAGCGCAACATCCTTTCGCAATATCGTTGAGAGTCTCTCGGCGGGTGTCTTTGCATATCGTCCAACACGAAATTACGAAGCGACGATGAACGAACGGAAATTTACGGGGCAAAAAGCGATTTAATTGTCGACGAGATACCACTGCCTCGTTAAGAGTAATGTCACCAATATTTTCTTCCGCGGCGCGCGCCCGAACGATGAAGTCGTTACGCTGGAACTAAGCCAAGGTCTAATTTCGCCCAGTTTCGACCGAGGTTGCCGACACGACAGAGCTGAATATCGTTTGCGGAAAACACTGGCCACCCGGTGTCAGAAGACTGACCCGACGGAGACAGGACTTTTATCTATTAAATCGTATGCCAGAGTTTAAATCTTTCTGGTCTCACCTTCAACCCTTAGCTACTGCTAGCCCCTAGAGGCGCTTAGATATTTTGCGTTTGCGACACTGAGAGCACCTATGGGTACTCGATGCAGTTCTGGTTTCTAACACGGAAGACACTTTTAAATTTGTAATATTTACAGTAATTCAGTTTAGAGAAATAAATAATGTCGTTTTAATATAGTGAAACTCAGTTTTTTGATCATTGAAACATGTTTTTACAAAAATGCCTACCCCAAAATTTCCTACCGCTCCATTTTCGGCTTATGTGCATCGTGATTCAATTCCTGTCGTTTGGTACAATCGGTGTGTCTCAAAGTAGTCAAGGGGTTAAAGAAGATTCTATTTTGGGTGTTACAGTGGATCAGATTTGGATTGAAATCTTGGATCTCAGATTATTGGGCAGTAGTTCTGATCTATATACTTGAGAAACTTTTTTTTTTGTAATACGGATGTCATAGAATCTATGAACTGAAACGGTCAAGACAATTGAAACCAATAAACGATAAGAAGCCTCTTACATTTTTTTTATAACTTTCTAAAACTAAAATAAGAAAAGAAAAATGCTGAAAGTTGAATGGAGTCCACAAAAAGGTGCTTAGAGTTATTAAATATATTATTTCCAATTTCCCGCATCAGTATTCTCAGGTAAAGCAATGTAGAATTTCCTCCAAAATGCTTTTCTCCTTTCACGTATGCAGCAGCCACGATACGACGTCGCTGAAAACTATAAACTCGATAGAACGATCGTAACGATCGAAACGAAAGGTATAAAAAAAAAAAGACAACAACAATCGTCAGCATTGTCCAGCATATCCCGGTTAAACCGAACACGCATGGGAATAGGGGAAGATACCAGGGCGAGAATGGTAGCACGAGGTCACGCAGCAACGCTATATCACCCTGTGGATTAACGAGGACGATATACGATTTATCGTAGCCATCGGACCAAGAGGAGGAAAGTTTTTAATCAAATACCATCTGTCCGAGAAAGAAGATATCTACGAAGTCTAAACGTAGGAATAAAGTCGATGTCGATATCGTGAGAGAAATGAGTTTTGTCGATTTGAAATCGGTAAATATATTAAAAAATCGCATTACCGAGAGATTACTCAACGAAGTATGGAGAAAAGTAAAAGAAGGGAAGATTCATCGAGGGTGTAGCATTTTATCAAGATACCTCGACGGGTCGTTGGAAACGTATATAAATCCGATACTGTTACCCGCAGGAGAAAAACTAATTTCATTAATTGCACTCCATAATGAAGTCGGACCAATTTGACTGGGGGGAAGTTCGATCGGCGCGCCCGGAAACTTTTAAAAGTCCGCATCATTTTCAAACGGAGAGACTGATTTTTCCTATTTTCCTTCGTAATTAATTAAAGTTCAGTCGGTTTCATGCGCGGAACGTTTGATCCGTCTTTCCACGGGTGGCATGGGGAGGGGAAACGGAGACAGAGAAAGAGGGAGAAAGCCATCGGAGATTATATGTGGATCCGAGGTACGCGAAGGACCGTTAAACAAAATTACTCCAAGGCGAAATTCTTCGGGGAATTGGAAACGAACGACTTATTCGGTGTCGGGCTTGCCGAGCGAAAGCTGGCTAACATCTCAAAGTTTTAACTAAATTCAACTTCACTCGGTCGAGCAAAAAGTTCCATCCAAGTATTCGCATCCTTATGAAAATAACTGAGGAAGAGAGCATTAACGCGTGACTTCTACGTATAGACACGAAGATTCTGAGCCGCATTATCCGTGAGATCGCGGTATGAATCACTGCGGATTTAAGTCCCTCGGAAATTACGATAAAAGCTGTCGACGATTTTCATTTAATTTCGAGCGCGTCCCATTCAATGAAACTTCGACGCGAACGGAGGATCTTGAAGCGTGGAAAAAGCTAGTACCAAGACGACGAAGGAAGATATTTAAAGGATGGTTCCTCCTTCCTCGATTGTACTGCTAATTCCCTGCGATTACGAGAAGATCGGCATTAAATCGGTCTGGTCAAATGGAATTTCATTCGAACAAAACTACCATCGCGAATTACAATGGCTCGGACAGGTGTTGAAATAACAGAGATACCGTAGACACGCTCCAGTTATCTTATCGGCTTACAATTCGCTACAATTCCGGCTAATCAAACCGTAAACAATACCCCGTCAAATATGAATAATCAATGATCGCGAACCCATAATTCATAGGTAAGAATCCGTAGAAACTAACATCCATCCCGTCAATCTCATTCACCCTTTAAAAAAAACAAATACACCCAAATTGTATCCATTTTCAACCCCAAATTCCCAAGATCAAACCACTGGCAAAAAAAAGAAAAACTTGTTAAAATAATTCCCAAGACCCCTGAAATTTTCCATCAACAATCGAATTGCCAATTCGAAACGAAAGTCAATACATTCTCTACCCCTTTTTTTCCACAGTGTTCATAATTTTCTAAACTAATCGTTCTAATATCAAACGAACACCCAACCGATCCTACGATACCGTGGTAGGAAAAATTTCCCAAAGGTCCTAGGCAATTTTCCCATCGAATATCTATCCATAGTTTCGTGGTACCGCTAACCTTTCCACCCTCTCCAAGTATCCGTTCTACTCTCAAAAAATCAGGAAACAACGTGCACGGTCATATTCGCGGTAACGTTAATAACGGCCCGGAAATATTTCCCTCACGTATCGTCCGATATCGTGGCGAAACAACACGCGAAATTACTCGAAACATCGGCAGGAACCTCGTAAACAGCGGAAATATATATCAAACGTCTTTATTGTGGGTCGAAGGAAAGTTGGGCGGACGTTGGCTGGCAACAGTAGGCGAACGAAAGGAAACGAAACGAAACGAAACGAAACGAAACGGAATGGAATAGAACGTAGGAAAGAAGGAAAAAGTAGCGGAGAACGGAAGGCCGCCTCCGGGGAGTCGTGCCAAAATTGTTAACAGCCGGGACAGCCGTGTTATAGGTGGCATGTGCTTCCAATCAGTCGGTGGACGCGCTAGAGAGAGGCGGAGACAGGTGGTCGGCGTCCCTGAGATACCGGTCACGAAGTCCGAGAGCCGCTTTATTGAACTCGCACCCGATAGAAGCGCACGGACGACGCCCAGTTCCAACGTTCGCTTCCGAATCTATTGAGATGCACTACCGAGGCTGCGCGATATTTTCTATCTGGGAACACGGAAATTATCCAACTTCTTAATATCCGCTTGTTTTCACGCCCGGATATTCGTATCCGTCGCGAGTAGCCTTTCGACTGTGCCAATGGAAATATGGAAGTGCATCTGGATGGTTGGAGCGTTCGGGGTGTGAAGAGATAATGTGAAAGGGGGATGAGGAATAATTTGGAGAGATAAGTAATGATGATTGCGAGATGCATGTTGCATGGGAGAAATGCCGAGGTGAAGGGTGATGAATTCTTTTTATGAGTGATCGTTGAAAATTTGATGAAAGGGTTGATTTAATAAATAAATTGTTGAAGAGGAAGATTGCGATGAATTTTAATTAGATTCTGTTAGATGTGATATTAAAGACTGCAGGGCTAATGTTGGAGATGTCGAGTTGAGATGATAGGTTCTTCATTTTTTAATAAATTCGTCAAAATCGGAAATTCGTGTAATAGATATTTTATTTCTGGCTTATAAAATGTAAATTAGTAAGTTAATCGTTTTACCTTTCGTTATGGCTTTCGTCAAAGTACTTATTTAATATATTTGAATAAAATAGATTAACGGTGGTGGTGTTAACCCATTGCCGTACCATTTCTTTCGTGGCTGAGTGCGCAATAGCACTGAATTAATTGCTGAAACAACAGTTTATCCCTAATTTCGAATATAGCAGATGATTTAACGCGATATTGAATAGTATGAAATTTTATTGCACTGTGACCCACTGACATTTTTGATTTAATAATTTTTAGAACACTTCAAAATTGATTATTCCATTTATCGCGTCACGAGTGGCATTCCTTATTGTACAAGGGGTTAATGAGCAAATGAAGAAAGATCAATTTCATTTTATCCACTATTAGCTAGGATAGAACTTTGAAGTTTTAAGTCTCCCAGAGTAACGTAAAAAAGTAAAAGCGTTTCAGAGAGACTTCCAATTGATATCTACTGAATTATTGACGCCAGGGAAACCCGTTACTCCCCCAAATTTCGAAACCATGGGGACGTGTCATGAGCTCTGAAACAGCTGATTGAAGGCCGAGGAAAATACGAAATATAATTTACTCGAATGGTCAGAGAAAACTCCCTTTCTAGTTGGTCGCACGGGGCCTCTTTCGGACACACCCGACGAGCGTTCGGGAAAGATAGGGAGAAGTTTTTCCCAGTCAATACTTTTCCGAACAAAGGGTGCTCCAACCACTGAGTTATCGTTGACAATGATACTCTAAAATGTACGAATCTACAAACTATACAGCAAAAATTCAAAGAAACCCGACCACTGACAATTTCAAAGAAAGAAACATCAAATCTCAACTTCAAAAATACAAAGAACTTCAACATATTCATAATTACTTTCCCATTCAAATCGTTAACACTAGACTACCGACATTAAAAATATGCTATTTCAATAAATTAAATAACTACTTTAGTAAACAAGGAATCGAAAGATGAAGAAATTGATTAATTCAATAATTCATATTTTACAAGATGGACGAACAATATCTATTCTATGGCTCTCCTATAAACTTCAACAGATTTTAGATAAATGAGGATTATAGAAACGAGGAAAAAAGAAATCATTTTGATCACCTTGATAGTTCTAGTGTTAATTTCATTTCTAAAGAACCAAAACTTATTAACCCCTTCGAACCCTGTGCACATTGTAATCTACATAATACTTTTCGCGCTGAATTTTATTATGTATAGGTTTAAACCTAGTTTCAACACCTAATGAATTTTATTTTTTTATACAAATATTTCTCAGGATCTCCTTAATGTTACAAATTTTGCGTAAGGACCATATGTACATTAAAATGTACATTTACAAATTATAAATAAATAAATATTTTCTTAAACGAAAAGAAATTCGGGTCTGAAGGGTTTAAACTACCCTTCGAACCTGCACTTTCATCGATAATCCGTGTAAATAATAATATGTAATCATATTACATGAACCAGTTAGATATCCGCTATCAATTATTTGTAATAATAATAACTCCGCCTTGTCGATCTAATTATAAGCGTGGTTATCGTTAACAATTCAATATTTGAAATGGCATACAACGACCGATGACGTTCCAACGAAGCTAAACCATCGATATCACGAACGTCAGCCCGCCATGATCATTTGAATAACCGGATTACAAACCGTAGAATCGATGGATATCATTATTTCTTGAATACGCAAACCAGATACGTATTCCATCGTTCCCATCGCTTTTATTTCAAAGAACGAAGGAAACCAGAGCGTCGGTTTTCAGACGTCCTGCGGTTCGCCGTTGGCTGGTTCCACAGGGGGACCAGAAACGGGCCGAAGAACCAGCCAGGATCGGGACGAAAGGAACGGGAAGACGGAATAACAACGCTGTGGGACATCTGCGGTTGCCGTAGATCGAAATACGAGATACCTCTCGCACGTTCCGGCGCACAAAGCACGGATACAAAGAGAGACATCGAGATACACGTAGTGACATCGGTGACGAGATATTCGAGAAATTCGTTTGCGGTCTCGACAAACGTATTTTTACCGGCCACCTTTTTCAGCTACGCCCTGATGCCATAGACGCAACGTGGGTACAAAATATGACGATGGTCTTCTTTCTTTTTCTTCTTTTATTCTACCCCCTCTCTCTCTCTCTCTTGCCACCCTTTGCAGGCTCGACTTTAATATCGCCGAGGTACAAACACCGTGGAGATATTTCCCGCAATTCCCTTTACGTTTCGATGTCGCGTTTCGCGTTAAACATTCAATGCATCTACGTGCAACGCGCCAGATTACAAACGAATGAGGCGGAATGAAACGATTTTCAATCGTAAAACGATGAGATGCGTATCGATCGATTGGGAGATAGCTCCCTTTTATGTGGAGATATAACTATGCTTGATCAGAGCGTGAACCTTTGACTGTAGGAGGAGAATGTAGTAGATACTAGTCATTTTTGTGATGTATGAGGGATGTATTTTTTTCTGAACTGAAGTCCAATTGGAGCAAGTGTTGTGGGGTGCGGAATAATCCCCTTTCTAACGTTTATCGAAAGAGAGACACACGGACAACTTATATTATCTGCAAAGGCTATGATAGAATGGACAAAATTTCACTTCAACAGAAATACAAGTATTTTATTTGATGAAATATTAAAAAGAGAATTCTAAGTAATAGATTTATCCTGATCTATTATATTTTGGTATCCTCCTACTCTATCAATCTGAGGAAGTTTGCTAAACAATTGTGAACCATTCTTTTTAACTCTTTGAGGCACAGGAATTCCGAAAATAAAATGGCCCATGTTGCATATGCAATTTTTTTTCTTTTAACTGAATAAAGTTGATTTATATTTATTGACACAGTTATATGATAATATAAATTTTCAAGGTGGGACAAAAAATGTTCCACCATGCATCTTCACGCATCAAAGAAGTGGGACACTTTTAACCCTTTGCGGACTAGCGACGCATATATGCGGTCTCAGAAAAAATGGAGTTATAGTTTAACGCCGTATGTATACATGATAGAAATTAAAAAATTGAAATGAAACCGGTGAGATATGATTAAAGGCAGAGTAATTTATAATTCATATACATTAAGAGCCCAAATTTCTGATAAAAACGTAGTTTTGGAACGCCGAATAAATGATTATCTGTCAATATTCAAAAATGCCCCCGTCCGCAAAGGGTTAATCCCACCGTGCCTCAAAGTGTTAACTGTCTTCGTAGATTCAGGGTTAAAATCATGGAGGGACGAAATTTGATTTCTTCAATTATATTCCTAAATATATTAAATTGTAAAAATATTCAATATTTCCTTTTTATCCAACACATATACCTCTTCAAAGTACCTACTCAGCAAGTCTGACGAAATATCCCTCTTACCCTTCCATGCTATCCCGCGAGATTTCTCTCCATCGCCGCATAATACAACAGATTACCCGCGGCATCCATCGCCGGCAAGAAACTACATCCGCACCGTTAATGCGCGAAACCATCCGGATATCCTTCGCGAGACGTTTTACGCCAGTTCCTACCCCTGTACGCATATTATTAATAAATAATTAGCACGTCGAGCAGCAACGAGACGCTTTAATTAAGGGGGAGAAAAAGAGAGGGATGGGAGGGCTAACATCGGTCATTAGTGTTTTCAGAAGACGACGTGCACAGTTCCCATCGCGCGTGCGTCTGCGTCAAAGTGCAGTCTAGTGTCCTTTAGAGATTTCAGACGTGCTTTTACTTTTCCCCTCCCTTGCTAAAGCTCGCGCTTTGCTTTTTCGTCTGTATAGCCGTTTTCTAAAAGGTCAAAGGGGCCACGTCCCCATCTTGAAAACATTAATGAGCTACCAGAACGCGACATGCACGCACCGTACTTACATACATACGTACCAATGTACGGTGGCACTTGCATGCACCGGCCAGAAAGGGGTGGAATGGAAGAGGGAAGAAAAAAGGAGGCGAGCTAAAAGAGAAGCTATAGTGAAGGACGCCTCACCCAGACGAGGAACCCCGGAAGCGTGTATCGTACCTGAAATTAGCAGTCTCCGAGCCAACCCCTTCTCTTCACCTTCGCCTCCAGTATGTTTCTTTTTTTTTCTTCTTCTTCTTCTTTCACTCACCCCCTTTATTGACTATCGTACGACCTAATCCGTCGACCGTGAAACTTTCGTGGATTCCTCGTAAACCTGTCGTACTTACGGGAAGGCTATGGTATACTGTGCTGGTGGTAACTCGTTTATCAAAATACAGTTTATCCGAGATTACAATGATCCGCGTAAATACTACTCCCTTCGTGTTGCACCCTCGGCGAACCTTTCTACGACGTTTCCTACCCTGTGCAACGGTGAGCTGGATTATTCGAAACGGCTATAAATATACGGCGTTTAAGGCAGCGAAAGAAAGAGAATTGGCGTAAATAGGGAAATACTCGCCGCAGTTCAAGTACACTCGGAGTGAATACTCTTCGCGAATATCGTGGGGAAGATTGTTGGAAGGGGTTGAGAGTTGGAATTTATACGCTTGCACTATAGTGCGTATATATACGTTTATATATAGTGGTAGTATCGAACAACGCAGAGAGTCCGTACCAGATGGTAATAAATCTATCAGGAATTTACTTCATAAATCTATCCCTTGAAAAACGATATAAAAAAAAAGTGAGGATGGTGGAAGGAGAGAGGGAGGGGAAAAAAAAAGAAAGTTAATGGCCCGAGTTAAAATAATTGTCGAACGAAGGGGGAATTCGCGTGAAATCAGGTAAGATCGATAAATCGTGAATAAAATCGCGGAGATTAAAAAGACCGGACTGGCAAGAACAAACTAATTGTGCACTGTTAAACAAACGAAAGTTTTGGCACTCGGGATCGTACGTCTGGCCCGGTAACAAAACCATATTTAAATCGTCCAAGTACGAGGTAGAAAGCCGAAGAGAAGGGTGGGACCGATAGGAGGGAAGAAAAAGAGAAGGAATTCCTTTATCGTGGAATTGTTCCAGATTTATGAGCTCCAGGAGTTCAGCCATTCAAATTTTTCAACTACTCCTTCTTCTTGCCTACCCGCCGGTATAAGAACCACCGCGGCTCTTAGACCCGACAAGGCGCAGAGGGAAACCAATATAGAAATGGAAGGAAGTAAAGTCTTTATACGGACGAACGGCCTCGATATTGATGAACTCTAATAACTTTCATCTACAAATTTTGAATTCCCGAACCCTTCCTTTCATAAATCGAATATACCATTTCCAAATGCCGGCGACATTAACGTTACGTGGTATACACGCTGCTATGCCACAATGTGATTTATGTTAGCCAACAATAAATCTTCGTTCAGCATCGAACTCCCTATTAGTAAAGTTTATCATGTTACCGTGAAAATATAAGTAACGTAAATCCTTCCGAAGTAATATCGTATCGTGGTAGACATTAAAAAGTTCACCTGTTATGCGATAAACTTTCTACTACTCAATTGCATTAAAATTATTATACGTACGGTGCATTAAATGAAGGGAAGAAAAAAGTGTTGGAGAAAAATTCATGCTATTTTATAACTAGGTCAACTTCCGAGGAACGTTGATAGCTAGAGTTTTATATGACGTAGAGAATTCTCTAAGACATACTGGAATTGTTTGAAAATATTTCAAGGTATGCATCATCCATGTTCTTTTATTTTCTCTTTCTATTATTCTTCTCTTCCCTCGTGACTCTCGAATTACGTCAAACCAACGAATTATCTCGTATAAAAGAACAGTACGATCGTAACCATCATTCGATCCTCGATTAACGTCATTCTATGACAGTAACTCGAGTTACAGATCAGAGTTACTAGTCCGATCGGTTACTTCCGATCATGCACAAAGTAAAGTGCACTTCGAGAGAAGCTTCAATTGAGAGGCAATCGACGTCGAAGATCGTGCACGTTACAATTGATTTACCCGGATCGCGTACAAACGTTATTTCTTTGGACTTCAAACAAAGCGGGATGCATCGTTTAACGATACCTCGACGAATATAAAAGTTAGGTAGCTGTTTCAATTCGATACTGGATTTATTTGTGATTCGATGTCGATGTGTATGCCAACAATGCTTTGGAATTGAAATATTGAAAATGAAGGGCACTTAGTAATATAAATGGTGAGAGATGACTTGAATTTTCCACTTAATACGATGATTACGATGCTATTCGATGGAATGATATTAACACTGAATTTACGGTAGTCGTCAAATTGACAGATTCCTATTCTTTTTTAATTTCTTCTCAATCGACAGAGAAGAAGTGCAGTACATATTTTACGTATATCTTATAATATATGAGTTACTTGATTGACCGTAGTTTTTGACGTTTCATCCATTCTTTCTCAAAGTTACACCGCAATATATTAACCCTGTTAGTGCCGACCGAAAAAATTGATTGAATTAATGACAAATGTAGTTAAAGAAGTCTCCTCGGAGGTAGGCCTGTTTCGGTAGGATCTGATTCGCCAGGCGTCAAGATATTTTAATAAATGTATTTCAATGTTACGACTTTGTCAAGTGCCTCCTTCAGGAGGCTGAGCAGGGTGCGATTTTTTTTTTTAATAAAAAAAGGGTGCGAATAGGCGGTCTTTAGCGAGAAGCTCCGCCGCTCAGGAGAATTCTTGAGGAATACGAATAACAAGAAGTGTCATTTCGCAATAGTTTCATATAGAACACGCAGTATAGACCATAAATCTGTGTATTTACAATTATTGATATCGTATTGGAAACTGAATATTAACCCTTCGATGCCAAGTGTCAGCACTATTGCTAATGACGACATATCGTCGTCCGGTAATAAAAGAGTTAAATAAAGACTTTGGAAACAAGGGGATCAGGCGACAAAGAGGTTAATCAGTTAAGTAACTTGTATCTTATGAAATACATGTGAAATATCTATTGTACCACGTTTCTATAAAGTTGGAAGGCGTTTTTTAAAAAGTATCCATCAATTTGACGGCTTCCTTAAACCTATTGTTATTATATTTAAATGTACCAGATTCAGTAGCTCTGGTATTAATAAATGAATCACGGAAGGTGACCCGATGTTACAAAAATGTCAAAAGAAACGTGAAACTGTTGTATTTGAGAAAGGAAACGATTTCTATTTTGGGTGACTATAAATAAAATACTGTTAAAGATTTTTCTCGCTGCTGGTTCATCGACATGATAAAATAAACTGATGATAACGTATATCATGCTGGAAGGTAAAATTGCTTGAACTATCTGATGACGCTTGTCGTTTTATAAACTAAACAACGATCTTGTAACATGCAGTGTTTTGTAATTTAAACAAACTGTTTGACGATGCATATCACTGTGAAAACTAGTAAAGTACACGGTAACGCTTATCTTTAGCGAAAAGTTGTCTACAAAAATAAATCTTTTGCAAAATAATAATCGTTCGTTCTTCCAACGTGGAATAAATTCTTTGTTAATACAAAATAAAAATTCCAATTTAATGGTAATCTTCTATTGCATATTTTTTGTAAGCAAAAATTTACAAAAATATATTGACACTAAATAGAAAATGTTATTAAAGAAATATTATTTTATAATATGTTACTAAAACAAATTGAGATTTTACAAAATAATTTATACCATTGACTCTATCACAAAGAAATATAAATTTCGCCAATTTGCAGAATGAATCTATCCTTAACACTAGAACTACCAAACCAGTCAAAATGACTGGAACACAATTTTTTCAAAAAATTCTCCAAGTTTATATAGGAGTCATAGAATAAATATTCTACGTCTATATCAATAAACATAAATCACCCAATCGATCAAATCTTCCGCCGTTTGATTCCCCCTTTTTCAAAGTACTTATTTAATTTATTAAAATATGTTAGATCTGAGGCCGGTAGTTCTAGTGTTAATAAATTGAGAAATGCCAATAAAAAAACTAGCAAGAAAAATTTACTACACTGTATTTCAATGTTGTCAAAATCGATTAGAAATTTGAAATGTTCGTTTGTTGTAAAATTGACTGTAAAGTAGGACATCCTCCTTGTTCCTAAATATTTTTTCCTACAAGTTCAAATTACGTCTTTTAATTTCGATCTTCTCTTCTACGTTTTGAGCACGATTTGCAATCTAGTCCACCTATATTGCACGAGCACGCTTTACCACGAGATACGCAAATAACGGTGCAAAAAGTGAATCAGTTGGGGTACGAAATCCCGCTACATTCTCTGTATTTATTAGATCTGTTCTCCGCAGATTCCCACCTCTTCAAACATTTCAATGAGGTTCGGTACGATAAAACTTTTTCAGTCGTCGAAACGTCGTTCATAAAGTTTTCAAAAATAAATAACATAGCGAACGAATTTATGTTCTGTGATATGAAATTTTTCTGATTCCTTTTGTGATCGTTTGTGCAATAGTGGCTAAGCATTTAATTGAAATAAAAATTTACCAACGGTTTCTGCTCTATCGTATAGTTGAAAATAAATCTCTTTCAACGTGACACTTTTTAAAAGACCTCAACGTTTTTATTCAATTTTCTGTGCCACGAGTGTCACTCATTCTTGCACGATAATAATTGAGAAATGAAAATTAATGAATGTTTTCATTCCAGCGATAGAAATCTACGTACATCAATAATCTTTAATCAACAATTAATATTTGGACATAAGTAACGTCAAATATAGCTAAAAGGACTGTTCACTTTTAAAACTATTCGAATATTTCTAAAACCCACAATAGAAAAAGTTTTCTGTGCTATTAAAATAATATCTTTCAAGACAACTGGCAAAATTGTGAAATAATTGAAGAATTACAGTTCTTTTTATTTGCATTGATAGACCTATTAAGGTATAAAATCAATTTCAAAGTAGAAGGGCTCCGATTTCTAAAATTATTACCCTGAGGATCAACATTTTTCTGCGGGTACCGCGTCATCATCACGAATTTCCCCTCAAACCCATTATTTCCTTGTATCCCCCAATTTTTTGACCACCAGCATCAATTCCCTTCGCATTACGCCATTCCATCTCCATAAATTTCCTCTTCTCCACCGATTATTTCATCGATACCCTTCAATTTCATAAACTCCAAAGCATCCAAAAGGCCTCTCAACAAATCCGCAGAAAAACGTTCCCACAAGTGACGGAGAACTCTGTGCTGCTAATTAAGAATTCCAAACTCCATCCGCGTATCCCTCGTAATCCATAGTTTCCCGCGTAACTCATAAACTCACGATATCCAAAGTACTTCCTCCTCTCTGCAACAATCAAGCTTCGAAATCGATAGAGCAAACTTCAAAGGTACGAACCCAAGTGCATTTTCCTCGCTGCTACTTTTTTTTCTCCCGACAAAAGACACTAATCGTGCGTACATCCAAGTGCACTCGAGATATCGGAATTTCAAACGTTGATCAACGTTCCACAGTAATTATTATTATGCCCTCGAGTCGCACTCGATGGGTAGAAGATCACCACGAGTTCTTCGAGGTGAGCTCGAACTCAGCGGTCTTTGAAGAAAAGACGAGGTGGACGAAGAAAGAATGGACAAAGTGCATCTGTACGAGTCACTATACGTGTAAAGGTTTCGTGTGTGTATGAACGAGAAAAGAAAAAAGTGGTAGTACCGGTCTAGCTTGTCCTCGGAGCGTACTTCGGCACGTAGGTAGGCAGACTGTCTTACGCCATACTTATGTTAGTGCCGTGGATACTAAAGGTATTCCCAACTTGGCTATTTTCACCTAATTTACGGGACGTAAGCTCGAGACGAGAAATGGAATTTTCGGCCTGGCAACTGAGACACCGTGCGGACCGTATAATTCTTTTGGAGTAAAACGCGGAGGGCGTAAAGTTCATAAAATAATTAGGTGCGGAAGCACTGAGCGCTTACGGGTCTCTACGTACGGGGTGTTCTTAAACTTTTGATGCATATGGGATTTCCCGGGGATGAGAAAAGATGTGTTGAGAAGCTTGAAAGTTAATAGTTTTGTGGCTGTAAGGTAAAGTGTATTTTCGGAGTAATATTTTAAGTTAAACTCTATGAATTTTATTGAGAATTGTATGCAGTGAAAAATGGTTCGCATTTGAAATTTGTATGATTTGAAATTTTCTTTAAGGTTGAATTTCGAATTGAGTATATTTGAAGAGTTGTTGGAAACGATTTTATTTTAATTCCAGAATGTGCAAACGTTGCAGTGTAGCTGGTAGAATTTAACGAGGAATTTTCACATGTTTTTGTTACTGTTGGAATTGGAGCTGGAAAAGATCTATTTAATTCCGATAAAACACACCATTTTTATCATGAAAGCAAACTATTCACTTTCAAGCTAACGTGTTTCGACACCATTTTGCTTACATCCGATTGAAACTTCGAAGCATCGTTTTGAGATCACCCTATACACAAATGCACGCGTCAACGCTAGCGTTAACGCTTCTCACTCAATCTTTGCGGAACTTTCGTGGCATATAAACGATGTACGAACTGTTCTGGGAGTACTTCAATGCAGTTTTTGAAGCGAAAACCTGTCTTGCTAGGCGCAAACAGAGTACGGCACGAAATTTCGGGAATAAGACGTTATTAAGCCATCAAACTATTAGTATCTTACAATTAACGTCACTTGAGTTCTCGTGAAGAATTACCTTAAGGATACATCTCAGTTATTTATCATTTAAATGACACCTATTTTTGAAATTTTCTATCGTTCTAAGTTCAAAATTATATCATAATTTCCCACAAAAGAAATCATCAACTGCAGTTTAACACTAAACGCACCAAGCTGGGTCAAATGATCCCTTTCAACATTCACTTAAAAATAGTACATTTATCGTTATTATTTTCATTCATCCGACTTTCTGTAAATTTTTATATTATCCGATTATTAAATTTCTCGCTTTCCATTTTTCTCTTAACTTATTTTTTATGGAGACAAATTCTTTGCATACCTTACCTACCATAAGGGGTGATTTCACCCCTTTTAGTAAGAATAGGTATACGCAAAGTGCCGGTACGTTTAGTGTTTGCCACTCTCCTTATCCATACACAATGTACTAAAGTCCACAGACAAATTGTAAATATATTAAACATCACATACAAACATTGAAAAACATAGTATCTGTCCAAACATAATCTTCATCTCAGATCATAAAAACTCAAGGACAACATTAGGGTCAATTTAGAACAGTAAAGTGTTAAATTCCAGCTCTCCCCCTTCCTGAATCAAAGTGCTAATCTTCACCTAACACAATCAATTCCCAATATGCTAATTGTAAAAAAAAAACTCATTTAACGCATCAACGTAAAGCTGTCCGAGGTCGATTATTAATTGTGCGTTATTAACGTGACAACCCTGTAGCTACAAAAGCCCCGGCATGGGACAATCACCGGGGAACGCCATGTGCGGTCCTAAATATGGAGCCTCCTGAACGAAAAGCTTATAAGTGACATATGCGACCGGCATACGCCACATTCCCCCTCATCGTTCCAGGGTGCCTCTCTGGTTGCGTTAATGTAGATAATGCTCCATCATTTTCTTCCATTTCGTTACATTCTATTTATCCCTAGAATTCAGGTGTAATTCCCGCAGCGAGGGGAGAACCATGGGTGGAGACGTAGACGGAGGAAGAAAGAAAAAAAAAGGGGGGGGGGACAGAGCATTCTCTTTCGTTAATTAAATTATCGCCACACTTCGGTACAAAGGAAAAGAAATTAGTTCCAATTTGAGGTAATTCACGGTTAAGCTCGACTTCGACGGTTAGGTCGAAATGACGATAAGAAAAGTCTGAAAGCCTAATAGGCTCGGGTCGTGTTATCTCTGGACTGAAAGTCGTATTAGAAACTGGAATACGACGTTCCCTGTTGAGCGCTATCTGCGTAATATATAAACCGACGCCCTCGCTGTCCTGTTTATCACCGAGCTAAACGTAAATCGGCATCTCGTTCGGTCTTGCAGAGCTGATAGCAATAGCGCCATTGGTTGATAATGATCTTGGATTTGCACGCGACGATCTTTCGTTATGGTTTTCATCGTTGGAACGGCGGCTGGTGTTTTGATTTGAAAAATGTGAGGTGGGTTTATTGGTCTTGGATTGTCGCCAATTTCTAATTTATTTGTTTTATCGTGATCCTGAAGAATTTTCGAGTATTTAAACGACAAATATTCTTACTTCGAAGTAGATTACTTTGTTGAAAATAGAAAATTAATGATTTTGAGAATGTTTCTTGCGTAGAGCTAAATAGCTGATTCTTTCTTTCTCTAATTCTTATAAAAGTCGAGGAAGTAAATGCACATATGTAGAGGAGGAAGTCTACCGTAAATCTTGGAGCTAGAATTATACAAGAGTCTTCGAATACCGAGTGAAACATGGAGCAATAAGATAAATGTGAATACCGACACGAGAGAGAATCTCCTTGGCAGTTTTCGCATTAATTCTTACCATCACCTTCGGCACTCGCTTCGTTAAGTAACTTTAAATCATTCCATCTGAAAATAGCTACTTGAAATTTCTATTTCTAATTTGTATCATTATATTTCTGTATAACGCCTCAACATTCCGCGTAAATATTCTATAAATGTTTCATCGTTAATAATAGACCGTGTTTATAGAGTTTCATAATAGAATCATGGACTTTGATCGACAGACTTTTTTAAGTATGTTTATTCTTCCAATTGAATCTAAGCGAGATAAAGAGGGAGTAAAAAAGAGAAATCTCTGGATGCGTTAATCGTCGCGACAATTATGATTCGACATTCACGACGGGAGACATCTTCGAGTGGATGCCTTTGGATTAACAGAATTCTCGGAGGTGCCGATAACGCGTTGATGAGGCAATTAATATTGATGTTACACGAAGCGTACCCCACGCTATTGTTACTCGAGTACGAGCATCGCGGCTGAATTAATATTTAATTTACACGATCAACCTGAAGTTCCTCGGAAATACAGCAGATATTCTCGCACTTTATCTCTCTATCTAATTCACTCTCTTTCTCTCGGTCTATTTATTTCTCTGTCTCTCGCTTCTACTCAATTGTTCACGGTCGACGAATTTTTGACGATCGCAGAATTCTCAATGAAATCCAAGGAATATTCAACGAGCTTCCTCTCAGACGTAATAAACTTCGGAGACGCTACGGAGTGCGACTACACAATAATTATTACGCGCCGTTAAGAAACAAGCTCCCTCTCTGTCCATTTCTCGCTGCGACTACGGGGGAAATGGAGTACAGTAATTTGAAAATGCAATCGTAAGCCTCGAATAACTCGAGGTACTTGAGATACTTTGCATGCTTCCGTGCAATCTCGGATCGCTTAGTGGAAACTATTATGTTTTTTTCTTCCCTCTGTTTTTTTTTTTTCGCCTCGTGTACTTATCGTTTTTAACCCACGGTGTCGCGTATACGCGAAAGAAACTTCGCTTTAATGCGGATTCGAGAAATCCGTGGGATAATTAACTACAGCGAGATAACACCAAATAGGCCATTTCAGACGTTCAACATTCACACGGACAAATAGTTCTATTTTGATGGTGAATTTGCGATTTAAAGCTGACGTCAACGTTGCGTTTCTAACGGTACTACGTTGCAATTTTTTTGTAGAATTTCAAAATAGAGATTGAGATTATATTTTTGAGCGATTGTTACGACTTATTTAAGTGGTCAACTGAGATGTTAAATTAGTTAGAGATGGTCATCAAATTATTGTACGATATTACACGCACATTCGTGGCGGTTGGTAGAATTTGGAGGACAAATTTTGTTTACGATGTCAGGTAATATTGTTAAACACGGTCAAAGGCAGTGGACATCGTCCATATGAAATATCAATTAAGCTTAGCGATGATGGAAGTTCTACGAGGAAAATATTTCATTTAATGAGATATTCAATAACGGAGTAGATTATAGTACAATATAATACTTTAGCTGAGGTTTTCTTAAGACAATTTTTCCTCTATAATTATTTCTAGCTTAGCCATTAGTCTTTCAGTACTCTTAAGTTATAACGTTCTACTTTGTATCTGTCAACTGTATTCATTGCAATAAAGGTTATTATTATTATTAAAGTATAATTATTGTTTAAGGTACGCAGTATTAAAATTTTGTCAGAGTTAAAATATGATGCGTAACAATCACATCGTTAACACTAGAACTACCAAGCCAGTCAAAATGACTGGTTCACAGTTTTTTCAAAAACTTCTCAAAGTTTATAAGAGAGTCATACAGCAGAAATTCTCTGTGGATCTTATAAAATATAGATTAAAGATTTGATAATCTTTTCCATCTATTGATTCCTCTTTTTCCCAACTACTTATTTAATACATTGAAATATAATGGATTTCACGTCGGTAGTTCTAGTGTTAATAAGCTTAGCTGATATTTCATATCGGCGATGTTTAACGCCTAGGATCGTGTTTAATATCATTATCTGTCGTTGTGAACAAAATTGTACTCCAAATTGTAACAATTGCGTTAAACGAGCACGCATTGTAAGGCAGGACAATTATTTTGTACATATCTCAGTAACTATTTACTTCCGACCTTAAATAGTATAATAATTTGTTTCGCAGAATTCGATACTTTATCAGATTTCGGAAAGATGATATAGGCACTCTATTAAAAAAAATTAAAGTAAACGACATATCGCGATAAATCGGTAAGATACCAGGAAACTCATATCATAATTGAATTTCTCCTTTAAAACTGCGTAAACTTTATCCAAAACATTCTTTCATACAGTGCATATTTCGCAAGTTATTTAAAATCATAACGTTGTGTGGATCAATCAACATATTAATCTTTAATATAAATGTTCAATATTACACTAGAAACAAATAAAGGAATATTGTGAGGCTAGAAGCAGAAACGATGATCCAACAATTCCTTGCAATGATTTTCCATAAAGAAATAGAATTAAAAATTGTTCAAGTTGTTCCTAAAATAATTAATCATTCATAATACATAATAAAATAAAGCGACATAATAATATAATTATAAACACCGTAGACATAATACTCCAACTGCAAGTTCATCCTTTTGGAGTAAACTAACATAATAAATATTCACAAAACATGTTAGAAGAGCTAAGTATATCGTTTGCAAAGTGCTTCTGAAACAAGATTATCGAAAACGTATGCAAAGGTATCAGAAACATCGAAAGGTCATGGATTTCAATGGACCATCGGGAAAGGAACAGACATACCTACATCGTACTATAATAGACGTCAAAGTTTATTCTAGCCGTAAGACCACGTATATCTGGATGATCGATACATCATATCGGATTTCGTCTAGAACTCACTCTCACCGAACCTCTGAGTTTGACACTTTCGATCTTACGCTTCTTTATCCGAGATTCCTTTCTCAGGTAGGAGTGACAGTTCGATCGTGCCAAGAAGACGGTACCTCTTCTTTCATGGGGCTTTAATCTTTCGTTCATATACGTGATTCAATGGCGATTCACGAACCTCGAGTTCTTATACCGCGTGTAATAATCTAAACGGGCTGGTCGTGCACGATTCCAATTTCGTCGATCTCAAAAGCGTCATCTTGCCGCGAAAAGAGACGAAAAAGAAAAAAATCATAACCTCGAAACGGAGCGGGATAGTGGATCAAGAAATTAAGAGAAAGCGCGCGCACTAGAAGACAAGATCGAGAGAGAAGAAAGGTGAAAAGAGGATCGAAACCCTACAATAGTTTTTCACTTCTTCAACTTCTTACTCTTTCTTTCCCGATCTACGATTCTTTACTCCAAAACGATCTCTCTTTTTCCTAGCCTCGAGTAGTGATACCATCGTTAACCTTGCAGAGTAAGGCCAAGAAGAAAGAAAATATCGTATACAACGAGAAGATCTACAACGGACAAGATGCGCGTCCTAACGGAAAAACTAAGGAGTTGAATAAGTTTGAATTCTTACCTTTACCAGTGGCGTGGTCAGGTCGATTTTTCTCCTCTCGACGGATGTATCCTGCACCGACGGTACACTAACTAGCTTGTACACATCACCCATGATTGCCCCGTGCGACGAGTGGGAGCTCGAAACAAAAACAACTTTTCTTCTTCCGTAGCTCTTTCGTCTACGACGCTCCGTTATTCTATCTTCGACTGTATCCTTCTCACTCCGTTTCTCTATGTCTCCTTTCTAATTCTAACACTTGACACGCCGATGGCTAGTGGACAGAGAACGAGAGGAAGAACTCGCGTGACGTAGTCAGGGCGGATGCATCGAAGATCTTGAGGATCATCGTGTCATATCGAGCACCGTCAAAGCCTTCTTCAAGTATACACAATTCCAAGAGGTCATTCCTCGGCTTACTACCGGTTCTCTTGTTATCTTCTTCGTCCTCTTCCACCTCGTGTTTGAAAACCTTCTTCCTCATGTGTCGAACGGTCAGCAATGTTGCGAAGAATTATTTGTAAATCACGTAACCAGGCGGCGTTAAAGTCACTTTTCACGCGGACAACTACAAACAAACAATCCCGAGACACGAATAGAAAACTGCCCCGAATCAACGATACGACGATCGCATTGAGTATCACACCCGCCTCGCTGTAGCACAGAGGGCAAACTGTCGTCTGATCGGCGCTTCGCGACCCGCAGGGACGTACCGTAGCGAGAACAACGAAAACCGAAACTCGATGGCGCCACGGCAGTACGGAGTCTGTGCCGTGAGTACTCTCAGAGACGACGTTGGCGCCTCCACCGGACGATCGTCGTACTCTGTCTTCCGAATACGGCGCATTCGTGTGTCACACACACACGTATACGAGCGGCTTATTCGCCGGTATACACGTACGAATGCACTCGACTTACTCTCACACCCGAAACGCTTGACTGATATATGCACGTACACGACCTCTCCGCGCAGTGGTCGAGCCAGCATTGCCGCCCGCGACGGAGTCGGTAGTACTTCCCCCACTCCGCGGCAGCGCCAGGGCCGGCGCAACCGCAATTCGTCGATTTCAGCGGGCGATTGCGAACGCGATTTAACGGAAGTCGAACGGCCTGTCTACTTTTAAAACGCGTCCGATACCAGAGGAGTTATATATTGCCGCCGTTAAAACGTATCGTCTAAACGATTTACATTCTTTTCATGTAAATGAATTTACAAGTGGATATATACCGTCGTGTTTTACGGGGAATAACGGTGCAGGTATTACAGAGATCAACTGAGGATGGTTTAAACAGCGAGACTGTGTACGATGTTTCTTATTGGGACTGAGGAATTTTTATTGGTTTATTATTGTATGATACAGTAGGCCCTCGACTTTCGCACATAACTGATCTCTGAGAATTTGTGCAAATGTTGAGTGTTCGAAAATAGAGCGATACCGGAAAAATATTAAAAATTGTAATTATTAATGTGGTTTTTTTAACACTAAACCTACCAATGCGGTCATAATGACCGGTTCACAATTTTTTCAAAAAACTACCTAAATTGATAGGGGAACCGTGAAGTAAAAATTCTACTTCTCCCATATAAAGTCTAAATTAGTTAATTAACTAATCCTTTCACCTCTTGATTTATCCTTTTCCAAAGTACTTGTTCAATAAATTTAAATTTTAGTAGATATAACGTCGGTAGTTTTAGTGTTAAGTGACAAAAAGCTCTCAATAATTAGATTTTTTAATATGTGCAAAGTAGTAACTTGCGATAGTAGAGGGCAGCCTGTACATCAATATTGTGATTATTTCAGAGGTAGGTAAGAACGTTGGTGGAATTATAAGATGAAAAATGAAAAGGGCAAACGTTGAAATTGTATCGTTATGACAGGAATATCGAAAATGCTAATTACAGCTACTGCGACAGGGAGACGTTGGGGTGAGGTTTGACTGGAGAGTCACGAATCTGCGACACGGCTTAAAACGGCCCTGGTACTAGGAGCATGTCAAGAAGCGTCACCCAACCCTTTTCTCCGTGGCACTTGGGGTGGCATGTGCACCGAGCTAATTAGTAGTGACACGTAAGCGATAATAGTAATCGGGAATAAAATGCTGAAAAATTGCAGCAATGTTCTCTCCGCTTTTCCATTTAATAAAGAAAATTAGAGAAACAGAGAGGGAGGAAAAGAGGATGGAAGAAACATAGAGATAGAGAGACAGGTCGCGATCCATTTCTGCTCGCATTCGAAAGTGCCTTCGTTACTAGTTTCGAAAATTACGAATGTGCGCCTTTGTCCTATGAAAGTTGCGAAATTATCTATGTTAAGTGCTCTCCACTGGAACAAACCTATGCACCCTCTCGTTACAACTGTCGTTACGTTTACTAACTCTAGATACCCGCTCGTACGCTCGCATGCCTACGATAACGCGTATGCAAATCGAGAAGGTAGAGAGAGAGAACCACATAAAAACCATGAGAGGGAAGACTACAAGCGAGAGAGAAAGAGAGAAAAAAGAGCGTAAGAGAAAGTGAGAGCAGTAGAGAAGAAAAAGAATAAAACGACGCGCGAAAGCATTTCGGACTAACGATCGCGCGTACGGATTTTTAAATCCGAGTTTACAATACTTCGCGATATCCGACGTGGAAGGAAGAAATACGAGTTACAATTTATGATACTATGCGACCCGGGCCAGTTATGGCCGAAGTCGAGAACTATAAAATACTATGGTTATTTGTGGAAGCGTGCACTTCCGGACGATTTTTGCCTTTGGCCCTCTCTCCATATACGATTCTTTTTCACGAAGCTCTGAAAGGCGAAGGGGTCGTACCGTTTCTACCAGCTAGAACTACGACGGCATAGGATCGGTTCTACCAGCAAACTCTCCTCCTCTACACCCTCGAGCGTATCTTGGCTGGAGCCCTTTTCCCCTCTCGTCTATCGTCCCTTCTACTACCCTTCGTCCTACCGCCCTTAGCCATCCAACACTACCCTGTGTGCTGCTATCCAAGGCCAGCCAGGGTTGCCTAGCTAAGTCGCCAAAAGCTTGCTCTCCCCGTGGAATTCAGCCTCCGTCATGCCGGAGACCGGCGTATTGCGTGGCATCCCCCTGTGTCGGGGATGCACTTCGATCCGCTGGGATCGAGCCTCGTAAAATTGGATTTGTGTGGAGCGTACTGTCGATTTACCGTAACGGCGGGATCTTGTCTTTGGAAGGAAACAAAATTTTAATATCTCTGACGTTCTGACGGGATTCAATTGTTTTTTAATATACGGAGACAATGGGACGGGTGCGAGTAGAATTCCGCTTCAACGTCACATGGCTGCCCGGTGAATTTTGTAGAATTTCTTTGAAGAAGAAAGTTGAAGAGACGGATTATGAAGTTTTATTGTTAATTTTAAATGTCTTAATTATTTTTCTTTCGAGGGTTGTTGAAAGGGTGGCGTATAGTTGGGGGTGTGGATGGAGGAATTATTGAAATGAGATACTGGAAATAGAAGCGATTGTTCTTTGTGGTGGATGTATCGGGGAATACTGCAAATATTAATATTTTCTGTTAAATATACTTTAACGCCGAAGAGTATTTTACCGGTAATCAGAGAGGCAGGTAATTTTGCGTGAACTTTGAAAACAAGGGGGATCTCTTCAAAAGTTGTTACGTAATTACCTAGACCGATCTGATGTTATTAAACGGTATTTAATAGCAGAGCCCGTGCGATCTTGGTTGGAATAATATATATTTCCCATATTACATATACCATCTCTCTACAACGTATCGCAATTTTCGAATTAAAACGCACGGTATGTTTTAATTAAAATTACCTTGCTTTCTCAATGTCGAGCGTATATGAACAAAACAGATGAGATGAAATAACGTCATATTTATTACGTTAACTCAAAACTCCGATTTTATGCCGTCAATGGAATTACCTTCGAGAAAAATGATGATCCTTTGAAAAACTACAGTTTTTGACGAACGATCCAAGAATCGTGTTAAATTCCATAGAATCAAGAATCCCAACTGACGCGAATTTTCCCAATATGCGTTCATTTTGTCGACGAAAAAGGAGAATCTCCTTAATCGTAAGATCGTTCAGCGTATCTCGTAGCGTTTCCACTCACAGAAAGGATTCTAAACTGTACTTCAGAATGATTTATGAACAATCTTATATCCAGGCGGTTACAATAGGAATTCTTCTGCGTTGAAATTGATCGAATGAGATTTATCGTGTATACCGGGCGAATCCTGGGAAGAAATACTTTAATCAACGGCAATCTATTTTTTCGGCACACAGTCCGCTCGATGGTGAAAGAGAAAGAAAAATCTCGAAGAAATGGAAAAACAATTACACTATCAACAATTGAATAGCGAGCACAGTTTCTAGTCAATTCCGTAGAAACCTCGGACAATAAGCAACGTAGAGATAATAGGTTAGCTTGGTAGCCTTATCTACGGCCTCTCCTCTCGAGGGCCCTAGCCCCAAAACCGTTTGTTGGGATGATAGAAAGTATTTCACGTGGCGGGGCAAGTAGAAAACTTAGAGGAGAGAGAAGTTTTTGCGATACCGCGAGAACCGTATCAGATTTCCTGGAGACTGGCGAGAGAGAGAGCTTCCCATCGCAACTCGAGTTCAATCCCCCGCTTTTAAAGCCCGCTTATACTTCGTACTTAGTTTTCGCGGGGAGCGAAACTTACCTAACAGATACGAGTCGTTGGGCACGATATGGAAGCGGGAAAGTCGTCGTTCCTCCCTTTCGCCGGTGATGGACAAATCGTCTCGAGGACAGAAATTGAATGTCGAACTAGTTTCTAACTACTTTGAAGCTGAATAGTTTCCCTAAGACGACTTTCGTGGAAATCACGAAGAGGGGAGATCCAAGGGAACGTATTTTTTATAACTCTGTAACCTACTATCCGAATGGAATTTCGATCAATCGAGATTCATTCAACGATAAAGTTTCCTCGAATGTTCCTTTTACATGGTGATCTTCAGAGAGTACCTGATGTTTTTACGCTTTCATTGCATCAAGAATATTCAGTGGTTTTAATAGTATTTATTTCTGGTCTAATGAGTCGCGCCTGTAATTCTACGTACCTCAATTTTAATGTTTACGACGTGGTTTATAACGTAGTTTCGGTTCTATACGAGTTTCATATTAATTACTTCGACCACGTAACCTAATTTCACCATAATATTCACAGGATATGTTAAAACTTCCCCGTGTTTCATCTACGAGTCTCGTAGACGCAAAAGTTCTCTCGGGTCTCTGGAGCGAAACATTTTTTTTTTCACTACGGATTAAATCTCTCAAAGAGACCGCAAGGAAATATTCATCAACACCGGGGGTGTCTTTTTCCGTAGCCGGTCATATTGTTCCTCGGCATGATTCTCCGTGCGGTAACTTTAAGCCGTTATACTTGGCAACCCCCGTGGAACAATGGGTTATATTCCTCACGGCGAGATGTACGCTTCCTTTCCAGAACTCCCGTTTTTCCTTCGAAGGACGCACGGCGGTTAATTAATTTCTGCCGCTAGTCGCTTATTACGTAACCGCGGTTATACTCGCCGTGTTCTCCACCCGACATCGTGCAATTTGGCGTATCGTTACAAACCACGCGAAATGTTCCATGGCCCCTGTACTTTGTTCAGCGGTTACCCTCCCTTTTACGTATGCCATCGCGAAACAATCGTATTCCCCCTACGGCCATAACCGGTCCGTAGTACGGTGAGTACGTCTTCTGCTTCTACGTTGAGTTTCGGAGGGTTTGTCCTCCCAAGAGGAATGTTCCTCCTAATTTATGAAACGCAACGAACGTTACGCCGTTTACGGAGGCACCTTCCAAAGTGACTACGTACCTCGAGTTGGCACGTGAAGGGAAAACTTTTCCAGGTAACCTGCCGTCTGTGCCGGCACCAATGCTGGTACCTGAAGGTTACACCACCGGCTAGGATTTTCTTGCAGCGTCATTAGTATTCCAGGATATATACGGAGCCACAGAGGACAAAGAGATGAAGAGAGAGAGAAAATGATGAGAGAAGAAGAAAGAAAGAGAAGGAATGGCGAGAGTTTCTGCTAAATAAGTATCCCACGCACAGAGACACGTTTCTGTACTCGTCCTACTTGCCGCTTCATCCACCCTCGCCAACCCACTCACCCTCTTACTCTTCGCCGTACTGAACTCTGCTCTGGAGAGCAGTAAGAAAGAAAGGCGAACTCTCTTAACGAATGCTTTTCTTCGTCACTTGCCATCATGCTGAGGATACGCCCGCTCGTGGAGCACTGAGAAATATGGACCGTCTTTGCCTACCGTGCTTCTTGCAATCAACGAAATTAATGAAGCGTTTAGGTTGCTCGAAATATATTCAGTATGGCTTAATTAGAGTCAGCCGAGTAGAATGTAATAAAATGCACAGTAAGAAACGATTATGTATAATTATGAACCTTGTCAAGAAAGGATATTGAAATATGTGTTGAGGAATTCGATTTTCTTACATTTTCAATGTTATCATGTAAAAGTATCATTTTTAACAATAACTTCGACTAATGCATCGTTCAAACATTCGCTGTGGAGTGATCAAAACCAGACACATTTGCCCATGTCAGAGAGACGACATCGATCGCCTTTGTTGCGGTACAAATCGTACGTACATGAACGTGTACGTATCTATGCGGCGCGAAAGATACGATTCCGTATATACGGTGCAAACAGAACGCTCTGTACCACCCGAGTGTGTCAATCGTGGGGAAAGTTTTAAGCGATCAGTTCGTGAACCAAGTGACCCAAATAGACATTTCCTACCAATCGAATGTTTGACCCGAGAGTTCCGATCGATCGATCCTACGCGGTTTTCCTTCGAGGCCCCCGTACGACCTAGGAAACTTTGTCGTCGCGCATTTAACCGTACACCCATACCGATCCTGTTCTCCGCGACCGTAAATAAAAGTTGGAAAGGATCGTTCACGAGCGATTCGTTTGGCAGGATGTACCGTGACACCTGGTGCCTCGTGCAATCAACATTAAACTCCAATGAAATTGAAAAGGAGCCCGAAAGTCAAACCATCCTCGGCAACGCGCCAATTCCAAAGTGTAAAAACTCCAGGGGATACAATGGGGTGCGTTCCACCTCACCGAGGACCTGGAATACCGTGGAGGCCACAATGGAAACTAGAAGAGTAGGATAGGGACACACTGATTTCTCCACAATTTCTGTTATTTTGGGCAAGCTCACGACCATCGTCAAAGGAAACGAGCCGGCTGTAAGAAATGGACCATGGAAGACTCGATGACCCGGACTATGGTCGAGAGGAGCCTGCGAGGCGTGAGTTTCAGATCGACAAGGGATGCCAGGTGCGACCGTTTTCCTTTTTTCTCTTTTTCCTTTCCTCCTCGTATACCTGCCCTCGACAAAACATCCTGCAATTCTTCGGAAACGTTCGAGCTGTTGGTCATAACCTTGGTGATTTCGTGGACGACCTTACGTGAATGAGGAGACGTTGTTCGTGACAATCGCCGTGGCAAATTGTTCACGAAAATGGAATCTTAAATAATTTCGCAGGTAAAGCAAGGGAGGAATAGCTTTTTGACGGAAACCTCTCGTCGGTAGTAATATCATCCGGTGTATGGAATGTAATATCGTGGGAGGAAGTATGAAATTAAGCCTTCTAGGTGGAAATGTGAACGTGAATGGGATGGGTTATACGTAATTTTCTCGTAATGATTGTATTGGAGAATTATCATCGAGATTAGAGATCTGGGAGATTTGGGAACTCAGAAGCTGTGAGTTTCTTTTAGAGAGGCAAACTAGATCGTTTCTTTATGTTTCTTGGTGATTTATTTAACACGTTGAGCGTCCTAGAGACCCGTACTACACTTTTATGCACTTTTTTAGGAAAAGTATCTATCTATTTGTTTAATAAACTACATTTATTTTTGATAAATGTTCCATTTCTTGCTTAGAATCATTAATTATGGCTCGATGAGGCGCCACTGAGGTAAAAAGCTAATCGTTGGTTTTCATTGATTAACATGAACATGAACGAAAAATCAACGACCGGTCTCTAGGGACCGGTGTGGCGCTTAGCGTGTTAATTACAGTTATGTGAAGTATTTTCTGAAAATTGTACGAGCGTTTTTCAACGATATGTTTATGTGCAGCGTTGGTGGATTAAAATGAGAACAGTAGAAAATATGATATTAGTTTGCATCTTGTAGCAATTAACATAATGTGTAGGTTGGTATTTATGTTCGACATTATCGTAAATGGTAAGAGCAATGTGTAACGTGCGGAAAATATGTGGAGAATAAAAATCCTCGGTGGATTTCGTATCTATCTTCATATATGCTCGCTGTATTATATTTCTAAGTGAACGGCGTGAATATAAACTATCCAGTATCACTGTATCTACACTAAAATTCACATCAATTGTTAATGATTTTCTGTATAAATTCAGTTGAAAACTTCCTATTTGTCAGTATTTTGTGGAAATTATTGCCTTTCGTAACAATACATTTTTTAGTAGGTTTTGCAGATAAAAGAGAAGCAGATAAAGAAAAATATGTGGCGATAATGTATATACTCGAAAATGCATTTCTCTCTTGGTATCATTATTGGAAAATTGAAACGGGATATCGATTCTATCGCAGTAGGTGAAAAGAATTTCGCTATGCACCTAAATTATAGGATGCACGTATACAGAATCATTTACCAATATCTACTTTCCACTTTTTCGGCTTATGGATTATGTATAGAATAACCATTGATTTTACTTCACTTAGAAATATTAAAAAAGAAGAAAATATATATATATATATATATATAAACATATTCGAAGAATTTTGCATTAATTTCACTCCTTAATAGATGTGAATAAAGTAACTACCTTATTTGACGTACACTGAGAGTAATTAATTTTCTGCTTTCATGTTTGAAGTTTCAAGAGTATTTGATACTGCACGTGATATCTACTGAAAAATTATACGTACTGTTATCTAAATATGAATATATATTCGGTAGATTTTACAGTAAACAGAATTTGAAAGAAAATCCCGAAAATCATTGACTGTGCTATGGTAATATCGCTAGGAACAGGAAGCTGAAATATCGACTAGAGTAAAATTCTAACTTAAATTCAGAGCACTCTATCGCAAAATAATTAAAACTGATTAAAACTAATCTGACTTTACCTATTCAATAATAGGTATCAATTGAGAAATTTAAACAATCTCCAATATTATTTGGGGAATAAAATGTAAAAGAAATTTAAGAAAATAATTTTTTTAAGGTAGATACTTCGTTTACTGATTACTAAGGCAGACAGCTTGGTTATCAACTATTAAGGTAGACACCACGTTTATCGACCGGTACTCGAATAACTTAGAAATCGTCAAATCAGTGTTTGTTACGAAATTATTTAATAACTTTTTTTAATAATTGGCGCAGAGTGAGCAATTTTACATTCTTGATGAGCAAATTGCGAGAAATTTTTTGAGATATAATTCATTAAGATTGCTTCTAGTCCGGCGCTAACTTGACTTCACTCAGACGAAGTATACAAAATTCTACAATATATTTCTATTTTATAATATAATTCTATTCTATTCTATAATTCTATACCTCGTCTAGGTTAATACTATTATGTGATATGTTATTAATATAATAATTACCTCAATATCCACGAACAATCTGAATAATACTTCAAGTAACTACATCTTGGTACTGCTCCTTAATAGAAGGCCCTGCAGCAATAGCTTTTTTTCGATATGCTCTTAGCAGACCTTGCTCCGCAATATTTTCGTGACACCTTTCAATAAATACGGATTTCCGCATGCAATATTCCATTTGATAAGGCTTTCCGCCAGCAAAAGTGGTGGCATTTAATAAAATTCACTACTGTGCGAACTACAGTTGTTTTCTTCTGTTGTAGCACTAACAATTTCACTGTCCCTATTATAACGACTGTATGAGTAATTTCCCTCTTTTGCGAACACAAATGACAGTATTCAAATAAAAGGTGCAATTTATTAAGCGAGCTGTATGTCCCTTTTTTAAAGGGAGAACTAAAATTGACGAAATTATCGCCTCCTACCAAAGGGCACATGAAACAATTCCCAAACTTTACATTGCTTCCACTACATACATACAAAAATATGTGTATTGTATATTTGAAATTATAATGTCTTTCCTTGAGCAATTTTTTACAGTACAAATTGAATTACGACAATATTTTATGCATGTCAACTGTAAAATTTCTTTCTTGTTTTAAAATAATTAAAATTCTACCATTTTCAGTTTCCTTGTCCAGCTTTTCGTTTTACTTCTTACATTATTAATGCGTTTTATGCACGCAATGCTTTTTCTTTACAATGGTTAAAAGATAAACGAAATTTATGCTGCATTTACAATGCGCTTTGACGTACAAAGACAGTAAGTACAGAAATGCAATTATTAACAGAAACGTAATTATTTCTGATCTTCTCAGGATATAGTCCATGGTAAGCGAAGGCGTGCACTTTCAATCTCACCGTAAAAATGCCGAAGTGTCAAATGTTAATTACCGTTAAAGTATCATAATGTTTGCAAAAGTCTGGTTGTTTAATTGTATGCTGTGAAGCGTATTCAATTTAATGTTTTGATACTCGCAAATCTTGTGAATATCAGTAAGTCAATAAAAGGTGAATGCGATATATTTTCAGTGGGTGTTGATACATGGATGTCACAAATATTTATTTCGTGCATGTATTAAGAGTGATACGATACGTTAGTGTAATCTATTTTTTTCTGTAATTGTGTATCTTCCTTTTGCCAGTGAAACGTATAAAAACGTTCATTCCAAATCTTTGTTTACAACATATTGACATAATATTATATTACATGTACTCTTTATATTACTAAATTGATATTATATTATGTGTTAAGTTTAAATTTGCTTACCTAGTACACATTTATTAGGGACATTGTCATTTAATATTTTAGCTTTGACTATGACAACACCCATGTGCGAAGATGGTGGTCCCTTACGAGAATGGGCACCACTTGCTGTACTTCTTCAGCAGATACCTGCTAAAATACAGGCTGGGATTTTTACACATAACATTAATTTCACTTGTATTGATGTTGTACCTGAATTTATAGCTATTGGCACTAATCATGGAGTTGTTTATTGGTTTAACAGAGAGAAACAGGATCTTCAAAGACTTCGATGCGAGGTATCACTTATAAATTTTTAATAGTTTAATACTTTATATTAATTTATTACTCAGTACATAGAATTTGCAACTTTTGTTATTTCAGAATTTAAGTGCAAAAATTACATGTGTACAAGTTATATCTACCGTTGATTATATGGTAGCAGCTGGCAATGAACATGGAGTAGTGACTGTTTTCCAAATCCCAAAAAATCCGCCGGATTCTTTGCCAGACAGCTTGAAACCAAAACAGAAGAAACAAGCGGAAAGATATAGTATTAGTGGTTTACATAATAGCGCTGTAACTACAGTCGAATGGTCTAAAAATGGGATGAAGTTGTTCAGTGGAGATCAAGATGGCTTAGTAGTATTAACTGAAATTGATTTTTATATGGTACATAATAAAATTTGTTCTATATTGTTACAATTCACTCCAAAGAGAGTCAAGGAATTATCATTAGTTTCATTTACTTTTCTCTTCTAACAGCATTTGTCCAAATCTTCAGAATTGTTAAATGAAAAGTACTCTATTGTACAACTCAGTTATCAGCAAGGTCTACTGTTGGTTTCAACTACTTTACGTACAATATTGGTAAATAGAAACGAAAATGGCAAGGTAACACAAGTTGGTCAAAAGGAACGCAAAACGTTAGTTATTCTTTTTGTATCACTGTATGAGAAAATTTCGGCAAAAGTTTTAAAAATTATGCATTTTAGATTAGGAAAATTGGGTGCAGTTTTTGGCTATAAACAAAATTATGGACATGATCCAGTGATATATGCTAGTAGACCAGGATTACGTTTATGGCAAGCTGATAAGACAGGAACTGTGTTAAAAACTCTTATCTTTAAGGTTTCTATTAACATGTATTTGTTATATCGATTCTGAAATTGTTTTTCATTCAATGTAACTAATGTATGTTTTAAAGGATGCTGTTAGATCTAGTCATACGCAAGTGGAATTATTAAATCCAGCACCTGAAAGTTCGAAGAAAAATCGAGGAGAATTAACATTCGGCACTGTTTTACCATTTTGTGACGATTTATTAATCACCTACAGCAATGACATCATATATGTAGTAAATCCTCAAACTATTGCCATATCATCTATCGTGACTGATTTAAGACGAGTTACTGACGTGGCATGCACTAAAGATGAAATATTTGTTTTGGAAGGAGAAAGGAACATTATACGTATTTCGTATTATCCCGAAAGCAACACACTTTCACCGGGTACATATTTAATTACTGTACTTAATCAGCTGGTGCTTTTGCGCTGTATGTTCTATAATATACTATAAATTCTAGAAACAAAGCCGACACTGGATTCCCTATCATCATTAGCAGAAATTAGTAAACCTGTCACTAGTGGCATATTAGAATTAACTTCAAAGATAAAAGAAACTGCAGTAGTTCCGGCTATTCCGTTTCACAAGATTAATCCATCCAATATCATACAATCTGTTGGGTAAGTTACGATAAAATTGTATTCGTTCTTTTAATGTAAATCATCAAACACTTTTATCTATGAGAACGATTCGATTGCAATTTCAGTATTGCCCCAGTTGTTACTGCTGATACCGATGTAACGTCGACAGTAAATGTAGAAGAGGCAATGGAAGCACCGTCCGTAGCATCAAATAATTCAAATGCATCGTTAATGACAGATGTTAGTAAAATAACAGAGTACAATGATATTTCGAAGAAAGATTCTGCCGGAAACATTGGAAAACGAAATGATCGTAGGCAAATATTCGAAAAAATTAGCCAACAAGAATTCGAAGATGTTGTCTTCACTCCTGAACGAAAGGTTAAAAATCCTCGTAATAAAATGACAAACGGTAACGGGAATGGTGTTTCGTCGTCGGATATCGATAATTCAGCTGTTTCCAGTAGCGATCAAATGAACTTTGACGATGGAAAAACAACACATTCCTCTTTTTTGACACTCAATGTCAATGACGATTTTCCATTAAAGTCTGATAGGAATCTTGAATCGATTCAACGAGATGTTGAGAACAAAGAGAAACTTTTGGCTGACATTCTAGATTTTGATTTAACGAAATACATGACGAGCAGTCAGATTGCTACAACAACTGATTCAAATGTATCTAAATGTATCGATACGATAACATACATTGACTGTAAAACACATTCTGACAATGCTTCCACCGAGTTAAAGGGTAACGAACGAAATGAATATACCGAACAGAGTGATCACACTGAATCTGAGTCTGGAGACGAGGACGTGAGTTATAGAACAGTATTGAAAAGGCTAGAGGATTTCAGCGAATGTAGGAAGAAGATTTTACAAAATAAATTAAACGATTCCTTCTTAGATAGTAACAATTACGTTGATATAAGGAAACCATCACATACAGAGGATATGGATAAACATGGATTAGATGTTCCATTTGACAGTAAGTAGAATAATATATTAACTTTTTTCGTGCAATTATAATTTCATTTATATGCTATAAGTGAACTTATATTACAGTGTTATCGAAAGATTGTGTGACATCGACTACAATCGAAGAAGGAGATTGGATACTGATCGATGGAAGCATACCAACATCTACGATGAGAGATTAAGTATTTTATGGTTGAAGATAATCTATGTTTAAGTTAATTTAATTTATATTAGAATTTTGTCAATCAGTAATAATCGGTACGTAGGTGTGCCTTCAGTCCAATGTTGTATTACTCATTGAGTATGAGGATGTACAGTCTATATTATTATGAATAGTCATTTTGTAATACCGAAATTAACAAAAGATTCAAATTTCAATGGATTTATAAGATTTTTTTCTAGTCGCATTTTTTCATAATTTGTGTTATGTTAATAACGGATAATGAGAATTGATCAAATGACCAATATTGTTTATCAACTAAACATTCTTTTTTTTTCTTTTTTAAGGATTTTAAAATCAATTTTCATATAGTTTATATATTGTTAATATATCTGATCAGCATTATTTTAATTCCGTTGCAATTTATTTTTTTGAAAAATTGCTACGTATTTGTAAAGGATAAAATTACGACAAACGATTTTATCTTCTTTATGTATCATTACGATTATGTTTTACACCTAGAAGTATGCTATTTCGTTTTATGATATTATTATTTTATTGTGCAATTTTTTTAAGAAACGACCAACAATTTTACAGCATTCCAATTTAGCTCTGTACAAGCGTGAATATTTCTCAAAACAGGAAATTGAAGTAATTCTTAGTTTTATTATATTTTTATTTCGTCGCATTATATTTCTTGTCGATTAGTACTATGCTAGCATCCGTGCTATAATTGCGAATTCGTAAGTGTTGATCATGCCTATAGAAAGGTGCATGTAATAATGATATTGCACAGATTTTCCATTAAATACTGGCAAATAAAAATGTATGTGATTCAATATGAATTTTCTTGAAGCTAGAGTAAATGAATACACTTATATTTTTTATTCTTATTTATACATAATCTTTTGAAATCTGTTAGCTTTACCGTCGTCATATTATAAGCATCTATATAGTAGAGACAGCCAAGTGCAAAGAGTTAAACCAGTGTTATCATTGTACACGGTAGAACTCCATATAACTGAATGGAAAGTCAATTAGATTTAAAAAGAAATTGCAACATAAAAGTTCTTTGTCCTTCACGGCCACTGTCATTATTTCTTGAATAAAAAGTTTTGTTTGTAGTCCAGGGGAAGCAAAGAGAGCCATGATCAAGAATGAATTACAAGATTGTGAAAATGTTGAGTGAGAATTCACGCTTTAATTCACGTTATAGGCGGTTCTACTGTACTATTTATTTTATCGAATTAAATGGAGAAACGGAGAAATAATTGTAATATAAATAATAGCATCACTGTTAACAAATTTGATGATATTTTTCTTGACTATACGTTATGGTTTTATTGTATAAGTGTGCACCAAAAAGTTATGTCCGTTTAATCAATGCATTACAATTTTTCAAGTTGTGGTAGTAAAATTACAAGTGCTGTAACAAGAATTATATTCGTATTTAATTAAAAATGAAATCATAAACTTATGTCTAATTTTTATGGCTTATATCACCAGACACTAGACTTTGTTGAATATGCAACGAAATTGAACGAAATAAAAAATATGGTAAACGAGTTTTGACAAGATTTAGAGGGATTTAGAATAATTTATTGTTTAACACTTGGTACAACATTTTATTGGTATTTGCCTATTTGAGTACTTGATATTATACTGTTTCACTGTCAATTACAAAAAGTGATCAAGCTGGGGCTGCAATGAGATCACTGTACTTTTTAACTTTACTAGAAATACTCATGTCTACATACTTATCACCTATTGATACAATCATACCACCGATGATAGTAGGATCGACTTTGGTAGAAAGCAAAATGCTTTCTCCCTTTTTCATGAATCCCTTTAGAGCCGTTTCCAGCTTACTCTTCATATCAGCATCCAATGGTTTCGCTGTGATTACTTCACAAACAACTTCACCTCTCGATGCAGCCATTATTAACTTGAACATGTTGATTATTTGATTGAGTTTTCCAAGCCGTCCGTTTTCAGCAAGTAAGACCATTAAATTTCCAGTTGCCGCATTCATGTTAACCTTACTGCTGATGAGCTTAAATGCTTCTGCCTTATTCTTTCGTTTTATCGATGGATTTTTGATAAATTCATCTAACTTTGCATCCGTTTTCATCATGCCCTAACAAGAAATATAATTTATAGTTATTAAAAGTGTTAATTAATTATTTGATAGGTATTCAAAATCTTCAAAAGCTATATAACTTGTAGGTACCTGGAATTTAACAAGATCTTGTTCGACGACATTTAATGCCTTTTGCTTGGAAGCAGCAGAATAAAGTGCAGTGGCATATCGTCCTTCTAATCCGAACACTTGGAGAGGAGGCTAATAAAATGTAAGACACACTGATTACATGAAATAAAGTGTCTACCTTTAAGACAATTAAAAATGAAATATATCTACAATGGAAGTAAATGTATTGCCTAAAGTTACATAATATTATATCGAATATTCATACAAAGATCATACCTTAACCAACTGGTTGGCAACGGAGCTCGAAGAAAATGTTCGAGCCTATAAAAGACAAACTTCTATTATTTTCGAAACATATCCTTTGCAGCATAATTTTTTGCATTGAATTTATTAAGCAATTTAGAATTGTCATATGTTTCATAACAATTTCGGTATTAATACCAAAAGCACTTACAATTACTCGTGAAAAGGACATCTTTACGGAACACAAATCGACAGCACTTTGTCGAAAACCGTGAGCGAAGAGTGCAATTCTACACATCTACCATTATATAACACGAATAAAATAATATGTGTGAGAGTTCAGCGCACATTCTGCTTTTAAAGCGACATCTCTAGATGGAGTATTTTGCAATGCGCTCTGCTTCAATCAATGGTTGATACATGATAATAAAGGAATAGATATATTGCTTGTGATTTACAAGTAACGCCATCTCTAGTTAATACTCGAAATTCATTACATTTTTACAGTGGTTGCTCATGTTCAAATTCAATTTGAAATTATTCTTCAAATTACACTTCAAATCCAAAGAACATTTTTCCAATAATTCGCTTCCACCCATAATCAATTCCGTAATAATTCTTTATTACGAAAAATATCTAGTTCGCACATACAGAAAATATCGAAATATTTTAAATTCAATTGATTTATTTAATATTCTAAGCATTTATAAGCACTGAAGGGATAGTAAACTAATGTAGGATTAATCTTAGAATAATAATTAGGAAATAAAGAGCCTCAACTGTAGACAGCACAGAGTAAAACAATTGTTTCAGTATAAGCAGCTAACAAAGCATATTTTTACACCCTTTGTGTTTATACTCTTTTAATGGCATAGGACTATTGAGATCGTTATTAATTAAGACCTAGAATGTCCTTAATCTAATGAATTAAAAATAAAATGTATACATTCACTAAAATTTCATCATTGAACTGCTATACGATCAGGCAAGCTGTTACATGTTATATAGCCATCTCCAATATCCCTAACATCTTATCCACTCGAAGGCGTTTTGCACAGAGTGTCAAACCCATCAGCACAGATCCTGATAAGGTCTGACACCACTTATTATCAGGCTATGGCATCGTACCGAGCAATTGCTTCTTGCTACAGTCGAGGCATTGCTAAAACGCTAATATGCAACGAAGGCGTCCACATACATATTGATCATACTTGAGGCAATTTAACACAATTAATAGTTTTACGTGACAGATCGGAGTGCTTGTACTTCTTTAATAAAATTTGGAATGACTGAGATTATGATATATAAAAAAAGTTGTATAATAGCGAATACTATATATTAACAGGCTAAATGTTATTGCGGTTAGCAATAATTGGAGATATTGAATTCAATGAAACGTCTTATGACATTTAAATTGTAATATCATCAAATTTCCTAATATATTCAATATTTAAAAATATTGATGTTGAAAAACAAAATTCAACCAAGTACATAACTATTTTGAGCTTTATCGTATCTACTCTATAAAGATGTAATTTTAATAGTTGAATTATTCAGTTATATTAAACTGATTGAAATTACAGGTTCATAAATTATATCAGAATATCAAAACATAATTGAATTAGCACGGATACTTTTAGCGTTAATCATCATAAAATAAGATATAGACGCGATATAGTAAGACAACATAAAGGGTCATAATACAAAGAAACAGCAACACTTCATTTGGGATAATTGAACTCCATGTATTTTAACGTTGATGATTAAATACAGATCTAACTGGAACGCGTAATTTTTCGAGATTAATATTGATCATTGATATCGAGCATGCAGAGATACAATAACGATAGATACACATACCAATAACATACAGTGTCTTTCGTTTCATTGTGTAATTTGGATAATATATCCTTCTCGTGTAGGTGCATGTATGTTTCATGTGTATATATGTTGACGCATCTGCGTTTCCGAGCATCTAAATTGTTGTGTGTCGTGTATAGAACTCCAAATGAAACAGACACTCGAATTCAAAAAACCGTTAATTGATATGTGTTTATTTCTGTGCCCTCCATCACGTATATACGATCAACGTTCATCTATGTTAATTCAGCATACCTGGTGTTTACATGGAAAATTTTACAAACGAAGAAAAGATGAAAGGAAAATTATAATACAATAATTTTGAGTAATAAAATAATTACTTTAAAAAAATGATAATGATTATAATAGTTCTGATAAGTCATAATAAACGACAACAGATTTCTGTTTTATGCGGCAGATACTTCAAAAGAGCGGCTGGAAAAATAAAGGAATAGAAAATAGATATAAAATATTGGAATCCTTCAAATAAAACGTAATTTATAAATTTAACCAGGTACGCATTCTTACATTAGAATTGCTTTGAGTGAAAGAACTTCTCACGTAATTTAATTGACTCTGAATCTTCATCGATCGTATTATACTGGGCCTCGAAATATTACACGTTAATTCGTCATTAAATTAATGTTAACAATTAAGTTCATGAACGTATCGGTAACAATGTGAGGCATTTTGATACCTTTTGTGTGAAGACAGAAACCAATGCAATCAATGCTGGTATTGGAAGTTTACGAACTTCCGTTTCTCACATTGAAGCTAATAGAACTTTGATATCGGTACAACGAATTTGTAAATATTAATATGTGGTTTCACGATATGTCGAAGTGCAAATCGTAAGTCTTTACGATTTTTTGAAGGATCACAAACGCCATATGCGAAACCTAACAATAAGACCTTCATAACTTGTATATAGAATTTGTTCATGTGTACAATGTATGTATATATATTTTTTGATATTCATAATATATTGAATATATAGTGTTTAATATCTGATATATTTTTAAATATTGAATTGAATCTACGATGGAATGAACCGTGTATAGAATAACTCGTGGAATACGCAGTGGGGCAGAAATGGCATTGGTTTTGGTCCACTGGTTGAAAATAGAAAAAATTTCTGAACTCCTAATTGGGTTGAATTTTGATGAATTTTGATGAATATTTCACGTTATGCTTGAACAATGCTCAGTAACACGTTACTTGAGCTGGCAGATTTTTGTATTTTCGTTTGTTTTGAACACCTTACATCACTTGTCATTTGTCATCGTATATATCACTTTTTTTCGTGCCATTTTAACACATTTTTAAATTGTAATTTGTAATTCCTCGATTCCTTTAGCTTTACTTATCTTTTTTTCCTCGCAAGGAAAGTATGGCATTCCAATTAATCCAACGACTTTTAATTTTATTCATTTCCTCCATCGTTTCTTCTATTACACGGTGCGCAGATAGGGCGGTTACTTGCGATTAAATCTTTCGTAATTTTCGCATTTAAAACCGTACCGCCAGCGTTACCATTCCTTACTGCTTCCATTTTGAAACTACATTGCGCAAAAGACGAAAGGAAGTCTTTAAAGTTTTGAGAATACGCGAGGTACTACTTTACTACTGCAAGCGTAAAGCAGCAACACGAATTGTAACGAACTTAATGTGACTTTTTTGGATAACTCAAAAATCTTAATAGTGTAATTAAAAGTTTTACGAAGCCACCGTCCGTGAAGAGAATGGCACCAATTAAAAGATTGAATTTTGTAAAACGGCGTTTTTCTCCCCTTCTGAAGAACATCTTTAATCAAAATCGAGGTATCTGAAAAGGAATCTTGAAATTCGAAATTATGAAGAGAATAACGTAAAATAGCAACACTAACGAACAATCTTTTACGATACACACATGTAATTCTTTCGACTTTCAACGACAACAAATTTCTACTTTTTTTATCCTTATGGCGGACAAATTTACGTGTTCCGGTTGCACGATGTTACGCGAAGAAGCGGAGCAAAGATGCTTCTCAGAACGTCGCGAACAGTTGATGACTTGGTTCTGTTAAAATTTGTGGATGTAAAACGTCGAACACGACGAGGCTCGCTGGAATATCCACGACGAATTGAATATCGAAAGGCTGTCTGTTGTTCTGCAAAATAAATAGATACACGTACATGTATGGATATATTAAATATAATAAGAAGAAAGAAACGGATCCGATGAAAAGCCTGTAATTTCTGCAAAAGCTATAAGAGAATTCAGTCAATATCTAGCACAGTGTGTGTAATCCGTTCCGTCAATATGAGAATCGATAGATCATTATATCAAAACTGGATTAATTGAAAAGTTTTTTTTGTATTTTTTCTGATTTTTATTTATCATAACACCTATAACAGTAATTAGTTTATCTAGGACCTACTAGAAAAGAACGAAAAAAATCGCAGTGTTTATTTAGAAACGGAGAGAACGAAAGAACGAAAGTAAATTGATAATGTTTCCTTTGAGGGTAGTCCACAGGTTTATAGTTCCATTGAGTGGTTCATGCAGGTTGTTTTAAAATTATTTGTCAATGCTTCAGAGGTTGTACTAGACCCTTGGACCGATGAAGATTTGTGAAAAAAAAAACCCACCGTAAAATTCTCGAAAAGGTAGTACATTTTTTTTATTGACTCATCGGTTTCGTCTTGTTACGTAGGTAGCACCGTTTTTCCGCAAATGAACTTTTAATTGTGTCTTCGCGATTGAATTTTAGCTGAATAAGTCAGGCTTCCAAGTCTTCGACCTTTCGGAAGGAAACACAGAGATATCTCTAATAGTGCTACATGAAATTAGAAAATGGAGCGGTGGGTCACCGAATTAGTACTCTCGTTCGTATATGTATGAGGCGTGTAATGGAAACACGGTACACGATAAGTTTCAGGTATCAGAGAAAACAGTTTCTTATTTTTGTCGGTTGAAAGGCTTTTGCTTGCCGCCAAACTCGTCGTTTCTCCACAACGACAAAAACATAATACGATAAAGGATACAAAGATCGCCAACAATTGCCGGAAAAATGGTACGTAATTAGCAGAACTAATACGTTCTTCATGAAATACATCCGTTTCATTAATTCCGGAAGCTCGTAATAAGTGTTGCGGGTAAAACGAGAGATACGTTCGTTCTGTGGAATCAATGGAACTCAAACTAATATAGAATAGTAGTGGAAGACAAAGAACCAAAGGTAGAAAAAGAATGAGAGGGCAAAGAGAATTATTATCTTTTACATATTGACCTCTGAAGTAGACCGATTATGGAAACCGGAAGCGTATGGGAGTTGATGGCGTTTAAAGACTAACAAACGAGATAAGAGACGGGAATTGGAAGGGAATATTATACTGTGGAGAATGAGAAGAGAAAGAGAGAGAGTAGATTAAGGAAAGATTGATTCACTGGAATTAAAAGTGTAAGGAAAAAACTTAACTTAATTAATCCATTGTCATATCATTTACTCAGTCGAGACATAAGTATATCAGATAATGTCGGATGTTAACTTTTCTCATGATGATTTTAAAACGTTGCGACACAAAGCATGATCTAAGAAACTATCATATTATTAGTAATATTTAACTCGAAATTGAGATCACAAGTAGGACTTACTAAAATAGTACAAAGAGTAGAATTAAAATTTCAAAGATGAATCTTATTTGTGTTACAATTTCGAAAGCGACAGAATGATGGTTCTGAACGATGTAATAGATGTTGGACGGTTTGCTATTGAATTATTTCTGACAGGTATACACTGCTATTTAAGCTGTGCTAGATATTTAGGCTTTGATAAACAGTAGCATACGATATTTGATCCCTGACCCGTGAAAGTGCAGAGGTAAATTCGAGCAGAAAGCAAAACAGAGGTTTTAGTAGTTTTGTGAAACCCAATTCTATGATGGGGAAAGAGGGGGAAAGGGAGGGGCAAAACGAAGGAAAAAATAATGAGAGAGCGGAATAGTCATTATTTACCTGATGTAATCAGACGCCTCGGTATGTGATCGTGCAAAACGTTCATCAATTTGTGCAGCTTTATAGAATCTTCTTTTATGCTGAGTAGTTCCTCCCGGAAGAGTTTCATGCCCTCCTCATCGGAAATACTTGATTGAGCATTTCCGTCGGAGCTGTGTCTTTCTGAAATGCAATGAAAAATTCCGCATTCGTGGTACATATATACTTACATACTAATGGAATGTTGTCGTCTGTTCTCCAGAGATTTACCTGGATTATTCATTTCACAAGATTAAAAATCCGTGATTCACGCGGATAAAAATTGTTTAAAATGCGTGTAGTGATGAGAGGAAAATGAAAGTGCATTTCCGTTAAAACAAAATCTATGTATTCATACCCATAATTAATGTATTTATAAATAAGCGGTAGTTAAAAAAATAATAGTAAAATCATGCAAAAGAAATTTCTTTCCAAGACTGCGGACTTTTTTCAAAAGTAATAGACAAATATCGAATTAACAGAAAGTCAAGTCTCTCGAAGACATTTTCAAAGTATGTAATTTTTCACATCGTAATTGTTCGAGCCATATTATATGATCGCCGAAAATTAAAGTGTTTAAACAGAAATTTATTTACGAAATTACATCCCATCTTCCACACAAAGTACACGACATTTTCGTATCAGGTCGTTTAATGTTTCCCCGTTTCTTATATTCTCTCTACGCTTTGCTTCTTTTAGACTTCCTACCAATAAACTTTTGCCGTTTTATAAGGGATACCGAAGACCATCAAAAAAGAAGCCACTTAAGAATACCTGTTCCAGCCCCTTTCTTCAGCGTCATGTTACCAAAGATTAAAAATTACTCGGCTTGGTACCGTCACTTCGTGTCTCTTTGAAGTCTCGAGTAAATCACGTTGTTCGCATGGCTCAAAGCAACCACAGAATCTGGTTTACCGTTGCTTCTACCCCGGAACTTGACATCTCGCGATTGAGCTGTTGGAATGTTATATTCGCGACAAGTGTCGTGAGTTTTCCGGTATTTAGCTTGCGAAGTTACATCTACGATTTCGATCCGAAAACGTTTAACTACTTGTACGACAATGGCGCGCCCGGAGGAAAATTAAATTCATGTTAACTCGATGGATTCTTAATGATTTCGAACTGATTGCTGTTGAATTCTTATATTTCACCTGACACGACAGCAAAAATATATTTATTTAATGTTTATTGCAAGTAATAGAAATCGACTTATTTCCACGTTGACATTCAGCGATTATGTTTTCTATGCAGGAATTCAAAAAGATATAATTCATTTACATCGTTTAGATCATTTCCACACCGCTGAGGCTATTATGTACAGGTAACTCTCCTATAACACGGTTGATAGGTTCCTAGAAATTGCCATAATGTAGGAAACCTTGTTATGAGTCAAAGAGTCATGTCAAATGATGTTTTTTAAATTCCATATCTCAGGAATCATTCCTTGGTCGAGATAAAATCGAGATATTTAATTTTAATTTTCATATTCCGTCTGATATCGGATATTGAATTGCTTTGGACGTTTATATTTAGATAAAATGAACATAAACATATTTTTTTCAAAACTTCACATGTAATACTTTCCAAAGGAGGAACAAGAAGAATGAAGGCTAATGTATCAAAGGGTAAAATGATGGATGGGAATTGTAATGTACACCTTTATCCCCACGGGTAGTTCAAATGATGGGGAAAGTGTAAAAGTGATTTTTCAACTTACGAGCATTTTTTCCCTGTACAGGGTTAAAATGAGGTATAGCCTGGAATAAATTCTTGCTTTTGTACAATTCCCGTAGGAATAACTGAAGAACATTGTAAAGAAAGTTCAAGTTTGGGAACGCCTGAGAGCTATCGTTATCGGCATCTCTGTAATCAAAAAAACGTTTCTATAGCATAGAAGAATCCTGTAATCAGAAAAATATTTCTATTGTATCAATATCAAATTCTGCGATTAGAAAAATATTGCATAATGAAATTTTCGTCAGTAAAAATCTTTCGAGAGTAAAAGTACTGTTCACAACATTTTTCGGTTGACATTTTTACGCCGTATTGGCCGTACAATCTATTTCCAAACGAGTAACTTACAATTAAAGTAATCTCCCATTTCGCAATCTTATACAGTTAAGTACTTAAAAATGCAATTAGCGGCGTTACTGCGGAACCGTAGAAATTGCCACCGCGGTGAATTAAAAAGTTCTCATTATTGCCTTCTCAGATGCTCTTTTAAAAGTGTATAAGAGATCTTTAAAATCAGTGCGTAAATTGTATTCTATAAACCTAAAGACTATCTTTATCCACCTTATTTGGAAATTAAAGACCCAACGTCATAACTATCTTGCTTGAATTAAAAAGGACGATGATAATAAAAATACACGTACGTAATCCTGCGACAAATCTCATATGTTTAACTTTCTAAGATAAAAGACAATATTTATCCACGGATGCCTTATCTAGGGCCTCAAAATTATAATCCTCTATCCGAAATCAGAACAAGTAGCGTAACCAATGCATTGTAATGTCCAGACACGTAGTTTATAGGATTATTCATGTTCTCAGCTCTTCAAGACGAGATATGTACCAGGTTTATCAGCTTTTGATCTCATCTCATTGAAGCAGGTCATTCAAGAGATTACGAAAGTTTCTCCAACGATGAAATATAGTCGTAACTAGTTCTTCTCATTGGCTGATAGCCGTATTAAGATTTCCTTATCTTCAAATAGGCTTCTACTTGTCATGTAATTCCAAAGACCACTTGCGGTTCGTAAGTAATGTTTATCAAGAAACTTACTCGTTACATCAATGAGTTTACAAGCTGGAGTTCAGTTACGGAGTAAATTTCATCTCCATTACGACTGCTTACGTATTCCAGGTAGTTATGGGGGTGAGTGGATGGGGAGACTTTAATAAAAGTAATCTATCCAATATCAATACCAGTCAAGGGGGCAGAAATTCGTTTTTCAAACGTTTGATTAATTTAGAAACAAGCTCGAACAAATATACCAAGCGTACTTACGAAGTCATGAAATTCTTTGAAAGAGAAAACAGGGGGTAGGAACATTTCTGTAACGTTTGGAACATGATGTGAGGGAGGTAGAATACAAAGTGGGAGAGCACAGCAAGAAACAGCAGATATAAATTTCTCTATAATTGATAAGGGAATTGTATGATTCTATACGATACGACGAACGAAATATTTCAACGGTAGAGACAAATTGATAATTACTTATCTTAAATGTTATTTTGCAAACGTGTATATTCCATGGTGACACGCGTGTCAGGAAATAGCAAATGTTAGGTGGCAATAGTATGAAATGAAAATTAATTCGTTGCTCTTGGTATCAAAGATAAACGAATATTCAATTCTTCAAATGGTAATTAGTTGATACATATGGCAAATGAAATTTCAGAGGAATTGCAATTTACGGGGAATAAAGAGAGAGAGAGAGAGAGAGAGAGAGACAAAGAGAAAGAAGCGAGAAATAACATCAAACTAGCGGACGGGATATACTGCATCTGTCGTAATTAAATGGCCATACAATAATTATTGATTAATAAACGAGATCGTGATAGGCTATAATCTGGCTCAATTTTACATGTTATCCGAACTACATTAAAGTAATGAATTAGAAAAGTGATTGTAACAAATGTCAGTTGACTTTTCAATTGAATTTTAATAATTAAAATAGTTTAATTGATTACTAACATCCACACCATAGATCATCCTAGCTGTTAATGATGATTTCATCTCAGATCTACTGCGTTAGGTAATTTGTGTTTCGAATAACCGGAGCTATAACGTAATAAATGTTAATTGAGGAGAAATTTCTCAAAGGTCACGCTAATTTTTCACCGTAATCACGCACCTCTTCGTACTCTTATTTTTATTTCTCTTCGTTCTTAATCAAGGCATTGCTATATTTCCATAAAAATATTTGTACATTCACAAATTTATGTACATAAAATCTTCCAGTTATTATAACAAAACATGCAAAATTAGTAATCATGAAGAATGTAGTTAAGTTACGTACCTCCCTATGTGTGATAAAATAGTATAGGATGCTTGATTGCAGTCTTCTACACACTTTCGACGAAGTTCATGAATAACCCTCCGTAACTCAGGCGAGTCACCTTGTTGACCGATGTGCGTCAGCAAATGTCGAAATTGGAGTAATTGAGCATTGATCTGTTCAATTTTTTGTCGAAGAAAAATTTCATGGTGTATAACTTTTTTCCCCTAGTTTTTATGAAATAATAAGTGTGTCTGGCTGTGTTGTTATTTGAAAACCATTAGAAATTTAATATAATATATTTTAATTTGCATGACGATCTGAATTTTCCAGCTTACGAAAGTGTATATAAAATGTAATGCTATTAAATTGGTAATAATATAAATAAAATATAAAATACAATATATAGTCGAGACATAAATTGTTTACCAATAAATTGCAGTGAAATTGATAATAGTGAAACAAGAAATTGTAGAATTATTTGAATATAACAGTTTATATTAATTTAATTAATATTATTTCGGATCTGTATTCGTGTGTGTTACTATTAATAATAATTACTATGATTGTCAGTGGTGCTTACTTTACAAATCTTTTCATTTGTCTCATAGGCCGATGATGTCGTACTTGATGGTAAAGCTTCAGCCATTGTTTAACGTCGAATCTGAACTTTTTACTTATTCAGATTCAAAAAAGGGCAAAGTGGAACCGATTGTAAGATATTTCAAGCTGTTTAGATTAAACGAACGCGAACGACTATCGATATTTTATACCAATTATCGTCATACGCTTCTCACCGTTTTCGATACGTTATCTGTTGTGTTTCAAGCCACCGTTAGAATAAACGTGTCAATAATATACCCCTCGCTTTACCGAGTCTCACAAATTATCTACTTTGATTGATATCATTGACTAAGCGAAAAGATTGACGAAAAAATGTACAAGAAATGATAGATGCTGAATGATCGATGATGATTACCTTTCTTTATGACCATGTGCCTTACTCTGTTATTATCTTTCATGAGAAGGTACGAGGAAATGATGATAAAGAAGTACAACATTTTGTCACTGAAAAGATGATTCCGTCCTTACGATCAGTGTGTAATCAAAAATCATATAATCCCACGGTATGTTTACACTTTTCTTTTTTTTTTCTTCGGCTAAAAGTTCAAAGCGGGGAATACCATGAAACTTTTTTTTTATTAAATTAGAAACAGTTATGGCTAAAAGATCTTGAAAACGCAGTGCGAGTACGATACATATCATCGATGTGAAATTTACAAAATTCCCGAGTTAACTCATTGAGCTCGGCACGTCAGCAAATGCGAGTCGGTGAGAGATTATTGACAAATCTATTCCAAGTTCGAGGGATCACGATAATAAATGATCTACAGATCATAAATACTTCTACTTGTAATACTTCAGAAAGTAACACTTTAAAACAAGCTTGCTGATTAGGAGAAAACTATAATAATATATTCGAAAAACAAATTGGTAAAAGTCAACGTAGTGTCGCACTCTTTTTCCTTTCTTTTCCTTTTCTTCTCAATCCTTTTTCTCCCTTCTTTTTCTTTTCTTTTTCTTTTCTTTTTCGTATCTGTCCACGTCATTTCCGTCGTATTCGTCTCCGTCATTAACGTCTTTTTTCACCATTTCTATCGTATTCTTATCAGAAGCACGAAACAACCCGCCGCGACGAATTTCGAGCGTGTCAAATTTTCGTTTACTTTTTTTCTTAGATTTCACGAGAATAAATTCGACAAAATTTCCACAGAAACGATGTGCGCGCTGTGCCAGCACACGCGACAAACTGAAACGTGGATTTTGCTCTTGAGCTCTTTCACTGCCGCGATGCCCTTTAAGAGCGCATGTCTGACTTCGTCTACCAGTCTACTACTGTAATACTCGATACATGGCATATCGTTGATGTAACGTATACCTATGTATGCACTCAAGTGTTTACTCCCGTGTGAAAAAAGGCAAACGGAATGCAAGTCCAATTGATACGTTTAAATCAAGTAACATGACAAAAAGGGTACATCAGTCTTATTAAAATCAAGTGAAAAAAAGCTGGAGCAAGAAATCGTCTTACTCCTGTACCTTCTGCCAGGTTTCTTTCTAATACCCGATAACACCTACTACGGGATGAAAAAAAGAAGGCTAACGGAAGGAATTCAAATGGAATGCGAATATAGTTATAGCGTTCAAATGGAATTACGTAATCAAATGAATAAAACGGTCATATTAAGTGAGTGGTTGGAGCAAGAAATCCTTCTTGCTCCTGTATCTTCTGCCAGATTTCTTTCTACTTCTCCATAGTACGTACATGTTACATCAATGACACACAACGGACCTAGCATTACAGTACATATGTAGGTATGGATACACATCCACATACAGCAATGTTGTATCGGTATATCGTGTAGACTGTCAGAGCACTTAACGTAAAGCATGTACTTGACGTAGCACAAAGGTACATTCATATAATGCCATTTATGGAAGGCCGTATGTTCATTACCGCTAACAAGACCCACGCTCCTATTTGTCGGCCACAGAAGCGACGCTACCCATCAACAAGCCTCCCTTATCGGTATTGCTCTTCTTTCTTTTCAAGGTATGCGTCGACCCTATGATACCAAAGACGGTAAACGCGGTAATGTAATGAAGCAACGGTAATATGTCAAAGGGAAATTTCTTGGGCCTTTCGTGTACATGAATATTGACAAGGAGAATGGTAGGAACGAGGGGAAGGTCGCGATGTAACGAATATTTTCGTAAGAGAGGCAAAGATAAATTCTCCTGTGACACGAGAGGATAATATCGGTTCTATTGTAAAGTAAGGATAGTTATTTTATTGCCGTACTCGTTAGTGAAATTTTTCAGAGGTTAACGTAGAACCGAGCAATTTATTTCTCTGCACGTTTAAAGGGTATGAAATTAGATGAAGACTACGATTTTTTTTGTTCTTTTCTTCACTTGCTTCCTGCAAAGCGTACTCTACTTATTATGTAACTTTTATGAAGAAACATTGTCACATCTAACAATTATTATTATTAAACTGTTACTATGACTATATATTCTTATTATTATAGAATACTTTCAAAGACCGACGAGGAATGAAAGCAGGTAAAGGAAAGAGATGGGTGTTTAAATGCTGGCAAAGGGCGAATTATGTTAACAATTATATCGTAAAGGGGTAATAAAAATTGAAAGAAAGAAAATGGTCGATTGTTGGAGTTCTATGAATGGGAAACGATAAATTTACGTATCGTCTGCATGCTCGGACGGAGTACGGGGAAGAGAGCAACGCTCTCCACCCCATAATCTCGGTATAGTATAAAGGCGATACATTATATACATCCCCATCAATAACATAATGCAAAAGCAAAATATTACTACTATCTCGTCGTTTCTTATGTGAGGGCTATTATCTTCTATCACGGAAGATCGATTGTAATACACTTGCGGATCGATATCCGTTAATTTAGCGCTCATAATGGAAGAATTATCTGTAGGTGTTTTCGACATTGCTCACGGAACGCGATTAACGCGGTGCAATCGTAATTTTGTACGGTACTCTGCACGCGGGATCGTAATGAAATTAATATAACAAGTAAATAAATATATATGTATGTATGTATGTAATATATAATGTGAGCAAAATGCTTTTTATTTTCTTTTTCTTTTATGGTTATCCTTTGAACTCACCCAGTGACGTTTACGCTCGAATGCAATCGCGAAAGATAATAATGGACACGCGTGGCTTAGAAGCATTTATGACGGTCAGAGTGAAAGTTACCAAAAAAGTAGCAACATATACAGTACAGAACAAGAGAGGGCCACGTTTCAAAAGAATTTTCCAGTCCATCTTGACGCAATTCAAAAACTTGATTCAAAACTTGACTTAAACAGCTTGGTTTTCTCTGTAAAAAAAAAAGACTTTTACAATATGCACTTATATCTCGCTCGGTGCTCTCCCAGTACAATCCGCACTAATGCAGATGAATGAATAATGATTTCTGTGCGCTTTTAGAACATTATTCTGTACTTTGATAAAATAGACTCTCATGAACAAAAGTATTATGAGGTAGTTCGGTGATATCATTAGGGGACGGGCGCTTGAAAAATTTCTTATGTTATTTAATGAAGAAAAATAGACTGTTAGAAAATTCTGAATGTGCAACATCGGTTGAAAAAATACAATTTTTTCGTATAGAATTTACATTTGATAAATTATTATAATACATAGAAAAAAATCACTGTTACGAATCGACGAAGTACAGAATGCTCGTCTGACTCATTTCACGTTATACTACTGTGCCGTAGAAGTCTCTTCGCTCTACGTTAATTTTCATCGATTAGAACAAAAATTCGATGTAATCCGTACAGAGCAGTTAACAGTGCAATATATAAACTATACATCGACACAAATTTCCAAATTTGAACTTTATATCGTTTTAACAAGCACATACTCTATCTCAGCTAATACTTGCAAAGATCAATTAGAAAGACGCTCTTTTGTTGCGTGATATTATACGAGAGAAAAATATAGATGTATTCACGGTTATATCGATATAATCTACTGCGATAAGAAAAATATTTATATTTATTTGTATTAATAAAATAATTTTTCTCAGTCATGCAAAATTACATTGACACAAAAAACATTTTAACGATTTTATACTGGCAAATATTGTATCGAAAAATATGTTCAATAATTATTAATTTGAAAAAAAGAATAGTAAAAATATAGATATTTACATACATTTATATAAAATCTATTATGTATATATTATATAATCTATCGTTACCAAATAGTTTCGGAAAAAATTTCTGGCTGGTCCACTCGTCGTCTGACTTGTACGGCCGTATTCTACTGTTTAAGTAATGCCTTCTTACAGCCTGTATAGGCGCACAGATTGTACGAGAGAGGCGACAAAATACAAAACAGACATTATGGACACTAAGGTGACATAAAAAGCGTAGGTTATGATCAAGTTTCGAATATGCAATGGCTCTGTTTCGGTAATGCGTTCCATGATTATGATCGACAACAGTGTTTTCGGTGATATCTCGCCCGGCAAAGTGACAGGGACACTTCCCTTCTCTTTTCGTATTGGCGGAAACAACTATGAACACGAAATTATTAAGATTACAACATCGATAAACAACATCAACAGCCTTACCAGTCTCGTGCGGTCGTGTGTCACAGTCAAAGAAACCGATTAAACGCGACACTACATGTGACAGGATATGAAACACAAACTAGAAATCGCGAACTGAGGGGGATGTTGAATGCTATGCGAATAAAAGTTATTATTTTTTACAGATGATTAGAATGATGTATTCTTGAACTTCTATATACGATTTTCAACACACTCTCTCCCTTTCGTTCTTTCTTATGGAATCTCTTTCTCTCTCACTTTCTCTCGTTCTCAACCGTAAACGTTTAAAACGACGAATATATGATAAATGGGCCCAATGAAATGTAACAAGTATAGCACTAGGATGTAGATGCTATACATTATAACAGAATATTCACTTGCAATCGGTGTCTCGAAACAACTCTCTCTGCTCTTTCGTATCAAGACGCTGATCGAAAGCAACTAAACGTTTCGGATCCTCAGTAACAGGTCCTAGTGCGTACCGCGAACGAAGAAGGGAGAATACTGTGCTGCAGCAACAGGCGCGAGATCATATAGCCCAATTTAACGGCAGAAGAGCATCACCAAAGTGCATGCGCGATTAAGAGCGCATGTCTTGCATATTATCGCTCAGCTGATTGGTTCGGAAACGCGGTCTCCTTTCTTACTATTTGCATCGCGATTTTCCTTCTCAGGCGACCGATTTCCAATCGGCCTAATTGCATACTTCTATCATCTTTTACAGATCAATATATAATATTAAACTTCATTTTCTCATTACATTTCCTCCTTTATTTTTCTTTTTCATATTATCGTTAGTTTTTTTGACTTATATTTTTTGTAAATTTCACCTACATAAAATACAGTTTATATATAGTTCATCATCAGGATCCCACCCTTTTTCACCTGACGGGGAAATATCTAGGTTAGCCCGGGAAATTTCACAGGCTCGAGCTTGCCCCCCATCGGACTCACCATGGTCGGGGTGACTTTCGTCTTTGATGCGATTGCATCAGAAAATATCATGCAATTTTCTTTTCCTTTGTATTTATTTTTCTGGAAACTATATTGTTAATGTATGTGCAATTTTGTAATTTGTCAAAGTAGACTGTGCTTAAATGATGGAATAGTTACGTGTAATTTGATAGAGATCTACCATTACTAATAGTTAGCGCGATAATTATGTTAGTGAGAGTGCTGAGGTTTGTAATATGGATGGATTTCATGAAATTCGAGTGTGTTGGAAATTTTGAGAGAGATATCTGTCAAGAGCGCATGATTAATTAGTATAGATTTTTATTATTTTATAGTACGTCATATCCGATTCTATTTGATTGTGTGCCACGTCAACCTGTATACCTTCAGACTTTTATCAGCTTACGCTTTAGTTTTAATTAGAGAAAGTTTCCGTATACGCTCATCGTTCTTTCATCTGTTACCGTGGGTCAAACTCAAAGCATGAGAGATCATGGGTACGCCCATTTAATCCTTTCATTAGCGTCATATTATTACGAATTACTGGCTTTCCCTGAATAAAACATTCATCTGTGTAACATGTCTAGTAACGACGAATTTTATAAATTCATATTTCTGTTTGAGAATTTCTCCAATCAACAAGAATTCATGTAACAGTATTATCCTCCAGAAATCTGAAGGGTCAACAATTATTTGCTTGTAAACCCCTTGAGCTTTCAGTAAGGAATGAAAAGAGATTGATAACTGTCATGGAATTAATAATGCATTTTGTACAAATGCAGCTACTGTAATTATTAAAGTATGAATTAGGATTACATTAAATTATGCAATTAAGTGCACTGTCGTTGTCTAATCGGTATTTAATGGTACGTAAATGGAGGACGAAGATTGGTTTCGGCACAGTAGTCCTGACCGACGGATAAATTCGTTGCTAAGTGGATCGGCGTAGGTGTTAAGCAGGAAGATAATCCGGGAAGATAACGCAGCTTGATAAGAGACGTTAACGCGTCGAATCCTGGTAAACCACTGATAACTTACTGATAATAGCTTCGATAGTTTCTTTTGGAATTTAAAAGAAGAACACAAAGGACTCAAGGGACTCGATAAAATGTCATTCGTTTCACAATATAGTACTCTTTAAAAGAAGAGAGACGAAAATTGATTTTGAAGCCTTAATCTAGATTATTTTAGAAGGATTTTCAGATTTCACATAACGTGAAATATTTCACTGGAATCGGAAGACCATTTGGAGTATTCGTTATGCCGATTCCTCCCGAAATTCGTAGTAATTATTAACGGTAGTACGATCCGCTAAGCGGTTTGATATTATAAAACGGATCGGCGGAATTGATCGGTTATCGATGCAAACTATTACGTCAACGGTGAACGAAAGGCGGAAATTTTGTTTTAAATGGGGATTATATTGGCAACATTTAATTAATCTAACGAAACGAGACAATTAACTGAAAAGTAGAACGACAACGTTAAAGTTTTAATTGGATGTGGTGAAAAACTCGTGCGTTTATTACGACAAATCACTGTCATATGGATACGTTTCCGTAATTTCTTTTATTTTATTATATTATGATGTCTTTTTTTTTAAATAAACAATGTGCACAGAATTTTATTCTCTGCGTAACCGATATCAAAACAGTCATATTCTCCTGCGCTGTTAGAGTTTCACGATAACGAGTTGAAATTTATTAAACACGGTTAAAACTGATGGTGGTCGTGCGATATGGAATAGATTCCTGAGTGAAAATCCGTCGAACAACTTTGCCCTTTTGGAAGTTTGACGGGAATGGTGGATTGCGGTTTCTTCTTCGTTTTTAATTTCCTAAGGGTCGAGGAAAAAATCTCCAACCGTAAGTAATAAGGTGGGAGTTTATCCAATGAATTTCTCGTTTCATTGCGAACGTCGGGGATTTGTCGGAAGTGCTCTGAAAATGATGAAAAACAAGATAACGTAAACGGAAGTGAGCTTGATTGCTACTGGGAAAAAATATATCTCTGCTTTGCGCATTCATAATTACTTTTATATCTAAGTTAATTGTTATGGACAAGAAACTTGAGATTGGAGCATGGCGTAGAAAGTGGAATCTCATTTTTTGTTGATGGTTCTAGCAATTTTAAGAAAAACATTACGTATCCATTGGTAGATATTCCAATAACAATTTTCTATTGCAGATGAAAAACTTGGTTTGGCGTTTCTCAACTTTGATATTAAAAAAAAAATTTATTTAAATATTTTATTGCTTAATCTATTAGAAGAAAAATTTAATTTTCTTTACTTCTTTTACAATATAAATATATACATTTTACTCTCACAAAAAAAAATAATAACAATTCCCTGAATATGTCATAGAATTATATAAACAGTGTTTCGCGTCAATATTTCACGCATCATTTAATTATAATAGGAACGTGAATCCGTCGAGTTTGATATTTTCCTCGGAAATATGTTACCCTTAAAATTCGCGATAGGTAGCCGAACCACCTAGCAGTACTGATAGGCGAAACAAAAGTTTCGAGACAAATATCCCGTCGTTTCTGTGAGCTCGGAAAGACAGTTATCTGTATAGAATTCCAAGCTATAAATGTCCAGCACAGAACGTACTTTCAACTCGTGTAATAAGAGTTACCGTACAATACATCCTCTCTCAAATACTGTATCTCGACATATAATAAATCAAAATGTACCATTTTTTCCCGTAATTAATTCTTCGGTAATTTTATATGAAATTTCTTAGTACCACGTTTAAGTTCTAAAGGTGTATTCCGTACAATACCCTCCTCATAATAATTAAAACAAAAACAGAAATTTTCAAGATACTGAAGTCCCTTAAAATTTCTCATTTTTCGTGTCTCTGTTTCATTATATCAATCACTAAATTTAATCACACCTAATTTCTTTTTAATTCTAATCAGAATACAAGTTACACCTCACTCTCATGGACGATGCATCATCATAAATTAATATTAAAACAAATCGCGAAATGAAAATTCAATATTTCCCTCCGCAATATTTAATTTCCCTATCCCATAGGGTGTACTATATTAAAACAACAAATACATTTTTCACAATACTCAATCCAACTCTCTTATATACTCATCATAATACAAAGGGAGGGTGTACGATTCTTGGAAATTTAATTATGACGTTTGACTTTTAATACCGGACGGTGGAGGCATAAAGAATAACAATTGAATCAAGCCGGGATGATAAAACAAAGGAGAAACAGTGTATACACAATTGGCGTTTATTGCGCCAAAGCCTCAGCAAAGAATTTTCATTAGCCCCAAAGAATCTTTTATTCGAGGTATCCAGAGTTTAAAAACAACCCCATAACAGAGTATTTTCCACCATCGACGTTTCTATCGTGTAATAGTCAAAACTGTCGTTCTGGTTACATTAATCTCTATTTTTCGAACGTACGACTTTGTCATTTTATTACTTTTCTTTTCTGTCCCTCTTTGCCAACTACGCACAAAATCCCATCCCCCTCGTGTCACGGGAACGTTTAACGAATCCCTCTTTCCCCTATACATATATGGTATCCGTTGCCTGTAACCAGTACGGAAATATTTCCATTTAATCGTCCAATATTTATCGATGACAAATTAAAAACTATTTCAATATCCGTCGATAAAAGGCACGATATATCCTCATCTCTTTTGCATCCAACGGGGATGCATTTATGGAAATAAATTTCACCGATTCTCCTGTCGATATTATTCTTAATTGCATACCCTTACGTTTGATCTTGGACAAACATAATATCGAGGATGCAGAACAGATATTTATTCAGACTGTGGTATTAGAAACTTTTTATAACAAATATTAATGGAATGTTTTTCTATGCCACGTCTCTGAGGAAAGAAGAAGGCTAAGGCGGAAAAGTTAGTTTCCTTGCGAATTGGTCTCAATGAAGGAAGACAATGAAAGTAGGGGGAAACTTCGTATTTTACGGTCCGTCGGAACGTCAGGGTATCACTTGGAAATTGATAAAACGTAACGGATGCTGTTAACGGGCAATTGTCGGTTAAAAGATTGATACCGGAGATTCGATTCGAGTGGAGCTGTGAGAATTTAAGTTCATTAGAATTTCGGGATGAAAAGAATGGGTTGAATTGGATTTCCTTACGACACCGGAAATATTCGGTGGTGGACGAGATGTATATGGGTCATGAAGGATTCGTATCTGAAATATTCAAATTTTCACACTGTTCTCTCGGCTCGTTTTACATCGTGAGGTGCAAATATCGAGTGGTATGGATCGGTTGAATTCGGTTCTGTGATTTGCATATCCGTATGGAAGAATGTATGAGTTTTACATCCATTAAAAATGAGTCGGATGAATGGATAATCGGGGTGGAATTGTCGTGGGGATGTTAATTTCGAAAATGTAAAGAATGAATTGTTAATATAGTTTCATAATACAGTTTTTAAAATTTTATTTGAATTTTTTACAAGAGACAGATAAAAAGCTTATAATCTAATTTTGTATTGTATACAATCATAAAATTTCGATATTAATTAAATTTCAAATATACATTATGAACATTATAAAAATACTTTGAAGACAAAGATTGTAATTATAATTTATACTTATCAGAAAATATTCTCCCTTGGCGCATTGGTAAAATTCGGCCCCACAGTTTCTGGTCCACTGCATTACTATATACATTACTATGGTTACATTAGCATAGAAGAGGTGTGAAATGAGGGAGACAGATATTTTTTCCAAACATATTCGTCCTCTACTTTTTTCATATTATTAAAACTCTCGAGGTGATCTCTCGATATGCTTTTGCGCCGAAAAATCCGGAGCAAGCTCAATTTTTTCATGCCTCTGTATAAATTTTGCTTTTTCCTACTATTTCGTAAAAAAAACGGTTCTTTTTTTTACAAAAATAATTGCAAGCGTTCCCGACAAAATTTGTTTATCCGTCCTCTCGATGAAAAGACTGATAAAATGAATACATAATAATGCCCGATGAAAGTTTTAACAAGCAGGTATTTTTATATTGACTTTTTCCACTGCTACGTCGTCAATTTCGGAGTAAAATAGATCATGGAGAACGCAGGTCACTGCGAAATAAAAACGTTCTGCTCTACCTGGAGAAAGAAATTAAAGAATTCCTTCTAATTCATGCCAGATAACTTGATACAAAGGAATTAATTTCTTTAAGAATATATTGAAAATTTGTTACTTATTTGAAAACTTGATTAGCCTCAGCTTTCTCTTTTTCTATGTTTCGTAAACATTTAGTATAATTCCTTTCAATAAGTAACACAAAGTATGTACTTAATGAGGAGTGGCTCGTTCTTTTTTTTCTCTCGACAAATTCTTATTATATGAATATAATGTGTATATGAAATAAAACGAATTATTTTTATTACTTTGATACTTTTTCATCAATGTAAAAGTGCTCTTTGTGCGTCGTCAGTTGTAACAGGTTTTGCACGATCGATGTAGCTGAAACAGGAGGACTAATAGGTCAGAAGTTATCCTCTTATCGTGCGAATTATTTCGAAATATTTGGGAAAACCATTGCACGGGAAACAATTTTCAGTGGTGCTCGTTAATCACCCTCTTCATAGGAAATCGGCTAATTATATACAACGTTCGAATCACTTGATACGCGGCGTGATTTTCCATCCCAATATTTTCCATGGCCACTTTAAAATGCAATCCTACTTGTATGATCCATATATTGTTATATTCCCAGATTTTATCTTTAGTCCTTCGCCGTGTTAAGTGGAAAAAAAATTGCCCTCTTTTATATTTAATTATTTATCGTACTCCGGAGAAGATATTAAATACGTGCAAATAAGAAACCACCGTCCAATGAAGCCTGAATGATATATTTTGTCTCAAGTACATCATTTAAGATGTTATATTTCATTTCTAAACTGAGTACAATGAACTAAAGAAAAATCCATGAAAAATAAATGTTTCTTTAAATTACTGCAAAAAATAAATTTGAATAGCAAAGCAAACGATATTCCAAAGATATTCTCATTCTACGGATTTTCAAATGATATTCGTTTATAGTTAAATCTGAAAAGTCGGTTCAAAACAGGCAGCACCTTTGGAATCTTAAGATAACTTGCGTTTCTCAGGAGCGAGTTCCTAGGGTACTGTTTTAGCGTGCACTAAGCCGAAAATATATCAAGAGGGTGTCTGGAAGTTAATTAGCACCTGGTATCGTAGCGTATGAAATTATTGAAGGAAAAGGAGATCCGTGAATAAATGGAATCATTCCTTCCGCCTGAAGATTTACGGGAAACTATCCATCGGGAAGTTTGCTCCGTGTCAACACGGAAGTTCATTTTTACGGATCCTTCAACGAGCCGAGACAAATTTGTTAGAGAGATATCTCGTTAGCGAATTAGTTGCACAAAGAGTATTCGCATCCATCGGCGCGTAAACTTTGTTTTAACAAGTTGCTCTTATTCCGAAATTACAGATTTCCGCGATGACGCCTGAGGGCGAAAATAGAGCACGACTGGTAAACAGGAAATAGGTTTTGCACCTTGGAAAAGGTTTGCATCGGTAATTGCATTCTAATTATCTCAATTCAAACGCGTGACTTTTATTCTATGAGCGTTAATTACCTGTTATTGAAGAAACTTAGTATATAATTGTATTTAACTTATCTACACTTATCGCTAATTGATTGATCTTTAAAATTGTATTTAATTATTTACATTTTACATCGTAAATTTTGATATTTTAGAAATTCAATCTCACATTAATAAACAGATTGGAGATTGAAAGAATGACGTAAAGAATTTATATGCCATCTATTTTTACTTTGACAGTTTACAAATTGATTTTAAAACGGTTAATAGTACATCGCTCTATAAATGAAAATTTTATTTATCACTTTATTATCACCTACTTAATTTTACATAATTTAAATCATACAAAAACAATGACAATTCAATAAAAATATAATAAATATCTGACTCAAGTAACATATCGTTAAACCGTACATTTTTTCATTATACAAAAATCTGAAGAAATAAAAAAAAAATTCTGTCAAACATTTGCCGTCGCACAATATTTTATTGCCTGCAAATCCGTCAGTCGCTTTGATGTATGTATGTATATTTGGATACTTCGTTTTGTAATTTCGCCATTTAACGTTAAACGTTAACGATGAAAATTATTCCTATTTCATTTAACCCATTGTATTTCGACACACGTATAAAACATCCTCGTAACAAAGTCTTTGAAGTTTCCAATCGAAAAGATATCAAGCGATTTCGTAAATGACACAATGCGATATGTTTTCCTAAAGCTTTTCATAGTTTGAACTTGTCCTACCGTGCGCAATCGATAGAGTGCCTTTCCAAATAACTTTCTGATATTGGCATCCAATCTAGGACTATCGTCAAACGAGTCAGTTTGCGGTGATATTCGCAAAAGAATCGCCGAAAGCGAGTCAACGGTTGGTGGAGAAAAAAATGACAGAAGGGGGTAAAAAGGTGAAACGGCTCTCGAGTGTCTAACCGACGTATTAAATGTGAAAAATTTCCTGATTGCTCATTTCTATTAGGACACTTTAAAGAGGAAATTGGAGGCTTTCCTATAGTTCGAGAATGAGCTTTCGTCTCTGTTAGTTCAATCGGAAGATGAAACATCTGCAGTAATAATAACCTCCGACCTCATTACAATTTCATTGAATGGTACTTCGTACTACCCTTCGTACACTTTTTCTTCCTCCTAACGTTTCTTGTAAATTAATTAAAATTTAAAAACTATTACAATTAAATACAAGTATATCTATTTGTTCAACACGTTACATTTTTGACACGAGGAATTAATTATTCAGGAAAAATTATTTCTTCGATTAAATTTATAAGGTTGTCACATAATCGAAATTTTTTATCTCGTTCAATGTTCAATAATTTACTCCGTTAAGATACAGTCATAATTGAATAAAAATTATAAATTTTATACAGAATTCGTTGTAATTTAACGAGTCTAAGAACTTGTTCTTCTCGTCACCACAATTGGCATATGCAAATATTTTGCATATTTCCACCATACAGGCACTTCAAAGGAATCTAGCGCTTCACTTCTTTTTTGCGGCGTAACATAACGTAGCAGTAGGAGTACAAAATCCCCCAATCTGCTTGTTACCAGGATCGTATGTACGCTAATGAGAAACAGCTCGAGCTTTATGGTGCACCGTATCTATATGTATACAATATCGCGCGCCACTTGACTTTGGTAAGAGGCCTCGTCTTCGTCATTTATCTACATGCTTCTTATTGTATTTGCGAAATACATTCGATTCTCTTTCACAGGTTGTTGAAAATGTCAAACTACGTCGCCAAAGATTTCATTTGCCATGTGTCATACTTTTTACACATAATTGTGAGTATATAAAGTCTCAGATAGAAGTCAATCTGAACTCAAACGAAATTAAGTAATTTCAAAATATTCATAACTTGTTACTGATACTTGTTAATGATATGTAACTAAAATCATGAAAAAATTTCATAATTACTTCCAATATTTGTCTCTATCGGTTGTCTATACGAAACTTCATCTTAATCGCTGCAATAAATTCTATGGTAAATTATAATAATTACGTGGTACTATCTAAGATCTTTTTACATCTATTATACAATGTACGGTAGTTTTACGTTGTGCAGTAACGTTCTCCGTATAAAGCGGTGAGTTAATCAGCCATCCAGGAGATCCTGAATAGGTACCTAAGTAACTTAGTACCGTCGGGCAAGTACCCTTAAGATATTTCGGCATACACCGAAATTCATCGCGTCGAATATACATTCGTAATTAAATTCCTCTGTGATAAAACGCATTTGCCAAAATGAATAAAAGTTGGTGGGAAATCTACGCGTTATTTTCTCCTTCTTCATTATTATTTTTATTTCTCCATCCTACCTTTCTTCGTCTCTTCGTTTCTCCTTTTCCCAGTTAAATAAACGGTACAACTCGTACATGCGTGGATTTTAAACAGAAATATCGTGATTCTGGAAATAACGAAGCGTGGAAAAAATTTGATTTCCAAACGTCAAGTATCTTCGTATAAGGGAAGAGTAACTCCCTGCTGATTGTTTTATTATGTATGCATATCGCATTCGTTTTACCTTGCATATGGCAAATCGAAAGTTGCCGCTTGTTTCGTATCATAATCGGATTTGATCGAGCTCCTAATTAGAATCAATTGGCTTACAAGTCGAGTTTACGATCTCCACTAATCGGTTTTACATCGAGGTCAAGCTTTTGGGAATGATTTCCAAAATTCTCCACCTACAATTGACTTCAGCACGGATTACCACGGGGGTGGTATTATTTCTAATAGTTGGCTCGATCTTCCATTGACTTCAAATTATCTAAGTTGAATCGTATTTGCTCTTTGACGGACTATTTCTGTGGTATCTGGAAATCCTTGCCATCTGGAAATTGCATACGGATTGAATATTCGTTGGATGAGAGATTCTTGTTAATTGTATTTAACGAGAGGAAAAGGAAAGAGGGAAATGTAGCGTGGTGAACATAGAGAAAGAGGGTGAGGAAGTCGGATAGAACGAGAGGGGGGCGGAAGGAAGAAGAAGGAGGGAGATTGAGGGTGGAAGGTTGCAAATGCACAACTCGATATCGCGAATACGTTTCATTAATGTGATATACATTCATTGGCAAACATTCTACTGACGTCATAGTAAATAACGCTAGTCGTTTCTCACCTGCTTCTTATCTCTGTCAACAGGGATCACCAGATTTACTTGCCGAGAATGGGAAAGTGCAAAGGGATGAAAGGGTGAATTTTTATAAATATACCATAGATTGGAGAAAAATTTCATAAAAATTATCTACATTCAGTGAATGAAAATTAAGAAAAACAGCAAACCATACGTAACATTGAATTACATCGGACCGAGCTATTAAATCCTAATCGAATTATGATTAATAAACGTATTACCAGCATTATGGTATGCGTTGTGTTATTATGCCTCGGCAGCTTTAATATAAGCCGTTTATGATCGATGATGTTAGCTACTCTACGACCGCTGATTCACTCAGAAATCAGGCCAGCCGACGATACACTCGTTGTTTCTCCTACCCATTTATTCATTATCTGTTAATTCTCAGGTTTTACGTTATAAAAGAACTTTCTTAATGAACGTTCCGAGGACATAGAATTTTCGAAAGCCCTGGATACTCAAAGTTGCGAATCTCTCGCGAATCACCATAAATGACAAATTGTAATGGTAACTCGCGCGTTGCACGTAATTGACAAGTTTCTATGATTCATTTCGTGTTACTGTCGTATTCGTATAATCGAATCACGATATCGTAATATCGTCGACAATTCATTAATGTCAATCATGTATCCATGTCGATAGCACTCAAGGAATTACGTGTACACCCTGTACATGTGACGTACTTAAGGTATTACGATAGTCGATGTGCGAGCTTTGATCTGTGCGGATTACGAGTTTCTGTATTAATACTCGACCATACATCAATCGATCGTCGGCTTATTCACTATTGCGGAATTGTTTAACGTGACGATGGGTGCAGGTGAGAAGTTTCTGTCTTTCCTTTTTTCAATGTGCAATTTTATGGAATAAAATTTTATAGGATAAAATTACATACTTATTTGTATGTATTAAACAAAATAAACATATCTGTAAATAGGTGGGGGTGTTTTTCAAAATTTTATAAAGCAGGGAATTCGATGATTTCAATGGAGGCGGTCGTGGGTGGCGTGGAAACAAATGTAGGTCACTATGGCGTACTCTGCTTTTCTTCGTTCCTCGTTGGAATCTTCTGAGAAACAATTTTCACGAATATGTTGAACCACTGTGGAGTATAAAAATAACTAAAAACGTGTAATGGCAGTTTCCTTGATTTTCTTGGGTTTTGCTCTCGGCAACATTCGATAATTCTATTACACAACTGTGAAATATAAAAATTACAAATTGGGAATTGCAATTCCTTCAGAATTTGTACTTATAGTCACTTTATTTAACTATGGAATTCAATATCCTACCCAGACAATTTTAGACAATCTTCAAAAGGTTTTGCAACAATGCTGTCTAACTTGAATTTTATTTAAATAAGTTTCATCTAAACTTGCAATTATACATATTTTACCCCATAAAATACGACCCATTAAAATACGTTTTAGCCATCATGAATCCCCTCTTGATTTATTTGCCAAACACTTCCTGATGTATCACGAGCAACAGTAGGAGTGAGATTTGTACATTCGTTCATCTTCTAGGAGGGTTTTACAAGCCATATTTTTTCGGCGTTTCAAAAACCTCTGGAGACGTAAAATCTGAACTTTCCTTGGCAAGCTTACTAAGCACTCTCAAGTAAGAGAGCAGGGATTTCGTTGAAAGGAAGGTACTTTCTTGACAGCATCGACGCTATAACGCTCGTGTCGTTAACAAATAACGAAAAACGATCCAGACCCGTTCAGTCCGTTACCGTCGGCCGTCGGAACTAATGCACCGAAATTCTTCCCACTTTTCCTGATAAACACTTGTCACTATATACACAGACCTTTTCCCTTATAATCTTTCTAAACGACTGACAAAGATTTAAACTGGTAAATCTTTCAAACGACAAGTCTCATAGTGCTGTTTTGTCGATCAAATTCCTGGCCGATAGTTTCGGATATTTTTCTGAAATTATTTGTATATATTCACTTTATCAGTGTCTTATAAGTAGACAGTAAAGATTCCATTATATTTTTTATGATAACTGAGCTAGATTTAATGAAGTATAATTGTTCTCTCTATCGGTTATAATGTAAGTTCTTCCCAGTAGAATAAGACGTAACAGGTAAGACCACTCAGTCATTTAAGATAGACAATTGAAAATAAATTCTTGCAAATTTTATCAAGTCAATTTAGAAACTCAATAAACAGAATTGTATATATATAATGCAAATTAATGTGCAGAAATTTTTCACTATTTTTCACACGAAAAAATACCCCTAAAATATACTCGAATAGCAGAAAAATTATTTTACGTCCATGGAGCACCATAAATAAATTCATAAAATTTTTAACTAACCATGTTGAAAACTCCATAAAATAGAAATTAATATTTATACAATAAAAGTACACATCCACGAATTTAATCGATGACTGTAAAATATTCTAGAATCCGAAGAAACCGCTTTTCCTCCCAGGCTTGAGCTAAACCTTTGTTTTAGCATTAACGGCAAAAACATCCGATAAACTGGTAGACATCGGAAGTGTGCATTAATGTCGACTAATTCACCGTGACTAAGAATTACCGTATTTCATCGCGTACGAAGCTCGACGAGCTTTTAAAATCACGAGTTTCCCGGGTAAAATTCTGAGGTGTTCGGTTGTCCCACAGTCGGCTTATAAACTACGACATAAAGTTCGAGTTTACGCTCCCATAATTTCCTGCGGTCATGCAGCTAGCAACACGTTCGATTTTGCAATCCGTTTAAAATCACGACCCTTTCAACATATTCCGGTAGCCGGGCGGTTTACGTCATTTCCGATTGTTCGGCAAGTAGCAATTTCAGGACGTGGTTTAAGTGGGTCATAGAAAAACAAGTTTTGGGTGTTGCAGGATCGAAACTTTGATAATCAGCATGCAATTGATGCTTTAATTAGTGCGTGAATTTCAATCTAACGATACGGAACGATATTCTGTGTGCGAAGCTTATCAGCTCGTGGATTCGTATTTTAATATTTAATTTAGATTGGAGTTTCATCCCTTAAATTTGAATTTTCTTACTTCGCATTTGTTTCGATCAAATTATATGAAAAACAAAATAAACGATTATTTCGCTAGTTTCATCATAGCTAGTGAAGTTAAACTTCTTCTATTAAAATCATATCTTTATAAAACAAAAACTTTAAAGTTGTAAGTAGACATATACTCGATAGGATTTTACCTTTTTAAAACCAATATTTATATATTGAATGTATTAAAAATCCATGAATATTACAAATAACCTTTCTCTTCATTTTTCAGCTAATGTTCCCCCACGGGACATTACCCTTTGGGGGTGTAAAATTTCATTGGATGCAGTAGCGCCAGTCACCGGTAACATTCATGATATTCAACGTGTTAATTAATTGATATGGATCACGATTTTTATGTATTTATATTTTGTATTATATACAATTATATAATATGTCCATTAAAACATCCTTTCGTTGAACTTTTGCAATTAATTTGTATAAATCGCTATAAAATCCGCACAGTTACAATTGTCAAACATAACGAATCCTTTTAGAAAGGACATTCGTTCATTCCACCCCTTCTCCAAAGTATCATCACAAGATTCGTCCAAAGATCTCGGTTACCACCTCCTTTTCAAACCATAAGACGTATGCTTTTATACAATAAATCCAAAGCGAATTATTCACCATAAAATTAATACTGTTCCAACGTTCGAGAGTCTCCCCGTTTATTCATTATCCCGTGAAAACTTGCTGCTAACGAGTATCAATTAGTATTTCGTTGATTATACCTTTAAGACGTCATTCGTTCGCCTCTCCTTTCTTCTTCAAATCGTACGCACGTAGTTTGATAACGAGAGACAGCATTGGAGAGTCCGAGAACTGGGCTTTCCGCTTCCAGAGTTCTCCCTACCCTTCCACCTACTCTACCTCCTGCTCCCGAGCTTTCTGCTTCGAAAAGTGGGCCGAGCTTTCGCCATTTTCCCGAGTCTCCACCCCCGTTTTCCCTGCCCCTTCCAGCCCCCTATTTATTTTTAGCTACGAGCCAATTCGTTCGCTATACTTGCATGGAAAAATGCTTTTGCAAACTGTAGGATGTGCATACTGTCTCTGTTACTCCCTCTCCCTCCACATCGTGATGGTGTTTGTGTGTTGCAACGAGAGTGCATCATATATGTATCATATATATGTACATGTGTATGTTTATGGGAAAATGAGATTCCACCTGAGACCAGGGAGACCTTTATCGGCAAGGAGAAGAAGACAGACTGCTGCTCGAGGCCAGACAGATAATGGGAGTAGCCCCCTTGGTGGTAAAACATTCTTATGGTACCGGTGAAATCGACGACGGGGAGAAAGAAAATTGATGCGATAACGAATGAAAAAAGCATTGAGAGAATGTCGGAAGTAAAATGATGCATCGGGTTGAGGAAGGTTCGAAAATATATGCGAAAAATCGATATAGGTAAAGTGGTCGGTATCCTGGAATCTATGGGGTTTTTTGTATTTCATGCACGTTACAATGATTTCTTACGGTGGTTTTGCAGCTTGTGAATTTTTTCTGGTGTTGTAACGGTAAACGAGGGAGAGTATTATGATTTCAAATATGCGGGAAAGATTGAATGACATTGTGTAGGTATAATGGGACTTAAAATATTATGCGCCTTACCACTTGTTCCAAGCTGGACGGTTAATTCTCAACGATGCTGATAATATCTCTCATCAGAGAATTATGTTCGTCCATGGGTGGGAATAACTTTGTTTGCAAACGAATGCGCTAACCATGTATGTTCGCCAGAGCTTCTTAACAGTCCTCGTGAATTCGTCCGTCTCGTGCACCAAATTGTCGGTATTACCATGCTAATTGTCCGATATGAGAATTGTTTCGCCATTGCGAGCTATAGGAGTCTTGTATTTTTGTGCTTCCGACCTGCAATTTTCGATTGAAATTGATTCGCTAATAATGAAAATATTGAAAGGAACATTTAACGTTTCGATTTGCCTGGATGTCAGGGCATCCAGGCTCGACCTAGTTTTCGTGTGACGTTGAAATTCCCGGATCTTGTTTAATTTGATATCAGCCTTTCGGGGTAATTACGATATTGGGATAAATGCAAAAGTAATAATCATGATAAATAGCCATAATAAATATTTAATACTTGAAAATCGGCTTTCGATGAAACTAGGAATGTCCTGACTCAATTTTTAATGATTCTGATCTCCAATGATGGTGGATGAGATGAAAAATAGCGCGAATATTCGAATAAAATCAAATAAAAATTTATAACGTCTGCTTAATATTCCAAATTCAGCTGTTAATGAATATTCGATGTTCTGATCTAATTTTTGCACAATTTAATTTGTCCTAGCTAGTAGATTGATTTCAAAGTATTATACTATAAGTATTTTCCAGTGATACACTGAAGTGGAAATATTACCAGTACCTACGATACAAATTAATTTAATAGTTTTTATTTTATATGCTATGTTCACCTGTGTGAGTTGGTGATGTCCTGACCCAGTTTTTCAAGGATTCCGGTGTCCCAGGTTCGTGGTTCTGTTTAAAAATAGCTCAAAGACTCTGCGCAGGATTAGAATATTCGAATATTATTAAAAAATTGTTTAATATTTTCAAACATTTAATATACTAAATTCAATCGTTGGTAATTAATAAACTAATTATTGAGGGGCGTAGAGGTCCCTGGATTGTGTCTTGTTTGAATAACTCAAATATTTAAAACAATATATATTAAAATTATTGTATTAGAAAAAATTAAAAATTATTCGTATAAGAATAATGTAATCTTTTAGATTGAGCTATCGCAAAGATACACAGTCCTGACCTAATTTTTAAAGGGCGTTCTGCTACATACATGACGGTTTAATTAATCAAATATTTTTTCTGCTTTTCAGAGGATATATTAAAACTAAAATATTAGAATAAATGAAAAAATATCCTTATAATGATTATTTAACATTCCGGACTCACCTGTTGGTGGAAATGGGACGTCCTGACCTACTTCTCGAATGACGTCGAGCTCCCGGGATGGTGGTTCGGAATAAAAATAACTCGAGCTACTGCGCATGGTTAAGGCACTGGAATAAATTAAAAAATAATCCTATTAAAATCCTGTAATATTCGCAATTTATCTCTTGGTGACCTTCGAGATGGTTTCATTCTGTAAGAACATTTCAAATAATTACAATTGAGGCATTAAAATGAAAATATTACAATAAATTAGAAAATGCTCTTGTAACAATCATTTGATATTTTTTGTTTCACTTCGCGGTGTTAAAGGCAAAATTCAGACCTCTCTAAATGATTCCCTTCTGAAGGACATCAAGCTGCTTAGATAACTATTGGTATGAAAATATTTCGAACATTTTTTATTATTGTATTGAAAGTAAATTAATATTTCAAATTGAAAAACACACTTACAACAATCACTTAATATTTTAGGTATAACTGTTCATGGACGTGCAATGTCCTAACATATATTCTGAAGGAAGAGCTATTGCTTTGGATCGTGGTACCACTCAAAAATACCTCAAAAACTATCTAGTAATATATCTAAAGTGTTATTAGAATGGATTCAAAGGCATCCTAACAAAAAACGTTCAATATTTCAGATTCACCTGTTGGTGGGAATGCGCAGACCTGACCTATTTTCTGAAGGACTCCGAGTGCCCGGGATCGTGGCTCAGTTTAAAATACTTCGAACTCCTGTGCTATTAAAGTATGAGAATAAATTTAAAAATAGGTTTTTACCAATCTTTCAATATTTCAAATTCTGCTAACTATAAAAGTACGAAATTCTGATATTCTTTCTTGAGACAGTCGAGCATCTCGGACCGTAACTCCGTACAAAAATGCAACAAAATCCTTTCAGCTAATATATTAAAATTAAAATATTAAATTGTGTTGTACAATACTCTTTTAACAATTCTCTAATAATTTAGATTCACTTATCTGTGAGCATACGAAGTCCTGACCTATTTACATTTTGAATGACGTCAAATACCCAGGAACACGAGTTAGTTACAAAATACCTCAATATTTTTCAAGTAATATATTAAAATTAGAACATTTCATTACATTGCATAATATTCTATTAACAATTCCCTATCAATTTAGGCTCAACTGCTGATGAGTATATCAAGTCCTGACCTACATTCTGAATGACGTCAAACTCCCAGGACGACAGGTTAGCTCAAAAATACCTCGAGCACTTTCAATTAATATATTACAATTAAAATACTAGAAGACATTTAAAAATACCCCTAAAATAATCTTTCTCTATTTTAGGTTCACCAGTTGGCCCAAAACATAAATTCTGACCCACTTTACGAAGGACACCGCAGCCTCCTCTCTGGCCATTCGATCCAGGAGGACATTAAGCTGTATCTAGGGTCATGCCATCTAGTTTCCACGAAATCACGCAATCTTTCACAAACAGAAAAAAATAAGGTAAGACATCGACATATCATTAACAGCATATATTCCTCCGGTGTTTCGTGAAAGGCGCGTTAATGAGATTCTTCATCTTCTATCTTCCCTACTATTAAGAGTAATTTTTTCACGTAAGATGCCACCTACTCTGATCGATATAATTATCGAATATCACTTGATAAGACTTGACACTGATATTGACGAAAGTTTAATTTATAAAGCTTTCTACCCTTCCAAAAAGGAACAAAGGGACAAACGAAACGGTTCTCTCCGTTATTTGTCCCTCGTTTGAGTCTTATTCCATGGTTATTTTCGTTTCACAAAATACGGTATTACTCATTCTCTTGTGCTTCTCTCTGAACCCTAATTCGATTGATCTCGCCGAAACCCGTAGGAAAGTATCGCCAATTATTCGAACAGATACAACAATTACGGGCAACCTCTCTGAATGGCTCGATACGTAAAAAGTACTTTCAATGTTTCCGGTAGTCAAGCATGACCTGTACAATTAATCCCATTTCCGACCCTAACTCGTAGATATCCCTTTGTGAGCCCTCGGCGAAAATGGTTCGTTCAGCCGACGATGGTTCACTCGGGGCAAGTGCGTCAGTTAATTAACGCCAATTAAGCCACGAGTTTTTAGCCACTGTCTGGCTTCGCCTGTATAACCGATGGCAATGTAATTGTCTTCGTGAATTTTAGAAAACGCCGCATCTACTAAGAAAAACGACAATTTAATTTCACCACTGTCAATCAACCTTCTAATATACTTCTACATTAAATTGGCCTTTTAAAATCCATCTTAAAAGAGGAGTAATAATATATCTTCTATGTAAAATAAATCTGTTATTCGAGAATTGAAAGGATTCGTTTGAGAATGAATTTAACAGTGATATCTTTCGTGACACTTGGTATCGAACAATTTGGAACAGTCCTAAATCTCTCCTTTGCGTCGGATTAAATGTATTCACATAGATTCCCTCGACCTGTGCAGTTTGAGGGGGATTATTCTTACCCTTCGTATTCTTCCTTCTTCTCTTCGACGGTTGAGAAGCTTAAAAGTCGAGGAACTCTAACAAAGAATATCGCGTTACGTTCTGCCCGCCGGAAATATCGAATGTAAGTGAGTCATCCGAGGAGCGTGCAAGTAATTTGATAAAAAAATTTTAAGTGTTTTAATCCATTTCGATGTTTCTTTTATTTGCCATTGTTCATTCCATCTCAGCTTGAATCCTGTACAATGAATATATTTTTCAAATATACTAAATTAAACGTCGACGTAAATCACAGTGGATATTCAAAATTATAAATTGCACGTCCCTTATAATAAGTATTTTGACAAATTTTAATTGTACGCACAATCTTCCTTACTCTACTCCTTATGATTGTCTGTCCGATAAAACGATTAACGTATAAATTACTGTGCTTCGACGCACGTAATTCCTCCAATAATCTCACATAATTCAAGTGCAAGGTCTGTGAATAAAATCGTCGTCGTTAAACAAATCACAAGTCTAAGCAGTTCAACGTTAATCTCATCAGAATTAAAGAACGACATCCCTTTTCCACCCGATGCACTTTTGCGAAAGGAAAAACGCCGAAAACCCTTAACGCTCTCGTTCATGCACCCATTATTCCACATAGGATTTGAAGTTCGTCGATAATACAACGTAAAAGCCGGTGCAAAGTGCATCGCGTTTAATCTTGATAAAATTCATGTGAAAATGGTAAAAACACCATGAAGAACAAGAGGCCGGGCATCATTGGAGGATAGGTCGAACATCAATTTCTCGACTGCCTTGCTGTTCGACGTCGAGAAACGAACAGACGGTACGGTTAATCGAAAAAAAAAACGAAAATCTCTTTGACGTTGAAAGAGGAAAGGAGACGGGGAATATAGCTTACGGCAGTTTGCACAATTTGTCAGAGCAACTCGATGTTTGGCGAAAACCGAGCGAGACTCCGTCAGAACCGTTTGTTTGCACGAGTGTGAGTATGAATTTTGTTCCTGGTATGAATATTCGCGGTTTCCATTTCCTCTAAGACGAATATAACGAAAGGGAGTAGTCGAAATTATCAGAATTCTCATAGAAATTTACATTTTTTTAATACAACTCACCCAATCAATATTTCATCGTTGCATCGACACGAATTGTTACTTTATTTCGCTTCGATCTGCATAATTAAAGAAAAAAAGGAGTAGAAAAGAACGATCAAATGCAAACGACAAAGCCGTGACAGTCGAGGAAGCCTTAAAAGATAGAAGGGTGCTCTTTCGCGCGGGAAACTTTCATGTCGTTGCATAAACTACTGTCTGAATTGTAAATCGCGGGAACATCGTTAAACGAGAGTATCAATAAAATCTGTTGATTATTTCGTTTCGTAGTGTCCACTTTCTATAGATTGTACATATCATGCCGCAAAATGGCATAATCCTTAAAATTGCGAAATGTCTTTAAACGAAACTAACAAGAGGTAGTCGAAGCCTTTGAAATTAATACAACTCACGTACAGTTTGATACACCGGCATGATTCCTTGTTTTTTCTTCCTCTCCCTTCACAAGCTGTCGGACGAGCGCAACGGAAACCCCAGACGGAAATTCAATTTGTTTTAAGCGGTGCAAAGTAATTACGAATAATATGAAACGGCCAAAACTAGTGACAGATTTAAATCCGACGGAATGACGCGCAACGTTTGCGCTGATATGTGTATATGTATCTACGCGTGGAACGTTTTGGTCGTTGAGTGACGTTTATCAAAACCCTCTGTTAATTTCGTGTTATTTATAGAAGGACCGACAAGGCATCGCGAACAGATTCACCGTAGCCAAATGACGTTCGTGACTCGAATCAAATTCGCTCGAGGCAGTATAACATTATCAATAAATTGAGCTGAACGCTCGTCCGCTATATTCATGTATGTACGTGCAGACCATATAATACGTGGACAATGCTATATAACGATATGGTACAGGTTGACAATGCACTCTAAGTAGATCACAATATCTCTATTATGAGGATGTCCCTTCTGTCTTCGTCTTTAGAGTCTAATTGTTCTTTATGGTTGCGTCTGAATGCGCTGTAATCATTTGGAAAAATAATTATAGGTATCCGGTATTAAGTGATGGATGGAAAATATGACGTGTTTGAAATAATGCAATGGTATTCTATGGGATGAGAGGCAATAATTTCCTTCCTATTTCTATTGTCATTTTGACTATGACCTACTATTTTATGTAGGTACCGAATTGCCAAGAAAATATTTGCTAAAGATTACGAGGGAGTTGCAACAGAGAGGAGCACTGGTTGCAAATTGGAGACTGCACCTCCTTACTCACGGCAACCTTTTGGAGGGTTGTCTTTAAACATACAGTTATAGTGTTCTTTTTACTGTTGTTTGCACAATTCATTAAAGTTGGTTTTATATGTACCTAATTTTGTGGTTGCTAAGAATGATTTCTTTGAGGACGATTAATCGCGTTCTGTGATAAGGATGAGCAGGAAGTAGGCCATGGGACTTATATAAACATTAAGGTCTTTCTTCAACTACTGTTTACCACTATCCAGAATTCTAGAACTCTGAAAAAGTGTGTCACGTTGGAGGATTCCCTGCGACCGGAGAAACGACGAATTAGAGTTTACCATGAGAAAGAAAATACCGTTGACTTTTAAAATATAAAACACGCATACCCGTTATCGGAGGATTGCTCAGTGTTATCGGATTACTCGGTGATTTGCAAAGCTTTTTCTCGCCGAGGAGAAAGCACAAAAGCTCTCGCCTCTCATAAAGCGAGTTCCAAATGGAAACGGAACTGCCGTTCGTTCTCTGTATTTAAAATCACTCGATGTCCGTGTAAAATTAAAGAAAAAAATCTGGCAGCCATGAATATTCGGTAAAATATTATTCGGTATCATTATCACTCCAGCAACAGAATCTCGCCCGTCATTAAAGATACTCAAGAATACTTCCTAGGTGCTATAGCTGTTAGAAGAAAGTAGAGACTCAGACTCCCAATCAGTGGTACCAAATTGAGATCCTGCTCCATCATCTCTGAACAATTTTTTCGTAATTATCAAACATCTCATTATACCATCGGTGATTCGGAATTTACCCTGAATAGTAGATCCTCTCGAATTGACCTTACCAATTAAAGCCGAACAAATACAGAAAAAGAAACGTATGTTTACATCATGTACTGCACATTATTTTATTAAAAAGTCCATCAGTAAGCGCAATTTCTCTATCAATTTCATTTTAAGAGGTTCCTCTCCTAGTAGCAAAAACATCGCCCATAGGATCATCTTTCCCCACAGTTTTTTTTATTGATATCTCCAGTAATTCAAAATATAGAATAACGTCGAGAATTAACGCGAAATATCTTTGAAATACTCTGTACAATCCGCATCTCCACGATGAAAATACCGGCTGCAAAAAACTGCAAAGAAGACGAACAAGAAGGAGGCTGGAGATATCTGAATTCTCGACGTTTCCGAGATAGAAGCGCGATACGAACAGCTCGATATAATTTTTCCAGCTAGGAAATTGTATTCTGACCCACATCCGTCGGTGGTTTAAAATCGCCGGGAACTGTTTCCGAAGGGTAGCGAGCTGCCACTCATTGTCGACGCTGAAAACGAATGCCGCTGGGGGCAATTTCGTTACCTGCAATGCGTGTCCTGGGTAGCAAAGGAAAAGGGGTGTGCAAATCGGACGAGAACTCTCCGCGGTGAAACGGTCAATTTTTTATCCCGCTTGCGTCATAGAATTCAAAAGAAGCCAGATTTCACGTGGCATTTCCTCTCCATAGCACAGAATTACGTTAGGCAATTAAGATCGTCGGGTAGGAGCCACATAGAATCAATAATTCGTTTTCGTTTCAATAAAATTAGAGTATGAATAGACGATCATTGGAAGATACTTTCGTGCGACTTTTTCGGTTTGGTTAAGACAGCAATTAATGTAAAATATCACTAACAATGATGAAGGATAGGTGTGCTCTTGTAATTTGATTATAGTGTGAATATTCTGTCTCCTCTGTCTGATCGTCACTTATTCTACTTCGTTTGTTCCCCTGCGACATATTCTATGAGACAGACAGTGACGATGGATATTCTTTTTAATCGGAAGTAATATATTGAAATAATCGAAAAAGGAAAGATTATACTCTACTTTCTTAATTGATAGGGATGTATACATCGTCTTTGCCCAATTAAAAAAGTTACTTGTTCCACCAGCGAGAGGAGAGATTAGCAAAATTGTTCGAGCGTTTCTTCAATGACGATAATAAAGTTTCGTATACCAGATCGTTATGGTAGGAGTGAAAAGTTTCTTCGGGTATCATTAATACAGCGATAGAATGGGAGAAGAGTTCGAAATTCTTGATTTGTATGAAGAAATCAGACGGGGAGGGTAAGAATATATGGCACGCGTTGAAGATAAACTTTTACGGACATATTGTCAATACGAAATGGAACATTTTAATACAGGATTACCTTGTGATATTGTAACGTTTTATCGGAGTGGCCAGCAGTTTTCACATGACACATACGATTTCTCTGGGATATAGTATACCGAAATAAATATCCATATCGCTTCTTTCCAGTGCGTGCAATTTTTCCTCCGAGCCTTTTTTGTTCCTCCCTCATTCTCTTTCTCTACGTGTCTCATTCTCTCTCTCTCTCTCTTCTACGAAAGACAAAAAAGGAAAACAACAAAAAAATAGAAAATTAAAACTGGACGCAGCAGCGTTTGCAGGAAGAATTTCGAAGCATTTGGGATCTGTTCGGATCTGATAGCTTTTTAGAATGGACGGCGCGAAGAGAGAAGGAAAAAAAACAATACGAGAAATTAATTTCAATACATGAAATTCATAGGAGCACACAAACAAGGGGTATTGAAAAATTGCGTGATCGAATTCTCTACGTCAGCATGCGATACACTGGCTGAGCGTAAATCGAGAAGATTCTTGTATAGCGATCTTCATATCTGCTGGATGTGCTAATTTCTAATTATAAATTTACGTATCTGCGTGGAAAGTATAGATTTTTAATTTTCCAGATTGAATTCTTCTTCTAATTTACTTTATCAATTATTATATTATATTTTTACAAATTATTTTTGCTGGAATTAATCTTTTATTTACTTCAATTTACTCCCAACCATGGCTAATACTCGTTAAAAATAACTCAGCCATTCGTCGTACCGAACGTTAACTCTCTTGCTTGTTTCATCCGGCAGACAATGACTTTCTTATTTGTTTACAACAGTTAAAAAGGATACACGGCTTGTCGCCTGGTCTTAAAAAGTCCCCGTCGATTCAAATATCAGATTAATGATTTAATGGATAACTCGATGAATTACTCCATGTATGGTGCGTGTCGGTGCGTAAATTGAACAAATTATAGAAGAATGCCTTTGGTGTTGGTGGGTGGACACCCTATGCCCCTATACATAGTGACAAGCTCGCAATGGGGTCTGATGGTTCTCAATTGGAATTTCGGATTGTCTTAGAAACTAGAAACCTTTATAAAATATTTACAATTTTCTACTATCTTTTAAACTTACATAAATTCCAAAATGCTTGTAATTACGTATCAATTACAATTTCTTCAAAATTAATAATTCCCTAATAATTCTAGTAAGTTAAATCTGCCAATCTGCCTACATCTGTAATTTCCAATGCACTATCTTTTTTCAATTTTCTACATATATTTCCACACATTATTTCCAACAAAATTTGACATTTTTACATTTACTATATTAATCGTCAGTGAGTTTATTGTTAAAGAAGACAATAACATTTCCCACTTATCCAGAGAAAATTGATTACTCTACTAAAAAAAAATTAATTAATACAGAAAACCCAACAAACAATTTCCCCAAAAGCAATTTCGTTACATCACCCCACATTCCCTCCAAACCTTTTACGTAACAGCGAATTTCATTAATTTACACATTCCCCATTCTCCCTCCGATGTTACAAACATTTACAAACTTTTACAATCTACAAGTCTTCACCCCAAAGCCGCCCCATTTAATTCTCAATCTATTCCCTATCAAAAACACTCTCTTTTTTTCAAACACAACAAAACCACACATTTTGAATCTTCTACCCAGTATTTTTAATTGCAAACATTTATGCCCGTTGCTCGTTTGCATACATTTTTTCCATCGAATTAATTCATAATCAAAATCGCCGCCTAATTTGATACGTTTCAGGATGATCAAAGAAAAAGAGAATACTCAGTTGGAAGATTCGTATATCCTCCTCCATCACGTCACCATATGAGCATCCCTGAATTGCACAATGGACAAATGCTCATAATTGCAGCAGCCGGCAAGTGTGCTCGTGTTTGCTCATGTGTGAGTTAAGATCGTAGGAACGGGATCCCCGTCTTAAAGCCTGACCAGTGTCCCGTGAAAAGTCGATGGATACACTCGCGTCTCGACAACCGTCGAAAAACGCTATTCAACGTTGATTTCTTTCGTGAGTTTTACGGTTTCCGGTGTGAGATATATGTTGATAAGGAAATATCTATATACATTTTGTGGAAATGGTATTCGATTTAAGAGTATTCCTCGTTTCTATCGCAGGTGAGAGAAGAGGTGTTGCGGTGACTGTGTGAATTTACATTATTCTCTTTCTTGGAGTATCGAAAATCTATCTTACTCGTCTAATTTATTTAAAAGTATTCTTATTATTTTATTGTGGCAAATTTTCTTTTCTTTTTTTAAGATAATTCGCAATGGTGAATTTCTTTTTAACACTTGTACCGACGCACTTTATGGAGACCTATACTTGTAGAAAATCATTTGACTGATTATAAAATATCGATAATACCCTTCTCAATGAAATGTAGGAGATTGTTAATTTAATGGAGACACTGATGTAGAAAATATTTGGCAATTTGGACATTTGACATTGTACAGCTAGTTTTAGAGGAACTAGCATTCTTGAAAATACAACAGGTCTTTTTGTCACAGCTCGTGCCTAAAAAATCCTAGGGGATTGGAAGCACACTGTAATTGTCTTTTCTCCCTGTCGCCTCTGATGTTTCACGCAAATTCGTGGCAATCGGAACGAAACAAATGCTTGCACGGTGGAGAATCAGTGACACGAGTACGCGTACGACGTGACCGCACATAGATTCATCCTTTTATTCGGTTTTGTCCGGGGGAGTCGCGACACCGTATCACTTGTTTCTCTATGCCCCCGTTTGAAATTTCGAAGCGTTGAATACGTGTAAATCTCGAAAAAAATACACACACACGGCAGAAAAAAAAACTAATAAAAGAGCGTATGCAAACCGTGTTTCGAACAGGTCGAAACGACGCGGTACCGCATTCGTGCGGTTTTCAGTTTTCATTTTAGCCCCGGATTGCTTATAGGGTTTGAACAGCCACGTTTCAACGCCGATCGTGCCCTCACACATGTCCCATAACAATTTCTCACCGTTAACGTGAATCGTAATTTACATGTACGCCTGTTAACAATTATTTCATTTACAAGTTTCTCAGTTTTGCTACAGTTTAATTCGAACGTGTAAGTGAAATTCATTCACAGGTTCGTTCCGATAGCTCTCTCTAATTTGTAATTCATTTCAAAGTACGAATTCGCACGCATGTTTCCCATAAGTTCTGCAAATCGGATGAGAGAATGGTGTGACGTTAGATTACGCTGTGTTTAAAAGTATTCATTAGATGAGAGCAGAGGAAATGACAATTGCAGCTGGCTTTCATCAACGATTGTCTCTGCATTTGTAATCTTTTATCGCGGAGGTTTGCGAATGGTTTGGGTACCTAATGGTTTCTAGAAAACGTGGAACGACGTAATTAAAGGGTGGTCTCCGTTGTGAGTTTTGTAGAATTTATTTAACAGTACAATTACAGTTGGTAATTCTGCTATGTTCAAATGTAGTAGACAAGCCGCTTGAAGGGAAAGAAATCCAGCGACAAAGTAGATGATCGGTTAAGTAATTAATGAAATTTAATATTTCTAATGCATTGTTCCTCTATTAATTGAAAGGGTGCGCTTTTCTTAATAATGTTAATTTTAACAACTCCTTCACGCCTGACAATGTAGTAATTGATTCTTTATCGATAATTTAATTTGAAAATATATTTTCACAAACACCTGTAATGTTATACAAGTTCTCTAATATCAGTAGTGTCACAAGTGTTTAGACAAGTGATGAGTCAAACAACATTCTAATTCAATAAAAAATGATCAATACGCAAACAATGGGACAGTCCCTATAATTTTTTAAAAAGATACTATGCCAGCCACTGATCCACACGATATTACAGAATCCAGAATTCTACTATAGCATCTCAAATTTCAAACGCAAAGCATAAAAGTTAACTTCGATATTTCGTCAGCATGCATTATCCAAAGAAAATTACATGAGTAGCAAGACAATCTTACTCGTATCGCTTCAACACTAGCTAATTATCGAGGAATCCTTTCAAATTGACGTCGCGTCTCCTTTGTTACAGTTGCTCAGGCCACTGTGAATAATGGATTCAGAAGTTACCCAACAACGGTGAAGACTTTCGAAAACGATACCGTTCTATTACCTTGTTACGTCGAGGAGCTCGGTAAGTCGGCCCGCAAGTATTTCCCCTTTGAACGATTCACCCTTCGTCGGCTTCGCAAAATCCCCTTTAAAATATACGAGCCAGAATGTCCGACTTTTTCCAAGCGAAATTCACCATGACAACTCTATTCATCGTATGGGAAACAAAACGACCTGATTCCCCTCACGAATCTCTGAATCAACAGGAAGTTAATTCGATGACCGGACATCGTGTACAAACAAAAATTGAGAGACGAGCGTCAAAGCTCAATAACGTAAAAAACAGAAAGGCACGATAACGTTACACCATCCGGGTGAAAAGTATCGTCGGCAACGTTTACCTGTTGCGTCACGTAAATCGTAAAATTAATATGTATTGCATCAAAAGAACCATTATTTGAGCTTTTTTGAAACGATGACGGGGAGGGTTGGAATTTCGAAAAAAACTCTTTGAACCTGTCGAATAGAATATATCCTAGAAACACTAAATCACCGTAATTCAAATTACCGATCAACGTTAAAGTACATAGGGTGGCTATGGTAGGTAACGAAGTAAAAGCATGGACTCCTAATCAGCTTCAAATTCCTCGTCATTAAGTATTTATTTTCCGGTAAATTTTTTAAAAAAGTACCCCTTCAAGAAATTACGATCTTTTCAAAAGTAGATCTCTTTTGAAATTCTATTTCTCATCAATTCCAATGCAATTTCTTGCGGTTACTGTCGCCGATAGAATTAAAGGCTGTGATAAATCAGAGGATAAACTTGCAAATAGCAAATACAAGTTCAAATCCTCCTCCATCCTCTCTAGAAAAGTTATGCTAAATTATTATTTAATATATCAAAGCTTTAGTGATTCCGAACTCACCTAACAATAAAGTGCCCAAAAATAGCACAAAAAAGAACCAATTACCTAGGGTAAAGAGCTGTTTGTAGCAACAGTTCGATACATATATGTATATATGCATATATATAGCTGTATATATACAGAGAGTCTAATACACAGAAGCGTGAACAATTTACTATACAATCGATCGAGCTGTCATCGGTGGTTTCTCTAACGGGATTGCTTGTCGGGCACTTGCTTCGTTGCGTTGTTCCTTCGACAAGGCTTTATACGCGTTAAGACGATCACCGATCGTAAGATAGAATTGGATCAACGGATTTACTTTGGATTATACGTTTAATCCGTCGGCCTTTGCAAACGAACGCGGTTCTCGTTTGGTTGAGTACTATAATCTGATGTAGTCTGTTGATGTGGGATTAGTACACGTAGATTGTAAAAAGCGATGTTTGGCAATTAGAATTTGTCGATGGAGATTTCTTACAGTCGGCATTTAAAAAGTGGATGAAGATATTAGACGATCGGTTTGTGATTTTTGTGGAATTGAGGGGTATAAGAATGTTGCAATTCAAACTTTGTAATAAAGAATTATCTGTTTGGTCTGTCTCGACTATCTGCTAATGGTATGTTACTTGAGTTACCCCTTAAAGAAATTTCTACACTTAGAAAATATAAATAGGGAACCCCAAAGCACTAGAATTTCGCTATACAGTAGAACAATCGACGATTCGAAATTCCAAGAGCAACAAGTTGAGAAAGGCAGCTGATAGCCGGTTGTAATGCGAAAATCTACCGTGGTATCTGATCTATTAATTGTTTATTAACATTGCTTCCTTTTTTACGACCACTGTCGCATCTAAAGGAAAAAATAGCATAAAGTAAATTTTGAAGCTTCTCATGTTCAAGCAGACGATGTCCAGACCAGAGTTAGATGGTGGAGAGACGGCATACTTTTGGCGGACAGCGGCGAATCGCATCATAAACCTGTCGATAGGATTCGAATGTATGCAAATAAAAGTTTGGAGGTTTCTCACGTGCAACGAAACGACAGTGGGGAATACGTTTGCCAAGCTTCTCGTCCAGGTCCATGGGGACATGCGACGCAAGTGCACGAGATTGAGGTCATGTGTGAGTACACAAAAATTAAAGTCAAGTGTAGTTACTTTGATATGAAATAGCTTGTAATATATACCTTAGTTAGATAATACGTTTGTCAAACTTGTTTGGCTCGTCGTGTTAAATCAGTATGAAGTGTACGTTAAGACGAACTTTGAAGTCGAATGATTTTGAAAAGTGAAATATTACTTTTAGATCCACCCAGTGTCCAGACGGTACCAGAATCTGGTAGATTGGAAGTCAACGTAGGGGAGGAGGTCGACATGGCCTGTATTCCAAAAGGTGTTCCTCTTCCAATTATATCCTGGAGGAACAAGGTAGTATCAGTGATGTCAAATAAATTTCTTTTAAAGGATTCTCTTATGCATTCAATTATTTAGTAATAATGACACTAAGTCTACCATTTATCAAAAGGCAAGGTTTTCATATTTACTGTACTATCATTGAACTGCAGTCGCGTAAACTGTATCCAACGAAACTACGTGTTACACTAAAGTCTTTAAAGCGTTAAGAACGTTCAATCGCGAAAGTAATTCCGGCGTTAAACGAAGAGGCACGATCCTTACATCGATAAATGCGTAATCACGACTGATACAAAGAGTTCGGGCCTACAAAGTGAATGCCACTCAAGTCGAATAAATGACCTAAAACGGAGCTCCTTAAAAGAACGCATTGAACGCTTCAACGTAATGATTTCCTGCCTCCATTTCGCGCGGCGATGCACGACCCTGCAAGAATAAGCGAATTAAAAGTATTTATGTGTCGACAGGACGGCGAGATACCGTTTATATATGAGAGATCTCGAATACGTTTCCACGCTGATAGTCCAAGTGTTGCCGGTCGTTATACTTGCGTGGCGAACAACGATGTTGGAGAACCTGCAACTGCAACGATCGACCTGTTTGTCAGATGTAAGTTAATTTAATATCACAAATTTCGTAATTAGATGTACTTAGTATTCATAATTAAAAATACATCACAGTTGAACACGAAAAATATTGGTACAGGTAATCCTCCTATAACACGGTAGATAGGTTCCTAGAAATTGTCGTGTGGTAGAAAGCCGTGTTATATAAGACACACAGCCAGTTCAATTTTTTTTTAAATTCCAAATCTCTGAAATCATTCTCAGGCCGAGAAACAACAGAGATATGTAATTTTAAATTCGATGGTATCCAATTTTTTGAGAGACCCTGGGCGAGGTGTCATGGCGGCCAGAGGAGCGGTGCAGGGTTCGCTTTGACTTTCCGTCTTCCGGCTTCTGAGTATCGTAACTGGATGGTTTTTATCTCGTTTAAATCGTGAAAGTGCGTAGTTTAAAGTGCTACCATGGAAGAATTTCCATCTATATTCGTTTAAGCGTGAGGAGCTTTTGTTTCCTTCTCGGGACCGTCGTACAAAATCTAACAGTTGAAGGACGATTTCTGTGGCGTACTTTGAAAGCATGAAGTCTAAGGAAGACGAGGAAAGAGGTCTCATCACAATGAGCCGAGGAATAACCGACATATTAGAGTTTAAAGCCGATGGTGCCCCATATTTTAAAATATATAATATATTAATAATAAGCCCCTGAACTTGGACCTTATGAAACGGCGAAAATATGATTACCCTCCACGGTTTTCCAACCGTTCTTCATTCGATCGATATCAAACTAAAATCCTTTGGATGGGAACCAACAGGCGGAAAAATAACCGGACATCCTGCGGGATATACTCCGAACGGATTTGTCAATTGGCAAAACGGAAAAAAGTCATGGTTGTCACCGTATATCGGTGATAGTTTCCCGAAACATGAAATCGTTTATATCAGTGTTCCGTGACGGCAGAGATATGCGTTATTGATTTTATTATAACCCCATACCCCTTCATTCTCTGTGATACTAGAACGAATTCTTCTCGGAATTGCATCGTGTGCACCTACGTTCGAATTAATCAACTTTAATTATATATGCCTTTATGCACGGAGGCAATCATGTACACCGTTGTACGCGATCCCCACATGCCCACCTAAATGGCTCGAATTAAATTAGGAAATTGCGTAGCACTCGCCTCCTTAATATTCCGATCGGACAAACTGAACGATCTAATTGCATCAACTCAACGCTTTCGATGTATCGTTAAATCGTTGCAAATAGTCAAAGTTAATTCACATTTAATCGTTATTCGTATTTCAATTTCAAGAGGTCTTGATCACTGTCGATCTTACAGCTTGAAATTTCCGAGTAAATTCAATTTTCCCATAATATACGAGCAAGTAATGAAACCGATCCGTGGCCTTTGAGACAAACTAGCTGCTGTAAGATCGATCGTTAATGGATTGTTTCATGGTAATCAAGAATCCAAAGTAATTCACGGAATGAAGACAAATTATTGTTAACTTTATTATTTCATCGTTTCCACTCATGTTTCCTTCCCTATCTCCTCTATGAAAGTAATATAGAGATTAAGTATAGACTATGTGTAATTATTCTTTTCTTTACTCTCTTTATCGGCTAATTTCCACGGGAATTCATCAGACAAACCGAAAGTCGAGATGACGAAGACATGGGTCCACGCTTCCCCCGGGATACGATTGCAACTTCATTGCGAGGTAACTGCCTGGCCTGAAGCAACGGTGAGTAATTTTCCAAGACTACCAAGTATACGTAATTGCTCCTACGATAGTAATTAACAGTTCGCACAATAATTAACGCGGCTCGATAGTTAGAATTGATTCTGTTTTACCAGACAGTTCAGAGTGTCCCTGCTCCTCGGACTTTTAATTACTTCCCGTGCTCTAGTTTCGAATTTGGATTTGAAGTTTGGACGAAATACAACGTCGAAGTGAATGCCCTCTGTGTTTTCCCTTATTTTCGAGCAATTTCGTTAATTCGTTTGTCTTGGATTTTCGGCAACGTTGTTAAAACAGAGAACAATTATATAGATAGCATATAATCAAATGTTGGCTTTGTTCGCTGTATATAGTACTGTTAATAGTATTATAAAAATTTATATAATTATAATGCAACAGGTAACCGAAGATTTAAATTGAAAACATTTCAATCAAACTCATTTCACACGCTTGAGCTTCTACTTATAAAAGTAATTCAGTACTTCTTCATTTTGCAGAAGCTTTGTACTTAGCGGCGACTAAATAAAATCACCTGTGCAAAAAGCAATTTCTCAACGTTATCCCTTAAAGCTAGCAGCACGTGACAAATTGTTACATGAGAAACGTGACTTACGATACTTTCTGCGGAGAAAAGTAGCATAGAGCTTCAGGTGTATCCCGGTGATACAAAATTTCATCCTCTCCGGCCGTGAAAAGTTGCAAACTTCCTTCCTCTTCCAACCTGCATCTTTTTCTTTCATCTTCGGTTCGTCGGATGTTTCATTACCTTTTACACAGATTATGCATCGTCCTTTTAAGTTGAATATTTCATTGACGAGAAGAACTTTCGTTTCATCGGCTCATTTCAGGTGGAATGGTACTTCAACAACAGCAGCGTAAAGTATTCATCGAGAATCGTCAAGCATAATGCCGGAAGTGATCATAGTTTGGTGATAAGAAATCTTGAGGCAACGGATTACGGATTTTATCTCTGCAGAGCCTCCAATATCCTTGGTATCACCGAGGCTGCCGTCGAATTATCAGGGATCGCAAATCCTGCGGTTTTCAAGAAGACTTCGCATTCCGCAACCAAAACGTCTTACAATTTTGTGTGGGAGGTCTACAGCTATAGTCCTGTTGTTCAGTATGAACTCAGATATCGAAAGTACACCGTAAGACTGAGCAGTAATTTTATTCTAATTTTTTCCAGTTTCTTTGACGTTTTTAGAATTATAAAATGGGGTAGTTTACGCTTTAAAATGATATAGGTGTAACAATTTAATATATGACATGACATAGAAATGATTTCAAAATATTCAAAGACTTTTTGAAGTCTAAAGAATATTTTATATCCGCAGAAGTTTTCAAAATAGTCAGACCTAGAAGAAGTTGAAGAAAATTCAAATTACATATATCTGATAATGTCAAAAGTATTAAACAGTTTTCATAAATTTTTTCAAACATAATATTGTAGATGGTTCTACCACCAACATTCAGCAGATGCTTAATGACAAAATGAAGACTTATCGTTTCACTCATTAAATAAGATCGTATTATCATTTAATGATATAATTCGATACACATCTACAAAGTGTTATAGACGATATCGAATTCACAATACTGTGTTCACAAATTTACCGCTTGTTCTCGAAACAAAGCTTGATCGAATCTCTCTGTTGATTGTTATGCATCGCCAATTTCCAAATAAATAGCTCCTTCGTGGTCGCGCAAAATCATCGATGCTGTATAATTCGTATTTCGTGTGTTTCCTGTTTATATTGAAATTGATGTTCCTCTTCGTTCATCATCCTCTAATCGTTGTCTTTATTTTCGAAAACTTAGAGGGACAACCGTGGCCAGTGGAAGAACTTATATATTCCAAGCGGCACTGACAGCAATAGCTTTATACACACGCGCTCGTTTAATTTGACGGGACTTACGGAAGGTACAACATACGAGGCTTTTGTTTTATTAAAGAATTATTATGGATGGAGCAAACCATCGGAAATAATGCGCTTCACTACGGAGGGTGCTTGTAAGTTCTAAAATGGACTAGTCCTATAGTCTCGTTCTACGCCTACGTTTCAGCAATTTTCATACAATTTCTAATGCAATTTTTCTTCTTCCGTAGTTGACGATGAAAATTACATGACTAACTCAGTGACGGAAGATATGACGATACCAGGTAAACAAAGATGTTTTTCTCAATTGTTTTTACAATACAATTTAACAGTACAATATCTACTGAACCGGTTAACACTTTGCGGGCGGAGATATGTTTGAATATTGAGAGATAATTATTTATTTGTCGATTCAGAACCACCTTTTTATCAGAAAGCTAGATTTGTTACTGTATATACATTGTAAGTTACTATTTGTTTAACCATATTTCAACGATTGTATTTCAATTTTTCAACTCTAGACGTGTATATATTTTTATTTTTTTATAATAATTCCTGTTTATACAGAAACAGCGGATATATTCTATTTCGAAGCTTGTAGTGTATAACTTAATTAACTGATAAAACTCTTCTTAAGTTGTTTAATTCCATTTCTCCAAAGTATTTTTTTTCATTTTCCGCTTGAATTGCTATGATATGGTTTCAATCCTAACTATTTATTAATTATACAACTATTTATATCATATTTGGTGAGGTGTGGGATTATCAAACAATGATATATTAGATAATAAGTTAGAAAAAAATTTTCCAAATTATAATCTGGTGGGGAAGGATTTGAACTCCGGCACATTTGATTACGATTCCGAGCCTCTAACAAATCACCCACTATTGTTTTCATGAAATTATCCATTTATTAAATTTAAATAGAACAGACTGAACACCGGCAGTTCTAGTGTTAAATAACATATCGTAATTAAAAGAATCATGTCAAAATAATTTACATTTAATCTATCAACAGTGGTTCAACTGGCTTCTATGTCGCAGCAATCACTACTGGATGTTTATAAAAGTGGATCATCTAACAATCGAGCAGAGACATTGTTATTGATAATTTCAACGTATATGTTAAGTGTAAGAACGTTGAATCGGATCTCTTCTGTATAAAGTATCGTTATCAAATCGATCAAATTGCACATTATTTTTGATAGTGTAACCGGTGTCCTGCAGGATAAAAATGTATATTAGCATAATATTATGTTTAGTTGGCTTATAATGTAAGGTTGTAAATAAATTAATATCTAGATACTTTTCAGATTATTTAATTATTTTTAAACGAATCAAGTATAATTTATTAATATAAACAAATAAAAAATAAGGATAAAAGGATTTGGTTTATACATGCTTGCGCAATAACGCCTACAGGGGCGCCATAATCCAATGGTAAGAACGAATTTACTTTATCAACCGTTGTTTTAATTGCAGAGCTCTATCAAATGATAAAGCATGCCTTACCTACGAAACGTAAATTCATTTTATCGATCACTGTAAATGACATTGCGGTTAGTTCTGTTTATGTAAAAATCGTAATAAAATCAAAAAGTAAGGAAACAATGAAACAAATCGATTTTTTGTGTCATCGAATATTTGGTAGTGTAATAAGCACAATTTTTCACTTTATACAGTTCAATTACTTTGAAGACATTGACTTTTATTTATTTCTTTTTCTTTTTACGTAACTAAAAAGGGTGCGACAACGAGCTACTTATTATTAGAGTACACAACAGTTGTGCGAACAAGTTTCCTAAATTAAAAATTTAATATTAAGAATTACAGGACATAATTGAAGCGAAATTTATTTCATATACAAAACGATATTTGACGAAACTGACGATGTACAAAACGATACCTTCGGTGAATCGTTCCTTAGGACGAATCATATACCGAACGATCGATATTTATACAACATAGTTCTTTTGTTGTTTTTTTTCTTAGGAAAATACAAGGGCTCACTGACGGTATCTCACGAAGAGTCATTATGAAATGAATTTAATTTAACCATTATACAGCCTGTGACAAAAATGTAATGCTTCCGTTCTTACTGTTTTGCTGGTAGTAAACTGTATTCTTTTACAAGTACCTTATAATTATAATAATAGTATAATATTAATATTATATCAGACAGATTCACACAACGTCCGCAGTATGAAAAGATTGTTTTTTTTTTCCTTAGATACTTTTCCTTATTATGTTCATTTTTTTCGCTAATGTTTACGCTCCCCAATGACTAATACAGTGTAGCGCAAATACTTGATAATCGGTTTCGTTTAATAGTGAAAAATGTGTAAAAACATGAACCTTCGATGCGACGACGGTATAGAGCATTGTTTTGGGGAAGGGAGTTTGCGTATTTTCACTTGGTTTCTCTCATTAATAGTAATAATTTTGGATTCGCTGGAATACTCCTAATTCCTGTCAGTGGCTCGGAGCTTCTCCTCGACAGCTTCCTCGGAGGCCTCCGAAAGGTCTGTCGCCTGTATGTACTTTTGCACACCGACTAACGACTTTTTCAGAGCGTCAAAAGAACTAGAGTACAACATCTTCTTCTTGACCTTAGCCGTGTCGGGACACCACGACATCAAAAACAATTTTTGTTTCTTGGAAGCCTGTAAAAAAAAGACGAGTACGTTATATTGAGATACACGGAAGGTCTCGACATGTTTCTCCTTCCTTAATTATTTTCTCTCGTTGTTTCCAACGAGAAAAGCATTCGTAACGTCAAACAAAGACATGGAACAAATATTTCACCTCGGAAGTGCCCTGACACTGATGAGTGTATTCAAAGTCAAAAAGGCCGTAACGGCATTCTCCGGTGCCACCTTTCTGCAAATCCTCGAGAAAAGCGTCGTAAGCTGCATCTCGGGGTCCGATGACCTCTACATCGATCTGCTTCTCATCCTTAATGTAAAAGATCACGTACCGATGTTTTTTGTCCTTTTTAATCTCCTCGTACGTTGTCTTACAGACATCGGCCACTGTTACTCCGGATGCCTAATAACAGAGGAGGAAAATATTTTATTAAGTTCCTACGCAATATATTTCTCAATCTTTATTATACATATCGATGAATTATAAAAAGTAACAATGCAACGAAGATCGGAGAAACGGTCTTTGGTTAAAGTCTCAAATAACATAGGTGCGTTCTATCGTGGAAACAAATCAAGTGTAATAGTGAGTCATGTCGTTGCATAACCACGTGACGAAAAGTTTGTTTATATAAATTAATATCGCACCTGTTGAAACCGATACCACTGGCATAAAGCTTGTAATTCATTTCCAAGGTACGCCGTACGTATTTCATACGAATCTTTCAATACCAAAGAAGTAATATTCTCAATTCAACTTTAAATCAACAAAATTAAATTGCAATAAAAATTCAAGGAACAATCATCCACGCATTAAATACGAAAAGAAGGAAAAATAATTAAAACAAGTGCCTAGAAACGATCGCAATAATAAAAAAAAAAAATGCTCTGTATCGTATGTACATTCAACCCGACTACGTATCTCGAATTATCTCCTCCAATGAGTCGCCTTTCCCTCCTGGTAACGTGCGAAAAGAAGAGAGATCACCGAGCTGTCGGACATCTTTCTGCATTGCGATGCAACCAGTCGTTGACTGGCTGGGGAGGACCCCGTGCCAGTATCGCCACTATCAGTTAATACGCGACGTGTCTCAGTCTACCCGTTTAAGCTTATTTCGCGGACAAACCGCGGGGGACGTACCGAAATAAAGTCTTCCCACGCGCGAATCCGATGCTAAAAGAGATCCGACGTCCATTTCTAAAGTTATCTCCTGCTCTCGGGCACGTGCCGCACGGTACGAAGGTCCGTTCGACTGGGCGTTTCTACCACTCTGTGGAAATTCGTGAAATACGACCATGACACACACGATGTGCTCTTTTCTCCCTTTATCTCTTTCTCTAGGGTCGAAAGACTTCAAGGGAGACTTTACGATGTAAATGCTCAACCAGATGCGCGACACGCATCAACTCGAAAAGTTCGAATTGGGATAGTTATTTTTGAACTGCTTTCAGTTTAACGAACGCCGACTCGCGGAACAACCGTTACGTATAGACGAATCAAATGATTTAAAACGTCCACGGACGTTGCGCCCGACGAATTGAACGTACCCGTCACGCCACGGAACATAACCTATCATTGTCGCAATTTATGATTAAACTTCGTGTTAAGTCCTAAAGATCATTGATACCATGTTAAAATTGCATTCGACCCGTTCAAGTCAACGAGTTTCACGGTAATCGTGAATCGTTGATATTCCTTCGATAAAACGTAAGTTCTAGATACACGAGTAAAAAGTATAGGTAGTTTCATCTTATATACTACTAGAATTTGATATTTTTGGAAAACGTGGCATATTTCCTCCAACCTACGCAATAATAACTATTTTCTTCATCGTAAGTAACAGGGACGACTAAACTGCCAATACACAACGCAGTATCATAGAAATACGATAGTTTTAAAGTATCTGTGTGTGTTTAAGGAAAGACCGATATAACTCTGTACAGGGAACGTAGCCAAAATGATAGCAGATTATTGCAAGTTAATAAAATACATCGATTAATTGCTAAACAATTAGAAAATATATTTCTCAATGTTATGCACGTTGCAACCGTTGCCCGATATGGTTTTGCCCATAGCGGTAAGCACACGAAGAACCTAAGGGTCGAGATTGGGGTGTAAAAGGGTCCGACGAAAAGTGTAACGTGGTTGGAGGACAGCCAGCATGGATGGAGGATGCAACTCCTCGGTCGATATTCTGGCACAACGGGGGATGCCGGTTAGGGCCAGACTTGGCTCCCTCTAGGGCGTTGTTGTAAACGCCTCTTGTGTGTGGCACAAGGTCAAACGGAAGATGATTCACCGGTGAGTAGCAACAACGTGAGTCGGGTCGTTTGACCGGCGAGTAAACCGGTCGTTTACACGTATATATGGTTTGCACGCAAACACACAAGGTCCGATTGGTAAAAATGTCAAGAACGTATACCGATCTTCGTTGCATAAAGAGCTAGAATCCCCCATGTTGAAACGGTTCACCGGGTTTGGCTCTTTAGATTTCCGTGGAGAAACGTCAATAGACGTGAGGTATTAATATGAGATTATCGCGGGAATACGATAAGATTTTTGCTTGATCGATACTACGTCATTTTTCGAATTGCAGTTTTACGATTTCGTATTTCTTCATTGCTTCGACTGCTGTGAATACTTAGTTTAGTCTCCTACTGTTCAAAGTACCCTATGAACCACGAGAGAATCTTTTCCGATCACAACGGCGGATTTGTTTCTTTTGTTCAACTCCGTGAGAGTATAGATATCGTTGAGTAAATGATAAAATGAAGCATTATTTACTGCACAATCTTGATTCATCTGTATCAAAAGAATTGAACGATAGAGATGCGTAATCCTTGGTGCAGATGATCCAGAAGGAAAAAGCGTCAGACTATGAGTAACAGACGGCAATGTTGAAAATGATCGTCGCAATATCGCGGATAATCAACTCGTTCGCCACGTTTGCGAAGGCGTCAGTGAACTTTGAGAGTCACTGGCCTGCAAGAACCGACCTCCTTACGGGCTCATTGAATTTTTCCCTCTCTACCACGAACTTCTCTTGTAGTTCACTGTCATCCTCGAGACAAGGGGAGGAGAGAAGGGAGGTGGTAGTTTCGCAAGGAAACCAAGCTCTTCATTACCAAGGATACAGCGTCTACCGGTAACTAGTATCAATATTTAGAATGTACTCGGAGAATGGTAGATAATATTCGTGCCAGTTTCACATGGTTCATTTTCTGTCGCCAATTTGCCGGAAATGGAACGCGACTACATAATTAATTCTTCCGGAACATCGATAGATGCATCGCGTGCACGAGACACGGAGTTATGAGGAGGATGTGATATTTGCAACGTTTCAGAAATTTCCATTGATGTTAGAAAGATAGAGAATAGAAAGTATTGAAATACTTTGGTTAAATATGCAACGGTTTTATCTCTCTGTTGGCGTAAATATAATTTGAGAGGTTTACTGATAAATGTGTGATTTGTTGCGAAAAAATTTGTAAAATAAGCTTCCCGATAATGAACGTATTAACTGTACAAATTCAATTAACTTGGCGAAAACTTTATCGCACGATTAATGGTAACTTTACGTTTTGAAAATATATGTATAATTGATTAATAAGAACATCAATTCATCGACACGTTCAGTGTTTTAAGTGGAGCTACTAGAAAAAGTATAATTTAGAAAATGCAGGCATAATTGCTATGGTAATTATCGATTGAATAACGACGAATTTGCGATATATTCTAATTTGATGTAAATATCTGAAGAAAATTGTCACCTGGCATAACTTTCGTTCGCTATATAAATTTTTGGCAATTACCACGCAAAACTTGAGAAATGTTTGAGCTCGTGACGAAATTACACGACGATAACGGCACTCAAACGTACTTTACTGCGTTCAACGAAATCGTTGTCAAATATACGCGATGCGAGGCATCGGTTTGCATAGCTGATTATATATTTAAATTTAAATAATAACGAAAGCATTGCTATAACGGAATTTCGATACCTTTCATATCCTACGAAAGAAGTTACAAAAATGTGCACTTCAGTACTGCCAAAACGATCGCAAGAAAATTAAAAATCAATCACTGAAATTATATCAAACGATCTAACCAGAATGGTTATTGCTTCACGGTAAGAATAATCCTTTCAATCCAGCAGTCCAAATTACCACGACAGTTGAACAAAAATGAACGAAGGGCGCCTTGCGACGGCAAAGATGAGACACAAACGCGAATTTCCCTTTTTTTTTTATAATTCCATGACGTACAATTTTCTCGCATCACCAAAACACAAATTGCTCATTGAGTCTTCGAGTGTCGCAGTATCGCGAAACTGGGAAATGAATCATCCGTTTCCTGGAAGTCAAGGAATCGCGATTCGTACGTGAAAAAAAAACTGCACTTGAGCGAACGTTAACATGATCGAATAGTATTCCTCTATCAATTATCGAAAATCGATCAAAATTGGTAACATCGACTAGAACGAACGAACGGCACGAAATTAATGATATCCGTTTGGTCGATCGATGAGTAGCCAAAGGAAGAAAGTAGTCATGCTCGCGGCGTATAGCCGGGACAGAAATGGCGACCGGCGCGTCTGCTGCGGCCATAACCACAAAGTAGCTTGTGTGTACCGGTTCCCCGAGGATCGTTGACGTTTTCCGTAAGATTGATACATGAACATTATGATATTTACCATTTCGTGATGTCGTAGCCGGTGGGAAGAGTCACGTAAACAAGCACTTTTAACCTACACTTTCGCGAGAGCCTCGGTTCTGGTAGAACTGGATAGGCGCAGTGTCCAGTCGCGGGGGTCGCGGCTCACGAACGAACGGGAAGGGAGGCTCCTCTCTCAAGCTAGCTTTCTGCGAATCCTGTATCCCTACGCCTGCGCGCGCGCACTCCGATTAGCCTTCACTTGATTGGCCGAATTTATAGCTATGAAAAATTTCTCCTCATGTTGACGTGCAGTTTTGACAATAAATATCAATGTTGTATAGTAGTATTCCTGGTAAATTATACTTTTAATGTTAAAAACATTCGAATAATGTACGCGGTGGCGCGAACTTCATTTCAGTGCCGGTAAGAAATGGTTCCAGTGCGCAAGCGTTGTGCGATGCGGTCGGTACCGGTGTCTATTATATATGTATGGTTTTCATGTTTTTCAGTTTTCCTATACCTTTTTGGAGTAATCGATAAGATTCATGATATCTCGGTATGACTAATAGATCGATGCGGAGAACAATGACATGGAATTTATAGAAATTAATCTCGATTGTACGTGCCGGTCGTATCGACCAATCGCCGCGAGGGACGTGGGGAAATTACCTTATATGGGCAGCGGCATGCAAGCGACCGCACACGCACGTCGTTTCGTGCGCATGCCGCATACTTTGTATGCGCACGACGGGCGGAACGTTCGAAACAGTTTCAGGACGATCCGAAACGTGACAGCACAGTCTCGTGTACTTTCGAATCGGCGGCAAGATCGAGTTTGCTCTGTCGGTAAACAAATTAATGAATAGGAATTATATTTGTTAAAATGTTCGAATTCAAACTCTTCTAGGTATTCAAATTGCACCAAAGAATATGTTACTGCATTATAATTTTGAACATATGTTGCGCATAGTAAAAATTTGAAATTGCGAACATAATTTAAGTATTGTACAAATAAACGGAATAATGTGGAAATATTAATGTTATTTAACTTATTGTATTACAATTTCTAGAAGAATTAATTTAATGAAATAATAAAATGTAATAATGCTTATGGTGGAAAAATATGTTTCTTTTTCGTAAAGTTTGTAAGGTTTGAAGGCAAATAGGAATAAGATGTCTGTAATTTGTGCAAATTAAAATGCATTGGATGACAACTGAATTATATAATTACAAAATTTATAGAAGTTTGAGTTGGATAAGAATATGCACATACTGATACGCATCAGTGTATACATGTAATGTATTATTATAATACTGTTGATACTTATACAGATTGAGAATAATTACAATTACTATAAGAGTATACAATGCGCTTAGCTCATTGTTTCGTTACTTTAGATTTACTACAATACATAGCATTGGTAGAATACTAAGGAAAGTTACGTTCCGCGAATATAAATGTTCATGGAAAAAATTATTTAAAAAAAGTACTGAGAAATATCATTTGAAAACTTATTCAAAATTATCGCTTAACTTATCTTACAATTTATTTCGCTTAATATCAGAACGGAGTATTACGAGGATTATGTATTCCAGCTTCAATGGAATTTCGTCATAAGTTTTAAAAGTATTTCATATAAATTATACATATTTATAAAGTTACTGTTGGCGTTCGAGAAAATATTATGAACACATCTTAACGTTAAAAAATCCGTTTAAATGTAAAATTTACGGAATGTTGGAATGATACAAATACTTTCTAGTTTTCTACGGTTTCGTTAATGGTATAGTGTCTAAATACATGTATGTACAATTTTGGTAAATTTAATAAAATGACAATGATTTACTTCAAATATTAATTCACCTTTATATGTTATAAGAGAAGGAGATGCCAGTTTTACGAAATATTCGCTGTAATGAAAACAAATACTTTACAGAAAAAAAATATTTTTCTCTTACATTCAGATTATATTCCAAAATAATTGTGTATCTTTAATAATCGTCCTTCTTTATTGATTTCATTAAATCGTTATCCAAATCCATTTCAAGTAAGTATAAAAAGCAACTATTTTATTGCAAAGCATAGAGCTTAATTTATTCAAGTAATTATATTGCGATCATGTACATAATAAAAAGCATTTCAATGAACAAATGAAAATATCTAGTTCCATTTTAAATATCAATAAAAATTACATTCTAGTGAGAGTACTGAACACCTAACCATTTTAACAGAACAAAAATTGATGATAATGATTACTACGATTAAGAAAAGTATATATATATGTATATGTATATATAATATCTAAAAATATGTTTTCTTGTCAATATTCCATAAAATATAGATGAATTTAGTTGTTTAAATAATTGTTTGAATCAAGAAGAAAATATATACAAATTTTCTTTGTAAAATGCATCGTTCGAAATTTCCCTAGAGAATATTGTATTGGGAGTAAATTGTAATAGATACATCAATAGGATTATATAAAAAAAAAGAAAATTAAATAACATCGTTGAATATACGTATCTATCAGTTTACTCACGTCAAGCAATTCAAATTATAACCACCAATATTTCCATCAAATCTACTATATACTCTCGTGACGTTTTGTTTCCTTAGGATCAAGTGATTGTTTACTAATGTTCATTCTAGTACATGGAACACAAAAATGACATACTAATATTGGGACCATGATTGATATATTTATGATAACAACAATATTTCTCAGAAAAATGATTCTTCGTATATAAGTTTGTTTTTAAAAAGTAAACAGTTATTTGTTTCGATTGCATTATTAAATATTTCTATATCGAGAAATAAATTGAGGTAAGTGGACTTCTGAAAAAGAATTCGATTTAAATCACATTACTAAACGGAGAAGAGAGTAGAAGAAACCATTCTCTAAACCTTGGATCTCTCGTATCGTAATACTTTTGTTTGTTTTCCCTTTTAAGTACTTCTCAGTTATGTTCCTCAGAAACAAAAATATTTGAATAAACAATGAGATTACATTCTTCCTTAACGAATGCAATAATCATAATTTCGTCAATAAATCTACATGGTAGGAACCACCCGTGTGTCCTTGCTAAAGAAGGAGTCATTTATAACAAAAATGAAAATAACACTATATGAGAACTATAAGTAGTCTAGTTTCTCAGTCAACTGTTACAAGATTGTTTTTTTTTACAATTAACCAAACTGTTTGATGACTAAGATGTATGCGTCAGTCACTACAGGGTAATGTTTACAACTTAGCCTTTCATTACTTTTTTGATTGCTAAAACAAATGAAACGTTAGATGAGCCCCCGTTTTTTCTTGTAATCTTCTAAGTTCAAAGATCGACGAGGTCCTGTATCTTTAATATTATTAACAGGCTTCGGTAATACACTAACTGGATTGTCTGGAAATAAGACGCATTAAGTATACATTTATACATACCACAGAAGATAGCATAAATTAAATAATTACTCGGGCAAAAGTTATTACATGAATTGTTTTACAACTTACTTGGAATAGGGACTTCTAAATCAATTGTGATGTCAAAATCATGAGCATTAAATAAGTCCTCGGTATTTTGCTTTTTCTTTGCGTCTTGTCCATTTTCTTTCTCATTGTTCCCTGACAATGCTTCTCCGCCTTGCTGGGGACTCGATTTATCATTTGCCGAAACAGTAGATGTATCTTCCTCGTCTGGTTTGTAAACCATTCTTGGTTTTGTACTTCTTCTCGTAAATGGATCATCCACCTTTTTACCTTTATTAGCTTTGATTTCTTCCTGTTACAAGATAAAACAATATATTCAGTAAATGTATAGCATTAAATAAATCTTATAAAATTACAATATTACCATGATGGCTTTTTCGGCCTCTTCGACGTTCTTTTTCCTGTTACGATCATTGATGTAAGATATACTAGATATTGTTGCAGTACGCATTTTGTCTAGTTCAGAAGCTCGTTCTTCGAGTTCACTTAGCTCCTGATTCAGTCGACTGGCAGTCTCATCGTCACCTCTGCAATTGGCTGCATCTCTTTCTCGCATAAGTTGTGCCTTTTTCATTGCATAATTATATGGATTTTGTTTGAATCTTTCTTTTTCTCGCACCATTTTCTCTATATCCTCTTCCTTAAATTCGTATACCAATGCCTCGCTGATATCCTTTAATTTTTGTTCCACTTCCTCGAATGTAGGCATAGAAATTCCTTGTAGAACGCAAGTTTCTTTCCACTTGAAAAATTCAGATTCGGTGAATTCTTGATTCGATACAAATTCTAGCCTAAATACGCGTTCTTGCGCGCCGTGTCGTAATTTTAATCCTTTATTTGTTCTTGTACCACCAAGTTGATAGATTTTTCCTGTTTCGCATACCCCACTGATTTCGGCGACTCTATAAACAGGTTTACCGTTATTATCCCCGATACCAATTCTTACGAAGCAACCTTGTACGACTCTGTCGAAGAACGGCAGATGGACGAATCTTTCCATTTTATGACGGGATAATCGAATTTTGCTTAGATCTTCTTTAGTACTGACGTACATCGGCTTTTTCGGTTTAGCTTTATTGCTAGTAACGGATCTGTAAAGTTACGTGCTCCATTAGAATAGAATACGGAAAATGAAATTACAAATCAACAAAAGAAGATACCGACTTTTTATCGTTGTCAGAATCTGTATCTCTACTGTCACTGGAAGAAGATCTCCGGTGAGACGCAGGCTTAGAAACATCCTCATCTTCGGCACTGTCTGACGAACCACTGTCGTCGGAATAAATATCTGATGCCTTCAACTTTGTCTTATTGGCACCTTTGTGATCATCACCTAATTCTTCCTCTTCTAAGTCTTTCGATTGTTGTTGTTGTTGCTCTATTCTCTGTTTCTCTTTCTCCTCTGATGAAAGAAATAGTACAGAGAAATATGATTGAATAAAATATTTCATCATAGTAATTATTTGAGGTAGACTATTCCTAAGTTGTTACTTAATACATTACCTCTTTCCTTCTTTTCCTCTCTTCTAGCCTTAAGGAGAGACATAGCATGGAATTTCTTGTCCTGCTTCTCTTCTATTGTTTTTTTGCGATCCTTGCTACGTTCCTTAGGGTCTGGTGCTCTATCAACTTTTTTTTCCTCTGTACTCTTCTCCTTCTTTCTTGATTCCTTCTGTTTTCTGAGTTCTTGCTTCTTGGCCAATCTCAATTTCTTTTCAATTTCGAATCTTGTTTTCATTATTTCACGTTGTTCTATACGTTTAAAAATTTCTTGCTCGCGTTCTTTCTCAGTCATTTGAGCAAGCCTCGCTTGATCTTCAGCATCTCCCATTAATTTGTCGTCGTATCCGTCATTGAACTCTTCTTGGCTAGATTCAGAGATGCTAGCATCTGAGTCAGACACTTCACCTACAAGCATGATATGGTATTATTAAATAATATTCAATGTTTCATTAGCATATGTTATAGCTCATTATATAAATAATTACCTTCTTCTGGTTCTGAGACTTTTTCTGGCTCTTTTTCACTGGCACTTTCTTCGCTACTGGACTTCGTCATCTTTCTTTTGTTACGCTTCGTTGGCACTTTCTTTTTCTTATTTTTCGCAGCTTTCGCACCCCAGTCATCATCTGAGTCTGATGTATCTGACTCAGGTTTGTCCTTTCTGATGGATCCGTTATCTTCATTGGATTGAGAGTCATCTTGTCCCTTCCCCTTCTTCTTCTTTGCAAGCGACAACAAATCCTAGTTCAACGAAGAAGGACTTTGATAAGAAGCTGTATTTAATGTACCAAGGATAATATTTTTAACAAAATGCAGAGATAAAAATGACAATGTAGCTATTACTTATAAAATTAGCCTGGAAACAAACTTCGAGTGATGGAAAACAATGCATGTAATTTATAATACAGATTGTAACAATTCTTAAAAAATATGTAAAAAAAATTCCTTTTGATACAACAAAGATGTAATCTTTTTTTGTAACAATAGCACAGGTTAGGTAAAGTGGCTTTTATTTCTATATAATTTTCATCCGGAAAAGCAACTTATATCTATGGGCAAAATTGAAATTCTACAAGCCATAGGCCTAACGAGATCTGCCTCACTGACTAATGAAAGATGCAAAATTCATCAAACTATTAAACATAAAATGTGTAACACGAGAGTTTCGTGCAAGGTTATATCATTTACATTGTCTAAATCCGAGCCACTTTCTGATGCACTGCCACTACTGTCAGAATCTATGAGCGCTTGATTCTTCCTCTTTGGCATCGTCACGAAAATTCGCTAATGGAGATTGTGGAAAATACACTCCCTCCCAACAAAGAGACAAATCCAACGTCATAAAAGATACAACAATAAACTAGGAAGACCCGCGTAGATCGAAAGACGTTAAACATCAACTCTGATGCATTGGCGTACACCACGCCATCGTTTTATCAATTTCATTCCATGATTTCCATAATAATACCACGATTATAGTTTAACATTCTTGTAAGATTTACCACTAATGTGAAGCTACAAAAGGAGCTTAAGTTGAAGATGTAATATTCTCATACAAGGATATATTGTATTGTTAGTTTTTGAATTTATGTTGTCCATTCGACGAACGTAATGGTTTAAATTTAGTAATATTCTCACTTATGCATTGGTAGTCATGGATGTTGACACTTTTGCCGTCAATGGCGTACCGTGGACGAACTGGTGTCGATGTGTCAGAGAAATTTTCTACTATATTGGATTTTGTATGACGTTGCTGTCAAGCGTTGAGATGTAATTATAGGAGGGGCATTTACGAATTAATTGTAATAGCTAGTAGTGTCGTAGTAAACGTCATCATTCTAATTACGGATGTTTCAAATTTGGATGTTCAATGGCTGTGAATATGGAAGTAGAAAAGAATACGTCCAAGGAGGTTGACACTCGACTTTTGGCGAGTTCTTCGACGGAGTTTAATGACGGTATTCATAAAGACATCGAAGACACTGGTGATCTTGAGGATTCATTGTCATCTGTTAAGAATATAGCAATCGATAGTAAGAGATGCGAGAACGCAATTATATGTACACAATTAAAGGAGCCGAAAATTTACGCGGAAAATTTGGAAGATAAACGGACATTGAGAGACGACGAGACGAAAAAAAGTACTGAAGAACTTCCGAGTATGCAAAAGGATAAATTGTCACAGAACAAGAAGAATATAAGGAATGGAAATAAAGAGGAATTGGCGGAAGTAACGTTGGAAAATTCCACTGATAATTATGTGCCTCAGGCACCTCTAGCTTTTACAATTGATTTTGGCAACAATAAGGAAGTTGATACAACCAAATATCAGAATTTGTTTGAGAGGTATAATGCTAGGCATAAACGAAATCTTTCTACATCTAAGGTATTCTCATCATTAAATATGAAATTACTTTTAATAGTAAAGTAGTTTGTGTGAGAAATGTCATTTCTCAATAATATTTTGGAATATTTCCAAATATTGGAAAATATTTGGTGTAGAAATATGTTAGAATATGTAACAGACAAAGATGTGTTTATATTTTCAGGTAGAGATAAATACAAAAAAGCCAAGTACCTTAATGTCTCCAAACTTACAGAAGCAAAAAGTTTCCAGCACACATTCTGAAGGTTACTTCAGCAGTGAGGATGATACCAAAAGGAAAACAGATCAATTATCTGAAAAACTGAAGCAACTAGGTGACTATTAATTTAATATTTGACACAGAAACAACTTTGATATTTTCTAACAATAATATCTGATTTCAGCAATCTATGAATTAATTGTGTTATGTAATTGTTAATTAACAAATTAAATATTAACATTTTAATCTCTTTATGAGAACTATATTATCTATTGTGCAAACCACCATTTAATTTTACATTAATTCTTTTCATATTATATGTAATGTAATTATATTAAAAATTATAAATTTTCAAATAATTTAATTATTGGAAAATTAATTATTGATGTGTAATATATTATAAATGGTAATGAATTTTCCATAGTTAAGGATCAATTCCTGTTTATGTACTGGAAGACTATACATGTGATGTATGAGTCACAATGAAGTCATCTTTGCCATACTCTTTAGTATTCTTCTCAAGTATTTTTAACATGTCCAGAGTATGTAGGCTGTTGACATACTAATGCCTTTAATGTCACATATCATTTGATATTAAAACTTCAATGCATATAATTATTAAACAATAAAAATTTAATTTACATGTAGTCATTAACACTTTGAAACATATTTGTCCCTTTAAATGTTTTATGCAATAATATATTATCTCTCTATATCTTCAATGTTACATAACTGGAAATAATTATTTTTCAGGATCCAAGTCTTTTTCAAAATCGAAAAAAGGTGAACCTGAAACAAATATATCTAATTCTAAATGTAAACAAGATTTAATGACGAGATCCTGCGACGATCAGTCAAGGCAAACCAGATTGTCGCGTAAAAATCTGTCCTTAGAGCTTAGCTGTCCGGGAAAAGCAAGTGCAACTTGTTGGATGCCTCAGAAATCTGCTACTATCAATGACTTAAGTAGAATACAAGCCAGTAATCATGATGATGACATAGAAAAATCATATACAAAAAATATTGATCTAGAGGATGATTACAAACATTCCTCTCATGCTTCAGAAAAAGTATCTAACATCGATTACGTCATGAGTAGACACGAAAATACAAAGGAATGCAATTTAACTAGTGTCAGTTTTACAATGGACGTAGATGCCAAAAAAATGAACGAAACAAATATAGATGTCTTTAATGTTAGCAACGTCGATGGAGAATCGGATGGTGCCGTGAGCGAAGCAGGAACGTATACCATTCACAAAGATTACACGGATGAAGAGAAAGCAAGAATGGACATTGATAAAGTATTTAGTGTTGGTGTTTTAACCGAAGATGAAAATAACGATGCATGTATTCATAGCTTTAAGGTAAACCAGCAGGAAAAATTGTATTCTATTATTGTAAATGTTTTTAAATGTTTCTAATTTATAGATGAGTGTTTCAAGAGACAACAATACATGGATATCAGAATGGGCAACTCAAGTAGCAGAACATAACTCTCTTCCACCTGCAATTGGTGGTATGACTGGTCGTACTCCTCCTTTAAGTCCTTCCAAAATACCGTCTCCTATTCATACTAGGTCTCAGAGGCAGTCTCGTAGTCGTAATGTATGCTATAACGTACGGACTAATTTGATATTCTTTTACATTTGGGATATTAGCATATAATATATAAAATGCATTTAGGAACAAAGCGATAGCAGTTTAGATGCAGAATCATATTTGCGAATAAAAGAACGAATTGGATTAATTTCCAATCAGCAAATATTCATTGATTCTGGCGGAGAATCTGACGATGATACCAGTAACAGTTACAATACACCGCCACACAGTTCACAACGAACTCCAGTGCATACTGCTTTGACAAGACGGGGTAGTTTATCTGAGTCTCTATTTAGAAGAATTAATACTAGCGAGAATAGAAGAAGCCTTCGAAAATATCTGAGCTCAAGCAGATCAAAGACTGAAGACGCAAGTGTAGAATTATCAAATAGTCCGTCCAAAGATTTTACCTCCTTCCATTTAGGAAGGAGAAGTAGCTCCTTGGACAGGTAAAAATCAGTGTTATATATATCAACTTAAAATTTCCTGCAAATTGTGCAAGTATTCATTAAATCTTTTCAGGAAAGAATATACATCCGACACAACCGAATCTAATACGTCCAGAAGAAGTAGTATAAAATACTACCAAGAGGATGACTGTAAATACAGAAACAGTCCAGTCTTAACTCATTTAAGACCTTCTACACCAAAATTAACGAACAGTCCAATCGTAGCTCGTAAGACAGTTACAAAGATTATTAATTCTCCGGTGTTGGAAAGAACAAAGCACTTGGCAAAATCTTCTCCACAAGCTAGAAACATCGGATACTTCACTTGTGTTGAAAATAGGTACGCTCTATTAAGCGGATAAGAAAATCTATTTGATATTTTTCGTGGTATTAAACAAATCGTGTTTTATAGTCCATACATGCTGAGGAAGTCTAACAGTACTACAAACTATCACGAAGAACGTGTTGCTTGTAGCAAAGAATCAATGGTAAAATCAAGTAACGTCGTACAGAATAGTCCAAATCTTCAACGAAATTTAAATATCCAGAGATCGTGCAGCAACGCGAATATTAGAAATATAAAATCACAAGCATTATTATCTCGTCGCAGTAGCTTCAATAGCAGCGATATCGATAGAGCATCTTCCGGAGGAAGACGTTGCATTGCATCTGATAGTAGCAGCGAAACTGGCGAACACGCAAAACCCTTGTTAGCCTCATTATCTTCTGGAATTAAACAGAACCGTGCTTTTAGCATACGAAAAGCAAGGTATTTTTACATCTAAAAAATACTGTTTGTTAAATTGAAAATAACTGGTATATCGACTGATACATTATGTTTGAAATAATGATTTTTGTTTTGGTACAAAGATTAAATTGCGAATCTGATACAACACCGAATACAACGCCCGAAGAGAGACGTAGAAGAGCGCAAAGTGAGACAAAAGCAACGGTTCTTCCAAGCAAGCAACAAAATCATCGCAGTCGCGCGAGTAATGTGGGTATACATAGCAAAGAGCCATCGAAAAAATCAGAACAAATAAAACCCAGAGCACCATCACTAGCAAGAACCGATAGTACCAGATTTAGCATGAGAGCACCAAAATCAACTCATGTAATGATAATCTTTTTAAAGTTTATATTTCAGTTTAGCCTTAATGCTTACAATAATAGTAATAAAAAATATTTCTTCATTTATATATTACGCTGTATATTTTCGTCATCGTACAGCATGCTCCTGTTACACAGCGGCCAAATCAGAAAGTGACCAAAGAGCATAAAAAGTCTGGTAGGAGCAATTCGACGCTTACATCGAAGGAAGTAGAATTCCAAAATTGGAAGAGAAGAAAGAGCTATGATCCGATGAAGGCAGCCGCAGAAGGTAGAAAAAAGCTAGTAGATAATTCAAAGAAACATCATAGCACAGAAGATAGTTCAGGAAAGTAAGTATATGGATTTACTGTGTAATGATCTACGAGCAAATTAGCAAAATTCTTCTTTAAAATGTTCTTTCAGCTACGACAGTTCTGTCTTACGTTCGGCAAGTTTCCATGGAACCGGAGGCGCTCTTTCATTGGCAAACGAATGGTCTGATAACGAAACGAATTTTTCTCAAAACGACAATCAAGTACCACCACCATGTAGCCCTCAATTGGTATTAATATTACTTGTTTCTTTAAGCCAATCTAAGACTTAATACTTCAAACATATCTCAATGTTCTGTTCAACAGGAAAGTGACAGTGACTTAGAAACTACATATTACTTACAAACAACACAAAACGTCGTATCAGCCATGTCAGCTCGGATCACAGTCCGTCATTCACCATTGGTAGACTCTGATAACGAGAGCGACGAAGACACTAGTCATAGTCTACATAAAAATATATCAAAAACTTTGCATCAGCATAGCGATACAGAGAGTAGCGACGATCGTCAACCTGTCAATCAACCTACTATTTCTAATACCAAATATAACAGAGCATTCAGGTAAAAGATAAACTATTCATTTCGATATTGTTACCTGATATGTAATAAAAATTATATTTACAGCCTACGTAGAGCAAGATTAGAAACACAACCAACGAAATCAGTAACAAACGTAGTTAAAAGCAAATCTGCTACTCACGAAACACGTGGGAAGTCTGATAACGTCACTAGTGTTAGTAGAACTGATTCTGGCCGCTTTAGTATGCGACTTAATAAAACTTCACTTACTGTAAGTATCATAATGGTTATTATGTAGTTTTGGGTTCTTGCAAGAATATTGAAGGTTTGTTTTCTTACGGAAAGAAGGAATTAATTAATGGAATTTACTTCTTAATGCAGGGTTCCAAGCCTAAGTCAAAAGAAGTAAAAAAGCCTGCGGTACCTAATGCAAGAGAAGTGGAAATGCAAAACTGGAAACGACGTAAAAGCTATGATCCAATGAAGGCAGCGATGGAAGGTCGAAGGAAAGCAGGCTTAGCGAAGAAAAATGTAAATGCAAATCTTTCACCGAGGTAAGTTAATTGTTAGCATTCCTTTCGTGGAGGAAATGATAAAAATTCTTTTCCCGTCTTAATGCAAAAAGTAATTTTTTCAATGTTAATATGTTGTTAGGACTGATAGCGATCGATAATCTAATGATTCACATCATCGGTACAAGCAAGTGGTACGATAAAAACTTGTTTGAACATTTTCTGATACAGATTTTTTTAAGAGGTGCACTTAAGACTTCCAGTTTCTCTATAATTTTCCATGCCTCTTGAGAAAATCAAATTGCAACAATGCTGCTTGTTGATTTTAGTTAATATTTCTAGTATTTTACTGCCTATTATGATAAATCGTTAATCAGTGAATGATATGGATGAACCGATAAACTTTAGTATCGTAATTATTCTATTGATGATCATTTTTCTTTATCGTCAACATAGCATTGATTCGTAATTACATAATTTTCGAAATAAAGAAAATCCATATTATTCATTCTTTTAATCTTATGGCATAGTTTCATAGTTTACAATTTACTTTGTTGTAAGCAAACACATTTATCATTAATAGTAATTATAATATTTATATTTGAAGGAATAATTAGATATGGTATGACGTTAGAAATGACGCCATTAAATACAATTTAATGATAAACAATACAAAAATTACAGCACTATTTTGTTATAGCTTGTTCGTGCGACATACAGCTAGATTTAATTTCCGCTTTACTCATAAATCTGTTAATCTTTTATGTGCATGAATTAAGGAAGAACCAAGTGCATTTAAATTTTTCTGTACTTAGCTACATTACTTCATCATTCATTTATCACACTTTATAAAACACAGTCGCTTGAGATCACAAAATTTAGTAGAAGTAAAAAATTTTAATTACGAAAAATTTATATGTTAAATTAGATATATAATTTCTCTTAAATTTATCGTAAGGAAGTATAAAAGGATGGACATAGAAATATAAAAAGAAATGTTCAACGTTTTCGATAACATCAGCATGTTTTAACGATTACCATAATCATGTCAAAAGGCACAGTTAATCATTTTCATTGGAGTGAAACGAATCATGTTCAGTGTGTGACTTTAATCAATTGTACTGCATAATTTTGGTTCTTTCTTGTTGCGTGTCTAACTTAAAGTGAATAATGTTATTTTGATTTCTTTTTAGCAATGTTGCTAGATCACGAAGTTTTCATGGATCGGTGGGATTTGGTGTTAGCGATTGGAGCGACGAGGAATTAGTTGTATCTGCAGACGAAACTGCGATCTATTAAGAAGTCAAAGAATTTCTAGTAACTGTCACATGTAAATCCAGTGGGAATACGACAAATTCAATCTCTATAGTAATTCGTGTATATAAAAAAAAAAATGGAAAGAAAAATCAGTTCTTATAGAATTGCTCTTAAGAATAGCTCTATAAAAAAAAACTTTTAAATTATATTAAAGAAGAATGAACATTAGAGGAATCTTTTCTATATTGAAAGATTATATTTTTTGCAACTTTTACCACTAAGAGACTACAGATCCATGCGATTATTAGTACTGTTTCTAAGTTGAATTATTAATATCCAACGAAATTGATGCATAACTTTGTAGTATTAATGATTGAACGTGTTTATATTTCAGTTATTGCTATTGCAGCATCAATTTGTTACGTCTATACATCGTATTTAGTGTCTCGTACAATATCAAAAACAAAAAGATAAATGTTAACTACGAATCTCGGATAAAGAACGAATTATAATCCTCATTTAGGGCCTAATATTAATCTATACCGAATATAGGAATACTACTGTGTGAGTAATTGGTTTAATTGTGATTGGACCAATCATATAATGATATAAGGACATTGAAGTCTTTGCATCTTAGTCTCTGATGTGACTGCTGTCTGTTTATTGAAGTAGATAATCATTTACTACATGGAATGCTACGAGGATTTTGAAAATCTATATCTCATGACCTTGGGTGCTCTCTATTTTTTTCCTCTGTCTGTTTTTTTTTTTTTTTAAATAGATAGAAACTCTGTTTCTTTGTGTACTCAGCTTCTATGGGTGTCATAACTTATATAAAAAGAAATTGTTCCTTTGAATAGAAAGAAAATAATCACTTTGTACTCTATTCACTATTTAATTGTAAATTTAGAATATGGCGATGTGAGTACGTCTATAATATTCAACGAGCTATTTTCTCTCAAGTATAAGTATTGATGTACACAAAGAAACATACTATTTGCTCTCGAAACGTGCAATGAATTATTGTAACTATTTTTATTACCTTGTTAAGTTAACAATTAATGTGATCATAGGATGCTTTAAGGTAATAATATATATATGGTGTAGTGTATTATATTTTATTACTGACCAATTTAATTGTAATTTTTCTGTTTATTTCGATGAATTGTGTAAATATTAGCGAATTCTTTGAAACGATTGTAACATGAAATACATTCTGAATACTCGCTTTATAAGATAAATACAGTTAATGTATCGTTATTGGTCTCTGTAATCTATAAGGAACATGAAATTGATCAATATGTGGTTATAATGAAATCAGTATCGTCTAAGGTAAATCTGTAATAAGTAATTGTTCAAAAACTTCTATTGTTCGTTTATTAAGCTTGTTGCTATATTGTAAATTTATGAAGTATCAAATTTCGCAAAATTTCAACAAATCGACTTCGGAGTGCTTCCTTCGGCCATGGTTGTAATTCATTGTACTGCATATTTTGCTGCATAATTTCATTCTAAGAGATATTCTGTTTTTTAGTCGTAAGATCACGAACTAATTAGATACTAAGCGACATATATTTTCATTGTATATCGAGGTACTCGATGATACGTTTATTTTGTTAATATCGTTAATGGATTTGGAATTTTTTGGAAATTTACAATAATTGCATACCGATGACTAACACGAAAGTTATGCAGTAAAAAAATGTCATATCGTGTGATGCATGTAATTGAATTAAAGTGCTGATTGAGAAAAGTTTCATTGTCATTGATCTTTGTTAAGAGTTAATTTCTCTTCGGAATTCAATTGTATGATTGTTATATTAATTGTCAACAAAATATTCAGTTGATGAACATATAATTTTAATAATTTAGGAGGGTGCTAATTGCAAAGTGTGTTTATCTTAGCCTTGAAAATCCCACCTTAAAATTAACATAGAATTTTGTTATTGAACAACATCATGTATTAAATTGTACTTTTTTCTCGATATTCAGATCAGTATGATTTAGCTTCTTCTCTAATTAACGAGCAAAGGTAGAATCTTCTACTACATATATAAAATAGTTCTTCCAAAAATTGTGCAAAAAGTTCTATGTTGCGAGACAACGTTTAAAATTATACAGAATTCTAACATCATGTTATAGATATCTATAATTAATACACATGCATGGTATTTTTGCACCTTGTTTTCACATGCATATTCATTTCGTGTTCTTTCTTCAAATAAAACTGGGCTTCCACTATGGAGAGCATTGTGATTCTTAAGAATTCGTTTATTTTTAATAACGATCCATACCGTTATCTTGTAATAGCAAAAATGATAATCGATCTAACTCCAATGAATTTAATTAATTACTATTTTTTTTCAATACGTAATTCGCTTTTTTATGTTTCTGGCTTTGCATTGTAGCTTATTTTATTTTTTAAAAAAATAATAGTACAATAACATATTCGCTTAAGGCTTGAAACAAAAAAAATTTGTATTTTTATGTAAATAATTATAGTACTTGATACATCACCTAAATTGAATTGGAAGAAACTTCAAATGAAGTAAAGGCACGATATTGGGTAAACGAAACTTTACTTTTAATGAAGTTTTGAAAAGTAATTTCGAAAATATCAATACTTTTTTAATCATTCCCTAAAGTACTAAATGATATTCCATTGGTACGTACCAAAAAAGTAGTTGACTCTGTTTAACAGAAATATAATTGTTTAAAAACACATTTTGGGATAAGAACTAATCGAGGGAGCGCGTTAAACTGAATTTCACTTTAAAAAACGACTAAAGAAGGCGCTAATGTCAAGTACCACGGACGTATGGGGGAACCAATGGACACCATGATGGATACATGCAGTTTGAAAATCAAACACGTGAGGAAATACAATTTCTACATGATTTGTAGGTTGGAATAACATTTATGAGTGTAAAAAATTCATAATAGTGCACTTATTAAAATAAATAAAGATGAAAATACCACACAAGGTACGTTAACGTTAAACGAATCTCAAGCTAATATTTTATGCTGATTGCTATTATGTATAACCTTAATGTGTTCATTCATGATATAACTTATGAAGTTATGTATGGATGCAATTAATTTTATAGTTTTTCCGTATTTCAGGTAAATAGAAATAAGATATCTCAACATTCTGATAATCAGAAGAATCAAAGCGATGAGGATTCTGAAAATGAAGAAATTGAAAATGAGGAGGAAGAGGATGAGGAAGAAAGTATAGACGAAGAAAATGAACAAGAAGAAATAGAAGATGAAGAAGAGCAAGAAGAAATAGAAGATGAAGAAGAGCAAGAAGAAATAGACGAAGAAGTAAAAGAAGAGATAGAGATGGACAATGAAACAGTGATGGCTGGCTTATCAAAATTAGAAAAGAAGAGGAAAGGTGTAACAGAAGATGTAACAAATACTGTACCACAAAAGAAAAAGAAATTAGACAGTAGTTTATATAAACCACCAACTGTTGAAGAATTAAATCAACTTAGAGAAACTGAAAATCTATTTCACTCAAATTTATTTAGGCTACAAATAGAAGAAATGTTGAATGAAGTAAGATTCAAGGAAAAGTATAAAAGGCTTTTCAATGATTGGTTTGGAAAATTCAAGAAAACCATAGAATCTATTGAAGAAACGGAGGAATATAAGGTTTCTAACTCTATTTAAATTATGTACACTAATTTCTTGTGATCATGGTATTTTAAAGTATAATTTTAGCTTGCAGATAACAATCTGGAGAAACAATTGAATGTACATATTCCTATGCCCAATGTGCCCACAGATCCGAAATGTACCTTTAAATTCTTAAAACCATCGAGCATAAATATTGTAGGTTCTTATGCTTTCGATGCACTTGTTGGTTCAGACATCACTGTGGATGTAATGGTTGAAATGCCTGCTAAAATGTTCCAAAAGCATGACTATCAGAATTACAGATACATAAAGAAAAGGGCAATATACTTGGCATATATAGCATCAAGTATTCAAGATGATATTTCCGAAAATAAAATGTACGTCGGCAATAATTTAAGGCCAGCTTTAAGAATTACACCAAATGGGAAATTGGGTTCAAAAATTATTGTACTTGTACATGTATCTGCGGAAGAAGGTAGCTTCAAACTCAATCGATTTTTACCTGAAAAGAACAGTATCAGGCCTGCATTGTATCATCGAAAAAAGAATGAGAATAATGGTATACTTGATTTACCTGTAATTTGTCTTGCATGCATTTGTGCTCGTTAATGACGACAATATTCTACATATTATTTTTAGACGATCTACCACCAACACCGCACTACAATTCTTTAATTCTGCACGATTTAACAATGTCAAGAATCAATTTGGATGTAATGAAAGTAATAAAGGAGTACCCGAATTTGCGTGATGGGATTATTCTATTAAAAATATGGTTAGCTCAACGTGAATTGATTAAAGGTTTCGATGCTTTTAACGGATATATTATAACAATGTTCACGTTGTACTTGCTGTCTATAAAAAAGCTGAACACCTTTATGAGTAGTTACCAGATAGTAAGAAATGTTTGGAACAATTTAGGTAAAGTATTTGCAAATTATACACATTACATGCGATTTATGGTTTCCTTTCGCTAATAAAACAATTTCTTTTGTTACAGTGCAAATTGATTGGTGTAAAGCAGGAATAACAATGGTACAAGAGGAAGATAATCAAAAGAGAGTGTTGGATTATCAAAAATACTACGATTGTGTGTTTCTTGATAACACTGGCTATCACAACATCATGGCACACGTTACTAAAGCTACATTTTCTTGGATACAAAGGGAAGCTCAAATATGTTTGAAACATTTGGACAGTGCTCAAGCAGATAGTTTTCAATCACTTTTCATGAGAAAAGTTCCATTCTATAGGTCATTCGATCATCTTCTATGGTAATTAATTTAATGCTACATAAAGCTATGAATGATATAATTCTAATTTACCAGACGTTGTAGTTTAACAAATAATTAGTTTCAAGGATGCACAAATACTAAAAGATGTGGTAAATTCGAAATCGAGCTACAACGATAAATTGGATTACGGGCCTAATTGTCGTGCTCAAGTAATAAAAATCTTTACCGATGTACTTAGAAAAGGTCTATCGGATAGAGTTCGTCGAATTTGCTTTTTGCCCGAAGAAAGTGGAGAATGGAAATGTACAGAAGATAGTGACGACGTTATTGGAAATCTTTTTATCGGACTGGAATTAAATCCTGAGTTCTGTTATGCAGTCGTCGATAAGGGACCCGAAGCAAACTTACCAGAAGTGAGTTGTCTACGTAACACTGTAAATATTTGTTTATATTATATAACACAACAAATGTCATTGCAGGCAATAGAATTTAGAAAATTCTGGGGTAAAAAATCTGATTTGCGTCGTTTCCAAGACGGATCAATCCGAGAAGCTGTGGTTTGGTCGAAGGGTAAAACATTATCAGGAAAGAGATCGATATGTAAAAAAATTGTTGATTACTTATTGACTAAAAAATTAGGTATTCTTAAAAATCAATATACATATATGGCTGACGAAATGGAAGAAGTTTTAAGATTGCACAAGGTAATGTAAGGAACTTCAGTAATGTCTAAAAACAAAAATATTACAATTGTTCTTGCCTTTCCCAATATTTAGATCAAATTAACGCATTTTGCATATGGAACTGGCGAAGAGGCAACTTTAAAGGTCATACAAGTATTTAATGCTCTCGAAAAGGAATTAATGTCTCTTACTGATATACCTTTATCGATTCATGGAGTGCAAGGCTCCAGTCCAGTTTTCCGATATACAGATGTTTTTCCACCACTTGCAACTGTTTATCAGGCGGATAAAAAGTTCATCAAAGAAAGTAAAAATTGCTTGGTACTTTCCGAGCAGATTAACGTAGCTCCTAGATACGTACATCCACTCGAAGTGAGCTTACAGTTATCAATTAGCGGAAAGTGGCCGGATGAGTTGGAAGCTATTAAAAAGACGAAGGCAGCTTTTCATCTAGAAATTGCAGAATGTCTCAGGAAACAATACAAATTAGTAACAAATGCAAATGCTTCACATGTCGATGTACTAAAGGTGATTCTAATTCACTATTGTTTTAAAACTCTATTCATTGATCTTTTCTATCTCATTTAACAATAAATATCGATGTATTATCAGGATGGTTTTGTATTTCGACTGAGAGTAGCGCATCAAAAAGAAATAGCTCTTATGAAGCAACAAACTACCGAAGATGGAGTTACAAGATATAGAGATAACGAGGAGTCTATTGAATTAGAAAATCGATTGTTCGAATTACCTAAATTAAGTAGTGCTTTACACGGGTAAGTGTAATTAACATGTAACTGATGATATGCAAATATCGATTATTAATATAACATTACTAATTAACAGACTACACGTTCAGCAACCTTCGTTCGGACCAACATGTTGTCTAGCGAAACGTTGGCTTTCTGCACAATTGCTAGATAATTCTCATATACCAGATATTGTAGTAGAATTACTAGTAGCATCAATGTTTCTATCTCCAGCACCGTATACACCTCCCCAAATGCCGCAAATAGCGTTTTTAAGATTATTAGAAATTTTCGCAAGAGGCCATTGGAATACAGATCCTGTAATTGTTAATTTTAATGGAGAAATGTCGAGTAAGTATTCCTATTTTGATTCTATTGACTTCATGTCTTATCATGCCTGATACATTTACCATGAAACACCATAGGGGAAGAGATTGTAGCAGTGGAAACAGTCTTTGCCTCAACTCGCAGTACTTTGCCACCATTATTTATATCTACACTTTACGATCAACAAAAATCATTGCTGACTAAAGAAGCACCGACCGTTTTAATCTTAAATCGTATTACTGGATTGGCAAGGCAATCATTGAAGCTGTTCGAAGATGAGCTATTCACGAAGACCACGTTAGATTTGAAACCTCTCTTTAGGCCACCATTAACCGAATACGATTGTTTAATACATTTAAAACCGTGCACAATACCTAGAAAACTACAAGCGATTGATAACGATGAAAATGAACGAATTATCGAGTGGCATCCTTATAAGAAACACTCCAATCAGAAAATTCCAGTCGTCGATTTTGATCCTGTACAATACTTTTTAAAAGAGTTAAGGGTGGGTAAATATAATATACATATTTAAAAAAAAATGAAAACTCTGGTTTTATATATTTATATATCTAATTTTTTGTTATTTCTGTTTGCAGAATGGCTATGGAGAATTTGCCCTATTTTTCTACGATACGTATGGCGGTACGGTGATAGGAGTATTATTAAAACCGCCTGCTTTAGAACCAAAGGATTTTAAAGTCGCAGGCATCAGCTGTCGAAAATGTGACAACAATGGCAAATTGGTTTTAAATGTTTCAGCTATGATACAAGATTTTTATATCCTCGGTAAAGGCATTGTCGAGGCCATTGACGTTAGATCAAAAAGATTTTCTTTGACCTAAGACTAAAAACAATTTTTATATCAATATCAATAATTTGCAATAAAACCAATTGTAAAAAACTGTAAAAACTGAAGAAAGAGGCGATTTGTATAATTACACGATGAGATGATGGATACGATAGAAATATTTTTATTTAATATAAAAAAATAATTTTTACACATTTCATACAAATTCGTATAAATTATTTATACACTATTCAATAAGGATTAAAATCTAGCGAACTATTTCTCTTTTATCGCTAATTCGGTCATCGTTCGCCAGACACTGCTTCATATATTGCAATTCTTTTTGCAAATACGGAATAGAGCACCAACTATTTATTGATCTCTCAACCATAGAGATCATTTCGTGTGTCATAGCATCTAGGGCAACACATGCTTTATAACTCTATCAGCCTGTCCTAGTTTCCAATTCAGAATGAAATTTCATTATCGTCTCTTCCAGCGTTGGAAAATATTTCAGTTGCATTCAATTTACATAATCGATATCACAATTATCACAGAATATTACGAGGAAGGCGACGGCGACGATGAAAACCGTAGTGAATCGCGTTCTTCCAATTGTGCCATCTCTGCATTATTTACAATCTGCGCAATTTGCAATTTAACCGCGGACTGCCTTCGCAGAGAAAATGTTTTTAGCGTTTGCGCGTAACTCAGGAACAACAAATCCATTGCATCCATAGTTTTATGTAACTTTCCCGTTTGGAGATATTCGATCGTTTCGTCAGGTATACTGACATTTAAATTCTGTTGGGCTTTTCGTCTTCTAGCGGGTGATATTATATCTTCGTTTTGCGAATCTTCGTAATACTGTGTAAATTCCTCGATAGACGGTTCAGCTTTTATTCTTCTTTCTGTATCACTGTCCGAGTGATTCCCCGACGAATTGAAGTCTGTTCTAATGATTAGCGATGATCGATGTTTTTTAATACATTCGTTATTCTTGTGATTAAATCATGTGATAAAAATACTCGCGAAAGAATCATATAGATTTTCTCGCACGAGAAGGAACTCGATAGATACGAAGAATGAAAGAAAAAAACAATGAAACGGCAATGTGATACTTTCTTACCCCAAATAAACTGATATCTACAGACTAATCCATGATTTGTTTGCATTCGCGGTTTATCATAAATCAAAGTGATATCTTTTGTAAAGATACGTCCCTGCGTTCACCGGAACGTTCGATCATACAGAGAGATCCATTAATTACTTACTGCCTAGTAGTCACGTGCGGCTTTAGAAATTCCATCTGACATGCCCAGGTCCAATGTTTATACTTTTTACTAGTGCCACTTACTGTATTTGAATTTGTTCGTAAATATTTCGCGTAACTATCTCTCAAATGTCTCCATTTATTTTTCGCGACTGCTCCTATAATTAAAAAAAATATAATCATGCTATGACGTTCATGCGGTTTTACAAATTTCTACATTAACGTAATCTATTTACCATGAATTGACATTAAACATAATGCATTTGCAAGTAATTATACTGGAACACTATGAGTTATACGTTCAAATGATAGTTCGATGTTTCTTTTCATTCAACTTTCCTATTATTTTTATCGATTTATAAAATGATATTTTTATTAATGATGAAAAGTGTAATTCTCATACCGCTTTGTAAATTCATTTTAATTGCAATGTCTTTCCAGGCTTCTGCTTTTTTCGTAATGTCTTTGTAATCTTTGTTCTTCATGTCATAGAGAATAGGATAGTTCTTGACGAGTTCGATCAGTTTCTCGTTCTCGGTCATCATTGTTTCTTGCGCTTCCCGATGCACTGGTCCCGGAGCAAGCACACCGTAGACACATACGAGTGAACGGAACGAACGGAACTGCGCCGACCGGATGCGGTAAATTGGTTTCGAGGCGTCGGTTCTGCCCGCATGCGGTCATCCGTCTCAGGGCCGACCAGTTGTTACATCGTACCCTTTGCGAAATCTGAATTAATATGCTTAAACTTGAATGATTAATCAAATAAGTTTCATGTTATCCAATGTATAAGAAAATTGATTAGTATTCATTAAAAAGAATTAATATGCTTAAACTTGAACGATTAATTGAATATGTTTAATATTATCTAAAGTATAAGAGAATTGTTCAATACTCATTAAAAAGAATTAGTATGCTTAAACTTGAATGATCAGGGGAATAAATTTGATGTTATATGCAAATAAAATTGCTTCCTTACCTGAAATATAATTGAGGGGAAAATTTAGCAATACTTATTAATAAGATTAATATTCTCAAATTCGAATGATTGGTCGGATAAGTTTTATATTATATGCAAATAAATTGCAGCTTTATCTGGAATTTCATTGGGTTGAAGAATTATTAATGTTTATTGGTAAAATTAATATGCTGAATCTTGAACGATTAGTGGAATAAGTTGTGTATGATATGCAAATAAATTATTTCCTTACCTGAAATCTAATTGCGTTGAGGAACTATTAATATTTATTAGTAAAATTAATGTGCTCCAATTTGAATGATTGATCGAATAAATTGCGTATGACATGAAAATAAATTATTTCGTTACCTAAATTTGATAGCATCGAAAATTTAATATTTATCAATACAATCAGTAAGCTCAAAATCGAATGATTCGGTGAATAAACTTGCAAATAAATTGTTTCCTCGCTTGAATCAGAATTGTGATGAAAATTTATTAATATTTAAAATTTTTTCTTTGGTGTAATTGTGAATTGATGTATCGCTTCTAATACAATTGATTGAAAAAATGTAGATCATCGACCATTATTATAAATTATTAGTTACTACAACATTATGCGAATTAAACGTTATCAATGATAAATAAATAACACTGGACATCATGGAAAACTGTATTAGTAGAAAGATAGTTTGTGAAAACAGTTTGGACAATAATTTTTTTTATGATCCAAATAACTCGAAGTATAAGCTTTATATCAAATGATATAAAGTGTCAATTGTATTGTTTATTATCTAATGACATATCACGATAGGTGACCTATATGTTTACCTAGTGAATGATAATAATAATTTCAAAAAAACAACATTTGATCTGCTTCATATCACGCGGGTATATAAGGTAAGATATTGCACGCGATGTGTCAGTTTTGATTATCAAGCATATAATTGTAGGCATAATGAAGTTATCATTTTTCAGCGGTAAGTAGTTATTTTTTCCATTCATTTCTTACCACGAGTTGAATTATTTAAAATATTGAGTTTCGTTTTAGTAATGCAAATATACATTTTTTTTAGTTCGATATCTCGGTTTTCTACTCCTTAACAACGTATTAGTTTCCAAATCTGAGGATGTATCTCTGAATACGATTACACGTAATATCAAGAATGGCATTCTTGACATTGAGACAAGGAACAATGCTGTTATTTTGAAAATTACCAAAAATGGTGAGTAGATGTATACGAATAATTTGTTGAATTAAGTCAAATAAAGTTCACCTATTTCCCTATATAATTTGTGTCATTATATATTTTTTTAGATACACACACACAAAATATCTTTTACACAAAGAGTCCTGAAAGCCTCAAAGATCCTTTAGTGCTTGATACTAAGTGTGGTAATAACAAAATATGCGCAAAAAGTGGAAATATAACTCATACAATCATCGAAGCCAGTCCAAATGCAGAAACAATTTCTGTATCACGAATTGTTCTCAATTCAGAGGCAGAAATAATAGATTGTTATGAACTTGTCGAAGACACTCAATGGTTTGGTGGACCAGAACATCGTCATCAACATTGGCCTATACAGCATATGTATTATGAAGAGGAACCTTATGTTCCAACTCACCCATCAAACATGGCTATATCTGAACGTTATTGGCTCTCCAGTAAAGGAATCTATCTTTTTGTTAATGGGGAAAGTCCTCTATTCCTTGATCAGAACAACTACAAGGCAGGATACTTGTGTCTTGTAGCTAAAAATAAGGCTCCGTACAGGCACAGGCAAGCTGTATCGCTTGATTATGAAATTGGTGTATTCCCAAATCCAAGATTAGCTCATGAGAATGTTATAAAGGAACATTTTCCTAAACCAAAAGGTCATCCAAATGAAAGGATGGTTAGACATCCTATATGGTCTACATGGGCAAGATATAAGATGAATGTGACTGAAGAAGTTGTAGAAACTTTTGCTGATGAAATTCTTCGATACAACTTCAATAATAGTCAGATTGAAATTGATGATAACTGGGAAACGTGTTATGGATCAGCTACATTTGATACAAACAAATTTCCAAATATCACAAATCATGCAATGAAATTGAAAAGAAAAGGATTTCGAGTAACATTGTGGATTCATCCTTTCATTAATGAAGGCTGTGAACCTGCTTACTCCACTGCATTAAATAACTCATATTTCGTAAAAAGTATTGATGGAAGTGTCCATACGTCATGGTGGCAAGGTAAGAATTATTTGTTGTTATGCAGTATAAATACAAATATATGCCATAAAAAAATGAAACAACTTTTTCTCCTATTAAGGTAAAAATGCTGCTGTAATAGATTTTACAAATCGTAAAGCAGTTCAATGGTGGGTTGCAAGACTAAAACATTTAGAACAACTTGGCATTGATAGTTTCAAATTTGATGCTGGTGAAGGGTCCTGGTTGCCTCAAGTACCATCTTTAAGTGGTCCACTAGATATGCAACCAGGTATCTTTACAACTGAGTATTTAAATACATTGGGTGATAACTTTGATGACAACATAGAAGCACGTGTAGGGTGGCAAACCCAAGATTTACCATACTTTATCAGAATGATCGATAAAGATACAAGATGGACATGGAACAATGGTCTTCCCACTTTAATTACAACACTATTGCAAATGAATTTAAATGGTTATCTTTATGTTCTTCCTGATATGATTGGAGGTAATGGATATCTGGACAATTCATTTAATGGGACAGTGTATCCAGAAAAAGAATTATTCGTAAGATGGCTACAAACTAATGTTTTTATGCCTTCCTTACAATATTCTTTTGTTCCATGGGATTATGATAATGAGGTAATTTTATCATAATATTTAATGGTAATTATTATATCAATTAGATCTAATCATGCATTTTTTCTGCCAATATTAGACTATTGCTATTAGTCGAAAATATACGGATCTACATGCGCAAATAACACCGAAAATTCTTAATTTAATGAAGAACAGCATGAAAACAGGTGCACCAATAAATGCACCCATTTGGTGGGTTGATCCAACTAATTCAGTAGCACACAAAATATATGATGGTGAGTTATATTTGTTTCGAAATGTAAATATAAATTTGATCTATGTTTTGTAACAAATACGATTTATATTTACAATTATAATTACTAATTTAATTGCATGCTGTTGTAGAGTATCTTCTTGGTGAAGATATTTTAGTTGCTCCAGTAATCGAGGAAGATGCAATAACGAGGGATATATATTTACCTTCCGGACGATGGAAGGATGCAAATAATAACGGAATTTATATTGGGCCTAGGTGGTTGTTAAATTATCCAGCACCTTTAGATACACTTCCTTATTTCTTAAAGGTGTAAATTAGATGAGTGAAATTCCGAATATGAGTATTTGACGAAGTAAAATTAACTTTTATGGTCGCATGTATTTATTTTCATAAATATGCCGAAATATAAAAATATTATTGTATCAAAATTTTATTCAATATCTTCTAACTAGATTTATTCGTGACATCGAACAAATCGAATTATATCGAATTTATAAATTAATGGTGGAACGGAGTGTATAATTGATTTTATACGTTAAAATAAGTTGATTAGCTATCTCATCATCAGTGACCGTATTTCTGTGTTTAATTTTATAATAACTGCATCGTCAATTGTATAACTTCCAGTTTTTAAAAGAGAATCACGCTCTTCGATCAATGCTTGCAATCGATCGTCGTTCTCATCGAACTTCTTTGATATACCTCTAGCAGTATTTTGTGAAATTTTGGTGTTTGCAAATGATGATGGTGTAAAGACTTGATTAGAGATATCTTTTTCAAGAAAAGATGGTTTCGGCTTGATCACATCAATTTCTTTTTGTATTTGGCCCAAAATAATTTGATCGTTCGTCAGTGCATTGGTATCTGCACATAATATGTCTTCCAAACTGTACAAAGAAATATGTGTAAGATATATTTTATACACCGCGAGAAATTAGTAAATTTTTCAATTATCGAATGTACAACTACGTAGGAATTTTACATACTCTAAACATTGTAATTCTTCTTTACTGTTTTTTATTTGCACTTGTATGGCTTGCTGGTGGTCTATTTTCATTCTGTGTATTTCTCGAACTGCTTTTGCCCATTGTTCTTTAAAAAAGGATTTACTTTCTTGAGCACTTTGTAATTTTTCTTCAAGTGTTTTCAATTCCTGCAATAAACTTGCTGTTTGATCCTGTGTTAGAGATCCCTTTTGCAAAGTCTCTAATTCCTCTGATTGTTTTGTTATTAACAGCTGAAGTTTTTCATTTTCAGTAATTAGTGGTTCAACTTGTGCTTCTAGTGCAACCTTCCTTTTTTCAAGAACATTAATCTGTTCGAAATTTAAATATCATTAAATGTTTTTTAGCACCATATAATATGATGCAATCAATTCTCTTAACTCTTCTACTGACCTTTGATGTAAATTCTTCTTGCATTGTACAGAGAGAATCTTTTAATTCTTTTATTTTCATTTCATATCTCCATTGCAAATCTTCATTTGCTTTAATTAATCTCGCTTCTTTCTCAAGACTTTTTAATCTTCGTGTTCTTAAATCTTCTGTAGCATTATTTAAACTGTTTGCCAACATTTTACATTGTTCAACACTGCATGCAAGCTTTGACTCTAAGTTTTCTCTATGGGTCTTCCATTCTTCGCTTAATAAATTTAAATGACGTTGTTCTTTTCTTTTCAACTACATTTTATTTAACAGAATTGAGATGTTGCTGCTTCTATGCAAATTTGACATAAATATATAATCTTACCTCAACTTTAAATATTTCTTTTTGTCTTTCTTTCCATGTTTCTAATTCATCAACTATTTTATAAGCTAAGCTATCATCTAATATTGGTGGACCCAAGTTTTCCCCTAAATTAAAAGTATCGCATGTGAAGATTTCATTCAACACAAAAAATGTATATGAATTTAAACATGATAACAATAAATCGTAAGAAAACTTACTAGATGTTCCTTTTTTAACTCTATAATAAGGCCCATGATCCTCTAAACTCAGCCTAACATCCAAGTTACCAATTTCGTTTTGTTCCATATCATATAATAATATGTTATACTGATATTCAGGCTGATAGAAAAATATAATTTCCAATTCATTATGTTAGATGCTAGATATTACTTTTCTTTCACAATTTGTGTTACCTTATTTTGATAAAACAATTTCTTTACATCAAGTACACATTCAGAAATGCATGCTTTAACATTTCCTGCACCATGTATACTGACTTTTGGAGGAAAGCATAAAAGCAAGTGTTGAATCTCATCCAGTGCTGATATAAAAATTAGTTTACATTCTACATTTTCTAACTTTATCTTTTCACCCAATGTAAGAGGTATTTTTGCATGATATGCAGATGATATATCAGCCTTTGGGTGATGAAACCTGAATATACAAGGTTTATTAGAAACTGATACTGGGAATTTGATTATTGGAAAATTATTCTCAGATTCAAAACAATAAATACCGAATTTCAATATCTGGCACTACTAATTTTGAAGATAATAATTTAATTGCAACTAATGATACATTTAAACAATAACAATGATAAGCTTCCACACTTCTTGTACAGTCCATTTTATTACATTGGCACATCATTGTGTCCACTGATTTTGAATATGCTGTTTTAACTGGCTGATCTTTTATATATTCACAACTTGCAGAATGCTTATTTGCATTGTGGCTTGTATTTGAATAATTTAAGGCATATGTTCCGCCGCTAACACATTTACCAAAATCACCCCCAGGATTTCTGTGACAATCAATTTCACTATGATTCTGCAATTTATTTAAATACAAATAAGAGTCTCAATTTTCTAAATTTTGCACTTGACACTAAAATTATTCCTATCTATAAAAAACTTACTGTTTGTCCAAAGTTACTTTTCTGATCTTGGGTAAAGTTATAAGTATTGATAGGTAACATATTGTTTGTGGAATTATGTAATGCATGGGGAGTTTCAACCATTGAATTTGACTTAACACCCACATGTTGCAAACTAATGTGTAAATCGATATACACATTTTTACATTCGTTTTTATCCTTTTCATCATTCTTTGCACGCAAAAAACACCTCTCACTTAAAACTGTACTACCATTTTCTGTACTTTTTAGAAAGCTCTGAATATTATCAGTAGGAACCAATGGCTGTAAATTAACTTCTGACTGACCTATTGTAACATCTTTATATTTGAAATAAATAAACAAATATGGTTTTGACTGCAAATATTCTTTTAACACTTTCAGTGAACTTCTAATTCTCACTACTATCTTTTCATTAAGCATCCAAACTTCTTCATAATCCTTTTTAAATGGATTAAAATATACATCATTTTCTAATATCTGACACCAAAAACTCAAATTATCTTTTAAATTTGGATGGTGTTCGTTTGGTAATAACAACTTTATATTTGTTGCAGATACAGCAACAATATTTATTAGAAATAAATCTTGACATGTATTTAATGGGCCCAATTGCACAAGACGCTCATCATGAAGTAAAATTGGGGTCATTACATTAGATTGTAAAGGTGCTTTAGCAATTTCCTCTGAATCTTTTGGCTGTAATTGTTTACATATATTTTCTGGGTAAATTCATTAGAAACTTGACTACTTTATGTATTAATGAAGTAATTCATTTACCTCCGGCTGATTATTTGATATTGCAAAGTCTTGTTCATGAATACTTAAAGCAATAAGTAATTCAGGCTTATGAACTCTGAGATCGCTTTTCAACCCTAACAATTTAAACCAATTTGCTTTTACATCGATGTTGGCATTTCTAGGAACAATCTGAGCAGATCTTATGCTAAGAAGTAGATATCCCAGTTTCTCCTTATTATTATTTCCCTTAAGTGCAAAACATTCTAATTTTAATGGGACTTGTGCTGATCTCATTCTAAAAAGTGAAGTATTTTGCAATTAATGAGTCTGACATATGCTACTTCGTTTAATTGTATATTTTTCTGTATCATTAATGTACATACTTTCTTAATTTATTTTTATCTACTTCCCAAACTAAGTCATGGGCATATTGCGGATTTGAGCTCGCTTCTATAGCTTCAGTTTCTAACGAATGCCCGTCTAAAGTTACGACAATCGACGTTGCTTGTAAAATCTGTTCGAACCCTTTCCCTGAAATAGACAATACGAGAATTCCCAGAAGTTTAAAAACCTATAGAACTTTCCATTTTTATTATTCCATTCTGCACTGTAGATATACACAACAGGAATTAATTATGACTTTGTACCTCATCATTTGTGTGTTCACGATCCATCGAAGCAACAAAGATTAAAGAATCTATTCTATCGCTTACCTTCTTTGATGCTGAGGACAATTCGAACATTAGCGCTCATTAACTCTTCCATCGTATAACAATACACAAAAATAATATAAAATTAATTCTGCGAATATCCAAGAAATATCAAAGAGAACTACGCGGTTCAAAACTGGTCTCCATGGAAACGCAGATATTCGACGTTACGGTTCGTTCAAACTCAAACAAGTTACACAGTGCGTCCCGAAGCCTCTAATATCACAATTATAATATCTCAAATACATCATAAAATTTCAAAAGTTAATTCATGCAAACGAAACATTTTGCAATTCTAATATCAATTTCTTTTGTACACTTCGAAAATTCAAATACATGTCACTGACTTATCGCCATTGAGTACCCGGCTAATAGTACAACGGCGCTGTAACGAAGCTCGGTTACAACTAGATTCAATTTCTCCCCTGTACACAATGAAACCGTAAACATGTGTCCGAATTAATGAAAGAAACGATATAAATCGTTAAAAGATAAGACGAAGACGGATTGAAAGTAACGATAAAAGGATTATTTGTATAGAAAATCTTTCAAAGTCATCAACATCGAAGGTCGACGAAAGGTGGCGTTCACGATGGCCGTTACATTGGGAACGCAGCATTACTTTGCGTCGTGTTGGCAGCACTGCCAGCCTCGTAACAAATCTCACTCACGTCGAGTCGAGCGCAAGAGGCAGGAGCGTAGGCCTGTCCGCGACCGTTTGTCCGCATTCGAGGAGTTTCAACATAGCGTGCGTGTACTCGTTCGAGGCTACGTCCAATAAACAGTTGCATCTATGTAATCGGTACTTGAGAATATTTTTTCGTTAAACCGGTACGAGAAAAAACGAGGGTGAATAAACTTTATTCCTACTACGGTGTGTGTGGGTATAACAGCCGATCGGTTATACTGGTGACACGACTACGGATTTTTCTTTCACGAGGAAGAACGTACGGAAGCTCACAAAGTGCATGTATCTGTATGAGTGTCAAGTGGAGAAGAACTTAAAACCATTTCGGTGATAGTCCGAAATTTCATTGTATAATCGACATCGTTGAGCCATAAGTCTATTGGGGGTACGATCGTGATCGCACGCGGCTGGACAGTTCGTAATGGAGGAAGTTTCGGATTGTATTCCGGTGCAAGAGGACAATCTTGGCGATGCACGCCGCATCGACTGAGAAGCGTCGTTCGTCGTTGACTATTCCTCGCGGCCGGCCGGGCGAGAGAGGCAGGTTGAAATTACTATGGGATCGTCCAGAGTTCGCGACACCACGACGACCACTCGCTCCCCTCTGTGACAACCACTAGCCGTTTAAAGAGAAAGAGAGAGAGAGAGAGAAAGAGAAGAAAGGAGAGAGAAAAAGATATACAGACCGACCGACAGACAGACCGGGAAGAGAAAAAAGGAGAGACAGTTGTGCATGTTTCGCGCGTGTTCTCTTCTCCTCTGCCCTCTTTGCCCTCCCTCTTCGTTAAAGTGTAAACATATCCGAAAATCTACCGCGAGGTTAGGATAGCATGGGGATTGATCCCTCGGAAACATCGCCGAGGAGAGCCGAACCGTGACATACCCGAATAACCGCTCGCTATCACTCGGACCATTCCGTCGAATCGCGGGAGCCCGCGGTTCTTAGTCATCGGCCGTCCTCCAAAGAGGCAACATCGAAACGGGAAATATGTCAAGAACGGGGATCGATCCCCGCTACGATGCACCACGTCTCATGCACCACTGACCGACCGAACGGATTAACAACCTAGAAAACTCTGACCGTTCAAAACTAGCAACGTTAAAAGTTGGACAAGCTGGTCGAGAGAACATCGTCGAAATGCAGAAGAGAGACGGTAGAGATACACGCGAGAAGGAGCTCGCACGTAGCTCCGAACGCGATCACGAAGCAGCCAAGAGGACATCTCGGGGTAGCGGTAATGCCGGCAGATCCAACGTGCATGGCTCGAGACACAATGAAACATCGTCCTCCGGCGTCATGGTTGGACCTAACTTCCGGATCGGCAAGAAAATCGGATGTGGCAATTTTGGTGAACTTCGCCTCGGTAAGTCGACCGTCATTTTCTTTAACCTTCATTTACGATAGATCCTTGTATTGTGTGTATACGGTAGGAGGAAAAGTTAGGTTACATTTTCTGTAGGGAGGGTCGGAACAAAATGGAACCATGTAAAAGTGTGTAAACGCGTGATCGTTGAAACTTCGTGTTAAATATAGTGTTTATTTGGAAATGAATAATTTATATACACGTATTGGAGATATATTTATACGTGGTATTAGGTAACTTCGGGAATATTAGAGCAAATTATCGTGTTTTCGGTATCTGTGAATTTAATTCCGCGACGAGTCAACAAACGTATTATGTACGTTTATACATATATGCAATGGAGAGAGAAAGATTCTACGAACGTATATTGTGCATATGCCTCGAGTGCATTATTTATCGTCAAAGTTCGCTCGTTATGATGTAATCGTATAGACGATAAATTTATATCTTTTATCTATGCTAACGAAAGAACTGTTTACACGAATACTTATATTTCGTCATTACCATCTTTCCAGTTATCGTCCCAAACGTGACGTATTTTCTGTAACGTGACCGCGGAAACAAACGCTACAGGATAACAATTGACGAATTTATTTGTAATATCTTGTATTCCTTGTTATTTTATTATCATTCTTATTTAACGCTAGAACTATTGGTGTCACATCTATTTTATCTGATTATATTGAAGAAATACTTTGGAAAAGAGTGAAATTAGGGGGTGAAACTGATCAATTAAATAATTTAGGTTTTACAAAATGAAAAGTGGAATATTCGCTCCATAATTCTCCTGTCAATTCTGAGAATTTTTCAGAAATATTTAGTACCAATTATTTTAACCTTGATAGTTTTAGTGTTAACGATAGAACCGCCCTTACATCCGTTACATTTAGGAAAAAGAGAGGTTAAGTGGTGAAATTGATTATCAATTAAGTAATTTAGTTTTTGTAAAATAAAAGTGGAACATGTGTTGCATCGTTCTTCCATCAATTCTATGAATTGTTTAGAGGAAAAAAGGGCAAACTGATGATTCTAACCACGTTGGTAGTTTTACTGTTAACACTAGAACTACCGGCGTTAAATCTATCATATTTCAATATATTAAATAAGTACTTTGAAAAAGAAGAAATCGACTAGCAGAAAGGATGATCAATTCAGTGATTTATGTCTTTTGCGATGGAAGCAGAATTTTTGTTCAATGGCTCTTCTATGAACTTGGAAAATTTTTGGAAAAAATTGTGTACCAGTCATTTTGACTGGTTTGGTAATTTTAGCGTTAAACGAATATCGCGTGAACGTACATCCTTTTAACATGGACGGTACAATTGTAGATATCCGATATGAGTATTTAACGTAGACGGTATGTCAAAGGTATTATATTTTCTACGATCGATCAGACTTATTGGAGCCTTTTCACGATGCTTCGCACCTCTCTCGTGCTATCGTCCTCCATTTTTAATTCCAACTTCTTTTATTACTTGTCCCATCCCAGGTAATACGTTATACGTGTTTCTCGATGTTGCATTCACTACGGAGAAACGTCCCACTTGAAATGGGTATCAGAAACGTCGTGCGTGTGAATGCTAAAACCCATTTATAACATTCACACGCACGATACTTCTAATACCCATTCCAAGTGGATTTTTACCTCCCTTTGTTCATCAGTATTTCATCGACAAATGTACGAATTTTACGAACAATTTCTCTTTCACTTGTAATTATTTTAACCCTCCACAAACCCTTGTATCTTTGAAGTAACACAAAACAAATCTAAGCTTTTATTATTCAAAATCGATTTTTTAATTTTTGGAAATATTACAAGTTAGCGCTTCAAAACCATGGAATTCTTTACAATTCAACATTCCAAAATCAAGTAAAACTTATTATTTGTAATAGTACTTTTATTATTTTCTAATGTGCTATCGTGCAACTAATCTTCGGATATCACAGAAAATTCGGCCTGTAGAGGGTTAATTAATATTCTATACATGTTTATTTTGTTTTTTTCGTTGCGTGTAAGTAAATAAGGATCTTTCGTGATTTAAATGCTCCAATATGTAAACTGTGACGAGTGGTACGCAGGTTGCATTAGCAGTTGAGAGTACTTTGCCCTCTAAATAGGTCATTTCAAGTTCGAATCCTTTGATTACGTTTTAAAAAAGATTTAAACTTATTGTAGCCACTGTGAAATTAAATTTCACCGAAATTAACATTCTTTGTTAAGTTTCTTTTTTGTCTGTTTCATCGTGGGATCATTTCTTCCACTTTTAACAATTTTAATTAATATTTTACTAGGTATTTTAATTGTACTGTTACAGCATAACTGCTATTTTAGTGTATCAAAGTAAGCTAAATTATATGTACTTCACCATTTACATTTTTATCTTCATAAATTTCCAACGGCTCGTCTGCAATTACCACAAACCCAGTAATTTTTACACTTCACAAGATCATAATTATCATAAGCCTCACAATCGTTATCATACGCAACGTCAGTAGAAGATTCACTTTGATCGGCGAAGCAGAATTTGAGATCCCCTTTTCCGAAAACGGTCTGCGAATAGTTGTAAATCGTCTTTATTCCCATATCGTTGAATCGTTACACGATGGTGCGTTATCAGCTAAATTATTGGCAAGCTGCAACTGGTCTCATGTGCTTATCGTTTCTTCGTCACACGAAAGCACTTACGCACTTGTGCAGAGACCGGTTGATATTTAACAATTAAGATTCTGTTGTTCAGACAGTCTGCCACTCGAGTTTCACGACTGGATTGATAATATTCAAAACGACATCTGTATGCCTCGTAAGAGCGAGTTGTAGCGTGAAGACCTTAACGTTTATTATTGTTTTCTCGTATATCAGTCTTGAATGTTATGATCAGGTTCAGATGGGCGTAGAAACATCAAGGTTATGATATATTTACACTTTACATTAAAATCCTCCAACTTTGTCAGGTGTATCTTAGGATATATTGCAAAAGTACATCATTTTTCCTTTGTCTCCTTCCTTTAACACTAGATTTACCAACGTGAAAGCTATTATATTTAAATATATTAAATATGTACCTTAAAGCAAGGAAAATGAAGACGTGGAAAAGATGATATGCTCGAAAATTTATGTTTTGCACGATGGACGAAGAATATTTATTCTACGGCTCTCTCATAAACCCGTAGAATTTTTGGAAAAAACCAGTCATTTTGACTGGCCTGGTAAATCTAGTGTTAAGATCTTTGTTAATCAATTCTGCTTTCGAATTACTTATTTAATGTATCTTAATATAACAGATTTAATGGTTAAATAAATAGTAGAAAATAGAATAAACAATAAGTAAGAGTAGATATTTGTTTAGAAATACTTTATGTATTTTACAGTGGTGTTAGAATACCAAGTTTATTAGGACATTCGAGAATATTATGGTTTATAAATTACAAGAAAACTATATTGAATTACTTCATTGAAGTCAGTGTTGATCAGTTTAAGCGATTAGTTAGGGAAACTCTGCGGTAGACGACGTGGATTTGTATTCCTGCCCACTTGTTTTGAGTCTCGACCTTCAACACCACACCCATCATAGTTTCATTGATAGGAAGCTACGGCGGGTAAGACGCGAAGGCTCGGAATTGTAAACAGTAAGACAGAGTTTAAATCCTCCTCTGTCACTACTGAGAAATTTTTAAAGTCACCGTAGCAGTTGTAGGATGTTATGGTTTGTAAGAACTTAAATCTTCGAATTCGCAATTAAGGGGGCCGAGTTTAAAACTGTCTTCACTACTAAGAAATTATTCCTATATTATTATTTTACGTATCACAGCGCCAGTGTTTCGTAAGCCACCTAAAATAGTAGGTCATAGAATAACCATAGGAGTTGTAGGGAGCTATAGTCTCAAATCGTTGAATTCGTTATTAAAGGAACAGAGTTTAAATCCCCCGTCACTACTAGGAAATTTTGTTCAAATTATTAATTTGTGTATCGTAGCCTGGGTGGTTCGACAACTATCTAAAATAGTAAGTTAAAGGTAGAATCACCATAGAATTTACAGCGAGTTATGGTGTGTAAGGAGTTAAATTTTTGAATTTGCAATTAAATGAATCGAGTTAAAATGCCCCATTACTATTAGGAAATTAATCTCAAAATATTATTTTACGTATTACATGCTTGGCAATTTGGAAGTCCTTTAAGACAGGTCATAGGTGGAATAACCATAGACATTGTAGGGAACCATGGTGTGTACAGACTCAAATCTTTGATTTCATAATTAATAGGCACGAAATCAAATCCCCTATCGCCTCTAAAAATATGTTCTAGTTCATTATTTAACTTACCATTGCCTCGGTTGTTCGGAATTCGCCTAAAACAGTAGTTCTATGGCAAAATCACCATACAATTAAAGTTACAGATATAGTAAATGGCCGAGCTAACATGGAGCAAGACCCCATTAACGTTCCTGTCGCATAATAACCCCGTTGGGTTTTCTTTCCACAAACTTAATAAATTTACAGCTCAACTTAGCTGTTCCTCTATCGAAGGCGCCTGCGGCCTTTGTTTTTGTTTACCTAGACTGCAAAAGACCGGGTAGCTATCTCTACTTCTCGATTTCATGTTTTCCTCTACCTGAGAATATCTCCTTGCTCTTTATCGAGATCAACGATGGAAATTATTTATTCAGCCGATTCTTCGCCGTTTATTTGCGCACTCCTCTTGCCTCCCGAGTAATCTTTTATGAGTAGCTTATGTACTCGGAAAGATTCTTTTGTTTTCAGATTTTCTGACAGCCTCTTAAGGTTTAATCGTAATTCGCTACCGTTGCGGAATTGCGCTGATATTTCGCGTGCACGATGCCGTTTTTTTCCGCATTTCTGCAAGTTGCGGATGAAGGATTAACAGTTATTGGATTTAATGCGTACGATAGGATTTAAAGAATAGATTATAAATGACTAGGAGTATATGAAATTGTAGGCCTTCCATGAAATTACGATGGTAATTGCCACATTAACAATTGCAAGACTTCGAGGAATATTTGTTTTCGAAATTATCTGATAAAGTGAAGCAATACTAAATCTTAGTTAACAATTTTTTATTAATTGTATGGTTGTCTTTATTCATTTTAGCAGCTAGTTAATATAGGCATTCAAAAATTAGCGGAATAATAACAAGTTACGTATATGAAGATAGAATCATATGAGTTGGATACACTTTAACCCTTTGCGAACGAATCATTTACATATTTGGCGATCCAAAACCGCCTTTTTATCAGAAATTTTGACTGTTAATATATATAAATTAGAAATTACTTCACTTTTCATCATGCCTCATCGTTTGTATTTTAATATCTCAATTTCAACCGTGTATAAATACGACGAAAAACTATACTTACACTTTTTCTTCAGACCGCATATATGCGTCGTTAGCCCGCAAAGGGTAAACTGTTCCTCTCAAAAGTGCAGGTCCCAGAGAATTTTTATCACACATTTCAAAGGAAGCAACATAACAAACTTGTACTTTTACTTACCACTTTCAGAATAATTTCTACATCAACTTATTTAAGTGTAATTCTTCTTACCAATGATTCACTGCAAAATATTAAAATACTACAATTTGCTAAAACTAATAGGATCAAAATAAGAAAATTTAGAACTTTTGAAAAGAGTTAAATATAACATATATTTCGCGAGAGAAGGTATAGCTTCCTCGAAATTTCTATTTAGGATTGTATGTATGAAGTTTCGAAGGTAAGGTTTGTAAAGGAGGCCAATCGGCTTCCGATCGGTCGACACGAGCTTTCCATAAAGTCCGAAGCGACGGGTTGTTATCGTATTAATATTTCCATCGTTCGTGGTACGCCGAGTGTAAAATCTCGAGGAAAAATCCGTCGTTGCGTCTTTTGAGAAATACCGTGGGCCGTTGGGCCGAAGAGTTTCAGTAAGCCCGTTCTCGTGATTCATCTCCGAAAGATCACCGATGTGTGAATCCCCATTTAGTTCTTCCGCCTCGACGACTCCTTAAAAATCCTTCTCGCAAACTGAAAAGAGCGCACGGTTGCCTCCGAAGCTTTGGTGGAGCCCGTTAAATAAAATTAGCGGTGCCTATTATTGTAGATTTTTTGCAATACTCTATATCATTCTTTTTTTTCATTAATACTTTCTCTGATTCTGCTTTTCTCTTTGCCTTAAACTCTGATTATGTAGGTGCTATTCTCAACTATATTTTATAAAAAGTAATCTACAAATTCCAAGATGTATAGTTGAAAGAAATTCGATTTTTCTATTCTATTAGAAAGCAAGATTTTTGTTACTTTTTCATTATGTTAACTTTATTGACAATAGGGTGTATTCAAGGAGTACAATTTGTCTTGATTTGCATTAAATTAAATTTCTATTTTGGACACAAAAGGCTTGCACCATAGCCTCGATAGTTGTCCCCGAAAACTATAGATACACAGTAACTTCCGCCAAATTATAAATCTCATAAACGTAAATACAGTGTTTCATCTACACAACTATAAACTAAAAGCTTTCTTAGCGTGACTATAGCAATGGTGACCGTATCGTCAGGCTGCGAGTACTCGGAATTTCACGAAATTGCCTCCTGATGACTTTCCAGGCAAAGTGCAGAGTGAGTACATTTAGAGAAGTTGCTCTATCGACTGCATGAGTCATTCTCAATGTTAAAGAGCTGCTGTACGATTATTGCGCATTGTTACGCCTTGCGTTTTATTTCGCGAAATGGTGATACGGTTGACGTTGCTGTTTTCTTTTACTATTTTGCTTCCTGGCATTCATCGCCGATCAGATTGTAAAAGATAGATTTTCATGGGGCTCTGGCGAGCAAGGACGTAAAGGGTCGGACTCGCAATTAATGGGCATTCCGTAACTTCTAGAAAATTTGTCTAAATTATTATTAAATATATCATATCCTCGGTAGCTTAGAAATCATAAAAAATAGTAGATCCTAGGGGAAATGACCATAGCAGTTTGAACAGCCATAATGAATAAGAAATTAAAGTTCCGGTCTCGCAGACAGTGGGCTCTCCGTTGTCTGTAGTAATTTTACCTAAATTATTATTAAATGTATCATAGCCTCAGTTAATTAAAAACCACCAAAAGTAGTATATCCTAAGCGAAGAGACCATAGTAGTTAGGAGAACCATAGTAAATACGACATTAAAGGCTTGGAGTCGCCAACAGTGGGCCTTCCGTAACTTCTCAAATTTGTTTCTAAATTATTATTAAATATATCATATCTTTGGTAGTTTAGAAGTTATAAAAAATAGTAGATCCTAGGCGAAATGAACATAGCAGTTTGAACAGCCATAGTGAATAAAAAATTAAAGTTCCGGTCTCGCAGACAGTGGCCTCTCCGTTGTCTGTAGTAATTTTTCCTAAATTGTTATTAAATATATCATAGCCTCAGTGAATTAAAAACCACCAAAAGTAGTATATCCTAGGCGAAAAGACCATAGCAGTTAGGAGAACCATAGTAAATACGACACTAAAGGCTTGGAGTCGCCAACAGTGGGCCTTCCGTAACTTCTAAAATTTGTTTCTAAATTATTATTAAATATATCATACCCTCAGTGATTTAGAAACCACCAAAAATAGTAGGTTCTAGACGAAATGGCCATACCAGTTAGGAGAACCACAGTAAATACGACATTAAAGGCTAGGAATCGCCAACAGTGGGTCCTCCAGAAAATTTTTATAAAATCATTATTATTATAATAACTATTACTAAATTATTATCCGATGTGTCTCGATGGTTTCTTACCCACCTAAAACAGTTAGTCGTAGGCGCACTGATAAAGTCATATAATCATCAGAAGAGTTACAATAGGTAAGAAGTTCAAGGTTTATGATTGTAATAAACTGGATCATCTATTATCTCTAGGAATTTTTTCCTGAACCATTTAATATATCTTAGCCATACTAGTTCAAAAGCCACAAGAAACACTAGGTCGCTGCAGTTGAAGCCAAAAACACATAGAAGAAGGTAGAAAAAGTTACTCTACACGCGGCCAGAGTTTCTCATCGATTTGGTCGAATGCTACAGGCCCGTGTCTATCCGCGGGCCAAGTTCTGTGAACAAGTGCCTCGATATATAAATAAGCCGCGAACTAGAATTTCCACGATTCGTGAGCCGACGAGAAAGATAGAGATAGGATTGAAATAATGTCAGGGGACGGATTTTTATTGGATTCAGAAGGAATTGGGAAAGAGAAAATTCTTAGGTTTTGGGGAATTGATAGTGGGTGGAATAAACGTTGCTTCTTAGAGATTTCCTTTGAGAAATTAATTTTGAGCATTGGCAATATATCAAAGAAAATAAATAAAACGAATTAAATAACTGTGAAAGAAATTATTATCGTTTAGTAGAATAATTAATAGTATGTATATTGAGAATTCAAAATTGTAAAGGAAATGCTTTTGCCTTGTAAGATAGGATGTAGAAAATAAATTCTTAGCTTGTGGAAAACTAAAAGTAGAAGAGGAAATGGTTGATTTGAAAGCGGAAAAATAGAAAATTGATTTTAACCGTGGCTATGATTCCGAAATTAAGATAATATTTAAGTAATCGATGGTGAAAAATAGTTTCCAATGGCAGAAAGAAAAAGAAATTTTTTCTAAGTATGAGTGATCGAAAATGAAGGCTAAAAAGAGGATTCAATTTCGACAGAAACGTTGAAAAATAGATTTTCCATGAGGATCCGTTATTCCCGGTCCTCATTAATTCTTACTCCGCGTAACGGAAAAGAGAGAAGGAGAATTTTGTGGAAAATAAAAATTGAAATGAGAAAAAAAAGCTACGCTCCACGAACCGAAAGTTTCATATAGCTTCTACGTAGAAATTTCGAACTTTGAAACTACCGAAATCACCATTGAAATACTTTAAGAACAGAAAAATATCCTCGCTTCGTCAAAAGAAAATATTCCTTTAGGGAGAATTGCTCAGGTAAAACCGTACGTATCTCTCAACAAATACGAGATATCCCGGAATTTTTTTGCAATCCACGGAAACAATTAAAAAGTGAAAAAGGAAGTATTCTTTCCCCTCGTATAAAAAAAAAAGAAAAAGTGAAATATGTCTGCCGTATTGCGTAGCGATCAAACCGTTGAAATGAAATTGTAAGAAAATCAGTGGAAAGTGCATGAGAAAATATTTGTTTCTCTTATTATTCGAATCGCCAGTTCCCATATCAAACGCAAACTGTCCAAGTCAGTTAACGTTCTTGCCTGGTCAGTCGACTCGGTTTGCGTACGTGTTTCTGACGGATTAAACAGTTCACAGCTTGCCTTATCCGCGCCTAGAGGCCGACCTAACTGCCAACGCGTTTAAATAATTTGTACGCGAAAGAAACGAACTGATATTAAGCTAATTTCCAAAGAAACTGTTGCCATTTTAAATTTTCACTTCTGCATTTTTTAAAAATTTTCATCCTTGATTTTCAAGAGTTGTAGAACTATCGCGAGTAGAAACGTATTTTAATTTGTTATTTTAAATTATCTGTACTTTTATTGCATTGGAGATGGTTAGAGATTTGAAGTTGATTATTTGACAATATAGAGTGTAATAGCAGAAAGAAAGAGATAGACGACATTTCAGAAAAATCATTAACACTAGATTTACCAGCGTGAAATCTATTATATTTAAATATGTTAAATATGTACCTTAAAGCAAGGATAATTAAGACGTGGAAAAGATGATAGATTCGGTAATTTATGTTTTATACGATGGACAAAGAATATTTTTTCTACGGCTCTCTCATAAACCAGTAGAATTTTTTGAAAAAATTCTGTACCAGTCATTTTGACTGGTTTGGTGAATCTAGTGTTAAGCGTTTTTTTTCAAAAGATTAATTTAATAAAAGTAGAATAATTTAATAAATCTGGAAGTTCTACTCAGTCTGTAGTAGACTATAAAATAATATAGAAATTTTCAATTTTAGCGTGTTTAGAAAGATATCTTTTTAAGTTCTCATTTAGCTTTATAATAAATTATATTGTCCCGCTGCTAAAAGAGTTTGTCGATCACTGACGCCTTTCCGCTCCAATTTCTTTTGTAACTACTTACACGATAATTCAGGATTGTATTATTAAAATAAAAATTGATCTGTGATTTTGCAGAACTTGAAAATCTATGAAATTTATCGCATTAAAATTGATATTCCTTGTACGGCAAGAGGCTAACACTAGAACTATCGACGTTAAATCTAGCACATTTCAATATATTAAATAAGTAGGTACTTTGAAAAAGAGGGAATCAAGCGGCAAGAAGCTTGACCGATTGGGTGATTTATATTTATTGATATAGACGTAGAATATTTATTCTATGACACTTATATAAACTTGGATAATTTTTTTAAAAAATTGTGTATCAGTCATTTTGACTGGTTTAGTAGTTCTAGTGGTTTTTGCATCAATGACCGTTAACTAAATAATACTTGACGTTAGCAATGTCTCAAGTTGAAGCGATTTCCTAGGACAGTAAAACAATCATACGTTCTATTGTTGTTCCGATTCGCGGACAGTGTTCGTTCGGCGAACTCAGTCGAGTGTGAACGTCCCCTTTCCATCCACGAAGGTTCCTGTCGATACAGTCGAATGTATCTTTCTAAGTATCCGTTGTCCAAGTGGCAAGGACAATTGTTCGGTCTTGCGAGTCGTTAACCCTTTCGCTACGGTGATGCTGTAGAGTACTTTAAGGATTAGTAGTTTTAGTAAGCAGATGTTAAAAATTGGGAAAATAATATTCTTGCTCTTGTCTCTCTTCTTCTCTTTTGTACATCTTCTTCTTTAACTGTTCTGATCATTTTGTCTAGGATGCACTGTTTTTAGGTGCCTACAAAACTGTAGATACCAAAAGAAATTAAAAGAAAGATGTTCTATGGTGGTTAAGGAGGCAAATGCTCGAACTTCGAAATTGTGAGCCAGAATTTCAATTTTCCATCGCTGCTGGGAAATGTTTTCTAAATTATTATTTAATATATCATAGCTGTGGTTTGAAAACCACCTGTAATAGTAGGTCACAGGCGAAATGACTACTGCAGTTGATAAGGATTAGGTCCGAGTTCAGATATTCTTTTGTCATCTCTTAGAAAATTTTTTAAAATTCTTTTTTAATATATCCCACCTTCGGTACTTCAGGGGTCAGCTAGAATAGTTGGTTGCCAGCGAAATAATTATAACAGTTGATAAGAATTGAGCCCGATTTCAAATGTTCCTTCATCACCCCTCAACATTTTTTATAAATTGTTTTTTAATATATCACAGCTCCGGTAGTTCGGGAGCTGAAATAGTAGGTAACAAGTGAAATAACTACAGCAATTAAGAGAACTATGGTTGAAAAGGATTGAACCCGAGGTCAAATATTCTTTCGCCATCCCTCAGAAAACTTTCTCAAAATATTATTTAATATATCACAGCTTCAGTAGCTAGGAAGCCAACTAAAACAGTAGGTCCTAGACGAAATAACTATAGTCACGAAAGGTTGAAAAAAAAACGGCACATGCATACATCCTACACTCTCTATCCGTGCACCACGTGAAGAGTACATGCTAAGAAGGTAATTAAGGAACTCGACCTACAATTCTCCACTTTCAAGAGCATACATATATTCCTTCGTGACTATAACCTCTGTAATTTCAATCGAAAAGCTCAATGGATAAATATAGTCGGTCTTTGTAGCCGTACAACACTATCCAACGACTATAGTCACCCTTTACGTCAAAGAGGTCGAAGCACTCGATTACACATTTGCTCGATTCCGCCGATCGTTAATTTCGTCACAGATACTCAATACGCGAAAGATAATACGAGGTTTTATTTACATTACACGCTATTATTTCTTTTTCTTTTATCATATCCAAAGCGGACTAAAAATAGCAAGCATTATTTTCGTATCGTTTCAGTATCACGATTAGATTGCGGCGAGAGACAATCGTTATCGGCTCGCCTCTGGCTATTTAAGTAATCCTAATTCCAAATTTATAAGACCTATACGACTTCCGTACTTATCTTTCTAGCGTGCTGATTACTACGCTTGTTTCTCTGGCCTTGGATTTTTAGTTTTAGTTTCTACCTCGCTGCTGTAGCGTTGAAGTTCGTTAATGAGCGTGTTATAACTCCGTGGCGCGAAGTTTGAATAGTTCCTGCGTCGACGTCGGTTGGGACAGCTATAACACGAAGTGTTTGATTTGAACTTTTTGATACTCGCATTGACCTTAAGCGTGTTTATTCCTAAGTTGTTACCGTTTAACACGTCGACTACCGAGTGAAAGTTACTAATTATCGTGTCGTAATTTTGCTCGATACATTATTTCTAGCAAGTCGTTATAATATGGAAGGTGACATTAAAGCGTTGAAAATTCTGAAATTAATACGATGGTTTTAACAGTCGACAATATGTCGACAAACTACCAATACATAGAGGCACATACCAATTTTATATAATTATGACGTCAATTCTTTGTGCCATTTCCACCTATCGATTTCTACAGAGATGCGAAAGTTCGTTCTGTTTTTTGTCTTGCACTTTCTATACCTCAATCACATCGCTTTGGCTAGTTTCTGGAGAATGGAGGCTATAATAAATTAAATGTGATAATAGATATATAACAAATATAAAATTACTACAATGTTACAGTACATTTAATTAACAATTGAGGACTAATTTCACAGGGTATAGAAGAAACATTTGTAATGCCGGAGTAACTTAACCCTCTGCAGTCGGAGCCTTCTTAGAATTTACGTATTAGCAATTTAGTAACACTTTACCCAATAGAAAAGTTAAGATAAACATACTCTTCTTAAAATATTGCAACAAATTCAACCTCTGTAATCACTGATAAATTCGAAGGTCCCCTTAGAGCGGATAACCGAGTGATATGGTGATATCTAAAAAAAATCCAAAAAGGAGAGCTCGCCGAAAGATATCAATTCTTCCACCCCCCTCTTCCGATTGCGATCGATTATTTGCGGCGAGAAAATCTGAAAAAAAAGATTCGTCAATCAAGAAAAAAGCTCTGTCGCAAAACGTCACCGATATAAGCGCATCTATAGAATTTTGCACACCTTCGATCGTTATCCAACACGCATCGATAGCCAGGTCAGCGTGGACGTTGAAAAATGATAAAAATCGGGCAAGTTACAATGCGTTTCCCCCGCTCTTTCTTCTGTCATCCCTCTTTTTTGTTTCACATGTACGTGGAGTTTTTGAAGCAGGTGATATGATTTTTTCTCGCGACCGAGTATTGTAATGAAACTCCCTCGGCCGTTTTAGTGGGTGCTAAAAAAATGGGGAGTCACGTGTTCTCCAACAGCGCGGTAAATATTTTTCTCAACCTGCAAACAGCATTCTGTGTTTGATTTCTTACGGCAAATAATGTAAATTGAAATTACACGTACGTTTTCAACGATGGTTGGGGTTTCTACCTCATTCTCGCGCGAGGGTGAAAAAAAAATTCATTTTCGGTCGGGCCGTGGCGGCACAAACAGAAACTTCTTCCCCGAGGCTTGAAAAATACTCTGGTTGAAAGCTGGCAAAAGAGAGAACAAAAAAAACGAAAAACACTGTTTGTCCACGAATATATACGTCCTTACCCGCCGTTTTTAAAATTCACCAAAAGTGAAGGTTTAATTTCCATTGAAATTGGTAATTTCTACGAACACTCGAGGGTTAGTTTTTCATTAGAGTTGTACAGTTTTATTCACTTTTATATTTTTCTATAATTCGTAATTGTTCAATGGTTTTAAATCGGGAATTTCTGTCTTTTCCGAGAAATTCCCGATTTTTCCAATTTCGCTGTTTCTGCCGATTGAACATTTCAAATCCGTCGAACTCGTCGAAAGTTGCCCCCGGATTTTTCGTACGGACGAATCGTTAACGTCGTTAGGTATTCAGTCGGTCGTTATTTTATTAGTTACTTCTCGCCGTTCGATATCGGTCGGATTCATTGAACGTAATCATCGTCAGAATAAAAATTCAATTCTCCCCAAAGAGCGAAAAATAAGGATCGTTCCATCGCCAAATTCGCCATGTATTTCGTGTAATTTTTATGAATATTATTATACATTTTATTCGCTTGCTCTTTCTCTTTTTTTTCAACATTTTTGACGTTTGTACGAGACGAAGTTTCAATGGAATTTTTATATCATTTTGCGCTTTGATTTCTTTTTTGACGTTTAAACCAGGCGGAGTATTTATTGCGAAGCAATTCCCATGGATTTAATAAGTACAAACCCGAGTCGAAAAGTCCAGACTAAAAAGAAACTTCAAATCCTAGATTCTTTTAATTTCTCATTTGCCGCTTAATTATATATACCATTTTGTACCTCAAAATCCTCAACTAGTGTGTCTACGCGCCTCAAAGTCCTGTAAATATGATTTTTAGGAGTTATATGGACTGATCAGGTAAAATTTTTATTCCAATTTAATCTTACATCCCCTAAAAATATTTCAGAAGTTCCAAGTCTGTCGACTCATATTCTAAAAATAGGGCTTTCAGGAGCAAGTAGGAATAAAATTATCATTTTATTCCATATAAATTCTAAATCTCCTAAAATCACTCCAATTCCAATCCAATTCTAAAACTCCCCATTGTAGAATGTATGGCTTAATATTGGGCTTACAATTAGATTAATTTTCTAAATAAGAATGCTGAGGATTATTTTGGGCTGTATGAAGCCTAAATTGATCCTAAACTAGGCTAAACTAGCAAAAATTAACAAGTTTAGGGCGATTGTGGAATTAAAATTTGCATTCTTTTATATGTAACATATTTTTCCATATTCAGCCTAAATATCCTAAATTATTTGGTAATTTAGGAGGATTTTGGGCTGAAATTTTCGACTCGGGAACTGACCGGGGGAAATTGGGAAAATTAAAAGAGTATCATGAAAATTATGAAGACCTCGCGATAGGAGATAAATGAGAATATATTTTGGTGCTTTTTATACGCACGGTTTTACTAATTGTCCTTTCTATTGAGCACTTTGAAATAATCGCGAAATATTTCATTATTTCTGCAAGATACAAGAGAGTCCTATATATTCTCAATCCCGATATCGTCCCATGCGATTTATCCTCTCGTTGAATCGTATTCGAAATTCCCAATTGCAAAAGACCATTTAAATAGTAACGAATGATTAAAGAATGTTTAATTAATATTTCTCTCTATCAAAGCCTTTGAAGGAAGTATCTCAACATGATGCAATTTTCTACATATCATGGTGCATTATTTTCTTCAATCAGATTAATTTCAGCGAACTTCCAACCGCACATACACGTACATCCAATTAATTCTCCTTTCCTCTTGAATGTTTCGAAATAATTTTCGAATATATCCTCGACTTTTTACGCGCTAAATATCCGATTTCCTCTCATTTATTCTCCATGCCAGATTCCAAAGGCCATAGAGATCCAATTAATTTTCCCGCTCTTCCCAATATTTCGCTATAATCGCCCAATATCTCATTATCCGCCATCGTCCGAGTTGTTTTTTTTTTCTCGCACCGTACCCTCGATTTTAGCCGATCCCATTGATTCCAGCCATCAGCCATGGGATCGAAGAACGCTCAATTAATTTTCTTTCCCATTAAATATCTCGCGACAATGAAGGGAGCGTTATCAAACGATCGGTATATCGCAGCGTGATTCGAGCAACGCGGAACGTTCAAGCAATGGTCACCATGGCCAGTGGTATACACCACGGTGTCCTATCTAGTTGTCCGCATACGGGAGCGTTATCAGTTTATCACCTTCCTTGTCGTCGGTTCATCACTCTGGAGGGCCGTAAATGCATTTACCGTGGGCAATCGTGCCGCTGCAGCCGTTGTACCACTGATGTGTTTCTCGAATCGCGTTGCATGTCTGCACTTGAATGGCCACGCGTGGCCTGCGCTGGCTAAATTGCACTCCGATGCGATTCGGAAGAGCGTTTTCGTTGTGCTATGAGAAACTCACGATGTGCTTGGGATCTAATAAGGATACGTTGCTTTGGAATCATCGACTCTCATGGAAGATTGTGGGATTGTGGAGTGTGAGAAATTTCGACGGATATCTTTTGTACTGGTGCAGGTTTGTCGACGAATTTTGAAAAATGCAATTGAATAATGTTGCTTATTTGTAGGATGCAATTTTACAAACATACTTGGTTGTATAATGTAGCATTATTGTCATAAAATAGCTCATCAACAATAAATGTACTTGTAGAGTAAGATATGTATAATACTAGCGTGAGTGAAATGGGCGCATTGAAATATTTTAGTGTCAGCTGAAATCAAGACTTGTGTTGTAACTTTCAATTAGGTTTTCGTTAAGAAAAATGTCTGATCTATCGCCTCCTACTATTAGAATTCCTCTCGGGCCCGTGGATTTTAAAATACATCCCCTTTGACCAATTTCTGTATTAGATAAATTTAGAAATTTCGAAGTAATTTCAATTTTCATTTCTAAATTAAATTAATTCAATTTCTAGAACAAACTATACGTCCAGGAGAAATTCTAATGGTAGGAGGCGATGGAGCAGACATCTTTCTACTCTACTTTTTTTACAAACATTTATTTATTATTTTTAAGAAATTTTATAACATTATGAGTTCCTTCTTACGATAACACTACATTAAAATAAGCACTATGCTTGTAATATTTCTCTCCGAAAGATCGGAGACCTGGAAGCCTGACTTATTCAGGTAAAATTCAATTACAATGATAAAATCAAAATATAATTTCCAAAAGAACGGTTCGCTTCAGATTTTCCTCTCAGACATTCTACCTCCTGAACAAAATGAATACAATAAATCCAAAAAAACAATTTGCTACCCTTTCGCAAATTTTGCGGCAGATTTTTCACACAAATCTCCATCGATCCAAGGGTGCAGAACTTCTTAAAGTCATGAAAATTATTTTTCAAACGCTCTGTACAACTCGGGAAATTTATTACGAACATCCCAAGCATTAGCCATAGTCTAGGTAATCCTGAGCTTAAAATCATTGATTCCCTTGGAAGTTCTGTGCGATTGTACATCAAGGGAAACTGAGTAGACAATCCAAGTATCGTTGGTCGAGGCTTGTCTCATCCACAAGAGAGTCCCGTTAATCTGATATAGTTCGACAACTGAAAGATGGCCAGTGAGCAGCAGCGCCGCTCGTTTTCATTCGCCTATTCCTGCAATTTCATTTTTAGAATTCCGAAACTCAACGTTCAAAGCAAACAAATATGCAGAGGATACACTTTAGAAAACTGAGTTTGAAAATTCCAAAAAGGAAAAGCTTCTCGTTTTCAACGGCCTAGTCGCACCATTTTGTTTCTTGTAATCCACTCGCTCAGCCTTTTAAAGGAAGCACCCGACACAGTCGTAGCATTCAAATATTCTTACTAGTTTGGCTGGTGGAGCGAGACATTGTATTACATTGTTTTCTCGTCGCGCGCTCCGTTTCATCAAGGAGAATCCCCCCATGTGGTGGATGTAATTCTGCCGGAGTTTATCCTGTTTTTACTATAGAGATATTAAAAATCTGGTGTCTACGCCGATGTCCTCACTGTCGCCACCCAAATCGCGTTGTTTCCCTTTCTTCGATCTGCAGCGTTCTCTCTCTTCATCTTTTAGTTCGGTTTATCTGCGTAGCTCTTTTAACGAATCGCGAGGTAGAACGTCAAGTGCCTTTGTGTACATGTGACAAGAAGCATGACGCTTGACGCCTGTCGAATCAGACTCTGCCGAAACAGGCTTACCTCCTAGGTGCCAGGTCTGGCGAGCCGCACTGTATATACAGTAGAATCCCTCTAATGTTGACAACTCGGGCCAGGATCATTCGCTAATGTTGACACTCCCTTCTATCCCCATTTTTCATGACTTATTTTCCCCTATGCGCATAAACATGCGCAGAATTGAAACTTGAGCGAAGGATCATGTAAACATCCATAACCTACATGACGCGCCACGAAACTAAAATTCTATTGGGCAATAAGAAGTCCAAGTGGGGGAAAATACAAGTAACAGTAACGGAAGTATCCTGTCAACATTAGCGAGAGAGCAACCTTAGAGGGAGCAACATTAGAGGGATTCTACTGTATAGGCGTTTGAAAACGAGAGGTTCCGTCGCTCCCTAGCCATCTTTTAGTTGTCAGACAGTATCATCGATCCCCGTGAAACTTCGGTAACTTGTGCACAAAGGGAAATTGAATGTGATCTTCCAACTTAAGAATAAGCTTACACGTTGTAACACAGGAGAGGAAGTCCTTTTCAACTATTGACGATGTCCGTGAGTACTCCTCTATGACATTGACATTTGTGTCAGGATCTGTTGAAGAGGATTAATAATGCACGATAAAGCGAATACATTAACTGCACGGAAGAGTGCAGTTGTTATATCGATTGCACGAATGTGTTTCGACCGTTTGCTTTTTTTCTAACGACGTTACGAAGTCTTGCGCGATTTCTACGATAGATAATAAATGTTCAACAAGGGTCTCACGAAGGGACAGCTGGTTGGAACAGCATCGCTCGAACCGCGCCCTTTTGCTTAACGAGCCAGGGTTAATTCATTCCTCTACCGTTATTCTTGGGCTTTTGCGTTCCTTAGTCATTTTTTCGTAAAAACAATGCATACAACTTACAGTATCTAGAATGCTTTCACTTAAAGGTTGTGATAAGTAAGCACTTCAACTGCAGGAGATTTTTTTTATCACTTAGCCGACCATCGAGAAAAACACGAACTGCATACTATGCATCGTGCACATTTCAGAAGTAAGCGAATTGGTAAGGTAGCAATATCTTTCAAATGAGCAGATCTTCCCATTCCATCGATTAACCCTAGATCACTAACCTTCGTCGATTCGACGACACGGATTTAATAAGTATGCCATATTAGTTAACGTTATCGTAATAAATAAGTAAGTACCTATCTTTAATAATAGAAAAAAAACATGTTTAAATTTTATTTAAATAATATCCTTTAACCCCTTTTGTAAACACCATAGTCGAAGAGACGAAGGTTCGTGTTAAGCGTCGAAAAATAAGGTTAGTGATCTGGGGTTAAGTGTGGATATCATTATCGAATATGTCGTAGTATCGACAGTTCGAAAATTTAACCAGTTAACTGTGGCGCCCTCGTTTGAGAGCGCGCACCGTTTTGTGTCGTCAGAATCGAGCCATGACGAGTATACTCGTCAATCACAGAGTAAGTTGCGCTGGTAAGATATTGGATCAAAAAAATGGGTTTATATTATAAAATTGACACTTTAATTACTAATGTATATTTATTTGGTTAACTTAAACATATATTACATACTTATTAGACGAAAAACGCAAGAAAAATTAAATACACATGATACCAAGAATTTAAACTCCTGCTGTGGCATGGTATTCAGCACAACAGGGTGTTACACATAATCGACTTTTGCTTTTGCCCCTTTTAAGTTAACATCTTCAAAACGTTGTCATCGCACATAAATAAATTCGTTATGCGAACTGGTAAGCTGTTTCAGCCGGTGCATGCGGGGATGCATGAGTTCATCTCAAATTATTTATATTTTTTATTTGTTTGTTTTATTCTGGCATGGCCTCAAAATATTCTAAACATCTTGAAATTTGAGAATATGTTTTGTTTTTCTCAAAAATTACAATTTAAATAGCCAATGGTCACTACTTTATATGCATGACGAGTATACTCGTCAATACACAAAATCGTGCCACTTCTCCATGACGAGTATACTCGTCAATCACAGTTAACTGGTTAAAACCATAGTTAGGCAGCAAGATCATACAAACAAAATTTAAAAGTACAGAATTATAAAATTCTTCCTTTTCAAAGAATCTAACAATCACTTTAAACTACCCTCGTTCCCCTCAACTTCAAGCACCGACATCAGCTTATTTCCGAGGTGACAACCTCATATCATATGGTACCAACTATTATGTAACATTATCAGGAGCATAGAAACTCTATTCAGCACGAAACGATACTTAACCCTTTAAGAAATAGCAACGCATATATGCGTCTATGAAAAAATTTAATTCTGATTTATCGCCGCATATTTTATATATAAATTTTCCGATTCGAAAGCACTTTTAAAGTAGAAAGTTCAACTATCACTATGTATAAATTATAAATTAACATTTGCGTAATCACACGTCAACAGTTGTATTTCAATTTTCAAACTGTAACTGTGACTACGTACGGTATTATTATAATAATTAATATTAATATTTAATACCGTACGTATTCACAGTTACAGTTGGAAAATTGAAATACAACTATTGACGTCTGATTACGCAAATATTAATTTATAATTTATACGTAATAGTTTGACTTTCTATTTTAAAAGTGCTTTCGAATCGCTAAATGAACAATTATCTCTCAGTATTCAAAAATGCTTGCATCTGCAAAGGGTCAACCGAAAAATGTACGATTCCTCCAAAACAATTTTTCAAGTGAAAGCATCGAAGAAAATTCTCCCATTCGAAACTTTATCTCTCCACCGTCAAGGAAAGACGATCCATAAAGAAACTTTCTGTCTGCCCCTCTGCCTTACATTCTTACGCAGCTGATATCTATCGTCGAGCGTCTATAGTCGTCCTTAGTTAGTTAAAGGGTTAAGGTTCAGGTTCGCATAGAAGTTACTAATAAGATTAGAGTCCCATCCGGTAAAAGTGTGCCTCGCGTGCACTCGAGCTTCTCGTTTCGCACGCATTATAACGCGGCTGCAATAAACCGATTGTAAACTACTTAACACGAGTTCGCGAAGTTACTTGCCGTCTGTTTTCCTCGCGGCGTTCACTCCGGAAAATTCGATCAGCTGACGATGACGTCAGGCCGCGGTATAAAGTTTGAACGTGGAACGTTGGATAGCCGATGGTATCGCGACGGGTATCTTCCTCGTCGTAAGTAAACTGCTTTATTTTCCTTTTCGACGATGCGATCGATTGCTTGCATACTTCGTCTTTAACGTCGTTATTGACTTTATTACTGGCCGTTCTATCGGAGCTGTGAGAGGATACCTTGATATTTTTATTTTCCTGCGGATGAATCTTTCTCCTTTGTGAAGAAAGACGATGTTCTTTCCGAGCTAAGATACAATTGAGAGGTTTATTTTTATAGTTTATAACAGATTGATTAATACCGGGAGAATATACGTGGGTGGAATTAAATTTTAGAGGAAGGAAGATATAATATGATTTGTTAATGGATGATTTTTATCGGTGAGGCTTTCATGAAAACACGTTTTGATGAGTGGTTTTTGGGGAAGATACGGAATTGTATGGTAGTCTTTGAAAGTTTGGTAGAGACTACATGTTTTCATGTTTGAAGGGAAGAGTTATCTTTTGCTTTTCCGGTGTGCTTGTTGCTTTTAGAGAATTACCGCCTGTTTTAACACGTTAACTACCATAAGGGTCATTGGTGACTGTCGCTATTAAATTTGGTAAAATTTCATGCAATTTTGAAATTGCAGTATTTATGAATTTTCAGAGATATTGACTATTTCAATATTTGCTTTAAGAAGATGTGAATTTGATAAAAAAAACTTTCACTTCAGTAGAAATGATAAAACTAGCGAAATACAGTGGCGTTTAACATTGGAATTACTAAGCAAGTCAAAAAGACTGGTTTCCAATTTTTTTCAAAAACTCTGCAAGTTTATAGGAGAGTCATAGAGCAGATATTCTACGTTGATCTTACAAAACGTAGATTATCGAAAAGATTATCTTTTCCATCCCTTGATTTCGCTTTTTTCAAAGTACTTGTTTCATATAATATATTGAAATATAATAAATTTTACGCCGGTAGTTCTAGGGTTAAAGTAATCTCATATTCTACGACTATGACAGAGTCATAGTTCAGTTTGACAACTGAAAAATGGCTAGTGAGCGATTAAATCTCTCTCTTTAAACCTTTATCCCCTCCATTTTGTTTTTGTAAACCCCAAGCTTAGTCTTCTAAAGTAAACACTCTGTAGAATTGTTTACTTCAAGAATGCCAGGCTCGAGGATTTCAAAAACGAAATAACAGGAATGGGAAGTTGGAAACAAGAATCTCCACCTTTCCCTAGCCATCTTTCAATTGTCGGACAGTATATAATAGTGTAGGTACGGTACACTAAGAATTTACACAGTCCTATGATTTGTCTAAGATCAAAATACCAAGAATTCCAAAAGAAAGAGTGTATGATTCATATCATGACTGTAGTCAGGTCAAAACAATGCTTTTACTCTCCGCCTGCTCGAGTTCTTGCAATAGAAGTAAGCGACACTTTCAAAAGGTTCTCCATTCGATATCCATTCCAAGACGCGTTCCATTTTCCACCTCAAAGGCACCATCTATTCGTTCGGGATATCTCGTTTGGTAAATGGCACGCCAAGCGGATCTGTTATGTCTGTTATGTATGTCAGCTGCGTTTTATCTAAGCGGAACCTTAATACGTGTTTGGAGACAGGAAGTACGAAATTCCAAACCGTAGGCCAGAGAGTGCCGTAGTACGGCAAGACCGACCTTCCGGTCGTACCTGAGGGGGGTCGATCGTGTCTGCCATTACGTTCCCACGGTCACGTTCTGGAAAAATTGATCGACTGCCTACGAGAACACGCTCCAAATTTATCCTATCGTTTCTTTATGAATGATGGACGTAATCGGCTACTCGAGTTCCGATGGAATTACGGAAACGAACGAATACGAGCTGTTATGTCGATGAAGAATATCGGGATTTTAATGGTGTTTCGACGTTGTGTAATTCTACGTGTTGCAATGGTTAGTTGAGACTGGTGGAATATTAATTTAGCAATGATAAGATAGTAGTCTTGTAGGAATGAGTCGATGTCGTTGCAATATGTAAATGATTCTTTAGATCCAACTCACGGCTCGCATTGAGTATGTATGTGGCTCGACATAAAATTGTAAACTTAGAAAATTGATACGATTGTGATTAAAAATGTCGTTAGTAATTTTACAAGGTATTTTTTCAGTGTTTGTGCATTTTATATGTGGCTCCAGATAACTCGTAGTTCAATGTGGCTCAGGGAAACTAAAAGTTTGACCACCTTTGGCCCAAATTGAACATATGCATTATTTCAAATTACCGAAATATCTTCGTTGTATAAATCTCTATTTTTTTTTATTATTTAGTGCACTTTTTTCGTTTAATGCTTCCGGATATTTCTACATCCCCCTCCTACGTCATTTTTACAAAGACTATGGGTAGAATTACGACAATCGTCATTCGCATATTTGAAGACCAACAAATTAACCCTCTACTGGTCCTTGTAGCTTTGAAATAACGCAAGTCACATCTAAGCTTCTATTTTTCAAAATCAAATTTTCAACTTTGTCAAATATTATAAGTTAACTCATGAAAACCATGAAATTCTTTGCAAATCAATGTGTAAAATTCAGGTTTAATCCGCCATTTTAAATATTATTCTTATTATTCTCTAATTTTGCTGTCGTGACACTAATCTTCCGATACCACCAAAAATTTGGACTAAAGAGGGTTAATCACAGTCACTACTCTTTTGAAACCTTCCGAAAGAGTTAAATAATATAAAATATTGTTCTAATCATTCTCTAATTTTGCTACCGTGAAACTGATCTTCGGGTTCTACAAAAAATTTGAACTAAAGAGGGTTAATCACAGTCACTACTCTTTTAAAACGTTCCGAAAGAGTTAAACAGTAGTATCATAATTCCTACCAATGCAGCCATCCCGATCGAGAAATCCACTGTTACAAATTAATCAATACCAGTTCAACCAATCTCCCGGAATTCTTAAGCCTCCCACCCCAATTCATCAGAATCCCGAATCCTCAAGCAAGCTCATTCTCCGCGTTCACAAAATCGAAATCAAACTTCCATCCCACGCCAGAGGCATCATGAAATACCTTCCGCTCGCCTGAGGCTTTATTCAAAACAGAAACCACCGTGGAAGGCACGAAAGGAGCGTCCGGTCCTTCCACGACTCGAACAATGTCCCAGGCTTCTCTCGGTCAGCTGATTCTCGCCAGCTACCCAGCTGACTCCTTAATTTCCTTCGGTAGCCAGTTACCGAGGTGCAATTTTCCAACGTTCATTCGTGTACGTTGGGACGAGCGATCCGATTCCATGGCATCGGCGAATTTGCTTCGGCTTGCAGGAGGAAACATGCGCTCGTACTTGCCACACGCATGCACCTATGCACCTATGCATTCACGCATACATCGTGAAGTCGAGGGCAGGTAGTAACCTGTCTGCTCGGCCGACGCGCCGGCTCGAGTGACTCAGGAGAACCCGATGACTGCAAAGTGAAATGAACTCGGCCCCGGATCCGGCTAGACTAGCTTTGCCTCGTGTAACGTCCTTTTAACGCCGCTACCTCCACTGCTATCTTCTTTTTTTACATTTTATATTCCTTTCGACTTCGAATACCGCTGATATCTAGTATTTTAGGTGGAATTTTCCGCTATTGAGATTCTAGATGTGATAGTTAAAAAGGAATTGGAATTAGGAGGATGGTTTTGATAGGTATTTGAAGATTGATCCGTGCTTGATCACATACTATCGATATGCTTCTGAAAGTTACTTGACCCAACTTTAGTCTCTTGTATACCTAGATCGTGATTATCTTTGCTTTGTAGTCTTGAATTTCTTACAATTCTTTCATCATTTATGGGCATCTTTCAATATTTTTTTACATTGCTACTGTATGTATGAAAAAATGAGCTCAAAACTGATAATAAAGGTTTCGTCACTCTGCACTTTAATCCTCTGCACTTGGAGCCATCTCTGACCTTATCTATTAAGTCCTTGCCCTACAATGACGAGTGACACTCGTCATGAGGTAAATGAGAAATTTTCAAGCTTTCGAAAACCTATTAAATTGGAAAAATTAATGAAACGCGATGGGATAATATTATTTTTTTTAAATTTTAACACTAGATTTACCAGCGTGAAATCTATTATATATAAATATGTTAAATATGTACCTTTTAAAGCAAGGAAAATTAAGACGTGGAAAAGATCATAGATTCTGTAATTTATGTTTTATACGATGGACGAAGAATATTTATACTACGGCTCTCTCATAAACCCGTAGAATTTTTGGAAAAAATTGTGTACCGGTCATTTTGACTGGTTTGGTAAATCTAGTAATATTACGTTAAATTATACGGTATATCAAGAACTACTAGCAAAATTCTTTTTTTAGTAATTAAATTATCAACTGTAGCGGACGCAGTGACAAAACAAATTGTAAGGCAAGGAGTTAAAGTCTATTTCTACTTATTTATACTTTTTAGTTATTCGTTTTATTTCTGCATGGCCTCAAAATATTCCTAACTACTTGAAACTTACGAATACATTGGCAAGAAAGTAATTTCGGTTTTGTAAAATTACGATTTAAATAACCAGTAGTCACTCCCTTTTACGCATGACGACTATACTCGTCAATACACAAAATTCAGCCATTTCACCATGACGAGTATAGTTAATCACAGCTAACTGGTTAACTCATTTTCATCATATGACAAAATCAAAAATATATTTTTACCACCAAATTTCTTTTTGTCAAGTCTAATTGTAAGTGAAACAGTATTTCAAAACGTAATATTGCACTTTAATCGACGAATGTTCTATAAATAATTTAGACTCTTCGTATATACCGCTATTGACTCACAGAGCGGATAAATGCGTTTTGATAATAGTCACCTGAAAAAGTGCGCGCATACATGCGCTTGTGATGCAAATGAGTTAACAACTTAACAGCACTTTACTATTCTCTACCTGGTGCCATTTCAGTAGAAAAGTTCAGGTAAACATACATTACTCAAAATGTTGCTGTGCAATAACTTCATCCACTGTAATCACTGATATATTAATCACTAATACTGTATCAATATACTAATAAATTCGAAGGTCCCTCAGAGGGAACAACAGACTGACACGGTAGACTTACAATGTCCTCTGAGGTGGAACATCGTAGTGCAAAAAGTTAACGTTCCAAACTTCGATTCACGACACAACAGTGTCGTTCTTTGTTAGCTTCTTTGCACCGACTACGTAGCCACGTCGTTCCTCTGGTGTCTCTATAGCTCGGCAACGGAAACGCGCGATATATTTTTAGATAGCCGCTTCTTCGGACAGTCGGACTTGACCCACGCGTCGTGTAAACGGGCGTCACACGTGTTGGTACACGCGTCTACCTGTCCCGGCGTCTCGTGTCTCGGATGCGCCGGCTGCGACATATTTGGGACACTGGATCGCGCCGCTCTTCGGGTGGTCGATCCTCGTTAACGAGGAAAAAGGAGTTTTCTCTCACTTTCTTCCTTTCATTTGATTTTTTTTTAAATATATATATATATTTTTTTAATGGTAGCCTGTTCTTCCGGTTTGATCGATGTGTTTGTTTAGCGCTCGCTGGTACGCGCAGTTTTTCGTTTGTTGAGGATTCCGCGTTCGTGCCTCGATTGCAGTAGGGATTATACTCGGAGAGATATTGTACTTGATCAATAGAGCGCATAATTATATCCCTTTAAAGTTCCTGTTTAATGTGATTCGAAGTTTTGTGTGGATGTATTATTGATAGCTGTATTAATCGTTTTAGTGGCAGATGATGATATATCGTCATTAGCGATTCTTCTGGCACTGGGAATGGTGGAATTATCATGTAATTTTCTAGTATGATGGTAATTTTATTAGGAATATTTGAAAATGCAGGTTGTAGTTGATATTACGTGGTGCATATGAAACTATGATGGAATAATGCTTCTTTTTATTTGTAACTACTGGTTATTCTGTTATATAATTATTTTTATGCTACAAATTCATTGGCCGTAGTTTTTTAAACGGATGCAATTGCACTTTTAAAATGGCATACGAATTGTAAGTGTTTAATCCAATTTTTTTAAATATATTAGGTCGTCAATAATGAAACTTGTAGTAAATAGGCAAACTTTGCCTATTTGTCTACAAATTTCATACTTGACGACCTGATATATACATCATAGTGGAAAGAAATGTTTGTTTGTCAATCAACGAATTTGTTTGTCTACTAGACAATTGTTGTCGCGCTGCATACTTTGTATGGAAGTTTTACGACGTGTAAGAACTGATTTTAGAAAGAAATTACAAATAATTACGTAGTTTGTTATTAAACTTTGAAATTTGAAAATCTAGTTAATTTGAAAAATCTCTGATTATTTGTAATTTGAAATAACCACTTACGTATAAATATTTTCGGTGCTCTTCGGTTATGCACATTTTTGATAAAAAAACAAAAAAAAAACGGTGTAAACTATTCTGCCACGATTTAGTCGATCAAAAAGCGATTTCAAACCAGCTAAAAGAAACGAGAGAATGCATCAAGTAAGGGAAAAATATTTTTCAGTGTTTCGCAACGTGGCAGAGACGAGTAGTTACATGAAATTCTTGTTTTTCCAGTCGATTTTTGTCGGTTTGTTGACATTTCTGAGTGTTACAGGTGACAGGAATACACTTTATTTTCATGGAGATCAAGGATCGCAGAATTGCATATGTGTTTTCGTTATATGCGCATACAGGTATCACGTATTTTACATGATAAAACGCTTACAAATCGAGGCAGCCCACTTTCGTTCCCTGAAACGCTTTATTTTCGAATTTTACCGAACGTTTTGCGTTTCCAATTTACCGTTTCGATTAACGGTTTGCCGTAATACTCGTTACTTCATCGTATTCACGACACGCGAGTCATTATTTCTGCAATTTCGAAAGATATAATTTCGATTTGGGAGGAAACGAAAAATTAACTATGACCTTTGTATCTCTGTTTTATCAAAACAACGAGCAACAAGGTCTGGAAAAATTGCGCTTGTTGTTTGTTATTCTTTTTCGTATTTTATTTTTCGCCTATCAATTGATTTTTACGAAACATATCTGATTTTTAGAAAATTCACGACCTTTTTCTCCCTTTGCCCTTTGCGCTCGGACGGTCGTTCCGGTTGCGTTTTTATTTCGTGTTGCAAAGTCACGCGAAATTTCATTCCCGCTCGTTTTGACCTCGGTCTCAAATTCTGTCGATAATCCTTCGTATCTCAATAATGCGCTTCGATGGAGCATCATGGTGTTGCGATGCGACTTAATAAATAGCGCGGGAATTTGAAAATTCCTAGCCCGGTTGTCGTGCCGAATAAAGGGTATAGCCGGTTAAGATGGTCAAATGTGCCCTTGAACCGAATTCAAATCGCGATGAGTCATTCGAAAGTTTATAAAAAAAGAATGATTTCTGCCAAGTTTCAACTTTGAATCTCGACCCGGGGGGTAGTAAAGGGTAAAAATAGAAAATCAGGTTTTTGCCGAATTTCTCCTATACCAGCGGATAAAAAATTTTGAAAAAATTCAGAGGCACTTCTGTTATCAGGGCACATATTAGAGAATTTTTTCAGATTTTTAAATTGAAAAAACAAGCTGTGAAAAATAAAAAACGCTAAAAAATGATGAAAAATGCCGATTGTGTATCGAAGCAGTCTTGGCACTATAATTATATTTTTACTGTAAGTACGTATCATTGTTACTATTGTCCTGAATTTTTTTCAGATTTTTCAATTTGGTGCGCCGCAGTTAAAAAAATTAAAAACCGATTTTTTCGTCGTTTTTTCCGTGTCAGAGTAACTTATACGTCGAATTGCTTCATGAAATAGGTATTTTATGCGATCTTCTATGTTTATACGTACAGCAAAACATCACAGGAATTAAAGAAACTGAAAAAACCGAATCATTTGAAACTGTTATGCGCCTTACATTGTAAAGTATGTACCGTATTTTCCAACGGCGTCGGTGGCGCAGCGGTAGAGTGTCGAGCTGCCGCTGCGAACTTTTTGAACGTAGGTTCGAGCCTCGAACTTCCAAGTCCCTTAGGCTAAGTTTTTTTTTTTCGTTAATTACATATATTTCCTAACTTTACGACACAACGATCAATATTTACTTTCAAATGTTTTAAGAATATTTGAAAAACATATTAACCTGAAATATACGTAAATATAAGTTTGGACTGCTTGTTATGCCGCCGTTTATCCTGTCAATTACGGCATTGTTTGAAATTGGTTTTCAAATCTCTTACCTTTAACAGTTATGGATGGATGGCAACAAAAATCGTGTTGTTGTTTTTCTACTATTTAGCCTTTTCGTCTATTCGAATTAGATCATACAATTCTATTCTCTCTTTTATTCAAAATGTATGTGAGAATTTCTGTCACGGGTTCAATGCATGAAAGGTAAGAGATTTGAAAACCAATTTCAAACAATGCCGTAATTGACAGGATAAACGGCGGCATAACAAGCAGTCCAAAGTCATATTTACGTATATTTCAGGTTAATATGTTTTTCAAATATTCTCAAAACATTTGAAAGTAAATATTGATAGTTGTGTCGTAAAGTTAGGAAATATATGTAATTAACGAAAAAAAAAACTTAGCCTAAGGGACTTGGAAGTTCGAGGCTCGAACCTACGTTCAAAAAGTTCGCAGCGGCAGCTCGACACTCTACCGCTGCGCCACCGACGCCGTTGGAAAATACGGTACATACTTTACAATGTAAGGCGCATAACAGTTTCAAATGATTCGGTTTTTTCAGTTTCTTTAATTCCTGTGATGTTTTGCTGTACGTATAAACATAGAAGATCGCATAAAATACCTATTTCATGAAGCAATTCGACGTATAAGTTACTCTGACACGGAAAAAACGACGAAAAAATCGGTTTTTAATTTTTTTAACTGCGGCGCACCAAATTGAAAAATCTGAAAAAAAATTCAGGACAATAGTAACAATGATACGTACTTACAGTAAAAATATAATTATAGTGCCAAGACTGCTTCGATACACAATCGGCATTTTTCATCATTTTTTAGCGTTTTTTATTTTTCACAGCTTGTTTTTTCAATTTAAAAATCTGAAAAAATTCTCTAATATGTGCCCTGATAACAGAAGTGCCTCTGAATTTTTTCAAAATTTTTTATCCGCTGGTATAGGAGAAATTCGGCAAAAACCTGATTTTCTATTTTTACCCTTTACTACCCCCCGGGTCGAGATTCAAAGTTGAAACTTGGCAGAAATCATTCTTTTTTTATAAGCTTTCGAATGACTCATCGCGATTTGAATTCGGTTCAAGGGCACATTTGACCATCTTAACCGGCTATACCCTTTTCGTTAAACGTCCTCGTCAAGCTTTAACTTCACCGTCGTATCGTTGAAAGATCAATTTTACTGAAATTTCATTTCCATTTTGTTCACACATCGTCCCTTGTATACTGGGTGCTTCGGAAATCGATACTTGCATTTCTGGCATGGTCTATTTCTTTGTTCTACTCGTAGCTTTAAAATGAAATTATTATTGCAATAACTTCGAATTTTATATTGTTGATTATTCATTTGTACTTAATAATAGAAAGTTTATTTAATTGTTCTGAGTTTGTAGGCCAGTGGATCTTTATTTTCATCTTTGTATTACTCCAAGCACTTTATTCAAATCGCAGATAATTTAACGCTTCGGATAAAGTATTTCAGATTAATCAACCTCTGTTAAAGTGAAGCAACGAGACCTTGGTTGGCGTTTTAATTTGCTATTTTTCATTTCGACTTCGAACTACGATAGTTGCAGCAGACCTAATACTTTCAAGTGGTCTCCAATTGGTAGAAACGTCTTACACTTTAAAATTGACATATATTCTTCTATTATTCTTAGAAACTCCAATTACAAAAACACCGAAAGAGTGTTTATAATAATAAAGTCTCTCTGGCAAGTTTTCACAAATTTTTAACAATTACAAGTTACTCGAATAATAACCGAATAATGTTACAGATAATTATAGAGTTCCTCCCACGTGACTTTAAAGTTCCAAACAATTTTGATCCCCCAAGTCAAAGAGAACTTCAGCATTTCCCAAACACCCAGTATCCTTTCAACAATCCGTCCGACGTGATCGTCGACTTTCCTAAATCCCCGTGTCGCTTCATTATGACAGTATTAATTTTTCGTTCTCGCCCGTCATCCGCGAAGTGGAAATTCCGCTTGAAAATAAAATCCCCCGTTGCCGTATAATTTATCGCTCGAATTGCGTATTGATTTCACACATCGCTTTATTAATTGCACAGGATTTGCCGGCTGGTTTATGGAATCGACGAATCGTTTGGTAATACGTATCCGAAGAGAGTTTCTCGCTTGTAATTATCGGCTTTTCTCTGACTGTTCGGTCTGTATAGATACATATATCTATATATGTATACATATATATGTATAATCACTTGGACTAACACGAAGGTATCGCGAATTCTGCACGTATTCGCGGTATGTGTGATGTATTCATTTGGTAAAGCTATTCATGACCTCTATTGTTGAGAAACTGGAACTGTATCAAGCACAGTGCGACCAATGAAGCCTGATTTTTTTTTCTATTCTTACGATTCAAATAATTATGATTATAATACAATGTAATGCACGAATTGCGCGAGGTAAATTATTGTTCCTTTTCGTCGATTGGTAGAAATTGTTTTGGGAATTGAGCGTAGGAAAAGTTGCGGATAGTTCGACAGAATGATACAGCTATATTAACTGCTCACGATAATCCTACAATAGCGTCCCAATTATTGGAAAATAAGTATAAATACGGACAAATGCAGTCATATCACTTTCACATTAAGAAAAGGCACCACACCTCCTATCATTTTTAATAATCATGTCATACCTCAAACTAAAACAGTTAAATATCTAGGACTACATCTAGATTCCAAACTTACGTGGAAACAACACATACGTAAAAAAAATAGAACAAATCCAGCTCAAAAGGAGGGAAATGTGTTGGCTCACCAGCAGACAATCTAAACTGTCACCGGAAAACAAACTGTTGCTGTATAAAACAATTATAAAGCCTATTTGGGCTTATGGAATTCAACTTAGGGGTATGGCCGCCAAAAGCCACATAACTAAGCTTGAATCATTGCAATCCATAATTCTTAGAACAGTTGTTGACGCTCCATGGTATGTTCGTAACGATGAAATTCGTAAAGACCTAAAAGTAAAATCAATCGTAGAGGAAATAACAACGCTATGCAAAAACTACAAAACCAGGTTAGAGCAACATCCCAATACTGCAGTCCAGGAACTTTACTCATCTGACCTACCCAGAAGACTACGAAGAAAACACCCGAATCTTGAACTCTACAAGACCTATATAGATACTAACAAATAATAAATTGCATAATGCAATTTCACAGACGCTTCTGCAATGGGAAAAACGTCTACGTGATAAGTATACCACACCACTAAACCAATTTACCAAATGTCCAAGTCTGGACAAATTGTAAAGTCTCGAGGAGAAAAAAAAGTTCGACAGCAGTAAGAAGTCAGTTTGCAAGTAGTTTTGCTCCGATTCGTCCGATGGATAGGGACATCCCTCGTTTTAATTTTATTTTCAATTTTAATGTTGACTGGTGAAAAAGTCTCAAGCTCGTTACATTGTTATGGGAACGATGAAAGAAATGTTTTCATTCCAATTATCGCTCGTCGATCTTAAGTTTCCTGGAGTGATATCATGCAGATAGGCGGTACGAGCGACAGTCTTCCCTGACCCCGTAACCGAACCAACTGACTTCTTGTTTCTGCCGAAAGGTAGAAGGTAGACTTTGGTGATAGAAATATTTATGATTCGTTTCGTAAAATTTCTCTCTGAACGGTAATTTTTTCGGAACTACTTTCTCAGATATAACAAAGCACAATTGTGGCGGGAATTTAGGAAGAAGTCATTTGATAAGTGGTTTGCTTTGATTCGCCCGACGTTTCTCGTCCTCTCGCACTTTCGATTCTAATGCGTGACTGGTCGAAAAAGCACTTAACCCTCTATAGGCTTTTGTAACTTCGAAGTAACGCAAAACAAATCTAAGCTTTTATTCTTCAAAATCGATTTTTTAACTTTCTCACATATTACAAGTTAGCTCTTCAGAACCATGAAATTTTTAACAATTCAACATTTCAAAATCAAATAAAGTTTATTATTTATAATAGTACTTTTATTATTTTCTAATGTGCTGTCGTGCATCTAAGGCGATGCTCTTACTCCGTACCTTATACCGAGTGACTTCTTAGTCTATTCAGTCCATAATTGAATCTAAAACTCAGAATAATCCCAGATCAAGTAACAATTTACTCTGAATCAAGGAACAAAAAACACCTTAACCCTTTGCACTCTGAATTATATTTCAATTTTCTTACCAGTAGCTCCCAACGCTTTTAAGTATTTTGTTTCAATTTTGCTTGATCTGAAAAATAGGGTAATTAAAAAAAATAAAGTATCTTGTAATTTACAAGTGCATGATATCTCTTGAAAAATTGTTTAGCATGCAATCCCGGTTTTCTTTCGTACGTTAACACTTTATTGACCGGTAGCTTATTAATAGGCTTTTCAGGCCCAACGCTTTTGGAGTTTTAACTAATTAATCAGTTACCATAGCGATTAATAAATTATTGTTTATCATTGCGGTTAACTGTGCCAAGGATTCTGTGACGAGAATTTATAATTTTCGAAAAGATATCGGTATCAGGAAAGTATTTGCGGCCAAGTGACCGGTCAGAAGTGAGTAGGATGTAGAAAAAATACCGGTTGATAAAGTGTTAACATCTATTGGTTTGGACTTGAAAAAATGTCGAGTATGACTCGACAAAGGAGTTCCCGCGATACAAACTAATGTCGATTTAGACTCGACATAGGAGCGCAAAGGGTTAAATCAACGAATTTTTATTATTATAAATTCAGGTAATTGTTTAAAGGAATTAAAGTCATTTCAATTGTCACGACATAGCTAGCGTTAACAATGCACACATACTTTGTCGCTGCTTGAGGGCAGATTGGTCGCAATCTCGGAAATCTTACCATCAAACGTTATAGCGTTAGAGCGAAATGAAATACGTCAGCGAGCATTATGGTTGTTGTCAGAGACCATGTAGAACCAAGGCAGCAAACGATTCTCCCTTGGTGCGGTACCGTCAGTTAACTCGCGTCGCTATCGAGTTATGCTACTGACAATGATTGATGTTTAGCCACGCAGATTGCCAATGATTCCGCAAACTCGTTGAAGCAGATTGTTGTTACGGAACGTTGTTCACCGTTGCAGATGATTATTGCTTAGGTATGTTAGCATTTCACAGTGATATTTCGTAAAGCTTCGAGTAACGAGAAAGGTAACAAATTTATATTTTAATATTATTGTTATTTCTTTAGTTTCAAATTTTGTATAATCTTGGAACTTTGATTGCACGTTTACGGTGCGAGATTTTCGGCAATTCTTTAACTTTTAACCCTAAATCACTAACCTTATTTTTCGACGCTTATCACTAACCTTCGTCTCTTCGACTACGGTGTTTACAAAAGGGGTTAAAGGGTATTATTTAAATAAAATTTAAACATGTTTTTTTCTATTATTAAAGATAGGTATTTATTTATTACGATAACGGTAACTAATATGGCATACTTATTAAATCCGTGTCGTCGAATCGACGAAGGTTAGTGATCTAGGGTTAAAGCTGCCTTTGCGCAAAATTCTTATTTTTCCGATCGTTAACCTATTAACTCGTTGTCTTACGAATTCTTTTGTGTTCGAACGCGCAAAAACTCAGAATTAATTGCTAGAATAATAATTTATCACTGATTTCTGATATCGGTATAAGTTAACGCAATATTAATAATATAGGACTAATTTCGACGTCTTCTGACCTGCTGATATTTTCAATTTAACAGTTTTTGGAAAATTAAAAAATTATCTATTCCATTTACCGCGTCACGTGTGCCACACGTCATTGTAAGGCAAAGGGTTAATAGGGTTTTCAAGCCCAACGCTTTTGGATATTTAATTTCTTAGCTTATAAGAACGTGTGACACTCGCACGAAATGTAATAGGAAATTTTGAAGTCTTTTGAATCTATTAAATTGAAAATATCAGCCGGTCACAGAACAGTCTAATTATATCTATACTATTAATATTAATTTAAGTTATACGAAATATTAGAAGTCAGTGAGAAATTTTGATTTCAGGAATTAATTTTGAATCATTGCATGCCCCTGTGAGAAAAGAAATCGTAGGTGGAAGAATTAAATTATTAATCGGTTACCACGTCAACTAATAAATTGTTATTTATCATTATGATTTACTGTGTCAAGGACTCAGTGACGAGAATATGTAGTTTTCGAAGAGATATCAGTATTTGCGGCCAAGTGACCAATCAAAAGTGGATCGGATATTAAAAGAATACAAGTCGATACAGTATTATGATAAAATTGCAAAAGTTTGAATGATCTTTCCAAAACATTTCTCATAAGATTGAGGTTCTTTTCTTTTTCCTCAAATCGATTTTCTGACACTAATACCATAACTCCTAAGCACAATTTCATATTTTCTTACCATATTACATAAACTGTTCGTTCGAAAACATGTAAATAGCTGGTAGAAGCCTGCCTTACTATAAATTATTATTATTCTCATAAGATTCTCGGTATTCTTCTGACTACTTGATTTTATCGTACAGAATTTCCCTCGTAAAATCAGATCGTTTGATCGTGACTTCTTCTCTTTATCAACGGCGATACACGACATTTCCTTCGATCTGATTATCCCAGTCATGCATCACACGATCGTCCTTTACCTTGGCAAAGTATTACTCGATAACCCGGCAACAATTTCGTTCCGCAGGAAAGTCGAATCTCGAGTGATCCGAATTCAAAGACTCCTTGATCCGACTATACGACGAGATTCGTAAGAATCATATATAAATGGAAAGGTAGATCGTCTAGGAATAGCAAAAAGCTTACCACATATTTCAAATACATTTTTCTGAGTCCGGTTGTCGGTGCTTTTCAAGAACAGCGAGGCTTAGAGTATTTCGAGAAGGTGTGCAATTACCACAGACCACTTGGCACAATGCTATCTCATATTTTACGATATAATCTGAGCAGAACGTGAAAATTTAGAGAGATTCGTTACACGGTGGCTCGTTAGAGATACGTTATGGTATGGGAACAATTACATCCGTAATAATCTTCGGAAGTAAATGGCGGAACGCGAGGAGAATGTGTACAGTGCGGTGATCAGAAGGAGATCTGGCAAAGGAACGAAGTTCCTGTTGGTGATTGATGCTCTGCCACTGTTTAAGAACCAATGGGTGAACTTTGAGTCACAGGTATTTTTGCGATTGGCAGATAGGGTTACATCTATAGCGCAGAAATGGCAAATTGCCGAGACCGTAAGAAGTGATAAGAGAACGGAGGTAAAGAGATTAGTCTACTTGCTCCATATCAGTACCAACGGATAGGTGTAATATTTGAGACAAAAGTCTTTTGTTCTAGACATATTTTAAGCTTTTCGATTAAAATTCTGAAATTTGTACTAGTAGCAGTTATCATTCGATATTGATATACGTGACATTGTTCTTCAGTTGTTATCTGCTTTTCCTGTCTTTTATTGTTTCGATGCTTCTTCTTGGACATGGTGGTGCACGACAGATCGGTGTATGCGATTGACTCGATCCATAACAATAGACGGTAATAAATACATGTGACTGTGGCAGGACAGTTAATTTCATTGGCTGACAAATTACGACCTCTCCCTTGTTCAAGTAGAATCGCGTAATGCAGATAGGAAATGAAAGATCGAAAGGTCAGGTTGACGCTTTCAAAGTATAGGACAAGCCTAGAAGGAATTTTTAATTGTTCAAACAAAACTTCATATGTTAATCGAGTAAGTTGAAGACTTGAAGTGCTGTTTTTTTAAAAATGTTGAAATTGTTAGGGCTGTATTTTGTTTCATTTTCTACATCTACCTTGCAAGTCGTGAAAGATTAAATCGATTTAGGTTCTTGCGCATTTAATTTTCTTTCTTTTAAAGTATTTACGTAATATCTTTGACTACACTGAATTAATAGTCGGTAATTCTGGTATTAACCCTTTGCGCTCCGAATTATTTTATTAACTTTTTGTCAGATAAGCAAATATAATCTCGGAAAATTGTCTACTGTTGATTATTCGTTTTTATTTAATACTAGGAACAATTGTAGATACTGCGGTGTATTCCTGTTGAAATGCAAAATTATTGTTGATTTCGAAAAGTCGATAATTAGTATATGAAATATGAAGTGTCACAAAAAGCTGTGTCGAGTGTAGCTCGACATAGGAGTGCAAAGGGTTAATACTTCTTAGGAGTGTTGAGGAACGTGAATTCGAGGGCATTGGTTGGAAGTCTGAACCTATTCTTATTATCCAGCATATCTTCCAGGAAATTCACGTTTGCCGAAGTGTGAACACCGAACGCAAGATAATCCACGTTATCGTCTTCCGATTAACCACTCCGTTTCGTCTAATGGCGAAACGACTAACTGTAAAGCGAGTCGTTAGTTCTGTTTCGTTAAAATCCCCTCTTTTTCGCAGCACGTTACTTCCTTCCTCGCGTGCAGCCACTCTGTCAGTTATCTACGTCGAGCAGACAGTTTTAATATTATTCCTATTGTTTAAAAGCCCGATCCAAGCATCGCGGTAGAACGTTTGATCATAGAAGAAAAACTGGGTCACCGTGCATTGAGCTCCGATCATCGGAACTATCTCGTAGCCCCGGAAAAAAAATTGCTCTACCTTCCATTTTCGTATTTTTTTTTATCGTTGCCGTTCGCGTCGTTTTTTCGCCTGTTTTCCTTTTTATACGGCCCTTCTTTCGGGATTCACATTGACGATCGCACGAGGTCCCTGTTTATGAAAAATTGTGAAGAAGGAACAGCTAAATTATTATTTAATATACCATAGGTTTGATGAGAGGTCTCAGGTACAACCACTATAGTAATTAAACAGAGATATATGTTGTGCAAGGTATTAAAAGCTTGGACTCAGAATGAGAATGGGCATTTGGTTAGCTTTAGAAATTTTTTTTTCAAATTATTATTTAATACATTGTAGACTCGGCGGTCCAGAAATCACGTAGAGCAATAGGTCCGAGGCAAAATGATAATAGTAATTAATTGAAGCCATAGTATGTAAGAAGGTAAAGTGTTGGATTCGCAATCAGTGGAGCTGAATTTTGAATGCAATCACCCCTGGAAAATTTTTCTTAATTTATTATTTAATGTACCATAGCCTCGGTGGTTTGGAACCCACCTAAAACAGCAGGTCCCAGGTAACCACCATAGTAGTTAAACGGAGATATGGTGTTTCAGGAATTAGAAATTTGGACTCGTTGTCAGAGTGAGCCTTTCGTTACGTTTAGAAATGTTTTCCAAATTATTATTTAATACATTGTAGACTCGGCAGTCCAGAAATCACGTAGAGCAGTAGGTCCCAGGTAAAATGATAATAGTAATTAATTGAAGCCATAGTATGTAAGAAGGTAAAGTGTTGGACTCGCAATCAGTGGAGCTGAATTTTGAATGCAATCACGCCTGGAAAATTTTTCTTAATTTATTATTTAATGTACCATAGCCTCGGTGGTTTGGAACCTACCTAAAACAGCTGGTCCCAAGTAACCACCATAGTAGTTAGACGGAGCTGTTGTGTTTAAGGAATTCGAAATTTGGACTCGTTGTCAGAGTGAGCCTTTCGTTAGGTTTAGACATTTTTTTCAAATTATTATTTAATACATTGTAGACTCGGCGGTCCAGAAGTCACGTAGAGCAGTAGGCCCCAGACAAAATTATAATAGTAATTAATTGAAGCCATAGTATGTAAGAAGGTAAAGTGTTGGACTCGCAATCAGTGGAGTTGAATTTTGAATGCCATCACCCCTAGAAAATTTCTTTTAATTAATTTATTATTTATTATTTAATATACCATAGTCTCGGTGGCTTGGAACCCACCTAAAACAGCAGGTCCCAGGTAACCACCATAGTACTTAAACGGAGGTATGGTGTTTAAGGAGTTAGAAGCTTGGGCTCGTCATCAGAGTAGGCCTTTGGTTAGCTTCATAAATTATTTTGCAAATTATTGTTTATTACATTATAGTCTCGGTGAGTCAGAACCCACAATGAACAGCAGGTAAAATTATAATACTTAGAACAGTAGAACGCAAACAAAATGACGTCATAACTAAAAAGCTGAGAATTACAAAATATGAAACCATCTCTTCTACAGCCCAATGCCCTCTGTCCATGATCACGTTAAGCAACAGGCCCCAAATGCACTCCAAAGATTGGTGACCACGCGCACTTTCCAATTCTCTTTCATCTCGTGTTCCTATTATACTTTCTCCACAGCTCCAGGTATTATTCGTTCCTCTAAAAAAATTAGCAAAAACCACAGGCACATTGAACAAAAACTCGTAAACCTCGTGCCGCTTCGTGAAACACGAAAACTGGGCCGTTATAAATTCGCCTCGTTTCAAGTACCCCGAAGCAAAGTTATACAATTGCATTATTACTTAATGCTCGAAGCCTCCGCGGTATTTATATCCTGACGTTATCGCCAACCGTGCGTCGACGTCCATTGTCACTTTCTTCCTCGTGCACGCGAGTTCTCCGAGGTCGTTTCTTCCATCGCGACAACTTTCATCGTGCAAACCTGAGGAGACTCGTTTCGCACTTTTCCTTCACGCTCGTAAATTTATCTACGCGAGATTTTCAGCACAACCATTCAACCACGTTTCGAGACTTTAAAACGACCGTGATAAACAATACACCATATCTTCCCCTTTGCCTGGTGCAATCCATCTAGTTTTGTTTTTCATTTCTTATTTTTCTCTCGTACTCGACATTCGCGAATAGCATAGAGTCGTTCGTGACCGAAGTGGCCTATATAAAAGGAAGAGAGCGATATTTTTAACATCCTCCCGTGACTCATGCGAGGCAATTTTCTCATGAATTTCGCGGCATTCGTTGTTTTTTTTTTCTTTTTCCCTCTCTCTCTTTTTTTTTTAAAAGGAACGTAGGATGCACCTGCGCACACGCGGGGACTAGGAGAGACGGAATGCAGATCTAAAAATACAAGGAGAATTCGAGCATTTTCGTATCCAGAGTCGGTGGTACTATAAGCGAGTTGTATTATTAGCGCGTCATACAGACCTTTCTTTGTTCCCGCCTTTTTTCCCCCCGGTGATTCTTTCTCGGCCAGTATGCACATATTCTGTTCGACCGATAAAAGCGACCCTCGAATCCATCGAAATAAGCGTGGGCGATAATGGAGCAGAGAATTACGTTGTACTGGCTACTAATTGATGTCATGACTATCTGTACGAGTTTACATGTTGCCGTTTGCTGCTTGTCGATTATGTTTCTTTCGCGATATTTCAAACGTATCCCATTGTCGACGTAATTTGTTGGAGTGTTTAAACGGGATGGGAGTTTTGCCGATTGTTTTTCCAGCTAGAGACAATTCGCGGTATTGTGTTTATCGGAATTACGTGCTTGTAGGGAGTCCACGGTAATCTCAGGAACGTGTTTACATTTCAATCGTGTTAATTGTGCTTCCGTACTGTTAACAGTAATCTTAGATTCAGCCTCGGTAATTAGAATTTACTGGGACGCTGAAATATTAGGAATATTTCCACTCCGATTTGGAGATGTTATTTGTAGATGTTACACCTCGTTACTTATCGATCTTCGAAGGGATAGAAAAATTCATCTGATAATTGTACCAGCGCAATAACACTAGATTTACGGAAGCCGCCAAATTGACGGGTTCCTACTATTTTTCATAATCATTTGTCAAATTTACAGACAAGCAGGTCAGTAGATATTTTAAGTGTATTTTACAGTGCAAAAAATACTTAACATATTATCATCATTGGCGCTAGATGCCTTCGTTTTTCAAACGCCTATTTAATGTTAATTGAATTAATACAATTAAATTAATGCCCTTAAATGTTAATTGCATCCCCACACATATAAAATGACGTTTTCGAATATTTACTTTACAGCTTCAAAAGTACTGAAATTTCCTCATAATTTGGTTCGTCAAGGTACTGTAATCCCTCACTTTAGAGACTACAATAAAAGAGATTCAATAATATCAATTAAGGGCAATATGTCAGGATTTCAATAAATGAATGCACAGGCTTGTATTGTAATAAAAACTAATGAATATTATATTTAGGTCTGAATCCTATGACTGCTTAACGAAGACTGCCTCGTAGAAAAACTCGTGATGGCTTCTTTGCCGAAATGTATACAATCTCGATGACGGTGAACACTTAAGCGGCGCGACCCAGCCATAAATTGAAACAAAATCTGTTCCAGGTCTATGCGACTCTTACAGTACTGCTTCTCATTTATGACGCAGATAGATGGATAAATCAACAAACAGGTAGATAGATAAACAGCCACGTAGACGAATGCACAGATAGATGAAGAAGTAGAAAGACAGACAGGAAGAAATAGAAAAAAGAGATACTGAGGAAGAGCAAAAATACGAGAAATACGGAAAGAGACGATTTGCGCATTGTCGACAGGCGAATCGTCTTTTTGCACGGGCACGCACACGGCTCGGAGAGCACATAATAGCGAGGTCTTCCTCGATGGCCTCTGTAGCCAAAGTCGGCCTCGGCTTCTGAACGTGAGCACGCTCGCGCGCATAGAATTCTGGCTTTCGGAGCAACCAACGATCCTCTGTCTCTTTCTCTCTCTTCTTCTCTCTTTCCACGCACATATCTATGTATTTATATATGCGACACACAGCGAGCATTTGGTTTACATCGGCATCATTCAACGCAAAGTCACGTTATATCGCGTTGTAGACGATGTAAACTTTATCTTTGGACGATTGAGGCCCCTTCCTTGTGGCGCGCGACCTTCTGCCGCGCAAGGTGGATGGAGATCCTTCGGCGATAGCGATAATCGTCGATGATGGATTTTTTTTGCAAGACGTACGTTTGAATAATGTACCTGCCCGTGTGACCGAGATAAGAATGCATGATCGACTGTTTCCCTTCTATCGGTTAACGTTGTTCCTTCTTGCTACGAGATAATTGGAGTAATCATGATAATAACGTTAAGTACTGTTACAATTTTTACGATTTTTTTCGTGGTATATAGTGGAGAACTTCTTGCGCAACTATTTGGCTGAATTGTTGCGGAATCGTTTATGTAGACTTGTAGGATGTAAGAAAGGAAAGACTCCTTCAGTGGGAAATTGGAGTAGTAAGGACAACTATGTTACTCTTCTAATTTTTGAGATATTTTTTTGCGTAGGCTATATTAATTTTTGTACATTTGCTTGATTGAATTATCTCAGCATTTTTTTATATAGTCTTGTAGAATTTAAGGGAGGAAGGAATCCTTCGGTGGGAAATTGGAGTAGTAAGGACAACTATGTTACTGTTGAAACTTTGAAGAATTTTTTTAACGTAGGGTAAACTGATTTTTGCACAATTATTTCGTTGAATTGTTTCAGAATTGTTTATGTAGTCTTGGAGAATTTAACCCTTTTAGTGCCGGACGGCGATATATCGTCGGTAGCGATAGTGCTGACGTTGGGCTTCGAAGGATTGATATTCAGTTTCCAACACAACATTAGTAATTTTATGACAGATAATTGTAAATATACAGTACATGCTCTATATTGTATAGTCTACATGAAACTATTGCCAAATGACAATTCTTTTTATTCACAACTACATTTGTCATTAATTGAAGCAATTTTTTCGGTTGGCACTAAAAGGGTTAAGAGAGGAAGGAATCCTTCGGTGGAAAAGTGAAATAATAAGGACAACTATGTTACTGTTGCTTCTAAGGATTTTTTTTTACATGTAGGGTACATTAACTTTTGTAGAATTACTTGGTTGAATTGTTGGAGAACTGTTTACGTAGTCTTGTAGAATTGCAGAGAGGAAGGAGTCTTTTAGTAGGGCAAAGTTAGAAGATCTCTATTTAATATTTAACATTTAAAGAGGATACAAATTCCTTAGAATCGCCTTTGAGCACTTTCCAAATATCGTAGTCGAAATTGTCGCAGTTCCGACACCATGAAAACCCGTTCAAAATTTTCAATTGCAAATTTCTTCCTAGCAACATTTCATGCAATGTACGAATGTTCGTACAAGCTCCGTTCCTTCTTAATTCAACGCAAATGAATACGAAATAGGATTAATTAGCTTCGCATGGACGCGTCCTGCTGGGAATGTTCTGATGAAAAATTGAACTCCATAATTGGAAGTTACGAATACTCGATTCTCATCATTTTCCACCCTCTACGCGGGCATTTTCTGACGCAATTCTGTCAGGAAAATTCAGTGGAAAATCGTCGAATGCTGTGTCGTTGCGTTTGCTGTTTCGCCAAGCAATTCCGATATTTACCGGGAGAGGAGATTTTTCCTTCGGTATTTACGGGAGTGATGGCGTTTCCACGATCTATTCTTCAGCGTAACTCACCGGGGTTTCTTCTCGACGATTTTTCACGCTACTTTTACTCTCGTATTCGACTTTTTTTTATTACTTTCGCTTCATCGTCTCTCGTTACCTTTTGTTCGCACTTCTGCCTTCCTTCTGAACTGCTCTGAACGGTTCGATAAGTTCCGGCTAAAATCCTCTTAATTGATCTCGATTTCCTCGCGAGATTCCGCCTCGACCGTGACTATTTCCTCGGACGATGTTTCGTGCAAACTACAATTTCTCTCTCTTTCTCCTTCCCTCTTGCTACTCAACGCTACTTCTTATGCATTCTCCGTATTTTTGGAATTTTTTTTTTGGTTTTGATCACCTCCTTTTACCTATGAAACTTCATCTATGCTATTTTATGTATACTTCACAGTATTTGTTATTCTCTTTATTCATTGTCTTATGGTTTATTCTATTTTACAGGTAACCCTCTCCTATAACACGGTAGATAGGTTCCTAGAAAATACCGTGATGTAAGACCCATTTTTTCAAATCAGAATCAAAGAAGAAACTTCTTTTCAAATTCCAATCTCTTAAACAGCAAATCTTGCTGCGAATAACACGCAAACTGCATGCAGCTTTTCTCTATAACATCGGAATAGCATTGTAAATAATTAAATTATACAAGTTTAAGTAAATAAGTTTATTTATATATTTTCATTGAAAGCTACTATAGTTCGTTATACCTGTTTTAAAGTAATTTAATTTTTAAATATCTTTAACAAAAATCATGTTATCCAGTTATACGGAAATACGGTGTTGCACAAAGATTTTCTCAATTTTCCTATCGTGTTAGAGCGAAACCGTGTTGTAGGAGGGGAACTTGTCTTTTATTTTATATTATTTTATGTCTTCTCTGTAAGAACTATTCTATTGTCCTTTTTGGGACTTGTCCAACATTGTAATGAGCAACAATATCTCTCTCTCTCTCCTTCTTTTCCAACTTCTTCTCTATCTACCTCTATCTCTACATTTTTCTACAACTCTATTTTTTTAACTCGTTCCCACCGCGCTTTTTAAATGTATCTTCGTACAAAGCACAAAAAATGGGACCACAGGAGAAGCATGGTAAAAAGGGGACAATCCATATCCAAGATGAATCAAAAATAAAATCCGTCACATCGTTTAAAACTGCAGCAACGACTAGAGGCGCATTAAATTCCCGTATCTCTCTGCTTTCTCTCTCGTATGTTCTTCGCGTTGAAAATCCATCGTTTTCTCTTCTCTCACTTTCGCTTTATCGTCGAGCTGTTAACTTGGGATTCAAACCGGGATAACTTTTTCGCATGGAACGAGTTCGAACTCCTCGATACCTCGTTAAAATCTTTCATTCCACTTTTCGCATGCAACGTGTATCACCAGGGGAATCTCGTATCCAATGATTCGTACGGGAAGAAACCAAATTTCTTTCTTACACTCTTGACTTTTCTCAACTCTGTATTCCGTCTCTTTGTTTTGCGAAAAGTTGTCGGGACGTGAAACTTTCTCTCTATCGTGCTTTCAGTTTCGAGAGAATTCGTTGCGGTGACCCTTCGAGAATGTCATGATTTATCGACGTTTTACTTTTTTTCCCCCTACTTATTTATGGATATTTTTAGTTAATTTACAAATTGGATATATGTTAGTTTTTAATTTTATTGCGTTTCGTGTTCTTTTTGCACGTTGAATTGATCAAATTTTCACTTGAAAACGCGATTGACGTCATCATCTGAGAATTTTGACTAACCCTTTGACTGCTATGGGCGCATATATGCGCCCTGCGAAACCAATGGATGGAAACTATGTTCGCAAATACGTGCTCTGCGAAAGCTTCGGCTGTTTTACTATTGTCACATATGTGTGTTCGACAATTGTTTCTGTCATATCACGCGAAACGCTTCAACTTGGAACAGTCCGTAGTCAAAGGGTTATTTCGGGTCATAAAATTCTCCGGTAAAGTAATGTACAATTCTTTCACAGCATAAAACAATTTTTGTCCTACCGAAGACAATGGTGTCAGCACAGAAAGAAACGCCAATTCTCAATTAACAGTCCTTCGTCCAAATCTTCTAATCGCCTTTTTGGCAAGCCTTTCTCAACAACCTCTCACCCTATGCATCTGAGACTCTTGAAACTGTCATCGAACAATTGTCCTCCGTTACACACTCGATTCTAAAAGCAGAAAAAGAAACAAAAGACCTTCCCGCGCGAAATCGTCGTTTCCGCAAAAAAACACATCTCTGCAAAAGAATATCCTCATATTTCCGTACAAGCATCGTAGTACTTATAATTTAATCGTTCGTTCACAAAGTGAAATATATTACATTGCAGGAGAGTCCCGTGATATTAAATCTTTCGAAACGCAATCATATTGACCCAAATAAACGATATTGCGAAGGAGAAACAAAGCTAGGTTAATTTCGTGCTCTTAAACCTCCTTCGAATATTCGGTTAATATGTTCTCACGTAAAATTCGAGAGTTTGTTATTTTCATCGGGTTTGAGGAGAATAGCTATGTAAACTGTACGATTTCCTTTTTAGTTCCTTCAACCCTTTGAGTACTACTGACGCATATATGCCCTCCATGGAGGAAATTTTAACATTGCTTATCGACTAATGTATGCACAGCTGGTGTTAAAATATTGAAGTATAATTGCTTTCATAATTCAGCCTTCCGTGATTTCTGATAAAGAGATGACTGCGGAGAACACAAACAACTGATTATTTTTCATTACATAAATAAAAGCTTTGGTTCGTAAAGGATTAGTATTTTAAAACGTTTTCGAACGTAGCTTGTTAGAAATCCGTGACAAACATCGGTCACAATTTAATTACATTGGTTAATTGACACGTTAAAATGGTTACTGTCCCGCAACGTCAATTGGCGTTGCTAATTTAAGACATTGCCGACAATGACTAAGAATCTTCTTCAAATTTGAGCCGTACCAAGGAGATTTGTCGGTAATTAAATACCGGCGCACTCTTTCCGCCTAATTAGATCACATCGTGCTATTCCGGGCACTCGCCACCTTATCAATCTGCATTTAATTAGCTCTGCTTCCGATCTGTTGCAAACATAATTAAGTGGATGCGAGCAAGCGAATCGGAGGAGAGAGAAAAAGAACGGAGGACCGTTGTTTAGGCGCATTGATGGACAATTAATCGGTGTCAAATAAAGGATTCTTTCAGGTGACAATAATTGGAGAAACATTGCAGTTCGAAGATTGAACTTTTTAATCCTTTTGAAAGCAATTAAACTTGATACGGTTAAAAATTGATAAAACAAGGAAATATGTTCTGTTTTATAATAGATTGGTCAAGAGCTATAGGTTGACGTGGGGTTACAGGCTCGGATTTCCAATTAGTGGAGCAGAGTTCAAATTTCCGTTAGCTCTATTTTTTCTTTCTTTCTTTTTTTTAAATATTCATTGCATCGTAACTGGAATAGTCCGAAACCTACCTAAATTCTAAAAAAGTATTCTAAGTGTCAGGTTATTTAGACCAAGTTACAAAATCCCAAAATTTCTGTACTTTTTCCATATTTTCGATTGTCGTAGACGATAAAAATGGCTCGAACTTTGATGTTTATTCATTTTAACGCAATTTATAATTCATAATTATTGAAATGTTAGCCAAAAATGTTCATAATGGACATTCAAAAGTTTAATTTACCGTAATAAGTAGGTACTCTTCTTCAAACGCAAGCTGCAATATGCGTTGAAAAATATCGGCACAAACATGGTTGGCTTGTTGCGTTGAACAGAAATAAATATTCCACTTTAAATAATCATGCCGGGTTAATACAAATGAAGCAAACAAGCCGGAAAAATAATCTCGATTCTACGGAATTAAAAGTTATTCCGAGCCGTTGATCCTCATTCGTGTGCGACGGGACTCCATAGTATCGTTATAAGAGTTGTAAAAACAACGGACATTGTCTAAACCCATTAACTTTTTCCTCTGCCAATTATTTTTCTTCGTTCGTGTAAAATTAACTAAATTAAACTCTTTGATTATTCACTTATATCCATTCATGATAATTGTAGACAATAAAAACACTGTTTAGACTCTTAGAATGTAATAATTCTAGTTCATCTATACCTCGGGTCAGCAACCCGGTTTCATTTGAAACCTCTGGCTCTTCAGCTTAGCTAAAATAATTAAACTTTGCACTAAAGTATGCCGACTTCATATTCAAATTAATCCTAGCAACGTAGAATTTCCTTAGTCATTTACTTATTCAGCAAATAAATTTTTGACAGTGCTCTATACCGCGCAACTTTGCCCATTTTTAAATCATTCATTTAGACTATTAAAAATTACCAATTAGAATCTATAAAAATGATTTCATCCATCACATCTCATGTTTATTTAATTTTAATTTAAATCTGAAATTAATTTTCCAAATTGAAACAATAGATCACTTATCTAGACTACTAGAAACTACTTATTAGAATCTACAAAACCGTTTTCAACCATCACATCTCACGTTAATTTTCCAATTCGAAACAATAGAGATCTAATTGTATTGTAAGTTTCCGTCAAGGATAATTCGATATAACTACAAAGAGTTAAAATGTTAAAAAATTATCTCGGAAGTATTCTACCGGTGTCGATTAATTAAAATTTATTTTCCCTATCGATACACGCGGACAGCAAAAGAGGCGGGAAACTAATTCCAACGTTTTTGCGTTTAACGTATCGAGGATCAAAGAGACAGCCAGGAAATGAAGTTTCACGGTGAAAGTGCACCAAAAGGTCGAACGATATCCATGGTGTTAGATTAATCGGTTGTCGATTTTCAAACGTATATCTTTCAATCGTATTTTTTTTTCATGTTACAACATTACAATAGATATTCTTAATTTGAGAATATTTAAACAGGTGGGTCGAGCACGATCGAACGATCGATCCTAGGTGTAAGTGGCGTTTCGTTAAAAGTCGAGTGGTCGAGTTTTTGCGAAAAGTTCCTTCGTAAATTGAGAAAGTTCGAGATCCGGTGCGAAGATCGATTGTTTCCCCGAAACTGGCGTTTACGAGGGAGTCGAATATAGGTCGGTGAAACATTTATTCAATAATCGATAACACCCGGCATCGTTGCCCTCGCGTTCTCCATTGTTACCATTACCATTTCGCGATTCAATGGATTCCCTTCGTTCCGGTTGCTTTAGAAATAGTGTCTGGTTATGTTATTGCTTGGATATCCGGGAAGAATTTTACGGGATTTCAGGTTACTTTATCGAGTAACAAGTATATTTACTTGCTTAGCAACCGAAGTATACTTTTATTGGTGAACGTAACGCGATGGAAGAAAATGGAGAACGCTCTCTTCGATCGTTCGTGTCTGACAAATTCCTTACTAAAGGAATTTTTTAGCTTCTTTAATAATGAATTTGCTTATCTATTAAACCAAGGACCTAACTTTTTTGTTAAGAATTATAAAACGAAAGAGAAGAAAAAAGTTGGCGGAATGTTTCTTCTGATCAGCTGAAAAACGTTGGTTCTCTTTTCATTTATATCTAACAACATAATCGAGATTGAAAAGATATAATATTCCAATTAAAGTTAATCCATAGATTAAAATTTTCTAGATTGATAAATTCTGTAATATCATGTAAAACGGCATACTTCTTCCTGTGTTTAAGTGCGGATCATTAACCGTTTAGAACTCTAGTGGGTATGCGAATTAACGAACTCCCGATTAGGAAAATTTTGTTCTAAATTATCACTTAACCGTTTGCGTACCACGAGCCACATTCGGGATCTTCAGTTTTTGTATCGAAAAACCCCAGGACATTTTTTCAATGTTGACAATTGAAGGAAGACTTTGTTAAGAATGCATCAGGTTTCTCTTTTTTAATGTAAAGTAATTCCAAATTAGGATACAAGCACGAGAAGATTGTTCTTGTTGTGCACTACATAAAATAAAACACCAACTTTTGCTTATTTTGAAATAAAATCTCAAGAGCGCGAAAGTGGCTTTTTTCGAAGTAATTTTTTAAAACCCTCCCGGTATTCAAACGGTTAATATAGATTAGTCTCAGTTCGAATCTCTCCTGCAACAGTCCTAGGCAAAGTATTACATAATATCGCTGGTTTTCTAGAATAACGACACATTTCGAAAATGACAGTTTTACAGTAGGCCCTTTTTAGTTTTTTATTTTTTTCATCCTTTGATATCGAGAAACATATAAAATATGTATTATACTATGTATTATATGCTCATATTATGAGTTTTATTTACAATGGAATAAAGCTTACGTAGATTCTGTAATTAACTCGACAACGACACAAAACCAAATGTGTCGTTGTTCTTGAAAACCGGCGATATATTGTTATGGAGCACCCAGTAGTGAACGGACGTGTTCTCTAAATAAACGTTCTCAGTTTTTCTATAAATTGTGTTCTATTTAATTATATCCAAAAGGATAATACTTGCGCGATCGCTTCGTAACAATATCATAGTTCTCGATGATTTCTCATGATTTCTCCAGAAACTTCTGGGTGTCCCATAAAAATGATCCGAAAAAGGAACCATCAACCGTAAATCCAAAGCGACTGAAGAAGGAACAAAAACAGCTAACGTCTCAACAGACGTGTTTCGACTGTCCAAGTTCCGCGGTATGTTTCGTGTTTAGCGTTTAATCAATTCCAAGTCAATCGATGTGTCACCTGTGTGTCTAAAAATTACCAGGGTCATCGACCTGAGTCCTTCTCACTCTTGTACGTAAGTTCAAGAATTCGGGAGAACTCGAATCCCCAAGAAGCCACAGTCTCGACTCCCTTATCGTTCTCTGGAATCGTGAATGATTAATTTCGAAAAGCTTCCAGTTCGTTGAGAGGCAACGCCGGAAGGGAGGCCTCGAAAAATTCCCTCCGAGTCCTTTAATTCCAATTCGTCCAACGTGGTTGTATTTCAGTGAACGTTCAAAATGTAATAGCGATGTTATATTATTAAAAAAGAATTTAAAAATATTTTTTTTTCTGCGCAAGGAAAATGACGATGACGACAATAACGTTAGCGAAGAAGATGAAGGAAGAGAAAGTGATGGTGGAGAGGGATGGTTTTTCTCGCTACTGCGAAAATTGCGAATTACCAAGTTGGAGGTGGCCTCAATTATCCTTGATTGTAGATTACACGCGATGAGAGCCTAGCCGGGGGTAGTTTATCCGTTAAAAAGGATTTTCTACCGGCTCGAGGGTTTATTGGATAATCGGATGGCATATTTTTACGTTAAGAGGGACCTGACATTTCGACATTTCGCGGACGCTCTCAACTTTTTAAGCGACGTTTTGACATTTCCACTAGTACCTACCGGTAGGTGAGTTGATGCTACAGGGCCTACGGCGAGGCATCGAAATGGAAAACGTTGCGGATAGTTTGGATTTGATTCGCGGCTTTTGTTTTGCCGACCGTGTATCGCCAGGTCAGACAAATCGTTTTTTTATTTGAGGTTTCAATCCGTACTATAGTGTGATGTTTTTTGTAAGAGTGAAATTTAATTCGTAGCGTTCTCCAGGTCATGTAGATATTGGCGGTATCGTTCCGATATTTTTATTAATTATAATATTGTAACCTCCATAATTCGAAATCTACCGAAGACTGTAGAGGTGTCAATCCATGCTATAGCGTGATGGTTTTTGTAAGAGTAAAATTTAATTTGTAGCGTTCTCCAAGTCATGTAGATGTTGATATTTTTATTAATTATAATAATGTACCCTCGGCCATTTTTAAATCTAGCGAAGACTGTAGATCTTTGTAGAATGTAGAGGTGTCAATCCATGCTATAGCGTGATGGTTTTTGTAAGAGTGAAATTTAATTCGTAGCGTTCACCAGGTCATGTAGATATTGGCGGCATCGTTTCGATATTTTTATTAATTATAATATTGTAACCTCGATAATTTGCAATCTACCGAAGACTGTAGATCTTTGTAGACTGTAGAGGTGTTAATCCATGCTATAGCGTGATGGTTTTTGTAAGAGTAAAATTTAATTCGTAGCGTTCTCCAAGTCATGTAGATGTTGATATTTTTATTAATCATAATATTGTACCCTCGGTAATTTAAAATCTACCAAAGACTGTAGATCTTAGGTGAACTGAGTTTAGGAGTAAATGAAATCGGACGTTTAATAAAATCAACGTTTTCCGTAAGAATTCGCTGAGTCGTCGAGAATGGCAAGGCCGTTGTAGTTACGGTCGAAATACGAAATGCGAAGTGAAATGTATCTCGGTCAGATACATCGATCGGTTCGAGGGTGGGATTACCTGCGTAATCTAAGAGCTCGTACTGCCGATCTATGGGGGATTTACTCGTGATGCAACCATGGAAAAGGGGAAAACTATGGTAAGGCCGAACAAACAGAAGGAATTCTCGTTGACCATGAAAGAAAAGACAGAATATACCACAAACAGTGCTGCAAAATGTATTCTTCCACTTATTATAGACAATTAGTTAGCCATCACAGAAAAAAATAGTTTTCATGAATCAAACTCCCCATGAAAATGTATTCCTTCACCTCCAATACGTAACTTGATTCAATTCAAGGAAAATTATTATAAGGACGAAGAATGAAAGGAAATTCTTGATAGGCATCAAAGAAGAGAAGGTTGAACATGAATCAAACTCACCTTCAAAATGTATACTCTCACGTACAATACACAACTGAGCCAAATTCGTAAAATAACTATAAGGACGGAAAAGAATCAATTTGAGTTAGCCATTACAAAAGACAAGAGTCCTCATGAATCAGACTCCTCATAAAAAATATATTCCTTCATCTCCAATATGTAACTGGGCTCAATTCAAGAAAAACTATTGAAAGTACGGAGAATGAAAGGGAATTCTTGGTAGGCACCAAAGAAGACAAGGTTTATCATGAATCAAACAAATATTCCTCCACGCACAATACACAACTGGTCTAGATTCAAAAAAAAAGAAAAATGAAAAAGAAGAAATTCTAGTTCACCATGCCAAGAAGGCAATATTCCTGAATAAGACTCCCCATGAAAAAAATATTCCTCCATCTACAATATTCACTTGGGACCAATTCTCAAAAAACTGCGATAATCCAACCAAAATGATCCTTTCACGGAAACGTTCTCCACCGAGACTTCCCACCGACATATTCCTTCGTCTAGACTAGACAACTCTGCCCGATCCAGGAAAAACTGTGGTAACAACGAAGAAGGAGAAAGAACTCTTAGAGTTTATTGCAGGAGAGAGGAACTCGTTGAAACCAACGCTCCGTCCAGACGTATTCTTTCGACTAGACTAGACAGGGCCCGATTCTGCACGTGCTGGTACCCTGACCTACATTCGCACCTACGTCTCTAAGCGACTCCGTCTACGACGGTCGATCGTCCGACCGGCCCTCGCCGATTGCCTGGCAACTGGCCGGTCTGATTTAATATTTTCGAAATTACCTTCGCGTCCCACATTCTGAAGATGGCGCGATGGCTCGCTTGAAAAATCATTCCTCCACGCGAGACGCGACTTCTACATGGCACACACATCGAACCTGTTGCTTCGTGCTCCGAATTATCGACGGACATGGGAAAAAAAATAGCTGTTGGAGTTGTGCGAGGATTAGAAGTTGCTAGGAGTAACGAGGATGGTGTTTGATGCTTGGGAATGTAAAGTGGTATGTTGAGAATTATGGTTGTGAATTGAGAAGCTGAGAGAGGAAGAGGGAGGAAGAGATGGGGTTGTTTTTTGTTGGAGCGGAGAATGCAGAGTGGAATTGATACTGAGAGGGTTGGCGAGGTGATAAGTAATTGGAGAGGAGATAATTAGAATTTGTTGATTTTCGAGATTGTGAGTTGATTTGATACAAGAAGGGTGATAAATGGAACGATGTAGATTTGTGGATTAATCCAGTGGGCTAAGGTTTCTCTTTCGACTTGGCGTGCAAAGCGTCAATGTTAATTTCTGATGTCAAAAGTTTTTACTGATTTCTGATATCTCGTATAATTGGACGTAATATTGATGGTATGGATATGATGAGACTGTTTTGCGACCGGCTGATATTTTTAATTCGATAGTTTTTGAAAGACTTCCAAATTTCCTATTCCATTCTTTGCGTCACGAGTGTCACACGTTGTTGTACACTAAGGGGTTCAGAGATTAATTATTTTATTATTTACATTCTGAATGTTGGAAAATTCCTATGGTGATTTTTTAACGCAGTGTTTCGTGGAATTTATATTTCTGGATAAAGTAAATGGAAGTAGAAACTGTTCTCTTGCGGCACAGAAATAATTTTTCGTCCGAGGCTTTCTGAAACTTGTACTTTAGGATAAAAGAGGAAGCAGTAACTCGTCATTCTTTTATCCAACGGAAGTAATTTTCCTCTGAAGATTCTATTCTCTCTGACATAATCAAATTTGACTTTATACTTCGCTTGGTACTTTCAATCGATATAAAAGAAAAGAAAATTTCATTTATTAGTGTACAGATACTCGACAGATGCGACCAACGGGTTATGCATTTTTTTTTTAAATTAGTAGTTTCATTAGCCATATATAGGACGAGTATTTTTCACACTTGAGCCTATATCTAGGTCGTTCGCTCGCCTTTTATTCCTCAACGCCGCTACATTTATTTTTACGGCGATGTATGGACGCAGCGTGAGACGCAAACAAGTCGTTTTTTCTCCAGTATCATTACAATTTACGATTGTCGTCGATACTCTTTGCGGATTTCCATCTGTAGCCGATTTAAAGAGATGTTCCGGCCGGATACTATAAATAATGACTTTAATGACAACACGAGGAAAGCAGAATATCGACAGATCAAATAACAATTCCTTCGACAATACAATATGACATTTCAACAGGGCAATAAGTCAAAGACCGTCTTCCTTTTCCGCCTTTATATATCTCTTCCACTGGCCAAGACTTATATTTTAAAATTATTTTTTAAAATAAGAAATTATATTTTAACAGATAGTATGTTTCAGAGCATTAGCTTTTAATATCCAATGTATTTATCATTTATGTCTATCTGTTTGTATATTTTATGTTTCTTAACTCTCTACAGTTCGATTTTTTTGTCGAACCCGAAGATCAGTTTCACGATGGCACAATCCGAAAATGTTAAAGATGCAATCTTTAAACATTGAATTTTTTAGAATTTTATGAGTTTTATGAGCCAAATTATAATATTTGGCAAAGTTACAAATTCGGCTTTGAACGATAGAACCTTGGTCGTGTCTTCCGTAACCTCAAAGTCATAAGGGTCCATAGAGGGTTAAAATGTGAACCTTTGTTCACCAGGCCACTATAACTTGAAGGAATATGAATGTAAGATATAAATGAGCAGAACAGTGGGTTAAATTGACTCCGCTTATCGTGCACCCTAAAGATATTTGATTAAACTAACAGTTTCCTTATTTTGTAAACCTGTCCTCGAACCAGGTATCTGACAAACAAAAGGGCTAACTAGAATTGTAAAATCGCCCATACAATTAACAGACTTATGATTGCTGTCTTTTTTGAAGTAATTAACAAGCACTTCATTTCTAATTGACCAACCAAACTTTAACTGTACGAAACCCAAAAGAAATCGCAATTCAAGGAAGTTAAATACAATTCACTTTCCGTATACAGTTGTTGTTTACGTCGATACTAGGAACACGTTAAATTGAACAATTGCATTGAATCCAAGCTCTAGAAATTGCAGGAGACCAAAAGAAATCAGTTGGAGCGAAGAGTAAACGACGTCGAGAAAAAGCAAGCGAAGAAGGTAGAACGAATCGATGATATTGTTCTTCATTATTTATCGGTCTGTAAATCACGTTCACCAGCCGAAACAATAACGACTGCCATGTACATTAAAACACGCATTTCAATTAACGGAATTGGCTCTCCGTTTGGCGCGAACCTTCGGGCTGTTTTCCATCCATTTCCCGTGCGTCTCGATTAATTTTTACGGTATGGCGAAATTTCGCAGAGAAGGGAAAATAGAGAGAAGAGATTTCAGATCCTTCGTTGTTGCATTGAGATCGTGAAATGTTGTTAAGGTTATTTTACCTGCAGCGATGTTAAACATTTAAAGAGTATAATTATAAACATTGTAATTATAAAGTTTCCTCGGTTTTCTTTCTCTTTTCTCTTTACAAATATTTCACCATGATACGTCGAAAGCATAGAAAACCGTGAAAAATAGTTACGTTGGAAATAACTGCCAATAAAAAATTATTTGCAAACGTGAGCTTTCAAACGATGCATCCGAATTCGAATGATTCGTTTGAAGCATGTTTGATTAAGTTCTTCGCCGATAAAAATAAAAGTTAGTCTATTTATTTAGATATTTTTCAATTAACGTAAGCGATGGATTGATGAAATTGTAAATAGACTGGAAAATAACGAAACAATTCTGTAGAATAGAGGAGTCAGTTCGATGAAACGTCGTTTGTCAACGTCGTAACGGCACGGTGCGACATTGAAATCGACTTTTGAGGAAGTTTTAAAAGAGGCCACCGAGAATCGATAAATCGAACCTCTTGGAGCATCTGACGTGCCATTGTTCTAACTTTTAAGCCTCGTTAAAGCGGAGAATAATTAAAGGGAATTCGGTGACGAAGCTACCTCTCCTTCCACCTACGTCCGGAAGTTGAATTTCTTCGACGCGCTTCTTCTTTTATCGGATTTCCTTTTTATCTTGCTAGATACACTTCGTTTGGGACATCGACTCGTCCTATCAGCACAGGCTAATTCAATCGTTGTCCCACTTTCTTCGAGTTCCCCGGTTGTGAGAAACGCGTCATCGCAAATTGCATTCACACTCGCGCCCTTCACGTTAATAATTTACGCTAATATTTCCCCTTCGTTCCACCCTTTCAACCTTATCTTAATCAATAAATTATCTCGCTTCTATCATTATTCCCTTGGTCATTAAAATATAAAAGAATTGGAAATCGACCGCGATATTCTGGAATGTGAACATCGCTATGATGGGTACGAACTTACAGGATGGATTCTCTATTAGTAGAATTGACCTTAAAACTCCGCAACCTTTCGAAATTGTTTTACCAAATCGTTAATATATCATATTCCGAGTGATTCAGAGGTCACCTTAAACCGTAGATAGTAAATCCACCTAATAACCATACCAATAACAGTCAAGATATACAAATTAAAGAAAGTAGAAAGAGATGCAGCTTTAACCCTTTCGCACCGGACGGGACATGTGCTGTCCCAGTCTGAAAAATTTTTGATATCACGGCTGGGACAACATATGTCCCATTTACTGAAAAACATCTAGGGCACAAAATAACGTCAAATTGGGCCTCCAAACTGATTCTCAATCGTTCTGAGTCCATAAATTTCTCATCTCGATCGTCCCCGATCTAATCAAACAAGCGACAACTGTTAAGGTTGCTCAGTTTTCGGCATAAAAATTATTTTATCTAATAATCGCTTGGAGGAAAAATAAGTGATCCCGGTAATGGGGCGCACTTGGACTGGATCTTTCGCTGTATTGAAAGGATTAAACCTATTTTCTATTTTTCCATTTTATTCTAATTCCTACACATCTCACCCTCAATGACGCGGAACCAATCAAAATTCGTAGATCCTCCCCAAGACAGTGCCCCTTTCCGTCCCGGAAGAAGTCCTCCGCGTTATTCCTGGCTACCGCAACGACGACAATTGTCTCAAAGACTTCCAATTGATGGTCCCAACTTGGAATTTCTCGGTTCCCACTTCAACGAATATTCTCGGTACAATACTTATGTCACGGCAGGTCGAAATCCTCGAAAACCGTAGATCCATGGCGGGTAACGACAGGAACCGGAAATACTCCAGTAAGCAACGAACGCGGAGTAACTCCGACAACTCCACTCGCTCAATCGAAGTTGAACGTTTGCGATAGGATTTACCAAGACCGCAAAACGCCGACGCATCGCTTCATCTCTAGGGGCTTTTCTACTAATTTCCCACAAGTTCCTCGAACCACTTCATCTACAGAGTCTTCGTTAATGTCATTAAGGCATAGGGATCCTTTGGCAAACCCTCGTCATGGAGTCAATTGATTTTCATCCCTATAAACTATGCCCCATGACAATGCATCGATTGCATTTACTGCATAAGCTGTTTACGTTCCAAGAACGTATTTGGTTGATTGTTTGCACCATCGTGGTAAAGCGGTAGGACACAGCCGATGGGCCTAATTAGTACTCAAGTTCCCTCTATGCTTTGTACATTAATGGCAAACTCGGCCTTGTCGGGAACACACGGTTCGGAGTTAAATTCAATTTTGATCATTGCTCACCATCTTCGAGGGAAAGGGCACTACTGCATTTAACCCTTTGTCGCGTCATTCCTGTGCCCTTGTTGTCGTCCTTGTCCTAGTTGGTAAATTCTGTAATCTTGAGGTGGTAAAGGGAATTTTGTTCAATTTCAAACGTGAGAGGGAATTTAATTTATTATTTAGATGGGAGAGGGAACTGTGTTCAGTTGAAAACGTAAGGGGGGACTTTCTTTAGTTTTGAAAAGTAAGAGAGATTTTTGCTAATTTAAAATTTGAATGAAACTTAGTTGATTTTGGGACGTAATAGGGAATTTAATTAATTTTCGGACGAAAGGAGTTTTATTAATTTTATAACGTGAAAGGAAATTTAGAAAATGGTGAGATGTAAGAGACACTTTACTTAATCGTGAGATACAATCATTTATTTTACAGAGACTTTGAATTTGTAATAATTTTGGGGCAGATCTTAGGTATATACGTTTCTAGGACACATTTTTTCCCTCGTTAAAAGTTAAACGAAATTTACAACGGTGCAGAAAATTTGATCTCTTGCTTTTTACAGTTTTCATGTAGGACAGCCAAGAAGTATATCTATGTGGAGCGGATTTAGAGAGGTGAAAAATTGGCCAACGTGTAGATCGTTGCATAAATGAGAAATTATCGCGAATATTGTAACTTTTCGTGGTAACAGAGAAAAAAAAAATGAAATTCTCTTCGTTCCTCGGAATTGTCAGCAGACGAAAAATTTTATACGTGCAAAATATTGTAAACACTAAAACAAATTCTGATAAACAACGAATGGTTTCAAAATCAACAATTACAAGGAAGGATCGGCACAGAATTAAACACAATGGGTTCCCATGAACGTTACTCTATGCAGTTTTACGGCAGGTCAGTTTCGCGTGTTGGACAGAGTTACGAACAAATAACGCTCGATTGGAGAAACCGCGGGATATTTTTATCTCACAGGATTGGTTACCATACAACGGTGGCACGATAATATTTTGCTAAAAATTTATTTTTATCCGTTATACTTGCTTTTCCTTAGGACAACAATCTTCCGGGCTAATATTACTCAATTCCAGATTAATCGCAAATACCACCGTTACGTAAAATCGGTCACGATCGTTTTTCCGTTTGAGTTTGTCAACCGTTTAATGGTCTCTAAATTCCAGCAATTAATAAATTCAAAAGTTTCCTTTACTTAACGTCAGATACCTGTTTGCATGTTCGAATAGTCTATGTCGTAGACTATGTCAAAAAGTCGATTAGTCTATGCCACAGACTATACCACAAATTCGAATAGTCTGTGTTGTAGACTATGTCAAAAATTCGTAGTCTATGTCATAGACTATATCAAAAATTCGAATAGTCTATGTCGTAGACTGTGTCAAAAATTCGAATAGTCTATATCGTAGACAATGTCAACAATTCGATTAGTCTATGTCGTAGACTATGTCAAAAATTCGATTAGTCTATGTCGTGGACTATGTCAAAAATTCGAATAGTCCATATCGTAGACCATGTAAAAAATTCGATTAGTCTATGTCATAAACTATATCAAAAATTCGAATAGTCTGTGTCGTAGACTATGTGAAAAATTTACATATTCTATGTCATAGACTATGTCAAAAATTCGATTAGTCTGTGTCGTAGACTATATCAAAAATTCGAATAGTCCACGAGAATCGACCGTGAAATACCAAAGACATCGATAAATCTGTATTGGTAAATGTATAACATTTTTTCTAAATTAAAAAGCATATAATTTTCTGGAAGTACGAAGTTTAGAAATTAGGATATAATTCAAGAAACTTGAATCAGTGGGATGTAATTTAGATGAGTTCTTTAATTGAGAAGATTTACCAGCACGATATCCAAGTTGATCTTTGAAACCACAGTAACGACGGCTCCGTTGAGGCTAGTTATGCGTAACTCGCGTCAAACTCTTCAATTAGCGCGAGATACGTGTCGATGTATCTACGCATGGCACTTGACGGGCACAGTTTCGCGAAACTTTGCCGTAAATTAGTTCCCATTAATGCCTCCTACGTTTCTGCGCGAACTGATTCCTTCGAAGTTAGTCCAATCAGTGACATTAAGCGCGGTAACTCTCCGTAATTCTGCCAATTGATTTCGTCAAACTACTTTACCGGTCTTCCTCTCTCCTTCTTCGTTCCTCTTCCTTGGTTCAGTTCTTTCACCTTGGTCGTATAAGAATTTCTTTCTTTTCCGTTCTGACTTTTAGCAGAATCAAAGATTAGTAGAATAATTTGTACCTGAGAGAAAGGAAAATAAGAAGGAACTATGGCAGGTAAGGAGTTAAAGGATTGCACTCTCAATTAGTGAACTTGAGTGCAAATTACTTGCCGCTTTGTGAGATTTTTTTCGAAATTATCACATATCTTTTTCTTGGTGTATTTTTCGTTCTTCGAATTTTTTGGCTTCGACTGCTATGGTTTTTTGCCTATGGGTTCGTGTTTCAGGCGGATTCCGAATCACCGAGGCTGTGTTATATTAACACTTTAAGGATCGCTTTAAATTATATGAGAGATATTTTAGGACCGTAGATTTTAACGCTAAACCTACCAAGCCGGTCAAAATGACCGGTACTCAATTTTTCTAAAAATTTCCTAAATTAATAGGGGAGCCATGAAGCAAATACTCCACTTCTATCTTATAAAACGTAAATTAGTTAATTAATTATCGCTTTCATCTCTTGGTTCCTCTTTTCCCAAAGCATTTATTCGGTGTATCTAAATATGAGTAGATATAACGTCGGTAGTTTTAGTGTCAAGGTATTAAATAGTAATTTAGGATTAGAAATTCAAAAAATGTAGAATATGTCACGGATAATTTAAATTTGAATCCACTGACTATGAGTTCGAATCTTCACCTCCTTACTCGTCACAGACTTCCCGGTATTATTGGAGAACGACCGCATCTCGTTTATACGTCCACATTAGTCACTAATTATTATTAGAATAAAAGCAGAGACAATGATTCAAAATCATGTCTTCTCAGTATTTTGATATATATTTAAAACGATGGGTCTAAAGTACAATAATATGAAATAGTACATATATTTAAGATTCCGCTTCGGGAACTTTCTTCGCTGTGAACTAAACGCACGCTGACCTGGTCGAGAATCTCAGCAATTATTGAACACATATGGTTACATGCATAACGGCACTCTAGCAGGTGCTTCGTCATCAATGGGATTACATTTGCGAACAATAAGTACGTTCTTAACTCGGCAAATCTTGTTACCATTCCAACGAAAATACGACTTAAGCGAAATGACGTTGAAGACATTTTTTAATTTTATTAACTTCGCTCATACCAGAACTCGATCATTATCTAATTAATGGCTAGCTAATGCTCACTGTACTGCCATACGAACAAGATCTTTATCAATTCTTCTTAACAATTTTCAACATCAATAACTCCATCAATTTTCTGAAAGACATCCAGTTTTAAAAAAGTTTCAATTTCATTGAAATAATCAAAATATATATTACAACTTTCCAAGCGATAATACAAACTTAAGAAAGCTAATTAGAAGTTTCAGTCCGTCTCTTTCAACACCGTAGGTTTCAATGCTGCTCAAAAATTTCTATAAAAAAATCAACAATTAAAAATATTCTTACAATACTTCATTATCATAATTTAACCACTTCCATCTCTTTCAACACAGTAGGTTATAGAGCTGCTAAAAAATTTCTATAAAAAATCAACAATTAAAAATATACTTCTAATACTTCATTATCATAATTTAACCACTTCGGTATAAAGTGCTTACAGTCTATAAATATAAATTATATTCGACGCCTATACAAAGCGTAACCAATATGCACCGTTCCGAAGTGTTTAAATGTCTCTAAAAAGGCTAAACAATATTTTCCCCCAAAAACCCTACAATTTTCAGCGTATATTATTTCTCCGTTCCAAAGTGTATCCCCACAACCGCAGTCTTCCAAATAAAGCTTCAACTCCCACCTCTGAGAACGGTATTCTCGGAGGACTTTTAATGCGCGCTATTATTCGTTCGCGAGGCAAAATATTTTTCGTCGAACACACCGGAAACCACGAAGATGCGTGCTCGTTGGGTGACACGGGAACCAGCCACATTGTGCAGGTTTTCAAGCGAAACCAATAGCGCCATTGCTGGAGGCGCGTTGAACTTCTAAGATCCTAAGGATTCAGTTGGAAGATGTTCTGGGGCTTCGCCAACTCGTGTTCTGGCATGTCTTTCGGCGTGCGAAAGACCTCGCGAGAACGTTCAACGTCCTATCTCCACCCAATCGTCATATTTCCCCGATAGAAACGTTCATCCGTCCGTTTCACCCCTAGTGTCGCATTCAACGATGACTTTATCGCTAGAACTACGTTAGCCAACCAAGAGAACTACTTTGTAATAATTATCCTGCGGATGTTTATGCAAATTTCGAGTTTCACAAATGCACGTGAGACAGGAAAACCTATCTAGGGATTTATTGCACTTAATAAATATTACAACAAATACCATACTTTGGATATTTTAGATATATTTTTATATTATGTTCTTTTTGTATATTTTAGCCGTATTAAATTTGTCATAAATGCATAAAAATCCGCAGTTTAGTAATAATTCTATACTTTCTTTACTTAAAAGGAGAAAGTAATTAACTTAGTATCTCAAACGATAGACACTTCTTCGACTTGTAATCCTCTTTGTCGTGTACGTTTGAGAAAAGTAAAAGTAGGATTACTGACGGAATCAAGAATCTGATTTGACGGCGAAGATTAGGTTGGTAAAAACGATCCTCGCAGCCCTGACCTGCTGGCGCACGATTCGGAAGGATGACGAGGAAACCTAGAGGTCGAGATACCGTGTGAACGGGGCTTCATGTGATGTATACGTGAAAAGGACGAAGGATGAGCTGCAATGGAGAGAGATAGAACCGTATGAGAATTGAAAGGAAGAAGAAATAGGGAGATAATATGAGATAGAAGAAGAGAGAGATACCGAAACTAGAAAGAGAGGATTTGTAAAGAGAAGAAGGTAGATTAAGAAAGATAGAAAGTGCGAAACGGAGTTAACGAGTGAATGGTAGACGGTAAAAGAGAGAAAGAGAGAAGTATAACACAAAGTGCAACCCGGCTGCAGAATGCACCGAAGACTCGTCTCGATCGTGACACCTGCATGGCCCTCTCTCTCTCTCTCTTTCCTCGGTTACCTTCCTCCTTCACGAGCATCGTGTTAGCCGTAGTTTATGCCATTTTGCGGCATTGCACGCAGACAGCTGTCCCTGGTAACGGTCGGAGGGATCCTCAAGGTCCTACCTTCCTCGCTACCGTTCTTTCGAAATTCTTTCATGCCGATACTCGTAATTCTATTCGCTTCGAACAACGATGGCTTTTCTCTTCATCTTTCCACCTTTCGATTCAGCACCCGGTAACGACACTAGCGCAAAAATTTCCAGGACGATTTCCTTCGACTTCCGCGATGGAAATGCTGGGTCTGAGAATAGACTTCATCGTATGGAGGCGTTTGGTTCTGAATGAATTCTAAATGTCTTTGTCGCGAGTCACCGTGTTATCATGTTTGCGAAATTTTGACAAAATTGTGGAATTTTCTTGATGTTGATGGAACGGCCGCTTGTTAGTTTTTGTTCTTTAATATATATAGGGAATTGATTGTTGTTGATGTTGATACTAGGCGGGGGAATACGATAGATTTTGTTATTTTAAGGCTTGAGGGAACTTTTAGAGTAGGTTAAGACGTTGACTATTGCGGAGGTCATCGGTGACCGGCGATATTGAATTTAATGAAATTTCAGAGGAATTTGCAATTTTAATGTTTACGATGTTTCTGACGCATTCAATCTTTTCAACATAGGCGTTGAAAAGATAGAATCCTGCTCAGTATATACCTACTTGTGCCTTTCAAATTTCTATTATGCAAAGATGGGATTTTAATAGGAAAATTATCGCTTTAGTAGAAATGATAGAACAAGCGAAATGTCAATGCCGTTCAACTTGTTAAAATTAAAAATGTTCAAATCACTTCATTAGAAGTTTTTTAAAAATCTCGGAAAAATTTTTCGCAACATCGTCTCCAGAAACTTAGGTATAAGTAAAGATCATACAATCCTCCGAACCCCCTCGATCGTTGCACCGATCGTTTATTTTCCAATTGTCCATAAATAATACTGCATCCCTTGAAAGTATATATAAAAATTTTCAAATTATTTTATTAGAAGTTTTTTAAAAATCTCGGAAAAATTTTTCGCAACATCGTCTCCAGAAACTTAGGTATAAGTAAAGATCATACAATCCTCCGAACCCCCTCGATCGTTGCACCGATCGTTTATTTTCCAATTGTCCATAAATAATACTGCATCGCTTTATAAATAAACCGAATAAGAACCTTTTGTCTCCCGATATTTCTCACCGTCCTGCAGTATCGTCGAAACGCGTAATCCCTTAATGGTACTCGCCGTATTTTCCTTAATTATGCAGAATGAAATTCCCCGCTGAACGGTGAATCTAAATGATATTTGCGCGAAGCTGGTAAATTTGTTCGGGTGCCGTTTTACTTAGCGTCGCTCTATATCGGGCTATATCGGGCTCGACAATTTACTTTGAAAATGAAGATGCCCAGGCAGCACGGTTGTTTGTCGATGAATACCAGTATTGGACATCATAAACGTCGACCCCGTCGATCGGGGTGCTCTTCCTATCGATGGAAATTCTACCGTATCGTTCGAGCCAATAATGCCGGAGATACGGCTGCAATTTAATGGACAATTATATTCCTTCTCCATTAACAAAGTTCTCTCTCTCTCTCTCTCTCTTTTCTACGAGCGTGCAATATTTTCAGTTCGTCAGTGGACCAACTTAAATTTATTTCTCGATGAAACCTGGAAAACAATTCGGAAAGCAATTTATCCTATGAAATTCGCGGTTTGGTGATTAAACGATGACGATTGTTTACAGTGACTTTCGGTCTTTCCTTTTAAATGCTGTTGTTGTATTCGTCACGCAGGGAATATATATTTCTGTGGATTGAAAATTATTAAATTCAGTGATAGGCTGTAGATTGTTAATACGATAATACGTAATGGAACGTTAATTGGATAAAGGACGATCAACTGGAAACATTTGCGCTGGCAACCGATCTAATCACCGGATACGAATAAATGCGATACGTATCGACTCAATCGGATCGGTGTTTGGTGAAATCGATTAAATATTTATCCGGATTCTGACGGAAAGAGTGTTGCCTCGTTTGCCGGTTAAACACTCCAGCAGCTGAAACTATCGGAGGGTGGTAAAAAATATTCATGAAGTATTCCAATTCCTTGATTCACCGAGGATTGATTACGATGGAAATGAAAATTTGATAATTTTGGATAAAGTCTGAATTATTTTACCTGCCTTTGGAGCCGTATTTTCCTATTTTTCTCGTAGTTATTGTTGTTCCTGATGACAACGATGTATTAAAGGATTTAAGAATAATGTAGCTCTTTTACTACGAGTATTAATTTCTGGCAGTTTTACGTGACTTTCTTCTTTCTCTTGTGACATGCTCTATTAGAGACCTTCAAGACTGAAAAGTAGACGATACCGATATTTATTTGACGCACAAACACTCCTCGATAGCACCGTCGGAATTTAATTTTCCCTCGTGAATTACGCGACCCGGTTTCCAATCCAACGCAACGTCTCGCTCGGATTCAAAATATTGAATCTCGTTTCAGGGTCTTGTTAATTCTTATTCATTTTGTAAGTCTTGAAGGCGAGAGGTGAATCTGCTACTTTTTCATGGGAGGTTTCCTTTGACGTTGTTTATTAGGTTTTATTTTTATAAGGTACCTTTTAAATTTTGACTACTCAAACACGTTGATAACGTGACACGGCCAATAGTGTAGGAGTAGAAGTTGATTTGCACTCCATTGAAATCACAGGGAGAGAAATAATTATTATTGGATAGGTTGAAATGGTTTGAAAGTAATTTATGTCGATGCGTTTCACTTAGATATTGAATTTTTTTGCAATTATCGTTAATGATTTAATTTAATCCACCTCGTTACTTATCTCGGCGATAGATGTTGTCATTTCGGAAGGCAGTTGCGCTCTACTTTGTTAAATTTCAGAGCCTATTAAATTAGGTGGCTTCCGAATCACCGCAGCTCAGATGTACAGAAAGGGAAATCGAATCTGATTTCTACGACCTTCGTAATATAATCTTTTAAGCTGTGCAGTAAAACAGAGCAGAATAAGTACCATGTGACATAGTAGAGTCTCCCCACTCTAAACGTTTTCATCAGCTGTTTTGTAAAGTATCATGTTCTATTCCGTCGCGTGTACAAATCAAGCAAGAAAAAAACATTTACTCTTCGATGTCTGCCTATCACAGATTAGCATTATGATTAGCTTCTTTTAAAACTTTTAGTTTTAAAGTACTAGCATTGCTCCCAATCAATCTAACTCTTCGCAAGGCTGCGATTAACCCTTTGACTGCTATGAACGCATATATGCGCCCTGTGAAAGCCATCGATATAAACTGTGGACGCAAATACGTGCGCAGAGAAGGCTTTGGCTGTTTACTATGGTGACATATGTACGTTCGACAATTGTTTCTGTCGTATGTGGAGTATCTCAAATGACTATACATTTTCAACCAAACAATCGCTCAGGATTTCCATTTATCGCAATCACTAATTCTCAAAATCAATTTTACACAGTTAACAAAAAAATTGCAAAAGTACTGCGCAAACGGATTAAAATCCCATTTTTAAAAGTTCCATAAGATATTTCATGATGTACTAGCCAATTCCAACAAAACCGATAATTAACAATTCAATCATCGATCGCTAATTGCACGGCAACCCACGAATATGTTTTTTTCCCTCTCTGCATCCTTTTCCATTGAATTCTGCAAATCGACGGGAAAGACCGTCAACCAGCGAAAGTATTATCACCCGGTGTTATCAAATCATTCGTAATTGAAGCGACCCGGACAATTTTCAGTTTGTTACCGATGTCCCATTGTTGTGTTTCATCATCGGCCGACAGTACTGCCGTTGTTTCCGCCAATCAAATTGTCGTGTGACAGCGGTTCCTCTCGAATTTCGCGAGGCGCGGGTGGCAAAGAGCAGGAGGATGAGGATCAGTGAGGAGACAGAAGCTCTCTGCGATGCATTTATACGCATTCGCATGCCACTAAACCAATCACCGATGGCACGCGTGCAATACAGGCAACAAATTGTGGTAGGCATTTCGGCCGGTTGTACAATGCCTTTAAAATTATTCACTGTCCTCCTAGCGAAATGCGATTCGAAAATACGAAACATTCATGACGTTTCTGCTTTCTGTCATCATTTTTTCTACTCGTCAACGGGTTGCGTTTTAATTATACGCTGACATTTCAACGACTGCGTTTGACATGCTTGTGCGCAATGTTTTTTTTTGAGAGGGGCCGAGGTACGGTAATATTATGGAGAACGAAAAGAGTAAATCTGTGTCTTTTACGCGTGTCCATTTGCAATTGGAAAATTCATTTTGGATTTTTACGCTTTAGTAGAAAAGACGAGTTTGAATTTTCGTGGCATTTTTTCTCTGGGAATGTATCGTGTGAGTTTGGTGATAGGCTGGATTGTTCTATTTAATCGTTTGAATACCGGGAGGGTTTTAAAAAATTACTTCGAAAAAAGCCACTTTCGCGCTCTTGAGATTTTATTTCATAATAAACTAAAGTTGGTGTTTTTTTTATGTAGTGCACAATAAGAACAATCTTTTCGTGCTTGTATCCTAATTTGGAATTACTTTATATTATAAAAGATAAACCTGATGCATTCTTAACAAAATATCTTAACAAAGTCTTCCTTCAATTGTTAACATTGGAAAAATGTCCTGGGGTTTTTCGACACAAAAACTGAAGAGCGCGAAAGTGGCTCGTAGTACGCAAACGGTTAAGGTAGTTCTAGGCACTTATCATTTTTCGATAGATATCCTAAAAATTTGGAAAATATATTCATGATATTTTATAATTATAACCGGAATCTCAACGAGTTCGTCCACACGGTTTATGAATAAATCGTGTTTAAACATAACATATTTAACATTGGCCTTATGGAAAAAAATTTGTGCTGAGTCCGTAAAATCTTTTTTCATTTTTCTAATGGAAAAACGAGTCGATGCATTCTAATAAAAAATTAGCCATGTCTTATTTTATACTTTTGGAATATTATTGAATTTTTTCATAATTTTTTACTTCATAGTTATAGAGAAAGATGTTTTTTAATGTCTAAAAAGTGAATGAAATGACCTCTGTGAAGTTAGCCTCTGCATTAATTCATACGCAATTTTTTTCATTTCTAATGAAAAAAGAAACTTTTAGTTCTGAATCCAGCTAGAACTACCTTAAAATGATGATAACGGTTTCTATTTAAAATTGAAAATTGGTCCTATTTAAAATTAAGTAACTCCATTTTTAAAAAATGGAAGTGTAGTTTTTACTACATTGCTCATTTATTAATTTGAAGAATTCTTTTAAAAAATAGTCATTTTTACTGGCTTGATAGTTTCGCGTAAAAAGAACTACGGGTTAGAAAAGATCTTTTTGACTTTAGCATGATTTTTTTGAAGATCTGATGAAGAAGCAAGGAATCAACACCTTGCAATTTTTACACAAAGCACTTCCATTTTATGCACTATTTCACGGAGTTCCAAAACTTCCAACGTCCCATCGTCATCCTGCGAGTACCATATCGCAATAAAACCGTTCAATAGTACAATACGTCCACTATCGAGCGAATAAAAAATGCAATCCGGAAGGGACGAAGGAAGAGGCAGAAGAGTCGCAAAAATCCAGATAAAAGTCAAATCCCGATGACAGTCCATTGCGAAAGGGGCACGCGTTGCTCGTTATTGCCTCGCCCATCGACGTCGTCGATTCGAAACGCGTAAAGGGTCCTCGACTCGAAGAGGCGCGCGAAAACTGCGGTCGAAGTGCATCGACAACAGGACAAAGATGTCGTCCAAGTGGGTAGAAAACGTAAAAACAGAAAGCAAGAGTAAAAGGGTAGCCAGAAAAAAAAAAACAGAGAAGAAAAGGAAAGAGAAGAAAGAAAGGTTAGAAAGAAAAAGCAGGTAGATCACAGAAGAAAGAGGAAACCGGTAGACATAAAGGGACGAGAAAAGAAGGAGGCCGAGGCAGCTCGATCGATGGTCGCACGTTGCCTCCATTCTCGTTGGGTTCCTCCTCGATCTTCCGGTGGTCGATGTCAGGTCGGAAGGCCGGGTCGAGCCGTTGAGCGGTCGATCGGTCGTACAATCGGTAGCCAGCAGTTACGTCCTCGTGGACGGGTCGCTTCGACTGGGTTAGAGGGTTAAAAGCGTCCGCGCAGTTGTACCACCTCGTGGACCCGAGGTTGCCACTCCATTTTCCCCCCTGGCGAACGCGGCCCACTTTTTATCCTCCTCCACGTCTCGGCCGTCGAGGTTCGCCCTTCCGTATGGCGCATGCCACGATCCTCCTCCGCGCGTCGAGATTGTCGCCGGTTGGAAAGTCGAACGGGCGTCGTGCGCTCAACCAGCGTGCATCTTTGCCTTCGCACGAGCGAACAGACCAGCAGAATTTTCCCTTTCACCGCCTACTTATGCCTTCCTGGCTCAGCCTTGCTAGCAATACCTGGGGCGTTTCGTTGTTCTCGCGTACGGCCGTCGTCGTCTTAATCCTCGACCGTTGCCCGTCGAGTGTCCTCTTTGGGGCGTGTAAGGTGCCGTTATTATTATGCTTTCGTAGTAGCCTTTAAAATAGCATCGCCGGGGGCTCGTATCGATTTTGCAGAATACGAGGGATCGCGATTCGAAATGAACTCGGTGCTCGCAACCTGGACGTGCGATGTGTGTCAAGGTTCTTCGCGGGTTCCCGATATCCGTTCGACCGATTCGTTTGCACGGCTTGCGCAGACGTTTTTCCATAGACCGAGTACCTTGGGTTGGTTGAGAGGAAATGTGAGGGGATATTTGATTCTTGAGTTATCGTTTAGTAAAACTTCTTGATACCGGCTACGTTATTGTAGTTGGATGATATTTGCAAGTAGAGAAAAGGACATGTTGGACGAAGGTGAGATGGAAATCCGCGGTCTATCTTTGCTTCTTGCATCGGTCTCGACGTCGACTCGATTCTCTTCTACCTTGTCCTCCCGATTTTTGTCCAACGTGGGTCTCGTTTGCACCGGTAGGACAGGTTATATCCTCGCTGAGAGATACGATGGATAAAATCCTTACCGGTAGCTTTCTTGCAGGTAGGTTCACTCGATCATTTCTCCGATGCGAATTAAATAACTCTGGGTGTATGACCCTTGTGATATGCGCAAATCAGCTTTTCATAGCTTCTCTTTTTCTCTCTCCATACGATCGATTAAACAGGCAATTTTTTTCTTGCAAATACGTGAAACTTTTTATACCTCTCAATTATCGCAAAAGATTCGTCAAGTTGAGTCCCGTGTTTTGCTAAGCATCTACTTGGAAGTGTTTCAATTACAAGCCGCGTGTAATTAACGGCGCTTGTTTAAGAAACCTGTAATTTCATTCCACGGCTTCTCCCCACCTTTGAGTTTTCCGGACATTTCACTTTTACCGTCACCGTCGCACGTTCGCCCAATGTCGCGATGCGATCTCGCGCGTGCGTTGACTTCTTTGAATACCAGTTTAACCGGGCGAATAACTATCGCGAATTTTAATGCCACGGGAAAGTTCAAGTTCGACGATGAATTTTCGGACGTTGAATACATTAAACGTTGCACCATCTTGGACACTTTACTCTCGCGCTAATTCCAATTAACGCGGTTAATTGGACTGTCATGGCCGTTTAAGGTTCGTTCGTGTCTCCTCCAAGGACGATGGATGGATTTGCGAGATGAACGTAACGACGGCTCGTGAAAATCGAATTATCCTCGATATGGAACACGGAAAAAAAAGTTGGAATGTTATGCTAATTATGCAAACCTCGTGACTAATTGAGCGGGGAGGTCAATGACCTCTGTTCTCCGAGAGTCGCGCGAAGCGCCCGTGGATCTGGTTCGGGCTTGTTCAGCCGGCCTCTCTTTCGTCTCGATGTTGGTACAAGTGGGACAGAGGAATGTGCACTTATGCTTTCGAGTGCAGACTGATACCTTTGTGAAATCGAAGCTTCAATTTCGCACAATCGCCACACTGACACGCGATCCGTTTCATTTTGATAACGCGAATCAACGGCCTCTCTTTATCCTACTGTGACGTTTGACTAAGCGTTGAAACGAGAACGCTTCTAAAAGACTTATTTTTCTTATCGACGAGAGATTGTACGGTAGGATTGTCGTAGGTCAAAGTATCGCTTATTTGTAATTTTCTTCAAGCGAGAGATTAATCCGTCGCTATTACGCTACATTTTGGGCTTATCTTTGCTGATGATTTTACCTAGAATCTACTGGCTTACTAGAACTACTTAGTTCAGGGGTGGCCAACCCAAATGATCTTGCGGGCCACTTTTGGAAATGCATCATAACTCCGTGGGCCGCATATAAAATTATATATCCCCATATTAGATTTAGATCCACTATAGCCATTTTTTCAGAGTGAAAAATTGAAATATATGAGTTGTTATTATTGCGTTTACTATTATTCTTACATATAAACATAGATAATATAATAATAATGATACTGATGATAATTTCGCGATGCGGAAAAATGTTTAAGGCGGGCCGTGGGCATGACTTAGTCAAGATATCTGCTTCTCAAATTTTTCCAAAAATTCTCCAGGCTTACAGGACAGTCAGATGGTAAATATTCTACTACCATCTTGTAAAGTATAAATTACTGAACTAATCATCTATCTGAAGTACTTATTTAGCAGATTGAAATGTAATAGTCTTAACGCTGGTAATTCCAGTATTAAGTAGATACCATATCATCAAGATCATGGTACATTGAATATGTTAACTTCAATCATTTTCAAATTGAAGACCTACCTTTACATCGCGAAGATAGAGATGCTCATAAACAGCTTATCATTTTGTGCAAGAAGATAAACAGCTGGTAAGTTCAGATGAAAAAAATTACGATTCATCGGAGGCGGTATTACCGCAAAGTTCAGTAAGCTTTTCTGATAACCTCACGAATGGAATGGAACCTTAGTAATCGTCGCGAGGAAATTACATGGAATTATACATGCGTTTCTGTTCACCAATGGCGTGGGAGAGTACGATAGTTCGTTGATGGAAATCTCGCGAACGGAAGAGTTACGATCGATGCAATCTTCCGAGCAAAATCTAATGCGACTTGTAGATGTGCGCCTTCTCTACAATTCCGTCCTCGTTTCTGCCTTTGTCTCGAATATTTCTTCGATTCTTTCATTGAAAAATTATCCTAATGCGTTACGATAACATCGGCTTCAATTATTTGAACGAGAATGCTAAGTTTCTCTACCTGGTTCAATTAAAAAATATTTTTGTATAGCTAATTGTAACATATTATTTCTCAAGTTCCTAAGATACATAATAGCATGGAATGCATTTCGTCAATGTGAAAATTCGATTTTTATAAATAAAAGTAGCTTGAATCGAACAATAATTTATCATTTTACCAACGAATCTGTTACTGAATATGTCAATATTATCGTTTGCGTGTTTTAACGGAATTAATCGATTTTATTAATGTTGGCTGCAAATAACTGCCGTGGTATTTAACGCATTAACTTTGGTACCAATCAGCAAATGTGGCTGTCAAATTGGAGAAGAGAATGGCGTTGATTGAGCGACCTCGCATCAGTATTTAATATCAGATATATTAGGGAATATGTCAATATTGTCGTTTGGAATATTTTTTTTTTTATAAAATCATTAATTTTATTAGCGCTGATTACAAAGAATTTTCGTGTCGTTTAACACGTAAGCTTTGGTACCAATCACTGTGACCCGAATGTCAAATTGGAGAACGCGGTGGCGTTGATCGAGTGACCTTGCACCGGTGTTTTAATATCGAATATATTAGGGAATATGTCAATATTGCCGTTTAAGCATTGTAAAAAAAATAATCAGAAATGTTTGCTTCACCGTTGACATCATAATTCCCATATTTGGACCATTAACTTTGGTACCAATTCACGAGACGCGGATATAGATTTGGAGAACGCAACAACAACAATTGAAATCGATTTTTGTACGATAAACGAATTTCTATCAAGGTGATATATATTTTTAATTAATTTGATACAAGATTGTAAATCTGTTTACTTTAGATAGAACCATGACGAATTTATTGCGTGGATATTCAGCGGTATTTGAAATATCGTCCTCGTTTGAATCATTATATCATGGGTATTTCATTAAATTCGACATTAACTGGCCGTGCGTAAATGTCAAATTAGGAAGTGCGATGATAATTATTAAATGTAATATTCGAGAGAAATACGATCAATGTAATATTTCAACCCACTGCTTTTCCATGTAAACTTACACTCGACACACTTTCCAGTTTTCCGTATTTTTCCTTCTACCTTCTTTTTTTATCGATCACATTGCAGTTTTAATATTCTGCTCTTCTTTGCTACTTTTAATTACATTCGAGTGAATTTGTAAAGTTCAACATGAAATATCGTTAAATAAATGAATTATTATGATTGTTAAATCGATACCACTAGAACGAGGATAAATATTCCAAAGTAAACAGTTTTGGTAAATTAATTTGGACTAAACGACAAGAAATTGGAAGTGCAGTGGAAACAAAGCAAAGGATTATTTTCCATAATAAAATCCAACTTAAAGTACGTCTTTTCAAAGAAAAATGAAGATAACGGGGAAAACAAGGAGCTTGGCAAATTAATTTCAAATAAGCGACGGAAGATTGAAGAAACAATTTAAACAACAAAAAGATTATTTCCAACGTTTCTCCACTGACATACATAGAAATTCTCTTCTTCATTGGAAATTGTTATTCTAGCGCATCTCATTAACATCGACGCTAACAATCTGGGCATAAATGTCAAATTAGGAAATTCACGTTTGCGGTAATGATTGAATGTGATTTTGATATTCGGTGTACAACGATGATAATGGAGTCCCGCCTATCATTTATCTTGACAACCAACCCACCTGTATCTGTTTTCAGTTGAAATTTCAGAGGATTCATCTTAATTAACGTGATTCACATTAGGCTGCACACGTTCCAGTTTGCCCTTTCCGTTGAAAGAGTGAACCTTCGTAGAAAAATTGCAGTCATTTTCGCGAACACTGGTAAATCCTATCTCGAGGGATAATTCCCATCTTTCTGTAAAATTATAAAAAAAGGGAAGAAGAAGAGGAAAAGGAAAAAGCTTTCCCGTCGTGCTAATACTCTCGTTTCATCCTGGAAAATTATTTTTAAAAAAAGTATCATATTGTCAGATACAATTGGAGCATTATTTATCAATTTTTTTTTCCATTTTTCTCTGTTAAAAATCCTACGCAGTTAAATATTACGTAATAACGTTAATTTCTTCCCCAATTTCTACAATTTCATTCTACACGAAGCCTGCGAAGTTAAAATCGCGCAGCGAAATTAATTTTTTCGTGACCTTTCAATGATAATTATCGAAGCCAGTGAATTTCGCAGGTATAAACGGAATTCTGTGTTGAAACGTGGCAAGAATAATGATGAAATTCTCTATGATATTTGATTTCATTTCGTTTTAAATTACTTCCATCAAACCAAAGATCGAAGGGAGAGAACCTGTGTGTTGGAAACACGATACCTTTTAAATTAATCGTGCTATCGTGAAATTTTCCATGGTAGAGAGTATCGGATATTTTCCGACGTCTCGATAAATGCACGTTTCAACGCCGATGGTGGCGTTTCGTTGTTGCAACATTCGTTTTTAATCCCACAACTACGGTGGAGGAAACCGCCGTGGAATTGGGTCGACACTTGGACTTTTCGACCTTGAAAATTCAAATGGAAAAACCTGGCATCGATAACAGAAAGGGAAGGAATGAATCGGAATAAAAAGGGGTGGAATCTCTATTTTTAAATTGTAAGCTGAAACAGCGGAAAATGAGACTGGAATTAAATAGTAACTGAAAGTAAATGGTTAATAATTCATTTGGTGAGGAAATAAAGACTCCAATTCGTAATTAAACAATCTTAGTTCCAATTCTCCCCTGTCACGTCTTGGAGATTTTTCCTAATTTCTTATTTAACCCCTTGCCCTACAATAACGGGCGAGATTGGTGGCGTAGAAGTCAAAATGAGAAAGTTGAAGTATTTCTAAAAATTGTCTGTCCCAAAAATTAGTGGTTTGCTGTAGTAACGTCTTTGATAATAAATCACTGATAATTTGATTTTTCTAGAAGTTTATTCATTAATGTATTACAACCTCTGTGGTTCAGAACCCATTTCAAACGAAAATATTTATAGGGGTTGCAGCTGAAAAATATGAAGGAAAAATCGAAATAAAAAAATATACGTTTGGAAAGAAAAAGATAATATTGTTTTAAACTCCTTTCCATTGAGTTACGGTGATACAAACCACCATGGAATTCATTTCGAATTTGCGGTCTTGAAAATTTAAATAAAAGGTTACCTATCTCATCTGTAAGGGAAAGAGAAATGGTGATTCAGGATAAAAAAAAGGAAAAGGAATTTTCGTTTTGCAGCTTGAAACTGCGGTTACGGAAACCACTGTGGAATTAGATCGACGTTTCGAACTTTCAACCTTGAAACTTTCAAGGGAAACTTGCCACCTATAACGAAAAGAGAAAGGACGATTCAGGATAAAGACAGAACGAAAAGAAATTTTCATTTTTATCCTTCATGCTGAAATTGTGGGAACAATTGCAATTATGTTGTAACAGAAATAAAAGGTATAATAATTCAGGATAAAAATAGAGGAGAAACTTTCGCGTTGAATTCTAAAGTTGCGATAGGAAAAATGATCATAAAATTTAATGTAGCCCACATTTCGAAGTTGCAACCTTGAAACTTCACAGTGAAAATGTCGATGCCATCGATAACGAAGAGAGAATAATAAAAGAATTATAAATCAGGATTTAAAAAAAAAAGACAAAAGAAACTCTCCCATTTAATCTATAAACTAAATCGCAATAATCACCAATAAATTCAGTCTACATTTCGAACTTGTAATTTCGCAGTGAAAATTTTCTATCGACAACGAAAAGAGAAGAATAAATAATTATAAATCAAGATGAAACAACAGAAGAAACTCCCACATTTAATGGTGAAGTTACGGAAGCAGAAACCATCCAGAAATTAAGACGATTCTTCGAGCTTCTAACCTTGAAAATCCAAAAAGAATATCTACCATCGATAACGATAACAAAAGAATTAATAATTCACGATTAAAAAAGAAGAAAGATGAAAAAATGTTATTTCATACCGCCTACGAAATTTCGTGATTTTTTAATCTTAAGAAATTTACACGTTGTTATCGACTCTACTGTTGTCCATAACATCAACAGGTCAGATGACAATGGATTTGCCGTTAAGTATTTTCGTACTCGATTTATCAGATGTTCCACGCGTGACCGTGAAACCCTTTGAAACCCAATAAAACACGAGGCTTTGTACGTTGCCTGGCTTCTGTGTTGTTCGGTGGTCCAGTTTGTCACTCGTTTCGTCATAACTCACGTGTCTCGCATACTGAGAATGTTTCGAGTTCCTCGTGAACGTTCCGCATATTTTCTGTGACAAAAAGACCAATTGAAATGCTCGAAGGAGAATAAATGTGCCAGAAAAATTCGACGGCACGCGAATCTGATCTCCATTTCCCTACGTTTTTCAACCGTTGAATGCAGGAACTCGCTGTGACCTAAATTTCTTGCGTTTGAAAATGAGTTGAAGAATAAGGCATTGACGGATTATACGAATGGGACTTTAACCCTTTAGCCTATAACTACGTGTGAGATTCGAAGTGCGGAAAATGGAATAGGAAATTTTGAAGTCTTTCAAAAACTATTAAATTGCCAATATCAGCCGATCACGAAACGGTCTTATTATTTCTGTACTATTAACACTAGAACGAGCGAAGTTAAATTTCTTGCATTTAAATATATTAAATAAGAACTTTGGAAGAAGAGGAATCGAGGGGTGGAAAATACGATCAGTTTATGATATTCTGTGCTTTATAAGATCTACTTAGAATTTCTAGACTAGGAGTCTCCTGTGAACTTAGGGAATTTTTGGAAAAAAAATGTGAAGAAGTCATTTTGACTTATTTGGTCGTTTTAGTGTTAATATAACGTTCAGTTACACGAAATATTAGAAATCAGTGAAATCTTTTGATTCCAACAAATAATTTTGAGTCTTTGCACGCCTCATCAGAAAAGAAATCGTAAGTTGAGGGGTTAAGCAGGGAATTTCATTTTGTAGACACTTTAGCACTAGGTTATTGCAATTCTTAAAGTTGCATTCTATACAAAGAAGTGAATTGTTTCAAAGAAATTTTCTACGAATTATTATCGTTAGAAAGAAGATAGATAAAGATTTGTTCTTGCACAAAATATTATATTTGTGTAATAAAATTCAAAGATACAAATCTCTAAAATTAGCTTCAATTTCAACGATTCGAATACTTCAAAGTAGCATATATTTTACGTGGAACAAAAATCTGAATAATTGAAATAACCCAATCGCACTAAAAGGAACAAAGTAAAAATGCAAACGGTAAGCTCACAGAAGGTTGCAAGCCGTTATACGTAAAAATGTAACGTTGGTACGCAATTGCATTCCTGCGACGAGGTTCTTTCTGAGATCTTATATCCGCATGTTTACGCGTAAACAGAATGCGATTTAATATCAGTGAGAGTTTCATTACGTCGACGTCGCATATTGCAAATCGATGGTGATATTAAATACAGAACAATGGCTTCCTTTTGCCAGCTGCGACCTGTCCCGATAATAAATCTCGATAATTTTGCCCTGAAGGAAAAAGCTTCGTACGTGCAAAAAGAACGTCTCCGATTTCAAATGAAATCTTCCTAACGATAGATTGAGTGCCGTAATGAAAACGTTTTCATCGTTTCTTTTTGACGATCGAGTTTTCTTTAGCGAGAACCTCGAGCTTTCTATGGTGTCTATGAAGTTGAAAACTTAGCCTCTGAATTAATGGATTCAAGTTTAAGTCTCTATCACTTTCAACAGATTTTTCCTTCGTGACTCTCATGTTCTCATCACGATAATTTGGAAGCTATCCAAAAGTAACTTGTATCAACAAGTTCTACCATTTTCTTCTACTTTGACCATTAAATCTCAAGCAAATTGACTCTAACAGCTCAAGTAAAAATAAAAAACAACAGCCGCTATGAGGTAAAAATCTGAAGTCTCTGTCTCTCAGTCAGCAACATTAACTTCAAATCTCCATCTCCTCCGGTAGATTTTTCCTAATTTATATCAAATATTATACTTTCAAAGTCCCTCTAAAATTGTTCATCATAAACGAAATATTCCACATCAACTGATTCTCAAAATACAGAGAAACAAATTTACAAATCGTAAGGAGAAATGATCTCAGCGTTTAAATGAAAATTATATAACAAAACTCAGTGTCAATCTATCCTCAGACATCCGAGTTATCCACACCTCGAAAATATGCATTCATTGCTCCAGTTTCGTTCTCTCTCTATCGATCCATTTATCTCTCGTTCTCTCTCTCTTTTTTTTCATCCTTGATTTTTATCGTTGCATCGGTGTCAAACGTTAAGGGTAGAGTTTCGCAGTCGTCCCAATAGCGGAAAAGTACCGTACTCCGACAAATTGATTCCTCGTCGCTTTCAATCAACTCGCTTGTTGCAAAACGGGTAGCTCGAAGTGAATACGGAAAGCGCAGATCCAAGCCGAGTCGCTTCGCATCGACCGAGATTCGATTTTCCACCGAATCCTTTCCGCGATCCCGCTCCGGTAATTGGATTTTCAGATTCCGCCGTAGGCGCTATGACCGACGGTCACGGAAAACAAGATTAACGTGAAATGTTGACCGAATGTAAACAGATTTAATTTAATTTACTGTACGACGTATTAATGGAGGATAGCGGTATGGAAAATAATGCTCCAAAACTTTTCTCTTCGTTGTTGCACCGTATACTATGCTCGGTCGCCTGATGTTCTATGGGGATTTCATCGAGGACGGCTTTAGATGGATTTTGTTAGAATTCATCGTAAGTGTGATTATATTTTGCGTGGAGAACGGAATCGAAAGTTAAATAGAGGGATGAAATATGGAGGATATGATTCTTTAGAAGATATAAAATATGCAAATTTTCACGGAGGTTGAATATTGAGGGATTAAAGTTTGAAGGTTTCAAGTGGATTCCGAAGTAGCGGGGCTGAATGATTTAGAATTTGAGGTCTGCATTTGTGTCGCTATAATAGTTTCAAATGTAATTCCATATTACCCCATTCGAGACCAATTGCACACCGTGTGTGCAATGATCTTGAATTGCAATTATCAGTCATTATAGAAAAAACAGCCCTCGAAACAAGACTAGCTTAAAATAAAAGGTATCTTACAAATGTGTAAACATTACATTTGGTATTTGGTTCAATTTCGACCCTAAAGTAGGTGTCTCAAAGCCACGATCATTAGAAATACAAGAAGTGGTACATATAAAGCCAAAAGTTATCGGTCTTTCTGGATAGTCTCCAAAAAAATGCACGGTCTCGAATGGGTTACTTCAATCCTTCACAAAATGGTAAGCCTTTGTTGTTGAGAATTTTTAAGACTGCATTTTTCCACTGTTTTTTTTTCCAACACTAAACTTATCGACATTCTGATATACCTATTTTTACCGAAACAGGTAATTAATTATATCACATAAAGAACTTCAAAATTAGAGGAGGTGGGTTAAAGAAAATTAATTTCAATATAAACTTGCCTTATTAAATGGCTGAAAGTTAATGCAAGTGGTAGAAAAAAATTAAACGGTTTCTGTACCTTCCCTCGCGAAATTCAAAATCGGTCAAAATCACCCACCCACTAAGCCTAGTGTTAACTTCTTTAATTGCACTGATGATTTCAGGTAACGAAATTATTTATTATCATTTTAGTATCGACATTCGACCCCAAAGGGTTGATATTCATACAGTTCAATCATCAACTATTTCTTTATATATTTATATTTTCAACCTCACTTCTCTACTACAATCCACTATAATTCAAACCCGGTGATACATCTAATCTTCCACCTCTTCGTCTTACCTTGCAGTAATAATCCACTCAGACCGTCTTACCACAACTAAACGTCAGCAGTTAGGAAATGCCGTGATAGCGATAAACATTAATCACCCTCCTCTCGTTAAATCATTTAAACGTCCTTTTCCCACATCAAGAAATCTAACTTTGTCCGTCATTTTTATCCTCTCTCCCTCATTCCTCCCTTTTTCCCTCTTACTACCCAGCAATCAAGAATATCATCAAAAAGGAAATGGTACTTCTTACACTTTACCTTCTTAAACTTTCAAAATGTAACTTCAGTCCGGTTGACCCGTCGAGACTCATAACGTGACACTTAATGCGCTTATTACGGTTCTAATTATCAAGGTTGCACACACTTAGTAGAACCGCTAATTATCGGTGTTGCGTGCATCACAAAGGGCTCGGTTTGCGTACAGTTTCTCTTTGGCGGGGTAGAAACGTCAAGTACCTAACGAATTCAGTGTGGAACCGTGAAGGAAATTCCGATACACTGATGCATACATATGAATTTACAGGCACACAGCGCCTTTCCGGAATTGCTGCTCTTGTAAAGTTTCATGCCGAAGGACAGGAGGGTGTCGTCGAGCGAAAATTTCTCCTCTTGCTTTTCAAGAGGCCGAAACAATAACTGCGGGAGCATTGTTGCTTGACCTCGACCTCTTTTCATCTTCTTCTTTCTTTTTTTTTTGCATACCAATCCCTTCTTCGTTTTTCGTGAATGCGGATTAATTTTTTTAATGCCTGTGTGAATAGCGCTCGTTGGGCGATTCGTTTGTAGTTTTTGTTTCTCGCGCCTCTTTTACCCGATACGGATTTATCGTTCGCGGAGGAATGGTAGAAAAGCTCGATTCTCGTTCGTATGGTCGATAGAGATAGGTGGGATTGGGTCTCGATGGGATTTTTCCCCCTTTTTTTTGTATATTTTAGAAGAGTGAAATAATTGAAGCGCAATGGAATTCGTTTGTTTCTCGAGAACGATGTAGAGGAGGTTCTTTCTGTAATTGAGAATTGCATCATTTTATCCTTTGCCCTAGAAATTCTTTTATGAAATAGTCCACATTTGAAGATGAAGTAGCTACAATGAAACTTCACAGGTGGTTTTTGATATATCATATGTCTTGAAATAAAATCGGTAGTATTAAAATAATTTTATGGCGTGGAATTTCAATTTTCTTTTCATTTGATAGTTTTGAATAATCTCAGGTTTCCTTCTTCGATTTTCTGTGGCACGAGGATCATTCACAATTACAGAGGAAGAGTTAACGAATTTTCGTTCTCATTGTCTTTCAGCAGGAATCAACAAGTTCTCACTGTGCATCGAATACGACGAAAGCGAAAGGTTGAATGGCAGAAACTTTGCCAAAATTTGTGCAAGAGGAATGAATGTTTAATTAAAAATCAAATCAAAGATCGTCCATCAGATCTTTTCATCATATCGAAAGCCCTCTCGGTTTGATCGCACGATGATTTCCGCAGAATTCTTTTCTCAAAGATCCTCAATATCAAGTTCCTCCTTTCCGAAAGTACGATATCACAACCTACTACTAACTATTGTAATTCTCCTAGTCATCGTAATAGATGCAACTCCAATTGCAATAATTTCATTGTAATACGCTTTTATTCTTTCGGTCGCAAAAGAAAGAAAAACATTGAATATCGTTGATACTTCAATTATATCGGAAACGTAAGAACGAATACCGCAAACGTACATTATTCACGGTATAATAATAGCATCGGAACAAGTAGCGATATCTCCGCCAAAGTAGAAGAATTATTCGACAAAAGCGCACAATTATTTCCAATCGACCGTAAACGACTATCGAACGTTGCACGAAGACCGTCGATGTTCGACGGCTGTGGTGAAAAAGTTGAAAAACACGGCTCATTTGTTCACTAGGTATTTCAAACTTTTTCTCGGAATCGAAGTTGGACGAACGAGAAGTTTCATCGTCGCATAATATCGCGGATGGATCGGCTAATGCCGATAATATCGGCGATATCGAGCATCGCATCATAGACGTCGAGGTATTTTCCCGCCAAGGTCGTGGAAAGCCGAAAACTCGATAATCGCGGTCTCGTGTCGCGGGGATCGATTCTTTGTCTAACGGGCCGCAGGCGGTCGAAGCTTTCCCGATACTCGGAGTAATTGATTTATCTCCGGTAAACCTTCGAAACGACAAACAGGCCGGTGACCCGTTGTAATTTACGTATACGTCCTTAATTCAACCGTGCGCGATTATCCGGAATGGAGTTGATACTAAAAAAATCATCGGGGCTATGATGGCTATGGAGTTAAAGGGTCGAAGTCAGAATTAACGAGCCGGAGATCAAATTTCTATCAGCTCTGCCAGGTTATTGAAATTTTTGTTATAAATTATTTACTGTATCGTTGCATCAGTGGTATGGAATCCACATATGATCATAGATATTAGGTGTAACAGTTACAGTAATTCAAACGAAAGTATGGGGCAGATTTAACCCTTTGCACTCGAGAACCCTTTTGCAGTGGCAAACTAGTAACTCGAAATGATTTTGACTATTGTGGGATCGGAGCGGGGAAATTCTTCTATAAAGAACTTAGGAGCAAAGGACGTGAAAAGGAATAGTCAGAATAGTCGCTTGCGCAGTGGTTCCGCGCCGACCCAGGCGATCGTCGACGTTAACCCATTTGCATCACAAGCGCATATATGCGCGCACTTTTTCTGGTCACTAACATCGAAACGCATTTATGCATTCAAATTGTGAGTGAATAGCAACACATGTGAACAGTGTTAATTATTTATACAACATTCGACGATTAAAGTACAGTATCACTTTTTGAAATACTGTTAGACCTAACTTAATATAAAGAAATTTGATAGTAAAGATATATTTTTGAATTTGTCAGATGATGCAAATGGGTTAAGCTACTCTGGCCGAGTTGCTGCCTTTTTCACGATCCTACACTATATTAGGCAAGTGTTTGCAAATACTTTAACCCCTAACACCTAGCCGACCGATCGGGTAGATCTACCCATTTCCAAGTTAGTCGATGGCCGACCGATCGGGTATTATTTCTGACCTGAGGAACGCTTCTTTCTCTATAGAGCTTCTTATTTCTTTAGAGTACAACATATTGCCCATTATTACGGCTCTACACAGAAAAATGCGGTGAACAGTGCAGTTTGGCTTTCCCGAGCGCGGTGGAAACTGTACAGGTCTCTGTGGCGCGTGCGGTCGGCTAAGTGTTAACGGACCAATGCGGCATGGCACTTTTATTTACTGAATTTCCGGACCGCGAGGGGTTAAAATGATTTTATACTAAAAGCGTAGACCAAACCTGGTCTACGAAAAAATTTGGAATAATAATGTTTATGATGGAAACAAACATATAGAGCTCGGAAACTCGAGAAACGTCAGGGTGCCATAGCGGTGGCCCTCGAAAGCAAAGGGTTAACCGGAGCTGATGAAACTTAACCAGACCTGACCAAATCTAACCGAACCAAACTGAAAGTAGACCTTACCAGACTTAGACAGTCCTTAACCAGGACTAATCCAAACGTATAGTTGTCTTCTTCCCCTTTCTATCGACTTTCGATCGTTATTATTAACATCGCTGTGGTCTCGAACGATGGGAAGTTTTTCGACTCGTTGAGCACACAAATTGAATTACTCGATTGTGCTTCGTAAAACACAGGTGTCCCGTGTGTGGATAATATCCGACCATTAATTCACAATTAGCGCGTACAGTTGTATTACGACTCGTTGATTTCTACCATGTAAAGCTACTCGCCCTGTCGGCGTTAAATTTTAAACGAGTTCGGAGAGTCACGGACTGTTGACGGTCTCGGAAGAATAAATAGAGCTTTGTCTTCTGATTTCCGATTTATGCAATCGATGATAATCGTTATCGTCGAACAAGGGAAATGAAGACATAGAAAGTGCACGTGATGCAACGGCGATGGTTGTTTAATTAAGGCAATACACGTGTTGAGGGACTTCAAGAAGCTTCGATCCAATAATCTGAATAATCAATCTTTTAATACTTTTATCGATACTAATTCTGAGGAATAACAAACGTATTTGTTAGAATTACATGAGTGTAAAAATAGTACGAAGGCAAAGAACTTAAATTATTACCTGTCTCAATAATCTTACAAATTATGTAACTGAGTATTCAGAGGCGTACAGTACTTTCAATTTTTGTGTTATGACACTAATCTCCCGCGTTGATTCCGTGCACTCTTTAACCCTGGATCACTAACCTTCGTCGATTCGACGACACGGATTTAATAAGTATGCCATATTAATTAACGTTATCGTAATAAAAAAATACCCATCTTTAATAATAGAAAAAAACATGTGTAAATTTGATTTAAATAATACCCTTTAACCTTTTTTGTAAACACCGTAGTCGAAGAGACGAAGGTTAGTGTTAAACGTCGAAAAATAAGGTTAGTGGTCTAGGGTTAAATACTTCGAGATCAAAGTCCTTAACATGAGCATTACCCGCGTTATACCTATTATATTTAAATATACTAAATAAGTACTTTGAGCACAGAGAAATCGAGAGGTAACAAATTTAATCGATCAACTAATTTCGATTTTATAAGATAGAAGTGTAACATTCCCTACATGGCGCCTCCATAATTTTAGGAAAATTTAACCAAAGAAATTGAAAATCTATTATTTTGACTGTCTCAATAGTTTCAGTGTTACACCAGAAAATCTTCCAATTCAAATATCCACTTGCTCTTATGTCATTACTACTCGCAATTATGCGTCCCTCAAATCTAAAAATCACGTCGCTAATAACCCACGCATGGTGCAACGCCATGTTCGTATAGGTTCAAACATCACATACAACGCGATAAGACAACAAAAAAAATGTTTTCACGCACACGCGAACGTCTGCGTTTCTACATTGTTACGTAAATACAGCGTGCAGTAACGTTTGCGGAATATTTCATAGAATTTGTCGGCGCAGATGTGGTGGAAGCCGGCCTATTTTCGAGGACGAATCAATTTTTCCGCGGTATTCAGAGCCGTAGTAATTCCCGCGGATCTCGCAGTGCCCCGCCGACATATTTTCCATTGTCTAATATTTCCTCGGTGAAATTGCATCGCGTTATCGTCTTCTTCCTTTAAAACACAGAATCGATGCACGGTGAACTAAAATGTGTATGGAGAGGGTGAAAAAACGCGTGCAATTAAAAAATATCTACGTGAATAAAGGGAGATAAAGGGATACGAAGTTTTATTGAAATACATCGATACTTGTGGGCTTAATTGACGAAACGATTAATTTGCTATGGCTACCGTCCACGACTACGGTGTATGGAAATTTCAAGGGCACTTGTCCGCAGTTAATGAAATTTCAATCCGTACTTTTACCCGACCAATGTTTTTCGATGCGAAGCAATTCGGTGATCGTTGGGGATAACATCTCGATTCGATCAACTGCTTGATCGAGTGGGCACGGAGAGCCGTACCCCTTGTATGGGGGTGGTTGTTGCTTTTTCTTCATTCGATGGATTAGCTTGCTGATTTTTGTAAAATCCATCCCTAGAAGGGGGACATTTAAAAGAAAAAACACGTGTAACGCGTTTGAGAATGCAACAGCGAAGAATTCGAATTTAAAGGAATCGATCAGAAGTCGAATTTGATGAACCTTTCGTCTACTACTGTAATTTTGATTTCCAGTACTTAGCGAATTCATATGTAGAAAGGGATCAGAATGAAGTCACTTGGGACGTAAGGGGAGACTGCTCTCGCACTACCTACCTCTTTGTATTCTATATGTCTGCTGTCCTCTTCATTTGTAGTTGTAGTTATTCACATTCATTTAAGTAGGTAAAATCAGTGTCTACCAATCTGACAATAAAAATATCGTGCGTACGTCAATGTTTCGATTTTCATGATCGATATCGTGCTATCGCACTCAGTTCCACGGCTTTTTCTTTTCTCTCTTTGTCTCGCAGTGCGATTTCCCCTCAAGTGACTTGTTTCTGATCCCTTACAATAACGATTTCCAGAAGATCCTGTGATAATAAATTATCGATCGATGAAAAAAAGAAGACAAAACAATGCGCATAGAGCGCGACTGGAGAGAGGTCGATTCTTGAGTCAAATCTGAACGAGTGAAAGAATGTGTTGTATTTAACACTAGATTTACCAAGCCAGTCAAAATGACTGGTACACAATTTTTTCCAAAAATTCTACGGGATTATGAGAGAGCCGTAGAATAAATATTCTTCGTCCATCGTATAAAACATAAATTCCCGAATCTATCATCTTTTTCACGACTTAATTTTCCTTGCTTTAAGGTACATATTTAACATATTTAAATATAATAGATTTCACGTTGGTAAATCTAGTGTTAAGTCTTTACGATTGTATCTTAGAAAGGAATTCCAGTAGCACGTAAAAATTTCCAGAAGATTCTGTGGTAGCAAATTGTCGATGGAAGAAGAAAAACAGACAAAACCATGTTGCATGGAGCAGAACAGGAGCAGGATCAATTCGCGAGTCGAATCTGAACGAACTAATCAACGATCGTATTTGTTGGACGGATTCGTGCACGCACAAAGGCACGTTATTGATGCGCGCACAAATAAAGTGCATGGCAAAGTTCCACGTGCCTTGGTTGTGTTCATCAAACTGCGACGGTTAATCGTACACACGCGCACGCATTTGTGCCTCGTCTCTCGGCACGTGACGCTTGACACTGATTCATCCTCGCATCCAAGAATTACATTCGTTCTTAATCCATTCGTAATTCGTGCGATTACCATTCAAAAGCTGTGCTCGGTGTCGTTTATTAAATAAAGTCGTAAGAAAGGAAAGAAGATGCTCTACAGAACGATAGGAAGTCGAAGTTATTAGACCAGGTACAGATATCGATAGTAACTGACACCGTGCTGCAAGATTTGGAATGCTGATGATTAGACTGCGGATTTTTATGCATTTATGACAAATTAAATACGACTAAAATATACAAAAAGAACATAAAAAATATATCTAAAATATCCAAACTATGGTATTTGTTGTAATATTTATTAAGTGCAATAAAACCCTAGATAGGTTTTCCTGTCTCACCTGCATTTGTGAAACTCGAAGTTTGTATAAACATCCGCAATCTACTGATGATTAACACTTTGACTTGGGGGTCACTTCTGACCGGCGCTATTGAATTCAAGGAAATTTCGTGCAACTTTTAAATTGTGATATTTATGAATTCTCGATCATATTAAATATTTAAATATTTGACGTTAAAAAGATAAAGGTCTGCCGAATATTTATCTATCTGTATCTTTAAAGTTTCTGCCATGTAAAGATGTGATTTTAATAGAAAAAGTTTCCCTTCAGTAGAAATGATGAAACTTGCGAAATGCCGATGGCGTTCAACGTGTTCATGGGTTTGGAAAATCAATGGTGGGAAAATTTGAAATGTCGATAGGAGATTGGATTGGTTGTTGCATTGATAGTCCACTGATACGCTGGGTTGATAATAGATCAGCCTAATGTAGAAGTACATTGGTAAATGTAAGGGTATTGTATCAACTAATTAGACTGTACTGGTAAATGTAGGCGAATTAGTAAAGTTACATGGGTCGACGGAAAAAGCAGAAGCTAGAATAAAATAAAGAAACAATACAAACAGACGAAAAATTGTAATAATGTAAAAAAAGTAAAGGTGGGAAGATGAAAACCTTTGATCTCTCATAAAGCTCGGTGAGTTTCTACGATTTTGCAAAGTTCTGATCTCTTTCGAGCTACGCTTTCCAAGGAAATCATGTTTGCTCCGTGGCACGACAAGGTGCCAAGAAACGAAATTCTACATGAGTTGTTTAAACAATTATATAATTAGCTCCGAAATTCAACAATGTAGAACGGCAATCATGTAGAAATCTTTTGATTTTCGACTTCTGATGTAACTTTGTCCAGTTAATGGCAATCGTCTTTCCCTCTTCTTCGACGATCAGACGATCCTCTCGAAATGTTTCAGTTTCGTTGTACGCGTCACAGTTTTCGTTGCGAAACTCACCGGAGTGATATCATCGAAATTAATTTTACCTCTTTGCCTCGAAGAACATTCGAACGACACATAAGAGGAGTATGGCTATGGTTGATATAAATTCAGAGGCAGGTACTTACAATTAATACTTCTAATTTGAAAGATCGTTGAGAATTTTCATTAACTATTGCATGTATTATTGCCTCGATAATTCAGCATTCACCTGAAACTGTAAATCATAGCAAAAGTGATTGTGATGGTCAGAATGAAATTTTAGAACAAACCTAATGGACATGCAATCAAAACTTAATCAGAGCTTAACGGAGAGCTAGTCGAAATCTAATCGAAACCAAATCGAGATCTAATCCAAATCTAAAACCGTAAACCTAAGGAGATATCACTGTAGCAATTAACGTGAAAATATAGAATATCAGTCAAATAATAACATCTATTATAGGCAGAAAATCAATAAACCTCACTTCCAGGTCGCCTGAGTTTAAATCGCCATCGTTGTATCAAATTTTGCCAAAATTATAATTTAAAATATTACAACCTTGATGGTCCAGAGTCCGCATAAAGCAGTTAATTCTAGTCCAAAGAATCCGGTTGAAATCGAAGTATACAACGTATCCAATAATGTATGATGAAACCTAGTCTCTTCGATCTTCAGGAACGAGCGATTCTGTGTTAGAAATCAAATTAAAATTGACTCGATAAGATCGCACGAACATTAATGGTCCGCGACCATAATACCGCAATAACCGCATATGTTCGATTGCCCAGGGATCTGGGCAATCCAATTTCTCACGCTAAATGCGTTCCATAGAGGAAATCATCTCTCGATATATAATTATCGCGCGTTAATGACCGAGGGAAATACGAGACAAAGCCCGCGATACACGATGCGCTCATGATATATTTTTGCATTTTCGCCATTCTCCTGCAAACGCTTCGAGATCGATGGCCACACATAATATTTCCGCGTGTTTGCACACCCGAAACGTGGTTCCTCGGTAATATGGGTCTCATTATTGTGAAGCTGGGTGGAAGTTTAATTGGCAAACGGTAAAAATGGACGATGTTAGAATTTGAGAGCTTTTTTTTTAGCGAGCGGGATATGTAAATAATTGGAAAAAAGTTTCGAGACTGTTATATTGATCTTGCACGTTTCTGGTATGTTTCAGGTAAAAATGTCTACAATAACGAGCACGTAGCAATTAAAATGGTAAGTTAATTAACATTGACAGAAAAATAAAATATATATAATCCCTTTTATTAGCGGTTTTCGTTGTGAAATTTATTAACTACTATATAAAATAGAATTGAAAAATTCACGATGGAGATTCGATTGATAATTAAATACTCCAGCTTCCAAACAAATTGTTTTTCACATCTGACCAACCTACCCCCGGTTTTATCGGAAAGGATGAATGCTAAAAAACAATTTTCTCCTGTTCTGTTTTTTTCCAGGAACTAATGAAATCAAAGGCGCCACAATTACATTTAGAATATAGGTTTTACAAAGTATTAGGTACATATGGTAAGTGTCTCAGGCTAATTACTTTTAAATCATGCTTTACCGTAAAACAATCTCTTAAGAAACTTCTATTACTAACTATAAAAAGCAATGGGCCGTAAATTTTCTAACCAAATATCGCAAACTTTCAAAGTTTCCCACAATTAAAAAGACAAAATTCCAAATACGCAATGAAAACAAAAGAAGCAAAAATTCTAATCGTGTTCTCCAGTATTACCTATTTCTGTTTCTTATAGCTCCGTCCGCGATCGCAATAAATTCATTATTTTTTCATTTACGCAAATTAAATTTCTCAAAATTTTCTATCAATTGAAAAGAATTTAAAAGAATTAAAAATAAACATTTTTCGATCAAAGTGACAAAACTTACAATTAATAAAAAAAGGTCAAAAAGAAGAATCTACCCGCGTTCACCAGTACAGTTCTTTTCTTTCTCTCGAGTCTCCTTACGATTTTCTCCGCGATCGAATGAAAGTCTACGAGCTAACGTTTCGAAGGGCAGGAATATCGAAGGAAACATTTAGCCTCACTAAATGTGTTTGAACGCTTATATAGAGGGTATACCAGAGGTGTACTACTTCGGACCATGTGGGAAGTATAACTGTCTCGTAATGGAACTCCTCGGACCGAGCCTGGAAGACCTCTTCGATCTCTGCGGGAGGAGGTTTACCCTAAAGACCGTTCTCAGCATCGCCACACAACTTGTAAGTGAAATTAATACGTAGATCTCTCATTTGCCGTCCGAGACGATCCTACGGGAGCGATTGCGAATATACCTTTGCGCGGATCAAAGTGGCTCTCGTGCCCTTGCGATTACGTTGAACCGGATTAAGTTCTGATGCTTTTAATCGAAACGACGGACGTTTAATTGGACGTAGTTGGCAGATCGAAGGCAATATTACCTTTCGATAAGGGATACAGTGCTCGTTCTCGTAAGACGATTTATTCGAGTAAATTAAAACGAGGGAGTGTTTACTTTTGATTAATGATAAAAACTTGAGGAGGCTTTTGAATATTAACGGTTTGAACTTCAATCGAAACCATCGTGCTTCTTTGTTCATACTCTGGAGGTACTAAATTCATCGATTTGTTGTGTCGATATCTCGTACTTTATTTCCAATAATCTAATAAAAATTTCCAATCAATTTTTCCATTCCACAAATAGAATAATAGAACTATTATAGATTACTATATTGATGTTCAATTAACCCTAGATCACTAACCTTATTTTTCGACGCTTAACACTAACCTTCGTCTCTTCGACTACGGTATTTACAAAAGGTGTTGAAGGGTATTATTTAAATAAAATTTAAACATGTTGTTTTCTATTATTAAAAATAGGTATATATTTATTACCATAACGTTAAATAATATGGCATACTTATTAAATCCGTGTCGTCGAATCGACGAAGGTTAGTGATCTAGGGTTAAAGTCCCCTTAATCGCTCTTATCAGTCGAAATATATATTCACCCAAGAAAATTCTCGTTCAGAGTTTCTTCCACAGTAATTTTTTAAACAACGGGGTCGTTTATCATTCAGATATTCATGCGAATACCATTTATTTGTTCACGCAGCTCCATAGGATAGAATACGTTCATAGTCGGCATTTGATTTATCGTGATATCAAGCCGGAGAACTTCCTGATAGGAAGATGCACAACCAAACGGGATAAGATCATTCACATAATAGATTTCGGACTGGCCAAAGAGTACATAGACTTGGAAACCAACAAGCATATACCCTATCGGGAACACAAAAGTCTCACCGGCACGGCGCGTTACATGAGTATCAACACGCATCTTGGCAAAGGTAACTTTTACTTTATCACTATCGGGTATCGCGCGCAAGTAAACTATTTCCGGAAACTTTTGAAAGCTTAAGGTATATGTTCAGGAGAAAGTTGAAAACAAGAATACCTTGATATATTGCACGGAAATCCGTAAAATTGGTTAGCGATGCAGGGAGGTTCTTTACAAATTTTATTTCCGATCGTTAACTCAGTGTCAAATGAATTAACTCTTCACAGTTGAGTGGTTCCTTTGAGAGAATATAGTCTAGATTTTACCGAATTATAGAGTAGCCATTGATTCTTATATTGCAAAAGGAGAAGTAACGATCGATAGATGTAATTAGTAACTTTATATCAATCAGAAAATTAATTAACACTGGAACGACCGACGTTAAATTTATTATATTTAAATATATTAAATAACAACTTTAGAAGAAGAGGAATCAAGGGGTAGAAAATATGATCGGTTTGGTAATCCGTATTTTATAAGATCAACTTAGAATTTCTAGTCTAGGACTCTCCTGTAAACGTAGGGAATTTTTGGATAAAAATGTGAACAAGTCATTTTGACTTACTTGGTCGTTCTAGTGTTAAAAAATATTGATAATCAAGTTTCCCTTTCCGCCTTGCTCGCGATACCTGTGAAATAACAACAATCCAAGATACTCTAAGGAGAAATGTTTTCTTTTATCTTTGCCATTAGAACAAAGCAGAAGAGACGACCTGGAGGCTCTGGGTCACATGTTCATGTACTTCCTACGTGGTAGCCTTCCCTGGCAAGGGTTGAAGGCCGACACGTTAAAAGAACGTTACCAAAAGATCGGTGATACGAAGAAGGCAACGCCGATCGAGGTTCTCTGCGACGGTCATCCCGAGGAGATGGCAACGTACCTGCGATACGTTCGCAGGTTGGACTTCTTCGAGACACCCGACTACGAGTACCTGAGGAAGCTATTTCACGATCTCTACGAGAGACGGGGTTTCGTCAACGATGGCGAATTCGATTGGACCGGGAAGACGATGGTGCGTGATCCACTGATGATCAAGTGATCGACTATAGATCACCGTTTTCCGTTTGTCTCCTTGGCACTGCATGCAAGAAAGGAAGTGAAACGTTGAGAGAAAAGTAATAGAAGAGAGTATGAGCGATTACCATTGTTGAAGCGCGTTATCGCGACAGTCTATAATCCGTGAATGCATAGTTCGAATTTCTCTCTCCTTCTTTTTCAAACTTTCTGTCTCTCCCTGTATACGATAAATGGCCATTATGTAAACGGTGTCCCTCTTCCACCTCTCACGACAACGTGCAATGAGATAACGTATAAATTAAAAAGAACTTAGTCAAATGAAACGCGATAGTTTCTTTTAATTAGATGTAAAATCTCGTTCTTCCGGGTGCGCGCTTCTTTCATTTGCCTCCTCGGACTACTCCCGTGGTTATCGTCTTGTTAATGGGGTAAGTAAACTCACCCTCTGTGTTCCTCCGACGTATGGTTGGTAAAAGGAAAGTTTGGTCCGTTTTGGTCCATCGGTTTGGTAAAAAGGAAAGCAAAAGGCTAAAGAGTTTCACTGATTTTTAACGTTTGCATGCTGCCCCCAATGTATCTCTAGCCATCCAACTTCGATCAACTAAGAGCGTTGAGGACCGCTGCCCCTTCGCACGTCGGAAAGACAAAATCCGATAAGGTTGGTGGAATTACCTGAGGCCTGTATTATCTGTTTATGGACGTGGTATCCCTGTTTTTGCTCTGTAATCAACGATTTGAAAGAGGCGCTGGGAAATCCTATCCCCCCATAATCGACTGGATATATCCATTCGAATTACGTTTCGAATATACGTTTGAAAGATGACGAATGAAAATTTAAGATTATCGGCTACATCGTATCCCCGGGGATGGAAAAATCTATCACTTTGGAAACACGATTCCTCGATTCTCCTCGTCGGAGACTTACACTCAAACGAGATTAAAAAGAAAGTATTTCGTTTACTTTCGATGTAAGGTCGAATTTATTTTAATTGACGTTACACTGAAAAAGACTGTCCTGCGATATCGATAAATGGGTATCGTATATTAATGCATGTTTTCCCTTTCGTTCCTGATAATTAAGATAATGAATTAAACTTCCATCTTTATCGTACAATAGCTTGTAGTTGCTTAACGGTTTACTTAATAACAATGCTAAATCCGTAGTTTGAATTATCTTGCTTAAGAAGCATTGCTCGAAAGTAATACTTATTCCATGAATTTCTTTCAATTAATATTAATTATAATTTAGCTCTATTGTATCTATTTAGTAACGACCCCTCCGCCATTTATTCAGTGTTAAAATCTTTTGTGAGTATGGATTGACAGATTCCAAGTATGTTATAAAAATTGTACTTTTCTCTTTGAATCTCGTGTGACAGTCTCTCGACATGTTGTTAATTAACATAAAAATATTTCTCTGATTTCAGTCCACTCCCGTGGGATCATTACAAACGGGTCAAGAAATAATCGTGTCACCGAATCGCGGTAGGCATCATACTAATTATAAGGTATGTTTATACTTGAAATCATTTGTATTTTTCACTGTTTTCTCGAACGCAGCATGAGAGTGTGTAGCTATTACGTAACAGCATGTATAATCGAATTCGTATGTGGAATTACGAGGCAGGTTTTGTTTTTTCTTGAATTTTCTCTTACCACCTTACAAACAACTCCGTTTTGGCTAGTGCACTAAAATGAAGATTAACTTTAACGAATTAAAATCGAGATGAATTTGAAAAAAAAAGAAGAGAACTTATCGTGTTACTACGTGCAATAACGAAGCGGATGTTGTTTTCTTTTTTCTTCTAATTTTTATTTTGTCTCCTTACAAACAACTCCATTTGCACAATACGTTAAAACGAAGATTACAGCTAACGAATCAAAATTAATGAGAATTTAAGAAAAATTAAGAATTTATCGCGTTAGTACGTGTAATTACGAAACAGAATTTATTTCATCTATTAATCTTTTTTTTGTCTCCTCAAAAACAACTCCATTTACACAGTGCACTAAAATGAAGATTAACTTTACCGACTTAAAATCAAGATAAATTAACGTTTACTTAAAGAGAACTTATTGCGGAATTCGTTATCAGAGGATTTATCAAGAATGCATAGATGGTAGATGGGAATAATACTGAAAGTATTATAGAAACAATGAATTCACCTTCCTTTTGTGTAACGTGAAAATCAATATATATATAGGAATGCGATGATTTTGAGGAGGATGTAGTCCTCATGTTGGATGAGGTTCGCGTCGAAATGCAAGGCAACTATGTAAGCCACATCGAAATTGTAATACGTTCGTTTCACTTCTTCATGCATGTTTTATCTTATCAGTGGGAGAAACAAAGATATCCGGAATGATACCGGAAAGTCTGTAGTTACCTGAATGTAACATCGTTCGTCGATAGTCGCATTGATAAGAAATGGCCTCAAGTTCTGTTTCTTTGATTTTCGAAGCTTTTAATCCAAACTATTGTACTTAATTCAATGAGAAAAGAATAGGAAGAAGGAGGGAACATGGATGAAGAACTGAGTAATCGAATCGTATATAGAATTAAAACCCTTTATGGATAGTACATTTCTAGGACTGAAATTAAGCCGTAGTTTCTTTGGGTAAATCTTGAACAATTATACTTCACCGTAGAAACAGTAAAATCTTTCCATTTGCAATTCGATTACGTAAAAGTAGATCTTTCTTAGCGTACAGTAGGTATCATTCGCTTTTCACGCAATCATCTATTCTTTAACACGTAGAATGCCACTGCTATTTCGCTAGTTTCTATCGAGGTGAAGATTTTCCAATAAAATCACATATTTATAGAACAGGAACTTTATACATAAAAATAGTTATATACTCAGCAGTTCTTCACCTTTTAAACATGACTATTCACTGTATTAGCAAATTCGTAACTACAATTTAAAATTAGCATGAAATTTCATTCAATTCAATGGCATCGTTCACTATTAACCCTTTGCGGACGGAGGCATTTTTTAATATCGAGAAACAATCAATTATTTAGCGATGCAAAAACACTTTTTCATCGGAAAGACAGTCTGTTAATGTATACAAGTTGAAATTTACACTATGTAAAGTAATATTTCAACGATTATATTTTAATTTTCCAACTCTAACCATTTGTATATGCACCGACAAACTATAACCAATTTTTTTCTCAGGGCGCATATATTCGCCCGTCGTCCTCAAAGGGTTAACCCCCATGGCATTCAACCTGTTAACCTACCAAATTAAACAACCACTTCTCTCTCACTACTAAATCTCTATATTATTCTAAAAAAAATTCTCTCATCCACAACATATCTCAATTTCACAAAAACGAAATCCCACAGAAATATGACATTTGCACTTTAAAAAAAAGGAGAAGAAAACAAAATTTAACAGGTCGTCGGAGTGTCGAGTAAATCCGTTGGAATTCCTACGCGAAATGATTCCATCGAATGCCTAAAAACATCTACATTTCCGTGCTGTCCTTTATATCTCGAACAATGGATATCTCGAAAGAAAACCAGCCGCATCGAACGACCTCCCAGGGACAATTGCCGTTCGAAAGAAAAACCGCAAAGTACTCCGCGTGAACTCTCGTACATTGTCTTCTGATTTTTTTTTACAACCATTTTTTTCTCCCCTTGATTCAGTGTAAGCTAACTTGCGTTGCAATTTCGACATTCTCGTGCTTGTTCCTTCAGGACGTGGCAGGAGGAGGGTTGGGAGGCGGGGGCAGTAAAGGGGTGGGACCCTCGTGGTCAGATGTCGTGAAGCAATCAGGACCCGGTGGCACATTGACACCTGCTGACAGGCATGGTTCTGTACAGGTGAGTCGACCTTGCCATTCTTGACGTCTTCTCTCTTGTCCGTTGATACTTATCTCACCAAAAATTTAGCCGTCTATGGACACTCTGTTCTCCTTGTGCATCGACGTCACTTCTGACTATTTTCCTTTTTTTTTTGTATTTTTTTTTTCATTTGCCAGATAGACATTCAGCTAGGACAGGGGTTGGCAACATTTTTTTTAAACACTGAAACTACCAAGGCGATTAACATCACAGGTTTCCAATTTGTTCTAAAATTTCCCCCAATTAATAGGGATGCCATGAAGTAAATATTCCACTTCTATCTTATAAAACCTAAATTACTTAATTTTCATCTCATGATTGATCCTTTTTTGAAGTACTTATTAACACGTTGAACACCACTGATATTTCGCTCATTTTATCATTTCTACTGAAGTGATACTTTTCCTGTTAATGTTCCATCTTTGTACAGTAGAAACTTTAAAGATACAAATAGTTATATATTCTGGAGGATTTTATCTTTTAAGCGCCAGTATTTATATACTGAATGTGTTAGAAAATTCGTAAGTAGTACAATTTCAAAGTTATGTGAAATTTCATTGAATTTAATAGCGCCGGTCACCGGTGACCGCCATGGCAGTCAACGTGTTAAATAGTTCTGAACCTGATAGATATTACGCTGATAGTTCTAGTGTTAAGTATGGAGTTTTTTTTTTTGTTTAATTATACAAAAATCCGAAAACAGTCTAATAGCTAGATATGAATTAAGAGAAGAGAGTCATTGAAAAGAAAGTGCCACGGGTTGCCTACCCCTGAGTTAATTAACGGGCAGACATAAAGTGTATATGAAATCGATATAACTAGGATAACGTGTGAAATATGTTGTAACATTACATACTCGTTAAATGAAATAGATCATCGAGAGGGTTTATTAAATTCTTCGTTAGAAATTCAATCGCTTGACCTTTGAGGAGGAGAGTGGTCGTCACCGTTTAGCTGCGGAGGGATTAGGGTGAGAAGCAATTGCCTGTGGTATATTATGATAATAAGACGTGGCAAACACGATCAGGACCTGTGCGGATAGTTTAGGAGCAACGGTTAAAACGTCTTTTAGTGGATAAGACGTTAGGTGGTTTGAGAATGGCTGTGTGCCATGTAACGTTTTGTCCTATTACTGTACGGTATGTGCGTGTACGTTGAATCACCTGAAGTTAATGTGGTGCAGCGGGTGAAATTTACTCAGGGTTGTAGATAAACGTTCCTTTTTTTTATTTTACTAACAAACTGTTGAATATTTCTTAACACTAGAACTACCGGCGTTAAATCTATTGTATTTCGATATATTAAATACGTACTTTGGGAAAAGAGAAATCGAGAAGTGGAAAAGATGATGGATTTGGTGATTTTGAATTTTATGAGGTCAACGTAGAATATCTGCTCTACTACTGACTAACAAAGTTGGAGAACTTTTAGAAAAAATAGAGAATGAGTCATTTTGACTTGCTCGGTAGTTCTAGTGTTAACACGTTCACTATCACGAATTGAAATTTACAGATTATAAATCTGGATAAAAAGTATGATACACTGTACAGAATAAAATTAAATGTGACTGCAAACGTCAGACAGTAGTTGGTTCTACAAATGTTCTGTGGTAGCGAAACTGTTAAGGATATTAATAAACAGAGAAATTCGTGTATATACGTCTTCCGCAGCTAAAAGGTTGATTATGTACCGTGAAATTCTCGCGAGAGAGGAATTACATTTTGCAGAGAATAAAAGAATTTTTGTGTTGGGTACATCGAATAAAATGAAATTTAAGGAAGAGGCAATAAAACAAACTAAATAGCTATGCACATGTTATACTTTCCCGTTTTGTTTGTTTCCTGATTTTTTTTCTTCCAGAAGACCTATACGTAGACGCAGCGGGAATAAGCCGATTTTACGTTTCGGAGATCTGTATAAATTGATTTGTCACGGCATGTTTGTCTTTGTTTAACCGAACGACTTAACTTTGACTTTCGTTCGACTAATCTGATATTAGCTTAATTGAGTTTCTGATCTCTCGCGTGGAAGGTCAGCAACATTAATGCGCGTGTTGTGAGTTTCACTATTACCAAGTTGGATTGAATTAATTAGCCGCATCATTAGACGATAGTATTGGCTTCGTATTAATGAAATACCTTTTAAGAGCAAAGACATTCCTTCTTTTGTACACGTTCCTGTTTTTCTTGTTACGCACAGGTAGATATACACAAAAAAAAAGAATCGGTGAACATCTTTCGATACGTTTCATATCATTTCTCATAGAGTTGTTCCGAGTATGTTGCACAATCATAAAGTAGAGATTTCGATCTTTTCCCCTTATCTCGCATTGTATATTATGGTAGACTGTATATTTTTACTATTTATTAAATTCCCGTTAGCATCTCATCTGTTTATTGTGCTCGTTAATCATAAAGTGTATCATGTCTAGGTGATTTCTTCGACGAATGGCGAGTTAGGAAATGATGATCCCACCGCAGGACATTCTAATACACCGATTACGGCGCCCCAAGAAGTGGATATGGTCGACGAAACCAAGTTAGTATTAAAACTAATTTCTATCTTCTATTATGTATTATCTGTTCGTTCGACAAAGTCTAAACATGCAGTATTTTATCATTATTTTATATATATGAGTCGTTGTATTCAAAAGTGTCACTAGTTCCTCTCTTCGTATGTTGAAATATATAAGAGTTCGTGCAAAAGCTTTCATCCTATAGATACACCTTTTTGCCATTTCAAATGTGACAAGATACCTACTTTTAACATCAATTAACTCAAATACATTTTTTCCAAGAATGGATTTATACCATTTGCAAAAAGAACGTCCATATACAAGTATAGAAAAATTGCAATGACATCTGGAGTTCTTCCTTTTAATAAAGAAATTGATAATTATAAATACTGCATGTGGATAGTGTAGCCTTCATAGAATAATTTCTAAAGATTTGTTTAAGAAGTAAAAGTCCAAGTAGAATATTCTCAGTTAGTGTCCTTAGAAAATTAGTTGCGTACATTGGTACACTGTCTTCTACACATTACACATAATCGTTATGTATTGGTGGAATTTTTTATTCTAGTTTAAGCGCACCATACTTCCGCATGATACATGTTAAATCTCCTAATTGTCCTATTTTCAGAAGCTACACATTACCGAAAAAAAAACATTGTTACGGATGCGGAAAGCCCCTGCACCGAACCATTCATCTTCCTACGCCCACTATCAATCCCAGAATGATTCCCGAACTTGGCTTAATATCTCAATACGGCTGGTCATTGCGAAAGTTCCTTTTACGTAACATAAAAATGAAATACTATTTTCGTTAATCTATATTTTATAATATTCCAATTGACGAAATTAATTATTGTCAATACAGTTAGATCATTATCACTGTTAACTATCATTAGCCCCTGGATTCTTTTCTGATTCAAATTGAGATTTTAGTACACCTTGTATACACCGTGTTCTCCGTAAAATTATTCCAAAAGAACAGTCAGCAAAAACCTTCTTTTTAATAGATAATATAAATAATGGGTCAGAAAAGATTCTAGGGTGATTTTTTACTTTAGATGATTCCTTTTCAAGGATTGGAATAAAAGTTGACGAAGTAATACCGACAGGTAATATCGAAGGATCAAAACGTTGAGCCAAAATTCTTTAAAATATTATAATCCACAGATAGAATTCGAAAGGAAGAAAATAATTCTATAACGTGAAACTACAATCCACTATAGCCGTGAAACTGAAAGCAATTAAAATCACGGATTATCTTCCATTCCCTCTGCACCTTCGCCGTTCTTTAATCTTATACGACACTCTTCCTACCAACTCCACCCTTTCGAATTAAGAGAAACATCAACAAGAACTACAACAAGAGAACAATAAAATTATATATCTAAAAAGAAAAAAAGAAAAAAGAAAGAACACACCAGCTCAATTTATCATCGCTTTTGGAATGCATTTTCGTGCTCTGCATGTCGGTGTCGTAATAAATGGCATTCAAAAGAAGACGACTCTAAGTCCTATTAGTATTTACTTCATTTCCAGATGCTGTTGCTTCTTCAAGAGGAAGAAGAAGAAAAGTGGAAGGCAGAAGTGACTGTCCATTGCCGTCGATCTCGGGGGGGCCGTACAGTGTGCCGGTAATAGTGCGGATGAAGTTGGGGAACGTGTCGCGGCAGTGCGAATCAGCAAGCGTGCAGGAGTCGCTGAAAGACAGACCAGAGCCGATCACGAGAGGGAAGCCGTTACCTTGCTTCGCGCCGGAAGTCGATCAGCGTCCAGGGATTCGGTGCTGCACACTACTGTTACGATGACGCCTACGCCGACGCCGCCACCGTTATCAAACTGAGCCACCACACAGCCATTATTGCTGCTATTATTAATATTATTATTATCATAATAATTAATTTTGCTCTTCTTATTATTACATTTATTATTATTATTATTATTATATTATTATTATTTTCGATTATTATTATTATTATCTATTATTATCATTGTCATCATTGTTTATGATGAATATTCATTATTAATGAATCAACATCGTTATCGATGTCAATGTCATCGACATTGTAACCGATTATCACTGTTGACTGAGGACAGTCGAGCCGTCTGCTCTGATCGTTCGAATACCGGTTAATCGGTCCACCTACGTGTAGGAGTAAGGAATTGACGTACCGAAGGTGAAAGAACTTGTTTTGTGCCTACGACTCAAAATCTTGTACCGCGGTGGCGCTCATTGAAGGCAATACGCCGTACGTTATTATGCGAATACGTGTGTTACGTTTTTCGTATTATTGAATCGCGTAGAAACGTGAGATCGTGATAAATCAATTTTACTTTCCGGTATTCCCGGATAATATGAGCGTAGCGCGTACTTTTGCTTGTATCGATACTTCGGAGAAAACAAAAAGAAGAAACAAAAAAAAAGAGGAAATTTCTTGTCAAGTCTGATCGATTTGAAAGGCATGAAACTGGAAGGACGACATACATAACGTGATATACTCGAGATAATAGGCTCCATACATGTACATTGAGCGAAGCAGAGTAATCAAATCTGTACATATATACATACATACATGTGAAAAACAAAAGAAAGAAAAAAAGAATTCATTTCTTCGATTAAAATCACCGTGATCATTGCACGAAGAGCGGTACATCGCTGAACTGAGATTACGTGATACTTCGTGAAACACGGCTTTCTTCCTTTGTTTCTAAATACTTCCTTACGTACGTTTCGAAATTCCGCGTTATTAAAATCATTTCTTTCGCAAACGTAGATCATACGTAATCGAATATCCGACGTGATATCGTAACGTGTTTACTATTTTTTTTTTTAGTTTTTATTTTGTAGACTGTACGAAATAAACACATAGCAGTATTAGCGTTGATAAGTAGCATAAACTTGGAAATTAACGCTCTACTTATCATAGTCCAAAAGAAAAAGAAAAAAAAAAGATCAAGTGAGTTTACTTTTCCACGATAATTATTTTCTATTATCTTCGTTTTTTTCAGTTTTCTCTTCATTCTTTTATTTCTTATGAATACACTGCCTGCCATTTTTCTATATAAGTACACGATGACGATATATAATGTTATTGCACCAATTGTATATAATGTGTCGAAGAATATTTTGCTACGAAGTTACGTATATAATTTATATCGAATGTGTGATATTTCAGTTGTTCATATGTTATTTAACGAGCCACATATCGCTTCGGAGCAAATCTTTCAATTTCCGATCCGTATCGTGAGAAAGGGATGTGACAAAATGTGGATTTCGGTTTCATGCCTTCCATTAGAATTTGTCGTCCAAGATGGACGATTTGTCGCTGCAAATAATTCAAACTACATTTTACATAACATATCGAACGGATAAGAATTTTTTGGTCTGTAGACAAGTAAAGTATGCTACAGAGATTTAATCGAACGGTAGATCAACAAATTATACGTACGCATCGATACGGTTGATCGACGTTCCACACAACGCGAAGATTTGAGAAAAAATTATTTTCTCAAATCTAAGAAAAAAAGAAAGAAAGAAGAGAACAGAGAAAAGAGAAAAAGGAAAGCAAACTATTTAAACCTTACGGGGTGAACGCTAATTTTCGGAGAAATTTCTTTATTCTTGAATCACGCATGTTACAAAACGTATTAAGTATTAAGTGACGATGTAATAGAAGAGAACCAAAGTATGCCTGTAATTGATATAATTACGTCGATATAGGACAGTTTTTAAAAAGAAGCAGTGAGGACCCTTATCGTCCGAGCTTTAACGCTAAAACGTGCGAAGAGGATTACGTTTAAACGGATTGCTAATTGCTATATCGATATAAGTACATTGAACAAAAGCATAAAAAGAGAAAAAAAAAACGAGGAAAGGGGAAAAAAAGATTTAGACATATTACGGTATGAGTTATCGTGAAACTTGAAATCTTTGTGGAGCACTTCGTCGAGGACCTATTTAATATGTTACTTCCGCAAAAGTACATGAGAAGAAGAGCGTTAACAAGGTGATACATGCAAATCTCTATGGATATTTTCATGATGCACTCAAGCAACGAAGAGATACTTAGTATGAAAATGTGTGGAAATGTTGAAGGGGAAAGGAGAAAAGGATCTGGCCAGCCCTGCCGATTAAACGAGCAAGTAAGAAAGTTTGGATTATTCACCATAAGAAGTTTTGTTACAAATTTACAGTGTCGCTCGTTTCCCAATGAGCAGCAATTTATTCCTAGAGGAAAGCCGCAAATTTTTGTACACCAAGGTTTTACCGAGCGTTGCCGACGTAACCGTCGATCTTATTATTGCGATCGAATATTTTTCACATGCTAAATTAGACTGTGCACCAACATTTTTATGACATACACATGTATATAGATATTTTACGATTGTTCATACGTAATATTATTGGTGCGTGAAAAGAGAGATACAACATGTGCTGCGAATAAAGGGAGAACTTCACGCGTTTACCTATCTGGAAATTTGTTTCATTTTTTATTGAATATTTTGTTTGTTTATTTGTTGCCATTGATATCATGAGAGTTTTAATTCGTTTGCATTGAAATGTTGAAAGTATCGTGATTTGCATTTATCGAAGTTCATGTGTTCATTTATGACTTGATGTTTATTGTTTTAGTTTTGAACAATATAGGTCCTAGATTTAGTAAAAGAATTGAAAACGACGAGACTATAAATGGATTGGAATTCTTATGTTACTATTTTTACTTTTTCAATGGTTCTTTACTTTTTGACAATCATTTACTTAAAAAAACGGTAGCGAGGAGAGATAAATGAGTTAGAAATAGAGTGGGAAAGATGCTTTCTTCGTGGCACATTCCCTACGATTATCAGTAACGTTAAAGTACACGTAGATATACAAAAAAAGAATCTTTATTACCGAAAATTAATACATGTATCGCTTAACTATACCGCTAGAAGGTACACATATTACCGCTAATTAACCGAAGCAATAATTATAACGAGAAAAGAAAAGAAATTGTCGCGATAATATCGTTGCATCGTATCTTGTTAAATATCGTTGACTACCCAAAAAAAAAACGATGGAAAGAAACAGATGGAAAATAATAAGATGGATTAGAACGTTAGTAAATGTGTACAATTCTTTCGTCCTAATTGTAAAAACTACCAATTCGAGCCTTTAATCGGGCAATACGAATTTGTAACAAAACACCTAATCACCATGGTTGATGATCTCTTGTATTAGACAGCTGAAAAAAAAGAAAGGGAAAAAGAAAGAATGAAAAGAGAGTATGAAAGTGAGAATGAAAGAGAGAGAGAGAGAGAAAGAAAGAAAGCCTCCTTAATCGGCTAGTCAGCACAGATGTTTTTCTTCTTACAGGAGTATATTAAAGGGGCGGTGTGAGCGAAGACTCACTCGTCTACTCGTGGAGACGGCAACCGGGCGTTAACTTTATCGTGTCCGATGGTCCAAACTTCTCCTAGTCTGGCCGACGATTGCGTACCACACCCGAGCCATACCAATGTACCGTGTTAGCGTACCGTGAGTGCCCCGTACACGTTGTATCCAATATTTAATGGCCAAGCACATCCGACGACGGTAAACACGATCGATGTACTTAGAGCGTACCGAAGAATATAAGTTGCATTAAAAGGCACGATGTTCGCGCCTCTTATCAAGTCTTCAAGCTATACTGCACACCTCTCTCGGCCTCGTCGGATGTCTTGAAGTAAATACGCTTAAATGGAGATCAGTGCTAGCCCATTGATTCTATGGATTTCCTTTCTCGTTTACTTGTATCTGTATCTTCCCACTGACACACGCACCGCGAGAGTATTGTTCCTTTTGTAAAGCTTGCCAGTGCAAGTGATCGTCGAAAACAATCGGACGTAGTGTTTACGTATACATATGTCCCTACGTACGTATATGTATATGTACACATAAAGACAGAGTGGTGAGAAAGGGTGAAAATGGGAGCATGAGAAATTGAAGGAAGTTAGAATGAGGCAAAGGTACGAGCGTCAAAAAGGATCGGGAGAGGAGAGACGATGGCGTGCAAGAAGAGAGAAAGAATGAAAGAGATGAAGAGAAGAAGGATGCACGAAAGAGAAGGAATAAAAGCGGAGGGACTGTTGGTGTGTATGATAGCGTGGAAAGAGGAAGTCTCTGTATTATTTGGACGCTTAAGCTAATGTCTTTTCATTTCCTTTCTTTCTTTTCGTTGTGTCGAAGGTATCATTTTTGTAAGCATGATCTCTTGATGGATCACACATACACGTAACCGCTCATACGTGCGCGCGTGCACACATTAAATACATGCATACATATATACATACATAACATTACGTACGCGCCCGTTCTTCGCGATTAGATTGTATAATTAGCAAAATGAATTCAAAAATTTCAACAACCACTATCGCGATTAAGTGAGAAGCGTGAGTGTATTATTAGAAAAAAAGTGAAACAAGAGCCATCGTATTTATACCGCAAGCCTTTGCCACGAATCGTTGGCGCGATTGTGCTGCAACTATGTTGCAAATTTAGCCGGTAGTTTTTTAGCAGATTTTTCAAGCGTCACGAACTTTTAATACAACACGACTGACTGCTGATTAAGTATGGTTATGAATGAACAAAACTTTATCCTACAATCCCTCTTTCCCCCATCCCCATATCCAATCGAAGAAACGTCGTATTTCTTTTCAACCCCTGTTTCTTCTCCTCCTCCTTCTCTTTCGCTTCCTTTTATTTCTCCTTCGTTATTGTATTTCGTAATGTTGCTATCGTTACGGTATTACCCGATAACTAATTCGGGGTAAAAGCAATTATTTATATATATTTGTAAATTGGTGCGAATAGATCGGACCAAGATTCACGTGTCTATGTGTCTTTCATCTCCTCGGTCTTGTTTAAGTTATGTACGATCTTATATATATATTATATATACGTGTATATGTGTTGAGTATCTCGTTTATTTGCGAGGCCGTGTGTTCACGTAATTATGAAATTCAAGCGAGTCGAGAAGCAATGAATCGGCGGACACACATATACCTTCTTTTATTGGTTCTGACATTAATTTTTTTTTCTGCATCGAAGTATCGTCATGTATCATCGATACCTACCGAGAAACCGATACCATGTATTAGATAATTTTATAATTTCTCCTATGTGATAATTCTTAGTGTAATCGCTACTGTGCGAAATCTGTCCTCTTCTATTTATGTATTTTACAACTGCGCAACCTATGCATGGAATTGGGAACTTTCCTGGCTGTTTTTTGATGTATTTGCAATTCGCTTTCGTTGTAAAACAAGAAGATGTATCGTTGACTTTTGTCTCTTTAATCGTGTTTCTTTTCATTACGCCTGCTTGCTGATGTCGATGAGACTTATAAAGAAAACAACATGATGAAGTATTAGATTAATCGAGAATGCGATGTCGCGTCGGTATCGTTATTATATACTTCTCTATTTGCGGCACTTTACTATAATATGATTTTTCATACGTGCTTCTCGGTTATCGTTTCTATGTTTTTTTTTTCTCACGTTTCTTTTTTTAATTAGCATGTATAATTGTTGCTGAAGGATTAGCTTAAACGATCAATTATTATTTGCCATTTGTATGGAATTGGCAGCTAACCTGCATCAGACCGATAGCGTGCCCATGTATATGAGTGTATGTCTGATGACACTACTATACATAATAGAGAATTCAAAGAAAGATTTATTAGGTTACGATACGACGTTGTATCGAGTGACCATAACGAACCGAATATGTCCGTTAATTTTGTAAATAGAATCGATACGTTATTATAATTATTGATATGGATCAAAACTACGCACACGGAGACACGGGGAGAGAAATGATAGAGTCATATGTCGAGGAAATGTATCGGCTTCAAATTATATATATACATAAAAGTATATCGATAATGGCGATTAATGAACAATTAATATGCTATATTATTATTATGATAATTATCATTCGTCGTACAATCACGACGGCCGACTAATTTTACTATTGCATAACCTTAACGACGCCAGTAAGAAGTGGATACGTTCTTTATGATGAAATCGAAAAAAAAGGGAGAGGATAACGTTATAAGTATTTGACATCATCTATTTGTAGAGAAGAGCATTTGGTATGCTTTGAAATAATTTACAATTAGCTAAATACGTATCTGGAAACATGAAACAACGAGTGCTCGAGGTTTTTCTTTGTGAGAACGTTTTATATTAGAGAAACGAAGGCACGAAAGTTTTTCACGCGCGTTCGTTACTCTAGAGTACTCGTTTTCTTTTCACTCATCTTAAAGTTATGATCTATACGAAGAAGTCAAGAAGTTAATGTATATAGGAATTAAATTGTTTGAGTACTATGTTATAGTGAATTTTGTGCTTACGCCGATGAGCGTAAAAATACGAAGGCGGAGAGCGGTTTGCATGCGAAGAAATGAACAAAAGAGGAAACACGAGACTGAGACATATACCGGACCACAAAAAAAATCTACAACATTACGTATTCCATTTTTGCGCAGACAATGTGGCATTAATTTATCGGACGGATACGGATCTTTTGTATCAATTTGATCGTCCTTGAGACCAAAATGATGTACGCCTCTCTCCCCTAATGAATTTTTACCGTACTTGTAAGCTGTGATTGGTATCCTAATTTTTAAATCGTATGTCGCTGATTTAAGAATTGTTATTTAACGATTAATCGATATACAGAACCGTCTAACGAGAACTGGAAAAAAAAGACACTGATAATGAGCAGATGCTTATTCTTGTAAATATGCGTTATATCTGCGCGTCTAGAAAGTAAGAAAAGAGAAAGAGTTCTTATTGAATTTCTCGTGTGTGTTTTTCTCTTTAGTTTTCGCAAATTAAGTACTAAACTATATTTTTGTAGTTTGTTTTCCATTATTTTTATTTGTACACGAGGGTGCAGTATAGAAGTAGATTTCATTGAACTCATCAAACATGAACTACACGTGATTAGTTTAAGAGAGAGAGTGAGAGAAATAGAGAACGGCTAATTTTCACTTTTTTTTTAAATTTCGCATCGCGATATGCGTCGAAACGTCAGTTTGTTCAAACAGGAAGAAACGCCACATAATATATCGGAAAGTAATTGTGATTGGAAAGTATTCTTAAAAGTATATACGTTCTTACAGTTCTGCTCATTTTTTATTTTTACAGATATTCGATCCTTGTAAATAGAATTAGTCGAAGTATTCATTGAGGCGGAGATATCCTATTAGAAGTCGTAATCAATGAAATAGCAATGGGAAAAAATGTCAGATTGCATATGCAGAAGTTATTCATTTTATGAAAACTTTTATAAAAAAAAAGAAAACACTGCACAAAGGTAGTTTCCAATGTTCCGAGTTGTACTTTATTTCGATCTCGCACAAAAGTATAAAAATAAACAAGATAGCATACAATAGAAGGTACAAAATGAAAATATTGAGATTCTATTCAATAATTTTTGCTGCTTTCTCTATGTATCGTTTTCTGTAACCATTTTCAAGATAGTCTCTCTATTTATTGACTTTCTATGAGTTTCCAACATTTCAACTAGTATCGGTTCCTTCATTAACATACTACCAGATGTAGCAATGAAATTTGTGATTAGTTTCTTCATTACATTTATCTTTTGTATAGTTAAGTTCATTTTTTCTTTATTTCTAGAAAATGTACGAAACATCAATCAGACTTTGTTACATAGACTTTGTACACGAATATTTACTTACCTTGCTATTTCAGGGTTCGTCTCTTGCAATCTTTTGTTATTTATTTTCTCTTGTTCTTCTAAGAAATTTTTGTACTTGTAGAGTGCATTCCGACATTCAATATTCAAGTCCACCTGCCTTTGTAACGCACTCTCTGTGGCCTCCTGTACCGACAAAATGCTGTCATTCAGACTAAATAATTTGCGCATGGAGGCATAAATTTTTCTAAAGCAAAATGTTAAAATCTTAGAAATTTACAGGATCTTCTAATTTCAATTCTTTGGCTCCACAGTTTATTTAATTTGGGAAAGTTTCTTTTACGTTTAAATGATTTCTATACATTTCATTTCTTACTTTTGTATTTCTGGAGTGCCTTCCTTTCCAGCTGCAATATCTTGAATGGTGTTACTATGAAGGCAGAGATTAATGAGTTTATTACTTATATATAATTGTGTCGCTGCTTTATGAAAATCTTCTACTGTATTTTCTTCGTCCTCTTGCGAAGCTTCATCCGCTGTTTCTGTAAGCATATAAGTTATTAGTCTTAGTTAACAAAGATATCTATCATAGTTTAGAGTAGTATTATAACATACGTAATTCACTCTGCGCTTTAACTATTAATAATCTCGCATTCAGATGCTTCAATGTTTCTCGCATGTTTTTAATTTTTTCCTCGGTAGACATGAAGTCATCGAGAGAAACTGCTCTTATAGGAAATTCGGAAATACTTTTGCCCAGAGTGACAGCGGAATCCATCAAATTCTTAAGGTGTGACATCGTGCTATTTCATGTAGTTTTAAATTTCTCAATTTTCCGCTCTTAAAAGAGTATCGATTACACTTTACTTGTTTTCAGTGTACAGAGTTAAAATTTCGCTAATGTTTCACTTAATTTGTTCACTATCATTGAAACGGCAATTTGAGTGATACCGGCTTCGATGAGTTTACTAACTGCATCGTAAGAACTTATTAAAAAGTCATGGAACTGTCAGTTTCACATTAGTTGGTACGAAACGGATCTATAACGGTTTGAAACGTTTCAATATTCTTTCCGCGTTTAATTCAAAAATTTGTATTTCCGATACGACCGGGATGAAAGGTTACACCGTTACAGCAAAGGCCATGCATCTCCATGTAAGATAGTCTTGTAACCAACTTGAAGAAGTTACCAGCTTTACATGATTGGCTATTCTTATAGTAACTTTTTGGGATACTGCAACGAAACTTTACCGTTGCATTCAATGTGAACGAGGCCTAATTTCTCCACTATTATTTCCTCAAACGAAGAAGAATCTTCGACGGAAAAATAATTCCTAGTAACTTCTTCACATTTACCATTTTTGCCGAACTACATTTGTAACGTGCATAAAACTTTTCATTGGTGGTACGCCAATTTATCGACATTGCAAATTGGAAGAACATATTAAATATGTCAGAGACAGACATTTATTTGAGGCACAAAGCTTCTTTGGAAGCCTTTTTGTCATAATTTAGAAATGATAAATATAATTATCGCGTCCAAACATTATGAATTAGATAATGCATAGTTTTAGAAATTCCATGTTAGCGTAAGAAGGTTTGTTCCATTCCACTGCACTTAGAATATAGTTGTCGTATTTAAAAAATAGGACATAATCAATTAAAGTATACTGGTAGGTTAGAATATATTTAAATTACGTATAGGACTTAAGAAACTTATATGTACATAAGTACGATCTATCTATTTATAACACTCTCTCTAAATTTTTTGCGTATTGCTGAATGCAAAAATCATTATTTTTTCTTTTTGCCACTCACTAACAATAACTCATTGATTAGGCTTTACAATTATCACAGAAATTGCAAAAAAATTATTTAGAATTTTGTCATTGTCATCTCCCAAAAATTTACCGCCGGATAATTTGTCAATGCAAAATTGCAAGTAGCTTGCTCTGAAAGTAAACTTAATTTCCAAATTTCACTGCAAGCGGAACATAAATATAGACTGAATATTTTCTCCGGTACAGTTTCCAGAAAACTGTGAGACCGACGGTGCAAGGTTCGAACAAAGTTTGAAAAAATAGAAAAATGGAAAAAGGGGAGAAACATTTTTTTCTTACTTTTAATTGCTCATTGCAAAATCTGTAATTCTAAATACTTAGAATATTTGTGTGGTTAGGATACATCGATATCGTTGTTATGTGCAGTGGATTATGAGTTCAAACCGAAATACCTAAAAAGGTAGTATGGCATTCACGCAATAGAGAGCGCCTCACATTTTCCTGAAGCTCATGATGCATCATCTTAATTATATTCCGGTACAGTAGAGTGCGTACACACATAAATGTACTGTACGATTTCACCATCGAATAATACACGTCATTTCCTGTGATCGATTTGAAACTTCGATTGTCAAACGAGCAGGTATTTCTTCTCGTTGGTGAAATTGTACATTAGAGAGTTAAATCAATTAGTTCTAAGAGATGGAGCTTCGAAAATTTACGTTCCCTTCGGTTGCTGTTAACCGTAGATTCTAAGTATAATATCGAACCGTAGATTTTAAGAATACCTCACGATGATAATATCATAAACTGAAGAAATAATAAATATCAATAGAAATGTATGGAAATCTAACATATCCATATAAAAAAAATATATAATATGCATATATCGATGTAACATATACTAAATGTGATTTAATGTGATGTCATAATTAACTGATATGATAATAATAACACTTAAGTTCCACTGGGTACATGCGATCAGTAACGGGCATTTATCCGCGAACGTCATGTACTTAACGATATAAATATGAGGAAACTATAAATACGTATAAAACGAACAAAATGTCCATGTTTAAAACTAGTTTAGAAAACGATGTATATTATAAATGTATATTTATATATAAATTCATTGAGTGTGATGTTAGTCAATAAGATTTTCCCGAGATGCGTCAAACGCATCGAACATTTTCGCCTAAAATGTCTTTCGCGAAATGCGACAATTAAGTTCTCCCACGAGAAGTGTATTAATCTACGTAATATAAATATATGTACAATAATTATTGAATTATGTGTATCATATTACGTGTAACATGAAGTATTACATATGTAAAATAATGATTGTATAATTTAATCTGTACAATTAAGTGTAACATAAACTCGTAAGGTCTCTTCGAGTCTTAGCCATAAGAATATCGTCCTGCGCATACTGACTCGTAGATTAGAATGATAATATTTCATTGTAATCTCTTAATGTGCATATGAACATATGACTAGATATATAAATTACAGTAAATGTGATTAATTCGATAATTATATATAATCACTATTAAGTTTGGTTAATGTGATGATTTTTCGATGGGTCACGCATTAGAATCAAAAATACGTGAAGACCAGGGATTCTCTATCTATCAGATGAATAAGAGGAAACCACTAATCAAGTGATTTCATTTGGTGGTTTAATAATACCTCAGGGGCCTGACCAGCTCACTGGTCAGGTATGGGTTTGGCGAACCCAGGGTTACCCGAGCCACATGGATGGAAAGCCCACAATAGGGGCGAAGGGCAGTCCCTGTGGGGCCTGTTCAGTTTGTTAAACTGGATCTTGGGACTTTGATCTCGTTTGGATCTCGTTTAGGTCTGGGAGTTTAACTTCCGGTTTCTCCCACATCCCTCGGGAACGCGAGGGGGTGCGTAAACCCATTTTCCCTCCTGGGAAAAAAAGATACGTGTTTGGTCTGGGTTTTAATTGTAATTATACATAATAACCGGTAATTATACATAATCACTGAATTAATCACATTTATCGTAAAATATACATATGTAATTAATCGATATGTTGGAATATGTATGGTGAACACTAAATGTTCTCTATCTTCGTGTATTATATTAGGAATTTACTGTATTCTTAAAAAAAGAGTGCGTATTCCTGGAATGCGGTCCCAATTGGAGTACAAACTCTGAAAAAATATGATATTCAGCGGAATCTTCGCAATCGTGTGATTCCTGTAAAAGAAAAAGGGTCATTGTAAACATGAAAATAAAATTCCAATGATCTCTCCAAGGGAACAGTCGAGAGAAAGAGTTCGAATAGAATCTTTTCCATGTTATAACGATTTATCTTCAACGAGATGTTATACGATATCTCGTGATGAAGACTGTTCAGGTAAACGAGCTGAAAATTATCATGAATCGCAGACGGTTAATTTCCATTACTTTTAAGAAGTATCAAGATTACGTGCGTACTTTGATAATTGAAATGGAGTCATCCACGGTGAAATATTCACGTAATTTCATCCGGATATCAATCAGAATGAAAGTACTCTTTTTCGATGTCAATCAAAAAATAGACGACCTACTATGTACGACTTCAGCATTCTTCGTTCAACGTAAAGATTTTTATTTAATTTAATATTTCTACTCTACATCATTGTTCCTATTATTATCATCGTCATCGTTATCGCAACACAATAAAATGCCGTAATGCATTTTCGACGCCTCGAAGAACGAATTTTCACATTGATCGAATATCTAGTAAACATTTCTCCAGTTTCGTTACAAAGGATGGAGGCATAAATGAGAGAGCGCTTTGTATCGACTGAAACAGAGCAACGCCATAATGTACAACCCGTCAAGGTGCAAAATTTCATTCCTCCGAGTACATTGTAGTCAGTAACATTCATTTCTACGGGAATATGAGAGTTGGCGTGTCTTGCAATGCAAAGTCATGCAATCGGCAACAGATGTGTGCATGAATGTGTGAACTTTGTTCGTGTTGAACAAAAAGACATCAGTACAATAGTATCGAAACGATCGCCTAAACAAAACGCTCGAATCATTTGTATCGAAATGAAGGATAATGTGGAAATAACTCTGCAACGGAAGTGAATCAAATGTTACCTTTTATCATCGTTTATATTAAAACCGAGAGGAATACGATGGATCGAAAATAATTTAAACTTCAACGAACAATAGCGATAGAAAAATCACTCGACTCTATTCATCATTTATCATATGGCCCAAAGCATTGCCAGGCGAAACGGAAGGTCTCTCGAAGATGCTCTTCGAACATATCGTATTTTCCGTTTCGTCTGTCGCAATAAAGACGTCGAAAAAAAAATTCCTTGGCATTTCAACGTGTTGCTCGAGCAGATATCAGTGACCCGCATAAATTCACTGAGCCATTACAACGAAGTACTAAAATTATTGCACATTGACTTTTCTTATTTGCATCATTATTGGTATTCGCAGGACAGTTAAAACGCGAGGGTTTCCTTTCATTCTTCCATTGTGTTTATCTCTTTGTATGTTGCTTCGCAGGATCATTGTGTATTTAACACGCTGATGCTGGCGTGTACCACTTATGGACCATGCCTAGATGTCCCATTAGAAGGCAGGTATCATCGGTAAACAAGAATTGAAATATCTCCAAACGAAAAATACGGACTTAGACCATTGTCATAACTACCGACACATAAATCCTCAGAATTTCGCGTAACTCTGAAAGGATTATCGTGAACTGTACATTTCTCTATGATCCATTTTAATCACAACACGAACGTTCCCACGAATGCTGCGTATCTCACATTGTTAAGGCAGCTGCCCCATGATGAGAAACACGAATTGTAGCATCAGCGTGTTAATAACATTGTAATATTGTAAACAGAAGGTCGTTCTATCTTGGGCGATATAATTCCTACCGAAGGACGAAGGAGATATTAAGAGCGAGAACTCGCATGTACCTCGATTTCCGTCCGAGCTATTGAAATTGACTTAGAACATCTCAATTGTCTTTCATGTTACGTCGGTTGGACCATCGAGGCATGCTTTTTTACGCAGTTACGTTTTCGCATCTTCCCTTTAGCCAAGTTAAGGTAGAATCGAGATAGAAAGATTCTTTACGCCCCGATAACTTCAAAGTTAAAAGCTCGTCTCGATCCAATTAAAGTATTCGCTCCTGAGATTCCATCGAAGGAATATAAGGGAAGAAATCGAGATATTGTCGACTTCTCCATGCACGGAATAAGTTACCGTTGGAGATACGTGCCATCGTAATCCTTTCTTTGCCTTCCTTTCATTCTCTTTTTTCTGAAGACGAACGAAACCATCCCTCCGAGAGGTAGATTCAACGTCTACGTTGTGCAAAGGGGGTTAATATTAACACCCTATGAAATGAGATGTTGGCAACGGCAGATATCGATATCTAGAGAGGGAAATAAAGGAAAGATCTTCGAGGTGAGAGTATGAACGTACGGTATTCAAGTTAGAGTTTAATTTTGAGAGAAAGAGACACGTACGAGGCAAACGTTAACTGTCAGACGTGTTCAATCGTTCTCGATGTTGATGCCATCGAGAGAAATGGAATGTCGAGGGTGATATTTCGGGGGAATGATTTAATCGTGTTTCGGAGGGACGTTGTTTATTATTCCATTTTCATCAGTCATCGTTAAAGACTGCAAACGAGTAATTAACAGATTGATTTTAATTATGCGATTATTTGTACACCGGGACATCGATGATGCTTACCATTACATTATTACGATTATAATGATGATTGTAATTTACGCAGGCTGATTGTCTAATTGCGTACGCTAAATATTATGTGTCTTATGATAAATTAAGGATATAACGTGGAGCTGAGTCGTGGTTATATTGTATAAATAGATCGATGTGATAGACAAAAAATATATATATGAACAAATAAAAATGTATACATATATGTACATATGTGTATTTTGATGTGTGATATATGTATGAAACTCATGAAATAAGAATAAAAGATAGTAATTAAAGCATTGTTTTCTTTTTATTTGTAGCTCTCAGTAGTGCTCTCGAGACTTGAGGAAAGGTCACGAGGATTGTGAATAAATCAAGAGATTAGTATACATATTTTTTTACATTTTATTCTCTTCACTTTTTCAAATTATCTTTTTCCTCTAATTAATTAAATTTCATTTTGTGTACTTTCAGATAGAAATTCTCTATTCTAAATTCGTAACGCTCATCGATCGCTTTATCATCGAATAGTGCTCCTAGCTGTTTAATTAATTCTTTTATTTGATCAATATTAATATATCGGAACCGATATTCGCCCGTTAATCGTTGCTAGATGATATCCCTGATGGCAGTTTGGAACAAATAATCGGGAAAACAAGGCGATCGTGGTAGCAGGAAGCCGCAAATGGTCCATGAGCCCGTCCCTTCTTGCTGCGCACGGAATTTCCGGCGATTTGCATGGCTCTGGCGCACCTCAAATCGCTCGAAACTGCATTTTCCCAGTACAAAAAAATATCCCGATGTATCAATTTATTGTATGCATTTGCTAAATGGAAATCCATTTGCTCGTATTATTTGGAAAAATTGTTTACATTTTTAACAGCCAACTTAAAATTATAGTATATTTGATTTGTTCCATTTCCTCGCGTCGGAGAAAATGAATACTTGAGTGAATTAATTAAAATAGACAAGCAGTTCGTGCAATTAGATATTGTTAAAAGAAAAAAAGTAAATTATCTATGGCGAGAACAGAGGAAATGTTTGTCGCGCTGTTTTGTTATCGCATAACGTTACGTTAATTTTTCTCTCCATTACGGCGATAAAAATTAATTCGCATAAGGAGTGGCTTTTAAATCTGGATAAATTTACTGTCGTGCAGTAAGCAGAAATTTTTCATTAAAAGTACAACACAATGCGCGTAAAGGAAAAGAAAAAGAGAGAGCAGGTAGAGAGGCAGGGCACAAAAAAAAACAGTGAGCGGAATCCTACGAGACGTTCCTGCGAGTGACAGTATTACAATTATTTTTTCAGGAAAAAAGAACAGTCGAATGAAAACGTTTGCTTCAGCATCGACGTTTAAACGAGCAAAATTAACGAGCACGAAATAACATTAAAAAGTAGCGAGGAAATAGCGAAATATACGAACGAATAAATTGGCATTTTGCGCTACGTTTCGCGAGGGGAAAAAAGTTTCTTTCGATTTGCAATGACATTTCTCCATCTAAAATTTTCAAACTCGGAATAAATGAAATCCCGTTCCACGTGACGACACGATCGTCAATTCTAACGAGAAATATTTTTTACCCCCCTTTCGTTACGATCAGTTACGTGCAGTCGTATTATCCACCGTAATTTTCTTCCTCTTTGTCGTTTAATCCTCCGAAATTTCTCGATACAGAATAACGCCGTTATTCTGCCAATTTCGTCGGCAACGCAGTTTGGGGATAGGCAAATGTCAAACGTTAAACCGTCCTGATTTAATCAGCGAGGAGAGGTTGACGTAAACGCAAAAGGATTTGTAGGAGCGAAACCGTGGAAAGAGGAGTTAATCCGCCGCGTATGTTACGGCCGTTTAAACGTTCCATCGCGCGGTTTCCTTCCTCGGATTTGGATCAAACGAATGCCCGTTTTGGCAAGGACAACGATATTCGAAATTCGAAGGAACACGAAAAAAAAAATCAGAGAAGGGGACCAGGTATTCGAAAAACGAATCGTTAGCCATTCCATGGCTCTAAAGCAATATAGAGAATTTTGTAATCAACGTAGAAGGTTATTTTAATTTGCCAACACTGATTTAATATTCTCTGACGTCGGTAGCAGGTAATTCTTTTGTTAAATTATTCCGTTTTGTTCGTGATGCCTACTAACTTCACAACTGATCCTCTTTCACCTGCTCCACGTAGGGAATGTAAAAGATTTTAATTACATATTGTAGGGCGATTCAGCTTTTAATTCATTCCCAATTCCCTCTTTGAAATCTCGTGAGCGACGTAAAAGCGCAACGGGGACTTTTCGAAATTCGTTAATCTCTAATCGCTCCGGTTGCAGATTTTTTTTCTCTCTCTTCACCTTTTCGAGGAACTCAATATACGCGGCAACGCGGAAGGACTGCCAATATAGCCGAACGAAACTGGCCAATCATGTGCACCCCAGCTATTTAATTTGTGCCTCTGCCCGTGCTGACAGCGTGAGGTAACAGTTCCCTCGCTCTTTGAGAGTGGACGAGGTCAGTGGTTGTCGATTATCGGAGCCTCGACTTGCCTCACCTCTGATATTTCAAAAACAAGTTAAATTCTTGGAAAATAATGCCCGTTATCCGATCAAATACGACTTTTTTTTAATACTTCTTACTAAACATAAATATTCCATTATACTTTCGATTGTTCGGCCATTGGGGGTTGTACGAAACACAGTTAATCATCGGACGAGTGAGGAGGAACGGGAACGCATCAGCTTTCTAGAATTTTTATATACCTACGAAATATTTATAATTAAACGAAACCGTGTCAATAGGAAATGTTTATTCAACGATATGAAAACGCAATACGTTTCTAGGAAAGAGTTACATTTAATTCGTACCGCCGTCGGCTATATCAATCCGCGTTCTTTATTTTTTTCAAAAACACGAAAGGTATACAAACGAAACGTTATCGCAGGATATCAATCATCCCTCTTATACTGTTTCGTAAACAAGCCCCTTTTCAATCCCCTCATCTGTATATCTCTCAATTCTACCTTCCTTCCTAATTAAACGACGAGAGTTTACCAAGAAGCACGATTAAAACAATAATCCTTCATTCCCTCCCGATAATCCTATCCGTTGATCAAACGCCAGCTATCAAGAAGATACAGCAACGCACAAAACATATCCATTTCCCATCTAACCCAATAGCAACCACCCTCCAAGTGAGATCCTTTCGAAAATCCTTTCTTAACGAGTCTAGAAAGGCAACGTTCACCCAGGTAAACGTTAACGAGCAAACCTCCGAACTCAACCCTCTAAAACTGACACGACCAACGAGAAAAAGAAACCAAACAAAAAATAACAACTAAAAAAAAAAGGAGCCAAAAAGGCACGTCATAATTTCAGGACGTCGAGGCTGCGCGACACCCCTCGGCCAGCTAATCGCCACAGGCTGCAGGAGCTATTTAATTTGCGCCGGTGGTTACGGCGTAAGGTTACACCCCCGGTTCTCCCGCTCTTTGACGGAACCGAGAATCAGGAGTACGGAGGGGCGGCTGGGTAACGATACCGTCGATGTACACGGTGGAAGCTGCCCTGGAACACGGTCCCGCGGTAGTAACTCGGTAGGAGGGAACGGGTTGGGCAAGGACGTTGCTGTGAGGGAGGAGTTGAACGCGGACTACCATGAAACAGAGCGAGGGAGCTCCATAGAGGCGGGGGTTTGAGCGTGTTACGGGCCGAGGCCGCGGCCGCGGCCGAAGCTTCTGGTAACCTGCCGGATACCTGTACCCGGCTGCTCTGCCTTGTCCGTGTACACACGCACCTACCGAGTGCCCCCGTTCCCGAGGGTGTGCGAGGATCGAAGGCTATCGGAGTGTCGGTGGAGCTCGGCTGAAGGTGCCCGTGGTTGGCATAGGGCGCATGCGTGGCCTATCGCCGCGGGAATTTAACGAGCCGCACCGAAGCGATCCGCGCAGTCCTTCACTGGCGCTGAGCGCGGTGACAAGACAGTACGGAAGAACAGGGAGCAAAGATTGGGGAACTTGGAGAATTTGGAAGAGTTAGGGCCCAATCTACGACATCCTCCGACGTCTTCGGGGCTCTGAGGACATCGAGGAGGAGTCTTCTCGATTTCATTGAGATGAGACGTCTTGGCCAACTGGATAGAAAGATGCATCGCCACGTGGTCTACGGGGTTGGAACACCGCAGACGCTGGCGATTGTTCTTGTCTTCCTTGTTTTTCTAAATGGTGAGTAATGTATTGTGTGATTGCATGACGATGAGTCGCATGAAATTTCTCGAAGTCTTCTCGTGGAGAGATTCCGTTGCTTGGAGGATGTTTGGAGAGTTTTGTGGGAAAGAGATATAGTTTTGGAAGAGATTTTATCGTGGAACTGTGAAAAGATGAAAATATCTTTGATTCCTTCGTCATACAACTTTGCGGTGTCTCGTGCCTTTCGTAAGGTTTCGCGAGAATCGGCGATATTTTCTGGCGTCTTGAAAGAAACCTTCCAAGGAACGATTTGTTGCCGTGAAATATTATTGTGTATTTATTTTTCACGTTAAAATTTGTTACCATATGTTCGACGGTTTTCAAAATATTCACTATCGCGAATATCCGTGTAGTTTAAAATGCATCATATCAACGCGGTAGCATCGAATTCGCTCTCGCCTGTTCTCCAGCAATTTTTTTCGTATTATCAAACAACCGGATAGACTAAGTCAGGGGAGGGAAAGTTCGAAATTTTCGAAGGGCCCACTCTCTCTTCCACTCGAATCGGTTTTTGCTTTTGGGAAGGGTAAAGCAGCGTAAAAAGCTAACGAACTCTCGCTCGGAAAGTTCGTGACTCGGGCACCGAATGGATTCGAGTAATTTCATAGGAACGACGAAGGTAGGATCCAGTGGACGTACGTAAGAGAGAAAAAAGCCCTGCCGGCTGCTGCTATTTTTGCGGCTCGTTAAACCACCTTGTTTGGTCAGAGGGCACGATTCCCCCTACCGATAAAAATATTTCGTACTCCGTCGAATAATCAGGGAATACGTACGAATGCGTAACCGAGAGCAACGTGTACGGTTTTGCGGTGGCTTTTAGTTGGAATATTTCCTCCGACCCCGTATCAAAACTACCCTCAAACTCTAAATATATCTCGTAATGAAATCTCTGGCTTCGTTATCGTCCGGTTTTCCATCGATTAAAATATTAATCGCCGTAAAACCAGAAATATCACGGCCACCTCAATGCGTTACATTATTTAGATTGTAATGTAAAAATAGGATTGAAAAATTGCGTTAAATACGATTCTATACCAATCTACTGTTTCATGATTTTTTACGTATTCTTGTGCAAATTGGTTCACTGTTTAAGTCCAACAATACCGTGGACTGATGAATGTAAAAATACGTCAGGTAGGAACGTAAACTTATTACGATCTCTCGTTGTTTAATAGTTATGATTGGCATTGTACTGTGTAAAGTATATATTACGTGCAGCTTGTTTTACGTTTCATTGTACAAACGAAACAGCGTAAATTATAATAGTACACTGTGTATTTCCATGGGCTACAATTCTAACTGGTATTTGCCATGTTTAAACCATAACCGGCGCCACGAGTGTGATTACAAAGTAATGGGTTAAACTTCCACGATGGATGAAAACCATGGTGGAATAAAAATTAATCCTCGTAGTACGACAAATTCTACATCGAACGTATTTTGAAAGCTCGACGCATCGAGGGAGACTCGATGCGTTTTATCACGAGACTCGTGGAAATTTTAGGGTTTTTTTTTAGCCACCGGTCGTGGGGTCGTTTCCGAATTTACGACGCGATAGAAAACGCGGTAAAGTATGCCTCGAATGTTTCTACGTCATCGATAAAGGATCGTAATGCGTTCGTAGAGGAAGAAAAGTATCGGATCGTTGTTATGGTGCTTAAAGGCCGAGGAGGATCGAGGGATCTAAGGGTCTTACTTTACAAAGAGAGGTTCGGCTTGCAACGTTTGGTGTCACTTATGTTCAAAGAAAAGACGATTATAAAAGTTTGTTGAATAAAAAAATAAGTAAATGAGGTGGTACATGATTCGTTGCGTGTCGTTAATAATTATGGTAAGTGAAGGACTTAATAATATTTTGTTGGATGTGATAATAATTTGATACAATGTTGTTTGCCATATTGAAGAATTTGTTGTCAATATTTGATGATTCTAAAAATTATTCGATATGAGGATGATTGTTTTTTTATTTTAATATTTGATTCAAAGAGTGTACTTGTAACGATTTTCTATAATGTAATTTATAATTTCGATATTTTTATGTAAAATTAATGAAAATTTTCGGATATGAAGATAATGCAGTACGACGTAGAATAATTTTTTTTTAAATGAATATTTCTCTTGTTTAATGCATAGTAATTTTACATCATATTACTTTAACAGAATATTTGCAATTACGGTCATTTCACTAATATAAAGACAGTGAAATACAAAGATCGTTTTATGGAGCATTCAGTAATTTTTTTGCAGTATTATTTGCAATGTAAAAATTGTCTATAATCAAAGAACCCCCGATGTTTAACAGCGTATAATGATTTGATAACGTTATTTCAATAGAATCTCTACAATCGATACCTCTTTACGAATAAAAAGATGAATGAATAATAATCTTTTATAGAATAATATTTACAATATTAATGTCTACATCAATGGTTCTTCTGCCTTGAAAAAAGTATAATGATTTTACATAACATTAGTAGCAACAGAAGAATGTCCATAACAACCTTTACAAACTTAAAGATTATGCAATGCAACGAGAATCCTTTTCTTCGTGGCCGTCCATTTTCTATGGTGTATAATGATTTTACATAATGTCACTAGTAAGACAAAATATCCGGCGTCAGTTACTATGGTGGATAAAGAAGTTCAATCTCACATTCGCAATTAGAGAGCGTGAGATAAAATACTTTTCCGTCATTTCCGAAAAATCTTTCCTAAATTATTATTCAGCAACAACTTTTTACAATCTCTCCTAACTTGTAATTTAATGCCTTAATGATCTGGAAAGCACCTAAAGCAGTAAGTTCTAAGCGAAATTACTATGGCAGTTATAGCCGAAAAATATTAAATAAAAAGTGTTCAGGATCGTTGATATTTTACGCTCATAAAGATTATACGATACAACGAGGATGTTCTAACGAGCACTTTTGTATCGCTTATCGCGTACTTATACTACTGGAACGATGAATACCGAGAGAACGCAGTTTTCACTCAATTGTCCTGAATTTTTATTCGGTACTGAGAGCACGGACTTTTTAAAGGTTCTTGGTAAAGTAATCAGTAATGTAAGAAATAATTTGTATCTCCTTTTGCGAATGTAAATTCTCGTTGAGCAGGAATATTATGACGATTACTTTGGTGCGTTTATCGCATGGCTCTACTACTTTGGTATCCTCCCACTTCTGCGATGAATGCCAGTGCCACTCGGAAGTACATAGTCTGGAATTCTTTTTAGTTGATCTTTTTTTTCTCAGTTGCAATTTCATCATGCAAAGTTTCTGCAATGATAATTTAATGGCTTCTTTATATGCGCTACAAGATAAAGAATAATATAACAACCGTTTCTCCTCATATTTACAAAACCCTTTCAACGTAATTGCATTTTTTTATAATATTTCGGAGGTTTCGTTGCATAAGAACGTTAACGGAAGTTTGATTTCATTGTTAATTTTATACTCTCATCGTATCTTTGTAAAACGATGAAAACTTTGCAGAAAAGTGGCACACGCTAATTAGAGGTGTACCGATAAGGTTTCGTTTTTGATTTCACGAAATCCTTAAAGTGCACTTCAGTGCTTATTTATACCTCGTTGAAGAAGTTTGCGTTTATTAGAGTTATTATTTATTGTTGCGAAATATACACGCTATTTTCGACAGAGCAACGTGAGTCTTTAAGACTACATCGTAAAAAAATTATATTAGGTTGAATTCAGTGTCGGTTCTATCATTCCCGATTGCAAGCCTCGTCATTCGTTTAACCGAAGGGCATTTAATTTTAAGAATGAAATTTTTGCAGGATCTTCAGTTAATAAACTGCCTAGGTCAACGCGTTGGTGTCGCAAAAAGATTCGTTTCTTTCTCACGACTACTTACCATAATCACGCTACAAAGTTTCGTTATAAATTTTTTAGGATAAAAAGCCGGAAATTTTTCTACGATGGGGAACGAGGATACCTAATTTTTTAAATGGGACGAGCTTTATTCTGTTATGCTGCACCTGTTTTTTTTTGTTTAATAACTGTGTCATCTTAGTTGGATCATTTGAGAGGAAATAGCTACGCCCTGTTTCTTTTCGTATTTTTCCAAAAAGTGGGAGAAAACGTTTGGTTATTGGCAGTTGTAAGTTCATTGTGGCAACTTTACGATATATCGAAGATCGAACGCTTAACGTCGAATTAAGCGCGGGACGCAAACGCGACGCTATAACGAGAGAACTTCGAGAATTCGTGGTTATCGATTTTCATGGCAATTTGTGGTATTCAAGTATGATACAAGATACACGATACAATATCTTTCGGTTTTGCTTTCTTCAACGAAGTTTCAGGTGCATCTATTGCTTCGAGTTAGCCAATTTCGCATCTTGTTGGGTCTCTGGATCTATTCAATGGCAATAATTCTATCCTCTCTATTAGACGAGGCTCATTCCTGGGGCAAGTTCATCGAAATCGATCAGTTTGACGAATTCGTATCATATTGCGTCTTTCCCATTAATTTCGCTCTTTCAATTAGACAATATTATGAAAATTAATTTATTTTTTAATGTATATTACTCATTTCTCCTGTAATTTCATCCCAACCGATTCCGATATAAAAAATGTTTTACCTCACAGTTCCACTTAAAACGACAAGATCGTCATATCCACGTCATTTTACATCCCTCGCAAGGGATTTAATATCAAAAACACTATTTCCGTTATCACGAAACACCGTTAAAAATAACTTGCTACCCAGAAGCCCCAAATTTTTCGTTTATTCCTCCCTCAGGTTTATCGAAATTGACCATTCCGATTCCACGATTTTCAACCCTCCGGCGACGTTTCGCGTGAAACTGCATAAAAGCCTCAACGATCCGCGATAACGATAACACAGACGCGCATATAATAGCACAATAAAATGCAACGGTCGAAGCGACGAGAGATTCTCTCGGACCGTCTAAATCATTTGGAGCGAGAATTTCCTTTCCCTTGCTTGCACAACGTCACCAGGAACATCCTAAAGTTTATTGCACGACGAATCACCATCCCCTCACGGAAGATACGCGTATTACGCGGTCGCATCGTGAAATTAGCCGTCAGACGGGAAACCCCGGAGTGTAAAGTTAACTTCCGGATTTAACTTTTGAGGGGCAAGAACGAGGTCGAGGGGTTGGCAACTGTCGCGACGAAAGAAGGTAGTAGCCGGGGCAAGCAGAGAGAGTCGGATTGAAACGGGAAGACGACGAGAGGGTTGGTCTAAAAAAGAAGGTGAAAAAAGGTTGACAAAAAAAATGTTGAGAGTTAATGCGATTCTCGGATGCAGATATATCCTTGGCAGATTTCCCTCGGTCGATTGCATCGCGAAGAACCTTGTCTCCGTTGTTGTAGAGTCTAATGGCATTTTTATATATCTATGAATTTTGATCGATGAATCAATTATGACGATTTAAGCTGAATCGTCTTTCTTATTTTGTTTCATTGTTGAGCATATGGTATAATAGAAAAGTTATGGTGATTGCGCGAAGAGCCACTTTCCTTTTCAAGCTCTCGCGATTACGTAAAATCACATCCAGGGACCTTTTACCGTCGGTACTTCGCCCTGGGAATGGTCTATTGAATTTGCGGCTTCGTTGCATCCTCTTGTTTGTTGCGGTTATCCTCACCCCACCGTATATACCATACTTTATCATTTTTGTATCATCGGTACCCAGAGTCGCATTGTTTTCGTCCCTTTTTCGGACGTATCCGATATTTTTCTTTCTCAATCTTTCTCCCCCGCGAAACGGACGGCTCTCATGAATAAGTTAGGTCCTGCTTAGCTAGCTTCAATTCCATCGTACCGGTGACTCTTTCTTTCTTTCTTTCTTTCTTCTCGAATGTAATCGGCGGCCACGAATTTTTCAAGCCGTCGATACGGAAAATTGCGAATATTGGGTAGACGGTGGATTCGCTGAATAAAAACTTGCACGCGCCGAGCGTCCGATAAAATATTCTATGTTCTTGCCGATGCAAAATTCACTTAAAATAGCTCAACGTCGAGTCGATCGCGACGGACGATATAGTGGCGCTATCGGATGAAAAATTGATTGGAATGGCGCGATAGGACGATCGTTTAACCTATGATACTGTGGTTACATCGACAGTAATTTGTTGGTCGAAAATGAAGGCTCGGCGACATAGGATCCATCCTTTACAGAAGGATCTTGATTTTCTCTCGGAATTACCATCGTCGCACTATCGTCTCTGACGTTGTCGTATGAGTAATTCAACATCAAAGACGATTAAAGGGGGAAGTTAGTTCGCTTGTAGGAGAGTAAAGGCCACTTCTGAAATGCATCAACTATAGAGTGCCTAATACCGCTAATCGATAAAGTGCTATCGTATTACTTGTCGAGGAATAATTATCAAGAGAAATTGCCGATTACGACGAGATGAAGGTCGCGGGGATCGATTTGTGAAATTAACCACGCGAGAATCGATCATGCGTTCAATACAGTTATTTTATCACGGTTTTCGTATTCCTTCCACTATCGATGGTGCACCGATTGCTTTCCCACCGATCGCTTCGGATACGATAACGCCGTTTTCGATTTCGCGGTACCAGGATAAATAATTAGGTGCTCGATTATCGATCGATGATTGGAGAGAATTATATTTCTCCAGGTAATTTCAAGGGATATTTGAGACAATTATGATGGAGGAATTTCTGTGGCTTTCATTTATATTTTATTGGAAGAGTTCTTTAAAATTAAATTTCAATGAGGTCACAATTTCAAGCGGAACAGTTCGGTAGCACTTTTTTTTCGACGCGAGATTCCTTTAGTTGAGAGGGGATAAACAGGACGATCGATATAAATTCACGAGGAAAAAAGTTCACAGTGAGAAAAACTCGATACAGATGGTCGTTTGAACACAGCGATACCGAAAAGTACGGTTAATGAAATTCTATCCTGTTGGCAGTAGTCAGTGTCATCGTAGAGTCAGACAATGAAGTAAAAATACACAGGAATCTTTATAACGGAGGAAGTTTCGAAAATATTCACTAAACTACGTAAATAGTGAATGTTTAAATGCTTTTTTTTTAAAATACAAGTACTTTTTTTCATCACCGGATACGATGCCAGCCGGATGGAAGTTCTCTCTGTTCTTCTACCGAAGATTCCTATTTCATTATTAATGTCAAGTTCTCAATTTGGCTCATAGCGTTTTCCTTCGTTACCTCGCTTGCGAAACGGACTGTTGCGCATAATATTTCCACGAGGAGCGAAAGAAAACAAGGGAAATAACAAGCATCTCTTTTTCGATCTTGCTGCTTTTCTCTTTGCATAATGCGTTAGAGATACCGCCGCGAAAGAATGCGTTTGCAACTGGAGGAGGTGTTTCGTCGACGAAAGATCACGATGGAAGTTTGTTGATTTTCTTCTCAATTTTGAAAATATTGCAATGGTGAAATGGCTTGTTGAACAGACTTGAATTTCACGAAATGTTGGGGTAATGATTTTTTCTATGACCACAAACATTCAGAATTAAATTTCTGATATTAAAATATTTCAATGAATCTTGGCATATCGTGTAATTTAAAGTAATATTAATTGCAGGAAGTTATTTTTAATCTTCTTCCATTTTCTAATTTGATAGTTTCTTGGGAAATTTCAAAATTTTGCATTCCATTTACCTCGTCGCGTGTGTCACTCGTTATTGTAGGCCAATGGGTTAAACCGGAATTGCAGGAAAGATAGTTTCACATGCAATCTAACTAAGTATTCTACAATATCCGTATAATTCCGAAATTTCATCCAACCAAAAACTTTGTCTCGTAGCTCGAAATGAGACGTACATACGTTGCACGATTCCAATATCGCATTTCGGACTTGCAATACCGGAACTTCTGTATATATCGATAACGTTATTGCGCGTTAAACAATCACTTCGAATATACACCGATAAAAGCTGTGGATATTTTTATAAAGCTAAATAAAACATGGAAGAACGAGATGAATGTTTAAATTACTCTAACGAAATACACGATCAATTGGGAACCGCCCAATCCGACATTTTCGATTGGATTTTTTTTTTGCTATATAGATTTATTTTATTCCCAATGTTATCCAGGATACAGGCGGTTAATTAAATTATGTTTAACAACGACTCCCCTCGGTAACGAGCCACGCTAAAACACCGTTGGACAAGCAAACGTACGGCATTTCGCGTTTGTTCTTGTCAAGATGGCTGATCAAGATTAGCCGTATCTACTGCACGCTTAGAGTTTCGCTTTATGACGTTTGGTTTTTGCGATATCGCTATCAAATCGTAGCTACGATTTTGCCAGTTTAACGTAGTTGATTTGTTTACGCGAATTAATTATTCCTGCAGTGACGATTACTTTATTAATAATGCTTGTAGATTAAAGCGAAGGAGACAAACGAGGATACGTTTTCGAGAGATTCGTTAAATGTAGCATACAAATTTCGTTAAATTTGCAATTTTACTATTGAGAATAGTAGAGTGTGTTGAATAAAAACGGCGAGAATTTATTTCGTCCGTCAACGTGGCGTTTCTAATTTTTGTTTCAAAGAGACTCGTCGCCCCTGTTTAACGACTCCGTCGCTGGTTGCATTATCTCGCAATTATGCGAGGAATGTGGGCACTTCGCGGATTTAGCTGCAATGAAATAGCTGCAGTGCAAGTGCATTGGGTCGAAGTCGACGCAAAATGTTATCCGGCCTGGGATTAGAATTCGATCAATTATCGTTCAAGTTGGGGATGGAGCGGTGGCGGTCTTTTCTGGTATTCGATGTTGTTTTAATCCTTCGCTTTGCAGCATCGAATAACCAATTTTCACGTTCTCATTCTCCCAATAAAATTCTTAGAGTGAAATACAAACAAATGTTGATATAATTGGTGGAAAATGAATAGAAGAATTAAAAAAATTTCCCGATATAATTATGTCCGGGTTACTTTTCAATTAATACAAAATTAATTACTCGAACATTTGTTAACATTTCATTATGGTAATATAATTAGGTAAATATTTTGTACGTCCTTGCCTCACATAGCTCATTTTTGCTTCAAAACTTTTGTTCCCATGTATTTCGCACAATTAAATCAGCGAACTTGACAGACATATTTTCCAATTTCGAAAATACCTTCTCCATAATGGAACTGCTTCGAACCGTGTAATGGAATCGTGTATACTACGGTCAGCTGGCCGGAAAAATTGAAAGAAGGAGAAATTATGGTAGACAAGAAACGGGTAACCAGGAAATCGGCTGAAAAGCTTGTTTGCCGGAAGGAATTTGTCGTCGACGATATAGTAAGAAAGTTTCTACGTGAATTTCAAGAAAAATTCAGCGAATCGTCGCAAAACCGAAAAAGTTGTCCGATGCAGGAAGTATCGATGATAAAAATACGAGATGTCCGTGTTGAAAAACGTTGAAGAGAGAACTCGAGGGTTTGCGAATATTAATCAATAAAAAAATAAGAAAAGAAGAATAAAGGAAGGTAATGAAAATTCAATAAGAATCAGAAACGACCGGAAGAAGAGAGGAAACATGCGAAAAAAAGCTAAGGGCGAATGAACGAGTGACTTTTACGTAGCGAATAAAGCGAAGAAGAAGTAACTCTCGCACGGAAATGGGGCAAAAACGGTCGAGCATAAAAATACGATACCTTCAACGAGGGGATGAGGGATGACGAGGGAAGAAAGTGTCACAAAAGTCAGTGACTATGGTAGCGAATACGTTATTTGCAAGTGTAATTTTATGCATCGAAAGTTTCGTACCTCTCGCGGATCGACGAGCGCGCTTCGAGGATGCGAGAACGGGCCGTCACGCGGCGGCCCGAGCAGGTTTTCGCCCGTTAGTTTCGCGAAAGTCGTTAAACACTGCCGGTGAGTGCCATTTACGAACTCCTGTTTTCCGACAGACAGAAACGCGCCTGCCGGATATTCGTTGTCTGTATGTACACCGTTCCGGACCGATGAAACCGCACAATAACCACGTTTATGAGCCGCGATAAATCAAGGGGACAGACGAAACTAAGAGGTAGTACCGATCTAGAGGAATTATCTGCACATGGTGTTATTAATATCTCTCTTCAAGTATTTTCCTCTGAAAACTTCCATCCTTCTCCTTTCCACGCCTGTTCTTCTACTCAATTAATCTCTGTCAAAGAAGATTGTTAAACTCAAACCTCAAGAGTCATCAAATCTTGTTTTCTCTCCTTTAATCATACAAAATCGACACAATAGTTTCTCGCAAGTACCATTTGCAGTTTCGAAATGACGGAAGCACCAGATGTATATATCACGCAAGAACAATTTCCAGGACGTATTGTAAGGGGGTTGAAACTCCATTCGGTAGTTGCGAGTCCAACACTGTCCTTCGAATCATCACGGTCCCTTGCTTTCTATATAACGAATTGCTCTCTAATTCCATCGAAAGTACACGCTTCGATTCATCGATTAACACCGTGCTACGTTCGATTTGCAAGATACAATGAAAAGAGACTTTACGAGAAAAATTTCACATTGTCGATCGATCAAAACAGACTCGACGGGGATGGTCTTTCGCACGATGCATCCGAATGGAAAACATGAACGATAATCGTTTACGTCGATTCTCCATCCCTCGATATCTCGACTGGTGATTAGTAACGGAGGAAGCGGTGTCTTCCGCAGACTCGTGTTTTCTGGTGGGCACTGCGGCGCACGCTGCATATCCGTTGTCTGGATGCACAGGCGTGCCGGTGCAACGGAACCGTGTAATAACCACGTACGCCAACTACACCAAAGGGACGACTAGGTGAATCCAGCCGCACATATACTCGGTGTACATAGCGAACTGGTGCTGCATTGCGCGCGTGCATCCCAGAGAAACGTAGGAGATGAAGAGAGGTAGATATTCAACCAAGAGAGAGGAGAGACGAAAGAGGAGAGACAGTATTGTGGATAGACGAAGACAAAGAGACGGATAAAGAGAAGAGGAGGAAGCTAGGAGAAGTCACGGTGAGGCAGAGGGTTGGTAACTCTTGGATTGTATGCGTCGAGTGCAGCAATGCACGACCCCCTACGAAGCATCCCTCGTCCGGACTACCGAGGAGTTGGTAGGGGTGGTTTATCCTTATCGGGAGTACCGTGGCACATAAATCAAAGTGTTTACTCAGCAGCCAGGAGGCTGTGAGGAAGGGAGCACGGTCGAAGCGGCGCAAACTCACGGCTAATAATGAGCACCGACGCTTCTCTCTGACCCGTTCGAGAGGCATCCATTCGAGCAAAAGGCAGTCGACTCTTAGCCTCTCTTTCTCCGTCTATCTCCTCATCCTGTGGTCTTTACAGAACTATTCAACCAAGTCGATGTAGAATGAATCGCCGACCACATCTTTCTCCACGATCGAATACATCGTTTTTCTTTGATGCCGGCGCAGGGTGAAATTAGTCCGAGGATTTCGCACATTCGAGAACTCGCGTAATGGTGTACAGTTCTTTTCTCAACTATCTCGTAGATTCTCACGTGAAACGTGATTCAACGGTTTCGACTCGTTGCATCTTCCGCGAACAATATCGAAATCCTGGAAAGTTTATTCGAGGAAAGTGTATTCACCTAGTTCCTGTATCTTCAATAATGGTACTTTCATTCTCCTCGATCGATTCTTTCCTTTACGCGCGATAATACCGAATTTCCTGTCGTATCGAGGACTCAAAGGAATCGCCTCGAACGTTTCTCTATGACGAGCCGTGCGTCTACCAAAGTTTTAAAGCCCTTTGAAATCATTCTATTCGTCTGTATGCTTTGCAAGACCTAAAGTCTCTAATGAGCGCACGTCGCGGTGAATTCACGAAAGTCTTCCCAGTGTCTTAACAAGGCAAATATATCGTTTCTCAGGAAACTGTGTCAAATTGATCCACAGAGTCTGGCCTTCGCGGAAGGTCTTGTTTTACGGAGAAAGTTTAAGCTTCTCGGTCGTATCGGTGAAGCTGCAGGTGCGCGGCTTGTTTGTCGAATAAACTTTTCGGCGGGACACGAGTTAAACGAGTTTCTTAGAGGAAGGGGTAACAACATCGCGTGACTCTTTGCTCTGGGAGTCCGTTAACGTCGTCTCGTTACCAAGGAAGCAAAGATTATCCGTGCACGATGTTTAATTACCACTGGCAGTCGATAGTCGAGCGCAGCCACCGCAGACTGGATCGACCGGCCATTCATTGAACCACTCGGTAATCCTTGGGGTCACAATGGATCTACAGGACGGAATGCACTAAACCATCGCCTACATGGCTCGTACTATCGTCCCTTCTCGCTCGAGTAGGCAGAACACGCTTTTCGAGATGCCGTTTCCACGTATCCTCGATGCCTGAAATTCTCATCTCTACGGCTCTAGGAAGCATCCGGAGCAGGATGTCCTGTCGAAAATCGATGCCGAGAACTTTCCTCGACGTTGTGCCGTAGAAAAGTAACCAACGGTGAGTAGCAACGTTCGCGGACGATAGGTAAACCGTGAAGCTCCTTCTACGTTTATGGCGAAGAGACGAGGGTGGACGTTTTATCAGGGATTTTTTTCCTCCGCTGTTTCTCTCGGAATTATCGTGACAATGGATCGTTGGAAGGAAGTATATCCCGCGCATCGATGATCGCTCGTTTAAAAGGACGATTGGACGATTGTACTATTTAAATGACGATTGAATAGGGAGTTGTACTATCCGGTTGAATATAACCGGGTATACGCTCGTACACGTGAACTACATTAATTAGTAAATTAATAACAGCTACTATACGAATGTGTCTACGTTGTAAATGACGAAGACAAAGTGTATTTCGAGAGAAATTGACGCGCACTGCAATTCATCCTCAATAATGACTTCCATAAACAGTCGAATAAATAGCTAGAATATCCCATTCGTTGCCCGGCGGCCATGTCATGAATTTCATGCCGGTCGTCACAATATTTTTGCAGGCTGTATACCTTCCTAAAATTATGAGAACCATGGTATCACTAAATATTAATAAAACTGCATTTCCACAACAATTTCATGACATCGCACAAAAATGAAAAAGATCATAAAAAAACATATTTCCATTCTACGTAGTAATTTTAAAATCCAATGGGTATTCTCGAGTTTCTCGCGTTCTACGAGTCCGACTCGGCCGTTTTGGCAATTTTAATGCAATTTTGCGTTAAAAGCACCGAGAGAACGAAGTATCGTTTAAGCGAGAAGAACGCGCTCACGATAAACTCGCGGTGGATAATGAGCACCCCGGCAGTCTGACCCGCGCCCATTTAGCTCGTCGTGGGTAGCTTGAGCTACCCCTTTTCCGCGTATTCTCTTCCCTTCTCCTTTCCTCCGACTGCTATGGCCCCGTCTCCACCATTCACCGACCATTCTACGGTCGGACCATTACGGAAGTACGATGTAAAATGCACCCAAGCCATCTTCTCCTGGCCGAGCTATTGCTCCCTTTACTCGGCGAGCGGGGTAAGGGCGAGTAGAAACGTCTTTTCGAATGCCGTTTCCAAGTACCACGTCGGTTCCTTAAATTCGCGGTTAATGGCTCCGTGGCGCGACACCCTATGAAAGCTTAAGCGGAAAAGGTGCGGATACGATCTTCAGCCGGAGAGCAACGTAATCCTGTTTAAAGATTTTAAGACATCGCCACTGGCACGAGGTATTATTATGCTGGGAAAATTGAAGAAATGCTCGAGGCAGCTTGTGGTTAACTCGATGTTGCGATTTTCATTAAATACGGATTTTTACTTCCTTATGGGATGCTCGTTTTCTGCGCTGCTGAGTTTTAAGGGTGGATTGCGGAGAAGTTTTTAAGAGAGTCTTTTGGATTAGTTTCTTAAAAGTTGCATATATGACGTGATATTTTCTGGGGGATGGTGTATTTTGTAGAAGGAGTATTGAATTTGTTGATGTGTGTTTGAGTGTGGGATGTTTTGTTGCGGTGAAGTGTTAAACGAGGCTCCACGGAGACACGAGTGGCTGAGAATCAATCGCTGTGTTTTCTAGAGAAATATTAGCTCGCTCTTCTTTGAAGGCAGTTCCAAGTTTCTGTAGCACTTTCCCAGGTGCTATCCAAGCTCTAACGAAGAAAGCTGCCGGCAGGAAAACATTAAACATCTTGCTACACGGGTATTACTGTATCTATGTGCGAATTGCGTTTCGCAAAAACACATAAACTAGTTGTACGGTAAATATTTGTTATTTTATTCTCGCATATCGAACAGAATGTTTTTCTGCCGTTTGCCTGGCATATTTTTTAATCACGTAAAACGAGAAAATGGATGGACGTTTCATAAAATTTCGACAGTAATCAATCGTCTAATATAGCTTGTCAATGGTTAGCAAGAAGACACTATTTCCGCTGTGTTACTCTTTATTCTAACACAGTTTTCTAAATGTTCTGTCTGTACATTTTAAAATTATGCAGAACAGAGATGCAAATGTACGTCTCTACATTTTTGGAACATAACTAAACGTGCAAAAATGTCAATCGATGACAAATAAAAAGGGAGTATTTTTGCAATTTTACTTTCAATTGTTAAACAGCACATCTTTCAAGTCATGTCACTGGCATTATCTAAAATGACACATAACGAAACAATGAATGTACGTTCTGCAAAAGATAATTAACAGTGTAATGGTGTCAATCGACGACAAATAAAAGTAGACTATTTTTACAATTTTACTTCTGCTTCATAAGTAACACACATTCCAACTGTTCGACTGCCATCATTTGAAATTATAGAAAACGACAGCATGACTGTAAGTTCTACACATTTTGGAAAGTAATTAATCGCGCGATACTTGCCGTCGACGGTGAATAAGATGGGACGTCAGTTCCGTTTGTACTCGGCGAGCCGTTTCCGGGTTTCGCGGCGTCGTTCCACCCCATCCCCCAGTGGATCCGGCGTAAAATGTGGCCGCGCCGGAGAACCTGGGTTCATCTATCGGTTTTTCTTCGTTAAAACGTGCCTTGGCAAATATCAAGAGCGCAGATCGCTCTGCGAGACGAGAATTTTCACTGCTAATTCCATAATGGTTCCGCTGCGAAGGTTGAATTATAATAACCTACTTTACGATAACGCGTCTCTTTTCCGGGCCTCTGTGGTCGGATGGAATTAAGTTATCGAGTTACCAACGGCTACATTGTTGGAACACTTATATGCCATCGGTCTCGCTATAAAGTTGGGAAAATTCGCTATTAGTTGCTAGAGGGTTTCGGGTTTGCGGTAACCTGGTGAAATCTGAATTATGAAGTTCTTGAACACTGCAATTAAGTTTTTTTTTTGTAATTTGAGAGCAAGAGATTCTCAAAGAGGGTTTAATTAATTTGATATATTTCAGAGAACTGGATTTGATCTAGTTAAATTAATTCGTTGATTCATTTATATATCGTGCGGTGATTAATTTAATTTATACACATTGCGTTATTTTTAGTAGTTAGAAATCATCTGTTCGTTCATAAAACAAAACAATTTATTTAAAAAAGTAAATATCAATTATACAATCAATGTATATCTATATAAATGTGCCGATAGAAAAAGTATAAAAAAATATTCCTCGTTCCAAAAAAAGCTCCCATAAAGAGTCAGATTCACTAAAAAATAAAATGTTCAGCTTGTCACCCAACGGATGCCCAAGTATGACGAAGTATCGTTAATTTCATTACCCTCGCCAAGGGCATTAAACCCTCAAAACTCTTTTTAAACGATCCAAATTCAAAGTCCCCCATGGTGAAACGTTTGGACTTTTGAGGGTTAATTCCTCGAAGCAGGAGTATCGATGTATCGATAGTCCTTGGCGCTTTGAGAGAGCGATACGGAATAATTAGGCCGTTACAATCCGATACTGTCAAGTTCTCGTGTCTGCTCACCAGGTACTCCAATTTCGTCCCATTAACGATTGCGTCCAACACGCAGGCGTAATCGTGATCAATCGCGATTTACCCCTGAATCATGACTCGATGCCTAAGTGTAATGGCTGCTGGATTTCCACGAACATCGTTCGTGCGTTCCGATGAAATTTACGGCTTCAAAACAAAGATCCCCTACCCCCGTTATTGGCGTGTTCGCGTACGGCGATTTTAATTGAAGTGGATCGGGGATCCGTAATTTTTTTTCCCTCCACGTTCGTCGGGCTTTCGTCGATCGGCAAGCACGAGAGTGAAAACCGATGGGGTATTTTCGTGTATGCCGATAAACGGCGTGCTGTTTTTATCGAGATCTTTCGAGCCCTTTCAGAGCTCTGTTCGGTTAACTGCGGTATGGCAATTTTTTTATCCCGTTCCGATGTATAGCGAATTGATGATGAAAGAGAGAGATTTGTGCCCTCTTTTTTTCTTGTTTCGGCGAGTTGTGGTTAATACTGGGGGTCTTTAATTTTGACGATTCAGATACAAAAGACCGTAGAGTATTGCGCGTTTAACACTTTACTTATCTGTCAGTTAACAATTGCGAGAATGTGCACGTACTTATTTGTAAATCTCTGTAGTTTGAAAGTAGCAAAGTGTGGAAGAAATCAGTAGGTCGTTTTGATTTCTTTTTTAAGGGATTGCGATGTTATTTTATTGTCAACAATAATATCCGATTAATATACAAACAGTTAATAAATATTGGAAAAAGGAAATCTTATTAATGAGTTTCCGGTAGATCAGAGTTAACACCGAAAAGCCTATTAACACTTTACCGACCGGTAGCCGATTAATCGGCTTTTCGGGCCCAACACTTTTGGACTTTTAACTTATTAATTGGTCGCTACGGTAATTAATAAATTATTATTTTTCATTGCGGTTAACTGTGCTAAGGACTCAGTGAGCAAACTTTACAATTTTCGAAGAGATATCAGTATCAGGAAAATATTTGCGTGCAAGTGACCGATTAGAAGTGGGTAGGATGTTAAAAAATACCGGTCGGTAAAGTGTTAATAGGGTTTCAATAAAAAAGTGTTATTACTTTCATTGATTATGGAGGTCTTCTGTAATATAAGCAAAAATACTTTATTACTATGATCACTCTATATTATAAAGGACGGAACTACGTTCAAACAGATTTAAACATCAACCTTCAACCTTCATCGTTACGCTGTTAAACCATAAAGCTCCATTTCCCACCCACAAATACCCAACAAAGTCGTCGGCACATTTGATCCTCAATCTGTCAACCTTCTGATCGATCCGGCGTAATCTCTAAATCTCACGAAACGCCTGCCATCATCGAGCTTAATACGCACTAGCCCGAGGAACAACCCCTCGTCTCAGTTTCTGATTGTTGGCCACCCTTTCTTGCAACTTAACGTTCCACTCCATATATTCCCCCATAAAGATGAAAATACGTATTTCGCAGACCTGCGTCTGAACGAATACCACTATCGATCCGACGTAAAGTTTTGTAGAAATTATTAAGCAGACGATAGACCGAGTAAGTTTAAAGGGAAGCACATTAAATATTACATGTATTTTGACAAATATTATAAAAAATCTATTCTCAAGAAACATTTTTTCAAACATTAACATAAAATATCTTAGGTCGATATAATGGATAGATCGATAGATCGTCACTGTACCACGACAGCTTCTGATGTTGCGTTTCACAGTTCTTCATAAAAATGTTAATGAAACTTTAATTACAAATATCTGAAAAACTATTGATCGTCTGCCTGTATAATAGGATGTATTCTTAATCAAAATGTCTTACTCTACGAGTATGTAAAGCTTCAATAAAATCAGCGACCCGAAGGCCTTGCGTTCTCCTTGTTAGTTACGCCTCAGCCAGATCTTTCTAGGACAGGGTTGCAGGAGATTCGCACAATCAGGTCGTTTTTGGAAAAGCTCCTTCCATTTCTTCCAGAAGCTCTTCTGTGACCCTCCTAATTCCGTACTACTAGACAATTCTCTCTTTGTCACTGCTAGAGACTTGTCTAGCAATTCAATATCCCTGACAGCCCCAAAAAATTCTAAATCAATGAAACACTAAATTTTTCTAACAACAACCTTTACATCCCAAACTTTACATCACACCCTCTCAAATCGCTCTCTCATCCAACCGCCTACACCCGTGTCAGACCACCCCGTCCGCAAAGGGTTAAACGCCATCTCTCCATCACCGTAAACAACGAGCAAATTTGCACCCATCTCTGATCCTCAACGCGTCGACCGCCTCATCGATTCTCATCCTCCAAATCCGCAAACTACCCTCTCATAATTCGCTATAACCCACCGTTCTATAGCTTTTCGACAGCGTTTTCGCGGGTCAGTAATTCACAGGCAACCTCAGCCACGCGCGTCGATCTTGAAAGGTCGAGGAGGGTCGACGCACGGGTCGCCGATATTAAATAAAACGACTGTCGGCGTCGGCGCGGGCCGATATGGCAGGGGCGTCGAACCCTTCCATTAATCGGAAAAGTGTACAAAGAGCGGAGCACACAGCCGCCTGTTGATTTTCGTGCGATATATGTATGCATCCGCGTGATGTCCGTCGATATACGCGACGATCAGAGAGTTTGGGCGGGCCTCTCAAAATCGGCCGAGATCGAACCACCGGTTGTCACGTAAACGTCGAATAATTATAAGCCGATGATTCTCGGCTTACCCTGAAGCTATCCGCAACATCCTTGTTGTCATTGTTGCAGCGGTTATTGTTACGGTGCACCGGGAAAATTATATTCACGTTGGGAGAACGTTTATTCAGGGAGCCACGTGACACGCGTTGACAAACCAGCCTCTTGTTTGAGTCGAGAGGAGCTAAACCATTGTGTCCTGAGATTATTTCTGGTTTGATCGAATAATGCGAATGTCGTGTAGAGACTGTGGAGATAAATGTATATTTGCATTTGTATGATTTTTATTTAGCTAATTACATTCTTTTGTTTGGTGTGCAGTACCGGAATTCTCTTGGGATTGACGATGATTGTGGGGATGACTGCGGATAGAAATTAACACGTGGAACACAATCTGTTTTATCATAGTTTCATCATTTTTACTACAGTGAAACTTTTTATATTAAAATCACATCTTTACAAAACAGAAATCTGAAAAACACAAATAGATTTATATTCAGTATGGATTTTCAGTAAGATTTAAATATTGAATGTATTGGAAATTTCGTGAATATTACAATTTAAAAGTTATATATGACTCTGTAAATATAAACAGAAGGGTGTCGTGCTTTTTGTACAGCGTGTTGTATGTTTAGGATGTATTGTTGAAAGTACAACGACGTTGGATTTTACATCTTCGAACGTCACGAGTTTTCGAGATCGTTAGGACAGGTCTGATCCTTGCGACAGGGTAGAACATTATGTAAAGAGTCATTGTTATTTTGACTGAATTATTCGCTAACGAGATCGCGAGCTTGAAACTAAAGATCTTATTACAGGGATATACCATCTTTACTACGTTCTGTGTATACAACTTCGTTGTGGATGGAGGAGGGGGGTTGAATTCCGTGAAATTTCAGATTATTCTAGGATATTTGATTTCCCAAGTTTGACATTTTCTGTGGCAAATACTCCGAGTTTACCTCGCGTTTTACGTTCCGCAAGCGTCGCATCGTAGTTTTCGAGGTCGTTAGGACAGCTTCGCGGAAAGTGCATTACGTAAAGAGCCATTCCCCTTTTCATCGAATTATTCCCTAACGACGTCCCGAGATTGAAAGCGAAACTAAAGAAGTTATCGTCCAAACACCGTGGAACATCGTGCATCCACTTTTCCATAGGAAGCTTCGAACTTGCGAAACGTTAAATCTTTTATGATATTTTCAAACTCAACGATTTTACGTGACAAATGAACTTGCCAAGTTTAACCAATTGCCCCAGTGAATTGCACTTTTCGAGATTATTATGGCAGTTTTCATAATTTTCCTCGTATACCGATTTAATTGTCGGAAGGCAAAACGGGAAAGTAAATTCCAAGCGGGACGCTGACAAAGGTGTCGATTTTGACTCACACTTCCGGAAAATTTGATTTAATGTTCAATATTGTTAACTCCATATGCGATTTTAAAAATGTATAAGAACCAAAGACACCTCTTTTGTCTCGTTATTTACGATTTTACTTAGTACTCATAAAAACAAATTCCTAATTTCTTTCATGACCAGAAGTGACATCTATCTTGTCGTACTTTGAAAATCAGATAGATTTTTAGACTGTGAAAATGGAAATTAAATTTCGTTTCTCGATAAACAAACTATTAACTCTAAAAGTCCCGATACTTTATGAATACTTACTTACCCTTATCATAGTAAATCGATGCGACCAGTTATGAAATGACAATAAAACTTTTCTGATAGAAATGTAGGAGAAATAAACTTAATATTGGAAATAAGGTACAAAACAGACTTTACATAATTGTTCAAAAATTATTTATTTTCATTTTATTAAACGATACATTCGCTTTACATTGGTGTAGCCAGTGTTAGATATCCTCCTTAAAGTCTCACAGTATATTCCAGTAGCTTTACTCGTCCTGTCTCACCCTATATTCGATTTGTCTCGTCCTGCACCTTCCGATCGATTTTCAAAATCACCATCCACCTTAGATTGTTTACGCGAGACATAAATTGCAGACTGCAGCACAAAGAACGTAAAACTACTGCAAGAAGGTAAAAATCACCAAATACTCTCTCATTCCTTCTCTATTTCTCCGGTTACTTTGACCTTTCCGTATAAAGCTGCCATGCCTCGTATAAAGCTGCATCCCTCGATGCAACGATTCTCGCTATTGCGAGAAAACAGTTTTGATCGTTTGCTCCGTCAGGAATTGTTCTTGTTCTTTTTTTTTCCTTCTTTCCGTCTTGGAGTTCCGTAAGTCGGAGTAGACGGGACGTTAACTCGGTTAGATATTCTGTGCGCGTACGTCCTGACAAACGTCTGACATAATTTAAAAGTAAAAAGCTCTGTCCTTTGTACCGTGAACTTCACTCAGGGATTATATTACTTTGCGCGTTACTCCCAAGCAAAATGCCAGCTCCTATTGCGAATATAAATGCGACTCGCGAGTGCCGTGCCACGGTATAGGCAATTTTCGGCTTTATTGCCATCGAACGGAGAATGGGAAGGACGACGGTAGGGGTTGAATTTAAGTATCCTTTAAGATCTCTTCAATGGACTAGAAAATTCAATTTGCCGCCTTGGAAATAAGAGAATCTACTTGATACACGAACATGGCCGTTGGATGAAATTTTTCGGTAACTGATACCGGTCTGCGTTTCTTCGAAGGATAAAAATTCTGAGGTAGAAAGGATGTATCTCTGGGTAAAGGCAAGAAACTGAGTTCCATTAGGACGGAAGAAGAGAAGACATGAAATTTCTCCGAAATCTTGGGTCAATTCAGTTATAGCATCGATCTCCGGGCGTAACTTTGTCCGGAAGTGTATTAGAGAATTGGAAAATGTACTCGACGGATGGAACATAAGGTCGTACGGTGAGTTTTCCTTGGGAAGTTGGGCGATTTCTTCTTTGTTACTGTAAGAGGCGCGAAGGGAAAAGTTGTAAATGCAATTTCCACGGCGTATCTCGCCGTTAAATCGCGGCAGGTTGCTTTATACATCCAAGAGGAAATTTTCGCCTGTAAATTTTTCAATCTACCCCGTTTAAACGTTCATCCAACTACTGTAATCCGATCGACCGAATTCCATGGAGATAACCTGGAAGAAAAGACTTCGAATGGAAACGGAATTCGAGATTAGATCGCGTTTGAACCATTCGATTCATATAAGTCTTTATTACCAGGAGGAAAGTGAAGGAGTTAGCTGTAGAAATTCAACTCGCGATGTTCTTCCAACGAGGAGAGACATTTCCATTTACTATATCTTCGCCGTTCGTGTCACCCGATTAACGTCGATTTCGGAACGTGACTTAGCGGCTTGAACTCTGTTGGAGAGATCGTGAAAATACACGGTACAATGGATATAACGTTTCGTGCTATAGAGGACCATTCATCTTGGCCCATTCCAGTCTCCAGTGGTGGCGGTAGCCTCGATGGTAACTGGTGCAGTGTTCGTAGTGGTAACGGTGGTGGTGGTGGTGCTTTTTCGTTGTTCCATTAACTCTTATTTTTCCTTAGACCCGCCCACAAGCCATCCCGTGCCAGTGGAGCCGCTACCAGAAGAAAACCAGGAACTTTAACCCCCGGGCAACGTATCAAGGCGTTTCCTCGTTCTTTCTCTTTCCTCTTGGTCTCTCTTTCCCACCTGCCTACACCGTGGCGGCCATCAAAAGACAGCTCTTTCAGTTCGCGGCCGGCATTGTGCACCCGGATACACCGTCGCGGCTTACTTCTCTCCTGCGACTTTACGAAAGCTCCGGGAATTTAGTTGGTCCCAGCATTCCCCGCGACTCCCTCGCGTAATTAATTTTGTTCGTGCGAATGAAACGTCGGGCCGTCGTCGCCGCGACGACTCTTACGACGATAGGAAATGCACGAGCACGGAAACGCTTCTTGGCGAATCAATGACAATTCGATCGTCTTTTCGTTTTGGTCTGATAAGGAAGTTCGAGAACTGATACAGTTTGATTTTGTTGACTCTTTGCACAAATATTTGTTTGACATATTAATCAGACAGGATATATTAATCAATCAGGAGAAAGGGAGGAGATAGACAGGTCAGGCAAGGGAAAGGTAAGAGAAGTAGGACAGGATGAAGGTAGACAGAAGGAAGGCAGGAGTTCATTTAAAGGGTGGCCTCCCTTGATAGAAGAGAGTTGAAAAATCTGGCTTTTTTGAGAAAATTTAGTAGCGTACTGTTAAAAAGAACGCCTGAAATGAGATCCATGAGAGACAGCACTTAAATCGAAAGTTCAAGCGGAGATATTTTTGAAAGTATTTCAACGTCCATAGTAAGTTACCGTTCCTACTTCGCTCGATACGTAAAGTTCACATTCGACCAAAACTTGGTCGATTTAGTTACGTTAGCTACCTTTAAAACAGCACTCACGTACGAACATTTCTCTGGAAAGTTTCAAGCAAAGATGGTACGTCTACTGAGAAGAGTACCTTTTAATTAATTCCTTCGCGATCGACCGATGACGTGGAAACGGCTTGGAAGTTATTTTTCGTCGAGATAATTGTAGATAGTCTCCGATTCTTCATCGTCGAACGAGATTAATACGACTTCATGGTTGGAAATGAAAATTTTCCCGTTAGCCATTATCGGATGAAAAAATGTTAAATAACTATCGTATCGAAAAACGGGGGCTTTGTCGGTGATGATGTGAAAAACAAGATATGAAATATTCAAGCCCCTTTAAGATATAGCGAATTAAAGGACGTCTTGGATCGATACGATGCAACGAGGTCAACGTTGAGGGATTAAAAGAGCTTGATGTTCATTCTCGCTATCCTGCATCTTCATTTTTTTATGTATTGCATATTTTTACCATATTTTATCTTACTTTATTTATCAATAGTTTGATAAAGATACGAGGCAAGCTGAAAGAAAAATGAAAATAGACAGTTTAAACGTGCAGCCTTGTTTCCCTCTCTCTTCCACCTCGTCTTCTTTTATTCAATTTCCCACAAAGTATTTCATCCTTTCAGCGAATATCTCATGCATAATTAACATCACGGTTGGGGCTACGTAGAGTAGAAAAAAACAAAACAAAACAGAAACATTATATTCTCACCAAAAATGCTTCGTGCAACTTTATTTCCGTGTTTCGCGTCCACTATGGTAAAACAGTCGGTGCATTTTATTTGATAACGTTCCAAAGGGAAGTACAACTCTGTTGAAAGGTATGCCACAATTTTATGCGAGGATTAGCACGACTCATTACGATAAAAAAGTATTGTACGAAGAAAAGCAGGATCGTTGGTACTTGTAGCACGAAATGACATTAAAGCAGAGGGCGTAAACGTTACTAAAGAGTAGCTTGAACTTTGGTCGTCTTCCTGAACGGAGTTAATTCGCATAGGCACTCGATCGTGATAAAGGTCGATGTGTTATTTAAAAGTTCCGTGGCTCAGGAGTAATACGTTGGTTAATAAGAGGCCGTTCGATCGGTCGTTAATCAATTACTCTTCTCGGTATTCGTTAGCAGCGGGGTAATCAGGATTCTTGGGAAAAAATCAATTTGCAGACTCTCTCGGCCGACTGATCAAAGATCCCGGTGTGTAATTACGTTCGATACTGCGGGGGAATGAGAAGCGATGCTGTCTCTGCTTCGATGTCATTTCCTCTTTCTCTCTCTCTCTATCCCTCTTTTACTCTTCCTCTTTCTATCTATCTCTGATAGCCTCTCGATGCAGTAACTCGAAGCTCGGTTTACCGCGGCAGCCACGATTTCCGCAATATCGGCAAGACTTCCGCTTATTTTTCCCACGAAGGCGGAAGAAGAGTGGCTGTCAGTGGCAGGATTTAGTTAAAGGGACGAGTCTTCAGAGAGACGTCTCTCGCGAAGTAAGACGAAAGACGCGAGGATGAAAAAGAAGATCGCGAAAGAACGATAAGAGGAACTGTACCACGGGAGACGTAAAACACTGAAGAAAGAAGAAAGGACGGGCAAGGATCCGTTTAAAGTGGAGTTCGCAAATGTTTTTTACGGGTTGTCGCTGTCGTTCGTTGAAAACGCTTCAAAGGACCTCCATTGGTCGACGCTGCAGTGCTGAAGGAAATTATACACAACATTTACGAGAGAGTTCTTTACGAAGCAATCGGAGAAGCGTCGAAGAACCCGCGAAAGGAGCTGTCTTCGTGCTATTTCGCTCGATTCGCGAACTTTCGTTCCCGCTCGACGTTCTATTTTCCGCAAGATCTTTGCATCTCCCCGGAAATCAATTTGCGGACTCTCTTGAGGGAACAATCGTGAGGTCGAGGCGATAATTACGAAGGATGGTTGAACGAAGAAGCAGTTCGAACGGTTTCTTCGAATCGTACGATGATCCATGGAGCAATAGCGATCTATTAACCGTAGTCTGTGCAATATCGAGAGGTTGAGGGTTTATTCTTTCGCGAACGACAGAAGCGGGCAGCTGTCACTGGCAGCGTTTAGTTAAAGGGACGAGAGAGCCTACGTATACGCGACTTCGAAGCAAGACAGAACGAATAGGGGAAGGAAGAAGAGGAACGGAATAGAGTAAGACGTCGAAGTTGGAGGGAAAACGGAAAGCAAGCAAAAGGAATGTGAGCTTGGAGGAGCTTGCAAACGTTCCACGGGTCGCCGTTGTGCAACAATACAACCCCATCGCCCTTAGTTGCAACTACCCCTATCTCCCTCTCCTTTTATTCTTCTGACTTTCTTCCTTCCATCCACGGTGAGATCAGTGCTGCTCGTTTCCACCGAGATTCCCGTCTCCCCGTCTTTTCTCTGACTATACGGCCTACAACTCGCAGTAACCCCATCCAGAGCGGAACTCGCTCTTTTTTTCCTTTCCCTTTCCTCGCCTTTTCTCAGTCTTTTTCTTAACGTCGCTCATTCTGTCTTTCTTTACCTTCCTCTTTCCTCTCATACATCTTTTCTATCTTTCTCTTTTTCTCTCTCTCTGCATCTCTTTCTGGGTCTCGTTTTAACCCTCGGTTCCACCACCTTCTCCCCATTTTACCCTCGGACGGCACCACGGAAATAAATGAGAAGCACACGTCAAAGTAAAAAAGGAAACCCCTTTTCTCTACTTGGTAGAGCCGACGGTGCCGGCGGTCTGTTCTCCTTACTCGATGCGACTTGGCGAAAATGTGGGCACGTTTGTGCGATACCAAGAGGTCGGGGGTTGAGGGTGGAGAGACGCGTCGATGGTAATAGGAGGGAACGCTTGTGTGCGCTCTTTCTGCCGTTCAAACCGATAATATAGCCGCAGACTGAAGGGCCAACGGGACTCGTTGAGAATACGACAGAAAGAGAGAGGTAGATAAAGGACGAAAGTAAGATGGAATGAGAAAGAAGCAGAGAAAAAGCTCGGTCGAGGTTAAATTCACGTCTGCGTAACGCGAGACCTGGAAATTTGCCGGGCTTGGAGAATCGGGCATTCTTTGCGGTCGTCTAGGGCTCTTGGACGAATCATTACTCGCGAGGTAGCTGGCTTCTAGCTTCGTGTGCGTTTTATATATGCACCTAGAATACATGTAAGCTTACCTGGCACGTCTTGAACCAGCTGCGAAAGCTCGATATTTTTCCTTTTTTTTTCCCCTCTCTCCTACAAAACCATCGGAGTTTCTCGATCGTTCGCCAAGTAATTCGTGCTAGTGACTTCACGCTGTAGGGTTGAACGCTTCGAATTTTCACCCTGTTATTCGAGAAATCTGTAAGAAAAACGTAGAAACTGGGACACGATGGTTCATTGACCCTGTTTGCATCGTGTTGGTGAGTTGGTAATTAAAATACTGAACAGGTAAAACGTTCGTGTTTCATCTTCTCAGGGCAATATCTCCGGCAGGTTTGGAAAGAGAGATTTTCTATGAAATTTCGTTATTAAACATAGGGCCGTTTGTGCTACGAGTTACGTACATGCCTGTATTAAATCTTTTAATTTAATCTCGCCGTTTGAAGTAACCATCTCTCGTTCTCGTTTTATACCGGCGTAGAAGATTAAAGCGAATTCGGGAAGTCAAAGAATTTCGCGGAGATAAAATGATTACCCCGCGCAGGAAAGTCATGCCTTTTGAAGTGTCGTAAATACCGAATTGTATTCCAACGCAGATGACTAACCATTGACGCGGAAAATGGTAAGTATGGAGTAAATTATTCCTCTCGTTGCTTCGTGTACGTGCCACGGCAGATGCACGTGTTCTTTCAGTAGTCGTAGCCGATAATACGGCCAGACGTGGCGCTGATTCAGCTTCAAATTCGCACGGCTCGCGTCGACACTAAAGTTACCGTTCGCTTTAACGGCCAAGGAATGGTATTAATGCCCACCTCTGACTGCTGACTGTCGCGAAAACGTGAGAAATATATAAAACCTTAATGTAAGTTCAATTTACCGTAACAGTCGTGCTTTGAATTCCAATTCACCGAGGGTTTTTCTCTTTCGCTCTTTCTCTTTACCTCGGTGTGCTCTTTCTTTTTTATTGTGTTCTCTCGTCTGGGCTTTATTAGATCTTCGTTAAAAGAGAAGGTGCGTGAAATTATACAGTGACGAGTACGGTACTTTTTTTTTCCTCGAGTCCTTCTGTCCTCTGTTTCGTACTTGAAAATGACTGCGGTCGAGGAACTAAATCGTAAAGTTTCTAGCATCGTTAAAGTGTATTATGCGATGCCGAAGAACTTCGTTTGCACAGAATAGAAAATCACGCATGAGGTTGTTCAGAAAATTGAATCGATGCTTCGAAGGGATTTGATTCACCACGCGTTATGGAAAAATTTCATCGCTTAAAGAATCGAATAATCGGGAGGTTTCGAGACATTTCGCATAATTTCTGTGTCACGTATGAGAGAGAAGTCTTGCGGGACAAAAAAAAAAGAAAAATGGTCCATAGCTAGGTATCGATCCGCCGGTCTAGTTCCGAGTTCTCGCTAATCGCTTCCGTTTCCTCTCACCTCTCTCTCTCTTTTTCTTCGACGTCTCCGAGTTCTTAAAAGTACTGCAGCCCTCGCGAGGAATACTCAACGCGAGGTGGATAAATAAATTCCGATCATGAACGTCGTAATTCCCGTCAGTTCCGGAGGAAGTCTAAATCTTCGTGAAAAGAGTGACGGCAGCGAAGAAAGGTACTGCCGGAAGAGGACTTAACGAACGAATACGCTCAGAAGCATCGAGTAAAGACGCTTATCCGTGGCTACGTCTCTCGACAATTCGCTTGAACGAGCCAAACGATAAGTATTCCACGGACAGGGCAGGAAATGTTTACCAAAAGAAAGCATCGAAGAGTCCAACGAGCTAGAAAAAAGGAAAGAAAACCTTGGATAGAATATAGAACAAGAGAGATCAGAAGTCTCTCTAATCGTATCCTCCTCCACGTTGAAACAATTCATCTTCCTTAGCCCAGTTCTTTAACCCTTCTTCGTTGCGTCTACTTCATCCCCCAGAGAATCGCGGTAATGCACGGACCAGCCGAGTAAATAAATTCTAGTCGCGAAGAACGCGCAGACGTTTAAATCATCCGGGTAGACGATCTCTACCAGCTAAGAGGCTTCTGGCCGTTCCTAGCAAACTCGTTACGCAAGCCGTATCAAGGGGCACCGTCAGAGATTACGAGAACAAAGAGAAATCTATAAATGGACCGCGAGTGTTCGTCAAATGGAAGCTAAACGGTAGTAGTCACTCTTGGTCCAGCGAAGAGAGTTTGTCCGATAACCGATCTCGCACGCTAATCACTTCTCTTTCTTCTCCTCGCACGTTTCGTCCCTGCGGTACCAGTTTGTTCTCCAAAGACCAGCAAGCTTCTCTTTGTGTTCTATACCCAAACAACCGGGAGGGTAAACGAATTCCGGTCATGAACACCGATAATACAGGCAGGAATCAACGCTGGTAGGACTAAATCGTCTCGAAAAGGTAGGAGCGCACCCAAAAGAGCAGAAGAAAGGGAGGACGGAGCGTGAGTAAGCGGAGGGAAGAAAAACGATAGTCTGCGCCGCAAGCGGGACGACGGTGGCGGGAAAATGTGACGAAGCGACGGCGAACAATAAGGACCCCGCAGGTATGTAGGTAGCGCGGGGTGTTTGCCAAGTAAAACTCAGCGGAGCACGGCGAAAAATAGGAAGACCGAAGACCGCCGCCCCGCGTCCGGGGGATCCACAGCGTCAGCCCCTTAATCTCTGCCGGCGTGATAACGTCGACGCAGCATTTTGCATGCTAGACTGCCGGCTGCTACATCCATTCCTGTCCTCTCCTACCAACTTCTCCGTCCCCTGGCTTCTACTAACCCTTTCCACCCTCCCTCTCGCGACATCCATCCGCCTACCGTGTCTCCTATCCCTTGGTTTACTTCGTCCTCGTCGTTTTCTACCTCTATTCTGACTTTTTGGAACGGTGCACGATTGCAAGGGCGCAATTTAGCTGCTGGGTTTGGTCGTTGCTACTTGCATCTTGGACTTTTGGTGCACCGGGAAGAAATAGTCTATGGAAGATTCTTGTCAAACATGCAACATGGTTGTTGGTAATACGTCCTTGCCAAAGGTGTGGATGTATGTGTTACCTGGAAATTGAACTGGTTCTTGTCTCTGTCTCTGTTTCTGTCTGATGTTGTCAGGTTGTATGTCTCTCTCGCACTTATGACGGATTGGTTATCGAAGTGCGTCCATTTTGGAGAGAGGACGGATGGAAATTTGGTCTATGGACCTCCGAGAAGGACTTTGTATTGCCAGGTTGATTGCCATCGCCGGCAGATATATCGAGTAGCGGGTTATCATCTGTCGCGTAATATGGAACGCATATTAATAGGATCATGAATACTGGTATAGCGCTAGAGAGGTACGAGGCAGGGTTTATTATGCAAAAGGAGACGACGGAAGTTTAATTTTAGCACGCCGAACAGTTGAGCTTCGTGGAATTTGCTTTGAGTTAAAAAGTGCGTTTGAATTAAAGGACGGAAGTGACAGAGGGTCAGAGAAGAAAGACCGAGGGAGGAGAGGGGTATTTGTAATTAACAGGAATTCGTGCAAGCACCCGCTTTTCTCTACCTCTTGCCGGATGGACAGGTGGATAATTAATTTTTAAAATACCCCTACGTTTCTACTCTTTCTTCTATCGGACATACCGTGCTCCCGGAGCAAGGGGGTAGTTTCGCAAGCGAGGAAAATAAGTTCTTTCTACGGCTTCGGCGAAACAGCCGGCAATTACCGGTAACAATTTCCTAGCTGGAGTGACCAAATAGTTAAAAGGAAAGTTAATGCTTCTACCGACGCGCAACTTTAATTGGTACAACGTTGGATGCAATAAGAATGGAAGATTAAGATGCCACTGTACGCAACGCGAAAGGCTAATTTATGGCCCGTGTTTAAACGTCTTCCACATTCCTCTTCCTGCCTCCTATAATCCTCCCAGCCGCGTATTTCATTGTACACTTTTCTTCCGTGCTTCTTTCACGTCGTTTTTCCACGAGGATATAAAAACATCAGTGTCCCTTGTCGACGAAATAAGAAGAAGACAATCATCTTGGAAAATAATCTTTTGCCTCTTCCCTTGGCAAAATTATTTTTACAAATCATTCTCAAAATCAACCATCCAGTTTCCCATGAAACAGGCAGAACAACCGTCCAATGAATTTCGTCACGAGGGTCCATGTCGAGGCCGTTTTCAAGCGTCATCGTTTGCCGTCGATAACAGGCTCTCGTCCACTGACACACTTACGATCCCGTCGAAATTCGAAAATGGAGAATAGCAGAGATCGGAATATAACGTCGCAAAGCATGTTAACAGGGTGAGAATGTCGTTGGCTGGACGGGTCCATAGTCACGCATTAAGAGGTTGCTCTCTGTTCCGTTCCGTGGCCCCTCTAGGCTCGTACGTTTCAATTTGTCGCCGGCCTCTGATGTAACCGCACGGTCTCATTAGTCGAGGGGGCGAAGGAACGACGGTCCCTTCTCTGTTCCGTGCCACCACCGCCTTATTCGTCTCTCTCTCTTTACAATCAACCTTACTGCCGCTCCACTACCCTCAACCTAACCACCCTCTGCCGTCGACGGTGCACATTCACCACTACGTGGCCGCGTGGAACCGACGAGAGAACTCGTCTACCTCTAGCTAGTGTAGGGTACGAACAAACAATTACGCGTTCCAACCGTCGTAATTGATATGCCGGCTTCTATCCACCTGTCGGCTACTTTCTAAGACTTCCCGTGAAACTTCGACCGAACTTAAGGAAACCTAGGATGGAGTATAGGGCATGAGGAAAAATAGAGAACGATGGGGTTGATGGAGTTCGATGAGTTTTCAGTGAATCGTAATTACTTGAATGCGTTTTACCCTTCACGTTGCAGTTCGCTCTCGTTTCTTTTTTTGTCTGCAAGTTGGTTGCAGGTATAAAACGAGATAGGAGGTGAAAAGAGTTTCGAATGAATTTCTCGTTAGGTGGATAAAAAGAAAAAAGGTCGTCCATGTCGTGGTTTTAAGCTAGACCCTTTTTTGGATGGGAAGGTAGATGAAGGAATGTGAGGAATGCTTTCGAGGTAGCACGATGTTTGCAGATAATTATGAGGGTAAGTGGAGAGAAATACGCGGTAATTGAATGCAATCGTAATTGGAGAGATCGATGGAGGGATGGAGGTACTCGGAATGGTTCAGGGTTGGATGTTTACGTAGCCGGTAAAGAAAGCAGGAGGATCCGGGGTGTAAGTTAATCGAATAGAGGACGTTGATGGATATCAGGGAATGGCAGTGGAAGCCTTCTGTTGCCTCTCGTCTCAGAGGTGATTCCATGGAATTTATCATCCGGCTGATCCGATCCTATCATCGTAAAATCAGCATTCTGGCTTCTCGTACTCCTGCGTTGGAGTCTATTGGGCGTCGTCGTTGAGAAATTGATCGAACCTTCTTCCTTCTTTCAGAAATAGCTCCGGAGATCTCGTCGGATGGATTCCGGAGAAAAAGGACTCTTCGCGGAAAGCACTGGTCTCGGCTATTTTTAACGTACGACTTAAATAATCGCCGGGACTTTTGAAACTGAAATGACTTCTTCCAGGTGGCTGCACCTCGTAAAAAATAGAAACGTTAAGGTCCTTTAGCGATCGTTGGACGGGTATACTTTCCAACTTGATTTCTTTGCTGTTAATAAACCACCTGACTTAGTTGTTGCGCCTTGAAACTACCGAGGTATAATAAAATTTTAACGTGCTAGACAGAAGAGTCGTCGTCGTCGTGCGGCAACATTTTCAGGGTGTTTCGTACTCTTTGGCTTCCGTTTTAATTTCATTTCTCGTCTGGAATTCCGGGCTACGTTTGCACTTTTGAATTGTCGCGTAACTATGCCAAACGGCGGGAGTTATTACGTTTGCTTGTGCTTGCGGGATGTTTAGAGCCTGCCCTAAGTAAATGCACCATGTTGCTGCCTACTGTTCTTTCTCTCAGTTGTTCTTCGTCTGTTTCACCCCTCGAGTTCTTTGGACAGCAATCCCTTTCCAAATAACTCAGCCTTGACCGCCTACAGCGATACTTGATAATGACATAATGAGTAATATACTCAATACTCGTGCATGAAATGTCCTTGGAATGGAGAACATGAATTATTGGTTTGATTAAACTTTTTAAAAGACTTTAAAACACTTTAAATTAAACTATTTGGTGAAATTTAACGCTTGCAAAGTCTATGTTAGGTACAACGAATGTGCGAATTTACGTTTCACGAAACATCGTCGAGTGAATCGTAAAATTGTCGAAGAGAAAAGGCTGGTATCGAAAGCATCAACGAGACGATCCTCTCGTAGCGATTTCCTTGGCGCGGCGCAACTTGGGAGAACTTATTTCCGAGTCGATACGGGGAAGACATTATTCGGATTAAATCACCAGTGCACAGCGAACTTCGCGTCATTGTGCTGAACAAGCGCCGTCGGAGAATTGTGCGAGAGGAATGGCGAGGGCGAACTTCGAAATCGCCGATCGTCGATTCCACGTCGGACGTGAAATTGATTGTTAGAAATGGGACAAGTGTTTGGATGGGACGATGCACCGATCCTTCCAAGTGCAACTTCAAAATGAGATTCCGGAGTGTAAATTATTTTATTGAGCGTAGAAGTCATTTATTTATTTTTTTTCAATTTATTTCTGTCTTGTTAACGAGCGAGTATGGTCGATGTAGTTGATAATTACGTGTAGCTTCGCGGACAGGTGGAAATTGTGGATTGTTAGGTGATACATGTAATTGCGGATTTTGTTTAAGCTTATTTTTAGTTTTAATTTTTTTTCCATGCTTAATAGGTACTAGACTATTCTTATTAATATGCAAGTGTTTTCTAATTGGTTTTGAATGTTAGACAAACCAATTTGTTTCAGATATGTTTCTATTTTTATGTATGTGTCAGCGGTATTTATTGCAATAAAAAAAATTGAGTCTGTTGCTTTTGTTTGTTTCATTTTTTTTGTGAACTTTGAAAATTTTCTGGACCATAGAATATGACGATGAATATTTTGCATGCTTTTCGTTTAAATAGACGTGTCGAATTAGATTCACGTTAAGATAATAATAATTTGGATTTTCGATAATGGATGTTAACTAAGCTGGAGGCAATATTAATGAAGCGCAGCGTATTTGGAGATAATTTTTATCGATTCTGTAATACTTCATATATCGTTGACGTGGGTTTCAAAAAACATTTTACTGAAACTCGAAACTTGCATAGTATCTATTTCCGGAGTGTAAGTCCCTCATATCCAATTTCGACTTCCCGCCGCTCTAAATTTTTTGCACATTTTATACAAGAACTTTGTAATAAAATTTTTATATCAATATCCATTAATAATATTTTCAATACTGAGTAAACCTTTTACAATATTCCAATTTTAAAATAAAGTTACAATCAAGTTACATTGGGAAACGGAAATCCGTCCATTAATATTATATTATATGTATAAGCAAATAATATTCCGTCGTAAAATAAATATTCATCGAACCAAAGTATTTCATATAATAACGTGTTCATGCACGATCGAAGATTTGCAACACGGGTATAGTTGTAATCAGGCAATCGTCCGGTGCAAACAGACTTAAGAGACAGCCGTAGGATTAATACAAAATTCCCGCGACCGTACATAGACTCAAAAAAAAACGAACCTTGCCAACGTACGATTGCAATTGAAAATCAACTTCACCGACGTCGGAACCGTTCGTTCGATATTGCGCAAATATTAGTTGAATCGGATTCCGGAAGACGAAGTATTAACGGCGGAATTGGATGGATGGTTGCTCGGATGAAATTGAAAATCCAAGAGCCGTAGTCATAGTTAGGGTTGACAATTCCGTCCTCATTGGGTGCTCGCAATATCAGCAATTACGTACGTAATTATATGAAACCGCGCACGCTTGGCGGTGCCGCTACCGCAAGTCCAGGTACCGCAAATTCATTCGCCATAAACCACAAAGCAAATCACAGCTCTGCATTTCGCGTTCGCGGCTGTCGGATGTCATGGAAAGCCATGATTCACAGGCGATTCTGTTCGACACCTTTGGATTCCTTGATTATGTATGCAATTTTTGGTCATATTGCTCGACCTTGGTAGACCTTTTGTTCATTTAGCAATTCTTGTTCCCACTCCCATAAAATTTCACCCCTTGCCGTACAGTAACGACTGACACGCCTTACTCTATCAATGGAATAGGAAATTTTGAAGTTTTATAAAAACTATTAAATTAAAAGTGCTAGTATGTGACGATCAAATCATTTCTTTGATAATAAATCTTATCGGTTGTAAGTCCTTTGACGTGACAACAGTATTTTGTCGTTGCGGTCGTATGGCACGTGTAAGGTAACAATGACAATCAGTTTTAAACTCGTTGTCTGTAGAATGAGTGGATATTCATTTTCTTACCCTTGAACTCGTATTTGTTACCCTCTACAATGTTTGGAGCCGTAGGAGAAAACAAATTTGTAGTCAATCCCGTTCTCACCCTCGCAGTCTCTCATTGCTCTTAAAACTCCAGCAGCACGGATATTTTCCAGAACTACAGATTCGTTTGATAAAAAAAGTGTAAATAAGGGTAGTGCAGTCCAGGAAAAATGCGCTGGAAGCACCGATAAGCTGAAGGAAGTTGCATTATATTTTGAATATAAAGAAGCAATTTCCTGATATGGCAGGAACTCTTTTACTTGGTAACGTTACTGAAGTCTCCCTGAATTAGCATTGCCGCACGATTGTTATCTTGATTATTCATTACTCCGTTCTTGTAACTTGTTTCTTACATATAAAGTTTGTTAAGTTGATTCGTCCGTGAATCATCCCACCAACATTTTTTTTGCATTGTATAATAACGATACATTGTCTGTAATGAGCTTACTCGTAAGTGGCATAAACCAATAATGTAGAACATACAATACAAACACAAAACGTGCAGAACAAGTGAAGGACAGGCAGTGCAAGAACAGGACAAGCAGTACAAGCGCAGGACAGGCAGAAGAGGCACAGGACTGGCAGGGCAGGCGTAGGGCAGACAGGGGATATATAAGGGTAGCGGTTAAAAAAGTTTAACAGTGTTTTAGGCTCAACAGATTCTTTATTCATTATTTTTATTACATAATGTTATTTGTATTACACATCATAAAGTAAAACTTTGTGTTTCTAATCAATCAAATAGCCAAATTTTGACAGAAGTGGCGTTTGGGCATAGGACAGTCAGTACAAGAGCAGAACTGACATAAGAAATACAGGACAGGTAGAGCAGGGGCAAGGCAAGCAGTACAGCGGCAATAGAGGAAGAAGAAGCACAGGACTAGTAGTACAGATGCAAGATGAACAGTACAAGAGCAGGACTGGCAGAACAGGCAGCGCAGGCGCAGGGCACGCAGTATAAGAGCAGGACAAGCAGTACAGGAGAAACACATGCAGAAGGGGCACAGGGCTTGCGGTTGCAGGCGTAGGACATGCAGTACAAGAGCAGGACTGGCAGAACAGACAGCGCAGGCGCAAGACAAGCAGTATAAGAGCAGGGCAAGCAATACAGGAGCAGCACATGCAGAAGCGCCACAGGACTGGCAGTACAGACGCAGGACCGGTAGCAAGGTAGACAATTAATGAGGAGACCAGGCAGAAGAGACACAAGCCGAGCGGTTATGCATGTCCTACGTGGTTTAGATTTAACAAATACTTTATCTATTACTTGTATTATACAATACTATTTGTACTGCACATCGTAAAATAAAATTGTGTGTTTCTGAACCAATGAGTTATTTATTTAATAAACCCTATCCCAGCTCCAAATTCTGCGTTGAAACAATTTCACTCGCTTCTTTCGCTTTGCCTGACTTTTCACTGACTCGTACTACTTTCTAACTTGTCAAATCTTTTGCGACATTCACCTGATTAATGGAGAAAACCAAGAAACTTCAAGTTGTATCTTTTCGCTTCGTCTGACTATTCGCCGACTCATACTACTTGTCAATTTGTATCATTACGCTGCAAATTTGTCAATCTCGAAAGCTGTATAAGGTAAAGTATTGGGATTTCTGCTCCGTCTGACTTATCCTCGATTGTACTACTTACTCAATTTGCGATTATTCCGAAAAATTTCCGAATCCAGCAAGTAGTATAAACTAAGATAAGTCAGCCCTACTTTTGCGTTTGACTTATCGTCCACTTTACTACTTGCTCACTTTGAGATTTTTCCGAAAAATTTGCAAACCCAGCAAGTAGTATAAACTAGGATATCTCAGACCGACTTTTAGCTCCGTCTGACTTATCGTCGACTCGTACTACTTGCTCACTTTGAGATTTTTCCGAAAAATTTGCAAACCCAGCAAGTAGTATAAACTAGGATATCTCAGACCGACTTTTAGCTCCGTCTGACTTATCGTCGACTCGTACTACTTGCTCACTTTGAGATTATTCCGAAAAATTTGCAAATCCAGCAAGTAGTATAAACTAGGATATCTCAGACCGACTTTTAGCTCCGTCTGACTTATCGTCGACTCGTACTACTTGCTCACTTTGAGATTTTTCCGAAAAATTTGCAAATCCAGCAAGTAGTATAAACTAGGATAAGTCAGCCCTACTTTTGCGTCTGACTTATCGTCGATTGTACTACTTACTCACTTTGCGATTTTTCCGAAAAATTCCCGAATCCAGCAAGTAGTATAAACTAGGATAAGTCAGCCCTACTTTTGCGTCTGACTTATCGTCGATTGTACTACTTACTCACTTTGCGATTTTTCCGAAAAATGTCCGAATCCAGCAAGTAGTATAAACTAGGATAAGTCAGCCCTACTTTTGCGTCTGACTTATCGTCGACTGTACTACTTGCTCACTTTGCGATTTTTCCGAAAAATTCCCGAATTCAGCAAGTAGTATAAAGCAAAATATCTCGGACCAACTTTTACGTCTGACTTGTTGCCGACTGTACTATTGGCTCACTTGTAAAATTTTGCCGAAAAATGTTGAAAGTGAATTCAGTGGTATAAACCAAAATATCTCAGACGGACTTGTAGCTCACCAACTCGTATTACATACCAGACATTGCAGCTCAAGACGCAGATATTAGAGAATTTATAATTATAATACGCTGGTTGGGTATTTTTAGGGAATATGGAATTTTGGAAAACTAACAAGGTAGCACTTAAAAAAGTTTAACACTGTTTTCGGTATAACAAATTCTTTATTAATCATGTATGTTGTACAACATAAACGACTGTGATACATTGTTTATCAAATACAATTGTAAGACAACAAATTATTTATTTAACAAATTGCTGTCCTGGCTGTTCTTTGCATGTCCTGGCTATTCTGGCTGTCGTGTGTGTATCATGTTTTTCCTGGTTGTCCTGGCTGTCCTTCGCTTTCCTTCGCTGTTCTGTTCTGTCCTGCGCTGTCTTGTCTGTCCTGTGTTGTCCTCCGCTGTCCCTTATATGTCCAACCTCTATCCTGCCTGTGTTAGTAAAAATAAATAAATCACAATTTTATTCTTTCCGCGGTGCTATAAAACTTACATATTTATCTCTAAGTTGAATAGTTCTCGAATTATTATTTTCTAACAGTGTTTTCAATTTAACAAATTCATAAAATGTTATACTTACTATACTTTGCTTGTCCTGCGCCTGTTCTGCCTCTCTCCTCCTTGTCCTGTGTATCTTTTACCAGTTCTTGCTTCTCTCATGCTTGTCCTCAAGATTAATTTACTTTAGGGACACTTTTTCCACTTTTATCGAGCTAGAGTATAGTTCGCGAATCATGCTACATTTTTCATCGTTGCAAAGGGACTGAGTTTCTCTTCCTTAAGCTTAATGTTTATGTACGGCGACAGCGATGTGCGATGCAACGTGGGTGCGAGATAGGTTTTGAAGAGGCACTTGTGGAGTAGGTGGAAAAAGAGAGATGCGCGTAGGGTGGAACAAATGCGATGAAAATGTATGGGGGTATTTAGAAAGTGATTGGGAGAAGGTGGGAGCGTTGAAGCGTATAGGTTCAAAGTAGACTTTAGACTACTTGTTCTCCAGCTTCGTTATTACCTTTTACCAGCTTTCGTATCGCTGTTAATTGTAACTGGTCTTTATCCTGAGAACAAAATTTGAAAACATTTCGTACTATCCATCATGTTACATATTTTTGCTATTTTCATCAATTCCAATGGTGCGACATCTATAGTTCTCTTTTGCTCGTACATGTTTTCGTCACACGTGTGTAATATAGAATTCGTTTACAACATAGCCTGTTAAAACAACCATGTAACATGGCGTTCCGAGCTCTTGTTTTTCCACATCCCACCACGTACCTCCCATCGAAACGTTACCGCGGTTTTTCGTGCTCTTACACTCCGGAAAAGCAGCATTCCACTCTCTCGTTTTCCCGGGTGCAAATATGTGCGCTACTTCAGCTTTTCAATTTACTCGATTTTCAGAGAGGAATTTTTCAAATAATTGCGCGTCCGATTCCTGCAATCTAATATGTACTGTATATCAGCAGAACGAAACACGAAGGATAGAGGTAAAAGAGAGAGGAGAAATTTCGGTAATTTTGGCAATTTAGCAAATATTTCAAAGTCTACGGTGTGATCGAAGAATAGACTCCATCGTTTTGCTGAATCACATGAATTTTTTATCAATCCTCGACGAAATTCACATGGTTCCCCTTCCCTTTTGAAAGTGGCGGAGGGTGAGATTGTTTGCAGTGGACGAACGAATTTGAGAGAGGCATTCGGATTTGTATTTACTTTAATCGTATCAACAAGCGTAAACGTGATTTTCCCCAGTGTGTACAGACTCTCGTAGGAGATTTTTCCAACCTTCGTATCTCACGCTTGATTTTCCCGCGAGGAAATTGAAAATTTTCCCGCCCTTCCGCGAAGGTGATTTCTTCATCTTCTACCTAGAAAACTTGTAATTTCTCTTATACCTACGTCAATGTGATTTTTCATTTGAAGCACATGCAATAAAATCCCGCGAAAAATTAAACGAATTGCAGCACCATGGGTACCGAAAGGGGTGGAATGTAGGGAGGCTCTCGTGTCTGAAACAGTTTTCGATGATACTCCAGAGTAGATTCTCCATTTGCGAGAAATTTTTGGTATTTACCATTCGCGCTTAAAAAAAAGCTCGCGGAAAGTATGGCAAACGAAGGGAAATGGCGTTTCAAAGAGCCGCTTCACGGTGAATGGACGTTTCTATTTCGAACACGCGTTAATTTCATATTCACGAGGAAACCCGCCCTCCTTTCTCCTCTATTCCTTTCCCTCTCTTTTTCCCGGCCAGCTGGGAATCGTTCTCTCCCTCCTTCTCTACAATTACAAAAGCGCGAAAAAGGACGTGGCGGGGAAATGGTACGGCGGAAATGGAACATCCACGGAGTTGCTTCTGTCAGGCGTTTCCATTACGGATCGGCTCGTCGCGCGAATGCAAATTTCTAATTTGCGTGGAATTTTCTCTATTTGTTATTACGACGTAGGATGCTGAAATGGAGAGAGAGAGAGAAATCCACCGAAGGATAAAGGAGAGTGCAAAGGGAAAGAGGAAAGGAAAGGAGATCATAAAGGAAGAAAAAAGAAGCGTGAAGGGAATGAAAGATACACGAGGAGACAGTTTCAGAGGACCGTTTCACGGCAAATAGACATTTCTGTTTGCGAGAAACGTGTCTGCTCGTGATAGACAAGAATACCGTCGTTATGGCGACGCTTCAGTGCAGCCAGCCCTAGCAGCAGATGCGTAAACGAGATAGAAGCTTACAAAAGGCACACCGTGCCGGTTACCACGTCGGCGGCTTGTGGCTCCTCTCTTTCTCCTCTCTCTTTTCTTTCACCCCTCTATCTTGCGTTACAAACTTTCAAGCGTAATTGAACGTCAACGAGACTCGGCGTATTTAAAAACACGTCCGGTTTTTCTTGTCCCTCTGTCTTCTTTTATTTCCACCGCTTTATACGGTCGTTCTGATACCTGACTCTACCGATGATAACTAAGATCCTCTTCGGGTTGTATTTTTAACCGACGAACTCCGAAAGGCACTGTACGATTATTATTTCAATTGTACCTATCTGGAAATTTACATTTTCTCACTGGACCGTGTTAAACGTATCTTATCCAGGTATTACCCTACATTCGTTTCACCCTCTGTCTCTCTATGGTTTAATGGGAATATTATTTCAAAATTATTTTTTCAGCTTCTCAAGAGACGTTGAAATTTCTCCTCTAGAAGGATGAAAGGTAAACCAACGCGGTTAAGTGATAAAATACGTAACGGCAACAGTATCGATAATCGTCCTCTCGAGCGTGCTCGATACGGCACGCTCTTGTAATGTCACACCCTGTGAATTATTCATAAGAAATATGAGTGGCACTTAATCGATCCCGTAACGCGCCAATAGAGAAAACGCCGATTGTCAATTAAATTTAAATTTCTCAGCACGAACTCCCTTTCATCCCTCGTGACGAATTACCCTCTACGATCGGTCAGTTCGTTCGCCACTTTTCTCTTCGACTAACCTAACCGGATATCTTCTTTCTCCAACGTACGATGGAAAATTGGAGAAGGAGCAACTTTTCCGATCGGACGTGCAATATCGGTCGTTGGACTTTAGTGCGCGCAAAAATAGATCGAACGTGTCTGTTGTTCAAACTCCGGTTGGATCAAAGGTCAGATAAGAAGGGACTACGGGGGTTGGGTGAATTCAGTGCTGCAGCGTGGCTTCGCGTACATCCACAAACCCCGTAGAGAACACGCAGAGAGGAACCGGAGGATGAGATACAGAGAGTCACGCGAGAGGGTGAGGGAAAGAGAGGCAGTGTGGTTGAGGGTCGATTTTACACGGACAACGTACAATCTCTATGCATGAGGCTCACTGGCGCTACAGCTTCCTAAGTACACAGAATACGTATTTGCATTTCGGTCTTTGTACCAGTGTGTCCCTGTTAGTGTTCCGTTTCTCGTGGTCTCTCTCGGTCTCTGTTCTATCCTCCCTCAGTTTCTATTCTCTTCTCGGTCTCTATGCTCTTTCGTCTTCCTTTCTCTCCTGTTGTCTCTCGTTTTCTCTTTCTCTCTTTCACTCTTTCCATCCCTCTCTACCTTTCTACCTTTCTCTGTTTCTCCCCTTGTCCGTATACCTCCTAGCTACCCTCGTTGGAGTTTCAACGCTAGCTCGACTCTATGCGGGTGGACCACCGGATCTACTTGCATCGTGCTAACCGCACTGCGGTCTCTCTCTTTCTCTCTCTTCCAATCTCTTACCCTCTCGCTCTCCTTCCAAATCCCCTAAGTATTCTGCAAGTCGGTATTTATAAACTTTGGATTAAATCATCGTTAAGGCAGTAGACCACAGGTATCTTCGGACAGTCCCTTGTTAATAGGTTGGTCCGTCATAAAGATACCACCGAAATTCCGTTGCATGTGAAATAGCAGAAACTTTTCGTCGTACTTTTCTTGAATACAGTTAGAATTTTATGCAAGCGAATATTCCAGTCCATCCTCGAAGATATATAACCTTTTGCATCCCATGGAAACCGTGGCGCAGTATCTCACTCTCCTCGAGCTACCCCAAGTTGCTCTTACGACTCTGCATTTATAAGCGTCGAGGATTAAGTCGCCTTTAAATCGTCGTCTCGTACCTTCCAACGAAGTACGTTGAACTTTCCTCCGACGTATCAATGTGAATCGCCCTGACGAAGCGTTCGTTGTTAAATTAAAGCTTCCGAGGGAGAGTCTTTTCGTGCGAACATTCAGCGCGACGATTCATCCCGGCCGGTATGAATGCGGAATCCGTCGTGAATGGAGACATTGAGATCTCTCAAATTTTGATACCGTCTTGGAAATGAATTAAACTTTCTCAATGATTGCGACGATGCTGCTGATTTCGGTTTCGACCTACTCTATCAGAGGTTAGTATCGTTCTGATGATTATGCGTCTTCGAAAATTCATCCCTGTTTCGAAGTATTTTGGAACCGGAAGATCGTTAACGTCGTTTCTCATTGTGTTCTCTATTCGAGCTCTTCTAAACTTCAACTCGTTTTTGCGGTAATTGCATATCTCGTAGCGCGTTATTACGACCGGTGTTTTATAATCATTCTTAAATCTTTTCATGTATAAGTTGGATTTTTTTTATCTACGTCAAGAGAGCGTTCAGGAAAATTCAGAATTTTCCTCTTCCATTTTTTTTAACTCCCTCGTATTTTTCATCGCTCACTGGGCCGAAATGGTACGCGTATTTCGAAACTTCCGTGTAAATCATCGTTAAAGTACTCGAGTTCAGGACTTACGACGTCCCTAACAGTTTTCCAGGGAGTCTGTTAAATTAATCGTCAAACTGGCGGCGAAATACTCGCGAGGATTCCTGAGGAGACTGAAGAGAGTACCGCGAAAACTTTTAGATTGAACGGCTTTTATCTGTTCCTTCCTTTCGCGTCCTACAAAATGGCATCGTAATTTCAAGATCTAAGTCTTGGCCCGTGAACTGGCAGCATCTTTCCGCGTTAGGTTAACTTCGTATAGGACGTTACATAGGCTACGCGAGGTACTCTTATTTGGTACACAGAAACTTTGGATTAAATCAGCCTTAAACTACCCTTCGAGTTCGTGCCGCTACACGCCGTCTCGAGTAGTTTCCCGAGCAGTTAACTCGACTCGAGTTTCTCATAAACTGCCATTGATTTATTGCAAAGATGCCGAAGCCTAAAAGATCTGATATTTTTTATATTTTTCGACAATCGATCTTTTTCCCCTCTGTCTTTCGTTCTATTTTTCTTTTTTCCCTCTGTCTCTCCTCCTTTTTTTCTACTGCAATTAGCTAAATTACTACACTGAACGAAAAGAGACCTTTTTTAGCCGAGAAATCCAGGAAAATTGTGAATTAAAAATTTCCCAAGCTACAAGAGGATGAAGTATCGGATTCTTCTACCGTTGTAAAGCGTTTTGCACAGAGCATTACTCGAGGTTCAAGAGAGCAACTCATCCCGAGTATGGTTACTCTTGAATTAATAAACGAAACAGGTGGAATTTTAGAAAAATCCTTTTACCCTCGCGAAGGAACGCGTTTCAAAAAGGGCAGAAAGTATCTCCTTTTCCATGGACTCGATCAGTGGCCACGAATTTTACGCGATAATCCTTCTTCCCTCGTGGAGTGACTTTCGTCCTTCCACTTTTTTTTTACCCTTCGTTCATTCTATCTTCGTCTCACTTTCGCTTACTCTCGTTCTCTCTCTGCACGGTTGAATTTACAGCGCCGTTCACTTTACGTAGCGAATTCACCTCTGAAAACGGTCCTCATGATTTTTTAAACAAGCCACCGACGTGGAACGGTTTTCTGTCGCCCGTCACTTTCGCATTTTAAATCCTCCGCGCGGTGATCCCGCCGTTGGGGGCTATTCGCGAAATTCCCAGTCGCGCTGAACGCTCCCGCGCATTTATGATTTCGCACGCTCATAATTTTCCCATTTTCAATTTCTAAATATGCCATCTCGACGAATGAATAAATTCCAATAATATATTTGCAATGATATAGTTACGTACGTGCAGGAAAACATTGACAGCTGAATTTTATTCGGTGAAAAATGATCTTTGCTGTTTATTAATCCAATTGTGGAATTGATCGTCGCTATTGTAATGAAGAATTTCGAGTTTCATGTTGTATTCTAAATGAGATATTAAATTACCGTGAAATTTGCTCGTTTTATAGTATTCTTGTTTCGGCTTATTGTCATTACGGAAAGCACGTCAAAGATGCTCGGAATTTGCCATTTTATTTGGTGCGATTTCTACGTGGAATCGCAAATTTCTACTCTCCTATGGGAGACCGTGCGAGGGAAGTAAAAAATACGAGAAAAATATCCGTAGATACGTTCGGATCGAGGCGAGGTGAAACCGTGGAAAAAATTCAACTGACGAGCTCTTTATTTATTTTCTCTATTTTCTTCCACTTTTTTTTTTGGTCTAGCAACACAACAACAGATGCTACTCGATAGTTCGTTTCTCTTTTCGCATATAAACGAACGGTTATAGGTACACTGCAGAAAAAGAGGACGAGTGGTGTTTATATAGAGGTAAGGAAGAATAAAAAAAATGTGGCAAGATGGAACTGCGCGAATATCTGGAATTAAGCCGCAGCACTGTATACACTGGAGGTTTGACGGAATTTCCCTTTTCAAATCTCGAATGAAAATTCACACTCTTCTTTATGATCTTGCGTAGCATCGTATCTCACATCCACTCATCCGTGACGAATTTCTCCGGTTTTCTTTTCCCTCCCACCCTCATAGTAACTCTGCCTCCATACTTTACTGTCTTTCACCTATTTTGTTTCTATCAAATGACAACGACATTCTACTTTTTGCAAAAACCACCTCGAAATTACTAAATCCAGCAGGCAAATGTATCCCAAACGTTTCATCGACGTCTCTCGAGCACCGTGAAGCCGTAAAGTCCTCTGCTAATCACTCGACGACACGCGAATTAAAAAGCTCGACAGAATGACGTAGAAGAGTAGCGTATAAAATGAAATTCTCCGTAAAATTGCAGTCGAAATTGTACCCAATAATTTCGTATTATCACGTCGGCTCGGTGATTCAGACGTGGACTAACAAACGTGCAATATCGTTTGTAACTTCGCGAAGAAAAGGATGCAAAATGCAAACGAAACGTGTCTACCATGGTAGATATACAAGGGGGTGGGATTCGTAGGGGGGTAATAAGTGCACCCTTCGGAGTCAGAGCCACGTGAATTACTTTCAGCGGGTTGGCCGCGTCGGTCCGAGCATATTGGAACGTTATAACGAGTAGATTTCAACGAAACGGAGAAAGTTTGGCCCTCTCGTCGGCGAGGAGTTCCGAAAGGTTGCTCGGTAATCGGAGGGGGCCGTTCTCTCGGTTTTTATGTCAGCGTCCGCGCATCGTTTTAATATGAGCCGCGGTGAGCGCCTTTTTTTTCACCCTTGCATCCCCTTAAACCACGGTAGCCACGCCACTCTCGTGCGAGAAGGGAGTGTGTCCGACTGAAACGTCGTTTAACTCCGATACGAATGTGCACGGAAAGCGGAAAATTGGCTGCCGTGGGGGTCAATGCTGCGAGGAACGTCGGACTCGGATGAAAAGCAGCGAGCCCGAAAGCGAAACACTTTGGGGGATTAACGCTTGAAACGGTGCGGAATATGGACGCGGAATTTTTTTATGTTTTTTTTCCCCCTTTTTTTTTTACCCTGAAATCGTAAAACGACTACGGATCCACGGTGAAAAAATATTTTCGAATATAAACTTTTGCGCTTCGCGGTCGTCCCCATTCCCGTTCGACCTCGTCGTGTTTCGCGTCGGCGTGACTCCAATTAAAACCGTTGGTCCGCGCGTTCTCCGACAATACGCGTATCGTTCCTCGCGATTATTTTGCACGCGCGCACGCGAACGAGGAGTCGGGGTTTAGAATTGCTTTTGTTTACCTTCTAAATCTCGAATCCAGGAACGAACACGAAGGAGGCACGAGGGTAACGCCGAGAAATAACGATGCCACTTACGCGTTCGTTACACGATATTACCAGTACACCGTGCTCGTTGCAGGAAACGTTGTCGTTGCGGCTTACATTTTTTTTTACCTCTCCTTCTCTTCCCTTGTTTTGCATAATTAATGAATTTCCGGGGGCTAGATCGGAGAAGCCCGCCAAGGTGGAACACGACGAAAGGCTTCGTACCGTCTCGTTGCGTGACATTTTAAAGGGAAACATTTCCTTCTTTCTTTTTCTCATTCGACTGAGAAGATTCTGTCGATACTTTACTACGTTATTTTACTTATTTTTCTATTTCTTTGTGTGGTGAAAATGAATTAATTTCGGAGAAAGGTACGATCGCTGACGGTAGTGTCGGGTTGAAACGTTTGAAATTACGTACGTCATGCGTACTGACTGACGTGACCTTTCACCCTTTCTGGCTTCGCTCCTATCGGTCTCGCGGTACTACAATTTTCATCCCGAATATCAGAATTAATTTGATTCTCTCGAAAATCAAACCTCGGTCGATCACGTATCGACGATAACAAATTTTACAGTTCTGACGTATTAATTATCGCTTTTAATGAATACAGAATGAACACGAGGTGTAGAAGTGGTTCTGGCACCGTCGTTGTTCTCTCCACTATAATTCGCATCGTCGTCGTGAATGGCACCCTGCGTGTTCGCGATTCTCCCTTCTCGATTGCGAATAATGGGAGTATCGGCCTTTCTAATCGTGCTCGTATCGTAAACAGATTTAGGTGGGATCGTTGGAAAGCAACGCGATAAGCTGGCCAGCCAGAAATCATGCCGATCGTGGAGACAAGATAATGAACGGCTAATCGTACACCCTGGCTACGTGATACTGAAATAATTAACGGTGCATCGCGACCGACCGAGTGAATCGAATCGATGCGAATTGCTGACGCAGTTTGCATTATCACCAACGAATTTACACCTTATGGGAGACCGATATCGATAATTATAACGTTCAAATTATTATTGGGCGCAAGAGGGAAGATTGTGCGACAAGAGGACGAAGGGAGTTTCTCGGATTCAGAGAGAAGAAAGGACCTTGCTATTAGGGTGCGTTGGTCTTGAGAAAAAATTGTTTATTGTGGATTTATAAGTTCGGAGATAACGAATTAGCAACTTATAAAAGTAGAGTGTTGATTATACGAAGTATACGCAATTTTTGAGATACGTCGCATTACTGAACTTTGTTTATTGAGGCCTAACCCAGGAAGAACAGAACATACAGATAGAACGGGGAAAACAGACACAGGACAAACAGAACTTTGTACTTTGTTGACATTACCTTATTATTAAATAAATGATAGAGCAACTTAAACAGTTTCGTGTACGTTATTTGAATTTCCATCCTTTAGAGTAGAAGTAACGAGGCTTTAGTAGGCTCTTGTTTAATAAATATCTTTGTGACATAAAGTCCAGCAAGAAAAGGACTTATGCAAAAGTTTCTTTCTTTCTCCTGTTGCATGCAAATCTGCAAAGAAAAAAAAGGATAGAATTTCGTATAAAAAATGAAGTTGACTGTTAAATAACATTCGAAACAATATGAGGAATAAAAAATAAATATTGCACTTGTATTCTCTCAACGATACTACGTAATATTTTTCTCTAAAATGAATGGTTCTCGAGTTATTATTTCTTTCCACATAGATTGTCGACTCGTTCCACTGTGCGCTGGCCGTTTGAAATACACTTTTTTCCCCTTGGCGGAATAATAAGTTAATCCCGCAGAACGATTCGGATTGATTTGTTATGCGACTCGGAACGTTGTTTTTCGTTTTCCGACAAAAGCGGTTGGTCGAGCTCGCGAAAAAAGCCTATTACATGCCGCGGAATGGCTTTAACCGAGACCCTATGGTTCTATCTTTCAATTACCGCTTTTTTTCCAACCGTTCGACTCCCCATTTTTTTATTTACCTCCTTCTCCACTGTAATCCACGTATGCTAGTGGTTTAGAATTTGAAAATCCCGGATACGGCGGCACGAAAAGCCGTTTGCTGTCAAGCTGATTTACATTCAACCCCATAAATCCAGAGAATTCTATGGTCGGCCATTGAATGAATCGAATTCGTGAATAACGATGTCACGATGGTAACTTAATGCGATTTTATCGATAATAGTCCTTTTAAATTTTCAACAGCGTCGAAACACCGACGACTATTCCAAAGCTCGACGATGGCTTTGTATGACGACACGTTTCGCGGTCTGACGTTAAAGGTCGTTGATTGGAGGATCGACGAGGTAGATAAAAGAAAAAAAAAAGAAATAATTTACCACAGAGAAGAGAAAATCCGTAGAATCGTGGCATTAAAATAACGAAATCTTTCCTCTCGAGGAATGGAATCTTTCTTGATCTCTTCAACCACCGCATACATTAAATTCCATCCTGGAGAACAATGATCTCGTCTTCTACTCCTTCCTGGCCGTTCTTTGCATTGTTTCTTCCCAGAAGTATAAACAAAACGCATTACAGTGGAATTTCCGACCGACGGTGCACTTTTAATTCAATCAGACAAAGGTAAAAGAAGTTCTCCAGGATGATTGTAGCAAGAGTACTTCTTCGAGTGGTCCGGAAAAGCGGCTGGTTGAAGACGCCGCTCCGTTATCGTCTTTCAACAAGTTGCCTGGGAGTGTACTACTGCATCGAAGTTGAAACATAGCCGAATGGACTCGTAAAGCGCAGGGATCGCAAGTTCACGGACCTCGAGTGGATCGATAGTATACCGTGGAGAACTTTTGGCCGGTTAATAATTCACCATAGAAGCAGGATGAGATCAGATTTAGCGATTGTTAGCGAGATTAAAGCCCGGTCTACGGGAACGTATGAGGGAGAATTTCGGATAGCAGTTGATTTTACCGGTAAACCAGTCATTACGGATTAGAAGCGCTCGGTTCCTCGACGATTATTGTGCATTATTACGTCCACATAGTTTCTGACTACGGTTGAATTCCACTTGGAGAATAATATACGTGAAATTATCCCTCGTAGATTGTTCTCGGAAAAATGCAGTACGTTCGAACAATTTATTTCGAATTGGAGAAATTTCTATGAATGGATTTTTTTATGCTGGATCTACGAGAATAAAATCTGTTCTACTGAAATATGTTAATTAAGTTGAAAAAAAAAATGATGAAATGGCAAAGCAAATTTTTTGCAAGATACATGTGAAATATCTACTCTACTTCTTGCCTATAAATTTCTGAAACGTTTATAAAAAAACAGAAACCTAGCAATTTGATGGCTTCTGTAGACTCAATTATCCCCTTGCCGTACAATAACGGGTGCTGCTCGTGGTGCAAATAATGGAATAGTCAATTTTAAAGTGCTCTTAAAATTATTAAATTAAAAATATTAGTGGGTACTGATATTGAATATTAGGCTAAGTAATATACTATGTCCGAAATTAGGGGGTGGATTATTATTTCAGTAATAAATTCAGAGCTATTCCACATTCGGGTACAAAAGAAATGGCACGGCAAGAGGTTAAATACCTTATCATAAAAAATATAGATATCGCATCATAGAATATTAGCAAGTCTGGTCCAACTCATTTAATAGAGAAAAACGAATCAAAATAATTTTAACTTTATCGTTCTTCGTCTTTCTCAAACATGCAGTATTTCACGTCGAATCGCGCCCTTCGTAGTCACATTTTTGTCCTCGTTATATGCAAATAATACCATTAATACTTCTTGTTGCAAGACTGATCGAAATCTATTCCCATCGGCAAAACAATGCCGGCCGCAAATACGCCGGCGTGCAATATGCGTTTCCGTGTCTCGTCGTCGGATGAACGGGTGTTTCACGATTCCGCGACATAGGGATGCACCTATATACACAACGATCTCTATACATTCCAGTAATTTCATTAGCAATTGAAATTCCTTCGCGACTACGAGCGAATTGCGTGCGACCGATTTGTACCGGCGATTGTAAACGTCACGCGATATCACCGCGTCGTGTTTGCGATTTCGAGGGGCTTCCGTATTATCGATGATTCCGTTAAGATGGAAAAATGACTGACGATGGGTGAAGCATAAGTTCGCCATTGATTCGATGGCGGTCAAACGGATTTGGCGAAGGACCAGAACGTCGTAACCGTGCACTTTGCTTCGTTGCATGCTAATATCTTGAACTCGATGCAACTTCCGCTGGCTTCGTATCGGCGAATGATTGCCAAGAGGCTTTTAAACTGCGATTTAAGTATGAACTTACTTTTTGTCGAGAAAAGAAGGGGTGGTTAAGGTTGAACGATGGTTGAATCGATTCTTGTTTACCTTAACATCAGAGAAATACGAAGATAATTTTCCATTTTTAATATTAGTAACAAGCATTTACATTGGAATTTTTTCAATTTTATAAATAACTCTATTTCTTTCTGAGAAATATCGACGATGGTAAAAAATGTAGAACGGTGGAAGGGAAGTTTCAAATTTCCCAGAAATGAAAAATGCATTGCACATTCTCGTCAATGGACTGGGTGAATTTTATTTTTTCGTACTCTCCTCACTTCCCGTCACGTTACAAACGTAAAGCACGTAGAGTTTGAAATTTGGAAAAAGTAATTTTGAAATAGAGTTAATTCACGCATCACTGGGTATCTCGAACAACGTGCGGGCCATTAAACCTGCACAAAATGTCAGCGAGAGAGGAGAAAATCATAAAGGGAAAGATAGAGATGTAGAGAAAGAGAAAGAGAAATAGAAGATCGAAATCGACGCACCAGTGGTGAAACATTTTAACCTCAGTGCGCAGGATGACTAGTTCGGCGGTAGCGTGCGAGCCGCCGCTAATGGAGTACACCGAATTACTACTAATTAACGAGACCTACCTAGCACGTGACTCCGCGTGACACGACAAATCCCCGGCTTTCTCTTTAGCTCCTGCAACCAAGTAGAGAAGGAGCTTCGCCAGTATAATTAGTATAATGCGCTTGCTACCCGACGAAGGCATTAAATGCCTCTAATGCGTGCTTGTATACCTATCGCGCTTGATTCACGACGGGCGAAACTACCCCTTAAACGTTACACCAGCAACGTATCTTCACCTTTTCCCCTCTTTATTTACCCTTACTGTCTTCCTCTATCTTAAATACCATATGAAGATTTCAATAAGCATCCAATGCAATCAATACAATTGCTTTCCTCTCAATACTTATGAAAGAAACAGGTTGCATAGAAGAATCGAGGCAAAGCAGAATAAACGGAAGAAGACAGAAGGAAATCGCGCTTGATTCACGATGGACGTAACTACTCTTTAAATTACCCATCAGCAAGGTAACTTTGCCTTTTCCCCTCTTTATCTACCCTTACTGTCTTCCTCTAACTTAAATACCATGTGAAGATTTTAATAAGCCTCCAATACAACGAATACAATTTCGATTGCTTTTCTCTTAATACTCGTGGAAGAAGCACGATGCACAGGATGATGAAGGCGAAGTAGAATAAACGGAAGGAGACAGAAGGAAATCGCGAGATTTTAATTATCATTCGGAACGTAGATTCATTTGTGGAACATCGAACTTTCGCTAGAGTTTTAAAGGGAAACCGCGATGAGACCGAGGCAGCGTAACTCGGAGCTCCACCTCATCCCTGAAATTATCCGTAATCTTCGAAGAGACGAGCCACCGGAGGGAGTAGGCGGGTGAAAGCGACGACCAACACGAACGACCATGAGAAGAAGAAAGAGGAGAAAGTTTCACGATGACGATCGACGCTAGAAAGGAGAACTGGTATACCCAGCCTCCTCATCCTTCCTCTTTCCACGGTAACCAACCACCCTCGCAGGCTGCACGCTCGAACAATGAAAACAATACATTGAAATGAGAAAGTTGGTTTGCATTGTCGGACAACCGCGACGCGCGAGGGGAATGGCGGCGTGTGTCTGTCATTCTGTCTTTCTTTCTCTCTTGAATTTCACCCTTTCCTCTTTTCCGCGCGCGTGCATCATCCCTTTGCGTTTCTGTCTTCTACTCTGCAAGTTTTCCCTCTCTCATTCACCCTCCTTGCCATCCACGCTCACTCTGTCTTCCTCTTTCACTCAGTGTCTCCACGTGTCCGCGACACACCTGTATACGTGTGCACGTACGTTATAGTCCGTCTTTTTTCATCTTTCTCTCTCTCTCCTTCCTCGTGAAGAGGCAACCCCGCCTCGTTTCCCATCGCCCAGCCTGAAAGAAAGGATTGTAAACCGCCGGATGAGCCGTGGATTCCGGAATGGGGACTGCTCCATTCGTTGGTTTTCTCCGGCTCGTGCACGTATCCGCGAAACCGTTACCGTGTGTGTGACGGCCTAGGTGGATGCTCGCATCAACAATTACTCAAAGGGATACCTTTTCTCCTGGTTGCGCTTTAATAAGTTAATCACGTCGTCCAAGCTATTACGAGCGTCGTCGACGTCGCATCGGACCACCCTCGACCCTTTTTTTTTTCGTTCCTCGTCTATGAAATGCACGTCATAACGAGGAGGGGTTGGAAGGGATGGTTGGAATTTTAAGACGTTCTCCTATCGGTAAAATTCGAGTGGTAGGTACTTTTCAGACAATGCCACGACGGGAAAACAATACGCACGATACAATAATGGTGCTCCGTGTGTTTCTCTTTTGTGGTCGGTTACTTTGTGCTCGGTCTTTCGTGCCTTTCCTCGTTCTCGTTTACTAGTCGCGTTTATTATCCTTGTAATAAACGCTTTGTTTCGCAGATCGCGTTGGTATTATGCATGCTGCTTTTTAGTATTTCCCTGAGAGGGGTGCGGTAGACGGGGTTGGAAGGAGAGAAAAAGATAGGGGCCGAGGGAGAGAGTGAGAGAGAGAGGAAAGAGATTATTTTTCGTGCGTCTGCGAGATAAAAAGCGAACTCTGGCACGAGTTCGTAAACCGCCGAGTGAATTATGAATTTCGGAAGCAGACCCGTTCGTCAAGAGGCGTGTAAACAATTCGCTTGTGCGCTTGCAAAACGGAAACTCGCGCGAATCAATTAATCAAACGGATTTTTATTCACCGTTAAATTTTCATAAGTGAATCTCATTTATCGTATTCATTTAACTATTCTCGTTATTTGACAAGTTGAATTTCACCCGCTGATTTTCATGCACGGTTTCAATTTACCGGCTGGACTCCACGAATCTATGGAAATTTTTTATACGTAAAAATATAAAACCATCGTCCATCCTCCTCTCGTTAATCTCTACCTATCTGTCTCCCACTCTGTTGCTAACGTCGTTCCACTTAATCCGTCATTTTAATTCGACCCACAAAAAAAGCTCTCCCTCTCGAGATTCCAAGCGCTCGATATCCTTCCTCGAGTAGAAGAAGAGGAGCTTTTGATCGCTGGTCGCTAATACCGACAATCGTCGGGGTTAGCCGAGAATTCGTGAGACAGCCGTAAAAACGAGTCGGAAGAAGAGCGGTCACTCGAGCGGGTTAAAAGAACGGCTTTAGCGAAGCAGGGGGATAAGTTTCCGGAGGGATGTTGACGGAAAGCATTAGGCAGATGGTCGCCGGAGCGGTTGTCTCGTCTCTTGAACGGCCAGCGTTGAAGGAGCACGAGTAGCTTGCAGCTTCAGAAACTCTCTCTTTCTCTCTGACGATGACGTCGAGGGTTGACTAAGGTTAGGCCACTCGACGTATCGTGAAGCAACGGGGGTTGCTGCAAGACAGAACGCACAAACATTCGCGCTCGTGTCTGAGTACGAATGCGTGCGCGTTTGTAGCCTTCTACCCTTCCGCAGTTGCAGCAGCCACATCGCTGAGTGCATCCAAAGAGAGAGAGAGAGAGAGAGAGAGAAAGAGAGAGGAAGGGAGAGAGTTCTCGAGCTGCGCCAGTCGAGAGGTAAGGGTAGAAGGGGGATGGAACTACCCTCGGCTCGTTCCATCCTCCTTCTCCTCCTTCTCCTCATCCTCTTCCACTGGTTCCTCCACCTCTTCCTCTTCTTGCTGGCGTCTATTGTTTAGTTATTCTGATGAGCCAGTGCATTTCAAATACACTCGAGCAGGCTATTATATCGGAGAACGCGCCGTTTCCTTTCGTAAACCGGCCCCTGCACGTGCCCCTATCTCATCTCTCTCTCTTTTTCCCACCCCTTCTTCTTCCTTTTTTCTATCTACTCTCTCCTCTCGATCAAACTTGTCTTCCGGGTGAGTAGAAACGAGTGACAACTGTCGAGACCTAGACATTTGATACCTTGCATCGCTAATTGGAACCGAATAGAAGACTTGGTCGTGATCAACGGATATAATCCTTCAAACGATTTCACTGCTGTGCCTTTGTGAGAAAAATATCGTCCGTTTTATCGTAAATGATCTTCCCTATCTGGAGGTACAAAGGATAGTAACTACGAAATTCCAGAGGACCGGAGGTATTTCTCGTCGCTTTAACAACGTTCATATTTTCCACGGTATTTCCTCAACGGAGGGATAAAAAGATGTGCCGAACGTTTTCACCGGAATGGAAACTCAATGCGTTTTTGTATCGTATTTTCACGATTCGGTCGGTTTACGTGAGGACTACTTGAAAAGCTAAGCGTTTCGATCGACGTGCGTTTAATTGAACGTCGAAGGGGAGGATGAGGTACGATCCATGGACTTTGAGGCAATTCGACGTGCGCTTGATATTAGAGGAAATTAAATCACTCGCGGTAGCAACGTGAGAGAGGGAAAGACGGAAGTGGACTTCTCGTTGGGAAATACAGAATTACATTTTTATGCGGCCTGCCTTACGGAGCTTTTCCAACGGAGAAAAATTGTTACGGACGTTAGGTGGATGTAGGTCATAAGGTATTACCGGCTGCACCCAGCGAGAGATTCGAGGCAAAAGGAGCAGCAAAGGTGAAGGGAATCTCGGAAGAGAAATATACGAAGACAAGGATAGAATGAGAGGTGAGGTAAGAAAGAAAAGAGAAAGATGGAGAACAGAAGAGACGAGGCTTCGTCGGAATAATACAGCTTTCGCGGAAGATACTACAATTTCCTTTTTGGAAGGTACGATCACTTTGGAGATTACGAACTGCCAGCCACGGTTCTAAGTGCATCTTGAAAACAATCTGGATAGAAAGGAAGAAATTTCAGGTATTTCCTTGCCCCGAGAAACGGTGACTCCTCGGTTTTTCCGGTTTTCTCCGTTCTTCGTTATTATTTCCTGTGTCACGAGAATCACCGGAATATCGGACAAAGTAACGGTAATGTATACACTCGACTGACAATGAGAAAGATTAATTAATGCTGATTAAACGCTCTGAGAAAAGTAAACTACTAACAAGCTATAAAACGCCTCGATGTTCGAGCGACGGAAAAGGATAAAAAAAAAACTCGTTTACATTATGTCAATGGAAACATTGGTTACGTTATACTCAAGCTCCAAAGAGTCCTGGGGAAATTTTAATCGCAAATCCTCCGCTTTTCCTTTATATTTGCACGCTTTTTAATGCATCCTCATTGCATCCCCCTCATGCAAGCGAGCGTCCACGTAATAATTTAACTTGGTGTAATCAGAATAATTAAATATTGATATTCTCGCCCACGTTTCTGGTGGAAATTTCGCGAATCACGAAGAACGTTACATCCCGCACAATCCTTCCACGTTTCACACGCCCATTTCTATCTCTTCCCTGGCTTTCTATTACTCTTGAAATTAGAAACTCGCGAAACCATTAATCAACAGCGACGATGAGGATGAAAGTACACTCGACGTTAATCAATCATCAGCTTACCGGATATATATAGAAAATAAACGATATACCGTCAATTGATTTTCTTCAAATTTCTCAAAAGCATCCCACCTAATTAAATCCCTTCCTCGTTCTACGTAAAACTATGTCAGCCATGAAACAGTCAACTTTAACAACCATACCAAGAATCATAATGCAAGGGTAGAAACTTAACTTCAGCGCACGTCCATCAACCACCGTTGCATTCATCCTTCGTCCTCCATGCCTTTTCTTCTTCTTCTGCGTTGTTCATTAGGAAAACCCTCCTAATCCCGCATTATTAAGTGTAACGGCACGCGGTTGAGAAATAGGTGCCGACACATTCGTTGCACGTACGCCAGCCAGAATATTCCGTGTACTTGGTTGGACCAGCCTCCAGATGGGCAATGCTCGACGGAATGTGGAATACATTCGCAACGGCCGGGCATTCCTACTTAAATCAACATAACTCGGGTGATGAATGGTTAACAGGCTCCGCGGGTTGGCGGGGTTGTACGAGGTTTGGGGAGAGGGTGCAATGCGCTCCATTTATGGAAGCTATTACGTCCGAATTTCAGCGTTAAATGTGTGATTTATGGCCGACCGTATTATCTTCGTTCGTGTCCCATCCGCGATACGGTGTCCACCGACACTACCCGTTCCATTCCTGAAAATTACTTCGAACTCTAGCGGGCAGGGTGGGAAAAAAATTCATCAACCATCGCTGGTCATGGTGCCGGGCGACTATGATTAATGCACTTCTCACTGCCGATTGTATAACTGTAAGGAAAATTTATTTATGATTTAAGTAATGGCATATTAAAGTGATGAATATTTAGGATGTTTTCATCGAGAGGATTGAATTTTTAGAGGCTTTGGTACCGGATGAGGTGAGTTTAAGGAGGAGAATGACTGGAAGGGGTGAATTTAACATTAATCCTACGATACTTGGTGAAATAACCGGGTCAATGGGATGAAAATAGATTGTTGTCTTGTATAATTAAGTAAAGACTATTTTGTACGTTGTTTCCGCCTGTGAGGTTGATATCCTTCTGTTTTCCTTCAGAAAGCTGTTGTTGTTACTCCATAATCTATGTAGAGATTTGTTTTGATAAGATTGGGTATTCATAAAGTGTTGGTGGGATGAATTTTAACGATTTTCATTGGTAAATTTAAGACTGGCTCTGCAGAAGAATGTTTTAATCTTTAGAGATGTAGGACTAAAAGGAATTTAAACGCAGTGGAACAGATTTTAAAGGAAAGGTTCGTTATTGCTCTTGTTTCGAAGCTGCAGTAATCTCTTATGCAATCATGTTATAATTGTTTGACGTTTGTCGAATGTTGATTGTCTCGGAAACTAACAATCCCCAGAGTTTTCATCAGACGCTGGTACTGCTTTCGAATCGACTTGCTCCTACAGGTTGCGAATCTGACCCATCACGGTTGCTTTGCCTCGACGTCTGTCGTATAGAGGAATAATCTACTTATTCTTAATCTCGACTAAATCTTCGACGTTTCACGGGACTCCTAAGCACTTTCCACTTCATTATACTTGTGTTAAGCAGAGAGACACGTGTCCATTTTGCCATTAGTACGGTGTGAAAATATTTAGAAATTCATTAAAGACAGATGCTATGATGTGCATGGAGTTAAACGCTCGGATTTCCAATTAGCGAGGTGAAATTCAAATTCGCACCACTTTCACGAAATTTCGCTAAATTCATATTTAATTATTGTCATAGCCTCGGTGATTCCAATCCTATTTAAAATTGTATACCCTAGCTGAAACAGTTCCACCGAAAACAGCTAATTTTAGGGAAAATAACTGCAACACCTATACCAAATAGATATTTTAAAATTCTCTCATCTTCTACCTACATTTATTTTTCAAGCATTCTGAAAAATTAAATATACTACGAACCACTCTTTTCACAATACAAATGAAACTTACTAAAATTAGATTGAAACACTTATCGAAACATACGTTGTAAACGTCCTATTGTATTTTGTTTCAGGTTGCAAAGGTTCCTACGAGATGCAGGGTCCAAATTTCGTCTGGGAGCCACCTTCGCGAGTTGAATTCACGAACGTGAGCGGTGGAAGAGTGGATTGCATAGTACGAGGGAATCCAACACCCACGGTGGACTGGTTGGCAGCCGACGGTGGTACCGTAACGAGTATCCCGGGGATCAGGCACGTCCTAGGTAACGGGACGATCCTCTTTCCTGGATTCGAAGCAGTGGCCTTCCGGCAGGACGTCCACTGGGCCATTTATAAGTGTTCCGCCATCAACAGCGTCGGCGCCGTCGTTAGCAGAGACGTCAATGTCAGAGCAGGTATGCCAGACGCGAAACTTCTTGCTCGTTATCTGCATTATGTTGTCTCCCTGGTAGTTAGTTCTCTCCCACCCTTATTCTAGCCGCGTCTCGCCCTTTTCACGTTACCCGCGACCCTCTGAATATTCCGTCAGCTTATTCGATTTCGCGAGGATACGGTCCATGACGAGAGACGTTTCTCTATCCACGAAATAACGCGTCGCTTTGATCGATTGTATGCACTTCCTGATATAGAAAATATTTGTCATTTCGTGAGCATATTTCTCTTTCCTTACAACCAAGCCTCAAATACAGGATATCTCGCACACGTTGACAGTTTGGTTCTTCAGCGGGAAGGGATGAAATTACGGCCCAGAATTTCTACTCTCTCAGATACGCTTATGCACCTCTGTAGCTGAATTCACTGGCAATACTTCTGGCTAGGAATAATTCATCGTTCGGTCTGCCGTGTTTTCGATACAATGAAATATTTATTGTTCCGTTTCTGTCATTCGCAACGTGTCTTCGGGCAGCACTGTACACCTGCCGCGCCATTTCTAGTGGATCTCGAGGATACTTCAAACAGGGATTTAAATTACTTTCGTAGACAGACCGTTTAAGAGATACGAAAAAATTGTTTTATCGATATTTTCATAGTGGAGAATTGTGTCTATAAAATCTCCTTTCTTTCGATACTTTATCAGAATTCACTTTATAGATTCACTTGAACATAGTTGCTATAGCTGCCATAGTTGAGTCTTTTTTTCAATCTAAAGGTAGCGACCGTGAAAGCATATCATCTGAACGATTTAACATCACAGTGTATCTCGAACAATATCCAACATCGTCGCTTTTCGACAGCGAATGGCACCGGTTGAGTTCTTCGTCGTTATATCATCCTTCGGGAAAGATCCTGGGAACATTGCGTGTCGTTTCTTTTCGTCCCGTCGTATTCACGAAAAAACCTCGGTTGGTCGGTCCGTGACAAGAAGATGAAAACGGAAGGCAGGCAGGAAAGACGGGGCAAAAGTACGAAAAGGTGGAACTACCGGGGAGCAATAAATGGAGCAAAAGGAGGCCGCGCGAGGCGCCTTAAAAATAGAGCTTCCTGCAGGTCAACGAACCGGAAGATATCTTATCGACCTAATATGCCCGTAAATCATCGTCGCGTGAACGCAGCCCGTACCTTTTCAGATTCATGCTCGTGGTGGTACCTCTGCTACGTCAGCTTTTGCCCTTTTCCTCCCTCCCTCCCATCCCTTTTCTTTTTATCCTTGCTACGTGTCTCTCGCCGCTGCGGTTTCCTTTTTACCCTGGTTTTCTCGACATCGCTGACTCCTGTCTCCTTTCACGACGTGGAAAAAGTCTCGCCCTCGAAAGGCTACGTCGTCTTTCCTTGACTTCCTTGCCGCGAAAACCCGATACGATCGAGCCGATTCGCGATTTCGGGGTTACCTATGCACGCCCGTTTGCTGACTAAGGTTCAAGTGGAAATTGAATAATAACGAGGACCGCCTCCCAGTTTTCACCGCGACTGTGAATCGACTTTGGCTACGATCGCGATTTCTGATCGGAAACACGTCGAATGGAGTCGTTTTTCGAGGAGGTCGATTTTCTCGAGGGTGATAGAGTTGCTTGTGAAGTTGATCAACCGTTTGGGAAAATATGTATTACGTTAGAATTACTAGTGTTATATGTATTGTAATGAAGTAATTGAATAAATGCTTTGAAAGAATAAATCAAGAGATGTATTTATTGATCATTTACGTAAGTTTAATAAACGGAACCTCTATTGCATGGATGAATTATTAATTTAGGGAATTTTAAAAATAACTGGGCATCGAGCCCTTTGATCACCTTGGTAGTTTTAGATAAAGTGTACTTTGTGTTTTCTGTATTGGAATATCAATTTTTACTTAATGTAAAACTTAATAAATAAATATTCAAAAGACATGAAGTTATATTTGACGAAGGGTGGGAAAAGGTTAAGATGATGGGCTCGAGGATTGATACTTTCCAAAATTTTCCAAACGCTTGATCAATTTAGTGTATTAACGTACGTCGAAAGGGATGTAAACGAGGGTGATTCAATGTGCTAGATCCGTAACCCCTTCGCAGCCATTCCGACTCGGGCCAGGAAGCGAGGGTAATTAACCTGATAAAAGAACTCGCCGGAAGAAGAAAGGATTTTAACACCCCTTTCTGAGTACTTGGAGCGACGCGAGAGGGTGAAAAATATACCGGCAGTTTTTCACGTAACCTTTGATCGCCACGAATGTGAAGCCACATCGTTGACCTCGAAACGCGAAGTTGCAACGCCGTAATTGAAATTACGAGTATACTTGAAAAGTAAATCGGCAACTTGGACGTTGATAATTTTCGTCGACGAATGATACTCGTAAAACGTCGCATCTCGAACGACCTCGTCGAGAAGCGTTTCGTAACCGGAAGTTCAGCACCCTGGGAAAAAAAAAATGAGATGAAGAAATCAATGTTTCCTCATCTTCTCACTGTTCTAGAATTTTTATTTTTAATTTCTCAGAATTCTCCACTCTTCTTTCGTACAATTTCCAACGTTTGCGGTTCAGCTTTATCACCGGCTTCTGGAAACTATTTAAATGACGTTTAACCGCGAGCAAAGAAGTTAATTAAGCTCTTCACTGCGGGAAACTGTATCGTGGTAAGAAAAGCACGCTGTCCTCGACGACAAAGAGTAAAAATAATTTCCACGTTCTTCGTGCACCATACGAAAACCAGGAAATGGCTACAGTTCATTTACTTCAATGTCGAACGTCATATACACCGGTTGTTTTAACGTGACCAAACAATTCCCTTGCTCGTTGCGGGGTTACAATGAAATTTAAGAAACTCAAGGGAGTACCAAGTATTTGTGACTGCTAAAAGAAACGAAATATGGTTGACGGTAAAATAACAAAAAAAGAAAGAGAGAGAGAAAAGTGGAGTTCGACGTACCGAGAAGAGGTCCGCCATTCCCCGTCGTTGAGGTACCATTTTAAGAGCGTCGGTCTACCGAAGTTACCAACGGAGAGAATGTATCTCGAAGAAATGAGGAACTTTAACGACCATCGGCGACATTGATACAAAAACCACGGCACGAGGTATTGTTTACTTTTATGGTGCATTGTGCGGTATTCGAGTCTTTGTTTCCTCTCCGACGTTGCGCTTTCGTTGCAGTTCCTGTAAGACGTTCGTTTCTTCTCATTTATTCGGCACAATATATATGTATGTAGGTATATAATATACATATGTATACGTATATATATATATATTTAAATATATATACAACACAGTCATTCTTTCCTGTAAATTTCGTTGGCGCAGTTTAATTTAGTACTCGGCCTCACCGCGGAATAATGAGAAATCTTAACGACCACCTCGGTCATTTATGTAAAACACCGTAAACGTTTATTTGCCACGGTGAAAACTTTATTTCGTGGCTTGAGCTTCTCTGGTGAAATTCGTCCGCTTTCCGAAGTATTTCCTACCTTCAGCGAAATAATTAGAAGCTCGAGATCTCGAGTTTGCTGTGCATCGAGACGTTGCGAATTTTGAAAATTTCTCACTCTATCCAAAAGCGACTCTCGATAAGCGCATTAATTTATAATTACACGGGACTTCGAGGTGCATCGAGAGAAACTCGAAAGTTCGATAGATACGACGATAATTCTGAAAGAGGGCTACGTTATCCTTTGCAGAGTTTAAAATGAACATCTTTTCCATATGCACGATGTCGATGCAATAGGGCTACGTAAAAAGTCATCAAAAATGAATAAATAATTATCTGAAACCTCTCTGCATCTATCTACGGTGTAAATATTGTTAAAGATTCTTCGAATATCACGAAAATCCACGAAACAAAGGGAAGATCCTTACCATCTTCTTTTTTTCCGTATATCTCGATTTTAATCCAATTGTTACTCACCTTTAATATGTTCCCGTCGTTTTTACGTGCAAGATCTTTCGTAAAATAATCTCCACCTTCGTTAATTCGTTATTCAAGCTCGCACATTCTCTTTGTAAACAATGTTTCTCCCTCGATGATTCGAATGTTCATATTTTTTTCCCCTTCCATCGTAAAAGCAACGGAGTGTACCTTTCGGTAAGGTGCGAATCCTCAAAGAGGGAGGAAAACATTTTCACTCTTTACGGTTTGCAAACGTTTTCCTGGATCAAGGAGGGAAATCGTTTGCCGGGTTTTCCACTCGGTTTGGCTCTCTTCCGACGTAATCGCAGTATGCTAACACGTAAGACGCTCAAGCATATTCGGCATGCTCGAAACAAGACGCTTAAAGCAATCGTATTACCATAACTCTCGAAGGCGAACGTACGTTGCGGCACATATTCTGTGAGAGAATTTCTCCCATCTGAGAAGAATTCCGCGAGGAGATTACTATTATGCTTGAAAAATAAACCTGCTTTTTCCGGTTTCATAAGAATATCAACGTTCTGAAAAGTTTTTTGTTTCGATTAAAGAGAAACACTGTGGTTAAATTTAAGCAAGCTCATTTGCGATATAAAGAGCACTGTTTATAGAAAATTTATTTTAATTTTCCTATTGTCGTGCCGTTGTTTTTGATTATTATTCTGGAAGAAGATTGTCAAGATAGTTAGTTAGGAATTTTTTCAAGTTTATTACAGCAATGGTGGTCCCTCCGGTATCGATAAGAATTTAAGTGTATTAAAAATGTATGCAGCCCAAATATTATGTCGTATCGTAGAAGAAATCAGTCTGTCAGCAAAGATAATCCATAAAATAAAACACAACGATAGAAGATTGAAATTATAGATTAAAAATACATACCGTAACTTATTTAAAGTTTCAAAAGACAACGAAGAATGAAAGCAACGCGTCTCAGAGGTCAGTTATGGCGACGCTTTTAAGATTTCACAAGAAGCGGGAAATTCATTCGCCGATAAAACGGAGAATCAATGCAACTTCCGCTCCCGTCGAACTTTTACGCTTTCAAGAATAGCATCCTGGGAAGTTTCACGGAAATAATTATCCCTGGGTGCGTCTACGTGGGGGAGGAAGGTATAAAAGTGGTACAGCGGCCGAGTTAGATTGGAAAAGTCATCTCAACGTGGATATTCCAGCCACCCGATAAAACTGTTCCTCAAAGAAGCCTTCGAAGCGGTGAATTTTGGTCTGCGAATGACATCTGTGTCTCGGCGTCGAAGCAATAAAGGGTTCGTTTTCTCTTCCCAGGAAAGAGTTCAAAGCATTCCGCGGAGACTTCCTTGTTCGCTGCACTTCTCTCAATTAATCTCGCAAATAACTCTTCGGAGTCGTTTAAACGGACAAGAATAACGAGAAGAGAAATGTTCTCCAAGTATAGTGGAAGAACGAAGCTTCGATTTTCCTCGTTTTCAGTAACAGTGTCTCGATTTTCCTTTAAGCATTCTAACAACCCATCCTGACAGGATAACGAAGATGTAATTGCAAAGTCTGTCTCAAAAGGAAGCGCGAGTACTTGGCTCATCCCCGCGAAAAATTCGAGTTGCCGAAAAAGACGTGGATTTCGAGCACGCAAGGTTCTCTCTACGGTGGCTGAAGAGATAGGATGGATGGGCCAGGATAGACGACGGGGGTTGCTGGTACTCTTGGTCTCTATTTCTCTCTTTCTCTTCCATCTTTCCATCTTCTTCTTTTCCACTCTTTCTCTCTTTCTATCTTTCTCTCTACCCGTACGTTTCATGGTTTGTAAATATTACCTGCCACGATACGTCTGCCGAGTTTATGCTCGGCTTGGTTGCCGCGTAACCGAGAGCCGTGTGATACGGGACGGTAGGAAAGGCGGCAAGGGGTGGAAAGAGAGAGAGAGAGAGAGAGAGAGAGAGGAAGCAGCAGAGGCGAACTCACCGAGTTTTTACCCCATTCTGGAGTCTGAGTGCCTCGCTCCGCTGACTCTCGAAACGGGTTGCAGAGCTGGGACCTACACACCACCACGCTTTGCTCGCCGTTCCTCTCTTTCTTTTCCTCATTCTCTCCAGTTCCGACTTCCTTCAACTATCATTTCTCTCTTTCTCTCCTTCTCATTTTCTTCTCTTTCTCTCCTTCCCTTTTCCAACCACACTACGTCTTTGTCCATCGTAGGGTTTTTCCTCGGCATCTTTCCTCCACCCTCTTTGAGGCCTGCCCTCGCCAACCTTTCAGTCGAGACCATCGGCTTACGCGGAATGTTGGTCCAGGGGCGGATTGGGACAACGTCGAGATTTTGGATAAGATACCACTACCCTTCGGGGATTCTTCGATTTGACCTCATCTTCGAGTTCCTCTCCACCTCTTTCAACGCTGGATAATACCGGCTGGATTGCCTCTTGGGGAATCGAATAAACGAGACGTTTTGGAGATCAATTTGCGTGATTAGAAATCTCTCTTTTTCCTTGTCTTCTATTTTTTCCTTTTTTCTCTAGGTGAATTCTATTTAATAAAATGCTCATCTACTTTATGGAAGTATTAGAGAGAGATTAAAATTTGAATGCGATGTACGAGGTAATTGCATTGTAAGAGAGATTCTAGAGTTATCCACGAATTTTCGTATCGTCTCGCATCCGTGAAGAACTCTGGCGCATTTGTGCTGGGTAATTATCGCAGACTCTGTTTTCACTTTGAGAATACTCCCCGGATACATTATACCTATTTTCTTCCCCTTCGGCTTCAATTTTCATTACAGCCTTTTCATGCCGTGTCCCTTTATATACACCAGCTGCCAGTATCGAGATCTTTTTAATTAAGAATTCAGATTCCTCCTCATTTAGCACCCACCTGCCTGTTAATCCTTTATTTTTTCCTCTATCTCCTTCGTTTCTACCCTCGTTTTATTTTTGTATTGGCCTTTTAACGAAAAAACCGCGAAAACCTGATCCCAAGGAGATGGTATCAACGTTTCGCGGTGCACAGTTCGCGGATTTAATCCAAGGTATCGCACAGTGTACCCTCCATTTTGCCTTACACCCTTGCCACCACTTAACAACTTTTTTCTCTCTTCTTTTCCTATGCTCTTACCAACCTTCCACCACGTAGACCATTAAGTCGCGGAGGTTGCCTTCAGGGTCGGATCTGAGCTACCGCAGGGAAATTGCTGCTTTCGATTTTCCTTTCTCGTGCAACAACGGCATCACCGAAGAGAATACATTTGCGTGAAACGTTCAAGAGAAATCGTGTCTTTCCTTAACCTGCTTCTTGAAACCGCTGTGCAGGTTGAAGTTCGTCAAATATTTACGTGGCTCGATTTTTGAGGTTGAAATCTCCCTCGTGTTTCCTTGCAAAATGTGCATATCGTGAAATTATTTCACGTACGTGCTTCTACATATGTCTGTGCTCGAGTAAACTCGAATTTCAGAATTCTCTATTCCAACATTTCTACCTGACCCTTTCTACGTGAAAAGAGAGATACTGCACTATCGATTGGTTGAAATAATTCAGACTTCGTTTTGCAAAATCGTGAAAATTACATCTGGAAAAAACTCTTCGCCTTAGAGAAAAGTCGACTTTTTCTAGTTGAAGTAAAGACATGTCGACATTTCTTTAAATATTTTAAAAATAGTCCTGAAGGAATAACAAAGATGTAATTGCAAATCTGTTTCAAAGGGAAGTGCGGGTAAACTCAAATTTGAAGATCACTCCAACATTCCTACTTGCTCCGTTATATGTGCACAGAGAAATACTGCACTATCGATTGGCTCAAATAATTCAGGCTTCGTTTTGCAAAATCGTGAAACTTAAATCGAGAAAACGTCTTCGCCTCGTAAAACAGTCGACTTTTCTAAATGGTGTAGAGGGCTCTCGATATATCTTTGAGCATCCTAAAAAAAACAGTCCTAGTAGGATAACGAGGATGTAATTGCAAAGTCTGTCTCAAAGGGAAGCGCGACTAAACTCGAATTCGAAGATCCTCTATTCCAACATTTCTACCTGACCTGTTATACGTGCAAAGAGAGATTCTGCACTATCGATTGGCTAAAATAATTCAAGCATCGTCTTGCAAAATCGTGGAACCTAAATAGAGGAAAACTCTTCGCCTCGCAGTACGGTCGATATGAACGTGCGCGCCGTCGTCGGTGACCGTAGTCGGGGATTTCAATCGCGCTTTAATTGCATCAAAATGAAAAACAAACAATATTGTACGTGTCCGAATGATTTGTATGATAAAGCAAAATCTGACGTGTATTTCCTAGTATTCTCGTCGATACATCATTAATTAGAATGTACATCGCGGCCTTCGTTGCTGGGTGTACATGTAAAGCAGTGTAATTATTTGTCCCGTGCAAATACGCGCAAAAACCACATCATACGTTCGGATTTGCCGTTATTACGTTTACCTGATTTCGGATATCGGCGATCGCCGATGCGTAATCGTGAATGACTCACTTCTACGAATATCTTCCCATAGAGAACGAAGAAAAAAGAATAAATATTCAAGGACATCAATAGAAGACGATAAATGAGAATTAAATGAAGCATAAAGTTGAATTAAAGTCGTTCTATCGAAATTCCTAGTTCCAGGTCGGAGATCATTACGCGATGTAATTTGCATGATGTTTAATTGTGGATGCCTTAAAAAAAAACAAAGTATTCAAGAACTTAGAAGAAAGGCAACAAACGAGCATTAAATGAGGAAAAAGGTAAAGGTAGAATCGTTCTATCCAAATTCGTAGTTTCCGGTTGGACATCATTACGTGATATAATTTGCACGATGATTATCGTTGAAATGCCAGGAACGCTATTTCCGTAAGCACGTACTTTCTTCCGTCGTTAAACGGCGAGAGGTTGAAATTTCCTCTTGGATTTTTCTCACGTTCTCTTCGGCTGTTTCGTGGCGAACGCGAGTCTTTATATCCGAGCGAGTCCGACCCTGTCGGTCCTGGATAACCCGACGGGAGGGTTGTTCTACTAGGCCTGTATTCGAGCGCCTTGCTGTTTGTGTGTTTCAGTGGTGAACCAACGCTACGATCCGGAAGTACAAAGTCCCGGCGGTTTCCTCGGCAACAACGTAGTTATGCGATGCAACGTACCCAGTTACGTTCGCGACCATGTCACGGTTACGTCTTGGCTTCAGGAACCGGCATTCAACATCTACCCTTCTACAATGGGAGGTGAGTTTACTAAATTAGAGAAAAAATAAAGTAAAAAGTTTCATTTAACTTTTACAATTCTCGCCTCGTGTTTTGTAATTTACTTTAACACTAGAACTACCAAACCAGTCAAAATGACTGGTACACAATTTTTTCCAAAAATTTTCCAAGTTCATAGAAGTGATATAGAACAAAAATTCTGCGTCCATCACAAAAGACATAAATCACTGAATTGATCATCCTTTCTGCTACTCGATTCCTTCTTTTTCAAAGTACTTATTTAATATATTGAAATATGATAGATTTAAGGCCGGTAGTTCTAGTGTTAATAAAATCCCGTATTTTTATTTTATTATTGTTGATTAACACTTTAACGACCACTTTTAATTTTAATTATCCACTTTTAACCGGTCACTCGGTCGCCAATAGTTTCCTGATACTGATATCCCTTTGAAAATGACAAATTATCGTCAGAGAGTTCTTGGCACAGTAAACTGCAATGATAAATATGAATTTATTAATTGCAGTGGCTACCGATTAATAAGTTAAGCGTCTAAAAGAGTTGAGCTCGAAGAACCTATTAATAAGCTACCGGTCTATAAAGTGTCAATACATGCAATAATTTTTCTCAGCCGGAAGATTTAAAAAAGTTATACTAGTAAAATGTTGAAAGAAACTAATTTATGGTTCCATCTTAGAAGCTGATTCCGTAGAGTTGCTAATATTCCCACTGAATTCTTTTGAATTCTTTCATACAACGTCAGAAGAGCGTCCGCAACGGTATTACTCGCCGAAGACAAATTTTTCTCCAGTTTATCATTTGGAGTTTCCTCTTTCATTAAATTTTGTGTACTGTTCTGTTTCACTTATTGCGCTAATGGTCTCGGCCGTGGTTATTCTCTGCAATAATGATAATAATACCGAGAAGGAAAATAATGATGATAAACAAAAACCTTTCACCGAATAGCAACGCCGTGTCGCTTTATCTTTCTCCAACTCTCGCTATCTATTCTCCGCCATTGAAATTCAAACCTGCAAATGTATTCTGAATCGAATGAGATCTTACGTTTTGCTAGCGAATTTACGTTTGCCTTTCGAGTTTCGACGGTCGATGGTGAAGATTTTCATAACCGCAGGATTTTGTCAAGTTTGTGCGTGATATGCAGAAGAGTTGACGTCGAGAACGGTGCTAAAAGGGGGAAAAAAATAATAGAACGGATTTAAATCAGGTCAAGATATCATCGATGTACGGCATTCTCTTTCTTGCCTTTTCAAATGCGTCCTCGTTTGTGATTTAAAACGTCAGTCATTTCGCACTGGCCGTTTCGATGAGCTGCAAATGTTTTCACGATTATATTGTCCCTGTTTAAATAATGTGTCACAAAAAATAATGATTTTCAACGGCGTAGAAATTGTTAATAATTCTCGATCCGCAACTTTTCTCATAGTAGACTAAAAATAAAGATAAAATTTTCATATAAAACCGGGAGGAAATATTAGAACGAAATAAAATCACACGGAGCGTATATGAACTCTGACGTTCTTCGTGCAATTTTATTTCCTTTGTGCTCTTTTACGTTAATATAAACACTTTTGGAGGACGTTATATAGAGACCAGTAATCTATGTCATTTTCTCACTTATATTTCAAATTATATTCTCAGGTTACTATTTGAAAAATTCTGTTTACAACGGAACGACTGATTTTAAGAGGCAATCCTCTTTTAATCGTCCTTTATATAACACTCATTGTCAGCACAATACACGAGAGCTTTTATTTTCGTCGGATTAATCCGAGAGAAACGTCGAGAAGGCCGATTTCCTCTTTGTTTCGAGGATTCTATATAACTGGAAAGGCGTGATCGATAAGCCGGACCGAGTAACAGTAGAATGAGTCTCCGAATTTCTAGGGCGCCACTTAAAATTTCGTTAAGGCCGCAGAAAAAGAGTCGCATCATAGTTTCCCCCTTTTGAATGCGATACAGCCACCTCTATAGATGCATCGTTCGCAAAGTTTTCGTCGTGAGCACGGAGGCCACGAGTCCGTTAACGAGGCGAACTTCATTAATTATAGAGTTCGATTAAGTTATGCATCGTCAGGCCAGGTTGACTGTATTAATTCACCGACAGATTTATTAATGCGTGCACTGATTTGAATAAAGCAATCGATATCTCGACTCTGACCGTAGTATCGTGGTTACTTGCGGGTTTTTGTGTTTCGAGAACCTTCTTGAAATATCCGCAACGAATCGTTGGTGGAGAAGTTCAGTGAAAAGAAGAGAAAGTCCTCGGACGATAGTGCATCGCGTTTCTTTCAATCCTCTCTGTATATATGAATATATGTATATTTGTAGTAATATGTATACATGTATATATATATTTTCATTTATATTTATATGATGAAAACGAGCCAGGAGTATAATTTCACTCACCGTATTCGCGGTCGGACTTCGGGCGTAAAAATGCAAATATTATAAATCTGCATCACGAGGATATAATTGGAAATGGTTGTGTGTGACCGTAGATGGCAAATACCATATGCTCTCGAGTGGCGAATTGATGATAATCAATATCACCCGATCGGACACTCAGATGACTTATCGGTGCAGAACGCATCACCGTTTGACCCAGCAAACGGTTGTCAGCAATAACGTCGGCAGACTTCAATTGACCGGTGAGTATATGAAACTTCCTCATTATAATATATATTGGGTAAGAGAACATGTTCCCGATTTAATTTAGAGCGGATCGGTTTAATCGAGAATTTCGTTGAACTTGCTGCAATGAAAGTGCAAAAAATGGGCAAAGTTCTATCTATGTTTACAGGGATGCAAAAAACTGCAGAGTATAAAGGGTAACGAGGTCGTTTTGTGGTTAAATTGTGAAGATGAAATTGGGAAGATAACGATATCTCTAGATCTTAATTATTCATCGAGTAAATCGTTAATTTCATGGAAAGCTTCGTTGATATCGAATGGACAGACGATCTTTGGATGGTAAAATAAATGGGGAATTATCAGGGATATTTTAGAAGCAGTATATTAACGTCGATACACGGTACACGATTTTAAAACGTGCCCGCGGATACGTATCATAACAGGCAAAAAGCATGGGAAAAGCTGTTACGGGTCGATGGGATATTTACAAATTTCTTTGGCCCGCCAGTGAATATTTATGAGGGGTAGAATTTTTCTGATAAAAGCGTCAGCTGTGAGTTTAAATGCGGATACCGCGTTTGCGCGAGCTCTTTATTAGAATCTCATTTTTACGGTATAATATATGAATCCGAGTTAGCACCGAGCGAGCCTGATTTCATAATTGGACAATTGCTAGATCGATTGAGTCGATTGAACGTTGAAAATTTTCGAGCAAACTTCTCTTTGGCACTCTGATTTTCCAATTCATTCTCATTTTATGTGAAGACGCTTCAAATAGCATTATTATTGAATCGTTCGATCGAAGAAGAAAGCAACGTTAAAGAGGTTTCTACAATTTGCAGAATATCCGATCCAAAGAGAGGGGTGGGAAAGTGAAATTTTGTTCCGTTTACAGTTGATGCATGCCTGCCGTTGTATTCGATTTCAATTAAACGTTTACTCTATCGGCAGTCGAGCCAATCCACGGTTTCACGATTGTTATCCCGCTTTTGCCGAACGAGCACAGTGTAAAGACAAAGACAATGGATACTGCACTTTATACCGAAGACTTAGAGTTTCTGTTATTTTTCTACTATCGCGTTACTCTTACTGTCTTTCCTCAGACGCAATTTTTTACTTTATTCTCATGATATCCTTGTAGGAATATTTCAATGGATGTTATCCTATCCTTGTGTTATCGAGCTTCCTCCTCGTTGGTTGACTTATTCAACTTGAACGACGTCCTCGAATACTTCACCTTATTAAAAGTTCTATTTTCTTCTTCTTACATATTTCTCTTATCACGGTAATTTCCTGTAGAACCTTCTGTGCCAAGTGTATATAGAGATATAAATAATAATTATTAAATAGTCACCAAAATGTGGTGGACCTTTAGCCTTTTCGACTTGTAGGTCTTTAGACTGTTTAAATATATTAAAATTATTACATATTAAAGCATAGTAGATTTAAAGCCAGCAGTTCTAACAATAATAATAAAAAAATTACAAAATCAAAAGATAGAAGTCAAAATCTTATATCGACCACTCAAGGGAATGCTGGTGGTGCTCCTAATATTGTTGGAATTAATCAGTTTCCAAATACTAATTTAACGTTAATTCTGCCACAAGCTGTCAAATTGCCGGTTCAGTTTTTCGAATATTAAATTAAAATTTCAAAAAGGTGTTACTATTATTTCATAATCGGTCACAGGATTTCCCATGATAAGAATAAGTATCCATAAAGCACCGATAGGATTAGTGTTAAATGTTGTCTGCAGAAAATCCAAGCCGAAGGGAATCCACTCGTCGATGGATTTCACGTATCTCGATAATAGCTAATATCCGGGATTCTTAGCCCACGTGCTGCATCGCGTTTTACCCGGTTTCGTCGGTGCAAAAGTGCACACGTCATGTCGCGCAGAGTGCAAACATTGACGATATTGCGAAAGCGTGCGTAGAAATCTGCGGTAAACTCGCCTTTCGGTGTACCGTTACATGGAATTCGATATTACGAGTTAGTTGGCATAAATGGCAGACGACTCGATCGATACACGAAGGGTAGTAATGCGCGAATAAAAACGATATGGCACGATCGGCTTGGATAAAGTGCTCCGTGAGCTTCGTTAATGAATGCGATGCAATTAGAGGGTACATTTCATGCAGCCGTACCACTTATTGCCAATAGTTTCGTGTTCAATGGTGAAATTATGACCGCAGAATGGCTCGATTCTTATAACAGAAATCATTATCATTCTCTGCGCATGAGGTTATTTTACTACTTAATAATTACGAGTGCTGTACGGAAAATCAATTAGCAACTCGGATGGAGCAGTCTGCCAGAGGGAAGCATTTGCAAGCGAAGATCGAAGAATGTCGAACCTAAATTGTTTGCATTAACCCCTTGGAATGCAATAAGAAGTGACGGTCGTGATGTGCTAAATTGGATAGAGAATTTTCAAGTTTTGCAAAATCCATCAAATTGAAGATATGAGGGAGACGTGACGCGATATAATTATATCTGTAATATTAATATGACGTTAAAATATACGATATGTTCAGAATCACTGATTTTTATTTTATTTTACCAATTCTACCAATTTAATCCTGAATTACTGCATTGTCAGTTACAAAAAGAATCGTACGGCAGAGATTTAATTAGTCCTTACATTTTGCCAATTTCATTTTTGTAATCATCACAATCTCACGTGGATTACAGCATTTGCAATTCAATTTCTATGATTCTCTTATACTTTTCCCACTGAAATCGATACTTTGCATTCATCAATTTCTCACATTACCTTCAATCCTATATGAAAAAATACCATTGCAATTCTCCAAAAACCTAAATAACTCCAAACAAACCTCGAGAATTTGCGACCGTCAAATTTCGCAAGCCATAAAAGTACTTAGGCTACCGCAGACGCGAATCCGATTCCCACGGGGAAAACGGGGAGAGTCGGAAGACAAACTAATTAAATCGTCTAAGTAGATCCGTGCGCAAATCGACGGGGAAAACTTGGGAGTCTGATTTTCGCATTGACATGCTGCGGTCGTCTCGAGTCGGTATCGATCGTGTTTTAAAGTAAACCGAAGAGAGTTAATGAGCCTTTGGATGATCGACGGTAGTAGGGTGTTCTCGATCAAAGTAAAAATTCATTTGCATCGTTAATTGCTAATCTCTGCAACTGCAGCGACGATATCGTTCATCAAGTGGTCCTCTAAAATGTTGCGTGTATCCCTCTTCCTTTTTTTTTTAAGGGTAGACATTTTAGTTGACGGTGTTACTTGTTACCCAACCAAGTCTCAGGGGGTTGTTCTTTGAGGTTGCGTGCGAGATGATGCGACACGTATAGGTCGTAAAATAAGAGAGGCAAAGATACGCTGATAAAGAGGGTGAGAAAGAAAATGAACGAGGGAAGAAATACCGAAAGAAGAAGTGGAAGAAGAAGAAGCACAAAAAGAAGAAGGAGAATCTCCACTTGAGCTCGGCTAACTAATGATGCTTCTCTTCACATGCCACACCTACCCCTTCTAGATTCACCGCAGAGGCTCAGACGTGCCGGTACGATACGTAGAAGGGGTGAAAAAAAATCTCAAGACAGATTTCGCGCATTCCCCGCATCCGACGTGCTTCCGGCGTATTAATTCTCGACGAAAGTACTGCATGATTTATGATCATGGTACTCTCCTCCTTCGATAACCATGTGTACGTTCGATCGGCAGGATATCCGGGTGTCGTCCATCCGATAAGTTCTTGTACAACCGAGCCGAGGAATAATTAATATCGGGGAGCTTAATCGTAAACTCCGGTGTGCTTGCATCCTACCGTAATCGCAGCGAAGGTAAACGAAAGTGCGCGGCAGAGAATGTTGGGAGACCCATGGGAGAAAATTAGATCGGCGAAACTGTGTGACCCGATTTAGGATAGCATACCAGGAATTTTCGTTTTCACTGGAAATTCGGTTAATCCTGAAGTTTTCAGTGCTCTACAAAGCCCGAAAATGTAACTGCATGAAATTTGAAAATGCATCTTGATAATTTCTCTCAAAGTGTCACGTTCAACGTTCATGAAATTGAATTCACGATGTAATTGATGTTTTTATATATGATAGATGTTGCTAGAGATTCGTATCTAGTTTATTAATATTGCAAATATCAATTTCTATCGAAATACCTCGATATCGTGGATTAATCTATGCTTTTAATGTTGTTTCTCTCCCTCTGTTGCCTATAAATGGAGATTATCTTCAATGAGAATCCGAATTAGTAGCACATACATAATATCATGATACCGGAAATGATGCTCGGTACATAAATACGATACGCTTGTCAGCTTTGCTCCATGGGTCGAGAACTCATTGACGACAGTGGATCGCATCGTATGGCGTCCGTTTTCGAACAGTAATTAGGGTTTTCGATTCTCTCTCTGTGCGATCATGTAACATTAACGTATTCGATAGATCTTCTATTACCTGTTGAAATTTTTAAATGCGTTTAGACCACTGTATCGATTACAGTGTAGCTATTTCAAACAAGAACAATCGCGCTATGCACAAACATTGGAAACGTTTGGTGAACTTAAACTCAGAGGATGAAATTTAAATGAAATCAATTCGTGAGTCATACGTTGAGGTAATTCCGGTATTTCACGTTTGAAAACGTTCATTGGCGTTCATCGTTCCGTATGGTGAACGGAGGAGGATAAAAAAGGTTATCCTCTGAAGAATACCACCCCCCGTGATATCAGTGCGTCGGGGCAACCCTAATGAAGCAGACATCTTTGCGAAACAAGAAAAATCCACGAGTTTCTCGTTGACCGACCGGAAACGAGAGACGAGCAAAAGGGAAGCAAATCTCCGATAAGTGCTGTTAATTCGAGGACAAAAAGATTCTTGGTTAACAGCCCTCGGTCGATTGAGAGTTGAGGGTTAATTAAAACACTCGTGAAATTTGTGACTGTTGAAATAGAATTTTGGGACGATCGGTTTAATGATTTCTGGGCGTGAAAAGACATCGTTAAGATTCGTGAAAGTATGAGGGTGGAAAAATTGTGAAGAATGAATGCAAAAAAAAATTCCAATTCTTTTCAACCAGCCGGTTCGTTCTGGTGCAATTGTAATAAAGCCAGGTATCCAAGAGCGTCTGCGGACGAGATAGAAATTTATGCTAAGCGTACTTACGTACTTAATAACTTAATAATGAAGTTCGGGAGGAATTTGATCGTTTGCATATTCCAGGACTCCTCTTCCACCCCGTCTCTCCCGCTCTTCGTTCTCTTCGTCCTCCGGTTCTCTCGTGCACTTTGGCCGGTGTATACCAAATTAACCGAAACCTCGATCCACGCTAGTTTTCGGAAGTAATGAACAAACTTTTCGAAATTATCCATCGCGTAAATCTCTGTGCAAAATGGCAAGATTTGAAATTTAGAATTGACGCTCACTTTAGGTTTACTGTAGGAATCGACAAAGGACAAACATGAGACACCCCATAAGCGAGGGAGAAAGAGTGATTTCTTTGTTTTTAAGTATACTGCTGTATCGTGCATTTACAGAGGCAATTGTAAAATAATTTCATTGTACGCGTACATCTATATAGGTAGAAAGAGGTATCGTTGCGTGGTACGCGTTTCGTCTATTACAGATTCTCATGTCTGCGTTTTACGTACTCTGTAAAAATTCTGTCGTCACCTGTACCGACCTGCGGAACTTTCGGTGTAATGGATTCGCCATTGGGTATTTTCCGTGCTTGCCAACTACTTTCTGCTACCCGCGAGAATTCATTCTCTCTTCTACTTCTTCCTTTTTTTCCCTGAGACGTTAAAGTTTTTCATTCTGACGTAACTCGTAGAATAATTTTGACATTATTATCATTTATTCGTCCAGGAGAATCCATTTCTTTTTCTATAAACATTTATTTTGTTACATGGTCATGTCGGATGGGTTACTTTTGTTCTAAATTAAACTTTACGTTTGGAGAACCATGCCACATGGATTCGTGAGAAGAAATAAGTTTTCGAGCGACACTTGCGACAGTCAGTGCGAAAAGAGTGAAACTAAATGCACCAAGGGAGGAATAACGTATAAAATATAAAGGGTTGGAGAATTTTAAAAACAGGGTTGAAGAAACATCGAAAATATTATTATCCACGTACAAATCAATGGACAAGGTTGCACTTTGATCATCCTCGTAAAGGGTACCATCACGTGTAAAGGGGTGAGATGAAATTCTCGACGGTGTTACGCGACGAGAAAAGTAACAATGCCGTTGACAAAGATAATGAAACGTTCTACAGCTCGAAACGCTTCGGAATTAATTACATACCGTTCGTTGGTTACAGTGAAAATGCTTTAGTTTTTATGCAATATGCATTATTACATTACTGTCGTGCTCTCCGTTCTTTCCGTACACAATACATTTACCGAAGTAGCCATCCAGCACGGATAATTATATGAATATGTATCGATGAGATTTTAACGATACAGACCAGCCAATTAACGAAATATCATTCGACTACACAGGAACAAATATTATTAGCGACAGTAAGGTATGCTTTCAATATTACACATTAGTTATTAATTCCTCTTTCTCCCCTCTTCATCCCTCGCTTCTCTCCATACCTATTCACTAATTTAAGTATTATAACTCGAGGACATAATTTCAAATTCCTTCCAAAAAAAAATCAAGATATATATCTACAAGAATCCGCCACGGGGTTTCCCCTTTTATGATACACTGCGTCGTAAGACAACCCGCTATCTCCGACCATAATTCCCCATTAAACGTCGTGGCCGATGCGTACACCGTTAGTTTCCGTTTCCTTCCTTCTTTTCACCCTCTCCACCCTGACCTCGTCTCTCGACGTACCTTTGTCCCTTTTCCTTTTTTAGCCGCCGGCTATTTATGACGCGCCGTGGAAAACATTTCCCGTATATCATGGGAGAAACTTACATGAACTCGTCCTAAGGGAGGAGGGTGGAAACAGGGGGTTGGAAAGTAACGTGGCGCGTGTACTAACGTGTGTGAGAGCTTCTACACTCGTGTGTAACCATCGTACGAAGAAAGGATCCCTCAAGGATCCTGGAGAATGTATATCCACCTCTTCTTTCCTTTTCCTCCGCCACTCTCGTTCTTCTTTTACTAAATCTCCGGCGATATTGTCACTATCAATTTTCCAAACAATGTAATCCAATACTCCACTTCCTCGTTATTTCACGGTGCACCGTCGTCCGTCTTGAAGCGAAGATCGTAAGATAAGTGACCAAGATTCGATCCGATAATCGAAGAATTCCACCCACCCCTTGGTATCTTCGCGTTTTATTCATCCATGAGGAGGAGAAGGTTTGTTCTCGTTCTCATCGCTTTTACTCAACTCAAAATGGCATAGAATATATTTTCTGCTGTATCGTTGGGAGAAACTTACGCGAACTCTTAGTAAAGGAGGATACGTCGGGACGTTGGACGACTCTCGGTTTCTTCCTCGAGTAAGATATTAAACGGAGATTCTTCCCGTGGACTCTCTTCGTCCGGAAATTTCGTCCAACTTTTTCCCTTCGTGCAAGTTCGTCCCGTTGGTTTAGAGTGTGGGAGAATTTTCGTTATTATTTCAGACACAGAAAGTCTACCGTCTTTGTGCCGTTGACACAAAGCGGTTAGCTGGCATTGTCGTAGGATTTACAGTTTCTCCATTCTCGACTTGTATCATCGAAGATACAGATTTTATCGTAGGATTTACAAGTTTTCCGTTTTCATCTTGCAGAGGTACGAGGATCTATGCCACCGATTTTGAACGAGAAGCTGGTTTACGTGTCGGCACGTTTGAAGGACACCATTGTAATACCTTGCGTTGCCTATGCCAATCCAAGTCCAACGAACAGGTAAGAAAAAAAGAGTACTTTGTCGACGACGAAGAATTTTCTGTTCTCTCGTTTGAAACAACGTTTCCGTCGGATGACGTTGCCCTTTGTACGAAACTGATGACAAAGTATGCGCATTACAAGGTATTACGAGCTTCGGCTCGTGCAAATAAAATTGCAAGTACGACGAAGTACGTCCGGCGGAATCCGATGGAAATGGAAGTTTTAATTAAATCGTCAAGGGGCTAATAGGTCTTGTTCCTACGCTCAGAATATTATTTTTATTTCTAGAGAATATTTTAATCATCCTCGAAGTCAGCACTTGAGCAAGTGAAATAAACATAGATGCGATATTTAATAATGCAATACGTTGGTAATTTGAAGTTTGCATAGTACTTTTTCTTTCTTCTTTCGTCTTCGCTCTTTTTTTTAAGCGCGACTTCCGACGCGAATGGCGCGCGATTAAAAGGCAAGCAGCCATTTACTTTTCGTCCGGAAATCCGCTGGTGAGGTAGCAAGTACCGTACGCAAATTAAAGAGGATGCTTAAGATTAATAAGACATCTCACCACGGTGTGGAATTATCGTCGAGTCTTCGGTGTTCCGGTTACCGCGAAGGACAGCAATTACATCAAGGACGAAGGAAGAGAATTCTGAATTATAAAAGAGAAGCAAAGATAGGTATATTCTTTTGAGCGTATCGTTGAACAAGCTTCCATCGACGTCGATTATCAACAAGTTTCTCTCTTTACTCGGGAAATTCAAGCATAAAGGGACACCGTCGCCGCAAATTCGTCGTTTGACGAAAATTCAATTTTCACCTTTCATGAATGTTAAATGTTCACACATATTCGTCGTTTGCCGGTATATATGCAAAAACAGCTCGTGAAAAATTCACCACGGATTAAACCACTCTCTCGGAAAGGTGCGACGAGTCTCGGTGCTTTGTAACGAAGCACTTAAAAAAATGGCGACGTTTTCCCCTTTAATCGTGCGGAAACCGTTTTCCCGTCTTTTACGTCGTTTTACTTGAAAATTATTACTCTACCGTCGACCGTCTCTGTTTTTCCAAATATGGTGGCTCTAATTCGCAGACCTTAATATACCGAGACTCGTTTCAAAGTCGTAAACGCACATTCTCCGTGGTTGTGTCTTGAACCGTGATTTCTACCACGGTGAAATCACGAACGAGAAGCAGTGTCGGGTGAAATGAAATCTTTATGCAGACGAGCTCTGGCAGCTGGACAATGTGCGAGCTTCCAACGGACATGCTTGCTGAGCGTTGTTTCTCTATTTTCCTTCTATTAATGCTAATTTTAAACATAGAACCTGCGTAGAATATTTCGCAGGACATACCGACAACAACGAGGGGGAAAACACCCTGTGCTCGACGATGCGTGACGGTATGTTGCGCGAAAATGCATGAAAATAGAGAAAAATATCAACGTTACCTTCGACGACGTTGCGATTTTCCGCGCATAGATCTTTTTTAACGGAGAAACGACATAGGAGGATCGGTTCTCGAGGTATTTTCAAGTTGGATATTTTTCATCGAATAGCGAAGGAAGAAGAAAAAATTCTGCAGTTATGCTCGATATTAACTGCATACCGATTCTCACGGTGCATTGTGCAGAGCTTCTTTTCTTTATTTTTTCCTTTGTCAGATTTGACTTCATCGGATTGTATTCTTCTCGAGATGAATCTAAGATGGAACAAAGAGAACGGTCAAACTTGGACAAATTACGGGGATTAAATAACAGATATAGGATTTGTATTATATTGCATGGAAAATGCATCGCGGTGGTTGCATGAACAAGTCACATAAAATTATCGTCATAATGCACTCTCCTGCTGTTTCTCCATTCATTGTTTTACTATTCGCGTGTTTCACTGGAAACTTATACCAGTTGAATCAAGAGCGATAGAGATACATAGATCAAAATAGAAATGTAGAATGAAAGAGAAGATCGCGAGAGAATAACGACACGGGGACAAAGAGCAAAGATAGTTTGAATTAGAATTTTCCCGAGTATTGTATTTTACCTGAGAATTAACCCACAACGTCGAGTTAAATCTCGACGAAGAATTAAACCCCGACGGTAGATACAGTTGCACGAATACGTTTAAACGAGAGTGGACGCGAGTCTCCGGATTTCCTCGTCTTTTTGCAAATTGAGAAATCGTCGTAGCCGTTGTTCTCGTTAGCACACAGAAATAGGTACCACGAGGAACTTGTTGCATACGCAAGACTTGTTATTACATCGGGATTATAAAGGGTAGAAACTAGTTTGCTTTTACCGCCGGTATTACAGACCACGAAGGATTATAAAGCCATCAAACTTACGTCGAAGTAGAATTTGCATTCTCCTTGCGATTACCCAAGCACCGTTATCGTGCAGCATATGGCAAAGTCAGGAGTTGAGATTGCACGGATTTTTCATTAGACGACATTGGAGGAAAAAAAAAATTGCTCTAATTCCAACTGTCATTAAGGTTCGGCCATTTCCCTGAATCTCCACTTAATTACCGGTAGAAAATCTGCACGCAGAGCTGATCCATAAGTACGAGAATTTCATAAAGTTCATAGAGTTTATTTTGCAAATTACCACCCTATGTATATCGGCCAACGACGAAGTGCTTGGTACCATTATTGATTGGTAATCGCATCGGCGAAGGGTCGTTGATCATAATTCGAACTCCGAGGCACTTTTCTAGCTAATCAGAATAAATCTGAAATCAGCGTGCAAGTGGTGACGGGAGTTTCCGGTAGGCGTGAGCACGTACAAGACGAGGACGAGGAGAAGGATGAACGAAGATAGGTGGTAGATATATAGACGTCGAGGGTGTATGGGTAGCGCAAACAAACCGACCGCTGATTACAGAGACTGCTTCTGACAGCCCATCAAATATTCCGCATTTACGTGCACGTCGACGTCACTGAGTATTCCATGCTTGTGTTCATCGTCCCTCTCTCTCCCTCTTGCTACCACTACCCCTTTCTTCCTCTCTCGCAAGCTCTTTGCTTGTGCGAATTTCCTCTCACTCTCTCCCTCTTCCTCTTCTCAGTTGACTGAATTGACGAAGCAGAGAGAGAGAGAGAGAGAGAGAGAGAGAGAGAGAGAGAGAGCAAGAGAGGAAAGAGAGAGGAGAGAAAGATGGAAAGAGAGAGGACTCGGAGATGAGTAGCAGGAAGGAGGATGAGAGTCTGAGGGTTCGTCGGTGCAACGGAGGCTTCCATCTCTGGGATTCCTCGTACTCGGTCTCTCCCTGTCTCATCTCCTTCCCTCGCCAATTTCCCTCCGTAAATTCGATTATCTATAGGTATACTCCTCGTAGACGGCCGTACACCCCCGTCCACCCCCTGCATCATCCGACTCTTCAACCTCATCGGCGTCCTTCTGCACCTTCTACCTTATCCTCCTTTTCACGAGCGGAGTAAGCAAGATCCCGGACGTCGCTTTCGTCGGTTTCGAAACCACGCGAGGTCAATCGCCGCAGTGTGCTCGTGGGAGGTCGAAGGAAAAAGAGGGAAACGAGGTAGGTTGGAAAGGAAGAAGATAGAGGGAGAGAACAGAGATCATTCTTGGGAACTTAGGAGCCTCCTGGTACTCTTGGGAGGTTACCTTAGCTCTGGGATTACCAGGAGGGACAAAAAATATTTGATGGGGGAAAAGAAGCTTCGTTGGAAACCGTTGGATTTTTCCTCGACGTTTCCTGGGACACCGGAAGTTTTGAATTTTCTATAATGGCTCTCCGATATAGTTGCCTCCTTCTTTCTTACGAAGGGACGATGTGATTTTGCGCGGTCACGTTTCACCGTGAACGGGTTACAACGACGGAGGGTAATGACACGTAGAGGAAGACACTTCTAGGAGAAGAAAGCACGTTTCGTTGTTTCCCACGGCCTTCCATGGATTACCGTTGCGAATGGATTTTTTAATCGAAATAGCATCGATGGGAAATAAACATATATTTCCTCGGAATGGAAAAAAATTGGAAACATATGCTTTCAATATCTAACTTTGTCTACATCAATCGTTAAAATCATAGGAACTTTTGGATGTTCGTTTTATCCTACAATTAAGCTCGATGTATTCAGCAAGGAAAGCATGAATTTAATGTAACTGGAATATTTCCCTTCATTTTCACAAACCGTGCAAACACTCCGTCTATTTGCCAGGCGATTTCTCTCCACCATCAAAAAATATTTTTCATGTAATCGAATCATGCATTTTACAGCGTGTTGGAATTCTACAAAATTTCTAACCCATCCGAACGAATAAATGGATTTATAAAATATCTCCAGTTAGAAAAACATTCTAGAAAAATTACATTTATCCTCCCAAGCTTTGCGATCACCCAATTTACAATTTTACACCGCGTTGCCATAGGGTCAAAGGTCGCGCGTGCCCGCTCAAAAGATCGATTCGATTATCCCGTCCGTCGAGTTGGTTTAAATCTGGAAACCGAAACTCCAACCTTTCCAACACTCTTCCATCACGAATCACGATAGTCTTTTGCACCCAGATGGGAAATTAAAAATTCAGGAAATCCTATCCTCTCAGAAGATCATTTCCGTTGACGGGAAACGACGTAATCGGCAACAGTCGTTGGCCACTTATTCGAAGGTCCGCCGGCATTAACGATTTTCGACAGTATCTGCTGCTCGCCATAGGCACAGCTTATCCAACTTGGTTGTTCAGGCGGGAGTGTTTTGAAAACGTGCCAGTACATTCTCTCCCTCTGTCCCTCTCTTCATATACAGAACATTCACGAGACCGAACAAAAAAAAAAAAAAAAGACCGTACGGGTTGTGTAGTACAATTCATGGCCGTGGTGTGTGTATTCAGTCCTTCCAATGAAACAGTTGTTATTTTGTGGTTGGCGAGTGCACCGAGAGAGATACGCTTTTGGCCGGAATAGCGAGGCTTCGTCGAGATAGTAAAGCAGTAATATCGCCCCTCCGACCGACGCCAGTGGAAGAGGGAAATTTTTGCCTGACAGTGGCGGATCTTGAGCAACGATCGGACGTAATACGGTATCGAGTTTCAGTGTAACTGGTGATACAGCACCGTGGTTTGTCGGTCGTGGTGCTTCGGTGGCGTAAGAGGACTCCGGTGGTACGGCATTAGGCTTACCGCGACAGTAGAGTTATCCGTTCTTTGTCAGACGTACGGCCGAGGAGCGCCGCTGTGTTCGATCGTTCTAAATTGAACGTTTGCTCGTATTCGTGTAAATCTTGGCGGATTGAGCTTTTATTTTTTACACACTATTCTTTGGTGTGTACTTTAGAAGTTTACGTATGGTGTGTCGTTGTTTATTTAACACTAGAACTACCAAACCAGTCGAAATGACTGGTATACAATTTTTTCAAAAAATTCTCCAAGTTTATATAATAATCATGGAATAAATATTCTATGTCTACATCAATAAACATAAATCACTCGGTCGATCAAATTTTCCACCGCTTGATACCCCCTTTTTCAAAGTACTTATGTAATTTATTAAAATATGTTAGATTTGATGCCGGTAGTTCTAGTGTTAACACTAGATTTACGGGAGATGTTACATAGCTGAGTTGCTAGTTTTTTTATGAATGGTTCTCCAATTTAAGGTGAAGGAGGAGAGTAGATGTTTTCTCTTTTTTTTTACAGTTCTAATATTAACACCTAGCCTTTAGTGTCAGACTCGTAGCGAAATGGAATAGGAAATTTTGAAGGCTTTCGAAAACGATTGAATTGAAAATATCAGCCGTTCGCGAAACAGTGACATTATTTCTATACTATTGATATTACGTTTAGTTACACGAAATATCAGAAATTAGTGACAACTTTTGATTTCAGTCATTAATTTTGAGTCTTTGTACGCCTCGTTAGAAAATAAATCGTAGGTCGAGGGTTAAATTAGACGTTTGAATTATGCTTAAATAATTGTTATAATCGAGGACCCTACGGTGGAAGGATGTTAACAAAAAATCACGCGAGATCGACGTCGATTCATATTTCAAGTATCGAGGGAATTTATAAAATAGAATTTCCAATTGTACCACTGTCTCGTATCGCCGGCATTTTACGGCCTTACTCGAAGGACCAGGCGATTCTTCGATTTTCATTTTTACGATTCCAATACGAAACCGAAACGATCCGAGAGGGAGAGCACAGTACCTAAGCGTATCTCGACGTTTTCTGTCGCAGATGGTACTACAACAGGAATCAACGAGAAGAACCGATCGAGGATATATCCGGGCATTACGTCGTGCGAGATGGTTCCTTGATTATACAGGGTGTCCAGGAAAGTGATGCCGGCACTTATACCTGCACAGCCAGCAACAGCGAGGGTAGTGAATCTCTAGAAGTCAAGTTAACGGTGTCCGCTCCATTGAACGTTCACGTGCAGCCATCGATTCAAACGGTCGATCTTGGGAAACCGGCACATTTGGTAATTAATAGACTTCCCTTCCAACCATTCGCTTCTTCTCTCAACCTACCAAGAATTTTCCGTATTTAACACTAGATTTACCAAGCCAGTCAAAATGACTGATACACAATTTTTTCCAAAAATTCTACGGGTTTATGAGAGAGCCATAGAACAAATATTCTTTATCCATCATATAAGACATAAATTACCGAATCTATCATCTTTTCCACGTCTTCATTTTCTTTGCTTTAAGGTACATATTTAACATATTTAAATATAATAGATTTCACGCTGGTAAATCTAGTGTTAAGCGAACGGAAAATCGTGGAATTAACACGAAAAGCGTATAAGGTAGTTGTCTCATGATTCAAAATAAACAAGTTGTTCAAACTTGAACTATATATAAATAGATATGTAATACATATGATTGTGAAATTTGATGACCGTTCACCACGTTATATGCTAAATAATTGCAATTAAAAATGATACTTTTGTACACACTGCATTGGAAAAGCGTGGAAAAGTAGTATATATTAATTTTTATTGTGGCGAAAATAAACAACGTTGAAACGAAAAACTACAGTGTAATAGAATAATATATTCTGAATCATTTAGAAAAAAAAACATGCTGTTACCAGTTAGTTTTTCATAAATATGGAAAAATAAAGTCTTCGTTTCATAATTATTAGTAGAGGAGGGGATGTTACTATAGATACCATATGACAGTATACATATGTACACGTTAAACAGATAACCTGATAACCAGTGTACGTGTGTACATATACGGAATAAGCACAATGTGTGTTTCAATAACGTAGCATAATTAAAGTGCAGATTTAAAAATTTTTTTAAAGTTGCATTATGATTAATTTTGGATTTTAGTTTTATTTTAATATCAAAAACTCTAAAATGAAATATTTTATATTTTGGAACAACTTCCTAATACATTCCGTAGAAAATACTAATTTTATTTCTATGGGGGGATGAACCCGATCTAGCGACGGTACCTGCGTGGAGCAACTACCATAAAAGTCCATCGATACGAAATCATCCGTAAATTCTTTCGTTCCCTCCAAACCGGATAAGTTGTATTGAGAGTTGGGTATTCACTGTTAACTTCCTTCTGGCAAGTGCCACGTAGAAACGAGCTCCTGGTATTCCTGATTTCTCGCGAACTTTCAACTTTGTCTTTGCAACGTTCTCCCTGTACTCCCGGAATGGTAATCTTGTTTTTGAAGGAGCACGGAAGATTCGAGACGGTGGATACTCTCTTCCTCGTTGAGGGGGGGGGGGGGGGGTGTAGTACGGTGAAAGTTTCTCAGCTTCTCATCAGTCCCTTTCTCTGAACTGCTTTTCAGACGTGCAGCGCAAGTGGATTTCCGCAGGCGACGCTCTACTGGTTGAAGGACGGTCAGCCATTGAGAACTGGAGCTCGCGTGAGGGCGATTTCGAGGGAACGTATTTCCGTGATGTCGGTTGCACGAGAGGATCGTGGGATGTACCAATGCTTCGTGAGGAACGAGCATGAGATGGCGCAAGGCATCGCGGAATTGCGGCTCGGAGGTGAGTCTTTGTTTGCTTAGCATTTATTCCTGGTATGCAACGCGAACGGGAAATGAAAGATGGAAAAATATTTTTATCATACCACCGATGGTTCCAGTATTCCTCCCTTTTATTCGTCAAACGGGAGATATGAGATCCTTCCGTCGGTACTTGTCCAAGGAACGTAGTCGTTTAAGGAATATCATGAAATATACCCAAGATTTTATATATTTATTCGTTTGCCTCTGTCTCTTTTAAATTCAGGTAGGACAAAGTTCTTCATCTTTTATAAATCACGAGAGTTGAATGGACTCATCGACTTTTCGTCGAGGATATTTTATTTATTGCCGTGGTGAAACATGTGGAAATGGAAAAATATTGAAATAGAAAAATATGCGAATGAGAATGAATGTTCGTTCGCAGTGTCCTTTGACATACTGGCAAAGTGGAATTTAGTAGATCGAATAACATTCAGTACGTGGCTTATCGTATTACCTGTTTTTGTAGTTTTTTGTACAATCGATAGAATTAAAGTTTATTTAGAAGAGGCGAAATCGAACGTTGGATGTTGACAAATTAACAGCACCGAGTTCTCCTGGGATGCAAGGTGTCGTGACGGGGAAATTTTTAAACGAACAAGTCCCTAATGCCTTTTCAATTTTCGTGCTATTATAACGTTTAAACATCTCGAACGACCCATCGTCCAAGGTAAAAGTTCATCTCGGGAAAACAGCCGAAGAACCTTCGGTGAAATTAAACATTTAAGACACTCCATTCCAGAAGGTTCCATCTCGGTATAACGACATCGACTACTAGCCGCAGGTTTCAATTACGCTTAATATCCTTCTAAACAAAGTTCCATCTTCTCCCACGTAAAAAGTACAGTTCGTTAAAATTTTCCTCGCGAATTCGCAGCGAAGAATGTCTCTTGGCATATATCCTATTAGATCAGTCGGAAGAAACAGAATTGAGAAACGCCTCTAGAAATGTACTTTTCTCATTCTCCCTATATTTCTCCAATTCCCTTCTCCACCTTTTTCCATCACTTTGGTCGATTCCTCTTCTATCACCTATTCTGTCGTTTTTCCACCCCCTTCATTTCACCTTCAACTTTTATCTTTTGATCCTCTCCCTTTTCCTTTGCTCCACTCTCTTACTACCTTTTCCTCCCTTATTTTCTCTTCTTCCTCCCTTACACTTTTCCATCTGAAAACTCCTTGCCGATCGAAAGACAGAATCAGGCAATATTTGGTAGACGTAGTCGGGGCACGAGGAGAAAAAGGAGAATGAGGAGAGACGAAAGGGGGCTTGTTTGTCGAGCGAATGGTTCCGTGGTGATAGGTTGTCGGTGGTTAATGCAGTGGAACTCTTCCCCGTACGATCCATTCCCGGTTTGCGTGCCACTCCATCGTAACGTATTTTCCATCACGGAGCCGCACGCTCTCCCTCCGGGGTACGTGCCATTTTTGCGCGAAAATGGCCTCATCGCTCTTCCGATCGTGCCTCTCCGTGGAAGCTGCTGTTTGCTGGACGATAATCGCGTCGGCTACCTTTCCAAATGGTTTTAATTATAAAGCTTCACGAGATACGTGGGCTTCATCGTGACTGGTATTCCTCGTTAATCGTTTCTTTTTGTGGTCTGATTTTAGGCGGTACTTACGATATCGATAGAGAATCTCTCTTGCGATTGATGCACGGGATTGAGAGAGATTCCGATTTAAAAGCAAAAATATCCGAACGATCGGGTTCTCGGTTGATTCGATGAAGTCTCGTTTGCAGCGATTTAATTCCCCGTCGTTACTTTTCCTTCTCTTTTGTTCGAAATTTTTCTGTATTTCTCTTTCACTTTTCCCTTCTACTTCTGCGTTTCACCCTCTTTGCCATTGCGAGGTCGATGGAATATTTTTATTCCCACTACGAAACAGAGGGTAGATTCAATTACAATATTTTTTGTCCGCCGTAAAAGGGATTATCCGTAGGTGCGGATAAATCTGACGTATATGGAGAGTACGGTAGCACCGACGAGAAATATCGTTAAAAGCGTCGATTCATTTTTGAAGTTTGTTTCACGGAGACCTCGAGAGGGGTATTAAATCGTGCGTTATATTTCCACGATAATTGAATCCAAAGTTTTTACCGTTAATCGAAACTTCGTTTCGGTCGTTCGTGAAGGTGAAATTTCATTTACAACGACCGGTAAAGCCTCTCTGACTAGCAATTCTCCGTGTTTTTTCTCTACCTATTCCAAAGTCAAAAGTATCAGAGAACGGTGAATACGAAGAATGATTTTACGTACAGTAAATTTAATCGAAAATTTCATTTAACGGTGGTTTAAAAATATCGGTTAACGTTCGGCAACTTGGCGCATACGATCCGTTCTCGGTTTGCGTGCCACTCCCTCGTAACGTATTTTCCATCACGGAGTCGTTTCGCCTCGGGGTACGTGCCATTTTTGCAGGAAAATGGCCTCGTTTGCCGTTCCTCTCTCTCTCTCTGTCATACACACACTCTCCACCCTCTTTCTTTCTCGCTTACCCTCTCGTTCGACTCTCTGCGAGATCAACGTTGCGTATCAACGTTCTATCGAAAACCACGGCATTTGTGAATTTCCCCGGAAACATAATAAAACCAATTTACCATACGTTTCCGAAATAAAACTGCGGCGAACCGTTGATCCGTGTTCGATAAAAATGCTCCTATGTCATTTTCCAAATAATCGAACCATAACGTCCGTTTGTGTTTCCAAATAAATGCCAACACGAATCCCTATGTGAACGATTACCAGCTTTTCGGGATACCATACGTTCGTTTCACTCGTTATGCTCGAATACATTGCCAAAGAGTCCTCTACGATGAAATTTAATTAAAGCTGCGAAAAGAGACCGAGAAACTTAATCTCCTTTTTCTACCTTTTTTTTTCAACGTCGCATTGTCTCAAACTACCGTAATTCGCGGCACGGAAGATCGTGGAGAACCGGTGCCATTCTTTCGAGCGATTTGTACATTTCCGAAAAGTTCCCGCCAACTTTCCCGGCCATTAACCCCTCTATGATGGGGATTCGGTAACTTTGACGGCTGTTGAAAGTTGAAATTTTCTTTCGGGATCATTTAGTCGTGGCCTTTATTCGAATTGCCGAGCACCGAGTGTACGAAAGAATGGTAGAGCTCTTCGTTCAACTGTATACGTCCTGTTACCTTCTTTTTTTTTCCTTTCTTTCCAACGTAGGTATCGGAGGCGAAACTATTTCCCGTCTCGTTTTCTCCATCGCTTATCGTCGTCCGTCTTCGCTTCCTCGGTAATTGAAGACTCGAAAGAAAGGAAGCTTCTTAGTTCGCCTCGATAGAAACAAGAACAGGAGTAACAAACAACCTAATGGATTCAACCCCCGAACGTTACGTCCTGAATCGCATCAAACGGCAATAAGTCCTTGGAGTTGCGAGTTAAGCGACTTTCCATTACCTCCCTACGATATCTACAATGTCACGTTATTTCCTCTACCCTCTGATCCGATTTTCTTCAAAAATTCGAAAGTATCTGTCACGATTCTTCATACCTTAATTCTCCCTTTGATTTTATCTTTCATAAATTCTAGAAAGCCGACGATTAGTCATTGAAACGTTAAACGAAGCTGTAATTCCCCGTGCAATTAAGAGATTTGAATGGCAAAGGCACGAAACTGTCGTTACAACCATCCCCCCGTTTGTTTATCGATCATCCCCGTCACGAAACATCGTAGATTCCTACGGGAGTAGAAACAAGACAGACAGAATCTCACGATTATCCACGATTTGTGTTCTCCACGGGCAATTAAGGAGTCGCACAGGAGGTGAATTTAGGAGGAAAGGAACCTGCTGTCCTCTATTACCTCATCATTAGGATTCTTCTCGGTTCCGTGATTTCTAAGCTGCAGGGTATAGAGTGTACATTAGGTGGGGATTGCCCGCAGCACGATGGGATAGTTAGTACCGCCACCCTGGATTTGCATACGCTAACGAGATTCCTGCGGTTTTGCCGATGCTTTGCATGCCGGCCGGGCACGATCTCGCTTCAGTCTGCAGCTCTACGTCTATTTATTATGCGTCATAGATACGTCAGAGACGAAAGCACGTCGTGGCAGAGTCACATAGCGAGAATCAGAGAAGGAAACAGAGTTAGATGGATAGAGGGAGAGTGAGAAAGAGACAGTGTTAGATAGAGGGATGGTGAGAAAGTGAGAGAGAGTAAGGGAGATTGAGAGAGAATACCTCAACGAATTCGTGAATTTGCGATGATATTCTGTTTGTAACTATGTCACAGCACCCAGCTCAGACGCGATCATTCGGGGATGAATAAAATGGAAGAGGAAATGGAAAATTCGCTTGATGTTAAATTGCGCGCTTTTTGCGCAAAATTGATTTCATTTCGATACAATTGTGCTTGCACGATTACAATTTGATCAGAATGGATGGTATTTTTTAATTACATGTTCATTAGCGTGATACGTGTCGCGGGGACGTCAGGAATGTTAGAAATGAAGGCATATTGGGGGAGAATTTCAATGAATATGCGATTTTGACTGAATATTCCGGGTATAACTGGGTCACGTGCCCATTTCGACGATGCACAATTAAACGCAGCGAATGAAATTCGTTTAAAGGTCGACGAATGTATCTCGCACGGATCGATTGTCATGACATTATACCGGAAATTAATTACTTTGTAAAGGGGTATAATTGTTAACAGCTTTCGATGGAATCGCGAGAGTGGATTTCAATTTTAGTTTTGTATTTTCGGCTTCAAGTGCTTTCCGATTGTCATGATTCGTCATTTTAGGTAAATTTCATATCCTTTACATCACATTGCACTGTGTCTAATATCATATCTAGAATTTCTCAGTTTGAAAAAATTTAAACATTTTTATAACTCGCTATGGAATTAGTGTTATAATTAAGGACAATTAAATTATATATTTCTTTTACATTCTTTCCAAATGGAAGTCGTTTTGCAAAATTAATAGAGGATAAGCAAAGAAAATTGATTATAAATCCTCGTAAAAATTTTACTTACAATGTCTTATCTTCCAATGACTGCAAATAGACGGGAAAGACTATCAATTTGAATTTTCACGGATCGAACTCGTACCAAGTATACCACGCGTCGTAAACAAGGAAGCACTCGCCAAAAACAATTAAGCGAGCGAAGCCGGAACTTTTGCACGGCATTTGCATTCTTTCGGGACAAAGGTCAAAAGCGTTTTTATGAAAGTACCACCGAAAACCCTTGCACCTTTATTGACATAGTAGGCACATATTTTCAGTGTGCCGGCCATTGTTTCGTCAAACGCATTTCACTCCTGTGTAGAAAAAAAAACCGTCGTGCCACAATGAAATTCCCGTCTCACGTTGAAAGTTCGATGATTCTATTATATTCGAAAAGAGACCCAAATTCAGGAAAAAAGGGGGAAAAAAATAAAGCAAAAGTAAATAAAAAAAAAAATGAATATTCTTAGAGTTAAGGGTAGGAAAAGGAGGCGGGAAATTTTAAGGTATTTATCCGCGAAGGTTCTTTTAATCCACAAAAGTTTACAACGAATGCTGAGTTTAAACGGGACAAGGAAAAGAGAGGCAATATGCCAGTGGCGGTGGCAGTTTGCCGTAATAATACACGTTCTTCTTCCGTCTGTGTTAAACCTTTTCGGCAAACAGACGCAGCCCACGGTGAGTGTGCCACTTTTAAACATTATTTTGCACGGTTAAGGATCCTCCTGGATGCAAAAATTTCAGCCTGCATTTCGCGAAAGGAGAGATAACAGGATGGACTAATTGGACAGACGTAATTGTTAATTTACTAATGCCTTCTCGGTCCGCCAGTCTTTTAATTGCGCACACATATATACAGAAAGGAAGAAAGAGAAAGGAAGAGAATGAAAGACCAAGCAAAAGTGTCCACCGGCCGGATAACGAGAACGGAATGTTGGCAAGATTTGAGAGTTTCATTAAGAAAATAATTCCTACCGTTGGAATGGTTTTTGCCACCGGAAGTTGAGGTATCGTTGTTATATTACGGGAGTTTCTTCGCGCAACGTGTATCGACCGACGGTGGAAAAATTTCCTTAACGGAGCACCGGCTGCGAGCCACCCCAGAACTCCGAATGCATACGAAAACTTTCGCGGTGGCTGATGTTATTTCATAGTCGGTGTATATTCACCGTTATGAAGTTCATGAATTCATTACCGTGCTGGCTCGTTACCGCGAAGCGGCCCCGTTCATTTCGAGTCACGGGAAAACTGAAATAACGCTAGGGCCAACGTCCCCGATGTTAGGTAGACGTGAATATTTTCAATGTATCTTCGTTACAACGGTGGCTTTCTTAATTCGTGGGCTCGTTAATCATCGAGGCAATTATGAGTTCTTCACCGTTGACTTGTCGTCGTCGACGTTCTTGGTTTTACTTGATAAAGGAATTAAGGATATTCATGTCACAGGTTAAATTTCTATCGAAGTTTATAAATTATTATGCGTTTTGGAGGAATTATAGGTAGAGGATGATCTAAAATTACGATTCTTCTCGCTAACCTTCTATAGCTTCAGTATTTTGTGGTGTTTGAAGATCAGTTGCTCGATATCAAATCAGAAAATTATAAGAATACAACTTCTATAGATCTCGATTTTTAAATTTGAAGAATTAAATTGTAATATATAGCTAAGTTAAACAATTTACCTTAACATTTAACCACCTTGACACTGTATGGATACTTATCGTTATCGGAGCAGTTCGTGTGACCCGGGATGCAATAACAATAACACCTCACTGAAAGACTTGCAAGGTACTGTCACCTTTATATAGGAAACGACGTGCAAAACAATCTTCATCTAGTAGTACAAAAAATTGTATATTTACATTTCATACTGGTTATTGGAGCATCCATGGTACGGTTAGTGTCAAAGAATAGAAACTTAACTGTGTTTTATGTTACCTAGCACCTTAAAGTGTTCATAGAGGGTTGATCGACTTTGCAAAGGGGTAAACAACGATTTTAAAAATTAATACGCTACCCTATGAAGAGCAAGCTGATTAAAATGATATAAATACAATAAATATCAATAACTCCGATTCTTCCGTAAGCATGAGCACATTATCGATTCCGAAGATAATACAAATTTCAAGCCATTCTGCAACCACGTCATAATCGCTTCATTGGAGAATCAGCGAGAAGATCGTCGTATTATCGCGATATCGGTCATTGGGGAATTTGATCGGAGGGTCGTGCGAATAGACGAGCATCAGGTAAATAGACATGCAACGGGGGTTGGCACGAAACCATAAGAGACAAGGAAAGGGACAGTCGATTAAAGAGGGAACCAGCCCATGAGAGAGTCCAATACACGAAACGAGATAGAGACATATTGAGACAAAGAGGTAGAGGAACATTTAGAAGGGTAGTTAGAGGGAGACAAAGAGGCATACAGGGACAAAAGCAGATATACCGAGAAACAGAGGCACGAAGAGATAGATATATAAAGAAACAGAGACACAGTACGACAGAGAAACGGAGAGATAGACATAGAAATATAGACATATAGAGAGAGAGAACGCAAGATATCCCTACCAAGGGAGATACAAGCCCTGTATTCCGATACTTTCAGATATGTGTAATCCGAGCATAACGTCTGTTAACAGAGATCGCGCCGCAGCTGGTCTACAGGTTTATCGAACAGACAATGCAGCCCGGTCCATCGGTTTCCCTGAAATGCAGCGCCGCGGGTAATCCCACGCCGCAAATTTCCTGGCTGCTGGATGGATTTCCGCTTCCACAAAACGACAGGTTCCTGATTGGCCAGTACGTGACTGTGTACGGGGACGTAATATCGCACGTTAACATCACGTCGGTGAAGATCGAGGATGGGGGAGAATATGAGTGCATCGCGGGCAGTCGAGCTGGTGCAGCAAAACACTCTGCGAGGCTCAATATTTACGGTGAGTTGTCGACTCTTCGTGAAGAAACAGACAAGGGAAGAAAAATCTTCTTGAGTTTAGATTAAAATTCATTGTAGAATTACTTGGCAAGTTTTATATTATTTTTGATCGACCGACGTTGTGAAATTTTTCTTGGTAGGGTGTGCTTACTTTTCGTTGATCTTCGTTGCGACAAGAAAGAGATTAAGGGAGTCTCGCGAATTTCGTTATCCCAGCATGCGAAACTATGCAATGGAGGTTGCTTCGGGTAGTAAGAAGGTTGCTTGAAAGGAGGAAAGATTAAAAAGATTCGTTTAAGTACTTCGGGAAGATTTCTCGAGGAAAGTCGTGTAATGGTTTACTAAGAGGTCACTTTGTGTAGTTCGCATACGTTGGAGTTTGCCGAGTAAAAAGTTAAAAATTCGAAAATCGATTTATATCGCTCTTCCTTCGATGTTCGCTTCGATGCTCGTAAAATCGAACGAGATTTTCTATGGCTTTTAAGTTGAGTTTGAAAAAAAATATAAAACAATATCAGACTGGATTCGAACAGAAAATTGTAGTTAGAGGGTTCGAATATCGTTAAAGTATCGTACAATGGTACACGTAGTGCAATTATAACGAAAGTTCATTATACAATGACGCAAAAACAATTCACTATGCGTGCACGGTATTCAATATTTCCATCCTGCGAATATTTCCTCTGCAGAGAGGTTAATTAAAAACAAGCCGTATTCCCGGGACTTTTTCCCTCAAATCGATGCCGTCGTGGAGCTAATAATCAAGCGGTGGTAAAAAAGTTCCTTCTATTGAAACGCGACGGAACAAAGCACCGTACAACTTTGCGCTTTGCCATTGTTTAATTGCAGGACAACCATATGTCAGACCTATGTCAGCGGTGTCAGCTGTCGCTGAAACGCAGTTCCAGATCAAATGTCCGGTTGCTGGTTATCCGATCGAAGCTATAACTTGGGAAAAGGGTAAGTTACATTTCCTGCATAAGTAAAATCTCATCCAAACTCGATTAACCCCTTGTCTTGCGATTTATTTTCTGTCTGAACGCGCAATAATACAGAATTAATTGTTGAAATAATAATCCATCACTGATCTCCGGTACACCGGCATATGTTAATATTAACCCTTTGCGCTCCGAATTAATTTAATAACTTTTTGTCAGATAAGCAAATATAATCTCGGAAAATTGTCTACTATTGATTATTCGTTTTTATTTAATACTAGGAACAATTGTAGATACTGCGGTGTATTCCTGTTAAAATGCAAAATTATTATTGATTTCGAAAAGTCGATAATTAGTGTATGAAACATTAAATGTCACTAAAAGCTGTGTCGAGTGTAGCTCGACATAGGAGTGCAAAGGGTTAATGGCATAGAGCTAATTTCAGCGTCTCCTGACCTACTGATATTTTCAATTTAAGAGTTTTGGGAAAACTGAAAAATATTCTATTTCTTTTACCTCGTCACGTATGTCACACGTCACTTTAAAATCAAAGTGTTAACCCTTTGCACTCCGAGTGTTTTTTTACTCAGGAGTGCAGCAACTCCGACACATTTGTGCGTTGGAGCATCTGAAAAATGAACTTCTGTTTTACGAAAAAAAAATATCTTAATGTTATTATTAATTCCTTTATTTAATTAATGTAGTTTGCGATACAAGAAATGGAATTTGATATTTATATTCACTTTGTTGGGTATTATTTCCAACTAAATTGTCTTCAAAACATTCAATATCAATTTCATTTTCACTTTCGTTTTCATTGGTCTCAACACTTTCCCAATGATCTTCTTCTTCCATGTTTTCGCAAGGGTAAATCTATCTAATATAAAACAAAATTCAAAATTCACTAAGAAATAGCACACAGCAACTTTGAACGCAGAATCTGCTAGTCGGTGAACGCAAACTACACTGGTTTTCAAACTGCACTGATAGCAACTGGCGCAATAGCGGCGCCTACGGAGTGCAAAGGGTTAACTCATAAAAAAAAACAACGAAAAGTTAATTTCAAAAGAAAAGTAACGTGAAGAAATAAAATTTGAAGAATGGCGAGAAACTCTCATAAATTACATCGCGATTGTACTCATTTCCGGTTGAGATCGTAAACGATGGATAACTTTCGACGTTAAATTGTTATTAGACGGAGTGAAGCTACCTACTAACATGAGGCAGAGAGTAATAAACGGCAGTTTGTTCATCAACATCGTGCAACGCATCGCCGATCAGGGAACATACACCTGCACAGCTAGGAGCAAGCAGAACTTCACTTCTCAACGTTCGGTCGAAGTACGAGTTCTAGGTGAGTTAGCATTCGACGAGTTACTTATCTAATTGTAAGCCGATTTTCACGCAGCAGTGCAATCAAATTTGCCAAATCATCTGGAATTTATGACGATCACATGTGGTTGATATTGCGAATTGAACTGCCTTAGAATTTCGATACAACTATCTTGTTGACTTAATAGTTTTACGATCTTGATTCAATTGTCTGATTGATTTAATGATTATATCAGAATTTAAGGATTGTGTTCGATTTAATTCAAAGTTCTATATTCTTTTATTTGATGAGAAAAAATAATGAACTTTCCATTTATTTGATTTTTTTTTATGAGTGGATATAATTAATGATCTCAGTTCACCCGCCACATGTGACCATTGCCAAAATCAATGAGAAATTATCGACAGCACCGGCATACGTTAAATTACGTCACTCACCCCGAACCGTCGGTCACTTTATTCGATACGTTCCCCGTTATCTTCCTACCCTTTTGTAATCGTATTAATTGCAGTTTGTGTACACGTAATGCTCCAGCGCGTTTGATTGGCGCCACCGAATTTACCTTTACACGATGTTTCTATTAGGTTTACGTACCAAATTCTACGTGTTGCGCTGTTTATCGTTGGCCGGGATTAATTAACGTCGGACAACATTGCTACGAGTCTATGGTTTACCACTCTTTCAACGGGAATTTTCGGCGCCCCTCGAAATGCCCCATGAAATTAATTTTCTACGAAGAACATAATTTTCCATCTTTCTTCTTTACAATCGTAATAAATATAAATATAAAGCCGTTATAAAAAGATACAAAAGATCGCGATTATCTTCTTTCCATTTGATAGAGTATCGAGTTTTAATACGAAATGTAGCAACGGAATAATACGCTTTTACGGGGAATTTCTATCGGATATATCGAAACAATATTACCCTTTTTTTTCTTAAGACAAAGGTTCCGCTACATCGAGGAAGAATTGCATACAAATTTTCTCGCGCTATGATTTTCTAAGGCACAATTCGCTAAAGTGTCTCTAGGGTCTTATCGATACTGTCTCTCGAAGGGAAGAGGGACTTTATCGTGATTCTGAAACCGGCGAAAGTGCAGCAGTCTTCGAAATATTCGAGGACTTCCAGTAAGTTGTCTCAAAGATCTACCATTTCCAATGGCGTAGGAATATCATTCGTGTTCTTTGCTTTCAACGAAGGTATGCGCTTTGAAATCCCTCCTTTCTTTCTCACTTTTTCTATTTTTCTCTTTTCTCCGTTTCTTTCTCTTCCTTTGAAATATCCAACTCTTCTTCATCTCTCTATACGATCCATGTGTCGATACAATTCGATAAAGGTCAACGAGAAATTCAATCCCTTAATTTAACGATAATAATTGCTTCTTCTCTCGATCGTAGAAAGAGACAGAAAAGATTCACAACGTGCAACGGATAGCTAATTAATCTTCCACCGGTTGAATCGACGACGAGAATTGTGTATTTCATTCTCCTCTCGATTCTATTAACGTTCCAACATGACCGCGTTCACGTAATAATTGCCGACTACACTTCCATCGAACGTATTTATTCCTACGCCATTGGTGCACTTGTGTATCGAGGCTGGAGACAATAAAACGAGGAACTCTCTATGTGAGATTTTTCTCTGAAATCCAATCATCTCTACAGGATTCACCTGCAGTAGCAACCTGGATACGAACGAAAAGTTTCTCGTCTGGAAAATTTCTTAGGATAGTCCTTGTCCGATAGAATATTGCGGTACAATGTGTAGACAATGGGCGACCGAGTGTGTATGCGCGCGTGTGTGAAGACAAACCCTTATTTCTTTCCTTTTTTCTCTCTCTCACTATTTATATTTCTCTGACTTTCTCTACCTATATCTATCCTCTATCTCTTTCTATCTCTCTATCTATCTACTCGATGTGTGTCAGCGAATATCTGTGCGTTTGATAAAACTCGGAAATGAACCCACGCACAAGAGCACAGCACTTCACTGCATCGCTCAAGCATCTGTCCTTGCACGCGCTCGCCTAACTGCTCTGTATTATTCTCCACATATGTACATACGTTTGTACATACGAATTCATCCTGCGGCAAGTACGTATTCCTTCGTATACGATGCTACGATACGTACGTATATATAAAGATACACGGAGCCGTTTGGAAAATTTTACCTCCGGCTAGAACTGTCGGTTGCAGGTTGTTTCGCGTTTTGATTGATAAGTGTTTAAACACGTTCGAAATTCACTCGGGAATTATCTCCGTGAATTCCTACGATGAGTCGAATGTTAGACGGATGATAATGTTACGAATTTGTTACCTGATTTTTGTGGTATTTAAGGAAAAGTATTGTGAGAATTTATTAAATATTTTTATAATAACATCGTAGACGGACGTTTATTAGAGGCGTCGAATTACACGATAATCCATGGGGACTTTTTGTTCAAGTTAGCCGGATAAAGCTAAACGCTCCGTGCATTCGATAATCCGTGTATATATACTTGTACATAAATATGCTGTTATGGAAATATCGATATTCTATTACGTGACTCGGAAGTCGTATTTTCGCGCACTGTGAACTTCATAAAACGGACGATCGCGATAACAATACGTACGTGGAAAATCGTACAGTTATTATCATCGATTTTTACGGTAATGAAACAAATTAACAGCATCCTCGGTGAATAATTTATGTTCGCTTTCTCCTTCACGAGACCTAGTTTTCGTCGATGTTTCAACGACTTTCGTTATAAACTTTTTTTTTTTTTTACTTTATAGTAACATTTACTGATTAATACGCAGGCCGACGAAATGATTATTGGAGAGAGAGAACATTCGGAACGTTTTAAAATGCATCGTAACAATGAACTTTAAATCGCTAGTCAGTTTTCCAATACGACGGAACGGATGAACCCGGTCAGAAGGAAAATGTTTGTAACTCGGGTTGCGATCGTGAAAGTGAAAGTCGATCGATTTAAAGTTGCACGATGGAAAAATCGAGTGCGTCACTTTTTCATGCATCTTTAAAGCGTCAATTTTATTTCTTCTTTAATCGTAAATAATTAAAAATACTTACGATAAGTGTTGTATAAAGTTTTTGTTGAAAGTTAGCCGGCTCAAAAGTTACGAGATGCATCGTAAAGAACTTAATTAGTCGTCGTAGCTCATCGAGGATGTTTTCGCGTATCGTTAGACGCCGAAGAGTATCTTCTTTGAGCTGTAATTTCTCTAATTAACCTCTCGAGCGAATCTTGTAATTGCGTACAGATTTTCAACGTACACGGAAGAAAAACTTTGAGAAAATCTCTCGACGATCCTTATTAAACGAACGTGATGATATTTCTGAAGTTCACGCGTGTAAATTCTTCGTAGAACTGGTATCATTCTACGAAGAAAAGCGAGAGAACGATGTCCTTAAAGTATCACACGGTAGAATACTGTACACTCCTGTTTTCACGATGCGTTAAGTCCTTCCGAATTCCCCAGCCCCGAAGGAGGCTGCACTTTGATGTTCTAAAACACTAATTTGGACTGTAGAACGGGGACGAAAATTTAATTAACGGTTCCTGTAATGAGAAAGTTCATAATTCCGATGCGCTTTAAAGCGCTGTAATTTCATTAATTATTCCCTATAAACCGAGAAAGGACGAAAGGTCGCCTATCATTTTCGGCGAGCAAACATGAGAGGAAACGTTTCGTTATCTCCGTATCCTCGGAAAATCAGCAATTAATGCCGACGGAGTATTCTACCGTTTCGCTTTCTATCCGGCGCTGCAGGCTTAGCAAAATTCCATAGTAAAATAAAAAAAGACCAACATTTGAAAAAGTTAACCATCACCTCGTTGATTCACTGCCGCAGGCAGAATGGCGACTACGAATAACCCGATTTTCCAAAAATTTCCAATTTCAACGTGCCACCTCGAGCAAAATCCAATCGACTGGGAATAACCCACCGGACGATTAACCAGATCGTTTAAAAAACTCCTGCAGCGCCTGAAAAACACCGATATTCTTTCACGGTGAATCTTCTCGCGTCCAATTTACCATTCTTTTTCTTCTATCCACCTTCTGCGTTCTTCGTTTCCCCCTATCGTTCCTAGATCCTCCAACGTCCACGATTAACGTGATTTCTCCTAGTGTTCTGGAACTGCTTTGATGGAATGCCACCTTTGTCTTTGTATTGTTCTTTCAGTGCCACCTAAAATCACGCCTTTCAGTTTTGCTCGCGATTTAAACGTAGGAGACCGTACTAGCGTACAGTGCGTGGTCGTGACCGGCGACCTGCCGCTGACTTTCACGTGGTTGAAAGATAGCCTCCCGATCGAGTCGATCAGGACGACGCAGGGTGCGTCGTCGTTCAGCCGCGATCAGACTCCGACCACTCTTGCGGAAGTTTTTAGGGGCCCTAAGAGGGTCCCCAAGGCCGATGATAGGAAGGACGAGCATACCCCGAGAAAGGCTATTACCGTCCGGCAATATGACGCTTTTACCAGCGCCCTGAGCATTAGCACGATCGCACCCGCGCACAATGGCACGTACACCTGTCGCGTGTTCAATGGCGCTGCCACCGTCGCTCATACTGCACACCTTCACGTCAACGGTAAACGCACACCGTTGGTGTACTTCTTCATTGATGCTCGGCACGACAATCGCGTTACAACGCCGACAGAGGTGAATAACGTTTTAGGTCTCTTTCGAGAAATTTCTTCGTGGAGATTCAACGGTTTTTGAGTAGCTTCGAGGAAGAGTGAGAAATGAAATTTTTATTTTTTTTTATTTTTGAGGGTAGTAGATTGTGAGTGGGGTTGGAAGCGTGGTGAGTATTTATTGGATTTGAGACGATAGGGGGTGGAGATGTTGGTTGAGTAAGAGAGTTGGTTACGTTTCGTTTGAAGCAGGAGATGAGGATGTTTTTGATCAGACGGACGGTACGATGAGAGTATTCGATTTCAGGGGAGACTGAGAAAATAATTAGATTAGTAGACAATTTTAGATGTGGCGGATTATTAGTTTTTACTGTGAATTAAGATTGGATCGTTAGGAACTCGCTTGAAATCGACACTCATTACCGCCATTGGTCTTTGCTTTCAGACTTAATTTCTAGAACAAGTTATGATTTCCTTTTTGTATTCACTGCACGTGGAACATAATAAAGACAGACTGGCAATTTTCCAGTTCGTTGGAAGAGACTCGCACGAAAGTGAGCTGATTGATCGGTAGGTAAAGGAAACACTGGTGCACGTTTCCTCTAACCGGCATGGATGATCGATCAATCAGCGTACTCAGCTTCGTGGATCGTGCCGCGATCAATTTTATTTCACTCCTCGAAGAAGTTTTAATTCCATGCGTGACTCCCGTCTCGAGTCTGACAGAAACTTTTACACCGTGGAATGAAAACCTACGGATTGTTTCTTAACGATGTCTTAATTATCGCTTTCGATCTGTTAACCTCTTTCTGTTAGACGAATAGAAATTGTTATTAGTTTAATATCACCTCTGTCGTCGTTCGTGCGTCGAGTTTATGAGCACAGATTGAAGGGTCGTCGAGGATGATCTCGAATCTCATGGTCCTTCTTGAAGAGATCCGAAGTCATTCGTCAAGGACTTGTTTTCTGTTACATGCTAGTCCAAGTTGCACGCAGATCTGCACGTTTTCTCGATGATACTCGTTTAATTTGTATACTCGGTTTCGATGGAAAGTCCGTGAAAAAAAAAAAACTGGTACTCTTCGTTCACTGTATCTCCGATGATACTAAATCGATCGTTCGAAATTGCGCGAAACGTGCGCAACGAATCGCAGCATGGATTATTAGATTTTCAATTTAGATATATCTCGGACACATCAATCAACGTTTTCGTGGCCGACGGTAAACGTGAAATGACAAAATGATACTGTGGAGCATCATCGACGCGACGTGCCGGTAATATTCTTTACTTCCGATTTTTCTCCTCTCTGTCTTTCACTCTGTGATCCTGCACGCTGTTCTCTTTGCACGCCTAATTGCACGCTTCGATCAAATTTACCTACCGATAATCTTGATACGTATATCTATATATACATACATACATGTATACGTATACTATATGTACATTATATTATATAATCTGCCAGTGTTTCATACTCTTGTTACCAGCGTAATTTAGTGCAATCGAAAGTCGGATAAGTATGTTCGTAGATACGTCGTATTATCTGTGACATCGAAGCTGAAAGTCTGATTTAACAATAATCACATTGATATTTGTGCAATTACCTTTGTATTTTTTTTTCTTGTTTTCTTTAGTCAACGAAACAAAGTAGAGACACTGTTTTCTATGTGAAGGATCGGTGAAAATTTTAATTGCAGAGAAAATAACGAATACTCTAGGTTCTTTCGAGAAATTTGCTATTATGTGAAAGCTCGATGTCACAGCGAGATCGCTTATGCGTAAAGTTACCATTCTGGTACTGGTATTTTGATTCTTCGCACACGTGTATGCATCGTCCAGCATTGATATATTCGAGAAACACGTAATGTTTTGATTGAGTATTACGTTTGTCCATTTCTATGGTACTTTTTGTACGTCGGATCGCTGTTAACGACATTTATACGATCACGTAGGAATTGTGTGACGAGTATATATGTAAAAGTTTCTTTTCCCCTACTATCTTCCTAGTTTCTATCTCTGTCTCTTACTTTCTCTAACTTTCTTTTCTCTCACACTCTCTATCTATCCCAATTCTCTCGAACATTCTCTCTTTCACTTTCACTTTCTCTCTTTCTCTGTCTATCTCTCGTTCGAATGAACGTCACAGTTTTTGAATTGGATACTGTGTTGTATCGTATCACGTTTTGAGCGATTCTGACGAAGTTCTTATTATTATCACTTGTAGCAAAAAGTTTTATGACGACTGCTATGTTACGCTCGAGATATTCTATTATCATTTGTGTAATATCATCATTATCATTATCATCACCATTACCATTCTCATTATCACCATCGTTGAAAGTTATTATTGAAATTGTAGTAAATCGTAATTCTGGACGAATCTGATACGTGCGGTATCGATCGATGTATTTCAATTTCATGAAATTGATATCCATTTCCGTGGACCATACTAAATTTCCCATATCTTCAAAATAATAATCGTACCATTGAAACCTCACTGTAACAAAACACATCGAATGAGATCGCTCGTATAGAATTTCGTCCTGTTTAGTTTTGTCGCTCGTTTCGAATTTTTAATCTCCCCGTCGTCCTATAGGGACCGGTAAGTAAATCAGCGACAATCGGACACGAGAACCTTTCAATGGGAAGCCTCGAAAGTAAAACGCTATACATTGTAGCGATAACAGTGTCGGGGTCGACGAGAAAACACCATGAGATCGGTACGACGCTCGCAAATTTTTATCTCGCAACGCGTCAGAGGTGGGAAAATTTATAAGTGCCCTGTCTTCGTTCTGGGAACGGCTTATTTCTAAGTTCACTGGCTAGTTCCCTCGTAAAGAGCCATTGGCCGACATTAACAGTTACGCCGAGGTCATAAATGTTCATTTTCCGTGGCACGGGGTACGTGTGTGGTACACGTGGCCGAATATTTATGACCCCGCCAAGCGCAATTTTCCACGGGTTCTGCCTTTTGCACGGGAGCGTTGCACCTGTCTTGCAATCGCGGGAGGTCACGTAGAGTACGAGAGATGAGAAGAAACTGAAGGTGAACATTCGAGCTGCACAGAGAATCCGACCGAATTACGACATAGTTCTGGAGTTTTGGCTGCGCTGCAAGTAGTAGAAGTCAGGTTTTGGTCAGACCGAGAGTTGAAGTAAAGTCGTGCTTTGTAATTTTGGTCTTTTTCGAGTTGTACGAAGAATGTGGCCGAATTAAGGCGTGGTTTTGGAATTTCAGATGCGCTGCAAGTAGTAGAAGTCAGGTTTTAGTCAGACCGGGAGTTGAAGTAAAGTCGTGCTTGGTAATTTCAAATTTGTTCGAGTTACACGATGAATCTGGCCGAATTATGACGTAGTTCTAGAATTTGGGTTGCAGTGCAAGTCCTAGAAGTCAGGTTTTGGTCAGGCCGGGAGTCAAAGAAACGTCGCGTTTTATAATATGAATTTTGTTCGAGCTATACAATGAATCTGGCCGAATTACGACTCGTTTTTGGAATTTCAGTTGTGCTGTAAGTAGTAGAAGTCAGGTTTTAGTCAGACCGGGAGTTGAAGTAAAGTCCCGCTTGATAATTTGGGTTTTATTCGAGCTGTACGAAGAATTCGGCCGAATTAAGGCGTGGTTTTGGAATTTCAGTTGCGCTGCAAGTAGTAAAAGTCAGAGTTTGGTCAGACAGGGAGTTAAAGTAAAGTCGCGCTTGATAATTTGGCTGTTATTCGAGCTATGATCACGATTATTAATATACTTTCAATTGTACGTAATATTAGTTCATTAATTAATACATATTAATTATCGTGTCTCTTTGAACTATCGTTTAATATATTACAAGACAATGACGTACGAGTCGAAGACAGAACAAAAGAGGATATCCTCCTTTTCAGTGCTATAACGATCGAAGCGCCTATTAAAAACGGATCAATGCACCCGATAGTACATTACTCTCGTGTCTCTCCTCTTTCGTATACGGGCTCGATCGAACGTTCTTTAAACGTCCAACAGGAAATTTCATGCTTCGTGACCTCCCACTTTGCCTCGCGATGAGACTTTAACATTTCGCACATCGAGAAACAAATTCAACTGAAATATCAATCAAACCGTATTAATTCCCTTCAACAACACTTTATCATTTCCATCAAAATTGTTTCTTTATCTACCATATAATACATACCATCTCTTCTTTTCCAACTTTAATAAATTTCAAAGTTCTCAAATTATCGTACTTTATCTCACGAGAAGTCTCATCGCGAAAACGACACCTCGCCTTTGACCCCATGGACATCGAAAAGAAAGATACAAGAGTCTCATCTCTGCTCGATGCGCGTATAGGAGAGCGGCAATGCCGGTATTCAGGTACATACTATTATCACGTAACGTTTATAGTTCCACCGCGGATCTCGCCGTTTTATTTCGAGAACGGTGTGACGGAGGGGATGAGGACACAGCTAATGTGTACCACGAGCCAGGGTGACCAGCCGTTCAGCATCAAGTGGCTGATGGACGACAAGCCGATTCAGGTCAAGCCGAACGACGTTGCGTCGGCCTCGTCCTCGGTGAAGGCTAGGAGACCGACCGTCCAGACGGGCAACAACATACAGATAAGCGACTATCCGCCGTTTTCCAGCATCCTGACGATAAATAACGTCAGCGCTAGTCACAGCGGAAACTACACCTGCCAGATCAGCAACGACGCTGGCCTGGCCGAATACTCGACCAGCCTCTCCGTTGCTGGTTGGTGTCATCTCAAAAACACGACATGATAGTTAATAAGAGCCTGTGTACATAAACCATATATCCGGAGTCTTTTATCTCCGTTAAATCGTGAAAATTTCCATGTACAGTAGGCGTTAATTGAAGTGCGATGGTTGCATGAGAATAATCGATTTATCTTGAATTTCCACAACGGAAATTTCATACGGTGATTTTCCCTTTTATTTCTCTCTGGATAGTACTCTTTCGAGGGGTTCGAAACCTTTCGAGGAGTATTCGAGGGTATAGCGTTAACGACGTCTCCCGGCGATTTCTTGCAATTTTCCTCGTTTCTCCTTGTTCACGAGGAGAAACTTTCGACGTGTCTCTCCCGGTTGAGATTCTCGTATAGATACGATATAGGCAAATTAGTTGAGAGTTTCGGGGTACTCGAAGGATCCGGGTAATGCGAGTTCTCGTCCAAGTTCGTAGGACGTTCGATAATTTTGCAAGTTCGCGAGCATCAATTCGAAAAGTGCGACGTTATCTGAATCAATTTCTGTGGTCGGTGTACGGTGTACGATCCGAGATATCGTTCTTGTCCTCGACAATGCGAAATCTTTGCCGTCTACGAAACTTTACGAATCCTTTCTACGTCCGTATGAAACGACGTTGCGAGATACTTTTGCAGGAAAATAACATCGTCCGATGAAAACGTGTATTTGCTGTTTTGCTTTGTACCAAACCGGCACAGTTTGTGGGGTAGATTATAATTCGACTATGTTTCACATTCATAGTTCAAAATACGACACGGTATTTGCATTTATAGCTTTTAAACGTTTCCAACGAAAATGGAATTTCGCTCGAAAAAGCAGCTACAACGAAAAGTTCTTTATTATCATTACGGTTAAAGTCTACATTTAGATGCATTTACCTTTGTATCCTAGAAACTACGTACTACCTAATTTCACGCAGGCATTAAAGCAAATCAAGGCAAAGGGCTTTAACGAGAACGGAGTAGAGCAGTTAATCTCAGTTATCCGAAAATGAATTCTTCCAAGGACGTAGTAGTCTCTCTCTCCTGCTTTTTTCCACCTTAAAAATTTCGCTTCCGATGCGGGCGAGAAAGCCGTCGGCACGGGAAACGAAAAGAGGAGAAAAAGGAAAGAGGAAAGGGAAGACGGAGGGTACCGTGGCGCTTTGATATTTCAAGCAATATGAAATGTCGAGAGTATTAAGAGCACGACGCGATGTTGCGGGTATAACGTTACCTCCTGCCATTCGTATTCATTAAGAGTGGCCTACGGATTCTGTCAGCACGGCGCGACGTAAAAACCACCGTAAATTTGAATTACGTTAGAGCTGGAAATCAATGCGCGTATAAAGCGTAAACGCGTTCGTCATGATACTCGTCCATCGTTGTTCCTTTTTTTTTTAACTCCGCGATACACGCAATGCACATTTGAAAGAGTCATTTTCCCTCTGTATTTTCTCGCAATTTCATCGATTTTGCTCGTTGAACTTGCAATTGTCGTCGACTCTGAAAATGCAACTTATCTGTACATTCAAAAGTCATCCACTTCGATGAATCAATATTGAAAGTCGTGTCGATGAAATGAGCTTTTGAATTTCAAGAGAATTAGGAGTAATATAGTGTTACGGATTTTGCCTTAGAGATTTGATCCATCGAGTACTGTCAAGAGGTATATACCAGTGTAGAATATTATTTGCACTCGAGCCGCTAAAGGGATATAATCACTTAACGCGTGGGTTAACGGTAGCGACAGATTACGACGGTAGTTAGGAGGCCATTAGGAAAAGCGGTAAATAGGAAAATAATGGCACGTTATCTCGCAACGTCGAATCAAACGATGCATCGACGGTACCATGAGATTCTCCTCTCACAATTTCATTTGAACGAAACATAAAACTCTATCTCACGACTTTTTTGTTGAAATTTTATACATTTCGACGTTATCGAACAACAAGCCGAGCTAATTAACTATATGGCGAGAACTATTTTTTTTCCGGCTGGTGTATAGAAACATTTGCAAACAATTCATCAAAAATACGGGATGTATTTGAATACAAATTTTGAAAATGGATTACAGGGGATATTCGAGCTCGTTTCTACATAACAGATTTAATGGAGTAACGAGAGGGATATATAGAGGGAAACAAGCACCAATCGGTCGGAAAACAGGATGCGCGATTTTCAACGAATCAATAGAACGTCCACAATGATAACAATAATGGCGTATAGCCGGTGAATCGGAGAAAGGATAATGCTCTCTGGCGAAGAAACATCGTCGTAAGGAAGCCAGAGAGATAAGAAATACAGGACTTCCCATTTGTTTTCCATTATTATCCAACAGCGGGTGGTTCCCGGTGATAGAACTTATATTTTCTGTCTGTAACGTTATCTGGAAATTGGCTGGCACCGTGACTCGAAAATAAATAACTTTCAACTACTTTGGAGGACCGTGACTCCTTTGTTCTTCTGTTTCGGCGCAAGAAACGCATTTAAGTAGACGTAGATAGTTGCTCCATGATAAATCCATTATGCACACGTCGAATGCAACGTATCCTAATGCGTATAAAATGACACAGGCGAGAAAATTTTGTCGTTTGAATGCCACGAGGAAGTAGGTTTACTCAAACTTGCTGGAAGAATATTAAAGAAAATATTCTTGGCACAAAGAGCGAACCTGGAAGTGGTATTTATAGATGATGTATTCGATGCATTTTATCGAGAAGATGAAACTTCATTTAATTAGAAATTTATTATATTTGTAACGTACATTTTTATTTTTGACTGTACGATCATTGATTAGAACAAAAATTGAGTTATACTTGATGCGATGTTTACTCGGTAATTAGTTATTTCAAAGTTTATTTGCCATTTTTGTACTGAAACACTGATTGGTAATTTGAAAAATAAACGTTCACCTACATATTGATATTTTGACGATATATGGTACGGTTTTTTCGGGAATTCAAATATAGATTTTTGTATATCAAGCGACACAAGAGTATCAGATTTCAGGCGTTCAATCCCGATTGCGAATTTCTTCGAAGATGGTGGTGTAATAAGCGCTTAGAATACGAAACAAGTTTCTCGAGTCATTACACAAATGTGCTCTCTGAAAATACTGCAGGCTAAACTGTAAGGCGTACCCGAGATCCTCGTAATGTTTGCCTCCCTCGCCAAATGGGAGGCAATGTGCTTTTAAGTCCGCTTTGTGTTCATCAGAGAGCACTATCTTCCCTTCGCCGTAGTCACTTTGCAGTGTGCCGTACTTCTTCGGCAACAGGTTTACATTTGTTTCTTTCTGCCAATTTTGTATATCAAAGCCCGCAAGATTAGAAACTTCTCTCTGATCTCAAAATATTCAAAAATCTACCTTAAACCTCGTCACTTTTACTCTTCTTCGTATGAAAATATGGAAAATCGACTTAATCACTTTTGCCAAATCGCACTTCAATTTTTGCCCATGAAATCACTCTATTGATTTTTCGATATCACAGAAAAAATAAACACACAAATAGGCCGTTGAAAAATTTAGGTTAAACGACAGAGATCAAGAGCGAAATTTTCTAGGGTTTCAAGGATTCAAGCGCGTTGAAATGAACAAAATATCGATCTGTTTCTTTCTTTTCTTTCTTTCCACGATTTATGCATGCCGATCTAAGGAAAGCAAAAAACACTCGCAACGAAACGTCTAACAAATCCGTGGAATCGTTTTCACGATCGCGATTTGCGAGAAAAATCGATTTTTCTGTCCTCTTACTATACGATCGTCTGTTCGAGATAATCAACGTGTGCCCTCGTCGAATTGTTGTTTCAACAAGAGCCGGTAAGGCAGTACGAAAGTTTTTTCACTTCATTAATCTTTTCATCCTTACTGTATAATCCTCACGATCATTAAAGCATCGTAAAATTCGACCAGTAGCCTCGAGATATCGAGTGTACGTTTCAGATTAGAATTAGATCAAGTTTATTTGTATTCCCCGTTTACTTTTCCATATATTACGTTTAACATTTTTATTCTATGTCGACAACGGGGACTCATAGTTACGTTCCAATTATTCCTTTTTAATATCATTTTCTTACGCGTATTCGTTAGTTAGAGTATCTTCGTAGAAATTGAAATTATTATTATCATCATCATCATTATTATTCTCATTATTATTATTATCAGGACCGGATTTTGTATTGATGCGATGTGCTCTGTGAAAGATGTAAAGCATGCATTCGCGTAGTTTAAAGAGTTTCTGGCTCATACGTTTTAATCAGAGCAACTTGGAATGACGATGGAAGTATGTGAAAGTAAATTGACAGTTACTCGTTTACCATTAGGTGTGCCTACAATTTTTTGCGTGTTATTATTAATACTCGTTTAAGGATCACTGTTATATCCTACATGGTATAATTATTGTTTGCGTTTGTTGTACGTTGTTATTTAAACTGACTTCAAGTTTCTTCTGTCTTTATGTATCTACCTTTTTACTCGGAATGATGCCTGCCGTGTTATATTTTCGATGGGAAACCGTGGAGAACATTGACGAGGTCGTGCATGATTACAAAGTTTATTATCACCTATTTATTATACTTTTTTTTCTCTCACTCTCTTTCTATTTCTCTTTATCATCGCAGATTTTACATCGGCGAAATATCTCGTCCGATGAATTCCGTTATCGAATTCTTTTCCATCGTATCCCGATATTTTTGGTTTTTTGCTATCCCGCACGGTACGTTAATTTTTACATTCCGCCCCACTCTATCGCCGGCAAGTTTTCATTTTCCGTAGATATTAAAAAAAAAAGGAAAAAAAAACAAAAAAAATTCTCTATGCACGTCGTACATTTATTTCTTTTTGATCTTTTCACATTGGAAGATACGGGCGGCTAAATGAAAGCACGAAGTTTTTTTTTAACCCCTCTATTTCTCTGTTTCGTTTGCTCGAAATTTAGCCTTTCCTGCGCGAATATTCGTCCCGTAATACTTTGCATATCCTTAAAAGATGCGACATCGTCAATTCAAGTAAAGAATTCGAAAGAAAACACCACTCGGTTTTTCTCGACACACTGACAATCTCTGTTATAATTATTTTTAACACTTTCAGTCGACATTTCGTAAGTATACGTACACACGTACACGACACACATGATACACAATGAATAAAAATTAATTACGACGATGCATGACGTCTTATAAGACACTAGTAGAAACAGAATTCCAAGCAAACAAACGAGAAACACAAAAAACTACGTAGTCCCGACGAGAAGATATCATTCGGACCCTCTTTAAAGTGTCATGCTCGTCGCATGATTTTGCAATCAAACGAAAACGAGCGGATAATTAAAATCACAGGAGGTCAATTGCTAATTATCAGCTGAGAGTAATCTCTGGTATCGTTCATCGTCCAATGACTTCAGGTTAATCGAATAATCAATCCATCATTTCCATCCTACGCAATTACAGTTCATATCCATTTGACAATCCCAAATTTTCTTCTTTTTCGTCAATCCAATTTTTTTTAAATGCGAGACATCAAAAAAACAGATATCCTACTTGAAGAAATACAAAACGTAAAAATTCTTCCACACGAAACGTCGAAACCAAAGTGGCACGTCGTTAGAAAGCACCGACATAACGTTTCTCCTAAAAGCGTCAAGATGCATCATTTTCCGACTCTGGTGGAGTCTATGCAGAAACGTAGAACGTTGAGGACGCATACGAATGTCGCGATCGAGAGGAATCCTCTAACCTGTCTCTACCTCTCGTTCCTCTCAAAGACCAGAAATACGTTGAATAGGGGAAGAAGAAAATAAAGAGAAAGGGGAAGAAATAGTAAAAAAAAAAATGAGGAAGAGAAACACAGACGAAAGATACGAAGAGAAAATATAAGTGGAAAGAGGAGAACGTAAGAAGAAGAAACAGTCGCATAGTCAAAAGGGTGACGAGCATGTCCGTTGAAGGGGGCACCGAATGAAACCCTCGTCCGAAAGAAATCGACGATCCGGAAGATTTTAAGCCAATTGGATCGTATTTTTAGTACCCCCGAAGTGGATCGTGGAACCTATCGACCAGAGCGGAGTTGTAGGTCACGGCGTCTCCATCGCCTGTCAGGCTGAAGGATACCCCATTCCGACTATGACTTGGAAGCAATCTATCGGTAAGTCACGACTCCTTAAAGCTGGAATCTCCTTGCGATGGAGTCCTATCTGGTATCCGACTGGTGAAAAACGCTTTCCATCTTGCCACCGAGTGCGAAGGATCCTGTGGACTGAAATAACTTCAAAGGACGAATCTTAGATGGCTACGATTTCCTCTTCCTTCTTCTTTGACCTCTCTGGCTTGCTGTACGTCATGGTATTTCTTTTTGGTGGCTCTTATCGTCGTAGAGGTTACATTTACTTATTATCCTTGTCTTGTGGCGACATGTTCTTTTGTCACTTTCAGCCTCTCTTTTAAAATGTACGGAATAGCATTAGGGAGAATCGAATCTTCTTCCTTTTCAGACTCCATCTTGCGATTTTAAGTTGTGGTTGAGATGTCTGCTTGAAGTAGAGGGTGGAATTAATTTACTTGGAGAATATTCTTAATATTATTCACTAATTAGAAGATGTTTCATGTATGCGGATTTAATGAAATAACTTCATTTCTATACATTCTATTTCTACTAGCAGGAATCCATCTTTTCGCGCCGTCTTGAGATAGTTTTTTTTCTTTCTCGCAAATTATACATCAATGTACTCTTATTCAGAGTATTTTGCAACATATTTGTAACATAAATACGTTCCAGTGTACCTTAAAATAATTCCACTCGATCAAGCTTGTCTGACTGTTAAACTAACAGCGAGAGAAACATCAGGAACGTATCATTTTCTTCCTGGACTACGTGAATATGTGATGTTGGTCACACTAAACTGAAATTTTGTTTAATGATGTTATCTGCTGTGCATATTTAACGCAACCAAGTAATACAGATTGCAGAAACGTAGACTAGGTGTCTAGTCTACTCTGACTGTCAATGGCACGCCTCTTCGTTAGCAAGTCTGAACTAACGTCTTGAACAGATTACTCCTAATTCCGGTTGAATCCTTGATTGTTCGCATTCAAGAAGCATCCTAATGTAGGTTGCTGTTTAAGAGGGACTCCCTTTTCCTTCATTTTTCATTAGAATGTCCTCCGTTTGAATTCTTTAAGAGATTTTCTTGCAGAGTCGGCGTTCTCTTCCTCATTTTTCATTTATACTTTCACGTTGATTAGAAATTCTCAATTTTATGTTATCTTCTTCACCCGGCTGAGATTTATATTCACTAATATATTCTATCGACTCGATCTACATACTTTCATTAAAAATAATTTCAAAAATATAGATCATTGATTGTTTAGTCGAAGCTTTTTCTCTGATGTCTTGCTTATCACGTAATTGCAAGTATCGCCGTTGGAAAACTTCGTGATCTATTTTTAAAGACATCTCTGACACTACGGATATAAAATATGCATAGAAAAATGTCCTTCGTTTACGCGTGTTACACCTTTGAACTCAAGGAGATCAGCGAGAGTCTCTGAGGATCAAATCTCGCCTTGGAAATTTGATGCTTCGTAATGAGAAATGTTCTTTTTCTGATACACTCTCGGTTGATTCGCTGCAGAAATGTTTGCGTGTCTCGGCGGGGAGGATCGACGTCAATCTTATTAGCGGAGGTAGTTTTCTTTTTTCGTGTCGATCGTGCAGCCTTCAGAGGGGTTGTTATTGATGCTTCGTTCAAGATCCAACTCGGTGATTTCACTTAATTGGCAAGATCGAAGCGTTGTCCGGGATATGGATTTTTCTGTCGTTAATAATACATCAAATTTTAATAATATATAAATCTCCTTGCAATATGTAATATCGACTATTCATTTCTAAATTTGGTTACTTCTAAATCAGATTCAAACCAAATATAAATGGAAGAGGATTAAAAATATTTTGTAAAAATCCAGCAAATAAATTAACTTCAAAATACTGTAGTCCCTCAGATAGAAATGTTATCACGCTCGAAAATTTGTACCAAAAGATCAAATAAAATATCAAACTTCCTTCCGACTCTCATCATAATTCCAAAAAGTGTAATGGAAGTATTCCAACTCGGAGAGGATATAAACTAACGGATTCGCGAGGGACATATACAATTCTGTGGCATTCGATTCGACTCGAATTTCCCGATCGAATATGTGCATTAATATTCGATACTAGGTTAACCGAGTGATACCACGATTCGAAATATCCTCTCGTCCAGAGGGTCCTATTAATGGGACGTTGGTGAGTTTGGGGAAAAGAACGACAGAATTTGTACGATCCCATGAATTTTCCCCACTCTTTTCTTTCTTTTCCGCTTCCTCCATCGTTGTTCAAGTGGTCCAATAACTTTCGATAGCTTTTATGCTAGTCTACGTGGCATAACGTCGCCTTCATTAAGTTACACCTGACGGAATATTTATCGGAGGGATGACTTGGAGGAGACGAGAGAGATCCATCTTAAATTTCGCTGATCGGCAATTCTCAGCAGCTTCATTCAGCCTGAAATAAGCTCCCCTTCTACGCCGATAAAGCGACCGTACAATTAGTTTCATCAATTCGTTGATCGCGAACATTATATTGCTCCGCCCGCGGACCGGAATTCTGCGCGTTCTCCATTCTCTCCTACCCTTGGCGCGGCTGGATGGGGTGAGAACTGCTTTTTCCGCCATTTATTCCGATTTCGTTCCCGTGGCCAATCATTGTTCGTCTGTGGGTTCGTTATATTAAAGAGAAACGTCTGCGGGTTGGGAATGAGGATGAAGATTGTTCGAAGTTGAAATTTAAACTTTAAAGAATAGAGGAGATATGTATTTTTGTACAGCTTGTTGCTATTTTTAAGGAGATGTATTATTTTAGATACTTGGGGTGTTTTAGATGATCTAAATTTGCATTTGCCGTGAATATGATGTGTTTGTCACTATTGAGTTAAAGGAAATTATAAATTTTATATCTGTACTTTGGCTTTGTCATTAGATATAGCTCGCAAATGGTTATTCTAATTTTTTGTAAGTTTAACCCCTGAACCTATAACTACGTGTGGGACTCGTAACTTCGTTTGAAGGCTTTCAAAAATTATTAAATTGACAATATCAGCGGGTTCTTTTATTTCTATACTATTAATATTACATTTAGTTAGACGAAATATCAGAAATAAGTGAAAACTTTTGATTTCAGGAATTAATTTTGAGACTTTGCACATCCTGACAAAAATGAAATGGTAGGTCAAGGGGTTAAGGATTTGAGCATATTAAATGGCGGTTAAAATTGAATACTATTTTTGGAATATGGTGGTTGAATTTAAATTAAGTGCACTAGTTGAGTCTTTCGAACTCTTCCTACATTTCAACGTTATCTGATGATACAGGAATTTATATTATTCCTTGCTTCACTTCACTTCCTCTATTTATCTGTATCTACTGTTTATTGCATCAAGAAGAATGTTAGATAACACTGATCTTCAGTCACTGCGATGCATGACATTGATATAGCAATGCAAAGGGTCTTAAAAGAAGAAGAAGAAGAAGAAATAGTGAAGAAGCTAAAATGCAATGCTACACTGTCGCGAATTCCTTCCGATATTCCAATATCGAGAAGAATTCTATAATCTTATAAACCCATACGCTCCGTAATCTTTTCTTACGTCCACTTCGAATAAGGCAGACCATTCGCAAAAATAATTTCGTAACTTAAACAACGTCCACAAAAGTTTGAAATTACAAATAAATGATAAAAATTCAATGTTTAAACTTACCCACATAGTTCCTATTATATCTCCATAAAAGATTCATTGACACCCAAATACTCCGTCTTACGTTAAATCCGTCTTACATTTCACAATATTTAAATCAACCCTTTCAAGTATTCTATTCATTTAAATAACAAGTTCCATTTGGAATAATTTCTCCACAAAAAATCTCTTTAAGTCAACGAGCAGACATTGTAAAAATTAATGGAACGTCATAGAACCAAGTCATTACTTTTATACCTGACTTCAGAACTTCAAAATAATAAGATGGACTAGTAGTTCTAGCTGGTTATCGTCAGACACGTAAATCTATCTTTCGCAACGTTCAGGTGAAACACCAGGAGACTACAGAGAACTGGGATACACCGGAACTGAAGGTGCAGGGGTCGCTGAGAATGGGTCATTGGTCATCCCCCGAGTATCTCGAGAGCACGCAGGATTCTATCTGTGCCAGGCGAGCAACGGCATCGGCCCCGGTCTCAGCAAGCTCATTCACCTAACAGTTCATGGTAAAATATTCACGTAACATCGAGGTAATACCACGGTTGGATCTGTGTCAGACGACATTCGGCAACTTGCTATTCTACCCACGAAACCGTGATCAGAATTTCGTTTCGGTAGAGTTTTTTTATCGAAACATTTCGAATGGGAATAGCATGTTCTTTAGATTGTATCAATAAAATAGAATTAGCTAGAATTTGTATCCAGTATTTGCAGATTATATTATTCACAGCGTATATCCGACCAATAGTTCACTCACCGAGACGCCTGACCACTTGTCTTTATCTACTTTGAAAAAGCAAACTCCTTTAATCCTAGATCACTAACCTTCGTCGATTCGACGACACGGATTTAACACTAGAACTACCATACCAGTCAGAATGACTGGTACACAATTTTTTCAGAAAATTCTCCAAGTTTACATAAGACTCATAGAATAAATAATCTACGTCTATATCAATAAACATAAATCACCCAATCGATCAAATTTTCCACCGCTTTATTCCCCCTTTTTCAAAGTACTTATTTAATTTAATAAAATATGATAGATTTGAGGCCGGTAGTTTTAGTGTTAATAAGTATGCCATATTAGTTAACGTTATCGTAATAAATAAATACCTACCTTTAATAATAGCAAAAAAACATGTTTAAATTTTATTTAAATAATACCCTTTAACCCCTTTTGTAAACACCGTAGTCGAAGAAACGAAGGTTAGTGTTAAGCGTCGAAAAATAAGGTTAGTGATCTAGGGTTAATCAGTTACCTGTGTTTGACGAGTATTCTCGTCATGAAGAAACGGCAGAATTTTGTATGTTGACGAGTATACTCGTTACGTGTAAACGTTAGCGACCACTGGTTATTTAAATTGTAATTTTGACGAAGGCCAAAATATATTCGCAAATTTCAAGATGTGTGGAATATTTTGAGGCCATGCTGAAATAAAATGGATAACTAAAAAGTATAAATAATTTGAGATTGATTTATGCGCATGTCTCGATTTTCGTGATTCACGTAGGTGCGCACTCTCAAAAAAAGTTGCCACAGTTAACTGGTTAAAGACGATTAGAACATTCTATCCTACCAGAAAATGAATGAAAAATTAAAAGAATCAACAGTATCACTTTATAATGAAGATTATCTGTAATTCCTGAAACAGCTGGACCTCAGGTATCGGTGAAGTTCCATCAAATGTCAGTGCGCCGAGGAGAGAACGTAAAGTTACGTTGCGAGGCTGATGGAGACTCTCCTCTCGATCTGAGCTGGCGTGTCCGTGACAACAGGATCGATCCAAACTACGACGTTAGGTTCGTACCGAAATTACTAATGTTCTCGGTGGGTTCGAAGGCTGGTACGATCCATCGACGGGACATGGATCTTCCGGCGGATATCGAGGACCGGTGAACGCGTAGGCGTTTATCTCACGGGAGAGCATGAGGCGCGTTGTACTCATTATCGTATCCAGCCTGCCAGAGGCGACAGAACACTCGAAATTGTTTCCTCTTTTTTCCCCCCTACATTTTCCTACATTTTTTTCCCTCCTACCTGTTCCAATGGTAGCACCACGTTTATACACGCTCCCGGGATTTTTTTTCTTCCCTTTTTTAACGCCCAACAATTCAGCGCGATCTGCCCGCTAGCCAGAGAAAATGCATTATTTCTGATTTTCGTTCACGCGAAATTGCCTCGCCACAAAATACAGGACGGTCGGGCGTTTATCAATTATTCCGGACATAATCTCATCAAATATCTATCGAATCCCGCAACGTACTCCGTTATTTTTACAACGGGATTAAAAAAAACAGAGGATCCTCCAACTATTCATCCATCAACCCCCACTACGTTTATCTTCTTCCCTTTTCTTCTCTTTTGTTCTTGCATCCTTTCCCATCTTCATTTTCTCGCATACTCCTTCCTCTCTCTTCATCTCTATCTTTTTCCATACACCTCTCTACCTTTCTCTCTCTCTCTCTCTCCTTCCATCTCTTCACCCTACCGTTTTTGCTACCCTTCACGATTTTTTGCTTCTCTCATCCACTTCGCATCTTTTTCAATCAGGTATGCGATCGAAACCACGACGGTGTCCGATAGCGTGATCTCCGAGCTTCAGATTACTCAGGCGAGCCACGCGGACCGCGGCGATTACGTCTGCGTTGCAACGAACGCGTACGGCCACGACCGGGTGACCATTCATCTGCTGGTCCAGGAGCCGCCGAATTTTCCCCGAAATTTACACGTCGCCGAGCAAGGCAGCCGTTCGATCCGGCTGGCATGGACCTCGCCGTCCAGCGAACAGGATCCAGCTCACGCTAGTTCCCCCATAACCAACTACATCGTCCAATACAAGGAGGCACAGGGTATGTTAGTCTCTCTCTGTATAACTCTCTGGCTCTCTCTCTCTCTCTCTCTCTCGCTTTGTATGCACCCGTATAGAGCTCTCGGTTCTCTACGTAGACCTCTATAGATACCTGTCTACCTAGCTACCTACCTACGACGTACCTGTATTGATAGGTACGTGCAACGTGTGTGCGGTTACGCGCGTGAGAATTATCGACCGAGAACATACAAGCTCGAGCTGTCCATCAAACGTCATTTGGACGTCGATTCTGCGAGGTTCTCATAGTATCCTTTATATGGTGGTATCGATCGGAAGATCTTTCAAATTCAAGAATATAAATCTTGTTTATCGTTGATAAAGTAAACGGGAGGTTTGACGTTAACTGTTGAAAAATTCAAAGTGTTTAGATTTGATTATTAAAGATACAAATTCAACCCCTTAGTGTAGAATGTGTGGAAGTCATGACGCGGTAAATGGGATGGGGAATTTGGTGGATTTTTAACTTTTTGCGGTCAGCAGATTTCGCTCTTGATAACACCAGCAGGTCGGAACATATTTAGCATTTCGCAGTTACTTTTCGTTTAATATTATTTATAATACGTAAATATAAAAAATCGATACGTAAATATAAAAAATCGATACGTAAAAATCAATTTGGCACTAATGAACCAGTTAAATGGAGCTTTAGTTTTAGAAGTTCATTAGAAAGGATATTAGTAAGGTGACTTTCACGGCGACTCGAGAATGTCCCCGCCACGGGGACACCGATTTCTACGATGATTTTAGAATGTCCCCGCTACGGGTACACTGACAGAAAAGGGTTAAAACCTGACAATACTAACTGTACCGGCACTTTATGTACAGAGTGTTTCAAAAGTGGCTTTCAGAGGTTGTTCTACACCCTTGGATTGATAGAGCGTAATGAGAAAAAAAAAACGCAAATTTCATGAAAGGGTAGCAAATTTTTCTAACCCCCTTGAAACAAACCTACTAAAATCTTAGTAAAAATTATATATTCGTCAGAAAAATGTTGATTCTTTGCTCTGATGATCTACGTCAGAGTAGAAATCGTAGGGTAAGGGGTTAGGGGTAGTTTTACGCGATGGACAGCTCGAATAATGCTTGAAACATTAAAGCTACTTAATTTCAACATCGTGCCTTTCAAACTTGCCGTCACCCTTGAGAATAGCTCGATAGAAATTTCGTTACAATTCTGTTCAAGTTCTGATCGAGAATTCCATAAATCAGTCTCGCACTACGTAGAGTATTTCGGGTAGTTTCATTAGGTAGTTCTACCTTACATCCATTCCCACTAAACGCATTAATCATAGTGCACTCGGTAAAGTTGGCCAGAGATTCAGTGCGTTCATAACACCGAGTTTCCCCATGGGGTGGAAAAAATGAGGCGCGCGGTCATTCTGCGACCGCCGAGAAAATCTGCACCCATGATATAACGTCTGGGGTAGTTTACGGTTGTTGCGCGAGTTTTTGACGTATACGGGCGCATCGCCGTGCATCGGGTAATACTTGCGCGTGGATTTTCGTGCCGTTACCAAATTCATTTTTATGCGTTCCTCCAGGCAGGTATCAGTTATTTACAACGTGGTAAATTACTCTTTTTAAGGATAATTAACTTTATGATCGTTTAAAAAGGTAATGAACGTAATTAATCGGTGATGGATGTTAGTAACTTTTTTTTTAGAGGTTTATAACGTGAAGAAGCTAATCATTATAGGAGAATTAGATTCCGATCTATGAAGCTACTGTTATATTCATTCCTCTATGGAGAGTTTCTGAATAAACACATTCAAAATTATCCATAGCTAGTTTTGCGGTAAGCGGATTTCGTTGGGAGCTTTCTAATCATGTTTGTTGACACCATCATCCGATATTTCGCTGTTAAAGTTAACCCCCAAGGGTCAGTATAATTTTAGACTTTCAGATTAAAATGACTATAAGAAAGTTTCAAATATTTTTCTAAACCTCTGTAACAAGAATATTAAAATTAATTTTCTAATTAACTGGATCTCAAAAATTTCTAGAAAAAATTAATTTAAAATGGAAGAAAGAGTCTATAGATACGAATTACATACGATACTCTCCATTTTACATTGTTATCGTGAATATTAATTTTGCCAATCGTAGCAAGAGCACGTAACGAAGCAAACGTGAAACAACTGTTCCATTCTCCCTCTCTTTGTCTCCTCATCGGCGTTGGGATATTAACGGTATGTTATTCGAGAATTCACGGAGAACAGCGGGAAATATGAAACTACCGTGCGATAGTAGTCGGTGTCCGCTAATTGATTGAACGTATTCCGGCAAAATTCAGGCACGCATGACACAATATCCCGCGGTGTGTAATAATAGGAAGCACTTGGCAAAAGCGCTAGTAATTACATGGCCGCTCGTATGCCCTCCATGAACTCTCATCATTCTGCTAGTTTATTTGATATCGCGGTATAGCGTGCATTTTATTCGCAATTGCTACCAGACACGTACGCGAATACGCGCCACAGATGTCTTTTGCAAGTTCACCTCTCGTTTCGATTGTCCCTTTTGCAATTTCTCTTTCACATTCTCATTCCTTAATTGGTATCGTTATAGAATTTTTCTTCAACGAACACATTCGTACTGTTCAGACTGAAACAAAAGTCGAAACAGCATCAAATAAATTCATTGTATCATTGTACCGTTGAAAGATTCGTGAAGTGTTTGCACTCTTTTTACCGTCGATATCAGAGACGAGAAATTAGAGGTCGTTCGAAGAGAGAGAAGATCGCCGCGTTGGAATTCTCAACGATATTTCAAGGGTGGGGAAATATTTTTGCAGATTTTAGGAATATTTAGGGCAATATTCGAAGCGGAGAATCCGAGCATACCAATGGGTGAAGTGGAAAGAGAAGGGGTGTACTTCGATTCTCTCCTGCTCCGTTTCTCGTTCATGGTATGAGTTGCATATTTCGCGAGAACGAACGGTCCTTCCAGGATGTTACGCGAACCGTAGGAATGTCAGTTACACCAGCGCATAAAGTAAATACGTATTCGAGGTTTATCGATTCCCGTTTGACTTGATTTCGGATTTAAAGGGAGAGGGAGAATTTTACCGGCAACGTTTACCGATTGATATCCATTGTAGGATTTCCGACGTAGCAGTTGATGTTGCTCTTTATGTAGACGTTTTAATTGTCTTCTCTTTCGTGTACTATTACCACTTTATTACGATGACAGTGGCGGAGTGAGATCTTATTTGTAATATCCCCGGTGTGTCCGCATTAAGACTCCATTATTGGACTGTCAGGCTCGATCTCAAGTTTAATCAATACACTGTGCGGCTACGATGGCAATAGAGGAGAACGAAATTACAGTGCAATATGACAGAGACAATATATAATCAATTGCTCGATACCAACAATCACGGCGCGATCCTTCCTCCTTTCCTTTTTATTTCGACGTCTCGATAAGCTCGGAACTTTGCCATGGTTTTTCTCTCCGGCGAAAATGTCTTCTTGTCACTGCGATAGAATCGATCGATGCACAGATAAATATATATTTTTTTTTCCCTCCAAAGGATCTTATAACAAGTAATTGGCAGGTCTCTAAGGGCTTTCCGAGATTAATCCATATCTGGGCTTCTTCGCAACTGCTGAAACTCCTTTAGCGAGAAGGTATTCTTTACGCAATCTTCGACGTATCTCGACGAAAGTTTTTCAATTTTCACGAAAGCCCTGTGAGGTGGTAGCCCCTGGTATTTCGAAGGTACCGAATGATCGTTGTTCTCAGCCGGGAACACTCGATACTCAGTCGACTTTAAGAATTCAGTAGAGCACACCATTTTCTTACGTTCCTCAGGAATATTTAATTACTTCCTACAGACGAGTTAGTTTTTAAAGGAGCTTCCTTAATCGACAATTCACATTGTATTTCCGCGAGTGAAAAGAATAAGGAGAAAACGGTGCAAGAAATTTTTTCGTAAAATCAACGATCGACGATAGGGGAGGTTAAAGTTTTCCACAAAGTCCAATGCCGGTCTATTTCTCTACCCTCTCTCTTTTTACCCTCCTTATCGTTCTCTTCTACTCGCTTTATTTTCGCGCCTGCAAAGTTCTCTTTGAAACCAGCTACGATGCCCCTTGGATCTGGTCCCTCGTTAACTTCGGATGTCCTCATTTACGCCTAATCGACTCGAGTCGCTTCGACGGTGTTAAATTATCGAACTTAACACATGGACTGGCACGAGGAAGGTGTGCCGTGGCATTGGCCCGCGTAAAATGTGTTTTCCAGGGTGCGCTCTCCTGTCGAGAATTATTATCGGTGGCTTTACGAATATCTTTGCGAATATTTCGCATCAGGCCGATCGATCCTGGCGACAGCCTCCAACGATCGTTCTCTCGCGCGGCCGGATGAAAATTTCATTTGCATTATACCTGTCATCACGCCAGCGACGTGTATTCGATTATAACGATTGATTTATCCTAGCCCCGGTAACACCCCCTGGTCCTCTTGCTGTTTTAGATTTAAAGCGGAAATTCTATCGCGAAGAATCGAGCGTGATTCGATAAATGGAAATCATCGTTGCCCATTAATACGCTCAGCGATTATTGACCACTTCGAACTGGAAACGATCGAATCAAATTTAAATAGAAACTTGAAACTACGTTCTTGAGTTTTCGCTCAATCAGAACGGCGACCGGGAACGTATTCGATTAAACTTGGAACGCTTTGAAACGACGATCCAGTTCTACTGTACATCGTATCTCGAATCGGTATCCGTGCTTTCGATTCACGGAGTTCGAACCAGTGTACTTTTCTTCGACTTACTCTTTCTTTTTTTCCCCAACTTGATTTTCTTTCCGTCGTTTCGCGATCTGTTTGTTCGCCGATTGGATGTGCCAAACGATCGTTCGTCTTTCGATCTCCTCCTAAGCTCAAAGACGAGTTACCACTATTTTTATCGTCTTCACGATGTCGATCGTTGCACGATCAAGTTTCCGTTTTAACTCGTGACGATCCAACTGGTAAGACGATGAAACCAAGTGACAAGTTACGTCCATGGGATCGTAAGAGGAGATAGAACTTACGAACGACGAGTGCGAGCGTGTCGAAAGGATTGTGTCTGCGGTGTGCTTTGCGATATTTGTGTCGTAAAACTGTGTCGTAAATCTGTGTCGATTACGTTGAAAGAAAGGAAAGATGGCACGTAATCCTCTCTAAGCATTATTGTTGCCTTTCCCTGGCAAGACGTGTGGCATGAGCACAACACGCAGAAGAAGGTAGCGGGAGACAACACGGTCGCACTGGTATCGTCCCTTAAACCCGCCACCACCTACCACTTTCGGGTGCTCGCAGAAAATCACCTTGGAACATCAGCGCCAAGTGACATCCTTCATGTCAGTATCAATTTCATTTCCGCATGATCAAAGAGATAAATATCTATCATTCTTTCATGTAGTCGCATTGTACGATCGACAACAGTTTTGCCGTTCTGACCGTATACTTTTTTCCTTCCCTTTTTCTCTCTCGTCCATTATCCTCTCTTTCCGTTTTGCCGACCTGATATCAACGAAATAGGTACAAACCGATGGAGAAGTGCCTGGTGGACCTCCTAGACACGTTTCGGCGGAACCACTGGGACCACAGCAAGTGAAGGTCACTTGGCAGCCACCGGATCGATCTGTATGGAATGGCGAACTTCTTGGATATGTCATCACCTACTCCAATATCGGGTATCGTTGTCTCTACTTGAACGTTTGGAATAGTTCTTAGAGTATCTGGAGAACGTTGAAATTGGGTGGTAAAATTGACCGGTATAACTTGACACGATCAATCCGGATTGTGATTTGAAATGTGTACCACATAGTTCTATAACTGCGTTATATAAAATAATTTTTTCTTTCTCTTTTTGGGGAAAGGATTAGGTCGCCTACTGCTACGTCATTGACCTTTTAGCCTACAATAACGTGTGACACTAGCGGCGCTATAAATGGAATAAGTTATTTTTAAATTTTGTAAAAGTTATAAAATTGAAAATATCAGTAAAGCACGACATGATAAAGTTATTTCAGTAATATGAATACACGTTAATACATATTACAGAAATGGAATTATTAGAGAAATGGAGAACTTCGAGACCTATATAGAGTCTATCATTGAATCTTTCTCTCTAAATTAAAAGGTAGAAGTGAAAAATACAATCTGCGATCCATCGACGGATTAAGTCCGAGTTGATCGTGTTAAGTCTTCGATAATTAAGACGGTTCTTTATAGAGGTTCTCTGAAAAAAAACCCTCTATAATTATCTCTTTCGAATCTCTACCACAGTTTTATTCAAACCAATGAAATTTTACATATTCACGGATTTCTGGGAAAAATTGTTGCCATTCCCATGAAAGCTCGTATCGGTTTCGCTCAAAGAGAATTCCATGCGAGTGATTTCTAACGGATCGTGGTGCTCGCGAAGTGAATATTAAGAAGCGCGAAGGACGGAGGAGACGAATCGCGGAAAATGGACGGTGAATTTTAATACATCCGTTGAATTGATAGGCACGGGGGACAAAACGAGATTAATTTCGATTTAATGCCAACTCCCTCGAGCGAAATCACGAACTTATAGAATTGGATTATATTCCCTTCGATTTTCAGCGTCGTCCCTCCGGTACGTAAGAAATTCTTCGGATACTGAACTGCAAATTTTCTTAATTATACCACGGAGAATCGACGATCTTAAAGACACCCTGTCGTTTCATTCATTCCCTCTCCAACTACCATAGAATTGCAGACACGTAACAAATGCATCGATCGTGTTAGCCTTAGAGTGAAACTTCTAAGGGTCTCTCTTCCATTGCGAGAAGTCTTGGAATTCTATATTACACTGGGTATCGGGAAAGTTCAAGGGAATCAGAAGACCATTTTTCGCTTCAGTTTCTCACGAATGGGGGCTTTAAGTATCGTCGTCTTTCCCACCCCTCGTACTTTCAACTCGCGCGCTTTATCTTTCCGCTTCACGGGCCACCGTTGGTGGCTTTATTTCAGAGAGAATGATCAATCGGTGGTGAACACGACGAGAGTGGGAATCACCGGAAACGGGGATGGCTCCTACGATTACAGGCTAACCGGTCTTCGGAAGTACACCCAGTATAACATTCTCGTGAAGGCATTCAATAACAAAGGCGATGGACCCGGCTCTGATCCAGTGTTGGTGCAAACTTTCGAAGACGGTGAGTAAAAGTAGAAACATTTTCTCCCCTCGTTTCCTAAGGACTTGCGTTCGATGGTTTCCGAGCGAGTGATGAAGGGTAACTTTAAAATTTTCTTTAAAAAATGACAATCCTTGGTCGCTTAGATCGTTGAATTATACATCGAGGAGAAATATGAGTTTAAAGCTTTTTTTTTATTATAATTAACACGTTGACTGCCATGGACGGCACTATTGAATTCAACAAAATTTTATGTAACGTTTAAATTTTAATCTTTATGAATTTTCTAAGATATTTAATATTTAAATATTGGCATTAGAAAGGTAAACGTTTACTCAGTATCTGTATATCAGTATCTTGCGAGTTTCTGCTTTATAAAAATATTATTTTAATAGAAAAGGTTTCACTTCGGTAGAAATGACGAAGGTAGTAAAATACCGTGGCGTTCAACGTGTTAAGGAATATTTCTCCATGGTTTTGATATCTTCGAAATAATATTAATATAAAGTTGAAATATTTCTAATTAAATCTACGGCTTTAAAAATATTAAGTAAACTTCCCTTGTACAAATACATCGTTTAATTTATTCCCGAGGGTGTATCAAGTAACGTGGTGCTTTAAATCACGCGCGACAGTTTCGAAGGATGCGACACTACACTCGTCTAATACATCGCCCCTGTTAAACGAGCATAAAACCCATGCAAATTTCTCGCTTGTTGTTTCACTTGTAAAGCAAGGATGAACCGTGCACACAATACATCGTCGTTCGAAAGTTTACAAACTAGTCTGTCCCGCGGTTAACGGGAACGTCTTCTATCTAAATATCCAGCAACAATTTCCAACTAATATTATTCCAAGCTTAATAATGATCGTTAAGTTGTAACATCGTCGTCGGTGTATTATCTTGAATTTTCCCGAGGTACACAAAGGTTCTTTATGCGTTGTAAAATCCAAGAAAAACAATCCGCACGGAAAGTCACGTCGGACGATGTACGCATTTGCGGAGGAGGTTCAACATAAATCCAGTAGGTTCGTAAACAAGCTTGTAACGATCAGACGGACCATGAGTAACGTACTGCTCTCGGATGAGATATTACGAAAAGCGTTTTGTCTGGATGCGCATAAATACGCCTGTACGTGTACCACAGGACGTAGCCAACGACCACCACGTTGCTAATGCACGAACGGTGAACCATTAAACTGCACGGTCATTTTTCCTTCTTTTTTTCACGACTTTATTCGAGACAATGGTGCTCCGTTCAACCACGCAGAATCTTGAGACGACGGTGGAAAAAAAATGTAGAGAAAAAGGGGCACATGATATCCAGCGAATTCTCGATAACGAAGCCAGTGGAAATGCGTGGAACAATGTCCTCCTTACCGGGTATTTTCTAAGAGAAACGCTCCCTGTTACCCAGATCTCTCGAAAAAAGTGCATTTGCTCGGGCGTTCTCTGCGGCAGCAATGCCGGAAATACCACCCGACCGAGTTCTATTTTCTATCTTATTTCCCCCCGTTGACTGCACCAAATTTCAGATTCGATCCTGCGACCTTTTTCAGCGTGATATTATTCTGGTGGTGCCACTGAGAGAATTTTTCTTCCGAGTACATCGACCCTCGGTGATTTTCATTTAACACATACTTCTTTGTTTATTGACAAATTATTAGAACTTCTGCCATCTTCTTTCAACGAGATGCAAAAATTAAAACAACCTGATGAAACTCCTTTAACCCTTTGCGCTCCTATGTCGAGTCTAACTCGACATTAGTTTGTATCGCGTCCTGAACTCCTTTGTCGAGTCGTACTCGACATTTTTTCAAGTCCAAACCAATAGATGTTAACGTACGAAAGAAAACCACGATTGCATCCTAAAAATTTTTTCAAGAGATATTATGCACTTGTAAATTACAAGATACTTTATTTTTTTAAATTACCCTATTTTTCAGATCAACTAAAATTGAAACAAAATACTTAACACTAGATTTACCAGCGTGAAATCTACTATATTTAAATATGTTAAATATGTACCTCAAAGCAAGGAAAATTAAGATGCGGAAGGGATGATAGATTCGGTAATTTATGTTTTATACGATGGACGAAGAATATTTATTCTACGGCTCTCTCTCATAAACCCGTAGAATTTTTGGAAAAAATTGTGCACCAGTCATTTTGACTGGTTTGGTAAATCTAGTGTTAAAAGCGTTGGGAGCTACTGGTAAGAAAATTGAAATATAATTCGGAATGCAAAGGGTTAACGAAACAAGCAATATTTCAATTACTACCCTTAATAGTTCACATCTCGAAGGAACTATGCGATACTAATCGAACGTAATTCCCTCTTCGAAGAGACAACCATTTTCACCAGCCGGTCGATGCTCTTTCCCGCAAAGAGCCCCGTCGCTTTGGCGGTTAATTAGCTACGAAATAATTTCTGAAATTGTACCCCCCTATGCCATGGAACGAGGCAACGAAGCATACCCGACAGCCGGTGTACTGGATTTACGATACTATTTGACGCAGTTCCAAGCGCACCACCGCAGAACGTGGCCTGCGCCGCCCTGACCGGCCAGAACATCCAGGTGACCTGGAAACCACCGCCTTCCGACAAAGTTCACGGGGTCGTGCAAGGATACAAGCTTCTCTACGAAGCTGCCACCGATGCTGCAATGGAATCGCAAACCGGCAGAGAGACAAAAATCAGTCACGCTCTCAGCACGAATCTTCATGGCTTGAATCCATACACGAATTACACTGTTCAAGTTCTCGCATATACGAGGGCCGGCGAGGGTGCCAGCAGTAATCCTGTTACCTGCACCACCGAGGAGACCGGTAATGTAGTATGCGTAATTTCGTCAGACGGCTGAGATCCAAATGGAGCCGGTAAATTCGCTCGTGAATCCTGAAACGATGAACCCGAGGACGTTGTTCGGGTATGCGCGAAATAACGTAGTTGATAGTTTACGGTTGGCGTGTCTGCCTCATTTCCGGGACGGTAAGGAGACGAATGTCGATGGTAGTTTAAGTAACTTCGTTAATTCACGTTAATGGAGAAAACGGTACAGGAGAACGGGTTCTAGAATGTTGGGGATGGTTGTTTGTTAAAATACGAGAGGTCCCTATGTCAATGGTTGAGAACTTTAATAGCTTTTTCGCCGCAGCGAAAATGCGCTTCTATTTTCAACTATTCCCTGCAACTACTACTCGATGGAGATGGTTTTCTTTCTCGCTCTCTTTTCAACAATCCTCTCTAACCCTCGTCACGCAAGGGGGGGCCGCGTTGTTTGGTCGGGGATCGAGACAATGCATTCGTGTGCTCAGACGAAATCTCGCAAAGTGGGTCACAGCTAATAGCATTCGACGTTGCAGGAGTTAACGACGAGGCAACGTGTCGCCTAATGGAACGACACGATCTAGAGAGTTACCGGATCGCGGAAGAAAACAAGCCGGCCCCGAATGCATGGACTTCATCCCCGAAACTCGACGGTTGAAATTCGAGCGTACCTTGTCGCGGTTTTGTCCCGATTCCGCTGATTATCTGCGGTCTTTGTAAATAAATTCTATACCAGCGACGGTTCGCGTGGGTCTGTGCAACTGACAGGATTCTGTATATAAATAACGCGAGACCGTTGGAGTACGTGGAGTACCGATAGACGCATTAGCGACCTGAAAAATCGGTTATTTCACCGGTGACAGTAACGGAAACGAAAATTTATATTTCCCGATTTTCTACGTCACTCTGACGCGCTGAAATGTGCCTCGGTTTTAACACGGTAATTTTTCTGCTACAAAAATATAAAATTCTTTTATTATCCGTTTCGTTATTGTCAGTTTAAGTCGGTTTCATTCCGGGCGAATTTACCATTTACAATTAACATATTCTTAACACTAATCATACTATTCGCGGTCAAATGGTTGACTCGCGGGAACAGAAATTTGCAATTTTTTGTGTTATTAACACGTTGAATGTCACTGATATTTTACTCGTTTTATTATTTCTATTGAAGTGATACTTTTCCTATTAAAATTCAATTTTCGTATAGCAGAAACTTTAAAGATACACATACATATATATTCACGGTATTTGATCTTTTAAACACCAGTATTTAACACTAAAGCTACCACATAGGGGTCAATTGATCCATTTTCAACGTAAATTTCCCTTTAAGAAAAACTGTCGGTACGTTTAGTGTCAACTACTGAATGTGTCAAAAAAATCGTAAATGTTACAAATGAAATATTATACATACTTAATGGTAGTCAACGTGTTAACTAAAGTTTGCGAATAACTGATCCTGATGATAATAGATACGATTAGCACTAGAACTACCGGCGTCAAATCTAACATATTTTAATAAAGTAAATAAGTACTTTAAAAAAGGGGGAATCAAGCGGCGGAAAATTTGATCGATTGGATGAATCATGTTTATTGATATAGAAGCAGAATATTTATTCTATGACTCTTATATAAACTTGGAGAATTTTTTGAAAAAATTGTATACCAGTCATTTTGACTGATTCGGTAGTTCTAGTGTTAGTGTTAACCATCGAATATATCGTAGCAAAAATAATTTCAAATTCACAAAAACTCTTGATTCCCAATTGCTATTACTACAATAAATACAAATTTCCAATTTTGCCAAAAACGGCACGGCAAACCTTTTCTACCCTACAACGGAAACCTTCTTCGTAGTTCCGGATGCACCGGAGCGAATAAAGGCTCTAACAACCGGCGAAGACTCCGCGGTGATATCTTGGCTACCACCTCGTCGTCCTAACGGTGTCCTCATCAAGTACACCGTTTATATTCGAATGCTGGACGATAGCCAGGAAGTGAAGACTTCGAAGAACTCTTTGCCCGCGCAGAACTTACATTACGAGGTGACGGGGTTGAAGCAACGAGAATCCTACGAAGCTTGGGTCACGGCATCGACCAAAGTGGGCCAAGGAGCTGGAAGTGCAGCCGTCAAACTTCGGCTCAGCGCCACTGGTAAGCCGCTTCCAAGCACCTCGGCATCCACCAAACTACCTACAGGCTCAACGAAAACACTTTTCACTGTCTGACCCTTCCACATTGAAACCCTGGAATCCGTTCGAATTTGACCTTTATCGCGAGCCAATGGGGATTCGAAAATTGGGTCGGTGGATGCTTGAAATTTTGATGAAAAATTCGTTGAATGAATCTGTCGAGGAAAGGACGCTGCTTGAAGATTCTTTTTATTTTTACTTCTACTGCTGTTCTGTTTGTTATGATGATTTCCCTTTTTTTCTCGATGAAAATATATTATTTGGATTCGTTTGCTCGTTAAAAATTCACGAGGAAATGCTATGAAATTGCTGATGTTAATCAAACCACCATTTTGAATGTACGAATGCAATTTCCTTGCGGATAATGACGCAAAAACTAAAAGGCTGATTCAACGCTGCTAATTGACGGGAATTCATATGCAATGATAAATTAACGTTTCAACTGGAAGATATAATATTGTATTTCCATTGCCTAAAAGCAACTTTAAACGCTCATTCGTGATAGCATAGCCGCACAGTGACCGCTGTATTATATTAGTGGACTTTCAGAAATTTATTTTAATTGCAAATATGCTTGCGCATATGGCGTATATGAACGAGATACGGGAACAGCAGCCAATGTTTCAAACAGCATGCGTTCACTTTTCTCAATTAAATGTTGAAATTTTCCCATTTCAAAAGTCGAGTAGGAAAGAAACTTTTTAAAAAATCAGAAAAAATTCGACAATAAACAGCGGCGTTTGAAGTTGAAGCTGTAACATTTGCATAGAATAATCTCAACTTTCAATCAGTTCCAGCTGCTATAATATCTTTTGGAGTAGCCCTTGTGGTACCATGGAGAGTAGACGTCAATATGGCATGTTTGACCGTTGGTAATCCACGTCCTACCGTCGAATGGCGTCGTTCTGACCTCCGGCTTCAACAGAAGTAAGTTCCAATGCCAAATGAAAAGACTTTACAGTGTGATTTAACGGCAACTATCTTCCATGATGGAAATTTTCCTCGCTAGATCGAACGTGGGATTGGATCACACTTTGACTTTGAGAAACGTGCAACGAAACCACGAGGGCAACTATTCCTGCCATGCGAAGAACCCTCTTGGTTCAGACGAGATCACCTATACTCTGCAGGTTCAAGGTAGAGTAGCGAGTAAAAGTGACAAAGCGATTCTCTCATAGAAACTAGTTTAGTCACAGTAGAAACGCTTCGATGCACGAAATAATAGGGAGACGTTCGACTGTTTGGATAAGCTGGTCTTTGGATAATAGAGGGCACGACTTTGACTGGTGATGAAACTTTGTGCGCTTTGCAGAAAGCTTTTGGAGTTGTAATGAAACTTTGAGGGTGGAAAGATTACGTATTTATAGAATGCAACGGCGAAATACTATGAGAGGGTATTTGAAGCAATTTGCAAATTCGGGGTTTCTTCATATCTATGATACAAAAGTTGTTTTTTTACGAGATTGGATTTCTGGTAGAAAAGTTAGTTCGGATGAATAATTATTTTGATTTTGGTTCCAATGGGTTTCTTGTATTTTTAATGTAGTGAGACAATTAATTTTTATGATTGTGCGTTTTAACAACTGGAATTTAATAGTTTGGTAGGTCGTGAGTTAAAAACGTCTTCTATTGCTATTATCTTGGCAAAAGTGCTGATATGTCTTTTAACTTATCTTGAAAAAATTCATTAGTACTCCAAAGAGGAAAATAATCGAAGTCATGTAATATTTTTGTCACATTTTTCTTTTTAAAATCCAATTCAACTCAACGAATTAACTCGAATCAATAAATCATCCAATTAAGATTCATGAGCAGAAATTTCCTGCAACTGCAACCACATTTGTTCCACTTTAGCATGATGTACTTTTGTCACAAAATTAATTATTCCTCATGTTTAATTCTTGCATGCATTTAATTCTCATGTGATTATTATTCTTCCCTGGACAGAAATTTTTTTTTCAAATCAAATAATCATGCAGATCCCGGATATCATTGTGATGAAAAATGTAAAATATCATGGACGGGGTCAACGTACCATATTTTGTCGGCTGTTTGAAAAGCTATATTTCGACGTGCCGTATCGCGGCAAACTTTTCCCCCGTGTCATACATACACGTTATCTCGGTTCATGGGGGTGGGTCAGCGACAGGAAAAAGCTCGTCACCGAGGGTTCGTTAAAAGTTACACTAAACTATTTTCCATTTCAATGCCGGTCTATTATTCTCTCGTGTAAATAAGGAACCATTCTGAATATATCCCAGGGACGTCTCGTTATCTCTAGAATTCCTCGTACACAGAGATTGATTTTTTTTTTATCTTCAAGACAATTATTTTTCCGGTCTTTTAGCCGTAGATTTATAGTTTATGACCATTTAGAATCACCGTGGAAAATGTAGAAATTGCACAATCGATGAGAGCCATTTGATAATATAGAAATTGAGTATTATTATATTTATGGAGACAAAGATTTAAACCAATTAGTGGTCTTGGAGATTTTTTTTAAAATTGTTATTTAATAAATCATTCCCTTGGTAGTTTCCGTTCTATTTAAAACTACAGATCAGAGGCGAAATGACGATGACAGTGGAATTTGAAATGTTTAAAAAAACAGAGGAGAAGTGGAGCAGCATTGACTGCTATTTGCACCATGTATGAAAGGCAGTAACATAGTTATGTACATAGTACATAGGGAGTACGGTTATAATAATTTACTTATCGTACTTATCTTCGCCTTTTTCCTCGAGGAACGTGCCGTCTTACACCTCTTTGCCTCTTGAGAAGAAAGGCAAACTCCTTAGACTCAAGGGGTGTGTGTACTTTTCAGACATGCCGGTGGTTCAGGTTGGCTTCATTCGCGGCTCTACTTTGTGCTTAGCTTATAATTACAAAGTCTGTCTATTGATAAAATGTAGCAGGCTTCGCTTAAAATATCTTTCATATTAAAATCTCACGTAATAGTAATAAAATATTAACCATCTCTTACATACGAATATTTCGTAATCTCGTTAGCTCAGTTACTCCGGATATTTCATCCACATGTTTCAGCATCTCTTTCAATCTCAGATAATTCAATGAATCTAACTGAAATAGAATTGTCTAAACTCTCTATCATCTCCCAATCGTTACAAAGTTCTGAAATTCTTCAAAGTATCCTTCAACAAAACGATACTCGAGTACCAATTAACTCGGATCAGCGAGTACATTGAAGCAACCTCATCCTCCAACCACTCCATCGCGAAACGTCGATATTTACTCGTATTTGTTGCACGTTCTTTGTTTCCGCACGTCAACTGCACAATCGATGTGAAAATTGACGTCAGACGAAACCAAGTTGTCTTCTCTAGCTTCGTTTTCATCGCCAGGGAGTATCGTTGAGTAAAGTAACTTCTAATTGGTAAACTTTACGCTTAGTGCCACCGACTGCACCAACCCTACTTGCAACCGGCACCACCACCGACACTGTGCAACTGCAGTGGAAGCAAGGCGACAATGGCGGTGCTCCGATAAAAGGATTCCTCTTGTCTTATCGTCGTGAGTTCTCCGAGTGGGAGGAAGTGCTACTGGATCGCAGATCGACTACGTATCTTCTGGAAGGTTTGCAATGCGGTACCAGGTACCAGTTCACCCTGGCGGCTTTTAACAGGATTGGTAGCGGAAGTGCGAGTACCCTCGAGAGAGCTAAGACTAATGGAACGAAACCTATCGCTCCTGAGAAGCAACATCTGATTAAAGCAAACCAGACGTTCGTTGTTCTCGAACTATCATCATGGCAGAACGGTGGATGTCCACTTTTGTATTTCGTCGTCGAATATCGAAGATTTCCTGGTGATTGGCTCCTGGGTAAGAACGTGTGTCGCGTGAAGAGAAAAAAAATCATCTATGATACTCGTGGAGAATGATACTTTTCTTTTCTTCATTTATTTCCTTAGTTTGCTGTCAATACAGTGAGAGAAGTACTTTCAGTGTTTATCGTTGAAATTGATGTTTAATGTGTAATTGAAATCGTACCTCGATCCTAGGAGGATGACTTTTCTTGCAGTTTCCAACAACGTGCCACCGCAATCGCGGTTCTCCATAGTGGACTTGGAGAGTGGTACTAACTACGAGTTACGGGTTACCGCTTACAACAACGCTGGTTCCACTCAGACTGAATATCTCTTCAGTACTTTGTCACCTATCGGCAATGATGAATTGTACAACGATCATCCTACGGAGGCTGAAAGCGTGACACCTATGTATCTCGACCCTAATGTGTTAGCACCGAGTATCCTCTCGATACTAGCTATGATTTTAGCTGTCGCTGGCATATGCTTTTGCCTGAAAACACGTAAGTGCCATCAGCTTCACGTACGTGAATTTGAATACTTGATTACGGAGCTTAGAGCAAAGTATGATTTTTTGCGTTTTGTTATGTTCCACGTAGTTATAGCAGCTGACTTAGTATACATGCAACGACGCTATTATCGACCGTGAACATATAAACAAATGAATCAGTCAATGGATACGTATTACAAACTTACTCTATGTTGGTGAGTTTCATGCATCTATGTCGCTAAAGCTCAAATTAGAATGGTAGATCGTTTAAATCGTGTAGGGGAGGAAAACCTCTAAAAATTCGTAATCGTTCGATCATGGCTATATAAAGTAGGATTGCTTAAATATAATCTACATTTATCTATGTATATACGCATATGTATATACACATAGAGACACATATATCGATATAGAGAAAAACATATGTATACGTCTATATAATCAACTATATGTCGTAATGTATAAATAAATATCGGTAAACTACTTAAAATTTTCATCCTGATAATATTGCGGCGTTGAAGTAAAAAAAATTGTCAAAAAATGAATGGAAAGAGAATATATTCGATCTATAATTGTTAATTCAAGACTCGCTTTCTCTCTCATAGTTCATGAAATTCATTCTCATACTTGTCACATTATCATTTCATTACGTATCCAATAAACTGATCAATAAATGCTCATATCATCCCCTATTTCAATCACAATGACCTTCAGCACGTCGCTAAACAATTGCACGTACATGTATAATGTTATTATGGTATATCTAAACATATCCATAGTAATAGTACTAGCAACAGTTAGGAATAGTAGAAATAACAATAATAACACGGACAACAATGACAAACTGCGCGAATGCATTCCATATGTATTCATCACGTAATTTTACGAGGTGCGAGCAGATGTATGTCGAATCGCAGATGAAACCGGGGTATGCATTTGTATCGGTACTTCATAAATCGCCTAGTCGACAGATCGACCATATAGATAGGATTTCAACGTTAGCGACAATTTGCATTAAGCCACGAGGGGGTGGTTCGATGGCACGCGACACCCTGCAACGCAACTCCTACCACTTGTCGCATCGAGTAACTAAGCGCCCCTGCACCTACTCCAATTACGATACCACGAGAGCACACTCGCAGGAATGCGACTACTCGGTGTACTTGACACCTTTTCAAAAAAAAAATGCGACCCGTTTGATTCTTGTTTCTCTTATTTCCACCTTTGTACAATACTTTGCTTTGCAGCTCGACTGATTGCACAGTTGAGCAGCCTTATCGATATCCGACTTGATTATCGTGATAGTGCGAATTGAAACGTTGGTGGATAATTATTATTGATAGTGTTTTATTTTAATCTCAGAGTTGAATTACATTTTATGGTGGTTTTTTGACCGCTTCGGGAGCGTCGTGAATTTGTTTTTCTGGAGGTGACTTCGTGGCCGTGAATGGAATTCAATATATTACGGTTTAATATATTTCAAGTACTTTTGTCGGTTGTGAATCTTATCATGGACTTCCCTTATCCACGTCTTAATAATAATTATACTCGAAAATAGAGTACAAATGGATGTACCAAGTGTATGATATTTTAACTATTGCGTGAAACTTTCAACGGCGCATCCTTTCAATTATTATCAACCCTTAACGAGATTACCAGGGTTTAATAATTAAAATGTATTATTTCACCCCTCTTATTGCAAGATACACCCTGAACTTCGATATTTCACCAATTTTATCCTATATTGACATCGCGAATGACCTTGGACGTTTCGAACAAGGTTGACATTAATTCCCATTAAGGCTAATCACTGCTACTATTCAACACAGATTTTACCTTGACCCCATGAAATAAAAGTTCATCGGCATTGCACAGCTCTTGCTCAAAGCTCTTCGCATAAACACCTTAGTTCATCTTCTATCTGAACTTCTTAAAACTCTCATCCCAGCACGATACATATGTCAATATAATTAACACTAGAACTACCGGACCAGTCAAAATGACTGGTACACAATTTGTTCCAAAAAATTGTCCAAGGTCATAGTAGATCCATAGAACAAAAATTCTGCGTCCATCACAAAATACATAACTCACCGATTTGACTATCCTCTCTGCTACTCGATTCCACTTTTTTCTAAGTTCTTATTTAATGTATTGAAACATGATCGATTTTACGCCGGTAGTTCTAGTGTTAAAAAAACAAAAAATAAGAAAGATATATCCAATCGTATACGTGCTGAGACGAAAGCGCAAATTTAATTATAACCTACGAGCGTCTTCTTTTTTTAGATATCGGTTCAACTAATTTCAGATCCAGAACGATCCGATAGAACGAGCGACCCGAGCTCCCAGAATCAGGCAGCCCTGGATAACAAGCATAATGCCGAGCAACGGGAACGTTATTACGCAACCGTACGAAAACCGGGACAGGAATCGCCCTGTCGCGAGGTGAGCGCCCTGGAAAGAATTCCAGAATATTCCGAAGACATTTATCCGTACGCCACCTTCAATCTTCCCGAGCAGGAAAATCTATCGGTCCATCAGATGCGACAAGCTTACTTCTACGAACGCAGCGAGACGATGCTACAGAGCGCACAGGTAGGAATACGTTATCGCAGAACAGTATTTACGGAAATCTACGGTAGGCGTATAAGCTTTTTCTTTTTCCACCCTGACACTATCGAGCAACTGCTCGACGATTGAGAGGGTGAGAATGATCGTGATATAATTGCGACGCGACGGATGCGAAAGAGAAAGAGAGAGCTTGTCCACGTTTAATTGTTCACTCGATGTAACGTGTGAAATAATATATGCAATTATTTATCGATGTGTCCATTCCTATAGAAATGTTGACGGATCGAAATAAATGTGTTTTAGCGTGCGAACCTTCGTCATAAGCGACGCATGTCCAAATGCCATGAGGCTTAAATATAATCTTATAAAACGTACACGCACAGGAAACATTCGAAAAAAAAAAAACACTCACACGCATAACATACATACAATTATACATATGTAGATAAATGTTCCCTCTGAGCGAAATACTATCTGTCATTGTTAGGTATTAAGAAAAATTATACCATCGTTGTAAAAGCACTCTGAAAATTATAAACTTCCCGACACTCCAATACTCTATATTGTTGTAGTCTACACTATACAAGGTAATCGACTCCGAGCCATATTGTCTTCATTAACGTTCAAATAAATGTCTAAATATCCGAACACTGTATCCTCTGATTACGACGGTACACGCAACATAGATAAAATCTAATAAAATCGAAAGATACTTCGTCGCAGAGGAGCACCGTAGACGAGAAAGAATAATAGTTAACTGTGAACAATGTAGACGAATAAAGTGTAACAAACTCTATCGATTTTATTCCGTCGCGTGCTCGTATTTTTGCTTTTTGCCGCTGGCCTATTCAATTTTTTTGACGTAAAAACAAATAAACAAACGTACATATATTGAACGTACAGTGTAAATAAATCACTATGGAACAATAGTTGTTAAATAACCAAATCATACATACACATTTATACACCTATTTATCAAATAAAGTATGACCAACCGTGATGTTAATTGACTCGATTAAGATATAATTGAGAGAAATAAAAGATGGAAAATTTGAGTATTCTCATTTAACGACAAAACGTTGCAGTGCGATGTGGACCAATATACGAAGGTACGAGGTCGGGCCCGTCGCAAATCGAAATCGTTCAAATCGGAATCGGAGGAGTACGATACCCTCGGATCGGACAGCGACACGGAGGTCGGTACTAGCAGCCGTACCGAATCCTCGAACCACCTGGATGATTCTGGTCCTGCGTCGATAATGACACGTTCACCTGGACCGAATTCGATCGGACAGAGAGAGCAACGGCTAGCCCTGGTCCCGAGGCCGGTTCATCATAGTAAGTTAGTATTCGATTTTCTGTGTCGAAGCCGCCAGCAGCCTCTATCACCTCCAGTCGCCACTAACGACTCACCTTCTCGCATCAACGTCTCGCGTGCACCTTCCAGATGTGCTGTACCACACGCACGAATCAAGTACATCAACCGAGCCGTCACCAATTTCTGAGAGGAAGACCTTTCCGAGGCTCGAAAAGCAAAGGTACGATCGTTCGTGCAAGGAGTTGGATTTGATCAAAGTTTTTCTCTTACTCGCGACTATTTAAATAATTTTTGAAATTTTATCTTTCCATTATTCGCCCTTATTTTTTATGATCCTTTAGAATCTATCTTTCGCTGTCTTCTGTTTAAAATGATTCTACGTATCGTTCTATAAACAAATTCATACCTACCTCCTTGCATCTTCGTTTCGAACTAAGAAATCTTCTCGTTTACACTTGATTTCTTCATTTTAGAAAAGTCATCTTTTGATTTGAATCTCGCATTTATAGCGTGTAATCTGACCAACTTTTTGGATACTTCGACGCGCAATTTTATTTCTGCAGCGTTCTCGAAGCTTTGGATACGATGATACTAATAAAGTCTCTGTTGAAGCTAGAGGTCAAACTCAACGTTTCAAATCGAGCTAGTACCCTACGAAAGGAGACTCGACAAACGAAATTCTACTTCAACGTAGCAGGAGAGGATATGGAGAGGATACTTGTCGTAGGCTAAAATAATCCTTTGAATTTTTTAGGAACCAAGGTGCAACACCGGATATCGTGATGGATGGTCGTGTTCCGGGCATTCTACGACCAGTGATGAAACTCTCGGAATCCGGGATGCATTCGTGCTCGAGGGGTGCATCGCCGAGCCAGCCGGTTCGTCCGTGTCCTTCCGAGAAGCTGAGCAAACAGCCGAGCCCCAGGAAGTCGATGGAGTCCCTCTGCCTTCTAGAGGAGCCTGGTTCGTCGAGAATGCCGAGAAGAGAAGAGGATTGGGGCAACGAGCTGTCTACCTTGGAACTGAAGCCCCCGACAGGTTTCACCGACGCCCACGAGACCAGCGAGGCCGAGTGCGACATCGACATGAAACTGAAGCTCCACAGGAAGAGGACCGGCTTTCCTTCTAATTCCCTTTCGAAATCCCCCAAGGACTTTACTATCACCGTCTAAGTGTTAATCAAAATTAAGAAAAAAAAAGCCAAAAAAAATACCAAAGATATCGTGGAAAATCAAAGAAAAAGTAAAAAAAACAACAACATAATAATAATGAAAAGATTTAAAGAGATGAAAATTAAAAAATGCAAAGCATTGATGAGTGTGTTAATTTCATCGGGAAACTTCTTCCTTCGTCCTTTAAAATTCGTCGTGATCCTCCCACCCATAAAAAAAAAGTAACGCCTCTCTGTGGAGATTGAAAACTGTCTTTCTGTATGTGTAACTGTAAAAGAATCGTCGACGATCCATTTACAATAAAGAGGTATTTTTGTAAAAAAAGAAAAAATGAAAAGAGAGAATGAAAGAAAAAAAGAAACAAAATGTTGTCTACCGTCAATTCGAAACCAGGCGCCTCTTTATCCTTTTTCCTAATCGAGCGATCGAGAGGAAGATGAAAAGACGGACGGAGGAATATTTTGAAATTGACACGGTGTTCCTTTGTTCTCTGTTAATAAAGAGAAGATTCCAAAGTCGTCGTGTTCGTCCTCTTCCGTCGCTCTTCCGTAGGTGATCTGCAAATATCTGGCTCTCGGTAGTTTCACGAAGATAGACGGTTAAATTTCACAAACTAAGTGCAGCTGAGCAGGATAGATCTCGTGGACAAGCGTGCAGCAGGGAAACAGTTATGCGTTTCTGTTTATAAGACAAAGAACGTCGAGATATGAGTAGAAGAGTAATATAAAGACGAAGAAGCACACGTTTGCCGTAGAACATTAATTCTGTTAACACTAGCGAATGTAATGTTTGATGGTGTATCATGATGAGTCAAGAATAAGCCAGATTAAGTCTACTCGACGCAGTTCATGCGATGGCTGATTGCAATTGTCGATGAGTGAAAGAGAGAGAAAAAGAGAAACGAAGAGAAAGACCCGAAAAAAGATATGGGACATAGTTTGCGTTAATTATCATGATAGCAATGAAACGATCATTTTCATGCTGCACGATAGTTTCGAAAATTTGTCCTTTTTTGACAGCTCAATTTTTCATTTGATTCATCAATTAAAATCTCATCCCTTTGAAGCGAGATAAAATATAAAGTAAACGTGTCTTTCGGTTCGTGATTGATAGTTGTTTTGAAAAATATCAATCGCACATGAATCAACGATTAATTTCGCAACGAAGCTTACTTCCTTTTCTACGCTTATTGCGATACTTTTTCGTAAACGCCACTTATCTCTCCCTTACGAGACAATATCGGCTAAATGCACGAAGAAGATTTCGCGCAATGACAAAACACGGTCGAATTTGATTTTTTTCCCTGAAGAACAGAGCAATTTACTGTTTTAGCCAAAAAGATCATTTACAATAATTGATTTGTTTACAAAAAATCATTCACGTTAGCGCTAACTTATGGCGAAAACTTAACTTTATGACTTAGAGGTATCGCAAACATACGCATTCTACGGAATTCTGTTTCCGTTCGATCGAACAATTCAATGACAATGATCAAATTAAAATCGAGACGTGCATTAATAACCGTTTCAACGTATTGGATTTATGCAATTCAAATATCAGCGTCGTTTTGCAACGTAAAAGGGACCAACGGTTTCTTCCAGGGGTTGCTTTTTTCGACACCGAACACGTAGTGATTATATACGGTTTAATTCGCCGTTATTGTATTAGTTAATTATTGTGCAAAGACAGCGGACAAGTTACATACTTTCCCGTTGCGAAAGCATGTTGTGCTTGTTACGAGTATAATTCTAAAGTCTATCTCGTAAATCCTCCCTTCGCATTTTTTCCCTTCTTTCTACATTCCAATTTTACATTTCAATTGGTAAATTCATTTTACTTTGTAAATCCTTTATCACTACGGATTGAGGATCGTTGAAGTTAATTTACCAAATTTGAAATCTACTGTGTACCAATGTAATCGGTGGAATATTTTCCTCCACCTGTATTCCAATGACAGCAACGGTGTTCAAAGAAATACAGTGGTTCTGTATCGTACGAATAAAGAATTCTCAATTGTGATAGAATCGTTGCTATTTTTAATTCTCATCTCCTTTAGCAACATTCAAGCTCATAGTTCCGTAGGAGATTAATTTCAGGAAAAATTTCGAGACAGACCTACTAACCATTGAATTGTTATATTATTCTTTAGTAATTAGGATGCCTGAATCGAGCAATCTTCGTTCGATAAGGTCCACTTTACAAGACGAACCTTCAATTGTCATCATAAATTCTAAACTTTTACAAATCTTTTCGTCCACAATTATTCCCATAAGTGTATCCAATTTTGATTATACTTCATTAAAAATTACTTCCAAACATTCCAATTATCTTCAATCACAATAAATATCCTCAGATCAATCGAACGAACGAATCTTACTCGTTTCAAGTTCTCTTACAGATACCACAGTATTAATACATACAATTACAGTTAATTCGACGGATGGCATAAGCTTCGATTGATCGATACTGTCACGGACATAAGCAAGTCAAAGAGATCATTAATTCGGATCTAGCATAGGTCTCCCCTGACAATTGTAAATATATTCATTCATTACAAGGTTTTGTGCCATCGTCTGATAAGGTAAGATTTTACAATTGTACCTTTACCAGAGCATCGTCTTGAATGTTATCCATTCGCGAACGAGAAAAGCTCACGAAAGCACCTTACTAGGTGACTCTTGGAGGAATTCTGACTTGCCTACCGTTTACAAACGAGCTTGCGGATAAACGGCTGACGAATTCTTTCGTTACATTAATTCATCATTGTCGAAAGGACAAACTAGTTACGAAGGGTTGAAATTTTCTTTCGAATCGTGTAATTGATCTTGTATATTTAATCGCTGTTATTAAAAGTCATTTCTGTCGCCGTTAATCCGTTACATTGACAGTATGTAATCGTTCACTCAAATACCGCTGATAATGACAAAAATATTTCCCATTCTATCTCGTCGTCGCGGAGGAAAAGAACCTTAAGTTCAAAGTTTTTCATTCTACTTAAATAGAGACTCGTACGCATTTCCGCGTGTTTCCGTTACCGAGAGTAGAGAAATAGCATTGTAGATAGTCCCTTTATTGCTTCTCTCTCTTCGTAGTTTTTTTTTATAACAGTTAGGAGTAACAATTGAAAGACATCGCTAGGATCACAACGGAAGATGGTCCACATTTCATTTTTTTTTTGTTTCTCGATCACACGCTTCGAAATCGCGAACGAACGAAAATTCAACGGGGTGAAATGAGAAGTATGAAAGGAAGTACGTGGGATTCTCCTTTTCCGATGTTCCGGTAAGACTGACGGATGCTTGTAACTAACAGTTGGTAAGACGCGGTTACATATCGATTCGACCTTGCAGTGAGCTTGCAAGCTCTCCCTCGTCCTAGCTTTAACGTAGCCTCGAAAATTCTATCGGCAGCTTTCCGTCTGTTTTTTAACATACGTGTCTTTTTAATCGTCTGCGTTCTTTGAATAAAACGATAGGCGTTACAACAGCATGGAAATTGTTGTATAACGATGGAGAAATGAAAGTGCAACCGAGAGGGATGAGAGTCTAGCGAACAAAAGTTATCTGAGGAGCACTTAGGGTGGAAACGTTACATTTTACGAAAAGCTTCGAATGTTGATTGATAAATATTATTTGTAAAATAGTGAAGATTAAGAACGAATAGCCGGGAGTGTCTCTTTCTTTTGTTTAAACCATTTTTGTTGCGCAAATACGATAGGAAATCGAGGACGACAAAGCTGCCTCCCTTCTCCTATTAACTCTACCGGCACGATAGAAGAAATCAATGGACGCCGGTTACTGCAAAACGGTGCAAATATTTTTGTCAACTACAGTATTGCCTATTATGTTTGCACGGCTGAACGTTCGGAATCGTAACGATTATCTTCACTCGTGTTAATTGCGAAATAATTGCAAAAGAAAGGGTACGTTTCTTGAGAGAAATCTGCAGTCGATAAAAAGCAAAGAATAATGTCGGGGTGACATCCCCTGATTGCAAGGACGTTACCACCGGTACTGTTAAAACTTAATGACACCTTAATTATTTATATCGTATATATACGTAGATGTATGTAGACATATATTCATCTATATAATAATATCTATTTATCTTTAATACTTTCTTTACGTTAATTGACAATGCGACCTGTGCCTCGCGATAACAGGAATGAAGTTGAAACGTTCAAACGCAACGTGTTCTCGATTAGGAACATAATGCGGATAATAAAATCGCATAGCGAATCGCTCATGAATTCGCACACAACCGTATCACAATATTTCATTATCGTTCAAGCTAATTAAAGAAATTCATTGGAATATACGGTCTACATGAATATCCAAAGATATTTTGAACTCTTGATAAATTCAACATCGAACCAAAAACCTTTCATTCGCGGATAATCGGTTGAGCGAAATTAAAAGCTTCCGAATTCGCATCTAAATCTATCAAAATGGTTCGACATATCGTCAATGGAAAACTAAAGAAAAAAAAAGCAAACAAATAAAATGAATAAATAAAATATGAACGAACGGATCTTTCGAGTACGTACGATCGAATCGTATCGAAATAATGAAAACTCACGATTTTTGTTCGATAGTAAGAAGTGTATTACTACAAGATTACTTCTGAGGGCAGTGATTGCAACAATAATCGCATCGGAAGGGATTAACTACGTTTCTACACGGCGGATGCATGTACAACAAAGAAAGAACACACAAGTTTTCGTAGCTCTGACAAATAGTTTTTCGCGTGTATATGTTTACGGTATGTATGCCGGATATGACGATATAATTACGCAATATCATTTGATTTTTTTTCTAGGAGAAGAAACCATTTTGTCTTCGTTTTTCTCTCTTGTCGACGAAACGAGTCGTTTATTCGTAATCGAAAATGTCGTCTCGTTTCACTCCACAGAGTTACAAAATAATGGTAAAACGATGTAGTTTGTAGTCGAATAAATTCTGTCTCCTTGAGCGATTCAAACGAAGAAGCATTTCCTGTATATCTCTGGCTAGAATTACGGAAGAAACGATGATAAATCACGGTAAATTGGCAAACGATCGATGGCGATGTTTCCTGTGTGTATTTTTTGTCCTTTTATCTTGATATTTGCGGCAAAAATGAAAGTAAAGTCGAGCAGTTCACGAGCGAGGACAATCGTTGAGAATTCATCTGAACGAGAGCGTGACAGTTTGACAATTAACATCGAGAGCATTACGCGGATAACTGTAGTTACGTGTATACATCCATGCTAGCTTAGTGTTAATTGGTCATCAAGATACACCGTACCGTCACTCCTTACATTCATTCATCATTCTCTATTGTTTTATTTTCATATATTCTCTTTACCTTGATCTTCCATTCACGTAAGGAGTCACGGTTTTAAACATCGAAAATTTTGCAATCACGAATCTCGCCCGCGTACGTAGAAGAATCATCGCAATCAATTCATTTCGATCCAATTGATACGGTTCACCAAAAGCTAATTTTACAGAGCATGCGCTTTAGTTTCTATTTTAAAATTTTCATCGATCGCTATATTTTTTTTTTATTTTCATTCTCAGCGCGATATTATTGAGCGTACATCCGCAAAAATCGAAATCTTCAAAGTCACGCATGCTTAAAAATTCATTAAATGTAACACCGGTGCGGCTTCCGTTGCGAATTCCTTCTCTCGATGCACCGACAGGATTCGGACTGTGCACGAACAAAGCTTTTTTTTTTATACGTGTTTTACACAAAAATTGTAAGCCGACGAACGTGAAGCGACGCGCAGCCATCAAGGAACTTTCAATTGTTCCATTATTATTATTACAATTAAATCAGCCTTTGAAACGCGTGTATCACGCGTGATAAATCGTTTAAATACACTTTGTATCGTTTACTTTCACCCTTGTGTGTCCATGGAGGGTATATTATTTTTAGGACGTTGTAGAATTCGATATCGTCGACAGAAAGGAACTTCCTGCCGACGATGACGGTATACCAATTGGGGGTAATTGGCGCGCTAACGCGTAACGTTCGTCCGCTGGCTCTAGACACATAGCCATTGACACAGTTCAGTCAACTCTTAGTTAATTATTTTACGTAACGGTGCTAAACGGTAAATGCCGAGCCGTTGATACGTTCCCTCAGAGGCAGTGTTATTGCATTTACTGGGCAGTCGAGAGTTAAGTCGAGTCGCAGATGAGAAAGAGACAGAGCGGAGAAAAAGAAAAGAAAGAGATTAATGAATAGCGAAGTTGTGTCTTTTTTTTTCTGGCGATCCAAAATTGTTAAAAAGAGTACGATTCGTTCCGCGTATCCTTTGTGAAAAGGTTACCCTCCAGTTACGACGACGTCATTCCAAAGTGCGTGCCGTTTTGAAATTGTTCCGATTCGAGAAAGAAGTCAGGAAACCGTAGAAGGATCTCGTCGTTTAGGCCAATTTGTTCTCAAGTAAATGCATTCCCGTCTTGTTGTTGCCGATGTCGTTGTTGTTCTCTGATACGAAGGTAAGCCTCTTGCGATCTTGCGCCATTTTTCTCGCCATCCAAATTGACGCCACACGATAATTCACACGCCGGCTGTTCTCGATTAGCTCAATAGTTACGTAGTATTATTACACGTAAAACATGGATACGTATATAAACAGTTCTTATCGTAGGCCTGTGCGAGAATACCAATGAAAAACTCAATTAGCGCCGCGTTGCGAACGTAATCGACAAAACCGCGAACGTTAACGCGAACGTAGTTTGCATCGTTCCGTTCTTCTTTTTTCTTTTTTCTTCCACTTAACATCGAACACGATCAAAATGGAACAATTAATAATCACGAATTCGTTCCGTTTCAATATCACGGTCTAAGCGGCCTATCTCGGTGGCGATTTTCACGCGATCAGCGTTAATAATCGAATGGTCGTTCAAAAATCCATCCTATGTCAACAATTTCCAGCCAATTATTTTAATTACCAATTAGATTTCTGAGTTTCAAATTGAATCAAGAAATTTCATTCCCAACGTTACCATTATCAATTAGGCCGATCGAGTGTTCAACGTACTCGATGCAATTATGAATTTATCTCTCTATGAATTTTGACGAAAAAAAAAAGAAAATGATAAGAAGTCTAGGCCTTCGATATATTCCTTGTATCCGGTTCACCACGCGATGGTATGCTTATACTTTCTATTTTTTATAAAACAGCCTCTGCTTTAAAGAGTAGTCCGTTGAACGCACGATTGGATCGTTCGAATTTATCGTTCGAAGAACATCGCGCTAGCTACGATTCCTTTTTTTCCACACGTTTTCGTTTTTTCTTTCTTTACACAACCTGTCGATTATTTGCCGTCACCGTTCCCCTCCGATCGAACGATTCGATTGTCCATCATCCCCTCGCGTCTCGTCGCGAAACTCAAAAATCGTTAAAGTAACCCTCGTTTCTATTCGTCATCGTTGTCGGTGCACTCATAAAACTAAAAAATCCTCCGCCCGAATTTCCGATCTTTCGAATACCGAGCGTCGTGAATGAACTTAATCACGAACGGTAATTACGATCTTAGGCAACGTCGAGGAGTAACAATCTTGAAAACGAGGCAACGAAACGATCATCGTCAGCTCGATACCCCCTCGAGTAAACGCGATATCCTAAATAAGATATCCTAAACGAAGTCTCGTGCCGTCATACGATTTTCCTTCCAGTTGCAACAACCGAACGTGTTGTTATTTTAAGGCGGAACAAAATTCTCGAAGATCACTGAACGACGATTGAAAGGAAAATGAGAAACGTAAAACGAACGAATTAAAACGTGTGCGTCATCTTACGATTATTACGTTGACTAGAGTCTAAATTATTTCTCTATACACCTATATTAATCTTCGAATTATGTATATATATATGTATATGTATATACACATTTAGGTATACATATAGATATAGATATATATATACGATACTTTCGATGGCAGAACGGCCACCGTTTGTCACATGTATCGTTAAACGCCTATAGGTAGGTACATACAATAATAATTACGTACTTATCGATAAAATACAGTACAGATTGCGCTCATGCAGTACGAGGTACCGTGGCATGCAAGATTACATATATAGAATATATAATATATGTATACACATATGTATGTATAGACACACAAATAGACAGAGTCTTTTTAACGAAGTCTTGCCCGTCGCCCAGGCGAAAGGCTGGATCGAAACGTTTCTGCGAATAATCGCGAAAGTTAAACCCTTCGCACTTTCACGACGTGACGAGACGCCGATCGACACACATATATATAGAATGGAACGGTAATTTGTGCATGCACGTTTATCACGATATCTCGCGTTATCCGATGAGACGCAGATACAGTCCGTTTTCTTTTTGTCCGTTTCGATAGTATTTTTAGGTATCTTCATCTGGTTTCCTTCTTTATCATGCACTATCACAATTATCTCAATATAACATTTCTTCCCGTACTTATCATTTAAATGCTCTTTTTCTCACCGTTCACAACTGAAGTGCGTTTTAGTCTTTTTAGCAGAGGGAGCCGCCGATCCTGCCGGAAGAATCGGTTAGACATCCCCCTATTTACAATGCGTGCAATTAGGTAATCTCGATATAGTCGATAGTCGATATCTTTTTTTTGTATTTTTCTCGATACTGACACGTGATTGATTTCGATAGACACGTCTTTACACATTGTTCTTCTCCGGTAATATCTCCCTCGTTACGATTATTACACCTCCGATCGTCATAGACGCACGACCGACGGCTTCCGGTCAACGGCCGGTTTGGACAAGCTCGTTCGATACGAGTGAGACGTTTAATTCTTAATTATCGCTAGCTAACAAAAAATGGGACAGATAGTTTTCCACGATTGTTTCGCGATTGTATACAGTAATATGATACAGAGAAATACATTCGTCCTTGCTCATCGTAGGAACGGATGGACTGTCTTAATTTGTTCAATGGAACATCTACTTTCGCTAGGGTGCCCTTTCTTACGCGCGACAATAGGGACCATTTATAGTTTTAATTAATTATCCGACAGAGGCTCAATAACGCGCCGATGAAATTTGACGGAGAAACGAGAAACGATGCTTCTTAACGATCTTCTCGTTCTCTGTCGAAGATGTAAGATCGGCGTGACGTATCTTCGTTAGACCTTAAGAGTATCTTCCGTCGTTGGACGATGGAAGATCACGAATCATTAAAAGTTTAGCGAAGAGAATAAAGATCGTCACTGAGCTACGAGAAGAAGATCGAAATCGTTCGTTTCTCGTAAGCTATCGCTTTTCACGACACTGGATCCGTCTGTCGGATACGGGCTCGGATGCTGAATTGCTCGAATCTCACGCGATGGATAATCCAAGCGGATACGATGCGTAATTCGTAAGGTTTTCTTTTTTTTTCTCACAAATTCTCTTACTGAATTAATCACATTTTCGTAATAAAACGAATTCTTTTTTACGTACGATGAATTTAGACTATGTAGAGATAATACATATACATAGATCACTATACATTGACATGGGCGGTAGGATGTGTTCTAACTAAAGCGAACGGTTAAAATGAACGTCTTAGCTTCGTCTCAAGCATTATCGAGGAAGGAAACGAAAGGGTAAGATCGAGAAATCGAGTTTCACAATTAATTCCATTCCAATCGTAATATACTCCATCGTTATCCTTTCTATGGGAAACTCTTTCGATGCAATTTGCCTAACGTTTGTGCACACCCTTTCTCCTCCCTTTTTCGCCTTGTTTATGTTTTCTCGCTTCGAATACGCGTCTGAAAGTTAGCGAGAAATACGCACAATCAATGTCCCTCTTTGAAGGTTGAAAAATCGACAGCACGTCTGATCGCAGCGGCGATCGCTAAAAATTCGACGAGAATCGTCGTCGTTACCAATCCGAGCGTATTATCCCTCCTATCTCTCCGACATGCGTTCTTATTATCTACGGCTTAAAACTTTTAAACGATGAGATTATATATGTTGTTCTTAAAGTTTAAACGGTCAGACGATTAAATCGATGGAAATCGTCGGCGACACGACCAACGGTTTTTCCTGTTTTAAATGCAATTACGACATGGATCTTCTATCGAGGTGTTTAAGCAACTTTTTCGAATTTGACACATCAAAGCGCTGTTAAAGGGCGACGGGATCGTCGCTAATTAGGATTCTGGAGGAATCGAAAAATAATCTCTCATCGTTTGGACCTGTTTCCATCAGTAAATTGATAACGATGAGGGAGACAAATTCGAATAAAGTATCCTCGATGTTATCGCTGCATGTAACAATATTTTTGAAACATGCCGATCAATTAATAGATAATTAGTATATGTGTATTTGTTGAGCGATTATTTGAAAGATTTCTATTTTCTATCCGATTAAACACCGATCGATTAAATGCGGAGCAAATATCATATATTTTTTCGATTATATATTATGAATGGTTGATATTATTAGTACTTTAACGGTTAGATATACTTCGAGCAATGTTTACGTAATTGTATTATATATGAAATTTGATTAATTAAGACGTGATGAGAATATTAATTTAGGTACCGATTATATGCTGCTTGTTTAATACGAGCTTCACTTTATGGGGCCAATGAACGAAGAGTTATTTTAATATTCTAACATCAGATTATAGAGCGTTTGGCTACTGCATTTAAATCTAATTGAAATCTCCTTTTTTTTGTCATTTTTTATTTTCTTTTTTTCGAGATTCACTGAACTTACGTCTAATGATTATTGAGTAGAGACAATATTATATATTAAAAGCATCGTTAAATAAGTTTTACGCGGCAGTTATTGGTTTGGATCACTCAGATTGTCGCTGGTAATACGACTCTTGGTAAAGCTATTATTACCGTGTTATAGTTAAACGATCTTTAAAAAAGGAGGTAAGTAAAAGAAAGAACGTTATTTCCGATAAAAAGAAGCGTAGTAAAAAAGTTCATAAAATTGTAATGTTACGTTAATATCACAATCAAAATTGGAACGATTCGAGAGAAGTCTCCGACTGGTCTCTCTATTTTTTCAGTCACACAATTTTAACAGTCCGGTAAATGTAATTAATTAGAATAATGATTGTATAAAGTTCAGAGTATGTCTCATTGTTGCCATTACTTTGTAATATCACGTAAATACTTTAGGATTATTTTCATTGATTATCATTATCATTATTATTACTATTATTAAATCTTATTTTAACATTCAATATTCATTGTTATCTGTTACTAAACAGTAAATTCTACGGTCTCATCTTCACCAATAAAACGCACTTTGATTAATATATCAACATTTATGTTTATCATGATCCGGTTAAATATATTTTCTTTTTATTCCACGGTATTAAGAGTGAATTTTTAAAACATCTATTAGATTTGCTGTTGATTACGATTACATTCGCGTCATCTGTCGGTCCAGTTCCATCTACATTTCGAAACGATTATTGAAATCCAACTTCTCGTTCATTATCACCCGAAAGATTCGGCAATCTAAGAAAAAAAAAATGGATAAACAAACATCCGAGATCATACGATAACCATTCATTATGCAACACGATGATCGCCGAGGCGATCTCTAGGTCTCTTTTCCAAAATGATAATCGTAAGTGCAACGTAGCAGACTTTAATTCTATGTTCAATTCCATTTTTGGCAATGTTACGGCGACGGAAAGAGAAAGAGAGTAGTAAAGCACCAGATCGAGGTTACCGGATCTTCAGTTTCGAACTTCCGGTCGTCTTAGGCCGTTTTAGATTCTCTATGTCTAACCAAAAGTATGGTGTCGACTCTACGAGCACAAATCATGTCTTATCGGCTCGTACTTCTTTTTTTCATACACACGAGACACACGTGAGATGTTGGACCATGTGTCTCATTCCTTTTTATCCGCGAATATACAAATTCCATCTTGTGAATTCGATTTCTCGTTCTTCGGGGTTAACGATAGAAACTTAACAGAACATCGTAAGCGATTCTTTGGTAAAGGAAAATAGTTGAATGGTCGAACTTATAACAAACATATATGTTAATATGTATACACGTATGTATATGTATGATCGTGTATGATGTGCGTGCACGTGATTGTGTGAATGTGTTGTATGGTTGCGTGCACACCCTTCGTGTTTTACGGTTCTCCGATGTTTTGATACGTATGCTGATTTTTCTGTTTTAGTATATACACCAATGTATGCACGTGTGTAATGTACGTGTATAGATATTTATGTATATATATATATATACAACGATGAAAAGTGTACACTTATACGACGACAACAATAAATGAGACCCACCCCAGCACTGTTCGACAAATGAGATCTTGAGTATCGTCTATGCCGAGAGATTGGGCCCTTCTTTTTCGTTTTCTATAAAATATACGCATAGTCACGTGAACATGTACGTGTCGTAGATCTAAACGTGATCATGCGTATAATACTCGGTACGTGATGTATAAACGACGAATTATTTACATTGTTCGCGCTCGATAATCCGTATTTTTTTATTATTTTCTTTTTTTTTTTATTAATTCATCCATGGATTTTGAAGTGCCGTCCATTCTTCTGTGCGAAGACGTGTCCAATCTGAAGCTTCTTCTGCCAGCCATAGCCTGTGTGGAGGATAGAGAGAAAAAAAAGGTACGTTTGTAAAGACACTCATGCTCACATGTTTTTTTTTTTACCTGCGATTAACGAGGAAGGTCCGATCCCGAAGAAACATTTCGTGTACAGTTTCTTTTTCTTTTTCTTTTTACCGTGCACATGTTGTACAACTTCTCGTGTACATTCCGATCGAATATGATTCTTTTTTAATGTAATGGACGACTGTATATATGTATATATAACGACGACAATGTATATAAAATATAACAAATATCAATAATGCGTCGTACATGGGATGGAATGGGAAGCAGGGATGGCATACATTTGCAACAATTAATACAGAATACATCGATGCGTTTAAAGGACAATGGCGATGGTGAAGAAAAGGTGACGTCAAGGACGACGACGAGAAAGTTTGACATTCAGGGATTAATTGGCAAGCTTGAAACTAACCGAATCGTATCGACTTTCCCATTCCACACATTAAGTATGAACACACTGAGAGAGAAGTGTCAAATGGTAACAGCAATGTGTTAAAAAAGAATCCTTCTGTCGAGTGTACACAATATAAATCGGGATGACATTCCATCGAATATAGTTGCTCGCAGAATTCCTATACGTATCATCGTTAAACAATGATACCATTGATCAATCAATGAATACTAAGTGTTCATCTCAGATTAAATAATATATCCAGGTGATTCTACGGGCATCTATCATTAACACGAGAAACATTTAATTGGCTCGTTTAAGGGATGAAGAAGGGCAACGAGAGGGATACGTCCATCGATTCATATTGAATGTACTCACAGTCTCGGGACTTAAACTTCGGGCAGTACGAAGTTCGATCGATTACAGCGGCTGGGACCGGCTCGTGGGTACACTGCAACCGAAGATCGGCAGGCATCATTGACGCAAGGTCTTGCAGCTGGTCTCCATACCTTCTGGGGGGACACGCATAGTGCCATTTGTGATGTGTCCATTGGCACCGACGGTCACTGAGACGCTGGAAGGATGATTATGATAGCTAACGCTTCTCTGGGTTATCACGATGCTCTTCTCGTGATGATCATTCCCAGTATGACTGGACAAACAGCTGTCACTGCTTCTACTGCTGCACGGCTCGAGAGGATGTTGAACATGGACCGGGATATTGTAATCGGAAAGATATTCTGGGCTCATCTCGACGGTTGCGTATTCCCTGATGACTGTAGGTTTAGCAGGATAATCAGCTTGCTTCGAGGATGATGGAAGGATCTCGCTCGGGTCAACCATTTTCGATGAATGGCCGTTAGTCATGGCGTATAGGTCGGGTTCTTCTCGACCCTTCAGATTCAGCATGGATTGTAAGCATCGATAGAAGAATATGTAATCATCCTGTAACATAGAATCGAGGAGAGATTTTCGATTAATGTTGTCTGGTACCGTATACACGCCTGTTCTGATTGTTGTTGGTTATTTCAGCATTTATAAAATGGCGGTAATATTTTCGCAGAGAAAATGTAGAAGATTGTCAGTTTGATGAAAGAAATAATGTAGAAAACGCTCTTGAATAAATATGACAAATTACATATTTTGAATATACTGAATTGATTATTTAACTGCGCGCGGTAGTATTAGTGTTAAATGCAATATATACTTCGACGGAATTTCCATTATTATATCCGGAACCGTGAATTTTAATGTAGAAAGAATTTAAGTAGTCGATTGTAAATTACCTTCGTTTGAAAAATACCGGGTCTTTTCATGTACAGAAGCTTCGCGTACATATAAATGTCAACCGTTTGTTCATAATCCAGTTGTTTGTTAAGGGTTGCGACGAGCACGAAAATAGCAGCTTCTAGACCGCCATATCTAAAATCAGCAAAAATCGGATTAATATAGTCGAGAGTAAAAGCTTATTCTGCTAACCTCGATTCCACCTGAAAGCGATCGTAGACATGCGACGATAAATCGTCGCAAAAGCTAGAAAAATTTGATAATTGTGCGTAACGTTACCTATCCATAACGACAATCGGTCCATTCTGATAATCACGATGCATGTCATGAATAAGCTTCAGAAGAATCCGTGGTTCGTTAACGTGAGGCCAGAGGCCTTGGTTGTACGGGCCTTGGACAATTTTGGCACTTAATTCGTAATCATCCTGGAGGGAGCCGACGGCTACTTCGCGGATGAGAATTCCATTTACGGTTTCTTTAACGGCGCACGAACGTACGCGGAATGTTTCTGATTCAAGATCGTTTCCTTCGGTTGGCCAGAAAACTGGGTAATCCTAAAAGTTGAATAGACGTTAATAAATGATAATTAGCTTCTTTCGTGGAGTAATCTTTAACATTCCTGTACGTCTCTGAAAGAAATGGAAAGCTCGTATACGCTGTATGTATCATAATATCAGGAGGAAGACTCGAATTGCATTGTAAAAAAATGCCTGACTTACTTCATCGCATTGAGTCAACATGACCACAGTCTGGACATTATGGTCCCACATCATTTGCCAGAATTGGATGATCGTATTCTCCATTGGGTGCTGGGTGATGATGAATTCACGGTTGCGATGGTAGCCTGACAACAAAGGAATGTTTTTTTCTTTAACTCAAATTCTATTGCATTCTTGACAGTTTTAAAAAAAGCATAAAAGTTTCGGATGTAAAGTGAAAGTATACTTTGGACGAAAAAGTTGCAAGATTTTTGCTGTTTTCGAGTGGATGGAATATTAATTAAATAGATTTACCTGCGACCCAAGTAGCATTGATGTAATCGCTACCATCGATGGTCGGTTTCGGTGTCAAATGAACTCGAACAGTCTCAATAGGGATGACAGTAGGATTACGATTCTTATGTGCGTTGAATGGCATCATTGCAGAGACGAGATTGAATTCTTTCGGTTTCCATGAAGTCACCACCTACAAATACCGAATTTCAATCGTAACAGATACCTCTCCATCGCTGACGATACTCTTTCATGTAACTTAACGAATGAGAAAGCTCTGTTACCCGGTACTGTACGTCGAGGTTGTTGAAATTTTCAGTATTCGAATTGTTGGGGTTCAACATTTCTTGAAGATGATTACTCAAGTCGTCACTTTCAACGATAGTATCACCACTCTGGATAGCTTCGAGCAAAGCGTCATGGATAAAGATATACTGCTCTTCTGTCTGTACCAAGAAATTTCTCTGAGTACGAATATGCTTGAGAAAGCCAAAGATGTTGACCTCCTTCTTAGCCTTGGCTTGCTTCAGCATAGCATCAATAACAATGTAAGTTCCAGTGCGACCAACGCCAGCGCTGCAACACGAAAAGCTTTACTCTCAGTGTGAACTTTGATTTATTCAAGAGCGTTATTAATATTCAAAGTGTTGTACGATATATATACCTGCAATGGACGACGATAGGTCCAGCATCCGGTGGATTAGCGTTGGAAGACTTCCGGATAAAGCTCAAAACTGGTAAGGGATGTTCTGGCACCCCATGATCAGGCCAACCAGTATAATGGTATTGCCATACAATACGCTCACCCTTCGCTCGTTTCTTCACCTATTTCGATATATGATTTCGCTTAAAATCTTCTAAATTTTGTATTATAAATTAATGATAAAGAAAAAGAGAAATCACGTGCCTTCACATGACGTATTTGAAGGGTGCGGATGGTGTAAGTAGCCATAACGTCCTCCCTCAGCAATGTCACTTGGATGAGGCCGTACGTCTCACACCCTTCTTTTGGCCAGTACATATCGCACTTTCTCTGCAAATGCAACCAAATTCATCCAAATCTTGGACAGTACAAAGAAATTGATCGCTTTACTCCCTTCCAACAAACCGGTAACGGAAGAAGGGAGTATTCTCTAAATCGTTATACTTCGCGAGCAACGCGACGCGGCTATACGAATTTGCAGCATGCTTTCACGATTATATCTAAGATAATAGTGTCGTTTGCCTTAGATACTTACACGACCGCGTTCGACGAGATTCGTGATCATTACGATGATGGAAACTCTCTGCTCCCAGACCATACGCCAGAAGCCATCAAAAGTCGGTGGTAATGGGCCCTGGGTGCCGATATAGGCCCTTGCACGATGCCATCCATCGATGTAGTTTGCGTTGACATATTCCTGACCTTTTTCCGGTGGTTCACCGCTGTACGATAGCAGTTGTACGCGGGTGTGATCGTCTGAATGAGAACAATTGGATGAAATAATCATTAAGTTCGAAATCGATAGAGAATGATCAATAAAGAGCGGTTTGTAAACAGGACTGGTAAACCGATCGCTTTGTGTCCATGTTTGACGCGATATTGGAAGATATCAGAGAGGTAGAATTCAGGATTGTAATTTAATGGTAGAGTTTGCAAATTAGTACATATCTCGATAGGGACGAGTCCTCGCAGAAACGTTTAATTAAATTCTAGAGCTCGATGTGTAGATCTATCGCGATTGATCTTGTTTCGATTCGGAAGGTACTTCGATTCGTTACGAGAATAATCGTTTCGAGTGTGTCGATTGGGAAGATATTACGATCATCGACGATCAACATGGTCGTTTTCGGTGCATCGATAAAAAACGTTACCAAACGATTTCTCTCAGGACCGTTTGCTCTAATCTTGAAAATCCGAGAATCGACGATGGGATTTCAATTGACCAGATAATCGTATCATTCCCCTTCCGCTCTGTTCTCTCTCTATCTACTATATTCTCTTTCCCCGGACCTCTCTACTCCTCTCTCTATTCATCAACAAGTGGACAGTCGTTCCGCGATGCATCTGTGACCTCGTTGTCGACTGTCATCGGTCACTCACATCAAAAGCAAACGAGAACTCCTCGTTAATCCGATAACATTGTCAACGACCAAAACGAGTACCCTGGAGCACGCGAGTACGTGAATTTCACTGTGCGAACGTTTCGACTAATCCACCAAGTTATTCGTGTGATTTTCACACTTATCCGATACTCTCCATTCTCTACTATTATTTGTCTCTTATCAAAGAGCCGCACCGTCTCTATGCTATCGTCAGGTTGAATCGCTTTAACTAAACGAACATTGCCATAGACACTGCTGGATAAATTTGTACGTTCTCAAACCAGCGAAGAGGGGAATTCGTTTAAAACGTACGTTAAAATTCCCGATAATGGAAATCGTATAATCGTAGGCTAATTAATCATCGTCAAATGAGAGAGAGATAGAGAGAGAAAGAGAGATACCAGATGGTGACTTAACTCAATCGACATTTCAGGAAATAAAGAGAGAAAGAAAACGTAATAAAGAGAGGAGACGTCAAAAGGAAATTCAATGTATTTTCATTTCTATCCGACAGGTCGAATAAAACGAAAAGCCTCTTTCAATGAGAATAGAAAGTCATATCCTAGTTACGATTTCAACTCGGTTTCCGCGCGAGGTCAAACGACGTTACGACGATTGCGGACTTCCGATATGCAAGATTACAATTGTCCCGTTCCCCGGTTATCTCCTCTGTCTCGATGTAGATGAAATCCGCCGGTTCGTCCTTCCGACGTTGGTAATGAACCCTTGCTGCACGCGCGATTAGAATGCCGCGTCGATTCGAGAGATAGAACGGACATGGGGGGAGAAAAAAAGAAGTAGCGTGGATGCGACCGAGCGAGGACGAAATACGCGTATTATGTCGTGAAATCAATTTGCCGAGCCTTCAACGTGACCGGACTTTGCGATAAGGTCTTGCGTCTGCGGAGAACGTTCGTATGTACGTCGATTCGAATACAATTAAGAGGATATGACGGAGAAAAGCGGAGTGAAGAGGAGAAGTGAAACGGCGCGTCGAACGAAGTTGAAATGGGGAGAAACAAAATCCTGCAATTAAACGTGGAAAACCTCGGTACGATGTTGAAGCACGGGGAATACGAGAACGCGAAATTAAAACGTTTCTGAGCACTCAAAGAGCTTCGTACGGGAAATTGATTCGTGGGAATAAACAACACAAATAAAAAAAAAAAACAATTTTCTTGCGAGAAAAAACAAAATTATGGAAAAGAGATATGAGAGAATACGTGATATATGATTCTCTTTACATCGCTGTGAATTTTTTAATTAAGCACTCTCATATTAGTATTCTTTTATATGAAACGTTCTGGAATATATTGATAATGAATGGTAAACAGGATATCAAATTTGCATCGTTTGTTAAACATTTTTCCTAGTAAATATTTTTAACTGAAAGATCAACTTACAAGCAAGGATGTTCATGTACCGATTCTTCGGTTTGTTCTCCAAGGATTCGGAATTCTCGGCGGTGTATTCACCGATTTCAGACTGGATGAACTCGTATTCCTTACTGAAACCAATGTCACCATCGGCATGAAGGCTAGCGACATGTTGGACGAAATTCTGAATGGAGACGGCTGTTCTTTCTCCATCTTGCTCGCTGTTCTCCCAATCCTGAAGAGTTGGCACAGTGCGTGGCGGGTAGTCGAGAAAGTAATATGCTGAATGGAAGCATTTCCGGAAAATCGGGCGAAGACACGGCCTGTCAAAAACAGAACACCCATTATCCGTTTGTCGTCAAAAGAGCAACGATTATCGAGGCGAAAAAAAAATACCGGATACCGTTCGACATCTTTATCGTTACTTCTCTGACACAGAAATTTCGGAAGCCGGAAACTACGATAATAAAAACGAACGACAAATTTCATAGTCACGATACACGTTTCAAACGTTACTCCAAAAGATAGATTTGTTTCAGACGTGCCCTATTTACATTTCGCCAAATTATTCCGACGTCTCCTTTTTAAAAGTTCTTCACTTTATCATTACAATTTGTCCAATATAATCAAAATTATTACTTTACTTTATTAATTATACATTAATATTATCCCAATAGACAAATTAACGTTACGTTTGAAGAACATCGAAAAAGAGCCGACACCGTACTCACAACTCAAGAACTTTCTTCATTCCTGCTCGCTTCTGGTACCATATCAAAAACCGGACGCGGGTTGTTCAAAAAATCGACAATACGAGAAACAAATCAGCGAAACGTTTCACGAACCAGCGTCGAAGAAGCTAGAAACCGTCCGTGACCCAGAAAACACGTTTCGCGAGTCGATTCCACCGTCGTAGATTTCACGTTATCGCAAGCATATCAACGTCCTTCGATATCCTTCCCATTTCGTAGGAATAGATGATAGCAAAACCACGAAAAATTCTACTGCCAAAAAAGCACATGCCTCAATACACGCGGTTGAGAGTCGAGACTTCTTTTTCGAAATGTCGTCGGTCGACTGTGAAATGTTACTTCGTCGTTGCCTGTGACCATTATCACGGCCGATAAGAAGACGAACGTATGAAAGTAGTGGGATCGTCGCATGAGTAAAAAAAAAGACAAGGAAAAGACGCCGAGGCAATGAGAAGAAGAAAGATAAAGTGTAACGTGTTGGAAGAGGAAGGAAGATAAGGGAAGGCTGTAGAGGAGAAGAGACAGGTGAAGCGGGCAGAACGAGCGTTTGTCGAGCGTGTTATTGCTTGGCCGGCCCATTAGCGGTGATTAGGCCGGGACAGGCCAAATATCGTGAAACGAGGGACAAGGCGAGAGGTCGTCGGGCTCCACAACGACTTCTCGTTTGCCCGACAGACTCGCCGGAAGGTGTGCGTATGTGTGCACCTGCACGATTGCACTCGTGATTGCAGCGTCGAGACTTTCTAATTGCTTGCGCGGTAACCGCCGTGGTCCAAACAAGTGTCGTCGCACGATACGTTGGAAAAGGGAGAGAGATATGATCGATGAGAAGTGGAGAACCGGAGACCATTGCTATTGAATGTATAACGAGGAAATATATTGAACTCAGAGATTATTCTGTGGTTATTTCGTGGATAAAATACATCTTGAAAGTAACGTATTGAGTTTGAAGTTGAGTGTAGTCTTTGAGAATGGAATTCCTTTTGTATCAAGATGGCGGAACGGTACCAAAATGGTCTCCGTTAAAATGATATCGCGTTGGGAGATTAAATAGGTTTAAGTTTGAAATAATAACAAAAATAATGAGTAGGAGAGATAGAGATGGTATGAAATCAATTTTAAGACTTACTTCCATAGGATGAACGACACGATCATTGCAATCACCGCAAGACAGGCACAGACCATTCCGGCAATGACTCCGGCGCTGAACTCGCGATCGTTATGGCGCATCAATGGTGGACCCTTGTCACAATCGACAGTGACGTGCACCGTTTGCAATGCAGAATCGACTCCTTGGATAATCCGGTCATCGTAGATCGAACTTCTGGTTCCACCGCGTACAACGATCTCATAGTCGGCGTTCAATGTCAGGTTCGGTATTATGGTCTGGAAGTGAGCAATGTCTTTTCTAAATTTCTGATCGAACTATTGTCAATCACTTTTATATAGATAGATTTAATGACAATTCAAGATGAAATTTTGGGTAGCACGAGAAATTAAAATAAAAGATCGATAAGAGTGATTTGAGTCATCCATAAACGCACGCGATAGCACCGATAATATATTCGTGGCTTGAATGGACTTGAATCGATCGATCGATAGTCTTAAATATTGATTAGAAGTAAATTTACTCGGAAGATGAGCCTTTACGTTCAACATTACTGTATTGAAATATAAATGTATCTTAACACTTTACCGCCCGGTAGCCGATTAATCGGCTTTTAGGCCCAACACTTTTGGACTTTTAACTTATTAATTGGTTGCAACGGCAATTAATAAATTATTATTTATCATTGCGGTTAATTGTGCCAACGACTCAGTGAAGAAACTTTATAATTTTCGAAGAGATATCAGTATCAGGGAAATATTTTCGGGCAAGTGACCAATCAGAAGTGGGTAGGATGTTAAAAAAATACCGGTCGGTAAAGTGTTAATACCAACAAATATAGAGATGAAAAGAACATACACTACTCTCCAAATGGTTTTGGTCCGCTATCATTTCGATTGTTTCATAGTATCTGCTTTTTCCAATGCGATAATTGATGTAATAATAATCGATGATATCCCAGAAAAATGATGGGCGTGCCCATTGGATGTAGACGGAATTGTGAGTGTAACAAGTCAAGTTCAAGATCAGGGGCGCACTTGGTCCCGAAATGTCAGTACGGCAGATGATATGGTCGGAAGGCTCTCCCTCGTTCTTCCAGGTATAGGCCTTCACCCAGATCTTGTATTCGGTATATGGTTCTGAAACAGAAACCGTCACTCTTCTTTATCAAGGTCGAAGAATGTCCCCATAGAAGGTCACCTTTGAATCGAGACTACTTCTGTACCAGCTACTTTTCCGTATTTCATTTCTCTTCGATTTCCTATTCTATTTTCTTTACATTTAATTTCCTGATCCAATCTGTCGTAAATATGAAAAATAAGAATCTTGCACTGAAGCGGGAATTACAAAAAATTATGTAACGAGATGGAGTAACTATTTCATTATTCTTAGCACAAATATCTTTGTCAATCTAACTATATTTACTTCGATTCATTGTTCTCGGAGATACATCTATTTAAGTTTCGATAAGAATGCCAGCTTCGTCTTATCACTGAATCAAAGCAAACCAACAGTATCATGTTGGTCTATTTTAACGATTATTGCCACGTATCGCAGACACGACGTCAGGTTTAAGACGTTATCGTTGCTAATGGATTTTTGGACATTTCATTTGCTTTCTTGAAATAAATGACACTCACTGAGTTCTTTCAGGATGAATTCGATGACAGGTCGTCTGAAGTCATCGGGTTTGTGCATTTGAACATCGGTGAAATTGGCGTGCTTATAGTAGATACGGTACCCGGTAATGATACCATTTGCGTTGTTCGGCTCGTCCCATATGAGTTCAATGGTGGTTGATGTAACATCCCGTGACGAAAGGTTCCGTGGTTTAGTTGGCACTGGAAAGAGATATCCGGAAAATTGATAAGCGATGATCGACAACGAAACAGGCAACCGTTCCAAGTGTCACAAATATCATTTCAACGATATCTGAATTTCCTCTTTTGTATATATGTTATTGAAGTAAAAATAAAACTGTGAAATCTTTAGCTTATTGTGAAAATTAATTTTACCTAAAAACCAACTTTCTCCTTCCATTGGAAAGACAATATTACCAAATATCTATACTACGCTTTATCGCAAATTACATTCCTTATAAAATATCTGTACCAAAAATTCATTTTCACGAGATAATTTAGAGTAAGAAGAGTAACGATTAATTTCATAAATTTTTACACGTTACTTCCGAATAGAAAAAAGGTATCTGTATCAATGTACATGGAAAGTGCATGAACCTCTACCCTAGCCAGCATCCCCTTAAAAACACAGTCGCCGACCGTCGCAAAAATTTAACCCTGCATCGCAACAGTTTTCCTAAACAATTTTTCGGTCGACGTACTTTGTGGTCCCTTTTTTTTTTATTTCGTGTCGGCCACTCGACATCTTCCAAGGCGGCCTTCCAATTTCCCACGTACAAAGACGAGTGCGAGCTTCCGACGACCGAAGTCTGAATAATTAATTTCGCCTCGAGTGTCTTCTCAGACCCCTCGCGTCGACAAGTAACTAGACACCATTCAGTTTTCGTGAACACGGCGCCGCGACCTCTAAGATTAAGACTGCATCCACCATAGGGGATGCAATTTGGCTGGAGCCCTTCGAAAACCAAGGAGAAAAGTTCTACGTCGTCGTGACGTAACGAGTTGGATCGAATTGCACCCCTTGTTCCATAGTACCAACTTGAAAGCACCCCTGAACTCCTATCGCGAAGGTATGCAATTGCACTCGTAAACTCGAGATACTATTCCTTCCAATGTGAGATTTGCATTCTGTTCGTTCTATTTTTATCTTTGAGATTCTTGTAGTTTGAGAGTCATGTTAAAAAAAGGAGAAATCATTGTTCCTCGATCGAATTAGTGACTAACAATTAGAATTTACACGAGGATGCAATCAAGCTTGCTGTCGGATGACCATTCGCCAGTGGAAATTTTCATTCGAATAGCAATTCCAACGTGTTTCCAATTTCAAAGGATGTATGTACGTGCTATCGCTGGTAAACCGATAGCCCGTGAGCACTAAATGGTCTTCCATAATGTACGGCGTACGTTCGGTGCTTCGGTAATACAATAGTTCTGTCACGATGAAGTCGAACGAAAATCGAATCGAAATTGAACCGGGTCTCTCACCGTAATCAGGCACGTTTCAAAACCTATTCTTACTTTGCTCGAACGCTTTTGTGGTATTACTGTCGATCAGGGATTCCTATACATCGACGAGAAATCACTATTGCAGAATGGAAATCAAGGGTTTTAAACAACAATTACCTCCAGTGAATTTGATTCAAGGATAAAACTAATTATGATAGGAAAATTAGCTCTTTCAGTCTCAATGGGTTAAAAAGTCCTTAAATCGTCCTTGACATTCTTGAAAGCAAGAACTAGACGCATTAAATCTATTATATTTATGTATATTAAATAAATACTTTTAAAAAATAAGAGACAAAATGCGAAAATAGTGATCACCTCAAGAATTTTTGTTTTATAAGATGGACATGGAATATCTACTTTATGGCGTTCTTGTAAGTTTAGAGAATTTTTATAAAAAATAAAGATCCACTAACTTTCACTGCTTTGGTAGTTCTAGTGTTAACTATTTGCTGTACAACTTGCTTTGTCAATTTTGCAGTGAGCTAAATGTATTAAATTTCACAACATTTCCTATAGTCGATATGAAATAAAATAAAGTAATGTAAAAAACGATTTTACTCGGGTCTGCAAACGGTGAAAGAAGACTGACGAGCTGTATACATATCGATTACTAGAAATCCTTCACTTACTATAATACAAAATTTCAAACTATATATCTCAGTTCTTCCAGATCAATATCACGAACACATGAAAACATCAAGTCAACAGAAGCAAATAAATAAAATAAAAGAGGTAAATGCACTTTTACAGTAATTTCCCAAAAGTAACAGTCTCCGAAACTATTCCACACAGGAGCCACCATAATCGTCGACACGGAAAACCACGCAAGAGCATCCCTCCAATGTTCACCTCAAAAACTTCTCCAACGATCCCAACCACCCCCAACCTCACAAACTGTATATACACCCTCCACTGTTAAGTTTCTCCAACTTTCTTTCAATTTCCAAGATTCTCTCCCCGCAAGACTCCAGTGGCGAACAAATTCAATATCATTCGTCTCATTTTCCTTCTTCAATTTCGATTTCATTCCCTCTTCCCAGTCGATTCCTCTCCCAAAGGCATACATCGCGAAGGAACCAGCTTCCCGTTCGAATCACGCTTGCACTCGACGCAGTGCATCAGGAGGTGCATAATGGATGGCAGAGACGCACTCGACAATCACCAGGCGCAACCTTTAGAATTTGCAGCCGGATGATGTCACACGAAGTCTCTCTTTCTCTCTCACACAATCTCACAGAGCACTGCACCGCATGGTGCACCGGTGCATTAACTCGGGGGAGGTGCACTCGAATTACGGCTGAGGTGAAAAACGAACGCGATTATGCACCGAATAGGCAAGGTCGGGGTGAAAGAGAACGACGTGGATTTAAAGCATGCTGCTGCGCCTTACCGATTGTATGTACAATTCACGGTCTGCAATAGCAAGAGAAATAAGTTCCATTTTTTCTATTCTTTTTTGCATACTCAATGCATAGACTTCGGCCCTGCGACGTGTAATTTGGCAAGAGCCGTTGAGCATGAACGAGTCTCGTCGCTTCTGGGATGCACGGTGTTGAAAGGATTGTATGGTGTGTTGCGAGACGACGGAAGGGGTTGCTTTCTTTAATGAAGAAAGAAGAAGAGGAGAAATGGAAGTCTGCGAGTATATTGTCTGGATTGAATGTATCCATTAGATGCTTAAATTCGAACGTTTTATAAACAATGTCTGTTATATCTTCGTTGTTCTAATATCATTAGCAGAATCGTCCTTAATCACCAGACTGCGGATGTTTTTGCAAATTTCGAGTTTCAGAAATGCAGGTGAGACAGGAAAACCTATCTAGAGATTTATTGCACTCGATAAATATTACAACAAATACCATACTTTGGATATTTTAGATATATTTTTATATTATGTCCTTTTTGTATATTTTAGCCGTATTTAATTTGTCATAAATGCATAAAAATCCGCAGTCTGTTAATCACTTTTAACACTAGATCTACTAATAATTAATTTAATATATTTGAAATCGTCGAATAAATTTGTCCAAGTGAAATAAATGAAGGGGAAAAATAACTTTATTGATTGAATAGCTTCCAGTCTTCAATGTAAATGTAGAAAATTGAGATGGAAACGGTGTAAGAAATTTCAGGAATATTTAAAAAAATTTAAGATTAGTCATTTTAACTATCTTGGTAGATCTACTGTTAATCTCTACGTAATTTCCTCCCTATGGTAGATCGACGGTCGTCGACTTGCGTCAGACTTCTCCAATCGTGAAGCGATAGACGTTTAAAATAACTCTGTCAAATTTTCAAAAATGCCTGATATCGACTTTCAATCATGACTGTGAAAAGAGAGAATAATTTCGGGGAAAATATGAAAATAGAAACGTTCCTGTTGCTACGCTGAGAAGAAATTTCACCGGAACACTGTGTGAAACATGGAATGCGCTCAGAGCGATTATAGTCGGAAGAAAAAAATAGCTCTGTAAGAGGGAAAGATGTTATCTGGATGAGCTGTCAGGAGGTGCTTTCTAAACGATGGGGGTGCTTTTACGTGGTGACCCGGAATGTCGAAGACGGTGAGTTTCAGCTGCACCTCGGTTATTTCCACGTTGCGATTACAGGACGAGAAATAGGCGAAAGTGCCTTTATTTGGATTGGCTCGCAATGAGCAACGGTTCGGCCGAGTGAAAGGAACAAGTTGATAAGAAACGAGCTAGCCGATCGTGAGATACCTACGTCGAAGTGTATATACAACTGACACCAAGTTGCATTGCACGTTGTAGCATTTGATTCGAGGGATATTTATGAACTTGAAATACATGCAGCACATTTTCTCTCGAAAGACAGAAATTTCTTCGTGGTTGCAACTTTGATTTTCAAGTTGAAAGATAAATTTCAGGATAAAAAAAATTGATGATACCGAAACGTCGAGAAGACGGATAAAACGACAGGATGGACATTTTTCGCAAGCATACGAATTAGTGGTGTAACCTTGATTCTTCGTAGAAATAAACTGTCTGCACTGATGAAAACAGATAACTCAGTTTGACTTTGAAAATTGACTCCTAACCGTTCTCGTGAATCTCCACAATTTTAAGTCTCAATAACACTTAAGGTCAGTCGGCGATTGTTGCAACAATTTGCAAGAAGTGTACCTCTAAAGACGATCTGCTTTGGGAGAATACCAAAGAATCTTTAACACGTTGCCGCAAATGACGGCTATAGCCGTCCTGCACATTTTTGTACTAATGTATTTATTTGTTAATTATTCAGTAATACACCGAAAAAAAGATGTAACGTTCCAGATAACATATCAATTGTTCTTTTTGTGCGATTTTTCGTGCTTTAAAGGTTCGAAATATTTTCGTGTGTGTTTCTGAGCACTTTCGTCAAATTAAAAGTGTGCGGCAACGGGTTAAAATGAAACTTTGCTGGAACGTTGATTTTTCTGTTTGACGTCTATGGAAATACTCGTTGGAAAATTACATATAGCGTTGAAATAAATCTCAATATCTGCTACATTAAACATCGATGTTATATATTATGTATAAATTTTCTTGACTCCCAAAGAGAGGAATAATAGCTCGCAACAGTTTTACAAAGGAGAACACTATTTGTTCTTTCATCAGAGGCGGAATCTCTATTACTCTCAATTGCTGATGAATAAATTAATTACGAATGCACTCTACGATGACTCAAAGACAATTCATTATGTACATTACCAAGACAATCTTTCCTACTCGCATCTTGCTGCAATACAGTAAACACAGCTAGATTAATTAATCCTCGCCTTGCGAATCGACTAACAAGTTCATTCATAATCTAGAAATAAATTATACTTTACGCGTACCCGTATGTACTTCAAAAGTCATCGTATCAAGTGGATTCCATAAAATGAAATAAAACATCTAAAAAACCAGTGGTCGTAAGGACTTCCTTAACTATCTTCGCATTCCAACGTCCACCCAACAGCTCCTGCGTGTTATGAAACATTCTGTACATCCCCACGTACGAATACACTCGAACCAAGTCAAAGAGAACTCTGTATTCCCGGTTGGGAGAGTAAACTATCGCAGATAAAATTCCAAACTGCACGGCTCTTAAGAAAATCAAATCAGAAAAGTTTCCGTTGAATCGTCCTCGAGGTTACCATGCATCGTCGTTGTAAGATCGACTAACAAGAAAGTCCATACGTGTCTCATGGTTTTATAATGACGCGCGTAGCCACGTGAATCCGTGCTTAAACACTTACGTAACCGTGGGTGTGCGTGCACGCAGGTAAAAGCAAGGTGCACAGGAGAAGACGATGGAAAAAGAAACGAGATTAAAACGATCTGTTAGGATATGTACTACGGGAGAAACGTAATCCATGGCTGGCTGCAAAACAGCCCCTTCCACGAAATCGAGACGGAAAAGGAAACGAGTTACGCGCCGGCTATGCCGAGTGGAAAATCTTTCTCGTAACAGGATTAGGAATGCAATCTTCCGTATCACGAGATCGGAGTTAACGAGCGCGTAAGGTAGACCGAGAGAGAAATGTTTTAGCGCGAGATTTCCGCTATCGGAGAACGTTAATCGTATCGACGAGTCTGTCCACGGTGCAGCGAAACGAGAGAGCATTTCGAATGGAAAGGTCTACGTTGAAGGGTGGGAAAAAAACACGAGGGAGAAAATGAACGAGAGACGAAAATTACCGATAAATCGTTTAGTTATCGAAGGAATTTTATTTCTTTGGTTGATTATACTGTATATGCGCGATATATTTAACACTAGATTTACCAAGCCAGTCAAAATGACTGGTACACAATTTTTTCCAAAAATTCTACGGGTTTATGAGAGAGCTGTAGAATAAATATTCTTCGTCCATCGTATAAAATATAAATTACCGAATCTATCATCTTTTCCATGTCTTAATTTTCCCTGCTTTAAGGTACATATTTAACATATTTAAATATAATAGATTTCACGCTGGTACATCTAGTGTGAAGAATATAAAATAATATATTCCTAAGAGAGTATCCCATTGATATAGCAAAAGAAACGAATGCCTATGGTGAATTTGGAGTTAAACTCTAAGGCTTGCAATTACTTCCTAGCTTAAATCCTTCTCAGTCAACTGTAAACAATTTTTAATTTTTAACACCCACCTAACAGAACAGATCCTAGGCAAAATAATCATAGCAGTTAAATCCAAAAAGTTGTAAAATAAAAAAAATGCGAATCTTTCAACCAAACAACGAGCATTGTATCATCCATTAAGTCTAGTCTGTGCCGGATAAAATTCCCCTTTCCTGTCTCGCGACAGGATGAATTTTCAAGCAGAAAATTCCATCATTCTTCGCCATGCAACCACCCAACGCCACTCTCCACGACCGATCTCTCCGTTCGATCTCGACGATCGGCCCACACTATCTACATCCATTCTCCCACTCTGTCAGTCTCCTCCTAGGATCAAGATATAAAGATTTTACCTCCAGGAATGCCATCGTCGTACTCCGTCGACGTAACCGGGACCGTGTACATCGTCGGTTCCGTTTGTTCTTCGGTCTGCGTCGTTGGATCTGCGGAGGCTATGAAGATCCGCAGAATGAGAGCCACCGCAGCCGCTATTTGAGCGCTACTGACCATCCTGGCCCACGACATTTTTGTTTTGCAGCTGCAGCTGTAAAGCGCAGCAGCTCGGATGCACTCGAGCGGGCTATTTCACGAATTCGCCCATCTCTCTGTCTCTTCTCCTCTCACCGTTCTCATTGCGCTACTTTTGACCCGGGATGGGCACTTTATTCACGCACGCTAATGCGCTCGGATATTTCACTGTTTATCACCATGTAAATGTCCATAATGGCACGCCGCGTTACAACGCCGGTCCAACCACGGGACAGTGTTTCCGTCGTCTCATCGTCACCGACGCGATTATGACCGATTAAAACCGTCAACCGGCTTCTCTTTCGGTCCGTTCGTCTCTCTTCTTTTATCGTACACAAAATGGTGAACGTTTGGTCAACGCTGGTGAATTGACATTTTTTTTTCCCGCTACGATCTTTACGGTAACAATGGTATACTGAAAGGTAAAGTACACAGTGTTGCAGAAGAATAGAGATGATTTGTTTCGAAAATCGCGCCTGCGGTTTTGCGTGAATTCTATCGAGGCAGACTTTAGCGATAGATTGGTTGCGAACGATCGGCTTTTGTTCTATTGATGAAGTCTTCTCGTGGCTCGATATACCTCACTCGATGTATACGTCCACGCAACGTGACTGAATTATTAAACCGATCTTGAATCAAACACGCGAGCCTCTATATTGCTTTTCGACCTCTCTCTCTTTCTCTCTGTAGTTATCTCTTACTTTCTCTTTTTCTCTCTCTATCTATCTTTAGAATTGAAACGGATGGATATCACTCGGTGAACGATATACTCCAAGTTTGAAATTTTCAACGCAAATGGGACGGGAAGAGAGCAGAGTAGGAAAGATTAATTCGGGTGTCGTTGCCGGTTCGTGTTCGGTTCTAATTGCGCCGAGTGCCTCAATTAGACGGAATTATGCCCTCGATTGTTTCTCATCGGGCGTACCATGTCATTGTACAGTGCTGGTATCAATGGAGAAAAGTTGATGTCCAACGAGAACCCTAGAGCTCTGGGATGAACATCAGGTTCAGCGTGCCGTCGACGTCGCACGGCAATAATTATTCGGCCCCTTCTGGAACGTTTTAAAACGGCTTCCCCTTATATTTTTAGTACGTCAAAACCAACGAGGGGATACGCGCCGGTGCCATGTGTACAGTGGACTCGTGAAGACGAAGATACGTTTCTTTCTCCGATCAAGAAGAAAGGTAAAAGACGAGCAAAAAGATACGAAAAAAAAGTGTATACATGTGCAAATACTCTGTCATCGACGATATCTGACGACGATTCAACGAACGAATGGATCGACCATTCAATCGACGATGGAGAAGATCGAAAGTTAGACGAGTTTCCTCGCTTCGCGAATCGATGTCTCGAAACAAAGGGGATTGTTTACCTTCCCGCGAGGAACTACCGGATAGAGGAGTGTGGGGAAATGTATGACTTAGAATTATGACGCAACGATTACGATATGAAACCGCAAGCCAGAACTATGCGCAAAGACGCTTTAACGCTCATTGAAATCGGCAACCTTGACATTTAAACGTCCCGGAGGAAGTTGGTCGTGTGCTCCCGATAAATGGTAACCAAGCTTTTACCGTGAAAACGTCGCCGATGAACTTTGCCGAGGGAGCCGTTATTGAAGTTTCCTTCGTTAATGCCCTCCTCCCGGAAGTTCGTTCGTCGAACGATGAAAATTCGAGTTCCGCAATAAAGAGAGAGGATGACTCACTCCCACGCGGTACACTGGACGACCATTAAGAAATACGTCGCGGTGAAAAACACGCCTCTCGTTCGATGCAATTCTATCGACATTATTTCCCGACAACTTCCTCCGATATCAGAAAGAAAAGAGGAAAAAGAAGAAACTTCGAGAAAAACGAGTCACGCTCGTTTGCCACCGATTGCCGATATTTGTTGCATTCGTCGGCGTTGAGGTACTCGAAGAAGCGAAGGAACTCGAAGCGCCTCGAGCACGCTGCGATGAATTCGTATCGTGCTCCGATGCATTTGCATAGGTCGTGTCGTCGCTGACACCGGTCCGAGTGGAATTCGAGCGAATGGACGATGATTTTCGAACAGCCGGCATATAAGAAACCACGATTCTCGTGCTTCCTTCGATTCAACATCGATTCCTGACCTTTGTCATGTTCGAACCACGATGTTTATATACTACGTCGACGAGGAGGACGCCCCTCGATGGCCACCAAGCTTCGACTAACTAGAATTCGTCACGTTCGTAACGACGAGACCGATCGAGACGAGACGTGCTCCGAGATTCATGCTCTATCACGACGGAGGGGACGTTTATTCCCAGAGCGGTTGACATTGACACGTATTTCGTCGTGCACACGGTCTCGTCGAGAAGAGGCGAGTTACTCGATGCGTTCCAGTTTTCCTCGCTCCAAAACACTTCAGAGCACCGTTGGATACGTTTCCACTCACGAAAGTCATTGCACACGCTCCAAAACAACTTCTTCCTTGCACTCGTCTACTCAACAACGACGATCGTCGTTATTGAAATTATAAATCGTTCGATTATCATCAGCAACGCCCGCACGCGTCGGTTCGATCGGATGCACCGTTTCGGCGTCGTTTTGGCAGCGTTCGTAGAGACAGCCCTTCGCGTCGTATCGACCCTTCAACTTCGGCTTGTAATTCCGCCCACATCTAGAATCTCGTCAGCACGTCGTACCGGCACGATTTCGATAGCCACGCGATTCTTCGCATCTACGATCTACAAACGAGAGATCCAATCCGACAATACTACGGGAGAGAAACAGAGAGAGAGAGATAACTTGGCATGCTCCATTCGCGAGCATCACCGATGACTTTCTCACGGGAAAATCATAATCGACAAAGAGAGAGAGGGGATTCTTTCTCTACATCGAATGAAAACGACACTACATTCGATCGCGTTATTCGGCACCTTTGTTCCGTCGATGATCAAGGAAAATCCGCGAGTCCTTCCAAGGAGGGGAAGATCGACGGAAACGAAAGAGGAGCGTTACGATCCTGCGAAAGCTACACACTGTACTGCCCTCTGAGAAAACGCGAACACTGCCACGCACACGCGTTCCCACCGGCTAACACCGGTAAGATCGTCTTCGTAGGTACAGTTCGCGACAGCGACCACGCCGTCCGATTGTACGATCACTTCTGCGACTTGCTCCCGGTTGGAAAGAGGCGCGAGAGAAAAGGGATGGAGAGGGGGATAAAGAGTTGGGAAGGGAAGGTGGGAGGTACTCACGCTGATACCACCCGGCAAAGTCTTTGTGCACGTATATAAAAGAGAAGGATGAGGAGGGAAAGAACGTGAAATCTCACAAACACAGGTACACTAAAATCTATCTGTACGCGCGCAGAAACAAAGACAGACGCCAAAGACGTACACACGTGCTGGAAGCCGCGGGTGTGCTAGTCATCGGAGAAAGAGAGACGCTATCTACAAGCAACTTTTAACTCACACAGAGAACAAGAGAGCACCGTGTAACACGCGATTCTTTCTTAGTATTCTTTCGCAACTTCCTCGCCTCCACCATGCCGGCGAGACAAGAGATGGGATTTGAACGTGTCGCGTTCACCACGTACGGCGGGACTCCTCTCGCGGAGGCACCGCACGGTGGAGTGAAAAATCGTGGAAAATCGATCGTAGAACGAAGAGGCGCGCCGGTGCCGACGACCGAAACGGCGTGGCAGTTTCTCCCCTTTGCCCTTCCAGCAGCTGTCTCTTTCACCCCACCCTTATGATCGTTTTGTCTCGCTTCCGTTAAAGCATTTCCTCTCTTTCTCCGTGGCTGGATCTCCCACCCTTAAACCATCTCGGTATCATCGTCTCTTTCCTTCCTATAGCTTCCTACCTCTTCCTTGTTCCTCATCCTCCCACTATTCGTCATTCTGTCTCCTTTCTGTACCGTCTCTATTCTCTCTTTATCACTTTTCTCTCTCTTTCAACCGATTCCCTTTTCCTTCTTCGTCTGCCCTTCCATCCCTCATCAGCCGCGTTGCCATAGGGTTCTTGCTCCGTTCGACGTATAGATTTTTAGGGGTTTTCTCATGGAGGGAAATTCGGTTTGTCTCGATACACAACGATCGATGATCTTCGATCGACGAGAAGAAACGTTGTTTCTTGTCGATCGTTTGAAAACGTAGATCAGAAAAATCTACGAATGACCATGAAAATCTCGATCGTGCCTTTCCCCCAGGAACGCAGCTACGATGACGATGACGACGACATACAGTGACGGCCGTTCACACGAACGAGGAGAAGAGCAGCTGGAAACCTGCTGGCAACCGGGCTTTCAGGGACGTAGGTTTTGATCTTCGTACCACGTGGTCGGCTCTGTCATTGTCAGGAACGTGATTCGATTACGGAGTGCAATAACGATCTTTCGGAGTCTAGATCACGATCTCCTTGTGATCTTTAAATGGCGAAGTTTGCATAATTGTGGATTAAGTCCGACGAATGATTTTGGAGTAAAACTTGTTGGATTGTAGATGTTGGTGAATTTTGGAGTAATTAGACGAAATATTTAAGAGAAAACGTCGAGTTGAGAAGGTTTAAGGTCGATGTTAAGATCATGATTCGAAGTAAAGTCATTAGGAGCAGCGTGGAGTTCTTTGTTTCTTGTGCTTTCTCACGCCGATTGTCAGAGACTATGAAAGGGGGGAATAAAGGGCGGTTGAAAGTTAGTAAGATTGTAAACGGCACGTTTATGGACCGTGAAATTGCGTATTAACGGATTGGTCAATGGTAGAAACTGATAACTGCATGGAATTTTCGAATGGCATAATTTCCTAACTGATATTCTGATTCGTTGGCTCTATGCTTCGAATGAAGAATTTGCATCGTCTTTCTAAGCGGATAATTAATTCGAAGAGTGTCACGACTGGTTGAATTTAGTAACAGCAAATGCGGCCAGTGACAGCTACGAAGAGTAGCAATCGTTTGTAGAGGGGAAAACTTGGAGTCCGTACGGAAATCAGGGACGTAGTTAAAAGCGAAAGAGCCTTTGCGAAGCGGAAAACGATGAATTATAAGCCCAAATCAATGCCTCTTCGAATGCAATTTTTCAAGCGTGATATTTTCTTTTTCAATTTTTGTGAGCACAGTTTTGCGGATGATAATAAATAATGTGTAGAAGGATGCGAATATCGCGTCAGCGAGTGACGCTCTTCGACGCCATTTTGTAAGCCGTACTTCAAATTATTGTCCGCATCATTTGCTCATGCCGTAAATATATTTTAAGAAAGAAAACCAAGTATTATATTACATTATCAATGTTTTCAAGTCACGGTCGCGTTGATAAGGTTCACTATTCGCTCATACAGTATAAACTTTGTGACATCTAACGAAAGGAATGTAAAATGGTACGATACTTGCCATCGGCAAATATTGATTTCTATTTTCCATAGTCATTTCCATAAGCTATTTGAATTATATAAGTTCAATGGAGCACGAATTTGTTCATATCATTTAACATTTAAATATTTTTTAAATAACAAATATAAATTTTTCATTACTACTTTAACTATCGCTGATAAGTCTTGGATGATGCAGGAATCTTCCCTTGCGGTCTCAGGTAAAATGGACATCCTCAAAGTTCCATTTATCGACGGAAGATAAGAAGGAACCTTGAGGCGGGAAATTACAAATCTCCCGCTCAAAGCGCGTCATTCAATTCTTACAATCGTACAGAAAACTCTGTAGACGACTAAATAATTACGAGTAAACATAAAAATATGTCTCACCTCCTTCGTCAGTCATTACGGAAACGGTTGTAGCAGGACCATGGCCTTCCGGGTTGAAAACTTGAAGCGATACCAGATATTGGGTGTAAGTCTCCAAGTTGTATATGCTGTGATTCTACAACAGAGGAAATGCAAATTAGAACATAACGAAGTGGTGGTTGAACACCGAAAACGACATATATAAATAAAATTGAAACGTTTTCTTACGTAACTTACGTCAACGGCCGGGTCACGTATGTATATGTTTTTAATTTCCATATGTATTTTGTCACGAGGCCTATACCCGATTCTATATCCGAGGAATTCACCATGGATGGTGTCCCGACTTGGTGCTTTCCATGCCAGATAGATCGATGTCGAAGATGTGTTATAAGCGCTGGTAATTATAGGCTTCCCCTCCGGTACTGAAAAACAGGAAGACAAACATTAGCAAATGAAAACAAAAATACGTCGATTGTGCAAACGGATCTGTTTTTTCCCTCGTGTCGATGTTTTTGAGTTTATTCTGAAACTTTATTTCCATTCGACAGATATTTAACATTCACGAATTATGCATGTAAAAAAATCCTATCCGGCATTTTTTTACAGCTGCACGTATTTCTGTTTGTCTCGGGGCAACGGATATGTTCAAATCTCAGGCTCTTTTTTTGCCCTCTGTTTTTGAACCGTTATGGATTTAGATTGTACGTGCAATCGATTAATTGGCTGGATATGAATTTCACTGATAGAACCCCGCCTTTTCCTTTTACCCATCTCTCGATAGATATGTGTAATACCGGGGAAATTTGCGTGTACGCAGAGAGAGCACATTTTTCTTTCAAATGAAAGGGTTCGATGGTAGTGCCGTTTCTGATGTCCTTCATCCATAGAATCTATGGGATCACAGGATAATCAGACTTTTCACTTCTGACTTTTCACAGATACGAATATCATGGTTTTATGTCTTTCAAACGTTTTAATATTCACCACCCTTTATATTACCAAGTTATTTCAAACGAAAAACATATCTGCTAAATTTAATAATAAATAACAATGACCAAAGCTTTCGTAATCTCCCAAAAGCATTGCATGAACGATGGAAAAGCATAAAAATATTCATCGGGTATTTTATACTATAGGGTCGCAAAAGGCAACAATAGCCGACAGAAATATTTAATTGATGATATTTTATACATTTATAGAGCTAACTATGCAACCACTCCTCCGATTATGATATTTAAATTTTTTTACACCATTTGCAGCTCCACAGAATGCGTTAAAAGTTAATTCAAAAAAAAAAGAAAAAAAAAATACGAAGCTATACCATCAACGAACGTGGGATTTAATCTTCTTCCATCGTGGCCAGCGATTATCGTCGGCTTTTAATGCCGTGTCGATGGGAACGAAGCGCGACGGTGGAAATGGAAAAACGATGCATTTGCGGCATATACAGAGTATACGTGAAAATACCACTTGATCCGCGATCACGGAAAATAAATAGATTAATACGATGGTTATTGAAACGAAATTATACGTTTACAACGGGGCAATTTCGTGCCGATAAACGCTTGACAAATACGGCCAAATAAATAACCGGCCTGATGCCGTTTATTTTTCGCTGATTTACGCCCAATGAAATTCATGTTCCATATTTAATCATACTTCCTGTGAAATTTCATTCTCGATCTGTAATATATTTAATACACCATAATATTGTACACAACGGGGCGCGTTATTGTCAATTTGTCCCGTCGTACCTTTGGGGGTCGATGCAAATTTTCAGCACGGTTGCCCGAGGGTAGGAAAAGGTAGGAGAGGGTTGCTCGTAATTCCGGCTTTTCACCGGAGAATTCACCTACGTTCGATAATTTTCACGCAATAATTTCTCATGATATTCGTATGATAATTCCTTTCTGGCGATCCCTTGTCACGCAAGACGAAAGACCTCGTTGTTTCCGTCGGAACCTTGCCACCTGCTCGAAATAATTAGCGTCCGCGTTGTTCGCGAAACTTGACACCCTCTATTTCCATCCCTTAACACCACGTTGTAGATACGTTGCACCTAGCTGCGCCGATACTCGTCTAAGTTCACCCCCCATAGATATGCGCGAAACTTCCTAAACTCGCTCGTTTTGCAAAGAGGGATGAGAAATTGTCACAGAAATGATTCAGACGTTTAATGATCGTTGTAAATTAATCGGAGTACGAAGTTGACGAGAAATGCCGATTGAAGCGAGTACCTTGTGTATTGAACGAATAATTAAACATTAATTGGGGGATGAAAATGAGCGTCGTGAGAATAAGTAATTTTAGTGGAGAATTCAAGAGGGAATAAGCGGAACGATAACGTTCTATGTTTTAGGGGTGGATTTGGAGGTAGGGTTGAAAATAACAGAGTTATTATTTGAAACATCGATAACATAGGGATAGAAGGAAACAAATATTTAATCCATCGTTTTACGGAGAGATATTTTCGAAGGATTTCAAAACAATGGTAGCAAATATTTTTCACGCGTTTAATACACCGAAATGTTTTTCGGGAATTTGCACAGGTGGCAAAAAGTGGGAATTGTAGTTGGAAAAACAGAATGTTTGAGATCAACAAAAAAAAATCTTCCAACAGGTTTTATCGTTCGTTTTATTGCACCTCGACGAAAACATTGCACGTAGATGAAATACTTGAAAATAATTACGTTACAATAAAGTAATTAGAAAGTTCAACTAAACGTTAATCCCATATCCGTAGAACGGGTACATCGATCGTTAATTGTTTTCCAACGATTATTATCACATTCCTTCCGAAACTTCAGAATAATAATACTATTAATAATAAAAAGAACTCAGAGAAAATGAGTTCGTTAATGTTGCCCGTCAAGTCCTCCCACGCAATTAATCGTAAAAATAAGAAATTATCTCGAATAAATTTCCAAGGCGGAGCTTAACGAAGGAAGCATTACAACAGCGTTGCGGTTAATGGGAAATATCGTCGGGCGTTAATGGCAGGGTGAAGTGTTAATTGCTCGGGACAACAAAAACTTAACAAAAGCGACTCAGATACGGAAAAATAATGCCGCGAATGAAACTTAACGATTACGTAATTAATATCCTAAAAGCGTGCTGTGAAATGGGACGTCATTCGGAGGGCTCATGAATAATTACGTGACGAAGGGACCTCGATGTAAAAACAAGAATTTGTGCGCGTGAAAGAAAGAGTGAAAGAGAAAGAAGCATCTGTATGATTGTGTTTGTGTACAGTCATTTGTGTGCGTCTGTACATTAACTGAAAAAGTTGCTCGGTCTGTTCGCTTGGTTTGCACGTAAATAGAAAATAAGACCCGCTGCGCTTTAAAAAGTTTACCCACGGCTCGAATTAAGCGCCGTAGAATAATCGCTGACTTTGTGTACTCTTTAATACCGTTTGTTGCAAAAGATTGTCTCGGTAATTAATTTCCCTGAATCTTCTTTCCACATTTTACGCTATTCATTTATTTTTCGACACTATCTTCTGAATTTCAAAAATATCTTTGTAATTTCATCCCTTAATGGCGAAGTTTCATAGGAAATAAAATGTAATCGATCAAAAGCACGAATTGAAGAATTATTACTGCGTTTTCATGAGAATGGTGCAAGCGAGTGAGGAATTACGACGATAAGTGGTATACGATAAGTCTTTTTAGGTGATTTCTACTGGCTACTTCGTCGAGCAATTTAGCGCGGCAATAAATGTGAGCCGTGCTTTTTACTGGCGTTAAATCTGCGTTAAGTTATTATCATCCCAATGGTGCGTTTATGACGGTGGTGTTGCTTTTATGTCCCGACGATAAATTATGGGGCACCGATTTCACGAGAAGTAACGAAAACTCTTAAGAAGAGCGTTTCGCGTGTATTCGCGCGTACTTAATCCGACTTAATTGAAACGTAGATTAGCGTGCTACCGTGAAACAATTGTTCCGGATGTAATATAGTATCGTATACGTGCGAAGGTATGCGCAAAAAAATACAACGATACGGTTGTAATTGCGAGCTCCGTAACCTGGAAAGTCTACGTTGAAACGACTGCATTACACGCGAAGAAAGGAGAAAAAAAAAGGAAGAAAGGTCCTTCCGCTGTAATCGCAACGGAGAAAGATCTCTTGGTCATATACCGCAAATTACCTCATCAAGAAGCTCACGTTGTAACTTCATAATTTACTTCGATCGTTGTACGTGGCTGTGCTCGAAGTCGAAAATAGGCTGGAGCTAGTACGAGTTAGGAATCCTCTAATTTTCACCCGGAATCGACCAGAACGAACTTACCCCCGTAGGACGCAATGCCGACGGGTGTCCCAATGGCTAATTGGTGGCTCTGTTACGCCATATATTTATGGGAGACAGCTGAACGAGCTTCGGAAGCAGGTACCAGAATCGGTATACGTATTGGTCCTTGGTAAAATGGTAGGAGAAGTATCGTTCGTGCCCTATTGATTTGGGAGAGGAATGGAGAGGAGGACAGTGAGAGACAAATCGGGTGAAATCCTAGAGAGGAAAGGTTGCGTTTCATTTAAACTATCGTGAATTCCGGCACTATACTACAGATGTACTGTCCGAAAACTGAAAGATGGCTAGGGAGTCGAATCTCTCGTTTTGAAAACGGTATCTATACATACCATTTCGTTTTTGGAATTTTTAAACTCAGTTTCCCAAATAAAAGAGTCCACATAGTGATTAACTTTAGATGGCTTGGTTTTGGAATTTCAAAAACGAATTGGAAGAAATAGGTGGTTGAAAACGAGAAGCTCCGTTGCTCACTGGCCATCTTTCAGTTTTTGGACTATACCTATTTCCCTTTCTGTATTTTTTCTCTTTGCTTCTTTCCGTTTCTTTCTTTACTAATACTTCGCTCTCTTCTCTTTTCTAAACGTCATTCATTCTCTCACTTTTACTTCTCGTCATCATCTCTGATCTATCTACCCTATGTTCTCCAATTCTCAATGATCCATCGCGGTGTACCGGTGGCCACGAATTAGAATTACGAATTACAATCCGGCGGCATAAACCGCGAATTCTATGCGCCACGCGAACGAACGTGAACAGGGTGGATATCGAGAGTGTCCGAGTTCCCTTGTCAATATTGGCACATTACTTGGACGATCGTCCATCTGTAGAACCGATAGATCGGTCGAATTCCATTCGTTTTTGGATTACCACCCACCGTTCCGTCGTGTCTGGAATATTTAAAGGGGTACTTCTCAATCCCGATATCCCGAGAACGCACGATTGGATCCTCTCGCCGTTAAGCATTCGGATAATCGAAGGGTTTGCTTATCCCCCACAAAATTTGGCCCTCGCTAAGAATACCTGATATCTCCGCAAAAGGACACCTAGAAACAGGAACTCGGTGGTAAGTTCGATACTGACCGTAAATAGAAAGGAGAAACGGAGAAATTCGATGCAATCTTCGTTCCGCTTGGCTCGCTGGAAATCTCGTTGATTGTAACCCCTTTACCATTACACTCCCCACGTACATTTTCATCCGATTCTTACGTTCATTTACTTTAATCGTATCGTTCGTGGAAACTGTTTTAACCTGATATCCGAAGGATTCTGTTCTCTCACCGTGAACCTCGTTATCGGCAATATTATTAAACGTATCTGCGATATTAATTACTCGATCATTAGTTTCATACATGCCATTGTTCCGTGATTATCAACTAGTTATCATCGCGTTTAATTGCCCAACGGTCCTATACTCGTGGGGGAAATTTGTACAGCATTCTAGGATAAAAGAATCGTCGCGAGAGACGCGACTATGTTCCCTGTCAATATTGACAGATCGATCGTACACTCGTCGAGCCACGATCTGGCTGTATTGACAGAGTTTCCCTCCCTTGGAGGTGACCGGCCGTTTCGATGTGGCCTGAATATTTGATTAATTCCTCCAATTAATTTGGTCTCTATTGGACATAATAAATTGGAAAATGACGGTATAGTGGGTGGGTGGTCGAATGACGGAGAATAATCCTATATCAAAGTAAATACATTCCTGGGGTGAAATATTTCGAAATCGTTCAAACACGCCCAGGTGACCCTGTTTAAAGTCCCGGTAGCTTTGGGCCATTCGATTATAATCGGTATCGATATTATGCCGGTAATATCGTTTCGTCGATACCGTATTGAAACTGCGACCGGAAATATATCTTACAAACAAATTTCTCATTTGTCTCGCGCACGGGGGAGGTAGGATGAAATCGTACGATCGTATTTATTTATTGATAGTCTAATCGTTCTCGTATCATTAACTTTATGGTGCCATTATTACCCGTGGGATATCGGCGATAACGTTCGTGCGAAGAGCGTTTTTAATTCATCGATTCCATCGCTATCGGCTACACCGTCATTCTCTTTTTTCATTTTTCTTTCTTTTTTTATGTTTTCTGTTTTACCCTTTCCATCTCTCGTTGTTCGTCGCACAGTTGTTTTTGGCCTTTCGAGCTGCGCGAAGATTTTCATTCAGTTTTACCTGTCACGCGTGAGAAACGTACTTTGTCTATACACGCACATTCGCTGTCGGATTTGACATATCACTGGCCGTTCATCGATCGTCGATGTACCTCGGGTAAACGTATTTCACTTTCTGCTTCCCTATCGGGAACATCTTTTTCGAGAATAATTTTATCAACCGATCGATACCAAGTGACTTACGAGGGGAGGTGAGAAGTACATTTGCTCGAAATAATCGTGAATGTTCTATAAACCTTCGTTTCACGTAGCGAGGTCTTTTATGAGCTGAAATTTCGACACAGAATACGGATTTGACTTTCATGTTTGATATTGATAAAAAAAATAGAGGAAATTCGGAATATTCGATTGCTTTGAAATTATATGAAGCGCTTGGATAAAAATTTCTACGCTATCTCGAAATAAAATATCATATTGCAATTTATCGATAAAATAATAAAGAATGTCGAGGGAGAAAAAATACATCGATCCTCGCCTTTGACCTTTACAATTCTACTATAAATATTTCTTGCTGGAAGAAAAATGGCTGGATGTAAATTATCCGAAAGATTTTCTAAAGCGTAGAATAAACTTGAAACTTTAATATTCTTCTTCGTTATTTCTATTCTTTGCGAATCCAGATTCCCTTATTGTTTCTAGGATTATATGAAATCGCGGACGGTTCATTGGATTCTCATTTTCTTTCGAGACTTTTTATCCTTCTTTCTCTATCGACGTTTAGGGGAACAGCACGGAATTATTATTGATGACGGGCAGAAAAAACGGAATTTATAGATCGTAGATATCGTGGTGAAAAGATGGAAGAGGGACGTGGCAAAGGCAAAAAAGGGCTATATGAAAAGCAATAACGCGAAACGAATAATCGCATATAGAGCCTAAACCCTTTAACAGTTATAGACTTCCGTTTCTACTATTTTCCATCCCCATCGGCCCTTCACTACCACGGAACAATTTTCATATACATTTTTTTCAACGTGAGATACTTTTGATTATTCGTAAGCCCGAAGTACAAAAACTGATTTTGTGCAGGGCGATTCCTATGGCGTTGTATGGGAGTCTGAACTCTCAAGAAGAGCGAGAAGCAAGTTTCATAACAATCGGTTTAGAAACAACCGAGATATTTAATTTTAAAGCCGATGGTCTCCGATTTTCTGGGAGGCCCTGATAATGATTACATAAATGAGTAGATTATAATTTATTTACGTATTTTCATGTAAAAGCAACCTAGTTTACGATATCATCCCCTTCATTATTTTTAAAAAATTCAGTTTTTATTTATATTAACACTAGAACTACCAAACCAGTCAAAATGACTGGTACTCAATTTTTTCAAAAAATTCTCCAAGTTTACATAAGAGTCATAGAATAAATATTCTACGTCAATATCAATAAACATAAAACACCCAATCGGTCAAATTTTCCGTCGCTTGATTCCCCCTTTTTCAAAGTACTTATTTAATTTATTAAAATATGATAGATTTTAGGCCGGTAGTACTAGTGTTAAACATAATATCGTTTTATCCAGCGATGTAGAAGTATGACGTTTTTTATCGTGTTAGGTCAAAACCGTGTTCTAGGAAGCCTTGTTGTAGGGAGGTTCAACAAAGTTGTTATACAGGAACCGTGATGTAGGATGTTGTGTCTTAAGGGGTACCTGTATTACATAGGAAGTTGATTTATGCTTTTTTCACGGTGTATTGTCATTTCTATGTTGTTTTCCCTTGTATCTTGGTAACGATTACAAGATACCTAGGGTTCTACGACAGATAGACCAGCTATTGACACGATATAGACTTCGTCGCGGTGTAAAATCGTTCGGCAATGCGGGCTCGACCCGATTACTAGATAATTATTCCTATCTCACGTGCTACCATAATGAACCCACCGCGGTGGTTGCGTGCAAGTTTATGTATTTAATAGCTACGATTCTATGTTCCGCGTAGCCTCCCTTCGGCAACAATTGCCCTGAAATTGCTGTGCTCCAATTCACAGAAATCCCAAAAAGCAGTGGTCGAGATTCGGTTGGATGTTGAAAACGCACGAGGAATTCTCCTGTCATAGTTTTACCCGTAAAATCAAGAGTGACGATGCTCGTATATTTTCTGATTGTCAAATACTACGTTTCGGTATTTCGTCTTATTTTTTGTTCTCCATGAATTACTTTTACATTCGATTCGATCGGTGATCGAGAAACGCGATTGTAATATTCGATTTCACGAATGGGGATTGACTTCGCGGGATTTATAAATTATGCCATTAAAATCAATTCCGGGTAGCGGGGATTTATCTCCATTTGAGAAAGACAAAGGAGGTCATCGTGCATTGGAAAATAAATCGTCGTGCACGGTATCGATAAGACATTTATTTCCCTGCTCGAAATAAATATCAATGAAGCCCCCGCCCTCGCAGCGAGAGGGATAAATTGATGGAACGGACGACTGTGATTCTGTGAAAAGAGGCGGAGAAGGATAAATGACCAAGAAACTAAAACCGGTAAATACAACTTCTGAGAGGCGAAACACTACGCTCGACGAAAGTCATAACTAACACGAAAGAACGGATTCCAAACAACCCCAATGACCGATAAATGCTCAACTGGATTATCTGCTTCCTCGATTCCCGGGGTGAAACCCCTGCCAATTATTCGTACTTTCCGACCATTCCCAGTTTTCCCCTAAATCCTTTTTTTTTCCTACTCTCATAACGTATACAAAACTCTGCCAATTAGAAATTTCCACAAATTCCCCACTCTCTGTTTCAATAGTACTAACGTAAACAATATCCTGTCTGTTCCCGTGATTATAATTCAAATAAATTCAGAGACATCAACAGTTTTCACGTATAAGCAAACAAAAAGTCTCTTTCTCTATTCGGCGAGACTTCCGTGGGGCTAATTCCATCTGCAAGTCGTCTGAGTAACGCGCTTAATTGTCTCCGCGATACGCATGGGAATTCAGGTCGGAAAGGCCGAATGTATGTACGGTAGCCTTCGTCGTCGTGTCGTTGTCTTGGTGCAAAGTTTGTCGACCATCGTAGGTATACAGTGGGTGCCGGGCAATCCTGTCTGCGTTTACAGAATTTATAGGGCTCACCTTGCGCACGGCCTGCTCAACCTATTTTCCGGGGGTGGCGGAGAAAGAGAGACGGACAGAGAAAGACAAAACGAAAAGAGCACGAAGTCAGGAGAGAAAAGGGTAGAAAGGAGAGAGAAGATGAGAGTGGAAAAGAGAAAGAGAGCAAGACAGAGAGAGAGAGAAGTGCTGCTTGAGTTAAGCATAGCTATACAGTGTTCCTGCCTCAGTGCAATTAGTGCCTCTTTAGTTACTGGCCCTTGCACCCTCTTGCACGACGCTCCCCAAGCGCGGAAAACCGGCCATACCAACTATTCTCTGCGCTCTTCTTTCTTCCCCGTCTCGGTCATGGGCTTTAATTTTTCTCCTTGATCCGTTTACTTTCCTGAGTCGACGTTCCTGCAAACTGCCTGATTTAATTGGATGTCATTGGTTTCCGGATTTTCATTTCAAGACGTTTCTCGTGGAATCGTCCTGGTTTTATTTCCTAATTATCATATTCATTTGGTATGTGACGTAATACGTTCGTAAAGTAAAGTATTAAATTCGACGATGATATCGTACATTCGCGTTTACGTCATCCCTTAAGCCGAAATGCTACTTCCTAAGGTGGATACCATTTTCTCGGAGTATCTTATCGGCTTCTTTTTTAATTTATTACTTTATGAAAAATTAATTTCACCGAATGCACAACGAGGATTCTTTGAATTCAGAAAAACGTTCCCCAGAGATTTCAATGAAGTACGGTAGAATCCCGTACAACGGTAGTGGGATCTGTTTTATACGAAATTCTTTATCTTCGTTGGAGAAATATTCTTTAATTATTGAATCAGTATATCTAGTATTTATTTAAGAAACAATATACCTTCTTCTATTACTTGTTCATGGAGAAATTCAGTTTATAGTATATTTGTTAAAATGTCTTAATCAGATCCGATCACACTTGTAATTTCTGTTAAGCTTTTCGACGATTAACACGTTAAAAGGCATGAAGCTATAGATTTCAATAAAATTTCATGTAACTTTTAAATTGTAATAGTCACAAATGTAATATTCAATATTTAAATATTGTCATTACCCTTTGCAATGTCATTTATACTGTGATTAAATATGCAGTAACCCAAAATTAATTGCTGAAATAACTATTAATCCCTGATCTATTTGTTAAAAATGCGGTTCTTAAAAAAAAATCGTTGACTTTAGTAAAAATGATGGAACCAGCAAAATGCCAATGTCGTTCAGCGTGTTAACGACATATGGAGATAAATCAGAAATTTTAATTCACACCATAGGAAAGCGACGTTATATGGAGTCCTACTGTACATATTTCGCCAAGGACATAGGATACAGTATAAGTAATTTTCGTGTTATTCATATATATTCCCTTGATATCAGTTTGAAATTCAAGCAAATACGGCGCTCGAATATCCTGTCTCGGAACGACTTATTTAAGGGATGCCCGATTGAAAGGAAACGAGCAAAGTTCTCGCCGGAACCATGGCGCAACTACACCGAGATTTGGTTCGATAAGGAGAGTAATTAAAGTTAGGAAGACATACTTTCACGCAGAGTGACGATATAGTAAGATTCGAGGCTGGGTCTGCTGCGTCCCATGGAATTGACGGCCGACACGCGGAAGCTGTAGACGGTAAAGGGCTTCAGATCCTCGATGATTATGGCGGTGTTATTGCCTGGTGTTTCAATTTCCTCCGTCTCATTCCATGGTCCGTTTTCTTCGACTCTGCAAGAAACAATAATGGCTTGTTAGTAAAATCGCTGAGTCGTAAATATTATATTCGTCGTCGAAACTCATTCGGCTGAGTCGCCCCTGTAACAATGTTGCTGGCGCTTTCACCCCTTTCGATTGTATGTCTTCTTTGCCGAAGGAACAATTGGTAGGATATAATACAATTTATACGGGGTTGTGGCGGAGATAATTATAATGTCTGAGACAGTTAATTAGTGGGGCTACGTTGAAATCCCTAGAATGCCTGAGAGACTTTTTCTATGTGATGCATTTTCTATCGCTTCGGTGACTCGGAACTCATGCAAAACTGTAGGTCTGTCGTGAAATTGCTCCGACAGATAAAGCCGAAAAATATAAATGCAAGTGAGAAAATATATTAAAATGTATAAATTTGCGAGTGATGTTATTTGTAGACGAATGAATATTTAAACTGCAAACGTGGTAAATGTTGAGCTTTTAAACGATTACTTTGAAGCACAGTAAAAGTACAAATTTCATTAGTTTACTTTGAGTATCTCGTTTTGTATATTGAAAAAAATTATAAATCCTTCCATTAAATTTCGATCAAAGGCTTCACAAAATCCCCAGTAAGCCACGCAATCGTAGTAGTGCAAATATAGTAAATAAAAAAATTCGCAAACACAACTTATTCACCCTTTAACCCATTCACTGCCAGGAAAACTAAGCAAATATCTTGTGTGATAAAATTTGAGAAGATGACAGTAAGTTTTTAAAACAGTAGTTTAATTATTCAAAAATAAAATCTCAACACTTGTAGTGATACTTAGAAAATTTTTGTTCCAAAAATGCTACACACGTTCGGCTGTTATTGCCAACTTATTAATTCCAACTTATAGTGCAAATATGAGATATCTCGTAGTTGGCAGTGAATGGGTTAAAAAGTAACAATATTCATCCTCTTGAAACGAGAAGTAAAACTGGCCACTGATATATCAATTACTCGAAATCGAGATCAAGTGATCCGTAATAAAACTAATAAGCGTCAAACATCGTCAACGCAGATTGCTGCTTTCGCACGTTCCAAATTACGATCTAAGAGGAATGGATCGCGCGCCGGGGGCTTGATCGTTAATCGGCAGCGATAATTCGCCGGTAATAAACGGCAATCAAGTATATTCAGGCGTTAATCGTATCGACGGACTATCATCGTCGGCGTAGATACGCCACGGCAAATTTTAACATGCACGATCCGCTTGACAAGCTATTAATTAATGCCCGCTCGTCACGCTTGGACCACCCTTGAACGACGTTGTTTTATAACTTCAACACAGATCCGCCGAATTTCGTCGAACTTTCAAACGACAGAGAGACATCGCCTCACGACGTGGAATTAATGAGTGGTCGAAGACTAGAAGCGACATGGCCGACTCACTTCCCCTATGGCCCTGTGATTTTGCCGTCTTCGAAATTACGAGCTGCGTTTTGCCCTAATTAATATAGGTTATTAATCGCTCCACGATCTGTTACGGAAAGTTTCCGCGCAGCTGCGGTTCTGATAATTGCGGCAGTTTGCATCCAGCCAGGTTGATTCACTCTGCGGTGTTACGTGTGTTCGCACGTGCCACGCTGTACAGGATGCAATAACAATTAGCCTCGGTAGATTTGCAAAGGTCTATCTTGACTTGTCGATTGATACTGAATTTTTAACATGTTGAATACCACGGATATTTCCCCAGTTTCACCATTTCCACCGAAGTGAACATTTTTCTATTAAATTCACTTCTTTGTAAAGCGGAAACTTTAAAGATACGGATAGATAGATATTCGGCAGACCTTTATCTTTTAACGTCAATATTTCAATATTCAGTGTGGCTGAAAATTCATAAATATTGCAATTTAAAAGTTATATGAAATTTTATTGAATTCAGTAAGCTCCGTTCACCGATATTCCCATGACAGTCAACGTGTTAATTTTTTCTATATCGATGAATGGGGTTAATGAGAATCGGAAGGTCAAAGTGAGTAGAAGAAACTTATTAGAAATATTCCGCAAGATAGAATATGTTTGTTTTATATTCTTGTAATAGAGTTATGTAATTGTATTTGAAAAATAGGAAGATGAGAATAGATAATCGATACTTTAAATAAAATATTGGCTGAAAGAAATGGAGAAAATGGGTGAAAGTTTAAATATCGTTATAAAAGTGTTAAATCTGGCAGTAACATTTTCACAGTTGTCAAAATCAGCGCGTACGATTCTCCACGGTTGCCCTAAATGCTCGTCTTGTTGTTTCACGAGGATTCTGTGCCTCCTCGCATGAAATACTCGTAACGCGATCTATTGTTTCAACCTGTAGCATAATCAGGGAAATTGGAGTCACGTTTACTCACTAAACACGATCATTCGAGTCTGCTTTACCATGTAGACGTAAATCTTCGAAAGATCATTAAGCGCGTTCCCAGCTTAACGAACAGCTTCGCCAATAACCGAGATTTTCCCTACCTCTATGATTCGAAAGGCCGCAAACCCATCCAAGTACCGTGGATTTGTTTGGAGTGTCATTTGAAAAGTTGGAAAACTCAACGGCGCAGCTTCACCAGTGCTTTCAATCGCAGTTTCATTCCACGCAAGACTCTAAAGAGCTTTTAATATTTATCGCGCAAACTCTCGCATCGAGAGTACCAATGTTTCCATCGAAATTCGTTCCGAATCGAGCGGCCACCGGTGAATCGTATTTTCGTGTCGAAATTCACCAAACAATCATCGATTCCCGTGTTTTTCACATTTTTTTTGTCCTATAGCCGTGTTTAACGAAAACGGTAAACAAAGATCGCGTATTATTTTATGAAGGGTTGCACGATATCCGCGTTTTCGACGGTAAGCGTCGAATTGACGGACGCTTGTGAAAAAAGGGTGAAGCGAAAAAAAAATATACCTGCATATGTGTGTCTCTGGTGAAAATAATACCTCGAAATCGTTTTATTCGATTCCCAAGAGAAAAGAACACGGCCGCTAGCTCGTTTCCAATTAACGTCACTAGCCGTTTATTTGGCTTCTCGATTTGCTTATCGTTCCTGCGAGAGAATCCCATCGATTTCAACGTCGCCCGGGGCGTCATCGTTCGTCAACGTATCTTCTTTGAATATGAAATCAATATTGCTCATCGGTTTGCCGCGAATTCCCTGTCTTTTACACTTGTCTTCCGACGTTTCTCGTTTAACGTGTGTCACTGTTGGAAAGGCCGTGTCAATTTGATCGAATACAGCTCACGAGATATGGACAGAAACTAATGAGTCGGATAACTACTTTTTTAACTAATGATAATGATAAATAAATAAATAATAAGAGCGGATTGTAGAATGCCGACTCTTATTCGCTTTTTCATCGAAGGTATTATTAGATCCATTAATTTGATCAATTTAATTTGATTATTAACTAGATCCATAAATTGATTTTCCTGTCAGCGAAATGAAAGGTTTGAAATGGTTAAAAGTACAATAATTTTTACAAAACGATCGTTAGGTTTACAATTTTGAGTCTTCGCAGATCCCTGAAATTTCGATGATTATAGCAGATTTAAAGCTTCTTAAATAGAGCGTTAAAAATTTAAAATTACAATGACTGATCACCGCAAAATTTCTATTTTCATGCTTATTATCGTAACAGCGATATCTTGACAAATTGTGTCAGATTTAATCACGAGTAAGCCGAGACATAATCTTGATATCGCTTCGATATCACCATTATTATCTTTGCCCTCGATGCTCTCGTCATTCGAGCATATTTCATCCTCTACTTTGATGCTATGCATATATTAATAATTCATATACTATAAAAAAAAAGTTTCATTGGAACGAAGTTCGATTGTTATCGGGGTAAAAATAAAAGCAAAGGATTGCACAACGATCGACGATTATCAGAGGGAATGCCAGCGAAGCGTCTGCGAGAGATCTGGTTGATCGCGGCCAGTAGAGGCAAGTTTTCTTGTTGCACGACGATATTAAATCGGACGAACGGCAAAAAGGAATCAATGGCTGGACGAGAATCGTTCTAGCGTGCACGAACAATGAGGATATTAAAAGTAATCGATATTTGCCTCCTTTCAACCGAAATCCACGATTGCTACCAATCGTCGTATTGCTCGTCTTTGATATACGTATCATAATGAAAGCCTCTGTTTTATCACCGATGTGCCTCGCGTTTTTTTTTTTTTTATTTCTTTTAACGACGAACGAAACATAAAAATGAATATACAATGAGGCACGATGAAACGCGAGGAGTTTGATGAAAAAGTTGTCACGTTCCGTACGACTGACAAGTGTTTAATGCACAAGTGAAGTATGTAGGTATACATCTATATATTATTTTTCTCCCTTTCTCCCATTCGCAATGAATATCGTACAAGTATCTTTTTTTTTAACGAAGGCTTCATTCGTTTAGAGTATTCGCCTTTCGTTCGTGTTTATGCGATTTGTAGTTTTTTTAGCCTCGCCAACGTATTGGGCACCTTTGAAGATGTAAACAAAGCAGCTGTAAACAAAGGGATATATACGGTTTTTTTTTTATGAGCCAGCAAATTCTCACGGTTGGTAGTTTCATGAAAGAGAAATTCACGAAGTGTGTGGTGTTATTTTGAAATCTGAAAACACCACGAGACAAATATGCCTAACAATTATAATTCACGTGTCGGAATACTCTTTGACTTTATTCATATTCTTGTTTTACGGCGACATGATTTTTTTTCCTAAGTCTAATCACAGAATGACGGAATTATTCCAAGTATTCCATTGATGAATGACGGAGTCATATGAATTTAAATCTTTACGTCTTTCTGCGATCAACAAACTTCGTCTTGGTTAAAACGAACAGTTTCTAAATACTGCAAACTGTTGATATCTCAATTAATTTTTGGTCAAATCTACTATTAAATCGCGGCAGAAAAAAAACGTGTGATAGAAATTTATACTCCTCATAAATTAATTTATCGACGTTACCTATGTCCTTTTTTCCGATCGAGAAACATTCAACGTTCGACTGTACAAAAATACCACCCCCCACCCTCACTCGAACAAAGTATTCCACATTGCGAAATGAACACTTTGAGCCCTGAATACAATTAATTCCAAAATTGAACTTCAATTAAATTCAACTAAAAATCTGACTTAAACAGTTAACTATTCCATCACAATCCAGTAGTCAACAGAAAGAAACACTTGAAAACATCCTCCAGAATGCTCAACTATTTTATCTCCAACGTCCAAACGCAACTTGTTCCGTTTTGCCAACGTGGAAAACGTTCATTCCGTCAACTCTTTTTTCCTTTCCCGTCCAGCGAATGTCATATCATCGTTATTAAATCATTCCACGCAACGAAACGGTGCCGTGGAAATAAAAACTGAACGTATCGCTGGTCAGGTGATCGGGAACGGTAGATCATCATTGACAACCGTCTTGTAAAAATAAACTGCCGGGCGTGCGGGAACCTGTGTAATTCACAAAACTATCCGGGTATTCGAATTGACACAGTTGCACAGGCCGTTGGATGTCCATGCCAAAAGGGGAACACGGGAAAACGGAGGACGATGAGGACAAAGAGGGCGAAGGGGAGGAGAGGCCGCGAGCTTTTTCCCACCCCCGTGGAAATCCATGCCAAAGGACGCGGAAAATTTGAGCCTCGCCCCTATAACCCAGAAGCGAGCCACGTATATCCACGTGTAAACCTGTTTCGCGTCGAACTACGGTTAACGAGTAAATCACATTACACGTGATATCGCCCACTGAGAACACTATCTAGGGTGTTAGCCGTGCTACATTAGCCCGTGCCGCGCAATTAATTAAGTTATATAAGCGGTTTAATGGGGATCTAGTTATCTCTTTGATTGGACCGCTCCTCGGAACTGAATTTCTCTTCTACTTATTTCCCGAATCTCTCGAGCCGTTCTTCCTCTTCTTGTCACCTCCTTTCCTCGATGTCTTCATCACCCTTTCTCTCTTCTTCTCTCTATTCCTATCTATCTTTTCTTTTCGTCTCTGACTTTTCACCTCCTTTGAAACAAAGACATCGCCTTGGAAAGTAGGCCACTGTAGGAATATAGAGACGACGATAGAACTCCCCCGATGATCCCAATTATATTCTTAGTTAAGCAGACAGGAGCAAACGACGGGGACATTGAGCCGTCGCCCAATGGACGATTCACTGAAATCCTGGCTAAAAGTCCAAAAATTTGACTCTTTGAATTTTGGTGATACTTTTTGCTACTCCTTGAGTTATTATTATTGTTTTGTTATGTACTCCATTCATGAAGAAGTGCATGTATGGTTTCAGGCACATTTAGCGTGTTATATTTATTGGTATTTTGCATAAATTAGTATATTTTTGAAAGTTTTGATATTAGATTCGTAATTAAAGAGTCGAAAAATTCTGATGTGTCTTCTGATGTTTCCGAGAGATGAAAAAAACATCGGAGACGAAGCGTAAATTAAATGTTAGAAAATTGGAGAAGACAACAATCGGTTTTAATATCCCTCCCTTTCATGCGACACCGAGCGAGTCTCGGATGGTATTTCATCTCATCGCTGTTCATTTCTCGGGTTATTTGATTCCCGTATGAATTTCCCTGATTTTCGTGTCCTTCGTGAATTGTGAAAGGTCAAAATTTCACTTGTGAAAATTCCAACACGAGGAATTCTAAAAGTTCCTACTGAAATCTCTCTGTCGTTTGTCTCTCTCTCTCTGTCGATTAATATTTTCTAGCTTTACATGCAATGTAATGGAATAAAGTACAATTTACATGACACGCTCGTTTGATTTCAATAATAAAAGCTCCAGTTGGAGAAACGAGCTTAATGTAATTATACATCGACCATGAAATACATGTATCGTACTCGAAAGTGTTTTAAAAGTAGCAAGAATTTACTGCTTAAATATTAAAATCACAGAAATATTTAACGTAATTCCATACACCTCTAATATATTCAGTAAATCACGTTAACATCGATAACGATACCGTGTACGATTCCGACTCGATAGGAATTAAATAAATGAAGAGAAATGCACAAAGTACAATAACGAAGGGAAAACAAAGGCAAGTAATTAAATAACGTAAAGACGTCCTCGAGGTACATGTCGCGCGGTATGCGTTATATTTGTAAAAATACCATCTCATTAATCTACCGTGATATTAAAATTCCGTGTCCTTTGAGAGAAACGAAAGGAAAACACAACGAACCGGATTTCCCTCGCCGTATATTTTAACCAGGCTGAATAAAGAAGATTCGTTTTTTCCTCTCAAATCTATCGTACTTGGTGAATCTCTTTTCTTTCACTTCTTCGACTTAAATACATTTTAGCCTAATTTCAACGTGACAATCTCTCGGAAACAAGGCATCACGCAACGTTTCTCAAGTATACTTGGATAATGTGCCATGACGTTTCTCATGTTTGTCCAAATTCTCGAGTGTTCTCCAGTTAACCCGATTCCCGGGTGAATTTGATCTATCGAGGATTCCTGGTGTTGACCACGATACTACATCGGAAATGCAGGGAGAAGCATCCGTTCGTCGCCGTGGACGTTCGTAGTGTATACTTCCAGGTAACTCGAAATGGTAAATTAAACTGCATTATCGGTACATACGATCGTATCGGTTACGTTTCTCCGATTCGAGAGGTTCGATGAAACTTCACCGTTGATACCAACGTGGTGATCCAATTTTATTCGATGATTCGATCCTTATTTATCTTGCCTTGGTAATCTTCGAAAAGTGCATAAAATTTTCCTTTCTTTTTTCTTTAAAAAGCTGAGGAAATTCTTGTTTCAACGTAAGAATTCAACGTGAATTTCGCAGCCGCGAGAAGAAAAACTATTTGGAAACTATCGAACTTAGAGTGTTACGATGAAAATTGATTTGTTTACGCCGTTCGAACGTGAGAATATCACCAATGAACAAATAGAAATTTACGTTTCTCCCTGTTACCCTTTCTCTCTCTCATTCTCCATCTCTCTTTGCTGTTGTGACTTTTTGCTTTTTTTAAATGTCTATCGGTATAAATTCAAACACGAACGAATCGCCCGGAAAGCGACAACCTGCCAGGCTCGTCGGAATTAAAAATAATGCGAGATATCGCAGGTACTCGTGATGGATCGTACAAATCAATGTACCAGAAACATTTCAAATACACTCCACGGTCGACGTGCACTTATCGGCTCGAACAACGATGAAATTGTGCATGCACGCACACTGTAAATATGATCTACGAATATAATCAACGTAGCCACGTATATTTCCCATGGAATTCGTACATTCTGACGGACAGGGTCAGTGCGTTTGTACGAACGTTTCCAGATATTTGACGCGTACATCGGTCACCAAACGGTTTTCACCCCAAAAACCCTCCGCGATCCCGTGTTTTCTGCCGTAATAGAATTTAACGCTGCCAAAAGGGGCGTGGGACGTTGAATAAATTTATACCCGCGATCCGTGCAATTATTCTCCCAACGGGGGCATTCGGGACCATGTTTTCGGCAATGGGAAAAGGAAAGAAAATATATATATATATAAAAACAGAGGGACGAAACAAAACGATAGAGAATCCAGAGGGAAAACGGAGTCTGGTTGCTAGTGTCCTCTTTGAAGGGAAAACGTCAAAACAGCCTGTGACGAAAAGGGACGTGTCATTCCCTTTTCACCCAATTTTTGCAGCGCTGTCGAATGCACCAATGATCTCCCGTTTTCTCTTTGCTGGGTCATTTTATTCGCTTCAAATTCCGTGCAACTATTTGATTGCATTGTGAAATAAAATTTTCGGGTACAATGGCATGCCTTTGTGTCTTTATGACATTTTATTTATATTTCGCAGTCATCCTTAGCGTTCTATTAATTTTCAGCGTGTGTCATCACGAGAGATTTGTAATAATTTGCGATAGCTTCGTTCAGTCGAGAGTAACGTAAAGTATTGATTGTGTTTGTTTGTGTGAAATCATTTGAAAAAGAGGCGACGTTGGATTTTCTGCATAAAGGAAAATATGAACAAAAAAAAAAAACAAAATTCACTGGGGATATTCAATCGGTTTGTCCATCGATATCGTTGATGTGCCACGAGTCGATGGAAAGCTGTGAAGTTTTTATTATTGGGCAGAATTCGTTAACGAGTAGTTTTACAGATAACCATGGAGAAACCATACGAACAAAGAAAATTTTTATAATAGTCCTATCGCGCATAAGCAATTGTTATTCTTTATTGAAAGCACCATCGATAAATCTATAAATCTTCATTAAAATCGTAACTGGTACTTCGCTTACCGTCACTGTTAAATATTTTTCCAAATTTCACATATAATAATACCAAAAATCCACTGAAATTTCAACAATTTCTACCGACCTCGTTACTACTGATCAGTAGTCGCATTGCTCGTCACGATATTTTGCGAAACGGCAGAACTAATATTGCCATCATCGAAACAGCTTGAATGTTTCGTCGATGGTTGAAATCATCGAAGTAGAAAATATGGGAAATTGTAATTAGTAAAGGATATCCGAAAAACAGCGCTCTTATGAATTATTAAACGTAAAACACGATAACGACGTAACTGCTTTTTATTTATTTTTGCTGTTTCTCTTCCTCTTTCTTTTTCTTTTTGCCAGGGGCAAACTGCAGACAACAAACAGTTTCAACGCGGCGTGTAAAATCTCCGGAGGGCTGGCTAACTATTACGTATGCCTCGTTACATTGCTCGCGCGCGCTATAACGCGTTATCCGCGACTGAACGTTGCTCTTGTTTGAGTCGGAAGTCCGCATAATGCCACGTCAAATCTGGCCTACGTGCGTACTGGTTCGTAACTGTTCTGAACACGGGATACCAACCGGTGCTATCGGAAGCTCTGCTTCGCATCTGCTCTAATAACGTATGGTCAAGAGGGAAATTCCTGTGTACACTCGCTCGCACCTGTACATGCGATTGCATCACTTGTTCCGACGCCCGACAATCTCTTATATCTCTTTTATGGTATATCCTGATTGCAAATTTATCTATCCCCTTCTGATCTTTCGTATCGCTGGAATTCAAAAATTTCTATTGCACTTTCTCTCGCCCCTTGATTTCTAATTGCTCTATTAATTTATCTGTCTCACCCCTTTTATCCCTTATTTGTTAACTCTAAATTTCTCTATCATTATATCTATCTCACTTCCTTTTTATTTTATCTCTTGATTTCAAAAAATTTTTGTATTACTTTATCTAACTTGGTCCCTCTCTCCCTTATGTGTTGATTACGCATTTTTTTAGCACTCTATCTACCTTACTTCCTTTTTGTTTTATCTATTGATTGTTAATTTCTCTATTATTATATCTGTCTCACCTCCTCTCTCCACTATGTGTTGATTACAAATTTTTTTAGCACTCTATCTACCTTACTGCCTTTTTGTTTTATCTATTAATTGTTAATTTTTCTATTAATCTATCTGTCTCACCCCCTCTCTCCATTATGTGTTGATTACGCATTTTTTTAGCACTCTATCTACCTTACTTCCTTTTTGTTTTGTCTATTATTTGTTAATTTTTCTATTATTCTATCTGTCTCACTCCCTCTCCTCATTATGTGTTGATTACAATTTTTTTTAGCACTCTATCTGCCTCACTTCCTTTCTGTTTTATCTCTTGATTGAAAAATTTTCTATCGGCTACTTTTCTTACCCCTTTATACCACAAATTTTATGTTCCTCTTCCTGTTACGTCTATATTTCAAATTTCTTTATTCCTCTTACTCTTATTCTTGTTTTGGTTTGCCGTATTACACTCAATCTTGCTTCACGTCCCTTCCTTTCTCTCACCCTCAATAAGCTTCTCACCCTCGCAAATTCTCTCTCTGTCCCTCAGCACCGTTTCCACCCTTCCATTTATGCGTATTTACGTGCACGTCCTACGTGTATTACTATATGATTTACGTTCTCTCGGTAAAGCAATATGTCATTCGATGAATGCAACGATACCTGACACCACGCATTTTTATCATCCTATTGACGTTAATGGGTATGACAATAGAAAAGGATTTTCACCTACGGTCAGCCGAGAAGCTTACCGATGTGCTTTTAGCACGCTCGAAATTTCGGTGTCGTTAGTGATGTTCAAATCTCGAACATCGAGGTTGGCAGGTTTTTTCTATCGATTTTAAAAGGGCTGAGCACTATAACTTTTTACCACTAAAATATTTTCCTTCCAGGAAAGTAAAGTAAAAAGATGCAAAGGAAACTTGGAAAAAAGGCAAATAATAATGTATGTATTAATTAGACGAGGATTTGCATTTTCCGCAATCTAGATCGCGTTATTTCCGCGCTTCCTTCTTTTTGCCATTTTAAATAAATCGAGTATTTAATACAGTATCATAAAATTTATTCGTTCCTGAACACGAAAACATAGTGGAATGCGGAGCATTAACTTTCTACAAGCATTCATCGAAACAGCTGCAATGAATTCGCATCGTGAGTCAGTCTTTGTTTAAATTTATACTTAACTTTCGCATTGTTTCCATAAGAACTGTTCAATTTCAATTTTTTTTTATAAAAATATCACTATTTCTCACTCCCTATTGAACATCATAACAAATAAAGTTATAAGCCTTTAACTCTAGCAACGAATATCGCCATCCGGAAAATCACTGCCAAACAATGAAACATATCGGTAGTATAAATATCGAGAATACGATTTTAATCACCCTGTATTCTCATTTTAATGCACTCTCTATCTATGAGGCTCATGTTATATTTGCAGACGATATCGATCAGATATAGCAATAACTCGTTCTACAATCAGTCGCAAACAAATACGTTTCGTCGGGTCAACAACAACTGGCGTTCGATGCTTCCGAAACAACCCTTTCCAAGTTCGTATCTCTTGTACGCCAATCATTCTATACTTCCAGTACGCTTTCCACAGTTTCACCTAAATTTTCACATCCAACTAACAGCCATGTGAAATGTCACAGTATTTCAGTTCTCTCTTTCTCGAAAAAAAATGCAAGCTATAAAAAAACAGACGTCGTATAGGTTCACACGAAGAATTCGACCGTATGACCATTATTTGGCCCTTATTCAATCTCATGGCCCGTGGCTGAATAAATCGGCGCCATTTTCACGCGAATCGGTGACTTTATATCTCTCCCTTCTCTCTACCAATTTCACGGTTTCACTCTCTTTCTCTCACTCACCCATTCTACGTCTACTTTCTCACCTTTCACGAATCCGCTTTCGTTCCACCTGCTACACCCTTGGAATACGGTCGATTCAATTCAAACTACCCCTCTTCCGCGAATCGAAGGAACCATCCGAGATATATTAAGGACCTTGGACCAAGTTGAACCTTCGTGCTTTCAAATAGAATCGCTTAAAATGATCCGTGAGGAAAGTCAAAGACGAGTTGATTGCGACAAGGTGACAGTTATCGAGGCACCAGGTTCAAAGGAGAAATTGCCTTCTAGTGTCTTCTCCTATGGAGAGAACTTCCCTCGTTTCTACGATCGGATACTGAGCTTCCTAAGGACACATAGATGAGCGGACAAAACAAAGCGAATCTATGCCATTTCGGTCGAAATATCTTGGAAAACGGAGCTGGAATTTCGGCGATCCGGGGAATTCGTGTCATGCGGAAATTACTCGGCTCTGGGGCAACGGAGGGGTTGCAACCTGGGCTTCTAAATGGCGGCTCCGTGTTCGAATCCCCTCGTCGTCACCTTTTGGGAATTTTTCTCGTGTTATAGCTACAGTGGTTTGAAAATGTATCCGAAAATAGCAGGGAAAGGCGGCATGAACGTCGAAAAGGAGAATATAAAATGTGAATTGTAACTGTGAAAATAATAGAAATTAGATATTCCTGATTCCAAAGGAACTCTTGGAAAATTGCGCTAAATCTTTAAGTTTCAAACGTTATGGAATTATCGTGGCCTGGATTTGGAACGGAAAAGTTAAAGGGGGTTTAAAAATGTAGGGAAAAGTAATAGGTAGGTTGAAACGCTGTCGTGACACTAAATGTAAGTCGAAATCAAAAGTGAAATGCGGGCAAGACAACTCTAACGTTGATAAAAATATTGTACTATATAGACTTTCAAAATAAGGAGTATTTAAATTAATCCTTTTACATCGATTACTATGAACAAATAAACCATAATCTGGTGATTTAATATTCTGATGAAATCTAAAATTATTTTATGCATTCTGAAAAGAACACATTGATCCGGTTAAAAAATATTACAAAATAAATATATATAGGGCGTAACACTACTTAATGAACGATATCATTCACGTTATCCTTATTCCATAACAATTCAAATGATCCTTAAAAATAAAAAAATATTTTTAATGTAGAATTAATTTCATCGCAAACAATATTTTCAAATTTCTTCGAAACAAATCTTTCACAATAGTATTTTATGAGGGATAATTCTCAAAACAAAATCCTAACAAAAGAGTTCAAAGGATGAAGCATGAAATTCTCACCCTTCGATTTACGTGAGATTTTTCGTCAAGGATGTAATACCAGGTGAGCTTTCCCTGTAAATAAATGTGTATCTCGACACCGGCTCTCGATAAAGGAGTTTCTCCTTTTTGACGAAATCCCTCGCAGAGAATTCAATAACGTAGTCGAACAGGAAAAAGCCGAAGAAATACGACAAGAGAATTATTACAAGTGGTATTGTATATCATAGAAGGGAATAGTATTTTAGATTTCCTTAAAAATAAAATGAAAAGTCCGTCAGAGAGAAAAGTATGGGGAAAAAAATACTCAATGAACGTATCGTTTTCGTGCGAAAGTCGTTAGTGGTTAAAAGGAAAAGTCGATTCCCAATTTTCACTATCAGATATGATATTCTAGTAAATGAGAGCCGGAATCAGGGAGATCGGTTGCAACAAAGAGAGAAATATAGAAAGAGAGGTAGCTAGATAGCTAAATACAGAGGAACAGCGAGAAAGAGGGAGAGAGCGAGAAAGGGTGGATGGCGAGGGTGAAAAAGGGAAAGTCTATATTCCTCGCTAAACGTGCGTATGGAATCGTGTGCGTGTAATGTTGGAGATTGTCATCGTCGGCGTTGTAACTACAATTTGGAGAGGACTTGGTGAAAAAGAGATAGAAAATTGGTAGGGCGAGGATACAAGAGAGGGTGGACCGGGAAAACGAATAAAAGTTTTCCGATTCCGAAAACTTTTTATGACTTCATTTTTACTGTGCTTTTTGCCGTGTCGGTAAACGAAGCCCGATTCTTAATAACATCGAGACCATTCTCTGATATTGTAACAGTACCAAAAAACCGTCCCATCGAGCGAAAGGGGACCATGCGAATGAAAAATTCGTGGACCAAAACCCCTTTGACCGTCTCTTTTTGACCGCATAGTTTCCCCACGAGAATATGCAACTAACAATATCGATTTACCATGCTTACGATGAAATAAAAAAAAAATTCGAGAGAGATACGTAGGAGGAGAAAAAAAATTATAAAAGCTACACGTGAAAGAAGAAGAAAAAAAACGAAAGGAGTCCCTGTAAACGCTACTCCTTCCCTTTATTTCTCATCGCCGGCATGATACGGCGGCGAATTTTCTGTAAACGTTTGCAAATGCGAGGTGAATACATCTTGCGTATTTTTACGAATTTCCCCGGGATGGTCTGCAGTTACGATCTAAAAAACGGGATTTTATTTTGCGCGTAAAAAAATTTACAAGCTGCGACTAACTCCTGGATTTATTTCCACAGTTTATTTTTCGACGATGCGCCGTTACATTAATTCCTTGCTCGGCAAAAGTATTCGGATTATGGAGAGAGATATAAATTTTAAACGAAAATCGTTCCACGAAACTGTATTACGTATGCTCGTTAAAGTATTCCTTATGTCACTCGTCAGTGTTTCTTGCTTGTTTTTTTTTCCCCCCTCTGTTTTCGTTTTGTACCTTCCTATTTTTTTTTTCATTTTGTTAACCGCATTTCGCGGTTTTGCGTGTAACGAACCGTGCGCTCTTCGGCTGGTTTTATTTCAATTGAATGTTTCAGCAAGTTAATGGATAAACCTCGTGTCACGCGTACTGCGATTTTGTCGCGCTACGGTCAGAGTTGAAAAATAATATCGGCAGTTTAGCAGAAAGTCAAAGAGGTAGTTCTGCGCAAGGTTAAATAATAGTTGCACCGTTCACCCCTGAAATCTCGATATTTAAACGTTTGGTTACCGTTCGTTACTCGCTTCCGTTTTATCCTATTTTCTCTAACTATTTTTTCCCCGATATTTCTACCACAACAGCATACATGAGCGAAACATTTAACTACATCTTCAATTTGTAGAATTAACGGGGATAGTTTGATATAATTCTTTCACATTGAACGAAATAAAAAGTTTCAAAGTATCATTCGAAAGTTCATACCTAACTGATCGTACTTAAGAAGAGGATTTTCGTTATGTCATCGTTACAAGCAGTGACAGATCGCTAAACGATATCACGTCTCATGTAATGAGTGATAATTAAAAAGAGACGCTTGACCGACTAATAAGATTTACTTGCAAGAACGTCCGAGAAAAAGGAGGGAAATCTCGTGACGTCTATCTATAATACGGTAAAACAAAAGAGATTCATATATTCATCGAGGAATTTCCATCGAGAAATCTTATCCCCATTAATCCAGGAATTACTTACGTCGCGAAAAGGATTCGCTAGAGGACGAGACAATCGAGCGAATCTATCGAGTATTACTTTGCATCGAGACGACCGAAGAGAATGTCACTCGGTACAGATATTCCCCGTGGAATTATTTAACAACGGTGCCAACAACTCGGTGCGATTGCTCCCCGATGATTCGCAGCTGAGAGTGCAGTCGTCAGTTCGTCTGAAATCGTCGCGGTAGGTTACCTCGCTTTTAGCTGAGAAATCGCAAAATCAACGGGGCAAAAAGTATCGGAAAAGAAGAAAAATGAATATACCTGAGGTACGTGCAGTCGCAGCTCAAGCGTTTAAGTCATCCGTTTACCCGAATTCTTCTTTTGTACTTCTCAACGTTTTATTTCTCTAAATCCATCTACAAAAGTTGTCTGTCTCTCGTGAAATGTCGATCCAATGAAGTTACATTCGGTATTGAAATATTTCCTTCAATCTGTCCATTTTCATTTGGCTAGCTGAACCTCTCCGAAATAAGTGAAAGTAAAGATTTTATTCTAGTGTCCAAATATAGGGCACTCAGACATTCCTCATATTGTCCAGAAAGTCAAAGAAAAAAATATCACTTATTGTATTTAGGTTCAATACTATAAAGTCACCATTAACTACTTTTTACTAGTCTATATATTTCTATCTATCTATTTTACTAGTCTATACACGTAATAAATTCTTTGAAGGGTGGTTTTAGGGCAAAACCTCTAGAAGCAAAAGGGTTAAATACTTTCTCTATTTTCTTCTTCAGCTGCAATCGTTTCTTGCATCTTTTAACAATCTTAAGAATTCTACTTTCACCCTTAAATTGCAAGTACAAACTTGATCTTAACGAAATCATCGTCACCGCATAAACGACAACGAGGGTAAGCGGCGAACAAAATCGCGCGGATGGCACCATTTATGTAAATGGGTTATCCACGGCTTGTTAGATACATAATACTCTTCAAGTAAAATCTCCATATGAATATTGCACATTAATGTACACTATGCCGGCCCGTTCATATGTTAATGCCACGACGGCGGCTGCGGCGGCTGGCCGAGAGCGGCCTGCGCAATGTGCAAATTAACATCGAAACGGAAAAATCTCCTATTTACATGGGGGGGTGTAGGGCAACGGGGTGGAAGGGGGATTCGGGCCGATGTGTCGGCGGCATTTCCGCGGCTGGGCCGCAGCCGCAGTCGTCTGTAATTAGCATTCGTGCCCGGGGGAGAGTCAGGCGGTGACGAGTGATACCAGGCAGAATTGATTTATGATAATGCACGACGCCACTCGTCGCGATTCTGGCTTGCCGCCTTTCGTTTCCCGAGAGACATACGAGATACGTCCTTTTGTTTTGCTGTGTGCCTTTCCGTTTGTAACTATTATAGGTATTTCACCTACGAGCTACTGTTTTTGATGAACTCTGGGCCATCCAGCTGATACGCATGCCGTATGAGACAAATTTCCTGAAGGTTACGGAGGAGGGTTGAAACTTGGGCTGATTGCGAATGCGACCCTTTATCTGGTTATCCACTGTAGCCCCATGGAAATTTTTCGCTCTTATTTTCTTATGCACGTTTTCAGTTGGAAAGTCTACGAATATTTTGTCTAGGAGCCACCCCCTTTGGGTTGGATTCTGGACGACATAGCATATAATGTAAGAAAAATTTCCTGAAGGTCACGGAGAAGGGTTGAAACTCGAGCTGACTGATTGTGCATACAACCCTCTACCTGGTAATCCACCGTATTCCTACAGAAATTTTTCGTTGTTAGTTGCGCACTTTGGCAATTGGAAATACTTGGGACGTTTTTCCTAGAACCCACCCCTTTCACCCCTACATAGTTAATATACTTACACGTAATATAAGAAAAATTTCCTGAAGGTTACGGAGAATGGTTGGAACTCTAGCTGACTGATTGCAAATGCAACCCTCCGCCTGATTAACTATGGTAGCCTCATAGAAATTTTTCGTTATTACTTCTAGGTGAATCTACCCTTCTAAGTGAATTCTGGATCACGTAGTCGATATATATAAGAAAATTTTCTGAAGGACACGAAGGAGAATCTGAACGCTGGACCACTGATTTCCAATGCGAACCTTTACTTCCTTACCTACAATAGCCCTATTGAAAGTCATTGTTGCGTGCCTAACGCCTCATTTGGCCTGTGCTAAAGGATTCAGGGTAGAGAAAGGGAGGCTAATTTTGTGTTTGCATTAGGAATGAAGTATTGTGATTGAGGAGGATTATGATTGCTGCTGCGATATTGGAAGGCTCTGTTGACACGATTGTCGACGAGAAAGAATTTTTGTAGAGGGGTTAAAACACGTTGGGAATGTATGGGGTAGCTTGGGGCGGAATCGATGAAGTTTGGAGAGAGTGGTCATAAAAATAAGTCGAGTACTCCTGGTGAATATGAAACGAGGGAGCGTTCTGTTTTTGGATTTTCTTTCGATGGCAGAAAATTCCATCCCTTTCCATCCCGATAAGTAGAATGTAAACATATTTTGTTAAAGAATACTTGAATAGTTAGAAATTCTTTGATTATGAGAGACAGACATTCTAGCTAATATCCAAAAACATGTAAACATTGTTTACATTGCTTAAGGGTTTCTTAATTCTCTTAAAGAGATTTTATTCATTTTGTTAAAAAGTCCTATATCCCGAGTTGCCAGCAGAACTCGCGTTTGCCAAGACTTTAACTTATTTCAACGAGTATAATCCGTCTTCAAACTTTTGCCTCACGTATACATAGAGTATCTAATTTTTTAAGTGCTCCCAACAACTTTCTCAAACTATCCTTTACCAACGACAAAACAATTGTTTCCGACGCTTAATTCCTGTAACGAGATAAAATTACATAATTCCGTGAACGAGAAGGAGGTCTCGTTTCTTTTAATCTTTCGACTTTGCATCATTGCAATCTTTCTCCTCTCGCTGCGAAACCCGCTTAGAGTTACAAGTTCCGTGAGAACCGCGGAGAAATTGGGACGCAGAAATGTAAGAGCAAGTTCCACTTTTCTTTCAGCCGCATTTCTTCCTTCTCAAAGTTACTGGGTGTTCCGCCCCGGCAAGGAACTAAAGGTCAGATGTAATTATTCGGGAAGAGGTAAGAAATAGAAGTGGGTACAAGTACTCCGCATAAAGTTTACATTAAAAACACGAAAGAAATAAAGCCTCGAAACGCATATACGATGCATTCGGAGAAATAAATTCTTAAAATCCTTACTGCTGCATATATGGCCTCGCAAATTCAGGCGTATGTATGAGAATCTTCGGAGAATGCAAACAAGAAACTAATCGTATTCGGTGCACCCCAGATTCTACGTGAAAATGGAAAAAAATTCTTTGAATTGCATTAACAGTACATGAACAGATGCAGTTGTTCCCATTGAGAGAAATACAAGTGAACATGGCATATGGGGAGTGCGACTAAAGGACCCATTACACGTTGTTACCCGATGATGTGGAATTTGAGAATGAGGTTACGGTATGAACGGCAAAAAAAAAAAAGAAAAAGAGGCGGCTTGACGCGATGGTACAAAAAGTAATTGCGATAGAAATGTTGGAATCCTCCTTTCTCTATTCTTCTTCTGGGAAAGAGAGAGAGAGAGTAGAATTTTATAAAAGAAATATACGTAAATAAATCTCTTTGAATGAATCGTTAATAAATACACAATAAAATTGAAATGATTGCTATTGAAACTAGCAATAATTTCTAAAAGTAACTTTCCCTCCATTTTCCGCCGGAAGATCGATCAATTGCAAAGTAATTCCGTTAAAATCTTGAGACGTTGAATCTCATGGAATTTTCTCGGTAGGGAAATTCGTGTAACTTTTAACTCGGTATCCTACCAAGTGCCTGAAGAAGTTAATTAAACTAATGCAAAGGTATACAAAGGGAGAAACGAAAGGGAAATATTGAGGATTCGTATCTTCGAGGATCTTAACAGCTACTTCCGTTGATTTTATCTTTGGTAGTCTTCAAAAAAATCATCATACACTAAAATCCCGGAACGATCGTTTAATATTGAATTTTTATAAAATTTAACGCGATTAAAAAAAAGAGGATAAAGTCGTCTTAAAAATTGCTATTCTACGTTCCATGTATTTATAACGACGCTTTACGTCGCCGGAAACCATTTATGGGTTCTACAATCCGGATTAAAGAGCTCCTTTGTTATAACTTTCAAAAAAAACAGGACACGACTGAAATATTACAGAAGCTGTTTATTGAGCCGTGACAAAATAAAAAACTAATGTTACTGTCGATATATTCGGATGGAATATACAATACGATCAGGTCATACATTAATTATATTAATTCCGGCAAACGAATCACGTGGTAACCCGTGTCAGCTGTTTTGGATTCCGGGGATGAATAATTTTACCAGCGAATATACTTTTCAGCATTCGCGACTCAACTGTGTATTAAATATTCACGAATATTAACAAGTAATCCCCCGTTTTTAAAGCATTACATTTTGATATTGGCAACGAGTTATTTAGCATTTAAGCCGCGCGTGATATTCGCGCACTGGACGTGCAAAAATCGCTTCGCAAAGCGGATTCGACCGTTCGTTCGTGTAATTATGCGGAAAATGCTTGTTCGTTATTGGAACGATTACTCGCTACAATTCGTATTTCTACCGGCATTGTATCATTATGATTTCATGCTTTATTATCCGACCGTAGAATATATCGTTAATCATTTGTATCTTTATCGGTGAGCCGTTTAATTTCACCGAGATGCCCAATAATAAATCTATGCGGTATTTGATCGTTCTTCGATTCGTTCGTTGTAAAAGGAGACAGGGGAGGTATGATCGTTCCATCGATATATTTCTATTACGAACAATGCAATATCTGTACTACGTCGCTGAGTTACTTCGTTACTACGTGTGCTTCGTAATTGCATTTTATGACTGTTGAAAAATATAAACGCGGATTTATTTCATTTCATAACATTTTACCGCATCTTGTATTACAATATTCTCCAACCGGTTGTGTTGAGAATCTACGAACGAAAATATCGACAAATATACGAGCATTGTAAGTAAATTAGGCCCAATTCAATTCCATGTAGGCGATTCTATAATTATCAAACCAGTCATAATTACTGCTACCAAAATTTTCTCCTAAAATTCTCCAAGTTTATAGAAAGATCATATAATAAATATTTTACGTCTATCTCCAAAAACATAACTCACCGAATTGATTATCTTTTCCGGCTCTTCATTTCTCCTCTTTCAAAGTACTTATTTAATATATTGAAATGACATAAAATTACCACCGGTACTTCTACTCTTAAGGATGCATTTACTAAACACGCATAATTAACCGTTCGAGGATTGCCGATGCATATACCTGACCTGAGGAAAATTCTGGTTGTAATTTATCCGCATACATATACACAATTGGAACTACAAAATTGAAATATGATTACGCAAATAGTAATTTACAACGTATATATATCAACATTCTGACGTCCTCATAAAAAGATGGTATGTATCATAAATGTAGCAGGAGGATGGCCGTTCGTTAATTATTGAAGGCGAAGTAAAATTAAAAGATACATTTATGAAATTAAGTAAAAGAATAGAAATTAGAAATATATATATAATCAAAATAATACTAATCTACTTAATAACTCTTAACAAAACGAATCAAACATAAATAACACAAATGAACATAAGACCATAAGAAATAAGAAAACATAAACCGTGAAACGTCCGCACTCGATCATCGCAGAGCACGTTCTGCTCTTATAGGCCCATTTGAATATCGAGACGTCTCTCGCCACGACGGCATAAGTAACTTTATAAAATATACTACACAAAGGGTTAACGGTAGCACAGTCCAAGCAAAATATTTTAGAAACGTTGGAAAAGCAGGAGAAATTTGTATGCTTGGTTACGTTACCAAAATAACATTGAATTCTATTGCAGCGTGTTATTTATCTCGATTTCATGACACTCTGTTAACTGTTGTAAATGTTATTTGTTGATACACAAAGTTTGATAAGTTGTATGCCCATACCTTTCCGTTTACCTACACCTAAAATCCATTTCGCATTTGTCCTCGTACATTGAGACACATTAACGACGCATAGAGGGGATTCTACCTCTACTCGCTCGATCCGTTCTTCCGCATGGTACCCGCACGCTGTCAACCGGTTGATGGATCGCATCCAAGACGCCGCAATTCAATCACCTACCGAAATTATGCAAGAACGAACGTACGGATTTGTGTTGGAAGAAAATGACAGATTTATTTGAGGGTTATTGAGGCTACGATCTAAAAAGAATTTGCATGAGACCATTCCTGACGAAGCGAAGAGAGGAGGAAAAAAACTGGAAAGGGTGAAAGGGAGAAAGAGCAAAGCTATTTCAAGAGCTGTATCTAATTCTCACTGTATGTACACTGCCATTTACTAATAAATAGCTGTACCATGAACAATACCCCTCGACCAAAGCCGGGCTATCGACGGAAGAATGAGCCGTGACCAAAAGAATGGCCTTCCGGCGACGACGAGTGCCGTTGAGACACTTGAGGGGAGCAACTTTCGAATACGTATTCTCTTTGCTCCTTCCACTCTGTAAAGAACACTCGCGATAAAGTGGAGCTTGTTCACGCTTCGCGACTGATTGCTTGGAAATTTGAATTTGCGATCGTGCCGTTTGCACTTAACGAACCTCGTTTAATTCGGGGTAAGATCCTTTGGAATGTGAGGGAATTTTTGAAGTGCTTCGAAGGGGAGTATATCGACTTTTTCGTTGGAGATTATTTTGTCTAGGCACTAAAGAGCGAGGAGGAAATTACTGATTTTTTGACATTTATTGATTTTCTCGAGAATTCAGGTCTAAATACAAAATCTTCATTTCTCTGTTTTCTTTCATTTTTTTTTTTCATGAGAAATAATATTGTGCCTGTTTAAACATATTCGACCTGGCTATAAATATGTATATATTACGAACAAATGAAGACAAAATGTAAAATAATAGTTTTTTATTTAGAACCTAATTCTCGAGGAAATTGAACGTGCAATTTTAATGTTAACATATGCGGGTAGAACAAAAAGTCAAAATATTGCACCTGTATTTACCAATTTTGATGTTGTTTATGTGAAACATGATTTTTTAAAAAATATTTCATTCGTATTTTTTTTATCGCCTATTGTCCATATTCAGGGGAAAATACTTCTCAAAGTAGGAGGGTTCAAAGTGAATTTCTCACTTTAAATAAAAGGAGAACAATATTAACAACAATGGGACTGGTAACATAATTACGGTAGGACTTTGTGAAAGACTCGTTTGTAAATGACAATCTGCAACGGCAATTCAAAACGACAGATGAACTCTAAAAATATATAATTGTAACAACGTAGACTTTCGAAATGTTTAAAGAACTTTTGCTTATTTTTCACCATGTAGAATTCCTTGGATCGTAATTTTGTTCTTAGAGGGGAAGGTAAATGTTAGTTGTAGGAACGATACCGTAGGAGCAAACAATTCCTCTCTGTAATTGAGAAGTGCCGACGTGCTGTTTCGTTCAAGGTTTATGGGGAGATCGGCGTTAATTATTCCAATGTGTACTAATTGCTGATTCGGTGGATTATCTGGTTATCTACTCCCGCTGTTGGATTCTATCTCGTTCTCTTCCTCTTCCACCCCTCCGGTGGCTCATCTTTCCAACCCCTCTTGACGCTTAACGGCTCGCCGGTTGACTTCGAAACTCCGACTATTCACACTGAGATTTTTTACCCAAATTTTCACTCCGTGCTCCAAATTATTTCACGAATTTTTCTTTCAATTTATTCTAAAACACACACTAGACACGTATATAGATTGATTAAAGAAATGTTCGCGAAGATTAGAAACTACAGGGGATAATAAAGGTAGGGTATTAAAATTAGCTCGTAGCTAGAGCTCATTTGTGGGGGATTAACGATAATTAATAAGAATGCGGGTAGATTAACATCGACAAAGAGGATTTCTCCGCTGGCTGAATCGTATTATCGTTTAGGGCCCAATCAAAATGTTAACCTATTTCTGCAACACGATGGCGGCGGATGGTGGAAATTCTTACAATGAAACTGGATTATTACAATAGTAGATTGTATTTACTAATAGCTCTGATATCTTATTAGTTAAACAATTTTAATTATACAGAACGTTACGTATTACTCTTCCATTTTCATCCATGATAGTAATAAAGATTATCTCATTACTTGAGGTAGAATTTCGTGAAAAAAAAGAGTTGAATATTAATTAGCTATTGTTTGATCATTTTCAGTGAACGAATTTTCGTTAATGGCTGCCAAACAACACTTTAAAGAAAATTCTAATCGACAGCGACTCTCGAGAGTTCGGCCATTATAGCCGCAGTTTAAAAGGTTTTAACTATCCAAAGGTTTATAATACCACGCACGCTTTCAGAGGCAGCGGGGAAGAATCGCTACGGACTAATCTTCTTGAATTTATGGACCCACCCGATAATGTTCCAGCCTTCCTTTTTACCTTAATTCTAACCTGGCCGGCGCGTTTCATCCTCACGAATTCCACGAGCATTTTTCCATTTCCACCTTTCCCCTCTCTTTTCCATTTCCGTTTCGCATTAAGTCCCTTGCCAGCGAACAATAGAATTTAACGTGACCGCCGTTATCGATCTTGCATAATAATTCAGATACAATTATACCTTCTGTCTCTCTCTCTTTCTTTCTTCCTGTCTCCCTTTATTCACCCTCCTTCGCATCCCTTATTTTATAGCCAACTTATTATTATCATTTTCACTTTCCCGACGATCCACGAGGATTTCTTTCTCGTGGATTTTACACTCGAAAAAACGACCCGTCGATTCGAGACCGATAGGGTTTCGCCATTTTTTGGTCATGCAAAAACGACACGTAAAACGTAGATGTATCTACACGTATTGTTCTCCATTCATATGTAACCCTGCATTGTACCGACGATGCACGTGACAACGTGTAGGTTTTTATATTTACCGCCTTTTTCCTTTTGCAAATGATCAGCAATTTTTCAAATCGATTTGACATTCTATTTCCATCTTCTTTCTTTCACCCTGGCGGATTCTCTCTGTCTATCTTTCCTTTTTTTTCGTGCCGTTTATTTTTAGAATCTTTCGTTAGCCACGGGCTGACAAATCTGGCATAAGACTCATTTATATTTATGGTGGAATATGGTCCTCGAACTGCCACGTTATTCAGCCATGTCCGACGAAACGTTGGTAAATGCACACGGTGGACAACGCGGCTCGTTAAAAATTGAATCTATTTGACCGTCAGAGCTTGAAATTCAAATTTGACGAAAAATATCCACCGGTTGGACTTTCGTTTCATAATCGATATATTCATCGTCGGTGTTTCCTGTCGTAATGCCCGTCGTGTTGCACGTCTGTTGAAAAAGTCGGATGAAAAAAAGAACGTAAAAAGTAAGAACGAAAGTGAGGGGAAAAATGTATGCGAGTGAGAAGGAAAGAATAGGGGTGAGATACGGGCGACACTGTGCAACGCTAGAAACTCATAAAATTAAAAATATTTTAATTGGCATTAAGTACGATCGTTGCTCTTTTCCTTCGCTCTTATATACGTATATACATTTATATCGTTCGTTGTTTTTTTTGTTTCGTCTGTTGTTTTTAATTTGGCACTCGTCGTGAAAAATATTATCCCCGGGGAAAATTCGAGACGAAGCGTGGGAGTTACGCGAAGGCTTTATTAACGCGTTGCTGAGCAAAAATTTATTTTTATTAAAATCGAGGGATGCGTTCGACGATGAACTGCAACGGAACCGTTAAAATATTTCCAATTTTTATCGTTTTAACGGCAAACGATATCGTTTGCGTAATATCCGAGGATTGAGTAAGAGGCGGAAAATGAAGGAAGTGTTATCATTTGGCGGACATATTTATCCAGCGTCTTTCATTAGTTTTAATATCGTCCCGCGCAGATTACGCTGGGAATACTTAAGCAGTGCACGGTATTTTTTAATTACGGATGATGCATCGTGGCTAGACCAACGACTCGGTATTTCATCGATCGTTCTTGCCACCCTGAGAATTTACGTGGGAAATTACGAAATTCTAAGGGCAACACCTTCCCTCGTAGAGACAAGGTGTGCCACAAGTAATCTCCATGATTCTCTAAGTATAATATAGAGTTAATAAAGTTTGCAATCCTTTTTATCGTTAATTTGGTAGATCATAGCACTCATACGATTAAAGAAGTTCATTAAAGTCGCCAAGAAATTACCCTTAGAAAAGTAGATTTAAAAGATTTTTGAACCTCTTGCTGTGAGAGAATAACGAGTGACCGTCATTATGTGGTTAAATCAAGTTTTGCAAATTATTCTTATAATATTAATCTTGCATTAAATTATACGATGTATCAAGAATCGATGATTAATTCTTATTTTGCCAATTTTATTCCAAATTATTGCATAGGCAGTTACGAAAGTAATTGTACGGTCAGAGGTTAATCTGTTGACTGTGAAAAGCGTATATATACGTTCTCAGAGATTTATCAATATTTACAAAAGATGTTCTGACAGATCTCACAGACTTTTATCAGTAATAGGTTTCACCTGCAGTTCTATTGCACTTTAAGTGTAGTATTTTTTAAATCGTTTTTCGTAGAAGAATGGCACCTTAAAAGAGTTAACACAATTAAGAGAATTATCCACGTCAGCAATTTACAGATATTTTCGATGGTTTCTACGAAACTGACGTTATTAATTGCCACTCAAAAATGATTCAGAAACCCAACACCATCGTCAATCTCTAAAGAGCATGGAAAAGATTGTCAATTAATCATATTATCGAAAAATGAAAAACAACCTTTAGGAAAGCACCTCATCGTCTCAAACTTTGTTACGAATCAATTAATCGCGACAAACAGCAGTTTATCCTGGAGATTATTTCTGTTTGCTAAGAAGCAGCAGAATAGTGATCCCTCAGGAAGACTAGGAAGCCATTTAGCCCTCGGCTTGACTGAGTCTTCGAGGTTGGCATCCCCTAATTCTAAGCTGCCTAATCTGAGCGCCACTTCTTGGCTTGTCTCGGTGATTAAACGTTTTCTGCGTGTTTTCACGCGCCTCGTTTTTTGCCTTTCGTCGGTCGATCGATCACTTTGGTCCAGAAAGAAGGGAAAAAATGAATATCCTAGGAAACATGGCGCACCAAGACGTCGTTCCACCCGCTAGAAAGAAATGTAAAGTTACTGGGTGCAGATACATGACGGTATCATTTTATACGTGGAGATTTTAGAAAAATTAAAATAAACCAAGTGACAGAAAATAGATTGTTTGCTGGAGATTAATGCATGGAAAATATTTCAAAGGAGAAACACGAATTTTAACGGAAGGTCTTTGGCGATTGAATTAAAAGAAATAATAGAAAATACACGAAACGAAACGATAATGGATAATTTGGAACGTAATTCTGATATCCGCTTTGTATTTGTGTTCGTAAAGCTGCGAAATTACGTTGTGACGCTTAAGATTAAAATTAACAACTTCTCGGTTATGCGAGACTTTGACGGAAACACCTCTTTGATACGTTTACTTTGATCACGTGCATTTAATCTTTCACCGAATTCAGAAATAAATTATCTTCACATCAAAGAACGACGGAAACCGTCGAAACCCACCTTGAAACGTAGTTTTCAGGCTGACTTGCTACCAGTCATCAAAGGCAGAATTCAAACAAACAACGCAACGTAACCTCCCCTGTTCCGGCAAACAAAACCTTTTGACGTCACTTCAATGCAACAATTTGTGCGAAATAGCAATGTCTATTGTATGTATTAGCTTTCCTAAATCGTATAATTTCTACATGATCTTGCAATAGTTATTGACACATAAGTAAATTGCAATAATTTAAAAAAATGCTCCTAAACTGCATTATACGTTAATGAAACGTGAAATCGTTCTATTTTTTTTATAAAAGTTCCCTAAATATATAGGAGAGTCATAGGATAAATATTCTACATCCAACTAATCATCTTTTTCGTCGAGTCATTTGCCATGTCACTGAATATATCAAAAATTAAAGATTTAGTGTAGTAAAAATTAAATGATCGGCTCTAATTTTTTTTCTTAAAATTCCCAAAGTGCTAGGAGAGCTATATAATAAATATAACAAATCAATATAATAAATAAATATTCCACTTCCCCCTTGTAAAACCTAAATTATTTGCTTAATCACCCCCTTCATTTCTTGATTACTGTTTCCCAAATTACTTATTCACAATATTTAAATGTAATGTATGCAACCACGATAGTTCTAGGTGCTAAAGCAATCATAGTCAACTGCAACACTTTACCATCATCAAAAGCATCAACAACACTCTCAACTTTACACCTTTCCTTTCCACTTTCAACCTTTGAAACTTCTACATCCAACATAGTTTCCATCATTCACCAAACTCGTCCTAAAACTTCTAATTTCCCAACGATCAATTCCAGTACCCAGATTAGCGTGGAGAGTACAGGATCTATATTAACCGACGCCCAGGATCAAAGGGTAAAATCCCATAGATCTGGTCCCTCGTTAAAAGCGCATAACTCCCGAGAAAAAGGCAAGGAAGCGTAAATTCCGTAGGCACTTCGGGAAACGAGATAGCGGGCTTATGTCAAGGAAACGACGAGTGAAAAAAGCGAACGGAAAGTACGAAGCCAGGGTTTCCAACGGAACTAGCTGCCATGAGGACGAGACAGGACGAAGGGACGGTGGAGAAAAGAGGGTTGGAAAAGTTCGGCCGGGTGCAATTGCACGGGTTACTTCCAGCACATATTTTCAAGTTAATGACAATTATTATCCGGCGGACATGCACCGCTGTCTGGTGGCCGCGGTTCTCTCAGATAATTGCATTATTTATACTTGGGGTTGGGGCCGGTCGGGTTTCCTTTTGGAAAATGCGCCGGTATTTTTTCGCGAATCCGTTGCAACGTGGGTTGCGATCGATTATACAAAACTAGAGCTCGACCATGCGTAAAGGATTTTTTTTCTTCCAAATGGCGCGAGACTTGCAAATTGATGGATATATACATGCATATATGTATATATTTATAAACTATTTCCTTGTTCAATGAATCTAGGGAATATTTTACAACGAGGGATACGTGAAAATCGAATTTAACCGAGAGAACCTTGACGATTTATTACCTACACGGAGCCACGAAGGTAGAGGAAGGATACCGTCTGGTTTTCCCGTTATTTGCTTAACTTTAAGGCCACGTGCCTCGAAATTAACTCGTATGGAAATTATGGCAGAACCGCGCGTTCTTGCAGAATGTTGTTAGCGAAGATAATACGGAGTTTGTGAGAACTCATTAACGTTTTGTCGAATTTATGCGCGCCTCTCGCCGGTCTCGTTGAAACGAGACGTTTGCTGTTACAGTTTTTGTAGCTGGCACGATGAGGATATTTGCAGCTTGTTATACCTGCCCCTACAGTACCCGTAACACGTTGTTTCTTTGTAAAACCAGAGAGGATCAACGATACCAAGTACAGGGTATTAAACTATTTCACTTACGACGATTATTAATCACGTTGAGATGATAAGTTGGTTGATTAAATACAATCTGCATTCCCTTATTGTTCATCCATCGAAGTTCATAATTGATAAAAGATATGATAGTTTATTGTAAGACTCAGCGCCAACGAGGCATCGAGCTAGGCGTTTACACGCCTGGCTATCGTCAAGAGGACAATTCCTCCAGCGAGGGAGGAAAATGACCCTCACCCCTACCGGGCCTTTTCGGGGAAAAGGAGGTCCTCGAAGGACCCAGCAATAACAACGAGGGATAGCAAGGCAGTCGTTACGGAGTCGACGCCTTGCATACATCGAGGGAACACTCTTACAAGAGTGACGTCACGACCAAGACTATTTATATTTGTATTATTGGCGCGAACCGAGATTATTGTACATTGTATTTATCAGCCTAAACATTTATAAACGCCCGTATTATATTATATATATAAAAGAGGAATTTGGTGTCTTACATTATGTAACACGACCTATTACAATGTCGTCGACAAGTAACAATGACAAGTTCGTCCGTGCTGTCAGTTCGATCATGTTCGTGTCTGATATTCGTTAAATATTTATCAGACACCATCCAAAGACAGACAGTAGGATGTCCGTCGTTAATGTAACCTAATTAAGCTAACAATAGATAACAGTGCACGAGGCCGAGCACAATTCGAATGGGTATCCCGTAGGAGAAGATAAGACCTTTGAAATATCGACAGCGGCTGAAGGGTGTATAGAGGTCGAGACAGAGAGATAATCCCCCGGAGAGGTTCGCCACGGAGCTTAACCAGTCAGGGATAATCACCGTAAGGCACCTCTATATCCACGTAAAACGGTATCGACGTCGACGATCGTCTCGAATTTCAACGAGACCGCAATAAAGATTCGTCAGCCACTTAACCGTACTTCGCTTCTCGATCAGACGAGTTCAGCGGCTTTTTTCGTCATCCCGCGCGACTTTTTAACCCCTTCCTGTCCGACGAACCGTGCTCAGAGATTAGAATTCATCGAGGACTCTTGCCTGTGGATGGAAGAATTGATAAAATTATTACGTTCGAGAGGATCGGGAGGAGAAAGTGTAAATTGGATTGAGAAGTGGAAGAAACTCGAAGGGTGGGATTATTCTGGAAATATATCAATTTCATGGAAGGTGGGGATATTCGATGAACTATAAAGGATGATGTTTATTTGGACGACTCAAAGCGAATAAATAATTGTATTTGTTGAAAGGGGATATGATGATTTAAATTGATTAGTGACAATTATTGTTATTAGTTTAATTCCCTATGAGGATGTTAATAACTGTACTTCCAATGAGGAGAAGTGGAATTGCGGATTCGTAAAAAATCAATTATTAATGCATGTAATAATGGTAAAGTAAGCACAAAGTAAATTGTTTGATTCAATCACTTAGGGATACGTTTCAATATGTTTTATGGAAAATCTGCGCAAATGTAGCGTTATGAATTTCTGTAATGTCTGTAATATATTGTGAATAAGCTAAATTAATCCGGTATTACGTGAATTCAAAAGTAATAACTCGTTGAATCCGTATTACACCACCGTTTCATTTCTTTTCTATAATAGTTTCCACTGAAGATCAACATGGGAAGACGTGAAACCGGAAATCCACGGAAGTGTCTCTAAGCCGAATATTAATCCATTCATAAAGGATATTCCACGAGTAAACGCGTAGCCAGGTGGTAATGGAGATATGCAAACGAGGTCGCGAATCGCTTATCAACTTCGTCGATTTTTCTCAACCATACTTTATGTTCTCGTAAAAACTGATTTTAGCAGCTGACTGAATAAAAACAGAACAGTTGAAAGAGTTTCATCGAATAAAATATATTATTACTATGATTTTCATTTCCTGAGAGAATCTCTTTTTAGAGGTAAAGAGCAAAAGGACGTCCTTCGTTATGCCGCAAAATCAACGATTTTTCAGCAGGTCAAAGGTCCACTTTATTTCGAAATTAACAACTGTAGCGCGAAAGTTTGTCGCGGCTTTATATGAGAGAGGAGAAGTTTGTCTTCAAATTAGCTTTCTATTTGTACGTTCTCTCACAGAGAACAAAGGATGGCACTGCGAATAATTAATGTTCCGCGAACTGCGGAAACTTTGTAATGTTATGCAATAATATAAACAAATGAATCTGTTAAATATTTCCACTCAATTGAGCAATTTTCTTTGTTTAGAGAAGTTATTTCCCCTTGTAAAGAAAAAAAGAGAGATCATAGCTCGAGCAACGAATTGCCATTTCGAGTACTTTGACTACAATTCCATGCATTTTCAGCCCCATCGTTTAAACGACACTTTCGTCTCTAATATCAAGCATCAACTACTGTCCGATTCAACGAAGCACAGTCTCTCGATGGCCGGAACTAGCAATTATTCAATGTATTAAACAATTTAAATTTATCACGCCCAACAGACGAACTTCCTCACCGAGAGTATTCCCGCAACACCCTCCAACTATTCCGCGTGCTTTAGTTGTAGAATTATCAGTCGTAACACTTCAAACTTTCTCCCGCTTGAATTTTCGAGAAATTTCGAAATTGAATTTTGACCTAAAAATTAATTCCGTACGAGTGGGCGTAGTGACGTGAGCAAGGGTGAAGCGAGGGAGAAAGGGAGACGGAAAAGGGAGAAAGAGAGAGTTGAAAAAGAGGGTTGCGCTTTAAAAACAGTATGGCCAGGCATCGCATCGATAAAGTAGGCATTTAAACGCGTCAAATAAATCGTGCTGGAGCCAATAAATCTTCCGATGTCGGTCCAGTCGATCGCCCACCCCGTGTTTCGTGTGAAACCACCCCCATGCCGTTACGTTCCTCGTTAGAGCGCTAAGACCCGTGAGTTGGCTCCTTTTTTTCCACATCCGCGAATATATTCTCTGCCCTTTGCCCGTTGCGATTCTTTTTTATTTTCACCGACCGTGAAATTGCTTGCCCTACATCGACCCTCGCCCGGGGCTCCGTTTCCTGTCTCGTCCCTTTTCTTCGCCAGCCAGCCAGTCGGATTTTTTTTAATCATTCTCCAAAAGGTGTCGAGACAGATAGATAAGTACCTTCCAAGAAGGTATTCGGGAAGAGCGTGTAATTAAAAGTACTCATTTAATCAAGAGTTCGGCAAAATTGCAGTGAAACTGGGAGAAACAGGGATCGAGAGATGTATCGAGGGTGGAAGAGCTTGTGTCAATACTTTCGCGGTACTCGGAAATATTGCGTCGGGTTTAAATACTGGTATCTGCGGGCGGTGCAACGGTGCATCGAATGAACATCGGGGAAACGTATTTCCTGGTATGAAATTACGTTACTGTTTTAAACTTCATTTCAACATGTTTACGTGTTTCTGCGAGAGTTGGGAAAATTCTTGTATTAATGTTTTCGCATCGATTATTGGTTTTATAAACAAGGCAATTTTTAATTGACGAGTATTAAAGTATATTTAACAAAATCATTTTTAATAAATTGACAATATTGCCGATGCCATTTCGAACATTATTTTAACCCATTACATTTCACGATACCCATTTATTCATTTTCGATGTCTCTTTCCACTCAATCTAAGTGACATGCTTTTAAGATTAAATGTGTTCAAGATAATCTGTTTTAGATGCACTCCTAACCAGTTATTTTTATAAATTATTGTTATTTTTACTCTACATCAACACTTCTTCCAGAAGGAATCAAACCAAGAAATATTTGACAGGGAGTGTGCTAATTTCTCATGAGGTTTTTTCACTTATCATCTTCTGAATTACATTCAACATAATTTACAATCTTTTCATCAAACGACAACGACGAACGTTGAGATTCAAAGGAAAAGGCACCTGTGACTTCTTAAAAGAATAAACAGCAGCTGCAAGATCCGCGAAAAGGACGAAGTACGAGAAATATAACGAGACGCGTGAAAAAGTAGCGAGCGTATGGCAATTCCAGAACTTGTTAGCGCGAGGATATCTCTCACAGAATAGCCTCTGCCTTTTCTTCGTCAGTGGGCCTCCGGAGGATCCAGCCAATCAGGATCTTTATAATTAAGTTTTCTGTCTAATCTCTGCAATGGCCGATTAACCGACACAGCTCGAATACTCCACGGTTCACATAAACATGGCAGTAGCACAATTCTTGGAATTAGCCCTCACTGACCCCCGCCAGGTATCGTGGAAATAAGGCCTGGCTGATGGAACCGGAAAATCTCTTAGGGATTTCAGACAAGGATCAGGACGTTCCTTTTTTAATTCTCTTTCGCCAGCTAACTCGTCTACCTATCTTTCCGATACATCTCTTCATCCCTTTTCGAGAGAGGGTGAAACTGAAAGAGAAAAAGAAACAGAAAGGTTGTTTCTCTGGAAAGTAGCATCGGGTATTTTCGATAATCCTCACCCTTTCATTCTTTATTCCTATTTTTCCTTCCGTTCTTTTCACTGTTTTTCTATCTCTGTTTCTTCCTCTCTCCCGTCGGGCTTAAAAACCATAAAACTGAAAAATCGTGTATAATCCGAATATGTTTGACGGCAGAGTCGCTCGCGAATGTAAGCGGCTTATCGATTAAAGGTACAAATAAGCTCCAGATAAATTTGCAAAATCAGATTACAAAGTTGACGGTGATTACAACGGCACGTATTTCCTTCCCGTTTCTCCTTAGCCGTTGCAATTTAAACTACTGTTGTATAACGTAAATTGCATAATGACGGTATTTTTACCAATCTCAAAATCGACCCCGATGACAGACTTGAAACGGAGTAGTAATTACCGGAAACTCGCGTGAGGAGTCAATTGCAGTTTGCGATTCTCCGTAGAAACCTCCGCGTGACGTTCAATACAAAACTGAAATAAAACTACAACCTCGATGTAATTTCAACGATTTTTCTCTCTACTAATCTTATCATCGTTAATTCTCAACAATACAATTTCACGCTGATTCGTTAAAAAATCAAGCCAAATTAACCTTTTCGCTGATTCGATATAATTAAAACAAACAGCAAGGATAATGTTAAAAAAAAGAGAATAACGAAGGAATATTGATAATTGTAAAAAATATCCGTGTCAAATTGCAATGGTATTTAGGACGATTAGCTATGGGAACGGGCAATCCATGGCACTTCGTTAAACCGCTTCATTCGACTGAAATATAACACTCGACAATATCCAGGACATTAATGCAATTAGTAGTGACGAGCCGGGAGTATCAGCTAAACGATAACAGAATTTACAATCAATCCTTCATCGTTACGATTGAATTATACGCTTCACGGACGTAAATGCCCCGTGTCATTTTCGCGAAACAAACAGACCGGAAATGAATTCATTATTCAACTCGGGACCGGAAAAGAACTACGGGTACGGGGCTGACTCGACGGTGGAATTATATCCATTAAGTCTAAGGACTTTTTCATGCGGCCAAGGCTTTAGCTTGGCGTCAGCTGTGAAACTAGCTCGACCATGGCCAAAATGGAAGGGGTTTACCTAAACTAGAGAAATCTACGGTGTTCCGACGATGATCAACGGCGTCACGTACTTGACATTACGCTTACGACGCTGAAGAAGAGTTTACGATCGCGGAATTAAGACGAGGAGTTGGCTTTACGCGATTATGTCGACCATCGTTTTAACGTTTCTCTTCGTTCACCTGTTACTTTATTGCTTTCTCTTTGATTGCAAATTACGATGGGGATTTATTAGATTTCCAGCAGGTAACCGATCACAGTCGTCTTTTCGATGTTTCTGCTGTTTTTAATGACGTTTATGCCGACAAAATGTGGTTGAATGGTTCTTATGGAGGTTTGTTTGTTGTTTAATAGAAAGAAAACAAGTTTTGTATTTTTTTCAACTTCTGTGACTCTGTTGATTCAGTTTGGAAGTAATGTTTTAGGTGGATTCTGAAATATCGGGATATAAAATAGATAATAGATGGGAAAATGTTTTTCCAGTGGAAAGAGAAGATTTGAATTTTAAACGACTGATTTAATGTTTAAATTTTTATCTCCGCAATTACCATGGTCTCCCTAACCGTGATATTCCTTGTATTAATAAAAGTATAGTCCATAGGTTATTTGAAAATTTCAGGGGGGTTTGGAAGTGGACTATTTTTTGTGCAAAATTTCTACTGACTTGATGTTGCCAGAACAATAAATTGTAGTTGTAAAATGTTCTTTAAACGGCATGCGTTAGAATAAATGATAGTGATTTTGTATTTTTACGATTTCTATAATCGAATTTAATATGTTAAGTGTATGTTGATGTTTATCCTTGTTGACGAAAATATTAGCAAGGTTTATGATGAATTTATCAGAAATATTTATTTCTTTTATGGTTGGAAGTTGTTCATCGACAGTCGAGAAAAACGACACGACGAACACGGTGTTGTTAAAAGACCTTCTATTGAGTTTGACGTTCTTTGTACTCAGACAAAACAAACCTCGGTATTTCGAGCGAGTAAAAAGGACGCTGAAAGTTTATCTGTAATAGAATATCACGGTGAGCGTTCAATTTTCTGCAAATGCGGATTCAAAGAGCGTCTTTAATAGAATGTCATTCCTCCTTAACAGAAAATCACCATAATTCTCTGTCTCCTATTAAACCTCATTAAGATTCTCCTTTAATCATTAACCTAGATATATATTTAAGAAATAATAAACAAAAAACAACACACTTACGAGTATAAAGTTGTTCATGTTCATATAACAATTGGAAATCGACGTAAGACCAAACGTAGAGAAAAGTAATTAAAATTTGCAATCACACCGGCAGAATGAATATACCGGACGTTGACGAAGCGCGAAATTGCTATCACACTTTAATAAATGTAACAAAACTACGAGGATTACATGGAAGGATTGCGAATGAATTATTCGGTAAAATTGATTGGTTCCTCGCACGAACGGGCGAAGATCGATCGAATTCCGGCGTACTTAATAAATACAATTGCTGCAATTGTTGCTCGTTACTTTCACGATTCTTCTCTCAATACAAATCGCTGCATTTCCTCGATAGAATTCAATTCGATTCGGAGAAATCGGCGGATATTAGGTTGTTGCGAAAATAACGGCCGTTTTCTTGGAACGTAACCAAGCCTACATCCGAAAGTGATTATGCCGGCTGCCTGGTGCTCCGCAGTCGGAACTATTTATAACAACTTTTTCAACCTCCGTGAAACAATTGCGGCAGAAAAAGCCCCCGCCATTAGACAGAGATTTTTCACGAAAATTTCACCGACAACCAGCCCCGGCTGGCTGGGGAAGCTTTTCCGTATTTTACACGACGACGATCGATACAGGGAGAGTTTCAAGAATAACGCGCGCCCTCGGAAACTGAATGACTTTTTGCCGTTATACGTTCATTAAAATCCATCCTTCTCTCTTTTTCTTTTGCTTCTAGGGATCTGAATGAATTCTTACGACTTGAAATTTTTAACGATCAAAAATATAATTCCTGCAAACGCACCGCGGAATTTATTCATATCAAAGCTGTGAAACGAGCCGTGAGAAAATCAGTCAACTTGCCACCCCCTTTATTGAAGCACTCTGGCTTCTGTGTTTCCTTTTTTTTTCTGTTGCTCGAGCATTATTATTTCTCGGTCGAGCATGCTTGGCCGAATTTTCTCATAAAAATCATTTCGTTATTTTCCGTAACGATATAATACGAGGGTATAATATCGCTAGAAGCGGTACAAGATTAAATTGAAGATGTCCCTCGTCAAGGAACAAAACTTCGCTACTTTGAAATTACTTTCAAACGATTTCAATCTCATGGTCTTACGTAGCAGTTAAATTATCGTAGAAACCATCCGTGAAACTATCGAATTCTCGTAAAAATCGAGTTACCCAGTTTTCATTCCGTGCTACGTGAAACCGAAACGGAAAGAAGAGTAAGTAAGTAAGTAAGTACTTACACACGAAGCAACGAAGAGGGGTTTCGAATTTTTAATTCGTATCGTAAGAAGTCCGGGAGAACTTTTCGACTAAAGTTTTTCAACGGGCGTTTGATTTCAACGTTTTGCTCAGTTATTCGCGAATCGTCCGGGACAACGGCGTAAGAAGTTTCACGTCAAAATGCCGCTTGATTTCCAAGGAAGATTAATAATCCTCGGACGAAATGACTACAGAGCAGTCGGTAAGGAGACCACTGGGGGTTTGGGTAAAGGAAGTTTGTCCGAACTTTATTATAAAACTAATATTTTCCAAGTTCTATGAGGTATTACGATAGTTTTCTGAAAGGCCCTGCCACCAGACCGGTAAGGCGAAATGGTTCCACGGGCGAAACTTCAATATTCGGCGACCATAACGACACCCTCTGATATATTATTTCCTATAACTTCTCTTCTCGAAGCTCTTTGTCTGGACGGTCTGGGTGAGAATAAGAAGAAAGGAGAAAAAGAAACTTGATTAAGAATTCCGTCTCTTCTCTACCACTTCTAATCGATCCTACTTTTCCATCTCACCGTCGTCTTAACTTTGAATATCATCTTCTACGAGGAAGAAACGATAAATTTGTTGATCATAATTTCGATAATTAAATGACAATTCAATTATTACCGATTGCGAATAGTTGAGGAAACTCTCGACAGTTATGAAGGACAATTTATAAAACGTCGGTTATAATACGACGAAGGATTGCAATTAACGAGGTATAAGGGGTGCAAAAAACTTGGAGATGAAAATTGAAGATCCGCTTCTGTCCTCTCGAGCAAGCCCTATTGTCTTTCTTACTCAAAGATTCAAACTAATTTTCTTTCCCCACCCATTTTTACATTACTCCTCTTCTCTTTGCATCCGTGTCCTTTCTTTTATATCTCTTTCGGCTTTTCTTCGTTTGCTCGGTCTCCTTCTATTTTTCTCTTCTACCTTCTCTCTCTTTCTCGATCCACTTGCTTTTTTTGCACTTCAATTCACTGCTTTCATTTGGTGGCACGGTACAATAAAAAAATGCGGTTGGAACTGTAAGCTGTGCGAAACGAGCCAACCTTAATAATGCGAAGCGCCCAAATGCGCTGCAACGAATCTTCATAATAGAGCAGCAGCTGTCTCGCACCGCGAAATCCATAAATGCATGAAGGTCTGATTGACTTGTCGCACGTGACAGAAATCATTTTTCCATAGCATCGCCGAGGAACTTTTCTCAGTCTGAACCCTCAGAAGAAATTGATGCCAGGTTTCTAGTTTTAATGTAGACACATTGATTACAATTAAATTAGCATTATTTATCCGCGCAAGAATGCGTGGCACTTACAATTTTTCCAAGGACTATAACAATAAAAAAAATTCGAAGCAGAAAAAACAACAAACTATTTAATTTAATTAACCTCTTGGTTAATTCATTACAAACTAACCAAAATCAATTAATTTTACTTCAACCCTCAAATTATCACGGAAATCCATCGACTAACATCCCCGTCAAACAATTCTCATCCCTTTCAATCTCCATTAAATCGAACAAAAGTTACAACACCCTTGAAAATTCTCTCAGCCAATCGTCGCGACAAGGCTACCGACAAAATCGGATGAGTTAGTGGAGAGAATCCTTTCCACGCCCTTTCCTGCCACCCTCGAACGTTTCCCCTGCACATTTTCCTGCATCCCCGTACCCTCTGCGAGTGGTCATCCGATATACGTGCCACTCGGAAATGTCGATAGCGAATTTCTCCGTGGAAAATCTGCGGTACCACGAAAGAGAGGGTGGAAGCAAGAGATGGAAACGAAAGGGTGGTAAGTAGGAAGGGGAAAAGAGAAAAGCAGGTAGGGGTCGAAGAAACGGGGTGGATAGAAAAAGAAGTTGGAAGAAATGAGAGAGGAAAGAGAAAAGCGACGAGAGAAGATAACGCGGAGGAGCAGGGGAGAACAAAGGGTGCTTATCGACACCGCAGTTCTTATCCCTAGTAACTCCTTTTATTTTATCCGTTTCCTTGCCCCGTCCTTTCGGGGGTTGAAGCTTCGAACTCGTAGCTTGTATCAGGAAGATAATCAGCCGGAGACGTACTCCAATGCAGACGGCTATTTTCGGTCGCATCCTTCGTCCCTTCTTAAATTAAAAAACCGAATATATCACCAAAAGAGGTTCCTCCTATTTATAGAAACTTCTTTCTCTTCTGTCTTTCTCTTTCTTGACCTCTATATCTATCTATATCTTGCTTATTCAATCTAAAATAGTTCTCGCCTGGCGTTAATATTGTACGATTCGTAAGTTCGTTGGAAATGTAGCACTTCGGTACGTATAGAAAATAGAATTTTTCAAGTTGTTAGAAATTTTCGATTAGAAAACTTACCGAGTTTCGATGACATAGTAGGAGATTGGATTGTCATGGGAATTGGCGCTGGCAGCCCATGACAGGTTCACGGATTTTGACGTAAAGCTGGTTACTAGAGGACGTTCCGGTGGATCGGGAACATCTGCAAATAAATAGAAAATGATTAGAAAAAATGCAAAAGTGAAATTCTATTATATCAATTTTAACAAAAAATTATTATTTTACAAATCTTCCATACACACAAATTCTTTCTATCACGAACAACGTATTGTTTTACTTTTATCCCTGAGAGGAATCAAACTGGACGAAAAGTTGGACGTTAAATAAAAAATTTCACTGAGGATATTTCCATGAAATTTCAAGTCGGAAAAGTGCAAAAACGCACATATGCGGAAACGTCGAAGAAGTTTTCCAGGAGGAACACCGATCACGCACACCGGCGGAGGCTACATCGGATAAGAGTCGACCGTTTAATATGCACCGCCATGCAGCCCAAGAGATATAACATTGCGCGCACGTTGCATAAGATCATAAATGAGAGCAGGGACCTCTAACCCCTCAGGATAGAGTCGTCATCCTTTTCTGACCTCGGCACACCCGCTGCTGGCCACAGTTCCAGTTGTTCCTGCCGTTACCTACGAACGTTCTGGTGAACGTTGTTGTTGTTGGCGACATTTTGCGAGGGGTAGAAAGGACGACGACAGTTTAAGGGGTGGAAAAGGTTTCTATGTGAACGCGGTTTACTACCGCTGGAATTTATTCTACGACTGTTGTTTTCCTGTTTTCCTTCGTCCGTTCTCATCCGGTGACTTTAATTCGACGCTTCGTTTGACTTAACTTAATTGGGAAATTAAGTTAACATCGATCTTTCCCGTCGACTCTCGAACTCTCGGGTTGGGAATCGATCGTTGTCACGGAAAGAAGACATCTGCTGAATTCGCATAGACGAAACGTCCTTAAATTTGTACAAAAACATTCTTATTTTGGAATAAAAGAATTTCATAGAAATTTCTGACTTTTGTTTTATGAAACTTTCAATTATCAGTGTTGTTAGAACGAAGAGTTCGAATGTTAAAATGCAATGTTATTAAATTTCTCGCGATAGTGATACTCTGACGATGGTTTCCGTGGAAGGTGGCCATAAATAGGTAAAATATGAGGCAATTCGTTATCCCGCCGTCGAAAAAAGTGCGTCGAAGATGGATTGCACTCGCGAAACACGGAGCAAAGTGCGACTATCGCAGAATTCGCGGTAACGTATCGAACAAACAGCAGTTTCTCTTATCGGTGGCTTTCTTCTCGCGAGAGCCCGCGGTAAAATCAATAAAGGGCCATTAAATTATCCTGACGGCACGTTCTCCGCTTCTTTTTCTGATCTCGAAGCACTCGATTTCCGAGACGGCACGTCGTTTTCTCCCTGTGTCTTTTCTCATCGTTTAACTCCATGTTTCGTTTACGTTAATAATCGCAAGAACGCACAAAAGACACTCAGCTAAAAGTACAACGGCAACGACAGAACGAAAGGCTTATTTATTAGCCCTGTAAACACCCTTCTCTTTGCCAAGCATCGATTTCGCGGTTGAAATTCATAAGGGGGCAATTAGATTCAATTGCAAGCTTACGGGTTGACTTTCACGAAGGAGCCACGGGTTTACGCTTTTCTACTCTGTTTCCCCATTAATTCCGCCCTATTTAAACGCAGCCTTACGATCGTCGTCTCACACCCACTTGCTACCACCATCAACGGCTACGGCCACCCTTAACATTTCCACCCGCCATTAATAATTCATGTTCCTCCACTTTGGAGGGTCAACAGTTGGACGTTTCTTTATCCGCGCCACGAAGTTCAACGTTGTACACGCGAAGTCCTGGAGGTAGCGGGGTGGAGGGTGAGATGAGAGAAGTAAAAACATACGTATCGTCGCTGCCATGCTTAATGAATCGCACCGGGAGGAAAAACGATCTTTCCGTTCTCTCGGTTGAAAACACGAATACGTGGTTTTACCGTTTAAGATTTTATCCGAGAAAAAAGAACGGTGGTGGTATCCATTATGGAAGGTAAGGGATGATTTAAGTTTTGCTGTAAAAGCTATATACGGTAAATCGCGTTAACTGGTTCAATTCTAATATTGCTTTGAACATTTTAATGTTAAATTAGAATTTGTAGAAAATTGATTGTCTTGTTGAGATTGATTTGTCAAAGGGGGTGATTTACGTTGAGTTACGAAGACAGGGCTGCCTCGTTCTTTAAAGGAATTTCAAAAGACCATCGCGTAAAGTCTATTCTTCTTGAGAACAGCCACTTGGAGGGTTGCTGTCAAAGGTTATGTAAGTTACACCACGTAGCAAGGTAACTGCGCGCGAGGAGGACCAACATTGCAAGGACCTTTTGCTATACGTGGAATATAAATTCTTCCGAGGTCGTTTACCGAAATTTATGAGCGTCATTTTAAGAACTGTTTTGCCTTGCTCAGCCATATGGCTCTCACGTAAATATCTCTCACCCTATTTTGTCGTTAAAGCTCAGTATTTACCCATTAACCGTGCCCTCAGTATGGTAACCACTCTATGGTGCGTGAGAATCTGTTTTTTTTTTTTTTTTTTTTTCATTCCTCCATTGCCCTCGTCATCGCGGTAATTAGCACTTTACTTAATTATAAGAAGATTAAGGGGCATTCGACTCGATTGCTCGGTCTTTAGTTTTATTTTCTCTACTTTCGTGGAGACTGCGCTTGTCTCGAACGAATCTGCACACGGGTTTATCACGGGGAAGTTTTTGACGGCGATTAACAGAATGATGGATGAGGGAAAATAATTTGAAATTTGCAAAACGTCGGATAAAACGGCGCGCAAAGAAGATCGGATGTTCCTGCCGTGGGTAAAATAAATTTCTTTGGGAATTAATTCGATAAAATAGATCGGTTTCTTCTTCGGACTTTAATTAACCTCCGAAGCAACTTTGAGATTTATGATGTTCAATGTTCTTCTCGGCGAAGATCATTTTTATTGTAAGTCTATGCAGAAATTCAGAGCGTCGATTAATTGAGGAAAAATAAAATACAAAATGTATTCAAGCCTCGAAGATAAGATTATTTATCGTTTTTTTTAATTCTTTTTACTTTGATTCTATCACGTGAGAAGTCTGTTTTATTTAGCTGAAGTTTTCTTACTTCTTTGCAAGAAAACAGAGATAAAGTATATTCTTGGCATGTACTATGCTCAATGTTGAATTGAATGCGTATCAATATTATTTCCACGAAGAAATTCTTGCTTTGATATTACATCCCCTAACGTTCGCTCTTCCGTTCCGCACTCTTGGACGAATATTACATCGGATAAATACTTGATCCGATAAAGTAACATGCAACGTTTCAATGTTCTTTATTGAAGATTTTACTGTCCCATCTGAGTTTCTTTTACTCTCTGTATTTCCGCATGACATATTCGAAGGAAATTGTTTTCAGATTTCCTTTCGCTTCTCCGCTTTGCCGTCTCGACATTTACATTTGCTCGAGACGTCGTTACAATAATACCTCTTCGTTTGAAAGATATTACTTAACTTCTTACGTCAGACATTTCAACGATGTCCTATCCTGTCAACTTGATTTTTTTCTTTTGCCTCACACTACTTTCGTTTCACCCTTCAAGCAGCACAACGAATATCGTACCAAAACTCGTCATTTCTACATCAATTTTACTCGTTCTTTACTGACTCATTAACCATGAATTTTCAATGAGGACACAGTATGAAATATTCCCTGCTTGTTTTGACATGTCTAAAAACACCCGTGAGTAAACAGACGAGGGTGAAAAAGGGGTTCCAACCACCGTATTTTCGATTGACAGAAACGGTAACGAGGGGTGTTCCGCGAATTTTCACGGGAACATATACATTCGCAACTGTGTTTTCCTGATATTTCCCTTCGAATTGGTTATACGTCGACGTTTCACCCCCGTACGACCCCATAGCTGTCGTTAGACCGGGAATGGGATTACGCAGGTCGACGGGTAAAGTGAAAAATCGCAAAGTGTCCCGGCGAAATTGGCCCGTGGTCCATTCCTCTCGGTTTTTCTACGGGATATCGATTCGATTCGCTGGGATTTGCGTGGTCCTTTGTGAAAAAGGAAGGACCCAGGTGCCGAGCGACGAACGGTAATGGAGGGTAGTTTTCACGAAGTGCGTTCGGAAATACTCAACCCCGAAGACGAAAGGGTTCTCCTTCGTCCTTGTTCCTATCTCTACGTTTTTCATTCCTCTTCTTTTCCTATTGTTGCTTCTCTTTTTGGAGCTCTTACTTTTCCTCTCTCATTCCTCATTTTCCTTTTCTTCTTTGGCGATTTTTTGGCTTTAAGTACTATGATCATTTCGCCTAGAAGCTTCGATTTCAGGTGGATTCTGATTCAGCGAGGATAAAGTGAACGTATTGCTTTTGATCTTGGGCACACTAATTGAGAATCTCAGTCATTAACTCTTCATGAAATCCATTCTCGCCGTATACTTTTTTTCTCTTCGTTTTTCAATTTTCCTCTTCGTAAAATGATGTTGAAAAAACTGATTGACAATTTTATAAATGCGATTTTACAACAATACATTATTGGACCAATGAATCACATAAATAACCAGTGATTCCTGCATCCTCAGAATTTCTCTGGTGTTGTACACATGCTCAAACCCCGCAAGCTATTGTATTTTAGATAATTGATTGTATCGTACTCGATCGTTTTCTCTCTTTTTCTGTAAAATTATTCCGCAGTTTTACTTCCTCCTCTTCCCTACGATAATTAATTCTACCAGCGTTGATTGCCACGAGAAGTGCAACCGCAGAAATCGCAAATGTTTTAATGTTTTCCGCATTGACAGAATGTATTACGTTTCTCACGTGAAATTTTGCACTACATATTTATATATTTATACCCGATATACGAGGGCAAATTGATTGCATCAGAAAGCTCAGTTTCGTACAAATTTACAGTGTAGATTTCAACTGGGAAATTTAATATCGAATGTCGGTGAACGAAGGTCGAACGGGGTGGTGGTTAGGATGCGGTAAAATATTCGATATAACGTTTCAAGCTAATTTTCAAAATCACTCCTCAATTACATTTGTTAAAAACAAATAATAGCCATTCGATAAACACGCAATTCAATGAAACTTTAACGATCGTTTATTGAAACGCGTGAAAATGACAGAGTGTAAAAAAGATCTGGAAATTCAATATCCTCTCAAAAACCCATATCAATTTATAGCTAGATATCACATTCTCCCATGGGACCAGAGCCAACCACAATTTCTATGAATATCTGTAACTAATATCATCAAAATCACCATATATTTAAAACAGAATTTTTCCAAAGGTATCGCATAAAGAGGAAAATTCCGGGATGCTCCATGAAAGGGTGGATTTTGTCCCTGTACAAATTTTTGCACCGAGTTGCTTGCAATGCGAAAATACCAGACCACTCGCAGCTTTTCCTCACTGGCCAGCTCCAGTTGGTCTTCCCAGGACGCGAATCGTGCAACCGGATAAAACGTAAAACAGAAAAGGGTAGCTTCGTTGGCTCGCTGACTCTGGAAGCTCAGTATGCGTCCCATCAAAAACACCGTCGTGAAATTAGTGCCGCACGTACTTTCACGTCGACCCTGCACTCCGCGAATAATAATGTACTCGTTCAGTGAAATTTTACGCACGGAAATTACTGGCTCGGAGGATGAAGATCTTGGAGGGTGAAGATCTTCGAAGAGGTTTGCAGGGGTGAAATTGAAGCGCATACTCGCTGCTTCGAGGAAACCTTGGAGCTTGAAGGAATTCTTTGGTGGAACAACAATGAAGAGAGGTAGAAGAAATGGGGACTTGCGATGGAACATGTATGGTGGTATTGTAAGAGGGATGTAGGTTTTGAGAAAAAACTGTGGAATGAGAGTATACCGTTCATGTTGACATAAAAACTTGATATACTCTTATGTAATAACTAGGGTTAGTATTTCAATGGTTACATTAAAATTGATATTAAATAAAAAATCTGAACTAATTCCTGTACTATTGGGACCGATCATGAAACAGTTTGACACCATAAAGTATAAAGATTCTATTAGAAATGAATTGAATTAGGTGAAATGAAATTAGGTATTACAAAGATGCAGATTTTGATAAAAATGATTGAATACCGTGAGAAATTTCAAGATACAAATACTTTCAATTATTACCGTACTTCGATCCTCAAGAAATTCTACGATTTCCTTTATTACCGGTTCGATTCATAGCCAGCAGGAATATTGTCAGCCATAGAGATATCAAGAGCAAACACTGCCAGAGAAAATCGTGCAATTTCGAAGACGAAGTTCAGTTGTCCGTCACTGAACCAAACGTTCTCCGAAACGCAAGGGTTTTCAGCAATAACGCCGGGACTTCTATATCGTGCCGTTCGAGAAAGAGAAAACGAGAGGATCGAAGGGAGAAGGTGAGAGTAATATCGCCGATAGCGCGGACTGACAAGCGCTAGACGAGGGTAAGAAATATCTGACGGTCGCGAAATGCGAGGTCGTTCGACGTCTGGCGCGAGGACAGTGGCAAAAAGGACGTCGTGCTCGAACAGGTAACGACATTCGTTTCAACGAGGGATCGACGAAGATCACACGTGGAATGTTTGTCCACGTGTAGCAGCATCTGTTTGCCCTCCTCGACGATCAGCGTTGTTGGTCCGTCTAGTAAGATTTCCCTAAATGTTTACCTCCTCTCTTTGCACACCTTTCATTCATGTAAACGTGATTTTAACACTAGATTTACCAAACCAGTCAAAATGACTGGTGCACAATTTTTTCCAAAAATTCTACGGGTTTATGAGAGAGCCGTAGAATAAATATTCTTCGTCCATCGTATAAAACATAAATTACCGAATCAATCATCTCTTCCGCATCTTAATTTTCCATGCTTTGAGGTACATATTTAACATATTTAAATATAGTAGATTTCACGCTGGTAAATCTAGTGTTAATTCAAAACTGACTCTTTTCTTATTATCGATAATAACAATTAAAGATATTAATAAATATTGTTACGAAGCAACCAGTAGATTCAATGTTACTGGGTAACGACACTTGTCAATTGTTTGTTAAATAAAAAGAGTAGAGATTGTACGGTCGGTGGTGCTCGTAGACGGACGTGTTCTCTTCAATAAACGTTATCGCTTTTTAAATTGTGTTTTCTTAATTATGTCCGAAAGGATAAGGCGTGCGCGGTCGACTCGTAAGAATATATATAGAAATTGACAATTAGAATTCTTAGAATTTCGACTATGTATACAACTCAAGAAATGTAACCTGCAACAATTAATAACTTCTCACAATTGCAACCCTTACGACATTACTTACTTTTACTACGCATCAAAACTGATTGTGAGTCCTGATTCTTAAATCTTCATCTATTTATTACACTTTTAGATCTCTGTTTTGCAATAATTCACTCATTCGTATTTACTACCCCTCAGAATATTTGGATACTTGAGAGGGTGAGTTGTCGGCCTTTTCGCTCAATTTTACCCAATCTTGATCCCGATCAAAAAATGTCTAAGAATATTTCTGATACTATATTTATACGTTTGACAATGCAAGCAACAGGCAAGTAGTATTTTCATTTCTACTTAAAGATTAACATTTCGTTGGATCTTCCTGTCGAATTTCGCAAAAGCGTAGAATCGGTTTGAATCTGAAATTTTCGAATTGGGGGAGAAAAATGGTAGCTAGGGTGGTGTCGAGATAACGCGTGAAGCCGGTTGGAATTAATCGAATATAAAACACCGCATTAGAGCTTCGAAAATCATACAATCGAGAGGGCAAGAGAGATCTTGAATATTTGATCGTTTCACCCTTCCATAACGGGCAGGGTGTTACGGTGAATTTCGTTCGCAATTTATTGCCAGTTGGATTTATTTGAAAAAAATACAGCGTCTTCTTGGACGTATGATAATCATGCCATTTTTCACGTGACCCGGTAACCGTGCGATTTCATTAACATGGAAAACATACATATATTTATGCGTGGACGTTTCGCGTGAGTGAAATAAATTTATGTAATACTCATTATGCAAATCTGTCATAAGCGTGGTCAAATAAACGAATACGCGAACGACGAAATTCATAAATTATTTCCCCCTTCGCGTTTCATCCTTTTAGATTAATCCAGTTTCGTTTCAAGAAGAGGGGAATAAAAAGAAGAGCGAAAGAAAGGGGGAGGAAGAAAGAGTAGAACGAAGGATAGGAGCAAGAAAAACAGAGAGAGAAGGAAGAGGAATCTCAGGGACGCTCATCCGTTTCGCGGATTGTTTGTTTGCGCCATGCCAGGACATTTTCTCCACAAATAGTTTAGACGGAATTACCGTTAGGATTTGTAATCCCTCGTAAAAATATGTGTTAGCAGGTTTACCGAGACCAACGATAGTATAAGACGTAAACATCCGTGGATGGTAGGGAATATAAGGGTCGACAAAAAGGTGGGAGCGGGGAGACACCACGTTCGACAAATATTTTACTTGAGCCTTTTGGGATGCTTTAAGTATGCAACTCCAAGGACACATATAAACGTTGATAAAGAGTAATTCATCCAAATTCACAATTATTTGTGAATGATGCAACAGACAAGAGAGAGTAAAAGAACAATAAGAGAGTAAATTGATAAAATGGCAAAATTTTGTAAACCGAATATCAAATAATGGAAGAAACCATTTGTATAAAATATGATAACCGATATTATGAAATTTCGAATCCAGCGTATAACTAGATACGTGATCGAATGGAAGCCCTTTTTTTGTGAAATATGAAATGTTAATTATTACAGAAACGTTCGGAGAGGAAGCCACAGTGCAATTAATTTCCCTCGTATTTTCATGCACAGACACCGCCGATGTTTTATGGAGGATAATTAGTTGCGATATTTAATATTTAATGTTTTTCACGCTGAATATTGAACAGGTCGATTTTAAAACAGCTGCCGGGGAAGAATAATTACAATTTTCTTTGCTGGAAAAAAGGCTGAAACTTTCAGAGTCCAACAATTTATTTGTGGACTTTGTTCTCGTTTTTTTTTTTCAACGTGCGAGCTACAATGTAACGTTTATTCGAATATCCATTTAACAAATAATACAAGGCTTTATTTGATCGTATCGTAAACGTGTTTTAGTTAATCACGATTCTTCGCGATAACGATAAAAGTTGCGGTTTACAGAGTACAAATGATAAATTAACGCAGAATTTTCTTATTAACGGGAAGATAATCTAAATACATCGCAAATTATTAATAGTCACTGTTAACGAAGTTCTTCCGAGAAGAATTTCAAAAAACGAAAATTGGAGTAACGTATCTCTGTTCGCTTTTTCGCGAAACTCGAGAATATTTAATTAAAAAAGATTCAATAATCACTGCGAGTAAAACCCACTGACAGTAGGGTTTATAATTGAACATAAAAATTCCCCGACAAAACGTGATACCGTTGGTGTGGAATGAAAATTAGTAACAGGTCATTAAGAATTTTGATGAGGTATTAACGTTTTTTTTAACGCAAACCAAGAGGTTCTACGTGTTTCGAAATCCGTTATAATAATAAATCCTACGAATATCTTCACAGTGAAGCCAAGCATAGACGGTACACGGTTCACCTCTTCCTTTTTTCTTCTCTCTCATCCCGCATTTACCGCTAGACCGAGTATTTGCGAAATCGTCTAAAAAATATTTCCTCTTCCATTTTACCACGCAAAGAGATAGAGGAATATCACGAAAAGTTGAAGATTATGAATTCTAATTATTATTATCCGCTAAAAAAAAGATCCCGTTGGAAATTTAATTGACGATGTGAGAGCCAGCGTGAAAACAAGAGGATTCGGATATGCAAACGAATTAATTACCGGCATCGCCACGAAACATTCGCTACGGTCATTACTCTTCCATTTGCAATCTCGGTCGCTTGCTCTCCAATTTTACTTTTGCCTTTTGTTCCGTCGTTTTTCGAGGCCCGTCCGGTTGACGATCTGCTGGAACGTTTGTCGCTCAATTTTCCGCGGTTTTAAATACAGTGCACTAACAGACCCAAAATCGATGCTTCGTCCACTCGTCACGGACGATGGGACAAAACTGAATTAACTTTCGTAGTATTCGCGATAGTTAGCATCGTTCTATCTCGACGTGATGTTCGATTCGTTCACTTTCTATTTTCGTTTCGCACTCATCTCTCGCTGATTGCAGAAATGAGACACGATGATTTCAATCGATAGATTTTGCACCATGCTGTTAGGAGATTAGGATAAAATTTTATTTATGGCGTTAGAATATAGTCGATTTTAATGTATGCACGAGCGTTCGATGGCACTTGAACGTACGCATCGATGTAACACGGTTTTACGTTGGAAATTTCAGCGCGAAAAACCATTTGGTCCTTTTAAATTATATTCTTGTGCGGAATATGCATGAAAATATTACGGGCTCACGTTACATCATCGTTATTACAATGTGAAGTTTCATAATCTCGTTGAGATACATTTTTAAACAATGGCGACAGAATGCAATATCATCGAATTTTAACAACCAGAGTAATCTTCGGAACGATTTTTCCTCTGTTTCGCTTGAAAATTCTATTATTTTCAAATTTGTATTTTCATACAAGTCATTTGTAGTCGGATGATGATAATGTACTTCCATAATAAACTTTTCCCCAGCGAGTGTATGAGAAACTGGTAACTTTGAATCGAAATTCAATTAAAATTGTATAATTTGCTACCAGTCAATCTTAATAAAACCGTCTAAAGTTTATCAGACAGACAATGTCAATTAGAATTTTACCATTCCCAGGAAACCCTTTATAAAAGAAATCAACGAGAAGTACAGTTTTCCGATCGAATGACATCCTCGAATAAGGAAATTTTCTCGGACCGTTGAAAATTCACAAAACGAACGCGAATTAGCATCTACAAACGAGAGAACGTAGATGTCGGAATTTGGTCGAGCAGGTCGTTGTCTGACGTTTCATTAGGGACATAAACGTCCACGTCCATATCTGCGAGAGTCCCGTAACGCGTTTTGCAACCCTCCGTCCTACGACGACATTCGCTCTTCGCGGGAAGGGTGAGCAACCCTCCTCGTCTTTCGCCGGAAGCAGAGAAACAATTACTTCGAGACAAAAGATAACGCGTAGCTCACCGTGGAAATTTGCCAAGAGTGTCGAGTCTGCACGGAGAACGGGGAGGTTCCTTCCATTGCCGTGGGAAATCGTGGGCCATCGGGGTGCCATTCGTTTCTGCTAACGTCTGACACAGCCGCGGGAGCATGGAGACTCCATGAGGAAACTTTTCGGTTTGGATGATTGTTGAGACTATCGGTTTGCTAACGTTTCGAGTTTACAGGAAAATAAACTTGCTATAAAAATGGGGTGGTTCTGATAATGCTGCAAGTAACGTTGTGACGAAGTAGGTTACGTGATTTAATAATTTTTTACGGAGGATGATTTTGAGAAGATAATTAAAATTTAGTTGTGCTTATCGATCTGGATAAGTAGCAGGACTATTGGTTTGTTAAAGTTTGGAATTCATAGGAAACTAGACTTCTTGAGATGTGAGAGGGTTGCAAGTAGAGTGGAGGCGACCGGGCTATATAATTCACTACTAGATCTAATAATAGTTATCTAAATATTTAAGTATACTGAGTAAGTAGTTCAAAAAAATGCAGAAGTGAAAAGATAATTAATAAAAAAAATTGAGGGTCGGTTATCTCGACTGCCTTGCCATTTTTCCTAATAATAATCTTGTGATAAGTACAATCGAGAATTCAACTTTATTTGTGCCTGGATATCAGCGCTGAACAGACAAAAAATAAGAAAACGTGCTAATTCTATCGACAGTGCACTACTTTCAACTACTCTACAATAATTTAAAAAATACAGATAGACTTTTTTATACCGAGTACATTTTTGACAATGTTGTTTAGATATTTCTTACACTTCTGCATAATCATGTTCGTTATCCCGCAGTTAAATCAGTCATAAAAAAGATCTAGTTTAAGATTCTTACACTTCAGTGTCTGCAGGAGATCATTCCCCTAGTCGATCGTAACTCGGTACCTTTACACCAAACGTGTTCCCAGTTTTTACGACTATTATTAGAATCCAATGAAGCCACTCGGGTATCGAATTGACTTGGATTTGTAAGTACATATTGAACTTGATCCCATTCCTATCCACTGGTACGTGCTCGAAATAAACTGAATCATCGGGAAACCTTTGACGTTTACCGGAGCCGTGTCAACTTCTCCCGAGGGGGTAAGAATCACGCTCGGTAAAAGAAACATTTATCGTTCACGTTCGCGGCTGGCAATCGCGTGACTACTTTGCGATACTACCAAACGTATCTTTCTTTTGTCAAGTTTGTACCGTTATTAGCATACACGAGTCTGTCATCGTTCACGAAGGAAAAATTCAGCCACGCATTCTTTATAAAGTAATCTGTTACGTTGCGCTTTGAAAGACACGTAATGTAGCCACCGAGGGTGTAGACGTGAAAAAGCGACGAATTCCTTTCAGGCCAATTCATTACGCCGTTGAATTGCGACAGATTGCTGAGGGATGGTGCCTGTGTGTTTTGAAGTTACGAGAATTTTTCGTGCGACTAGTATGTTTCTAGTACAGAGAGAAACAGAAGTAGGAGGTATGGTTTAAATGCCTGTTTTTTTAGCAACGGTGGCATCGATCTTGAATTAAAATTATGGATTAATTCCTAAAGATAATTATTATGGTTTACAATGGTTCAGAATCCATCTAACATCTTCCAGCCAAAATCACCGTAATATTTAAAGTCGACATAGAGAATAAGAACACAGAGTTAGGTATCACAAACTAAAAATTTTAATTAAACTATTTAAATTAGTTAAAATAAATTTATATTAAATAAATTAAAATTCAATGTAAACAATAATATAATATTTAGCTCTTTTTATTTCGAGAAATTAACAAATAATTTAAATATATTTATAAATCAAACTTAAACAACTTTAGTTAGGAGAACTTTTCATGCGATTTGTATGTTTCTAGTACAAAGAGAAAGAAAAGTAGTCGATATGGTTTCAACTCGTGTCTTTTGACCAACAATGGTATCGATTTTGGATTAAAATAATGGATCAATTCCTAAAGATAATTATGGTTTAGAATAGTTTAGAACCCATCCAAAATTTTCTTACTAGAATCACTGTAGCATTTAAAATCGACATAGAGAATGACAACACAAAGTTAAACCAAACTTAAACGACCATAAGGAGAAAGATCCCTTCTCACGAAGCTTTGCACGACCGCATTCGACCGTTTGACTCTCAGTGGTTAAGGATCGCGAATGGTCAGACCATGAGAAATTTCCATCGCACGGTGCGCGTAATATCTATACTGATTTACCTCAAAACCGCGTGTGTTTCTGCAAAACGTATAACCTAGATGCGCGTACACGCGAATGCAATTCGTATTCTCGCGGATGAACGTCGACAAGTAATACGTGTTTGGGTCTCACCGCGAAAGAGGAAGCAGTTAAACGTAACATCCGTAAAAGGAAAGAAAAACGAAACGGAGAGTACAAGAGGGAAAGAGGGAAAGCGTAAGGACGTAAAAGAGAAAAAGGAGAACAAGGGTAGAATGGAAGACAAGAAAGTCGTAGAATTTATAGGAAAGATAATGTATATCGGTGCAAGGCATTTTCGCCATGTTCAACCATCCAGACAGAAGTGGCTTATTTTTGGTGTCGGGACTCACCCCGGCTAAGAAATGTCCCGTCTTTGATTTATGCCTTGCCGCGGAACTCCTGGATACGCAAACACCGGCTGGCACACCCGGGATTGTTCCTTACGCCTTTCGTCTTCTACGGGGGATACTTTTTGGTTTGCGCGAAGATGCAAACCCGTCCAGCCGTTGGTTTTCTCGCGATTTATGTGAGAATTTCATCCTTCCTATATCTCCCCACGCGTCAAGAGTACCGTTCGTTCGAGGTTTCAGGGGTTGGGGGTGGGTTGCGAGAAGAGTAAACGACGATTTTCACTGGAATCGAACGCGCATGGAATCGTGAAATGCGAATGGAGTTTGCGGAGGAAACTTGAGACTCTTTAGGTGTTCTTTACGTTTTGTGAAATTTGAGAGATACTTATGGCAGTTGGAATAAATTATTTGAGATGAAAATGAACATGATGATAGGATACGTTGCACGATTAACGATCGATTCGACGCGATGGTACAAAGGCTTTGACGTCACGAAGGGAAACTCAATATCCATGTTGCCAGAAAAATGTCGCCCTGCTATTTCACAAAAGAAATCCGATGCCAGGAAACCATTATTCTCGGACAATTCTTGGTACATCCGACTCGCTTCCTCTCAAAATTGGATGTCCTTTCCTTCAGCGTTGACGTATCGGAGATGTTCCTCGTACGACCTTGGTTTTATTATCGAATTTTCAAGACTGCAATCAGGAAGTTTCTCGACATCGCGGCGAATACCATGAGAAACGTATCGTTCGTATCGTGGAAAATCATTGTTGTGGGATTGGGAAAGACCTACTTTGGAATTACGTGCTTAAGGAACATACAATTCTCCTAATAGCGTTTTCAAGATTTCAAGAATGGAACGTTTGAAGGGAAAGCCATTAATGATGCGCATTTTTCATAAAATAGAAATACAATGGTTGGTTCCACTAAATAACTATTGAAATGTAAGACAAATGTTTCTAAATGTCCTTGTTTTACAGGATCACCATTGATTGTCAAGTAACAAATTCTTTGAAGTCTGATTTTATGTTAAAACTATAAAAAGGGTTAATTAGTCCTATTATTTAACTGCTACTTCACTTTCATTCTAATAAAAAAATTATTTATTATACACAAAGAAAATGGTGATTTCATTAAATAACTATTGGAATATAAGACAAACATTTCTAAATTTGATTTTATGGCAAATCACTGAAAACGGAAGTGTTAATAATGCTATTATTTAATTTCAACTTCACGTTTATTCTAATAGAAAAATTATTTACTCCAAAAAGAAAACTCTACCTGCCCCGTTTTTCATCGGTTTTTGTAAAGTTCTGCAAATATTCAATGTTGGATGAAGAACGTCAATCTGAATAAACGTTCGTACAAAACTCAGAGAGATGTAAGTAAATATCGAGTGCTAACCGGACTTGGAGGTTTAATAAAGGTAAGGATCTCAACGCATATATATCGCAAAGAGGATAACGAACCTTAGCGCATCCCACAATTACCCAATGAATGCCGGAGATGGATACTTAGACTCCATTGGAATTGCTATGGTGTACTCCGCGTAGTTTTAATGGCCGGAATATTCACGAATCCCGGAACGACGACCAAACACCTGTGCCACTGTAATTGCAAATTTGCTCTTCTACCTGTCAGGAGAAAAATTTGTTTCGTCCTTTCCCATTTTCCCTAAAAGGAAAAAATAAAGGTTTCTTTCATCGTGTTGATTGACTTTTCGTCAATCACGGTAATTTTACTTTGCTAAAATTAACGATGGTAATTTTGTTCCTTTATCGAGAAATCTACAATACCTTTGTGCAAACACATTCGCCCCAAACGGTATTAAATTGGGAAGGTTGAACGTGAGGTCGAAACAGCAGGTGACACGTTAAATGAGAAAAAATATCAGGCATTTCGTCCGACCTGTAGCCAGTTGCAATTAACAACACGTAATTAAACGCTTAAATAAAGACACGTTTTCGTAGTCAGGCAAATGCATCGATCTAGTTTACAGAACGAATCACGGATTCAATTAGTCGCTCGGAATGATACGTCGGGAACAGATCTAACAAAAGCCGTGAAAAGATCAGGTAATTCTACATGCTCCTCTTCATTCTGCATTCAAAAAAAGTCAATTCTACCTGAACATTTCACCAAAGAAACTTTTCCAAATTTACCAAAATTATCATCAGCGTCTTTTCCACTTATTGTTAGTACAAAAATTCCAGAAAAATGTATTCACAAACCTCGTAGAAACACCGACGGAATAAAGGATACCTTCTTCTCCTACACTTTTTTTCATTCCTCCATCTTTCGCGAGAAAACAAAGAGAACAGTGGCCGTACGAGATGACAAGAAAAGCAAGTAGAAATTCCTATAGCCCCGGAGCGAGAAACATTTGGATTCCATCGGCGCAATGACGACAGAGAGTAATAGAGAGAGACAGTCTATCACTTTGTCAACCGAAACGACTTTGCTGGACTCTCGTTTTAAAAAATGTTCCCAGACGCGCCAGTGCTCCTGACACTTCGAATCATCGAGTCAAAATTTGTCAACCAGAAAGTACGTGACTGTTAAGCCCGTGGATATTGCGCTAAGGTTGTCAGCGGTGACAAAATGGCGTCACCGGGAGCAAATGAGTCCTTTTTTCGGATCGATGATAGTCCTCGGGCAGGATTACAGGTCGTGAAGAAAAGAGAAAGAGAATGAGAACGCGAAGGACGTGGAGGAGGTTGGCAAAAGGTGGCAAGGAGAGAGGTAGGAGGATGGAAAAGTAGGAGGACGACAACGACGGAGGACCTAAAGCCTCACGCGGCCTGTTCTTACTGTAGGAATTTTCAGGCGTCAGGCTACCGGGGAAATTTATGGCGAGGTCACAGCTTGGATCGCCATGAACAGTGCTCACCCTCCTTTATCCGAGCTTGTTATCGTTCTGAACCTTTTGCCCTTGTAGGAATTACATACATACATACGTGAGCTCCCTCTATATATGTATTTTTCCTTCTCACGCATTACGTAAACGCGACGGCTAAGAGTGGCTCTTCTTTGTCTTATAAATCTCACGATGATAACGTATATTTTTCAGGATTCATCATCCGTGTTTAATCCGTGCGTAACGAGAACAAAGGACTATTATGGCATCGAGGGGATGCTTCAACGAGAGACTTGTCTGTAGAAATAAGCAAAATGTTAAATGTCAACTGATTCCTCTGTATTTTATATACCAATGTCTTATAGTCGTAGAATGTTTCAGGGACGTTTCTGTCAACGGATATGTCGAAGAAAAAAGAAACACCGGCTGGATAAGAAAAATTCAAAGTAGTACAAAGAATGTTCCCGTTCTCTCGTGAACTTTATGTTACCACGGAATAACGAAGACTGCGGGGAATTAAATGCCGTGTTTCTTCCCGAGGAATATTATTCCAACCTTCTCCAAAGAAGGTTTTAAGTTCCCAGAATATCTGGAAAAAAAACGAGTACGAAAGAGTCTTTAAGTTACAGAATATGAAAACTTGAATATTATGTCATTCGCGGAACATCGGATACCCTGTTACGTGACGCAATTCCTCAGAAGATACTATTCGTAATTATTTCGAGGGTCGTATCTACAGAATCTCGTATATTCTACGTTATCACCGACCATCTTGTCACCCATAGAGCAACGTGTCTCGGCATGTCACCTAAACGACCCATCCTATTTCGTGTCCTTGGCAATCAAATAAGAGGCATGCGCGCACTTTATCGCCATGCTATTCCACCCCTCGGCATATACCTACGTCACCCCTTTCTTTTTCCTTCCCGCCATATCAAAGGTGAGCCCTAGGGTAGGGGAAAATTGAGTTTTAACGCTACGCAAAATCCTTCAAGAGGTCTAGAGAACGCGAGAGAGAAGGATAGTCAAAGGGTAAGGAAGAAAGAGACATTGAGGATTGAATAGAAAATTCCCGAAGTGATCTCAGTTGCAGAGAAGGGAGGAATGATCCGCGATCGAGTTACCAATTTATAGGACCATAATTTACCCTCAACAGACGTCGATAGCCATGGAAGTTCCTCTCGAATCTTCCGTTTTTCGACTCCCACCTCTTCGACGAAGAGCAAAGGGGTGGTTTGAATCTACCACACGGCAATCCCGCGATCATCCAATTTCACGGTAGATATAATTTCTTGCGTATCCGCAGGGCGAACACATTTTGCAATTATGATACGTACACGACGTCCTTGTCGCATGTTCCAGCCTTGCGTTGACTATCGTTGAAATTTATTCCCTCGAATGTACGAGAACATGCTCTCTTCGCTCTTCGGCAGCGTGCCGATCCTCCCGTTAAGCTTGTACGTCGACATATCCTTCCAATTTCGTTACCGATACTAGTACCGAGGTTAATCGAAGCGCGATCGAATAATTTGTATTGGAAAATTGGCCCGGCGTTAACGAACACTATCGACGTATCTCCGGCGTGACACCAAATCGGCTTTCGAATTCTGCATACCGATCGTTTCCGCGCCAATGGTCTCGAATTATTTCTCTGCGATTGAGCAATTCGGTGATCCGTCCATTGGGACCTTTCATTATCTTCTTTTCTGAAGGTTTTGACGTTTATTGCTCTCATTATTGCGGCTTTGCGAAGCTTTGGTATCGCGTGGTGAATCATGCGTTGAAAAGCAAGAGGAAAGACGTCGGGAAATGGCCGCCGACGGGCTCGATGATTCTCTTCTCGTTTGTTTCCGTGCCTCGAGGAAATTGCGTAGAGATTGGGGAAAGAAGGAGAGCAAACGGATGAAGAGGAAAGTTGGAAGAGAAATCGAGAGAGATGAGAGAGAAGTCAAGAGAGAAGTCGAAAGTGAGGGGGATGAAAGAAGAGAAAATGAAGGGTGAAAAAGGGGCGAGCGAGAGAGTTTGTCAGATCCAATTTGACGAATGGATACACATCGTTGAGCCACCGTCAGACCGAAGTCATTATTAACACCAATTGCTTTGCAATTACTCGTTACTCGGTTTCGTACCTTTAGTTTCTATGGCTCTTCATCTTCCTTCGTCTTTCCTACTCCTCGTTCGGTAAACGGCACACGTTTAACGCCACTTGTACTGTTCTTACTTCACGATTTTTCTCTCCTCTTTCGCCACACGAGCACGTATTTTCGCGCTAATTTATTTTCGCAAGGCCAGATTTTTCGTTTCCAATGAACGTATCTACGGTTTCAAAGTGGCAGACCAATTTCATTTCTCTCTGCGTGCTGGTGATTTAACCGTTCATTTCTGTGATTTAAGAGGACAAAGGGAGAAAAAAATGCGTGGATATTTTCCATCGGGTTTTCGTAAACGGTTTTCATCATTATGATGATTACACGCTAAGAGCTGAGAATATTTACGGTAAAAGTGGATTTTCGGTTAAAAATGATCAACGGTAATTGAACGTACATACATGGTTGTATTCCTCGATGCGCCATTTGAAAGCGAATGATGATTGAATGTATACGGAAAAAGCAAGCCCCGAGGGAAATATCCTAAATGATGTAATTTCGAAATAATTTCTTATTAACTATAAATACAACATCTGATTTGCCCTTTGGACCGCCAACGATTCATCGTTATCGACTAAAATTTTCCAAATTCTTTTCCATCATTGCCCAGCGCTTCATTAAGACACAAGAGGAAAACTTGTTGAAAAATTTGTACGAATTTGATTTTTATACAAAATTAATATCAGCTGGAGACTGCTTTCTCTCTAAATTCGAAGATGTACTTAACTTTTCAAATCTAAGTAATTACTGCCACGGATCGCCTTTTTTAAACTGTCTATGCACAGTCCAAAAAACGTATTTTTACATAGCCCGCATAAAATGTGTTAAGAATGAAACGTCTATAGGATAATTTTCATGCTGCTTCAAACCAGAGAATATTCTACAAAAGATCAAAAAGCAGAGAAAGAAAGAAACAAGCTCCAACGAACGAAGAACAGAAAAGAGAAAGAGAGAGAATTCCGCGAAACGCGTGCTATTAAAATTCCTGCCAAATATTTGCATCTGAAAGCGACGAGTGTTTATCGAACAAACGTAATAACGTTCGAGTTGTAATACTTTGCACTTCAAACGTTCCTCCGAAATCCAAGTTATCCGACATTTGTGTCGGATTTTCCAAGCGGACATTTTGATTACAACTGGTAGAGAATTCGTTGAATTTAATTCCCGCCAGATTTTCAAAAATCTATCAAGTTTCATCCTACATCTTCGTTACGTCGATACAAAGACGAAGAATGAACAAGGGTAGTTCCTCATCCTCGCGAGAACCGGTTGCAGGATTGAAGAGTTTTCCACCCCTCGAGCAGAGGGTGGACGGATAATGGGATGATGTATAATTCCCAGGTATATCATCAACCCCAGCGTTTACCGTCTTTTTAGAAGGTCCACCGGAAGAAAACAGCCCTTTATTCTTCGCGCCGATCTTTCGCGCGTACCTCGCTCGTTACAACCCGCAGCCTAGCTGGTCGGTTAATGCTCCGGGCAGATACCAGCTCGCTTTAATTGTCCGTTATAACTCAGGCGAACGTAACTTTTCCCCTAGGAGGGTGGCAGAGGAGGGAAGAGTGAAAGGACATGGAGGATACGAAAGTTTGCGAGAAAGACAGAAGAGAAAATGGGGAAAAAGGGGGTTGCAATGTCACTGAAGATGGAAGAGAGGGGAAGAAGATAGAAGAAGAGACTCTGAGGAGAATAGAGGAGAATGAAAAGGTGGGCGAAATCGAGAAGGAAGAAAATATAAGAGCGGAAGTGGCGGAGCTTGAAGTTCGAGGGGGTGTCGGTGAAAAGGTGACATTAAAGCGTCAGACCACGTCTCGTATGCATCCCTAGGGCCGTGGATGAGGTATCGTCGAAAAAAGGAGGGTGTCACCTGTAAATCAGTGTAATCGGTGACCTGCTCTGGGAGTACATTAGAATAATTTATGAGCATCCCCCCAACGAAGGACCTAAAAAGACATCGTGCAACCTGCCACTGCTCTCTCGCCCTGTCTCCTTCTTTTTGCCCGATAAGAACATTCGAAACGGGGGTATCGTCAAGGTTCTGGCGATTAGAGGCGAATCTTTATGAGCCCTCGCTGCCTTCTGACTTATGTCTCGCGGATAAAAGTGCTGTAAAAGGCGTGGGGAGATATTTCTGCGAATGCAAATACCAGGGATATTTTATTCGTTGAATTATACCGATGGTAAGAACGTAAAATTACGAAGCTCGTGGGAGTTGGAAGTTTATTAACTCGTTGGCATTTAACAACGTGCCGTGAGATGAAAATGACGTTTTATTATTCTTAAGTTGTAGCTTGAAATTTTCTTTCAAGTTAATGCTAACTAAAATCTACTTGCATTAACGGGTTGTTCTCTAGCTTCGGTTTAGGTGAACGTCTTATCGGATAGAAATCAGGGGGTTGATTCTCTACCGTGTCGAGCAGCTCGGTTCTCCGCAACCCGTCGGAGTACTCGAAGTGTCGAACATTGGCCATAAAGATTTTCCAGGAGTTCGTCTCCTTTAGAAGAGGCGAGAGAGTGCTTCTGGCACTTCAGTTTCGTGCGTTTCCTCTTAGGTCTACGATTGGCCCCAAGTCGATAGCAACGGACCGAGACTGGACAAGGTTCTAAACCAGACAGACTGAAACTTAGAATATAACTTAGCTTACGTCCTCCGCAGTAACCGAAACGAAACTGGAACGAAGTTTGACCAGAGCTTGACCGGTACCATTCTATCTACAGTTCGAATCGAACGGATAAGGTGGCCTCAATTACGTTAGAATACGTTTCCCTTCAGAGTCGAAACCCTGCCTTTCGCCTTGCCAATCAATTTACTTGAGTTCCGTGTACAAATATGGATATCTTCTGATGATTATACGTTTCTCTTAGCCCCCTGACCTACGATTTCCTTTCTAACGGAGCGCGCAAAGATTCAAAATTAACCCTTTGCGGCCGGAGAAAAAATGTAATTATTGTTTATCGCCATATGTATATACGGTTAAAATTGTAAAATTGAAATACAACCGGTGAGATAGGATTCAAAGTGGAGTAATTTATAATTTATATACATTAACTATCCAAATTTCTGATAAAAAAGTGTTTTTTTGCTGACAAATAAATGCTTATCTGTCAGTATTCAAAAATGTCTCCGTCCGCAAAGAGTTAATTCCTGAAATCAAAAGTGTTCGCTGATTTCTGATATTTCGTGTCACTGAACGTAATATTAATAATATAGAAATAATGATTTCGTAATAACGTTTCGTAATCGGCTGATATTGTCAATTTAATAGTTTTTGAAAGATCTCAAAATTTCTTATTCCATTTTCCGCGCTACGAGTCCCACACGTACCTAGTTGCAGGCTAAGGGGTTAATATAATTGAAAATTAAAACGATGGAAACTATGTGTCGAGGGAGAAATCAATTTTTCACCCTCGAATAATCAAGCGATCAAGTACAGAATCATTTCGAAAATATCTCAAACGTTTCATATCACCATAAATATAAAATATGTGAAAATGCATCAAACGTCAGAAGCATGTTTGTAATACTTGTTCAATACATTCGTCGTAACAGATCATATTGAATAAATTTGATTTAAATCGTTCAGACTCATTTTTGGATTTTAAATTTAGTCCAACATTATAACCTACCATTAATGATCAACCAAACGTGGAGAAAGTATTTCTTCTTTGGATCATTCGATGATCCTCATCCAAACTCGTATTTCGTTACCTCGTTACAGCCGTAATACGCGATATCTTTAGAGATACGAATTTTATTTCAAGAAATCGCATTTGGGTCGAGGAAACGGGTCGAAGGAAAATGTCGAAAAATTCGGATATCTTAGAACGACGGCTAGGATCGCAGTTCGTACTTGGTGTACTTGCGATTCTGGAGGCGCAGAGGGACGAAAGGGTTGCAGGGGGTTGGAATATCGAATCTACGGGGAATAAAATTCATGTTGGTGTAGCAGGCAGGAGGAGGATTAGGCAACAAGCTTATCCGCGAGGAATTTTCCAGCCTCGAAGACTTGGAAAAGAGTCGCAGGCGAAGAAGAGGCTTCCCTTTGCGATGGAGTTTCAAGCGATTTCTCTTTATTCGAAGGAGATTATTCTATTTTGAACCTCTTTGATGATGACTTCCCGAGTATTTAGCATCTTCACAAATCGCTGGCAATTGTACGAATATCAATTCTTGGAACTGGTACGGGCAATCGAGTTTCCACTTTTTTTTGTACGGCTCAAGACAGAATAGAATATTTTTATCATTGCTCACGTCCGGTCTTATTGTATTTGATCAAAATTAGAAACTGGTTCAATTACTACCAATTTCAAGAGGTTTATTTTCAATATCATTCTGTTCCCAGTGATTGAGTTACATTTGTAACCGTAGGAAATTATGCATGAACGTGTTCTGGAAATACTCTTACAACTTCCTAAAATGGACAAGAGGAAATTCTATTATCATCTATATTCAGTAAAATAATTTAGTACAATTATAATTGTCAGTGGATGTCAAGATATCAATGAAATTGGCTGAAATAGTACGTTAAAGTTACTAATTCTGATCAGGATATTTCAAAGTGAGAAAATTTAGAAATCGTTCCTAAAGTTGTTTAAACAAATTTTTTAATAGATCATTTGGTATATTGTACAATCTATTATTGATGCAACTTTTACACTTGACCTCGACTGATATTTTAATAATAGTATGGGTATATATTATTATAAACAGAGGACAAATCAAAGCAAAGAGAACCAAAATTATTAAACGCAACTGTATCTTTCCAATCGTATCTCAAGCAAAGCCGATTATCATAGCTTCAGTCGATCTGCACATCATCGTTGACATTCCCCTAGTAAACCCGAATTCCTAACGTTCCTGTGATCGACAAATATTCGCATCTCGAATGCACCAGTTCTCTATAATTAGCGCATATTGACACGAAGCTTGCGTTTATCCTTAAGCAACAACCTTCTCAAAGCACCCGAGTTACCATTTTCTCCATTCCGAGAATCCGAGCTTCAACTCGACGAATCGTTATATGACACAAACATCTAATTCTACAATCCTTCATAAATAATTAATTTCTAACCCCCTATAGACACAATAATTTTTACGGTAACTGATGATAAGTTGAACGATGAGACGCTAGAAAATGATAAAGACAGAATTTTAAATAATGATTACATTGAAGAATGTACTTGAAGAATATATATTCTTTATGAAGGGTTAAAATGAAAGCTCATGAAGGCAGTGACTTTATGGGATCATTGAAAACAATCGACCTGTTGGACACGGATTGTCGCCAAACGAGTGCCGAATTAAAAAGTTTCAAGGATCGAAACACGGAGAGTGTGATACATTGGAAAATTTTCACGAGAATTTCCGGTCGAAATCGTAGAGGAAGTTTTGCCGTTAAATTCTGCTAGTGCAGAGCTTTCTCCATGGCTTACTACATAGATTTCGTTGGTTTTTAGCGAGAGGTAGAAATTTTTAATTGCTCTTCCGTGTTTACTTGGATATGTTTACACGGTTAATGGGATTTATTAATGTGAATATAATTCTCGAAAGGTATGACGTTAAAATCCTGCAAATATCAGAGTGGAAATAAAATTTGAGTAGTTTGAGGAAAAAGCTTTACTTCTGAGATGGAAACTTTTGCAGCTCGAGGACTTAATAATGCGAATTAAGGTGGAAAGGAGAGGGATTCGGGGAGCACGATTTTGCTGTGGTTTCGTGGCACAATTTGCGATACTACGCAGTGTAGGGAGGGAAGAAGGATATCTGAAAGGATGTTTTCGACGGTAGAACACGATTCGTTGGAGTTTGCAGGATTTTCTACGAATCTACGAGTTGCAAAAGTAACGAGGACTTGGAGTAGTCGCTTGTTCGACTTGCAAAAATACTGGTTGTCCGATCGAAGAGAAGAAATCAAACGGTCAGGAGGAGAAATTGAATACAGTGATCTAAATTGCGACAGATAGATACTCGCGTACCTAATAAAATTCCCTTGCAAATTTCTTCCTTCATTTTTGACGACCATTAACCCCTTGTCGTACGATTTCTGTTTTAACTACCTGCGCAATAATTCAGTATCAAAATATTTAATATAACTGAGCGCAATATTAATATTTTAAAAGTCAATTTATCGTTTCGCGACGCACTGACACTCTCAAATTCAAAGGTTTTGCAAAATTTCTTATCCAGTTTACCACATCGCGATTGCCACTCGTTATTGTACATCAAAGGGTTAATTGCCAAATAAACTAAATAAATTTTAACTGTCATAACAAAACTTCTAAATATAATAATTATTCTACAATTAAATCATTATCATTCATAATCCCTTTCTCATCAACAGGCTAAAAACTCACATATTTTTTAATAGAGTAGAATAAAGAAGATATAGATTCTAATTAAACGAATTAGCTTTTCCAGAACCTTTAAACATTCGCATCATTACATCGAATAACTCGCAAAAATATTGCACCCAGAAGATTTAAGGATTAGCAGTGCCACTAACTAAAACCCACACCATGCCATACGTTGGAAATTCCGTAGACCTAAGTGGATTAAACCTGATCTCTACTATTCAGAGAATTGTTGTCAAACTTGATTAGACGCTAGCTTAGCTGAAATATAATTACCTACTCTCGGTTTAATGCAAGTTTAAAATTTCCCTAGTCTCAGATGTAGTTCATTGAATGCTGTCGTAAGTTAGCATTGGTTTAAACTTCGTTTGGGACCGCTAAAACTTCAGTAACGGACATTTGGTAACGGAGCGCCATGAAGTTTGTTGGACACGCGTGGTATCATATCGTGCACCATCATAGAGGTTTACGACATTACAACACCATGGATTAACTCGATGAAAATCCACGGAATGCATACAAGTTTAAGCATCTAATTTTGCATTCTTGCGCATCGACAATGAGCTTGGGTTTACTCATTACATTCGAGATTAACAGCGAAATCCACTATCGTTAAGTATGACGAAAAAGAATTACCTCGAGATTAAAGACTAACGTGAGGCGCAACAGGCGAGATAATTGTTCTCCTTTCTACCAGCAAAATTTAACCCCCTCGTCCTTTCTGACGCTGTTCACTTTCATTTTACGTTTGATTATTGAAACAGAATTTCACTTTTCTTTTAGCCATTGATGATGATCACTCCAATCAAAAACTATTTGGTAATTTCTTAATTATCAAGATTACGATATACCTATCACATAGGGACTTCCTATACGGCAGAGTCAAATTCGTGTCCACGGATTGAGAACACGATCATTCAACTTCTCATGAAAGAACTGACATTAAAATAAATAACTTGGTGTAAAAATGATATCAAGTGCAATATTATTTTTAAAGTAAAAATTACACCTTATTAATTGTTTGATCAACCGAATGGGGAGATCTCTCCGTTTTAACACTAGAACTACCAAACCAGTCAAAATGACTGGTACACAATTTTTTCGAAAAATTCTCCAAGTTTACATAAGAGTCATGGGATAAATATTCTACGTATATATCAATAAACATAAATCACCCAAACGATCAAATTGTCCGCCGCTTGAATCTCCCTTTTTCAAAGTACTTATTTAATTTATTAAAATATGTTAGATTTGAGGCCGGTAGTTCTAGTGTTAAAGAAAGTCGATTACTGACCGAATAGAGAGATTTCCTACCTTCACTTATGCGGTAAAATATGCGATGTATAGCGTATCTTTTAGTTGTTTTGTTACCGGTTGGTTAAGTGTTAAAATTATAGCCCGTAAAGGAATATATTCGAGATTTCATACACCTTTTTGGAAGTACCAAGAGAAGAACATTGTTGCGGGGTCAATGCAAAGCAGAAATTCGCGATAGCCAGTCCCAAAAGCCGTAGCCACGTTCCTTGGAAGTGTACAAGTACAGTATCAATGCAAAGGGTGCTTTAGAAGCCAGCTGGAAAGAGTGGAAGCGTCTAAAGCCATTTGCAGAGTCCGGATCTTGATTGATGCGTCTCCGGCCGACCCCAGGGCGAGCTCGGCAAAGTGTTTTCGAGCGTGGAGACGCCGAGAGAATGCCAACCATCCGGGTGAACCTACGTTCAAAGCTTGCATCGGTATTGGTATCGAATATACACGATAAAACCCGCGAGAGTTAAGCTACCTATCGTCGCCAGCTGATCCGCAATCCGATAAATATCAAACGTCTTTCTTGCCTGGTTCGTTTCACATCTGACTTTCTACATCGATGAAATTTTATTGCAACGTTGCTTGTAATAAAATGATCATGAAGTCAATTGACCCAACAATGACATAAGGAGGAACGAAATAGAAGTTTCTTCTTAGATGAGAGACTTAGGGGATGAAAGTTGCGCGAAGTTCGAATGAAGAATAATGATGGAAGATTCCAGTGGGAAGTTGACAGAATATTTTTTAAAAGAGTCAAAGAATCCATCAAAAATGGAGTGTCTAATAAGAGTTTGCAAATGTCATAGCCAGACTGCGGATTTTTATGCATTTATGACAAATTAAATATGGCTAAAATATACAAAAAGAACATAATATAAAAATATATCTAAAATATCCAAAGTATGGTATTTGTTGTAATATTTATTCAGTGCAATAAATCCCTAGATAGGTTTTCCTGTCTCACCTGCATTTGTGAAACTCGAAATTTGCATAAACATCCGCAATCTAATGATGACACTGAAGTATCAGCGAATAGGGGGCAAAAATAGGGAGAGTCTAATGAAAATATAGCAAGAATAATCAGTGTTTGTAGCCCTAAATTTGTTATCAGTAAAGTTTTGTTATTTTTTGCTTGCAATAAACATTTCTGCAAGTGTTATTAAAATAAAGATAAGTTTGATTTTTCAAATCTGTGTTCTAGAGCAGTCAAACGATGAGGAGGTGGAAACGATGGAGGAGTCGGAAGTCAATATTTCGTATCTTGTCATCGGTAGTGTCTTTACCGCGATATAAGGTGGAATTGATCGACGAGTATTCGTTTTATGGAATGTCGCGAGATGAGATATACTCCTGTAGCTTTTATATTCTATCGTATTTTATATTCCATCGAGTTCCATCTAAACTACGTGAAAGCCTAGTTGGAAAAAGGCCGAGGAAGAGGAAGTGAAATACGGATCGAAGAAGACGAAGAAAGAAAGAGGGAATATCGTTCTTGAAAGTTGTTGTCGTTCCATCGACGTGTGTATTTTTCATTTCGTAGCGAATTCGAAGAGCAGTCATGAGCTCCGGTGAAATACGTCACGGTTTACAAGCCGCTACAGATTGCGGCACAGGGGTGAAAACGGTATTCTGCCAACCGTTCGTCGAAATCTAGTTATAACGGAAACAATGTGGATTAAATAGATTTACTATCTCCCGGAACGGTATCTCGTTAAAATACACTTCGATTGACAGGATTGCGGGCACGAGGTGTAATTTGATTAAACGCGTTATGAACGTCGAACGAATCGTCGAATTAACAAGATTTTTCCTCCTGCCAGGTTAATCCGATTAAATCTGTCCAAGGATTGTACTCTGAGTCAACTCTTTTTGATAACATTTTCAATACACTTGAGATTGAAATATGTTTTGAAATTGTTCTGTTCACTGCGTTTTGTCAATTATTATCGTTGAAAGTTTTGACAAATCTAAATATGATACACTTGGGACAATATATCGGTTAACTACGTTCCTTTTATACTTTGAGTTCGTTGAATGCCTTGAAACAATCAAAGAAAGTATGCCAATGGGCCGATTAAAAAAATTCGTGCCGTGAGCAAGGAAAAATATGAAATACAGCGAAACAGAAATATGTCAAATATTTCTCAAAAATATAGAAGACCTATGTATCTCGAGAACACGTTCCTCTAGTTCCAAGTTCGTGTCGTATCGTCAGAAAGATGGAATTTCGTAATATGTCATCAAGAACTGCTCCATAATATTTCGAATCGTAAAATTGATATTTATTCACCGTACGTGGCATAGTCGGAGACAAAGGAACGTTTAATGGAACACGAGGAGTGTACTGTAAAGAGGAATGGATTGAAAAAGAAGGAAAACCACCGACATAACCATTTGGCCTGCAGGAATCCATTACCAGCGAAACTATGAAGTTATCACACCACCACTTGCCAAGACACGCCGCGAAGTATAAATGCAAACGAATGTGGCTGTTTCGAGTTTAACGATGCCACTTTTCACGAACCACGGCGAATCTGTCGGATCGTTGGAAAAGATATTCAAACATTTGCATCTCGACCGATAGAGAACCTACGAGCCGTGTCTCGTTTCACGATTTTTCACCTTACCGATACGTCATATCATCTCGATCGTCCTCGTCGATCCTATCGTTCTAATACATCTCGATCGAACGATGGAAATTTTTTCCCCGAGGAAATTCACGAAAGATCATCTCTTTCGATGCATAGATCCTCGATGGTGCACGTTGATCGTGAAAGTACTGGAATATTTGTTCGAACGGTGTATCAGAGAGGATGATAGTCGCAAAGAAAAATTTGATTTCCATTCGACGGTATAACGACCTCTATACATATCTGAAAACGCAAAACAGCGGGACAAAGTTTCGCTCAATGGCGGCGAAACGATTGAGTCGTTCGTTTTCCTTCGTTCTCCTTCCAATTCGAGGGTATAATAGATTCGCACAGAGTACCCGATGGCGCGGAAGGGTGGAAAGAAACGGGGGCGGTCGGTCTGGCGCTAGTGAATTTAAATCTTTCGAGTGGCGTAGCTCCTAGGGCGGGTCGGAATGGTGGTTGTTTGGTCCAGGAGAAAGCAAGCAAGAGTGGCCGGGGCAATAAAACGCTAAAAGCATCCCACGTGGATCGAGAGTACAGTGATATACCGCGAGTTGACGGTGGCCTCTTAGCTCTTCATTCGATATTTATTCCTTCCCCCTCCTCGTTTCGGAAAAATCGCTGGACGGAAAAGAGAGACGTTGGGAGTAGCACGAGGAAAAATAACTTTCATACGACGAATGAATGAAATAGTAAACTTTTTGAGAGTCGGAACGTTGCCGAATGGAACCCTAATTTTGTTGAGTCTATAGCGAAAGAATGGATTGCACGTGGAGAGAAAAAATTTCGAAGGTAGAATTCCAAGTGTGGTCTATCGTTCGTCTTAAAAGTTTCATAAGAATTTTAGATTTCCATGGTGCGTAATAATTGAAATTATTGGTAAGTTCAAAGAAGTACGGGAATAAAGTTCGGTATGGTTCGGTTGATTCCATAAGGGAAAGGGAGAAATCAAAGAAGATGTTGTGATCCTGTTTCCTCTCGTTTCTGGAGAGCGAACGTTACCGAATGGAAGACTAATTTTGTTGAGTTCATAGCGAAAGAATGGATTGCACGTGGAAAGAAAAAATTTCGAAGGTAGAATTCCAAGTGTGATCTAGTCGTTCGTCTTAAAAGTTTCAGAAGAATTTTAGATTTACATGGTGTGTATTAATTCAAATTATTAATAATAAAGTACAGCATAATTTAGTTGACTCCACAGGCTCTGCATTCGAAATTTATTTCTTCCCCCTCCTCGTTTTCAAAAAATTACTGGATGGAAAAGAGAAACATTACGACTAGCACGAGAAAAAATAACTTCAATACGACAAATGAATGGAATAATAGGCTTTTTGAAAATCAAAACGTTGTCGAATGGAAACCTAATTTTTTTGAGTCTACAGCGACAGAATGGATTGCACGTGGAAAGAAAAGATTTCGAAGGTAGAATTCCAAGTGTGATCTAGTCGTTCGTTTTAAAAGTTTCATAAGAATTTTAGATTTCTATGGTGTGTATTAATTCAAATTATTAATAATAAAGTTCAGCATGATTTAGTTGACTCCACAAGCTCTGCATTCGAAATTTATTCCTTCCCCCGCCTCGTTTTCGAAAAATTACTGGACGGAAAAGAGAAACATTACGACTAGCACGAGAAAAAATAACTTCAATACGACAAATGAATGAAATAATAGACTTTTTAAGAATCGAAACGTTGCCGAATGGAAACCTAATTTTGTTGAGTCTACAACGAAATAATGGATTGCACGTAGAAGGAAAAAATTTCGAAGGTAGAATTCAAAGTGTGATCTAGTCGTTCGTCTAAAAAGTTTCATAAGAATTTTAGATTTCCATGGTGTCTATTAATTAAAATTATTGATAAATTCAAAAAAGTACGGGAATAAACTTCGGCATGTTCTAGTTGACTCCATAAGGGAGAGGGTGAAATCAAAGAAAATCTTGTAACCCCGTTTCCTCTCGTTTCTGGAGCGCGAACGTTGCCGACAGACGAACGCGCAAAGGAAGCCCTTCTCTACGTTTCTGCTTCTCAAAGATCTCCCCCGTAGGAACGTATTGTTTTGCAGAACCGCCCTGAAAAGCTGCCTGTCCCTGTGCTCGCCTCTTGCTTTTGTATTCAGAGTTCAAAAATCCCTCGGAAACAATGCCGAACGAGTCTCGAATCCCGACATCGTTCCTCGGATGGCATTGCCACGTGAATGCTTTTTGTCGAAGGCATCTGCGAGGACTGGAAACTCGTTCTTCAACTTTCCCGGGCCGCGAGTTAATGCGCCCGGCCAGAGCAATCAGCGACGCATACTTCGGACGGGGATGTTTATGCAAATGTACGATGGAAATCTGTATAGAAGGTTCTTCACAGTTACCCGAACTTCTTCGTGACCCAGTAGGCCAGTTAAATCAGAATTCTACTTACATTTATGAAACGTACTTGCATAAACATCGTCAAACGTGTTTTCGAATCTGTGCTTTCCTTTTTTCAGCTTCAAAGAAGTAGAATTTTAATGAATTTCTTTTTCAACTGAGAAATGCGAATTTTGAAGGCATCGAATATTTAATATCGGTATAATGTACTGCGACTAGAATATTAAAATATATTCAAAACGTATCTGCATGGATTGTGCGCGATGGGAGTGGCAAATGTTTGTAATTTTATGTAAATAACATACATTCCATGAAATTACACGTTGTGTATAATTAATCGCACAATATAATTATAGTGTATACAATAATTAATGATTAAAAGAGATGGAAAGTATTTGTAAAAAATTAATTTCATAGAGTATACGTGAAAATAGTGTCAGGTGACTAGAATTACATCCCCCTCGAGAACCAAAGTCTGAGAAAGCAATGAAAATATAGCATTTCCCCGATAGCAATCAGTTACTGGCAGTAAGTTCGACTAGAGAATACTTAAAATTGAAATTCAGATCGATCGTTGAAAATAATTGGATGGTCGTGAATCCTCCATGATCGAAATGAAATTAGCGTAGAATCGGATTATCTCTATGTACGAGATAACCATGTATACGAGAAATAATTCGAAGCCTCGCCTCAGGTTAGAGAAATGTGCAGGTAGAATTTCAGGACTTGGAACTTGGAAAACAGATGCGTCTGTGAGGAGTAGAACGTGGCTTTGTAGCAATTGCTATCGATTATCCTAATTATATGTCAAACTTCATGTGTATTACGCCCTAGGGTTGTTGGCGATATTCCGGTATTGTGTTCTGCACAAAGCTGAGCTAACCAAACGCGATTCGCTCGTCACTTTTCGCATCTCCAAGCATAATCAATTATCGATCCTTCTCACTGAATGGCAATGTAGTGTGTGCAAATTGTACCCCCATCGGGACTCTCTTACATACTACTTGTAATAAATTCCCTAATTTGTAACGAATCCCTAATTGTTCGAGCCAGATCCCTCCGATATTTTGTAATTGTTATATTTTTCTTACTGTAACTGTCATTAATTTGGTCTATGATCTACCATTTTTTGTGGAACTTAAACTACCGACGATAATATACACATGAACTATGGGAAAACCTGAAAATATAAATGGAAATTTGAATTTTTGTTCTCTAATTGGGAATCTGAGCCTCACAACATTTTAACTACCAAGGCATTCGATACAATTGATCCTAGGATTTCTAAATAAAATTTTTACCTCTATCTTGAAAAATATAGAGAATCTAATTGATTAATTTTCTCTCGTCATCTATTCTGATATCTATAACAAATTTATCTATAATTTTCAAATGTACCAAAGTAATCACCACTAATTCCAGTTTTAATTCCAACCCCACAATAATCTCCAAATATTCATCACAACATCGCACGTCAGAAATTCCACATTTTTCGAGAACCATAGTAAAATAAATTACAAATCCGACAGAAATTACGGCACAGGGTAGCCAGTGGTAATTTCGGTGAATTTCCAAATTACCGAAATCTTGTTACGGTCGATCGTAAAACTTAGAACTAGGAATAATACCGGCGAGCTAAAAACAGTAATGGTATATTACACTCGAGCTGCAATAGCCGAGGGGTATTGAAACGAAACACAGGTAGATAGAAAGAGCCTGAGAGATAGGGAGTAGAGTAGAATCGTAAAACAAGAACGATATTCAACGAGCGTGCACTGGGGAGATCGATGAAGATTCGTGAATTAGAAGGATCGACTTTCATCCCTCAGCTGCCTACATTATTTCCATTTCGTCTGCACCTCGAAAATTCCAGTTTCACGTTCTCAAAGAATTTTCGAACTGGGTACCTTTCCACCCAGGTTTCATTGATTTTCTACGAGGAAGAAATTCGAAATAGTATTGTACGGTGTACGTAGTTACAAGGGGTGGTTAAAGGTTGAGGAGAGTTTGTCCGTGCCATTTGGGAGCCGTTGTTGAGACGTTTGTTGCCGAATGTTTCCTCAGTGAAACAAGAGTACGAAACCCGTGCACAACTTAAATTCCCAAAGCGTTCCGTCATCTTCGTGAAACCATAAATCGAGGAGATTACAAAACACTATAGGGATACGAGAGAACCGTTTGCATCCTTCGAGTTTCTGTTTGTTTGTTTCAACGTTGCTCTTACAACCACATCGACTCATTCATCTTGGATGCTTACTTTCGCGGATATTTAACTTTTGGGTACGCTTTACATTATGAGACGAAGAGTTCTCGGAGTCAGTAACCGTGGATTTGCGATACCGACTTGGATAGAAAGCATACTTCGATGGAACTCCGTTTATTGGAATATATCTTTCGACAAGACGTTTCGGTTAACGGGATGTTTAGAATAATAGAAGTTACCTCCCTCTTACCGTTCAGTACGTTGGCTTTAACACTAGATTTACGGCTGCTAAATCTGGCATATTTAAATATAAATTAAATAACTACTTTAAAAAAGATCGATCAATCGGTAAAAAATACGGTTAGTTAAGTAATTTGTATATTATTAGGTGTAAGGGAAAGTTCTGTCGTTTTTAATTCGTGTGGCATCCAAACAGAGAGTTTTGACAGGAAACCAAGTCTTTTAATGTGATCCAAAGCAGTAGTCTGATGAATTCCAAACTTGAAGCCCATTTCTGTGGAAGTTAAAATGGGATTTGTCCTGATCTGGGTTCATCTTTCAAAGAAAAATCACTCGAACGAAATTTCGCAAACCATCTTTGACATTTTCGAACTGTTACTGCATCCTCTCCAAACACGTTACACAAGTTTTTTTTTTGCCTCCATCCCGTTACTCCCTTTTTTCAACTCATACAACATTCAATGTCTTAAGTGCACTTTTTCTTCACTCATGTTAAGAGTTTTACAAGTTTAAAAAACTGGCTAAAATACGAAAAAATGTGTACAAATCATCAATCATATACTAATCTAAGTGTTTAATCTGGTTTCAGTCGGATCAGAATTCTTGCTAAGTATCGACAACGCATAAAAGTGCACGTGTTCAAAAACGACAGAACTTTCCCTTATACCTAATATAAGATACACGTGAAATATTTATTGTACTGCTTCTCTGTCAATTTGAGAAAACATAAAAAAAGTAGGAACCCGTCAATTTCACGGCTGCCGTAGATCTAGTGTTAAGGATTGCGGCCATTTTGCTTAACACTTAGACGACCGCCGAGAAAAAAAAACAAATTGCACGCTATACACCGCGAAAATTTAAGCAGTAAGGCAAATTTATAAGTCATCATCTGTTTTTTTAACACGGAGAAATCTTCCTATTCTGTCGACTAATTGTAAGTGTTAAGACTTTCAATCTTATATATAAAGCTCAAATACCACTGACTGACTGACTCACTCACTCACTCATCACAAAATCTCAAAAACCACAGAACGGATTGCAATGAAATTTGGAACATACCATCTCCTTGGGTCTTAGGTGCTCAATAAGAAAGGGTTTTGAAAAATTCGAAATTTTAGGGGGGGTTTTGGGGGGTTAAAGTATGGGCTGAACTCATCAACGCAGAGCCGAAACCACTTGACCTAGAAACTTGAAATTTTGCATGAGCGTTCCTTCTAGGGTATAAGCACCCACTAAGAAAGGATTTTTCAAAATTCGAAATTTTAAGGGTTTTTTTTTAGTTTCGATTAAACCGTAGCGAAGCACGGGAGCTTTCAGCTAGTTTTAGATAATTTCTGAAGTACCGAGGGCCCATTCCTTTAATTAAGAAATTAGAAAAATTGATTGGATGGGGAAAATTTGAATTTTAGTCTAGCAACTCGAAGGTTCTGTTTTTCCTGCTGGCATCGATTTCTCTTCTTCCCTGGAACTTATTAATTTCGTTAGTAGCAACGGACGTTTAGAACACTAAATCCCAACACGCCCGAGTGCTTTATTTCTTCTTTGCCAGACTTCTCTCATAACCGTTTTATCCGCAGAGATTTGATATACTTTCTACTAAATGTTTCTATTTATATGATAAAAAACGAGTAAGGAGGAAAAAGGATCCTAAGAATACCGAGCACAAAAAGACACGTGGCGTGGTTGTTGGACGTACAAACTGACTTGGACCGAGAGTGCACTTAACAATAAGACAGAATATACTGTGTTCCTCTTTTTCCAGTATATACGTAATTTCTATGATAGTTGGTTCTATCTACGTTACAAGAGCTCGACAATGATTTCATATATTCCAGAACGACGAAGCTTTCCAAAATACAAGAGATACACGGATAAATGGAGTTATGCTCCGTCTATCGAAATGGTTTCACGGCATATTCGGTTTCTAGTATCCCATTAAGTCCTTTCGCTATTTAGATTTAGATAGTATTCGTATAATCGAAGAAACATCTGCCTTGTTATCGGCTAGATTAAACTCGACTACCATTTTCAAAGATATCCAATTCTATCTGGATCTCTCGTAATACAAAACACTTCTAATGGATTTATGGTTTCTCGTGGTAACCTCTTCCTCTAAATTTGTAGATTTATTACCCTGAAGAAAACCAGATCCTATCGTTTCTCGTTTAAACGATACAATGGTACTTGAAGAAAAGTACAAGCCTTAACAGCCTCTTTGAGATTCCTCTATAGATGTTTTCCACTATGAAAATTCTGTGTAAACTCGGAGCTACAGTGTTGCGTTGTCTTTCTTTTCTTTTTTTTTTCTTTTATTGTCGTATTTCACACCCTTCGGCGTCGACCGGAAAAGCCAACCATTCGACGCAACGTAGAAATTGTTCCGCTAACGACGTAAACGTGCAGTCAATGTAAAATCCGGCTAAATCCTTTGAACCGCGTTTCCCAATCTGCGGCTCGAAAATAGGCTCCGTCGTGTTCGTCGCATCGAAAATTCAAGCCAAACTGACCGGAATTTCGTGTTCCTCCTCATCCTCTCGTTCACTCTATCTTTTTCGAGCGACGTTTCACATCGTACTCCGATCTATTCCGGGACAGAAGTATAGTAACTACGTGAACGAGAGAGTGTCACGTTATTTCCACTTAATTTCACGATCTTCCGTGGATTAGTTTTTCTCCAGGTTTGTCATCAGTGCACAGCCTGGAAGTGCACGACGACGTGAATTATGCCCGGCAGGTTGTCATTGTAACGCTGGAATCGAGTCAGCAAATTATTCACACACGACGCCTTGCGACGGCTCTAATGATCTGTTTCTCTCCATACGTACGTTATCAGCTCCCGTTCCTCATCATTTCCCCTATCGCTCGATCTCGAAATTCAGCTGTAATCGAGGATCGAGGGACCAGTACTTCGGTACCATTTCGATCGACCGTCGAAAAAAAACAACAAAACCGTACCATTATGTCGTTAAGGGAGGAATGAAAGTTCGTCCATCGTGTCTCGATGAGAGATTAAAACGAGAATAGTAAAAATCCTGGAAGCACGTAACACAGATTTGAACCGCGATCGTCGATAAACACAATCGTGAAATTCATTTCCTCGAAGCTTTTAGCTACCGTTCGTTGTAATCTTTCTGCAATTTCTTTTTTTTTTTATATCGATCAGAAAACGTGATTTTATTTATTAGCGTGATACACGATAAAACGGTTCTTTTCTGTTCTATACAATAACGATGCTTCTATCAACGTTAATTGGTTTATCAGTTGCATCGACAATCTACGATTATCCACTTTCCAAATGCCAATTCTTTTGTCGTTGGAAGTGGTGCAACGGCCTTAAAAATTCAATGAATTTCTCGTTATTCCTTTCTTTGATTCCGTAATCGTCAAATGGTTCACCGTACGAGTCTTTAGCTCTACACACAGTGAAAAAAACATTATAGTCAATTGTTCCCGGTATTGACCCGTGGGGCGTAGACTCGAATGAAAAAGTTTCGAGGGTGTGTTTCCACCGTCATCTCTTTTGTGTCTGTCCTCCTAATGCCTGTCTAAACTCCTGCACTCAGGACGAATGAAACAAAGTTTCTCGAGGCTCTCGGTCTTGAAGTTAAGACGATGAGCCTGATACGAGGAGACATCGACGGACTCTCCGAGGAGAAAGGTCTCGATCTAGAATTTCTTATTAATTTTTTAGCCGTTCTAAAAGTTGTATCATCGGACACATTAACGAACACACACCCTGTGACCCATGGTCGCCAAGGTTTCCACTTGGACCTCGTTAATCTTCCTTTTATGGAGTAGTATCGAGTGTCGGACTTAAACGAATTTACCAAACTTCTCGCCGCTTAATACATCCAACGGTGTACCGGCCGTCTAATCTATTTTCCTCGAGACTTCCGGTAAACTGCAGGAGAAGGTGGAAGAGTAGAAGCAGTTTACCAGAAACCGGGAAAGTCAAATAGCCATCCTGACAAGTTCTCAGGGGAATAGTGGTCGGTTTAGTGAACATCGGTAAGTTTCTGTAATTCTCTTATCGTAATTATCGAAGAAACTGAGCCGTTGATACGAGAAGGGATAACGAGAAGTGTGCTTGTTAGTTTTGATTTTGTGTGTTGTCGTTTTTCAGCAATCGGATTCATCAAAGCGTTAAACGATGCTGCTTCGATGGAGATGGTGGAGAAGAATAGAAATAAGAACGTTATGCGGCTGGAAAATATCCGGAAATTCTACCGTAATTGCGTCATCAACGGGTAGAAAGTCGCCTCGAGCTTCTGTGCTCTTGGTGAGTAGATCTCTGAGAGATCTCGGAAACGGTCCACTTCTTCGGAGTGCCAATTTGTAAGGGTGTCTGCAGGGAACAATCGACGTCTTTGTGTCACCTCATCCGATCAATTTCTATTATAATTAATGATTTCTTTCTGCTTCGTTTGCTCATTCTTACACTGAGAAACGATCAGTTGCGTTGGTTTTTGCGTCTCCGTTTGTACTTTCTCTATCTAGCAATTAGTGCCGCGATTTCTTTTCTTATTTAGCGAACCTCTCCTCGTTAAATGGTCGATAATGAACGAACAGTATTGTCTCACGATGTAAAAAATTTTCTTAAGGAAGTTTCATTAGCAGAACGTCTTCCAAGATCCTAATAATGTGAGAATAAACATGGCGATCCTTGTATCATCCCATGAACAATTGTTAGTTTAAAAAAAGAAATTAAATGCTTTTCTTTATGAATTTTCACATTTAATGTCGTCGATATGCTTTCAAACGATCATTATATTTCTCTTCCTTTCCAGGTTGCGATCTAATTTGCATGCTGCGCGCGGATTTCTCTTTCGGACCAGTAATTTCAGTGGGACTACGATTTAGTTTGCCAGCCAAGATGAGTTGTCCAACTTCCAATTCGCAAATGGCGATCGCGGAATTCTCGGTGAATAGTAGTATTCTACCTTCCTAATACACTCTCGTAAGAAAGGAGACTGGCATTCACTCTCCGCCAGTTGAAATTAACGGTGCCGTCGTTCCTTTCGCGTGACCTTTACCTCTGTTCGCAGCGAAGTCAATGGGGTTGGTATCAAGATATCGAATACCATCGTGAAACGTCACCGAATAGAGACATTATAGTTATCTCAGACTATTTGAAGACAAAGAATTTTCAAGCAGTGGCAGGATACTTGATCTAGTTCCATTAACTGCCACTTCAAACCTTTGTTTACAGTTAATTTGGATTTTGGATTTTGTAGCTTTTTACTTCCTTGATCATTCTACGACGATCTATTGTTTTAGGGGTGGTTTGCATCACAGAAGCTGTGACACATTAAGCAATAATTTAAGAATAATTTCTCAAAGGTCCCACGGGGCTATTATTTACTGAAAGAGGTCTCGGAGGTGAGAGAATATTTTAATTTTGAATTTAATACTTTAATTAAATAGATTTTTCGAATTGTCAACGACAATGAAGTCGCTGTACGGTGAAGAGAAACAGTAAACGTCAGCGTGATTTAACAGTATTTGTAGGTAAATTCCGTCCATTTTCTGGCTCGTCGCACCGATAATCATATACAAATGAAATTATCGCCGCATCGTGACGTTAATTAGGTAATATACGGTAAACCGAACGAATTCAGCACGACTGATACATTTAACGGATGGCAGACGCGGTTGACAGGATCCGTGGAAATTTTGACCGCGAAAGTTCGTAATTACATCGCACGGGTTAATTACCGGCAATTAGAACGCGAAAGGATCGTCTTGTCGTAGATAAAGTGATAAAGACGGCATCGCTCTCGAGACTTCCGGAAGTGATCCTTCTTTTACGCTGGATACGAACATTTCCTGTTCGACCGGGGATCCGAACGGATTTCCGAGATCACGGAATCGAGGCTGAAAACGTTCCCGTTGAAAATGGAAAAGCGGAAAAATAACGTTTTCCCCCCCGGTGAGATTTGATATCGAAAAATTCTCTTACACACCCTTCGAAACGCCTGCAATTCACGTGGATTATTTTACGCAAATTCGCCTGTTTTTTTTTTCTCTCCTCTTTTTTGCATCTGCTCCAGTGAAAATTCATCGTCAAACAGTCGGCGTATTCGCGTTACTCAATTTCACTCGGTGAACTGCAGGCGACCGTTTTTATCGCCGTTGAATTTTCGATCGTCATTAACGTCGCATCCGGGAACGTTTCCGGATGGATTTCACTTACGTGATTTTCATTCGAATGGAAATGTAAAATTAACACAACACTCGAAGTAATTAAAAAAGTCTTCAATCCCAAAAGCATCACATTCCGTCATCATTTTCGTCAAAGATGGTAATAAATGAAGATTAAAATCAACCATAAAAGATCAAAAAACAACTAAGAAAAAAAAGTATAAATGGAACCTAGGAAAAAAACACAGTTGGAGATGGAACGACGAGTCGGCACGTTTTTTCCACGAAACGTGTAAATTATTAACGCAATGATCGCAAACAGAAGCGACAACGAATGACAGATCTTCATAGTGAGATAGCAATTAGGGCTGATCAGATAAAAAAAAGGGAATACCATGGGGGGTACAGGGTTGCTCTGTTTGTTTGTAACCAGGTTTCAGGCTTCGTGGAAGGTACCACGGTATTTCGACCAGCCTCGATTGCGCGATATAGCTTTCGCGAACCTACGACAACCAGTCAAATCGATCGGTAGAAAAACCAGGACCCGATTTATCTACCATCAAATTGTGCCACGCTTAATCTGGAAACGGACTTCCGTGTGTACACGATTCTCTAACCTCGAGAGTGACTGTCCAACCAATCGTGTTTCGTTCTATCGATTCAGAATGCGTCTTATTGTTATACCTCGTTGGAGTAATTTCAATCAGGACGAATTTTATGTATCCTAGGCAAATAGCAAAATGTCTCTTCCACTAGAAATTCCTCAATTTCTTTACCATCGGGGTACGTTTTTTTTTTTCGAACGATGAAATACAAATCCGTGCTTGGGTTCAATTCTCGGCCGCGCCGAATTTGATTTAATTTCGATGCGTCAGTTGTGACCGAGTTGGAGATCCTTTTACCGCAGGACGAAACGGTGAACGTGAAAAATTTCCAAAACATGAATATTCACGACCACAAAGATCGTAACGGCGCACGGCGCGACTGATAGTTCCGATTTTCCGGAAGTCGTAATTTCATTTTCAGCCGCTCCGCCGAGTTTTCTCTTGTGCGCTACTTCGAAAATTCTGCCTCGATTCGAGCACTCCCTTTTTTTTCTATCACGGTATGGCATTAATGCCGTGATTTTTTTTGAAAAAAAAAGAACGTCAAGAGAGAAAAAGAGAGGTGGATGAAGAGGAGAAAGAAGAGCGAGGGAGAGAGAGATATCGAATGCACGTATTCAGCCGCGGAACGTTAATGGCAAACAATCTGGCTTTGTATTTCCGTCGACGTCGATTCTACGGTAAAGCTGGTGCGCCATATAGCTTCCGAGTAGCCAGGCTGCCCTATTTATCCCGTCGTTTACAAAGAAACAGCTTTAATCAAGACTAGATCCTGCCGGAAACTTCTCAGTTCCGATTGTCAGAGCTGTCTTGCCGGCAGATTCCCATGTAAGTGCATTTACCGAGATCATAAGAATTCTACGATGCTTTATGAGCATGAAAGACGCGTAATTTCATTGAGAATGCCCTCTTCTTCATTTCCATTCTTTCCGTCGACCGTCAAATGTAGAGGTTCCTGTTTTAAACTTCATGTTACTTCATGACTCTCATTATTCGTCGGACAGTTATCAAAAGCTACAGAACCTAATAACATACTCCTTTCATATTTATCTTTCTATGTTTAAATACGAAAGTAAACATTCTTAATGTACACATTCGCAAAATACACTGGCACATTCTCCTAAAGAATTCACGATAATAAACCAAAAGATTATATACTACCTAAGAATATTCCTGAATATTCCCTACAGCAACCGAAATCACGAAATAGCGAATTCACATGTTCCTTTCATCCCCGTGACCTCTCACCCCCGAAGCGCACCTCAGGTTTAACGTCTACCGTGGAATTATTGGAACTTGTCGCAATAAGTAGAACCGTACCAACGTGTTACAAGCTACAAAATTTTCCGACGGTTTAAGCACGACTAGGAAATTGATCGTAACACGTTAATATCTCACCTCAACGAACAACGGTGTATTATACAATAACCACAATATTTAACAAAACGACAACGTGGAAACATCGACGGGGTTGAAGTTGGAAACAATGGCGCGACGCGATTAACAAATAATATAAATTTACGATCCCCAGGATATTTCAGGCATTTGGAATCGTTGGGGTATCGGCTTCGTCATCCCACGGGAATAATTCACCCCCATAAGCATTCAGATAAGCGCTTCCAGCCGTGTACGCTATTAAATCATCGTAAGACGTTCATGCACATCGAAACGGGATCATACGGTTTGCATGCTCGGATCCTCATCCGCGGGAAACGATCAGCTGTCTCGTAACGCTGAAATTTATTTCCCGTCAGAGGCGAAATTCAGTTTGCGCCAACTCGATGCCCCGAGACGAGACGAGAAGGATTCTCCTGTATCGTTGAGAAGAGAGGGGAATAAACAGGCGGAATACGCCGGAGCGTCTTAATAGAATTTGTTCCTCCGCCGTGAGAAACTCAGTCGATTGACGATTATACTCGATTTCCGAAGAACTTACCCCCAGCACGATATTACCGGCGTCTAGGTCCAACCTATTAACCTTTCTTCCTAGCCGTCGATTGTAAGAGAAAGAGGGAAAATCGGAAGACGAGAGAGAAAGAAAGTGAGAGAGATAAAACGTAGACTGCAGACCCGTAAATTAAAATCATTCAAAGCGGATAAGAATCTCTCGAGTTAATACTTCCTCGACCCGCTGGATTCCCCCTTTGTCGTATTTCCTACGACAACGAGATACCACTTTCGTTTCCTCCCCTTTTTCCTCCATCGAGCTGACGTGATTTTAATCCGCGATGCAGAAACGAGACACGGTTCCACGACGATCAACCCCTTCGTGCATCCGTTATTGCGACTTCGCGTGCGAACTTCGGACGACCTAATCGAGAAGCCATTTCCTAATTTCACCTCTAATGAGTCAGCGTACGTACGTATGTACCTTGGAGAGTCAAACGGACTGCCTCTGGAAATAAATGGGAGACCCTCTAATTGGACGCAGGGTCCTTTATCGAGGACGTTGCTGCAAGATGCGTCAAAGCGAGGCTACATGATGCAAATAGGAAAACAGACCTTCTAATTGAACAACCGCGCCATTTGTTGATCCACCTCTAACTGTATAAACCGACTAACGTTTTGCTTATTGGCCTTTGAGACCGATAAATCGAAATCCAACGGTTCTCCAAGGATCATTTCAATCTATGTTCTCGCTTTATATTCCGTCTCTCTGAACCTCTGTAACTTCTATAACAGAGAACCTACGATTATCGTTTCTTCTCGAAAAATCATCGACTTCAACATCTCACCCAATTTCCTTGATCCTTTTAATCCAGCCACGATACGAAACTCTCATTTATTACCTCGTTCTCTTCGTTCTTCGATGTCACGATGATTTACTGCACGTTTATATCGAAACCGGTGGGCTTTTTCGATTGATACTTCACCGTTTGCCGATTTTATTTTCATCCTTAACGTTCACGTGGCTCGCAATAAATACTTATCTGTCTGGCCTCGTGTCTATTTGTCATTCGACCGTAGACAGCATAAAGGAGCGTATCAATCGGTTCGAATGGTACGGGTGTGCCCGTAATGCAATATGTCATTGTATCAGCTGCAAACGACGTCGAGGAGGACGCTGTGATGTAACGAGAGTATTGAAAAAATTTCCTTTATCCCTGTCAGCTTGAAGTACAGAGAGTAGAAGAGACTTTTCGAAGCTGGAGTACCCGGAGATGGTCGTACGAAGAGGAAGAAGATGATGAACGAAGATGAAGGAAAAGAAGAAAAAGCAGAGGAAAAAGAGTTCTCCACCGGATGTATCTTGTATCTAGCAGAGTTGATCGATCGAACGCGATGACCATCTCTAGGCGGACTGTCAACTTGCTTTATACGTGTTACAGGAACATCCGTAGACCGTTTACATTCACGATTTCGTGTACATCCAAATGCAAACGATCCGTACATGCGCCTAAGTCCGTGTATTTTCATGTGAAACCATAAATTCGCATTGTATGCTCCGTTTTGGTCGATCGTTCGTGTTAGATCTCCACGAATCTTTCATTGGATGTGGTTGTATCCATATGTGTGGACGTTTCGAGGAACGTGTGTGGTTAGGGGCGTTGGAGAAGGTGGAAATATGTATGCATGCACACGAACCACGTACATATCGAATTCAATAGCATGGAAAAGCGGCGATGCTCGAAAGATTGCTTTCGCTTCAATTTTCACGTATACTCATTGGTTGGGATTTCCTTCGTCTTTTTCATTGGCTTCTTCGGAAGGAAGAGGTGAGAGTAATCATGAATAATCGAGAGATCGAGTTTGTGGCGTCATTTTTCTTCAATCCGTGGGGAAAAGTGTGGATGTTTCTTTGCGGAGAACATTGTATTGACGAGGCAATGTTATGCATTTGAATGGATAATTTCTAAATGCGAGTATATATTGGGCTTTCATATAATTTCATCAATTGCTATATTATGTGAACAGTGATGCTGCTGCACGATAATACTAAACCGCATACCACAAAAATGAGGGCGGAGAAATTTTACAGTTCAAATGGTTGGTTTTGTCAGATCCACCGATTGAGCACCGTAGAACTATTATTTATATCATTGAGTTTCAAAACTTTGTTAAATCAAAGGAGGAGAATTTTTATTGAAATGGTATTAACCAATTGCCATTGAAATGTCAAACTGTCATTAATAATGATAGTGATTCTACAATTGACCCAGTGTAACTTAAATCAAAGAAATATATATTAAGTTCAACCGAACACGTTTATATTAAAACTCGATACCTCCAGCGAAAAATGACACCGTCGACATTGAAAGCTGACACGTTCCTTCAGCTTAGTTTCGCCATTTTGTTACGCCAGAGAAGATTTTATCATTCAGCAAAAGAATCTCATCGATATTCAGAAATCTTCCTTTCTTTGAAACATTTCCAGTAAAAATTATACATTTCAACCATTATAACATAGACTACAAATTTCAATAAATCCTGCCACGTCCTTTTTATAAATAAACTTTGGAATATCATTCGCAGGTGCGTCGTTCCGTACGAACTTACGTTTAATTTACCAACCAGCTTCGTATCATACCTGCAAGCTCACGCCCAGCCCAGCTCGTGTATACATTTTATGCAAACGGAATTAAATGTAAATTTCGCGGTCTATGGAAATTTAGCTGCTCTTCGAAATTCAATAATGCCGAAAGGTCGAGAGCGCAATGTAGGTTACCGGGGGCTAAGGTTTCACCGTCGTGTCAACCTTTTTCGACGCGTCAAACGGAGCAGAAGTAAAAACGCCTCCGGAGAATTACGTTCTGTTCTGGCTCGGTACAAAGAGCTTTTAGTTCCAGCCGTGCCTCTGATCTCTTAGGAAGAGGCACGATAATCTAATAGAGTTGAAATAAGAGCATCGGTGAGTGGTCCTCTTCGCCCATAAATATGCACTCCCGCGAGCAGTGTCTTAAACGACGGTCCCCATTGCGATGAAAAAGTGGGAAAAAGTTTAAAAGGTAATGCCACCTTCGCCGAATAACTATCTGAATTGTCGTGACCGATAATCCGAGACTCCCTGGTGGCACTCGTGAAAGGGAATTGATATTTTTATGCTCCACTTTTATTTCGAGTCGCGTCAAACGGTTCGGTGCATCTTGCATTTTCAATGTAAATGTGACCGTAGATGGATTCGGATACGATGGTAGAACGTATGGTGCATTTTCGAATTTGATTCGCTTGCCTTTCAATCGAGGATGGAAGATGGAAGTGGAGAAAAATCACTGGTACGATGAAAGAGCCATATTTCAAATCTAATAAGCTTTCGTGAGGAAAAAGAAAGTGACGTGGATGTAATTCGTGAATATTACGGTACCGTGAGGAAAATGGTGGATTCTTGTCTTCTATCTCTCTGCCGTGTACAACGGACAGGAATTAAAATATCGTAAGGAGTCGTTTATCTTTGAAATTCATATTTCTGAAAGTTACGAAACGCGATAAATCGGCGTAAACGTAACATCGATCATAGAGATTAATTCACGGAACGAGATAGAAGGAAAGATCTCTCTCGTGACAGACCCCCAGCATTTCCCCAGATAATCTGTTTTACATTGGATGTAATCTACTTATATAATGCGGATTCTCCTAGTTACGTCGCTACAAATTACGATTTACGATTTCAAAGCGCGACGTTCGTTAACGTCCGTTCGTTTAGCCGATTAATTATCATCAGATTATGAAGTCTCAAAACAAAAGCTCGTCCCCTCGAATAATTAATGAAATCGTTACTTTCGAAAGGGATCATTTTAATGATATCCAAAGTGTGATCATCAAACGGATCGACAAGACAACCAATAGGTTTAAAACAACAGAAATTCAGGAGGGGAATGTATGATGAAATAATGAAAAAAATCGAGAGAACACAGGAAGAGGATAACAATGGTTGAATTGTAAGACTAATTAGATCATTCAATTAAACGAATTTGTATGAGTTGCATGCAACACGGGTTACGGTAATGTTGATACGGCACTGTTTAATATCGCAGTTATCGACTTCATACTCAACGTATTCGAGTGCAATGTGCATGCAGTCTGTTTGCAACACGGTTTGTTTCACCAACCTCTCTGTAACGACATCCACGTGGACGTCGAAACAAGATCAACGCCACGTACCGTCCTTGTATCGTATATTGCTTCACGGTGTTCACGTTCGTTCCAACTAACATCTCGACGGTTTCAATGGCCATAAATTCAACAATAATTTTCACCTTCCCTATTGTCGCACGTTTCGCTCACTATCGAGCAGATAATACTTGGGAATTTTAAGCGCTTAATCGTCGAAGGATCGTTGTCCTTTTTTCGATTGAATTTAACAATAACCGTACTTGAACTTTATACATATTCACACCATAGGTAGTCATTGAGATGATTATAAAATATTATGGATATACTTCTTGAAAGAACTGCAGATGACCCTTTTGCGGAGATATTTTAGAATATTGAGAAATGACCATTTATTTGGAGTTTCAAGACCGCCTTTTCATCAAAAAGTTAGACTATTAATTTCAACTTCAATTTCAAGTATTTGTATAATTAACGCTAGAACTATCGGCACTAAATCTATTATATTTCAATATATTAACACTAGAACTACCAGACCAGTCAAAATGACTGGTACACAATTTTTTCAGAAAATTCTCCAAGTTTACATAAGAGTCATAGATTAAATATTCTACGTCTATATCAATAACCATAAATCACCCAATCGATCAATGTTTCCGCCGCATGGTTCCCCCTTTTTCAAAGTACTTATTTAATTTATTAAAATATGATATATTTGAGGCCGGTAGTTCTAGTGTTAAATAAGTACTTTGAAACCAGAGGAACCAAGAAGCCGAAAAAGTAATCGATTCGGTGATTTATATTTTTCTAGATTGACGGAGAATATGTATTCCATGACTCTCCTATAGACATGGAGAATTTTTGAAAAAAAAAACTGTCTACCAGTAATTTCGATTGGTTCGGTACTTCTGGCGTTAAGTACTTTCTTAGATCACATATGCACGCGCAAGTCCTCAAAGGGTTAATATACGAAACAACACAATAACTAGTGTTTAATTTGCGATATAAAAAATGATCTATTGCCATTTAATTGAGTCAATAATTTTACTGCTGCGTTAATGGCTATTTCCGTTAACAGGAAGATAAGTTTAGAGGTGAAAATATGAATGCTGTTTGAAAACAGAGATTCGCGATAGAGCTCAAAAGCGAATAACTGGTCAACAGTGATATTCGCTGTTCTATCGACGAGAAAATAATACCGTCGTGGTACTAGTACGTTCGAATTTTTTTTTCCTCTCATAGAATTCAACCCTCTGTTTCCCTCTGCTACCCCTATGGACCGTTTCTTTTTTGTTTCGTCTCGTTATATTGCTGATTGCCTCGAGCGACTGTCAAGCTAATCGTTCAAACGAAATTCATGCGTTCATCTCGAAAAAGCAATTTATGGAGCGAACAACTTCGAACGTAGTTGAAACGTGTGCACGTTATTCCCGAAACTCGTGTTTCATGGGGACACGACGCTGTTGCGTCTCGTAGTTTTCGTTGTAATTGTTTTCTAAGCAGCGATAATTACCCCGGCATTAATCAACGGCATATTGTGGTGGTCGGTTAATGACGATGTTAATCCAAAATTAGATTCGCACTGGGAATATTAATAATCGTGTTACACTATTTATGAACAGTTAATAATAATACCATTAATACCTTAATTAATTTCGAATATGTAACTATATTATGTCACATCTCGTTACAATTTATCGTTCACGCTACTTCAAGTTTCATTGTGCAATTGTGTAATTAGTTTTCCATACCCTCGAAGGAAGGACCAATTAGACTCGTAGTCGCAGAGGCATTTCCGTTTTCTCTTGTTTCACGGTATTCAACGTTTCATGGTAAACGTAACAGAATAGATAGACATTAACAAAACATGAAAGGAGGAGGAGGAAATGGAATACGAAGAAGAAGAAGAAGAAGAAGAAGAGAAGCGAACGAGAACGAACTGAGATCTTAGAAACGAGTCGGATACACGCAACGCTTTCGTTAGCTGTACAACACTGGGGTATAATTAATGCAAATTAACATCCCTTCTCATTGAAAGCCAGGACAACACGAATACTTGTTCTCCGAGTTATCAATTATGAAGACTCCAGTGAAAAACAATGTTTCCAGTGTTATTCCTCCTTCACCTTTTGTTCAAATTAACCTGAATATAATTCAATCAGACATTGTACGTTATTACGTGACTCAAATCCGCTAAATACGATTGTAATATTAATAATCATACTATTACGCTTGCAAAACGATTGACATAACTCTGTTAATAGGGCCATTAATCCGTGGCATACAATGGTACGTTTCAATTTGTGGTTTGCCAGATTTTTCGTCCAACATCGCGTCCAATAAATCTCCCCCGTTACCTAACTTCTGTCAATCGATCCGATTATAGGACACAGAAGCGAATTCAGTAAAACTCCACGACACATTCGAATCCAGTGTCCTATCCTTCTCTTTATTCCTCGCAAAAGCGAACAATCCACCTCGTCGGTCTCGATGAAATCCGAATTTTTCCCAGCGACCGATATCGATAAGGTTTTTGCGAGATTCAATTTCAGAAATGCGTGAGCTTACAGTTGGAAACAAGGAGGAGTTTTCCGCGATGCAGACCGAACGTCGGAAACTTCCAAGTCCCGGATGGCGAATCGTCTGGGATTTCCAACTTTTATCGAGCACCGATTGCTGCCTCCGTGGACGATTTTTCTGTCGGTCCAAGTCTCCAGTGATCTTCTTATTTTCTTGGTGATTTTAAAACCCAAGAAATTCTCGCCCAGTTATGCCGATCTTACGTAGAAACGATCCACGGGTATCTTCGCAAAGAAGAATAGCGAATTACTCGAGCCGTTAAGTCCAACCAAATTTCCCATTTCGTTTCAAGAAAGATCCTTCTTCTATGTTCTTCCTTTTTTTCGTGAGGACATTTTGGATGCAGCTACTCATGGGATATCACCCCCGTAAAGTCTTTCCGGATAAACGACCACGTGGCTGACTAAAATCTACATTCGCGCGTAAACAGTTCCGCGCGGGATGGCCATAATTCTCAGGGGTTAAAACGGCGAGAAACTGCTCGCCGTTTCTGGAAACTTGGCGCAAAGTAAAGCTAAAGCACATTGTGCCGGGCGCGCTGTAAATCTACATTCAAAAAGGGAATATAGAAAATGCCAGCATAATTGCATTCTGGATTAAAAGAGTGTGTTGGTGAGTGTTTTGAAGAGCGCGAACGGTTGTGTATAGGGGTGGTTGTGCGTGCGTCTATATACCCTGCTCAATTTCGCTGAGGCAATAAATTCGCGCCTCCACTCGCGTCTCCTTTTCCCTGGGACGAGGCCCGAATAAAATCGTCGCTTGTGGTTACCCGTAACCCGACGATCCGCGCCTCTTCCAAGGGTGAGAGGGATAGAGAAAGATAAAAAAAAAGGCTAAAATTAATCTCGAAACTTTGCCCATCAGACTGGGGACTCTAATGAAAATGTTAAACTCTCCGTAACGATAAAAAATAGCTCCTATCGTGCGTAAAGGATACAACGCAATTTCGTTGGCTATTTTGAATCTCGCGACGAAACAGGTGACGCATGGTACTTTATCTCTCTCTCTCTCTCTCTCTCTCCCTATTTCTGTTCGCTTCTACCCTCAGCTTTCATCTATCAGTTTCTCTATATATCACTATCTCCATACCTATATCGAGTTCTAACTCTACCGATGACGCAGCGATTGGCTCATTAATGAAATTGCATCTGACCGTCGATGCTGCAGTTAAATTACAATCTGTCTCATCTGCATTCCTCTGTAAGGTAGCCGAAGTTCGCGTGAAATGCGCGCAATCGTGCAACCGCTCATTTACTCTCTGCTTTCGAGGTCGGCCTTTTTTCCTCTCATACTCTCGCTGACATGACGGATCGGCATTTCATCCGCTTCCTTTCCGTGTTTCCGAGAATATTTCCAGAGAGGCAGATTTTCATTAATGTGCGAGCTCTCCGTGGAGTCTTCGTTGCTCTTTGCCGTATGGGTCATACGGTATACCGTAAACTTTTATAAATTACTCTGCCATCGTTGAAATCCAAGTTACATGAAATTCCCTCTTTCGACTTTGAAACGTAGCCGGTAACGTTCACCGTCGTAAAATCGCTGGGAGAAGTCAACGGAGCATTTCAAATTTTAACTTTCCACGCTTTCTATTACCTTCGAAGTCAAATTATGTCTTGTCGGACGTCTAATCGATCAGGAAAGACAAACGAAAGACGGTGCGATGTCAGCTTATAAAGTAATTCAGCTCGCCAACTTCAGTGTCTGATCGTAACTTCCTTATTCTACTTAACCTTCTCTATCTTTCCACGACCATGATTGAACTATGGTGAGCATTTTAATCGTTTTCTCTCTTCATTTCGAATCGCGTTAATTGTCGTATTATATGGGATCACGTTAAATCGCTAAATATTCTACGAATCGTCGTGAAATTGCGTGAACGATCCGTGAAACGAGGCGAATCAACCGTGCGGAACGAACATTCGTCTCTTTAAAAGTCATAACCGCATTTGTACCATCTCGTCAATCGAACGCCATTATTCGAGATTTCTACGACTCTTTCCTCTCGCGGTTCATTGATTCGGGGAGTACCTCTTTGAGAAAGTAAAGCACAAAGAAACACGGCTGTCGATTCACTGAGACGAGACTGTTCGCAGTTCGGCGAACAGATGATTCGTGAAACATGGCTGATCGTCCGGTAATCGAGTATTCGTAAACTTTCCAGTTGAAGAATACATTCCTATAAATCTCTTTTCCTCGTCGTTGCGAAATAATGATATTTGCTCAAGTTAGGAAAAACGAATAGAAAAAGAAACGGAAGCCTGATTCGCTAAGCACGGATTCGAATCAACTTCGGGAATGTATTTTCTGAGAATCTTTCCCCTTAAATTCTACCATTTGAAACTTTGCTCTGAACTAAAAAATATTAAAATCCCCTTCTCCTAAAAATATACATTTCTTTAAATAATACTAGAACTATCCAACACAAATTTTTGCTTGCGACTCACAATTAAAAATAATTCTCTAGAAAATTTCATTAACACTAGAACTACCGGTGTAAAATCTATTATATTTCAATATATTAACACTAGAACGACCGACATTAAATTTATTACATTTAAATATATTAATTAAGAACTTTGGAAGAAGAGGAATCAGGGGGTGCAAAATATGATCGGTTTGGTAATCTGTGTTTTATACAGAAAGTCTAGTCTCTCCTTCAAACATAGCGAATTTTTGGAAAAAAAATGTGAACAAATCATTTTGAATGATTAGTGTCAAATAAGTACTGTAGAAAACGAGAAATCAAGAAGTGGAAAAGATAATCGATTCGGTAATGTGTATTTTATAAGATCAAAGTAGAATATCTTCTCTGTGATTGTCCTATAAAATTGGAGAACCTTTCGAAAAAAATTGAGATCAAGTCATTTTCAGTTCCTCGGTGGTTCTAGTGTTAAAATATTTTAATTCCTGAACTCCAACATAATGAAGTGAAATGTGTAAAACTGTAATTAAAAATAGGGAAGGAACACCTACAAGATACATTGCCTGTGAATTTTCCTAGGCATCGTCGTTTATCTGTCTACCGGCTAGAGACGAAATGAATCAAAGAGCTTTGACGTCTTTCGGGATCATGAATAATGCAACAGCCCGATCCAATTTATATCTCACGGTAGCAGTAATACGTGTTACGTCGTCTAATATGTGTTACGTCTACTTTGCGTACAACACATCGTTAAAGGTCGATGTCTGGACGTGTTGCAAAGAAGCCAGAGTATATTCGGTTCAGCAAACCAGGCCGCGAGTACTCACTTTGCAGCTTAATTGAATGGATGTCGCTTACTCTGGATGGTAATCGATCCCTATCGATCCCTATTTGCAAACTTCCTCATACCCGGGAAGTCTCTTTTCTCTTCCTCCTCCCTCTGTGTCTTCCCGTTCAACGGGATCACAGAGAACACGGAGTTTCAGGGTGCTTTGCGACCAACCTCCAAAGGACCGGCTTTATCTGTGATTCGACACTTTCCCTGGAGGTTTGGACAAATTTAAGGGAAGGTCCTACCTCTCAAGAGATAATTGGAATTTCGTGAGAATTAAACCGAGAAAGAGAAAGCACTTTTGCGGCGACATTTGCTGTTCTTTTTTTTCTCTTCAATTGCTATGGAGATTTATATTATTATTTAATACTATATTTACGGAAGCCGTCAAATTGACGGGCTCCTACTTTTGATAAACTTGTTTCAAATGAACAAAGAAGGAATACAGTACATATTTCGCATGGATTTTACAAATACTAAAATTTCTTAAGGAATTATCATCTTTACCGCTTCATCCCTCGTTTTTTATTTTATTTAATACTAGAACTACTGCCATTAAATCCATTATATTTCAATATATTAGATAAGTACTTTGGAAAAATAAAAATTGCTATGTGGGAAAAATGATTGATTCGATAATATGTATTTTATAAGATCAATATGTAATATTTGCTCTCCAGCTCTCGTATGAACTTGAAGAATTTTTGCAAAAATCTGGAACCAGTCATTTTTACTTGGTTGGTAATTTTAGTAGTAATATATTGGAACGCAAATCTAGTATTTAAAGAAATGGCTATTAGAGAGTTATAATTTTAGGTGGGTTCAATTCAACATAGGCTATGGTACCTATAATTAGGGGGTGCAACAAAAAAGTTTCTCAGAGGTGACGGGAGAATTGAACTTGTGGCCACTGATGGCAGTCTGAGCCTGTATGTTCTTATTCACAATAGCCGTACAATGCAATTTGTTTTGAACGGTACTCGAATATTGCAGTGATTATGAAGTTATAATTAATGCAATTCGAAAAGAAGAGTCGATTACAGTCGAAATGAAATTTGTCGAGGGGTTTAACGGTGGCTGCCCGAATTATCATCTATCCGGGAGCTTGTCGAGATAATTAACAGCATAATATTCGTTATCGGTATTACGATGAAAATTCGTGGCATTCGGATGGCAATTATTGTCAGGTTTTAATCGTCGTTGGTTAGTTTGTTAGTAACAATTCAATCAAACTTCGACTACTAAATAATGCTCGTCCAAGGGTTTATCGTATTACCTAATTATCTATTGTTTAACGGACATATCCCTATCTGGGGGAGGGAAAAAATTCTACCCCCGTACGTTAATTTGAAGCGCGGTTAATTTCACCCGCATGATTCGTAAATTGGGATTTAATTAAGCTAACGACAATCAACGACCCGGAATCTGGCTATGCTGACCGGGCGATATCTGGAAATTAATAATATCGTCGGGATAGTACAAGCGCATTATGCATATTGTGCGAATGTCACCTACGACACGCTGCGAGGAGGATGAATCCGATTTCTGACAACATGACTCTCTTAGTGAGAACGTTAGAATGTGACTTTCAACGTTGGTTCGAGGAATTTTGCTACAGTATCACGAGAATTGCGACAATATCGATGAATCTTCCATTAAATCATTTCGAATTATTATACAAAATTATTCACTAACTTAGTACTAACAATTTTGTATATTACTTATATTTAACACTATATTCTATGACAATTTACATTCATAATCGTCATGACCCTAAAAATGATTCCGAAATGAAACAATCATAATGTATCCTTTTATCATAAATAACATTTAAAAAGATTGTGCATTAATACCTAAAGGTTCCACAAAAAATTGCGACAGTTTGAAGCATTCCATTCAGAGTTACTGAGCCATTCACAACACCCATTTAAAACTCTACATCGTTATCAAAAGGTTAAAAAAAAAACTCTCGTCAATCGAAACTTCGCTATTGTAATGATTACCGCGGCACCAAACGTACAATCGAAACGTGAAATAATAACATTCAATTTGCAGAAAGACCGCTGAAAATCCGACAATGCCGAAACACGTGAAAACAACGCAACGAAGCGATCAGAGGATAGGAAATATAGATAGAAACGGAAGTGAAAACGAGATGGGTAGAAGGAAGAGAGGTATGCAGAGTCAGTAGTCGAACACATGCGAACTTATCAGCTGCGAGCAGGTGCTATCGCGCTGCAACATTAATGAGCTGCATTCTGTCTGCTCTATTGCGTGCATCGCACCGTTGTATCAGGGCAATCGTTCACCCCTCTATCTATACGCGTACAATAATTTCGTCGTCCTTTCGCTTCCACCCCGTAGCGTGTTCTGTCGCACGTTTGTCTGTCGGTGCCAGACCGATTGTTCCGCCTTTTAATTATGAAGCTTATCGACCGACCAATATCGAAATTAAACCGTTAAACCATTATATCATTCGCTCGAGCCGCTACGGTAACCTGAACGAGTAGAATATTGAGAGGAAATTTGGCGGGTTAGCTTGTTATCATTAACGACGGATATCACACACACACGCTTCAACATTTAATATCGTATCAAACTCACCGTTTCCTCCAAGAACTGCCCATGGTAGAAACCACACCAATCTCAGCAACGAACGGACCGTACACTTTATCATTCCAACATTGATATCGTCTTTGTTAATCAAATCCCACGGAATTAATCGTACTTCCGATCGTCGCATTTTGAAATGCGCGCGTCAGCAGCATGAGCGCCGTATTCTCGCGAATTTCGCGCGCCACTCTTGAAAGCTGGAGCAACAGTGTCCTTCCCACGGAGGTGGAAACAGGACTTTCCCGGTAGAAACAAGATTACCGAACAATCCGTCGGATGTGCCCCTGGAATGCGCGAGCACGCGCGGACGACCGGCGCAGGTACGTTCTGTGCGTCGCTGCAGGTGTTCTCTCGGTAATGCCGCGCGCAATGTCGATCTACCGTCCACCACAGCCTCGTAAATTCGACGAAAGTTCCTACCACCCCTACCTTATTCTCTTCAACTCCCTCCTCCTGTTACCCTCTCTTCATTCTCTCTCACTCGATTTCCCTTTAGCTTTTCCCGCGTGCGCAAGGTTCGCTAATGCTAATCAAGCTTCTCTCTCTCTTGTTTCTAGTTAACGGCGCGGGGGTGTTTCCTCTTGGAGTATCTCAATCTCTTTTCTCGTAGGGAGACTGTTAATCATTTTCTGTCTCATTCTTTTTCTTAGTCCTTTACTTTTTTCGATCTCTATTATACTTTTTTACCCGCATCTTCCACCCACTTTAAACTTCAACCTTACTATATTCTTATCTCTTTAGCTTGTTTTCTCACCAATTCTTTGGAATGGTCTTTCGCGGTTTTTAGTGTGTCTCCTTCCTTTTTGATTGTCCCTAGAGATTCTTCTAGCGAGAAAGTTACTTCTGGAGTAAGCACTCATTTTCGTGCTGAACGAACAACGTCCAGTGACGTTGGCGGTAATAGATATACGTAAAGGCAAACTCAGAAACGGAGGGAAAATAAAGTTGTCGCGAACCATGGGGAATCCCGACGGGACATGAGCGAACGATAAATTTGAAGTGCGAATATTAGCCCCGGTTATGTACGTCCCGGTTGTAGCTATAATTCCCTCATATGACCACTTTCTGCCATTTGTTTGCAAGCGTGTTTATACAGCCGTGAGGAAAAAACCTTGCGGTAATTAAATTAGGATGAACGATCTTCATCGTAATAATATGATGTGAAGTAATGTGTAGGCGAGAGTGGTTTAGAACCGAGATTTATTAAATTGCGAGAGTTGTCCCTTGGATTCTGATTACACACTAATTGATACACTTATTTGCCTTAATATATATGGTTCGGTTGTGTGCGACGGAGTGGGGGGCGTCTACCTATGTCTCGCTAGAAGTGTCCCTCCGAGGCTTGCAATTGGTCAAGGAGGTAATGCGAGGGTAAGGCCCTAAGCAGGTACGTCTATATTAGGACCCTCGTCTCATGAAGTTCCTCACTTGCGTATTGTCCGCAGCTGTGAGTTTCTTTTGCTAAATGTATCGATTAATATTAGGGGTACCGAAAAGTAATCAAAATGGAAGTAGTGGAAATATAATTGGAATCGTTTTTCAAGAAAAAATCGGAGGACTCTTTTAAAAAGGGAATCGGACAACTACTTTTACACCAGCAAAAAGTGTTAGAAAATTATGGAAATTATTTTATTGATTAATATATAAGATTTATTTAATAAATAAGTGTTTTTCGCCAACAAAAAGAAATTTTGATTACTTTTCGGTACCCCTAATACTTATTAACACTAGAACTACCGGCCTCAAATCTATCATATTTTAATAAATTAAATAAATACTTTGTAAAAGGGGGAATCAAGTGGCGGAAAATGTAATCGATTGGGTGATTTATGTTTATTGATATAGACGTAGAATATTTATTCTGTGACTCTTGTGTAAACTTGGAGAATTTTTTGAAGAAATTGTGTACCAGTCATTTTGACTGGTTCGGTAGTTCTAGAGTTAAATTAGTTTCTGCACTTCATGACACGGCCGCCACAGATGTATCGTTGATTCAAACTTTTCGACTTTTAATTCGTACTTCACAATCGGGTCGAGTAATCGAAGAGTCTTCTGATTTTCCACGGAAAATATAATTTTGCGGGTAAGCAGGAGATTCTTCGTTACGGTTCATTGATAGTTCGGGCAATCTTTTGTTCGGTTTCGATACGTTTCTAAGTTAAATTGTTATAGGCAATCGGAGCAAGAGATACGTTCGTTTCTTGCTTCCTTCAGCGAATAGTCTTTCCAAGCGATTCAAGAGAATGCAATTAGATCGATGAACAAAGTTTTTCGAAATTAGGTCGAAAGTGGTAGTTTATAATTATATCAGTTTCTCTTCCACCGTCTCAATTACAATTCTATCGATTTAACTAATGGCAATGGAAATTTCAAAATATACCTTGACCGAATTACCATGCAATATGTAAATATTTCCGCATAATTTGATGCATAGTATAGATTTCTAGTTATCGTTGAATCTCGTCGATCCACTGATATGGTATAGGCTCGGATTTTCACGTCAGCGAATATGCTCCGATTTTATTTGATTATATTACCAGAAATTTTCCAAAGGATTCAAGAGAATGGAATTTAATAAATGAATAAAATTTTTCGAAGTCAGATCGAAAGTGGTAATTTATAATTATATTCTTAATGACAATGAAAATTGGAAAATAAACCTTGACCGAATTACTACGCAATATGTAAATATTTTCGCACAATTTAATATATATTATAGACTTCTAGTTATCATTGAATCTCGTTGATTCATTGATATGATATAAGCTTGGATTTTCACGTCAGCGAATACGGTGTGATTTTCTTTGACTATATTACCAGAAACACCTCGTACACGCGCACCTGATCTTTGCACCGTGTGAATCTATGCTAATTTCATAGAACTTGGTGGTTACAAGCTACAAGGTTATTGGCTCGTTATTGGCTCATCGTATTGGTATTGGTTATACTACTCGGTTATAACGGCACTTGCTGATATTGGATTTCAAATTGGGATGCGGATGCGTAGGCCTTCCAAGTGCATATGCATATTCTCATGTATTGTAATCAACCGGCCGTGTAATCCAATCATAGTCACGGATATTCGATCAAATTTCCTGAACGCGTATCGAATCGTACACCAACATGGTCTATTTGCTACTAAAAAAAAAATATATTTGCCGAGTATTCAAAAATCTTTCAACGATAACACGACTTTTTTCTACGAATTACCGTAACAACGACCCTATGGGGAAAGTATTCGTACGCAAATAGAATGTCATTTCTCTATTTTATCCATGGAGAACGTACGTGAAGCAACTCAAGTGCCGATCAATAATGCAGATTCAAATTCCTCGAAGCAGTCGGACGTGCGTCAAAATTCGAAGATGGGACTCAATGTATGGTTCAATAGGAGCATCGTGAATTCGGAAGATACTGCGTCGCTTTTCAAATATCGGCGAAAGATACGTTTTCTGCGCCGTCACGTATATTCCGCAGTACTCCAGATACTTGCTCGTACTACTAGCAAGAGACCGACGGCACGCGGGGAAATGTATTAGACATTTTCTACTTAAAAAGCAAATTGATATTCCGCATTGGTCGTTCCAAGAATATCAATATCCTTGGCTCCATCTATTTAAATATGTTTCGCAAATACAGCCACGGCAAATGAATCCACCATGTCATTACTTTTTTGCATGTTATTTTCTACCTTTGGAATTTACATTGGGAACAAATTGTAATTTTGTATTCGTTCCGTTGTATCGTACAATTATAAGAATAAGTAATACGTATGGGTACAGTTTTTCTAAATTTTCACTCGTCCGGTAGAATATTGAATGTTTATCGAGACCAGAGTGAGAGTATTAGTAGAAATGTTAACGTCAACGGGAGGGGGATTAGCGTGATTCTATTGCGTGTGTATTCTCTTCCTGAATAATTAACTGAGATCGTTGGATTTCATGTTTAACACAATGTCTATTTACACTAAGTCTACGGGAGCCGTCGAATAGCCTTTTTTTTTCATGTAAACATTCCCCAAATTGATAGAAAAGGAGTAGATATTTCAAGAGTATCTTATAATTAGACTCCGGATGTTTATACAAATTTTAATTTTAACAAATGCACCTAAGTTAGGAAAACCTATTTAGGGATTTGTTGCACTCGTTAAATATAACAGCGAATACCATACTTTGGATATTTTAGATATGTTTTTATATTATGTTCTTTTTGTATATTTTAGCCGTATCTATTTTGTCATAAATGCATAAAAATCCGGAGTCTACTTATAATAAACAAATTATTGAGTTAAACGAAAAGTATTATCAATTTTCTTTACAAAACGGAAATCTATAATGTATATTTCTCCTAATTGTTCACAGTAGACCTTTTCTGTGATAAACTAACCATATTTTAATAATTCATGACAAATCAAATAAGAAATATCCTATCAAATATATTAAAAACGAATATTCGCTTTCGCTTTACCAAGTACTTAACTCAGCAGCTTCTTCGCCGTTTTGTCCTCCTATTTTCAAAGAACTTATTTATTATAATTTAATTATACGAAGTCTCATGCTACCGGTAGTACAATAAAAGTTTTTCACTTAAGAGTTTGTATTCGAAAAAATCGACTTTAAAAGTCTACTTAGTACACGTCCATTCTACTTTTTCTTTGTGTTCGACTCTGCCTTGTAGATAGTCATGCTGTTTTATCATCGTTAATATATTTATGTTTTCCTCAAATTATCATATTTCAATATATATATATATATATTATCAACTTTCCTACAATTATCTCTAAACGGATGAAATTTGAATCGATTTAAATGCATCGATGGACGTCAAAAGTCAAAAGCGTGAAAACATCGGAACAAGTCGAGTCGGGTTTCGACCGATTTCGAGGTGTGATCACGAATGAGAGACGGCAGTTTGCCTTCGTCGTACAAGCTGCAGGATTGTTTCCCAGGGTGTAACGATCCAGCAAGAGTAATTGCCGAGTTGTTTTAGTCGACTCAGCACGGTAGGACGGAAAGGAGAAAAAGAAAAGGCAAGTCTATGGCGAAAGAGAGGCCGGGGAATAGGGGTAGGAGGGTGAACAGTCACCATCTCGCGGGGCCATCTGCGTAGTCCGGGGTGGAATCGTAAATTTTCAAATATTTTCCGCCCCAAAGTAAATCAGGAGAAGTGCGACGTGTGCAGAAATTCGACTTTCAATTTCCTTTCCTCTCCTGTCCTATTCCAACGTTTATTTTTTCTTCGACTCTCTCCGTTTCGAAGTTGATCGTTTACCGAACTTTTCAAGAAGAAGACACGACTCTCTTCTTTCGTTCATATTGAACGCAAGATGGAATATTGAGCGGAAGAAAAGTTTCTGCTTGCAGTAAGATTTCAAGAGTCACGAAATATTTATCCCCGCTTGTACTACGATGCGGATAAACCCAACGGAGGGAATTCATGCAGCTTGGGTCTCTTGGATCGAGTCATAAATTCTTCCTCATGGTGGACCTTAAATAATCTGAACGGAAGAAAATCGCAAGAACTGCCAACGTTGACTACTGTTTGCAGTCGTTCGAACGAGTCTACCGACATGTACAAAATGACTGTCCTTTTATTGTCAGATATCGAGAATCCATCGTTCTTCGATCCTCTTTATTTTCTAACCTCCGTGTGATCAAAGAACCGAAAGGAATCATGTCTCCCTCGTTGCATCATCATCGACCTACCGCCCGTTACATTTACATAGGTGCAAAACGAGTGCAGTCGTATCAGAATTACTCTTTGCTGATAACCGCCAGTGAGAATTACTCGTGACACGATGATAATAGCATAATAAAAGCAGAATTGAATATCATGGGGGTAAACGGGTAGAGAGGATCAATCGGAACAGATTCTCGTATTTTCTACGGAGCACGATGTTCGACGGGCAATCAGCCGATCTAGCAAATGCCACCTGAAGCATTACGACCGCAAAACGCGGAGGGTAAATCCAGCGAACCGCACACCATAACATTGTCCCGCACATTATATTCGTCCATGGATGACCTAGAATGCCCATTTCTCGCGTCGCTCGTCATTGCTCGACATCGTTGCTTCCGTGTCAATAAAATCGTAAATAAAACGAATGTATCGCCTCCGTTTTCGGTATCCATGCCGGCACGAATATCGATTCGATGGGAAGTTATGAGATACGGTTGACGGATGTGATGGAAAATAAAAAGAAACGGGTTTTGTAAGGGAAATTTTGCTAAAAGGGATTATGACATTACTTGGAGAATTAATTAGTGTTACTTGAGGCTGACCGAAGGGGTTTATACTACTTGAGTATAAAGTAGGTACTGTCCGATAACTGAAAGATGGCTAGGGAGTGACGAAAATTTTCATTTTCAATTACTTATTACCTGCCATTTCCTTTTTAGGAATTCCTAAATCAAGCAAGTTAAAGTAAACGACTATTTGGTGTGTTTATTTTTGGAGACTGGGTTTGAGAACTCCAGAAATGAAATGGTCAGAATAGGTGTTTGAAAAGGAGAGGTTCTATCGCTCCCTAGTGTAAGGATAGGGCCCTGAGCCATAAGATGACGTCTCAGGTTTTAGACGAGGTGTATGGGTGGGGTGGCGAGACAAAAGAAAAGACAAGCGAATGAGTGATGCAGTGGTCGAATGGAAAGACAAAAGTAAGCGGTGGTTGACGAAAGCGTTTTATAATATACCTATTTTTTTGTTATCTATGTGTCTATTAAATTATTTAATACACCCCTCTTCCTCGGCAATCCTTACACTAGCCATCTTTTAGTTGTCGCACTGTAACTTAGGGGTTAGCGAATCTATTCGAAGATTTTTAGAAAGTATTTCAGCTTTTGAAACTAGTAGAAAATAATCAAAAACCGTTTGCAGTAATGTAAAGCAATTTAGATTGATTGAAAAAATGTTTGTTGATACTTAAGAGTATAGAGGAATTACTTAACCCTTTGCGGTCCTATGTCGAGCAGTACTCGATATAGAATTTCTTTTTATTTCCTTTTTTGACAATTTAATATTAACTTTTTGATTTCACAATAATTTTGTAATATCATCTACATATCAGTCAGTATCTATAACTATTGACATCAATAAATGAAATGAATAATCAGTGATACAAAATGTTGTAAAACTACTTTTACTTAGCTCACTACAAAATTAAGAAAATAATTCGGACCGCAAAGGGTTAAAGCTACTGGAGTGTCCTAAGACTGCTGCAAAATATGCGATGTGTAAGATATATGTAAAAGTGTAGATGAATACGGCTATTGCAAACTGTTATATGTATATATAAAAAGAAGAGGACAAACGAAACAAAAGTGACGAGGTAGCCGCGACTCGCGTACGTCGAGTTGACCTCCTCGATATTCCACTCGCATATCGGCCCACGATTCCGCAACGATCATGTTTTTGAATGATAGAAAAGAGTAAATAAATAAAATATTGGGACGTTCCGTGAGATTTTCAATTTGAATTTCACCTCGGAGAAAGACACTAAATGATAAATATTGAAGCGAACGTCAAAAGGAATGAATTAATATTTATTTAAATAATTATTCCACTCATTTTTAAAAGCTTTCCGTTCAAACACCTAAAATATTGCGCTCAGTGAAATGCTAAAGTAATCGAAACCTGTAAACACCAGTATAAGCTTCAACCGCCATTACAGAAATTAAAATTTCATCATATAAATAAGCAATATCGTTCAGTTGCATTCTCAATTCCAAAATTATATAACTTATTAAATATAACAATTTTTGTCACAAAACAAATCCTATCTGATCCAGATAAACTTATCACTAGACTGCGGATGTTTATGCAAATTTCGAGTTTCACAAATGCAAGTGAGATAGGAAAATCTATCTAGGGATTTATTGCACTCAATAAATATTACAACAAATACCATACTTTCGATATTTTAGATATATTTTTATTTTATGTCCTTTTTGTATATTTTAGCCGTATTTAATTTGTCATAAATGCATAAAAATCCGCAGTCTGCTTATCACATACCCGGATTCAATACAAATACCACCATTACAATTACCTATCAAAGCTCTTGTGCCAAGAGAAGTAATTAACTTATAAGTAAGTTAACTTAATTAACTTATATTTATTTCTCTTCTAATACTTTCCATTAAAATTTTGCGGTAGTATTTTATTTAAAAACAAACTGCATAATAAACTAGAAAAATCTAGTAACGCACTTAAATCTAGTAAAATCTTACTAACACTTATATATATTTACCTCAAGTACATGTTGATTCGTTGTTTCGGAGGCTGAGAACAGAAGCATGACGTCTAACTAAGGGTTGATTCTACTGCAAGGGTGAGTCAGCAAGTAGCCCACAAGAAGAGAGGTGTTTCGTGATCCAGAATGTCGTATTCGAAATTATTATACGCGCACTGATAGGGGAAGATACGTGGGCGCGATCCCGGAGCACTGATTACTCGTCGGCGGTCGCGGGGGAACTGATAGCGAGACGAGCATCGAAAGGTCTTACCTATTATTACGATTCGCGGAAAAGATACCTGAAGGTTACGTCGCCGAGATCCGCCGACTCTGTTTTGACAACACGCCGCGGTCAACGTACTCCGAAACCAACGAAGTGGAAATAACTGCTCCGATTGCTCGTATAAGAAATTTTCAAATTGCAAATACAATAGAACGTAATATTTTATTTAAACAATTATACTTTAATGTTGCGTTTTTGTTAAAATGTGACTCATGGATAATAAATAAATTTGTGAGTACTGCAAGCTACACAAATTTAGCTTGCACTTTGTTTTTCCCTGGACTATTTTATTTTTTATCCGAAAGTAAATTGCAATTATAATTTCCTCGAGAAAAATGTCTGCTCTAACGCCTCCTGTTATTAGAATTTCTTTTGGACGCCTGGTTTTTAAAATAAACAAAAACTTATTAACAAAGATGTAAGCATTTTTGTCGTTATTTTCCTTTTGAGCATTGTGTAAACATATTTAAATGTTTGTCATATTAAAAACATATGTATCGTTTTTGGGAAGGTTTGTAAAATCATTTAGTGAATAAAGAAAACGCAAATAACTTACCGTTGAAACGCAAAAATTTCTAACATATGAAGAAGTTCTTTTCTAAACTGATTTTCTAAAAAATGGATTCTGATACACACAAGCGGATTTCATTTTCGTGTTCAACCCCACAAAATCGATAAGAATCAGCACAAATATTCTTTGAGCACGAAATTGTGATAATCAGAGTATTTGATTCATTGAGCAGAATATTCGAGGAAGACTTTCCTTAATCGTTTCAAGCATCGCAATTCTACATCTCGAGAACAATATCGAGAGAAAACAGTCGACAGGACATAACGAACGACAGAAAAGATAGAGACTGATGCGATATCGATGGCATGGCTTAACCAATCGCGAGGTGCACGTAACTTCGCCGGTAGGAACTTTAACTCACCCTGACAGACACTTAGTTTGGCTTTAACTGCTAATTGATCAGAAAATCCAATTGCTGATCCTGATGTATTATATTCCGCTCTTACGGCGTAGATCAAAGCTCTCACAGTCGACCACCGTTCGCAAAGTTTCTCCACTGAGCTAGCCTTTAACCCCATAGACGGGGCTTGTCGCTACGCAATTTGTTCGCATCTACGACCGTAAGGGTTGAGAACTTTTCGATGCACGACGCTAGCCCGTCACCCACGAAAATTTGTACGCAGTTATAAGTCCTCTGTGGTTTTCCGTGTGTTCGCGCCTTCAATTTCCCGTATCCTAATTGAATCGTCGAGAAAGTTGTACCCTCTGACCGAGACTTTCGCTTCTATACCAAAGTTATCGTCGTTGAACCTTCAAAATTCTCGTTATCAAAGGAACATATTTACGTTTTCCTCCATTCTACTTGTTATTCCATAACTTGGAATCTTGTTGCTACAATTTCATATCTGTCAAATAATAATATAGCTATATTTTACCCTATTATTTCAAAGATATCATTTATTCTTCGTTCAACATCCTTTGTCTTTTCTTCGCTCTTTGTCATCGTTTATCCTAAGCAAAATTCAGCAAGACAGCCGGATGAAACTCGTTTCCAGTTTCAATTCGGGGATGCTTCTCTGCGACAATTACATCGTATTCTTACGTCTGCGAAATTAAACCGATGGAGGGTGAGTCAGTGAGGTAGGGTTGGCGATGGAATTTATCGTGATCCCTTAACGAAACTATTCACTTCACGGGGAGCATACTCCGTCTAGGTGGCAGGCCTCGTGCCAGACCGTTTTGCAATTATTCATAATTTATATTCCACGGTATTGCACACGCGATATTCTTGCTCGTGTATCTTTCTTGCGGCTGTTATTCTATGGCATCCAGCCGAGTCGGAGCGGGGAAAATAAGATAAATTGCTGATAAATTGGAAGGAGAAGTAGCCACTGCCGTGTTACGTCGACGCTTATCGACGCCCGAAGCGGCTAATTACGCAATTAATCATTGGCAGCTGCTCATTGATTACCAAAATCCACTCTAACCGATGGGGTATCCTTTTTCGCGAAGAATACTATCGCTTTTCAACACCGTTGCGATGGTATAGTTATTTTATCGCGAGGTTCTCAGGGAAATTTCATTTCTGGTGTTATCGAGAAATAAATCCAATCGGCCATGAGTATTCGCGGTTTCGCGAAAATCGAAAATTTCCAGATGCCATGAGAGAAATTCACGTTGGTAGACTTTCGTTAGGGTGGTTAAGTACGCGGAAGAATTCACCTCGATCAAACCACTCGATTCGCTTGGTTGCAATTTATAGTTTCGTATTAAATTTAAATATTTGAGGCGCCGTCGAAGTTTATACCGAATAATTGACGTAACGAAACGCGAACCATGCCGGAACAAAACTGTGCTCCGGATCGATAAGCAAATTCGTTCGTTTTACACGAATAGCTACACTTATTGAGCCTTCGTGATGTTCAAGTGAACATTATTCTTTGAATCTTTCTCTTTTATCTTTCCCTTTTTAAACGTCATTCAATAGCGGCTTCTCAAAGGCACGGTAGAAGAACTGACAATAAAATTTCAATGAAACTCATAATTTAACGAGATTTTCCCTCAGAACAAAGATACGTAACTACAATATCCATTAAATAAAATTTTTTTTTCTGCACATTTACTTTAAAAAAAAAGAAGATTTAAATCGGCAAGAAATGAGTGTATTCTCATGAATTAAATCGAAGTCACTTCCATCGATAATTTTCACTTATTCCTTGACAATGAAGACAGCGTTTTATCGGCGGTCATCTCCGTAGGTTGCCACGACAAACTACTTCCTCTCCCATTGACGATGCCGTTCTCCACCATCAATGGAAACTACCTTTTATCCACGACTCACCTTCGTAGCTTGTAAACTTCCCCTGACGACCCCTTGTCAAGTAAAAATTTCACAGGGCGATCGTTGATTTTTTAATTTTCCCCCGTCCACTAGGAAAGTCTGGTCAAAGGAACCCTCTCATCGAGAGAACGGTCAGAACACCTTTTGTACAAGGAGGTTGACGATGAAAGTAGCAGAGGGCAATTCCGCGATCTGTTTTTCGCTGACACGAAGATAGTTTTAATATTCTTAGACGATAGAACAGGAAGCTTTTCTTGGTCGAACGTTGTCAAAGGCAAACGTTGAAATTAATAGGCACTGGGATAAACGTGCAGAAGGAAAATGTCTTGGCTCTTAGGAGATCTTCCTCTAAGCCGATACCTACCTCTTGGAGGAAAGTCGTTATCCACACTCATTGCTTTCGCTACTTACAAGGCAATCTCAAATGTAATATTTAAGTGAGATGGTCTAGTGAGCACGGAAGCAAAAGTGTTTCGCGTTCCCTCGAAGATAGGAAGTGGCTGGGAAGAGCTTCGAGGTTGAAGCTAGAAGGAAAGATGATTATGGCTCAACGAGGAGAAATCGATCATGAAATATGGCACGACGTTTAAGGGATGCGGATTAATCGTTGTTTTTAGTCGCTTCTAACAAGAATGATGAGTACTGGTTTCGGGTAAAATTCAAATTCGTGGTCCGAATTTTTTGTGGTGTCGAAGGATCAATTTCACGACAGCACAATTAGAATATCAATACTATTTTAAATAATGAATTAAATTTGAATTTGAAATATTGAATTGTAAAGAATTTCATGACTTTCGCGAGCTAAATTCTAATATTTGGCAAAATTACAAAATTTGACTTTGAAGAATAGAAACTTAGATGTACCTTGAGTAACTTCAAAGTCACAGGGACCTACAGAGGGTTAACGCGTGGCTTGTTGGTCATTAAGTTCTTTTTTTACGGTATTTTTTACATTTTGTAATTATTTCTCATCTTTCGAGTTTCGCTTGGATTTCTGTCCACCGAGAGATTTAATGGAATATAATTTATCATCTGTTATTCGTGCTGTCTCCAAATTTAATTTTCTCCACGAAGAATTTATTTGTTATTATAAAATTTTCCTTGCCAGCCGTTCATTTTCCCTTGGACATTGAAAAATTTCGATTTTATGGTAGATTTAATTAATGCACCATCATGGAAGAGAGGTAGGATGAAGAATTTTGAGAAAGCCTTGTCGCGAGGTACATGAATCATGAAATAGGCAAAAAGAAAAAACAGAAATTCATCATATCTCTGCGTCTTGGGTTGCACATTCGTCTTGGCTATTCCCCGTCTCTTTCGCTAGCATCCCTTTCGTCGAATAATGCATCCGGACGCAACAACGCGGTATCTGATTTTGGCAGAGTTGCAATACTGCGCCTGGCATCGCGCCACGGGTCTATCAGTGTAATTATTTTTATGTCGTGTTCGTCCTTCTCTCTCTTGCTCGATTTTCTCTCATCCTTTTCCTTTCCATCCTCATCCCTCTTCGTTTCTTCTCACACACCATTTCGTCCCTGCGGAATCATCCCTCTAAACATTCCGGTATTTCACTTTGGACGTTCGTCTTGACCTGCCTTCGCGTACTTCTATGTTTCATCTTCCAAAATGTAAAAGATAATTTGGAAAATCGATGGATATCTTGACTTTCAAAATACACGAAAATACTTGTCGATTATATCTCGTATATTCGTAGTTGGCAAATTAATTTACAGTTTTACCGCGATGAGATTTAATTAAACTTTATAATCACTACGGTCGCGCAAAGTTCAAAGTTTAGTTTCAGAAGTACTTAAAAAGCTTGGAATATCACGGAGGAAATTTTCGGTTGGATGGACATGTTTTTTGGTCGAAACTAAACACGATTTCTTTCTCGTTGTAGGGTACGACGTATCCTAAGTATCGTCTGGAAAAATTCCAGAGGCTCGATTCGAACTCGATACTGGGACTATTACGCTGTTGCACGCGAAATTCTGTTTCGATCCCTCCGGGATTCACTTATCGAGTCGTTGGATTCTATCGGCTGACGTTTAAATACGTAAAACCGAACGAACAGATCACGCGAGAATATTTCTACGCTCTCGTACATTTTTCGCGCGAATTTGTCCTGTTTTGTGCGCTTCGAACATTTTCATACGATATGCTGGTTTAATGCATCATAAAATTTGTGATTTTACGAGTGCGTCAAATCGATCCGTACGTTTTGAAATTACGAATGCAAGAAAGGATTGATCGTTCCATTTAAAATTCCAAGCTTTGACTTCGATATTGTGTTCCATTTAACTCATTTTTCTGCCAAGCATTTGCATTTATACTGCCACACGTTACTGGATATAGTGCGTCTATTTTTTATTATGCAAAACAATCGTGTACACTTGGTTTACAAGTCAAGCAGTTTAAATTACACACGATGAATTAAGTCTTTGGTAGGAAAAGCATGAAACATTTCCTTATTATTTTCTCAGTGATTAAGCGATCAAATAAATGATTCGTCGGTGTTTTAAACTCATTAATATTATACCCAGTAAACTTTCAACATCCAAGAATTACCACAGAAAAAATTATCCATCAATCCTGAATAATCCAATCGCATTATTCTCTTAGCGCTACATTAACCTTTTGCATTCGAGAACTCTCTTACTCTAGCAAACCCAAACCTCGAGACGATTTCGACTACATTAGGCAAGTGTTTTGCAGATAGTTTAAAATATTTTTATACTAAGAACGCACACTAAATTCGATCGACGAAAAATTAGGGATAATAATATTTTATCTTAACGGAAACATATAGATCTCGAAAACTCAAGAAGCATTAGGGCAGGGGTGGGCAACCCAAATGATCTTGCGGGCCACATTGGAAATGCATCATAACTCCGCGGGCCGCATATAAAATTATATATCCCCATATATTAGATTTAAACTCACCATAGGCACTTTTTCGCAGTAAAAAATTGAAATATAATGGGTTACTATTATTGTGTTTACTATTATTCTTACATGTAATCATAAATAATACAATAATAATGATACTGATGATAATCTCGCTGTACGGAAAAATGTTGAAGGCGGGCCGTGGGATGGCCACCCCTGTGTTAGGGGGTCACAGCGGCTCCTCAAGTGCAAAGGGTTAATTCCTCCAATAAACTATCCTCATCCAACATTCAACAATTGCTAGAAGCAACAGTCAGGATCACCGTGAGAACTAGTTTTTAAATATCGCACGTACCAGCCACCTGCAACCCCATCAACGCGTAACCTCGTCAACGCCACTTACAGATCGTGAATGTCCAGTCAGGGCTCGAGTTCCAGTCGATCTTTCGGTAACAATATTACCGTTTCAATTACAGATCGGAACTAGGGCAATGCATGCTAATGCACGGTAAGACAATGACGTGTCTGAGGGTAGATCGGTTCCGGCGGTTTCATCTGTCCGTTAGCTGGGTACCGCAATGCGTGATCTCTCGCATAGACGAGAAATCCAACGGCTCGGCCAATTCGCAAGGTCCGATAGATGCACCGGTTCGGCTAGCTTGCATAATTACTCGGATGGTCGGCCTCCATCACGAGCCACGCGACCTTTGCGATCCAGAGAGATTGCATCTCCGAAGACAAAACGGCATATAGCGACAAAGCCCTCTACCCAACGCCCGTATGCACGATTATTCCAGTGAACAATGCAAAATCGGTTGCAAACCTCCAATATATACCTCTGGTAGGTGTGCACCTACGTAATTTCATGCCGAACTCCGACACCTGCTGGACGAATAGTATATATCACACGATTCTATTATTGGTACGATCAAACGTGGCAGTCATTCTGTCCCATTGGATTCTGTATCGTCAATGTCGACTCTCTGATTCTCGTTCAATGTATGTACATGTATATGACAAATCCCTGTATCCAATCAGGACAGGCGAGGCGCTTGATAGCTTTGTCTTCAAGGAACAGAGGCGGCTTCCGCTTGAAATGTATTAGCAATTATGCGCTTCTGTTAAATTCGCTGGAAATCTCGCGCATGGATATTCACAGAGTGTTATGTCCAAGGATTACTCCACGGTTCGCGTATTAGCCGTTGAAGGCGAGACACTCGGATGATCCATGAATACGATGTCGCGATATAGGTATATATGGAGCAGATGCCCTTATATTCAGTTCTAGCAGAACGTCTAAAAATTCCTGAGACCGTCTTTGAGGTGAGATTGAATTAGCAATTATGCACTGGTGCTATATTCACTGGAAATCTCGCACGAGGATATTCGCAGAGTCTTGTGTCCCAGGATTACTCCACGGTTTACGTATTAGTCGTTAAAGGAGGGTTTCGCGGATGATCCATGAATACGATATCGCGATAGAGGTGTGAACGGAGCAGATTTCCTTACATTCAATTGTAACAGAGCGTTTAAAAATTCCTGAGACCGTCTTTGAGATAAGATTGAATTATCAATTATATACTGGTACCATATTAACCCCTTGCACTATCGGTAAACTCGCAAGAATCCATGCCTAAACTCAACGTCCGATAAACGATATCTTGCGACTGACAAAGATTAACGCGCTAATATTTACTTCACGCAATGGAACTTCTGTGAAACTCAAATGAATTTGAATCAAAGTCTAAATTTAATAATCCTGCACGGGGACATACGATCTTATTCGAGATATGAATACCTTGCCCGACATTAATACCACGAGTCAGACTCGTAATATTCAAGTTTGGCCTAAAATTTTCATCACGAGTCAGACTCGTGGAAATATTGCAAGGGGTTAATTGAAAATCTCGCATATGGATATTCGTGGACTATTATGTCCAAGGATAACTGCACGGTTTACGTATCAGCCGTTGAAGGAGGGTCGCACGGATGAATCGTGAATGTGGTATCGCAAAATAGGTATGTACGTAGCAAATGTCCTTACAGTAAGCTATAATGGATCGTGGAAAAATTCGTGAGATGGTCTTTGACGTAAGTTTGAGACCCGTAACATCTGTCGCGAATCGGATTTACTATTCATCTTCTCTCCCAATGGGTGTATGATGCGCTATTCCCATACACGAATCCAAATCCGCATGTTCAATTCCGATAGCATAGATGCTTAGCTCTGATTTCTCTGCGGCGACTGACCAAATCCGATGCCGTGTGCAATCTTACGGGTAAACTCGGATGAACCGGCATTAGGTATTCCTCGTACATTCCGCCAAGGTTTCCGAGTTCGTTCGAAGAACAAGACTGGAAACGATTCGACGTTTCCGATAGAAATGAAACCGTGGAGTTTTCGAAACGGTGCTTTTAAACTCTCGTCGTGACCGAGAATTTTCCCATCGACGTTGGTACAAGTGCGTCGATTCACGCTTCAGGTGTAAATCCGTGTTTTCCTGGAGTTTATAATAGCATTTGTGAAAACGAGCGGTTAAGTATCTAATCGCCTCTGTTATAATTAAATGATGCCGTGCACCGCATCCTCTGCGGGATAGAGCTGATAATTAAGTAGTGTTCATCTCGACGGGGAAGAAAAGCACGATTAAAAGTTTCCCCGTGGGAGAGCGTACCGGAAGAGAGCATTATCAATATGCCATTTGCTCGGTTGCTTCTATTACCGAACGCTCTTTCGGACGAAACATGATTCCTAATTAATGACCGTTTTAGTAACTTCATTTACGCCACGGGTGGAAAATTGATGCTCGTTAACTTAACGGGGCTAGGTGGAAATGGCGGAGGAAAAACAACGGTGTCTCTTCTTCATTAGACCACAGCTTCGAAACAAACGTTTGAATAAATTTCATATCACTCTGTAGGAATAATTTTTGAACTACAAACTTCATTATTCCACCATACGATATTTTCTACACTCTCGACTTTGATTAGGAAAATTTTCATAAGTTTCCATTACGTAAAACGTGTCAAATTAATTGATTACATCCTCCGTCTGTGATAAGAAATGAAAAGAAAGTTATTTGATATTTTAAGGATTAAATTCTATCCAAAAATACGCTCAAAAAGCGAAGCTTCGCAAGAACAAGAAAGAATTTCGACTTAAAGGGAGCATTGTGAAAAAAGAGGGGGACAACCTTTGCGAAAGTGCAGCCGAAGGAAAACGCAAGAACACCGGAAACAACAAACGCATGAAAAGGAGGAGAGCAAGGAAAGAAATATCTGTATATAGGTAGATATGTTTAGGTAAAAGAGAAACGTAAGTATCTAGCCCACTTGCTTGTACTTCCGAAATTCCAGGAGAGACGGTTCCGGTTCGTTTCTAAGAATTTTATGCAATTGAATCACTCCGGAAGGAGAAACTAAGTAAATTTCCCACCATTTTCAGGACTCTCGGCCATTCATGCCGAGTAAATTCACCATTTGTTTCTTTTTCATCCACGACGTAGCATCGTTCGCCACCACGCTACCATCCCCCTTTAACCAACCCCTTCTACCGGAACTCTCGTGGTTCGTAATAGAATTGAGGGAAATCCTCTGCCTCTCTAAGGTTATCGACTCCGTTGAGAGATTTAACTTGTGAAAACAGTGATTCACTATTCCGAGTTATTAAGAACGTTTGCCGCGGTTAATTAATGTTATTGGGGAAGGAAGTGAGTAGACTTGAAGGACCAAAAACTGGGAAAATTTTACAATTAAAAGTGGAGTCATTTCGTGCGTTCTATAGGCCGCGAAAATATCGTACTTTTATGGTATATCGTTGCACTTGATCGTAAAAGTAGTAGTAGAAAATTATTTTTCATTCAATCGTGGACATTTTCTTTCGATCGTTCGAGTAATTTCAGCTGTGGTTGATTTTGCTTTCCATTCTCTTTCCAAGAGACTGAAGGAGATCATTGGAATCTTGTATCCCCGGGAGGGTGAAAGTAACGTCGAGAATTTTCCAGCGGAGAGATGAAAATGTCGTTGAAGACCTCTTTAGAAGAAGGACGGATAAAGTATTTGGCGTTATTACGAATTATCCACATCAAAATCCTCAATTACTCCTAACGGATCGTAGGATTTACGTGGCCTGTGGCATTATCACATTTATGCATGTCAAGTAGACAGAGGATCCTGGGAATGTGTATAGATGCACGCTAGGTATTCTGGCCTGTGCAAACATCATGCCATGAAGGATTACATCGATGTATCCCTTAGAGGCGTAATATTAGATGATTTTTCCAACGATATAATTCCAAATGATCAAACTAAAATAGTCCTTGGCAAATTAATTTGCCAATAAATGAAATAAAGTTCATTTAAATCGAACAAAACATTTCCTCATGCAACCACATTTCCTTCAACTTGACATTTATTCACTCGTTACTTTCACCTCTTCCTTTTCCATCTCTCTTTTCTTCTTTTTTACGATTCGTCCTCGACGAACGAGATTACTTGCATTCGCGAGAATGGTCACGCGTGTGCATTCAAGCACATACGTATATATACGTACATAGGTATTCGGAGACCAGTACGTTTCGTATCCTTTTTTCGAGGCTAGAAGAAGGCTGTATTTTCAAACGAGAAAGTTCGGCTCGGCGGCTACTAAATTTATCCTTCGCATTACTCCTGGGTCCATTTCGTAGTTTGCAGAACGGGTACTCGCCACTGGCTATAGTGCTCGTAGCTGGCGTTAGAAGCTTTAGATCTATCGGCCGGTCTACTCTGGGGGATGCTAACCTGTCCAAGGGATGCTCTTCCCTTGTACCAACATCCAACGTTCCTCCTCTACCGTTCTCCCTTTCCATCTACCTTTCTTCTTCTCTTTCTGCAGTTACGTATCGGATTATATCTCTTCTTCGACGAAGCAGACGTCCACCTGGAAGATGTAGCCTCTCCAACACCGTCAGAGCCTCGAGGCTAGTCTCGTTGGGAATTGGGAATTTTCTTTCCCCGTGTATCCATGGCAGATAGCTGAATTAGACTAAATTTTTTACACCCCACCATCTTGAAAATCCACGACGAACGAGAGTTCTGTACGTTTTGTAAACTCCTTCTAATCCTCTCCCTCCATTCGAAAAGACCATCGTAGGAAGTTCACCCTCGGTCTACCGTTGGTACTTGAGTTTTATTGGTTTCCTGCCGCTCTTGGTTATCGAATTATGCCTCTCCTGCCGGCGACGAAGGCCGATAGGAAATACATCAACGTTACGGCCCGATCGCAATTTAATCGTCTACGAACAATTTTACAGGTACATCCGACGCGATCGAAATCGAATTTGCTCGTCTTGATCTTACTCTCCGGATTTTTACTTTACGGATACCAATGGCATCCTGCTGTTCCTCGTTATGCTGGATAAAGCCCGTGTTTTCAACATTTTCTTCAATAATATTCAGACAAGGATACAGTAGAAATTTTTTTTTCTAGTACAAACTTTCTCTTCAAATCTAATCCTAACGTAAGATTGCAATCCCTTAAGCTCCTATAAGTAATTATCTTACCAAGTTTCGTAATGACTCAAGAAAAGAGACTTTTCAATTTACAATTCTACTACAAAGTCATACCGTCGGTTTGCGTTTCTTATCACACTTCTAGCTGAAACTTCAGAATTTTTTCCTTATAATAAAATTATCGAAACCGTATTGTAGAAGACGTCATATTAAAATTGGTATCAAAAGCGAGATTTTAACACCTCTGTCGGAGTATTCTCGATCTGGCACTTCAGAAATAAAATTCTTCACAGTTAGAAGTAAATAAACGTTGTATTCAGTTCCCAACAAGGACTTCAACAACGGGTTAAACGTTGATCCACTTTCTTCACAGGTAAAACGTATAGAAGATAGGTATGTAGATACCACCAGGTTGTTCCTTCGTTCGTCGATTTTGCGTATTATCCTTAGCCACACTTTTAAAAAGACGTCTCCTCGTTATCCCCCGGTGATCTTGAAAAATGGCGCCACCCGCGTGAACAACTTTCCATCATGGTTAGGCGGCGAAGAAAAACGAAGGGGAAGAAAATCAATCGCAAACGCGGCACGTTACAATGGTCTACCCCAGAAGGAGCGTATTGCTCCTTCAAGAAGCAAAAGCCTAGGGGCTGTATCGATGCGCCAGTAACCCACTTCTGGTTGACAAAGCGGATATAATGCAACGATAGGAGGAGGAACGGAGGCTAAACCCTCTGGCAGAGCCCCATCCATTTCCGGGAAACTGACATTTCTATCGGGACGTAGTTTCTCTTTAAAAACTTTCCAGCAGAATCCAAGAACGTAGAAGGAAAGAGAAAGAATAACGGGGTAGAAATAGTAACGGAAAGAGAGGGGTATATTTCTTCTTCCATTTGATTCTTCTTCTCTAGTCTGTTTCTCTTTCGTTTCTCTCACCGGCACGATGTAACGATACCTTGCGTTTTTCTATTTACCTCTCGCAATTTACGACGTACCGACGAATATTTCTCGTTCCTTGCTCTCCTTCTTCGTATCGTTCCACAATTTTCTTGCGATGTTTCTTCCTATTCTTTGTAGCGTGTCGATCTTTCTCCGATGTTTCGATGCTTCTTTCTCATTTTTTCTTTCTCTTTTATTTCCCGTCTGCGTTCTATGCACGTTGTTGCTGCATCTTCATTGAGCGCTATCCTCAATTCATCCCGAATGCTCGAGTACACTTTGCTCGCGTTTTCCTATTATGTAAGCATGAATTATCCACTCGTACCGCCTCCAATCTACGTAGTGCTTATTAACTTCCCATCCGACTATACTTTGCTGAAGAAACGATGAGGTTCTTTGTAATTAAACGAGAAAGAATCATACTTTCGATGTTGAGTCTATTGGAGACTAATCGTGAGATAGGTCATACCGAAACTTATCCCTTATGAAGCTTGTAAAGTCAGATGTCAACTTTAAGTGAATTATTGTGGGATGCTTAATTTTTTCAGTGAATTTACAGCGTGAGACGAGTAGAACGAGTAGAATGGTAGTAGGATGATGCAGAAGAGTCTACTTGAGACTAATCTTGAGATAGGTCATGCCGAAACTTATCTCTTATGAAGCTTGTAAAATGAGATGTCAATTTTAAGTGAATTATTGTGGGATGCTTAATTTTTTCAGTGAATTTACAGCGTGAGACGAGTAGAACGAGTATAATGGCAGTAGGATGATGCAGAAGAGTCTACTTGAGACTAAACTTGAGATAGGTCATGCCGAAACTTATCCCTTATGAAGCTTATAAAGTGAGATGTCAATTTTAAGTGAATTATTGTGGGATGCTTAATTTTTTCAGTGAATTTACAGCGTGAGACGAGTAGAACGAGTAGAATGTCAGTAGGATGGTGTAGAAGAGTCTACTTGAGACTAATGGTGAGATAGGTCATGTCGAAACTTATCTCTTATGAAGCTTGTAAAGTGAGATGTCAATTTTAAGTGAATTATTGTGGGATGCTTAATTTTTTCAGTGAATTTACAGCGTGTGACGAGTAGAACGAGTATAATGGCAGTAGGATGATGCAGAAGAGTCTACTTGAGACTAAACTTGAGATAGGTCATGCCGAAACTTATCCCTTATGAAGCTTATAAAGTGAGATGTCAATTTTAAGTGAATTATTGTGGAATGCTTAATTTTTTGAGCGAATTTACAGCGTGTGACGAGTAGAACGAGTAGAATGGCAGATGGTGCAGAATTTTCCGGCGGAGAATGCATGTTTGTATAAATGCGTGTGGCGCGTGAAAGGGTGCGAGTGTCTTTTGAAATCTTCGAGCAGGGTTGTTCTACAGATAGGGCAACAAAATATCTATGAGAGGGTATATGAGGGAGAAAATACAGGATGAAGGGCCAGAAGAAAACTGTGGGAAGGAAAAAAAAATATGGTAAGAAGTAGAAGAGATTTTTTAAAGTGGCAGAAAAAGGTTTGCGGTGGATTTAGAGAATTGTGAAATTTTGCAAAAATACTTTGCGTAATGCTATTTATTCTTAACACTTTACCGACCGGTATTTTTTAACATCCTACCCACTTCTGATCGGTCAGTTGCACGCTAATATTTCCCTGATACTGATATCTCTTCGATAATTGCAAAGTTTCTTCACTGAGTCCTCGGCACAATTAACCGCAATGAAAAATAATAATTTATTAATTGCCGTAGCGACTAATTAATGAGTTAAAACTCCAAAAGTCGATTAATCGGCTATCGGTCGGTAAAGTGTTAATTATTAAATATAGCGTACTTCTGTCTTTTCAAGTTTAACGTCGTACAAATTCAATATGTATTGTGATATGCTTTAATAACGAAACGAATAATGCTAGGTGATTTCGAATAAATTGGATAATAGGGAATAAATTGTTTAAAAGCGAAAATCTTCTTAGATTATTAAATCCTTTTTGACAAGGCCTTTTCATAATTTATGATAATGATTATTAGACTTGAGATAAGTCGACGTAAAGGTATCACTCGATTTCGTCGTTTTTCAACATCACCATCTCTCCTTTGTTCTTTCATCTCTTTGTGTATTGTTTGCAAATTTACCACGGTCTGTACTCGGTGCAATATCCTGCTGCCCTTTTAGATATGACGACCCTTTGGCTTTACACTTTTCCCATTTACGTTTTCGACGTTTGTCAAATCAAATTCCCGCGTTTTGTCTCTACGCCGTTTTTCGAGGCTGTTCCCTTTTTGCTGTATTTTCATGTCTTTATACAATGTCACTCGATTTTTAAAGAATCATGTACATATTGTCCCCTGAAGATATGGATTTTGATACTTTTTTTTATACCATTAAACTTATACCCAAGTAAAACAGACTAGAGATTTTTAGTCCTCTTTTCTTTAGTTTTTTTTCCACCTTTTCTCAATCGTTTGAAATTATTCGCGAAACTTGGTATTACTAATTTAATTACGATAAAATTTCCCTGCAGGTTGCCTTCGGTATTTACCCATCGGAAGTCTAAAATCAACAACGACTCAACGATATTGCTTCTTTTCTCTTTGTAGGATCTTCGTGAATTATTCGTGAAACATTGCGCCGTGAATTTGATGAGACCTTTATCCTCTGTTGATTTCCAACGTTCGATAACCGTTCTTTATTAAACTATGGAGATAAATAAATAAAATTTCCATCCAGCAGTCTCTCTGCAACGTTTTAATAATAGTTCAAAAAAGCAAGTATCGTATACAAATATTCGGTCTCTTAATTACTAGCCTCAAATTCAAATCTTCATCAAACCGGAAAATTTCTCCTACTTTATCAATTAAATCTAAAAAATTGTCGACATTGATAAGAATTTCAATTCGAGCCTAAAACCTAACAGCAAATTCTGAGTAAAATAATTTATCTCTTAGAGTCAAAAGTACAAGAATAGAAAAAGTAAGAACAATCCGCGCCCTTTTGGCACGCTCTGGCACCCTTTAATTGCACCCCCTTGTATATCCCGTGAAATACAGCACGATAAATTTAATTAACACCGTAACTCTACCCGTCAATCGTCCAATTGATGTTTCGTGCGCCAAAGAACAAATACGAAAGTTGTCAGCGATGCATAGGGTCTTCAAGTTTGAAAATTTCTATTCGGCAGAGGACAGAGATTATCGAAAGTGTCACATACAGAGAACGTTTCGTATTGCTCGAGAATTCTCTCCCTCGACATGAAAAATTCGTGAGAAATTCTTTTGCAGTACCGCGCAGAGGGCCGTCGAATTGGCGAAAGGTACACAACGGTTGCATCGATGGAAAAAGAATTCACAAACATATTCCGTGGACTCGTCTTTTTAGATGTCGGCGCAACGATACGATAACAAATTCTACAAAGCTACCAGTCGAACGGTCGTCTCGTCGTGTTTGATTCCGACGAAGAGACTCGAGCAAATAAAAATCTTAGTCGATGGAGGGGGAGTTGAAAGTATTATACGCGACGAGAATACGATACGAGTCAAAGGTCCTGGTTTATTAATAACATTTAACGTTCCAATACATCAACAAAATCTTCTTTGACGATTACTTTATAGATGTCGCGTGACGATTATCCTTTGGGAAAAAATGTTCGCCTTTGGAAGTTAAATCTGGGTTTGAATATGAAATATTGTGTCGGTGTCTAAATTTTTGATATCTGTGTCTAACTTTAAACTGAATTTAAACGTTTATGAAAGCAATGAAGGAAGAGTTAATAATTGTTAGTAGTGGAATCAATTTTCTTTGACATTCTTTGACATTCTCTGTGTCGCATTCGCGTAAACTTTCATATCTTGATATTTTAAATTTGATAATTAAACGTTACAATATCCTCAAAGGTAAATTAGACTAACGTCACTTTTCTTAATGAATTTGAATCTTTAAATATGCAACGTTTCATTTTCTACCTGTGTCGTTACGTTTTAGTTTGCTTAGCACAACTTTGTTTAAACTTGATAAATAAACATTACAATATTTTCGGGTATTAATTAGACTGACGTTGCTTTCCTCATTAAAATTTAAACTTTAAAAAATTTAACATTTCATTTCCAACCTCTGTAACGTTTCAGCTTGCAGAGTGTTAATTTTCAATTTTATAAATAAACATTACAATACTTCCAGATATAAACTACCCTGACCTAATTTCTGCTTACGAAATTTCACTCTTTAAAAATCAAACATTCATTTTCCACCTTTACCGTAACATGTAAATGTATCTCGATAATTTAGAGATGAATAAATATAACAATATAGTAAGAGACACACTTTATACACGTAGCTTCTGTTAATAAATTACATCCATTAAAAATACAAAATTTAATCTCCGATATTTAAAAAGCTAAAGTTCACCTGCACTCCAATTACAACAAATATATCAAAGCACCGCGTAAATATCCTTTTATCACTAAAATGCAAAGTAAATATTATAAAAGTATCGAAAAATATCTGACGAACCGAACGAATTGGAAAACAGTTCTCGACGGACGTGGCAGCAGATGACTTTTCCAGTGGAAAACGCCTGTAGGATAATGATCGAGACGACGACAGTATGCTCGGTCGAGCGCAATTTATCTCGGCGTGATGTCGTCCTCAATTATACATCGTATCGATGGGAGAAAAATAGAGGAAGGGCGGACACCCCCAGTTGGCGAGCTTAAGATCGTTGCAGCGGAAGAATTTGCGCGTACAACGATGCAACCAACGTTGTCATGGAGTTTCACGAGATAAATATTTTTATTATACTTTGTCAACCCGAGCATCCGTGCAATTATTGTTGTCAGACAAAAAAAACATTTAGAACTGGAATGAGATCGAAGAACTGAATTGCACGTTCTTTGCAACCAACGTTGTCAAGGAGATTCACGAGGTAAATATTTTTATTATACTATATCTAGCTGAACAATTATTGCCGTCGAATAAACAAAAAACATCTGAAACGAGTAATTGAAGGAAGATCGAAGAACCTGTTCTTAGTAGTTACATTAATTCCGCACGGACGACGAGAATTATATCTGTGATCATTTTTTGCTACCCTGTACTTCATAATTTCTGTTATATATTTTTTTATCTTACCATAAGCTACAATATCTTCCAGTGGTAACAGGTGTTAAATTGAAATCCGTACGATTCTACTCGCTCATCCGTTTATTCCAAATCCGGATCTTTTAATAACCGTTCCGTTACCTTCGATCGTACGTAATTTTAAAGTACATCCTATTACGATATTCGCAGCAACTCGAACAAATTATGAATAAAACGTGGAAGAAGTTTAACGAGAAATCTCGATGAAGCAACACGATCGAAAGTAACGACTATCCATCTTACTGGATAATAAGAAAATCCATCTGATATATATTGCAAAAAAAAAGATGATCCCTGCGAGCGATACTTCTCGGGTCTCGTTAAAACTCAGTGAAGAGAGGAAATATACAGACAACTCCATGAAACGTACATATTCGTGTATCCTTTGATTATCCGAGGTAAAAGTTCTAGCGTGAGAATATCGAGAGGCAAAATTACGTCGAATCACGCCGACAAACCGCCAAGTTTTCCACCGCGATACGAGCCTTCGATTAAACCGCAAAGCAAACGATACGCGGAGAAAACGCCTCGTCGCACTTATAACCCGCGGTTTCGTCCGGATCGCCGTTCGAGCTCTGATTGCGTTATTCTCGACCGAAACGTAATCCGGGTTCGTTGCGACGAGAATTTCGGGCACGTGGGGTGAAAGTTCAACGAAAGCCAAGGCAATCGACGATCGCCGAAAACCGAATCCTCGGATTTCTCTCGTACCTTCCCTCGGACATCGTCTATTTTATTTCGTTACACCCTTCGGCAACGTTTGCGTCGTAGCCGTGGCGGCAATCAGGATAAAGCGCGATCCGAAAGTGTAACCACTGAGGAAACCGAGGCCGTGGGATTTCAGAGTGACCGATGAATTTGAGAATCGAATTAACATCGATGAGAATGCGGTTAGGCTGTAGAAGTGTGGCTCGAATTTTCTTCTATTAACCTTTTTGCCTTACGATTTCTTTTGTGACCGAACGTGCAATAATCAGAATTAATTGTTGGAATAATAGTCTATCACTTATTAACGATATACCGGTATGAGTTAACGCAATATTATCAGCAATAGAACTAATTTCAACGTCTCCTAATTTAGTGACATTTTTAATTTAATGGTTTTTGGAGAACTTCGAAATTTTCTATTCTATTTACCGCCTTATGTGTGCAACACGTCATCGCAGGGCAAGGAGTTAAAAGAGAACTATCTGTTAAAGACTGGTAGTTTCATTTGCTGACTGTACTTTTAGAAAAAATAACAAATTTGTGTATTCAAAATAAATTTTTTTTTGCATTAAATTAAAGGTAAATTTTTCTCTTGTATTTTTGGGCTTCGATGTCTATAGTCAGTTTGTCGAAGAGCTACAATTTTATATAGGTTCTAGAACCGTTGAGAATATAATATAGATGACAGATCGGAAAAACTTTTTAATTTCCCTGAGGTGACTGGGAGAATTTTAACTCGGACCTACAGATTGCAAGTCCGAGACTTCAACTCCTTCTCCACTATAGATTACAGACTCAACTCATATCTAAATCAAACTCAGGTCATTTTAAGACAAGTGTCCTAGTAGAAGTTACATAAATTTTGTGCTAAAATTAAAACAGCAAAATCTCACCCTCACACGCAATCAAGATCTTCTATTATTTGAACGTTTATCGTCATCGAAAAAAAAAACCGACCAAACTCGGTCGAAATTACAATCCACCCCTTTGGCTCTCATCAAGAGAGGACACGAGTTGGAAGGTGTAGGAACAATGAGAACTCCACGACAGGATGCCCGAGGTAATCGCATCGTTCCCAGAACCACCAGCAACCCGCATATTGTTCTCTATGTCTGGACGTCGAACTTATCCAGCAACCCCTACGATATCTCGCACGAAGCCGCAAAAACTATCCGCAGAAACCAATGGGACACCTTTTTGTTTTTCATTGATCTTTGTCTCTTCTCCCCGTTCGCTTCGTTTTCCGTTTTCCACCCGTTTGCCTCTATTTCCTCCATCGTTCATGGATTTGCATGATTCGGGGGTGGTGAAACTCGCGTTGGATTCAAATGCCGTGGATACTTTCGTCGGAGAAACGATGCAACGAATTTTTGGAAGCTAGGGTACGTGATGTTACGTGCCAAATTCGATGACGTTAATTCCATGGAATTTTTCTCCGGTAGATATTTTTTAAAGTTTCGCTCTGGTACGTGTTCCAACGATCGAAATGTCACGATAAATGCTTGCTCTTCCGCGGGGCGTATCTCGACGTGACGGCAAATATTGTCGAGCATTGCAAATAGATATTATATTGAATTCCAACAAGATCGATGTTGAGATACAAGCTTGTCCATGCTGTAAAATACCACTGTTATCTCTGTTATTTTTCTGACATTTAAAAGTGATCTATTTTTAAGCGAAAAAATATTAATCCCCTTTTTAATACACGTACCGGTAGAAATTGATTCGTGAAACGTGTGAAAATTGCCAGCAATAATTCATGAAGAATGTTCTTCCCAATTTATCCATAATTCTCTTGCAATCTCGCGAGATACGACAACTGATTTCGTCAAGTGGTTCACTGATTACACCATCGACAATTACACGTTATCATTACCATCGTCTCATCGTGTATCCTTGCTACAAATTTACGTAATTGTCCAGACATCCGAATAGTACGATTATCTGACGAGTCTCACGAAAAACCGTGACTACACCCGATTCATAAACTCCGTACGTTTGCCGTTTCACGACTTCGAATCACGTTACTACATTTCGCGTCAGTTATCGCATATCACCGGTCTTTTGGGGGAAATGAGTCGACTTTCTCTCTTTCACCCTTCCTATCATCCCCTTCCTTCCTTCTACCCCTTCCTCCTTCCATCGTACGATACCGTGCTTATCGTTCATCGAGAAACCGATACGGTGCATTCAATTCATAAAAAAAAGTAAGAAAAGAAAAAAAAAATAGTAACAACCACCGAACGGTTATCATTCATCGTATCAATCCGGAACTCTCTTTTTATGCATGTGCATATCGTTATTTCTCTTCACTGTAACTTACACCCCCCTCTTCACTCTCCCCCAACCCTGCTTCTCGTAACTGGAATTCCAGCGTTAATTCCCCGCAAACGTCGAGTTACCGAATTTGCATAAACTTCGCGGCCAGATAGCTGGAACGCTCGTACTACCCGTACCGACGATCATATCGGGGACTCGCGATTGTTACGCAACAGTTGCCATTAAACTCCCACTGAAATTTAAGCACACTCAACAATATACCTCATTACGGCGCGTGATACATTGAAATAGATGTTTCTCCCCGCAGCACAACCCCTGTTCACTTCTTATCGTGATTAATGTTGTGTCGCTGCGTAAAACTCTCTCCTTTCTATTTTCCATTCTTTCCAGCCTTTCGCACTTCAATGCACGATCTCTACGAACTGCCTCTAAACTGTGTTACGAAGTAACATTATCATTATTTATTACTGTTACAATTTCCCACTGGCAACATCGTAGCATATTACGACTACTGTCGTGTCCGAGAGACCATCCGCTGGAAACTCACCCTCTCGGCAACTCCCTATATTTAATCCCTCCTCTTTCCATTGCATCACGACACTGAGTTTCGTTTCCCTCGAAAAACCTTGATTTATAATCTTGTCGCCTGACTCTCATTGTTTCACGGCTTATCGCGTCTTCAAGCCACAAACCGACGATATTGCACGCCATTCCGGATTACGACGTTTTGCCGGTAATATCGAGACTTCCGTGAGACCTTAACTACCCTAATGTCGAACGTAGGTCGAGAATGTTATCACGATAGGCGTCGTGGAGGGTCGTTGTCGATGAGGGTGGTTGATTTAAGGGTGATAGGATTTTTTGGATTTTTCTTAGGAAGGATGATTAGGTTAAAATGTGTTCTTCATGAAAGAGGTTTAATTATAGGAGTGACAGGAGAGCTTTAGTGAACGGGGCAGTAATTAATTTGTGGTTACAACAGGTGCATCGGGTACCGATGGCCAGTAACGCTAATTATGCTAATTAATTGCTCGATAAACAAGGTATGTCACGTATCGTGAAGTGGCGAATTGTACAAAGGGAGAGAAGGGGAAATGAAGGTGGTCGACTGTCAAAGGGGGATTTTGAGAATTCATTAACAGTTGTCGTCTGTCTTCGAATCCGATACGAGCTCGTTGTTGAAACCTGGACGGATTGATTCGATAGGAATCAATTAAGTGCGATTATGCGAGTTTGCATTGAACAGCAGCACGAAATTGTTGCGCCTAAATGGTAAGATCGATTCTCCTACATGCTCGATATTAACTGCGGTTAATTTAGGCAAGACGTCGATTAACATAGACTCCGAGTGTGCCTTGTTAAGCTGAAGTACACTTTAATTGGACTTGGAATGTAAATAGAAAATCTGAGGAAACGTATTATCGTCTGTTTACGCGCGAACAACGTTTTAATTAAGATCCAAAAGCTGTTTGTCGGGAATTCAGAAAACTTAACGTACGGCCATAAGTTTGGCGAAGTCTACGTCGACTCGAAGAATCTGAAGTAAGTATTCGTTGATGAACACTAGAACTACCGGCCTGAAATCTATCATATTTTAATAAATTAAATAAGTACTTTGAAAAAGGAGGAATCAAGCGGCGGAAAATTTGATCGATTGGTTGATTTATGTTTATTGATATTGACGTAGAATATTTATTCTATGACTCTTATGTAAAGTTGGAGAATTTTTGGAAAAAATTGTGTACCAGTCATTTTGACTGGTTTGGTAGTTCTAGTGTTAAATACTCAAACTCTAAAAGAAAAACGTATTTTCTTTAATTTTCCATATGGTAAAAGAGACTTCCTGGAAATATCGCGAGGAATAAAATCTCAAGTGTTAGAGTTTCTTTGAATTACGGAAAAAAGTAGAAACGACCGAGTCTTCTCCGTGTAAAACTTTCACGTGTAATAACGATTCCAAAGAAACGTTAAAAATATTCATACTTTCGAACTTCCAAAGTAACACGTTATTGAAAAATTGATTCAACTTCTACATATGTTATCTGATAAAAAAATAACGAACAATTTAAAACCACTAAATATCCAATTACCTTAATGTCCAGTGAAAAGAATGTCACGCAACCAGTGATAAAGTCTCAATCAATGAGAGTTTTCACATCGTTAACGAAAAATCTATGGAATTTGCAGAAAGGTAAATTGGACTTAAGTGGTGCAAAAGCATGCAAAGTTCATAATTCAAGTAACACGAACGCAGAGAAACCAGAGGGTGTGAACTTCAAGGGTGGTAGGGAAACATAACCGAGTAAATGCAACCGGAGCACCACTCTTAACCGGATTCCTGGGTATCCTTGGTCGCTGGCAAGCAAGTTTCCACCGGATTCCATTGGAATTGATCACTCTTCGCGATTCAGTGCGACACTGATACGCTTAAATGGCGCGTTTGTAATTTCATTCCGACAGGATCGGGTCTCGGCAAAGCATGCTGTAAATTTCACCGGTTTTCCGACTCGGCCTGACGAAGTGCTTCCACTCTCTGTTGCGCTGTTGTCGTTTTTAAATATTATCAACGATAACGGGAATCCAGAGCGAGAGTTTGATCGACAATCACTCGATAAAGTTTGCGTTGTTTTTCAATTTCCTGGGGATTTTACGATCGCTAATACCGAGTTGCACGCGAGACCTGTGTTTCATCAAGCGATCGTTAAAAATTTACGATATCTGTTGAGCCGTCAGAGAACGAGCTTCGATGTTTATCCAGCGACGTTCGACGCAATCGTTGGAATCTCCGCCGTTTTTCGATCATTTTGAATGTCGAAGTTTCTCTCTTGTGTACTCAAAAAAAAAAAAAAAAAATACGATGCACGATTCTCGTGAAAAATCCTGAAACGTATTTATACGTCGACGTAGCGGAATTCGTGGGATAAAATATTCCATGAATGCGTAAGACGCGGCGATTAAAGGAGTCGCAGAGTCGTCTCGACGAGGAGGAATTTGCGAGCGTGAGGAATTTTTATCGAATGGTTCATTGGATGAAAGGACGATTTGTGAATGAAGACGATTGCTTTTCGCTTGAATGAAGTGGCTTTAATCGATGGGAATGTTTGGAAATTTGCAATATCGAAATACGATTGAGTTTCGTGCGAGTATAAATGAAAGGAGGGTGACTTTGGTGTGGGGAAACTTAAAATCTAAACGTGCTGACTGTACGGTACGTGTTCACCTCACGAAAACTACGACCTCAGGCTGACCGTTCAATTGCACCGTCGCATTGCACGTGACTAACACACTAATTATGTATTTAGTCTTAATTAGACGGGCGTTACGGCTACCATGGCTTTTGGCGGTGGCGCAAAAGTTCAAAGTCCCTGCGCATCGTCGACTAGTTTCCCGCGCCAGCTGTCACTTCCGGCAAACTCAAATTCCGACCCGCAGAATTACGAGGAAATCTCAGAAGCTTGATAATCTGACACGGAATTTCGGTTCAACGATGTCCTTTCTCTCTTCGAATCATTAAACTCCAAAATTACAAACTCTATTTTAAACTATCATCATTTAATTACATCATTATCGTTTAAACAATCGTACTAAAGTGTCTTGAAATATTCACAGAAAAGGAACACGAAATATCTATTTTTTTTGTGATGAAAAATATCATCGTTTTTCCTAAAGAAAAATGATTCACCTAAATGCAAGTAAGCATAAATCGTTGGACGACACTTTCCCAATAATCCATACGAACCAAGTTATCGCGTTAAACGAATCTATCTTTCCTCGCGAGGTGTTGCACTCGTTAACCTTCGACCTCATTGTACTTTCACGGGTTAAAATCAGTGAAAGGAGTACTCGTGTATCGTGCAATCAAGCTGACTTTCAGATAATAAGAACGACAGGTCAAGCATTACTGTCCGTAGAGTTTATCTTCGTGCGATCGATATCAATTAACCCGGTTTGAGACTTTATCCAGAAATTGTCGAACATCGTCCAATGAGATAAGTAACACTTTGTATTATCAACCCACACTGTTAAATATAAATCCCTTTGATAAATTTTCCACGTTGTGAAAGTATCTCTAAGGAAAATTAGTTGGTATTCATCAACTTAACGTTCTTAATTCGAAAAAATTCTCCTGGATGCTGATAAAATTCTGAATCGGATGAAAATCTTGAATCCAATTTCGATCGAAATCGAAGGGATACAAATTACCATGGTGAACAAGTTTTAGAGTGACGAGACAGATACTTATTTACGCGACGGTATTCCCATTAAAGCAGCCACGCGTTAGCTCGAAGGTAAACGAAACTGCGAGGTCGGTATTTAATTTTCTTGAAAACTTTCGGTCGCATATCTCGCTCCTCTGTAACCGCCAACTCGCGCAATTAGACGTCGAAGCTTGAAACTCGGATATCTTCTCGGCTAGAAATGTTTCCAATGCTAAATCTCGGTTTGTGAAACCGATGGAGAACATTGAGTGTAACGACACTACCGGGGATCGTAAATTTGGGGGTAGATTGCAAAATATTTCGACGCTCGGCTTTTTGCATTTTTGTTTCCATTTTTTTGTTTGTAAGAAGGTAGCACACAATAATAGATATTTACGAGTGAAATAAACGAGATACGCAATATTTGTTACAATGTACCCGCTGTCGGTGGATTTTCTTTAAAAAATTGTATAAAAATCATATCATAAAGTGAGAGTAATATTTAAATTCTCACAAAATGAATATCTTAACTGAAAGCTGAAGGATCAAAATTTCGACTTACAGTCAGTTCAACAATAGCGTGTCGTTCCTAATTTTGTCATTAGATGACGCATTCGTTTAAGATGTGGGTAATTCAATTGTTTGAACATTTGACTTCGATGCTTTGTGATTAAGTTAGTAGTAGGACTATTATCTCCCTTGAGATTGAAAAAATTAACAATGAAAAACAGGAAGATAACGGCTTGAAAAATGTAAGCTGTGCGTTCACGGAGTGGAAACGTGAAAATGGGATCAGGACACTTGATTGGCTTTTTCAATTGTCTGACACTAATCCTATGGAAAATGTGTGAGCAAAAATGAGGATTAATCTGAAGAAAAATCGAGTGTTCAATGTCAAGCAGCTAACACGTCACATCCGCCAAATATGATGATCTCTACCTGAAACAATGGTGGAAAATTTTTCCGAAAGCATCCCTAAACGGTACCAGGCTATAATTGACACTGATAGCGATTAAACAATGTTTTAAGTAAATGCATTATAGTATAATGTTTATATTTCCATCTTATGCGTTTAATTACAAACAATTCTCTTTTTTAAAGAAAATATTATCGACACGCTCTTGTGGAACAAAGTGTAAGTCTTTCCCATTGTTACTGTTGTATCAATAATTAAATGTGCTTAAATTTCATAAAACTACTTTAAAAGAAATCCTTCTACCAGGTTTACAGCCAGTTACAGCAACTTTACACCTGCCTAGACGTTCATAATTATTTCAAAACGCCAATAACGGAATACGACGACTCTAAAAAAATACGAGCCTTTTACAACCCCATAACTAAGACGTCCAATATCCCAGTCTCACCGTCGCCATTCTCGCCTGCGAACGAATTATATTATTTAACGAAATTGATATCGAGTCACCGTGGCGCCATTGAAACACCCTCTCGACTTAAACTGAGAGTTAGAGGCGAATTCAGGAGCCACTTATCCTACGTGGAAAGCGAGTTATCCTTACTCGAGGTGCCAAGGAGAATGTCTTTTCAATAGGGCGAGCCTCGCTCGAATGATTTTGTCGATTCGACGAAACTTTCCCCGGGGTGCTTTTTCACGAAATCCCGCTTTCTTTTGGCCCGTCCGTTCGTCAGGAGACAGCCATGGTTCACGGGTCTGATATATTGGTCCGATAGTGCGAGCTCTCTCCGACATTATGCCCATTAAACTCTGATCTCGGCATCGGGGAAAATTGCCAAGGTTATCGATAGCCTTTTAATGTCTCCTACTCCCTGCCAAATTGTTCACGCAAATTTAACGATTCTATAGAAACATAAGTGTAACGTTGAACATAGAATTAGACTTATTTGTACGCGAATTTGTACTCGACTATTATAACGATACTAATTTCGACTTGTAACACGGTGGTTATAGTTCCCTCTAGATTGCTAATATAATTTCATCTCTCCAATTGCCGCGGATAGCATTGTAATTTAACAGGCATCGCCGGCAGCTTGATGGATAATGCTATTAACGTCGGCATTATTGTTCTATTACTGGCAATGATTTCACTTGTTCTTCCTTTCATTGGGTAGGCAAGTAAGTTTAATGCCGGAGTTTCTCGTTGCCCGTGGCACGCGAGCAAAATACTTCGGCGTTTCGGCTTTCGTCTTATGAGTTTGACCTTGATAAGTTGGATGAAGAGAAGACGTGCTTGACGTAATAACGTAATATTTTCATTTTAATCTAGTGCAATATATTGTTACGAATTATTGTGAGTAATGAAATTGTCTCGAGTTGGAAATTATTAATATTGATACTATGTGAGGAGAATTGTCTTTGAGCTGTGAGATCAGATCTGTTCAAATGGAATCGTTATTTTATAATTTTTTAAGTTTTATTATTATAAAGCGGCGTAACAATATTATTACTATTCGACAAAATTGTTTACTGTTCACAAACTATGTTTTCTCAGTGGTCGTTATTGTAGTAAGAGGGGTATTAAATAGTCAATAAATTCACTTCACAAATTAACAAAAACAAAACTAGAGTATATATATATTTAGATAAATGAAAAATATTGAGTATTATAATATAACAATGATAATAACAGTAATAATAATAATGAATAACGAATAATAAGAATGATATTAATAATAGTGAATAAAGGTATTAATAAGTTTAGCATCCGACTTTTTCTTCTTAAAGGGGCACTACATTATTATATTTTTCTATTATACTTTTTTAAAATCTGCGCTTTGAAAGTTAACTAAAGGTAACTTAGATTTGCGAGTCAAGAATAAAACTATCATAAAGATTTACGACAAATCTCACACATCATGGAAGGTTCGAGGGTTAAAAGTAAACACTGCAGGCCGATGAGCGAAAGAGCTTTCGAAAGAGCACCATTAGTTCACGAATTCATGGAGATTTGCTTTTCCTTCCATTAGCCAGCATTTCGATGTGGGACGTTGAAATTATTTCCGACACCCGGAAATCCCACTTTGGCATGAGAGCTTTTTCAGGAATTCGAGCTTTTCCCGTCGGCTCGCCGGAAGTCTCTGATATATTTGCGCGATAGCCTTGGTACATTCGAACATTATGCCTATTAAACTTGAATTTCACCCCCAAACGACGTCGACGTCTTTGCCAACAACGACAGGCACCCGCACGAAAGGCGTCCCATAAGAAGATAGCTTTTCAATGACGGCATTCATTTATTTTCAAGTGGAGTATTCGGTGACAGTAGACTCGAAGGTGCCATCCGCCGAGGAAGAAGGGGTGGTCGACGGAGGAGGGAGTTTTACATGCCGGCAGGGGTTGGAAAACTGCGGGGAGTACGATCGTAGCGTCGAAGAATGTTAAAGCGGACTTTCATGAGCAGAAAAGAAAGTCTGCCTGTGAAGAAAATCGCAGCCAGGTATAAAGTATACTAACGACCGAGCCATTGATTTTCAATTTTCGATGCGCCGTGACGGGGCGATTTTGGGGTTGAATTAGCACAGCCAACGAATACCCTTCTCGCAAAACCCTTTGGCGGCACACTTTCTTCGACGATTTTAAAGTTTTCTTAACACTTTATCGACCGGTATTTTTTTTACATCCTACTCACTTCTGACCGGTCACTTGGCCGCAAATACTTTCCTGATACCGATATCTCTTCGAAAATTATAAATTCTTGTCACAGAATCCTTGGCACAGTTAACCGCAGTGATAAACAATAATTTATTAATCGCTATGGTAACTGATTAATTAGTTAAGACTCTAAAAGCGTTGGGCCTGAAAAGCCTATTAATAGGGTACCGGTCAGTAAGTGTTAAATTGTGTGATTTCTGTTGTTCCATTCGACAATTTTTGTTTGAGATTTCTATTTTTTCACCTATTCATTTTCTCTATGGTAGTTTCTATCGTGTTGTAAATTATCATTCGTTTCCTATTTTCGTAGATTCTTTTCTAAACTACGTTTCTCTTTACGGTTGGTATTAAAATCGAGGGAAAATAACTGAGCGCGTTTGAGGATATGTATTTAAAGCGTGCGAGTACGAACGTAAAGAGATACTTTCGCGTTTTGACTCAGAGGGAAATGGTAGTTTGAATTAGTATTAATGGAAATGCATCCTCCTGTTTAAGATCACTATCCGTCGACTCTTCTGAGAGGGTGAAATTACTGTTTTGTCGTTTTATTAATTGACTATTATCCACCTTTCCTCTTTGTCGAGAGGGTTGAGAAGTTGAAAGACTCTTCGAGGACGTTTCTGGAGGAACGTCATCGTTCTTGTTTTCCTAGCTTTTGCACGAGCACGCAAATTATCCTATCCTCGAAATTGTCTCGCTTATTTACCCGTTTCGTGAAAAGCTACGACCTGAAGAGACGTATTCCCACCATTTGTACGAAATAACGAGGGCCATTGTAATAACGCAAGGGCGGAAGATGGTAAAGCCTTCATGGCAAAGCAGAAACGTATCTATTTTATATGACCACAGAAATTATCTGCCATGTACACTAAACGACAATTCTTCGTCCCGTTTATGTGGAAATTTCGTCGGTTTTAGGTATACATAGTCACAGGAGAAGCTGAATTTACGTGGGCAAAGGATTTACCCTTTCTGCTGTGGTAAGCTATAAAACTCTTTGACGAGTTAAGTAAAATCTGTCTTTGACGAGCGACGAATGAAATATGGCTCGTTCGTCGACTGAAACATCGCTGGTATATTTGAGCCGATGTATTTGAGATTAAAGAAATAAAAATTGAAAGCGGGGTTGAAATCATGTCGTAATCAATAATATATCACATAGGACGAGAAAGATAGAGAAAGAAAAAAACAAGCTAGAGAGAAATAAGAGACACAGGAATCATATTTCCTCCCTCAACCCTCTATGATCCCCTTTGACTCTGATTTAACGCAAGACACATCCAAGTTTCTATTCTTCAAAGTAAAATTTGTAACTTTGCCAAATATTATAAGTTAGCTCGTGAAAATTATGAAATTCTTTACAATTCAATGTTATAAAATGACTTCTAATCCATCATTTAAAATTATATCTTTATCATTTTCTAATTCTGTTATTCTGAAACCATGATACCACAAAAACTCCGGACTATAAAGGGTTAACGAAAGTACCGCCAAAGATTCTGGATATGGTGAAAATAAACGTTTACCTTCTCTTGTTCTCTCTACTCTCAGCTTAATTCCGCACGGCCTGGAATCTCTGTTTACACTTATACGATAAATTTAATTAACGCAAGTACAGAACAATCCTCACAACCCTCCCCACCATGTTTCCTATCCCCTGTGTCCTTCTCACATGATACTTCTAACTTTCAAACTACCCCTAGTATTCCTCTCTTTGCATACCACGATCGAAGCAGAACGCTTGCAATCTCGCAAAAACCATCGTCTCGAATATCCTTCAAGAAGGTCTTCGAGGGTTAAGAACCGATCGTAAAATATGAAATCCACAATGCCAGCTACACTGGACACAATCGATTCGTCCCTTCGAGTGCAGTATTCATCGAGTCAGCCCAAGTATCAGGCTACTTGTCAGAATTTCACCAGACACCGAAAGGTGGAACGTTTCCAAGGGTTTCTCCTCGAATTACAAGAAAATCGGCAAACCAGCAAGATTTTCGCGATCGTAGCTAAGCCCACTACCTCGTCCAAGGGCTAAACGCGACGCGTTGCAGAAGGAAGGTTCTGGCAAGGACAGTGCGCGAAATTTCCGGTACGTATCGATTGCGGGTAGGCGCCTTGCATTATCTTCCGTATACCGGTCGGAATGGCATATATAAGCGCAGTTGCGAAACACACATCCACGGGGTGTTTCCCTCGCAATCTAGAACCGCGCGCATTACATAAATTCATACAGGAGGTGAGGCTGCCGGGTGTGAGAGGGATCGAGAAACCGAGAGGGTTTAGAAGCATAGAGATAGAGAGCTGAAGATAGACGCAGAGAGAACACAGGGGTGAAGAGAAGAGAGACAGGGAGAGAATGAGAGAGCAAGAGAGAGAAAGGGATGCGTGGAACATGTTTCGCGCGATAGTGTACATTTGAGATACAGCGGGCGGACTACGGTTCTAATTCCGATGACGTATGAGCTTGCATAACCTAGTTTTCTGTTTGCCAGTCCCCGGTAATGAGTTGTCTAGTCCTCTCTCCCTCTGTTATCCTCTCACTCTTCGTTCTTCCTTCCACCTGTAACCGCGGTATCCCTGCTGGTGTCACCAAACCCTCTCTCCTTATTTCTGACACCGTGCACTATGGCCGTTGTAAATTGCAAAGCCGACGGATGATCAGATATAGGGGGTAGTTTTGAGACAAACGTTGGAGGAAGATCAATCGAGTTCCTAATTGTCGTGAATTATCTTTGAGGCTTGAAGATCGTAGTAGAAGATTGCTATCTATGTCAAAGTCATTGAATCATCGGTGATTGAAATTGCGGAGGAGAATTATTGGGATGTTATGTGGTGTAATTTCAAAGTTGAAATTTAAAGCGAAGTTTCACTCTGCGTTTTCCGAGTTTCTACGTTGACTGGCATGGAATACTAATTTGGTACATCGAGGGACGAACGACGGAATGATTACTGGTCATTGAATTCGTCCCTGTGAAGGATAACCAGAAAGCGGATAAAGCGTTACCACCCTGTGGAAGATATTAATTCTACGTTCATCTGGACAGATTTGCGTGCACAGTGGGAATAAGAGGAAAAGCGATATGAAAGCCGAAAATCTCTCTTCCTGGAAGAAATAATCTTTTGCGCGCGAAATTCCCCATCGGGCTTTTCTACGCGTTGTTATTCACAGCGGAACCGAAATTTCTGTTTGTCGGAGAAACATTTTTCGCCCAGCACGAAGGTAAATCTCGTTCGAAATTCCGCGCTACGTTCGAGACGGAAAGAACGGAAGAAAAGTTCAACGAAGGCTACCAAGTGGAAAGTCAGCCCTTCGAGGGCTTCGCTGAATCTTCGACGGAGCTGCAACGACCGTAACGACCTCGATGTTTATTAAATCGATCATCTTCCGGATGGATCGTTCTCGAGGCCGAGTCACGAGGATCCCTGTTAGATGCAAGACTAACTGTCCTAAGGCACGTGAGCCGACGATTTTTCAGGCGAAACGCTTGCGAAACTTTTCTCCCTTTCTTTTTCTACATCCTTTTCTTCCCTCTTGCTTCCATAGCTTCCGATCCGACCGTCCGTTGAGACAGGAGTGATAAAAGAGAATCGTTCGGTGATTCTTTGACACGAAATGACGGTTACCGCGAGAGACGTTTTCACCCTCCGCTTAGCGGATATATCCATTCGATATGGAAGGATTCTTCGTCCCATGGAATCGTCAGGGGGATGAAACGAATCTATCAAAGACGAGCCGTAAAGATCGAAGTCAGTGCGTGATATTGCACACGGAAGAACGGTGCTGGAAAACGATTCCAGAGATCGTTAAATATACTTTAAATCGGAGTCCTTTAACAGAATATACAATCACCCTCTGGAGAATACGATCTAGTTGTAAATCTTTAAAAAGGTGCTCAAGTATAAAGATATAATTAAATTTCTCCGATAAAAATAATAAATTATATTATTATAAAAACCTGTACGAATTAAATTTTCTAATATTAAAAGTTAATATCTTAATGATATACGGTAACGAGGAAAGATGGAAATAGTTATTCGCTTCAAACTTCATTATTTCTCTCGGAAGGAATTAGGAACTGGGTAAAAGTTTTTTTTAGCGGACTGTCATTTATTTTAGGTTTAAAATCCACTATTACTGGTCCACTCACTTGGTTTTTACATCAGTGGTGAACTTTCTTCTGCCATTTGCCAGCACTTACTTGTATGGCGGACTTTTCGTTGCTTCTTCGTGTAAAAGCAATGACGAAAAACCGCTTAAACACGACAGACGATATTCGTCTGGATGTTTCTAAAGCTAGCACTCTTTTTTTCGGTCCCTTTTAAACCTCACACTTTAACAGTACGAAATTTAGTGAATGACATTTTGTCCTTCGTAAATGCCTGACCCAGTAGCCCGTTACTTTCTTACCGACTTTCGTTTCTTAGTTGCACACACGTACCACGGTCGAGTCAAAGTAAACTTAAATTAAAAGAAGAAAAAAAAAAAAGAAAAGGGTGAAGAAGAAGAAACAAGACGATTCCACGGAAGCTGCGGGTGCTCGAGAAGCTTAAGAACCGGCGTCTTAAATCTTTCGAGATTTTCCACGAAATTTTTTCCCCGCGAATAAAAAGAAGCAAGAAGGCATAAAAGTAAGAGAAGAAGCAAATATCAAGCTTTTAACGAACAAGCTAAACTCAGGCGTTTCATTGTGTTTTCTTACGTGCTCTCTGTTTTCACAATTTCCCTTTTACGTTAGGGTGTTAGACGGCATGCCGTTACAACGTGAGATCACTCGGCCGTCATTTTGTTGGGCAAACAATTTTCAAAAGCATGGAAATCGGCTTAGGAAACTTTCATCACACTTTTATCGGCCGTGTTCGAGGCGTACGAGACCGTTACCTGTGATGAATGTAACGCTGCTCGAAAGGAAGAGATAGAATAAAAATGTGGCTGAGAGAAGAGTGCAAATATCACCGCGAAATAGAGAGAGAAAAAGTTTACCGACTTGACGAGGTAATTTAATCCGTTTTGTCGGTAGTATTAGCCAACAGAAATGCTTTACTGGGTTTACTTGCGACGATATACAATAACTCATGACGAATTTTGCTGAGTCCACACTCGCCCTGTTTGCGAATCGCACTAACGCGTCCCACCTTGTTACCCCTGCCTCGACGTTCAAACGCGCTTTGCGAGTCGTGTGATTAATGATTAATCCTATAATTCGCGACAGCTTCGGAGAAATGGTGAGTCCAATGTCCAAATAACCGGTCGAACGATTATCCGATGAAAAATTGCACATTTATGGAGAATCCAGAGACTTTTAATTTAAATTCATTTTCTACCGGAATAACAGCACAGATTTATTATTTAATTACAATTAAATAAACACCAAACTTTGGAAAAAACTTTACAAAAAAATCCCTTCGTTCCTTAACCCTTTGCGGACGGAGACATTTTTGAATATTGACAGATAATCATTTATTCGGCGTTCCAAAACCACCATTTTATCAGAAATTTGGGCTTTAATGTATATGAATTATAAATTAGTCCACTTTTACTCATATCTCACCGGTTTTACTTCAATTTTTTAATTTGAATCGTGTATACATACGGCGATAACCTATAACTACATTTTTTCTCAGACCGCATATATGCGTCGCTAGTCCGCAAAGGGTTAACCCTGCTGTTCTGCTCGGGTATATGTGACCCGAAATGGAGATTATATTTGAACAGATACTGTGTTTCTAAATATTAGTCTTTGAAATTCAATGTCATGAAAGTTTGTCTATCTGTTTGTATATTTTATATTTCTTCAAATATGAACCTTTGTTCACCGGGTTACCATGACTGGAAGGAATTCGAACATAAAATATAAAGCAAGATATCAGGATTAAAACGTTTCAGAGATTATTAAAATTTATAAAATATAATAATACCTTATATTATGTTTTACAGATAAATTATTATTTGAAAGGGAATATAAAATTTTTGTACTCTTCTTCACCTATTCGATTTTCGGGTTGAAATCGACACTGCAATATTCTTCAAAAGAACTTGAAAGTGTTCGCCGCATCTTTGAAAGAAATTGCCGCACTTTCCGTGAAATCAAATAACTGCCTATCACAGGAAGAAATATTCTCCGAGAGGAAATGTACAATACGTCGCGCGAAAGGGAACGGACAAATTTCATTGATTGAAAATTCAATGCGCGGTAAAATTTCATCGTACCGGAAGATTGTAAAATTCATTTAAGGTTCGCCTTTGATCGTATAGAATCTCAGAAAATCATTGTACCTTCGACATGGGCAATGGTTTCCCTTGTGATGTCGTTCTTCGTGACATTCCGCAAGAAATGGTCATCGTGGACTACCAAGTGCCGAAGATAATGCACCGGCGTAAAGTTCGCCAGGCTACATAAGCGATAAACCAATCGAGTTACCGAGTTTCCAAGTGCAGTAGCAAATCAGCTTGCACTCTGCGAAGTGCTCCGAGCATTGTATTTACAGCTCTACTCTGAAATGCCATAATTCACGTTGAATTCGGTGGAACGATATGTCATTCGACCAATTAGTATTACATTCTGAACATTATGTTCACGTTACGTCATTTATATCATAAAGGGAAAGGCATATTAATATTACATAAAGCGAAAGGAAATGTCGTTTTTTGTACAATGAGAACAAATTTCCTTATAAAAAGAAATACATAATATTTGGTCTTTTTAATTTCTCAGAGTGGACCTCTGCTGTGATAAACTGATAAGATTTTAATAATTAGTAATAAATCATATCCGTAAAATCCGTAACTTGATGTACACATATTCCTATGGCTTATTATTTAACCGGTTATGAGATAACTATTATATTTTTCCGATAGAAGTACCAGATATAAATTACATATAGAAACTAATAAAAAATTAACCCCTCGACGTACATTAATGAGTGATACTCGTGATGCGCTAAATCGGATATGACTTTTTCAAGTTTTGCACAACCTAGTGAATTGAAAATATCTTTGAGACTTCTATAACAGAGTAATTCTATAACATTAGTAATAGATTTAATTGCACGATATAGTCGTAATCACTGGCCAATTTTTATTTCATCAATTTAATTCTGAATTGTTAAGATGAAAGTCACAAAAGTTAAATATTTTCATCCGAATAAAACTTGACCTGAATTTGACCTGGTACTTTACGGTTACTGCTAATATAATATTTCTTCGAATTATATCGCAATATTATCAACTTTATTTAATTTGTTACAAACGGCAATAAAAATAACAGGTAAAACAGGAAATAATATAAAAGGGACAAACTATCCTCTAAAAATTGAAAGTCTCGTAGATCACTGAGAAGCTTGGCACGGAATTAAACGGCATCCCGAACTCTTTTCCTCCGTTTCGCACGAAATTTAACATCGAAACGTGAGATGCTTCGTCAAAATGGCGAGTGACTTTTTTCGAGAACACACCGTAGATCCGTGCTCGAGGACACCGCGAACGAGGGCAGACGGGTGGAGAAATATATCAAACGGGAGGGACACGTTTCCACCCCCTTATTTCGCGTTTCAGCCCGAAGCGTAGTCACCCTTTGCACGAGAGCCAACCAAGCCATCCAAACGGTTCGTAGTATCGCCACCGACGACAACACCGTCGAGGCTCAACTTTACCGCTGACACCTCAAGTGTCCAAATAAATAATGCCCCTTATTTGTTATAGGTATTGTGCCCGGTGAGGAATGAAATCTATGGGTGCAACGGCACTCTCCGCTGGCCGTTACGGAAGTTCCTGTGATTAACTGCACCTTTTGGCGAACGATAATTACTCTGCAAATATGGGAAACTCGCTGGCGTCGACTTGTCGCTGTTATTTTCACCTTTTGTTTCAAATGGTCTGGAATAATGAGCGAATTTATCGTGACAATGTTTGGTATTGTGAGTTAATGAAACTCGCCATTAAGTTGGTCTCGATTGCTTATTTTTCTACGTATTTTTTTTTTCTTTTTAGCTGTGTGTGATTGATGGGATATTTAAAAAGAAGGGGATGAGTTTGGAGAAAAATATAGGAGGATTTTCGGATGCTGAAAATAATTGCTGATAAATTTTCCAACGACAAACGGAATTTATAATTTTGCCCGGAACTGAGAGGGATGAATTATTTTGGGAAGGATTTATAATGAACACACGAAACGAATTTACAGTTATATCGCAACGGCTATTGTGACATTGTCGAACGATGGTCAATATTGAAATAAGTTCCAATATCAGAGTGCATCAACGAGCGAGGTACTCTCGGGAAGAGCGAATAGATTGAAAAGAGGTCAGTCGAATGTTTGCCATATTTGGAATGCGTTAGTGCGACAGGTCGGGAAAAAAATATTCCTGCAAGGCATCTTGGAAAAATTGCTTCGAAAACTTCCGGCGGAAGTGCCTCTAACGAAGCTCGGGGATATAGCGATTTCTAAAGAAAAGCTTTTTAACTCGAGCGTATATCCACGATAAAATACAATGGTACGAGATAAAGTAAAAGAAAACCTGACCGTGATAAATGAAATGTTTCATTTTCCCAATTAACGATGGAATTCTTGCCATTCTTTAAAATTCATTTTCTCATTTCGAAAGGATCTAGTTCCTCGTATAATCCGTAAAACATGAGATTGATTAAGCCCCGCCCTAATAGAATTTTTATTCCCGCGATTACGAGATTTCCAGCGAAATTTCCTAGCTTTTATGAGAATTCACGGATTCTCTTGCCGGGTGAAATACCTCGATTTTCTTGGAAATGTTCGTCCGCCATCACTAGAGAGGCGATAAACAAGATTCGAGACAGCTGTCTTAAAACTCCGTTGAAGTAAGCCGACGTTTGCATCCATTTAGCGCGCCTTTATATCCACGGGGCGAAAGGAGACTGCGAAAGGAGCCGTAATACCGGTAGAAAAACCTCACCCCGTCCTTTTAACTCTCGCTCTATTGACATTGTACCGGTCGGAATGGCAGAAACGGTACGATGCTGTTTACATAAGAGACGAATCGTCGAAAGAACAGCGCGTTGCTGGTTGAGCGCGAGGAATCACGAAAAAGAAGACTTTATCCGCGGGAAAAAGAGAAAAGACCTATAAAACTGGTCTCACTTTGACAATTAGAGACTTTCCTCTTTGGATATATGAAGCAATTACTGTGCTCGATGGATTAATTAAATGAAGCCATAGTACCAGGTGCATATCGTGTCTGATCAGCGATACTCTGTTCTACTTAAATTCTTCGGAGTGCACGTACAGGGTGTTTCAAAAGTCGCCATGGTTTTCAGGGGTGTTTTACACCCTCGAATCATTTGAGATTTGCAAGAAAGGTGGCCCAAATTTTGCAAAAGGGTAGACATTTTTTTTATCACCTCATCGCATTCGCCTCGTTATGTAGGCCAAATGTGTAAGAGAAATTATGGATAGAAGTAACGTTATATTCGGGAGGGTTTTTAAATTCCATTTACGAAAAAAATTAAACGTCCAGGAGAAATTCTAATGATAGAAGGCTAAATAGCATTTAATTATATAAATAAATAAATAGTTCTCTCTCTGTATCTTTCTTACTACGAGTCTTTTACTAACGAGTTAGGATATTTAACTCCTTATGTTCGTGTTTCACTAAGCACAAAATGTGTAATCGCATTTAAAACAAACCTACTAAAATCTTAGTAAAAATTATATAGTATACCTAGGAAAAGTGTTGATTCTTTGCTTCGGTGTCTGAGAGCAGATAAACGAAGCCAACGGTGAAATCGCTTCGGTGGCTGCGAGCAGACATAATAAGGGCCAACTAAGGGTTGATACCACTGTGGGGATGAATCACTACGAAGCCCGCATAAAGAGCCGAAATAATTGCACACGCACTAATACGAAAAATTAAGTGAACCCGTTCACGGAGCGCTGATTACTCGTCGGCGGCCGAGGGCAAACTGATGGCGAGGTGAGCATCGAAGTGTCTTATTATTAAGATTCTCGGAAATGATACCTGTAGGTTACGGATGCCGAGTTCGGCCGAGTATGTTTTGACAACACGCGCTCGTTGTACCTCTTGCTCAGCGAAGTGGAAATAACAGCTCTACTTGCTCATAGAATTAATATTAAAAATGTAAATGGAATTAAACGATATCATTTATTTATATAACCAAATGTTACAAATACAGTGCTTTGTTTAATGTATCGTTATTGTCAAAAAGTAAAATGTATTTATAAAGGAAGCTACATATAATAACACAAGTTATAAAATAAAGAACATAAAATCATAAAATAACTAATAAACAATAAATGTATATTTGTAAAACAAACTATAATAGAATGATATTTATTCTATTGCTTCCTACTATTATAATTTCTCCTGAATGTCTAGTATTTTGAATAAATTGAATAAAATTGCATAATTGCATTAATATTCAATCACGAAGACACAGTTAAAAGTTAATTTACGTGAAAACGGTTTATTTCTGACCCATGGTTTCTCTTAGATATTTTACCTACGTCACTATACAAGAACTAAAAAAATTGCTTTCTTTGCGTAAATTATACGGTGTTTTTTTCTAAATCTCCATATATCCAAGGGTGTAGAACAACCCCTGAAAACCATGAGAACTACTTTTACATCACTCTGTACAATGCCGGTACTCGAAATGTAATTTCCACAAAATTAGAATCGAAAATGGGCAACGAGATGTCATTGATGCTAAAAGTTAAATTTATATTCCGACATTCCGCTATGGACGTTTCGCGATACTTTACAATTTATTGCTGGCAAAATAATTCATTCGAAAGTCCGCCTAACTGCCAATTGAATTATGACATAATTAACAATCGTTTCGATTGGAATCGTTCAATATTGATATTTAATTCGTTCGACAGACGATATAATATCAATATTGGTGCAATCACCGCCAGAAAAGAATAAACGGTTCGTTTTGTATTTACACACTTAACGTACGGTTAACACTTAAACATTCCACACGATTCTTGCAGAACGTGCAAATATTTAAACGAAACTGACTAAACTCAACTCCCAACTTTCGTAAAACGTTCGAAAAGAAACCACGCGTGCGAAGAGGCGCGTGCGCCCTTTTATGTTGCCCGAAGGCCGAAAACCGCGAAAGAAGCCGCGAGAGAAACGAAAATCAAGTTCAAAGTCGACGAGTTCGTTACGGGAACACTAAGAAATCCCGAGGTCCTTCTTCTTGGCGTTGTCGGGGAGTCGTGGCTGCCGCAATGGTGTTAAAATTCAGCGTGTTCAGCTTGCCGCTCGGGGCGGTCCAACTGGGTCATTAAATATGAGAGATCTCGTTGCCGAGACCTCTCTGCTGCTACACGAAGAGAAAAAGATAAAGAGAGTCAGAGTGTCGAGGGAAAGAGAACACGAAGAAGAAAGATCCAGGTAGGAAGAGAAGGTGAGAAAGAGTGAGAGTGAGGGAAAGAAGGAAAGAGAAAAGTAAAAAGGGAGTAAGTCTCTTACAGTTGTTTCTCAGCTGCCTGACGCGAGCGGGCCATGCTACTCTGGATGCACTTTTGTATAATTTTACTTTAATTGCTGTTGAGACCTGAAGTTTTCAAGTTTCTTCTGTCTTTACCTCTTCCATATTCTCTCCTTCTTTTTCTATCTCTGCCACCTCTCCTTTTCTCTATCTTTCGTCCTCTCCTTTTCTCTTTTACTCTTAGCCTTTATCCTCTTAATCTATTTCTCTCTTGAAAACCTCCTTGTCTTTATTTCTACCCCTCTTCGTGCACTTCAACCCTCTTTCCTCGCACCTTCGCTATTACCTACCGCTCCATGCACCAGCGTTGCTACCGTTTTAAGGTGAAACGATGCACTTTATACGACCGTTTTTCGCGTTAACGAATAATGCAAGGAACACAGAGTCGAGAAAGGGTAAGCCTTTCACGGTTGCTCTCGCGGCTACGATACGAAATATGATCACGTCCAGCAAAGGATTAAGCACGAACTAGAATCGGCGGGGATGCAAGTTATTTGCGAATGAAACGAGGAAACGGACGTGCAGATAATCCGTGTCAGGTTTCTAAGGTATTATAATGAGACAGCGGCATCGTTTTTATCACGCTATGGGATTTTTCAGGATCCTGAGATTCGTGGGATAATTAATACCATCGCTTACGAACGGCACGTCTCCTTGTGCATAGATAAATAGCCTCGGATCTGTCTCACGAGATTGTTTGCTCCTCGCTCGCATAAGAACTATGAATTAAGTGTCATCGAAGGATAAATTTCAAATCCTCAACAGAGATGTTTCGTCACGCGCATCTTTGCTTCTGACAAATGTTTGCGATAATACGATTTGTATCTCTGGAAATTGAATCTCGACGGAAGCCATTCACTGATGACTGAAGATGTAAGTAGTGGAAGTAGTTTGCGGTCAGACATGTTTTTCTACTGTTCTATAATTTTGTTTAATTAACCCGTTGATATACGATAACTGGAAAACGTCATTCATTTCATGTGACATTGTAGACTTTTACGTCTCTGAGACATCATGAATTGTTAGTAGTGGATACCGTACTGTATATTATTAAATTATGTAACTATTGCACTTGTGTGTCAACAGAATTACTAATCTATTATTTTGTAATGTTCCTTAACCCTTTGCCTTACGATTTCTTTTGTGACCGAATACACAATAACTCAGAAGTAATTGTTAGAATAATAATTTCTCACTGATTTTCGATACACCGGTATAATTTAACGCAATATTAATAGCACTGAATTAATTTCAACGTCCCCTGACTTACTGGTATTCTTATTTTAACAGTTTTTGGAAAACTTAAAAATTTCCTATTCCATTTACCGTCTGACTTGTGCTAAACATCATTGTAAGACAAGGTGGTAATTATTGTGAATTCAACCTCATTACATGTTATATAGCAATTTGAAAATAAAATTTTCTGTTTCAAAGCTTACACATAACTGTGCATTTGGACCAAATTAAATAGTATTTTTCGGCCGTGTCAAATTCTATTTTATTAGTATGTCAAGGGATTAATCCAAGCGTGTACATATCTAACCACATATTTTCTACATCCCTTGCAATCAAATATTACAATTTCCCTCGAAAGTTAGTTTAAATCGTGCGACAATAAGTTACAACTTAAATTATCTCCATCCATTGTCAAGAGACGTAATTACGTTAATTTTGCACCTCACGCTTCATTTTCGACGCTCACCTCTATTCATGCGACTCTCATGTTCTCTCAATTGTTTCCACATTTCGACGCTCAAGGTATAAATTTCTCCATGGGTGAAAATTCAACTTGTCAACAATGTTGGTGCCACCCTGGATCGTCGTATATTACTTTCCCGGCTGTTACTCAGGACTTAAGCGCGACTAAAGGTGATCCTTTGTTATCATTCTCTATCTCGACTTTCCATAAGGTCTCAAAAGCGATGTCGAGGCCCGGAGCTCTTGGCGTATACTCGATGGTCTGAGATCTTATCAACCATGCTCCCAATGTTTACCCAAAAGCAGTCTAAGGACGCGGACGTTCCTGGACTCTTTCACGAGAGCTATCAGCCACTTACATCGAGGGCGTAACAGCCACTTTCACCGAAAGTCAACACGCACGTAGTCATTGACGCTGACTGATACCCTGTTTTTCTCATCTTTTTTCTCCAAAACCCTCGCCATTTGAATTTTCCAACCGTAGTTTCCATCGGTCGAAAATGTTGTTTCACGAGCTGAGAGAAACGTTTTGTTGATCGAATTTCGGACTTAACAATGTGCGATCCGAATTATTTCGATAATTTGATTGTGAGCTAAATAAAATTAATTTTGCAAAATTTTCTATCATTGGTTATTCATTTTTTAAAATGATATCATATAGGTATTGACGGACATTTAGGTGATGTTACAAAATCATTGTGAAATTGGAAAGTCGATATTAACCCTCTATAGTCAGAATTTGTTGTGGTATCTGAAGTTCAGTTTCTCAATGGCACACTTAGAAAATGATAAAAATATAATTTTAAGTGATGGATCAAATTTGATTTTTAAACATTAAATTGCAACGAATTTTATTGTTTTTGGCAGCTGGATTATAATATTTGGCAAAGTTAAAATATGGCTTTGAATAATAGAAGCTTAGGTGTGTCTTGCGTGACCTCGAAGTCACTGGGGTCTATAGAGGGTTAAATTGTCAGAAAATAAAATCAAGTGAAAATCTATGTCAAGTATTGTTCGACATAGGACCGCAAAGGGTTAAGAGCACGGTCAATTTTCAACGTTTGATTGTGTACACGTAAAATACACGAGTTTATGGTGTTTAGCCTTTCTACTGTAGCATGCACCGACTTAGCATCGACCGGTGAGTAAAGTATCATAGTCGTCCGTTGCTTGGTGAGATCGGACACCGGTAATCAGGGCTAAGATGATAGTTTAGAGGCTTTCTGCAAGACACCTTCTAGCATTGAATAGAATGATATACCATAAAGATTAGATGTTGATAGCAAAAGCACAAGAGATTGTCTGATAGTATACAAAGTTGGTGAAGTAGCCTGCATGTCATATGACATGAAATGAATTTTATCTTTTTCTTATCCTTCCTTTCTTCTTGCCTTAAATCTTTGCAGAAAAGCCTTAAATCTTAACATAATCTTGTTAGAAAATGTTGTGAAATTAATTTCATTCATCTCACTATCAAATTCATAGTATAATTCGGAATTCAAAAAGTTAACTCTCCATAGTCCGAATTTCTTGCGGTATCTGGATATTAGTTGCACAATAGTACAATTAGAAAATTATAAAAATAGAATTATAAGGAATTCCATGATTTTTAAGACCTAAATTGTAATATGTGGCAATTTTATAAATTTGACAGTGAAGAATAGAAGCTTAGATGTGTCTTGTGTTACCTCAAAGTTACAATAGCCCATAAAGGGTTAATAAAAATCCTATATACATATGTAAGTATACAAATTAATAAGAATTTCTTTAAAATATAATATACGTTTTTTCATTAAACGCTGAGTTCAGCGAAAAGTGATTTCCTTCGAAAGGGATTCTTGAATATTCGACTCATAATACCATCGATAAACTTTTCATCATCGTGGTACTACCACGGGATGAAAGTACGTGAAACGTAACGATTACTAAAACTAGCCAATTTTCAGGGTAAAGAGGGTAGTATTGATACTGGGTGACACAGTTCCTTTAATAAATTATTCGCCATACCCGGTGCAACTACGATATAGCGCAGCATTCGCGATAGTGGTTCTCTGACCTCCCTTATTACCGACCTAAAACCTCAACCATACTCTACCCTCTTCCGAGCCATTCTCCTAGCATCTTTCCCCGACGATATTGCCCTCCGTGCTCTTTCCACTTGGCTTCTCTCTCCCTCGGTGCTTCCTTGGCCCCGGTTCTTCGACTTCGAATCTGTCTAGTTTACGTTCGCTCTCGAAAAAGGGGGAAAGAAGCCGAAGTCTCGAACGACGGAAACACGCCGTCGCAGCGACTTCCGTGGCTCCTTTGTCGAATTAACGAGAACGATCGTAGCGAAGAATTCGTTCTAGGTTGAAAGAAGCAAGAAGTTTAAAATTATTCGTAATACCCGGTAGAGGTCGTTATCGGAGAAAAGAATTAATTGCCTTGCGTGATCATCGAGATCGTCGTACAGCGTTATTATTTATTCTTGGTCGTATCAGGGTGTAGAGTTATCGGAGACAATTTTTGCGATAACAGTGTCCACGATAATTGCAAAGTTCACTCGTAAGGGGAGGGTCGAAGAAAAAGAGGGATCCGTGAGAGAAAGGAGGCGGAGGAGAAACAGGGTTGTAGGTAGAGAAAGTTGGCTTTCTTGCGAGGAAGTCAAACAAATAAATGTTCTGACGGGCGAACATAAAACTCATAATATATGAGATAGAAGAAATACCAGCGATCTCTCACGTGAATCCTCACGTACCAGTCCCATGCATCATCCTGAGACCGCCGTCCAAACCTCTTTCGACCTCCCCTCCATGAATTCAACAACCTTTCCAACACCGTTTCCATTTACATACGTACTTTCTGTCGACGAATGCGCGGTGCATTTTAGATTTGCGAAACGATAACGTTCAGATGTCCGAATTCTTCGGACCGACGACTAGGAAGATGTCTCTCACATTGTGAAAAGAAAACGTCGACTTCTCCAGTATATCATTTACTTTGCAAAATTATATCGATATGAAGACGAGTGGGCAAAAATTGATTCTCTTTGCGCAAGGAAACATTTAACAATTAATATGGTACCGTTTTTACTATCAGGAGGGTTGTCTGGAGAGAAGGAAAAGAAATATAGGAAAAGGTAGTACCTGGAAGTAAAAAAAAAGAGGAGGATAAAGTGCTATCGATAGGGACGTGTACGAAACCCATTGGAAACGAGGATTCTGCCGATTCGAGAACCATCTCGATACATCTCTAGCTTTTACGATAGCGTAAAGTCACGGCACCTTTTGGAATGCGGTGAAAAATCAGCAATGCTGTACTTGGCTTATCAGTGATATAAACTTTCTCAGACCTCCGATCGAAAGTCGACCAATGTTTTTGCATTTATCGAATAATTAAACATTATCGAAAATCCTCATCTTGTAATTTGTTTGGATCAAAAAAGTCAGACCGCGTATTGAGGATAATTTCTAAGAATTTTCAAGAGCGAATATGCTAAAATCAAATGATATCAATGTGAATATAACTGTGAGTTTTTTTTTGGCAATGGAAGGAAGAGAGAATGATTCGAGGAGGAAGTAACGTATGGACTTCCTAAAAAGCAGCAGAGCGAATTAAAAAAGGTGACTTACGCTCTGCACTTAGTACGGGGAGAGACGGAGCGAAAGAGCAAAGAAGAATTTAAGGGAAACATGCATAATGGATCGAGCTTGCATGTCGGTGTGGTTGCCAATCGTATAAAAATGTCGGCAGCTTTTCTACCCGTCCTACTTTTCACTCGTTCTGTCGTCCTTTATCTTCCTCTCTATCTATCTTTTTGTGCGTCAACCGAACGACATACGATGTTTCTACGACGCCAAGGTGTTTTTCATTCTGTCGAATAATTTTGAATCCCATTGCACGACGAAATTCACAATCGCTAGATTTTGTTGCACGATAGATTCTAACTGCATTGATAGCGAGAGAATGATTGTAAAAAATGATCGAACGAGACAATGAGAAGGATCGAAATTTCGTTTAGTCTCTGATGAGAATCTCTTGGAGCGCCCTTTAAAACCCTGTTCGATCGTTCTCCACCCCCTCAACGTACTACGTGTTTATCCATTTTTCTAGCCTGTCACTTTGGCGTTGGAAGAATAACGACGTTACCTGTCTCGATATCACTGCAGAGGCTAGCTTTCACTTTAATATTCTCGAGATTGATGTCGACGTTTTTCATTCTTTTACATTGGAGAACTTAAATAGATACTCCACCTCCTACACTTTTCTTTGACTATTCCTTCATTATTTCTCTTCCACCTCTTTTCGAATCCTTAACTTTACAAAGGATCAACAAAAAGAAATGATGTTTTACAACATGGCTAACGATCGAAGTCAATCCCGATGAGATTGTTGACGTAGAAAATCGATAGTATGATCGCGCCTAAATAATCATCACGCCTTAACCCCTTGCGCCATCATTTCTTTTGAGACTGCAAGCGCAATAACTCAAAATTAATTCCTGAATTCCAAATTTTTCACTGATTTCTGACATATCATCTAACTGAATGTAGTATTAATAGTATACAAATAATTTTACGTGACCAACTGATATTTTCAATTGCAACGATATTTACATGAATAAAGTTGTTGTCAATGATTTTTTATGCATAAAATGATTACGCAAAGACGGACCGGCGTTTCGCCGGCTTAGTACTTTAATTAATCTATTATATAAAGCTCAAATACCACTGACTGACTGACTGACTCATTCATCCACTCATCACGAAATCTCAAAAACCACAGAACGGATTGCAATGAAATTTGGAACATACCTTCTCCTTGGGTCTTAGGTGCTCACTAAGAAAGGGTTTTGAAAAATTCGAAATTTTAGGGGGGGGGGAGGTTTGGGGGGTTAAAGTATGGGCCAAACTGATCAACGCAGAGCCGAAATTACTTTACCTAGAAACTTGAAATTTTCCATGAGCGTTTCTTCTAGGGTATAAGCACCCACTAAGAAAGGATTTTTCAAAATTCGAAATTTTAAGGTTTTTTTTTAGTTTCGATTAAACCGTAGCGAAGCACGGGAGCTTTCAGCTAGTACCATAATATAGTTGACCGGCGATTCGCCGGCTTCGCGTGTCAATGGGTTAATGCATTTATACAAGACTGTTCCAAAGGAAAACGCATTCCTTGCTTTGATCCAGTGCCCAGTTATGTGCAACACGCTGACGCAGCAATAGAAAAATGTCAAAGTAACTTTTTAAAATGCAAAGTAAAACATAATGATTCTTCTAAATATCATATTGAAGCGACTAAGCCTTCGAGTTACCAAAGAGAAATTATTAAGCGAAACATTGTTGTGCTCCAAGACAGAGCGAGGAATGTGGCCTCGTTCTGAGACCATTTCGAATAGTGGCGCCAGGAATTAATGATTATTTACGCGCGACCATACTATCGAGGAAATGTGCACCGTCCGACGAGTTCTGGGATTTCTCTTCCGTTTCTCTGCCACCATACGACTAGGACACCTAGAAACAATTAGCACAACGAAGGGCCCTGATACGCTAATAGGTCGTCCCGCACGTCGACGACAGAAGCGCTCGTCCGAGCGGAGAATCCAATTCCGACAGAGTCCAACAGATTCGGGAACTGCCAACTCGCGTTAATCGCATTTGGTTTCTGCGATTACGTCGACTTTCTTTTCGACGGAAAGTTCACGTCCAACCGAAAATGGCTTGGAGAGTAGGGGATTCGGGCTTCATGGAAAGTGGAAAGCCAACTCGCAGTTGTAACTCAATACCAAGACAGAACGAAATGTATTTTCCACTTCCCACGAGGCTAATCAAAACAATGTATAGCTCATGGTGAATCTTCGATTTTTCTGTTTATCTTTTTTTGTTTTTTAAAGAAGTCCGTTTTCGATCGAGGTTGAATGTGGAAGTAACTAAATATTAACACTAGATGTACCGACGATTAATTTAATATATTTAAAATTTTCTAATAAATCTGTCCAAATGAAGTAAATGAAGGGGAGGAAAACTTCATCGATTCAATCGCTTACAGTTTTCAAGATGGACGTAACAAAATTGAAAAGGAAACAGCATTTGAGATTTCAGGGGCAGTAACTAAGGAAGGAACTGAAAGTATGTAAATATTAACAATAGATCTACCAACGTTTAATTTAGTAAATTAAAAATTTTTAAATGCAGCAAATGGAGGGGAAGAAAACTTGATCAATTCAATCACTTACAGTTTTCAAGGCGGACGTAACAAAATTGAAAAGGAAACAGCATTAGAAATTTCAGGGACAGTTACTAAGGAAGGAACTGAAAGTAAGTAAATATTAACAATAGATCTACCAACGTTTAATTTAGTAAATTAAAAATTTTTAAATGCGGCAAATTGAGGGGAAGAAAACTTCATCGATTCAAACGCTTACAATCTTCAAAATAGTCGTGGCAAAATTGAAAAGCAAACAGCATTAGAAATTTCAATATTTAGAAAAAATTCAGAGCAGGTCATCTTGATCACCGTGGTAGATCTAGTGTTAATTGAACGCTGGTCTACATGCTTTCTTGCTGATGCGAAATTAAATCTACTTTTTTTATGGATTTTATACTTTTAAATGTATTAAACATTGGATCAATTGCACTTCACGGTTCTATGATATAGCGACAATTCTTCGTCCTCTGTTCTCAAGGAACGCTCCTCTTACAACATTTTTCCGGGACTTCTCCCTAAGATTCCAACGCAATTTTCAGGAAGAATCTTTTTACGTGCCGGAAACGTGAGCCAGTTGCGAAAGGTGGACGAATAAATTCACCATTTACGTGCCTCCGCCTTGGTAACTATATCCTAGCGCGTCGTCTTCTCTCCTGCGATTCTCGACGACTTAGTCGAATAGTTTTCATTGCATTACGTTCTTGAATACGGCATCTCCGATTCCTAAAAACTGCACACTCTTGAAACTCGAACCACGGATATCGATAGCTTCTCAATCTATCCGACACTGTCAGAAATTCTCCAAGAATTTGATTTATCGTAAGCTATTATAAAATGTGAATTTAAGTCTAAGCTTTCTATGTGAAAATGATCTTCACCTAGGCAACTATTGTTAAAAAAATAAAGTGTTGAAGAATCAAACGTAAAAAGACACTAATAGAAATTCTTCAAGAATTATATTACTGGGAAGTTATTCTACAATATGATTTTATCTCCGTGCTTTCTATTATCTGAAAATAGTCTTCAGTTAGAAAATTATTGTTTAAAAATAGAAAATGTGTTTATTTAGTTCTCCTCTACGTTATGTGACGTTTTAAGATAAATGTAGAACAATGAAACGTAAGAAAGGAGGAAGTCCGTGTCTCAAGTGCGACGCCTCGCAGAGGGATGATTTCCGGTGAGACATAACAGACCAAGCGAGAATGAACGTCCAAGACGTTTAAACCGTTTCGTCTCAAGAACTAGAAAGATGTCATAGCAGCAGACGATAAGATGTTTACTTTTTCTGTATTATTTCAGTAAGAAATTATTTCATCCCTTTTTTCACGCTTCCTAATCGCTCTTAATTTCGACTCTTGTCGCTTAAAGCGATGCAATATTCGAGGTAAACGTACGATCGTAAGTTTCACTCCCTTTAAGAAAGTTTCGAGGGTTGGAGAGCGCTAATCATCGCAATTTCCTGTTCTCTCATTCGCGACGCGCTCTTCAGCCACGCGTACTTCAGTTACATCGCCGGTGTCCTTTTGTGTGATCCGCACAAAAGTGTCTGGTGGCTCTTTCCGTAACTAAAAAAAGAAGCGTGAAAGTACCCAAGGCGAGAAAGCGTATCACACGACTCTTTCTCCCGCGTTAGCATAATGTAGGAAGACTATTGCGCGCATACTCTGCCAACATCTCGACGACAAACAATGTGTCTGCAAGCGTGTACGTTTGTACCCTCCTTTCTCGCCTCTTACAACTACCCCCCTCTTTTCAATCTTTTCTTTTCGTCTAGTCCAACCCTTCTCTTTCTCCTTCACACTTTCTTCTTTCTTCCTCTCCCTTTTCTCACCCTCTCACTATCTTCTTTTAAACCGACGTGCCTCCACTTCGTCAAGGGGATGTCGGTTTTGTAAATCAGCGAAGTTGGTTAAAGTTACCTTCCAAATAACTTCGCTCAGTGGTAAGCCGAAGACAGATGGAGAAAGACGTGGCAAATGAGATGCAATGACGAGCATAGTGTAAGGTGAAATTCGTGCAAGTAGTCGAATAATAATTGGCGAACGTACAAAGTACATAGGGACCGCAAGAAATGGTCGAGAAACATTGGCAACCGATTCGAGAGTAAAACGATGTCGATCTATAGCCGTCGAATTTGCGTGTTTCTTATCGAAGATTCTGTTCAATTCTGCCCACCTCGCGAAGTAACAGATGTTACTGTGAATAATGATCGTTCAACAACAGAGACCGCTGGTTTCTAGTTTGTGGAACGGTGGGGAACATTGGACGGATGACTTTAACGTTTCGTGTTGTTCTTCAAAATTTGAGTAATCTCTATTATTTTCTGCCATGTTTGAAAAAGATGGGAAATGTAATGGCTGAGATCAGTGGTGACGGATTAAATCCTGACTGAGCTACTAAAAATTTTACGAAGATTTATGATGACGTTAACGTTTACTATTCTTCTTCAAAATTGAGAAATCTCTATTATTTTCGTGCATGTTTGTAAAAAATGAGAAATACAATAGTTGAGATCAGTGGTGTCGGATTAAATCCGGCCTGAACTACTAGAAATTTTACTCATCCGATATCTGCATTATAGCGTCAGATAAAGAAACTTCCTAAAACAATAGATTCATGCAAAATTACGAAATTAGTTAAAGATGAAGAATAGAAAACATAAAAAAAGAGCGTACTGCAATATCAAAGAAAGTTTTACATCACCAAAGTGGACGTTGAAGAGCGTTGAAACCGCCTAAGACTATTATGCAAAATTGCCAAAGTAGTTCAAGACGAAGAATAGAAAGAATAAAAAAGGGAAACTTTTGTGATGCCACAGTGAACCTTAAAACCGCTTAAAATATTAATTTTTATATGAAATTATCAAAGTAGTTAATTATGAAAAAAATTGAAAAAATAAAAAACAGTGTAAAATAATGTTAGAGAAAGTTTTACAGGTCTACAGTGAACGTTGAAGAGTTTGAGTCAACGTCGAAATCTTGGCAACGCATTCGCGCGATCCGATCGAAGGAGTCACGAGGATTTAAGTGGAATACACTTCGGCATATTGCGGCGGGACTTCTTATCGTTATTTCGGTTCGTCGGCACACCGAAGAGGCAACTCGGCCCGATAAAAAGAGCCGGCGATCCACTTGCCACTTCGAACTTCCCTGCGAGTCAAACTTACTCTCGAACGATATACTTTTGGTGTCTGTAGCTATACGTCACGTTCCTCGTCGGTGCTAGCAAAGCCGATACTTTCGGTGCATAAAGCGATTCGCGGGACGATCAACTTTTCAAGCGGAATATGCGAAAGGTTGCATTTCACGTGGAAATCCTTGCGGATGACTTTCTGTCTCGACTTTCGTATTCTTTTTTTTCTACGTAAAAAAAAATATATTTAGATTTCACGGTGATATTAAATACAACGGATAATGATTCTCGTTCGTATAAATGCGTCATTATAATTGAAATTAACATATTCTGTGAATGGAGGTAAAGATTTTTATTCTTCAATGAGAATACGTATCCATTACAGGCTGCGCTAAAATATATTCATGGTGATTTTTATGTAAATGCAAATCCTTGCTTCAATTATTATCATTATTGTTATTGTTATTACCGTTATTATTAACGTGTCTGTCAGATATGAAGCACGATGAATAAATTTTTGTTTTTCAGCCCCGGTTTTCCGAAATGGCAATGCGCTTCAAATACACGTAATATTCAAATATTCCATGTATGAAGTTTCAATTTATTCTTCAACATAGGAGGAAATTATTACCGCTATTGTTATTATTGTAAATCGAGTTTAAGCGTAACAGCTAATTGTTTGAATGTCGAATAAACGCATGGCACGATTCTATTGTATCTGCGAGAACAGTGGCGCTTATACAGCAATGAAATGACAGCTAATGCGGAAACAGTTTGGCGAGTGTGACAACGGTATTAATTTTCGATTAATTTACCCCTCATTACAAGATCTGTTCCACGCACGGGAATTTGTAAAGTTAAGCGCAAATCGCATCGAAATTCTACCATCATTGTCTTCAATTTATGTCGAAGCATTCAGAAATTACACCAAGAAAAGTCCATCTGCTTTTTGAAATCGTCTAAATTTACGACTTTTGTGTCCTCCATAAAATACAAAATTAATTCCTCCATCTACGACGTTCTTTTTATCCTTCTTTTCCATTTTATCGGTTAGATTTCTACATTTGATAAATTCCGTCGATGTCTCTCGTAAATTCGACCGTACAATTACATCGTCTCGACGTACGCCAACAAAACACTTTGCGGAGGAAAATGAAAAATAACAGGCCGAGCATTTTCAGTGATCGCTCTATCTTTTTATCTCGGCGAAAGTTCCCGTCGCTTTGGGGAATTGTGAGCAGTACGAGGCTTGTATCGATTATGAGCGCTCTAATGGCCTCGTTGGTAAAAAAGAAAAATCGAAAAAAAAACTTCCCCCGGGGGAGGGATTAATTGTTTTTAACTGATAGCACGTACCACGCGAAACGCAGCACACAGGGTGGATAAAGAAGGGTCACATAAAATTTCCCCCGATTTAAATCGCACAATTTCTCACTAACGATCCGGCTAATTTATTGGACGTATAAACAATGCGAATGATAAAAAGCATAGATTGAGAGTACACGACGGCGCCGTTCGACGATGCACTGCCTCCATAGCGGTGCTCCAATTTTTATCAATCTCGCCTTTTTTCTCTGCCCGCTCATTCGTTTTTCATTTTAATCAATGTTTCGGTGAATAATTACTCGCATCGACATTTGAATCGGCGAATATTCTCATTAATGAAATTCCATTCATTAAACGAGCCTGTTATTTCTCCTATGCCTCGATACCGTTAAAAGTAATTATCTAACGAACTCCTTCTATCTGCCATTATCGTATTTTATTAATCCAAAGCCAATGAACAATTCGGCCAGATATTCACTTTTTATCATCGTTCCTCTTACAATTTGACATTTCCACCCTTAATTCATCGATAAGAGTCTGCCATAACGAGCTGCATCACTTGCAAAATTTAAATCATAGAATTAATTGTAACATTTTTGTAACACTTTTTTGAATTACAGTATCATTAATTATCCCCTAAGTGTAGCAGATATTTTAACAAAAAAGTTGAATTTCTTGGATTACCATGTAAAAGAGATCACGAAGACGTTAAGTTTATCTCATTTTCCTCGATAAATTTTAATAATGTCGCTCAGGTATGATCGGAAAACTCCATGATGATTTTCCCGCGTAACTCCTTCACCACCTCGCTACCTCTGGAATGTTTCTTTTTTAAAACGGCTCGTAAAGGTGATTATGAAAACCCAGGCAGGTTAAATTACTTTCGGCAGCGTTAAATGCGGACTTGATGCCCCAATGAAGATAGCGCTTATGGGGGTTTGTCGGGTAGACGGGGCGGGTATCCTCGCACCTGTCGAGTTTCCCACAATTCTCCGCGGTGCTTTGCTCGTTTACAGACATCTCGAGGAGGTAGGGCGAACGGAAAAAAGGCGCTTCAGCATCGAGAATCGCTGGGTCCATTTAATGCGATTAGACCACCCCGGTATCATCACGGCCTGTTTGATTCGCCTTTTTACCGCGAGTCTCGTAATGTCTTCCTCTCTTTTTCCATCCCCTACGATCTCTCCCTCTATCTACTTTCCTGTTTCTCTATCTCTCTTGGTATCCCTCCCGCTTCGCAATTTTTCTCCACCTTTCCCCGTATCTTTTTCTATCCCACCATCTATCTGTCTTTCTTCCTGCCATCTCTTTCTCCCTTCCGCTCGTCATTCTTCACGTTAATGGTCAAATGCAGGCGCTTTTTGAAGCGCCGTTGCTTCTCAACTCTCTCCGAATTTGTCGACCGAGGGAGAGTTCAACGAATACTTTGGAGTTAATCGTATCATTTTCCCCGTGGTTTCTGGTTTTATCTCGTTATGATGTGGAAAGAAAGGGTTCGTTATTTGATAGGTTTAATTATACGTTCGCCATTTGGGGTGGTTCATCGAATTCATCAATGATAGAGACTATTTTCTATTTCACCTTCGATTCGTCGGAGCAATTTCAAGCATCTAACACTCGAACCATGCAGGAGCCCAGGGCCGATGCTATTAATTATGTCGTAACACGGTTAATTACGTGCAATCCGAAACTCCGTGCTGGGAGCTCGCGTGGAGGCGCTAATGAGTTTAATAACGACGTTTGCGATAAAATTGAATCCCGATGGAAATTCGAAAAACGACCGACAGCGTAGGGGTCGCTCGACCTTCTCCGTTTGACCCAATTCGGTGGACGTAACTTACAAGCGTGATTTTGGAACGATCGATGATGGCTTGTCTTTTATCTTTGACTGTATTGAAAATTTTAGGCGGTATATTATTAATGTTAAATCTATCAAGTCTGTCAAAATGTACTAATTTTTTCTAAAAACTACCTAAATTGATAGAGAAGTCATGAAGTGAATGTTCCACTTCTATTTTATAGAACCTAAATACATTAATTATTTTCCTCGTCATTTGACTTCTCTTTTTTCATAGTACTTATATATTAAATAATATAATGTAACTAGGTTTAGTGTTGAACATACTCAGGGCAATTCTATGGTTATTTCAGAAAGTCTAAATGAAAAGTCACAATGAGATGATACGACGAATTTTAAGAACAGCTATTTTCATATGGAGCTCCTGCACACTATCAATTCTGTCAAAATGTTCTAATTTTTTCTAAAAATTACCTAAATTGATAGAGAAGTTATGAAGTAAATGTTCCACTTCCATTTTATAGAATCTAAATACATTAATTATCTTTCTCGTCATTTGACTTCTCTTTTTTCAAAGTACTTATATATTAAATAGTAGATATAACGTTGATAGGTTTAGTGTTGAACATACTCAGGACAATTCTATGATTATTTCAGAAAGTCTAAATGAAAAGTCACAATGAGATGATACGACGAATTTTAAGAACAGCTATTTTCATATGGAGCTCCTGCACAAATTTGTACAAGCTATAAATATCTACTTCTACTTCGTTTTAGTGGAATAAAATTATTGATTTCACCTGAAATAACCTGGGTAATTTATAACAATTCTCAGGCAGGAACTTCGACTCGTCGTTTCAGCGTTTATTATATCGTCGTTAACGACCGCACGACAATGTAAAATTGCACGGACTAATCATATCAAGAATTATCCTTATCGCAATCTCGGCTACTCAAAAAGGCAGGCTCACCCTCGTTATCGAAGATTACGTGGCGTCGATGGGGTTGCTTATAATATTTCGTGACAGCCACGAGAAGCTTGAACCACAGGTCTAAGTGCTCGGTCAAGCAGTGTAATTAAAAGTGCCGGAAGATTGTAATTACAAGGTATAATTAAAGGAGACGCGAATACCACAAGGAACGCTTTACAAGTTGAAGGAGAATCATCCAAGAAAGTGATTGTGCTTGCACAAAACGGGAGTGCGTTTTTGAGCCTAGGGTGATTAACTTCTCTATCGTTCCTCGGTTACATTCATTCCATAGAACTTCAACGTACCGAAGCTTGTTCAGAGATTTGATAGAATTATGCGATTTATTAACTATAAATTTCATGAGCCAAAGGTTCGTGACATTCGGTTTATGATTAGGTACTAATCATTGATTAGTTATCACCCTTATGAATATTTCCATCGAACGAAGATCGTCCGAATCGCTTCAAAGGACTTCTGAACTATCAGCAACTCCACGTATTTAGAAGTTTAATATTCTTCAACACGAATATTCGTAGAGAAAAAATTAAGAGAGTAGCCCGATTCAAGTCAGACTGTGCACTCGTGGCCCATTTTCGAGTGATCCCTCTTCACCCCTTGGGCTTTCCCTCTCGCCTCTTTTACCGTCCTCTCGTTACTCCGGTTCTCCGTCCGTGGCTCAACCTTTCTTTCTCTCTTTCATGCTCAGCGAGGTAATTAAATTAGCGAGGAAACGCCACAGCACGAAATAATATGCGGTTGTCCGTCCGAGCTTCCTAATTTCTTTCTGTTTCCTCTCTTTCCACTCCCAACTTTCCTCCTCTTCCTATTTTCTCTACCTTTCTGCTCTTTCCTCCGATTTTCTCCTCACGCCCGATCGACAAAGTGGTACGTTAATGGAGCAGTCACTCGATTGGAATTAAGCGAAATACGGATTAAATCGAGGCAATAAATAAAACCAAGGGGAGCGGTATTAAATGAAATTACGCGCAGACTCGCATTGACTAATAGAATTTCTGTTTTCTTCGCAGTTGCTGCACGTTGTCCCGCTAGCTGTTTTCGATACAAGATCGCCCCTTGTAAGGGCAATTAATTCAATTGAAATTGCATCGGTTGCCTAACACTGCACATTTCTTTTGTCCCATAGAACGCTAGAATTTTCCAAAGGAAAAGAAAGTGCACAGAAAATTATATAAAAGGAAATCCAAATAGATTTGCATTTATTGTATAATAATAATAATAATAATAATTATTATTATTATTATTATTATTAACGGGAATTAACCCTTTGGTATAAAAGTTTGGTACAATTTGTTAACAAATTTATATATAATTAGTGATACTGCTTAAAATTAAAACTAATATTAATGCTAATAGAATAATAGTGTTAGTGAAGGTAAGAAATAATTTTACAATTTACGGACCGCAATGTTAGCAGAATTTTTAAAGGTGCGAACGAGGATGTGTAAAAGTAATTATTGCATAATTAATGCTTCGACGTTGAACAGATGATTTTTAGCTTAAACAATATCGACTCCACATCGTGTACGCTATTGAACGTTTAACATTTCCTCGACGGAGTATTCGATCATGAAATGAGTCGTCGATACGTGACAAAGGAACGATCGTCCGTCAGGAATTTCATACTTGGCCGCGTCAACCTTCGACTCTCGAATGTGCGAGTACCGTTCGCACTAGTTTAAATTATCCTGATTTTAATATACGCATTCCCAGACACAAAAGCAGCTAGCACAATGCCAGGACGAAAGAAGAGACGAGGAGCGAAATAAGGCGAGATAAAGGCGACTGAATGCCGTTGAATTCTTGTTCGAGTGGATAATACATCGTCTCGCGCCGGGATCTAGTGTCATCGAAATCGCAGTTTTCCGTTAATCGGAAAATTCCTTCTCGCTATAACTGAATAAAATTCACTATAACGGTGCGTCTATAACACCAATAGAAATGCATCGAACAGAAGGATGGAAATACTGAGGAAATTCCATACCGATTGTACTTTAAATCGTGCAGTTATTACCTACGTTTCTACTGACGTCAAGTGTAGCTCGACAGTGTGCTAAGAATGCAGTTACCGTTCTCGCATGCGATCCTACATCGTGGATGAATTTTTGATAGGAACGAGTGCGAAAGGATCACCGTTTTGCCGCGCTTTCACGTGATCCGGTAGACAGGGAGCCAATTTATTATTTCGTTTCTCCGTGAAACGTTAGCGCGCCGGCTCTTAGAGGCACGAATTTTATTTTCGTAAAACTGCTACGTACTTCCTCTATCCAGTTAGATATCCTGCCTTTCACCTGTATTTTACACCGTTTAACTTTTTAATCCGACCATTTACGGCTTCGCCGCTTTTCGACCGCCGATTCGTCACTGTCCAACTTCAACGATAGATCGATCTCCTGTGAAACGGATACTTGCGTAAAATAATTCTCTCGTTAAGTAAGCATTCACGTATCTACCTGTACTTTATCTACGACCACCATAGCACCAGTGAATGTAAAACAACACAAAGAACTTTGTAACGAATGAATTCAAGAGCCTATTCGTACGAAAGTCCGACTTTTGCGTTGAAACCACCATGTAGAGTTTCGGTGATCGTTCTACTGGAAATGTTGCTCCTCGACGATACTCGAACGAGTACTACCTCGTTTCATATTTTTCAGAAACATTTGCTTCTCAAAGCGAGTCCCGACGGTGGATGAAAAAACAGCGAGGTAAAGGAGAGAAAATTCGGTATCCATGTCCTCTAGGAATTCACGAATCGAACTGAAACTTGCTAGGTGAAACGTACAGCCGTATCTAAGCAGGCTATTTTCCGCGATTCGTAACGGTAACGTGCGAAATAAGGAGGAAAATCCAATTTTGCATCTCGACAGTCTGGACGAGACGGAATTGCATAAACTCGTCAGACGAAAGACGACGTACGACGTTCACGATTTTACGGTGTTCCGTCAGATGCAAAAGTTTCTGGTATTTTAAATCACACGACTTCGACCCTCCTCGAATACATTCTATTATGATCCATGGAATGTCATTAATAAATATATAAGAAAAACGGAAACGATAAACAACATCTCGACAGTCTAGATGAGACGGAATTGCAGAAACTCGTCAGACGAAAGACGACATAAGACGTTCACGATTTGACGGTGTTGCGTCAGGTGCAAAAGTTTCTTGTATTTTAAATCACACGACTTCGACCCTCCTCGAATATGTTCTATTATAATCCATGGGATGTCATTAATAATAATATAAGATGAAGGGAAACGATGAACAGCACGATTTCATTATCGTACTTCGCAAGATAATTTTTCCACATCTTCGAATGCGAGCGGTGAAGAAGAGACGACAGGAGAGAAGCCGACCGCGAGATAATAGAAATAGTTTTCTACCGAGCGACGTAATTCTTTTTCCACGTCGTAGATTGAAACGACATTTTCATTGGTTACGGGGAGATAAGTGATCCGAAAGTGGACAAAGAGGCGAGCAAGGAGCACCGGCCGAGGTATCTTTTTCACCCTCTGCTTCATCAATTTCAGGTCAGAGGAAGTGTGTACGCTTCATATTTTCTTTCTTCCTTTTCACCTCCTCTCTCCTTATACTCCGCCATCCCTTCTCTTCTTCTTTCCTTTCCTCCGTAACATACTTTTCGCGGAGAAAATTAACGTCGCACGAACACGTTCCAGACCTGTTAGAAACTCTGAAGCGGCGTGGCACTTACGTCCACCTGGGACGTTCCAGGGTGTTCGGTACATCTGGGTCAAGACTCTGCCGACGCGATTTCTTATTCGATTTTCCATGCATATGAGACCAAGAACGAGACTATGGGTAAGAATTTGCACGGCTTCTTCGCTATTAATTTTTTTTAAATGACATAACGTTTATTCCGCTGATAGTGATGCACTTTGCAGTGATGGATGGATTGACTGACGTTTTTATTATTGGAATTTATTGATATTATTGTGGAAACTATGGAATATCGTTTTAAATGGAGATGAATGCGACAGAATTTAATAATTCATAGATTATTGGAGAGTTAATGTATTTATGAATAAATTGGATGGGAACATATTAAGTTGCGTTCTAGGATGAAGAGTCTGGCAAAGAAGGAATTGATTACAGTTATGAAGATGTGGCTGCTACTTGAGGCATTTAACATAATTGCAAAATAATAATTTAAAAGATAATATATGCTGTTAGAAGAAAGTCGTTCATTTTTTATATTGATCCAGAACTCTATATGTCCGGGAATTTAAAGGACGCTAATAGTCTGAGAGATGCAGTAATAATGTAATAACACGTCAATATTACACGATCATCTTTTCAAACTATTGATGTATTCACGATCGAAGAGTGCTTGAAGTAAAATGCCAATCTAGCTTGCAAATTTGAAACGTCAATTCCGATTTTTCACGGTAATAAACTTCCAACGACTACATGATATACTTGACGTCTCAGGAAACATTCATATTTCTCGATTTTCCATCGATTTCCGTTTTATTTTTTCACTTCCAAGTTTTTATCAGTTACAAAGGAGAATATAAACGAGAGAAACTTAACTGGATTCTTTTATATTATCGACATACGCCTGGCAAGGTTCAAAGAGAACTATCAGCAGGTTGAAAGATTACGATTTCAGTTTGTCAAATGTTAAAGCACAGAATGTCTCAAAAAAGAGCCTAGGTACATCCTTTCTTCGAAAACGAATCTGTCCTCGTGACGTCGCTAGAACCAGAAGGATTAGTGGATGCCCTTTGACCGGAGCAGTGATATCGGTCGACCATGCATCCGACATCCTCGCGTTCCTGTTTTTAATTCCATTTGGACTTCTCTTCACAGGGAACAAAGTAGAATATTAACTTTAGAGATATCCTTTGTGGTCTTCTTATACTAAAACGACTCCAAATATTTGCGACTCTGTGAAGATTACCAAATCACCCGTCGTCTGTCACAAAGATAATTGTAGAATGGTAATCATGGTTTCTACAATGTCGCTTTGCGCGGTAGAATGGAAATGATAGGAATGAATATAGTCATATATTTAATTAATATTCCCTGATTCTCGTATTTAACAATTAAACACAAATGGACGATTTGTAATATCTCAGTTTATATGTTTCTAATATGAGAAACTCAATCTTCATTTCAAATTTTATAATTTTGATCAATCGTTCTTCAAGGAAATGATTCTACTTTGTTCTATAATTGCACGTCTTGCATTACAAGACATATGGATCCATACAGAATGATGTATGCAAACTTTGCTACGTATCTACTCGTCTTAGCTTCTTATCTTACAATTGAATTTTCAGATTTTGGATTAAAATTCAGTATTTAATTTCTAATTGCAGTGAATCAATTAAAAATCTATTCGTTTACGATGAGAAGATGAAAGTCTTGAATTGTATTACATAAATTTACAGAACATGAAATAAATATGGTTAATACAGACGACACCCTTTTTTTTAAAGGACTAATCGATATCGAATTTTTGTCATGATATGCTATATCATTTTAATGAAACCTTTCGCTGTAGAAAACTTTTTGTGCGGTGAAAAACAAAACGAAATCCAACTTTTAGAATATACAGTTCATGAATCTGGCAAGTTAAGTTAAATTCCATGGTGAATTGTGCATGCGTGTAAATTGCTCGATGGCTCGAGTCTCATGTAATAAAATATTTCTGTATCTAAGCCAACAATTACTCTGTGCACATTTAACGTAAATGGAAACAAAGTAAAATATTAAATTCCCAGCTTAATTACCTGGACAGAGTTCCGAAGAAGTGTATTAAATTTGTACTACCGTTTTAAAGCATGTCCCGTGAAGCTTATTAAATTCGATAGATTTAATTCAGTATCTTTATGCGACTCTGCATATCGATTTCGATAGATATCGATGCATTAAATTCTCACTTAACGAGTATTCTCTAGCTTGAACATCATTAAACATCGTCCTCCGATATTTCAGTTTGTTGCTAGATTGGTAGTAAATAAAGCAGTAATTAGTCTCTTTACATTGTCACTTGTATTGACTTTCGATAAAAGCGTTTTATTCAACTCTCTAATTGAAGAAGTAGAAAATGTGCAATAATTTTCAACGCTGTTTTGTCATTAGTATTCTCTTTCGGTAAACATTTTAATAAAATTAAGGGACTGAGGGAGTCACATTTTCGACGTCGCTAAAATTATAAGTAACATAAATATAAATATTTTTCCTGTTGTTTAAGAGAGAAATGATATAGAATTACTTGGCCATGCAATATTGAGGATATGTTTGACGACAATTACAGCCTTTTTTTGTTTAAATCGTTAACAGCAGATTTTTTACGGTATCTAACAAATGTTTGCCTTGTTGACTATCAGCATTCTTCTATACTCACGCAACTCTGATAGCGTAAGTGACATAATCTTGAAATTTCTTCCTGAGAAGCAAAATAATTTTGCCCTAAGAAGATTTATGTATTTATTGCGTTGTACTTAACCAGTTTACTGCGTTCGACGTGTATACACGTCAATCCAAAGTTCTATCGCGTTGCCTTTGTAATACTGAATCGTCAATTTCTTATGGAATAAAAAAGTAATTTTTCTTCATTTTGATTTCCTCTTTTCCTAAAATTTATAACAGAAACAATTGTCCTGTGTTTGGCGAATATACACGTCATTGTTCGGTTTTAATTCTGTATCCCGCGAGGTATTCATAAACTAAATTCCGCAGTTAACTGGTTAATGGTTTTTTATTGCGTTCTAGTAATTTTATGATTTCTGAATGCACAATAAACATGTCTAAAGTAAAAGAAATGTTTGACGAAAAGTTTCTAATATTTCTCGTTCGATTCTTCAAATCGTGTCGCAAACATTGAACTATCCGTTATACCCCATCCTTCTTATCTTCGACTTTCAACCTTTACTCGAAAAACGCATGTATTTCGCTAAGGAAAAGAGTAGAAACACAGAACAGTCAGCGGGAAGTTTCGCCTAAAGTTTCGCAGTTTCAAAATAACTGTCGCGTCCCGCAGGATATGCGCTCTTGTTATCGCAAGGAAGGACAAGGCGAAATACCGCGTCAGGACAATCCGCGAGAATCCTTGAAACGATTCTACGGACAGTAATATTACAAGAAAGAAGTTGACTCGTTGAAACTCGATTGCTAAGTGGCTGCAACCGCTCGTTTTCTTCCACTTGTTGTTATTCGACATTCAGCTTAACGGAATTATTATTTCCAACCGTGAGAAACTTCTTTTTTCCACCTCAATTCTCACACCGTGGCGAGAAATTCTTTTCCAGATCAAAAACTACGATTCATATAGTGAGCCAATGAATTCAAATATTTCTATCGTTAAAGCTTCTTACTTTCGAAATAAAAACTCATAAAAACTGTGACTATACTGGCGTAAACATCGAACCAACATTATGTACAGTTCTGTCAGAGATCAAAGGCAATCTACAAATGAAAACTTTCATAAATTCTTTGATACCCGGTAAAGGAACGTTATTAAAAACATTCGATCCGTTACAATTTTGCAAATACACGTAGCAAAGAACAGTAATTCTTTTTTTTTCATCCAAAGCTATTGCCTTCATTGCTTTCCTCCACTTCTTTTTTTCCTACTTCTTTAATTTCAATCGGGGCACAATTCTTTCAGGTATTTCGTTCTCGGTCGAAAAAAATCTCGTCGAGTCACTGATGCGACTGGAAACGATGTACGATGTGCATCCGCGTGGAACCTCGAATCCGCGTGCCGATCCGCGGAATATTTCATTTTTTTTTTCGCACGAAACCTCCAACGCGATTCACGCTGTTGACTTTAACCGATCAACCGCGTCTGCCGTCGTTACTGTTATACTTGTGCGATATCCTACGTTTCCCATTGTGCCGAAAGATCGATGAGGGAAAAAGCTGAAACTGGTAAATGCAATTCGCAATATCATATCGCGATCGCCGATATAAATCGTGAGCCACGAACGGATTTCGTTTCACTTATTCAATTTTCAGAGCCGAAAAGAGTACAATGACATCGTCGAACGACGTAACGTATATATACGTATATATGTATATATGTAAGTGAGTCCGTATTTAACCAAACTGTTCAATTAAATATCCGGGACTTCATAAATCTGCTTCCGTGGGAACGCTTTCGTTTCCCTCTTGTTTACTCGCCCTTCCGAATCCCCATCCGCTTTTTACCCCATGGACTACAGTGAGGTGGCTCCGATAATATGAGATTTTTCTATCTACCGTGGTCGTGTATTTACAATTTTTCAATGCCCGGATTTTAGCCAGTCGTCGATTGATCCGGTCCGATTTCCCGAACAAAAGGAGAGGGATAAAAATTGTTATGAAGTTTGAATTTCCTATCGCGCTATTTTAAATACAATGCCATGACATTTACCGTGTACTGATTGCATTCTCCCGCTGTTATTAAAAGAATTACGTATTTGTTATCGGCAAATAGTCGACACGACCGAAAATATTGTAGGAATTTTTTTAAACCAGACAATATGTGAAAATAGAAATACATCGCAATTCGACCGGGTTAATTAAAAAAAAAAAAGAGAGAAAAAAGAGGGTGAAATATATTATAGATAGAAGTCGAACAGAAACGAGTTAGAGCTTGCGAATAAATTTTTCAGGCGCACTTTAAGCGAATCAATTCTTGTTTGCTCATTGAATTTTATAAAGGTACGGTGTTTTTAATCTCATCTCGACGACTCGATTACATGGCAACACCTAGGAACAAGACGAAGTGACGGGGTTCTATTTAAACGCGCCATGAGGAAAGTTACCTTCGGGGTAAACCGGCACGTCGCTCTCAACTAAACCGCGTCGTTTTACATCTGGAGATAAACAGTGCCATCGACCACTTACTCGGCCATGGTGTGCCACTTAATTATTACGTGAACCCGTTACGTTTGCCACTTCGCTTAACCTCTTCGTCATGGGAAAAAGCCAATCGGTTTCCAGCGCAGAAAATCCGAAGGAGGGATGATTATCGGCTACTCTAATTTAATCCTCTTAAAATAGAAAATGTTAAGCGAAATCCTGAAAATCAACTTTTTCCAATATTTAAGATATCCATCGTTATTATTTAAAATTTATACAATACTGTTACAAAATGTATATCACGTAATTGTCTACTATTTATGTCGTATCGATTGCCGAAGGGTAGCAACGAATTGCAGTCATTAAAATCGTCAGAGTATCTCTTTATCCAAATGTAATTATTACATTTATAAATATTGATAAAATCTTAATGAAAAATTCAATAGCATATTCATGCCGTATAATAAAAATAAAAATACACTTGTGCAATATATTTCCTTAATTCGCTAGACTCTCCGTCGTTATCTCAATTTAATTACCCGAGAAGAAAGGAAACACGTTTAGTTTTCCAGTAGAAGAAGAGTTAATCGTATTTCTCTCCGATGTAAGAGGAATCGCAAGGGCCTCCCATAAAATTCTACCAGCTCCATTCGATTTCCCATTCTCAATCTTTCAACCGATCGTCTTTCTCATGCGTATCGTCCACCCTTTTCCCCGTTTCTTCAGGATCTTCGTGAGACCCTCGAGAAAAGGGACACACGGTTTCAAAGAATGGTTCCTAGTGTCGGACTGTTACATCTGTATCCAGGAAGATTGCAAGTAGCCGAGAAATTCGATTGGCATTGAACGAGGAACAGAGGGAGGCATCGTCTATGGAGTTTTCGCCTATCTTCGTCTATCGATTCGAAGAATCTCAAGAAAGACGCGATGGAGTACGAAGGACGATTTCTAAGGGGATAAAATTATCGGTGAATTTTACGACGGATTTAGTCGCCAAACGGCCGTGACTGAGTCGAGGGCGTAACTCGATGAAAGGAGTATCTCACTATTTTCCGAATATTTATGTCTTAACACTAGAACTACCGGCGTCAAATCCAACATATTTTAATAAATTAAATAAGTACTTTGAAAAAGGGGGAATCAAGCGGCGGAAAATTTGATCGATTGGGTGATTTATGTTTATTGATATAGACGTAGAATATTTATTCTATGACTCTTATATAAACTGGGAGAATTTTTTCAAAAAATTGTGCACCAGTCATTTTAATTGGTTTGGTAGTTCTAGTGTTAAATATAATCCACAAGAATCTTGAAAACGATTTTCACGTGTAATTTGTATTACTCCTGTATTCATAAATTTAATAATAATAAAACTGACGGAATAACAATACTGTGTATATTGCACTGCGAACAATAATCTCATGAGAATTAATTTTTAATTTACTCCGTGAAAGTCGTATGGAAAAATGACAATATCTAATAAAATATGTTTTTTATTCACTATTAAAAATATGTGATTGATTTTGTAAATGTAGAATAAAGAACGTAAACATTTCTTTTTCTGATCTCATAGAGGAGTTATTGTTTTCCCAACCATTGAGTGAATTTGCAGAAACTGTGCAGAGATGTGTTTCTTTTTCGTAAAGTATAGGTATATTTGGAGACAATTAGCAATTTGAATCCTCAAAGAATTGCAGATTCGTGGAACGCATCAAAACGTCGGTTATTACAAGCGCGATATCCGGATTGCAGAATAAATTCATGATTCTCTAGAAAGTAAGTTGAGCAATAAGTAATGCGAAAGCCGGAAAATAGGAATGGACGGTTCGCGAAAATGTCGTTACCGCGAAAGAATTTACGCGGAGGCCTTGGTTGTGTGAGTTTGTTAAACGAACGGCACTTCGTCGATTGACTAAAAACTGATTTGCATTTAAATTATGGAACGTCTACCTATGCAGTTTCTCACGGTGAATGAGGGTTTTCATTTATCTGTACCCTCAATCCATTCCAAGATTCTCACCCTCCTTTTTCTTCCCTCTCTCCTTTGGAATATAATCTTATCATCGCGACGGCCGGGAGAATCCGGCCGCGCTTTTGCTCCGCTCTTTTAATATTCATGATTTATTGTCAGTGACTTTCCAGATCTCCGAGAAATGAATTCGAACGGCTAGCACTTACGGAAGCTCAACTTCTCTTTCTCTTACTCTTGCACCCTCTTTCTTCCCTTTCCACTTTCTTTCTTTTCGCGTAGCTCGTTAGAAAAATTATTTGCACCGTCGGAATGGGATATTACACTTTGCCCGTCGTGAAGAACTTCTGAAACTTTCCTAGTGCATAATAAAACGCAAAATTCGACCATCTTAAATCGACCACGGACAAACTTCGTCCCTCGTTGGCGGATAACGAACAGCACGAAAAATTTGCCGAAGAACTACATTATTTTCAGATGAAAAGCTACTAAAAGATATCGTCCAATTTGTATCCATAAAATCTACGAATAAATATTCTGTCTTATTTTATTCAAACAAAAGTTCCTTCGATGCTTACGCATATTAACACTATTACTACCAAACAAGTCAAAATGACTGATTTTCAATTTTTTCCAAAAGTTTCTCAAGTTTATACGACATTCATAGTACAGGTATTCAACATTGATTTTATAAAACACAGATTACCGAATCAATCACCTTTTGATTTCTCGTTTTCCAAAGTACATATTTAACATATTGAAATATAACAGATTTAATGCCGGTAGTTCTAGTTTTAACCTTGGTTTTTTTAGTAAATTTGGTGATTTTTAAATTCAACCTTCTCCGGTTGAAAATTCGTGCTATACTCGATATCTTAAGACGTCGAAACGTGCATTGGCTTTGCCAAAAGAACGTACGATAGAGGTTGGAGGTTGAGGAAACGCAGAAGGAGAGTAAAGCTGCAATATAAACCGAAAGTAACGAAGTTGTACGACGACTGAAACGTGCTGAGTTTCTGCATCGGTCGAAATATTGTCGAGTTCGTGTATACGAACATGATGGTAAACCGCGCGACCTGAAATACTCACGAAAAAGTTCCTACCGGGATCACGAGAGTGTTCTTCCGGGGTAGACAAAAATATGGAGTCACTGTAAAAACTGGGTGCTCAGGGAAAAAAGACGAAAGGGAAAAAAAGGGAACGAAAGAGGTGCACGTACGAACCTATTGTTTTCGTTAATTGAAAGCGAAAACCATGGCGCGACTCTTGATTTTGTGCGATATCGGCTCACGACTTTTCTACCAGCTGGATATCGTTCCCGATTGTAACTTCTTTTTTTTTTTTAATATGTCACGCTTTTAAACAAGGTGGTCATTTGCTGTTTTTGTCTCTTCTGGAAAGCAAGAGAACGTCGATATCACGATTCATTTGACGTGCACCATTTTATCGTATGTCAAACGATAAGTATTGTGCGCGATAATTATAGATATCAAAGAAACTAGCTTGTATTATAAGAGAGAAGAGTTAGTATCATCTTACCGTTGAGTATCGAAAAAAAATTTGTGTTCAGCATGAAGTTATGTAATCCTTTGTTAAAATTCGTAAAAAGAAATACGGCCGATTCTTTGAATTTCCACGTTTTTAAAAATTTCCCGTAATACCGAAGTTTCGTTAACTACATAAGGCTTTGCTTTTCATTGCATTCCACGAACTTAAAATCACCTCCGAAGAGAAGAGAAATAATAATCCCCTAGAGAATCCACGGCATAATTCCCACTCATTCATCTACATTGCATATTCTCTTCCCATAAATGCAAAGTATTGTAAAATATTTTCTTAACATCACTCCAGCTCTATTTCACAACACAACAAAAAAACAGAAAATACATAACTCCATGTTAATCTCCAACGTACGTTCTCTTCCCAAGTATCCTCCAAGCTATACAACCCCCGATTCTCTCGATAGCTTTGCTTGATGAAATTTCAAGTCAAATATGCAAGGAAAACTACCCTTATCGATGTCAAAGCAAGAAGATAATCTCTCGACGTCTTCAAAGGCTCAAGTCAATAACGCGAGAAGTAAAGACGATGATTTATTTTCTTACCTTCCATCACAGATCTACCCCGGCGGGTATTTTCTTTCGATGATCCCCAGAACCAACTAAACCACCCCGTTGACGCGCACGAATACCAGAGTCGCGAATTAAATATATATCATCCGAATAAAACGTAACATTATTAGTAATATCGTATCCAATAAATCTCGAATTAGCAATTCTCAGGATAAAAATTAGCTCGAGTCACTAACGCTAGAAGTAAAGACGATGATTTATTTTCTTACCTTCCATCACAGATCTACCCCGGCGGGTATTTTCTTTCGATGAATCCCCAGAACCAACTAAACCACCCTGTTGACGCGCACGAATACCAGAGTCGCGAATTAAATATATATTATTTGAATAAAACGTAACATTATCAGTAACATCGTATCCAATAAATCTCGAATTAGCAATTCTGCGGATAAAAATTAGCTCGAGTCACTAACGCTAGAAGTAAAGACGATGATTTATTTTCTTACCTTTCGTCGCAGATCTACCCCGCCGGGTATTTTCTTTCGATGAATCCCCAGAACCAACTAAACCACCCCGTTTACGCGCATGAATACCAGAGTCGAAAATTAAATATATATTATTTGAATAAAACGTAATATTATCAATAACATCGTATCCAATAAATCTCGAATTAGCAATTCTCCGGATAAAAATTAGCTCGAGTCACTAACGCTAGAAGTAAAAACGATGATTTATTTTCTTACCTTTCGTCGCAGATCTACCCCGTCGGGAATTTTCTTTCGATGAATCCCCGAAAGCGACTAAACCACCCCGTTTACGCGCACGAATACCAGAGTCGCGAATTAAATATATATTATCCGAATAAAACGTAACATTATTAGTAATATCATATCCAATAAATCTCGAATTAGCAATTCTCCCGATAAAAAGTATAAAGAAGAAGAAAGAAAATGAAAAAAAAGGAAATGGGCGAACAAAGAGAAACGAAGAAAGGATATCGAAGCTACAAGTTAAACGGTGCAACGTCATCTTTACGGCGCTGCGTGGAGCGCGTTAAACGCAGCGCCGTAACAACGATGTTACCGAAACGAAAGGCAAAACTCGACTAAGCCCTGGCGATACGCAAGTCGAAGCTCAGCCTGATGCGCGCATCGGGGGCAGCTCCAAGTGACAGAACAGATAGAAAAAAAAAATCCTCTCCGTATCGAGCCATTCTTCTACGGAGATGCAAGCGGTACACTTGTTGCGTAGTAGATGTCTTCCAGTCATATCGCCGGGGGTGGCTTGATTTCTCTTTTTTTCATACCCTCATTCATTTCACCACCCGCGAGGTAAAAGTCGCTTTATTAGTAGCTCGATCCCCGGGGAGAAAGGAAACGCCTTCTTCCATCGAGTCAATGTTAATATTCGAGATACGTGCTATAACGGGAGAGCAAAAACGGGGGATGGGACGTATCGCGAAGCTTATTCGTAAGAAAGTCTCTCCTGGCTGTATCGATTGCAAGCTCGAAGTGATCCGGGAGCTAGTGAATTAATTAGTCGCAATTTACAGGCCGTCCGATTGATCGAACCAATTTACCAGCATTCCAACATCGAACCTCGTCCACTCGGTGAGCGAGAGAAGCTTATTATTTTACCTGGTATACACCTATGTACCTATTTTATGACACATCAACCACCGTGCTCGTTATACGCGCGAGAATGCCCTCGATAAATGAAAAACTTACAGCGTTGAAACTTTCCGTCGGGGGACGAAGTAATTTCAATCAGGAATTATTTAACCGCTGGGCGATGAATTTTCCCGCGATGAAGTAGACAATTTTGCAGTGTGTTAACTTCGGGAAGACCGTACAAAGATTAGAAGGTTCTCGTGAAATGAGGACGAAAGTTTCACGCCAACTTTTCATCGTACTTCACGTAATAATCTTCGTTTGGAGAATTAATAATTGTAATGAGTACTAAGAAATCATATTTAACATAAGATATAATCCATTCTTTAAACGTATGTATGAGTCTTTGACAATTGAAATAATTGTATCTCCTTTGCACGAGAGATCCAACTAAGGTTTCTTGTCGGTGGAATTTCGCGAAAGTCTGATCTCATGGTCGTAATAAAGCCTGTAACAAATCGCGAGCACATTACTAAGCAATTCTATGGGCGGGAGGGTTTTACCATAATCGTTCGTGATAGAAACAGACGTCGATGATATATACACACGAAAGGTGTAGCTGCAGCCTCGTCTGAGCGCACGCGGCCGACTGCACATCACGAAACCCCATAGGAACACCCGCAGACGTTCTCATACGTATGGGCGCGCATTAAGGACACGTGTACGAGAGGGTGCACCGAAACAATAGACAGGGAAGCTCACGTGATATCCGTGCCTCGTAGACTATGGAATAAGGACAAAGAGAGGCTTTTCGGGCATAAAGGATACCTGGAAAGGTAACGGAGATCGTGAGGTAAATCATCGTAATGCGAGGTTACCAGGCGAGACTGGAAAAGCTCGAGGAGAGCTTGCAATTAGAAAGCAGGTATACTTGGAATTTTCAAGGGATATCAGTCATTTAACGCCCTTCTGAAATGCTGCTCTTGACTCGTCTTTTAAATTAATATATAGTCTAAAGTAAAAGTAGTAAGAAAAATTGTAAGTTAATTAATTTTCTTATAGGGAGTTATGAGAAACTTTGTTACTTTTTTAAATACATTAATTTGATGTTGCTCTGTTTGCCGTGTTTCGCGCTTTGAGATTGACGAGTTTAGTTTAGAAAAAATTACGGAGCAAGTTGTATCGTTAAAGTTTCTAGTAAATTTTAAGGGTTGAAATTTCTGACGAAGCGTAACAACTTAAGTCTTCTTTATATTCGTCGCTTAGTTTCAGCCTGGCAAATTTGCACAATTTGCAAATTCATAGGAACGGCACAGATACTTTTAATACGAAAAACCAATATCACCTTCCAGGCGTTAATATTCCCGGACAGGACACCCACGTTGACGTAATTCTTCCTTATATTCGGATTACGAATTGTAAATAATATCAAAAGTCTCGGCAGCAATCTCAAAATTAATTGTCGCCAAATTCTCTTTCACGTTACGTGTGAATTTTGTCACGAGGGATTCTAAAACCGCATAGAAGTGGATGAAATCCGTTTGGGGGAAAAAAAAGAAGGGAAAAAATGGAACTTTCAGCAACGCGAAAATCGAGGCGATATCGTGATACAATTTTTATAAATGGACAACACGAATGACGTGGAGTTTTGTTCTCGCGACAGGGTCGAAAGAGATCGACGTCATACCATTTTGTTCCTTATCACGACCGTGAATTCGCTTTGAATATTCGCGGATATTAATCGATACATCCTCTCATGGCCATCGGGTGGTGCATGATTTTCGCGTGGACGCGCTTGCAAAACGCTCGAATGGAGATCAAAGCTGAGATAATGATCGGCCCACTCGAACATCGAATGTCGATTCGCGTACGGTGTTGTGATTTAATATCTTTGCGTATTCTCGCCATAGGACTTTTGATTTATGCTTTAATATCGTGACAGCTATTTACTTGGAATTTTTGCGATTAATAAATGGCAAGTCTTACAGCAATTTTTTAATTAAATTAACCATATTTTATGCCATTTTAATACAATTGCATAATGCTTGAATTGTTATCAAATTTGCATTAATGATGGACTGATCATTAATATCTTTGCTTATCCTCGTGATGAGACTTTTTCTTCGTGGTTTATTATCATGACAGGTACTTACTTGGAATTTTTACAAATGATAAGTGACACTTGTTGCACAAATTTACTTGGAATTCTTGCAATTAATAAGTTATAAAGTTATTTTGAAATTGAATTGATAATTTTCTTATACCATTTTAGAACGCCGGCACAATGCTTGAATAGTTAACAAATTTGCATTAATGATGGGCTGATTATTAATATCTCTTGTTAATAATGAGACTTTTACTGCATGGTTTATTATCATGACAGGTATTTAGTTGTAACTTTTACAAGTAACAAGTGACACTTGTCATATAAATTTAATTTGGAATTTTTTTAATTACTAAGTGACACGTCTTGCAGAAATTTTGAAATCGAGTAGATTATTTTTTATTTCATTTTAAAATAATTTCATAACGCTCGAAAAGTTATTACATTTGCATTAATGATAAGCTGATTATTAATATCCTTGCTTGTCTTCATAATGAGACTTTTACTTCACGGTTTATTATCACGATAGGTATTTACTTGAAATTTTTACAAATAGTAAGTGACAGTTATTATATGAATTTTGATGTTAATATCATCACTTTTTGGCGCGATTTTGGAACCAGTGCAAAATTGTCCGAATAGACGATAGGTACGAAAGATAATGATCGGTTGACTCGACATCGAATGTCGATTCCCTTTCGACAATGCAATTTAATATGACCGTGCATTCTCCGGACTTTGCAGATTCATCCTGCAGAAATGTGGATCTGCGGTCTCCCGACGCCGAGCTCAGTTAATTGAACATTAAATTACGTTAGGTCGAAGTTGGTCGCGTTTAACCCCACTCTGGCAGAAACGCATAGATGCACTCGGCTGCATTCTCGTTTGTACGCCGCGTCATTGCAATTAGAGCACGCAGTAATGCGAGTTACGTTCGTGTCGCTTTCTAATCGTAGTTTACGTTAGGATTAATTCTTTGAATCTCAGTTTGAATGGAAGTCTAAAGAGCACCAAGTTGTTCAATTCCGTTGATCCGAGAGATCTAAACTAATTACTCCTTTTAATTTGTATTACGTTTCATACAAAATAGAATAGCAAATGATCTTTTTGTCGTTAGATCATCGAACGAATAGAAATGCAGCATTTTCAAAAGACGAGTAAAAGTAGATTAGAATGCAAGAGGAATTAAAGAAATTCGAAGAACTCCTCGTCGAACGATTTCATTTGGAATCAATTTTAGAAAGCATGGAATCACCTAAGAGTCGAATAGCGAATAATCTTGAAACTTGGGACGATCCTCGAGCGAGATAACGAACGATATTATTCTTTTGAGATAGAACGAGGAGGGATTATAGAAAGACGAGACAAGTGGATCCAAGGTAGATGATTCGACTTCGAATCTGCGATTTCCCTCGCTTCGTTTTTCACCATTTCCGCTATTGCTTCTCCGGTTTCGACTAAATCGTACAAAAGCATTCATATTCGTATGCAAGCTCATCTCGAATTGATTCTCCGGTTTTTTTCGCGCCTTTCATGAAACTCCCGCGAATCAAACTTCTCTTCTCGTGCAAGCACGTCACTTCGTGAAAATACCTTAAGACATTTGATATCACTTCGAGAATGAATCGACAATATAAGATATTTGCATAGATCAAAGATGGGGAAATATGAATCGAATAAATCCAAATGGAATTCATGACAATTGATAGAACAAGTAATAGAACAACATCGCGTGAAACAGGATACCAAAGACATATAATATTACGAGTTATAGAAACGATATCCCATAAAATCAGAACAATAATCTCGAAAGATAGTTCATAGAATTTAACGTTCGCGTGACGATACGGGAATTGTATTATACCAAGTAATTTATGAAACAATGTAGAATAATTTACTACGAATTTTCAACAATGTGATGAAAATGAGGTTGATTTTTTAAGACATTCTAAAATACAGTTAAACCCAAAGCACGTAGTATACTAACGAAGTTAATTCCGACCAGTAAGTTTCCAATGGGAATTACTGTCCTACACAGATGCGTCGTCAAATCATCTTCTTGAATGACATCAAATGCAATGCCATAATGGCATTATAATTGCGGTCAGCGAGACTGGCATTGATCAAACAGTAATTGTTGACGAGTGGTGACATTACATGCTAATGTACTTACACACATTGCTCAGCGTATTTCAAATGGTAAATGCTCTTACGTACCTGCAACAGAGAGAAAGAAATGTCAGCCAAAATTTTATCTATTTCCCTCTAGGATATCTAAAAATTCGTATGTGATAATTTCATAAAAGTCGATGTCCAGGAAGAATAATAATCTAATATTCAACCTTGAAGATACTTTCTTAGAAATGAAATTAGATTTAACTTTCCACCTTAGTAATTGCTACAAATAAAAAAACTGCTAATGTCGAAACTCTGTGTGAAAAATAGTAATCTAGAATTCCAGCACAAAAAGAATTTTTTCTTAAAAATTCTATCACATTTCCTTCGTTACTGAAATAATTGTTAATTTCATTACGATTAGAAAATTTCAGCGATCTTTATTCTCACGAATTATCATCAGGATGAATAGTAATTTAGAATTCTGGGTGTGAGGTATGGAAGGAATATATTTAAAAATCCCATGATAGTCTCTCCGTCCCTGAAATAATCATTAACACTAGAACTACCGAGCCAGTCAAAATGACTGGTACACAGTTTTTTTTCAGAAATTCTCCAAGTCTATGGAAGAGTCAGGGAATAAATATTCTACGTCTATCTAAAGAAACATAAATCACCGAATCTATCAGCCCTTCGACCTCTTGATTCCTTTGTTTTCAAAGTACTTATTTAATATATTAAAATATAATCGATTTAACGCCGGTAGTTCTAGTGTTAATATCATTGCGATTAGAAAGATTCACATATCTCGTGTCTCAATGCGATGGAATTATCGATGTGAAGGTAATGGAACAAGCAAAGAAAGAATTCCACCTTCCGGCTGTTATTCCTCTAATACAATATTCAGGACGTAAGCTCGGAAAGTTAGACGGAGTTTGGACTTTAAGAAGATATCGAATCTATCGGAAAATCCTATGTACTTTTTACTCGGCTACCCGTTCCACGGTATAAAGATCGATTTCTGCTTTGTCTCTCGTACCTCACGATATGCGATTAGACTCAATTTGCTTCCGAATATTCACCGGACGTTAGTTCTACTAGAGTTTACATTGGCTTCGGAGAATTTGGGAGGAACACTTGGAGAGAGTAATGAGTTAAAGACCCTCTCCCACGTGGATGATAGCGGATAGTTGTCGCGAAGTATCTATTCCTTGCCAAGTTCAAAATCGTCGACCTATTTGCGGTATCTGTTATAGCTGTACCGTTTAATAATGATCGGTGGTTACGAGTTATTTATAACTATCAAGATTCTCCTATTCTATCTGCGCGAAGATGCGATCTTTTCATTTTATTTGAAATTTTCGAAAATAGGGATGTAATAAATTTATACGTGACACTTGTGGAATGTAAGGTGCCTGAGGGATTAATCGAGAAGAAGAAACATGTCAAAATGTAATTTTTTCACTTTATTTGATGTTATTTTTAGTGTTATTAAAACTTTACCAACCGATAGTCTAGTAATTGATACATTAACACTAGATTTACAGATGTTGACATACCTAATTTTCTGAAGTGAGCCAATTTGATTCATACAAGAAAATTAAAGTTTTTTTTTCAAACACAATAGTTCCAAATCAATTTAAATGAAAGATCTATTATTAAAAAATTAACTAACCAATACATTATATATATAGTAACAGAATGAGCCAAATTGGCTCCGTAAATCTAGTGTTAATAAACTGGTTTTAGGATCTAACAATTATGGGCTTTTAACTTATTAATCAGTTCCCACGGTAGTTACTAAATCGTTATTAATCATTACGGTTTATTGTGGAGAGGATTCAGTGACGAAAATTTGTAATTTTCGAAGAGATATCGGTACCAGGGAAATACTTGCGACCAAGTGACCAATCAGAAGTGGGTAGGATGTTAAAAAAATACCGGTCAGTAAGGTGTTAATAAGATAGAATTTAGAAATAAGAGATTTAAAATAGTAAATTTAAATAGGCTATCCGTAGCGTGAAAGATATGTAATTTATGGGAGAAAAAATCTATGCTTAGATTCTACTTATCTATTTGTGCTTTTAAATATTGAAATTGGTAAAAAGATTCGTATTTCAGATATTAAATAAAGTGAGTCTACATTTCACAGTAAGTCTATTCGTCTACCTCTGAAAGAAATAATTCTACGGTTGGATCGTAAAGAGGCAGGTAATCATTGATAACAAGTTCATCTCGAATGAAATTCTTCCACGAGGATAATAATGTAATTTTCCAGCTGTAGCAATAAATACGAGCGATTCGAGGAATAAATTCAAGTAAAATTACAGAGCTTCAGGGATCTCTTCGATGCTCGACGAGATCCTCCGAGAGACGGTCGGAAAAGTTTACCGGTTACTTCGTTTCATCGAAGGGAATGAAATGCAAGAAGAGAAGGAATCCTTATGATTAATTCAGCGCATTATCGTTGGACTATTAGAAGAACAGATTTAAATAACGAAACACTTCTGCTTACACGGTTCTCTACTCTGGGCCCTCGAATCGTCGCAATTCGAAATGAAGTCGCAAATTGGGTTTTGCAGTTAAGGTTTAGGAGGAACGGCATCGAAGCTACCAAGAGACGACGGACGAAATTTCTGCCTTGCAAATTGCATTTTTCAGATTCCCCTCTGTTTGTCTATTTCCCTCCGTTTCTCGCAAATTATTTACATTAATAGTACCACTACTACCTTCGACTCTTCTCCAAGATTTACACGATCGAAGAACCCCATTGTCGTGTTACCATGGAAAAATTCCATTAGAAATAACTCGCCTATTCCGGACGAATTCGAAAACCTGTGATCCTCCATGGAATCTCCGAGATCAAGGTTCTCGAGGAAGGGGAGAGAATCAGGAGTGGAGTTAAGGTCGATTATTTGAGCAAAGTGAAAGTCCCAGGGAGTATTTTTGAGGTGAGTGAACACAATCTGGAAGAAGCTCAAAGTTGGCTCGAATTTTCGATCAACCAGGTCGAAGGCCGAAGAGTGGCGAATAGAGAAAGAGAGAACGAGAAGGAACATGAAAGATAGAGAGATTGCTGGAGAATTGCCAGAACCAAGCGGCAGAAACAGTCCAGATATTCACACGCGATCGTTTCGCAACGGGGTAGCGAATCGAGGAAGAGAGATTAAAGGGGAAATGGAAAGTGCAAAAGAGACAGAGTGAAAAGGCTGAAGAGAGAATGTTGAAGAGAAAGAGAAAAGTAAGTTGAAGTGGGAGTGACGAAGAAAGGGTAAGGGTGAAAAAGAGAAAGTAAGAAAAAGAGAGACACAGGGATAGAAAGATAGAGGAAAGGTAATCGGGTGAGAGAGAGACAGAAACGTGAAACTACAAGCTCTCTCTAACCCTCGTAGACTCTCTTCTCCTTCAGCGAAGTAGGGTAAAGCCAGCGTGAACTCTGGGTTTCTCTGTTCGCAAGGAACTCGGCTTAAACTCCGGATCAATGCTCAGAGCAATTGCTCGGGAGTTTAAACGTGGCGCTCGTCTTATCGGTGAATGACTTTCATTCCAGAAATGATCCGTACCAATGCCAACCCCGCCACGGTTGCTCAAATTTTCGATCGACAATGGATACGTGCGTAAAGAGCGGAGATTTTACCTATTGAGCTACCAAGTTCGCCACCGTGTGAAATCGGAAAATCCGTGAGATCCTACCTACCTTCCTTCCTTCCTTCCGTCTTTCCATTCTTCCTTCCTACATTCCAACCTTCCTTTCCTTCCTTCCTTCCTGCTTTACTTTCCTACGCAGACGTACGTGCTCGCTTGCAAGAACGTTGGCTGATTGCTGCTATCGTAGAAGGGAAAGGATGACTTTGAAACTTCCCTTAACTCCGTTAAGCGATAGTGTAGCGAGGAAAGTAACGTGTGCCGGTTGATCGGCCGATCGTCATTGAAACGATAAAGGAAGAAAAGATTTACTGGGAAATCGACGCTTTTTGTGTCATATTATCATCAAGGATAATATAGTTTTTGTTGTTGAAGGAAAACTCTGCCGCTTGTCTATTGCAGGAACAATTGAATTTTCGAAATTGACGAACGGACAGAAGAAAAAAAAAGAGGGAAAAATATCCATTGAAACTCGATTGATACGTTCTTTTGTTGTTACCCGCATGTTGTCGAAACGCGGCAACATATATCGTGATACCTTTTAGTTTCTCAAATTTGCATTTCTAGCGGAATTTCGAAAATATCTCGGAACAGGTGAATTTGTACCTTTGGTTTTATTTACGAACGAGTTGAAACGAGTGTATTCTCAACAGGGCCGAGTTATCTACAAGGTTTATGGGTACGTGGACCATAAAAAAAGATATACGATTGTAACCTTCATTCGACGAATCGTTCTTTCCTCTTTCGTGAAATCACGTTTGCATCTTTGTAGTATTACTGACGTTTCTGTTACACATTGAGAAATATCATCGAGATTGATGGAACAGTCGAACGAAAGAAATTGAACAGGGTCCTCTGACTCCATTGTTCAGCCTGACATTCATTATTCTACGTTTATTTCTTTTAACCTTGACCATCGCGATATTTCTTCCTTTCTTCTTCACTGTTCGTCTTTTTTCATCCGAAATCGTGAATTAAGTCCCCACTGATACGCCGTAATTCTCCCAAAGGGACGTATTCTTCATTGACACAATCAACGTCGACGTGTAAGAATCTCGAGGATTAATTGCTAAAGCCAAAGTTTCACAATGAAGAAAAAAGAAGAGAAAGTTGAATGAAATGACATTGTTTGAAAATTGTTATTACAAGTTGCCGTAAAATACACTCGTTTTGAGAGGACAAAGCCGAGAAAGAAACGCGAAAAATTGCTTTTTTTTTCATGGACAACAATGACGAAAGCGAGGCGGCAATTGAGAAGACTTGGGAATTTAAAAGCGCTCGATTGCCGTGTATTGTTTCTCCGTGATCTTTGTTCGCAAACTTGGCCCGCGATTGTGGCACGGCGGACAATCGCTGTTTTTCCATCGTTCGTACACCTCGGTGAATTACAAAGGTGCAAAAGTGATTGTATCCTTGCTGTGTTTGCATAAGACATACTCATTGATTCGTATTCACTGATTTACAATATTCCAACGTATAAACCATTCATCTTTCGCAAAGTTCTAAAGGAGATTCGCGAGTATGACGTGCTAGTACGTTCGTCTATTATTTATTTAGGAAAATTACGGATTAATGAGGGTGACGAACGCGATGTCATTACTGGAGGGAACGTCAACATAATTCTCGTCACCGCACACACAGCCTGTAAAAAGAGCATGGTGAAATTATCCAACGCTGATCGACGGTGGAATGCTGTTCACGTTTTCGCGTTTAATTGGTCTCCATCTGCCAAATAATCACCTCTGGACGAGCGTAATAAACTCGACCCGTTTTGTACCGAGCTTTTCGAGGGTAGACGAACGACAGACAGAGTAAAAGAGAGACGAAACAGAGAGAGAGAGATTCAGAAATAGTGATGACACGAGCAAGTTTGAAGAATATAGAGAGAAAATTCTCATACATTTCTCAAACTTCAACGCGCCTCGTCCTCCAAGATGTAAGACGATTTTACGCTCACGAAATATCAACCCTTATCGTTCCTCGAAAAGGGATGAAAATATTAGGTCGAAAGGTCCCTCTTAAATTTCCCTCTCGTCGCGACCTGGGCACAAGTACCGGCGAAGACTGCGTAGGATGAAAAGAAAGAAACGAAATGTAAGGAGAAAAAGGGGATGAGAGGAAGAAAAAGGATAAGTCAAAAAAAAAGGAAGCCAGATATTCGAGTTAATCATACTCTTTTATTAGAGTAATTTGAGGATCTAATTATTATATGGAAATTTCCTTTTTCCCGCGGTGGCCCTTGGTACAATTTTTCTTTTAGAAGTTCCGAACTACCCTCGAGGCAATCTACTCCGTCGCGCGCGCACGCGGCTACACCCCCGCAACGGGCAAAGAACCGCTGCCATCTACTCTCTTTATGTCGAATGCTTTAAAACTTCACCGTCGCCCAGAACTTTTGTCTCCTGCCCGTGAAATTAACCCCCTACCTTCCATCCCGTTTTTCTGTTCCTCGCCAACCCCTCTTGGCCCTTGCCTACGTCATCCCTTACCGCCGTGGTAACATTAACACGACGGTCATTTACTTCGTTATTGCGATAAGGCCACCGGTACTCGCTGCTGTAATTATATTTTTTAAACTTCACCGTTATGCAGAGCGTGAAACGTGGGAATTTTTAAACGACGTGGTTTATCCGCGTTCACGCCTGTCGAGAAGTCATTTTCTGCGTTGCAGTTTAGGCGGGAAGATCTACTATATTTTCTAAACATGATGTACGGGGATAAAGTGTAACAATGAATATGGAGAGACTGTAAATTGACGATTATTGGTTCGTTGAAGTGGTAGAGAAATTGAGAGTGTTGTAAATAACCGATTTTTATTTTTTTTTAAATTTTCAAATTGGCACGATAGGAGTAGATGTTGTACATGTATCTTATAAAATGTAAATTACTTAGTTGATTATATTTTCATCTCTTGATATTTCTTTTTCCAAAGTATTTATTCAGTATATTTAACACTAAAACTACCAACGTTATATCTACTAAAATTTAAATTTATTGAACAAGTAGTTTGGAAAAAGATAAATCAAGAAACAAAAGGATTAGTTAATTAATTAATTTAGGCTTTATATGATAGAAGTAGAATTTTTACTTCACGGCACTCTTATCAATATAGGTAGTTTTTTGAAAAAATTGAGAACCGGACATTATGACCGCCTTGGTAGGTTTAGTGTTAAGTATAGTAGATATTACGGTGGCAGTTTTAGAGTTAAAAGTTTAGGGAATTTTAAAAAGTGTAAAGGGCTAGTTATTCTTTGATTTTTCTTATGTTAGTTGATAGAATATCCTTATTTTTACATTTGGTACATTGAAATTGAACATTTTTTGGTAGATGGTGTTTGTAAGAGATTTTCTGATAGTTGCAAAGAGTGTCAACAGAATTCGATCATCGTTTTGATAGTCTGTTTAAAACAGAAGTCATTTTAAACAACTTCTGCGGCTGATGGATACTCGATGTATCATTTCGAAAGCACGATATTTCGATAACTTTTTAATAAGCCATTTCTAAGTTTACGATCCCAGGAACTCCTTTCGTAGAGTCCTTAAATCCGGGAACAACGTCTCTCGATTCGCGTAAAATCGATTAAAGTTACGTTAGCCCGAATCGCGTTATCGAACGAACGGCGAGAGTAACTGCACTCGACAAATAGAAAAACGTCGAAGGATGAATCAGTTTATCGGTTAAAAATGCATTCGAGATCGAGACCGTAGAACGAAGGAGCCACTCTATTTTTTCATGGAAAAGTAATTTGATAATGGAAAAGGTTGGTATATCTGCCGTCCCCTCTTCGAACTTTTTCCTTGAAATAAGATTCGCCTTCGGCTTTTTAAGAAATTATATACTCTCCGGGAGCACTCGATGTTACCCAGAGCTTCCGTTTTACAGGCTTTCATTTACAGTCGCTACTTTTCAATTCGCCAGATTTCAAATGTTTCTTTTGTTCCGGTAGAAAGGTAGATAGAATAACACAAAGATGTAGAAATAAGAAAGAAATGAACAACGCCGACAGTAATTATATTCCTTCCCTATGAGAAATTACAAACACGCACGACAAATTCCCATCGTTATTATTCTTAAATTATTTCCTCGCCGATGAAAAAATTCTCCAGCATAACGAAGAATTTCCTTCTACTGACAGAGAAACAAAACGGTACGAGGACGATAGTCGAGGGGTTGTTACACGACAAGGTTCTTTCTTTCTCCAGAAATACTTCAAGTATCTACCTAAAAGCTGACCTTGCTCCTATCTATTTTCACGTGCATCCGACCTCATTAAACTTTCCCTCTTTCAACACGCGTGTATTTATCTGAAATGCACGACGAGTGAGCTGTGAAATCGTCTTTCATTCCCCTCCGACGTTTTCATGGGGTTTTCCTAACGCGCAACCCTCCATCCTCAACGTACCATCGAGTTTTCCATTCGAAACTCCCTTTCGCTCGACTTTGGGCCGAATGAAACTGTGTCAAGAGCAAAACGTTGGTTGTGAATTCCCAAGGCGGAATCTCATTTGGAGAGGGATGAAAATTAAATCACTTCCCGATTGAATTAGTCATAGAATAATTATTAACTTCAATATTCTTCGTTAACCGGATAGGGTAAATTCACCAAGTTCTCGTGAGTCGAGCGAGACGAATTATTATCGATATATAGGAAGAGATAGATGTTATTACCGCTATGAAATTCGAAACTCATTTTCGTATGGGAAATTTTGACAAAGAGGAATTTCCATCGGCGAAGAGGCCCGGTTCTCGGTCGATCTCCTCGATGCATATCGAAGGAGAATAATTGGATCGGAAAGCAGACGGCGTGTTAGTAGGAGATGAGGAGAGATGTGACGTACGGTTAGCATTTCTCATTGCTGCCCTGCAAACCGACGTACGACGCAACCACGGGAAGATTGTACGCCTCTGACGTGGAACAATTATGTAAATGGACTAACCAATCCGATAGATCCTCCGAATCGCACGTAGGATTCCTCTCGGAAGCGTGCATCCCTTAGCCGATTGATTTCCGCCTCGCTGTTTCGTGTAAATATCGCGCGTTAAAACATAGAGTATACGCGGATCGCGTGTTGATGGAGGAATTTAAATCTGAGCGATTATAACGATCGTCGACGACTCTACGCCCCAATTGGGGTGCGATCGAGGGTTCATTGATAGAGGAACGAGTCTGAGGAACGAGTGTTGGAACTTTGAGGGGGTGAAATTGAAAATGGAGCCTTGGAGAGGGGTAGTTGCATGAAGAAGTAGATGTGAGCGTGTGAAGAAAATAGGAGGATGATCTATGACCATGGTACTTTCAATATCCTTCTTGGTGTAACATGTTAGCTACTTGCGTAAGAAGAACGAAATTTTATTATAAAATACTTTGAATAAAATTGTGGTTAGCACTGGAACTCTGAAGGCAGTCAAAATGGCTGGTTCCAAATTTTTTGGGATAATTCTCCAAGTTTGTAGTCTCATGAAATATAAATAATCGGATCGTTTGCTCTTTTCACCCCTTGATTCCTCCTTTTTCAAAGTACTTATTTAAAATATAGAAATATATAGGAACAGTTTATGGAAAACTTCAAAATTTCCTATTTCATCTACCGCGTCAAGAATGTCGCATTAACATAGTAAAGCATTAATATAAATTAAATGGTTACCATTATGACATATGTATGAATCGCCCGTTTAAAGGAAGAAACGCAGCAGCTCAGATGTTAAAATTGTAACACAACTTTCTATCTCTTGACCCAGCTTATTCTAAGTCTCTCATAAAGAAACAACGAAAGTATCATTTTATACCCTTCCAAGCTCTTTTCTCATTCCAAAACCTGCACGCGTCGCATTGTCAAAGTATTTGTTTCCACAAGGAACAAATTCGAGAAGAGAATAAAACTAAGAATCCAAATAGAAACACGCAATGAAAAATTTGAAGACGGTCCCCGAAATGACGCGACGGAAAAGTCGAGAGAAGCTGGAGGAGACGGAAAATGAGAAGACGAAGAAAAGCAAAGAAGAAGAAGAAGAAGAGACGAGTATGGGATAGGGTTGGCCCATGGAGGACTGTCGGGTATCGTCCAGAGGATGAGATTTGCAGCGGCGTTGCAGCGGTTCGGGTGACGTGATGCGTTGCATTATTCATTTCTACCCTGGTAACATGCAGCCGGCCTCAACCTTCGCTCCCTCTCCGCAAGCCTCCTCCACAACCCTCGAGTCAACTCGAGAGAGGCTTTGGAAGCGACGGTACTGATACCGCGAAGCCACCTACGACACATCCAACCCGTTGGGTTATTGGTCACTTGTCAGATGCTATTACATTCTCGATGTCATCGTCCTAGTCTTCATTATCATCGTTGAAGTGAATCTGTAGAAGTTTGGAATGCCGGCGCGCCACTATATTTCAATCTAATGTTCCCTCAGTATTCTAACTCTATCCGGCGATGAACAGAGGTGGATGTTGAAGGTGTACCAAACAGAATTAATAGGAAAAATGAAAATAACTTGGCAATGTTGGGATATAAAAGGATCCTAATGTATAATGTAGGGATATCACTGGGATATAGTCCGACAATAGAAAGATGGCTGATACCGCGAAGCTACCTACGACACATCCAACCCGTAGCTTTATTGGTCACTTGTCAGATGCTATTACATTCTCGATGTCATCGTCCTAGTCTTCATTATCATCGTTGAAGTGAATCTGTAGAAGTTTGGAATGCCGGCGCGCCACTATATTTCAATCTAATGTTCCCTCAGTATTCTAACTCTATCCAGCGATGAACAGAGGTGGATGGTGAAGGTGCACCAAACAGAATTAATAGGAAAAATGAAAATAACTTGGCAATGTTGGGATATGAAAGGATCCTAATTTATAATGTAGGGACATCACTTGGATATAGTCCGACAACTGAAGGATGGCTAAGGAATGGCGGAGTAGAGTATCTCGTTTTTAACAGCTCATTTCTGCCATTTCATTTTTGGAATTCTTAACTCTAGTCTCCTAAAGTAAACATTCCATACAGTCGTTTGCTTTAGGAAGTTGGTTTTTGGGATTCCAAAGATGAAATGAAGGGAATAGGAGGTAGAAAACGAGATTTGGTGGTTCCTGGTCATCTTTTAGTTGTCAATATATAGTTGCATGGACTTCTGTCTTCTGAAGTGTCGGAATAAGTGCACCTTGCTTATTATACAATAAAGGGCGAAACGTGTTGAAGAACGAAGAGACATCCCCTAGAAAATTTGCTGCCTAAATTCTTCATTTCTCATGCGTTGAGTAACAGCTATTTCTCATTCTGAAGTCAAGTCTATTGCTACTACTATTTTAGTACAATTGTAACTTCTATAATTATCAATGTTATCAGCGTTACAGCATTACCAATATCACAGTATCAGCCAGGGAAAACCAGCTCCCCGAATTCAAAGCGACCAAGAGACGTTATCGTCAGTAAGCCATAGGCCGCACCGCGGTTTCCCAGGTAAATTTGATATCCCTGGAGAATCCAGCACAACAGAAGATTTACGGATATCGCGTCAGTTGTGGGGTAAACGTAAACAGGTTCCTCTTTTGGCGATAAAGCCACATAGAGCGAGAGAGTGATAGAGGCGTCACCAATGACTTTCCACGCACAAAGGAAACGAGAATCATCTAGCCTGTGTTTCGCGGTGATCACGTAAATGATCGCACTTTCGCAAAGAGAAACACGACCGTTGCATCGTCGAGATTCGTGTACGACCTGATCATCCCGGAGGACACAAGAGAAACCACGAATTTAGTAGAATTGGATAGTACCTACGTCTCCGTAAAATGAATGCGAATTTTGATGATCGAAGATCGATAGCTGATTTGCAATTAGCTGCTAGCTCGAGCCGGAGATTCGAACGTCATCATGGCAAGGCCTGCTCATGGGCGTGGTTCGTGTTCCGTGCACAAAGGAAATGAAAGACCCCTTTGTAGGCCGGTGGTTTCGTCGAAACAGCGAAGCTTGTGGTTTGCGAAAGAGATATCTAGCCGTCGACGTCACGAGATGCGACCTGCCAACTAAATTGATTTACTCTTCCTTTAAACGCCAAATTGTGCACGAAATTCACGGAATGATACTGGATATTTGATTCACTTAAAGTCTATCACGATTTTGTCACCTTTTTTTCCTCATCATTGAAACGAAATTGAGATTCATTGAGATTGAAAAAGTATAAGGTCTAAAGTAAAATACAGGAAGAACGATTCATTTGTAATCTTCGAATCGAACATAGAACGGAAAGGTCATTAGGTGGATGCTCTTTTAATTATGTCTAGCCAGACATCGCATGAGTCTCGCCCGTAATGCGAAGCCTTAATGCAGACTAATCGTTGTTCGGTAGAAACTAAGGCGGTAATTACGAAAATGATGCAAAAAAAAAACTTGCGGTGCTTTCGTGAGCGACGTATCCTACCATTTATATCCCTCGTTGAATCGACTCTTTCTTTTCCCGCGCGAATGTAAGCCTCCCTTATTTTTCTCCACGCCATTTAAACCATATTTGTGAAGAAAGACTCAACGATTATAAAAGATCGTTCTAGGACGATCTATTCGATTTTCTTGGTGACCTAGCGGTCACGGTGATATTTTTGTTTCTAGAGAAATTCCATTTATGAGATAACCGAGACTCGCGAAGAAATCGTACTCGAGGGTATGCTCGATGAATTCCTCCGGCAATTCTTTCCCACTCTGGGAACGTAAATATTATTTTGAGATTTACAAGATCGTTATCTTGGACTATTTAAAATTAACGAAGTTCCGTAGCTCGCGGTGCTTCAACTTTTCGCGATCGTCCGGACGTTCTGGATGTTCATAAATTTTCAACGTGATTTCCCTACGTGAACTCGCGAAAACAACTCTCAACGTTCTCCTTCCTATCTCTTTTTAAGGGACTCGTGTGATTTATTATCAGCCTCTTTACCTTCTCTTTCTTTTTCTCCAGTTTCGTTACATTTTTATTTCTTCAGCACGATTAGACATTTGATAGCGAAACAACGGGTAGCAGCGAGTACAAATTGTACGTTCTCCGTCACGAATTTCACCGGAGATGCTTTTCTCTTGCAACATTTTCCATTCCACGATCGGTCTCCAGTGTTTTCTCTTGGGCACAACATTCTGGACAATACGACCGTCGATCGTGCCATCATGAATGCTTTCTTCGCGCCAGGAAAAATCGTCCGGAAAGAGAACCACATAAAGATGCAAATTCTTGTGTTCTCTGCATCAATAAAAAATTTCTCAAAATACCTCATTGAATAAAATTAAAAACTTGTTTGTACTAAAAGTATTTTTAACACGTTGAAAGCCACCGGTATTTCGGCACTTTCATTATTTCTACTGGAGTGAAAGTTTTTCTATTAAATTCACATCTTTATAAAACAGAAACCTTAAGGATACAAAGAGATTGATATTCGACAGAGCTTTATTTTTCAAACGACAATATTAAAATATTCAGCATATGGGAAAATTCAGAAATATTGCAATTTAAATGTTACATAAAATTTTATTGAGTTTAATAGCGCCGGTCACCGGTGACCGCCATGGCAATCAACGTGTTAAAATTCAACTATTAAAACGCAACATTTAGAGACAAAAACGCCATAATGTTAATATCAGATTTCCATCAATTTTTCATTCCGCTTTCAAGTAGCTATGCTTCAAGGTGATGTTTATGTATCGACCATAGCTATAAATCGGTATAAAACGAATCCATTGAACGAAGATTCAATTTCTACGCCATGGTCCGATTTGTACCTGTCTGCAAGATCGAACGATGTCACTTATCGAATCGACGTTGGTGCATTTGGTGTCAATGAAAAGCTTCTCGGCTGCATGCACGTGGGATTATCCAATTCCATCGGTTTTCCCGGAGTCCGGGGAATTTGCAAATTCGATCTTACCATCGGACAAATCGCGATATCAATTTTTCCCCGTTCTACCGTATCGCTTCTGCATTCCGTCCTCACTTTCATCCCCTTTCACGTTTTTCTTTTCATCCACCTGGATCACGTCGTTCGTTTTCGCCTGCAAGTTGCACAGCTTAATACACCGAGAACGGGACCGGAGGCACGATGATTTTCCAGGGAGCCCGGGACTTTGTTTAAACGGAAAAGTCGGCAAGTTCTGCCCCATCGCATAAATCAACGGTGCTACCTTCAAGATTTTCCAGGCGCCGTGAGCTAAGTTTCGAAATATATACAAAAAGGTATACCCAATTAAATTGACTACCATCCTACCTCGTCGTAAAAGTTTAGCTTTTATTTCACAATGTAGAACGAGTCCACGAAATTTAAGCGTCATTTGAACGAATTAACGTTTTCTACGACGTGAAGTCTCAGCTTGGAAATTCCGACTTTATCTCTTTCCCTTTCTTTCTTGCAGGTTTTCTTGGAAGGAGAAAAAAACGATGGCCATCTTTGTCAATTTTAACGAACTTTTAAATGTTCACTGCAGCAGGAACGGATGGAGATTGTATATCATTACAATGATAATTTCTTTAGGAAGATAGAGAGATGTCTTGAGACACTGTAAAAGCCATTCGAAGTGCCGGTGGAAAGATGATATTATATACAGTTGGCCATTACCCACTTCGCCATAAGTTCTTGCACGAAAGCCGAATGGAAATTAATTTATGAAAGAACAGTTTACCCAGGATTCTCGGTTAAAGACGAAATCTAACTGCGGAGTTTATCCGACTTCTCCACCCTCGCTAGACTATAAAGACGGCTTCGTTCGCTTCATTATCTCTCTCTCGTAGCGGAAGGAGAAACTCGAGAATGGAGAATAACCATCTGCTGTTAAAATTTGTCGTTGTTCCGATGCTTGCGCTTAGTTTCCGACGGTCGCGATTCGGTACGAGATTAAACGGAATTGGAAATAGCATCGAAAGTTGTAGAGCAATTTCCGAATAATGCATAAATAATTTATAAACCGTCAATATTCATTGGAACTACGTAATCCGAGGAAATGATAGAGTAAACACGTTGCTTTCAATGAAACTTACAAAGACATATAATTTGCAATACTTATTAAATTGAAAATATTATTGATAATACGCTATACGATAAAATTCTTTCTATAATATTAATATTCTGTTAAACTACAAAATATGTCAAGAATCATCGATCAATTTTTCTTTCACCAATTCAATTCTGAATTATACCAAAGATAGTCACAATAGAAATCGGACCGTGAAGGATTAAATACAAAGAAGAAAAATCAGAAAATATATTTGGAAAAATCGTAATTCACAATCATATTAGGTCATTTTATATTTTACAATCAGTAACTGGAAGTAAAACGCATAAAGTGTTCATTCTTTCGTTGATAATTTTCAGACAAATCAGGAAAAGCTTGCAATCCATGCAAACTCAGTCGTCGACTCCTTTCGCGTTTTCATTTCTCTCTTTACTTTTTAATGATCGCTTATATTTTCCATTAATAAACACCTCCCGGAGCAGTATAGTTTATACAGTAACGCCGTCCGGTCAGATGGTTTATTTATGAATGTTTTACAGCCACGTCAAGAATGTTGGAAACGTTTCGGTAGTACTGCATCTCTGTTGTAAGCCACGAGAAAACGCATGAATAACTAATCCCAGAGAGAAGAGCGCGGAAAAAGAGTTCGCTTGTTTCATGTTTTAAAGCATTATTTATAAAACTCTAGTACCATTTTGTTCCCTCTGGCGTACAATGAATTCCTGACTCTCGATTTTCACTCGAACTCGATCGAGCAGACGCACTTTTCTTTCAGGGAATTTTCCTCTATTTTTAGTTTTTTTTTAGTTTTTTTTTTATCTCAACGGTGATCCATCGAAAAAGCCGACGCTCTCTCCATTGACTTCCAAACGGGAGCAATATCGAAGCAGTTGATTTCAACTTTTCACTCTCGGTTCAAACGTGGTTTTTTGTTTACCAGGACAACACATACGAGAATCATTTCAAAAGCGATATCAACGGGTTTCAATAAATTATACCATATTGTTGATAAAGCATGATGAATTAAATTTTATGGGTGGATGTTACGTTCGAGGGATTGCGCCTCGTATTAGTGGAAAAATGAATTCGAAGGACCGGTTCGACAAAATATTAATTAATCGTCATAGAGTTTCAATAATGCCGTGTTTGCCAAGAGAGTACGTATTTCGGGCGGATAGGGATTAAAATGAAATTTCATATTTCAAGAATGAGAGCACATGGAACGTTGCGCTAAAAGTGACGGCCATATGAATTCGTAATGTAGCAGAAAGCTCGAAAGCTTTCGTCTCTAGCTAAATTATTATATCAATTTCAATGTTGAAAACTATTATTAAAATATCTTATATAATTTGTTCATTAAATATCGTACTATTAAAATCACCAGAAATATTTTCCTCGATTTAAGAACACGTTCCGCGTTAAAAGTGATAATTGTAAAAATATCAAAGTCTATCTTCATCCAACGATTTCTACTTATAATCGAGGCAATTTCTAATGCCATGACTCCACGTCGAACGACGGATAAGGGTCGTTAATTTCGAAAAGTAAAATTATCCCGAGGGAACGTGAGAAAGCAAAACTCACTCTCGCGCGTAAGCGTCGTAAAATTCACGAACGGCAGAGAGGCGCGCTATTGGAGAAGAGTAAATCTTTAAAAGTGTGTGATATCCAGGAAAGTTTTATGGATGAGCCTTTGCCAGCTGGGATGGCTGAAGTAAACGTCCATTTGCATGTGAACTCGCAGAGATTCGATGCGAAATGCGGCCGTGCTTGTTGTCGTAACAGAAGCATCAATATTTTAAAACCACGCCTTTCTATTCGTCGTTTCTCACTGAGTCTCACTCTTTTCTTTTCTCTCTTTTCGCCCTATTTCATCTTCCTCTTACACGACATTTCCATATTAATCGCATTACGAGATTATACCTCAAACATAGGTTTCCCAATTAACGAAAGTCCACGAATTTCTCCGTTCGAATTGTCATCGCCAGAGATCCACGACTGTCGGGCAACATGTAAAATCGTAGTTACTAAGTCAATCCTATTATTTATCTGAAAGCTCGTATAAGCTTAGTGTGTCTTAATTAACGTTGAAACCTCTCGTCTACCAACGAAAAATACATCTTGTATCGTTGAGTAGAATTTGCTTTAATAATGAACATAATTTAATCCTTCCAGTAGCATATATCCAATGCGAGAACCGTTGTCCATTGTAATTTAAATTGTACGAAACTATTGAACAGAAAAGGCGGAAATATTTTGGATTTCTACGTTTTCACGGTAGGCTGAAAAGGAAGTATTAATAGTGTAACGTTGAAAAACGTGAAGAGAGCCAACGGAGAGCCGTGTATTTTAGCAGCTTATTTGAGGAAAGCCTCTATTTTTCAGGCTACGCTTCATTATCTCAGTAACCGGAGTACTTTCCGGTCTGGGGAGCGCATTTATATCGTAGCATGCTCGCTCCTCACATGTTAAATCGTTCCTTTTATTCACGACGCCAGCACGTGAGTCGTCGTAGTTTGTCTCGTGAAATCAAGCGGCGTTCTAAGCCAACTCGTAACTCCGACCGACCTGTTAAGATGATTGCTTGACTAATTACACATTAATTATCATCATTCCGATCTCGATAATTGTTGCATACTTTAGTATCCTATCGATTCCACGTTCAAGTCACGCTCGTGTATATCTACATCGTTAAAATTTCAAAGAACTTCATCCCCTTCGTCGAAAGCAAATTCTAACTTAATCTTACACATCTTAATTACTTACTTCATTTTAAATAATACGTCACGTGAATTATAACAATAGCATTCGTACAATATCTCGTTTCCTACCACTTTCAACAAACGACACAACATATCTCCAAGTAACAAGTGTACCCTCCATTCTCAACAGTATCACCCTATCTCTTTCATCTTCGCACTTCTCTCATCTAACGACAATGCAAAGTTCCTTTTGAAACGTTCTCCAAGATATCTCATATTTCCAACAATTCCTCGCAGTCTTACAATACCATCCATTCAAAGAAATCTCACTCGTACGCCTTCGAGATTATTCGACGAGAACACCGTAACAGGGAGATCGGATAATTGCTGCTCCGAACTTCCGTCAAGGCATTACAAGCTGCTCGGAGAATTTCAAACAACGAGTCTCGATACAACCCTGCAGGATGCATCGACGGACAAAGAGGAATTCAATGATCGAAGAGGCAATAACGTTCTAACAGTTACCTGGAACATACATACGAAAGAAGCAGACACGATTATATCATGTTTGCTCGAGCTACTACCCTCTCGTAGAAACACAGACGTAAAACAAGGCGGCATGATTCTGCCGACGAGCCATTTATACGGTGCTCGTGTCTCTGCTTCTGGGACAGTGGTTAATTGCTGATCGATTGGAATAAATTGCCGGTGGCTGGTTAATGTCTCAATTAAAAGGACAGTATCGAGTGGAAAGAAGATGGAGAAGAGAGGAGAGAAAGAAACGAGTCTATGCTCTTTCCAATCGGCTATCCGGTACACGTGAAACTCACTTTGTATAGATTCGTATACATTGGTGTATATATACTAACGTAACAGTGGTCGATTAGTCGGAGAATCAACTTTTCCACGGCATTTATTTCTTATTCGCATGCCGCTACGTTTATCCACCCCGTGTTTCCCTCGTTCTTCTTCCGTGTCGTTCAGTTAATTTACATACATACGTTGACTCGTTTCTCGGACCGGTCAATAGTCCGTGTTCACGTGGCTTGTTTAACGGCCTGTCCATTTTCTCCTGGTGGTTGCTTTCGATGCTAATTCTGCGTTCCACTTCTGATTTCCTCCCGCTGATATTTGTAAACCGATACAAGATGGAAATATTTTATTGCGTATCATAGACAATGTAATATCCTCGTTGGTACAACCCGATCATATTTTTACTCGGTGCAATTGCGTTCAAAATTTTTGTTTCATATGAGAAATTAGGAAAAATCATGCAGGTATGAAAACTATCGAGGTTCCAGTTCTCACATAAAGACATAAGTCGAGCCAAGTGAAATAGATAAATCAATGAAATAAAGAAAAAACTTTAGCTCAACTTGTACCGACGGTGTCATTGACTTTCACATTTTTAAGTGAACGTGCCATCGGACAAGTCAGACGAGATCATACGACCGTCGAAATAACGAAGGTCTCCAGTTTCTCTGCTTTGAAGAGGACAGAGGACTAGAATGGCGCCGTCTGACGAGCCGAGCCTTTGTGTGAGCCTCTGAAAAGTCACATTACATACCAATAGATTTTTATTTCACCAAATAATATTTCGTATTTCACAAGCCGTTATTAAGAGAATTTATTAGTACAAATAAAATCGGGCTTTTCAATCACGAAATAAATTAACTCGAATTCGTGATATACTGCAATAATTATCCTAAAGATACCGATCATCCATTTAAACGCATTTTTAGCGATATACCGTTACTTCGTTCGCGAGAAGGAGCGAAGAAGCGCGGATCGTGTTCGGGGGTTAAAGAAACGCAGGAAAGATTCGGCGAGGCCGATAGGAACGTTGTATCGCGATATCGCGAACACGCCCTATGCATACGGAAATAGAGGTAGGTCAGGTAATTGGTTTTCCAAGAGAAACATTTTTGTCTGGCGCGGAAGGAGGTGGAAAAAAAGAGGAAAGAGGCGAAATGCGACAAAGGTAACTACTCCGTGTCACGAGAGACGCGTATAATCGAGGAGAAGTTGAACGGTGGAAAAGAATTCGCGGCACTCCTGCCAGTGGATTATTTCGCGAGCAAGTAAGAAACGAGTAGTATGCTAATTCAAGATCGTTCTGCCGTGATACTTCAACGAATCGTCGGGAATTTTTTTGAACGAGGTCGCATTATTTTAGCCGAAGACCTTTATTTAACTCTCTTCCTTTTATCTCTATGTTTTTAACCCTCTCCATTTCTCTCTCTTACCCTTTCTTCGCTTCACCTCTCTATCTATTTACGTATCTATTTCTATCTGTCTTCCCCTCGCACGAAAACTGCAATACCCTCCACTTTGCGGTACGTTGAAGAAAAGAACGCTGCCTCGAGCGTCCTCAGGATTTTTCATACCGTCGTGCGATGCAGATTTGAACGACGTCAGGGTGCAATTTAACTTGTGATCTACGCTGAAATACAAGGCCATCTAGGAATCCTGCGCTTTCTCCCCGAAGCCTTCGCGTTTTCTACGTAGCTTAAACGAAATTTTTCGGTATATTTCTCGAACGATTACAGATACAGGACTGTGCTAGCACGCTCGCGGATGTAATAACGGTAAAGGCGAAAAATACTGAAAATGCACCGCCGCTGGCTACGCTCCAGAAGAACAATGTAAAGCGATAGAGTTCCATGATATACTTTAAGGCAATATTAAAGTTCGGTACCGCAGTTTATTTACCTTCCGTACCTTCTGGAGCTGAAGGTGGATTCCCACATGCCATGGTTTTACAAGAGAATACGTGTAAGTGGTTAGAAATTGTCACATGGTGGAATTTATGGAAGAAAAACGATCTCCCATCTCCCAATGAGAAACGGATACCGATAGAATGAAGAGAGAACGACATGAAAAATGAACAAATATTCATTTTTTGTTTCTCAAAAAAAATTCTCGTACGTCGTCGCGATAAACAGGAAGAAAACGGTAGAGAAGTACCTCATTTTCGCTAAATCTTAAGTTTATTCGACTGGGAGTGTGCAGACGACAGTTATATAGTCAAAATAGGATTTTCCAGCAAGCTTTGGCTTTAGCTCTGCTAGAATTCCAACCGACACGAGAGTCACTATCCGTGATTCCATTTTCTTCGTCTAGCCAGCGTTAGACGAATTCAGACTGCGCTTCTACGACGAATCTACACGTACGGGTTTCTGCAGCTACCAAAGTCTTCATATGTATGTAGACCATGAATAGATGTATCTGAGTATACATGAACGTACAGGGTTTCACGTTATATACACTGTAGCCTGGCACCTGTCGTCATGTCGGCAGTAACATCCTTTTCAGGGTTGAATTCAATTGGTCTCCACGGTACCGATCTCCGAGGGCACACGTCTTATAGGAACTTATGGTGCACGCGTTCTGGTATTCATGGATGTCGAAGAAGAAATACGTAAGCGGTACAAAGGATGAGGAGAATCTTTTAACTCAGTGGTAGGCAAATTTTTTTTTAGAAGGGAGCTAGTAAAAAAGACTTTGACGAGATAGAAAAAAAGACTGGCGAGTCAATGTAGTTCATGAAATTTTTTAATTTTTATGGAACATTTTGTGGGATTATTTTACGAGTCTGAAATTCAGAATTTCTATAGTATTATTTTAAAGTCGGTGGTGCAGGTTTTGACCCGCGGGCCACAGTTTGCCGGTCATTATTTTAACCCGTTGCGGTTGAAATAATTTTCTTTTCCTGTATTCCTATGCTGATTGAATTTACCTTGGATTTCTGTATTGTTAAATGTTATTTGTTTTAGTGGTAACAGTGAGTATTTGTATTGTTAAACGGATGAAATAATTGTCGGCGTGCTATGTTTCGAATTTAATTGTTATGGTAATTATTCCTGGGGTATATAGTTTTTGGTGGGTTTCAAATTACGGTGACACATTATATTCCTGGATTATTAGATTACATGTTGTCGAAATCATTAAAGGCTGTTGTGGATACATTTTTGAGATAAGAGGGCTTTGAATTTGGGTTTGGTAATTTGGGATTGATTGAGAACCAACTTCTAAACAAAAAATATAATTGCAATACATATGATAAGTCTCAATGTTAAAATTACTCCCTAGAAAATTGACTAAAACAAAGATCTCGATAGAAAATCCGAGAGAGTTTATTATTCTTCCTGAGAGTTTTGCTAGGACGAATGGATAACGATACGTTCGAAATGTGTATAATTATAGTATCGTAATTAAGACCGCATTTGAAGATATCTGAAGGGAATCGGAAGTATTTACGTCTCCCATTGTAATTCACCACTTGCATATAATTTTGTAATCGTTATTCATAGGATTGATAGCAGTTTTAAGAATAGATTACAAGTTTTAAAGCGGCAAGTAATTGCGCCGGCAATTAGAACAGGGAGAAGGCTGGACCTGACTTGAATAATCGATGATTCATGACTCGCTGTTACGTGTTCGAAGTTTAAGGAGGAACGGAAAATCCGAAAATATTCAAAAATATAAGGAAACATCGTTTCTCAACGACTACTAAATACCAAGGGGAAAAAAGCATCCGACTAAAGTATCCAATTGATGTAAATCGAACGAATAAATATTTCTATACTACTTATACATTATTTCATCTAATACTAAAACCAAGGTGATCAAAATAATCGATTTCACTTTTCTTCTAGAAATTTCCCAAATTGATATGCCTGCCACAGCCTAAGTATTCCACTTCTTTCTTATAAAATGTAAATTATTAAATTTAACTGATTATTTTTCTCATATCTTCATTTGTCTTTTTCCAAACTACTTACTCTAAACTTACTCAGATAATTTAAATATAATATGCCACTTCTTTCTTATAAAATGTAAATTATTAAATTCAACTGATTATTTTTCTCATATCTTCATTTGTCTTTTTCCAAACTACTTACTCTAAACTTACTCAGATAATTTAAATATAATAGATACAACGCTGGTGGTTCAACTGTTAATCAATAATTTAGGACCAACTAAATTGATATTTTAATCCTCGATCTTGAGAATCCCATTGCTTTGAAACGTCTATCTGTAAGTGATACCCACTAGATACTCCAAAAAGTCACTGTATACGCGATTCCCATCAAACACAGACAACGGAGTATCGAATTCGTGAGGTCGAATTTACCTGGTAATTTCCTGCTTCGAAATGTTCTCGATCATCCGTCGAGATTCGTGAGAGAGACTGATTGCACGGCTAGAATTGTCGTCATCCGATACGAAAGATCGTATAGGCAGGAATTCGGTTGGTTTCGAATCCGAAATTGAGGGTTGTCGTATCCAAGGATATTTCTCGAAATTGCAGAAAATCGGTGACACCTTGTTGATCACATTTACTCTAAATAAAATTCCACTTGATTCATTTAATTGATTCACTTTCAATTAATTTAAAAATACAAAGACAAAGTGAAAATATTACTTTCAGTAAATTGTTCGTATCAAAAATGAATCGGAAGAATGGAGAAAAAGAAGAAGATCAGGGGGGATATAGTATAGCAGAGAGGCAAAGAACAAGAGCGTTTCTTCTAGCTGACAATAATGCCTCTGAGACAAGTAGTACAGTAATCTCGAGGAAGAGAAATTTTATTTGCTCTGCCGAAGAGCATCTTCTTGCGAGCTTTATCCTTGCCGAACACGACGCCAGGATCACCTGGTTGACCCAGTTACTTGGATTCGTTTCGTCATGTGCAAGAGGAGCGTCAAAGAATTTTACAGGTGATCCAATGTTCTCCATTTATTTCGAAAATAATGATTAACACTTTGACTGTCATAGAGATCACCGATGATCGACGCTATTTAATTTGGTGAAACTTTTCGGACATACTAAATATTTCAATATCAATGTTAACCCCTTGACCTACGATTTCTTCTCTGATGGAGCGCGGAAAGACTCAAAATTAATTCCTGAAATCAAAAGTTATCACTGATATCTGATATTTCGTGTAACTAAATGTAATATTATTAATGATACCGTTTCTTGACCGGCTGATATTGTCAATATAATAGTTTTCGAAAGACTTCAAAATTTCATATTCCATTTTCCGCGCTACAAGTCCCATACGTAGTTGTAGGCTAAAGATTGAAAAAGATAAAGCCTACCGAATGTCTATCTATCTGCATCTTCATAGTTTCTGCTTTGTAAAGATGTGAATTTAGTAGAAAAAGTTTCATTTCAGTGGAAATGATGAAATTAGGAAAATATTTGTGGCGTTAACGTTTTAATTTGCCTACACCACAAAATGTATCTCTGACAATTACTGTTAAACATTAATTTTCTAGCCACAGTACAAATCGGTAAAAGATTGAAGTTCAGAAGAAACAAATACATCGTCAGCTGTTGACAACGCTAACTCATCTTCATCGTCAAACATACGCGAATTTACTTTCCTCTCAGGGAGACCGTCGAGAAACTGCGAAAATAAGGAATAAGAGAACGAAGACAAGGCTTTCCTTGTAAGATACAAAGAGACATTTTATTTGTGTACCGTCACAGAAGGGCTCGATTTCTCCCCCTCGTGGTATGTCTACCCTCCGTCCTGCTAGGTGCTCCACTTACTTCACAAGCGGCATGGAGAATCGTTTTTGCGGCTTTATTCACCCGTTTACGATATGGCTCTTTCCCCGTTCTAAAATGCTCCCAGCAGAAGGTATTCCTGACAGCCTTTCCCATTTAGTCTAATTATATATCGTAAGTCATGTCTGACATTCTCAACCGCCGCAACGAGAAACGGGTCAAAAGGGTAGAAACTAGATACCATTACCGTAGAATATTCAGCATCCTTCAAATAGCCTTTCGATCCTTGCCACGAAGGGCCAATGTGTATGCATATTTCCACTCTAACGTCGCACGATATATTAGTAAATCTGAGAAACTCCTAACGATGCATCCACGATAAAGGATTCCCCATGAAAATATGAATTTTAATTGTTTAACTGTTATAATCGAAATGAAACTAAAATCTGGATATTTTGGAAGAATGATACATCGATTAAAGCTTTCAGTCAGATCGTTCGACAGAATGAGAATGGTTTGTGAGACACGAAAGAAATTGATAAACAGTATCCCAGACGCGCTTAGCATGCAGATCTTTCATCTGCATCCGGTCGTTATCCCTGGAAGAAGGAATAATCGTGGCTCGTTAGGCGCCGCTGAGATTTCGTCTCGTATTTCTTTCTCTCGTTTCTCTCCCCTGTTTCTTTTTCTCTCTTTCTCCGATTCTTTCCACCCTTCTTCCTATTTCTCGCACCCTTCGCTTGGTCCCTAGTATCTCGCTTCTGTCTATTGCTTTCTCTTGCACTCCTTGTATATTCTGTCATGCATATGAATGAAATGATTTCGCTGCGAGTCGAAAAAAAAACTCGGCGTACTGTTAAACGACTCACGCTTATTCATAGCTCCAGTGGGCGAACACCGCATTCTGATGCAGTAAACCACAGGGATGATAATTTCAGCCCCGCGCCACGCGGCTCGCTTTATGCATTTTGCCTCGCTATAAAATTCACGAGTGAAGTGCATTTCGTTCGCGTATCACCTTCCCACGACTCTTTCAACGTTTCGACGTCTGTTAAATCGTTGGTCGAGCTTTTGTCCAACCATTGTAGGGGGGAAGAAACGATGGAACGCTGAACGTACAGCGAGGGAAATTGAATCTGTGATTTTAGACTCTACGAAGAATACCGAGCTCATTTAAGAACAAAATGCCTTTCTGAGTGCAGAACGTAATGGCATGTGTGTCGTGTAATTAGAAAAAAACGAGAAAAAGCTTCACTTTGGCTCTGTCGGTGGATATCATGACGTACAATACGTCTTATCAAAGACTCAAATACAATTAATCGTGCCGACAGATTGTAAATACATATTCGTACTTAATAATACAAACAATTACATATTTCTACAGTTGAACCTATTGTTTGATCGGTACGGTACGGTTAGAGTTAAACTTTACAGATTTCTATGGCCTCCCTTCTATGGCCTCACCCCTTTTTGTGCTGACTGGACAATTGACTAAATTAATGACATTATTGTTAAAGAAATAAATTGACTAAGTTATTTCAATGTGTTTTGAAAATCGTAGTACAAACAGCTATAACAAATAGAAGAAATTGTAATTTGATTATAGCTTGACCTAGAACATTCGTTGTAGTGCCTAGTGGTAGTGCCAACTATAAATTGTGAATTTTTAATTACTTATAATAATATTACCAATATTACATGAGAAAAGTAAATAATAATCCTGTGATGCGCCGCATCACAAGTGTTGCTAAATACGATATATCGATGTTCGGCACTAAAAGGGTTAAACCTCCAACAATTGCGTCACCCGAACAACGCAAAGGAGGAACAGATCTCGGAAAAAGTTGAAATGGAATTTGAATAGTTACCGAGTAAAACAAACCCTACAATCTTCTTGCACCGTTCAAATCTTGCTTCTCTTATTGTCGTGCATCGCCACCACCGCGCCGGGTGTTGTAAACCTACAAACGAATTGGCTCCCGGACAGACGGTGTTGTAAAGCACTAAATAAGAAAAACGACGACTACGACAATTCCGCGACACTTCAAGAGAAACAAACTCGCGGTAACAATCGTGAAAATCTCTCGAAAGAATATTTCGATCTTCTCTCAACACACCGTTCCCTCTCCGGATAACTTTCGCGCGAACTACTATCTGTATCGGACAAAAAGATTTATCTCACTCCCTCTGCGTTACATCCGCTATAAACGCGAGCCTTTGAAGATTAACGAGCGTCCCGCAAGCTTTCCTTCCATATTCAATCGAGCACCCTTTTTCTGTTCAAGCTGCGAGACCGCATCCGCATCCGAATCCGGGACCATTTTTCTAAAAAAACATAGTTATCTCCACGGGATTTTCCGTGTGAGAAAACGACGAAAGTAAATTCGCATGAGCACATTGAACGAATGAAGGTGCAAAAGAAAAAAGGAATAGTTGAAAAGGACGCAGAAGTAGGTGACGTATATGAGAGAGGTATCTCGTAGAAAAGAAAAAGGCGCTATCAAGCAACTCTTGGTCTCTCGTACTTTCTTTTCTTTCATTTTATCGTTGCTTTCTCGCTGTTCTCCGTTTTGTCATCTTTCGAAAGTTTGCCCGTTTTGTAGCACTGTTTGTTTTTCCTTTCTGTTCTCGATACTTCTGTCAGAAGCGAAAATGTCGACAGGTCGAAGAAACCGATTCACCTACGTCGGATGTCTTTGTAAATCGAGAATAATACGGTATCTATGATTTGTAGAAGAAACGCTTCTCTGACGTAGCACGGAAGCAAATACGCGAAAGAACGTGGAATGCGAAACTCGGGAGCGAAGAATCGATCCTGGGGAATGTAGGTACATAATTTCGAAAGAACAATGTCGATTTTCGATAAGGGAAAGAACGGTAAAAGTGTAACGATCGGGGAATATATGTGCGCCGGAGAGAAAGAATTTTAGGATGAAATAGTTTCTATTCGGTGCAGTTGGGAAGATATTCTTTCAGATGTTTCAAACTGAAAGAGATACGGGAGAGAACTACCGTCGTGCTGCGTTTCTCCGATAACTTCGCTCGAAGACTTCGTTTTTTAAAAATACGATTTTCAGATTTGAAAAATCATATATTTCTTTTAAATCGCAAAAGTTAACGTTCGAAAGACTTAAATAAACATGATTCAATGGAATCGTTAACTAGATACTTGAATAAATAAGTTGCTCAGTTTCAATACGAGATATCTTTTAAACTTTTCACTTAAACCGTACCTTTTGAATACACTTTGAAAATATGTCCCGGAGAGATTTGAAAAATACTCATTTTAATAGTTGATATAACACGGATATCGGTTACCACTGAAAGTCTACGTGCTCAGAATCTCGAACGTATCGGGTCTCATAGAATACACAATACAAGATACGAGGATGGTTTCGCTACCTAAAACCAAGTCCGAAGCGAGCAAGCATCTGAAATTCATTTCCCTTCAATAAGTAAAAACGCAATGAAAGAAAACGACTTTGGTCTATCTAACCGAATTGAGTTTGTATTACCGATCCCCGCGCAAACATTCACCCTCTCCCCATCCGCGAAAAAGAGACGATTCTTCGAGGGTCCCGCGGTCCTTGGGGATATTAAATATATTTCGTCGAATTCACCGTTAAATCGCTGCTTAAATTCGGTTCGTTTGAGCCATGCCGAACTTCTTATTCGACTTGAGTAACCGATCGTGCATTGAATGCAAATGACACGGCGACACAAAATGCGATAGGGGTGTTCGGTTCCTCTCGTTTCTTTTTCACCTGACCCCTTCATCCCTCTGCGAGCCCACTGACGCGGCAAAGTTCCGAGGGTCGAAGAAGAAGGTGGAAGTTATGCGAAGTTATATACCATGACGACGAACTCCCATGATTCCGTCGCCTATGGGATGCCCGGAAAAGTTTGCTTTTGACGCGGTAGGTTGCACGTGACGAATTCAAATCAGGCGTAAATACTTAAAGCAAACACACTGAGGGGTAGAAACTCGGCTTTAAAATAAAGCATTAGAAGGGCGGGGAACAACGGCGGTAGTTAGAGGCGGCAGGGTGGCACGACGTTCTGTTCCGCCTACCCTTTGCCTTCCGTCGCAAACTTCCTCGGCAACTTTGTGTAAACTCGCCAACTTTTGTAGCGAAGTAGTTCAATGAACACAAATTGCAACCACGGTGAATGGACGAAGGAATGGCCATTACGCACGGCCCGAGGAAAGAATCGATTAACTCCTCTTCCAATTATCATGAAGCGATAACGAGGGGATGTTTTTTTTTCTCGCGATGAAACATCGTCAGAGTTTTCTGCACATTGATGGGAGTTGGCCTTTCTTTCGTAATGGAATTCGATGGATGTCTTGGGAGTGTCAGAGTTCCCATAAAATCGTAGAATCGAGGAGTATTTTAAACTGTAAGAGAAATTTTATATTGGTTATTTCTTTAATGGATGTAGAGAGATACTTAAATAATGTATGTGCAGTTATTGCCTGGAATTCAAAATGGAAACTGAGATGCGCGGCTTGTAATAAATTCCCAACGGCATCGAGGAAACTATTTCGGTGTCTCGACCAAGAGCAATGTAAATGTATCGACAGGAAAGTTTTCTTCATTTGTAACAACCACGAGAACAGAAGAAACGCATTTGAACTTGAGTATCCGCATGACTCTTACCGTGCGATGGAAAAATACGATTTCTTCGAACCTGAATATTGAATTTGATAAAACGACGGTGCTTATCAAAATGGATACAGACAACATAAATGTAAAATAATACATTTGAAACTCTTCCTGCTGGTATATATTCGTAACATTGCTCCATAGAATTCAACATATGATTGACAATTTTATTCTTATACAGGTAACCCTCGTATAACACATTAGATAGGTTCCTAGAAATTGCAGTACTGCAGGAAACCATATTATATGCGACCCAGAATCAGCATAAAACGAGGTGTTACGTTCCGAAAACTAAATAAAAGCAAACTTTCTTTTTTAAATTCCATATCTCCAAAATCATTCTCTGGCCGAGAAAGAGCCGACATATTTAATTTTAAAGCCAATGGTGTCAGATTTTAGGGAGGCCCCGGGTGAGGGGTCATGGCGGCCAAGGGTCCGGTGCGGGTTTCGCTTTTAATTTACGTCTCTCGGCTTCTGGGATTCGATTCGGGATGATTTTTATCTCATTTTAATCGCGAAAGTACGTAGTTTAACGTGTTGAAACGTACAAATTTCTACCTTCACTTGTTCAAACGTGAGATGCTTTTATATTCTTCGCGAGCCCGCCATACAAAACATGATATTTGCAGGACGATTCTCGTGGCGTAGTATGAAAGCCTGAAGTCTCAGGAAGACGAGGAAACAAATTTCACGATAGTCGGTCAAGAAATCACCGAGATATTTAATTTTAAAGCTTATGGTGTCCGATTTTCGGGCGGCACCTGGTAACGGGTCATGGCGGCCAGAGGAGCGGTGTAAGCTTCGCATTCTCTCTTCATTTTTTTACAAGATTTGCATTCAATTTATTTAAATATACTAGATATAACGCCGATAATTCTATTGTTAATACTTTCCAAGGCATTATTTGGAGTCATCTCAAAGACAATCGTCGTAATTATCATCAAATTTCCCATTGATATCCCAGTAACGCCATTCACCCGAGAGAAAGCTCTGTATCTCGATAGCAATGTCAAGTTGTTCGCACCTAGTCAGACAATTTCAACTTCTAATCGCCGGTTCGCCGAGAGCTTATAATTACCGGCACTGTTACGGAACTTGTTTTGACATTTCCGAGGAAATTTACTCTTCGCAAACCGCAAGTTTATTCAATACAGTCGAAGCAACGAGATTGAGGTTGCAAGATGGTCGGTAGCGCGTGGTTAAGGCGCGCTTTGAGAAGACTCGAAAATTGCCTTCGTTAGTGAAACGACGCTCTTTCCACCCTTACCAGTTTCCTTTAAATAACATTTGCAATGTCTCCTTATACACGTATTGCATGAAACGTTCGTTGCGTAGACAAACGATATATGCGTAATTATTATGGCCAATGTTATAAGCTCCTTATGGAAGAAAAGGTAAGCGTTAATTGAAAGACAATTAACACCGTGAAACGGTAATGAAATCTGGTTATATCAACAGATTTAAGTTTTCTGGAAGAATTACGAATTATCCGGGTTAGAAGACAAATATACCTACTCGCTCCATTTGGCTTACTGGATCTCTGCCAAGGAGAGAGTGCGATCCGGGGTTAATTTTTAATTTACTCGCTATTCGGACAACCGGAAATCGCGGGAGTCGTCGTAGTTATCGTATTAATTACTTTTACGATGCATTTTCCGAAACAATTATCGATAACACGCGAATCGTGAAATTGAATGAATATTCGATTATCGAGAAGAACTATCGAATTCTCTCGATAGAACACCTCGACGCACCGACTCTCACAGTCATTGAATTTAATTCCATCGTTGCAGTTCGTTCCGATTGAAATTACAGGATAAATTTAAATCCAAAAATGCTCTTCTTGTGTCATTCGTTCCAAAGTGAAACTGATGCTACTGTTAAATATGATATTACACGTCTAATCTCGTGATATTAATATCATTCAAATAATTCTCTTGTTATAATCAAGTCTCACCTCGTCTAAACATATCCTACTTAAATCTTAATCGTTCGAGCGTTCTTTGCGAAAACTTAGTCGAAGAGCTACCAAGTTTCTATCACTTTGCATCGACGAATCCAATAAACTAATATTTCATTGACCTTCTATTTACAAGTAGCAAATATCGTTGTTTTATTTGTCAGTTAAAGATAAAATTTAATTAAAGATAAATTTATTAATTCTATAGGTCGATCAGCTCGAACACTTTTCAATACTAAATAAAATAATCGCGATTTTCCTGCTTGATACTTAGGTAAACGGTTAAATAAAACTTAAATAAATTCAAACCAAAGGCTCATAAAAATACAAACAACATCTTCAAAGTGAAAGAATTTTAAGCATTTTCTACTCATCGTTAAAATCACCACACAAATGCGAAAAAAAAAATCGTCATCTAGAAATTGTAATTAAGCACGTACCTCTTACAATCAACCTGATTATCGCTTCCGGTATATGACGGTTGTTGAAGATACACTCGTATTCTCCGGAGTCGGCTGAGGTAACTGGATGAAATTGGATAGAATAATCCTTCTGTGAGAGGGACACCCGATGATTCCAAACCGCCGTCGTGCTACTGCCGTATTCCAGCAGTCGCATGCCGTCGGCTCGCCACTCGAGCATCAGAACTAAGGAATCCTCCGTCACCCCAGGACAATTCAGTGTCACGTTCTTGCCGGCCTCGATGATTACTTCCTCCACCCGTGAATTCATCGTATCTGAAAACGGAGACGGTTCACAGGTTACACTCGTCAAGTCACCTCAGCGTTTATCGCGCCAATGACAAACCTACCATCTGCACGATCTGCCTGCGTCAGGAGGGTTTTGCATTTAGGCCAGATAAAACATGATTTCTACCTGATACGTTTACGAATATAACACTGTTTTAGTATACTATAGATAGAAACGTCTTTTAACACTTTGAGGCACAGGAATTCACAAAATAGAATGACCCATGTTGCACATACATTTCTTTTTGTTTTAAGTGAATAAAGTTGATTTATATTTATTGACAAAGCTATATAACGATATAAATTTTCGAGGTGGGACGAAAAATGTCCACACCATGGATCTTCACTCATCAAAGACGTGGTGATACTTTTAGTCCCACTGTGTCTCAAAGAGTTGATATATACGCACATTAACCCCTTCAGACCCGATTCTTTTTTTCGTTTAAGACAATATTTATTTATTTATAATTTGTAAATGTATATTTTAATGGGCATATGGTCCTTACGCAAAATTTGTAACATTAAGAAGATCCTGAGAAACATTTGTATAAAAAAATAAAATTCATTAGGTGTTGGAACTAAGTTTAAATCTATACGTAATAAAATACAGCACGAAAAGTATTATGTACATTACAATGTGCACAGGGTCCGAAGGGGTTAACGTATCGCTCATACATAGGAACGATATCGTTTAAACAATTAAAGTAAATAGGATTGAAATAAAACTTTCAATTGAACGTGATAAAAGTCTGTCGATGAGAGAAGATATTATTTTGGCACGTTCTCGGTCGATGATTACGCTTTAATTAAATTTGTATCGGTACTTTTTAGAACAGAGTACAAGAAACGATAAAATATGAGGTGAAAATTTGAGGAGACTTTTGTCAGAAGAGGTTTCTAAGTCCAGAGACAAATTTTATGAAAGGTAGTTCGATTTAATGGGTCTTTAAGGAAACGCGTAATATCAAGGAAAGTGCTTTAGGTTCGACGAAGACGAATATGACTTTAACCACTAACTGATCGTGTTTAAGTTACGACTGCTTGTCTCTATCAATCTGGATGATTATTATTATTGCTGATAGGATTATTGGAGGATCGATAGTGCTTCGGTTTTGAAAGTATCATTCTCCGAGAGACGATAAAAAATAAGAGTTCTTTTACGCGATCTTTACTTTCGATCTGGAATATTATCTGACCGTTAATTCTACGATCGATCATGTTTGATCTTTGTTACTGTCGTGGTAAGTATCATTTTTTTGTTGTTAACGACAATGGAAGGTGAAATTCGATGGTAATCGTTGGCAGGTTTACGATTAGGAGATAAGTCTACTAAGTGGAACTACCTGTTCCGATCCTTCTTGCCGTGTAGATAAGTTCTTGCTGGTCGTCCTCATTCTCGATAACCAGCAGACTAAATACGGGTCACTCGAGGGTACGTAACACTTCGATTAACCCCTCGTAATCGCCACGAGACTTTGCTCTATTGTTTCTCTTTGCCATTTCCGTAACCGCGTGCTTCGATACCAAGACCCACATTGTTGAAATTTTACTTTATACTTGTAGCTTTTTCGGAGTAATCAATGTTTCGTGTTCGATAGCTATCAACACTAGAACTACCAAGCAAGTCGAAATGACTGGTTTTCTAATTTTTATCGAAAAATTCTCCAATTTTATATGTGAGTCACAGAGTACATATTCGATGTTGATTTTATAAAACACAGATGGTCAAATCGATCATGTTTTCCACTCCTTGATTGCCATCATTCCAAAGTACTTATTTAATATATTGAAATATACAATGTGTATATTGAATTATAATATAATTAATATATAATATTGAAATATAATTAATAGATGGCACGAGCTTGTAACATTGAGGTTGATATTTAATCGGGATGTGTAACATATTTAAATTAGCCATTGAATCGTTGTCTGCGAATCGTTGAGTGTACAAAAATTAATTAAAACATTAGCCTCTTGCGCTGAAATGGAAGTCATATAAATCTACAAAGTACTCTTTACAATTTTTATAAAAGTTATTTCAATTAATCCATCTGTTCAAATTGCTTTGAAGGATTTCGCTGCACGCATCTGTATATCAATTTTCAGCACAAGAGTATGAAAGTTATTAATTCGGATGCATCGGCATACCCAGAAACATTAAATAAAAATATATTTTGTGTTGTGCACGATGATAATACTTGCTCTGGTAATTTCTGTCCTTAACATATCTGACAATGTCGAATTACACGAGTTACCCAAAAATTCCATATTCCTCAAATCTATCAAACGTTTTCATTCTATTCCAGTTGGTTGCAACCTTTTTCACAGACCTACATTTTTTTCGTATCTAAGAAAGAATTCTCTCGAATTTGAAAGTGTTGAGGGACCATTGAAATCGATTTTCCATTGAAAATTTGGGGTAATGGAGAACCGTAGGATTTGCCGAAGCAGCTGTGATTGGAGATCGCAAAATCGCATTCTTCAAAGGGAAAGGTTGTGACATGATTCACAACGTGATTCCATCCCCAAAAAATGTAGTAAACTTTTCTGTGTACTATGCGAGCATTTCATTTACCCCTTCGTATCAGATTTATAAAGTGCACGTTCGGTGGTCTCTCTCTCATTCTCTCTTTCGCTCTTGCTATTTTCCTATTTTTTTCTCTATCTGTTTTTCTATCTTTTTACCTTCCTCTTCTGATCTTCCTATCCTCCGATCTTCCTATTTTCCTATTTCTCTTTCTTTCTCTTCCTCTAAATTTCTCTCTTCCTACCTTTCGCTGGTTAACCCTTCCTTTCTCTTCCGATTTACTCCCTGTCAGCCAGTTTCTCTATCTATTTTCAGTTTCTATCTCTTCATCTCCCTGTCTCTATCAGTTAGTCCGTCTACATATATTCATTCCTTTGACAAATTCTCTTTACCAGCAACGCGAACAGACCGATTTTACCCGACACAGTCGATCAGGGGGGTTCACGTTTGTGCGGTGCTGAACTTTGATCGCTGGAAATTCTAGATTCACTTCCGCGCTCCATTTCGGAAGTTACGACGGAAATTTCACGGCGATCGTTACCATAAAATCATCGCTCGCATTATAACTTCGATACGCCCGGGAGATTATTAGTTCCGATCATGGGATTAGATGTATTGCCATGACAGAATTCGGAAGTCGCTTCGAAAGTTTCAATTTGCAAAACAACGGAGGATGACAAGGCGGCTTTAACCCCTTCATCGTGAAACTCATCTTCCTTGGAGACAGGATGTCGTGGTTTTAAATTACTGTCTATCGAAGGGACCGAAATATTTTACATATATTTCTTTTCTTACGTCATTTTTTAAATTATTTATAAAATAGCTTCGCATGTCAAATTATAAAGGTTGACGTTTCGTCTTACATTCTTAATGAGACGGTGAAAGAAATATATTTTCATCTTGAAGGACAAGTCACCGTGTTATCATTATTACATTAGTTTTAAACGAGTGTCTCTTAAAATTCATAAATAAATCTCGCAGCAAAGAAACAAAAGGGAAAAATCTTTCATAAAAAAATTATGAGAATCACCGTCTCCCAAGGCGTTGCTTTTAATCGGAGCTACAAAGATAGCTTGTACTCCACAGAAGAAATATCGGTCCTGCAAGAAAATCAATGAAGAACACTTTGGTCGCCCGTTACACGAGATGTTCTTTATATTTTATATCTTTTGCAATCTTAGGCCACGTCCGCGCTGAGACTTATCGCCTCTACGTTTTCCTATCACTCTACTTGTTATAATTTAAATTTATGCCTATAAATTTTCTAATATGCCGCATAAATCCAATCAATTTCAGAAGGATTAACCAAACCAGCCGTTACCACTTTCTGATCCTTGCATTTCTTCGACGATGCTTTTTCGCGCATGCATCGGAAAAATTATCCGGGCTCACGTTTCCGGTAGCTGTTTAGAGAACCTTCCGTTGAACCAACAGTACACCCGAGAAAACTGGAGAACAGGTAAAGGCAGAAATCGTGAAAAACGAGTGAAAAGTGTAGAAATTTTCTCACGATAAGAGTATCGTCTACCTGCCTGTTTTCTGCGAATTCACCAAAGAGAGGATTTATTAAACGATTAATAAATGTGTACCATTTTGCTGTGGGATTAAATAATAAAATCATATTTGCGTTAAATCATAGCGGATGAAGTTGTTTCAGTATATATTGTAACAAACTTTATTTTCTCTCTATTGGGAATTCGCAAAGGTGACATCGATTTACATAGTAAATAGTGTCGTTAAAGAAGATTTAATCGAGTAATTAAAATATCAGGACTTTCAAGAAAGGAGTATGTTTAGACTATAAAATCTTCTGTTTCTATTCACAGCAAAAGAGAGAGATATAGTACTGTCAAAAGTTCTAACAAATGTCTCTTCCACTGGCTGACTTCGTTCGTAAAAATATTTTCTTGGAGAACAGTAAGTATTTTTAAATTTCACCATGTTTCACTCGTGAACGTCATTTTACCAGCATTCCTGGGGAACGTTAGAGCCGAGACCGTTCAAAAACTCGTCAACAAGGTGCTCAGATTTTGCCAGGAGTTTAAATTCGAAACATAACGTAGTCTACTTCCAGTGATCGTTTCGAAAGTAATCGTGTTTGTGGTTTGTGTCTCAAATTTCTCGTAAATATTTGAAAGCATCCAGTGGTCTACCACGATATTTATAACGAAATGCTGGTACAAGTAGAATTGCCACTAATTGTAACTATAATTAACCTATCCAAACATTTCAAATATACACGTCGTAGCTCATCTACAATGTAATGTATTATTTAAAGCGGAAGACCATTTTATTTTCATACGTCTGGTCCGATATTTCGAGTATTACTCATTAACACTTTGTAGACGGAGTATTTTTCAAATATTGACAAATAACTATTATTTGCGCAATTTTATTTCAACAGTTTTATTTCAGTTTTCTATCTCTAACCGTATAAATATGCACCGGTATACATCAGTTAAGAATTATTAAAACCTGGTCAGTCTATTACAATATCCTTTTACTGTGAGCAATTAGCAGCTATAAATATCATGTAATTGCTTTGTAAATAAATTGTTCCAAATGTAAAGAAAAACGAAATTAATCGACAAATAAAAAACAATGACAAACAAATAACAATCTGAATTTTTCTAGTTTATGATTCAGAACTTTTTTTGTGATCACTGAGACATATTTAGATCTCCTTTTGTTCAAAGTGGAGATAAGATTTTTTAAACTATCGGCTGAAAGAGAAGAAACTGCCGTGCTGGATAGATCCTATAGGAATGGATATTTTCAAGGGTGCAAAAAACTCGTAAAAAGATGGTGGAATAGCGGAGGGGAAAGTAATACTCCGTAGGAACACCGGAATTTCTCGAACGCGATAAAGTGCTGTTAATTTTCAACGGAAAAAACCTTCGGTACAGAAAGCAAGAAAAAAAGGCAACGTGGCAGGAAAATTTCCAATCGATCGTCATGTCCGGATAAACCGTGCGTTTATACGAGCAAATTGATATAATCGTGCAGAAAGAAACGTCAGCGATTTTTCGCCGATTGACGTTAATCTCCTTGTTTCCTGTCTACCCTGACGCGATGTATCTTCCATGGTATTTGGAAATAAATTGCGTTTGAGATACAACACAGAAATTCTACCGTGTTACGATCTTCTGAAATTCCAGGCGTTAAAGACTCTGCGAAAAAATGTTTCACTGATAAAACGATAATCATTAAATGTTAGTGGAAGTTAACACTCCAAATGCCACGGTGGATCACTTTGGTAGAAATTTTGAAACCAGCAAAATACGTATAGCATTCAATTTGTTAATATTAACAATGCCATCGACGCTAAAATGAGCGGTACAACGAATTGCAAATTTTCAACTTTTAGCATTATTAACTAAAGATTATTCTAAGCGTTGTTTCCAATATTATTGTCAATATTAAATTGGCAATTTCCTGTGCCCTTTTTAGAAAAAATCATCGTTATTTTATAAACAGTCGAGTCATTGACCCCGTTAAGTATAGATAGACTTTCAGCAACAGAATTAAGTTCATTACAAAAATCTATGGTATTTGTCACTTTAAAGAATCAGACTGTCATTCACTAGGTCCTAAGAAAAGCTCCATTATTTCTGATATATTAGGTGTAAGGGAAAGTTCTGTCGTTTTTAATTCGTTTGCCATTCAAACAGAGAGTTTGGACAGGAAATCAAGTCTTTTAATGTGATCCAAAGCCTTAGTCTGATAAATTCCAAGCTTGAAGCCCATTTGTGTGGAAGTTAACGTGAGATTTGTCCTGATCATACTGCGATGGCTTTCCTGATTTGGGTTCATCTTTCAAAGAAAAATCACCCGAATGAAATTTCCCAAACCATCTTTGACACTTTCGAACTGTTACTGCATTCTCTCCAAACACGTCACACAAGTTTTTTTTTTACCTCCATCCCGTTATTCCCTTTTTGGGACTCATACAACATGCATGTCTTAAGTGCACTTTTTCTTCACTCATGTTAAGAGTTTTTCAAGTTGAAAAAAATTGACTAAAATACGAAAAATGTGTATAAGTCCTCAATCATATACTAATCTAAGTGTTTAAATTGGTTTCAATCGGATCAGAATTCTTCCTTAGGATCGACAACGTATAAAAGTGCACGTGCTCAAAAACGCCAGAACTTTCCCTTATACGTAATACATTTCCTACTGACAGTGTCTACCAAAACCTTGGTAGTTTTCCAATCACCTAAAACAATAAATTCTGGCTGAAATAACCACTGTACATAGAGCCAAAATACCGAGCCAGAAAAGACTTTGAAGTAAATCGACCTCGCTTCTCTGATATCCAAAAGAGAGTAGCTTTTCCCATGAAAAATGTAGCTGCACGTGGCACAGGGAAAAATGGGAATGAAAAGAGGGGTGATCATGGAAGGAGAGAAGGAAGAAATAAACAAAGAGTAGCTCCTTTTGCGACGCTCACGCTTCTTCTCGTGGAAACTGACACGAGCGACTTTCCTTCAGCCCTCGAGGCCTCATCTACTTCGCCGTCACGGCCAAGTCCATTTCGCGCGCAAGTTAACATAATGTAAAAAGTTTCCCCCGTAGGCAGTCGATAGCATGCGGTGGTAGTGACAAAATGATGAAACGGCTTGTCCGCGTGATCTTCGATCGCTCCATTGGCGAATGGGATTTTACCCGCGATTTTTTCGCGTTGATGGAATTATGGTGTTTCGAGGTGACATACTCGATTGCGCGATGTCCTCAAAAAGAGTGATTTGTTTCACTTTGTTCTCCGTACTTGCAGAGGTTTCAACGAATTTCAATTTTTACAGGAGAATCTATCTATGCTCATACTGTTATCGATATTATTTTGTTGATACTTTTTCGGTTTTAATTATCTATTATATAAAGCTCAAATACCACTTGACTGACTCACTCACTCACTCATCACGAAATCTCAAAAACCACAGAACGGATTGCAATGAAATTTGGAACATACCTTCCCCTTGGGTCTTAGGTGCTCAATAAGAAAGGGTTTTGAAAAATTCGAAATTTTAGGGGGGGTTTGGGGGGGTTAAAGTATGGGCCAAACTCATCAACGCAGAGCCGAAAATACTTGACCTAGAAACTTGAAATTTTGCATGAGCGTTCCTTCTAGGGTATTAGCACCCACTAAGAAAGGATTTTTCAAAATTCGAAATTTTAAGGTTTTTTTTTAGTTTCGATTAAATCGTAGCGAAGCACGGGAACTTTCAGCTAGTTACGTATGTTTGTAAGGTGTACTGGTTAACACTAGAACTACCAAACCAGTCAAAATGCCTGGTACGGTAATTTTTTCAAAAAATTCTCCAAGTTTATATAAGAGTCATAGAATAAATATTCTACGTCTATATCGATGAATGTAAATCACCCAATCGATCAAATTTTTCGGCCGCTTAATTCCCCCTTTTTGAAAGTATTTATTTAATTGATTAAAATATGTTAATTTGACGCCGGTAGTTCTAGTGTTAAAGGAGGTTCAGAGGTCACTGAAAGTTTCGATATTAAATTATGTTGATGAGTAATGCTCTCATTTTAGCTTTCGTTATTACCTACTCAACTGCATAAGTAATGCTATGATTTGAAAGTGCAAGGATTAGAATCTTACGATGGAGATATTATACAGAATTCATGAAGCACCTCATTAAATTCGCCCATACGGACTTATAACATGTCAAAAGACGAAGATACCTTGCGACTCCTTCTGAACGTTCAACTTCCTGTACAGGAGACTTCCGTCTGTGATTCGTACGCAATGTGTTAACATTTCCGACAGCTTCTTGAGCTCTCGTCGGAGGTACGCGCGTCGTCCGGTGTATCCTCTTTGTTCTTCTTTGAACTTTCGACGGAGGAAGGAACTTCCTGAAACGTGTGCTTTGCACCCACTTTGTTCTTCTCTGAACCATCGCCGGAGGTACATTATAAAACGTACGTGCGTGCACCCTCTTTGGAAGTGCTGCTAGCAAGTCGTTAAGGGCACCTTTTGCCTTTGATAAAATCTCTAGACTTACACGCTGACCCGTTTACGTTGACAGGTCAATTACGATGAGCGTTAAGTAACGCGTTTAGTTGCTAAAGATGCTCGTGCGCTGAGTTACGGTTGTGAGAATTTCAAATTAGACGCTTCCGCTTTGATTATATTCGAGCGTCGACGAATATTCAATAGAAATATCGATTTCTACAAAGAACACAATGTACAAACGAACAAAGACATATATTATATTCTTTGTAATAAAAAGAAAATTATTTTGTAATATTTATCTACAGAAAAGAAATGCACACACATTAAACTATACGCTTGAAATTAATATGAATCACGACTTTGTTCTCCCCAAGCTTTGTTCTTTAATTAATTAAAAAGAGTGGCTGCAATTTCATGCTTTAATTTTCAACAATTTAACGATACCCATTATTTTAATATATTTTCATATAGAGAGTTTATTGAACCAGTATATCTGTCAATTATTCCTTTCAAAAGGGCATTCAACGTACCTGTGTACCATAGAAGCAGAAAGGTAAAAGATGTACTTCGCGAAATCAGCTCTAACGTCATAGAAATCTTACAGGTCTTAAAGTACACAACCTTAAAGCCACGGGAAGAGAAACTTTCAACGATCTGGCAGTTTCAAGGAATCTACCGAGGAAGGATTCGTCATTATCTCGACTTCTGTTTCGTAGTTGCCGGAAATATGGCAGAGAAAGGGGAAGTACGATGATGGAAAACCGAGACAGATAGGACGGCGAAGAAAATGAGGAAGCAAGACAGAAGGAAAGTAACGGAGGGTGGAAAAGCGTAAGGTATCGCTGGAGAAAAGGTCTCGAAACCTCTTTCTCCTTTACGGCTCACGTCAGTCACTCTAGAAACGGCAAACGAGCCGCTCTTTGCTCGAGTCTCTCTAATTGTTTCACCGCGATCTATAGTGGATAATTAGATGGTACCGTTGAAACGTTCCATTTTATGGAATCCTCTAACGGCGCTAATTTATTACAATTTCTGGAAGGCGCGATGTTATGCTAATAAGTAACGAGATAAAATAACTTTCACTCCGTAGCATTTACCAAATTTTTGTCCAATTTGCATTATACCTGGAAGATCATATTTAAAATGAATATAAATCCAATTGAAAGGTACTAAAGTGTTTAATATGAAATTCAAATTGTCACTGTGACACGGTTCCGTCTTGTTCTGAAATTTTGGTCGACTTATTCGTAAATATCGACGAATCAAATTATTGATGAATTTTTAAGTTGACTTCTGCTCCTCTGTCTTAATTAACATTGTACAAACGACAATTTTCCGATTTCCGCATAAAATAATAAAGTAGTGGGAGAAATATTTAAATAAAATCGTCCGTGTTTCCTTCAGTACTATTATTACGATTACATCCAGTTCTCCAGCAATTATACGTTTTATAATGTTCTGGAATATTGACACTTTTGCAAACAATAACATTGGAATTACCGACTTCAGATCGATTATGTTTAATTACGCTAAATAAGTTCTTTGGAAAAACAGAAATTCAGTTTATAGCTCCTCTATCAAGTATGGGGACATTTTCAAATGAAATTGGGAATTGCTCATTTTGACTAACTTTGTAATTTTATTTTATTTTAACGTATATTTTTATATTTCAACCTTGTTTTAAATAAAATCAAATTGTTCCCAGTATTTAGGTTGACAAAATATTGTTAAATTTTTATTCACTCTACATGTTTCGACATCTTACGATGCCCTCTTCAGGAGTTGCTACAAATAATTAGGCTTATAATAATTTCACATATTATAATTTCAATTATATTCACATTCAATTATAATTTCAATTATTATAATTTCACAGACACTCATATACATTGACACAATTATTATAAGCCTAATTATTTGTAGAAACTCCTGAAGAGGGCATCGTAAGATGTCGAAACATGTAGAGTGAATAAAAATTTAACAATATTTTGTCAACCTAAATACTGGAAACAATTTTATTTTATTTTATTTTAATATATTTTAATAAAACTTCGATATGTTTCCGTATCGAACGTCTTAGTAAATTCTACCTGTATCGTTGAATTCTCTTCACTTTTATCATCAAGATTCAACGAAAAGAGAGCTCAAAGGACCCTCACTGCGATTACAATGCAACTTAAAACATCTCTGGTCGTATCGAGCATGCCAGTAACGTTTCACGTAAATGACAACGAAATTTTCTTGGAATTAACGTTGCCGTTGTAACTCGTCCAGGGTGTTGCAACAGTTTCAACGATTCCGTTTCCCCGACGACCCTCTCACACCGGTCCATCGTCATCTGGAAATTGAATTTCATCCTCTTTTCCTTCCGGCGGGCGGTCGGCTTGGTGCCGTAAATTAATTTACGCAAATCTTCCGCGGGCATGAATTTTTCCAGCACTAATTTCCCCAGAAGCTCCGGCCATGCTCCACGGGATACAGTCACACGGACGAGGCAAGCCGTTACCACGGTAATTACCTTCCTACCTTCGTTCTATCTAGCCTTTTTGTCTCATAACCAAGTAACTATCTTAATTGCTTTCGCTTTTCTGGTTCTGGATACAGCTCCTAGTTCGCGCCGCACTTTCCGCTTACATCGGATCGTCCTCTTTTCTCTCTTCCAGCTTCGGTCTCCTTTTTCACCCTACTGGCAAACTGTCCCTGCTTATCCCTTTCATACTCCATGACTCGATTTAAATTCGTTTTGTAAAAGGATTTCTCGAATCGTCTTTCTTTCGAGTTTCACTGGCAGAAGTTCCTCCTCTTCCTAATTATCAACGGTATTGTCACGCGGTCGGAGCATCCGCGGAGCTCTATTACTTATTATTGGACGACGGATTTTTATGCATTTATGGTAAATTTAAAACTGTTGAAATACATTAACAGCGAGCAATATAAATAAATATCTGATAATCTGGGATACGGTATTTATTGTAAAGTTTAGCAAGTGACAGAGTACTCTATCTGGATTCATCTTTATTAGCTGCATTTGTCAAACTTCAAATTCGCAGAAGCATCCTCAGAAATAGTGCATGAATGAAGGCTATTTTGAAATTTACAGAAAATTTATTTTGAGTTGAAAATTTAAAACACGTCTGGATCTGAGAATGTCAGACCTTATAATTACATGTTTTCATATTAAGTAAAACGAAAAGCAATCTCTTTTATATCTGTCTCATAGGATATTTCGAGTGTGATTCATTATGTATGATTAAAACCTGGTCAGTCATTCACAGCTCTCGTCTACTTTGAGGCTTTAGAAGATAAAAAAATTACATACCTACTTCTAAATAAATTTGTTCACATTATAGAACAAAAACGATATTTATTTTCAATTAATACAATATTTATGACACTTTTTGTGTCTCTAATTTAATAATATAAATTCTACTGAGTAATTTAACCGTATTAGCATATATTATTAATAAGCAGGTAGTGCTTTTAGTTATAAGTCTGAAGGGAGATATTTCTATATCTCTAATTTAACGATGTGTGTCGAATGAATGAACTGGTATTGGAGGCATCTGTACATGATGATTTGTAGGCTGTAGTATATAAATCTAATAATAAACTTAGGCACATCAAAGGGGTGCAAACGAACCCCCGACAGGAGACGCAAGATATACGCTCCTCTCTCAGGCATAGAAACATAAATCTTTGTTTCTCTGAATGCGAGAAATGTGACTTACTATATTCCTATATCGTATAAAGATGGAAGAACTTCAACGCGACCTTTGAGAGTCATTGGGTTAAAACAACAAGGATAGATTTTGTGGTCAATGCTCCACATAAATGTCGATATAAAATTGTACTGTTTATACGATTTTCATGTAAAACTAGAAGTAGTACTACTTGACATTCCAATTGATCACTTTCGTCAACTCATTTCCATTTTACAAAATTAGAAAAATAACTTTATTAACCCTTTTAGTGCCGGACGACGATATATCGTCTTTAGCAAAATTCGAAGGGTTAATATTCAGTTTCCAATACGATATCAGTAATTTTATGACATATAATTGTAAATACACAATTTATGCTCCATATTACGTATTCTATATGACACTATTGCCAAATGAAAATTCTTTTTATTCGCAACTACATTTGTTATTAATTCAATCAATTTTTTCGGTGGGCACTAAAAGGGTTAATAACATATTAAAGGAAGCGAATAAAAATCTCATTTTTCCATCGTTGAATAAACAATTCTTATTCTGAATAGCCGGAAATTATTAAATGCATTCAACGTTTTATTTCGCGCTCTTTTTTCCTTCTGACGAGTATTCCCATCAGTCGCGTCTTTCCCCGTGATTATTCTTCATTGTCCTTTTCGCCCATTGTCCTTATACTTCCGCGATAATGTCCGCTCGTAGGGCACGGTTGCGTGGCGATATTCTCCCGGAGGAACATCGAACGAAACGGCCTGTTCCGCCAATTTTCCCAACGTTACCCTTCTCGACCTTCCTCCTCGTTATTCCGCTTAGAAAAATCCACAGAATGGAAAAACCAGATCGAGCAAGTAGGGTTAATAGGAACGGTAATTGTCAGACAGCTAAAACCTGGCGAGTGTAATGGACACCGCGAATCACAAGCTTCGTGGTGAAAATTTGATGTTAGAAGTGGATTTTTGTGAGTAATTGTGACGTTAATAATTACAAGAACTATCTTACTAATTAATGAACTACCGTCAATAGAAATGGGATCGAGTAGCCTACAGAATTTTATGGAAATCTCACAGAGTTCGTATCAATGATGTACGTTGATAAATCGATACAAATTTCACAGAACCGTTAATTTTCAAGGGAATTAATTTCTGTTAATTTTGGTAATGTTATTCAATCATGGTTCTGTCTATTTTAGCCAAATACATTTCAATTTCTACGATGATTGCGCATGCTGAATAGAAATGAGTAAATTTTATTTATGTAACGACAGAATGAACAATTATTTGCTGAAAATAAAATTTATAAATTATTCTAATGATATTTGAGAGTAACTCGTAATATGGTTGAGGCACTTCGTAATAAAACAACTTAAAAATTATAAAAATAATGATTCTATTTGAACAGGTCTAATCTCACAGCTCGGAGACAACTCTCCTTGACATAATATCAATATTAACATTTGCAACTCGTTGCTATCGCTCTAGCAATCGATACCATATATAGAGGAGACAATTTCTTTGTTCATAATAATTCATATCAATATTCTTGTAAACAGAGTTTCGAATCCAACGTGTAGAATTGATATAACCTCCCATAGCTGGCAATAGATGGAATCTAATCCAAGGATGATTTGTTATTGAAGCTATCGAATCATCTTAGATACCTAACAATAGCTACAACACGTATTAAACCTGCAGACACTCCTAATTATCGTTTTTTTAAAGAGTTTCTTAAACAGCGAACAAAAGAAAAATATTGAAGCAATCCTTGTACAACTTTTTCTATGTATGAACGTTTCGTACGAGCACTTTTTTAATTAGTGATCGTCTGCCGGATTCACGGAATGGCACATTCGCAGGATGACGTATTCGTCGTTGGCAGAATTCGCACAAACTCGACCCGAGTGACTTTACTCGTCTCTTTTTGCCCGCCAAGTATCACTCTCGTCCAGTGGTCTCTCTCCAAAGGAATAATTTGAAGAAAATCCTTTCACCGCGGCTAGAATTCGTTAAAGTCGCGAAACGTGTTCGCGGATATTCAGAGATACGGTGCTTTTTTTCGAGATTCCCGCTATGCTCGTTATAAACCCTCGGAATCTCCTGTTTGTATCTCCAGTGGCGCGACCGCAAAAATTGGACAGACCCTTCTGCTGTCTGCGTGTTTTCCTTCTCCCTCGTTTCCATTCCAACGATACGGATTTAAGAGGATTCTTCTCTTTCTTCTATCCGCAAGCACCTTTTTACAAGCAAGCACCTGTCGCGTTTTTCTCTGACGCTCGCCAATTGCACGAATTTCAAAGAACGGTGAAATATTTCTTTCAAGTTGTGTCTAACATATTATACGATATTCTCTTCTTCGCGTGCCTAAAGTTTAATCGAGTTCGATATATAACTTCTATTGTATTTTCACAGAACGAGGAAACGTCTCGTGTACGAAAGATCCTTCGGAAAGTTTTCGCGGCTACTCGAGCTCGCGAAAATTCCTCCCCATTCTAACCGTAAATCTTCGAATGATCTTCGAATTGTCCGTAGCGTAGTACGTAAACTTCTCTGGTTTAATTGCCCGCTCGGTTGGACTCCGTCGTTAATTACTTCCCATTTAATTAGCGCTTACCCTCTTAGAGTCTAGGAAGGACCACCCTCGCGCGATGTAAATCACTGACTCCGGGATGCTACGGCGATTCGATACGCTTCCTTCCGTTTCTGCTTCTTCCCATTCGTGGAAATAAGGCGAGACTTCGCGGCGAGTCAATTAGTGCATTTCCATGGACATATTTTACACAGCAACCGGTTTAAACCTCGGCCATGTTCCTTCGTGTCTCTTGGCTTTTCCGTTCCGTTCAAATTTCATTCCTACCGGAAATTACGATCGATCGACAACCGTCTCTTTTCCGTCTCGTTTCGTTCGCGTTTTAATATCATATCCGCGGCAAAAGTGCAGATATAACTGATGGAGATGGAACTCGGAGACAGTTTCTTGTATTTATCGATTCCAGAGACCCAAGGGATCGTCGATCCGACTCGTTCGACCGTTCAGTCTCCAGGGCAGACGATGGGCGTTAATCTAATCGTATGTTAATACTACCACGTGCAATTTCAGACTCCATTAAAGATATGTTCTTAAACAAAAAAAAACAACATATACGTAGGCGAATAATAGAATCAAAAGGAAAAAGAATTAGATTTCGACTATTTAGCTTTTCTTTCGTTCCAACAGTACACCTTAAAGTCGCAAAAATAGAGAGTTCCCTATTCCAATAGCTACTATTATCCCTTACAGATCATTCTAAGAGAAATTCAGACAGAACGATCGCACTTCATTCTGAAAGTAAAAATAACGAATCCTCAACAATCTCTCAGAGATTATCGCAAAAAATTTCAAAGTATTCCAAAAGAAGACACACCGTTTCACTCATATATCTGTAAGCGTTGAAAGAACATCGTTAAAACGTCCATCTCCACCATATTGCTGATTTTTTCATGAAATTTTTATTCGGCAAAAATATCTCCCTCTTGACTTTTCGGGTCGGTTCTCCCCATTATTTAATTTGGCATACCGTTACGCGAGCGGTAACGAGAATTTCCGGTACGTTACGTGGAAAGAACAAACAAGGCGTTCGTGTAATAAAAATTAATAAAGAATGATACAATGCATAGAGAATGACTTTCATCGGGGCCATTTCGCGGGCAGATTGTGCAAGGGGTATGGAAAGCAGTCGCGTGGTAATATAAATCAAATTCGCATATGGCATAGGTAAAATAATTACAGCTCGCGTGCCGTTCTCTGTGTACATACCCACCGTCGTCCATTTTCTTCCCTGCGTGCGTTCATTTTTCCTGGGCTATCGGCCCGACAAAAAACTCTGCACGGGGGAAAAGTGTAATTATTTGTTCTGACATTACGTACGCGGATGCACTCGGCCGTTTTCGTGTCAACAACGCGGCCGCACGCAATTATCGTCTTTGCGCCGTGCTCGGAGAGAAACGAAAGGAAAAAAAGGGAAACGCGGAAAGCAATGTTTCAACACTCACTGATAATGACTATGGCAGTACGTCTGATCGCGATTGCGAGTCGAAACGAATCAACGGGAGTCGTAGGGGCCGTATCTCGTTCGATCGAGATTCCCCTAGGCTCTGACGATTTCCACCGTCGAACGAATTTCATCGCGATGACTGTGTGCAAAATCGATTTCCATCTCTCTGTTTCTATCTCTCTCGTTTACTATTCCTATCTCACTCTTCACCCTTGCTCGTTTCCTCTTTGCGAGGAAAATCGCGCATCGAACCGATTTTTCGTCGTTGCGTATCTCGCAAAGCGACGGAATTAATACTGAAATTAAATGTCTGAAAATTGTGAGAACTGATGACACGTTAATTTTGATGTAGATATTAATTCAGCAGGGATACACCTTTGCTACGAATATCGGAAAGTATTGGGGGACATTAATAAAGGGGGATTGAAATGATAACAAAATCCAGCGGTCGATTCGTTGACCTTTCACGGCAAACGAATATAAATATTGGTGATAGGATGAATTTATTACGAGTCGATAAACGACGAAGTCTATCATGTTAATGTAAAATAATTCTACCTTTTACATCGTTATTTGTAAATTGAAAAAGAGAAGAATACATTTGATGGTAAAAAGGCTATTTGTGACGTGAAAAAGATTTTCAATGAAAGCTACCGAGCTTGAACAATAATAATAATGACTCGCATTTGTTCTACGATCTTCTGTATTTCGCACGAATGGATTCGTAGGTGAAACATAGCATCCTCGTTAAAGCAGAAAAAGCATTCGAAAAATAATTGGCTTCACTCTTTGCCCCTCTCGTTATGGCATTTTTCGTGATATGTGAAAAATCATCATGTGTATTTTTGCACAAAGCTAGAGTTTTGTACCCTCCTGCCGTACAAATATGCAGCACGAATAATCCCAGTAACGCCAAAACAAACACGTCCTGCAACCGTCCTTCTTTGTTTCCTCCGCAATTTCAAATCGAATCGCCGACCTGCATTTACCGCCGAGAATTAAATATCCGAGATATAAGTGCACGGGAAATTGCGAAAAACACGTGCATTAACGTAAATTTCAATTACGTCGAATCAGTTTCCCAGTTGCCTTCAGCGTTCAAACGATTTACCCTTTTTGCCCGTTCCAATAACGGCCGCGGTGTTCATAAATATACACAGAATCGGTTTATGTTGTTAAAGAAAATCAAATTTTATGAATAACAGTTAGATATAGTCTAAGTATAGATACTAAAAGTTAATACACAATGAAGTTCGTCTGGAATCGTTGAAGATTACGTAAGAGCTGTTGTCGCCATGTTGTGGCTTCGCTTATCCCCTTGAAGTTCATTCGCCCTCGCAATATTTATGCCTTCGTTAATCTTAAAAGTAGCATTCAAATCCTAACGGATCTTACTGTTAGACTAAACACTTCGACACCTTTTGCAAATGCATACACTACGAATCTCTCTCCTAATTTTCGAATCTCTTCTATGTAAGTCCGGACCAAACGACACGTTTTAAGTTGACTTAGAATCTAAATCATACACTTCTAAAGACTTAAGAATTTCTGCTACAAGTAGATACCTAAGAACGTTGACCAATTATACCCTGATTTACAAATAGCTATTATACGTTGCTCAGCAAACTGTAACTTAGCTGTAACAGTTAACACTAGAACTACCGGCCTCAAATCTATCATATTTTAATAAATTAAATAAATACTTTGAAAAAGGGGGAATCAAGCGGCGGAAAATTTGATCGATTGGGTGATTTATGTTTATTGATATAGACGTAGAATATTTATTCTATGACTCTTATGTAAACTTGGAGAATTTTTGGAAAAAATTGTGTACCAATCATTTTGACTGGTTTGGTAGTTCTAGTGTTAAGCTTATTTTCTATCCCATTTAGCCTTGCATGACCCTCAATGACAGCTGCCGAGGTCGCCTCAACGTTGGCTATCACGTCGCAACAAAAGCCGAAATTTTATTTAAAAGAATTGAAATCACCTTGAAGTCTCCTCTACGCCATCACCCACGGAACACTGTTTATATAACAGTACACACCCCTCTATATCGTGTAAGCTTCATATACGACATTTTAATCATATTACTACAACTAATAGCAATATTTCAAGGTAGACATAGTTATTATCCCACCCTATATATTATGAATAACTTTTTAAACATTTCAGAACCTATCAAGTGACCGGATTAACCAACAATTACTTACAGCTACAGGTAAATACCTCAGAACGTTGATCCATGGCTGCCAAACTTGCAATTAGTTGGATGTAAACATTCTTGACGTACTCCTTGTGACGTGTCAGATAACAATGCCACCATGTGCAGTCCCGTTGAATATGAAATGCTCGACAACACACAAAAAAAAACCACGACGATATGTAAAAACTTAATCGCGAAACGGGAAGATCTCCGTAGAGCCGGCGCTCTCGTTGACCGCTCCCCGCGGACTGATCGCGACTGCCTATCACTTACCAATGTTTACCTGCCGCGAGAATCTCGGCCCGTCGACCTCCATGGCGAAACGAATCGACATTTCGCCAAAGGATGTTTCCAAGACGGAATAAGCAAAATCTAATTTCGATACGGGTTACCAGAAGGGAGAAACGAGTCGCGAGCTAGAATCAAATGGAATTTCTGAGCAATACCGACACGATATATAAGTTTGTATGTAAATATACATACAAATACAGTTTGGATTTATCGTACTAACTATAAACTACGATGGAGACAGATAGACGTAGATTGAGATGCCAAACGATAGAGAGAACAACGAGGAACAAGAGGAGGAGAAAGACCCATGCAATTCTCTCGGTTTATGGCGGAGAAGAACGAGATGATAGAGACTGCCGGAGGGTTGTGCGTGAATGTCGAGAGGAGGGAACGTGCGAGAGAGGGATGCTTGAAAGAGATGAGAATCAAAGCTTGTCGGGAGGGTCGAATGTATGTACTGGCTGTAACTCTGTTACATAAGTGATTGAGGTTAAACTATGGGAAGGATTCGCAAACTTCTTACGCTTTCCATCTACCTGACGTTCGTTGCTTTCCCATCGTGCATCCGTGACGTTGTCAGTTTTATGTGGTGTATCTTCGATGAGTTTGAGGACACGAAATCGATGGCGTATCGACAGCCCTTATACCAAGGATAATAGGCCGCGGATGGAAGATTAACAATGTGGTAGATTTTAATCTCTCGGATGACACACGGATTTTGGAAACGAACGACGCAACGGCTGCAGACAATGATCGCTGGAGATTTTGACGAAGGTGAGCGAGTGAAGGAAGAAATAAATATTTTGATGTTGGAGAATTTTTTGGGAGATTTAAGAAAGACACTGTTTATCGATGAAAAAAAATGTAACGATATTGACAGATATCTTGATTGAAGACGGCTTGGAAGACACGTTGCGAATATTGGTTGGGAATTGAAAGTATGAATTATGAATTTTTTGATATCGTTTCTTTGTATATGATGCAGTTTTTTAAATGTACTTGTTTGTATAATGGAGCATTTTGTCGTAAAATAACTCGTAAGCAATAAATGTAGCTGTAAAGCAAGCTACATGTCATAACACTAGCTCGAATGGAACGGGTGCATTGAGATATTTTACTTTGCCAACTGAAAGCAAAACTTGTGCTGCAATTTTCAGTTATGTTTTCCTCAAGAAAAATGTCTGCTCTATCGCCTACTATTATTAAAATTCCTTTGGCACCTCTGATTTTTAAGATACATGTTCTCCTAACATCCACAAATTTTGGATAATTTTAGGCGTTGTTTCTCTTTCGAGCACTGTTTAAACATGTTTAAGCGTTTATAATATAAACGTAATACACTACGTTATATTCGGTGAAATTTTTAGAATACTATTATACAAAGAACTAGACCGCCCAGAAAAATTCTAATAATAGGAGGCGATAGAACAGATATCTTTCTATTTATAGTTTGTTGTACAAGTTTACATTTATTCTTCATGAGGTATTTTATGACATTATCTGTTATTATATTTAGCTTGCTGCATAAATAGATTTCATGTTTATGAATCACTTTTTGACAATAACGCTAGATTAAACAAATCACTGTATTTGTAACATTTGGTCATTTAAGTAAATAATGACGTTAAATTACATTTGCAATTTTAAAATTAATTCTATGAGCAACGAGAGCAATTATTTCCGCTTCACTGGGCAAGAGGTATAACGGATATCGCGTGTTGTCAAAATATACTCGGCTGATCTCGGCGGCCGTAACCTTCAGGTATCTTTTCTGAGGATCTTAATAAGAAGTCATTGTGCTCACCTCGCTCGATCCTCGCCTCGTTATCAGTTCCCCCGCGACCGTCGACGGGTAACCAGTGCTCTGTGATCGGATTCAACTATTATTATCTATTAGTGCGCGGATAATAATTTCGAAGACGAGTTCCTGTATCACCAACTACCTCTCTTTTTGCGGACTACTTGGTTATTCATCCTCACAGTAGTATCAACCCTTAGTAGTCAGCCGTACATCTGCTCGCAGATACTAAAGTGCTTTCAACCGTTGTCATCGTATGTCTACTCCACCGATGGAAGGAATCAACACGTTTCTCAGGTACATATAACTTTTATTAAGATTTTTAGTAGGTTTGTTCTAAGTGCGATTACACATTTTGTTCTTAACTGAGCACGACCGCAAGGGTTAACCGCTTGACCTACGATTTCTTTTCTGATAGGGAGTGCAAAGACACAAAATTATTTCCTGAAATACAAAGATTTCACTGATTTTTGATATTTCGTATGATCGAAGGTAATACTAATAGTATAGAAATAGTGATATCGTTTTGCGACTCACTGATTTATTCCAGTTTTTAGAAGACTTTAATATTTCATATTCCATTTTCCGCGCGATGGGTGTCATACGTTGTTATAGACTAAGGGGTTAAATTGAAAAGGGTTTTGAAACATCCTGTACGTGGAAGATATTCTTATATAGAATTTAACGTTTAAAATTCTACCAGTTCATATCAAATTAATATCTGAATTAAAGCTTTCAATCTTCGTTCGAAAGTCTCTTTATTATCGTCCATTTACAAATCGGAAACACTTACCTCTTAATTAAGAAGACAATCATCAGGACGGCATTTTACTCGAATTCGAAGTAAAAAATTCTTTTCATCGTGGCACAGCGACTGGCACGATCGTCCCGACAAACGAACTAAACTTAATAACGCGAACAAGACCGACGAATGATTCTTTGACCCAGAAACCGGATAGACGTACGAAACGAAGTGCAGATCCGGCGATGTAATTAAAATGAACAATGACCTTGGCTTCTATTGCCAACTTTCAAAAGTCCATTTCCCGACATAATGGCACTTTCTTCGTTCGTTTCTTAGGAGCCGCGGATGGAGCATTTATCTCCGCAGAAGACACTGAAATGTCGCCAGAAGGAAAAAGCTTATTACTCGTTCGACCAATTAAAACTAGTCCGCAATGTTTCCCAAACGTCGCAGTTGATAAAAAAAAGACGCGAGGATGAACAGATACATTGTCGTAAGTTGTAAACTCACGGACGTTTACCTTTGCGTTGCCAGATGAATTCTAATTTGACCTGGGTTAAATTAATGAAATTAGGGTTACGGTTGTTGGGGTCGAGGCTCGATCTTCATCGAACACCTTGTCCTGGAATAACTACCGGCCTTCGACAAGGACGACAAAGTGGTTCAACGGTTGAGTTAAGGGTCCACATGTAAACACGAATAATCCAATTTCTCTGTCGAAACGTGGCGAGGTCGATAGAATTTCGGGCACGTCATTGTGTCCCCTAATTCGGACGTGTTCACCTTAAAACAAACAGAAACGACAACGGAGATGCCCGAGGGACATCTTCGACACCTTTAAACCAATCCCTTCTCCTCTTTCATCGTGTAGAATGTCCCTGATTTCTCCTCTTCCCTTTGACGTTAATTATTTAACATCCTATTGTTATAAGTAATTAAACAATCTTATGAAAACGATCGTTCACCCTGGACAAATGGTACAGTGTATTGGAGTTCGTAGAAGCCACTTTAACGAGAAAGTTGGTAATCGATTATTTTAGCCATTTAGGAGCAAAACCGTGCAGTGTTTCTTAATTAAATCGAACGATAATATTTGACTAATTGCTGAGTGTTTATTAAGCTTCACGGGTAAAGCGAAACTCCCGGATACTCTTAGAATATTCGATAAGATCGTTTCACTACGAAAGACTCCATCGCTGGTAACGCGATCCCATTCACTTGGCCAAGTTTAATATCGTAATTTCGACGCCCCTGGTATCTCTACGAGAGTTATCAAGAACTTCCAACACGTGTATCTATTGTTTCGTCCCAATTAAACGTACAGTGTATCATAAAACTTGAAGAATCATCGTTAAATACACTCTCGAATCTTCCAAAAACCAGCGAATGAAGCAAGAAATGTCCACAATCCTCCCTCGCATCTACCAATTATCGAAAACTTCCTCCGCGATTTACCGCAGCATTTAATTATTCAATTGTCCTCGTTAATTATTCCCAAATTATTTCACTATGACAAATCAATTTATTGAAGCTCCAAATATCGGCAAGTTTACGTTCCTTTTTCTTTTGGTAATCGTACCGAAAAAAAAGAATGTTACTGAGAGATTACAAAGTAGTCGAAGAGGAATGAAATATTCAAACGGTCCTGATCCACGGACGGCCGGCCCAATTTTCCAGCGGTGCTCGCATTTTATTGGTAAATCCGGCACGTCGTAAGTTGAGCGATGGAACTCCTAATGCTATGTCCTAGGTCGAAACCCGGAACGTAAAGCGTATATCGCTTTTAAATCCGTTAATGCGGGTTTGGAAAGGCAATTTGCATAGGTTTCACAGGTACGTACGAACACCAACGCGAATCGCCGGACTATCATTGCGACAACCCAGATTCGTATTCCGCTAATCCCTTGGACTTTGTCGGTGACGTTTCAGCGCTAAACAGCTCGCCATACGACACTTCCGGCGACACTTTTCAGCGGCAGGATGAACGGCATTTAAATATAGTTACTGAACTTGGCCACAGGATATTCTCGTTGAACGTTACTTTTGCAATTTCTTTTCCCTTCTCTGATACACATTCGAGCAAATACACTTATTTCTATATTGAAACAAGTGGATAGTTGAAAATTGGGTTGAAACGTGTGTACTTTGAAATAAAATTGTTCGAAGAGAAATCCATGAAACGAGACTCGTTATTCCTTGAAATTCTAAAGTATTCCGTGCCGTTTCGGAGCCGCGTTTGAGCGAGGATTTGCGGCAGGAGTTTGACTCGATATCATAAGTCAAGAGGTTAAGTGGCCGACATCAGCTTTCCATAGAATTTCTCGTTTATTGCGTATATATTTTCACATCGCCAGTTTGCTCTCTTTACGCCCACACACCCATATCGCCGGTTTCGTTTCATTTGTTCTTTTATACGTCGTTTCTTCTCTATTTTCCTATTTCCCTCGGCTGTCCCACATTTTTCACCCTCTCCATCCTCGTCTCTCCGAAATGCTCCCAACGGTCCCACCTTGTCTCTTTTCCGCTTTTCTATCCGTTCATCCGTCCATCCTCCACCGTTCTTCGATTCTCTCTCTTTCTATTTCCGTACGTGAGCATTTATTATTCTCGCTTCGTATTGCCGGTTTTCGAATTTCGCAACGGAGGCTTGGCTTGTCATGAAAAATCGACGATCACGCTCGCGGCATCGATGGCGAAAAGTATGCTTGCTCGACTTTCCTGCCGAACCAACCAACCCCCTTTTACCTCTCTCTTTTTGTCTCTGTCTCTTTCTTTCTTTCTCTCTTCGTCTGTCTCTCTCTCTCTCTCTCTCTCTCTTCCACCCCCTTTCCGTTTCTCAACCTTTTCCGAGACCTTCGTCCCTTTTTTTTTGCACTTTACGCCGAGCGACGTTAAATCACACGAAAGGCTATAAATCCGGCGCATTTCCAGGACAGCTGATCCGGCAGGAAATATCAGTAAAGTGGAACAAACAAATCTCACGGCCCTGCGAATGCTCGAATGCCCCGAGACAAATGCACGTTACGTCGCTTCCTCCTGCTCCGCTTGGATTTCTACTTTAGTTCTTGCGCGAAAGTGTCGTATGCTGTTTAGTGCGACGTATATACATACCAGAAATGCGGAAAAGTATTGCGGATGGGTATTCCTACCGATGGAAATTATCATTTAAATTCTACATGTAGCGCCGACTGACCTCAAATTAAGGGTTGAAACCTAGCAAACTTATTTAGATCGAGGTGATTCTGAAATAACTATTAAATTCTAACGCACACCGTGCACTCAAATTAACTTTGGCTGCATTTTGTAGATTCATGTAATTTAACTTCACCAGAAAATTTCGGTCTGCATGATGATTCAAACTGAAACGAAAAAGTAAAAAGACTTGCAGCATTATTCTATCCAGTTTTATCTTTTGTCAATTCATATTGTAAGACTCTTTTAAAATAATAATTATCTTCTCCCTTTCATAACACTTACAATCACCTCCTAACCCTACTATGCTTCCATTCTCCTTGTCTTCTCTCCATAGATACGCGAATCGATCCTCCCCTACAACAACTACCCCAAACTCTTCGACAATAAGAAACACACGGGACCAACAAAAGAGGATTAAATCGACACAGAACCCTCTTCTCTATTAGGTAACACGACCCTGTTCTCCATCGGGACAGCAGTTCTCCCAAGAAGACCATCCAGCAAGGATAAGGATGTCTGTAGGTGGTGAAAACCGCAGGATACGAGCAATGGCGCGAGAGGATTCCATAGAGGATTCAAGGCGAGCAGGTAATCCAGCAGGTGTCACACGGGACTTCGTTCGTTTAAATAACGAGCATTGATAACTCGAAGAAATTGTAGGCGAGATATCAGCCAAGTCTGGAAATGGACGAGGTGGCACGAGCGGGTGGAAAGTAGGTGAGAAAAAGTCGCGAGAAGGAAAGAAAACGGAGATGGTGGAAAAAGTAGATAAAAATAGCTGTAGAGAAAGGGGTCTACATGGATGGTGAGAGAAGGAGAGAAAACAGGAACTGGAATAAAAATGAGGGCAGTTACCAATGGCGGTCGGATCTTTCATTTGATTCCAGGCTGCTGGAAAAATTGCATTTGTCCCCGGCAGCCTTTGGGCTCGGAATAAGATACGGTAGTGCGCAAAAGGGCGCCCCCGGGGCCTTTACGCGAGATCAGATATTATGTTAAACGTTTTTAGTTATTCACTCGACGCTCCCTCGACGAATCCTCCGATACCTCCTCGTTCTTCACCATCCCCCTCCTCTCCCGCCATAAATCCACCATCGGTAATCGAGAACGAATCGGTAAGAAGACTCTTGCACGTTCCTTTTTCCCCGGTCTTTAACGACTGATTGACCTTTGTGGGAAAACCTTGAAGGCTTATCAGTCGAGTTAGAAAGGGATAGGTCGTAGGAAAGAGGGAACCGCTAGAACCACGATCGAAGGGCTGATAAGAGAGATAATGAAATATCTGCCGTCATTTTTCTCGCGGTCGAGGACTCGCAATTCCGAATGCACGATTTCGGGAGTTCAATGCTTGGGGCCGAATGAAGACCCGAATAAGGGCCGAATCGATAGCAACACGAAGGAAAATCGATGTTTCGGATCTCGAGGGTGGAAAGAAAGGAGGTGAAACGGGCGAATGAGGAATAGCGAGATGGTTGTCGCAATTTGTTTCGAAAGACGCGTCTGTCTGATTGTGGCGGAAGAATTATATATATAAAGATAAAAAAAAAAGAGGGAGAGGAAAAAGAGGCATTTATAGCGGTAATGCACGTGCACAATATTAAAAGCCCATTTAGTTTCTCGTTATTAAAAGTCCATTCGCTCGGGAGCCAGAAAATGTTCCGGACGGCGAAACGATGGGGGGTACATTCGTTAAATTGCATCTCGCGCTCTGCAGAACTGGTACACAGGAAACAATTGTTGAGGGAACGAAACTTTTCTCGATTGCTGGAGGTAATATTATATGCGCTCGACCCCTAGGCAAATGTCACAGTTGCGATTTAATCGACAAACATTTTTGCATTTCGATTCCGAACGTGCATTGTACATTTGTTTCGGTGCAATCCCTCCTGTCTCTTTCGTCCCTCTCGTTTTTTTTTCTATTCCTGTCTTTTTTTTGGTATTCAGATTAATTGTTTCTATCGATTTCCCTGTTTTCATTTCAAAATAAACTAACAACGTTCCTCATTCTACAACAGTGACGAGTGGCGTTTGTTAAATAACGCGTAAGATTCAATATTAATAACCTAGCCATTTGACATGAAAGAAGAGAAACAAGTCAGCTATAAAACCACGAATCAATAGTAACACTGTTTAAATAGAATTAACGATACGATACTCCTTTAACAATAGATCTACGACCGCTAAATCTAGTAGCTTTAAATATATTAAATAAGAACTTTGCAGAAACATGGATCAAGCAGTAAGAAGTATAATATAATCAGTTAAGTAATTTGTATATTATAAGATACACGTGAAATATTTACCATGCTACTATTATATCAATTTTGAAAAAAAGTAGGTACCCGTCAATGTGACGGGTGTTGTAAAGTTAGTGTTGATTTTTTAAATCCCATAATCACGTCTGAATTCACCTACCGTAGAATCTGCTAACGATATTTGAAACCAAATTTGAGGGAAAATGGCGTGGCATAGTGGCTCATTACACGGTTCGAGATCTTGTGGTATGCCGTGGCTACGATTCGAGCGTAGAAAAAGCGTGAGAATGTGAAAAAATGAATAGAAAGGTCGAGGGTCTTACGTTAAGCTCGCGACAGTGTCCCGGATGGCGGGGTAACATCCGTTTTAATAACGTGTCAGAGTGCGAGAGAGAGAAGAAAGAAAAGAGAGCAATGGTAGAAGAGAAAGAGAAGAAAAATGTATGATAGAGGAAAAGAGAGAGAACGATCGTTGACGTTCTTTGGCCGTACGGCTGCGAGACGACAATGCTCGGCCTCGGTAAGGCCCGTGGCTGGAATATTTTAGAGATAAAGTCGCTCGAACGAGGGTAGCTGGAAGGTTCGAGGTTGACTCCCTTGGCGAAGAAGGTGGAAGAACCTCGGAGAAAAAGGGAAAACGTGAGGGGGAAAAAAAAGAAAAGGAAGAAAGTAAAAGGAGAAACAGTGTGAAAAGAGAGAAGGAGAAAAATCGTAAGAAACCACGAGAAACAGAGAGAAAAGAGTGAAGCCGAGAGCAAAGCGGAAGATATGCAAAGTTCGGAACTTAATTTATTTCAGAGGCGTCTCACGCGAACGTGCCAGATCGCTCGCTCGTGTCTCGTACTTACTATTGCGGCTTTCCTATATATATATATATATCCTACACCTTGGTATACCTATATACGCAAACATCCTCCGGTATCTACAAATTATTAACCCCAGTAGCCACATCCGTTGGAAGCCCTGCTAAACAACTTCATCCGCGAGAGAGATCCTCCGTCCAGTCACTCTAACTTTGACTTCTGATCTATCTTCAAACTTTGTTGTATCAGTCTGTATGGATTGAACGAAAGAAGTTCCACGAGACTCTCATATTCCCATAATCTTGACAAGGTTCTCCAATAAAATCCACTTTAGATTGCCTCGCGCTTCTTCGATTTGGCTGATCGTTTCACGACTTGAGATATTAAAAAAGATTAAAGATCTTGATGGAAATATACTTTCTGCCACCTAGATCCATCGAAGCTTACAATTAGATAAGGTTGGTGTACTTGCTGGTTTTTTCTCTATTTTTTTTTTCTACGCTTTCCTCTCGTATCATTTCGCGACAAAAATTGCTTAAAGTTTTTGATAGAACCAGGCTAATTACATCGTGTCTGACGGCTCTGCCGGAATTCCGTTCCAATTTACAAGACTGGTATAAGTAATCCGATGGCGCCTCCTGGCTGCTTGACTTTTCCGATTTTATTAATCCGAACTTTCCGTTAATCGTTAGGACGCAATTTCTACCGCGGAAGCGTAAAAGTTCTTCGTTCCTTCCTTCAATACCGATGATATTCCATCGGGTAGATATCGATAAATTAGAAATGGAGGCCGACAATAAATAGAAAAGTAATCGCCACCGGTATTGAAAGATTGAAACGTCAATTACACTCTAGTCGAGATTATCGAAATACCATCCATCTGAATTATCGCGGCGCCACTTTGCCAGGAATATCGATTATCCGGAAGCTCATATCGAATGTAAATAAGCTCCCACGTGCCATTGTTTATTCGAACCTAGTGGCCATTCATTGTCCTCTATCGATACGCGGGTGGTATTGTACGAATTTATCTGCTTCGCGTACATCCAGCTCGCTCGATTACTCCCAGCGTGGTATAATTTCCTGCTAACGTTGCTTCCAGAGATTTTTGTTTGCGAGACCTTTTTTTCGATGAATCACATAAATGAGACTGATGAATTGGCAAATGCAAAAGCGTATTTTCGAATTTCCTTTATTAACTGCCTCGGCAATAGTTCAGAATTAAATAGGCAATATAAAAATTGACCAGTGATTCTTGACATATTCTACAATTTAATGTAATATTAGTATTGTAGAAATATTTCATCCTGCTCAGTTTCACTGATACTCTCAATTTGATAGCTTTTACCAAACTTGAAAATTTCCTATCTAATTTACCGCATCGCACAAGGGGTTATGTGTCGTTATTTTGCATAAACTCCTTTTTAAATAAATTCTGAATCACTGATGTTACCAAACGTCAAATGATAATTTAGAAAAAATCTTTCACACACTGCCAACCTTTCATCCCCATACCCACCATAGACTCCTCGCAAATTTCTGAACAATATTGCATTCAAAGTTCAAAGGATACAATAGATATGAAAATTGTAAGGAAAATTAAAAAAGAAGCCTCCTAAAAAGAGCAAGCCACGGTATAAATATTTCTCGTTATTCAAAATTGCAATGTCAACAAACAACGATAAACGAGAACGCCACAAAGCTTTCAAGGGTAACGAGTAATAAAAAAAAGGTGTCCCCGGGTGCACGTAATGTTTGAAAACGACACGTATCTAAAGTACTCCACTTTGCGAACCGGGATCTCACGAGTTAAATGAATTCTATAAACACATCCAGCTTTATTCGAGCTCTGAATCCACTTCATTTGCGATGGAGCGCTTGTTTCAGTAGCGGTGCTTCCGCGTGAGCCACGTAAAGTGTCGGCTCTCTCATAATGAATACATAACGAAGAACGTTCCTTTTCAACGACGGCCTTGAACGTCGTGCCTTCATCGCGTTTTCACCCCCCTTTCTCTTTCTCTTTCGTGTGACTGTGAAGAATCTCTTACCATGAAACAAATCGGTGAAAGCAAGGGAGAAGAAGAAAAGGAAGAAATGAAAAAAAAGGAAAAATCAAATCGCGTGAAAATTTTTCAACTCGAAGGGTGACGTAATGAAAATTGGTCGAGCAGGGTGAAACTTCAAAAGTCGTTGGTATTACGGGACTTAGCCGAGGAAACAGTATATGTATTGCCGATTTTCGTATGGCAAAAGCGGAAGACAATTCGGGGAATAAGAATCGCCGGTAGCATTCCAAAAGATTCCAAAAGGATAAAGTTAGCTGAGATCCGTGCTCGTAAAGGAAAATTCGACCCTTATTGCTCGAGCGAATGGACGATTTTAGACTTCCCTCCAACTGCCTCGCAAAATTTCCAGAAATATACGAAAATCGGGCTATCGCTATAAAGGCCATTTACATATTTACTTTATTATTTCCAATCGTAATAACGCGACTGTATTACCTTTCCAAGGAGCTACTGTGAAACTAAAACAGCACCGTGGTACTTTCGATCGGATGCTTACATCCTTAACGCGTTTCCGTTCGCCATGGCGGAACGTGTTTCCGTTGCTTTTCTTTCAGCTTCTCTCCTTCTCTTTATCCTTTGCGAACGTTATAATTTTACCATCGCCAAATGAACACAAATAGACGGCATATATTCGGTAAATAGTTTGTTTATTCCTTAACGTCGATCATCAAGTATCTGGAAACCGATAACGGATAATATGTCAAGAAAAATACAAAAATATTTGACACGTTGAAGCCACATGTCGATAGTCGCTCAAAATTAATTCAAATTTGCAACTTTGCTCCCTAATATATTAATAAGGACATTTCCGAGAGAATGAAAAATGAAATATGTAATTTTAAAACTGAAAGTCGAAATGGCACGATGCATCCACACCGTTAAAACTCCAATAGGTAGTACGAATCTAACTATAATTTTCATCTCGTTGGCAATATGGCAAGGAAATCTGACCGAGGTGTACACAACGAAGCAAGAATATCACCGTATAGATAATACTCTCGCAGGTATCGCTTTCGTGATCTATATTTGATGGCTCTATTTAGATACTCGAGTATCTCCGTACGAAAGCCCCCGGCATAACTGGTCTGTCGAGATTATCCGTATCCGTTCTATAGGCGAACTCACGCAACTGTACGCACATACTATGTCCGTAGATTGGCTCAGTTAGGACAATTAGTATGAGAAGGGTATCGATCCTTGCAACATTCCAAGGATACCGGGCGATATTACTGCTTCCCGTTGAAGCGCCTGGCGAACACTGGAATCAATAAGGAGATCGGTTTTTTGGACAGAATGCCAGAGATATTTTGTATTACCATTTATTTCATGTTTTCTGATTTATTTAAGTTTTTCAATTATTTTATTAGATGTGGAATTTTAATTGATATTTATTTAATTTTAATTATATGATATGAAACGGTATTTGTCCAATGTGACTTAACTGATTTCATGAGACCAAAAACGTGGCTGTGGAATTTAACAAAAAATTGCTGGATTGTTTCCTTTTGTATTTTAGAATTCAGGGAATTTAAAAGGGAATGTAAAAATGAAACGTAATCGCTGATTATATCTTCCGTGTTATGCGGGATTCTATTGTACTCTATTCTAATGTACCACGTTATAATGTTCTTAATTTTTTTTCTATGTCGTGAGAAAAATTTAATGTTATCGAAAATTATGGTGAGTAGAATAGGACAGTTGTCATTGAAGGAAATTTTAAGGCTTCCAATTTGAAGTTATGTTTAGAAAAGTCTTGAACTTAATTCTAGCTACCATTGCAGCCATGTTGGTACCGTAACAATCCTAAGGTGTTGCCGATTTAGGTTTTCATGATTGATATTAGAACATGCGACAATATCGATGGTTAACGGAATACGTGTTGTATTAACAATCTATTCATCATCTCGTTTCGCATTATCGGATGTTTATCGAGTGATTTCATTGCGTGCTAATTTGTTAGTCAGTAATGAAATTGGGAGTAATGTAAACCGTAGCTTGGTAGAATTTTGAAGTAGAGGTGATTGAAATCGAGGCTAATTAAAAACTCCAGCTATTCTCGCTCCTATGTTGATCAATTAGTAGTGCTACGTTAATTACACAAGATCGTTAAGCTAACACTTAAAACCGAAAGAAACTAGAAAATCCTCGTAGGCGACGATATCTCTGAACAATTTTTTCGATGTGTCTTCATTCCTACGAAGTACTTTACCACAAATTTTCTATCTCCTTAATCAAGAAAACTCTGTTTACATTCTACCTTTAAACTCAATAATTTTGCATTGTATCTAGGTATTCGTTGGTGCCCGAGCGAGTCCGGCAGATGGTGCATACCAGTTTGCGAACTTAATTATCAAAACGATGCAGCTGCCGCAAACTTTGTGGCTTTTTTCCTGTTGCAACGAATAAATATTCCCTCGCGAAAGTAGGGATTAATGAAAATTATAATACCTCAATACCGGTAGAGAATTTAATGCGCGATTCCTTGACTTTTTAACTCGTCGACTTCTCGAACTCGTTCTCGTTCCCTTGGAAATTACAGACAGCGAAGAAAGAAGAAGAAGAAGAAAAAAATAGACACCGGTAAAAGTAGAAGTCAGGAAACTTTACGGATTGAATCGCGACAATTGAAAGACCTTTTCGCATCTTCAAATTAAAGCAATCCCCTACGAAATCTGTAGCTCGAACGTTTCTCAGGAAAAGCACGAATCCAACGGCGGTACAATTTGCACAGAACGGGTTCACAGGTTTATCCGATGGAGAGCACGGAATGAACATTCGACGAGAAAAAAGACCGCGGGTCTGTTGAGTTGTGAAAAGCGCGAACGAGTCAGGAAGTAATTACAGAGAAGATAGGAGCTGAGCTCGCGTAGCTGAATCTTTCGTTGGGAGGATCTCAACGACGAAGAGAGAATTTGCGAGAGACAACCGAGAGAGGTTCTGCGAATGACAAATGGGTAACGTTAATCTTCCCGATGGCCAAATATACATACACACATATATACATCGTTGGATATAATTTATACATGTTTACATCTACGTATATACGAAGATTAAGTTCTATTCGTAGCTCATAAAAAATGATTAGTAGAAACGATCGCAGTAGAGTAAATTTACTTCCTCCAAGGTGAACTTTCACCATTGAGTGAATAAATCTTCAGGACTGCTGACGCGGAATATTCGTCGGAATTAGTGAAAGAGTCGAATGTTTTCTCGCGTCCTTTTATTTATTTTTGACGTTTGAAAACGAGCCCCGTTTCTCTTCTTTATCTTCATGAGATCCCGAAGTTTCGTATTCGTTTTCATTCCCGTCTTCCCTCTCTTCAACGATCCCTCCTCGTTTCCTCAGTTTTGAGGCAGGTGTGAGATTCTCTTCGTGCCGAACGCTTTTCCCTCCGTACTTTATCCCTCACCGTTTCGAGAGATAAATCTCGAGGGAGGAGGGTATACCGAATCGTTGACAAGAACGAGGGTGAAGAGAGAAAAAAAAGTCAGAATTCCTCGAAACAACCCTGGTGCAATTCCACCCTAAAAAATTTTCTTACCCAACTATACAAAGTTTTATTAACTTCGTCGTTTCTCAATCGCATCCTCGTTTGCATCCTCTGCTTCGAGACATCGTTACCGTTTCTCTCGGTGGACGAAGCGAGTAGGAAAAAAAAGGGGTTTCGCAGAAAAATAAAACGATCTCATCGTCGCGATTCTTGAAGTTAAAGGTGCCTCGTCTCTTCGATCGCCTAACGAGCGAGCTTGGCGTAATTACAAATTAACCCCCTCGTCTGACGGCAGTCTCTGAAGCTTCTTTCATCACCGGAGAATCTTTCCTGTGAGGTGATTTATTTTTGTTTCGCGTCATCAGTAGTTCGTTAACGTCTTACCGATTGCAAGTCACGAGGCTGCCACGATGAGCGAATCTTTGCGCGGTATCGTTACTTAGAATTATGATTATTTTAATCGGAATTATGTAACGATAATTACGTCATTTTTCATAACGATGTTAAAACGTAAGATCGTCCTTTCACGTTGTCTATTTTTCATGCAACTTTAACGAATCCAAAGACAAAGTCGTCGAACGTAACGCATTAAGAATGAACTGTATTATTCTCATTTTAATTTCATTCCGTTTATTGAATGTGTTTTAAATTCTTTTCTTTCTCTGTCTCTACGCCCTGTGCTATCGTACGAATGCGATTCTTCAGGAAACGAAGGGAGAATCCACCGTTTACCGTTTTCGTAAGCAGTTCCGGCGTTTTGGTGCACACGGCTCGATGCACTTGCCCGATGGATGCACAGGAACGCGATAAAGTTGAAGAGACGAGCTGGCAGGACCACGTCCGAGGCTGTGCACAATGTTTCGAAAATATCTGACACAGTTTCCAAGCGTTACACTACACCTTTGGATCGTTCGGGATATGGAAAAAAATCTGTTGCAAAATTATGTTTGATTTTATCGCTTTCGTTACAGTAAGAAACTTGTTTTGTCCGTCTCATCTGGTTATTAGAAAGAAGACGCGAAAAATAGCAACAGGCTAAGAAAACGAAAAGAAAGAATGTTGCTGGGATAGAAAGAAAATGGCTGTAAAATAAGTGAGCTTAACGTGTGTCCACTCCATACAAAGGGACGTACTTCCACATTTCATCGTTTCACCTCGCGAAAGTTAGATCTTCATCCTTAGATAACTGCCCTTTCTCTTATCTGGATTTCTCTTTTGAACGGCAAATCGTCGAATTTTTTAGCCTTCGATTTGCCAAAACTTGACTGCATTTTACGAGACATTTTCAGTAAGCGAGGTCAAAAGTTTCGAAACTCTGATAAAACAGAAAACTCCTGGATTCTATTATATGATCTGGCGAATTATCTCTTCGACATCTCGTATAATTTTCGCATAACGTGACCTTCTTTTCCGATAATTAAGCGCATGTACATGTACCCACGATTTCATCGTTGATCAGTAGACTTCATTCTTTTATGAAATTCCGCGAGCGTAGAATATCAGAGTTACGATGTTCAGTGCGGTCAAGTGGAGATTATAGAGGTTGCCATTAAACTTTAACAGTATCGCAACGAAAGACTACGGCCTCCTGCCGATTCTCGTTAACGATCCTAAAGGCCTCACGTACAAGATGAAGAAGAACCAGTGGTATGTTTAACGCCCTCGACTAACAACCGCTCGGATAAAGACGGAAAATATTAAAAGTTAACGTTACCTCGGTACATAATAAGCCGTCTCATCCGCGTTATTAAAGCACGCCCGGTGGATACATCTCAGCCGGTACACGGCAGGATATCCTACAAATAAAAAGTCCTGCCATTTCTTCCAGAACGTAAATAGTCTCGTTAGACTCGGTGCACACGTTTTACGAGGTTGTAGCGGCAACGATACGATCGGCAAACGAAATGCGAGCCTAGAGAACGAGAGAGTTCCGTTGTTTACACGCGAGAAGCTCCTCAAGCACCCTTAGAACGTCGTCTCTCGAAGACCTCGATTCAAGCATCGCAAAGAGACGTTTCACGAACGAAAACTCCCTGTATCCGCTATAAACAGAGCTGATTTTGCTTCTGCCTGCCTTTGGCTTTCAGTTCGTGCACCTTTAAGGAGAATCTTATCGATTATCGTATCCTCATAAGGATCTATAAGCAGAGTTTCCTACATAGACTCCGTTTCACATCTTCAACGTGCCAACATCTTCGAAAATTGAGGAATTTCTACCAACATGTACACGTAAGGGTGTAGAGTTTGTTGATAAAAAAAAAAAAAAACTGCTTCAAGATATCCTCTCACGAAAGGCCTTCATCTAAGCCCGAGAGAAGGAAAGTTGCGAATTCGTGTTGGCAAGTTCGTAACAATTAAGGCGTTCGAGAGTTTGCTTCTTTTCTACAGGATTTTTCGGTACAATCCACCAGGATTATCGAACCTCCGGCTATCGCCCCAAGTCTCAACGGGGTCAACGATTCGGTGGAAATTTAAAGAATTCGCGACATGGTGAACCTACATACGATTCAAACGTACGTTTACGAACGCACACGGTTTTACCTTTGAGCACAAAGAGAGTTGCGCTAACTTCAATTGTCGTTATTCGACAGTTCAATGGGAATGGTCCTCTCGAATCGAGGATACCTTTATGGTTAGAGCTTTCGCCATTCGGAAAATCAAATTCGCGAAACCGACTGTTCGTCCCTCGCGAGGAGGAAACGATGCAGTCGCAACGGTTCCTGTGTATCCTCTCGCAACAACCGGTCCTTTATTCCATGTAAGTAGATATGTACGTACATGTAGAAGGGGTATCCTGACGTACGTTTATGGAGGTGGATGTGTGAGTGGAAAACCACGACACTCGTGCACGCCATAAAGCGAACGGGGAAGCATTATAACGAAGAATAGAATTTTCTTGCCTGCCCGGGGAAAAAGCGACCGGCGGCGATATTATTCGCAAATATCCTGAGAGATCAAAGCGGCGACGTAAAAGACGTTCTATTGCTCGAATGGATTCGTTAACAAGGGACAGACAGTCGATTTGCGGTGCACCGAAGTAGACCTGTACGAGTGGAGAGACGAAAATAGACAATTTTTTTTGCATACGTTCACTTTCGCGCCAATAATTTCTCCTAACTTTTTCGATATTTTATTTACTGTTTTTTTCTATTCTTTTTTTTTTTTATTTCAGTTGATAGAATATACGGGCTGTGTGGAAATTATTGTTTGACGTGCAGTTATGAAATTACTCTTCGTCGAATGAATTGTGATTGTAAAACACACCGTTTTTTTGAGTGTTCAGAGAGAAACTCGAATTTTTATATTTTCTCATGAATATTTCTCAACACTTTAAGCGCCACACCAATCCCCAAGGATCGACGCTAATCTTCCCGTTTGGACGGCGAGTGTCCACAGGGAGTAAGGATATCAAATTTAAAAAATAAAACATCGTGATTCATACAATATTAAACGTCAGACGCACACCTGTTAATTTCACATTTCCCCACGCTGCAACTGTGCAAAAAATTTGAAGAAAGGAGGAAAATTCTTTTTTAAACGTATCAAAAATTCTTACACATTTCATTCTTCCTTCTACCTGCCATATCCAGTTCCTTCACCCATCCAACAAAGAACGCAAAACCACGTACGTAGAATCTCATATTCTAATCTCATCCTCAGTGTCAAAGTGCACGAACGAATTAGCAGCGTCTAAGAAACTCACTACTTTGCACACTAGCAAAAGTTCTCGTCAAAATGTGCAAAGATCCTCATCCTCATATCCATATACTCGCTACTCAGCGAGTCTCGAAGAGGAATTACAGTCACTAGGAGTTTTCACGAGGAGAAATGTCTAGGAGAAGTCACTTTTTTATTGCTCGCGCTTTCCTTCCTTATCACATCTCTCAGGTTCAGCCTTAGCCTCCGGCGAAGGCAGGATGCTAATTTTCAAAGACAGGTTTTATTGGCTCTGGAACTAGCGTGGAAATGGTCCGGATCGTTCTATGGTTACACCTACCAGGCTCTGTTTGAATTCAAATGTAAAGGCTCATCCTCGATCGGCGAAGTAATGTCTCGGTTAAGGCGGCCTTTACCTTCGAGATGGAATATGAATGAATTCACGATGAGGTTCAGGCCAAATGAACTGGCTGCGTTTGCATGTAATCGCGATCAATGAAGCCCTCGAATACACGCTGTGACTAGCTCCCTGGTTCGGTGAACTTTCCCGGAGGAAAGTCTCTTCGTCCAGGAATGAATTTCTGACATCGCCTGGAAGAATCCTTTCGTTTTCTACTTCCGTTTTTTTCTCTCGCTTTTTACCTTGATGAAAACCGTAATTACATAAAAGAATATTTGTCTTTGGATTCCTCTTGGAATGGTAGCTTGGAGGTTTAGGATTGATAAGATATTAATCAATCCTTTCGATGAATTTTTAATAACTGAATCTCATCGATTATCACGACAGAGCGAGTTGATTGCTTTGCGACAAAGAAAACTCAATGGAGGGGATGTTCCTTTTAAATAATCCTCCTTCTACTGTCTTGTTCTTAATATCTTGGTATATCGGAAATGCGGGTACGATGAGAAAAGCTGTTCTTAATACAATGATAAACTTTTATACAGTGTGCTGTTGAACTTTGCAATTCGCTTGCGATAACAATCGTTTCCTGTCGACTTCGATTTACGATATTTCTCATCTTCTGGCTTCCGATTTTCCGTCGAAGAAAATAAAGAAACACGGAATAAGTATTCCACGATATTAAATTTCCAACTGACAGTAGATGACGCACAGATATCTTCTCATACGCTTTCACGTGGTGGTTTTGTAGAATGCCACGTTTCTTCTTAATGCCGAATTTCTTTCGTGACGAAGCAGACTGTTTTGAAATACCACGACATTTTTATTAGACAAACGTCTATATTAATAGCGTGCACCTCGTTGGATTTTGAATGCAACGAATGACATAATGGTATACGTTTTCTGGGTCTCCGAAATTCTGTACTATTTACTCCGCTTAAGTTTCACCAAAGCAAAGATACGATTAATGCACAGCAAGAAAGGAGCTATAGAAACCATAGAGAGGACCTTTGTGAAAGCACAGTTGTTTGTTCAACGAAAAGTTAAAAATTAGTTAATACAGTACCAATTCCGCGATGTCGTGTCAATCGGATGGGATAAACATTTCATCGTTGAAATGAGAAAGGAGTTAACGTTTCACTGAATCCTTTGTGCACGCTTATCGTGCTTTCGCAAAGGATTGAAAATTTAATTATTTTACTTGTTAATACGCTTAGTGATCTGTATCAAATTACGTAAGAGTCGTTGCTAGTGTATTGGTATTATATAGATGGAAAATTAACTAGAAACGAATTCGAGAGTCTGTACGTCAAGTGGAATGAAAGAGTTGCGAAACGATAAACTCATGGAGTTTTAATGAAATTGCGAATTATTTTTATTTCCTGACTGGTAAGCAAGAATACTGTTGTTAATATCGTTCGAGGTAAAATGTTTTTTAGTCGGAGAAAAACCCGTCGCGAGAGAAAAGTAGAAATTGCTTCGGCGGGCTACGAAACGCGCAATTGTTGGACGAATAACAATCGCGCTATTGCACCCGGCCTCATCAATTCACAATAATTCACGCTTGTCAACGAGTTTCCGTTTCTTTTTTCATCTCTTACTCGTTCCGCTTCTCTTTCAACGTTAATGATGCGTTAATGAGAAACACCCATGCGCGTTCTGCCATACTTCGTCGTCCTTTTTTTTTTACATTTCATTCCTTTTTCTTTTGCCATTTTTTTTTCTATTTCGGCAATAATTTTCGCGGCTTGATTTAACGTGTTTTACCACGGCGGCTGTTGCTTCCGTGCTGAGAAATTTCACGAGCGAACTTTCCTCGTAGATCAGCAAAGCAATTCCCGTGACTTTCACTGTAAATTAACCAGATGTAATTCTCCATTGGCCCATTAATTATTGAGGGTGTTTGGAAATCGACGAGTTGGGTCTTTAATGAAACGAGTCTAGTAGATACTTGAGAGAATGTTGCGATTAAGACAGCCGTGAATCCACCATTTAATTTCGATCGTCCATTTAACGTAGCCTTGATGATGTAACGATATATTAATTATATTATTCTCGCTTACTTTTATATTTTCAATAATATTAGTTAATTATTAATAATTAATTGTAGCAGTTTTGTATTTAATTAACAGTTGGCAATATCATATTAAGGTTTGCAAACGTTATCGATATTATTACCACCGTGGTATTCATTAGTAACTGCTGCACCACCGTGCGGTTTATATGCCACAAATAGATTATTACTGTATTTAGATTGTTTCTTAATTTTACCACTTTCAACGATTTTCGACATAAAATTCTCGACGATCGATGTTTAAACGACGCAAAAGAACGAACGTGTTATCTTATCCACGCAAAATAACAATATATGATGCACATTTCATCCATTCATAACTATCGAATCGATTTACATTCACTACATCCCAAATTCGATTTCATCCCTGACGAGCAACACGCTTATCTACAAATGCATCGAAATGTCAAAAAGAATGATTTCTTTTCCGCCGATCGCTCGAAGAAGATCGAACGTCGAATCGGAGAGCAAAATACGATTCCCAAGTCGATCGTTTGAAAGTAAACTTGAGATCACAACCCACCACTAGTTTGATCATCTCTGTGGACACCATGGTTCGATCGAAACCGAACTCGGTATCGAAGTTTCCATATGAAAAACCGGATATACCAGCAACTACTTTTTTCCATCTTGCCAAAGCCGCAACCTCTTTTCGTACCTTAGACATCCTCTCCTTTCTTTCTCTCACATATACTCTCATCTCTTTTTATTCGAAAACCGCGATCCTCTTCGATCTATCCTTCGTCCCGCGTTGCCCGTTTCTCTTGCAGTTTCGCAAGAAAAAGAGAAACGGACGTATACCGGTTCAGAATACCCCGTAGTTTCCTTCTCCTTTCCGATGTTCCTCGAGCTTCTCAAGCTTCGAGAGTAACGTCGGTTTACATAATGCCGAGTCGGGGCTTTTGGAAAATCTCGAGCCACTATGACCTTCGTAAAGGAGCTTCCGTTGCCCTTCGAGCCTCGTTTCCTATCGAGCACATTTCGGTTTCCTCCGAGAAAACCACCTAAGTACCGGCCGAATGGAAATTACGTTTGTTTTCCTACATTCTATAATATTGTGGGATTAACAGTAATGCTGCGTCGGGGTTTATAAATACATGGGTGAAATAATATAAGCTCGGGCCGTTTGTAACGTGTGTGTTTGATGCAAATGTGGATTATGCATTTTGCGTATTATTGCTGGGTGTTATATTGTTAAGGTGCGCGACGAAGGTAAACAGGATTTTTTATAGTCAAAGGATTGGTGGGGTAAGTTTTGAATTGTTAATTGTTAGTCGTGTGTTGTTAGATGTTAGTTGTCTATCGTAATTGCAAGTTCCTTTGTAACATTATATTTAAAAATATTACATCTATATTAGATTCTTTTATTTATTTAATTATCGAAAGGAGAAACGACTTCGGACAAATTGTACAAAATATTTGCCTGTTCTTTGAGCGAGTGTATAAAAATTGTTGTTTAGAATTCTACGCATAAGACCAGGAACTCCAATTACGTTAACACAAAGAAAATTAGCACATCCGTCTAAAATAACTTGAAAAACAACTTTTCCTTTGATCTCACAAAAACTGTCATAAAATAGTGGCAGAAAATACTGAAGAGAAATGATAGAAATTCAAAGTTTCCTGCAAATGATTCAACCACTGATTATCGACCAATCTCAAGACTTAAATGACCATTTTCGATTTAATTTCCAACTGAGACCTTCCTCGAACATTATCCCTTCGAACTCTTTGTCTCTTCTTCTGTCCGAGCGGAATTTCAAGGCGTCACCGGCAGCTCGCCGCTTGTCCGGCGCACCAACGTCGCTTTTTTCCCCAACTTTTTCACCCACCGGCGTTTTCTCAAAGAGGAAACGTCTAACGTGTATCCCTGGCCATTTTTTCGCGACGCGGTCTCTCGATGCATCTATCCTTTGATGCTCCCTTAAGCCCTCTGGTATTAATATTTTCAGATACTGTAAACGAAGCCGAGTTACGGTGCCGATCGCGTAGTTAAAAAAAAAAAAAGAATTAACTCTGTGGTCCGGCGAGCACGAACCAGCTGCTCTCACCGGTAATTGAGCTGTCCTTTTGGCGTCTATGTGGTTCCATTTCATGCCGACATCAGCAGCCAATAGCAAAGTCACGTCACTTACAAAGCGTTTCCTCTATCCCGCTTCTTCTTCCACCCCTTACCAACCCTCATCTCTGCCCTCTTTTCTTTTATAAGCTGCGAGAGTCCAGTTTTGCCCGTTATTTCAATAAATTTCTTTGTAATCGAGTAACTGCAAGTAGGACGTGGATCTTTTCGCGAAAGAAAAAGTGATGTGTAAAAACGAAAGGGAATAACGTGACGTTCGACATCTTGGAAGATCGATATGACCAGATTTTATATCGTTCCTGTTCTCCAAATAGGAATCATGATTCGTGGAATATCTCGTTATTTTCGTACTGCCTGGAGGTGAAATTTCTAGGTCGAGAAAATCGGTGGTTGCGAGACACGAGAGATATTACGCGGAGAGACGATCGGTGCGTTTTAACGACACCCCTCTCGTGTCGTCCGGAAGGGAGGATAAGTCGCTCGTTGATTTTTCAGATCCTGTCGGTCATTAGTCTTCTTTATTAATTACAAACCTGTAACCTGTTGGCGGGGGAGGGTAGTAATTAATCATAGTTTGTGTGCTATCTGCTCGTGGTATCTCGGTAATTGGTCTGCGTGTGATAAGTGCAACGACAAGGAGAAAAAGGAGGATGCAGTTTCCTTGTGAATGCACCTCGTTCGAAGTTCATGACATGTTGATTCGTTTTATTTTCATTGTAGAAATACCAACTGGAGTGTCTTTACCACTTCTGTGAAATTCACTGACGTGTTTGCCCCAATATGAAACGTGTATTTGTTTTGTTATTTTTTTTTAAATAATGAAAATTCACTCAAGATTCTATGAATTGATACAGCATTGAAGTTTTCATGTAAATACAAAATTTAGAGATTTAAACAAAGGTCAAATCCCAAAAATCCTCCCCTATTTCATCATCGACAACAAATGCGATGAATCCACGAAATTTCCTATGACTGTTCATTCGTAAAAGGACTTCTCGTTGGCCAAAGAAAACCATCCTCGGCAGAGTTAATTAACCTATCCGAATCAACGGATTCTGAAAGGAATAAGAAATAGAATAGCGTTGCCACAGGTTCGCTAATGAGTCCCATTTCCAGGAGGTATTCCTTTCACGATTAAGCCAAGGAATTTCTCAGACCCGACTAAGTCGGTCGGTTGATTTTTTTTCTCCTCTTTCCTAGATTCCACCTTTTGCACTTGACTATAACGTTATCTAAAACGATGCAAAATGCTGGAGGGTTGATTTACGCACGAATCCGAGCAAATTCTCTAATTACACGAAGGAGTGAATACTCGGTGAACGATTAAATAAAAAATACTCTACTTTCCACTTTCGTCAGAGGATTTCATCTCGTGTACGCTGCGGGGTACATTTTTAATTATACCTCAAGAACTTTGCCATTTAAGTTTCAAGTAAACACTGCAGGCCTTCTTACACGTTCCCTCGGATCTGACCGGTTAAAATTGAATGTTACTTGCCAATGGCGGATTCCCCTCGGTTCATAGAGGTAATACGAATATAAAGAGCCTATTTCCACCCTAATTTCCCTCATGTATCGATAAAGGGCACTAAGTGCCGTCCCCGATTACGGAGCACACCACCACCATCGTAAATAGCGTTGAGAATATTTAATTTTACTACGGGACGAAGGGAGAAAGCTCTTCGCGGGAAAAAAACGCTCCTTCCTGCCGCAAAAAGGGCTGGGCTGAATAACGGGTACAATTTGCGTCCGTTGAAGCTTCATCGATTTTTACGAAGAACCAGTGCTCCGAATGCAATCCTAAGTAAAGATAGACTAAGCAAAGGATTTAAGAATCAGAGATGAATATTTATTCAAGTAAAATGTATCTTCTTTGTTGAATAATGAAAAAAGAATTAAGATTCAAGTTGATTATTCGTGGAAGAAAAATCATTGATGTATAGATTTCTGGGGGAGTGAATAAAATTTGCATGGTGAGAAAAAATAATCGTTAGAATCATGCAGATTTTAATGAGCTGAAGGAATTGAATTTTTCAAGGGGAAGAATTTCATCGTGGACCCTGCATTGTTCGTGGAAACTACCCTTTTGCACGTATCCGATGAAACTCGACATTTTATAAAGAATCATCGATTTCTGTAGAGATGCACAGTCGATGTTGGATTAATCGAGAGTTACGAGTTGACGCGAGTATAGTCGGTGATAAAGTTGTTCGAACGTTGAGCGAATATCGCTTCGAAAAAGTGCTGGGCGTTTTTAAAGTCACTGTAGAGGGAACACGGTTCCTCTATGATTTACTTACTTAAGCGAAAACCCTCCCCGCGTATCTTGAAATATTTATGTGAACATATGTGCATACAAACGTAGGCTGTTAGAATAAATAGAATGGGGTATTCCGAAGTCTCCTGTTATCCCTTCATCCGCGAAACTCTAATAGTATTCCAGAGGTATTCCGCGCTCCGGACATAAAGAAAAACGGAGGGGGCCGCTCTGGCAATAAACTGTCCGCGTAAGTACGATGATTCTTATCGCGCCTGCTTTTAATTCTATTGCGAGGGAAGAAAATTTTCAAGAAAAAAGCTACATCTCTCGGCTAATCGACAAGTTACTCCATTTAACCCCTTGTACTATCGATAAACTCGCAAGAAACCATGCCTAAACCGAACGCCCGATATACGATATCTTGCGACTGACAAAGATTACCGCGCTAATATTTACTTCACGCAATAGAACTTCTGTGAAACTCAAATGAATTTGAATCAAAGTCTAAATTTAATAATCTTGCACGGGAACATACGATCTTATTCGATATATGAATACTTTGTCCGAGATTAATACCACGAGTAAGACTCGTGATATTCAAGTTTGGCCTAAAATTTTCATCACGAGTCAGACTCGTGGAAATAGTCCAAGGGGTTAAAGAACACAAGAATTTCGTTCGAACACAGTAACCACACGTATCCCAAAGTTCTCCGTCTGATTGAAACTATCCCTATTCTACTTGCACTAGGCGGATTTCCTACGATTACAAGACAATCGTCAACAACTTCTCGTACCTGTATTTATTACGAGGGTTAGAATCCAGGCATATATTTCATGGCCTCTCGCAGAAACGATTTTCCTGATCGTCGCTCCATTCTTCCTTTTTAAGATTCCCCATGATTTATGTGCAAATAAATTTGTGCCCGCAAATCTTTCCGAAACCGTGTCGAGGAGAGCGCGCGTCCGAAATTTACGCAGGTTCTTTGACACCGATTCACCCCAATATACCTGCGATATTACCCATAAAGGAGAGAGCTAAGGTATTGCTTCGTAGTTTGCCAAATCGCAGGGATGATTCCTCCTCGGAGCTGAGAAACGTAGAAGGGTGGTCACCGAGGAATGGACATGATGGATTATCACGACCCATATAAATCATTCCGAGGCCATCTCGCACTCGGCTCGCCTCAGTTCTGGCCTCAGCTCCGATGAGCCTCTCTTCTGGTGTCCTCACAGTTATATCGCTTTTTATCGATAGATACGAAATGAGAATAGGCCCTTCCGTTCGAGGAGGGACGGAGAGAATGGCCGTTTCTGGTGGCACATTACTTACTGCCGATCAATGAGATCGGTTATCGTTCCTTGAGGTTCACGTTTAACGAACATCTCGATCGTGAGATTATTTTGCTCGTAAAACGTTCAACAGGATGAGCGGTTTTATTCTTTATCGTTTTAGATAAGATAGAGAAATATGAAAAGATATGGTTTTGTAAAATTCAATATATTTTTTAACATTAACAGTACTATACCGTGGCCAAATATGCGGTTGATTGAGATGACAAAGTGTGCCAGTACTTTTTGTTCAGATATTTCAACTTTTGTTATTGATATGTATATGATATTTCAAATAATGACAGTTGATACATAGGAGATACTTCCGGGCAGGTTAAAAGCTCTCTCCGAACATTGGTATTATCCGGAAAACAGGAAGAAAATGCATTGCACCGGTTAGAATTCCTTTTTCACCCATGGGACCACTCGCTGGGATGTTTACTCGTGCGTACAGTTCGGCGCTTGTTCGAAAAGGAATGAATTAAAGAGGGTTGAGAGTCCCTTATTCCCTTATCGTTTCACTCTTTCTCTTTCTCTATCTATTACACTCTCTCTTTCGGTCTCTCTCACTATCTCTTTTCCTCCGAAACGTTTTCCGTCACGGTTCGTTGCCGCCAAACTCGTTGTTCCTCGACGAAATCTAAACTAGATCGGTCCGCGGCTAACTCGTGAATTTATTTGCCGAGACCATGAAAAATGTAGTGCGTCAGCGTGGAATAAATTTCAGTGAATTTACGTTGTCGCCCCTTCGGATTGACTCGCTTTCGCCGTTTTCTTCGCACGTACCTCTTCGACGTTAACGCTTTGCAGAAATCGTTCGAAAGAAATACGATACCCTCGTTTACCACCCGTAGAGGAGAGAAAGGAAGAAAAGGGGGTTTGCTGGAAAACGATGGAAGTAAGAGAGAGGGAAGAAAAATGGCATGGCTCTCGATGTACAGCGTAATTGACCGCACGCTCGAAAGAGCCTGTGTAAACGAGATTACGGAATATTTTTCAATTTACATTGACTAAATGCCCGACATTACGGCTGCTCTTCGGGAACGGTAACGTAAAATGAGAATACCGACACGCAAAGAATCGCACGCTACCTACGTTAGTGGGAGTTATTAAAGGGGCGCAACAAAAAATACACCAACTTTAATTGTAATTACTGGCATGCTATTTCGGAAATTTGACCAGCGATTAGTTTCGTAGGATTCTCTCCACCGTACCTCTCCTCCTATACTGCTCGAGGCAATGAAAAAATTCAACCAATCAATTTTCTGATGGCATGTTAAAAGCGTAACAAACATTCGGGAAACTGAAAATCACGAACCCGGTGGCAAAGGCAGCCGCTCGGTCCCCACGCTGAGGTCACCAGAAAAATTGGACGGCACATGTTTTGAAATGAAATATCTCGCTGGATTTTGAACCAATCGTGATGATAGTTATTTATACGAGTTCCTTGGACTTTAGGCTTTCAAATTACATCATTGAAGGCATCCTGTAACGGCGAGTTTATTCGTGAGCCACGCGAGATAGAAAAATACGCTTCGCACTCGTAAACCAGCATACGTGGAAATTTGTATTTGTGTAGGAGCGAGTCAAACTAGAGTCTTTTGCGACTCTAACTACATAAAAATAAAAATCATCCCCCTACGACCCCCAAATGCGGAGCAATGTAAATTCAAAGTGAACCCTGCACAGATCCTGACCGCTCTCCGAAGGCCACCCAAAAATCGGACACTGTTGGCTTTGAAATTGAATATCTCGGTCGCCTGTTTACCAATCGCCATTAAACTTTTTTCGTCTTCTTCCTGAGACTTCAGGCTTTCTAACTAAATCAGTAAAATCATCTTACAATGGTTACTTTTTATACGACGATCCCAAGAAGAAACAAAAGCCTCTCACGTTTGTAACGACTTATATAAGCGTAGCTATGTGTGTGCACATGTGTGCGAAAAATGCGGCTGTCGTACGGCAATCTGGCGAAAAACAAAAAGAAGCCGTTGCTGGACAACGAGAAAGGGGAAGAAAACAGTCTCTTCGTGTCGACCGAACGCTTATGGTGTAAATAAATTTATTCGACGTTTATTTCCTTATTTTTATTACAAATTCCCCTACACGTTTAAACGAATGAAAGTGGAAACTTGTGCCTTATATCACGCTAAACTACACTCTTTTGCGATTAAAACGAGCCAAATAACATCCTCCTACGACCCCCAGTAGCCGAGGGACGTAAGTTCAAAGTGAACGCTGCACATCTCCCCGAGCCGCCTTGTCCCCACGCCGGGGTCACCACAAAAAATTGGTCATCACCGGCTTTCAAATTAAATATCTCGCTTGTTTCTAGACCTATGGTGACATAAGTATCTATGTCTGAAATACTGTCTGAAATAGGGCAAGATACTATACCTATTTCATGACGTTACGTTTTCAAGAATTTGATGAAATCTACCCAATGGATATTGATCAATTGTGCGCGGTTCTACGACCGGTACTTTTTAATTATTTCGCAAGAGTAAGAGGATTACTTATTATTGTCGCGATTATAATAACTTTATGAGGAACATTGTTAATGAATAATACCACTCCATTCATAAATCAATGGTATTATATAATACTGCGGTCGATATTGTCCATTTCATTATTTTAAAGCGGATATAGTCTTATACAGGACATTGTCAAAGATGTAAGGAGATTGTCATCGTTACTTTGTTAACTTTCAACGTTAAGTATACGATCTAGGTCAGTCAAAGTATATTTAAGGAAGAACGGGAACAGATTAAGACGTAAGTTTTAACTAAACAAAAATATGACTTCCATTTACGAGACTCCAAAAGTCTATCTGCAAATCCTCGAAATTTCTGACGCAGAGAAACTTATATGGTGTACATTATTTTATCTAGTTTAACATACTTCTACTTTCCAAGCCGAACAATCGTACAACAACCATGTGAATTATTTCAGACGGTTATTTCCAATGCTGTAGGATATGAAAGTATATACAATTCCGTATAAAATATCGTCTATATATATATAAAATAAAACGGGCCAACGTCGAGTCGATCAATCGAGATTTTTCGTCTCGCATTTCCACGGAGATCCGTCGGGATCTCGAGCGCGTATTCGTGACGATGCATCTGGTGCTGGGGCGAAATAGCGGAAAAAGCGCAAAAACCCTGGCAGAAATTTCGAAATCGCAGAGGGCAATACCCGGAAGCCGAGGATGAATGGCAAATATTTTAATGCCACGCTGCCAATGATAAAAACGATGCATCGGATATACCAAGATCGTTAAAATCGCCATCGTCAGGGAATAGAGAGAAACATAGATAGGGGGAAAGGGAATAAGCAGAATAGTCGAAAATTTCGCGTACGACTTTTGCGAGTGTCAAACTAATGACACCGGAAGGCGTACACGGAACAAAGGGCGCGTTCCGCGAGAAAATTGCAGAGAAAAGTTATCGTCGACATTTTCGCCCTTCGTGCCTGATATTCCCAGTGAACTTTCAATTTATTCCGTGTTCCTACTCTCCTCACCTTTTGTCTCGGTCCTGGCTGCTGAATCTCGGTAAATGTCGTGCCTTAAAGGCAACCCTCAGCTGTGACTCAAACTTCAAGGAAATCAGCGAGGAATTCCTTAATTTTTCACTTACTTCTGCGACATTACGCATTCTTATACATACTACAAAATTAGATTTAGATTTAACAGAATGTTTTGAACGTTCGAAGAGTGCCAAGGGGATTTTTGATAAAAAGATCGTTAAAACTTTGAATTCGCGGTATAAATCTCGACATTCAATGAGTATATATTTTTTTTATACACGAAATACGACAGAAAAGTGTCTGTTTACAGTAGCAATCATAAATGTTGCGTAGATGGTTACCCCTTTCGTGAGATTTATGTGACTTCCTATTTTATTCTTCTCGTATCGTTCCTTCAATAACCGTAAATAATGCCAACTCTTTCCACCTCATAGCTGCCATCGTCTCGAATAATTTTTATAGTCGACTGAATTACCAGCCTGTTGAATACACGTAGAATATTGACAACGAACAAGTTACACTAACATACTCCATCAGTCTCATGTGGTCAATCCCTCATGAAAGTTAATAACTACGACAAAATTGATAAAGAAACTAAAAAATAATACGTGTGGTTTGTCAAAAAATAATCTTCTTCATTTTCAAATTTCTAACAAGATGAAAAATATTAATTCCACACTGCAAGGTAACCGATAATGCGAAACGCATCAAGAACCGATAATGCGTCGAATCCGTTAATGGACCGTCATTTCTCTCCATTGTTTCTTGTCGTCCGTTAAATTATATACCACTGTCTGTCTCCCCAATACGCAGCCTAGCATCCGAAAATAATTTCCATGTACAGTTTATTCCTTTAATGCGTTCAGAAGGAAATCATTATTAAAAGAAATTTTAATTGTTCTCACAAACCTGCGATATTTCTCTATATCGAAACATCGCCGGTGTATTCTCATCTATGATCTATCGTAGATGGTGAGAGGTACAATAGAAATACCGTCACGCACCAGTCCCTTCGAGTAATTCTTTTCTAGAACATAGGAATGCTCCTGGAACTCGTGTCACCGAAGACGCGACGCTGCGTCGTGTTTTAATGCAATAAATAAAATTCTTTCGAATTCTTGGAGGAATTATCGGTATGGAAATAACGTTCGATAATGGAGTGCCGTTTTCGCATGAATGCATAGAGATATCGAGAGAAAATGCGTAACTCAGGGACGACGGAAGGTGGTGACGGAATGTTATACATCGGAAGTTACGTGGCATGTGATTCCGTCAGGAGGATTTCGAGTATTCCATGTATGCAGTTACATGCAAACGTCCTTGCTACCAGATAAATACTACGTTTAATGTAGTATTTATCCGAATATAGGGCGACTTGTATATTTGAAACGGAGAAAATGAAGAAGAAGATGAAAAAGAAACAGAACTGAAGAGAGAGAGGGCTTTTGATGTTTTCTCTATTCAACGAAAAATAGGCGAATGTCGACGCGCCTATCTTTATCGTATACACTGTAGAAGGTCGAAACACGAGGCGTCCACGTTTCTGCTAAAAGAAACTATCTGAATAAAAAGTTGGCTTACATTCAGATTAATGCGATACGTTTCTATCATTGGCACCCTACTTTTTTGACGAGCTTAAATCCCCGTGGCTCGCACTTTCATTTCCTTCCATTATTCCGGCTTGCTTTCTTCCTTCGCTCTGAAAAGTCAACTTTTTCCGACGAAACTTTTGTATCCTTTATCCCATCGTGATTATTCTCCCAAGTCCGAAGTAAGGGAGGAACGATGACGTAATTATTTTTAACGAAATATGCCAAGTATGCTTCGATGAGAATGGCGGGAATTGTGAATTCCATCGAAACTTTTCTATTTATAAAAGATATAAGGAAAAAAAAAATTCATTAACTACTTTCTCGTAGCTGTATCGATAAAAATTCATGAAACATGATATTGCAGTTCATTGTTATTTGTAAATCAAACAGAGGAAGGAAATGTTTTTTGTTTTTCTCTCTTCAGAGATCTTTGATGCACGCGACAACGGCGACGCTCCGTTTCGTCGCCTTTGGTTTTCGCGGAAGAGCGAATTTCTCATTATTGCACCGTCAGGAGCTTTGAATGCGAAAGGGGCCGGTCCGATTACTTCGTAGCAGCTTGATCTTCCATTTTCCTGATTACGTGTCTTCGTTCGTCTCTGAAGAACCGAGAAAGGAAAATAATGCCTTGGATAATGCAAATGATAGTTGTGTTCCATCCACCCTTTTCAAATTTGAGAGCTGAGGCATTGAAAAGTAGAAATTTTTATCAAATTTATCCTCCAAAATGAAGTATTTTTCTTTCAATTTCAGTGCCAAAGGAATATATGCATTTTAGGGGAATTAATTTTAAAAATAAAATTAATCAGTGAAGTCCTTTTTTGTATTACGAGATACAAATGAAATATCTACTGTAATGTTTCTCCATTTTGGGAATATTTATAAAACAGCAGAAACTCGTTAATTTGATGGCTTCAAAGGATCTAGCTTTTAAGCCGAAAAAAGTAAAAAAGCAACTCACAGAGGAGCTTTGCGTTAATATTCCATAAAATTAGGCAGGAAACATTAAAAAATATTCGACCTCTGAGAGCAATATCGAGCCACTTTTATTAAGCTCTCTTCTACTCATCGATTTCTTTTATTCCTCCGATTTTCACTTACGACGGGAGAACGTGCCGCGTTTTACGAATATCGTTAACGAGATCGTTCTACGGGAACGTCCTTATCGAGACCATAACGCCCCCGTAAGAGCGTATTTTGAGTGGCGCGAATTAAGAAAACGATCCTCTATGCTAATTATGAAATGTAAATTTAAAGGAGAAACAGAAGAGCAAGAGAATGCGCCAGGAAGGAAACTCGTGAGGCCAAAAACTCTTAATTAAATTACAACAAAAGACTTTGATACCTACCGGTATCCTTTGAAGTGGTCACCTTTCATTTATTTTTTTTCGGTAAACTAAGAATTCATTCTTTCCTTCTAGCCATCCTTTTCCGATCGTGTTTCTCCAAGTAATAAAAGTTCTTCGAGAGAATATTGTTACATATGCTATGAGGTTTCCCGAGGTATTATTAAAAGCGACAGTTTTTTAGCGTTAATCTCTTAAATCCGCGCGGATAAAGCAGACTTTGTAATAACAACGGGAAAACGTTCTCCTGTAAGAAATATGGACTTAAATAATTAAAGTATTTAATAAATCCTGTTTTCAACCCCTTGAAACTGAAATATTTACACGAACGTTACAAAAAGCCACTTGAAGGATAACAGATATCCAAACGCTTCTTCCATCATTCATAGTAACATCATTTTCTTTCCTCAACAACAAACAATTCTCCAATTAACAAGTACCTTCCTCTTACACGTTCTCACCAACCTCGTAATCCATAACCACCGTTTCATCTTTCATAAAATCAAACGATAAATAGTTAAATCAAACGGTAAAACCGATCGCACGAGTCGTTAGAAACAATCTATAAAACACCGATTATCGTTCTCCAGCAGACGGTTTTATATCGTTTTAAATATCCCATGCAAAAATATATAAAATCTGCCTCTAAGAAATACTCCACGTATCTCGCAACTGTTAATTGCTAGTAAATCGAGTATTTATCAGCAATGGTATTCTTCGACAACCTCAAAAAGTCTCCTGAGCGGCGGAGTTTCTCGCTAAAGACCGCCTATTCGCACCGTTTTTTTTTTTTTTATTTAATCCACCCTGCTCAGCCTCCTGAAGGAGGCACTTGACAAAGTCGTAGCATTGAAATATCTTTATTAACACTAGATTTACCAGCGTGAAATCTATTATATTTAAATATGTTTAATATGTACCTTAAAGCAATGAAAATTAAGACGTGGAGAAGATGATAGATTCTGTAATTTATGTTTTATACGATGGACTAAGAATATTTATTCTACGGCTCTTTCAGAAACCCGTAGAATTTTTGGAATAAATTCTGTACCAGTCATTTTGACTGGCTTGGTAAATCTAGTGTTAAAATATCTTGACGCCTTGCGAATCAGATCCTGCCGAAACAGGCCTACCTCCGAGGACACTTCTTGAGGTTGTTACATTATATAAATTCCTCCTCATTAACAGGTTGAATGCCACCGATGTTTCTCTTATTTCGTCATTTCTACTGAAGTGATACTTTTTTTTATGAAAATCACATATTCATAAAACAGAAATTTTAAGGACACTGATTTATCGGTGTTTAGCAGATCTTCATCTTCTTAACGCCAAAATTTAACTGTTCAATATGTTAGAAAATGCATAAATATTGCAATTTAAACGTAACATAAAATTTCATTCAATTCAATAGCGCCGGTCACCGGTGACCCCCATGGCACTCAACCTGTTAAGGAGTATGATAAAAATGTCGACATTTTAAATCACACCCTACGATCTCAACCTGACACGGTGAATGTCCGCGAACTAGGAAAGTCATGAAAACCATCCCAATGATTACCATCGAAATACTTTGGAAAGTTACGAAGTTACGGGAACGTAGGTGTCTGCCGGATGGTTACACCATGAGTGGAAACGAACGCGAAGTGTATCCGAGGGACTCTCGATTCCCCTGGGGAGTGGTTTAAAATCCACGCGGCTTAATAACTTTTCCGAGTTAGCAAGCGAGTACGTCGTCGAGGATGTTCCTCGTAGCGAGCGAGAAATTCCGGGAGGCCTGGATGCAAACTACAAAGTAGAAACCACCGTAACATACTCCTCAATTCACTTTACACCGGCACCCTTTTGCCCCTTCGCCCTTGTTCACTTTAAGGCGCCACGAAACGAACGTTATTAGAGTAATTGCAAACTTCCACATTAATAATTTATCCCCACGTCTGAATATTTTCACCCGAAGACGTATTACTACTCGACGTAGATACGAACACAGACGCAACGGGACTTTATGTATGCAGCAGCGAGACACGCGCGAAACCGTGTACGCGTGTCGCTCTGACTTTTGCATATTCAGCGACACTTTATTCTCGTGAAATCTTCGCTTAACGTGGTAAACGGGGAAAAATTGCAGCGTGAAATTTTTAGGTGAGAAGATTTAAGAGAAATAGAGGGTGAGATTGTCTGGTCAAGGAGATTCTTTGGAAGGTGGAGAGCATAGGATACTTCTATGGGTTAACTTGTGTGTGAAATATCAGTTTGTGGTATTCTTAACACTGGAACGAACAAGACAGACACAATTACTGGTTGATCTTTTGGGGTAAAGAATTTGAAGACGCGAATGATGGCAATTGGAAAGGAGATAAATAACACTAGAACTACCGGTGTTAAATCTATTAAATTGCAATATATTAAAGAAGTACTTTGAAAACAGAGGAATCAAGAGACCGAAAAGAAAATGGATACGGTGATTTATGTTTTTCTAGATTGACGTAGAATATTTATTCCACGACTCTTCTGTAGACTTGAAGAATTTTTGGAAAAAACTGTGTACCAGTCATTTTGACTGGTTCGGAAAGTTCTAGTGATAAGGACTTTGGTAGCGAATGGGTAGATTTTAGATTTCCCAATGGAAAATAGAATTTAAAGTGGAAGATCGAAAGAGACATAGAGGGTAGAAAGAAACAAACGCTAGTAAAAATTGTCAGCGTTTCGAAATGACTATGAAAGAGTAGGGCCATTTCGTGATATCGCTTTTGTCGTTTAAAGTAGAAAGCAACGATTCTTCGATTTTTATAAATGCACAGAGAGTTTCGTTTTTTTTTTAAAGTCGACAGCAATCGTAGTTGGTGGGAAAATAAATGGGAGCCCCGTTAATTTATACCGGGCGGGTTTCGATTCTCCGAAGACGATGAAAAACCGAAGCGGACACGGGGATGGAAGGGAGAAAGAATGAAACGAGCAACGAATTACACTTCGACCTGACTCCTTCGTGTTCGTTCTTTTTCTTTCCTCGTCCCTCTCTCTTTCTTCTTCTCTCTCCCTCTATCTCCTCCACGAGCCTCTTTTTCCATTTCCAACCCTCGGAATGGGGTAAGTCTTTCGGTAATATAACATTAACCTCTATCGAAGGCCCGTGACCCGAATCGTCTGGGCGTCTTCGAAATCGTCTCGTTTCCAGCGAATATTCCTTACGTACGAACTTTCCAAAGTGAATGAATATGCCCGAAGTGCTGTCCCCGACCCTTGCGTAAGGGAAATTCTCGCATAGAGAATGAAAAAGAGGGACAATCAGAGAGAGAAGAGGAAAAAGTATGAAACGTATCGTCATATCATTTGGACGAAGTCGTACGAGGTAGTTTTCGACGAAAATGTTACTCTCGCATGTACGTTCTATCCTGATACTCGTTTGTAACGTTATAAAAGTGAATTGACGCACACGTACGTGTCGACATTATTCATATTCTAACGAATAAAAATCGAGTAGCGTGTGGAGAGTTGTCGCAGCGTTTAACGGATTACCGTGCAATTCAAAATCGCGAGGATAAATCCTGATGAAAATTACAAACCGACGTAACGAATAAAACCAAAAAATTAACAGAGTGGTTGCATAAATCACTTTATACACCCTTGTATTCCGTGAAGTACTCTTCTTTTTTTCACTCGAATCGGATACGACTTTGTACTTCAAACGTATCACTGCAGTATCCATCGTATGTATGCAATTCTCCGGTAGAAAATTCCTACGAATTTGTCCCTGGATTTTACGCGAGGCGATGAAAAATTGCGTATAAACACCGGCAAATTATGAATTACCGGCGTTTCCATTTTGTAGATAATCCCGTGTATATATTTCCGCTGTTTCTCGCATTAAATCAAAACCCGTCAGCTATCGTGCTTACCGTTACTATTTTAATATCCGTGCGTACCTGTGCATGCGCATAATTGTCACGGGAGATTAACATAAAAAGGAGAGAGAACCATGTCGTTGTATAATTCGGAATAAAATCGCGGCTTAAATATCGAACGATACGGTAGGCGATACGACGATACGATCGTTGTTAAGATATCTCTCTGCCTTCCTCCGCATTAAATCCCGATGCCTTTGTTTGCCATTCCAATTCTCCTGTATTGTAATGGCGAGAAAATCGACAAAACTACTTGTGCGTGAAAGCTGCTCGCGAGAATGTCGGTGTATAGCGAGCTCGATAAATGAGGGGTGTTTTCAGTCAACCTGGTATTTCGACAGTGTAGGGAGAGTATTACCTTTACCGTTGATTTATTGGTGTCATTAGTTAACAAGAGATCGCAAATGTATTTCCTCTAGAGGGTATAAATCTCAAAGTTGAAAGGTAGAAAAAATGCAATTATATGTCTTTGTCGAGATAATGAAACCTGAGCAAACAATTCAAAACTATATGAAGATGGAACTTGTTCCTTGGTAGATATACAGAGTGGTCCTGAAATTTGTACATTCCGAAGATATCTTCAAGCTTGTGGTGCATGAAGGGTGCAGTACCACTGTATGACTTGAAGGGACACATTACGTGGCATGTGTGTCCCTTTAAACCACACAACCCGAGGCATGCAACTTGCTACGTCTATCCTGTATGTATACATCGAACATTAATCTAAAATACTCTACCTAGAGTACACTTGCGATAGTAGCAATAAAGTCGATTTGCACTTTCATGCCTTTTACGATAGCTCTCTGAGCCGTGGATATATCACAAGCAGCATCCCTTTCAGGCTTCAATTGAGATAAATAATCTTTAATTATTTGCCGCGATGGTGGACGACCTCGTTAACTCCATCGTAAAACTGGCTCAACGAAAAGGGGTCGTAGGACATTCTACCAATCCGTTCCATTGTTTCCACCATAGTACGCGAAGTCAAGGGATATCGCGAAGAATTTACGCGGCAGCTTTTCGCGAAATGACCGACGGCTGCCTCTGCTAAAGCCGTTTTACGATTGCGTCTCACTGGACAGTGATCGCTTCGAGGGATTTTGAAGGACATCGTAAGATTGAGAGGAAGAAAGAAGAAAAGAGAAAGAGCCAGACGAAAGAAACTTTTTCATCCACTCCGGCAACGAGGGTGCGGCTCGACTTTTTCTCGGGAAGAGGATAAAGAAAGAGGAAAGAAGTCGATGGAGGTGAGTGTTGAGAAGGGATTACGTAAATTACGAAAGGCTCGAAAGAAGAAACCGGCTTCGTACGTGCATTACTGCGAAATGCAGTTTCTCTCTGAGTTTGAACAGACGGGAGATAGAGAGTCGTCTTTGGCAGTCGAAGATGGCGAAAAAGACGAATAGAAAGAAGATAGAAGAAGAAAGAAAAATAGATAGATAGGCGAATAGACGGAGAAAAAGTTGCACGCGTGTCACCGCAATCGATTTAATGAGAAAAATGTTAGCGTCCAAATCAAGACGCTCGAACTTCCGTCCGGCTCTTCTCCTTTTCATCCCCTTTCTCGATCTCTAAGATGCTTCTCAGCCTTCCCTTCTCTTCGAGACCCTTTTTCTTTGCCTCCTCGAGGAAACCTTCTCGCTTTCTTCCTTTTCGACTTCCTCCACGTTGCCGGGCATCGATATTGGCATCGCGTGCTCCTTTCCAAACCCTTCCAATGGTCAGTCTCGATCCATTAAATCCCGTAAGGTGGACGATGGGGTATTCGATATTTTCCTAACGCTCCTGTGAAACTCATTTGACTGCTATTGCGGTAAGCGAAATTCTCGAGTTTCGCATTATTTCGTTGAAAGTAGACTTTTCGGTTACGGCTTTAACGAGCCTTTTTTTACTCTGGACTAATTGGAAGGTCAAAAGGTACATTCGATGGGGAATCGAGAAGAATCAGAGTTTCGAAGCTTCCACAATGAATGGCCGATTGTTATCCCGAAAGTTTTATTCATCGTTATTTACCTACCTGCTTTCTCTGAAATTTCAATGCAACAGTTTATATTTCCTCGCCTTTATAAAATCTATAAAAGGTTATTTCAATGGTGCGAAAACATCGCTCGACAATATTGTACCTTTTCCCGTTCTCCGATTGTTTTACGCCTAGTTTGCTATCCTGGTAAAACATCGTTCTAACAAACAATACTTGAAAACAATAGCGAATTTACACAAAACGCGTTGCCGGCAAGGTGAACCTGGTAAAGTACAAAGTAACGGTAAACATTCAAGCTAGCGTAATAATTTTTTTTCACGATTATCAAACATTCCCGGAAATTCTGCAGTCTTTTAAAAAATTCTGTAAATACTTATGCGTTTAAAGTCAATATATATGTATACCTTTTGCACGTGAATTATGACAGTCTGTTGAAATCATTTTGTCCTATAAAAATACAAAATTCCCTTAACATTAACGATTGCGAAACTTTTTCAAACAACATAGAGAAAATTTACTACCTATTTTACAAAATTTTACAGAGAAAACCTCGAGTTCGTTTTCCTCCTCGGTTTTTCACAACGTACTTACTGTTGTTCTAAAAAAATAGTGAGTTAATAACGTCCTATATTGAGCATTGCGAGCACACAATTTCGAATAATATAAAAAGATTGTAAACTTTGAACGGGTATTTTATAAACATTCCCGTTTCATAGGAAAAAATATCAATTCGCCTGTAACTCGGGGCTATGATAGGTAAATGAAAGTTCAAATTCGCAATTAGTGAATCCAACCTCAAGCCCACTTATGGGAAAGTTTTTCTACATCTTTATATAATTAGCCTTGGTAATGGAGTCACCTAAAACAGTAGATTCTAATTACTATGGTGGGTAATAAGTAGACTGCGGATGTTTATGCAAATTTCGAGTTTCACAAATGCAGGCGAGACACGAAAACCTATCTAGGGATTTATTGCACTTAATAAATATTACAACAAATACCATACTTTGGATATTTTAGATATATTTTTATATTATGTTCTTTTTGTATATTTTAGCCGTATTAAATTTGTCATAAATGCATAAAAACCCGCAGTCTAGTAATAAGATAAAGGTTTGTACTTGCAATTAACGGGCCTCACTTTCAATTTTACACGACAAATCAAAAAGGATCCAATCTATCTAGAAGAGTATAGGATAAGGAAAGGAAAAGTGCCCCCAAGGCAAATTAATCATAAGGTATACCATTCGAGAAACAACTTAAAAAAACTCTTCCAGCAAAGTGTGAATTCGCTTTTCCAGCCGTAGGGGTAGTTACAGGGTGAAACGTATTTTACAGTTTTTCCCGATTTCTTCTGTTTGGCTTCATAGAAAATTCTGAAAAGAAATGATACCTTCCTTTTCGTCTATGACGGAAAATTTGAAGTAAGAATTTCGAATCGACGGAAATTCAATACATATTCTACATTATGCTTCGCAGCACGCTTCTACCGTAAAAGTTTCGAAAAAAAGTTGCGTGTTAATCGTTAACTCCTACATCGAGTAACATTATACGTACAAGATTCCGCGTAATTCTTCGTAATATACAGCGTATCCGCTTAGAAACCCTCGGTGCATTTGCATACTCGTAACTTCGGCCGGCGTGGCAGCGATAACGTGCTTAGACGCTGATGAGGAGAACACGCGTCGCGCGCGATGATAATAATTGCAAACCTTTCCTGATAACTCAAACAAAATAAAATAGAATAAATTGAAATAAGTTCGTTTAAATAAAGCCAACCCCTTCCGTTGTAAAACGGTAAAAATGCGATGAAATCACAGCGATGAAAAAATAAATAGAAACTAATATTCTTTATTTTACACTCGTTCATATACATATTCAGAATATGTAATCATTGTAAAATAGTTGATTAGAGATTAATATAATAAATTGTTGAAGATATATGGTAACGCGAGAAATTCAAATGCCGTTGAAAAGTGTCAAGCACGCTACTATAATTATTTTCACGCGAATCGTAGGTTTTTGCCATCGATTCGAAGTGAAAACAGCTTTCGAGCATAAAGCTCTAAGTGTCGTTAACACTTTGCGGTGTAACGCGGTGATAACAGCATCGTTATTTCACACACGGAATCGCGGCTACGTGGTCGTAAAAATTAAAATAAAAAATTGTGCGAGATATTCGGCCTGAAACTACGGGGCCGACGTTGAGGGTCGAAAAAGTATTTTCGAGGGAAAAAATGTTGTAAGGTAAATAACGCGTTAGTTTTACGCGTGTATTTGCGTACTAATTGGGTGTATTAAATTATTCAAATCGACGAAGCAGAGTATGCTGAAACGCATTCGGGTAAAAAGGGTTAATATGCGGTGAAATTCATATTTGCCCGCTCCTATTTTTCATCGGTTGGTCCACCCTGGTGAAACGTTCTTACCAAACAAATTTCTAAGTTGTGTCATACATTATTCATAAGAAATGCTGCTGAAAAATGCTATTTTTAATTTCCGTACAACAACAAACAGTTATTTAACGAGGAAAACGGAAACATTTTTCTACCTGAACACTAGTACTACCAGAACATTTGCCAAACTGCAAAACAGCGATATATGAAATTGCATCCCCTCTCATATTATATTACCATTATTTTCAAAACGTACACCGTATTTTGTAAACAATAACCCTCGCCATCGACACTGAAATTTTTCACAATTACAACCGTGCATGGTGTCCGTAAAATAGATTTTCCTTTTTCTCCTCGACAACCGGAGAAAGAAGAAAAAGCTCTCGGGGAAAAATGGCGGAATAAAAGAACGCCAGAAAGGAACACCGAAACGAGAAATCAGTGGTACTACAGGTTGGACTATTTACGGAGGAACGATTCGATGCTGCATAGGTAGTCGGCGTCAATTTCATGCTCAAATGCACATACCGATTTCATCGAATTATTTGGTGCGTGAATCGTGCAGATAATTCCTGACAATCTTCCCATCGTGGATTCTCGCTTTCTATGGAGTGCGTCTGACATCGCGAAGGATATATCAACGTTTACGTCTCTCGATGCGAGTAAAAAAAATAATATTCTCTGCTCAAAGATCTTTTCCTCAGGTTATCAAGAATTATTATAAATGGAGCAACGTTTGTTTAGATTCTACAGATATTCCGATTTATACGTATTCTTTTCTACCTTGAAAATAGAGAGGAAATAACGCGAGATGCTATTCAACAGTCAGAAACGGTTCTCTTGAATTTCATTTATTCGCGAATGCCCAAATTTACATCCCAGAACTCAATATCTCTCCCTTTTCCACCGCAATTTTCTCGCTTCCTCTCGATGGATTCCTCCCGCTGGTTTCATTTTATCAGGCTAGTTTCTCTTTTATACAATCTTCTGAAAACTTCTGCACCATCGCATCCTGTATCTTCTCCGTTCTCGAGAGAGCTTTCCTTCGTCATCTGTCTTCTCGTAGTCGCGTGTAGCGGTAACTCGCATTTCTGCCACGAAAAGGACGAGCGACTGAAGTTCGATATCTTCGGTGATAATAAAAGAAACCCCATAGAGTGTCGAGGCATCGGTCAAAACGTCTACACTATCGTTCGCCACTTTCGTGTACTTTTATTGACATTTATTCCACATTTATTTCCTCGCTGTATCACTTTAAATCGATCGAAACGAAAAAAGAAAGTAATAAAATGTCCAAAGGTATTCTAATAAATCCAACGATATATTCATCGTAAAAGAACAATTTCATCCACGACGTTAAAGAACGGATTACCAATGGAAGTGGAGAACTTTTTCCACAATGCCATTTCACCGAAAAACACAAGCAATTCTTGGCAAGGTTGTCATCTGTTCGTTACCTAGCCACGTCGTATTATCGGTAGGTGGACGGGTTCTTGGCTCTCGAGCCGTTTTCAGTTTTGTTATTTCTTCGGACCGTTGCCGCGCGGGAGCCTGACTAAACATTGCGGAAGACATCGGTAACGACGTAACAAGTTGTGCGAAACGGCAGACAGAAAATCGTTACCGTTCGGACACTTCCCCGAAGAGCAATGCGCGCGTGAAAACAAGACGACACGGATGGCAATGGTACAAAGGGGATGAAGAGGAAAATGTTCGGAACAAACCTGGCCGAAGGGAGAATCAATGGGGGAAAAAAGGCAATCGAAAAGGGGTAAAAAAGGAGAAATTGTAACCACGAATATAGACGAAGAGAAGGACCTTCGGCGAGGCATCCGTTATCGACTATCAATTCTATCGGTTCTTGTCGCCCGGGTGAAAATGGTTTCGCATCATCTGGAGAACATTGGAGAACACCGAAGAGAGAACGTCGACGAAGACACCTTCGTGCGAATTTCCGGAAATTTAATTGATTGTTATTCCACGGACCGCGTCATGGAGACTTGCCAAGTAAGTTTCGTTTGAGCCGTCGGAGGAAACTCAACCAGTGGTCGTCCCCGAAGTATACCCTTCTACCCTCTACGATCCTTACGAGTCACCCTCGACTCTCTGCCGATCTAAGCCTCTCTTCTCCTCAACTTCGGATGCAATTCTCGCGAGCGCCTCCGAGTAACCTCATCGGGATGCAGAATCGGTTGGGATTGTTCGCGGAGTTATCGCTCGGAATTGTTCGCGAATTCGTCCAGCGTAGGAGGTAACAATTTGTGAATTTACTTCAACCACTATTGACGCCTTAGCGGAGATTCTTTTTCCAACTCAAACCGGGGAAATTTGCCATTATTCATCCATTCTAATTCTTATATTTTTTTTCTTAAGAATCTTCCCTTCATTTAAACTCGACAAATTATTTAAAATTTTAATGCTAGAGCGGGTATCAAGTAATCCGTTATATTTAAATATGATAAATAAATACGTTGAAAGAAAAGGAAGGACTAGAGATAGAAAACTGAGCGGTATAGTTCCTTACATCTAACAAGATAGAGATGGATAAATGACACAGTGTTTTTTAACACTAGAACGACTAAGCAAGTCAAAATGACTTATTCAGAATTTTTTCCAATAATTCCCTAAGTTTATAGGAGACTCCTAGACTAGAAATTCTAAGGTGATCTTATAAAACACAGATTTCCGAACCGATCATATTTTCCACCTCTTGATTCCCCTTTTTTCAAAGTATTTATTTAATATACTTAGATATCATAGATTTAACGCCAGTCGTTCTAGTGTTAAAGAAATGTAGAAAAGTCGTTTCGACTCCCTTGGTAGTTTTACTGTTAACGTCAATTTCAAGGAATCCCGATTATCTGTGAATTAGTTACATGCTCGCAAAAACGTACCGACTTTAAAAGTTCCACTATGCGAAGGATGCGTGCAACGTTGCGGTCGTAAAGTGTCTACGGTAATTATCGTAAAGCGAAATACTTTCCGCGGAAACATTTCGTCGAGACGTTTTTGCGAGCACTAGGTAACGGAAGCAGCTTCCAACATCAAATTACATAATTGAGCGCATGGACTTACGCGCCACCGAACATGGTCGAGAATTTGAATCATCGTCTCAGAGAAAAATTCACGTTCATGGTCTGCTTACCTGAAACAAAAGAAACATGCAAGTTCTTTACGATGTATTAAAGAAGGCGTATGGTTCTTAGAAGTAGTTAAAAGTATTTTAAGTGATTCTACTGCTTGCAAACTACCGGCCCCGTGACAGGTATAATGTTTAACATTTATTAACCCTTCATTTGGCGCATGCTCTACGATTGCAGACCTTACACCTTCATGGGTAGTTTTAAGTTTCAGAAGTGTCTGTTACGCAGCCTCTACTTAAATTAATGGTGCAAACTTTGGAAGTATATTGCACATAAAAATGGGGGAAGAAGGGAGAAGGAATAGATACGAGGTATTAACAATTGTGTTAGTTAACACTTTACCGTCCGGAAGCCTATTAATAGGCTTTTCGGACCCAACGCCTTTGAACTTTTAACTAATTAATTGGTTGCCACTCCAATTAATAAATTATCATTTATCATTGCGGTTACCTGTGTTAAGGACTCAGTGACGAGAATTTGTAATTTTCGAATAGATATCTGTGTGAAGGAAGTATTTGTGATCAAGTGATCAGTCAGAAGGGGGTAGGATGTTAAAAAAATACCAGTCGGTAAAGTGTTAAGTAAACGAGTGATTTTTGTATGGTTCAATGATTCCGCACTTAAATTTCTAACGTTTATTTTAACAAGTGTTTAACTCAAAGGTTAGATCATGAATTTTACCACGTCGTGCAAGAGTGCTTAACTATAATATAATCCTGCGCGAATATCATATACTTAACTACTTGCGGTTCAACGTCCATCTACACTCGACACCGCTCTATAACTGAATTTTGTATCGAATTATCTTCAACTTGATAGGACATAATAATTTTACGTATCTCACCAATGTAACTCTATTATCATTGCAGAAATTTTCCAACGTTAATGTCAATTAAGTCACGCCGGCATGAAAATCAAAATGGAACCGCTAACACGATCAACGAATATTGCTGAAATTTTCTGTATTCCATACTCAACTAATTATCAATTAATTAATCTCATTTTTTACAATTAAAGAACATTTTCATGTAAGTCGATTTCGTCTAACACGATTACAAAAGCAGAAACGGCAAAAAGCTCATCGACCGCGACGTTTGTTCTCAAATCGTCCGTGCATTTCGCAAAATGCAAAATACCCGCGGATTTAGAAACTTCTCCCTGTCGACTTTAAGACTTTTTCAAGGAGTTGACTGCTAAAGTTCGACAACACCGGAAATCGATGCAGTTTGTCGTTCGTTTACATAATACATCGTACATACGTAGCCGGTGTTGCTTTAACACGGTAACAGTGTAAACACCTCGAGGTTGTTAAAGTTGCGTAACCATACTCGCGACACCGGAAAGGAAACTTTCCACTTTTACACTTCATATTATTATCTACAATATTTGTTTGGTATTCCCAACTAATACTTTAATTCGCCGAACTTTTATAGTTACTAATCTAAGGTCGATTAGGATCAACCGCAATCCCTGTGGACAATACTTGAAAGATGACGATGAAAAAGCTTGATTAATTCCAAAAATCATCGAAATCATGTTACAAAAAGTAGTTCTACATTTTCTTTAATTATCGGAGCACTAAATCATCGAATTCTAAACTTATAAGTCAGTTCGTAAACTATAAATCACATTGTTGAGTCCTAGAACAAGAGTCAGATTTTTTTTTAAATAAGGGGGAAGGTGAAAAGTTTCTTGCGGAAAATGGGGCTATATACTAAAAAGATTTGTAACCTACGTTCTACACATAATGAGATAGATATTATAATATATAATTATAAGACTTTCTAAGAAATCCTACATCTTCACGGAACATGGGAATTAATTCACAAGAAGTCATAGTAGAAACTCTGTCGTATCAAAGCGTGATTTCACACTAGAACTACCGGACTTAAATCTATCATATTTGAATAAATTAAATAAATACTTTCAAAAAGGGGGAATCAAGCGGCAGAAAATTTGATCGATTGGGTGATTTATGTTTATTGATATAGACGTAGAATATTTATTCTACGACTCTTATGTAAACTCGGAGAATTTTTTGAAAAAATTGTGCACCAGTCATTTTGACTGATCTAGTAGTTCTAGTGTTAAATAAAATAAATCAAAGAAACTCAACAAATTTTCAGTCCTTAAAATTTCTCTTTTCGACTCTCCTCGTTGTGCGTGTGCATTACGCTACGAATAACGAAACCGTGGAATTATCGAATGGTAGTACCATTTGAAACGTGGCTTGGCTTCAATATGAGAAATTACTAGGGGGAACAATGGGTAGATGATGGCCACAGTGGTTTTAGAGAATGTAATCGATTTCGATTTGAGCTTTCATTACCGTCGATGTCTTGGTTTACGACGTTAATGTTCGGCGATTTCATCCAGGAAAGCAAGTTGACGTAATTTTCCGATCGGCAATAAGAAGTTTTTGGTAAACCTGTACTATAATTTATTTGAAAATTGTAACAGTGACCTGTCAATACAACGTGCAATTGAAAAATTAAAAATTCTCTATGACGAAATCAGCCGTCGCTTCGAACCAGAAGATTCGTATTAATTTTGAAGTACCAATCGCTTCGATACCTGACCTCCAACGCGTTAATTTGCAATTAACAAAAACAGGGAGATTAACCTACATTCAAACGGTGTAACAATTAGTGCGCTCCACAAATTTCATCGATGTAACCAACATTCACGAGCCATCAAATTGCAATAACAATGCTGACCCATTTTGCTTCGTTGCATCTCTAAATATCTCTACCAACGAAAATTCACCAATTTCGATTCGTCAGCGTTCCTCGAAACGTTGAGGATCGGAAGAGAGCAACAAAAAAAAAATTCACAAAGATAAAAACAAATTCGTACAAGGTTTACAAAACAGATAGGATCGTCGAGTAAACAAGTCATGGAAGAATTAAACGTTTTCAACATTCGCGCACTAACGAGCACGAAAGAAATTAGACAGGATCATTCGTATCGGCAATTTGTTTATTTATTCAATGGTCAAAGTGCTGGCGTATCTCAATTACTAGGGGCGGTTTAACGTGTAATCAAAAGCACGCGACTAGGCGCCATTAGCGGTGCCCTCGAATAAATCGTTCCGTCGGTGTACACGACATCGGTGCGGCTTTCCTATGGATCTGCCCTATGTGAGAATGCAATTGCGGCACTTTGCTCGCACGCATGCATTTCAATAAATAACGAGGCAGGAGGTCCTGCTTCGTTATCAGACCAAGTGGCTTAACTGTCGGCAGGCGACTGCTTGTTGTCAACTTGAACTAACGCGTGAGTGCCGCGACCACAAACACCGGGCTCTGCTCGCCCAGAGGAGATAGGAAACGAGCTCTCGGTGAGAGAGACGAGCAAAGAGAAAACAAGATAGAAGGGTAGGAGAAAGGGTGACATAGGTAAAGGGAGAAAGACGGATAGAACCGACATGGAAACGTAGTCAGAGATAGATGCGCGTAAAGCGAAACGGACAGACGTAGAGATAGAGCGATGAAGTGGGATACAAATAGTTAAATAAATAAAGGATAGAAGAGAGGAGGTTTCGGTAAGACAGAGAGAACGACGATGGTATTTGTTGAAGATTCTCATGCTTGAATCTACCACCCTCTTCTCTCGGTAGGCAGATATGAGTACATCCCTTTATCCACTGTATAATTGCTTCACCGAAAACCCTTGGCACGATGGTGCATCTACAAGCTGGGAAAGCGCAACGCGGACATTGCGTATTAACTTGCCGAAATACCTGACCATCCTCCCAGAATCATGAAATCGCTTGACCAACATATACACCAAGATACTCGTAGGAGTTAAGTGTAAACGCAAGAAGCGACGATCCTTGTCCTTTATTAAATGAAACCTCGAGCGAAGCAGCCGGTAAGAGCGTAGAGATTCGGAATTATGTATACGTTCTCGTATCACCGAAGGGTTTAATAAACTCGTGCAAATCGTCGTCGTTATTTTAAATTAAACCGAGTCGAGTGTCTATACTTTGAGACATTTAGGTGAAGGTAGAGCCAATATTTTGTCGGTATCGTCTGGCATTCGAAAGAAGGTCGCTGATCTAAGGCGTAAAACGTGTACTTGAGGATGGTGAAGGAGTACAACCTTCTCTCATCTATTCGTTGCATCATGGTCGAATGAAGGGTCGATTTTTCGAAGGGGTGTAATTCCGCTAGGGGCCAGGTATGAATGCAAATTCGGAATCAGACGTTATTATGCATATTAGGTAGCTTGCGGTCGTAACTCTCTTCTTATAAGTTCTTTGGTTACCGTGGCACCCTGGTTCTCCTCTCCTCTAACCTTCCATGTCTTCTAGCTTTCTCTTCCTTACCTTTTCTACCCCCTTGCAACATTCTCTCTCTTTCTCTCTACTTCCCTAGTCCTCTTAAAGGAGGAACGACACTCCGGCAGGAAAACTTCGCCTCATTCCGAATTTGTAATCCGACTCCGAGTTTGATAAGGAATTTACATTTGTAAAAAGTCATTTGGGATTGAATCCCCGACGGTATACTCGCGACTTCTAGCCAGGGTGAGAGAAGGAAAAGAAGAGGAGGCGAGCGTGGAAAAGGGGATTGGTTTGCTCAGTCCGACGTCGATCGAGACGAAAGTTTTGCCAAGGAGTTACGTATATAGAACTTGACCCGCAGTTTCCTCGTTTCTCAACTCTTCCGTTGATAATCTGTATCCCACGAATTGCCAAGTTCGTTTTAATTCTCAAACTACATTTACACCCTTCGATCGTTTATTATATACGTCTGTTGTTCCGAACATTTTCCCATTAACTTCGAATCTTTAAAAGATCATTACTGATCGTTAATCGGTATCACACAGATTTTGATAATGAACGTTCAAAAAGTTTATAATCAATCCGCCAGATAATTTTAAACGGGGTTGCAATTACTTGCGACTAAACAAACATAGATATTTGGTGTATTATCTTGGATTATTAATTTAATTTGTGGGAAATGTTTATCCCAATATATATATCTGAAACGAGATAATCGTCAAATGGCAAAATGTAGGACGTTAATATCGTGCTCGTCCACTCGTCCCTAGTTTCATTCTTGTCCTTTTTCTATACGTAGTCGTTAGTCAACGTATTTTCACCGTAATAAAATTATCGTCGCGCGTGATACGGAATTTCATCAACTCGTAGCTGTCCATTAAAGTTCTCATCGCCTCCTTGGAAAAGTTGCGGTAATCAAGAAGTTCACCGAGGAAAGTTTCCTTCCGGTGAGAGCATCGTTGGTTCGTTCGTGGCACGCGGATAATTCCGAGATGGCTGTTGCAATTTTTACACCGTAAGCACATTCTCATGTATATCCCTCCTTCCTCGTTGTACAGTTGACTCAGGGACGAAAGATTCGTCCTATCGTTCGATTTGATCGTATCAAACAACACCGTTTCAAATCGAACGATCTTAGATATTTCGCGCTCTCACAATTTAAAAGTCCCGCCGTTCTCTCGAAACCATTTGAAAAGCCCGCTTCGTCGGAGGGTAAAGGCAAAGAAATCGTCAAATCTTATTTTCGGTTGGCGTTCGTGCGAGAATCGTAAAGGCAACCGAATATATATACCAGCGATTCGGTCAGTTTCACGAGAATCCGCGGCACGTGGATTCGAATCGACGTTCCACCTGCCTGCGAAAACGTATGCTGAATTTCAATCGGCACTAAGGAAGAATAGAGAGGGTAAAACTCGAAGAAGAAACGAAGAAGGATATAGCCTTCAAACGACTGGTAAAAAGAGAGGGGCAGAGATTCTTTCGAGGGTAGTCCGGTGTACCGGTTTCCACAGAGAAAAGGGAGAGAAATGGAACGAGGGTGGGAACGTAAAAGAGCGAAACAGAGAGAAAGAAAAGAAATGAAGAAAAAGTAGAAAAGGAAGAAGGAAGAAAAAGAAAGTGGAAACGGCGGTGATTTACTCAATCAAGCGAGCTTACCCACTGCCGAAAGCTTCCAGGACGGTCTTTGACAAATGGCCGACTTATTCTGCGGGAATGCCTCGGAAAGCGGCAGGCAATGGCACCAGCGTCACCCTACTTCCGGCGTGCCTCGCGTGCAATCCGAAAGTGCAGTCCAATAACTACCAATAACCACATTATTGTCCGCAAGAAAGCGTAAGGTACCGCCAGTAGTCGACGTCTCGCGAAACGAAGTAACACGTTCATTTTTCCCATATCCAGAAGAGACTACGTCGGTCTGTCCACTATGACGGATAGAAAGCAACTCGTCCATCGCGAATTTCTGGCGAACTTTTATAGCCGACGCGTTACCTTGTTGAATCCCGCGTCAATTAAAACACTATAGAATCGTAGATTGACGATCGAATAAAGGTTTCTCTTCATTTGTGCGAATGCAACGACGCGTTATCACCTCGGCCGTACGTTCTTTGTAAATTTACGAGTCGCAATCGCGAAACGAGCAATTTGGAATTTCGCAAAGTTCGACGATATTAGATTTCCTGCCGAGGGAACTTATTGGATACGCTTCAATGTTCACGTGTAGTTCAATTAAATAACGTTCAGAGAGACAAAGACTCGATGTGATCAACAATAATTGGTATTAAATGGTTCGTTTGAAATTTTCACTTCTTGATCGGCAACTTTCCAGCGCATTTTCGTCACCGATTACAATTTCAAACGGTAACTTTAATTTGCTACGATTAATTGTTAAAAGTGTATAACATTTTACCGAATTCGTTTTAACCTCTCTGTAATCATTGACACGTGTGACTGTCTGGATCCAGAAAAAATTAAGGGCGCTCAAAATGGCAATACCGTTGTCGATCGACGGAACGAGTGTCGTTTCGCGTGTCTCTTCAATTTCGTACGGGGTATCGTAAAATATAAGCGAGCCTAGAATATCGAGCAATCGGATTCTGCCAGTGTCGAATATCGAGTCACGTAACCGGGATGTCATCGAGTGCGTTTACCAATTAGACCAATGAGGACTCATCGATCTACCTTTTCTCTCGTTATTTCCCTCGGCCGATGTTGATCGTATTAGGCCAAGTGGAAGAAATGTAAGAAAAGGTGAAAAGAAGCATATTCTGCGAGCAACGAAGAAAGATCTAGGCTAGATTCAGGAACGTGCAAACGACCATCTCTGCCGTCGATCTTTTTCTTTCTCGTAGCCTCGTGCTTCCACCCTCCTTTCGATATCCTCTTTACGGTTCTGCTTTATACTTCGGAGTCATCCCCTCGTCAGACTGGATGGTCCATTCGGACCTAACTGTTTCGCAAGCCTCCACTTACGGCTGCACCTCGCGAACCGAAATGCTTTTCTTTTCTTCGACTTCCATTCCATGCCATCGACCAAGAAAAGACGATGGACGCAACGACGACGATCGTAACGACAATGACAACCGCGAAGTGGTCTTCGAGAGAGCTCAACCAGATACTACTTTTGTCGTATCGGGGGATATCTAACCAGGCGTTGGTCCTTTGACGACTTTTAACTCAGTTAAATAGCAGACGTTGTACTTTGAAAGTTTACGGTAGAAATTTACGAGGAATCAGCCACTGCTGGTGTCATTACGAAGGTGATTCGTATGAAGTCGAGATTTCTAGGGAATATCCAGCGCGTTTGGTTTGCGAAATGTAAAGTGTACTTGCTATCGTGTCTTGGGTATCTCAATAACGTGCTGGAAGTTTGCAGAACTGATGTTATTGGAAGTAACAGTTTCCAGTGACTATGCGGTCGTCTTGGAAACAATTTCAAGCTCGATGTGTAGTGGTTTCAAAAGATTTAACTTATTGGCGGACGATAAGCAATATCGTTGGAATATGTACTCTTGAAGATTAACAGTAGAACTACAAAGTCAAAACAACTTGTTCCAAATTATTTCCAAAAATTTTTCAAGTTTATAGGAGAGACGGAGCAGATATTCTACGTTGATCTTATAAAATACAGAGTATCGAATCGATCATCTTTTCTATCTCGAATATTTCTTCTTCCGAACTACTTATTTAATATATTGAAATATAATATATTTAACCCTTTTAGTGCCGGACGACGATGTATCGTTAGCAATCGTGCTAACATTGGACATCGAAGGCTTAATATTCAGTATTCAAGCGTTGAGGTTTTTTCTGCGTCGAGGTTTTTTCTCTTCTTTTTTCCTCAAATCGATATTCTATTACTAATACTGTAACTCTTAAGCGCACTTTATATTTTCAAACCATGTTACATAAACTGTTCGTTTGAAAACATGTAAATAACTTAGTATAAGCCTGACTTACTGTTTTTCAATAAAGTTATTATTATTATTATTCAGTATTCAATGCAATATTCGCAATTACATCTGTCATTAATTCAATAAATTTTTTCAGTCGGCACTAAAAAGGTTATTTTAGTATTAACTAATCTCGTAACACGTAAAAATACTCGAGACACTTTTAGAAACGGAGAATGAAAGACAGATGCAATAGGCATTGAATGTCGAGTTTCAGCTGGATTAAAGATTCCAAAAAATTCATTATTATTAATAACGTCTTTAAATTAGAAGGTTAAATGCCCATCTCTATGAGTACCTAATATCAAATTCATCAAAGTATCTCAAAATTATGGCCCGACGAGGATAAGCCAACGGAGGTAACAATTTCCGGTCGCATATTCTGGTCTTCGATATAGCAGCAGTTCCATGGAGTATCTCTCAACAATTCCAAAGACTCAACCGATTTTATCGATACATTGCAAGCGATTTCCCCTAAGTATGTATTATCGGACACGACGAGTCGTGGATTGACAAGTATCAAGAACACTAACGCTTCCAAAAGAAAGAGCAACTAAGAAGCCAAAGTTACTTTCGGTTCTTCAGCGATAATTACTTCCGCCTTCATCGTAGATGCCATTTCAGAATAATAGAGTAGTTAGTTCACAAAGGACCGACATGTTAGATCGTTTATTGCGCTTCGCGGATACAGGAGTTCCGCCATTTAATATTTTGCCTGTCACGAAAACTCGGCTCGCCTGAACATGTTCATTTTCACGTCGTGAACAGAGGGCAAAAGTCGCCAAAGTTAAAATAGGAGTAGTAGGGAAAATTAAAGTACACGAAGATGGATAAAGGACACGAAGAAAAACAGAGGGCACGAAGTTTATGGGGAAATTGATAAGGAAACTTTACATGGATATCATCACATCGGTGTCGATGATGTTCAAATTTCCTGTGGTTTCATGCCGCAGAAGGGCAGACGAAATATTGCCTTTGGGGTTGATGGTTTCAATTTTTAAATATGCGATATTCCCAACCGCAAAAATTGCTATTCTGTTCGTGTTAAATCCGATGAGGAATTTGGTTTGCTGAAATTTTCTGGTGGCACCGTATCGCCATAGAGATGAAGCATTTAAATATTTCCAAATGTTAACGCAAAGTTATTAAAAGTGACAAATCTTTCACATTGTTTTATCACGTTGCAAAAAGAATTTGTTTTCAACAGGAAGACCCGGAGAATCCGTTCAACGCAGTTTCTCGAGCTTTTGCGATAATTCGCGTGCATGGGGGAGGAGGAAAAAAAGACGAAACCCGTAAAACGAACACCCAAGCGGACGAAAAAGGAAAGAATAGCTCGAAATATGCCATTCGGCAAGCCGTTACCACCGCAGTTCAGAGGCGCCACTAAATCCTTTTTAACACCGTTTACGGTAAGTGCGTGCAAGCTCGTCGCCCTGTTTGCACCCCTATTTCTTCCTCCTTCGTCGCGCCTTCACTTTTTCTCATCTTTTCTCTCCTTCCCCCTATATCCACGCCTCTTTCATATATCTTTTTCTGCTTCTGTTTATCCCCCTTTTTTCTCCTTCTTCCCGCAGCGACGAAGAAACCTTTGGAGCACGTAGAAAGAAAGAGAGAAAGATGAAAGTGGAACAAAAGGGAAGAGACGCTGGAACGAACCCGGACTAGTAAAGGAATATGGGAAGGGTGAAAATTCTTAACTGAATCTCCGGTGGCTCGGTTCAGAGCCTCCGGCCAAGTGTGCATTAATTCGGTCAGAGCCTCGTCACTGTCGCACACGCGTCCTCATAAACTTGCTTCTTCCTGTCTTTTGTAACTTGCAAGCATGGCGCATCGCAGCGAAATAATTTGTTTTAATAGATCACTCGATATAAAGTTTATCTCTTTTATTATTATTACACTTAGCAAACGCAATATTCAAATAGATTTTCGAAGAAAGAGCTAAGATGCGACCCCCTAATTTTATTCGTCGAATCACCACCGACCATCATGGATGAAAGTGGGTTTAATTACATTTTCACCGTGAAATAAAATTGTTTATTGCTTCGACAGTGTAACGTTAACTTCCAAACTGTTATCGATAAGTCTGTACACAAAATCCACTGTGGGAGAAGACTCTGAACTTGTCGTCGACGACTACCGTCGTTTTACACCGTGGATGATAATAATTTGAATAATTCTATGATGTAGCACAGTGTATAAATATGCATGGGTAATATAATGTAATATAATCGCGTATATTATCGTGATGTAACGGAATATGAGAATTATTAGAAGCAGAGAGACCATCGAGGGACAGTTACTCAGAAGGAATAGTTGGCGGTACTCATCAATTCGGGAGAGCCCCTTTCTTCTTCCTTTATCAACCCTCTTAAACCTGGCAAAGTAGAAGGAGCGAGAAGTGGCCTCGAACTGAATGAAAAGAATAATTCAGACGTTTTCCTTCGCTTTTCACGAGACTACCACGTACTTAGCAAATAATTACTCATCTTCCCGCATCGCAAAGAGAGAAAGGGAATACTCTTCGGTTTAATAGAAACTAGTCTCTCCATGAGATGGAACTACATACATAGGCATACATATGTAGACGTCTATATGCGTATGTACATCGACGTAATTCGACGTTACTTAACTAAAAGCTCTTTAAAGTCTTCCCGACGAACCTGGTAGGAGGTGCTTCGAATCATGAAAGAGGCGAAAGACGTTTGCTGATTAAAAGATATGTCTAATTACAATTAGACGCCGGCAATTAAAGGAGTAGGGATAGAGATAAGAAGAAACAACAATCGGCAAAACTCCTGTTCTCTGTTCGAAGGAAAAAATATTCTGGAAAGAATGTTCGACGTAAGAAGCCAATTTTGCTAGCTCGAGAAAAAGGAATATGGCTGAACTTTCTACTAAGCTTCTCCCTCTTTCTGTCTTTCCACTTTTTTCTTCCACTTTCTCTCGTTCTTTTTTTACGTGCCCCAAATTAATTAAAATCGCTCAACGAAGCTAAAGGGGTACACTTGGTAAGAATGACCTCTCGAAGGAACGGAGAAAGAAGACAGTAACAAGGAACAAAGATACTTCTTCTAATTCCGCATCCTTGCAGAACGACAGGAGAGATAAGGAGCAAAAGTCCAAGTAGAATAGAACGATGATAAACCTTCCGATCGACTAACAGGTAAAGACAGAAGAAATCGTCCATTGGTTGTCGCAACGGAACGAATTCTCTCTGTTTGTTCAATTCATTCGTCCATGAGTTTCGCTTACGCGATTCACTAAATTCTCAAACATACCGAAATTTCTGTGTATACACGATTGCACGCTCGTGAATCCACATAGTATTCACGACAGTTGTGTTTCAAGGAGCTGTTGGTCAAAGGTGGACGCTAGAAAGGAATATTCCCGACATTCCAACGTTTTCTTGAGTTGTTTCTTCGCGATTCGAATTTTCCATGCTGTGCACAAGGAATTCTTCGACGAACGATCGATGGCTCGCGAGGAATTTGAGACACGTTCTATTTGTATTAAAAGTTTCGAAGGGATAGTTTCATCTACAAGTTACTACCCGTTTCGTTGTCGTTTTTTGTTCAGTTATACGTGGATTTAATTATCAATGTATCTGGTTGAAGATGGTAGTGTCGTAGGGATTCAGACTAACAATAAGGAAGAGGTAATAAAGGGTGTGTGCTAAAAGGAGAATTTAAATAAGGTGTCGGCTGGTCTAAATGTATGTGAGGCGTGGATAACGTTAAAAGGATAAATGTCAAGATAATAATATAAAGAACACACGAACACTAAAATAATAATATAATAATAAATAAGATATATATTAAACAATAATAAAAAAATAGGTTACACTAAAAATATGAAAAAACTAAAATATCTAAGGATTAAAACAAATGTGTCTAAGGTCTCTTTAATTAATCTCTTAATTAAACTCTTCCTCATACGTCGCGGGGCACAACCTATTAAGACGATCTCCCCACTTCTTCCTAGGTCACGCATTTAAGGGGGGACGTCGATCTAAGGATATCGATAACTAAATATTATAAAACAGTAGTCGATATCTCTTTGATATTAAAAAGAACTCGACCAAGAGCAATGGTATTTTTGAGGGTGCAACGATAGCCAACATGGGGTTGCAATGTCGTTCAGTTTGACTTTTCGGGTCGGTCGAACTACGAGATAGTCTAGAAATTGGATGAACGTTAGAAGAGCAATTTATATCTTCCTCTCTATCCTCTTAGACTCTCTTTCTCCCTCTCCGAATCTCACCGAATACACTGGATCACCTTTGATACCAGTTAAACGACCCCTGATACGAAACTTGGCGTTCGCAAGAGATTCCATTCCTCTTTGTAAGTCGAACAACACTCTCCGCATGTTCAACCGCTTTTCTCGCGAGACAGACTGCAATAATATAAACTTTAGGGAACAAGCATCTACGTAAATCCACATGGCGTTGAGAGTAGCCTTCTTGCTCGAACGTCGGAAAGAAGCTTCGTCGAAGGTACTCGGAGTGAAATAAAAAAGTAAAAAGCCTTGTTCGTTGAGATCTTCCATTTGAGGCACGCATCGATCTGAAGCTTTCGACGCTTGACGAGAGAAGGAAAAGAAGCGACACTTGTCGGGTAATTTTTCAAAGTGTTCTCCACGATCGTAAGGACACTCTCAAAAGGAGGACGATCGACAACGAGTAGGTAAGTTCTCGTAAAGGTAAATAAAGTGCGTGGCATCATCGAGATCTTTATCCATTGACATTTCTCTTTTCTCCTTTTTTTCCATTGGCTACCTCCTCGCGCCTTTTCTCTCGGGCGTAACTCGACGAAAAGACGAGACTGAATTATCCATGCAGTTTCGCGCAATTGAGACGAAAATCGGTTTTCATTAAGTTTGTTCATTAAGAAAGCGTCCCGGCTGTGTGCCGGCCGGATTAAAAGCTTCGTTTAATTACCGAACAGGGACGAGAGGGGTAACAGCAGAGGGAGGAAGAATGGAATGGAACGAGCGAGAGTTTAAAGCACGATAATTCGATACTGGTGTAATTAAAGTTAATCGTACAGATATGAACCGATAATAGGTGTCGCGGTATTACGCTCCATTGGTAGCTGAAACGGTGATTCCATGTATCAATCTCTTTTTCCACCTTTAGCGACCTATTTTGAGCGTTGGTCCGTGAAAGGTCGCTAAAGTTAATATAACTTCCGATTGCCAGCGTTGTTGTCGATGGTAATTCCGTTGAAAGATTTGATGGCTCGTTGTGCGATGAACAGCGAATGGAAAATAAAGCTCGATCGCGACGTTCCATGGGATGTCGATGGAACTGAAAACTGTGATACCTCGTGAAATCCAATTTTCGAAAAAATAACCAACTGGTACTCGTTAATCGTCAGGAACGAAAGACCATGATGTTTAGTCGTACGTAGAAAGACAAGCACGATGGAAATGGTACTGGTTGCTTTTCATTTGCCGGGAGTTTAGGGTACATCAGATCGAATTCGAAGTAGTCGGTCCAGTTGCTTCGGTTGGAATCGCTTGTTCGTTCTTTCATTCGTTTTTTTTATTCCGTCTCTGTCCCCTTGCTCGGTTGGACCACCAAATTTCATTCCTGATTTCGGATTCACGTCACGCTGCTTGGACGTCGAAAAGAGAATCAGTGCGCCGGAGAACGAAAGCAAGGCCGGATACGATAGAGACAAAGACCGGGACACGCGCTAGCCGGCGGTCTTTTTGCAGCCAACGACCTTCCAATTTCGACTCTCTTCCTTTCTACCGTTCTTCCTGTCTTTTCCTACCCTCCAAAGTTCCTTTCACCCTCGTGCAATGTCCTCCATGCTTCTCTCTTTTCTATTCCCCCTCGTTCTTTACCTTTCGATGAGAAAACAAGAATCACAGTTCCCACGAGCAATTGGCTCTGACGGTTGTAAGGAGCCGAGACTAATTTCTCCTTGATTAATATTAAATCAACACACTGGACAGCGGTTCAAATGTTTTTTCAGTCTGCTGTTAAAAAATCTCAATGGTAACCAAGAATTTCTGCTTTTCCCTCTGGAAAGAGGATGGCGAGAGGGTGGAAGTAGAAGAAAGCGAGTGGGGGAATTAATTAAACGTCCTTCCTTAAGAACTGATGAACATGGCGCACACAAAAACCACAGACGGTCGGCGGTACTCGGCGAATTCATTATGTTCACCGTCTCACCTGGGTTACCGTTTGCAAAATGGACTTTACGGAATTACAAAATCGCCGCGTATAAATCGTCGTAAGGTTGAATTCTACCGATGCGGAGGAATGCAATTCTCCGGTATTGTCGTGTATTTACCGAACTCGAAGGACCGCAATGCTAACGTGTGCAGAGAACGTTGAGTTTCTACGCCGCAAGCCGATATACGAGTAATCCCCCTTCGCGCTTCTTTATAATCGCGCGCGAGCAGCTGGCGCCAGGTTTATTTCACAAGCCGGTATTTATCGGCCCGGAGAAAATCGTAAAACGTGCACGTAACTCGCGCCAGCTCGCAACTGACTACGGCGAACTGGAGCAATGTTCAGCATCGTTAGGTCGCGAGGGAATCGATGTCCTACCTGAATATTTCTCCATGCGAAAGCCGACTCCAGGCGTTTCCGGTGGATTCGTGCATTTTTGGTTGGAATTCACCGCGACGAAGAAAATTTGTTCCAGTATTCGTTGATGCTGTTGGGACATGAACTGCTCGTTACTTTGGTATTTTTGCCTTAGGATTTTTACGGTGGTTGTATGGAGGATCGAAGGTGTTAGGCTCGAAATAGCGGGGCTACGAAGACGATTCTCCGCGGATTACGAAGAGAGGAATCGAAATCGGAGCCACTATTTGAGAGACCAAGATAGTATCGTAAAAAGAAGTCATTGGCGTAGATTTCGGTACAACGTTTGAGCCAATTTGATACAACTTTTCGTCGTATTGTCTTGCTCGATATTTTTCTCCACCGATACTTTCCATATACGTTGCACCGTCATGAAAATATTCTCTGGCAAATGAGGTATTCGCGTTACTCGTAAAACTCTGTGATAACATTTTCGCGACGTCCCTCGGAAAATCAGTGGCTCGATCTTATTGCAGCGTTTACTCGCTCCTTCCGGTTTTTACAAGGAAGATTACTTTCCGCGAAGACGTTATTTTCCAGGGAATTCGCTGCGCGGATGGACGTATTATTCTTAATAACATATCACCCTGGGATAAGAAAAATCTTTTCCTTCGTCGCCCCTTTCAACTTCCATGTGGTTGAAACGACACTTTCCTACCGATAAAATTTCTATAATAAATCAACAAAAAATAGTTTCATATCGCAATCAGATACAGAATTTTCCCTTCATCGGTCCAACCCTTAATCACGTCTTCATAATCACTCCAGGATTTTCTCGTTAAGCCGCATCCATACCACTAACGATGCTATCACTAATTACGATGAGCCATTGAACGTTAAGTAACCCGCTTTACAGTCAATGTACCATCGGAATCCTCTTACAATTTGAAGATATCTCTCAACTTCAATCGAGCAGACGATAGCGATAGATCTCGTTACATTTGCTATCAGTCGCCATTAATCTCGCGAATTCTGCTGCGACAATAGCAGTGCGTAGGGCTGAATTTGTGCCACTAGAGTAGGGCGAAGAGGGAAACTAGATTTTAATGCCTGGAGGGATTTCTGTAATATCAGTCTGGACAAAGAGGGAACCTATCCCAAATAGACGTTCGTTTCTGGCCACATCCGTGACTTTGCTCCCTCTTCGATCCCCACCTGCTTCGGTGCTCCCTCATATTCCGACATAAACGGTCGTACTCGCCTCGCTGCACGCCATTACTGTGTCCCGAGGGCCAAAACTTCGCGAAAAATGCTTGAATTTATGTCTCCCCCTTCCATCTATTCGTCGCCGCCGACCCGCCATTCCTCTCCGTCCTCTTCCCTCGTCTTCTTCCCTCTACCCTTCGAACCTTCCACCTTCTATCCACCCCCATTTCACCTTCCTCCACCCCTTCGTGAACTTAACCGAACCTGCCGGCTGCTCTTCTCGAGTTTGGAAATTATTTGCGGCTCGCCCATTGTCCTCGCTCCTATAACCACCCTTCGCTCTTCCTCTTTCTATTCTCGCTATTTATTATTATTTCCTATCGAGCATTGCGTCCGAGAACTACTAAAGGCGGAAGAACTTTGTGTTCTTTTCGATCTTGCTACTAAGTTTCTGGAATTTTTCTCACCCTCGTCTACCCCCTGCGTCTCTATTGATCGGGTGCTCATACTTTTCACCATTTTTTCGGAATTTTGCTGTGGTGAAGTTCACTATTGTATTATTGTTCACTTGAATTTTTTTCCGACAGTCTTCGAGAATTTTCGCAACTAGAGGAATCGGAGACAAATATGTAACGAAAGACAAGATTACCATTTCTGGTACAAATGTAATGAACTTCTTGCACTATTCATTCCAAACCTTTGCACAAAGACAATAGAATATCTCGTTCAAAAATTTAACCTCCCGAAATACAAGACATCCCATATCATATCAGAGTCTCCAACGAAACGACCATAAGCTCACAGCCCGTAAATTCCGAGTGTATGGAAATATCAGCTTAAACGAAATCCAGCAGTAGGACTCGACGACGGACAAGCGACAAGGAAACAAATGAACCATTCTCCTCCAGCAGATCAAGTAGAAGAGGTATCGTCCTAGGCCAGACGTCGGCAACGTCCACTCCACTGACCAAAACGTTGCAACGGTTTGCAACGCGTTTACTCGTTCCCATTGCTGCACGTCGAGAAAGCACCTCGGCCCGGTCGAGATAGATCAGAGGTTGGTCGTTTACGTGAGACTCACCGTGGCTCGTTTAAAGGATACCTTATAATCCGCATATTAATTGCCGGGACATGGCGGCGAGGTTTCTGGAATGGCGATATCTGCACTCTCAGAGCCGGTAGTAAAGTTTGCACCGGTGGTCTACCTACGATCTCTCCTTCTCTCTCGAATATACTCCACTATCCTCTCTTTTCCTCTATCTCTCTCCCCCTGTCTCTCTTCCGCTGTCTCTCTTCCGATGAATACTGGCGGAGCAACCATTCTGGTTATTACTCATTCGTTAATCCAGGCACGTCCCAAACGATATACTCGCGTACCTGCGAGTCTAGGGCCTTCCCTGTATAGTTACTATCACCAGGTACACCGAGCTACCCCAATCGACCTGGCAGTGGTGCACACCTCCACATGCATTTCACGTTATCGAGAGTGTAACTCGAGGTGCATAGAGTGTGTATGATTCTGCACGTATCAGCGTACACGCGCATCGACGTCATGCCGTGTCATCGATGCACTCCTCGATGCATCTCAATGAGGTATCCGATCTCATTGGTTCGAGTACCGGCTTGAAAAGCTTGGCCGCTTTCAATTGAGTTTCCCACTCTTCCTTCCCCTCGGTCCTTGCTCTCTCTTTTATTGTCTAAGGGCTCGCTGGATACAAGTTGATTTGCTTGAGAGAAATCTCGTTGTTCTCTCGATATTTCCGGGAGGAACAAAAAATTACGGTTGGTAGCAACGAGAGAGAGAGAGAGAGAGAGAGAGAGAGAGAGAGAGAGAGAGAGAATTCGAAGGGCACGTTTGGAATGGAAAGATCTTTGAATGGTTTCGCGTCGCTTACGGCACTTCCAGAGATAGCTTTAATTTGTTGCAAACGGAAATTAATTGCATGCTCTTTGATCGCGAATGGCCCGTGGAGTTACACGTCCTGACGTTAATTGGTACTGGTGTTCCATTTCAAATCTTATTTTGAGAGATCGGCTATCTGTCTATTTTCTCTGCCAGATCGTTCGTTTATGTAATTGTAACTGATGAGCCGGATTTGGTTAATGCGGGACGAAAGTTATTCATTAAAGGACATTACAGGTACTTCGATGTCTTTGTGACAGATTCACAAGGCCATCCTTCATTTTATAGGTAATTTGTGTTCAATTATTTCGCCGAATGTCAATCAGAATATTTAGTTGAATCATGTGTAGTGGAATCGTAGCGAATAATTGTGCAGATGTTGAATTGCACAGAGAACGAGAAAATTTGTGGAAAATTTCTTAAATTCGTCGTTCAAGTTTTATCGACATAACTTCGTTACGAGAACTCGGTATTTCCGGAATAGAATTATTATCAGGAGGTCTTCCACTGCTCTTTTTCGCAGTTTACTACTTTCCTCGGCCGGTTTCATCGATTCTAAAGAGAGAACTCGTGCCCGCGCGAATTAGTTTACAATTTCGATAATTAAATTCAATTAAGAGCAAACGGATGCCATCGTCCAGGCGTAAATAATCGATAGAATCAACGAGGCGTTGTTCGAACTTGTTGCAACTTCACAAGAACCTGTAAAATTAATCAACATCCTGTCGCAACTCGAAAAATCTTCCATGAAATCTTTATCTACAAACTTCACCGAATAATTCACAAGAAACGATCGTTTCTTTCGAAACATTTCACGATAAAGGAACAAACAAATCTTTCAAAAAAGAAGTTCCTTTTATTTCAAACGTAATTTTATCTCGAGGCAGAAAAAAAGCATGGCAATGTATCAAGAGATTCGAGCAAACACGATTAAACGGAACGACGATGTCGCAAAAAGTGCAACGACACCCGTAAAACGGTGTCCTGGGAAATCCACGAATCACACTGGAATATAATGGCAGGCAGTTTACGAAAGATCCATATCCATCAATCCGGGCTTTGGTTTATCTATCAAATAAAGGATCGTACATCGCGACCTCGTTAAACGATACACGCGCCATCGACAAAGCGGCAGGGCTTATCATCGTCATTAATTCTGCATTCGCTTAATGACACTCCTGACCGTGCAGAACGAATTTAATTACCCACCGAGTGAAATATTCAGCCACGATAACGCCAACGGAACCAAAAGAGACCTCGCCCCAATAATCAGGTGCCTTCGTATTATAGAAATCCTTTCTGTCCTTTAGTCCTTCGTTCGCACCTTCCCTTTCGACTGCTCTCTTGTTCTCTCTCTTTTTCATTTTTTTCTTTCAAAGTTAATAAGAGCAAACGATCCAATATGCAACCAATTCGAACCATTCGAAACTTGCTGAAGGGTCAAACGGGTCAGAATTGACCGAATGAAAGGACATTGCTCGAGAACAGGGGAAAAGGGTGGTAGACGTTGAACATTCGGAAGAAAAATAAGAGAAGAAAGGGGGAGGGTGCGAGAGGGAGAGCTGGACGATTCTACGGCGCAGAGGGAAATCTCGTTTTCATTCTTCCACGAGAGCCATATCTCGTATGCCCGCGGCTTGTGTGTATTTTGTCTCCTTTTATATCACGGGATACCCGGGAGACCTCAATTCTATATATTTTCTCTTAGCCCCCGCGGCTCGAGCCTGTCCCGTGTCTTCGACATAGGTGGTCGCATTTTTAGCGCCCTAGATGATTGTTAGGTTTTATTTATTCTTTCCTCATCCCTCGTTCCAACGACGACTTTCGGGATTCGTGTACCTGCGAGAATCAACCTAGCAACGGATCACCGTAACTTTTCTCTCGCAGGTTTTTGCAAACTTCGTTGCTTTCTTTGCGGGTTACTGGGGAAAAACTGAAAATTTAGAGTACAGGAAAATCGACGAGTATATGGTACATGCAACGAAGAAGCTTAACTGTATTTTCCTCGTGATAGTCTTGCAAAGGTGTATCGATACGCTTTACTAAAAGCATTCAACTTTTTAGTATCTTCGCTGTTCCACCCTCTAAGTCGTCTACCTTTCACCGAAATTGAAACACACCGTAGGAACAATCGCTGTTGATCTTGTTCATTTATTATATTACTGTTTCCTTGAAATATCTCATTTCTAGCTTCCCTTTCAAAGAAAGCTTGACTCAACGATGAAAAAGAGATGCAAATGGCGGGAAAAGAATACGGAAGAAAGAAAAAGCCTCTTGGCAACCCTCGACGTTTTCCACTTCACGCCGGGATACCGGATAAATTACAAGAAAGCGTCCAAGTGTCCCAATCGTTGCCCACGCGTACGACGACACATTTTTACGACTTGTCCTCCCCCTACTTTAGAATATCTCCTTATGTTCCCGTGAAAGCTTTCCAAAGTACCCTTCCTTTCCATCCTTTCACGGTATCCTCCGCCTCACGATTTCAAGGATCCGCGACTACAAGGTAGAGAAGAAAGAAGGAAAGAGAGACAAGGGGTAGGTACGGTCCTCTAACTCGGCCCGATTCCCAGAGCTCCGGTGTACGACGCGGGTGTCTCCGTGCATAAAAGCGGCGACCGGAGAGAAAAGAGGAGAAAGACGGTCTATGTTCGCGCGAGGAGAAACGACGGTGCCGGTGCGAGGGTACCGGAAGTGCAGGTTGGAAGAGAGGGTGCGGCGTCGCGCCGCTACGAGCTCCCCCGCAATATTCTCTATTCCAGCGCGAGCGGTGTGCTTGTAGGAACGTGAGAGCGCTCCATACTCCACGGGAGGAACCCTTCTCAGTTTAAAGCGATCAGTCCCACCCACTTTGCGACACGTACAAAGCGTCGAAAGTATACAAAGCCCCGAAGACTCGAGCCAAGGCGAGGCAAGGCAAGCCGAGTCGAGTCGAATCGAGCCAGCCCATTCGGGCCCTTTCTTCCACTCTCTGCCTCTTTCCCTTTCTTTCTCTCTCTCCTCTCTCTTTCCTCTAGGCTAGCTTTCTCCAACAGCCGACATCTCTTCTCTTCCCTTCCTTCTCTGGCGAACGACAACGCCGGCGTTCCGGCTTTGTAATCCAACAAATTCAGCTTATTTATATTCAATGTGGCGGTGCTCCCACTGCTCCCACGTGCAATGCACGTACGTATTCCACTAACGCGAGAGACCCTCTCCCCGAGTACAACCCCTTTCACCACCAACCCCCCTTCAACCGACTCCTTTTACCGGTATTGTGACGGTGCGTACATGTTTTGCGCCAGTTTATTGGTCGCGTGCTACCTCGTAAAGGTATGTGACCCTATTCGTGTTGAGAATGGTGAGAAACAGAGAGAAAGAAAGAGGAACGAGATAGAAGGGGGTGCGAAAGGTGTGAGAGTCGAGTTGCAACCCTGTCTGCGAGTCTACGAGTTCGTGCATACATCGAAATGCAAAGTCGGGGAGAAACGATCTCGGGAAAGCCGGTCGGGCTTTTGAACCGGGCGAATGTCATGGCTGTTGTATCGAGATCGGGTTTAACGAGACCCCTGTTCTCTCCGTTTTCGATGGAGATAGAGAGGGAGAGTGGGAGTTCGCGTGTTTCGATTAATCGGGAGAACGTAACTGCTTTCAAGGATACCTTTTGCGTAATATGGCTGTTCATGCTTCAAATAATTTGTTTTTATTGCCTTGATGATAGACAAGTTTAACCCCTTACGGTTCCATAATGAATGACACTCGTTATGGGGTATTTCGAGGAGGAAATTTTCAAGTTTTGCAATATCTATGAAATTGAAAAGGTAAGTGTAACCTGACACGATAAAATTATTTTTACAACGTTAATATTATATTTAATTATACGATGTATTGGAAGTCACTGATCAATTTTTATTTTAGAAATTTAATTCTGAATTATTGTGGAAGGAGTCGGAGTTCTGTGACATAAACCGTAGAATTTATCTCGATTATTGGATAATGGCAAGGATGTTCAAGTGTACATTTATGAATAAAAATATCTTCGTTTCTTGAATAAATTCCATGTCATGTTTAATATATAGAAATTTAGTCATTCTTCCTTGCTCAATTCTGCTAAATTAATCCTTAAAATTGAGTATCCTTCGTAACTGAAGAATCAAGTTTCCCAAATGCTTGCGTGCCAGAGGACGAAGTTTGCTCGAAGGACAGTTGCCAAAAACGGCGAATAAATGCAAGGAATTCTCGAGTTTCCGTCAGTCGAGAAGGTAAATTAATACGAAAGCAAATTTCACGATGGACTGTACAAGTGTGTGACTCTATTTGCGTTCAGGAGAGCGAAACGGAGAGGTAAAAGAGAGAGAGAGAGTGAGCGAGAACAGCACAGGAGAAACAGGTAAACGAAAGACGACGGCATGCAGAGCCACTTCCCTTTACCGTCGCGCATACTTTGAGACTGAGAACCGAGACCCTCGATCTTAAAGAACGAGAGCCACGCCTCTGCTACTGCAAACATCACGAAATTCACGACCCACGATATTCCAAAGGACTTGACGTTACGATACATCGTGTTAATTAAAAGATCTCCATACACCAAAAATGATAAAACTTGAGTAAACTCCGTTAGACGGTCGGAGTGCAAGGTGAGCTTTACAGGAAGGCGTTAACGAAAACCCCAAGATAACTTGGTTCCTTTACTTCTAAGTAGAGAGAAATAATATTCAACTTTGCCAATATTCAATGACTCGAAGCTAACAAAAGCTCATTTGTATTACGATTGTTCGATGCACCGTCAAATATTATGTTATAAAGTGTTCTTCGACAACTTCAGAATTCCGTTCTCCATTACGTACTACAGACCGTACTTCCTACAATTTCAATAGACCCAATACCGGTAATACATGGTTACCGATTTAACAGAGGGAATAAATTTCATCCGGATCCCGTGCTACGAATTTGATTCGTTCCTTCTCGACGAACAACGTGAAATCACCAATCCGAACCGGAACACTGTACTTCTATTTTCCATCTTGCTCTTAAAAGCTCGTATTTAACTGGTAGAAGAATCTTGAAATTTTTGCTCAGTGTCCTCTATATAATTTTATCCCTTTTTCTTCGCTCGTGAAAGAGAGAAACAGAAAGAGGAGGGAAAACAATTCGCTCAGTCAACGCGAGCAAGAGGAAGAGTCCTCGAGTAGTTGAAACAGAAGGCCACGAGGACAGGTCCAGAACTGTGCGTACGTGTTTCGTTGCTGTTTCTCTCGTCTGTAGAAGCACGTGACTTTCTTCGGGTTCCTCTCGTGCTTGGAATTATGGCGAGAGGTTTTACCGGTATAGAGATATTGTTAGGCATAGTACAAGCCAGAGGCAGCAAGTAGAATACAATATTAATTGTGTTTATTTACTCCTACGTTTGCCGTGAATTGCAGCCGATTGGGACAAATATTGCCGCGAGATTGCAAATGTTACGTCTAATTCATAATCGACCAAATAATACCGTTTACTCTGTTTAATTGATTTCCCAGCCATTTACGAACGCATGATTCAATAATTGCGGAAACGGTTACGTCAAATACTCAACCCTCTACCATCCCCGAAACAAATAAACGATACGAATAAATCATTAATTGTTTGTAGATTTATAACGGTGAACCAATGATATTTAAAATATTTCACATATTTCCTTCCAAACAGATATGTTTGTTCAATCACGTAAAATCGATTCCAATATAAAAATATCTTCCGGCATATTCCTCTCTTCCTCTCTTCTTCCCGATACTTTATAGGATTGTCGGACTAGTGGCTCGGAGAGGTGCGTCGGCTCGTTTATTTCTATATTTCTCCAATATAACTTTCAGCGAGATATGTTTTTCACATCGAGTCACGAACTTTTCAATGCAATTTCAAATTATGTTACTCGTCGTGCGACAAATGTTCTACGGATCGTGTCGACGTATCCAACGACATCGATATCATGTTCCTTTTTTTCTCTCTCTCTCTCTCTTTCCCTTTCACTTCCTTCTCTACCCTTCCTTAAATCGCATACGTACATCGTTGCCCGAGGGAACACGCTACAATTTTCTTTTATCTGATCTCTTTCGGTAGGCCGAAGTAACAATACGGCGAGCTTACTTGCAGCTCGAGACTCTCTTCTCCGGCACGTAAGTAACTCCGCTGGCATACCTCGCGTTAATTACACGTCCCCGATAAACTACCCGAGATACAACGGCTCCCGTTTTCGCCGCTCTAATATCCAAAGCGAGAACCCCAAGAGTGAAATTATTGACCGTGGTCTCCGGCTTTATAATCGGACACACGTTTACCGCTAACGGAACGATTACTTTTTCTCGCATTGCTCGACCCGCTTTTAATAACTACACAGTGGCTCGAGAGATAGCGGTAATTTCGTCGAGAGCGAAATTGCGAAGGAAGATGCGACGTTAATGCATTATGCGCCCATAAAATCTCGTTAAACGCGCGAAATTAATATAACTATGGAACGTGCACCGCGGTACACGGGGGCGATATATAATTTACTGCGCATCGCGCGTTATATTTTACATTTAATTAGGAACACTCGGTTTGTTGGTGAGCGGTAATTTACTACTGTGGAACATTCCACGAGCGTTAAAAGAGGAAGTCTTACCTTACGACCTTCTCCCGTGCTCTTTTTTTTCAACGCAATGTTTGCATTACAGCGCGAGCCGCCACGGCTGACGTATTAACTTTGAAAAATTATGAGCAGTTTAAAAGTCGCGTTAAAATCTGCTCCATAGAATTCCCTAATTTCTCCGACGCCAGAGATTTAAAGTCCTACGCTCGTCGGGACGCCAGGATACAAATGCTCGCGTTACTTTGCCGTCGGTGGAATCGTTAATGTAACTGGGGGTCTACATTTTGAAAGAGAGAGAGAGAATAAAGTTGAATGGTATCGTTAAAAATATAAATTTTCTACGATTACCTTGTCTCGAACCATTTTAACGCTAGATCTATGGACATTAAATCTGTTATAGTTAAATACATCAAATAATTTAAAAAAAAAGAGAGTTCAAGTATGAAAGAAGGTCATCAATTAACCCCTTGCCTTACGATTTCTTTTCTAGCTGAGCGCGCACTAATTCAGAATTAATTATTGGAATAATAATCCATCACTGATTTCCAATATACAGATATAAATCAACATTAATACCATAGAACTAATTTCAACGTCTCTCGACTGATATTTTCAATTTAACAGTTTTTTGGAAAACTTTAAAATTTTCTTTACATTTACCGCGTTACGTGTGTCACACCTTATTGTACGGCAAAGTGTTAAGTCTCGATACATCAAGCAATGTAAACTTAAATTTAATTCTACTGCAAATGAAGCACATCAGTTCACGTGATAATTTCCATAACTTCTATATGTTCATAGCAATAAAAATGAAAAGGACAACATTTTTTGAGAAAGAAAAAGATACGAAGAGAAGTAAAACGGACCGATAGGGTCAGGCTCAGAGACAGAGAGGTTTCAAGAGCAAACCAGTATCATGCACTCGCGAATCTCCAGTCTGCGCATGTATATGCACGGCCAGATGCAATTTAAATTAGACATACTCCCGGCATTACCTGCCGGACCGTAAGTCTTAACCAAACGTCACTGGCAGAGGCTCTTCTTCTTCTTTGCCATGTACAGACCTCGGCCTTCTGGCAGGTACAAGCCGCTCAAAAATCTGTACAAATTACTACATCCACCGTAGCCGCTCGCTCCCCATTGTTTTCTTTCTCGAGTTAAACGAACTACCTTAGCGCAAGGTCCTTTTGTTTAATTTCCCCGCGATCCTTTTGTTCGCATAGCAAGAATAGATTTTCAGCTGTGTCGAGGGAGGGCAAGAAGGTGGCGGAATACTACGTGTGTGTATACGCATACGTTTGCGAACCTCTATATGGGATTAAACATACGTGCAAAAGTTAGAAACACAGAATATTGAGTGCAGATAGATTCACGTACAGTTGGCCAGAGATATTCGCATTATTCGGATGGCTCGAATTTACGCACTCTCCGTACATTACGAGCCGTCAAAATGGCTAATATGCAGCGGGGTAAATTTACCGAATAAAGTGGTCTCAACGTGTTTCCCGGAGTTATTTGCACAGTTCGGTGTAATGTTTATTGCTACTACTCAATGGAATATTTTAACGTCCTAAGAATCTTATTGGAGCTATTATTTAATACGTTGACTCCAGTGAAATTCACAAGTGATCGTTACTATTGAATTCAATGAAATTTCATGTAACCTTTAAATTGCAATATTTATGAATTTTCTAACACACTGAATATTTAACCCTTTCGCACCGGACGGGACATGTGCTGTCCCAGTCTGAAAAATCTTTGATATTACGGCTGGGACAACATATGTCCCACTTACTGAAAAAAATCTAGAGCAGAAAATAACGTCAAGTTGGGCCTCCAAACTGATCAGTCCATAAATTTCTCATCTCGATCGTCCCCGATCTAATCAAACAAGCGACAACTGTTAATGTTGCTCAGTTTTCGGCATAAAAATTATTTTATCTAATAATCGCTTGGAGAAGAAATAACTGATCCCGGTAATGGGGCGCACTCGAACTGGATTTTTCGCCGTATTGAAGGGATTAATTATTGGTGTTAAAAAGATAAAGGTCTGTCAAATATCTATCTATCAGTGTTTTGAATTTTTCTTATTTATAAAGATGTGATTTTAATAGAAGAGGTTTCACGTCGAAATGATAGAATTAGCAAAATACCGGTGGTGTTATTTTTATAATAATATTTTGATATCAACTTGTTAATTCATATCTTGGATATTTCATCGACACAGAATTATCTGTAACTTGAAATCGCAGAGATTAATTCTTTATTATCCAATTTCAAGGATGATTTTGTAAGTTCTCGTTTTGGAGTAGATTTCAAAGTATACAGCTGTGCGCTATTCACGATCTGGGATGTGCGAAATTGTGACACTGGGAGTTTGCAGAAGCCTACGGTATTCGAAGAATATTTATTATCTTCCAATTTCACGTTTCTCGAAGATATTTCGGTAAGAACGTTTATTCGTCTTTGCAATATATGGAGATCGTTCGTGTCAAGGCTGGCAGATTCGTAATCGTGAATTCAGGTGCAAGGTATCTAGGATGCAATCTCGTAACGTGTTTATAGGTACGCGATTATAGTGCCCTGCTAATAGCACTTGGAGCAGACATAGAAATTTGCGGAGCACTAGTTCACTGATGAGTTAAGCTGGCACGCTTCACCTCGGACCAAAGATTTCGCATTTTCATCAAAGACTGACAGTTAACACTTCTGACATGCATATCCTCTCGCGTTGAAATACATGCTCGCAACTGGCCTGCTCGAATTATTCGTGAAGTCACTGCCGGAAGTGGTTGCGCATATGGCATTTCCTATGCACTTGGCTGTCCGGCATGCTCATCGAGCTCGAAGGGATGATTTTAATCGGAGACACGTCTTCCATGTGCAAATTACGATATTCCTTGGAATACAGAATTATTTTACTGCTCTTTATACCAAATTCAGAATAATTTATTTAATACGTTGAACTCCAACGGTATTTAGCTCGGATCATTATTTTTAAAGTACAACTTGTTCAATCAAAATTACATCTTTATAAAGCAGTTACCTGAATCCCTTGACCTACGATTTCTTTTCTGAAGGGGTCTGCAAAGACTCAAAATTAATTCCTGAAATCGAAAGTTTTCTCTGATTTCTGATATTTCGTATAACTGAACGTAATACTAATAGTATAGAAATAATAAGACCGTTTTGCGACCGGCTGATATTTTCAATTTAATAGTTTTTGAAAGAGTTCAAGATTTTCTATTTCATTTTCCGCGCCAGGAGTCTCATACGTTGTTGTAGGCTAATGGGTTAAAGATACAGGTAGATATATAGTCAGCTTAGCTTTGCCTTTTCAATGCAAATATTTAAATATGTAATATATTAGAAAATTCGTAAATATTACCTATCAAGCCGATCAAAATAACTGGTACATGATTCTTTCAAAAAATACCCCTAAATTGATAGACAATTCATTCAGTAAATAATCCACTGCTATCTAAAAAAAACTCTTCATTTCTCTTTTTCTACTTATTCTTATCAAATACGTTTAAATGTAGAAGATGTAACATCAGCAGTTTTGGAATTAAATATTTCCACGATATGTTTCCCCGTCTTTTATCCTTGATTCTCGTCTCGAAATTGGAACAGATCAATATTCAGCTAGGAATGCAGAATGTTAAGGTATATTTTGTAAAGCGATGAAAAAGCTGCAAACAATTCACTGAAGCGCTTCGAAGAATCCCAAGCTTGCGGCGCGATATACAGGTTTGTTTCGACGGGTTTGCGAATAATTCGTGCCACGTTGTTACAACAAGAGGTATAAATTCGAGCGCGACATTACGTGAATGTAAAAGCGACGTTAAAATCAGATTTACGAAAGGAAGTGAATATAATTTCCCACGACACCGTTTGCGTCGACTCCTGTTTAATAATGTATCACCGAGGGTGTTGAAGTTACGTCCAATTAACCCTACAGCTGATACATAGGGGCTGCAAGCAACCCCCTTTTACAACGATGCAACGACAGAAAGGCACAAATCTCACGCGACGAAGGTTTTAAAGTCACTTTCAACGAATACAGGGGGGTGGAAGAAGCTCGTAGAAAATTGTTGCTCCCTCGGCGGACGAAATTAGTACGATACTTTATCCACAACGGCTTTTACAACTGAAACGTTACGATTGTAAACATTCTTACTATTTACGCTCTTCTACCTTGCATTATGCGAATTATGCAGCTAGAAACGTGGTTTAAGTCTGACGAAGAAACGCGATTAAAGGGAGAATTCTGAACTTCTGTCTTTGAACTCCTACTTTCTATGTAACAATATTTGTTGCTCTCACTGTAACAATATTTACGAGAATTTAATAAAGTACCACAAACGATTCCTCTATCTCGATGAAATTCTCTCTACCTCCTCGAGAGAATATCTAAAGACATTTAATCCCTCCGAAGTTATGATTCCATGAATACAAAAATCCCAAAAGTTTCGTTCTTCGTAGATTTACAAAATTCTACCAGCAACTACGTACGATCGATGAACGTTGGAAAAAAAAAAACCAAGGTTTCGATAAATCATGGACTAGGTGTCTGATAAGAATAAAATGCATCCCGTATGCGCGTATCCTGGGATTAAGAGTGGCAAATAAAACAGTGCCGCTCGGGATCGTGCGAGCGGATCGGTATATCTTCCAGAAACGAGCTATATATCTTCTTTTCCCGAACGCTTTATTGGATTTTCCGGCGGCTTCGCCACGCCGGAAGTGCAGCATCGTTAGGACAGGACTTTAAAGGACACGGCCGAGCACGAACCAGGACGAGGGAAATTAATTACTCGTTCCTCGGGACGCGGCCACGAGCTGTTTCGTTCCCGTGCATCGCATTCAAACGGCTCGACCCAATTTTAATTTTCGCCCCCCAGGAATGCGGCGCATCTACGACCCTTCAATTCCAGGATTGCCTTCGAGCCATCGACCGTATACCTTTCCTTCGACTTCCACGTCGAGAGGCCAACGTCGTCGGGACGATGGAACTTCCCTGCTATTTGCATACTCAGCCGCATAATTGCAGGACGGACTTTGTTTTCTCGCTCGATATTCCTTCGACGAGACCGACGATGAGCTTTCCATCGCGTTCCAGCGACGTTTCTCGATAGGACGATTGCGATTTTTGTTCGATTACGGCTGGCCGTTTAGAGAGCGGAAAGCAGACTTGATCGGATCGCGAATTACATTGAGATCGTACCGATTAAATGAAAGGGTTTGCAGGACGACTGCGGTCTGACGGTGAATTTTAATCCTTGACTTTTGTGAAAATTTTGTATGCTAGGAAATGAGAAGAGAAATGACAGATTTACTATTTAAATGTTTCGTTGTAACTGTTGTTTAATACGTATATATGTAACAGAAAAAGTCGATTTTTATTTCACTAATGGGTTTTTAATAGATCTTATTTAACACTTTGACTGCCATGGAAGTCACCGGTGAACGGCGCTATTGAATTTATTAAATTTCCGTGTAACTTTGAAATTGTAGTATTTATGAATTCTCGGATATATTAAATATTTAAATATCGACATTAAAAAGATAAAGGTCTGCCGATTATCTATCTATGTGTATCTTTAAAGGTTCTGCTTTGGAAAAATACGAAATTAATAGAAAAAGTTCCACTTCAGTAAAAATGATGAATCTAACGAAATACCGGTGGCGTTCAAAGTGTTAATCAAAGCGTAAAATAGAGATATCTATAATCAAGATGTGAATTAGAATTTTATTGGCCGTTATCGTAGCTGCGTGACTTTATAAAGAATCCTGTATAATTCAAAGCTTACTTATTTCTCAAGATTTTATGTTTAAATATAAGTAATTATTCTATAGACATTTGCATATCGGAAATCTCCTTTTGCTCTTGAAATACTTCGCACCTTAAACGTTTAAAATTCCTCTACTTACTATATTGTCTGACCATGTCGCATCTTAATCTACTGTATAACGCAGCGCCAAGTAATAAGTATTGAAACGAAGCGTGACATTATCAAGCAGGAAGCATCTCTCGAAAATGTCCGTCCACGAAACGACAATAGACAATTACGGTGACAGGTTGGGGCAGAATTTATAATATCTACAAATATCCCAAGACAGAAGGGGCAGTGAGGTCACGATGTCCGCGTAATCGGGTCAGTCCAATGTCAAGCATATTTTTTATGCTTCAAAAATCGAATTATGCGTGCCCTCAAAGAAAATTTACACAGGGCAGAATTCAATTCATCGTACTATGAAAGGACTAATCGATATTTTACGCGAGGTAGGGAAAGGCTCCATCTTCTCCGTGTTCCCTCCGTCAATTCCGTCCTGTCTTCCTCTAAGCCTTTTCAAAGTTCAGGTGTAATTAATGTATACCGTAACATCCTCTGTGTCTTTGTTAGACGAGAAATCATGTTGTAAAGGCGGTACCGCTAAAAACGTGTTACAATACAGTTAATAGCATTATCAGCAAGAAATGTAACTTCCCTCGAGTTTCTTGCTTTCGTCTCTGGCAAAGTAAATCCTTCGAGCGCCCGATGCTCATTCTACGTAAATGTAATTCTCAAAATCTTGCAGGTCAACTGAACATATAATTGCTATACCTTCGTCTTTCGAATTTAATAAAAAGAATTACAAAGTTTTTTAATACGAATGTCCGGGGCTTATTTTATATAAATGTTAATCTCAAATTTTTTTAGATTTCTTGAATATGAAATTACTATATTTTCCTCTGTCAAAAGTGATGAAACATCCTAAAGTTTGTCAATTTGGACTACCGGTGCTCATTGTAACGTAATTCTCAAAGTTGATCAACTGAACATATAATTACTATATCTTTGTTTATCGAATTTAATGAAAAGGATCACAAAGTTTATCAATCCGAATATCCGTCGTTTATTCTATATAAATGTAAATCTCAAAATTTTTGCAGATTAACTGAAAATGAAATTACTACATTTTCCTCTGTTGAAAGTAATAAAAAAATCCCAAAGTTTGTCAATTTGGACTATCGGTGCTCATTCTATGGAAACATAATTCTTAAAATTTGACGGATCAACTGATCATGAAGTTACCATATTTTCCTCATTCGAATGTGATGAAAAAAATTTCAAAGTTTGCCAATTTGGAGAATCGGATTTTTGGATTGGATCAAGAAAGTTTCTTAGAAATGAAAATGAATCAAACTTTGGCGACTCATTTTAGGGCTATAGCAGATATCCGCATTTTTACCATGATAATCTGCAGTGGTTTCGCTCGTCCGCCGATGGCTATTTCTTGATGAATTGTTCGCATAATTTGCAATCGATCAGTTGTCGGCAATATCTACGGGATAGGATATAGGTACGCATGTACGAGTCGCGTGATCGAGCGACCAGTATTTGCTGTAGAGCTATCTAACGGCAGATACTCAGACGAAACTCGAATCGAAGATCGGAAATCGATCATTCCGGGGAAATACGAGCGATATTTGCTCGCAATTATATTCGAAATTCGCCTCTGTTATGTCCAGATTCCTTTTGTGCCTTTAACAATAACCAAATTTTCATTGTTTTTCAACAAATTCTGCACGACAACAATTTACGTAGGTTTTACAATTTTAAATGATTTATAAAACGGTATTTTAAATGTTTCTCAAAACGATATGTATTTTCAAATAATTTGCAAAATGGTGCTGTAAAATAATTTTCAAAAGGGTATCTGTAAACTTTTGGTTAAAAAAATATTTTCAGGCAACATTTAACAAAATGTTTTAAAATAATTTTCTAAATGACATTTTAAAATAATTCTCCATGTGATATTTTTAAAATGATTTCTAAATGGCTGTTTTGGATAACAGAAAATAACGTTTAAATAATATCACAGTTGGTGTATTAAATTAAAAAAATGCATTTCGTAAACGCATGACAGTTGTCAGTTGCTCGTTCCTGTATTTTCGTTCGTCCCACGTAAATGGAATATCGTGAAAAATTAATATCATTTAATCGGCGATCGAAGAAAATGAAATTCCGCGTGAAAAAGCATTTCACGCAAAAGCTGTCAGTGACGTCTGCGGTTTGGAGTTTTCGCGAAAACGCATTCACGCTGACGTTCCGAACGTCAAAAATAATTCGCGAAAAGGAGCATCGGAAAAAATTAAATCATCCCCGTGCGATGCATAACAGGTAAGTGAATTACGCGCTGCCATTGGCTCGTTTAAACGGCGATTTTACAATTATCAAAAGTGCACGTTGCGATTAATCGTAAATTAATTGGAAATCAAAGTAGAAAAGGAATGAATTGTCGTTTAAATAAAACGTTGAGAAGTGGAATTTCTAATCGCCTGTCAAACTGCCATTTTAATAAATCATTGGAAAAGAAATCAGCGGAAGATTTAAACAAAATAAGAACTTCAATTGAATGAATAAATTTGAGATAAAAACGTACCATTTCCTCTATTCAAAGCACACATTAATATGCCACTTTGCGAACAAATAATCTCGCGTTTAATGACCGCAAAGTAACGAGAAAAGCATCCGAAACAAAAAAAAAGTGGTGAGAGAAAATAAATAGAAAATATTTGCAAAAATGTAATAAAGCAATATTTGATTTTCGCCAATATCTTTTGTTCCCAAGATCATCGGTTAAGATCAAATTCCATTTAGGAAATTACAATGGTTAAACTGTTCACCCATCTGTACGTGAACTTACATTGATATCCAGGCAATGAATTTATGCGAGCGATTAATCGAACCGGCGCACTTTAATTATCAACGATCGCACTGTGAGAACTCGTCGACCGTAAACGTTGTTCCTATTGCACCATCGTCGAAACTTCACTCGTACCGTAGAAATAAAACGATTGTTCGCAAACCGTTCCTGCAACTTGCCATTACATCGAAACGAAGGTGAGAGCAAGGATCAAAACAATAAACCTTGCAAGATATCATCCTCGGTCGAATATCGATATGAAATTAGTATGATTATTCGTAAGATGCAAAAGTTTTCTAGAAAATTATCCTAAGAGGTTCCTCCAGCACGATGCTCATACAGCGACTAATTTAGATTCAATTTACGGAAAATGCAAAAGGTATGCAGAGTATAGAGGAACCAGTAAAAGAAAAAGGATAGAAAAACAAGCGTCTAGTCTAAGCTACGAGAAAGGATTAATTTCAGATTAATAGAGCAACGCACAGCACAACAAAGTTGATAATGTTCAAAGGAATGAAGAACATTCTTTCAGAAAGTTAGCAGTTTGATCAAAAACTATTTTTCAACAATCCTATATCCCTGTATCTCACTACATACCGAAATTAATATTATCCTCTGCATACTTTTTCAAATCCTTCCTTAATTTTAATAAGCAAAAAGTCAGCTATGCCAGACAAAATTAAGTGAAAGCACTCTGGATCAGTTTTCAGACTAGTACCCTTCGAGAACGGATTTCAGCATCGTGAATTACGCGAAGTCCAATGTTTACGCGCGAAATAAACGCATACGTTTGTTTCGTGACACGGAACCGTAAACCTCGCGGTACTTTCGACGATCAACCATTGGCTCAAACATCCAACAGCCGAGTCGTTGAGCAAAGAGAGAAATAAAAATCTAGCGAGCAATATTACTTGTTTCTGGTGAGTATTCCGCGTACGAGAAACACAAGCTTGGATATGTAATAACAATAATGTCTAACCCGACGGTGGGAAAACTCGCACACGCGCGTACACGCTTTCCGGCAGAAGCGGAAAAGCTCGGAGGAACAATTTCTGGCCGCGAGGGTAAATGCGCGAGGAGGTGGTAGAAGGTATCTGGGGATAGATGAGCGAGAGGGACAAAGATAAAGAGAAAGTTTGTGTTAATTAATGCGCACTAACTAAACAAAAAGGGGGCCAGTAATTGGGGTCGTTAGAATACCATGCGTTACATTCCACCGTTTTAAATACATCGCCCCAGGGACGAAACGAAGGGGGTGGAGTTTGTGGTGTTGCACTTTTGATTTAACCCCTACCTTCGCCTTAACTTATCGTTCGTTAGGTCGGTTTGCTAGCTACGCAAACCCACGGCACTCATTATTTTTCTAATCGCAATTAGAGCTGAGCGTTTTTAAACCGTAACCGTACGTGGTAAAAGTCACGTTACACGCTTGAAATAGACTACGCACGCTCGATCGAACTAACGAGACTAATTACGTGGCCGTTGGTCAATTTCAACGCGGATAAATCGAACCCTTTGCTTCGAAAGGACTCGTGGTACAACGACCTCGAAGAAGAGAGGGTCGATGAGTATTTCTCGATTCTAGCATAGTCATTAAATCGTGGGTGATTGAATTTTCGGTACGTTTTTGTCGGGTAAGGTTTAAAATTTCACCATTCGTGGCGGATCATTTTCCGGCGAAATTAAAAAAGCTTTCTTCGATAGACGAGAACACGGGGGTGGAGAGGAGGCGGTGTTTACTATTGTACCTTGTAGCGTGCATGCACGTTTACACTGTTGGCGGTATAATTGTACCGCGGTGGAAAATAGAAATGCAAAATTATCAACTCAGACTTTCTCGAGTGTTCTGCACCCGGCGTGCGCGCTCTTGGCCTTAGGTAAATAGACGGTGTAACCGTACATATCCAACGTTATGTATGCTATAGTTGTACATGGGACAGGCATTCCCTCGGAATGGCGTATCGCTATATTTCCACTACACGGTAAGGGAGAGTCGCTCGAGATATACCGATACATATTTCTTTCAGACCACCCCGGGGAACGCTCTCTTTCTGTTACGATTGAGCTTCAGAAATTATTAGACTCTTCCTTTTCTCCAGGATCTCTCGGCTTCTTCCTTTCTTCCTCCGCGTTATGCGCTATTCTTTCGACCTATTTTTTTCACTCTAATCCTCATCCACCTAGTTTTTCTACCCTTCGTCCTTTTTCCCTCTAACTTCGAAATCTCCTTGTGACCAAGATTTTTCTATTTTTTGCCTCTCGTTTATCCGAAAGGTTTTTTCATACCTTGTATTTTGTTGTCTTTAGCACTGGAAGGTGATTTCACGCGGCCCAAGGAAGGGTGAACTCTTGAGGCTGTACGCACGAATCGACCCTTCGTACCCTCGATCGCTGTACGACTTTCATTGAACGCTTTTCGATTACTAATAGAAACGTGGAGAAAAGCTCTCAGGATTTCCTTGCTAGAATTCGAAGTTCGATTCGACACTCTCGTAATTGCAGCTTTTTGCATTTCGCGAAATTGCATCGCACACTGGTCGCAAAATCAGCAACATTGAGTCGACCTTGTATCGTTGGAATTTTTGTATTGTTAAGAAGGCCTGCAATGTGTATAGTTAATTAAGTTTAACGTAAAAATTGTAGTGGCGGAAAATATTTGTGCAGATTGTAGTTTAAGAACGACGAATGGTTCACTGGGTTTAAAAGTGGGTTGGGTCAGATTTTACCAGATGACCTATATTTGTTCCTTAAGGCTGCGAATATTCGAGAGCTAAGGTCGGCTCCTTCATTCAAAATCTTCGACTTTCCAGTTTAAGTAAAATAGCTAAATTATACATTGATTAATTTAGATTTAATATTCAAGTTAATAATCAAGATATAATATTTGGCTATTTTACTATTTGTGACTCTTTGTAGGATTGAGAAAATAAATTTAAGGAAAAATGAGTTCTATAGAGTGGTAAATTAAAGTGCGAGGGACTGAGTAATTTTGTGAGAAAAGTGTGAGAGAATTATAAACTGGGGAGTGATAATTTAATTGTTCGTTTAGTCATTAACCGTGTTGCAAGAGCCATCACGTTGCATTGAGGATGCATTACTGGAGTTAAGTCGTATATAAATGTTGGTATATATTTGCTAATACAATTATTGTTATTGTCGAAGAAAAAGAAAAGGCTTTCTACCTCCGGGATTCAATTAAACCCTCCACCTTGGGGCGTTGAAAAATCTCCTCTACAAAATAAAGAAAAAAAAATACTCGAAGATATGCGAAAGTGGATTAATATACGATATTCACGTGCGTTTCGCCATATAAATTTCACAATGAATATTTGCAACATTCTCTTTGCACGGAACAAGCACGCTTGCAACGAGATTATAGTATCGAGTGGAGTAATATTGGATAACGAAATACATATGCGGCTTGAGTCTACGTACAACGGCCTGTGTTTCTTTGCACGATCTGTCTATATCATCCGTGCCTCTACGAATCAATTTACGAAGACATTGAACCTCCGTAGACTCAACCTCCCCTTGAACGTAAACGTGAGCTCACGTTAATGCAATCTCATCGATTCGCTGGCACAAGGAATGCATTATCATCGTTGTATCAAAAATTTTGCCCTATTATTCATGCTGTTCTAAATTATACATTACATTACAAATTCAAGGGACATAAATAATGTAATTAATAGATATAAACAAATACTTTCGTTAATAAATAATTCAGGTAGTTTCAGAAGTCGCAGGAAAGCATGTTAAATAGTATTCACTGCTTTCAATAAAATATTGTGCGTTGTAAAATAACTTTGTCTCTTTTTCAACGATAATCTTTTAAAAAAAAATTATATTCCGCGACTGAAAATGTACCTAGAATTCTATCTTACATACAAATTGATCACAGTAAATGTAACTTTAATTTATATTATAATCCTACCACGGTAAAATAACCGATTCAATGAAATGAAAATATATAATCTCTAGGATTATTAACAGAACGTTATTTTCTACGTTGTTTTCCAAATTAAATTGTCAGTCACCTGCATTTCTTTTGAAAAAATACAATCCATCAGAACATCGTTCACGGTCAGAATAGAAATGTCTAAAGTTCCAGTACCATTGGTATTAAAGAATCAATTTTTTCTCATCAACCTCAAAAGAGTTTTCAAAGTTTTCAAATAATCCTATTCAATCATAAACAGTGTAAAACGATTACCAAATATCTATCTCCACCATAATCTAATACCTGCTTCCCAACCTCGAAGCCTCAACATCGTTCAACATTATTTCGCAGAAACTTAATCGTACACGGGCACGAACGATCGGCTTATTCGAACACATAGAAGGTAGAATTACTTTTGCAGTTTCGTCATACACCATCGAATACATACATACAACGGTGCAATTAGAATATACAAGCTCGCCCTCGAAGGTAGCTGGGCCAGTTAAGGCGAGCAGACGTAAGGGCTCGGAGTACGGTACTGACCTCGTATGTAAATAGACGAGAGACGTTTATACATTACCCGTAATCTTGTCAGAGGCTAATTGGCTAACTTATGACGCGAAACTACGAAGAGCCGCGGTTCGTTAACATGGCTTATGAGTTCGGTCCACAATAACAATGTCGGAAAGTTCGTTCCAGCAGATGTCCCACGTAGATAAGATCGATTAGGTCGGAAAGTAGCCGAACGAGGATCCTCGGACTCGTTTTACTCTCAGAGTTAAATTAGAGCTTTATTTCGACGTTGTCCCCGTAAATTCCAAAGAGAAGAGCACTTCGATGAACTGCGTATAGCCGTTCTCACGTTTCATCGATCGATCTTTCCATGTCTATGGGATAATTTGAAGATTGTGAAATTCTATAATCGTCTTTCATTTTGACAGTACTGTAAACAGCTTGAAATATAAAATAAAATAAAAATGATATGCATATATGCATGTAAGTATATTACACGGGAAACAATCTACCGGATAAAGTACAAGTAGGAAGTAGAAGAGTTCGAAGTTCGTGTCGTTTGCCAAAAAGTAGAATCGATAGGGCGGATATCAGGTACATTAGACACGCAAAACGAGTGAGTGTAGCTTTTTACAGAATTTATCTTCGCGTTTCGCGAAACGTATTCTACGAGAGGGTATAATATTCAAACCTCAGCGGATGTAAGTTTTACAATTTTCTTTTGGGAGACGATAAATCTTAAAGGGCCTGGATGAGATTGAAATTTACCGATAATCGTCGTCCGACTGAAAGAGGCTTTTATCCTTAAGGAACGATTGGTGAAAGCGACCGTAGAGAAGTCGATGCGTTAAAGAAAAATTTCTAGACTCCATTTTATCGATGGAAAAATTGTCTTTGATAGTCCAAATGGCATCGATATTAGGAAAAGCGATAATTCGAAGCACGAAGGATTCTAATTGTAAGATACAATCGATCAATCGTTTCAATCTCACTAGTATTATCAGAGATTTTGAAGACACAATGACTCCACGTGCGTGCATTGCGTACCATCATGGTTACGTCTATTTGCTGCATTTGCGGCGGTTAGCGGTTTTCGCGGTTATCCATCGCTGAGGAAGCCGTTTCCCGGTTGATCTTGCTAATTCGATTAACTAAGGAATTATCGCAGATCCAGGTAGTTGTAGCATAATACCTATACGACTTTATCATCTTAGTTACGAAAAATTACTGATCTTTAGGTGTTTCGTATCTTCTATTGACGACAATAGTGACATCGATTTGTAAATAATTGCTATTCTACGGTTTGCGTATTCAGGAAAGTTCGAGATGGTTTACATTATTTGCGATGTATCGCTGGAAAAAATGCACACGTTTTTATTCCCACTGTGCAAATTGAGGTATTGAAATGGAGAAAATAGGCGCAAATAACAACGTAGCCGATACCGTTGTTGAACTGTGTCGGGCATTGTTTGCCGTGTGCAAAATCGGAGTCCAGACTTGCAACGGGCAAATGCGATGCAAATGTGCGGATAGGTTATTTTCTCAGCAAACAGTACGTTGCTCTCTGCGATCGAAATGTATAATTGATCCTCTAAACCGTCTTTCAAAACAACCACGATAATTGTACATTATTTGTGAACCCGGTCGCGAAACGACGAGATAATTTTCATTATTATCGTGCAACAGAAGTGTAGCAAACATTTCTGAATACGAATCGTTTGATTTGCCAACGTTTAATCCTCTGTGTTTTGCGGTGTTGATACATGATTACAAATGTTTTTGATATTTGTATATCTAGTAACATTTCATCGCTCTCAGTATTGTAGATTATTTTTGGCAAAAAATTCTATTCGTGAGAGTTTTTTTAAAGAATATACCAATTTGATTTAAATGGTCGAACGTAGAGATACGAGAAGAGCAGAACGATTGAAGATCGACGAGCATCGACTTCGCGCGAATTGCCTTCGGGCGAGAGAGTTCGTACAGCTCGTGCAGCTCGTACAGCTCGGCCACTTATCGAGGCTTATAGTGTTATTAAATCATGTCCGACCACTGGCAGCCGGAAACTTTGAAATGGCAGATAAAACTTATCGTGGAAAAGCTTCGTTCGACGAGAGGCTCCCTGTAATCGAACAAACTTTCGTCGTGAGTTCGGTCAGAATGGAAATTGCATCGACGGAAAAATATGAATGGAGATAGATTCTTTGAAGTCTTTTGAACATTTACAATTATGACTGATAATTCTCTACTACTGTGATTTATCTTCAACTCAATTATAATTCCTATATTTCATATTTGACAGAAAGAAACTAGAGTGAAGTATATTTTCTTTTAGTTTTGTAGTTTGTACTTTTTAAAAAGCTAACTGTGGCAATTTCTTTTGAGAGTGCGCACCTACGTGGGTAATCTATCTCAAATTATTTATACCTTTTAGTTATTCGTTTTGGTCTCGAAATATTCCAAACATCTCGACATTTATGAATATATTATTTAGTCAAAATTACAATTTGAATAACCAGTGGCCGCTAACATTTATGCAAACGAGTATACCCGTCAATACACAAAATTCTGCCGTTTCTCCATGACGAGTATACTCGTCAATCATAGCTAACCGGTTAAGAAATAATTTCAAACCACCGAGACTTCTATCTAATAAATGATAATTTAACCAAAAATCTTCAGAGACGAGGCTTTAAACTTTACTCCACCAATTTAGAATCCATACCCATAATACTATACTCATAATTCATCCAACTCCATAGAGTTTCACGTATTTTCAACTTATCAATGGAACCAGTACCTGAATCAGGTTTCTATATAACGATTAAATCTCTCGAGCAAAGAAAGCGTCTTTCTATTAGTTACTTGCTCTTGATAAAATGCAAAACTGCCATTCCGCTCAGGATTCCTTATGTATGAACCATTTCTATAGATATTACATAGAGCTCGAGTTTCCCCGTCAGCGTGCGACGACGATGAATTCTTGGTTCCGCATTGCCAAGCCGGCTCGTAGATTATGCGTTCTAATGTTGCATTTTTAACCGGCAACAACGAGTCCGTTATTTCTATCTTCTCTGCATTACTTCTCGGTGAACGAGGAGGAAGTCGTTTCGTATCGGACCAAGGAGACAAGAAAATACGGTACGTTTGCCTCCGAGGAAGCCGGTAAACGAAAAATAATTACAATTTAAGGTCAGCCGAGTTCATTAATTCCGGCAAGATAGCACAGGTAGAAGAAAATGCTCGAGATGCGAGCCACATTGGTCGAAAAAAGGATGCACGAAAAACCAAGGAACGAGACAAATAAATTTGCCTTGTCTCAGAGTATATACGAGGTAGAAAGAAATTATACGAGCATTGGGTACGCTTTTGCAACGATATTATATCGAGACGGAGTGATCCGTCTTTCGTGGGTATTCCAGAGTTCTCTGGAGAAGATAGGAAGGAGAGTGAAGAAGAAAAATAAAGGTGAAGGAAAATAGTGAGAGAAGAAGAAGAGAAAATTGTCAAGAATAATTCTTATTTATAGTGCAGGTAATTACTGCGGTTGGGCGCTCCTCTATCTGCAACGCAAGATCATTAATCATTAGCGGCAATCTTTTAAAACTTTCGGTGAAAGTTCCTCATTTATTTCCGTTCGGTAGGTGTATTAGAGAATGGATCGATTCCTTCCACGGTTCTTTCAATTACGAAGGTGGCAGAAGATAAGAAAAATATCTGCACAGCTTTTAAAGACGAAATACGTAAAAATATACGAGATCGTTGTACGGGCCCTTTTTTATCATTCTTTCTCTTTCTCTATTCTTACTTTTATACCTCGTTCTGTTTCCAGGTACCTTATCCGCGATAAAACGTCGAGCATTAACCGACGGAAAAGCGACGAGTTTCTACATTGACGCGACAAATGCTCATTCGACGCTCCGGGAAGCCTTAGGTGAGAGTGCAACTACGCCGAGTGGAAATTTTCAATGAACTTTCATAACGCTAAAGCGGATAATCGCCGACGATACACGAGCTTAAAAACTCTGCTTACCGTAAAATCAATTTACGTAGAGACGCTGGAAACGTTGGAGCGATTCGATGTTTTGCATACAACGCATGGAATTTCTTTTAGTACGTGTTTTCTTGTTGGATCGGAACAAATTTTCACGAGAATAATCCAAATTTGTCTTTCGGTATTGAAATTAAAAACTGCAACGGACCGTGGAATATTTATATCGATTTTTTTTTTGGTTAAATCTTCGATGCATTTTGCAGAATAGTTTCAATAACGGCAATGTCGGTTGAAAATGCAATGGAATTTTTATTCTTCGTTAAATCTTATTGGCCGTGGAAAAATATCGAATCCATTATTCAGGATTGAAGGATAATATCGGGTAAAAAGGGAAGCGAGAGTGCTTCGGTTATTTTAAGTCTTTTAGATATAAGGCTACATTTAAAAAAAAAAGGGGGACAGTTGTAAATTGCACCTGAAATATCGCGCGACAATCTAACTCGATTTCTATGCAAATGTATTTTTAATCAATCGTATTAAAAATGTATAAGCGAGCCTGAAAAAGAAAAACTTAATCAAGTTTCTGGTTGGAGCAACTGATTGAATTATGGAAAATTCATTCGGTATCGTTTATCTCCATCACGAAATTGTGATATGTATATTATTAAAACGTACAAGTTATTTCTACCAGCACGTAGGATGTGGAAGATGCAGTCGTAAAGTCTGCTGTTAATTCGCAGAACCAATGATGCAAACTTTGAATTAGGTGTGGTTGTGCAATGTAGATGGAGCTGCGGTTTAATTGAATTAACGTCTAATTACAACTTATTGTCAGTTTGCGGGTACGTTTGATAGCAGTTTGGAGTTTGTAGACTATGTTTGATGCCAGTTCAGAATTACCAGTCTGCGCTCAATGGCAGGAGAGAATTTTTGAGACGATTCATCACAGAATACGTTTTGCATGTTGGAATGGAGCGTGTATTTGTTTTGTTCTAAACGCACATTACGAAATTTCAGTTTTAACTGTCATTTATAAAAACTATATACAATTTTAATATAAGGTCTGTGTATCAAGTATATTGGACCAGCGAATTTCGATTGTTTTCAAAGACAAATTGGAGCACAATGGAGATAGAAAATTTCTGCATTCGTTTTAATAATCGCGATTCTCAAAAATATTTAGTTTTTAGCCCTTTAGCCGAGAAAAACGGTCTCATTATTTCTCTACTATTAATCTTGCTTTCAGTAATACGAAATATTAAGAAATCAATGAGAAGTTTCGAATTTTAGGAATTATTATAGTTTGAAATCATTGCACGCTGAGTCAGAAAAGAAATCGTGGACCAAAGGGTTAGAGGCAAATTTTTTGCAAAGTCGAGAAAAACTTCTATGCAATTTACCGCAATTATTCAGACTCCTTGAAAACATTTGGTCAGATTGTTTGACTGTTATTACGTCCCCCACATTTAATTGCCGTATTTATACTTGAAAATAAACGAACAGTTTCGTTTATCTTACTTTAGCAGTCTCGAAGCACATCCAGGGGGTAGTTCCCAAAGATCTTCAACAAGTTGTCCAACTTTAAGACGCAGAGAGAACGGCGACAACAACGTTTGGTAAAAATAAATTGTGCAACAGCATCAAAGGAAGTTTGGGTTGTACATTTAGATTAATTAAATGTTTACGACGAGACTGGTATTACTTTGTGCCACTTGTACACCATCTTTCTTTGTTACGTTTCCTTCTACACCCTTGGTGTACTCTACTTCAATGATTTACGGCTCAACAATGCGCACGTCATGTTCGTTAAAAAATTTTAAAACTCCTATTAAATGTAATTGTCCAAACTACAGTAAAAATAAATTTATATTTGCTCCAAAAAACTCTACAGTTTAACAAACATAATTTCCTCTAAAAATCAACATTTAAGACTACAACTACCAAACCAGTGAAAATGACTGGTACACAATTTTTCCCAAAAATTCTCCAATTTCATAGAAAACCCATGAAAGAAAAATTCTACATCTATCACAAAAGACATAAATCACCGACATAATCATTCTATCTGCCACTCGATTCCTCCTTGTTTAAACTACTTATTTAATATATTGAAATATAATAGATTTAACGCCAGTAATTCTAGTGTTAAATTCAAACCATAACTTTCTGTTCTTACACAAAGAAAAACACAAGACTTCAGAATCAAAGTATCGTAACTCTTAAAACGCTTCTTTAAGAAACTAAACAACCGTGCAACCAAACCGTTCTAAAAGTAAAAGACAACAGAGACGACGAAGCAAAAGAAACAAGAGAAAGAAGACGAGTCAGGAAAACAACGCAATGAAGTTGCGCGCCTTTTCAAGACAGGACAAGGCACAGAATATATCCCCATCGAGTGTACAAGAGCAAGGAAAAGGAACGGAGTGCCGATTGCAACGGTGCATCGCATATTTCTTTCCGTTTGAGAAAGCCAAGCCACGGAGGAGAGGAACATCCTGAACGAAGACAAAGTTGAATAAAAGTAGGAAAGTGACCGTAAGGGAGAGGAAGTTCTGTAAGCGAGATTCAGAGAAGAAGGAGGAGCAAGTAGAAGTGGGACTGTTCCAAGCAAGGAACGCTCTCGATTTTCTATTTCCAACGAAATGGAGCACAAAAGTGGTCCACATCCACGTTGCTCTAACGTGAACACATACATGAATACGTACGTAGACTGACGTTCAATTCAGTCAGCCCGTACATACGTACCAATGCACGTACACACGGGGACGTAGATCCGATTTTACGGGATTTAATTCGAATTCTTTCGCAGAATTTTACACAGATCGGGCCTCGTTTACCGAGTACGAATGGCCATACGTGCGATGGCTCGTGCCGGTGACGGAGGTGTCTCGTTTCACGGTAAATGAAAATATTCTCGACGGCGAGACACGAGTCAGAATCGAATACGCGACAGCGAAATCCAGTCGTGTCGACTTGATTCGATTTCGTATCCTTTGACACACAGTGAGAACTTTAACGAAACTAAATGCTCCGAGTCCCTCGTTCCGCCAGCCGGATAATTCGAGATTGGAATTCCAACGGTATTCTCGCTCTTTACCTCTCTAGTTTTTTTTTTCTCTTTGTCGTCATTCTCGCACCTAGTGCGATATCTTTTTCAAACGTGAGGAATCGTGTTACGCGTCTAAATTTTCTCAGGCATCTCTCTCTCGTTGAGGGAAAGAGAGAAGGAAGGAGGAAGAAGAAGAGAGAAGCTTTTTCAATGGATTTAAAAGAGACCGTTCTGGTCCTTTCGTTCGTCGCGATCCATCTTCGTCGACAAACTTTCGACGGTAAACTCCGGCGTAGCTGCGCACCGTCGAACTTCGATCGCTTAGCTCAAAATTCAAATTCACCGGATAGATATCTTCTCTCCTCTTCTTCTATGTGTAATCGACGAGTCATCGTGGATCGTAGAATTATTTGTCGACTCTCCTTCTCCAACGGAACACGCCGGAACGGCATACAAGCGTTAGAAACCGGTATGGACGAATTGAAAGAAAGTAAACTAAAAATTTCCCGCGACAGGAGAAGTAGAAGGAACGATAAGTGAAAGTACACATTTCTAACAATTCGTGGATTCAAATTATACCGAAAGGTAGACGTACACTTATGGTTATGACAGGAGTAGCACGGAAGACATAAAAAATGACACGTGAAGTAAGAAGCTTCTCCCCTTGATGTAAAATATCTTTTATGAAAGATCTACTTGAATGCTAAGTTTCTCGAAAGTTTTCACCAAATGACTCTTTCGTATTATCAAAATATTTTCCATTCTTTTGTTCCTTGAAATGTCGAGTAGACGATGACATGGAAAATAAATATGTTGAATTTATTTGGCATTGGAAAGAGTTGTGAAAATACGAAAATTAAATCGACCAAGCAATGGGAAAGTTCCTCTAATGCAACGTTTTCGTTTAGCAGTGCACACGTTGATACCAGGGCGGTATGCCGTACCTGTTACACCATCGAGCCGCCGAAGTTAATGGTCTAACTTGATTTGTCTAATTCGACTAGTTCACAAACTGCTTCCCCCGCCAAGTGTGCGCTTGACTTTCGAGCTAAGTGCCGTCCAATTTAAGCCGATTATCTGGGGAACGCTAGCTGGACTTTACCAATCAAGAATTCGTATTTCCTCCGAGGGTATGTGGTACCCTTTGGTACCACATGGATCAGCCATTTCAAATAAGAAGGATCAATTTTCTTTCCATTTTCTCACACTTGTAAAAAGTTTCACTCATTATTCAATAATAGTTTCGGTTCTTTATCCTAATAATACTTGATTAATAAGTATATCAAAAGGCTTATCACCATGAATGGCAATTGAAACAAATTACTTCATTCGAGAAACAAGCGCAGCTAAGCGAGCACAACTTACCGAACAGCAGGCCCTTGAGGGAATTCATCAAGAGGAAAGTTTATCCTGAGAATAGTTAAATCGACTTCTCTTTACTTATTGAACGTTAATAACATTCGCTATATTCAATCTGCATAATTCAATTTGCATTTCATTACATTCACTAATTTGTAGATTAATATTACAAATTTCACTATAGAGATAATTAAATATATATTAATACCACGAGAAAAAATCGATTCCTTTCGCCTTCCTCATATTCCACGACACTACAATCGCTTCAAATTTTTCGACATCGAAAAATAATCACCAATTATGAATTTCTTTTTTATTTGACCATAAACACTGTTCCGCTCGCAGGTTCAACCCCTGCAATTTCCTCCATCGCCACATCTGACATACGCGACATGCTACATTTCTCTTCCACAACCCTTCAGATTCTCAGCACTTCAGAAAGAAGGAACTCTCCTTCTCGGGACTCCAAATTCGTAAGGCCCCTATCGAATCAGACCAAGCAGCCTCTGAGTCTGAATTCGGCCCCTGGAGACATTCCCTCTATCACTCCAATTTTATTTCACCTAGACTGATCGATCACGCAATGCGGTAATTACGTATCGTTTCGCGACGATGTAAGAAAGAAAGTTCAGCTAGTTACCGAGTAAGTTGGTAAAGTCGTCTCTATCGAACGAATTCCACCCGGTGCGCTTGTTCCTCGGAAGACAATGCGGTAAGAATTTCTGCGTTGATCACGCAATCGAGTAATTTGCGGCGATCGCCTCGATGGTATATATACATTGGGGACTGTTGGTAATCTGTGAGAACTGAAATTCACTGGAAATCATCGTGTTTGAAAACACTCCGAGGTCAGGTCGTTAAATATAGTCGAGTATTTCCGAATAAACGAGAGACATCAATCTCAACGTGGTTACGATAGCACGAGCATCAACGATGAAAAAAGGCGGGAGTTAAGCCTCTCCGAATGAAAGTATTAATAGAGGTAATCGAGGATCTACGAGAACGTTTAAAGAGGAATCATCATCTCTATCGGCACACGGATCGGTTTGCTTTGATCGCGTGCAACGGACCCATGAAAAATGCAAAACGCTATGAAACGATGAAATCGTGTTTATTGAGATTCGCCGAGGAAATGAAATATTGGGGAAATATGTACGGTGGATATTAAAATGTTGATCGATTGATTGAAGTAGGCCGCCACTTCAACAATTCGACCAATTAAGAAGCTCAGCAAATCTGTCTGAGTGGTATACCGAAATAATTTTAAAACCCTTTTCTGCTCTTTTCCTCTTTTACGAAAAATATCGAGATTAATCAAACATAACGGACGAAACTTTCAATGCAATTTCATACGATCTATTCAAAGGAGCTATATTCGACAGAGAAAACTCAGATTAACGATCAGTAGTCCCGAGTTTTTAAATTCTCCTATGTCTGTGCTGGATAATTAAAAATTTTTCCCATCTTTTACTTATTTATCAAAGCTTTGATGATTTAAAATCCCCCTAAAACAGTTTGCTTTGACATAGCAATAACCGAAAAATACAAACCAAACGATCCACTTCCGTCTACTCTCTTAGTTCGAACCAGTGGAATTTCACTTGTTCGCCAGTGGAAACTCACTTGTTTACCAATGACACTCACTGGTTCCGCCAGTGATCTCGGCGGCCATCAAAGTTCACTGGTTTACCAGTGAATCTCACTCGTCAGCATACTCAAAAATAAAACACGGCGCATGGCACAGCAGCAGTGGGCGCAAATTTCACTGGTTCACCAGTGAGATTTGTATTCACTGGTTGAACCAGTGAAATCTCACTGGTTCGATCTAAGAGAGTACATGAACATGATTTAATTACAAATTCATAAATATCTAAAATCCTTGCATCCACCATAACTGCCTGTATCCGCAACTTTCTCACAGAGACGTACGAAAAACCAACTACCACGAGAAAATCCTCCTCGGCGAGACGAATCGGTTAGGAGAACCGGAACTCTCGACTGTGACAAATATCCGCGACGATGCCGCGTGGCAGGATAAGCGTAAGCGATCGACGTCGAAGGGTATTTCGGTGGATAAAAAGAATGGCGAACCTCGACTCGCCGGATCTCCAAAGCTACTGCGACCACACACACGGCTGCTGAAATCGTCCCGAATGGGGGCGTCACAGCGAGAGTCACCTTTGCGACCGGTAAATGCACCACGTATGGGGTGTGCTGCTTCACGACTGATGGATCGAAGGGGAGGAGAAAGGTTTTCACGTCTGATTCAGGGGCTACTCTGGAAAATAGTATCCGAATTCGTGGAATTAAAAGGCACAATTAAAGCACAGGATGGATCTCGCTGCGTTTAACCCCTTGGTGTGCCATTTCTTTTGCAATTAAATGTGCAATAACTTTGAATCAATTACTAAAATAATAATCTAGCCCCTAATGTCGGATATAGTAAATGACTTAACGTAATACTGAATATCATAGAATTAATTTTATTTTATCAGAACCAACTGATAGTTATGATAAAATAATTTTTACAGCACCTCTAAATTGACTGTTCCATTTATTGCGTCACGAGTAACACTCGTTACTGTACGGCAAGGGGTTAATATTGCTGTGGTTTAGAAATGTTGCTTTGTAGTAACCCTTTTAGTGCCGGCCGAAAAAATTGATTGAATTGATGACAAATATAGTTGCGATAAAAAGAATTGTCATGTTATTGGCGATAATTTCATATACAACATGCAATGTAGAGCATAATTGTATATTTTCAATTATCTGTCATAAAATTAGTGATGTCGTATTGGAAACTGAATGACCTTTCGATGCGGGGGGTTAGCATTGTTGTTAACGACGATATATCTTTTTTCGGATCTAAAAGGGTTAATATGCATCGACAGGATTGACGGAATTAACAAGTTGCAACAGGATGTGGAATATTAGCTGTCTGTTTGGACAATTTTTCCTGTACACTTTAGCGATTGTCAAGTGTATTTTCTTACAGGTTTGACGTCCCGATCATCGAACTGTATGTCGATATTTCGAATATGGCATTCATTTCGATGGTTCCAGGAATAAATTTGGAGAACGCGCGACTCTCGGAAAATTCCGGGGGTGGGAAAAAAAATGTGGATGCGCGTAAATTGGCCGGTAAATGAAAAACCGATGGTGATACGATACGAATGAGAACGAATACGTGCCGCGTTGAGACATATTGAAAGGACAACAAATCAAATTGAATTGCAATGATATTTACGGTAAACGAAAAAAATACGCGGGCCGTTTCACTTTGCACGGAGCAAGGATTTGTCCTGTTTTCCGAACTTTAAACTAATGCAGAGTCACGTACTCTTTCGGACGTTATAGTTGGACGCGTATATTTTTTTTGCCAGGCTGTTTGGATACCGGATGAATAATAATCAGCCTGGAATTACAACCATTCGTGGAAACAATCAAAACTGAACTGACTACACCTGTTTTTCCCTGAATAGGGGGGAAAATGTGCGTATCATTCGATGAGGTTCCAGTACATGTGAAAAAAATAGACAGTTACTTCCTACGTCTAACTTTGTGTACATTTATCAATGAAATTTATAAAATACGAATTCTTTTATTATGGTATAATATTCTGAACCATAAATTGCAAAGTTATGGTATTACGTGTATACTATGGAGTCTGTAAAATTGACGAAAATTTACTGCTTTTAGTTGCTGTCGAAGGTGCCTGACCTTGGCTAAGGGATGCCGCACTTTCGCATTCCACGTTTCCTCGATCATGGCAAAAGCTCGTCGGTACACGCCACTCCAGCAACCCCATACGACCGCACCGTAATATATCGAACACGAGGACGTCGAGGGTGAACATCAGGGTTAAAGGAAAGAGACCAAAATTGTGTGGGGAGAGAGAAATCCATCGAGTTTGAGACGTCGCGAATTCGTTCCACTATACCCTTAAAAGCCCGCTAAATGAAACGAGTCACCGAGCACTTTAGAACCTCGGGGAGAAAGTTCACGGGCGTTATCAACACGGAAGAATCTTCGTATTAATATTATCGCGTATTCAAACTTTTTCTCTCGTAGTTCCGCGGAATATCGCGAAACGCACGCGTGAATTCACTTTTTCAACCAGCGAAACTGACTTTGATTAAAGGCTGCTTCGTGCGACAGTACCTGGTAACATTAGAAATATATTCTAAAATGTAAAAGAGAATAGAAGAGAATTATTTGAAATAGTTTTCACACTACGGAGGCTATGGGATATTAAATGATATCCAGTTCAAAGTTCAAACTATAAATTCCCTCTCTGTATTCCACGTACACTGACAGTTTAATTTACAAAATCCCTATTAAATCCTCCACCCTAAGATCCTTTATTACCCCTCGCACCAGCATGACACCGTGTCACGCACCATAACTCCCCCATATCCGTCACACATGAAATTCCCAAAGAAAGAAAGTTCACAAAAGGAAAAAAAAAAAGAGGGGACCAGGCAAGTGTTACATTTATCTCGCATTTGATTGAAATCCCATCGAATGTTTTGGAGATAGAACCGCGGCCAAAGGATTTCGCTTTGCCTGTGATAAAATTGAAAAACGCCACTGTTATCCAATTAAGGTCTCCGAAGCTATCGCCGCCGAGATTGATGTAGATTGCGGTCCGAGATACGCGGACGAAACGGGGACGAAGCGACCAACATCCAACCGCGAATCACGATCATCCGTGAAAAATAGACGAGGAGAGACGCGAAGGATCGAAGAAGGATACAAAAACTACTAGGGATTCGCATCAATGGAGTTCCACTGGCCTCGGTTCGACGCTGATCGGTATTTCTCCCGGTACGGGTAACATTGAATTATTGTCTACATAATAGGGCTGACACTGCACCGGCACCCTTCTGATCGCTATCGCCGCAGGCCGTCGCGGGCATTTAGGGTCGTGGTTATTGACACTTTGTATTTCGACCTGTCAAGCGTACGCACATGTGTACGGGAAGGATGTTACGCGCTTCACTGCTGGCAAACTCGCGGCGCTGAATCGACGGGCCAAACAAATCCATCGGAACGTGCTACCACGTTATCCAACCTCACCCCGTTCTTTTTCCGTCGTCTCTCCTGTTTCCGTCTGGCTGAAAGCCAGTCTGATTATTATTTCCATCGGAGATATCTCGTCTTCAGCGAACTTCGAGGATGGATCGGGAAGAGAAACGAGAGAGAGAGATATTTGTACATATAAAAATGATTCGTATGGATATTATGTCGGTTTATATAAAATTTCCAATTTGAATTCTATCTGTTATTTGTCTCCATTGTTGAGAGAGATGTAACCCGTTAATCAGGTTAATTAGTTCATTAGGAAGCGACAGAAATAAAGTTTATTCCGGAAGTCGATGGTAAGTGCATTTTCAAACCCCACTTCGCTTCGTGTACACCCAGTGAATTTTACCGGAACGTGTATGCTGCAATGCACAGTGCATTGATTACTTAATCAGCTAATTGCGAATCAGTTAACGTGCTCCGTGTACGTGAGCTTTACGCGGTGACGTTTGACGCGCCAAGAGAAAGGGGTGAGTACCCAAAGGCCTGAAAGTGGCCGCGTGTCACGGCACATCGGATCGAATTAATCCCACTTATGTTTGACCTCACGCAATGTTACCTTCGATTGTCCAATCCTAATTCCTCACGTTCGCGTTCGCACTTCTGTACCAAAGTTCTACGAATTATTGGCTGCCATTATAGGAAGATTTTCAAGAACGAGAAATACCACGATCAGTAATTGTTTTACCCTCGCATCCTCCTCGTCTCTTGGAGGGAAGTTTCGTCGGTGCGCGAGTCGCACGATTTCACTTAACTCGATTAAACCGCGAACCGAGCACTTTTTTCCACTTTCCCCTCCGTTCTTTCCCACCGGCCGGAAGTTCTGCGGTCTTCGTGATTTACTTTCGATATTGCCGGCGGGACGATATTTTATCCGGGATTGAAAAAGCCTGCGGTAGCGTGATCACGACGTATAGGGAGGCCGCGTGCGGCTAACCCCTGCAACGAGATTGATCTTTATAACTTACGACGCGTACGAGTTCTCTGACTCACCGACATAAAACATCCGAGGATCGTTCATCCGCGGAACTGGATCTTTCCTCTGTACCAATTATCGCATCTTCCCTCCCTGAAGCAATTATCTTCGCCGAGTAATGTCCTGCATTCTCATTTCTCTCGATGGAAAACAAGAACCTCCTCGTTAACACTAGATTTACGGAGATCGTCAAATTGACGGATTCCTACCTTTCTAGAAACGTCTTCCAAATTTATAAAGGCGTGGTACAGTAGATATTTCACATGTATTTTATAATATACAAAATTATTTAACTGATAATCTTCTTTGCCGTCTGATCCCTCTATTTTCAAATTTCTTATTTAATATTTTGCGGTGTAACAGATTTCATTTCCGTAAATGTAGTGTCGAATTTCTCATAGAATTTTAAGCTTTATGAAACGTTAGCGACGTGTTCACCAAACTTTGATTTTCAGGTGAAAAGTGTTTATCAAACGCGACGAATTGTTTTCTCAACGTCTACAACCCTCTACTGGAGTCTCTAAAACGTACGAGGCACGCTTTTAACGCGGTCGAAAATGTAATTCAATCGAGCCCTCGAAAGTGCACTCGAAACTTTCAGAGCCTGTATCGAACATTCTTTTAACCGTTCATCAATGATGTACAAGAGGATGTCGATGCAGGACGCGTCTATCGTAAATACAAGAGGGAAGCGAATAAATAAACATGCACGGTTTCTCCGTTAGATGCGGTTAAAGGTCTACAAACGTCTTTTATCGTGCGACAAACACGCACGCTCATCGCAATTTTACTTCATTCTCCTCATCGGCCACTCGGCACGCTTTCGAGAGCGGTTTCCGCGCCCCGCGTGAAACATCCTCTTCCACCGAGTGCAAGTGAGTTTTCATAATGTCAGGGACTACTCGTTCTACCAACTGTTCTCCCTTGTTTCCTTTACAAATGGCCGTCGGTGTGTATACCTGCATATGCGAGCGTGGCGGGTGCACTGGAGCGTGCTTAATTGCGGCATGTTAAAGCCACCAACGTCATAGGGGGTGGCTACGAGAGGAGTACTCTCGTCGAAGTCGAATCACTTGAGCGGACTCGCGGCGACGAGTGCAATCGTTTGTGTCATTTGATTTCAGCGATGTTCAACGAAGGAACGACGGGAATTCCATCGGTTCGTGGTATTCTCTCGTGTTGTTTGCCTCTGGAATTCTTGCCGTACTTTTCTATCGGTGTTTCTCAACATTCGAGGGATGATTAACGCGCGAAAAGGAGAATTTTCGGTCGGAATGGTAGCACGGTTCGTTGCTTCATTGAATGAAAAGTGTCGTATGATTATTTTATAGTATAATGGGTTGGTGGAATTTTGTTTGATACTTAAAGCATCAGTGATGTTCGTTAATGAAAGAATTACTATGTATCGAAACACGTAAATTGCTATAATGTTGAAAGCGTTGTATTTAATTTTATTTAATTAACACCACCATTCATCGACGGCACGTGCTTTTCATAGAACTTCCCGATCAATATGGTTTTATGTATGATTAAACGTAGAAATACATTTAACTACGGATTTGCCACGCTACACGTCGACCGTTAAATCGTTATTTTAGATAAATCTTTCTACCTGTCTATCTATCGGCTCACCGGAACGACAGGGTTTTATGTCGAAAAATTAGCGAGCATCTTTCCATTAACGCGACATCGTCAGAATTACTGCACGCGGTACTGAAGAGTGCCTCCGGTGCTGGCGCGTATACGGCCTCATAAAATATCGCGTAATCAATTTACCGAGCGCCATTTTCCGGACAAAGAACGGCCGTAGGAAAATAAGAGGGAACTGACGCGTTTCCATCCTGCATCGTCCAGAGAATATATCACTAATTAGTGGCATCCATTAATCGGCAATTCCGCAGGTAAAAGGTACCCCTTCTTGTGGTTCCACTATCGCCTGGCTCGACGTTTTCTCATCCTCGACATCGTCGAGGACGTTGCGTTAATGCAATCACGCGCGAACGCAGACGTCGCATTACCGTTGAAAAATCAGTTTTCGCGAGGGAGAAGCTCGTTACAATGATGGCTTACTTTTCCGTGATTCCACATCGTGGAAAATCGAACTACGTGGCTGTAGACTATTGTAGGCCGGGTCAAAGGTTAATTTATGTACCGTCACGGTAGTGCACGAGAGTGTGCGCATGCAGGAGTCGACGTTGTTTCAGATTGCGGGGGAAAAATTCGACGTCACTGTGCACCGCGATGCGAATGACTTTCCCGTTCTGGTGGTTGCGTGTGCGAAATTGCGGAACAATTTCAGTTTGTTCCGACGATGTAAATCTATATCGTTAATCGGCTTTATGTATCGTTAATTGCAATCGGTCGTTGCAATTTTCCTTGGAATTTTGTACAACGAAGAATCGCAAGTGACGTTGGCTCGAATGTCACGGTGGATTGTGAAATAATATTAAATCAAAATAGAATAATCCTAGGTCATTGGAGTGCATCTTTTGGATGGATGAAATACTTCGATGATGATTGAGATTATTGCGCTAATTCCTGATTTCATGCAACGCGAAACATATTTGCAGATTATAATCCGGATTATAGTAGCAACAAATGGTCCATTTGCTGCTAATTAATCCTATGACTATCGGTCGAAGCGCCGCAGAAATACAAGCGTGCGCGTCGTATCTTTTCGAGCACGCATTTAACCCCTTTCATCCCCTCTTTTATAAGCGTCTCTTTCCCCCATGGTTTATTTTCTTTTCCCTTCTTTTTTTTTCCGTACACCTTGCCATCTTCTTCGCTACCTCTATCACACCCTCACTCCTTCTCTCCCCCTTACTTTCTCTCTCACCCCTTCAGTCTCGTTTCTTTTATAATTCTCTTCCCAACTGAAGCCAAGTGAGATCCTATAAGTCGCAATAGGAGAGTCTATTACGGAGGGGATCACTTCTGTAATTTGAAAACCCGTTTGATAAGCTTCCTCAGTTTCCTCCGTCCTTTTTTTTCTCTCGAACCGTCTATCCTCCGACCCGTCGGCCCTCTCGGTCGCAATTCCACGCCAATCTCACTCGTTTGGATGCCCTCCTTCTTCTCCCTCTCATTCTCCTTCACCTCCATACCACCCCCGTAGTCGTTTCTTTCTCCAAACGAGCGACGGATTGTCATTTCGAGTTAAACCGATTCCCCGGTCCGGCAGATGTTATTTTAATTCATCTCGTCCGTTTAGTTTCCTGTTTACAAAATTTCCCATACAGAAATGTTTTTTTAGCAGGGCAAAGTAGAACAGGAAACATCGATCTTTTTATTAGAATAATTTATTTCAGTCGTTTCCAAGACTGCGAGGATTCTCAAACGAGGGTAATGAATTAAACGCTATCGCATTTCATTGGCATCATTCGGGGGTACGTTGACGAACATCGAAGATTCATGCCGAATTCGAGAAGCAGTATCGATTCTCTCTTTCTCTCGTTACCCTCCTCTCTCCGAGCAGTCCTCGTTCTCGAATGTCTAATCTCGACTAGCGTCGGCTAGCTGTTCATTTCCCTGCAATTTCGATTTCACGACCGAGTCAATTTTGCTCTCTCTCGTTCACATTCTCCCTTTCCACCCTTCGATTCTCGCTTTCCTCTCGAACCTTCTCCTTTCTCGCTACGTTTTGCAAAAGAGAGACAGTAAACGAGGAATGTACGTGTGTTTATCTTCGTATCTAGATGAACCTGTACGAGAGAAAGAGAGAAAGAACGAAAGAGAAGGGGGTACAGAACTCGTTTCACGCTCGCACGAACATTATTGAGAGAGTGGTTAAGAGACTCACTGCCACTGGACTCCCTCTTTTTTTTTTTGCCCCGGGACAAACGTTGGTAGAACGTTCAATTTTTCACTTACTACAAGATTAATAACTCAACTGCGTACAACTTGCGCGAAGAATTCTGCAAAAGTTGCCGCGTCATATTTTTCTTCATCCCCCAGCGAGCACCAGAGTCTTTTCTTCCTCGCGAAACCGTTCTGTTCCGTCGAGTTTTGCCATGTTTCGGCTTGAGAAATTACGGTTCAAGGTTGAGAATAATGAAATGAAATTAACGAGCCGTTGAATTTCTCGCTTCGACGACAGCTTCGAATAAAGAATCGGAGACACGAGAGGGAAGTTCACCGAGGGATGAAACTTTCACTTCGACTTCCCCAACCTACGAAGAGACGAGTTCCAACCGAAACTCACTGTCAGACTTAACGCGACTTCCTCTCCACGGAAATCGTGAGGGAGAAACGTCGAAAATCTCACCCCTCTCGTTAATCGGCCGCTATTTATTCGACATAGCGAACAGGAGGACGAGTGTCGTGAATCACTCTAATTAGCGCGTTCGCCGGATATAATTCGTAAGGCAAAGCGGAGAGCCGTTGTAACGAAGGAAGCAAACGGTCCCTTCGTCAATTATCTGAGACTTAATTCGAGGCGTGACTCTCGTCCTAAGGGACGATCAGAAATGAAAATTACCGGGCGACGTCCTCCATCCGGGGTCCTACCTTGCGCTCGTGCAGGTACCACGGAAGTTTGCTATGAAAGAGGAAGGAGAATGCCAAGAACGACCCCTCTACGTCGCCATTTTGGGGATGCCGCTCGTCTCCGGAAGCTGTCGCGCCAATAAATCAAGAGACATCTGCGACTTCTGGGACACCTTACTGCGAACACTGCCGTCACGTACGGAACCTCCTCTTTTGCTTCCTTCTTGGATTCTTCATCTCTGTTTCCCTACCTTTTTGATACTTTTACCTTCTCTTTCTTCAACGACTATAATTCCTACTCTTTTCAACTTTCTCTCCTATATGTTTCAGTTTCTCTCTCATTCATTCCGTTTCTCCTTTCCGTTTCGCCCACCTTTGGACTTTCTCCGTTTTCCTACCCTTACGATCCTCGCCCTTTTCTCGGCCGGAACTAATATTATAGCCAGCACTCTCTGGCCAGCATACTTTTAGAAGAGGTAAACCGTTGGGTACTGCTACAGTTAGAACTGAAACTTGAAGTTGGCCGAGATAGCGAAAAGAAGTTTCGAGTGGAGAGGCTCTGATATACTCGAAGTATGTGATTGGTAGCAGGGATATCGAACTGCTCGTGATATCGCTGTTCTACGTTGAGCTTTTCTAAAAATACGTCGATAATTCAAGTCCAATCGAAGACGAGAAGAATGTTAATTCCTTCGATATCTCCTAGCTCAAATCCGTTTCGTTAATGGGGTCACGTTTCTCGATAATTCGCTCATTCGACTTACGAAATTGTTTGCCATCGATTCGAAATTAATTGATTCGTCGATTTACACCGATAGTAGTTTCGATTTGGTGATTATTTAATTTCTTGAATGGAATTATACCCTGGTATCTGACTATCTCTGAGTTAATGATTTTATAATGTAGTAATTTACATCGTTAGAGATATAAAAGTGAAGAGTTCCAATAACTACAGGACGCATTATTACATAAAATTATCAGCAATTTTATGTTCATCCATGTTAGCCACAGAATGTACCATTTCTCTTGAAATTAATGAGCAACGGTTGTTGTTATTTTCATTTTACATTGCTTGTCGAGAGTGACATCCTCGCGACCTAGTGAAGCACTGTGCAAGTATAATCACTCACGGTGACGATATTTTCCATTCTCTTGTTCTCCAACGAGTGTCCATTGTTTGATTTTGTGCGATGGTTCAACGACTCGTTTAGATCGAAACTATCAACCCCATACTTGGCCCTGGTCGATACACCGTACAGATGCAAGGCAATCTTGCGGCCACATCCCCGTCACTAATGATCAATTTACTTCACCGCTTTATTCAACCGTTGGATTTGACTCGGCAACTCCTGGAGGAAATTGAAATCGTTTAAGCCAAAATATATTCTCATTTGGCCCTGCATCCACCGACCCCCGTCGCGTATATTCGACTTTGAACGATCCAAGTTAGGCCGTGGCGTTTATATTCCATGGTTCCACAGAGATTTTCTAACGTCAAACAAATCTCACTTAAATACTTGCCGAAACTTCTGACTTCCTCTTTGTCACCGGGGGAAAGAGAAACGGTGGGATTAAAACAACTAATCAGAAGTCCGACGGATCGTTCTGATTAAATGAAATCAAGCCCGATCTGGAAATTTTGTTCGTTCCCATTGAGAAAAATCTTTTCATCGGCCCTTAATGAAATCTTTTATTCAACGCCAGACGCACATCGACCGAAAAGCAACAAATGTCGTTCGACGAGATCGAAGACAAAGGAATAGAACGACGTGAAACGCAGACGTGATTTAATCTATCTCCTCCTATACGAAAGGTAAAAATACAAGCTCTCTTTGTTGTTTTATCTTACTATTCAACGAGATGTAATTTTATTATCGTATTTGCTACTTTTCATGAGAAAAATTCCACAGAATATACCGTATGTATACTCTGATTTTCCTGTTTTCAGATGAATCTACCCGAGAAAGTCGACAATTAATGGAATATCCTACGATACAAACGGAGAAAAGTCAGGTATTTTGGCTATAACATCGTTTGTAAATATACAACAGTCATATCTGTTGTTCGTTTTAGCACAAAAGAGAACACGAGCCCTCCCTATCTATACGACGATCCCATAAATGCTCGCGTAAGGGGAAAGAGTCACGTATAAGCCAGCCACGTACGATTTGTTTAGATTTTACGATAGCCTCCCGAAACTTCCCTTCCGAGAGTGCACACGCCATGCCGAAAACGGTTTTCTCCGACTTATCCATAAATCTCGACTACGGCTCGGATTGATTTGACAAAATCAATTTTAACCTCGCCAGTTGAGAAGGTCGGAGGGGTGGTTTATAGGGCACGACGTTCGCATACGATTTGCAGTTTCGATACGTGTCCGAGACAAGGCGAAAAGTTACGAGTACCTGTCACGAGACACCGGGTTACGGGGAGTTCTTCATCCTGTGCGAAATTGAATCTCACCATGACCTGCGATACATTTTCGTCCGATAATATCAACGACGAATCGTTCCAAAACGCTGGACGATTTAACCTCGTGAAATTGAGACTATTCTCAATTATTTCTATCACAAAGAATATTGTAAATATATTTCTTATATTTCTATACTTGAAATAAGTTCATTAGTATTCAAGTTTAATTAATATAAAAATGTATAGATGATTCAATTTCATTGTTAAAAAAGTTTGAAGAGAGTAGGATAGAAATCTGCTATTCATCGACAGAGTACTTTCTCGGAACACCGTGAACAAGTGGGACCACGAAGAATCGGAAATAAAGTGTCCCGAATATAAAAATCCGGAACACATTGCCATCCATAAAATCTCATTGTCGATTCTCCCCGTGGAAAGTTTTCAGCGCGCGTCCGAGCGGGAAAAAGATGCGTGCGATCGTTGGAATGGAAAAGATGGACGCGTTCGAGGTACCATAAGTCAATTTCGCGAGCGTCACCCGGAACCTGCAACAAATCGCTTCTATCGACAGAGCCGGTCGTTTCGGAAATACCAAGGAGGATCGCCAGGAGCGTACATGGCATGGAAAATCAATTGCCGGCTTCCCAAGCGTCCCGATCGTCTTTTCCCTCTCGTCGAAACCAGTCCCCCGCCTCGATGGCTCAGACCTCCTGAATAAATATAACATCCGACCACTCCTGACAGTCCGAGCCGTGGTATCGGTACGGGAACGACGTATAAACGAAATAAATTATGCACCCCACCGCTTCACACTTCAACGCGTTCCCCGTGATGGACGTTTCTCCGTATCCCCATGCGAAAGAACTCGTAGGCGAAACTGATCGTCCAACGTCCTTTCTAGCCAACGATTTCATTTTCTTCCGCCCTGCTAATTGACGTGCCCTTTAAATTCAGTTGTGATTATTTTTTTTACATTAATACCCGTTGGTTTTATAGGGTATAATGAGAATCTATGGAATATATAGGGTATATCGAAATGTCCTTCGAGTCGTCGATGATGTACTCTTTAAATTCAGTCGTGATTATTATTATTTTTTACATTAATATTCTATGGTTTTGTAGGGTATAATGAGAATCTATGGACTATATAGGGTATATCGAAGTGTCCTTAGAGTCGATGACGTGCAAATTCCCCTGGAGGTGAGATCAAGGGGGTGAAAGCTCAGGGCTGTTGCTGGGGAGTTCGACACTGTCCGTATTGCCACCGCAGACCCTAAATGATGGTAGTTAGGTTCTGTTAACTCGATGTTTAACGCATTCGCGACTACTGACATATTACGTCTTGTGTTTGGAGAAACAAGTAACAAGTTAGGACTATGATATTTCAATTCGCATGTCAGAGTGTTTTCTCGTTTTAACCCCACGTGTAAGGGTGGAATATTCAGACAATTAGTTTACTTGTTTCTACTCCAATGAGTGGTTCCGAGAGACTTAATGATTTTGGGTAATCGGCACTACCGTATTAAACGTACTCAAAGAATCAGCGATATTCCGAAGTATTAGATTACTTGCGATTTGTAAGACAGCAATTCAATAATTTCTCATTTCATTCCACCTTAACAATACTAGATATAACCAAAACAGTTTCATGCGATAAAAATTCTACTCTCATAATAAAATCAACCATCCAAATTTTCCAACCGATCGATAAATCCTTCCAGTTTCACTCACCTCCCTTTCTTCAATCGCAATTAAAGAGATTAGCTTTAAGTTTACCACAAAACCGCGACGGTACTCGCAAATTCAGTGTGTAACGTGAAACGAAAATGCACCGCGTGCTTTCCAGTCGCGATGTAAACCTCCCCCACCCAGAAACTCGGAAGTTGCCGAAAATTATCCACATCCCTGCCGGCTTCGAGTTGCAGTTGCAGATAGTCATCAAGAATTTAGCCGTGCCGGCTAGGAGCTAATAGAGAGGACAAACCCGCAAGTGCAAATACTTACGCGAAGGACGACGGGGGGTGGAAGACCGAAGGGAAATTCGTGGAGTTCCCCATCCCTTTCTCCAACCCCCTATCGTCACCGCCCTCTGACCCAGCTGGTAAGAAGTGCTCAGCGTAGAGAGTCGGTCCAAGTGGACAGAACTAATCTCTTAATGCCTGGAGCATCGTTCTCATCGGGGACGTCGTTAGGGTGGCCTTCACTTTCCCCATTGGTCATGGCAACGTCGTTGCGCGTTATTGCGAAGGATATTAAATTATTGGTCGCGTCGTTCGCCACCCGTAATATCAAATGCATTGCGAATCGTATGAATATTAATGCAAGCGTTAAGCGTTATTGTGTGGAGAGGGAAGAGACGTCGACTCTGATCCGCGGGATTACGTGATATATCGCCATACGCTCAGGGGATGGGATGCCACACGGTCGCTCTTCTTTTTTTTTTCGCTGTCCCTCTTTCTCTCTATGACTCTCTACGATACGGCTATTTATCCTCCAAGCTTTACACCGCCAACACGTAGAAATCCCGACAGCCGAAAACTGAACTCGGAGAAAAGTAACTCCGTAATAATCCGTCGAAACCATGGGAAGAAAATGGGGGAAAAAGCGAATGAAAACGAACGTTTCAATTCGGTTAATGGACATCGAATAAACCGGTTTTACGGTATGACGAGACTGTATAATAGTCATAATGGTTACCGAGGTAACATGGCAATGTATCGTGGAGATTTTTTATCTCCGTACCGTAAAGGATTACTGTTCGAATGAGTCTATCCAAATTGATCAAAGTTTCCAGTGAAATTACAAATTCTACCGTTTTTAATACCTCGCGTGTATGATTCCAGAGATATAGAGAAGGTTCACGTTTTCCAGAGCGATTAGAATTATTTTCGGTTCTTCTCCAAATGATACTGTTACACGACCGTAACCAAACCTAGCGCGGTCTCCTTTGCGGACCCCTTACCGTGGCCTCGCAAAATTTAATGCCTCTAACAGTATCTTCTTTTCAGAGAAGTATTTGCACGTTCTCGTGCTGTTGAAATTTGTTGTTCTTAAGCGCTGATTTTTGCATTTAGATGATTGCAAAATCAATTATTATTGCTATCACTGGTCTCAGCAATTAATCTAGATTAAGATACGATTATTAAAATTCAAATCCCAGGCTTGATTTTTTTCCACCTAGATTACCCACTTCGTTCCACTGTGCGAGGATCAGGCCGCGCGGCGGAAGGAGTTTCCGGTCGCCCCCTTGAGCGGAAGTGTCGATGCCTTCTCCCCCGAATTTCTCCTACGACGTGATCGGAGCATCGAGTTCGGGTGGAGGGCATGGACATCTCAAGCTTTAGTATAAAGGATGATAGTTTTTAAGCTGACATTAGTCATCAGGGTAGTCACCGACGTCATCGGATCGATGGATCGAGAAACGTATCGAGGCCCTGTGTTGTTAAACTCTCAAAGGTTTAATAAACGTTACACCAAGAACAACTCCGGTCTACTATACACTACAACAACTCTCTTTCTCTTAATTAGTTGGCGAAGATTAATTTTTTCGTCAAGACGACGTAACTACCTCACGGTTGCGCCGAACAGACACTTTATCAGCGAAAAATATCGACGATAATGGGAATCGTTTGGTCAACGAAGCTAATAAAATGGCAGCTTCGGATAATTGCAATTAAGTAATTTGAACAGAATGGCAATTAGGGAATTTATTGCAGCAAATTCACGACAATGATGTAACCGTAATTTAATGCACGCGGAAATTGAGATTACATCGTCCCCCGTTCACCGACTCTCTTTGAGAATTCAGAAACGTTCTGTTTCACGTTAATGCTGGCAATAAAACTGAGTGTTCCCGCTTACGCCGAGTCATCGTTTCCTGCTGCGCACAATTTTCGCATGGATATAAAATATTTTGCGGAAAGTACATGAAACTTTAGCAGCCGGTCGAGTGCCGGAAAATAATTCTACCGGCTGTGAATTATTCAAGACCATAAGATGGATAGGAATTTAGGCGTTCCTAGAAGGATCGTGAGATTTCGCGAATTTCTTGCAGTCGATCGATGCCTAGCTGAATATTACCGCGCCTACCTTTACCAAGATGATTAATAATCTTCGAGTTCAACGTGCGCTTTCGATTCGTAGAACGGCCATGCACACGTAGAAACGAAAGAGAGATCTACTCAAAGATCGATTGCTCAACGTACGAGCAGAAATTCCTAGAAGTTTCGACGCCAGTAAAATCTGAAAATTCGACACGATTGAAAAATTGCGTTTCGACCGTTCACAAAATACATAGAGATATTAAAAATAATTGGAGAACATCCAGAGAGGTAATACGAAAAGAGAATATCTATGAATTTCTATTATTCCTTCCAAGTCTCCTCGGTTCTTTCGATTTACTCGCATTTTACTACGTTTCTTTATGAAAATGTAATAACTTTTTCTTTCTCCAGAATAATTACAAACGACCGTTCAACGTCGTTTCAGCGTGGACTTTTTTTTGTGTGCGTTCTCTGAAATTGTTCAAAATGTACGTTTTTTTTTGGCGCGCAGGCTGCCGTACAACAATCTGTAATGCTGCACGAAACAATAAGGTTAAAACAATGCTTCGTTGAGCGAATAATGCCGAACAATAGCGGTGGCTTACAGTAACGCGCATTTCGCAGCGCAAACTAGTTTATCCGAGGAGAGTTTTTCCATTTAAATTTATTACACCAACGCGAACGAAGTAAATCATTCGGCTAACTGTATTATCCATGGATCGAGGAATCAATGAAACCGATACACCTGGCGAAACGTTAATGTGCAAATACGTAACGGCGGATGCTATTATTTTGATAAATTCTATCGGTAGACTCTCTACCGTTTCTCAGAATTTATCGACTAAATTTTTATCCACCCTCAATGGCCACCTTCGCCGTTAAAAGTTTGAATACCGTTGAACGAGCACCTGTCCCATTTTCCTCTCTCGCTTTCCTCGGGGAAAGTTAAATAGCTGCTCAAACAGAATGAAACACATCGGGACTGTATCTTTTCGTTGTCAGCCCTCGAATCTACTTCAAACGTGTCGCGAAAGATTCTTCGATAAAGTACCATCTGCTTTCGTCCCTTTTCACAACGATTCCCACTTTTGCTCCCAGTATGTCATTAACACTTTGACTACCATGGGAGGTCAGCAGTAATCGGCGCTATTAAATTCGGTGAAATTCCCTGTAACTTTCAAATTGTAATATTTATGAATTCTCGGACATACTGAATATTTAACCCCTGACGGGGTGCGCAAAGTCTCAGAATTAACTCCTGAAATCAAAAGTTCTCACTGATTGCTGATATTTCGTGTAACTGAATGTAATATCAATAGTATAGAGATAAGCCAAGTATCTATCTATCTGCATCTTTAAAGTTTCTGCTTTGTAAAGATATGAATTTAATAGAAAAAGTTTTACTATAATAGAAATGATGAATTTAGTGAAATACCGGTGGCGTTCAACGTGTTAAATAGTTGACCAGTTAAACTCAAAATGCCTGATCATCGATAGACTTGGTAACCGTCACTCCAAAGTGATTTTAAGATACAATTTCGACAAAGGATATCATTCCTCTATTTCTTTCCTACCAAAACACCTTCCGTTTGGTCGTGTCTATGTGAAATATCTTCTTCGTCGGATATGCAAATTACGAGGAAATACAGCCAAGCATGATATATGAATCGTTATTAAACAAGGAAGTAAGGAGAAAAAAAAACGGAACGGCGTTATCGCCTGTTTCCTGCTCTCGTGAAACTCTTCTGTTCCTTTTTTTCTCCCAACTCCCACGTTATCTCCATCTTTCTCTCCTTTCCTCTCTATCCCTTCCCTCATGACGCCTCTTTTTTTCCTAAGCGATGCAAAATTGCTCGCCGAATCTGTCGTGCTTTGTTGCAAACTGTCCGTAGGTACAACGACCGTTTGATTAAAAAGAGATTCGTCACGGTGAATCGTCGAACATGAGCACACGCGGCTTTGTGCACCTCGTATTCGTCAGGATTACAGTCATATGCGGACGCGAGAACTTGGCAAACACGTCTGTCAAAACCCCTGTTTTTTTTTCTTCTCTAGCTGACACGAGCCATCCCTCGCATTTCACAATTCACAGCTGCAATTGCAATAGGACAGTGCACCAATGCCTCGACCTGGCTTGTCCTTCGGTTTACCAAGAACAGTTTGCTTCGAACTCTCGTCTCGATCCGAAGTGGAAAAAACAATGAATTGTGCGAATGCATGGAATATATCGCATCTTCGAAGTTTAACCCCTTAGTCTACAACAACGTGTGAGACTCGTGGCGTGGAAAATAGAATAGGAGATTTCGAAATCCTTTAAAAACTATTAAATTAAAAATATCAGCCAGGTACGAAATGATTCCATTATTTCTTATACTATTAACCCTTTACGCTCCTACGTCGAGTCTAACTCGACATCAGTTTGTATCGCGGGAACTCCTTTGTCGAGTCATACTCGACATTTTTTCAAGTCCAAACCAATAGATGTTAACGTACGAAACAAAACCAGGATTGCATCCTAAAAATTTTTTCGAGAGATATGATGCACTTGTAAATTACAAGATACTTTATTTTTTTAAATTACCCTATTTTTTATATCAAGTAAAATTGAAACAACATACTTAACAGCGTTGGGAGCTACTGGTAAGTAAATTGAAATATAATTCGGAGTGCAAAGGGTTAATATCACGTTCAGTTATATGAAATATCAAAAATCAGTGAGAACTTTTAATTTCAGAAATTAATTTTGAGCCATTGCACGCCCTGTCAGAAAAGAAATTGTAGGGCGAGGGGTTAACAATGTCGTAAGAGTTTCGGGATTGTTAGTAAATTGGTATTTCGAAGGTTGACAAAGTAGTTGCGACTACGTACGAAACGTAAACTCGTGTAGTTAACACTAGAACGACCAAGCAAGTCAAAATGACTTATTCACAATTTTTTCCAATAATTCCCTAAATTTATAGGGGAGTCCTAGAATAGAAATTATAAGCTGATCTTATAAAACACAAATTTCCGAATCGATCATATTTTCCATCTCTTGATTCCCCCTTTTTTTAAGTACTTATTTCATATATTTGAATGTCATAGATTTAACGCCGGTCGTTCTAGTGTTAAGTATTTTTTCATTGCTGGTAATATCGTTCAGGCAAGAACGATCGAGTGTTTGTTGTTAGAACGACTTGTTTATGAGAAAATAACTGCAGGGTAATCGTAATTTTATGGTACATTTGGAGGATTTAAACCTGAGGACGTATAAGCGAAATTGTTCTAAAATTATTTCTTTGAACTAACGGTGATCCAGTCGATGGATTTAATTTATCTTTAAATTGTAAATTAAAAATGCGCATTAAAAGTTTACAGATGTGAAACTATTTCCCTAAATATTCTAGTCGATTTAAAATTTAGACGTGAAGCGGAAATATTGAATTTTTTATAATTAGAAGTTCGTAGAGATTATATCCATCAGAGCTCGATATATCTCTAAATTCTTAATACTAAAACTGCCAAATTTGGATTTATTATATTTAAATGTACTAAATAAGTAATTTGCAAAAAGACAATCAAGAGAAAAAAAAGATAGTCTGCTAAGTATTTTCAATTTATAAGATATACATGGAATATTTACAGTACGTCTCCTCTCTCATCAATTAAGGAAATTTGTAGAAATAATTGTGGCTCAATCATTCTGACCGGTTTGGTAACTTCAGTAAAAAATGTATTAATCATGTATAAAACATGAGAAATTAACAAAGACATCAATTAGGGAAATTTGTAGAAAAAATTGTGCCCCGATCACTCTGACCGGTTTGGTAGCTTCAGTAATAAATTTATTAATCATGTATAAAAATTGAGAAATTAAGGAAGACAGTCTGTTATTAGATTAATATTAAAATGTAGTAAAAAACTGAACAAGATACCAAACAGCCAAAATTATACACCTCGGTTGAAAGGTATGCTTCAACTAACATCCGCATAGAAACAAAGTATACCTTAAGGCTCATTTCCGTCCGATTTCTCGACCAAGTAAACGGACCCGAGTTTATCTTCCGATTTCCAACACGATGTTCCCGGCTCTCGCAACAATGTAGAGAAATGCGATAGGTTCGGGAGATAGGGCAGTAAACCGATATGAAGCAAGAATTTTCTTGTCCACCGGGAGTCACGTCAGATCGCGTGCTTTCCATAATAGATCCATCGTGGCCTTGCGGGGGTGTATTTGAGAAAAATTTTATTAGACATCCCGCCGTGTTACCGGGGCTGCATCTTTCGACGCGATCACGCAATAATAAGTAGAAGCTTACCTTCCAACGAGAGTGAAATTGAACGTGAAAAGTCGGACAAGAGGGGTGGAAAAAATTACGGCCTTCGAAATCGGACAGATCTCTCAAACTAACTAACCGAAGTTATAATGCGCTCCAACTTTTTCCCACGCGGAATAGAAAACGGCGCGAGTTAAGAATGCACTTCACGAAGGAGAGAGAAAGATGTTTGAAAGCAATTAGGGATCTCTTTCCTTTCCTTTCCCTCTTTCCATTTCAATCGTACATTTTTTCCCTCGTCCTTTCACTTTTTTCTACTTTCTTTCTCTCTCTTTTATTACCTTCGTTGAACATCACCGATAGGAAAGTTTCGTCGAATGTTATTAACAACATATTTTCAGTCGCTCTCAAAATCGGCGCAAAGGGCACACAAAGGAAAAAGGGTGCAACGAATATCGACAGATCGAACAGTATGTCATTTTCGTAGGATTGAGAGAGAATTTCGTATATGGAGTGGCAATATTTCTGTTGGTATTATCGATAAAAAGTAATTAAAATCAATCACTCGTGTTTGATTACACGCTCGCACTAAACGAGAATGGAGTAAACAATTTTGATTACAAAGGACGAAATGGCAATTTAATAAACTGATGCGAAACAACGAAGGATTATTTAATTTTTTGAATAAACAGATTGGCCGTGTAGAATTATCGTGTACGTTAAAAATATCAGGTAGATAGAACGAGGACAGAGGGGCAGATGCAGAGGTATGTTTATAATTGTAATGCAATTTAGTGTCGGAATTGATGACGTGTTCTCTGCTCCCTGACAATCACGAATCTCCGCTGTACGAATTGAAAAAAATAACAGAAATATAGATGCGCCAATTGGCTCGATTAATTACTGCCCATAGCAATTAATCGCGATCTTTGAAATATTCAAGCTAACTATAAAACTTCCCAATCCTGATTAAAATCACCAGCGTCAGCTAGAATAATTCAATCAGTTTCGAATGCTTCATTAATTTTAATCCAGCCCTGAATTTATTCAACCAAATAAATCGTTAGTCTCGATAAACGTACAAAATCTAATCGATACACCCTGCAAATTCCTCTTTTTTTTTCGTTATACCTGCATAGCAACATCGAATTTCCCAATATTTCATTCCCCGTACGAAATCACGCCCAGGGAACTTACCGACGTTAAAAATAAGGAGAATTAGCCGGTATCTAGCTGGAGCAACAAGGTCACTATTTAAGATCGAGAAGAGTCTGATCTATCAAGGTGATTTACGTTGGAAATTACTCGATAAGATGTAATTAATAGCACCTTCCAGACAGCTTTTCGATAATGACGGTCAACGACGCGAGAAAAGCTTAACGTTCATTAGCGGTAAAGAGATACCCTTCGATGATCTTTTCTAGCTAAGAAATCGTAGAGGATCCTCAACGGATAAGAGGTCCGAGGTAACGATATCGTTCCTCCCTCTCGGCGAGATGTATTTCACGCTCGGTATCCTGGCTCAGGAACAAAGCGCTAACTGTCCCGCCATATTTTCCTCCAGTCCCGTTTCAATTTACTCTCCGCGTAATCGTACAAAATGATCTTCCATACTGGTTAAGACGATTCTGTCCCTTTTTCGCTCTCTCTCTCTCTCTTTCTATCTTTTCACTATTCTCTTTTTTCTGTTTTCAATAGTGTACCGCAGAAATTAAATGCAATTGGACGATGCGTGTTTTTAAAGTGAAAAACATTTGCCAGATGCTTGCCGGAATTAGTAGATAGTTGGCAATATCGTGGAAAGACTGGCAAACTCGCCTTTTCCCGTTGCCTTTCGACACTACGTCTCTGCGATAGACAAAGTTTCTATTGTGCCTCGAGCTCGTTCGCTCGCCGCGTGTGTTACAGGACCATTTCGAGGCATTATGATTGCGGAGAGCCTCCGCCGTTGTGTTCATACTGCTTCTGCACTTTGCATGAAAGATTAGACCGCAGAAAGGGGAGAGAGACGCAAAACATTTCAATGTGGTATTAGTACACACGGATTTACCGTACGGTTGTACAGTATCACGAGAAGACTGTACTATGATGCTCGAGATCGATTTCACTCGGTTTGTACCATGTTTTTAAAGCGGGATTGATATTTTTAATTAAACTTAATAAGTTCCTTTATCTGTGCTTTTTTTCTGTTTTCTCTTTAACACTAGATTTACCAGCGTGAAATCTACTATATTTAAATATGTTAAATATGTACCTTAAAGTAAGGAGAATTAAGACGTGGAAAAGTTGATAGATTCGGTAATTTGTGTTTTATACGATGGACGAAGAATATTTATTCTACGTCTCTCTCATAAACCCGTAGAATTTTTGGAAAAAATTGTTTACCAGTCATTTTGACTGGCTTGGTAAATCTAGTGTTAATGATGCATTGATTATCGCGTCGATTAAAGCTGGCGAAGTGTGTGGTTTGATAATTAATTATATTTAATTAAGGATACTTGTATTCTAATGTTTTGTATTATATTTCCGACGAAGAGAATTAATATTGTTTTTAGGATGTACTGGTATAAAGTGAACATTTGAATGTGATAATTATGTATCCTGGCGCCTCGTATTCTCGGATATATCTGACGAGGGAATTCTAAAATCCTCATGGCTGTTGAGGAGTTAAAAATACCTTTTTTTTTTAAAGTGGATTTTTTTGCCAGTATTTAGAGTTTCGGGTCGAAACGAATATACTTGAAAAGCATAGCATTTATGTTTTAAGCAACAGTTTCAGAGGATAAGTAGTTCGAGCGCGTCTATGGTCAGACGCGATAACCGGTGGAGTTTTTTGCGGCGTTTAAGATCTTTTGACGTTTAACTATGTATCTAGCATTTTCTACGCTTGCTTGATTATTTTTTTTAATCTCTTAATTCATTCCCTTAACGTTCTCTTTTTGCTCATTAAGTCTGCTAACCCCTACACATAATCTCTCGCTTGGATTATGTCAACACGTGGAGAAGTGTTTTAAGGTTGTAATACCTTAAATACTTCTGGAAGGTGGTAAATATTCTAGCTGCAAATTGCACCTTGCTTTCTAGATTAAATATAGACGTCAGACGAAATCGATAATTTAAGAAATAGCAAAGATGTTGCACAATTAATTGAACTTATCGGTATATCGGAAATCAAACGAGGTAAGAAAATATCAAGGAACGAATTCCTCCTCGTTTTGCGAGATATTTAAAGTTTCAAATTATTGCAATATCTTTTGACAATTTTCCAGGATTTTTGTTTATTAACACTCTATCGACCAGTAGCTTATTAATACTCTTGTCGAGTCCAACACTTTTGAAACTTTTTACTTATTAATCGGTTACCACGGGAATTAATAAATTGTGATTTATCATTGCGATTTACTATGTCAAGGACTTAGTGATCAGAATTTACAATTTTCGAAGAGATATTGGTATCAATGAATTATTTTCGGTCAAGTGACCGGTCAGAAGTGGATAGAATGTTAAAAAAATACTAGTCGGTAAAATATTAATATTTTTGACAATGATAAACACCATATTAACATCGAACAGGAAGAAATTTCTTCAGTTGGAATACTCAAAAATCACAAAATACGTCAAAAGTTATGAGCGTCTACTTCGGCATCGTGAATCAGCTAGATACATGGCTTAAGCCAACTACTCTTTTCTGGCCGAGCAATTCCAGCCCGAATATCCTATTACGAAAATGTATTTCGCTTTCCCACCAATCTCTAATGGCGCCGCATAGTCTACCGTCGATTCGACTCCAAATTCGTCGAATACCTTTTTATTCTCACTTACCATGCTGCCCAGAAACCAGTGTAACTTTACAAATTTCTTTCCCGCTTATTATTGACCGTCAAATTTAACGCTCATAATATCTAAACGCGAGGCTCGTTAAAATTTCATTGATATCGTGAAATAAAAATGCCAGAATGATATCTTTCTAAGAGCACCAAATTATTACTTCCTTACGGTGTATGTAATAGACTCTACTATCTTCGTTTCGTATCGCAAGCGTGCCAGAACTTCGTATTATGCCATGGTCTACAATAGCCCTTGTAATAATTACAAACTTACAAGCTCGTATAACGAGAGAAAAAAGGAGTAGAAAGAAACGATTAAACATCGAGAATATTATAAGACTTACAGTGAAGTGGCATAACTTTGTTCAAAGGGGGGATAAAAAAACTTACGTCCATCTACGACGTTGCGAGAACACGAGGAAAGTGCTTTCACGAAGTTTGACAAATATTTAACTTTTACGTATCACCGAACATAAATTTCTCCGAAAAAAAAAACACCCAGGGACAGAATGAAATTCCAAACGTATAACTTTCACCCTCGACGATGCTTTACCATGACAGTCTGTCGAATCAGTATCCCGTCGGAGAATGAAGATGAATTTTTGCAATCTAGTTGCACGCGAATATTGTGGATCGTTCGTGCGTTGAAAATTCCAAAAATAAATAACGAGCAGCGAACAACCGCGGAGAGAACAGATCGAAAAGTAAAAAAAAAAGAAGAAAGGAACCAGGGGATATCGGTTTACACCTTGTTATCTACAATCGGAAAATCTGTATCGAATATTCACGATACCAGGGGTGTAGTGGCACAGCGGTGTTTATTAAGCTCTAATAGCCCCGGGAAAACTACCAATTAAACGATGTCGCGACCACGCCGGTCTATCGGTCGACTGATTTCTGTCAGTAACGTATCGTAATGGGGAAGCATTCGTCGTAGTTCTGGCATAATGGGGTTACAGGGGTTACAGGGTGCCGTGCACCTGTTTATATAGAGAGTTCCAGGGAATACGTTTCACCCTGTAACCGCACGCTGTTCGTCGTCAATAGGAATTCGGCAACTGGGTAGTTGCGTCGAATGTAAATTAGTCGGAACGCTTTTGCAGACATTTGTAAACGATACGAGCCCGAGTCAGAAGAGACGCCAAGGAAATTCTTGGCAAACATACCGGGATAAATAACCGGGAAACGAGAGCAAACACGGTAATACGTCCGACTTTCGGTTACCGCGAGAGTAAACGAGTGGATACAATTAGGAAGTGTAAGTAAGTTGTTTCATTTTATTTTTCACCCCTTTTTTCTTTTAATTTTTCCACCCTCCATTTTTCTATACACATTCACGCGGATCGCGTGACAGAAATATCGAATTTTTCTCGCCCCTTTTCGAGTTCAATCCGATCGAAACGGCAGTCTCGAATAGACTCGAGTTCTGTCCGTATCAGCGATGCCCTGTAAAACGAAGCAGCGGAGTTGGCATCTATTGATCAAATGATCACAATGGGAACGCAATGGGATCACAATGGGAACATGCACTGTGCCAATAGTACGCGTTGTACCGATCCGATCCCCTGTCGGCGTGTAAATGGAGCCGCGCGTAGTCTCTGAAGGTGCGTCCACGCAATGAAACGCGCCTACACCAACGTCGGTGGATTTGTGCACGTGAAACCGTACTCACGCATGTCAGATAAAAATGCTCCTATACAGACCGGTATGCATCCCAATATACGTCGATGTAATGACCGCAAATCGATACTTTACTGTCACGTCGCTCGACATACTTCAACCATTACCGACTCATTTCCTCGCTCGACGTACTTCTCGCGTTCTGTTTTTTTTCTTCTTCTCACTCCCGCCCCTTAACTTTCTACCATATTCTACCTCTTTCTCAAACTTCCTCCCTTCGTTATTCGCGTTTGAGTTAGCCCCTTCTGCTTTCCCTCCTTGCGCGCCGTTACTTTAACCCAGATCTTTCCTCTATGTGCCACCCTTCCCTTTACCTCGTTTGAGTCACCCTACATACGCGGTCGCGTTTAATCGTTCACGAGAAATTCAATTTCGACGATACCGATGACTATCCTATCTATTACCCTTTCTCCTCATTCTCATCGTCGCCTCTATCCGTCTCCTTCTCCAAGACGCAACGGCATCTGGCACAGAAACGTTACCCCATCTCCTTACCATACTCTCTAACCCTCTCCTTTCGATTCCCAGAGACTAAAGGAAAAACGATCGATATATTCGAGTTCCATGACTCCCTATCCAACGTGTCTACGTGCCTGAACCCTTCGAACGGGATTCTTTCCTCCTGATCGAGCATGAGTTATGGCCATGCCATGTATTTTTGCCAGGTTTTAAGTGCGAATTTCTTCTCGACGTGCCTGACAACGTTCAACCCCCATGTTGAAATTCGAATCGTCCTATCCGAGGAATCAGAACTCGTTACTAGTTTATGGTATAATTCATTGATCAGGTTGAAATGTCTGTCCACGAATCAGAGGGTAAAATGTCTCGACGCGTGCAATCGAATCTATCGTCTTTAGACGAGATTACCGCCTGCTGTTTCACGCCAGAGGTGGCGATAATTGTGCGCGACAGGGGCGCGAACAGAAAGCAGGTCGGCGCACTTCCCCTTCGCATTGAATGGGTCCTAAGTGATACGGCGTGCTATCGAAGCCTTCGCAGATTATAGGAGATTCCTACGTGTCTGGCTGGCTGGCTTCGGTGCCTTGTTCGTGTTCACTGCTACCACTTATGGTTCACGTTACTTCGTGTTAGGTTTACTCTTCGATAATATTCACCCATGCTTACGCGTTTAATGCGTGCATTAATAGAATCATCGAGATTTTTCGATGCTTTGATATCACTTATAATCGTCGATTGAACTAGTTTGTACATTTTTCAATAGAAAATTAGTTTCAGGTTTTAGGTAACGTCAATGTTTTAGTAGAAAGATACTGTGGGTGGAATTTCTTGTTAAATAGCAAACTATCGACGGTAAAATGACCATTCGAAAGTTGTACAAGTGAGGTAGACGTTTCGTAATAGCGTCGATGCTTCGAATGTCAGCAGCTCGTCAGAGTGGTAATTTCAGTGAGAAACAATTGCGCGATTAACTTTTCAAAATAGTTTTCCTCCGAGGTACATAGAAAGATGAAAATTAACGTATGGGCTGTCATGTTTGCGCCTTTGTTAGCAACTTTGAACGGCGGAAAGCTCTGACGTTCCATGCGAGTTCAATTCGCACGAAGGACAATTACCACCTGAGTGGTGCTTCCAGGATGATGCGCATGCATAACGAACGTAGATTTAAGTACGTACGAAGGTCTAATAGAATCTGCCACGGAATTCGATATAGTTTACACCTGGAATTGCACGAAGACTTCAACTACTCCACGACGATGGTTGTTCGCCAATTATACCACGCAACTACGTTAAATACAATAACTTATCGTCAGCTATTGAAACAGACGACAAAGCCATTTGGAATAATACGTCCTCAACAAACGAGCAGCACTTTCCACAAGAGCGATTACATCCTCTTTCACCCTCGGAAGTACCCCCGTATTTTTACACATTTAACGATCATCAGCTTGAATAATTTCTATACAAGAAACAAAGCTTTCCACCGGAACAAACAAAAATAGAATATTCTCGTTGAAACTTTCCACTTAGATTTTCATGCATACATCAAATGTAAACTCTCATAATTACAAGTATACATTTCACAGGAATCAAAAAGCCAACGGCTAAAGTTTCATTCTCCTCTTCCATAAAACTTCCCCTAAGCTGATCACAAACTTTAAGACCTCGCCCATACGATACATATACAAGTACATGGAGTAAGGACAGGTACGAATACACATCTTTATATCTGTACATAAGTCGTGCACATAGTAGATGTAAGTATACGCGTACGTCTGTACGCGTTTATAGGCGCATACCTTAAGTCTAATTCAGAGGGTCGCGTACCGCTATCTCCGGAATGCGACCTTTCTTGGTGCACGGTTCATTTACCCCCTTGGTACGTACCGAATCGCGAGAGCATTACATTAAGCGCGATATTCACTGGTAAGTGTTCATTAAACCGAGTATTATAACATGAGAGTGTTGATAGTGTTGGAAGATATATAAGCGGCCGAAAGGGCGAGGAGTCAAGAGGGGTGCAAGGAGGTCAAAAGGGTCCACCTGACGGTGTTCCATTTTTAAACGGATACGAGAAATATATTGAGATTAAAAAATGCAGTAGATTTTATGCTCACGTGGATATTCTAAAGTTGTGAGATCGTCAGATTAAACTGATTCGCATTTAATTGATTCGTTTTTGGCGGGAGAATCGTTAATACGTACGAGATCAATGTAATCTGGTTTCTGTAGTGATGATCAACGAGGACGGTGAAGATTGTAGGGATTTGTACTTTACTGACATTAATTGGAATCGACGAAAGGATAGAATAAAATTTTATAGTCGTGGTGGCAGTGGTATTTACCGTGAATTTCATAATTGATCGCAATTTGGGGTGGAATTAAAATTCGACGAGGTATTAAAAGCACGGTAATGAGATCCATCTCGTTAAGGGTATTAACCCTTTGCTTTTCGCTTATGTAGGAAGTCTAGAGTTATAAACCAGTTAAAAACTTGTAAAAGGGTCCGAGGATTCTTGACTTTTAGATGACTGAAAGTAGTCAGAGTGTAAAATAAACTTACGGGTGTCTTAATTTATTTTGAAATGAGTAACAAGGAATTTTAACGAAATTAAAAGAAGAGGGTGCTTCGCAGCGACTTGAGCAGAGAAATAAAAATTATTAATATTCAAGAATAATATAATCATTGCAATAAAAAGTGATATAATTATACTGAAGCACTTTGTAAAAATTATCTACTAAGTTACTATTTTTATTAGTTACTATTTTAATCTCTTCCGTCGTAAACACGTATTTCATTTGCAGATGCAAATTTCGTTTGCACGTTGCCTCGTCGTCGCCAGGATGAGAATAAACATTTCTCAAGATATAAATTTAATCCATCTGCAATGTCTATTTTTATTCGATACATTTAAAGAGTGCTCCATATTATATGTTCTACTATTAATAATCGTTTAAAATAACTCTTTTGAATAATAATTTTAAACCTACGATACATTGAAGCTCGAGGACAGAAGAATTTTATTATCTTCTGCATCGAATTCAGGGATAAGGGACGACAGATAATTTTAATGGAAAAACGGCCCTACGATCCATAATGATCCCCCGTAATGGCTGTGCGATGACGTAACCCGAGCAATATCTAAATCTATGAATTACTCGTTAATACATGAATATATCATTCGACTAACGTCAATATGGAGCTTGGAAATTCTTAAGAAGCCGTAACTTTGGCAAGAATAGAATAGCTTCTTCATAGGGGGCCATCGTGAAGCTACAAATTGAAAAATGTCCCCTTTATATCCAAGCGAAAAACGCAACCACGGCGAACGCGCTCTGTACGTCGTTCTTTTCGAGAAGTAACGTCCACCGTTTCTTTTCCACTCTCTTTCTGTCTCTCTCTCTTTTTTTTTTTTTACATCAGTGTCTTTTATACGCTCAGATAAGCCAGAGAACAAAGCGGCAAAGCGAGTAACTCTTGAAATGACACTCTCATCGATTGGAGAATTTAAATGTATACTTCTTGTAGTACATTGCTTCTTCCGACTTCGATCTTCATGTGATTTAGATGTATTTGCATAGGTAAGGCCACGTTTTTCAAATGCTACACGGAAATCAGGGGAAATGGGATTCTTTGCCGATGTATCGTCTATGGGAATACCGGAGAACTTCAATGAATAAAAGGTGTATTACTTTTTCGATTTAAATGGAGACGTATCTTTCACCATGAATTTCTCTTCTCAAAGAAATACAATTTTTTTTAATAATATATTCTAAGTCCTGTGGAGCTACATAGATACATATATATTTCGTATTTACTTCATTATTATTTAATTAGAGAACTTGCATTTAATTGACGATGATGACTGTTAATCAAAATTAATGCTTCAGTCACTCTCCTCTAAGAAGTTTCACGAAGCACACGATCGAAATAAAGAAACAGTCGGTGCAAAAAATCCACACATATTAGGGGTACCGAAAAGTAATCCAAATTTTTGTTACTGACGAAAAACATTTATTTATTAAAGAAATCTTAAATAGTAATCAACAAAATAATTTCCATAATTTTCTAACACTTTTTGCCAGCGCAAAGGTAGTTGTTCGATTCCTTTTTTAAAAAATTCCTTCGATTTTTTGTCGAAAAACGTTTCCAATTACATTTTCACTTCACCAAATTTTGATTACTTTTCGGTACCCCTAATATATTGTGGACTAACTGAGAATTTCTCAGCACCAAATGTAAAATCAACGAAGCACCGTTTTCAGTGAGTAGTTCGAACGATTTTCAATGTACGTTGCACGGATAGTGGTGCAGTAACGCGATAATGATTCCGTAGATTTGCGAATATTACCGTCGACAGTTTCGATCGGCGATTGGTCACGGCTTATCTGTACAAACAGTTTCGCTTGTCTGCCGGACAAAAAGTTACTGCATTTTAATAACCTAATTTACCTGCCCAAATCGAGCTGCTAGCCGAAGATTAATGCGCGAGAAGCAACGTATGGTTATCGATTTCAGCCTGCCGTTCCACGACTTCATTGAACTTCACTTTTCCACTCGTTGCTTTACTATTCATACTTTTATTATCATGTAAAAAATGCTGCTCCTGCTACCGACGCGGTTGCTACGATACCCGAGTTCAACAGTTCTTCTCTCGTGCAAATTGAAAATCATTTATTCATAGAAAAAAGGGGGGGGGGCGGTGATGGAAATTCAGGGAGGGGGGAGGAAGGGTTGAACGGTAAAAAAAAAAAAAATATTTCGCCTCTACGAGGATGAATTTAAACAAAACAAATTATACCCTGGTCACAACGAGATACGTCCAACAGCACCTAATAAATCCAAGCGACATACCTTCGATGTTAATTAATGCTAATTTAACTCGACATTTTTACAGAATCCAGCTAAATTACATTTTTAATCAAAAGCACCGCCGGAAGAAGAGCCTGCTGTGAATACGTTCCGTAATTGGCAGTCGGAATTGTATCTCTGTACGATTGTTAATAAAACGCTTATCAAAGAAAGAATTATTACCTTTCTACATAGAAATGGTGCAGTCCTCGTACATTCTACCTTTGCAATTTTTTTTTTTTCCCTGACGCTCTCATTCGACTACATTCAACAGGCATTCTAACGCTCGTTCGTTTACCTCGCGGACGTTAATTCAAACTCGATTCCATTCTAACGATGTCACCTTCGCGGAACTTACAAACGAATTTCATCAGGGAATGTTAGATGGAAAGCCTTTGCAACCTTTATATCGAGGTTTACGCGAAACGCGTATCTTTTACGCTCTTTTCCACGAGTATCGTGCAAGAGAACCCGTAAAACCTGTGGAATAAAGATATATCCTACACGCATTACTAACGTCTTTATCTTCCACGAGAGAAACGCTCTCTCCTCTTCTTTCCTCTAATTTCTGCATCGATCATTCTCACGAATAATTTCATACGAATATTAAGCTACTTTCGTTTTATCGTGTATGGGAAAATTTCACAGAGATAATCGTAATTCTATGTGAGATCCAATATTTGAAGGGCCAACCCTTTAGATCACAGTCAACGTTCTTTATATTGGCTCGTACGGGTTTATCGGCAGAATGATTCATGATGGAAACGCTGCGGATAGCGTGTTTAGATCCTTTGCATTTTCGCGCATAGAAACGTGCGAAACGCGGCTCGTCGTGGTTACTAATTAATTTCGAGCGGTAATCCGGTGATTAACCCGGCGGTAATACGATCTTGCAAACTATGTTGAGCGAACACACCGGGATTGACAAATATGGGCGATCGGATGTGAAGATTAAGTAAGACTTTGTAAAATTAAAATCCAAGATGAACTCGGGATCATTAATATTAATAGTGAGATTGTAGTATAAATATCACCGGATACATTCGAGAGATTGAAATCGAAGAAAGCACGAGAAGAACAACGAAGACTGTAATTATTCAATGAAAGAACTTATATTTACAAATGTTATATTCCTTGATTATTAGAGATATTTATTATTTTAAAAAGGAGCGCCTTTGTGCAATTGGTTATTTTCAATTGATCCACTTATTCGGAAAGATGTCAAATAAATTATAAATAAATGTACACCATTATTTGAATTATTCAATAGAAAGATCAATAGCGCAAAGTAGTTGCTTTAAAGTCATGAAAAACGGTGAGCAGAAAGTGGTGAATATTGATAATAAATATTCATCGGTCGTTTAAGTACGTACATGATTCGACTAATGTATGATGCAGCCAAATAAATAATAGGATATTGGCAATAAATTCAAGTTTTGGAGATTCAACGTGATTCTTCGCTGTGGATAACAGGAATTTCAAAACTGTCGATGGAGAAAACTTCATTATTGGCAATTAATTTTTGGGGGGTGCATTCTCGCCGAAAAATTCCACGGCTGTCGGCCGTGTGTATTATCGAATCGCGATATCCTGACAGCACCACAGTAAATAATCTGCTCACGTAATCCTCGCGTGTGCTTTTCATGCCAGTGAAATACCTTTTTCTCCCTCGTTCCTCCGACGCTCGCGAGACTCACGTAGCTGCGACTTTCGCGAATTTAAACAGCCGGCTCCATTGGCCGAATTTTCGTGCTTTGAAACATTTTCGCAATCCTTTGTGACGCGACTTTATACCTTTTCTATTTCTCTCCCTTATTCTTTTTCTCCATCCACCACTTTACTCTAATTCTCACCCCTTTTCGTTTGCACCCCCGATATTCTTTTTTCCAAACGTGCGAGATTCGATGTGACGCAAGAAAGTTGGGATAAATGCTGCTTTATAAAATATATCGTTACTTTTTGGCAGAAAAAAGAAGCTTTTTGTTTACGTCTAACATCAGTTTCACAAGGTATTTACCTTTCCCCCTCGTTCAACCACGATGTTAGCTTAACGATGAATTATTCGCAGAATTCAAGATCTCCTAGTAACGCGAATAATGCGAACCGGAGGAATCGATGGAAGGAAAACAATGAAAAGAAAGAAGATTGAGAAAAGAGAAAAATCACTTTAGATCCGAACAGTGTTGCGTTTAAAGTCCTGTATCGACAATAACGATTTCACCGGAACGTGCGGTGGACACGATCGAATTGTTACGTAGAATTTCCTAAAGTATTTCACTTTGAGGTACGCCAGTTTGTTCTTTTCAAACTACAACTACCCTCCTAAAACGTTATTGCCTTTATATTTTCCCTACGATCGTTTCGACGAAAGTTTTTCGTAAAGGTGGCTGATCTCGAGAACAGAAGGGCTAGAGAATATAATACATGTCGCGATGGAAAATTGCGTGGATAGGTAACATACGCAAAGTGAGTTTTTCAATCCATCGGATTTTACCATTGTACAACTTCTTTCGTTTTTTTGTTTTATTTTTTTTCTGAATAAACGTATTCGATGTATTATAGACAACCATAGGTGATAAGTTTAAATGGGAGAGGCTTTTGTCGAAACGACAAAATGGCATTCTACTTCGTAGAGGCAATATTTCGTCGGAGTTTTAATAACCCCGACGAGTCGCCGACACGCTTAATGAGGTAAATTTTATAATAAGCCATACAACAGAGAAACGATATATGTCGCATAAAACAGTTAAAGTCATACACAACTAAAAGTGCACGCTCAACGTTATAATTAGAAGTGATAATGACTTTTTTATCCTTTCCACTCTTCTGAATATGAACATCTCGTTGATATATCGTTGAATATTATTGTCAAATGTTCTCAAAGCAAAAATATACGAGAAAAAATCATGCATACTTGAATACAAAAGAATACAATTGTTCAAACACTCACCGAAAAATCCACCGGCGGCAGCTGCCTTGAAGACGACCCACAGTAGATAAGCGTAGATTATCCTGGCACATTTCCACCCGTCAATCATGTTGATATTATTGGTGATTCCGCTTCTTGATGATTCTTCTATACTGCCCCTAATCTAACGTCATCAACGTTGCTGCACGTCCTTCTTTCCTCCTCCTTCTGTCCTTACTGACCCGATCCTTCCTCACTCACCCCTCCTGCCGTTTCTCTCGTGACAATTCTTATCAACATCCATTAAAATCACAAACAAAACTATTCGCATTACAAAGCTTTTCCCTTAAGCATTCACATTTGTCCTTGTCCGATCGAAACTTACAAATTACATCCTGATAGAACATCAACAATAAATCCCACGAATCTATACATTTAACTTTAAACGATACTCGTATACTACTTTTACATCCTCCTTTATTTCCAAGGGTTGAAAGATGGATATACAACCCTCAGGATGCAATCGTTAAACTAACGCGCGATGACTAGCCGATATGACGTATGCAGGAAGTTTTGTAACACTTATGCTCGACCGTATAGCTCAAGCATCGAGCACGAAATCGCAAGGAGCACGCGAACCTCGTGCGTAGGTGTTTCCTCGTCTCGAGAGAAAGAGCGACTAAGGAGGAAGACTCGGGTCTAGCTTGCTCTAATGACACTCACCGCGCACACCGGCTGCGCTGTCCTAAACGTCCGTCGGACGGTTGAAGTTTCAAGACACGTTGCCTCTTCTCAATGTCCTTTCCTTACTTATATTTGAATTATTCGTCCTCTTCGGTGGTCCGATTTTACAGGAAGAGATGTACGATTGTCGCGAAAGCTTCTTTACAACCAACTTCCTTGGTATCGTATCGGATTAGCTTGTTTAAGTGCAAGATCTACTTTTCCGCAGGAAACGATACTCGCTCGGATGTTACTGCAGCGAATGGAGCTCCTAGGAGGATGCATGGTCGTCGATAGGTTGATGAAGAGTGCAATCAATCGAGTAATGCACGGGTAATTGCAAGGATGTTAAGTTCTTTCTCGGTGTACTTTATCGAAGCTTCGATCCTTTGCTTCGACAAAGAAGAACCGAAAGAATTAGTCTTCTTGTATGTCAGGACACTGTGCCAGTGTCAACGAAGGGGGTTGGTTCTCCGTTACGATGTCGATGGTCCTTGTGGTTGGTTCTTGTTACGGTGGTTTGATCCTCTCCGGGTCACGGTAAAGGTCGCATGCTTTGGTATACCTGTTATCTCAAGTAGAACCTTGACCTCGGCTCGGAGGGGGACGAGCCGAGTACGAAAAAACACACGAATCGTTCTGTTTTCTCGATGGTTCTCGAAGAAACTTGCCCGGAATTCGAACACGTGATAAGTCTTTGATCGATTCTCTTGATGAGTCTTTTAGATTAGTTTCTTCGGCATGCGTTAAAATTTGTATGTTTAAATTCTGCGGGTTGCGCGCAATGTTCGAAGAAGGTTGCACATCAAACTCGAAAACAAGGTGAACTCAATGGACGTAGATTTGTAAACGGAAGTCAAACAGGATTCGTAGAAGAAAGATGGAGGAAAATTCTCAAATGGTGACGGAACGAAGTCAGGAAGGATACTGTTGACTATTCGTCGAGATTTTTCCAAGAGTCGGAAAAGCCTCTCTTCTCCTTCAGGGGTTGGTACACGTTACAGCTACTCACTGCTCCAGGGAAAAGTTTGTACATCGAGCGCTGGAAGAAGTTTCCCTGGAAGTGCTCTTACGTGGTCCGACTTTTCGTTCCGCTTCAAAGATGAAACATAATGAAAATTTTTATGCCGTAAAGGATCCAGCAAATCTCTTCCCCTTGTTCGATTTTCGATAAGACAGAAGAACAGTAGCGCGTACTGGACCACCGCGACTTTTCCTCTCGATGAAGAGCCTCCACTTTCCAAAACGAAACGAGCGTCTTTCCGGATGGTAAGATCGACACCCGTCCAAGCTCCAACGGAGGTTTCCTTTGCCAATAGGCGACAGGATCTTCTTCACGCCGTTTATACGATTCCGAGTGCAATGCGTCGGTCGCGTAAACACTGAAAGTACAACGCAACGAGACTAATGGCAAATATCTACAAAGTAGGTGAGTTTCGCGATTTAGCGCGAGAAAAGCGAAACCCAAGGAGGATAAGGAGGAGCGTGCAAGTCGTCTCCACCGCCGTCGAAGAGGAAGGGACACTAGAGGAAGGTTCGTCCGGATACTCGCGGAAAGAGAAGGAACGCGAGATCGTTCTCCGGTAGGAGGGTAAAGGCAGAGAGCCGGTCGTCGAACCGGTTTCCTTCCAGAGATCGCAACAGGGCCAATTGGAAATACCACTGACAATGAGTACGCCGGCCGCCGGCGCTTTACGATCTCGGGCTGGCTCACCTGACGATCCGAGAGAGGCCAGATCCCGATAAAACGCGATATCCCGTGGATCCGGTCCGACGACTGCTAACCACCGATCGTGCTGGCGAGAATAGCTAATGCCACCGGCAAGAATTTTATCGGCGCCCGCAAAAACGGCTCCGTTTCGAAGCAATTGTTTCGGCCCGTGATCAAGGTCGCGAGAGGGAGGAATAAAGCGCGGGAGAATTTCCTTGGCTTTTTTCCTCACTTTGGGTTCCCTTTCCTCTTTTTATTTCTACACCCTTTCTTTATCTCCTTTGACGGGTCTCGGCAATGTCATCGACTATGGTCGAAGCGCGGCACGATGGAGACGATAACGTTTGAACGGGTTCAGGATGAAAATCGATAAGAGGGGAGAGAACGCCGAAGATCGGTGTCGATACGTAGCACCGTCGCGATTTAATAACTCCTTCGTCGATGGATCGTTGGACGAGACTTTTAAACTGGCTTTTTTTCTCTCCCTTCGATAGGGGAGAGGCGCCAGTGAAAAAAAAAAGAGAGGGAGGAATTTAATTACCGATCTTTATATCCCGGGTAACGTTAAATGGTTACGGGGAGTATGAAATTTTCATTTTCCGATCGCGAAACAAATAATTTTTAATTCGAGTTACGAGAATCGCGAGGATCGTACGTTTTTGTTGTTACGTGGGGCAATCGGAATCGGTGGCTCGCGATACATTTTTTACGGGGTACGCGTGGAGAGGAAGCTTCGTCATTTGCATTTTTTTTACCCGGGGGAATCACCGTGGTACAAAGAGTCGAAAGTGGCAGTTGTTCTCGCTGTCCAATTTTCGATCCGAAATGACACGAAGCGCGCATAAATTTTGCATTCTTTTTTACCACGGTAACGTCGAGCACATTTGTCGCGAGATATTGCATCTCGCTGATTCTCCCGCGATTAACGACCCACGCATAAGCAACGCAAGCATTATTAATGTTTCGGTAGCAAGTAACATTGCTTAATTAATAAACATGGATCGCAGAATGGTTAATAATTTACGGTGTCCCCCGAGCGAAAAAACCAATTACATTCGTTCAATTCTTTTTTTCCACGAAACACGAATGCATTTCCGACTTGAAGATTAATTAATCGGAGAAGCGAACGTCTGACGGCAGGTGCGGAACGATGGGTGCAAGTTTTAGTAGATACTCATCCAAAGATTTAAACGCCGTCGAGCGGAAATCGGTAAATCCTATTCCCGCGAACAGATTGAAACTGACACTTCCTAGAGTCCGATTACTTCAGCCAGCAACTGGCGCGAAACGATTTCATACGATTAATTTTAATCACCTTTGCAAGCTATTTAGCTAATTCGTCGATTAAATAGACGCGCCAAAATGGATAGAAGGTAAGAAGAACGAGTCATACTTTCGAGCGCTCACCGTCAAGATAACTCGATCCATCCGTACGACCTTGCGCAATTCCGCATCTGCCATTATCCTTGCGAATGAACGTAGAAAAACACATATCAATCGAGATCAGAATTTTCCATCGGGTAAGCGATCGATCATAGATCATTTATCTTTGCAACAACGCCGTTTCCACGCGCAACCCTCAGTCAAAATTCTCTCTCGATCTTTAACGTTCGTACCTTCCGGTTCTTTAGCAGGCTCGGGCGAGAAAACAGTGAAACATAAGGAAAGGAAGATATAGACGTTGAAGAGTACAAGACACGCGCGCAGGTACTTCCAGGCGCGGGAGATCCTCGAAGCGTTCTCTTTCCGCCTCTTCCTCCGTCTGGTGATCCGACGCAATTCCGCGCGACACGGTGACGTCTCACGTCGATGACCCGTCGCGATCGTCACGATGAGCCGACGTCGCTTATTTGGATGACATTATCTTGAAAAGCGATTGACGTGACCAGTCTTCGACGTAACGCAACGATTGTCGTGCATGTTGATCGGTTGGCAGACGGACAGAGAGGCTGAGAAACTGAGCGCCACGACGCTGCGCGTCCCACAGAATCACGATCCGCACTGGTACGCCATCGAGCGTTAGGGAAACTTCAGCAACCCTCCGACATCCTTCCCCCACTATTTCGGCTGCTACCACCACCACCGCTACCACCACCGTCGCCGCCGCCACCACCGGCACCACCGCTGCCACTATCACCACCGGACCTACTACCACCACCTACGTTGCCACCGATTCTACTACCACCTACGACCGCCTCCACGGGTGCAAAGATGTATATGAGAGACGATACTCATACCAGTACCACCCTTCGGTTCTCAAGCGTCGGACTTTGCGCGCACGCTGCTACCGAGGCTCTGTCGGAGGGGTGCGCGGGCGCACCAGGTGCCTCTCCCTCTCTACGATTTCATCATTCTGCCCCCTTCACCCTCTTCACGACCTTCTTCCTTTCCAACCCTTTGACCCTTCTGCACCCTCTTCTTCTTTTACCTTCTCTTTCTTTCGATCTTCCTTTATCTATACTCTTAGCCTATTTTTGTTTGTTTATGTTTTCTATGTTCCTTTCGGAATTACAACACGTTGCATGATGATTACGGAGGAAAACATTGTGGAGGGTTGTTGGAAACTGAAACTTGGAGGATCTGTAGAATCTTTCGGAGAAGACGGCCACGTGAATCTGTGGGAGCACTTTGACGAGTCGGATAGACCGGGAAAGGAAAATAGAGAGGGGAAAAGGAAGGAATGGATATCTTTGTTGTCGCGATGGTGGAAAAAAGGGGTCGTGCAGAGATGCAAAGGAATTTGTTTTTGGAAATCTATTTTAATTTCGGCAGTAAAAGATGAATGCTGTGGAATGAAAATAGATTTAGTTGGATAGTTAACTCCGAAAGAGCACGGTAGGATTATTTGCCGCGGTTTGCCGTGCGTGAATGAAGCACCAAATGCATTATATCGGACTAAATCACTTTTGAACGTTATATTCTATCATTTCTATATTAAACAACTCTGATCGGAGTATTAGCTGAATTCTATTTTACGCCACTACATACAACTGTTTTCAAGCTTCGTCGATTTTTTTTTCATTGAGTCATGACACCACGTATGAGAATTTCCGATGGAAATGTTATCGAGAAGCTCGTCACCCGATAGCCAGCTCGAAGGTTCGAATTTGTCGGAATTGAACGAAAATTCGTGATACGATAACGATCATACGTCGTCGAAGTTATCGATGATATCGTTAAGTGTGTCCGCGGTTCGTATTTAATTCGTCGCGTAATCCAAATTCTTCGGTGGATGATAATTTTCCCACGAATCTGGCAGCCTTTTTTTTATCATTTTTGGTAGCATTTTCGTCGATAATCCCCCGTTCTCTTTTCGGCGCTCGATGATAATCCAAATGGATCGGGCAAACAGTTTGCACAGCGAGCGATTAAATTAAAAGTCGAGTGTTCGTTCTCGCACGTTCTTGTTTTTCTTTTTATTCGCGCGAAACGAATCTACCGAGAATAACGGAGATTTTTGTCGCTTTAACCGGTCCAACTAGAAAACTTTCTTGCGTTTCAACGCAAACCCATGTTATTTTGCATCGAACGCGTTATTTTCTTGTTCCCTTTGTAAAGATATCAGTTGCAAGCCCGGGGAAAAATTCTCTGCTCTCCCTTTTCACTTTAATTACCGTGTGGCATTTAGAGGAAACGTCACAACCTTTAGCATTACAGCGACTTTGTTGGACCTTTTTTACCCTTCAAAATGAATACCATTTTTACGTTGCTTATTAACGAAAATAAAAATATCTACATTTTCGTGGAAAAACGTCACTTCGTTCGCATTTCCGTGCTATTTTCTTCGTCAGTGAGTAAGCTACGAGGAACGGAAGAACGTCCACGATTGAAGCTCGTAGATCGAAATTGGAAACGGAACTTTCCAAATACGCGCAACGATTTCGATTCATATGGCGGAATTGCGAATCGTTTCGATTCAACATTTGCTAACTCGTGCAGTAGATAACAAACGTTACATTGTCTTTGTAAACGAGACATTTAATACCATGTGTTTCATAGAATAATCATTCTTTAAAATCCCAAATTTGTTCCAGTTTGAAGAATAATACATCGGGCAAAATGATTCGAGTAACTGTGTGAACGAAATTTTTATGAAACTGCGTAACATTCGCAAGAGTATTCTCGACAAGTACACGCATTCGTCCGCATTGTTTAAAAGAACAATAGAAAGATACTGGATTTCGTATTTTCTTGGATTTCTATGGGATTTTACGACATGGATGGTGCACGCGTACGTTCTGATTTTATGCAACTCGACGTCGAATCAAAAGATACCGCAGATTTAAAAGATTAACTGACAGTGTAGATTTCATTTTATTTACATACAATGGAATTTTAATGAATGCTTTTTGTGAAAAAAGTGGTTTGAATTCTTTAAAGAATCCTCATGAGCAGCAAACATCGTGACTCGATCGATCGCACAATTTTCTCGATAAAAGCTGTATTAAAGCAGCTTGCAATGCATGAACATCGATGAACGTTACATCATTCTCTGTTAAACTCTTGTAATGTTCATATTTTAGAAGTATCCCCGTAAAAATTAACGCTTGGACGTGACAAAAACAAGTTTTCCAGCATATCTAGCACGATCATTTGGGCTTCGAACGATACCAGTCATACGCGTCTCTGTACGGAACACAAAGAGGTATTTGTCAATGAGGAAGATCGACCTGAAAGTTACATAGAGAGACAAACAGAGGGAGATTTTTCATTTTCGACGTCATTAAATTTTCACGCTGTCCGATCAAAAGTCATTCGGCCAGCTCGAAGTAATCGATCAACGTTCCAAGCTCATTGTTTATAACACTGATTTTCCTACGGAGGAAATAATGATGGACGATAAATCATTCCGGCATATAATTGTCAACCTTCTCCACCATATATAAATCGTCCGCAACATTGTAAATAGCCTCTCCTCGAATCTTTCTTTCTCGAAACACAAGTGAAAAATAACAATGAGAAAGTCTTCACACCAACGCGACTAGAAACACCAAATGAAATTTCTCCACGGCCAGTAAAACTGCAAACCGTGCGCGATAATAAGCCAACGGCGATAGTAACCCGTCGAATGGTCGAGTTTCAACGAGAAAAAGAAATTGTCATTGAGAAAGAAAGAGCAAAAGGGACGAAAGATGTCGCGTGTTAAAAAGAGTGGCGTTAAACGTCCAAACGCGACACGCGTCGAGGAAAATCCGCGAGCGCAGATGTGGCATGGAAGTAAAACGAGAATAATTCTAACCACGATTGGATAACGTATCGCGACGACGAAACGAAACCCCTGCAGCGACGCGGACCCGTAGCTGGAAATTGGAAGTTCGCTCGTCCACCGAAGCCGGAGTAAGGTCGGGTTAGGCCACCTAATCCAATGTTTTACAGGTTTACTGATTGCGGTGGAGCACTGTACGGCAGCAGCCCTCTGGAAACGGTCGGACCTACCCATCCACTCTTCCACCCTCCTCGGTCTCTCCTTTCGTCTCTTTCGAGTCGGCATGCTTCACCCCTCTGACCGTGCCACGGCACCCCGTTGTCGCGAGATTCCATCCTTCGCCGTACGGTCTCGCTTCCTGCCCTAATTCTCTGGCAAATAAACGCATCATTGAGCAGCCGTAGATTTACCAATCAGTGGCCCAATGCCTTCGTACAGGACAGAAGCCGTGCGGAAGCCCGCACGATTCGGAATAGCAATGAAAACAAACCTTTAAATCTACCCCTATCGCTTCTACCTCCTGCCTACCGTTCATTCGTCCCGTCGTTGATCCCTTTCGATTCCCGACCTACGATATTCAACGTCCTGTATTCGCCAACGGCATAGTTACAGGCACGATTCGGTTGCGATACGAATTTCAACCCCCTTTTGGAATCTCCCCTTCGACGTGTTTTGGGTTTACGAGTACGATAAATCTCTAAAGAGATTGCGTCTTTGGTTTGTCTTTGAACTTTTGTATATTTCTATCGATAATTTTCATTCATTTTGTATCGGATAGTGTATTAGGGGTTAAGAAGGTTGGAGGAGAGAAGAGTTTCCGTAAGGGTGAGAAAGTATGGTGACGGCACTTTGTAGATATCAGTTGGCCGAGATTTCATTTGGACGAATTAAAAGTATTAAAAAAGTCAAGCGCCGTAAGCTGCAAAAACTGGACAACGATAATGGGTGGTTCTTGCAGGCTGGTGCACGCTGCGTTGGTTTCCTACGGCGATAGATGGATGGATAGATGGATAGATGGATAGATGGATGAATGGATGACCGACCGGACGGATGTCTCTCCTATCGATTAAACGAAAGAGCCTCGCGACAGACAAGGAGAAAGTTATAAGCTGATGAAGACAAATGGTAATCTCCTTACTTTTACAGGAAGTATGCGCTCACTTTTCCCAAGCAACGGTATAGAACCTTCACCATAGTATCGTGTAACGCGTCGAAATTCCCCATTTCGCTAATGTAGATACGACGAAAACCGCTCCTCGTTTTCGATCCACGTACCGCGATATTTTATGTATTCCCGCGTTCTTATTCGACCTATCGGCGAAATAATGCTTTTATTTAGTCGGAGAAGAAAAAGCACGGTCGTACGTCTTCTTGATGTCGTGGTTGTTTCTGATATGGAAAAATGATAGATCCCCGCGCGGCAGTTGCCCATGGGGCAGAAGCCAGGTAAGAATAATATGCGAGCTGAATGCGTTATAACTTCCAAGAGATGTGTAAAACAATACGCCGAGTTAGAGAAACTGTCGGTCCTCGCGCTCGCTGTCTTCTCCGTTAATTATTCACGCCCTCCAAATAAATTCCTGCGTCAACTCCAACGAGCTGCACGGAATTAAAATTAAGGCGAACGCGGAACAATTCCGTGGAACTTTGTTGTAACTCTGCCCGATGAAATTAATATCGATGATGCTATTTTAAGTGGAGGTATCAAAATATGTGGCACGGTGTAGAAATGAAATTAGGATGTACTCTTTGGTCATGGTATATCGCGTTAAATCTCGTAATAGTTGTTTAAATAGCTATAAATGTTTAATGGTTTGTAATATCGTTGGTACTTTGACGGTTGAAGGAAAATAGCGGGAAAGATGGTATCAGCTACACGTAAAACGTTTCGGAAGACAAACCTTGGTGGGAGTATTTCTTGAGACGGTTGCGTTGAGAAAATTTTTACGACACTTTCTTTCTCTCTTCTTCTGTTTCTGTCGAGAAAACGTCATAATTTCTCACGCGAGACCCAAGCCTCTTCTTAACGGAAGAGGGAGGGTGTTAAGTTTGCACTATTTACACAGGTTTACCCCTGATTTATTCGCTGTTTCGCACGATGTTACCGGTTTTTCGTGAAACTATGTGCCGCCATGTTTTCAGGGCTCTCTCTTCCTACCTCTCTTTTTCCCTTTTTCTCTGTTTTGCATATGACGTAAATGCATGTTGCGTTAAATGTATAAAATTAATTCAATATCGTTTGTATATTTCGCGAATTGTATAACGCTGGAAACGATCTCAATTACCTGAAAATTGTTTGAAATTCGAAGTTCGTTGCATGGCAATAATTATTTTTAATTGCAATGTTTCGAAAAACGACGCAGAGCGCTTTATATTATGGGAATTTTTCTTGTTTCAATGATAAATAATAAACGTTGTTAAAGTGGCTTCCCTTAACAATGGAAATATTTTGCCAGCTATTATTGTACAAAAGTGTATCCTTGAAAATCACGGAAATTTGCATCGATGTATCTTTAAATACTGTGCTTTTAAATAAATCAGAGACCGAAGGATTTCGTATAGAAGGTCTAAATGTCAGAGAGATAAAAAACGTCTAGCAAAAAGGATCTACCGAGAGATGTCCTGCAATTAAGCGTGATAAAAAATTCATTCGAAGAACGTTCAAGCACAGTGTGCGTGTTACTCCTACTTTATTCATGTATCTTACAATAATTAAGACGAAGTACCGAACGGTCTCCAATAAACAATTCTAAACAATCTGTGACTATTTCGGAATACGACTTTCATCTAAAACCTTAAAATTCGATTTAACGAAAGGAAACTTTTTCTGCTAAAATCATACATTTAAAAGTGCTCCGTGCATATTTAAAATTATCAATATTTAAAAATATCATAAGTTCCATTGAATTTAGAATCGCCGATTCCCAATATTCCCCATGACACTCACCGTTTTCATAATTTCTAATATTAATAAAATACTAACCAATAATCAACTTTTGAAACACATTTAACACTAGAACCATGCAAGTCAAAATTACTTGGTCCAAATTTTGTGCAAAAATTCTCAAATTTCACGGAAGAGTCATAGAGCAAATATTCTACGTTGATGATATGAAATCCAGTCCACCGAATCTATAACCTTTTCTATCTCTCGTTTCCTCTTTTTCCAAAGTTCTTGTTTAATATATTGAAATATAATAGACTTAACGTCAATAGTTCTAGCGTTAAATAACAAAACTTTAAAGCCGAAATTCCAACGGTACAAATCTCCAATCCAAAAACCACCAATATTTCGAATCATGTCGAATCATAAGCAACAAGAATCAACGCCGGTAACTCCTCTCTTACGCGATATTAATATACAATTCTGTTACTTCGGCCATAAATAATTTACAATATTAACATGGCCTCGATACCCGTGGCAATTTTCATCTGTGGAGTCTCGCCGGTGTGCAAGAATGCTCCACAGAATACCCTGGGATCTTGAGATCCGGTCTCAAGCAGAAAGCATGTCCTAAGACGATTGTCACCCATGTTCCAGAACCGGCTTACGTTCCCCTGAATGTGAAATGAAGTCGAATCTCGGGGGAGCATTCTGTAGGGCCGCGTGGGAGCTATCTACAGTCCTGCATGTTTTATCTGCCATATAACTAGCCCCGAAACCCCTGATCAAACGATCAACTTGAATACGGGATAGCAATGGCGGTGAGCAACGAATAACGGAAGTGCCGCCTCGTTTGTCCGAGTCAAACGCGATGCGATTGAACCGATGCAATTCACAATCTGTACAACGTTAATATCCCTCGTAACTATTATGATTCTACACTGGGACCGGAATTTGTTTCGACATTGTCATTGCATCCGATTGTGATTGCAATAAGGAACAATCTCGTGGTTATTTAAATACCGGTGTTTCCACTGAACGTGCTTTATGATGAGCGTTTCTTTTTTTTTCTCTATTTGTACGTAAACGATGAAACATTTTTTTTATACTTTTATAGATTAAATTGAATTGATTTTTACCATTCGTGTACGTTATTAAGCATCTGTATGTGAATATGTGATGATAATAACGCAACGTTTTAACAATTACCTTCAATTTATTCCGATTATTAAGACGAACCGGATTATACCGTGGAATCGGTTTAATTAAAATTTCCGCCGACATTACGAGGCCCTCGTGGTCCACTTTTTCCAATTATTTTCGTCTACTCTCCGCCCGACGATTAATGCACGATATATCTGGCTTATTATGAAAATGATATTACACGGTTGAAATTAAAATTCTGTTTCAGAAACAGGGAATAGCCCAACGTGTTATTCCTTTGGAAACGAGCATGCAGTGTTAATTAATGAATGTCGGGTTTGCGGGGAAGTTTTGCGAGCCACTGTTATTATACAAAGCAAGAAGAAGCTTAGAACGAAGAAAGAAACGCCCAAGGCAAGGGTCTCCCGCGTACGAAGATTTTCTCCTTTTTTTTTTTTTCTTTACTCCCATCCTATCTCTTCCTCCATTCTTATTTTTTTCCTTTCTTTCTTTCTCCTTTTTTTTGTTTTATCATTCTTTACCGACACCGTTCCGCTAATGCGTACGGCTTTAGAGCCGGCATAAAATTCTCGCAGGATGACTCGATGCGTTTTAATCACGTGCAAGAGCACAGCGGTGACTACATCACGTCGGCGGGTTTCGTTCTACCATAAAAGCAGCAGGATAATGCGGTGCTCGGTTCCTTTTCAATATCCGTGGTTACGCGGATCGTAAATGAACTTACGGTTCGACGTGCTATAATCCCTAAGTTTACAACACCATTAACAAGTCGAGTGGCCCGCCGGAAAAAGCTTCTACTCAGCTTTCGTCCGATAAACTAGACACGAAAATTGCACCGCCATTGGAGAATTTCGCAACGCGTAAAGGGTAGTCGGAAGAGAGAAAGGAATGGAGAGAGAAAAGGAAAGATGAAGAAGGAAGGGGGGTAAAACAGTAAGAAAAATAAATGAAATGTTGCTAAACGATCTCATTAACATTATCGTTTGTTTTATTAATTCCCTACCATTTTACCGGCACGGTAGTCTTGACCAGAGACCCGATCGATAGTTCATTTTACTCCGAGCTACGGGAAATGTATTTTCGGGCGGGATTTTATTTTTAGAATAGCCAAGTTGTATGTAGTTAATATTGTAGAAGGTATCGAACCTAAAGCAATAACCAGTTTCCTGTGTTTTATTATATTAAAGAAAAATCACGACTGAAACTGGCTGAACATTTGGCAAATATATTTCACATTTTATTCAACTTTTTTTTTTCGTCTCTTTTTTTTCTCTCAGACAGATAAACTTGGTAATAGCATTCTATATTTTCATTGGAATAATTGTACGATTTTTACAGCAAGTGTCTGTGACATAAACGAACATTTTTAAATGCCACGGTTCTCTTTCGCGTTCGCATTTAAATGTGAAATTCAATTGTAAAGCGAATCGACGAGAAAATTATTTTTTCTTTTTGCTCATTGTATAGCAAAATTCGAATGCAAAACGACTAATCCATCGATCGAGAGGCATGCATCGTAGGATATGCGCTGGGAATTATTCGCATAGGAAAACAGTATTTGTTCTCCAAGACGCATAACTTCGGACAAACACAATATTCCGTCGAACGTCAAGAAATATATTCGTATTCGGCGATCTAAAACTTGTACTTTCGAAAACTTTACTGGCATTCAAGTATACGCTCCCATTGGTTCAGAAATCGAATTGTCGAGTAGATCGGAAAAATTTTACCCATCTGGAAGTTCACGTCGCCAAAGAAATTCCGCGTCGACTCACCGCCGAGGATTATCCGTTCAGGTATTCGCGATCGGTTCCCGCAAAATGGTCGAATAATAGAAAAACTTTCTCCGACCTTTTGTAAAATTACATTCGTAAGTGAACCATAAGATAGGTATTATTAACTTCTATGTACTAAATCAAAGAACAAACGTACGAGAAACATTTACATTTTCTCAAAATTCTTTTAATCCCCATGTTTTACGTTACAGTTACATTTCTACTTTTATTTATTCTAAGAGCAAATACGTACGCCTGTCATTCAAGTTAAAAGTGTCTCCACCGACGTAAACTTTGCTCCGAGATATTTCGTACGAATGGAAAGACAAAACGAAAGGGAAAAGAGTCGAGCAATACCGTTGGAATCGGGGCAAATAATAGAAATGACATAACCAGAAATTACAGAGGTTCTGGCTGCGTGTTCGTTGAAATTATTCATTCAAAAAGGAATTGCCATCGAATCATAGTCTATCGGAAACAGAGAGTTTCGTCGAATTCCGAAGCATCAGCCTCGGTGCAGTAGAAACGGAGAAATTGGTGCCTGCACGGAATTCCGCCTCGACTACAATGCCCCAAGGGTTAAGTACCGTGGGCACAACGGACATCGTCGTTCCAGAACTTGGGCAGTTAACCCGAAGCTCAAAGCTTCGCCTTCCAAACGACGAAAGCAGAAAATCTACTTCTACCAACTTTTCGATCTCTCTGTTGTCTGCTTTTTACCCCTTGTTTAAGTAAAATCAATGAATATCTTTCCTCTTCTGGCTTTACGTCAAAAAGTCAAGATTGCATTTAATCTTTCGTTAGAGATTTCGCTAATTTTGGGATGAGTTATTAAGAGTGGAGAAACTGGAAATGTAATTTAGGAGATTAGAGATGAGGTGGCATTTTGATTCTAGCAGTTTTAGCAAGAAGAAACTAGATTTGGTATTGGATGGAATTCATTTTCTTTGGATTCCAAATGAACGATAAAGATCATATTTCATTGCCTTTGTTTTTAGACTTCTTCGCTTGTTAGATTAATTTTTAACGAGAAATCAGTCTAAATAGATGTTGAAATTATACGATAAAAATGCAGTTTTAATTAGTATAAGTACAATGCATTTCAATTTCAATATTAACTCAGTTCATTATGTGATTAAATTGATAAGAATAATTTTTCCAATTTTTGACAATAGTTTACTCTTCAACCCTTTCACCTTTAACCCTTTGCGGTCCTATGTCGAGCAGTACTCGACATAGATTTTTACTTGATATTATTTTTGGACAATTTAATATCGCCTTTGGAATTTCACAATGACTTTGTAATATCACCTAAATGTCCGTCAATACCTATTGTTAGTGATATCATTTTAAAAAATGAATAATCAATGCTAGAAAATGTTGCAAAATTAATTTCTTTTAACTCACTACTAAAATTAGTGAAATAATTCGGACCGCAAAGGGTTAATGTTCCGTCGATATCAAGTCGAACCCCCAACGGTGAAATTCGGCAATAATTGTCGAGATTGCAAGATCAATTGAGATGCGCGAATTTTCCACGGAGTACTTTGGAAATACTTGGAACAAGGTGTTCTTGCGAGTGATAAAAACAGAGGAATCGGTGTCAGTACGGTGAATTCCATTCGCCATACAATGCCCCATGGATTAAGTATCGCCCGCACAACAGACGTCGTTTCAAAACTCGAACAGTTTAACTCGATGCTGAAAACTCGAGATTGCAAACTTTGCGGCCGGAAAAACCACTTGTCCCAACTTTCCCATTCCTTTGTTCTTGTCCATTTCTCCTTCCGTTCGAGATCATTCGAGTGAGAATGTTCATGGTATCGCAACGTTTTCACGATACCAAAAATCCTTCGAATATTTCTTTCATCAATTTATACGAATTATTAAATGTGTAAAATACCATCTATATATCGTGGAAACTCGGAACAATTAATTAACGGTCCCATCAGCAATTTGAGGCGTCTCTCTGCCGTTGCAGCAGGAATTTGCAATGCGAACCAACTTTCGGCCCGAATCCGTACTCCCATGGGCATAACGCGCTACGTGGAAAGCGCATCGTCAGAATCCAAATGGTTAATGCACCATGCAAAATTCTACCGACCGACCATTGAAAACTGTGAGCCCGTTTCGCACGACTGACCTCATGCTTCCAATATTTTATGGTCTTCTTCCTGTTCTCCTTCGATCCAAAAAAAAAATCGATGATTTCTAGATACCTACTGGTATTATACGGTGGATTCTCGGAACTCTTTGAAATCATAGACCATAGACAAAAGTATATTATCTTTTGTAGTGTCTGAACAAATATCGACTATTTCCTCAGACGAGTGTAGCGGAATTCCAGGTGACTATTCCCAGAACAGTTTGATCTAAATACATTTACATATATACACGAGATGAAAGATATGTCTGACCAATCTTTTATACTGCAAATTCGATTCATAATTCAACAGATATCAAGCGTTATCATATTTTGCTGTATCGAATACTTCAGGAGAACAATTTTTACCTCTGGTTAGCAGATATTGATATTAGAACTTTATATCTATTATATTTAAACATTCTAAATAAGTACTTTGAAAAGAGAGGAAATAAATTGTGAAAAAGCTTATAAGTTAACTAAATTTTTTTTACAAAAATTTACAATTCTCATTAAACATTTACTGTATACATAGTCCTCCTATCAATTTGTTGAATTTTTCGTTAAAATTGAGAACCGATCATTTTGACTTGGTGACTTTAGTGTTAAGATCATCGCAAGTCGATACTTGCGATAATTTTATCGTAGCCTATTGTTTTTATTTCAATGATAAACTTTATTCCAATCTTTCTATTCATCCCAATTATCTTAAAAGTGGTAGTAGCGTTAACTACCCTATGATTATAATAAATAAACAGCCATTCCTGCTCATTCCGATAGTCTCATTCTCGTTTCCTTGCCATTCTCGCTTTGAGAATTCGATAGAAGAGCGTTATTGCCGAGATGCGAGTTCGAAACGTAGTAAAAGCCTTCCAGTACGTATTGCCAATTCATTCCTCCAGAGCCTCGAGAAGGAATGAACGAATGGGTCTGAAGTAAAGAGGGACCGGAGGGTTAGGAGGCTCTAAAACGATGTAAACTGCGAAAACGTGCAAATAAGTAACCCAGACCGGCCGCAAAGGTTCACGGGCTTCATCGTCTGATAAATTGTTCTCAGGTCGGAGGTTATCGCTATTCCGAAGGATGAATGTGCACTAATATGCGTACGAGAATAACTTGAGGAAAGTTTTCCGCGCATTGTGAGAAAAAAATTCCTACCAAAGGTTGCCCTCTGCAACAGAAACGGAGGAACGATTGGAAAGAATGTTCTGAGGGGACCGGAAGTCTTCCAGTTTTGGTCAAAAGTATCAATTATTCTCTGCGTGAATTGAGAAAAAAGGAGGTAAAAATTTCGATACATAAAAGCAATATTAATAATTAACAGAATTGACAGCAACAACATCAATTCCCCTCTCAAATGAGGTTGATTAATTATAACGTTTTTGCGAGATAATTAATTTTGCTGTAATTTACCACACTTTGGGTACATTAGGGGAAAGGAAATAACTTGTTTATGTCACTGCTGGTTTTGTCGCGTTTTTACAAATAAAAAAAATATTACATTGCTGATGTTTCGTGTACTATATATTTGGTGAAATGCCTAGCTCCATTCCGGAGAAACTTTTGGCCGATCGAGTACGTTAACTGTAGCAAGGGGTAATCTCTGAGGCTGGCGAGAGCTTACAAACCACTGTTACATATTATGTACGTACCATGCAGAATATCCTTATTACACAGTCGAACGAGCAACACCGTGCCAAAGTCTCCCGGTTCTCTCTCGAAATTTCCTTACTTTTACTCTCCGCCATTTTTCCTCCCCGTCGTGACACGATAAATTATTCTCTCTCGCTCCCCATTTACGGTAGACGATTAATATTTTCGTCGAATAACACGTGAAATCGGTGCGCTCTAATAGTTTAAATTAAACCCCACAGATATCTGACGCTATTAAAATACGTAGCTCGTAAAGTGTAAATATAAGCAATTACGAGTAACAAGCAACGCTCGAAATGATGATCAATATGAATGGGACGATGGAAACGCATCCACTGCCGATGATTTGTAATTCCATAACGGCTCGTGTAATTCGGAATTGCGTACTTTGTTATAGAAAACAAAGCACTCGGCTGTCACCCTTCTGACGATATTATGACTTAACTGTGATGTTAGATTAAATTTAATCGGTCAATTTGCAATTGAATACAGTCAAAGGGCAAAGTTTTTCATCCAAAAACCCTTCAAAAGAGAAAAGTTATTTAAGTTAATTAATTGAATTTTAAAAAATTTTGCCTTGTTATCATCGAGAAGCTAACATAATTGTAAAAAATTGCATCAATGTTCCCGTCTCCTGCCTTTTTACCTCGAAATCATTTATATGCTCGAATTCTAGTTGGGAATTGCATCAGTATTTCTGCCGTTCTGAATTTGACTGATAACATTGATGTTTATTGAATCACAATTTTCCGAAGGGATATAAATTCTTTAAAACAAAAAAAAGGTTGAATTATTGTTTGGTTATGCGGCAGTGGCAGAGAAGTAGGAGAATGTATGGAGTCGTCTTTTTAATCGTAGGATGCGAAAAATCGAATATATCCATGGAGATTCGCGTTGCAGGGCGTTCACGAATAGCGAACGACCCCCGATGACGAAACGAAGCGGTAACAATGCGATCGGACGAAATTTAATTTCGTGGGAGGATCGTCGAGGTCGGGGAGGAGGTAAGCGGAGGGAATTCGACAGTGGAGATCTAAGAAGATAAAGGGTGTTTCGGGGGAAAGCGATGTTTGAAACGTGGTTAATAAAATCGCATGAATATTCAGCGACGAGGGAATTGAAGTTCCCATGGAATCGAAACAAAAAGGTCATACGGATTTGCCGTTACATGTCCCGTTCTCTCTGGAAAATTGAACTTCTAGAATCCACGACGATAGTTTTTTTTTCTCTCGTCTCTCCTCCTTTCTCCATCGATTTCAAAATCGAACTTCGCCGATTAAAGCTCCATTGGATGAAAAAAAATTCTCCCAAACTATATTTTTTTTTTAACTATCACCAGATATTCTTTTATGGTCGGAGCTATTAGGTTGTTCGGAAAGTAATTTCGTTTTTTCCTGACGGAGGACATAATTATATTTTTTCACAATTAACTTCACACTTAATTCGCATTGCTATTATATATTTTGACAGTTGATATAGCAACGCTTGTTTGTGAAAAAATTTGTTTGATTCTACACAATAGTTTTTCTTTGGTGCTCTATTAAAGATGGAAAGTCGAAAGCAGCATTTTCGCCATATTTGACTTTTTTACTATCGAAACGGTAAAAATGCTGTTCAAGCAAGAAAAAAATTATTATGGGGAAGCCGCATTAACATAACGCCAGTGCCAAAACTGGATTGCAAAATTTTTTGAACGGCAAAACCTTTACTTCGAATGAGGACGTCAAAAAAGGCTTTGATTATTTTGCCAGCAAAGGTCAAAAATTTTATGAACGTCGAATCGTACTACTGACAGAAAGATGACAAAAGGTATTAGAACAAAATGGAGAATATATAATTCAGTGACATATTTATGGACTACAAGAAAATCGTCTTTCATTCTCACCGAAAAAAACGAAATTACTTTCCGAACAACCCAATATTTATAAGCATATTACGAACATCATTTTACGAGAGATATTATGTTTATTTGTTAATACTAGAATTCATGGAAAAATGCATGAATTGAAAATAATCATACATTAATTTAAAATTCATTTTTTTTTCTCAAGCTTTACTAAACCTTTATACTCCCAAATCAATGGAAAACGTTAAAATACAATTCGACGAATCCGACAGATAGATTTGAAATGTAAAACGTCAAAGAGTTTTATCTGCTAATTATTTTTTTTACGTTTCAAAAATTAATTTCCATATTTCTGGGAAAAACTGACTACAGCAAAGGGAAAGAATTCTAACGATTTCTGGTTTAATCCCTTTGTGCTCACTTTTCCTCCCTTTTAGTTCTCGGCGATTGGCCGAGGAGCTTTTAACTCGGAACGCAGTGGATCAACATCGAGTAGATGGGTCACGATCGACTCGAAAGAGGATTCCTGGATATATTAGACATCGTCTACGAGTTCTGTCGTGAATTTCGATGCAAGACGGTACTTCTCTACTTGCGAAACAAACATTGGCAATTTAGAGATCCTCAGCGAGACTAAATAGACTCCGCGAGAAAACAGATTCTATCTGACTTTCGGTTTTTTTTTTCTCCCTTTCTTCTGGCTCCACGCCCTAATCCACTGTTTTTCTTTATGCCTCGAACTCAAGACTCGTTTCTCCGTGTAATTTGTTCTTTCACTTTGCCCATCTTTGAAATAACGTTCCCCGCGAATCTCGTGTACCTTGAGCCAAAGGTATTCCATCCAGATGGAAAACTTAAGAATCCTCGCAGAAACTTGTCCCGTACCTCGGTCAAACGAGATGCAAACAAAGTAATTACGTTGTTAATTCGCAAAAGTTCTTGAATTAAACGAATCGGCAGTTACAATTAGTTACAATCGTCAACTCGGGAGAGCACTCGGAATATTGGATTTCCCGGCGGTAAATCCTCTTGAAACTTGACGCCGACGTTTCCCACTACGGGAATTACGTGAAATTCCTATTTTTGAAAACGTCTCACCGTCAAGTAGACCGAGGGAAAAAAATTCCTTAATTATCATCTAATAGAAAACATTCCACAACTTATCGTTCCCCAAGTAAATCAACATTGCCCATAATTAACATTAGTATTTAACGTATTAAATCCGCAATAAACTATATTACCTCCAATTAATCTCACCATTCAAAGTATCGATACGTTTCAATACTTCCACCGTCCCCAGACAAAGCTTTTGTTCGGACAGCCGGATGCGACGGAAGCGAGGAGACGAATAACAATTTAATTGAACTTCCAGCCGTCGAGCAGTTTCCAAACTCACCTCCACTCGTAATTAGGCTTGTGGCCGGCCGTGGGAACCGTGGTTAAATAATTCAATCCTTCGTGTCTGCACGTGGCCTAAGGGTTTCAGGATGTTTGCTGGTAGGAGTAACGTAATTCATAATGTATCGGTAACGGGGCATTAAATACTTAGTAGAATATCAGAATCTTGCTGTCCTTAATAAGATCACCGGATAAATGATTTCATCCGTGCTAATAAACGAGTCGTTTTAAAGGCCAATTACACGCTTATTCTACTTGTCCAACGATGCATTATCTACTTGAGGAATAACGTGGAATTATCGTTACTCCGTATCTCTCTTTATTTGACGACATTTCACGATAATCGATCTTCCTCGACGAACGAAGAATATGTTCTACGTTTCCAACGAAACGTATGTGTACTTATTGTCATTGAGAACTGTGTCTATTTGCGAGGGATTTTATACGATGATCATGCATCTTTGCCTTTCTTACTCCTTTGGATTATACGTATCGATCAATGGACAGTAGACGGGATTAACTTGGTTTCGAACGAATACGTGGAATTAACGAAGTAACCATAAACTTCTGGCCCGTTGAGGCCGACGTAAAGCGATTGCTATACGAAGTAAGTACGTGCTATCTGCGTACCGACGTGGAAGTAATTTCGCAGATTTATATGGTAATACAGTGTGGTCCATGAGTCCGGGATTAACTTCCTACTTTAGTTAGTAGTCGCCGGAGTAGCCTGACCGGCTTTGTTTTCTATAGTTCACCAACAAGGTCAGTTGGCACTTCATTTGCGGGATACAGGAATGACGAGAACATTGTTCCATTGGGTCGAAAGTCCGCTACCGAGTCCCAGAGTTTGATTTGAAACGTTACTCTTGGAATTTGACGAAACGTGTTAAAGACAGTGGGTGGTTAGAACTAGTTAGTTATATTTCATTGTCTATTTTAAAAAGAGTCTCTGTTTGGAAGTATCATCTGTGTTCATGAGTGTAGGAAGCTATCTGGGTTTATATAACACCATAGAAAATTAAATTGTTCTCTCGATAACAATTGTGAACCGACTGTATTGTAAAAATCATGTAATCGTTCGAGGGCTTAATTGGAGCTTGTTTATTTTAATTTAAATTGATATTGAGTTTTCGTGTTAGTGTGTAAATGAATTTATAATTAAAAACAGACAAGAGTCTTTTATTGGCAAAATAACAAGTCAGTATATTGAATGATGAAAAAATTTGTGAAAAATATTTTTTCTCGTTTTCGATATTCGATGAAGGAGACGAAGATTTCTTCGAAGGTCGCTTTAAATCAGAAAACGCAAATGTAGACTCTCATCCCCAGAAGAATAAGTCCCATCTTATCGCTGCCATCTTGCAGAAGTACATAGGTGACGGAAATTAAGGTCGAAGGTAACTTTCTGCCTTTAGTCGGTAAGAGGCATCGATGTTCCGTGGAAAATACCTTAAGGACGAAATCCATTATCCTTGGAGGCTGATCCTTTTCCCAAGTGGGAGGCTCGCCTAAAACTTTTATTGTTATCTGGAAACATCTTGCTACTCCCTTGAGTGGAATGGATCCGAGTCGGTGTATGCCTTTGCCGGATGATATCCTACTGAAACAGTAAATCACTTTCACCCTTCCACCTTCTTTCGCGATTCTTTCAGTGTGTCGCTCCTCTGAGAAACGAGAGAATCATTTGCCCCTTTCGAATCTCTCGTTTTCTTTACTGCAAATTCTTCTCTTTATCTTTCTCGCATTTGTCATTGCCCCTGGTATCGGGAATGGTTGTTCTTTTGATTATTGCTCGGAGGTACACTAATACCGGTTTCTTTGATCTCCTTTGTTCCTCTCTTTCTCCATATTCCTCTTCTTTTTGTAATTCACATATCAATATAAATCTACAAATACCTCAAAATTTATACTCTCTGTCTCAAAGAAAATTAAATGGAACAACTCGCCGATTATTTAACATAATTGTATATTAACACTAGATTTACCGATGTTGATGCTCCTATTTTTCTGAAGTGAGCCAATTTGACTCAAGCAAGAAAATTGAAGTTTTTTCCAAAGAAAATAGTTCCAAATCAATTTAAATGAAAGATTTATTATTAAAAAATTAACCCATCAATATATTATATATATAATAATAAAATTTTGAACGAGTCAAAGTGACTCTGTAAATCTAGTGTTAATACCGAGGAAGAAAGTGTCCTCCAATATTTGCGATTATTCAATTCGCAGATGATCAGAAAGTACTTATTCCCAAATTGTAACAAATTTATTATTCCAACCCAACAGGAGGAATAGTTATTTATGTTGTACAAATCAGAATAAAGTATTATGACATTTATGGAGAAGAATTCACCATTGAGAGAGATAGCAAAAGAAAACATCGTCCCATTAATATTCCAAGACGTTTGATTGCAATCGTGAAGTTTCTTTCGACTTTATACATTTACGCGAATATAAAGTCTCCCAACGAGGCAATTAAAATCGTAATAGTATAACGTCCCAGCGTAACTTTTAAACGGTCGATTAAAGTGCAGGTTTCAATTTCAAATTTTCACCTTTTGTCGGGCAGGAGTCGTACATAAACGATGCAATTGCCTTCGGTGCAGACGGCCGAGAATAAATTACGTTCCCAGGAAAATCCGGCGCGTACAGGGCGGAACGATCGTGCAAATTTATTTGCGCGAAGAAGCACGAAAGAGTGAGCAGCCCTGCTATCCTTCCCTTCCCTCGTTCCGAAGGCCCAGCAATAAAGGGATCACTTGGGGTCAGGTTAAGGCGATTTATTGCCTAGGTAAGTTCGCCACATAGACCACCGATACAAAGCCACTGCGAATTTGTTCCGAGGTGCTATGACAGAGGGTAGAAGGCGATAAAGACAGATAAAGTCAATAATTTCTCGTGTTTGACGTTCTCTTTATTGCCACTGTCACCCGGTGGATTCGCGAGACTAGAAATCATTCAGCATTTCCTATTTCTATCGAGGTAATTTGCAAGGATTCAATCTTTCCAATGTTTACAAACATTATTCGATAAAATTGCTTCCTTTGATTTGCCACTGAATAATTTCTAGACTTGAGAAATTTTATAATCGGGGTAAATGGATATTTTATAGGAGGAAATGTTGAAGTTTCAGTTGTAAATAGATTGAAGTGCTTTAACGTGGAGAATTTTACTGAGATTTATGTCCAAATTGTGACTTTTTTAAGTTGTGTTATTGAATTTCGAAAAATAGAAGTTTAGAGAGAAAAGTAAAGCTGAACGTCATTCAGGAGCTAATAAAAAATACATACACTTCGATTTTAGTTTGAAAATGACATTTTTATTGGACGGAATTATTATTCTGCCACCTGACGTGAATAAAATATATTACTGTGTGAAATATAGCTATTTTCAGGTTCAATAAAATATAGTTTTATCTGAGAAATACGTACATTCTTCTTTATTCACCGCAGAAACTCTCGCCGGGTGATACCAACAGTTGAGAACGTGGAAACCGCTCAATATTTCGGTTCGTGACTCGCCGGTGGTGCAGTTCAAGGGTTGTTTCGTGGAACACACTTTGAGTGACCACTGACGGAATTTTGTGGATATTTTGTGGAAAATTCAGTGCGTATTCTTACCCGATACAGAAGAATTTGGCAAGCATTCGTGGCAACGGCGGCAGAAATGACGAAATTATAAAAGTTTCACGTTGAAATTTGAGAATCTACGATATGCATAAATTTCCACTGCAAAACTCTTCTTACGCATTGTCTTACGTGGTATAATTTATTTAGTGGGACGTCTTGAAGACATTGTAGTAAAATAATTAACGATAAATAATATTCAAGGTTTGACCGAAAAATTAAATTTGCATTTAAGGACCTATCTCTCTGTCATCAACAATGTTGATTCAGAAGGAATTCATATTTATGAAATACTTAATTACACGGGCGATACAGCAATTATTCATCACTTCTAAAAGTACTTCGAATAAGGCTTGATCCCCGAGGATACCTGTTCTCTTTTAACTTTCAATTGTATCTTATCACCGACTACAATATATTTCATAATACATCGACACCATCAATTGACCTGCATTGCTATAACAACAGAATCCTTGACAAGCTCTGGAACGGTCTCTCTTTCGTTCGATCCCCGAGGATATTAATTCCCCTTTAATTTCCAATTACATCCTACCACCTATCAAATACGATTCTCCATTAAACATCAATCTACACCCCTCTGGAAAACAGGGTCTCTAAACAATCCGAAAACCGTTCCCCTCACATTCATTCCTCCATCACCCTGATTTCCCTTTTAATTTCCAATTACATCACCCACAAAAACTATATCTCCCAAAAATCACCCTCATCTCCATCTCAATCTTTCTCAAAAACCACATACATCAATTTGTTCCAATGCTTATTCAATTTGACCGAGAACGTTGCAAGTTTCTACGAAAAATGAAATATCCATTAAATCGAAATGTGAAGAGACAAAAGCAGTTGAATCGGCAGCGACGTCTTTCGCAGAGAAACGACGACAGTCGTCGAGGAGAGAGCCAGCGGTGGCTCTGGCTCGAGGCTGAAAATAGCCGAGGAGAGTCGCTCGCTCCATTCCGCTCGGCACCGCGCACCGCCAGAACTCGCCGAGCCTCGAGAGAAATTTCGTCGGAGGGGCCCGACCGTAGTCGCGCGAGACAAGGAGGATCCAGCCACCCCAAAGAAAATCCGTTTCTCTCGAAGCGGAATAAAATAAACCCATTGACGAACGACCTCCTTGATTTCGAATAGAACGAAAGGAGGGACCGAGAGAAGACATCGCGAAAAAAAAGAAATCGAAAAGTGGGGTCCAAAGGAGAGCTCATAGGGGAGAGATCGAAAATCAATTAAGAAATCGAATACGTGTGTGCGCACATCGAGCTGAAGACAGTGAAATTTTCTACGATAAGGTGAATTAAGAGATGAAGTTTTTCTTGTTCTATTTATTTTCATCTACGACATCTTTCGCGACGAGTGTTTCCTAATACAGTGGCTAAAACGTGTCATGAAGTAGCAAGGTAACACGGTGTACGTTCAGCCATTACGGGAGAGTAAAGCGATCGACCCCGATGCATTTACTTTATGATGTATAATTGTGCGTGTATGCGTGTGCGTGGGTGTACGATAGGTGCTACGAAGAGAATTCTCGAAAGTTTGTGCCTCGTTTAATTAAGAACACGGTCGGTTGTCTCTTGATTCTCATAAGGGATGAAACGTTGAAGTTATTGGAGTTTGTCGAAGATGCTTGGTATAGTTTCTTCCTTTTTTCTCCAACTTTTTTTTGTTGGTTCTTAATAAATATTCGAGGAATCGAGGATATATAATTAATAACGTAATAATACAGTAAATTGAGTTGTAGCCAACGTTACAAAGTAGCTCATCGTTTGGCAAGAAATTGAAAAAATTACGAAACACCTTCCGCATCGATCGCGCCCGCGCCTAAACGTTTTCGTTGCCGTTAAAACGCGCGAGACTTATTCCGAGGAAACATTTAGCACACGAAAAATACTCAACGTTGACCGTTTGCCAGCGATTTCGGTGTGAATGATTTATTTCGTTGTCGCGTCGACGTTTTTCAACGATATCGTGGAGAATCGTGGATTCGCGTGTCCCCGATTGCAATTCCGGCGTGGAGAACGGGTCGATGTATCGTTAACCTTCGCTGGGTGCATCGGAATCCCTAATTCGGGTTAAATGTGATCGAGGATATACGGATATTTTCGGATATACCATCGTAGTTGCATCTATTTCTGCCCCGTTGCTGGAAATAGACATGGGAATGAAATAGGTCTGGTTCGTTTGCGTCCACGCGGCTTCGTGATTATTACTGCGCTGTCATTTGTATTTTTTTTTTTACAATAATGATTGCATCGTGTTGGTAAAACAACTTGTAGGACAGAAAATCCAATTTTTTTGCGCTATTAAAGCAACCGACGCGAAAGTAAAATTGAAACACTCGTAGTACCGGTTATTGTACCAGCGAGAATTTTATTGTTCGATAATAATTCAGTGTGTTGGTTTATATACTTTCGTCGTTTTAAATTTCACGCACTTTACAAATCGATAGCGTTGCAAGAAACCTGGTCGTTCAGTGAGTCACGTCCTTACGCCTTAAATTACTACGGAAGTAACGTGGGAGACATGCACTCGACCCAAAACTATTTTTGCGTTTAACCAGTTGAGGTTGAATTTATTTCCGTGTCTGCATTTGCGCGTCTTCTTTACCGTAATTGCTTATCGATCCTCGTCGACGATGACGGTAAATCGCGTTAAAGAGAGTAATTAAACCATATCCTCGACGTACGTCAAGTTAAGAGTTCGGCTCTGCTCGATGGTTTGTAAAATTAATTTCATAATCGTCGTATTAACCCAGAAATATCAGTTCACCTATCGTTAAAAAAAAAAAAAACTGTAAACTCAATTTCCAATATCCAATCAGTCCAACTTTATTCCCCGTGTTGCGACAACTTCGCGCAACAAATTTCAAAACTACCCGTTCGTTAAGCAACAAAACACCCCATCCCCCTTTTCCAATTCTTCATCAACGATCGGCAGAATCAATGCGTAAATGCAATATTCCGGCAACCCCCTTGCGCGCCAACCCTTCCATCCTTAGTTCATTTCCTCGCCCTTTCTTCCCTTCCAGTTGCAACCTCGCTCATGCGAACACGCATCGCAAAAGGGTAGATCGCTTACGAGGAAAAAAATAACAAACCGATACACGTATTTCCCGCGATATAAAGCTCCGTTATCCGTCGGCAAGCATAACCGACGGAATTTCGAGCATGCGGAATTTGATTGAAGCAAACGGGCGCTTGCGCAGGAACCACCGACATCCGCGCGAGACACCCTCGGGTCAGTAGTGGCTGATCATCGGTGCACCACCGGGGGTTGAAACTCGTCTACGCCGTTCGTCGACGTTTTCCGTCCTCGTCGTCCTTTGCGGCGAAGACGAAACGCAAGTATCGCACCGGCTCGCGAGAAAAACCGGAGAAAAACCATGACGAAACGTGAACGTGCGTGACTACGCCGCTTCCTGCCTGACGACTACGAGGGTGGTTCGATCAGCGTTGAAAGCGAGGAGGGTAGAAACGAGAGAGAACGAAGGCACGCCAAGGAAGGCGGCCAAGAGGCTCGTCCAGGTTACGTGAAAACGTACGAGGATGGCCGACAGCGAGGGTGGTTCCGAGCAGGATGACGTATCGTTCCTTCGTACGGTGAGTTTTTTTAAATGTCTTTATTTTCTTGCACTCGAAGAGTTGTAAAATTGAGAAAAAAGTGTTAGAGAATAGGATATTATTTGATAAGTTGTTTGTTTGCGTGAATGTAACAAAAAAAATAAGGTTGAGAGATACATACCTTGGGGGAGACACCGGCTGAATGAAAATTGTGTAGGACGTTGGTAATGGGATTAACCTGTGACGTTTTTGCATATAATTTACGACAGTAGAGATCAGTCTGAGGAAATTGACCGATTAATTTGGTTGAAGATGACCGCCACACGGCGGTGGATTTTGATAGAGGGATCCGTGGATATATACAGAAACGCCGTATCGCTCCATTAAGGATCACGTGGGTGTTATCGAAAAGCGCGCGATGTTGCGCGGTTTCGATGTTGATAAATATTATAGTAGTTAAAAAGTCAAGAAGAATAGTTTCTATATCGTTAGGTGGAAGGAGCTTGGGAAGTTAAAAAACGATATTTAAAATGAGCAACGGTAAGAATTAAATCCTCTTACTTTCGCATTAACGCGTCTCAGAACGATGTATTTACGTTGTCGCATCGTCGTGTCTCTGAACGGTATTCTTGCATAAAATCGCAATTTTCCACGTAAAAGCGCGTTAGACGGAGGAAAATTCAATGAATCGTGGAAGCACTTAAAGTTCTCACGTTGCTCGACCTTGACCCCATTTACCCCGCAAGGATCAAGCAGACGCATAGTAGCGAAGGGTAGCTGCAGCCTTGAGCTTCTGTAAGCTGCATTCGCTCGATGCTCGACTTTTTAATATCAGCATTCGGTAAACATTGCTTTCGAAAATCCTACTTTTTCATTATTCTCCCACCCCCACCCCGACCATCTTCATCTCCAGATCCGTTGTTCTTTTGTCCAAGAAATATATTTTCTCCTGTGCAATATAAATATAGAAATACTGTGGTATTCGACAAAGTAAATGTGACATTCGACTGAAGAACTGTCTTAGAAATGAAAATTTTACAAGACGTTGTTACTAAATTTTCCTCTTTTGTACAAATTGCGCGCATTCTCCACCGACGTTTTTCTTCCTTCAGTTCTATTCGACATCGACTTTCTTGTTTCCAATACAATTTTGTGGACGCTCGCACGACAAAGAATGATTGTACCATGTAAACTTCAATGCTTTCTTCTTCTTCTTGAACACTTTCTCTTCATTCTCTCTGCGAGTCTTATGTATTTCTCTTTCTTTTGTTCTGACATTGCGCACCACTTTTTCCCGGCTTTACGTGCAACTTCCGTCACGTGTTTTCCCGGCATCTTGAAGTACATTTCTAGATAGAAGATGATAAACGGGTTGGACGAAGCATAAAGTTTCCTTCGACTTCTTCCCCTTTTTCTCTTGCTCTTGCATATACACTTCCTCTGTTGTCTGCTACGGCGTCTCCCACACCCTCTTCCTCGATGTTTCTCCGCCACCTCGTTGTCTACATTGTCGTTTGATATTTCTCGGTTGTTTTTCTCCGTTTCTTTTCTATGGAAAGACCAACGAAGATTAATCTTCTTCTGTGATACATCATACTCGATAGTTTGCAACAGTGAAGTTCGAAGAATAAGTTTAAAAACAGGCGGTAAATTTTAACATTAATTTGTGAGTTTGTTTTATAATTAATAGAAACAATGTCAATAGCTTACGAACTTTAACACGTTGACTGCCACGGGGGTCACCGGTGACCGGCGTTATTGAATTCAATAAAATTCCATATTACCTTTAAATTGCAATTTTTATGAATTCTCTAACATATTGAATATTTAAATATTGGCATTAAGAAAATAAAGGTCTACCAAATATTTATGAATCTGTATCTTTAAAGTTTCTGCTTTATAAAGATGTGAATTTGATAGAAATAGTTTCAATCTAGTAGAAATGATGAAATTACAAAATACCTTTGGCGTTCAACGTGTTAACATTGCTTTTCATCAACTGGTTTTATAATTAATAGAAACAGTGTGTTCGTTTTCATGGCCGTTAGATGGTATTTGTCAAAAGGAAGAACAAAGCTTCACGAATTCATATAAATTTCATGTTTTCATGTGCAACGTGTCCGTTAACGATGATTGAAATGACATAATTCTTCATTTTGATCGACGGAAGCTCCGCTCGTGGTAAATGTAAGGTCGATAGGTCGATCGTGGAAACCGTACGTCGTGAAAATACTTTGACACGCGGATATTTCGTTGACCCTTTCTCGCACGGGGTTAAAGTCGATCGTATAGCCGACAAGATCGATCTGGTTTTCAACAAAATCGCGTGTGAAATATATTCTCTCCGGTCAGATCGACGTAACGATAGCCGGTTTCGTTTTGCAACGCGGCAATGAAGTAGGAGGAGTAAGAGGAAGTAGAAGAAGAGGAATGTTCATTCCCATTTTCCTCTTTTCCATACGATACTATCGGCTCCTTAATAAACTACTTTTTCCATGAGAGAAAATTACGTGTAATCACGCACTTGCAATTAACGGATCATACTGAAACGTCATTCCTACCTGTCGCCGGTGTCATTATCGCAAAAAATCCTTCTGTCCATCTCCAAGGAATGTTTCATTAGCGGTAAAATTTCACTTGATAATTTGATATGAGTCCAAACGGCAAAATGTCTACTGGTCCGAAAACATTTGAAGAATCGATTGAACGAATGCGTTCGTTTCTTTCTGGTCGCAGTTCGATCGTCTCGAATATCGTGATTGACAATCGGTTACCTTCGGAACGTCGATATTCCGCTAAATAACGAGCGGCATTTATGAAAGAAATATTACGAGAGTATCATCACATTGTAAAGAAAGAAGAAAAATCAAACGGATCAATTAAAATTCATGTTGCAATGAGGGATTAATTCGCTGATGCGATGAGAGACCATGTAGTGTCTCATTAAAGTTTCCGCTAACCTTGCTCGATATAGTTACTGCCGTGAAATGTAAATCGATCTCCTCATAAAAATGTTATGTTACGTAAATATAAAAAGGTGCTCTTCGTAAATTAATGAAATGGAAAGTATGGCGGTGTGCTGCTTCTAAGCCGATGGTAAATATTCCGAGGAAGAATGAGAGGACGTTAAAGGAAGGAGAGAAAGGGTAGGGAACGAAATGCTTCGAGTTAAATAGAGTCACGCGAAAAAAAATTGTGCCAACGGGTAGAGCACACGTTTCTGCCTCGTAACGATCATTAATTAAGTCGACAGCCACTGGCATCGTGGCCAAATAGCCTTAATATTATCATTACCCATTCACCGGTTACTTTTCCTTTCTTTACGCTTGCAAACGTGCAAACAAACCGATGACAATCGGATATCCAATATCGCGATTGCATCGTGCGATTATCATCCTAACTACCTTCTAATTGACGTTCTTCTTTAAGTGTACGGTATTACGGTTAATTTTAGCAATCGTTGCTGCATTGTTTCGTGTGATCGATACACAAAGCTTATATGGGTTTTTGTTAAAAAAGATGCGCACTCTAGACGTGTCTCTCGATGGTTGCTTTTAATAATGTAAATAAAAAATTCGGTAAATTAATTTACAATGTAACGAAGTAAGTGGAACACTGGCTCTTGATGAGATGATAACGCGATATTATTATCGATCGACAATTAACATTGCCGGTTTGATCTTTATCGATGGAACTTGCGTTTGTCACGGTCAAAGAAATGGAACAGGTTTTTTTCTCTCAACAGAGAGAACGAATGACAACGTGAAAAGATACTCGACGTGTCACTGAAGCTGAGAGAACACGCGAGAGGATGAAATAATTGAGTTGATTATGGTGATTACGTTCATGGAATCTCCTCTTTCTCAAAATCAGAATTCGAATTCTCTCGCCGTCTCCTCTGGGAAATTTCTAGATGTATTCTATAATTTCTGTATATCTAGATGTACGTACAGGGTGTTTCAAAAATATATGTCATGGCTTTCAGGGGTTGTTCTACACCTCTGGATCGATGGAGATTTGCGAAAAAAACTTGCCGCAAAATTCGGGAAAGGGTAGCAAATTTTTTTTATTAGCTCATCGTATTCGTCTTGTTACGTAGGCAAAATGTCTGAGAGGAACCATGGGTCAGAAACGAACCGTTCTCTCACAAATTAACATTTAATTGGGCCTTACGATTAAAATTTCGCCCATACGACAGCCTTCGAGTCGCCGACCTTTCGAAAGGAAACACATGAGGTACCCTTGCTAGCTCCAATAGTTGAAACAGAGACAACATAATTGAAGAGAGAGAAAAAGACTAGAAAATGTCACTGACCTGCGTTCGGTGTCGGGTTCACTCAAGGGCCCACCCGGGAAGAAGAGTATAAACACTTACACTTCTCTTCCGGTTCGGTGACACAGTGCCCTATTTTCTAGCTTCGTTTACGTCGCCTCTGCTTTAACTATCGGCGAAATTTTAATCGGAAGGCCCAATTAAAAGTTAATTTGCGAGAGAACGGTTCATTTCTGACCCATGGTTCCTCTCAGACATTTTGCCTACGTAACAAGACGAATACGATGAGCCAATAAAAAAAATTTGCTACCCTTTCCCGAATTTTGCGGCAAGTTTTTTTCGCAAATCTCCATCGATCCAGAGGTGTAGAACAACCCCTGAAAGCCATGACAAATATTTTTGAAACACCCTGTACATTCTACTCTCTCAGCTGTACAGCATATATTCGATAGTAAATGCTCAACGAAATGATCATAGAAGTCGAAGGTAAAAATAGAAAATCATCGACAGTACTCTCCCGAATATTTCGCAAAACTTGTCGACTTCCGTTATTGCGCAAACTGAAGAACGTCGAGTTTTCATCGAATTTCATTGCCTTTTGAATAACGCGATACCTTCGTACAATGGAACGCAGCTTCTTCGAGTAACACGATCTTGATGGAAAATTGTTTGACTCTACAATAGAAAGGTTTCCCCTTACGTAACAGGAGAATCGAGACGATTCGTATTTACTTGTGACAGCTATACAGAATCGTCGTGGATTATCTTGCTGTAAAATATAGGTGCACCCTTGACCTATACCGCAACACGTTGCAGCTTCGATCGTCGTTGATTCCGCAGACGGCGGAAGTAATCGGTTTATTTGCTTCATTGTCTATACCCACTCTGTCTCTATTTTTGTGCACGGCATTGTTTATAACACGTAATTTTACGTTGTATCGCACCGAGGAGAGAGAGAAGTAACACCGGAGAATGGTCGTCACAAAAATAAGCTGGGAAAGAGAACACATGCAAATTCTATATGGTAGTTTGTCATAGAACCGGAAATCGTTGCGATATTTCGATGAAAATCAATGAGAAATCAACTGGAAAAATTTATCAGGGATTTTTATTTCGCGTATTTTGTAATCCTTTATTTTATGTTGCATCAGGTCGAAGAAACATAGAAGTCGAGGAAGCGTAGAAAAATAAGTGATGAAAAAAGGCGTACACAAATTATAATTGGTACCTCGACGAGAGACCGGAAATGGTAGGATATTTCGATCGAAATCTGAAAGAAATGAGAGGGGAAAAGTCATCGACGGTTCTCGTTCGGTGAATTTCCGGTGGTAGTCGACTTCTCGCGTGTCGGAAATGCGATTCTGCACCTATGGCCCGGCACAGATGAGTCGCGTGCCATTTCGCATAACCCGCTAACACGTTATGCTAATTTGTCCTCTAACGAGCCTTATTTATGCACCGTGTCGCGGTATAGTAATTATTTCCAACGTGGACCTTCTCCAAATGCGAACGGATATGCGTGTGCGGCTTTACATTTTGCGAGAAGAAAATCCGTCCATGTATCGCAAATGTTGTTTATTCGATGCACGAGTTTCATATGCGAGAAAGAGACAGGGGAGAAAGAGAGAATTATACCGAATACGCGAGCAAATTCCATACCACACGTAATGTCGTTACGTTACGCCGTTCAACGTCAATTTCGATCATATTCGCGATCATGTAATTGCATTATTGCGGTTGCATTCTCTCGTCGGTTGATACTAAACTGCTAACGCGCTAATTAGACGCACACTCGCCAAGCCATTACAACGATAAGCAGATGACGTACATTGTCTACCTGAAAATTCCCTGGTGAATCTATTTTTTTTTTAAATTTCCGAAAGAAAAAAGTTTGACACTTTCTTAAGCTTATCCAATAGTAAAACATTAACAGTTGAAATTGAACCTTTCTACAATTGTTCCTTCTTTCTCGATTATTCACCTACTATAATTAATTCATTTAAAATCTACAATTTTAATCATTCAGGTTAAAATTTCCATATTAGTTGAAAAAATTCTTCATAGACCATAGTTTCATCTGTGTCCCCACTTTCGTTAAACCACTTTTCGTGTCCATTACGGTCCCACTCCTAATTAATTCCAACGTGCAACGTTGATGATTTTCTATTAACCTTTTACGAAAACTCGAGACAATTCTATTATAACATCGCGTGTTACCCATGACTCATCCTAAAGTCCTCGTTAATGGACGGGAATGTTATTACACGTCTATCACGTTGAACATTTATCGTAGGTAGAAACCAAAGTTCTCGCATCCAATGACACTACTCGTTGAATATCTCGCAAAGCATTTCCCGTTTCATTCGAACGACCGTGTCGTTACATTCCTCGGATCTTCTAAATCTGTTCTGGCACGATGAGTAACGTTCATCCTTTGGCACGCATCATATTTTCAGAATTTCGCGAAGGTTGACTTCGCATACGGCACGTTTTTAAAGTGTCAATGAATCCCCTTTTTCTTATTCACGCGATCTCCTCAACGTCCTTCGTGTTACATCCGCCTTCCTTCGACCGATTGCCTTTCCCCCGGGGAGGAATTTCAAGAATTGCATCACAATTTGGCTGTGTTACTCGACATTGCCTAATTCACCAACTATAACTATACCTCAGATAGGTATAACGAAATCTATGCGAGTTTCGAATACTATTTTCATTTATTTTAACCTCACTGAATACCTTTCTTGGAAAAATTGCGAGGAAGAAATATAAATTCTATAATTTTCGGAAAAAAAAATTAGTGAATTGAGAATTTTAATGTCTTTATTTCTTTTTTTGTTGATGAAATTTGTAGGAGGATATGGTATGTCTCTCCTGCACGGCTACAGGTGAAAGGGTTTGCCTCGCTGCTGAGGGATTTGGTAATCGACACTGTTTCCTCGAAAATATCGCTGACAAGGTAACACTTTGTCTTCAATAAATTAGCAGTGAATTATCATTGATAAAATTAAGTAATACTAATTAATTCTATGGATGTTTGAAATATTCTAATGATTTTTAGAATATACCACCAGACCTGTCGCAATGCGTGTTCGTTATAGAGCAAGCTCTCTCGGTGAGAGCACTGCAGGAATTGGTCACTGCTGCAGGTTCCGAGACGGTAACGTACCATTTAATTGTTTTTTTTTGTTTCTTTTTTTACCACAATCTATCTATTTTACAAATTTCATCCTATCGACTAGTTTATTAGCTACGTTTCATAGAACGACGTGAATCGCAGTCATTTTTTGCGGTTTGGCGTACACGTCAATTGATTAAATGTTGACGTTACTGATGTTACGAAGGAAAGCAGATAATTTCAGCCTTTTTGCGTACAAGGTAGTATTGTAACAACGTGAAAAACTACGAGAATTCTGTGTACGTACTCCAAAGACCTGCATAGGAGTGGGCCATAATATTTGTCCTGTGCCATTTTTATGTAAAACGCAAAGAGGAAGAGGAATTAAAACGGCTTTCCTCTTCTTTTTTTTATCTCGTTCAATTTATCTATGTTTCACTATCTATTTAAAATTCTACTAAAACTGTAAACGATGCACTTAGAAAATACAAAAGATCAGATTTCCAGATCCGATTAAATCCAGAGTTTCATTCTTATCGAGACTTTTCTTTTTGTCCCTCGTTAAGATACAAATTAACTGATTTTTGAGAACGTCGAAAGAATTTTTCTGAATGCATCCCAATAGTGACCCCCTTTTTCCAGTGATTGTGGCATATTTCCATCCAGCCGCGTATAACGTATCACCGTAATTTCTCGCTGTTCGTATTGTCTTTGTCTACACGCCACCCTGCCGCCCTTTTTTTATCCATTGACTTAGTTTGAACATGTCACAATGCATCTAAAAGTAAAAAAACAAGCAACAACAAAGAACGCAAAGAAAATAAAAGAATAATCTAAAATCCGTAACTCCCGTGATCGCCTCTATGTTAGTGTCGTGGACGTGTACTGTACGTTTCTTTTTTCTCTAACAAAAATCCTCCTCTTAATTGTCAAGAACGACTTACTACGTCTTATGTTTCTCTTTTTGCAGCAGCAAGAAAATTTAGTAAGTATAACTTTCGTATCGGGGTCACCTTTTACTTTATGTTCGATTGCTTTTGGGTAACATTTATCATTTATGCCTTGTGTTATTTACGTTAAGATTTGTGCATACGTTTCTGCTTTTTCTTGTTAATTCGACATTATTTCCGTTCGTTTCTGTCGCATCTGTTTCATTTTCTACTTTACATTGAGCCTGCTACAGATTCACGCTTATTTGTTTTACGTTATTCACGTGCGAACGATTGTTCCACGGACGTATTATCAACTCGACGTAACAAATCATTCTGTACTTTATGGCCTTCTCTTATCAGTGCGCTTTTTCATTTTTGGTTTTTTTTTTCTTCTTTTTTATTCTCTCTAATATACTCTCGAGTTTTCAAATTCGTATAAAAATAATTCTATGAGGCCTCATCGCTGGAAACCATGGGGTTCGAATTATTTGATCATTTCCTTACATTTTTAGGGGAAAGGCACTGGATCCGGTCACAGAACTTTGTTATACGGTAACGCCATACTTCTGAGGCATCAGAACAGCGACATGGTAAATTAAAGTACACACGGAATGTCTAATGAGATTTTCAAACGGATGAACAATCGGTTTTCTGTCTTTCAGTATCTTGCATGCTTGTCGACCAGTTCGTCCAACGACAAGCTGGCTTTCGATGTGGGCTTACAGCAACACTCTCATGGTTCGTTACGGAATTAATTATTATCGGATACTTGGTGAGCTTCGATTCTCGTTTGACGCGGTATTTCTAATGAAATGTTTATTCGCACAGGCGAGGCTTGCTGGTGGACTGTTCATCCAGCTTCGAAACAAAGATCGGAGGGTGAGAAGGTTCGAGTAGGTGACGACCTTATTCTAGTTTCTGTCGCTACTGAACGATACTTGGTAAGAGAATTACGTTATTCCATTCAGTGTATTATTATTTTTTCTATTTTATAAATACGTAAAAGAAATATGTGCTGTTTCGCTAGTTTCATAATTTTTACTGACTTTTTCTATTAAAATCACATCATTGTGGAACAGAAATCTGAAAGACACAAATCGATATATAGTCAGCAGGACTTTACCTTTTTGATTGCAAATTTTGAAATCTTGAATTTATTAGAATAATTTGAAATGCTATAATTTAAAAGTCAGATGAAACATTGAATTCAATGGCACCGGTCACTAGTGACCCCCATGGTGCTCAACGTGTTAATTTATCAAGTTAGATAAAATTTCAATAGAATTTTGTGATGGTTGGTTTTTGGATTTTTCACGTCTCTAGTTTCTGACATGAGAGAAAATACAAGTGATCTTCCACATCATAGAAAATGTTTTTATGCGGACAATTATCGTCTGGTTTCAGCACACAACGAAGGAAAACGACTTATCCGTGGTGAATGCATCCTTCCACGTTACCCACTGGTCGGTTCAACCATATGGAACTGGAATAAGTAAAATGAAATATGTTGGATACGTGTTCGGTGGTGATGTACTCAGATTTTTCCATGGCGGCGACGAGTGTCTCACTATACCATCGACTTGGAGCACTTCACCTAATCAAAAGTAAATACTAGTTGCAATTCTAAGAAATAATTCATTTCGAATTGTATTCTCCGTCTCCAACAATTTCACCCTCTGTGGTCCCAATTTTTTGTGGTATTCGAAGATCAGTTGCACGATAGCACATTTAGGAAATGATAAATATATTATTTTAAGTAATGAATTAAATCTCAATTTTAAATATTGAATTGTAAAGAATTTTATGATTTTCATCAGCTGGATTATAATATTTGGTAAAGTTAAAAACTTGACTTTGAAGAATAGAAGCGTAGATGCGTTTCGCGTTACTTCAAAGTCACAGGGGTCTATAGAGGGTTAACGTATTCGGCAAAGTCTTGAAAAATATAAAAAATTTCTTTATTGACGAAAACATTTATTGTAATTTACAGTATAGTCATTTACGAAGGAGGTAGCGTAATGAGCCAAGCCAGATCATTATGGAGGCTCGAATTGGCGAGGACAAAGTGGGCCGGTGGTTTCATTAATTGGCTACATCCCATGAGAATCAGGCATCTAACTACCGGACGTTACCTCGGCGTGAAGGAAAACAACGAGCTCTATCTGGTCGATAGGTAAATATTTCAAAAGATATTCAAAATTCATCTTAAACAATGTCATTAAAAATTTCGACGAATTTTTAAACAGAAACGAGGCGACAATCGAAACTTCCACTTTCTGGCTACGACAGGAGAAGGACGATCAGAAAATCATCCTTGAAGACAAGGACCTCGAAGTCATTGGAATGCCCATTATAAAATACGGTGACTCCACTGTTATTATGCAACATGCTACTACTTGCCTTTGGGTCTCCTACAAGGTGATGATTTTGATTATATTTCTTTGTTCATTGGATAAATAATTAAATTTAGGTAACAAGTAAAAGGGTGGAGAAAAGACAATTAAATTTACATTTCAGTCTTACGAGACAAAGAAAAAAGGTGTTGGAAAAGTGGAGGAAAAGCAAGCGGTACTGCACGAAGAAGGGAAAATGGACGACGGTTTGGACTTCTCTCGATCTCAAGAGGAGGAATCTCGAACAGCGCGTGTAATTCGAAAGTGCAGCAGCCTGTTCACTCAATTTATCACGTGAGTATCTCGTCTATCTACGATCACGTCTGGTACACATGAAAATTGAACGTTAAACATGATAGAGGCTTGGATGGAACCGTACAGTGCCGTACAGAAACTTTCAAACCGAATGATAAGTTAAAGTGGACAAGCAGATCGCTAAAAGGACCGAATATGTTTTAGTGGCCTAGAGACGTTGCAAGTAGATAGAAGAGCATCTATGTTCTTCCAAAATGTCAATCTGAACGAAATGGTGATGTGTCTCGAAGACTTGATTAATTACTTTGCTCAACCCGAGGACGATATGGGTAAAATTACAATTATATATATATATATCTCATAAAAACTTTCAATCTCGAACAAAAATAATCAAAGAAATAAAACAAATAACATTCGTTTCTTTTAGAACACGAGGAAAAGCAGAACAGATTCCGTGCCCTCAGAAATCGTCAAGATCTATTTCAAGAGGAAGGAATATTAAATCTTATTCTGGAGGCCATAGACAAGATCAACGTGATCACCTCGCAAGGTTTTCTGGTAGCGCTTTCAGGAGACGAAAGTGGTCAGGCTTGGGACCAAATATCCGGATACCTGTATCAACTATTGGCAGCGATTATTAAAGGAAACCATACAAACTGCGCCCAATTTGCCAACAGTAATCGTCTCAATTGGTTATTCAGTCGATTGGGTTCACAAGCCTCCAGCGAGGGAACTGGAATGTTAGATGTACTTCACTGCGTTCTTATCGATTCTCCAGAGGCTTTGAACATGATGAGAGTAAGAAAGAATTTTTTATATATTCTTTATATTTTTAATAATATATCAAAGTACTAGTTTTCCTCGGATAAATATTTACTACACTTTTCTGTAGGATGAACACATTAAAGTCATCATTTCCCTTCTGGAGAAGCACGGAAGGGACCCGAAGGTTTTGGACGTACTTTGCTCACTTTGCGTGGGTAACGGCGTTGCGGTTCGTTCCTCGCAGAATAACATTTGCGATTTCCTCTTACCTGGGAAGAATCTCCTTCTTCAAACACAATTGGTCGATCATGTAGCCAGCGTTAGACCAAATATATTCGTCGGTAGAGTCGAGGGTTCGGCGCTTTATCAGAAGTGGTACTTTGAAGTCACCGTCGATCATATCGAACAGACAACACACATGATGCCTCACTTGAGGATTGGTTGGGCCAATACGGCAGGGTAGGAGATACTATATATTATAATAAATATGTTCGCTCGGTATTACATTGATCTCTCGAAATTTGGACTGTAAATACTAAACGAACAAAATCAAAAGGCAGAGAAATATTTAATCTCCATTAACACGTTGAATGCCGCTGATATTTCACTTGTTTGTCATTTCTACTGAAGTGATACTTTTCCTATTAAAATCCCGTCTTTGTGGGGCAGAAACTTTGAAGACACAAATAAATATATGTTCAGCAGGACTTTATCTGCAGAAAGCTAATATTTAACACTAGAACTACTGGCGTTAAATCGATTATATTTTAATATATTAAATAAGTACTTTGAAAACAAAGCAATCAATATGTCAAAGGAGTGATCGATTCAGTGATTTATGCTTTTCTAGGTAGATGGAGAATATTTATTCCATGACTCTTCTATAGACTTGGAGAATTTCTAGAGAAAACTGTGTACCAGTCATTTTGACTGGTTTGGTAGTTCTAGTGTTAAATATTGAATGTGTTAGAAAATTCGAAATTATTACAATTTCAAAGTCATATGAAATTTCATTGAATTCAATAGCGCCGGTTACTGGTGACCCTCACGGCAGTTAACGTGTTAACGTTGAATTTTCTGTTTTAAACAGATACATGCCGTATCCTGGAGGCGGTGAAAAATGGGGAGGAAACGGAGTAGGCGACGATCTCTACTCATTCGGCTTCGACGGTGCTCATTTATGGACCGGTGGCAGAAAAACTCAAGTTGTTCACAATGCGACAGAACCATACATCAGAAAAAGCGACGTCATTGGCTGTGCCCTCGATTTAACCGTTCCAATCATAACATTTACATTCAATGGTGCTCCGATTCTAGGCTCCTTCCGAAATTTCAATCTCGACGGCATGTTCTTCCCCGCTATCAGTTGCTCCTCAAAATTATCCTGTAGATTCCTCTTAGGCGGTGATCATGGCAAATTGAAGTTTCAGCCGCCAGAAGAATTTTCTCCACTGGTAGAAAGTCTTCTACCTCATCAGATTCTCTCCTTAGATCCTTGCTTTTATTTCGGTAATATGAACAAAGTAGTCCTAGCAGGTCCTTGGCTAGTGGAGGATGATACAGCCTTCGTTCCTGCACCCGTCGATACTTCCATGATCAATCTTCCTTCTTACGTTGAACAAATCAGAGACAAACTGGCCGAAAATATCCACGAAATGTGGGCCATGAACAAAATCGAGGCAGGTTGGATTTATGGTGAACATAGAGAAGATCTTAGGAAGATTCATCCTTGCATCGTTCAATTCGAGAGACTGCCAGCAGCGGAAAAACGTTACGATACTCAGCTGGCTGTTCAAACTTTGAAGACCATTTTGGCTCTTGGATATTACATCACCATGGACAAACCACCATCGAGAATAAAGACTCTGAGGTTACCAAACGAACCGTTTATGCAGAGCAGTGGATACAAACCTGCCCCTTTGGATCTGAGCGCGATAAATCTCACCCCCAAGATGGAGGAGTTGGTGGATCAATTGGCAGAAAATACTCATAATTTGTGGGCCAAGGAGAGAATCAGTCAAGGCTGGACTTATGGTTTGAACGAAGATTCTGAGATGAGACGGAGTCCACATTTGGTACCATATCCTAAAGTCGACGAGGCGATCAAGAAGGCTAATCGTGATACTGCCAGTGAAACTGTTAGAACGCTTTTGGTTTATGGGTATATGTTGGATCCACCGACCGGAGAGCAGCATGAAGGTAAGTTATTTTATTTTATTAAAAAGTGGGTGAAATTTTCAAGGAGAGAAAGAAGTACAGTTGACCCTTGGTAATCCGACAAACGTTTTGCAACGCGGTGTCGGATTATCAAATTTGTCGGACTATAGTGTACTGTCACAGCCCCCTGTAGCCCGGAACTTTTTGGAAAAGCGTACCTTGTAATTCGACAAATATATCAAAGTGATAAGATTTTATATGTACTATACCTAAATCATACGATGTAACATTTAGTAAATTAAACAACAAAATAAACAGCTTAGGGTTTCTTATAAAATTAACATAATTAATGCTCTAGAAGTTACACGCACACACCGTCACACACACACACCCTTCCTCGTGGCAGTTTCATAACGCAGCTCGACTGTACCTACATGTTATAGGCATGTCGGATTACAAGAAGTGACGGATTAGACAGGGGACGGATTACCGGTGGTCGACTGTAATTTTTATTTTTGTTAAGACTAAAGCTACTGCATGTCTGTATGAGAGATAAACGTTTAACACTAGATTGCTAAATCTCGTATATTTAAATAAATTAAATAAGTACTTTGAAAGAAGATAGATCAAGCGGCAAAGAATGCGATTAGTTAAATAATTTTTGTATTATCAGATACGCAAGAAATATCTACTCTACCGCTTCTCTGTGCATTTGGGAAGTATTTTCCAAAAGTTATAACCCGTCAATTTGACGGCTGCTAATTCTCGTATATTTAAATAAATTGAATAAGTACTTTGAAAGAAGATGGATTAAGCGGCAGAGAATGCAAGTAGTTAAGTAATTTGTATATTATGAAATAGGCATGAAATATCTACTGTACTGCTTCTCTGTGCACTTGAGAGGTATTTTTCAAAAAGTAATAACCCATCAACTGGATAGCCGTCGTAAATCTAGTGTTAAAAAGAACAGTAATAAATTAATGAATAAAGTAGATTGCTAACATTTTTCAACACACAATATTTGTCGGATAAATTAAGACCCATTCTTTTTTAATATCTTGGCGAATACTGTTTTGATTCTCGATATTGGATGATGTTTATCAACAATTTGTTTATTTTACTTTCGACAGCATTGCTTCTGGAAGCCAGCAGACTTCGCCAGTTATCATTTCGAACATATCGTGTTGAGAAACACTACGCCGTTAGCAGCGGAAAATGGTATTTCGAGTTTGAAGTACTAACAGCAGGACCAATGCGAGTCGGTTGGGCAAAAGCGGATTGCATGCCAGGAAGTATGTTAGGAAGTGATGAAAATACTTGGGCTTTCGATGGTTACAATGTAAGTACACTTTTAAACTTCGCTTTTTTCCATCACGTTACCCGAAGGACCATTTATTCACGTAAGATAATAGAACTTTTCAAAAACCATACAACGAACGGATGAAATTCTTGGATGAAATTTACTAAAAATAAATTACAATCGATTTACGTGTACATTTTTAACGAATATCTTCGACGATCGATACGATAAGGTGAACTTGCTGTTATTTTAAGAGTTTCGTCGTTTTGTAAGATGTAAGAGAAGAAATAATTGATAAGTTATTATTTATCATGCGATCGTGAATATCAGGTGACCAAAGTACACGCTGGTTCCCACGAGTCGTTCGGTCACAAATATCAAGTTGGCGATATAGTCGGATGTTTCATTGACGTCGCAGACGGAACGATCAGTAAGAGTCCCAGTTTTGCAGTAAAACGATTTATAGAAGTCCACTATTTTTTTTTTTGGAGTTTTCTCGTCACTACTATTGTCTTTGTCTCGCTCTTATATGTTTCTTTCAATGTTGACTTGGTTGTTTTCTCTCTCCGCATCCTTTTCTGTCCCAATGGCGAATGAAATTTCGATATTTCATTCGAAAGTGTGGCTTAACTTGTTATATCGACGTCGAGGGAATCTGCGAAAAAATGCTAATTGCAAAGAAATAAAGAAGACAATAAACACCGTCCCGCGGAGTGATGATTATCAAGAGCAAAAAATCCGATGGTCGTGTTCCCCAATTTATTCGTATTCTCTTTTTATTCGATGCTGAAACGACGTTAAATGAAATGAATTTATGTTCGTCGTCTCGGTTTATTTCTTGTCACAGTTTCGAAATGTTGAATTGGTGAAACTTTATTTTAAAGGAGGAAAAAGTATACTCGGGCACAGCCGAAACATTTGGCAAACAATGGCAGGTTGGAGATGTTGTCGGTGTATTCCTGGATCTAATTGACAAAACGATTAGTAAGGCGGAGTCTTTAAGCGAGCGCTTCAGCTGCCATTTTAAGCTATTACATATAATTTGATCAAGGAGATAGATTACTGGATACAGGCATTATCAGAAAATCCTTTTAAGCATTCTCTCAAACAATCTGACCATTTTGATCGAATCTATATAACGATATACGAATGCAGAATGATTCCGTAATCTTTTTATTTCTTATTTATATTTCTAATACCATCGAGAAGAAAGAAAAAATATTCCATTCTAAATATTATCGTCAATCGTCTTGCTGTACGGATTCCAAAATGAACGATGATCGATGCCGCGTGTTGTACAATTGAAATATTACACGCTTGAGCTTTCAGAGCACCAAAAAGATGAGAATTGTTTTGCGAAACGCTTTGGCGAAACGAGCTAGTACTCATCTATGCCAATTTACCTTTTCATTGTCAATTGTTCGCAGCACCGTAACGCTTCTTTCATGTATGTCGAAGGAAGGAGACAATCGCTAGAGCCAGCCCTGATTTTATCATCATTAATATAAATCATTCACGTTCGATCAGTGTCATGTCTGTGTCTTGGTATTTTCCGTATCCAGTATTCTACTCGGTACTATTGTCAGCGACAACAGTGCTTTCATAATTCATAATTACTAATCGCTAACAAAGGGTGATCCCAATTACCATTATTAAATTACTTACACGCATTTCGTTAATCAAAGAATAATTTAATTCGAATAATGCGATGATTTTCGTCGACGGAAACTTCCTTCAGGGAACACTTCTCAGTCGCATTATCATTGAGTTTATTGTAATAGTACTACTTGAAATTAGATTAGAACTCACTGATAAACTTTTCCCAGATTAAATCGACATTAATTGTTCCATATTCGTTCTAATCGTACGTATTACCCTTCTTTTTTTTTATTAATTTTTCTGTGCTAGATACGCGACCTTAATAAATCCTTTTTTTTTCATTTAACAGGATACACGTAGAGTGCCGTTCCTTTTGTTACCTCCCATTGATTACAATTGCCTAAAGCATGCTGTCTATTTAGTCGAAATTTTACGCTTGCTGGGCTTAATTATATGCACTTTGGAAAATTCTTTAATTATCAATCGAGCGTTCGCAGGATTTTATGCTTGCATTATCATTATGTCTATTAACAATCGCTATTCATCGATGTTTGTAATTCTTCGACTTATGTAATTGCTTGAGTACCTTGCCATAGTTTATTTTCCTAACATAAATAACGGAACGAACGTCTGACTTTTTGACATAAAATTAGGATATTTATCGCGAAAATTGGAAATGTCTTTTTGTCAGACGTTCGTTGGAATTTGATTTATTTGTAATTTCAAAGTGTACATGATGGGAATTTAATTAGGTTTCTCCTTAAACGGAGAATTGTTGATGGATGCGCTCGGGGGTGAAACGTCGTTCGCTGACGTACAGGGTGACTGTTTTGTTCCGGCTTTTACACTTGGAGTCGGACAGAGAGCGAAATTGACCTTTGGCCAGGATGTAAACACTTTGAAATTCTTCACTACCTGTGGTCTACAGGAGGGTTATGAACCGTTTTGCGTGTAAGTGTCATTTTTTGCCAGCCTCTAATTAACACTAGAACTACCGGCGTCAAATCTAACATATTTTAATAAATTAAATAAGTACTTTGTAAAAGGGGGTATCAAGCGGCGGAAAATTTGATCGATTGGGTGATTTATCTTTATTCATATAGAAATAGAATATTTATTCCATGACTATTATATAAACTTGGAGAATTTTTAGAAAAAATTGTATACTAGTCATTTTGACTGGTTTGGTAGTTCTAGTGTTAATGATACACATATTTACTTATTTCCTTTTGATATAATTGGTCACTTGACCGTACGGTTTGAGTGGAAAGACCTAAATCCTGAGATATTGAGTCTTCAGTCTATAGTTTTCGTCGACTTTCAAAATGTTAACACTTTAACGACCGGTAATTTATTAATATCGTACTCATTTCTGACCGGTCACTTGGATACGGAAACTTCCCTCATACTGATATCTCTTCGAAAATTAGAAATTCTCGTCACTGAGTACTCGGCGCAGTAAACCACAGTGTTAAACAATAATTTCTTGATTGCCGTGACAACCGATTAGTCCGTTAAAAGTTCAAAAGCGTTGCGTCCAAAAAGCCTATTAATAGGCTACCGGTCGATAAAGTTTTGAATTCACGATCCCAAATTTCTTCAATTCTTCAACGAAGCACCACAATGGAGCTTTTATCTGCAATTATTTAAAACCCTAATTTTCTATTCATTCCACCACTACAACATCCCCAATTTAATTCTCAAAATTTGAAATTTTAGAAACATGAATCGACTAGTAACATACTGGTACACAAAAGACCAGCCAATTTTCGAAAACACCGACGACATGGCCGACACGAGAATAGACGTCGCCAGAATTCCAGCAGGTTCTGATACACCACCGTGCCTCAAGATCTCCCACAATACCTTCGAGACTATGGAAAAAGCAAATTGGGAATTCCTTAGATTATCTCTCCCTGTAATTTGTCAATCGAGCTTCGTCTCGGAGAACGAAAAGATACGAAGGTGGCAAGAAATCAAAATGAGACAAAACAAATTGTTGGCCGAGCAAGTCGAACAATCGCAACAAGCTGCACCATCGGCACACATGGAGCAAATTATGAAATCTGGCTTCAGCATGAGCGACATAAAAGGTATCATTGTAATTTTCTCTAATGGAATTATCTTCTATGAATTTCTAGATAAAAATGTATGTGTCAATGAATTAATAAAACGTGCGATATAGGATTGCAAAGGAATTATTCCGAGGATGCTGTAGAGGCTGATGAAATGATGAAGGAGTCACCATTACCGATGCAGAGGAACAAACCTGCTCGACCTCCTAGAAAGGGTTCGATTTATGGGTCACGTACTGGGAACATGGAGAACGCTATTAGCGAAGCTGAAATGAACGGCTACGGAGAGATGAACGGTGATATCAAGGATGATAAGAAAAAACGTGGGCGTTCACCGTTCCGGTTAGTAGAAATATTCAAAATTCTATATTGAGATCTAATTGTAAGTGAATTCGTTCTGATACTCAACGTTTCTTAGCAAACTTAGCAAAGAGATGGAGGATGTCTCGTAAGTTTAATCGAAGCATTATCCTCTTCTAAAATATATGAAATTAGATTATCTATATATATTCTTCCTTTTGTTTCAAAAATAGCTTTTGTCATCTAATATTTTAATATGACATAAGAAATTTATAATACTTCTGGCAGGTTCTTCTCTCGTAAAGCGAAGTCACCGGATGCGAAATCGAAAACGCCAGAACCTGTAATTCGCTCTGACGTCTCCGACAAGAGTACAAAGACTCTTCCAATGAACAAAGCAAGTAACCGGCCTCCACAACTTCGCGTGTCCAATGTAAAAATTTTCTTTCTTTCTTTATTTCTTTTTTAAGTTATAACCCAACTCTCTGCTTCTTAGAACTATCCAAATTCTATTAATTCTATCGTATAAACATGGATATTTAATTGATTTAGGCGGATTTAAAAGTGGTACCACCTCAGATACCGGAGCGCAACGCGCCAAAAGCTATGTCCGTTCTCACTGGCAGCGGTGTCGAAGCAATAGGAAATGAAATATTCGACGCAGACTGTTTGAAATTAATGAACGAATATTTCTACGGAGTACGGATTTTCCCTGGACAGGATCCAACGCACGTTTACGTCGGTTGGGTCACATCGCAGTATCATCTGCACACCAAGGACTTTAATTTGTCTCGCGTCAGGAAGTCTTCCGTAGTTATCACCGATGATTACGATCGACCGATTGAACAGTAAGTTTAAATGATTTTCTGCTTGATTTTACCACTTTCCATTTAACAAATTAGCTTCAGTGATCGAAATTGTAGACTCATTCATTTTCTAAATCTTTTAGCATTCTATTTATGTATTTGAAGTACTTCTGACATTAAATGAGTTTGAAACAGTCTTATTATTATACTTTCAAATAGTAGTGTTCGTCAATTATTTTTATTTTTAGTTTTACATTGCGACATTAGTTCCACCAGAAAAAAAATCAAAACAAGAAAACTTTGGCAGAAAATGGGTTAATCCTTCGGTTGAAACTTAAAACTTTAGGATATCTTAACTTAGAAATTTGAAGAAATAACCTAAGCATTTATTTTACATTATATCAAAGTATATTAACAAATTGCAAGTAAGGGACTATGAATAGTCCGAAAGAGAACAAACGTTAAAAGCGGTAGACTGTAATCTCGGTTGCGTGACAGACTGCATGAACTGCATTCTTTAAAGGAATTTGCGTTTAAATAATAAAATTATATGCTACTAATTAACCAATCTTTATTTACAAAATTAAGTTCTATCGCATCAATGACATTTGTAAATTATCATATTAATTATCACACGAAGAAGCTGGATTTTCCTACACATTCAAAAACTTTGAAAACTTTGCCCGCGTGCAAAGTGTTAACATATGATATAACTAGAATCACTATTTCAGAAAATAATAGAAACACTATTTCTGAAAATAATAGACACACTATTTCGCAGAGTCGACAGACAAAGCTGCTATATGGTAAGAGCGGACGAGCTCTACAACGAAGTTACCCAAGATGCATCAGGTAAAGGTGCATCCCAGGGGATGTTCGTCGGATGTTTCGTAGACACGGCAACCGGCTGGGTATCTTTCACCTGCGAGGGTAAAGAAACCAGTCACAAATTTAAAATGGAACCCGACACCAAGCTCTTCCCTGCCATCTTCGTTGAAGCTACCAGCAAGGAAATCCTTCAGATCGAACTCGGCAGGACTTCAACGACGTTACCATTATCTGCTGCAGTTTTGCAGAACTCGGAACGTCACGTGATACCGCAATTTCCTCCTAGATTGAAAGTGCAATGTTTGAAGCCTCATCAATGGGCCAGAGTGCCGAATCAATCTCTTCAAGTACACGCTCTTAAATTGTCCGACATCCGAGGTTGGTCCATGCTCTGCGAAGACGCCATATCAATGTTGGCTCTTCATATTCCAGAAGAAGACAGATGCATCGATATTTTGGAGCTTATCGAAATGGATAAATTGCTTAGGTAAAAAATCCTGAGATATTGTTCTTCCTCGATCCTTTTCGAGGAAGTTAAAATTTTTTACAGCTGAAATTAAGCTACATAAACTTCTTTTTCTCTTGCAGCTTCCATGCACACACTTTAACCCTTTATGCGGCTCTGTGCTACCAATCGAATTACAGAGCAGCACATGCTCTTTGTCAGCACGTCGATCAGAAACAATTATTGTATGCTATTCGAGCAGAATACATGTCTGGGCCCCTACGACAAGGATTCTACGATTTACTAATCGCTCTGCATCTCGAATCGCATGCAACGACCATGGAAGTATGCAAGAACGAATTCATCATTCCTCTAGGTAAGGCAATTATTGCAGAATCAAATATTTTATTTCTTCATTTTCCTATTTTATAAAAACTATGAGATTTGATAATCATAGAATAGATTATTGTAAATTTGTTAATGTTAATTGAAAAGGTCAAGAGTTGAAGGACGTATATGAAGATGAAGAAATGAGGCACAGTTTGAGATATTTGGAAACCGAATCTGTACGGCCTCAGATGAAAATGACGGATATCAGGTAAGTAATACTTTTTCCAAAACTAGATGTGAACCCTTTACTAATAGTCGACGTCAAGGGACATTCCTTCCAGCGATCAGACGATCGAGAACATAAGGAGTCTCTACAGTCCTCATTTCCCTCTCGACATCGTACGTGATTACGTGATGATGGCACTCAACGAAGCCGTCGACGTCAATCAAGTTCATAATCGTGATCCGATTGGTGGCAGCAATGAGAATCTATTCCTGTATGTAAAACTATAATACGTGCTCCTGGATTGCTCTGCGCAAATTGAATGTTCGCCAGAAAATATGCTGTTCTTGTTAAAAAAATCTCATATAATTTATAGTAAGATATTTTCTAGGATGATCGTTTGTAGACATCGAAAGATGACGCATTTCATGCTGACAGCTTCCGCAATAGACCTCATAATTCTGTATTTTTTCTCATGTAATTTATTCGTTACAGGCCACTTCTAAAGCTTGTAGACAGATTACTTTTAGTCGGTATGCTCAGAAATGAAGATATTATGAAGTTACTGATTATGATCCACCCGGAAACGTGGGACCCGACGTTTGATAAGGGTAAGTGAATTTTTTATTGTCTTGACTAATTGTTCATTTAATTGATAAGAGAATTATAACAATATTGATTTTATAGAAGGAAAAGACGAGCACAAGAAAGGTTTGTTACATATGAAAATGGCCGAAGGAGCGAAACTTCAGATGTGTTATCTTCTTCATCATCTAAATGACATCCAACTGCGGCATCGTGTCGAGTCAATCATCGCCTTCAGTCATGATTTCGTTGGTGATCTTCAAGCTGATCAGCTTCGTCGTTACATCGACATCAAACAATCCGATTTACCTTCTGCATTGGCAGCGAAAAAGACAAGGGAATTCCGATGTCCTCCGCGAGAGCAAATGAACGCCATTTTAAGTTTCAAGAACATGGACTTTGAGGACGATCCTGACAATATTCCTTGTGGAGAAGAATTGATCTCGAAAATGAACGACTTCCATAGCAATCTGATGTCCTACGTGTCTCTGCACGCTCTTCAAGAAGCGTCAGACAATGCCAATGAAGTTGCGGAAGAAGTTCAAAAACCTGGAGCTATTAAGAAACTCTTCAACTTCATCAACGCCGTTAAAGAACTCGAAGAAGAAACCAAAGCAGAACCCGAGCCAGAGAGGAAAACTCCGGAAGGTAATGCCGCAATATTTTCATTCCATCAAATTTTCCTCCAACTATTATTAATTTTGTAATTTATTTCAATTCTCTTATCAATTCTTCCAGAGGTATTCCGCAAAGTCCTCATATCAACGATCGTCAGTTGGGCCGAAGAATCGCAGATCGAAACTCCAAAATTAGTGCGAGAAATGTTCAGCCTACTTGTCCGTCAATATGACACCGTTGGCGAATTAATTAGAGCTCTGGAGAAGACTTACGTGATAAATAGTAAAACAAAGGACGACGTCGCTTTAATGTGGGTCGGTTTAAGTCAAATTCGCGCCCTTCTACCGGTACAAATGTCCCAAGAGGAGGAAGAACTCGTGCGAGAGAGACTCTGGAAGCTGGTGAACAATCACACTTTCTTCCAGCACCCAGATTTAATTCGTGTACTAAGAATCCACGAAAACGTAATGGCAATTATGATGAATACTCTTGGTAGACGCGCACAGGCTCAATCCGATGCTCAAACTCAGCCTCAAACGACCGAAGGAGAACCTGCTTCCAAAGAAAAGGATACTTCTCACGAAATGGTGGTTGCTTGTTGTAGATTCCTTTGTTATTTCTGTCGTACATCTAGGCAAAATCAGAAGGCTATGTTCGATCACTTTGATTTCTTGCTGGAGAACAGTAATATCCTACTTTCGAGGCCCTCTCTGAGAGGTTCGACTCCATTGGATGTTGCCTATTCGTCTCTCATGGAGAACACAGAATTGGCATTGGCTCTTAGAGAGCATTATTTGGAAAAAATTGCAATATACTTGTCACGATGCGGTTTACAATCGAATTCGGAACTAGTTGAGAAAGGTTATCCTGATCTTGGATGGGATCCAGTTGAAGGAGAACGTTATTTGGACTTTTTGAGATTCTGCGTTTGGGTCAACGGTGAGATTTGTCTTTGGTGATGCTCTTTGAAGTGTTGATCGTTTGGAAATATATTTTTTAATGTTAATATCTTTGATTTATAGGGGAAAGCGTTGAGGAGAATGCAAACTTGGTGATACGATTGCTGATCAGAAGACCGGAATGTTTAGGTCCGGCTCTTCGAGGTGAAGGGGAGGGATTGTTGAGAGCCATCATAGAAGCCAACAAAATGTCCGAGCGTATTGCTGACAGACGAAAAGTAAGTCTCGACAATAGTTGAACGAATCGGAAGGTAAACATTTTTGAGATTTTCATTTTGTAAAATGACCCCTTGTTTCTTGTGTTTTGTTACTTGCTGCCCCTATTTTGACCTTCCCTTAGTAAGAGTCAAGTATTTTGTATATATTTGAGATTACGATAATATCTTCTCTCATTAGAAGTTTTTATTACCGTGTTACATTTTACAACGTGTGAGTGGAAAGCATGCTTTGATTTTTTAGAAAGAAGCTTGCTCCGAATTTATTTCCTTTTTTAAATGTTGAATATTTTTTAAACACCCTATAAAAGAGAAAAAGAGGAAAGAAAATCTTCCGATAAATGATTCCTTGTGTGCGTGAACCACCCTAAACTAATCAGATATCAACTCAGCTCTTGGAACAGGTACACGACGAACCGGAAGGCACCACTATGGTCATGCAGTTCGAGCATCCACTTCCGGAATCCGACGACGACGAAGACTACATCGACACTGGTGCAGCGATTTTAAATTTCTATTGTACCCTGGTGGATCTGTTGGGTCGTTGTGCACCGGATTCTTCCGTCATTGAACAAGGTAAGGAAATTTAATGATCGTGTCTCATTAATCACAACCACACTTAAACACACTGGCACTTACATTCACTTAATACAATAACCTCGTCTCGTATTCGTAAGTACCACAATGTACACTTCACGGATTTCTGTGTAAAGAATTTTCGTAGATTTCAGAATTAAGAGTATTATTTTTATCAAGTATTTAGTTATTATTTTATCCGGAGCAGTTTTTCATTTCGTAGTGTATTAATTCCTTGTCTTATGATTTTTCTCTGCGAATGCATTTGTCACAGTTTAATGAAGAATTGAAGAAATGAAAAATTACTTGGAAAAAAAAATTTTCTAAGTTCAATAGTCAATTACATCAAGTCATCTCGACTATTTTCGGAATTTTAAATTTCTCGGCCATATTTTACTCTACTGGTACGTTTCAATATTGGTAGACAAGGAATTAATAATCTTCTTTCGCACCACCATCTATCCCGACATAATCCCTCTTCAGAAAATCGTTTCGTGAAACAAAGACACAAAGTATCTAATAATAGCGTTTATTTTTTGACGAGCAACAGAGGCTTCGACAGAGTCCGTTGGTAATATACGACATCTTTTATTTTCTTTCGTTAAAACAAACTCCCTCGATTTTCTCTTCGAATTGAAATCGCGAATGTTTTCTAGGCAAAAACGAATCTCTACGTGCAAGGGCAATTCTACGATCGTTAGTTCCATTGGATGATCTTCAGGGTGTCCTGTCTTTAAGATTCACGCTGTTGAATCCTGCAGCAGGAGAGGAGAAACCGAAAAGCGATACGCCTTCTGGATTAATTCCAGGACATAAACAAAGTATCGTTCTCTTTTTGGAACGAGTTTACGGTATTGAAACGCAGGAATTGTTCTTCAAAATACTGGAAGAGGCCTTCTTGCCTGATCTTAGAGCCGCCACTATGCTTGACAGGGTAAAAATATCTTTAGAATTTTGCTATTAAAAGATCGAATTAGAAGTACTGCAATTTCTTATGTCGCTGTTTCCTATTACACAACATTATACGAAAATCATTGGTTTCTTTTCAGAACGATGGCTACGAATCGGACATGGCACTGGCAATGAATCGATACATAGGAAACAGTATTTTGCCTCTGCTAATTAAGCATTCCAAATTCTACAACGAGGCAGACAATTATGCGAGTTTATTAGACGCAACTCTGCACACGGTGTATCGACTTAGCAAGAATAGAATGCTGACAAAGGGACAACGTGAAGCCGTCTCGGATTTCCTCGTTGCATTGACCAGGTAAGCAAACATATCTCTAAAATCCAACTAAAATAATTAACAGAATCCTTTTGTTGCTCAACAAGAGATGTCCACGAGCTAAATGTCTCGTAAGTGCTACCAACATTACTTTGACTCGCTAATTCTTGCATAGAGTTGTCATTGTGTTTAAAAGAGCGTAATTGCGCTTCATAGCGCTACCTTGCAATTTTTCTATCCTTTTTTTCCGATGTTAATTTTTCTCTCTTTTTAGCCAAATGCAACCGAGTATGCTGCTGAAACTACTTCGAAAATTGACGGTCGACGTTTCCAAGCTGTCCGAGTATACCACTGTTGCTTTGAGGGTAAGAAATATCTACTAAACTTCAAATTTGTGTTTAGATTAAGGTAAAAGTACCAGTAGTTGACCATTTTTTAGAAAACATAAAAAAATAAGGTTTGCATAAGTTGTACACTTTCGATGAAAGTGAATTTCAAATATCGCAGCATCTGTCGATTATATTTTGAAACAGTTAAATGTAAAGTGAAGTATACCTATTAACAGCGAACGTTTGAATTCAATAAGGTAAGTAATATGCCGTTATATCTCTATTTCCTTAACGTTTCTGTTAAGAATGGCTGTACGGTTCAAGTAAAAAATTCATAGATTGCCAAGATTTCGCAAATGAATTATTTACTGTTTAAGACCTTGCAACGTTTTATAAGTAATATATACATCGTTTTTATTATTATAACCACAAAATGCAATAATTTTTTAATGGTCAACTTCTGGATATTGGTACTCTACAATTTTCAACAGTTGACAGGCATGGTTAATTACCGGCATTACTCATTTAAATTTGTTTACGATTTATAATGTATCCGTTTTATATCTCACTTTATTAGAAATACAAAATGTAAATCGATATATTGTAGTATACTGAGTTTTAGTCGATGACACAGTCAACTATTAACTGCATTCGCGGTCAATTATTGATCAGTGTCCAATGTCTACTCTGTTATTCTTCTTCTTTTATTATTTAATTATTAATGATAATTTGTACCGGTAACTGTTAAAATTAAACGATAATAAAGTGATTTTCAGCGTTAATGCTGTAACCCTGCTTCGAATATAAGCGGTCAACTACTAACGAAAAAAAGGTGGTCAATTACTAGTTTTATTGATCTCAAAAGTGGTCAACTTGAAGCATTTGCCGAATTTTTAAATATATTTCTCAAATTTGTATAACTTATGTTTTTGTACAAATTGGTCTTGGTACATAATCTAGAATGTTCAAAGAACGTCTCCAAGCATCGACTCTCGCCAGTTATTTACAGAGTAAATAGTTACCATTATTTCTATCGAAAATTTCTCTTAACTGGTCAACTACTGGTACCTTCTCGCCCGGTGAAAATTACTTCCCGATTTTAAAGTGTTCTTCATGATACACATATTAATTTGCAGTTATTGACTCTACATTACGATCGTTGCGCAAAATATTACGGTTCAACCGGTGGTCAAGGCGCATACGGTGCATCCAGCGACGAAGAAAAACGTCTGACGATGGTTCTCTTCAGCAACATATTCGACTCACTGTCAAAAATGGATTACGATCCAGAATTATTCGGAAAAGCTCTGCCTTGTCTAACAGCCATTGGATGTGCTCTACCACCTGACTATTCGTTATCAAAGAATTACGATGACGAATGGTACGGCAGCAAGTCGGCATCGACTCAATCGCCGGATGGGCCTTATAATCCTCAACCTATTAATACCTCAAGGTGGTTATCATTAAAATATTTATAGAATTTCTTAAACTCTAAAGCAGAAATTATACAATTTGTTCTACTTTTTCAACAGCGTGGTTCTTAACAACGATCTCAATCAGATAGTACAAAAATTCTCAGAACATTATCACGATGCCTGGGCCAGTCGAAAATTGGAGAACGGTTGGACGTTCGGCGAACAGTGGTCGGATGCGAATAAAACTCATCCGAGATTGAAACCTTACAATATGTTGAACGATTATGAAAGAGAACGATACAAGGAGCCTGTCAGAGAGAGTTTGAAAGCTCTTTTGGCAATAGGATGGAGCGTCGAGCATGCTGAAGTTGATGTGGCTTCGACTAATCGCAATAGCATGAGAAGATCGTCCAAAAGTCAAGTAAGTTGTTTCTCTAACTTGGAAGTAATTAAATGACAATTACATGGACCTGTTCATCTTTCATGTTACAATATGTGCAATTTTTAGGGAGACTCAGCGAATCCATATAATTATAATCCTCATCCAGTTGACATGACCAACCTAACACTGAGCAGAGAGATGCAAAATATGGCTGAACGTTTAGCAGATAATGCCCATGACATCTGGGCTAAGAAGAAGAAGGAAGAACTTGTGACATGTGGTTAGTTACCATAACAATTTTTGCCAGATTGCCCAATGAGAAAAAAGATTGTAAAAATAACTGTATAATATTTGTCTCTTCTACAGGTGGTGGAATTCACCCTCAGCTAGTACCGTATGATCTTCTAACCGACAAAGAGAAACGAAAAGATCGCGAACGTTCGCAGGAATTCCTCAAGTATTTGCAATATCAAGGATACAAGCTTCACAAGCCAAACAGAGGTGGTGAAACCGAAGTAGCCGGTGCAGGAGCCGCAGTGGAATTACGATTCGCCTATTCCTTGTTGGAGAAACTGATAGCATACTTGGATAAAGCTACGATCAACATGAAACTCTTGAAACCATCTGACACATTCAGCAGAAGGAACAGCTTCAAAACATCCACCCGAGATATCAAGTTCTTCAGCAAAGTCGTTCTTCCGTTGATGGAGAAATATTTCAGTACTCACAGAAATTACTTTATCGCCGTTGCAACTGCTACGAACAACGTTGGTGCAGCCTCGTTGAAGGAGAAGGAAATGGTAGCAGCTCTTTTCTGCAAATTGGCCAGTTTGTTGAGATCCAGATTAGCCGCTTTTGGACCAGATGTTAGGATTACTGTGCGCTGTCTTCAAGTCTTGGTTAAAGGCATAGACGCGAAGAGTTTGGTGAAGAATTGTCCAGAATTTATCAGAACGTCCATGCTTACATTCTTTAACAATACAGCGGATGATCTTGGTCACACGATATTAAATCTTCAAGAAGGAAAATACAGTCATCTCAGAGGAACTCATTTGAAAACTTCGACCTCCCTCTCGTACATCAACAGCGTCGTTCTACCAGTACTTACGGCCATGTTTGATCACCTTGCTGCGTGTGAATATGGCAGTGACTTGTTACGTGAGTATATGACATTATTTTATTTTTATACTTATTTTATTAACACTTAGCCGACCGATCGGGTAGATCTACCCTTTTCCAAATTAGTCGGTGGCCGACCGATCAGGTAGATCTACCCTTTTCCTAGCTAGTCGATGGCCGACCGATCGGGTATTATTTTTGACCTGAGGAACGCTTCTTTCTCTATAGTGCTTCTTATTTCTATAAAGTACAACATATAATAAAATGCACCAATTTATTGGCCATTATTACGGTTCTACGCAGAAAAATGCGCGATGGACAGCGCAGTTTGGCTTTCCGAGCGCGGTGGAAAGTATATAGGCCTCTGTGGCGCGTGCGGTCGGCTAAGTGTTAAGTCCAAATTTGTAATAATTTCAATCATCACAATTTTGTCCACAGTGGATGAAATCCAAGTAGCATCCTACAAAATGTTAGCATCCCTCTACACCCTCGGGGTGGACGCCTCCCTTACGCACGATCGGAAGTACCTGAAGACCGAAATTGAGCGACATAAACCTAATTTAGGATCTTGTTTAGGCGCATTTTCCAGTTGTTTCCCCGTAGCCTTTTTGGAGCCTCATCTCAACAAGCATAATCAGTATTCGTTGTTAAATCGTATCGCCGATCATTCCTTAGAGGCGCAGGATATAATGACGAAGATGGAATCGAGTATGCCAACTCTTGAGACGATTTTAACGGAAGTGGATCAATTCGTGGAGTCTGAGAAAACATACAACGATCTTCCACACGTTGTCGATGTTATATTACCATTGCTTTGCTCCTATCTTCCTTTCTGGTGGGCCCAGGGGCCTGATAATGTGAATCCCACCGAAGGAACTTACGTAAGCATGGTTACAAGTGATCACATGAATCAATTGCTAAAGAATGTTTTAAAGTTGATCAAAAAGAACATCGGCAATGAAAATGCACCTTGGATGACTCGTATCGCTGCTTATACTCAACAAATTATTATAAACTCGTCGGAGGAATTGTTGAAAGATCCATTTCTACCACTCGCAGAACGAGTTAGAAAACGAACTGATACTATGTTCCACAAGGAAGAATCATTGCGAGGTTTCATCAAATCCTCCACCGATGATACATCTCAGGTGGAGGCGCAAATTCAGGAGGATTGGTTGCTTTTAGTTCGTGATATATACTCTTTCTACCCTCTGCTCATCAAGTACGTCGATCTGCAGAGAAATCACTGGCTGAGGAACAATATTCCTGAAGCTGAGGATCTTTATAATCATGTAGCTGCGATATTCAATATTTGGTCGAAGTCACAGTACTTCCTGCGAGAGGAGCAGAACTTTATTTCTACCAATGAAATTGATAATATGGTGCTGATTATGCCGACAGCCACTCGAAGACCTGCCGCCATTTCTGATGGAACGGCTCCCTCCGGAGGAGGCAAGGTTAGCAAAATAATATGTGAATAAACAAAGTCAAACAAGGTCATCTGTGATGTACAATATTCAATTTGTCATTAACCGTTTGCGTATAACGAGCCACTTTCGCGCTCTTCAGTTTTTGTGTCAAAAAAACTCAGGACATTTTTCCAATGTTGACAATTGAAGGAAGACTTTGTTAAGAATGCATCAGGTTTCTCTTTTATAATATGAAGTCATTCCAAATTAGGATACAAGTACGAGAAGATTTTTCTTGTTGTGCACTACATAAAATAAAACACCAACTTTAGCTTATTTTGAAATAAAATCTCAAGAGCGCGAAAGTGGCTTTTGGCTTTTTTCGAAGTAATTTTTTAAAATCCTCCCGGTATTCAAACCCGGTATAAAGTATTAACGTAAGGACCATTTTGATTCGTAGAAAAAGAAAAAACACCGTGACAAGAAGAGGGACAAGGACAAAGAGGTACAAGCATCCTTGATGGTCGCTTGCTTGAAGAGATTACTTCCTGTTGGTTTGAATTTATTCGCGGGAAGAGAGCAAGAATTGGTACAACATTGCAAAGATCGATTCCTGAAGAAGATGCCTGAATACGAGATTTCAGAATTTGCAAAAACTCAGTTGACACTACCGGATAAAATTGATCCAGCCGATGAGATGTCATGGCAGCATTATTTATATTCAAAGTTAGGTCAGAAGAAGGATTCCATGGAGCCTGTAAAAGCACAGCAGTTGGAAGACGTCGTCGCTCGAATCACAGACATGGCGAAAGTTCTTTACGGTTTACACATGGTGAGGGAAACTCTATTTGTTAAAATTGTTTCATTAAAAACTATCTTCCTTGTTAAATCTCATGTTGGAATAATTCTTCGATTATTATAATCGGTGACTTTTCTACAATTTTTTCTATCTCTTCATCGATGCAATGTTTATATTCCTGAGTAGATAGATCATCCGCAACAGCAGAGCAAAGGTCAATACCGATCAGTGGTGTCGATACAACGTAAACGAGCTGTTATAGCTTGTTTCCGTCAAACTTCCTTACATTCCTTGCCCAGGTATCCTTCGTTTTTTTAGTTAATTATCATTTCTGTTGTTTCGACGGATTCTCGTTTGGTTTGCGTTACTGATAATAATAAATAACAACCTTCTTGAAACTTTCATTTTAGTTAATCACAATTTTTTATTATTTAAATACACACAACAGGAGTTCACTTTATCATTATATCTCAGAAACATTCTGAAAACAGACAACTAAGAATCTTTAAATACTGACGATTAATCATACGAATAATCATATTTTTAGTGAGCTAACAGTTTGAATAATCATTTTGTAAATAGAAATAATTCTAAATACTGACAACTTATCGCGTAATCGTTTGTCAGTGATCTAACAACTGTAGTCGTGTGTGCATGCTGCTAAAAGGCAACGAAACCTCCGCCATCGCGAGATGGATGGAAGCGTGTGTTGTGTGCCGCAAGAAAAAGAGCAGCTATTGCATGTCTGCGTAGCGAACCGTTGTATAAATTACGGAGGTAAACAATATCATAAAAATATTGCAAAATAAGAAGAAAATTCTTTAATTTTCTCTGATATTGTGTACAGTAAATAGTACAAATAATTTTCCATTTTAGACACCGGGCGATAAACATCTTTGCGCGCACATACTACGAGCTCTGGTTGCAGGATGAGAACGTTGGTCAAGAAGTGATGATTGAAGACCTTACGGTGAGCTTGAAATTTCAAACAAAAGAAATTTCTATTCTTTTAACACTAACCGTACCGTATATTATCGAATGACTAGTATAATAGAATGAAAACAGCTAATTTTTGGTATTATTCAGTATGTACTACTTTGTGCATTTTTTCACTGCAAACTACAAGATATCTTGTGGTTGCACTATTAGCTGGAATTAACACGTTGAATGCCGCTGATATTTCACTTGTTTTATCATTTCTACTGAAGTGATACTTTTGCTATTAAAATTCCATCTTTGCAAAGCAGAAACTTTAAAGACACAAATAGATATATCTTCAGCAGGGTGTTATCTGCAGAAAGCTAGTATTTAAATATCGAGTGTGTTAGAAAATTCGGAAATATTACAATTTCAAAGTCATATGAAATTTCATTGAATTTAATAACGACGGTCACCGGTGACCCCCACGACAATCAATGTGTTAATAAGTTAGCAATAATGGTCGAAAGTGTATAGTAATTTTTCAACAAAAATGCTCTTCGCATCTTTATGAATGTTGATATTATATTTCTTATTCATTAAATTAATATTCCAAAGCCTTTCTGTGGTTTTCTTAAATTTAACACGCAAGGTAACATTTACTTACTTTTATTGGCAATCAATGGTTTAAGTTGACAGCCTCCTGCATTTCTTTAGAAATCTAATTATCATTGTTTCATAATAAGTAGCCACACAGTGACAATATATAGTATAGTTGCTGCTAAAAGATTCCAAAAATTAATGCTAAAAGTGTTCGGTTTTTAAATAATATTTGTTTCGATGCAAAGCAATCTTTCGAGGACGCGGAACTGAAGAAGATGGACAAAGACGAGGATGAAGGCAAACCAGATCCACTGACGCAATTGGTAACTACCTTCTGCCGTGGTGCAATGACAGAGAGATCCGGTGCTCTTCAGGAAGATCCCTTATACATGAGTTATGCTCGGATAATATCGAAATCCTGCGGCGAAGAGGAGGAAGAGGGCGAAGACGAAGGAGGAGGCGGTGAAGAAGAAGGAGGTGCATCTATTCACGTTAGTATTTTGATTTTTTCAATCTTCATATCCGAAAAGTATGTATTTCTTCGAATGTTCAACCAATTTTCTAAATAATTTCTACGTATTTTCTGTAGAAAATCAAACAACGGAAGGTTTCTTGCTATATTCTAAACTTATTAACGAATTTCATGTCTTTCTTCACTTACTAACCATGTAGAAGCCGGGGCATAAGCTACTTATGGTAAGAATAAGTAGTTAGTGCGAAAATTCATTTGCTTACGTATGCTCGCAGTTCGAAATTCAAAATCATACCGGTATCGCTAAAATGCAAAGTAGCTTAAGTTACATGGAAAGTAACTGCAACAGCAATCATCGTAGCAATAATTCTCATACGACTTCAATCTCAAATGTTTCCTAATATTATTAATTTCCCAACATTTCCCCCTAACGCATACCTACAGAGGCCAATGCACAAACTAATGGTAAGATACAGTTTAATCGTAAATAATTTTCAAACTTTGTCCAACATTGTCATTATTATTTCCAGGAGCAAGAAATGGAGAAACAGAAGCTTCTCTTTCATCAAGCACGTTTGGCTAATCGTGGTGTCGCTGAAATGGTGTTACTTCATATATCAGCCTGCAAAGGTGTTCCAAGCGAAATGGTGATGAAGACTTTGGAACTGGGAATTTCCATTCTACGCGGTGGTAACATAGAAATTCAAAGGGGAATGTTGAATCACTTGAAGGAGAAGAAGGACGTGGGTTTCTTCACTTCTATCGCCGGTCTCATGAATTCCTGCAGTGTCTTAGATCTGGACGCTTTCGAGAGAAACACGAAGGCTGAAGGTTTAGGAGTTGGTTCGGAAGGTGCAGCTGGAGAGAAAAACATGCACGATGCTGAATTCACCTGTGCTCTTTTTAGATTTATTCAGTTGACTTGCGAGGGTCACAATTTGGGTCAGTATATTTCTCGTTTAAATGATTTGAACATTCGTCTATATATGGATTTAAAAAATGTTAATTGAACATTCTTCTCGAAACAGACTGGCAAAACTACCTCAGAACTCAGGCAGGTAATACGACGACGGTAAACGTTGTAATTTGCACCGTCGATTACCTCCTACGCCTTCAAGAGTCCATAATGGACTTCTACTGGCATTACTCCAGTAAAGAACTGATCGACCCAGCTGGCAAAGCTAATTTCTTCAAAGCTATCGGTGTCGCAAGTCAAGTATTCAACACCCTCACCGAAGTCATTCAGGGACCTTGTGCTCAGAATCAACAGGCTTTGGCACACTCTCGATTGTGGGATGCTGTTGGCGGTTTTCTCTTCCTCTTCTCTCACATGCAGGATAAACTATCGAAACACTCGAGTCAGGTTGACCTTTTGAAGGAATTGCTCAATTTGCAGAAAGACATGATCACTATGATGCTGTCTATGCTGGAAGGTACGACTTTTGATGGGTTTCGAAGTAGATACTAGTCAATGGACTTGGATGGATACTTTAAGTTTTATTATTTTAGGAAACGTTGTGAATGGCACGATTGGAAAGCAAATGGTAGACACGTTGGTCGAATCGGCTGGAAATGTGGAATTAATTCTCAAGTACTTCGATATGTTCTTGAAACTGAAGGATCTCGTTTCATCACCGAGTTTCTTGGAGGTTGATCTCAACAGCGATGGATGGGTTTATCCGAAGGACTTTAAGGAGAAGATGGAACAACAGAAGAGTTACACCGAGTGAGTTAACACGATTATTTTAATTCTTTGCACTCGAGGACGTTTCGCTCGGGTGAACTAGCAACTCGAGACGATTTCAGCTAAATTAGGTCTTGTGGATTCTTTAAAATGATTTTACACTAAGAACTCTGGCTAAACCCAGTCCAAGAAAAAATTTCGGATAAGAATATTTTATCGTAACGGAAACAAACGAATGAAGCTCGGGAACTCGAGGAACAGGGTGCCGTAGTGGCGCCCCTCGAGTGCAAAGGGTTAATAATTAATTAGGAATAACTTATGTAACATATTCTATAAATAATTTTTTATTACAGCGAAGAGATCGAATTCCTTCTAGCCTGTTGCGAGACCAATCACGATGGTAAAATCGACTATGTAGCCTTCATGGATCGTTTCCACGAGCCTGCGAAAGAGATCGGTTTCAATCTCGCCGTTTTGCTCACTAATTTATCGGAGCACATGCCAAACGAGCCTAGATTGGCGAGATTCCTCGAAACTGCAGGTTCTGTGCTCAATTACTTCGAACCGTTCCTCGGAAGAATCGAAATTCTCGGTGGAAACAAGAAGATCGAAAGGGTTTACTTTGAGATCAAAGAATCAAACATCGAACAATGGGAGAAGCCACAGATCAAAGAATCGAAACGAACGTACTTCTATAATACCGTGGTCGAAGCCGGTGAAAAGGAGAAATTGGAGACCTTCATTAATTTCTGCGAGGATGCGATATTTGAGATGCAACACGCGAGTGCTTTGATGGCTGTCGAGGAGAGTGGTGGAATCGGAAAAGCGAGAGAATCATCCTACACTTACATGACGGACGATGATGAGGAAAGGAACAAAGATCCTATCAGGAGAGGCATACAAGCGTTCAAGGATGGCATCTACTTCTTCTTCTCGATGTTCTCGCCGACGAATATTAAGAACAAGATCGCCGAAATGCAACAGATGACGATACCCGAACTCTTTATTGGCTTCTTCAAAATGATATTCTACGCGTTCTACTATTCTGGATTCGGTGTTGGCTGTGTAATTAGGTACTTCATGAGGCTACTTCTAACGTTAATGAGAGGACCACACGTAGAGGAACCAGTCGTCGAAGTGAAAGAAGAAGAGGAAAAACCATCCAGACATTTGCCTGCTTTACCGCCTACGCCGGATGAATCGAATCTACAGGTTTGATGCTTCCATTTGTTTTGTAAAGTACTCACATGTTAAATGATAAACTTGTAGCAAATATACAAATTTTTATATTTATATTTCTTTCAAGGTGCAAGCCTTCGGAATGGATATAACGAAAGAGGAAGGAGGTCAGATAAAAATAGCACCACACGAGTCAACAACTTCGACACCACAATCGAGCATCGAAGAAACCGGGGAAAGCACCCCCGAAGAGGGTGGAGGAGAGGAAGGAATGAGAGCCGAGGGTGGAACAGGAGAGTCAGAAGCTCCTGTTACTTTGGCTGACTTATTAGGGTACAATCATTTATCCAAGTCCTTCCTATTCGCTACTATCATTACTTCCTATCCTTCCTATTTACTTCTATTTTATCAATTTTATTTAAAGATAAAAAGTTTTATTTAAAAATATTTGTCAATTTTGCAGCGGTGAACAGGCAAAAGCTCAAGCTGCTGCAGCTGCTGAAGCAGCGGCAGCACAGCAAGCAGCAATGGCTGCTGTCGAAGCGGAAGCCAAGCAAGAAATAATAGCAGAACCGTCATCATCGACCATAGACTTCTCCGAATATACTCACCGCATCGTTTCATTTTTGGCTAGGAATTTCTACAATTTGAAATACGTCGCTCTCGTTCTTGCTTTCTGTATCAATTTCATGTTGCTGTTCTATAAGGTAGGATGAACTTTGCTCTTTAACCCCTTGCCTTACGATTTCTTTTGTGACTGAACGCACAATAGCTAAGAACTAATTGTTGGAATAATAATTTATCACTAATTTCCAATATACCGGAGTAAATTAATGCAATACTATTGGCATAGAATTAATTCAACACTTCTTGACCTATTGATATTTGCAATTTAACAGTTTTTGGAAGACTTACAAATTTTCTATTCATTTTATCGTGCCGCTTGTGCAACACCTTATTGTAAGGAAAGGGGTTAATATTCTTCTTTAATCCAAAGATGTTAGGATAATGACAGAATATCGTCTGCTTAGGTTTCCTCGTTGGCTGAAGATTCAGATGAAGAAGGCAGTGGTCAAGCAATAGCGGATTTATTGGCAGAAATGTCTGGCGAGGGTCCATCAGGTTCTGGAAACGGAAGTGAGGGAGAAATGGGAAGCGGAAGTGGAGAAAATGAATCCGAAGAGGAGGAAGACGCGTATGCTCTGGAATATGTCGAAGTGGCGGAAGATTTCTATTATATGGCTCATGTTATGCGACTCATGGCAGCACTTCATTCTATTGTCTCCCTTGCTATGTTGGTAGCTTATTATCATCTCAAGGTATGAATTTATCTATAAATCATCAATGCTTGTTTTTCAACAATATTAGCATTTAACAAAGAAAATATCAATGATTCTGCTTCAGGTACCACTGGCCATCTTTAAGCGGGAAAAGGAAATTGCACGACGAGTAGAATTCGATGGTTTGTACATTGCTGAAACTCCGGAAGAGGATGACATCAAGGCACATTGGGATAAAATGGTTATATCGGCGAAAACCTTCCCCGTGAACTATTGGGACAAATTCGTGAAGAAAAAAGTGCGACAGAAGTACAGCGAAACTTATGATTTCGATTATATCAGTAATTTATTGGGAATGGAGAAGACATCGTTTAGTCAACAGGAAGAAGAAGGTTCTGGATTAATACACTTGTAAGTGATGCTAATTTAATACTTTTGACCACGGGTGGCCAACCCAAATGATCTTCCGGGCCACTTTGGAAATGCATCATAACTCCGTGGGCCGCATATAAAATTATATATCCCCATATATCAGATTTAGACCCACTACAGGCACTTTTTCGGAGTGAAAAATTGAAATATAATGAGTTATTATTATTGTGTTTACTATTTTTCTTACATGTAAACATAAATAATATAATAATAATGATACTAATGATAATCTCGCGGTACGGGAAAATGTCCAAGGCGGGCCGCGGGTTGGCTACCCCTGCTTTTAACATATGTAAGACATTTGTTTTATTATATTTTCTTCTCTTTCAGCATCGTAACAATCGACTGGAGGTATCAAGTTTGGAAAGCTGGTGTCACCATTACCGATAATGTAAGGGAGAATAATTATTATAATTACATTTTGCTATTGAACTTGCATATTTTCAATTATATAATTTTTTCAGGCATTTTTATACAGTCTCTGGTACTTCATATTTTCAATTCTTGGCAATTACAACAACTTCTTCTTCGCTGCCCATTTATTGGACGTCGCAGTTGGTTTCAAAACGCTGAGGACAATTTTGCAATCCGTAACGCACAATGGCAAACAATTGGTATTGACGGTGATGCTGCTAACGATTGTCGTGTATATATACACGGTCATAGCCTTCAATTTCTTCAGAAAGTTTTACATCCAAGAGGAAGACGACGAAGTAGACAAAAAATGCCACGATATGTTAACGGTAGGTGTTAATACAAAAAATTCAATGTTTACAGGAATTCTATAAATTCAGGAAAAGATTTACAATGATGTTTTGATTTTCAGTGCTTCGTTTTCCATCTGTACAAAGGAGTAAGAGCTGGTGGTGGCATTGGTGATGAAATTGGTGAACCCGATGGCGATGATTACGAAGTTTATCGTATCATGTTCGACATCACTTTCTTCTTCTTCGTTATTGTCATCCTTCTCGCCATCATTCAAGGTAAGTACACTACCTATTTGTTTATTTTAAAAGAAATTCACATTTTAATTTACTCCAAATAAAACTGTGCAATTTCTCAACTTCAGGTTTGATCATCGACGCATTCGGAGAGCTTCGTGATCAGCTAGAAAACGTGAAAACAAACATGGAAAGCAACTGCTTCATTTGCGGCTTAGGGAAAGAATATTTCGACACGGTGCCCCATGGATTCGACACGCACGTTCAGCAAGAACATAATCTAGCTAATTACATGTAAGTCCTCTACGACAATAACCCTATTTCCAAAATTTCCAAACTGAAAAAATTAACAAAAAGGAAAGAAAATTAAAAAATTACAGAAAATTGCTTCATAAACTCTTTAAATTAACATTTTTAGGTTCTTCCTCATGCACTTAATCAATAAACCGGACACGGAGTACACCGGTCAGGAAACATACGTGTGGAATATGTATCAGCAAAGGTGCTGGGACTTTTTCCCAGTCGGTGACTGTTTCCGCAAACAGAATGAAGCTGTAGAGGAAGAGGCCAAGAAGAAATAAAAATTGTATCTCTTCGCCTGCACATATAGACGACCAAACGATCGTTGACGATGAAACGTCTCCAACGAGGCGTTCTCGATGAACGTAGTAATTAATTTTTACGCGTAAATGATAACCAAACGTAAGATTTGGCATTGTTTATTAAACTGAAAATCAAACTTTAATACTTCGATAGAGATACACTAGACTTCGGATACGTATTATCGTCGCTCACATTTGACATTTCGTCGTTATTCCAAATCGTACACGGTGTTTTTAATACGCGAATCCTAGTGCATCATGTTAGGGTACTCGACAAGGTCGAAGGGCGCATTCGAATACGAAGTCGCTTTTTTTTTCTTCTCGAATTGCAATTTGCACGCGTAAATTCAAGTACGCTAGGAGACTGGTGAAATATATATACCTATTTTTCCAACTTTTTAAGGGTGGCTGGATTGTACAACCGTAAACAAAGATTAAAAAAAAAAGAATTTCCTCTTTAGATAGGTATTAATTAATTGGATACTAGCGGAACAGTTGTTAATCGTTATTAAGACGAATCGATTGCACAAATCTACATTAATATCATAACGTTACGATTGTCTTGTTTTTCATACGTCGGGTGATCACGTTTGTGCGTAACTTACTTCATTGAGATTTGAGATATACATAATGTCAGACATTCTATGTAAGTTGAACATGTTTAAAGTTTATATGACAAGTGGAACTACATAGTGCTACGTGGAGAAACGTTTTTTTGAAGGTTATTGATGACTGAGATCACAATATATATTCAAAGATGTCAATATATTGTAAATAAAACTCTATGGCAGGACTATCTGAGAATAAAGACATACTTCTTTAATCGATCGTTTTGTCCACTTTCATCCACCTGCTTTAATCGTTTATTTCTAATAACCTTCCATTCGTATCGATGAAACGAGTGGATACTTGACACCAAATAACTGGGTCACGATCGACCGATTTCTCCTACCTCATCAATAAACACTAATAATAATCAAAAACAGGAAATTATCCAACAACAAAAATCCAAAGTATCCCTCAAAACCACATCCAACATTCTCCCAAATCCTCCCCTGTCAATCCAAACGATTTCTCACCCTCCGATCAATAAAAGAAATCAATCCTTAAAAATCTCCCTCAAAACATCTACCCATCCTAGACAAGAAATTTTAAAAAATCCCTAAAAATAATTTCTCAAAAAAAAAATGGCAATACAAAAGTCAATGCAAAACTCATCTTCAATCTACTCTAGAATTAATTTCCCAGGAACACCCTTAATCCCACCGATCGATCGAGCAGCTTTTCAAATTCCAAAGACTCCTCGAAGTCTGGTACCGCGGAAAAGCGATGCACCGGCTAATATTTCGACATAATCGATCTTCCTTCGTACATGAGAAGATCAATGCGAACTCGAATCGCAAAAGACGTCAGGGCGACACGGTGGTGCCGTGTTCCCGGTCTCGTACATCGTTTCTCATCGTTTTCTCTGCAAAACAAAAAAAGACCGTTCTACCGTCGTCGCGCTAAGGCCGCTGGAGGGAAAGAGGTCGCGCAAGCGCCTCTCTCTTGTAACGCCGGTGGTTAAGTGCCTCAGGGCGAAAATGCACCATGGCAAGGGAGTGTCAACGGGCGATCGTCATTGTGGTCAAAATACGGCGATGCAGCCGAGAAACGGGGTTTGCGACAAGATCGAAAATTACATATCGGAGTTAGGACAGTGGTACGTGAGTAAGGGATGAACGAAACGACCGAGGAGGAAGGAACCCACCCCCGTGCCGGCGACACGGAGGCGGGGGTGATCTGGGGTTGAAAGTGGCGGGTGTTTACTACGGATTTTTCTTGAGTGTATTATCACGATAAGGATAATCAGGTGTTTTCTTTTCATTCCTATATTACATCGAGAATAAATTGAAGATCGTTCTTTTTATTATTTTGAGTTTTAAGTGTTGTCGGTATTAAACGTGTTTCTATTGTTTCCTTGAAGTGTGCTTGCGGTATTGAGAAAGGTATCGGGTCGAACCGCTGGTGATACTTTATTGGGTCTTTGTTTTAAATTCTGTGAGACCTGTGTGAAAAAATTGAAGGCTGATCGTGCCTTTGTTTGATCGATTCCTTTGTTTCCCGAGGCCCGTATAGTTCGTGTTTACGTTCTGGTTGAAGGTTTGTTTGGAAGAATGATCGTAGATGAAATGGTTCAATTGAGAATACTTTCCTTTGATTATTCTCAGGATTGGTATGAATATGAATGAGATTCTGACATTTTAATTGAAAGGTCGAGTCATTGATGGTTGTCTTTTCTTATCTCTTTTCATTTTGATAATTAACAGGGCAGTATGGAGGGCGATAATAATGGGACAGTTCTTATCGCTGGTGCTATGTTTCATGACACTCATAAATCATCATGTCAATACCACGTATCAACTCTCGCTACCAACAGGTAAGTTATTGATGGCTGATCGTATGCATCGATTCTATGCAATCGTGGATGACGAAAGACGGTCACCGGTGTTTCTGACGAGTTTTTAAATGATTTTTGCGAGGTAGGACAGAATCTTCCGCACTACGTTATGATGTGCCTTGTGTACACAACCTGGATGTCCTGCAGAGGGGTGGGAAACGGCCTAATTTCAGTCATAAGGGCTCGTGGATGGAGGTACTTGTTGTTGGCGCTCATTGACGTCGAAGCATGCACACTTATAACGTCTTCACATCAATTCACCAGCCTCGCCAGTATACAGGTATACGTGCATTTATATGGACCATATAGAGACCATGTAAAAACTTCCATTTATATCTATGATGAATTGAGATTCTTCCGACTCTTCCGACCTGTTTTTCGTTTTTAATATTTACGATTGAAACGCTTATTGTCATTTCATCTAAAGACTGCAGTTTAATCCATTACGATTTCTTTTGTCACTGACTTTGCAATAATACAAAATTAAACTGTTAAATAAGAATTGACTAATTTATCTTGATACATCGTTTAATTCAATGTAATATTAATATTGTAGAAATAATTTTGTCGTGTCGCTTCTCATTGATATTTTCCATTTGATACGTTTTTCCAAAAAATTGCCTATTCAATTCACGGTGCCATGAGTTGTGCTCGTTATTTTACGACAAGAGAATAACGTGGGTTCTGATTAATCGTGGGTGTAATATATTAAACGATAATTTAAAAGGAATCTTCTATAAGCAGCAGGTACTGAAACTCGAGCCCGCCAATTTACAACCCATTCCACCCCTTCATCCGTAACATCGTTCAATGTCTCTTATAGTATCACAATTTATTTTTATCCCCATTCTTGATCAACTATTCTTTGTCAATTATCATTTTTAATTATTCTTATCACCGTAACAATTCACTATCAATATCAGATCGAATTGAAATCAAGGAAATTTCATTTCCCCGACATAAACGATCATTATCAATTTCAATGATACATACGTGTTATATCTCCACAACGCGTTCGTGTAACTTTATGGTTTTATCGTTCCTTCAAAAGCACACTATTCATGCCAGCAATGAATGGCACGGAACATTAGTTCTATTGGAAACAACCACCACCGTTGAAAGGAGGACGCTGGGTCTTCGACCCGTTGCCACGGCTATTCTTAATCGACAAGCAACCAACTTCCCCATTGTTAAACGCGTTGTATTGAAATTTTAATCGATCTACAGGAGAAACGATCACGAGACTTTTAAAGGCGACAAATTTTTTTCCAGCTACTCGACTGTGTGGCGATACCAGTTGCATTGGCACTCTCGTGCTTAGTTCTTGGGGTCAGATACCGGATGGTGCACATCGTCGGGGTTTCCGTGTGTTTGATGGGGGTTGGATGCTTGGTATGGGCTGGAATCGATGACAATAAAGATCTCGCAACTACGGGTAATCATTCGTAATTCGTTGAATTCAATTAACACGTTGACTACCTTGGAGTTCATCGGTGACCGGTGCTATAGAATTCATGTTAAGTTTAACCCTTTGCAGACGGAGGCATTTTTGAATATCGAGAAACTACCAATTATTTAGCGATGAAAAAACACTTTTTCATCGGAAAGACAGTCTGTTAATGTATACAAGTTGAAATTTACTCTTTGTAAAATAATATTTCAACGATTATATTTTAATTTTTCAACTCTAACCGTTTATATATGCACCGACAAACTATAACCAATTTTTTTCTCAGGGCGGATATATTCGCCCGTCGTCCGCAAAGGGTTAAATTGCAATATTTATAAATTTTCTAACATATTGAATATTTAAATATTGGCATTAAGAAGATAAAGGCCTGCTGAATACAATCTATCTGTGTCTTTAACACTAGAACTACCAAACCAGTCAAAGTGACTGGTATACGATTTTTTTAAAAAGCTTTCCAGGTTTATATAGAAGTTATAGAATAAATATTCTACGTCTTTATCAATAAACATAAATCACCGAATCGACCAAGTTCTCTGCCGCTTGATTCCCTCTTTTTCAAAGTATTTTTTTAATACATTGAATTATGATAATTTTTAACGTCGGTAGTTCTAGTGTTAAAGTTTCTACTTTATAAATATGTGATTTTAATAGAAAAAATTTCATTTGGAAATAACGAAACAAGTGAAATATCGATGGTGATCAATGTGTTAATAATGAAATTCTCGCGCGTTTTCTTCTTTCAGTTCTTTTTTTTTGAGTTTGAATTTTCTAAAAATATCCTATCTTTTGTCCGTGCAAAGGAAAGAATCAACTTGTCGGTGATATGCTCTGTTTGGGCGGTGCGGTATTATTTTCCGTAACGACGGTGCTGCAGGAATTAGCCGTTAAGACAGTCGATATTATCGAGTACTTGGGTATGATAGGCTTCTTCGGCACGATATTGAGCTGCATGCAAATGTAAGTCAAGAACCACGAGAACGATTAAGGTGTCAACGACGTATCTCCATTCATGCTCCACGATGATATTTTAGAGCCGTGTTGGAGAGGCTGCAGATAGAGTCTTTTCACTGGGACAATGCACCGGTGATTACATCCTTGGTGGTGTACTGTATCACGCAATTCGTGTTCTTCTCTCTGGTGCCTGTTATATTATTCGAATCGGGTGCAACGGCACTGCAATTGGCACTGTTGACTGCGGATTCTTTCAACATCTTGTCCGGCATGCTGATTCACCAATACAAGGTACCCAGCTAATTAATACATTTTTATTTACGAGTAAAATGAAGAATTTTGTTAAATCAAAATCTCTAACTCTATAGTCCATTTAACTCTGTGAAAAATTCCAATGTAATCCAATAGGGAAACAGGATGAATGATTTAAAGCGTTGAATAATTAAAATTGTTTTTAACGACCACTCGGAGATGTTGAATTATTTCGTGAATAGAGAGAGGACAGAGCGCGGCTGGAATTGCACAATAACGACGATCACGTCGACGTCTATGTAATGGAGCCTTTTTCCATTTGTTCCAGTTTCACGCATTGTATTTCGTTTCGTATACTCTTACAATGGCAGGCATATACATTTATGCAATAAAGCGAACACCGATGTTGTCGAACTCACGTAGGCAGCACATCGAACCACCCGCGCCGGACTACAGGTAAAATTCACAATTCTATCGATCCCTCTATTGTTCCTTTTCTCGCTCGCTGATGCATCTTTTTTCCTTCCTGTTCCTTTTGTCCGTATAAATATCACAGGAGACGATATTATAACGCATTCTCTTCCGCGTTTAACGACACATTGCGTCATTTCGTGCCATTTTTATCCCATTTGCAATATCAGCTGGAGTTATATTACTTAACTCTTATGGATGCTTGTAATGCAGAACACAATTATAACACATTAACCCGTTCCCGGAGAATAATGTGTTGCAACTCGTGGAATAAATGAAATAGGAAATTTTTTAAATTTTCCAAAAACTATTAAATTAAAAATGTCATTGGGCTATGATACAATCAAATTAGTTATATGCTGTTAAAAGTAATAATTAATTAAGTAGTAAATAATTAATAGTAATAATTCTAATGAGTTCAATTCCACGTTATATTAGGAATCCGGGATAAATTGTTACTTCAGCAATTAAATCTCAGTTATTGGTAATTCAGTGGCAAAAGAAATGGCACGGCAAAGGGTTAATTAACACGAAATTCTTAGAAGAATATTTGCAAATGGGTATATCATCTCAATCTTATTTATTATATCTTAGTTATCTCATATATTTAACATGTTCAATTCAACCTTACCAAGCTGTACCTTGTAATTAGTGTTTAATTGAATCACCAACACCTAGTCGAACGTGTTAAGTATCTATTAATATCATTTTGATGATCAAACACCATCAAATAGAATCGCTACAGCTACAGAGAACGCGTTCAACATCGATCTTTAATCCAATGTATAATACTTCATTTACTCTCTCCACCGCTGGCAGTACGCTTGATGAGATTAATGAATAATTGACCGTGAATTAAAGTGACATCATTTTAAGACACATGTCCCATCCGGACGTCGGTGAGGTGGAAATGGCAACGAGCTCGGGGATGTCCGCCGTGAGCGGTACCCTCGACATGAGGGCGTCGACCCTCGGCAGCGAGAGGGAAACGATGGACGCAACGAGTTTACCTTTAAGTGTCAGCTCCGACACGGCCTTCACCTCTTTCTACGGCAGCCAAGCGAATCTAAAGGTAGCTTCGAGATCAGTGCCCCGTGTCTCTTCGAATTCGTTCTTAAATGCGAACGCTACCACGATTCGTTCGCATTAATCGTCCTTAATGGAAATCGACGGCCTTCGATGTCATCCGTAAACTTCTCGGATAGACGAAGAGGAGAGTAACGAAACGCACGATAATCTATTAGTATTTTAACACGTTGAAAATCGTATCTAGCAAGTTTCGTTGTTTCTACAGGGAGTCAAGATTTTTGTATGGAAATAACACTTTTATGGTGTAGGAAAATTGAGAAGAACAGTTATAGAATGTGTAACTGTAATACTTTATATAAATAATAGGTAATTGACTTATTCTAGATCGGTATTTTAAGACTTTACCGACCGGTAGCCGAGGCCCAACACTTTTGGACTTTTAACTTATTGATTGGTTGATACGGCAATTAATAAATTATTATTTTACATTGTGATTAACTGTGTTAAGGATTCACTGAAGAAACTTTGCAATTTTCGATGAGATATCAGTATCGGGGAAATATTTGCGTGCAAGTGACCGATCAGAAGTGGGTAGGATGTTAAAAAATACCGGTTGGTAAAGTGCTAATATCGAATGTATAAGAAAATTCGTAAGTATTATCATTTTGAAGTCACTGAATTTAGAAACATCAGTCACTCGATGACTTACACGATATTCAACGTGTTAACGTTTATTGAAGCTAGGTTTCAGTGACTACGCGTCGATAAACTCGTTGTTTAGGATCAATTTTTATCCGGTACTGATGAAACTCGGGATAAAAATGGGCCCTGTGTAGATTAGAATATGTCGAATCAAAAGAACCGAATCTCGAGTTTCCATGGTACGATTTACATGCTCGAGTTTCCGTGATAGATAAATAACGGATCGTTTGAAGGATAATCATTGAAACGTCGGTTAATTAGGTACATTTATTTTCAACGATAATAATGCACGTCACGTACGATTAGCGAGCGAAAGGTGTATATACATTAAATATAACGATTTCAGGCTATGCACGGGAACAGCGGTTCTGCCTGTAATTAATAACGGGGTATTTCACCAACGTAGATATAATTATTACGAGTAATTCGTTATTAATCGGGGCACAGATAGGAACGAGAATTATTTAAAGCAGTGATGGGCAAACTTTTTTAAAAACTGACCAGAAAAGAAAAGAACAAATTTTAATGGGCCAATATGATTCATTAAAGACTTCAACCCTTCGAGGTAACACGAAATACAGTTAAGTTTCTATTCTTCAAAGTCGATTTTATAACTTTACTGAATGTTGCAATTTAATTCTTAAAAATTATGAAAGTCGTTACAACTGAATGGTTACAAATCAAGTTACGTGAGTCAAAGAAAGGAGAAGATTTTTAAATAAATTTTAAAGAGCTGAAATTGAAAGAGCATTATTTTTTTAATTTAAGACTGGCCACAGTTTGCACACTGCTTCAAAGTATGGAAGAACTTTTGTATGATGGTATTGGTGACCATTCTGACAGTTTTTTAGTACTTTATTTTTTTCTAATCTTTTTTAATAATTACTATAGGAAATCGATAGGAAGTGTCTAAAAAAGAAGATACGCGTTTCACGTATAATCTTCGTGTCTCCATTAGTCGGGCATTCTTAGGGTCGTTGATGCATAGAATTCTCTTGATAAGAATAAACAGTGCCAAAGGAAGGATATATCTTCATTGTGTCGAACATAGTCGAAGAATATAGGTCGAAGTATATACTCGTTCGTTTTTCTATGAGCATCAGAATTTATTTTGTCTAAAATCCTTTCTTCACGTTCACCGTGAGCCAACTTCGATGAGGATTTTCATGAGATTAAAACCATGTTAAGGGTATATAATTAATCGTAAAGTAGCTTACGAAGGTCGGCTAAATAGGACGTGAAAATTCTTTCGAAGGACCCATGCATAATTTTGAACGACGTATTGCATTATTATACACAATTGCATATTCGAATAATACATATTATTCTATAAATATTTAAGCTTACAGTTATTCAGATTTGATAAAAAGAAGTTTTCACCGATCGCTCAGTCGCATTGTGAATAATAATTCGGATGGTAAGATGTAAAAGTATTAATGATTTGTCGCATAAGAATCACATCGTTCGCTGTAATTAGTAAGAAATTGATGATGTCTGTAAGGAAGACTTTTTATGATTCCGCAATAGCCTATCATTTATTCTTCGTTCAAGCTCATAGATGCTAAAAAGTCGAGGGGTAATTGGCAACAATTTAATCTTTTTGCAAGAGTTAACAATTTTTTCTCTTAATTGATACACGGTAGTTGAGAAATCGATTTCTTTGCATGTCGATATTATACATGTAAAGACGTCGTGCAACGGTTAGTTAATTAAAGGTGCAATATAATAAATTTTACTGTTAAGTCATTCTATCGGAGAATTATCTCTGATATATTTCTGTAAATTATTATTAAAACTTCTGCCGTTGGTTTAAAGTTTTATTACAACGTGCGATATATCCTTGTTGCTCAAAGTATATTATAATTATTACTCTGAAAAAAAGTGCGGTGTAATGCGATTGTTCATTTAATTAAATCTCTTATACTTTCCATGCTGCACATAATTAACTGAACTCTCTTTAAATATCGGCACCTAATATTAGACAATGATAATTGATTTTCTTTTTATAATTTCAATACTGCAATTTAATCATTTACAAAGACGTTACACCGAACTTACATTGTATCGTCCATATGCGTGTCAAAATGTTATTTCAGGTATTATGTATATTTTTTTGGAATAAAGTAATGAACTGATAACAAATAAAACACAAAAATGCCGTATTTCCTTTCTGTAACTCCCACGCGTCAAAGCTCGACGCACAAGTTTTTGCAGCCAAGCAATTAACATTAATTCCAACAACTCAGAACTTCCAGAAGTTGTTCTTTATTACAAATTATAATATTAGAGTTTAATATTATCGAAGTAATTTGGGTACTGAAAAGCGTGAAAAAGGATTGAAAAATAATCTAAAATAAATAAAGTTCTCCTTATATTCATATTCTCCTCTCTTTGCAGCTTTACCTTGAACACCATTTTTTTAATATCTACAAGTTGTACAATATTAGCATTATATTGTTATAATATTATATTATTTATCATTTTTACGTTTGCGTAATAGCTTATTAACTGATCAGGTCCATTAAAATTTAGTGACGATGCCACAATGGCGGGTTCTATAGAGATCCCCCTTCGTGACACAGACGAGGTGAATATCTTTGGCTTTAATAACCCAATTATATTTTTTTAAGGTACAGAGAAACAGTTAAACGGTTTCTGCGTTATCTCTGTTACGAGGAAATCAAAATAGTCCCATTAAGAGTAACAGGAAGATATTTTAGCGAACCTAACCTCTTCGAGGGATCCATTTTTCACTGACTCGTATACACTATGATGTAGCTGTACATATGCTGCGAAACTACACACTGCGATCACTGATTTATTGCATCGACGATCTTTATTTCGATTTCTGGATTACGTTATTAAAAAATTTGTAAACTCATGTTTGTTATCTGATAGCTGGATTTTTCTCCCAATTGTTTTTACTATTTGTATTTGATCTGTGACAAGTATAATTAGAAAATATCTCAAGCTCGTGATCTGTTAATAAAGTTATTTAATAAATTGACTTTCCGACCTACACTTTGTCTAATTAAATGCCTCACCATGCCATCACATTACAGTGTTTTTCTTTTTATAAATAGTATTTTAATCGACACACGCTTTCCTTCTTAGGTGATAGAACTTTATTTAGATCAATTACCAGAAGGTGATGAAGTCCTTGGTATTTTACGCCAAGAACATGCGCAGCTCAATATTTGGGTCAATTTGGCCGTATGTATTTCATATCATTAACATTGCTGGAATAATACGAGCGATAAGCAAAGTGGGACAATTTGAAATATGTTGATTTTCGTTACAGCTTGAATATTATAAACAGCATAAAATCGAGGATTTTATTAAAATCCTAGAGTCTTCTCGTATTGATGCAAATATTGATTACCGTGACTATGAGAAAGATCAAATGCGGGCCTTGGACATGTTGGCTGCGTACTATGTCCAAGAGGCCAACAGAGAGAAAAATAAGGACAAAAAAAGAGATCTCTTCACAAAAGCTACTTTGCTTTATACAACAGCAGATAAGATTATTATGTATGACCAGGTATATTCTATTTATATTACTGTATGTATATTCTATCAAAATGAGCAGATTATTAATTCTCAATTAATTTATGTTAAAGAATCATTTATTGGGCAGAGCTTATTTTTGCCTGTTGGAAGGTGATAAAATGGAACAAGCCGATGCACAGTTTAATTTTGTATTAAATCAGTCACCAAATAATATACCTTCTCTACTTGGAAAAGCTTGTATCGCGTTCAACAAAAAAGATTATCGTGGCGCGCTTGCATTTTATAAAAAAGCTTTGAGAACAAATCCAAATTGTCCAGCTGCTGTACGACTGGGAATGGGGCACTGTTTTATGAAGTTAAGTAATCAAGAGAAAGCACGTTTGGCATTCGAAAGAGCGCTCCAATTAGATGGGCAATGTGTAGGAGCCTTGGTTGGACTTTCGGTTTTAAAGTTGAATCAACAACAACCAGATAGTATAAGAACTGGAGTACAAATGTTATCAAAAGCTTATACTATTGATTCGACAAATCCTATGGTTTTAAACCACTTAGCGAATCATTTTTTCTTCAAAAAAGACTATAACAAGGTACAACACTTAGCTCTTCATGCATTTCACAACACCGAAAATGAAGCCATGCGCGCAGAGAGCTGTTATCAATTAGCTAGAGCATTTCATGTTCAAGTAAGTAAATTTTACGAAAGGTAATGAGTCATTACCTTACTAATGACGAATGTAAACGCTAATAATTAATTCGATTATTTTAGGGTGATTATGACCAGGCATTTCAATATTACTATCAAGCAACTCAATTTGCACCTGCCGTTTTTGTGCTGCCACATTTTGGCCTAGGTCAGATGTATGTTTATCGTGGAGATGCAGAGAATGTAAGGATTCTACATTATTCTCGTGATAATTAATAAAAAAATATTAATAATAAAATACTTTTCGTTCTACCAAAGGCTGCACAGTGTTTTGAAAAAGTATTAAAAGCTCAACCAGGGAATTATGAAACAATGAAAATTTTGGGGTCACTGTATGCAAATTCGAGTTCTCAATCGAAACGCGATATTGCTAAAAATCATCTTCGAAAAGTAACTGAACAATTTCCCGACGACGTTGAAGCTTGGATCGAACTAGCTCAGATCTTAGAACAAAGTGATCTCACTGCAGCTTTAAATGCATATGGTACGGCTACCAGAATTTTAAAGGAAAAAGTTCAAGCAGATATACCGCCAGAAATTTTAAATAATGTTGGGGCTTTGCATTACAGGTAAGTTGCTTAATATATCTTTAATTCCACGTTTTACATAATACGGTGAAATTATTCATTATCTTCTCCTTTCAGACTCGGAAATTTAGAAGAAGCCAGAAAGAACTTGGAAGAATCTCTTGCAAGATCTAAAGCAGATGCTCTTCACGATTCCGTATATTATAACTCTATTGGAGTTACAACAACTTATAATTTAGCTCGTTTGAACGAAGCTTTATGCATCTTCGATAAGGCAGAAAAGTTGTACAAAGACATTTTAAAAGAACATCCGAACTATGTAGACTGTTACTTAAGACTGGGTTGCATGGCTAGAGACAAAGGACAAATCTATGAAGCATCCGATTGGTTCAAAGACGCTTTGAGGATTAACAATGAACATCCAGACGCATGGTCCCTTCTGGGTAATTTGCATCTGGCCAAAATGGAATGGGGTCCTGGTCAGAAGAAATTCGAAAGAATTCTCAAAAATTCAACGACAAGCACAGACGCATACTCTTTAATCGCCTTGGGTAATATTTGGTTACAAACGTTACATCAGAGCGGAAAAGATAAAGAACGAGAAAAACGCCATCAAGACAGGGCCTTAGCTATGTATAAACAGGTAATATGATAATATCCGCAACATATTTTCAAATTACTAATAAATGTTACAACAGGTATTAAGAAATGATCCGAAAAATATTTGGGCAGCCAATGGTATTGGAGCAGTATTAGCTCATAAAGGTTGCGTTAACGAAGCAAGAGATATTTTTGCTCAAGTACGAGAAGCAACAGCTGAATTTTGCGATGTTTGGTTAAATATTGCACACATCTACGTTGAACAGAAGCAATTCGTTAGCGCTATCCAAATGGTATTTATGCGTATGAAGTGATACATCAGTTGACTCATACATATATTTTATATATATTTATTGTTGCAGTACGAAAATTGTCTACGCAAATTCTACAGATATCATCACGTTGAAGTTCTCCAATACCTTGCGAGAGCTTACTTTAAAGCTGGCAAATTAAACGAGGCAAAATTAACATTATTGAAAGCACGTCGTGTAGCACCACAAGATACAGTGTTACTTTATAACATTGCTCTTGTATTACAAAGACTGGCAGCTCAGATTCTTAAAGATGAGAAATCAACTTTAACGACTGTATTGCAAGCAGTACATGAATTGGGTCTTTCGCATAAATATTTCCAATATCTATCAGCACACGGCGATAGAATGGAACAGCTTGCAGAAACAGAATCTAGAAGATGTCAAGATTTGTTATCACAAGCGCAATATCACGTAGCTAGGGCCAGAAGGTTGGACGAGGAGGAAAAGATGCTGAGAAAGAAACAAGAGGAAGAAAGACAAGCCTTTAAAATGCGCCAAACGGAAGAGCAACGGAAACTCGAGGAAATGCGTCGACAAAAAGAAGAAGAGATGTTGCAGAAACGACAAGAGTACGTTGAGAAAACGAAAAATGCTTTGGTGTTTGGAGAAATGCCATCAGAGAAGTCTGGGAAGAAAGGTAAAAGGCAACGGACTGATCAGTATGTCAGCGATAGTGAAGGTTCAGGAAGAGACGAAGGTAGAGAAGAGGCTCCAAGAGAGAAGAAACGAAAAAGGAAAGCGAGTGGTGAACGCAAAGAGAAGAAAGGCAAGGGCAAAGGAAGACGCAAGAAAGATGTGGGAAGTGGAGAGAGTGGTAAGGAAAATATTTTACATACTATTCATTCTTTTATAGATTAAAAATTCTAACTCGATTCATAACGAATTTAAATTATCAGGTTCGGACAGCGATCGGCCTAAACCGAAACGTGGAAGGAAAGCTGGTTTTAAGAAAGAGAAACCATCTAGGAAGAGTACTGCAGAAGTTCCAAAGGGTAAGATGCCCTTATCGAAAGAAACTATATCCACCAGCGAGTCCGACAGTGATTCAGGAGGTCTCAAAATTGCCAGCGGGTAAGAAATAATAATACAAACAAATTTATAATAACTTAATACATTAAAGAAAAGGTCTAATAAATCTATAATAATTATTGCAGAGGTGAAAGTGGCAACGAGGCTCGAGGTCGCGGAAGCAGAAGAATCGATTCTGATTCTGAGCATTCTCGTGCTTCACGTTCAAGATCCCGCTCTCGTTCCAAGTCTGGAAGTCGTTCCAGAAGTAGTTCACGATCACGATCACGCTCGCAATCACGATCACGATCAAGATCACAATCACGTTCACGTTCACGCTCGCAATCGCAAGCAAGATCAAGATCCCGCTCGCAGTCGGGTTCCAGATCAAGAAGTGCATCTCGATCGAGAAGTCGTTCTGCATCCGGTTCAAGATCAGGCTCGGCGAAGAGTGGATCTCGCTCAAGATCAGGATCAAGATCACGATCTGGTTCGCGAAAGAGTCAATCACGATCAAGATCTCGTAGTGGTTCAAGAAAAAGTGGATCTCAAGCAAGATCAGCGTCTAGATCCAGATCAGGATCTAGAAAAAGTCAATCAAGATCAAGATCTCGCAGTGGTTCAAGAAAAAGTGGATCCCCAGCGAGATCAAGATCAAGATCAGGTTCTAGAAAAAGTGGATCACCGGCAAGATCAAGATCGGGATCGAGAAAAAGTGCCTCTCCGGCAAGATCAAGATCGGGTTCTAGAAGAAGTGCTTCTCCAGCGAGATCACGATCGGGATCGCGAAAAAGCGGATCCCCAGCAAGATCGAGATCTGGTTCGAGAAATAGTGGTTCACCGGCAAGATCAAGATCAAGATCAGGATCTCGAAAGAGTGATTCTCAGCCTAGGTCACGTTCAGGGTCGAGAAGAAGTGGTTCTAGATCAAGGTCTCCAAGTGGTTCAAGAAAGGCTATGTCACAATCAAGATCCAGATCTAGATCAAGATCTGGATCAAGATCAAGATCTGCGTCGAGATCAAGGTCAAGATCACCTAGTGCATCGGCATCGGAGGCACGTAAATCAAGGAGAAAAACTCGATCAAAATCTAAATCTGCCTCGAGATCGAAAAGTAGAAGCAGGTCGCATTCTGGATCGAGATCGAAAAGTGGCTCTCGAAGTCGCAGTCCTAGTGGCTCTGCTCGGTATGTAATTTAAATATTACAATGCACTTACCTTAACACGATGCTATGTGGATGGATTCGGTGATATGTGGCCTCGTTTGCGTTGTTTCAGGTCTGCTTCTCCAGTTTCGAGAAAATCAGTCTCCGGCAGCGAAGCAGGCTCCCGCCATTCAAGTTCGGACAGGGGTGATGGCAGCGAAAGCGTTTAATTTTGGCGTTCGATTAGAAACACTAGAGCTCCATGTTTAAATGTTCACTTTCACGGTAGGGTTTACACTTTTTATAAAAATACTATTCACTCATGGAAGCTATGAATATTACGAGTTTATTTCGTGATTGCACATCGCGATATTGTAATGGCAACAGCTAGACACGGTGCGGATAGGCTTTCAACTATTCGATATTACGATACTCTTCGATTATCGAAGATCTTCGATATACTCGGCCATTGGCCGATTGATTTATTAGCGCGAAGTTTTGAAATTTGAAATGGGAACATCGTAGTAGAATAGTAGATTCATATTTGTTTCTCTTATAGATTCATATTGTTCAAATTATCGTTTGTGTTCTTAATCTTTCTACATATAAAAATATCATGATATTTCTCAGAAGTACTGCGAATTTATTATGTAAATTACTGACGTTTGTAAAGACAAGTTTTTATCGCTTTAATCTCCTAATACATACTTTATATTACAAAGTAAAAGTTACAACTGTTTCTTCATTATACGTTATGACAAAGAATAATCAAATAATTCCTTTAACTTCTTGAACGTAGTGATCAGCGGAAAATATAATGACGTCGGGTTGACAACGAATCGATCGTTTTATATTTAAAGAACTGCGAAAAATAAAAACAACATAGTACTGAACATGATTGTTACTCGTTGAATTATTATTATGCACATGGAAATGCATGAATGTAAAAATAAATTACAGTGATATATATGGTACGTAACAGGTGCTGTATATAGTATACAATGACCATGTATCGATCTTACTAACCATATAAAATAAATTATTAAAGCTCTCTCGAGGTGAGTGACACGTACCTACGGCGACGTTTTATATACTGCTTGTCGTCGACTAGTTTTCTATCGCTTTTAGCTCCAATTTTCCAGCTTTCATACACGCGATGACCTTTCACATTGTTTCACGCATGCATCATGTATTTAAGCCAGCCTTTTTCATAGAGCGAAAACAAATTTCTGACATTGCGAGATAATTTTGTTAGTTTTCACAATGTGCGCGCACTTTAAAGGTAAAAATGCTCTTAATTTTATAAATTAAAAACCTTTCTGCTCTCTGTCACTGAAGTAAAACGCCCGCCAATACCGTTCAAAATTTTCATCGGTCCAAAATTTGTTGTCTAGCTTTTAAGGGAAGACATTTTTCGTTCTGAGAAATTTTAAGGTTTTTATTTTTTTGTCGTCCCAAATTGTTCATGTATGAGGTAATTCGAAAAGATTATCGCTTTTCCTTTACAATGTGAGTAATTTTATCTGCAAAAAAATCTATTTCTTCTATTTGTGGATAGTTAAAAAATTAAGTCTTATGTTATATCAATATAAACATGATTCATAAGCGGCAGGCGATGATTTCTTCAGTTCTACGCGCATTTTACGTTAAGGTCGGCTGTTCATCGTTTTTCTACTGTCAACCTTCGAGCTGTTTACATTTTTCGTAATATTTACGTTCCGTCTCACGTGTTTTTACACACGAGGTTGATGCGCATAAATCTTGCGGTTACTATGTCGTTTTGATTTCAGTTAATTAATTTACGTACCAGGTAAAAAGCGAGGGAAAAAAAATCCAGACGAAAAATAATAAATTGCTCCAAGTAATAACGGGACCACAGTTTCCTATATTTTCAGGAAGTAAATTTAATTAGTAAATACAGCAAAAAATACTTCGCAGAAATATATTTCCATATATTTCATTAAAAAAGAAAGCTGAAAACTAATTTGCGGGAAATGTTGAACTCATTTCAACCAGCAGAAATCCGTCGTTTTTAAAACAACACCTTTAAAAAAGCATAAAGTTCCTGTATCCAAAAAGAATGGGCAGTAATTAATTAGCAAATTTATCATCGACTAAGTTTAAACACCATAAGACATTTTTCAAAAAATCAGGTAACTGCAAATCATTTTAAAAAAATCCATCACCTGCTAGTTTTGAATAGTGAACATCATCGAAATAAAATTTGTTTCATTCCGTCAAGAGAAATTGCCGGCAAATTAACGTTAAACAATTTCCACGAATACGAATGGGGTCCCGTGAACACTTTATTCACTGGTGAAATTCCGAACACGGAACAGGTGTACTTTATCGTAGGTGCTTTAATCCCGGTGGTGCATAAACCTCGGTAAATCTAGTGGTGTACGCCAGCCGAGATTACACCATATAGATGCGTAACAACGTTATCAGACGATGCTGCTGGCAGCAGAACGAATTCTCCGACTCGAATTTCCCATGAGTAATTTAGTACGGTTATTCACCGACCGAATTAACACGGTGATTTTTTTCGTACAATTTTCTCTGTTCCAAAAAGGGACTTCTAATTGTCTTTTCCATCCAATGATGATAGAGACCCTCGAGATTATCGAAATCCATCGAATATTAATGAACCAATTAACACTACATAATTAACAAGTTGCTAAATTAATAGTTCCCTACATTTTTATAAATATTTCTCACATTTATAGCGAAGGAGGATAGCAGACAGTAGATTTCATGTGTATCGTGTAATATAAAAATTGTTTAACACATAGTCTCATTTGCCAGTGGATCCTTCTTTATTCAAAGTACTTATTTAATATATTTAACCATGAAAAATGAAACGTTCGTAGATGTACTGTTAATGATAGTACAGAAATTAATATTATAACGTGCATTATGAAATTTAAATGGAGGCCACCAGGAAGAAAGCGAGTAGAATGCAGGTCTGATTGACACATTTAAATGTGACCCCATGACGTGAGAACTTACAGACATAAATAATTCTATTCCATCATTCCTAAAAACAGTTACTAGTAATCTTTTATCCTACCTCGACAAAAGGTGATAGAACAGTTTGAAGAATCAATCAGCTTCGTGTCTCTGTTTACTATGCGCAATGGCAGTATCCTGGAACATCTCGTCTACACGTCGTCTTTAAAGCGTATCTTGAGTACATACAGAGAAATCCTGAGCCAGTTTACAGGAAAAGCGAGATAGAAGGAATGGAAGAAAATGCGATAGTGAAAGAGTAAAAAGGGAGAGGCTCTATCTAGCCAGCATAGAACCTGAAAGCTCGAAATGTTTACCCTTTCGATTCGTCTCCCAGAAGTGTGGATTTATTTTCGTGCTCTTCCACGACGACTATTAAACCTTTCTCCTTATCCTTTCCACTGAATCGTTTCATCCATCGAGACGGTTGTTGTTGCCCTTCGTTACTTATCTTTCTCTCTCTGTGTCATTTAATTAACTTGACCTGACGCTTTCGTCGTAGCTACTGAAACGTCCGTTTTCTCGCTTCACAATAATTTTCGCTGGATATAATCAAGGTCTTCGTCAGTTTAAATATCCTCTTTCTACTGTGTTTTTTTTTTGCTTTCTCGGGTCTCTATTCCCCGTCGCTGTTTACTGTATAAGGTACACCCCTCTTAATTAACTCCATTCTGCGTCCTCGTTAAATAGAAATAGGTTGTTGCGGTAGGTCTGGACGGATACAAATTTCTTGCTTACAGGTCTTTTCGTTTTAGTTTTATTAGTTCTAAAGTATATGTTAGACGAGGACGAATATTACGCATTCTATGTCAATTTTAATATAACGATTTGACCCTGAAAGGATCATCAAGGTAAGTGAAGATTTTATAGTTTTTTTTTTCGCTTTCTCTAGGGAAATATTGTTTTGCATCGCAAAGAGAAATTTTGATCGAGCTTTTCTTTCTTCACAAAAGAATCCTGGTAGGTATAGGGGAAGAGAGGGTAGTTTTAATTAAACTTTGTGGACTTGTATGCAATGATCTATAATATATCACGGATATTCGGCCACTATGATTATACAGTGAATTTGAAAGTTAAAAACCTGTCAATATATTCTCCTTCAATACTTTTTTCATTGTACAAGAAACATTATTTCGTTCAGAATCGAGATACGATTCGTCCAAGGAGTATTTCATTGTTGCGATGTTAATAAAGCAAACGAATCTAATGAGGCACAAGATGATAAATACACTTGCGAATAGAACAGCTAAGCAAATCTATCGTCGCGAAACGTAAATTCCCATATGTCAATTTACTACGAGACAAATAAATTGAGCGACCTTTTGTATTTACATACATGGTACACGCGTTGTCAATGGTACGACGACCTAAGATCGATCGGAAAACAAACGTGAGTAAAACGGTAACGACATGACTTTGAATTCAGAATTCTTGTCTTTATTGAATATCAAATTGGCACGATGATAAGCCGACTGCATATCAGTACAGTTAATTTTTGAACCATAAATTTTTCCCCTTGCAATCTCTCCCCGTCGACGATGCAGCCAGGTACAGTCAATAAATAACTGCAGCTCGTTCACGTCCGATCCATCATTCGCCTGGATTGCCAAAGTGAAATAGTGTCTCTCAAAAAACCTTCATTCCAGCAAAATCAAATTTTTCCCCGGGACCAATTCCCAGAGCTCAATAATCCAAGGAGGGTATTTTTTCAATAATTAAGAACCAGTTATTTTAGCTGTTATGGTAGTTCCAGAGTGAAAGAAAAATAGCTTATCAACACTAACTAAAAATAATCAAATAATTATATCTCAATGAAATAAATGAAGGGGGCAAAAACCTTGGTCGATTCAATCGCCTATAGTCTCTCACATAGACATAGAAAATTGAAAAAGAAACATCGTCGGAATTTTCAGGAACATTTTCAAAGAATTCAGAGTAAGTCATTTTGACCACCTTGGCAGTTGTGGAGTTAATAAAATAAGATTGCTGATCCCTAAACTGTCATTCTCCACGACCATATTTATGTCAGAATGATAAATAACATACCAAATACATTCTGGTATCGTCTTTTTGATTCTCTTTCAGCGAGAATACGATTAAATTTTTTGTCTCTTCAATTGATGATATCTCGTTTCCTCCTTTCCACTGTAAAATCGCAGAAAAATCGGGGGTACTGTTTGGTCTCAAAAGAAACGAAGAGATAGAGAGTAAGAATCACTTCTGTGAGATATTCAGGGCACACGATATCGCGTCACGACCGACAGGTTAACAATGCGTTTGCAAAATCCAAAGAACTCGTATCTTCCCATGACTTTTGAGATCTCGTATGACCTGCTTCGAAAAAGACGCGGAATGCAATATTTCTTGTGCACGGAACGAATCGAGTGGTGTTATGCAGAAGCTAGTGACCCACTTAGAGAAGCGAAGAGATTTGAAGAATATGCATCTTCCTGAATGGTCCTTCCGGAGCGACGTTACGTCAGATATTTCAGCATTGAAGGCGCGGTATGTTGCCATGAAAAAAAAAAAGAATTTTCCATCGCGACAGAGCGAGATTTTCTGGACATTCGTTCCATTTATTATAGCGAATGTATTCAGCAATTTCGAAACAGATGGTGGAAATAGTCGAGGTTAGACAGGACGTTGCTCCATGGCGAGAGAATGAGGAAATTATTCATGGAGTAGGATCGTTGAAATCGGCGAACTCGGCTTCGTTCCTCGCAGTTGGTCCGCGGAGTTTAATTACTTCTATGACCTGTCATTGTGAAGTGGAGTGTATTAAAGCTGGTCCACTTTCTGAGTTGCATTATTATATGAACGTTAAGCAAGCGATCCGCCAGGTTGGCTCTAGTTATTCACATTAAATATGTTTGATACAATAGGATTTTCTTTCATTATAAAATTGACTGGAAAATAAATGCTTTCAATTCTACTTTATTTTGCTTTGGTATCAGCTAACGACTTAACTATCTGTGGAAATCGTATCAGCAATCGTGGAGAATGGAATTCCACGAAAAAATTGATTTTGTGAGGGCGGCTACATTTTCTCAGAAATTCATAAAAAGAAGTCTCTCTATTACTGATATTCTGCTAATAATGCGTGGAATAACCTTGGATCTATCGATGTTAATTCTGTTATATTTAAAAGAAATAAATAAGCACTTTGAACAAGGGGAATCAAACTGCAAAGATGATGATTAGTTAAGTAATTTATATTTTATAAGATACACATACAGTAGTTCGCCCAAAAATTTAAGGAATTTTTCGAAAAAGTTAATAATTAGTTAAGTACTTTGGCTGCTTTGGTAATTCCAGTATTAACCCCTTACCGTACAATAAAAAGTTACCCTCGTGATGCGGTAAATTGGATAGAAAATGTTCAAATTTCACACGATAAAATTATATACATATTTATATTATTGTAACGGCGCTTCATAATTAAATAACACAGATATTATAAAATAACGTCTCTAATTTAATGAATCCAAACTTCTTGCACAAAGACAACTCTATTCTCAATATTAAATCAATATCTAAACATTTGCAATTCGTTGTTAACATTCTCGTAATCGATATGAAATATAGGGGAGACAATTTCGTTACGATAATTCGTAACATTATGTTAAATCATGATATATCAAGAATCACTGATCAATTTTTATTTTACCAATTTAATTCGAAACTATTGCGGTGACAGTCACAAAAGGAAATGGTACGGCAATGGGTTAATATGTAGCCAGCATTAAATTCCATTTATGACGAAGGTTAAGAGCTTCCTTTTATAGACAATGTTAGTTTGTGCGGAGAAGAATATGAAATATCTATACATACGTACATATTGTATATATGAAATAAGCTTAAAAAGTCAACAACGTTACACTCGTCGTGAAAGATGATGAAAAGCAAGAAACAAAGAGGCTGCGGCCTCTCGCGATGAATCCTTTTGTTTGTACGAAGAGGATTTCATTGGACGACAAAAAGGCCAACGGTACTTGTAACTTGAAAGTAACCAATGGTTTTCTTCTCTTCTTACGAGTCAAAGTGTACCAAAGCTCGGGATATGAATTTAATTTTCGCGGAATCAAACTTACATAGAACCGGAGATGGAACTGGGAAAGTAATAAGACTTAAATTGAAATTGTGAGAGGGAATAGTGGTAATGACGATCGCGATTCTGATTTTCTCGAAGGTTACGAATTATACGTTATTGCGTCTGTTTCCTTTGCGACGAGACACGACCGTGGTGAAAGCAAAAGATTTTCATTCGCCATAGAAAAGCGTAGTCTTGAAATTAATTATTATTTCTCTTCGCCGGTCACCTTGAATTTCCTCTCATCCATTCGACTCGTCGTTTAACGAGCTACTACCTATTGTCATTGTCCCGTTTCTCTGTTTCGTTATCCAACTTCGAGATCGCCAACACCCGTTTCACGTTCATTTATATCCGAGGCATCGAAGCGACAGAAAATAGTTTATCTCACAGAACGAAACAAATATCGAAACAGAACAAATAACTCTGTTAAACGAATTCCATACAGTCGAGATTCGTATTTTGCATTTTTTTTCCTTCTTTAAAAAAAGAGAAGTAAAATCAATTTGAAAGTTATATTATTACGTACCGATACCAGGACAATTTCTTGTTGGTAGATTAAAAAATAAATTCATATAAAGTCCATCTTCCCATCGACATTTTTCTTTGCCAATCCAGTAACATAATTTACGTGCAAATGGTGCGTGGAAAGGACAAACCCGTATTTTATGTTGACCATAAAAACACGCTTGTATTCATCATACTACAAGCTTATAATTACATTTGTGTACGCAAGTCTTATCAAAATTTTCCCTGCAAATGTTATTATCAAATGCGTAAACCTTGCAAACTTTCGGAAATTCACGCACCTTGCCAGTAAGTATCACAAATTCTAAATCGTTCAAAGGACACCAGTCTGTCACAGCCAATTTCATCGAGAATATGACGTACCTTTTGGTAGAATAGCATCTCAACGAAACCTATCAAACGCCTACAAACTTCATATCGACGCATCGAAGCGATAAAATACTTTGCGGATCATCCGAGGAGAAATTACGTTCTTTAGGAATTTTTTCCCTCTCCCTTTGTCTCTCTCTTGATGATAAATAAAATATGTCAAATATTCTGACAACATTTGCGATATATCTGGTAAATAAAATAACTCACTGTTCAAAGAAATGTAATTCCTACAAATAACAGCTCATACGTCTCTCTGCACGGCTTGAAGTAGTATAATCCATTTATAATCAGACATGCCTTCCGCGCTGAAACTTTATCTCGCCTAAAAACTTTTTTAAGAGCTTTAACAACTTCTATATGTAAGAAATGATGGAATTGAAATTTTACATTACATTAGGTGTACAAATTAATTCTCGGCCTTTTTTGACTAACTTTGACATTTATTTATAACAATGTTGATATAAATTCAATATTAAACATAATCTTCTTCATTTTCTATGCGTTTTTGCCATCTCTCAGGTAATTGTCGGATTCCAGATCGGAAAAATGATAGTGGTTCACATGAATGAAATCATTGAGGCATTTATAGACCTGTTCAACTTACTTGAATTGAGAATCAGTTAGGTGGTGTTGTAGGGATCGAAATAGGTTGTCATTTCAAGGGGTTAATTCTGGAGAATATTCGAAAATGTTGAAACCATTTTTTACAAGTGCTGCACGATATAGCGTTTCTTTTTTTTTTAGTTGAAACGCGAAAAGAAGACAGTGCCTTAAATGTTGCTTATCGAACGACATCGCTTGAGAGTCATGCGATATATCTTATTTTAAAGCTAACAAATGGCGCTTTAGAATGACTATTCAAATTTGGAAAAATTCTAATCTGAATAGGTTGTGTGGTCGATGAAATCTAGGGGCAGAGAATTAATTCGGACACCTAATATTTCCCGCAGTCCAATTTTGTGTAACACATAAAAATATTATATTTTAAAGACAATGATGGAAAACTGTGGTAAGATAGACAGGACGTTTTACGGTCACCTGATAAAAATCGTAGAAGCCTATCGTGTAACCTGCCTGCTTTCCCTTTGGCAGTGATATCGATACCGCTGTTCTCATCATCACGTTGCACAGATGCGTCGACACGATAGAATATCACAGGAATTTTTCGTAATGATAAAAGCCATTACTCGTAGGATGACAGATTCCGTTCCGCGTTTCATGCGGGAATTACCAGATTGCCTATGAAATATTATTCGAATACCGGATTAGTTGGTAGATATCGATGATTCGATACTGGAACTTACGATGTAACACCGTTATCGCGGCATGTTTATACGACGCCGAGCAATTGTACGTGTCATGCGCTTACAACTTTAAACCTTATCATCGTTGTAACATATTGTACATAATTCCATTACAGCATTACGGCAAAATTAATGTACCTACGTGTGGTGATGCTATTATTTGATTTTTAAATCTGTAATTTTCGATATTTTTAAACCAAAGGGAAAAGCATTATAATGCTGCAAGAATTAACAATTAATTACCTCTTTCCTAGGGAAACTTATACTTATCAGATTTTACAGATTCTCGTGTTTTCTCGTTCATGAATATTTTTAATTGTTATTACTATACAAGTTAACACGTTGACTGCCATGGAGATAACCAGTGACCTGTTGAATTCAATGAAAGTTCATGTTACATTTAATTTGTAATATTGATGTAATTAAATATCAGCGTTAAGTAGATAAAGGTTGCTGAATATCGAATTATCAGTATCTTTAAAGTTTCTGCTTTATAAAGATACGAATTTAATAAAAAAGGTTTCAATTCCGTGGAAATGATAAAATTAGCCAAATACCGATGGTGTTCAATGTGTTAAAACTGTGAGTCTTAGGTGAAATGAGGAAAGGGCATGTAAAAATACAAATAAAAAAGGATGTGATTTTAATAGAAAAAATTTCACTTCAGTAGAAATGACAAAACAAGTAAAATACCGTTGGCGTTCAACGTGTTAATAGATACAATGTATATAATATATACTTGTATCTATAGAAACTCTCCTTCTACAAGTATATCCTATCTTCAACCTACCCCTTTCCTCCTCAGCGGCTGCTTCACTCCCTGATATAATTCGCAACCCTCTCTGCTCGCGACTGCAGACAAAGCTTTCCCTAGCTGTTTTCCAATTATCGTCGATCGCCTCGAATGACGAATTTACAGCTACCCGAGGGCTTAGCGGTTGCTCCAAATTTCATGAGCGTCTCTATAGAAGTTCAGCGACACAGATTCATTGTCGGCTAAAGCCCCTCGTAATTCCAACGGTGTGCGAGCATTCCGTTGGCTAAGGGAAAGGGTCAAAGTTGATCCGAGGCTTTTGAGGGTGATTGACCTCTGCCTCTCTATAGCGAATGGTTTAAGGTTACTGCAAACATTCGACCTACGATGAAGGAAGTGCTGGGACCAAAGGAAGCCGTGGTTTTCCTTCCATCTTCCTGCACCACCCCAAAAGAGGCTACCTTTCAACCTGACCCAATTTGATCCTCGCCTTATCGTTTCTACGCCACGAAGGCTTGAACGTGGTTACTTCGATCTCAATTTCTTGTCTCGCCTTCAACCGATCGGGAGAAATCGATGATACGTATAAACTGTGAGAAGTTAAACGTGATTCTATCCTGAAACGATCGGTGGCCATGTCGTGAGATGGATGTACCGATATACCATGCATCTCTGGACAAAAGGTACTCTGCTAACCTTGCCTTTTGCAATCTCGGGAATTTTTAATATCGTAGCATTTATTTTTCATCGAATTAAGTGCCGACTTTGACGTAATAACAGGGGAAAGAGAGAGATGGAGGTCTCAGGTAGTCGGAGAAGCTTCCGATAATGTTTTCAAAGAAAGACTTGACAATATAAATGTAATTTCACTGTTGTTCCGTCTTGCGTTACTTTATTAAAATTTCCATTCTTCAAAGCCACTTGGAAGATGAAACTCTCGTTTCTATCCATGTGAAATTCTCTGCTGTGAAGCCAGTCGAAGAATGCATGGCGGTGAAGATGACGAGGTTCAATCGTTCAATGCTGGAATCGAATGGCATTTCATTGGAAAAATGAAGAAAAATAACGCGATGGATATTCCAAGCGCGTACTGGCCGAGTAATTTTTAAATACCTTTCTTCCGATCCTTCGGAGGAAGCAATTAAGAAAGAATCGCGTAACTGATCGATCATGACGTTCACTGAGGAATGCAGTAACTCGCGGCACCACTGTGTAATATTCGACGATAATTGCAAAAAAACGTCGAATAATCCCTTCCCTTTGATCATCCTTTGGAGATTCATTAAACGAGGAATCTGTCGTTTCACCTAGCCGCTTCCAAATGCAATCATTCTTTCATCCCTCGTCCTTTTTCCCCCTTATTTCTCATCGTCGCGAGACAATATAATTTTGCACGGAGTACCACGTTTGCTCGTTCAAAGAGGCTGCAACATCTGACGGAAAGGAAGCACGGAGAACGCTTTCTTCGGTGTAATAGCACACGACTTAGAAGGATCGTTATCAATTTCTTAAACTTCATGAATATTCATGACTCCCCTGGAATTGTCTCTGTTAATACTTGTTTGCGCGAGCATCGCCGTGATCCAAGATGCCAAGATGATACGTTCTAAAACAATGCACGTTTAGAAGTTCATTAATATTTATAGCCCATCAAATGAAATAAAATTCCATCCTTCCTGTCGACGAGACGGTACGATCGATGCGTTTCAATCCTTCAATTTATAAATACGAAAATGGATTCGTAATCTATAGAATATATAGGAGGATTAACGTTTCGTCGATGATTTTTCAAAATTGTTTCACATCGTTGAAACCCCCGTCGTTTTTAATGGACATACGCACCTGCAATCTCCATCCCCAGGGCTCAGGGGCATTCTATCTCTCGTATTTATTTGCTATATGTGAACCAGAGGGCAGTTGATTCCTGTATAAGCTGCTTCCAGTTTGGAGAACTCACGAATTAGCTCGGGACATCGTAGGAGGCAAGCTGGGAAAATCTGCAAATGGAATCTTTTCGCATGGAAAATATTAGCGGTGGATTAACGTCATTCAATCAAGATTTGCGTTTTACAGCAAGTACGCATGCTTTCAGACTCTCCACCCATCGTTCCACCCTCTATCCCGACCACCCTCTCGGTGCATGTACCAGGTAGAGTAATCTACAATACTCGTGGAGTTCTCTATAAGAGATAAATAAATCAGACATTTTCAAAATTCACTTTTCAATCATTTATTTCCATTTGACGAGAAGATTGATTGGATTTCCACGTGGAAGTTGACGGGAAAAGTAGAAAAAAAAAAATAGAGTAAAGGGAGATAAAATGAAACTCTCCAATTAGGAATTATATCCGTACGAAATTGCTATGCTGTAAATTTAAGTGGAAGAGCTTATACCGTAGTATTACCTTGTCATATTATTTTCCCAGGCCAGAGAATACCGCTTAATTTAAAGCCACCCCCCTCTGTTCCCCTCAGCCAGGAACGAACAAATGTGCACCCTCGGGGTGAACATTTTTCACAATTAAGTTCAGAGTACGCCAGCGACAAATCATTTTATTTTGAGGACGCGAGAAAGTCACGAAGAGAAGAGAGAAATGCATTCGCTTTTTAAATCACTTTCCCAGATACCCACGTACGTTTCCTTTTTATCGTTCCATTTCCGTGGAACTATTGCCTCGCAAATTAAAACTTCGGGTCAACATTGCCGTAGCCATGATCGATCAGCTTGTACCAGTTTTCAATTCTGAGGTGGAATCGACCGCGGAGTGACTGTCAAGAAAAATTGTGTTCGAAAATCGTGAGTGAGAGGGAGAGAGGAAGAGAAAATAAAACCCGTCCCTTTCAAACACGAAACTTCCATTTTTCCATGTCTCCTTTTTCTTTTCCGTGTAGTGTAAACTTTGGGCACACCGTGAAAATAAAGTTCCATGGAGTTTTATTTTCTACCAAGTGTATCCTGCTGTGTAACGATTATTTAACGAAATCGAACTCGATTCTCGCAGTAATGCCGCGATACTTTAACGAGAAAAGATGAGATTCGAGAGGCAACAGGGAGAATGTTCTTCTTCAGAGAATCTTTATTTTCTCATGTCGAAAATATACGAAAGACTTTCCCCTCTTGAACGTGACCCAAACTGTGAGACCTCTTCGTTCCTTCGATGTCACAAGAATTCAAAATAATATTATGGAAGTATTACTTTGCATGATTTCATGGCTCCTTTTTCTACCAAGGATCACAGGATTGATAAGGTAGACGTGTTTCGAGAATATAAAACAAAGGTAGTCATTACCTGCATGCTGAAAACAAACTCTCCTGGATAACGACCATACATAGCAAGCCATGGATTGAACTTTGATATTCGTCGTTGCATCCCACCTTCCTACCTTCGTATCTTTAATGTCTAACCCTCTACTCAAGAATTTCGTCCTCGGTGCCTTCCTCGAAGACATTATTTTCAGATGAGAAATTCAAATGTACCTCTCGCTTACCACCTTATTCCGTTCGTGCCTCTGCGAAAGTTTACTGAAGCAAACCCGACGTTTTTATAATACTTTCTTTCAGAAGTCCATAAATTGAAATTTCCACTGGCAAAAAATTACTTCGGAATGGACATCGAAACTACGTGAACTGCGTCTTCAAACTTTTCATGTTTAAACGTTTTTAAACTTCTTTTATCCTCCTTTTAAACGTAAGAATCGCAGTTCTCTCTGCCGAACAGCTTCCACCTGTGACAAAGTTTCGAAAAAAGTGTGCGAGTATTTTTTTTTCTATTTTTTCTCTCAAGATGATTGAAATTTGTCTTGTCAAAAAATTAATCCAAGTAGGTATACAGGAAGCACTCCGACCGGTATTTTCGATGGAAACTCGCGAATCGAAGCTGCATTGGTGGGACAGATTGGATGTGATCTTTACGAGGTCAGCGGGATCAGTTTTTGTTCGGGAGAGAAAGAACGCGTGGAAAAATAGGTCGGGAGATGTTCTTCGGGGTCCAAAAGAATATCGAGAGTGTCAGTTGAGAGATAAGACGCTCGTTACTAGAAAGACTCACGATGCACTCTCTTGCAGGCGATGCACGACATTTTCCACTGGTGTCGGTGCTCTTGTCCTTGACATTTGACCTCGGTAAAATCCTGAAGGCTATACGCGTTTATCATAACTCGAAGAAACTTCGATCGTTGTTGAATCTGCAAGTGAAACGTTTTCCATAACGTTTAACATAGTTTCTAGTAGAATATTCTAAAGGCATTATCATTAAAGTAAGAAAAAAAAACACGCAGGTATGGCAGAGATGGCAAGTAAAATCAAAATGTCATTTGCGAAAGAAAATGGAAATTATTCTTAAGCCACTTGAGAATCGGTGGCGTGAACAAATACGTTTTTAAGGAACAACCAGCCCAGAGAATATATCTCGACGGGGTTACCTCATGCATTCGTAAACAACGAGGCATTTGAATAACACGAAAGAAGATTTGCCATTATTTGAAATCGATGAGAGGGTACGAATCGATTTGTGCATCTTGCGATCAGGTACCTTGTCAGGCATCGTGAATTACAGAGATCGACGGAGGCCTGCTGGCTTTCAAAGTCAGTGAAAAGATCGACGTTATTGGAAGGAAGAGAGAAATTGCAGTTGCCGAAGAACGAGATTAATATGTCTCTTCCTTCGACGAAGGGAAGTACACAAACAATAGAGAAGCAGAGAATAAGGCGGAAGTATCGGAGACAGCACGGGGTTCTTGCGGTTACAAGTAGAAACAGTTTGTTCGCGACAGACAGCACCAAATCGAACAGAAAGAAGGCGATTGAAACATTTTTACCGGTCGACTAAATGCTTGTCAATTCGTTCAACAATTTCCACATAAATTGTGAACGATTTTAAAGCCTCTCCATTTCACCAGTTGATTAGCGTAGCTTCTAGAATGATTGCAAGCTTAGTTCGGTCGAGGTACCTGGGAGAATTCATTTTCACGGCAAACACTCGCTGTCGGCACAACGAATACTGTTTCAATCGAAGAAGAATCATATTTCCCGCGGCTCTATTAATAATTTAAGCGCCGTTGAAATTGACTTTTTAACGGAACGACGAGAATGCACGCGCGCATTTAATATAACCTGTGATATTGAAAACACTGGGAGAGTTTTTTTCCCACGATTCTATGCCGAGAGAAGCTATCAATTTTCCAGGAGATACGCATACAAAAGATACTGCGTTCGCGTGACCTACCAGACGGTCGGAGATCATCACAATGCCGTCTTTGAAGAAGACATTGAATGATCGTTTTCCCCCGAGAAGGCAATCTCGGTACAAGGAATTTCAAGAATCCGTGTAAAATCGTTTCGCGTACCACCATCCCCTATTCGTATCGTTTCCCTCTTGGGGTGTGTTGGAACTTTATCTAGAAGGTATTAGTAATTTCGTTTTAGTTTTTTTTTCAATCTCCAACCAATCAGTTAGCCTTGGTACAGTTTCTCTCGATATTATTATTACCACTTGCGTGGTTTCGTTTGGTCGCGACAGGTTGTCAAATTCAAGGAGGTCCGTACAATTTGAAGAGATTCTCACGGAAAAAAGAAAGTTGTTTAACGGCACTGTAGAGAAATTTATTCTTCCACGTCAGCCACGAAAAACGACGGATTTCATTAAGAGCTGGCAATATCTATGGTAATTCAGATTTAAAAGGTGTCCAATGGACCCAACGTAGGCCTTGTAAGAGAGAATCCGTGGAAAGTATAAAGAGAGAATCGATATAGGATTTTCGTTTAACATGAGATTTGATAGTTTTCTACTCTGTCACTGAGTAGATTGAGGAAGTTTGCTCGAAGGAAAAGCGAATTCGTTGCGTGAAATAATTTCATGGATTAATTGCGAGGTCGGATATGTCGCAGGTATGTCGCAGGTATGTCGCAGTTAGGGATGCAATGTTATTGTCTCTAACTGCCGAAGGTTGTGGCGAAATGGGGAGAATGTTCATCCTAGCATTAAAATTTAATTACTGTTTACTACTTATCCTTGAAACTGGAGGAAGATTTCTCGGTACATCTCAGGAAGGTCATTTCGCGAAGGTATCTCCTCCTTCCGTAACTTCGGAGGGAAATTTATTAAACTATTGTCTTTCGAAAGTGGAAACATTAAAACGGAAATTCGAAGATGTTGGTCGTTAAAAGATATTAATCCTGTTGCAAATACAATCCCTTAGAATTTTCATTTCTTTTTTCTCTTTTTTTTCATACAACTTTATAGTAACATACTTTAACATTTATCAAAAAAAAAAGCACTTCCTAAAGAGCGTGCTCATTTTACAACATTATGGATAACTTGAGCGAAAAACCTTGCACTTGTATTTTATTGCATCATTTAAGGATCTTTTTCAAGCAAAGTTTGACAATTTTAAAAAGCATCTTCTGGATTGTACAGGGTGTAAAAAAATTAATGGTCATGGCTTTAAGGGGTTGTTCTACAATCGGGGATACCGAATTAAAAGTTATTTTGCGAGAGAATGGTTCGTTTCTGACCCATGGTTCCACTCAGACATCTTACCTACGTAACAAGACGAATACGATGAGCCAATAAAAAAAATTTGCTACCCTTTCCCGTATTTTGCGGCCGGTTTTTTTCGCAAATTTCCATCGATCCAGAGGTGTAGAACAACCCCTTAAAGCCATGACCATTAACTTTTTTACACACTGTACTATGACGAAAGATAATGGAAATGGTCAAGTTGCATGAACCAGTTGAGGAGCTGAAAATCACCATTGGATGTCGTTGTGGGCAAAAATAATTTTAATTAATTTAATTGTGACGGACAATGCGGTCGTGTTCGAGTACGGAACAGTATGTGCAGTGGAGTTTCCTTCCCGCTCGACACGCTCTTAACGTAACAATCTCGAGGGAATGGCGAAGCATGCTTTGACGCCAGCCTCGGGGGTAGCCGGAGAATGGGCAATCGAGGAAACTGTCTCACAAATTAAATTAAGGAACCCTGGTGTCATAGAAAAATGAAAATTTTCCACTACTATCCCGAGACCTTTTCCATGGGAATATCTATATATTGACAACACAGAAAAATCGAGAGAAAAGAGAAGATATAGAAGTAGAGGGAGAATATACAGAAGTGATCTTGAAAACTTCCAGTTGAAAGGAAAAAATGTCTGTAAATAAAAGCTTCGAGCGAATACTCACGTTGCTCGTCTTCCTGAGTTTTCAGTGAAAATCAAACTCTGCCTCTCTATTCGCCCTCGGGGGATGTTTTGGAAGGTTCGTATCGGCACGGAAACTCGATAGCAGTTAGATGCGATCCTATTATCCCCAACGAATCTGAAATGTTCAAGGTAAACAGTTATCCAGTAAATTCAGTATCTCTACTCATCATTTTAGTTTGCGTTAGGTAAATAAGTTTTAATAATTGCCATTGGATGGGAATTCTTGGTGAATTCTTTCCATTAGAATTCTTAATGAAAATTTGCATTCGAGTGAGTTTCCATGGGAAAGTAAAGATTCCTTAGAAGACGAACGAGGTGCATCACTAAGCACGTGCCGGATTACTGAAGAATCAACCTCCTTGAGGAAGTCCTTCGGCATGCAGTCGATAAGACGAGGCACTGATAACAAATCGTACCAAAGGAATTATCGATCATTCGATAAACATCCCTGGTGCTTCATCCTATCGGTGAGCCTTTTATCTTCTTCCTCTTTTTTTCTTAATTTGTGCAAAAAAACTGATAGTCGGTTTTGAACGTCCAATTTTACAAGAGGTCCTCCTTGTCTTCTTCTTACTAATTAGGATAGTTTTCTCGATGGTGGAATATTGTTTACTTTTCGAGAAATAATTATTCATCAGGAAAAAAAATTTTGGATCTCTCTCATCTGAACGTAATTATGTGAAAAATTGTTGATCGTTGAATTTACTTTTTTTTTTTACTAATTTCTTCTCAAATAAACATGGCAATTACAATATTTGCTATTAATACATTTTACAACGTGCATAATTTTACAGGGCGATGAATGCATAGCGTAGGGTATGTGTAAGCACTTCACGCGCCATTCGAGAATATCGTTAATTTGATTGCCAGATTTATAAATAATTCCAGTGAATCCTGCTCACATCGAGTTGAAAACATCGACGATGCGTTCGATGAAATATTAATCGTCGATTGCTTTAACGATTTCAAATTACAGGTAGATGCTGGAATTCGAGCGAATATGGATTAAAATTAAAGTAAAAAGAAAATATCGCTAGTCCCAAAACGAAAAATTTCATGAAAATGTTATTTTTTAAATTGCTTGCAAGACGTCAAAGTACAATTTTGAAATTTGAATCTTTGGGATACATTCATTCTTTACGTGTTATGTTCAAAGTGCACCGGTTTGTTTTAACAATTCCCTCCGTCCAAAGTAATTGTCATTTTAACTCAAGCATGACATCTCTTTGAAAATTTGCAAAATTATCAAATATCCCCGAATTTGCTTGTTTCAAAGGCTCTTACGATTGATTAAGCGTGCAATAGATTTAATTCCGAAATGATAATCATATTAACAATAAACGCATTACGATTATATTATCATTGCTCCTACTATTTCGACCTTAGTTTTCCGGTTTCCATCCAAACGCATTTCCATCTATATCTCTGTGTTTTCCATCCACTGTTTTATGTCGTATACATAAATTATCGTACGTTTATTGTTTTAGCTGAAAATTATAAAATTATGAATGTTGAATTGGACGAAACACATATTTTGGAAAATACACTAAACTATCATATTATACATGAATTTGCTGAAATCACAAACAGGCAAGTAGTTGCGGCACAGTGGAAGCTTCGTGAAATCCAATCGTAGTGCTTGAATCGACAATGAACTATTGTTGCTAATCGGTCGAACTTCGGATTAAGTCCTGCTAGAGAATAGTACGAGTGCTCTTATCCTTTCCTATAATCACGGTGCAGTTTCCACAGGCTGAGGAAATTTCCTTATTCTCAAGCCGTTGCGTCGTTTACATTATAGAACTGCTTGCCTTTGAATTTCTATTGTCATCCACTTCATACAATGTTGTCCAGCAGAAACAGCAATTTCTAACGAAGTATGTCATAAAGATGGATTCTAATCTAATTAAAGCTGTTGGTACAACGCAAAATTATGATTATAAAATCGAAAAGGATGCAAAACAAGGGAATTGAAAAAAGAATAATTTTTTATCGTGCGGAAAATATATTTGTCTCTTTACAACGAAGAAACATCGTACATAAAGCAATCCCACGTTTAAAAATGCTAATTATGTTTCCCAGATGTAATTATAGGTCAAGGGGTTAATAATCATAGCTGTTTTTTGTAAAAAGATGAGTGTATTAACGAGGAGCAAGTGCTAAAATTAATAACTGTCATGTTATAACGATTATAAATGTTTTATAAATGAAATTTACGAACCTTTGCGAGGAGAAAGAATCTTGTGGAATAATGCGTGTCATCGGTGAAAATTGTTAACCCCTTTCCATCGAGTGCAGAAACGTGGCACAGGGGCACAATACCTCGTACCTTTGTACAGTGGCTTAAGCACTTGACCATTGTTTACACAATAAATCGATATTTACATCCATCGCCCAATAACGGACGACTGTCACGTGAAATATTTTATATTTTCAGAATGTCCGCAAATCTAAATTGATATGATAATTGAACGAGACTACTATAATTATTAATGCCAATTATAAAGCTTTTCTATAACCGAGGTGTGCAAATTAATATTGTATCGCAATCGTATAACACTTTAAAATATTGTATCGTAATCCGAATATTGTAAATGCAATTTATAATATTATGTATGACATTAATTTGAATTTATTTAAATAATATTAATAATAAATTTCATTTACAATATTAAGATTTACTGTACGAGCAGCGGGAGCAATTATTTCCACTTCAGGGGCCAAGGAGTACGACCATAGCGGCATGTTGTCAAACATAGTCGGCAGTCCTCGGCTTCTGTGACCTACAGGTTTACCTTCCGCAAATCTTAACAATGAGACATTTCGATGCTCGCCTCGCCTCGCTATCAGTTCCCTCGTGACCGCCGACGAGTAACCAGTGCATCGTGATCGAGTTTAAATATTTTCACATATTAGTGCGCGTAGAATAATTTCGAAGTGGAGATCCTGAGTCATCAAACATCTCTCTTTTTATGGGCTACTTGGTGAATCGTCCTCACAGTAGTATCAACCCTTAGTGGTCAGACGTACGCCTGCTCTCAGTCATCGAAGCAAAGAATCAACACGTTTCTGAGGTACAAACAATTGTTACTACAATTTTAATAGTTACGTTTTAAGTAGAATTACACAATTTATTTATAGTTAAATGCAAACACAAAGTGCTAATGTAAGAGTACTAAAAGACAAGAAAGGCAAAGAAAGTTCTGTTTTGTAGACTAGTGTAATTTATAGAGAAACCAAAAGTAGAATATTTGTTTTCTTAAAAGTTAATTAAAGTAAAACGCTCGAAAATTTTCCCCGTTCAATCTCGAAATTCGAGCTTTGTGAAAGTATAACGCGAAACGGTATGTGAAACATAATGACTCAAAATTAGTAATATAAATAGACATATATTTATGTGCATTGGAAGAAACAAGAGAAGCGGCAGTTCGCGGATGATGTGATTATTATAAAATCCAGTAGAGATCGAGGTGGATAAGATTCGTTGTTCTCAAAGGTCTCAAAGCTTTTCTTGAACAGCGCTTAGACACGAAGACACGCTTCATACGGCTTAAAGTCCGTTCTACCACAGCTGTTACAATAATGCCTTGGAAAAATTTACTTCCATCGAGGCCACGTTCTTTTCTTTGCATCGAAATGTTCCAGCAAACGGATTATTACTGGACAATCCTCCTCTCTATAAAAACTACAATAGAATCATTTATTATCATAGATTCCAAATGTTTGCTTCTTATTTCTCTATTTTTCAACGAATTTAATACACAACATTCTATGTTGAAGGTCGCTAAAGATTTAAAATGTAAATAGCAAACGTCGCGAATGATCTTTGAGAGTTGCAGCTTAGATTCGCAGATCGAAGGAAATTGAATCGCGTTTTGAAGATGACGATGATACCAGTTTAGCTAGCGATAAGAAAAACAGGAGTACGAGAGGAATCTTCGTCGTCCTTGAAGGAAGCCTGCTACGGCGTATCCTTCTGCAAGTCTCAAATCCTTCGGCATTATGCGCTCCATCGTAGGAGACGATAAATTCTCTCCAACAGCGCAGATGCGCAAAAGGGTACGTTTAAGCGATGCTCCATCAAATCTCTTTCGAAGGTCAGTACGTGGATGGTATTAAACGACTGATATTTAATCGATTCAATTAAAATGAATTTCGTGGTACACGCGTTGCATATTTATATTTTATGCCGCTCGGTACGATTTTAATTTCAAATTTTACATCTACTATGAAAGATTTTTCCTCTTCGCTTCCCACGCTTTCTCTTACTGTATTTTTTCTTGTTATTTTTCCTCTCTCTCACTCTCATCCCACGAGAACTCTATGCTTCGCACGTTTCCTTATTGCAAATTCAGAAATGGCTATTTTCACGGATTTTTCTTTAATTGTCTCGTATTTATGCAATACCACGCAAGCAAAATATTTCCCGCCTTTGACGCTCGATGCATTCGACATCACTGTGCGTCGAATCGCTAATGAGGTATTTCGAGTTTTACGAAACGATGGAGAAGAAAAACTTCCGCCCACGGTTTCTACAGAATGTACGGTCAGAAGGATGCAATGGTTTTCTTCGCCGGTTTTTCTTTTGCGCGGGAACGTGCGGATGCGAGGACGAAAAAATGACGTGAAAATGCGGCGGCGTAAATAATAAAGAGTAGCATCTTCAAAGGACGACACGTAAGAGAGATGAGAAGAGAGAGAATAATTTTTCTTCCTTGGACAAATTGCAACGGCAGAGGCAAACACGAAGATGTATAAACGTGTAAAAGTATCAACGGCAACGAGAATTCTTAAAGGAACTTTCCTTGCACGGTTGACAATGTGAAGGTTTTTAGTGGTATTTGCTAAACCTTCGAACAAATGGTTTGTCAGGCTTGTCGGTCCTTTTTCTTCTTCTTTTTTCTTTGCAATATATTTCAAAGCGAGCGATAATTTGACGTCTTTATCGTTTTAAAACACGGAAGATAACGTAGCCCTGGAAATAATATTTCAAAGTGTAATCTCGTTGAATCGCATGATTTGTAACCGGCGAAGGAAACGTCAGCCATGCGATCGTCAAGGAACATTCGCGAAAAGGGTGCATGATGAAAGTTCAGGGAAGTTTTACTTAAGTCATTCTGGGTGAGATTTTAACGACCGGCTGAGTTCGATGCTTTTCTTTCTCACGTACGTGAATACAAACTCACGATAATTCTCCTTTATATTTTGCGGAAGTCGATCGATCGGTCTGGTCAAATTGCACTTCTTTTGAAATGTTGAAACGACCTACTAGGTCACTTAAAAATAGACGTCTCATTACAATACCAGGTTGCAGAACCGGCGTGTCTTTCCCTTCCTATCTGTACCGCTGTCCGCAGTAAGAAACTGTCGCAAAATGCATTATCATCGTTACAAGCAACTAATTTACTCGATGAATTTAGTTTTTGGTACAGACACATTAAGGAACGTATCCTCAAAAGTTTCCTCCTCAAGAAAGTCCTATCTCGTGATTTATAAATTCTTGATCGTAAAATCCTTTCAACGTTTCCCTCATCGACATAAAAACGAGAAGTCCAGACGATCGTTCGGCACCCAGGAATAAAATATTCAAAGCAAATCAATTAATCTCTTCAGGGAACTTGGCACATATATATTGGTTTAGCTTTTTTTAATTAATTTTATTCTAGATAAAAAACAAAGTAAAATCTGTCAGAGATTCATTACAGAATTCCTTTACAACTACAAATAATCGTCAAATTTCAATGTTGATAGATTTTTATTCCATTTTATGATCACTGCTTTGAAAACATTCTAATGCTAACCTTTGGTGTCTAAAATGCTGATAATAATTTGAAGAATATCATTAACACTTCTCAAATAACCCATCATTAGAATAATGTAATATTTAAATTACACTATCATTAAAATTATGAATGAAACTTTCCACTCACAATTGATCACTGACCCTCAATGATCAATGATCAACATTATTTTTCTTTTGCATACTTTTTCTACTTACTAAATCGTTCTCGACATAAAATATACGAAACGTAATAAACCCAAACTAAGTAATCTCTTAACTACATATGAGACTACATATGAGATAATGGAATAGGAAATTTTGAAGTCTTCCAAAAACTATTAATTGACAATATCAGCCGATCATGAAACGGCCTCATTACTTCTGTACTATTAATATCACGCTCAATTATACGAAATATCAGAAATCAGTGAAACCTTTTGATTTCAGGAATTAATTTCGGGTCTTTCCCCCGCCATCAGAAAATTAATCGTAGGTTAAGGTGTTAAATAGATTTCTTCCCACTTAAAAAAAAAATGCATCCCCAAAGAGATTAAAAGTCTTTCCATATCCTACAACCGCAAACACCTTGCGTAGCCTACATCCACGCAAAATCTGTACCACCCAGAGCACCATTTCCGTAAATCTGTACCTCCATCCTCACCATCGGTACCATCGCCATCGCGAACAGGTAGAGAGACAAAGGTAAGCCGCTCAGTTTCGGCCCACGCTTTCACAAGCGGAGCTAAACATCGATATTTCCTTCGGTCGAAACGGACGCGGCCTGGGATCTCCGTGCGCATCGAGATCGCCGGGTAACGATGCCTAAGGTCGAGCCCACAATCACGGACTTCGGCGTATCAGTGGGAGCGTCTCCGTTCAACTCCCCTCTTCGTGCTATCCGCTCACCCACGGTGTTGGGGGTGAGTTCAGTCTGCTTCGAGCCGCGAGTAGGGTAACTTGCACCACGGGCGTTCTCCAAGATCGAAAACAAACGCATTCAACTACGAGCAGCCAACAGGAGCGTTACGCCGGAAGCTCACCCTCAATTGATCATCTTCTCTCGATCATCTCTATCGACATTGCTTACATTCGTTCACGACGATCGTCCAAGATTGGACGCAATTTCAAACGACACTGTCTCCTCCAGATACCATCATTCGCGCAACGATCGAGCACTTTGACACTCATTCTACGAACATTCCTTACAACGACGTCAACACTTCTTGGAGCGGCAACGCACCGCTTCGTTCGAAAAGTCTTCGTAAATTCAGAAAAATGATACGATCGTCGTCCTCCTCGGACACCGATGAAGTATCATCTTTTGTTCCTGAAAATGTGAGTAATTTGATTTCCTTACGTATAGATATTTAAGATTACTGATTTCTGAGACGGTGATCCTTTTTTATGGATGGTACTTGAATAAATGAAGTCGATGGTGAGGATAGTTTCGGATGAAGGGGTTGTTTTTTTTTTTGAAAGGTGGAAATTTTGTTATGGGTTTTTCTGCGAGGTGCAAGTTGGAGAGATGGATGTGAAGATGGTTATGTAACATAATGTTATTTTTGATTTTTTCTTGTCGAATTCTTATTTGATAAAAGGGAAAATAATCTGTTGGACAATTTGTGATACATGATACAGTTCTATTATGATTATAGCAACGATTTCTTAGCGCCTTTTAATTAACAGTTTAGTCTTATTAACATCACGCTAAGAGACAATTTATTATTAATGCTAATTTTAAGTGTTACCTTCAATATTATATTCTATTTTGATGAAATTATACCGTCCTTGTTAGAGATTTTAATTAAGATCTATTTAATGCAAAACCAGGATATACTGCATGACTAAATATAAAAATATTTCTGTTTGAAGTTACATACTTAAAGATATAATTGACCTAACAGAAGTAACTCTCCCTTATTGAAATTGATTCGTAAAACTACATCCAAAACCGTTATATTTATATATAATATTATATATCTGATATTTTCCCTACAAAGACGCAAAATACCATTGAAAGCCGAACTTTGGATCAATCTCCAAGAAAGTAGAATAACCCAGCCATATAATTGTATTTACCTCCTGCTCCGACCCGTTCTGAAGAAGTTTGTAAACACAACCAACCTGATCGTTGACCCTCTTACAAGCATAGTCCCGTTCTTTGTTCACCCCGTAATCGAGTCTCCCATGAAACGCTATGTTCCCTGAACTGCCAGCTCTAATTGTAAGTCCCCTTAATTTCCGTAGTCGATCGCGACGGAATATATTTTCCTGCCGTCCCTATGAATTTCAATGACGAGACCGAACTTTCGACCCTAACAAACGGATTGCTCCCTTCAAGTAGGTCAAGATCATGAATATTTTGTCAAACCGAAACTCGTTGCCGTAGCTACATCGGATCCATTAAAATTCGTGGACCCTCCGGGGCAATTAGAGAGATAGGGCGATAATTAGTTTCAATCTCCTGTTCGCTAGGTTGACAAAAATCACGGTTTATCTTACATGAGACACGGAAATACGTGCACGCATGTAGACGATAATAATCCACCTAAACGTTTCGACGCGTTATCAGGGCAGTAAATTTTCCCAAACGATACGAGCGTCCCATTGGGAACGTTGAATAGAGTCGTCGGAAGGACGATGAACGATGACGGCTACTTGCAAAACCAATCCGTGATAATGGTTGCTAGAAATATCATAATTTTTACAATAAAACACATAATTAAGTCTCATCGTTAAGAATTAAATTTCATTCAGAATGAAATTTCATTCGATTGTTCGAACGTGGGGTAAAATTGTTTTATTACATGGAAATGTGGTCGATTTGTTGTTAACACGAGTAACGAGCTTGTACGATGAGTTATCGTCATTTCCGATGTACATGGATTTATATTGTTACTCTTTGCTACCCCATTTTCTTCCCTACAATTTTTGCGAGAGCGATACGAGAATAATGGAGAGAAAAGTACCGCAGTTCATTATCGAGCCATTAAGATTTTGAAAATTCACGGAAAGTTAATTATGGTCAAGGTTAGTATGCGCTTTAGTCTTCATTAAAAAGCGATTATCATTTAATCCCGACTTCTGTCGCGAATGGTCCCTCTGTTTCATTATAATTCTCTCAGAAAAGTTGATTTTCACGGGAAAAAGCTCAACGTGACTTTTTCCCTGAGAAAAGTAACACGTAGTTGGAGTATGTCTCCCCGTAAGCGTCGCGATTCTGTGAATATTCCGCGTTACTTTGCCAGTCTTCTTTTTCCTCTCTTTTATTTACCCCGACGCAATAAAGTGCCCTCGAAAATATCACAACCATTATCGTAATGACCTCGTGAACATTATTTTCTCGCAACTTCGAGGGCTAAGGTAAACATATGCTTCCCTCTTTTTTTTTTGCACTTCTTGTCACGTAAGATGTTTAACAATGTCAGCAGCAGCGATGTACTTAGACTCTGCGTTCTGACGAGGATGTAAATCTGCTTCTATAGAAAACTTTAACGCCAGGCTGAAGAGTAAATATATTTTTCATTTCTGTCCCTTTTTTAGCGAATAATGAAAATCTATACGTCTCAATGAACATTTTTAACACTAACCGTTCCTGGTTAAACAACCGATTTAAAAGAAGGAAAATATAGAATTTATTTGAATTGTTAACTACAGACTGTTTTCTACGTTGTGTCTTACATTCAATTTATCATATCCTGCATCGATTTCGGAAAAATGTAATCGTTATTTTATTATCGGTTAAGTTGTACGTTATAGTATAATATGTTAAATATGTACCTTAAAGCAAGGAAAATTAAGACTTGGAAAATATGATAGATTCAGTAATTTATGTTTTATAAGATGGATGGAGAATATTTATTCTACGGCTCTCTCATAAAACCGTAGAATTTTTGTAAAAAATTGTATATCAGTCATTTTAACACATTGTACGCCGATTAAATATCGCTACCAAATTTATTATATTTGATAACGTTGCTATTTAAATCAATATCAAATTTAAATAAAGTAAGCAATGTACAATTTAAAGGGAATAATATTGCCTTCTTTGTCCAGCTTACCGTTTTTCTCAATATAAAATAATATGACTGATATTGATCGGTAAAATCTAAAATCATATATTTGAAATCCCGCATTATCGCGGGACCGGTTTGCAAAGTGTTAACTGGCTCAGTAAATCTAGTGTTAATATTAATCCCTTAATCTACGATTCCTTTTGTGATGGAGCGTACAAAGACTCCAAATTAATTCCTGAAATCAAAAAGTTTCATTTAATTCTTATATTTCGTATAACTGAACGTGATATTGATAATATAGAAATAATGAGATCGTTTCGTGATCGGCTGATATTGTCAATTAAATAGTTTCTGGAAGACTTCCAAATTTCCTATTCCATTTTCCGTGCTACCAATCTCACACGTAGTTGTAGGCTAAGGGGTTAACAAACTAGAAAGTTGACTTTCATTTTATGGGTTGAATTATCATTTGAAAGAATCGCTATAACAAATTTTTACTCCAGAGAATGACAAAAGGTCTGATAAATATCTATGAACGGTTAAACTTTGTAGAAGACAATTAATAAATTTTACTATTAGTATAAATGTTGCTTTTCTGATAAAAGCTCGAATTTTTTCTAGCAGTTTCACACCTTCTTCCGACAAGGGTATAATATTTAACACTATTTCTACCAAGAGGTGTAAAGACACGGTCCAAATTTTAACTTAAAATTATTCTCTAAGTTGAATCATTTCTCCGCAATTAATTTTTTGACTTTACCTACAGTAGTTCTTAAATTAATTCAGCAATATCATTTTCTACCAGCACATCCCCGATCTAAAAATGTGCATATGGTATACTTATTTCTACCATGAGGTGTCTTTTGACACTTTAAGGATTTCATGACAGTGCTTAATTTTAAACCATTTTACATATAAATATTAACACCATTTTGCAGCATCATATCAATTATAATCAGATTAGAGAATTCCGATTTCAGTTGTAACAGAAAATACAGGAGTTGCGGCATAACTTTGATATTCGCTTATTTCCCGCCATGTTACATTTTAGCGTACACCGCTGCGATGTCTTTACAACTAGCTGCACACCGCTGCTAGAATTTTCAAGTTGATTAAATAATTTCTAATAAATACACATCAATGTATCATTAAATATATTCCTCAAATTATCTACATTTAACTGATGATTGGAAATCTCAATCGTTTTGGCAATTATTTGCATTCAAATGTTCAATTTGAACATTTGAACTTTTGGTCGAAATAGGTATACAGAAAATCGTGGTAGAAATAGTGTTAACCCATCGCGCATCAACGAGCTATGATGAATCGAAGTAAAAAGTGCCACAGAACTCTATAGATTTTCATAACAAGGTCTCTAATGTCCCCTTTGCTTCTCCGTACGCGGTGTATACGGCTTTCTATTAACTTCCTGAAATATTAATCCTCGATTTCCCATTTCACGATGAACATCGGACCGCGAGTACGGCCCAGGAGAAATCCCGATGTATGAATTCTATCAAAGTTTCAGTAAATCCGGCAGATACATGGGACCTTTTAAAATTCATAGCTTATCCTTGTTCGACGAACTCGTTCGTTCCAAGGGATTATACGTTTCGTTAGCAATTACGTACCCCGATGCTAAATAGCATCGTCAACAGAATTTCACGACTGCAGGGATTTTATACTTTTGGAATATTTTTCTCCTTTTATTTCCTATATTTTTGTTTTAGTTGGAATTAAAAGTTAAAAATCTCATCCACTTCCTCTTTTCTGAAAAGTACAGAGACCGTTTGTCGTATGGCATTGGCATGGAGAAACATAAACGTAAAAGTACGACGGGGAGAAATTTTTCATTTCTATTCCATGCAGTTTTTGCGAGCCGCTTTAAAAAACGACTTTATCACGCTTTAAGAGACGTACGTTCGCGAGAAGAAGAAAGATTGTAACTCGTGGAATTCTATTCACGAGTTCATCCAAATGATATTCGGCTTTCTTCGTCCGGCCGTCTTTTAGAGTGCAAGCTGCTCGCACGTAAAACTGTTTTAACTTCCACGGTGACACCCTTTCACGAGTCTTTTATTACATCTGACTGCATCAAACAGCCGGGCAAAATAACATCACTAAGTTCTATTTTCGTTGCATCATATCGATCCTTCGTTATGAAGTCGTACAGATGGTGTCAGTCGCAACACCGATTGCTTTTATACGTTTAAATGATCTTGCCAAAATTGAATGTTTTATCGACGAAAAATGGCAAATTTTCTATCGCGTTTGTTGTATTCAAATCGACGTTATTTCAGTCTATGCTCATTAATGATTAAAACATGTGTGCTATAGAAAGAACATCGTGTATTCGACAAATTTCACGTGAATTTTCGTACGAACCAAATGAAAAAATAGTTTCGTCGTTCTAAAAGTTTATGTGTATTTATTACAGTCCATCCAAGGGATATCCTTTGATGGAACGTTTTTAATTAATTTGAAACGCGTAGCAATACGAGAGAGGATTTTTCTCGCTTTCTACGAATGAAGGAAATTACGTTCCGATTGTCTGATTCTTAATCTCGGATTATAACGTTTCAGTCGGATTTAATAACTGATTCATTATGTTAATGTTGGAGAACCCTTTGACGAGAAATACACCCTTGGACATAGTCCCTGATTACTTTATCCGCTTAATTAATTTGCAAATTAACTGCAACCTCGAAGAACAAATGAAATAATTTACCAATGGCAAGAAAGGTTCGTATTTTTCATCGGGGAAGGAGCATGAGAGGGGAGTTGGCAATAATCGAAGGTAAGATGATCGATACTTTTTTATTTTCTTTGCGTGCAATATCATTTTATGGCCGGCGACTCTCAGGTTGTTCCGAGTAGATTAAAGTGATAACAGAATTCCGATATCAAACAAAAATATTCCCCATTTTCCGACCCATACTTTCCGTCCCTTCTGCCACACCCCGGGCATGGTGTATTGCAAAGGTATGGGTTTCCCTGCTCGCGAATTTACATACAGAAATTTATTCTATCTGATATCTTTTTCGCACGTGTAACAAAATCGAAGGGCAAAGGGAAATGTTTTATCTACGACTCGTAAATTTTTATTTTGGATGACTTCAAGTGAAAGTTCACTTTCTCCCATTAAGGTCAATGTTATAACTTTCCATCTTGACCTTCGCAGAAGGGTCGAATATTAAATAATTGGCGAAAGGAGGGATAATTATTCTCCTTAATCGATGAAAACATTCTAAGCGCTCCTCTACAACGGAATTCTGACATTCCAAGTAGAACAATGTAAAATTAATTCCATCTCGATATTCTCAAAAAAATTGTTTCCAGAAAAGCGGTAAAAGGCATTGCAACGTCTGCTTCCGTTTTTCCGACCTCCACAAGTAAATCTTTGCCTCGAATTTCATTAGAACTGTGGACCAAAGTTGGAAGCCCGTTGAAGTTGAGCGTTTATGACCTTTGTATTCTCAGCAAGATAGTTTTCATATTGTTCCTCCAAAGTTCCATGATGTACGTAGTATGATATTTACTCGGAGCATCGGTAATGCGAAATTTCGGGATCATGGCTCGTTATGCAGATTTTCTAAGATTATCAATGACACCCCCATACGCTTTGGTACTGACACAATTACGGTTAATCCGAGTACCATTAACATAATCGTATTTGTCAACACCTTGCCTTACCCTCTTCATCCCTTACCAGCTAACTCAGCTACATCCATACCCTATTCCCAACGACTTCGCGAAATTACCGATGAAAGGTAGTTAAGTGTACATAGCCAATACAATACCGTATTTCTACTACAGTATTTGTTCTTAAATATTATAAAAAATATTCATTTTATATCTATCATACTATTTTTACACGTATGCTTTCATCCTGGTACTTTTCTACGATTTTTAATTATCACAAACGATCCATAATGAAAATAAACGATCCACAAACACATGGGATTATTCTTTACCCATCGGATCGACGTAACGGCTGAATTACTTTTATTCTCGGAAAATTCCCTTTAATTAACTGACGTTTCATCAACGATGGACGTCCGCCATTGTTTCGAGCGATTCCAATTGACGCGGCTGTCTATCGAACGTTTTATAATTGCACTTGCAAAAATGACGAGAAAATTCATATCGCATATAATCTCAGCCCCCTTTTTACCCTCTTTCAACGGCGATGGGTGACACTGGTATGGATAACAGATAAAAGGTTTGAAGCTTCGGTCGATTACCTATAGCCTTGACACGTGGCCCGTGCAGCTTTCGACGCGAGCTTATACGATTGTCACGAACATCCCTCTTTTTCCAGGGGGTGGAAAAATATTTGCGAATAAACGTATCGATAAATGCACGGATAATCCCGGTACGTGATACGGCGTATAAAGCTTCATGGATTTCGCGATCCTTTATTCGATGTCATTTATTCCGGAAGAAATCGAATTCAATGCGTCTGCTACATGTATATCTTTATAGTGTATTTATTATTAAAATATCTTTGAAGATGTACCGGTAATTGCAGCAGTGGTTGACAGTTGTTTATTCTTTAATCTTCATCCGATAGTTAAAAATAAATCATACTGATGTTGTTAGAATTTTTATCTATGTTCTATTGAACAACAAGATCTTCTTTTCTACTTTCCTGATTATAATATTATCGAGAATGATACGTCTCGATTTATACATTTTATCTTGATTTGAGTGAAATTAAATCTCAATTCGAATCAAAGAGGACCCTAGGGTGAAACTGGGGTTAAATTTTTACTTTGAAGTTAGCCAATTTTTATGCTCTTCAGCATATATTATGCTCATGTTTGAAGGTAACAGTAAAATAAGTAACATAATTTTATAAATTCGTATATAACAAAGTATCTCTTTTCAAACGGACAATCTGTCGCAATAAATTTTCTTAGACCACAAGTTTTTCCAGTTCAGATTGCACGTAAATCGTCAGGGTTTCTATAGCCTATCAAAGTGCAGCGATGACAACAGATTTGAATCGGATGAAAATGGTAGATTTATGTGTGGTTATCGAGATAAAAATGTGGGAAGAAGCGATACGGAATTCCATCTTGATAGAGTCGGCGAACATCCTCTCCACCGCCGTTTCCGGTTCCTGATGTATCTGCATACATCTATCACGGCACGATAACGTTTCTAGGAAGAAGAAAAACCGCAGTTGAGAAAGAAAAATGAAAACTCAGATTAAACTAGACGATTCTTTTCGAGATATTTCGATTCAACCCTTCCTTTCGATTATTTAATATAATTTTAATGTTATTTCGCTTATCTTGTATAAAAAATCCTAATGAAAGAAACTTAATGAAAGATAGTTGTATGGATTAATTCTTTATTCGGAATTCTTACAAAACCAAACGATATTCGTTAATCGACATTGTTCACCGATGAAAAATTCGCGGCAGGTCGTTTAGCTTCGGTGAAAATTCGTTAACGCAATTTGCATTCACCACGTTCGCCACCTTGGTCTATTCTTAATTTACTGACAGTAATAAGAACGAGTTCGATAAAAAACATAGTTTAATGAACCTATCGGGGTAATATTTTCTTCTGTAAACATTCAAAACACACTAATTGCAGCGTCTGACCATCCATTTAATTTCGAACGATTACTCCACCAGAAAAATCGAATGCCCGTTTGAAAACTCTCATCTCCACGATGCCAACCGGATGAATTTCCCATTTCATGGTACTAGCCACTATCCTGCACTTCCTGGCGAGTGTCCTTACTTGGAGTTCCATCTCTCGAGCAATTTCCTCTAAGCAGACGATGAAGAATGCCCTTGACACCACGAGAAGCAAGCCTTTATCAGTTGACCTTTCTCCTCTAATGTATCTATGTTTCCGCAATTACAATATTCTCCGAACAACTCCCATCTCCCGTTAAATTTATAATCCGAAAATTACACTTTCAAAATTCTCTCCACCTGATACCAAAAACGAATTATTTTATTCGTAAAAATTACCTCAAAATCCACTACATTTACCAAGCAGATAATACTTACAATAGCAGGAAAGATGAGGACTTCACTCAAATCACTTCGTTTCTATCGTACCCTTCCTCACGTTCAGGATGTTTCGCGCGAAACCAATATCTTGTCGAATAAAAGCGATACCTCAACTTCACCCACGCTCCCTATCTCACAACGGAGGGAGGTATTCGTTAAAAGATCCTCACCCGTTTAAAATTGATGCGATTTCTTCACCGTCCGCATCGACGTTTCGCGATAGTCCAGAAAAGAACGTCCATCTAAAAAAAAAGAGACACAACCCTGTTCACTTTTATAACGAAGTATAAACTTCGTCGTATCATCAGGAAAATTCACCCTCAGCCCAAACTCATCAGGAGTAATATTTATCTTGGCGTTGAAACATCCACCCTCGAAAGCGAGAAAGATTCGTCTACGAGGATAATCCGTCGGCAATAGAAATTGAGAAGAATTTACGGTGCAGGTACGCGTACACTGGGGCCACTTGCCAAAATTGCCTCCAATTCCGTCCCGTTAAACTTATCGCTCCGTTTCCCTCGTCAAGCCAGTAGGTTACTACGGACGGTAACAAATGGATTCTCCAGGATAGCGGGTAAAATGATAGGAGAAATCGTCCAGGGGATGGAAGACGAGACCGTCAGAGAGGAGACGAACGAACCAACTAAAGGGGACGGTCACTGATCCTTATATAGGTTAATCGAACCTCTCCTCTCGACAGTCGAGTCGCTTTCGTTTTCGTCGCTCACCCACGTAACTCGTTGTTTCGTCGACGAGCCATTTCGTTAGGATGAGTATCCGAGTAATTGGTCCGTCATGAAATCGATCCTGGACGAAGGGATTGTCCTTCGTCAACCTGGTCGGTACGTTTCGATCGGTGAATTTTGTTGTTGAAAGGTTGCGCGCTTCAAATTTTCCCTCATCGATTTTTGGAAGGATGGACGAAGATGGACGACGATTACGAACGTGGAATATATCCACCGTTCTACATAAATGCCGAAATTCGACGTTAAGCTCATCGAATCCAATAATATCCGATGTGAGAGGTAATGAGGAAGCGAAGTGATTACTCTCGCATTAAATCTCCCGCGCTGTTTCGTTGCGATACGAGGGGTGTGATTCTGATTTTCGATCGATTGGAAAGAAGCTGGAATTCACGATTTATTTGTTCCTTTTTTTCTAATGGAAATTGTTTACTTTTTGTATTTTACTATTTTTTAAATTGAGTCAACGATTTCTTTTAATTGGAAAAGGGAATCGTGATGATCTAGATGTAGGGTATAAAAGTAATCAAGGTGATAGGGAATTAAAAAACACAAGAGACAAGGGAAGAAATGTATTAAAGGATTGGAATTTGTCGCGTTCTCAAATAGAAATTCCAACGTTTGATTCAACTTGTCGATTGGTCGACGCAGGAAGATAAAAATGTTCGTGTCAATGTCGACGTCTGCTCTTGAACTTTACTCGAGGCGGTCGCTAATAATCCTAGGATCGAACAATGGAGTATCTGAAAGCCGGAGTAATTTCCCGGTTTCTAGTTCGGTGCAGATGAGGTATGTCGATAACCGTCTGACGGTCGTGATGTAATTGTCCGATGTGTGATATATTGGAAAACGAATGGCTGAGTCGTTGCAAACGAGTTATCAAGGTAGCGTAACAACTAATTGGAGCGCACTGGCAGCTTTGGCTAATTAATTGTCAGTTCTGACTCTTTTCAAATTGAAACGCGTCCATTCAACGGCCATGAAATACAGAAATTTAACACTTTTTCCCTTGCCATCCGTCAACCTGCCATGGTAGGTGAAATACGCTTTGCTTTGAATTTCGCGGTCACCAGCGAATCACATTTAAACGTTAATTTTTTAATTATTTTTACGTATGAATTATAATTTCCCACCGTTCATTCTTTCCCTCATCTTTCGTCCTCTGATAACTTTTGAGACTTTTACATTTAAAATTGCTGTTGATTAAAACACTTGGTCTGTCGGTACTCAAAGTTGACGACTTTAATCAACTTTTAGGACTCGTCCGACCAATCTGAAAGAGCTATACTTATCTTAAATGCCAAGTGTAATACTACTACATCTAGAATAACAAAGTGATATCGATTTCTTTCATCTTACAAAGAGAAATTTCGATCATTTCCAATCCATATAGGTAATGGGAACACAATATGGCGTTGTCATTGAGAAGTCAATACGTTCAAAGTGGTAAGATGACCTGACCGATTGCTTGAAATGCCATAGAACTTTGTCTTTTACGTGTCGCCAGATAACGTGCGTGTACGCTCCGATAAAATACGATCTAAGCTTAACGATTAATTGATTGATCGACGAATTCAATCGCTATTTCTGTCTGCATAGTCCTGATTATGTTCTAAGACGTCGAGTATTCACGCCGCCATTTCACTCGCCTTGCCATTGATCTGTTACTTATTGTTAGACACGTTCTATAGAACGCTAACTTGAGGTTTCACCTCTGCTTTGGTCATTTTTTATTACTGTAAAGTTGTCGTCATAGTTCTCAGCTTCTTCGACATAGTCGCTAACTACCCTCGAAAGGTGGTAGACTATCCTTGGTGGGGTTTGCTACCTCCTAACGTTGGCTATAGACGATGACTGATAGAGATCTATGAATTATAAATCGATCAATTTTCTTTTTGCCCTATTCGTATGCTGAATATTCATTGTTTTATTCTTATTACAATTCGAGTCCTACATTCGTAAATGCGTTTAGTTACTTCTATAGCAATAACTGTTTTGTTACCCTAACAAAACGTTTTTAATTAGGATTTAGCTGTCAAAAGCATCAATGACTTATTTGTATAATGATATTATTCCTGTTATAATAAATTTGCCTTTTGCTCGTTTCTAATTGAAGAAGTTAACGAAAGACGAAAACTCAACGAAACCGAGAATCATTATGTCTGCTTCTACGAATCTCAATGAAGTCTCGTTATTTATTCGTTAAATCTATACGAACATACTGCAACGTTTGTTCAATGTCATATTGTATTTGTATATCGTTCCGACGGTAACAGCTTGCTTCTTGCAAAACTTTTGACTTAAGGTCTCGAGAAACTTTCTCTCCCGTTTCTCGAGAGTGCACCTTAACAGATTGCTCCTGTTAGACTTTCGTCTTACGCTCGAAGAAGCCGTTTTTCTCACTATGTCCGGCTACGCGATCGTTAACTTAATTAACGAGCCAGGATACGCGATGCAGTCGAATTGAGAAACATGGAGTTCCGTTGGATTTTGCGCAACGTTGCTACGGATGAACTGCTTGGAACATGTAGGAAAACTTACTCCAATGAACGCATATTCCGATGTAGATAATATAACGAACGTTCCCATGCCAATTTGACGAATCGATTTTGCGAACTGTTGTAACTACGACGTGTCTGCAATGATGTAGCAAACGGATAAAACTGTTTCTTATCGATGCTCATGTTAATTTATGATTGTTACAAAGCGCTTCGGCATCGGCGGGGGAAGAATTTATCTCTGTGATGGATATTTTGAATTTTCTTTCTCATAGTCAATTTTTATCTGCGATTTTATAAATGTTATGTTTACAATAGACAATAATTTAGATTTTATAATTTTTCTGCTGGAAGTCCATTAACCCTTTGCGGACGGAGAATTTTTTCGATATTGAGGAAGAATTATTTATTTCACGATGGAAAACCCCTTTTTTATGGGAAAGTCAGACTAGTACTATGTAGAAGTTATAAATTACTATTTGTGTAATAACATTTTAACGGTTATATTTCAATTTTTCAATTCTATCCGTATATACATGCACCGATAAACTATAACTAGATTTTTTTCAGACCGCATATATGCGTCTGTCGTCCTCAAAGGGTTAATAGGTATGTAGTTTGGTAATTTGTATCAACTGAGAGTTTGTTAACACTAGATTTACGGTTGTTGATATATCTACTTTTATGAAGTGAGCCAATTTGAATCATATAAGAAAACTGCAATTTTTTGCAAAGAAAATAGTTCAAAATCAATTGAAATGAAAGATTTATTATTAAAAAATTAATCAACCAATGTAATATATATGTAGTAATCAAATTTTGAACGATCCAAATTGGCTTCGTAAATCTAGTGTTAAATATCTTGAGTCTTGGTTGGATTGATGTTATGAGCTTTTTTCATATATTAATTTTAAGGATATTAAGAGATTAATGTTAGATTTTTCAAAGTTTTATAATTAAACTTGTAAAGCTTGTGGAATATGTAAAAGGTGAAGCAATAGACAAATTATAAATGAAATTAAAATGATATGGTATTTGTATCTCGGTGAAAATTTTTTGCAATTATATTGAAATATTGTTCTTTAATGTATTCCTTTTATACAAGTTTTGCTATGGATTCATGCAGCAATATAATTTAAAGTACATCGTTGAAAGATACGGTTTCACTGGACCTGCAATTGAACGAAGGAAAGGTCGCATTCATTTTGCGACGCGAAAAAAGTTTCACCTGATCATGACCTTTGTTTTTCATGAAAAATTTCAAAGGTTACAATGGAATCCACGGGAAAACTCATCGCATTGAAATCTGAATCTCCATACGCTCCTGCGCCACCATTCGGAATCTGATTTTTTTTTTACCAATTCTCAATTTTTCAAATCCGTCCGAAAATGCAGAATTCGGAATAAACTTTCAAACTTTCAAATTTTACAATATTTTCGCACACAGACAATTCAAAATTCCAACGACATTTTACAAATCTATCGTAACTTTATTCCACTACGAAATTCTCATCAAACTCGAAAAATTCGTTTCGCAACAATGCTAAGGATTATTTTTCCATCGCAACATTTTCTCGATTAATTTCACTATGAATTGTTTTTGTAAAATAAACCCTTAATTGACAGAGTGAAATTTACGTTTCCACGTTAAAGCAAAATTGTGTTCTACGTTCTCATTATTCCTTGTTCGACATGGCGCAACTACGTGCCGTACAATACGTGAATATATATCGACACTTCCATCCCCCTGTCTTCGACAACGGTAACCGCAGACTTGTCGCAAACCCCATTGATTCAGATTCCCAACCATCTTCCTCGAACGACCTTTCGACCCATGGATAATTACGCAATAAAGGACGCGTAATTTCCGTTCGTTTTAAATAAATCACCGGCCGCGCCAGATGGCAAGGTTAATTACGCTCCCGCGTTTCATCCCCCCGTAAGGTAGCAGCCGTTGTACACGCATCGATATGGAATATCTGACGTTCATTTTCGGTGGAAAAATGGCTGTATTTTTCAGCAAACAGCGTGCAACCACTGAGATCCGTCCATATGCATCTGATGGATACATTTGTACGATTTGACAGTGTTGAAGTAGAGTGTGGGTTTGAAAAAATGTTACATAACTGACAGCGCTCGAAAAGTTTCTTGTTTGCGGTGAACGTTCGACGCAAACTTCCCTTGCAATTTTGAGAGTGTTTACGCGAAAAAAGCTTGCGGTATATTTTGTGCGGGGGGAGGTTGTTTTTTACCTCTTTCTAAAATACCGCTACCTTTTGCAAACTTCAGGGAAACGTTGTTAATATACTTTGGAAGTACATCGTTGAACTTTCGGAGGTATAATTTGTAACTGCGCGACAGAATAATTTACCGATACGAAGGCATTGTAAATAACTAAAGTGGAATCATTGTAAAAAAAAGAGGGGGGGGGGGAGAGAAAAAAAAACATTTATAGAGGATGGAAATAATAATTGGACTTCCGACAGACGACTCGACAGGCTTTGTATCACCGTAGTTTCATCGATCTTTCAACTAGGAATCGTCCTCGATGCTTCTATCTCGACATTGTATTAACAATTGGGAATTCAATATTTACGTGAAACCATTCGATAGAGTTGTTTTTCGAAAACCTCCAGCGTTAAACCATTCATTGCTACGAATGTAAAGGAAAGCAAACGGTAGCTACCCATCGGTAGTGCAAGAAAACTCGAGGGAAACTCTCTCGTTGTTGAAACGCTGTTATACCGGTAATTGCAAATCGATTAATTACACGTTCGATAATACTTTACCTTACATCAGCCATGCGCCACTAGAATTCCGACAAAATGATAATCGGAATTATGTGGAGGATTAAAACAACGATTGACAGAGACGAAGAACCGGTACCTACCTATGTAGGTCATCTTCATAGAGGGTAGTTTATTACGTACCGTGTCCTGTCCCTTGCAGGAAATCGATTCAATACCGTTGATTATCTTTTCCAGGCCACCGTACACCTAGGAGAGTATTTCGTGGTTGTGAACACTTTGCATGCCCTTTGAATAAAAATATTCCGTAGAAAAGCAGAGCCCACTGATTACACTTCACTCTCGGTATTCTTGATTATCATTTATGTCGGCCGTTTAAAAGGAAACGAGCGAATGCTTATGCGTAAATTGCTGGCGAGAATAAGTACTTTGATTTACTTGATAGGACAATGTTCGGGGTACTGATAAGCAAATGTTCTTTTTTAAATGCACTTATAACGTAAGTAGAATTTGTGGAGATAGTGGAGATTTGTGCATAGGTAACATTTGGGTTTCACGTGCAAAGCAAAACTCCACTTATCTTCGAAGACACGGAGAAAATTTGCGTGAACAAATATTTTTCTCTATTGCTGCTTATTCTAAGAGTTTTGTACTTTTTAAATTAAAGCTGACTATAGATAGGATAGAGAAAGTAAAAGGTGCAGAGTTAGATAGGTATCTTAATATGTCCTGAAAATAGGGTTCGGCAATTAATTACGGGTGCGCAAGACATTTTCAATGATTAGTACTAGAACGCTGAGGCAGGAAAATTCACTGGTTTCACATTTTGTCAAAAATTTCCAAACTTAATAGATGAGCTGTGCAATAAATATTCCACCCAAGCAATAAATAACCTAATTCTCTCTTACAAAACAAAAACTATTTAATTGGCCATCTTTTCCACTTCTTGATTTTTCTTTTTGCTAAGCACTTTTTTAGTACCTATATTTAAACATAATTGATACACCGTCTGTGGATTTAGTGTTAATATCTTTAAATATAATAAATCTGACGTTGGTAGTTCTATTGTTAAAGTATACACCCCTCTGTTCTTAGTCGAACCACTAGACGTATGAATAACCGTTTAACACTAGAACTACCGACGTCAAATTCAACATATTTTAATAAATTAAATAAGTACTTCGAAAAAGGAAGAATCCTGCGGCGGAAAATTTGATCGATTTGGTGATTTATGATATATGACGTAGAATATTTATTCTATGACTCTTATATAAATTTGGAGAATTTTTTGAAAAAATTGTGTACCAGTCATTTTGACTGGTTTGGTAGTTCTAGTGTTAATATTGCTCATCCAACGATAAAGTCCCAGTAAAAAATTTTGCGCTTAGCAGTTTTCTTTTTATAATATTATAACAATCATAAAATAAAGTCACTCACAAAAAATGTCGATTTTCTATCATGCAAAACATTTCCAAACGTTTGTATCAAGAAATTCTTTTTCAACGGAGCGTATTCGATGTTTCAGGAAGCCCCCGTAGCAATACATCGTGAAAATTCACGGTCTCGCAGGGTTTCACGAAACCTGACAGAATTGAATTATAATGGTTCGAATATTAACACCGGACCGAAAGGGCGACGTGCAAGCGTCGCCACGGAAAAGGCCATCGATATACCACAAACAAATGCAGGAATAAGGACGAAAAGGTACAGATCGCCAAGGGCAAGCATCGTACCTGATATCGAGAACGATATCGGGGGCGATTCGACCGTTAAGGTAACAATTCTCAACACTTTCATTTTCAAGCGTTTCTTCTCTTTGCTTACTCTTCATCTCCTTTCGCTTACCTCTCTCTACTTTTCTTTTCTACATTCATCGATACTATAAGAGAATAATAACCGTAAATGAATAAGAAAATCGATATTAATTTACAATCATCAACGAACCTCTAAATACGCACCGTAACGAACTTACGTAGAATATTTCAATCGAATAACGAATACTCAATAGAACATCCAAAAATAATACCTTTACATAACGCTCGCGAAAATCCATCAGTTCTTAACCCTCTTCGGACTAACGCCGCATATATGCGTTTCTCCTAAACCAGGGGTGGCCAACCCAAATCATCTTGCGGGCCACTTTGGAAATGCATCATAACTCCGCGGGTCGCATATAAAATTATATATCCCTATAAATTAGATTCAGATTCACTGTACGCACTTTTTCAGAATGAAAAATTGAAATATAATGAGTTATTATTATTGTGTTTACTATTACTCTTACATGTAAACATAACTAATATAATAATAATGATACTGATGATAATCTCGCGGTACGGAAAAATGTTCAAGGCGGGCCGCGGGTTGGCCACACCTGTCCTAAACCATCATTTTGGCAGCGGAACTCATATATGCGTTTGGAAAAAACAATTGATACAGCCGAAAGACTCATATATGTGTCTTGGAGTGCTATGAGCGAAAATCGCATTTAACCAGTTAACTGTGGCGAAAATTCTTTTGAATTTTGGATCACGAAAATCGAAAGATGGCTATAAATCTATCTCAAATTATTTATACCCTTTAGTTGTTCGTTTCATTTCGGCATGGTCTCAAAATATTCCAAACATCTTGAAATTTACGAATATATTTTAGTTTTCATGAAAATTACAATTTAAATAACCAGTGGTAAGTTTTACGCATGACGAGTATACTCGTCAAACACAGCTGACTGGTTAAGCGGAACTGTGTGCTCGCAATTTTATATAACTATCGCAACAACGGCTCGTCTCTACGGTACTGTTCACTTCGAACCGTCACGTCCGCAAAGGGTTAATCATTTATTTCTTAACATCATCGTTCTCATCGTACTACCACGATCATCAGCGGAAATACGCTCTCCATCTTTCAGAATATGGCATCGCGAGATATTGTACTGTTAGAAATGACGAACCGGAGCCCAAGAAATTCGTTGGCATCTGATGATTACTATAGAAGCCCGCGTAACTCTCGGGTACCGGATGTAATTCGCAGTCCGCGAAATAGCATAGTCCCTGAAATGCCCTGGTCGCCACGTCACAGTTTGACGACAGAGATAGTGCATTCACCGCACTATTCACCTGTACCAGATAATAGTCAAATAAGTCCACGGAATTCCGTGGTACAAGAAATAGGAACTTACAACAGAACTCCTCGAAACAGTCTGACGCCTCAGGCAGCAACGAGGTCGTTATTGATAACGGAAAATGGAATGATAATAAATCGCAGTCCAAGGAATTCGTTGGTACCACCAGAGCCATCGAGAAGTCCTCAAGGAAGCGTTACAAATCTTGGATTAATCGATCGTAGCCCTAGACTTATAGAGATGGACAGGACTTCTCGAGGTTCAATAGTTTCAGAATACTTGAATCCAAGCCGAAGAGGATCTGTGGTTCCGGAATCAAGTCGTTCTCTTCGCGGATCTATCGACCTGCATGAGCAAATAAACAGATCGTCCCGTAGTAGCAACGGTATCAATATTGACAGACGTTCGAGATCATCGATTGGACAAAACGAGGATGATATACGTAGAAATGATATCGAATCGGAAATTATTAATAGAACTCCGAGAAGCAGCCTCGGTGGTTTTCAGGAGAAGAAAGGAATGAGAGAAATTGCAACATTTCAAGATCCGAGGCGATCCTCGGCCGATCAAGGTAATGAGGATATGTTGATCTCTTTGGTTTTAACTCTATCGATCTATCTATTTAGCTAGATAGCTGTCTACCTACCACTTTGTCTATCTCCATGCAAAATGATCACTCAAGTTATTGGCGTATAATCCGTTAACTGATCGCCCCCATCTATTAGGTCATTAAGTATGAAATGTCCGATTACCTAAAGCATCAAGTTTGATGCTGGATATCTCCGATATTTCACATCATCCGTCCTTTGCTTTTTTTTTGCATTGAGAAGGTACGCCATCTGGCTTTCAGATGCACTGTTTTATTTTTAATGATCTATCGTATTGTCGTGTGGAGGTTAAATATTGTAAGCCATGGATAGGACAAAAATTCGCGTTATTTTCGAGTCTGAGTTCCGTCGTGGAACTAATTCAGCGCAGACAAGTCGAAATGTTAACGATGTATTTGGCAAGGATGTGGCTAATGAACGTGCAGTACGTCGATGCTTTGAAAAATTCCGATTTGGAGATTTTGATCTTCAAAATGAACCACACGGTCGACCTGAAAGTAAGGTGGATGACGATGAATTGAAAGCTGTAGTGGAAGCGCAGCCATCTGAATCGACTTATTTTGATTAATTCTGATATATATTAATATGATATATTTTTATTAATTATGTAACTTTTTGCCCGAGATATAATAAGTAAACCAAACTTTTAGTTTCAAATCGAACGTTTCATATTTAATGACCTAACAATTCTGGTTTGCACTATAATTCTACACAGACAATGCATTAATTAGCATTCATAGAGACAATACGACTAATCCGTGGTACAATATCGGACCTTTTCTATATTGTTCCAAACTAAAAACTTTTCCATGTTACAATCTGGGTTCTCTGTAAAATATGAAATCTTTAGAATAATTGTTCTCTAGACATTCTTGAAACAAGCAACGGTAGCAGCGTTAATCTCGCTGTTGTACTTCGAATACTTATTAAAACCGCAAAGAGAAGCGTGGGCATTGCTAAAATGATATTAACGCGGTTAATGTGTGCATATATGCAACAACAAATGCAACTCCATGCTAGAATGGCATTCGAGCTCGTATTCTTTGGGGATTAGAGTCATTCGTCCGGCTTAATCTCATTTTTATTGCTAATAGCAAAGTACAAGTGATAAAGGACATACCATGAGTGAAATAATTGCTTTTGCTAATTCCTTTAATTGCCCTTGGAACCCGATAAGTGCCGACGTTCTCGCGCGAATTGTACGTAAAACCAAATACAATTTAATTACGCCTCCTCGTATCGAAAGCCTAATAGCAATTTGATACTCGTTACCGTACAACTTGACATAAGGTCCTGCGGGAGGTCTGGGTTTCACTCGTTCTACCTACGGATTTGAGATATCAAATACGACGGTTAATACGTAATCCCAGTAGCGGAAATTGAACTCACCGCACGATTGCGCGACGATAGCCGGTACGTGTCGAGCTTCCGATATAAATCTATTCAATTTCTTTCACAGAAAAACGGAGATTCTTCGTCGAAGTCTACCAAGAATCTACTATAATTACGAAGTAACAACAGGATCTTTCTTTTTTTTTCACATTAAACCTGCTTTATTCGACGTATTTATTCGTTTTGAATAAAAAGGTTGAATAGAAAATTTTTACGTTCTCGAGGAATTTCCAACGAGCTTTCCAAGTACGAGCTCCTGCACGGTTAACCGCTGTAACTCCACAATCTATTATCGTATCCCATTGTATTCCATTGTCGCGTGTTATTCGATTAAACCGCAAATACACGAATTTCGATGTAGGATTAGGAAAACTGGACGGTATTGTCTGACCGCGTACATGCCGATACTACTTGCATTCCCACTTCAAACGATGCATTCTCTACGTAATTATTACCCACATTGAATCCACTATTAATCTATAATATAAACCTCGAAATTATAAACTCCATTATACCTCTAATATCAAAACGTTTGATATTTTTTTCCTATTTTTCTTGATAGCTCATGACTCCTATTTTGTATCTTGAAATAACAAATTTAGCGTTGACATTCAATTTTTCACATAGATTCTTTCAAAATTTAAAACACTGTCAGCGCACTGAATCATCGAACATCAAAGACGTTTATTTGGAGTTGTTTTAGCGTAGAAATCCAAACTTTCTTTTGTCCGATTATTCAAACGATAGGGTTGAATTAACGTGACTGTTCGGTAGTTCGCGAGGATCTATTCGAGTTGATGTAACAGTATTAAGCCAGCTATAAGCCAATCTTGGTAAGGTAGATGTGTTTAACATTCTGGTGCAACACATACGCTATAGGGCTTGCTAAAGGTGCCTACATACGTGTACATACATATGTATGTAGTTACATGCACATACCGAGTAAACACGAGGTACAAAGCCGTCATAGAAATCGTCGGAGCATGAATAGCCGGAGCTCTGGTAAATAGTTGTCAAGTTGCACGAACTGCACCGGTGAGCCGCTTAAAATTGTTGCAATGGAGTGTTGAAGAATATCGAATCGTAGAACAATTATTCAGACGTTGATTTAACATGTTAGATTGTTCAGTGATGGAAGTCTCAGGGATTTGTTAATCGGATTCGTTTGATATCTTAATCCCTTAGCTTTTAACAACGGGTGACACTCGTGGTGGGGCAAATGGAGTAGGAAATTTTGAAATCTTTCAAAAACTATTAAATTGAAAATATCAGCCGGTCGCGAAACGGTCTCATTATTTCTATACCATTGATATTACTTTCAGTTATACGAAATATCAGGAAACTGTGAGAATTTTTGATTTGAGGAATTAATTTTGAATTATTGGACGCCTAGTCAGAAAAGAATTCGTAGGCCAAAGGGTTAACTTGTCACGGAGTCAATGTACATTTTTTGCTTGGCATGTAATTTTTTTCAGATACCTAGAAATTATATCCGATTGATATATGATCCGTTTTGAATTTTTAGCATTTTATTATTCTACGATTACTTGAGAAAGTGTAATTAAAAATTTGTAATGACTCGTTAAAATTTAATGATTAATAATGCCGGGAGGATATTGTACGAGTTAGAATTTGAAATAATTTCTCCTTTTCTAGAATCTGCCGTGTTACGTAGACCATTAAAGTAGAATTTATATCAACCCCTATACATAAATTATGGTCACTCTGACCCGTTATGCAAATCAAGACTGAGCGCTCCGTGACACGTTAAACCATGCAGTTTCAGGGGGTAAGCTCAACGACATTCCTCGGACGATTAGTTTTTAATCGGTACGTGAAATTTTATGCGACCCGTTGAATCGTAGAAATTCATAATACACAGGGAATGATGTATAATTGCAAGAATAATGTCGCGACTATATTTATTTAGTCGACATCATTAAATGGTCCTTATAAATTAATGTCGCATCAAGGATTACTCTTTCGTCTTTCATCGTAATAAATTTTCCTCCCGTTCGTAATTTCACGAGGAACAAGAAAACAGAAAATTCAGCTGTAACGATGTTCGAGCATGAAAAAAGGATCTGCGCGAAGCAAATTAATAATCGAAATTGATGGTGATAACAATTTGCCTCAGTGTCTCTAATTTCATTTGAATCATAATATCATCAAACAGGGATAATATGGACAATGAGACGAAACTAACGGATAAATGCCAACTTTTATTTTTTTGTTAAAGAGGCAAATACAATGGTGAAAACAACGTTGTTGTATGTTCCAATGGCTCGAGGTTTAATGTTTTCTCTGCCGTTAATACAGGATCTAGAAGAAATCGATGCAGCTCCCCATATCATCAAGTAGACAACAATTTTGAAAACATTAAGACCACTTCAATGACTAGTCAGAAGCATTTGGGATTTGGAAACGTCTACGAAGATTCCAGACGAGAAAGCACATCTGTCTCTCAGGTATGAATTTTGCACAAAGAAACAACAAAATATCATTTTCTTTCCTTTGTTATTCATTATCGACAAAACAATATTATAAAAGTCTAAAATTATGCTAGTGCAATTTTTGTACGACCTCTAACAATAAGTAGCACTTGGAAAGCATTCCATTGCGAATCGATAGAATGAAAATTGCATAAACAATATTTGTCAAAAAGCAATCGTTAAAAGCATCCACGAAATTAACGTCACAAATTTGATTCGGTCCTTTTAAAAACGTCAAAGCACCATTGTATATTACCATTGAAAGAATTTCGTTAAGGAAAGTGGAGATCTAATAGTGGTATTTACTAAAATGCATTTCTCATCGGACTAGTTGACAAAATAAATGCATTGCGAGGAAACGATTCACGGAATAGAAACGAAAGCCGTACTCCCTTATTTTCTCTGCACTCGTTTCTCTCCTTTGCCATCGCGGAAAAAGGTTCGACGTTGGCCTGTGTGTTGTTGCCTCTTCGGATCGCGCAAACCTAGCAATTTCATTTGCTTTTGATGATTATAAGGAGCGTGGGTGTCCTTTCATCACCGTGCTTCGTCTCCCTTCGTGTGCCGCACGAAATGTGCAAAACCGTTCGAAAAAAAGCTGCCCGGTACTTTTGGGAGTTTAAAGGAATTATGAAATGATGAAAAGAAATGATGAATAGACTCTACTTAAATATGTGACCAACGACGCACTATTCAGTACGACTGAATTGTAATTAGGATCGTTTGACGATGCATTTTAATTATAAATTTTAAAGTTATTAGAATATTCCATGATGGAAGAGTTCAAAGCGATCTTCGTCTAATGTATTTCTAAAGACGTCGTAAAGCTTCTAGCAGGTTTTAGAATTTTCGGTGTCTAACGAATATGTCGTATGTTTAAATTCATCTGACCTTCTTTCTCTATGACCATTAAGACTTTTACTAAGACGGTAGCATAAATGCTTAAAGTGGAGAGCCTTTTTTCAACATCATGTTCTTCTCCACCGATGTTTCAGGATTTTTCGTGTTGCTCACCCTCAGAAGAAATTCTCCCTTGAGAGATTAACTCGTTATCGAATATTAGAATTATTGTTGTAAAATCTATTATATTGAATTATATTAAATAAGTGCTTTGATGTAAGAAGAATCGTGAAGTGATAAAGACACAATTTATATTTTATAAAAAAAAAAGATGAAATATCTACTGTGTACCGCTTCTATGTATCCGAAGAATTTTTCTAAACAGTCAGAAACCAGTTCTTTTAACTGTCTAAGTAAATCCTGTGCTAAAATTCTTTTGTCACTTTGACATCGACCATCCATAAGATTTTCTAGAACTACCACCGAAAACGAAATACCATCTACACGCACTTTAACACTAAAACACCCGACTAGTTTCATCTACTTTATATCTACTAACATTTAGATACGCTTGATAACTGCTGTAGAAAAAGAGAAATTAAAACTTGAAAAAAATGATTAATTAATTTCAGTTTTACAAGATAGAAGTAGAACATTTAGTTCACAGCTACCCTATCAATTTAGATAATTTGCGGAAATTTTTTTGAACTGGTTTTTGACCGGCTTGATAGTTCAATGTTAAAAGTGATACGAGTGAGTAACGATACACCTAAATTCTCGTCAAGGTCAACGCATCAAATCTTTCATTCTGTATAACATAAACGCTCTTTGCAATTTTCCATCTCGCTGCTTTCGTTTCTCCTAGTTAGAAAGAAATTTACGGACCTGGTAACGAACGTACCGAAAGGACGCGTATGTGTCGGTCAAGTACACGCACAAAATGGTCTCTAGGGTATAGCGGAAAAATTGCCACCTCGTAAAACTGCCTGTGTTCCCGCGAAACCGTTTGACGTAATCGCGCGAAAACGGCTCACGGTGTTTTTCACTCGTGTAATTTCTACGGTCACAAACCACGTCGAGGTTAATTGCACTATCGGCCATTTACGTGATAGTTGTTTTTTTGTTGTTGTCCGTGCAAACGATGGTTCTCGGCTAATCGTTCGTGGTAACGCATTTTTCCGTGCCAGAATCGACGAGAAATCGTTAACGAGCTCGCGCCGATTGGACAACGTCAATAACACTGTGACGATGATGAATAACGTACGGAGAAAATTACAGGGAAATTTCCATCCCGTGTGCTTTGGGAATCGTTGGTACTTAGATGAGATATAGATCTCGCGTAAATTTGAAATTTCAGAGATGGAAATTGTTCTGAGCGACATTAATTCCTACAAGTTGCAGTCCGCGTGGCTTTGGAAATTTGGTATTATTTTCAAGGAATCGTGAGAAAGAATTTTATTCGATAGATCATACCGATAGGCGGATTTCGTGATGGTTCTATCAGGGGACCAAAAGTGCAATGAGCAGACGGGTTCGAGTTTCATTAGTCATCTAATTTTTATTCCACTCCTGGGAATCTATCGGGCGGAAAGCTACGCGTTGGTTGACGTCGACCTCACAAAGGATCGATCTCAGCAAGAGGCAAAGGAGAAATTTTCGATAGAGCAGAAACGATATGGCAGTCGGTTGAAATGTACGGGGTTGAACTATGAGAGAAATAGTATTTCCTGGCATGGTCAGCCGTGCCTCGCCAAATTGCTGCCCGTATATGAACGCCCACGATATTGAATCGTTCAATTCCGTAAGAATCGTCTTTTCCCTCGGAATTCTCCTTTCTCGATTCTCCATTATTCGATCTGTCGATAATCTTCCGAGAGATTTCGCGGGAGATAGACGGAAATGGAAATTGTCGCAAATCGATTCTCGAGAAACGTATGGAAGGATTTCACGGCAGTAAAGAGAGAGCTATGTTAAGTATATAAAGCAAGAGATAAAATACTCTATCATCTATCGATCTATCATTAATTTTCCATTTTCTATTTTACTTTGAGATTTATTATTCGTTTTATTTGAATCGTTTGAGATCAAGTGGAGAAAATTCATTTGCAGCATTCTGCTGACGAGTCCCGGCAGCTGGTACCTAGCGCTATCAAAATACATGAGAAACGTATTGAAACGACTCAGCTTCATGCGATTCCGCATGGAGCCTTTGTATTTCAATTAGTAGATGCTAAATTAGAAGCAAACGGTACATGTGACTTTTTATTCCGTACTCTCAAAATCATCTGCAAAACGAACTTTGCCACGGTATGCCTGTTCTGCCTGGGCGCCATTCCTTTTCTGATGCTTATCATGGGTGAGTGAATCTGTTAAACTTTATGTATCATCGTATGATAGAAAATATCTGGGTTTTTAACCCTTTGACTACGGCAGACTTTGACGCGCACCGGCCGTACCGTACGGTAGGAATTCAGTCGCGACGTACGCCGAGAACAGCGAAGTTTTTCGTTAGGCATGCATTTCTGACGAAGTACATATATTAAAATATTCAAAATACTGAATTCTATTACATTAGACCAATACTATTTATTTATTAATATTCTGCTTTAAATTGTTAGGGCACTAAAAGAGAACATTAATTTTAAGCTTTTTTCACAATATTTAATAATCCGGGCGCCTATTGGCGCCAACAGTACCAGCGGAGCAAAGTAAGTCAAACGCCCATTGGCGCCTACAGTACCAAGAAGCCAACATGTCAAAGGGTTAAATATCATGCTGATTTAATAAAATACTTGCTAATTTGTTCTCAACTATCTCAATACTGGAACTATTGGGGTTAAATCAGTTGTATTAACACGTTCCGTGCCGGATAATTTTTTAACACACACTTTTACGATTAAATAAATTTCTTTGCAGTATACATAATATTAAGATGCCGGTATTTAACTTTACAATATATTTTTCCACAATAAAATTCTTTGTTTTGCAATGAGATGTGCAAGAAACCTGAACGGAAAGTTTAGTGGGGGTCGTATACGCTCCATGCTGCACGGAGCGTGTTAAAATATAATAAGTAAATACTTTAGGATAAAAAGAGTGAAATGTTAGAAGATACAATTAATTAAATAACGTATGTTTCAAAAGATAAACGTAGAGTGTCCACTCTATGGTTCTGCTATAAAGGAAAATTTTTATCGAAAATGGTCACTCAGTTATTTTGACTGCTTCCATAGTTCTAGTGTTAAGTCTAAGAAGAATTTTGAATATCCAGAATTAAGATTAAATTGCCGTAATCACATGTAAAAAATGTTCTTGGAGGAAAACTAGAGTTTAAAATTAATCGATGTGGCTTTCTTAGCGAAACAAGAATGCGGTGGTTTAATTTGTCGGAACTCTAGCTATAATTAATTATCATTGATTTCAATGTAAAGAGGCGAATGACGAATATTCGTAAAGTTTATTCAATCGTCCTTATCATTTCCCCTGACTTCCACTTGCGCTTAACGATCGGACCGACCGTAATAAAACACGAATCCTTCGGAGAGGCTATCCTTCGTGTTGATTTTCCTGGGATCATCTTGACGTTGTTCGGGATTCGTGGTAAGTTAAAGAAAAAGAAGAATCCGCGTTTGATATCGTGGGACGAGTCCCCGCAGAGCAGTACGTCGGAAGATGTCGATTCTCGTGGAAGATAAGACTTGTTTTATCAGTGCCTTCCTAGCGAAAATGTTTCTCGAGCGAAGACCGTTAAGTATGAAAACGGACAACGAAGATTTCTCTTTGGGACAAAACAAAAAAGACGAAAAGAATAAAAAATCAAATAAATCGCCGACAATTTTTCAGACTCCATGGAGCATTTTTCCCTCCGTGGATACTCCATTTGTTACGTGAGCTTTTACGAAGGAAGGTAAATAAAGAAAAATGAAGTGCATGCTCGCGCAATTTACATATGCTTTTCTGTCATTAGCGCGTCGCGAGCGTTTTAGCGAGATCAAGGCAAAGCTTGTTAACGATCGACGTGACGTGGCCGCCATTTTCTCGTACACCCATTTCCGCCGTATAATTGACGTTTAAAATATATATAAAAGAGTAAATGTAAGAGCCAACGCCATTAAATCATCGCGCTAAATTCACTCCAGCACCCGGTCTACTTCGAACATTCGATTCTGCTTTGTCTACTTCTTCATTAATTATACACGACACTTGAAAGTTTCAATTCATCAATCAATCCGAAGCGATTTAAATAGAAGAAACGAGAATTCAATCTTTAGCTCATCGCCTTCTCGCGAACACGCACCGTCCAAGAGACACACGAAAGTGCACCCTTTCGAGTACCAAGTGCACCCTGAGATCAAACTGCATTTCTACGAAATACCCTGCTCGTTTTCGAGCTAATTGACCCTCCCGGGTTTATGAGACGCGAACGAGTGCAGAGCTAGCGTGCACTGGTTGCAACATGCAAGCCTACTTAATTTCTCGGGCATAGCTCGGTTCGGTTCGCTCACAGGATGGAACGAAAGGGTGGAACGAAAGGGTGAACGAGAGGGTGGAGGGCATAGATTCTCAGCCTGAATTGCTAGAAGGACGGCGCATTCACCTCTCTTCTTCGAGTTTCCGCAGTGTATAGAATGTTCTGCAAATCGATAAAAGCAACGTGAAGCAACGATTCGTGGAAGCGGCTGAATTGCTTGCCAGAGAACGCAGTCATGCACACACCGTGATACTTATTGCGCCCTATCGCGTCAGGAATGCACCGTGATAATTGTTTTACATAGAAACTACCGAAACAGATCGAATTCGATTGTATTCGGTGATTGGTTCCTTTTAGGGATTCATTGATAAGAAATGGAAAACCATAAGAAACGTGGGGGGCCGAGGATTTTTAGGGGATGACTGTGCGTGCGATAGAAAAGAGGGGAAACTCTGAAAAGCCACTGATTTCGCATGTTTGATCGTACTTATAAATCGAATTAGAACGCGGCACACTGAGTGGAAGTCAGGCAATGGAGTTAACGTTAAATTATTCACCGTCGAGTACGCGGGAATATTTGATAACGATCCGACCGAAACGTTCGTTTTGTATCTTCATCGGTAAATAAGCACGAGGGTGAACCGAACGTATAACAGAATGGATGATATTTTTAATTGTTTCGGGTGTCTAATTACTATCAGAAGTAGGTAATGTGATTAAAGAAAAAAAAACACCACATAATTGCACTATGTCTGAGCGGTAACAATTATCCATTAAATATCTTCAATTTAAAATAATGATACGTCTTTGCAATTTTGCCCGTAACTACTGAAATATCGAATATCTTCGTTCGTTTTCCATCAAAGTTAGAATTCAGCCTAGATTCGAATAAACCGTTAAAAAAAAAAGAAAGAAAGCAAGAGAAATCTGATGGAGATGAGAGAACTACATCACCAAATACATCTTTGTGAATTTCTCGATCGATCTCTTTTCATTTTCAGGCTTACAATTCTTCAGGAAGTGCCCACTAGAAAGGCACATACCAGTTTATATGATAGTCGGTGGGATTTTCGGGACATTAGAAGTGTTCTTAACGGTATATTACAAGATCCGTTCAAGAAAACCGGAAACACTGACGGTTCTGCAACCCAGGCCTCAGGTATCGCCCATGATGCTTGTCTTCATGTTGGCGATCCTTCTTGCGATCTGGTACGCGTTCGGTAAGTAAAATGAAGCTTAGCTCCCATAATGTGACACAAGGGACGAATTGAAACTCTATTTTATGTTCCTCATGCTGGTTTATAGCTTTTATCTTTTACACGTTTACTTCCTCGCGAAAAATCCGATCGATAGTAAAACTACGAGAGAGAAGTTTTATCTATACTCTATGGAAAATGATTACCATTTTTATCGTTAAATTTTGAATACTTGTATTAAGTCCCGAGTCGAAAAGTCCACCCTAAAAAGAAACTTCAAATCCTAGATTCTTTTAATTTCTCATTTGCCGCGTAATTATGTATACCATTTTGAACCTCAAAATCCTCGACTAATGTGTCTACGCGCCTCAAAGTCCTGTAAATATGATTTTTAGAAGTTATATGGACTGATCAGGTAAAATTTTTATTCCAATTTATTCTGACATCCCCTAAAATTATTTCAGAGGTTCCAAGTCTGTCGACTCATATTATAAAAATAGGGCTTTCAGGAGCAAGTAGGAATTAAATTATCATTTTATTCCATATAAATTCTAAATCTCCTAAAATCAAATTAATTTTTAGTATATTGAAAACTTTTTTGGACCTAGATCATTCCACTCCAATTCCAATCCAATTCTAAAACTCCTCATTATAGAATGCTGAGGATTGTTTTGGGCTGTATGAAGCCTAAATTGATCCTAAACTAGGCAAAACTGGCAAAAATTATCAAGTTAAGGGCGATTGTGGAATTAAAATTTGCATTCTTTTATATGTAACATATTTTTCCATATTCAGCCTAAATATCCTAAGTTATTTGGTAATTTAGGAGGATTTTGGGCTTAAAATTTTCGACTCGGGAACTTTCGACCTAAGGCAACATAGACAAAGGTCACGGAAGTCTACGTAAATGATCAATTCAAATTGCGGGACTGTAGCTGCATGATATCTTTTCCCTTTTCAAATTTTCACTATCTACATTGACCTTTGAAACTGAAATTTTCATCAATTTCTAACGATTAAGTTATTCAAGGATACAGTTAGAACATTTATGCATTATAAACGCCCGCAATCGTGGAATATGTAAGGCACAAAGAGCACCGGTGTCTATTTCAAACTTCTCTCTTCAATTTCAATTTTCAACATTGGGCAGAGAGATCTTTCGGACCTGGCCACAAACATGAGAGCCGTTCGATGAGTGGGGTGCATGTAATTGCCGGTTTCCTAATGTCAGAGGATCCAATCCTCGGTATAAATGGCTCGTTACCGTCGAGCCTTTTGCATTTCGAAAGTTTTCACGTTAAGAGGAGGGAGGGATCATGAAGTAAAGTGGAACAAGCTGGTCCTGATCAAAGCTGGTAAATTACGTCGGGTCTGACATGTTTGCGAACGGATATGAATATGCGCTTTCAAAAGTACACTGAATCGTCCCCTACAAATTTCACTGTTAAATCAGGATAACGAATAGCACGAAATTATACTCTTTAATTTACGGTGAAAGAGAACGTAAACGAGGAGAAGATAAAAGCATGTCGGTGGTCAAAACAATGTGATCTTTTAACACTAACCGTGTCAACACCTTGCGTGTACCCAATCTAACCGTGGCTTATCCTTTGATCGGTTATATAATAACGACACTATTTTTCCAAAATGGATATTGTATATTTAATATAGGACACGATGCAGAAAACAATCATTAAGAAATAATACAAAAAATTACATATTTTCAATCTATCGAAACAGTCACTCGACGGTGTACGATACGATTAGTGTTAATATGGAAAAATTGACCCTGACGTTTTTTCAGTTTCATTTATTCAGCTCTTCACTTTCGACACTTTCAGGGAATTATTGGATATTCCGAATAATGTGGCCAAACTACCACGAAACTCTCTACGCACCGGATAGCTGGTGTTCTAAGCCATTATACATATTCGCTGTGATCCATGTGATCGCAATTTACGTAGTTTTAGGAGCGTTGCTCCTGGTGTTGATAGGTCTGCTGTTATTCCGACTTTTTTGATCTCCATTATTGGCAAGGTAAGAGACCTTTCAATAATATATCGACTTTAATTCACACAAACCACACCTCGTTCTCGATAGCTTACAAATATCGGAAGTTTTGCACGTTTGAACTTATCCCTATCTCATTCTACCTATCTTACAATATCTTTCTGCAATCTTGCTTGAACATCGTAGAAATAATAAAATAACGAGCACATAGAATTTCCCTTCATGCTTCTACCAGCGTTTAACGATGCTATAAACCGTGCTAAACGAGCCACTACGTTTTTTTGAGATTTACGAACGCATGAAGGCGGGGGCACGTAATACGTAAACACGTATGTACATGAATACCTGTGTATCGTTGCAACTATTCGTTATGGAACGTCAAAGGGAAATATTCTAGATTCGCAAAGCAATCTTCCTTCTCACGTATGCATTTACGTGGTGCATACCGTATGTGTGCTGCAAGAGACTGTGGGAGAGAAATACATACGTGTAAAATAGTAGGTCAATGAATTTCGTCGCGTGTCAGAGAGAAGGGCTCATAAATAGTACCGAGGAGGAACGAGTTATATCGTATCGTCGTGCCAATGGACGAAAGCTCGTTTTCTAGTTTTGCGTGTCGAACGGTTCACGTTGCTATCGTTTTTCTTTTTCTTCCTTTCTTCACTTTTTTCCGTCTTTTTTTTCCTCTCTAGTTTCCTCTCAGTCTTCGTTTTAACCTTTCGTCTCGCGTGATCGGGTAAATCGAGAAAAGGAATGAACAGCGACACTCGTGCGAGCTTTGTTTTGTAGTCGCGTCGGGTTGTGCTTTAACTCTCGGCGAGTTTGCAAGCCTGCAGCAATTTTCTTTGTACGGATTGTAACGCCAGTCGATTGACAAGGGTTACGATTTAGTCGGATGTTCACGTTGCGGGTAAAGTTGATCCGTTTAGAGAAAAATTCTATTTTACTTTCGCTGAAAGAACTTCTCGATATATCTTGGCAAAGTAGCACTGCAATGCAATCAGTTTTTTTTTCGGTTCCATGATAGCCGTTTGAACGAGTTGTAATTTGGAATTTTGACGAACGTCATTGGTTCTTGTTCTCTTTGGTTCCTGCTAGAGACTAGTATATCAAGAATTTTAAATAGCGGTGGATCACTGTATGTATAGTCCGAAAACTCTAACTTGTCCAGCAAGCGACGGAGTCTCTCGTTGTCAATCGAAAATTTCACTTTTGGAATTCTCAAACCGAGTTAGCTAAAGTGAACACTGCACATAATTGTTTACTTTAGGCCACTCGTTTTGGCAATTCCATAAACAAAGTGGCGGAAATAAGCGGTAGAAAGAAACTCCATCGCTCGCTGTACAAATTAGAGTTGTCCGACGATATGTGACTCTAATTTGTTTACTCCGTCATTAATTATACACGGCATTGTTCATGTACACTTTAAAAGTTAATTCATCGATCAATCTAAAATGATTTAAATATAAGAACGATAAAAACGGTCCGATTAGAAAAAAAATTCTCTTTTACTTTCGCTCGAAGGAGTTCTCGATATACATATCTTGGCAAAGTATCAGCGTAACGCAATAATTTCTTTTTTCAATTCGAATGAGTTGTAATTTGGAATTTTGTCGCTCGTCAACGGTTCTCGTTCTCCTTAGTTACAGATAGAGACAAGCATATCGAGAAATTTAAATAGTGATGGCCTATGGATCAGTGTATGTACTTTAGAGATGGTTAATGAAAAGGTATAAAACACATCCGACAAAGTATTCGAACGCAATGTAAATCTGGAATCATGATTTTGTGATTACTCAACGAAAGACGGAATGCTGATAACATGGTTTTCAATCTACCGTCATCGGATTGAAGTAAAAGAGGTCAGTCATCACACTTTTAAAATTGTAATCCAAATGAATGTACGTTAGCGAGACGAGGAAGAATCTACTCAAATCTATGACGAGCTTCGAGTTGTGTCAAAACGATCACAATTGTGAACTCAAACAATCAATTTCAACTCTCGTGAAGATCTTTATGAACTCGATGAATGTGTCCCCTTACAAACTAATCCCATAAAGCAAAAATACTATTCCAAGAAAATTCAAAAAGAAGAAAAAAAAAAAAGAATAATATATTTTAAACATGATATAAATGTGATGTTCTTAACTGTCATTGTTATAATTCAAACGTCAATCAATGACGATTACTACGTTAAGATCGAACGACGAAGGAGTTGCAGAAGAACGACAAACTTTCGAAGGCTGACGCTAACGATAAAAAAAAAGATCTTTACCAAAGATGCAATCTCGAGGATGATAGTGCGATGTTTGTGAAGAATTTTAAGCGTCGTTGCACAGCACTAAGATTAAATAAACGAGCACAAAGGTGAGAGATATGACGAGGCTGTTCGCGCGCAACGACGTACGATGCAAACCGTCCGGAAATGAAGACCAACGCCGGAAACACGGTGTTTGTAACATCCATCGTAAACGGCGACAAAACATCATGGAGAAATCTCTCAAAGGTCGTCAAGTATCAGACTATTCGAGCTGTCGGAAAAATAGTAAAGTTGAGAAAGGAGGAGAAAGGAGAAAAGGGTGGATGAAGAGGATTTTTCTTGGAGAAGAGAAGATTACACCGATGAAGGATCATAGGCGAGGACGAACGACTTTGAGAGAGAACGAAGAAGAGATGATAAGATTAGATTCGAGCTTTTATGATCTTTATTGTCGTAAAATACATATGTATACCTGTGTGGTATTTTACCACACGATCAAACAATCAGATTTACTTTGAGCAATGAAATTTCGTGATGCTGTTCACCGAAGGATCACAGAGATATAGAAAGATTCGTGAATAATTCGGATAAAATTTACCGAGTGACGAATACCTCCTATCCTTGCGATAGGAAGTTCATTTGGGATATTCTCAACAATTACGAGAGAAAAAAGAAACCGTACGCCTCGAGAATGCAGGAGAAAGAAGATCGAAGACGAAGACCTCAGTTAAGAAGAACCGATCGGCTGATCGGTCTTTTGCATCATTTGGCGTTTCAACGATCTCATGGAGGAAGCCGAAGAGAGTGGTGCGTGAGAATGATTCTCATTTTTGGAACTTTATCGTTAAGGTTTAAACGACGTTCAGCCACATACGGTCAGACGTCTTGCTCAGATCGCCGAATAAGAGTGTCGATAATCGTTTCCTGACTACGGGTGATATTGTTGAGGAGAGGAGATCGGAGGTAAGTGATACAATTTTAAGCGTTTCTTCGAAAGTTTTCGAGTTGGATTATTGTGTGTCAATTACGTATTTCGATACCGACCGAATTGTATGACAGCGATTGTTTGCGCCGTCGATTTTTATCGTTGGAAAACATGCTCCACGAGCACGCGTGTTTTTTTGTCAGTTTAACATTTGGCTGGGCGAAACATGTCGCGCCTTTTACTTGGGACATTGAATTGTTTTTATTCGTTGCATGATAATTAACGCGAGATATGCACTTTATCGCGGGCAATCATCTCTGGGTTAAGTGAAACAATATATTCCGTTCCTATCTCTATCGAGCTAATAATGATAATACTTGTGTGTCAAGTGTAATTGTACCGATTAATGTTAATCAAAGCTTAAACGAAGTTTGTCTGTGTGTGCGATCTAATTACAACATTACTGTCGTGTTGTTTCTCGTAAGATCTACAAACTCCCTCTGACATACCGTGGTACGTATGTAGCTTTACCATCATCGATACTCTCCGTAAAATTCGTACAAAAGAAACTTTGTATTTTTTAGAACGTAACGATAAACGGTCCGATTGCATGTCGATCCACACTGTCGATTCAGATCATTTTCTTGAGACAAAGAGAAGAAAACAAATATGTGTCAATTAAACGAGTACATCCAAAATTCTTAATCAACGTGGTTCAATTTCTCTCCGGGTAGTTTACTGATTTGTTTGACTATACGTCAATGAAATTTCTATCCATGTAAATATCCAGAAAAATACGTATAGTTCGACAACTCTAACTTGCCTAACGAGCAATGGAGTTTCTCGTTCTCAAACTCTTATTTTTGCCATTCTGTTTTTGGAATCCAAAAAAAACCCAGTCTCCTAGAATAAACGACTATGTGGAGAGCTCACTTTAGGAGAGGATTTTTTCTATTCCAAAAACGAAATGGTGGAAATAATCGGTTGAGTAAGTAGAGGCTCTGCCACTCGCCAATCAAGATAGAGTTGTCGGACATTATACCGTCTCGTGGAATAATCGGTACCAAAAGTGAAACGTTTGACCAAGATATCGAAATCGTTGTATCAAGGAACTGCAAGAATCGGAGGTATTCGTTGTTCCGCCAGTAACGTAATCGTTTCTTTTCGCTGTTGTCCACGGTAACGTCGTTAATGTTTAGTTTAACATTCGCTATACAGCGCATTGGTTCGAAAACGGGTCCATATTCTCTAATCACTTACACGTATTACATGTACCTCGTGATTTTCTCCTCTGTGTAATCTACGTCGGTGTAAATCTGTGTTAACTATATGGTATTCTCTTCGTTGGCCATGTGTATGCAGGAATAATCCCGATACGTGAGATTCCTCTGTCGGATTTGCGATTTAAAGATAATCGGAGTGAAATTTGCTAGCAAGACCACCGAAACACCTTCTCCTTCTTCTCTTTTGACCATCAAAAGTGAAGACAGAGAGGGAATCGAAATAGGAGGTAGAAAGCAGAGACAGAGAGTAACGAGAAAAATTTGTAACGCGCGAAACACGAACGTTATGTCTCTTTGTTCGTGTAAATTCCATTTTCCTCGTTATTCTATATGTCAGAAATTGAATTCACCATCTCAGTGGCAAACGGACAACGAAGAGGAGTAAACCACTTCTCGTCGTGTTGGCCATTGCTGCTGGCCGTTTGAAACGGGTTTCCGTTTTCGCGGTAAATCGTCGACAGACATATTTCTTCCATTATTCCCCTGAACGTCCCCGATGTGTCGCATTTCTCGAATGCAGCGTCGTTTATCATATAAACGTAACGAAATTGTGAGATGTACAGGAGCCGCTATCTTTCATCCTTTCTTTTCCGAGGGGTTTCTTTCCCTTTTTAATGTTACCTTTAAAACAAAAAACAAACTTGCGCAACGTACAATTTAACAAACAGACATATATGTGTATGTGTATATTTGTTCGTCTTAATCGGAATTAAGAAAATGTGTCGATGTTACGTATCAGTGTTTTGTCGTACTAAAAGCGTAATTACTCGCTGCTTAATTTCCTGTCACTCGTGCCTGGACCACTTCGACTGCAGTTTCTCAAACTTACCGTCGTATTACCACGTCGACTCGTTGCACTCGAGTTTAACGGATGTATAATCCACGAGAGAACGTCTCTAGAGAATTCTATGGACTTTGGTAACAGTCGCGAAAGTCTTGCGAAACTGACTCGCGTTCCGACGGGCGCACGACTCCTCGAAAGATTTCTTGTCCTTTGCCAGGATTCGTTCGATTCCGAGAAGAACGTCGAGGTCGACCATTCGTGACAAAATGCTCTCTCCAATATTTAGATTTCACTTCCAGTTTAATCGATTCCGCGACCATTCGCATTTTTTCCCCTCGAGTGCCCTGATTGTGCGCTCACTGTCGTTCTGCAAAAGGGAAAAAAATAAAATGAACAAAAATAGTAATATTTCAGCATTCTCGTTAAACTCCTGGAAAAATTATCGCGTGACGGAAAGAACAGAAGGGGAGAAATTATCCTCCACCGCCATAAAAACGTTTGTCCGATTGCCGATGGAGGAAGTCAAAGTCTAATGAAAAGTAACGTTGAAAGAGGAAAAAGACAGAAAGAAAAAAAGAATGGTATCTGAAAAGTGCATGAATCCCATCGCGAGGATAAAAATTGGTAGAAAAGGTGGAAATCCAGGCACGAGTGCATTTGACGACTCCGTTGTGCTCTCGCGCGCTCAAGTGAACACAGGGGAAACCGAAAGGCGTGAAATAGAAGGATAGGTAAAGGAAATCTCGTTCAACGACGCTTTTGCGCGACGCACATCGCGCACGTGACGGGAAAACGGTGAAAGAAAGCTCAAAAGAATAATCGATTGGCGGGTGTGAAAGTTGCATGGAAGTGAAAAAAACATTAGATTCTTTAGAGAGGTACTTAATAGTAGAAGCCGTGGATATATTGCACGGCGGTGAATCTGTATATTTGTAAAGTAAATCCTCATTAGCCGATAATCGTGGTTCATAATCAACGAAACGGACAATTCGGGTATGCGATGAATTAGTTTAATTAGCTGTACACGTGCTCTCTTAAGTTCCGTTTATGCTGTTCCGCTGGGGCTTGTAACCATGTGTGTTTGCACACAGACGAGCGAGAATTCACGTCGTCGATTAACTATTTGGGTTATCGTTATCGTCATTCCCGCTCGTCCTGCGAGCACATATGTGTGCATGCATGCTCGTAGACGAGAATGTCGGTGCAAGAGTGGAGAAACGGGCTCGGTGCAATTGCAGTTGGGGTTTTCGTACGCTCAACAAACGAGCCCATCAATTTTATGGGACGAGTGCCATCGAGGAATCGTGGAAACATTGTCCAGTTGAAATTAATAGGACGTGCCTATCAGGGAGGTTTTCGCATTTTTCTACTCTCCTTCTTCGTCCCTCTGACCCCTTTCGTCGTACGTTTCGTTCGATCTCGTTGAAAGAGTTAACGAGAATCGCATCGAAGTTGTGGCTAGCGAATTGGATAGTCTCGAGGGTTCGATTTTAAATGGAGAGTCATTGGGTGTTAATAGTTGAAAGTAGGAACGAAATGGAAGGACAATTTTATAGGTGTCCCTTCGATAATTTTGATAGTGATTACAGCTTACATACACGTTTTTCGACGTCTATTTGTAACCGAACTTAAAAGCAGAATAAATATTTTTAGACACTTTTCACGTAAAAAAGCAAGCGTCCGCCCGGAGTAACTGGGGAATGTAAATTACAACGACACAGGATTAATGTAGGATTAAAAAAGTAATATATGTACTCGTTGCTACCTTAAATGAAATGTTTCCATGATTTTCGATGGCCGATAGAGGTAAAATTGTAAAATACCGTTTATATAGTAAAGTGCGTCGGAAAAAGGAGGATTGTTATTTATGAGAGAAGTATCGAAAGTCGTGAAGCGAGGAGGAAAGATAATTGATGAGGCTCACTTTTTCCGACTCATCTCATTTAGGGTGTAAGAATGACATTTTGGGAATTAAATAGTTAACGGTAATATATCGAATGTTAACGCGTCGTTAAATTACATAGAATAGAGAGTTTATTTATTTTTATACTGGATGGTTTTGATAGCATCCGATATATTTAATTAGAATGGCGCGCAACTGCGGGAGAGGCCTTTATTGTTACGATGATGTTTCTTTCTTTGTTCATAATTTTGATCAATATGGGTGATGAGTTGTCGTTGATTTCATCGATGATTACCGGCCGTCCTGAGGCTAAATTACGCGTTCCGTATGAGTGTGTGCCACTACAATTAAAACAGAAAACTAATAAGAAAAGAGAGAGTGAAAAGAACAGAGTCAAAGGCCACGCAAATATTTTTCCGTGAGATTTTAGCGATGAGTGCGGTGTGTTTAATTATACGTAAGTGTTTCCGTAGTGTTTAGAATTGATTTTGCTCGCGCAACGTCGCGAATTGTGGTCCAGGCTTTAACCGTAGACCTCATCGTCGTAAGACAAACGAGTGTTTCTCTCCTTCGTGCTGGAACTAACGATGGTAATCAATTATTCTTGTACTGAATTCTTATATATATCATTTTTATATTTCAACCTGATACTTTAGAAAAAGAAAAGTAAAGTAACAAATGATAATAACATCGTTGCACATATATCACTTGCTTGACATATCGAGATCATGGAGCTTTAATTTTGATAAAAACGAGATACTTTATTAAGCGTTTTCTTACATGTAAAATGAACCGAGTATGTTACCATCGTTATCGTCCAGATCGAAGGAGACACGTCGATAAAAATTTTCTCCGTCATTTCCACTGACTCGAACGAGCACAAATCGCATCGCTCGAGTGTAACATCTCGCAGATAACCATATTCGATCGGTCGTCTGTGCGTAAAAACAAAAGATCGTGCGCAAAATTAATTCTATCATCGCAATAGAAAAAATTCGATGGTGTTTCATTGGCTGAGGAAATCACCAAGTTTATTCGATTTGTAAAACGGAACTAGACCGAGAGAAACGAATAAAATGGCACTTGTCCTTTATTAAGGATATAGTCTCAAACAGATTCCACAAAAAGTGAAAAGTTCCAATGGCGTCAATTTGAACGACACTTGATAAAAACAGAAAGAAACGGGGTCAATAGAAATTTTTTTTCTGTCGATTAAAACTAGAGAATCTCTCCATAACATCGAACGTCACTGTCGACTTTAATTCGCGGAAAAATTGGCACTGCAGCTGAAATAAAATTTCACCCGGAATCTTCCGTGAGCTAGTTCAATTCAAAACGCGCACGATCGTTTTGTTCGTCGGATATCAATTATACGTTCGACATTTTCCTCCCTCTCCCAATTGGCATTCCCTCAATCGGCATATCCTATCACAAAAAATTAAATATGACCACGCAATTCGTCAAATAACGTTGGCATCGTTCCGTTTCCGGAAGTGGAATGGTACCACCGATTCGTCTTATCATGGTGAAGAAAATACAATCTTCTTCTCGATAAATTAAGAAAAAAAAAAAAAATACATACGCATCGCCGGTTCCATTGTGCTTCCTGTAAAATTAACGGAACGACTTTCGATTTCGTTATTGATGCGTTACATTGTCGTTTCGTGCTTCCTTCGTTACAACTTTCTCTCGCGCAGCCACCGGAAACGTTCTCCAACGGAGAAAGTATTTCCGTGGCCGTCGTGCCGACAATTGATACTTACATACAATGAAGACTTCGAGGGTCCAATCATTGCTTTGTATCACAAAACGAGCACCAACAGTTATCACATCATAAACTTACAGCACCTCCACTCACATCCGTCTAATAAATGTAAAACATTGCTTTCTGAGACCTACGCTCAAACGATGCCCTCTGTGTCAGACTCACCACGTGGGGAAGGAATTAGCGAAAATCGCGTGAAGATGACAATCGAAAAGTGTTTTAATAAGATTCCTGGAAGCTCCTGAAAGTCCTCGATGCTTTCACCGGGCGAATCGAAATGCTTTTTATCATTTGATTCAGGTAGTCTTCCGTCAAGTCCATTTTGGCATCTCCATTTTTCCATAACCCAAATGTCGTCAATTTCATTCACCATGTTTCTTTTTTACAATACTACAAATTCTTTAGTTTAACAAGATTACAGCAACGATACAAAGATGATCAATGACGGAAACGATCTCGATGAAGGAAAAGTAAAATTCTCGATTCGCAAGGTCGATAGCACCGCCCGGAGCCATTGATGTCCAAGCGTTCGCCACTTCTTCACCCGCTCGAGTCAGAAATATCTTGTGTAATGTTAACACATCGCTTTAATAGTAGATACACGTGTTACGAGTCATTGCTAACAGACTTACACCAAAGGGAATATGACGACATTGCGGCAACGCACGTCCCTCTGAGCGTATATAAAACGGTCTCTCGGAACGTGTTCCGGAAAGTTATGTATTTACCGTGCGATCACACAGGTTAGGCAAACATATTTAAAGGGATGCGTACAATTCTTGCTTCCTTGCGTTTAGTCCAGTGCAGCATATTTTACATGCTTTCAAAAGTATCTTTAAATTTATCGATCTTCCGTCTAGTTCCCTGGCGTCGAATTTTATCCTGCACTCGATCGAACGAGTATTGTGAGACCATTACGTTTTATCATTAAGTGAGATTACGTGCAATTTTCTTTGGCAAGATAAAGAAAAAATATACATGGTATTGTTACACTGATGTTGTAAATGTTGGAACGTAACACAATGAGAAACAATGCCATCTTATTGCACAAACGTTCCTGCAAACCCTTAGCTTAAATTTACACGCCATTGTAATCTTCATAATTTATAACATTCTTTCTTCTGTTACATTTAGCCATGAATCTTTTAATAATCTACCAGTCCATTATCGACGAAGTAACATTAACTGACGATACGTTTCCCTCTTTTAATCGTTAATCCACTTTTAAATTAGCAGGTATACTATAAAGAATTATCGACAGCCTTCACTTGAATTTTGTTCCAACGTACGTGCTGTTATTAAACGCTCCACGTTTGGTTGCAGATTGAAAATAAATTCGGCAGCAAATCGTGATCTATTATCTCCGTGCGTCAGGCGAGTTAACCCTCCCCTCCTTTTCCCACCCTAAACCACCCCTAGCAACGTTTCCGTGCCAAGCCGAAGAGCTTATCGCGCGACGTGTTTCGTTAAATTAAATTACCCTCCAAATGGCAGCCACACCTCCCCCGTTTTCCTCCCTCGGCCCAGCTAAATCGTCTCTTTTATTTATACCATCCTTTGTATCCTGAAATTCTTAAAATTCCACCGATCAGACAAACGAAAAATAAAAAAGAATGAACAATCGGTGCAGATTTTTGTGCGCATTCCTTTATTCGATGATGAGGAAAATCTGTGTTGCATGAACATCACTGCGGGCGCGGATGTGCCGAGAAGAGCCGGCGGATTTGCAATTCCGCGTTTTGCGTGCGTGCAACCGACGAAGGAGGATACACATGAAACAATGTCGATGTACCTACACGTACATAATACATAGATATGTACACACACACATACACACACAGTTACTCAACATCCATATTTAATTACGGCGGGAAAGCCGAAAAAAAGAGTAGATCCTAGGCGAAAATGACCATAGTAGATAAAACCGGAAAAATACATCAAAAAAAGAATGAAAAAAAAGGATCTCTATATACAAATAAATAATATATGATATATATTTATGGTATACATCTATACATATTGTATTGTGACAAAAAATAATTGTATGCGGTCTTTGCGATCTGAAGTTACCGTTGAGTACTGAAATACAAAGTGTCTGTGTGGTATACGAACGTGTTTCTTCTATTTTGAACCTTCAAATGCAACGATCTCTCTTGATATCGCTCTCGATATATAATCGTTATTATCTATTTCGATTAATTACTCCCACCTACCCCGTTTTCCATGCTACGCGATATTCCGCTACACCTTTGACCTTAGTTTCTTCGAGTCCACGTGTTCTCCAAAGTAAGAACGAAGCATTTAAGCAGGAACGGTCTTTAGAGATACTCCATATTTCTCTAAATGCGAAATGTTTCCTCTTGATGGTTGTATAGCGGTAGAAATTACAGAGGAAGTGAAAGGGTAGGAGAGGGAGGGAGGTGAACGTGGAAAAGGGTAGTTTTCAGTGGTGTCTCTTGGGTTCGAGATTTGGGCCATCTCCCTTGGCTACAATCTTTCTAACGAGTTTGTCGTTTTGATAACAGTATTTCGAGGTTTCGTGGGAATCAGCCGAAGACTGTCAATTTACATAGGACACTTTGAGATAAACTTTTTACCTGTAACTCTTCATTTTTTCACATATGAATATATATTTTAAAACGCCTTTTTTTGCATTCACATGAAATACCGTTCAAAAATGACGTTGCACAACAATTATAATAGTTGAGTATATTCTAATATTTCTACCATGTTTGAAATAATAATCCGGTAACCGTGTAACGACGAAAGTCAGCATTGGATCGATGGAGAAGCTAATTAAGTACTTACATGAACGCGACTTGTCAATTTTGGCGAGGAACAAACTACACCTATCAGCGAGACGTTATTACAACCCCGAACTTCCATACCGATACTTAATTTACGCAGTCAAGCGAGACTGTCTCGTTTAATGAAACGAAGTAATTACAGACACACCACTGAAACTTACCTACCATCCTTTTTCCTGTTCTCCCTGCTCTTCTTGCCAAGCCGTCAGAGGATTATTTCACCGGGGGAACGTATCGAGGAGAATTTAGTGAACGTGAGAGGGTTGCAGACAACAGGGTAGGTATTCCTCTCGGTATGTATGAAATGTATTTTACCGTTTCGTCGTTCGGAGATTTAGTTTGGCAAACGAGGGAAACGTTCAGGATAGGAGCGAATTCGAGAATAGGTCGAAGTACGAAAGACGAGAAATAGAAAAGTGGATGCCTGTTTCACGCCAGTAGTCAGGAATCAGACCGGTCCGGTGAGGCTACACGGTTGTTCTGGCAAATACGGAATTCAATCTAAATGTAAATATAACGCCGTAAAATATTCTACGAGAGAGGCACGAGAGTATGCGAGATATAAAGAGGGAAAAACAAAAAGAGACAAGAAGGGAGGGAAGGAGAGGATGCATGGGAGTGAGGAAGAAAGAGGTAACTCACGAAAAACTTTGTCAAATCCGACCATTTTCAAAGTTGTCGTAAACTTTCTCTCGATAACTTGCATCTGCTTGCTTTCGCGATTTGACTGGGGAATTTTAAACGAACATGGCAAAAGTTTCGCCATTTGCAACCGGAAACATATAATCGATAAATGAATGTTCGCTTCAATTTTTTCAAAAGTAATGTACCACTCGATGCTTATTAAATAATGGAGTCTCTGTTATAAGATTCTTTCGTAAAGAAAAGCACGTTGCAAGTACTTACAAAGTTGTGCAGATTTGATAATAATCTACTTCGAAGTATACTTACCAAGGATGAACAAAATCTGGAATTTAATTGCACACAATTTCCCTAAAACCTACACGGATTTTCGAAGGTATTCCCTTCGTGGCGTTTTGCTCTCCAGATTTTCCACTTTTTACGGGTCTCTCTTTATTCTCCTGTTTCAGCATGTAATTTGAATTTTTCCTCTTCCGTACTTCCAGTAAAATCGCTGCAGTTCCCCTGCTTCTCGTTATTCCTCGTTGCAATGACTCTTCGGGGTAGTTCTGACGAATTCTGTGATTGCATCTTCCCAATGATGACAGGAAGTTCCGAATACTAATACTCCGCATGGAGTACTTGCTATCAGAAGATCTTCAGACAGGATTTATCCTACGATTTCTGGATGAGTCGAAGGAAATCGATATTCAGAAGAGGTACGGCGAGCATAGAATTGAAGCCTGTAACTTTTAATTAAATAATAGCTCGCAATTCAAATCAACGAAGCGTGCAGAACATTTTTCCTAAATCATCCTTTAAAACTTTCGATACGAATTTGACCGGAAACCAGAAGTGAGTTTTAATTAAGCTGTTCTTATTAAAGACTCCATTTTGATCGGCTTATATTTTTTCAAAGTTCTCGTGAATTGGACGTAAAGTGGTATTCAATATTGGGATATTGAATGCATTTTAAATAAATATTTATCTCGAAAGAAGGTATCAAGCATCTGTGGGCGTACACTTTTCTTAATGTTGAGGATTAATTATTTATTTGGCGATCGTTAGTCACCCTTTCGTAAAAAAACAAGGGTATCGATGTATTCAAATGATAAATTGCTATTACATTTCAATGTTCAACTGTAGCCGTATATAAATGTGTCAATAAACTATGATCACATTTACTCACCATAAATATCGATTTTTCTCAAAGGGTTAAACTTTCTCTGCGTTATAAATGCCCCAGTGTCACGAAAAGAGTTAATGTTTTGAACACACATAAAATAATAGATTCTAGACAATATGATAGGAGCAGTTAAAACCAAAAGATAAAAATATTAAAGAACAAGAGAGTCAATATTCCCGCGGTATTTATCCTCAGAATTATCATTCCGTTTATCTTCCTCTCGGTGTCTCGTTTAAATTTTCACCGTTCGTGCGAATAACTGAGGACTCTCATTGAAAAATCTGCCAACTTCTGTTCCTTCGTACTCGTATTTCCCTTTCGAGTAACTCGAGTGGCTCCACTTTGGGGTTGACATCCGACGAGGCGACGATTTTATTCAAGCCACAGCAATTCTACTCTCGTCGCGTGACATATGACCTGCGGAGAATAAAAAAAAGGAGCTTGACAAAGGAACACGAGAAGGTCTCGAGAAAGAGGTGGCATTAATTGTCAATGTACACAAGCCAGTGTTCTCTCTGAAGGTGACAGAAAGCCTCGAATCGTTCTCCGGAAGCATTGCGAATCTGCCGATGAAATTGCGGCTGTCTCGCTGTTCAATGCCGAGCAATTCCGATAGATAATTGTTATTTGTGGTATAACGAACACAGCAGTAATCTGATAATACGATGAAATGGAATATCGTCGACGTGGCGATGGATTAAGCTGAGAGAAATGCGCGAGAAGGTAATCGTTGATTTTAGTTGCGCCATTATTTTCATCACGGTTTTATAAATCCTTTAGATAATTAAAAATCACAGAATTTGCTTACTGGAAAGATAGTTTGAAAGGGTGTGAAAAGGGTTTCGAGTACATGATAAAATTTTTATTCGTTCAGGGGATAGGTTGAAATATTATTATCCGTTTTGTGAGATAAAAGCGAGATCCACTCGTTACTTTGACATTTCACGTTCGAGCGTTGACATTATACCGCGACAATTCGGTGATTATTTGGAACGCTTCGATTGAGCGACTCGTTTCGATCCATTAAGCTCTTTTGAAAAAGTGAACGATGAAATATGTGTATTCGCTCTGCTGCCACTTGATGGCACTGCAAAATATTGTAATAAAGTAGTCAGTAGATTGTAACTATTTAAGTCGTAAAGTTTGCAACGACACGGTTCGTTACAACTCGCTAAATTAAGATCCATCGATAGAAGCGGGTGTCATTGATGACGACTCCGATCGGAAAAAAGTCGAGAGGCAGAAAAGAATTTAATGAAATCCCCTCGACTGCGATGCGATAGAATCTTAACGATCGTTTAAATGTCAAGTAAATTTTATAACTTCAGTTCGGGGCATCATGAGACTTTACGATCCATTAAGATTTCATACCAGATTAGCTGTATCTTTTATGAAACTGAAGGTTCTCGTTTCAACTGTGAATTGAAAGTCGAAAATATTTTTTCAAATTAAAATCAAAGTGCAAAGTAGAACTTCGTCGATTGGAGCAACCTGCAATCATCGACACGAGAGAAAATATATACATTAAACTTCACACGGCTTTCATTCTGCTTGACAAAAGCTTCATATCACCCTACGTGCATCGATGTTATCGTGCAAAGTTAATCCCATTTTTAGTTTTGAGATTACACACGTTAGGTAGGATGATTAAAGAGGTAATAGAGGCCGGTGTCGCGTTACTGCCATATTGGCCAGCCAGAAGGGTGGCAACTGGTGCAATCTTTACTCTCGACTTCCAGATAAAATTGTATTGTACAGAAAGTTTTTCTATTACGGGCCACTTAATGGACCATTAACTTTCTTTAGCGCCACTTCATCGTATGCCAGGAATTGTGGCAGAGGGTTTTACACGAAACGAAAGGCCTTCCCGCTTTTAAGGGATGTAGCTTCGAAAAGTCACCGCTTATTTCTTTACACCCTTCTTAGAACCTTTCCCTATAATCGTTTGTATTTTTTCTTCCTTTAAGGTGAAATAATTATTTCAGTTTCCTTCAAACAGTATTATTAACCCCTTAACTAATAACTACATACGTGTGAGACTCGTAGCGTGGAAAATTAAATAGAAAATTTTGAAGTCTTCCAAAAACTATTAAATTGATAATATCAGCCAGTCATGAAACGCTCACGTTATTGCTATACTATTAATATTACGGTAAATTATACAAAATATTAGAAATCAGTGAAAACTTTTAATTTCAGGAGTTAATGTTAAGTCGTTGCAAGCCCTGACAAAAGAGAACTCGCAGGTCAAGGGGTTAATGATGTATCGGTGAAATGGTGAAATTCAATTATAATATTAACAAATACACCTCAACGATATTGTTGCACTTTTTACATAACAGCTACGTGAATTCATTGAGTAGTATTCAAACTATAGAATCCTGACGTAAACCATCTCTTTCATCGTTCATTGAAAAACAACCCGGAAGAAAATATCGTCTCTCGATGGCTGGATATTAATCACAATACTTGCTCACGAGCGATCGAATCAGATTATCGTTATAAATACCCGTTCGCTCTTTCAGAAACGGCAGTCACTCGAGCCAAGCAAGAGTTTATCGCGAAATCAAGCATCTGCTGAAATGTACAACGCTCTAATTCAGTTACTAAATAACAGAGAGAGAGTCTCGTTCTCTCTCATTCGCGACGTACCAGCAACAGTAGGGTTTAAACTACGTTGTCAAAACGAATTAAGCCCTCGAGGACGTATCTGTCAATGTCGGCCGACACTTTCATACGAAACTTCGGATCTGGTGATTCTATAGATGGGTCTTCACGATTGCTTTCGTAACCCAGTGCTTACATCGATAGATCGATCGAACGTGGAAGACTCTCTTGCCTGTTCCAGTATCTGTTGGCTTTTCAAAGAACGAGGTATCGATCGATCGGTTTTGAAAAGATGCATTGTTAGAAACAGGTAAATACGAAGACATCCAAGATCCGACATCTTTCTATCGATGATCCTAAGGGACTTTATTCTGGGCTATCGATTGTTCGACGATTTTCCTTCTTTCCCCTTTTTCTCTCTATCCCTTTGTCTCTTTTTCCATCTACCCGCGAATCTCGGTTGATCGGTGACAAGTCGAAATTGAAACGATTAATGCTTCCTCGCGAAGGGACTTTACAGTTTTACCGATCGTTGGACGATTTTCCTCTCATTTTTCTCTTTTTCTCCCTTTACCTTTGTCTCTCTGTCTATCCAGAAATGTTGGTTGATGACGAATAACGATTAACGTTACTTCAGTACGCAAAGGGTTTTTACAATTTTCCACCCTGTCTTGCACACTACCTCCATTGCGGATGAGTTATTTAATTTAGAGTTTTTTTAATTTACTTCCAGAACGAATGTCCGCGATTTGCACGTACGGCCGGATGCTGCAAATTAAGGGAAATTTCATTTGAGAGAAATTTGTTTGCGGACCTCTGTGCCGGGCATTGCAAATGCGTGTTTCCTCGGAGTTACTAAATTTCCTCTCGTCTCTTCTTCCTAGTCGCTCGACCTTCTCATCGACGTGCTCGCACGTATGTGCACGTACGTCTCGTTTCGTACACGTTCGAGAAAGTTAAGTAAATTAAATGTCGAAACAGACTGACACCTCCGAATTATCGCTGCTTTACGCTGGATAATTTCAAAGTTCGAAGGAACGACAGGAACATGTTTGCCTCGATGCATTTCGCTAACGTCAAGCATTCGTAGTTAGTTCTTTTTATTTTTCTTTCCGACTTTTCCTCTCTCTGCCTATTGCTTCCTACATTTCATCTCGCTAACGTGCTATTTAACGAAATTAAAAGTATACGCGATGAAAGGAAGAAGAAATGTTCCATGCAGACATGGAACATTTCAAAGTTGATATTTTCTCCGATATGAAATTATTTGCTGAAGCAACAGTACCTTGCAGAAAAAATTCATATATTCAACGGCCAACGAGGAGAAGTATGTTAGAATTAATTTGTTACGTTTTCTCAGTGAAATATATACGACGACAAAAAATTTCTACCTACTCACAAAGTACGTTTAACTAGACGTAGTTTTAATTGCAGTATCATGGAAAGTATTTTTTCAAGTCTCTATAATAGTAAACTTGCCAGGCGAATATTGAAGTCTGCGCTAAATCCTTAATTATTATGGTCGTGGTGCTTTCTGATGTTCGCAAACTCGTATTCCATACTTCGTGAAACTTTCTTTAATAAAACTCTTCTCTTATCTCCCAAACCAAGACACTAGTTCTTCAATTTATCTCTCCATGGGAACATGATCTTTCCATCATTCTCTCAAATCATAACTAAAAACGTTCTCCATCGAGGAATCAGCCACCACTCAGAAATGCAAACGAGGGGGTTTAAATCTTGCACAAACTTTCTATCGACTTTATAAATCTACCGTGCAAAAAGTTCACATTAGTTTCACACCCTTGACCCATACATCAATGGACCACTGAATCAACAGTAGAATATAATAATTTCAAAACCCGTTTTACCAACAATACTTTAACACGAACCGTACCTTTCACGGTCGAATGACCGTTTCACCGGAACGAAAAGTAGTTTTTTGTATCGTTAACTAAATGCTATTTTCTTCTACGTTTCTGTTATTAAATTAACAATCTTTCGTGAAAATATTATTGTTGTTTTATAACCAGTCGAATTGCCAACCCTGATAAGGATAGGTACACTTAAAGTGCCGGTACGATCAGCGTACTAACGTACGTTTGAAAAATTTATTTACACTTTCTTGTTCCCCTCACCTCCCCGTTGTTTCCTACGGTTTCTCCTATTCGAAATCGCTCAGGCATACATCGAAAGACGATTTGCCGGGAATGGCACGCCTACCGTCGAGGTACACCGGCACATCCGGCTGGTACGTGACACGACCGGAAAACCAGATCGTCAGAGGAGTCTACAAGAATGGGGTTTGGCTTACGACCGCAACTCTTCTCCTCCCTTCCATTGTCACACCCCGTAAGAGAGGTATTACAATCTCGGTTTAGCGTAATGTCATCGGTCAGCCATGATTTCACGAAAGGGGTGGCTCTTGTAACGCATTAATGCCGGCAATGTCCTTTTTGTATGTACAGGGTGTTTCAAAATTATTCATCATGACTTTCAGAGATTACTCTACATTCTTTGATGTATAGAGATTAGTTAAAAAAAATCTGCTTCAAATTCGCGAAAGAATAGCAATTTTTTATTGGCTTATCGCATTCATCTTGCTACATAGGGGAAATGTTTGAGAGGAGACATGGGCCAAAAACGAAAAATTCTCACGTAAATTAAGTTTTAATTGTTCCTTCGCGTTTGAATTTTGATTCAATTATACAATATTTCTTAATTTATGCACAAAAATAGACGTACAGGGGAAATTCTAATGACAGGAGGGGATAGAGAAGACATCTTTCTATTAGAGTTTGTTTCACAAACATACATTTATTGTTTATGAGGTACATTACGACTTTATGCGTTATCATAACATTTGATTGTATAAATAAATAATATCATTTAACTATTTACGACTCCAAGACTAGTTCTATGAGCATCGAGAGCAATTATTTTCATTTCACTGGCCTCGACGTACGTTGACCGCGATTTGTTGTCAAAATATACTCGGCTGAACTCGGCATCCGTAACCTACAGGTATCATTGTTGAGGATCTTAATAATAAGTCATTGTGCTCACCTCGCTCGGTGCTCGCCTCGCTATCAGTTCCCCCGCGCCCCGGTCGAGTAAACAGTGCTCCGCGATCGGATTTAACTATTTTCACCTATTAGTGCGTGCATAATAATTTCGAAAACGAGAATACCTCTCTTCTTGTGGACTACTTGGCAATTCATCCCCACAGTGGTATCAACCCTTCGTTGGCTCTTCGTAGATATGCTCTCCGCCACTACAGCATTTTCACCGCTGCCATTGTATGTCTACTCTCAGCCACCAAAGCAAAGAATCAACGCGTGTCTAAGGTATATATAATTTTTACTAAGATTTTAGTAGGTTTGCTGTAAGTGCGATTACACATTTTGTTCTTAACCAGTTGATTGTGGAATTTAGTTTCAAAAGGTCACCACAGGGTGCGGAATTAAAAACAAGGAACGACGTGTATACACGTTGAACGCAGGGCAAATGGTACTATTATACATTTTACGAAAAACCAGGAAGGATTACATTTTTATTCGTAAAAAAAAACTAACAATTCGTTTCTGAATACGTTATTCTTATTAGAAGCTTGAAAATTGTCAAGAAATAATACTATACATAAACAAGAAAAACTAAAGATAGCAAGAGTAAAGAAGAAAAAGAAGAAATGTTTTTCTAAAATATACATAGTGGTAATGTAAAGGGAACATACCACCATATAATACTTATTCTTATTACATTTTATTGAGATTTCGAGTTTTTATAGTGAATGGTAATTTCTTATTTTACACGATGAGTACCTATACACGTCAAACGCACCGCGGTAGAGATTTGGTCCGACGTGTATACACGTCGAACGCACTCAACTGGTTAATGAGACACGACCGCAAAGGATTACATATCCTAACCCGTATATGAGAAAAACTCCTGGTAAAAAAGGTAGAACGAAGTGCCTAGTTCTTAGGTACCCACTTGCATATGACCGCCAAATGTTAGTTTAACAGTTTCGAGAGCACAGTTTGTTTCTAACCAATGGTTCCTCTCAGACATTTTATTTATGTAACAAGACGAACGCGATAAGACAATATAACAAATTTGCTATCCTTCAACAATCCCAAAAATCCGTGACAAATAATTTTGAAACACCCTGTACAATTCTCTCCCTGTCGCTGATGTGCAAAGGCAAGGGGTGAGATTCGTGCTTCGGCGGCAAATGAGTTTACGTTAAATAAATAACGTCACACGGCTCTCGACTATTGCGTATGCATCGGGAACAATATAGTTTTCGTTTCTCCAATGGAGTTACGCTCATGTGTGTACTTCTGCATTCATGAAAACGCGGTTGGTACGTGCGCGTAAATAATCCACGAGTGGGATGACTAGGGTGGAATTTAAGAGAGATTTACGTGCAATAGATGAAGGACGCTTGGAATAATTAGCAGTGCTTTACTTCCAATTGCTGAGAGGAGAGAAACAAATTAATAATATGGCAAGAAGAAGTCATCTTATTTCCCTTCAAGTTACTCGATTCGGCCAATTTCCAAAACTTACTTATAGTTTTTCCCATTTTTCTTACACTGTATACAATTTCTTAGTGTCATACTTTTCAAAACACGATTTTCCAGAAAGATAACAAATCCCTGAGACATACACTTTGATAAATATCTTAAATACTGATCTCTCCAATCATTGTAACACAAGCAAGGTGACAACAATGGGGCTTTACACGCTTTGTTCCTTATAATTGCAACGTTCCGTCCAAACGATAGCAGTTTGGCGGCGAACCATGTCGCTAGAACGTGAAGGGTGAGTTTATTTGAACTGTTGGTCGAGTGGGGCCTCGTTGCGGCTGAGATACGTTTGCCGAACTAAGTTGTAACATTGCGCTGCTGAAGTCGGCCTGGCAGCTCTGTCGTAATGGCTCTTAATTAAGGTCGACTTTTACCAGCAAACACATGCTTCTTTGTCGACGTTAAAAGGGCAAGCGGAAAAGTGATGGAGCGCGTGGTAAAAGTCGAGGAATGGAACTCGGAGCGCACAGAGTGCACGTTCAAGAGTGTTAGGATGGAGAAAAAGAGAAAGAGAGAATCGTGGTCAGGCTGAAAAACGAGAGGGAACGAAGTAAAAGCACGGGGGTGAGAAAAAGAGCAAGAGATTGAGCTAAAGAGAGAAAAAGAGAAAGACAGGCAACGACGGCAAAACTTACCCGACTTTATTGATTTCGTTCACTCGTAGTTGGAGGGTGGCTATCATCGGACATTAGTTCTTTTTCTTGGCTCCCGATTGTAGGGTTGGAAGTACCGGTCAAGGGGTAACAGGGCGAAGAGGCAGAGTCGATTGCCGGGTCCAAAAGACTTCTGATATCTCGTCTCGATGGCCGAACCGCAATTTCTCACGCGTAGGTGCCACTTTAACCCCGTTCGAAAAGATCATCCACCCTTAGATGCTTTTCCGGAGACTTCGCGTGGGTGTCTTTTGCTTCAGGAACGTCGCTGTTGTCGTAATTTAGAATTTTCTCTTGCCGTCGTTTGTAAAAAATTTATTTAAAAATTCTACGTACTTCGTGAAAATCATGCTTTTGAATATTCCAGTCCAATTGGTAGGATTAAACGATTATTAAGAATCGTCCGGGCTTAGAATTTGAATGAACTACGTTTACTTCAAACTAGATATCCTTTCTTCGCAGAGTCTCATTTACATTTCTCTCGAAATTTCTGTTTTTACTGAACGTCTTTTTACGAACGATCTTGGGTAACGAAGGAAACGGGCAGGGGGTGAGTTTACTCTCCTACAAATTGTCGGTGTATACAAGAACAGGAGGTTCAATGGTACCAGCCTTTTTTCGAGGCTATACGTATTTGCATGTATTTCACCTTCCCTTAGCTCGAACGGCTGTTTCACTTTTATGATATCCACCAATTTTTTCTACAATAAAAGAGAACGCTCCGAAACTCCACTCCCCGTGACTACCAAGAGTAAAAGAAAAATGTAATTTTACACGTCTCGTTTTTTTTTTTAATGTCACACAAAAGAAACCTCTTCTTCATACCCGGCTTTGAATACTCATAAAGACATCTTCATTTATTCGTACAATTCTTTCACGGAATTTTTACCCATTGCATCTACGATTTTCTACGAAGGATTCCTAAAGGGCAAAGGTTCCATGGTACATCGCTATGATGGAATCCGTTATATACCTTATGTATCGTCGAACTTCGTGTTTCCTATCGGCTAGCAATTAATTCACAAAGAGAGATGCATCGATCTCGTTGCTCGGACCGGCAACGGGAGATCCCTTTCCGTTTCGTTGAGCGTAATAAACATGCCTGCCGGCATGAGCTATGGAGAACACGGCACCCCGTAATCGAATTCACACGTGCGCGCTAACTCTCCGAGTAACGAACACGCCATTTCCACACACGGTAAACTTACTTTCGGATAGAGAGAAATACTGACACGCAAATTCTATCTTCCCCCAGAATTTCCCGGCCGTTCGATTCCTGCATCCCACTTTTTTTTTTGCAACGAGTTTTCTGTACTTCGTATGTTCTATGAACGTATCGTGAATTTCAAGAGAATTTCATGGAGTATTCCGGTCTACGTGGATTTTCAACTGAACCGCTTAATCGGAGTGAAATATAATTATTTCGTTTCGTCGATACGCAGAGTGTTCCGTGAATTCACTTAGTGTACGTTCAGCTGGTGTTTCGATGTCTCGATCATATTGATGGAAATGTTGCGATTATGGGAGAGGAGAGATAATAACAGGAGATACGTAAAATCGATGGAATAAATATTGTTTCCCACTACTTTACAATCTCGCGGTGAACGAAGCTTCGGGACATAATTTGCAGTTGAATCGCAACGTTTAATTTACGCTCGTATTTTCGGTAAGTGTATCTCATTAAATCCGTGTCATCTAACGATAATGAATTTAATTTCCGCCGAATGACGGTACTAGAGATCGATACTGAGATGTCTGTTGGAATTAGTAAAAATTTGCCCCCATCCTGTATAGACAGGTGGATAAAGTTGTATTATAGGTATATATATTGTTACGAGTTGACCGCGCACGCCTTGTACTTTCAGACGTAATTAATTGAAACACAATTAAAAAGCGATAACATTTATTTAAGAGAACACGTCCGTCTACGAGGACCACCGACTGTAGAATCTCTACTCTTTTTATTTAACAAACAATTGACATGTCTCGTTACCCAGTAACATTGAATCTACTGGGTGCTTCGTAACAATATTATGTAACTGTATGATAAAAAATAAAAAGAACAAGTACAACTCGACAAGATACACCCTTATTAAAAAGCTGCACAATTATTAAAAGTTTGAGGGACATCGGGATTAATTCGAGTTCGTGACGCAAACTGAAATGCGAAATTCCTTTTGGCACGAATGCAAACGCGACCAGCATCCGGTGACATTGACGACATTAAGGTGGAAACGGAGTTTTGTCTTAGGTAAAGCAAATTACTTGTCTCGCCGATGAGAGCCAGATAAAAGAGATTTCTCCAGAGAATATTTCGGCTAATCCTCGAAAAGAAGGCCTTGACGTAATACGGATCATCGAGGTTATTTGGTCAATTAATATTGCCCGACATGGAAGCCCTGTTGCACGTGGCTTGAAAATTTCGTATTGTTCTATCTGCACTTTCCAGTATTCCGTAAGTCGCGAGAATGGCGGATGTGATCACCGGCGAAACCATATTCAGCCATTTCGCTTGGATGGAATTTGGCAGTTCGTCGTCACTTTTACAATTCGTGTAATTGGTATCCTCGTAATAGTCTTGACAAACTTCGTGATCAAAAGAAGGGGGCATTCATTTCTGTTTTACGAAATCACATTTCGTGAGAACGACTTCTTAAGTTTCTAACTTCTTATTCAATTTGCACACAGTCAACGTAAAAGTATTAACGTGAATTTTTATATTTAAAAATCAGTTGTTGTTTGAAGAAACACACTAAATTCCCTCAGCTCTTTTTTGACTCGTAGCCCATTTTATATAATAACTTCACTTAGAATGATATGTATTTACTGTCCACAATTTGTCTCAATTTGGATCAAATTACATCTCGATCTGTATAAAAAATAAACCCCGGGTCGAGTGAGGTTTTAATAGGTTATAAACAAATCATTCTCTTCCTGCAAAAAATGATTTTTTATTTTCCTATTCTAGGTATTTCATTCGTAAAAATTATATTAGTGTTTTGCGATACTATAAAATGTAATATATGAATTTTTATTTGCAATTTCATTGATTTATTTCATAGTACAATATTAGGAATAACGGAAAGTATAAATTTTCATATATGTTTTAACAGCTTTGAAGAAATTAATATAGTTTAGACGAGAGCATTTCATTCGCAGAACTCAATATCCTCGCGCATCATCATTAAATTAATTATTATTCTCCGTAATGCGTACACGTGTGTCGATTATCTCTCACATTATTTGCGAAAATGCCGATGGAGGCCTTGACCGGATCAAGGTGTGAGCATGGCTTTAATCGACAGACCACGTGCTTCAGTCGTTATAAAATAATTCTACTAAAGTCTTTCAAAGATATTAAAAGGGGTGTTAATTACTAAAAAAAATAAATAAATCATTTGCCTTTACCAGAGATATGGAGATTCAGGGGGGAAAACAAGCCGCATTGAACGTTTGCGTCGTACAAACGTTTAGAAAATCGAGGCTCTCTGAAGAGCCAGCGAGCGAATCCACAAACAAAGCATCACAAGAGTCGTTCTTTACTGCGAATGGTTTTTCCAGATTTTGCTTCCACGGTTTTGACACGATCGCTGGGCACAATGCAAGGGTAAAACACTGGTTTCCGAACAAGCGTATAAAAACCGCAGAAGAGTCGAGGTAGAGAGAAAATAAATAGACAAATGTCTAGATAGACAGAAAGAGAAAAATAACAAGCAAAGCAGTAAAGAATCGCTTATATCAAGTTTGATTATTAACACTCAACGTACCGATACTTCGTGTGCATATACTCTTACAGAGGTCATTCAATGTTCATTTTCTTTTCCACCGTATCCGTCTACTTCTAAAGTCCTTATTTAACATATTGCGGTGTACCAGATTTCATGTCCGTAAATCTAGTGCTAATCAATATATATTATAAAGCAAAGTGTACAATGTGCGTGCCGCTAAAACTCAGAAATGAGTCCCGGTACGATCAAGTGAGTTATGGTGTGGTAGCCCTCTATCTACTGTCCAAGAAGAAGGTTCTCGTTTTTAACTAAAGGGCGTGATTTTGAAGATATAAGGGCTGAAATTTTCGCCCTCTAGAAATGTCTAGAACAGTACAGAACATTCAAGAATATTCGAAAACATTCCAAAACATTACAGAATATTGTGGAATGTTCGGAAACATCCCAGATCAATGTGGAACATTATATTATATTCCACTTATAAATATACCTCTTATATTTTAAAGTTTATCCTTTTATCCCAACAACCACACAATCTCATATCAACTCCCTGAGCGAAGCGGGGTACCTCAGCTAGTATTAAATAGAATTACAAATGCCGTCTTCATTTAATAAAAAAAAAATTGTTTTTGTTAAAACCTACCCAACTATCGATTCCGGGTCAACTGCCAAAAAATTACAAACGTACATCTCACTCTATCCGATTTAACATCAAAGTACAAATTCGCAAAAAGCTACCCCCTACCTAAATTCCTACCACCTACGACCATCTTCCTTACGACCGGAAAAGACTCTTTTGACGATCGGCACGGGCGTAGATCATTAACAGGATCCATCACGGACCAATGATCCCTTCAAAAAGGACCATCGGGGGTGTCGAAGCGAGAAGGGACGCAAGCGAGACAGCCTCGCAGTGGAAGAAAAGAAAGAAATAGAGATCCACGGAATCTCGCACAAAAGGACAACATATGTCCACGAAGCGTGCTATGAACGGAGGGTTGTAAGAAAGATCCACAAAAATATCTATAATAGCCGAAAATAGAGTGGCCAAGGTTGATTGTTAGATGCGCGTCAAACTAACCCGACTTCCTGTGACTTCCACGAAGTTGGCGTTGTGAAAAGTCAACGTACTGGAAAATTGCCCGATTACTTACATTACTATCGTAGGAGGAAAAGCATCAGGATGTTCTAGTCCCTACGGAGGCACGGTTTCCTTATTCCATTCCCTCCTGTTTCTACGTTACTTCTCAGCTTCGATCTTCTTTGCCATTCCCATCGTTCAGACTACATTTCGCCGCGAACTCGGTTACACGCCGTTCCATTAACATTCCAGGCACGCGATATCGTACTTGTCAGCTTTTTACAACGTTCTTACATAGAGTTCACGTGTTTCGGTTTACCTGGAGTTACAGGGAAAAAGAGCGGCACTGACGAGCCATAGGTCGTTTAGAGGGATACGTTAGATTTAACCCAGTTATGATTCCTGGAGAAACGTCGAAGCCTTACGGGAGAACATCGGAAATGCACCCTCGAAAATGGGAACACGAGGAAGGAAGAATATCTTTCTGATGCGATGGCAGTAAGCGATGAAAGGCTTTAAAAGATTGTACGTACTTTGATAAATGAAACGGCGGCGAAGTTTTCTGGGATGAAGGAAGGGGCCATCCGGGCGAGGCGTCCGACTTCTTTTTATTCGACAAGGAAATTAATAGAGTCATTGAGCGGCGATTAATTTCAACTTTGAGGATCAAACGAAGTCGAGTTGGAGAGTTTCAGTGATGGGATTAACCTTTCTTTTTTTGGGGCGTTCGTTAAATAGAAATGTGTTCTAAACTGTTTGATATGTTATTTGAATATGAGAGAACTTGAAATTTGGAAATATTGATTGAGCTGTAGCAATAAAAAAATTGTTTAATTTGTTGCCAGTAGGGAAACTGATATTTGCACAGATTTAGTTGTCGTTTTTCGGGAGGAAGGAAAAAGTTGGGTATTCTATACGATGGAAATTTCAACGTGAATTCGTACTAACAATGACACTCTTGTATGCCAAACATAACATTGTCTTTTCTCCCTTCGACTCAAAATATGCAAATGTGTGTTATTACTCTCACACTTTCCATCAAGAAAATCCCAATAATTAATGACAATAATCCGTGTATTAAATCAACCATTTCGCTCTCATTAAATCAATTTAATTAATAAATACCAAATCCACTCTCTTCAACTACAAAAGACCGGGAGAACACCATGCTTTCCAGGGACGAACGTGCATCTCAATTATACGCTTTTAATTATCACCTTTCATGCTCGTCCGTGCCATAAACCACCGAATTATGAAGCACCGTACGATCAAACATGAAAAATTTAATGAGTCGCCAGCTCGCACAGCCACTCGCACATTCAAATTGGAAGATAGAGAAGAGCCAAGCAGTCTCGTTTTCCCACCATTCTCCCATAGGAATATATCCCAACACCCTGGATCGATTTCCTGGCTCGTAGCTCCTACTCAAACGCGCATATATCCAAACTCCGCGTTATATTCTCGACGAAACATTAAATCACACGGCTCACCGATCGGCCATCGACAATATGCTACTTGTTTACTAAATCACTTCTCATTGACTACTTCGCCCGACAAATAACCACTAACAATAATGAGGGACACTTGATTGTGCAGCAAAGCCGAAGACGACGCGTGCACCGGCTGTGTATTCTTTTCCAACCCCCGGCGTGTGCAGTCGATCGTGTGCGTCGAATGTGCTGTCCCGAATACACTGTTTGAACAGAATCCCACGGGAAACGATAAAAGCAAGAATCATGAGCGTGTTTGACGATGATATAAGCGATTACGTGATTCTGTGTCGCTGAATATTAGAAACTCGACGAGATGGGCGATGATGGGAGACCGCTTTTAGGGTTAAACGTGGACGTTCAACGAGGGGAGAGAAGAGAACGATGAGGGTTGATTATCTAAGTGGTACCGGTTGGCTTTGTGAATTTCTGAGACGCGTGGAATTTTTTTCGTCTCAAAGATGGTTCGCTGAATGAAAATATAGATTGAAATACGAGGTGAAAAAAAGAGATAGTGTTTTAAATGGATACAACGAACCGTGTTATCCAACGCATTATTATTTATCATCTGAATAGAATAATCTCCGGGTAAAGGTAATACAGAAATGGGATTTTCCTTTATCGGAGGATTCGCGCGCGATCGCTCAAATAATTCCAAGATTGCGATGCACACGAAACAATTTGAGGAGCGGGTGAGCGTGAAATCAACGCCGTGGCTCGAATAATCGAGCAAATTAATTGCTACGACACGAAGCGCAGGATGCAACCGGCATTGCCATTCGCAGAATCTGCATGACAGACAGACGAAATGACTCTTCGACTTCGTCGACATACGACCTCCGAGCGTGATCATTTCGAGTCGTCGAATGAAAGAAACTCGCCGCTTCTGCTCTCGGTGGCCCAACTGTTACGTCACATTGTGCTCTGCGATGAGAATGCAAGAAAAAAGACGTAGGAGAGAAAACTTGCCCGGTCATTAATACAAATTTGTCGTGTATTCGGCTACTCGAATGAAATCGATGACGACTCCATTTCCACAGTTCGACGGACTGTGTAGTCGATGGCTGAGCTCGGAAACGAACACGACACGATAGTCGACGAATAACGAAGGATCATTAATTTTTTTTCCTTTTGCTGTACAGTCACGCTCCCCGTGTCCCCTGTAAACATGTTTTTTTTTACCATCGCTCTCTATAGCCTCGCTACACAAATATTGGATCTTGTAAACGACGTGCAGTCGCATGCGATTTGATGCAATTACCGTGCAAACGAACTTTCCGGCGGTGCATTGCAGCTAACTTGCCGTACGTTCCTCTTTTCTCCCTTTTTTTTTTTTATTAACGTTTGACGTAGATTTATTTACCTTGCCTCTGTTCGATTTTCGTTTTTCCCCGTATCGTCTGTATTTTCAACATTGTCGTTTCAGCCTTTGTAATTCAACGAGACTTTAAGTCGTTCTACCGTATTCTTTTACATTTTATCCTGTGATTTTATTCCTTCAAATCTCGAAGAAACGACAAAGACGAAGATAAAAACCTGAACTTTCAATTCACGCCCAATCCAAATTGCCATCGGTGCTGAAAAGTTTTCCCTACGTGATTCGTATATAGTAGTCTCGATAGTCTCGAAATTCACTTAAAATCAAGGGTCCAGAATGAAACGACCGACGTCGTTGGAGCCGAAAATTACGAAATACAATAGGTCACGAATATATACAGATTGAGAAGGGTGGTTCTCGATTATAAGCCACGAGAAAGAAGAAGAAACTCGAGCGTATCTAGCAATAGCTACTAACTGGTATTCAATATAAACACTACCCCGACATATAACGCACATTATCGCATATTAACGCGAGTTATTGTACGCATTGGAAACCAGAAGCATGACGAACACTGCAATCGCACACGTGCGCTTCGCACTATGCAGAGAGAGGGTGAGACAGAACAACCCCGCATTTCGGTGTTCCAGTTCCACTGGCGTCGACACTAACTGACTCTGCGGACACATTATTCCACTGTTATAGTTCCAAGTTACTCACTTGTTACAACTATTTACAGCCGGAATACGTGACGCATAGTTTACCTTAATTCGCTAACATTTTCACGGTCGAACGTTGTGCCAGGTCAGTCGGATGAACGTTGCCTGGAATGTCTGGTATTCTTGCTCTCCGATGAAGTGACAAGTAAATATTCATTGATGAAGAATTCTTTCGTAGATTCTAGGAAACTTTGAATACCGAAATGAATTATTTTGTAAATATATAGAGAATGGATAGAGGTAAAGATTGTAACGGATAATGGGGTGAAAGACTAAAGAGGGAAAAAGAAAGGGGGATGAAATGACAGTAAAATTTTGTAATTCTACGCCAGTGTGTCATTGAAGAGGTATAGATTCAGGACGTTGTCGCATCTTTTTCAACTCGACAGTTTAGGGTGGAGGACACATATTGCCTACGCTTCGAGGACCCGCCTGGGTGGCGTATATTTGTTTTCTCCTGCTATGTGCTTAATGTTCTACGGATTCCACGTGGCGTCGGCGAATGGTAGAATCGTGCAGGTGCGTCGAAAAACGAAGGGAGACGAAGCGCGTAACGAATTGAACTTTCGTTCGTAGTTTAATTAAGTATTAAGTTCCCAGTCGAAATGTTTCCTCTCTCTTCCACCTTGTTCCCTCTCTCTATCTTTCCCTTATACGAGAACTTTTCTCAATTCTCCTTTTATGTTCTCGATGGTAACGATGGTACCGATGCAATCCTGCCAGTAGCACGCTTAATTTGTCACGTTTCTGGTAAATGACAGAACAAATTTACAGGGAAAAGCCTTTTTTGGAGAGTCTCGTTGAGATTTGCACGTAATTCCGAGGTAAAATAATCCCCTTTGTTGTATTCATCGTACGCAGGAGGAAATTCAATTGCGATGAGTTAAAACAGATGCGGCATGTTCGTGGAAAACACTATTGATCGTATTGCGAATGGTAATGAACATCGTGCAGGTATTATCAGATGCGAAGCTTTTGCAAACAGTGAGAATTAAACGATACTGCGATACTACGTAAATGGAATTACCGTATAATACATTCATCTAACTTTCTTTCTAATGACAATTCGACACGCCGCTACCCGTATTAACGAAATAACATTAAGTATCAATCGTATACTTTAAAATGTTTCTGTAACTTGAAACATTTCAAAGCCTCATTAGAAATTTATTCAATTCAATGACGAACAATTATTAGATAAGACAAATTCCCTCCTCGTTAAAGATAAATCTCATTATCTCAGTCGTAAAATTATATAATTAAATATTCTTCTTGAAAGGATCTTATTATCCAAATGCTTGATTCCAGGAGGAAGGATACATACGGCGACTTTCATCCGAAGGACCATCAATAACGTCCTGCAACGGGTCCTGAAACGACCTATAGGTGCCGACTCCACCCAGTTTCTCGCTTCGCTGCTCTCTCTCGTCTAACAAGGCAGGTTCAAGTGTCCATTGTCGGCTTATGAATACACGAAACATATTCAATTTTTCCCCTCGTCCACCTCTCCCCCTCTTTTTTTCTGTCACACTCTCATTCTCTCTCTTTTTCGTACCAGTTAGAAAATTATGATATATTACGCCCAGCTCGAATACGATGCACACGTATACCTTAAAATTTCGTGCAATTTCGTGGACGACCGATCACGTTTCAGCTGCACGTTCCTACAACGATATTACCGATCTATATTGGCGATATATATTTTTTTTTTCACCTTCATCTCCTTTTCAACACCGCAAAAGCGCAACCGTGCGAAATTCAGTGACATTGAACGATAAAGATGCATCGTCGTTATTGCCCTTGCGATGACTTCATTAGCATACTTTCACAAAAATGATTTCTCCTTCTAAACCGATGAATTTCACGAATCGAGAGGTGTTTCGTAGACTTTACATTTTTCTTGAGAAATATTTCATTTGGAATGTCTTCGTGAAATTAACGGTACGTCGTTGCAACAGTGAGAGTTGTCGATGTTCTGTCACATCTATTTCATAGGGGTAGAGAGTATGGTAAACGTTATAACGAGGTACTTCACGAAGGAAAGGCTAACAATGGATTTGCCCTGTAATGCCGAAACTGTCGTATCACGCGTTTATTAAGGTTACAAAGTTCTTCTGGAAGATTAATGCGTTCCACCGACTGGGACACCCGGTTATAGTTACGTATAGAGGAACACATAACCGGAGAACGATCTTCGTATTATTAGTTTTCAAGGTAGGATGAATGTAGAGCGTGCTGGAAGCAGCATCTGACGAATCCATGGGTTCTTAGCGTAATGAATCTACGATGATACGATATTAATTTCTCGATAGTACCTTAAATGCAGTCGCATAGATAGTGAACGTGGAGAACGCCCATCCAATCGTATTTCGCGAAAGTCAAAAGTCAGACTAAGAAAGCGCGTGGGAAGATTTGTAAGTATTATAGATATTAAAAAAGTATGTTGTAAAGGAAATAATAATTGGAGGTAGAAATTAACCCTTTGAGGACGACAGACGCATATATGCAGTCAGAGAAAAAGTTTGATTATAATTTATCGGTGCATATATGCACAGTTAAAATTGAACAATTGAAGTATAACTGTTGAAATATTATACAAGTAGCAAATTCAAACTTCTATACGTCAACAGTCTGACTTTCCGATAAAAAAGTGTTTTTTCATTGCCAAATAAGTGATTCTTCCTCAATATTCAAAAAGTCTCGGGGCGCAAAGGGTTAAACCCTTAACTTACGATTTTTTTCTGATTGGGCGTACAGCGACAAAATTAATTCCTGAAATCAAAAGGTTTCACTGATTTCTGATATTTCGTGTAACCGTTAGTGATATTAATAGTGCAGAAACAATGAGACCGTTTCGTGATCGGCTGATATTGTCAATTTAATAGTTTTTGAAAGACTTCAAAATTTCCTATTCCATTTTCCTCGCTACGAGTCTCACACGTAGTTGAAGACTAAAGGATTAAGGAGTAGAAGAGAAAAAATCAGAAGAGTTATTAATCTCTGTAACTCTATATAAGAAGGTGAAGAATGCTTAACGGGAATAAAAACATTTACAAAATTTCCATTCCTTCGTTTCGGCAGAAATCCGATGAAAAGACATCTCTGCCACGCGACAAATTCTTGGCATATCCCCGAAGGTTTCTCTATACCAAAACTCAGCAGAAAGATTCCTCGCTATGCATTCCAGATGCTTCTGGCCCCAGCTGTGTTCCCGCTAGTTGCATTCACCGTATTGCTCCCTTCACTTCTAATTTAATAAACGTCGTCCCCCGAGAGGAAGCAACGTTAGGGTTGCGGTTCGTCCCTGATAGAGAAAAGGGGGACACACGGAGTGGGAAATTATTTTGCTACTTACACTTACGTCACAGAACCATTCCATTCCGACAAGAAATTCAATACCATCAATGACAATTTGAATACAAATAACATTTACATCTTCGTCAAATAATTCCGAGATAAAACACAATAAGAATTGTCCCAACATAAAATCATTAGCGGGTGAAATATTTCATTCAACTTCACAAAACTACAAATTAACTATGGTAAACCAATTTGCTACAATTGTGCAACATTTTCATACATTCAATAAGGTAATTGTTCTCACAGAAAAATCTCGATTTTTTTGCGGATACCATCAAAAACGAAGGAAGAGAAATGTATCGGTAGAAATAACATGAAACCTGTTGTCAAAAGAAAATATTCATATGCGTCGGCATACGATAATATTCCATAAAGCATCTCAAAACTGCTTGAACGTCTCGATCGCAACATCCAAAAGCATACATATCCATTGAGACAGACGTTCGATACTTTTGCCTCGCGGCCAGTCGGATCGTGAGATTTGCGCTTTTCAATATCCTCAAACGTCCAACCGGAGATCGATACGACGTATATACTCGTGCCGTTTCACCTAGGCGCAAGCACGCGTCACAGATGGACACGAAGGAGCAAGGTAGTGCGTCAAAGTCACAAGCTCCGAGGTCGCGGTATCCCTCGAGCTTTCAACGGCACACCGAAGGATCTGTGAGCAGTAACCGTGATGTCGACTGCTGTGAACTTTCATCGTTGGGAGATACGAGAACGCCCGGTGGGCTTAAGGAACTCTGATAAATAAAGATTTATGACCGAGGATATCTACCGAGATTCGGCTATTTCGCGAGGAGATGTTATTTTTTCAATTTTTAAGGATGAGAGGAAAGACAGAAATTGAAAACTGGATGAGGTGGATTGAAACAGTAGGAAATGTTGCGCTCTTGATGGATGAAGTGGTATCAACGTTTGGAGAACATTTTTGAATTATATTTTGCACTGGAGGGAGTGTGAGCTATTTTAGAATCGTTCTAGATACTTTATTGACCGCTAAACTATTAACACGTTGACCGCCATGGGGGTTTTCGGTGGCCGGTGCTATTGAATACAATGAAATTTCATCTGGCTTTGAAATTGCAATTCTATTGGATTTTCACAATATTTAAATATTGGCGTTAAAAAGGTGAAGCCCTGCTGGCTATATATCAATTTGCATTATTAAGGTTTCTGCTTTGTAAAGATAAGCTTTTAACAGAAAAATGTCACTTCACTTGTAATGAGCACTAGTTTAAATTTTAATTTGAAGGCCATAGATCTTTATAAATCACTGCATTCATGTCAAACGCAGTTCTGCACAATATTGAAAAAACTTAGATAAAGTGTATTAGGTAGTAGGTCGCTATATTAATTAGTAACAAGTTTTATCAATCTTTACATAACAAATGATGTTTATCTCGGGTGTTTAATATGAACTAAAATCAGTTGCAATGTCGGAGGAATTCTGGCAACACTGAACGTTCAATTTCGAAGTGCTGGGTTCTCTAGGGATTAAAGGTGTTAGCACGGGAGGAGCTCTACAATGGTGTTCCGACGTTACGTAGGAATTAGAGTTGCATCCGCGGTACTTATCGCGAAACTTGTAACTCGTCTCGACTTTCAGAGACGAGCTTTTCTCTTTCTTTTACGCTTTTCAGAGCGTGGCTGCGAGCTGCTGCCACGGAATATCCTCTCGACTCTGCTATGAAAAAAAGTCCACGGGGTATTGAGAACACCGAGGAATAAAGGCCGAGAGGAAAGTGTGTCGAAACGGCTTTAAAAAACTGAAAACTCCTTCTGATATTTTAAGATCGTGCGAACCGTATTAGGATTTGTTTTTGCGGCTTTACTGTCGTGCAGAGATTTTCAGGTGTCTTGTATCTTGAAACTGAACACAATAATTAATTCCATATATCTTTCTGCATTTATTTGGTTTGAGTGCTCTGTTTATTTCTCCCGCAACGATCAGTTCAGGTGGATTCCAAAATAGTGAGGCCGTGACAGGTATGTTAAATGATAATTTAGGACGAATCTTCAAAATCTGAGAAGGTTTTACAAAGATCTACTGATTTCCCATATATCTAACACCTTAAGATATTTCGCTTTAAATTGTAACCCTTTTTAATTTGATTGAACACTGTTTATCCATTAATTTTAAATGAATTTACATATCTTTTCACTCTGGTAACAGCGAGCAGAAAAAAAATTCCAAAAATTCACGTTTTCTTTCTAAACATTCACCCCCGGTATTTTCTTTTCGTTCAACCCCTCGTTCGTTCACAAACCTTCCGTTACCACGCATTTCCTCTTTCATTCATGGCCATCTTCTCGCTTTTCCGAGTAACCAGAAGTAGCCATAAAAAACCTGAAATCCCCTTCAATATTTCACAATTGCACAAACCTAATTAACATCTGTTTTCGTCTTCTGTTACCACCCTCTCGAGATTCATTGCTGTGGGTGTAGAGAAGTATTCAATTCATTTAACTTCCACGTAATTTTAAAATTAAAAGGTTGTTTCCGGCGAAAAGTTATGAGCTCGAGCTCTTGGTTGAATATTAGTGACGATTCGAAGCTTGGTGCACGAGCTTTACGACCAAGCATTGTGGTCGTTTTGCACGTTCAAAATGGATGGAAGCCTCGCGCGAAAAGGAGCAACGGATGGAACGCCTGCAGGGCTTAAGAAACTCTGACAAATAAAGATTTACGATTGAGAAAGCTCGCCGGTACTCGAACACCTACCAGAAACTCGCTGAAGTTTCATTGACTTGTAGCGCTTATAAAATTAAAATTGTAACGAATTACGTGGACGATTTCATCGCATCCACCTCTTCTACCTTTTTGATGTATACCGGAAGAATTTCAATTGAAAAACAGAGAAAAAAATATTTTTCTTTATATACTCGCATGTTAAAAAATTAATACTCTGATATTAACACTTTGACTGCCACGGAGGTCACCGATGACCGGCGCTATTGAATTCATTAAATTTCCGTGTAACTTTGAAATTGTAATATTTACGAATTTTCGGATATATTAAATATTTAAATATCGACATTAAAAAGATAAAGGTTTACCGAATATCTATCTATCTGTATTTTTAAAGTTTCTGCTTTGCAAAAATATGAATTTAATAGAAAAAATTCCACTTCGGTAGAAATGGTGAATCTAGCGAAATACCGGTGGCGTTCAAAGTGTTAATTGAAAGTTTCCCGTGAGATGAACTTTAAAATTTTTCAGAAGAAAGCTCAAGAATTTTCGCTCGACTAGGTTTCAGCTTTAATCGTTCTCATGGAAGCGACAAGATTGTCTGTAAAGCAGATAGATTCGCGTTGTGTATCGCTGCATCTAAATGACTTAATTACCTCAGGTTGACCTCGAAAACAGGAAAGTAAACTCGACAGTTGTCGCTCATGCTTGCAAATTCGACGGCCCAATTTGAGCTTAATTCACTTAATGTTACGCGACGTTCAAACGTTAGATTCAATCAACAAGTGACTCCTCGCGAAAATCATCCTCTACCATGTCTCGTTTAACACGATGTACCAGTAACAGCAATGGTTTGATGTAGTTGGCAAAGTTACCGTAACGTATTACGATATCCGACATCAAAAAGACTTGGTAATTCCCGTAATGTTTGCTACGAATAAACTTTACTTCAACACTAACCACACCGACACTTTGTGTGTACCTATTCTGACCGTAGTCTATCCTTTGACCACTTATAAAATAACAATTATATGTTTCAAAATGAGATGCAGAAAATCGTCAATTTAATATAGGAAATAACGCAAAAAACAAGTCTCTAGTTGGTAATATAAAAAATTATATATTTTTACTTCACTGAACCGGTCATTTCACTGCTTATGAAATAACAATTACATATTTCAAATTGAAATGCGAGAAATTGTCAATTTAATATAGGAAATAACGCAAAAAACAAGTCTCTAGTCGGTAATATAAAAAATTATATATTTTTACTTCACTGAACCGGTCATTGCACCGCTTATGAAATAACAATTACATATTTCAAAATGAGATGCGAGAAATTGTCAACTTAATATAGGAAATCACGCAGAAAACAGTTTCCAATTAATACTATAAAAAATTGTATATTTTTGCTTCATTTTGTTGGTCATTTTACCGGGTATGGTATGGTCAGCTTTAAAGTGGAAAAACGTAGAGAGTTTATTTCTTGTTTAAAGTACTATTTCGCTTGGAATAAAATCGAAGAATATAACGTACGAATATTCACGTATTCCACGTACCTCATCCATGAAGTGCAGTGTTCGTTAAATTTCAAGGTTCCTGCCTCCTATAAACGACATTCTCCTATTTCCAGACACACGTGCGATGTATCTGCGAGGGCGAAGAAGATGAAAGAACCATGGCAGTTCGTTTTTCATGGTCTGAGAGCAAGGACGTGGTACAGGTACGACATCGCCGTTGCAATATAACGATGCATCTACGCATTTTCCAACAACAGATGGTGCAAAAGAGTAAGTGATTATGCCTTGTTATTTCGTTGCTCCTTTTCCGCGAGTTCCATAGAAATGTCGTCTTTGCAGGCTGGAGTTAAAGCTGACAAAAGGAAACCATTTCTTGTAGGAAACAAACAGTACGTTGCAAACGTAACTCGTATTTCGTCATTTGTACTCGCGATATTCTATTGTTTTGTCGTGACGCATTGCTCTCAACGTTTTACAAAGTCGATGGGTTTCGGCGCGTGACATTTTTTGCCGATGTAATATCATCAAGGACGAATTAATTTCTCTGATGGAGGAAGAACCAAGAAGATCGCAAGGGCAAAGTATTTTTCTTCATTCGAACTCTTCATGGTCTATTTCCATCGTTAATATTTCCAGGTACCTTCGCTACCGATCGACCTTTCCGGGACGAAGCTCGTTGATTACTTTTAAATTCATTTTTCCCTCGATTCATTTCCATTTCTCTCACTTCGTTTCTTCCGTTATCATTTCATATAATTTGATAAGCAAAGGCTCTTTCCGTGATGCAAAGCAAACGGCAGTAACGCCGGGAGATAAAGTGCCATTTACGATCGTCGATCTTCCACGCGTACGAAACCTAACCGAACTGCCTGCCAGGAAGAAACAATAAATTCAAATCACATTACCACGACACACAGTGGTAATAAATTCTACGTGGGCTCCGAGGCAATTTCCAGGAGCGTTGTAACGTCGAACAGTTTAAAGCCTCTTCGTTTTCCGTCCCGGTCACGATCATTCTGTTCTTCCTCACGAAGGATCGACTTTTTCGGCCAGCATCCAACGAGAGTGCCTCCCCGTTGTGTTTCGCACTCGACGAATAACATTACTCCATCTAACGCCCACGAGTACACAGTTCGGTTCCATTCATCGTTGGCAGACGTTGAATGAACCTACGAGAGCCACTTGGTCTTTGCGCGAGGATCACCGAGAAGAAAACACCCTCTAGAGAAGCTACCATCGAGTTCTTGCTGAATGACCGGTGTAAGGATATCCCTTTTCCTTAGATCCTCTCTCTTTATCTATGTTTCTTCCTCTTTCTTTCGTTTCCTTCCTTCCTTCTCTTCTCCTTTTCTATCTTCACGCCAGTTCTTCTCTTCGTCCCATCGAGCAACACCTTCAGGCATTTGATCATTGTACCCACTCTTCTGTCTCTCAATGAGGATCTCCTTTGGAGGAGGACTCCTCTGGTGCAGGAAATTTGAATTTTACGTTCCTTCGACTCGTACTCCCAGACGGGGATAGTAGATCGTCTAAGGTCCTTCGGGGTCTTCTAGGTTACAGGTACTCGAGGTCACAATGCCTCGACTCGAGAAGCCACGAAGAATCTTGTGAATGAAATCCATACTCCATCGAAGAAGTCGAGAACGAAATCTTAACATCTGGTCAGACCGACTTACTACGAGGATAATAATGGCCACTCGGGGATCATTGAGCTACGAAGACCTATGGCCGAGAGCATCGCTCTCTTCCTCTTTATGGTGGTTTATGGCACCCGGCGAAAGATCCCTGTATCGTTTTACCTGAACCGAGACTTTGCCACGGACACGTGTTTCGAGGTTCTATGGAAAAGTCGTACTCTTTGGGACTAAGAGACTCTGTAAAATACTGTTTTTCTTTTCTTTTCTATTCTGCGTCCCTCTTTTACACCCTTCTATAAGTCCATCTCTCTTCGTTTTACGACACGTCGCATTATCGATTTCGTATTAGTCGATGCACAGGTGAGAAAAAATGGAATTCTGATAGGAATTTTCATTTTTACTTATGTTGATTTTCGAGACTTGATATATGGAGGGTCGTCATTAATTTGTTTGCGACAGAATATCTGTAAGAACCAGATACAGATTTTCCGATTATTCTGCAAAACTAACAATAATCAAAGTTCTTCTCTAAATTCAAAATAAAAAAATAGCAAAAATTAATTTTACATCTCCTACAAATTGAAGAGGGTATAATGATTTCATTTGCGACATGATATCTCTGTACTTGATCATTCACTCATTTTCTAATTATTCTGTAAAATTGCCAATAATCCACGTTCTCGTCTGACTCTCAAATAAAAGAAAAATATCAAGAGTGGACTACAAAATCAACATTGAATATACAAACTGATATTCGTAAATCATTCGTGATCCAGCAATCTCCGGTTCTACTTCCATTGTTAAGAGAATTAACAGACATATTACATTTTATCAAGACAATTCAACAAACTGTTATCACAATTCATCGCATTATTCAACAACACCTCCTCTGTCAATTATTCCAAAGGATCTGAAAGATACAAGGAGGTCAGTCCTCAGAAACCTTATTCATCCCATAGCCGGCAACTTATCTGATTTTTCTTCTCAATTTTTCTCCTTATAAATAAATTCCACCTATCGATTTTGTATTAACACCATATGCCCTGTTCCACCATCATTCGAATCGGATTTCAGGCGATCTCCATGGGACCATGTAAAGGTAGGTGGTTCACATTGAACGCGAATATCCACCGAGAGTTTCAGCTACAGGAAATTGATCTTGCGGTAATACTCACCCTAGCAATGATTGTTAAAGGAAAATACGATTTGTGGCGAATTCACGCTCGTAGGAGTATCTGAGATTGAACTAATGGAGGAAATCTAAAAAGACTTCAATTTATTGGGAAATGAATATCGATTATCCCCGAAGACGGGGTTGGAGTGATTTAAAAGATCGAACGTCGTAGATAAACGTTACGAGTGATTTGAAATTCCAAAAGATAAACGACGAATTTATCCTAGAGACGAGTTGAATTTCTTCTCGATAAGTAATTCAGTAAATATCACGTAAAACTGTTCGATTCTTCATAAGGAAAAGTCCGTCAGGCGAGATAATCGACTGGGCTTCTTTGGAATCTTTAATATCCTGATTGAAGTTCTATGTTATTTAACACTAGATTTACCAAACCAGTCGAAGTGACTGGTACACAATTTTTTCCAAAAATTCTACGGGTTTATGAGAGAGATGTAGAATAAATATTTATCGTCCATCGTATAAAACATAAATTACCGAATCTATCGTCTTTTCTACGTCTTAATTTTCCTCGCTTTAAGGTACATATTTAACATATTTAAATATAATAGATTTCACGCTGGTAAATCTAGTGCTAAAACCGAACGGTCGAGAGAATTAATCGCGATAAAGGAACATTTTGAGAATGTCAATTCCAGGCGGTAAATCTCGCGGGCCTTTTCTCCACGGAAGGATTTCACGGGGCTGCTCCCACGAGGCTTCGCGAATCAATTTACTCAGCGGTTCCTCGGTGCATCGAGTAGAAAGGACTGGAATCCCTTTTTGCCATCCGCTGGATTCTTTTTTGGCGCGCGAAAATCAAGCTTCGAAGAATGGTACAGTTATGGAGGTAAATTCGGGCCGGTGGTTCGTCAATTTCCATCCTTTGTGCTCCTCTGAACCAGGGAAAATTCTGGATTGGACGGATAGCTGTTAAAACTGACCTAACTTTTACCCTCTGCCACGTTGCATGCACGGGATATGCTGGAGGAGAAATTGACCGAATACCGCTGCAGTTTATGACTTTTTGACAGCCCTGGAATCCTTTCGAGCGATGATCGTCTCGGGGTAAACTCGGGTGATAAAAGTACGGAAGTATTTAATTACTTTTAACGACGACGAAGCGCGATGTTGAAGAGAGGTAATTGTAAGGGTTGGTCTTTTGTAGGGGATGAAATTACAGTTGTAGCTTATTTCCCTTTTTTATATATTTTTGAAAGCGGTTCAACGGAGTTTTTCCTCCAGTCTAGATTGCACAATACATAATGCACAATATCTGGATTTCCAAAATTGGTTTAAAATTACTATTTGATAAAAACAATTCCGTTGCTGTATACGTTCATATTATCACTGTAGCTTGTCATTTAACTAGTCGTAAAGTAATATTATTGTTTTGAAAGAAACACAAATTATTGTCAACTTTATATAAAAAAGACTGCAGAAAACAGTCTTTGGCTAAGAAAAAATTATACGTTCCCATTCCAGTGATCCGGTTAATCGACCATGCACGATACAGTTAGTGTTATTAAAAAGTAAGCTTCGCACATTTTGAATCCATTGCGACCGTAATTCTGGAAGTTAAAAAAGAAATGACTTGAAAAAAAATGATAGATCGCAGAAAGGGAATTCAACGTGACCAAAGAACGAATGCAAATTTGCCCGGGTTTCACGCATTTACCGCGAAAATTCCCAAAAAGCACGTGTTTGCGTGTACTTCGTCGGTCGATTTCAACCCTCGCCGGAACACTCTGCGGTGTGCACACATACGCACATTCTTCTCTCTCTCTCTCTCTTCTCTTTTCCCCCCCAGTGCCACGTAAATGATCCACTCGAAAAGGAGAGGCAGTCAGTAAGCAATGTACTCTCCTCGAGAGGCGTGAAATCCCTTCGATCTTCAGTGCAGAGCGATCTTTCCAAGATCCACCGTATCAAATCGAAATGGGCGCCTGCTGCGCGCCCGACAAATCGTTCGGCCCTGACGTAGAAATCGGTGTTCATCCAGTCTCGAGATTCCGCAGCTGCCGAAAGTCTTTCTTAAAAGTTTCTCAGAGTTCTTTCTATGTTGAAGTAGTACGTCGTTTAAATTCGAGGATGTATTGTGAACCTTCGAGTGTACCAAATGAACATGGTGCTTTGACGAAAGTAACTATTCGTACACAAAACTTCATCGTTACTCCAAGTTTCTAATTTACTTCGTTTACGAAGATAAACAGTAACATCAGTCACGTAGAATAATATAGCTTGTAATTAAAATATTCAAAATTAATGCCATGAGATACGTCTTACCCCCTGACGGATGTCAGTATGTATAATATTTACCAGGGTCGCAGAGTTAGCAAACAGAAGAGACCGTACAATCCGAAACAATGAAGTTGCGAGTCGCGAAATCGTATGATTAATCGTTAAAACGTATTGCAAGTAGATAATGGTGAAATTGGAAAGACCACGCGAAACTCGATCCATCAATGGTCCTATAGAGACAAATTTGTTTTCACTCTGTCACGGGGATACCCTCGTCTCCCCCAATTTGTCAGAGGACCGACGAGGTACCGTGTCGCCGACAAAGCCAATCTGTTAGAGGCTACAGACTTTGCTCTAACACTGTGGCAAAACATTACTCGAAAGTGCGACACACAGAGCGGGGGTGCTTCAAGAGGAAAATTCGAAGTAGAAGGAAAAATTTAAACGGCTAATGGCCTCATGGCAAGGTCTTGTGACACCTGGTAGCTACCTGGACACAGCAGGGTGTGACGTAATTTACCTGGTGACCAGTTAGGAAGAGTAGAAACCTTCTTGATTTGTTTCTCTTTTCCTCGAACTTCTTCGGTGGGTCTGTCTCTTTTTCTTTTATTGAAAGAACTCAACGTCACGCCTTTAAAGTCGATTACTCGACATTGCTTCGTAGGGAAGTTTTCAAGGGATGTTAATTACGGTTTTAATTTGCGGTAAAGTTAAGACTTGCACGTTGAGAGGGAAAACTTGGCTGCTTCTTCGTCGACAAACTCGTCTGAGACGGATGCCAACTTATAACCGGTTATTCTTATAGACTCATTTACCCTATTCATGTTCCATTTTTTCTTACTATTCAACAACTACAAAATGGTTAATTTGCACTAAACGAATTTTAGAATCTTAGCAATTTTTAATTTGGATATAGTGTATAATTTTAAATATTTCAAAATGTGCATGATCTTTAGAATTATTAAAAAATGAGATGTACAGTGACGATTATCGGTCTGCATGGATGTTTCTCTCAATCGTAATTGCCCGCAAATGATCATCATTAACCTAATCTAGATTACTCGGTGTTGGTTCAAATGGCAATTGAATGCTCGATAAATTCATATCCGACCAAATCTAATCTTGCTGGACATCGTTGCACCTGTGCAGCACCATAAACCAGGAATTACGTCCCCGTAGTTTCTTAGGCTTTTACGACTTTCATAGCGACTGTACGACCTCACCCCGTTAATTATTCGCATGCTAATAAAATTGTGATGCTGCACGTGACGAGGCATGTAATAAACGTGTCAGTTCTCCGCTCGCAAAGTGAGCTTCTGAACTATAATATATTTTCGAGACAATGGACTTCGCTAGAGATAAATTACTTGCAAATTCTTATCCGTTGTGAATTTCATTATTCATAAAATAATTTACGCACTTTCATCGCACACTATCATTCGTATATTTTAAAAAATAACATAATGAAAATGCACAATACAACTTCTAATCGCGCAAAGTAATCGACGAAAATCCCTCGATCTTTCTTTCTAGTGCTTCAGCAGATTTTCTACCAGCACGACTTCCCCGCTGACAGAGAACGTATCAATTACAAAATCCCCCATAATTATCCGACCATCGAGTGGAATAAAATGTCAAGGGTTGATGCTCGAAGCGCTATAATACGTCCCCATCGTTTTATCGGTAGCTACTCCCGATTCCAGTGGCGCGTTAATTAAAAGCAATTACGAGATCACGAGTCAAAGGACTGGCCACTCGAAGGGTTTCGGTGATGGGCGCTCATTAATTTACGTTCCCGTAGGAAGGAAATCCCCTATCTCGAAGCAACGTCGGCCTGTGTGCCGAGCAAAGAACACGGGCCATCGAGTTCCCGATGGTATCTTTATATTGCATTATTGCATTAAGCACTTCTGTACACAGTCATGGGTAGCATCGTCGGTGGCAACAATGAGGGGCACCCACGGGGCCCCATGGAATCGTACCTCGGCCGTCCCGACGTGTATTATCGTCGCACAATGGGTGACCTCGATCAAATGCACACCGTGAACTTTTGCTAAACCGATACATGCGCAACAGAATCGACTGTGTGCCGGTTTCGATGGCGGTTGCTCGACGATCGTATCGTTCGAGAAAGAGAGCCATACGGACTATCTACGGATCATCCGCGTTATTTGTGTGTTTATCGAAGAGAGAATTATTATAACCGAAACCCCTGAGGCTCTGGCGAATATTAAATCGAACTGTAGGGACCGTTAAACGAGGCTTGAGGTGTATCGGTAGGGAAGAGCTTAACGATGCTAACACTTTTGCTCGTTGGTACGGTGACTTTGCCTCGTTGAACTTGCTTCTGTAAACAGTTCCTTGTTTGTAGGGATTTTTTTAAAAATTGAGATTTTTATTTAATTTATAAAGAAAGGAATACAGATTGATATGAGTGGAAATGGAATTTTGATGAAGTGTATCAGTGAAAGATGTCTTGGATTATTTTAATATAATTTGGTAAAATAGCGATTGCCCAAGAGTTGAAAAAAGGGCGATAGTTTAGTGAATTGTGAAGACTTGTTGCAAAAACCGTAGAAGTTTTTTTTTAATAATAAATTATGACTGGTTTGTATTCAAAGATTCTAATTGTAAGAGAAGTTTGCTTAGGCCTGGTCCGAGGCATTTGGGATCATCCCGTTCTTTATGAGTAAAGGAAAAATTATAAGCAATAGCCCGAAGCGATGCGTGTCATAACTTTCATCTCTGTTTGCTCGACGAACGTACCGTTTGGATAATAGTCGCACGTTTAACGAGCCATTAAACGATCGTTCCTTGGATCTCCAAAATGTATACCAGCGTTCGTGAATGCCCAAATGCGCGCAACTGTTGGGGTTGTTTAGAAAAATACTTAACCCGGGTTTCCAGTTTTTTAACCCCCTAATAAGACGCGTGCGAACACTCGGATATACTTAATATAACGTGAGGCAACAGTTTCTTTTATTTAACGTTCAAGCTATTCTCTTCTACAAATGGAACTATGACAGAAAATTATAAAGACCGTCTAAAAAAATTGTTTGCAATGAGATGAAGACACTATATGTATCGTCTTCGTGTATTATTGTTTTTACTCACTCGGAAAATACAATAATGCTTACAGAAGCCACAACAAACATAGAAATTCTTAAAATTCATCCATCCAAAAAGTGGATTCCAAGGAGCAACGACATTTCAAAAATTTTCCCATGAAACGACTTCACTCATAAAACGTACTTACTTTCGTCGAAATATCCGAGTTGTTCCCCAAAGCACATACACATTCCTGAATTTATGGAGAACGGAGAGTACAAATTCCTCGAGTGAGTCTCCGGAGCTCTTCTTTTCATACCTCGGACAAGCATGTATTCGTGTGTATCTATATATTTAACTCCAAACTAAAGGAAAGTCGCGCATTCCGCGATTTTCCGTCTCTCAAGAAACATTTCTTCCCCTCTACCAAGTTTTTTCTTGACGTTAGAATACCAATTTTAATTTTTCTCAACGAGGATGAGTTGCCAACAAAGTACTCGCGACATGTTCCACGAAATTCCTGCAAAATCATTTTACTATAATTTCCTCGCCATTTTCTCGAACCACCGTTGTATTTAATAAGATCGCGATAGTTAAATGAGTTTAACAAACTCGACCCAGTGAAGTTTAGCGTTTCATTATAAAATGACGTGCAGCTATAACTACCCTTAAACGAAAGCACGTGGATGATCGTGTACCTTCTGTGCCCCTTCCGAGCGAAATAAATCTTTTTGGGATCGGCCCATGGGCGTGCAATTTTCCCAACTGCCAATCCCCCTGTTTCTAAGAGAAAAGGTAGCCATACCCCTATACACTTCAAAAATTGCCCATCCGTTTCAGGTCGTCGTGGAATCTTCGTCGGAAGAACGGCGAAAAATGTCGAACCCATGTCACGCGACGCTCGATTCCTCCATGTAACTTTTATAAATATTCCATCAACATGTTAATAGACAGTTTTCATGCGACGGCTTTTTATTCTTGTTTTCTGTTCATCGTTTTGAAATCGCTGCTGTATGAAGATAGGTTTTGCAGCGATATCTCTTAACACGATATGTCATGGGGGTGAGCGTTAACCGGCGCTGTTAACACTAAAACTAGCAACATTATATCTACATTTATGTATCTAAAATTTACATTTACTGATGATAATGTCGAAATATTATTTTCTAAAATGCTTATCCACGTAATTCTATTGTATCTCGTTTACACTTGCATCGAATGAGTTTGAAAGATTTTAACAAGAAATTCCAGAAAGAAATTCGAGGAAAAATAGATGAATCATTCGCTAACATGTCCTACAATTTTTACATTTCTTAGAGAATTCTTTCAATATTATTCCCATCGATACAATAATTCAATCTGTATTTTCTGAAGGACCAACGACAAGGATCATAGCCCGAGGAAACGTAGTTGAACCGTAGAAAAAGCAACGTATAAATACATTGAAACACCGAATTGCCACGCAATGGTTTTGCGTGTGTCAACTTAAAGGATCGATCGCAGAAGTCTAAACGCAAGAGATTTTCTTAAGCCTTGCTTTAATCCATTCAACGTGGTTTGAAAGCCAACCAAGGAACCTTGAGTGTTCGTGAATGTACATACAAACGGTAAGCAAGGATCTTAAACCAATGTCAAATAACTATAGGGCGTGAACCCGAAGAGAATGCATACCTGAGGAACAGAAATGGATGGAGGTAGAGAAGGAGAGTATAGAAATGCTTCTATTGTCACGTGGAATTTATTGGATCAACCGGAATATCCCTCCGTTGGATCAATGAAATTGGCCCGTGACCTTCGACTGTTCGCCGGCAAAATTTCACGTGATATCTTAATGGAGCATCTTCAAAGTTTACTTAAATTTTGCACGTACACCAATAAATTTCGTTCTTAATATATACATACTCTCGGCAGGACCGCAATTCTTATTCAGTTTTCTGAAAGTTTCAACGTCATCCTGATTTACCGTGCGTATTATGCGCCCGTGTTTCAAGGGGTTTCGGTAGACCTGGGGTTTTAATGAGGCGCATTTAAAGTTACTCGCGGCAAGAAAGTAGATAAGTAGAGGAGAGGCGGAAAAAAGACAGGTACGAGTAATGCTCGATTTTCTTCAGGAAGTTTCACAGCGCTACTTTGCGTTTAAGATACTGCACTGTTCCTTTTTTGGGGTTGGCTGACATTTTCTGTATAACTGGTATATTTGTTTAGATATTTTCCATCCATATATGGATTATTAATTTGTGTAAAGATATGTATAATTGAATGGGAAGGAACTTTATTTCTTTTGTCTTTAATTGTTGTGGTTATTTCAATTAAGACCTTACTCTTTTAGGGTTGTCTTTTGAACCTCTTACAAGGGAACGTCCCCAAGTGGAAAGATGATTTGATGAAATTTTAGTATGATATAATTGTCGTGAAAAGATTTTACACGTATTTTTTTATCGACAATCGTCCACTTTAAGGGGGTGAAAATCGCCACCAAATTTGGGATTTCTAAACGTATTTATCGAATATCTCAGAAACTATTAGTATAAAAATGGTATCTAAAATGAAGTGTACGCAAATGTCAAAATGGCATTAGGCCTACCTCTTTCCCAAAAGATCAACCAATTATTATCAAGATTCTTAAGACGAGTCCTCGACTAAATACGAGCGAACACACTCGATCTACGGTACCGAGACTAAAGACGCACTCTAACGTGGGTTTAACAGTTCATTTGGCAAGCCGAATTGTCGAATCTAAATTGGAACAACAGAATTGGTGCAGCTATGCGTAAACACACGCTCCGAACAATGCCCTTAGATGGGTGATCATTAATTAAAGTGCACTTCTTGGTTCGAGTAGCAGATTGTAAAGATGCGGAACAGGAAACCCTTGCAGACAGAAGAAAGGCTCGCGTTAGTTCATTCTGTTAGTATTCACGGTGATTTATGAGTGCCACTTGCAGAGGAAATATTTCAGACGTAAATTTAAGTATCGATGTGGCAAATTCCGTCGGAGTAAAAAAAAAGCAATGGACCTGGAATTAATTGAGCTATTCCTGTGAAAATAGTGAAAACGATATTGCAATTGTATCAGATATGAGTCGAGAGTTGCTGTGGAGGAATCGGTGAAGGAATATAATTTCGAATTGGTAATTAAAAATAATTGGACGATGAAGTTGGTATGAGAGTAATGTTCGGTAATATTTATCGCTTCTAATTGAATTGCGAATCCACGTGGAGTAATATTTCGTAAGTGTAATGTTGCAGCTTTGTTGTAAGCACCCTTCTCAACCCTCCGCTTGTAGATATCGATATCAAGAATTATGGTGTTCCCCCTATATTGATTCACATGTAACGTACATTGTTATCAATTTTCACGGTATATTTATTGAACATTATTTATAGAAATTCGTATATCTGTTTTAATATTCTTTTAACGTATAATTAATTCGGAATCATTGGAATATTGTTGCTTGAACGGACAAAAATTTCATGCACTTTTCTTTAACGAATTATTCAGTGGAAGACTTGTACCCAAGAGAAGTTCGTCGTGAAATACGAACAAAAGAATACTGATATTTTTCAGTATGCCCTTGCGGCGCAACCTTTTGACCCTTAAACTGGAAAATAGGTCGCCTGCAATCTGCTTTTCGGTTAAATTCACTTCTGCCTTCGGTCTCTGATAACCTATCAGAGAGTGTGCACCGTCCATGGGAAAGAATGTACCGGATACCCCAGAAAATGAATATAAACGAACGTGAGTCAAGTGTTCTTTTATCGAAGACAGAAAGAAGAATTCGAAGAGAAGGGAAATCAATGGCAACCCTTCAAATACGCACAAGACGTATGACATTCTTGCCCGCGATATTGAAATCTCGCAGTTTTATTAAAAAATTTCACTGAAATTTATTCATTCGATTCCTCGAATCTAAAATGATGGATCATAAAGTTTCTTCGAATTTTAAAAGCCGGAAATACGGTGAAGCATAAATTACGAAATAAAATATATTAATTGGGTTAATCAATTATCGAAGAAACGTTCTCGTTCGTGGAATAAAGTGCATCTACCAGTTGGATAATTTCTCGACGATGGACTCTCGAAAGATGCAAAGGGTTCTTATAATTTCAATATAATTACGAAAATTAGTGGAATATCCGAAGGAGGATTTCTTTTCCTCTATTTTTTTTCCTGAGTCAAAGTTCGTCCATCTCGGAATCGTAATAATTTTTTTTCTATCCTCACTAAAATGCCGTAACGTTAGTTCTAATTCGGAATTCTCGTTGCAACGTCTCCTCATGCACGACTGCCTGTTTCCTCCAGCCCGCTAATCAGAAAGGTGAAATTTTTTAAAAATTCACCGCCACGAACGTGTAACGAGCTGACTCGTTCATTGCCGTAATTACGAAACTCTCTCTTGGTCCTGTTGCATTTCCAAAAAGTTGGTCCATTAGCAACCTGATACTCGTTGGAAAAGTCCTGCATTCGTGTGCCGTAAAATCCTGCAACTTTTACAATTCCTCGGCCTTTACGCATAAGTATCGAACTCTACAGAAAGCGAGCTTTATCGATTGATCGCAAAACAATTAATCATCTTCGCCGATCGCCAAGGATATCTATCAAAACAATCTCGCGAAAGCTACGTCCACCTATAAATCATAAACGCTGCAACTTCACAGAGACCTTCGTTCTACTAGCTAATAAAGAAAAAAAAAATAAAGGAAAAACAACACAGTGGTGCAACGTGGGCCGAGTATAATTAACAAGGACGTTTAATCCATATTCCATTTAGCGATTCGTCATTCTATAATTCGCGTGGTTTCCCTATGGGATGAATAGGGTGGTTTTGTATTATAATTTCACGTTTCGCTTTGCAAATTTGATTATCGCGAGAATTTCTCGCGACAATGTCGTTGTTTATGATGCATCGCGAATTTTTTTCTGCATTATTTGCTGTTACACAGAAAAATAAATGCGAATACGATGCAATAGTAATTTTTTTCGTTGCAACTTTTACGAAGGAAAAGAATTTTACTTTGTGAATAGCAAGGAAAATGCGAGAATAAAATCAGAGTTGACTTCTTTTTCGATAACAATACAAAATGTTCCGACGTACGAGGATGTCCGGATAAAAGACGGAAGAAGATTGTGGAATATTGTCAAGAAGAAAATAATTATCTGAGATTTATCAACGTTGACGCGCCATTGAAGAAAGTATCCAAGGGGAGAACTTAATTAGTGTCCCCTTGGCGTTCTTAGAAACTCCTTTTACTTTCCAGCAAACAATTTCGAAAGGAAACGCCTGCATTAATTAAATTACCTTCTTTCTCATCGAGAAAAAAAAGTACAATGGTAAATAAATGGATCGTGGATGGAACTCGCTTCATTTTTCATTAAACAGTATTCATCCAATCTTTCTCGAAAACGCCAGAAGGTCGAGTCGAATTAAAAGCGACTAATGCACACAAAATAACGACAGAATTCCAACTTTCTCAGTTAACCGTCTTTTAATAACTTCTCAGGAAGTAAGAAAACACAGCTGATATTATTTATATCCTTCCATCGAGATTTTCCATCGCTAACGGAAGGCTAATTAACTTCCGTTTTTTTTTTTTACCGCCACAATTCCCGGCAGTTTCTCTGATTTAGTGACACGATTGGTTTCGGTAGAAGATAAAATTAGCATAAACATAAGTAGACACGATTTTTTATAGCCATTTAAAGTACCTTCCCTTTGGGACGCCCATTTCCCGCTATTATGTCATTGTCCCGAAGGATCATTAATTCGGCGTCGAAGGGTACGTAATGTTATGCAAGTTCCTCATTAACGGGTCCCCCTGCACTCGAAATGTTGAATTCGCTGCACAGTGTCGTCCGTCAATCCGAGATCGCCAGTGTGTACGTGTCACGTTCGTTTAATTAATTCCAAAACGTCAACAATTTTCAACGCGCCAAATAATTGTTTGCGACATGACCTTCGTTAGCGCTCACGAGCAGTCGCTGAATGCCGGCCGAATATCACTTCCAATTACGAGAAATTAATTAATTGTCGAGCGGTAGTACTCGCAAAAGAAGTTACTGTATTAATTCACTCTAAAACGAATTTCGTGGCCGGCCTCGATAAATTACAATGCCGCGTATTAATCTGTTCCATTGGGGTATTGTAACGTCAATTATTCTAATGACGACATTGTCTCGTAGTTGAATTACTGGACACTAGTTGTAACACCGGTTACAGAAGTTCGGTTAATCACTCTCAATTAAACGCGTTGTATTAATTACTGTATCACGTAACGTCGCGTTGAACGAATCGTAGCACGTGCATCTTCGTTCCCGATCATCGATCATCGGTTTATCGAAGCATCATCAACTCGTCGTTGATAATTGTTTGACTAAAACGAGAATCCTCTGCTAATTGCATTCCTTACTCAATTTCCATTACAGAACGGACCACGTTGACGCGTATCTCTCGTCGAGGACTGACAACTTTCCACGCGATCTACGTCCATAACGATCAAGATACCGGGAGGACGAAGGTGTACCTGTGCGTTAAGTGGTGTCTTCTCTCAGCATGCTCCATTGTTGCCGAACGGTTAAGTTAATCCTGCTGCTCGATCCTACCGATAAACTCCGGGTTAAATAAGGATTAGCACGGTGACTCGGCGAGATCTGAAGAAAGAGAGGCCGGTTTTCGAAAACGCGCCACTTTTCGTCCACGAGGAAGCCAATCGCGTCCCAATCGGATTCCCTTCGTGATCCTCAATTGCCATGAAAGTCTCGACCCAGGTTTAGGGCGGAGGAAATCGAGAGATCGGTATCGAGACGCGTTAAAGTGACGTTAAAAGGTACACCGCGATGATCATCGACTCGCGACACCTTGAAACATTTTTCAAAACGTTCGTGATAGATCTGAGAATTTTTTCGATTTGTTGATTTTTCTAAGACATTGGATGGAATCAATCTTTGGTTCGAGTAGATTTTCTAGATGAGATTTGTTTGAAGATGAAAATAGGATTTACTATCGTTCTAGAGAGCAAGGTGGAGAAATTTCAAGGGGGTGGAATGTTATGTCGAATTTCATCTATATTTTCAAAGATCTCTTTGCGTTCGAAGGTTTACGTCAAAGTGGTTGAAAGATCAATAAGAGATGTAGAGTAGATTTGGAGAAAGTAATCTTTCGTAGCTCAAGGTACGTATATCTTCTCGTTGTATTAGCATCGAGGTATACAGAGACTCGCCAGATCCGTGGTCAGGGCTACGAATATCTCAAAAGACATCGGCGAATAGCTTGAGGCGAGTAGGAAACGTTGGTAACATTATTCAAAGTTCACTATCGCCTACATCATTCGCTTGGTTGTATCCAGCTGTCTTGATTGCCTCGAGTCTCGCAAGTGAATTCCTCTGGAATTGAGAAAGAGAAAGAGCAAGAGATAGACGATGAGAAAGTGAGAGAGAGAGAGGAACGTAGATAGAAACAGAGAGGACGTCGAAATCCAGCGAGTCGATAGTAGATTAGATTTTGGCTCGCGCGAGCCTCCGTGTAATCGTGGAACAGCTACAAATCTCTCTCGACCCTTTCATCCCTTCTGAAACCAGCTTGCGTATACTTGCGTCGTCTTCCGTGCGTGATTCGTGAGGGGTTGCGATGAGACTTCAGCGCACGGATTCAACCAACCGGAGATACAATGAGGTGGTTTTTTGTCCTCGCCATTTGGAGAGATCAGAGGAACTACTTTTTGTCACCGAAGGGCGACGAACGAAATTAATTGGCTATTTTAGGACGCTAATTATGACAAATATGACGTACCGTTGCCTGTTCTGCATGTACAGTAAGAAAAATTGAATATGACACTGTGCAGATATGGGACATATGAAGTGGATTCTCTTGCTAATTATAAATTCAATTGTATACATCCTATTCTGTCGCATCGAGTGCACAATTTTATTTTCTAGGTAGCTGTATTTACGAAATTATTTTTCAAGGAGCATTCATTTAAAAGCAATTAATTTAATTATAAAGGTGACATGATTGCAGTTATTTTAAAATAGAGATGAAAAGTGTAGTTTGTAGTCCAGTTACAATGTTGCTGTTATAAAGAAGATATATGTGTTCTATTATATTTAAGACAGAGTAGCAATTTCGTTGTGTTCGTGAGGAGAATTTCAATAGAAACTGCCTGACAAAGCCAATGCCGTGATACTTCCTTTTGGAGTAAAAGAGCATCAGTTATGTCGTACTGTTATGTGGTAATCTGTTATAGTGTAAGCTAGGTCGCTCGTTATAACACGGAACTCAAACAAGTGCTTTAGAATATGTCCTAATTATCTCGATGAGAAACCTTGGGACAAATATTTTCTTTTACACTTCCGTATTTGTATTAATGGAGATGCTACTTAATTGCGATGGAAATTTCTTTGCTAGATTGATTCCACGAATATATTTCTTGTATAAATGAATTCGTCGCTTCTTCGACGTTGGAAAATGAATTACGAGGGAAGAGTAATTTATTTAGGCAAGGTGAAAATAAAATGTCAACGGTAATCGATGAAATTTTATTTATACTTTGAAATTTATCATGATTTTTTGTTTGTTTGCACCGTAAACGTTAGGTTTTCAAGGTTTCAAAGTTTTCAATGTCATCTGACGGATGTTCGATAAAATCTAGTTGCCGTTTGCATAAATTTCAAGTTGACGCACATGTAAATGATTTTCAGAGTGTACTTTCTGTAGTAAAACTTATAATTTCATACATACTTCTGACATTTTCCATAGTGTCGTGAAAACATTTTTCCTCCGACAGGAATATTTTTCTGTCGCTTGGCGTTTCTTTTAAAAATTGCTCTTATAAATCAAGATAAAGGCAAATCTTCAGGTACGTCGATGTTGCTTGATCCGATGGAACTTCGACAGATTCCAATCAAACTTTCTTTACATTCCTCAACTATATAAACAACAAATAACAAATCAATAAGAAATTGAAAAATTGATTCCTATTTTAGTAGATTTAATGCCATCGAGGTCACCGGCAATCGGAGCTATCGAGTTCAATGAAATTTCTTCTAACTTCTAAATTACAATACCCACTAATTTACTAAAATATTCAATATTTAAATACGTCTGTTATAAAATTTAATTACTACCGAATACATAATTATATTTGCCGTTAACATTTTGGTCCCGCAAAGATGTTACTCTAATTAAAAGAATGTTTGCTCCAATAAACAAAACGGCCCCAGCACGCGACAATAATTAAATATACAAAATAATAAATGCGAAATTCAACGTATTAATAGAAATTTCAATAAAAAACACTTTTCTAAAGAAAGAAAATATGAAGATTTCTATCAAAGTAAAACCAGTGATAAAATAAGGGGAATGACCGTCGTAATTCTTAAGACTTACATAACGGATACGTAATCGAGCATAAATAACCGTTACGTAACATTAAATACACATTCGCACAAGAGATAAACTTTTTACGAGAAGATAAAAAGTATGTTTCGCCATGCAGTGATATTCCATAATAAGTCAAACTTTTCTCAACAGGCTCAGTGGTCTAGGGGTATGATTCTCGCTTTGGGTGCGAGAGGTCCCGGGTTCAAATCCCGGCTGAGCCCATTTTTTTTTCTCCCGCAAATCGTGAAAATTGCAGAAATTAAGTCTACCACTGTACAACAAACGCTCACTGTTTTTTTTTTATTTCCTTAAAATTCCAGTTATTATCTTTTAAAGCTGTATCCGCATTTTATTTTTATTCTTTTTCCTCGGATTAAAAAAGCTTGAGCTCTTGATTTCGTTCTTCTTCCTACGCGCAAACGAGCATGTAAAGTTCATTTTGTTTTACGACAAATTAAAATTAATTAACTGTACAATTGCTCACGGTATAAAACATTTGAGAAAGAATTTTCAAATATGCTCCTCTCAATTCTACTTTCGTTGAAATGTCGTTAATAAGTTTTAATAGGTTCGCAGAAATAAAAATTAATGTACCGGAGAGGTTGAATTTAACGTTTGATAAAGTTTCGTGTGCAACGAATATTCGCAATATCATTAATGCTTAATTATTTTGCCGCATCATCGTATACCTACGCAAGCTGGGCTAGGTTTATGCGCGTCAGGCTCGTAAATCAATCTATAGTGCGGATACAGCAGATGCTCATTTCCATTTCAGAATTTTATTATTGCTCCTGCGCGTTTATACGCTTGCAATAGTTTTCTCCAAGAGACGTCGATATTTCAGGATATTTATTTATCTAGAAGAGCCAACCGTGCATCGAATAACCGGGAGACATTTCCTTTCACAACATCGTCGACCAGTCTTCGTATTTTTTTATGACCTCAAAGCCTCTTCGTTTAATTATTTAAAATGCCAACGTGAAATAAAATTACACGTAAATGCAGCGAACCAACGAACGAGATGGTAGTGCACGTAAATCATTTATAGTACGCGCGGGAAAAAAAAATTGTGCAGGCCTGATTGCGACATTGAATTTGAGGTAACGCTGTTGATGGCTTCTTCTTCATTCAATTATTAACCCTTGGTTACCTGGTTGAAATGTCTGATCGTTAGCAACGGCCATGCTCGGCTAGGTTTTCAGTTGAGTCGACTCGATCCCTGGAGTAATTTCCTCAAAGTTGCCGGAATTGAGCGGACACGCTTCAAACACAGGTGCGTTTAACGCATGTGTTTCATGGTTTGATGCGAAGATCAAACAGCATAAAGGTAATACAGCATGAGTGGGATAAGCACCTGCTATTCGTAATGATGGTCTAATGACTCGGTGAAACCCTATCTTTATTTTTTTTGTTTTTCTCAATTTTTTTTATGAACCAACAGCAACTGAGAGATGGATCGACCTACTAGAGTGTACCTGCTGTCGTTTCTTTCAACTTTCTTCCCAATTTTCGAAGATTACTTTCGTGCCTTTCGAACTTATATCTTACGGTTCATGTGGTTTCCTTTAAAATGGAATTCTCTCGATACATCGAATCAAAAATTTTGTAAGAGATCGAATTTCTCTTTTACAATATATTAAACCTTTTATCGAAGATTAAAATATGTCTCGAATAATCTCGGAATTAAAATTTAACCCTCTATAACCCGAATTTTGTGTGGTATCCGCAGATCAGTTATATGGTAGCACATTAGGAAATGATAAAAATACTATGATAAATAATAGATTTAACTTAATTTTCAAACATTGAATTATAAAGTGTTTCATGATATTTAAGTACCAAATTGTAATATTACGAGAAAGTAGAAAAATTGATTTTAAATTATGTTACTTCAAAGTTACAAGGGTTAATAGACATAGAGGGTTAATATACATTATGAACTAGAAATAAGAACTTAAAAATTACAAATCGAAACCATCGATGACACAAAATTCCATCGATTTAATCATCATTAGACTCCGGATGTTTATGCAAATTTCAAATTCAACAAATGCAGTTAAGACAAGAGAACCTATTTAGGGATTTGTTGCTCTCGATAAATGTTACACCGAATACCATACTTTGGATATTTCGGATATATTTTTATATTATGTTCGTTTTGTGTATTTTAGCCGTATTCATTTTGTCATAAATGCATAAACATCCGGAGTCTAATCATCATATATGTGATCAACGAATACGTTCACTATCATGCACACTTTTCAATCACAGCCAGGTAAAAGACACCCGTGTTTGTAGGCGGTGCACCGAAATTATACTCGCGTCATTGGTTGAGGATAGTGGACAAACTTCTGCCAGCTAACATCGCCGATGACATCGTCAATGCACATGATCAAAGCCGTTGCACAATGCAACTTCTTCACAATGACATCGTTTCTTCCCGAACATTTTCGAATCCGAAGAATTCTCGGTTTTGTGCAACGTCACTGGAAAACGGCGGGCGTCGAGATGCCAGAAGAACGACGAAACGGAGGAGGGTTCGCGCGCGTTCTCCAACGAGCCGTAATAATTTGTCTTTTATGAACAACAAAGTATACGTGCGCGCAATTTGTACGCTAAATTGCGGAATATGAAGTACTATTTTATTTTGCAGACATTTTATCATGCTCTTATGTTTTGCTTGAATTATTCGAAAGGTCGCTGAATGGGTGAAGTAAAAAGTTCTGAGCGTTTTTTCTCTTTATTTTGATGATAAAATTAACAAACTTAGAATTTTCGGAATTAGATCAAATAAGCGCCGTTTTGTTCAATAATTTTTGCCCATTTTGAAGGCAATTACATAATTCCGCGATTGAAGAAGTCTTCGTCCCTATTGTTAAAAAGCTCGACCAGCTCACTTTCACAAGCCTCTCTCGAGGCCAGTTTTTTGCCATCAAGAAAATTTTGTAAATGTTTAAAAAGGTGATAATCGCTTGGTGCCAGGTCTGGGCTATACGGCGGGTGCGATATAACCTCCCATCCAAGCTCTTGATGGCAACAAATTTTCTTGATGGCAAAAAACTGGCCTCAAGAGAGGCTTGTGAAAGTGAGCTGGTCGAGTTTTTTAACAATAGGGACGAAGACTTCTTCAATCGCGGAATTATGTAATTGCCTTCAAAATGGGCAAAAATTATTGAACAAAACGGCGCTTATTTGATCTAATTCCGAAAATTCTAAGTTTGTTAATTTTATAATCAAAATAAAGAGAAAAAACGCTCAGAACTTTTTACTTCACCCATTATATTAATTTATTGGATATATTAAGAATTACTGATACACTTTCATGTATCCAATTTTATTCTGAATTATGATGGAAGAAATCGTAGGGGTTAAAGTGTAAGGGAAGTAATACCTTAATAACTTTCGATAAAAATGTTACAATACTTTTTCATTACGTGTCTGGATACCCTCTACAAGTATTAGGCAATGAATGGAATCACAGTAATAATCGTGAAATTATTTATTTAAGTAAATGATGAAATATGTACAAGGTAAATTCTATTCCTATTTTCACACTGCTAGAGATGTTGATATATGTCCTAAAATGTTCAGGAAATGATAATAAAAGGATAACCCCTCGTTTGTAAAAACTAATCGCTACCAAACGGACACACGAAACCAATTGGCAAAGCGTCGACATTGACAGACCTCCGCCATTGTCCTTTCGTCCTCCAAAGAGGTAAAAACGGTTTCAACTTTCGAGTACCAGCACCGTCGTGTCGGTTCTCTGTCGTCTTGTCACTGCCCCCTTCGTCCACAGGAGGGTGAAGCAACCCCCGCCATTCTGCTTCAACTCGAGTGCTGTCGCGCTGACTCTTTTCAGCTTTGATCGAGCGCCTCTTCAGTGCGCATAAGATGAAATGAATTAGCGCTCCGGAACCGGAAAGCTCAATTCGGTTTCTACCGTTTCTCGCTTTGCCTCTTTTCTTTCTCTTCCTCACTTCCATTTTCTACCTCTATCTCACTCCTTTTTTTCTCATCATTCTATTCCCCGCCCTTTCTTCCGTGTGTTTTCGTGCACAGGGAACCGTTGCGGTTTGTTCCAACGACCGCACTTTTTCTCGAGTGTCGCGAGTCGTCCAGATTCATTAGAACCACTCCAGCATCCCTCTGACAGTACATCAAATCATGAACTTGCACCTTTGTATTCCAAAAGAATATATACGAGTGAAACTATTGTATATGGACGAACTTCGTTCCCAGAAGTTCCCAGAAAACTCGTATGTACCTTTGAAATTTCGTCCCGTGTATAAATATTGTTCGAACGTCATTCTCGCGGATCGCGATTTTGCACGGAGAATTTCAAAGTTTCAACGAGTGTATTGTATCGAATATAGTACTTTATTCCGATAGAATTCAATAACGTTCCACTCGTACGCGTCAATATCACGGAAATAACGATACACCGACTATAATGATAAAGGTATCGTTAATAGCTACGGTAAAATCACGAATGGAGAACCATAGGATTCACTTCCACCCTAGAATGTCATATCCTAACTATTCTGTAACGTAACTAAAACAATTAAACTGCAGAACGCGATACGGTTTTGAAACTTTCGTATGATACATTCCCACAACCCGTTGCAATTCAACTCTCTATGCATCAGACATGAAAAGCAGCATGGTGTGACGCGTTCCAAATATCAGTATGCTGTTGGTGTATTATCGGTATGCCCAAAGGACCACCGGATGCGATTTTACCTTACCCAAAACTTTCCAAGGAGCAAACGTGTCTAATTAACCGGGCGCTCGTTAGTAGAGAAAGGTCTCGACGTGTCTTAATGTCAGACCTGACGTTTTTAGACTTTCCGGTTGAAAAGTGTCAACGGAGGTAGCATTAAAACGATTGTTGGAATCTAGTAAATTGACGTAATAATGATACATTTATTCTTAGGCACTGGTGTTGGCACTTTTCTATCTTGCGGAAGCACGCCGTAATGGAGATACTCAATTTTAATTAGTAAGCTCTGAAGATCACTCTGGATAACTGTTCATTTCTGCGACAAGTGATTCCGAGATTAATCTCATTACTGTAACGATATCTGCAATTTGTGAGACACTCATTCCATGATAATTGGATATATTGCAAGATATGAAACTGAATACACACTTGTACATTTTGATATAATCTAAATTTCTCTGGCAAGAGTGTTCCCCATGTTTAAAAGTATAATATCAAAAAAAACTCAAGCAACCAAATTATCGTCGCAAAGTAAATTGCATAGAGTGGTCTACAAGCTTAAGTTGCGAACTTTACAAAATAATTTAATTAATTAACTTTTTATTCGCCATCACCATTTGTAGTTAGCCGCGTGCAATTAAACCGCGTACGCTGTGATTCATCGAGAATGACGGAATAGGATTCGCTGATACGTTAACAGATCTGCAAAGGAACTTATATACGTCAGGCAACCGTACTTGCGTACGTATCGTTCTCATTAACAGTCATCAATCTGAATCCATAGCGTGACGCGTCCTAACACGCAAGGGCCCGGAAAATTGAATTGCAGTTGCACGTCTACCGAACGGCGATGCAGTTGCAGAATCATTGAGATCGATACACGATTTACGACTCGCAATTGGACAGTGAAACGGCCACGATAGGTGGAGGATTTCGAAGGAAGCGATCGAAGGGAACATGCGTTACGAGTGAAATTGCACTTCGACGTTGACATCGTGACGTTCGAAATCTTCGTCCGTGACGTTGATTCCCTCCAATTGTCTTTTAACAAATATACGTGCCTTTGATTCTTTTTTTCTCTTGCTTTTACGGAATAAGAATAGCATTTTTGTTGATACGCATTGAGAAATTGAGAAAGCCTGTGCTCTGCAAGAAGTTAATCAGTTTTGGGGATGAAATTCTATTTGAAAGATGAAAGAGATAAAATGGAAATAAAAAAATTTGCTTTGTGTGAGAGGAGCAACAATAGTGTAATTGTAAGTCTGCGAGATAAAATATGTTTTTCTATGGTGCTCCTTACCCTTTGTTGCGCAAAAAGAAACGATGAATGCTTCCATCTCTTAGTGTCATGACGTAAATGAAAGACGTATGTACTAGTTCGCATTAATTGTGTACACCATACCAAGAAATACTGTGGATTGTTACGAAATTTGGTGAATATGTGTCAGTTGAATTTACAGACAGAATCTGTAGTTGATGGCAACTGTTTTTAATGGGATCTAAGCTGTCTGCATGGAGTGTACTTGATGTCGCGTTCCGCCGAAGTTTCACTTGGTAATTAATTGGGATTCGTCCTTGAGTGAGTAACATTAAACGTTTTCGTCATGTTGGAATGCATTTCATTCAATAATTCACAGACATGTAACGTAACACGAGATGTAACAGTTTCTCTAAGGGATGAAAGTCACAATAAATCCGTGAGTACCGAAGAATGCTAAAAGAGCGCGAAATTTTACAGTCCGACGGTATAACGCTGCTAAGTGTTCCTTAAAATCGTCAAAGGCGATCGTCAAAAGTACCGCCTTTTCGTTTGAAACGCAAAAACGTCGGAAGAAGGAAGGGAAGAAAAGCCAGTCGCAGCGCGAGGGTGACAATTTTTTGATTTGGACTTTTCCTAGAGCCAGTCATTCATTGAACGATCTCTCTCTTTTTCTACATCTTTCTTTTTCTAACCTTCTCGACGGATGAATGAACGAGACTAGCTGAATCTTGAGACTTCGGTGAACGACGATGAATGGGCCCGACAACTTTTGGGGACCGAAAAAAAGGCAGCCGGTTTTCATGTTCGCTCACCCGCTGGGTGAACGAAGGCAACACAAGTGTCCCATTGTCGATCTGCGAGGCTGCGAGAGTGCCTCCGAGCATTGTCATGTCGCTCCTTAACACCATTAACTACGTTTTACCTTAAATTTAACCCAAAGTGGGGGCCCTCTTGACAAATTTTCAGAATTTACGGCATCACGGACCGTTTCTCGACGACAATGAATCTTCTCGAGTGACCGCGACTCTGCATTTCACGATTTTCTTTTCTACCGTTTTGTCTCTCACTCTCTCCACAGCATCCGCTTTGTTGCTCCACACTCCTTTAATCCTTTTATCCACCCACTGAACGTGGAAAATTGACCTCGCAAAATGGATGTTTCGCTGCCCCGTATTTAAGGAAATTAGCAGATGATCGACGAAGGAAAATGATCGATGAATGTCCATCCATTTGTGCATGATAATTTATCTCAAAATCCTAATCGTATTAAGTATATCTCTCTTGAATTATATTTCAAGTTACTTCGCACTCTATGGAGCATATTTTTCTACCGTGGAACTTACAAGAAGCATCTTGCGACCGGAAATAAGTTTCTGTTCGGATCAAAGATCTGATATTTTTCGTATAAACTCTACATTATTTTTCGTTGTAACAAATGACAGCGACCTGGAGGAAATTGTTCTACGTGAATATTTCACACTTTGCTCTGCATGCTTCGCGAAAAATTCAAGAGTGTTGGCGATATCTGCGGAAATCAATAACGAAGTTCTATCAATATTCTGCTACGTGTATACGTGGACATAAACTCCAATCGCGCCATAAAATTGGGGTGAAGGGTTCTCCAGTTTTAGACTGAAAAATGTTTATCGGTCGGAATGTACTCAACATGGAACTTAAGTTGATTTTAAAGACGACAGATAGATTATAAAATAGAGTGAAAGTCTACCATATATTTCTATAAAGAATTGTCGAAAATAATTTACTTTATATTTTTTTTTAACAACGAAAAACGATGAATTTGAACAATAGTAATCTCCAATCAATGTAACGACGCCACGCTGTCTCAGTTGTATCAACAGACATTTTCGGATAACAAAACAAAAAGGACTCAATATAAAAACAAACAAACAGAAGAGTATATTTAAACAACCCAGTTTATTTCCTTCAAATTGGTCTATATTAAAAATATATAATACTTCGTTGTCCGATAAATCGTACAAAAATATTATTTACAATATTTACAAATACAAAGTAGATCAATATTTACAATATAATTTGACATTCGTTATAATCATATAAAATGTATATTTCTCATATTTTTCAAAGTACTATCGCATAGAGTATTATTCCCTACGAATTAACAATTCTTTCGACGGTATGCTTGGTACATCCTAAGCTCCTGAACACAGGATTAACAATAGTATCCTGAATCGTGCTCTGATAAACGGATGGTAAATCAATTCGTCTCTTTTTATCTTCGCTCTCCTCCCTCGCATCTTCGACGATCCTTTTCGTACCTCTCGACAAACTACGAGGATCTCTCTCAAATCCTAGACCATCGGGCATCGGACTGATCCTTGGATAATTTAATTTCTCCTCAGAATTTTGATGAAATTGTAAACTATCCGTGGTAGCGACCGATTGTTCAAAACGTTCAGTTTTCAAATTGGGCGATTCCTCGCAACTGGTATCCGCCGATCTGTCAAACAATTCTGCTTTCTCGTTTCTTCCCGTTTTACCAGAGTCTTCATCTTGGTCGCACTTCCGGTTCGGTGATCCATTGGTGCATCCTTCCTTTTTCTTTCCGCAAGTCCTCAAACAGCAACACTTTGGACTCTGACCCGAAGGCAAGTCTTCCTTCTTGTACTTCACTCGACGATTTTGAAACCAGATCTTCACTTGCTTCTCCGAAAGTCTCAAATTCGTTGCAATCTCGATACGCCTGAGGCGCGAGAGATACATATTCGAGGCGAATTCACGTTCCAATTCCAACAGCTGAGTACTCGTAAAGGCAGTTCGAATACGTTTCGAGCTGTTGTTTAGAGAATTCGGTGACTTTGGCGGTGGAGTTGGAGTGCTATTTCGCGATGGTGATTCACTTGGAGCTGAAACATCTGAAACATCACGATCGAATTAGTCGATTGTCGAACTTTTTACTATTACGAATAATCTTGTGTTTAAATAGTATGTTAAGTTTGCACAAAAACATATTTCCCAGCGACTAAATACGTTGAATCTGTTTGATGTTAAAGGGCGTACCTGATAGCCTACTGGCGGAAGTATTTAAAGGTGATGGAGGACTCTGACCAGGAACAGGAAGTGTACCAAGAGCCGGTGGATTTAACGACACCGGAACTGGCATGTTTGGTGGCCTTGGAACAGGCCTGATCGGCTGATACCCTAGTCCCAAGTTGAAGAAGTTGAACATATAATTCGGCAACTGATTCCCATAATACGGCAATGGATACGCTGGAGGTGAATTGTTGCCGATCAAGGAATCCACGAGGAAACTTCGAGACATATCGAAGATTTATCTTCTCGCGCGAGGAACACTGGATTTAGAAAGTTCACAATAACCGCGACACTGAGCAATTGCAATCACTAGAACTCTGTCCACTGTATTACATCCGATTCTCGAAACGTGTTCCTACACGGTGGAGAAATCTGACAGAAACTGTCACAGAAAAGGTCACAAAATTGATCTTCCTCCTCTGGTGTCACGAACGATCTCTGTAGACTAGGAAAAACTGTCGATGGTAAGTGGATCCGAACGATACGATGGTGCACCGTGTTCTGCACCCTGAAGACCACCGCACGAGAATATATACGGGGTGTTAACTCCACCCAGGGGTTGGTTTTCTCCGGGGCCCCTTTTGTCCAGGGCCCCGCCCTATTCGAAGGGTGCCCCCTTTAGGTTCACCCCAAGTACTGGGGACCGGGGCTTCGACTCCCTTGGGATCGACACTGAGTAGGGCATTTTCTCGCAACGCTAATTCGACGGGTGGCTAATATCGCCGGAAACTTTATACTATGCTGTACCCATCTTTCTACCATTATTGGACCAGAGAGGGTAACCCCTACGATATCTTCTCATCATTTTCGGCTACATTCGTTCCTCGGGATGATTTTGAAGTATGATTTTAACTTAGGAACATCGACATTGTTGAATTGACATGCAGAAAGTACGGACGTCGTAGTACAATTATTTATTGGAAGTTTTGTTGATGGATATGTTGTTTTTTTTTTTGAAGATTTGTAATTACGTGGAGTTGACAATTTGATATTATTTTTACTCATGTTTTATGGAAACTTCTTTGTCATGGTTCATCGAATTGGGGATGTTTGAGGGATTCAACGGTTCGGGTAAATGAGACGGTAAACGTCATTTTTATTCGTTGCTGGTGGCCTGGATTCTGGCGCTTCGACAGTCGTCTTTGAGGGGAATGGAAAATGAAGAAATGCTTTCTTTCGTTCTGCGGTTTATCTTCGGGAACAAAGGAAAATGGTTTAAGATGGTATTCTGTCTTTTCTCGACAGCGATTATCAACTGGATGACTTGGAAACGTGCTAAAGAATCTGTATGGGCAATCAAGATAAGATCATCGGTGGAGACACGATGGATGCAGGTATTTGGCCTGATTAACAAGGGTCTCATTAGCAGTATTAGTGGATGCGACACTAGGCAAATGCTCCAATTAGAGTCATTTCTATCAGAATATAAAAAAAAAGATCTAGATAGAGAAAAAATTAGTATTCTCTGGCTGACTTTCAATTTGATCAATATTTATTATTTAAGAAATCGTAGAAAAATAGAGAAACTTGAAGCTTGAAGAAAGACGTCACTTAAACAAATACGAATGTTAATAGAGAAAATATTTTGCTAATCTGTGAAATTTACTGTGAATATTATAATATTAAATGTTCCAAGAAATTCTCGAAGGTAGGAAAAAATGTCCTGGATCGTTCACCCGAGAAATTATGGGTCAGGTCAATTTTCTTGTAACCTACTTGCGTCAATATCTACTGTCAATGTATTTTACAGACAGCCTTTGTATCGAGCGTCTCAAAGTCTTAATTTCCTCCTTTATCCGTTTTATCAAAGAATTAGTAGTTCAAAGAGATCCGCATCGTATCCGATCAATTTTTCCATAACCCACTAATGTCAGTATCACCTGTCAATATGTCAACGTCCTTTGTAACGTTGATCTCATCGCTATCCTTTCTTATCCTATCGAGAAAGATGCTTCAAAAGAATCAAATCACATCTGAAATCTGCCAGAAACGCTAAGAACTTTCTTCTCATCTGTTAATCTGCATCTTCCTGAATCCTATTCTCCATTTACGTGTATACAGAATTCCAAGAAAGCTCGAGGGCACGAGGCCCTAGAGAAAAAGGAATAAAATAAAAATCAATGAACCATTCATAGATACAGGTGTAGGTAAAAGGGAAAAGCGTATAAAGGAAACGAGAATAGTTTGAGAAACTTCATCGACGCTGTAAGAAGTACTTTTTCTTTTACTGAGCTGAAAACTTGCTGGATTTTAATTAGAAAATTTTTATGAAAATTAAGAATTTCATATTTACCCCCATGCCTGCTAATGAAATTTCATACGACAGGAAATTTATAAACGTGAATATATTGAGATATTTTAAATAGCTACATTTACTTTGTCATCGGCGTATAATCGAAATACGAGAATGCAAATATTAGGACGTGTGTAATCACCGGGGTTTGTTTAAACATAACGGTCCTTTTGGAAAGTTCCATATTACAGTTTTGCAAAGTATATTGATCCTGCCATCCGGTATAACGCAATTTCACTCGACTTTTTACATTTTCCACGAATTTCGCCGGGATACATCATGATGCTCCACCCTTTGATGGGTAAACTGAGTGTGCGTACAAAACAGGAAATTCACATTCGATTTTCATTATAATGGAGGCCGGATTGATACTCTTAATAATCCTAATAATATTCCAATTACATGGTAGAGTGAATATCGAAGTAATATCCTTACGGTTATTAAACTTTTGTGCCGTTCCACGGCATAGTTCGCTATGTTCGCCGTTCGATATTTCAAATTGTTGCTGTATTTGAGTTTCATTAACGTGGAAAGCAACCCGATACTTGTAATACTTTGTCAATTAAAACGTGGAACGCGAGGAGAAATATATATAGGGGAGGAAGGGCGATATTTTCATCGTAGACATTGTTTAAATGTATTCGCATACCCTGTTATTAAGCTATATATGCGTATACCGCAAGTTTCATCGAAGTCAGGGATACAATTTCTTGATTATTCGTAGCCAGTTTATGAACCGTGTCGCAGAATGCACCCACGAATATGCCACGGTGTTCGTCATGCGTAAAATTAATGTTTAACGTGAAACCTCCCTTAGAATATCCGATCCGAGGGCTACCAACGTCCATTTTCACGGAGCCGTTTGTATTTCCTTTTTATACGGATGAGTCTATACCTTGCACCTGTTCGTGATCGATCAGAGTATCGAAAGACAAGTGGAAATTATCTTGAAGAGTCTACTTTAAAGGTGTTAGAAACGAATTACATTGATAATGCACTACTATTAACTACCGGAATTTAATCTGCATTTCAATATATTAAATAAGTAATTTGGAAGAAGAGAAATCAAGGATGGAAAAATTACTCGACTTGGTATTTCGTATTTTGTAAGATGGATGTAGAATATCTATTTTAGGGATCTCCTACAAACTTTAACATTTTTTGGAAATAATCTATTAATAATTTATAAAAAATCTTCTAGCGTTAAACTTGTGTTTGTTCCAAATGCTCTTATACAATAATGCATTGGAATATTAATACATTGAAGGTCACCGATATTTTACTAGTTTTATCATTTGTACTGAAATTTTTCTATGAAATTCACATCTTTATAAAGCAGAAATTTCAAAGATACAGATAGATAGACATTCGGCAGACCTTTACTTTTTTAACACCAATATTGATATATTCAATATGTATGAAAATTCATAAATATTACAATTTAAAAGTTACATGAAATTTCATTGAATTCAACAGCGCCGGTCAGCGGTAACCCCATGGCAGTGAAGGTATTAAATAATAATATTCCAGCGCTCTTCACCGACATTAACATTACCCACCTACCTACTCAAAATCCACAATTATTATAAATCCAGAAAAGATGTACACATATGCATATGGATACTCTACCTGGAAGCTTCACTCCCAACTTCTCATAATCCACGTGTCAAATGTAACCATACAGATCCTAGTCCTCACTATTTTCTCGAAAACACCATCTCGGATTAACATGCTCGTGTTAAAAGCGCTACAATACTGTCAGGTGATCGCACGAACGGAAGAGAAAACACAGACGTGATTTTAAACCCCTAATAACACGACTAATCCCATTAGGATGTTAAGGGGGGTGCAGTGAGGAGGGAAGGGCGTATCCTGACCCTCCGTATTAAAAATAAGGGTAACGTTATCTCACGAGCGACTCGTGAATAATACAATACGCATCTCTCTCTCCTTCGGCATATGTCCGTCGGAGAGATCGCCGACGATTCGAAGGGGTTGCCGCACCCTCCGTAAGAGAGAGGGTGAACGTCGCACCACCCTTCCTCAACGAACACATACAAATCGCGGATGATGTTGCATATAGTTTTGTATGTGTGCAACGTTACCGTACCCTGCCTCGGTTCATTACGGCGGAAGGATATTTTAATTTCGAATGCAACCCTAAGTCGGGCAACCCTATTGGTTGGGCTTCTTATTTGGGGCGTGTCCTTTTGCGAGGAAACCCGACGAAAGTGCAACGGATTTGGCTTCACATTCGATTCTACGATGTGAATGTAGGAGAAGGGAGCTAACATTGAGAGGGATATTTTTTATTGGCAATTAAATTGTGACTTGGTGAGTTTTCGATGTAATATTTGAGTTGGCATATTTTGTAATATTTGGGATTGTTGTTTCGTGGGTTGAGTCGGTATGGTTGGAATTAATAAGTTAGATAGGCTGGAATTAATAATTTTTGGAGGTGAAGACGGTTTTGTGACTGTCTCTCCTATAGTTTAAGATTTAATTACTAAAATACAAAATTGGTCAGTGATTCTTGATATTTCTTTTAATTTAACGTAATATTAATACTATAGAGATAATATTATCGCGTCGTGTTTCATTAACATTGTCGGTTTGTTAGGTTTTGCAATATTTGAAAATTTCCTATCCTATTTACCTCATCACGAGTGTTACTTGTCATTGTAGGGCAAGGGGTTAATTGCTGTTCGTTGCTTTGGAAATTATAGCTCAAGTGTATTTCTTTTTGTGGTTTAGGACCAAAACTACCGAGCAAGTCAAAATGACTATTTCTTTATTTTTGACAATTTTCTAAAATTACAGGAGAGTCATGGAATACATATTTTGCTTTCATCTACTAAAATATAAATTATTGAATTAATCAACTTCTCCACCTTTTGATATCTCTTTTTTCTAAAGTACTTATTAATATATTTAAAGGTAATTGATTTAGTGGAGGTAGTTTTAGTGTTAAGAAGGTATAATTCTTATTGAAATTGAGGAAGAACGAAAGTATGATAGAATCGTCAAAAGATACGTGCGGCTGAAAGGCAGAGAATTTGTATCATATTAAACCTCAGAAGAATATTTTCCATCCGAGCCCCACCTTTCTCAATCTGTCTGACTCGTTTTTCAGGTTGTCTCGCCTTTCAAATTTGGGGCGTGTCTATTTTCAGAAAGCATATAGACAGCAACTCTCACACTTCTCTAGATTCAGTCTTGGCGGTATCATTTTCTCCATCAGACAAATTGAGAAAGGAGACGAAGGTCAGACAGAGAAGGTGAGTCGGTTTTTAAGGATCGCTCGATCATCGAGAATTCGATACCTGCGTCGTTAACATAAATCTAAAGAATATCTCGAAACTTTCATTCTCTTTCCCAATCAATGACATCCCGAAGCGAATTTTTCATCACAGGTTCGCGACATTATGCCAAAAAAGATATTAAATGTTTGAACCAGAAGTTGTGAAAGGTAATACGCCGCCTAGGAAAAAACATCTTTAAATGAGGATACATCTCTATCACCTGACTGTAAATACAAACTTCACTTCGTCCATCCACATCCATCTTTTTTTTTCTTTCTTTTCTTCTATAAAATAATTTCACGACCGTCAAGTCTATTTGCCTCGAAATAACTGTTCGGAGAAGGTAATAGACTTGCGGCGAAGCCGGTAGAGGTACTTTGAGGGGTGTAAGTTTCTCAATGCATAAACGAGAACACCCAGGGGGCAACGACGAACTAAATATTTGACGATACGCAGTACCTCATTCCGAAAGTCGAAAGTTGAAAACAAACTCCGGATACGATGTCGGAATCGAAGAGGGTAAGAAGTTCTTCGAGGTACCTGCTTCCTGGAGGGGATGATTTCACATCCTCGAGACGAAACGAATTCGTTGATGTATTGTATAATTAGGTGGAAGAAAAAAACTTTTCATCCCCTATAAAGTAACTTCTCTTCTTAACTTGACCCTTTCGTACTTTCTTCCTGATATTTCTTCGATTTCCATTTTCCACAAAATTACGATAATTTCTACGGACCCATTCTTCGATTGTACAGCATTCTCTTACCCTTCATTGCTGCTCGTTGACATTTTAATAATAAAAGAACAGCCATTGCCGATTGGATTTCATTCTTCTCAATTGCCCGTTAGAATTTTCTCCCTTTTTATTGTCCGACTACTCGAATATACCCCTTACTCGCCTAAAATGTCAGTCGCACTTTTCTAAATCGACGCGGGGCGGGGGTAGCAGAGGGATGGTAGATTTGATTTCGAGTCTTCAAACTTTTCACTCGTACAACGAACTTTCCCGATGTGATTCTCCTCGTTTGACTTTCTTACTCTCTTCCAGTTTTCTTTTCGATGATATAATCACGAAGGAAGTAGGAAAGGTGCATAAATATATATCGTCAGAAAAGTTGAAAATATTGCATGAGATTCGCTAATATCACAGCCAGCTAAAACAGCGTCTAAGATAAAATCGAAAGAATCTCAAAGCGAAATAACCGGAAAAACGAACTGCAAGGACCATTCTGTCGAATTTGGAGTACCCTCGGAGATAAAAGCGATAAAGCGTAGAATAATGACGCGGGTAGACAATAACCCTTCACAATTCCACGAGTAACCCAAGCACAACCTTAATCACGTTTTACTTTGCTTCTATGCCTTCGTACAAACGGCCATGAACAAACACGGCCAAGAAACTTTGAGTTTTTCGTATCGAGATCGTAGATGAATCGAGTTTCCCCGTTTCTTACGTACTGCTGTAGAGAATTGCGAGATCGATTGGTCGTCTTTGGTAAACTTACTCCTTTCTTCGATTCCGCTTTTCGGTCTTCGATCTCGGGGCAAGGATCCGAAATTAGCTCGGCTCATTTCACCCGGCAGAAAAGTGCATTCTTCGAGTAGAATGCGCGCATCCAAAGAAACATCCCATTGAAAGAGCAACCCACGCCATTGGTCATTTATGAATGGAGCATCGTGAAGAAAAAGAAACGGTGCCGGTATACGGGCAAATAATCATGGGAATGGCAAATACGATTTTGGATCTCTCCTTTTGCTGTCACGTCGAGCAAATAATTCGACTATAGTGCGGAGAGCGAAGTTTCGCGAAAATCCTTTATTCGCGGTCTACCCCTTTTTAGCGTCGTGTAACGACACAGAAGTATCTCTGCAAACCATCTATGGTAAAAGTTGTTTTTCTTTATTCTTTTTATCGTCTTTTTGATATCTCGATAGTTCGATAGAAGCATTCATGTTATACGTGATCGGGGAATCGAGGGATTTTGAAAAGAGTACTATTGTGAGTAGTGGTAGGAAGATAAAGGAGAAATTTCTAAACGATAATTATTAAATATTACGTTACCGTATCGATGTAAATTATTTTAATTTTTATTCCATCGTGTTTAAGAGTATTGAGCTGTTGACGATAGGTCGATAGAATCATTCACGTTATCCATGATAGCGAAGCGAGGGATTTTGAAAAGAGTACTATTGTGAGTAATGGTAGGAAGATAAAAGTGAAATTTCTAAACGATAATTATTAAATATTACGTTACCGTATCGATGTAAATTATATTTATTTTTATTCCATCGTGTTTGAGAGTATTGAGCTCTTGACGATAGGTCGATAGAATCATTCACGTTATCCATGATAGGGAATCGAAGGATTTTGAAAAGAGTATTACTGTGAGTGATGGTAGAAGGATAAAGGTGAAATTTCTAAACGATAATTATTAAATATTACGTTACAGTATCGATGTAAATTATTTTAATTTTTATTCCATCGTGTTTGAGAGTATTGAGCTCTTGACGATAGGTCGATAGAGTCATTCACGTTATCCATGATAGGGAATCAAGGGATTTTGAAAAGAGTATTACTGTGAGTGATGGTAGAAGGATAAAGGTGAAATTTCTGAACGATAATTATTGAATATTACGTTACCTTATTAATTTTAATTATTTTAATTTTCATCGAGTTTTATTAAGCATTGAATTGTCGAAAAATGAAGAGAGGTTCAATCGTGAATGCATCCGACGGTAGATAGGAAAATATGTTTGATATCCATTGAACGATCGAATATACCAGGGAGGTTGAAATATATCTACATTATGTATGGTATCGACCTTTTCATAAATTCGAGAGCTCGTAATTCAATATAATAAGGTCAAGAGGTACAATCTAGAAAGATTAACTTCATCTGAAAGAGAAACCTGAAATGTGTCCACTCTCTCACGGGTTACTTCGTGAAGAAGATTGCATATATCAGTGCAAATCATTCTTCTAGACTCCTCTTTTTTTTTCAGGAGTAAAAGTTTTTTCTGAATCAACGAACCACCACAAAAGCCTGAAAGCACTTGCGGTATCAAGTTTACGAATTCACCAGATTCTCGACTCTTATCCGCACTTAAAGCAATTTTTGCGAGTATCTCGTGTACTTCGATGTCGTCTAAAACGTTCAAAATTTAATCAGTGGTGACAGAAGTACTTGAACGAGTCCGCGATTCTTCTAATATATTTTTGAAAATAATAGCAGAGTATATTCAAAAATCTGCAGATTTAACCTGAATCGTCTATAACGGTGCATAGATGGCCTTTTGTCGGCGTTGAGCAGTATTGTTTCGGGTGCCATTGTCGACAACAATGACCGTCCCTGGACCGAGATGATCATCCTAGCGAAGATCATTCGGTAATTTCACTTGCTTTACGCGTCTCTCTATTTCTCTCATTTTCCTCTCTGTACTCTTCTCATTCTCTCCTTCTTCCCTCTCTTTTTCTCACATTTTTTCCCTCTTTCTTCATCCCCTTTTCCATACTTTTTTCTCTATCTTTTACTTTCTCTGTGCAATCCATAAGAATACTATTTTCCTCCTTATTTCGCCTTTTGGCTCCACGTATTCTCGTATTCCTCATGGTCTATTCCGTTTAGTCTTCATGCCATGATACTTGTGTTTTGACACGCGCCAAGGAGCCTTCAAAAATGACGTAGTTTTTTTGAATGGCTTCATGGATGGGTCACGGCTTACTGAACACCTTGAATCGGCCACGATCTTTTCCGTTCGGTTCATAATTTTTCAACGGCCGTGAGAGTATCATGAAACATAACGATGGACTCGTCAGACGATACAATAGGAACGCTAAGCGCATTTTCCCTTTGAAGCGAAAAGTTACGAGAGAAACATTTATGAGGGAATTTCGTTCTGCGTCGACGTGCGGAAAATACGTAATTAACTGCGGGATATTACGTGGCCGTGTGCTATCATAAATTAAGTAAAATATTTGTACAGGCCTTGACTATCTCTCTCTATCTGCATATTAATCTACAGAGTAATTTTTCTTTTTTCTAGCGTAACGTCCTCTAATTTACTCGTAACTCCATTTGGGATATTTGCGATCCGCGATTGAAGATTTTAATGGGTTGAAAATTCACTACAAACAGCCGCGAGCTGTTTACTTTGCTTATTGCAATTATTCGAATTTTCAACTAATTAATTTGCTCTTCTGAGAACCGCATTGTCGAGTGTTAGAAGTATTTCGTTTTAAAGTGATGGAGTTTTTCCGCGAGAAAAGTTCAACGGACAGTCAGATCTGAGGGATGAGCTTTAAGAAAAAGAAAGGAGTCACAGTTACTTGGCTCTTAAACGAGAAAAGCGGATTACAGACAGTGCCTCGATTTTTCGTGAATCTTTTAAACGATCGCCGACGCGAAAAGACGGATTAGAAACGGCAAAAGGACTTGCTTCTGTAAGGAGCCTTCAATTTTACAGCAATATTGTCGAAAAGTATAAATAAGCCTAGTTTACTCGAATAATTCGTGGTTGTATTTCAATAAATTCTACTCTCGTAAATTCCCCATTCATGCATATAAAAATTAAAAATATTCTTCAAACCCGTCAGAAATTCCGACAGATCGATAAACGAGAAATATCGACAGATACGTGAAATTTCGATAAACTCTATTATTTAATAATCCGAAATTTAATTGAAACTGCATATCATGAAAATACGATTAAGTATTAGAGACTCTTCCGATATCAGTTCCATTTTGAGTTTATCGAATTGCTGGAAGTTAAGCTAATTTAAATCGTTCGGAACATTTTCACCGTAAAGTTACAAAGTGAAGCAAAAGCATGGCGTTCGTTAAAGCAAACAAGGAGAATCAAAAAGGGATTCTCTCCCTTCGCATTGTATCATCCCGTCGGTAGTGAATTCAGCGAATAAATTCACAGGCTATAGATAAGTCGAATTTTTGCCAATTTCAAACGTAAAACGGTAAAATGCATATTTTTATTCGACGCATCACAACCCTGACCCTTGAATATTCGCATATCTTCCCCATCGCCTAAGTATCCTCGCGAAAAATGAACTCCGAATGACAGAGCAACCTGAGATCCATTCTTGTTGCTTCAAATTGAGCTCCCCTTTCGTGAAATCATTTTATAAATTCATCGGAGAGTTCGCCTGAGATGAACGACGCAAAAAACACTCGTGTCATCCTCATTAACTCTTTTTTATCGTTACCGGAAATAACAGACTCTGCCATGTGCATTTCACGATTCCGTTTTGCTAACATTCGCAGCGGTTTTGTTTCCGGTAACAACGTTCATTTAGAATTTGCATCGTTCCGCCAACGAAAAAAGTTCTCTGCGTGGTTTCGAGCTACGATAAACAATGAAATAATATAATTAACGCGAACTCTGTTTTGAAACCTATCTGCATTTGATATTGTTCTCTGTCCTTCCCTATGAAGACCGAGAACATGGCCAAAATTTCAAAATTTACTGCAACTTGAGGAAATTTAGAATATTCCACATTAATGTTCTTTTCTTTAATCAGCTACAGTTGAACGGATTGCAATTTTTTGACGAATTTTGCAATGGTGAGAATAATTCAGATATCGTAACTGTCTTTCTTTAATTGATTAAACTTGGTTTTATAGATATTTAAGATTTTGATTAAATAGGTGAAAGTTTGAAACGTCGAATAAAGATGAAATATGAAATGTAAGTAGGTATATAATGACAAGAAAGAAGGAAAAATTGCATTTGATCTTAAATCAGCATTTACCTAAATGTCAAATGCTGCTTCAGAACATGGAATAGAGTTATGTATTTATTCTCTATTTACATTGATATATTCCTTTCGACGTAAAGACGACGAATAAAAAGTCATATAAGCAACGGATTCTGTCACGCGAATCGTCCGTAAACTTTGTTAAACGATTGCAAACGCTTTTCCGTGATTCCGTTTCGCAACTTTCGATGCACAATGAACGAAAATTGCAAGGTAACTTCGTTTTACCGCGCCCTGCAGTAACTCACTTCCGATCACGTGTCGTATAATAAGCGCGTGCCAGGATAATAATTCGAAAAGACGCCTCCTGACGAAGGATACGTCGGTCTACTAACAGGAGTATTGTTAAGTCACATAGGTACGTATTAAATGCTAAGGGTAAAATATTAGATAGGAAGCAGTCGATAAATGGAACCGAACAAAGTGTCGATGATTGTAAAATTGGCAATTGCGTTGGCATTATCGAACGTATAAATGTAATTGCGCAATCAATGGATTGAATTGGTACGTTAGATTGAACCTCTTTAAAACGAGGACATTTCAATCTTGCCGCCTGTTTCAGTAATTGATTCTGGTAGAGAATTCCATGTTGTCCGAAGTGCACTGAGAAACGGGAGACAAATAAAGTTTCATCTGATCAAGAGAGACAGGACTTGCGTGAGTGCAGCACTTTACGACCTTGCAATTACTCGTTGGAGATCTTGAAAACCTACTTATATCCTTCCTATACTTCCTTCCAGTTATCTTCTCAAGGTTAAGGAGCGGAACGTCCAAGAGAGGAGAGGAGAGTTTCATTAAACTTTTCCATCTCTCGAATCTTTCCTCGTCTGCTGAGATCTTTCTGTCACTTTACCGAAACGTGGAAGAACAATTGTCGACGGGAGAGATTATCGGTGATACATATATAGAGTTTTTTTTTCTCTTTGTGTATTTGCCGTTCTCTACCTCTCACTGACGATGAATTTCATTCTTCGCGAATAACAGAGGTCTCGATGTACATACATAGGTAAATACATATACTATCCCGGAATATTCTCGCCTCCGCTGTTTACCTCCACCGAGATAATATTTTTTCCAATGTTACGCTTAATTAAATGCCACTCGCAGCTTCCGGATCAGTGGCAACATGACAGTCCATGGGGAGGCACTATACGATGGACGATGGAGAGGATTTCTCTCAAAACAAGACAACAAGAGAGGAAAAGTAAAAATAATCACCCCCAATGACGAGTCGTCATCGATCTCTGGCCAGGTGCACGCGATATTCGAGTTCATCCCGTGTTACTCCCTCTCGGAACAAGGGTGTCTGACGACACGAGTCCATAAAACCCCATAAACATCCCTAAGAGTCTCCTGAACGCGGTGGCTAAATCGTGCTCCTCTGAATGGAATAAAATATCGCTTTCTGTGGCAATTTTACGGCAATTTTCCATCCCGACGGAACCGCACCATGGTTCACCATCGTTCATGCACAACCAGCTACCCAGGTGTCGGATAAGCGTTGTCGTAGAAAAGCTTTTTTTCCTCATCGCTTACGAGTGATTCTTTCATTCTTCTCGTACTCGAGCCATTCGATTGATACTCGGTACCGCCCTTAAAACGACCGTCAGAATCTATGGTGGTTTCCAACAAAAACAGGTATAGCTTCGTAGAAAACTGAAATCTCCAACCAATGATCCGTAATGGTATTTATTGAGAGGAAAGTCAAGGACTTTTCCATGTAGGATCGGTTTTGGAGATTCGAGTCGATTTGTAATTTACAATTGAATTATGATAATTGAGAATACACGGGGTGTTCCTTATTAGCATGGATATTTGGAAATCGTTGAACGAGATTAATTCAGGGGTTGCCTGAATGCCGTTAAAGTGACGTCAGCTTCATTGAATATATAAGTACTTGGGAATTGCGCTGGGAATTCGTGGTATTGGCAGAATAATTAGGGAAATTAATTCGTAGTTAATTAATTTTCGTCTTACCCGACGTTGAAGATTTTTAGCAAAAGCCTGAATAGGTCTTTCGTGGGCGGTTTGTCTTTTATTCGTGGCCCTGACAGAAAGATGGGTAAGTGTTAACAGTTTGAAGAAAAGTAGAATTTCAGACGACAGTGTATCGATACCGGTGTACCGACGTTTGATTTATTGGACCAATTCGATTCACAGAGGGAAAGATATTGCCAGGAGACGAGAAGAAAGTCTGTAACAAAGAATCAGTCGGTTTTCCGCTTCTGAAATAAAGACGGAAATTTAATTTCGCCTGTTACCGCTCTAAATCGGGGGTGAGAAGTCGCACCAGAGGCTAATCTCTTTTCGTTTGAAGAAAATAGTTTCATTCGTGTTGCGGATTCCTTTTTACCTTTTCATGCTATTTGCAGTTAAATATATTAACGATAGTTGTATTCAAAGTACGAGAATCCACTGGTAATTATTTTTGTAACATGTTAATTTGATTTTTGAATTTTTTCGTACACAGCTAGGTTTTATAGGAGCAAGTTATTCACTTCGCTAATTATAAACAGACGTTTCAAGATAGACAAGCGAGAAGGACGAATCGAAAATGCAGATTGAGGTAATCTTTCATGCTGTGTTTCCGAGTGCGGATTTGGTATCTCGTTCATGGTCATTGAACACGGTAAACCAGAATTTCCTCTCGCCTAGATATGCTCACGATTTTAGGACTTGATAAACGATACGATTAACTAATTAATATCCATTTATATCATTAGCGTAATTAATCATGTATAACATACTTCCCATAGAATCGACAAACATTCCACCTAAATACATCGAGGAAGAGTAATTGAATTAAGAAAACCTCAATAAACGACATTTCACTGCTTTAAAAATAAAAGACAGTCTAAAATTAAACTCCGATCACTGAAACACAATTTCGGCGGTTCGTGTTTTAAAAGAGCAAAGGTCAGTCATTTCAAACTTCTTTTCCAATCTAAAAGACATTTTTCTAAACTAACATACGTTCTTCTCTTTCTTTTAATTCCCCATCATTCTACGTTCCTCTTTCCTTTAATTCTCCATCATTGTACGTGTCGCTCCCCTTTAACACCTTAATCTACGACTTCTTTTCTAATGAGTCGTGCAAAGACTCAAAATTAATTCCTGAAATCAAAAAATTTCACTGATTTCAGATATTTCGTATAATTGAACCTGATATTAACAATGAGATCGTGATGATCGACTGATTTGATCAATTTAATACTTTTTGGAAGACTTCAAAAATTTCCTAATCCATTTTCTGCGCTACGAGTCTCACACGTAGTTGTAGACTAAGGGGTTAATTCTTAATCATTCTATGTTGCTTTTTCTTTTAATTCCCCATCATTATTCGTTTTCCCTCGCGCCGGAAACGGAAGACTATCGTCACTACTTAACGTCTCTCCCCGGTGCTGTTAACGCGGATCGAATCGCTCGTAACGTTGACAATATTCGAGCCCCTTTTACCAACGTAAACTCCAATGACAGTGAGACACCGTTTCACCGTACCATCTCGATATTGTACTCGAGTGGAGTCGAGTGTCGGCAGAATCTACCTTTAGTTATGGCACGTTAGTTACGCAATGCTTACTGCACGATAAATTATGTCCCCGTATGAAAGAAACAGCCTGGTACGAAACTATCCCCCGGAGGGTGTTGGAATAATATTCCTCTTACAATTGTACTAACCGCTGGCGAGTTGCGGAAAACGACGGAACGTGATGAAAAAATTTATAGTATATTTTACGGATGATCATGAAAATTTAAGGTGGAAGATAAAACATATCTGTTAGTTATATTCTTTGCTGTTGATTCTTTCAATTTAATCATTGTCATATAGTTTTCAGCTTTAACTGCTCTAGCTATTTTACTTAAAAGGAGAACGCAAGGCCTTCGGGTCACCGATTTTATTGAAATTTTATATACTCGTAGAGTAAGTCGTTCTGATTAAGAATATACCATATTATAGGGGCAGACGGTCAATAGTTTTTAAGATATTTGTAATTAAAGTTTCATTGGCAAGTCCTGTAAGACGCAACTGAATATTTTCTTAATATTTCTTAAATATTAATTTTATATCTCCTGAATATTTCTTAAATATTCATTTTGTATCTCCTGAATATTTTGTTAATATTTTTTAAATATTCATTTTATATCTCCTGAATATTCTGTTAATATTTTTTAAATATTTGTTTTATATCTCCTGAATACTTTCTTAATATTTTTTAAATATTTATTTTATATCTCCTGAATATTTTCTTAATATTTTTTTGATATTTATTTCATATCTCCTGAATATTTTCTTAACATTTTTGAAATATCTAGTTTATATCTGAAACTTTAATTAACTATTATATTTTTATACTAAAAATGAAACATTAATTATAAATATCTTAAAAACTATTGACCGTCTGCCCCTATAATAGGGTATATTCTTAATTAGAACGACTTACTCTACAAGTATATAAAATTGCAATAAAATCGGTGACCCGAAGGCCTTGCGTTCTCCTTGTTAGGATTTACTGGTTAAAGTGGATTTTGAATCACTGAGGCTATGAAGAGAATCTTTCATAGTGGCGAGCATTTATTCTTCTTTGTTTCATTGATATTTTGCGCCAAAACTGGCCGACGGCTAAGATTTGCAAGGCGTAATTTTATCCTAGTATGTACAGATATCTCTTATATTTTTGCAAATTGACGGAACTATACGTTTTTTCATAGTATAATAAAAACAAAAAAAAAACTCGCAATTTCACTCAGCTTTGCAAAGCCAAAAGTCATCAACAAGCTCGTGAAAGGGTGAAATTTTATATTACAATATCACAAGTTGCGTTCAATTACAAATTCCAATCAAATCCCCATCTCCCAATTCGCCAAACAATGCAGGATAGACAACGTTATCACTGTACTGCCAAGTGCAACGTATACAATTTTCAGCAACAATCGTACCGACGCGATGAATGCGCTTCTATCTCGCGGATGCGAAAACCGTGCTATAACGTGGAGCGACGCGAAACTTCGATGGCTTCGTGCCAACCGATTACCAACCGATCCTTCCGGCAAATGACATTTTCGTGAATTATGTGATTCGACTCTCACAAGGCATATGTTGCAGTTACCAGCTTCTGTATACGTATTCGCAGAGAAATCGGTGTATCGTGCGCAAGTTTAGTTTGGCCTCACTCCAATCGTCGTCCTCTAAAGGGCGAACGTGTCGTTGGTTCCTTATTTGCTCAGGTTGTGGTTCTCCTTTCAATTCTACATAGAGCCACCGCTAATCCGTCGATATATGAGGCTCATTTGTAACGTGTAATCTTTCTTTGTAAAATACGGCATAATTCAGTATTACCGGATCGATCGTACGTATGGTGAAAGGTTGATTTCATGGTTAGCACCTAGGGAAAGATGTAAATGCATTGTTTGATGACGACTCGATGCTGTGGATTTTTGAATGATACTTTACTTGCAGCTGACATTACCTTTTGAAGATTGTTACTACAGTGATTGTTGGAGATGGAGCTTGGGAGGAAGTGTATGTTAAAATTTTCGGTTTTAATTTTTTTTTTTTATAAATTGATTGAAACTTTTGTAGTAAAGATTTTCCTTCTTATCGATTTTGATTAAATTTAGTACTTGGAAGAAGGAAAGTCAGGAAGTGTAACCGATGATTAATTAAGTAATTTAGATTTTATAATATACAAATGAAATATTGACTACCTATGGAATCCCTATCAAATTCGAGAATTTTTAATGTTAAACAGGTGAAGTAATTCTGTAATTGTAAATTAATTTTTTCATTGTATATTTCATTTTATCTTACTTTTTTAGGCCTAATCCAGATTTTTTTTAAATTTTAGCTTTCTTTTTCATTTAGGAATGAGAGGGATAAAGTTTCGTGTTTGGCAAAAGCTAATCGTGAAACCAATTACAAATAGTTTACTGTATCGTTTGCCGTTGCGTTCAAACAATTAGTAATGTACTCAATGACAACTCCTGCTTTACGCTACTTTTCGAGCTCGACCTTTGGGATAGCAAGTAAAGCAGAGTTCACGTTGCGTGACACAAAGATAATTCATAAATTTCATGTGGGCGGATCGATTCGGTAATCCTGATCTTCCATTGGCCCACCAACGAGTTGCAAATTAATTGCAAATATTCTAACGGACGGCTCATTATTGAGTTGGCCTTTGATGGCTCGTGTTGCCAGCTCATCACATACCGTGTAATTTCGTTCGATTAGTAATCGGTATAACGCGGAACAAATTGATGGATCGTTTCTCTACTGCGTCGGATTAGAAATATGGGAATTTATTGGGAATGTTAGATTTATTCACGTGGAAAATTACAATCGTATTAAAAATATCTGTTCGACCGTAAAAGAAATGAATTCTATCGAATAAAACATTAATCTGATTATAATTGTAGAGAAAATTGTAACAATAATCTAATTCTGCAAATGTATTTTTGCAAAATAATTTCGCCGTATCGTAGAACATAATGGTGTTATAAAAAAGAGACTGATTTTAATATTTTCATGTTTTATTAAGATGACTTTAACCCCTTGTCCTACCATAACGAGTGACACTCGTGATGAGATTAATGGGATAGAATATTTTCAAGTTTTTCAAAAGCCATTAAATTGAAAACATTAATGAGACGCGACGCGATAACATTATTTCTATAGCATTAATATTACGTTAAATTAGACGGCATGTCAAGAATCACTGATTAATTTTTATTTTGGTAATTAAATTCTGTATTATAGCGGACACGAAACAAATCGTAGTGCAAGGGGTTAATAATTAACTGGCACAATTAGGAATTCATACGATCTATGAGATTTCTGAGTAATTAGCACTAGAACTACCGGCGTTAAATCTATTAAATTTCAATGTATCAAATAAGTACTTTGAAACAAATCAAAAGACCGAAAAGAAACTGGATACGGTGATTTATGTTTTTCTAGATTGACGTAGAATATTTACTCCATGACTTTCCTGTAGACTTGAAGAATTTTTGGAAAAAACTTTGTACCAGTCATTTTGACTGGTTTGGTAGTTCTAGTGTTAGACAACTATCAACCTCGTTCAAAGGTTCAATTTTCTATCATTATAAGAGAATAGTTTCACAAATCCGTAATGTATAAAAATGCATCAGAAAATAACCGAAGAATGCAATTTTTCCAAATTTCATCTCAGAGTATTTTCATCGTTTGCACATTTGTGCAATTTCCACTTTGAAAGGCTACGTATAACATTCTTACAGGGTGCATTCGCAGCAGCCCCTTCCCGAATCAATTATCATTTCATTCCGACGAAATTACCGATAATACCAACGCCTGTCGGATTAGAGATCGGTTTTCCAAAAAAGCGCAAAATTTTTGGTGTATCGACGTAAGCGGCTTAGCGGCGTGTGTCCACGGCAGCTGCCTATCGATCTATCGAAAACCCATCTCTTTATATATATTGTTCATAGCACGAACATTAATCCCGTAAATACCGAAATTATCCGGGAAAGGCCCTTCGAAAGGCAGCAAAGGGCGCTCGCATGGTAACGTATAATCGGCCATTCAGGTAGAAATCATTCAGAGAAAACAAAAACAGTTTCGAATTCTAAAGAGCATCGAACTTTATCGTGATTACGATTTCACGTGTAATTTCGAAGCTTTCAAATACGTTAATGATGAAAAAAATATACATTAATTAATACCTGTATAACATATTGAAGAAATATTTAGCGAAATAATTTGAGAGTATTTGAACATTTACATTTAGTGGTTTAGTGATTAAATCTGATGATTATGAAAAGCCGTCTTAACAATTTACATTTGAAAAATTAAACTTATCGGTTACTTTGTATTATACTTATGAATAATATACAATGGTGAAATTATTTTCCAAACATGATAAAAAATTGAAACCTTTAACTACCTCAGCACCTTCACGAGGGAATTTAAAAAACAATTAGAACATTGTATATTTTGTATTATATTTTATAAGGATGTTTATAAACAATACTTTCATTTTTATTAATGCGTAAAATCTATGCTGTCGACGAAAGTGTACTACGTTGTATTTAATTACTAGATTTGTACAAGAATAAAGTAAAAAGTTTGATTTGCGATGCGAAGCTATAAGATAAGCTTACGATTAGATAAATTAGAAGGTAAGCTCATATGTGTAAGTCATTGTCAGCTAGCCATAATTATTGTAAAGACCAAATACGTTTACGTGCAGTGAAGTTCTGGTAATTAGTTTAACTTGATGTTATTGTAACATAAAATGTTCGAATTCAACCAAAGTTTAGACATCTCTCATGGAGGCACATTTAGAAATGCCAAACACAAACACTTCTGCGCTGGATCGTTTGGAACGAGAGCTTTAATTACGATCAATGTAGGTAGTTATAAATTAAGCGTGGGCCGACTTCTCTTATCTCAAGATCTTGTAGTCGGACTAGACATGCAATTTTCCTTGAATGATACTTCCTCCTCCAGTATCTGATAAAATCCCTGATAAAATTATGGATAAAAGCTTGAAACTGATGCAAATTTGCTTATCACTTTGGTCAATTTCACTCTATCCTCTTTACATCTTGTAAATTCGTCTAATATGAATTATTCATGATTCTCAAATAATTTAATCTTGTTGCAATTTTCTTATTATTGATTACCCTATATCGAGGAGAAATTGAAAATTGTGATATGTATATAAAGTGTGACAAAAGATTCCTTTGTTATCAACGGTATAAATGTGCAAAATATAGAATATACCGCGAGTAGATAAGCTGTTGGAAATTTGAAAGAAGCGCCATTGAAAGAAACTTCTTTACCGATCGATTCTGTGGGAGGAAATTCATAACGGTCCATTCAAAAGTGCAGTGTAGTGCAACACCGGTCCATCAGCTCGTCGACTCATCGATTTCGGTAAGAATTAACAAAATACGTATTAACATTTAGTTTAATTACTATATTAAGTTAGTCAAACTTGTAATTAACTAGCAGAGTTACATTGTAACCGAATTACACACTGTTTAAATGCGTTATTCTTGGCAAATTATGTGCATAGGATGTCGACGTTTAAAAGCCGGTCCGTATCGAAGGACTCGATCATTGCGAATTCGGTTTTTACATTTTCCCGGGATGTTTCCATCGAATTCTCCAATTTAGAAATCGTTTCTTTTATCGTTTTATTAGTTGCTTTGAGATTCTGAAATGCTATTTTACAAAAATGCGTTAAATTATGGTATTTATGATACGATTTCTGAAAGAAAGTAGCTACGAATTCGAACCATGTCTTTTGTAGATGTACTCCTTTTCAATGGCGTCCGTTAACACGTTCATGAATTTCAGCACTTCTATCTGCCTTTTCGATAAAGTTACCACCGTTTTTATTTCCCCGAATTTCTTCTCATATTCTTTTATATATTCATTTAATCGCGATACTGCGTTTTTATCATTTTTATCCCTGCGATTGGATTTCTGAAAACTAATAGTTTCGTTCATGAATACGGTTTGAAGTTGTCGATTTAAAAATGCGAGAAACGACAAGAAATAAATGAGAAGACACGTTCGATGGCATAAAAAAATATTTATTTACAGAAAAACATAATAATACAATAGTAAAGTTGAAATATATCGAAATACTCTGACAAGAAAAAAATATATTTCTCCATTTAAATATATTTCCAAATTAGAAAATATTTATGCATTGATATAGCAGGTGTATATGGAATGTCGTTGTGTTTCATTACATAGCATTGTAGCCTTTCTTCCATACAGTATCTTTAAGATATGCACCTATCATAGGATTATTGAGCATACTTTCAACAATGTTCTTAAACCCCAACTGGCTAGCCAGCATATATTTACATTCGATGTCTGATAATTCAGATATCAATGCCTTCATATTATCCGTCATTTTGTGTGTAATACTTTTTTCCAATCTGTACCTGTTGCAGAAGACACAAAACATCCATTAATTAACTGTCTTCTAAGATATTAATTGTATTTAACACCACAATTAACTTACCTCCGTGCGCAATCTTGCACCAAGCCAGGAGTTAGTTTATTAACTGCTGTGAAATCTTTTAAATATTTCATCTCTCCGTTCATAATACAGTGGCAATAAATTAGATTAGCCCAATCTACATGATGATTGTAAGCGTGCATAACAGTAAGGGCTTGAGAGAAATTTAAAATTTGGCAAAGTATTTTATCCACGTCGTCAGGCTTCAAATTTAGTATACATACTACTTGCTGATTATTTGACACAGCATTAAATAGTGAAAGTTGAAGTGAAACTAACTGCATCTGATCCGAACACCAACTGGCAAGATTCAATTTATTGTCCTGCAAAGGAACAGCGTGATACTTCAATGTAATTGTAGAATAGCTTTTAATCATGCACTACATTTTTCCTGGATATTATTTTTTATTAAAACATTCCGTTAGTTTCACCTGTAAATAGTATTGGGTTGCATGGCTATAATTGGTAACAGCTAGTTGCAATCTTTTTTGAACATTTTCAGTCCTAATGAATTTCACTTCTGGTTGAGGAGTAATATGCAATTTTCCTTGATCTTTCATCGTGTCTGTTATCAACGCTTTGATAACATCTTTAGCTTCTTGCTCCCACATCAGTGCAATTTCGTAATACAAACGAAAATGCAATGCCACTAATGTAAAGAGTTCCTTATTTTCGGGACATTGGCGTTTCAGGAATTCTAGCAGAGCTATTTTTAGACCAGTCACCTGTAATATAATAGATTTTTATTGTTATATTCATTTAAATTGTCTCTCATCAAAAGAAGGTGTGAAATAATACCTTATCTAGGCCTTGCCCAAGGAGAAATTCAAATTGATCATTTTCTTTCAATATTTGGAACACATAATTCATCTCGGTGAAACGGCCGACTCCTGTTACCAGGCGAACCTAGAATAAATAAATAGCAATTGTAAAATTAACATTCCATTATTTGCAAAGTTCTTTAATACTTATATCATACCAATAAAGTCCAGTGTTTTAGATTTTGCAAGGTGTTTGCAAGATTCTGACACTTGCGTAATACCGAAGCTATCCCTTCCATATTACAAGATGTAGTAAAACAATCATGAGATCTTATTAACAATTCCACGATTGTCTTTAAAGTCGATACTGTATGCGGGGGAAAAAGTAATGTAATATAAGAATGTACTGGTGTTTGTTCAATGGTATAATGTAAAATACCATTTCTCTTTTCACCCTGAGAATGCCCAAGAAGTTTAATAGCAGTTTTTAAAAGTTGCCACCCTAATAGCGACACGTCGCTGCACAATTCCATTATCGAATGAAAATTAGTATTCAATGGGTATCCCCATAAAGAAATACAATCCTCAGATCCATCTGAAAATAAGTAAAGTATCTTAGCTAGCTTCTCACACGATGAAAAGATTACTTTATTAAATAGATGTACCTTCTACAGCACGACTAATGCTCGTTGTAATATTTTCGGCCAAAAATATCGCTATATTGTCGCAATTTATTTTATAGGTGTGAATGATGTCATTAAGAATTTCTGATTTATTTTCAATGTTACATCTTGTAACTTCTTGTAAGAACTGAAGAGGATTGTTGAGCATCAATAGAAACTGATAACTCTTTCCTAATCGTATTGCAAGTTTGTAGCATAATACAACCCTTAGGCATATGTCGGTGCCATGGTGTAGAATTTCGAGTAATTTTTGTAAAATAGAAAGACATTCTGCTTGGATTTTGTAGATACTCTCGTTTTTTGATTCTCCTCCACTGGTTGAACTCAATATACTTGCATTTACTGAAAGAAGTAGTGTGATAATCAGGGTGCAGTTTTATGCAAGGTGGAGTTTATTTGGTAGTAAAATAGTTACATGATGACGATGAAGAAAGTCTTTGTAAGCCTCGATTTTTCAGTGCACCGTACTTCTGTTGCTTATTTTTATTTGTTTCTGATAATAAGCTTCTTTGTTCGGCAGTTAATTCATTGGGAGTTGTCTCTCCCTCTGCTAAACTTAAACATAGCATTAGAAGTTGCAAATCCTAGAAAGAGAACGATACTAAAATTACTTACGAGCAAGATATATTTCTGTAAAACGAATTTAACAGTATTTTTAACTTACTTTATGTTTGTAATTAAATATAGTGCTTATCCTTAGTGCAATATCCAGTCTTCCTGTATCGATTAATCTGTTAATTAAGATTTCAGTAGCATTTTGCTCATTTACATCGGTCAACGTACAGCTGACTTTTAGTTCATTCAATCCTGATAACAATTCTGTTTTCAGTTTATTAAATAAGTAGTTATTGACATCTAATTGTATATTTTCGGGTCCAGCTAAAATACACGATTTCCACATAGCCATTTCCAATGTGTCGATAGTTTCTCGTTCAGTTTCAACATTCTTTAATATTTCAAATGCTAATTTCAATATTTCATATCTGCACAGACAGTCAATTTAATTAAAATCATTAATTATATTTAGATTTTCACATTAAATATATATTTTGTTCACCTTTCCTTGTGCGAGGCAACTTTTTCTGCGTGCTCAACAAAAAATTCTACTGCCTTTCCGCCTGGGACATTGCATTTTTCAAAATTTAAGGCACACTCGTTCCAAAATCCACTTTTAACGCCATCGCCTTTTTTAACGTATTGTCTATATTCATTTCGGTACTGAATCGCATTTTAACATTATTATTTATCAGTTTAAGAATTATAAGTACAATCGAAAGATATCTGTAAATTATACCTGTGCCAGGATTATTTCAGACGAGTCTAAGCCAGCGGCATTGGAAAGTTCTAATGCAAATCCGTAATTATCATTGAGCAATAAATCAGAGATACATCTCTGAATTTCCGTATCAAAATTATATATATTGTCTGACACATCCAAAGCCATAAAATCTAAAGTGACGTTGGCCCTTTGCAATATTTTTGTAACTTTTAGAAGACACTGGAAATCCGGAATCCGAACTAAAACATACCAAAGAATTGATTTCTTCATTTAATAGAAAAGATTATTTTCACACTAAAACTACCAAGCTGATCAAAATAATGATTTTAATTTGATCAGATCTCTATGTTATAAAATCTATATTACTTAATTGATTATTTCTTTCATTTTTTCATTTCTCTTTTTCCAAGAAACATAATAGAAACAACGCCGATAGTTCTAGCGTTAAATATTACATTAAAATTTCAATATCACCTGGAAGGTCTGCTTGAAGATTACACTTTGTTACAACTTCGAGGAATTTTATTTGTAGATGTGTACTTGGAAGATTACGGCCCAGCGTTGTTATAATGCATTTAACAGCGACAACTATAATCCAATATAAATTTTTTAAATACGTCGTATCAGAACAATCCCAATCCATAATTTTCTAAAAAAAAAATAACTCCATTACTTTCTCAAAATTGGTATAATTAATGAGTTCTCTGTAATATGAGATCCATACATTACACTTGAGTGCTAAACATCGAGATTTAAAGTCCAGCAAATACTGCTGGCATCCCTTAAAATCACCATAGTTCGCACACTGCGCAAGAAACTCGAAAAATGGATTGAAAGAACTTTCCTGCAATGTTGAGTTCAATAACGTAACAATTTTTCATTAATAGTATCCAATATACATTGAACTCACAGGTAGAAAGATTTTGTAAGCTTTCTTAACAGTATCAATGTATCCACGTGATACCATTGTATCCAATAAATTGAATACTTTAGTAGCTGACCAGATCTGATGTTCCAAACATTCCTTATACTCTGAAAGAATATCTTTATCCGCGGATGATATAATCATCCACGAGTAGCAATAGGCTGCCGTCGAAGATGGCTAAAATAGAAAATCCCCAAATTACAATAAAGCATGCAAATTTGAGTAGAAAGTTAGTGATTATGTAGGTGAAGTTTTGCTACAAGTACCTCATAACAAGTTGCCAAAATTGTGAGTATAGGTCTCAGTGTTACTCGTGATGCATTTATTAATGCACCAGGTGGATCTGGGCTATGATGGCATTTGAGAATAGTTAACCATAAGTCATCCTCTGATGAGAAACTATTGTCAATTATAGGATGATACTCGAGAGTGCTAACGTATGAGTCAGAACTGTTTGTATCTAGGGATCTTGGGGAGCCAGAAGTCGAAGATACCTATTTTAATTGATTGAATTAGTATCATGATCTAAACTCATTGAATGTTATACTTACATTCTGTTCAACACCTATTTTATAGTACAATGACTGTCTGGTATCTCGTGATGGCAGCTTCTGCTCATTGGAAATGGCTGAAGCTAATTTCGTTAGATGTGGATTATTTAAACATGTTAATAAGTGCTCCCTAATTACTATATCTTCGAAATTTTTCACATTTTCTGAAACCTGCAATAGCCGTTTCAATTGTCGTTATAACTTATATAAAAAATGGCATTTACATGGGGAATGTTCCTAATTACCTGATCTATGGGGTAGGAAAACGTATGGCACACTAAAACAAACTCAAGCCACTGATTACTGGCGGCTAAGAATTTTAAAAAGCAATCTGGCAATGAAGTGTTATGCGCTTTTGCAAATCGTACTATAACGTCCCACATTTTCATTGCATTTATAAATAGCTGGGTATCATCGAATATAGTTTCACTCAGGTTCTTTTGAAAGCTAGTTTCAAGATAAGATATCACAGATTGCAGATCATTCTCGTTTCTATGTATGACATTCTCCAATAAATTCCCTGTGAAATAATTGTGTAATATAAAATAGCATTATGTTAAAAATTATGAAAAATCATGAAGAATCTCTTACCGATAGAAATACTGATCTCTGAAAGAACATAATTTGCCGATGTTACATGCAGTCTTAAATTTTCCGAATCAATGCCAAGCATTTCAATAAAAGCAATGCAACCACATATTATTTCGGGCTTATCTAAATTTCTAAGAGCAAGGATATGAGCGTAAAGAGCGGCTCGTAATTTTCTGAAAGCAATAAATCGTTTATAAACTATTTAATTTTGATATTAAAGGCATATTTAAAGACACAAAATTCACCTTCTAGTAGAAACACTTCCTGGTATTTTGCCTTGAACATGTTTTAAACTCTGTATAGCCATCGTAGGTCTAGCCTCCTTTAAATAATACCTGTACGTTAATGTTTCCGTGTAACCATATTTTTTAACAAGATTTTCATTCGAGAAGCTGGGCATTGGCTCATTTTTGAAACGCCATTTAAACAATTCTTTTACATTTAAATTTTTGTATCCATCTAGTAAGTCGTACATAGTAATTTCATCCTGATTCGACTTGTTTTCTATAATACTTTCAATATATGGTACTTGCTTCAATGTACTTTGCAAAACCTCGTTTGAAACGTTGTAAACACCAAATTGTAAACCTTCCCCATTTTTAAATATATCCCGTAAATCGTTCCGTTCAAATTGCATATCGTTCGAGGAATGAATTTTATGTAAATGTAAAAATATTAATGCTAAAACTATTAGATAATTTTGCTGCAGAAATTTATCGACATCGTCGGAGATGAAGTGAATTGTCTTAAATATGCCTTCTATCAATGAATCATGATAATCTTCTTGAGGTTCACACATTTTTGTTAATACTCCGAGTAAATCATTAACTTTTAACTTATGTTCTTGGGAATCTTTTTCTTGCAAACAACGTGCAAGACATAATTCTTTTTCCATGTTTTGCAAGAATTCGTTCCTGTTTATATTGCAAGATTTGTAAGACAGTATAGTGTCTAAATCTGTTAATGTAAGAGCACTGCTAAAAATGCGGGATAACATTAATTTTATCTCTTGCTGTTCTTTTTTTACGAAAATACCATATCTGAAATGTTTAATTCATTAGGTATATTGTTAGTACATAATTATAAGGCATATATCAGCATAGTAAATCAATCGAATTACACACCTACATAAATGATTTTTAATCAGATCTTTTGCAAGAATACTAGCATTTGAAGAATCAATGCAATCAAGCATGTCAGGTGTAATACTTAAGGTTTTAAATAATAATTTACTTTTTTCATCCATATCATTTAAATCGTGCGTCTTATCACCATAGCAAACATCAATCCATTGTTGCAATTTATCAATTTCATTATTTGAAAGGAAATAATCCCATAGAATATTATTTTTCACATTTTTTGAAATACCTTCGTCATGTATAGAGAGATATAATTCTGTACATAATGCAAGTTTAATATTTTCTGGTAAATTTATTACATCTTCTATAGTTACATTAGTACTCAGTCCCTCTTGAATCCTGAGTAGGGGAAATTGAGAAGAATTATGATGTTATCATAGTAGAAAATTGCTAAATGATTACGAAACTTACATATACTTTTGTTCATATTCTGTAATACTTTTAATTATGTTCCACGATTCTATATATTCACTCTTAAAGTGATCAAGATTTATTAAATACTCTGACAAATATTTTCTCAGTGGTGGGTCCTTACAATTTATACAAATTTTGAATATATGTTCTTCTGGATTTTTTCCCTGCAATAAAATCAAGATATTAGTACAGAAGAAAATAATCTAAGAAGAAGTGTTTACAACTGTAATTTAAAGTGACCATACCACATTCTTCAATATATGAGAAGCTCTGTAAATTTGGTGTTTTTCCAACAATTCTGCAATCCAAATTTCGACTTCCTTGTTGAAATAATTTTGAGACTCTTCAATGGACCAGTTTCTTCTATATCCGAGGCATTTGTGTGCAAGATTCACATGTGTACCCTTTGCAGAAGCTTCTCTCACAAGTTCCCGATCACCTATCATACGCCAACCGGACCAAATAGCTGCAGGCTCTCCAGTCAAACACTCAACGGGGATACCACCTATCATCGTTTTCTCTGCCATCTTATCAAATCATTGGCTTTGTAAAATGCTAATGAATTGAAGTTAAGTTTTTCAGGTTAAGCTTCCAATCAGCAACACCAAAAAGGACATTTGAAGATGTATCACATTTCATTAAGAAATCACAGTAGCAGCATCTACTACATGATGTTAAATTATCCACTATTGTAATGTCTTTACATTTAAAAAAAATTAATGACTCTTTTATTACAATGTACTATATTTCTATCTGTATTAATTGTTGGAAGAATCAAAGCATTAATATACAGCAACACCATGCACGCATGAAGAGAAAGATCCATTGCTAGCATTATATGTGCAAAGTACATATGACGCATAAATGCATTCTTATCGTACAGCTTGCATAAAATAAAGTGTATTGTTGTTATATTTTGATCTCTGACGTTTTATCAGTGAACGCTGTGACAGATCCCTTGACCTGATACACATGCGTATATTGAAGCATGAACTAGAGCTAAGATAGATAGAATAGCTACTAGCATTTTTCAATTGCAAAACTGATTTATCGGCAGTGTAAAATACAAGAAAATTGGATATGACAGAGGAATAGCGTATAAAAAATTTATACTTTTATTTCTGGAAGCAGATAAATTACTGGAATTTGTGAAACGGTATTCAAAATAATCTTTTGGTGAGAGAACAATTTACTTTTCCAGAGAAAGAGTCCAGGTACGGCAACGCCATCTACTTCGGAATTGCATATGTATGGCTGCACTCTAATATGAAGCTATACTTTCTGTTTTCTGTCAGCTTCTTTCAAGCTAAAGTATGACGCAATTATATATCGACAGTGATAGAACATAAAATTGTAGAAGACAATGACCTATAGAAAAATATAATTAAACAAAGAGGAAGGAGTTTTCATCAAAATAGGCCATTGTATTTAATTGCTTTACTGTCATTCTGTAGGATTAGTAAGAACGAAGTATAGTATTCTATACTCCGTTCACGTTATTATTTAGGAGGCTAATGTCATCAGTATTAATATCTGCCATGAAATTATATTGATAAAGGCCCTTATGATTATTCTATATCCTTTATGCTATATATACCTTATAATTGACTCTATTGTTCTGTAGTCCATCGATTTGGGCCTGTAGCAAATATTAGTACCATGCGTGCATCCATTTAGCAGTTGGCAATAGTTAGGCCTTTTGATGCACGATGGCGCTCGCTCTGCTAAGCATTTTTATTTTCACTATATGGGCTGAGGCCAGTCTCACTGTAGCCCTTACCTTTGTATCTTTATATATTTTCAATAAAAAAAAAAAAAAAATTATTTTCACTATGATTAAATTACATATTAACACTTAATTTCCCAAGATGAATCCTCGACAGATCTACAGTTAATAGGATAAAATAATGTCTAGAACAGTGATTCCCAAAGTGGTCTATAACGACCCCCAGGGGTCGATGAAGACCTGCAGGTGGTCTACGTGGGCGAAAAAAAAATTGGGGGTCTATGAAATGAAAATGGGGGTCAATGGCAAGAAATTTCAAAAATTGCAAAAGACAGTATAATTGATATAACATTGACATTAAAAAAAAATACAAAAATATAATATTATTAATATAATTAATATCGTCGGTCCAAAACTACTTTCACTTGATCTCTGAGAATTTTATACGCGTCTCCCTCACTCCACAGTGTGCGTTTAACTCACTCCACAGAGCTGCGAGTCTTCTAAAAGAGAAACAACGATCGGTGCTTTCACTAAGGCCGCGCGAAAATAGCCACGCATCGCATCGACTCATAAATTTTGTGTATTTTTGTGTATTACAGTGTAACCCCTGTAATCCGTATATCTTATTCTCAGGCCTCATTCAGATTGTTCGAGTTGTTTGGATTAACGAAGACACAGAAATTGTATGATATATGATTGTATGGTAGGAAATATACTTCAATATAGTTAGATAGACCCACAGCACGGGGTCTATCTAAAATTGAAAAACATGACAAGGGGTCTACGAGAGAAAAAAGTTTGGGAACCTCTGGTCTAGAACAATCGTTTTCGAGGTCACTTTACTAATTATCAAAAACAATTACAAGACATATTCTCCAAATTCCTCTCACCCTTAAAAATGTACTTTGCGAGATGCAACTCCATAAATTTACAATAGAACCATTTTTCATATACATCAGTATAGTAAACTATATTTTCATTATATAGATACATACTAAAAATTACAAATGAGATCACATCATGGCTGTGCGCAGAATGCTCATGTATGCCATAGATGTTTTAAGAACCTGCAAAAAGATAATGTCCTTTTGTAATTAATAATGAGTAATATACCTTTTTTTGCACAGTCCTTTGTGCAAAATTAATTATACGGCAAGGGTTAGGTAATTGTAGAAAAATCACATTTCCAAATGTTGCCAAAGATAAGTCAACCATTTTGCCGACGGTGATTTTAACGGGATTACCCGACATAATAATAATCAGAATCAGTCCACGTATCGTGCTAGTTGGTAATTGATACCAATCGATCATAAAACACGATCTTCCAATACTGCCAGTCTGCGAAATACATGTAATTTTAATTAGGCAACTTATTCTAACGTAAGTCGAGGAATTAATGGAGAAAAGACAATCAATGATCAAGAAACATAGAGTATGCAATGTTAGGTATTTAGGTACATTCTAACAATGGAAATCACAATACATCATGGACCGTATATAACAAGGTCATTATGAATTAACGTGTAATTATTTAACACATTCACGCCGGCGCGTACCACCGCACAGTGGTTCATTTGGCCGAAAACCTGGCCAAAAAGCCAAAAATTTTTTTCGCGATTTTCAAAATTTAGCAATTGCGTTTTATTTGTAACATATCAGAGCATCGGTTTCCATTAATAAAAGTTTTTATTGAACAACGCTCTTAGAGATATGCAATGTCAAAGTTGGCACTTGAATAATGTAACGTATTCACGTCGAAATTCAGAATACGTTTTCAATGTGAAATAATAGTACAGTCAACTTTGTAAGTATTTGTAGCTATTCGTCATACTTTTAAATTATAAGTACCTTGGTTTCATTTTTTTATTTAATATTTTACAACTGCGATGGCACAGATTGCAAAACCCATACATTTTTTTCCTTTTGCAGAGGAAATAGTTGTGAAGTACGCAAAAGTACAACGCGAATTTTTTTTTAAATTAAACTTTGAAGCTTCCCGAAGAAGTCCCCGTTGTAAAATTTTGCGACTTTTTGCGATTCTACGAGATATTCTTATTTGTTTGTCGCACGCGCCATGCTCGGGGAAATACGTTTAAGACATACTGCCAGGCTATCGTGCCTTGGACAAACGAATAATGCTAATCCTTCACTAAGGTTACCCTTGTAATTAACGAAACGCTATATTTATTTCGTTCGGGTTAAAAATCAAAATAATTTTAAGCAAGCTGGTGGCCTTTTGTTCCAAAGCAACAATAGATAGCCGCGATCACCTCGACCGCTTACCGTTATAAACCGAAAGATCTTTGACGTTTCGGCTGAAAATCTGTCTAGTTGCAGGTATGAGGGCTATATTTGTTTCTCACAATGTTCTATCAATCTCTTTCAGTCTAGATTTTTATTAAACAATGGTAAATTCGAAGATGGAATAGCTGTGATATGCTGGTATTAAGATACAGTGACTGTTGCAATAAATATCATTATAACTTTTGAAGGAAAAGGAATATCAGAATATATTTTTTTTTAAATTAAACTTTAAAGCTTCCCGAAGAATTCCCCGTTGTAAAATTTTGCGACTTTTTGCAATTGTACGCGATATTCTTATTTGTTTGTCGCACGCGCCATGCTCGGAGAAGTGCATTTATGACATAGAGCTGGGTTATCGTGCTTTACCTAATGAATACTGCTAATCCTTCTCTAAGATCAACCTGGCAATTAACGAAATAATATGTTTATTTCATGGGGTTAAAAATCAGAATGAGTTTAAACAAGCTGGTGGCCTATTGTTTCGAGGCAACTATAAATAGCCGCGACTACCTCGACCGCTTACCGTCATAAACTGAAAGATCTTTGACGATTCTAATGAAAATCTGGCTAGTTGCAGGTATGAGGGAAATATTTGCTCCTTACAATGTTTCATCTTTCTCCTTCGACCGAAATTTTTATTAAACAAAGGGAAATTCGGAGATGGAACAGCAATGACATGCTTGTATTAAGATACAGCGACTGCTGCAGTAAATATCATTAAAACTGCAGAAGTCCATGGAATAACATAATATATTTTTTTTTAAATTAAACTTTGAAGCTTCCCGAAGAAGACCTCGTTGAGTTTTCTTGCGACTTTTTGCGATTCTTCGAGTTATTGTTATTTGTTTGTCGCGCGCGCCATGCTTCGGGAAGTGCATTTATGACATAGGGCCGGGCTATCATAAGACTATTGATTTTCGTGCCGATCCGACAATTTTTCGATACTCGCACCTGCCATATTAGAGCCACCATTTTGTTTTTGGAAATTCTGAGTTCGGATTCTTAATCAGCGACCGGAAAATCATAAGGCTATTGATTTTCATGCCGATCCGACAATTTTTCGATACTCGCACCCGCCATATTAGAGCCGCCATTTTGTTTTTGGAAATTTTGAGTTCGGATTCTTAATCAGCGACCGGAAAAACATAAGACTACTGATTTTCATGCCGGTCCGACAATTTTTCAATACTCGCATCCGCCATATTGAAGCCGCCATTTTGTTTTTCGAAATTTTGAGTACAGATTCTTAATCAGCGACCCAAATAATACTAATACACCAATTTTCAGCTAAATTGAAGAACTCCTTGAGTTTTGGCCAGGTTTTCGGCCAAATGAACCACTGTGCACCGGTGGCCCGCGCTTGGGTGTCCCATCGGGCGGCGCGTATCACCGGTGCACAGTGGAACGAAACGACAATCTAGCTAGAAAAAAATAATAACTCGAGAACCGTTCATTTTAGAGAAAAATGTTTTATACAAAAGTTTCATAATATTGTGAAAAAAATGTCACTGCATCGTTAATTTTTTATTTTTTATATTTTTTAATTGTTATTTAATGGTTAACATCATTTTTTATGCGAAAGTCTATAAATTTCTTTACGGACTTTTATTCTACGAAAGAAATAAAGAAACTTTTGCATAAGTCATTTTCTCATTGCACTTTATGTTAAAAAGATATTTACTGCAAAATATCCTCCTGAAGTCTTTCTCTTCCTACTGCAGAGGATGCGAAGTCAACTGATATTCTTTAAATTAAGCAGATAAAAGTAAAAAGGGCGTAAGTGGATCCATGAAATTTTTCCACTAATTACTTCTACACAACCCAAAGAATATATAGACGGAGTTTCAAAGATATACATTTCGTTATTTGATAGTTATAGACATCTGGTCCTTTTGTGACCGCGTGCTCCGCAGGGAGTCGGCAGCCGTACTATGTCATAAACTTTAGAAAAGAATAACAACAAAAGGCAGCAGAAAGCGCAGACTTTTTTTGCAGGAGCTGCTTCTACAAGGTTTAAACTAAATACCCTAAAAATTTCGAGGTAATATTTTGATATACATTATAAGTTTTTCTCTGCTAAAGTTTGCTAATTTCTCCGAAAAACATGTGTCTAAAGAAAGTTCCACAAATTGTTTAAAAATTAATTTTCCGAAAAATCGTTTACGGACCGGGACCACTCGGGAACCACGCGGGAACCACGCGGGGACCACGCCGGACCACGCGGGAACCACGCTAGACCACGTTGGACCACGCGGGAACCACGCTGGACCACGCTGGAACCACGCGGGAACCACGCTGGACCACGCGGGAACCACGCCGGACCACGCTGGAACCACGCGGGGACCACGCCGGACCACGCGGGGACTACGCTGGACCACGCGGGAACCACGCCGGACCACGCGGGACCCACGCTGGACCACGCTGGAACCACGCGAGGACCACGCTGGACCACGCGGGAACCACGCTGGACCACGCGGGAACCACTCGGGGACCACGCCGGACCACGCTGGGACCACGCCGGACCACGCTGGAACCACGCGGGGACCACGCCGGACCACGCTGGAACCACGCGGGGACCACGCCGGACCACGCGGGAACCACGCTAGACCACGCTGGAGCACGCTGGACCACGCGGGAACCACGCTGGGACCACGCCGGACCACGCTGGAACCACGCGGGGACCACGCCGGACCACGCTGGAACCACGCGGGGACCACGCCGGACCACGCGGGAACCACGCTAGACCACGCTGGACCACGCGGGAACCACGCTGGACCACGCGGGAACCACGCTGGACCACGCTGGGACCACGCCGGACCACGCTGGAACCACGCGGGGACCACGCCGGACCACGCGGGAACCACGCTAGACCACGCTGGACCACGCGGGAACCACGCTGGACCACGCGGGAACCACGCCGGACCACGCCGGACCACGCTGGAACCACGCGGGAACCACGCTGGACCACGCGGGAACCACGCGGGGACCACGCCGGACCACGCGGGAACCACGCGGGGACCACGCCGGACCACGCGGGAACCACGCTAGACCACGCTGGACCACGCGGGAACCACGCCGGACCACGCTGGAACCACGCGGGGACCACGCCGGACCACGCTGGAACCACGCGGGGACCACGCCGGACCACGCTGGAACCACGCGGGAACCACGCTGGACCACGCGGGAACCACGCCGGACCACGCTGGAACCACGCTGGACCACGCGGGAACCACGCTGGACCACGCTTGAACCACGCGGGAACCACGCTGGACCACGCGGGAACCACGCCGGACCACGCTGGAACCACGCGGGGACCACGCCGGACCACGCCGGACCACGCTGGAACCACGCGGGAACCACGCTGGACCACGCGGGAACCACGCGGGGACCACGCCGGACCACACGGGGACCACGCGGGGATCACGCCGGACCACACGGGGACCACGCGGGAACCACGCCGGACCACGCTGGACCACGCGGGAACCACGCTGGACCACGCTGGAATCACGCGAGGACCACGCTGGACCACGCGGGGACCACGCTGGACCACGCGGGAACCACGCCGGACCACGCGGGAACCACGGTGGACCACGCTGGAACCACGCGGGAACCACGCTGGACCACGCGGGAACCACGCCGGACCACGCGGGAACCACGCTGGACCACGCTGGAACCACGCGAGGACCACGCTGGACCACGCGGGAACCACGCTGGACCACGCTGGAACCACGCGGGAACCACGCTGGACCACGCGGGAACCACGCTGGACCACGCTGGAACCACGCGGGAACCACGCTGAACCACGCCGGACCACGCTGGAACCACGCGGGGACCACGCCGGACCACGCGGGGACCACGCTGGACCACGCGGGAACCACGCCGGACCACGCGGGAACCACGCTGGACCACGCTGGAACCACGCGAGGACCACGCGGGAACCACGCTGGACCACGCGGGAACCACGCGGGGACCACGCGGGAACCACGCTGGACCACGCGGGAACCACGCGGGGACCACGCCGGACCACACGGGGACCACGCGGGGACCACGCCGGACCACACGGGGACCACGCGGGAACCACGCCGGACCACGTAGGAACCACGCCGGACCACGCTGGACCACGCGGGAACCACGCGGGGACCACGCCGGACCACACGGGGACCACGCGGGGACCACGCCGGACCACACGGGGACCACGCGGGAACCACGCCGGACCACGTAGGAACCACGCCGGACCACGCTGGACCACGCGGGAACCACGCTGGACCACGCTGGAATCACGCGAGGACCACGCTGGACCACGCGGGAACCACGCTGGACCACGCGGGGACCATGCGGGAACCACCGCGGTGGCTCGCGCTTCAGTGTCGTTCAGATGGTCTTAACCCTGTATGGCTCCTTGTAACTTTGAATTCTTTACAATCCAACGTTTCGAAATCAAGTAAAAGTTATTATTTATAATAGTCCTTTTATTATTTTCTAATGTGCTAATGTGCAACTAACCTTCAGATGCCACAGAAAATTCGGCCCATAGAGGGTTAAAATAGCCGCCCGTAGGAGAAAAACACAAATTGCAACGCCGGCTTAACATAAGTGAAAAAAAGAGAAATCATCGATGTGTCTTACATAAAGGTAATCGTCTATCTTATGTAGTTTTGTTATACATTGAGGTCAATCTTGAAAAATCGCGAGTTTTCGTAAAAAAAAATGGTAAAAGAATTGCAAATTGCGAATAAAATCGATCTTCTCAAAAATCGAGGGAGAAGGAGAAAAACTGGTTTTAGATTTGGTTTCGGCACGTCGAGATCTGTAAGAATTGCCTAATGGGTATTACCGCGTATACATTGTGCTGAATGATGGAACCTGATACCGCGCCGCCCCACGTAGCAGCACTGAAAAACCGCGCCGGCGTCAACGTGTTAAAAATAATGTAATCAACTTTATAAAGATATTGCTAATTCGGCAATTAAAACAGTTTTATTGTACAATGTGAATAAAAACAAAAGTGTACCTTTTCCATCAGAAGTTCACCAATGTAACACAGTATGTATATATTGAATGTCAGGGATATCAAGAGCATAATGTAAGTTGTCAAACAAAGTGCGTTATTATTTTCCCATTCCTGTGACATGCATTGTATGTATATAAAAATATATTATATCCACAATAAAATAAATATCAATCTCACAAGTAAATATATGCATCCGAGAAAATAAAACAGGATGAACATAATTATTTAATCGACCACTTTCCAATAATAAATATTACGGACGATGTCATTTTTCCATGCATAAAGTAAGCATATCTACAAGAAATTTTAATATAGAATAATATTTGTTTGCCCACCCTTATGCAGTGAAATTCGAGCAAACATATCATCATTGTTGAACCAGCGAATTCTACTAGGCATACTTCTTGCAAAATTTTCTCTGTCATCGCTGAAAATCTGTGAAACAAGATATTTTCTTGAATTATGTAAATTTCTCGCGTACGAGAGAAAAATATACAGATTCACTTGTAAAAAAATTCAATGAAAATTATTCAAGCGGATTTAAAAAATTTTATCATATATATAACACGGACAAAATTTTATCTGATTGAAATGCAACTGTTAAAGCTGAAAAGAAATAAATCTGTAAAATTAGTTATAAAAATTCGATGATTAAAAGAGTTGCAAGTAAAAAAGAATCACCTTAAAATTCGAAGATGATGTTCAACAATAGCTCCAAGTCGATTCACCTGATTGGTGTTGGATTCAGTATAATTTTCTTTTACGAGATCTTTCAACCGAGATACAACAATGTCAACTTGACCGCACGCATGAGTTGCAAAAAGCGCTGCCAATCCGCATGCACCCACTGTTATCGAATACAGAAAATATCCGCAAATGCAATGCGAAGTATAGACTAATTCATAAACCGGGCTTTTCTGCGCATCGAAAAGTGCGCTATAAGTCGGATAAACCAGTAAGTTGACGGTATTATTGTACTCGTCAACAATCTTATCGAAAAAATACTGCAGACGTGGCAACATATGATAGATGAGACCTCCACTATACATGAAAGTCGCACAAATAATAGTCAAACGTCGACCAATCTTCGCATATCTCAACATCAATTCCCGATCCTCGTGAATCACCACCTGCCACATTGTTTCCAGTTTTCCTCATTAATCGAAGTAGTTTTTTCTTTATTCGGATAATTACTTCGGCTCAAATAAAAAGATTAAGAGCAAAGGAAAAATTTCTCCGGAAGAGAATGTATATTTGTCAAAGGAACACAAAATGATAATGTTAACGACTATGTATTTAGTATATCTTCAAATAGCAAAGATATCCATGAAACAAATTAGGTACTTAAAGAACTCCAGCAATTTATAATTCTTCCATGAACTTTACAATGATACACACTTCTCTTCATTTTGCAATAGTAAAATGAGAATTGATTTTACAATTTGGTCTCACTTTAATGACAATGTTAACGATCAACTGAATTTCAAACGATGAGTGCAATTCTAAATGAGTGAATTTGACAAGAAAATTCTTATAATCAATGATCACTGATCACCTGCCGTAATCATCAAAGACACTCACCAACTTCCAATCGTCCTTCAATTCTTCGACGCACTGCTTGATTTCCGGTCGACGCAACGCGAAAGCGCAATATTTAATCATCGCCATCATACAGAAGTTCAAAAGACCAAACAATTTTAATTTCATCGTGGTATCTTTCTCCTCGAACACGATGTGTAAAGCACATGGTACAACGGCGAAGCACAGCGCGGAATTACCCAAAAGAATTGCAGCAAAAGGAAGAAATCTACCGCTACCTTCGAGCATACTTGGCCAAATTCCTATCGAAGTTAAAATCCAACTATTGTATTTCGTAACGTAACGAATGTCACTCTCGTGATAATAATTTTGCGATAGGACAGAATTCTTAGCTCCGGAGGAACACATGTTTCTGAATGCAAAACACGCAGAAGACTGTTGAGCTGAAAGACCGAAGACGCATTGATCGCAAGGTCATCGGAATTGCGCTTGCGCTTGGTTCTTGCGGACTGTATATTTCCCAACCACCTGTTAGCACGAAGGGTTGAGAAATTGCAGGGGTGAGTGAGCAGAGTAGTTCTATAGAACAAACTGCTTGGAACTCGAAGGGATAGAGTGGAAAATTGCATGTGTAGCATAGTATCATCGGTTACTTCGTAATTCAGGGAAGTATAAACGTAGGTACTGTCTTTTTTATAAGTGTAACAATGTAACAATTGACGGTTAAATCGATTTTAACTGACATTTTATTTTATGAGAATCATTTGTTAATATTTGATACAATTCGATGGAGCAGGAACGTAACGTTGTTACTTCCTTTTTTAACAGTCGAAGTTAGTTATTTCATTTTACAAATGGAAGGTGTAATATTAAAAGAAAACTCCTAATGTAATTACAATCATTTTTATTCAATAAATTTCAAACTGATTTCTGTAAAGATATTAAGCTTTGCCATCATCTTAACAAAGTTTATGGTACATTTTAAAGTATTTGACTTCCAATATATATGTAAATTGAACATAGTTCTTTAAATGCAGGGCTAATATATTTGGATGAAATTTAATAGAATTGAAAAATTATTTGTTTCATTTGTTAATTATAGTAAAGATATACGTGCTGCGTGGAGTGTTAGACTTTCATTTTGCGTGAGTGTTAAACAGGAACGCCTATTTATTCCACGCAGACGTAGCACGCCTACGGGCTTGGCTTTTACGCTACTGGCTGTAGTAGAAGATGTACCGTGCGGCTCGTCAGACCTGTCACCTTGGAGGTAAGCCTGTTTCGGCAGAGTCTGATTCGCCAGGCGTCAAGCGTCATGCCTCTTGTCACACGTACACGAAGGCACTTGACGTTCTTGAAGATGCCTTTTTTGATGATCATATCAAATTTTTTGGGGCGTAATACTAATCGTTTAACATTATCATACAGCGCAAATTGATTCTTTCTTGTATTGTATAATTTCCGTTCTCCTGCGAGAAGTCGCTAATGTGCGACCATACAGGAGTTATATAATTGTATGTTTATGCTATCCTAGCATCATGTATATATGTATGATTGAATAAAGGAACTGTTCCATGCAAAAAAAAAAAACCCGACCGGTCTCGGGTAGACCGACTGGTCTCGGGTAACCCGACTGATGTCGGGTAGTCCGACTGATCTCGGGTATTTCGTCTGCTTCGGGCCAACATGGCGGACTAGAGGCTCTACGGTGTAACTCTTACGCTCAATGAGCGTGTCTCGCACTGAATCGCCGGTATCATGAAGCGAGAGAGTTACACCGAACAGCCTCTAGTCCGCCATGTTGGCTCGTAGCAGACGAAATACCCGAGATCAGTCGGTCTACCCGAGACCGGTCGGGTTTCCCTAGACCCGACTGTGTCGGGTACCCGACCGACTTTCGCCGACCCGACCCGAGACCGACGAGTCGGGTATTTGCACACCCTTAGTCATCGGTTTAATATCTGCCGTGACACTATATTGATAGAGGCCCTTATGTGTCCCACTAATCGGTATTAAGACAATTAACTCTATTGTTCTGTTGTACATCGATTTGGCCCTGTAGCAAATTTAGTACCATACGTGCATCGATTTAACACGATTAGTTGGCAATAGTTAGGCCTTTTGATGAACGATGGCGCTCGCTCTGCTAAGCATTTTTTATTTTTCAATGATTAAATTACACATTAACACTACATTTTCCAAGATAAATCGTCGACAGATCTACAGTTGATAGGGTAAAATAATGTCTAGAACAATCGTTTTCGAGGTCACCTTACTATTTATCAAAAACAATTACAAGACATGTTCTCCAAAATCCCTTCGCCTTTAAAAATGTACTTTGCGATATGTAACTGCATAAATTTACAGTAGAATCATTTTTCATATACATCATTATGGTAAACTATATTTTCATTATATAGATAGGTACTAAAAATTACAAATGAGATCACATCGTGGCTGTGCGCAGAATGCTCAAGTATGCCACTGTTGTTTTAAGAACCTGCAAAAAGATAATGTCCTTTTGTAATTAATAATGAGTAATATACCTTTTTTTGCACAGTCCTTTGTGCAAAATTAATTATACGGCAAGGGTTAGGTAATTGTAGAAAAATCACATTTCCAAATGTTGCCAAAGTTAAGTCAACCATTTTGCCGGCGGTGATTTTAACGGGATTTCCCGATATAAGAATAATCAGAATAAGTTCACGTATCGTGGTAGTTGGTAATTGATACCAATCGATCATAAAACACGATTTTCCAATACTGCCAGTCTGCGAAATACATGCCATTTTAATTAGGCAACCTATTCTAACATAAGTCGAGGAATTAATCGAGAAAAGACAATCAATGATCAAGAAGGATAGAGTATGCATTGTTAGGTATTTAGGTACGTTCTGACAATGAAAATCACAATACATCATGGACCGCATATAACAACATCATCATGAATTAACGTGTAATTATTTTAAAATAATGTAATCAACTTTATAAAGATATTGTTAATTCAGCAATTAAAGCAGTTTTATTGTATAAAGTGAATAAAAATAAAAGTGTACCTTTTCCATCAGGAGTTCACCAATGTAACACAGTATGTATATATTGAATGTCAGGGATATCAAGAGTATAACGTAAGTTGTAAAAGTAAGTGCGTTATTACTTTCCCATTCCTGTCATGTATGACATACATTGTATGTATATAAAAATATATTATATCCACAATAAAATAAATATCAATCTCACAAGTAAATATATGCAGCCGAGAAAATAAAACAGGATGAACATAATTATTTAATCGAGCTCTTTCCAATAATAAATATTACGGACGATGTAATTTTTCCATGCATAAAATAAGCATATCTACAAGAAATTTTAATATAGAATAATATATGTTTGCCTACCGTTATGCAGTAATATTCGAGCAAACATATAATAACAGTTGAACCAACGAATTCAACTAGGCATACTTCTTGCAAAATTTTCTCTATCATCGCTGAAAATCTGTGAAACAAGATATTTTCTTGAATTACACAAATTTCTCACGTACGAGAGAAAAATATACAGATTTACTTGTAAAAAAATTCACTGAAAATTATTAAAGCGGATTTAAAAAATTTTATCATATATGTAACACGGACAAAATTTTGTCTGATTGAAACACAGTTGTTAAAGCTGAAAAGAAATAAATCTATAATATTAGTTATAAAAATTCGATGATTAAAGGAGTTGCAAGTAAAAAAAAATCACCTTAAAATTCGAAGATGATGTTGAACAATTGCTGTAAGTCGTTTTTCCGGACTGCTGTTCGATTCAGCATAGTTTCCTTTTACGAGATCGTTCAACCGAGATATAACAATGTCAACCTGACCGCAAGTATGGGTTGCAAAAAGCGCTGCCAATCCGCAAGCACCCACTGTTATCGAATACAGAAAATATCCGCAAATGCAATGCGAAGTATAGACTAATTCATAAACCGGGCTTTTCTGCGCATCGAAAAGTGCGGTGTAAGTTGGATAAACGAGTAAGTTGACGGTATGATTGTCCTCGTCACCAATCTTATTGAAATAATACTGCAGACATGGCAACATATGATAGATCAGACCTCCACTATACATGAAAGTCGCACAAATAATAGTCAAACGGCGACCAATCTTTGCATATCTCAACATCACTTCCCGATCCTCGTGAATCACCACCTGCCACATTGTTTCCAGTTTTCCTCATTAATCGAAGTAGTATTTTCTTTATCGGGATAATTTCTTCGACTCGAATAAAAAGATTAAAACCAAAGGAAAAATTTGTCCGGAAGAGAATGTACCTATATTTGTCAAAGGAACACAAAATGATAACGATAACGACTGTGTATTTAGTATATCTTCAAATAGCAAGGATATCCATGAAAGAAATTAGGTACTTAAGAACTCCAGCAATTTATAATTCTTCCAGGAACTTTACAATGAGACACACTTCTCTTCATTTTGCAATAGTAAAATGAGAATTGATTTTACAATTTGATCTCACTTTAATGACAATGTTAATGATCAACTGAATTTCAAACGATGAGTGCAATTTTAAACGATGTGTACAATTCTAAATGAGTGAATTAGACATGAAAATTCTTATAATCAATGATCACTGATCACCTGCCGCAATCATCAAAGACACTGACCAACTTCCAATCGGCCTTCACTTCTTCGATGCACTTCTTGATTTCCGGTCGACGCAACGCGAAAGAGCAATATTTAATCATCGCCATCACACAGTAGCCCAAAAGACCAAACAATTTTAATTTCATCGTGATATCTTTCTCCTCGTACACGATGTGTAAAGCACATGGTGCAACGGCGAAGCACAGCGCGGAGTTACCCAAAAGAATTGCAGCAAAAGGAAGAAATCTACCGCTACCTTCAAGCATACTTGGCCAAATTCCTATCGAAGTTAAAATCCAACTATTGTATTTCGTAACGTAACGAATGTCACTCTCGTGATTATAATTTTGCGATAGGACAGAATTCTTAGCTCCGGAGGAACGCATGTTTCTGAATGCAAAACACGCAGAAGACTGTTGAGCTGACAGGCTGAAGATGCATTGATCGCAAGGTCATCGGAATTGCGCTTGCGCTTGGTTCTTGCGGATTGCATATTTCCCAACCACCTGTTAGCACAAAGGGTTGAGAAATTACCGGGGTGAGTGAGCTGAGTAGTTCTATAGAACAAGCAGCTTGGAACTCGAAGGGATAGAGTGGAAAATTGCATTTGTAGTATAGAATCATCGGTTACTTCGTAATTCAGGGAAGTATAAACGTACTGTCTTTTTTATAAATGTAATAATGTAATAGTTGATGGTTAAATCGATTTTAACTGACAGTCTATTTTATGAGAATCATTTGTTAATATTTGATACAATTTGATGGAGCAGGAACGCATTATTGTTACTTCTTTTTTTTAATAGTCGAAATTAATTATCGTATTTTACAAATGCAAGGTGTGATATTAAAAGAAAACTCCTAGTGTAATTACAATAATTTTTATTCAATAGATTTCAAACGAATTTCTTTAAAGTTATTAAGAATTGCTATCGTCTTAACAAAGTTGATGGTATATTTGAAAATATTTTACCTTCAATACATTTAAATTAAAATTAAAATTACATAGTTCCTTACATGCATGGCTAATTTATTTGGATGAAATTTAATAGAATTGAAATTTATTTGTTTCATTTCTTAATTATAGTAAAGATATACGTGCTACGTGGAGTGTTAGACTTTCATTTTGCGTGGGTGTTAATAGGAACGCCTATTTATTCCACGCAGACGTAGCACGCCTACGGGCTTGGATTTTACGCTACTGGCTGTAGTAGAAGATATACATATATTCACACAGTGAAATATGAATAAAATTCATCGCATCATAAGCAAATATGTGATTTTATAAATACTCGATAAATCAGTTTGCCAGATATGTTTTCATACGATTCAATATAATAAAGTAAGTATTAGGAGTAGCGAGTAATTTATATTCAAAATAAAGATCTAATATTGTACTGCGTATAAGACAGATTTTTAATTTGCAATTGATTATATTAATTTACACCACGATACAAAAAAGTAATTTTTAAATGCAGCAAAAAAATCAATCAAATACCGGCGGCCCTCGACTTTCGCACATAATTGCTTCCTAAAAATGTGTGCGAATGTTGAATGTTCGAAAGTAGAGGGATACACGAAAAATATTAAAAGTTGCATATTAATGTGGTTTCTTTGTGAAATTGAGATTTTTCAACATTTAGTAGGTAATACTAGAGACAATATTACAATAGTAGAGAACCTCAGGGTCCTCTAGTATTGTATTTGGGGACCTCACTCCGATTCTAGTCCGGCGCTAACTTAACCCATCTCTATTGTTCTGTTGTACATCGATTTGGGCCTGTAGCAAATTTAGTACCATACGTGCATCGATTTAACACGATTTGTTGGCAATAGTTAAGTCTTTTCATGAACAATGGCGCTCGCTCTGCTAAGCATTTTTTATTTTTACAATGATTAAATTACACATTAACACTACATTTTCAAAGGTGGATCGTCGACAGATCTACTGTTAATAGGATAAAATAATGTTCAGAACAATCGATTTCGAGGTCACTTTAATATTTATCAAAAACAATTACAAGACATATTCTCCAAATACCCCTTACTCCTTAAAAATGTACTTTGCAATATGCAACTGCATAAATTTACAATAGAATCACTTTTCATATACATTATTATGGTAAACTATATTTTCATTATATAGATGAATACTAAAAATTACAAATGAAATCACATCAATGCTGTGCGCAGAAAGCTCAAGTATGCCACAGATGTTTTAAGAATCTGCAAAAAGACAATGTGGTTTTGTAATTAACAATGAGTAATATACCTTTTTTTGCACAGTCGTTTGTGCAAAATTAATTGTACGGCAAGTGTAAGGTAATTGTAGAAAAATCACATTTCCAAATGTTGCCAAAGATAAGTCAACCATTTTGCCGGCGGTGATTTTAACAGGATTACCCGACATAATAATAATCAGAATAAGTCCACGTATCGTGGTAGTTGGTAATTGATACCAATCGATCATAAAACACGATTTTCCAATACTGCCAGTCTGTGAAATCCATGTAATTTTAATTAGGCAACCTATTCGAACGTAAGTCGAGGAATTAGTCGAGAAAAGACAATCAATGATCAAGAAACATAGAGTATGCAGTGTTAGGTATTTAGGTATGTACATTCTGACAATGGAAATCACAATACATCTTAGACCGCATATAACAACGTCATCATGAATTAACGTGTAGTTATTTTAAAATAATATAATCAACTTTATAAAGCGAATAAAAAGGAAAGTGTACCTTTTCCATCAGGAGTTCACCAATGTAACACAGTATGTATATATTGAACGTCAGGGATATCAAGAGCATAACGTAAGTTGTAAAACCAAGTACGTTATTATTTTCCCATTCCTGTCATTTATGGCATACATTGTACGTATATAGAAATATATTACATTCACAATAAAATAAATATCAATGTCACAAGTAAATATATGCAGCCGAGAAAATAAAAGAGGATGAATATAATTATTTAATCGAGCCCTTTCCAATAATAAATATTACGGACGATGTAATATTTCCATGCATAAAGTAAACATATCTACAAGAAATTTTAATATAGAATAATATTTGCTTGCCCACCGTTATGCAGTAATATTCGAGCAAACATATAAAAACTGTTGAACCAGCGAATTCTACTAGGCATACTTCTTGCAAAATTTTCTCTGTCATCGCTGAAAATCTGTGAAACAAGATATTTTCTTGAATTATGCAAATTTCTCACGTACAAGCGAAAAATTGATAATATTACAGATTCACTTGTAAAAAAAATTCGCTGAAAATTATTCAAGCGGATTTAAACAATTTTATCATATATGTAACACGGACAAAATTTTGTCTGATTGAAACACAGTTGTTAAAGCCGAAAAGAAATAAATCTGTAAAATTAGTTATAAAAATTCGTTGATTAAAAAAGTTGCAAGGAAAAAAATCACCTTAAAATTCGAAGATGATGTTCAACAATAGCTGCAAGTCGTTTCTTCGGATTGGTGTTGGATTCAGCATAGTTTTCTTTTGCGAGATCTTTCAACCGAGATACAACGATGTCAACCTGACCGCAAGTATGGGTTGCAAATAGCGCTGCCAATCCGCAAGCACCCACTGTTATCGAATACATAACATATCCGCAAACACAATGCAAAGTATAGACAAATTCATAAACCGGACTTTTCTGCGCATCGAAAAGTGCGCTGTAAGTCGGATAAACCAGCAAGCTGACGGTATGATTGTACTCGTCAACAATTTTATCGAAAAAATACTGCAGACGTGGCAACATATGATAGATTAGACCTCCACCATACATGAAAGTCGCACAAATAATAGTCAAACGTCGACCAATCTTCGCATATCTCAACATCAATTCCCGATCCTCGTGAATCACCACCTGCCACATTGTTTCCAGTTTTCCTCATTAATCGAAGTAGTTTTTTCTTTATTGGGATAATTACTTCGACTCTAATAAAAAGATTAAAAGCAAAGGAAAAATTTCTCCGGAAGAGAATGTATATTTGTCAAGGGAACACAAAATGATAATGTTAACGACTGTGTATTTAGTATATCTTCAAATAGCAAGGATATCCATGAAACAAATTAGGTATACTTAGAGAACTCCAGCAATTTATAATGCTTCCACGAACTTTACAATCATACACAGTTATCTTCATTTTGCAATAGCAAAATGAGAATTGATTTTACAATTTGGTCTCACTTTAATGGCAATCAACTGAATTTGAAACGATGAGTGCAGTTTTAAACGATGTGTACAATTCTAAATGAGTGAATTAGACAAGAAAATTCTTATAATCAATGGTCACTGATCACCTGCCGTAATCATCAAAGACACTGACCAACTTCCAATCGTTCTTCAATTCTTCGATGCACTGCTTGATTTCTGGTCGACGCAACGCGAAAGCGCAATATTTAACCATCGCCATCATACAGAAGCTCAAAAGACCAAACAATTTTAATTTCGTCGAGATATCTTTCTCCTCGAACACGATGTGTAAAGCACATGGTACAACGGCGAAGCACAGCGCGGAATTACCCAAAAGAATTGCAGCAAAAGGAAGAAATCTACCGCTACCTTCAAGCATACTTGGCCAAATTCCTATCGAAGTTAAAATCCAACTATTGTATTTCGTAACGTAACGAATGTCACTCTCGTGATTATAATTTTGCGATAGGACAGAATTCTTAGTTCCGGAGGAACGCATGGTTCTGAATGCAAAACACGCAGAAGACTGTTGAGCTGACAGACTGAAGATGCATTGATCGCAAGGTCATCGGAATTGCGCTTGCGCTTGGTTCTTGCGGATTGTATATTTCCCAACCACCTGTTAGCACAAAGGGGTGAGTGAGCTGAGTAGTTCTATAGAACAAGCAGCTTGGAACTCGAATGGATAGAGTGGAAAATTGCATTTGTAGTATAGAATCATCGGTTACTTCGTAATTCAGGGAAGTATAAACGTACTGCCTTTTTTTTTATAAGTGTAACAATGTAATAGTTGATGGTTAAATCGATTTTAACTGACAGTCTATTTTATGAGAATCATTTGTTAATATTTGATACAATTCGATGGAGCAGGAACGTATCGTTGTTACTTATTTTTTTAATTGTCGAAATTAGCTATTGCATTTTACAAATGGAAGGTGTAATATTAAAAGAAAACTCCTAATGTAATTACAATTATTTTTATTCAATAGATTTCAAACTGATTTCTTTAAAAATATTGAGCTTTGCCATCATCTTAACAAAGTTTATGGTAAGTATATTTGAAAGTATTTGACCTTCAATATATTTAAATTGAAATTAAAATTACATAGTTCCTTAAATGTAGGGCTAATTTATTTGGATGAAATTTAATAGAATTAAAAAATTATTTGTTTCATTTGTTAATTATAGTAAAGGTATACGTGCTGCGTGGAGTGTTAGACTTTCATTTTGCGTGGGTGTTAAACAGGAACGCCTATTTATTCCACGCAGACGTAGCACGCCTACGGGCTTGGCTTTTACGCTACTGGCTATACTAGAAGATATGCATATGAATAAGAAATATGAATAAAATTCATCGCATCATAAGCAAATATGTGATTTTATAAATACTCGATAAATCAGTTTGCCAGATATGTTTTCATACGATTCAATATAATAAAGTAAGTATTAGGAGTAGCGAGTAATTTATATTCAAAGTAAATATCTAATATTGTACAGCGTAAAAGACAGATTTTTAATTTGCAAGTATCAATAAATATAGCCATCCAGTGTCAATTATCATAACCGTTATGCTACTTTTCATAGCTACTAAAATTTTCACGATAAATAGTTATAGATAGAGATATTTCTCATCGTAAAATCTGAAATAATTTATAATCGACATGTTATAAAATCGAATTACGATAAAATCATACTTGTAGAATTTTGTATTACCATTCAGTAACCGTTCGCAATATATTTAAGTACATGAATGATGATTTGAGTACCTGAAAGTAGCACAATTAAAAATGAAATTATACATTTTCGATTTCGAATTTGAAGAAATTTCCATGGATGTAAACTCACAGCACCAAATGTCTGCAGAGATAGATCAAACATTCTTCCAGCTGTAAGTTTGCAAGGATATCTTGATATAGCCATCAATAAAATAAGATCGAGAGCTTTTCTCTCCGGCAGCTTGTACCAATCAATTTCATACGAGGTAGTACCAATTTTAATAGCCTGACCAATACTAATGTTTAATTACCGTTAAGGCTACATTTCGTAATGTTAAGGAAAATCGTACAGGTACAATATACTGTTAATAATTAAGAGAAACGAATTTTTATTCAGAAATACCTGCTCTGCCAGAAGTTCACCTATGTAACAAAATATCAGAATATTGAACGTAAATGAAACAAACAGAGTACAATACGTTGATATAGCTATTGCATCGCTATTCTTCCATTCCTGAAAGGATAACGATAAATAATATCTTCATTACATTGACATTTATTATCATAATGAGAAAGTATATCACATCTACATTATTAACAAAGTAGAATTTATTATACTATCCAATTACCACCATACAATAGTATTCAACGATACATAGAAGCAAAGTAGAAGCGACTATTTCCATCAGACATATCTGTCTCAAAACTTCCTCAAGATTTCTCGAAAATCTGAAATAGTCCATGGTACTTCTCTTTACATCACGATACAAAAAAGTAATTTTTAAATGCAGAAAAAAAATCAATCAAATACAGGCGGACCTCGACTTTCGCACATAATTGCTTCCTAAAAATGTGTGCGAATGTTGAATGTTCGAAAGTAGAGGGATATACGAAAAATATTAAAAGTTGCATATTAACTCTTTGAGGCACGGTGGGACGAAAAGTGTCCCACCTATTTGATACTCGGAGATGCATGGTGGGACATTTTTTGTCCCACCTCGAAAATTTATATTATTATATAACTTTGTTATTAAATATAAGCTAACATTATTCACTTAAAATTTTTAAAAATGTTTGTGCAACATTGATCATTTTATTTTTTGAATTCCCGTGCCTCAAAGAGTTAATGTGGTTTCTTTGTAAACTTCAGAGTTTTCAACATCTAGTAGGTAATACTAGAGACAATATTACAATAGTAGAGAACTTCAGGGTCCTCTAATATTGTATTTGGGGACCTCACTCCGAGGGACTGACTGCATAGAAGCAATTTTTGAAATAGCGACAAAAATCTTTAAAAAATTGAATTTTTAAAAGCGTGCGAAATAGCGAATTGTGCGAAAGTAGAGTGTGCGAAAGTCGAGGGTCACCTGTAATATATCACGTATTTTTACCTTAGTATTTCAACATGATCTCTCACAATAATAGCCAAAGAATCATTGAAGGATTTACCCTTAAAATTCTTCCTCTCAATAAGATCCTGCAACCGTGTCATCTGTATCTGAATCTGGCCACATGCATGCGTCGTATAAATCGCTGCCAAACTGCACTCAGCCGTTGTAATAGTAAACGTAATTAGTGCATATAAACAGTGAGTACAAAATAGAATCTCGTAAGTGGGGCTACTTTGAGAATCAAGGAAAACATCATAACCGGGATAAGTTAACGGTCGAAACGTGATGTTTCCACTGATTTTCTTATTAGACAACAACGGCACCGCGATGTGATACGATAAACCACCAGTGTACATAAAAATGGCACACAAAGTTGTAAGATTCCGTCCGATCGCCACGTATTTGATCATTATCGTACGATGCTCCTCTTCTAGCATCTTCCAATCCTTCTGGATATGCTTGATGCAACGTCCGAAAGCCGGACCCTTCAAACCGAGGGAGCAATATTTAATTATCGATATCACCCCAAATCCAATAGGACCGAGTAATTTAATGCGGACGTATATGTCCTTTTCTTCGAACAAAACATAATAACTAGAAGGTACGACGATAAAGCACAGAGCGAAGAAACACATTATTATTAGAGCCGCAGAAAGTAATCGTTCACGTTTGCTCGTGTAATTATAAATCAGAGGCCAAATACCGATTGGTTTGAGGAACCATTGACATACTTGAAGTACGTAGTGTATGTCTTTCTCGTAATAGGCATTTTGCATGCGATAGTTGTTAGACACGTGTGATCGATCATGCATTGTAACGTCTCCGATGCACGCTGTTGACTGAACTGCGCGTGGAGAAGCATCGATGAGTTTCTGTTAGGATGCAAGCGCATAATATTTTCTCTTCGATGAACTTGCGTGTTGTCATCCCTAAGCTGAAGAGCACATGGGGTACAGTAGAACTCCTATAACATGGAACACTTTAAGTTGGACTTCTCCTATCCCTACTTCCCCTACTCCTTGCCATCTGTCTGCGCAGTGTCACTTGGTGCGATATACCCTCTACGACTGGTAAGAAGCGCAAGAGAGAGAGACAGCTATTTCTGCCTCACTCAGAGTTGAGTGGAGAGGATATCCTATAAGTTGTAATTCTCAGAATTCTGGTCCCGTAGCTTACAACTTATAGGAGTACTACTGTACAGGGTGTAAAAAAATTAATGGTCATGGCTTTAAGGGGTTGTTCTACACCTTTGGATCGATGGAGATTTGCGAAAAAAACTGGCCGCAAAATCTGGGAAAGGGTAGCAAATTTTTTTTATTGGCTCATCGTATTCGTCTTGTTACGTAGGTAAAATGTCTGAGAGGAACCATGGGTCAGAAACGAACTGTTCTCTCACAAATTAACTTGAAACAAATATGATTAATCTGTCCTACGTGTTGAATCAGTTGCGTACAGCGCACTTGAGTTTTCGAAAAGCACACATAAGCGATTCGAATGTAACTGGTCGACTTTTGAAAAAGTTTTTTTGGCATAAACGTATTTGGGCATAATTACACTTTTCAATCGAACTCTCCTTCGCGGAACTTTTATTTCGGATTTGGTTTGAGAACCGCTTTCACTGGGTGCTAGTTCCATGTTTCAAAACTAGCGGCGCTACTGTCGCTTTCCCAGACCTTAAAACATCGAAAACTTTATTATTATTTTTAACTCAAAAAACGTTAATAAAACGCAAATAAAAAGGTGGGGCAGTGATGAGCAAATTAATCGCAATCTATTGAGCCCAGAAAGGATCCCGTTCGTACTCGAATAACTTAGAAATCGTCAAATAAGTGTCTGTTATGAAATTGTTTAATAACTTTTTTTTAATAACTGGCGCAGAGTGAGCAATTTTACATTCTTGATGAGAAAATTGCGAGCAATTTTTTGAGATATAACTCATTAAAATTGTTTCTAATCCGGCGCTAACTTAACCCATCTCTATTGTTCTGTTGGTCATCGATTTGGGCCTGTAGCAAATTTAGTACCACACGTGCATCGATTTTACATGATTAGTTGGCAATAGTTAGGCCTTTTGATGAACGATGGCGCTCGCTCTGCTAAGCATTGTTTATTTTTACAATGATTAAATAACACATTAACACTACATTTTCCAAGATGGATCGTCGACAGATCTACAGTTAATAGGATAAAATAATGTCTTGAACAATCGTTTTCGAGGTCACTTTACTATTTATCAAAAACAATTACAAGGCATGTTCTCCAAATTCCCCACACCCTTAAAAATCTACTTTGCGATATGTAACTGCATTTTACACTAGAATCATTTTTCATATACATCATTATGGTAAACTATATTTTCATTATACAGATAGATACTAAAAATTACAAATGAAATCACATCGTGGCTGTGCGCAGAAAGCTCAAGTATGCCATAGATGTTTTAAGAACCTGCAAAAAGACAATGTCCTTTTGTAATTAACAATGAGTAATATACCTTTTTTTGCACAGTCGTTTGTGCAAAATAAATTATACGGCAAGTGTAAGGTAATTGTAGAAAAATCACATTTCCAAATGTTGCCAAAGATAAGTCAACCATTTTGCCGGCGGTGATTTTAACAGGATTACCCGACATAATAATAATCAACATAAGTCCACGTATCGTGGTAGTTGGTAATTGATACCAATCGATCATAAAACACGATTTTCCAATACTGCCAGTCTGCGAAATACATGCAATTTTAATTAGGCAACCTATTTTAACGTAAGTCGACGAATTAATCGAGAAAAGACAATCAATGATCAAGAAAGATAGAGTATGCATTGTTAGGTATTTCGGTACGTTCTGACAATGAAAATCACAATACATCATGGACCGCATATAACAACGTCATCATGAATTAACGTGTAGTTATTTTAAAATAATGTAATCAACTTTATAAAGATATTATTAACTCAGCAATTAAAGCAGTTTTATTGTATAAAGTGAATAAAAAAAAGTGTACCTTTTCCATCAGAAGTTCACCAATGTAACACAGTATGTATATATTGAATATCAGGGATATCAAGAGTATAACGTAAGTTGCAAAAGCAAGTACGTTATTAGTTTCCCATTCCTGTCATGTATGACATACATTGTATTTATATAAAAATATATTATATCCACAATAAAATAAATATCAATCTCACAAGTAAATATATGCAGCCGAGAAAATAAAACAGGATGAATATAATTATTTAATCGAGCCCTTTCCAGTAATAAATATTACGGACGATGTAATTTTTCCATGCATAAAATAAACATATCTAAACGAAATTTTAATATGGACTAATATTTGTTTGCCCACCGTTATGCAGTAATATTCGGTCAAACATATAAAAACTGTTGAACCAGCGAATTCTACTAGGCATACTTCTTGCAAAATTTTCCCTGTCATCGCTGAAAATCTGTGAAACAATATATTTTCTTGAATTATGCAAATTTCTCACGTACGAGAGAAAAATTGATAATATTGCAGATTCATTTGTAAAAAAATTCACTGAAAATTATTCAAGCGGATTTAAAAAATTTTATTTAACGCGGACAAAATCTTATCTGTTTGAAACGGAGCTGTTAAAGCTGAATAGAAATAAATCTGTAAAATTAGTTATAAAAATTCGATGATTAAGAGAGTCGCAAGTAAAAAAAATCACCTTAAAATTCGAAGATGATGTTCAACAATAGCTGCAAGTCGTTCCTCCGGATTCGTGTTGGATTCAGCATAGTTTTCTTTTACGAGATCTTTCAACCGAGATACAACAATGTCAACCTGACCGCAAGTATGGGTTGCAAAAAGCGCTGCCAATCCGCAAGCGCTCACTGCTATCGTATATATAACATATCCACAAATGCAATGCAAAGTATAGACAAATTCATAAATCGGGCTTTTCTGCGCATCGAAAAGTGCGCTATAAGTCGGATAAACCAGCAAGTTGACGGTATTATTGTACTCGTCAACAATCTTATCGAAAAAATTCTGCAGACGTGGCAACATATGATAGATGAAACCTCCACTATACATGAAAGTCGCACAAATAATAGTCAAACGTCGACCAATCTTCGCATATCTCAACATCAATTCCCGATCCTCGTGAATCACCACCTGCCACATTGTTTCCAGTTTTCCTCATTAATCGAAGTAGTTTTTTCTTTATTGGGATAATTACTTCGACTCGAATAAAAAGATTAAAAGCAAAGGAAAAATTTCTCCGGAAGAAAATGTATATTTGTCAAGGGAACACAAAATGATAAAGTTAACGACTGTGTATTTAGTATATCTTCAAATAGCAAGGATATCCATGAAACAAATTAGGTATACTTAAAGAACTCCAGCAATTTATAATTCTTCCATGAACTTTACAATCATACACAGTTATCTTCATTTTGCAATAGCAAAATGAGAATTGATTTTACAATTTGATCTCACTTTAATGACAATGTTAACGATCAACTGAATTTGAAACGATGAGTGCAGTTTTAAACAATGTGTACAATTCTAAATGAGTGAATTAGACAAGAAAATTTTTATAATCAATGGTCACTGATCACCTGCCGTAATCATCAAAGACACTGACCAACTTCCAATCGTTCTTCACTTCTTCGATGCACTGCTTGATTTCCGGTCGATACGACACGAAAGTGCAATATTTAATCATCGCCATAATACAGAAACTCACAAGACCAAACAATTTTAATTTCATCGTGATATCTTTCTCCTCGTACACAATGTGTAAAGCACATGGTACAACGGCGAAGCACAACGCGGAATTACCCAAAAGAATTGCAGCAAAAGGAAGAAATCTACCGCTACCTTCGCGCATACTTGGCCAAATTCCTATCGAAGTTAAAATCCAACTATTGTACTTCGTAACGTAACGAATGTCACTCTCGTGATTGTAATTTCGTGATAGGACAGAATTCTTAGCTCCGGAGGAACGCATGTTTCTGAATGCAAAACTCGCAGAAGACTGTTGAGCTGACAGACCAAAGATGCATTGATCGAAAGGTCATCGGAATTGCGCTTGCGCTTGGTTCTTGCGGATTGCATATTTCCCAACCACCTGTTATCACGAAGGGTTGAGAAATTACAGGGGTGAGTGAGCGGAGTAGTTCTATAGAACAAGCAGCTTGGAACTCGGAGGGATAGAATGGAAAATTACATTTGTAGTATAGAATCATCGGTTACTTCGTAATTCAGGGAAGTATAAACGTACTGTCCTTTTTATAAGTGTAACAATGTAATACTTGATGGTTAAATCGATTTTAACTGACAGTCTATTTCATGAGAATCATTTGTTAATATTTGATACAATTTGATGGAGCAGGAACGCATTATTGTTACCTCTTTTTTTTAATAGTCGAAATTAGTAATCGTATTTTACAAATGGAAGGTGTGATATTAACCCTTTCATTACGGGTGCCGCCTATAGGCGGCGGCCGCGCGACGACCTGTGTGTACGGCTGTTGACTATAAACGACGTAATTTATATATAATAGATATAATTTATAATTTAATATAATAATTTAATGTCTAAGTACCCCAAATTGCATTTTTACTTATAATAATATAATAGCAAAATTTACAAATATGTAAATAACTGAATATTCATACAATATACTCATTTTCATGTTTTTCCTATAACACGATGAAACAGTTGTTATGTAGCTCTTAAAAAAGTGTACATACAAGACAATCACAAAGTGGCGTTGAAAAACGTTAGTCCGAATACCGAAGACTACTACGAACAAAGTGCACACTTCGCGGCGCGGTGGCCCGTTCAGTGGCGTCACTCCAGCGGAGCGGACTGCCGTAAGGAAAGGGTTAAATGGAAACTTCTAATGTAATTACAATCATTTTTATTCAACAGATTTCAAACGGATTTCTTTAAAGATATTAAGCTTTGCCATCATCTTAACAAAGTTTATGCATGTTTGAAAGTATTTGATTTTCAATACATTTAAATTGAAATTAAAATTACATAGTTCCTTAAATGCATGGATAATTTATTTGGATGAAATTTAATAGAATTGAAAAATTATTTGTTTCATTTGTTAATTATAGTAAAGATATACCTACGTGCCGCGTGGAGTGTTAGACTTTCATTTTGCGTGGGTGTTAAACAGGAACGCCTATTTATTCCACGCAGACGTAGCACGCCTACGGGCTTGGCTTTTACGCTACTGGCTATAGTAGAAGATATACATATATAGACACAGTGAAATATGAATAAAATTCATCGCATCATAAACAAATATGTGATTTTATAAATATTCGATAAATCAGTTTGCCAGATATGTTTTCATACGATTCAATATAATAAAGTAAGTATTATGGGGTAGCGAGTAATTTATATTCAAAATAAATATCTAATATTGTACAGCGTAAAAGACAGATTTTTAATTTGCAAGTATCAATAAATATAGCCATCCAGTGTCAATTATAATAACAGTTATGCTACTTTTCATAGTTACTAAAATTTTGATGAAAAATAGTTATAAATGAAGATCTTTCTCATCGTAAAATCTAAAATAATTTATAATCGACATATTATAAAATCGAATTACGATAAAATCATACTTGTAGAATTTTGTATTACCATTCAGTAACCGTTCGCAACATATTTAAGTACATGAATGATGATTTGAGTACCTGAAAGGAGGACAATTAAAAATGAAATTATACATTATCGATTTCGAATTTGAAGAAATTTCGATGGATGTAAACTCACAGCACCAAATGTCTTCAAAGATAGATCAAACATTCTTCCAGCTGTGAGTTTGCAAGGATATCTTGATACAGCCATCAATAAAATAAGATCGAGAGCTTTTTTCTCGGGAAGCTTGTACCATTCAATTTCATACGAAGTCGTTCCAATTTTAATAGCCTGACCAATACTAATGTTTAATTACCGTTAAGGCTACATTTCGTAATGTTAAGGAAAATTGTACAGGTACAATATACTATTAATAATTAAGAGAAAAGAATTTTTATTCAGAAATACCTGCTCTGCCAGAAGTTCACCTATGTAACAAAATATCAGAATATTGAACGTAAATGAAATAAACAGAGTACAATACGTTGATATAGCTATTGCATCGCTATTATTCCATTCCTGAAAGGATAACGATAAATAGTATCTTCATTACATTGATATTTATTATCATAATGAGAAAGTATATCACATCTACATTATTAACAAAGTAGAATTTATTATACTATCCAATTACCATCATACAATAGTATTCTACGATACATAGAAGCAAAGTAGAAGCGACTATTTCCATCAGACATATCTCTCTCAAAACTTCCTCAAGATTTCTCGAAAATCTGAAATAGTTCATGGTACTTCTCGTTATATCACGATACAAAAAAGTAATTTTTAAATGCAGGAAAAAAATCAATCAAATACAGGCGGCCCTCGACTTTCTCTCATAATTGCTTCCTAAAAATGTGTGAGAATGTTGAATGTTCGAAAGTAGAGGGATACACGAAAAATATTAAAAGTTGCATATTAATGTGGTTTCTTTGTAAACTTGAGATTTTTCAACGTCTAGTAGCTAATACTAGAGACAATATTACAATAGTAGAGAACCTCAGGGTCCTCTAATATTGTATTTGAGGACCTCAATCCGAGGGACTGACTGCATACAAGCAATTTTTGAAATAGCGACAAGAATCTTTAAAAAAATGAATTTTTAAAAACGTGCGAAAGTCAAGGGTCGCATGTAATATATCACGTATTTTTACCTCAGTATTTCAACATGATCTCTCACAATAATAGCCAAAGAATCATTGAATGATTTACCCTTAAAATTCTTCCTCTCAATAAGATCCTCCAATCGTGTCATCTGTATCTGAATCTGGCCACATGCATGCGTCGTAAAAATCGCTGCCAAACTGCACTCAGCCGTTGTAATATTATACGTAATTAGTGCATATAAACAGTGAGTACAAAATAAAATCTCATAAGTGGGGCTACTTTGAGAATCAAGGAAAACATCATAACCGGGATAACTTAACGGTCGAAAGGTGATGTTTCCACTGATTTTTTTATTAGACAACAACGGCACCGCGGTGTGATACGATAAACCACCAGTGTACATAAAAATGGCACACAAAGTTGTAAGATTCCGTCCGATCGCCACGTGCTTAATCATTATTGTACGATGTTCTTCTTCTAGCATCTTCCAATCATTCTGGATATGCTTGATGCAACGTCCGAAAGCCGGACCCTTCAAACCGAGGGAGCAATATTTAATTATCGATATCACTCCAAATCCAATAGGACCGAGTAATTTAATTCGTACGTTTATGTTCTTTTCTTCGAACAAAACGTAATAACTGGAAGGCACGACGATAAAGCACAGAGCGAAGAAACACATTATTATTAGAGCCGCAGAAAGTAATCGTTCACGTTTGCTCGTGTAATTATAAATCAGAGGCCAAATACCGATTGGTTTGAGGAACCATTGACATACTTGAAGTACGTAGTGTATGTCTTTCTCGTAATAGGCATTTTGCACGCGATAGTTGTTAGACACGTGTGATCGATCATGCATTGTAACGCCTCCGATGCACGCTGTTGACTGAACTGCGCGCGGAGAAGCATCGATGAGCTTTAGATAGGACGCAAGCGCATAATATTTTCTCTTCGATGAACTTGCGTGTTGTGATTCATAAACTGAAGAGCACGTGGGGTACGAGGTAGGACGGTGGAAGATTTATGGGCAAAAAATATTGAAACGGAGTATGACTGGATGTACAGAGTGTTTAAAAAGTAGTTGTCATGGCTTCCATGCGGTTGCTCCACAGTTTTTGATCGATGGAGATTTGTGGAGGAATCCGCCACAGAATACGCGAAAGGGTAGGAAATTCTTTTTATTGGCTCATCGAATTTATCTTATTACGTAGGTAAAATGTATGACAACAACCATGGGTTAGAAACGATTCGTTCTCACGCAAATTAACTTTTAATTGTGTCATCATGATTGAATTTTAGCTGAGTAAGTCAGGTTTCTGCTCTATTGTGTGGTTATCATTAGTTTTGCTCTCGGATGTCTGGTTTTTAATATACATAGAAAAACGCCCATTTTTGGATCATTTTGGGCGCCGTTTCCTCTTTGAGCACTGTTTATACATGTTTAAATGTTTGTAACATTAAAGCAACATGCAACGTTATGTTTGAGACGGTTTTTAGAATCAATTTGTACAAAAAATTAGACGTCCAAGTGAAATTTTAACGGTGGGAGTTGATAGAGCAGATATTTTTGCTTCGTAACTTTCTGTTATGATCAAGGAGTACGTTGACCGCTGCTTGTTGTCAAAATAAATTCGGCGGAACTCGGCGTCCGTAACCTTCAGGTATCATTTCCACGAATCTCAACAATAAGCCATTTGGATGCTCACCTCGTAATCAGTTTGCCCTCGACCGTCGACGAGTGAGCAGTGCTCCGTGATCGAGTTTACTTATTTCACTTTTAAATTATTAGTGCGTGTATCGAAGACGAGATCCTGAATCAGCAGTACCTCTCTTTTTGCAGGCTAGCTGGTAATTCATCCTCACAGTGGTGTCAACCCCTATTTGGCTGTACGTCTGCTATCAGCCACCAAAGCAAAGAATCGACATGTTTTTGAGGTACATATAATTTTTACTAAGATTTTAGTAGGTTTGTTTTAAGTCCGATTATACATTTTGTAGATTTTCATTTCTACATTTTGTTATTGATGAAATACGATCGCAAAGGGTTAAATATCTTAGCTCATAAGTAAGAAAGACTGCTAGTAAAAAAGGCGGCGTTTTTTTCACTAATCTCGATCGATCGAAGGGTGTAGAACAACCCCTAAGAGCCACGATAATTTTGAAATGCCCTATACGTTCTTACGGTCTCTGAGTTTTGCAATTTTAGATATAAAAACTTTTTATCTTTTGCCTTGCAATGTAGAAATGCATTTGTGGCAGAGAGGTAAACTAAAAGTGGATATATGGATTCGCAAATGTATTTCTTTGAGAATTATGAGCTCTTTAATTTTACATGGTGATCATATTGATATAAAGATACGTATATGTAAAGTGTTTTTTTTTTTTTCATAAATTTGAGATATAATATAATTTTGGAATCATAAATTTCTGACATGTGCTATTTAACATTGTAGATATGACATTTAACACATGCACGGCATCTTCATCGAAAGCATATGTCATTGAATTTTATTTTATTCAAATGGAGAATCTGAAAGAACGTTTAATTAAATAGTGATGTTTCTGAAAGACGTACATGTTTTGTCAAGTTTGGATTTCATTATTACCATTCGGTAACCGTTCGTAATATATTTAAGTACACCATAGATGATTTAAGTACCTGAAAATGGCATAGCTAATTGAAATGTCTCATTTTTTAAAGTATATAAATAAAAGTCATTTATTTTAATACAACATACACTAGTAAAAGTAGTTAAAGAGAGGTCACATATCCTTCCGGCCGTAAGTTTCGGAGGATAATTTGAAATTGCAATCAGCAAAATAAGATCAAGGGCTTTTTTGTCTGGCAGATCGTACCACTCGACTTCATACGCACTTATTCCGATTTTACGACACTATCATCGAAAATTTATGTCTATTAATTCTCTTTTTTTCTAAATCTGCCAATAATATGATTTACAAACGAAATACAAACATTGCTATGTTCCAGAATTTAGCAACTTTTTTTTATTAAACAGCCATTTGTCTTTAAATTTATTTCGTATATTTTATAAAGGGTCACAAATAATCAAGTAATTAAATATGAAAGTACCATAAGAGTTAATGTTAATAATAAGGAGAAATGATTTAAGCTCAAATTTAATTATCTTAGTTAAGCTGCAGTGCATGAAATTTTAAATAAAAGAACCCCGAGTTACCGATACGTAATACATCATTAAAAAAAAATAATTTTCGTTCCAAATACCTGCTCGACAAGAAGTTCACCGATATAACAAAATATCAATATATTCATCGTAAAAGACACGAATAACACCACATACGTAGATATAGCAACTACGTCGTTATTTCTCCATTCCTAAAATATAACGTTCTATCATGCCTTCTTCGAGTGCGGGTTGAACGAAGAAATGAAAATAAAAATTTTTCGTAGTTGTAAGCTATGTCGAAATATTCTTTTTAATCGGTATTAGGTATTACCATCACGCAATAATATTCGACAATACAAATTAACAACGTGGATGCCACTATTTCGAGCAAACATATTTCCCGCAAGACTTCCTCAATATCTTTCGAAAATCTGAAATTATCGATCACGACTTTAACGGTCGACATCCAACAATTAAATATTATTATCGTAACACAATAAACAGCTCGGAAGCAAATAAAATTATAAACATTAAATTCTTACCTCAACGTAGACACATGATTATCCACTATTAAAATCAAAGGATCATCGCATTTCCTCTTCATCCTTTTCGTCTCGCTGATCAAACTTTTTAATCTCACTATCTGCAACTGAATTTGTCCGCAAGCGTGAGTCACAAAAATCGTAGCTAAACCACATTCCGCCGTTGTAATAGTGTACATAATCAAAGCTGTAAAACAATGGACGCAAAGCAGAATCTCATAAACTGGACTGCTTTGAACATCCAGAAACATCTCGCATCCAGGATAAGCCAGCGGTCTAATCGTAATGTTCTCGTTTACTTTTTTAACCGATAAAAGTGGCATAACCGTATGATAAGACACACCACCGGTATAAAGAAAAGCAGCAAGGAGCTTCGTAAGATTTTTCCCAACGGCCACATTTTCCATCATAATATCACGATGATTCTGACTTTGCAAAGTTTTCCAATCATTCTGAATATGCTGCAAGCAACGTCTGATAGCAGGACTCTTTAAACACATATAGGAATACTTGATACCGGAAAAGACGCAAAATCCAAATGGTCCAGCCAATTTGAGTCTAATATTAAGGTCCTTTTCTTGAAACAATAGATAATAACTGCAAGGTATGATTACGAAACACAATGCCGTTGTGCACATTGCAATTAAAATCGCGGATAGTATTCGTTCGCGTTTACTTGCACGACTGTAAATTAAAGGCCATATACCAATAGGTCGAAGGAACCACTGGCACACTTGAAACACACGGTGTATGTCGTTTTTGTAATTCTCATTGTACACGCTATGGTTACCACTGTCGTCAGATCGATCACGCATGGTAGTGCTTCAAATGCACTTTGTAGACTGAACTACGCGCGAGAAGCATCGATGAGTTTCTGTTAGGACGCAAGCGCATAGTATTTTCTCTTCATTGAACTTGCGTATGATTATCAATAGCTAGGTGTACGTAATATGAAGTGTATTGATATGAGAAGGAAGTTCTTGTAGGGGGTGGAGGTTCTGGGGGGCGGAGTTCTTGGTGCAGACGCATGTGTAACAGGTTGTGTGATGGGAAATACGTTGAATTAAAAGTAGAAGTCGATTGGGGAAGGATTTAGTAACTTGCATAGGAAGGGTTTTAATAACTTGCATAGTATAACTTTATCAAATTTTAAGTATGAAAGTTAATTGATGGAGTGACAGGTGTATAATATTGTGATGTGATGGAACATTGTGGTGTTATATAATGCAAAATATTATATAATTACACGATATTAAATATTAACACGTTAAGCGCCACACCGATCCCTAGGGACCGGGCGTTGACTTTTCGTTTATGTTGACGCTGATCAATGAAAATGAACAATTAGTTTTTTTACCTAAGCTACGTTGTCGCGCCTAACCGAGCTACAATTAGTGGAGTTAAGTATAAAATAGAACATTTTATCAAAAATGAATGTGGTATGTTAAAACAAATAGAAAGATATCTTTTCTAATAAAGGGCCTAAACGGAAAGTGCTTTAAGAACGAGCGTGGCGCTTAACGTGTTAAATAATATTGGAGATGAAACAGGAATTTCTATATGAATGTTAGATAAATGATTGTGGGGAAAGTATTGTCATAATATTTTTCACAGTAATCCCTACTTCTATATTTCATTTCTTTGTATGGTGAGGTATACAAGATTTAAAATATCTTTTTGTTCTACTGTATGTTACCTGGAATGAAATATGTCATACTATTCAACGTATGTATTGCATTTTTTCCAATGAAGATGGTCCATTGATGAAGATGGTTACATACATCAACTTTCTATGGGCCCCAGTAACTATGAGATAATATTTAATCTTTTATTCTTCAAAGTGAAATTTTTAACTTTGATAAATATTATAATTTAGCTCGTGGAAATCAAGAAATTCTGTACAATGCAATATTTAACATTCAGATTTAATCTATTTCAATAGGATTACACAGGGTTAAAGCATATAGTCGTATGAGATTATGAGTAAATGAATACGCGAAAAACTATTTTCATAACTTTTATTGAACTGTTATAAATGTGAAGGAATTTATTTGCAATTTAAGATAAAATGACTAAGATTAAAGTGCAATTCTATTACGCTTTTATGTTATAAAAACTTTTGATAAGGATTTCAGTTATTTTTATACGTTAATTAACATGGGCGTAATATGCTACCGTATAAGACATTCCTTCCTCAGAAATGTGTTCTGTAGAGTTATTTTTTTACCAGAAAATCTGAAAGAAATGACGATCGTATAATTGCAACATAAGAAGCAAGAAATGACGTTTTCATTGTTTTAAAATATTTGTTACCATTCTGAGAATGTTCGTAAAAGATTCAAATATACCATCGACGATTTAAGTATCTGAAAAGATAAAGAGGTGCTCATTCAGAGTATCTTATTTAACAAAAAGTTAAAAACAATAATAACAATAGCTCATGATCCACCCAACATACATTACCAAACGTGACTAAAGACAATTCGCACATTTTTCCAACTGTAAGTTTCGACGGATAATGTGATATTGCGATGATTAAAATAAGATCGAGTGCTTCCTTGTCTCGTAGATTGTACCATTCGATTTCATACGACGTTATCCCGATTTGACGACACTAATAAATAAAAGTAATCCTAATAATAACACGTAGACTTATAGAATATATAACAATAAAGTGAACAAATCCATGGAGGTGATCTCTAGAAGTACCTGTTCAACGAGAAGTTCCCCAATATAACATAATATCAGTACATTGAAAGCGACGGAAACAAGTACCATAGCATATGTTAATACTGGAATGAAGTTATTATTTTTCCACTCCTAAAAGACAACATTTTTAAATATTTCTCTCGGCCCCATGTCACTTTAAATAACAAAAATGATTAATTTTCATAGATTTCAGAATCTATGAAATCTCATCTCTCTAATCAGTGTTATTACCATTACGCAAAAATATTCGACAAAACAAATCAAGAAAGAGGACGACCCTATTTCGAGCACACAAATTTCTTGTAAAACATCGTCGACGTCTTTCGAAAACCTGCAATCAGGCGAGCATGATCTTCGATGATGATTTCAATAATTTGTAATCATATTTCCGCTTCGTAGCCATTACCTACGTGTAATATTTCAAATACCATAACACTTTCACGACAATTTGTGACCAGCCAAAGAAATTACCTCAATGTTGTGTACTATTTCCAGAAATTAGTAAAATGTCTGATTATAGATGAGTACAGCAAAGTTTTCTTATTACAGTCATTTATTATTCTAAATTTAGTAAAAATTTAAAAATTAAGAAATTTAGAAACGCCGTAGAAGTACTTCATCTGTAATCAGCTAAAGACTTTGAAACAACGTATGACTATATTTTTCGCCGAGAAAGTGTTAATAGCAAATTAATAGAAATAAATCTCAAGCTCTTACCTTAACATTGACGCATGACTGTGCACGATAATGCTCAAAGGATCCTCGAATTTTATCTTCATGTTTTTCCTCTCGTTGATCAGATTCTCCAATCTTGCCATCTGTATCTGAATCTGTCCGCAAGCGTGAGTTACAAAAGTTATCGCTAAACCACACCCAGCCGATAGAATAGTGTATAAAACAATACCAGCGGTGAGTTGTATGCAATACACAATTTCATAATTCGGGCTAACATGACAATCAATGAAAGCATCGTAACCAGGATAAGCGTGTACTCGAATAGTCGTATTTTCATCGATTCTCTCTGACGACAAATATGGTACAACCGTATGAAAAGCTATACCACTGGTATAAAAAATACCAGCCAAAATCGTCAAAAAGGTATGACCAAAAGCGACATTACGCATCATGATCTCACGATGATGTTCCTCTCGTAGAATTTTCCAATCTCTTTTAACCTGATCCAAGCAACGTCGAAAAGCTGGTCCATTTATAATAAGAAATAGATATTTCAGCATCGTAGTCACTATAAATGTAACAGGACTATAAAGTTTCAGCTTGATGCTCATATCATTGATGTCTACAAATATGAGATAATAGGTGGTCGGTATGAGGATTAAGAACAATATCACATAGCACAATGTTAAGAGAAACACACAGATAATTCGATCGCGTTTAGTCGTATTGCCGTTAAGCAACGGCCAGATGCCGATTGGTTTGAGGAACAATCGACATAGTTGTAGAACGTAGTGTATATCTTTTTCGTAATTTTCATTGTACACCGGGTAGCTGTCGCGGTTCTGAGATCGATCACGCATTGTAACGTCTCCGATGCACGTTGTTGACTGAATAGCGTGAGGAGGGCCATCGGCGAGCTTTAGATAGAACGCAAGCGCATCATTCTTCCCGTTAATGAATGCACCTTCGTTCTATGATCTATAGCTGAAGTGTACGTACCGGATGGAACATTGAGGAATCAAAGATTTATAAAGTGAAAAAAAGGATGCCCTAGGCAGAGAAATATCAGAAAATTTCTGGCATTGAACTTTCGGCTTTGTCGATCGGGTTATAAGAAGGGGATGAAAAAAAGTTGATAATATGGTAGGGGATGTATTGATGGGTGGTACGTGCAACTTTGTAAGTTGGGATACAATGTAATAGGGTAAAATGTGTAGTTTTTATATTTTGTACGATACTGTGAACGGGTAAATGTGCTTGGTATTGAGCAAATGAATTTGCGTGGAAATGTTTCTGTACTTATTATTATTTAGATGCTGTATGAATAAGTAGATTGCTTTTTTTGTATTGTGAAAGTTGTTTTGGAGTAAATGATATCAGATTCGTTTGATGTTTCAGTTTTAACCCTAGATCACTAACCTTATTTTTCGACGCTTAACACTAACCTTCGTTTCTTCGACTACGGTGTTTACAAAAGGGGTTAAAGAGTATTATTTAAATAAAATTTAAACATGTTTTTTTCTATTATTAAAGATAGGTATTTATTTAATACGATAATGTTAACTAATATGGCATACTTATTACATCCGCGTCGTCGAATCGACGAAGGTTAGTGATCTAGGGTTAAGGAAGTTTGACAATTGTTTTATTTCACTGTTGTATGTAAATCAGCTAATGTTACATTTTGTAGCATTCTTTTCGTGCTGATGGAATATCTGCAAGAAAAAGTTGAATTTTATATTTGCAAATATTAACACGTTGAGCGCCACGCGTATTTCTAAGGCAATCCCGTTTGGGCCACGCGCGCCGCTACTTCGAAGCGGTGGTATTGTAGGGCTAGTGTTTCCTGTCGCAGTAGAAGATAGTTTACATTTGAAACGTGATTCCTATAGGCATTCATTCAACACGTTACGCGCGGACAAGTCTGTTTTGTTTTCTTTACCGTAAGGAGACTCTCCTTCCAACATCTGAGACAAAGGGCACCTAGGTCCACCTCAAACAGAAAAATATCCTAGGTCTTCTTTTAATAAATTTTACGACTGAGGAGGGTAACATACAGTTACCGAAACGTATCGAAAAATTTGAACAAGAAGTATTTTATTTAAACTCCGGTCGACAAATAGCCGTCCTTCATTACGAAGAGAAAAATACACAACTTGTAACATTTTCTAATAGCTGCGAAGGAAAACCGTTTTTATGTTTATCATGTTTCAATGAAATTCATTAGTCCTGTAATGCATCAAAATTAAGTAAGATTTAAATAAATATTCTGTAATTCTATAAAACAACGTACATTTTATAGCTCTATATCGTGTTACCGGCTGTCAGCCACCGGTGGCTGACGCGGGCCAAACGGAAAGACTCGTGTCAGCCACCGGTGGCTGACGTGGCGCTCAACGTGTTAAATGAGAAGGTATTTAATTGCGATTTAATTTCGTACCACTCATCAATCGTTCGCAATAAATTCAAGAATACCATTAATGTTCTAAGTACCTGAAAGTTGTAGATTTACTTATCATAATTGTATTGTTAAACGAGAGAAATAAAAAAATGTCGAAGGAAGATACACTCCTAAGTGTAGTTAAAAATAGGTTGCATATTCTTCCCGCAGTGAGTTTCGGTGGGTAATTTGAGATTGCAATTAGTAAAATTAGATCGAGCGCTTCTTTACCTAGCACATTGTATCATTCAACTTCGTATGAAGTTATCCCAATTTTGCGACACTAACAAACAACACATTTTTTTACATTTTGAGTAGAATGTAAAAAAAACTTTTTTAAATATATTTTTATGGAGATACATAGAAAAAATGATGTTTAAAAAATAAAACCAAAGGGTATAGCAGGATAAGGTGGTCAAAAGTTCCCTTGGACCGATTTCAATGGAGATGGTCTCATTTGATAAATAATGCTCGGCGATCATTGTGTACATATTTTTAACCCTGTATTTTGACCGGAAGGGTAGTTATGGGGAAAATTCAAAAAGCGTCGCGTAAATCGGTTTTCGATTTTTTTCACAATGACGCAGGTGCTTTAAAAATCTGAAAAAAATTGGAGTTAACAATCATGAGTGTTAGATTGTTCCTGTAATTTGCAAAAAGTTGTCACTCGGAGATCTCGATAAGAGTCCATTAACAGATGAAAGATTTGTAAAAGTTCAATTGATTAATTCTTATTTTAGAACGTTGACTGCCGTGGGGGTCATCGATGACCGGCGCTATTGAATTCAATAAAATTTTATGTCACTTTGAAATTGCATTATTAATGAATTTTCAGACATACTATATATTTAAATATTGGTGCTTAAAAGATCAAGGTCCGCCGAATACCTATCAATCGGTATCTTTAAAATTTCCGTTTTATAAAGATGTGAATTTTATAGAAAAAATTTCGTTTCAGTAGAAACAGTGAAACCAGCGAAATACGGTTGGCGTTCAACGTATTAGAAACAATAAGTTTAATTATAATACATGAACCCCTTGCCGTGCGGTTCTGTGACCAATTAAATTGTGTCGCGTTTCGTTCATATTTTCAATGTAATAGTTTTTGCAAAAGATAAAAATTTCGTATTCTATTTACGACACCACTGTTTGAGTGAATTGAAAGGCAAATGGTTCAAGGAGGAAATGGTGAAGTGTTATGTTTTTCAATAAGTGGAGAGTCAGAGGTATGTAAGTGTACACAAATGTGTGATGAAAATGAAATTCCGATATATTATATGTGGATATAGGAATTCACAAATCCATAATTCAGGAAATTATGAATTTTCTCACTTTAAAGGATTATCAAATTGATTTAACAATACGTATGAGCAAATTGCGATTACTTTCCAATTTGAGATGTAATACTACAATATTTAGCAATCATTTTTTATTTCGGTTATGTGCGAATTAACATTGCAGATATAATATCTAACGCATGCATGCATGCCATCATCACTAGAAGCATGTTTCGTTTCATTTTCTTTTCGGACGAATAGAGAATCTGAAAGAACGTGTAATTGATTAATTAGGATCCTGCAGATAGTACATATATTATTAAGTTTGCAATTCGTTATTACCATACGACAAACGTTCGTAGTAAATTAAAGTACGCCATAGACGATTTAACTACCTGCAATTGATGTAGCTAATTGAAAACGGCTTACTTCCAAAAATATCGGGATAAAAATATTTGCATTAATACAACTTACATTAGAAAATGTGGTCAGAGAAAGATCAAATATCCTTCCGGCCGTGAGTTTTGACGGATAATTTGAAATCGCAATCAATAGAATGAGGTCAAGAGCTTTTTTGTCTGGCAGTTCGTACCACTCGATTTCGTACGTACTTATTCCTATTTTACGGCACTATCAAGGGAAACTTATTTCTATTAATCTGATGCTTCACCCTTTCTTCTAAATGTGATAATAACATAATTTATACACAGAAACTGTAACGTCGGTATATAATACAGATTGGCAACCTTTTTCTAGTAAAAGACCATTTTTTCGTAAGTTTTTACGAAAGGATAAATTATTTCAAGAAAAATTTCATTATTTTAATTATGTTGAAGACCATATAATTTTGAATGAAATATCCGAACCCGGATGTATAACATCATGAAGAAAAAAAAAGATTTATCTCCCAAATACCTGTTCGATAAGTAGTTCACCAATATAACAAAATGTTAGTATATTCGTCGTGACAGAAATAAATAGAAGAGAGTGCGTCGTCGTAGCAAACACATCTCCATTTCTCCATCCCTAAAATATAACGTTCTATAATGCTTTCTTCGATTATTGGGTCAACGAAGGAACCAAAAAAAATTGTACGAAATAGTTTCATCCAAAATTCTTTTCAAACGGTGTTAAGTATTACCGTTATTACTAAATATCCGGAAAGACAAAGGTAAAAGGTAGATGTCACAATTTCGAGCAAACATAGTTCCCGTAAGACTTCCTCAATGTCTTTGGAAAATCTGGAATTATCCATCGCGACTTGAAAAATTGATATCCAACAACGTAAAAAATTGTTACAGCGCCATAAGATGCACCATAAGAAGCGCCTGAATAGAAAATTAATCTATAAACATTAAATTCTTACCTCAACGTAGACACATGATCAGCCACTATTAAAATCAAAGGATCATCGCATTTCCTCTTCATCCTTTTCGTCTCACTGATCAAACTTTTTAATCTCACCATCTGCAATTGAATTTGTCCGCAAGCGTGAGTCACAAAAATCGTAACTAAACCACATACCGACGTTGCAATAGTGTACATAATCAAAGCTGTAAAACAATGGACGCAAAGCAGAATCTCATAAACTGGACTGCTTTGAACATCCAGAAATATTTCGCATCCAGGATAAGCCAGCTGTCTAATAGTGATGTTCTCGTTTACATTTTTAACCGATAAAAGTGGCATAACCGTATGATAAGACACACCACCGGTATAAAGAAAAGCAGCAAGGAGCTTCGTTAGATTTTTCCCAATTGCCACATTTTCCATCATAATATCACGATGGTTTTGACTTTGCAAAACCTTCCAATCATTCAGAATATGCTGCAAGCAACGTCTGATACCAGGACTCTTTAAACCCATATAGGAATACTTGATACCGGTAAAGCCGCAAAATGCAAGTGGTCCGACCAATTCGAGTCTAATATTAAAGTCCTTTTCTTGAAACAATAAATAATAACTGCAAGGTAGGAGAACGAAGCATATAGCCGTTGTGCACATTGCAATTAAAATCGTGGATAGTATTCGTTCGCGTTTACTTGCACGACTGTAAATTAAAGGCCATATACCAATAGGTCGAAGAAACCACTGGCACATTTGTAACACGCGGCGTATGTCGTTTTCGTAATTTTTATTGTACACGCTATGGTCACCACTACCGTCAGATCGATCACGCATGGTAATGCTTCAAATGCACTTTGTTGACTGAACTACGCGCGAGAAAGCATCGATAAGTTTCTGTTAGGACGCATGCGCAGAGTATTTTCTCTTCAATGAACTTGCGTATGATTCTCTATAGCTCAGTATACGTAATATGAAGTGCATTCATATGAGAAGGAAGTTCTTGTAGGGGGTGGAGGTTGTGTGGGCGGAGTTCTTGGTGTAGACGCAAGTGTAACAGGTTGTGCGATGGGAAATATGTTGAATTAACCCCTTGCCGTACTATGACGAGTGATACTCGTGATGCTATAAACTGGAAAGGAAATTTTCAAGATTTACAAAACCTGTTTATTTTACTAATTTAATTGAGAATTATTGTGGAGGCAGTAACAAAGTAAATTGCACGACAAGGGGTTAAAAGTAGATTCGATGGGGAAAGGATGTAGCGATTTGCACAGGAAGGATTTTAGTAATTTGCAGAGTATATTTTTATTAAATTTTAAGTATAAAAGTTAATTGATGGAGTGACAGGTGTGTTATCTTGTGATGTGATGGAATATTGAGGTGAAATAATGCAAAATATTACATGATTATACAATATTAAATATTATATAATGTTGAAGATGAAAATAGGATTTTTTATATGAATATTAGATAAATGATTGTGGAGGAAGTAACGTCATAATATTTTTTACATTAATCCCTACTTCTATATTTCATTTCTTTGTATAGTGAGGTATATAAGGTTTAATATATCTTTTTGTTCTACTGTATGTTACTTGGAATTTCATATGGCATACTATTTAACGTATGTATTGCATCTCCTCCAATGAAGATGGTCCATTGATGCAGGTGGTTTATTACATCAACCTTCTATGGGCCGCTGTGAGTTTGAGATAACGCAGGATACGTTTAAACTCTTATTCTTCAAAGTCAAATTTTTAACTTTGATAAATATTATTATTTAGCTCGTGAAAATCATGAAATTCTGTACAATACAGTATTTAAAATTCAGATTTAATCTACTATTTCAATAGGATTACAGAGGGTTAAACCATATAGTCATATAAGATTATGAGTAAATGAATTCGTGAATTTTCTCACTTTAAATGATTATCAAACTGATTTAACAATACGTATGAGCAAAGTGCGATTACATTGGAATTCGACATATAATATTATTTAGCAATCATTTTTTATTACGGTTATAAGCGAATTAACATTGCAGATATAACTTTTAATTCATGTATGCCATCCTCAAGAGAAACATGTTTCGTTTAATTTTTTTTTGGATGTATAGAGAATCTGAAAGAACGTGTAATTGATTAATTAGGATCCTGCAGATCTTACATATTTCATCAATTTTGCAATTCATTATTACCATTCGACGAACGTTCGTAATAAATTAAAGAACGCCATAGACGATTTAAGTACCTGCAAATGATGTAGCTAATTGAAAACGTCTTACTTCCAAAAATATCGGGATAAAACTATTTGCATTAATACAACTTACACTAGAAAAAGTGGTCAGAGAAAGATCAAATATCCTTCCGGCCGTGAGTTTTGGCGGATAATTTGAAATCGCGATCAATAAAATGAGATCAAGGGCCTTTTTGTCTGGCAGTTCGTACCAGTCGATTTCGTACGTACTTATTCCCATTTTACGACACTATCAAGGGAAACTTATTTCTATTAAACCGATGCTTCACCCTTTCTTCTAAATGTGATAATAACATAATTTATACACAGAAACTGTAAACGTCGGTATATGATAGAGATTGGCAACCTTTGTCTAGTAAAAGACCATCTTTTTGTAAGTTTTTACGATGGGATAAACTATTTCAAGCAAAATTGCATTATTTTAATTATGTCGAAGACGATATAATTTTAAATGAAGTAGCCGAACCCCGATGTATAACATCATAAAGAGAAAAAAAATGATTTATCTCTCAAATACCTGCTCGATAAGAAGTTCGCCAATATAACAAAATATTAGGATATTCGTAGTGACAGAAACGAATATAAGAAAGAATGTCGTCATAGCAAACATATCTCCATTTCTCCATTCCTAAAATGTAACGTTCTATAATACTTTCTTCGATTACTGGGTTACCGAAGGAACAAAAAAAATTCCGCGAAATAGCTTCATCCAAAAATTCTTTTTAACCAGTATTAAATATTACCATTATTACGAAATATCCGGCAAGACAAATGTAAAAGGTAGATGTCACAATTTCGAACAAACATAGTTCCCTTAAGACTTCCTCGATGTCTTTGGAAAATCTGGAATAATCCAGCACGACTTTAAAAATTGATATCCAACAACGTAAAAAATTGTTACAGTGCCTAAAGATGCACTATAAGAAGTGCCTGAATAGAAAATTAATCTGTAAATATTATATTCTTACCTCAACGTAGACACGTGATTATCCACAATCAAAATCAAAGGATCATCGCGTTTACTCTTCATCGTTTTCCTCTCATTAATTAAACTTTTTAATCTCAGCATCTGTAATTGAATTTGTCCACAAGCGTGAGTCACAAACACCGTAGCTAAACCACACTCTGCCGTTACAACGGTGTACGTAATCAAACCTGCAAACCATTGCACGGAAAACAAAATCTCATAAAGTGGACTTTCTTGAACATTCATAAACATTTCGCATCCCGGATATGCAAGATGTCTATTTGTCGAATTTTCCTTAGCTTCTTCAACCGCCACTAAAGTCACAACCGTAAGATAAAATATACCACCAGTGTAAAGACAAGCAGCAAGAAGCTTCGTAAGTTTTTGTCCAATCGTCACACTTTTCATCATGACGTCACGATGATTCTGACGTTCCAAAACCTTCCAATCATTCTGAATATGCTGTAGGCAACGTTTAAATGCTGAACTCTTTAAACCCAAAAAGAAATATTTGATACTGGAGAAGAAGCAAAATCCAAATGACCCGCCCAATTTGAGTCTGATATCAAGGTCGGTCACTTGAAATAAAATATGGCAACCTAAAGGTATAATAACGAAACACAGGGCAGCGTTGCACATTGCGATTAAAATCGCGGCAAGAATTCGTTCACGTTTACTTGCACAACTATAAACTAAAGGCCATATACCAATGGGTCGAAGAAACCATTGGCATACTTGAAACACACGGTTTATGTCATTTTCGTAATTTTCGTTGTGTACGGTGTTGTTAATGTGCTTGACAGATCGATCACGCATGGTAACGCTTCTAATGCTCTTTGTTAACTGAACTCTTCGCGGCAAAGTATCGATGAGCTTCTGTTAGGACGCAAGCGCATAGCATTTTCTTGTCAATGAACTTGCGTACGATTATCTATAGCTACGTTTACGTGATATGAAGTGCATTGATACGAGAAGGAAGTTCTTGTAGGGGGTGGAGGTTCTGTGGGCGGTGGTCTTGATGTAGACGCAAGTGTAACAGGTTGTTACTTACACAGGTTGTGCGATGGGAAATACGTTGAATTAAAAGTAGAATTCGATTGGGGAAGGATTTCGTAACTTGCATAGGAAGGATTTTAATAACTTGCATAGTATAACTTTATCAAATTTCAAGTATGAAAGTGAATTGATGGAGTGACAGGTGTATAATATTGTGATGTGATGGAACATTGTGGTGTTATATAATGCAAAATATTATATAATTACACGATATTAAATATTAAATAATATTGGAGATGAAACAAGAATATCTATATGAATGTTAGATAAATGATTGTGGGGAAAGCATCGTCATAATATTTTTTACATTTCTCCCTACTTCTATATTTCGTTTCTTTGTATGGTGAGGTATACAAGATTTAAAATTTCTTTTTGTTCTACTCTATGTTACTTGGAATAACATATGGCATACTATTCAGCGTATGTATTGCATCTCCTCGAAGAATACTTAACATCGTATTCTTGTAGAGAGAGTATAATATCTGAAATGATATATAATGAAATAATTAGTTTCCAGAAGTATAGGTTTATTTTATCACGTTTAAAGATTATTATTACCACTCAGTAAATGTTCGCAGAAAATTTAAATACACCATTGATGACCTAAGTACCTGAAAGTTTCAGAGTTTTTTGAAAGTATCTTATTTATGGAAAATATGAGTAAAACTAATTTATATTTATAATGACGTACGTTACCAAATGTCGTGAGGGACAAATCACATATTTTACCAGCCGTAAGTTTCGGTGGATATTTTGATATTGCAATCATTAAAATGAAATCGAGCGCTCTTTTGCCACGTAGATCGTACCATTCGACATCGTAAGAAGCTATTCCAATTTTAGTACACTAGTATAGAAAAACTTTTTGCTAACTTAGATAATAACGTACAAATACATCATTTGCAAAGTGAATAACGAACAGAATCGTGCAAGTGTATGTTTTCTTTGCAAATATATACCTGCTCGGCAAGTAGTTCACCGATGTAACAGAATATCAACATATTAAGGGCGATAGATGCTAGTAAAGTACCGTGTGTCAATACTCCAACCCGATTATTATTTTTCCAATCCTAAAAGAAAATGTTTTATCATTCCTACTTAGAGTCGACATTGACAAATTTTTCATAGTCGAGCTTCGTATTTAAAATTACTTTTTAAATTGTAGATGTTAGGTATTACCATCATGCACTGATATTCGACAATGCAAATTAAAAATGTTGATGCCATTATTTCAAGTAAACATATTTCCCGCAGCACTTCCTCAATATCTTTCGAAAATCTGAAATTATCAATCATAACTTTAACACTAGATTTATGAACATGAAACCTGTTACGCTGCAATTTATTAAGCACTTTAGAAATAGAGGGATCAACCGTCTAAGGAAGTGATTAGTTAAGTAATTTTTATATTATATGACACATATGAAGTACTGTACCACGTCTCTATAAAGTTGGAAGGCGTTTCCAAAAAAGTAGGAATTCGTCAATTTGGCGCCTTCCGTAAATTTAGTTTTAACCATCGATATCCAAAATTCAAACATTATTTCTGTAGGATTTTATTAATAAAGAAGGAAGGAAAGGAGATAGAAAGTGAAAATCAAAAGGAAAATAGGTTCTTGATAGAGGAATCGTAGTCAAGAAAATGAAAAGAAAGAATATATTTAATATTAATTACACAAGTTAACAATTCGCAGTTTGCAATCCGCACGCTGACTTATCCAGCTGAAAAACGCGCGTCAACTTTTGTGGCTCAAGAAACGCTGTAACACTGACTTCTTTCTCTCGACGCATCGCCGTCGACGAAAACATTTGAGACTCGTCAAAAGCGCCGAAGACGAACGTTCGAGAGATCGAAACATTCACACAGATACGCTTCCACACCGAACACACACACAATATGCTTGATTATCGCATTCATACATTCAATCCCACATTTCCACAGAAAAACAATGCACCATTAAATTTAAACATAAACGTGATACTCTTATCTCAATGAAAAATATCGATCACCTCTCCGCGAATTTTTTCCAAATATTTAGAATTCAATGTCAAAATTTTATCAACATTTCAAGAAACAATTTATTTAACACCTTGTTGTACCATTTCTTCCTGACTGAATGCACAATAACTCTAAATTGAATTAGTCGACTCAAAAGTGACCCAGTGATAATTTTACTTCAGTAATTTTTGAAAAACTTCAATATTTCCTATTCCACTTATAACATCACAGCTGTCACTTGTAATTGTACGGCAAAGGATTATAATTATTACAAGCTTACCTTAAAGTTGATACATGGCTATTGATAATAGCCAGTAAAGGATCCTTATGTGAACATTTTGCTATCTTCTCCTCCTTAACTACACTTTTCAATCCCTTTATCTGCAGCTGAATTTGTCCACAAGCATGTCCCACAAAAGTTGTAGCCAAACCACACTCAGCCACTGTAACGGTACAAGACATCATGGCTGAAAGCCATTGAATTGAAAGTACAATTTCATAAATCGGAGTTCTTTGAGTATCCAAAAACAACTGGTAACCAGGAATGGGCAATACTCGAATGGTAACATTTTCGCTCACTTTCCTAGCTGAAAGCAGTGGCATCAGCGCATAAAAGAACACAGCACCGCTATATAAAAGAATTGCCAATAGTCTCGTTACATTTCGACCTATGTCAACATTGTTCCTCATAATTGCACGATGTTCTTGACGTTCCAAATCCATCCAGTCTCTTTGTACATGTAGTAAACAACGTTTTAATGCAGGACTCTTTATACCGATAAACGTGTACTTAATTCCGCATAACATGCTAAATACAAGAGGGCCCACGTGTTTAAGTCTGATATGAAGATCTGTTTCTTTAAATATAACATAGTAAATGCACGGCACATTGCGAAAACACAGAGCCAAATAGCATGTTATTATTAGAATCGGGCAGAACATTTGTTCACGTTTACTCGCACGATTGTATATCAGTGGCCACATTCCAATTGGTCGGAGGAACCATTGACATAGTTGGAGTACATAGTGTATATCGTTTTCGTAATTTTCATTGAACACGCGACGGTCACGAGTGCTAGGAGATCGATCACGCATGATAACGCTTTCGATGCACGCTGTTGACTGAGCAGCGGGTAGAAAAGGCAGCGATACTCTTACGCTACCACGCAAGCGCATCTTTTTTCTCTTCGATGAATGCACTTGCGTGTTTGATCTATAGCTGGAAACACGTGTCAATCGTATGGGGTAAAACATTTATGAACGGAAAAAGTCCATGGCTTTACTGTGGGTAGATAGTGTAACAGGTTGTTCGTCCTCAGGTTTGCTGTTTTTTGTTGAATTAGAAAACATGATAGTCAGTTTGTATGGTAGGAATTTTTTCAAAAATAAGTTTCATGGGTTTCAGACGTAATTCTACACTTTTGGATCGATAGATTGAATTGGAGATGAAATTTCTTGAAATTGTGGAGGTAGAAAGTTCGAAAGAAATTTTGATCTGGATAGGAGTTGTTTAACCCTTTTAGTGCCGACCGAAAAAATTGATTGAATTAATAACAAATGTAGTTGCGAATAAAAAGAATTTTCATTTGGCTATAGTGTCATATAGAATACCCAATATGGAGCATATATTGTGTATTTACAATTATATGTCATAAAATTACTGATATCGTATTGAAAACTGAATATTAACCCTTCGATGTCCAGTGTTAGCAATTTTGCTAACGACGATATATCGTCGTAGGCACTAAAAGGGTTAAGGGTGAATTTTGTGACTTTTCTGGGTGAATTTCTTTTGTGACTAGCTCCTCAAGGAATCGGACTTAAGTTGCTTAAAAAAATAGGTCAGTGATTCTTGTTACATCGCATAATTTATTGTAATATTAATATTGTAGTAATAATTTTATCATGTTGTGTTTCATTGATAGCTTTAATTTTGTAGGTTTTATAAACCTTGAAAATTATCTATTTTATTTTTCCGCGTCAGGAATGTCACACGTTATTGTGGGCTTAGGAGTTAACTTCGATGTGACACATTTACATATTTCATTATGCGGTTTGACTTGAATTTGTGAATCAGAGCAGTATTCCCTTTGCTAACAATAAGTAGCCTCCATTCTATATATACTTTCTACACATATGCATACTTAACTCTTTACAGTCATCGAACATCGCATTGCCTGCATTGAAGTCTCCAGTATATTAGCGATAGTACCGACTGCGATACAAAGAAAATTAAGTTTCCGCGACAAATATGAATTAATATTCAGTAACATTAAATTGTTAACTGGATGTAAGCTATGCAATAGTACATCAATATACGAGAAAACGATGACCTTTTGCATTTCGCAATTTAAACGATTTTTTGACATTGAGTAGTATTATCGCTGAAGAAACATATCGTTGTATTTTCTCAGCAAACGCACAAAATCTAAAACGATATATAACTGAATAATTACGTCTCTTATGATTAATGAAATTTATCATGTTTGAAATGAATTATTACCACTCCATAACCGTTTGCAGTAAATTCAAGTATACCATGGACGATTTAAGCACCTGAAAGAATTCTACTTGATAGTATCTAATATTATTAAACATCCAAGATAAAACTTATTTACAACCACGTACCATGCCAAATGTGGTTAAGGAGAGATCACATATTTTACCAGCCGTTAGTTTCGGCGGATACTTCGATATTGCAATTAGTAAAATGAGATCGAGCGCTCTTCTATTCGGTAGATCGTACCATTCGACGTCGTAAGAAGCTATTCCAATTTTGGAACACTAGTAAAAAAAATATTTTAGTCATTCTGATAGTAATGGACAGACAAATAAAACATAGAGTGATCAATAAATAAAACTATTTTTGTGTCATTTTGTTGCAAATACCTGCTCGACGAGTAATTCACCGATATAACAGAATATCAACACATTAAAAGTAAGAGAGATCAATACACTAATGTGGGTAAACATTGCCGGCTTATTGTTACTGTTCCATTCCTGAAAGATAAAGTTTCATCATACTTTCTTAGAGTGGACATTGAAAGTCTTATTCTTACGGTTTCATTGGACAATGTTTTTGAATGTTATAATAAATTACCACTATGCAGCGATATTGCACAAAACAAATTAAAAAGGTAGATGCCATTATCTCGAGTAAACATATCTCCCTTAATACTTCCTCGATTTCTTTCGCGAATCTGAAATTGTGCATCCCGACATATATTGTTAAATGTGAACTTCAATATTCGGATAGAATTTTCTTAACACATTGCGTACGGGAGACGAGATATCTCGTTTTCAGGTTTCTTCGACTCAATCGACGATTTAAGGAACTAACGATAGACTTTCTTGTTACGTTAACAGAGTAACGAAGTCTTGCGTATTCCCTTAACCCTTTGGCTACGGCAGACTGTGGCACACACTGGCCGTACGGTACGGCACGAATTCACTCGCGACGTCCACTGGGTATGGCGAAATTTTTCGTTAGACATGCATTTCTGAGGAAGTATATTAAAATATTCAAAATACTGAAATTTATTACATTAAACGAATATTACTTGAAGTGAACATTAATTTTAAGCTTTTTTAAAATAACAATATTTTATTTTTATATCTGTTAACCAACTGGTTAACAATGTTTAATAATAAAATTTAATTTTACAAGCGAAGCAAGAAACAAGCAAAATTTGATTTGAACGCCAATTGGCGCCTACAGTACCGGGAAGCCAACATGTGTCGGACGCCAATAGGCGTCAACAGTACCGGGAAGCCAACATGTTTCGGACGCCAATAGGCGTCAACAGTAGTCAAAGGGTTAAAAAATGGATAGCGAAAAAAAATGAATGTCAACATTCTGGGACCGTAAAAATCAGTCGATTAGTATAGAATGCTTCACTCGGTATCATACACTAAAGGGTTATTAAAACTTGTAACATAAATAATTAAAATTTTTAAAAATGTAAAAAATGTTAAAGATGCATATAAAATATATAGTAATATTTAAGAATACTTTATGTGAATATCTGCTACCAAATGCGAATTAAAAAAGTGAATATATGCATTGTAAAGTATTTATAGAGCTCTCAAAAATGTGCGGGTCCTAGGAGTGCGTTGCGCGAGCAGAGCGCCGTACGCAATGTGTTAATATATCGTATAAATAGGAAACCAATGAAAAAAAAAAATATTTTCTTACCTTAACGTTAACGCGTGGCTCTTTACAATAGATATCAAAGGATTTTCACTTTCACTTTTCCCTTCTTCGAAATCTTTAACTAAATTCTTTAAACCCAGAATTTGTATTCGAATTTGTCCACAAGCATGTATCACGAAAATAGTGGCTAAACTACCTTCCGCCACTGTAATAGCGCATGCAATGAGGCCTCCCATCATATGAATGAAGAATACAATTTCGTAAATTGGACTCCGTTGAGTATCGATGAAGAGTTCACAGCCAGGATAAACCAGCTGTCTAACTGTCACGTTTCCTTCCGCGCTCAAAATATATGACACAGGCATAACCACGTTAAAGCACACTGAAGAAAAATACAAAAGAGCTGCAAGTAACTTCGTCAGATTTCGTCCTACGGTTACTCTCTCCCTCATAATTTCACGATGATCTTGACGTTGTAGATCTAGCCAGTCAGTTTGAATATGTGATAGACACCGTTTAAATTCCGATCTCTTTATACCTACGTATGTGTATTTAATAATTGCAAACGATATAAATGTAATCGAAGAGACGAATTGAAGCTTGATATTGATATCTTTTTCTTTAAATAGAATATAGTAAACGCAAGGTATTAGAATAAAGTACATAGCCGAATAGCATATTGTAATTAACACCGCGGAAAATAATTTTTCGCATTTACTTGTACGATTGTATATTAAAGGCCAGATTCCAATGGGTCGGAGGAACCATTGACATAGTTGGAATACGTAGCGTATGTCGTTTTCGTAATTTACATTTAACGCGCGGTAGGAACGACGCTCGTCAGATCGATCTGGCATGGTAACTCTTTGAATTCACGTTGTTGACTGAACGGCACGCGGAGAAGTATCGATGTTGTTGGGGTAGGACGCAAGCGCATCATTTTTGTCTTTAATGAATACACTTGCGTGACAGAATCTACAATCGATAGCGGGTAGGGTATGATGCATTTTTTTGTGGATAAAAGATTTATGGAGAGAGAAGGTCTTCAAATAGGGAGACAAGTGTACTTTGTAGTGCATGCTTTCTATTTTTGCATTTTCAAGTGTGTTTAGGTGGATTAGGAAAGGGAATGAATTCATTGGATGGGGAAGAAGTATAATTTTGATGAATGTGGTTACATACGTCAACCTTCCATGGTCCTTTGTGAATTTGAGGTAACGCAAGAAACATTTAACCCTTAAATTCGCGGAGTTGCATTTCTGCAACATACTAATTCTATGAGAATAAAAAAAAAATTTGAACGGATTACGAATCTTTGTCATAGACTATAGTGTACTTTGTAAATTTTTGACAGGTGCAGTGGCACCAACTTTCAAATGTTTTCATTATTTGTCAGTTTTAGCGGGTTTTCATCGGCGTGCAAAAAAGTGATATTGGAATAACTTTCCACGGTCTTTATTATAATAGAGAAAATAACTATTTTTATAACTATCATAATAAATAGAACTATAATTAAGTACTAAAATATTTTTTTATTCTATTTACATGAGTCAATAATTCCCCATACATCTGCTTACCTAGGAACGCGCAGTGTTGCTAAATGCAACAAAGGATTTTCAGTCAATTTAGGAGCTGAATTCTTTCAAAAGAATTTTTTTATTATTTTTCCTATAATCTAAACTATATATGGATATTAAAAACATTTTTTCTGATTAAAAAAATAAAATCGCGCATTTAAGGGTTAAAATTCTATTCTTCAAAGACAAATTTTTAACTTTGGTAAATATTATAGTTTAGCTCGTGAAAATTATGAAATTCTTTACAATACAATATTTAGAATTCAGATTTGATCTATTATTTCAAGAGGATTACAGAGGGTTAAAAAAGCATATAGTCGTATGAGATTATGAGTAAATGAATTCGTGAAAAATTATTTTCATAACGTTTATTAACATGTTATAAATGTGAAGAATTTATTTTCAATTTAATATAAAATAACAATGATTAAAGTGCAGTTCTATTACGCTTTTATGTTATACATTCTTTTAATAATAAGGACTTCAGTTATTTTTATACGTTAATTAACATGGGCGTAATATGCTACCATATAAGACATTGATTCCTCAGAAATGTGTTCTGTAGAGTTATTTTTTTACAAGAAAATCTGAAAGAAATGACGATCGTATAATTGCAACATTGGAAGCAAAAAATGACATTTTCATTGTTCTAAAATATTTGTTACCATTCTGTGAATGTTCGTAAAAGATTCAAATATACCATCGACGATTTAAGTACCTGGAAAGTTACAGAGGTGCTCATTCAGAGTATCTTATTTAAAAAAATAAAAATAAAAACAATAATTCATGAACCATCCAACATACATTACCAAATGTGGCTAAAGACAAATCACATATTTTTCCAGCTGTAAGTTTCTGCGGATAGTGTGATATTGCGATGATTAAAATAAGATCGAGTGGTTCCTTATCCCGTAGATTGTACCATTCGATTTCATACGAAGTTATGCCAATTTGACGACACTAATAAATAAAACTAATCCTAATAATAACACGTAGGCGTATAGAATATATGACAATTAAGTGAAGAAATCCAAGGAGGTATATAATCTCTAGAAATACCTGTTCAACGAGAAGTTCCCCAATATAACATAATATTAGTACATTGAAAGCGACGGAAAAAAGTACCGTAGCATATGTTAATACTGTAATGAAGCTATTATCTTTCCACTCCTAAAAGACAACATTTTTAAATATTTCCCTCGGCCCCATATCACTTAAAGTAACGAGAAGTATAATTAATTTTTATAGACTTGTGAATCTATAAAATCTCATCTCCGTAATCAGTGTCATTACCGTTACGCAATAATATTCGATAATACAAATCAGTACAGTGGACGACGCTATTTCCAGCATGCACGTTTCCTGTAAAACTTCATTGACGTCCTTCGAAAACCTGTAATCGTCAATCTTCTATTAAATTCACACAAATTCGTTCATTTTCTATTAAATTCACATCATTCTAATGTAGAAACTTTAAACATGCAAATAGATAGATATTCGGCAGACCCTTATCTTTTTAACGTGAATATTTCAGTATTCAGTATGTCCGAAAATTCATAAATATTACAATTTAAAAGTTATATGAAATCTCACGGATTTCAATAGCGCTGGTCACCGGTGACCCTCATAGCAGTCAACGTGTTAATCACATTATCGTTTCATATCCATTTCGTGTAATACCACAAACATCGTAACACTTTCACGACAATTGATAATCAGGTAAAAAAATTAGCTCAATATTGCATACGATTTTCAGAAGCTAGTAAAATTTCCAATTATAGCTGAATGCGACAAGGCTTTGTTATTACTAGACTGCGGATTTTTACGCATTTATGGCAAATTAAATACGGCTAAAATATACAAAAAGAACATAATATAAAAATATATCTAAAATATCCAAAGAATGGTATTTGTTGTAATATTTATTAAGTGCAATAAATCCCTGGATAGGTTTTCCTGTCTCACCTGCATTTGTGAAACTCGAAATTTGTATAAACATCCGCAGTCTAGTTATTACAGTCATTTATTGTTCTAAATTTAGTAAATATTTAGAAACACCGTAGAACTACTTCACCTGTATTCAAGGCTTTTAAACAACGTATGACTATGTTTTTCGCCGAGAAAGTGTTAATAGCAAATTAATAGAAATAGATCTCAAGCTCTTACCTTAACGTTGACGCATGACTGTGGACAATAATGCTCAAAGGATCGTCGAATTTTATCTTCATGTTTTTCCTCTCGTTGACCAGATTCTCCAATCTTGCCATCTGTATCTGAATCTGTCCGCAAGCGTGAGTTACAAAAACTGTCGTTAAACTACACGCAGCCGATAGAATAGTGTATAAAACAACAGCAGCGATGATTTGTATGCAAAACACAATTTCATAATTCGGGCTAACATGAGCTTCAATGAAAGCATCGTAACCAGGATAAGCGTGTACTCGAATAGTCGTATTTTCATCGATTTTCTCCCGCGACCAATATGGTGCAGCCGTATGATAAGATATACCACCGGTATAAAGAAAACCAGCAAAAATCGTAACAAGATTACGACCAACAGCGATATTACGCATCATAATCTCACGATGATGTTCCTCTCGTAGAATTTTCCAATCTCTTTGAACATGGTCCAAGCAACGTCGAAGAGCTGGTCCATTTATAATAAGAAATAGATATTTAAGCATCGTAGTCACCGTAAATGTAACAGGACCAAACACTTTTAGTCTGATGCTTATATCAATGTCTTCAAATATGAGAAAATAGCCGCTCGGTATGAGGATTGAAAATAGAGACAGATAGCACAATGTTAAGAGAAATACACAGATAATTCGATCGTGTTTTGTCGTATTGTTGTTAAGCAACGGCCAGATTCCGATTGGTTTGAGGAACAATTGACATAGTTGTAGAGCATGGTGTATATCTTTTTCGTAATTTTCATTGTACACCGGGTAGCTGTCGCGGTTCTGAGATCGATCACGCATGGTAACGTCTCCGATGCACGTTGTTGACTGAATAGCGTGAGGAGGAGCATCGATGAGCTTTAGATAGGACGCAAGCGCATCATTCTTCCCGTTAATGAATGCACTTTCGTTCTATGATCTATAGCTGAAGTGTACGTACCGAATGGAACATTGTGGAATCAAAAATACATAAAGTGAAAAAAAGTCTCTAGATAGAGGAATATCAGAAAATTTACGACCTTGAACGTTCGGCTTTGTTGATCGGGTTATAAGAAGGGGATGAAAAAAAGTTGATAGTATGGTAGGGGGTGTATTGATGGGTCGTACGTGGAAATTTGTATGTTAGGGTAAAATGTATTGTTTTTATATCATGTACGATACTGTGAACAGGTAAATATACTTGGTATTGAGCAAATGAATTTGTGAGAAATGTTTCTCTAGTAATTACTATTTAAATGTTCTATGAGTAGGTAGATTGCTTTTTTCTGAATTGTGAAAGATGGTTTGAAGTATATTATATCAGATTCGTTTGATGTTTTAGTTTTAAGGAAGTATGACAATTGTTTTATTTCACTGTTGTATGTAAATCAGTTAATGTTAAATTTTGTAGAATTCTTTTCGTGCTGATGGAATATCTGAAAGAAAAAGTTAAATTTAATAATTGGAATTATCAAATGAGCAGGTATTTAATTACGATTGAATTTCGTACCACTCAACAATCGTTCGTAGTAAATTCAAGTATACCATTGATGTTTTAAGTACCTGAAAGTTGTAGATCTACTTATTTTAATTATATTGTTAAACGAGAGAAATTAAACAATATCGAAGTAACATACAATGCTAAATGTAGTTAAGGATAGGTCGAATATTCTTCCGGCAGTGAGTTTCGGTGGATAATTTGAAATTGCAATTAGTAAAATTAGATCGAGGGCTTCTTTACCTGGCATATTGTACCACTCAATTTCGTATGAAGTTATCCCAATTTTACGACACTAAGAAACACATTTTTATGCTTTTTGAATAAAAGAAACTTATTTAAATATATTTTTATGCAGATACGTAGAAAAAACGGCGTTTAATAAATAAAATCGTACGATTTTTTAGGAGTACCTGTTCCACGAGCAGTTCACCGATATAGCAAAATATCAGAATATTGAAAGTGAAGGAAATAAGTAAAATGAAATATGTTGACGTTGCAACGGCATCATTGTTCTTCCATTCCTAAAAGGTAATTTTATGTAATACTTTCTTCAATATTGAGTAAATGAACAAAATTTTAATACAAATATTACGTTCATGATCAACTCTCAAACGTAAATTTGTTAATTTCTAATATTACCGTCACGCAATAATATTCGACAAAACAAATTAACAAGGTAGACGCCACTATTTCGAACAAACATATCTCACGCAACACTTCTTCAACATCTTTTGAAAATCTGAAATTTTTCAACAAAATTATCCATCGTATTCTTTAAAACCCCTTGCCTTACGATTTCTTTTGTGACCGAACGTGCAATAACTCAGAACAAATTGTTGAAATAATAATCTATCACTGATTTCTGATATATCAGTATAACTTAACGTAATATTAATAGTATAGAACTAATTTCAAAGTATCCTGACCTACTAATATGTCCAATTCAACAGTTTTTACAAAACTTAAAAATTTTCTATTCCATTTGCCGCGTCACGTGTGCCACACGTCATTGTAAGGCAAGGGGTTAACATTGGAAAGTCATTTTCAAAATATCCTATCAATATTATAAATATACTCTTAATTAATAAATCATTAAATATCCTCTCCTCACCTTAAAGTCTCCACGTGACTATCGACAATGACCGCCATAGGATCCTCGAATTTCGCTTTCACAATTTTTCTATCCTCGATCAATTGTTTCAATCGTGCCATTTGGATCTGTATCTGTCCACAAGCATGTGTCACAAAAATCGTAGCCAAACCACACTCAGCTGTCGTAATAGTGTACATAACTAATGCAGCAGCAAATTGCGTAAGGAACAAAATTTCGTAAAAAGGGCTACTCTGCGTGTCAAAGAATACATCGTAACCAGGAAACGGGAGTATTTTAACCGTGACATTTTCGATTTCTTTACTCGCTAAAAGTGGCATTGCCGTATGATAAGAAAAGCCACCAGTATACAGAAAAGCCGCGAGAAGCGTAGTAAGATTTCGGCCAACAGCAACATTGTCCATCATGATGGCACGATGATGTTGATCGTGTAAAATCTTCCAATCTTTTTGAATATGCCGAAGGCAACGACCAAACGCTGGACCTTTTAGGCCTAAATAGCAATATTTAATTATTGACATAACACAAAATCCAACCGGTCCGAACATTTTCAGTCTGACGTTTAGATCTTTTTCACGAAACAATAGATAGTAGCCGGAAGGTATAAGTATAAAGCACAGAGCTGAGAAGCACGCGGTTATTATAACTATACAACAAATTCGTTCGCTTTTACTCGCGTTAGTGTAAACTAATGGCCAAATACCGATAGGTCGGAGGAACAATTGGCATACTTGGAGCACGTGCTTTATGTCGTTTTCGTAATTTTCATTGTGCACGCGACAGTTGCGAGATCGATCGCGCATGGTGACACTTTAAGTGCACGTTATTGACTGAACTGCGAGTGGAAAGGTATCGATAGTCTTCTGACAGGACGCAAGCGCATCAGTTATCTTTTTAATGAATGTCAGATTCGTTTTGAGATCTATAGCTTATGTGCAGGTGTAGAATGAGACAACGGTGAAACGATTAATTAGTTATAGACTGATGAGTGTATGGCGAATTCAAGGTGGAACGAGACTTGTCGTTTTAGTTTTTGCAACTGTATAGCTCGCGGTATGAAAGCGATGAGGAAAAAAAAATAGTCAATTTTTGCAATGAACTGTTGAGCAAGTGTCGAGGGAAAGTAAAATTTAATATATTTCAGTGATGTTGAAAATTTCTGGATGGAAATTTCTGGAGGGTGTGACAGAATTTTTTTGTGGAGAAAATGTTTCGAAGATGTCATTTATTATACTTGTTAACATCTAGAACGAGTAAGTTAGTAATATTGATCTGAATATTTTGAGATAAAAATTGATGTTGAATGTGTTGGCGAATTATTGCGATTTCTCAAAGATGTAATACTAAAACAATTTTATTCGATTATTGCAGATTAATTGCTACAGTAGACATAACATTTTGTAAAGGTACTAGAATTTTCATTAGAAATGAGTTTCGTTGAGTACACTTCTTAGAGGTAGGTCGTCTGAAAATAATTAGAACAATTTCATTAATCAATTAAACGTATTGTAGTGTAAATAATTATTTTTTGGTACCATTCAGTAAGCGTTTGTAATAAATTCAGATACACCATCGCCGATCTAAGTACCTGCAAATTGCACAACTTATAAAATGTAACAGGGAGCAAAGAAAGTAAATATTCGCAATCGAAATAACCTACATTACTGAACGTGGGTAGAGACAATTCAAAAATTTTTCCAGCTGTAAGTTTCGGCGGGTAATTTGATATTGCGATCATTAAAATGAGATCGAGAGCTTTCCTATCCGGTAGATCGTACCATTCGACTTCGTACGAAGTTACTCCAATTTTGCTACACTAATGAACAAAGTCCACTGTAGCAGAGCATTTTTCATTGTATTGCTGTTTTGATTACCTCCATCTCAAATTAGTTAATTACAAATGAATAAGTACTCATTCATAAATTAATGAATCTGTGAAGGGGATCGAGCTAAAATTCCTTGAAAATACCTCTTCAACGAGTAGTTCACCTATGTAACAAAATATCAGAATCTCAAATGTGAAACAGATAAGTATGATAAAATATGTGAACGCTGATACAATATCATCCTTTTTCCATTCCTGCAAGTAAAAATTTTCCAACATTTCGTTCTATTAGGCTAAAAGAAATTTTTTATCATTCTACCAAAATCAATTCCTTGTTAACACTTTACCGAACGGTATTTTTTTAACACCCTACCCCCTTCTGACCGATCACTTGGTCACAAATATTTCCTTGATACAGATATCTATACGAAAATTACAAATTCTCGTCACTGAGTTCATAACAGAGGTAACCGCAATGATAAATGATAATTTATTAATTGGAGTGGTAATCAATTAATTAGTTAAAAGTTCAAAGGTGTTGGGTCCGAAAAGCCTATTAATAGGCTTCCGGTCGGTAAAGCATTAAGCAAACAATTTAATATAATATTCTGTTATTACCATCACGCAAAGATATCCGGCCATACAAATTAAGAAAGTGGATGCAACAACTTCAAACAAACATATTTCACGCAAAACTTTCTCAATATCTTTCGAAAATCTAAAAATATCGAATACGACCTAAATAAAAAGATTAAAAAAGCGTTCGCTTTAAATTAAACCTCAGAAATTTAGAAAAAATTAAATTCTTACCTCAAAGCCTCCACGTGCCGTTCGATAATGACAGTCAAAGGATCCACAAATCCCGCCTTCTTTTTCTTCTGTTCCGCTACCAAAACCTTCAATCGTGCCATTTGTATCTGTATCTGTCCACAAGCATGCGTCACAAAAATAGTAGCCAATCCACACTCCGCTATCGTAATCGTTATCATAACCAAAGCTGTAAAGCATTGCACACAAAACAATATCTCGTACGTCGGACTAGCTTGAGGATCAACGAAGTTGTCGTAGCCCGGATAAGCGAGTATTCTAATTGTCACATTTTCATTAATTTTCTTGGACGACAACAATGGCATTAACGCGTGATAAGACATGCCACCGGTGTATGTGCAACCAGCAAAAAGTTTGATAATAGTACGACCTACTGTTACATTTTCCATCATAATGTTACGATGCTCTTGCTCCTCCAAAATCTTCCAATCGTTCTCAATATGATTGACGCAACGTCCAAGAGCCGAACCTTGGAGCATAAGATAGCAATACTTAATCACGCATATCACGACGAACATCAGGCAGCCAGCCATTTTAAGTTTAATATAGAGGTCCTTCTCTTGAAACACTACATAATGCGTGTATGGTATGGAAACGAAGCACAGAGCTGAGAAGCACGTAGTTATTAGAAATGATGAAAGAATCCTTTCACCTTTACTCGCATGACTTGCGATCAATGGCCAAATTCCGATAGGGGTAAGGAACCATCGATATATTTGGAGAACGTAGCGTATGTCTTTGTCGTAATGGACATTTTGCACGCGATAGTTGTGTCGTTCGTATGATCGATCATGCATGGTAACGCCTCCGATGCAAGTAGTTGACTGAACACCGGTGGAGAAAACATCGATGCGGTTTTGCCAGGACGCAAGCGCGTAATTATGGGTTTTAATGGATGCAGTTACTTTTGGAGATCTATAGAATCTTGTGCTAGGGAGACATAGAGAATAGCGATTGTGAACTTATAGACTACAAAAAAACTGCGGCTTGGGAGAGCAATGTGGCAGAGCTTTCCCTTCTTTTCTCCTCTATTATTGCGAGTGTATAGTTCCAATGTAGGAAAGTCGAGTTGGAAAAATAAAAAGTGTGGTAATATTGTATAAAGTGAGTCGAGAGGAAGACGAGAAAGGTTTAAGAATATGTTACTGAAATAGGATTTTGATGTTCAAGCTCATCGGATTTCTAGGAGGCTTTGTACATTATGGTTTCGTACAAAAGTAGATAAAGTAACTTAATGAAAGAGTCAGTGAAACGGTAAAAAAGGATTTTGCAAACGAAATTATGAAGTGAGTTTAAACAAAACAGGTTTGCAGCAATTGGATCACTTTTTTTACAAATTACTCTGCTAAAGCAATTTTTATGCAGCTGGTGGTTTCTTTTACCGCGATTTCGTTATTCTACGCGAGCCTGTTATGAGAGAAAGCCGAAATGAATGAATTTGAGAAAGAGCTTGCTGTTTTAGTTTTTGCAACTGAAAGCGATGAGAAAATAAAAATTAGTCATTCTTTGCAATAAACTGATGAGTAAGCGTTGCGGGAAAGTAAAATGTGGCACATTTCTTTTGTTGCAATGACTGATGCATATTATCACTTTATTGACCGGTAGCCTATTAATAGGCTTTTCATGCCCAACGCTTTTGGAGTTTTAACTAATTAATCAATTACCATAGCGATTAATAAATTATTGTTTATCATTGGGGTTAATTGTGCCAAGGATTCTGTGACGAGAATTTATTATTTTCCAAGAGATATCAGTATCAGGAAAGTATTTGCAGCCAAGTGACAGGTCAGAAGTGAGTAGGATGTAAAAAAATACCGGTCGATAAAGTGTTATGATGTACAAGTAAGTTATATTTATCTGAAAATTTTTAGCGAAAAATGAATACTTGTGATTTCTCAAGGATTTAAAATTAAAACAATTTTATTTGACTATTACAGATTAATTACTAAAGTAGGCATAGTATTTTATGCAGGTACTAGAACATTCATTAGGACTAAATTTCACGGAATGTCCTCCATAGTAGTAGGTCATCTGAAAATAATTAGAACAATTTCGTCGGTCAAATAATAGAATGTATTCTGACTCAGTGTAAATAGCTATTTGTTGATACTATTCAGTAAGCGTTCGTAATAAATTCAGATATACCATCGCCGTTCTGAGTACCTGAAAAATTGTACAACTTGCCAATAGAATGAAATAGGAAGCACAAAAAAAGATAATATTTACAGTCGATACAACGTACATTGCTAAACGTGGGTAGGGACAATTCAAAAATTTTTCCAGCTGTAAGTTTTGGTGGGTAATTTGATATTGCGATCATCAAAATAAGATCAAGAGCTCTTCTATCCGGTAGATCGTACCATTCGACTTCGTACGAAGAAACTCCAAATCTGCGACACTGAAGGACAAAATCTATTATAGAATTTTTTTATTTTTCCCTTATTTTTTTCATCACATCGCCCTCAAATTATTCAATTACAAATAAGTAACTGTTAATTCATAAATTAATATATCTGTAAAAAGGTTCAATCTAAAATTCTGTGAAAATACCTCTTCAACGAGTAGTTCACCTATGTAACAAAAGATCAGAATCTCAAATGTGAAACAGATAAGTATGATAAAGTATGTTAACGCTGATACAGCATCATCCTTTTTCCATTCCTGCAAGTAAATGTTTTTCAATATTTCTCATCGATACATTTCATTTTTGTAGATTAAAAGAAAATTGTTATCACTCCACTGACAATATCAATTCTTTGTTAAGCAAACAATTTAATATAATATTCTGTTATTACCATCACGCAAAGATATCCAGCCATGCAAATTAACAAAGTGGATGCAACAATTTCAAATAAACATATTTCACGCAAAACCATCTCAATATCTTTCGAGAATCTGAAAATATCGATTGCGACCTAAATGAAAAAATTCAAAAAACCCTTTAAAGTAAAGTTCATAATTTTAGAAAAAAAAATTGTTTTCTTACCTCAAAGTCTCCACGTGGCGTTCGACAATGACGGTCAAAGGATCCACAAATCCCGCCTTCTTTTTCTTTTGTTCCGTTACCAAAACCTTCAATCGTGCCATTTGTATCTGTATCTGTCCACAAGCATGCGTCACAAAAATCGTAGCTAATCCACACTCCGCTATCGTAACCGTTATCATAACCAAAGCCGTAAAGTTTTGCACACAAAATAATATCTCGTATGTCGGACTAGCTTGAGGATCAACGAACTTGTCATAACCCGGATAAGCGAGTATTCTAATTGTCACATTTTCATTGATTTTTTTAGACGACAACAATGGCATTAACGCGTGATAAGACATTCCACCGGTGTAGATACAACCAGCGAAAAGTCTGATAATATTACGACCCACTGTTACATTTTCCATCATAATAGCACGATGTTCTCCATCTTCCAAAATCTTCCAATCGTTTTCGATATGATTAACGCAACGTCCAAGAGCCGAACCTTGGAGCGTAAGATAGCAATACTTAATCATGCATATCACGACGAATATTAAGGAGCCAGCCATTTTAAGTTTAATATAGAGATCTTTCTCTTGAAACACTATATAATGCGTGAATGGTATACAAACGAAGCACAGAGCTGAGAAGCACGTAGTTATTAGAAATGGTGAAAGAATTCTTTCACCTTTACTCGGATGACTTGCGATCAATGGCCAAATTCCGATAGGGGTAAGGAACCATCGATATATTTGAAGAACGTAGCGTATGTCTTTGTCGTAATGGACATTTTGCACGCGATGGTTGTGTCGTTCGTATGATCGATCATGCATGGTAACGCCTCCGATGCAAGTAGTTGACTGAACACCGGTGGAGAAAACATCGATGCGGTTTTGTCAGGACGCAAGCGCGTAATTATGGGTTTTAATGGATGCAGTTACTTTTGGAGATCTATAGAATCTTGTGCTAGGGAGACATAGAGAATAGCGATTGTGAACTTATAGACTACAAAAAATCTGCGGCTTGGGAGAGCAATGTGGCAGTGCTTTCCCTTCTTTTTTCCTCTATTATTGCGAGTGTATAGTTCGAATTGCATGGGAAGTTGAGTTGGAAAAATAGAAATTGAGGTAATATTGTATACACTGAGTTGAGAGGGAGACGAGAAAGGGTTGAGAATTTGTTATTGAAAGGGAGATACGATTTTGATGTTTCATTTTATTGGATTTCTACAAGCTATTTACGCGGTTTAGTGTATTATGATTTTTTTACAAAAATAGATAATGTAACTTAATGTAAAAATCAGTGAAACGGTGAAATAGGAGTACGAAATTGTATTGTGCTTTTGAACAATTTGACTGTGCGAGAATTCAAACATTTTTTTTACTGCCGTTCGCCAATTGCTACGGTAAATGTAAGATTTGATACAGGTAGTACGATTCTACTTAAAAATAAAGTTCCAAAATTTTCTTCTAATCGATATCTGAAACAAAGGGAAATAGGTTGAATTTTCTATTGGTACAGGAAAATTATATTTTTTGTATTATAAATTTCTTATTACCACTCTAAAACTGTCCATAGTAAATTCAAATATACCATCGAAGATTTAATTACCTGCAAATAATAAGTTTCTGTTCAGGAACTTCATATTTAACAAAAAAGCAATTTTTACGTTAAAAACAACGTACATTACCGAAAGTGGTTAAAGACAAATCGCATATTTTTCCAGCCGTAAGTTTAGGCGGATAATTCGATATTGCAATCATTAAAATTAGATCGAGTGCTCTTCTTTCTGGCAAATTATACCATTCGACGTCGTACGAAGTTACTCCAATTTCGCGACACTGATAAACAATAAAGATCATATGATATCTTCCTTTATATGATAGTTCTTTGTTGCTCTTTAACACTAGAACGACCAAGCAAGTCAATCAATAATTCCCTAAGTTTATAGGGGAGTCCTAGACTAGAAATTTTAAGCTGATCTTACTAAACACAAATTTTCGAATCGATCATATTTTTCACCTCTTGATTCCCCTTTTTTCAAAGTACTTATTTAATATATTTGAATGTTATAGATTTAACGCCGGTCGTTCTAGTGTTCAAAATTAAATGCATAGTGGTCATACGTTAAAAATATAATTGATGAAAAAAACATAAGAGTTATTAAAAATACCTGCTCAACAAGAAGTTCGCCTATGTAACAAAATATGAGGATATTGAAGGCAAAGGAAACAAGTAAAAGAAAGTATGTCGATGTTGCAACTGCATTGCTATTGGTCCATTCCTAAAAATGGATCGCTTATAATAATATTTTTTGTGTTCATAGTAAAAGAATAAATAAAAACCACGATCTCATATCGTCATATGATATATTTAATATTGTAAATTGATCATTATATTAACTCGGCCTCTTTTTAGTTGTACTCTTTCTACACGATTCTTTTCAATTTTCTACACACATAGTAAATGACACGTTTTCTTCATTCTACACATACTTTGTAAAAAGAGACCGAGGTATATTTGATTACCAGGACGCAACAATATTCAGCCAAGCATATGACCAATGTAGATACGAAAATTTCGAAAAAACATATTCCCCTCAACACTTCCTCGATATCCTTCGAAAATCTGAAATCGAGGAATACAGTCTCAATCCATCATTTACAAAAGAATCACTCTGACTTCCTTCACGCTACAATTCCTTCATTAACCCTAGAACGACCAAGCAAGTCAAAATGACTTGTTCACACTTTTTTTTTCAAAAATTCCCTAAGTTTACAAGAGAGTCCTAGACTAGAAATTCTAAGTTGATCTTATAAAACACAGATTTAACCGACCATATTTTCCACTCCTTGATTTCTCTTCTTCCAAAGTACTTATTTAATATATTTAAATGTAATAAATTTAACGTCGGTCGTTCTAGTGTTAAAATCATCGAATTTCAACATTCTTACCTCAAAGTCTCCACGTGATTTTCCACAATAACGTTCAAAGGATCCGCAAATCCTGATTTCTTATTCTCCAGCTCGTTGATCAAATTCTTCAATCGTGCCATCTGCACTTGTATCTGCCCACAAGCGTGCGTAACGAAACACGTAGCCAACCCACATTCAGCTGATGTTATCGTGAACATTATCAAAGCGGTCAAGCAATGCATACAAAACAAAAGCTCGTAAACCGGGCTCTTCTGTGAGTCAAAAAATACATCATATCCAATATAAACCAGCGGCCGAATCGTCTGATTCCCATTGCCTCCATTACTCGAAATAAACGGCATAATGGTATGATAAGACATTCCGCCCGTGTAAAGAAAGCAAGCTTGAAACAATGTAAGATTTCGGCCTATTGTAACGTTCTCCATCATAATAACACGATGATCCTTTTCCTCAAATGTCTTCCAATCTTTTTGCACGTGATTCAGACAACGTTGAAACGCGGATGCATTTAAGCCAAGATAGATATATTTGATCATACATATCACAAGATATATAAGAGGACCAACCAGTTTAATTCGCATATAAAGATCTTTCTCTTGCATTAAAAGATAATGACCGTACGGAATCGAAACGGCACACATGATAAAGGAGCACATCGTTATTATAAATGCAGACAAAATACGTTCACTTCTATTCGGTTTATTGCCGACAAATGTCCAAATACCGATGGGTTTGAGGAACCAATGACATATTTGCAACACGTAGCGCACATCTTCATTGTAATTAACGTTTCGCACGCGACCTTCCAACCTGGAATCGTTCGATTGATCACGCATTGTAACGCGGCCGATGCACGCGGTTGACTGAAATGCGCGTGGAACTTTGTGCGGAAAAGTATCGATATTCTTCCTTTCCTAAGGACGCAAGCGCATTATTACGAGACCCTTTCTGCACGAGAATACCCTTTGCGATATGTGTACGACGTGCGTGTGCGTACTGACGGAACCAATGGTGATTACAAAATTATGGGGAGGGATATAGACGCGGCTTTGATTTCGCAGAGTAAGTAGGAAGGAATATGAAACATTGAAAGTGGGGAGAAAAAATTGTGAGGGGAGAGACTGAAATGCTTAGAGATGACTTTAAATCGATTGATTTGTTGAGAAGATGGGGGGAATTAGAATGAATTGTGAGTTTGGACATTGAAGTGAATATTGGGATTGATCGATGTACGGAGAGTTTGAAGTATTTAGTTGGAAAACATTTACTGCAAAGGTAATTTTTAATTAATGTGTTTTGTTTGTACCATTGGAAATTACAAAAATTGGATACTTGTTTTATTTTACTATTGTAAGTTTGTTACTACTGGAGATAAAATAGTCCTTTGCGCAAGTACTACCATTTTTATTAGAAAAAGACTTCTTTTGGTATCTTTCATGGATGTAGGAGATCTGAAAGGTATTGAATTAGTTATTTGAGTAATCGTGTTAGTAAAATAATGGGATTTTATGTTACTGTTATGAATTGAAAGTATCTTATTACCACTCGACAACGGTTCGCACTAAATTTAAGTACGCGAAAGACGTTCGCATTACCTGAAAATGGCGAAATAATCGATTGAAAGAATAAGAGACACGATCAAGTATTATTAACATTAGAAGAGAGTCAACGTACACTACTAAAAGTTGCTAATGATAATTTTAAAATCTTCCCGGCCGTAAGACACGGCGGATAATTTGAAATTGCAATCATCAAAATAAGATGGAGGGCTTTCTTGCGTGGCAAACTGTACCATTCCACTTCGTACGAAGATATTCCAATTTGGCGACACTAATTATATAAAATTCAATAGAGAATATTGAAATTTTTATAACATTGTACTGTTGTTATTTCCAGAATGATTAAAATTAATTGATCAAAACTAGATTAATTACAACGTGAATTAATATAAATGAAGAAATATTGAATAAATTGAAAATACCTCTTCGACAAGAATTTCGCCAATGTAACAATATATCAACACCTTCGTGGAATAGGATATAAATATAAGAAGATACGTGGATATTCCAATCGCATTGTTATTACTCCATTCCTAAAAGGTAATGTTCTATAACGCTTTCTACCGGTTTAATCAAAGAAACGAAAAGACCTTAATCTTTCGTTATTTCGTGCCATTACCATTATGCAATAATATTGGACCATGCATATTATTAAAGTGGACGAAACAATTTCAGATAAACATATTTCACGCAAGACTTTCTCAACGTCTTTCGTAAATCTGTAATGGTCAAATACAAAACTTTTAATTACACATTTCCCTCAATATTCTTCCAATTCATTAACACTATATTCACGAACGTAAAATCTGTTACACCGCAATATATTAAATAAGGACTTTGGAAATAGAAGGGATCAGAGTAATTTGTATATTATAAGATATTTAAATGTGAAATATCTACTATACTAAAAAGGTAGGAATCCGTCAATTTGACGGCTTCTACCAATAGATCAATAATCAATGACTCGTCGTTAACCCTCTGACTGCTCAATTTGTGGACCGCAATCGCTCCAAAAATTTTGTATTCTTTCTGCATATTTTAAATCTATATATATTGGAGAATTGAAAAATACATTTTTTCTTTCTAGAAAACATTTTTTATATAGATTTTTATCACGAGACACTAAGTCGCGAGAAAATCTAATTTCAGGATTTATCACCAAAAGAAAATTTTTTTAATAAATTTCAATCGAATTACAATTAATTTCTATTTATTGCATAATATAAAAAAGTAAAATGTATAAAATTTAAGACAATATATAATTTATTTCAGTGGTTAACACGTTGAGTGCCGCGTCAGTCATCGGTGACTGAATTTTCCGTTCAGGCCGCGTCCAAGTTTTGTCTGGAGTTTGTGTCGTTGTTTTCTACATGTTACAATACTGAGATAAGAAACAATGGCCCTAATATATTTAAGAACCTGCATCGAGTAAATTAAAATTTGCTACTAGTGCGCTTCCCATTGCTGTACCACGATAACAGCGCGCGTGGGCTGATGGCAATTTTTTTTATAAAATCGCGTCGCACTCAACGTGTTGAATGGGGAAAAAAACGGGATTCGCTTCTCAATATAGGAAGAAAAATTTTGCTACATTTGAGTTGCCCGTGAATATCGCGGAATAAGCAGCCAGAGGTTTAAAACGTGAATCGCTTACCTCAAAATTTGCACGTGATCTGCGATGATCTGGTTCAAAGAATACACCGCTGCTTTCCCCTTCGTTTTACTCTCACTATTCACCAAGTTCTTCAACCGTGCCCTTTGTACTTGCACCAGGCCACATGCATGTATGACAAAAGTCGTAGCCAAACTACAGTCAGCTATCGATAGGATGAACATCAGCAAACCGGCAAAGCATTGAGAACAATACAAAATCTCATAATTCGGACTCCTTTGAGTATCTAAGAACACATCATTACCAGGATAGGCAAGATTTCTAATCGTAACAGTTTCGTTGATTTTTATTGATGATATCAATGGTAGAATCGCGTAATAAAAGAAGCTCCCGGTATAGAGAAAACCCATATAAATTGTAATAAGACCTCGACCTACGGTCACGTTTGCCATCATGATGTCACGATCAGCTTGATCTTGCAAGATTTTCCAGTCGTTTTCAATCTGTCTCATGCAATGTCCTAATGAGGACCTCTTTAAACCAAGGACAGTATATTGAACGCAGTTCGCCACACAGTATATAAAACCACCGGCTAATTTGAATTTCATGGTAATACTTTTTTCTTGAATGAAAATATAGTGACCCAAAGGTATAGTAGCGAAACATAGAGTTGTGATAGATATTATTATTAAAAACGGAGAAAGAATCCGTTGGCATTTCGTCGGATGATTATAAACTAATGGCCAAATACCGAGAGGAGAAAGGAATCGTTGACATACTTGGAAAACGTATTGTATATCTTTCTCATAATTGATATTTTGCACGCAACTTTCCTTCTTACGTTGGAATAACTGGTCACGCATTGTTATGCGTCCAGTGCACGCAGTTGACTGAAATGCGCGCGAAACTATTTGCGGAAGGGTATCGATATACTTCATTATGTGTGGACGCAAGCGCATTATTACGGGGTTCTGGTTGCACGTGAATGTACTCTATGATGTGTGTATGCCGTGCAGGTGCGTATTGGAGAATGCAATCATGATAATAAAGTTATGGAGTGAGAGATGTCGGTGCTATAGACATGCTTTTATGGAAGTTTGCGCTTTCCGTTTTATAGGGTTAATACTAGGACTACCGGTGTTGCATCGATTATATTTGAAGACAGTGAATAAGTACTTTGGGGAAAGAGAAATAAAGTGGAGAAAAATATGATTAATTTAGTAATTTAAGTTTTATAATATAAAAGTGGTATATTTGCTTCGTTGCTCTTCTGTTGGGTAATTTTTAGAAAAAATTGGGAACCGGTCATTCTGATGGTATTGATAGTTTTAGTAGTGTTAAGGGAGTCTAAAATAAAGAATGGAAAATTGAAGTGAAAAGTCATTATTATCACGCGTCCCATGTGCATTGTTCTGTAAATATTTTTTGTCATTTAGTAGAAAAATAATTTGTTGTCTTTCGTTAGGCAAGTATGAAAATATGACTATTTATTTATTAACATTATATGAAAGATTATAATTCTAGGAATGTTACTTATGTTGCATTTTTATTAAAGGTTATGTTATTTTAGTTTTGAATTGTAATGCTGATTAAATTAAGACGTAAGAGTACGGAGTAAACTTAAGTATGCCAGTGATGTTTTGATCACCTGAAATGTCGATATTGATTCATTAAATATTATGTCTTGCGTTACAAAGATGACGATGATTTTGATAATTTGTTCCTCTTTGTTAATAGTAAAATGAGGACGACAATTAATAAACTTACGCTGCAAAAACTTGTTAAAGACAAACTGATGAACTTTCCGGCTGTTAACTTAATGGAGGTATTGGATACGGCGATCACCAGGATCAAACCAAGGGCACTTCTCCTTGGTAAACGGTACCAATCAATCATATATACCATCAATCCAACTTTGCTGCACTATTAAGAATTTTATAAAAAGAATTCCATTATAGATATTTAAAAAACAAAGATTTTTAACAAACATTAAATGAGTACAATTTGTAAAAAGGATAGAGATACCTCTTCGGATAAAATTTCGCCGATGTAACAAAATATAAAAATATTGAACGTAAATGAAATTAGCAACGTACAATATGTAAAAGTTCCTATTGCTTCGCTCTGTTCCCATTCCTGAAAAACTGACAATAATATTGTAGTATCGTAATTTTTAAAAAAATAAGAGATAGCTTTTAGTTAGTGAGTGTGGATAGATTTTGTGTATTTGAGAGTGAATGTTGAGAATACATGATTTGGAAGACGGCGAGTTCGAGGGTTAGAGTGAATGTTTAATCTGTGGACAAGGAGAAAATGAGTGAGTGCAATAGAGAATGCAAGCTTTGAGAAAGACGAAGAATGCATGCTGTGAGAAAGAGTATCGAGGGTGGATGCGAGTGTGAATTTTTGCGAGAGTCAGTTGAGAGAGTTGAGAGCGTTGAGACACAGAGTTTGTTGCGAGTAGAGATACAGTGGAGTTGTATAGAGAGTTTAGTGGAGAGTATTACCAATTAGAGTTATTTTATTTTACTGAGTGTTTCTATTTTGTTATTTAGGCTATGATATTGTCAGTTAGTTTAAAGTTTAAGGTGTACATAGAATTGATAGAGAAAAGTATGTAGAATAAATATATATAGATAGAGACAGAGGAGAGATTCTACAATATAATATATTTTTATCACTAGCTAGAAAAATACAAATACAAATCTAAAATTTGTACATTCCTAGGTGAAAATTTGTAAGCTGTAAATCCCTTCGAATAAAATAGTAAATGAAATTCGTACCGTAAGTAGATAATATCCTAGAAAGCAGATATTCAGAGTGCATCCCACTAATTCCACGAGGCATATCTCGTGTAAAAGAGCTTCAATCCGGTATATAAAACTGGAATTTATCAATATTCGTATCGATACTTCCACAATAACATTCATCAATTTTACGAAGAAAGATCTTTACTCGAGTATCCTTAAATGATGTTCCACGATATCACCCAACCTTCGCTCAGAAGTATCCACTACATTTTTTCCACCTCCATCCACAAGTTCGTTCAATTTAGTCGTAACAATTTGAAACTGTCCACAAACATGCATAACAAAAACAGCAGCCAGACTGCAAGCACTAATAGTTACGGAATATACCACAAATCCAGCTAGACCTTGCATTAACTGCACGATCTCGAAAAACGGGCTACTTCGTGGATCAAGTAAGCCACGATAGATCGGAAACGCCTGTGATCTTACGGTTTCATTGTCGATTATTTCCGTTCTCTTTGCAAACAATGGCATCACCGTGGTATAAAAAAATCCACCGGAGTACATAAAAGCAGCACAGAAAATTGCCAAGGATCTCCCAAATTTCGCGGATTCCATCATGATCAATCGATCTTTATCTCGCTTTTCTATCTCCAACCGATTCCAATCGAGACGCACGTGGCGAAGACATTTGGCGATTTGATCACCGCGAGAAACGAGAATGTAATATTTTACAGCGGCCATCACGCAGAAACTAAGGGGACCGATCATTTTGATCTTGCTGTCTAAATCACCCTCGGTATCGAGAAAAGTGCAGAGTGCACAGGGGATTAGGAGAAAGCTTATGAGAAAGCAACTAATTAATGCGACAATCACCGTACTAATTTTCTCCCATGTGCTGTCGCAAAGTGAAAGAGGCCATGCACCGATTGGCTTTAAGAACCACCGATTTAACTGGATACTGTAAAGCCAATCCTTATTTGGACAATTTTCTAAGAACTTTTCCATACCGATAATATGGTCATTGATCATGTTGTTAATCAAGCGAAAGTTCAAACATTACTGACGGACAATGAGATTCATGATGCATCGATTACAGGGGATTCTATGTTGCGCATGTGCTATCTTTTAACTTGGCTTGGAAAAAGTAATATATTCTGTGCGTGCAATTGAACTCCCATGAACCACCAGTTGATTCATTATTGATTCATTATCGAGGAAGATTGGTCGTGTTTTCTGGAACTTCGAGGGAAGTTATCCGGAATAAAGTTTTTTTTTTCAATGATTCCGAGCATTCCTAGGGGGATTATGGTGGTATTGAAAATGATTGGAATTTTGTATTATGGGAGGTTGAACTCTGTCGCTGCTTATAGGAAAGTTTTCTTTCCTTTGGACGTAAATATGATGCAAACTTTTCTGTTTGCTATGCCATAATTGTGGAAATGGAAAACTTGGAATGTGGAAACATTAAAGTGTTTGCGAACGATATTAGGAATTGTTGGAAGACGTTAACGTTTGAAGTTTCATGGAATTTGTGCGCGTATTGTTATTGGCAAACGCATTAGTTGGGAAAAGATGCAAATATTAATTCGCACGTGAACAAGTAATTTATTGCGACACTAATGAGAACTTCAATTATGTAAAGGTTTTTGTGAACGTTAGAAAATAACATTTTATGCAATTCGTTTGAAATTCTACACAAATTAAGAACAAAGAGTACAATGAAAAATAAGGGAATCTGTGAAAAGTCCGGTTGATTTAATTATCTCTAATTATATATCAAATTATTATCATCATTATTATTCTCACCAGTACCATGTGCATTATTCTTTAAATATATACATTTTTTTTCATTTAGTACAAAAGAAAAAACATTTTTTATGTTTAGGTATGCAAGTTTTAAAATATGAGTTTCTATTTATTCACATTATAATTCTAGGGATGATAATTATGTTGCATTTATTAGAGATTATTTTACTTTCGTTTTAAATTATAATATAATTTAACTAAGCCGTAAGAGTACGGAGTAAACTCAAGTATCCCATTGATGTTTTGATCACCTGAAACATCGATGTTGATGCGTTAAATATTTGGTCGTTTGCCACAAAGATGACGATGATGTTGATAAATGTATCACCTCGTTATTAGTAAAGTAAGGCTGATAATTAATACATAGGACACTTACACTGCAAAAACTGGCTAAAGACAGGCTGATTAACTTTCCAGCTGTTAATTTAATGGAGATATTTGATATGGCGATCAGCAGGATCAAATCAAGGGCACGTTTTGATGGTAAACGGTACCAGTCTACCATATATGCACTCAATCCAACTTTGTTGCACTATTAAGAATTTCATAAAATGAATTTCATTAATGATATTTTAAAGAGAAGATTGTTATTAACAAACAAAAAATAAGTATAATCTGTAAAAACTAATTAAACGATAAAGATACCTCTTCGGATAAAATTTCGCCGATGTAACAAAGTATAAAAATATTAAACGTAAGTGATACTATAAACATACAATACGTAAAAGTTCCTATTGCTTCGCTTTGTTCCCATTCCTGGAAAACTGACAATAAAATATATTGAAAGCAACGGAAATATAAAGAAAATAATTGTAATAGACTGACATGAGGGGATCAGATAATCTTAAAATTTTCCATAAAACATTTTTCATCAACGTGATACCTGCCATAATATTATATATCCATAGAAATATAAAATTTTCAAATGTCTAGGTGCAAAATTGTAAGGTGTAAACCCCTTGGAGTAAAGTATTAATTGTAAGTGAAATTCGTACCGTAAGTAGATAATATGTTAGAAAGCAGATATTCAGTGTGCATCCAACTATTTCCACGAGACATATCTCATTCAAAAGAGCTTCAATCCGATATATAAATCTAAAATATATCAATATCCGTGTAGATGTTCTGACAATTACAATTAAATAATTCATTTCAACAAAACCATTAACCCTTTGCGGACGACGGGCGAATATATCCGCCCTGAGAAAAAAATTGGTTATAGTTTGTCGGTGCATATATAAACGGTTAGAGTTGAAAAATTAAAATATAATCGTTGAAATATTATTTTACAAAGAGTAAATTTCAACTTATATACATTAACAGACTGTCTTTCCGATGAAAAAGTGTTTTTTCATCGCTAAATAATTGATTGTTTCTCGATATTCAAAAATGCCTCCGTCCGCAAAGGGTTAAACAATTCATCATCCATTCTACAATTATAACATTAAAACACAGTAATTGTAATATTAAAACATAAAAGATCTTTACTTGATTATCCGTAAATGATGTTCCACGGTATCACCCAACCTTCGTTCAAAAGTATCCACTCCATTTTTTCCACCTCCGTCCACGAGTTCGTTCAATTTAGCCGTAACAATTTGAAATTGACCACAAACATGCATAACAAAAACTGCAGCCAAACTGCAAGCACTAATGGTTACGGAATATAACACGAATGCGCCTAGACCTTGCAATAACTGCACGATTTCGAAAGACGGGGTGGTTTGTGGATCAAGTAACCGACGGTAGACCGGGAATGCCTGTAATCTTACGGTTTCATTGTCGATTATTTCCGTTCTCTGTGCAAACAATGGCATCACCGTGGTATAGAAGAATCCACCGGAGTACATAAAAGCAGCGCAAAAAGCTGCCATGAATCTACCAAATTTCGCGCACTCCATCATAATCAATCGATCATTATCTCGTTTTTCTATCTCCAGACAATTCCAATCGAGATGAACGTTTCGAACACATTTGGCGATTTGATCACCGCGAGAAACGAGAATGTAATATTTCACAGTTGCCATGAGGCAAAAACTAAGGGGGCCAAACATTTTGATCTTGCTGTCTAAATCGCCCTCAGTATCGAGAAAAGTACAGAGAGCACAGGGGATGAGGAGAAAGCCTATAAGAAAGCAACTAATTAACGTGAGAATCACCGAACTAATTTTCTCCGATGTACTGTCGCAAAGTGACAGAGGCCATGCACCGATTGGCTTTAAGAACCACCGATTTAATTGGATACTGTAAAGCCAATCTTTATTTGGCAAATTTTCTAGAAACTTTTCCATACCGTTTGCACTGTGATCGATCATGATGTTAATCGAACGAAAGTGCAAATAACACTGACAGGCAATGAGCTTCATGATGCATCGATTACCGGGGATACTATGTTGCGCATGTGCTATCTTTTGTCTATCCTCGGAGAAACTAATATATGCTGTGCATTTGACCTCTCCTGAACAACCGGTTGATTCATTATCGAGGAAGATTGTTCGTGTTTCCTGGAACTGCGACGGTAGTTGTCAGGGGTAAAGTTTTTTTTTCAATGATTCCGAGCATTTCTAGGGGGATTATGCTGGTACAAAAATGATTGAAATTTTTAATCATGGAATCAAGGTTGAACTCTGTCTCTGCTCTTTTTGAGACATTTTTTTTCGCTTTATTTATAAATATGATATAAATTTTGTGGGTGGAATTGACTTATAAATTGCATATTTGCTATGGTATGATTGTAAAAATAAAGAAAGTGAAATATGGAGATATTAAAGTATTTGTGAGCGAAATTAAGAATTGTTGAGAGACGTTAATGTTTAAAGTTTTATAGAAGTTGTGCACACTTAGATATTGACAAATGCATTAGCTTGGAAAATATGTTAATATTGATTCATACGTAAATAAACAATTTATTAAAATATTAATTAGTAATTCAAATATGTAAAAAGTTTTGTGATCGTTAGAAAGTACAACTTTGTACAATTCGTTTGAAATTCTACATTAATGAGGAAAAAAAAATAGTTAAGTAAATGTTGTTCAGTTTATATGGAACAGGGGAATATTATATTTTCAATGAAAAGTAAGTGAATTCTGTGAAATGTGCGGTTGATTTAATTATATGTAATTACATATCAAATACATTTAGCATAGATTATTATAAAAATTATTTTAATTGATACTTCCGAAACTTCATCCAACACACGCTCATTAAATGTCATGAAAATTTACGTCATAGTGCGGAGCAAATTTATATATCCAAATGCTGATTTAATTACCTAGAATAATCAATATTTTTTTGCACATAGAATAGGACGATGTATGTACGTGGCGCGAGTAAAAAAATTGTGGTAGTTATACTTACGTCTGCGAAGGTCGTAATCGATAATTTGATCATTTTGCCAGCAGTTATTCTAGTTGCAGCCCCTGATCTCACCATTATTAACACTAAACAAACTGCAGTTTTATGTGGCAATAGGTACCAATCCGTCATGTATGCCCGTGTGCCAACTTCAATGCACTATCATGAAAAGAACAATTCAAAAAAGGACATTCTTTATGAAAAATATTATACTAATGATTTGATCGAAGAGAAATTTTAAATGTTACTCGATTCAATGCAACAATATATTGTAATTTTGAGGGAGCATAGTGTTTCACTTATTGTTTACCTGCTGCGTAAGAATTTCGCCAATGTAACAGTATATGAAGATGTTAAAGGTCATCGATAAGAACGTAACAGCGTATGAAATTGTATTTTTAAGATCATTTCCCATTTCCTAAATTATAAAATATCCAAATTTCAAAGACGAGTATTTTTATTAACGTATTTCGTAGAAAAATGAATTTCTTATTTATCAATTAAAAGGCTTCGCGTACCGTTATAAAATAATATCCCAGCATACACAAATTCATCGTACATTCCACCAATTTAATCAGACATATTTGATTCAATACATTTTCTATATTCGACACGAAACTGCAAAAATCAAAATACATTGACAAATTAAATTAATTAAATTACAAATTAAGAAAAATGTCATTCTAAAATCACATTTGCCACAAAATATTAAATTAAAAAAAAATTACTGTCTAACATTTCACTCAATACAAAGATGCACTTACATATCAATTTTCGAACGTAATTAAACAGACGAATAAGTGTCAAAATGATACCTGAGTACGCGTAAATGATGTTTCACAATCGACGCTAATTTTCTCTGTACACATTTTTCCTTTTCGTTCGTCGCCACAAACTCATCCAACCAACACATCAATACATGAAGTTGTCCGCAGGCATGCATCGTAAATACAGCTGCCAAACCAGACGCACTTGCAGTAATAAAATTAACTGTTAAACACGACAGAAACTGTACAGCAAGAGTGATCTCATTGGTAGGGCTATATCTAATGTCCACAAGCTTAGTATAAAACGGACAAGGCATTGTTCTCATTAAAATCGTTTCGTTGCCAAAAGTCATGGGTATCGGTTTCACAGCACACAAAATACAATAAAGAAATACACCAAGATTCATGCAAAGAGCGGCAAGACAGGCGATGAAACGGCCGAATTTAGCATTCTCCAGCATCAACAATCGATCATTTGTTCGATGTACTATACGCCAATCCATTCGTATATGTTCGATGCATTGGTAAATTTCTTTCCCCTTTGAGAGTATATAAAAATAATTCAATCCACCCATAAAGATATAACTGACAGGACCTGTAGCTTTTAATCTCGTTTCTATGGTGGTATCCTCCAAGAAGATGAACATAATGCTTGGTATTATCGTAATAATTATCAGAGTGTAACATGCGAGATTTAATATCATCGATGGAACACCTTTCAATCTCGAAGCAGATTGAAATACTGGCCATGCACCTATCGGCTTGAGAAACCATCGATTAACTTGTATGGTGTACTCGATATCCTCGATGTAGGAGGTATTGTAGGGCGATAATTCACGGGCCTCTGTCATCGTGATTGCTTCACGAAGAACGACCGTGGAATGATTGAAAATGGCGGGATGATTTATCGAATAAAAAGTTGCGCTTGCGCGCATTTCTTCTTTACATTATTTTGCTGATGTGGCTGAACGTTGAAACTGATCAATTTTGTTTTATACTCTTTGAGTATTATCATGGAGAATATAAAGTTTGTGTAGTTGGAAAGATCGATAGCGATGCTTTTTTCTGACACTGAGTTTATCTATGGCCGTTGGTTTTTTGTGCGACAATTAACAGAGTTAAGCTTGAGGTATAAAAAAGATGAAGGAGAATAAGTGTTAGTAATTTATGCAATTAACAGTGGAAGTACGTGTGCAACAGAGACGTGTGTTTTAATTATTGGCGTAAGATTTTCAAAGTCTGACATAGGTCGGTTTGTGTTTCTCTATTCTATTAATCCTTTAATATTTCAAAATACGATCGTATTATATTATCTCGAAAAGTGTAATGTGTTATTTACAAATTTGTAATTGATCAGTGAAATACGGATTACTTTTATGTACAAAATTTTGTTTATTTAAAAATTTGCAATTGATCAGTAGAGTACGGATTAGTTTCATGTATAAAATTGTGAGAATTATTGGCGTGCGATTTTCACTGTCTGACATAGGTCGGTTTGTGTTTCTCTATTCTATTAATCCTTTAATATTTCAAAACACGATCGTATTATATTATCTCGAAAAGTGTAATGTGTTATTTAAAGATTTGTAATTGATCAGTGAAATACGGATTACTTTTATGTATAAAATTTTGTTTATTTAAACATTTGCAATTCATCAGTACAGTACGGATTAGTTTCATGTATGAAATTGTGAGAATTTCACATATCTGAAGGGTGAATTGAGTTAACGTTTGCGTGCGTTTAATGTACGTGGAGATCAGAAAGCATTGTCATTATCAGAAATCATGTACTCATCGATTTCTCCGGCTAGTGCACTTCAGCTGTCACTTATTGAACATTGAAGTTCAATACGAAATGGAAAGTTTCGGATGAAATAGATTACGTAAATTGAATCATGTAACTCGTGTATATTTCTAACAGTATTTATGACAATTAATTATACTTATTATTTAACATTTTACAACGTAACTGTGCGTAGCATATTGAGATAACCAAATGATGTTTTGACTACCTGTAATATTTCTATTTCAGATTGTACGTGTAAAAGAATAACGCTGACAGCATCTTCAGTGATACTTACATCGGCAAAAGTTGCAATTGACAGTTGAATTACTTTTCCCGCAGTCAATTTCACCGCGACGTTCGAATTTGCGATTATCATGACGAACCACAATGCAGTTCTTCGGGGTAAGTGATACCAATTTGACATGTATGCCCTCTTTCCCATTTCACTGCACTGTCATAAAATTTTCCCTTCCATTTCAACGAACACAAATATGTTATTACATTTAAAAAATTCTCCAACAACAGTAGACAAAATTAGTCTATTTCCTTTAGCGATTAATTTTAATGAATTTTACCTGTTCCGTAAGATTTTCCCCGATGTAGCAAAATATGAAAATGTTGTACAACGTCGAAATGAAAATAAAACCGTAAGGAATGATGTGCCTCAAACCCTCTTCCCATTCCTAAAGAAAAAAACGGTATGAAAATTCCAAAATAATATTCCACACACCAATATTTCTAGTAGAAAATTTCTTCTTTCCCGTTGATATCATGCAATTTCTCGAACACATTTACCGATACGATTTTGCAAAAGGATTAATAATTTTTATCATCAGCTCATATACTTTCCATACCGCGATAGCATAATATCCCAGCATACACAAGTTCATTGTGCATCTCACTATTTCGACGAACGATACACGATACATTGTTTCCTCTATTCCACCAATGAAACTAAAATTCACAGAACCGTACGTGACATTATTAAACTAAAATTCGTCAATTTGCAGTCCGACAAATCGTGAAAATCTTAGCTACTGAATCTTAATCTCAATAGTATCATTAGAATCGTTAAGTGCCATAAGTATCGACTAACTGCTGTCTAATTTGTGTAATATTCTTCTTATTTTAATATCAAATGAAACAATGAATCTAAAACAGTCAAATCATACCTCAATATACGCAAATGATGTTGCACGATGAGAATTAATCGATCCTTCGCGGACTTCTGTCCAGTTTCTCCATCATCCACGATATCATTGAACCACGACATCACGATGTCGAGTTGTCCACATGCGTGCATCGCGAAAACTGCAGCGATACCACACACACCTATTGTTATCGAATTTATAACAAAAGACAGGACACATTGCACCGCAAAGATTGCCTCGTACGTTGGACTTTTCGTAGTATCAATCACTTTGTTGTAAACCGGACAAAGTAGTATTCGCATTACCACCGTGCTATTACCAACCGGTACTACTATTCTTGTGAATGCACAAGCTGCACAGTATAATATTATACCTAATTGCATACAGAACGCGGAAAAACTGACGATAAAACGACCAATTTTTGCATTCTTCAACATTAACCGACGAACCTCTTTAGATCCGGCATGTCGCCAATCAGTTTCCACTTGTTCGATGCATCTGGCAATCTCGTTGCCTTTGAGTAACACAAAATAATAATTTATTCCACCCATTGACCAATGGCTTAGAGGACCGAGTGCTTTTAATTTCGTGGAAGTGTTCGCTTCCTTGTCAAAAATAAGAAACAATATGCTAGGAGTAACCGTGAAAATGATTAGAACGTAACACACAACGTTTAAAATTCCTGTGATAATTCTTTCCCGTTTCGACGTTGCACTTAATACTGGCCATGCACCTATGGGTTTTAAAAGCCATCGGTTCACTTGTATACTGTACTCGATGTCCTCGATGTACGAGGAATTGTAGGATGATAATTCATGGGAATCTGTCATCGTGATTGCTTCGCGAAGAACGACCACAGAATGATTCCAAGTAGCGGGGTGATAAACGGAATAAAAACTGGCGCTTGCGCGGATTTCTTCTTTACATTATTTTGCTGATGTGGATGAACGTTCAGATTGATCGATTTTGTTTTATACTCTTCGAGTATTATTGTGGAGAATATAAGTTTGTGTAGTTGGAAAGTTCGATGGCGATGCTTTTTTTTTCATACTGAATTTATCATTGGCCGTTCGTTTTTTTTTGCGATAATTAATAGAGTTAAGCTTGATGTATAAAAAAGATAGAGCAGAATAAGTGTTAATTATTTATGTAATTAACAGTGGAAGTTAAATGTGCAACAGAGACGTGTGTTTTAATTATTGGCGTAAGATTTTCACTGTCTGACATAAGACGATTGGTGCTTCTCTATTCTGGTAATCCTGTAATATTTCAAAATACGATCGTATTGTATTATCTTGAAAAGTGTAATATGTTATTTCAAATTTTGCAATTGATCATTAGAGTATGGATTAGTTTCATGTATAAAATTGTGAAAACTTGACATATCTGAAGGGTTGAATTTCACATATATGAAGGGTTGAACTTCATATGTCTTGAGTTAACGTTTGCGTGCGTTTAATGTACGTGGAGAACAGACAACATTGTCATCAGAAATCATGTACTCATCGATTTGTCCGGCCGGTGCACTTCAGTAGTCACTTGTTGCACATTGAAGTCCAATAGAAATGGGTAGTTGCAAAAGAAGTAGTTTATGTCAATTGTACAATATGTATATATTTCTAGTTGTTTATACGACAATTAGTTCTACTTAACGTGTAACTTTTTACAACGTAACTGTGCGTAGCATATTGAGATAAGCGAATGATGTTTTGACTACCTGTAATTTTAGATTTTCAGATTTCAAGTGCAGAGGAAGAAGATAGAAAGCATATTCTGTGCTACTCACATCGGCGAAAGTTGCGATTGATAATTGAATTACTTTTCCAGCGGTCAATTTCATCGCGACGTTCGAATTTGCGATGATCAAAACTAAACACAATGCCGTTTTGCGCGGTAAATAATACCAATTCGACATGTATGCCCGCTTCCCCATTTCACCGCACTGTCATCAAATGTTTCGTTGTGTTTTAATCAATTTAAATAAATTATTACATTTCAATAATTTACGGGAAAATTGTCTCTGACGATAGTCGACAAAATTAGCCGACTCGTCGTCATCGATTAATTCGTGCGTGTTTTACCTGTTCCGTAAGATTTTCTCCGATGTAGCAAAATATGAAAATGTTGTATAACATCGAAATGATAATAACAATGTAAGTAGATGTATGTCTGAGTCCTTCGTCCCATTCCTGAATTAAAAAACTGTATAAAAATCGCAAAAAAATCTTGTTATATATAACAAACAATTCATTCTTTATCAGTTTACGTACCGCAATAGCATAATATCCCAGCATACACAAGTTTATAGTGCATCTTACTATTTCAACGAAAGATACACGGTACATTGCTTCCTCTATGCCAGCAATAAATCTAGAATTCACAAAACCATTGTCATAAGCTCAAATTCATCAATCTATAGTCTCACAGTAACTTAGAATTTCAATGGTCAAATACTATTCACATTGACTAGATATAACTACTTTGTGCTCTACCTTTCTTATCAAAATATTATAAAGAAAAAACGCTGGAAAATTGCCAAAGGGTACCTCAAAATACGCAAGTGATGTTGTACGATAAGAGTCAATCGATCCTGCGCTGGTTTTTCTCCCCTTTCTCTTTCATTCTCAATATTGTCGAACCACGACATTACGATATCGAGCTGTCCACATGCGTGCATTACAAAAGTTGCAACTATACCACACACGCCTACTGTGACCAAATTTATAACAAAAGCCAGGACAAATTGCACCGCAAAGAACAGTTCGTACACTGGACTTTTCGTAGTATCAATTAATTTGTTGTAAACCGGACAAAGTAGTATCCGCATTACCACCGTGCTATTACCAACCGGTATTACTATTTTCGTGAAAGCACAGCTTACACAGTACAATATTAAAGCGAATTGCATATTAAACAAGGAAAGGTTGACGATAGAACGACCAATTTTTGCATTCTTCAGCATCACCCGACGAACCTCTCTAGATCCGGCTGATCGCCAATCTGCTTCTAATTGCTTGATACAACCTGCAATTTCATCCCCTTTGAGTAACACGAGATAATAATTTACTGCACCCATAGACCAATGACTTAGAGGACCGAGTGTTTTTAGTTTTGTCGAAAGATCTGCATCTTTGTCGAAAATAAGAAACAATACGGTTGGTGTGAGCGTAAAAATGACCAGAGAATAACACAGAACGTTTAAAATTCCATTGAGAATTTTTTCTCTCTTGGTAGTTGCTTTTAACGATGGCCATGCACCTATGGGTTTTAAAACCCATCTGTTCACTTGTATACTATATTCGACATATTGCATATGAGCGGTAGTTGCCGATGATGGTGCACGGAATATCATCGTGATTACTTGGATGAATACGCCCACGAAGTGATTTGATTTGCTGCTACATTGTACGGATAAAAAGTGGCGCCTGCGCGAAATATTTCCATTTGTTCCGATACTTTCATATGCAATTGATTTTGTATGGGACACGCTATTACATTATTTCTTTCAACGAGTTGGAAAGAGGGTGCATGATTCACGGAAAGTTGAAAATGTGACAATAACTGCCGATAGGATTTCTGAGTTTATAAGTTTAAGGGACGTATTTGGTTTATTACGTGTAGATTCTTCCGAGACTTCTTTTTATAAAGTTTAGGTATAATTGCTGGATATATTTAAACACATAAAATGAATTGATCGATGGGGTTTCTAATTGTACATTACTCAGGAATATTACAAATGGGATAAAGGGTAGGTAGAGGACTATTAAAATTTCTTCAATCTTGTAAAATGAAAATTAAAAAGTCAAAGTACTTCTGATCCGTCAAACATTTTTCTCGATGCGGAAAGCGTTTAAAATTATATTATTACCAGAAACTATTTTCTCTTCGTTTCCTCCAACAGATGAAATCGGCATCATAAAACTTCTTCACAATTTGAAAAGAATTTACAACAGCTAATTAGTGTTTGTTTTAAACGATCTGTACAATTAATCCGTAATATTTTACACTGCAACTGTGCGCAGCATATTTAAGTACGTGACAGCCGTTTTAATCACCTAGAATAATTTGCAGAAAGCTATAATTTGTAAAAGAAGAAAACGATTAACGAACGAAATACCTATGGAACTCACATCAGCGAAAGTAGCGATGGATAAATGTATCAATTTTCCAGCGGTTATTTTCGTCGTGACATTCGACCTCGCAATTATTAGGACTAAACATAAAGCAGTCTTGCGAGGTAAATGATACCAATTTGTCACGTATGCTCTCTTTCCCACTTCATAACACTGTCACAGAATTGTTCTTACCACTTTAATAATTGTATTTTTGCAATCTCACGATACATTCACGCGGTAACAAGTCGACAGAATGATTGCAAATAGCGGGGTGATTAATCGAATAAAAAGTGGCTCTTGCGCGGATTTCTTCTTTAAAATATTTTGCTGATGTGGATGAACGTTGAGATTGATCGATTTTGTTTTATACTCTTCGAGTATTATCGCGGAGAATATAAGTTTGTGTAGTTGGGAAGATCGATGGCGATGCTTTTTTCTGACACTGAATTTATCTATGGCCGTTGGTTTTTTGTGCAACAATTAACAGAGTTAATAATAACAAATAAATAACAAAGTTTAATATAAAAAAGATAGAGAAGAATAACTGTTAATTATTTATGCAATTAATACGTTCTGTACCGCGTGGGGCGTATACGACCTCCACTTAAATTTTCGTTCAGGCCGCTTGCATTTCTCATTGCGAAACGAAGATTTTTTTTGAGAAAAGTATATTGTAGAGTTAAATATAGGCATCTTAATATCATGTATACTCCATCAAATTTATTTAATTGTAAAAGTGTGGGACATGTACGACACGGAACGTATTAACAGCGGAAGTACATGTGCAACAGAAACGTGCGTTCTAATTATTGGCGCAAGATTTTCACTGTCTGACATAGGACTGTTAGTACTTCTCTATTCTATTAATCCTGTAATATTTCAAAATACGATCGTATTATATTATCTTGAAAAGTGTAATGTGTTATTTAAAAATTTGTAATTGATCAGTAAAATACAGATTACTTTTATGTATAAAGTTTTGTTTATTTAAAAATTTGCAATTGATCAGTAGAGTACGGATTAGTTTCATGTATAAAATTGTGAGAACTTTACATATGTGAATGGTTGAAGTTAATATATCTTTAGTTAACGTTTGCGTGCGTTTAATGTACGTGGAGAGCAGAAAACATTGTCATCAGATATCATATACTCAGCAATTTCTCCGGCCGGTGCACTTCGGTAGTCACTTGTTGCACATTGAGTCCAATAGAAATGAGTAGTTGCAAAAGAAGTAGTTTATGTCAATTGTATCATATGTATATATTTCAAGCTGTTTATACGACAATTAGTTTCACTTAACGTGTAACTTTTTACAACGTAACTGTGCGTAGCATATTGAGATAAGCGAATGATGTTTTGACTACCTGTAATTTTATATTTTCAGATTTCAAGTGCAGAGGAAGAACATAGAAAGCATATTCTGTGCTACTCACATCGGCGAAAGTTGCGATTGATAATTGAATTACTTTCCCAGCGGTCAATTTCATCGCGACGTTCGAATTTGCGATGATCAAGACTAAACACAATGCAGTTTTGCGCGGTAAGTAATACCAATTCGACATGTATGCCTTCTTCCCCATTTCACCGCACTGTCATCAAATTTAAAGAAATTATTACATTTCAATAATTTACGCGAAAATTGTCTCTGACGATAGTCGACAAAATTAGCCGACTCCTCGTTATCGATTAATTCGAGCGTGTTTTACCTGTTCCGTAAGATTTTCTCCGATGTAGCAAAATATGAAAATGTTGTATAACATCGAAATGAAAATGACAATGTAAGTAGATGCATGACTGAATCCCTCGTCCCATTCCTGAATTAAAAAACTGTATAAAAGTCGCACAAAAATCTTGTTATATATAACAAATAATTCATTCTTTATCAATTCACGTACCGCAATAGCATAATATCCCAGCATACACAAGTTTATCGTGCATCTTACTATTTCGACGAAAGATACACGATACATTGCTTCCTCTATGCCAGCAATAAATCTAGAATTCACAAAACCATACGTGTCATAAGCTCAAATTCATCAGTCTATAGTATCACAGTAACTTAGAATCTCAATTGTCAAATACTATTCCGATTGACTAGATATAATCCAATTTGTGCTCTACCTTTCTTATCAAAATATTGTAATGAAAAATCACTGGATAATTATCAAAGGATACCTCAAAATACGCAAGTGATGTTGTACGATAAGAGACAATCGATCCTGCGCTGGCTTTTCTCCTTCATTCTCGATATTGTCGAACCACGACATTACGATATCGAGCTGTCCACATGCGTGCATTACAAAAGTTGCAACTATACCACACACGCCTACTGTTACCGAATTTATAACAAAAGTCAGGACACATTGCACCGCAAAAAACACTTCGTACACTGGACTTTTCGTAGTATCAATTACTTCGTTGTAAACCGGACAAAGTAGTATTCGCATTACCACCGTGCTATTACCAACCGGTACTACTATTCTCGTGAAAGCACAAGTCACACAGTACAACATTAAACCGAATTGCATATAAAACAAGGAAAGATTGACGATAGAACGACCAATTTTTGCATTCTTCAGCATCACCCGACGAACCTCTCTAGATCCGGCTGATCGCCAATCTGCTTCTAATTGCTTGATACAACCTGCAATTTCATCCCCTTTGAGTAACACGAGATAATAATTTACTGCACCCATAGACCAATGACTTAGAGGACCGAGTGTCTTTAGTTTTGTCGAAAGATCTGCATCTTTGTCGAAAATAAGAAACAATACGCTAGGTGTGAGCGTAAAAATGATGAGAGAATAACATAGAACGTTTAAAATTCCATTGAGAATTTTTTCGCTCTTGGTAGTTGCTTTTAACGATGGCCATGCACCTATGGGTTTTAAAACCCATCTGTTCACTTGTATACTATATTCGACATATTGCATATGAGCGGTAGTTGCCGATGATGGTGCACGGAATATCATCGTGATTACTTGGATGAATACGCCCACGAAGTGATTCGATTTGCTGCTCGATTGTAGGGATAAAAAGTGGCGCCTGCGCGAAATATTTCCCTTTCTTCCGATACTTTCATATGCAATTGATTTTGTATGGGACACGCTATTACATTATTTCTTTCAACGAGTTGGAAAGGGGGTGCATGATTCGCGGAAAGCAGGAAATGTTAGAATAACTGCCGATGGGATTTCTGAGTTTATAAACTTAAGGGACGTATTCAGTTTATTACGTGTAGATTCTTCCGAGACTTCTTTTTATAAAGTTTAGGTATAATTGCTGGATATATTTAAACACATAAAATGAATTGATCGATGGGGTTTCTAATTGTACATTACTGAGGAATATTACAAATGGGATAAAGGGTAGGTAGAGGACTATTAAAACTTCTTCAAATATGATAGTTCAAGCTGAAACATGAAAGAATTGAATTGCTAAAATCGAGTAAAATCTGGAAAATGAAAATTAAGAATTAAAAGTACTTCTGATTCGTCAAACATTTTTCCTCGATGCGGAAAGGGTTTAAAATTATATTATTACCAGAAACTATTTTCTCTTCATTTCCTCCGACAGATGAAATCGGCATCATGAAACTTCTTCACAATTTGAAAAGAATTTGCAACAGCTAATTAGTGTCTGTTTTAAACGATCTGTACATTTAATCCGTAATATTTTACACTGCAACTGTGCGCAGCATATTTAAGTATGTGACAGCCGTTTTAATCACCTAGAATAATTTGCAGAAAGCTATAATTTGCAAAAGAACAAAACGATTAACGAAAGAAATACCTATGGAACTCACATCAGCGAAAGTAGCGATGGATAAATGTATCAATTTTCCGGCGGTTATTTTCGTCGTGACATTCGACCTCGCAATTATTAGGACTAAACATAAAGCAGTCTTGCGAGGTAAATGATACCAATTTGTCATGTATGCTCTCTTTCCCACTTCATAACACTGTCACAGAATTGTTCTTACCACTTTAATAATTGTATTTTTACAATTGCACGATACATTCACGCGGTAACAATTAATGTTTGCCATTTTCAATCAATCCGCAGCTAAATATCAGTCTCTTTTGATTCAAATGTCCTTTACCTGTTCCATAAGATTTTCTCCGATGTAGCAAAATATGAAAATATTAAAAGTCATTGACAACAAAAGAACGGCATACGAAGGTAGATTCTGCGTTTCTTTGTTCCATTCCTGTAGTACGAAATGGTGTAAAAATTGTATGAACTTAACATCGCATTGCGCAACTTAAAGCACTAATATTCACACCAGACAATTCACTTATCGTCATCAGTTTATGATAGAGATTCAAAAGAAAAAAAAAGACAAATAATTTTCTTTCTTAAGTATCTTATTTCTCGGTCCATTTGTGCATTGTGCATACCATCATGGAATAATATCCTAGCATGCACAGATTCAATGTGCATCTCACTATTTCAACGAGACACACTTGGTACATCGTTTCCTCTATGCACGATATGAAACTGCAATTCAGAGAAACATTCTTACAATAAATTGATCAATTCAAATATTGTGAAAATGTCAAGAAAAAATTTCAAAACAAAATTTGTACCTTACAGCAGAGAATCATTCTTACAATAAATTAATTCATATTGATCAATTGCAATATTATGGAAATGTCAAGAAAAAAACTTCACATTTCAAAGAAAAGTTACATCTTACAACAGAGAACCATTCTTACAATAAATTAATTCACATTGATCAATTCCAATATTATTCAAATGTTAAGAAAGTATTCGACTACCCATTCAAAATAAAATTTAAAATGGTAATATAAAAAAACAATGGTAAATTGATTTGTGCAATACATTTTCAATCTAATGCACTTGGAAAATTATATAAATAATAATTAGAAGATAATAAGTGGCACAATACCTCAATACACGCAAATGATGTCGCACGATGCTAGACAACCGATCTTGAGCAAACTTGTACACGGCATCATCCTCATTCACGAGATCATCCATCCAGGACATCAAGATTCCAAGTTGCCCACAAGCGTGCATTGCAAAAACTGCAGCAATACCACATGCACCTACCGTCACGGAATTAACAACGAAACACAAAAGACATTGTATAGCTATAATTATCTCGTTCATTGGACTGTATCTGGTATCAATGACGTCCGTGTAAACTGGACATAATACTCTCCTCACTAATACGGTATCGTTACCAACTGGTATCACTACTTTCGTTATCGCACATGTTATACAATAGAGTAACACTCCCAGGTGCATGCAAAATGCAGAAAGACAAGCAACGGAACGGCCAACTTTTGCTGTCTTCAGCATCAGCTGACGGTCTTCCGTGCGTTTGACCATTTGCCAATCTGTTTTTACGTGTTGAATACATCGGCAAATCTCGTTGCCTTTAAGTACCACGAAATAATAATTTAGACCGCCCATTAACCAATGACTCATTGGACCAATAGCTTTTAGTCTAACTTGAATTGTCGTCTTTTCGAAGACCATGAACAAAACGCTGGGAATGATCGTTGCGATTATTAACAAGTAACAAGAGACTTTTAAGGCTGTTGAGAGAATTCTTTCACTTTTTGCAGTATTACTTAATACCGGCCATGCACCTATTGGCTTTAGAAGCCAGCGATTCACTTGTATACTGTACTCGACGTCGTTGACGTAACTGACATTATTTGCTGATAGTTCACTTGATATCATTGTCATTACTTCGTGGAGAACAAACGCACAATGATTCCCTTTACGGTGCTTTGGAACCGCTTTGCAAAGCTTACGCTTGCGCAGAATATTTACTTCAGTTTGCTGTACTACGTGTACAAGTTTGACGTGTATTGGCAATCGATTTTGAAGATTGCACACGACAATAATGTTTGCTGGTAGTTTGTAAAAGTTTCAGGAAAAAAAAACAGATATTGCGACGGTTGGAATTGTGGTGGGGGTGCATTTGAAGAACGTCATTGAACATTGACATGGAAGAGTATTAAAATTTCGATGTAAGACTTTGTTTATATAGGAAATTCAATATGTTACATTGTTTTGTTAAATTTGTAATGCAGGAAGAAAGAAATATTATTATTAATCTTGTGTATTCGGCAACTTTCTGGCTAGGATAACTAGTTGCACGGTTCGACTGAAATTACGGAGTACGGAATTTGCATCGTCAAATTTTGAAGTGTTTTAAAACGCAGGTATTTACGTGACAATTGTACGAAGCATGTTTAAGTATGCAAAAGCTGTTTTAATAACCTGGAATTATATTCACGCGTTATAGGTGAACGATTTAAACAATATGTATCTGTCATGTTTTTACTTACACTGGCAAAAGTTGCAATTGACAATTGTACAAGTTTTCCAGCTGTTATTTTGATTGTTGCACTTGATCTTGCAATAATCATAATAATTCCAAGCGCAGTTTTACGCGGCAAACGGTACCAATTAGTCATGTAAGCTTTTCTCCCAACTTCTTTGCACTTTGGGAATTATATTTGCAATTGTAAAATAATTTTTAAATATTTTAAACCGTTTTATAGATAGAGTCATATATGTTTTACCTGCTGCGAAAGAATTTCTCCGATGTAGCAAAATATGAAAATATTAAAAGCCATTGATAAGAATACAATGAAGTACATAATTAAAAGCCTTGCTTCATTGACCGCTTCCTGAAAAGCAAAAACTTGATCTCAACTCTTATTATGTACAATGTTACCGTTTCAATTAATACTTCAATATCTATGGTCAGTATGTTGCAGTACACAATTACGATCGTACGTGCACGTTTATACAAACTAAACCATGCGTTCTCATTAATTTACTTTCTAAGTCATTTCCCATGTACCCCTCTATCGTACCATTAACATGTAATACCCGAGCATGCACAAGTTGAACGTACATCCCAGTAACTCAACGAGACATATTTGATGCATAGTTTCCTCTATATACGATATGAAACTGAAATCAATACAAACGTAAATAAAATCAACAAATGCGAATTATTCCACTTAGAACCATGAAAAATAGGATTCTCTACAAACTCTAATATTCATATACAGGCGGCCCTCAACTTTGGCACATAATTGGTTTCTGAAAATGTGTGCGAATGTTGAATGTTCGAAAGTAGAGGGATGTACGAAAAATATTAAAAATTGCATATTAATATGGTTTCTTTGTAATCTTGAGATTTTTGCACATCTAGTAGGTAATACTAGAGACAATATTGCAATAGTAGAGAACCTCAGGGTCTTCTAATATTGTATTTGGGGACGTCACTCCGAGGGACGGACTGCATAGAAGCAATTTTTGAAATAGCGACAAAAATCTTTAAAAATGTGCAAAATAGTGAATTGTGCAAAAGTCGAAGGTCGCCTGTACTCTAAATTTTCCATTCCATTTATTTCATAAGCAATTCATAATCATTTAACAAATATCTTTCTGTCTTAAAATCGAAATATCTAATATATAAAATTAATCACGCAATATATAAAATCAAGTTGGCAAAAAAACTTTATTATTCATAAAATAATACCTTAATGCCCGCAAATGATGCTGCACGATCAAAGCCAGCCTCTTTCGTGCAGCCGCATTGTCCTCTTCCTCGTCGACAAGTCCATCCAACCAAGACATCACGATTCCAAGTTGTCCACAAGCATGCATCGCAAAAACTGCCGCCATTCCACACACACCCACGGTGATCGAATTAACGATCAAACTCGAAATACATTGTATAACTACAAGAATCTCATTCACCGGACTGTATCTACTATCTATGAACCCGGTGTAAACGGGACACGGCAATGGACGGGTCAGAATCGTTTCGTTGCCGATTGGAACGGATACTTTTATCATGACGCACAACAAACAATACGCGGATACACCGAAATGCATACAGATCGCGGAAATATAAGCGATCGAACGTCCTATTTTTGCATTCTTCAACATTAATTGCCGATCTTCCGTGCGTTTCACCATTCGCCAATCGGCTTCCATGTGTTTAATGCAACGATACATTTCATTGTTCTTAAACGATACGATGCAATAATTCAATCCACCCATTATCCAATGACTTATGGGACCTATTGCTTTTAATTTTAATAAGATGTTCACGTCCTCGAAGAAAATAAAAAGCATGCTGGGTATAATAGTGATGATAATGAAGATATAACACGTTACTTTTAATGCTATTGCGAAATTCTTTTCCATTTGTGGGGTGTTCTTTGATACTGGCCATGCACCTATCGGTTTTAGAAGCCAACGATTTACTTGTATGCTATACTCGTTGTCTTTCATGTAAGCGACATTGATCGTCGAAAACTTGGGAGATGGTTCTACCATGATTACTTCATCGAGACTGACAATGGAGTGACTTGAACAATGATGCAATTGATCGAATGAAAAATGACGCGTGCGCGGTTTAGATGTTACTTTATGGGAATAACATTGGTTGCTATCAATTAATTATATTGATAGGTATCCGATACAATGTTGGTAGTGACGGTGCAGGAGGTAGATGCTGATAAATGTGCGAGGAGTTCTTGTAAATTTTTCGTTAATATGGTAAATTATTTTAATTGTGATGTAAAAATTGGAATTTTGATAACCGTGGTGCTAGAGATTTGATTTTTATATAAAATTGTTAAGAAGGGAAATAAAATTTTAAGTAAATATGTTTTCCAACGTATTAGTTTATGAAATGTGAAGATTAAAGGTACAGTAGCTGTTCATTAAAGGAAAGTAATACGTGGAGTTCTTTGAAAACTATTTATTGTACTATACCAATGACTAAATTTGATAGTTCCAGAGAAATAATTACATCGCGAGAGTAAAATGAACGATGTTTTGATCACCTGAAATAATTTATAGTTTACAGAGGAAGATAATCAATAATATAAAATAAAAATTAAAGTCTACTACACCTTCGACACATTCGTACAATGATAAATGGAAAAAAAGTAAATCTTCGTGTTAAACGTTGCTATTAAATAATTCATACCTAGAAGCATCGGAGTAACTTGAAGTTTGCCCGCAGTTAATATATGAAACGCTTCTAGTCTTGTATCATCGATTGATGAGGTTGGTGCAACTTGTTGCTCATTGTAAATGAAATTCATCGGATTTTCATGCACTGCAGAATAACGTAGGATAATTACAATTTTTTATTTGAAAAAAAAAAGAAAACTGCGACACTTACTTACCAAACTTTCTGAGTCTACGTACCTACGTAAATTACTGCAAAATACTTTTACAGAGTACGGTGGAATAACAGGCTGCGATTTCTTATAAAAAAAATTGGGACAAAATGTAAAATAAAAAAATTGTATTCTATATTTTGTTCTTATTTTTCTACAAGCAATCACCTCTTATCCGCTTTTGCACGTTATTTTGCCGCACCTTGCATACATATATATATTTTTCATTTACATATTTACATCGCTACTCTGCGAAGAATATTCAAATAAGCAAACGCCGTTTTAATCACCTGCAACAACGTAAAGATGTAAAAAACGAACATTTAAAATTATTTTTCCGATACTTACATCGGCGAAAGTTGCGATGGAAGTTTCAATTAATTTTCCGGCTGTAATTTTCACCACGCAATTCGATCTCAAAATGATTAACACCATACCGAGTGATGTTTTATGATGCAGTTGATACCAATTCGACAAGTAGGCTCTTTTACCAACTTCTCTGCTCTAATAATAAATGTTTAAGCTACAGACATAATACTGATAATTTCTCGCTTGTTTCTTTCACACGGTGATTCTATGAAACAGCTTAAAAATTTCAACGTTATTGTTCCTCATCTTATGTATATTTTACCTGCTCCGAAATATTTTCTCCAATATAGCAGAATATAAAAACATTAAAGGTCATCGCGCAGAATATAACCCCGAACATAGCTGAATTCCTTTTTTCCTTGTCCCACTCCTGAAGTACGAAATAACGGAAAAATTCCACGTTGAAATTTCATTCTCGTCGTTTCGGAGTCTCTAACGTACTTCATTTACCAGTTACATGTGTATGTTAATAAAAAAAAGACTACCATTATAGAATAATATCCAAGCATGCATAAGTTCAACGTACATCCCACTAATTCAACAAAGCATATCTGGTTCATTATTTCCTCTATGCATGATACAAAACTGAAATTAATAGGATCAGAAATCAACCAACAACGACTCTTTACATAATTGCGAAAGGCATTGTAAAAATATTGATACTTCTCAAAATATTTCTATACACTCATTACTTCTCTAGCTTCCTAATCATTGAAAATTCCAAATTATCCAAGAAAAACATTTCAAAGTATATCAGAATACCATGAATACCTTAAAGCTCTTAAATGAAGTCGCACAATATCAGCCAACCGTTCCTCGGCAAATTTCATATCCTTTCCATTTTCATTCACAAGATCGTCCAACCAGGCCATCACAACACCCAATTGACCACATGCATGCATTGCAAAAACTGCAGCTAAACCGCATGCACCGACTGTTACAGAGTTCACGATGAAACCCGCGAGTGATTCGATGGTGAGGTAAATTTCATTCATGGGACTGTATCTAGTATCTACGAGCTTGGTATAAATTGGACATGGTAAAGGATGCATAATAATCGTCTCGTTACCAATTGGTACCTCTATTTTCGTTGCTATACACGTGAGACAGTGCGACGATACACCGAGATGCATGCAGAATGCAGAAATGCATGCGATAAATCGCCCAAATTTTGCATTCTTCAGCATCAATCGACGATCTTGCGTACGTTTCACTCGGCGCCAATCAGTTTTTATATGTTCGATACATTTGGCAATTTTCTTTCTTTTCAATAGTAAAAAGGAATAATTTAATCCTCCCATTAACCAATGACTCATTGGACCGAGTGCTTTTAATCTCTCGTTAATGTTCGTGTCCTCTAAGAGGATGAACATCGTGCTAGGAATAACCGTAAGTGTTATCAGTAGATAACATATAAAATTTATAATCAATCCGATAGTTCTTTCTTTCTTCGAGGTAGAATTTATCGTCGACCATGCACCTATAGGTTTTAAAAACAAACGATTCACTTGTATACTGTACTCGTTGTCCTGTACGTAACTCTCATTGATCGCGAATGACTTGTCGGACGGATTCACCATGATTACTTCATGGAAGCCGATTGCACAGTGTTTGAATTCATGATAGATTTCCATAGATAGAACTTGGCGCTTGCGCATGATACTTTTTTTTTCTCCTGGAACAGGAATTCTACGCTGCGTAAAGATTAATTGATCGTCATGATCGATATTCGTAGATACAGTATTTTCTTTGGTAAAAGACTCGATGCATTCACCGTCGTTACGTGCATTTAATATGGGGTTTCAGAGGGAAATAGAATAGACACCCTTTCTGAACAGGTGGCTTTGATATTTCATTCAGTCGCATGAAAATTAAATGGTGTGGCAATTTCCGTTCACTGACTTTTACAACTCCTGGAGTCGATAAAGTAAGCGATGATTTTCATTTCCGCCAATGATTTTAGATTGACGTTATTTTAGTTCTACATTCATTTTATGTACAGGTGTGTAATTTTCACTCAACGTAAACAGATGTGTTACAAACATGTATGTATAAAACATTCAAGATTGAATATATGACAATAATTTCAGTGCAACCTGTTTTTAGAGCTATAAAAAACGACTTGGTACCAGGGTATTCATTTACGATAACTTAAGTAGTATAACTGTAATTTCTTATTGAAATTTTTCTTCCTACCGGTTCCAAATTTCGTGAAATTCGTTCGTATCAGTAGTTTACACGGATCGGTCTCTTTCGTGACTTTTCGGAGGACGTCGTATCGCGACGCACTCAAAAACCCTCAAACGCCTGTCGTACGTCGCAGAGGTTGCGTCGCGAGACGGGGGTAACCGTTTTTCTATAAGATTTTTGTTATTATTCGTCACAATTGTATTTTGACCTGATTAAAGTCAGTGTTTCACGGTCGCTCGTTACATAAACATCAGTCAGTGTCAAATATTTCGTCCCATGTCTACATGCTACTGCATCTTCGACTTCATCCCCAATGACCATACAACCTGAAGGTCACCGAGTCCTTCAAAGCTTCACCATCAATATATTACTCACAGGTAACAATATTTATTATTAGATAGCGAACATTTTGTTATGTGTCTGATAGGAAAACCGAAAATTTATTCTGTTCTGAATACGGTCGTAGAGACAAACGATTCATTTGAATACTGTAATTGTTGTTATATAGTACAAATTAATTGTACTATATTGTAATAGTAATTGAATAGTATAATTGTAATTATCCGTGAAACTTGTACTTCTTGTTAAAATGTGACCAGTTGAATTCTCCGTGATGATTTCCTCCAGGGGGCCCGGTGGACTCAGGGAGTGACTGACAAGTGACTCTCTGAGTTCATCGGGTATGGGCCTTACGACCCCAGAGCCCCGAGTAAATGTGCCCCTCAGGGTTTTCCATTGTTCGTTTTTTAACTTGATGGTGATTTCGAACATGTTTGTTAGAATATGAAAAAAATGGCGAACTTTGATAACCGTGGTGCTAGAGATTTGATTTTTATATCAAATTGTTAAGAAGGCAAATAAAATTCTAAGTAAATATGTTTTCCAACGTGTTAGTTTATGGAATGTGAAGATTAAAGGTACAGTAGCTGTTCATTAAAGGAAAGTAATACGTGGAGTTCTTTGAAAACTATTTATTGTACTATACCAATGACTAAATTTGATAGTTCCAGAGAAATAATTACATCGCGAGACTAAAATGTTTAAACACCTAAACGATGTTTCGATCACCTGAAATAATTTATAGAGATCGGAAATGAATTCGAAAATATTTTGATCAATAATATAAAATAAAAATTAAAGTCTCTACTACACCGTCGACACATTCGTACAATGATAAATGGAAAAAAAAGTAAATCTTCTTGTTAAACGTTACTATTAAATAATTCATACCTAGAAGCATCGGAGTAACTTGAAGTTTGCTCGCAGTTAATATATGAAACGCTTCTAGTCTTGTATCATCGATTGATGAGGTTGGTGCAACTTGTTGCTCATTGAAAGTGAAATTCATCGGATTTTCGTGCACTGCAGAATAACGTAGAATATTTACAATTTTTTATTTGAAAAAAAAACTGCAACACTTTCTTACCAATCTTTCTGAGTCTACGTACCTACGTAAGTTACTGCAAAATACTTATACAGGGTACGGTGGAATAACAGGCTGCGATTTCTTATAACAAAAAATTAAGACAAAATGTAAAATAAAAAAATTGTATTCTATATTTTGTTCTTATTTTTTTACAAGCAATCAACTCTTATCTGCTTTTGCACGTTATTTCGCCGCACCTTGCATACATATATATATTTTTCATTTGCATATTTACATCGCTACTCTGCGAAGAATATTCAAATAGGCAAACGCCGTTTTAATCACCTGCAACAACGTAAAGACGTAAAAAAGGAACATTTAAAATTAATTTTCCGATGCTTACATCGGCGAAAGTTGCGATGGAAGTTTCAATTAATTTTCCGGCTGTAATTTTCACCACGCAATTCGATCTCATAATGATTAACACCATACCGAGTGATGTTTTATGATGTAGTTGATACCAATTCGACAAGTAGGCTCTTTTACCAACTTCTCTGCTCTAATAATAAATGTTTAAGCTACAGACTCAATACTGATAATTTCTCGCTTGATTCTTTCACACGGTGATTCTATGAAACAGCTTAAAAATTTCAAAGTTACTACTGCGAGACTTATATATACTTTACCTGCTCCGAAATATTTTCTCCAATATAGCAGAATATAAAAACATTAAAGGTCATCGCGCAGAATGTAAGCCCGCACATAGCTGAATTCCTTTTGTCCCTGTCCCAGTCCTGAAGTACGAAATAACGTAAAAATTACAGGTTGAAATTTCATTCTCGTCGTTTCGGAGTCTCTAACGTACTTCATTTACCAGCTACATGTGTATGTTAATAAAAAAAAGACTACCATCATAGAATAATATCCAAGCATGCATAAGTTCAACGTACATCCCACTAATTCAACAAAGCATATCTGGTTCATTATTTCCTCTATGCATGATACAAAACTGAAATTAAAAGGATCAGAAATCAACCAACAACGACTCTTTACATAATTGCGAAAGGCATTGTAAAAATATTGATACTTCTCAAAATATTTCTATACAATTATTACTTCTCTAGCTTCCTAATCATTGAAAATTCCAAATTATCCAAGAAAAACGTTTCAAAGTATATCACAATACCATGAATACCTTAAAGCCCTTAAATGAAGTCGCACAATATCAGCCAACCGTTCCTCGGCAAATTTCATATCCTTTCCATTTTCATTCACAAGATCGTCCAACCAGGCCATCACAACACCCAATTGACCACATGCATGCATTGCAAAAACTGCAGCTAAACCGCATGCACCGACTGTTACAGAATTCACGATGAAACCCGCGAGTGATTCGATGGTGAGGTAAATTTCGTTCATGGGACTGTATCTAGTATCTACGAGCTTGGTATAAATTGGACATGGTAAAGGATGCATAATAATCGTCTCGTTACCAACTGGTACCTCTATTTTCGTTGCTATACACACGAAACAGTGCAACGATACACCAAGGTGCATGCAGAATGCAGAAATGTATGCGATAAATCGCCCAAATTTTGCATTCTTCAGCATCAATCGACGATCTTGCGTACGTTTCACTCGGCGCCAATCAGTTTTTATATGTTCGATACATTTGGCAATTTTCTTTCTTTTCAATAGTAAAAAGGAATAATTTAATCCTCCCATTAACCAATGACTCATTGGACCGAGTGCTTTTAATCTCTCGTTAATGTTCGTGTCCTCTAAGAGGATGAACATCGTGCAAGGAATAACCGTAAGTGTTATCAGTAGATAACTAATAAAATTTATAATCAATCCGATAGTTCTTTCTTTCTTCGAGGTAGAATTTATCATCGACCATGCACCTATAGGTTTTAAAAATAAACGATTCACTTGTATACTGTACTCGTTGTCCTGGACGTAACTCTCATTGATCGCGAATGACTTGTCGGACGGATTCACCATGATTACTTCATGGAAGCTGATTGCACAGTGTTTGAATTCATGATAGATTTCCATAGATAGAACTTGGCGCTTGCGCATGATACTTTTCCTTCTCTTGGAACAGGATTTCTACGCTGCGTAAAGATTAATTGATCGTCATGATCGATATTCGTAGATACAGTATTTTCTTTAGTAAAAGACTCGATGCATTCACCGTCATTACGTGCATTTAATATGGGGTTTCAGAGGGAAATAGAATAGACACCCTTTGTGAACAGGTGGCTTTGATATTTCATTCAGTCGCATGAAAATTAAATGCTGTGGAAATTTCCGTTCACTGACTTTTACAACTCCTGGAGTCGATAAAGTAAGCGATGATTTTCATTTCCACCAATGATTTTAGTTTGACGTTATTTTAGTTCTACATTCATTTTATGTACAGGTGTGCAATTTTCACTGAACGTAAACAGATGTATTACAAACATGCATATATAAAACATTCAAAATTGAATATATGGCAAGAAATGTCAGTGTAATCTCTTTTTAGAGCAATAAAAAACGACTTGGTACCACGGTATTCATTGACTATAACTTAAGTAGTATAACTTTAATTTCTTATTGAAATTTTTCATCCTACCGGTCCCAAATATCGTGAAATTCGTTCGTACCAGTAGTTTACACGAATCGGTCTCTTTCGTGACTTTTCGGAGGACGTCGTATCGCGACTCACTCAAAAACCGCCAAACGCTTGTCATACGTCGCAGAGGTTGCGTCGCGAGACGGGGGTAACCGTTTTTCTATAACATGTTTGTTATTATTCGTCACAATTGTTTTTTGACCTGCTTAAAGTCAGTGTATCACGGTCGCTCGTTACATAAACATCAGTCAGTGTCAAATATTTCGTCCCATGTCTACATGCTACTGAAGGTCACCGAGTCCTTCAAAGCTTCACCATCAATATATTACTCGCAGGTAACAATATTTATTATTAGATAACGAACATTTTGTTATGTGTCCGATTGCAAAACCGAAAATTTATTCTGTTCTGAATACGGCCGTAGAGACAAACGATTCATTTGAATACTGTAATTGTTGTTATATAGAACAAATTAATTGTACTATATTGAAATAGTAATTGAATAGTATAATTGTAATTATCCGTGAAACTTGTACTTCTTGTTAAAATGTGACCAGTTGAATTCTCCGTGATGATTTCCTCCAGGGGGCCCGGTGGACTCAGGGAGTGACTGACAAGTGACTCTCTGAGTTCATCGGGTATGGGCCTTACGACCCCAGAGCCCCGAGTAAATGTGCCCCTCAGGGTTTTCCATTGTTCGTTTTTTAACTTGATGGTGATTTCGAACATGTTTGTTAGAATATGAGAAAAAATGGCGAACTGTTGTGTATGCCCATAGTTGACAGTGACGCACAGTCTGGTTCGCTTTGTGCGTGTTAACTTAACCCTTTGCGGACGACGGGCGAATATATCCGCCCTGAGAAAAAAATTGGTTATAGTTTGTCGGTGCATAATTAAATGGTTACAGTTGAAAAATTAGAATATAATCGTTGAAATATTATTTTACAAAGAGTAAATTTCATCTTGTATACATTAACAGACTGCCTTTCCGATGAAAAAGTGTTTTTTCATCGCTAAATAATTGATTGTTTTTCGATATTCAAAAATGCCTCCGTCCGCAAAGGGTTAATACAAATCCCCATGATGATTTCGCGCTGGTAGAATACAGAATGGCTTACTTCATGAAGTTATTTCTTCAGGGATTAATGACATTTGCGCGTACTTCTATTTTTCATATGGTGTGCATTTATGTGTTGTTTTATGATAGACGAAGAGATTTCTATGGATTGAAGGTCACGTTTCTAAATAATAGGATTAGTGTATAATGGTTTACCGCGAAGGGTACATGAATTATTTATTATTCCAGGCGGTTGGTGTGTTTTCAAAATATTTTGGAAATAATTTTCAACATTCAGCTTCTTATATGTATTACTGAAATATGAGACATCTAAAACTTGTCAATTTTTATTCGATCGAGAATTGTACACGATTGTCTCGTATGGAAACTTTATTTTCACTATGAATTCGGCAGATTATATATTTTGTCAGTTATTTGAATCTATTGTGCAGCACTTTTTATTTTATTTACAAACGTATTGTAACTACTTATCAATTTTATGGAAATGATTAGGAAGTAAGAGTTCGCAACATATTCAGATATGTCACTGCTGCTTTAACGACCTGTTGAAAATTGTTCTCGGTAATAATATTAGAAATTGTTTTACACTTTTTTGTAAAATTAATGAAATTTAACGTGTAAATCGAAGTTGAATACTTACGTCACCAAAGCTGGACAGAGACAACTCGATTATATTTCCTGCTGTAAGTTTGACCGACGAATTGGACATCGAGATCATTAAAATCAGATCGAGATTCTTTTTTCCAGGCAATCGATACCATTCGGTCATGTATGAACTTTTACCGACTCTTTCGCACTGTTACAGATTTTTATCTAATCTTTTTAAACATCACATTAATCCAATTATTACAATTCTGAATTTATATCTATCGCCAGAAAATCATTTATTTATTTACGTCAAAAATTGCAATTTTTCTTTGTTTACGCATTTTTAACAAGCACGAATGAAACGCATTGTTCTTTTAAATGAGACTTTATACAAAAATATCATACCTGTTCCGTTACAAGTTCACCGACATAGCAGAATATGAAAATATTGAAAGTAAGGGAAACAAGTAATATCGCGTAAGTCATGGGGACTGTTATGTCTCCAGAACCCCACTCCTGTAATATGAAAGTTAGCAGCAAACACATATGCATATGAAAGTTTCCATATTCCAAGCAATTTGTTTCAATTTTCAGTCAAAAATTTAACCGAATATCAACGTCGCATGAGTTAAGTTTAACGTTAATAATACACAAATCAGGGTATCTTTATGGAGATATTGAGAAAAAAAAAGAGAACTTTTGTACAGTACAGATAAAAAAAATCTTTTGTTTAAAAGTACTTAGCTTGTTATAACTTCGAATGAATTTTAAAGCCGTATAAGAGAGGATGAAATTGGCTAATCAACTTTTACAATCGTAAATCAATTCCATACCATTATGCAATAATATCCAAGTAAGCACATGTCTATTGTACACCCAAAAACTTCAACGAGAGATATATTCTGAAGTACTTTTTCCGTAAGCGCTAAAAAACTAATAATTATAATAAATATAACATTTTGACAATGCCATCGTCATTGTGACCATCATAATTTGATAGATCGAAATGAAACATAGATCATTTACATAAATAAAATTTTCAATGACACTAAAATCAACCGTTCACGCAAGTAAATTTTCCAATAATAAAAATGCAGACAATTCCCACGAATAAAATTACTAATGATATTAATGTAGACACATCATACAAACAGAATTCCTTCAATTCTTAATGAGACATTTAACTAACTTAGGATCTCAATGACTCACCTAAGAATCCTCACATGTTTATTCACAATATCTGCGAATCTGCCATTAACGTCCTTTCGCAAATCTTCTCGGCCATCCACCAAATGTTTCAGCCAAGTCATAAGCACTTCCATTTGACCGCAAGCATGTGTTGCAAAAACTGCTGCCAAACTGCAAGCACCAACCGTGGTTGCATGACCGACGATACTTGTCACGCACTGAATAGAAAAAAAAATCTCGTTGACAGGACTCCGACGACTGTCAATCAACGCACTCGGTGGTGGATAAACCAACGGAATAAAAGACACATTTTCGGTCTTTGCGATTAATCTCGCTGCTCTAAAAGGTGCCGCAAAATTGAAGAAGACATCACCGCCGAACATAAAAATGCCGCAAATAATAATAAGACGATTTCCGAAATTCGCATTTTTTATCATGACATTTTTATCGTTGACGTGTCGAACACTTTTCCAATCGGTTTCGATATATTCGATACACTTTCGTATATCATCTGCGTGAAGAATCAACCAATAATACTTGATGATCGCCATTACAAAGAAACTTAGCGGACCGGTCATTTTGATCTTGAGATATGTAGTTTCAACGTCGAGGATAACATAAGCGAAACAAGGTGCCAAAAGGAATAACATTAAACTATAACAAATAAGATTAACTAGTCGATAAATATATCTGTCCGTTTTCGATAATGTCGACGAACTTGGCCAAACCCCCATTGGTTTTAATATCCATCTACTCAATTTAATGCTTGTGTCTATATCTCTTTGAAAATCGGACTCCATCGTCGAAGAGAACGTACAATTTTTCTGATCTATTATGTACCTGTTACCCTCGGGAGTTCGGTAAACAATGACCTTCGTGACTCGTACTCAGGTTGCAGGTAAACAGCGCTTGCGCCAGTTGACTGACCAAGGGGAGTGCATGTTGCTGACTTTGTTATTATGCATTTGCCATCATTCGATGATTTCGAATTACTAGTATTACCTCCTTATGCGTTCGCCATATGGAGGCGGATATACGAATTATTATTACATAAATTACGTAGCAATGATTTCTTTGATTTCCTTTTACTACGAGATGTTATATGTTTGTGTTTGGCGTAAAAGGGAAATTAATTGTTAAGGTAAACGTTACTGAAACTTGTATAATTCTTTTATCTACACTTTTATTGGAGCATAGACTACTTTACTATTTTAGGGTGAAGATGAAATTTCTTGTTATGTACAAATATTTGCAAAATATTTATTCGTTATTCTAGAATAATTAGGAAGTAAGAGTCCGTAGCATATTCAGGTATGTGACGGCAGCTTTAACCACCTGTATTTTTTTAAATTGTTATTTTTTAATTGGTTTTTAAGGAGTTAATGAAAAATTGAATCGAGACAATTAGTACTTACGTCGCCGAAACTGCTAATGGACAATTTAATCACGTTTCCAGCGGTTAATTTGATTGATGAATTCGACATGAGAATCATTAAAATGATATCGAGACTCTTCTTTCCATGCAATCGATACCAATCGATCATATATGACGTTTCAGCAATTTTTTCACACTGTAAAAGATATCTTTTTATACTTTTTTTTCAAGATCACATTATCCCTTCTGTAATTTGGTTTTATGTATCCGTGCCGAATAATTCTCAAATCGCGTAATTAGTCAATGTTGCAATTAAAAAAGACGCATACCTTTGAATTGACGAGTTCACCCACGTAGCATAACATGAATATATTAAAAGTCAGAGAAAGAAGCAAGACAAGATAAGAAAAAGAAGTACCGAAATCCACGTCGTTCCATTCCTGTAACGTGAACATTCAAAATGTACAGACGTAAAGTAATTTTAAAAGGTTAAATTCTGTACTTCGTAATTTTTTAGAATCATAGAAATTTAGAATACCATAATAAAGTAATATCCGAGCAAGCACATGTTCAACGTACATCCAAAAACTTCTACGAGAGATATATTTTGAAGTATCTGTTCCATACGTTCTATAAAACTGCAACGCGATAAATGCAAAATATAGAAGGTACAGTTATGACGACGGATTCGATAAAAGGAGAAATAAAAGAGTTCGAGATAATACACAATTTAACTCTTTCGCTGCGACTTCATTTTTGATATTATCCCTCATACAGTACCATTTCCTATTATTTATTAAAACGCGAAACCCCGGCGTTAAAGAATGACAGAATTTCGGTTCGTTTCGGAAGCACTTTTGCTATTGCGCGGCGGAATATTTAGTGCAACGAAAACCAGGAAAAAACAACGAAAAAGTATCATTCAATTAATAAACGTGAAAGGCCTTTTCATAAGCTAAAAAATGATATATAACATTGTCACATAAAGTCATTATATTGACGACAATAAATTACACAATCTAAAACAGCAGGAAAAAAACGCCCGGAGTTTTGGTTCACCCTAGTATCTTAACAAAATTTTAAAAAAAGCGGTTCCTGCATGAAAAATGGTACTTTCCCCAAAACTGTAAATGGTCGTACTCCATCTCTTGCTTCGAATATTCCAATAGTAGCGAAAGAGTTAAATCTAAATATATCTAGTATCAAACGAAAACGCCGACCTCAAAATTCGTACGTGCTTTCTGACGATTCCGGCAAATCTCTCATTCACATCCTTCCACAAATCTTCTCTTCCATCTACCAAGTGTTGCAACCATAGTATCAGAACTTCCATCTGTCCACAAACATGCGTCCCGAGAACTGCAGCCAAACAGCAAGCAGCAGCTGTTACAGCATTAGCAACAAGCATAGAAAGGCATTGTATCAAATAGCAAATCTCATTGGCAGGACTCGATCGACTATCAATCAGTGCTGTCGGTGGTGGATAATTCAAAGGGATGAAAGACACGTTTTCTATTTTTTTCATCGCTCTTGCTGCTCTAATAGGTCCGAGTATGTTGTAAAAAATTCCACTGCCGAACATGAACACGTAACAAATCATTACTAGACGTTTGCCAAAATTCGCATTAATTATCATGATACTTTGGTCGTCGAAATGTTCGACATTCCTCCAATCAGATTCGATACACTGGATACACTTGCGAATCTTTTCCTCGTGAATCAGTAACCAGTAATATTTAACAATCGCGCTTAAGATGAAGCTCAATGGTCCTGTGAATTTTATTTTCAGATATGTGCTCTCAACATCGAGAATAACGTATGCAATGGTATATGACAGAAGAAGGGACATTGATCCGTAACAAATATAATTCGCCAGTCGATAGAGGTATCTCGTTGTTCGTGAGAGTTCTGACGAAGTTGGCCAAGCTCCCATCGGTTGCAAAACCCATCGGCTTAGTTGAAGGGTTGCATTTATATTTTTATCGTAGTCGTTTCCCATGACAGATGACGTACTAGTTTTTTCTTTATTTCATATTCAGCTTTGTTTCCCGAGAGTATTATGATCAGTGAACTTTGCGACTTGTCGATGAACTGCAGGACAATGGCGCTTGCGCTGTTTAGTAGATTGACGAACGATTGTAAGGGGTAATGATTTTATTATTATACACATATCGATGTTTTTCCTTTGTGCATGCAAGAAGTTGCTTAGAATGCATGAATCATTGGTGTGACATTAATTATATAGTAACGTTCCGTAGATGAGCCATACAGAATATCCGCTCGTGTATTGTCGAAAAACATGCCTTTTTAACTCTAATATAGGCGATGAAATGATGGATTCAATGGAATGAATGTATGCATTTTTTGTGTTACTTGTTCAAATATGATTGTTACTTTATAACCGATCAAATAATAAACTATGGATAATATAGGTATACATACAATACAGCATTGTTAGAAACGTTATTTGCTTTGGGACTTGCAGTTATATTTTGGTTTCGAGTAATATCAATTTTTCTTGGTACAAATACATCATATTTGACATTCATAGTCTTAGATTAAATTGGGTTGCGTGAAAATATTTACAAGTATGTCTTCAGTATAGAGAAATAATTAGGAAGTAAGTGTCCGTAGCATGTTCAGGTACGTGACGGCAGTCTTAACCACCTGTTTCATTTTAAATTGTTAGTTCTGAATATTTATTAGTAAATGCGATATTTCCACCATGTATTGTATGTTTAAATATGTGGCCGGGAACAATTAGTACTTACGTCAGCGAAACTGCCAATTGACAGTACTATCAAATTTCCCGCGGTAAGTTTGAACGACATATTGGACATTGCAATTATTAAAATTAGATCGAGATTCTTCTTTCCAGGCAATCGATACCAATCGGTCATGTATGCCATCAAGCCAACTTTTTGATACTGTTGTACATATTTTGTTTTTTACAATTATTGAATTGAAAATGCATAGGGATACAAAGAAACGTACCTGCTCGGTAATTAGTTCTCCCACATAGCAAAATATAAAAATGTTGAAGGTAAGGGAAAAAAGTAAAAGTATATAACACATCGAAGTACCAAAATCCACTTCGTTCCACTCCTGCAACATAAACAATCGTGCTAATAGCAGTAAACCATCGTGCAGTTTTTTCAACCTCGTACTGGTTACTTTACAATCACGTAAATCGTTCGATACACGATAGAAATTTTTCTATGATTTTTATTAACGATCCGTCACTCCCATACCATAATAAAGTAATATCCAACAAAGCACATGTTCAACGTGCATCCAATAACTTCTACGAGAGATATATTTTGAAGTATCTGTTCCACACGTTCTATAAAACTGCAATCCGATAAAGACAAAAGGCAGGAATCACAGTAGAAACTTTCATTTCAAAAATACGAAAAAACTTGTAGAATATAAAGTATTTTTGCATCGAACGTGAAACATGTGATAAAATGGAATTCAAACCTCATTATTCTCACGTGCTTTCTTACGATCCCTGCTAATCTACCGTTGACATCCTTACACATATCCTCACGTCCATCTACCAAATGCTGCAACCACACCATTATGATTTCCATTTGTCCACAAGCATGAGTCACAAAAAGTGCAGCCAAACTGCAGGCACCAACCGCGACTGCATGAGTCAAGAACGTGGAGAAACAATGTACAGTGAAAATAATCTTATCGTTAGGACTCGATCCACTATCGATCAGCGCTTTCGGTGGTGGATAATTCAGAGGAATGAAAGACACGTTTTGCGTTTGTGCTATCATTTTTGCGGCCCTAAGAGGTACGATCATGTTGTAATAAATTTGAGTACCGAACATGGACACGCCGCAAATAATAATCAGACGTTTCCCAAAATTTGCATTTATTGTCATGATACTTTTATCATTCACGTGTCCGATAGTTCGCCAATCAGATTCGATACACTGGATACACTTGCGAATGTTTTCCTCGTGAAGGAGCAAGCAGTAATATTTAATGATTGCCATTATAAAGAAACTCAATGGTCCTGTATATTTTATTTTGAGATATGTAGACTCAACATCAAGAATGATGGAAGCGATACTGGGTACCAGAAGAAGAAGCATTATCCCGTAACAAACGTAATTTACAAATCGATAAAGGTATCTCGTTGATTTTGATAGTTCCGACGAAGTTGGCCAAGCTCCCATCGGTTTTAATATCCACCGACTTAGTTGGAGGCTTGTGTTTATATTTTTATCGTAGTCGTTTCCCATGACGGAGAATAAACCGCTTTTGTTACTTAATTTACTACTTTCATCCCCTAGTGTACTATGACCAGTGAACTTTGTGACTTGTCAACGAACTGAAGGAAAACAGCGCTTGCGCTCTTTAGTTGATTGACAAACGAATGCAAAGGGTTATGACTTTATTATTGCAGATATATCGATGTTTTTACTTTGTACACGCATGATGTTGGCTACGATTGTATGAGTCATTGGTACCACATAAATTATACAGCGACAATTCGTAGATGCCCTTTGTAGCATGACCGCTTGTGTATTGTGTCGAAAGAACGCAAAATTTGTAAGAAAAATATTACTAGAGTCGCCATAGTTTTTCAAATTTGCAATTTTATTTCGGTTCTAATTTATATCAATTTCTTTGAGGAGAAATACATCATGACTGCCGTTATGCTGTCTTGCGTCAAATTGAATGAGGTTGAAATGTTTACAAATATTTCTTGACTGCAGAAAAATAATTAGGAAGTAGTAAGTGTCCGAAGCATGTTCAGATATGTGACGGCAGTCTTAACCACCTGTTTCATTTTAAATTGTTAGTTCTGTGTATTCCTTACGAAATTTGATACTTTCACCATATATATTTAAACAAAGGAAAAGTGCATTGAAATGCTACTTACGACACTGAAGCTTCTAATAGACAATTCCATTAAGTTCCCTGCAGTGAATTTAAACGGCGAATTGGCCATTGCAATTATTAAAATGAGATCAAGATTCTTCTTTCGAGGCAATCGATACCAATCGGTCATGTATGACATCAGTCCAATTTTTTGATACTGTCATAGATATAGTTTCGTGTTTTTTCACTCATCAAATTTTTCTCTCCGCTTATTACTCATTTCTATTACCCATAAAATGCATAGAAATACAGAGAAACATACCTGCTCTGTTATGAGTTCACCCACATAGCAAAATATGAAAATATTGAAAGTAAAGGAAAGAAGTATAAATATATAAGACATCGAAGTACCAAAATCCACTTCATTCCACTCCTGCAACGTAAGCATATCGAAATAATCGCGGTAAACTACCATACAACTTTTTTCAAGCTCGTATGTGTTACTTTACAATCACGTAAATCGTTCGAAACACAATAGAAATTTTCCTACAATTTTATTATGATCCATCACTCCCATACCATAATAAAGTAATATCCAAGAAAGCACATGTTGGACGTGCATCCGATAACTTCTATGAGAGATATCTTTCGAAGTATCTTTTCCACACGTTCTATAAAACTGCAACGCGACAAAGGTAAAATGCAGAGGGCACCGTAGAAATATCCCTTTCACAGTCATATAAAACTCATAGACTATAAACATTCCATGTTTCGAATGTACAACGAACACTGAAAAAAAATGCCGACCTTAATATTTGCACGTGCTTCCTCATGATCGCTGCGAATCTCCTGTTCACATCCTTACACATATCCTCACGTCCATCTACCAAATGTTGCAACCACAGCATTACAATTTCCATTTGTCCGTATGCATGAGTCGCAAAAACTGCAGCTAAACTGCAAGCACCAACTGCGACAGCACGACAGAAGAACGTAGAAAAAGAATGTATAAAATAGAAAATCTCGTTGGCAGGACTCTTTCGAATATCAATTAGCGATTTCGGTGGTGGATAATGTAGAGGAATGAACGATACGTTCTGCGTTTTTGCCATTGTCCTTGCGGCTTTCAAAGGTAACAAAATATTGTAATAAAGTTGAGTACCGAGCATAAAAACACCGCAAATAATTGTCAGACGTTTCCCAAAATTTGCATTTATAATCATGATACTTCGATCGTCCTCGTGTCTGGCTGTCCTCCAATCTGATTCGATACACTGGATGCACTTACGAATATTTCTTTCGTGAAGTAGCAACCAATAATATTTCATAGTTGCCATTGTAAAGAAACTCAATGGTCCTGTGAATTTTATTTTCAGATATGTGCTATCAACTTCGAGAATCACGCGAGCGATACTGGGAGCTAAGAAAAGTATCATTATTCCGTAACAAATGAAATTTATCAAGCGATAAATGTATCTAGTTCTTCTCGATAATTCAGACGAAGTTGGCCAAGCTCCTAGCGGTTGCAAAATCCACCGGCTTAGTTGAAGGCTCGTGTTTATATTTTTATCGTAGTCGTTCTCCATGATGGAGGGCGTAGCGTGTTTCTCATTTGTTATGCAGCTTTCATTTCCGAGAGTAATACGAACAGTGAACTTTGCAACCTGTCGGCGAACAGTAAGAAAAGGGCGCTTGCGCTGTCAAGTTAATTGACCAACGGATGTAAGGGGTAATGACTTTATTTTTATACAGATATCGATGTTTTTTCGTTGCGCATGGACGATAGTATTATGAATTTATGAATCTTTGGTACAGGAGTTGAAAATAGTTATGATATTGATTACTGTTCTTGAAACATTTACGAGAACCGAAAAAATGTCAACTGTTAGAGATATATCAGTTATTGGAGTTCCGTGTCTGCTCTACAATATTACAACTGATAGTTTTTGGTTCCACATTGGGCTATAGTTCGATTCTACGTATTTATATAATAAAGAATATGTATCAACACCTCACTGCACAAATATTGTACTTCTGTATTTAGTGTTTTTTAAATGGATTCACTGAAAAAGGAGATTAGAAGTATCCATGTCTTCCTTTTTAAAAAATGGTAAGTCTTACCGAAACTCGTAGTTTCGAGCGACTGTTGCGATATGCCACTGTTTTTATAAAAAGAAGCAACAGAGAAATCAGTTTTGTTTCAATCCTTTATATACTAATTATTAGAACAAATTACGACAAAGTATTATAAAATTAACTTTTCAATTCTCCATGATACATTTATTATATACGTACGTAGAATCGAACTATAATAGACACAGAATCAAAAAATATCTATTGCAGCATCGTAGAACCCATGTAGGACTTACACATGGCACATCAATTGCATAGTAGAGAGTCGTTGAAAAAATGTGAATTTTTTGAGTGAAGTATTCCTTGAATGTTGTTGATTGTTTACAATTGTATTGTGGCTTAGATTACCAACAGCTTGTTGATTGAAGTACATCAGGTTTATCGTTACCATTATTCAGAGTGAATTAGGAAGTAACAGTTCTTAGCATATTTAAGTATGTGACAGCTGCTTTAACAACCTGTATTTTTAAAGTTTTTATTCTTTAAGGAATCCCTTATTTTTATTGTTGAATGTTATAGCTTTTATCATATGTGGAAATCGTAAAATCGAATCGGAACAATCGGTACTCACATCACCAAAACTGCTAATGGACAATTTGATTATGTTTCCTGCAGTAAGTTTGAACGATGTATTAGACATGGCAATTATTAAAATAAGATCGAGATTCTTTCTTCCAGGTAGTCGATACCAATCGATCATATACGACATCGTGCCAACTTTTTCATACTGTTATACATAGATTTTTTCATATTTTTTCAATCATCAATTTATTCCCCTGACTTGTTCTGAGGTTCTATCGATCGCGAATTGCACCGAGATACGAAATGACATACCTGCTCTGTTACGAGTTCACCCACGTAGCAAAATATGAAAATATTGAAAGTAAGAGAAAGTAGTACAACACTATAAGCAATCGACGTTGCAAAATCCACCTGATCCCATTCCTGCAACGTAAATAATCGAAATAGTCCCGACAAACTATGGCATAATTCTTTCTCGACTTCATAATTGTTACTTTAAATTCTCGCAAATCTTGCAAAACATAATACGAGTTTTCCAAATATCTACATTTAGATACCACTCGCATACCATTATAATGTAATATCCAAGAAAGCACATATTAGCCGTGCATCCGAAAACTTCTACGAGAGATATATTTTGGAGAATCGTTTCCACACGTTCTATAAAACTGCAACCCGATAAAGACAAAATGCAGGTAACACAGTAGAAACTTTCATTTAAAAAAGAACAAAGAATTTGTAGAATGTAAATTCTTTTCCGTCGGATATTGAACATATGATAAAATGAAATTCAAACCTTATTATTCCTACGTGCTTCCTCACGATCACTGCGAATCTGCTGTTCAAATCCATACACAAATCTTCTCGTCCATCTATCAAATGTTGCAACCAAAGCATCACAATCTCCATTTGTCCGCACGCATGAGTCGTAAAAATTGCAGCTAAACTGCAAGCTCCAACTGTTGTTGCTGTAGCAAAAATCGTCGAGAGGAATTGAATCAAATAGAAAATTTCATTTGCATAACTCGTCCAATTATGTAGCAATGCTCTCGACGGTGGACAATTCACAGAAAGATCAGACACATTTTGTATCTCTGACATAGCCCTCACTGCCCGAATAGGACCGGTAACATTGTAAAAAAGTTCACTGCCGAACATGAAAACGGTACAAATAATTATCAAACGTTTCCCAAAACTTGCATTTATCATAACGATACTTTGATCGTCGACGTGCTTGATACTTTTCCAATCAGACTCCACACGTTGAAGACACACGCGAATATTTTCCTCGTTACGAAGTAACCAGTAATATTTTATGGTCGCCATTATTAAAAAACTTAGAGGTCCGGTATTTTTTATTTTGAGATACGTGCTCTCCATGTTGATGAACACATAACCGATACTTGGACCCAGAAGGAGAAACATGAATCCGTAACAAATGTAATTAGCCAACCGATTAAGGTATCTCGCAGTTCTCGATAGTTTTGACGACGTTGGCCAAGCCCCCATGGGTAGCAGAACCCACCGACTCAGTTGAAGGGTCATGTTTATATTTTCCTCGTAATTATTTCCCATGATGGGGGACGTACAGCTTTTCTTATTTAATGTGCCGCTTTCATGCCTGAGAGTAATATGACCGGTGAACTTTGCGACTTGTCGACTAACCGCGGGAGAAAAGCGCTTGCGCTGTTTACTTGATTTACGAATGTAAAGGTTGATAAATCTATTATTACGCATGGGTCGGAGTTTTTTCTTTGCGCATGCAACATGTTGCTACGCACGTATAAATCATTTTTGTGGCATAAATTATGTAGCTGTAATTAGTTTGTTTTCATTTGTACGATTGTAGATCATTGGGTTCAATGTACATGGAATATCTATAAACTGAAAATTGCACTGTGTGAAGAAATAGAAAATATAGTTGATAGTTTTGCTATCTTTCGACTTAGTTGATGGCTTATTTCATATTTCTCTGTTAATGGTGATTTAGTAGCATGGGAAATGTGCAATGTTTGTGATTTAGGATGAACTGTACTTTCAAAAATTATGGGAACGATGAAGTTCGTGACTTGTCACATTATAGGGAAGGTATACATAAGGTGGTTTGCTGATGGTAGGATTCAAGTTTGTTTCAAGTTACCTTTATTTTCCCTCTATGATTATAGAATAGATTATTGCGAGGGTTTGATGCATTGCGCATTGATATAGAATTTGTAATATAACATCATGAATTGTGATTGACTGAAACGTCTAATTTGTTCCAATATACGATGTATGTGTACGGAATATTGTTAAGGAGTCCCAATGTTTGTTAGATCCCTATAAGTATCGTAGTTTTTATATTCAACGAAAAATTCGGGTTACGGAGAATTAATTACGATTTTTTATACGGATATAATGCTGTATTAATTTTTAATATACGGAAAATACAAAGAAACGTTACTGCAAAATATGTTTATTTAGTTTTATAAATATTGTATCATCGTGCGAAATTGTACTAAATGATTGTTAATGCTCTTTTAGTGAGGATACGATATTGGTATGGTAATCAAGTCGTAAAGGTTCGCAGCATGTTCAAGTATGCAACTGATGTCTTGATGACCTATTTGTTTAAAGATTCTTATGTAAAACACATATTAGCATAGACAAGTTTATAGCCAAGAACTTCAGAAAGAGGAAATCGATTTTATGAAATAGAAAAAAGTTATTCTCTTACCTTGGTAACATAACATTTGTCATCACAGGATACTTACGTCTCCAAAGCTGCTTACTGAAAGATCAAAGAGATTTCCTGCGGTCATTTTTGTCGTTGAATTGGACATAGACATCATGAGGATGATAGCGAGACCTTTTTTTCCTGGCAGTCGATACCAATCAATCATGTACGATTGTTCTCCAACTTTTGTGGTCTGTTACAATATTTTTTTTTCACATTTCTGTCGCAGTAAATATAACGGTAAATGTACCGGTAGACATAAGCATAAATTGCAATAGCCAGAGAAATTTTTGAATCGATAAATTTAATGTTTCAACCATATCATAAAATCAGGAACGAAAAGGATAAAGAAATTTTTAATAGCGAACTTGTGATAATTGCCTTGTAAAGGCAATTGCAATAGCCAGAGAAATTGCTAAATGAACTTAAAGTCTTAGTAATATTAAATAACTGAGAAAATATTGCTAGTAATATCGGGTAGTTAGGAAAGACAAAGATGAAAAATTTCAATATATAAATTTCAATATTGTGATACAACAATAATATTTTTTATAGTAAAACGTTATACCTGCTCTGCTAGAAGTTCGCCAATATAACAAAATATGAAGATATTAAACGTAACAGATATTAGTAATAACACGTATGTCAGCCCACTGACCGGTTGTTTAAAATCCCATTCCTGCCATAAGCATATAACAAATCAAACAAAACGGAAAGAGTAAAGGAAATTAAAGAGAACTCTTGAAAAAAAAGTTTAACGAAGCGTGCATGTTAGCATGTAGAAATTGTACGGCTGTTTGCCTACCATCATGGAATAATATCCGAGAAAACATATGTTCAAGGTACATCCCACCATTTCTACCAAAGATATTTCGTGCAGTAGCTCTTCCGTTAGTGATATGAAACTGAAATACCATAATGACCCCGCCTTTTGTAAAAATACAATAAATACTAATTATCATCGAAAATAATATTTCAATTGCGTTTCAATTATACTAAAATTATTCTGTAATTTATCAATTCATATAAAACCTTAGTAAAACTGACTTCAAATTTTACAAATAGCTTTCTGTTAATTATCTTTATTTCATACATCATTGTCACATAAAATTTCACGTCTTACTTGATTATCCGAACATGCTGCTCTACGATATTAGCCAGTCTCTCGTCCAAACTTTCCTCATCACCTTCTCTGCCATCCACCAAATTTTCCAACCATGCCATAAGTACTTGCAACTGTCCGCAAGCATGCATAGCAAGAAGTGCAGCTAAACCGCAAGCAGCTACTGTAATATTATGGGCGACGAATCCGGAGAACAATTGAATCGTATAAAATATCTCATTGATAGGACTACGTCGAGCATCAATAATAACTTTAGGAAACGGATAAACCAGTCGTCTATAAGTAAGATTTCCATCCTCCTCGACGATCTTCGCGCGTGTCAATGGTAAAGCCATATAATAAAAAACCACACCACCGTACATAAAAGCACCACATATTACGACAAGTCGTCGACCGAAATTTGCATTTTTTAACATAATTTTACGATCATCCGGGTGCTTGATCTTTTTCCAATCGGCCTCGATGAATTCAATGCACTTACGCACGTCCTTCTCGCGAATGATCAAAGCACAGTATTTCATGACTGCCATCATGAAGAAGCTAAGTGCACTGCCTAATTTTAGTTGGTTGTAGAAGTCCTTAATTTCCAGGACAATGTACATGCTGCATGGTATGAGAATGAAAGCGAGGGAGGTGTAACAAGTGACATTGAGAAATCTGGACAAAAGGGTCTCAAGCCATGTATTCTCGATGGATCTTGGCCAAGTACCGATTGGTTTTAATGTCCAACGATTTAATTGAACGGATACATTCATGTCGTTTTTATAATTCTTGTTAAATGGCTCTTCATTTGCGATGATCTTATGTTTTGCCATTGTTCAAGTCGAACTGTACGAAAGTCACTGAATTTCTCTTAGGGATTGTTGCGTTCGGTGGTGCTATACTGTATTCAATGATTTTGTGCTTGTGTTTGTACTTTTGACCCTCGTGAGAAACGAGACAGAGTACGGGGAGAATAAATTGAAGGGTATATATCATCGAGTTGAATTTCCGTAACTTCTGAGAAATAATTTGCTTTTGCTGTGCATACTTGAGTTTGCTGTGGGCTTGTAGTTTAGAATTTGAAATTTAAAATTCTACCGGGAAAGTTTGTAGCCACGGGGACGATAACAACTTCGCGGACTTTTAAAACGCGAAAGGGAGAGAGACTAGGAAAAATATCAACTGACTTTACAGTGTACTATTGTTATCGGTCTGTGCGTATCGATAAGAATATGATCCTATATTTAAAATTTGATAGAATATTTATATTATCATAATTTTTTTATGGTTGAATTTGTATTTTGTTTTATTTGAATTGTACTTTTTGTGTATGAAATATTTTGTGGATGAAATGTACTATCAATTGGACATTAGTGGTAGCACCGGTCTTGATTACGGTGCTGTCACGGAAGGCATTTTTCAAAGTGAAAATATTGAAGTATTTGTGTCTTTTTCTTAATAAGTTCAAGTTTTCCTTAGATTTATTTTCAGTTATATTTTTCCGACGATCGAACAAGTGTTACAGCGCAAATTTAACAGCATACATTTTGCTTCATAGAAAAATTTTCATCAATCTTTTAACGATCAGAAAAATTCTCATCAAGATTCTGTTTTAACATTTCGTATATTCGATCGCTTTGAAAGTTAGAAGTTTCAAACTGCAGTATTGATAGAATTTTACGTATCGAATGGTTATGGAAAATTATAGAGAGCGTTGCTTCCTGAATGCGATCAATGGGCATTGCGTCTTCGTGCGTGCAATGGCGAATGGCTATTCTTATCTCTTCCTGAAATCATGGTAATTTTTTATCGTGCAATTGATTTACACTGAATTTTTCTTTTCTTTGTGCAGTTGATTTTCAAACGATCTGCCTTTACGATGGACGGCAGTTTCTCCTAGACGAAGACGTGTGCTATATTATTTTATTAAAAGAATTAATAGTTACACAATGGAAACAGAATTTTCAAGTGGACTCGTTTAAAGTTAGAACGTAAAAGGCAGGTACGTAGCAGAACGATATTGAGTTCAACAATTGATTTTGCAAAAGTAACTTCGATATTCCTACAACTTTGTTACCCATGTAGAAATTACCGCAGGCGATGACTGATAGAGAAGTTTCCGAGAAATAAAAATAGCTATTATTCGCGAGGGTTAATCCTTTGCAGTCGATGACTTTCCTATAAAGTTCTGTATTTTTTTTCCATAGGTTTTTTCATCAGAATTATCGCGGTATATCTAAATCTAGTAATATCGGGAAAATGAGTGACGCCTAGTAAAAATAACAAACATTTAACATAAATAAAGTTTATTCAAAATACGAGGAACGATTTGCTGGAACACGTAAAACATTGCAATATCTGTTCTTAAGGGCTGAAATGAGCGATATCAGCAGTGTTATGTTTCGATATAAGTATTCTTTCTACTTGGACCATCGATAAAAAGAAGTTTATTTGAATTATGTCATCGTTCGTAGCACGTTGAGATATGCCACGGATGTTTTAATGAGCTGAAATTAATTATTTTTCTATAAAATACATTTTTAAATAATTAAAATCTTGATACTGACGTCCGTAAAGCTACTTAGACACATGTTCATCATCTTTCCCGCCGTTATTTTCATAGGGGTGGTAGACATGGCTATAATAAACACCAAACACCGTGCTTTTCTCATCGGAAGACGATACCAATCTAACGTACAGGACGCCAAACCTACGTCGGTGCTCTGCGAAATGCCACATTTTCTATCAACTATTCAATACTCCACAAAATAATATTTTAACAATACTAGATAAAACAGTTAAACACAATTATATAGTGATAGGACGTCAAACAACGAAAGATAATTTAAAGAAATAAGAACAAAATATACCTCATTGTCGAGAAGCTGACCGATGTAACAAAACGTAAAAATACTGACCACAAATGAGGTCGTTATAACGACATACGTAACCAAAACTGCAATATCGTGCTTTCCAAAATCCTAGAAATTAGTCCCACGTATATTTATAGCATTCCCGAAGAATAAAAGTGTCAGGTTTAAGAAATCTTTCCATCTGTTCGTACCAAGATCATATAATACACCCCAAGACAGAGGAGAACAGTACAACCCATAATTTCTATCATGCACATATATTCTACAATCTGCTTGATGTGTTTTAAAAATCTACAATGTAAAAGTACCTTGAAAGTATTACGCTCCTCGAGATTTAAACGATCGTGAATTATAAAATAAAATTTCGAGCACACATTAGTACGATGTATGAAATCAATGACTTGAAGAAGAAACAAGCCAACATCCATGTTACTTTACGCACAGTAAATTAAAGTTTATTAATTTTTCCTTACGCCCAAGCTTTAATCTGTATCTCGATGATCGCAGATATTCGTTGATCCACAACGACATCCTCCAAATCGTTTCTCTCGACAAGGTTGTTCAATCGGTCGATCAGAATTCCCAACTGACCGCAAACGTGTAACACGAAAAAAGCTGATAGACCGCAAAGTCCACATCTGACCGAGAACAGGATAAATCGTCCAAGAACTTGTAACAAGAAAATAATTTCATAGGCGGGTGTTTGTTGCTCGTTGAAGTTTCCGAAGTAACTTGCACAGGGTAAAGGTCTCACAGTTGAATTCCGATTTGCGAGGAATCCCTTGGTAAGAGGAATAATCGTACGGAATAATCCACCACCGTACATAAACATCACAGCTAATTGAACCAATCTTTTCCCGATTTTAGCTTTCGAAAGTAGAATTTTCCGATCTTCCTTGGAGACGTCGTTCCAATCTTGTCTCATTTTTTGTGCACCTTTTAATATCTCTTCGGATCTGTACAATAGAATTGTGTACTGAATGAAGCCCACTAAACAATTCAGCACTGGTCCCACTTGACGTAGCTTTACGTGAATATTTTTCTCTCTTATTATTATATGCAGCGTGCCTGGTATCAGAGTGAGGATGAACAAGAAATAGCATATAAAATTGATGATTCTCTTTCCGATTCTCTCGATGATGGAAGAGTTACTTGTCAGAGGCCATGTGCCTATAATACGTAAAATTGTTCTGGTTGTTTTCATGGAGGATATTAATTCTGCGTCGAAATTCTGTTTTGACATTTTAAGTATCGGATCAATTGAATGATATAATGTTTCGATGGTTGAAGAATAACTGACTGAGCGGATGGACATACCGGGTACTCCTTGCTGAGTGGGGACAATAGAAGTTGCGCTTGCGTGGGTGGAATTGCAGATACGAAATTATCCTTTGTTACCCCTTCATGAAATCTAAGTAATGTTTTGTCGTACTTACGGTTTATACAGTGCTTTATTTCTTTCTTGAACGGTCAAGTTTAAAATGATCAGATTTTAGTGAGCACAATCGTTTTGTACGATTGTAGAAAATGTTTTTTTTTTTTTAGAAACAAGTGTATTGCAAAAATACACATTCTTGCAAAAATAAGAAGTTACAAAATTCGAAGAGGATTTATGAGAGAAAAGTTTTGAAGTTTAAACGCTGAAATGATATGAAGGGGATAGAAACGTACGTGGACAACTTTAAATTGAATATTTGATTTTACAAAAACTGATTTGTTATTTTGCAAATGTGCACGCGATAAGCGATCGGGAACTTTCAGAGAAAAGAAAGAAAAGCAGGTATTATTCGCAACTGTTAACTTTGTACGTTGTTCCTATAATTTGTGTAAAGCTAAAAATATCTGATAAATCCTCAAGGGGAGGAAATTGTAATATTTACTCTTTGGGGATGAAAAAATTGTGGCATCTAGTTTTGTTGCGGCATTCTAGAGATTCTTTAATTATATTAAAAGGTGATGCAAAAAAAGAAGCAACTTCGATATTCCTACAACTTTGTTACCCATGTAGAAATTACTGCAGTCGATGACTGATAGCGAAGTTTCCGAGAAATAAAAACAGCTATTATTCGCGAGGGTTAATCCTTTGCAGTCGATGACTTTGCAATAAAGTTCTGTATTTTTTTTCCATAGGTTTTTTTATCAGAATTATCGCGTTATATCTAAAGCTAGTAATATCTGGAAAATGAGTGAAACCTAGTAAAAATAACAAACAATTAAAATAAATAAAGTTTATTCAAAATACGAGGAACGATTAGCTAGAAAGCGTAGAACATTGCAATATCTATTCTTAAGGGCTGAAATGAGTGATATCAGCAGTGCTATGTTTCAATATATTCTTTCTATTTGTATCGTCGATAAAAAGTTTATTTGAATTACGTCATCGTTCGTAGCACGTTGAGATATGCCACGGATGTTTTAATGAGCTGAAATTAATTATTTTTCTATAAAATACATTTTCAAATAATTAAAATCTTGATACTGACGTCCGTAAAGCTACTTAGACACATGTCCATCATCTTTCCCGCCGTTATTTTCATAGGGGTGTTAGACATGGCTATAATAAACACCAAACACCGTGCTTTTCTCATTGGAAGGCGATACCAATCTAACGTACGGGACGCCAAACCTACGTCGGTGCTCTGCGAAATGCCACATTTTCTATCAAGTATTCAATACTCCACAAAATAATATTTTAACAATGCTACATAAAACAGTTAAACACAATTATATAGTGATAGGACGGCAAGCAACGAAAGATAATATAAAGAAATAAGAACGAAATATACCTCATTGTCGAGAAGCTGACCGATGTAACAAAACGTAAAAATACTGACCACAAATGAGGTCGTTAGAGCACCATACGTAACCCACACTGTAATATCGTGCTTTCCAAAATCCTAGAAATTAGTCCCACGTATATTTATAGCATTACCAAAGAATAAAAGCATTCAGGTTTAATAAAACTTTCCATCTGTTCGTACCAAGATCATATAATACCCCCCAAGACAAACGAGGACAGTACAACCCACGATTTCTATCATGCACATATATTCTACAATCTGCTCGATGTGTTTTAAAAATCTACAATGTAAAAGTACCTTGAAAGTATTACGTCATGGAGCTCCTCGAGATTGAAACAATCGTGAATTATAAATTAAAATTTCGAGCGCACATTAGTACGATATATGAAATCAATGACTTAAAAACAAGCCAACATCCGTGTTACTTTACGCACAGTAAATTAAAGTTTATTAATATTTCCTTACGCCCAAGCTTTAATCTGTAGCTCGATGATCGTAGATATTCGTTGATCGACCACGACATCCTCCAAATCGTTTCTCTCGGCAAGATTGTTCAATCGGTCGATCAGAATTCCCAACTGACCGCAAACGTGTAAGACGAAAAAAGCTGATAGACCGCAAAGTCCACATCTGACCGAGTACAAGATAAATCCTCCAAGAACTTGTAACAAGAAAATTATTTCATAAGCCGGTGTTTGTTGCTCGTCGAAGTTTCCGAAGTAACTTGCACACGGTAAAGGTCGCACAGTTGAATTCGGATTTGCGAGGAATCCTTTGGTAAGAGGTATAATCGTGCGATACCCTAATCCACCACCGTACATAAACATCATAGCTAATTGAACCAATCTTTTCCCGATTTTAGCTTTTGAAAGTAGAATTGTCCGATCTTCCTTGGAGACGTCGTTCCAATCTTGTCTCATTTTTTGTGCACCTTTTAATATCTCTTCGGATCTGTACAATAGAATCGTGTACTGAATGAAGCTCATTAAACAATTCAGCACTGGACCCGCTCGACGTAGTTTTACGTCAATATTTTTCTCTCTCATTATAATCTGTAGCGTGGCTGGTATCAGAGTGAGGATAAACAAGAAATAACATATAAAATTGATGATTCTCTTTCCGATTTTCTCGATGATGGAGGAGTTACTTGCCAGAGGCCATGTGCCTATAATACGTAAAATTGTTCTGGTTATTTTCATGGAGGATATTAATTCTGCGTCGAAATTCTGTTTTGACATTTTAAGTATCGGATCAATTGAATGATACAATGTTTCGATGGTTGAAGAATAACTGACTGAGCGGATGTACATACGGGGCACTCCTTGCTGAGTGGGGACAATAGAAGTTGCGCTTGCGTGGGTGGAATTGCAGTACGAAATTATCCTTTGTTACCCCTTCATGAAATCTAAGCAATGGTTTGTCGTACTTACGGTTTATACAGTGTTTTATTTCTTTCTTGAACGGCCAAGTTTAAAATGATCAGATTTTAGTGAGAACAATAGTTTTGTACGATTATAGAAAAATCTTTTTTTTTGTAGGAAAAAGTATATTGTACTCTTCCATTGCAAAAATAAAACGTTACAGAAATCGAAGAGGATTTATGAGAGAAAAGTTTTGAAGTTTAAACGCTGAAATGACATGAAGGGAATAGAAACGTACGTGGACAACTATGAATTTAATATTTGATTTTACAAAAACCGATTTGATATTCTGCAGATGTGCACGCGATCAGCGATCGAGAACTTTCGGAGAAGAGAAAAAAAAACAGGTATTACTCGCAACTGTTAACTTTGTACGTTGTTCCTATAATTTGTATAAAGCTAAAAATATCTGAGAAATCCTACCATAAAGCGGAGGAAATTGTAATATTTACTCTTTGGGGATGAAAAAATTCTGGAATCTAGTTTTGTTGCGACATTCTAGAGATTCTTTAATTATATTAAAAGGTGATGCGATAAAAAGAAGTAACTTCGATATTCCTACAACTTTGTTACCCATGTAGAAACTACCGCAGGCAATGACTGATAGAGAAGTTTCCGAGAAATAAAAACAGCTATTATTCGCGAGGGATAATCCTTTGCAGTCGATGACTATCCAATAAAGTTCTGTATGTTTTTTCCATAGTTTTATTTTATCAGAATTATCGCGGTATATCTAAAGCTAGTAATATCTGGAAAATGAGTATAACCTAGTAAAAATAACAACCAATTAAAATAAATAAAGTTTATTCAAAATACGAGGAACGATTTGCTGGAAAACGTAGAACATTGCAATATCTATTCTTAAGGGCTGAAATGAGCGATATCAGCAGTGTTATGTTTCAATATATTCTTTCTATTTGTACCGTCGATAAAGAAAAGTTTATTTGAATTACGTCATCGTTCGTAGCACGTTGAGATATGCCACGGATGTTTTAATGAGCTGAAAGTAATTATTTTTTCTATAAAATACATTTTCAAATAATTAAAACCATTATACTTACGTCCGTAAAGCTACTTAGACACATGTCCATCATCTTTCCCGCCGTTACTTTCATGGGGGTGTTAGACATGGCTATAATAAATACCAAACACCGTGCTTTTCTCATCGGAAGACGATACCAATCTAACGTACAGGACGCCAAACCTACGTCGGTGCTCTGCGAAATGCCACATTTTCTATCAATTATTCAATACTCCATAAAATAATAAATTAACAATGCTAGATAAAACAGTTAAACACAATTATATAGTGATAAGACGTCAAACAACGAAAGATAATATAAAAAAATAAGAACAAAAGATACCTCATTGTCGAGAAGCTGACCGATGTAACAAAACGTAAAAATACTGACCACAAATGAGGTCGTTATAACGACATACGTAACCAAAACTGCAATATCGTGCTTTCCAAAATCCTAGAAATTAGTCCCACGTATATTTATAGCATTACCAAAGAATAAAAGCATTCAGGTTTAATAAAACTTTCCATTTGTTCGTACCAAGATCATATAATACCCCCCAAGACAAACGAGAACAGTACAACCCACGATTTCTATCATGCACATATATTCTACAATCTGCTCGATGTGTTTTAAAAATCTACAATGTAAAAGTACCTTGAAAGTATTACGTTACGAAGCTCCTCGAGATTTAAACAATCGAGAATTATAAATAAAAATTTCGAGCGCACATTAGTACTATGTATGAAATCAATGACTTAAAGAAGAAACAAGCCAACATCCGTGTTACTTTACGCACAGTAAATTAAAGTTCATTAATTTTTTCTTACGTCCAAGCTTTAATCTGTAGCTCGATGATCGCAGATATTCGTTGATCCACCACGACATCCTCCAAATCGTTTTTCTCGGCAAGGTTGTTCAATCGGTCGATCAAAATTCCCAACTGACCGCAAACGTGTAAGACGAAAAAAGCCGATAGACCGCAAAGTCCACATCTGACCGAGAACACGATAAATCCTCCAAGAACTTGTAACAAGAAAATTATTTCATAGGCGGGTGTTTGTTGCTCGTTGAAGTTTCCGAAGTAACTTGCACACGGTAAAGGTCTCACAGTTGAATTCGGATTTGCGAGGAATCCTTTGGTAAGAGGAATAATCGTGCGATACCCTAATCCACCACCGTACATAAACATCACAGCTAATTGAACCAATCTTTTCCCGATTTTAGCTTTTGAAAGTAGAATTTTCCGATCTTCCTTGGAGACGTCGTTCCAATCTTGTCTCATTTGTTGTGCACCTCTTAATATCTCTTCGGATCTGTACAATAGAATCGTGTACTGAATGAAGCTCATTAAACAATTCAGCACTGGCCCGGCTCGACGTAGCTTTACGTGAATATTTTTCTCTCTTATTATAATCTGTAGCGTGGCTGGTATCAGAGTGAGGATAAACAAGAAATAGCATATGAAATTGATGATTCTCTTTCCGATTTTCTCGATGATGGAGGAGTTACTTGTCAGAGGCCATGTGCCTATAATACGTAAAATTGTTCTGGTTGTTTTCATGGAGGATATTAATTCTGTGTCGAAATTCTGTTTTGACATTTTAAGTATCGGATCAATTGAATGATATAATGTTGCGATAGTTGAAGAATAACTGACTGAGCGGATGGACGTACGGGGTGCTCCTTGCTGAGTGGGGACAATAGAAGTTGCGCTTGCGTGCGTGGAATTGCAGATACGAAATTATCCTTTGTTACCCCTTCATGAAATCAAGAGCAAAGTTTTCTCGTACTTACGGTTTATACAGTGTTTTATTTCTTTCTTGAATGGTCAAGTTTAAAATGATCAGGTTTTAGTGAGGACAATAGTTTTGTACGATTGTAGAAAATGTTTTTTTTTTTTTTAAAGTGTATTGCAAAAATACACATTCTTGCAAAAATAAAACGTTACAGAAATCGAAGAGGATTTATGAGAGAAAAGTTTTGAAGTTTAAACGCTGAAACGATATGAAGCGGATAGAAACGTACGTGAACAACTTTGAATTGAATATTTGATTTTACAAAAACTGATTTGATATTCTGTAGATGTGCACGCGATCAGCGATCGGGAACTTTCGAAGAAGAGAAAAAAAAAACAGGTATTATTCGCAACTGTTAACTTTGTACGTTGTTCCTATAATTTGTATAAAGCTAAAAATATCTGAGAAATTCTACCCTAAAGCGGAAGAAATTGTAATATTTACTCTTTGGAGATGAGAAAATTCTGGAATCTAGTTTCGTTACGACATTCTAGAGATTCATTAATTATATTAAAAGGTGATGCAATTTGATGATGATCACGGGTCGACTTTTACTGACAGAATATTGCAAATTGTAATGTTGTTTGAAGAACAGGAGTATAGACAGTTACGTTTGCATCCGCGAATGAATCTTCAGGTTGTATTAGAGATTTAGAATTGTTTTTCAAAATAGCTATATTTCACTTCATAAAAATATTTCTAAAAAGTTGCCAAACTAATTTATCCTGGTTTACGCCACTGTTCGCAACATGTTCAGATACGCCATAGATGTTTTCATGATCTGCAAGAATTTGTTTTCGTGAAGTATAAATTGTCAAAATATTTCGAATCAGTTTACTTACATCCGTGAAGCTACTGAGACACATGTCCATCATTTTACCCGCAGTTACTTTCATCGGAGTATTCGACATTGCTATAATAAGTAGAAGGTACCGTGCTTTTTTTATAGGAAGACGATACCAGTCTATCGTGGAAGATGCCAAGCCCACGTCGGTGCTCTGTCAAAGAAAGATTGTTGGAGAACATTTTATTCAACCTCAATAATAAAAGATTCAAATTAATATCAGAAATATATACCTCGTCGTCAAGACGTTGACCGATGTAACAAAATATGAAGATGCTCGCAGCAAAAGATATCATTAAGATCTGATAGGTCACAGCAGCTGCGTAATTGTTTCTCGCTAAATCCTAAAAATCGATAGTTAATAAATAAAAATGAACTTCATTGTTTTAGCATAGTTCTTATACATTGCTCGTACCAGAATAGTATAATATCCCACGAGACAAACGAGAAGGGAGCAACCCATGATATCTACTATACACATGTACTCTACAACTTGTTCAATGTCTTTCAAAAATCTGTAAAACGAAAACGTATACGAATATTATTATTTTACATTTTCAAAATATACAAACGTACACGCGTCTCACTAAAGTAGTGATCAGTAATATTTATACGTTTCCGTTACGATCAATTATTTCGCATTACTTTGAAATCAACAATTTGAATTTTCCCCTTTACATCGAATTATCGCTTACGCCAAAGCTTTAATTTGTAGATTGACAATCGTAGAAATCCTTTTGTCGACAACGACGTCCTCCATATCATCCTTATTAGCGAGAGTGTTAAGTCGGTTGATTAAAATTCCCAATTGACCGCACACATGCATCACGAAAAATGCCGAGAGACCACAAAGACCGCATCTAACAGAAAACACAACAAAACCGGCGAAAAGTTGCAGGACGAAAATAATTTCATAAGCCGGTGTTTCTTGTTCGTCAAATTTAATGAAGTAACTTGGACAAGGTAATGGTCTCACAGTAGAATTCGCATTCGCGACTAATCCTTTTGTCAGAGGTATTATCGTACGGTAGCAAAGACCACCCCCGTACATGAACAGCGCCGCAAATTGAACTAATTTTCGTCCAACTCGTGCTCTGCTCAACAAAATGTTCCGATCGCTGGTAGAAACATTTCTCCAGTCTTCGCTCATTTGCTCGGTTCCTTTCGTTATTTCCTTCGCCCGATACAACAAAATCGTGTACTGCACAAAGCTCATGAAGCAGTTTAAGAGTGGCCCGAATACTTTCAATCTGATGTGAAGATTCTTCTCTCTTTTAATCATTTGCAATATACCGGGAATTAGAATAAAAAGAAACAAAACGTAACAGATACAATTTGTTATTCTAGTCACTATTCTCTCGGAAAAAGACGAGTGGACAGTGAGAGGCCAGGTGCCAATGGTACGTAAAATCAATCGGGTCGTTTGCATGGAATAGATTAAATCTTTGTCGAGGTTTTGTTTCTGCGACATTTTTGAAATCTTCTTCTCTTCGAATTCAGCTTTTCGTGTAGAATCGATAAGGCAAACCGATGAAAACTAACGTATCATTGATTGTACGTATAGTTTCTGCGAGGAGTTTTGTGGAAGGTAGTGGGATTTTAGAACGCATGCGTGTAAGAAACAAATGCAGAACACTTTGCAAATTTAATGTTTCAGTCTAAATAACAGATTTCCTTGTCTATTCGATAGGTAGGAGAAGAGTTGTAGACGAATACTCTCGCTGTATTATCAAATGTCCCTTTACTGCTTCCGGTTTTTAACGATTGTTTCTACGACCTTTATGTATGTCTCGATAATTGCAAAAAAAATGTTCTATGAGAAACTATCAGTACTATTGTGAACAGTTTGATTTTCATAAAGCAAGGGGGAACTTTTGAAGCTGAAGAAAGTTTGCAAGGGAAACTGAACTTTCAAAAGGATAGAAAATGAAGGGGAATATTGTGGATTTCGACTTTAATGTAGGATATGACGAAAGGTATATTGCAACTTTCTGATCGTTGAAACAGAGTAAATTTTTCCAGGAACAAATAGAAGAACATCACTGTCGTATATAATAAGAGAAGCAGCAATATTTTTAATTAATTAGGTTTAATAAATTTTCTAATAGTACCAGTTTACTCACCGTCACGACGACATAAAGACGTAATTGAATTAGAACTTCAATCGAAATAAAAGAAGAAGAGTTTTTATCAACTTTGTTAGTGGGGTAAACGTGAACAAACCTTTTCGATATTCTGTTAACGAACGTCATCGACAAAATTCCATGCTGTCATGGTACGTATAAACTTTAAATACGCCTTGTATGTCAGTCAAATGTAGTACAGTATAAAAATTAAGTTTATTTCGGGTCTCAAAATATTAATAAAAAGATGTCCAAAAATATATTAAAGGTTGAAGCAAATATTACGAAGGAGCATATTTTTAAAGACTATATTCTCTCTATTCGTGGCACTAAACTAATCTATCCGGTTTATGACACTGTTCGCAACATGTTCAGATACGCTACAGATGTTTTCATGACCTGAAAAATTTCATTTTCGTGACGTATAAGTTGTACAAATTTAAACAATCTATTTACTTACACTCGCAAAACCACTGAAACACATGTCCACCATTTTTCCTGCCGTTACTTTCATCGGACTGTTTGATGCTGCTACAATAAGTAGGAGGTACCGTGCTTTTTTTATGGGAAGACGATACCAGTCTATCGTGCAAGATGCCAAGCCAACTTCGGAACTCTATGGAATAAGAAATATTGAAAATCATTTTATTAACGCTAAACCAATCAGCCGTATAACGCAGAAATCTCATACAGCAGATAATTCAATATCGGAAATATTAATTGCATACCTCATTAACTAGGCATTGACCTATGTAACAAAATATGAAGATATTAAAGACAAAAGATATCCCTATTACCAAATATCCCAGAACAGCTCCAAAATTTTGTCTCTCCAATTCCTAAAATTCGATGGTTAATAAATTAGAATTATCTTCGCTGTAATATCACAATTTTTACTCATCGTTCATACCAATATATAATACCCCACGAGACACGTGACAATTGTGCAACCCATGATTTCAACCATACACACATACCGTATAATTTTTTCACTATATTTCAAAAATCTGTAAGACGAAAACGGATTCGAATATGATATCATATATTTCCAACATAAACATACTTACACATGTCTCTCTAAAGTAGAGATTAACAATATCTATAACATCCAATTATGGTCAATTATTTCAACACGAATTTGAAATCAACATTTGAATTTTCTCCTCTACATCGAATTATCGCTTACGCCCACGCTTTAATTTGTAGACCGACAATCACTGAAATCCTTTCGTCGACGACAGTATCCTCCATGTTGTCCATCTTGGCAAGGGTGTTAAGCCTGTCGATTAAAATTCCCAATTGACCGCACACATGCATCACGAAAAATGCCGAGAGACCGCAGAGACCACATCTGACCGAGTATACGACGAAGACCGCAAAAAATTGCACACCAAGAAGAATTTCGTAAGCTGGTGTTTCTTGTTCGTTGAATTTAACATAATAACCCGGACAAGGCAAATATCTCACAGTAGAATTAGTCTTTTTGAGCAACCCTTTCGACAAAGGTATCAACGTACGATAGCAAAGACCACCTCCGTACATGAACATTGCTGCTATGTACACTAATTTTCGTCCAATTAGTGCTTTGTTCAATAAAATCTTACGATCGTGGGTAGAAACGTTTCTCCAGTCTTCGCTCATTTGTTTGGTTCCATTTGTTACTTCTTTTGTCCGAAATAACAAAATTGTATACTCTATGCAGCTCATGCAGCAGTTTATGAGTGGCCCGCATAATCTTAATCTTACTTGAAAATTCTTCTCTTTTTTGATTATTTGAAGAACACTTGGAACTATAATGACAATATATACAAAGTAACAGACACAATTTATAGTTCTCCGCACTATTCTTTCCCTGAGGGATGAATGATTTGTGATAGGCCAGATGCCAGTGGCACGTAAGATCATTCGAGTCACTTGCATGGAATAAATTAAATCTTTGTCGAGGTTTTGCTTTTCTGACATTCTTGAAATTCCCTTCATCTTGATAACTCAAAGCATTGAACGGTAACGGATCATTGATTGTTTGCAAAGTTGTAGCGAGGAGTTTTGTGAAAGAAAGGGGGATTTCTGTGCGCTTGCGTGCACGAAAGAAATGTAGAGAGCTTTGCAAATTTAATGGTTCATCCTACCCAGCTATTCTATTATACTTGCCTATTCGAAAACAGTTGTTACAGAATATTTATACAAGCAGATTTCTAGAACAATACTGCTATTGCATTACCAAATGTATATCTTTAACGTCGCTTTTCCGGGATTAGTTTTCCCATTTTTACGTTACAAAAGAATGAATAGTTGCTGAATAGTTTTTATGAATACTGTGATTTTTCTAAGGAAAGAGAGAGGTTTGTTCGACGGAAAAAGTTTTGAAGGGAAACAGTCATTGTGCTGGCAAATGAAGGGGAATATACTGAGGTTTTCGATTCCAGCGAAGCGAGTGACGCAATATAGTAAACTTTTTGATCGCCGGAACATAGTAATTTTTTCAAAGGGTAGGTAAGAGGTTACCAATAATGCTATATATTGCTCACTGACCCAAAAATATAAAGTAAAAATTAATTTTTTCAGTTTTTGCCGATTTAATGGACTATACGTTATCAAAGGTTTTACTTTATTTAGCTCCTAAAAATGTTTTTAAAATGGTATCCAAAAAACGTGTTAAAGGTTAAAGAAAATTGAAAGAAGGACAATATGTTTCAGTAATATATTTGTCTCTAATTGTAACACCAACATAATCTATCCAGCTTATGTCACTGTTCGCAACATGTTCAGATACGCGATAGACGTTTTCATTATCTGGAAGCATTACTTCTCGTGAAAAGAGAATTGTAAATATATTTCAAATCTGTTTACTTACGCTCGTAAAGCTAGTGAGACACATGTCCATCATTTTTCCCGCGGTTACTTTCATTGGACTATTCGACATTGCTATAATAAGTAGAAGGCACCGTGCTTTCCTTATGGGAAGACGATACCATTCTATCGTGCAAGATGCCAAGCCAACATCCGTGCTCTGTCAAATGAAGAATATTAAACAATATTAAACTAACTCTAAATCCTATTTATCATATGGAGCAGAGATCTAACGTAATAAAAGATCCAAATTAATATTAGAAGTCTATACCTCATCATCAAGACGTTGGCCTATGTAACAAAATATGAAGATACTAAAGACAAAAGATATCAGTATTACCAAATATCCTAGAATAGCTGCAAAATTGTGTCTCTCCAATTCCTGAAATTCGATGATTAATAAATTAAAATGATCTTCGCTGTAATAGCACAATATTTACTCATCGTTCATACCACTATATAATACCCCACGAGACACGTGACCATTGTGCAACCCATGATTTCAACCATACACAAATACTGTATAATTTTTTCACTATATTTCAAAAATCTGTAAGATGAAAACGGATTCGAATATGATATCGAATATTTCCAACATAAACATACTTACACACGTCTCTCTAAAGTAGAGATTAACAATATCTATAACATTCAATTATGGTCAATTATTTCACACGAATTTGAAATCAACATTTGAATTTTCTCCTCAACATCGAATTATCGCTTACGCCCACGCTTTAACTTGTAGACCGACAATCACTGAAATCCTTTCGTCGACGACAGTATCCTCCATGTTGTCGTTCTCGGCAAGGGTGTTAAGCCTGTCGATTAAAATTCCCAATTGACCGCACACATGCATCACGAAAAATGCCGAGAGACCGCAGAGACCACATCTGACCGAGTATACGACGAAGGCCGCAAAAAATTGCACACCAAGAAGAATTTCGTAAGCTGGCGTTTCTTGTTCGTTGAATTTAACATAGTAACCCGGAGAAGGCAAATATCTCACAGTAGAATTAGTCTTTTTGAGCAATCCTTTCGACAAAGGTATTAACGTACGATAGCAAAGACCACCTCCGTACATGAACATCGCTGATATGTACACTAATTTTCGTCCAATTAGTGCTTTGTTCAATAAAATCTTTCGATCGTGGGGAGAAACGTTTCTCCAGTCTTCGCTCATTTGTTTGGCTCCATTTGTTACTTCTTTTGTCCGAAATAACAAAATTGTATACTCTATGCAGCTCGTGCAGCTGTTTACGAGTGGTCCGCATAGTTTTAATATTACTTGAAAATTCTTCTCTTTTTTGATTATTTGAAGCATAGTTGGAACTATAATGACAATATATGCAAAGTAGCAGACACAATTTATGGTTCTTCGCACTATTCTTTCCGTGAGGGATGAATGATTTGTGATAGGCCAGATGCCAATGACACGTAAGATCGTTCGAGTTACTTTCATGGAATAAATTAAATCTTTGTCGAGGTTTTGCTTCTCTGACATTCTTGAAATTCCCTTCATATCGACAACTCAAAGCATTGAACGGTAACGGATCATTGATTGTTTGCAAAGTTGTAGCGAGGAGTTTTGTGAAAGAAAGGGGGATTTCTGTGCGCTTGCGTGCACGAAAGAAATCTAGACAGCTTTGCAAATTTAATGGTTCATTCTATCCAGCTATTTTATTATACTTGCCTACTGGTTACTTGTTACAGAATATTTATACAAGCAGATTTCTAGAAGAATACTGCTATTGCATTGCCAAATGTTTATCTCTAACGTCGCTTTTTCCGGGATTACTTCTGCCATTTTCACATTAGAAAAGAATGGATAGTTGCTGAATAGTTTTTATGAATACTGTGATTTTTCTAAGGAAAGAGAGAGGTTTGTTCGACGGAAAAAGTTTTGAAGGGAAACAGTCATTGTGCTGGCAAATGAAGGGGAATATACTGAAGTTTTCGACTCCAGTGTAGCGAATGACGCAACATAGCAAATTTTTTGATCGCCAGAGCATAGTAATTTTTTTCGAAGGGCCGGTAAGAGAATAATAATAATGCCATTTTGCTCACTGACCCAAAACTATAAAGTAAAAATAAAATTTTTCAGTTTTTGCCGATTTAATGGACTATACGTTGTCGAAGGTTTTGGATATTCTACCGATGTGCGGAACTCTACACTATCACTGCACGTGTAAAGTAGTATACTTTAAAAAACTTACTTTATTTAGCTCCTAAAAATATTTTTAAAATGGTATCTCAAAAGCGTGTTAAAGGTTAAAGAAAATCGAACGAAGGACTATATGTTTCAGTAATATATTTCTCTCTAATTGTAACACCAACATAGTCTATCTAGCTTATATCACTGTTCGCAACATGTTCAAATACGCGATAGACGTTTTCATAATCTGGAAGTATTACTTTTCGTGAAAAGAGAACTGTGAACATATTTCAAATTTGTTTACTTACACTCGTAAAGCTACTGAGACACATGTCCACCATTTTTCCCGCGGTTACTTTCATTGGACTATTCGACATTGCTATGATAAGTAGAAGGCACCGTGCTTTCCTTATGGGAAGACGATACCACTCTACAGTACAAGATGCCAAGCCAACATCAGTGCTCTGTCAAATGAAGAATATTAAACTAACTCTAAATCGATTTGCCAGCAGCAAAATGAAGCATAGATTTAACGTAATAAAAGATCCTAATTAATATTAGAAGAATATACCTCATCGTCAAGACGTTGGCCTATGTAACAAAATATGAAGATACTAAAGACAAAAGATATTAGTATTACCACATATCCCAGAATAGCTGCAAAATTGTTTTTCTCTAATTCCTAAAATTCGAAAGTAAATCAGGTTAAGTTATCTCCACCGTAATCAAATTCAAGTGAAATATCATTCGTACCAAAATATAATATCCCACGAGGCAAATGACAAGAGTGCAGGCCAACATTTCTATTATACATACATACTCTACAATTTGTTCAATGTCCTTCAAAAATCTGCAAGACGAAAACGTATTCGAATATATGTTATAGTTCCAGCACACACACACATGTACACACGTCTCACTGAAGTAAAGATTAACAATATTTATACGTTCCTATTACGGTCAATTATTTCACACGATTTTGATATCAACATTTGAATTTTCTCCTTTACATCGTATTTTCGCTTACGCCCAAGCTTTGATCTGTAGACTGACAATCACAGAAATCCTTTTGTCCACGATGACGTCCTCTATGTCTTCCCTGTCTGCGAGAGTGTTTAATCTGTCCATTATGATTCCCAATTGACCGCACACATGCATGACGAAAAATGCTGAGAGACCACAGAGACCACATTTAACAGAATACACTACAACGCCGGCTAAAAATTGTAGACCGAAAATAATTTCATAAGCCGGTGTTTCTTGCTCGTTAAACTTAACGTAATAACTCGGACAGGGTAAAGGTCTGATGGTAGAATTCCCTTTTGAGAGGAATACTTTCGACAATGGTATTATCGTACGATAGCACAGACCACCTCCGTACATAAACAACGCAGCTATTTGCACTAGTTTTCGTCCAACTTGAGCTTTATTCAATAAAATATTTCTATCTTCGTTGGAAACGTTTTTCCAGTCCTCGCTCATTTGTTGGACCCCTTTCAATATGTCTTGCGCTCGAAACAATAAAATTGTATACTGTAGGAAACTTAGGGAGAAGTTTAAGAGAGGCGCACATATTTTCAATCTTAGCTGAAGATTCTTCTCTCTTTTGACTATTTGTAGTGTACCAGGCACTAGAATAATGCTGAATAAGAAGTAACAGACACAATTTAAGATTTTTTTCACTATTCTCTCGGTTCTGGATGATCGACTTGTGAGAGGCCAGATACCAATGATTCGTAAGATTCTTCGAGTCAATTGCATGGTGGAGATCAAATCTTCGTCGAGATTTTGCTTCGGTGACATTCTTGAAACACTCTCCATTTCGAATTCGGATGTTTGTGTAGAATCGACAATGTAACCATTGAAAACTAACGTGTCATTGCTGTTATGTAAAGTTTCAGAGAGGAGTTTTGTGGAAGGAAGTTGGATGTCAGTGCGCTTGCGTTTACGAAAGACTTGCAGAATGTTTTGCAAGTTTAATGGTTGATGTTACCTTGCAGATGTACTTGTTCATTCGATATCGAAGGTAGGGAAACATTTATAAAAGAATATTTGTAGGAGGTTATTTATAGGAAAATACTATCTCTGCATTGTAAAATGTCCCTTTAGTGAGCCCCGTTTGACGTCATTGTTTCTGCGACTTTTATCTACGGTACAACATTTTCGAGAAAAAATATGGAATTGCCAGGGATATTACAGATACTTTGATTTTCATGAGGCAAGAGGGAGCTTTGTACGATGAGGAAAGTTTTGAACGGAAATGTCAGAACGGTAGAAAATAAAGGGAAATACAGAGAGGACTCGAACTTCAATTTAGTAGAAAAAGTAAGATAGTAACTTTATGATTATTGCATGGAACACAATAAATTTTAGAGGGGTGAATCGAATAATCTTACTGTTTTATGTAATTAGAGAAGAAGTAGTATTCAACATTGGTACAGATAAGACAAAATTTCTAATATCACCATTTTGTTTGCTGAAACGAAGATACAGAGATGTAATCAAATTACAATTCCAGCTGGAATAAAAGGACTTTATATCGATTTAATTGTGACAAGTTGTGTATTTTTCTCTTTGTAATGAAGGACGGCTATTTGTCGACCGGACTTTATACCGATTTAATTGAGTAAACGTTACTGAAAGTTTCCTATTTTATACTGATTTACTTTGTTGGCGAAACTCTATGGTGTCATTGTATGTATGTATAAAGTTTAAATACAACAAACGTGTACGTGTGACAATTGTATGACAGTATACAAAAATTAAGTTTATTTCACCTAGTAAAATATTTGTAAAAAACAGTCCAAAAATATATTAGTGGTTAAAGAAAACAGCACGATGGACCATATGCTCGAGCAATATATTCTCTCTATTCGTAACACTAAAATAATGTATCCGCTTTATGACATTGTCCGCAACATGTTCAGATACGCTACAGACGTTTTCATGATCTGGAAAATTTCATTTTCGTGAAGTATAAATCTTAGAAATATTTCAAGTCAGTTTACTTACATCCGTGAAGCTACTAAGACACATGTCTAACATTTTTCCCGCTGAAACTTTCAGCGGAATATTCGACATTCTTATAATAAGTAGGAGGTACCGTGCTTTTCTCATAGGAAGACGATACCAGTCTATCGTGCAAGATGCCCAGGCAACGTCGGTGCTCTGTCGAAAAAAGAATTTGATAGAACATTTATTAATGCTAGGCAATTAAGCAGCAGACAATGAAAATTAAAATTAGAAATATCGAATATATACCTCGTTAACTAGACATTGACCTATGTAACAAAATATGAAAATACTAAAGCCAAAAGATGTGCCAAGTATCAGATATCCCAGAACAACTCCGAAATTGTGTTTTTCTATTTCCTAAAATTCAATACTTTAATACACGAAAATGATCTTCGCAATAGCATAATTTGTATACATCGTTCATACCAAAATAGTATAATATCCCACGAAACAAACGAGAAGAGTGCAACCCATGATTTCTACTATACACACGTACTGTACAATTTGCTCACTACGTTTTAAAAAGCTGCAAGACAAAAACGTATTGGAATATTAACACTAAACTTACGGAGTCAATTTGGCTCATCCAAAATTTGATTACTATATCTATAATGTATTAGTTACTTAATTTTTGATAGATAAGTCTTTCATTTAAATTGATTTGCAAACTATTTTCTTTGCAAATAACTTCTATTTTCTTGTATGAATTAAATTGTCTCACTACAGAAAAATAGATATATAAACATCCGTAAATCTAGTGTTAAATCTTATATTTTCAACACAAACATATGTACACACGCGTCTCAGAATTAAAGAATAACACTGCCTATACATTCCTGTTACTGTCAATTATTTCACACAATATTGAAATCAAAAATTTGAATTTTTCCTTTTACATTGAATTTTTGCTTACTCCCGAAGCTTGTTCTGTAGATTAACAATCGTAGATATCCTTTGGTTCACTACATTCTCCATATCGGCCTTATCGGCAAGAGTATTAAGTCTGTCGATTAAAATTCGTAATTGACCGCACACATGCATGATGAAAAACGCTGAAAGACCGCAGAGACCACATCTAACGGAATTCACGAGAAAACCGGCAAGAAATTGCAAAGTATAAATAATTTCATATGCTGGTGTTTCTTGCTCGTTGAAATGAACGAAGTAAGCCGGACAGGGCAAATATCTCGCGGTAGAATTCGTCTTTGAGAGCAATCCTTTCGCCAGTGGTACTATCGTACGATAGCACAGACCACCTCCGTACATAAACATCGCAGCTATTTGCACTAATTTTCGTCCAACTTGAGCTTTGTCCAATAAAATCTTTCGATCGCCATTAGAGACGCTTCGCCAATCTTTGCTCATTTGTTTGGTTCCATTCTTTATTTCCCGTGCTCGATATAAAAGAATTGTATATTCCACGCAGCTCATGAAGAAATTTAAAATTCCCCCTAATGTTCTCAACCTTTGTTGAAGCTTTTTTTCTCTTTTGATTACTTGAAGAACACCGGGAATTATAATGACCATGAATATGAAATAACAGACACAATTTATGATTCTCTTTACTAATCTCTCGGTGAGGGATGATTGACTTGTGAGAGGCCAGAGACCAATGATACGCAAGATTCTTCGGGTTAGTTGCATACTGTGAATCAAATCTTTGTCAAGCTGTTGTTCTTGTGACATTCTTGAAATCCTTTTCTTTCCGAATTCAGTTCTCCGAGTTGAATCGATAACGCAAACCGATGAAAACTAACGTATCATTGATTGTACGTAAAGTTTCAGCGAGGAGTTTTGTGGAAGGAAGTGGATTTTCAGTGCGCTTGCGTGTATGAAAGACTTGCAGAACGTTTTGCAAGTTTAATGGCTGATGTTACCTCGCAAATTTACTTGCTCATTCGATATCGAAAGTAGGGAAATATTTATAAAAGAATATTTGTAGGAGGTTATTTATAGGAGAATACAATCTTTGCATTGTAAAATGTCCCTTTACCGACTCCCGTTTGACGTCATTGTTTCTGCGATTCTTATCTACGGTTTAACAATTTCGAGAAAAAATATGAAATTACCGGGGAAATTACAGTTACTTTGATTTTTATGAGGTAAGAGGAAACTTTGAACGATGGGAAAAGTTTTAAACTGAACTGTCAGAACGGCAGAAAATAAAGGGGAATAAGTATAGAGAGGACTCCAACATCAATTTAATAGAAAAACCAAAGTAGTAACTTTATGATTTTTGTATGGAACATAACAAATTTTTCGAATAATGTAATTGTTGTATGCAATCAGACGAGGACTAATATTTCAAGCTTATGAGTTTTGTTGAATATTCTAATAACACTATTTTATTCACGTAGAAAAAGTTTTTCATATCCTGCCAATGGACGTCATCAGGAAAAAGAAGGTACTTTATGAAAGTTTACACTATAATTGCACAAACAAAATTTAAATACGCCACGTACGGTTATCAAATACATATTCTATACTTTGGACAACACAATTTATTTAGCTTCCAAAAATATTTCTAAAATGCTACAAAAAAATGTATCAAAGGTTAAAGAAAATAGAACAAAGGACTATATGTTTCAGTAATATATTTCTCTCTAATTGTATATGTTCAGTAATATAACTCTCTCTAATTACATAATCTACCCAGCTTATATCACTGTTCGCAACATGTTCAGATACGCGATAGACGTTTTCATGACCTGGAAGCATTTCTTTTCGTGAAAAGAGAACTGTAAACATATTTCAAATCTGTTTACTTACGCTCGTAAAGTTACTGAGACACATGTCCATCATTTTTCCTGCGGTTACTTTCATTGGACTATTCGACATTGCTACGATAAGTAGAAGGCACCGTGCTTTCCTTATGGGAAGACGATACCACTCTATAGTACAAGATGCCAAGCCAACATCGGAGCTCTGTTAAATGAAGAATATTAAACAATATTAAACAAACTCTAAATCGATTTGCCGGCGGCTAAATGAAGCAGAAATTTAATGTAATAAATTAGAAGTATATACCTCATCGTCAAGACGTTGGCCTATGTAACAAAATATGAAGATACTAAAGACAAAAGATATCAGTATTACCGCATATCCCAGAATAGCTGCAAAGTTGTTTTTCTCTAATTCCTGAAATTCGATAGTAAATCAGGTAAAGTTGTCTCCACCATAATAAAATTCAAGTGAAATATTATTCGTACCAAAATATAATATCCCAAGAAGCAAATGACAAGAGTGGAGCCCATAATTTCTATTATACACACAAATTCTACAATTTGTTCAATGTGTTTCAAAAATCTGCAAGACGAAAAGGTATTCAAATATATGTATAGTTCCCGAACACACATAGGTACACACGTCTCACTGAAGCAGAGATTAACAATATTTATACGTTCCTATTACTGTTAATTATTTCACACAACTTTGATATCAACATTTGAATTTTCTCCTTTACATCGAATTTTCGCTTACGCCAAAGCTTTAATTTGTAGATTGACAATCACAGAAATCCTTTCGTCCACGACGACGTCCTCTATGTCTTCCCTGTCAGCGAGGGTGTTTAATCTGTCCATTATGATTCCCAATTGACCGCACACATGCATGACGAAAAATGCTGAGAGACCACAGAGACCACATTTAACAGAATACACCACAACGCCGGCTAAAAATTGTAGAACGAAAATAATTTCATAAGCCGGTGTTTCTTGCTCGTTAAACTTAACGTAATAACTCGGGCAGGGTAAAGGTCTGATGGTGGAATTCCCTTTTGAGAAGAATCCTCTCGACAATGGTATTATCGTACGATAGTACAGACCACCTCCGTACATGAACATCGCAGCTATTTGAACTAGTTTTTGTCCAACTTGAGCTTTATTTAATAAAATATTTCTATCTTCGTTGGAAACGTTTCTCCAGTCTTCGCTCATTTGTTGGACCCCTTTCAATATGTCTTGCGCTCGAAACAATAAAATTGTATACTGTAGGAAAGTTAGGGAGAAGTTTAAGAGAGGCGCACATATTTTCAATCTTAGCTGAAGGTTCTTTTCTCTTTTGACTATTTGCAATGTGCCAGGCACTAGAATAATGCTGAATAAGAAGTAACAGACACCATTTAAGATATTTTTCACTATTCTCTCGGTTCTGGAGGATCGACTTGTGAGAGGCCAGATACCAATGGTTCGTAAGATTCTTCGAGTCAGTTGCATGGTGTAGATCAAATCTTCGTCGGGATTTTGCTCCAGTGACATGCTTGAATTACTTTCCATTTCGAATTCGATTGTTTGTGTAGAATCGACAATGTAACCGTTGAAAACTAACGTGTCATTGCTGTTATGTAAAGTTTCAGAGAGGAGTTTTGCGGAAGGAAGTTGGATTTCAGTGCGCTTGCGTGTACGCAAGACTTGCAGAACGTTTTGCAAGTTTAATGGTTGATGTTACCTTGCAAATTTACTTGTTCATTCGATATCCAAGGTAGAGAAATATTTATAAAAGAATATTTGTAGGAGGTTATTTATAGGAGATACTATCTTTGCATTGTAAAACGTCCCTTTAGTGAGACCCGTTTGACGTCATTGTTTCTGCAACTTTTATCTACGGTTCAACAATTTCGAGAAAAAATATGAAGTTGCCGGGGATATTACAGATACTTTGATTTTCATGAGGCAAGAGGGAGCTTTGAACGATGAGGAAAGTTTTGAACGGAAATCTCAGAACGGTAGAAAATAAAGGGGAATATAGAGAAGACTTCAATTAGTAGAAAAAGTAAGATAGTAACTTTGTGATTGTTGCATGGAACATAATAAATTTTTCGAGGGGTGAATCGAATAATGTTACTGTTTTATGTAATTAGAGAAGAAGTAGTATTCAACATTGGCATAGATAAGACAAAATTTCTAATATCACCATTTTGTTTGCTGAAACGAAGATACAGAGATATAATCAAATTACAATTCCTGCTGGAATAAAAGGACTTTATATCGATTTAATTGTGACAAGTTATGTATTTTTCTCTTTGTAATGAAGGACGGCTATTTGTCGACCGGACTTTATACCGATTTAATTGAGTAAACGTTACTGAAAGTTTCCTATTTTATGCTGATTTACTTTGTTGGCGAAACTCTATGGTGTCATTGTATGTATAAAGTTTAAATACAACAAACGTGTACGTGTGACAATTGTATTATAGTATAAAAAAATTAAGTTTATTTCACCTAGTAAAATGTTTGTAAAAAACAGTCCAAAAATATATTAGTGGTTAAAGAAAACAGCACGAAGGACCATATGCTCGAGCAATATATTCTCTCTATTCGTAACACTAAAATAATGTATCTGCTTTATGACATTGTCCGCAACATGTTCAGATACGCTACAGACGTTTTCATGATCTGGAAAATTTCATTTTCGTGAAGTATAAATCTTAGAAATATTTCAAGTCAGTTTACTTACATCCGTGAAGCTACTAAGACACATGTCTAACATTTTTCCCGCTGAAACTTTCAGCGGAATATTCGACATTCTTATAATAAGTAGGAGGTACCGTGCTTTTCTCATAGGAAGACGATACCAGTCTATCGTGCAAGATGCCCAGCCAACGTCGGTGCTCTGTCGAATAAAGAATTTGATAGAACATTTATTAACGCTAGACAATTAAGCAGCAGACAATGACAATTAAAATGAGAAATATCGAATATTTACCTCGTTAACTAGACATTGACCTATGTAACAAAATATGAAAATACTACAGCCAAAAGATGTGTAAAGTATCAGGTATCCCAGAACAACTTCGAAATTATGTTTTTCTATTTCCTAAAATTCGATACTTTAATACATGAAAATGATCTTCGCAATAGCATAATTTGTATACATCGTTCATACCAAAATAATATAATATCCCACGAAACATGCGAGAAGAGTGCAACCCATGATTTCTACTATACACACGTACTGTACAATTTGCTCACTACGTTTCAAAAATCTGCAAGACGAAAACGTATTCGAATATTATATCTTATATTTTCAACACAAACGTATGTACATGCGCGTCTCTGAAATAGAGAATCATACTGTCTATACATTCCTATTACGGTCAATTAGTTCACACAATATTGAAATCAAAAATTTGAATTTTTTCTTTTACATCGAATTTTTGCTTACTCCCGAAGTTTGTTCTGTAGATTAACAATCGTAGATATCCTTTGGTTCACTACATTCTCCATATCGGCTTTATCGGCAAGGGTATTAATTCTGTGGATTAGAATTCGTAATTGACCGCACACATGCATGATGAAAAACGCTGAAAGGCCGCAGAGACCACATCTAACGGAATTCACAAGAAAACCGGCGAGAAATTGCAAAGCATAAATAATTTCATAAGCTGGTGTTTCTTGCTCGTTAAACTTAACGTAATAACTCGGACAGGGTAAAGGTCTGATGGTAGAATTCCCTTTTGAGAAAAATACTGTCGATAATGGTATTATCGTACGATAGCACAGACCACCTCCGTACATCAACATCGCAGCTATTTTCACTAATTTTCGTCCGACTTGAGCTTTGTCGAATAAAATCTTGCGATCGTCATTGGAGACGCTTCGCCAGTCTTTGCACATTTGTTTGGTTCCATTCGTTATTTCCTTTGCTCGACATAAAAGAATTGTATACTCCACGCTGCTCATGAAGAAATTTAAAATTCCCCCAAATGTTTTCAACCTTTGTTGTAGCTTTTTTTCTCTTTTGATTACTTGAAGAACACCGGGAATGATAATGACCATGAATATGAAATAACAGACACAATTTATGATTCTCTTTACTAATCTCTCGGTGAGGGATGATTGACTTGTGAGAGGCCAGAGACCAATGATACGCAATATTCTTCGGGTCAGTTGCATACTGTGGATCAAATCTTTGTCGAGCTGTTGTTCTTGTGACATTCTTGAAATCCTTTTCTTTTCGAATTCGGTTCTTCGAGTAGAATCGATAACGCAAACCGATGGAAACTAACGTATCATTGATTGTACGTAAAGTTTCAGCGAGCAGTTTTGTGGAAGGCAGTGGAATTTCAGTGCGCTTGCGTGTACGAAAGAGTTGCAGAACGTTTTGCAAGTTTAATGGTTGATGTTACCTTGCAGATTTACTTGGTCATTCGATATCGATGGTAGGGGAATATTAAAAAAGAATATTAGGAGTAGTAAGAAAAAGAATTGTAAGTTTATACTTGGAAAGAAATAGTATCCTTGAATTATCAAATGTTACTGTATCGAGTCCCCTTTTTCATCATTGCTTCTGTGATTTTTATCCACGGTAAAATAATTTCGAGAAAAAGATATGAAGTTGTGAGTGGTATTGCGAATATTGTGATTTTTATGATGTAGGGAGCTTTGAACAATGAGGAAAGTTTTGAAGACTGGTGGAACTGTTGCGAATTATCGTCGACATGTCGGACTTCAGGAAAATAGAGAGGAATATATAAGGTATTTTAACTTCAATGTAACAAATAACGCTGAATAATAACTTTCTGATACTTGTACACAACATAATACATTTTTCGAGAGGCGTCGAGTGACATTACTGTTGTATGTGAAAAGAAAAGTACTATTATTTCAAATTCATAAGCTGTGTTGTATTTTCTAATAATACAATTTTGCTCGCCGATATGAAAGTATAAATTGTATACGTTAACAAAAGTTTTTGTTATCTTGCCGATTCATGTCATCGATGGAAGCAAACTTCAACCATCAGTGCAAAATTCTACGTCGTCATTGTACGTATAAAATTTAAATATGCCGCCGAAGTTTTGCAAACCTGTCGAAATACATATCTTTGTCATATATAATACGGTGCGACAGATGTAAATACTTACGTCACAAAATCCTTGAAGCGAAAGATCAAATATTTTTCCGGCTGTCAAACGCGATACATGATCGGTTCGCAATATTATCATAGTTAATTCTTTAACTATATTGCGCGGGAGATTGTACCATTCCACGGAGTACGTCACTTCTCCTACCCTGTGACTCTGTTGCAAAATTAAAATTAAAATTAATCGTAATTTAACTGACCAACACCGGTTTTTAAATTTCACAAGCAATCAGATTTTTGAAAGTAGATTTGCGCTATATAAATTCCCTCGAACTACCTCTTCCTTCAGACGTTCCCCGATAAACGATATAATAAAAACGTTTACAAAAGTTGACGTCATCAGCACAACATATGTCACAGCACTCAATTTTTTATTATCCTCCCATTCCTGCAAACGGTATGAAATTAATATAATATCCCTGTGTCCCAGTTCCTTCGTTAATTTGTTGTATACCACAAGTACACCATATTCCAAAAAACATATGTTGAGGGTGCAACCGATCATTTCCGTGAGAAACATCAGGTTTAAAGCCTTTTCCAACGCTTCCGCATATCTGTCACCAATTTTTTCATATTTTATTCATATTATATATTGTATATAATATATACTCAATTCATATAACGATATCAGCAATTATAAATATTATTTTTAACAATACACTCTTACCGAATAGCTTTCATATGTTGCTTAACAATGTTGCAAAGACGTCCATGAAATTCATCAACGCTATAATCAAAAGTAGTCTGCATCTGTCGAGAGACCACTTCGAATAGACAACAAGAGTGCATAACACATGTGGCGATTAAACTGTAGATTCCAAAGTTAGCTGATAATATGATCGTACTAATGACAATCTGAGTAACAAAAACGATCTCGTACAATGGCGATTCTTCGATCACGAAGAAAACATAATCACTGAGATAAGGTAAAGGTATCTGAGTAGTATTATCCTCTTTCACAATTCTATCAGCCATCAGAGGTAAAATGATATGGTAGGGTAAAGCACCCCCATAAGCAATGCTCAGATACAACGTCGTGAACAATCTACCCATTTTTGCACCTTTGATCATTATTGATCGATCCTCTTCACTTTCGACATCCTTGTAATGCATTTTGATTTGATGCAAACAATCCCTGATCTCTTTCTTCTTGATTATCATCATTAAAAATTTACTGATACCAAGTATACTGAATACCTGACCAGCGATCACTTTCATAAATCGTGCCAAGTATTCGCAATCGAAGAAAGTGTAAAATATATGAGGTATCATTAGAAAACACATCGAGCAAAATATCAAACCGGTATGAATGAATGTTTTGATATTATCAATAATCGTGTCGCCTCTGTACAATGGCCAAACACCGATCGGTGTTAAGAGTGCTCTCGCAATTCGCACCATATATTCCACGTCAGCTTCATAATGAACATTTCGAAATTCCGGCATCGCGACTTGCTACTTTTTCGCAAATCACAAATGATCCTTCGAGTTACACATAGAAACTGTAGGTATAATCTTTCACAGGACTGTCAGAGAAACAGAGCGCTTGCGTGGAAAGTTGTCGTCGGTGCAATTTTCTCAATTGCAGCTATTCAAACTTCAAACGTGGACAAACTCGAAGGAATTTAGTTGTTACAGAACTCTATATTATGCAGGGTATGAAATTAAAGTAAAGGCTTTGAAAAATATGGGATAGCAATTCGAACTATTATAGTCATTGAAAGTTGTCGAAGGGGAAGTATTTTGGGGGGAAGTATGGAAATGTTTTTTATTTCAATTCTGTTATTCCAGGAATATTCCCTCAGAGTATCGTCGTGAAATAGAAACGTATCTCTAAATAATTCAAGCTTGATTACTTAAATATTTTAAGACACCGGGTAATCTTTGTCATCATCGAGGTACTCAGAATGCAATATTTCATAACGTTTCCCTTTAATCTGTGCAATCGAGCACTGATTCGTTAGAAGAATACGACATATCGTTCCACGACGATAAGGCGTTTACATTTTTTTCATTATGTCTAAAAGTAAGCGGCAACGATAATCGTCGATTAGTATTGTCAAAGTCATTAAAGCGTTGATTAATAACACTACTATCGTATCGGTAGCTATTACCGCGAGAATCGTGTCTGAGCATCATGGAGAACGATTCGGAGAGTGAGTTTTCGTGGATTAACAATAAAAAAGATATATCATATTCCAGTTGACACGTTCATTTTCTTTTAGACAACATGTGGGTCATGCAAAAAGGCACCACAACGATGTTCATTGCGGAAGTGGTTGGTACTGGTATATTAATATTCATCGGTTGCATGGGGGGTATCGGAACAATGGGACCAGCGATTCCACCACCGTTGCAAACGTCCATAGCGTTTGGTATGACGGTTAATCTTATAATTATGGTAAGAGTATACCATTTTTTATCACTTCAATACAATTACTATATCAAACATTAGAATAATTAGCTAGCAAGACCAAATTTAATATAGAACTGCTAACATTACATTATTATATTCAAATATGCTAAACACTTTAAAACAAGGTGAATTAAGAAGTCGAAAGAAGAGAGGTTTGGTCATTTATGTTTTATAGGATGGATGTGGAATTTCTATTCTGTGACTGTCCAATCATTTTGAAGAGTTTTTGGAACAATTTGAGAACCAGTCATTTTTATTTTCTTGGTAGTTCTAGGCTTCTTTAATTTAATTAGAAAACGAAGAACATTTTATTTTTTCTGTACACTGTCGTCGTGAAATGTATCCTTAATAGCCGTTAGACAATTCAGTTTAGCAGGACAATGAAAGTAAAATTTCTAACTGCAAACGTGCAATTTTGATCATACCTGACAGATGTTTGGCCATATAAGTGGTGCACACTTAAATCCAGCTGTTACAATCGGTGCAGTTATTGTCGGCCTTAAAACCATTCCGACCGGTATCATTTACGTCCTGGGACAGTTCCTCGGGGCTACCATAGGATATGGATTACTAATGGTACGAAAATTCAATGTCGGCTACGTTCCCAATTCTAATTCTAGTCTCACGATAATTAGATGATAACTCCACCCGAATTGTTCCATGATGGACAAGCAAATTCTACTGCCGGATTATGCGTCACAGTTGTTCATCCAGGAATTAGTATCACTCAAGCAATTTTAATTGAAATCTTTTGCACTTCCTTCATACTTTGTGGCGCGTGCGCGACTTGGGATCCTAGATGTTCTCATACTACGGACTCTGTGGCCATTAGATTTGGATTTTCCGTCGTCGCTATTTCCCTTGCGGCTGTAAATATTTCTTCTATCAGTTTGTTTCTCTCTATTAGTCAATTAAGGCAGATATCGAAACCTTATTCGTGTCGTACTTCCAGAGTCCATACACTGGTTGCAGTATGAATCCAGCACGTACTTTCGGTCCTGCTTTTTGGAATGCCAATTGGACCAATCAATGGGTAAACAAAAATTAACGGTTTCTTTATTTCTATAGAAGAACAAAGAGCATTACTTTATTTCTATTTATATTATTTTTCATTTCGCTTGAACGTTCAATGCTTTTGATAAGGCACACGAGTGTCGCTGCTGTAAGGTTTGCACGTTGACGTTATCGGTGCAGTGTAGTCTCAGCGAATATTTTTGAGAAATTCTTGAGTGATGTGCAAATACGTCCATAACGAGTTACAAGAGATTAGATTGCATTTCTAAGACGATTAAGCGGTTTTTTGTTTGTTTCATATAACACTTATTCTAGGTGTACTGGTTCGGGCCGACCGTAGGTGCATTGCTCGGTACTTACACCTATCAGATGCTCTTCGCGGAGAAGGAAAATAAGAGAAAGAACGATGGTCATTCGTTTATTGAGATGAAAGAAATCGAAGCATTGCCAGAATGTAATGATAGTTTGAGTACTAATCGTGGAAAAGACATAAAAAGCGAGAAACTCGAATCTGTTCGCCATAAAGACAGTGTCGCGGCTTGATTATTTCATTCGAACTTCAAATATTCCTCCTGCAGTTTTACCAACTGTTGAGAAAGTCTTCCATTATGTTTCACGTGATTTCACGATGCTTGAAGAGATGGCACTGTGCATAGAGCAATGGCGCACGCTTTCTTTCTCACGTATCATTCTCATATTTTATCATATTTTTTCAAAATACAATATATTTCATGGTACTATTCATTTAATTAAATGTAAGAAACATTTGTGGTTTTAAGGAAGTTGCACGTTTGCAAGGAACATTGCAGACATTTTTTTAAGCTTGTTTCTCAATAATTATGGGGTAGTTTGTATTTTAAGTTCAAGATGTCTTCCAGTAATTGAACGAAAACATTAAACGTCAGAATTGGTCTCTGGCATTCTGTCGTTTTGTTTAAAATATACATACGTAGAAAACTAGATGAGGTTTTTTCCTTCTGTGATTTTAATTGGAAGTAACAATAAAGCAGGAAGAATAATAGGAACAACGATGCTTAAAATTCGTTTAATGTATCAGTTTAATTATCGACAGAATTTGAATCACTTCCAGGAAATATCTGAATGTCACGAATTAATAATGAAATGAATGAAATGATGAGAAACTTTAGAGATTTGAGACATGTAATCAAATAAACAAGTTATTGATAACAATTTTCGATATGGTACGCATGCACGACATTAATAAAAATAATCCACCCACAGTTTGATGCAAAATTCTATGCTGCCATTGTACGTATGAAATTTAAATAGGCCGCCGAAGTTTTGCAAACCTGTGAAATTTTATATTTCTTCGGTGATTATTTATTTGGACATTATAATAAAATAAAAAACGTCGAAAATTACTTACATCGCAAAACCCTTGAAGCGAAAGATCGAATATTTTTCCAGCCGTCAAACACGATGGTCGACTGGTTCTTAATATTATCATAGATAAGTCTTTGATTATACTTCGAGGAACATTGTACCACTCGATGCAATATGTAACGTTTCCCACTCGATTGCTCTGTTATAAAATACTAACATTAATACTTAAAAAAAAAATTTCTTTAACTAATCGTAAGTTCCCCCCAAAATTTCCCAAACTGATGTAACTTAAAAACTATACCTGCTCTTTGACGCGTTCGCCAATGAAAGAAATAATAAACACATTTACGAAAGTCGACGTCATTAATACGATATACGTCATCGCACTCAATTTCTTGTTATCTTCCCATTCCTAAAACCGGAATCGCGTTAAAATTCAATCTATCGTCAACCTTCGTAATATCACATTAACTTTTTACGCACCACAAGTACACCATATTCCAGAAAACATATATTAAGTGTACAACCGATTATTTCCGAGAGAAACACAATATTCAGAGTTCGTTCTATAGCTTCCGAGTATCTGTAATCCATTCTACTAATTATCAAGAAACAGATTAAACAATTGTATAAAACATCACGTTAATTTCAATTCACCGTTCGATCGCACGCCATAACTATTAATTTTTAATATATTAAACAAACTTTCTAATCGTTCACGCAATTCCATGTCATCGTAGTACATTTATTTCATTTATGTTTATTTCATTCCTTACCGAATAGCTAGCACATGGTGTTTAATAATACTGCTAAGTCGTCCTTGAATCTCATCAACGTTGTACTCAAAAATAGTCTCCATCTGTCGAGATACCACTTCGAACAAACAGCAAGCATGCATAACGCAAGTAGCAATCAAACTGTAGATTCCAAAATTAGCAGATAGTATGATAGTACTAATCATAATTTGAATAACAAACAGCATCTCATAGTACGGCGATGAATCGACTTCGAAGAAAACATAGTCACTGAGATATGGTAGAGGTATCTGAGTCGTATTGTCTTCCTTCACAATTCTATCAGCCATCAGAGGCAAAATAATATGATAAGGTAAAGCACCACCATATGCAATACTCAAATACAATATCGTGAATGATCGACCGATCTTAGCTGCTTTGATCATTAACGAACGATCTTCCTCGCACTCGACATTTTTATAATGCATTTTAATCTGCAGCAAACAGTCTGCGACTTGTTTCTTTTTTATTATCATCATCACGAATTTTATAATCCCCAACAGACTGAATATCTGAGTAGCAATCACCTTCATATACCGTGTTAATTGTGTGCAATCGAAGAAGGTGTAGATAATGTGTGGTATCATCAGAAAGCACATCGAACAGAATATCAAACCGGTATGAATGAACAATTTGATATTGTCCACAATCGAGTCACCTCTGTAAAGTGGCCAAACGCCAATTGGTATTAGTAGTGTTCTTGCAATTCGCACCATATAATCCACATCATCTTCATAATGAATATTTCGGAATTCCGGCATGATGTGCTGTTCGTTTTCGCGAATCACAAATGATCGTTTAAATCAACGATGGAAATCGTGCGGTGATCTTTTAGTGGTATATCGAGGAAAGAGAGCGCTTGCGTGGAAAGTTATGATCGGTGCAATTTTCTGGATTGCTCTTGTAATCGTAGTTCAAGAAGGAAAGATTCACAGAGATTTCGTTATTACGTATGATCTAACTGCGGAAGGGATGGGATTAAAGCAAAGTTTTTACGATGCGAGATAGTAGTTTGAAGTATGATCGCTATTGAAACTTGTTCGATGAGAACAAATTTCAGGGTAAAGTAAAGGAACATTTTTAGTTGTACTTTTATTATTCCCTTCGTTGTAACGTAATCATAGAAATTTCAGCATTCGTGATTCTACAGGGAAGTTTCAAATGTGAATTATATATTTTTGAAGTACGTTGTGTTCCTGAAATACACGTACCCTTGCAACTTTACGATAGTTTTGAGCAATTTAACCCCTTGCCGTACAATAACGAGTGGCACTCGTGATGCGGCAGATTGGATAGGAAATTTTCCGGTTTACCAAAACCTATGAAATTGCAAATGTCAGTGAGATGCGATACAGTGAAAGTATTTCTGTAATATTAATATTACGTTAAATTCGAAAATAAGTCAGGAAAAGAAATCGTACGGTAAGGGGTTAATGCGAGTTATCAACAAATTTGAAGGGGGTAGAATTCCACGTCATCCTTTAGACATGGGAACTGCAGAAATCCATAGAATTCTATTCCATTTGTGCTATCGAGTAGTGTGCAAGGGTAGTAAATGAAACGTTGGTCTTTCCATCGAGAAACGAATATTTTTCTATTGTGTGATGAAGCAGTTGTCAAAATAATCCACATTTAGTACTGTGAACGTTACAGAAGTATTAATTAAGAAGGGTATTATCATAAAGTTATTTATTGCACAGTGAATTATATTTAAAGAGCGGGAAAACGATTGTAACTGTTAGTATTCTTGATCGTATCAAAGGAAAAGCTTATCATTTAATTATCGCTTTTCTTTTAGAAATACAGTGGTTTTAGAATACGTCATTTAAAAGGTACTGTTACAATTTGTGCATCGTAGAAAGTGTCGCCTTTGCAGTGTTGTCATAAAAGTATCTGAGAGTTGTGCAACTATATTCACAACAACTTACGGGAGATTAGATTACGTTTTTCCAGTGACAGCGCAATTTTTTTGATACCATGCATTCCAGAATTACTGGTTCGAGCTGACCGTAGGTGTTTTGCACGGCACTTACGACATTATAATGGTGAAGAGGGAAGTATGGGAGAAAGAATTTTTATTCTTTCAAGGCGAAAAAGACGTAAGCATTTTCGGAATGTCACGATGGCTCGGGTATTTCACGTAGAAAATCCAGGAAAATGCAAAATATTCGTTCGTCGAAAAGGCAGAGTCGTCGTCTGAGAGTGTTATTCGAGCTTGGTATGTTATTCTTAACATTTTATCAGTTACCAGCTGCTGACAATATTTTACATTATTTTGCATACGGTTCATAAACTTTGAGAAGATGTCACTATGCATTAAAAAATAGCGCGCATTTTAATTTTTCGCTAATCATTTTTCATTCTTTAATTATTTCCCTGATAAGATTCCTATTTTATTGTCAAAGACAAAGATCATACTTATAAAATGATCATTTTCTAAGCTGTTCTATTAATGTCATTTATGATGCAACCCAGTTAATGCGATTACAGAGATTTCTATTTTTCTTTCGCGAGCATAGAGCCATATATTACGATAAAATCTGATTTCCTGTCTTCTCCAACTACCATCGAGAATTTCACTTTGGGTAGCAAGTTATATCCGGTACCAACCGCGAAAACACCCCATGCAGAGTTACCACATAGATCTCATCTATTTTTACCACTCCATTTCTCTGCATTCCACCCCCTGGTCTACAAAAAACCGCGATATATGAAACTCTACTTCTTTACGACCCAAACGAATCCTCACCTGATCGAAACAAAATTAAAACTCTATTTCAATTCCTCATATTCCACTTTGACTGCAAAACCAGACGTCGTGACTTCATTTTACCACCCGGCTATATTAATCCATGCACAACAAGACAACAAAAAAACATTAATCTCAATAATTCCTTAATTACATTCCTCTCTCAAATTTCCTGACAAATGGTCCATCGATCGTCATCCAATGTGAGAGTACTGCGCAGAAAATACCGTGAACACGTGACGTGGTCAGAGATGGAATCGATAATGGTGAGATTCGTCGACGGTTCCAGAATTTTAAGCCACATTCACACCTGCATACCTGCTCCCGTGACCGTGACACATGATCGTCAAAGTGGTCTCGCATTACGCTCTTAGAGAACAGCTGGAAACCGGTTGCACAATGTAACCGTCATTTTCAGGAACCAGAATTTTTCAAGCTACGCCGATTCCATGGACGTTTGTGGAGTTCAAGGTCCAGGGTTGATTGAATTAAGCATAAACAGCTGTTTATTTTGGAGCAGAAAGACACGTGAGATCATGTGACTCGTGAAACGACGAAAATATTGTGAGATTAAAGTAAATCTTTTGGAGTATCGCCTTTCATTAGAATTATCATTTTTAATGTTCAATTCGTATGTAGAAATATTATGTTCACTTTGCATAGTACCTTTATCTTGCAGAGGGATTGGGTCGATGTTTTCATCTCGATTCAACGGTAGAAAATAAAATGTTAATAATAAGAGGAATGAAAACTGAAAAATAAGTGATAAATTATAAATTATTGTAGATTATTTACAGTCTTGAAAAACGTTTTTTAAACATCGTCTAATAGAATGGTTTTTACAGTTCTTGTGCTAAAGAGTAAGTCACGAAGTAGCATGGAACGTATGGAAAGTTCCAGCACCTCTTCCTTCGTGACAGGACATATTATCGTTCGTTTCATTGATCCACGTAGGTTTTAAATGCTCGTTTGAGAATATACGAGGTTCAAGGAATATTCATTCTTTATTTTACCTGCGGAAGACTGTAACTTTAATGCACCTTTGACATTTCGTTAGAAAATAAATCGGAGACGGGAATTAATCTGTGTAAGATAATAATTTTCAATGTCAGACGAGTGAAATAATGATGATGTTTGAAGACAGAATACCTGTATTTACTACAAAACGTATCTATATACATATATATAGTTCGTTTTGTATATATATGTATAACTCGACCGCTGCAACTATTGATTACCTGCTGCATCCCTACCTAGAATGTGCCAGAACGAACAAATACAAGCAGCCCCGGTGCAACCCTCCAGATTTTTAAACATTTTCATCCAATACAAATTTTAATTTCACAGAGATATCAAATATTATGTTCCACTACTTGTTTCCTTTCCATTATCAAAATAATGGTGGATTTCTTGAAAGTTTAAATAAATCATTAGAATGTCGCCTTTCGTAACGTCACGTAGGACGTAGCTCGGGAAACCCTTGAACTCTGTAATGCTATATGAAGATGCTAGAAACGTATTAGCATGCTGAACCGTGGAAAAGGTACTCATCGTTGTCTATATTCAAGATTCTAAATTTAGACGTAGCTAGAACGCTATATCAACGGTACAGTTAAAATTACCACACACGCTATATCAATGCAAGACGATAAATCCGAGCATACTCGTTACCACGGTTAATCAGTTTCTCATGTTCTTAAGACATTTATCATGCATCGTCGGCGAGAAGAAACTTCGAGACTATTCCCATCAGCCTATTCACAGACTTTCCATCTGCCATAGGAAACTCGTTGACCAAGCGGTCTTTGTTGTGCTACTATTTCCCCCCCAAATGCATGCGAATCTATCAAAGCGTCTCCCCATTATATACGCAGTTCTACGAGACGTTTTACGTTGCTCCTTGCCCTTGTCCCTCCAAGATAATCCACAGCTTCTATTCATCGTATTATGCATTCGAATAACACAAAAAAGCGGCTCTTACCACATCCAGATAAGCGTCCGAATCTCATGAATAAAGTTGCATTAATTGTACCCCTTTCCCGCGGAGATTGTGAGGGGAAATTGCAAGGAATGAAAATCGATAGAGCTCAGCAGTTTTTGTACTTATTGTACGTGCTTTTTCAATGTGTTAAAAGTCATAGCAAATGAATTACGTAATGCTGCTATATTTGATGCAATTATCGTGCGTTAATCCGACCGCAGTCCTTTCTGCCCCCGACTAATTTGCATTATCTGTGAGTGTCTGGTGTCAGGCAGATCATGACTCACGTGTATTTGCAAACACTCCATCTCCAGTAAGACCATGCTATAATATGCCATAACGGTAGTATGACCGCAACTTTAAAAAGATTAATAAATTGGACCTCCTTCATTCTAACGAAATTTAAATGTGTTCCAGATACGGCGCAGTTTTCGCATATTACATCAGGAGACGCAACAAGAAATAACGTCGCAGTTCCACGTCCCTTCGTCCTTCCACGGCGCCTCATGGAGGGGAAACATCATGGTGCTGTTGCGCAATATTGGAACACGATTTTCCTCCCAAAGGTTACGTCGTAATACCTAATTTATCAGCAAACTGTTCAACATAGTATGAGAATATTGAAAAACACTCTTATCTCAATGCATTATCGCAACGAAACGTGCAACGACCCGACGAAGTCTCGTTTTCAGGCGAGACTATGTAAATAAAAAAAAAAAGCATACGTTATACAATCGTATAGCGTCCGGGAAACGCAAAGTCCTAAAATATCCGTCCAATTGTCCAACGATCGATGCTAACTGCGTGTATTCGACGAAGGTCGATCTCTAAAGGAAACCTACGCAGTTAACGGTGACCTTGGTATTATCCTTCGACGCAAAAACCCATGAATTCCCTTAGAGAGGGCCCTTTCCCTTCTGCGTAGCGATCAAAACAAACGAACACACCGACGCGTTTATATGCAGGTGAAGGAAAGAGTATGCTATAGAATGCTGACAGACCGTACCATTATATTGCAAGGCAGACCGTTTTAGCTTCCGGCGAGGTGAAGAGAGAAGGAAAACCTCGTATCTGTGTGGGTTAGGTTATGGTGGGGCCCGGCCGACAGAACGTGCCAGAAATCTCGTAGCGCGCCGACCGATCAATACTTGGTATTTTGTTGTTTATTATTGCAAAACGATAATAATTATCGTTACAGCTATGCAAATCGATGGTCCTCGATACAAGGAACATTTCTGTGCTAATAGATTTGAAATTAATGACGGACAAAGGGATGAATTTAACGGTCAAAGTTAAGTGCGTATTAGACGCCGGGAGCCGATGCAAGCTCTCGAACGTTCGGTGCTGCGACGGCGCTGGCCTATATAAGAGGGCCGGCCGGTCTGGCTGGGCGCATTCGTAAACAAACCTTCGTTCAGTTCGGACGCAGAGAACACCCGAAGACCCCGCCAACCAGGGAACAGACTTCCGCTTCTTTTCGTGGTCCTCGAGGCTGCTGGCACAACACGACGTGAAAATGTAGACGAGACGCCACTGTTGCGGAGCGCGACAGTTTACCGTGAGTATGGTTTTATTTATTTATTTTTTTTTTTTTTGAGTTTTCCTTTCCCTATTTTTCCTTGGATTATTTCTGTTTTTGGCCTTTGATTCCTTGGTATTACTTTTGCGATGTCCCGTATGTTGTAGATAGTATTAAGGTTGTAAGGTTGTAAATCATTTCTTTAACATGTATAAACTTCTGCAATTATTGCAAATGGAGTTCATACGGTTTATACGAGCATCTGGTATTTATTGTGTGTGTTGAAATTTTCTATTTGAAAAATTGAGGTACAGGACAAAAGTAATAGCAACGAAGTCAAGTATAGGCCTTTAGTACAAACATATGGTAGCGTTGAAGTTACTATGCATATGGAAACATTTACTTTATGTTGATAAGTTGAGGTCAATTACGGTATAAATGAGAGTTAATAGGAGAACTACACGAGAGTTCATATTTTCGAATTTATTTTAAAGAACGTTGAAAAAACATTGCGATATAGGGCACGGCGGAATATAAGTGATATCAAAATTTAACGATACTAATAAATATACATCAGGAGATAATTAAAGAGTATGAAAATTTTCGAAAAATTAATTTCCTTCGGTAGTCGTTTCGATCGTGACCGGTTTGCTTGCTGGTACCCCGGTCTTAACGATGTCGATGACTCTTTCGGTTGTAGGTGGATTTAAATTCTGAAAGAGAAAAAAATCGTGATAAATATACAGAAATTCACAGAAATAACAGAGGGTACATTATATTTGTGCAAATTACGAGGGTTCTCTATTTCTTTCTAGTGCACCCTACGGGGTCGGTGCTTGAACAATCCGTACGCAACGATATCTGGTCTGAATAGTTTGAAATTTCTTCATATTTCGAACAATTTAAGAAGAGCACTCCGAGATAATTCTATAGGTAAGAGGTCATTGCACCGATATGTGCATATAATACTTGTCGTTACAGTTAGAAATTAGGTAGATAATTTTAAAAAAAAAGAAATACTTGGCTGATGGTGTCGCTACTCCGGTTGATCCGAGTCTCAAATTAGAAATTCAAAATTACCGCGATTAAAGAAAAACGTCGGAAGTATAGAAAATATTGATGTTGATCCGAGTCTCAAATTAGAAATTCAAAATTACCGCGATTAAAGAAAAACGTCGGAAGTATAGAAAATCTGCCTGTTGCTAGATCAATTAGCAAAGAGGAAACGACGTTATTGAAGATACGCGTAATATAAAAGCTTGTCTTGAAGAAAAAATGTGAATTGCCAAATAATTAATGGTAGCGTCACTCTTGCCTTATGTCCCTTGATGTTCGTCTTAAATGTTTACAATAGTATTTTCGTGATATCTGCTCGTTACTGAGGGAAATCGGAAAGTACTTTTTTCGATGAGGAGCAATCGGTAGTTGAATCTTATCGATTTTAACAAAATTAAAAAGCAATCTCTTTTCCTTGGCAAAAAAAAAAAAATAGTCCGAGAGAGTCCAATAGAGTAGAGTTTTTCAGAAGCTCTTGTAAATTTCGCGATACGATCGTTAAAGTCGATAACCGAATACAAAGAGCGAATGTTGCCTCATCCGTGTAATATGTGTCTAGAGTAGCAAGTAACGTTAACAGTTAAAAATAAGGACGTTCTTTTTATAGTTTAGAACGCATTATTCGATCGAGATTACTCGTCGGCTTCATCTTCTCTAAACCGATACAACCGAGAGGCATTTCACGTCACCTACGGAAACACGGTGGACTTCAAAAGTAAAGCAGAGCCAAAAATACGGTAAAAAGTAGAAAAAAAAGGTTATTCTATCGAGGCTGTTCATCCACGGTCCACCGTGAATCGACAGTAGGGTCGAATAAACACTCCGTTGCGTGACTTCCAAAGTCGCCGAGCTTAAAAAATCCTCTTCGGCTTTACCTTTTTTGGCGCCGTAATTGTCAAAACACCATCGGAGGAGAGGCTCGAGGTGATTTCATTAAGATCGTGAGACGCGGGCAAGACGTATCTGCGTACGAAGTGTCTACTGACAAAACCGTGCTCGTCTTGCTTCTCCTCGTGCTTGGCCTCTACGATGACATTGTTGCCGACCGTCTTCACCGTGATCTCTTCCGGTGTGAATTGTTGAACATCCAGTATTACCTGCAACATCAAAGCGCGAGGCTTTTCGTGAGAGAGAGGAAAAGCAAAATTTTAAGCTATCACTTTCATCGTTGTCGAGAATTTTACTTTTTTGGAAACTATAACTGCACATCAGAATATAGCGAACGACGACGATAGTTTAGAGAAGGTATACGTAGAACAAAAGCGCTCAATCTGAACATTTCCTGGGTCTACGTTCCAACCACGCATCATTTGCTACCACAGAAGTTAAGTATTCAAGCTGACAAACATTCTCTCTCTCTCCCCCTAACTTAAGCAATAAACCGGGCGATGCATTTTCGTCCTTTTCCGAAGGTCACTTGACGATTCTACTGTCATCTGAATTTAAAGTAGTTTTCTCTGATTAGAGAAATCTCGATCGATAGAGAAACTCATAAAAAATTAGCTATCAAGCGCCACAACCGTCGCAGCTTTAGCAACCTCAAGTTATATTTCGGTCTTCGATATACGCTATCCGATCTTCCAGAAGCTAGAAGTTTAAAAATCAAACAGGGTCAGTTACTGATTACGAGATAGGTTGTTTTCACGCAAAGGAGCAATAATAGTCGACAAAATGTAGACGCTAATAGCAGCTACTTTCTTCCCTCGATTCAGGGCTCAATATTATCAAATACTTTTCCGATCATTCATATGTAACTTCTTGGGGGGGTGATTTTTCATTTGTTTTTCGCATAGAGTGCCGTGCAGAAATAAACCGTAAAGATGTAGTTACCAAGCGCACCTACTTGTGAGGTTGTTCCTTTTTTTTTGACTGACAAAAGACGAACATACAAGTAGGTGATACTCGTTAAAACGCAACGCATCCACATAGAATATTTATTTCCATTGGTCGACCTTTTCTCGTGATTAGCAGCTTTCTCTGTGAAACGGTTCAGCAAAAACATACTCTAATAGGGTGGTAAAAGGGAGCGAGCCGTGGTTTTCCGGGTGATCCTGGAAACCCGGTGAGCGAACTCCATTAGGAAAATTAGAAGGGAACCGATCATATTAAATGATAAATGATAATTGAGAATAATCAAGATCGAAGACCAGAATTTTGTATCACGAGTGCTGTACACCACAGGGCAAGAAAACTCGTCGCGCCCCGCATGTTTAAAAGATCTTATGCGAGTTAAAGAGAAACACTGTGTGGAAATATCATTTTTCTATGATTATTAATTCTATCGTTAATGTTTCGAAAGGCATTTATTTTTATATAGAGGTTATATAATAATTATAGACAGAGAAAAAGAGAAGGGACCGCGAAAGTTTTTCGACCAGTTTTAGTCCAAGAACGGCGCCCCCGTTTCAAGGGGGTGCTTTTTCGTAACACCACACGTTTTTCGGTTCTTTGTCGGTTCTTTGTCGAACAAAATAAAAAGAGGTATATAAAAACAAAGACTGATTCGCGCGACTCGATCCACATTTTGAATTCAACTTCTTACTGGGTTGCTCGTGCGTGACCGTACAAATTTAAAAAGAGACTTGGATTACGAGATACTATTATTTTAGGCCTGTGTGTGATTTGTAGAGATTTAAAAAAAAAGAATGGTAGAAGCCGGTGAAACTGTGATTAAGTAGAGGGGACTATTCAGAGTAACAAACGCGCGTCTGTCAGAGAACCGTGTACGATCGAGATCATTTTTACGAAATTAGTGTTTTGAGACCAAGTTTACAAATTTTCACATTTTCGAGACCTGGTTCCATAATATAATCCCACTTATCCCTCCCTCCCCCAAGGGAGGGACGCTCATTTTAAAACAGGGAAGCAGTTGAGAAACTTTCATTTCGAGACGAGAGAAAAGATATTTCGAGTCGTTTGCGAAAACTATAAAAAGCAAGTAGACCAGACCCGAGAAACAAAGTGAATTAAAAAAATTTACGCGCGTCACGGCGAGCACTATGCAGCCTGAAAAAATAATGTCGCATGAAAGTAAAAGTAGCAGCAGTATCGGCAACTGCAGAAGTAGAATTCGGTTTCCGGGCCTTCTGGTGTTCCGAACATTTTCTTTCCTCTTACGTTGATAGAGTTACATTGTAATATTTCTATTTATTTGATTTGATTTATCAGTTTTTCTTCGGTTGTTAACGCGTTCTGTGACAAGTCAATGTAACAAGTCCTATTTTTAAGAATTTTCTCGATACGTTATTTCCGTAAATTACGTCGATTAATTTCTTTGTATAATTTCGTTTGTAATTAGTTTAGCTTTAGTCATTTCAATTTACATCATTCCAAAGAAACCTTTCCGTCTTCTACGATACCCCCGCCCCCTTTCCATTATCCTAAAATCTCCCCATCCTCTTACGAATGCGCCCCTTTTCTCTATCCTTCCAGTTCCTATCACATTGCCCTTTTTAAACCTTCCTGTCGTACATATATATTTTAAGGTCTTGAAAATATATTCTAGAATTTGAAAAGCAACATATATATCGTTTGTAGACAGGCCACGTATTTGGTGAATATAACGTACATTCGTAGGTTTTACTCGACGGCGCATTTTGTAATCGATATATTATTATATATATTTATCAGAAAAACACTAAGATTATCACTTTGAATTGTGTCTCAGCCTAAGTTGATCAGCTAAATCTACTATACTTAAATATCCGCGAAATAGTGAACTTTACGCACATTTCGCTCACTGTATCACGAAACTCCAAAAAAAAAAAAAATGAAAATACTTAATGTTAATGGGCCAGTAAATGTTTAGCAGTTTACCGATTTCTATATGTATACACATAAAACGAAAAGGAGATAAAAGTAAAATTTAGATCGTGACGATAATACACAACATATTTAGTATCGATGGTTAAAGTTACTACCGAGTTACTAAGTTACAAACAGCACTTGTGCGAATTAAAAAGGCGTATTTGGCATTATAATATTTAGAAAAGCGTGTGATTGTATGTTAGTGAGACATATACTTTTTAGGCTTTCGACAGACGTAAAAGTTTTCGATATATATTTCCTCCCCACGTTTTATCCAGTAAGAAAATGAATATTCATCTACCGTTTGAACGTATATAATCAAAGAGACAGCTTTTTCGATCTTTTAACCCTTTCAGCGCAGAGGAGAGTGCCTTTTTAAATTAATTTTGGAAGCTTGCTTCTTCCGCGATCGTGCTTTTATTTAACGTTTGTTATTCAATGCGAAATTTTCTTCCGTTTCGTTGTGTTTTGCGATTACTTTCCAAATTAGTTAACAAATCCATTTGATCACTTTATCATTTTTCTAATAATTATAACATATTGATATTTCTAGTCCCACGACTTTGCATTAAAACACAGCTGTTTTTGACTTAAAGCAGTAAAAAAAAAAGCGGCTATCCCGTGACTCTTCGAATATCCACGGATATTCGAAAGTTACGGGATAGTCGTTGCAAATGTTCACGGTTACCATACGAAAAAGGGAGTCGCAAAACTACCACTCCCCATACGGTGTAGTACGCAAATAAATTTGATATGTAGCTTCTCTCACGTAAATATATTACATATTAACATTTTTGAAATTTGATGTTTTGTCGTTGAGCACTAAAGACCACCCACCATCTATTTCTACGTGTTGTAATAACTTCGACTAATCGAAATTTATAATCGCGTAAGGAGCCTCTTCCAAATTTTAAGGATAATTAACTTAGTAATATTACTTATTTAATGGATTTCCGGTGTGACGTTGGAGTAAAGTGAACACCCAGACTCTAGAAATAGTCAGTTTGGTAAAAACTAAGTATCGAGACGTATTATTTCGTGCTTCCTTTAATTTTCAATAGCATTACGAAAAATTCATCAGGGTATATCTAATTTCCTTTAATTTCATATTCACTTTAGACAATCTCCCGCTTCTATAGGATTTCGACACGAGCTGGGTCGGATTCCTATAGAAGATGGGGATTGTTAGTTGCAGCAGTACTTCCACCCTTATTGCAATTTAATTCTTGCGACAGCTTTGGAATGCACATAAAAATGTGAAGACTTTGTAATCGCACGCTTCGCGAAAAAATTCTAATTCGCAAATTTCTCGTATCGTGGTCGAACACTTTTTGAAACTTGTCCCCCGCAATGCAAAGCTCTATTTATGGCGCTTGAGGCCACCTTTCGTATTTTCACGTAAATCCACAATGTCCTGCAGTAACGTCACGTAAAAAGTACAAAAAAGCGAGGACGTAGTTGTGAATCGTACAAAATAACTACATTTCATCGGATCATGCATATCCGCAGAACCGTAAATTAATTACGATGATGCTTTGATAGAGTGTTGGACGTTAGCGAACGTTAAAACAATCATGGAAATGACCTGCAAAAATTCTGAGGATTCCAAAGATGTATTTGGATTAGATCACCTAGAAATACTTTCAATATCCCGATTTGAACATCCTGATAATTCATTAGAGCCACTTGGATTGAGTTGCTTAAAAAAATCGGACTCGACTCAACACCCTGATAAGAGATGGAAATAATATCAAGAAAATAATACACTCATTCGAGTAAATTGCAACGAATTACATACTGATAATGACTTATATTCATCATTGAGAGACTAAACTTTCACAAAATGGGAAAATTAATCCTTGTGCGATAACACTATTCATCACAAAGGCCAGAAAGCCTCGAAAGTTTTCGAGAAAGCATCCCATCAAAATTATCACTTAGCAATAATTCTACAATCATCGAGAATTCGACATTAGGACCGTTTGGAACGAAATGATGTAATAGACGTTGGCAAAATCCGGCCCGTATCCATAGTTACCACTCGACATTAAACATCAATCAAACCAACTTGTACTGCTCTTCCGAACAGTGAAGTAGGTAGGTTCGTGGGATTGAGTGATAACTATGGATACAGCCCGTGATTTTCCAAAACCGACAGAAAGCAACGTCTTTAGAACCCTATCCATCAACCCAGTCCTGTTAGTATAACGCTTAGATCTTCCTTAAAACACGTAGGAGGAATGGAAAAAAAAAGATAATGAACAAGATACGAAACGATTCTCGATGAATTCTAATATATAACATTTTAAATCGATAAAGAATGTCGATAAATATTCTACACCATCGAAAACAAACCGGTAAAGACTTAAACCTTCCAACAACGAAATCGCGATTACGAGCATTACACTGAAAATGTTTTTTTAGCCGACCTTCAAAATACAAAGTCTCGCATCGCCAATAGAAATATAGTGCCGCCAAAAGTGCGAAAATACATCTTGAAATTGAGGAATTCTCTTATTCATCTAAATCATGTGTAAAAGTTTTCCACCTACCTGAAAGTTATCTTTGTCGACCTGAATCGTGCTAGATCCGCTCGAGTTCTGACGCATCGCGTTCCTCCATGGACGATAGTACGTGTTTCCAATTAACGATCGCAGGGGCCTCTCGAAACCAAGATTTGAGAAGTTCGATATCAAATCGTCACGGTGTAAGCCTCTGCCGAAATGTTGGTCCATGATTCTTGAAACTGGTCGTTCGAAATCGTCCCACCAATCGCGGAATATCAATGGTACAACAGACATCTGAACAGAGACAAATCATATCGAGGATTGAAAATCAAATTCCTTTGGCTCGATTAAGAAAAAAGAAAACTAACTTGCGACGGAAGAAGGCGAATTTGAGACAGAAATTAACACGACATGTGTCTAAGAGTGAGGGAGAGATGATATTTGAAATTTTGACTTGAACTATTACAAGAATCAGTGGAAGGCGCGGCGAAAGTCTAACATTTATTGCAGTTAGACTAAAGAGATTTTTAATCGTTGCTAGGTCTGTAAGGTGTTAGGCTTAAACGCATTAAATCGTGTTAGCGCTGTAAGTCCATTAAGGAGATGATACTTTTAAGAATTTTGACGATCTATGATATATATATCCGGCATGAAAATGGAATAGTTAGGTATTTCCTCTTGGATAATTACGATTCCTTCGGTTTACATCTAATCCGTGTAAGAGTCTAATCACGGCGACTTTAATCGTTCTCCAACTTCGAACTTTATCGTGCAACATTTAAATTTTCTGTCGAGTGGGTAGTGTTTTGCAGAAGCGCGAATTTTTACAAGCGAGAGATTATATTTTCCTTGTTTCCGAATTTTTTTTTAATGACCGTACGCCGCTTTTCTTTAGTTAAATTCAGTAAAAACGTCCTAGCTCTATGATTAAATAGATTCGTTCTAAAATTAATGTTTTGGCCACTGGTCGTAAGCTTTTATTCTGTTCACGAAGCTTTTTCGCGTTGAAAGGAGTGCTCTAATAAGTATCCAAGACTTTTTCTAATCATTAGTCCTCTAATAAATTTTTAAGTTGCATCTGCTTTTCCCAATCATTGATAAAACTACTAGACGATTTCTTTTTGACGGACGCATTAGAAAGCACCTATTTTGAAATTTTTCTTTTTCTCCAAAGTGCACAAAACATCTCGCTTCGTTGAGTCAAGTTCACGAATAATAATGTGATTTTAAATTCACAACATATCGAAGATCTGCAGAAATAGACGACCAAAACGAACACTGGAAGTAGCTTTTTGTCAACGAAGCAGAAAGAAAATAGCGCTTGCTAAAATCCGCGCATCATGTTGAATTTGAGTGTGTGTTAGGAGACAAAACCGTATGCATTCTCATGGGGTGGTCAGTACGCATGAATTACTCGCGTATGTAGTCTTTTTATAGGTTTAGGAAAGCTTTTTCTAGGATTAAGGAGACGGCAAAATGTTAAGAGCTTAAGCTATTTAGGATAGTGGAAATGAAAACGGGTAAAGATCATAATCCCGATCGCGAAAGACATCGACTAAAAAAAGGAGTCACAGTAGGAAGATCGAAATGACTCGATTTGAAAGTACAGGAAAATCGAATAGAGAAGATAACCAAAAGAAAATCGCGGCACGACTTCACGTTTTATAGCTCTTTAGACTTTATAATTGTGCTTTTTAAAATCATTATACTTAATAAGTTAGTTGGCTAAGGTTCTTCAATGCTAACGTCGGAGTAAAGGAACTGCGCGCGAAATCTGGCCAAGTTTGTTATATCGAAAGGGAAAGTGAATTTTCTCACTGAGAGGATGAGATATTTTTTGGTTTCTCGGATTTTAGAGATTAATCGAAAGCGATTCTTATGTCGGTCCGCTCAATGAACATTCGCGGCGTCTAGCTAAATCGAAAGGTTTCAAAGTGAAAGAGAAATAAGGACCGCTTCTTTGTAGGCTTAAGGATATATAAATATCTATATATTATTTACGCGTAAATACGTACGGATACCTTCAATCATATGGTCTATCTCGTAATAGAATTACTTAATCAAATCCCTTATACTCGTGGGATATTTACATGCTACTGGACTATTGTTAGAATAAAGGATACTTTAAGCGCCTGTTTAGGTGGTTTTGTCATCCAACGGGACTAAGACCAAGTAAGACCAACGATATACAGAGACCAAAAGAAAGTACACTGACAAATAAACCAACTAAAATCAAACGTCACTTCGTGCTACCGTACTTTTTCGTCCGGGAGCGTCGATTCGGCTGCAACTCGAAAGCTTGAAATTTCCACGAAAATCCGAAGAAACGATTCAGGCACACTCGAATGAACTGATTCAATTTCAGAGATGCGGGATACTTAAATAGGTGCCCTCGAAAGCTCTATTCCGTAAAATACGAGAGAGAAAGAGAGAGGGGATGATGAGCAACGATGATGCTCGCACCCGCAATATCACACGTGACGTTTTACTGAATCGTCAGTCTAATAATAAACTAAACTTGCGACTACGGTGGAAGAATCTTTGAATATTCAACCGTGATTCAGAATTTTGGTAATTTTGGCAAGCCGTAAAAGAATCTGTTACGCGTCGCATTCTACCCACTTTTTTCGTCTTCCCCCGTGAAAATCTAAATGGCGTTGCATTGCTGGACCAAGGGACACACCCTCCAAACAGGATCGAACATCTTTCGAGATTCTGACGATAAAAGAGTGCACACTCTTTCTCGTGAAAGAAAACAACGATTAATGTTGTACGAGAATAACCGGGAGTTACAGTTTACATTTGCTCTTGAAAAATCTGCAATTACGTTTCGCTGATACGCGTTTGACTTTAATCATTGCTACTTAGAAAGTTTATTTTTTATTAATTGTGCGATTACTGCTGCAATTACTAACTCAGTTTCGCGTTGAAAAATCCTTTAGGTATATATGCTATAAAATATTTCTTTTAGAATCAATAATTCCTTTTACAATCTTAACGTTATATTTACTGTTTAGTATAACTTTTATATCGTAAATTTGATAGTTTATTTTCAATTTAAAGTACTGGTGTATTTAGTTCTCAGGTAATTGTACTCGAATGCTAGTTTTTAGAAGCGCATTTTACAGATTGTTGATTGTGAGAGAGGAGAAATGAGAGAGTGGGCTCTTTGACAGTAATTTTACAACTTTACTATTCACTCAAGTTTAATATCTTCGTGACAATGAAATAATATTCTACCAATTAATTAACGTGTTTATTACCTGTTTATTAATCGGTGTGTGTGTGTCGCTTCACTTAAGGGAGCCCTTGACAGCTGAACGCATATATTTATATTACATACGTACATTATATACTTATATATATACATATACGTATATGTGTAGTGTAAGGAATGAGAGTAAAGTTTGAAATTCTAATTTCTTTAAGAGAATAACATATGGCGGGAAATGAAAAGAAAAAAAATCCGACAAGTCTCGAATCCTTTCGATTCTTGTCACCAAAAAAAAAAAAAAAAATCGTAGTGTTACGTGTTTTTAAAGTACAGGCATATAAACTCAATAACGTAGACTATAAAAATATTGTACGTCTATATATTTGGTAGGACAGTTCTTATTTTGACAAATTCTTCCTACTAGCGACAAGTGCGAGCAATATGTAACTTGTTAAAATTCGACTCACTTGGAATAGAAATAATTTATCATTCGTAAAATGAATATTACGTGGAGGAACCTTTGAAAATTAGATTAGTAGACTGTTTGTTTTTCTTTTTTTTTGGAGTAAATCCTCAGAGTTTAATCGGTATACGCGCGGGTATTAACATAAAGAAAAAGGCTCATCTTTGCTGTAGAAGAAGAAAGATAAACGAAACCCACATGAAATGCACTTGTCAGCGGGTAATAGAGATATCGAAATACTAATTTTACTTTTAAGTTTGGGACTAAGTAATTCTCGAGATAAGTAATTGTGCGGCATTATAGTGGTAATAACGGTAGGCTTAATTAAAACCTCAATAAGGGATGACGTGTACTTGGCAAAAATCATTTTTAAAACATTCAATACTTCCAACTTATTAACATCTTACCATACATTTCCGCGTATGTGTTAAATGTGTCAGGCTTTCGAACAGGATTTCATGAAAAAACGCGAAACTTTCGAGTTAAAAGAAACTCTGTGGTTAAAAGCTATCTAAAATTAAATGTGTACCGTTTCCCTTTGTCCGAAGCAACGAACAATTTTATCACTGTGTCTCTTTGATAATACTGGATAAAACGACGATTTTTATTATTCATGTATCCCACGTAGAAAAAGTGCTCGCGAGATGAAACAAAAAGAGCGCCTACATTCCTCTCTGAAGCACTATTATATTCGTACATACATAAAAATACGTATATAAAATCAATGTTTGTAATCGTCATTTACTTGTGACTTAGTAACGTCCGTTTTCCTACGATTAATCGTGTAACTCGATGGCGTAACTGGGCACCAATCGACGTTAATGATACCGCATAACACTTTTCCCCGCTGCTTTACGTTACAGCTGTGTTAAAAAAAAAATAATAATGGATGTTTCTGTGCGTAATTACAATATTGTATCTACGCCGATGTCTATTCGATGTCGCACGTTTTAAAATAAGCAGCCGTGTATATCGTAAATGTGTATGTGTATTAAACAAAACCGTGTCGTTCACTTGACAAAATTCTTCATGATCCACGCCGAACAATTTTTCGCCGATATTTGAAAAAACAAAACCGTGTAATAGAAACTTTTTGGAATATTGCGCCATGCTGTAATAGCGAGAAACGCCTAGAAATAGGCCCGATACTTCTATTTGTTGGCTGAGAGAAACAATAAAGTGTGATCCGACATACTACTGAGTTTTTTTCAATTTGAAATCGACCAAATCCTACCACGATGAAAATGTTGACAAGTTGATCTGGAACATTGAAAAATATTCGATGCCATAGCGGAATAAAGGTTTTTTTAAAAAGATACCTTGCGGCGATAACATTATCAGAGTGTTAAATAAAATTCGGGGATTATACTTAAACAACTCTTGCGTTAAAGGTATTACTAGAGAATCAAATTAATCGATATGTATAAAAAAAACTTTGTAACCGATTAAATAATATTGATCTTTCAGAGAACCATACATTCAAGAGTATGATAAATTCATATCGTTCTTAGTACAAATTTAAAAATCCACGTCATATAAGTGATTCATGACGTCACGAAAATCTTGTAGCGTATTTTAAAATGGGTGAGCAACAATTTAGAGTTATGCTGACGTTGTAACAATGATTTTATCTCAAACGTTCAGAAAAAGACCGTAAACAAAAAGTATTAATAGCAAGAATACTTGTGCCCCCGTTGCGTGTGTGTCAGGTGTTTAAAAATAGGAAAAGGATCATGGACACGTTGGATGGATGTTAATGAGACTTCGTAAGAAAATAAACTGCTGAATGGTATTAACGTTGAACGAATTATATTTTCTTAAAAAAAAATTTACAAGTTCACGACGCTCGTCGGTAATATTTCTATTTCCGTAACGTACACACAAATATTTTACAAGTCTCTTTTCGGGAGACTTGGAGCGCAAAAATCTGCCAGGACGGAGGGAAACAATGGGAAAGTACATTTTCTAATCTTCTCCCATGTTCATTTAAATCGGGGCACGTGTAATTCGGGAAGCTGCTGTATTTTCTCCACGTCCTGTAATGTCGTTATTCCTTGTTCCTGCAAAAAAGAAAGAGGTACGTTGAAAAATTTGCAATTTTACAGTAGTTAAACTCGGTCAGAGAATAGTCTCTTAAAGTAAAATTAATTAACAATTGTGAAGGTAAAAGCTTTGATATTTAAATAAGTGAAAAAATTTCTTACATTGTATTCTTTCCATTTTTCGTAATTTTGTCTCATGTATCCCACCATCTCTGGCATATCGATAAATGCTGTGAAAGAATGAGATTTTTCGTTTATCAAAAATTTGACTTTTCGTTTATCATTTGTTTAAAAGGTTTGTTCTAAAATGGAAACTTACCGTCCCAAGCTTCGATCATGTCGTTGATGATGAAATCCACGAAACCAATCTGCGACTTTGGTATTGAGCAGGATGATCTGTCGAACATTGGCATCACAACTGGCATATTTAATTTTTTTTCTTCGTCGGTCTATAAGATGAAATATTTATCATTTCTTATTCTTAATTTGATATTAAAATTTATTTTCCTTTCGTGAGATGTCAAAAGAAGATGACATTTTCATAATTATCTTACCTGACTAAAATATTCCTCGGCAATTCGTCTTGCCCATTCGATGCAACACCTTAACGGTCGAGTTGGATTCGACACATCCGCGCATTTGATCATCATTCTTTTCACTAATATTACATTTTCCGGTTGCAACACGATTGACATGTCCAGGGAATCGGTAAAACTCTGAAATTTTACATTAAAATAAATTTGTTTTCGTTATGGAGTTTAGTTTTTCAAAAATTCACTGTTTCAAAAATCTCTTGCAGATATTTAATTACTGAAAAACTGCTGGTTCTAAAGATAGTTTAATATCATAAGAAAAGAATTTGGTATCTTGAATAGAAAATAACAAATATAAATAGAAACTGTACCTCTAATTGTTCATCGCCAATTCTGGCGCTACAAACGTTCATGAATTTAGCTAAATGCTCAAAGTGTTTTGTCATCTCTGTTGCTAAAATCATGTCTATCACGGTCTGCCGCACCAACTTGTAAGTTTCTCGTTCCAAATTCTATGAAATTAAGAATATCATAATATGTAATTGTCATTTGACATTAGCTATGTGGATTTAAAAATATCAATTAAAAGGAGAAGAGACATACTTTAAAAATATTGACTTTGTCATTCGATAGCGTTAATTGAAACGTCAACGCCGAATGATGTGATTCCAACACGGACAGATCGTTGTATAGTATCGCCAATTCGTTGTCGGAATTACAGAGAAATTTGCTGAAACAAAAGTCATTGAGGTCGTTTATATAAATTTAATCTTTCGAAGTTGTATTTAGATTTCACAGATTCACTGCTTTGTTCTACATCCATCAAGTCTAATCGAGTCCGACAATATTTTATCACTTTGGTAACAATATTTAAACAGATTATATATGTACGAACATTTAAATACGTTCCATCGTTTAACAGATTGATTATAATATTTTTTGTGACACAAAGTTCATATATATTTTCAAACAATGGTCTCTGCATCATATTAAATTAATTTTGTCCGACTGATTCTTTTTTATAAAATTCATATCTTTTTTAGAATTATGTAAAATTTTTAGTACTTTAACAAATGTTATTTTACCTCGATCGTCCCGGATGATCGATGTCATGAGCAGCGGCTGCAATTAGAGCCGCGACCTCGTCCAGAGGTTCCAAAATTTGCTTCAACCTTTCGGATTGCATAAACCTCGCGGTTGCTTGCAACACATCGGCTGCATGAGTCGAATTATGATAACTGTTTTTGATTTTATAATTCGTTTCAATGATCGTCAACCAATTCTGGATAGTTTTCTCATCGCAGCCCAATTTAGCAGGAACATGATACAGATTCATGATAGTTGTTCCCAAGAAGAGCAGCGGCCTACAAAATTCAACATTCGCAAATGGTACGTGAAAAAGTAGCAAAGTAGCAATGTCAACTTTAAGCGATAATACGAAAAAAAACATCGATAAAAGTTACAAACTAAAGGTAGAGATTTTAATTTTATGAGACGCCAGAAACTTTTTTTTTTTCTTCAAATTGGTTAAAAATTGATAACAACGTTAGAGATAAATATTCTTCACCTTCTTTCTGTCAAGACTTCGAGTCTAAATATATCGAAATCCCACTCGAGACATTTGTCCAGTATTTCAGCGATCTCTTGAGGCCCCCGGAAACCTTTTATCTGTATTCGCGAACTATTCGGACTAGCAATCGCTCTGAGGGTGGATAGCCTTGCCGAATCTGCCGATGATCTCCTCGATTCCCATGGCGTTCTTGGAGACTTTTGTTTTTTGTCACCGGCGAACAATCAAAATTAATCGACGTCTTTTGGCAGATTAGATTTATTCGTGAAATTGACCATGGAATTCTTACGGCAAGTAGAGCACCGACGAGGTCCGTCGCAACTGGATCGGTATAAGTTTTATCCTCTTTGAGATTTGGCACGTACAATTCGGTGGTTTTGAGAATATCTATTGCCTAAAATAAAAACGAAACAAAGATATATTTCTTTTGCGTAGAATATATTTATTCATGTCGCAGGAAGAGAAATAGCAAATTAACTTATTCAAAATATATTAAATTAAAAATATCCGTGGTTTAGGAGACGGTGAAATTATTTCTTTACTATTAAAATATTGCTTTAAATGATACGTTATATTAGAAATCGTAAGGCGCAAGGTGTTAAGAATGTATAACATTATTAGAAAATTAATAAATATCAAACTGAATATTAAAACGGAAAAATATACCTTATCGATTTGCATTGCTGTCTCAGGACTGGTAGTATCTGTAATCGCATTCGAAAGAAGGACAATAACTTTGGTAATGGGTGCTTCCAAGTGTAAACTATTTAATTTCTGCAAACTCGACCGCCTGCGGCCTGAAACATAATTTTTCGAATGTACCATTAAAATGGCAAACGTTTACGGTCCTGAAATCTAAGCAGTCATCAAATGGTCAGTTTATTTGTTCACGTTTGAAGATACTGTAAAAAGTAATATCGTGCGATAGAACAGGTGTCCTACTTCTTCGTTATTAAGCTTCTCGATGTATTTACGACCGTGATAGATGACGTTTGATATCAATCATACGATAAGTCTTTGACATTAAAAAGTATATTGTTAAAAAATGTTTTGATAGCCTCATTCGAGATTTCGTGCGCGCAATACTTGAAGAAATTTACATCGATATTATTTAACGATGAGATTTCAATTGATATTAAATGTCAATGATCAAGATGGTAAATTTCTTCGGCAAATATATTATTTATAAAATAATCTTACCCTCGCTAACAGCAGATTTAACGTCGGAGTGTTTTCTAGCTGTTGAAAGTACGCTCACCCTCTGCGAGGGTTGAAATGGGGCTCCATGTGGACTCAATGGTCCGATATTCTCCGTCAAATATATCGTGTCGTAGATGTAGATATAATGAGTTGGTTTTCTGCGAATATTCAAAAGCATACGAATACATGTAAGTTAAAAATATTCTATTTATATAATTATAATGTTTAGAAACTTCGAAATAAAATACATTCGTGTCGCAAATCATCGAAATAACGTACTTCACGGAAATGCAAAAAGGTATGATTCTACAGTTGATAGTGACCATTTGATTGTTTTTCCTCTTGCAATTCATATTACCCTCGAACTCTCGTCCTTTGCTCAATTGTTGATCCATCAGCGTGAAATTCTCGTAAAACACGATCTCCGCGAGATTTCTTCCTACCATTTCCTCCGTCTTATAACCTAATAATCTTTCACTGACTTTATTAACGAACTGCAACAAAGTCGTAAAAATCGAATAGGTTCTTAACGATTTTAAAAATCAATTACTTCGTCCTGTTCAACGCCTGAGAATTACCAGTGCCATTCTTTCTTATTTGTTCATTGTTTTCCATCATGATAATTTCTTAATAAAAAAAAATCATTTCGGAATTTCATTGAAGGTTTAGAACTTAATTTCCTGTAGTAGTTCGTCATCGTAAAAGTTACAGTGACCGTGAAAAAGAAGGACATCTTTAGAAATGAAAGTGAACGGCACGTAAATCTCGAACGAAATGAAATCTATGGGTTACCAAGATTTTTTCTACTACTCACAGTACCTGTATAACGTGTTTATCGTCTGTCACGTGTACCATATCACGGCATCTGTCAAGAGCGACGTATAATGCATGAGCTGCAGCTAGTTGCGTTCTTGGCAATAATGCGCTAGTGTAAATTCCAACTAATTCGTTTATTAATATTCCCTCGTGGGAACACTCCATCAAAGCCTGAAACGAACGAATCTCTTTTATGGCTAGGCAGAAAAAGAAACGCAGCACTTATTGGTACCATTTTTGCAATAAGAGTCTCCAATATTACATCGTGAACATTCATTAAACTCTAAAAGTCTTCCATGAAGGAAACAGGAGAACTCTCATTAAAAATCTAATGAACATTTACAAACTCACTCTACTGAATCCTGTTTCTAGGAGATCTAATGCCACGATTTCGTCTTTTTCGGCGTGCATGAAGTATCTGAAGAAAATCCAAGATAATACAGAAATTATACAAAGAATTGTTAATGATTCAGGTACTTTTTTAATAGAAGAAAGTATAACTAAAAAAAAATAGTCACTTACGATTTTTTAACGAGTGCTATTATAACCGAATTATGATAAGCCGGACTAGACCTAATTATCCTGAAAAGTTTAAATCTCTCTTAATTTCTTGTTTGTTCTATGGTGTCTCGGTGGAAAGAAATTCTTTCATTGGAATCTTTTCGAGTATTAATCACACCATACCTACAAATTGAATCGCCCTCGGCTGCTCGCTGTCCTCTGTGGTCGATTATTACTAATTCATGGCCACGACTTTGAAAAAATTCAAGGGCTTTTTCCGCGTCTTTCGCCACTGACACGCTCCACCCCAATCTTCTTGATGTGGTAGCGAGTATATCCATTTGTTGGTCATCTTTACCGAAGACCAGCAATATCTAGCGTTAAAAATGCTATATATTGTTTCAAATTAAACACTTTTCAAAATCTAACTAAATAGTCTACTCGATAATTAAGAAAAAAATAATTAAGTAAGGTTATCAAAGTTGGTAAAACTTGTGAAAGTTACTGGAAATAATTTAAAAATGATAATTGTAGTTGGTAGTATTTAAAATAATATAATATAAATAGTAAATATTACAGAAAGTAATTTAACTAGTTGGTTTGTTTTTTAAACTCACTTTTACGAGACTAGGAACACTGTTTGTCAAAGGATGAGCCTCAATATCCTGCGGTGCTTTCTAAAATTCAGAAGCAAACGATAAAGATTAGATGAAATGGCGATCGGAATTGTAATTTCGAGGCAGAATGATTTGCATACTAGAAATTCTGTTCGATTAAATTCTGGACGGTCTAACCAATGTTACAATGGTCGTTTTAAAAATACAATATCGATGTTATTATCCATTGCTAATGACACATACTGGCCCCTCAATATGCGGACTATCCGATTCGAGCTGTTTAGTTATTTTTGCTCGCCGTCTCGCACGCGGTGTTTCCTTCACGCTTTTAATATCTTCATATCTGTTCAAGTTTTTCATTCGAATTAACTAAGAAAATTATAGCTTAAAGTATTTTCTCTTATCATCGCATAACCTATACATTTTGTAGGGAGATAAAAAAAACGGGGAAGAAATTGAAAAGTAGACTGGTGAAAATGAAGTTAGTCATTCCATGAAGAAATCTCGTGCAAATCAATTATTTCCAACGATACTAGTTTTAACGACGCTTTGAATTTGTTCATAATTAATAAATTATAAAGATTCATAATTTTTTGACACTATTTGTAGTACTTCTCTGCTTTTCTCTTGGAAATATAAAACGTAGGAAATAATTAACGACGCCGATGCACGTTTGCTATTCTGAGCGTGCAAAAGTGTTCCATGTTTTTGCAATGATCTTCCATGGGGATGTTGCAAAAATTTTACATTTTTCTGACATCCTTGGGAAGTTAACAGCACAGGGAATACTTGTGTGCGCGATGATGAAAAACAGCTTTCTCAGATTTCAGAGGAAAATCGGCGTCGCAGGTTTAATACTCATCGAGCTGACGGAAGTTTTCACAGAATTTTATCAATGAAATATAGATAAATGCGATAATCATTTTTAAATAATCCAACGAGTATATGTCAGAATTTCTCGCAAACAATACTGATTAAATTTTTGAAGCAATGGATATATAAAAATAATTTTGATGTACATCAAAAAATTCTATTTTAGAAAATAAAGCATTTTTCAAGTTGTCTAACCGTATCCTTTTATACCGTTCTTCTTAAGCTTAATGGACCACGTATCAATTTTAAATATATATAGAAACATTCCATCAAATAAAACAAAACATCATTTAATGTTCAAATTTTAGCCTTTCGTATGATTCTTGTGAAACACTTCGCAATACGTACAAATTTCTATACAACGAAAAATTCTACTAAGAAAAGTAACATTCAAATTTTCTAACTGTAGTCGTTTACGCTATTTTCATAACTACATTGCACTAGATAAAAATTTATATATGACAAAATTACATCAAATAAAATAAGAGCTTAAAAAAGCATTCTAATTGTCCCCTTTCGTGCGATTCTTCTCAAACACCCCACACTACGTAAACATTTTATGAAAATTGAAAGATTCCACCATAAAACGTAAAACGTTAACAAACTCTGCTAAACTATATCCTTTCTACTCTTTTCATGCAAATAGCAAGTACGCACAAATTTTATGAACACTGAAAAACTCTATCGTAACATATTAAAAAGATAAAATTGTTTAATTTTACCCTTTTCCGGGGTTCTGCTTAAATTTATTGCACCACGTACCTCGATTGGCAACACGATCTGCGGAGGAACTTCGTTTACATACATTCGATTCCTACTCGGACAACATTTCATTCGAATTCTACCGCACATCATGTCCAATATTCGGCCGCACCATGTCGGCCGTTCTTTATGACCCTCATAATCGTAAATCGAATGAGAAATGAAAATTGGTGGTTGCGTCGATCGCCTCTTATCGTTTGTTTCCGGTGTACTATCAAGGGAGAAACGAACTTGCAATGCCGATGTCGAACTTGCCACCTTTAGATTCGATTGCACTATACTTTGCGAACTGCCGACTTTATGCATCGTTAAAATAAATTTCACAGTGTCAAACGTATGAAATTTTTTAATCGTCCATTACTTTATTGACTGCAAGCACTACGTATGTTTTAAACGAGCAAAAGATACGAATCGTTTTGGTGACATTTTTTCGTTTTATTATGTACACTTTGCCAATTGATGGAGAGAATAATTTTGAAATTGCACGCTACACTGCGACAGTTCGATGGTTCTGAAACAACGATAGCAAAACACGTTCGCGGAAAGCGTCCATTGCGATACTGATCGGTGATTAGCGAAAGATCATCCTTTTAGATATATCGGAAACCAGAAGCTCTATCCCGTCTATCTACGATAACGAGGCTGCTCCAATGAACTAGTAAAGTCTTCGTATAATTACTGATAGGCGAGTTTGTATAAACAGTCGATAAAAGTCGGTGCGTTATAGAAAGAAAAATGATTATAAATAAAATTGATATCGAAGTTTTTGTCGTACGGTTAAACGTCATTTACTATGATACGTGTCGATGTCCTTGTAGTTTCTAGCTTTCCATTCAATTCGTGTCGTTGCGTTCTAATGTCTTTAGTAAAAATCAGGATATGGACAAATTTGCAGATACATAGGACAAGAATTTTATTTTGAATTCGTCAAACAATTTTAACTGTAACATGTAAAGCAAAAATTTCAACTTTAATATTGCAGAATATTTCGCAAAGATTTAATATTACTTGTAAATAAAGGAGGAACAAATATTTAATTGTACTTACGAAAAATTCGGAGACAGGAGAGCCATAGGGAAAAAATTCGTGCTACTCCCAATTTATACTGAGTTAAACAGAGTGTTCTTAAAGCGAGAAAAACAATCAACCACCTCAAACACGCGACGGGTCAGTCGAACTTTTCGATTACTAAAAGTATTCCTACAATCGATTTCTCCATATGGTACCTGACAAACTTTGCAGACAGCCCGAAAAAAATCCGTTGGAAGACCTTCCGAACATCCCCCAGTATCGTTCGATCCAATTAATTCGTACTATCGACAGAGGGTGTTGCCTCTTCGCGATCGATCGCAAACTACGTCTACCCCATAACTCGGTAAACTCCCAAGACAGTTCCAAACTACGAAAAATAAATTTCACTTCACAATCTTGCACGAACTCCCGCAAAGTTCACCCCCTTTAATCAACAGGTAGTCGCATTGCCGAGCGTCATCGATTTGTAAGGCAATCTTGCAGAAAGAAAGTACACAGAAACACACAAAATTAGACGCCTTAAATACCGTTAAAGTAGACAAGACGATTATCTTTTTTTCACAGTTTCAGTTACTTAAGACGTGCTCAGGTAAAATAGAAGATAGTCTTCGATTAATCACAGCAAGGTAACCGGCTTTTCCGACTGCGCTCTCTGGCTTTGTCTATAGCCTGTCTATAGACAGTCTATAATCCTGTCTATAGACAGACCCCCACTCTAAAGCCTGCAGTCTGAAAAGCACGGAAGCACTTGGTTCAAGAGGGAAAAAAAAGGGTTTGCCCATAGTGTACGATTACAACGTGAACGTTATTAATAATTCTCCCTACCCGGTGGTTCTCCAGCGATCTCTCGAAATCGAAACACAACTCACTACCCCTTAATATTTAATCAGCGACAGTTTATCATACGTCGTTGCAATGCTGGTAGCAGCGCATTGGTCATTTTCTTCTTACGATTTATCGTCCCCTGTTTTACCCCTATGCTTTCATCGAAATCGAAGTTCTAGCTGGCCGGTTAAATGTTTAAAGGTTTCTTCGTTTATTCATCATCGTCAGAGTACAACAGCTATATCCTTTTCGCCACGCCTCTCTCGAAACTTTTGCGAGAAACCTCCCCTGCATTTTTTATGAGGATGCATCCCGTGTTATAGAAGCGAACGTTTATATTTAGAACGGTGGTAGTGACACGGCACGCGCTTTAAACCACCCCCCGATGGGGGGATGATACTTGCGGTGGAAGGGGTTAATTGCAGGTTTCGCGGACTTAAAACTTCGTGAGAATTGAAAGGGCTGACGGTTTTACGATTACACGCGATTTGTTTCCTCTTTTTTTGGACGACTAAATATGAAACCTATTATCTCCTCTCTTTCGTGCAACTGATATTGGCAGGTGTACTTTTTTTTTGCATTTTCCCGGAAAATAGTTGGAACTAATGACTCTTCCGGTTCTGTTTTTAGAAATCGATGAAGGAATATTTTCTGAGTTGTTTTTTTTATTGCAATTTTTATGCTTGCTTGCGTTACTTAGTTTTGATACTGAGAATTTATTTTCGGACGCGTTTGTTTTTTTTGTTTGAAATTGTTGAGGTTTTTCGATTTACCATTTTGAAATTTAGAGAGAAAGAGGTCAACCGACGTACCATTTACTTTCTGTATTTAAAAAATTCTTAAATGTGGGAATGCTTTTATTTTTTTTTAACTTCAAAATTTAAGGGAACGCAAATGTTTTCTGATTATAAAAGGAAACTAAAACGTAAAAAGGACACTAAAGAACTATCAATAATTATATAGAATATTATTAATAAGTATTTGATATAATGGAATGCAAATTGTACAAGATGCAGATTGATTTATAAATTGCATAAAACAGCGGTCGATGTGGTAACATGTAAAAAATACAACAGAACTCTCCGACATGGCGAGAATTCGATTGCTTCTTCAGGTTTATTTCGAAAAAAATACAAAGTGGAACAATGTCTTCGCAGTCGTTATCGTTGATTGGAAATTTAAAAATCGAGATATCGGTGCAGTCAATACGAGCGCAATAAAATATTTTAGTGTCATTTATCAGTGAAACGTAGGTCTGACATCTATGTAGGTTTGTCTTGATCCTCTTGCGTATAAAATCGCACATCAATGAATGAAATTTCAGCTTTCACGAAATATGAAATACTGAGTTAATATTACAAGAAGAAACGTCACTCATTAATTCGAAATAGAATTTACTTGCGACCCCTGCTCAAATGATTTAAGCAGTATTTTTCGGTGAAACATAATTTCTAAAATAAATAAGATTTGGCTTGTTGTTCGATAATTTAGAAAACCACATATCGAAGATGAAAATATAATTTTCACGAAAGATAATTAATATTACCCGACGCAGAATATAATCTTGAAAATAAAATAGAATTAGTTTACGGGATACGACAAACACTTTTGTAAGTACAAAAGATAGTTTCAATCGAACAAGACGAATATACTTTATTAAAAGTCCATCGGCGTAGATAACGTAAGTGCTTTCGATGATAGTATTTATTGTTTCATGTTTCTGTTCCTTTGAAGAAAGAAATTACTTGCTCATGTTGACCGATGAAAATGACATGTATTTTGAATGATACAGTACTTATTAATGATACATTGTAAAATACCATAAAATGTACTTACTGCCGCCAAGTACTCGGTCTCTTCACCCACGACTTGTGAAATTTCTTCAAAAGACGGCTTTTCATCCGCAATGTCGTACACGTCCGATTTACCTTCAACAGAAAAAAAGATACGATTTTTCGTAAAATTTTGCAACAAATCTAATAAAAACCACTAAACAGTATTACTGTACTTGCCAAAAACAACTTGTCAGTTATGTTTTTTACAATTTTTTAATCGAAAGTAATACAATAGTACAGAGGGTATCGCACGAAAACAGTGATTGATAGTTCCACTTAGACAATCGTTCAACGTAATCGCTGAACAATAAAAAAAATATATACTTCCAAGTAATAACGATCATGGCATCGACGTTCGAGCGCTAAATTCATCGAACCGTTTTTAATCTGTTGATCGATAATCTCGGTAATTAATAATGGGTCTCGTTGAGATCCTGTTTACCTATTCAGCATACGAGAGAATTGTGGGTCATCGGATTAAACTCAATTGAACCCCAATTAAAGCTAATCTGCTAGATGAATCGCAATCGATTATCTCAATTTTTTCTATCAAAAACAATGTATTTCCATCGTAGAACTACTAAGTCACGAAGCGACAGAGTAATATTTTTGTGAGATAATAGAAAATCTTTACTTATTCGACAAGACAGTTGGTGTGTTATAAATTATAATAAATTATAATTCACGATCAATGAAAATCAGATATAGTTAGAACATTTTTTACGGAACGATATAAAGAAAACAAACGTATACTTGTATCCTTGGTCCTTTTATGGTGCGATCATTCAGAATTTATCAGTGGGTTCGAATGTATCGGTGTTTAAAAGTAATTGATCGAAAGTGGGACACCTTAATTGGATGTAACGAATATAGTATAAGAACGAGAGTAAGAATCGACCGCTTTGATCGTAATGTAGAGGATTGTATGTGTGAAAGAGGGAGATGGAATTTTTTGAATGTTATTTTAGGATATTTAAAAATGAAGTCCTCTTGAATTACTTTCGATCTTTGGTAAAATCTTCCAGTGATTAATGAAGATGACGATTGCTTGGTATTGATGATTAAAAATAATTCACTTAGGAAGTGCCTAAGAAGTTTCCGTTTAAATGATATCGAAAAGAAGTTGAACTATTTAAAAAAAAATAAAAATTATTAAAATTTACCAGTTTGCAGGAGGATTTAAAAAATATCAAATTAAAATTAGCTATTTTGTAGAAGGAACTAAAAACCCTGAAAACTTAACAATGACGACAAATTTAATCTACTAAGCAGAAATTTTTAGATAAAGATTCGTGCAGATGTGCTATTTTATTGAAGGAACTAAACGACATTGAAATTTAGAAACAAAAAAAATATGTGAATTGAGAATTTATTCTCGGTAAATAAAAATTATATTTATGTGAGATCGAGCAGTAGCAGGAACTTGTTAACAACATTAAAGAAATTTTAAATTGCCATTTCGCCAAAGTAACAATAGCTGTCTAGGGATTGACGAAAAAGAAAATCTGAATGGAAAGTGACATTGATTGACATACCATAGTTGAATAATAGGTCATCCAAGTGGCCCTCGTCATCATTTGGAAAGAAGAATTTATTCGGAGGTGATGCCATAAGAGCTATGTTACGAAACTTATGATTGTTCTTTTATGCATTGATACTTTTTGAACTAACAAACGTTTCTTCTACTATCATTTCACTATTTAGCATTAATTATTCGACAAACTGAAGCTGATTAAACGAAAAATTTCTCTTTAAATATTTAAACATTTTTTCATACGTTCAAAAATATACTCCAAATCGAAAAATTTCAAATCACATTCAACCGTATTAAATTCGCTAACATGAATAAGATACCAACATCTCACATTTACTTAATCAACATCGATCAGCTGATAAAATAATATTGCGCGGGTCACAACCAACGATTCAAAACTTCAAACTCCATATCTTAAAAAGGAATATCTCAAAAAGGAAATAAAACCCAATGAAAAATAATGGAAACTTTCAAAACAACCCTTTCACAGTTAATTCTCGCCTATATTATCTTCACAATTGACTTAAATTCTTTAACACCATTTGCTGAAAATTATTGACATCTGCCCAGATCGGTCAATTATTATTGTTGCACCGTAGGTGGTAACGATTTTATCACAAACATTTAATATTCCCAATAAAGTCACACTTAATCCGTCGCGCCGCAGTTCCATGCACGTTCTCTGCGGACGTTGAAATCGCGGGAGGGTTTCATGGAAACCCGCAATAAAAATCGGCGCGTACACAGAACGATGCGTTGTAAGTGACTCAAAGACAACGACTGACCGAGAGAACCGAATCGAGCAGGTTAAAATTCTACGCGTCGAGTGACTGGTCCCAGAAGCGATAGGGTTGTCGGAGAAACTCGCGGTACACAATACCCATAGGTTTCCTTCGGCTGGCCCTACATTCGAACAAACTCCTCCACTCGAAGATTGGCTTTATCATAGAAAACGATCAATCAACACATACGACGATTTTTAAGAAGAGAATATTACAATTTTGGACGACTTTTAAGATACCTAGCATCAAGTTTATAGATGTCCTCATTATGAAAATAGTTATGGTAATCATAGGTAATTATGGAAATAACTAAAAATATATTCTTTATGGTTGAAACTTTTTACCGGTAAGAGTAAGATTATGGGTTTAGTGGAAAGAGTGGAGTTTTAATAAAGTGTCTGTTGGAAGCTAATTAAATCCTGCTCTTGATATGATACAAAATGAAAAAGATACATTTTTAATACACAATTCATTTGGATGGTGGATACGATGTAACATTACGTATTTTCTAAAGAAATATCCTGATCTTAAAATATGGACACAATATTTCTGGAAATTGATGGCTAAAATTAATTTTATTGATTGGCCGATGCAATGCAAAAATACCGAGTATTTTTCTAAGAGATGCAGAAATATATTTTTAGTAAACCCTCAAAAAATATTCTGTCAAAGTAAGCTTTAAATCCAAGATGTCAAAATTATAGTGATAAAGTTGACACATCAAGAAAATAGTCTACTAAACTTGTCTCTTACATTCCAACTTCATACAACTGGTGTCCCGCTGTTTCACATTCTTTGTTATATCTGCCAACAGCAATTATATGCAAATGCAGAACGAAGTAACAAGTCTAACAGAGATCGACGGTTACTTTCTCAACGCCTTAAGAAGCCTTAGATCTCCAGTACCATTGAAAATCGATCTCCTTCGAGTAACGATCTGCCTAATTTGCATTTACATCCACGTAGCTTCGAATAGAAATGCCGGACGGCATTATCTGTACCTGATTTACATTTAGAACCATCGACCCAAATATACGCGATCTTATCAAAGAATCAATATGCTGTTCAGTCCCTCCATTACACGCATCGTCGAATCTTTTCTTCGTTCTGCAAACGATGATACGAAAAAAGTCGAAAATTGAGAGGCAAAACATTGAGAATCTCTTTCGCACAACACGCACAACGAGCTAGACAAACAGACGATTTAACGTGTTATTTAATGGATAAATATCGTACAAAAATATTTAGTACTTTTTGGATGACTCTATTGTGTATGGAAATATTTTGCTATTTGATAAGATGGGCATTATGACGGGACTTGTGAGGTTTTAAAATATTTTGATGCAGGCCTATAGAAAAACACTGTTTTGGATATATCAATATCTTGATATCATGATACTTTTGTATAAAATAAAAGTTACAGTAAAAATATACTTTCAGTGAATATAAAACACAACGTTAAGGATAGTCGATAAAACTATATTGAAGAGATGTAAATAGGACTATTTTTTGAATGAATGAACAAGATATAAATATTATCTCCAGTGAAATTAAGGTAAAAATTAACAAGTGCGATAGAAACATTTTTGGAACCATTCCAGAATTCAAAGTTTACGCATGTCGATAGAAGTGTACAAATTTACAAGTGTTAACATCTGCAATGAAATTAGCACTGAAGCTAACAGAAATGAAAGAAACATTTTTCAAACAAATTTCAAAAAGCAGCATTGACACAAACATTTAAAAAATACAATGAGATAAAATCCCTGAACTAATCACTCAAGTAACCTTCCACCTAAAATAAATATAAAAAAATTGTTTCAATCTCAACATATTCTGAGAATCCACTAAAACTATAAAATTCTCAAATTTGAAGTTTTAATAATTAATTCCTCAATCAAATCCTACAAAACGGATCAAAAACAATTTATCCAAAGCCCTCGAAATGCACTTTTTCTCGGAAAAGGCTAAAACATTCCATGAAAAAATTCCTTCAAAACGAATGGACGAATAACGAATAAAATGGAGTCCCTTTTTATTACAAGTCCCCAGTTGTTTTCTGAGATCATGATCCTTGAGGATAAATTATTACGCTAACACCATGCAGATCTGTGATGGCGCGTTTAGACTGTTAAATCGGAAGGTTGTACCCGCAATAGAGGTTTACATTTTGGAGCCATATGTCTTATTAATTCACGTCTCGAACGATGACTCCGGCCAAGAAAGATACACGGCGTGGTCAGTGGCAGACTAGGTCAAGGAGAATCACTGCTTACCTGAAGTTTTCCCCTACCTTCACAAAACGTACGCATCAGTCATGCGGCCTATGGCCCCAGGGGCCCGTTGCAACTTATATTTATTAACTTTGCCCGGTTTTTATTGTAGTAAGGACCATTAACATTAGATTTACGGAGTCCATTTGACTCATACAAAATATTATTACTATATATACAATATATTGGGTGGTTAACTTTTCAAATAATAAATCTTTTCATTTAAATCGATATGGAACTATTTTCTTTGCAAAAAATTAAAATTTTCTTGTATGAGTCAAATTGGCTCACTTCAGAAAAATAGGTATATCAACATCCGTAAATCTAGTGTTAAGTAATAACATTACAACTTATTTTTATGAGGTTTGCCTGGATTTTCATTAACGTTACAACTTATTATTAACCTAGTACTCTCTCCTTTTGAGCATTAATACGAGAAAGATTTTTTTTATGATAAAATGATTGTTAAGGTGCTTGATTGACTAGGCCTGCTTTAAGGCGTGATAAGTGTTTTGTATTATTTTACTTAGAAATCCAGAAATTAAATTAAACGGTAGTGTTGTGAAATTTTCTAGAAGCATTTGTTTAATTATCTTTGTAGAAGTTTGTATTTTTAAGATATTTAGAAATATGCTACCACTTTAGAGTTGGTTACGAAGATGGCAGGTGTTTGAAACGAGTGACAGTAAGATGATATTTATTTTTGGAAGGATTTGCGATTAGGAAAGAGGAAATAAAAATAAATAGAGTATATATATGAAATCAGAATTGCGGTTGTGATATTTTAATATGTGGTAGGATGAAGTATTTTAGACATGAAACGAGTTTGAAAGCAAGCGTGATATATTTTCTTGTGATTAAATTTTATTTAAATTATCGTTTAAGGATCTTTTTCATTGATATTTGTAGGAAATCTTAACGGATATGTCGATCGATTTATTTAATTATAATTAATTGTTTTTACGATACGTTAAATTATCGTTTAAGGATATTTTCTTGGATGTAGACAAGGAATCGTAAAGAATTAATTTAAATAGCACTAACTTTCTTTTAAGTTGGACGTTAAATCATCGTTTAAGGATTGATTTCATTTCATATCGATAGGGAATCTTAACGATATATCGATCGGTTTGTTAAAATAGATTAAACTGCTCGTACTATACGTTAGATCATCGTTTAAAGATTTTTCTTTCGCAACGACAGAGAATCTTAACGATATGTCGATTAATTTGCAAAATGAAAACTGAAATGAATTCTTTAAACGTCAATGCGGAACATGAGAAAAAGAAATTAGAGTAAAATTTACCAGTAATGACTAGAGATCCTCGATCCAGAGTATCCGATGGTTTGTTCTTCTCCAGTTCTCCTCTATCCCCCATGCATTCCAACATACTGGACTTGCATCCCATCCTCGAGCGAACTTTTCACTTCTTGGAGTCCAATTCCATCGGTTTTCGTATCGTCGAAGTCATCTTGACTAGATTCTATAAAAAAGAAAATATTCCTGTCAAAAATCAGTTATTGTGAAATTTTGCTAGAAAATTATATTCTCGAAGTAACTTCAAACCCTTGAAATAAAATCAAACAGACAATTGTCACTAAAAGAAAATGAATGTAAAAGTTAAATACCGACGTTCTTGCAATTAATTTTAAAGCACAAAAAAAGAGATTCGTTATGCAAGATACAAAGGTTGAATGTCCTTTCTGAATGTCGCTGGACGAGCTCGAGAATGACGTCGAAAGTGCACGTGTCGTTAAATAAGGAAGAAGAGACGATCAATGACCTTCCGTGAAGCATAATTAAAAATAATCCCTACCAATTGCATAATAATTCTCTGTCACTATCGTACATCGAAGATAAAAAATGATATTAGAGGAACGTACGTACCGTAAAAGAATGAGTATTCATGACGACAAAACAAGCTTCAACATTCCTCAAAAAATCCGATCCCCTTGAACAAAACCTTGTACACAATCCTCGCATGGCCCAATAATCGAATCTTCTCTTGCTTTCTACCTCTCCAATCCTGTCTTCTCTTTCCAAAAAAAAAAAAACTCAAAATCACCGTACACAAAACTATACTCTTCTCCCGTTTTCTAAATTTCTGCCACCAAACTTGCCAGCACGAGCATCGAAAACAGTCACGTTTCAACGTGAATAGAATTTATTCTCAACGCTTCGTCTCGAATAAACACGTTTTGTTTGATTGTGGATTATTTTTCTGCCAACGGAATCATCGGGGTATGTTGGCGCGTAAAATCGCTTCTTGAAATCACATTTCAACGAGATCTGCTCGAAGATAGTCCAGTAGGAATTACGATGGGAAAACCTTCTCCGTGAGTTCTCTCGTTGCGTTTATGCTTGGATATTATTACGGGGTAGGATTAACATTCATTTGCATAGATGATCGAGCCTTTGCGCTCACGAAAGCGTGTACACTGGTAATATTGCTGCGGGGTCATATGCTAGTGCGATTTCACCATTTTGCTTTATCTTATCTGACGCCAAAAGTGTCTACACGTAATTCAAAAGTCTTGCGTCGCATCTCAAATAGCAGTTTCTCCAGAGGCTGAAGTAACACTTTGGTCGTTTTTTCGTTATTTCGACGATTATTTTGGACGTTTTTGCACAACGGAGCATTAAACTTGAAGAAATATCGAGAGATTAAGTTGTTGGACTATTCGAATGGAGATGTACAATAATGTAGAGTGTACAAATAAAAAACAAAGACCGGTAACCCTGATCGGAATAGCATCGGAACTTAAAGCGCTTCAAGCATCAGTGAATGATCATTCGTTTGGAAGTGAACCAAATTTGTTTTAAAGATCGCCTTTAGTTTTCATAATTGTTTGAGAATTTTTGCCCCTCAGAAAAATGTGTAATGCGAATAGATTTTATTCGAGTAGTCATACATTTCATTTTTATGATTTCTATCAAATTTATCAAAAGTATAATAAACACTCGTCAGGGTAAATATAAATAGGTACATTATAAATACTACTGTAAACGCACAAAAGGGAGGAAAATGTGTCATTACAATCAACACCATAACATCACCAAAAAATCTGTCTCTCGATAACGCATTTTCAATTTAATTCAGATCAAATCTTTTAGCACCGACACCCCGTAGATTTTTCAAAGTCAAAATAAATTCAACCACGAATGCACCGAAGGATCGTTCTGTTGTTTTTTTTTAAAGATCACTTAATCCAAAATTTCGTCGTTCGTGAAGTCACGGTGCCGCGGTGATCCAAGTGAGTCGAATCGACGGCGACAATGACGATTTCACTGGCAAACTGTTGGTATCGTTACTAGCAATCCCATTGTTAGGCGATACGATGCTCGGAGATGTGCACGAGGTTTTAATAAAGATAGACCCAGCTGTAGACGGCATGGTGGCCTCGAATCCACTGACTAAAGTTTGCGATTTCGCGAGAACAACGCGATCAGACGAGAGAGAAAAGAGAGACACTCTACGAATCGAGATGCTTCTGCCCCTCTTCTTCGAGGTGTAGCTAGCCAAATATTTTATTTGTCGTAACAAATACGGTCGATTGATGTAGATGTATACGTAACAATAAGGACACGATACACGATACGTTTAAATGGCAATGATTTTATTTATTGACGCCATCGACGTTTAACGATGATCGCACGACTCGCGATAGAAGAGACTTAAATTAAAATGTATAGTTCAATTTAAATTTAAATTTATTTAATTAAATTTAGTTAAATTAAAATTTAATTCGTGTGGATAACTTGTATTGAAGGTATTTATTATTCTTTGTGTAGGAGTGATTGCTACTTTTTAAAATGTGTACCCCTGAGATGCAAATCCCCCTTGGGATCGGTTTGAGTTGAGTTAATTTTACAATCTTAATTATTATAATTTTATGGGCATTTAAATTGAATTTAGTGTATATCATTAATATAAAGTCTTTGTGAAGTATTGGTTGATAATTGTATTGTGGATTGTCAGAAAATTGAAGAATTTTTAGAAACTATTGTACTATTAGGAAGACAACAATCGCGATATCATTGGTTGTTGATACTGAAATACAGATTACGAAACATCCCAGTGGATTCTCCTTGAGAGAATTATTCGATTTGAAAGGCTAATGGCGCGCTGCACGACTTCTCGACTTGCGAATGAATCGTTGTTACAAGTGACTGAAGTATTTTAATGGAACTGAATAATAATAATATGGGAGACATTAAATAAGTTATGAAAAATACTACCGGTAATATAACAAAAATTCCTACGTAATTAACATTGTATTTTATCACTCATAATCATTCTATTTTGAATATTTCGTTGCAGGATAAAGTATAATGCATATAATTTGTTCAAATTTGTATTCACAATGGTGTCTTTTATTTAGAGATACTTTGTAGGAAAAATTCGGTAACAATTCGTTCAGTCGGATGCAATAAACAAGCAAACGAAGCCGTAAACTCGGTGATAGTCAAAGAGAGAATGCAACTTCGAATTTGCCAGGGGCAAATACTAGAGGAAGATACAATTGTCATTGTAAATTTACATACTCAAGGCAGACCGCCGTGTAGTATAAAACGACTGTATTTGTCCAAGGGACGTTTCAGAGTTTCCGTGACGCAAATTATCTTTTGGCCCGAAGAGAGCGCTTATCGTACGCTCGTTAACTATTTCACAGATCTTATCCGTTACATCTCACGTGGATTCTGTATCCCATGGCAACATTATACACGTTTGTGAATCAATTTTGCAAGTTAGCGGATAAATAATTTTGTGGACATAGGACATTCCAAGATTGATTGTTTCAAGCCACTTTCAGATGTGTATAAAGGAAGATTTTTTATTTTAATTTATACAATTTATTGATTTAATGATTATTATGTTTGATAATTGAAGCAATAAGACATTGAAGTATTTTCCTACTATCAGAAAATTGATCGATGAATAATTTTGTGGAAATAGGACTTTTCAAAATTGAAGGAGTTAACGAGGGCTGTTTCGTTTTTATATCGACTTTTGAATGACAAATGTGATTGCTGAATTTTTGGAAATACTTTATTTTTCTATAGGGTGGAATGTGTTCAATGAGATGTTTCGAATGCGGCTGATGGATATTGTAAAGTGTAATTTAAAACTTTTATTATAGAAAGTGAAAATGTCTAAATTACTTTCAGATTTCTGTCGAAGAAGAACTGATTATTATTTTTTCTAATTGTATATATCTGCCGTTGAAAAATTTTATTAGTGAAAGTTCTTTCAATGTTTGAATGATTTGACGATGTAATTGCAAGTTGTGCTTTGAAAATTTTAGTTTCGGTGTACTTCTGATATTTTCACAAAGATCACACGTATTTTTCTGCAAAGCGTACATTGTTTCATATTTAGCTTCTTTGAATTTAGAGAGTTCTCGATTCTATGGCAATGTTTTGAGTAAATATGCATACGGTGATTAAAAGACCAAATAACGCCGCCATTATAGAAATCTACGTCTCATCAAAGAAAAAATTCAACAAGGAAGATTGACAAGAAAAATAAAAGAAATTCTAACATGGAGATATTACATGTGACGAAAAGAAAGATAACTTTAATAAAATAGTTAAAATGAAACGAATAATCTCTTTATTATCCACCTGATTTATCAAGTCGAAACACTTATTGACACTGTTAAAAAATCTCGTAACATTAATTAAAAATCAGAGATCCCAAAAATGTTCATTTTCATCGAAATATACATTTTTAGTTCCAACTTATTTCACAAGAATATATCGACAAAATACTATGGTAAGCAAAGCAATATCATATTTATAATTGTATCTTCATATAACTTTACTCGAATTTATAAAAAAAAATAGGAATTTTTAGCAAATCACAAAGTATAAAATGAGTTTCAACTGTACTCAATGTATCCAAGATAGAGGTAGTTTACTTGCAAGACATCCAAAAAAAGATAGCTAACAAGATGTCGAAGAATTTTCGAAAGGTGGCCTCAACTTTTTCAAAGTTTCCGAACAAGGTTTATAAACAATCTATTGGGTATTCATGGGCAATTGCGTAGGCATTTTGTTGCATTGCGACGATGCAAATCGAGAATTTCGCAAAGAACTTCAGAGTCCATGTTTCTCGGAAACACCATAAAGAAATACATACCATGAAATACAATAAGTAAAATGTTTATTGTGGGCGTTGATATCGATGTTCTCACCTCCAGTTTTAATCGTAAGTTCCTATCAGAACATTATTCTTAAATTTAAGAAGATTACTGTTAGATGCTATCTACTATATTCTCATTGTAATGCAGATTAAACAAATTTTCGTTTCGCAGGGTATAATGAAATATTTAAGTATAAGTTATACGATTGTACATGTTGTATAATGCAGTCGTTTGCGGTCATTAAAATGATAAGAGACGTTTAGTATTAAGAGAAAATATAATAGTAAAGTTATTGTGATGCTTTGGAAAGAACACAGGATGTTGAAATATCCTGGCGGAATTTTAAGTAATAACTTCCGATTTTGGCAAGATGAGTAGAAGATATTTAAAATAAATTACTAGCAAATTGCAACGTTGAAAATTTATCAATTATTGTAAGATTTTGGAAAAAAGGTAAAGGTGAAAAGTTGTATGTTGGAATTTTAAAAGTATTAAATATGCGAATTTCTCCAACTTTTGATTTAACAATAAGAAAGCTGAATCAGATCACTACAGATTTTTGCAATTATGTTAGAATACGACGCCAGTATAAAAGTGCGCAAACAGCAAATATTATAACGAGGTACATATGATCAATTTGTATAACATTTTAGTTTAAACTTTGGAACTGATGTAAAAATTGCATTACCTATATTATTGCAGATTCTGTGAACTCATCTATATATCTCTTAGCACTTACATTTAAGGAATAATACTTATAAAATATTTTTAAAAAAGTCCTAATTATAATTAGAGCACAAACGGTGAATTTGGCTCTGCAGGTCTTTGAATATTTCAGGAAGATGTATCGTCTGACTAATTTATTTCAATAATCTATTAAAATACTTTTTAATAATACGAATGTTTAATAAAGCGCAAAATGCGGCGAGATAAAGAGCGAAATAGGAAGAGACATCTATCAATTTTAAGGTATTCAAATGTTTGACACCTCAAATCTGTCAACTTTCGATGAAGTTTTTGTAAAAAGAGATTTCTGGACTTTTTGGAGTATATTTATTACGTCGGCGGATTAATCCCATTTATTAGTAAAATTGTACAATGATAACACGAGAGATCAGAAAATACAGTGTATCCTATTTTACATCATGCAAAGTAGCAAAGAGGCTAGAAAGAAAAATAAACAATTTGGCTGCATCTATAAGGTTTGTTAAACTTAAACATACAAAACCAGGTATTAAAAAATTGCTTTATTCATTAAATGAGTAGAGAAATAAGGATTCTTAATCTATTTTTCAATTTTAATAACACTAGATATATTTTAAATCAGTTTAAAAATTTCCTTACCTCGATTAATATCACTACTAATTATTCTATCCTGTTTGTATCTATGGATTACTATCACTGATGTATTCTTTTCGCGTAATACAATTATTCTTAATAAATTCTATTTTTCCCCAAAATTTAAATTATATTAGCATTCCTTTTTATGAGATAGTTAATGTAGATAATTAGGAGTGAGTGTATAAAATCAATCTTGTACAAATTACTGTATTAATTCGATAGGTCAACAAATATAAAATTCCCAATTTTTTCCTCAAGTTTAATAACGCTCACACCATCCTCCTATCAATTTGTTCTAAAGAAAAAAAAATTTGTTCTCCAATTACTATAACTATTAATTACAATCCTCCTTCCTTCTAAGAATTATTCTTAAAGTAATATACTTTCGCCACATATTAATTGTTCCTTTCAAATCCTCGTTCGTTTAAAATTCAAGTTACATCAATATTCTAACGTGAGATTAATTACTTCTAAAGAAACTTACCGCTATTGCCAACAATTTAAAGAAAATTATCATATCCCGGGGTAGAGAAATGTAATTGCATTATTCATAAAGGTTTTATGTCAAGAAAAATATGTGAAACCGTTACCAGCCGTGCAAGCATATTTGCACCAGAATCGTTTGCATATTTGCGCGGATCGCGTGGATTTGAAAGACTGGTCTCCAATTTTGAACGGCATTGTCGAAAATCGAAGTCTGTCGGGAATTTCTATATATAGCCGCAGTCAATGCAGAAAGCTACGGGAAAAAATAAACAGCGAGGAGAAGCTCGCGAAATTACGGTAATTACGACACTCGTGTTTCCAAAAGTCGTAGAATTTTATTTGCACAGATATTATTCTCACCGTTAAAATGAAAAATTTAGCTCTGTCATGGCACGAGGTTCCTTTTTTTATGGAGATTAAACGATTTAAGTTACGAATATGATATCCAGAAACATTTAAAAATACATTTTGGTGCAATCGGATTTAGGTACTTTGATAAATTTGACTTCTGTACAAAAAATAGCTGCGGACTTATGATGTAAATACTGTAGAGGCTTTAAATTAAAACCTAAAAGTTTACTTGAAATGATAAATTACTTTAAAAAAAAAGATTTGATGCAGAACAAAATGTATGAATAAGTTTTAGTACTCTACTGCATTGTTTAAAATACCTATGGACGAAACTGCTTAGTCTAAACGTTTATCAACATTGCTGTACCATAGAAAAATATTTCCCTTTCATTTTCCAAATATCCTATTGATAAAAAATATTTCAATTATTTGAGCTTTCGTAACCTTTCTCGTTCAATACTCTGTTCCTTGAAAGTCACGTAGTATTCCATTTTGCACATTTCACAATACGAGTAGCTTGAATTCCCCCCGAAATTTTGAAGTTTTTTGTGTGCATTCAAACATTTCCCTGCTTCCACTTTTGCGGATACTACTCCCTTTGAGTGTAAGCTTTCAGGTCGCCTGGGATGAATTTGGCAAAATGGAGATGGAAGTGGCAATGGAAGGAGGATGAATTTAAAAGAAACTGTGAAAGAGACGGACCTGGAATTGGAAATAGAATGAGTCTGGAAAAGAATTGTGAGAAAGGAAAATATGAAAATTTTCAAAAAGAAGGAAATGATGAAATCTTAAAAGAGAACGAAGGAGTTACACTTTAAAATATATAGGAATCTGGCATTTTTCTCTCTTTAACATCCAGCCAACGCGAAGGGCAGTATCAAAAATGGCCGATTCTTTATACGAACTTCCTGCTGCGATGTCTCATCGATGCCATTGCTGTCTTTGCCAAAAATTCATCGACAATCACCTCGATTACTCTCGATGGAATTCCACTGGCACCAAAGTACTTGAATATTTTATGCGTCGGTTTGGCGAGCAATCGAAGCCTGAGGAATTTGTCTCTTGCCAAATGCCTCATCGGTGACAGAGGTCGGTGATCCTTTAATTGCTACTATTTTATATATATAGTGTCGGTACGATTAGTATTAATGAACGATGATAGAATTTAACATTTGGATGATGTGCAGGATGTGACTTGCTGTTGGGTAGCTTACGGGAAAACTTGAACATCCGTCTTTTGGATCTTTCGTCCTGTCATCTCACCTGTAGAAGCGCGATGTGTTTGTCACTCTTTTTGAAAAGCAGAAGATGTTTGCTGCAGAATGATTGGCAAGAATTCTATTTGCGAGATGGATTGAAAACGGAGGTGAGTTTACATCCTACTTTTCTATGTATTACGACGTTAATATTACCTATGCTTTCTTCAGCAACAAGAATGATCCTTCTAACTATATGATTGTTTCTTTTCAGAATGAGGGTTTGCAAAGGCTGGTACTGAATAGAAATGGAAAATTTGGCGACAACGGTACACGACAGTTGATGTACATTTTGAGGAATGACTTTTTTCTGAAATCCTTGGATCTACAAAATTGCGGTATCACGAAACACGGAGGAGAAACCATCGTGGAGCTTCTGCAAATCAATAGTGTCCTGGCGAAAATGACTCTTATGGGAAACGAGATACCAAGTCATATCTTGCAAATTATTGCAAGAATTTTAAAAAGAAGGCAGGATAGAGGAGATGGAATATCTTTGAGGAAAAGACTTCCTAATTTGGCGAATACCTTTTTCCAAGATGAAACCAAGAGTAGAAATCTCACGAACGTTTCGAGAATAGAGAAGAATTTTTTAGAAACGGTAAATTTCCATTCTCCTTTGCAATCGGGTAATTCTCATGGGTTTATGTGCTCGAAAGACGCATTAAGTTATGCAAATTTTGATTCAGGAAAAGTTTAAGAAGCGTAGTATGCAAAATCGTCGGTCGAAGAAAAATCGGAAGTTTCCGAAGAAAATGTATTACAGTAAAAGAAAACCAGGGGTGAAAAATAGTTTTTCCGATAGAAAGAAAAATCTGCGTGAATTGGAATCGGAATTATTGCATTTGATAAAACGGAACATCAAATTTAAACAGGAGTTGCGGAACAATGGAACACAATTGCAGGGTGAAATTCATGAGCGAACGAGAGTGGAGAAAGAGTCTGAAAAAATACTGGAGCGATTAAATGATCTTAAGAGTAAAGTCATTATCCTCAGTTGCGTTCGATCGAAAATATACGGTGAAAGTCAGCTGCTGGAGAGACTTCGACGTGTGTTTGAAAAATTGGAAGCATTTTCGACCGTGAAAGAATTTACCACTGACAGCAATCATTGTGGTGAAGAAATTGTTGAAGAGAAAATGGTACAATGATTGTTAGATATTTTTAGGGAAAAAGGAAAATGTGAAATTAAAAATTGTATCGATATGAATTGTAATAACGATTAAGCAAATGATGTAACATAGAAATTTTATTTTTGCTGTAATCCTATCTATTAATTATATTAAAGGATAATTGGAGAGATTGTGTACACAATAAAAAAAGACAGTGTCAAGTATTTGGTTCAATACATCTGTATTTCAAAGATAATTTACAACTTTTGCATAATAAGCAAAATAAACGGACATGAATGTTACTTGTCTTACACTGATAACTCTGCAACGGCGATATTGTCCAGCCAAAGTACTAAATTACAACAATTTCTGCTTCAAAGAGTAATGTCGCATTGTTAAAATAAAATTACAATGATGAAGAAACAATACTTCTCATTTCAACCCAGAATGCCTCCGGATCCCTGTTGACAAGACTTCTATGACTTCTTCGAGATAGTTTCGATCATCTGCCCCATGGCTAACAAAAGTAATTATATTAGTTCAGTTCTTTAACTTTAAAATATTCTTTGTCAGCTTGATAAAGATGTAAGTCATTTTAGAACGTCGAAGATATATTTTGACAACCTTCACTAGCTTCAGAAAATTTCAATATCGGAGTCATAACTTCGGAAAGTGTTTAGTAGCAATGTGTAACTTTAATCAGCCTTCCATAACTTCAGGATGCTTGCTACCATTTCAGAACAGTTTCAATGTCATATGGGATGGCTTTATGTACTTTTTGATTATTTTTATTTGTTCTTCAGAGATTGGAAAAAGGTCGGGTAATTTCCGGAAGATTCAAGTGGCACCATCTTCCGCTAATTCCGCGAAGTTTCAGAGATCTTTTAATTATTCAAAATATTTAACGAATTGTGCTTCCATATTTGCTGTTCCTTTGAGTTATCTTTTTATAACTTCATTAAAACCCGTATAATTATCATTTGTTTTAAATTATTTTTAAAGTTTTTGTGTAGATTTGTTTTCCTATCTTATCGACAGACGTTCTGTTTTCAACAGCTAATCAATTTTCGATAGCCGATGTGTTTTCGACAGAAGATAACTCTCTAAAAGGTAGTATCGACGAGGCGAGCTTTCGAGTTCACAATTCTTACACAAGATGGCACAGCTCTGTTGTTCCAATCGATGGAAGTCTTACCTGGTAAAACAGATATCTGGTGTCCTTAGTATACTTATTTAAAAGAAGGGCAGCAAACAAGCAACGAATTCCTCATTTGCGATTTCACGATTTCATTTTTGCCAGAAATTCTATTACGCTGTTACCCCTCTATCACTTCTCACGACGGAGCGACGGAGTACAAAAAATAACAGACATTCGCAAACAGAAGAACGAATGCTAATTAGATTCTACATTTGCATACGTATAGTCCCAGTAATACATTCTATTTACATAAATTTGTTAAAGCAATTTTCTTGCTTTTTGCGTCTTATTCGTGCGAATCGTCGGCCCTCATAATCTTCTGGCCCTAATCGCACCGAATTATCCCGGTATATTCCTCCGTCCAGGACACTTCTGGCCGTCGTCGACCATCCGAAACTTTTCAGATCCGCTGACTGGAGCTTATGCTAACGACGGAAGAATTCTAATCGGAGAGGGATTGTAATTGTTAATTCGTGAAATGATCCGAGGTATTCTCTCCAGAGTTCCATCTACTTCTGGAGACTTACGTGTTCTTTGATTTTTACGATATCGAACTTTCTTCTTTCTTTTTAATCTGCCATCATGCGGCCTGCATTATTGACTTATCTTCCTATAATCGGTCAAATTCGAATTTTTCCAATGCCCGTATATTTGTTCATCAAAAGCCAAGACTGGATTTCAGCGTCATAACTTCCCATTATAACATTAGTTTCATTGAATATGAAGTTCTCGCAGAACGCTTGCATCGGTTATAAAGAAAAGGGGAGGTAAATTGGGTGAAGAAAACGGACCGATACTTCCTTAATCTGCCAACTAGAGTCTCTCCAATAAGATCTTTGACCTGAAACTGAGTCAATCACGCTGTCCATATTAACTACCCGTAGTCTATCGCATTCAAGGGAGGAATATTCGATGAGGTCGAGTGAAAAGGGATATTCCAAGAGCGCGAATGGATCGCTTCGAACATCATTGACGTAGACACCTCGAGGCTGACGTTTCGGCCTTTCCGGAACTGTATTTTAACCGTCGAATATACGCCAGATAGAAAGGGCGATCGTTGCAGGACGAAATGCGATTAATCCATTTTCTAGATGTTGCCGATGTAAATGAAGTTTTCGAGTTAGCGTCCAATCGGGGGGTAAAGAGAGGAAAAGGGGTTGAAAGAGAGGGAGAATCAACGAGAGAGAGAGAAAAACCTGGCCCGTTCGATGCTCGTAAAAAGACCGAGGCTTTAACCGACCGGTTGTAAAACCCTCTGGAAGCAATTAATAATAACCACCCTTCGCAGCTTTTCCAACGATAAAACGAGCTTTACTTCCACCCTGTTACGATACCACGGCGCTCCGCTTCCCTCCGATGGACATCGTAAGACGTCCGTTTAGTCGTTATTCGCTTTTCTCTTTATTAATATTTCAACATCTCGATACTTACCCCCGATTTTGCCAGTGGAAGGTTTAACCTCCCCTCGAATAAGAGTACAAGACAGAGAAAGAAAGAAAAAAGAAAGAGAGAAGGAGGAAGGAAAGAAAAGATATTCCCTGAGGGAAGTTTTCACATTTCGGCAAATATCTCGCGATGAGTTCTCCGAATCGAAACCCTGAATTCCTCGTGGAAACAAAATCAAAGGAAAATGTCTCTCAACCCCCAACGACACTCGTGTGATTCGTCATAGCGACGTGAGTGTTGGATCCGCGAAAATGTTCGACAAATCGCGCGTATGATTCTCATCGACTTCAGATAGCTCGGACAAAGTTTCATCGGTTTCTCCACCAGACGGGGTGTGATTTCGACAAATCGCGACCAGCCATTTTCTTGTCGTGGAGTAGAATCTCCAAAGGATTCGTTGAGTTTCCCGTCAGTCTCGAAACTTGGATTCTCTCGATGATAAATGAGAGAATACAGACTTTTGTCGACGGTGCAATAGCTGCTCGAAAACGAAAAGAGTGAAAACGGAAGAGGATGAAACAGGGATGTACAAAGATACGGGTGCAACATGTGCAAAATTCGAAGCGTATGGCGGTAATCCTGAAAGCGGGAAGATAACGCAATGGTAAAGCGCATCTCTCTGCAGCAGAGGGGAGAGAAAAGTTAATTGAAAATCGAATAGGGATTACAGATCGAAAGTTAGAGCGCGAGACGAGAGTTAATTGGAAAGTCAAAGCGAGTTATCAGCGAAGATGAGGGTACATATGTACGTTTTTGTGGGAATCGCCGAGAGAGAAAATTCGATTTTCCACTCGGCTTGCAGATGTAACGGCTTTAATCGATAAACTCGAACTACGAGCTTTTCGATTCCGCGATGCGTGGACATTGCAAGGTGAATTCATCTTTAGCGAATTTAACTGTTCGCTTGATATTATTTTATTAATACACAGAGTACTGTCTATCGGTGCGCTTGTTTATTCTCAATTTGTTGCGCCAAGGTAGAGTTTACCATACAATTTTCTATTCTTTTTCCTCCCTTTTTTTTTCCACCTTGCGTTCGCTTCCTATGCCATCCCCTGGTTTCATTGCGAGGTACGTTGCCACCCCGGTTTGTCACCCACCATTATTTACTACTTGGAAACGTCGAAGATTTTTCTTTCGGCTCGGTTGTTGGAAAAATTTCGTCCCACCCTTGTCTCACCTTCTTCCCTATCGTCATTGTCATCCCCTGTTCGTAGAATTCGCCGATCCGCGAGCATTACTTCTTTAACTTTCTTTTCAGGAATTTGCAAAAGTCAAGCCGAACTGAGCGCGTTACAACGTAATGAAAAATTCCGACTAAACGAGTAATTGTCTTCACCGGAGACGGTCGCTCATGGAATCGTTCCGTGCAGAATTTCTTTTAATTGCATTTATTGCGAATGAATTTCAACTTTGAATTGTACGATATTAAAAATCTTATAAAAATCTCATATCGCGAAAGATAATGAAAACTAACGTTAAAATTCAATTTCATTTCGTTAAAACAGGTTACAACTAACTCTTGTTAAATTGTTCTTTCATCCATTTCCAGTAATTCCATCTAGTATAATTTCATTTTTATAAATTCTCCAAACGGATCATCTACCAAAAACTTTCTTTTCCCATTGAGAATTAATAGAACACCGCTCATAACTCCGAAACACGACGACGCAAGAATCTCTAGAGAGAGTTAAGAAATTCTCCAAGAAGATCAGCCATAGTGTTCTTGTACGCGATGGATGGAGGCTCGGAGGGTTGTTGTAAAGGGTGGTTCGCTTTGTCGCGGCGGGCGGCTCGCATGTCGAAGTTATGAAAATTAATAAGAAAAATTGCTCATAAATTTGGAGTCTCCGTTCGTAGAACCGCTCACAGGCGCATCTTGGCTCGGCAATAAAATTAGAATTATGTCTCCGCCCCCAGCATCCCCGGATCGTCGAAGGGTGCCATGTAAGGATGCAAGGAGAACACGGGAGCGCCCCTCGACGGTTTTCTTAGGCGCGTTTGTTACTAACGGCGGAATGTGTCCTCCGGTTGATAACGTATGAGTTACCCGCCAAGATTACATCCGTGTCTTACGTCGAGCCTTCCTTGGTCGCGACCTATGGTTATTAAATTTCTACGTTACTCCTCTACCCCCGTCCTCCCACCCCTCTTTCCATCTACCCCCGAGTTGCTCGATCTCGCGTGCCTCGAGAGTCGACTTATCACTGCGGTGTCCCAACGAGAATCTACAGAGAGTAATGGCAATTACGAACAAGAGAAAATTTATGTTTAACATCCCCTTCTTATTTTTCTATCGTTCCTATACTTCGACGAAAGTTAACGATCGATGTAATTTGGCCGGCAGTAAACCCACGTCCGATTATACCTCCCGAATTTACCATCCCTGATATTAAAGAATTTTTATGGAAAGTAATCTCACTCTGGGTCGTAATTTTAGTCTTTCCCAAGGCCGGGGAACACGACACCCAATAGAGGGATGTTAAAAACATCCCAATAGAGGTAGAGGAATTCGTAAAATTTTTTAAAAGGACGAGCACGTAACAGGACTCTGGCTGATCTCTCCTTTTAGCTTGTTCGGTGTCGAGTTCCACTCGATGGAGTTACGTGGACGTGCATTTGGAAGCTTTGGCGATGACTCCAGCCTCGATTTGCACCTGGTTCGCTCAACGGGAGGTCGAAACGTCATTTCGGATAGGAATCATGTGCAATGGCGGTTTCGATGACAAAAATACGTAGGTTGGTTTATGCGGTCCGGTGTCGTGTACAATCTGACCGCAGGCATACTGTGGGGGTGTATACACATAATAATAACAACATCGAACCACGCTGTTCGAGCATCGAATCGTTGACGGCCTGCCAATCGCGAAACGGCAATTTAGCCATGAAACGCGGAGAAACCGCGGATAAACCTAGGCCACAAATCCAACCGAAATTCTACCTTCGCGCACTTAACTTCCGGCTGCGGCTCTACCCTCGATTCTCTCCTTTTTTTCGCCGAGCTGGCGTGCCAATTTCGCGTTTGATTTCGACGCCGAAAAACTTTGGCGAATTGACGTTGGGACTTTTACGGGCTGCTCGGTTCGAGTGCAGAGCCTCCGAGTTTCAGACTTGATTCGGTGAAACGTTTTTGAAGTGCACTAAGAGAGGAGGGAGGTAATTTTTAATTTAGTGTAGCATTAGGAACGTACAGCCTGTTTAACGAGGGGATGTAGCGGCGTGGAGTGGTTGTGCGGTGGATAAAAAATGGATGAAAATTTTAATCAAAAAGCGAGGATAGAAGGACAGGAATTGTTTATTTCATGGATTATGATAGGAGCTGGAATTGTGCCACTGAAATTTCAAAATGCGGTGACAGATGTTCAAGTGATGTGCTGTCATTGTTAAGAAGTAATTTAATCTTTCAAATATAAATTTTCTCAACGCAATATAAATTCGTGATTATTATTTTGAATTAATCGCATATACTTATAATTGCCAAGGGTCATTGCAGTAACGTGATACTTACTTTCGAGATGAACTTACCAAAATCGTCGAAACGATTAACGAGACTGTCGAATCACATCGTAGAAATTTTTCCACTCGAAACACTCTCATCGATATCGCCGATTGAAATGATAATTGCCGAGCCGAACGATCGTGCTGGAAGAAAGAACGAAGAAGCGTTCGAGCGTAGGTAAGCCTTCCTCCGTTATTTTCGAGTGGCTTCTTATCATCACAGAGCATACGAAAAGTGTTATTGGAAAGTTTCGTCCAATGGAGTATCCTCGATTCCCATCGTCCACCAAGAAGTGGAGGAGAAGGAGGAAGAAGAGGAAGATCCGTCCGTAGTAGGATACGATTGTTAACGATTATAAGGTTGCCGGACGAGAGAAGAACGGGTTTTCTAACCATTTTAAGGACGGAACGTTTGGGGATAAGAGGCAGACTTTAAGAAGCTTACCTTGATGACGATGTAGACGCTTCCGAAACGAGATCGAAACGTTTCCTTCGAGCGACTTAACCTCGCGAATTTCCTTGCTTTTTTTGCCTCGTGTATTAATAACGAAGAAACTGCAAATCTACCGATTCCGCAGCGAATTCTGCGGTAGAGGTGGCGAACAATCGAAGGATCTAGCCGGATAAGGATGGAAACACTATCTCCAAAGCTAATTAATCGTAAGGCTACCATTTGCTTTAGAAATAAATTATAGATACGTAAAATTCATTGGTACTTCCGAAGAATAAAATTGTAATATTTCTTTTTGTCAAAACAGACAGGAGAGAGACTGGGCAGGTAGGAGACAGAGTAAGACAGCAGAGGATAGAAAAGACGAGGCAGCGTAGTGCAGCCCAAGACAGCGCAGGAGAGCGCAGTACAGCCAGGACAGTCAGGAAATGCAAAGCACTGCCAGGATAGTCAGGACACACACAGAATAGTCAGGGCACAAAATGGATAGCTACGGCACACACAGTATAGGCAGCATTTATTACATAAATAATTAGTAATCTTAGAAACACACAATTGTATTTACATGAATATTGTATCACACACGTTTATGTTATGTAATACAAATGTTGAATAAAGAATTTGTTAAATCAAAAACACTGTTAAACTTTTTAAACCCCTACCCTTGTTCTTCTCCCAAAATTCCATACTCCCTACAAATGCGTAAGTAGAAAGATCAAAACTGCGTCTGAGTAAAAATAATAATTGGTTAACCAATAATAAACCAACAATAATTGGTTTACTCCACTTGTGACCTTGAACATTTTTCGGCAAAATTCTATAAGTCATAAGTCAGATAGAGGTAACAGTCGGTCTCACATATTTCTCTTTATACTACTGAATTCACTTTTAACATTTTTCGGAAAAATCTCAAAGTGAGCAAGTAGTAAAGTCGACGACAAGTCAAACGCAAAAGTAGGGCTGACTTATCCTAGTTTATACTACTTACTGGGTTTGCAAATTTTTCGGAAAAATCTCAAAGTGCGCAAGTAGTACGAGTCGACGATAAGTCAGACGGAGCTGAAAGTCGGTCTGACTTATCCTAGTTTATACTACTTACTGGGTTTGCAAATTTTTCGGAAAAATCTCAAAGTGCGCAAGTAGTACGAGTCGACGATAAGTCAGACGGAGCTAAAAGTCGGTCTGACTTATCCTAGTTTATACTACTTACTGGGTTTGCAAATTTTTCGGAAAAATCTCAAAGTGCGCAAGTAGTACGAGTCGACGATAAGTCAGACGGAGCTAAAAGTCGGTCTGACTTATCCTAGTTTATACTACTTACTGGGTTTGCAAATTTTTCGGAAAAATCTCAAAGTGCGCAAGTAGTACGAGTCGACGATAAGTCAGACGGAGCTAAAAGTCGGTCTGAGAAATTTCAGGTTATACTACTTGCTGGGTTTGCAAATTTTTCGGAAAAATTTCAAAGTGAGCAAGTAGTACAGTCGACGATAAGTCAGACGGAGCTAAAAGTCGGTCTGAGAAATTTCAGGTTATACTACTTGCTGGGTTTGCAAATTTTTCGGAAAAATTTCAAAGTGAGCAAGTAGTACAGTCGACGATAAGTCAAACGCAAAAGTATGGCTGACTTATCCTACTTTATACTACTTGCTGGATTCGGAAATTTTTCCGAAAAATCGAAAAGTGAGCAAGTAGTACAGTCGACGATAAGTCAAACGCAAAAGTAGGGCTGACTTATCCTAGTTTATACTACTTGCTGGGTTTGCAAATTTTTCTGATAAATTCCGAAGTGAGTAAGTAGTAAAATCGACGATAAGTCAGACGGAGCAGAAATTCCGATACTTTACCTTATACGGCTTTCCAGACTGACAAATTTGCAGCGAAATGATACAAGTTGACAAGTAGTACGAGTCGGCGAAAAGTCAGACAAAGCGAAAAGATATAACTTGAAGTTATTGGGTTTCTCCATTTAACAGCTGAATCTCATTTCGAGAAAGATTTGACAAGTTGGACAAGTAGTACGAGTCAGTGAAAAGTCAGGCAAAGCGAAAGAAACGAGTGAAATTGTTTCAATGTGGAATTTGGAGTCAGGACAGGATTTATTAAATAAATAGTTCATCGTTTTAGAAACACATAATTTTATTTTACGATATGTAATACAAATTATGTTGTGCAATACAAATAATGAATAAAGAATTTGTTAAATCTAAAACACTATTGAATACGTATAACTGCTAGGCTTGTGCCTCTCCTGGCTGTTCTGCTCTTGTACCGCCAATCCTGTGCCTCTTTTTCATGTGATGCTCCGGTACTGCTTGTCCTGCTCTTATACAGCTTGCCTTGTGCCTGCGCTGCCCGTACTGTACGTTTTATGCCAGTCCTGCTCTTGTACTGCTTGTCCTGCGCCTGTACTGCCAGTCCTGTGCCTCTTCTGCTAGTCCTGTTCTTGTACTGCTTGTCCTGCTCATACGTACTCATTTGTGCCAAAATTTGACTACTTGGCAAGTGGTACGAGTCAGTGAAAAGTAAGAGTGAAAAATGCATTATTTCAATATTCAATTTGGAGGCAGCCAAGACAGAATTTAGTGAATAAATAACTTATAGTCTTAGAAACACACACATTTATTTTGTGATGTGTAATACAAATAATAAATAAAGAATTTGTTGTGTCTAAAAAACACTGTTAAACTTTTCTAACCGCTACACTTGTATGCATCCTGCCTGTTTTGTGCCTGCCCTGCCTGCCCTGCCTGCGCTGCATCTCTTTTGTCTGCCCTGCCATTGCTTTGCTTACGGAAACTAATTGTAAGGTCGTATTCTTTAGTAATGTTCCATCACTTCTAAAGATCTGAAAAATATATATAATTATAATTCTTAATCTCTTAGTCGTAATTCTTAACTCTAATTACACGATTTAAAACTGCAATTTGTGCTCGTGTTTATTTGCTCGTGGACGGTGTGGTTTACTCGCGATATTAAGTTCCGATTAAATTCGAGTACATTCTACCGCATGAGGTTTCTGCGCGTTTGTATTTCATTTGTGATTCCCTGACACGACAAGCCGGATCATTAATTCGTACGTCAACAATCAGTATGAAATTGATGTCCGATATGCGTATATTCGCTGGAACGCGTAAAGCACATTCGATATAGTGGAAAGACGCGCGTTTAATTCGAGACAAACGTTCAATTCGCTCACAGTATCGTCAGACATAATCACGAAATCGAATCAACGTGAATATCGTGTCCGTTGAAACATTAGACGATGCAGTTTCTCCAAGCACGAGACTCGATTTATTTAACACGAGTCGGAAGCACATAGACTTTGTTTTCTTCTAACAAAGGAAGGAATTGTTTCTGACAAATTCACGGAAGAAACTTTACGAGGCGAACTTCGTTCGTCAAAGGAAAACCGTGCGAATCGGTACAAACCTTAACACAGAATAATCGTAATTAATGAAACTAGGTCGAACAAAAAGAACGAGGTCGAAGGAACGAATTACAATTCCGTACTCTCTTTGTTCTACATTTACAGCAATAAAGAGTGCAGACTGCAGAGAGAAAAAAAAAGAATGAACGACTGACAAGCGCAATAAAGTTCCCTAACAATATTTTTTTCACGCGAAATTCGAAAGCACCTCGAACTAATCCCACAGGGTGAAAGTTCTCGTTGTCGTCTCTTACGTTACGTAGAAAGAAAAAATTGCTTCCGACGATTGCATAGAAGCCGCACCAACGATGACAACGAACGTCCTAACAGAGCTCGACCGATAAGGCGATTTATGCGCTTAATGTTTGCGCGGCGGTAGCGTATCCATTAGAGACCAAACGGTTTTTCCCTACCGTTTGCACGTGTAAATGGCTCGCGGGTAAGCTCGCGGAATAAAAAGGTGGAGGAGGACCGAGACAAACGAGACGAAGAAGAAAGGAGAGAGTGGAATGGGAGGTTACGTGGCTGGTAAAAAAAAAACGGGGGAAAAAAGATTGTTTGTTCACGATCGCTTACGCACTTATACATGGGCACACCTGTTCGTTGAGAGAGGCGCGGCTGCGAGAAATCACCTTTGCCAGGGTATCGCGTTACGGCGCCTTGTAAAAGCAGGAAATTCAGTAATGATTTCCTTTGAGGTATGTGCCTCAATGATATTTAATAAATTCCATGAAAAACTACAGACCGGGTGCGTTTGAAACGATATATCTTCACGGTGATATTCCTGCTAATAGTTTTGGCACTTTTGACAGAGCTTTTTGCTCTTTATAGGGGTAGAAATTTTCTTTACGTCAAAAGGAATAAGTTTACTTTCCAAAAACGATAATGAGCTATGCTTTTATGTCAGTTTACGCGTAAATTGTATGAAAAGGGACACGACTTTTGTGTGATACTCTTATGAACATAGTTGGACGAATTAGATCAACGACACTACGAACCAGATGATGTTACAGCGACATTGGATATTTGTAGCTTTGCTGATTTCTATCACGTAGCTTGTTATTTGGAAAGGGGGAAACTACGAAATTGAGCAACTGTTGAAACGTTGATGCGGCAGGAAGTTTATTAACGAATTGATCGAACGGTAGGCAAATTCTCTCTGACGTTCCAATGACGAGAGATCAAAGGAACCTCCGGATAATTGGAGAGATTAAACATCGGCGCAAGTATGTCCGGAGAATTTCAAAATTAAATGTATACAATTACCGTAGAATCGAAAGCGCAGAAACTCCCGGCAATATTCGACAAATCGAGCACTCCGATTCGCTCACGATTTTCTTGCATCTTCCCAGCTCTGCGCTAATTCCTCCACCTGGAATTTCCACTACCCATCGGTATGCTACGAGCGACGTCAAACGGGTCAGTTCATAACGATTAATTACACATACTTTAAGTCCTACGTGATCCCGCGTCTCTTAACTCGGTTCGTCCAACCTTCGGGAATTTTCTCCCTCCGGAAATTCCCGTAGTCTTTCTCGTCGTGCTTCTCTTTCGGTTGTCGGTTTTTCAAACAACGGAAAGAGGTTGCTAACGGATTCGTTTACGAGGTACGACCGTGCATATAATGATTATTCAAATGGTCGTCAGAGAACGTCAGGACTCTCGGTATCGAAGGACCGGGAGACGATGCCCGAGGGTGAAAGGAAGAGGAGCGACTACCCTAGGTGGAACGAAGATGAGAAATCCAGCCTAGGAATCCAACGATCTGCGGTATGTGATCCAGGCCATTAGGCAAAGCCTCTTTCATCTCCTACCGACCATCCAACCCTCTCTTTTTCGTCTTCTCTCTTCCACCCTTTATCTCTCCCTTAGTCTTTCTCTTTCATTCCACCTTCCTCCTCTCCCTTTTCACCCCCAACGTCCTTCTCGGCTCGTCTCACCGACGTGCTAACTGAAAAGGACGAAGCACGTGTTCCCGCGACGCTTTTTGCACGGAAGCTCCCTGGAAGCTCTTCCAACCTGCTAAGTCTCCTGCTGCAATCCGTGGCACGTGCGTTTCGAAGATTCATCCCCTTTCTTCGAACCGCCGACGGTACTGTCGACGTTACACCCGACAACCTGGTAATCGTTGCCCTCGTGGAGGTTAATGCCGCTTCCACTCTGTCGGCGTTTATATGCGATCGAGAATCCACGATCGTTTGCCTCGTATAGCCAAATTCGCGTTTCTCCTACGTACTATTATCCTCCTTGGCTTTCGGGGCTGAAATCGAGCGTGCCGTCGAAACGTGCTCCATTAAATCGAACAAACTGTAGAACATGGGGATATCTGCAACTATCTGCCACGTTGTTTCAGCAATGTTGGATTCTTATTCTTTGACTTTTTTCTTTGCGATTTTTTGCAACGGGATATAAAGAAAGTAGAGCAACTATGCGAAGTAAAGGTATCGCGTGTCGTTGCTCGACTTTGAAAATGTTCTCTCGATAATCGTCACGTTATTCTCGATCGTTTTCCGAGCGTCGATGGTTTTTAATTTAATTGCAGGCTATAGAACTAACGAGCACGCGACGTGTCGAAAGAAACATCGAAATCGTAGTTGCAAGTGACGCAAGAAAAATCGACGAGACGTAATAGGGTTGAAATACGAAATAACGAAAAAAAGTGAAGACACGAGGGGGGAAGTCGTGAATCTGAGAAAGAATGGAGAGAGGAGGTCCTTTAATTGAATCCCGTTTCGAGTGCCCGATGCATAGGTAATCCTCGTTGGGGATGGCTAGGATAGTCTGCTTTTTTGTTATTCATGGCGAACATTTTCGGGGAGAACGCCCCGTCCCGACCTAATCCCGTTCAAATTTCCGGCCTCGAGGCGCCTAAAGGAATTAGCATTCGATCTCGTCCTGCACGGGAAAGCACCTCCTGGGAATCGGTGCTCGCCAGAAAATTCTCATTGCTCTCCTCTCTCTCCCTTTCTTCTTCTCTCTTTCTCTTTCTCCCCCTCATATTCTCTTCCTTCTACACACTATTCAACGAACATTCTTCGACCGTCAATTCAAATAACAATTAAAGAAATTTCTGCTTCTACCGTGATACAGAGAAACGGTGTACGACGTTGTAGATGTCACCCTGCTCGACTCAAGACGAGGACAAAGCAAGAAAAAATAATAAACGAATTCGGTGGTCGAATCAAAGCTACGAATTGCTCGTTGTTCGCCAAGTTTCATTTATTACCAGTCGGATAAATATCGTAATTCCTGGCGAATCGTGCAATTCCGTCCTTTTTATATTTCTAATCGGCCAGGATTCCATTATTAATCCGGCCGGCGCAATAACAATCCTGGCCGGTTATTCTTCTCGCGCGAGCTAAGTTTAATTTCGTCTATTAGTTCACGTCGTGGTCGGCGTGAATCAGGGAGTTGGCGTGATTCAAAGACATAATCCGTGAATCGAAAGACGGTGGGTGGCCGTGCGTAATGGCAGGAGGCGAGATAATGGCATAGTTCGCGGGTCCGATGGGTTGGGTAATAGCATCGCCCCTATCGTGCATCGATTAGGCCCTTTAAAGTGTTGGCAATCGCACTCCTCGCTGGGTCAGTTGAACGGACCTCCTTCCTTTATTAACTCTTTGAGTGCAAAAACGTATATGTTCGCGACTAAAGCTCTATAGATATCTATAGGCTTTTAATACTTTTCTCTTTAGAACACATGTACTTACTGCTTTGCTGAATTTTCTTCTGTGCATTTAACTCATTTGCAAAAGTAAGCGCAATATTAGGAGAATGAGGTTGTTAGCTTTTAGTGAAGAATTTAATTTTTGACAATAGTTGAACTATTGTGCGCGGAAGGACGAACATTTTTTTTGCTGCTTTTTGTTATCGTTGATTGTACGTAATGATAATATAAATATCTTAATGTTGTAGTTACCGATTTTCTAGATCGATCGTTAGATTAGGCGGGAACATCTGTTCGGCATTCCGAGTTGGAGTGGCTCCTAAATATTTCAGGGATACGTGCGAGCTTTGACTACTTACCGGTCTGGATTACGAAACTTCCGTTTCATGGAAACGCAACGTTAGACGAGCTTTCTGAAGTTACGTTCCGTTGAGAGAATGAGAGAGGAAGAGAGCGAGGGAAAGACAGAGAGAGGTAGAGAATATTTCCTCGTGGAAAATCGTTTCTTCCTACATCGTCGCCTCGATGTTCCCTTCTGTTTGCTTATGCGACGTCTTCTCGTTACGCCTTTAGATTAATTTTTGACGAGTTGACAAACATCTTTATCCTTGAATCCTCAAATAGTTGACAATTTTGATTTATAATCGTGAATGACAGTAGAACTCATGATGATTCGAGCACAGAGAGAAGTCCATTGACAGATTTTCTACACCAAGATATTGTTATCACAAATTATGAATGATGATTTCCTATAAATTATACTAAAATCAAACACTTTTACTAAGATCCTTCAACAAAGAGCTACTATAATTTCCGGCACCACCCTAGAAATTAACTACCACCCTCGCAATTGTAGGAAAAACTCGTGAAACAAGGATTAATGAGTAATTCCATATCCAAAAGCTCGAACCTAAATGAACTCTCAACAACTTGCGCCGTCAGGATGTTTATGAGTGGTAATAAAGTTGTACCATCTTGAAGCAATCGGAGCGTAGTTTGCCTCGTGATGAATGCGCGGCGCAAGACCTCCCAGTATATTTCATTTTCAGTATTTTTATCACGAACGATGATATTCAAGATGGATATTCGTGTTCGCCCTGTATTAATGTAAATGAGTCATGAACGCCCATTTGGTGTACGTCGCACGAAACTCCCGGACGTAAAGCAGATCAAGAAAGAGATAGAGACGAAAGCGTTCCTGAAGTTCGTTTTTATTACTCCTCACGGCGCTACTTAACATCCGCCTAGCGGCTCTTCTTCCGGCGTAGCGGACGTTTTACCCTAAAGTGCCACGGCGTTCTTAAAGAAATCCTGACAATTATTTGCGCTCCAATTTGAGTTATACTGTTCCTCGTCCTTATTACAAATTGACGCCAATATTGACAGCTGGAATCAAAAGGATATATTTTTAAAATGACACTCAGTCTTTTTAGTGTCAGATGTCGATATAAGGTCATTATTTATTTTCACCTTTTTTCTTCTTTTAGTTCCCTCCTATTAAATTAGTAATTATTTTACAGATAATTGAAAGTTCATAACTTGTGTAACTTCATTACGTGTTCTGTAGTAAACTATGAGCAAATGACGATGCTATTTATCTGTAATTATTGTTCTAAATAATCAACACATTTTTTTCCTTATTTTGGCAACATTAGATAAATATCATTACTATGATTTTAAAAATATACCGATATACGATTAAAAAGAAACGCAGGATAAACATTGTCGCTATCATGGCGTTCTACAGTTTTTCAAATTTCTCAATTGTTGCAAGCTTTACGCAAAATAAAAAAGGCTCGAACACACGTACTCGTCGCTTTGGACAATACGCGCGGATTACTTCTTTGAAAACACGAGGACGGATGGATCTAATATCTACTCTCGTGTTCCGTGCAGGCAGCGCACGACAGAGACGCAAAACTGAAAAACAAAAAAAAAGGAGGCTCAATCGGAGGGGGGAAAGAGGAAGGAGAGAAACAAAAGTACAACAATGCGCCCTACCCCGATGCAGAAACGCGAAAGGGGTGTCCGCCGAGGTGCATACGTTGCACGCAACCCCCGAGGGCGTACAGATTGAAAAGGGGGGGTACGTAGGTGGCCCGAACTGGTAGAGGGGACTCCAAAAGAGAGAAAGAGAGAAAGGAGAGGAAAGAGATAGAGGGAGAGTTACGGGGGTTGCGAGTTATGAATTAACTGTCACCGCGTCTTTGATTTGTGACGTTTCTCCATCTCTTTTCCTCTCACGATCAGCCTCTCCTTCTTTCTACTTTTCCAGCCAGTTTCCTCGGTCGCTCCCTTTCGTAAAAGGACCCTCTCTTTTCATTCGGCAGACCTATCCGTCTCTTCTTTCTCACGGTCGTCGATTTGCCTCCGTTTGATTGATTGAGTCCGATCGAGCTCGATTTCACCGAGTAGCTCTTCTCCTCTTTCCTTTCTTCCACCTTTTTCTCGTTTCTCCAGCTCGAGCAACGCTACTAATAACGGCGTTAACGTTCTCATAGCATTTGAGATCGATGCGCATTTCTTCCGACGTCGTACCCTTCTTGCTTGGCGTTCCGGAGGGAAAATGCTGTCTGACGATGAGCCACGTGCCGAGGAGGAATTTCACTTACATCGGCATTGCTGCGACTTCCAAATCTTTCTATCTTCCCAAGTTAACGGAGCTTTAAAGGAGAAAGAGAGCGTTTTTTTCATACATACACTTTGCACGTTAATGTTTATCGCCTGTTCTCCAAAGCTATTAAATGACTTTATATAAATTTCTTTAAATATCCTCGATGTATCGTGTCGATAAAAATTGAATCAACCGTTCAAGGAAATTGTAACCAGAGAGAAAATCTGATATTGCAATGATGAAGTATATATTGAATAGAGTTTGACTTGATTTGCCTCACCGATTGTTCAACTTTTCGTCGAAAGGAAGACCGTTCGACGGACAGATTTTCCAGGTAAACTCCTCGTGACGGGAGTTACGAGTTAACGGCATGCCGTGGAGCGAAGCGAGAGAGAATATGATTGATAGTGCAGAATATTTCGTTCGCTCCAAGTTTATGCTTTATTCGCAAAACTTATCGGCGTAGCCGTGCGACAGAGCGGACGTACCCTCGCCCCTCCAGTCTTTACGTTGCATCTTCGTTGTCACTCTTCCGAGTACGTCGATGTCCCGTCCGCCAGCGCTAATTAATTTAGTTAATTATCGTCAAAGTTTTAAACCGCTCACACGGCTTCACGGTAATATTCCAGACTCGACGATAAAACCTGACTAAACACTGTGCAGGTGCATCTAGAATTCGTTGCACCTATCGTACGAATTAGAAATTTCACTTCCGATGAATTCACGTCGGTTTTATATTCGGCTGTCGTTAGCTGAAGTTTTGAACGAGATACGATCCCATTATACCGACTGAAAGACGCCGGTACTTTGAAATTTCACCTTAGACTTCCTGAAACGAGCGTATTTAATGGCGAGAATAATTTCTATTAATTGCATCGACTCGTCCCGAATGTCTTTGCGTATCGAGTTATAGAAATTTCTCCGGCAGTTTCAAAGATCTTACTTGCTCGATGTTTAGCATTTCTAACATAATATGAAGCTGGTGCAATGAGTTTGAATTATTCTACGATTCGTACGTTGTAAAGTATTATTTTAACAGCACGAACGACATGTAGTTCCGTGTAGTGTAATTTTAGAATTCAGTACGAGTTGCATTGATTACAACCATTGTTTGTATTTGCTTTTTTTAATTAATCTTTAATTGTTGCGAAACTTTATACGAGCTGTTTAAAATTCCGTAAGTTTTCCCGTGAATCTGTCTTTTGAAAGGGAGTCAAGGTGGCTCGAAGAATTAACATTGACATTCACAAAGTCAAGCAACGTCAGAGATGAAGCTCCGAGGTCAAAGAGCCAGAGTACAGTGTTCGGCATCTCGTTTAACGCTAATTTCTCGGCTTGCGCATTATTGCGCGAGATAGAGCACAAAGTGCCGTCGAGGTAATCCAATAGAATTTGCCCTGTAACCTTCTCCAGCAGTCAGTACCCGAAAAGGGAAACTGGCTACTTTATACTCGAAGCAACGATTATCGACCGACTTTAATAATTAATTTCCTAACGACGTCGTTAAAGTTGCGTTTGCCGGTAACGCTTAAAGATCAGCTTAATCTCGCGATCTTGGCTAAACTTGCCGTCACGACAGCCGCCGCGTTGCTTCGTGCATTCTCCGCTTTTCTTTCAGACTTTCGTATCCTCGAAGGCTCACCCGAACCGTTTAAGTGTCTTAACGGAGTTCAAAGTTATCCTCTGTTAAGTGATCACTTAACGTTCCACTTCGTTCCCTTTCCTTGCACTGGCTCCTCTCGTTCTCCGTTTTCTTCTCTCGAAGATGAGCATGATAGGAGTCAATACGCCAAGCAACCTCTTCGTTCTGCAGATGTTTAGATTTCCGGATTGTCCACTATTCTTCGGAAAGAGAAAAACAGCAATGATGTCTTTAGCTGTCGATTTTAAATTCCTCTCCATTCAAACTTGCAGTTATGTTCCAATTAATCCATTTCTCCGCTATGTTCTTCGGGAAGATCTTTTAAGAACGACCATTCTTATGAGCACCGGAAATCGATGCTCATTCGCAGACACATGTCACGCAAAGAGAACGACGTCGTTGAACGTCGGATAAGTTGCCTTCTCTCTCTCTACCTCGTAACCCATTCGACCATCCACGCGAAGAACGTGCTCCACCGTAGAAAGAGAAAGAGAAGCACCCCTGGAGGATGGAGAACGAGTGCGAACTCATAGAGGGGGCGGAAAGGTTCGAAGGGGGGCAGAACGGGGGAAATAATGCGGGTGTTGCCGGAGAGTGGTGCCCGACAAAATTACAATTTGGGGGATGTAATTCCGCCCCGGAGAAATGGCCTCCACATACCGAGGTGCGGGGCCGACGGGTGGCTAGGTAGGTGGCTCGGGGGTGACTCGTTGGGTGGTTGAAACGTAGGGGTATGGAAGGACGAGAGTAGGTGGAGGAGACGTTGGAAAGCCAAGGGTGTGAGGTCGGTGCGGCGGAACGGGGGGTGAGAGAGATTTATCAACAGCTCGTTCCGCACTAACTAGACGCCGGAAACTCGAAAGATATTGCATCAGCGAGGCGATGATAGCGCCACGACGACTGGCATTAAATTGCATCCGGCCGTTGCAGGAATTTAGCCGCCATTACGAGCGTCTGTTGCCTCCCCCTCGCTTTCCAGGTGGATCCTTGGTCTATTTCTTCGTGCCTCTCTTCCAGCCAGATCCTTTGTCTCTCTCACTTTCCGTCGGAGTTTCTATTTTCTCCGTTCCTTCCGACGTCGACCCACGGTGTCGCTTCTATGCGTGCTTCTGCGGTCGTCCCGGCAACCCTTCGTGATGGTTAAATTAAATTTAACGTCTTCGCGGAGCGTTTACGGCTATCCTTGAATAAATAATCGACCTGGGTCCGTACGACCGAGTCCATTTTCCAAGTTCACCCCCTGAACGTTTCGTTTACGTATTATACCATGGATACGTGACAAACGAGGCAATTTATTTTTTTTTTATCCGATAACATGGAACCGACAGGTTGTTCGTTTTTGACGGATTCTCGATTTTACGGAGGAAGGACACGAGAAGCGGAAGACGGTGATACAGGTTCGCTTTGATTTTCTGACACATCGACTGACAATCGTGTGGACTCGATAACGTTTGCAGATTGTATTACAATGGATGATAACGATACGACGAATTTCTGGGATTTTTATCACAAAATTGGCGAACGGAATAGTCTGGTTGTAAATTCATTCGAATGAAACCAGGGAGGGAAGATTAAAGGTAACCCCGGTACGAGATTGGCCACCGTTGGTTGGTGAAATTTTTCCTGGGCGAAGCCCCATTTGTAGGGATGAATCGCGTAAAAATGTACTCTTTAACGTCGAGGCGCGCAATACGATATTTCTCCACGAACACACCCTCCTGAGTACGAAGAAACGCGTCGGCTTTCTATGGAGTCAGATGGTAGGTGTACTTGCGAGGGTGTCGCTAAGGAAAGGGGTTGTAATTTATCCATTTGGCGGGTTTGATCGGAGCAGCAACCCTCGAGGCACAAGTGTCTCAACCTCCGATCCCACACAATCCCTTCTACGCTTCTGCGAAGCTCTCTCTTTCTCTCTCTCTCTCTCTCTCTCTCTCTCTCTCTCTCTTTCTCCCCCTCGAAGGGAGTTACTCGCGATGCTCAAGCGCCACTACCACTGGCACAATCTCCTTACTTTGCAAACGTTTACTCGATCCACCCTTCCTCCGTGCTCCGACTCTCAGGCCGAAGCAACAACCTGTTATAGCGCCATCGTAATTTGCATTTACACTTTAAACAAACACACCAGGCAATGACGACGTTACCAAGGTCTCCCTCTCTCCGAATTCCAAGTGATGCTCCGTGTCTTCTTCTTCGAACCAACCCTCTCAACCGATACCATTCTTCCCTCTGGCGTTGTTCTCGCGGCTTTCATCGTACCTGACAAGCTGCCACTTTTAAAGCAAAGAGGGTACTTTACGTTGACAGTAAACGGTGAATGTCTCAGCGTTGATCTTGTCGACGATGTGTATCGCGGGATAAACTAATTACTCGTAAACGTCACGATTAACGAACATGCAACCCCTTTCGGTGGCCCGGAAACAAACTTCTAATTATAGCAGGAAACGAGGATTACGATGGCGTGTGCGCGAGAATATCCAAAATGACGCGCAGCGAAACCAGAATTCGTGTGGTGCGAATGCGACTAATTCGTATTTAAAGCTTTATCGAGCGCACCCCCGCGCGACAATTTCACGGTTCACAGATTCCTCATGACAGCTAATACCGTCAGCGATGCGACATCTCTGTCTCTCTCTTGTTGTTTTTCTCTCTCACTGAATCTTCCTCTTTATCTTTCTTTCGGTTCTCACCCCCTGCAAAGACGACGATTGTAGCTGGAATAGAAAAATACCGCCCCGCGTCGTTTCGAACATAGTGCAAGTAATTTAACTAGCGAAGTACTTGGTAATAGCCCAGGACTGCATAAACAAAACGGAAGGTTAATTAATCGAGTCCAAGTTAGAGAGTAACAAGACTTAAAGTAGATTCTAGATTAATTATCTGTTACTCATTCTACGTCCTTCTATTCCCAAGTCCTCGACTCGCAGCGGGAGTGAAATTCTACGGTCGTAAAAGCAACGGTTTCATCGATGAACTATCAATTAACCATTGATAATACAATTCGAGGTATTTACTACAAATAATGAAGAGTATATTGAAAATATTGAACGTCGAATAGAATGGCAATACGATACAATGAAAATGGAGAAAAAAACGTATTCATTAAAATCCAAATATGCTCAGATTTCGCGACGATGCATCCCAGTGATATTTTTTTACACACAGTAACACCGTATGATAATTTTGTTAAAATTTCCTTTTTTGTTGCAACGATATTTTCCATAGAATTTTTGCGTAAACTATAACGAGCACAAATTCTCGGATATTTTTCATATAGAGATAAAGAAATACTCTTCAAGACTATATAATATAATGGAAACCAACCTTAACATTAGCTCATATTTCTTTCAATAATTGTACTGTGCCATTCTACCCGTGTTTTATTACTTTCGCCCGACATTCTAGCCGGGTACGTCGCAGAAACTCGAGCTAATAAGTGCATTTTTATTTTTCATATTATTCATTAGCATACCAACATCTCGAACCATTCTTGTTCTACACCTCTTTGATATCTGCCAGAGAGAAAACATCCATATTGAACATCCAAAGAGTATCTTTCTTCTAACAGACATTTTTTACAAGGACACTACTAATTCACGCCGCCTACGGTCCCTCTGGCTCTCTTCTTAGATTGTTCCACCCCTTAGGAACTTCTCTTCCAACCCCTCTATTCTGTTCCGGGCCGCACTTTGTTCCCTTCTACGGTGGATGCAATTTTAATCTCGAATTCCGAGAAAATTACCCTGCCGTCAGAGCCGTTTAAGCGGCTACTAGGTGAGATTGCCGCCCCAACTCCACCCCCTCCCCTATTCCTGTCAAGCCACTTGACATATACTATATTATGTGCAGGGTTTTGGTATTCCAAGGAAATTATTTTCCTTTCACCTAATTTCGTCCTGCTTACCAACTACCACCCCTTTTCTTGGACTGTTAGCGGCTCCATAAGAGGCCAGAAAAAAGGATCTTTAATATCATCCGTGCGAACTTGGCTCTCGTCGATATTAAAAATAGCAATACCTAGAAGAATGCCGGGCATCTTTGACGCTGACGTTTTATTAAATTGGAATCTTTCGTTTTTCATGAATTAATTAAAATCTACGAACATGAAGTACTTGAGGAGAATGTAATGTTGCAGCAACAAACAGGAGCTACGTGGCACAAAGAACTCAGGGTACCGTTTGACGTCCGTCGTTTGGAGTCCGAGTCGAAGAGAGGAGAAGAAAAAGGTTTCTTACTGCGATTCATAATAATAGTAACAATAACGAATTTTATTGCCACATACACAAATAGATGGACATGGCCGATGTACAGTGTACAAGCTGGGATCGCAATGACGATCCTCGTACAATTAACTACAGTTGCGTTTCCATTTTCGTTTACCGTAAAACACGCATCAAAATAAATGTCCCTCTAATTGCACCGTATCTAAACGAAGAATCTGGATGTCGCGACGAAACTAGCTAATACATCCACGAGAAGTATTCACACGTTCGCATCCACCCTCTCGGACATACACATATACGTCTATCCTCTTCATTCTCCCTTGCGAAATTCTGACTCGTCCATTCTCGAAGATCGAAGGAACTACTAAATCACCGTCGAATATCCGACAGTATCGCGAGCTTTCCCTCGCACGTAAAGAAACAGCAGTTCTAAGAGAGGTAAGAAGAAATTAGTCAGCCTACCTCGGGACAGGGATAAAGAGGAACAAAGGTGATTGACTCAATTACCCGGCATATAGCCTAACGGTAATCGCTCGTTTTTGTTTATTGATATACAAGATATACATCACGAAGTAGCGTCGGCGACAATGCTACGTACACACAGTAATATTTCATGAGGAAAGATCTTTCGATCCTTTAACCTCCATTAAATCTCATTCGTGAACTCCTCGACCCCGTGGTATTCACGGATCTTTCGTCGAAGAAAGGGAAATGTACAGTTTCGCGTTCAAATCCAACGCGCCAAACGAGCAAGCATACGGCAATGCGGAGAGTAATTGTATCATTGCGGTCCTCTATTTAAACGGAAATATCAGCGTCAAGCAAAGGCGCGTTCTCCACGGATGGCCCGACTATCGTGCATCGATTCCCGTGGCCGCGAATTTCTACTAATTTTACACGAAAATCCTCGCCACGATTTAGCGCGATGGATCTGCTCGGCGCATTTACAACGCAAGATGATACCTCATCTTTGATCGGAAACGATCACGATGAAGATCGAGTGCTAATGATCATCCACGAGATTCAGGACGACGGTCTCTTTCGCGATTTAATTATAATTTCGTTCTATTAGCAAATCGATTTGTCAGCCTGACACGTGCCCTCTGACCTGGCGAGAAAGAGTTTTCCACTCGCACAGGCGCACAATTGATAAATGGTCGAGTCTCTTGGACTCTGATGAGAAGACGTTCGGGAAGAATGTTGCTGCTGTTGCTGTTGCTGTTGCTCTCTCGACGAGTGACCTTGAATGGGATTCGCAGTTTTTAGGCCCTTCACGAAAACCGTTTTGGCATCCAGCCTAATGGCACCATGGACACTCTGCAGCTTCAGGTCTGTTAAACAGGAAGCGGAGATCTCGTTCGCCCAAGATTCGATCACCACTCTCTGAGGTGCGCTGATCTTGAGAGACCTGGTTGCTGATTCGAGTCTGTGGACAGAGAAAGAGTTTCTTTTCCTCTCTAACCGCGTCTGGGTTGTGAATAGTTCGGCAGGGTCGTTTAAAAGCGGAGGATAAGTATCGAGGAAGGGAGAGAAGTTCGAAAGGAGGAGACGTTATTGAGAGTGAACGCATGTCAGCAAGAAATCTGGAGAAGCGCGATGGAAGGTTCCCTGGAATATCGACGATATAATGCAACTGGAAACGAGTCGGACTCGCAATAATCGATCCTCTTTTGTAAGAAATGGTAAAGCGGCGTCTTCGAGCGTACCTCCTACTTCCAATACCCATCGGTTCCTCCCTCCTACCGTTTTCTCCCCATTCAACCCCCTTTCTCCCGATCGTAGACCCATTGCTGGTATCCTCCTCTGCCAGTAGGTTCCGCGGTATTTCATATCTGGCACAAATCCAATCCTATGAATATAATTTTCCGCGCGAGCAAAGTTTTATTGTAATCGTAAATCCGTCTGTAAATTGCCCGACGCTATCAATAACCGCGATGGCAGTGCGCTCCACCCTGCCACCCTCGATATTCCCATCCCTCCTTCGAGTTCGCGATTTCTCGTGTTCGTAATACACCTCGTGAAACGACAGGGTCTATGGATTCTAGAAGAGACAGGGAAGATAGCCGTTTCCAATAGAAATACCGTCGATTCCTAAGAAGAAAGGAGTATACGATTATTTGCGCGAATGACTGCACCAGCGGGTCTTAAAGGAAGGATGTTAATGATAATTCCGCATTCGAACACAGAGATTTACATGTATCGTAATGCACGCCTCGGGGCGATTTTTAGTCGTCCGTTCATTCAGCGCGAATATCAGCGATCATTTGGTATTAATTCGACACGCGTCGATGCATCATTGGACGCATGTTTTTTAACATGACAATGGAACATCACGCACAAAATGGATATTTCCAACTGGACGATTTGTTCGGCAAAATACCTAGGAAAGGTCGTAGCGGGCGATTAAAGTTTGGAAACAAGGTATTTCAATCGACAGCTTTATATTACTCTTTAAAAATTAATCGAAAATTTTCGAGGGATAATTTTAAGGCTTGAATGACGTTGTTCTTCAAACACGAATTTAAATGTGGTTAATAGGTCAGCCTTGCGTTTAGATATCCCACTTTCACGACACTGAGTCGACTCGTTTTCAGTCGACGATGTAAAAGGAAGACGAAGGATCCGGTGTATCGATCTATCGCGAGGATATTATTAATATTTATGTACATTTAATTATTCAGAACATTATATTGTTGATGGGAACGCGACGACCCCTAGAGAAATCTTTTTTCCCGTTATCTCCGTACGATTACCTGAGGCCGCGGCCTGATTGCCCCCTGACCAGCGGCGTTTGAACGCTGCCCTGGAAAACGGCACCCCCGTCACCAGTTACCCTCAACATTTCCGCCCCTACCACGACTTGTTCCCTGTCTGCCGAGAAGAGAACTCCTCCTCGAGGGTCGGTTATCCGGAAGCCTCTCGATGCACAATCCACGCGATCCTCCCCTGAAAATCGTAGAAACAAATACACCCTTTCGAGCGTACGATTTTTCCTTCCCCCTTGCCACACTTCTCCAACGATAATTCCACGCTTCGATGAAATTAATGAATAAATATTACCCGGGTTACTGTAATGCATGCATTAATATGGAATTTATTCGGCCGTACTATGTTAATTCGAAATGTATCACGATGGAAACGAGACGGAACGATCGACGAGAGACGGGGTCGTTGGATATTAATAAAGTGAAAAAAAGGAGACTTATCGTTGTCCTTACCGACTGTTAATCGAGCGAGTAATCGGCCATCGTGAGATCTGGCAGAGGCCGTAAAATTGTTCCATGACTCGAGAACGAGATTTTTCCCTCTTCGAGATTGGAGACTGGAGGCCACGAGGGCATCTAGAACGGCGGCTTGACCCCTTAACTCGATACCCCCGGGCACCACCTTCAGCGAGCCGATACCTTCCTGAAAGAAGAGGAAATGACTGTCAGGAAATAAACGAAGCCATCTTTCTAGGGCAACTTCGCGATCGTCGATGAAAATGCCACCTTAGGCCTCTCGAGGTATTAACAGAAATTCCTTCGATAATGACTGACTTTTTAATACTTTGCCACCCTTTTTCCAATCACCTTTTTTTCTCTATCCTATTTTCGTTGACATATTGTTCTCTATTTTTTTTCTCTCTATATCGTGTATATATTTTTACGAGTTATAACACGAGAGAGATATATTTCACCGAGCGCCATGATTCAACGTGACAAAATTAAGTACCACCGGCCGACATTATTGCCGTTTCAGACGGTTGAATAATAAATGCGGTGATGAGCTACGCGCTCTGGTTATACACGGTGATCCATCGTGTCTGTACGTTTGAAATATCTCATGTAATATCGGGAACAGTGGCGTAGGCAGAATTTTATTTCGACTTTGTACGCCCTCGATCCTCGAGTGTATCGAACGGAGAAACGAAAAGAGTAGCATCAGGGAGAGAGGAAACCGTAGATAGGGTTGTTGGTGGGAGGGTGAAAGGAGAAATGCGCTATAAAGCAGGCACATCGGGCGTTTGTATCCATCTCATAAACTTCGGATATTCTACCGCTCGGACGACTTATCCTCGAACGCGGAGGAATGCAATTTTAGTTATGAAATGCAATTCATCGTTACCTTAATTGCACTTTGATGGCCGCCGGAATTTATCGTTATCCTCTACTTTCGTTGGGCAATTTATTGCAAGTCCCAGGGACTTTAAGTCGAATCGACGACGAGAGAGGAGGAGCAGGCAGAATTCCAAGATAGATTTTAGCGCGTCGTCTTTAAAATAGCATCGCTTTAAAAAAAAAGGTAGGTAAAATTTAAACGTCCAAAAAATGCTTCCTTTCATGGCGACATGGCTCGTCGTATCGTCTACATTGGTTTCCGATGATTAGCCACTCGATTGGAAGCAATTGCCACGCATATACACTGTCCCGTTCTACCGTTTCCACTTATTATTACAACTGCCGGAACGAAAAGTGGCAGTTGGGTATACGCCAATAAACGAAACTCGAGCTTTGCCTTAAATCGTCCAACCCAAACTACTGGCTTCTACGATTCTTTCGCCTCTTCCTCCCAGAACGAAATCAATTGGGGGTATTATTCGATGTCGTTATCGTTACAATTATCCCTAAAGTCCGTTCGGTTTCTATAATTCACGAATTAATTAATAGTGCGGTCGAGAAAGACGAGAATATCAAATGGATACGAACATTTCAAGATGCTTCATTTTCCTCTCCAATTTTTCTTTACTTTTCTACTTCGTTCTCTCTCCTTCCGATCTTTTTCTCTCACCATCGTCAAATTATTTCTTATTTTCTCTGAAATTAAAGGGCTCGCGATCGTTATCGAGGAAACTAGCGTTCCGGCGGATGGTAGTCCCGATCTTCGTTTAAATTCCAGAGGCCGGAAGTGCTGGCATTGGTCCGGATGCGCATAGCTGTGGCCGCGGTTGGTTTCCATCGCGCCGGCACTCGATTAGCCAAATCGTTCGGAAAACGATACGATCTCTTTGCTCTCTACTTAACCGTAACCGTAAACCCCAATGGCGTCGAGAAGGCCATAGAAGCGGCTGCTTTTTAGAATCATCGTACGATCTCCAAAGGTATTCCCACAGAATCGCCAAGACGATCGATGAGATCCCAGATCCTTGCGTAAGTCAAGAATCGACGCGCGATGTTGAAAGAAGAACGATTCGTCGACAGACAAACGCTGTTAATTTAAACACATTAAATCGAAAGAGGTTTTTTAGTTGCAAAATAGATCGAAGAAATGAGCACAGAATTTGGAGAATAATTTGAAAATTCGTAGATGAATCGCGCGAGCACTTTTATTATTGTCGAAAATATGCGCGCATCTAGATTTGTGTACACGAGATATCGGTATATAGACGATCGATGAAAACGACGTTTCATTTTCCGCCCGATGATTTGACGAATTTAATTTGAGCTCGGTGCTACTGCGACGTGTCGTGGCGCGCGATAAAATATTTATTAAATCAAAAATCGAGCTGCCGTCGGGGAGGGCGTCGTGGTTCGTTAAATAAAATCGGCGGCCGAGCCGTAACCGGTCGCGAAATTATCACGAAGATACGGTTTAATATGGCTGCCGGACAGTAAACTCGCATGCGGTATACTCCAACCCGGTGCATTATTTTACGACAGAGCGCAGTCATGAAATTTTAATCGGCGGATTAAAGCAAAACGACCCCGTTCCACCCGCTTTTCTCTCGCTCTTTCTCTCTTCTCTCCTTTTCTCTCCAATTCTCTCTTTCCCGGTCTCTTTCTCTCTTATCCTCCCTTCTCCTTCTCTTTCACCCCGCTCATTTTTTTTTCTCCCCTTCGCCTGATTCCGGTTTCTATTATGCCCGACGATACAAGCGTGACTCTCGTCGACAGAGTCCGCCCTCGACCGATTAATTGCGGCTAGCAATAATAATTTTCCCGTTCGCCGGCGTAATTCAAATTCGCGCTGCCGCGACGAAGCAGCCGAGCAAAACGGCCAGAGCGAGGAGGGGACCGTCGATTATAGTAATGAAAATTAATCGACTGCATGTCCGACGAGCGATCGGTTATCCGGTACGCCGTTTCCAGGGACTTTGGTGTTTCTGTGCCGACAGAAATCAGAACGGTTAGGTAGTTTCTCGTGATCGTGATTTCACCCTAATAATTAATTCTATTGGTCAGCATATGATCATTATTTTACACCATGAGATACATATTTTTTTCATCGTTTTCTATGTTACAGCTGCGGGCATTATTTTATATCCCGTATTTATTCCGAGCTTTATCTTTCACCTACCGTTAAAAGCAACGAATCACGAGCGGAGCAGCGTACGCGCTTTCCCCTTTTTGACCCCTCTCTATCATCTCACCCTCGTGCCCTCCTCACCCCCAAAAAAGCGCAAGCTTTTTAAACGCCCACGCGAGTTTTCGTTTTGCAAGCGTCAGAATGTACGAGCATTGGATCCAACGTTTTTTCTCCGCCTGTCTCAACCTCGTTTGCAAATCCCTTTACCCATTCGCAACCGTGAATAATCGAGATTGCACAACGCTCGACGGACAGACGGCTAGGTAAAAGGACCCTTCTTTGATATTCCTCTTCCGGACTATCCTAAGAAGCCCCAGACATCATTGGACGTGCAACGTACACACGAAGTGCTCAGGTAAGGGACGTAATGAAATCCAAATAACACCCCTTGTAAACGTATATCATCGTAACGACGCCTCGGGACGACGTTGCCTGGCTGCTCGCCGTCCATAAATTAATACAAAGCGCGTTATTTACAAGGATTATAACGGCGTTTCGTTTTCATGCCCTTGCCACGAGGAGGGCAATTTAAACACTGTTAACTTTTTCGTTCCGATCGTGCGGCGAGATAAACTTTATGGCTATCGGGGCGAAAACTCGCCTGATGCATTCGTTTGAATCTTAAGCGTCGGAGAGAGAGACGAATTTCGAACTGGCTGGATTTCTGTACGGGGAAATATCGCTTTTTGTACGATTCGCTTTTGTGGATTTACTGTCGACAAAGGGTTGTTGTAAAATTGTTACAAAATTGTTGCTTTTGTCGATCGTCGCGTTGTTGACGATACATGAGAAATAACGATGAGCAGTGCTGTGGAGGAAGGAGGATATTTGAAGTGTTGATGATAAATAAAATTTATTATTTTAAACAGGACGTTATCAGGGTTAATGGTAGGAAACAAAAATCAAAATTACGTAGAAAATGTTCAGAGATTATTCAAAAATGCGCAAACCTAAAAGTAATGAAAAATTGTTCAGTTCCTACGCGAAGCTACTCGAACTTACGAGACTTCGAGGATCCGCGGAACTTGCAGAACCTGCAGGACTTGCGAAACTCGTACTTGACCCCTGAAACTACGTTGAACTATCTGAAACTACACAAAATTACCTACCGTTCCCGGAAACTCTTAGAAAAACGAACGAAAAAAAATCCAATTCAATCATTTCATCCCTTAAACACGTTATTCATCCCCTAACAAATATTTCACTCCTAAAAGTCCCTTTTCACCTATCGTACCTATTTCATATAAAAAACACTATATTTCCTAGTCCACAAATTTCTCTCTCGAAACGATTAAAACAAAATTCCCAACCGCATCGACATTCATGTAAAAACAAACATCCGACGAATTAAATAAAAAAAAAAAAAAAAATAATAAAAAACGCAAGTACCCCGTATGGAAACGTAACATCGAACATTCCACTCACGTTTCGTGTAACGAGAAACAAATATTCCATCGTATCAGCCGCGACCCCCTCGAAATTCGTGCATCGTCCGAGCCGAGCGGCTTAATGCCGAGATTAGTTTGTATCGAGAAATGCAAAAGCGTACGCCGAAGCAAGGTGCAAAGCGTATACTCGTTTAAATACACCGGCAGCACCAACGCGTAGAAGAGTGACACGTGTACGTGCTGATATCTGTGTGTACATATGAACCACACAGGTAATTACACATATGCAGGTGGCGCATATACCGCGTTAATGCACCTCACGTAATTATCCCGAGAGCTGGACGAGAGTCGCCTAACTTCTGCCGCGAGTAATCCGACTCGTAGCCCTGTCACCACCTACGGCCCACCTTCGACCAACCTTCGTCCCTCGTGTTCCCTCCTCTCTACATCCAACGTACGGCTCTACCTCCGCGACATTGCAATTTCGTGTTATTTTACGTCGTGCACAGAGCAAGGATTAAATCGCAGAGAGTACTGATGACTACGGAGTCCCTGCTGTCCAGCCAGGATTTACCAACGCCTCGGGTGATTCCTCTGGCTGATACGCGAGAGGATGTTCCGTGTCATTGATGATCGCGGTGATCTCGTCGTGGTTTTACTCCATTTTATTTTACAACCGGGATATTTATATGCTTTCTATATAGATTTCCGTTTGATTTCGATAACTGTTAGTTTCTACGGTCACTAATTTAGAGATTCATATCAAAGATTTATAAAAAAAATGTTGCTGAAGCGATCTGCAATGCTGATGAAATTAAAGCTAGAAAGCAATTTCAATCTATAGATTTAAATATTCATCGTAGCTGTGAAATTTGAATTTTAATCTATCAAATACGACATAGAAATGTCCAAAGTTCGGTACTGTCGCGCGATTGAATCTTCGCTTATTGATATTATCGAGAGACAGTCCCTACAGGGTCGAGCTGAATAATCGAATTAATTGCCCACGAAGGAGGACATTCGGTATAATTATCGTTATCGGAGGAAGTGAATCGTAAAGTTATTGACAAGGCAATCGTGACGTTCCTTCAAGCGAGTATCGAAGTTCGTTGCACCTCGCGATCGGAGTGGCTCGGTGGCACAATTGAAACGATGGGTGAAAAAGAGGGATAGGTAGATATATAAGCGAAAAGATGAAGCTAGATTGCGTAACGAGCGGACCTCGTGGATCATTTTGCTAAGATAACGAGGCGGACGTTTACCGATACCGTGGCACGACGGCCGATTGTTTCTCGCTCTCATAAAATATCTATATATCTATATATGTGTACATTTTTTTTACGCTAATGGGAACAATTATATAAAAGAGATACCGGAGACGGGATGCCCTAAGGGCATCATTAATGTCGCTACTCTCACCGTTCTGGCGTCTTTTCTCATAATATGCCCTTCTGCGCTTTTTCCAGGTGTCTCGTTGCTTCACTCACCCTCCTCAGCCCTGCGTCTTCGGTTTCCGTCGACGTCCTCCGCCCTCACTTTCTTCCCTCTCGATATAATAATTTATTGTATTCTTCGTCCTCTAATTAATCTCTGCCTTCGAGGTAACTCGGTGCAGCATGGAAGACCCAGATGCGCCTTTCTATGACTGGGTCACCCCGAACGTTGCACCTCCGCGAGACTCTTATTTCCTCGAACAACGCGCGCATCGCGATGAAACAATGAACGATGGATACCCATAAACTTTTAAACGAGCGAACCGGGAAAATGCTCATCGGCCTTTACCGTTGTGCGAATATAGGATCACGATGGATTTTCGAGAAGTTTGCACCTCTCTAACGTGGCCAGGTGTTTATAAATTTTTAATAAACCGAGTTCTCGTTATTATCGTCCGCTTTGATCCAGCCATTGTTCCTCGCCGTGGGAAGGTATAATTATTTTGCTTCAACGGGACGATAAATCTCCGTGTTTTATATTTAATAATATAACACTGAGTGTACGATACCGTGGAGCGCGTGCGCTTTTGAGGGGAGAAAGGGGCGCATAAATAAAAAAAAAAAACGGGAAACAAAACGTACAAACAAAGTATCTTTTTTTTGAACCGATATTTTTGGACGATGCCTGAAACACAGGCTGGACGAAATTCAATTCTGCAAAGCCCTCGAAAATATCTGTTGATTTTACAAAACTTAATCGTTGCAAAATGATACCCAGGCGAAATCGGATGAGATTCCACTGTGATCCAGCGCGAAATCCCTGGAAACAATAAACTTGTCTGCCCGGTCTTCCAGCCGGTACGGCCTTCCCAGCGCTATGCCATGCCCTGTGTATATGTTCAAAATTCATGGCACCGTGCCCGCTATATTGCGCTTGCACTTGCTTCCTCGCCGCTATAATAGATATCCTTTAGTACTAACACAGTGCTTATGTGTAATGTATACGGGGTGACCACCCATTTCTCACGCATTTATTGCTAGCCGTACTAACTTCAACGATAAATCAATATCGATCCCTTTCGTCGTGTGACCTTCGTTAAACTACCAAATTTGAACGTTCCGAAATCTACCCTTCCTTTACTATTAATACCATTATTGTAATTTTTATTCACCGTCATCATTTTTCCGAATATTTTTCCAACCACTCACCCCTCTCGCTTCAACGTATCTCCCCGTTATTCCAGGTAGAACAAATCTACCGTTCTACTCGCCTCTGTTAGACTTTGACTAATCACATTTTTTTTTACATTACACACGGGATGGTCTCCATGGTAACCATTTGGGAAATAATACGAAAAATCAGAAAAATTGGTATGACATGGATGAGAGGCAAATTAAGGGTTAGGGATAGAAGGAAATTTGCATGAAAAGTACATCGATCCGAGGTGTTTCTACTTGACAGACTAAGCGAATAGAGTCGGAGAGACATACTAGGCATCCGTACGGAGTAATATACGAAGGAATGTATACAGGTGAATTCTCTATGGATACGAGGGTTATAGGGGTCGGTTCCGTGAGCGATATTAGGTAGGTGGGGCATCTGTTCGGTATGGCCATATACGTAAGCCGTTAGTGCCAATATAGTATCTGTATACTGTGTCCTCCGACATAACGTTTCAAGTTATATTATATATTGTCCGTAATCGAAGATCTCGTAAGACCCGCCGTGATATTGGAAACGTTACTACTTATGAATTCCACTAAGCTACGTGAAACGAGACGAAAGATACGCCTTTTCGTATTTCAACTTTAACTCCATTATGGATTTATTTTTACTACCATGATACACCTTTTATTGTACCATTGTAGAGGTAAGTTTAGAGACGGGAAAATTGAAATTTAGAGGCATAATAATTGTAGAAGTACTCGATTATATGGAGGAAAGTAGGACAGGAATAAAAATGAAAACAGCTCGTGTTACCGTAGCGGAAACTTTTGCTAGTAGCGCTCTATGGTACTAATAGTAATTACTTTTCATCCGTAATACGTATTCAACGGTGAATTATATATAGATTTCACCTCGTTATTAAAATACAGAAGACTCGTTCAATAACGCTCCACTTTTTCGGGAGCGTCATTAACAAAATACGGAAGAGTGGTAGCAATTAATTTCAGGATTCTCTCGGCAGAAATTTCGTTATTTCCGTAGAGTCGCTTAGGCTCGCGAGGCCCGGTAGTGATTCTTAATTGAGAAAAACGATTTAATCTCAGGAAGATCTCGTACGAACGGTAGTGTTGGAAGGTTCACCGAGAGCACGGGATCGTGACGGTACCAGAAGAGGTTCCGGCTACAGAGAAGGTCGAGGCTCTCATCAAATATGAATGGGTAGAAAAGAATGGTGGATAAAGGTGGAGGGAAGTACGAAGGGCATAAAATATTTCCCGGTTCGCAAGTGCATCGCGTTTTCCCTCGGATAGGACGGGATTCGAGGGTGGAAAAGTTGGAGATGGGTATCAGCCTCGAAATATTCCACGAGAGTCTTTAACAGTATCGTCGGTACCAAGATGCGCTTTTTTCTTAATCCGTCGTATCGAAATATAGGAACACAGAAACATTCTTTAACCACGTAACCATTTTCGTTGAAGAAAGTGCCCTATTTATGAAACAATTTTTCTCGTCGACGTCCCACGTCGGATAAAATATTCGAAGAGATGGTGAAGATAGCGAGACATTTTTGAAAGTAACGAGCATAAATCCATCACGGATTCCGGAGGTAGTATAATTAACGAGAAAACTCCTAATTAACGGGCTCGTCGATTTAACGAGTGACTTACTAATTGGATGTAACTTATCACGGGGATACGATATAAACGGTAGCTCGATTGCCCGGTTTATTTACGGCTGAAGAGCAGGTAAGCGAGACATTACTCACGACACGTCACAAACTGACTCGTCCGGGGAATGGCATTAGCGGACAAAGAATGGCTCAAAGAAATAGGGGGAAGAAACGTCACAGGAGAACGGCAGATAGAGACAAGGCGGGAAAATCGCTGCGAGAGGATAGAACGGTGGTTGAATGTCGAGAAGAAGGACGATAGGAGATGGAAAGGTCGACGAGGAAAAGAAAGAGAAGGTGGAGGAGGTAGGGGAGGTGCTGGGGGAGGAAAGAAGAAGAAGAAGGTGAAAAAGAACCAGCAGAGACTTACATTTCCCACGGGGTATCCCTGCCGTTTTCAGGCTCCTTACTCACGGATTGATACTCAATTTCCACCGAGTTTAGCCCCCATCGAGGAATCGTTGCGCCTGATCGCAGGAGCTCCTTTCGATTTCAAATAAATTCGATAATGGTGGATAGTAGGTAGTAGATGTAACACTCTCGAAAAGGGATATAGGAAGGGATTTCTCTATCGTCTTTACTTTAATCGACAGGGTTAGACAGGGAATGCGGTTGCAGTGTTTCTTGGAATTTCCTGGCCGATGGAATACGCGGAAGCATTGAACGTTCGAGATGTATCGATAATGGAAGATGCGAGATTAGAGGGTAGGAAAAGAACTCGTGGATGATACTCAGATATATGTAGATTAAAGGATGTTGACTGGATTCTGTATGTATCAAATGTATCGTTTGAAAACGCAAAAGTTCCCTGTAAATATGATCCGATTGAGAGAATCGGTATGAAAGATTTTTATCGAATGATTCGTGGAAAATATGGGGCAAATGGAAATTTTATTTTAGTTGATGTAATATTTTATACTACCTAGAATGAACAAGGAATGGCTTGTATCTGTGTGCTCAAATGAAAAATATTTTAATTAAACATAATGATAGGACATGAATAATTTACCATGACGTTTCAGGAAACGTTGTTCTTGGATAATAAAACAGTAATTACAACTTTTACGCTTTTTGACAGCAAGAACGGCATGTTTAAAACTCGAAATAAGGACGAACGATATGTGAGATCAAAGGACTTTTGGCATGACATTTATGAAATTTTCACTATTAACGCGGCTTTAAACTGCATTTTTATCGTTTACAGATGACACGCGTTCCCGCGATGAATCCCCCGTTAACGAGAGGCAAAGGTTACGCGCCCTCGGCTATTTCGATGCTATTAAAACGTTTTATTTTCAGCTCTCGAATTTCGACGATATTAATAACAACAATCACCCCACAATCGAAGTATCCTGGCGCTTTGTAACAATCACGAACAAACGGTTATTTCGTGTATTTTACGCGAATACAGTTTGTAACGTAAGTTTTCGAATTAGTTCGCTGCAAAGTATTTTTATCCATATTGATACAAGAATTGATAACGAAAGTGCTCTTGTAAATCGATTCCATCGTGCGGACGTGATGCTTGTTGGCCGATACCCTCCGTATCGAGAGGGTTAACACCGATACAAACACCGCATCTATTCGTAAACACTTCAAGGAGCTGTACAGCCATATATTCTATATAATGTCCAGACTTCGCTTCTCCAATCAAAATCGAAACTAGGTACAGTCGAAATGTCGATACCAGAATGTTTCGCGATAGAATGCTAAAATCGGCACTTCAACGTTCAAACGTATCAACATTCATTTTAATGTAAACGTAATACCTTCAACTCGATTTCGAAGTAGATATACTTAACACTAGAACTACCGAACCAGTCAAAATGACTGGTACACAGTTTTTTCCAAAAAATTTTCAAGTCTACAGGAGAGTCATGAAATAAATACTCTACGTCAATCTAGAAAAACATTAATCACTGTATCCATTTTCTTTTCGGTCTCTTGATTCCTCTGTTTTCAAAGTACTTATTTAATATATTGAAATTTAATAGATTTAACGCCGGTAGTTCTAGTGTTAAAAAAACTTATTGAATATATAAAACACTATCAGACATGTTTCAGTTGGGCAAGATATTGCAATTTGTACCTTTATATTTCATACAACGTTCTAGAGTAATTTGCAGTATAATTGCAACGTTGAAAAATGTATATTATATAAAATCTGAAAGTAAAATCAGAGCTGTAATACTTTATATATACATCCGAAAAATAATTCTCATCGTGGTAGGAATTTACATGACCGAAATATCCTTGTACAATCCTTCGCTTAATCGCAACGTCTCCGAATGAAATTCCGCGGAAGAAGTACGAAGTGTAAACGACGATTTTCTCCACGGGAAGAGACGCTATGGGCCGATATAGTAGTTCCGGCAATTACGGCGAATTATATTAACCACTTTGCCGTCTCGCGCTACCACCTCGCCCTCTTCGTTTACCATCCCTCCGACTGTCTAGCCGACGATGAACCTATCTCTCCCCGTTTTGCGATCCGGCGCGCTTTAGTAGAGGCCTGTTGTTCGAGCGCGGCAACTCGTGCGAAACTAATTTCCAGCCGCAAGACGGAAGTCGACTTTAATGGCTGTTGAAAGTTACGTCGGTGCTATCGAACGATCGAATTCTGCGAGATGGCTTAGATTGAAATCAACTCCGAGATTATTGAATTCTTATAATTCTTCCTATTCTTCGTGGAGACTGAGAAAGGGTAGTTTTCGACTAGACTAGGTTTAAGAACGTTCGAGGATAGGTGGACGTTTTTATTCGTTCTTAGGAAATTGGTGGAACGATGGATTGGTAGTTGATACGATTGAGTAAGAATAATCGATGATTAAAATTGTATTTTTGGGATGGTGTGGGGAGTTCGAGTAGAATGATCTTTGGAAGGGGTGAATTTTTTGGCGAATAACTGAAACGTAGGATTGATTTGCACCGAGGAACGTAATATTGTTATTGTACAGTGCCGAATATGTTGGAACGTGTAAATAAATATTCTAACACACTGATGTAAAACTTCAATATATATTTGACGTTGATAAAGCGCTTAAAATAGTCCAGTCGTTTCACAGATACGAAGCGAAGAAGCATGAGAAAGGAAAAATAACAAATTACAATGCAATATCTCGTGAAATTTCAACGACAAATTTTTCCCACGCGAGACAGAATGTGTTAATAGTGATAAAATCCAACATACCGCGGAAATAAAGAATAAAGAACGTCGATATTCCAGAGAATAAAGTACCGCTCGTCGGACATACCTATACTCTTTCGTAATTTAATACCATACCATCGAAAGTAGAATTACACGTTTAAAGTAGAACGATTCCCATGGACAAAAATCGACGTTTTTATTTGGCCAGAAGAATGGCGCAAACCTCGAAGCGATTCCACCGAAATTGCGGTGGCCGGTGGCCAGTGTTCTCGCGGAACGAAAATATTTTCCACGATTAATATCGGAACGACATTTCACGATGGGAACAAAGCGAACACGGTGCATCCGTGTTTGCATCGATTAGCGTGCAGAATCGCCGAGTTGTACTCGAGAACGCAGGGATCTCGCACGAATGTCAGGAATTGGGGTTCATTACCGAACAAAAGCTTTAGCGCGGATTTTCAGTCGGTTATAGCGTGGCCACCCTCTCGTTACCCGGCAGGGGTTTGCATATCCAAAAGCGTATTTCCACGGAACTCTGTATACGTGTATGAAACGTGAATATACCTATACGTTCTTGTTATGTTTGGGAATATCAAAGTCAGCGATCGTGGCAGCGGCTCCTGCTTTTGAGAGTGTTTTGCGCGGCAAACAACTCGTATAAACATTACACATGATCGTACTTAAAAATTGAATGGCCGTAGATGGAAAAACAGTTAAGGACGATATCTAAGCGTATATTTTAGAAGAAGCAAAGAAATACTTTGACATTTTATAGAGAATTCAGGGTAATAACGTTGAGGAATTTTGTAGATATTATAATTTATTACATATTATTGTTTAAGGAAAAATTCGAATATCAGGAGAATAGGAAGAGGAACATTCGTTACAAGAGGATAGAGAAAGGAGCAAAGAGATACTCTGGAATGTTACGGAGAAACGACGGTAAGTATAGTGAAGGAATTTGTAGGTGTTGTAGTTTACTGTACATTATAATTTAAGGAAAACTTTGAGTGTCAGAGAAAAAGGAAGAGAAACTTTCCTTGCGAGAGGATAGCAAAAGGTGAAAAGAGATACTTTGAAGTGTTACAGAGAGTTGACGGTAACAATAGTGAAGAAATTTGTTGGTGTTATTGTAGATTATAATTTAACAAAAAATTCGAGTACCAGGAGTAAAGGACAAGGAACTTTCATGGCGAAAGGATAGTGAAACTTTGCCGAAACTTACGGAACTGAAGCCCATCACCTTCAGGAGCCAAACAGTGAGGGCGAGATTCAGTATGACGATGATTATGAGAGTCAGGACTAACGAGTATAGACACCTCTTCCTCCAGCCGTAGACGCCTAACCTGAAGCCTCCTTTGCAGGATGCGCTACCAGAAGTGCGTTCTTCCTGCACCGGAGGAATTGTTCTCGAAGATGGTCCCGTTGACTGTCGTATCACGCTCCGAGCACCGGTCGAGGTGCACGCCTCATCGGGCCAGCCTTGTCCCCGAGACATTCTGAAAGAACAATCATTAAAAAGGTTTTAATAAAATATTAACTGGAACATATATTCATTTTTAATCGAAGTAGAATGTTTTCTATGAAAGAATAACTCTGATGGCAAATAAACGAAGTGAAAGATGAAAGTTTCTTGGAAACGGAGGCTAAACTTTAACAATTCAGAATAACTTGAAGTAGTGAAAGAAATGAGGCAGAAAGTAACTTTATTTAATTCCCGTGAAACGACGTTTGTTAATTCAATTCGAAATCGTCAATTTAAAGAAACGAATGTCCGATTTCCTTGCTCTTTATTGGTACATAAACCGTTGTGCGGTATAGAAGCATTTCCTTAGGGAGAATATTTACGAACTAGATACGAAAGTCTGCCTTACAAAATAATACCGTGCAGCACAATTGCGAGCAATTAACAAGGCCGTAATTACGCCAGCGTTTCTCCTCGCTTGATGATTTATCAACGATTTATATTTTATTCTTACACCGCCGGCTGCACGGAATTGTTCGTAGAAATGCTTCAGGGAAGATGGATCTCCTGCTGCTTCTTTTTTTTTCCTCCAACCACGTGAGACCCTTTGCTCCATACGTGCTTAGCCTCCAAAGATATACTCCGAGTCCTCGCGAAAATTCTTATCGATTAGAAACAACGTCGTGCTTAATGCATCGTCCACTATGACTTCTTCCAGAAAAATCAAATCGTAAGTTTCACGAATTCCATGTATTATTACGCCGATGTTGCAGGAGAGAAAAGTAGAACGAAGATTTCAGTGAATAAACAAGAAAGACGAGATTCGACGGTCAAAGAATGAAAACGAAAAAGAGATTCGCGATTATCAAACGACGGATAATTAGCGGATGCTCGAGTGATCCCACAAGAGATAAACGAGCGAGACGAAGGACAAGAGGAGGGATAAAAGAACGGTAGAAGCTGAACAGAAGCAGGAAAACGAGTGGAAGCGAGGGAACTTATGTAAATCTGTCCGCGAAATACCTGACGTAACTTTAAGTCCTAATCCTTACTCGGTCGTACGGACTCGAACGAGTCGTCCTTTATGTGGCACCTTCTTGTACCTTCGGTTCTCCCCTTTCGTTTCTTCGCCGGAATTCACGAAGTCGTTTTTATTTTCGTTTGAAAACGAGAAACGCTGCCAACGAATAAAAATCCATGGTAGAGTGAGAGACAACGAGGAGAAGAGAACGAGGGAGGAAATGTAAAAGTTGAAAAAAGAAAGAGTTCCAAATGGAGAAAGACAGAGGGATGAAACGGGAATTACGAGAAAAGAGGGACAACGAGAGGAAAACAGAAAGGGAAGTAGGAAAAAGGGAAAGAGGCAAAGAGAGAAAGGAATGGGGGCTAAAATATTCAATGCCACCCCCTCCGCCTCCTTGCGGATAATTATACCTCTCGCGGATATAAAGAGCTCGGTCGCTCGAAATTAAAAGCTTCGAAGATAAGCCCCCGCGAGGGAAGAGTTCTCTCCTGTGCCTTGTACGGGTTTTCAGGGCTGCGAAGCGCACGAGCGATTTTCAACGAGCAACGGTGCAAGCGGAAAAGAGGGAGAGGAAACGATGTTAGTTGTTGTATAGCGGTGCAGCCACAGCTGCACGTCGCGTCGAAGGCCGTATTTAACGAAGGTCTTTAATCTACGAGGCTTTTTCGGATTCTAGCATGGTTCGCGATATTAATTTCTGCCACGATGACGCCTTAGAAAGGTCAGACCTGCTCGAAGCAAAATGTCAAAGCGCGGGACCTCACGATAGTCAGAGATTCTAATTCGAATCTTTTAACTCACACATGTTTCTTTTCAGCAATTTCAGAACGATTTTTCACCCTGATAATGATAAGTTCTTTAAGCTCAAAATTAATTGGACACTTTTTTAAGAAATGTATACTGGCGTTAGTCAAAAGATTGATCATAGTACCTATAACGTTGATCATCGGGAATTTGTTGTTAGTTCGTGCGTTTTCGGATTCAACCGACACGACGATATTGACACAGGTACACCGTTTTAGGTAGATTTCGAACCATCGAGGCTACGTTATGCATATCACATAGGAGAAATTTCCCAGAGGTAAAGCGGAGGCAAGGGGACTACTCAAACTCGGGCCTACTATTTGGGAGACCGAAGTCTCTATTCCCTCGTTGCCATACCCGTCTACCGATAAATTCGTTTCCATGCAATAAATAATCTTAATATATTACTTCTCCGGTTGATTTATTATCCGACCCATATTTCCATTCTACGATCGGACACTCAGAATGTTAGAAAAGTATGTTTTTAGGCTAACAGTATAAATCTCGTGTGATAAAAAAAAGGAAAATGAAAAACGCGATCGTTTTCCGGCGTCCTCCTTTTTGGCAAATATCCGGACAGGTTGGAAATTATTAAATGCCCCGTGCACGTTTTTCAGTTATTATATCCGCGCAAAGAGAAAAGAGAGCGGAATGTGGGTATTATGAATACGGGGTTCAAGAGGCAATTACAACGCGGATATATTTCATGGGCCATAAATAGCGTCAGACGTATGCTAAACGGTCGCGAGAACTTTTGACGCAACGCAAAGTTAGCTGGGCTACCATAATTTCACAGTTCCAAGACCAAAGAGCATTACAAGTTGCGAAATTATCACTGCACCAACGTATGACCGTGTTAGGAATTTCCTTTTTCTCTTCTTCCACATTTTCGCGAGCAATTACGCACTTTGACGCGGTCCGAGTCGCGACTGGGGGAATAGTTTTACAGTTCCGAGGATTCAATCGAATTACGTTGGACGAGGTCACGAAAAGGATCTCGTTTTGTATCTCTTTTTCTCTTTCCGGCTACCTTGACAACTAGGAGATCGACGGCAGTAAAGTTTCGACGTAACGGTAATTAGTTTTACGTTTAAAGGATATTTTTCGTAGCGAAAAGAATTTTCAACGAATCGCATATCGAGCGATCCATTTTCGTTTTATTTGACTTATAAAAAAAACAACAAAAACGTTATAATACATTGGTGAACGACGAACCGGCATATAAATCTAAAGATTAATTTCAGATTACATGTATTTTTATTACAAAAAACACTACCCGTTGTAGCTAAATCGTAATAGTAAAAAAAAAATTCCAATAAAACTCAGGGACCGTATAACAAATTGTATTTACTCGCGCTGATAAACGTTTACTATTTATAACGTATTATTTGATGAACATGAAAAAAGGAAAAAGAGGGTGAGGGATTATTTGTGCTGTGATTTCATCGATGCGAATCGATTTTATTGTTTTTTATAAATCCCAAGCGGTAAGACCGTAAAGGGGGAGAAAAAAAGGGAACGAACGTCCGGCAAAGGTCTCAATTACATTTTACGTTATTTCAAGCTTCGTCCTATTTCCATAAAAGAAAATGATGGTCCGTAAAATGTACGAAATTCTAGAGTACATCGTCGACGAGCCACAGTGGCTTACGGTGAGTTAATTATCAGTTAAACGTGCTACTCGTAAAAACAGTTAAACGCACGTAGAATTTCTGCAGGCATCGTCCAAAGTCTAACTGTAAGACAAGCTCGAATAGTCCTCCCTTCACGAATTCCTGCGTTACAGGACTCAAGTTTCAAGCTGTTATAACTCGGTCTTATGACCGACTGCAACCATTATGGCTACCATTGTTCAAAATATCCTGCTTTTCCCGCGTATACTCTCGTTACTCGAGTTGGCTAAAAGTTGCCAGCAGCACACCCGATTCTCGCGTGTTTACCGAACTATTGTAAAATCCAGATACAATAGCCTCCAGTAACGTCATCCCGGTGATCGTTTCATTTAAATGTGATATACAGATCACGTTATCCATCGTCTTTTGTTTTTCCCATTGAAAAAGAGAGAAATGAAAGAGCGGGAGGAAAAAAAAAGGAACGTGTTGTTTGAAAAGGGATTTTGAAACGGGCATCATGCGAAACTGCGCACGAATTATTATTTATCCCATGGAAACGACGGAAATTCGATTTCGAGGACTCGAGCACAGGATTGAATGGTTGGTTGTCGATGAGCGAAAATTCAAAAGCCTACTTGACTCGATCCGAAGGGTCACTATACCTCTCCCTTTCTCTTTATGTCCATGCAAACTCCATGAAACTGAGGCGGCACAATGGCACAGCGAGCCACGACTTGGATTACGATCGACAGGAGTCTCTTGCTCGGTTGGCACTACAGGAATAACTGGAACAACGATCCTCTTCGAGAATCTCGAACGCCTCGAAGTACGGAGGTACTTGGTCGACGTTGACACGAAGAGGGAAAGTCGATTAAATATTTCGGGAGTCCCGTAGAAAAATCTTCGTGGCGTTCGACGAATAACGGAAACGTTCGATCTTCGTTGTCGTGGTCGTTGACGAAGCGGAAAATAGAGATGAGAAAGCGCGGTAGGATAAGATCCCGTGATGTTAAGAAACTTGCTTTTATCGTAACCAAGGAGAGAATTATTCAACGGCTGCGAGAACTGTCGGAGAGAGGAATTTGTGAAGTCCGACGAAGCACAGAGGAAGTAGATTGAAGAATTATTAAGCTACGCTTCGAAGCTATTAACTAACCAAGATTATCGCAAGAAGTAATGTACCTTTGCTACGTTTGAAACATCTTTGGAATATTTATATCCTTTCCTTGCTACATATTCTACGTCGAAGGTCTTCAACTAGGATTCTATTCTATTTTTCTACCCTTTCCATTTTTCAGTTTTATTAGATTCATTACGTCCATACTCAGCGAATCAGCGAGGTTACAATATACGTATACACACAAAAAATCTCTCAAAGTTGACAAAAATAATGCAAATCATTTAATCGATACACCGATCACCAAACTCCAACTCTTTAATCCATTCATACAACTGTACCTTCATTGTATTCCATCTCTTCCAGTAAAGAAATCGACGAATGTCACATTACTAATTCGATTCGTTGAATAAAACCGTTCCGCCTCGAAGACGTCGCATTTCCTGCATTCCCATAGCGCCGTAATATTTGAGAAAGCTCCAACGAACAGCGGGGAAGCGCATCGAGGTGGAAAGATCCAGGTAGAAAGCCAAGGACACACAGGTTAATTATTTTCCTCCAGTGGCTGTTGTTGGAAAGCCGAGGGCTTATCGGGTGGTTAGTCGAAGACCACAGGTCTGTGGTCCTTCTGCAGAACAGAGAATCAAGAGGAGGGTCAGGATAGAAGAGAAGGGCGGAAGGTCGAAATCGGAAGGTTAGTTAGAGACGGCGAGGACGAGGACGAAGATCTAACTTGGTGGTGGTGTCGACGCAGCTCCCAGATAGCCTTCGTTGCCGGTGGGCGCGGCATTGCCGCAAACCAAACATAGTTTAACTCGAATTGCCGCTAATAGACTCGTTCGTCATACCATGGCAAACGGTTTCAAACGGTGAGGGTGTAGTCGGAGCTCTTTTTACATCTCCTCCATCTACAAACGGGGGCTTCCCCTCTGTGTTCACTTTCTTTCTTTCCGACTATTCTTCCCGGCAGGACAGCGCGGAAATTGCTCGGCAATTTCCATGAAAAATGCCAGAGGTTTACAGTACGAGAGCTCGAAGGCGATCCTCGTTTAGTTTGCCGCGGAAATTACATCCCCGCCTTTTTCAATTTTACCGCATCGGGTACTTTATTGAAATAAAATTGCACGGAACGATAGTCGGTCACCATCTACGTGTCGGTGGAGGATTGCTCGTTAAATTGTTAAGTAATTGTTCACGCTGAGAATCACCGAGGATTTTTTACGATTGTGGACTTACCTTTGGTTTGTTAATGACGTTGAAATTTTCTGGGGCATTCTATTTTTAGGATTGCGAGAATACGTACGTGTTGTTATGGCAATCAAGTTGGAAATAGTGATCGTTTTGACGTTTAGTCGGCAATTAGAAAATAATTATGTCAAGCAATCGAGGTGGATTAAATTTTAAATTCGTGAGCAAAATAAGACGGTGATGAGATTACTATTTCGTGAACCGATTTATGTTATCAAATTACGCAATAGAGGTTAGAAAATTTGGTGCAAAAACATCGATCGCATTAAATCAACGAAATAAGGTTAAAGGTAGCAGCGAAAGGTAGAAATAATAATATTTAAGTCTATAAGATCATCGTTGAAAAGCAGGAGGCTGAGTGAAATTTTACGAGAATATTTGACCCTACATTCTCCTGCGAATCATTCCTTATCGTTGTATTATTTGACATCCCCTGACTCCAACGCTTTAAACGCGGTTTAACGTCACGCACGTTGAAATCGAAGGCTAAAAGCGAAACGCCCAACAGCCGGGTCATCGAGGGGTCCATCTCTCAAGGGTCTCACAAAACCCCTTAAGGGTGGTCAGTTATTGGCTGCGCGATTCAATCAAAAGATCAAACATCGGGAAACCCCGTGATCGCTATAACGGAATCTCGAGACCGTGACAACCTTTCGATTCGCCATTTTTCTGAAAATATGTTTCGTCCGCTCTTACGAAGGACAAATTACGTTTCCCCAACGAAATCTTTTCCTTCCTGGGACGAAAGGAATTCATCCCCCGTCTCCATTTTCTTTCCCTATCTCGTACCACCTATCCTATGGTGTCCTTCTATATTTTTCCAATTCTTATTTCGAAATATAAATATAATGATCTAAAAGCTAAAAGAAATCTCCTTCATTATGAATTATTAAGTACTGGTCACTTCTATTGTACGTAATTAGAAGACATAAATATTAAGAATGTATTTTTTTGATAAATAAATTCGTTTACATTGTAAAAAACACATTTCTTTTCATTTCACCTAATATATACGTCCATCACAATATTTTCATCCCATGTCACATCTTTCCCGAATGAAATCACCATTTAATCTCGTATTTCACCAGCGCTGTATCGTTCACGTGTAATTAAAATCGAAATAAAAAGCCGAAACATGGCCAATGTGTGTTATCTCCTGTCAATAATCACAATGACGATGGTGATTCCGCGGGACGTGAAACACAGGTAATTTGTAATATTGCATCCATTAGGAAGCGTAATACTCGGTGAGAATAAATACTTTATTACATTTCCTCTTACCGCGCCACGGATTCATTCCCATTTCATTAATAAATCGCATGCGAAACGGCACGGTAGCGTTATGTTTAACGGATAGATAAGCATTTACAGGCCAATCATTCGGGTATCATCGATTTATCGTTCAACACACGACGAAGTAAATTAAAAGGGCAGGTGCACCGATTATTAACGCCCACGTACATGCATCGTTTCCATCGTCTGGTCGAGTACAGTCACGTCATTAATATCAATCATCGTCATCGACATCCCGCCGTTTTGATGCAATAGTTTCGATGATCGATCGCGCCGCGATACCGCGTCTTGGACGACGATATATCGACGAACGATACACCGTTACATCGAAAATTATACGAAGCACGCGAGCTAACGATTTACTCCGAGCATGTGGTCGGTGGCCGTTGGAATATTTCATGATGTATCGAGAATCATTTAAATTTGAATAGGATATCACGAGAGGATAAAGATCACGGTTAGGACTGAATAAAAATAGGAAATTCATTAACGATGATGGAATAATTAATGAAAAATCAAGATGAATAAATCATACGTTGAAATTCTCTCAGCAATTGTATTGGAAAAAAACTATTTGCTATAACGGTAAATTCTTTTTCCCTGAAATTCTAGATATATTGGTATCAAAGTATTAGAAAATTCGATTATAATCGTAGCTCGTTAAACCTCGTAAATAAACGGGTTTCGTATATTCATCGAAAGATCGTGCTTCCACTCGATAAACCAGGGGATTTCCCATCAATTCGATTCTACTTTTCTACTCGTGAAGATTAATAAAAGATAAGTTCGACCGATGTTTTCCGTGCTGCCGGTTCAACTTGCCTCCGGTAAATACACATTAGCCTAGTTGCCAGGCAAACGTTTGCAAGCATCCCGCCAGAAAAATATCATCGTGCTCTGCTCTTTCTCCTGGCTCCATTACACTCTCACTTTGGCTGCTTACCAGAATCACTTCCAGACATTTCCAGCATTTTCGAATTATTTCGCTCCGTCGCGCCGGTTACGGAGCAACCGTTCAAGCCACTATTCTGTCTCTTCCTCCTACCAAGATTCCCGTATAAACAAAAGGACGACGAAACTGTATTTAGCGTATGCAAAGGATACCAATCTCCCTCGTTGTAAAATCAAAGATCACGTAAATTATTTCGATTATTTTACATCTCGGAATGAAAGAGGAAAGTCGGTGGAATTGTGAAATTTAAGATAAGCTCGGTGGTCTCTCAACGGCAATGGATCTCGCTCGCTGATGAAATATTTATTCAGAGTGCACGTGAGATCGTGATAATATACAGATATATTTTTATATATGTTTTACTTTTCAATGAAAATCTCCGACGAAGAATTTCCTAACGAAATCTCGCATTCCGAGTGGCGGAATTGAAAAAAATTCTCACGTCGTAGCGGTCTCTTCGTTTTTTCCCTGCTTCCCTCCGGCTATCGTCGAGGGCCCCATCGTCATTTTTATTACATGAAAAATTTTCACGATAAATCCTTCTACGTGTTATATAACGTGTTACACGATACTTAAGTGTTTCATCGGATTACGAGTATTACTCTCACAAGTATTCTATGTAGTAAGAGCATTTAGTTATCGCTCCGATTCATTTAAATCGTGCTTTGGTATCCCCGATTAAAGGGTTCGTGCATATTTTAACGCATCGCAGTGCAATGCGTGTACAACGGTGAAGGATTACCAATCGAGGATTAAATTTTCACGTTCCAAATATTCTCTTCCTCGTTCATCGTACTCGGAAGTATCTTACAACGGATAATAAACAGTTGACGTAACATCCATGAAGAGTGAGAAAGAGAAAAAGAATGATGGAGAAGATGGAAGAAAAAGACAGAGAGAAGAAAGAAGGAAGAGTTTGGCAGGAAGAAAACTCCATCGACCCGCGTGGTAGGTTTCAACGAATCCAAGGAAATCGGTTCAGAGGCCGGAAGGAAGCCGCTTTGATCGCGTTACCGGCTCGATCTCACGGATTAGGGACGATCCTCTTCCTCCTTGCTCTTTCCCTCGTTCGTCTCTATTTTGTTCTTATCCCAGGCCGTCTTTTCTCACCAAACTCGATATTTCGACTTTGACCATAACCTACCCCAATAAAATCTCCTCCGTTCGACCTCCATCGACGGAAGTGTCTGAAACTACCCTTCTCGTTTCCTCGAATTTCACGTCGTAACGTTACACCATCGCTCCCTTTTATGCGCTCTTGGCGTTTATGCATTTACTATCGCGAAAACGTTAAGACACTAGCGACGTAGCGAAAGGTAATTTCAATTTTGCATCCATCCTTGGATGCGCCATGAATAATAAAGCATAGAGGCTTTTCAAGGGGTTCCCCTCGTCGTGCACGCGAGACGAAGTAATAATTTTTGAGTCACCGCGAGAGACTTCTCCGCGACAGAATCTCTCGTGAAATGCCAACATCGCCGTGTCCCGTGTTCCTATCATTCGACAAACGAAAGGCGACGTCTTCTCTGCAAGACACGCCGAGATATCCGTTGACTTTTGCCTTTGGTGTCGCTGACATTTCCCATCGGGCAGGTAGAGCCTGGCATTTTCCATCCGAGACCGCAAAAGCGCATCTTCGAGCTCAACCCCTCGGTTTCTTCTTTCGTGCTCCTCTGTTTCTCTGACATCCACTTTATATGCGTCGGTATGGCCCGCTCACTGTTTTGCAAACATCTCGCCTTCTCTTGGAGGTTTATCCGTTTAAATCCGCAACGTCGCGGTGTTCGATGAATGATTGTTGTTAAGACTTTCGATGCATTGGCAGGTTTCGTTTGTTTCATCCATACTTAATTGAGTATAACTTTAAATTGAGGAAGGCAATATAGTGACAGTAGAAATTAACTTGGTTTCCTAAACAACAAATCTAAATTTAGGTCGAGAGATGACTAAGGTAACTTTATAGTTTCGAGAGTCACTTTGAACTACTTCTTTGGTAAAATGACCATAGTAATCAAACCTGAAATTGCAACAATAACAGGCTCTAAGGGTGCGAACAAGATGGCGAGCCATATCTTGCTTTTACTAGACATTCCATGCAGATTTCCGTGTATCCGTTCCATTAAACGTTATCTGAAAACGTCTAATGGATATTATATGCTATGCGAGCGCACACGTGTAAAGTTAACGATATATATATGTTCCTAACATAGAGAATTTATACGTACATAATGTATACGTAATAGCAATGCCCATACTTTATTGTACCTTCGTACGCCGGCTAGGTAATATAAGCGGAATCATGGAAAGCCATCGGTACAGCGCCTTCGTACTACCAAAGCAACCGCACGGTGGTCCATAAACTTGCAAGTACAACGGGTGGTTACAGTGGATTTCTAGAGGAATTACATGCTTTCAAATTTCAATTGAGGCTGAAATGACGCACAGGTACTACTGATATGACTTACAAATTGAAATTATAATAGTCATGTTTGTTTCTATTTACAATATATTCAAATCATTCGTGGCTGCTCTTGTTGCATTTTAATGTCACATATTGCAACATAAACACATCATAAGATTATATCGTTTTTTCTCTTCTATCATATTATTCTCAGTCAGTTACAAGAAACGATCCACCGTGCGACGATTCCTTTCACGAGCTTCTGAGTGAAAGTCGAAGAGGGTTTAAGAAGCGACGGATGATTTTCCTCGAATCAATACCCACGAGATTTTCTGTGATCCTGCGTCACCTGTACCGTGATACTTTCTCCTATCCACGTTATCCCCATCTTGACTTTTCGAGCAGAGGTCGCAAAAGTTTCCGTACGAATGAAAATGACGCTTACATCGATCACGTCGTAGACCTAACATCAATCACGACGGCACCCTCTCTCTTTCACCCCGATGCTTCTCTCGGCAAAGGGAGGTATAGTTGTACCGTGAATAAAATGGCTCTTTCTCGAGTGGTGACTCGGCAAGCAACCTCGAAGCGCCAGAATTTCTAGCTCGTGAACTACGTCGGTTCTCCATATAAACGAACTCATCTGTTTCACCCCTCTCTGCAGCCCCGGTCACCCGGTTTTCCGACGTAATAAAAATAGCTTGGAGTCTTCTATGAAAATTTCACGCTTCGCTCGGTACACCTGTACGCCCCCGATTCACGAAACACCAAATTGTTTTTACATGTACGTAGCGCGACAAAAGCGTGGCGTGACTTCAACGATTTTTCACGCCCCCGCGGACCGTTCGCTGCGCTCTCGAATAATATTTTATATCCAGAAGCGTCGTTTCTAGGCTGCATTACTATTCATTCCCACGTATTCGTACGGTGCACGGATATTTACCTTTATCTAGCCTCCCCTTTCCCTTCCTTCCACCCCTAGGTAGATCTTCTTCCTTGGTTCCTTCCCACCGCGAGATTCTTCGAAAGTCGACGATTTTGGTATCCGATCATCTTTTCTTGGTAGGAAGGGTGTGCAAATCCTGCCACCGTAGACTCACCATCCTCCTTTTTCCACCTTCCACCACCAAGTCGTCGTCGTCGTTGCCGTTTCGGAGAGTCGAAGTCAGTGGTCGTGCTCGTGTCCGACGAGGGTTGAATTTATAACGAGCCATAGCGAATTTATGAGATGGTCTTTTCCCGAACGAAGTGCGAGCCAACGGGTAACGCTATCGAAGAGGAAGAGAAGGAGACGAAGGAGGGTGCAGAGCGGTGGGGTAGAGAGTAGGTGCAAATGTAGACTCTAATCCGAGCGGTGGTGAGCCATCGACAGGAAGATTTATCTCGACGAGGCCGGCACCACGAGTTCTACCCTCTTTCCTCCACGAACCCCTCGGCAATCCCTCTGCTCAACGTTCTCCCCGACGTTCAGCCCGGGGAATTAAATTCGGCCGCGAGGCGGTTAGCAATATTTTATGTTCCGACTCTCCCCCATCGTGTGTCCAACCCCCTTTTCCCTCTGGCCGACATCGACGCGTTTCGTTCCGCGCGTTCATCTCGTCACGGCCAAGTTTTCGCGCTTAAATCCTTTCGATTCGACATACCCGCCATCGAGATCCTACGGCGATCTAAATGGCCAAGGAAAATTCGTGTTTCGGATAACTCGGAGACTTCAACGCTGATGTCGATTTGCTCCTTCGTACGTGCACGTCCGACGTCTCGTACCGCTGTTCGAACCTATTACTCGCGATCGATTTACTCACGTTAGAGAATTCTCTCGATTCGTCGCGTGCACGTTTTCTGCGAGACGTGAAATTCGATCGAAATCGGACGACGGTTCCCGTTGTTTTGGGAAAGTACATTTGCGCGGGAAGAATATTCAAATACGCTGCTCGAAAGCTCCAAGCGAAATGGCTAGATTTCATCGTGGAACGTAATTTAATCTTTCCATTTAGCTAACAATAAGTCAAATTGTTGTAAAAATAGAATAATTTTAATAAATTCTTGCACGATGGTAAGGAAAATTAAGAAATTTGAGTTTCACAAATATTACAATCCCTCGGTCCATGTTCGTACAAAATGGGAAACGCCTTCCCAGCATTATCTACCGACCGATACTTGGAGGTACATCTCTCGTAGGTTGCAGTTAGCAGAGAAATCCAACCGATACCGTATTAATTCTATTCCAAGACCAGTCCCCAAAATGCTAGTCCTTCCTGGGTTTCGCGTAGATATCGCTCGCACACACAAAATCCCACGTCGTGCCTTCACCCTCCGGCGAAACTAATCGAATGAATAAAACAGCGAGCGTTAACGAACAGGTCGGTCCCTCTTGGCTACGGCGTTAGTTTCGAAACTTTGCTAATGGAATCGCGTTCGCTCGTAAAGGAAATATTAAATGCTCGTCCTGTATGGCTCTCGGTTCGATCCTTTCGCAGTTTAGCACGACCCCGCGAAAATGCATCGCATCCACGCCTCGATCAAACTCCTCTCTCGTCGTTGGACGTGCAAATATTTCGCCGGGGGTTTTCAGCTAATTCGCTCCATCGTATTTCATGGTTCAACGCAGCCAAATTCTAGTATCGATTTTTTAACGCACGAACAGGATATCAAACGTTGATCGTTGAACTTTCACGATATTCGGAGAGAACGATTGAAATCGAGTTTTACGGATAAACATCCTTCGTTGGTTCGTTCGGGAGTTAACTTCCTCGTTAGCTCAAACTTAATTCCTCCAAGTACGAGTTAACTCAACATATTTTACGCGCGAAAGATATTACCGTAGGAATGAAGGTATCGTATATATTTTATCAGGATTTATACCGTATTTCAAGAGGATCAGAATAATTTCAATATTAAGTCCACATTGTAAGACTGAGTAAAGTAGATTAAGTACCTTAAGTGTACATTGTCCGACCGTGTTAACAGGACGTTAAAGAAGCCCCTGAGCTATCACCGAGTTTTAATAATAGCTACAATTACAAAGAAAGCATATATCGAGCTTTAACGTAAATTCTCTCTCCAAGAATTTATCCAAAAGAAACTTCGCATCCTACAGTGAACTCTTTGATCACAATTAGAAACACTGTGAGATGAAATAAAATGAAAAATACTAGAAGATGATTTTCACAGGTTTGAGCAAATGTTCATGCTACGTTTGGCCGAATAAAGAGAGAGTCCGAGACAACGGTTGATTAATTCAAGGGGAGTTTGCGTTCGCGTCCGGAGGTATTAGACTAAACGGATTGTCGTCGAGTCGGCAGTGCAACTGGCTGATGCACAACGCGAGTACAATTCTCGGACAGTAACGCGTCGTCGGTTGACGGGTAATGTGATTCCATGGCACGAGTTGGGGTCAGCTGTCTCCTAACTCGACGCGTCTCGGCTGAGTAGCCCACTTCTGACTGTGTCCTCTGTCGGAACTACTAGCGTATACCATTACGTGCCATAGTTAAACTAAGTCGAATTCGAAACTACGATACCTCACCGGACACCTCCCAACTATTCGGGTTGAACTAAGTTAATAAACTTCGCCCAAATGTCCTGTCGATGTTAATTCATCGAAATTCTATCTCCCGAGGGATTGTCCTCACGAGCGAAAAGAAATTAGGAGCATTGTCGTTCGAATTTCATGCTAGTATTACTTTAAAGTCTTCATAGGTGAAAAGGATCGTCTACGACAATCTAAGAGCAAAGGTTAGGTGAGAAAACAGGTGAGGAAAGGTTGAACAACACGTACGGTTTTCCAGTTGACCTCCTTGATCCTAGGATCACCTATTCAGAGACGATTCGTCTTTTAAAGAAACATTCGGTGTCCTGGCGAGGAGACTAAAGTTTCTCAGGCAAGGTCAAAAGTCAAGACAGTCGGACGGGTAGGTGGAACGAGCAACGCAAACCGTAGGAAAGCTACAGGAGCACGAACGAAGGTACGGATCGAGAGACAGAAAGACAGAGCGACGGAGGACCGAGTAAAGCGGCATCCGAGACGGAACTCAAACATTGGTGTAACCCCCGACTCTCACCCTCCTCGGTTACTCGTCTGTCCTTCTCTGTTAGGTGTATACACATACTTAGGCACACATTTGCACGGGCACACCGCCGGCAAAGTCAAACTACACCGCCTCTCTCTCTGTGTGTCCCGCTAGCTTATATTATCCAGTTACCCGTGAGGCTTACAAGCCAAACAAACGAATAAATACCAGGTGGATTTCCTGATTACGGAGCCTCTTTCCACGTTTCTGTCGTCCTCTCTCTCTCTCTCTTCTTCCCTTATAGATGCTTTCTGCAGAGTTCCTAAGTTCCTCTCGCTCTCTCTTCCACTTCTAGATTCCATTTCTACTGCAGTTACGCTTATTCTACTAGTTACAATTCTAGGATGAAAACTAGTTGCTTTTCTTTGAGACTTTTTCTTCATTAATTTGTAGAAGCTTGCTTAGCAGATAGTTGGATTAGAACCAAGTCAAATAGAAGACTTTCATAAGTTTTTGCAACTCCGAGAGGAACTGCTTCTCCCTAATTCGAATTCCAGCCGTCTTATCCCAAGGGTCATTATCTCTCCGCCGCAAGTGCCGATCCCAAGGGTGTCCCAACTATGTCGTTCATTGCCGTCTTCATGCATTGAACCTTCAAACAGGAGATTAGTTTAGGAGTCTGACTCACGTACTGTTGAATCACAGGTACCACATTCTCTTCAAGTAGAATATTCTCTTTCATCCTCAGACATCTCGGTCTTCCTTCGTCTCATGAAATTCCGCGACGAAGAAATGCGTAAACCTCTCGCGCGAAACCACGGTGGAATCTCATGAAAAATCTTCTTGACGGAACGCTCACAGTCCGATATTCTGAAATACGTCAGCGTCGGCGGATGAAGTTATCAAACGTCTGCCATAACTGTCGATCCCTCGGGCCTCCATGAGGTGCAATCTGTCGTGCGCTCGTCCTTCCCGTCGCGCATTGAATCTTCGTGTCGAGGATTAGTTTGAAGCCAGGACGATGGCTCGTTCGCGTAACTCGAATTACGATCGTTGGCTCTAGATGGTAAGGTAGTTAAGGAAGGTAGGTGTCTAAGTGGCGAGCGGCTGAAGCCACCACATCGAGCGCGTCTGGAATCTCGAGATTTGGCGGTTCGTACACGCGAACCTCATCGTCTACGGTTGCTTCTAGCTCGTCGCCCTTCTCGAGGTAGCTTTAACCTCGACCCGTCTACGGGCTAAATGCTCCAAACGGCTTTCAGGTTGAGTTTCTTCTTCTTCCTCTCACCGTCCGTTTCTGTCTTTGCTCGTCTCCTCTGTCTGTCTCTCCGTCGCGTAACTTCCGTAATGCGTTAATCCAGCAAGCACGTATCTACACTCTCGAGATAAGGTTGTGCCGGTTGGGTGATCGTAACCGAGACAATTTTCCTGTCTCTAGGACAAACTCCTGTCCTTCCTCGAGGACCGAGTCTTCCGCGACGTCTTCTTAGGGCACCAAGTAGCGTCTCTACGTGACGTTGGGTTTGCTCGATTTCCCTTAATCGAGAGCCTCCCGAGGTGACGTCGTCTTCCCTTTCGAATTACACGGACCGACTCTCTCGTGGTATGTAACGAGCTTGGATCACTTTATCGTCCTGCCAAGGTCGTGCTTTTTCACACGAACAACCCCTGTTAGAGGAGTCGTGACTAAATTCCAGAGAGCTAGCCGTTACGCTCGCGAGTTAACTTGCCTCCGATGGAATTTAATCGCGCGCAAAGAGTGCGGTTCGCTCGTTGTCGGAGAACCGTCTCCTTTTTCCGTCGTCCGATTTCGTTTCGGGGTCTCTTTCGGTATCGGGCTTTATTTCCGGAGGATAAACGTACACCGAGGGGTATTTGTAAATGCAGACGGAACTGAAGGGAGGAAGGTAGGTGCACGAACGAAGGGAGAAAGAATATACCGAACTCCGGCACTAAACGCTCCTCCATTCTCGTAAAATCCCTTAAAACGATACATTATTCAACCGCGCTACTTGCCAGGGAGCCAGAGGGAAGCGGTCCACGACTACCGCGCTACCAAGAATTACTCTACCTTCTACGGTTTTCTTTTGCCTTTTTATTGCACCCCTGCGCAACCACCGAGCGTGCATACGTCTCTCGAGGCGAATCTCCGGCGATATAAAAGCGTAATCAAGGAAATTCAATGACACAGCGCGTCTGCCGTATTCCGGTAAACTTCTCCGCGGGATACACAGTCGCGATACCGATCGCAAAATTTTCAACGTACGTCTGTGTAGTCTCGTAGCTCACCCGAGAGATACACGTTGAGAAAGAGAGTGGAGTCTTCGTGAATGTCAGCGGTAACGCTGAAAGGACGATATTTTCGCAGACTTTTCGTCGTGTAGCGCTTAAACTGCGAGCGTAGAAACGAAGCTAGAAGGATACTCTTGTACGCGACCAAGAGGCGCGAAGAGGGAAAGTAATAAGTTGAGACAAAGCGTTGCAGAATACGACACGTATGCATGCACGTTCATGGCTGAAGATTGACGATCCTCGAAAACGGCACGATGATGTTTTCCAAAGGATTATATTGAGTGTCGAGAAAAGGCAGGAAGAAAAGATAGGAGGAGAGCCACGGAAGAGCAACAAGGGCCGGGTTAACTCGACAAGGCGAACGTCGGTTCCGTTCGGAGCAGGATTCCACCTAAACTTTGTTTGTCACCGACACCATCCCCCTGTTGTCTTTTTACTTTATCTCTCTCCTCTCTCGTGCCGGCTGTGCATCGGACCTTTGCAGGGTGCTCTTCGCAAACCTTCCTTCTTTGCTCTACCAGACCTCCACCTCACTGGTACATGGTGATTCCATTATCGTCGAGGCAACGTTTCGAGGCACTTTGCGGAATACGTGGCAGAAGCTTTCGAGGCAAGGGAATATGTATGGATTTAACTTTAATTAGCCCAAACTCACTTTTTACGGGGATCTCGTGTCAAACGTTGGGATCAGTTTGAAATCTGTGATTCGACGGATGGAATGGTGAAGTGAATTTTTGAACTTTCTGTGTAGATACCAACGTTTGAGCTGTTTTAATAAACCGTAAGGTATTTCGAGGAGAACGCTTTTAGATTTTGCTGGGAAATTTGTCGGAAGTTTGAACGAGAAAGTCGCTCGAATTTCACGGGACACCTTTGAACTTGCATTCACCACTTTTGAACTTTGATCCGAAAGACTTTGGATTTTCAACGATGAAAAATAATGTTTTTCTACGAAGCTATACACTCGCTTCGTTCTCGTTTACGTTCATTGCGCTTTGCTTCTTAACGAGAGCAAAGCAGTTGGTAATTTTAATACGCAAATTGTTTTCACCATAGACGTGAAATCTCGTAAAGCCTTTTATCGCTAGTTTGGCTTTCAAATATCAGCTAAAAACTCGGCAGATCTGCCAATACCGTTCGCGAAAAACGCCGTGACACCCTGGGAGAAGAAGAGTGGCGGTTCGTGATAGGGCTAAAACTACTCCCGGCAACAAAATACTCGTTCTTTTTCTCCGAGCTGGATGGAAAGGAAGCGAGATAGCCGATATAAGGTAGAAAGAGTAAGAAACGATGGAGGAAAGGAGGAAAGGAAGGAGAGGATACAAGGCATGCCTCTTCTTACCTCGGGGATCTCTCTAACGGATGCGAGAGGAAAACCCAGAAGAGCCGATATACGACGTTTCAATTTTCGCCTTCGTCCAGCACCTTCGATCCTTACCCATCTGCCAGCTTCGTCTCGCCGGTTCTCACGCCAAACTAATATTCCCACCTTGGAAACTTTCTAAAGCTCCTCCCGCCTCGCCCCTGCCGTCGACGACGACTACAACGACGACTACGACGACTACGACGACATAGAACGACGTCGACGACACTATTGGTAAGTGACTAAGCGTCAAGTGTACACAAACTCGTGGGTGGCATGATCGAAGAAATCGAACCTATTAAATCTGTTATCGACACCAGGCCGGTGTGCATCATGCCGCGGGGTGAACGAGAAATGACGTCGTTAAAGAAATTTCTCATAAACGGGACTATCAAATTTCTTATAAAACTCCAGTATATAGGATTAATCGTCCGTTGGCTGGTATCTTCATTTTCTCCAGGAGTCTCTTTCCCTCGCTCTCCCTCTCCGTTTCTTTTTGTTGCTTCGAATAACCTAGGGTGTACTTAGGATTATTTTTGACCGTCTGTCCTGGCGAACGAAAGCTTCCGAAGAGCCGTGAAAAAAATTCTCCCCTGTAACTTTTGGAGAGGCTCGGTGACATCGGGACAGAAGAATGAAAGGGGATGAGAAGAAGAGAGGGAAGAGGGTGAGCGAGAGAGAGACGAGACGAAAAAAGGGGTAGCGGAGTACGTCCGGATCCCGGAGGAAAGCTCCTATTTAGCGAGGGTCCCACTAGGTTGCTCCGGGCGAGGGACAGTTTCCGGCCGGCCAATTCGTTAGAAACCGCCACCCTTTCTCTCTTCTTCCCCCCCCCCCCCCTCTCTTTACATCTCTATCTCCATCTATCCATCTATCCGTCTTTATCTACCCTCCACCGTCCTCCCTTTCTTCACCCCTACGGCGGACAATGAAAATCTCGACAATGGCCGTACAGTATATCCAGGACGAGACGTAAGAGGGAATGAGGGAGAAGCTGGATAGCCAGGACAGCGCCATCGAGAGAACTTCGTTCGTTCTACCGTCGTATCGACGACGGCAGAAACGTTTTGGTTCTGACGAAACTCCAAACCGGGGCGAGACGAAGCGAGGCGAGGGCGAGTCACAACGAAGGGTGAAGGGTGAACGAGAGAGGGTGGGAATGTCGAGAGGCGGAGAGCCGAGAATAGTCGCTGGGGAACTTCATTTCGCAATAAATGCAATATAACTTTCGTTAGTACGACCGGGCTCTTTTCTGTTCCACGGCTCACCGAAAATATCTCGTGGTAAATGAAACGGACAAATTCCTGCACCGTCCACCCTCCATACTACTTCCCCGATGGCTTTTCATGCCGAAGGACGACGCGGAGCGAGGGTTGAAAGTGGAGCCAAGTCGTTGTTCGCCGTGGATAAAAGCTAGTACCAGCATTCGTTCGGATGGACGTTTACGAGAAGCGATTCTTTCTCCACTTGCGCATTCGACAATTGTCCTTCCTCCATCTGCTCCTCTCCGACTGCCATCTTTTGTCGACTCTTTAACCCTATGCTGGCGAAAGACGCGTATTTCCGGTCTCACATGGTGATCGCCGGTTCTGAAAGCCATGGGTACACGTTTGGACTGTTTTACTTTTTATGAAAATGCGTGTACTATTTTTACTGATCGGTCATCGGTATTGTTCACGATATTGAGGTGAATCATCGTCGATGGAAATAATCGAAGGAATGATTTCTATTTGATAGTACCGGACGATTGCATTCTTCTACATTCTTTATTTTTGTAATGCTGAATTATTGAGATTGTGAGAAGAATAGGGAGGAAAATTCTTGCAGGGGTGGAAATACGAAAATTTTAATTCGTGGGTCATTTTTCAAAAGTTTAAGTAATTGAGGATCCTTTGTTGTAAGTTTGTTGTTTTCTCGACATCGTTCTTTATAGTTTTTTTAATTATTTTGTAGTAATTTTAGGTAGAGTTCAAACATTTGCCGATTATCGGTAAGCACACATAGAGTCAATTTCAAGCATGGAGTTACGACGATATTTGCGGCAATTTATAGGTACGGACAAATATTTCGGCAATATTTCAATAAGTGTACCAGCGAAATGCGAAATGCATTATTACGTGAGAGGAATGACCAGCGAATATTGTTGATACGCCGGGGCAATGGACATATGATGTTTGCCGGGAAGATATACGCCGATGATAATGCATAGTGAAAACGCGCAGCCATTTTCACTTTATGCCAGAAGCAGGCTAACGTGTGCGTTAGACGGTCTGCTATTGTTTATAATTCGGACACAGTAATTTTCAATGGGCCGTCGACTATGAACGTACGATTTAATTAACGTAATTTTCACCCGGGACATAGCTTCACAATTTGATTGAACGTCAAAACTGCCTAATACACTCGTCGATGAAATCGTTGTCAATTAATTGCACTTTTATCTTTGTCATAAATTCTACGCCAAGATTTATAAATCACCATTCCAAGGCCAAATTCCTAAATCCACCGTTCCAACTCTCAAAGGAATCTTTCCGAAAACTCGTACTATCCCTGCGGAAATCATTCACAATCGAATTATCATCAAAAAGTAAAAATCACAGAAGAGATCAGAATCGCAGTTCTACCACAACACAGATGCCACCGCCGCAAGCAATTGTATCGTTGATCGTTGCGACGCCCTCTTCCCTCTATCCTTTCTGTTTTGTTTTTTTTTACTTTTTATCTTTCCCTCTCTCCCGTTTCGACGAGAGGACTGAACGAAGGGCAGCGGCGGTTGGAAAGGCCGGATGCTCAAAGAGAAAGAGCTCATCGGGTTTTCTCTTTAGGATAGCGCCGGGTAAAAGAGCACTTTTCTATTAGCGTACCATGGCCTCCGTACGAACGAACAACGGGAAGGCTCAGGTATTTATTTAATAAAACGCGTCTACAGAGAGGTGGACGATACCCGGAGAAGTTGGCCGGAGATAGATTTTCCGGATAAAGCGAAGAGGAAGACGGCGATGCCGGACAAACTGGAACGAGGGGGTTTGCGCCAAAGAAATTCCCCCGTGCGCTTCAGAAATTTCACCGACCACCGGCTCTTCCACCGTCCGTCCACTCGTACGATTGATCGTGTTTCTCTTTCGAATCAACACTCCCTCTGAACCGTGATAGCTGATTTTTCCCGTTGGTCGAATATCAAAAGGATAATGTATTCATTCATTTATGGTCTCTTTTTTGAAAATACAAAAGAGATAGAAGCTACCGAGATACTATGGATGCGCGGTGGTTCAATATCTTGAAGTCGTTATTAGCCTGAGTGACTTTATAAAAAAATGAGGGAATAGGCAAATATGAAGGAACTTAATTGAAGAAACGAAATAAAAAGGCGTCAACATCAGTGGAAACTTTTTGCGTGCATGGCACTAAGAAACTACTCGGCGAATTGATAGTGTTTTCCCATGGAAAACTGGCGGCGTATTGGAAACAACGGAGGGAACTATTGACGAAGAAATAATAGATAATTTCTTCTGTCTGGAATGGATTCATTAAGAATTATTGAAACTTGGTAAATCTATCAGAATTGAAAACTACATTGTTTAAAATATTTCTTGTTTTCAACTGATATTACAAGAAGGTAAAAATCTTTATGGAACAGAATTTATCCGAGTATCGAATTCCTCTACGAGTACCTCCGCAAAATCTTTTACTCTCTCTCTCTCTCCGTCACATTCGATTCCGATCGCGGAGACTTTAAATAATTCTGTCGGGAAACAACGCAGAATCATGGAACGGGGGTTCTTTGGCAGTACAGCGCGCACCATTAACCTTTTAAAGAGTTAACGAATTTATATACGCCACCTAATTACTGGCCTGTGCTGCGCCAGAAGGAGAATAAAATGCAGCCTCCGGTAATTGAAAGGTCGACAGGGAAATGCAAAAAGCGCGAGAAACGTTCACCAGCCTGGATCGGGGGTGGAACCGAATAGGTACTTTTTGTCGGTCTCTTTTTATTCGCACACCCTCGTCATTGTGTACATACGGCAAACAGACCAAGCGATAGTTATTCCGTGGTTTACTAGTATGCGCATTACATTTGCATCTAATTTCAACTTTATATCCACCATTGATTTGCTTTCCGGTATTTCCAGAAATCGGTAACATTCTTTGATTGATGTTTCACAGAATTAGAATTAAAATTTCTCCTAGTGCAAGAACGTTGATTTTTCAAACGACTAAGAGAATATTTTTGTCACCGAGAGAAATTCCATTCTGGTTGCAACTCCATCTCCATGAAATTCACCAGGCGAAGTAATGGAGATTCGAAAAAGTTGCCGACGGTTCGTAGTTTCCGCGAGGCATCTGGCACGACGAGGCAAATACGCCGAAGAGTTTTCACCCCGCGAAATTTGCGAATTGTAACAATAAGATGGCTCGATATGGACTCGTGACGCCTCATTCTCAGTTCCGGCATCATAGAAAGAAATTGAAATCTCGACGGACGGTGTCCAGTTGGTCAGGTTGCATTATTAAAGGAACTCCCAAGCGACGACGGCCAAGGTTTCACGGTGTACGTCCATTTAGTTGAAAAGTTTGCGGTGAGAGATGGAGAAGAGGGAAAACACGAGTGAAAGAAAAAGGATAAGTGAACGAAAGGAGAAGATCCTGTGTATGGCGAGAGACAGAGATGTATATATTCCAAGGTAAAAAGAAACACACGAAGTTAGAGAGGGAGAGAGAAGAAAAAAACAAATGGAAGACGGAGAAAACACGAGAGAGAAAAAGAGAAAGTTGGAAGGGAAAATATACAGGGTGTAGGTCATGCAATGCACCTGCGGTGCAAGTCTGACGTATCAGCATACCGCCACGAACTTTATCTTCTCTTCCCCGGCAGAATCCGTGGCGGTATGAAGAGCCACCATCACCATCGGCACCATCAACTAGCGCCGACAACACCGACCTCGTCTACGAGAGCATGGAGCATCGCGGACGAAGAGGAAGACGATGCTAGAGGCGCATATCCGACCGTCTCTTCTTTTCCAGGCCTGCACAGGTCAGAGAGGAAGATGAAACGACGAAGGGCGAGACGGAGGTAGACCCATGGGAATAGGGAATACGAGCCGTACAGACCCGCATACCCGTCTTCGTTCTCCGGAGATTCTAAAAGTTTCACTTCGGGATGTTAGCCCGCTACTCGTCTTGCACCGCTGTCTGTTTGGACCGTGGCTCGAATATGCCGAGTTTTCGACGTTAAAGAGCAGCAGGGACCGTACTTTCGTGGTTTACATATTTGAAAATTGTTTCTCCTAATCTTTTTTCTCCCCCTGCTTGAACGTTTCATTGTCGAGGGAAGATTGACGAATGATAAAGCTTGGAAATTGCAAAGATAATGGGATAAAATTTCTTTCTTTTTTCGTCTCCCTTTTTTTTTCATAAATAATAAAATTGTGAAAAGTTGTTTGACAAAAATCCGGAGGATACGGTATAGGAGTAATTATAAGTTTGAATATTCACCGTGTCGGTATGATGGAAAATTTTAATTCATTCCTCGACATGTTGATAATTACTAAAGTAGAATGGACCGTTTCCGCGAGCGTTCCATCCAGTTATTCTCTGACAGTCGAAGCGAAACGTTCAGTTATTCGTGAAATTCAAGAAACAAGCTGCCAGGAAAAATCGAGCGCGGAATTTCTATTTTAAATTTCACCCGGAAGGCAGACAGCGCACGTCGGCGTCGATCTTGGCGGCAACGAGCGAGTTAAACGTACACACGTTTATCCGGTTTAGCCTCGCAACCTACAACTTCACCGCATACCCGCTTCCTATTTTCAGTTTGTTTTAATTCCCAAGCATTTTATCAACGCACAAATCCTCGCCGTGGGTGGTACAAACGAAACGAGGAAATTAGTATCCTCGATGTTCTCTCTATTAAATCTCGCATCGCTCGACAGTCGGCATAAGAAGTCACTGAGTTCGCGCGCGGTAGCGGCTGTTACGTGATCTCATAAAAATGTTAATGGCATGGTACGTGTGCCGGTAACACACGTCGGTATAACGCAACCAACGAACACGTAGGAAACCCCGTTGGAAACGAACTTGGAATACCCTCGGTCTCTCTGTCATTAGACCCTCTGGCTCTTCCTTTGAGTTTTATACTCCTCTCTTCTTTCTTCGTCTCCCTATGTCCATTAGTATCTTGTTTCTTCTTCCCGCGGTATTTTCTTCTCCCCGATGTTACCACCGTTCCTCCTTCTTCGACCCTCTACTCTTTTCCCAGAGAACGATGAACTCTTAAACGCCATTTGTCTCGAGTTTATGGGTCTGCCGTAAGACCGGCAGTATCAACGCCATTGTTGATGACGTCCATTTGAACGCAGGGCATCGGAGCGCGGAGATTTAACACGATTCTCGATGGGGAGTGCCGGAACATGGTGATTACCGCGAAAAACTGAGCTACGGTGGAGAACGTGCTACCATCCACCTCTCAAACGATGTTAGCAGCTATATATTCGTGTCTTACCACGAAAATATATAGTATGAGGGACGTTCGGATGAGAGGAAATTGTCTGCTCGTATACTTTTCTACCGTTCGGGAAAGTTACTTGCAAATACGCGAAATTACCGGCGGCGTGGGTCTTGAGATCTTGCAACAAGGATGGTCTACGCCTCGGAGGATCCTACGAGATAATATTAAATAATTACGTTCCCCCTTGAGGATTCTACGAGTCTGATTCGAAAAGTTGGAGAATGTTAATGGCGTTCTTATGAAAGTTGCCGGGGAAAATAGGAAAACGAAAATGAAATGTAAGTGGAAAATCGTTGCCGAATCTACGCGCGAGCCGGGGGGAATTCGCAGCTGTACGTAATTCCGCGTACTTCAGAGGCAGACCGAGTACTTTGCAAGCGTGATGAGTGGCATTAGCTCTAAACGCGCTTTAGCTGGGATAGCAACAAAGTTTCGTCTTGTCACAATTCGCCCGGGTACAATATCGTTACGGATTTCTCGGAATCCCAGTCGGAGATGTTCATAAACCCATTTACGTGTACCGGTTGTTGAAATTTCACGTTTTCTTTGTCTCTATTACCTCTTTAGTTTTTATCCCTACGAATCTTTCAATTACTTACCTTAAAATCAATTTAAATCGTTCTCTTTCACATTTCAGGTCCCAACTTGAATTTTACTGGTAAAAAGTCAAATATTCGATATCACTATTGTCCTTTTCCTCTTATATTTTACATTTTCAAGCACAATTATCCAAGATACATCACCGAGGATATCCAGCGTCAGGTTTCGATCCCTCGCTGCTACGATATACATATTACGCGGGTGGAATTTCCCAGAGGTGACGGTGAGGAGATTCGAACTCGGATCCACAAGTTAGAAGTTCGAGACCTCATCCCTCTACGACCACAGCTTCGAAAATTCACTTCCTCTCCGCGAATCTTCAACGCATCCCAATAAAAATATCAATCGAGCACCAAGATGTACCGAACAATCGATATTATCAAATCGATCATCACGCAATATCTAATCCAGAATCTACCACCTCGTATCTCCATTTAATACAATTGAAATTAATACGCACAATTTAACCCCTGTAAAATCAAATACCCCGATGGATATCTCATCAATGTCCACAACGTTCATTTGCCCCGTATCCTCTCACGTCCCTCCAGAATCTCCTAATCGTACGGTATCTCGTAAAATCTGCTTGATTCCCACGTGGATCTATCCGAGGATACGGAGGAAATCTGCATCGGTGACAATTTCCTTCGAAGACGCTCGGTTGACAGAAGGACGCTGTTAGACCGCATTGTCAGAGCGTGCGTGTACCACGATGGGGTGAGATTCGAGGGAAACACTACGGAGAGATAGCAAAGGGAGAGAGAGGAAAGAGGGTTAGAACGATGGAACGGTGCTATCTAGGGTTATCTTTCGGGTACAAACTCGGCCCGCTGGCCGCATTCCCATAGAAATCGCACGTTATGCATCCCTTGTACACGTGTTCGTTTGGAGAATCTAGGTACTCGCTCACGATGTACACCAAGGATTTCAGTGTCTCTACTCTGGTAATGCCGCAGGATGATAATGCAGACCCACGAGGGCCTTTTCGTCTCGCTGCCAACGATCGCTTCTGTTTCCTCTTGGCACCTATCTCTATCTTTGTCTCTCTCCTCTCCCTCTTTCTCTGTTTCTCTCAGGATGATTCACGAAATGCACTTCGTTGAGAAACGGAAACCACGTGAAGGGAGAGAAACATGGGATCCTTCGCGCCGGATGATCAGACCCGGCATCGTTTTCCGCCGACGTGTAACATTATGCAGCCATTATGATGCTCTTTTGTTGCTGCATAGTTAATCTTTCTCCCGGGAGAAGCAACGGATTTAACCTTACGAACGGAGAGACTCGCACGACAGTCCAGTTTGTCTGGATTAATACTGCGGCGAACCGCTCGCTCGTAAATGAAAGACCGCAAAGAGTTAGGAGAATGTGACGTGCGCCTAGACGATGAGGATGCACGGGGAGTGGAGAAACTGGAGAATCAATTCTGCGAGTGTCTCCATCGCGGTGTGATGGTTTAAAATTACTTTTTGTATTTCAATGCTACCGGAGACTGGGAGTCAGGTTTCGGAATATGGTGAACCATGTTTTAGTAGCGAAAGCAATGTTTGGAGGCGAATCGAATTTTTTGTCGAATTAGTAGTCACAATCTACCTGACAATTAGTGGTTTTTCCAACGCAGTTGTCGTAAGAATAAATTTCTCTGTCTTGTTGAACTTCATCGATGATCTTTGATTTTTGTCTTAAAGGAAATTTCAGAAACTGATACTTTCTGATAAAATTCTCATTCCGATGGAATTCTTATTTTGATAGGCACGATGTAGGATACAATTCTTTCTAGCAGCGTTCTAGATATGCTAACTTAATTAAATCCTATTTAAAATCTGTGGAGGAAAGGAGAATCCTCGTTTTTCCTGCGGTTTTTGCAACGTTTTCTTATCTCACTCGCACAAATCGTACGGTAAGCGTATCTCTACGTCAACGGTGTTTTCCGAATCTCGAAAAATCACGAATCGACCATACTCCTCGTTCGCACGACATACTTCTTGACCTATCAGAGGTTTCCCAACTTGTCGTCGTCGTCGACAAGCTCCAACTATGGTGTCACGAGGTGAACGGGCATTCGTAAAGCACTGCGCGAGATGGAATCGGATGCGGATTTCTATTTCCGGGAATATAAACGATCGTATCTCAATAGAGGCCGGGAAGAAATCGAACGGAACTTGTTCTTCCTGGCAATGATCCTGCGAGTCCTGAGTTTCCTTCCTCGTTCCCCTGCTGGAGATGCGACGATACGATCCTATGCCGTTTATTTTATTTCTCCTATAGAGAAGGTATTTTCGACGATACGACAATTCCGACGATCGTGGTAGAAAAATTTCTATGGTACAGAACAGGACGGGAAAATACGTCGAATAAATATTGACGATGACCAAGAAATGTTAACAAGTCAGTGTTGACTTGTGGAAGATAGGAAATACACTGTTAGAACGAATTCTTCTGTGATTCTTCGACAAGAGATAAATACTTCGATTTTTTCCAGAGTGTTGATCGACTGTTTTACTTTTATAAGGAAGGTATAACGATTGGGGTTGTAATGTGCAAAGGGATAAATCAGTAGGTTCTAGATAAAATGAGCAATCTAAGCCAAAAAGTAAATATCACAGAGACAAAAGAATAAAAGTCTAGCGATTGCTGAGATTCCAATCTTCTCATGAAATCTCAACAAAATTACTTGTCGATTCAAAAATACCCAACAAATACAGCCATGACAAATACAGCTTTATGATAGTCGACAATTCGTATTGTTCTCACTCTGTTCCTCTCGCCTCGTCACGCGTGAATTGTTCAAAGAAGCGAAAGAAGACCCAACCGAGGTACTTCTCCCAGCAGTCTTTTTCACGACTCGTGCCATCGTAACGTGAAAGTATTTCTACAATAAGATGACCTCGATTCCACGGCGGAAGTTCACATGTAAAAAAAGGAGCTTGCGAAAGTGCCGGAGATAGTTGGAATTTCTTATTCCTAACGACTCGTGCAATCACGATGGAGGAGATCAACGTGCGGCATATCGGTGCGAACCGAACGACTCGTCGAAAGTATTCCGTGGCTGGTGAAAGATCGAGGGTAGGCGGAATGGAAGAACGTTAATTCCAAATTCCTCGTGTAGAGCTCACCTATCGAAGGCTCTTGCTGGGATTCGGGACGATATCCAAAGGAAAGCTCCAACGTCGTTGGAGAAGTAGGCTGCGAGCTGTCGCCAAATCCCACGGGCTAACCGATTTCCAATTTTCCGATATTCACAACGTCCCGACAGTGTGTTTGCTGATTGAGGTTTCCTGCGTCCTGAGTTCTTTTATTTTTCTTGCTTTGCACGGTTTCGGCCTTTTCCTTCTTGTCGTCCTACTGGTCGTCCTACCGATCGTCTTTCTCGTCATCGGCAAACAGAGAGACGTGCAAGAGAAAAAGACGTGAGGTGAAGGACAAGAAATAAAGGAGGCTTTGTATCCTACTCGCGTGCATGGGTGAAAAAAGGGCTGAAGCTGATCAAACGAGAATACTCCGAGAGACACGAGTCTCGTGTGTCTAGCGGGGGAAATGGAAGAGAAGTGTCTTTCGTTTTCAAGATCGACGTCATCGCGGTATCGAAAAGAGGGGAACACCTGGTGCGCTCTGTTCGAAGAGATTTTCAAATCAAAAATATCAATAGTCTTCTGTGTGCATACATATGCTTATGAGATGTAACATTTGCTACGATTTCTGACTGTATACTTTCGTGAATCGTTGTTGAGAGAATCTTGCTTTTATTGTGTACAGTAATGATACTATTAAGGAGTATATCTTGTTAGGAGAACGGTGTTATTTTTTTGATATCAATTACTGGGCAGGTGGAACAAACGAAATTCATCGATAGACTCAAAGTGGTGTCCTTTTGGTAGACGATCGATGTCGCATCGCACGTAAAGATTCGGCGCGTGCACGAGGATCCGATGGCGTTACGAGATGGAAATTTTGGTTTATTCCCAAGTCTACGTGTCCATTGTAACGTACAACGCATAACATGAAGGCAGAGAAATATTGCATATTCATACGGCCGTGAAGCCCTTCAACGTGCACTGGATACCGAAACAGCGATTGCATATTGTGGGTTATCAAAGCCCAGTACCACCTGTAAAGTGCCGTTTGAATAACGGCGCATTCTCAATGTCCGTTCGTAGCGCTGAATGAAAAACTACTGATACGACCTTTCATGGCAAACATAAAACTGTTCCTTTCAAAATCCTTGTTTGTCCCCTCTTTTTTTAGGCCCATTACAACCTGCGGCTTTGCGTTAAGTGATGGCGGTGCGCGGTCGTAACCGTTGGCAAAATGATCACAGAAAAAACTGGTCGATAGTCGGTCGAATTTGCGAGGCTCCATTCTCTTCTGCGTTCGGATGCGTTCGCCTGACAAGGGAAATTTACGAAGTGATACATTCCGATTTTGAAACGGAACGGAAATATTGATGAGGTCTATCTTATAATTAGGTAATAGTTGTGATTCGTTCGTGTCCATTTTTAATTTTAAAGGAGATATAAAAGGCGGTTGATATTAAAATATTTTAAGGAAGATATCAAAAGGAGTTGATATCTATTTGAAAATGGACACGAACGAATTAAAGCTACTTTTTAAGGTAGGTCTAATAAATATTTATACAAAGTTTCATTAAAATCGGAGTGTATCACTTGGTGAACTTTCCTTGTGAGACATATTTGAAAACGTTCGCACGTCCATTGATTTCGAGTCTCGAAACACATATTTTCCTGACGCCTCGCATCGGTCCTCCGGATGCAACGTATTTATCTCTCCCTCCTTCCTTCTAGTCCCCTTGTCTCCTTCCTCTCGTTTGACACACGTCTATACCTATATGTACGTTCTTACCTTCCGCCTTCGTGACTTTTTCATTTTCGCACAAAGCGCCTATCCGAGTCCATCTACGAGCGAAGATGCTCCCGCTTTATCTTCCCTCCCTCTCCTTCTCTCTTTCTCTCAGCTTCCTTCCACCTCCGTAACCCCACGACCCTGTTTTCCCACCCACGTCTGTATCAATATTTCCCAGAGAGAAACGGCACGGCTCGATGCACCCTTGCGAGACGGAGAGCCGAAGCAAAAAATTTCGAAATCATCCGATGGCCGATTCTCGTTTTGAATATTCGACGAAATGGTCAAACGAGCGTGGGATGATTTTTGGAAGAATGGACCAACGATCAGTGCAACGATATATGTAATGAAAAGCTGCATTTGCTGAAAATAATGAAAAAAATCAAGTGAAGCCTTTTTTTAAAAAAGATCGGTAGAATTTATTTGTATCTTGTAACAAAATTCCTCTTGTAACTTTCCTGAATATTGTTATACGAATGAGTGAAAGTGGCGTTTCGTATAATATAAGCAAGTGTAGTTGGTCAAATTACGTTTAATCTTCATTTCCGGTTATCTTGTATATCGGTGTACCAACGTCCACAACGGTTACCATTGTAAACTGCTGTGAATGAAATATTCGATGCAAACCGAACCAGCCACAAGTAATAAATATCAAACCAAAGACAATCACGGCAAACAGAGAAGTTCCGACAATCTAGACTGGAAAATTTGAGGAAAAATTCACACTGGAGGCACTTATTTCGAGGCGATATTCACACAACAATTTCCGACGATTACGCGAATGAAATTAGAGACAGTTTCCTTGTAAGCTCGTTAATTTCACGATAAACATGCAACGGTCAATGTTAATTAAAATTTTTTTCATCCCTCGTACGGTTCGTTATTTTCCACGAGCTTTGCAACAATACGGTCAGGCGGATGTACGTATGAAGTGAAATTAATTGGGATACAGCAACGAGCAAAATATATCTACTTGAACTTTGGAAAAGCAGCGAGAGAGCGGCTAGTTACTTCGTTCCGGTACCCTATCCCCTCATCCCGACGGGTCCACGGAAATTCATAGCTGTGCAATTTAATTGCAAATGCCGTTAGATAATAACAGCTAGTTAATAGTAATTACTTTCGATTTTCCATGATCCATTAATATCATCGGATACGCCATCGCAGGGATAACTCGAATCCTAGCACGCCTCTCAATTCCAACTCTGTACGGATGCGCGTGGAAATTAATTAAACACGAATATTAGATGAGTCCCTGAAATTTTGGTGAAACACCCATAGACTGGACAACGTAGGTTAGAGGAAAACCGACCGATCGTGTCGAGGGTAACGTTCATGCCCGTGGAATTGCGTAATCGCACGTGACGTAACGCTTTATAGAGGCGGAAAATTAATTAAGACTCGGACGATCGGATTAGCGGTGAAAATTTTGAAAAATGTCCATTCTCTTCATGGTGAATGGAGTTGCAAAACGCCGTCGAAGCGTTGCGCGAACCACGAGAGTAATGCAATCTCGTCATAGCTAGCACGCGCTTGTCGCTGGTAATAACGATTATTTTCGTGCTCCTCGACCCGTTTTGCTTTATCCTCCGTTATACGGGGGTGGCAATGGGGAGATATAAATTTCAAGCGTTTCCACTGCTAGTAACAACGGTACGTCAATCTAATCTGCCGATCGACGAGAGGCGAGAAAGAGCCATGAGATGATAATACAATCCCGACGATCCTGATTGTCGATGCAACGATAACAGGATCGATTAACGGTTTAACGCGCCGTCTCCTCTGTCTCTTCTCGATGTAGATTTTACACGCTTGTTGGAAAACACCGGTTAGCTCGAATCGATTAAAATTGCCGTTGAGAGTAATTAACATCGATGAATCGTGGTAATTCTCTTCGTGGTATTCATTGCAGAGAAATCTAATTACCGATCCTTTCGATCGTTCGATCGGACGATGAAAAGATTCATGGAGCTCTTTTTTGGTGACTTTCGAAGATGGAAAGTCGCCTTTGAGGAGAAACGCTTTTATTTGAGACGTTCTTTTTTTTTCTTTTTTCTTCTCTTAGCTTTTTACCTTCACTTTGCCAGCACAGCTCGCATCAATTGCCGATGAATTGGCAAACGATTCGATAATTACCACGGCACAAACGCAAAAGTTTCACGACGAGTTTCGCAGGACGAATAGGAGAGAACTACGACGAGCTCGTCGGCTTATTTTCCGAATGCAAATATCCGGAATAATCCATATTTTACGTCAAGATGATACCGTGTCGTCGAGCAGGCCTGATACCTCTTCCTTCCACCCTCTCTCTCTCTCTTTCCTCTCTCTTTATTTTTCTCTCTCTTTGTCTGTCTCGCTCCCAGTTTCTCCTTTTGTCATCCCTTTACAGTCTCCTCTTTTTCCAACCCTCCCGGCAATGCTGCTATCTCGGGCGACGAAAGTTTATTTCAGAAGTTCGCGAGTTTTCCCTCGTCGGGGAAAACGCCGGCGAATCGTCCTCTCTGACGGTCTTGCCGATCTTACAGTGAGGCGAACGAATTTGGTATTTGTAAGGTGTATTACCGCCTGACATCAGTACTGCCCATAAAATATCTCGGGACAGTCGCATCGCGGAAAATATACAACCTCGTATCCTTCTTCGAATCCTTTGCATATTGGAGAAGACATATCGTTCCGCTGCACTGCGAAGAAAACTTCACGGACAAGATTAACCCCCTGCCCCCAAAAGCTCCTGACGTTGAAAACTTCTCTATCTTCTATCTCCTTAAATTCAAATTAACTATCATAATTTTGTACATATTTTTAATTGTATATTAAATAAAAATCTTAATACTATTGCTGTTTCTCGATTAATATCCTATTTTTAATAGAAACCTTATATACACTTTGAATGCAATGTACGTAAACTTAAAATGCAATTAAATTCCTTATTAATTCTCTTCTCTATAATGTTCCCCGCAGGGAATAAAGTTGGTTTACATCGAAATTTACGTTTTGTTTATCCCCGTATCTGTAGTTTCGACCCGGAGACGCGTTACACGAGCGTACTCACGTGAAAGTCCCAGAGTTTAACTTGGAAACAAGCCACGACAGTCGTATCGAGGGGTAAATCCAGGTGAACGTGTTCCATGCTTATTGTTCGCCGTCGAGCAAACGCGTATATGTATATACACACATATGTATAATATATGTACATATTATACCAACGTATATACCCATAATACACATGTATTCGCTTACGTATATCGACGAAACGTGCCATTATACTCCCCTTCAAGTTCGCTAACTATTTGACGAGTTAATTGCTATTTTAATAATCCATACGTTCCGTCGAAGGGGAAAAATCATTTGCACGGAAGAACATAGAGTATTTCAATGCGATGCCACACGGCGAAAGTAGCCGGGTTTATCTTGGCAACGAGCCACGGGACCCGAAGCCGAGAAGTTGGCCAGTTAAATGCATTTTCGAGTAATATCGCTGACGCTCGCAATAAAGAACACACGAGCTATTTATTAGCTAATTTTAGTTGCTCACCAAGGCGATCGTTGGAGCGAGAAATAGTCCCGATCTATTTACCACTCTCTTACACCATGATTTGTACCTACCGATACAACTCGAAAAACTTCAATGTTAGACGTTCCGTTGAATTTGGGACGACATCGGTGAAAAAAAAAGGAGAAAGAAAAAAAAACGATGCGAAATCCGACTGGTGTTGTAAATAATAAAACTTTCATGACGTACGATTGAAATAACATCGTCGTGTTTTCTTTCGATCTGATCAGAGATTTGAGATGCTTCTTCTCTTTCTGAGTACGGGGGTGGAATGTTCTTCGTCGGAATCGAAGAAATACGTCAGGCGAAGGGATAAAGGGAAACTCATTAACCTCAAGCTAGACAGTTTCGAATCTTCGAGGAAAAATATTGCTTTCTCAACGAGATTACAAAATCACTGTCCACTGCAATTGCGAGTTACGTCGATTCTTTCGACGACCGAACGATACTCGTAGAGAATAAAATGGTGGACAATTTGCTCCCGATGCATCTCTGTAATTCCGTGATTCCTCGAATCACCGTTAGCTGGATTATAATTGTTATTAATTACAATCGTTATAATTGGCTGGAGAATACGGGATCGCTGTCGAATTTGTCCCTTCCTTCTCGAAAAATCTGATTACCACGCGATTTCATAACGGCCACGCGTTCGCTGGTGGCCGGTCGCTTATTATTTTTGACGGTGATTTCCAGCCGAACGAAAATGAAAAATCATCGGAGCGAAGCTCTCTCTGGATGTGTGACTGGAACCAATTAAAAGTTCGCGGCCGCCAGAGCCAATTACCTACATCGACCCTGGAATACCAGCGACATCACCGTCGACGGAAGCCACCCATTCTCCCTTCCCTTCCGTTCGTTTATCCAGGAACGCTCCTTTTCGTACGAATTCCATCACGAAACGTCAGCGACAAGTGCGCGACCTGTTTGCTTCGGAAGCTATGCCTAATCGTGCGTTCATAATTAATCACGTGTCAGATATACAACGCATACGAGGGAACTTAAGCATCTTGAGTCGATGCAACGTGGAATTTCGAGCTCGTTTCACGAGAAACGAAGTCCTACGATGGAAAGATACGAAGTGCTTAAGGTTCGCGCTGTTTGCGCAAAATTTGGTGAAGATGAGAAGAAAGCGACGTTTCGGAATTATTGAAAGAAATATTTAAATATGAATCTTTCTAACTTAATCAAAAATTTTTGAAAAAAAGGACGGAGTAGTTTGTCTGTCGAGTTAATTTCGAACGATACCACAATCTCGGTAGCCAGTTCACCGAAAACCGTCTAATGGTTGATGGTGAAATATGATCAAATTCGTACAATTTAAAAAAAAAGGCGGGAAAATCGTTCGGTTTTCTACCTCGTAACTCTCAGCTGATGTTACCGAGCGCTCGTTTTCTATCATCCAGGAAGGATTCGTGTTACATAAACGAACGCGCCAGGAAAACCAGCGGACACGCGGCTTGTTCCGCTTTTGCGGCCGATACCATGAATTTGACACGTTCACGCCTTGTGGCTGGTTCCGTTGTCCGATGTGTTCTCTACGGTTTTCGAGACGGACGAATCGATCCAACGATTGAAATAAAATACAAACGGAGTAGTGCTTTGTTAACTCTCTGCTACTACGTTAGCCATCGACGAGCATTGCTATCTCTGTGTATATTTCGCTCGAAGTATGAGGATTCATGTCCCAGGAATGGAAAGTTATCTTACAAAAGGAGACATGTTCGATGCCTCCCTTACGATTTTGAATATTTAATCACATCGGCAATTTACGCGTACTTATTCCCTTCAGGGTCGATTATTTGACTGGTTATAAAATAATTATAAGTTAAGAATTGCAAAAAATATTTACTATGTTACAGGAAATGTAATTAATCCGGTGATTACGTATAATTACTGATTATTATACATAATTACCAGACTAAATCCAGAATTTCTTTTTTCGGAGGGGAAATGCGCTTATGCACCCCCATACGTACCGGGGGTGTGAAAGGTGCAGGGAGTTAAGCTCCTGGATCTAAATGAAATCTAATCCAAATCAAAGTCCCAAAACTCAATCCAACAAGTTCTGCAGGCCCCGCAGGAACTCCTTTGTACACCCTGTGCGGGCTTTCCACCCATGTGGCTCGGGTAACCCCGGGTTCGCCAAACCCGTACCTGCCCAGAAGGCTGGGCAGGCCCCTGAGGTAACTACTTTCCTGAGGAACCATTATGGGTTCGTATCCCCTAGTTCCTCCGAGTCCGCCAAGGTTATACCTGACCAGCGAACTGAACTTGTCCCTGAAGAGAACAAGTCAGATTTAATCCAGGCGGTTAATTTGATAAATATCCAAGGATTCAACATATTTCCCAAATTTAGTGGTGATTATATATAATCTTAAATGGCGAAGAACACTATAATATAGAAAAGTTGAGAAAAAAATCGTATAGTAAACGAGACACGGATCTGTAGGTGCTTAATTAATTCCACCATTCATCTATATTTTCTAGACGAGTATAAAGTCAATTGCTTGACAGAAAGAAAATACAAATAGCGTGCCACTGAATCATTCCCCGTCGTTCATTAATCCTGCGCAGATTTCGTACCGTTTCCCATGAAATCCGCTGCAAGATTGAAATAAGATACAGATACATCGATGTTCATTGAATTCATCAATCTTTTCGCCATTCGATCGCGATGCTCCGTCGATACAGTTCACGCTTTTCGCGCGTTCAAAGAAGGATTTATTCGTCCTGGAGGTACGGCGAATGATTATTTATTGAAATCCGATGGAATACAACGTATTCTCGCAAGATTAATAAGCCAACGACAAACACCCGTGCAACAGCATAATGGTGACAGATCGCTCGGCGATATTTATTTGCGCGAAAATACGAAAAATTATATATCGCCCGAGCGAAGAAGAGCGGTGCGAGAAAAAGCTGTGGAGAAAGAATTGCAGAGTCCGACGTAACATTTTTTTCCGTTCGTTCATTTATCACCTCGACGACGACATAATAGACGAGGACAAACCAACGTGAGCATTTCACCGCGATGTTTTACCGTGTGCTCGGTTTCGTTAGTTTTCTCTTCCTCTCTCTTCATCACCCAAATTTCAACGTGAACCTTTCCCATCGTCAAACCTCGATAATAATTAATTCCGTGTCAACGTCCGATCGCTGATGATTGGCGCATGTACCAGGCGAAAATAACTAGCTGGAAATTCAGTTAAATGTCTAACCGATTTCGGGAATTTTCGATCCCCACGAAATCGCGGCAATACCCGGCACGAGTCTCATAATTTCTCCGGTCTCGTGCCACACCTGACCACCGCCTGCTTCATCGTCCCCGTTAACACTGACTTTAACTGCTCGTGGCAATTAATTGGAACACATTGTACCTGGGAATCGCAGGTGTAATGAAAGATAATCGCTCCCGTCTGCTCGGCCTTTTGCCGTAGTTACATTACCACGGACACGAAACCCTCGCTGATTCTCTATTAAAAGTATCAAAATTGACGCTAGATATAACCAGAAGGTGGAGAAAGCGAGAATACTTTCTATACCGCAGACATTTAATACTCCATCGAAAGGATATTTCGAAAGTTCTATTAGAAATAGACCCTCCGGATGGAATTCGATAAATTAATGAGAAATCTTAAATTGCATTCGATCTCTTCCAAGGATATCGTTAAAAACGACTTAAACATATCGAAAGGAGTTAAATATGGCAGTATTTGAGAATATCGATCTAAAGTTCTGTTGGCTAGCTGATATTGCAAAACGGTAGAGAGAGAGAGAGAGAGAGAGAGGGACCTGGTACTGTATTTTGAAAATGGCTCGAAGAACGAATATCACGGTTACGAGACGAGAATATACTCGGCCATCAGAACGAACCGATATGGAACGTATAGTAGATGAGATTTCCTTACTCCGGCCAAATCCTTCGACATTCGCGAAGAAATGCGAAAGCGATGATATTTTTTCCATCCTCCATTTTTATGGGACACCCAGACCTATCGGCCTGGACCTCAATTTCAAATAACGTTATAATGCCTTATTTCATACGTTTATTGTACGACCATCTCCTGTCTTTTCGTACAATCGATACCAAAAAGCCGAAATGGCATGTCATCTACTACTGAATTGTTAAATTACGAGCTACGCTAGCTTCCAGCCAAACCGTATCATCCCCTGTTTCTCCTCCCTCGTTGCTATTATTTCAGACCCGACTCTGTTTATCGTATAATCGTTATTCCAAATCAACCGAGAGTATTCCCACTGAGAATCTTCCCTGTTGTATTCATACACACGTTTCGAGACTTCGTTCGAAGACAATTGAACCACGAACTGCTGGCAATTTCCTCGAACATCGTAGAAATTTCCCGTGTAGAGTCACCATTGACTTTATTGTACTTTCGGTAACGCGCTACGGAGATCGCTTTGACGTGCCGGATATAGAGAGACCGAGGCGGTCTCTTTGACGATAAGGTTTCGCGCGAAATTTCGGCGTCCAGGTTAAACGAGAAATTTTTCGTTCTCCACCTTCGAGATCCTTCTCTGACGCGCAATATTACCGGACGAATTTTCGAGAGGAAAATGGAACCTCGGACTCACCTCAGTCTGCTGTGCTCGGAGTGCGGCGAATCCTCCGGCGATTTGTAGCTGTTACCAGTCTGCAACGAAGAAAATATTACGTCAGGTTGAATTCGACATTTTTCACAATCTGAAGGAAAAGACTGTTGTGAGTCTTGCGTTAATTTGTTTCTATCGCAGTTGATTTCATATCGGAGGGAAATTACACAGAAAGAAAGGTTCTAGGATACTTTTTCAACTTCTAGATGAGAATAGTTTTAACAAATCTTCGTGTAACTTTTTTTTTAATTATATACCATTATAATATCTACTGATAAAGTGACTAAAGAATCGATATCTAAGTTGCAAGTAATTTTAAGAGTTCGTGTATAATCGATACAGAAAGGTGGTGCAGATTTAATCCCAACTAATCGCAAAGAGTTAAGAAACAGGCTTCCCAATTCTCGTAGACAAGCGGACACAAATTTCCCAATAACTCGTTTGTTCCTGGCTTCGAATAATTATCGTCACGTTCGTCGTCGAGTCCGTTATCGCGTATTCTCTCTTGCCTCGAGTCGCTTAACGTCGACGGCCTATTCTCGTCTCGACGGTAGTAAACGTGGCGCTAAATTCCGTCAAAAGAACATATAACGTTGCACAAAAGTACGGAGTTTTAGAACTCGCAAAATAACATTCCTCGAAACGATACACCTATTTTCACGATTGAACTATCGGCAATTGAAGGAACGATATAAATCGTTTCACGGAATCGTCGATTCTATTGAACACCAATAAACCTACTAACGAAATCAGTGTTATAAATGTTCCCTCATACCTTTTGCAATATCTCCACGGTAATATTTCGACGGTAAGGTCAAATTTGTATTAACTTCACCGCATAACCAGCGGACCCGCCTTCTTCGTGAATCCGACGATACAACAACGCGGTATCCGGCAAGGGAAAAGCCAGAGAGGAATATATCACAGGAAAGTAATAAGAATTTATGTCGATTAAAGGAAAGAAAAAAAGACGGGCGCGGAGCAGACTGCCGGTGGTAGCAGTAGAAACGGTAATATATTTCCATCGAGCAATTCATGTCATAAATTTATTCGTTAGAGAGCGATTCGACGGTTCTCCGGTGCGCCATTTCGTTTCCCGCGAAAGCAAACAGCAAAGTACATGGGGGCAAACCGAGTGCGATATCGATCGTGTAATTATATTCCCAAATGCTGGTTATATCCTGCCAATTATTATCGGAATGATACAATTACTACGGAAACGATTAGCCTTCCTACGCTTCGTATCTTCTTCGTTACAATAATTTAAGGGATGAAACTATCAAAGGCAATCTTTCAATTATAACGTAAAAAATTTTTAGACGTTCTCTTCATGAGGGAAATCACGGTAGAGGATTTTGTTCGTTTCGTTTACAATTTATTAAATAGGATTGACTTGACACTTTGATATTAGGGCGAAGCTATTTCCTTTCGATCGTGAAAGCGCTTCGAGCATAAAACGCTAATCGTATTAATCGTTATGGAAATTTCTACGTTGGGGAACAATGGTACCCGTGGCTGCCAAAACGTTGCTCTACATTTATATGTATCGCGTGTAGTAACGGCTCGGACAATAGTAATTGTTCCCGATTCAAACGGAAATTGAATAGTAGTCGTGGTATTAGTAAAGGATCGTTCGCGGTAGCGGTTAGGTAGCACCGCTATTACGATCACGGTTCTTCCCTAATTGGTCGACGTACATCGGAACATTTGCAAAAATTCTGCTTCTACTCCATTTATAGATCTGTTCGTATAAAATCGAAGAAATCGATGCATCTACGTTACAAGCTATTCACAAAAACTATGTACATTTCTTATGCAAATGAAAAACCAATGTTTCCAAATTTCCAAAACCAACGTTTACCTCGTAATCCAGAAAGACAACGAGACAGCAGGCTTCGCAGAAACTTTCATCTTACGATCTAACATCGGCACTAAGTCACTATAATTTGCCACTTTTCTCGTCGCTGGCACACAATTCGTCCGAGTACATTCCTCGTCCCGTTCGTCGTACGAGGACAGTCAATTTGTTCGTATTTTCTTCTCCGACTTTCCCTCGGTTCGAGTTAAGTGTTCCCTCTTTCCCCGTGGACTTTCACTCGATTGTACCCGGGCCAAGTTGTGTTTGGCTCAACTAGAGTCGCTCTTGGCACGAGAATCGCTATCATCCGTTCCTCCGCTTTCCAGGGAGAAGCTCGGGACGAGAATGAAGAGGAACAAGAGCCGCACGGAGAGTCTGGCTCGTAGAAGAAGAGGGAGAACGAGGAATGAGAATGAAGAAGAAAACACCATCGAGTCTAGTACGCGATACCAGAAATACACCGTCCTGTTGGATTCATGGATATAGTTTACTCGGGAAGGAAGAAGTCTTTGAAGAAACAACGAAGCCAGAGAGAGGCAGAGGGGAGATGAGTGGGGGAGAAAAAAATAGAGAGGCGGTGGATTTTCGTGAGTATTGAGAATTGTATATGAAATTTGAAAGGGTGCGCTTGTTTCCAAAATAAAGACATCCAAAGACATTACTTGGATTTGTGCTACTTTGGCGATTTACATCAGTAGATGTGAATATTTTAGTTTGAAGTGACACAGAATCTCGTTCAAATAATGAAGGATTGATAATTTTTAGAATATTTTGGATAATTTATTAGCAATTGAAGCTTCAGTTAAGCGAGTTTTATTACGATTCTCTTCGGGCAGTCGGGGAAGTAGAATATACCGTACGACGACAGACGACGGTACAACGTCAGGAGCAACTTTCTGGCACGTACGTGCATACCTACGGCTAGCCCCTACCCCTGTTACCGTATAAAGCTATTTTAGGGTGGAATTCGTCGTAGCATTCTCCCCGAACGCACCTATTTTATCTTCCCTCCAGCGCATTGAAACTCAAAGCATGAAAAATTCAATTTTCCCGGGGGCGCATTGCTGATGTCGACGATTTGTCGCCAGCTTCGAATAAATTCCAGCAAGGATGACCGACCAACGAAATATGATATTCCACTGTATACACAAGATGAGAATTAACGTCGTCCCATCCTCGACGTTTTTCATCCCCATTCTTGCACGTACCCGCGTGTTTGGGGAGGCGAAAAGAACGTGACCGCCGTACTCACGAAATCCCCTTACGTGCGTTTCAGTTGCCGAGTGAGTTTTCATAGGAGAAGAGGTCGGAGGAAATGGAACAGAGCAATGAGAATGGTGGAAAGGGAGGTGGAGGTCCGGTACTCCATCGAATACCGGCGTTGTAAGCGCGGGCTTAGGGCAGATGTGGAATCAGCCTAATCACCCGGAAGTGTCGCCACTGTCCACCGCTAATCCGATCGCAGATGTTTCTCTCTCCATTCAACCCCTCCTGGTTTCCTGCACTCTCTCTCTCTCTCGGCCTCTTCCGTCTGTCTCTCTCGTGCTCTATTATCGAGCATCTCTCTCCGTCGTCCACCCATTTTCCACCTACCATCGTTCAGCCGCAGTGTTTGTTTGCGGCCACGTTAGCGAATCCTAATCGCGGTTGGTCCGTTTTCTCCCTAAATCTCTCGCTGCATGAGACCAACGTACTTGAATCAAATAAAACGCGGTATAGAGCATTAAACGTTTAATCTCGCCGATTATCATATTATTCGTACCATGAAGAATCAGCATGCCGATCGGAAGCACCATTTCGACCGTTTAAATACCGAGGATAAAGGGGTTCGTGTCTTTCAATCGTTAATAGAGAGCAATTATTCGCGTAGTTTCTAATCGGAGATAAATCGTTCGATCTGTATTTCCGTAATACGTACAATTATTAACGGTGGCTATGACAAAAGGGGAAACAAAGTGTCTCATTTTAGATATAAATCGATACATCGATTTTAATATGATTATGCAGTAATCAGCGAATTATTATCGTCAAGAGGAAATGTGTGGTAGAGAGAACTATCGAAAAGAGCGTGTCAAACGTTCGTTGGCATATGTGGACTATGAGGTTTGCAGCTCTCGAGAGAAGGAAGAGAAAACCTGGAGGAAAATTCAGATGTAGGCGCAGAAGAGGAAAAAGGATTGCTCTCGGCGAGGAACAGGAGGAAAATACTTTTTGAAACGAAGAACGCGTGGGTAAGAGAGCCATTCTAATTAGCTTGGTATACGGGGTGGCTTTTTGTTTAATTAACACGCTCGTAGTAAACTACCCTCGGCGCCGCAGAGCAAGGCTCCCTCTCTATGTGCGAGCACTTTATGGTCTTTTTTTCGTTCCTCCTTTTCCCCTCTACGTTTCCCGCCCCTTTTTGGCTGTTCCTCCCTTCGTTTACCCATGATACATTCGATAGGTATTAGTTTGCTCAAAATACGCGCTCAAGGGTGTCGGATTTAAAAGGCAATGGGCGAAGGGTAGAAACGAGCGACGTCTCTCTTGGCTTTTTAATACCAACGGTCGTGAAAAAACTCGGCGCTTTTAATAGCAGCCCGTAGCAAAATATCAGTCGCTCTTTTGTAGGCTGCTTTTACCGGAACCAGACGTTATCGACAATATCGTTGCTTTAGCTTTGCTTCGAGCAATCTTGCACCTCTCACGTGTTATTTACCTCGTAATTTCTGAATAAATAAAAGATCTTTGTACACGCCGACCATACTATTTTTCACTTTTCCGCACCCTTAGAAAGTTACAAACGCGATGATACGACCGGAACTATAACTATTCGAGTTCTTCGTGATACGATTATAGAGTGCTGCAATATTTAACGAGCTATAGTCCATGGATGATCATTTTAGAACCTTCGAGTACTTCTTTCGCTCGTATACTTCTCCATACGTATTCAGGAAAAGTTTGTGAATCTGGCTGTTTTAACGACAGTCCGTATTTACCGGACGCAATCGAACTTTCCTCGGTAACCCGCGCAACGAAAGCAAAGGAAAAGGGATAACGAGTTTTATGCATTAATCCAAACAAGGAAGGAGGTCGAGACGTCTGGATATGCGGGAGGTGATTCCGTTTCGTGCTGGTCTTGCAACGAGGCAGTACGGTTCGGTTCTGTCTGGTCTGTACGTAGGTGGACGTTAGGTGCAGGTGGCGCAGCGTATTTATAGCCGCTTCGTGACTCCTCTTCCTCTTCTCCAACAACACTCCTGGTCCTCCTGGTTTTCGTGCAACTTCTCTATTTCTCCTTCTCCTCCTACATCTCCGTCTCTCTTCTCTCCTTCGTCTCTACCCTTCCTCTTGCCATCCAATCTTTCTCACTCTCGCTCTTCATTCCCATCTCTACTCTCTTTGTCCATCCTCTTCCCTCTCCGTCGTTTACTTCTCGCGAAAGTCTGCTGGGTGACTCTAAGCCGGCTGGCTTGAACGACGACTTCCGTGAGGTTCCACGGATAACAAGAGCACTAGCGGGAAATGAATTTAGCCGGCAAAAAAGACGGTAGATTCACCAAGTTCCAGGAGTCTCCACCTCTCCTTCACCAACGGGCTTCTACCTAATTTCATATAAATTTCACGGAAATAAAAGGACGATGGTACTCCGCGAAGGAGAAGAAAAAGGAGGAGGAGGTGGGGAATTAAGAAAAAGAATACATTTTCCCTTACAGTTTGTAAGAGGTAGGGTGAAATTTTTCTCGCAACCCCATGGGAGTAGTTTCGCAAAGACGTCCCAACGAGATCAGCCCGCTTAGGGTTTGGCAGTCGCGCGCACTAATCCAGGAACGCTTCTCTAAGTAGAATGCGACTCCTTGTCGTCGTACGCGCTTCTCTTAACGAGCCACGTATTTGCCCCTTTCTCGAGAAGAGCTTCTCGCGTGAAGCTCACGGGGTTAAAAGCGGTGGTTCGGTCAACACTTTTACGACGGGACGGGTTGCCAGGATCAGATAACGCTCGATGAACGCTCACCGTACTCGTGGCAGTTCACTTTCAGCCGAGACTGAAACGACGCGTACAAGCCGCAGCTAAACGGTTAAAGTCTTGTCCAAACTCGGTGAAACTCGTTTGCTGCGAGCCACCGCTATCTTCTTGCAAGGATCTTCTCTCTGTCTCTTCGTCTACCATCGTGCTACCCTTTGTCGTCCCGCTTTGCACGCCTCTGTCTCGAACGGAAAAGCAGCCGGCATCGTTTACTTTGTTTCGATCTCGCTCGACTTCGTGCATCCGATCCTTCGCTTTCCTCTTCTCCTTTCTTCTTTGATTCCACCCGCTTACCTTCAGGGAAGAATATAATTTACGTTGAGAAACCTGCTTTGCTTCCGCACTGCTGGACAACGAGTTTTAAGGTAAAGTTGATTTTCGACGGCTATAATACCACGCGCCAAGGACATTTCGTTATTTAACGTACAAATTTTCGGATCGTTGTGTGTGGATTTAAAGTTAGGCAGGTAAAGGTAGTCGCTATCGTTTAACTTGTTCGAGTTTCCCACCATTTAGTTGTAGATCCTCGTTCCTTTCATCTAATCTTCGATTCGTGAGGTCTCGGTATTTACGCAAGGGGTAGAACTCGCTCGGTTCTACGATATACGATCGAGATTTGCAACGATTTTCAATTCTCTTCGATTTTCTACAACCGATAATACCACACGTATGGAATGTTCTCCGTTATTGATAGAAGACAGGAATTTCTCTTTGACGATGGATAAATTTAAAATGGAAAAGTAGAAGAGTCACGGTGTCTCGAAGGGACGCCGTTAAGGGACGACCACTTTGCAGATTTCCAAACGGTCGGAGGCAATTGTGAAACATATAAGTATCGACTTCAAAAAAGGCAAAGTACACTCTCGACTCTAACCTGGAAGTGACGACGATTTATCTTAGATACATCCCCCTATACACTGTCACGATCCCTTTTAAGTAGCACATAGGTGGGACCATTAAAGGGCAATGATCGATGATTCCCCATGATAGTATTACAAGCGCGCTATCCATTACAGTCACTGCCAGTATATCTATCCTCGGACTAACCCCGAAAATTCATTGACCGCACTTAACCCCGAAATACGCGCAACGACCGCTTAAAATCGTCTCGTTTCCGCGCTCCACTCTCCTAGTTACGTTTATCACAAATTTCAAATTACACCGTTATTACCGCTCTTCCCCACTCCACTGAAATTCCACCGCGTATTTTCCTAGTATACGAATATTTACTTTTCCGTCTGGACGTTACGGTTAATTAAAAATTCATGTAGCTCGGATAAAAAGAATATTCCACCAAATCACGAAGGTATCAGCGAACACGTACAGGACACGTAACGAATGCATTACATTCAATGTCCTCGTAAATAAATTCTCGAGATTCAACGTACGCGTACGTTCTCGCGTTTATACATACATATGTAATAACCATCGCATTCCCCCTTTGGTCGGTGCATCCGATCGTTAAAGGGCAATGATCGACGATTCACCGCAACGGTATTGGTCCCGCGAGGCTACTTCGCACTGAATTCACAATCAATGCACTTTCACGGAACATATCGGAGCCGTGAACGTATTGGCAACAATTCGCTTAGCGCAAATACCACGTGCACTGGTAGACTCGCGAGGATAATTGAATGAAATCGAAGTTTCGGAGGCGGTGGGTATCGGAAAACCTTTAAATTCCCCGATAGGCCTCCAAAAAATCCCAAAGTAATTCGAAAAATAATAATAATAATACGGTCGGACGCTGATGCAAATATTCGCTTGGAAATTCACCCTCGCGTCCTTGTTTACACGTCGCTCGACTGTATTATTTGCCGGACAAATATTTAATAACGGCTTCGAGGGAAAGGTTTAATATGTGAAATAGGAACGGAATTCGATAGAGTCGTTAAAAGCGATCGTAATGGAACGCCAATAGAGACGACTGAAATTTACATCTTTCATTTTTCATTTTCTTTCAAACATATCGATACATCGCGCTGTGAAATTGTCGTCGTTCCCTTTATCGTTGCGTCATCACGATCATAGTAATGACGGTGATATTCGTGGGGTTTCTCTCGGACCTACGAGCAATACGGTATCCCGTAGGACGTGGATCGTACGCATGGGGTAAATGCGATAGAGAAGGAGAATTGTGTTGAGATGAAGCAAGATAGAGAGCTGATTCGAGGTACGAGCGATGTAATCAAGCCACGTCACAATGGTATTCCTCTAATACGTTTGGGCGTCCTCCCTGTATTGGAGAGTTGTGTTACTGAATGGGACTACCTGCGCGACGTATTTTGTAATATGGGACACGTAATATCAATGCGAAACCGTCAGCTGATTATGGCATCATCTAAACCACCAGACTGTTCCCTTTGCTGGATACATCTTTGGGGGAGCAATTTCCATCTGGTGATATAATCCTCCGGGTAGAATATGTGCGAAGCTGAAGACTACTTCGGAAGGATGAGGATGGTGTTATGTAGAAGTAAAATTACTCATGCAGATTTTACGACAGTGCTTTTTAATTACGACCATCTTAAAGTTACGTTCGTCAGAGCGACGTTGAGTCGGAGAATTGTGAAGTTTCATGAGAATTTATCGAATATTATCTATTTTATTATCTATATATTGCAAGACGAGTATTATGTTCAGTCTGCAAGAGAAATAAATTAATTGAAAACACTGTACAATATTTAAAGCGTAAGCGATTTCAAATGAAGTAGTTAAAGTACGCCTATAGACAGACATAATACGACACAGCCTCGAAGCGAAACTATGCGGGAAAGCAACGTTAAATTGCTCGATAATCGAACAACGTGAATTAGTTTTTACCCGGGAAGTAGAAACTTGCAGTTGTGACGATATCAAGCGGCACATAATACGTGCAATTGGGGTTGAATCGCGTAAGTAGCATTGAGAACCGCGTCTCGTTCTGACGAGGCATCCACCCTCGCCGTGAAAGAATCGACTAAAGCGGATGAAGGGACTGCGAAAAGAAACGGAAAAAGGGAAGAACGAGAGAATGAAGGAAAAAGAAGAATGAAAGAAAGAACGAAGAAGGAACGGAGTTACGGATGAAAAGAGAGAAAGGGGGAGAAACAGTTTGGAGAGAATGAGAAAGAGAGAAGCTAGAGCCGACTGTAAAAGCAACAGGTGCCGACGTCTAGCTAGCAAGCAACCCCTATACCTTCCACCCCCCGTTCCTGTCGCTTATACCCCATCTCTTCATCTCTCTTTCTATCCTGCTATCCTTTCTCTCTCTTCTCTCACTCCCTCTTTCCTTCTTTCTCTCTTCACCCTCGTGTCTACCCTCCAACAGATCCCGGCGAGATAGCAAAAATGTTTAATGGGGTGAACTCGCCGGAAAATACCGAGCGACCCGCGTCTCCTTGTAACGCCACCCTGAAAATGTCGTTTCCCTCGATCAGTTTCGCATTAACAAGTCGAGGCTGCTTATCGAGGGCCTTTTCATGTTTAGCGAAGTCCTTTGGCGAAATGGTAGCGGTATCTCGAGTGTCTTGGATTCCATCTCAGCGAAGAAAAGTGGAAGGGAAAGAAAGTCGCGTTTACCACGCCATGGTGATTTTAGTCAGTGGCTGTGCTTCGTAGACACAACGAGAAGGCACGTCCCGTCGATCCCCAAACGGGAAATGAGAATGGAGAGAGGAGGTACTCGTAAGAGAAATTATTCCGTATGCATGTTCCGAACTTTCGATGCGGAAAATTAAGTTCTTCCAGTCGACTCTTTCCTCTTCCTTGTACCATGATCAAATTTTCTACGGTCGAACGAGACAAGCAACGATATCTCTGTTATGCAACTACTATCTTTCCGTTTTCTCCCCTTTTTATTCTTTCTTTTCTCCCTTTTACCAGTCACCCTTTAACTATCCACAGGAAACGAGTAAACGTTGAATGCTCGAGGGATTTTTTTTCTCTCGCGAAGACACGCCTCCCTTTGGCACCGCGATCTTGATAATCTCAGGAGAGTGAGGTTTCTTGGAGAAGTTCGGAAATAAATATTAGGAGGAATACGGCGATGAATATTAAAAACGATTCCCCCTCGCTTTGGAATGCGGCTTTGAACCGTGGAAGCCTCTCGTGGGTATTGCCAGGCCGGAATCTCGGAACGAATCGAGATTACTTGAGTAGGAACGAACTTTTGATGGAAATTAATGGGACGCATTAATAAGGCAGCGGGTATTTCATCGAGGTCTCCCGGTAATTAAATTTATATGAAATTAAAAAAATCACGGTCCCGAAGTCTTCTAAGTACGCTGGGGGTCTTTTTTATTAACGCAAAGACGAATGGTTCAGAGTTCGATCGTCAAGCCTTAATGCGTACCGTGAGAAAGAAATTATGCTGTTTTTTCTCTCGTTCAGAGAATCTAGTGCTTCTTTATTCATTAAAAATGAATATCAATCGTCTATCAACGATTATTTTTGCCTCTACTGGTAATATTAATCCGATGAACATCCCTGGAGATATTCAAAGGCAGTCGGTTCAGTGTCTGCTTTTACTGCAATCATAAGCTTCTGGAGGCTCTAAAGATATACCTGTATTATCGCGATAATAATATCCGCTTACAAATCTTCGTACGGTATTCTGCATACAATCCTTTACTATGGTAGAATAAATTATCACAAGATCCACGTTTCTCTCGGATAACCGAAACTCTCCACAATACCGTACAACCCTCACGGAATACAAAGGGTTAATGCATCTCCTACGGTCGATTCGCGAGAAACGAATGTAATATTTAATTCGGTACTCTTCTTATCTATAATGGAAAAGAGATACCGAGTCCAATAGAAATGGAACTACTGGGAAAATAAGGTGAGAACTGGACCGTGCGGTCTCGTGATTCGTTCCTCCAAAAAGAGATCTTTGACTTTATCATTAATTTGTGATCGTGAAAATCGTAGAGAGATAAAAAGAGACGGCGAACGAGAACACTCTGTACACATTCTCCGTGGTGAGTTTACAATTTAAACATCGGTAGGAGCACGGTTTACGATACCTTCGACATTTCGTATTAATACGATCTGCGCGAACCATCGTTGCTTGAGACTTTACGACTTCTCCAGCGCGATTAAACGCTCCTTTCAGCCTCTGTCTCGTCTCGGCCATAAATACTCGAGTTGTAATTCAACAGGTACAACCAACTCCTACGGTTAATCATTAAAACTATGTAGATACACCGTACCCCTGGAATACTCGCGTATTCAGCCATGACATTCTATTTCCGCCGTAAGAGCTTTCTGGCATGCACGAAAAATATGCGACGTGTTTTATTCAACCGTTGCGCAACGGCCTGGATATATATCGGTGCCCTTAACTCGCACTCGGGCCCTTTTACATGTACCGTGAGGATTCTTGTCGAGTTAAGAAGAATTTCGTTGATTTTGAATTATTCTTCCACAGTCGATAAAATTGCATAGGAAAATTAAAATTAAATAAAAGTATTTTACCTATACGATATATCCGAAATAACTGATCAATTTTTATTTTACCAATTCAATTTTAAATTATTACAGGGGCAGTCACAAATGTAATCGCACGAAAAGGGTTTGATAGGAGGAGTTTATAATCCTGCAGCTGTTATAGTCTACAACTTACAGATATTCCTAATTGTTAACACAGAATCAGTTTAGAATAGCAAAGCGCTCCCTGACCTACAGTAGTACACTCTGTCACAGGTCAGACCCCATGAACGTTACAACCTGACACTCTGAAGTGCAGCGTTTGCAGAGAATTCCCAGTTGAGTTTTTAATATAGTAACAGAGAGTTGCCTGTTTTACTCGTTCAACTGGTATTCTATTCTATCACAATTTTCGACCTTAATTGACACGTATTCGAATTGTGTGCGTCGAAGTGAGGAACATCTACCTAGACGTGTCCCTTCACCGCTAGTGATTGATCAAGGAGGTACTACGTGGGAAATGCCCCATGCAAGTGCATCTATATTAGTTACCCCATCTCACGAAGATCCTCATTTGCTCAATGTATCCAAATTTAATCAGACTTTGTTAAATAATTTCGGATTATAATTACAAAGAAAGAATTATTACGATTTTCTGAACATAGCTACAAACCCATCGACTTCGTGAAGGCTTTCCGATAGAAATTCTCTCCTTCTCCAAAAAAAAGCGTAGAAAATACGTCTGACAAATTGAACCAAGCATCGCCATATCACGGAAAAATGTCTGGGCAATATTGTCGCGTAACGGTCCGGTTAATTCCGTGTATACGAGGAGCACTGCACCGGAGATACTTAAGAAGCAGCAGAAGAAAGAGGCGAGAAAAAGCGGCCAGATAGAGAGAGAGTAGAGATTCCTCTCACTTCCTATGCTAATGCCGAAAGCGAGGCCTCGGCGTTCTTTCATAAAAGCTCCGGCGCTTTTCCTCTTTGCGAAATAAGATCGTGAGTTTACGAAGAAAGCGGCTGGCAGCGCGGGTCGTGGTCCATGGATGCTCGGAGAGGAAGAGCTCACGGCATCTGCCACCATCGTATCCGATATACGATACTTTGTTTGCCGCCTCCTGACAGGGCTGTGGATGCAGACGCCTCTATCTCTATGTATACCATGCTGACCAGGTGCGTGAAACTCACCATAGAGAAAAGGTCGAGGTCCGTTTCCTCGAGTCGAGCGAATAAATCTGAATACGCAAGAGGATGTCCATGTCTTGGCATTTCTCGCGGTTAAAAGATAGCCTCTGTCGAGAAGTCAGTGGCCATTGGCTTTGAAAGATCAGTCGTTTCTGGAATTTTTTATGAGAATGTGTTTTCTCGTGGGATTAAACGCTGACCTAACCTAGTCTCTTGACAACAGTGTTATTGCTATTCCAACAGGAAAATTGCCAACGATGTGATTCATTTTGAAAACTTGGAAATAATTGTAAGCAATATGGTAATCACTTTGGTATGGTAATTAGTCGATAATCACAGAAAATAAGAAAATTAAGTTAAGTAGGAAGATTGATGTGGTATAGCAGATATAATAGGAATTGTGTGGCTATCGACTAAAGTCTATGATCGTAGGGGATGTTACAAGAGATTTAAGGGCGGCTCGGAAACCGGAAGTAGTCCCGGTCCGCCGTTAAACGAGGACGGTACCCTAAGACGTTTCGATGCTAGGCGTCGTTTTCCCGTCGATTTAAGGAAAACCCCAACTCCCAGAGCGTTGTTCCGCGTTCGAGTTAGTATTTGGCAGCTTGAGCTTTCGATAAGTGTCTCGTCTGCGAGTTTCGGTGGAACGGAATTCCAAATGAAACATCTTTCTCTTCGGTTCGACGTTCGATTCCCGCCACCACCTTGAATTCCGGAGAAATCGACGAAATGTCTTAAACTCCCGATACATTCGTCGATTTTAAGACCGGATTCGCGAATTTGCTCGAACATTTAAGAACACAATTTTTAATAATTCAAAAAATGAAGAAATAAGGAAGACAACAAAGAACGATCCAATTGAACCATATGAAAGCCAACGACGAAAATATCTCTGTCTCTTGCTAGTAAAAAATGTGCGCAGTGATTCTAAATAATAAAAGTGCTCTAGCATTCAAGAAAACTAGCCAATCCAAATTGTTGGATTAATTCGAATCCAGCTTCCGGTTTAATAATCGAATCTAATCCCTAGAAGCTTTCCACCTCTAACTCGTAATCGATGTTACATCGGCTTATAACATTACACGGAACAGAAACAACCGAGGGGACCCCTAAACTGTACCATGGATGTCGAAGTAGGAAATTTCGCATGCAAAATCCGTCGAATCGTGCCTCCAGGCTGTATCGTATCTATTTGAGATTCGCTCAAAGGCCTGACGAAAAAAAAGTCCGCTCACGTCTCCTTGAGTTTAAGATATCGACGATATATCCTGATTTCTCGATAAAAAAGAACCGATCGAATGGCAAATGGGAAGTAATTTCAAATTCGACGTTCTATCGGGTGCGTTATTAAGGAGAAATTATAATCGTGCTCCCCGGAGAACATTTGTTCCCTGGTATAAGAGGAAGTAGAAATTAACGACAATGAATATTGCGTTCGTTAATAACACTTAAGACATCTAATAATAACTTAAGTGTCGTTAACACTAATAGCTATCGTTCATTGTTTCCCAATGAAGCTATAAAAAGAAGGAACGAGGAAGCGTGTCGCGACTTAAAAATCCTCGTCACGTTATTCGATACCTTTGGGCGAGCTTCTTCTTTCAGATAGGATGCGGTGTGGAAAACAAGAAAAGCGTTGAAAGACAAAGATCGATAGAACGTGACAAAAAACGAGTTAGAATGAAAGAGGCGAGAGAAAGAGAGAAGAAAAACGAGCATAAAAAAAAAGGAAACCGAGAGGAAGATAGGAGAAACCTGCCGTGCCGAAGAGCATCATGCGCAATCTTGTATGCAAATCGAGGAAAATGAAAGGGGGATGAGAAACGAAGTAAAGATCCAGAAGAGAGGGAAACTGTGGATACACTGAAGAAGGAAAACGGAGTATGTACTTTGAGAAAAATTTGCTCTCTTAAGATTTCTATATGCAAATCCCATACCTCCGATGTTCCTCCGCATCGCAGGTCGGATTTGCATTCTACGTCTACGATTCGTGCCGGTACCGGAGACCGAGTACAACTCTATGTATGTATACTGTCTCTCGTTTTATTAATGATCCGTAAGTGTCGGTGGAAGCGTTATCGAGAGGAGGGAAGCAACGAGGAGTAGGAAAGGGGTAGAGAGTTCAGAGTCTACGAAGAAGGAAGGAGATAGAGAGGCGTAAGAGCACTGGCAGTCTAATTACCATTAAACCATTAGGTACCATAATTTGCCTAATCGCGTGCCCGTGTGTATTACCGTGTTTCGTTCGAGCCATGTACGTTCCTATGTCTCGGTTGAATGCACAATGTTTTGCCAGAAAACCATGCAATTTCGTTCCTTTGATAATTCTCGAACGCGTTATAATGCGTATGATAATTGAGCAAGATCATATTGCAAGAAGCAACGCCATAGAAACTCGCCTTATAATCATTGAAAGTGTCGAACTCAAACGGCACTCGTAACATCGACATAGAAGAAGTTCGAGAATGGTGAAATTTCGCGATGCAGCACCGTAGGCGTAGAGACACGTGGAATATTCGACGTTTCTTCGGTATTCGTTCCGATCGACGATTTTACGCTTCAGAGGCTGACAGGAAAAAGCGTTTAACAGGAAACGAGTGTTTACCAACGCTACTAGGTTTAGAAAAATATCAGGAGGAACGGTGTCACCGGGGAATACTCGGTGCAGCTCAGGGAAATCGGTATCGACTAGAACGGAGCCAGCCGGTTCGTGAATTACGACTGTGCCACGAAAGAAGAGAAGGAACCAACGGAGACTGAGAGACGGACAAGAGAAATCAGAGAGAGGAGAGGAGAGAAAAGAGGAAAGAGAGAGAAAGAAGAAAGAATAGGAGCGAAACGTACGGTGGATAATGCGATTCCGTTTCCGCAGAAGCGGATAGAATCACGTGAAAAAGTTCGGTTCGTCGTAGCTAACTTTCGTTCCTCGCATTCGTACTCTCTCTCTGCTCCTTTTTTCTCATTCATTTCCTACGGAGTACGGGTCAAACTACGGTAACGATTACCCTCGTCGTTTGTGTCAGCCATATTCCACGCGAGAGCGTATAATTATGCGACCGTATCGATCGGGCCCCTCGTGAAATTAAGCGGCCCGAGATTAATCCCCGATTTTTCCCTCGAATATCCTTCGACAGGAGGGAGGATAGATTCTCCTTCCTCTCTTTCTTTTTTTTTTGACTGGCAAATTAAGAGTTCGATGGCCCGAGAATCACTGACGTATAACGCGTTAGACGGCCGATGCAATTTATCGTTCTTTTACCGTTACTCCTTCGTACATCCTCCGTTGGTTTCACACCGGCATTAAAGAGAAATCACGCCGGCAAAAAACTGTTCCATTAAAAGCATTTATTCTCGGTAGCTGCACTTAAGGGTACCGGGAGCCCGGTGTTAGAAGTGATTCTAACCTGACCTATATTCCCACCCCCTAGATCGAAGGTAATCTCAAAATGAAAGAGCCTCTGCGATCGATTCTCTTTGTGCTTTCGAAAAATTAAAAGCTCCTCCTCCCAAAAAATGGAAACATCGTTGGGGATGAGCCTACTAGTATCGTAGTATCTATTTTCCAACTATCGTGAATACGAAATGATGTTTTCGAAAAATGAGTAATCGAATCTTTCACAGTCAATTTTCAAGTTCGTTTGGAAAAGAAACGGGATAAAAAGGCTTCGTAGAAACGGCCGAATTCCTTGGCCGTAACTTGCAGAGGAGGACAGTTAAGTAGGAAGGCCGACGGAACAGTCGGGAAGCGAGTTTAATTACGGGTAAAAATCGAGTTTGCTCGATCGGCGTCGAGATTGTCGCCTCGCGAAACGAAGTCGCAGGATTATTAGATTTCCATCCCTTCCATCCTCTCGAAGGTTGGCATCGTCCCTCGAAGGTAGGTCGAGAGGACGGACAGAGGAACGATGGGGGAGAGGGTTGGCTAAATAGTCTAACGGTACGATCCGAGAAAAGGGTGGAAGGGGTAAAACTATTTCTCTTGCTTCTCCGGTGCGCCGGTTGTGATTTGAATACATCCAGTTAGCGGCACGTGCCTCGAATTCTACACGACCAACGGAAATGGTTAAAGGAGCCACTCGTTACTTCGTTCGGGACGACATTATGCCTCGTTCGCATCGTATCCTGTCGTCCGCGATTAGTTCACACCGAGACAGGAACGTGTTTGACATTTCGTATCGGCGAAAACTACAAGAATGTCCGAGAGCGTTTTTGCGATCGTAAACCGAAGAGTTCGAAGACTATAGCGAGTATGAGATTAACGGCGTGGACTCTCGTTCAATGGATGTGAATTTCAATTTTCTATTGCTGTTCAGACATATTTTTTTAATCGTTATTTAATATATTTCATGTTCGGTGACTTGGAATCCTAAAACAATAAATTCCAGGTGAAATAAACATGTTAGTTTAAGGTAAAGAGATTTTAAATAATCGAAGTACCTTTCGTAGTGGAATTTCATGGATTGTAGAAACAGATATATCATATTTTTACCGTGTTCGTGGAAGATTTAATTTAAATAAGCCGACAGGCTGGTTATGCCGAAGATTATGTGCAACAACCATACCAGGGGAGCACGCGTCTTCTAGACGAGACACGCGCAATAATCTTGCAACTCCGACATAATTTGATATTTAAATGAGGTTAAAATAGTTCACAACAGCAATTTGTCTTGTGGAGTTTCCTAGAGCGAACAGCTTCTCTTACCCTCGCCAAACCTCTATTACTCGTCTCGCGTTATATAAAGGATTCGTTTTACGGGATACGTTAGAGCTCGTTTAAGCCGCGTTAAGTGCCTTCTTAACCTGTCTCTAATAATTAACGCTTAAATGTCCAACTCTCCATTTCACGGATATACCTAGCTTCTGGCGATTTTCTTTTTTTCATCAGGCACCGATGTCACGATGGAAATATAATATTGATTCTACCTTTTAGGAGTCTCGAAACGAAGTTAAAAACGATTTGATTACTCCCCTGTTAACCGTTTCTCGTCTGCTGGATTCTTTTCTCGCGATATATAGACGCTCGTTTAAGCACCGCTAAACGCGTACTTAAGCTGTCTCGGATAATTGCCACGTAAATTTCCAATTTTTCCCCGTTGTACTTGGACGAAGTAAGACAGTAGTTTCTTCGTTATTCTTCAATATTCTCGTTTCAGATTTCTCGTCAGGATGGACTATAACGGAGAGCCCTAACGATGGAGAAATACAGAGAATCGAGGGAAGGAGAACGAAATAGAACGACAAAGATAAAAGAGAGAGAAAGATTATCGTGTAACAGGTTGCGATAACGGTCTCACGAAACTCACTTTTATCGTCGACGTAATAATGATAGTCCCTTGACACGCTTCCTCCGCAATCTCGTAATTAGAAGGACCTATTTGTAATACCTTTAACGGACATAACTAGTCGAATGCTGAGACAGAGCAACGAGACGAGGGACGAAAGGAGGTTTGCGAAAAGGCGGAAGGAGAAGCCTGGAGAATTTCATCGGCGATGCGACGTTGGACTTTCCGGAATTAGCTAGTAAAGTCTCGAGTCTGCGAAAGTACCACTTTCTCGTCAATTCCCCGTGCAACTAATCAAAACTTCCCTCCGTTTTCGGCGAGAACGTCGCGCATCACTTTGCAATTCGCGAAAACGCTCGAGCTAGTCCCGTTACTACACCTCGGTTGTCAAACCGATGACACATATCTGCGTGAAAATCGGTAAACACTGAGAGGAACAGTCGTTCGTTGTTGTAGTTCTTAATTAAAAACATGATTTACTTAATACGCATCTTTTGATCGATAATTAATACGCTTCTCGCCAATGTCAACAAGCCGGAGAGACAATGCGAGAGAAAAAAGGAGAGTATCGTTTCGTCGTAATTTATCAAAATAATAAACGGCACGATTCGCGATAACGATCGACGTGCATAAAATTAATAGGCGACGTGGAAGAACGAAGGATTAATTGTGAAATTCCCAAACTAGCTGATAGATTTAAAACACATGAGAAATAACATCTGTCTTTTTTTATGTATTAAAAAAATCTTTACAAATATCGAAGGAAAAAGGAATAAAGATTGGTATTCGTCATGGAAACGTTTTGTCACGAATATCTATAAAATCCTGCAGTTTGGAATAACGCGACGAGTAATTGAATTATTAAGCGGGCACCGCTACCGATAACGCGTCGAAAGAATCGAACAATGAGCCGCACGTAACAAATTTGTTTAATGCACGTCGCAATTTGTCGTTCGCACACTTGGCGCGTAATACCGTAACGAAATTTTCAATTAATCCAACGACAGAATATTTGATTATCCCGACAACGTGGAATAACGTGGCACGGAATGCTCGCGGTCGGATAACCGCAGCGGCACCGTCCGATTGGCATTAAAGTCGCAAAACGAGGACACGCCAGACGGATACCATGGAAAGAATCGACAAAGGATGGAATAAAACAGCGGTCTTTTTCTTCCTCCGGATGGATGGATGCCGAGGATGAGAGGAGTGAGGGTTACCAAAGGAAGAAAGAAGCCACGAAAGTACCACGGGAGGGATAGTAGTTGAGTTTGAGAACAAAGTCGATATTAAAATCAATCCAACTGTCGGGCAAAGAGTTGGTCTGAGTTTGTAACCTTAAAAGTTCTGTGCCTCGTCCCTGTAACCTCGCCTCGTACCATCCGCATATTGAACTTTAGTCAAGTTCACTCTCCCATTTGCGTTCCACCGCGCCACCACCCGCGGAGGGTTAAGAAAGCCCTCGACTGGCGGGAAAGAAATAGAAAAAACGGCTAGAGAGAATGGAACAAGTGGAACGAGACACAGGAGGAAAGAGAGTGAGAGAGAAGTAGAAACGGTATGGGAATGGGATAGAAAAACAACGTGGGTAGAAAAGTATAGAGATGAAGGGGGTGGAATGAAAGAAATAGACGGAACTCGAGGCACTGATCTTCCGTAGCATCCGCTAAGTAGCACTCCGGAGGACGACATTGAAAGACTCGTATTTCACCGGGGCATTCGTATATTTTTCTTACCAGACACCGAAGGAACAAAATTTCTCTACGGCTCCCCCTTGCATTATGCATTGATATACGTAGTCCTGAGTTGTTAAGTGTACGTTGCGTAATTTGAAAATAAAAAAAAAATCTCTCTTGCTCTTGCCTCTACCTTATATCGTCCTGCGTTGAAATTTTGCCAGTCTCTGGGAATTAAACGAGCAATCGTCGGTGCTAAATGTATCCCATTTCTTCGCGCGGACGAACGAAACGCAGCTGTATTATAAGCCTCAAGGTAACGCTGGGAAACTACGGTAATTAAAAATAAAGTACTGCCGTGACCGGGTTCCTGGTAGTTCGATCGAGAGAAACGAAACCCGTCGAGGGTGTTGGGAAAGGGCGAGGACGGACGAGCGGGGAGAAAGGCCGTCATTAAGGTTATACAAATCGCCGATCACGCTCGGCTGTTTAACGAGCACCGAGTTTCGCGAATATTCAGGAACGGTGCCGGAAGCTCGAGACTAACCGGCAGTAAGGCGGGTAAATTAAACATTTCGTTCGCGTTTTAAACGCGAAACGGGAATTCGTTCCTAATGAAAAGGCCTTTCGCTTCTTACTCCAGCCAGCACTTCTATGCCTATGCACCGTGTCGAAGTGTCGGCCTGTGTGACCTGCCACGCATTACGTGCTCCTGTAATTATAATACGTCTACGACGAACGTTTACCTGGTATTTCGAAGTGGCCACTCGAAACAACGACGATAAATTTAAACCTCGGAGCTCAATGAAGGAATTTATTCTCTCAAGAATGTAAGAAAGGGTGGATATTTCACGAAATTCCACACTCCAATCTTCGTCCCCTTCTCTTCGCAGTAATTCTGTTACTTCGGTTGAGAGAAAGTAACGGAACGATTATAGACGTCGTTTTCGAAATAATTCAACTCGTCTGTTCTCGCCTCTCTGGGTATCATCGAGAAACGATATTGTCTTTCAGAGGACCGATTTCATTGCGGCGACATCACCGGGAGGTAGACCGTAAAAGTGGCAATAAGACCAGGAACAAACAAATGCGTCTGTGTTTGGGTAGTAGGCGGAAGAGCTTTAGAATCCGTAATTAAACGACAAGCCTCGAGTCTCCGCGACTCGACATACAGCCTTTCGAGAGCATAAAGGTTTTATGCTCGACCCAGTCCCGCTATGTCTCACCAACCCCTCCGTAGTTCCTTCTTTCGGTATCGTCTCTGATGCTTTTCTTCCTCTCTGATCTTAGCAGCATTCTTATACTACACCGTAAATTCACTGACGTATGGACAATACCGGCAGACCGGATGATTGTTACTCGACAGTAAATTCACTGTCCCTACGATGAAAAGGTAACCGTGGAATTTCTCCTATACCGGCTGGATACATCGAAGACACCACATTTCGAAGTATCCACCCCTACGGTTGGTTGCTAGTTTCCTCCCAAGATTGCGAACGTCACTCACCGTAGGGCCATAAATACATCGGCCATGTTTTCAGAAGAAGAACGCGTCGTTTCTGCTTAAATTATGACGATACTTTGCGAAAGGGTTCTATTACCTCCTGATGTTATTTCGATACCGGGGATAAACGTGCCCCTCTTCCACCCCTACTTCTCTTCTCCCTGTCTTTACCCCCTCTCTCTTCATCTCTCTCTCTTTCTCCATCGTTTTCGAAGGTCGGCACAAGAGGAATACATAAATTACATGGGTGGTATGGTGGGTTATGGCGACGTGACTGCAAGTTGGTTCGTATTAAAGTTATGAATATAAATCACGAGGCGGTCGTTCTCCGTTCTTTCGGTGCTCTCGGTACCTCACGCTCGCACCGGTAGACCTTACCGGTGAGACGCGATCTCTTCTCCTTTTTTCCACCCCCTGTCTCTGTCCTACCCTTACATCCTCGCGCTCAACGCCACCCAACCCCCTTCTCTTTTTCGAGGAGACGTCTAACCTCTACCCCCGGCGCGACCTCTTCCATCTCTTGCCTCCACCCCCGACAGTGCCTCCTTCGCAGTCGAGTCAAGCCAACGGCTCGTGGTGTCAAAGTGCCGGCCCATTATTCACCCCCGTCAGAGTTCATGTCTCTCTGGCACGCACTCTCCCCGACAACTGACTTTCTCCCTTGCTCCTCTCTCTTTCTCTTTCGTTTCTCTTCGTAGAACCACTCGCCGAATCTACAACCCCTTTCGATGGTGTTCCGGGATAGCCGAGACTTATATCGGAACGGTGAAGCAGGGAGGCACATCCGGTCGAAGTCTTCGCAAGGTCTTTTCGAGGCTCGTTTTCGACGTGTCGCTTTTTTAACGGGAGATTTAATCGACACGATAGCCGGAATTAATTATTTCCGACGATTCGAATCGTGAAAGTCCAAGCTGCTTTGCCGTAAATGTAATCAGGCATTTCAAACCTACGACTCGTGTGCTCGCAATTAAACGAGGTAAAACACGACGCGAGATGATTGCGCTCGTTTCAGGTTCGATTTAATCTTTATGAATTCGTTCAAACGACGCAACACCACTTACGAGCGAGAGGAAGGGTGGAAAAAGAACGATAAGCGGAAATATCTGCGTCCCCGTGCTTTCGCGACACCTATGTTACACCGGGTGTCATATACATCAAGATGAAAAACTGGAATACTTCTTACTAACATTTCTTTCGAAACGAAGATTAACGTTCCTCTTTGCTCTAAATTCACCGTGTTTGCTTCTGCTGAGTGCCAACCGAGGACATAGCCCCTCCCACGTCAAAGGAAACTCTAGAAAATATGAAGACAACTATGATTTGCACGATGTTTGCACGAACGAACAAATCATACGACTAAATTGCAATACAACCGAGAGACTACTTTGCCGCGTATCAACGAAATGGTATCGACGTATCGACAGATGCATTCGATACGTTAAATATTCTATATGCTACTCTCGGCGAAATGCAAACGAAATCTGTGGATCGTTTTTCGCGTGCTAGCTGCGCGTAATTCCGCGAATCCGACCTGTAGATCCAACTTGTCAGATTCGTGCACCGGAAAGAGCGAAAGCTTATCGGGTACGATGAACGATCAACCGCGAGGAAATCGTGAATCGTAGATGCACCAAGAGACTGTGAATGATAATTGTTATTCTCTCCAGAGAAAAATGAAATTGAAACTATCAGAGCGTGACTTTATGACTGGTACGTTTTAGGAGACAAACGTAACGAGGAGCGTTGGGAACATGTGGTTTTACAGACGTTAACGGCAAAGATTTGAGTTAGGAAAATAGAACTTTGGTACTCGAGAAACGGTACTCACTTTGAGGAGAGGTAATTAGAAGATAGAAATGGTCTTGTTCAACTCGACTACCGTAACTTGGACCCTCGAATATATTTGCGTGAATTGCTGAAGGTAGAGACTTTACTTTATCTTGCTTCCCTCTCCACACTAATTAATAACGTTTATTTGTACAGTTTCAAAGACAGAAGAAATTTTATGTGAATCAATCTTACACGACAATCGACAAACCCTACGAGAGAAGGAAACGCCCGAGGAACCTTCCCGTTCATTGTCCACCACCCACATTTGGATTTCACCCCGAGAATACAAATTAGCAAACGCGCCAAACCTTTGACAATCAAGACAACCCAACCAACGCACATCAAACAATCCGTGCGTACAGCAAGCACCATAATTACCTCATAGTATCATCAACAACGTTCTCTCCCTCGATCAACACACTCTCCATAACTTCCAAAAAAAAAAAAAAAAATGTAAAAGAAATCTCAATAGATCGATACCAACAATAACCACAATTACCTCCGAAATCAGACATCCGCTTGTCCACAGGGGTCTCGAAGGAAATCGTGAAAAAGCGGTTACGAAGGAACACGGGAGACTGGCTCTCAGCGATAACACCGGAGGTCGAAGTGCACCGAGGGGTCGTAGGTGGTATACATGCATATCAGGAAAGCCCGAGGGATTCGGGCGATCACGCACGGATGCGCCTCTCGATCCGATACATCGACGCTTCGAATCCGAAACGTATCGGTAGCGCGATGTCATACATATCCGATGCCAGAAGCCGCGGGCTCCCTCGTCGAGAGAGATTTTTCCCCACGATTCCACCCTCTTCGTTCTCGTGTCCCGTGACTGTCACCCTTCCTTCTCCAGGGAGTCACACTCGTGGCTTTTTGTCCGACCAGGATTGGTCTTTGCGTGAGTAGCATGGGGTGGAATGGGTAGAAAAAAAAAATCATGCACTTTCCGTCGTCACCTCAACGTGGGAAATACGAGGTTCACGATTCGAGGGAGGAGATTGGAAGTGAGGGCACGTTTACCTGTTGGGATCGAGGCTACTCCCTGCGGTAATTTCAGTCCGTCGAGGGGATACCCTTGGACGTATAGGGAAGTTTTCAGCGATTCTCCATCATCGTCGGAGAGTGTTTGCCAAAGTGTTCCGTAGAGAGGAATGCCGAATGATTTTCGATTGTGAGGTTATACGTGACACGACGCGTATTTACGTGGCGGCGGTGGCAATGGATCGTCGGCTGTTTGTTGATCGAGATCGTAAATATCGTCGATGAAAATATTTACGAGTAAATTATTTCTACGTCGTGAAAGTTCATGGTGTTATGTCGGAGAGTTTTGTAATACATTGTTGTGAGGATTTTTACAATAAAATGTTAGATTGTGGATGATACGACACGCTCGTGCTGATCAATTGGCGGCGGAATCAATGTCGGAGGTGTTCTGGAAAATTCGTCGCTTCGATGAAATCGGAGGGAATTATTTTGATTGGAGAGAAAAGGAGGCAACGATTGGAGATGGATTTCAATAATCGATCTCATTTGGAACGGAAGATAAACCGTTTAGGTCTGTGCAACTTCCTTCGTTTTGGAGCATCGAGCTTGGAACGGATAAGAGGGCACGAGGCAGGAAAACGGTAGGGTGGAGCGTTTCCCGATTTTCTGCTTTATCGAGCGTGACCTTCCTACGGATTAAATTCGAATCGATATTTTTATCGGTCACTCTCGTTACGCCGCTTACGATAATGTTAGTAGCAGTTACGTTAAACCAGCAACTACTACCATTAAGACTGGTACAACCGCCGGTTCCAGTACCATCCCCTACCAGCCCATTCTCACCCTCTGCCGTTCGCATTAATACTCGCTTTATTACGCTCCGCTCATGCGCAAACCTTCGCCGTCTGCTTCCCAAATAAACGCCGAAAGTGCACGTTAATTTTTAGCTCGCTTAATCATCCTAAAATAACGCGCATCTCCTGCAAACTGAGAAGAGTAAAATAGTCCGAAAATGTAGAACGAACCTAAAATCTCAAGAGAAAATCGAACGTACACCAACAGCAGAAAAAAAGGAACTTCGATGCCGAGGTGTCGTAAATGTGAAAAAAAAACGCAGGTAAACCTAGCTACTGCAAAACGAGAAAATCTATTCGCTATTGAACAAAGAGAAAGACGGCTACAAAAGAGGCGCAATGCTATCCGCAAAATTCCCAAGAGAAGATCGAATGTAAATCTAAAGCAAAAAACGAACCACCTCTTCCATTTCAGGGGATGAAAAAAAGCCAATGAAAAAGTGTCGCGTAATGCCGAAAAAATAACGAGAGTAGAAAAAAAAAATCTTTTGATATAAATGCTTCTCTCTGCAGACACAATTAAAACGTACAAATCGAAACATCGACCGCGACATTACGACCTTACCGTGACGCGTACCGTGTCGGTTGGTTGGCAAGTTTTTGCACATTGATCAGGTGGTAGGCCGAAAGCACGTGCGAGTGTCGCGTGAATATTATGCACGTACACGAACGTGAGCTCGTGCTTGTGCGTACACGCTCTCAGCCACGGATTGGTGAACATTTGCACGCCGACGTGCGTGCATACAAATGCGAGTATGCACGTAGGTATGCACGATTGTAGGCCGTGAGGGTGAAACGTGAACAGAAAGGGATGGTGCGATACGTGTCACGAAATGCGCCCGTGAAAGCAGCCGCGATTCCGGTTGGCCATTTATTAAACATACCTTCATTACGCGGCCTCTACATATTTTAGCGGGTTTCACGCGCCGGAGATGGTATCCTCTCCGAGTTGTGCGAACAGTGTAACACGATGGTACTGTTAATAATGGACGAAAAAAATGGTAAGGACTTCGATTAACCGAAGGACGAAACTGGTCGATCATTAATCGTTAGGTTGAACCAATGACGATTCACGACAGGACGGCGGTTCGTTTTTCCGAGTTGTTTGCAATTCCGAAGCAAAATAAATCCGGTGAATCTTTTACACCGGTAGATTTATTAACATCGTGGCTATTCAAACATTCCGTCGGATTCATGCTGGGAAATAGCGCGCGAAAGATAAAGCGCGATCTAGATTTTTGAAAAATGGTGTTTGTTCTTCCTCGTTAAAATATCGCTGACTCGCGACTCCTCGCGTTGACTCTGTTTGTTTAATTCATCGGCGTTGTAGATGAGAATGCTAGAATGAACTATGCTAGTTGCCTTGCGAGTGCGGTCTTCGAGGACGTTAAGAAGTGTAAATAGGTTTTTTTAAATTGTGTTAAATATCGTGTACTATTGCTACCTTCACTTGCATCCGTTTATAGTATTTCAACTTAAAAGGTTATACTCCCTTCATACAGTAATAATTCTCTACTCGACGTACCTTTCTCTTCGTTATCGACTTTGACCTCTTCTAATAAGTCTATCCTCAATCTCGGTACTTAAAATCGCGTGAACGATCCCCCGACATGATGTTAAATTTGTAAAACAATCCACGTACACTTATATTAGTTAAAGCGCCATATTCCGTGACCTGTCTTCAAATCTCGGTTAGCCAAACGCGAAATATCTCCTGACCTGCACGCAACGCATTAAGAAAACCAGCAGGGAGGCCGCTTTGGGGGATTATTTTGATGTTGACTGATATGTATCATTACAGATCTGCTTCTGACGGAAATCCCAAAGGCGCACGCAGACAATTTCGCACGTACAACCTCGTACACACGCGTCGGGAGGAATAGCAACGTACGAGTTGCACCGAAATGCAGCAGGCGGCTATACTTGTAGGAAGGTTCGATAATACAGTAGCATAATGCCTGGCAATATAGCATAAAGGGGTTGACACGTTGACGCTGTCACGTGCCACCGGCGCCCTAAAGGCTATTGACTACGTGACACAGAGTCGCTTTCTATGAAGAGGGTTTTCTCTCTTACACGATGCACTCGTTAAACACCCCAGACTACTGTCTTCACTCTTCTCGTAGCGATTTTCATCTTGAATTTAAAAGCAAATTTTACATTAAATTTTGACGGATTATATCAACCCTTCTAGAAGACTATGTTAAATTGAAAATTTTTGAGCGTTGGGTATTTTGATGCTCCTGGTATTTATTTTCATTTGATGTTTATTTAATTGAGGAGTTTTATACTTCGTGTGTAATTATTTACCTGTGCTGTGCAAAATTTTTACAAATTTCACGGTATAGAGGAAAAATTACAGGTAAAATATTGCGAAGATGGTAATACAATTTAATCCGACTTGCCAGCAGATCGACTACACGATTCTCCATTTTTGTTCTCGGCATGTGGATTATGCCTATGTGCTATCAATTTTGCAGTTACCGAGAGTTATGGGATTGACGGTTTGATACGCGGACACGATTGATGGATGATCCACGTCCAGATGTCTAGTGGTCCCTTTTCGTGGTTGATGAAACGAGAACGCGGAGAGAGAGGGGGTGGTAGCAGGGGAAACAGAAATGTAGTATAGAATGATTGTATTTTCATGCCGGCACGTATCGTCGGGGCTTACCGAGTAACTCGCGCTCGCGTTTCGGTTTCACCCTTCTAATCAAGCTCTCGGGGTTACAAATTAATTTATCTTTAATAATCCACGGACTCGATGGCGAGAAGACGTCTAACCCGTTGGTGAAACAATCACGGTGATTTCATAAAACGCGATATCGAATCGTAAAAATCCCTTTAACAAAATCCCTTTTTATTTGAACGCGAGTATTAAATTTCAAAACTGATACAAAGTGTAATTGAATGAATATCGTTTTGATTATAAATTGCTCTCGTCGATTCGCGGATTAACGAGTTTTACAAAGAGACGAAAAAAAAGGGAGAAAAAAGGTATCTCTCGCGTTACATTGCAATGAAAGTTACAACGTTGGAACGAGTTGCACCGAATTTTGCGTGCCACTTGCTCGTACGACGTTGTGTAGGTGCAACGTCTTTAACCTCCGACACCGTACATATTTCGCGGAGGCGAAGATACGAATGAATTATGGTCGACAATGTGCTTTCGGTATACGGCTGATGAATTACGACGCCGAAGCTGCACTGAATATACATGCGGCTAATGACGACGAAATTTACACAGTCCGCGATGATCGACTCCATTATGAATGCATTCGAAATGCGGCCGCGACGATAACGTTCGCCTTCTCTATCTATCTATCTATCTGTCTCCCTCTCTCCATCCCTCTCTGCATTCTGGAAATACCTTGCACGTACCGGGAATTATGATCTACCTACTCGTAACGAAATAATACTTCTACTCTCAATTATCCCGATCGAAACCTACAATCGTTCCCAGTAATTTCTCAGTGCTCGATATTTGATAACAATTCGTATAAATATATCCCACGAGACGTTTCTCATCCTCTATCCTCCACAGGGTGCCATTCGCAAATGAAAAGTACGTTTAACAAAACGAAATCCATGCGATGGCAAACTTTCTCCAACTTTTCGCCGTAAATCAATTTATAGGAAAAAATGAGGGCCGTCTTAACATGGCGGCTATTCAAACCAATACACACGGTCCACGGATATTCTCCCATTATTCTCACAGAGAGACGTAGAATCCGCAACGGTGACCTCTCTCACAGTGCGATATATACGGCGAAAGTTCAAAGCCAGTAAACCTCGCGAACTCTCGAGCCAACGGGAGAAACCCCGATAAATTCCAATTACCTCGTTTGCCGCCGATGTTTATTGCCTTTTCGATTTTTGTCAGCCGACTTTAAATCCCACGACGTGCATCACCCTTTTCTCTCTCCATTCCTCTTCTTCACTCTCGCGCTTCCTCAAGGATTCCTCGTTAGCTTGACACCCCTTGGAAAGTATACTTCGTATTTTTACGATCCACCCCAAGGGAGCTTAATGGATACATTAACGTTTCGAGCGCGCATGGATGCACAGATACGCACGACTCCCCAAAGCCAAACTATTTTCCGCGATAACTTCGATACTGCAAAATATGACCGTCCATGGGGCTTGATTAGCAGCCACCAGGACGATGTATGCAGAGGGCTGCGAAGCTGCAGCTGCGATCGTTGAGAAAACGACGACGACGAGGAGGAAGAGGATGAAGAGGAGGAGGACAACGACAACGAACCCGATGTATTCTACCGTTCTACATACATAGAGATACATAGACGTACGTACAGAAGGGCACACCAAGTACGCGGTTGTATACGCGATACTTGGATACTTAGAGGCGGGTGCATCCATTACGAGCAAGCCGCGTCGTACTCGATTCTGGTTTATCGGGAATTTCTAAAGGCGCCATCCGTGCTCCTATGCGAATGCATTTTGCGCCGGGTAAACGGAAAGCGATACATCTTACCAACGAAACGCGCGTGGCGCTATTATGGGACGTTTCCGTGGGCGCGGTAAAAGTGGCAAGTGGTGAAGTTAATTATGCTGGTACTCGTGGTGGAGAACTTTTTAAACGTGGAAAGGAATGCTGGAATAATTAGAGGACTTGAATTGGGGTGTATGAATGAATTTGGTCGATTGGTGATGGTTAAACTTAGATTAGTATGGAAAGCGGCCAAAGTGACCGGTTCGTAAATATGCTATTTTAGTCTATTAAAATATAGATTATTTAATTGATCGTCTTTTTTATCTCTTCATTTCCCTGTTTCCAAAGCAACTCCACGGTATATATAAATAGAAGAAATCTAAAGCCAGGGGTTTTACTGTTGAGGGCAATGGGAGGGAGGGGTGCGGGGGGTAGTATTGATGAAATTATAGTGAAATGATGAGAGAGAAGTTGTTTCATTTATAAACACAGCCAGTTGAAAAATGCAGAGGTATAATACAAATACAAAGGCTCGATATAATCCTCACGGTTGATTAGAACGAGTTCGATGATCCTTTTTCGATCAACCATTTTAATAGTAGAGGGATTAAAATAGACAGAGAGGGAGGAAGGGAAATAGAGAGATAAAGAAACAGAGAGATAACGGAAAAACCTTGCAATAATAAAAACCGCAAACGGGGAGGATAGATTGACAGGGACAGAAAGAGCAGAGAAACACGATTAGAGGAGGCAAAGAAGAGAAGAGAGGGTGGTAAATCAAAAAGTCAGAAGCCGTGCATTCCTCCTCGGGGCAAACCAGGATTTTCTTTGAGTTCAAGCTTTTCCTGATTCCCGCGATGAATTTCGTTCTAGACCCACTTAAAGTCTCCGCTTCATGCAGATTTCCGTTCCTCTGTACTTTACCTCCCGTTCCCCGACTACCTGCTTCTTCGACTTTTTCCAACTTCCTATTTTTTTTTTTGTATTTACAACGAAGAAAAGAAAAGCGCAAAGAGATTAATCGGATTGGATGCCCAAGTTCTTGTAATTCACGACGAAGAGTAAACCGTTTCGACGAGTGCCCTTTGTTGGGCAAATTTAAAAGCTTTCCATTTGCAATTTCTACAAGATAACGATATAAAAATTGATCGAATCGTTAAAACAAACAGCTACGAATACCGTATGTAACCAATATACAATAAATAAACTAAAACAAATAAGTCCAACGTATTTTGTGAAAATATTCACTGCTCTTTGATGTTTACGTATCAATAGCAATAAACTTTCAAAAGAAAATAGAAAACTGGAAATTTCTAGAGAATGATCAAGAATAAGTTCTCGTTATCGAGTCAGACTCGAGTCATTACATGCAAATAAGTCAGCGATCTCTCTGTATGGTTAGTCCCTTTCTCAGTCACTCTTACTCTCTCATTCACCCTCCACCTCACTAACCATCCTACCCTTTCACCCTCGCCCTTCCAATTTCTCTATCCGTCTCGGTTTCAGCCATTTCCTCCTCCTCGTCTCTCCTCTAACTCTGACATCGTCCTTCTCCTCCTTCTCGACGTCTGAATGTCTATCCATCTTTCTCTCCCTGACTCCTAAGACCTCAAAGCCCAAGGTTCGTCTTAATTACAGTTGTCTCGAGTCAATCTCGATGGTAATTAACCTGCTTGCGCGAATCTCTGGGTTACTTCAGAGGAACGAGGTTGCTTCTCCCTTGACCGATTGCGTGTACACAGGATACAAATCGCACGAGAGAGAGAGAGAGAGAGAGAGAAACGGAGAGGAAGCTCTCCTCAACGTGGAAATATAAGAAAAATCTCGTCGTCTGCGACTCATCGTGAACTTTCGTCGGTAGAAGATTTCTTTGAGAACGCGTTAACTTCAGGTTGGAATTTATTTCGAGATTTTTAAAATACTTATTCCCGCAATACTGTTTGATTGTTTGTGTTTTCGAACGCAAAAGTATGGGTCCATATAAATAATCACAGATGTCGAAGTCGGAATAAGAAAGAAGAACTTTTGTCACTCATATAGAATCTGTTGAATCTCAATAAAATTCCAATTATGACACATGTACGGTATTCCAAGTGTAAATGCATTCAAGGTCTTCTCTTTTGTGTTACCCTAAATATCTGGGGTAGTAGTGAGCCAGCGCATTTACCCGTTGTAAAGATCCATTTTTAATTCCATCCGTTAAAAAAAAATAACCCCTGGAAAAGGAGGTTAAATCATGGAAATTACGTATTTGCGTTAGAATCCGTTTAAATTAAAAACTCGTTTTAAAACTTGCACGCAACATGGTCTGATTTATTTAACCGCAGCGCGCTAGTTGAAACTTTTTTCACCCAGCCGTGGATATTGCCCACCCTTTTAAAAATTGTTTCCCGTAATGGTACGACGCGAATGGACTCGATATCGGCGGATTGTTTCATGAAAACACGTATTCCTTGATCTCACAGTAGAACCATATACGTGTTGGACTTAACGGCTGGTCTCTATAAAATTTTAAACCAACCTGGTGAAAAGAAATAAAACTGTCGCGTCACCGAGGACAAATCGGCCGGAAAACCAACAAATGGGCTTAAAAGAAAAAAGAATAGGATTCGAATCATACACGTTTTTTTTTCTCTTTGCTTATTCCAGACTTCATACGTTACAGGAATACATTCAGCAGCGCAAACTATTCATCGAAAAAATAATGCTCACAATTCTGAATCAAATACAGTGAAAACATTGCAACGAAAACAACGGACAAATTGCCAAATTTCGAGGAAAGTATCGTCTACCTACGAGATAATAGTTCTTTGCTTAATTCGTTGCAGCTGAATTGAAACTTCAGCTCGTTAGCCAGTAACGAGGAGAATGTAGATAATAATTGTGTAATCCGATGCAAAAAACCATACACCACATAAATAACTAGTAGCCGGATATTAAATATAATTGTTAAAAATACAAATTGGTGAGTGCATGAAAGCTACGAGGAGAAAAGTTCCTCGAACCAAGAGAAGGTTCAGCAAGTCATGAGTCGAGGTTCGTGTTACTGAATTGGCCATCGGTCGTAGATACAGAGTTCGCGTGTCAAAGTGCAGGTGCCGGTGCATAGGCGCATACATAATGCATAATATCAAGACTTCTCAAGTCGTTTCACGGCGAGCTTTCAATCGCGTAAGCCTTCCCATCCGTTCGTCCCGACAACATCGAGTCCTGACTTCCTTCGTTCCTACTCCTGTTTCTTGCCAAGGGTCAATAAAATTTTACTCTCCTACCGCTTCTTCTATCTTCTCTCGGGAATTTCGACGGGAAAAACCACGCAATCGTGTTGGGACAAAATCTCCCGGACAATGGAGAAGGTGAGAGAGGAGAAAAAGGAATTGCTGTTTCATAGAATTCGAAAATACCGTTAGATCGGAACCCTCTCAGAGTTCTCGATCGTGCTGCCTCTTTTTTCGTATAATCGAACGACATCTTGAGTTTCCTCGTTTCAGGAAGGTCTTGGTAAATGGTACATTCGTCGATCGGTTATTTCAACGTCTACGGTTTCAACCGGTGCAGGAAACGGTTCCTGGAAGTGCAACGGATTCTAATTAAGCCGCGAACGTTCGAAAATCCGAATGAGGTTCTCGTACCTTTTGACGCACGAGTCATTAGACGAGCCGTACTCAAGATTTTGATTACTACGAACTGTTTTCAAAGGAAGTCGCCATAGTTTTGCCGGACGAAACTGTGTGGTAATAATTACACGATATCCTGGCTTCTCATTCAATCCTTCCTTTCCTTTGCAGAAAGATCTTCCTTTCCAACGATGGAAGCTGTTGAAGTTTGTAATAAAGGTTTCCGAGCGCGATGACTACCATGAAATAATCGTAACGGTGAGGATGGATGATGCGTTTGCAGTTTTACTAAAGGCATGTGCCTTCCTCGTTGAAGGAAGTATTTCGTATTTACGGAATTCCTCCGGGGTGCAATATTTTTATCGTGAGAATGCGAAATTTCAGAAAGGAGTTAGCTGGGCGCCAGTTGCGTTTATTAGTTGAAATTCGTTCTCGAATGACGGACGTCGGTGTTTCTGCTCAATATTTGCACGGTGTTGGAGCATCAGAATTTACGGCTTGTCTCGAGGAGGAAAATACTTGCCGGATGTCTCTCGAGGGACGAAGAGAAATGCGAAGGTACAATTTATTTTCGACAAAACATTCGCGACGTGTTTCTCCAACCTGACTGCCAACGTCCAGCCAGCATTTTACTTAAGCGCCATTAAAAGGGACATTATTTTTTTGAACGTTTTTTGTCATCAACGCTCTCGTCGCCCTGTAGAAGCGTAAGGAGCGGGTGGAGACTCGTTAATGACGGCCGTATAAAGATAAGCTTTCATTTCTGTTAACACTCCGGGGCGTGGCCTGTTTCGCTGTATTTAATGACTTAGGATACTCACTCAAATAATTTGAGCTTCTCTTCCTTTCGAGAAACAACATTTCGAGTACGTATAAACACCGATACAAATTGAAAACAAGCTCGGCCTTTCCTACGAATAAACAGTGCACGCGATAACAGCTTTTTCATTCCACGGGTCCGTTACCTGTGGATATCTTCGTTATTATTTTCTCTCGGGGCAACAATTTCGCGAAAATTCAAGGAATAAAATGAGCAACGGGAATGCACGCCGACTCGCTTCCCAGGTTGTTTTAAGTATCGTAAAAAAGAAGTTCGCGATCATTCTAGTATCTGTGCTTTACAATACGCAGTTCACTGCAGTGAATATTTTAACCGGGACTCCGAGGCAAAGAAAACTCCCTTATCAAATAATTAATCACAAAAGAAAGACCTCTCTACGAAGAGCTTTACCGTCGTTACTCTATTATCACGCTCGCACGAGAGAAGATAGAGGAGAGAAGAGAATACTGGCAACGAGGTACGGAGAGGCAAAGGGAAAAAGTGGAAAACTCGTGAAAAGCGTGACACAGCACAAATAGAAACGTTCCCTTTCGATCCGATTGACCCCGACACGGTTGGATCGCGAGAATTAGGATTCTCGACGGTAAAGATTGCGCGGTGCTTTCTAAGAACAATATGTCTGGCGACCTGTGGAAAATAAAGTCGTCGTGCGATTTTTGTGCAATTTTGCACATCGAAAGAGCACGATGTGGAAAATGGAAAGATACTGGAATGGTTAAAATCCGATAAAAACTGGGTGAGATATGAGCCTCGGAAAAAAGCGTTTCCGAAACCATTTCGGAGGGAATACCTCGGTTCCTATTAGTCCAAATACCATGATATTTTTTATTCAACATGGTTTTTGCACTGTTTCAGATTATTTAAGGTCGAAATAGTTGCCCTTCTCGGTTAAAGAGTTGTAAAAGTATCTTCTTCCGACTGTATAAAAAAACAGTCAGAGGAAAAATTTTTCCACTGTTGTATCCTATCTGGGCAAAAACGTTTGGAAAATATTTGATAAATCTGCTTTAGCAAAACTCATCTGTACTGCATTTTTCATAAGACCGACGACTTCTCAGTCATCTAGACATCTCTTCATCTAACTTTATCATTTGCTTCTCCTTTAGCTTACGCATCGAATAGCGCAAACTGGAAGCAAGGGAAAATCGGCGTAGCACTTAACGTGTTAAAGGCGCCAACTTCGGAGATTTATCACGGTGCTTAAGAGAACGCGGCCGCTTTCGCGATGCCCTCAAATTAGTTACATCCACGCAAGAAGATGGATTAAATATTCATTTATTGCGGCCCAGCAACGTTGCGTCGGTTTCTCTCCGTTACCAGCCACCCACGAGGGCACCTTTCGACCCCTACCTCTCGTCTTTTTCCTCTTCCTCTTTCTCTTAGAAAATCTCGTTCTACTCTCTTTCCATACACACAGAACCCATACACATACTCGGTTATATTCGCGTGCGTAGTTTATTGGCCATAACTCCGGCACGGCTACAAATCGCCTCACCCTCTTTCCATCCCTTGGCTTTAATGCTCGTACACCGAGGGGTAGGAGACGGGTTACGCGAAGAGAAGAGAAGAGAAGAGAAGAGAACAGAAGAGGTCGAAGCAGGTTCGAATATTTGCACGCGGGTGTACGTTTGTGCGCATGTGTACCGAGGAAACCCGACGGGGTGGACGTTCATGATGGAATCGTACAGAGGGGTGTAAATGCCAGTGGTGGGAAAGGGCTCTCCTATAATCATATCGTTTTTACAGTAATTACGCGGACGCCCTTTAGCCGGCGCTTAGGGGGACATTATTTTCACATTTCGTCCGATGCCAAGATTGTGCCCACGGCACACGACCGCGCAATGTGTCCTATCTGCACGAGAGTCAGTGCTAGATGCTACATTAACGCGATTACGCGCTCGTGCCGTTTCCAACTAATCGTCTCGTGACCTTCTCGCGGCGCAATTTTTTCACGCCATGCGAACTCGCCTGATATCGGTGTCCGATTTACAATTTGGTATCACGTTATCTCGATGGATTTAAAGGGGTGTTATGAACGAGTGGCTTTGGTGAAAGCTGTTTAGAAGAAGGAATTTACATGAGCTCAGAGTGTGAAAAAAATGGAGAACTTATTTCATGGTAGTGGTATAATAAAGTTTTTCTTTTAATGTATTTCAGGTATTGTATTTTGGATTTTTCAATTTGGAGAGTTATTGAAGGGTTTGTTGAATATTTCTGACGCCGCACTTACAAGTTCTCACCTAAATTTTGCAATAACAATTGACGGATCGTAAGTACTTGATGCTTGAAAAGCCGCGCGTACTTCAATCTCCATACCTATGTAACCACTCGAAATACGCTTGTTTTCCATGCGATCGTACCACTTTACATGCCTGAACTTCTCTTGTACATGTTTGCTAATTTTCGTAAACGCTGATTTCTATGAGTGACCAGATCAACGGTATCACAGAGAAATATGGAAGAGCATATGCGAGAGACCTGCCCAATAAATAATCGAATATTTATTAAAAAATACTTTAAAAGAAGGTGAGCACTTTTTCCTTCATAATTAAATATGTTCCATCAGATAATAGCAGCTGGTTAATACGCTATAGCGTGGACGCAGCAATATCAATGATGCTGCCGAAATGAGAATTGAACCGTTAAATTTTAATTATACGGGTTCATAAATCGAAGCCTCTGTATACAGTCCGACAACTAAAGGATGGACAAAAAGTGGCCGAGCCTCTCGTTCTCAATTGGTTATTTCCATTTCGTATTTGGAATCCCTAAACCTTTCTAAGTTAAACCATTATTATGTGTGGAGTGCTTACTTTAGGAGACTGAGTTTGGGGATTCCAAAAACGAAATGGCGGGAATAGCACCCCAGCCATCTTTCAGTTGCTGAACTGTATATACCAAGGTCTTATCGTTTACACTGTTCGAATAGTTCCAGCAAATTGTTTCAATTAATAAAAATCCTATATTGACACAGATATGGGAATCTATTTGCGCGGCTCGCGAATACGGTTGTTTATGATTTGTGCAACGAAATACACGTATGAGTGTCTTTAGGGGGATGCGTAATAAGGGAAAGGTAATCGCCAATGGTAATTAGTAAAGAGAGATTATACTCGAGCGTGTTTCGGGTACGGTAAACGAGTAATCGTCGTTAACGCGAGGTCGTTCGAGTGAGGAAATGTTTGGAAAAGTCAAGAGACGATAAGCTTGAGTGGTTATAACTACGTTACACCAGTCCGCTTTACTTGCAATTCAGTTAAGCCGAAACGGTTTCATCTCTCTTTCCCTCTCTCTTACTCTTTCTCTCCCTCTAGCCAACCCTTTCTACACGGCCACACACGATGCATTTCATCCGCGTACTCGAAACTACGGGTACTCTCATTCAATTTCGCAACGTTCCGTGTAACAATTTTAGGTTACTCGAAATTATTAAGCCTCCACGTTACGATTAAAAAACTACTGTGATAATAATAGATATAAAGATTCGCAGGTTCGGTATAAACGAACAATTACCTCTAACGCGCATGGATGCATTATTTTCCCTTTGGCCTGGTAACGTTAGCAAAAAATTACTGCAAACGATTCTTTCCTCTCTCCCTCTCTCTCTTTCTCGCTTTTGTGGTTCTAGCACTCGTGCCCTCAATTTACAGTGCAATTACAGAAATTCGTTTGAAACGTTCCTGAGACGAAATTACTTTTTCATCTCCTGTCAAATAAAATATTACGGCCAACGGGTACTCTAAATCTCTGATGAAAATCGTACCAAATCGTTTCTCTATCTTTCCGCAATGTTCTCCAGCCGATTAATAATTAGAACATTGTTATCACTACTTTCCATCGCGTAGATAATTTCAAATTACAGAATTTCGACCGATCTCCCTCTTCTGTACGATAAAGGGCCACTGTCAGACAGACAATGGTCTGCACTGGACTGATCCCTTGCAAATTAACCATACAAAGTATTTCCTATATTGTAATGTTCACAGTGATCCCGATTCTCCATATTATTGTAATTCGAATTTCTAAGTAGCAATTAGTAACAACGAAGTACCTACTAATTAATTTATGCTTATGCCCTATTCAACGTCGACCTGTAAGTTGATCCAGCTCTACGCATTGTTAACAGTACGTACGCTTGGCATCGATGTATGTACAAATTACCGGTGAAATAATTACCCAATGTGATCCCATATTACGGCATGTACTGACGGAAACAAAGACAAACAAAGACAAACTTTTCGAACGTCGCAGAGGGAAAAGCGGAGGAAGAAAGTACGTGAAAAAAATTCGAAAAAAGTTCTCCCGCCTTCTTGGATGGAGCCGAATGGTTCTCGAGAGTGAAAGAATTCTTTCACGTTGCACGTAAGCTTGGTAGACTGTGCGAGGTGTGCGCGACGACGATGCTTGCTCCTTTCTCATCCCCCTATGGCCAAGTAGACGGGTGGAGGAAAGTTTCACGGGGTGTGCACGGGTCACGTTCCAACCCCTTGCACTTCGACTTCTTTGATTTAAGGTAGACGAGTCGAGGAAAGAAAATAATTTACTTGCCGTGCGTTTTCGCATGTTGCTCGAAGATATGGCCTTGAAAATAAACATAAAGTTCGACGAGGGGTGGTATATCGTTGGATGACACAGAAGAGGGTAAACTTGCGAGAATTTTGTACGGGGAATTGCGGAAGTGTCGCACAATGGAACGAAATGGTTAATCTAAATGGAAAAAGATCATGTCGGAGAATTAATTCTTTATAATTTTGTATGAATTTAGAATAATAATTAATCTATCAACTATCAAAGATAATTTTGCTTGTTACGAAGAGACTTAGGAGTTTGAAAATAGAGCTACGTGTCAAAAACATAATTTCACCATAAGCACACAGTGATCTCTGACTGTTGAACGTCGTTTCAACACGCTTTTGGACGATATGCAGAATCATGGCCGAAGTTGCGAATGCAACGAGAACGTGACACTGAAATTCTCCTGCAGCATGACGTGACGTTTATGAACCGACAGCGTGAAAGAAGAGAGGAAAATATCACGAAGAACGGTTCGTATTCATTAACGACGTTACGCCGAGGAAAAATGTCCGGCGAATTTTTTTTCCGAAGGAATACAGTCGCTCCAAATTGAATCATTTACGTCGCTTTTTAAAACGACCGGCGTAATCAAAGGAGGAACAATGAGAAACAAAGGGGTAGGACGATTCGTAACTGTGCAAACTGGCTCAAAGCTCTCAATGAGAGATTCCGAATGGTCCCTGTGAAAGCTGGCATGTAATTTTAATCAACGAATTACCCCGGTTATCGTGCGAAGGAGGCACCAGGTAGTGGCAGGAATTATTCCAATTAATTATTCGCGTTTATAGCCACCGGCCATAATGCGAAATCTCTTTTCTTCGTAATTTCGAATAGTCGGAAAACAGACCGACCCAGTAAATCATCGTGGGAACTGGTGCAATGCGAATTTATCAATAAAATTTTGATAAAAATAAATAAAACACACACACACACACATATATATATATATATATTTTATCTACCACAGAAATCTGACTCGTAATTTGTTAATCGACAATTCGCAATGCCGTCACGACGAAGCCGGCAGCAGAAACTAACCGAAACGACAGCAATGAATTATTCGCGTCACCCGGAGCGAGTCAAAGTGAAATCTCCGTTCTTGGGAATTGAGACGGTCGGAGTCGTCGAAATTGTTTTTTCTTCGTCTCCCCATGGGAAAACCGTTTCCCCGCACAGTCGGTTGACATTTATGCTCGCGCTGCAACGTAAACGTCCTGCGGAAATCAACGGGACAGACGAGATTCGAGGAGTACCGGAGGGAAGAGAGGACACGGAGAAGGTGAAGCACCGAGGGTAACATAGAAGCAACGGAAGAGAGACTTAATTGGGTTACTCGACTCGTCTCTTCAACTCGATTAAAGCATCCTCTCACGGCGTAAACATCTTTTGAGGAGAGGCCTGCGTGTCAGAGACCGAAGAGCACTCAAAGCTGGTTAATTAGCGCCCTCCTAGTCATTTTCCGTGCTTTTCGAGTAAGCGACGATAATCTTTCTCTTCCGTTCTCCTCGACTTTCAACCGGGACCCAGTTCCGTCGACTTATACGCCCGATTCGAGCTCGATGATACTTCACGGGTCCTTCTCTTTGTCTTCTAAGAGTCGCATTCTCTTTTTCCCTATTATTTCCATCGTGTAACGACACGTCGAATAATGGACGAACCAAAAAAAAGACATACATTCCGAAACTCTTTGAAAATATTTACTTACGAAAGCTTTCGCATGTGAACATTTACAAACCGTGTGGAATAAATGACATATATTTTTATTACAACTAATATAGGATAGGAAGTTATGATGATAAAACTACACGTAAATTTCCTACCATCATTCAATAAACGTAAAATTTGATTCTCCGGTTTCAAACGGTTCTCATGGTCGATCGTAACGTCAAAAGTTGGTCCAGTTCTGTTCGAAGGTCGTAATGAAAATAGATACTTCCTGTATTGACTCAACCAGTAAGGTGGTAAAGAGCACGGATTGCATCCCTTACAAACCGGATGGTCGTAACGATCATGACTGAACCTCTGGCAGAGCCAGTCGGTCCAACCACCGTCGGTAGCCCGTACCATAGTAATTAGTTGGCTGGCGCATGGTTTTGCCAAGCAGGCCTTCCCCTTCCTCGCATATCCCCGTGGTGCTAAATTTCCTCTTGCAGCTAATCCACGATCACTTAGAGCGCGGGGCGCCACTCTGTGGCCACTGTTAAACCTTCCCTAATTTCTCACCCTCTACGAGGAGCCCCACGGTAACCGCCATCTCGTCCGTTAACCCACGAACCGTCACGATTCTCCGAAAACCGGAGACGACCACAAGGTGAGAAGATCTCCAGTCAACGGGTTGCGATTATCGATTATCGAGGGAAATATATTGGAAACGTTCATCTCATTGTTTCCTATTCCATTGATGTTTAAGGGGATGATCGTGAGGATTTAAGTTAAGTACGAAGGTTTATCGTTGGTGTTTGATTTTTGTGGTGTTTCTTCGAAGTCTTTGATTCTTGACCTCTGGAATGTGCTCGTTATGAGTGCGGAATGTATTTGGTTTGCGCGGGAAAAGAAGAGAGAAGGGGGCTATCAATTAGATAGGGAAATATTTATTTTTCTCGTTTACTTCGTTAGCCTGTTTTAATGGTGATTGTCTCGGAGCGCGTTCGAGTTTCAGGTGTGATGTAAAAAGCGCAAAACGTATGACTTTGTTTACAGATATTCGAGGCGCACAATACGAGTCGTCGATTCACCGTTGGTAGCCGTCAAGTTCTCGGGTATCGTTTCATTTACGCTTGGTGTTTGTGAAATAAAAATTATTCAAAGTACGAAACACGCACCTTTGATAATGTTCTTGTTTCAACGACAAAACCTAAAGAAAACACAGTTTTGTATGGTTTTTCGTCGAATAAATATTTTCAGAGAGAAAGAATGTCAAACGTATATTTATTTTCGGCTTTACCACCAACAGCTATTCAATGGTTCCCGGTGGATTATTGAATCCGTGACTCCGTGACAGAACTGTCACCGCCATGGACCTTTTTCCAAAAATTTTTCCTTTTTTTTTCTACCTATTTATTTGCCTCTCTTTCAATTTCCCTGCCAACGAAACTTCATCTCTCGCAATTGAACGTGTCCCCTTTTTTTCAACTCTGTATAGGCGTTCGCCAAAAATGTACTCTCATATCCGACGTCATAAAACCACACCAGTCCAAACACCATGGCGCAGTAGCGCCAGGACCATGAACGATGCTCGCACGTTTGTTCGTTTAATATCTTGGTAATATTTCACTGTTCTTTCTCAATTCTCCTGCGTCAAACAACGTTATCCGAGACGCTGAAATTCTCGAAGAATGGCCAAGTTGATTTTATAGAATTCTGCTACAAGGAAACGGTAGTCAGACGTTTCATAATGTCCATTTTATGAACGGTTAATTGAAACGAGGAAATAATTATCCGTCTCAAACCCAACGGAGGGTTCGTTCGAAAATTCGCATAAAACAGCGTCCGGAGACCGAGGTAAACTACCGCGAAGAGTCGTCTTTATAGAGACTACGAGGGTGGAGAGAGAAAGAGAGAGGGAAAAAGAGGGTAAATTCCGAGGGACGAAATAACAACGAAAAAGCTGAAACCTCGTAACTCTGTCGAAGTGAGGTGACGATAATAAGACGCAAGCAGGAAGACACAGAGACGATGATTTATTATTAAATTTAAACCGCTTGGCCTCTCGAGTGCCGAGGCTAATTGTTCGGAGGATTCAAAAGCGGCGGATATTATTATTTGCCCCTTTTCTTCATCTTTTTAACACGGCCTTTTTTTCTCCTCGTCCTCGTCCTCCTCATTCACCTCCTTCCACTTTTTCTCGTCGTCGTCGTCGTGTTTTTACCTCTCTCGTTCAGGTATGCCAGCCTGGTGCTCGTTTCACCCCCGCAATAATTCCAGAATTCAAGTTTCCGCCGTGTCGTGCACTCGTAATTATGCGCGGTGAACCGTGCATTTCGCATCGTGGCATTATTCGCGAGTGTTTTTCGTAGCTTTTTCCTTCGTTTGCCATTTCTTTTTTTTCTCCATGCGTTAACCGCCCTAGGATACGACTAAAGGGAACGAGAGTGGAATAAATAGGAACATGCTAGATTTTCCCTACGCGTCGAGACCAATTTCATACGGTAAATTGTACTAAAAACCTCCATCGTTTTTTTGACTTCTCAGTATAATGAAATCAACAAGACTATCATTTCTCTTTTTCCACCCGTGGAAAGTTCAACATTTTATGAATATTTTTGAATTTTACCACAAACTGCAAAATCACATTGGCGAAGTAGAAAAGCAGAGACGTTGGGAGAACGGTGAAACGGAAGCGCGAACTTTCAGCCGAATTCGCACGTTTCCGCGTTCCCGATGTTATCCCGACAAGACGTTTACAGCCGGCCTCACCGCCGATGTATAACAATGTCTGATTCAGCTGTCCGTCCGTACAACCCGACCATTCTCCAGCATGCGAATAAAACAGCATGAACACACTGGAGAGTGATGAGGATCGGAGTTTGGTTTACGCTCGTGCTCGGTGCAGTTGCGGTCGATGCGGAGGAAAGGACGAATGAATCTCTCTCACCCGATGGAAGATCGAGCAAAAGGGACGAACGAGGGTAGGGCTTGCATCAGCGATAGCAACGCGGAATATAAAACAGGGGTCACTCTCGACAGAATTTCGTCTACTTCCGATTGCCAGAGACTTGCCAGAGCTTTACGGTGCTCCAGTTTTACGCGTCACGTGGGAATTTTTATGTTTTGGTACCTTTCCCTTCTCATCCCTCTTTTTCTTTAATCTTATATTACGAGAGAAAAAATTCCCTCTCTCTCTCCTTCATCGTCCTTGACAAGCAATAATTCCTATCATCCCCTATCTCTAGAATATCACGAACAAAACGTTTCAACCACCCTGAAAATTCTTATCTCCAAAACGGCTTCCCGCAATGGTCACCCTTTCCAAAAGATTTCTTCGTACTCTCCTCTCCTCTTCCTCCTTTCATCGTCATGTCGACCTGCCGGAGAGGCGCTGTCCGACATCGTGTAGCTTCCATGGCACACTCTATTCACACCCCGGCAGATAGGTTAACCGCTCTGCCACTGCCGCCTTTGTATATCTGTATATTCGCATCTATACACAGAGACAGCCGACCAAGCGGTGCGGCTATATCGCAGCTCCGTTCCCGGTATACACAACGAGGGGGAAATTGCAAGCAACCCCCTCGTCGACCGACACACCACCGACCGTCTCCTCTCTGATAGTGTGCGAGTTCGCACGTGCGCGAGTAAGCTCCGTCTGCCGGGAATGCACACCCACGATCATCACCGTAGGGTCCCGCTTGCAACGCGTCGGATCTCGATGTTGTGTGCGAAATCGACACAAACGCGAACACCGACACAATCTCCGAGATATGTATATACTTCGGGGAAACATAGAAGGGGCACCCTTCTCGACAAACCCCCTACGTAGGCGTTAGATAGCACCTAATACCTCCCTGGCCAAACAACCGACACCTTGGCTCGTGCCTCGAGCTCGCTTCACCGTGCAAACTAGAAGTTCTCACACACCGATGCGAATCACTTAGGAATACTCGGCTTCTTCGAATAATACCTTCGGGGTACCAGGCGCGATCTTTTTACCGTGAAACGTCGAGGAGTTTCCGAGATGATCTTTCGCGGGTCGACCTGCACTCGGGTAGAGACGTTGGGAAGTCTGAAAAAGTTTGCGGGAAGCGTTCGCCTCGACGGGTAGAGTATTTCCGATAAAGGAGGATGGTAGAATGTGAAGTACATAGTTTGGTAGTAGAAGGTACGCAATATTTTCGTGGCAAAGAAACTATTTTGTTTGTTGAACCGAAGTTGAGGAGGATACGATAGATTTTAAGGGGAATGGGTGAAAATATACTGCGTTTAGAGAATATGGGAATAATAAGCTATCAGAATACGCACGTGACTTGACAGCATGTTGGTTGGAAATAGATAGTTTGTTGAGGATGCACAAGGAAACGTTCAGGAGTTAGAGTCGCTCGATACGCAAAAGCTTCGAATCTCTGAAGCAGCATTGCTTACCTTCACCGTGCTACCGTGCAACCAGACAGCCAGTGAGGAAGGTAAAGGATAGGATGGACCCAAATAAGCTCGAGGGCTCGAGTTCTCTCGAGTGAGAGCTATTTTTCCGCAGAAGGATGCTACCACTACTACCGTGACTCTTCTTACCCTCCTGCTTGGACCTCTGCCACCGACCTTCTTCCATTCTTCGAGGTAAAAGCTAAACGGTTTAGCGAAGAAGAATCCCGAAGAGAGGGAGATTTGAGGATTCAAGATCCACGATTTCTGCCATCCACTTTAACAACCACTTTTTCCTTCAATTCCCATTCTCCCGGATTAACGCTACCCTTTCGCGGTTGACTCCCTATTCCATCTTACAGGGCTCGTTTCTCTGTATATCTTAATTACACCAACCACAAGTTTTTGTCCCCAGTGTCACGAGATACGATAGAAACGAGACTATAGCGTGTGGTTGCGCGAAAACGGAGAAATTATTAATCGCAGGTCGCGCGTAGAAGAAAATCAACTGGTGGTTGCCTATCGCGATTAAACGCGCGTAATACGGCGTGTTAATATTAAGTAAACATGGATGAAAATTCCAATTGAACATGGCCGACAGGAAAGAGCGCAATGTCGAGCATCCACCCAGGCTCTTTCATGAATGAAGTGACTTTTGAAAGGTGTCTACTCGTTCAGAGGATAATTCTCCATCGATTTCCTTGGGAAAAATTTCGTTCTATGTGAATATTTCCTGTTAACAGTTAACTGGCTCGCACTACGCATTTGGTATCCCTGCAATGACGGTGTTCTCTCGCGAAACAAAGTGCTGGCTGGAAAGCGCGCGCTGGCAGTTGCAGTTTTCATGCAATTTGCATTACAGCTGCGAGCACTCGGTAATTCGCTGGCTGCGTGCTTATACGTAGCGCTCGCTAATGAGGGTACCAACGAACCGTGCTACTAACGAATAGTTAATACGTGCAAAGCGAAGTCGAAACTCACCGGAACGAGGTAAACTCTCTTGCTGTCGTGAAGGTTCGATCATGCAAGAAAAGTCTCCAATTCGACGGCGCTGGTCAGATTAATTCTGGGCAAATTAATTTCGTTCACTTTCCGCTCGATTTATCAATCATTTCGTCCCAATTGGACGTTCGCGCCGATAATTTTATTTTGGTTGATGGTTTCATTGATCGCGAAAGGTCAGAAGAGTCGATGGACGTCTCGTAAATTTGGAGCATCTGGTTAAAATTTTATAGGGTATTTTTGTTTAAAGCGAGAGGTAGACGTAAACTTATAAATAAGTGGTGTAAATTGGTATCGATGAGCATAATAATACTGCTACTTTCAATTTTAAATGGATATTAAATCATAGAGATTAACTATGTGCACATTACGTAACAAAAAAAATAACGAAGAGATTCGCAGGTGTCGTAGGATCGATATAAGGATACCCATCAAACGCACAAGTAAACAACGATCGTAATACCTGTCAGGGAATTATCGATTTACTGCAGGGACATTAATACAGCTTCAACCGTACTCACCGCCGTGAAATAATTAGTTGTGCTCCTACTAATTGAAACGCAGATAAATGTAATTAATATAATTACGTCGCAAGGATATACCGAATGTAATTTAACGTTCACGCTAGTACGCTATACAGTCGAAAATGAAAACCGTAATTCGTCCCGGAGATAACAGCGTGATAAGCCAAATTGCCAATTGTCGTTGTTAATTGCTCGCCCGTTTCGATAGCGACGTAACGAGGTATCAACGGTGAAAAAAAAAACGAGAAGAAAACGCAAAAATAGAACTACCAATACTGTAATTTCACGATCACTCATCCAAACGAACTACCGTCGCATTTGGAATGTTCATGAGAGACTCGACATTTTCGCATTCTGGGTCAGCCGTCGACGCGATTAACGAAATGTCAGATACGTAAAAATAATCGAGCCACGACGAACGACGTGTCCTCGTTAAGGGCGTCGCGATGAGACGCATAATTAGGCACAATCGTCGCGCGTGCTGCCACAATTCGTCTCTCCCTTTTCCTTTGTTCTTTCTCCATTTCCCTCGACGCTTTTGCCGCTTTGCCGTATCCGCGGACTGGCGCGCGCGCGTGTATACGTCAACCTCGTGGTTATTTGCGCGGAAATAAGCGATGGAAATAATGCCAGCGGCGATGGAAAAAAAAAGTACAAAGAAAGACCAGGAACGACGGATAAAATAGGCAGAGGTGGAGGAGGAGGTAGAGTAAAGAAAAAAAAAGTACAGGTAAGCATAGGTACGCGAAGGAAGAAACAAGAGGGAAAGGGGAACGCTGAGAAAGAGAAGATAGAACAAAGAGAATGAACATCCCACGCATCGTGGAAAGACAAAGACGGTACTGAAACGAAGGGGTTGGCAAGCAGTTTCGAAAGTAATGCGTACAAAGAACGCAAACGAGAAAGGCGGGCGACGAGGGCGTTGAAATACAAGCGCCGAGTTATCCCGGCCGTAATTAATTTCTGCTGTATGCCCGGCAAAGATGAACTTGGGTGATTACGGTTTAACGCGATACATAACGTTAAGCTACTACGTTACATAAGGCTAAATAGCTTGCAAGTTCTACCAGTGTACGGGAATCCGCGAAAAGTTATGTATTCTCCGCGGTCTGAAATCGATGGGAAGAAATAGTTTCAAGTAAATTTTCGACCATCGAAGTTACGCTGTTTAAAGATGCAACGTTGCTTGAGAGCTTGGAGTTCTATGTGTGCTGTAAGTTACGTGTTTTTGTTTATTTAACGAGGATTAAGATTTTATAAGGATCAAGGTGAAGGAAGGTATTACCGAAAAACGTGTTTCATTTGTGCGAAATCTGCCACGAGTCCTTCGTCTCAAAGTGGAAGCACAGTGGCGCTAACGGGGGAGGAAGTTAAACGGCCTCGTGGATTATAATGCGTACACAAGGAGAAAGTAAGGCAATGCTGAACCGTAAACGTCGAGTTATCTCCCTGTAATTAATTTTTGCTGTCTACGCCGAGATAAACTTTAGCAATTACCTCGTTCCTAGCTGCACGGCTCTAAGTACCTACGGGGCATTATTGGTACACCGACGGTACAACTAACGATTAATTTTACAAATTCATATACAGATCCAAAGCAGCAGAATGTATGACTTTTTAAATAAAACAAAATCTCGGATCGAAAGGATACCCTAAGAATATTAATTTTTTCGTCTTCGAGAATCCAGAAGAACAAAGACTCTTCGAAACTTCAACAATTCTCAAGCTGCTCGGATTTGAGACCAACATTAGAACAAATAAGTGTGTCTGAAGAATGTCCTAGTTGGCAGAGAAAACGAAAATTAAATAGGATAGTTCGAAATTGACTGACGGTGTAAAGCTTCTGCGTAACTGCGATGCTTTTAGTGGCAGCAGTTGCCCAAAGTGACGCTTATTTTCCGTGAAAATGAAAGCGGGAATTGTCGTTGTGCGCGCGCAATTTCAAACTTTCGCTCACGTAGTCGAAAGTACGTGCGAATAATAAGAAGCTGCAGAGAAAGTGTACTTTGAGAAGCTTTCTAACCAGGAAAGATTTTGCATACTTGAATGGTTTCTTCGGCGAATTAAGATCGCGGTAACGCACACACACTCGGGTCAAACTAACCGTCTGCGTTTTAATAGCCGCGGTTTACGCGGTTGGTTCGCATAATTGCAACATTGTAAGGTATGTAGGAGGTACATACGAGAAGTACTTAAGCCCTCGTCTACCTTCCGTCCTCGAGAGTCTGGTAATTGCCTTAATTACGACGAAGCCCGACTTACTCGCTTATGCATAGCCGTTAGTGAATTTTTTTCACTCCTTCCCCCGATGTATAACTATGCAATAACGGATGAGGTGGGGAGTCCTTTGGTTCTCGACTATGGAAAATACGTTTCCCGTATTTCTGCAAAATATTTCATACAAGAATGTGGGCAAATTCGCATTTATACGCAGAGAAAGAAAGTATTTTCTATGGAAAGTTTATGCTACCCAAAAGGAAGTTTACTTAAAATTGGGAAGTGAACCTCTCAGTTAATAGAAAAGGTTTCGACATTGAGTCGCACCCTGGTATCGATTTGCGAAAAAATTATTTTCATTTTCTAGGCTAAGGACAGATGATATTTTCCAGAGCAACGATTCCGGGCAAAGTGAACTGGGACGTTTTTAAACAAGTATCGCGACTCTTTAATCTCACAGAGACTGTAATTTCACGTAAATAACAGCCGTCGAAGTTTCGCCGGGGTAGTTTCGAAATATGCGAAGTTAGTCGTGAACGTAACGACACGGCCGAATGAGATTGCGCGAAACGAAGGACAGGATGGAAAGTGCGGCAGAAACGAGCCATTAAACGGCTATTCGGAGGCAAAAAGTCGCCCCGGGAACTTCATCATCCTCGCGCGAATTACGTAACAGTTGGTGTTATCTTCGCCGGAAGAGCATTAGTCGGCCGGAAGTGACAATTTCCGATCGCAAACGTTCCCAACGATCGAACATTCGCATTCATCACTGTGTCGATCCATCATCTTGCCGCGACTGGATTAACGGCTAACCACTTTAACGATCATTCTCGTTTGGGTAAATAACAATTTTGAAACGATGACATAACCACTGTTCGAGAAATATCAGCCGGATAAATCGGTGAATTTTTGGTAGTTTTTTATCGTCGGATCGAGCGTTAAAATTCAATGGCGATCAGCGTCGGTAGTTTCGACAAATAATTCCGTGAACTTTTTAGATGACTTTAGAGGACTGAATGGAAATTGCTGCCAGGCGTTCCAAGTGGCGAGAAGTTCAAAAAACACCCTTGGGAGGCCAAACCTAATTTCTCATAGAAAACTTCTCTCTGAAACTGGATTATTTAATCAGCTGTACGCATAATTACTCTTTACTTTGCATTACAAAATTTGCTTAACTTCCGTGTACCCTGTTCGGAAAATGTTTTCTAGGAACTTTCTGCACTTTTCCGACCGGAACTTCCCTATAATTATTCGCCCGAAATTGTTTCAATTTCCGCCAAGTTCTCCTCATCTTACAAACGTATTAGTGTACATCGTGCAAGATAGATCTACTTTTTAACTCCGACGATTGAAAAAACTAAGAAAGAGAAAGAAGAACGAGCAACCGGAAACGCGTGTTAAGTTTCAAGCGTTAAGGATCATCTCGAATTGGATCTAAAAAGCTGATAGAGAATTTATTCAACGTCGAAGTTTGTAATGCAAGTGCGATTCTGTGTACGGGGTCCACTCGGAACCAAGGCGACATTAGCATAGTCGCTTAGTTCCTCGCGTACGAGTTCTATGCACATCTACACTTCTATAAGAGCAACCTCCACACATCCCAGCTAGCTCGAACACGCAGCTATGTACCTATGGGGACCCATAACTGCCTAATAACGTCTCGTTACTTATATCACGCTTACCCTTAACAATCCTAGAACTTTCTGTGCCAAACATCTCGCAGACTCTTGAAATCTTTCGCAAGTACAAATTCTCGATTTACACGACCAGTTGGCAGAATTGCACATCCAAATCTACAGTTTTTTTCATCCAATACAGAAAGTACTTGAAGAACTCAGTACAACTACAATTACCTGTTTCATCTACTGTACTTATCTAATATTTAATATATTGTATTAATCAGTTCTAGAAACATACGATCTTTTTTTTCAAACAATCTAGGTACTTCACTCTCGCACCACAATATCAATCGACTTATAAGCGTCAACATTAACCCTTCTATTCCTTTCAAAACCCAAGAGAAACCTACGTGTAACTACAAACTTCACGTTATCATGCGTCTTAATAAACTCCCCATGCGCAGTCTCAACCGCAATAATCGCGGCCATTACCACACCATTAAAGACATTCCCAGGATTGCAACCGTATCGTTTCAAATCCTCTTATTTCACCCTCGGCGCAATATTTCGCAGAAATTCAAAAGAACAGACCAACGTACACGAGGAGCTAATGAGCGGCTAACCAAGACAAGATCCATAACGCGGCCATGAAACCTCGAGACTGCTGGTAAACCACGAGACAAAGGTGAGAGCGAACGTAACGTTGCGATATCCAACGTTGGCCGAGCTGATGATATTCGATATACCTGTGCCGGAGGATAGCAAGGACGAATGGATAGTAGGTGGAACCGAAATGGTGTATAACCGGTCCAACGTAAGGATAGACACGGGAGAAATTGGGTTAAGACGGCACCGCCGGGAACAGTTTCGGATTATCTCGCACATGTTACCCGGCTACATTTCCCGGGACCCTTACTTGGCCTGATGGTTACCAACACTCGAATATTCAGGATCGATGTCGCGAATAACTCGAGAGATGACATCTCGTGGGATATACGTCGCGTCTCAAACAAGGGTGGAAGGAATTTTGTGATTTATCGTAACGCCTTTGATTTATCGTTGCTCGCGAGTTTACCCTGCGCCCTCTCCTTTTATTTCCTTCTTGTCGCTCGGTTTATTGGATGGTAAAGTGAGATGGTGGAAGGATTTATATATATATTTTTTTTTATCTGGAATTTGTATTGATTGTATCGGGGAGAGAGAAGGAGGGTTGGTTTTAATTATTTCTGCCGTTACGAGACGATAATTATGCCGGCGCATCATTTAAGTAGCCCTTTGAGTGGCGGAAATACGAGTAAAATTTTAAGACTACGTTGGATCAAAGAAGAGATCAAAAGGGATAAATAGATGGGAACTTCTTCCTTCGCGTACTTTCTATCGGTAGTCTTTTCACTTTGTAAGCTTCGATCGTTACTTTTTGAGTTCTCTTTTATTGATAATAACGAGCGCCAGTGACAGAGTCGCACGATATAATGAGTCCAAAGCGGAGGGAGCACATCCGTTATCGTCGATCGAGCCGCTTCCCTCCCCGCGTTAAATCTTTCTCCGCGTGAAAGAAGGGAAATAAAGACATCAGGGAAAGTATGAAATAGTCCAGCAGAGAACGGCAATCTTTCCGTGCTACTTTGAACGAGAAACTTCGAGAACCTCTCATTTAAGAGACTAACAATTTTTAAATACGTATCGCGGAGCAACTAACAATACTAAAATAGACGTGAAATCCAAGCGCGATAAACTGAATCGTAATTGAAAGATAAAATTTCTCCCCTCGCAAATCGTAAAAAGAATCAAATCTCTTTTACATTCTCCTCATCCTTTTTATATTTTTCCCATTCTTAAAACCACCCCCATCATTATCAAACGTAAACCCTTCCAACTATCAAACTTCTCCATCCATTCGTTTCTCTCTATGACAAGAAAATCTCAAATGTGCAAAAATTCACTTTCCACGACGCCACGTTAAACTACGAATTAACAGGAATCTCGTGCAAAACGTTTCACTCCTCGATAAGCAGCGCTAGCAGAAGAGAGCTCATGAGTCTCGAAACGGAAACAGTCGTCGCTCGAGTCGGTATATCTGTACGAGCGTGAAATTTATGCATACCTGGTCGCGAGTAAAGCAGCCAGGTCGTACAACGAGGAGAAAAAGCGTAGAAAAGCAGGTCCGTGTCGCGAGCGAAGTCGCACGTTGGAAGCCATCCCTCAGTTAGTTGTGCAGCACTCGAGCGAACTTAACCCGGCGATCCGAGAAGTCGGCCGGCCCTCCGGAGAGGAAAAGCACGGTAGGGACGAAAAGGGAGACGCTGTGCTGGGGTATGGGGGTTGGCTAAATGCGCCGAGCCAACCTATGCATGCTAATGCCTATCTTACGGGCTTGCAAGCTCCGAGCTTTACGACACCCGAACCTGTGGATCCCGGCTATGGAGACGCGCGGATCCAATCGATTTGTTCCGAGGTTGCGCGAACCTTGGATACGAAGGGGTTGATGGGGTGGTTTTTGGCATGGTCAACCGATCTCGTCGTTTTACTCTCGAGATTAAACGTTAATTCATATCGAATTACGTCGTTACGAATTCATGAGTATGGTGGTGGGATTAATGACGTTACTTCGTCCTACGATTGGCTAAGTGGAATCGATTTTTAACGTTTCATGCGTGCTGCATTAGGTAAAAAAAAATGTCTGAGGAACGTATGCTTCTATATGCTAGAGTGCGTGGAAGAAAACTAGCTGGTGGTTAAGGTGGGGTCTTGTATCGTAATAGAAGATGGAATCGTATTACCTTGTACCGTTGTTCCTTCTTCCGCAGAACTGACCGGAAGTACACGCTTGGTAGCGAATTTTGAAACGGCCGATAGCGGCATAAGTAATGCGAGGAAGGATTCACGATAACCAGCCGTATTCTCGTAAGCCGGATTAAGGGGATTAAGCAGCTGTCTTCGTGCGGGTCGTTCCTTAAGCTCACGCACGAGGTTTTGAGTTACACGTTAAGGATCATCCCCTGCTTCCAAAGGACGTTTCCAGTCACAACTGGTTAAAAAAGCAAAAAAGAATAAACAGGTATAAAAATACGAACGCTTAACAGGCAATTTTGTAAGAGTAGAAGATATTTCAAAAGAGCAGGTAAGGGGGAATTTGTATGGAACTCTTTAATTTCGATGCTTGACTTGCAAGTAGTCGAAGCACACGTATATACCTACGGTTCTATGGTATTCGTCGTTGAGACATTTGATTCAATAAAAAGTACACGACTACTCGACCGTCGAGATAATACACGTTCTTTTGTTATATTGTCTCGACTCTCATTATTAATAACGATCAGCGAGGTATTTAGCTTAAAGATAACAAAAGAGGAAGGCACGTTTTGATAGTTAATTTGATGCAGGAAGAATGTCGGAGACGAAGGGAACGTCTCGTTCTCCTTCGAGTCGTTTCTACGCTCCTATCTTCTTCTTCCTTTCGACTATATCTTACCCTCCTCTACGTCCTCGTCGTCTCTACGTTTTACCTTGGAACTCTACCTTCGTGCATACGTATAACCTAGTATTGCTCTACCTCGTATCCACGGACGAAGGAAGTCAAGTCTGGGGAACATTCCCATAGGACGTTGCGTCCTCCTTGGTAACTCACCGTTTCAACGGAAGAAATTGGAACACGGGGATTAATGTTTCGCAATTAGAGATCTAACCGTCGAGTAGCTGGGAACGTCGATGAGGAAAGTGGCGAGTTCAAAGTGCATGAAATATTACAAAGTTAGAATTTCCCGCGCGTGCGAGAGATGAGCGGAAAATTCGATGTCTACGATTGCTTTACTGGTTTTCGAAATTCTCGTGTAAAAGTCATACAAAGTTATTAATTCCACGGGGTGGAATATCACGGTGAAATATTTAATGAAATCAGTCGGATTGCACTGGTACTTTCATATCTACCGTCGAAGACGTTATTAAACAAGACGTTCTTACACCGCGCTCTTTTTCTTCCACGGGATATCCCTCCGCGTTGCTAATAAAAAGATAATAAATAACGAAGCATAAAACTCAGAAGGAGAAAAGTTTTTTCCCTGCCAGTCGAGAGGAACTTCGACTTTGCGAACAACTTCCTATCTTTAACGTCACCTCTTCTCAAAAGTACCGGGGGTTTCTGGGATCTCTTGGAGGTATCAAATTCAATCTAAAAATATCTTCTCTACGAAACCGTCTTACGACACTCAGCCGATCTAACGACTCTTCCTCGAGGATCGCCGATTTAATAACCAGTTATCCTCGGAAATTAAATAATGAAACGTACATTCCGTCCCTCTGTAAGATATTCAAAAGACATTAGCTCTTTCCCGCTTGATCGATTCGATTGTTGATTGCCATTTAATCTTCAACATTTGCGCCGATTGCTTTCAGTCGCTAACTTCATTTTCCGTCCAGACGACCTCAAACTCCCAAAACATGCTATCGTTTATTTATCATCCACGATACGATCAATGCTACATCTAAACAATTGTGGTAGAGTGCACTTGGAATGACTTCATTAGTTACAATACTGTAAAGAGTTTAGGAAAAGTCACGTGAGAAGTCACCATAGCAAATCAATCATCTTCTATCGTGATGACCTTAGGTCAAACATTCAAAGATATCAAAGCCTTTCGACCCTAAGTACAAACTACCATTGAAAACTATCATATAATTAAAATTTCCACCTATTTCTCGCTTCCATTCGTTTCCATTATCATTGCAACGACCCCGTGTCGCGATCAGGGAACTTTCTTCCTTCTCCGTTTAATTTTCACGCTCTTACGAGTCGTCCCTCTGCAACACACCCTATGAGAAAGGGCACTACAGACGACGAGGATACAGCCTGGGTACCATTACACGATCCCAAAGGGCCAAAGCCCGGAGACTCCTTTGCGCAAACTACTCGGATCATTTGTATCGGCCATCTCTACTGTAGGCAAAGTGCAACGGCGCGTCCAATAGCCAGTAACCAGGGCCAAAATTACAATTACATCTCGTAAATTATTTACGAACACACCAGCCAACTCGAAGGCAGGTGGTTAAAACGGGGCGAGTGGGAAGGGAAGGGAGAAAAACGGGGATGGTTCTGAATCGAGGGTGCCGGTAGTCGGGTCAAATTGCAACAAATTAACCGCGTTAATCACCCCGCGGTCCGACGAGACTTTTCCTACCGGCCGAATAACCGGATGCCTGGCTACCACCATTGATGGATGTGCAATTATTGACCGGGAAGCCGGAGGACCTCCAACTTTTTACGTCCGGCCGTTCTAAACCGGCTGTTCTCTACTGGGACACGTTCAAATTTTTAAGTCTATATTCAAGCGCTGTTGTGCCGTTCATTAAAATCGGTCAGTGACGATTGGGATTTCCATTGCCCCCGTTTTTTTACTCCCTACGGAGGATCTGTCGTGAAAATGATACGAAGTTGAAATGACGAATGATGATTGACAATATCCGACGAAGTAGAGGAGCGGATGAGACAAACTTGTCAGTCATTGCTAATTAATGGAAATGTCCGAATCAAAGTTTCAATTGTATTTACGTCAGGATCAATATAATCCGAGAAGTAAACTGGGACGAACAAATGAACGAATATATAAGCATATTTTTTCTATTTGATTATCGTTTGATCGTCTCTCAAACTCCGAAATGTTATACGTTAATTCCAACACTCCTGAAAGCCTTCCCTTATCGCGATGTACGTACATAACTGAAAACGGTTCTCGCTTTTGGCATCGGGGAGACATTAAACGTACCGCTAATGGTAAGACTACATTAGACGTATTTCGTACAGGGTGTTTCAAAATTATTTGTCACGATCAAAAATTGTATATACCCCAGAAACGTGTTGATCCGTTGCTTCGATGGCTAAAGAGTAGATTTATGATGGCAAAGGTAAAACTGTTTTGGTGGCTGACAGCAGACGTACGACCAGTAAGGGTTGATACTACTGTGAGGATGACCAAGTAGCCAGCAGGAAAAGAGTCGAAATTATAAGAGTCGAAAATAATTAATATAGACTAAATATTTGTAAAACAAATTATAATAGAATTTTTGCAGAAATTGATTCGAAGAACCCTCCTGAGTGTAACGTTGCACAAACAGTGGCCAAAATGGCAGAAAATTTGTGGATATTTTCCTATCTATTTTAAAAATCAGACGCAGATTCCATGATCTACTAGTTCGACGACCCGATCCTCCTTTTTTAATTTTGAGCAGGAATAGTAGGATATCTCGTGTGTGTCTTTCCGAAAGATCGGAGACCTTGAAGCCTGACTTACTCAGAATGAAATTCAATCAGGAAGACATAATTCAAAGTTAATTTGCCTGAGAACGGTTTGTTTCTGACCCATGAGACATTTTACCTACCAACCAAGGGAACAGAACAACCCTTGAAAGCCATAAGAAATAATTTGGAACACCTTGTACATCCCGGCAATGTTTAATAATTCGTGGGTTACACGGTACTCGACTTCGCTTCATGTAAAATCGACGTTCCACTCGCGGGGTGGCAGCAACGCTATTGGCACGACGGCCTGGTTTACATCGTCGAATTATTGCCAAGCTGGCGCAGGATACCGTGGGCGTCAATTACACGGCAACATCGCTAAAATTAACGATTACACGCTGCACTTATCGAACTCCCATATAATCAACTCGTGCACTTGCGTAGAAAACTCTACTATATAACCCATATCCTTAAGAAACTTCTGAGTCAAGGAACAGCAAAATCTTCGACCTATCTTCGCCTTGAAATTACAAATTAAATATAAACAAAGAATATCGACATTAAATAAATCTTTGTGCAAAAGACTCTTCTATGGACCAATCGACAATTCTCACCTATTCGGAGAATTTGAACGGGATACACACCATGAGACCGCAAAACGGTACAATAAATTTAATGACCAAAGAATGGAAGTGCAAGCGCGAGGATGAGAATCAAGAATGGAGAAAAAAGTAGAGGATGGTCCAACAGAAAGGGAAAAAAGGCAGTAGGGGTAGTACGCACCGGCAGTTCGTTCCGGTCGAAAAATGCTTCGATTCCTTTCAGTTCGTTTCGTGTATTGGAATATCATGAAACAGACTTCAGTTTTCCTCGCTCGCTCGCGGTGACGCCAGGGTAAAAGAAGAATGGCAGTATTCGAGAAATGGAGAACGCGCGCGGTCGGAGTCGAAGCGAAGGGGGATACTAGCTGCTTCGTCGTTTGACCGTAAAGCCGGAATCGAAGAATGCGCCACTCCATCAGCAGTAAACTTTTGCGTACTTTCTTCAGTGCGAGATGCCTTAGGACCGAGTACCGTACATTGCACGGTACATCTATGGTACATCTACCGCACACCTATACCGTAACTACGGCCCAACTATAGTTCGACCATACCTCAAGACGTCTATGGTACCACTATCGTCTGTATACACCAAGATGCGGTACACTTGCACGCGTATGGACGTACGTGTGTTCTTGGCGAAGGGTGCAGAGTTTACGTGCAAGTATATTTATGGCTGTGTGGGTGTTTCATACAGAGACACGCATCCGGATGAACCGGAGGTCGGTTGTCATTGTAGGAAGAAGGAGAGACCGAATAAGAGAAAGCAAAAAGACACGAAGAGGTGGAAAAACGGTGACAGAGAGAGATGGAGAACGGGGAGGTAGGTGGAGGGTAAAGGGTGTCGATGCGATATATTGGTAATCGATTTTCACCAAATCGTCTGGCAGGTTCGCGCGAGGCCGACACGTGAGCCCTACCGCTTTATTACTTCGCGAACGTTTATATATTATTCAACCGCCTAATTTATCGTCACTAGTCCCGCGTTTCTCTCGTTCGCGTTCAGGGCGATATACGCTTCTTTTCGCTCGCACGAAAAATTGGAGAAAAATTGCACCCGCCCTACGGCAAGGAGAGCTCGATGCCGATCGAAATTACTTTATCCGGGTGCCAAGTAACTACTTTCAATTGGTAATAAATAACGCGTTTATTCCTGGGTTAATCTTCCCTTCGATCTACCACGCAGGAAGCTTTTTTCATTCTCTTCGGACAACCTCGAATGCAATCGGGACGATCGATCTTTGATTGGTACGGAAAGCTTCAGAAATCATTGCCGTTCAAATAGAAATTAACTACGAATAAAAACGTTTCCTGCTTATCGAGTTTCACGTTATTTTTGTCTATAGATGAAGTACGTGAAATGTTTACGAACGTCTCGGAGAAGATTTAACTTTGAAAAATTCTTCGTTGAAATTATCCTGACCCAAATTGTACGATCGTCCAAAAGAGGATGTCAGCCGTCTAAACCCGACGAAATCTATTTTCACATTGGAAAGCTTTCTCGTATCCGGTAAAGGGGACTTCCAGTCGAATCAAGAAGACGGAACACGTCGCTGCATAAGTAATGCATAAAGTTTGCGGATCGCGACGTAAGCTCGCGCACCAATCGTTTGTATATTCTTGCTTCCGGGGTTAAATGTTCCGTATACGAAGTCACTCGGTTCTCCAGGGATGATCTAGTTTTCCTCTCGCGTGTATTTTTCCACTCGGAGGAATTCGGATGTCTCATGAATTTCAAGTTATCCCTATAACAACGGACCGCAAAACGTTTTGAAATTCGGCGGTCAAACGTCCCACCCCTTGTTCTCCTGTGGCTCTCCTACCCTCATCCTACCTTCATCCTATCTTCGTCCTCTATCCGTCCTATTATAAATGTAATCTCCAGACTCGCATGACAATACAAACTCATACGTCACGACGCAATCGGCTTTTTTTTTCTCCCCCTCGACCAAATGGATTTCCGCGATTTCACCTAGCATACCCCGTGCGAAAATTTTCCAATCTTGTTCGCCGACATGCGTCGATCGCGGAAGCAACAAATACGCTTCGCCCTGGCTGTCGTTCGGTGGAGGATGCACGGTATATAATAAAAATAGAAATATAAAACGTCAAACCGATGGGAAACAATGCTAGCATATCCCCGAACTACCGTAAATTTCGGCGGCAGTCTATACGCTTGTACGCCTGCACAATCGAACGGTCGACATAATAACACTTGGACGTTGACCGTAAATTTACTAGCACACCTACTACGGGTTAAACCGCTATTGGTATTCTCTTCGAGTAGAGTATCCCATGCCAGTGGCCTCTTATACGCGCATCTACCACCGTACAAACTTCCCTTTCACCCTCTATCACTTCCCTACTCCTCTTCTTCTTCAACTCCGTTCCTGAGATTGGAACCATACGTCGCGCTATTTCCCTCGAAATTTGCATTTTCGTTTTCTACGCTAATCGGACCACCCCTATTCTACTAATTACCAATGCCATCCGAATAACACGTTCTCCGACGTGAACGTCGAAAAAGCTTTGCAATTAATTAATGGTAGGGGAATTGACGAACTACGAATGGTACGATTTGTTGAAAATCAATTGTCGAATTGCACGACATACAAGCTAACCAAAATGTAGCGGATTTTAGCAAACCGCTGTTACGGTTGGTTGTAAAATATCGCCCGATACCATTACCGACCTGGAATCGCGGATTAATCCGATTAAATTCTATATCGGTCTTTTTATACATTCGGTGCCATTAAGAGTTCAGGGTCTTCGATAAATTTCCGTAGGTTCAATTAAACGTTCGTCGATCGAGGATAAATCTACCGGTAGGAGAAGCTATTCGAGGGAAGTTAATTTTTTCAGTGTCTCTCCCTTCGATTTTTGCGCAGTCTATCGTAAATCTCGACGATGTCGTTTCCGTGCTCGGATCGTGCATCATGATCCATGACGGGGTGGATAGCGTTTAGAAAATTCGACCGGTAGATTCGATCTCATCCGGATGAAGAGTTCTATACGAGCAATCGATCCAACGAATCCTGGGAAAACTGGTTGGCCAATGGATACTCTAAAGGCTACCAGGGAGAGAAGCTGGAGTCATCGGCAACCGGAATCGTCTCGGCTCCAGGAGACTTTAGACTCGCTCGGTTAGATAATGCGGTCGGCGTCGTGTCGCTCGGTTAGAATCCCACCAAGTTCTTGCTCCTTCGGTATACTCCTCTTTGCTCAGGAGGAATTCCCAAAATTGCCGGAATTACCGCGAACAAAGACCAGGTATCCAGAGTTTCGATTTCCGAGGAAGGAAGGACCTAAAGACGCGGAATCACGATGTCGCCGTTTTCTAATTAAGACCCCCGGAAATGGACGTAAGGTCGAGGTAAATGTCTCGATTTCGTCGGAGCGAGGTAACGGATAGATGGCAAAGTGAAATGAAGAAATCAATGCACGACTTTTGTAATCACTGAGACTAATGTACATTTAGAAATAATTCAGTAAATGTTCAATTTACTGCGCCTTAAATGACATTCGTCCTCGATTCGTTCCGAACTTTTGACCTTTCTTAAAATGTTTCAGGGCGAGATAGGAACATGTGACGTTTTCGGTAAAAGTGGAATCGATTTTTCTGTATTTGGCAGATCCACGAATAGAAACTACATCGTTTTAATTCTGTTGACGTATGAAAACACGAATTCAGGTTTTGCGGTTAAGACTGAGAAAGTCAAGGAAAGAACAACGCGCACGCATTCGCATGACTCGCGAGGGATCTGACCTTCTGGCAGTTACGAGGGACACCCTAAAAATTCCATGAATTACCAAGGTGCAGACATATAAATATAAAATAACGTAGGCCATGCACGTAGAACCGAGAATTCTGACGTAATGACACATCACTGTAATGAAACCGGGCGACGATCTTTCTCTCTTTTACTTTCCCATTTTCCCTTGGTCCCTCTTTCTCACTCTTAGGTCTCTGGCGTGTGTGCAAACGTGCTTTTCCTCCTTCAGCATTTCCTTCACCAACTTCCTTCGCGTTCTCTCGAATACCATCGCGAGATTGTTCACGTTCGTGCTACGTCTTATAAATCATGATTTACCTTTGCTCCTGCGAACGGAGCCTCAAGGAAAACACGGACCAATCCGAAACCTTCAAACCTGGAACCTTCGATTTTGCAGGTATCATTGTTAATTGAACCGTTCCCAGAATGAACCGACATCTCAGAATAAAAATCACGATTGCCAATTTGTCCTTTGTTCGATCCAAGTACTTTTTTTTTAACCAATTCTACTTCATGTGCCGAAAGTCCATCGACACCGACAACACTTACAGCTCTGGAGAAGAGTTACAAATATTCCAAATAATACTAATTAGGTATTTTTAAAACATCATTCACAAGACGCAAGTAAAACGGAAATTCTAAAGAGATTGTCCATAAACAGGGGAACAACGCAATTCCCAGACGTGTAACGCCTAACGAAGTTCAGGCAGACCCCAGTCAGGTGGCATTACTTCACGCAATAATGAACTCTTGCAATCTTGTAACCAGTTCTTGGTTCAAACTACTTGCAACTTAAGTTAACCATGAGAATCCTTTAGACTGCCAAGAGCAGCACAGTGGGGAAGAGAGGTAAAGTTAACCGTGAGGAACCTTTAGGTGCCGGGAGGAGCTTAGATCATCACCGTCCTAACGATACCTAGGTGCGTCGTTAAGAGTTGGCAGGGACACAGAGGAGGTCGACGAATGCGCAAACGCTCACGGCGAGGGACTTTCGTGAAAACGGTCGCAGGGTGAAAGCGAGAGAGAATAGAATTGGAACGGAGGTAGCTCGTAGGACGGTAAGGTACGTTGGTGGGTACTACACCGAGAAATCGCGAAGGGCGAAGCCACGAAGGGAAATCTCGGACTGGATTCATGCATATGCCATAATCTCATTTGACTGCATAATCGCATTCCGGCCCAGCGGGATCAGCCGCGTCAACAAGTTACATATTTTTCTATTCCACGTCTCCCTTTTTACGCGCTTGAATCCCGCGCGGCTCGTGCACGTGCCATTGTCTCGTTGCCGATTTTCTCCTCGCTAATTCGCGTCAATTGTTTGATCCCCCTTGGCGCTCCATGCATCGGTATCGGGGAGTGTATCGTATAAATGCTGTAACGAGAATCTCATGGCTGGTTTCATTGTAATCCTTTCAACGACATGGATCAAAGATTGACCTAATTATGATAGAATCTAACACGATCGTTTGATTTTCAGAAGCAATTCAAATATGAGCCGTATCGAGTGGAATGTGGGCACTTTTCTGAAAGCTGAGGCAAATGGAATGTAATGTTCGTTGATACTCAACGTATCGGAGAAGTGAAAATATTTCTCCAACTATCGGCACTCGGCAGAGAGGATATATCGTTCGCACAGAGACACTTGGACGTTTATCCAACACTAGATGTGGTATAGAAACGAATAAGAAAAACACGAGAAAGAGAAGGCAGAATTGATTGAGTTCGCTGCATAATACATTCAAAGACAATACGAGAAGCTTGAATAATATACCCGCACAACCGAGCGTACATCTCGACTTCGAAGCCAGGGCGAACCTGCATAAGGAGAGGGTAGAAAAACTAGGTCAGTTCCGGTTCAGATGAACCTTTGATTTTGCCATTTCCATACGTATCTTGACTCCGGCCTCTGCGTCCAACTAACCAAACGACGCGACGATTTCGAAGGAAAAGGAAAGCTCGAGATACTGCAAAAACCAGGTGTCGAATCTACGTCATTCGATTTATTTTTTTTTTTTGCTTAATACGAACGAGTAGAAATCAAAGATTCATTTCTATCGATATATTCAACGTTCGTGAATATCTTCCCTATTATTATTTGCGTGGACTATGTGACAGAGACACGATGGAATTCGATACTTATGATGTTATTAGATCATTGGTATGCGACATCTAGCAGATTTCAATACATAAGCAGTTTACGCCATAGGATTGCTGGTTCAGATTCCATTTGTTCCGCCTGTCAGTTCGTGACACATGTCCTATCCACCTCGACGCGCCCTCCTCCCTTTTCCGTAACATATTACAATCCTTTACATCGTTGCGTGCATTACACGCAGTCGTCCCTTTCATATTTCGAATTGGGCGAAACAAATGCGAGAAGAGAGGGTACATTAACCATTAAGGCTTATTAGATTTTCTACGGTCTATGGAAGAATATTTACGCCAAGGGTTGGGTAATTATGTGATTAAAACTTTAAGCAAATTCTTTGGACAACATTCTGCGAATTGCAATGTAACTGAGTTACGTTCGTGCACATTTGTGATTTGTAAAGATTTTTCTTGAAAGGTTGGAAGTTGAAAGACCTCGGACGTCGAGTCTAACGCGATATTAAGTCAAGGGCATCGGAGATTTCATCGAGTCCCTCGTTTCTTTTAGTACTCGTAAATAAAGGCGAGGAGAGGAAAGATTTATAGGATAAAAGGTACCATAACCCAGTTTAAATGAAATTTGTAGTGCTCTGCCCACAGAGAGCGATGGGGGAGGAAGTAAGTTGCCGACGAGTTCTCGGGTAAGCACCCTAACATCATGAAATTTCGAAGATACTCGATTGGAGACACCAACGATACCACCCTTCCGAACATCCCTCGTAACATAAACAAGGGTAGGTTCTCAGTCCCCGGGGTTCCAGAAACCTGGAGAGCAAGAGAAGGAGGAGGAGAATTTACTGGACGCGAGTCCTCCAACGACCTCGGCAAACATCGTTAATTAACCTCACTGCACGAACGGTGTTCAAATAACATTTCGTAGTGATTAACCAAATGTCCACTAACTGCTTTTTAGAAGTACCAATTAAAAATCTCCGTCGAGGTAGATAGGACATTAAACGCGATGTTCAATGTCCTCTCTATGGATCTCTATCGGCGGAAGGTCTGGTCGAAAGGTTGGAATTAATTTGTAAAAATGTCAAGAGCCATCCGGAGAATGGAAACGAAGGGGTTTCATTGGGTGGGTAGACTAAAATTGTCATAGTAGAAACGTAGCAGGGAGAACAGGAGCGTTTCACTTATCTCACAATCACTTAGGAAGCAATCCTCCACGTCCTCGTTGCAGTCCTTCCTGGCAAGATTGCATATCTCCGTTGCACAGCATTTGCGAGCGAATCCCTCGGTGGTGGCGTTAATAACGAACGTGGAACGTGTATGTATGGTTTTTCCACCTCTTACCCCCGGACGATGTCTGTCTTTCTCTCCGTTTGCACCCCTTTCCTCCCTTTACGTTTCGTCTCTTCCTCTTCCTTTTCCTCTTTGGTACACACCGCATATCAGGACGTGAGGGCACCACGGCCACGTAGCTAATTATCCCCAGGAGCGCACGGCTCTGAAGGTGATCTATTCGCGGTAGGAAATTTCTACGAGCGAGAGAAACCCTGCAGACGCGAGTCGAAGGAAGGAGACAGGGTGAGGGCCGGGGAGAAGGAGATACTCGTTTTCGCGGAATGCAAATGAGAAGTGGAAGAAGGAGAGGTGAGAGAGGGTGAGAAAGGGTGAGACAGAGAGAGAAAGAGAGAGAGAAGGAATGATCGAAGGAGAGTATAGGGAAAGGTACGAATGCGACTGTCTTTCTCTTTTCGACCTTCTCTCGAAGGGACCTAGTACGAGGTGGTAGCACTCCCTTAGTCGGGGGCCAAGGGAGGAATGAGAGATGTAAGGTAATTAAAGCGAACGTGCACCACCTTGTAGGAGATTTAAAAGCTCGTAACTTTTTATGATTTACATTCCTTTCATTTAGTCGCACGTTCCTACGGATAGACTCCTACTACCTTTCGTTCTACTCCTGACTTTCCTTCTTCTTCTTCTTCTACTTCATCTTCCTCTTTTATCCTCTCCTCTATCTCTTCCCGCTTTCACTACTATTTCTTTTCCTGTCTTCCTACCTTCCCTCGTTCCGCCTTGCAATCTCGAGATTACGCGCGACAAGTTTGCTCCGTGCCACGGTACGTAAGTTTCTAACTCGAGATTTTTCCTCAGCCAAAACTGCCAGCTCGATTAAGCTTCCTCGGGATCGAGATTAATCGAATACCTCTGAACCCTGTGTTCGATCAGTTCGCAATCAACAATTAACATCGACGTCCCCATGAATATCGAATTTACCATCCTCTCCCTTCCTCTCTCTCTCTCTCTCTCTCTCTCTCTCTCCATCATCGATTTCATCAATGAGATCAATTAACAATCTGAAAGTAAACGGTACCAACGACGACCTAGCACGAGATACCAGAATTCACCGAAGTCTTAAACTTGTAGAAAAGAACTCCCGGCGATCCACTTCAACCTGTTTGTCAGAACTTTCGAGTGCACCAGGACGTTTGTTATTAAACCCGAGGAGCTGTCATTGTAATGCTCGGAATCCGAAATCGAATGACTGATATCGCTAACCAGATTCGTCGGAGCTTTCGAAGTTTACCGGTGCAACGGTTGCATCGTCGTCTCTGTATCGCTTCTTCCACTAATATAGACAGAAGTTGGGCAAAGTCCCGTGATGATTTCACGACTCCTCCCATATAACTGGGATTAATCGTGAACATGCTATGCGGCTGAGAACTTGAAGGACTAAGGCGATATCGAGTTGTATCGTATTATCTATGTGTATACGAATGAAACCCTCTCAAACATCGACGTATATGTATACATATAGATATATATACAAATATACATATATATGTTCCTGTACAACGAAATTAGGCGAGACCAACTTCGAATGCCAACTTCCTCTTCCGACCTTGTCTTTTCTCACTATAGAGACCTCGTGCACCGAAGACCAGGAGGAGAGGCGTCTCTTCAAAGACAATGGGAATATTAGGGATGCTCCCTGAACACGGTTTGTGCAGTTATCGATTAACTCGAGCATACTGCGCCGACAATAAGCCGGCGTGGAACAGTGCCGAGGATGTGTGCTCGATCGGTGATTCACAGTATTACCCCTAGTCTCCAATGTAAATGACCATACTGACGAATTTATCGTTGTCCGGAAACGTCCCAGTTTACCACTGTGACGCGTCGACGGACGATAGAATAATTTCTTTTTTTTTTTCACTTCAATTAAAAAATCAAATTTACCATCTCCTTCCGCCGTATTTACGTACATCCCGGAAAAGGTCGAACGTTATCGAAAATCGATGATTCGCGATGGAAATGCGCGTGATAGACACCCTCGAACTCGGTAATCGATGGAGCACGGTTAGGAAAAGAGAAATTATTTTCCATTAATTAAACTTAAGCGATTCCTGGACGGAAGGTGCAAATAATGATGCGCAATGAAGAGGGAAATTCGCGAGGCAAGAGCGAGGATTTAAAATTGGAAGGACGTAGTCGCGAACGGATTGATTTGTCGTGGTGGATGCAGCAACGAACGCGCGTCTTTCCATTTGTCATTAAAATATGCATCGGTATGTATGCTCCATACGCTCGGATGAATCACCAATCGCGCGGACGGTTTTTCCAATTTCCCGCGGCCTACGTCTGCGGAGATTTACGTGACGGCGCGTCCGTACCGTAAATTCGAAAGGGACGTTGGGAGATAGTAAAGAATCGAGTATCCGAATCGCTACCCATCTACGTCCGCAAATATTGTCACCAGTCTTGCCGTGACTTATGGCAGCTCGTTAACAAAAAAAAAAAAACAAACATGCGGATTCCGTTTCCATCGATATATCGAGTATGGCGTTATAATTGCCGTCAATTTTTAACTAATTCGCTCGAGAATGTATTTTCTCTGTAAAAGTCATCAGTTGAAAATAAATGGCGGATGAAGGATAAAATATCTTTGAACTACGTCGAAACGACGAGATATCGATACTTTATGTTTATGGTTATGCGAAGTTGAGATTATTGGATGAAATCATCCTAATTCAATTAGATCTGAGATTTCAAGGTACGTACGTAGGACTGGGCGAGTCTTAGAAATGAAAAGGTCGCCTTAAGAGTATTGGATGATAAATAAGGAAGTTTTATACTTATCCGTGGCTGCTATCGATACGGCTGCAAAGATACACTATCGACTCTCGAATAAACGACGGGTGACGGGCCACTTTACTTTCACGATAAACCGTTTATCCGTAGAAATAACGAAGACCCTCCCCAGTGGCTGGATAAAATAGTTGATCGAAGTTCATTTGGAGTTTGCTCGAGCTTCATTAAAGATTTGGATTCGTTTTCCACGTATTATTAAAGAATCCGGCTGCCTCGTGTTCCCGACAATTAATAATCTCACTTTGTCCCGACCCGTATTATTAATCTTCCCATTTCTACCATCCATTATTAATGCATTGGAAACAAAGTTTTTCGGAGATGTAAAATACCATTGTTTTTCTTCCAACAACCAATTTGTAGGATCAAAGCCACTCAAATATAATCTGTGACTGTATGACATTTAACATTCCATCTAGCTTGGTTTAATAACCAATATAGTCGAGCCTTTGAAGCTTATTTTTATTAATAATTGTGCAAACACGATTAACTGTTTGAAGTTTATTTAACAAGAAACGTTATCTTGAATTCGATGTTCCATCCATACCACTTGTTACTCCATTTTAATTAAATTTTAAATTCATTTAATCCAAACTTTTTCTCCATAGGGTTGTTATTAATTTGAGAAAAAATTGCCGTTAATCTTCAAAGATTTCACATTCCATTTCCTTCTATTCATTTTTTCGATCATGTGCACTCCTCGCTCTCGGGGATATCACTTTAACGTCTGTCCAGGACGAATTTAAGGGCAATATCGAATGGCAATTCTTAAGTCGCATTCGCAGACAAAATCTGTCGTATTCTGTCATAGTTGGTATCTTGCTGACCTCGCTGGTTCGTATAACCATCTTCGAACGAGGCCGTACATAAGAGGCGGGGTATATTACGGCGGCTTAAAGCATCCCTTATACCGTCGGCGTAATCCCAATCTTCTCTCCTTTCCGTCGGCCTGTCAGCCGAGTTAACCGAGCGGCGAATTAATTAAACTTCTATTTACGATATCGATGAATCAGCGATATTCAAGAGGAGCGTCTGCCGGTTACCAATGCTTAAGAACTAACGTAATAAATTTTCAAAAAGTGCACCGCCCGAGTGCTTACCTTTCCTTTTCTTCTCCCTCAATCTTACCCCGAGTATCTCGGAAGAATCTGTCTTACGGGAGAAAAATAAGGGGCTGCTTGGAAAAGTAGGATCGAAAACGTCAGTGATGGAATAACAGGGGTTATTTCACATTGGTTCGATAAAAATTAATTCTTTATCTGTCGCTCTATTTTTTGAGCGTGTATAGGTATCTATATGTAAAGCTTTGTAAACTGTAAAAATAGTATATGAGGAAATTCTTGTGTTTTTCTGACTTTAGACGCTTCAAAACAGGGTATGTTTTAGTTTTACAATTATAATGTGTGATTAATTTGTCGGTTTTGGTGAGGCTGATTACGTTACAAAAATGAAATATGAAGGAATAAATTTGATCGATTTTGCGAGCAATGGATGTATATGTAAACGTGTAGTAATTAATAGAATCAAGTACAGGATCGATAGGAAATTTATTTTACTTGAATTTTCCAACTTATGAATTGTAATTTGAACGCTATAGAGTTAGAACAGCAAAACCACCGGCGAAATAACATCGGGGAACAACGGTTAATCAAGTCTGGTCGCGATACAATCATCAGAATTGCGTGAATTTTGTAACAAACGTGGGAATATATGCCATCAACGAAGAAATCCCTATGGTACGTGGAATTCTTAAAATTGATAATTTACATAGACCGTAAATTATGTCGTGTAGCATGTAATTATATGAAGCAAAGTTATCAATTACACCGATTTGAGTTTTTAAATTCATCCTCTGTACGGAAATATTATTTTACGAACAAAGTAACAGATATTCCATGGCTTCAAAGAATTCATTTACTTTCCATGAGCAACGAAACAATACGTGGATGAAATTTTTTCCGTAGATGAATTTCAGCATCGAAAACGTTAAATTCCTCGCGACAAAAGATTTTTCGATTAAATGGTGTTCGACCTAAACCTAGACCGAGGATTGTTTGGAAAGTTTATTGCGCGTGAGCCGATATCACTGTGGATTTAATATTGAAAACGCTGAATCGATACTCCGCATACTGCGATTGAAGATAATAACAATAACGAATTTCGGGGAGCCGTTCACGGAAGTTCTGGACGGATCATGCGAAATGCAAAAAGTAATTTATCCTCGCAACGGTGGAGATTTACCATTGTTCGTAGGATAAAAAAAGAAAAATTCATAGCCGGAGTATCGATTACGGGGATTTCAGCTTTAAGACGAACCGCATAGTTTGATAGTTCGTACGAAAGAATGCAGAATTCAATAAAAGGGAATTTTCTGCAGACAGTGCAGTACCCATGGAAACAAGAAAAGATGTAAGAAAAACAAAAGGTACGTTTACCGTCTGGTATCCCCTTAATAAGCTTCCTTCAACAAATAACATTAAATATGAATAGTAAATAATCTACTTCCTCGGAAACCAAAAATCCTGACAACTCTACGAAATCCTAAACAAAGCCACATATTAATCGTCATCTCTCCAATTCGCCGGCCGAGTGCACGATTTTTTATTAAAAAAAAATCGAACGTTTAAAGTCACCCCTTTAAATGTCAAACACTTTATCAACGTTCTCCGTTAAGTGTCAATTCAGAGTAATCAAACACGTATCGCGTTTCGTTAGCGCGGAATTCGTAATAAAAATTATTGTCTGACTGAAATGTCGATCCATCCAGAATTCAGTAGGAATGTGCCACGAAAGGGGAAAAAATTTTTCTCTTCTCCATCATCACATGAAACAGAGACAAAACAAAAAAAAAAGGGATTAAAGGAGTTACGAGTAGTAATTTATTCCGAATGTATAAATTCATCATAGTTTTCCCATAAAACTTCTCTCCTCTATTGAGCATCGACGGTTGCCGAAGCGAACAGATCGAACGAAAAAGTGTTTCGCTTTTTCGTGGCGCTAATAACAAGTCCCGGTTACGTTTTACCAGGCATAATAGCATGTTGCTGGGACATATGGCGATTCGATCTGGCACGCACACGTGCGTACCCCCTTGTCCTCTCATACTGTAATAATATAGCGGGTGTCCGTAAAATCCGCGAACCGCAGGCACCGCACGATCCGACACACGTGACGCGCGGGCATTCGCCATGGCAGAGTGTGCCGAGCAAACCACCGAACGGTCGTTCTGTCCGGCTAATTTACTTTTTGTATTTTCGGTTTAAATTGACCGACCGTGCCCGATAGGTGCTTTCCCCCCGGTCGAAAACCCCGTTCTCCATTCGCGACCACCGAAGCTTCACTAACCGTGAATGCCAATCTCCTCGTCCACCGCGAGGCGATATCTTTTTTTTCGTTTTTACTCATCCCTCCCTTCCACCCACTGTAGAGCGGCAACCCTCTGTCAGTTCTCTAACCAGAGTTGAGTCTATTCGTTCGCCCCTTTCATTCTATCTCTTTCTCCCTTTCTACCATTCTACCCCATGTCGCTGTTCTTCCCTCGATTTGATTTCTGTCTTTATCTTGCTATCATTTACTCTTTCTTTCCTTCTATCGCGGGATTTCTATGTTTCTCTCTCTTCCCTACAGTGAACTGCGAGAGAACGAGCACGTTTCTGTTGGAAGTTTCCCCGATGGATGTAATCGCTCGGGTTGGAAAGAGTAAGCTCGACTCCGTTTGCCCTTTGATGGAGTCGACCTACCGGGCCTAACTTTTTAGCAAAAAACAGGAAATCTGCGGCTGAACGACTGGGGCGCATCGACTTCCGTATTAACGAGCGTTTCACTTCCACGAATTGACAGATGTTGCACGTTGTCGACCGGCGTTAAAAGGAATAATTGATGATCTATGAATCCTTCGAGCTTTGTAACAGGAATACGTCGTTTAATGTTGCATCAATGAACGATAATGATTGTACATTGGCGATGATTCAAATACATATGTTTCTGTGGGGCTGGAAAGTAAGCTACTTGAATTTAACGCTCAATCGGTTGGATAATTTGAAAGGCAGAATTTTCTTTTTTTCTTTTGATGCTCCAGATCGTGCAAATTAAGCGCACTGGCAGTTTCACAGTCAGTCGTTTTCCCTCTATCGCGTTTGAATTTCGTAACACTGAGAACGTCTTCCACATGTTGCCCAATGTCGATGCTTCAAAGTAGATTTCCCTGGACGCGGCAACACGAGCGGTGAGTTTTTTTTTAAACTTCTTTTAGTTTGTTTTTAACGTCCTTTGCTTTTCCACGTCGTTCGCATTGGAAAGCGTGGTGCTTATTTAAAAATGTGAAACCGTCTGATCGATACATAAATTATCGATCTTTTGAAGTGTAACTCTCGCGATACGGAATAGCACGTAATATCGTTAAATATTTCAATTCATTCATCGACGTAAAAACGTGAGCCTATTCCCGATCGTTCAGCTTTCCTGTTATGGCTTTTTTGTTTAAAGGAAAATCGAGCAAACGATACTGAACGTTATGTTTTTTAAAAACGTTGATAAAAGTGTCTCGTTAAAGGATACGTTTTAAAAAATGTCAGAGAACAACGGAGAATGGAATTAGCGTTGACGGAAAAGCGGGAAAACAATGAGAAGACGCGGGAAAGAAGAGTCGGAAAGTTCAAGACGTGTTTATTGATGTTGCTAAGTGCATTTCGAAGTTTAAAACAAGAAAACGGACTAGCGGAGGTGCTCTACCCTTAATTCGATGAAATGGCGCGAACCTTAAAAAGTGCAGGAATTTCGAAATATTTTTACTCCACTTACGTGTCTTTCGGGAAATTGCGGTTCCAAATAAATTAAACTTTTCGTTTATTTCCTCACGCTACTTATTCTCCCTCGTACATGTCGTCTTATATTTTCATGCGTTCAGATATCTCTCCAACCGATTGCAAAATAGATCAAATATTTTTGGACAATTTCATGAACAGAGTTAAAATGAAAACGGCAAAGAAATAAAATTCTAAAAGCTATCGAAATATTCTTCTCCTCTCAGCAACAACTGGTATTTCCAAATATAAAAAATTTTGTAAAACTTAATCCAATGTAGAATAATTGTAGATAACCAAGTAGCTTGATCTATCGATATTTCAAGAGCATCGATGTCGATCGATTTCGCGAGGTCTGCAAACGACGGTGGCGTACAAAACGATTGCAAAATCCGGTCTGCCAATGTATACGTTTGCGGTGAGCAACGAAGCCGTCAGTTGTAAAATGCTAAACAAACCGAGGGTGTCCGTTCAAATAACGCACCTGACCGGCGTCACTAAATAACCGGCCGAACAAGCAGCACGGCCTTGTTTCCCCCCCAAAAACGTTCGACTTTTCCCGTCTGGTTCTACACAGACATCTATTTCCCGGATTTCTGAATTAATGCGATTTCATTTCGCCGGAAATGCTATTTTGCCCCGTTTAATGTACGATTTATTCGATACTAATTTGCCATTCACTTTTGTTACGCGCGGCCGTTCCCTGATGTTCGTTACTTCGTAAACTGTCCATTAATTCGTCCCGAAATTTATTGCGATTCGTTAAAGTAGTGATAAATACCATTTATACTCGTAACATCATAAAACAACCGGCGTTTAAATCGTACTAATAAATTACGATTAAAGTCACGAGAGTTGGAATTGATCGCAACAGTCACGTAATTTCCTCTCTCTTCTTTTTGCTCGCCCTTTCTCCCTCTCTATTTCTCTCATCATACATACATCTACATTCCAAACTTTCACACAGGTTAAAGCATTTTTCAATTTATCTCGTGATTTCATTTCCTGCCGTAACTTCAAAGGGTACCCTTTCACCTGGTTATTCGCAACTTCTCGCACGTGCCACGGCAATCCACAGTAGCGAAACTGAAACTTAACGTATCGCAAAGTTGTCGCGAGGATTCCGAGATGGAAGAGAGCAGAGGTAGCAACGTGTATAGTTGTACTCGACATCCACACGTTCCCTCGTCGAGAAGCATCTACGAGATGTAGTTACAACGAGGAAGAGAAGATAGAAGGAAAGGCGACGAGCGACTGCTTTGAAAAGGCCGAAGAAAAAAACAACAGAAAAGCAAAGGTTAAGGTATACCAGCGTCTCACGCCGAGACCTACGAACGTGACCAGACTTTTGACACGCACTGCCTTCCAAAGAGTTACCAACGAGCACTCCTCTCCTGGCTTGCTTTGACACCGTCCTCGACAACTCTCGTCTCTTTCTTGAGGTAATCCAGGAAATTCCCCACTTGCGGCTTTTCATCTTCTCCCTACATTCTCGCCGATTTTCGATGAGTTTTCTCCGCGAACCTTCGCGATCGGGTTTTATGACATATGACGAACAGATTGCTCTTTTTTGTATCTTGAATTTTCATTTATTTAAGGTCTACTTGTTCGACGAAGGCGAACTATTTCTTGGCCCAATATGATAATTCTGATGATATAATTATACAAAATCAAGTCCCAATTCAGCAAGCTGAACTCCCCTCTGCACCCCTTGCGGCCTTTTTGGCCATGTGGCTCGGGTAACCCCGGGTTCGCCAAACCCGTACCTGACCAGCGAGCTGGACAGGCCCCTGAGGTATCATAGGCCAACTAAAATCACCAAATTAATTAAACCACTGTCATCTGTACCGCGAAAATTAATTATATATTCCAATGTTTTTTGTTAGCTGAAAAATTATAAATTCCAACCTGTGTTTAATTAGCTAAAATATCCATCCGTTGTTATGAATCTCGTTCAAACTTGCTGTTAATCAACGAAGAATCAAATAAACATCAAATAAAATAAAATCAAATAACAATCAGCATTTCTGTCAAAGAATAGCAAATAGTAAAAGTATCGCGTATTTTCAAGGAAAACTAAAACAATTTCGAATTCAAAGAAAATGGATGTGTACATAATCTACAAAAACGCCGATGTTATCGTAATTAGAATGATTACAGATAGTCACTCCTCTTTTTCCGCGAGAACTTTTGTTCCGAACCGCCCTTCGCGCAGGATTAATAAAAATAACTGTATTTAAAGCTTTCTCGTTTCTCCACCTTCCATTACCTAATGCAATCGCCCTATAGTCCTTCTGCGAGTAGAAACAGCAACGTAAAATTCCCTTTGCCGTATTACAATTTTCATAATATCATATCCTTTCGCCACCAGTACACTGAACATTGAAAAAACGACACAATTTTCCGTTATTAGCCTACATTTTCATCGTTCGATCGGTAACCGTATTCTTGTACGTTCTTCAGCTGTAAGACCCGATATTACTTACTCTTCATAAGACTTTAATTCCTTCGATTAACCCATTCGAAAATTTAAATTATAAATTTAAAAAAAGAAAAAAATACTTAATCACATTTTTTCTGCAGTTACTTGTAACTTTTCCCTTCGACTTAAAGCTATCCCCTATTAAACGCAGTTACAGAACGATAACCATAGTATCGAATTCATAGGAATTGTTTATTCGAAAATTCTGCCAAAGTGAACGTATTACCGCGTAATCGTCGTCTGAATATTCCTCTTATTGTTTCAACAGTTTCACGAAATCCTACGACCGTCGAAACGTAGTTTCTCTTCGCTTGTTTGCGTAAATGCCGCGGGTATAGCGAGGCGTTGCTTCCATCCCGTTGGGACGATCCATCTTTAGAAGTTCTTGGTGAGATTATCGCGAGAGGGAAAGCGATACGGTGAATGAAGAGAGGAAAAGAGAGAAAGAAGAAAAAACAGAAGGGGGATGGGAAAAGCGTAAAAAGATGAGAGCAAGTTGCTTTTAATATTCGATTCCATGGAAATCGAACTATCAGATCTGCGCGCGTCGTTCCGAAAAACTTTGATAAAGAGATTCCATGCCTTTGGCCTTTCGACGTGTACACATCCTTGAGAATATTACTCTCGATATTATTTAGTATATTCGCAGACTCAAAAGTAAGTGTGTCACGTAATCCGAAAGCACGGAGCTTTGCGAGCTTTTACGTTCACTAGGAGAGACTTTCATTATTTAATCCTACTCTAATATTCCAACAGACCGACCTTTCAAATATATCGATCGCTGGTCATAATGTCCAGACCCCTTAATACACGACGATCTTCTACTTTTCCTCGACAGTTTAACCCATTCACCGATTTCCACCGGAAACGTAAAAATGAATGAAGATTTATTATCAAAACTATCAGAAAGGTCAAGCGGTCACGGAGTTCCACGACGAAATTTTATAATACGTTTGACCTTACTCGCAAAACCTTTCCAGCGGCCTATCCCACGAAACGTTACGTCCCATGAGAGATAAGGTCACGACTGCATCCGAATCCTAATCTGACTTCTCCTGTAGAAGTCATCTCGGGACGATATTTCGAGGCTACAGGATACCAACGGTTACTCCCCGAGTTCGGATTATTTATAGATTCTTCTACAATATTCATCGAAGGTGCGCGTCACCGTGACCTCCGAATCAGGTCATTCTTATCTTTTTTTATCCGGATGTCTACTGGTCTGTCGAAAACGTTTAAAAACAAATGCTTGCCCTTTCGAGGGGCTACCACTTTACGGAGACGACGATGGGAAAAGGCGAGCGGTTTTTTGTTCCAGCTTCGTCTTATTGCCGGTAATATCTTTTTTCCGTCCCGGATTCCATGTGATCCTCCACGGCACGAGGGGGCGATAAGACTGGCGCGAATTCTTTCGGTCCGTGAAACGTAAAACCGTGACTCCGAACAAATGGCGGTTACGTCAAGTTACACAGAAGATCGTGGCGCAACGAGGGGCGATTTGTCTTCGACCTCAGATTGCAGGTTTTTGCGGTGGTTGTTAATAGCCGTCCGTACAGGCCGCGATAAGGATCGGTGCCATTTGTCTCCGGGTGCTCGCAAATTTTTAACGACACGACCGCATACGACCGTAGTCCCTATCCTACGTTTTCCCTCCATTTTCCGGAAAGGGGCCGTTGTGTCTCTTTCAATTTCAATCGCCGACGTCCGTGTCCTTTTCAACGCAGGATTAACGTCGTTACAAAGAATTTAATTATCGTTTCAGGCCATTCAGACGTTGTCTACCTTGCTAGCTTCTTAAACCTCCGCGGGTTCCTTCCGTTTCCAACGATCGTGCAGACAACGTTTCCCCGTTATTCCATCTCGACGGTGTGTATTCCCATTTTTCGTCTTTCTTTCCATTTATTCTTTCCCTCCTTTTTACCCCATGCCGAAGCTAAAGAAGCTTTCGAAGATAAGAAGCTCACTCTCATAAAATATCTTCGGCCTTTAAGCGGTACGGCTTTCTTCATTTCAAAGTCGGAGAGGTCAAATTTTTGGGTAGCCCTGATGAGTGGTTTGGGTAGGTGAGGGAGCAGTTCCGGCTTTGCTTTGAATTTACGTTTCTTTGCTTCTGGGAATCGTATCGAGATGGCTTTTATCTCATTTTAATCGTGAAATCGTGTACTTTAACGTGCTACTACGGAAGAATTCCTGATCTACATTCGATTAAGCGTGAAAGGCTTTTGTTTTCTTCTCGGGACTCTCGTACAGAAACTAATAGTTGGAAGACGATTTCAATGGCGTGGTTTGAAAGCTTAAAGTCTAAGGAAGACGAGGAAAAAGGTCTCATCACGATCGGCCGAGAAACAATCGAGATATTTAATTTTAAATCCGATGGTGTCCGATTTTCGGGTGGCCCCGGGTCAGGGGTCACGTCGACGAAGAGGGCGGTGCAGGCTTCGCTTTGAATTGCTATCTCTCGGCTTCTGGGTGTCGTAGCGAGATGATTTTTATCTCGTTTAAATCGTGAAAGTGCGTAGTTTAATGTGCTCCTGGTTAAAAGTTTCCATCTTCATTTTTGTATAAATGTGGGAGGCTTTTCTTTCCACCGTGGAATCCTCCGGAAAGAAATAATCGTTTCTGGATGATTTTATTAACGCAGTTCGGAAGCCAAGGCTTCAAGGAACACGTAGAAATCGTGATCATAATTATCAGTCCAGAAACATGCGAGATATTTAAACAAATCTTCCTAAGTGTGAAACTCACGTTGAATCGCCGACCAAGCGAGAATCGCATCAAGAGATTCTCATCTTTGGCTACATCCAAACTATATTTCCAACTACGTACATACATACAACCCCATCTTACAATGGCACCAAGAACAGCTATTTCACGATACATACAATGTACACATTCATATATAAATGTATATACCTACACAGGTACTCCAACCCCCGTAACCAGAACAACTTCTTTTCTTGGTTTCAGCACGAAAGTCGGACAGGTGACAGGGGAAGAAGGATTTCCATGCTCTCGCGTATCGTGTAAGGCATCGTCGTTTTAATACAACTTTCGATTGGCACCCCCGACCGGACCTTCGACGAATCCGATATCCAGACCCAAAGACGACGGTAGTAAATCAGTCGAGTGCAGCTCGAGGGTTGGTCGGCCAGGACAACACGTACCTGCCATCTATATTCGTGCTCTCGCTTTCCCCAACCCTTTCCATCGTTCTCTTCGTCCCAACTCACCCCCTTCTTCCCACCCTCCGTACCTTCTCGCTTCGACGCCACAACCACCACCGTGTAACCGGCACGAAGAGTCCCTATAACCTTCTGGAAAGGCACGATACACCTTGTCGGGGCCTTTGAGATTTATGTCGGAACGAAATCGAGTTTGATGCTGATCGTACCTAAAGTGCTGGATGTACGTTGCTGCTAGTATGCCGTTGGTGAGATTTTTTTCGACGTCCTAAAACGTGTGCTCCTATTCTTCCGGCGATAAGAGGAATCTTTAAGGGGGATTCGTTTGACTTCCATTCGAGGGATGTTCGAAATAGCGCTACCAAAGAGACGAGAGATAGCAATGGTGGATGGAAAATTTTTGCTACGTAAAATAAAATTCAAATATTTTCTACGATAGTTTAGCACTAGATCTAACTATCGATAAAGATGTTGGATTTATATTAACAATGTAGTATTACATATATTGAATAAGTACAAAAACGACTCTCCGTTCTAGGAATTTCTTTTATAAACAGAAGACTCTCTGCAGTGCAGGGGAGAGTCACATAAACAGTTTATGTTACTGATTGTGAGTGGGCCCGAGCTCTAGCTTTTCGGTCGTGCTCAGTTAGTCTGTTCTAGAAAGGAAGCATATAAAGAACTATTCATCCAGCCTTTATAATAAAATTATTTTTCTATTTAAAAGTATACTTATTATTTTTAATACCCATTTCCAATAAAAGAAAATGATCAATTAACTAACTTATGGTTTACAAGATAAACGTGTAATATCTATTATATGACTTCCCTATTTTGAGATATTCTTTTGAAAAAATAAAGAATCAGTCTTATCAACTGCCTTAATTGTTCTCGTGTTAATTATAACGGGGTAATTCTACTGGAGTATATATTCAAAATATGGGGGTTGGGTGCCCGTCTCCGTGTCTTCGTAGGATATCACGTTACAGGAACGATTATGTACACGGTCGTACGTATTCGCATGATATCGATCGCATATGAGAGGGCTGTTACACGAACGTAAATAAATCAAATTGTCGACTTGGCCCGAAGGGGGTATACAAGAGACAGGGTGGTCTTACACGAGAGAAAGAGACGAAGAGGGAGAGAGAACGAAGAGGGAAAGGAAGAAAGCCAACAACGGTAGAAGAAAGAGCAAACGAAGAAGAGGAAGAGGAAGAAAAAGGGAGTAAAAACGAGTTTGCCGTTTCAACGACTCGGTTCGGTTATTCTCACGCGATATAGAGGGTAGCTTTGACAGTTAAGTAGAGGCCTGTTTGCACGGAGTACGGTTAAACCCTAGGAAAATCGCGTCTTGGGAAATCTGTCGATTTGTTCTCGTCGAAATGCGGATTTATTCGACGTCCAAGATAATATCATGTCAATAAACCTACGTACGTTGTTAAATTAAGGTCATTTTCAGCGTTACGACTTCCGGAAAAAATTTGACATTCGAATTATATCATCGTCGCTGACGTCGTTTCATGAGACTAATACGTGAGTGGTCTTAATTGCTAGAAGTTCATTATACCGTGCTATTAAAACTCAACGAACGTACCAAGGGATGAATCTCGACGTCGGAGTTGCATTCTAACCGGTACAACGCCCTTCCGTTACGCACAATAAGAACGGTCGTCACTCGAGACGGCGCAGAATTGCAAGACGGCAACTCTAAAGACGGCCGTAATTAAAGACAGTAACGTCCACCAATTAATTAATTATTTGTCCGTAATTATTTTCAGTCCAACGACCTACGCTGTAACAGCTGTAGCGTGTAATTCTATTACCCTGGTACGAAATTTTCTGTCCGTTTTACCAACATTTTATTTCACTTTTCACGTCAAATTATCAATGCCTGAATAATTATTTCGAAGATATTTTGAGAAAATCGAAAATCGTTGTCCTTACGTCAGTGACACGATCCTTTCCCAAAATATTCTGTATCCGGAATCGATTAAGGGCTATTAAATCTTCAAGTTACCTCCTTGTCAATTCCGTTACATGACAGAAATGCAAATTGGTGAAGAGAAAATATGAGACAGGTTGAAAATATGACAGAGAGATAAAGAGAAAGAGAAAAGTTCTAATAATCAGGGCAAATTAATAGGAAGAAAGAAGAAAGAGGGAAACAGAACCGATGCAAAATGTGGCAAGGCAAGAGGAGATGGAGCTCTCCTTCGAGGAGACTTTCGGTGGGTGCTGGAATCAGAAATCGATTGTTCGGCAATAACAATTCGGTGCACTCAGCCATAGAGGAGGAGCCACGGAGGGCCGAGTACTACTTTCGTGTCGGCGCAATATCTGTGAGTGCATTTTTCCAGATATCGAGACAGACCACACGCGACTAGAGAGACCGAGAGCCAGCATATACGTCCTTCGGTATACCAAACACCGATTTTTCCACCATTGCTTGGTCAGTTTGGTTCTACGTCCATCCGACCTAAAACGGGATACGGGATATGGCCTCCTCGCCATTATGTGCTCGCTGCACAATACGCATCGCGTTATATGCATCCTGCGATTCGTGAAAACTGCACGCTTCTCCCAATTAGCCGCATTCTGACTGTTCCTGTATCCGCTACGATCTACCAAAAGTCGTTTTGTTTTGTACGAATAATCCGTACGATTTCTGTTGGTACTTTTAAACGTTAAATATTGTCCACTCTTTCGACCGTTGTTCAATGTTGATATTAATGAGATATATAATTAAAAATTCTACACGGTAATGGGAAACAAAAATAGGTAACTTTTCAAGAGAGCTCACCGAAGAAATTTTCACACTATTGCATTTCATGTAAGCCGTGCGATGCCACGCGACGAAAAATTACACGATAGCAAGAAGGTGCGAAACGAGCCGTCGGTTTTCGCTTTGCTCGAGGCGCATCTCGGTGATACACAAGATTCCGTGCATCGTAAAAGACTCGTATCTTCCGATTTGGCTCGAGCTAGCTCGTGGAAATGGCACGTTTTACAATCGCCCGTTCTTTTCGCGAAGAGAACAGCTCAGTAATAACACGAGGACGCACCGAGCTGTACTCGAAAATCATCGATCCTGGCAATCTTCGATTTTCACCGGAAAACAACAGGTTTCACCTGACTCCCTCTAAAGTGTTATACCAAAAATCCAACAATACCGCGGTCAACAATGACGCTGGAAATGTTTCGGTTTATCGTCGGGACATGCAATTCCCTCAGGAATGAAAACAAGCGGTTCGTTGTCCATCAGTCGGAATATTGTATTTCCGTTTCACGTGAAACTACTGTTTTTCGATCGTGGCTTTCGGTAGGATATTTAGATCTCCGACACATTTCACTTGAGCGATGTACACTGCGGACAATTTCGCTTCGCGTCCTTGTTCGGTGCTGTTCGGTACGACGTAGTTAGTACGATAGTTTGAGGGATGGTCCTTACTCCTTTCTCTATATATTAATCCAGAAATGGCCTCTTGCCGAGCTTCCACTGTTACAGTACTAGTTGTTCGTTACGAGCGCGTGTACCGTTCCGAGCTGACGAGATGGCGCGAATGAATCTTGTAGCACCACCGAAAATGTGTGGCATTCCAGAGTGTACCGCGTGAAACCGACTGTTTCGCTGGTACAATTTTTTACACGTTGACGAGGGTAATTCTAATCTAGGTATTTGTCAACGGCGTTACAAATTTTTCGTGAGCGTAAAACTCTCAATTACTTTAGGTTACGTCAAGGAAAATGGACATTATGGAAACGATAGTAACTCTGTACGATATCAAAACTCCTCCCCTCCAATTTTTCGCACATTTTTCATTCGGGCCGATGTAATAAAAGCCACGAAACGTATTCCAGAGCAAAAAGAACGCGGCAGCAATAGGCACGGGCCAATATAGTCGATCGTGGATGCAAAACGTTTCCACGTTTATGGCTGGCAATTCAAAACCGGTGGCACACTTTGCGATCGCGAGGACGAAGGGTAGAAAAGATGTATGAAAAAGGTGGAGACCAAAGTCGAAGGGAACTGCGATGAAGAGCAGAAGGGTGAAAGGAAAGGTGGCGATGGTGAAGATGGGAAGCAAAAGGAGGGCGAAGGGCGAAAGAGGGTGAACCTTGGAGCGAGTACCGAGAGCGAGAATAACTAAGGGTGATGGCAGAGGCAAGGTGGCAGCCTGCACAATGTTGGAACGAGAGACGCGTAAACTTAATTGACAAGCACAGGTGGCGCTTAAACCTGACTACCCTTCGCTCGTACTTAACTACTCGCTTTCAAGGGCTCTCTCTCCTAAGGCAAGATCGAAGTGGCATTCCTGTTCTCAGGATCCGTGCGGAATTGCACCCACCGCTGAATGAAGTTTTCCTTGACGAAGGAAGAAACGAACGAGCCATGGACGAAAGAAGAAACTACCGGTGAAACGAACGTACGACGAAGCCGTGCGAAATTGAAATCGCGAACGGAGCGGAACGAGAATCGATCCTCCCTCGTCCAAAGAGTTACTATCGGTGCACGCGGTCTCGCGATATTTCCTATTGCGGCTAACCTTTCCCTTCCGCTGTGGTTGTCGCACGTTGAAAATTACGAACGTCGTCGATTCTTCGACACGTTGAAACGCGTACGAATGAAGAAAGGAATGATAGAGAAGAAAGAGAGAAAGGGTGAAATACGTTAGAGAAGCTACAAGGTAAGACTAAAGTGTAAAATGCTTCAGCAACGAAATAAATCACGGCGTTTCTTTCCGACGTTTTGAATTACCAAACAATTTATACGATACCATCGGCCAGAGTGGGGCCGTCGGTGTGAGGTATAAAACTTTTACAACGAATTCTTCACGCGTTAACGTCCATCACGCAGGACTTTGCATGCGCATCTTTAATCACCCTGGTTCACGGTACGTGAAAGAAGCCAGGGCGGTTTGCATCGCACCCTCGTTGCCGAGGCGCGTAAAAAATTAACGACCCGTCTTCCGGGGTCAAGCACGGCGCCGATCGACGTACCTCTTTGGATGCAACTCAAGTAGATAAGATCCGAGAGGGAACACTGTTCGCGATGCGTGCAAAAGTAGCACCCACTCGTGGATAATAATTCATAGTAGCGCTACTTCGTGACTCGGTGCAATCAACGAGTAGATCCACGTGCGCATCGATGAAACTCGGCCGCGATTTCGTAAGGAATTATTATTTCAATTGTTAAACTCAACTGCTCGATCATCGGAGTGTATCGCAAACGCGTCGCCATGTTGTTAGCTCGCGTCACTGGCTCCCGAGGACATTTTATGAATATCGGAAATGCGAAACCGTCAGACAACGGTGGATGGAAAGCAGAAACGGCCCGATGGAACCCAATGTCGAGGTGTCGACGATCGTTTCGATCGTCAGGCGCGACGTTAATCGAATTCGTGGCTCGTACTAAATGAAATTAACGATTCGCATGTTCCTACTCTACCGCGATAGGACTGCCCGGTTGTTCTCCTCTCGCTGTTTCCATCTATCTTGCCTCCCTAACTTCCTTCTCTCTGTACTTATTGTTAGTCGAGGATACAACAGAGCTGTCGTTCCTAATTCACCCTGATTTATTTGAGATACTTCGACGTCCTATTTTCAATACGTTGCTACTGAAACCTATGAATACTATGAGCACTTTACGCTAGTACTCCTTGCAATGTGAATATTACTGATATCTACTAATGTCACCTGATTAAAATAAAAAATAAATATAAACTTACAAATAAATTTGTCATCCAAAACTTGACTTCCCTCTTTTCTAAAATATAAACGTATATTCGCAAACAGCATCTGACCATAGATGCACATAATTCTTCCTCTTTTTTTCTCTCTAAGCACGAAGTGGTAATTAGACGCGAGAATTTTAAAGTCCACATTGGACAGCAGGGTCCACGTTGTCGCCCTTCGAATACTTAAAACTCCTGGCTTCGACGTTTCGTCCATACGGAAAGAAAGGAAACCGTAAGTCGTAATATGGCGTTATGGTAACGACAAGAGCGTGCGCGCGCTCGCGAAGCGATGAATTCAGTTTACGATGCCTATTTTCCAGGCCTGGCTATGCTCGAATACTTTATTATTGTCGCTGCATCGGGAGACGTGCATGGACCCGGGTACACTCAGAGAGGAAGTTTTTCGTGGTAGCAGCGGAGAGAGAAAAAGAGCCTTGCAGAATCCCGGAATGAGGAGGGTAGTCAGTTTTGCCAGAGACACAGTGTTTCTTGCTAGCTGACGTTTGATAGAATAAAATATAGGGTAGTAGTATACACAGCCGATCGTAAATTGAGACATTATGTTGTCCAATTTAAGAATATTCTTTGGGAAGACGAAAGCAAAAAATCTCAACGTCATTCCGGATTCTATATGTCGATGGAAAAAAAATGCCGTACGTAAAAAATGTGAATGAAATGTGGCACATACTAACAATGTAAATTTTACTCAATCTTTAAGTTTGCACTCTGAACTTCGTGCAATAAAAAATTCGCATATGGTGTACAGTGATCCTAAACTTATACGAGGGTTCTATTTCTTTATAAATTCAACTATTTCTATGCTCGGTTACATCAACGTGTAAAACTGTGATGTAAAGTTTGACGGTCGTTTAAAGAACCAGGCAATTTTTCGAGCAAAGTTGCTTTTAATTCTTTTCGCCCTACGAAGTCGTCAAGAGAAAGTAGTAAAAGGGAAATGTTTACCTCGTTAAAGAATAATTTTTCAAACTGTAACACGTGCGTGTGGAAATGCATGCGGGTGAAAGTACTACCGGTATATAGATACCTTCAGCCATACGCATGTTACGACCATTAATAAATCACTTTTAAGCGTTTGTCACGAGTAACGTTAGTTCTTGTTCCAATGAACACAAACCAGTTACATTGACGTCTGATATTTATGCGAGTTTGCAGTCAATCAGGCAAATTCCACAACTTTACGCTAAGCCTCCCGCAGGTATTCCGTGTTATACGTCGAAGTGACATTTGTAGCATCTAAAATTTTATGTCCCGTTTTCCACCCTTCAAAAGGTACGGTAAAACACCAATTAACCTTGCTTTCATTAATGAAATTCGATGTACACTATTTCTAAAGAAGTCTAAAACCGAAAGCTTTTCGGTTTTGTCCATTACAAGAAGCCACAGCATCGACCTTTGGTATTTTCCAATTAATGAAAGTAAAATTAATAAACTTTATTCCGAACTATTTTCTAAAATTTGTGAAGAACTTGTCAAAAACAATGCAAACGATATGATTGTGCCCATAGAAGTATAACGATAAATCGAGGTAAAACTTGGTTCCTGCTTTAAAACCCGTTAAGACGGAATTTCTTGTGGCAGTCAATCGTCAAATTTCCTTGGTCCTTTTCAAAAATCGTATTAGAATTTTTTCAACCGAGATCCATGATTGCCAGTATGCTCTAAGTGGCACACACTGGCCTCAAGTAAACGCGTACATACCCAAGAAAGCATACACCGAGCAATCTTGTAAGAAGAGAGACGTAGAGAGAGCAACGTAGGGCCAAGATGATCCCAGAGAGGAGAAAGAGAGAGAGAGAAGGTTATTAAGGAGATTATGGACGGGTCGTTGCTCGAACTTCAAAGGACCAATTCCCATTTTCAATTTGCTTCGGGGTGAAGGCGGTGGGGGTCAAAGCCAACCCATTCTACCGGTTAGATCCTTGCCGTCCGAACATCGGGTTCCGCGTATTCTCAGCTGCCGAAGAATTCCATTCCGAGGACTTTACTTCTATCCTTCGAGAAGTTGCAACTTTTCCCCGAAAAAAAACCCATCTTCCGCTTGCATGGCGAGACGAGCTCCGATCTTACAAACGCAAGAGTAAAGTACACCTTTTTAGTAGACTCGACTCTCGCGCGTATCTTCCATACGGAAAAAAGTTCTCTCACCGAAAGCTCTATGGGATATTCTTTCCCCGATTCGACGAGACAACGCTTTGCGGAAGAGACCGCGTAATTAATTTTATCTTGAAATTCTCAAAGATGCGACTTTGAGATATCTAAGTAGTGCGCGAGTACTTGCAGTCTTTCTTTCAATTTCATTTTTTCTTCTTTAAGGGAAGACGTAAAGTAACGTAATTTCAAGTAGAAAGGCACCTTATGGCGATATTATTCGAACGGTAAATGGATCAATAAGACGCATATGAACGGGGGTGGGCCACGTAAAGTAAGATATTGCAAGAGAGAGTGCACCCCACAAATGTGCTGCAGATATGAAAATAATACAAGTTTATTGCCCATACCATGGAAGAAAGTAGGGCCATTGTTAACAGGACATAATTTCCGTTCTCTGTGTAAAAGCTCCAGCTTAGTAACGCGAGAACATTTATTCGAAGGAAAAACATTTCCCTCGTTCAATGTAGAAAGAAAGAGAGAGAAAGAAAGAGCGACTGATATAGAACGTCCCTGAACTTATAATGGTCGTACTTAACATTCGCCTCTTCCACGGCGAAACGACGATATCTATCTCGCGCTAGCATGAAAAGTATATTACATCTCATCCTCCAATGACCAAGCGACATTATAATATCCGAAATGCCGTTTCGCTTGATCGACAGCCATTAAATGGGCAATTGTACTTCTCTAAAAGGTTCAATAATACGGTGACGTCCGATCTGCACGAAACGTCGATTTCCTCCGAGACGAGACACAGGGAGGAGGAAGAGAAAGGACTAGGACGAGGAGGAGAAGGTGGGAAGGAATTGCCGCGACTGGAAATCATCAATCTCGTCGAGTTGTACTCGAGTGGCACTAATTCAGTACCCTTGTCCCCCGGTCGCCTTGTCAAGCCTCGAACTTGGTGTGTTAAGCAGCGTTGTACGGAAGACAGGGGCGGCTTTTCGTTCGACTGGGATCCAAATAAATAGGCTTCCATATATCAACGCCCCTGAAATCGTAACACCTCGATCGACTTCCGTAGAGCTTACATTGTCTCTAGCCGAATGCGTCGGACTACGACGGTTCCGGTATATATTTTCCAGCGTCGCAATGTGGATATATCATTCTCACGCTGACACCGTCTGAACTATCGCTTTCTCCGGCTGAGAGGGTCGGAATGTACGTCCTACGTTACTTGGTTAATTATTCCAGTGAAATTTCGTAGGCGACAACAGTACCGGTAGGGTGGTTGAAAATTTCAGTAATAAAGAGCTGCACAGCCACCGATAACTCTTCCGTCTGCGCTACGACTATCTTGGATTATTATTCTTGCATTACCGCTCGATATACGGCCACGAATAGCCGCATGGTAGGAGCCGATAATTTTAACGAAGGAAAAGTGAAAGAAGTTTAAGAAGAAGTCCCATTCATCCAACGGCCGTTGAGGAAACTGACAAAACAGTTGATACGCGGAGATATAGCAGACCACGGAATACGAATGGACGTCGGCGGATATACGAGGCGCGGATGGTACCGATGGGGAGTCCCTGGAAAAGTCTCCAGCCTAGGGTCGAGAGAAAAAAGAGATATGAGGGAGGATTGTAAAAGAGAAGGGGGAAAAATATCTACGAGCGATCGAAGAAACGAACGGAGATACCGAGATGGTGGAAAAGAGATGGCAAATGTGTCATCGAACGATCCTGATTTACAGCGTAGGGAAATCGGTACGGTGAACTTTGTGTCCGCGCTGGAGAACTCGGAAATTTTCGCTCGTGGGATTCGGAACTTTCATTGACGTTTGCGGCGCCATATCCCTCCTCTTTCTCTTACTCCTCCATCCCTCTCGTCTCTTGCCTTTCAGTCGAAAAAAAATTGAACGAGAACAGCAGATATTTTTCGAACGATTGGCCTTCCGAGACGAAACTGCTCGGTGCTCGACCATCCAAGTTACTGATCCAACTTGCGTCTCTTGACGTATAGATATATATGCATAGGTGCGTCGTGAAAACGAAATCTCGTCGGTTAGGAACAAAGGGTGAGCTTTTGTTACGAAATTACGGCAACCCTTCTATGATATAGACTTTAGTAGGGAAGTACATGAAATGATGTACTTAATTAGCAATTATTAAGGCAAGCTTATTGCGTCTCGTCTTAAAGCGCTTTATCCTGCTAATATGACTTGCAAAACAATATTTGTACCTGATTACCATAGGTGTGTTTGCTTAACAGAGCAAATAATACCAATTCTCTTCCACAATAGAGAAACGCATCGTTTGAATAAACGCGGAGCAGAAGTTGGACTTCCGTCGATACGTTTAATATGGAATTCTGAACCGTGCACGTCCGTATTTCGACGTATAACTGCGTTCGTTTTAAATTAATTGAGTACGTTCTGACGTATGTTCATCCTCGCGAAATCGTTTACCTTTTGATGGCACGCTGTGAAATTTCATTCGTGAGAAACACGGTTTTATACACTCTTTCGTTTTTTCTCTCTTTTTTCTCTGCCGTAAAGCATTTTCCGTACCAACGGAAACTCCAAGCTTTTTTTCTTCTTTCCGCGAGGCATTCTGCGTATCAACAAAATTGGTTATCGTTGGATGAATAAAGCTTGTATATTAAATTCCAAAGATTCAGAGTGCAACGCATCGCGCGGAGGGTGCAAAAGGAAAAAAATGACTCGACGATAGAGAAAACTCAACACACCGGTAAGTAATTTCGGCTTTGGAATACTCCAAGCTATCCTATAACGACTTTCATCCGGCACGGGGAATAACTATGCAAATTCCCTATGGTTTAAGCAGAGAGACTTCTGATGGTATCCTATACTCTACTCGAGTTACGAGGAAACGGGCCCATAAAGCCACGCATGACCAAGATTGACCTCTCCGGACTATGACGACCCTCCTAAACTCGTAACACGAGATCTTTTTCCTTTTCTTCTGTTTCTATTGTATATTCTATATTCTATTTCTTTTACTTCGGATTTAACTGCTGTTATCAGTTCGTACCGATTCTACACTTTTAACACATTGTACGCGGGTGTTTTTTAACATCCCTTTAAGACTCCGCAGGGAAACTTGTTGAAAAATTTGCACGAATTTTATTTTTACAAAAAATTAGTATAAATTGAAAACTGCGTGCTCTCTGAATTCGAAAATATACTTAACATTTCAAAACTAAGTGATTAATGCAACGAATCGCCTTTTTTAAACAGTCTATGTACAGTTTTCGAAAAATGTACTTTTACGTTGCCCGCATACAATGTTTTAAAAAAAGATTTCGCCTATAATATCTCAAACAATTGTTTTAAAAAAATCCATCCAATCGAGACCTAATTTCAGATATTTTCTTGCTTCAAAGAATGGTTTCTTGTTTATCCGGCTTCCGCCCTTATGAACGGGAACGTGCATGCTTTAATTGTTCCATATAGTCCAAGTGAAATGTGCGAAGCAAACGACAGAGAACTTGACCAATTTACCATTGAGAGATTCCACGCAAAGCTTCGGACGTTCCTCTAATTTGGGGCTGCGGTAGAAACGAGGATAAAGCCTCGCGCCTCTAAATAGTGAGCTCGAGTTCGAATCCTCTCGTTGCTACCACCGAACAAATTTTTACCCAGATGTATCGATGGAGTCATTCGATTTTTTGATAGCAATTAATATAGAAAGCGTACGATTTACGGAAGCCCTAAACAAGATGTAATTTGACGTTGATTTTAATATCACAATGTAACGAAATATTTCGAGGAATTGGAAATATTTTTTATTGAACTGCCGAGTATGAGATCAACACTACAGCACAGTTTATCCCGATCCCATCTACCAAGGTTACACAAGGTCAAAGACTGCACACACACACAGTAATCTCTAGGATTTGAAACCTATCTAAATCTCCACCTTCTCAAGAAAATTCTTATCGTTGCAGCACAAGCTTCTTATCCTCCTATAAACTACACCTCCAATCGCTTTTCCTAGAGTCTTTCCCACGCAATACCGTACCTAATACTTCCGCCATAATTTAAAAATCTCTTAAAAATCACAAAACATCCAGTACAATAAATGATCCTAAATCATTTCCATAATAATACCAAAATCTCTAATCTCTCCGAGATAACCTGATACACCACCTTTTCCCAGCAAGCGAATTGAAACATCAGCCTCTCGAGCCCCTATCCATTGCAGTTAAATTAATAACGATACCAACTACGTATGTATTAAACTCCTCGAAATATCGTTTCACCCTGATCCAACCCTTTTTCATCCCTCTACCTCTCTTTAGAACCACGGTCAAATCTGCAACACATCCTATATCCCGCATATGGTCGGTGCACGAGTACGTGCGGGTGATGACGAGCAGCATTCAGAATTCTGAGTGTTCGACCGCACGATGTTCGCCGCCAAAAGGGCATCACAATGCCAAAAGCGAGCCCCTATCGTCGTTGGGCTGCACGACATGGCCGATAACAGTGAATGCGCTAAATGCATTGGAATCGAATTCGTACAGCCGATTCATTTTCCTCCCGATGGCATGGTGCTACGCGTTCATTCTCACGGGCCATCTCTGTGGTGGCGATTCGAACCCGTTTGCTTCTTGTGTTCTGCATTCTCGCGGATTTAATGTATTGGAACCCCAGCATGTTTCGAGGATTGATTTCGTTGATGGAGAGACGAAGGAAAAGTTTTAATTTTTTGCACCTGTTTTGGTGAGAAGTCGAAGTTCTTTGTTCAAGACTTTCTGGTGGGTGGAGGGAAAGCGTTGGGGTCATAGGGGCATAGGTGGATAATAGAGTGGAGCGATGAAAGGTCAAGTGGTCATTGAGGTACTAAAAGTGGGAAGCTTTCAATTTTTTTTTTTTTTTTAGTAGAACTAATGGCGTTAATAATATACTTCAATTTATTAAATTAAGTACTTTGAAAAAAGAAGAAGAATTAAGAGTTGGAGGAGATGATGGATTCATAAGTTCGTGTTTTATCAGGTGGAAGTAGAATATCTACTTTATGGATCTTTTATAAACTTTGAATATTTTGGGAAAATTGTTTCTAAAGAAAGGACTTTGTGATGATGAATATAGCATCGAGCGTCGTGCATCAATCGTAAATATATAGGATACCTGCCCATATGTAAATACGTCTGGATACTTATATCACCTCTAACTTGCTGGTACGTCAACACTTCCAATTTTAATTTCAACTGTCTATTTACAGTTAGCCGTAATTCACCGAATATCAAAAAGCTGATGAGTTCAACAAAATAATTCAGCGCGAATGATAAGCACACTGGATTTCAATTTTAGCACTCCGTTTTACCGCAAATGTAAATTTGTAATAATCTACTTTAACCACATTGGTAGAAATACTTTTAAAAACAGTATTTCCAACAATTTCAACATCATTTTATCCACTGATGGATTATATAGTGGGAAAATGATAAGGGAAAATCGAGTTTTATTTTACAAATGTCATCCGTGTTTCAAAATCTAAAGCATTCTTAGAATAGTACAACGAACTTTTCACCTACCAGCGCATAACGGATACTAAAGATAATAGTTACGATACATTGATATAATCTTTCACCTAGATATAAAAAGCAGAATATCATCGGTATATCAGTCACGCGTCGGAAACCCTACAAGTTGATACCTCCACGTAATTTGTTACGAACCTAATTTAACTTACGTTCGGTAAACAACGTCGTCGTTGAAAAGCACACAAAGGAGATCCCCTCTTTAGATATTAACAATTACTTGCAACCTCTGATTTACTGCTAGAGGACTTTAACTACTCGTCGAGCGCTTAACGTCCTTTTACGAGGCGAGGAAAAAATTTTATCGAGGGATCTCGGCCCTCTAATGAATGCACAGATATAGAACGTTAAAGAACTTACCGTATGCGGAGACCAGTGGTGTGGCCAAGTCTTGGTCTCGTGACTACCACCGACGCTCGGTTGACTTGCTAAAAACACGACACGTCTATCGGTACTTCCGGTTCCGGTACCACTGGTAGTCAGAAGAGCGGCCCTGGCTCTCGAACTTCCGATACTTAACGTCGGCGACGTATCCATCTTGCTCTAAAACTGAAATAAATCGAAAAATGATCGTTAGAAAGAAGCAAGAGGAGAATTTTATATGACGATCAATCGTCGGAACGACGTAATGGAGAAGGTGATCGAGGTTTAATCGGAACGAGAATATCGCGAGAAAGATGAAAATAAAAATGACGATTCCTTTGAAATCTTCAACGATGATCTCTGGCCGCGCGGGGCAATGAAATTCAAGCAAATTCAACGAACTTAACGAAGCACGTTACCACGAAGGGATGAATGCTCCCGAGAAACTGGAGTGTAGGCCTTTCAAACACGTTTCTCCCTTATGGGATACTCTCTTATTAATTCCAAGTTCGTACATTGATTCGAGCGGTTGTCATAGAGATACGTCTAATGATCGTAGGGAAAAAAAATTTCTGACATTTCCTTCGACGTGAATGGACTCGATGTCGGTTGACTTACCGCGGAATTAAGAGGTAAAATTTCTAACGCAAGCTTAAACTTTATGCTTTACATACCCTTTTCGAAAAAAGAACTTATTTGCATTACAGTTAATTGCAATGTATATACAAATATAAAAATTTCATACGTTTTGCTGAGTGAATCGTTTCGATATACTGCACAACGACGAACCTCAAAGATTTGAACTCGATACTATCGAGTTACAGTAACAAGAGTAACAACATCATAGAATTTCTTGCTTCGTACAGCAACATAATACATCGCGATCCGGATGGAATTCCAAAATTCCGTTCGTTCCAGTATCTATATCTCGCAAAAGAAATAACGACAAAAAGTCCAAAGAAAAATATCGACATCTCCGTATACTATAGATGATTCGGGAACAGGGTAGCCACAATAAAGAAATCCTAGAAGCGTAATCGAGCTCGTTAGCTCAAGGATGAAAGCTCAGGTCGAGCTTACAGGAGAAAGTGAGAAAATAGTCGGGAGAGGAGACACAGGAAGGAAACGAGAGGGAAAGAAGAAGCGACGAGGAGGTAGTACGTTTTTCAGTGGGATTTACGGGTCGTCGGCGAGCATTAAGGAGAATGATGCGCGACCACCACCCGAGTAGACACGCGACACAAGAGTCCTGAGTAGAGGGGAACCATCGGAAAGAAGAGAAAGGAAATAAAAGGGAAAAGAGAACAGGAAAAAGAGTAAAAACACGGGAAAGAGAAAAGGCAAAAGTAAAATCGAATGGGACACGGTAGAAGGTGGCTGTAATCAGGCAAGGCTGGCACATACCCCTTTAATTAAATCCTCGTGGACCCTCTCGTTCCTAGATAAATCTTGGTAACAACGGCAGTCGATCTCTAATTTACGTAGGAGGTTGCGGTGGATCCTTGGATACCGATAACCTATCTCAGTTGCAAAGTCGACGTTTCGTATTCAGATAGGCTTCTCGTCGTTCGCCCTTATCCGTTTTGTACGTGTAGACGTACTTACGTACGTGCACGGGGCCCGAGACTTTAGTCTGGCTATCCTTCGAATCGCGTGCACCTAATCATTATAAAGGCAGAGAAGGAGAGCATGGAGCTAGGTGTCCCTTAAATCGTTCCAGCACGACGTTCGCTCCTCCTTCGCGCAATTACGAGTCATTACGAGACCAGGATTCCATCGTACAACACACACAGGACTTTGTTAGAGATACCGCACGCTTCTGGCCAGCTATTTGCAGATCATCAACGGGCCAGGGTTACGATTCCACCGAGTCCGTGGTGGTGCTCCACGCGGTAATGACGATGATGAAGATAATGACGACTACAACGGGCCACAATTTCATTGAACGGGATAGAATCGTGTCGTCTGCTGTGGCACGAACGGAGGTTCGATTTTATTCGTAAAGAAAGTTAAACTTGGATGTTCGCTTCAAAAGAGTTTCCCCTTTCCATTTTTTTCCATTTTCCGGCAGATACTTCAATTTGGTCAGTCCGCTCTCGTATGTAGAAAGTTCAAGTTTTTATGCTGGAACCATGAATAGCACTGTTCTCTACCGATGGGGAAATTACTACCACGGCTCGGTTTAATCTGCCAGAAAATTTATTCTATATCATTCGTTCCAGAAACCCGCACTGCATACCGATTTTAATTATACCAACGCGTTGCCATCAATTCCCCCGGAGAATTTATTTTTACCTTCCTCTCTTTCTCTTTTTCTCCCTCTCTCTATATATCCCTCTCTGTTTCTTTCGTTCCCCCTTTCCTTTTAAATTCTCCTCTCCCTCACACACATCGACTGGATATTTGATACTTTATCCGTGTAAATTTCCGACCATTAACCAAAGACCGCATCTTGATTAATTCTTATGCAAATGTCAGAAATTTGTTGAAAAAATTCACGAAGATCAAGCGAGAACGCGTCATTCTTCATTATTGCCAACGAAATCGTAAATCGTCTCCGCGAAAATCGGTCGTCGTTCCAAGATCGAATTGCACGTCGGTTTCCTCTCCTCGTCGATCATGATTCACAGTAATACCGTCGCTCTATTTTTACGCCAACTATTCCTGTGGCTTTTCGAGTGAAAAAAAAAATTACAAATCGAAAGAGTTAGCTGCCAAATCGAAATACTACCGTAGAATCGATTGTGTCACGAGCGCAGATTTCCAAGCGCCGCGTACGGGATCGCGCTCGACACTGAACCACCAGGACGTCTAGCCCCCGAGGTGAGCCTCTCGCGGGTTCGCGGGCTCACGTGTGAAATTCTTGCGCATGCACCGACGCCTTCTCCCTTCCAATTTCTCCTCCTTCCTTTTCCATGGACTGTCTCTCGTCTTTTCTCAACCCTCTCCCTTCGTTTTCAACTAAACAGCCACCCTCTCTTTTGCCCTTCCTACCTGTCTCTACATCTTTTCTCTCCCTCCCACCCACCTTTATCCTATCTCTTATGGTAGATTCTCGCTGGTCTTTTTCATTCTGACGTTGTCCTCCTTTAGCAGAGTGTCTATCGTCTTCATCCGTATCTCTTTCTCTGGATGGCATCGCACGAACGACAAGTATCTGATGTTAGTCCAGGTTGGCACGGAACTTAAGGGACTATTTCGCGAAGTAACTTGAAGCTAGACTGACGAAGAAAGGAGTTCTATAAATATCTTGAATAAATATCGAGGAAAGTTCTTTAGAAAATAACTGGAGTTTTCATCGGGCCAATACGAAAGGCAAACCATTTACTTCGGGAACTTACATTTTTTCATATTTGATTCTGCCGGAAAGTTGGAATAAACGAGTACAAGAACCTCAAATAGGCGGGGTAAAAATCGTGTGCTTTCTTAAAATCACAAAATTGCCCGTTATACTGTACTCGCTGTTCGACTTTACCGTTATAATTTCGATGCTTATCGAGAGAACAGATTTCATTGCAAACACGAAGAATTGCACGCACAAATCACGACCTTTCCCGGTGAGATGTTTTTTCTTCTTCTTCTTATTCTCCTCTATCGGCCAACCTTTTATTCCCTCCATAAACTTTCCGTTTTCACGTCCGATGTTGCTTTGCAGAACGGTACCTGCCCCTTTTCTCGCCATTTTCATTCACATTTTACCCTTCTACCCTCACCCATCGTACGACAAGTGTCAAATATTTGTGGAGGATCGTATCTCAAGGCCGCTTTATAAATTTCTACCTTCCTTTTTCGCTTTCTTCTCTCTCTATACTCCTATTTTTCTTTCTACCTCAAATTGTCCGACAAAAGTCAGAGTCATTCCACTCACCGAGACCTTTTCTTTCTTCCTTGTCGTATAACAAGAGCCACAGCGTACAAGACATACCATACACATTAACCAATTTATTCTTTCTGAATACCGAAGAAACGAGTACACGTATTCCCATTATTCTTCCTCGTTATTATTCCCTTTCAGAGCTTCTGCTTTTCCTCCCACTCTGATGCACTCTCCGCATCGTTCTATTTGCTCTCGCAGTCCCATCGACTATTCCTCTGCATCGTGCAACACGTGATCCTCTTTCCGAAATCGTCGAGCTACTCTCCCTGTGGTACGTTAGTCAAATCGCGATAGAAATACCTGTTGAAAATCGTTTCCCAAGTACGAGGACGTCATTGGTGGTCGTTCATTCTTCACCGAGGTCGCATTCACGTACGCGTACGTTTCCAGCCGAACGATTAAGTCAGAGGGTAAACGATATGCCAGTAATCGGAATCGAGAAGGGACGATGGGGCAAATAAAGCAAAAGAAGACCAAGAGGATTGCGACAAAACGATCCTGCACGCGTCGGAGCGGAGACAATGGCGGGCTGCCTCGGAGATTGGAATTGCAAAATGTAGAATCGACTGCGTGGGGTATGATCGCTTTCTTCTCTCTCTTTTTCTATCTCTCTATGTTTCTACTTCTTTCCTCTTCCATTTGTTCTATATATCCATCTTCTTACATTCGTCTCTTGGTACTCTTTTTCGTTGCCTCTTTCTCTCTCTTTGTCTCTCAAGTCTCTCTATTCGCGAGGCTTTTATTCGCGGCAGTCAAAAAGACGTTGAAACTACGGCACGACAGAGAGAAGAAAGAGGAGACGATTCCTCGAGCAGATTGACTGGCTGTTTCTTTCGCATTCCGTGGTGTCTGAATCTGTCGAGGGAGATGGAGGAAGTGGAAGAAGCGAAGCGATACCGGCAGAAAGGGAGACGCGCTGGTAGATCCGAACTGATGCACATCCAGGAGGGCGGAAGTACTTTGGAAGCCGATCGTCGGATGTCTGCCAGCTAAGAACGATCCTGACGATTTTGCATTTCGTGTAAGATCACGAGAATCTCTTTCCCCTACCTGATTGCCCCTTAGGATCCTTACGTGCCTCCTCTATCAGCCTCCCAATTTCACCGGCGCGTCGATCGCAATTTTTTACGCGTATTCCGCGATTACGCAAATTCGCCTCGTTCCGTCGAGATGAAATTCGCCCGGGAAGCCAGTAAAATTTTTTAACCGACGCTCCACCATTCGCCAATGGCAGCAGTCGGAGAAAAGTCGGAGAAATCCGAGTTAGAAATTTTCCATGGAAAATTATTGGATATTTTTACCTATCTTCGACTTCTGTGTAATCTCTAACACCTACCTGGAAGAAGGATGAGCTAGTTCTCTCCTAATCTTACCCAATGGACTGGATGTCTAAGGGAGACGGAACTAATTCCTAGTTTTCACATCCGTCGCTGACAAAAATATCTCTCCAAGACTCTCGCGTGACCCAGTGACCTCTCTGCCGATCGAAACTCTTTCTACCGAATTTATCACGATACCAATACACTCGCGAACACAGGGAAGAAATTCGAGTATATGCCGAGTACAAATATATCGTGCCATCGAGCTTTATATTTCGACTTGCACGTCGTTTTATGGACTGCGTTTTATTATTAGCCTATAACGCCGGGAGACAATACAAATACACTGTGACAAAGGAAACTGCATTTAATCCACGTCGATGTACAAACAGCGAGGAACTTTTTCCACCGGAAATGCTTTTATAAACGGACAATGAATTAATATTCTTACGGAGTATTTTTATGAAAGCAGTTTACGAACGTTGGACTTTAATGATCGTCGACCTATCAACGATCGTTGCCAACTAGTCCGGTTAATGAGAGAGGAAAGGACGGATATGGTCGTTGAAACCCAAGAAAGGATCTTCATGGCGGATCGTGTCCTAACTCCTCGTAAAATCACATTTTATTCGAGGTTGAACAAATTGAAACATAAGCCGCTCGTAAGTCGGCCCCTATCTACGTGCGGAGGACAGTTCGTTTCTTCTCTCTCCTTACGTTCATCCCCCATACCCCTATCGCATTTCCCATACGCGCCAAACTATTCGTCTTTTCCTCCGTGAATTACATATCCTTTTATTACATCCTGCGAGCACGACAAGGACAAGGTTGTGACATTTACGCCGTGTTATCTATATCGTGACCTTTCGTGGATACCGTTGCCTTCGAATGGAAATTTATTTTCCACGATGTTCTCCTGTATCTCGTTGCATAAAAAATTTACCACGTCCAGAGAATATAATGCGGGTAGAAATCGTATCTTCTTGGTTTATCGTCGGTCTTTTATCATCTCGTACGGACGACTTCGGTCGAACGACTCTGCCGAGGAAAATTAAAAACGCGAGACGACGAACAACCGCGGCGACGCATCCACAAGGAAAATGCAAACGGTGGAAAATAGTGAATTTTCGAGGATGGTAACAGGTGCAGCACCCTTAAAGACAACCGACGAGACACAGAAATTTGGAGAAACACGCGAAGAAGACAAGTAGAGGGAGACAATTAAGAAGCTGCCATCCTCTCATCGTGGTCCCTGTGAATTAAAACCGTCGGCTCGCTAAAAGATCAAGAATTCTTCTACGTTTTTCCTCCTTCTCTACCATCCTAGTTTTATTCGCGTACTAGCCCAACTCTTGCCCTCTTCACGTTTTTTCGTTCGACCTCTGGTGAGCTTCTTCGAGCGGCGCTCTACTTGCACTGCAACCAGAACCGAGTGAGATGAAAGCGAAATAGAAGAGGTTCGTGCACCGAGAGCAAGAGAGAGACTGAGAGAAAGAGATAAAGTGGGAGGAAGAGAGAGAAAGAAAGAGAAAAATCGAAACTGTAGAGAAAGAGGAAGGTAAAAAAGCGAAGAGACGTCAGAGAAGGGGGTAGAAGGATGGGTAGAAGCATTCTCATTCCGATTCTCCTTTTCCTCCTCGTTCTCGGATTGAAGAGGCCTTTATGATGGGGTACCGCTTTATGGCAGAGCCTAGCGCTGCTATTATGCGTGCATCGGCCGGTCGAGGCGATGAGGATGGGCGAATCGAGGGGAAGGGATGCCGGAGGTACGGGGACGTGTATGGTTTTCGGAGCTCGAGGGGTAAGTGAAAAGAGAGAACGAAAGGGAGAAAGGAATAAGTAAAAGTGAGAGAGAGAGAGAGAGAGAGAGGAAGAGAAGAGAAGACTCTATGCTGAGGCTGGCGAAAGCCGCTGGTACGAAGAAGGAAGTCAGAAGGAAGCCGTGGAGGGTTGCGCTTTGGACCACGGCCTCGGCCATTGTCAGGATAATGAAGCCAAGGCGAGATTTCTCCCTTTTCAGCCGTGCGCCGAAACGATATCTTGAATGACTGATTGTGAGATTCCTTTGGCCTCTCGAGGCAGCACGTACACCTACGTGCCGGTTTCACGTCGTTTCCGATGGAAATCGCATAATCTTGCTGGATTATTACACGCGCGCGCCGTTTTCATTTTAAAATTGCCTACCCGAATTGTACCGTGATTGGCATTAAAGGATAATAAAGCGCCACGTATAGAGGATGATGGTGGAAATAGGGTGGAGGTAGAGGAGGAGGTGGAATCGAATATTAATTGTGAACCGCCGAACGAAATAGAAACGCTCGTATCGCAAACAAACCGGCATAACCTGTTGATTATTATAAAATTTGAGAATATATTCCGATTGGTGTGTAAATATTAAATTGAAATGAAACGCCGGGCGACCTTCGTGATCGGAGCGTTTAATGCTGATTTACTCATCGAGCTTTAATTAACGATCGGAGGTGAACGGTAAACGAACTTAAACTATTAACAATTTTGTACGATCACGGTATGAATATTTCCACGATGTAATCGATTCCAGTAAAAAGCCTAGTACACATTCAATATCGCCTTGCATCGTCAAAACCACTTTCCCGACGAAACACCCAACATTTACCTCTCGTTATATCAACCAACCAGCCAACGCGGGAGTCTTTTTTGAATAACGTTTTAAACGACTACCTTCCAGAGACAGAATTTTACGGTGATTTAACCACTCGTTGTCACTTCAACGAAAGCAAATCAGCCGTAGTGATCTTATTCTCATTATCGGTTAAATTAAAGATTGCTAAATCAGACTACGATGCCGAAAATTACGAAGAAATAAAGAAAAGACGACACTTCGTTAAAGAGAGAACTTGAAAAAGAGAAAAAATAACTCTCTTCAGCGTGAGAATCGAGGAAGAAAGAACGAAGGAAAGGTGAAACTGTTGAAACATCGGACGACTTATTACGCGTGTTGCGGGTGTAGAGTTCCACCTATCGCCAGCCGTACACTCTCGCATATTTTAAGCCGGCCATTTTTCAGCATTTACGCTATACGTCTACGTCGAATTTGCATGAAGCAACGATTCGAGGCCTGTTCCGTGAAACTTTTGGTGTTTCTACGAGGCGCCGTTGGAAAGTCACCTACTAGCTTCTCTTCTTCTTCCCTTTTCCACACCCTTCATCATCCCCCAACGAAACTCGTGATTGACCGTCTTTTCGGAAGGACTATAATCTCTCGAATACTACTTCCTCTTCCTGCTGTCTGCGCGGAATAACTTTTTCCACTGTCTCGTATATTTCCGTGGGTGATCCTACCACTTCCGTGCGTTCGTGGCCATGATACGGTAAGTAAGTAAGGAGCAGTCGGGTTATTGTTCAATCTAGTATGAGATACATCTTTATTTGAACGTAAAATAGTGCGGTGCGTGTGCAGCAGTAAAAAAGGGAAACTTTAAACGAATGGTGAATGTTTACTGGAACAATCTTGCAGCGGAAAATATTGGACCTTCGAGAAATGAGATCGTGTTGACAATGTTTTAATTGTTGAGTGGAAATTGTAGGTTACAATATGAATAGAACTAAACAATTTTTAAGGGCAGGTTGGACAATTTTGTAACGAAGAGTTACTAACTTTTCTCGTTACGTAGTATTTACAATTTGTATTCATTTGACGACAGGAATTAAAGGGTGTATGATGAAAGTATGACAATACTGTTTGCTTTTTCCTTAGCGATTGGGTGAATTGTTTGATAAACATGTTTAAATAATGTTTTGAAAATAAGGGAGAATTTACAGAGAGACGAATTTCGAGCTTAATTGCGAGGTAAATTGTGAGTTTACCAGAGAGTTTAGAGAGTAGTTTTGTAATTTTAAGTACATCGTAGTCCGACATCGTAATTTTATGAATATTATTACAAAATTCTATGTGTCTCGATACTCCATCCTTCGCTTTGCTATTAACTTTTGATATTTGAAAATTTTGTCGAAGCATCAGAGCATCTTGGAGAAGCCTTTCTCGCAGAGGACGTGGCAGAATCTTTTTAGACTTCTCGAGAACTTTGGCTTTGATTAGAATTCTCAACATTCCGATCCAGAGTGATTACATAACATAATTCCAAATTTATACAAGACATTTTTACACTTCAAAATGACATTAAAACAATTCAAACTTAAATTCACCCCTTCAAACTTCATACCTAATTCCGCTACATTCTTCCACATATTTGTTATAATTCTCATTAATCCACGGAAAGTTTCATCCCAAACCAAGAATGCCAATAAACCTGAAACTTCCTCGCTCCCTCAAACTTCTTCCGCATGAAATTTCTAAAACCTAACGTCACACCGAAGGAAAACAAAAAAGAAACTTCACAAACCACCAAGAAAATTATCCAGTGTGGAAAATTGAGAAACACTGTCCTAATCCTAATGCACATCGTCTTATTTATGCAGCAGCGCCGTTTCGCACCGCAACGCTGAAGACCTTAACGGCTTTCAATTTCCGTTGGCCATCAATATTATTTAGTTTAGTTTGGACCACCTTCTCGCGCCCTACCCATCCTTTGGCATGCTTCTCACGCCTCCGCCAAGGAAATTACTTGTCCTCTCCCTCCCCTTCAATACCCCGTCCCCAAGTTCTCACCACCCTCTTGCGCCTCTTCTACCCCGTAACGTAGGAAGCTTACTTCCCTTAAGGGCGTTTGTCTCCAAATCTTGCCTTTCGGTACCCCCCTTCAGTATCGTCCCCTCGAACACTCCAGAAAGAGTACCATCGCGTTATCGAAAACTTGGAAACGATTCGAAGTCTCGTTACCAACGTTGCGACTCTCGACATCCATTCTGGAGGAGTATCGAGTGAAATAAATTTTCGGATTGAAAAGAAATAATATAATTGAAGAGATTATGGGAAAAGGGGAGTATTTTCGATTACATATAGGAATGATAGATTCTTACATTTTCAAAGTACCATTTGCGATCTTATCGATAAGATTTCCCGCTACATTCCCATTCCAATTAACCGACGAACTACGAGTTTCCGTACATGCATTAGCTGACCCGTACGGAACTCTGGATAGAGCAAGGGGTGAAAACCAATGGAGGATAATCGGGAGACGGTCGTTTGGTTACGTAGTTTCAGTTATTAATACGTACTAGCATCCATGTTCTTGAACATATTCGATTAGGTCTGAAATTCAAATCCGATAGTTCCTGATAGGAATAGTACAGATGCAGCATCGTCTCTCTTTCTCTCTCTCTCTCTCTTTTCCCTGTCCTATTCACTACAGCTGTCTCTTTCTATCCCTACCTCTACTCATGACAGTCGTGTAGACTCCCATTTCCTGGTCCCTGCGCAAGCGGAAACGGAATTACAAACCAATTCGCCGGTGGACGGCACTGTCCACACAGGCACGGAATGTTTTGCAAGTTACCATGAAAAGCGATCGTTCAACGAAGCGCAGAATACGACCGATGTTTTTCTCTCCTACTACTTTCTACCCTCGTTTCTCCTAGTTTACGTTTCTACGCAACGCGCATTCGTTATTTGCAATAGGATTCGTTCTCTCGTTTCACGATTTTTACGTCGAGAAACATCGTCACGATGATTTCACGATTTTTCCGACATCTCAAAATATCCATTCACGACCCCGATCTCCTACGATTTCGATCTTCTACGTTCTTGATCGAGCACGATTCAAGTTGAAACGTTGAGGCAGAAGAGAAAGAAAAGATGGATGAACAAAGTGGAACGAAAGGAGATGAGAAATTGATAAAGCGTTCGTAAAACAGTGATTCTGTTTATCTTTGATCCAAGGAAGATTAGAGGCTGCAAGAAAACAGGTGCACCCTCGGCGATGAGCCAACCGGTTTCCCAGACGGATTTTTCTACAATCTGCTCTCTCACCGGACTGCGCATAGATATGGCTGTACAGCTCCTGAGATACTTTCTCAGACCGATACTAGGAAGACAATGGCGTACTTTGTGGCGCCGTGATTAAAACAAGAGGGCGAGCCGAACGGGAGGAGGAGAAGTAAAAGTAGGAGCTCGCCTCTCTTCCCTAGGGTTCGCAGGGATAATGGGAGGAAAAGGCGAAGAGAACGGCGAGGCAGAAAAAGGAAGAGGGATAGACACCTCTCTGGAGGAAGGAAGAGACAGAGAAAAGGAGAAAGAGAAAAAGTGAGACGGAGAGGAAAGCATAGGAAAGGGTGAAGCACAGAGAGACAAGAGTTTGGAGTTCTTTTCATTACCAGCGAGCTCACCTCAACAACAATGCGAGGCTCCGTCGCGTACACCGCTATTTTACCTCTTCTCTGTGTCTAATACCTACGTATACACAGGTGGAACTTGATCCTACGATATTTTTCAAAACTTTCCACCCAACGTGGAAAGTATAACTGATCGAAACTTTGAAAATAATCCCTGTTACCGGCTCGGTGCCTCGTAACGGGATCAGGATTAATCGGTTATCCATCAATTAGCTCGGCGAATTAACGATCGACGGAAAGCCTTCCACTTCATGAGCGAGAAACGACGATACTTAACGAAGTGTCTCCATCTCCTTGCATCCATGGAGTATATTAAAATTTATGTAAAATAATCGTGACGGGGATGAAGTTCTTGCGATATTTGCAAACGAGTCTCTACGGCCAATTAAGTTAATTATATCTCTCGCTCACGTACAACGAGATTAAAACGTCAAAAGAAATGTCGCTTACAAAGTATCCGGTAAATTTCAAGCTAATTAATTCCACTGTACGGTATACAGAGGGTAATCGAGCAACGGGTACACCCGGAAACACCGATCGTTCAACGTTTGACCGCCTGACCCCCTACTGCCACCACCCTCTTCGACAGTATTCTCCCCATTATTATACCGTGATGTGTGTAGACGGTGTACGAGATACCGCATGATCGAATCACGGACCAGTCGGACACGATAACCTAATGAACGAGCTGAATAATGATCAGCCGGCGATTATGTGCCGTCTATTAAACCAGTCCACAGCGACTCTAAAGGAACGCCATCGATAGCTAGTGTCGAGTTGCCGAACGGCCCAATCACCTCCAAGGGTCGATTATTTAAATTCCTTTGATTTCATACGTTCATTATACCCTAATTAGGTTTTATATCGGTCAAAAAATACTCAATTCTCTCTCCTTCTCTCTCTTGGATAAATCGTCCAGCATTCGAAATGTCGGTACTTGATTCAAGTACTTTAACGCTTAAAATAAATGTCTTCCGGGTGAAAATCGATTGCGATTTTATCGGATAAAAGAGCAAAGAGACCTCTGACCAGGCAAAGAAGCCGAACTCTTTCTCTTTGTACGGTTAAGAAGACACGCTTTCAGTTTCGTCGGCCGAATAACGTGCGAATAAACGAGAGTAAGAGGAAAGGAAGTGGCCTTTGAAGTGTAAACGAAAGGTACCTCCTCGACTGTTCCCTATTCGGACCCCGTTAGGAATGGGGTGCGCGCCAGTTGTCCCGTGGAAACGGCGAGGAGAGAGCTTTAAGTCCGACTTACACGATATCTACCCCGCACACTCACCGGCTACTCTATTTTATCCCGCGATACTGTCCTAGCGGTTGAGAGTCTGTATTAAAATCGCCCCAATGGCAAACCGGGTTTCGCGACTCGACGACACGGAGTTCCAGCAAAAAAGCCGCTCTCGCGGATACGATTATACGTTATTGCGGGTCGTAAGAGATACAGTTAAGAGTAACGTAGACGAGAGGACGTGTAATCCTTGAAAAATGTCGATTACGGGTATATCGCGAATGATGGAGGAATCAGGAGATAATTTTACGAGGATTCAGGCACTTCACTGTAATTACGGTTCTCGCGGGGGCTGCTTGTGGTGGTGATTATGAAGGTGGTCTTGGCTTATCACTTATTTTGTATGATACAACGTGCTGAAAGTATGGGGTGACGGAAAATATGAATAGACAATATTTTTAGTCACAGATCCACTTCTGTCCTTCTCTCATTGTCATCGTCCCTTCAAATCGTTCTCACTGTTGGATCAGAATGACGTTCCATTAGCTACTAATACGCATACGCTGCAAGCCAATGAGATTAACACGTTCCTGCCAGTTTTTCAATGTCGCCGGTTACCCAAATCCGCGCCTTGTCCCCGAAAGCTACGTCAACTTCCAAATTTCCGGATAGCATTCTGCACGATGCAGACTATTTGTGTCCCACGTCGAGGAATTGGACCTTTCCGCCCCGAGGCTGTATTCCGGCAGAACAGCCATTTCCGATGTTGATAAACGTTGCAGACAGCACATACATGATTGAACTAATCCCACGAAGAGCTGACAATCAAAAAAAAAAATCACCGCATCCCAAAACACAGTTTATTCCTCTCATACGTTCCTCCTTCCCAAGAATTTTCCAGCCGCCAGAAATTTCCGTGAGAATCACGCAGCAAAGAAAAGGAACGAAGGGCATACGGTCCGATTATTTCTTCGCACGGATTAAAGACCGAGATTAAAACTCACTGTTTTTCATTTTCCCAGGTACGGTATTAATTCCTTCGCCCTTTTCAGAACTAGCACGAACGTTCCGGTCACGTCCCTTCGACTTGGTGCGAAGAAAAAAAGGAATCTATTGTCGGGAAATTCCATCGACGCCGCCGATAGATCGGTACCGTCTACGTCGGCTGGAAGGATCGTCGTAATATTTGGCTGGCAATCGACTTCCTCCCGGTGTGCCGCTCGCGGCTCTCGAAATCGATTTACGAGAAGCCGGTATGCATCTTGCACCTTCGACGCAGTGACAATCAATTTGGGCCGTATACGAGGACCGACATCGTAGTCGTACCCAGCGGCTCTCATTTTTCGTCGTAAGACCAACTACCTATTCCAGCGTCCCGGAAATTGAAAGTCAGTGACGTGACATCCGGAACGGAGACTTCTTCGCTCCCTACAGAAATTTCACATTAACGAGCAAGCCGAAGAAGGCGAGGAGACTCCTAGAGATTCTTCGCGGACATCGTTGTAAACTTCTCCCTTCTCATCTCGTTCCTTTCTCGCAATTTTTTCTACTCTCCTTCACGATTTCTTCTCGTTTTTTTCATCTCTACCATCGCGTTCACCGTGAGACTTCTCCCATCGACAGAGCCGAGAGAAATTCGAGTTAGCAAGTTGCCGGGACAGCGAGGCCGACGTTCCCGTGGCACGACGCGCCGAGTTTCTCATTAAATTCCCCTTGTCAATTCGTGCTATCTCGCGGCAACGATCCGACCGTTATAATCGATTCGGCCTGATTTCGGTTAACTACCGTCATCCAAAGTTTACCGCTGTTTCCCCGCGAACAAGCCACCCCGTATTTGCGTCAGGCATCAACTTACCCGTACCCCATATCATATAACTCCCCATGAAGAGAAACGTTTTGCTCTCCGTCTCCCTCTGCTTGGGACAACCCCGTTCTCGTTTCGTCCTGCTTTCCCTTCTGCCACCGCTGCTGCCGTGAAACAACACCCCGCGTTAGCGCGTTTCCTGCTGAAATTCACGAATTTCGTGCGCCTCTCCGCATCGGAATGAGATTTCAACGGTGCTCGTCGACTCGCACTCTCCCGCGTGCGCGCGTCAACGGACTTCGTTGCAAATAGATATTCGATATTGCCAAAGACTTTTCACTTTCGACGGTTTTCAAGTTCAATTCGTTTGGACGAGTTTGTGGGACTTGGATGTTTTCGTTTTCGATCGAAGGAGACACTTTACTTAGAAGGACCCTTATGAGTTAATACAGGAAGTGGATGAAATTCGCAAACGGTTTGGTACGATATGAGATAACATATTAGAGATTTCCTTTTTGGTAATCCGCTTATTAGGTTCAAATTGTTCTCCAGATACTAAAATACCTCTAGCTTCTCCACGATTCTAATTCTCGCATTGAAGGCTCGAACAGTAACCACTCAAATTATCTCCCTATATTAACTCTTAGTCAATCCAGTGAGATCTTCTCATTTTAAACAAAGTAGATTGAGGACCAAATGAGACTAACTTCCTCCTTTACCTTACTAGTTCCCGTTACTGTTGACAAATGAGCAGCGTACAGCGTATATTTAGGTTTTTCCTCGGCAGTTGTTGACATATTAAACAATATCTAATAAAATCATCTTCTCATCTTCAAATCAAACCTCCAAGTCCCTCTCCAACCGATCATATCTTCCAAACCAAAACAAACCGCATCTCGCCAACAATGTGAAAATTTCACGCAAAGTTCGACGTCCAAGAGCTTTCGACCTTTCACGAGACTTTACCCTCGTGTTCTCCGATATAACGGGTGTCCCATAAGAGAGGACTTACATACGCGAGCATAGAAACGTCCTGCCCGTGTGCAGCAAACTACGTGTGTTAGAGCCTGATTGCGTCCGGCCGAGATGATTGCTTTTCCCGTGACTATGCCGGTGTACGCGCGCACCCACAATACTCCGACAGGCACTTCCACATCGTCCAAGGGACGAACATGGACATACGACAGGGCAAGGTGAACACGATCGTTTGTACACGTGCAGGTTTGTCCATCGACGATTGCTGCACGTTGCGCGCTCGTGCGCCAAATCGATGTTTCAATATTCCGATAGTTTATTCGTCTGGATCGTTGGACGGACGCTGCCGGCGTGAAATCACTTGGATTTTAGTTAACGTCGTCGTTGCAAGCGCAACCAAATGACAAACACGTATAGGATAGAAAGTAATCGCGGAGACGACACGGAGGACTACGTTCACGAACAACCTTGTCCTCCTTGATGCTGAAGAAAAAAATGGAAGGAAAAAAAGAAAGGGAAGGGTTGCATTTAAAAACTTTCTTCTATCTCGTATCATCTGTGCGAGAACTCGAGCTGGTCTTTCTTTGGAAGATCACCGACGACAATGCACCCTCCTTTCAGGATGTCCTGCTGACTCGAAGGGCGACGAAATTTTCATTTAAATCGCGGCTGCATTTAAAGCGAGAAGCGCGAGAGAATAAATTTGAAGCCGTGGGTAAAACAGTGCATATCCCTGAACTACTTGAAATTGATCCTAATCCGTAATCCGGCTTGTTCAGCCTCTTCCGTCTGCTCTCTCCCAAGGTACTTAGCATCGGGACAGCGGAGAATCGCGAGAGACGGAGAAATAGCCGTCCTGGAGTGCGGGACGGAAGGAGAGACCGGGTGTTTCCAACAAAAGGCACTTATATATTTCGGGAGAGAGAGAGGGAGAGAGAGAGAGAGAGAGGGAGAGAGAGAGAGAGAGAGAGAGAAGGAGGGAAGAGAGAGAAGGCCAGCAGGCGCGCGATGTTCCGTGCATTATGCATGATACGACAGTGCTTAATGTCCGTCCGAATTGCGGCCGCCCGATTTGAAATTTCGCCAAGCTTCGCCACTTTCTACGCAGCCGCAAATATGCTAATTGGGACATTACTTTAATTAATGTACTAGTCGTCGCGGTGCACCGCGATTTCGGCATCGCTAATGGAAACTTTTAACTCCACAATTACCTCTTAAGTATCGATGACACTTTACGATATGTATTTTCGTGCGAGCCGGTCTAAATGCGCGCAGATATTGTAGGAAGCTGAGAAGGGAACAGCTTGAGGGGATGCGGATCTAGTTCGTTAGAAAGGAAGGAATTTCCAGCGTATATTTTGGTATACGATATTCTACTTGTAGAAAAGTTATGTTTATTAATTAGGTAGAGCGATGCTCATCTACGGATTCCATGCAAAGAAACCCTGATTGGATCATTGGCATTAAAGTCGTGGGACAACGATTCCTTCGAGACATTTTACCTGTTCAATGGAACTAATTAGCTAACAAGAAAATTTGATTTTGAATTTTAAGGTCAAAGGCAGTTTAGCAGTTTTTTTTACAAACCTCCAATGTTCTAAAGGCATGGAATAACGGCTAGAAGTTGTGCAAAAGTTTTCTTAAACCACCCTGTACAAAGTGCGGGGTGACTTTCGTTTCAATCGAAAATATATCTACCTCCGACTGGGTCATTTTCATTTTTTTCTTCAATTTTTTAAAATTCAACCAAAAGTGTTCTAATTACATCGTGGTATTTCATCGTCCGCGTAAATCGTCGTTTATCATTGAAATCCGCAATGGAATCGAGCGGATCTTGGATTGGAGCGTGTCAACGTGGCTCGGCAAAACAGAGAGCCAAGGGATCCCCGTCAAGGAGGGATAATTAATCGCGCAATTTAGCGCAAAGACGCGTCGGCGAAATTATTCCTCGATTAATCGCGATCGTTAGCGCGCCTATTACAATACCAATACGTTCGCGGAAACTTCCAAAGTCCTCGTGCAGAGCACCATCCAATTTTCCCGAGAACCTAGAAGGTGATAGACCCGGAGTTTCAATTAATTTTGACTCGTCAATTGGCACGATCGTGTGCAACAGTGTCGAAAGGATCGAATAGTTTGTACGGTTTGTAAGACATAATTGCAAATCAAGTAAGTAATTGTTCTTTTCACTGGCTCACAAAGTGTTGGATGCTGCACTGAGTAGAAAGTTAGAGGCACAAACTCCTAATTATTTAACACAAATTCAATCTTCACACCACTAGCAAATTTTTTCTAAATTATTATTTAACTCTAACAATACCATGTGCGGTAAATGACTAATTCCATGAAATGAAAATGTTTAATCTCTTGTACGATTAAATAAAAGCAGATTGGTACATTGTTTCCTACATTAAGTCGAATCTTCTGTATTTCTTTCAAATTCTTTCCAAAAAATTTCTTTCAAAATATCATCGTTATTTCATAACCAGTCAAAAGATTTTCTACAGTAAGAATATACATATATCTATAGAGTGTCGATACGATTACTATTAATATATTCAATAATCTCAATTATTCAAAACATACAAAAAATTGTAAACTCCAAATATTATAAAATAACCACATCAGTTAGAACCGATCTACAGAGAAATAACAAAATTTGAAAGGCTATCTAAAAGGGGGAAAAAAAACATTTCGTCGAAGTATCTCGTGAACTCTCCAAGTTCTGCAGTTTCACAGGTTCTTCGAGAATCATGTAAAGCGCGTGTCATCGGATTTGGCCGCGAGAATACGAAACAAACGAATTAATTATTCATGCACGTCCGACGTCCGACACCAAACGCGTGCTGCCGTCACTTTGCAAAGGGCTGCAAGGGCCCAACGTGTTGTTTAGCATGACTATAGGAGGAGCAGAACGCGTTACAGTTAGTACATAAGGAAAACCACGTTTGCACTGTTACATGCATATCCTTTGTACACTTAGCTCTCACGTAATGACTATAATTAATGTGACGCATGCTTGATCGGCATACTATGCTTACAAGCCGATCATTTCCGTTTAGCGCCACCAGTGTTTTGCGTTTATCTCTACCTTTTGGAAGTCCGCTTGACGAACTTGATTGAGAGCATGACACGTTTTGAAGTTTTGACTTTGAGAGCTAAACTAGATTACAATATAGCACGTTTTCATGTTGGACGAGAGAACAGTAATACTTATTAACACCAACCGTACCACCATTTTATGTATATACTTAATCTGACAGTGGGATATCGTTTGACCAGTTATAAAATAACGATTATATTTCTAGGCAAGAAATGCAGAAAATTGCCAATTTACTATTGGACACGGTATAAAAAAGTATAAAAAAAATTTTTGAAATCTATAGCTAATAATGAAAAAAAGTTAAATTTTTATTCCACTAAGCAGGTCATTAGAGCGCGTATATTTCAGTTCGTATTAACCCAATACATGTGCGCTAATTTATGAATATTTAAACGTTGAATACTCTGCTGAATAATTGTCACACGAATCGAAAATACCGACTCTGAGGTGGCAATGGAGCGCTCGAATCTCATAACTATTATATTAAGGAAATATTATGTGATAGATATATCGCAATCAAGATGATTCCATTTACTAAAATTAAAAAGTCGGAAGAAAAAGTTTCAACTATTTCTACCTTCGAATAAGTATTTAAATTTTCATATTCTATGAATCATCAATACTTCCGCTCTAGATGTACTACTTTGTCTTGACCGACATATTCAACGGTAAAATAATTAATGCTACAAAATTATCATAAAATCGTTACGAGGAAGCAATTAGTGATTGCAATATCTCGATGCAACGGTAAGAACGAATCGATAGTTGAAAGTGCAATTATCAGGTTGAAGGAAAAATCTGTGGCTCGATGCTGGAGAATCGTTTACATTTAAGTTACTAACATCTTGGGAAAAGTAATGAAAAGAGCGTCTATTACGCAGAAGTTTAGTTATGTTCTTACGCTGTGAGTTCAGCTGCGCGCAACAATTTCCCACGGAACTTCGAAACCATAAAGATGAAAAGTTAAACGATAAACGTTAAAACGTAAAATTCGTTTAGCAACGACGCGATACATCCTTTTTAAAGGGAGCAGAAGTATAACATAACATGGCTCGTTGTCGGCATAACAAAAAATAGCTTCACCAGCGTGAACCGGATCAATGAAATAGAAGTGACAAGCCAACGGGCGAGAAATTTCGCTGGGATTTCTCTTATTTCATCTGGACAATCCTATCGATCATCCCCAGTGACCCCGATTACAGAAGTCGAACTCGAAGAGTGACACTGCGAAGTACAAATCGTAATAACATTGGTTATTCCTATGACGTGAAAGTTTTGATGTATCAAATCGTCTCGATCTCGCCATCGGCTTTTATTAAAAGCGTTCGTCTCGATTCTTGCAAATTTTCACGTTCCCGCCCTTTTTTTCCATTCCTATCGTCTCGAACTATATTATAAATGCCAGAAACGAACAACATCCGTTGACAGTCGCGTATTTCTCGCTATTTAACTTCTACGTTCCCTACGAATTGCATACTCGAAGCTACTGAAAAATTTCTACTTCACTGTGCACACATTCCCCGAGTGAAATTATTTTCCCGTCGGATGGACATTCATAAAATGCACAAATACAAGAATTCAAAAAAGCAAATAAAAATCATTGAGATCGACGACAAAGAAATATATTTTCTATAGTCAAAGAGGGTGGAAAAAATCGCACAGCGTAAAAGTATTCAAGAACAGGAAGTTCAGTCGATATTCGCTTTAATTCCCCGACGGTGTTCCTCTCATCGATTTATTGTACTCTTTGCGCCTTTAAATCCATCGTCCTTCAGAATCCCCGTTTCCCGCGCTTTTCGTTTCTTCCTCTTCGTTTGCCTTTTTTCTTTTAACGCCGCCAGATCTTCTAATATTATTTGCCCCATTTCAAATCCAAAACGACGAACGGATAGAACGAAGGAAACTGACTGATCTCCGGTGTACCATAATGTCGCTCCATCAAGCCGCGATAGAATTTCGATATTCGGCAAACAATGGCAGCCTGATATCAAACCGCTAACTATGAATCCCCATTCTGGTCCTTCTATTTTGGAGAAGAGAACGAAGGAGCGGATAGCCGAGTGGTGGGAACATGGTCGAGAGCTGCAAGGAGGAAAGGCAGAAGGAGGTGTTGGAGGATCCTTATCCCTCTTATCCAAGAGCGCGCGCTCGCACTGTTTCCATTCCAAATCCACGAGTAGGGATTACTTAACTGGAGAAATTCATCCGAGCGAAAAGAGAGACTCTCGTCCTTCCTCGGTGCTGATACTCGCTGGGAAACCCCCCTCTGAGAACCGATCGTTCTACGAAATAAAAGTCTTTGGTACTCGAAAAACGAAGAGGTCATTATTTTCCGAAGAGTGGAAGAAGAAAAAGAAACGGTAGAAGTAGAAGTGGGAGAAAAAAAAAAGTGAAGAGCCTTCGAAACCGTTGGCGGAGCATGAAGCGATATTTCTTTACTTGGAGAAGAATATCTAAGTTCCTTCGTACGTATGCTGACCCGTTGTAAAATCTCGCGCGTACAACAAAACCGGATATATTCGTTCGACGTGGAAATGGGGAAATTCGTCGATCGGGGAGAAAATGGGAGATAGGTGAATCCGTTCGATTTGCGGGAACAATTTTATACAAATTCTTGTATATCGAGTTACGCGAGATCCAGAGCAACGAAATGTTTCGAGTGGAAAAAGAAACGTAGACGGAGCATGTCAAAGAGTTATTGGTAATTGCGCCGGCCTTTTCGGACCATTGGTTTTGATAGCTTCATACTTTACGGAATCGAATGGGAGACCGCATTCGTGTCTAGCTTCTCTTATATACTGCTCCACTAAAATCTTGGCTCGGACAATAGATAATAGAAGGAATACCTTTTTGGACGCTCGAGAGAATGATCGTCCGCGATCATATTTAGGCGGCCGATATGCTATTACTATTCTATAGAAATAATTACAAAATATCCAACTAAATATTCTTTCCGACACTTTCATTTTCCCTCATTACAGTCAACCTTCTCAAACACCTCCACATAACTTCATACAGTATGATCCTCGACTTGTGCAGATTCTTAAATAAAAAATAGAAGTCAATTCCAAAATATGAAATTCAATTTTCCATTGCCAAAACATGAATTTTGTCGGTACAGAAGCGAAGACAAGTGTTTACTTGTGTACACAGTAGACATTCAGCTATTTCCACTTATTGGATTGTGCGGAAATTCGTAACCCTACTTTTACCACTAGCAGTATTCGACGTGTGAGATTTTTCACCATACGGGAAAATCGTTGGGACGAATTCATGACGTAGATTGAATGCTCGGTGTATATCTAAACATCCTAATTGTTCCCGTATCGCAAAAGAAACAGCTCATTAAACGTATCCAAAGAATTCACCCCTGAATATACTATTTGTAGAGGCGACATCTTCATTACTTTCGTAACTCTAAAAAAAGTAAGTACCTTCCAGCAGCAATATCCTTGTAAACCGAAGCAACGTATCCCTATCTAAGAAGGTAGTCTCATTGCTAAGAGATATTGCTCCAATTTGTATGCTATTCTATCTCGTTCTTGCTCCACGTGACACTTGCACACGTGCAATGCGCAACAGTAAAAACCGCGAGCATACGGTTCCATAAGTACGACAATAAACTTTTCTTAATCCGTCGTTTTTTTTCCTACCCACGATAAAGGTGAACAATTACCGAGATACTAAATAATTAGTGAACCGTGCAGGTTTCGAGACAGTAGTTAAGCAGGTCGGTAGGTTACATAGTAGCTAAGCAGGGGGTTGATGGAGGTTGGGAACACTAAGCGTGGCTCTATGTAAGAACCACCCTGCCTCTCTCCCCACTAAGTAGATGCTTGTCAGCGGAAACTTAATTAAATATCCAAAGTGGATGCCGGAATTACTACAATTAGTATGACGGTTCTCCTAACCCCACCCTTATTACCCGGCTAGTCTCGTCCGTCCCGTTCGCGGGTATTACTACTTAATGTCTAATAAATGTCAAGACGACGACCGAATGTCGTGCGTTATTTTTTCACTCTCGTGCCGTCACGGCGGGTATGCGGAGGAATTTAAGTGTCCTTTATGCAGGACGAACAACGGGGCTCTGGATGGAAAACTTGGCTCATAGTTTTCGACGTCCTTAATTTCAAATTTCAACAAGCGCCAACAATGTTCGCGAAAGAAGCTCCGTAGCGGAGCGATTAAAATATTTCCAAGTTTTACTTGTTCGAAGAAATTGCTCCGGGAAATTACAAATATCCGTGCTACCGGGTATCTGTTTAGTGTTATTATTAATATCGTTATAGTACTGTAGGATCTATATATATATTTCTGTCTTATATAGTTTCTCCTAAATTATTGTATGTATTAAACTAATGGTACCGTAAGCTAATCAACAAACTAAACGTATGAAAACTATACAAAATAACAGACACATCAATCAATAAAAAGTCTAAATACTCTAACTCACTCTCTCACAAATTCTCTAACTTTCCTTTCAAGATTATTCTCTCCACTGATCTCAACTCAACTCTGTTCATAGTTCAACTCTGTCTATGGCTCAACTGACTCTCCCAAAAATTCTCGCTCGCATCCACCCTCGATACTCTTTCTCATAAGTATGCATTCTCCGCCTTTTTCCTAGCATGGATTCTCTATTGCACTCACTCTTTTTTTTTCTTATACGCAGACCAAACATTCATGCCACTTCTGGCATTCCTCACCTTCAAATCACATATTCTAAACATCCACTCTCGATTATACAAAATCCATCCATACTCAGCAATTACAATCTATTTCCTAACTCTGAAAAATTTCGATACTACAATACGTAATTTAAAATGTACAAATAGAGTGGAAGAATATTTGCATTTGGAGGACAAATAAAAAGTTGAAATCCCTTTTTAACCTATGATTCGTATGGCCCTCGAAACTATTCAACCGCGATATTCGATCGTTCGATAGTATTGCAACCAAAAAACCACTGGTTCGCTGAACTGGCGCGTAAATACGAACCCGAAGGTACTTCCTTTCTCATTCGAAGTGGTTTTCCATCATCCGCTTCCAGCGGCAGAGAAGGGGCTGAAGAGGAGAGCGAATTACAAAGGAATGCCAATGCCGGACGCCTTTTGTCTCGCCCGAGACTTTTCCCTACGATTTAATTGCGGGGAAAGAATCGTCACGGGCGAACGATAAAAGAAGATGGACAGTCGTTTATTGCAAATCGAAGGAAAATCGTCCTACCGATGAAACGCTCCTCGAGATGTTTGAAACGAACTCGACAAACGGCACAATTACGGTCGAACAATTCTATCGTCGAAAGAATTCATCGACTATTTTAACTTGGAAAGATTTTTACATCTAATTGCACAACCTTTCGTGTCGAAAATATTTCTAACGTAATTATCAATTCTCGAGAGATAATAAACATTTATGATATGAAACTTTAACGTTCAAATTTCAGGTCTATCGGTGCCATCTTTCCGCAAACGTAGAAGAACGCCCAAAAGAACAATGTGAAACAACAGAGACGAAGGAAAAAAGGAAATAAAGTACAGTAGTCGTCTATACAGCGATATCTATTGGTGCGGGAAACGGTTTACAACAGAATATTGTCCCGTCTAAGCCGCTCTCCAATATTTCATCAACTTTCTTATTCCTTCTTTTCCGTCGCCTTCCAGAGTCCACATTGGCCATCGTCGTTCCAAGCCATCTTCCCTTCGCATCCCCTTATTTCTCTCTACCCTTTTCTACGGCCCTTGTTCTACTTCGTCTCGTAGGACCATGAGCTTGGTATCTCTGCAACGAAGATACAAAACGAGGATGGCGCAAAGTATGTCCAAGTATTTTACTAAAATAACCCCTTTAAGAAGAGCTGCCCATCGTCGCAGGTACGTCAAGCTATTTTCCTCGCGAATAATTCGTGAGACGATTTCAACGTCGTAGAAATTTCCACGATCCCTTCCTTCGACCAACCGTTTTTATCTTCCTCCAATTCTCCTCTCTCTTCTCCCTCTCTCATCGTTACTACTTCACGAGAAAATGAGATGGATGTACGACGGTAAGAAACACAGCGCGGAAAGTGAGGCAAGAAAGTATTGTGGAAGAAGTTCAAACTATTCCCGAGAACAAACTATTTTCTTCTTAAGAGAATATAAATGTACTTCGCTTTTATTCTCCCCCCGTCATTCTTATCATTACGTTACCCCACTGGCAATCGTAATTTTACGATCAAACGAAAAAGAAATTCTTATATATCCTATATATCGTTCGCATCGTGATCGATTCTGCGATTGGAAAAGGAAATCGTGCGATCGGTAATACACCTCGATATTCCGGCATGTAACTTCTATCGATTCGTTGTTGCACTCGTCGAATGAACGTTTCACGTGGAAAGGCCAAACAAACTTACCGAGAGGGAGGAAATTTTTGTTACCCTCGTTCCCGCACAAACTTTGCCAACAATAAAAATTTTAGTACAGCTGGTCGAGGTTATTGTATGTACAACCGACTCGCTCTTTCTCCCTCCTTGTCTTTCTATCGTCGAGGAAACACTGAATTACGAAACCACGATGGAGGGGAAGTGGATAAAAAAAGGGGAATTCCTCTAGTGTAATTTTAGTACAACAGGCATAAATATACATCATCGTAGTGACGTAATCCGGTGTACTAAAAACATTCTATACATCCCGAATGCATCGTGTCGGGTATATGGTTCACGAAATCGCTCGATATACAGGTATACTAAAATACTAGTATAGTAACAGCAACCAGCGAGTATACGTCCGCGATGCTTGTTGGCTAAAAAACGTTCGGCTTTGCAGGGCCCGATATTAAAGGCAGCTTTTAGCAGGAGTAATGAATTTTAACGGTATATGAGCCTCCCATACCTACCTGTTCAACCACTCTCCCGCATACCCGACGTAAGAAATTGCCCCCGCGAAATTATTTCCTTTATAAATCAGCGGCCATACGTTTCGACGTCATCCCAACCTTATCCCGCATAGTTCTCTCCTCTCTTACCGCCTACTTTTCCTTACCAACGATGTCTCCATCCACGAGGAACGGAGTGCCGAGAGAAATGGTTAAGGTTTATTAACAATACGTTATCGGCTGAAAAATTCCACCATGAGTTTCCTCAAGAATTTCTCTCTTCTTGGTTGCTTGCAAAGTAAGGAAAACTTCGACCAACCTCGTTTCGTATTACGCAAGTAATCCACGAAGATGACGAGACAAAACGAGAGAACGATTACACCTACCTGTGTCGTTCGTGAGAAGACTCGATTTTCCCGTCTGCTTGTATTATCTCGTAAATGAAAGGAGTTAAATTTGATCGGTACCCTACCATCAATTCTCTTTACCTTACGCGGGATACTTTGGACCTTGGAAATCCCAGCATCGAGAATTTATATACGCGTGTCCGCCTGAAGAATGGCCGATAAAAAATAGCGGAGCTTCTATCGGTGCGATAACTTACGACGGGATATCCCCGGCGGAATAAAAAGGTCGAATAGAATAAACCGCGATTGTTTGACATCGGTCGAACCCCTACGATGAGATTCGTCGAGAGAAGAGTCGGAGGGTGAATCTTTCAGCGAGCCGGAGAGGACACGGAGAGAGAGAGAAAGAGAGAGAGGGACAGAGACAGAGGTGAACGGTAGGGGGCTTGATTTGGTACCGGAATAGCTATGGTGGGGATGTAGTAATTTGTCGGCTTGGGAAGGCGGCTGGCTCCAAGCTGATAACAGGGGGTGGTCCATTCTCCGCTGATTCTACCACCCCGTTTCTCCGCGTCCTCCGGCCGAAACCCTTCCTCTCCTCTCTCGACCCTGTCTGTTCCACTTGCGAGTATGCCAACCCATGGATCCGCGTAAGACGTCCAGTCTCGCCCTGGCTGCTCGCCGATGTATACGAGGACAGGGGGAAGACGACAATATCAGAGGCGAGGAACGAGACACCGGGGGATTTTCCATAATCGAGCGGCGTACTCTCGTCGTTTATGACTCACGGAAATTTATACTTGAGATTCTTGGGTACCTCTCTTTCCGTGAGTAACAGTCACGAATGAGGGACATTTATTTTTCGTGGTTTATGACCTAACGATGCATCCAGTTGGGGACGATTGACGAGGGATAAATTACTTTTCTGGTTTGCGGTTTGAAAGTTCATGTTATAATTTTAGGTAGGTCGATTTGATGGTTACTTGATTAAAATACTGTTCCTTTTATCATTGGATAGAGAGAAGTAAGCTTTGATATCGTTAAAGTTTTACCAGTTCAGTGGATAAAATCGTAAGGATAATTTGGTGAATTAAAGAGGCAATGTGGTCGTACTTTTATGTCGAAGTGTAAATATCGAGGTGAGCGGTTCGATCGAATTTGAAAGACAAAGCCTGATGTAAAACTGTGAAGCTAAATCGAACGGAAGTACCAAGGAGAAATTCCAGAATTATCGATTCACCATCGCGACGAATTATTTCGATCGAGAAGAATAGGCCACGTAACAAGAGTCACCTTAACTCGAGAAGAATGTACTCCAGCGAAGTTGAAATTCTTCGACTGGCTGATTGGCCGTGGAAAACAAAGTTACCTTTCTAATCTCGTTTTCCCGAGGTCCCTGCTACTCCGAAATTTGTTCGAACAGGCTGTGCAGCATGGTGTACCCAGACCGCGTATCCCAATCGGTTTAGCATTAGCGCGGGAAACTTCTAATTACCGGATGTGCGGTGGATAACTATTATTTTCGTGAGCTTGGGAATTTTTTCAATTTGTTTCACCTCTTCGTCGCTCTTTCGATCGATAGAAAGTAGATATATCCTATTAATAATCTTTATATAAAATATGAAAACGTGACCTATTCTACGCTTGAAATATAGACACCGTTCAAAGATTCATAAAACGAAAACACTATCACTTAAGGCGACGTCCAGTTGATTTTTTTATTCTAACTACAATAATCATAGAACCATTTATGGACCTTTATAATTTATCTTCAACGACATCCTCGTATTAGAACAAGCTATACAAATTTTATATTCTACCTTTACTGATCCCATAAAACTCGAATTTTATAAAATACGATATGTCATCTCGTTTTAGAACTTCTACTATTTGCATTATAAATCTTTTCTGCCTTTCACATTAGAAACGATGTAAAAATTAAATTACTGCTATGTTGTAAACTTCATGATAAAGCTAAATATCACGATGATAATTTTGCTTTCACTTCTCACAATTTCACGTCCCACAGGATTTTTCAGCTCGACAGTTTTTCAAAACTCCAGTTTCCTAATTTGATTCTGCTCCACCATCAGTATTCCTCGTTGTTATAAATTAATTAGTTAAGGACACAACGGAATTTTCAATTACAAAAAAGTAGCCAAGGACGAGATAAATACTTCCCGCGTAAAATTGCCATTCAATAATGTGTTAATACTCCCGTCAAAGTTTAATCGGTAACTGAGAAAGTACCGGACAAAGGAAACGTGTACCGTTTAACGGTGGCCAATGTAAAATTTCATAAGGCGCTCGAAGAGGCAGTTTCAAGGAGGTAGGGGTCGGTTAACACCGTGAAAGTCGCTGCGAGTCTGAGAGTTAGTATCTTTAATATGTCTGACGTATGCAGCAGTTAAATTAAAGCTCTCTGCAGGAGGAAAGACCCTCGCCTTGTTTCAGCCCTGTACGTTAGTACGAAGCCCACGGTAATCTCGCATACCAAAACCCAGGCTGCTTCTACTTTCCCCTTATTTTATTCCTGCAAACTACTTTGCTCGAATTGCAACCGCAACAAATTTTTCTCTACCAACGACACGTGCCAATGCGAACTTTCTTCTTAATTATAATTAAAACAAACTTCACGCTTTCGCGACTCGCCGCCAAGGAATTAAGATTTGAAGGAAATTTTCGAGGGTTACTCGCCCTGTTTAATCGTACGGATTTGTGTTATCGGTAGACAAGAGTAGAGATAGGAGATTGTATTATGGTTAAAAATATTTCATCATTAATTGCAGTATTATGAAGCATTTATTGCAGATGATAAATTCGACAATTCTAATTGTAAGTATCAAAAGGAAACGAGATAATTGATATTTCTACTCTTATATTGTGTTTAACTTTGAAAAATTAAAGAATTGTGCAAGAAATAAAGACTGTCAATTTCATCTATTGATTCTCGACAATCGTCTATTGATTCTTTACAATTACTAATTATGTTATTGTTCGAATGGTTTCTATAGTTATTCTTTGTCTAAGAATATGTGAAACTATCTTGTCGAAAACTTGTAGAAAAATACAGAATTAGCTGAGCTCTTTTTGTGGTGTGGATTAGGTCTGGATTATATCTGGCTGCGAGTTAAGTCTACGTTTCCGCCCTCTTTATTATTAGCTCCGTGGCAGCGAGTAATTTTAATACGTCGATACTTCCTGAAGGAATAGTATATTGAAGACCTAGATACCCAATGCTGGTTAGACATTCGCAACTCAAATTCCCTTGGGATTGGACCATGTTTAAATTGGACACGAACGTCTACTAGCACGACGATACGCACGTACTTATCCACGCGTCGATTTGCAAATGTATGTATCTACAGGTTTAAGCTGTATTCTCACAGAATTTCATCCCATTGCACTTTCACGTAATCGATATTTTTGGGCGAAGGTATATCTATCAAATAATACAGTGAATTACTTCAACTCCGGTCGATATTTGAAGTCTATCTATTTTTACATTCACATTTTTACATTCTGCGCGATGACCTCTTTTTTGAAGGAAATACACATTGAATAATTTAATGTTTACATCTACCAAATTGATCACTCGATTAAATAATGTCCATAACGATATTTAGCATCATAAAATTTAACGGTACGCTGAAGGAAAAGCTCGAAATTACTATTTAATTAATTTCTATGAAACATTCTATAAATTTAATGTTGACACGTACCGAACCATTTTATAAATTAATATTCATATCAATATTCTCCTCCATAAAATCCAACGAAACGCTAAAGAAAGAGATTTAAAATAATTTTTAAATTATTAATTATTTCCTATACAAACAATAGTATGCTATTCTCTATCTTCCCCATTATATAGCAGTACACCGTACGTCCCCGATATTCGAACACATCAATACATCAACCCTCCACAACGGCCAGTTCTCGCATGACGTGTCACAGTGACAGTGATCAAAACGTTTGATTCTCGCATGACGTATTACCACTCCAATGTCTGAGGAGGTGCTAATAATACATACTCCGGTATCCGTAAAGTCATATGACGGTACTCGGATCAAACCGATACCGTTACACGAGACCGATCATTCGCTAAAACCGTTTCCAACAGATATACCATCTCGCAAAGGAGACACCTGATAAACGCACACCTAAAGCTATACCTTTAGATCGAAAGTTTCGCGCACGATTTCTACCAATAGTCGAGTCAGCCACGCTTCGACCGAATACGATTAAAGTGTACGGTACGCTCCGAATGAACTTATCATGCGTAATCGAACAAGATTGCTCATACCGAATGCAACGGGTCCCCGTGTGGTCGATAAACTCTATGTACAGTAATGGCCCGCTTTGCGGTCAGCCCCGTATTCGGTGTGAACGGAGCATTAGAGTGCCGAATGTGTCGGTACCTCTACTGATGACACACGGATACACTGGTACAACGTATTCTCCTGACTGTCAACTACCTCTCCTGCGGGTACAGAGAGCTTTTTAGCGAACTGTCAAACTCCGCCGAACCACGAATTACTCATTCCAGCACGTATACAAATGTAGTCCCGCAAAGCGCAACGCGGATCAAAGACTCGGGGATACCACGGACGAGAATTCGGAAATATCGATCTTGGTTACCGACGCGAACGAGAATCGCCGAACTGTGCGGATGAATGGCAAAGATTGATTGACCGATAGACGAATACGCGTTAAAACATCGATTCCGTGGACCATATATGCGGGATTGGATGCTCCTCCTAATGAACACCGAGATTAAGAGAGAAGGACACGAAAAAGAGGATGTACGGGGGAGAGTACGCGACGACCGATGTTGCGGATGTTAATCCTTTTAGTACGGCTACGTCCGAACGGTGATTATACGGTGACGATGTATGGGACAGTGAGAATGGAGCGGGGATGGATTAAATACAGATGGTTTGTTTTAGAAAAGTATCGGGTTGTCGTTTAATAGGATCTAATTGCTGTTTCGTGTTCTTTTGGATTTCGAGAGAGAGGGTTGAATTGGACGATGGTGCTAATTAGATTCATTATAGAGATACAAATTGGACGTATAATGTAAGAGTCGTCAATGTTGACGAATTGGAAAAAAGATTTGCTGAGCTGGAATAAATTATTAGAACTATAAATTGGCTCTAGTGTGGCGCAAGTATGAGTTGAATATAGATTATTGAATTGAATATAGTGATTCCGTGAGCTGTAATAAATTATCAGAGCTAACTATAAATTGGTTATAGAATGATGCAAATACGAGTTGAATATAGATTATTTGTGACATGAAGTTATTCATGTTTGTTGGTTGTTAATTACCATAAATATAATTGTTAATACGAGATGCTTCCTCTTCAACGTAGATATTGATGATCTCTCCTAAAGGAATCGATGAGAATAATAAATTGAGTAAAGTTGCCCACTGAGTTCTTATATACTATCAGCATTCCCTGAAAGTTCTATCTACTACTACATAAACACAAGTTAAATACGGATAGATTAAATAGCAAGCGGTTCTGCTATTTAATCAGCTCTAATTTTAATGTATCTGTATGTTGAGCAAGGTGGAATATTGAGACTCTTGAAGCCTGGGCTGCGTCGATATCCAACGTAGATGTTATGAATTGGATGAATAAGACTTGGTAAGAATCGAGAAACTAAGTAAGGTCGTCTACCTCGTTATTATGAATTACCGGTACGTCGCGCAAACGTAAACAGAGTCGTAACTGGTGCGAAACGGTAAGGATACGAACGCACAGCTTGTACCTTTGTTGATTATCTATTCGTGGAATATCAGAAATGTCCAAATGGCTTTGCCATCTGTACTTGAAAATTGCCCAAAATTATGATCATACCTATTTTCAAGCTAAGAACATATTTCTCAACAAGCTACATCTCATTATCTTTCCTACATATATGTACACAGGCAAAAAAGGCCCATATGTGGAGTACTGTAATTCTACTCTCTTAGATCGAACCAGTGAGATTTCACTGGTTCAACCAGTGAATACAAATCTCACTGGCGAACCAGTGAAATTTGCGCCCGCTGCCGCTGCACCATGCGCCGTGTTTTATTTTTGAATATGCTGACGAGTGAGATTCACTGGTAAACCAGTGAACTTTGATGGCCACCGAGTTCACTGGCGGAACCAGTGAGTGTCATTGGTAAAAAAGTGAGTTTCCACTGGCGAACCAGTGAAATTCTACTGGTTCGATCTAAGAGAGTATATATACACAATAACAACATGGGAACAATAACAAATAGAGTTACAATAAACAGCATCTGATATTATTTAAATCGCATTGCGTCTTTTCTACGAGAAGGCATTGCGATTCGGCCGGCCGTAAATGGCGTCAGCTGAGACACCGGAAGTAACCCGGTAGCTACACCGGTGCTCTACTTCTATGCGATCCGCTGCTGCAACGACTGGACGAATAAATTTAGATATAAACGCCCGTAAAATGTGTGTCCCTCTACGTACGATCATAGTCCGAACTCATTGTCGCCGAAATATACATTTACCGCGATACACTCATTGACCCACAATGGGCACGATTCCAAATTTCCAGATACATTACGAACTTTCAAACATAAACGACCATTACTACGACGCGACCTGTGGTTCACCTCTAATACGACGCTATTCTTCTGTACTTACAGATTTTAGTATGTATAAGTATTCTAACTTTTGCTTTTTGCACGAATGATAGAGTCTTTGATAAGTTTGAACTTATTTTGAGACTTTTTGTAGTGAATAGAAACAAATATGTGTGCAAAAAAGCGTCTTACGATGATTATTGTGTAGAAGAGAATTTGAGTATTGTACTCACTGAATGGTAAGAAGTTCAGCTGCATAATGTTCGAGTTCATGCAACATCAAGAACAGTAAGAATCAGCATCAGGAACAAGAAGAATCAGCGACAGAACAGGAAGAATCAACATCAGAGCAGAAAGAATCGGCAATCCTTGCACTTTTTGCACTTCACAATCGCGCGCTACAAACGAATCCGACTGTAATGGCGTCTGCGAGGAAACTGACGCTACAGCGACGCTCAACGGCAGATCGCGGAGGCCTAGCGAGGTCTGCGACGTGATTGGCTGACAGCGCATCAGTTATAAAAGATCCCTATAGGTGGTGCCAGCGCGAAATTTAAAGCTGCGAAAATGTAGTGCTCTTTGAGGGAAGGATCTGCAAGCAAAAAAGAGACCTGAAAATTCACAAATGTTCAAGGTAATACCTGCTTTGCTTTCGGATGATAATATTGCAAGAATATGTTTTTTCTGTAAAGATATAAAATTGTATGATATGAAATATTTTATCGTATTTTAAAAGTACAAAATTCAAAGAGAGATGGGATGTTATAGAAAGTTTCACAGTTACAAAATTAGGTAGCGTTAGAATGAATTACATTTGAGTCTGATTCTAAGTTAATAAATGGTTTCCCAAATCCCAAAAATTCTGGGACGAAAAAACATATTATTTTTCCAATTTATAGATTTCCTGCTTTTAGTACTTAACGGAGGATAAAGTTTGTTTAAAAATAAATCTACCATTGCAACAATCGATCACGAGAAACGCTACTGGTCAAACAGAATAGGTGTGTGCTTTCAGCTATCGCCATCTCCTACGGGGTGGAACAACCACAACGTTAAAATTGATTTCACCCTGTACGCAAGTCCCGATCTCATGGAACAGAAATTGTTTGATCGATAGTCGAATTTCTCTTAAATTCGGTAGATGACACGATGACGTATGTGAAGACTGTTTGAGTGGAAAAAATTCCGCGCGTACTATTTTCGTCGAAGATAAATCTATTGTATTTATGTAAAACAAAATTCTAACATAATGAGTGAACTATTTACCGAGAAGTGGAAGAACCACGTTTATTCTGGCAGAAGAATGGGTGTTATCGGTGGTACAAAGTACGTGAATCATACGTAGCTTGGTTGGAACTTTTACAAAATTTGTTCTTTTATAAGAATAAATATTTTAATAGATAAATTTTCAGTAATAAATAAAATTCCAAGCTTGATTCTGTAGTTTCATGCACGTAATTTGTGTTATTACATAAAAGATTTGGTTTCTAACAGATGGGAACGGCCGGTCCCAAAATCCAAGGAGTACTGGGAAAAATTCTGCGATGATGCAGCAAAGAAATTAGTTAGAGTAAGAGACCCATCCGCAAAATTATCCTATCGTTCCTTAGCCATGAATTATTCAACAATTCCTAATTCTGGAACACAAAGCGATGACAAGTCGTGCGATTTTTCTCCTGATACTAGTATAAATATTTTTAAGTCACCGGAAAACTCTATGCATAAGGTGCCGCAATTAAGTTGTAAATTTCTCTCGAGCAAAAATCCCCATGCTGATAGAAAACCACTTCAGGAGACGATATTAAAAACAAGATATTCCTCGAAGCAAAAATATAACAATTCTTCCTCTGATAACGGAACAAAGAATTTCGTAAGAATTCCCAAATTAAGTATCGCTAGCTCTCGATCTAGTTTTAGTAAAATTTCGTTAAATCATACGAATGATTTTCCGGTTTCGTTGGATGCGGAAACAAAACTCTCCAAAAAAGGACAAAGTTCTTCTGTAAGATCGATTCTTCCAGCTTTGTCGGAATTTTCCTCAAATTCTATGACTACATCGGTATCGAAAGAATGGACAGAGAAGGACTCAACTACTTGACATTTTTCAAAATCGTCTGATATTAGGCATTCTGACGAAGTTGTATCAAAAAATATGAAAATTTCGAAAACAAGGCAAAAGGATGGATTGTCAAATGTAAATTCACATCGTAAAGATCAATTGGACAATGCACTGGGACAATTTGATTTTGAGAAGTCACTTCGCGAAGCGAAAGACACTAAACCCAATAAAGACACCGAAGATTCCTTGGAAACTCGACAATCCTTGAAATACTCTACTCATCGTGCGTACAAAGCACTGAAGCTTTTAACAGCTAATAAAAAATTAGACTTTGATCCTAAATTAAATGAACTATCACTGAAAGAATCACTCTTGGAATCGCTCAATGCATCTTACGAGAGTAGCGTCGAAGAATCCGTGTCACCGGAAACCGAAGTTATTGAAAAAGTTAAAGCGGATGATGACAATTCTTTGTATCTCCATGGCGAGCAAAAGAAACTGAAAAGTGTACGCCTCAAGAATTTCCAATCCAAAAGTAGAGAAAGTCGATATTCAAGTTTAAAATCGGCACCTTCAACGTCCAGGACGATTTCTACAGGATTGCGTTTAACTTCCGGTTCCAGTTCTGAATTCGTGCACCCTGAACTTCCAAAAATCCCTTCGGCTACAGTTTTATCCGCGATTCCAAAGTTGTCAGGTTTCCCCAGAAAAAATCGAGACAGATGTTTATCCTGTATGTACAAACCGTTTGAAATTCCAGAAAAAAGAAAAATCTCTTTACCGAGGACCAGTTTGCAAAAATTCATATTCTCTGATGAATTAAAAAAAGAAAGTGAAAAATTAAGAGTGGAAAGTCCATTTGAAGATGTATCAAATGACAGTGAGAGCAGTGTGATAACAATACCAGACTTTGAAGACGAAGTAAAAGAAATAGCAAACAACGAAATCTTAGCGAAAGATGTAAGATTTCCGGAAGACTTTAAAACTTCGCAAAGTCCATCCTCCGAGCTAATTCCTCCTTCTCGAGTAGAATGCGAAGAGCCAACGAAGAAACAAGACACGGAATTAGAAGATCTACGTGAAGCTAAGAACGAAACAAAAACCAGATTGGAAGACAGTGCTGATTTAAATTCATTGTCAAACGTAGAAGATGCTAAAGTTCGTTCTACAGCTGTCCTAGTGTCGTCGGAGCCATCGAAAATTCTTTCCATGGAACAAAGTTCCGAAGAGGACAGTTCTCTCGTTGCTTCGATAAACGACGATCAGTCTAATAAATATTTCGTTCCTTGTCACGCTCCTACGGTATTCCGACCAAGTTTAGAACCACTAAGAGCTTTGAGACACAAAAAGCCAAAGACATTGCAAGAACTAATTGATATGAACGAAGCTGTGCCTCTGGGAAAAACTGACTCCATCGATGATTATTACGATGACATTCATACTTCAAAACACCCTGGGAAGACGGCCGAATCGGCAGATAAATCAGTGACATCTAAGATATTTAAGGATATATTAATTAAAGACAAAGACGCAGCGGATAAGCACGCTCTTCCTGGCACTAGGGTCCTGTCGAAAACTAAATCTGTCTCTGAGAAATTGTTTCTCGGAAAGACCGAAGTTGCAAAGAAGGAAGATCGTGTTCTTAGAAAAGGATCTAGCTTGATAAACCTCGCACATGCTTCGAAAGATGTTGAAGTTAGGAAATCAGTAGTTACTGAAACTGGATTTACTGAGGAATTAGAAAAATTAGACGTCGTTCGTGGCGAGGATTCTGAGGAAAAATTGTCTTCTGTTGCTCCAAAGAAATTACCACTTATGGCTACGAACGACGTAGTGGAACTTTTGGAGGAATTCGATGAGGATGCTTCTACAACTATAATGTTAGAGTCTTTATGCAAAGAGTTTTCTACGCGCGTTTCAAAAGACTTTGAAAGCTCTAATTTGAACGAAAAAAAGAGAAACAAATTAATACAAAAATTAGTAGAATTATTAGTAGACTCGAAACGGTATTTATATCCAGATAAATTCCCCTCTGACTTGGTTTTCTCTACGAAACAGCCGTTCCTTTGTAATCCTCGTCAACTGAGACGAATCCTACCCCTTGAATCCTATAACCTCGTAGCACCTTTGCTGGGGTTGCCGAAATGGTATCCCAGGATGAAAGGGTCGGTGAAAGACGTAGATCTAAAAAGTCAGCGCATCAGCAGGAAGTGTTCCTGTGACGAAATCTCGAGCGACAGAATTGTAAGCCTTGCTTTCCCTTCCGGAAATATCTACATACATTAATTCAAAGATACATTACCCCATAAACATTCTAAATTTCTTCAAATTCCCATTTATCTCGTAACATCTAACAATTACCAAGGTACATCCACCAACGTCAAGAGGCAGCAAATCGTTAGACGAACTAGATAAAAGAAGTCGACCGAAATACAATCCTTATGGGTTATTTCTAATAAAACCAAGACGTAAGGTAAGATTTGAAATTGTGAAAATAGAAAGATAATTAAAATATGAAATGGAAAATTTTAATTATTCACGGATCAGGTTGTAACCTGGCGTCCCTTAACAGAAGCAGACATGGAGGGCTACGATCCAGATGGTACTCTTAAAATGCGAACCGATAACATCATGAAAAAGATATGTCAAGATTTCTGTCAATGGATCGAAAGCCTAGGTGGAACGGATAAAGTAATCGACGAGGAAGTTCTTCGAGATATGTTTGAGATCGACTTCAAAGCTGAAGCATGCCGTGCAATGCAGGTAAAGAAACGTTGCTTTTAATCTCGATTCCTGTAAATACCATCGGTTCTCGCATAAGTTTACCCGCCTGTCCGCGTAACACGGATAGACGTTCTATTTTTTAACAGATATCGATCCGAGAAATGCCAATGGTGCCTACGGAGGTGGCTTTAACAAGAAACTCCCCTGGCGCAACTAAGCTAGCTATGACGAGAAAGCATCTTCTAAAAGATGCTAGGGCCGAACGGAAACAGGCGAAAATTACGGCGTTTGGAAGTAGTATACCTCCCGAACTGCGATTCGTACCGCCTAATAATAAAGTTCAGAAGAGATGGCTCGAATGCGAGAACGTTCCACATGATCTCGAAACGATGGACGTAGTTTGGAAAGACATAACTCATCTGGACAGCGTGAAAGGTTTCGTCAAGTGGCTTCAAGAACATCCGGAAGTAATTTCGAAAACATTTTATATACAAGAAGATATTTTTGATTGTATTTTATGGTAATAGGAAATTTGAAATATACGCACTTTGGGATTTGTTGGTTCTAAATGTAACCACACCCTGTATAATATCTTTTAGCCTGTTCCAACGAGAGAGTATAATTGAAGCCATCGCTTGGGAGTATTACAACGTTACACTGGGATATATTGAAATCCTCTTACCTGATGTTGCAGGTACCACGACCAGAAGCTTTGAAGACAATCGTATCAATGGATGTCGATGCTTTAAAGCCGACAGAGGAAGATGAAACTTTCGCGCATCTCGAATTGGACATCACGCAAATAGAAAATTTGAAAGTTGGATAAAATGATCGTGGATGTATCAAGTTTTATTTGATCTCCGTGACGATGGTAATGTGTCCTGCTTGTAAATATTGCAATTCTTGCAGTGTATATATAATTTTTTTTTGTTGTAAATTGTTTCAATATATTACCAAAGATCAAAAGGAATTTTATTATTTAAAACTAATTTTTGGTGGAATAAAAACAAGTAGGGAAATTTGCACGACAAAAATGAAAATCCATTGGGATTTTGGAAATAACCTTGGCTTGGCTTTGCAAGAGCCATATGCATGCGTGTAACCGATACGAGTGGTCGATGACACAATGTCAAAAGCCTGTTTTGTGCACGAAGCGAAGGGTTAACCCCCAAAAGCCCTGTATGAACCCATGGTTTGCGAGAAATTTCTCGCAGACTGTTCGGTATCATTGTTCGCACGAGCATCGAGGAGCTATATATTTGCGATTGCATTTTGAAACGACATATTTGTGGCGTTATAATACGGAGAACGTCGCTTCCACTTGTCACATCTCTACGAACATTAGTTATTTAAATATGAAAGTTTGACCGTCATTCAATAACAGAGACGCGGATCGGTAGAAGTTAGGTGTTATTAATAAACCAACGTCCATTTTGCATTTAACGAAATCGCGGCCAGAGCGTAAAATGCGTCCGTTCTCAATCGTTGCGGAGAAGGAAAAAATAATAAATTGCAAGCAACTCGATCCAACGTCAATTCACGCTCTTCTTTCGGTCGCGAAATGAAGCGTCCTCGTTGTCGTTGGTGTCAATAATTCCGCAAACGATATAACGCAAACGAGACGAGGAGGAGTATTGGAAATGTATCGCTAAGGCTTGGGTGTCTTCCCGGTGTCTGGTCACGACAGGAACGCGCGAGGAAATCTCAATCCATTTCAACGACGTAAAGGCAGGAAAAGAAGCCAAGAAATTGCGAATCCTCGATCGTTTCCGATTCATCCCTTCGGTTCCACCATCCGGCGACGTTAAACGATACAGAAACTGAAATTATCCCGTTGGCAATAAACGTGAAATCATTATCAAGGGTCGGATTCGAAGATAACGAGGCACGAAGTATCAAGGATTTTCTCTCTTTTAAAAATTCTTTGCTAGAACGGTAACATACGGGAAGATGAAGAAATACGACTGGAAAAACAATGCAACTAGAGCACGGTTATTCATTTAGAATTTTTCAAAATTTCATCTCATCCACTGTCGCATCCGGCAAAGTCTCCACGCGACAAAGGCTCGTTCTATCATGCTAATTGAAGTTTCAGAGCGCAGCAAAGAGGGATTTTTAAAAAGTCACTACAATGTCGCTCCTATTCGTTAGCCGACATTGGTCTTTATAGTTCCATTCCAAGGGATTTCCCATGAGGTACTATCCCTCCGTAGAAAAGAAAAAGAGAAGGGAAAAAAAAGAGAGGAAAAGGATACCTTAGAAAGGAGATAGAAAAGGCTACCGAAAAAGTCGATGGAGGAGAAAGAAGAGGAAGCCGAGGGATAGGAGAAAGGGGTAGAGGATCATCATTGCCCATTGGCCATCCGTTTCGCTCCACTTGAAACGAAGACTTGCGTTCGACCGAGAAATTTAACAAGGCGCACGCTCCCTATTGACAATAGCCAACTTTCTGGCCCCCGGTATAGCCAGATTTTAATTACTTCAATTTAAACCAGTTTATCTCGACGGACTCTGGGAGAAGGCTGACCCGATGATTGAACCCTGACAATTCATTGGTGAGTATCGATTCATCGGGGATGAAGCGGTGTACCAAGTAACAAATAGTAATAATAATAATAACGATTCATATAGGAACGATATACGACGTGAATGTACGAAATCAGTGAACGTATAATACCAATCAACATCACATTACGCGTCAGCAATTATGGCCTATAATCCGGTTAAGTTACCGTCAGATCGCATCGCCATTTCTCCTCCTCCTACCCTATCTCTATGTTTTATTCATACGATCAAGTTTGCATTTAAAAATTCTACCTTTTCTCTCTTCTCTTTCTCCTTGACTCGGAATACTTTACAAAGGACTTTCATTTTTTTTTTTTTTAGGACAGATACTCCCTTCTCGAAGAGTAACCCACATACTCGGTACTTACGCAACCTACAGAAGCGAATGCAAATTCTCCTTCGAGTGCGACACGATGAAATTCTATCCCCATGTAAAATCATGTAAAAGGTTACATCTCGGTCGAAACGTATGATGGCCAAGTTGAAATTATTGGTACCGTTCGTCCGTGATTACACCGCCGAAGAGAACGAACGACGCGTTCCATGATTATGAGAGGAGCGGAGCGGCGAATAATCAATTCGGACGACCGGTTTTTTTTTTGTTCCGCAACATAGGTCCCGGAGAAACGTGGTTCTAGCGCGATTCGCTTCGGTACGTTCATTGGATCCACACAAGAACTCAAAACGTGTGAGCGCATACCTATTCACAAACGAAATGGGAAGCGCTTCCTGCCGGCCATTCGCGTCAGTTCGATCTATTGTCATGAAGTTTGTGACCGTGTGCACGAGTGACGCGTGTGTGCCACTGTTATGGCTCTATCGACACGTCTTTTTCTTCCCCGTCGCTCTTCGTGTCTCTCTGTCGTTGCATTCGCTTTTCCTGATGCGACTTTATAAATATAAAGGACTACTAACGAGAAAACGATTAAAATAGAAAAAAAAATGAGAGAGTTGATGAGTGAGACAGAGAGAAGAATATTTATATCATATTCAATATTTGTCTAATTAAATCGATGATTACGTTTTCTAATCTACTCCCGATAATTCATCGCTTTTCTCGTGAAACGTGAAAATTCTCTCCTCAAACTTCACCGTCGTATTTTCATTCCCTTTCTTTTTACCTGCAACACGCGTGCACCAACAAGCTAACGAATTTCCAATGAAAAAACATCGGAACGTTCCTTCAGATACGCTCGGAGGAAACGCAAGTAAATACTTTTTTCTCCACACTTCCTGATTGAATCGCTAAAGCTCGGGATGGGCGCTTCATATAATAAATGCCGTTATATACTGAAAACTGGATAATATCCGCGCGATGGGAGAACAAGATGCAAAGGAAGAAGAAGCCAAAGGAGCCCAGCCAGATTAAACGAACACGCCCGAGGAGGGTACTCCTCGGTAAAACGAAGAAGAACCTACCATCAATTACGCTGTTAATTGAGATCGAGATATTGAATTATTTTAGGACAAATTAGTATTTGAAATAACGTTAATACCAGCTTCGAGTATTGGCGAACGGTAAATAAGTTACGGCTGAATTTCTATAAGCTCTTACATCGGCGACATTACACAATTGAACATCGGCGCGTAATAGACTTGGATGAACATCCGGTCTCACCCGGAAGGCCGCTCCCGTCACGGTTGCTCCTCGTTACACCACCGTAATGCCCGATTCTTCTGTTTCGGCTGTGCGTCACGTATTCTCGCAAAAGAATAGTACATCACCGACAAGCAACGAGCAACATCGCATCGGTTAGTCTCTCGTTGTCCTTTGACCCGTGGACACGTTCGTAGTAACTTGTATAAACACGATGGCCGTGGAATTGTACTTTCCAAAGACCAGTGATCGTTTTGTTAAACATTATTTTAAAATAAAGTTAGGATGAACCGCGAGGATATTCATCTGTGCGAGATAAGTTAAGGAAGCAGTTAGTTAAATGACAATCAACACGCTTCGGTCGACAAAGAGAAGAGTTCGTTAAAAGAAATGGAATAATCGGCAAAATGAGAGGTACATCTCGTACGATTTAGCATTCGACAAAGCGAAAGAAGAGAAAGCGTGAGGTTTTTCCAGCGGGACGATTACGAATACACCGTGTCCGGCACGTGACTCCTTATTTCCCTTCCTTCGGACCTAAGCAAAGCAATTAGACGGAAGTGCGAAAGAAGAGGTTTGAGTGTGACGCAAGCAGGCACGTCGAGTGTGCTCGTTCGGCACTTCCAGCTGGATTAACCAAACCCTCGTCAGCCACGGACGAATGTACTTGGTCTCCTATTTTTTTTAGCCCTTTTGCATCGACCCTCGTACATGTCGCTCTAAACTGACCGTAAATGGGACACGACTCATCGACACGTAGACCGATTGGTAAGCGAAACTTCCTACGATAAATTAACTCCCTTTGGATATTGATATTATTTGTCAAAGTTTTCGATAATGATACTATAATAATTGTTAAATCTCTACCATTATTATTTTTTCTTGTTAGTATACTACAGAGTATATCATCGTCAAACTCAAGAAAAAAGACCTTTTGGCACTTTTTATACACACCTCCTCATAGTCTAATTCGCCACACAAATAAAAAGTATCATTCTACGAGTCAATTGGAAATTTGGCGACGTGAATACGCATTGTTTGAAAAGTCATACGAACACTGCGATAGAAGGGTAAACATTTTCACTGTCCATTCGCAAAAGCGCCGGATAAAACGGTACACGTTCAATTTCGTGTTCGTACGATACTCGATGAGCACAGAGGTCCGTTCGTTCCTCGTATTGGTACCACATGGGTATGGAGGGGATCGATAAGGAACACCGGTTATACGGGGGTGGCATAGGTTGGCATCATTGCTGAGAAGGCCGCAAAGTATATTTACATACGGAGCCTCGGTCAAAGCCTTTACTTTGCGTTCGTATCAGCACCACGTTCCAGTCACGCTACGACGTTCAAGGATGACCCTTCCATCGTGCTCTTATTCGACCGAACTTCAGTTGCTGTATCTATATCACTAATATTCTGCGACAGATTTCAGGAACATAATAAAGACAAAATTGATTTTTTATTCTAAATAATAGTTGGAATATTTACGAAAGAATATTTAATATTAGAATCAAGAAAAAAGTGTAAGTTGTAGGTCAAAGGATCATGGGAGTTAAAGCTGAAAATGGAGAACAATAAGGAAGAATAACTTTCTTATTTGAAGAACAAGGATTCCACTGGTCAAGGATCAGTTACGTAAATAGTACGACGATGAAATGTACCGATTGGCAGGATACATACGTTTCATTGAACTGCGAGAACGTACATAGGAAGGGTTGAGTTTTTTACTATCTTACATAATACAAAAATATCGCTGAGATCAATATTAGAGAGATTACGTTCATTTTGACGAAAGGTATTCGTTCAATCCACCAAGGGTGGGCTTTCCTCTGCACAAAGATTAAATAATCCCCTCTCTGGTTTCTCGTAATCTACAATTTTCATCCAACCCCCTCGAAAAAGGGATGTAAGATTTTCAAAGAAGTCTGTCAGTAAAATATAAAAATAAAAATACTGCCACTTGCACAATACCAAAATGAATTTTCTCGAATGAAGCCGAGAACGATGGATGAGGAAGCAACATTTTCTTCTCTGCCTTTTCTTTTCGTCACTTTTTTTGGGGGCAGGGACCGACCAGGTCGAATCACGGCAGGAATCCCGTGATAGAGAGGGTTTCCGACAGCCGAGGAGGGGATAATTGCGCGTCGGGATTGACTTATAGCTTCTAAATCAGTGGTCCGACATACTCGAACCCCTTGTTTCATCCCCGCGCGATAACCCTCCCCAAGTTTTCTCCGGTTAAAGCGTTTCTCTCCCAATGCTATCGTTGTCTTATTAAAATGACGGTTCCTCCTTAAAAAAAAGGATGAATACAAAAGAGAACGGAAAACTAAGAAAAGCAGAAAAAGAAAGAATAACTGCAACGATCCGTTAACATTGAAATTAACGATGCAGCTGGTCCAACTAACCGTACAAACGGTGCGAATGGATCGTTCATCCGAAAGTTGCTTAACGACACCTTATGCACGAGTGTACGTAAGCTAGATTGAAATCAAAGTAAGAGAAATTTCAACTTTCGCGTAATTACAAGTGTTTCCCCGGGAGAAGGCACCAGGCTCGACTAATCCGAGCCGTTGGCAGGCACTTAGCGAAGTTTCGATTGTACTCGAAAGCGTGCGTGTTTGCAGCGCGAATCTCTCCACCGTAGCTCCATAGCCATCTCTTTCTCTCTCTTTCTATACCAATGTCTTTGTCTTTCTCCATCTTTATCTCCCTTTATCTCTCTCTCTGTGGCACGATGCCTCTGGATGGAAGGAAATAAGGAATAGCCGGAGAAGCAGGTAGCAGGATCAGGTGCGTCCCGGCCTCACCCGTTCGGTACTCGAGCCAGCGAACTTTATTAAGCGATATTTCTCTAATTATCTCTCTCGCCCCGTGGCAAGGAGAACTCTTGCGCACGTAGTCGTAGTCATATTCATGGTGCGCGCTAGGAGCCTCTGCAGCATAAACATTAAAAAGAGCTGGTCCGCCGAAGTTACCACCCCCGTTCAACCGGCTTAGTTTCCTAGGTGAACGGGAAAACTTTTGTGGAACATTCCGAGGCAAAACTTGAAAAATTAAGCGATAGCATCGCTAGGTACGATCTATCTGGTCAAGCGAATAAAAGGGGAGTATTCTCGTTAGTCCGAAGATACAATAATTTTGTCTTAGTTCTTCTAGAGTTGTTTTTTTCTCAAGAGTGAAGGAACGACGGGAAGTTAGGTGATATGGGTAGATGTGCTTTGTATTTGTTGGAGAGAAGATACGGTGAGGAATTTTTTTTATCGTGATTTATTTTTGTACTGAGAGCTTCTTTAAAGACGCAAGTAGGACAACGCGAGTTGGTAAAGAGGTCAGAGAAAACAGGATTAGAAGTCTAACCGGTCGTCTGGGCGAGAGTACGGGATTATTTTTACAAAGCTCGTTGATGACGAGCCGTATGATGTATAGAATGAAAGAGTAAATTGTATGTATCTCAGATACTTCCGGAAGATCGTTGCTGCTAGTAACTTCCTCGAGGAAGCTTAAATGAGGTTTGTTATCGCGCTCGATGTTTATTATTCGACTTGGAAAACACGGACGATAATTGGCTGGTTTAACCCGGTGAAAAACTTCCCTGCAAATCTCCGCGAGACGTTGCTGCGATAATAATTAATTTCACGCGACAAAGATACAATCGTTGTTTACTCCTCAAATCTTTCGAATCGTTCACGCGACTCGAAAGAATTTTTGCTTGTTAAATATTGCTCGAAGAAAGACAGAATGGAAGGTATCGTTGGAAAAAGTTGGAGATAATTTTTGAACGATTAAATTAAACTTGCAGACGAATCGACCTGATCTTTGCTCACGGAAGCCACAGGCTCGGCTCATTCGAAGTGACTGCGCCTCGAAATAGAGCGGAATAAAATTCACGGCTCTCTCGAACGGCAAGGTAATTACGTGTAATTTATATTACTTGCCATTGACATGCAAATCTGCGAACCATGCATGTCTGTCCTAGCCTCGGCGGTACGGTTTCTCCGCCTCCCGAACCTCGGGAACATCGTCCGTCCTACCTATTTCCATCGGTCCCTCTTCGTTTCTCGCGTCTTTTCTCTCCTCGCCTAGCGAGTCGTCGTATTCAACGCCGGAAAGTCGCGCGATTGTCTGAAATTATTCTTGAAAAGAAGCGGAATTTCAAGCGGCCACGGACGCGGCCGGCTGCGACGATAAACACCCCTAAAAGGGGGTGAAAGGCGTTACGGGAAGAAATGAAAACCAAATTGAAGAACGACTCAGTACTTTCTAGCTCTCGCAACAGACGACAAATTTATCTTACTTTTATTCGCACCTTTCTCTCGCCGTTCTCTCTTTGTCATCCCCCTCCCCTATTGTCGCCAAAAAAAGACAAAGAACCTTAGAAGAACACGTGACGGTATTAACCAAAATCCGTGCTATTAATCACACCATATACCAAAACCTTACGTAGAATTGTTTATCATCCACCTTTTACACACAGCAATTTCACCATCGCCGATCGTTATCACTCATGGTGAAGGTAGAAACTGTAGAATTCTCAAAATCCATAAAATGCATATCCGTTTTGCGTAGAAGCATTCGAAGAGACAGATACGAGAAGAGTGAAAGAGGAGGGAGGGATGAGATAGAGAGACGACGGCTTAGATACGGCTGAATTGGCCAGTAGCGTCGGTCTTTTGATCTAAACTAAAATACAAGCCCGAAACAACGGCCAAAGCAAATCTGCTCAAAGTGCTTGCCCTCTTCAAAGTACTTGGTTTCGTCCATCTCGCTCCGTCCCGTGCGACGGCATACCCCAATGACCAATTATCTTTGTATCTTTGCCGATGACAAGTGAACCGCGAGTAAACTGTCAACGGGGGGAGGGAAGGGTTTGGTACGTGTCAGTCTATCGGCAAGGGTTGGTCGTAGCCAACTCTTTCTTCTCTCTCGTTCTCTTTGCCCCTTTCGCTCTGTACCATCGCCATCACCAGCCCCGCCCTCCGTTCACCCTTCGACCACCCTCCGAACACCCCCACCGAACATCCTCCAACTCTCGGCCCCGTTGAGTCCGCGAGATACCTGTTTCTTTCTTCCTTCTTTTTTTTTCCATGTCGTATCCTTAATTTCATTTTCATCGTTGGCCGCGTCGATATCGTCAGCCCTCGTTTTTTTTTTCCTCCATCAGGGATCACCCTCGAAACAAACGGGAGAAGATGCGAAAGCGTCTCGAGTTCGAGAATTAAATTAAAAGTAAATTAAATCCTTCGCTTTCTCGCTTCAACATGCTACCTATTAGTCTTCGAAAGAGATCCTTGCGTAGATTGTGCGAAGAGAGAAGCTTTAATTGAAATTCGTGTGTCGGACTAATTATACGTGGTACTGTTATAGGTACTCGAAACCATTTTAAATTTCCTGCATTCAATTGTCTTTGATGAAGGTTACGAATGCCGACGGCAGGTTTACATCGTTCACCATACTGCCGGACGACGAGAACGTTTTTCCCCGCCGATAATCGGAAACGGCGAACCGGTTGAAAACACGCCTTAACCCTCGTACTTGTCATCGGGAGGGTGGCAACCGACGTCGGTAGACAATAGCTATCTAATGCAAGATGGGACAGTAATCTCTCGTACTTCTACGTCTTCGCTATACTCACCAATCAGAATTTAGCGCGATGTTTCGCGTTCACCATTCTCTAATATGTCTCGTTAGACCTTTCGAGACAACTTCTATCCGCTTCGCAATTTAAGAGATGGCAATTAACAGAGAAGACATAAAGATTCAGTAGCTCGTCGGGCTCGTTACTCGAGAAACCTTTGTTCTACCCGCGAATGTGTCGTTTATGACTGTGACTTGCCGTTAACAATGCACTCCGAAGTTAAATTTGTTTCATCCTCCGCGGAACCCGCTTCCGAGTACTTCGCGCAAACGTTCGAATGCAAGGCCCGTTAACGCGATTATCGTGCTTTAAATGCCGGTTTTATATTCTTTTCGATCTCCTTCCATTTTTGTTCCTTCCACCTTCATCTCCTCCTACAACTAACCCTCCATCTATTCTTTTTTTTTTTACTTTTTGACTTACGCTCAACTCGGCGAGCTAAGCATAAATCTTTCTCGTTGTACCACCATGCGGATTATTAATTCGCACACACGTTTACGCGTATCGTCCGCAAGCATGAGATATGAAATACGTCGTCTCTTGAGCTAACGAGAAGAGATGGAACGAGCCACGGAGTGTTTGGTGTCCAGCACACGTACGTGAAGTAGCACCAAGTACTTATGCTCCTGATGTCGCCTTTCATTTAACGTACCGCACCCCCCGTATCTAATCTCCCAGGAATAATCCCTATGTTCTACGACCGCACGAATACTTATACAACCTTACGAACCAGCTAGGACCGCTGACGTGATTCACATTCGTTAGCAGACACCAAACTTTTCCAGGCAAAGCTTCTCGCCTCTCTTTGACCAGCTGGGTGTAATTTCGATGAGATCATCCTTTTGTCGATTATTCGGAGAATTTCGAGGCTTTTAATCATTACGTACATACGAAGATTTCGGTCGTAGGTTCTTCGTGAAAATGTAGATCGGTATTACGAGAATGTTATTTGCCAGGGTGATGAATTTGTCTAGAACGAAGATAATGGAAAAGAAAATACATAGAGTGAAATTTTTCGAGGAAATTTCGTGAAGGATGGAGAGCCTCGCTGTTTCCAGCGGAGAGGACGTTAATTCCGCAGGACGTTATATTAATTCCAAATTGGTTTTGGCCGAGCGGAGATCCTATGGTGGTGGCGCGCCCAGGACGAAGGATCACCGATCCACAGAATACCCGGCTTAGTTCCATCGTAATTACAGAGCAGGACGAGGCTTAGCCCATCTTTATTTATACTCGCGTTACAATGAAACGTACGACACACTCTGTTGCCACGTTGAGTCATATCCGTGACGTTTCTCGAGGTTCTCGATTCTTGAAGTGCTCTCTGGTCGATCGGACATCATCGATAGCACGATGGTACAAATGGAAATGAGAAAATCTGTACGTATAATTCCTTCGATTCTTACATTCACTTTAACGTTACGATTCCATCGAGTTATCCGACCGTCTAAACAAACACGAGTCTCTCGTATTTCCAAAGGAAATCGTTCACGACTGAGTTACCAGGAAACTTAAGTTTTTATTAAACTTACACCGGGGTGGGGCTGAAATTACGGAAAAAGCTCGTAAACCTCAGCTATTTGCCTTTATTACTCTCACTTCGCCTTACTTTATATTAGCATCCCTTCTGGCTTAAGAGACGGTTTTGTTAAAGTCTCAAAGCTGAATTTCCTTCGTGAATATTTCCTCCTCGTGTCTTCTACCGTAGTCTAATTTAATAATTCCACGCAACGACATTGTCTTCCATCGACACGATACGGAAATGGGACGAAAAACTAAGTGGAATCGTCCAAGTTGTTCGATACCAATGGAATTTTACGTTTTCACAACCCCCTCTCGTAATCAAAGGGTTATCAGGTATCGGCTATTCGAGGGAGGAGAAATCGGTAGCCCCGACAAAAAAAGGGCACGTAAGGCGAGAAAAAGACAGGGCTGTGGGAGGATGGGAATCTTTTAAGCACGATGTCGCTATATTTAGGACTCATCCTTATCTCCAACGACCCCTTCTAACCGCAGTTTTGAATCGCGGCGCGCGCACCATCGCTAACCGTCGGTCCACGTCGCTGGTGGTACCACGAAGAGGTCAAAGGAAGGGGTTGCTTGTCCGAGAGAGACCATGGGTGCGGGAGGTAGCAGCGAGCGAACCAGGGAGGATGAGAGACGGGATATGGTGGAGATGGAGGGAAAAAACAAGAGGGAGAAACGATGAAGAAATACGGGACAAGAGACAGAGAAGAAAAAATATGTCGAGAGAGCAAGCAAGCTGGAAGAAACCCCGTGGATGAAAGGGGGAGAGAGATGAAGATACGAGGAGATGGTCGAAGAGAGCGAGAAAGGGTGAAAGATATGCGAGAGAAAGAGAGAGATAGAAGGAAGAAGGGAGGTAACCACGCAAGTGGCCAGAGGTGCGAGAGTAGGACAGTCCGAGGTAGAAACAAGGGGGATGAAGCTGCTTGCGGAGAAAAGGGTGTTGTAATGAAGCTGCGCGGGAGAGGTGGACGCTGGAGAGAGGTAAATGAAGAAGGGATGGAGAACGTTGGAGAGAAAAGGAAGGAGGGGTTGGAGCACCGGAGTACACGGAGGAGCAGGAGAAAGAGAGAGAGAGAGAAGAAACGGCACGAGAGGAAAACAGAGGAGGATGTCACGCTTGGAATTCTGGTGGGAGTAGCAACCCCAGGGTGGGAGAGACGAGTGGCGCGTAGAGAGAGGGGTTTAAAGAGGGGTAGGAACGAAGGGACAGAGCCATAAGAGGGTTGATGGTGGCCCAGGTTGGCCCCAGTAGCACATTTGCGCGCCAAACTCTCGGAGGAAAGCACGTAGTCGGTTCGACGCGCTTTCGCACCTACCCATCAGCCAGATACCTTTCGTTCCATCACCACCCACTCTCACTCCCTGCAACCCTCCCAGATTCGTGCCATACCACCATCCGATATATATCCTAGCTCCTCACATTCTGATCAGACTTATTCTTTCCATTGACGCGCAGAAGAAGACTACCTGTGACCACCGATAACCAACGATGCCCACCGATCGCCGAGATCCATCGACTGATGCGACAACCCCTCTTCGAGAAATCACTTCCGGTCCACGGCGAACGATGAGCTCATGAACGACGAGGAGGATCTCAGGTATCGTTGTATTTATTTGATCTTATTTTGATACTCAATTTCACGGTCTTTCGACGTTGTCAAAACACTCTTGAACAAATGTGCTCGAGTGTGTCACTCTGGCATGCTCGATTTCCATTGACGTCGTTATTGTTACGCCATCGTATTCTTGCGAAAGACCGTGTTCAATTGTATTGGTAGGTAATACAAAAACTTATTGTGCGTCAGATGTGCATGTATATTTTATGATCGATCTTTAGAAATCCATAATGTATTTTATCTAAGAGGAACAAGGAATTGTGTGGTGGATTGTGTCTCTTATCTTCCGCTGTACAATTAGTTCGTTCCGGGTTTTAATAAGACACTATTGAGAGGTCTAATAGATACTTTCGAGTGATTTGTTCGGTGAGAAAAATTTCATTTCGGAAAAAAAAATTTTTAAACTAGTTTGACGTTTATACAACTGTATCGTTGAAAATGTCGATCCCATTGGATGATAGATCGTAGGAAGTGGGAAAAAGTTAGCGGCACGATCCACGATTCTCTCCCGCTCTGATTAAAGCTCCTCCCTCCGCCGTTTCGAGCGTACGCGGCACGCTTGTAGAAGATTGGTTAATAGAATAGTTTGTGCTCTAGCCGCCAATGAACGGCGGACTGGCAATATCATCGAAGGTAATCAAAAGTTGACCCCGAGTTTTATTGCTGTCAATCGCGGGGAATTGAAATTCTCTCAATTCTGTAGTTTCCGCTTGCCGGGAGCGAAAATACCGAGCGCAATGGGGTTACCGTTTTGCGTTTATCAATAAAATCCGATACATATTTCAATTTTACATATCGACCGCGCATGCTTGCGCAATTTAATCGCGGCCTGTCAGAGCCCGTATTGCCCGATTTTATTTGATCGAACGAAGCTCCTCGTCGAGCGTATTAAAAAAGAAACGTTGGAGAGAGAGAGAAAGAGAGAAAAAGGGAGATGAAGGGAGAAAATAAAAAAAAAGCGAAGTAGGATGCAACTGCGTAACTGAAAAACTCATTAGCCACGCTCGAGCATGTAGTCATAATATTATCCGATAGTATGCCCCGTTCGGTGGTCTGCGGCTCGGTTAAGCAGCAGATAATTATCACGTTGCAACGCAGCAACGCGCGAATAAACGTTATCAAAAGCAACCTTCATCGTATGCCTGCTTCATCGCCCGTACCTCATACCGACGACGGAGCCACGTCGACCTGTGCACGCTCCGCTGAAATATCGAGAAAGAGCGTTAAATATTTTCTCAATAATTCCTCCAGCTTTCTACAACGTTCCCGCGTAAATACATTAAAATACGATAGAACGGCGAACGTTGGAAAATGCAATTATGAAGCATTTACGTATCGTCTTTCGAGGTTGCGCAATAGAGAGCACGACATTGTCAAACTTTGCCAAACATAATTATAAGGCATTGCTGTATCGCATCGGCCCCACCCATCCTATTCCACCCCCTCAAACATCCTCCTACTCCTCACTCCATCCACCCTCGATCGTGCTCCAGTTCCCTTAAACGTCGACGAACAGTCCCGTGCGTATTACACGTATTTGTACATTGTTTTCGTAAAATTAATTATGTCGTAAAGTACTCGGCGGATTTCAAAGCATAGTGTGTACGTCCATTAATTTAGGTACACGCGATACCTCGAGGTCGACGTAACGAGGACTGGCAGATCGTTGGAGGGTCGGTAGGTGTTAACGTCCCGTTAATGGGATTAAATGCCAATTAGCTTCTTACCACCGCGAGATTGCTCGGCAGGCCAAACTTTTAATTCAATAAGTATCTATTAGCGGTACTCGGTAAAAGTTAATCTTACCCTAATAACGAATATAATATACGGTGAATGTTGACGAATTCTGGTATCACTGAAGAATGAGACATGGATATCAGAGAAGTTTTCATTATCATGTCGATGGTACGTGGAAAAATTCGTTGCTCGTGGATTGCGATATTGTCGGATTGGATTGAACGACGAGAATTCGTCAAAAGTACGGCTTAAATTCTCATTGAAACCTGGAACGGGAGTTTTTCGGTCGCACCATCAGTTTCGAGTGCCTCGAGTCATTTTGAACGGCGCACGGAAATTACGTGCAGTTCAATCGAATCCAATAATAGAAATTGAATTTTACTCGAGCAACGATCACCGGGAAAAAGTCTTTGGATATTTCAACGGGTAGAGGCGAAAGATTTTGTTGAAATTACCGTTTGATATTAGCGGAAGCTTTTCAAATGTTTAATTAACGATGAGGAAGACTATTGTCGGAAGGGGGAGAAGAATGAGTTTTTTTTTTTTCTTTTTTAACTCGTTGAGGAATCAATCTCATGGATTACTCTCTGTGAGTACACACTCGATGGAATTCTTTGACTCGATGTAAAAGCGGACCGATAGTCGAATGGAAATCCGTTTGAAAATTCGCAAAACAGTTGAGATTAGTAATCGAAGTAGACGAGTTTCGCCGATCGGTGACCATTTGGTCCTCTCGATGTCAATTTTCGTTCTCATCGAGGGATAAAACGATACTCCTAAAGCATTCCATCTCTGGTATCCTCTTTCCCTCTGACGCCCAGTTTCAAAGTTTCCGGGTTTAAAACCTGTTCCATCGCCGGCGTAAAAGTGCGCTTAAACTCGGTGTAATTTATTTTATGTCATCTTTCTCCACCTTCCAGAGCACCGTTCCCGCTCTTTTTCTCTCTGCGCTTTTCCACCATTCCTGCTTTCTTTGTACTTATATCTGTGTACCCAAGCTCCAACGAGAAAAGTCCGCAGAACGGTTCCTTTACAATGTGACAGCGAAATATAAGCAAGTGCAAGGGGATCGCGAATCTTATTTAAATTCACGTTCCGCATTTTCGCGATATCAATTATAACGGTATTATAATTCCAGTAACGTTTCTTTCCAACGATATATATCTTAAACTTCCTTCTTCAAGCTCTTATTAAAATTTTCGAGAATTATCAAATGCTATGATAGTCGTAGGAGGAAATTCAACGGTTAGTTATAGCGAATTCGGATATTAAGAGAGAAATCTCTATTTCCTATTGCACGGCAAGACGGCCGACGGATAAAGGAAGAAATATAAAACGTCGACATAATCTCCATCTCTCAGCGAGACAGCTCAAGGATCCTGTGAGAATCTGAAACATCGTTTAAGGAAATCTTGCCTTAAGTAGAGAACCGTAGCGTTTAACGCAATTGGGGCTCATTTAAAAATCCCATCAAAAATGTACTTGGAAATATCTGCGTGTCCCTCGGCTCTCGATCTCGCCCGCTACCCCCTGAGCTTCAACCCCCGAGGCTATACCCGTGGCCCTTCCACCTCGACGTTCGCCCTCTTCTCAATCCTCTCTTTCTATCTTTCTCTCTTTTTTACACACTCTTCCTCTCCCACTTCCTCTGTCTTTTCCATCTTTATCTTAGACCCTCTTTCGTCTCACGCTCTCCTTGTTCACTTCATTTTCGTCTTTTCTCCTGCCTCACCTCCGACATTCCCTCGAGTTGACGAACCCACGGTTTCGAGATCGAGACAGTGGGTAAGAGAGGACGAAGGTAGATAGGTAGATGTAGGTAGGGCCGCCTGATTGGATTGTAAGCTCAATTTACACTACCTTCGGTTTTCACCTTTCTCCCTTTTTTTTTTCTTTTTTTACAAAACGACAAGCTCCACCCAACAACGCCACTACAACGATCTCGAGTGTTTTAGAAAGTTAAAATCAAGCGGGCAACTACACGTTGCTACGATGGGCGACAAAGCGTCGTTAATAATGGCCGTGTCTACGAAGAAAAGTTTAGCGAAACTAAAATTGCACGTGTATAATATTTCCCCGGAGTTGCTCGCTTTTTGTCACGATTCGTTTCGTTGGACTACCGGTTGCGTAATATACTCGTGGATGAAACACGATGAATTTAGAGAAACGAATTTTGTTGAGATTTTGCAAAATTCTCTCATCCCATGGGAGACAAAGTCAAAGGTTAGAGGTTTGACGTAGGACATCGAATACTTTTCGTTTCTTCGAGAATATGGTTATCTCGTAAAAAGAAAGAGAGGAGAAATTTTATCGGATTCGAGAATTACCGTCGAATTTGCGAAGAGGGTCGCAATCATGGAACGATTGCGTACCACCCAAGAAAATTCGTTTCTCTCTGCTACCAATAAACCCGTGGCCCAGTAACGAAACCATTGTGTTTCCGTATAGATTTTTGTTTCTCTCGGAATCATTCCCGATTACCTCCTCGGAAACTGACCCGTATCGATGGCTAGAGAGGGCCATCGTCTTTTTCGTGCATAAAAAGAGCCGAAAGCCGATGAACTCTGGTCGAAGTTACGCTAAATGCACGAATGATTTTTGCAACCGGGGTGCAAACAACCGTTAGATAAAAATAGCAAAAAACGGAGATAGAAGTAAAAAAAGGGGGAAGAGGAAGGAGAGAGAGATGAGAGAGGAACTAAATGAGAAAGAATAGATATCTATTCGAGCAGGATAGCCTCTCTCATTGTCCACGATCAACAGATATTTTTTTTTCCCCTCCCATTCGAGTTCGACCGTTATTGCCGTGAATCAATCGATGCTACGGGATAGCGGAAATCTTGTCATTGCACAACGATAGAAATTAATTCGTGGACAGTTTGCAACGGTAAATAAATTCAGTTTTTCATTATTCAACGTAGCGCACGATGGTTAACAATATTTGTCGAGTCTTTATGTCAGTGGATTTTCATTCGCGCCGATGTTTATTGCGCGCTTCCCCAAAGCAACATCAAACGTAACGAATATTACTAAATACTCTAGAAACATATAAAATTGAAATAAAATGGGGGATATTTTAATCTCCGGCAATATACAATATTTCAACGCTGCACGGGACATGTGTTCCTGTAATATCGCTACGTTTATTCCATTTCTTTGACGGTACTTTCAATTAGTGATAAAATTCAACGAGACAGAAAGGTATTAAAATAAAATACCTCGTTTTATCATAAGCCTCTTCGTTCTATATGAGATGTATTTTGTATGAGAATATCAAAGAGAACGTTAGCATTAGATTTTGATCGGTATAGGGTTGTTTTTCCTTTTAACCCTGTTACAGAAGCCTTTGCTAAACGGAAGTCATTATCATAAATGCATAAATCTTTAGCATTTTCAATCTTCATCCAAGCTCTTTGCTTGCTAAGAATGTCTACAGTCATTAGCTAAAGCTGCTCGCACTCAAATAAAATTGAATACTTCGAATAGTTCATCATTTTAAGTGTTTTCAAGAATACTTGCACTTTTAAGGGAACCTTTTGAATTGATCTAAATTCTGAACTAATATTGATTGTATTTCGAGTTTTACCGTGGACGTACATACACGTCAACGGAAGCGGAAGCGTTGAAACCATTTTCTATCTCTTGGTATCATGACATTTAATTGCCTTCCCTTTTCGTTGTGATTATGACATCGCAGTAATTATATATATTATCAGTGTACTAAAAACGCTTGAAATCGAGCTTCTCGTCGCTCGTCGTCGATGTTATTAGCTTCTTCGTCAATTCCAAGAAGTCCAATTATTAGAAAGCAATAACGAGTTCTGAACAATCCGAGGTGCGAGCTATAAGGTCGAGGTATGAAAAGAACGGAGAGACGAGCAAGAACAAACGAGCCGCGCCTGCTTCTCGCAATCAATTAACGTTACGATAGACTTAAAATGACGCTCGTTACGTAGAAACCTTCCCCGACTTTTTAATCGCAAACTGGTAAAAATGATTGAAGAAAATACAGCATTAAAAAAAATCTCGAAAAATGTTCAAATTTCAAAATCAGACAACTAGATTTGCAACAAAATATTAACAAATTCGGTAATGAAACAGCGAGTTAACGAGGAGCGTGAAAAATAAACGAACGATCATCAGAGGATACCTGGAATGAAATAAAATAGAATACATTTAATTAGCTCGTTATAAACGATCGGCCTAAAAAAACGGAAATTGAAATTCATTAAAAGCGGAGAGGAAAAAAGTTCGGGAAAAAAATTGTTATAATATAATTTGAAAATGACGTTCACGCGAAACGCCATAAATTTCACGAGCACAGAATCGCAAAGGGCTTCCAATTTACAGACACTAAGGAACGATGCCATTGTCGAGTACACCGTATAGTTATATATTTTCTGGCAAAGACAGGCAACGATTACCCCTGATGCGAGCGTAATTACGGCAGAACAAGGTACGAGGTAGAAGCTTACATGCAAATTGCTGCTTAAAGCTCGATCGTGCCTGTCAATCCCGGCGGCGAGATTAGAAAAAGCAACGAGCCTCTTACACGGTTCACTGGCCATGGGGTTTGAGCAACACGGCGAAGGGAACGAAGGACGATCGAAAGAAGGAGAGGAATAAAAACGCCGTAGAAAATAGAACGATGAGAGGATGGGGAGGAAAAGAGGGATGAAATCGACGATCGAGAGGGTGAACCAAGACTCCTGGATGACTCTAATTCGGTGCTAGTCTGATAACCGACCGGAACAGGGGACGGATTACCTCATCTTCTAATCTCGTGCGAGATAAAACCAGCGGGATGAGCGTTAAAGGTGTCGTGCCATTTTAAATAACTCATTAAGCAGAAATTCCCCATAAAATCAACACCTACGAATCGATGAATTAACACTAGACTACCAAACCAGTCAAAATGACTGGTACACAATTTTTTCAAAAAATTCTCCAAGTTTACATAAGAGTCATAGAATAAATATTGTACGTCTATATCAATAAACATAAATCACCCAATCGATCAAATTTTCCGCCGCTTGATACCCCCTTTTTCAAAGTACTTATTTAATTTATTAAAATATGATAGATTTGAGGCCGGTAGTTCTAGTGTTAATTCTATCTTTAATTTGCGATATTTTTAACCTCTCATGGCGTCACCATGAATAGTTCTTTCACGATATATCTACCTACTTAGGAGAGCGCGAGAGATAGGAGAATAAGGAGATACGTCTAGTATATGATCAGACGACCATGTCAAGCACTTTGGATTACAATGGGGAATATTTGCATTTGATCCGTCGTTGGTGTGTCTTTTTTTCTTCTTCAAATATACAATCACCGAATAAAGAGACGATAAACGCGTATATCCACGACGTTGGAAGAAATGACCTTTAATAATGTTGCACGAAATATCGTGCGATGGGAAAAGCATATAGTCGTGACAAATTCTCGTCGATTCCTCTACTGAAGATGCATATATCTCTGAATCCTATCTACGTACATATGTCTATCTTCGTTTACGTATTTTCCTCTCTCAGGAAGAGGATTGGGAATGCCGTGAAAGGAACCGTGAAGAGCCGAAGCCGTCGGGTAGACTGGATCTCGAATGCGAGCAGGAGCAACGTTGAATTCAGGAAATGATTGATTCCATATGGAAATTCCTCCACCAATATCGATATTTCTTCCTCGGCCGGTGATGAAAAATATTACGGCGTATTTTGTATTAACGTTCATATTCGCACGAGAGACAGGAATAAAATGATTATCAAAGGACGACGTGAAATCACGACAGAATAGAACTTGTTAGGAATAACGTTATTTAACGAAATTGGAAAAAAGAAAAATGAGAAAAAGAACCGAATACTGGCTGTCGCACGATTAAACTGATATTCACGAGAGGTTTTCAGGACTCGCGAAATAATGAAATTGAGATAGGAGGGTCGCGGCTTCCGCGTCACCTGCTTGTCCTTTTATTAAATCAATTTTCCATGGGAAACTCCCGGCACGATCCTTTTTTGAGAAACATTAACGTCGCTCTCACGAAAATAGGATACCGCCATCGGACAAGCGCATCGTGATTCGAACGTGTCGCGAGACGAAACGAGCAATAAAATTTCCAGCATGAATTTCGCAGAATCCTCTACCAGAGCTGTGCACCTCGCTCGAGGAAACTTGCCCTCGTCGAGGTGAAAGGTCGTGAACTAGAATTACGAGAGTAAAAATCGCTGCAAGATATTCTCAACGGAACTACGGAAAAGGGGACAAATGAGCGAATAAAAAGAAAGAAACAAATAACGAAGAATAGAAAAGGAGAGAAACTCCATCGAGAATATCAACGTTCAAGAACCTTTTGTTAAAAAAAACGAAAGGGAAGAATTAACTTTGGACTACACGGCCGTCCATGTAATGAAACGAAAAAGCACGATACATTCGAGACATGGAAGATCGAATTGCGCGTTAGGAATTAAAGAAGAAAAGCAATTAAAGTCTCTCGAAGCCCTGGCGGATCCGTAGAAGACAAATTTCTCGTGTCTCCGAGCTCCGTGCTCCCAGATAATTAAGCCCATCCAGCCGTATTTCCATGGCGCCTTCGAACGACGATAATTCGAGCTTACGGAAACGATCTTCGGGCAGCCCTCGGCAAACGACGTTCACTACGACGATGGGCACTGAGGGTACGGAGAGTAGTACCATATCGGAGCAACGTCTACGGGTATCGTTTCGCGAATGCGGCCAAAATTGTCGGCAGTAACGGTTAATACCGTAAAAAAATTAAATTCCCTCGTAATGGGCCGTGATAGGAATCCCGTGGGAAAAGGAGGTTACGATAAAATTAGAGAGGAAGCCTCGAAGCGTTGTAAAATTTTATTTTACTCGCCGGAAGGCAATTGCAGTTGGACTGGAGGGTGCACGATGGCCGCCATCTCGTCCGGGCCTAAACGGCCTCCAGGGCACGCGGACGTACGGGGTTTCCGATGCACCTGTACATCCGCAGATACCATTAGCGGTTGAAAATGCAACCTCGACACTTTGAAATCTCGCGCCGATAAGAACCCTCCGTCTATATACGTTGCTACGTTCCAATTGGAGCTGGATTCATAGAAGAGCGAACACAGCTAACAATAAGCGGCTAACGGGTAGTGCAAATACGCTGCGAGTCGGCGATGTGTGACCAGAGAGTTGGAGAATCGCTACACGTATATCTGAAATTTCTCACAATTTCTCTCACGATAGAGAAGGTTATATCTGAATCCTAGTGCAGGGCCTCTTCCACCGACGGAATATGCACGGACACATCTGCGTTTCCGCGATTTTCCATTGGATTGCGGTCGAAGCAGGGCATAGGTGCGCTTCTCTGCACAACCTGCTCGAATATATCCTCGCTAACCCGCGTAGGTCGCCGTGATCGCACGTGAGAGGTGGAATCGCATTCAGGTAAATACCTCTCCATATAACGGGCGCACATAAAGGGGAGGGAAAGAGGAAAAGAGGAAGAGAGAGAGAGAGAGAGACTCGGTGAAGGTACATGGCGTATGAAGAGAAGAGAGAAGCAGATAGCACCCGGGTAATAGCGGCGAACCATCCGCCAGAAAATCTCTTTCGGTAGATATAGCGCGAGAGGGGTGGATTGGGTGGCGAAGAAAGAGGGTTCGTAATATAATGGATATACGCGAGACTTCATGCAATGCATACTAAACTGATCTGACCGTCGCGTAAGGGCAAGCTTGGTGTGAAATTTTTTTTTTGGCCTATTCGTGGCGCACGAATGAGTCTCGATTAAGTCTGGGTAGATCGCTTATCGCACCTCTTTAGGATTAGATTATTGGATCAGTTCTGACAGTTGAGATGATTAGCTGGATAATTTTTGAGAATTGCTTTGAAGATTTTTGCACTTTGGGTGATACTTTTTGCGTATGGTCGGATTCAACCTCGAAGAGAGGTATGGAAGATAAAGCGATTGCTTGAAGGAAATTGATTTTTTTGTTTGTTTACTCAACCGTCGAGAAATGTTTACCGTTCGTTGACGTTATAATTTTCTTTCGTGGAAAATCGAAATCACCGCGGTACGTGTTCGAAGGCTTCAACGACGAGGGAAATTCAACGCTCGACCTAATGGTTCAATTTCACCTAGTATTTGCGACTACGTGAACGACGGTGCAAACATTCACGATCGTTAAATATTCGCTCGAAAATCGTAACGCGTTGCAAGGCAACCGGGCGCTTCTGTTCATCGTTTCGAGGTACTTCGTCACAGTGCCATTATCGTTTGTATTCAATTTCAAGATCTATTGGAAACGATGGATCATTAAGCGCGAATTCAACCAGGGCCACATAAACAATTAATCGCATCGTACTCGCTCGTTTCGATAAGCGACGAAACGCGTAACAGTTCCAATCGAGTTCCTCGATACCATAAATCTAGACTCTCGACAAAAATACCCTCCATCGTATCGTTACATATAACAAAAAATATATAGTCCCCAAAAATTCCAAACCAGGATTTTTCCTCTCGTTTGTCCGATCGAAAGTCATAATTAACGTTACCTCACGAACTATGTACAGATGTATTAAATGGATCATCGAAAAGCCACAATCGAACTCGTCCGACGTGCAGGTAGTGGGGACAAATGGGAAATAGATCGAAAAGCTGTAAATTGGATAAATACCGACCATACAACAAACCGATACGAGCACGCACAGGTCACCTAGTTTATTCGCAAAACTTAACGCTTAAGCCCTCAGATAAAACGCTGCTAAACGACCGTTGATCCCGATAAGCTCTCTGCTCGTGCCCTGTCATACGGTACGCTACCCGGTATACGTGTACCCAGGGGTATATACCCCGTCTATGTAAGCCCGACTCTATACCGGTGAATCCTGTACCCTCGTATAATAGATACCAGTTGTACTTTTCACGTTTCTCCTTTTTTTTCTCTCTCTCATTCTCTCTCTCTCTGTCTTTCTGTCGTTTCCTCTTTTTCCCCTCTGTGTATCTCTCTATCTCTATTTATGTCTATCTTTCTAACCCCGCCTACGGGATCGAACGCTTATAGTTTCTCGTTATCGAGACGATATTTCAGTTAGTGGGCTTAACGTTGGCGATCTCTTTCTGCTTTACGAAGTTTTACAAACGGTTTTACAGGATCGCACCAGACCGAGGATACGAATGCTGCTGAGGGAAATCGATGGGGAGATATTTATGGGCAACGCCGTTTACCTTCACGGCCGATTAAACTTAACGCTTATTACGTTAAACTAACGGAAATTAACATTCGTGAATTCCAAAAGAGCAATAGAGATTAACGCGATTTAATCGACGGCATTTAACGATGGTTCGCGATGGTTTCGAAAGCATTGGGGATTTCGTTAGAGGGATTTTAAACGATCGAAAATGTAATGATGTTTGGAACGTTATGATTTGTATGTGTTAAAGATGTATGACGAAATCGCGAATAGAATGAAGGAAGTTTAGAAGCAAAGCACGAAAATGGCAATCGGTGAATGTCGCGACGTCATTTTGCCCTTTTCATCGGTGTACTCGGCGACGCGATCAAAGCCATCAAAAACTTAGATTAGAGTGAATTTCGCACTCTCCCTTTGCCGTGGAAGCACAAGGAAATTGATGTAGTACGAGAAACTTTCTCGTGCTTTTTAATTGGAAAATCCGATAAGTTCGGAAATGAGAATCAACCTTGGTTTGTTCTCGTAGGAAATTTTTTTTTCAACGACTCAAAAAGAACGCTTACCCTCTGTCCCCAACCCTCCCGTTTCTCTTTCCGCTTCTCGCCTGCACTTCGTCCTCCAGGAACGAAACGTTGCCGAATTAAATTAGTAATTAATTCATTTAATAACCGTGTGAATTAATATTAATCAATTACCGAAATAAATTACTTTCGTAATTAATTTCATTATCAAAGGCGTTGATACCGTGCATTAGCGATACCACCCTTTCAGATTCCATTTCAGATCTCTCGATCGTGTTATTTCGTTCTGCGATACATTAAATCCCACCCCTTTCGTTCGTCCTAACTTGAGATCTTTGAAACCGATCTGGCAAGTTGCGTGTAAGTAACAAATGTGAATAGAAATTGCTCGAATTCTAATTTACCTTGAGGCATGTTAATTGGTCTCTCCCTTTCACCTTGGATTCTCGAGGAGGTAAACGATAGAGGGTAAGATCTCAATGGCGACCGGACGAACTTCGTTTATTCGTAATAATTGAGCGAACGTGACGAGAATCTTCTCCTTTGCCTCTACAAACCGCCAAGGTAAAAGAAAAAGAAGAGAAGTTCCATGTCGAGAAGTTTGTAACCGTGGTATTAAGTGTAAATGCGACTCGTCGATAAGCGACGTTGCGTAAAATCGTCTTCTCGACTTCGTAGTCGAAGAAAACGGTGGAAAGGCATGCACGTTGAGAGAGAAAAAAAATATCGCAGCTATGCCTTTTAGAATCGTAAAATTTTAAATTGCCTCGGGGGCCATTTGCATGCCGCGTTTTGAGGGGACCATTTCACGCGAATTTATTCGAATTTCCCGGCGTTTTCCTTTCCAACCCCTCTTCTGCTCTTCGTTCTCCATCCTTTCGTTCTTTCTCCCATGGAATCTCTCCTGTCGTTTCTTTTCCTTTCTCTCTTTCTCGTTAGCATCCACAGGCAAAGTCGAGAAACGAAAACACTTCCAACGTTGCCAGTCCCTCGTTGTCGTTTCGCATTATTATCCTCTCTCTGGTTTTTCCGCGGCACTGTAACGAGAAATACGAGCAAGGCATTGCTCTATCGTCGCTCTCGTAATTTGAAGAAAAATCATGCCGACAGTAGGGCGAGAAAATTGAAAACTCTCCTCCAGGAAGTTTCTAGAATAATTCCAAACAATACGGAATTGTCCGTGGCTTAAGTGTCCCTTCTGAGACACGCGATTCAAGAATATCCGATGGTACGGAACTCGGAGATCTTCGTGGAATCGTCGACTAACGGAGAACGTATTCCGCTCATTCGAGACATTACGTTTTCGCTAAATTGCTCTTACGTTAAGCTCCTTTGTAAATAAAAGCGGACGTATTTGATGTTACGCGAATTCCTCGAGTTCCCAGCGGGCGAGGCTGAGAAGGATGAGACGATGGAGAAGCAAGAGGAGGTGGAGGACGAAGGAGATGGAAGCAAGAAATCGGGTCACATCGATCCAAGCCCTACAGGATCCGAGGTAACGATGCGTAGATACTATGTGAAATTCACTGCTACTATCTTCTACCTTTGTATCCTTGCTTATCTAACGTTACTATCGAAATGCACTTACAATCGTTCGAAACATCGGATAGTCGCTTATCGATATAACATCAATGATACGACCTCGTGTGTTATCCATTAGCGCTTTTAATAACGAGTCTCTCTCGGTTTCCGAAATTCCTTCAATAACGATCCATCGTTCAATATCTACATACCTTTGCAATCTCGCGAAATGTCGCGGAACGAGAATAGTCAAATTTTCACGTAAAACATGCCAAACCGATTTGCAACTTACCAACGAGAATCGCTCGTATAGTCGTACATCGAAGGCTACGATATCTCGAGAGTATCGTCCGTAAAAGCAGCTGCGAAACGGCGGCTCGTAACGTCGAAAGGTCCGTTATTCAAACGCTGTTTGCACGCATCGTAAAAAATGTTCGACGAACGTTCCATGTTTTCGCTTTATAAATCCCACCGACGTTTTCTCCCCGGACGGACGTACTCGACGGATTATCGACTGCACTCCGATGCTATCGTCGAGAGCGAAGCAGGAGAAATTTCTCGGGAACAAAAAAAACAACAGTACGCTCTTTATTTTCTCTAATTTGTGGATGCATCGGTAGCTGGCATTTGCGGATGCATCGAATCCCTCCGATATTCCGACGTGTGCGAGCATCTTCGCGAATGCGGCCGCAGGTAATGGACTTGTCAGTAATCCGATTCGCAGCAGGAAGCGTCCACCGCAGAACAGCGGCATCTTCGTGTTTCCATGGATTTGATTGGCGTGTTTCGATATACCCGATAAAAACAGCCAGCGGGCATTCCTCGGGAAAATAATCCGAGGGAATTAACGGTAGAATTAATCGTGGAAATCTTCGTATGTGTATTTACCGTTTGAAATTCACGTATCATCTCGGCGTTAGACGATTTCCATGCCCCTAAGCCTTTAATGCTACGTGAGAGACAATTTCCGATATCGACAGCGAGAATATACCAGATCTAACCGATTATGAGGCAAAATAGTCGTTCTCGTCAATCCAACAATGTTATTATTATCATCGTATTTTCCATTTCAATTATTATTATCGTATTATCGTGATCAGTCGGCTTTTCGACGAGTTTCCAATAGAATTTTCGGAGAAGCTACGGGAAGGAAATTCAAACAAGAAGCTATTATTTCGAAGTCCGAGTCTCTCAGTTCCCGTCAGAGGCACGTTCGCGTATTAACGGCTATCGAGGAGCATAATGGTGGCTGACTAAAATCGTCAGATTCTACGTAGAATCCTCTGTTGGTGCGCCATAGCGTGTCGCTCTCAGAACGTCCGCCTTAGATTGGTTTATACTACTGTGGGTCGGTTTAATCCCGAGTTCGTTTCATGGCGAGTCGAGAAGCTGGAAATGGAATCTCGCGAAGAGAAGATGGAAGACGTATCTTTTTCTGCAAACTAAACGCATCGGGATATCTAAATTCATTACTGCCTGTTTCGCCAAGTTTAATTAAATAAGAAACTCTGAGGGATCTTTCGTTAACTCGACGAGAGGCGGGAGAGAAGGGTGATAACAATGAAACGAAAGGAAAGAGGGGAAGGTGAGACGGTGCAAGGGGGAAGACGAATGACACGACAATCGAGGGAAAGTATAAGCTGTACCTTCGTTGATCGTTCGATGTTAAAAGTTAACTCTGCATTGCGTTTCATGGTGAATTTATTAAACCAAATTTCTCCCTTTAACGTCCAATCGACCGAAAGTACACTGTCCGACTGCGCGTGGAGGAAAACGAAGCGTAAAAAATTTGATAGCAAAGGAATTATTCGAGGAATTCAAATATAATGGTTCAGGAGCCAATTTAATTCGTGCCGGTATAACGTCAATACAAAACAAAGTCCGAGAACTTTTATAATAATCGCCGGACGAATTTCATCGCCCGCTTCCAACCGCCTGCTCGTTTTTCACGTTTTCTATGTCAACCGCGTAATTTCGCGCGGAACTTGATAATTAAAAATGCAGACGGCAGAGTTCTCGTGGCGAGGTAAAACTTATTAAATTTTTCCAGCGAACTCAAGTAAATAACGGGGACACGGCTGACAATTCCGTGAGCGCGAATTTCTTTGTAAACGGACAAAAACATCCCCCGCGGTCAGAAAACGCGAATAACACTCGTGGAAATCTCTCTCTTTCGTGTAACTCTGTTTTAACATCCCCCACCTTCATCTATCCCTCTCCCTTTTCCAGCATCCATCCCAACGTTTCATCGTCGTATATGCAAACACTTGCCAGGTGTAATTTCCCACCTATAATTAGTTTTATTCCTAAAGCCGATCGATCGGACGCGCGCAATCACGTATACAGAGTGTCGTGAGAAAATGCATTAACGGAACACGCCCAGTGTACCTTCGTCCGTATTATCCGATCCACGTAGCGTCATCCTTCTAATTTCAATTAAAACTCTCGCTAGCACCACTCGCTCGCAGATGAATAGCTGCGAGAATCAGAGAGGCGGCTGTTTTATCAAAGTTCCATCGTCGACTTGGAAACCTTCTCGACTCGAGTCGACGGGGTGTACTTTCCAGCGTGCATCGCACGCATTGCACGCGTTGCACTCGAAACGATGGAACAATGACTCCAGAACCCGTGGAGAAGGCGCGGGAAAGCTGTCAGATTGGAAAGCGGAGATAGTCACGGGAACTCGGCGTTGTTGCTTCTGTATCTATAGGTAGGATATATACAGCCAACCGGTAAACAATGTACACGATTGCCTAGGCCTGAATGCGCACACCAACGAGAACGACGACGAGGACTACGACGACGAATCCTATCTCAAACGGAAGGCGCAACGTCCATTGTTTCGTAACGCCCCCGACGTTTGACGTCGCCGACGACATTTCCTTCGCACTTTAAACGTACCACCGCGATATAGTTCCTCTATCTCCGGATCCTCCCTTTCCTCCATTGTTCCCGACAGTCGGTACGCTAATTTTCCATTATTTCCCATCACTACCCATTATTTCACCGTAAAATAAAACAGCCAGCTAGAAATATTGACCGAGGAAAATGTTACTCTCTGGTAGAACGATACTTAACCCCTTGCACTATTTCCACGAGTCTGACTCGTGATGAAAATTTTAGGCCAAACTTGAATATCACGAGTTGGACTCGTGGCATTAATCTCGGGCAAAGTATTCATATCTCGAGTAAGATCGTATGTCCCCGTACAGGATTATTAAATTTAGACTTTGATTCAAATTCATTTGAGTTTCACAGATGTTCCATTACGTGAAGTAAATATTAGCGCGGTAATCTTTGTCAGTCGCAAGATATCGTATATCGGGCGTTCGGTTTAGGCATGGATTCTTACGAGTTTACCGATAGTGCAAGGGGTTAAGGAAAGAACTACTTTATTTCACCTCGATCCAACTGAAGTCTCACCCGATTTAATTTTAACCAACGATAATTCTCATTTACCTCCATAAGTTCTAGATTCGCGGATGATCAATCCACCCTGTGAATTAAATTCTCCCCCTAAAAGATCCCCCTTGGTGTTTCGTCTTCGACGAATATCGCGGTAGCAAGCCACCGTAGTTACATTGAACCAAAGACAAACCTGGGCACTCTTCGTCTCGCTCTATGGCCTCCTCTCGGCCACGCTTCGAAACGTAATTTTATTTCTCTGATTTTAAGCGTCGCTCCGGGTCCTAATTTTGTTAAATGAGTTGTTTGCTAACTCGGTTAAATTCGCGAGCAGCATCCACCGAGGCAAGCAAGCAGCCAGCCTGCCAGGATCCTCGTCTAACGGCCGCTTCGAGCGACCGACCAGTAACGAACCGGCCGACAGGGTTTCGTACGGGTAATGGCTTGACATGGTTATTGACGTTTCAGGCCGAAATCTAATTATTTGATATACGTGCTTGTCTGCCATCACTGTGGAATACAGATACGTCAGCCATCACCGTTTCTACTCGGAACCCCTTTCCCTCGCATCCTCGGTGACCGCTCTGGTGCTTCCATTTGCCGGAGGTGTACGCATCCGGGCACACCGTCGGGTGTCGACGATAACCGTTCACCAGGCCGAACGCAACCTCCTACCTTTTCTCCTAACCGGCACGAATAAACCGACAAACAACCAACGATCCTTGCCATTCGCAATTAATGCCCTTTACGCGATATTATGGGGAAACTGAATAGCGAAGAGGACCGAACCTTATTCCGTTCGTTAGTACTTGCTAATTGTTACTGATTGGGGTGCGAGTTGAGAACGAACCGACCGTCATAATAGAATTGTACAGAGAAAATGACATTGCGACCTGCTACAAGTTTACGACGAACGTCCTACCGAGATGTACATTATCGATGTCAAATCATCAAAAGTATAATACTCGAATGATGTACATCAGTATTCATGTTTCTTCGTTCTGTATCCTAGATTCTAGCTAAAATTGTGATCAAACACCGAGAAAACGTTTCGGAGGGTAGCATTGAATGGAAAATCAGAGCCGTCCGCCGTGTCGATTTAATTATTTCGCTACGTCGCACCACCGGTGTATCTGATACGGGAAATAAAATGCGATATGGAATATTTCATCGCATCCTCGTGATTGCACGCTACGTATAATCCAGGGTATGTCGACCGTTCTTTAATTCTCCACTGTGAAGATAGAAAAATAAAAGAACAATCGCGAAGTGCCGAACGTCGCGAATGTACATATATATGGTTGAAGTTTGTAGTTGTCTGATATAGGAAATTTTGCGCTCTACACGATAAGTATGTACGCGACCGAGATGCGGTTAGTTACTGTCTGATCACAGGGACGCTCGGTTGCGTTACTCCGTAACAGCGTTAGGTTATAGGCTGGCTCGCAATATACACTCCCCCTTGATTGTCTACAAGAGAGAATCTCTGTAAACCAAGTACCGAGGCGGTGGTAGTTTAGTTGGGCGCACTATACAGTTTCCATGTTCCAGCGGCGTACTTAACATAATTATAGGATGCCGTCGCATTGTTCCGCGTCACGATGCCTCCCGGACAAACGGTAGCAAACGTCGAACTTTAGTTAGAAGCGACGTTACTGATTTTCGGCGAAACCTCGAGCTTTTGTCGAAACTGGACAAATGGTAGAAGCTAGTAAGGACTTTAAAAAATGCGAAGAAATACTTGCTCATTTTTGGTACGAATAGTTAGGGATTTTAAGACCTCTATTTTATTTTATAAATATATTTAATGCATAAGGTTGTACGAGGACTGGGTTTTTAAGCGATTAAACACTTTGAATTTAATAACAGCTAAAAACATGATGCAAAGAGAATTTTTTTTTATGTCAAAATAAACACGGTACCGTATGAATTTTTCTGCATTTACAGATTAAAAGTCATTTACATCGAATCCATTACCCCGTTGAGATTTTAATGCGTAAACTCCGGGCTTCGCAGTCGGTGGAAATTGTAATCTGGCGAAACGAGGAAATCGGAAAAGCGAAGAAAGCACGATAAATACCCTACACCTAGACGGTGAGTCAGCGTAAAATTGATGTGTGTTTTCAGAAAAACGGCAAAAACGATCAAGGACATCAAAGGACGAGAGGCGATCGAACGGTTTTCCGGGGAATATTCAGCATCCCCGGCACACGGAAATTTAGCCGCTTAATGCAAAAAAAAGGAAGAAGAAGATAGAGGGAGATAGCTCTTTACCCCTCGCTACCTTTTTCCCCTCTCTCTTTTTAACCAGAAACTACCCCCGCTTTCTCACCCACCACTCTGTCCGTACCTGTGGCCTGTCCTTCCCACCTCGTTGGAATTTTTTTCCCGATATTCTCTCGTCTACTAATAGGAAGCCCTATCAATTGCGCTTTTCACAAAGCTCTCTCTTTCCTCCTGTGCTTTGCCAGGCGGCTTTTCTACGGCGAAAGAGCATAGATGCTATCCAGGTACGTACACATGCCCTCGTACAGACACGTACGTGCAAACCCGATGTACGTTCTACGTCAACGAACAACTAGATGAAGGAATGCAAGGGGCTCTGTGAAAGTGTATCTTCGTATGTTAAAGCCCGTAGTTAGAACTCGGGACAGAGAGTTAGACTTTACGCTCGGACCGTCTATTCCATGTACTATCTCTCTGTTTCTGTAGGGTCTTTCGGTAAAGTAACATCGTAATTTCATTAGGTCATCCCTTGGTCTCACTTCTCGACGGATGTTAGTCTATTTCCTACTTTCCCTGCGTTATGCGTCTAGTTTGTATCCGTCTATGTACGTACGAATGTTGGACGTTAACGTGTCAGGGACGAATAGATGTAAACGTCCATCTTTCGTTCAACCTACTACCGATTATTGTCAAATCGGGCAGAGCATCGAGCATGCTTATTAACCATATTCAGTAGACGATTAATAGCTGACGGAATATTCAACGAGGCCGAGGGATTATAATTTTGTTGCACACCCTGCGCGTAATACCGTGCACGCCGATTAAGCGCGAGCTGTATTTAACGATCACGCCGATAGAGCGAGTACGGCAATTTCGCTAGGAATTAATATGATGTAAATGAAGTTGATTATAATTACACCAGCCGTGAGCGCCGTGACGCTTAATCGAGTGGAGGTGAGAGAGGTGGAGAGAGAGAAATAGAAGGTGTGTATGAGGTTGTATGTACGAGAACACCTGGAACGAAGTCTTCGACGGAGAACGAAGGAAGAAGATAGGTGAAGAAGAAGAAGGATCGAAGTTGAAATGGAACGACGGTCAAAGTGAAAGAAGAGGATCATATTGGAGGCAGACGTCTGGGTTTCGCGAACGACGAGCCTGTTTCTTTTAAGATTGGTTCGTTGTCAACGAAACCTGCACGATCCGCAGCCGTATCGACGATTTCCCCGGCAATACGATACACAGAGGGAGGATGGAACGTTTCGGATTTCGTTCGTTTGTCATATAAATATCAGACGAGAGGAAACCGCGGCGCGCATCAAACGATACGCGAACACGGGAAATATTAAAGCGGCCGACGTAGAGAATCGAAAAACTAAACGGCGTTATAGATATTGCGTTGGACGGTGTCCGTGCAAAAGGTGCGCTGCAAAAATCGTTGAAAAAAAAAAAAGTACACGCACGCCTACACAGAAGCTCGCTCGTCGGCTTGACTTGCCTCGACCGAGCTTGGTTCGCAGACGGTAAAAGGGAAAAAAAAAGAAATATGAAAAACGGAGGAAAAACCTGGGTGAGGGAAAGTCGGTTGTCGGCTACGGCGATGATAAATATATCTCTGACGAATAAAGGGCGGGACTTGCTCGGCTGGTAAACGACGTACGGTCGTGATAATGAAACTTAATCATTCGCGTTAATTAATAAAGTCTGCAACGTGCAACGAGAAATAAAAAAAAAGTGACATCGACTTTCGTAACGTCGAGGGCACAGTATCTATATACTTGCCGATAAGTTTTAATCGTAACGTTGCTCCTGAGGCAATTTATCTCGATCGGACGACACGGTCGTAAGATCATTCTATATTCGGTGGCATGGTAAACGATCAAACTCCGAAGATCGTAATCATTAACGATCAGCTGTCGGTAGTTGCGTTAGGTGCACGCAGGGGCAAGATTCATGGGAAAGGAAAAGCGGAAGATACTCGAGGTCTGCCGAGGGGTTTACTTAACTCGAGATTAACTCGAGGTTAATTCACTTAGAAGGAGTTGCCCCGGCAGTGCTTCGGGCTGCTATTAGATATTACTACTCGCGTCACAGTATTAGCAGTTTACCCGAGTCACGTTGCCAGGTCGTACGGTGATCCTTCTCCGTTTCTCTCCCTTCGTATTTTCGTCTCCTCGTCTCTTCATCCCCCAAGTTGCATCATCGTTTTTGTCTTACCATTTCACCTCCCTGTGCCGCGAAGATGTCGAATTTCCCTCAGAAATCAGACGTCTTCGACACCGACTCGAACCTACGAGTCATCATCCATACCTTAACCCATTCGAGACTTTATATTAACCATATCCAACATTCCTAATGGTCTGGATCACGAATTTTATGAACTAAATTAAAACCAATATGAAATTTGATGTTTACACGCTTCTAAGGTACATTTTATTTTTAACTAGTCTTATTTCGTCGGCTGCTTTTGCCATACTAACTGATAATTGTAATTTATCCCTTTCGCTTCGAGCGCCGGATATATCCTGCATCCGCGCGACGACTTGCGCGTACGAGTGCCGGATATATCCGGCATCTATAATATATCATGTGTATATAAGTACCATCTGTAATAATGATGAATGTATAAATAATTTCATTTTAAAAATGTAAAGAGTGCTATATTAGATTATATGCTATATTAGTGCTACATTAGAGCAAAACTTGTTTTATTAAGCATAGTAATTATTTAAGACTTAGAAGAACGTATCTATATACAAAAATCACGCGCACTGTGCACATTTCTGGCGCATGCTTCCGTTCGGTGATGGCACTTCGGCAGACTGGACTGCCGAAGCGTAAGGGTTAATATTATTGCATATACGGTGTGCAAATCGTCTTTTTGGCGCCGAAATGCATTGCAAACGTGTTGTGCAATCCGTCTCGAATGAGTTAACGTTTCTAAGGGTCAACGATAAACAAAAACAATATTCTCAAGATTCACCCAGGATCGAAGTAACGCGACTACGTGGAACGAAGAGACAAAAGAACCACTTTACACGGTGGATCGTTACTTCTCCAGGTTAACACATCTCGTTTACGTCGATGTCGTTACGTTCTACCTCGTTACGTCGTTCGCACCGATTACACGCGTACGTGAGCGCGAACGAAAGCAGAACAGATTTCGTTGCGGCGCCCCGTGAAATGGAGTTGGAACGATCGGAAATGCGTCGCGTATTGGCCATTACCTCGACAGATCGAACGAGCATCCTTCTGTTAACCCGACCGAACGTCATTTCGACGTTCGGGGTCCAGGATGAAACGAGAGGCTTAAACGCACTGCAGAACGCGACCTATAGTCGCGATATATTGGAAATCATAGCAGCCGCTCGCATATGGCATAATAACGAGCCATGCAGGCGATTGTCTATCACCTGCAAATCGTTCGAGCACCGTCGTCGTACGTGTGTACGCAAGCACGTATGTCGATGCATTGATACGTGACCTCTCCTCTGCAACCCCGAGCCCCCGAAACACCCTGCCCGACTCGATACTACAGGTAGAATCTCCACCGGCACCGTTCAATACTCCTGTGTGAATAGCGATGCCGAATCGGTGGTCGAACGGGCGCGAATTCCCTCCTGCACACGTGAGAATCGTTTAAACGTCACACATTGCAACTGTCAGACGGAATCGTTGGGACGAACGGTGACACAAAATTTTTTGCGTTGCCAACAGGACTGTTCGCGCGTCACGAAACTCGAAAACACGACGTTGTTTATGGAAAATGCAGAAAAAAAAATTCTCTCGAGTATGGCGTTACGTCCGCGTCACGGATATACCCACCGACGCATCTCCCTGGTCGTTCCGATTCGCGTCTCATTTTTTTTTTTGAATCCTGTCATCCGAGCACAGGTGATACTGAAATATAAATTTATATTCCGTAGGTCATACCTAGCAGGCATTTTTTTTACCGAATACAATTTCAGCCTGACTTTCACGATGGTTATTGAGAACTTTTAAAACGATCAATTGAACCTTTCTGTTTCTCTTCCCTCGTAGATTCTTCTTTTTTTTCCTGAATCTTCTTTTAACGTTTTCATTGATATTCGAACGAAATTACACGGTTATTCCGGAATCCTTTGTCGCAAGTAAGCCGCGCAATGGAGGAGAAAGAGGTTGGTCAGATTAGACTTTAATCGTAACAAAAGTCACGCCGTAAACGACCAATGGTAAGCTGCATAATCGAATGGACAGGTTGGCCTTTTTTTTAACGAGAATCCCAGAGAGTGCATCGAAAGAAGTTCTTTCCTTTCTATTCTACCAAAGTGGCCTCGACGGCACA